>CM060904.1:278093048-288093048 GCA_030737815.1 Allium fistulosum | reverse complement strand
CAGAAGCCGTATCTAATGGATGAATTAGATACGACCAAAGGCCGTATCTAATTGTCACATTAGATACGGCTAATAGCCGTATCAAAAAAAAGCTTGCCATATTTTGATATGGCTAAAAGCCATATCTAATCTTATTAGATACGCCTTTTAGCCGTATCAAAACATCGTTTATGGTGTAGTGAGGCAAACCTTGATAAAGAAAATACTCCGATATGGGTATTATTGGCCAACTGTCAATCAAGATGTAGCTAATCATGCTAGACGATGCGATAGGTGCTAGATGTTTGCAAAAATTCCAAGAGCCCCGCTGATGGAAATTATTTAAATGGTCAATCAATAGCCATTTTGCACTTGGGGTATTGACATCGTCGGCTCTTTGCGAATTTCTGAAGGTTGTGCGAAATACGCCATCATAGCAGTTAATTACTTCACCAAATGGGCTGAAGCAGAACCTTTAACCACGATCACGACGAAGAATGTAATCAACTTCATTGTCTGGAACATCATCTGTCGTGTTGGACTTCCACGAACCATTATAACTGATAATGGAAAAAAGTTCGACAGACATGAATTTAAAGAATTCTGCAGTCGACATCATATCGAAAAGAGATTTGTGGTAGTTGCTCGCCCTCAAGCAAATGGATTAGTTGAAGTTGTAAATAAAATCATAACGTCAATTCTGAAGAAACATTTGGAAAAGGCTAGAGGCAAGTGGGTGGATGAACTCCTAACAACATTATGGGCTTACAGAACCACCCACAAGTCCGCGACTGGTCGTACTACATTCTTCTTTGCTAATAGCTCCAAGGCCGTCATCCCTGTAGAACTTGAAGTCCCTTCTCATCGAGTGACTTATTATGATCCCTATTTCATTATAAAAAATATAAATGAGGAATTGAAATCCAATTGCAATTAAACTATAAGGAATTGGCGACGACCCACGAGTGTACAAATGCATCCTGGAGCTAGCGACAAGGACATGTACCTGAATGTGCACATGTATATTCTAAAAATTCAATTTTTGAAATCAACAGAAATTGAATTCTAACCTAAAGCTTTCAATAAATTAAATTGGATCTGATAGGCAAAGCTTACTGGTCCCATAGAATCGGACATAGAAAGCAACTGATGGAATACAATCTAGAATTTATACTATTGGAAATCGACCAAGCATCATGATGATCAAAGAGAGATACACCATTTTGGAAAAATAATTCAATGAAATGATAGCGACTATTTAGAAAATTGGATGAATTTCTTTCTGGTGACTCTAACTTGCTTCGAATTCAAAGCACGTCATGCTCGACATAAGACGTACTTTGGACGGAAAATGTTATCCGGCATTTTGACCCGGCTCTATTCGAACTAACTGGACAAGTTAGACTCAACTATCATTAAGACCACTAACCTAGAGCAATGATTGTGAGGTTTAGAAATCAAGTGCAAGCAATGTTATAAAGCGATGACCAACCGAGACCAAGAGATAGACTATTCAGAATATTCTAAGTACAAATTAGTACCTCCCCTAGGTAGGGGATCGATGCCTATCCCTTCCTCTAGGGGATCGGTACATATCCTCAATTTTTGTCCTAAAATGGATGAGATTGATATAGAGTGACAAGGATGGCCCCATGAGGCTACATTTCAAATATCAAATCGTTTGGAGTTTGTATGCTCAAGTTATGGGCAAATTACTTCACTTAAGAAAGGGATCATACAAAAGGGATCATATAAAAGGGATCGGTCTATTTCAGCCAAACAAGTGCAACTCAATGGAAATCAATCAATATCTCAAGATCCAGAAGTTCAATGCATATGAAACTTTAAGAAAAGAGGGGGACCATAGGGAGTCCATCTTAGGGATCACACCCCAAGATGAAGAAGTAAGAGGGATCGGCCTAAATCAGCCAACATCACATGTTGCAACAATGATTGATCAATAACTCATGTTCTACTAATCCAGTTGACATGAAACTTGGAGGCTAAGCATAATAAAACATGGAGAAGCTCCCATAGGGATTGCACCCTCAAACTCCTCCAAAATAGGGATCGGTCCTGATCCCTATTTATTGCGATTTGGGTCATGAGCTTCCTCCTATGGGCCCATATGGTTTTGGAGATCCTTCTGCCGAATTTTCAAGGAGATATTTCACCGTCTTCCACTATAAATACATGCTTGATTGTTCATTTTTGGCCTTTACGCTGCTTGTTGCTTTGTACTCTTTTGTAACTAAGGATTTTAATCAGATTCCTATTGTACTCAGTTTACAAAGTGTTTAATAAAGCCATCTCTTTAAAGTGGACGTAGGCAAACAACGCCGAACCACTATAAATCGCCGTGTCTCTATTGTTTGCTTATTTCTTATTACTATATTCACTTTGTTTAAAATTTAATATTCTTCATTTATTTCTCCACACAAACTTTATTGGGTGTTTGTGACCATTTTGGGTGCAAACAACAACATTCCACCAGTTCATTACTCGTCCTTGAAGCTGTTAGGAAGCCAATTGCCTTTTCATAGCATCATTCTACTCTAAGTCATCGAAAATCCTTTTGCAGGTATTAATCCAATCCTGCACCTCCATTGCTGACTCCATTCCTTGGAATGGATTTCCAC
Organism: Allium fistulosum; assembly: GCA_030737815.1. Classification (NCBI taxonomy): domain Eukaryota; kingdom Viridiplantae; phylum Streptophyta; class Magnoliopsida; order Asparagales; family Amaryllidaceae; genus Allium; species Allium fistulosum. The sequence goes on along the minus strand of CM060904.1, from coordinate 288,090,430 downwards.
CCAGACTAGCAAAGTCTTTCTTCAATTTAGCGAAATCGGCTCTAGGTGCATGCACCGAAACACCACCATCAATAGCAACATTCAAAGCAGCTACTTGAGCATTTTGCAGCATGTTCTGCATCATGGTATTAAACATCGTCTGTACGTTGGGATTAGCAGCAACCAAGCTAGCTCCATCATTGACTCCACAGACGGAGTTTCTGGCTACATTTCTTGTTTAATGACTCATCCTTCAATCTGTAATATGGACGGTCAGTCTCTCTATAGGAATTCTGCTTACGAGTACACTAGAAACTTCCAATTATTAATGATCCCTTTGCATACATCATCCATAACAGAGCACATAATAAAACTGTTCTCACAACTACCGTTTGAAGTCATCTTGGTTGGGAACTATTCTCGACAACCATCGTTAGTCGTAGAATTTCATCGTTTGTCCCGTAACTTTCCTCCAACGGCTCCTTCAATCTGATTCATAGTCACCTACTCTGCATCTCGAAATATAACTATCCATCGTCGAAGCCATCACTTCCCATTACAGAATCATCATCGAATCAAGCATCATCGGTACCGACTTGAGCCTTAGCTCGAAAATTTGAAGGTATGGCCCAAAGCAAGTGAAAACATGAGGACGTAAGCAATTATACCCATGACTCGATCCAAGTGCCTTAGTGACTCGAAGTAACTCTACAAGGGACTCGAAGCACTCACTCCCCTATATTGACTCATCACCATCGACTTGAGTTACACTGATCCATCCCATCACCGATCCAACACTTCAACATAATAAGGCATGCTCCATCCCTTAACCACCCCTTTTACCGAACCAAGTCGTCCCCTCATGGATTGGTACTGATCCATGGGCCCATCGATCCAACACTTAAGTTTTTCATAGGTAAGCACACATGGCTTGAAGTAATCGTCATTGCAACTCCGCTCTTGGCCCAAAGCATGACCTGCCACCGATCTTGCTTTACCGATCCAACGCTTCATCAAATTACACTATGACTCCAAGCAAACCATGTGCGACCCGAAGCAAACACCTCTAGGACTCAAAGCAACCACGTCCAAGACTCGAAGCATTCTCCTACGGATCCATCAATACCGAACCATTTTTTTGCCCATAACTCGACGATCTCCAAACAACTTGAAACTTGAAACATAGCTTTAGGGTGTCCTTCTTGACCTTACCTTATGGATCACAATTCATTTGGACAACTTGACCTTCATGGGTCATCACTGATCCAAGACTTATTCTAAGAACTAAATCGCCACTCTATCGGCATTTTCAACAATTTAAACATCACATTCAAGTAATCATTATACATACACAAATAGGCATACATCCATACACATTAAAGTAAAGCCTAAATCTAAGGGTAGAAAAATAGGGTAAACCATAAGAACACAATTTCACAAATCTTTTCCAAACCGTTTGAAATTAACATATGTGATTAATTAAAGTTTCAAACATGTTTCAGGATCCAAAAATCATTTTAAAACATCACTTTAAGGTGTATAATGACTATTAGTCGGTAAGAGGCCCTAACCGCTCACCTAAATCCAAAGCAATTCCAAAGATGCACAAATCGCGAGATGAATAGCAGCTCCAAGTGATCTCCAATAGCAAACCTTCAAATCCAAGTGCTAATTACGCTCTCCTTCTAATGATAAGATTTGGCTAATTAAGGTAAGATTTAGGGTAACTTTAAGCTTAGAAATGGTTAATGCAGATTTCTCTCTCTATTTTAGAAAGTGTCTAATGATGGAGAGAATCCCATCAGGCCTGTCATGATGCTAATCCCGAAATGGGCTTTGGCTTAGCCATTAACTCACTAATTACCCATTAAGATGTTCAAAATCAAATGAAAATTCAAAGATCCATAACTCACAAACGGTAATTCCATTTTCCTATTATGACCACTCTATGGAAAAATAAACGCATCATCTTGATCTAATGGAAGTGGTTTCAGACCCCAATTCGGCTCTTACCAAAATTTACTGGCCGTACCAGTCAAAATCGTTCGATAAAAATAGTAAGGATGGAAAATGTATCCAGTAGCTATTTCCCAAAGCTATAAAATCGTATGACCGTAAATAAATAATAATATTAATATTTTATGATCCTCCAATAAGTAAAATATGGGTCGTTATAATTCCTTAGGTGTAGTGATCCATTTTGATTGCTCTCCCTAGAACTAAAGCAATACGGCTTATGCCCTCTTATGATCTGAATTTCGGTCTTAAGCCAGGAAATCAAACCTACACTGGAATTATTTGTAAAAATTATTTATTTAGGTTTAAACTAGGGGTCCATCTTTTCATCATCATTAGTCTCCTGTCGTAAAAATAAGGACCTTTTGCCAAGACTTTGTCGCAATCTGATTTTTTATAAAATTTCACAACATAAAAGCCATTTTCTTCTAAGAAAATTTGGAAGTCTCCTCCCAGTTTTCACATGCGTTTGATATAGGATTTGAAACATTAGTAGTAGAGTTTTGTCCCAATTGCATAAATAATAATGGTATTATCCCATTGCTTCCTCCCCGCCTTTAAGATGGTTGAGGACTTCTTAACGCATCTTATAGAACTGAAATTGGTAGGATTAAAAAATCTTAAAGGCATTCAGATTGGAATTTTGCTCACCGACAATGACATGTGCCTATAGCACAACCGGATGAGGGGACTATTGTTTTCTAGATCTGAAAGCCTATTGTTAGTGGTGATTCCTATTTAACCTAACGCTGATGTTGATGGTTGATGGCTGCTGCATTTATCTAATATGAAAACATTTGACCTATCTAATATTATAAGAACATCTGTTGTATATAAGTTAAATTAATCTACTTAGATAACTTTGTGCAATTAATATAATTGATAAAATGTTTATCAATTAAAATATTCAAATGAATTGAATTAAGATTGACAAATAGAAATGTAAAATATACATACCAATAATTTTTACATCTTATCAATTCAAGGCCCATGCAAGTGCCTAATTATACAATTACTAAATATGTTCAAAACTTGGTCACTTACGTGCTTATTTGCGCTCTAGACTATATACTCCCATCTATGAGTTTCGAACTCTAAAAGCAATAAAAGTATATGGATATTTGATCCATATACGGTCATATATAATTGTTATACGGTAAACAATCATGATACATAATGACGAAACCTCAATGAAGTTAATTCATTCGAAATAAGCAAGTAAACCATAGTGTGAGAACGTATATTCAAAATGATTGATTACAATAATGATCTTGTTGTGTTAAATGTAACAATAGACCAAAAGGTATAAAATAGATCTAAGAATTCAATCACTAAAATGTCAGTTTGATTAGTTTACATAAAGTATAACTTATTTGATATCCTTAAATGTTAAGGATGACCAAATGCACTTTTGTAAAGAGTTGGTTACCATATTGTAGTAAGAGTTTCCGATGAAATGTTCAACCATTTAGAAAAGAAAGCGAATGTACGAGAGTGGATGTAACCTAATGCATAGTTAGGATGAAGGGGTGAATGGTCACTTTTGCTTCATGAAAAGACATCGAAAATGAGAATCGTATAGAATAATAGTATATACTTAATATGGAATTATAAATATGATTTCTATGATCTTTTTTCTGTAAGATTTATTTCTTTGAGTTTAAGATATTTGATCTGAAAATCTCGGTTGTAAACCAGTTACTATAAATGAAATAAATAGCCATATTAAGTTGTTGAATAGAGCTTTATATTTCATATGCTATTATAGTAATGGAGGAAATTATGGGAGCTTACCATATAACACTTCTTTGCGATCACATCTTAATCATACCAATTATTATTTATGAAATAATAACTATTTTCAATATTGACTGAAAGTAGGCACAGTACTGTTCAATATGAATCTTTTGAATATTTATTATAAAATAAAACTATAATAGTTGTATTTGTTTTCATGACAAAAGTGATGCATTGGAAAATACATAAGTATTTAAAACTTCTATTTTTATTTTGGAATTATGGATTAAGCCACAGTTTTGAGAAATAATGGAATCATAAGACACAGGTGAATTATAACTCAAACAATTAAGGGCAAAGCACCCATTTAGTGGGAATGAATTAAGAGTTGGCGAACACTTGGGATTGGTACAATGGATATGCCTTAAGGTAAGAGAAGCATAACCCTCCGAGTGGATGTGGATATGTTCAAAGAAGGAAGGAACACTATAAGAATGATCCCTGATGCCAAAGGTGTTCATGATATCAGAAGTTTTCTCATTAAAGCAGAGTACGGAAGCAACACTACCAGAAGTACTTGGAGCAACATTGGAAGCAATGGTTAACTGAAAAAGTATGTGGAAAGATCATATTAGGAATATTATCCAAAGTTCATCGTTAAAACCCAACTTCATTTAAAACTTTTAATTATTCTCCCATATGTGCATTTTACACCCCAAAAATATTTTGTGAATTTACATAGGGATATATATATATATATATATATATATTGCTAAAGATGGGGATATGAATCAACCACTAGTGTGATAAAAATTCAACTGTGCACTACAACATTATGGGGACATACCATTGAAGCATTCCAAATCAAAAAATCATGACCAAAGTTGAAACCACCGATAAGTAATTCCATCAAATCATGGCCAAGTTAACATCCCTCAACGCATAATATAACTCTTATACAGGTGGCAAACATCCAACATTATCATGACACCTCGAGCCCTTCAAAACCAAATCATCCCACCTAAATCAAGGTAGTAATCTAAAACACAAAACTAATGGTAAGTCATTGGAGGGCACATGACAATATCTGATGACAATGGTTGAGTACAAGAATGATGTCATCAATCCATATGTTGTCATTCACCTATAAAAGGAAGAACCACCGTTGTAGAAAGGAATCAAATTTTAAGAATTCCAATAATTTATACTAAAAAGTTGTGTAAAATAATGTCAAGATCTTGATAGATTTATGTGCTAGTACTTCAAAAATGTAGAAAAGAGAAAGCTTGGTTAACCCATGGAAGTATGATTCCTAAACATCTAAACTACATAAATTTATTTGTCTTTCACTTTTTTGCAATTTATATGTTTTCTACTTTAATTCTTTAAAAAACTGAATTAAACCCGTTTAAGAACTATAACAAATAGTTAATTTATGACCTCGTAGTTGTATAAGCATACAACAATAAAATTACTAAACAACTAAGCATTTTAATAAATAGTTAGTTTACTATCTCAAAGTTGTATAAGAATTCAACTATATGTCTACTTCATGTTGGTATTGTGGAACCAAAAATCTCACCAACAATATTATACGGATTTGAGTTTCAATCATGATCATGACTTCTAATCCTAGAGCATTCTTTGTGAGCTCTATCTCTTTCCTCAACAAGCCTCTTAGCTCAAACGGGGAATTCACGACGCATAGGATTAGGTTTCGTCGCAACTAGACCAATTTTGCACTGTTTGGATTATGTGTAGTGCCGAATAGATTATTAGGCCTACCTTTAGGCTGAGTTCTAGATCGATCTTACCACCCTTCATGCTCTCGTCAGCTAACCCTTCTTCAATCACATTCATAACTGCTACCAAAGTGTGATCTCCTTCCCCTTTCACTTCCCCTAGGACGATATCCTTCTTTGTCGTTAATGTTGTGATCATTGTTCCATTGTTGTCCTAGGCGTGTAATTAGCTATCCACCATAACTTATTGTTGAAAATAATCATATAAATCAACCATAAATTCATCCAAATCACTTCTAGTTACAATTTTGGAGAACGATGGCATGCTTGATGACTCTTAATTATGGCTAGCCTCTTGATTGCTAGTAGTGGCTTCCATGTCCATACTTGCAGTTCCAGTTTTCTAGGTTCAAGAACCATATTTTCTTACAAAAAAATGTGGCATGTCTGGATTGGAGGGGTATTCTCAATGATCTACAACAATGTTTTAGAGGTTTGGTTGTGGGTATATCAAACCATAGAATTACATGATAATATGGAAATATTGCAAGAAAAAAATACATAGTTCTTATAGTGGTTTGGCCCAATAGATGCCTATGCTCACTATAATTTAATGCTTGTTTCTTTATAGATCTCAATCAAGTACAATGATAGAATGTAAAATACAATGATCTACCTATCAAACAAAATGCATGTTATATCTTATACAAATCGATTAAGTGATAATCAAACTGTTCTATTCAGTCTTATGATCAAATATCCAGTTTCCATTATTTTGCATGTATAAGGTATTTATAGTTAGCATATGGCTTGAATTTTGTTTGCGTTTCCTGTAAAGTTTTTCTTTAATAGGCATAAGAAATGGTCAAACTTGAATCGGATTGGTATGTTATGATTGGTGAAATCCAGTCGTCGTTGGTCAGATGCGTGTCACTTTATGAAGCTATGGTTCAAAGAGAAGAAAGTTGGAATTTTGGCTAAGAGTTATCCACTAAACCGTTTTCATGGTTCCATAGTGATGTATTCGGCATCAAATTATGAAAACGATATGGTATTTAACTCTTAACCAAATTTTTAAAAGATTTTATAATCAAGGAATAAGAGAAAGAAGAAAGTAAATAGGACGAGCCTCGACAACCAAAGAAATTTTATGGCTCAACAACAATTTTTTAGATAACGGATAATGAGCTCAGACCAATACTGGACAGATTTCCACGCTTAGCCAAATTTTCTCCTTTTCCATCATTTTTACCTTGTCATTTCTTTACCTTACCCGTTTAGTCACTTCCTAGTAGACACATTGCAACTATTCTGAACATCCATTATTATCTGCCTTTCTCCATCTCTAATATGTCATATGTGAATGTGCCTACAACATCCAATGACACTTATAAATAAATGTAATGTTGTTCCTTAGCATCTTCTAGTTGAAATATAAGATTAATATCATTTAATGAACTTATATTGTGTAGAGAAAAAGATTCATTTATCGGGAATAGTGAAGCATGCAATTGTCATTATCAATTTCCATGACAAATTTGTATTAACAATTATAGAAAAAGGATTAGTGCATCCCACTTACATAATGCATCCAATCATTCTCCTTGTTAATTCAAACAACTAATCATAAAAATAGTCATCAATCATAGAAATAACGTCTGAAGACCATGAGGCTTATAGAGAGTAAAGAACAATGGTTGATGTATGACTGACACCTTCTTTCTAGATAACATGTTTGATAGAGTTAAGGGTGTGCTTAAGTGCATTTATAATTTGATTACATAACTTAATTGTAACAATCCGTGTTTTCGACCCTTTATTTAATGCCCGAACTGACATTCAAATCACGACAAGCCGAAATGATGAGTCATGAAAAGATGATAACTAAGCAAAATAATTTTTCTAACTATAATTTTCTAAACTCACGGTGGATGAACAAAATTATAAATGAGTAACATATTATATATTCAACCCATACTAATGTCAGTTACATCATTTCAATTATCCATACAGTACCAATCGTAAATCATGCTACATAGTATACATGTTATACAATATGTTTATAATATGTACAATATTTACAATACTAGGTCTTTGTCACCATGTCTTCGGTTTTCCAAGCTCCATCAACCTAAACAATATAGATATAGAGGAAAAATGGAGAGGGCCAGACATAAGTCCGAGTGAGTGAACATGTCTACTCCACATATACTGTAGAGATGCTAGCATAATATAATCAGTGTTCAACATGTATGCAAACACTCCCTGGACTGGCCTTATGCGCTATAGGTCGTGCTACATTATACTAACCATTTCTCATCCTGTCGTCTGTGGTATAGAATTGTACCAACTATCCATCTCATATTGAAATCATGTCCAGAACCCGCCATCTAGGCCCACTCATCTTGAACCCACCGTTTGCAAAACTGTAGGATCACTTCTCCCTTTTTGTTGTTTACGATACAAGCGCATGTTTTTCCTTCTGCCATCTATGGTATAGGATCATACATCTACCTTACATAACCCATCCTAATCATCGAACTACAATACCCATATTTTATGCATGGTTCGCCTCCTTGCTGCCCCATGAACTTTAACATCTTAAAACAGTCTGGGAGAATCAAATAAATCTCATTTAAACTCATAATCGCTTATTCTATACAACCCTATAGGATCCAGGTTCAGCCTATGTGCCTACAGGTACTCAATCGGTCGCTTAGGTACATCTAGTCAACCGATTATACCTATAGAAGAACAATTCTGTTTGCCAAGTTTGTTGTCCTTTCATTCCAATTTTGGTGATTTTTAAGTCTTTTTTGGTTTAGTTTAATGCTACTAAGGTTTTTACATGTTATACTCATTATATTACGGTCATAAACGCATGATTATTTATTAGATCATTGTATATTGATTTTTGAAGATTAAGAACGTAATTTTAAAATAAATTATGCTAACCTATTTTAAATCCAAATTAAATCATGTGAAAATCAAAATTAGGCCTATATAGACTCCATATCATGATTATATTAATATTTAAGCATTATACATAGAATTAAACACTATCCACTTACATCTTGCTCCAAGCCACCGATTTTTAAAAATGGAAACAACGCCTTTGTTGTATATGGGATTGTTGTGCCCAAAAAACTTCAAGATCTGCCTTTAAACTAATATAGAACTATAATACTTGTCGTCCCCTTCATTTTGTTACCAATTTTGCAAAAATCTAACAATAATTGTGAAAGATAAATGAAATAAAAAATTTATATGTATGCATATTTTTATATCTAGAGGGAAAGTTTGATATGGCAGGTTGATTCAAATTCAAGTTTCAAAACCTAAAACCTATTTATAAACAAAACTCATCTTCTTCGTATCTCCTATGTACGATCTCCATTTTGGATAAGTTTATAATTGAAATTGATCAAAAAATGCGCCCTAGACAATGGCGCAACTCACGTTGTCAAATTCAGAAGTTTGTAAAATACCTAATTTTCCTTTCCATTATTTAAATTAATTTAATCAACAAATTTTAATTAAAATATTCATTGTTATATTATTATATGTTACGGGGTATTACATTATCTCCATTAAAAGAATTTCATCTCCAAAATTCCCAAGGGACAAAGAACATATCACACTCTCTCAAATCACATATCATATACATGATAGCACACTAAAGTACACACGACATATCAAATCAGTCATCCAAACACAACATACATCATAAATAACCTAACATCCATAACATTTACCTGGGTGATTCAAACACAGCAATATATATAATATAAAAAACCATATAGGCATATGCGATGATCATAACATATGATATAGTGAGTGGATGTAGAAATATAACTTCAGCTCATTCCTATATAACTAAGATGACATCACACATCATGGATATATGCAAGCATCTGAGCATGAGCATATAATTTCTTTATGTATGCAACAACCATCAACTTCAACATATCACAAAATTAGAAAATTGAAAAATCGATCCATATGAAGCATGTTATGATCAAGCAGAAAAAAATCATAAATAAACCAAATAAACCAAACAATTAAGTCGATCAAACATACCTAATATGATTGTGTGTACACACACACACATACATAGCTATTATTCAATCGCTCATAATTAAACGAATTACACTAACAAACAAGTAAATGGAATGGTATTTCAGAAAAGAGCAAAACATAAAGTTCGGATCCTCTCTTCAGATTCCTAAATTCCCTTGATCGGATTACGTATTCCATCCCAACCAAATAAACTCCACCAATGGTTCATGTAGTCATTCCCAAACACTAAACATAATTGTAAATGTATAACTATGACTTCTACCATTCATTCCACCAATCCAAATAAATCCAATGTTGAATCCCATAACAATCAATAACGTTGTCATAAGAATGCCCCAACCGAACTACTGGTTCACATAATGCCTAAATGCACATACACGATACCTTGAAAATACAGTTAACTCGTTATTCTATTACTGGATGGTTGGGTAAGATAACTCAAAAGGTGGGTGGTTTCTTACCAAATCAACCAATAATCTGAATCAATGTACAATTCCTCGCATCATCTAAGAACATCAAAATCGAGTGATGTCCTAATCAAGTTAATAAATCATAACCTTCTTTTCTACTTCTAATCCAATTTAAGTGGTATCACTATTTATGATATCACTTTCCCTAACATCTTATAATCATGATGCAGAAGTAACATGTCCTTAATCTACAAGAGATTTACAAATCTTCTCCTAAGTTTAATAATATACAAGCAAACACGCAAGCATTCAAACAAAAATTAATCCTATTATATTCAACCATTCTAACATAGCAACCAAATATCTAAATCCAAGTGAAATCCTAACCTAAGAATGTGACGGTATTTAAGCGATCGACTATGTAGTACATCACCCATGTACACCTGGAATGCGACGTAAACTAAGTACTTGTAAATCGTTGCTTCCGAATTAGATTCCATAAATAGATAGCCTCTTTTTAATCGAAGGGATGATTGAAAAGAATCTATCTACTCCTTTCTCAAAATCATACCCAAATCTCAACATTCCACTTTTCAATGAAATTGTCTCTGAGTGTAAACCACATATCTTTTCCTTGATTCTTCAAGTTAGGTTAATCTATACAACATTGATTATTTAGTTCCACATTATCAACAATACATTCCCATAAAACCTTGAAACTTACTTAGGTCAGACAACTTTCTATATATCCATAAATTAAACTCCAATACTTTTTTCATCATAGTACACAAGTGGCGCCTCTATCCTTACACAACTTAGTCTGTAATATCTTTTACAATCAAAAATCCAAACTTAACCATTCATTTATGTTAATATCTTAGTTATTGGTTGTGATGATAACAACCTTGATAACAACCATAAACAGTTATAGAAACTAATGTTTGTTGGGTTATATAGTATATAGTGCAAAATATTACACAGGTGCTAAATCGAAGACTGTATAGGATAAAGACTCAAAACATGAACATGAAGACCATGAGTACAAAGACCAAGATATAAAGATTTCAAGATTATAATTTAGTGTATAAAGGCATACTTATTGTAACGACCCTGAAAATCCGACCCAATTTAAAATTTTTAAAACCGTTATTTTAATTAAAAATGTGAAACTTACATACGATTTCAATCGGCGTCCAAACTTTGTTTCTAAATTGCGCCTAGATGATTGTAGATATGAGTAAAGTTTCGTCGGAAAATACCGCAGTAAACTTCGTGCGGGTTTTACTGCACATCAGTTCATTTTAAAGCGTGAAAATTTCATCTTCCGAACCTAAATATTTTTACATAGAAAAATTCTAAATCATTTTCTGACGAAGGCGTCGTTTTTCGTTTTTCAAAATTCGGACATCTTTAGCTCCGTCGATCTTATTCTTCGCTGTTTTGCTGCATTCTCCGTAGTAGAAATTTCAAATATTCACAAACGATTTCCGTTACCGTTCAAACTTCACATTTGGAATACGCCTAGATAGACATAGGTGTACGCCAAATTTCGTCGAAAAATATTGTAGAAAATTTCGCTCGTCAAATTTACATATTAGTTTTAATTTTATGTGTAAATTTTCTACCGTCCGAACCCAAATATTTTTCACAATGTTGCATAAGAAAAATATTCTGATCATAACGGCGCATTTCGTTTCGTCAAATTTCGCTTTTAATTGCTAGTTAAAATGTTCACTCGTGCAAATGGGTTAATAAGATTCGCCACTTCGCAAACAATGTCAAACCATCAATATCTTCATACCGTTGGGTCCGCCTCGTCGCGCTGATCAAAACGGTATATTTGTTTGTGTCAATCGGAGTTCGGCGTTGCAAATTATAATTGTTAACGGAGCACACACCGGTCCGTTACGCAGCGCAAACCGGTACCCAACATTTCAATATTTAAAATTGAGAGAGCCTTTCAGCTGACCTTGGGAACACAAATAGCCACCACTGTAAAAAAAAAAGAAAATCATCATTTCCTTACCTGTGCACACTGAACCTCTGCCTTCATTCTGCATCATTATTGCTCTGGACACTTGTCCTTCGTGATGGATTGTTTCCCAGTACGTAACTCTATTCCTTTCTCCTTCACAATCTTCTTTTTCTATGTATATGTATCTACAGCCACTCCTTCTTCTCCATTTTCTTTTGCAAAGAAAAGGTTACAACTTTCTTTTGCCTGCTATCATTTCTTTTTTTTTTTGAAAAAAAAAAACAAAGCATCCGCCCCAGCCTCTCCTCCCCCTCCGCCCTACCGGCCATCCACGGCACCTCCGCTGTCCCCTCCAGTGTCCCTCCGCCCAACGCACCACCCGGCCCAGCTCGTCGCAGCCAACCACCACCCGACCTCCTCCGCCACGCCTGCCCGCAACTCCCCCGCGCGCCCACGTCGCCCACTGCCTCTCCCTCCGTCCCCAGCACCCAGCTCCTCCGACTGCACCCCACTCCCACAGCCCCGCTACGCCACACCCCCAGCCCGCGCCCACTGACCCAGCTCCATGTCCCCACCGCCCCAGCCACCCTCCGCCAACACGCCGAACCCACCAACACACCCCCAGCCCGCCACCACCCAACGTCCCCAGCACCTCCGCGCGCGCCACCCAGCCTCCGCCGAAACCCACACCCAGCCTCCACCACTCGGCCACCCACGTCCCCAGCACCTCCGCGCGCGCCACCCAGCTCCGCTGTCCCACTTCGTCCACGCCACCAGCCCAACTCCCCACCTCCGCCTCCGCGCGTGCCGCCCCGCCCCTGCCCAGCTCTTCCGCACCCACGTCCACCTGCTGCCGCCGCCACCCAGCCCCTACCAGACCCATCCGTGCCACCCAGTCCGCCACCCAGACCCGCCTGCAGCCCTGCCACGTCCCCGCTCCCAACGCCTGCACCACCCTGCCTCCGTTCGCCACCACCAGCCGAACCACCAACAGCCCACTGCCGAACCCACTACCCAGCTGGCCACCCGCGTAGATCCGTCAAACGTTGGTCATTGTCTTGTCCGGAGATAGTGTTTGCCGTTATATATTACGTATAGCGTTGTTATATTTGTCTAGTTATTAATATGCAACGTTGTCTTGAAATTTCAGTTGCTGATCCGGAATCTCAAGCCTAGGCTTCACCTATTTTGTCGTCATACCCTGCTTCTTTGATTGGTATGAATATATATGTACAATCTATACATATATCTTGTATTGAACAAATCGTAATTGAATTATTATTCGCTTGCAGTTTGTTGTTCGTTAGTGTTGTGCTTGTTCGTGCCTCTTATCTATCGTCTACGTGCTTCGTCGTCAAACTTCTTACCACGCAAGGTGAATATTTTATATTCACGACTCAATCTATTATGCTATGATAATCAAGTGATAATTGTTGTTAATATTAATCTGGATATTAAATTGTTGATTGTTAAAATTTGGTTGAAATGAATTGTTAATTTCTAAAAGTTGACGCCATATATTGTTTAAACATGTTGAACTGTAATACGATGTTAATTAGAGTAAATAATAGTGACATTAAAATTGATAAGTACGATTGATGTAGAAATTTGATAACGGACACCAAGTAAGAATATAAATGTGATAATCTTTAATCCGTAGGATTCTAGGAATAATTGTATTAATTTACATAATAACAAATGTAAGTTAATAGGGTTATTTCGGGATTACTTGAATAAATTGTTAATTTGTTATGTATGGTTGCTATTGCTTGTTTATTTACTTTGACACCATCCCAGTTATCACACTGCAAGTTCCCTTTGTTATGATTTGTTTATATTGAATGATATCGGGTTGAAATGATAAATACCCACTTAAATAACTTGGCCTAGGATAGACAATTAAAAATAAGAAACCCGATTGGTCAACGAAATTATTTTGAAATTGAAATCTATTTGAAATTAAGAAATGAACTTATTAAATTGTTTGGAAATCAAGTAACGACTTAATGGATTTAATTGAAATAAATAAATGGATTTAATTGAAATAAATTAATGGATTTATTTGAAATAAATTAATGGATTAAATTGAAACGGATTAATAAATCTATTTAATTGAAGAAAATGAATTGGAGAATTTGATTGAAATAAGATTTAAAACAAGTGAGTTTTAAAATTTAATAACTTAATTTATTAAATTGGTAGATTTAGATTTAGACTGAGTTTTAAATTAAATAGATTTGAACTTGTCATAAATAATAATTTAGATTTAGGAAATTTTGACTTAAAATGGAATACGAAACTAACTAAAGTTATGGATTTAATTTAGCGATAATTTAAATGTAAAATGATTTTAAATCTAATGAAATCGATTTAATCAAATTTATGATTATATTTAATGTAACGATGAATGTAAACATGAATTGAGATAAATAGAATTTGATCTAACGACTCGAACTTAATTGACCGGTAAATTTGGATAAATTGATTTTGAACTAAATTTAATAAGAGAGTTATTAAATTGAACTTGAATACTTAACTATATTGTTAGTTAAAATGTTGAACTACAAATTTCATTTGGAAATATGATTTTAAATATCCGAAATAAATTGAATCGTGAAATGTCAAATTTTGGAAGTCAAATTTGCACCTTGACTTTCGGACTTTGATTTGTTTTAAACTTTAACTTAAATGACCATTGGGTAATAAATACGTAGTTATTAAAGAGTCCGGGATCGGATATGGACATACTCTCTGTCGATACCGAAAACCACTTTAATAACTATTACACGCGAAGTGTTGATCCAGAATGAAGTGGATGGTTTGGTGATCGCGTTGACTGAAGAAAGAGAACGATATTGGACGACCCCTGACATGACTAAAACAGGAGCCGCGCCGGGCCATTGAGGTTCGCTACCTCTAGCGGACGCACTTCTTCGATACCATATCTATTACTTTTGTGATTTGATTTGGGTGCACCCCTTGATTTGGGAGTGTTGTTTCGCGGTGTTGAGATAGTAGCTGCTATGCTCAACATCAGTCCGGATCACGCAACTACTAGTATCCTAGTTGGTATCGCCTCATGTACCTTGTCATACTGATTATCCTATTCGCGACCACTACGTTTTGATTTGTACCTTAGTATATGGATTGCCCTCTGGTGACTTCCGGTTTTGGGGAAACTACGGTCTTGTATATGCTCTTGGGAATAAAACGTGTTAAGGATGGAATGGGCCATGTCTTAACACTATTTTAATATCGTACTTTACTGATTAGGCATTACCTATCTATCGTATTCTACTGTATATATATAGATAGTTTATCGGATCCTTAGAGATGTTATTTCACCCATCTTTAAGTTATGAACTATTACCTTGCACTTGATTTAATTGTATAAGATTTTGAGTCCTGACTCGAGTGTTTCTTTTGCATATGCTCGGGTCAGTCTGAAGCTATCCAGTTGCTGATCAAGGTTGGTTGAAGATGCTGAAGGCTTAGCATTTATCTTTATCAGTCTATTTATATTCCTGTATTGATGTCCTAGTCTGTTGGACATTTTTGGTATTAGTCACTTGATGTTAAGACATTGTTGTATATTATATAGTGGCTTCATGAACTGCTATTATGACGATGTATTTTCCGCTGCATTATTCTGTGACTGTTCTGTGATGTTGTATTGATTCTCATTTACATTTATGTATTTATAATCCCATAATGATTCGTGTTTTGTATTATTTAAGTTGACATGTGTGGATTATTGTCAATTTAAATGGTCCAAATATACGGGTTGTTACAGTTGGTATCAGAGCTTCGGTTTCCCTAAAAACCTTAGTTTGGGATTATATATAAACTCATTAGAGATAGGGTAGCAATACCCTAGAATGAGGAGAATCGGTTCAATATCCAAATCCTTTCATTTCAAACTTCGTTTGATTCATTGATTAGACCTTCCTTAAAATTCTATGATTTTCTATCCTTTGGCTTTAACAATCTCTTTGGTATTTCAGGATGGGTACCATAGGAAACCATAGGGGAGGAAGGGGCCATGGTCCTGCTCAGGCTGCACCCATCGCTCCAGCTCCTGTCAAATTCACCATTCTTAGTAAGGAGTATACACAGCTGGGAGGTATTAAGTTTTCTGGATCCGAGAACATTATTGAGGCTCAGCAATGGCTTAAAGGTTTAGAGAAGATATTTTCTGGTCTGGAGATCACTGATGCTCAGAAGCGTCAGCTTGCTGCCTGGCAACTTCAGGATGCCGCGCAAGATTGGTGGGAATCAGTTACTTCTCGTATCGAGGAGAACACCATTACTTGGGCCCAGTTTAGGTATAAAATTTAATTGGATTCCGTAGTCTAAATTCTTCTTTTAATCTTGAAATGTTATTCATCTTGCCTATCTTTTGATTAGGGATACTTTCTCGGCACAATGGATGCCCGCTGCTGGGAAAACCCAACTTTATAGAGCTTTTATGGATCTTAAGCAGGGCAGTATGACTTTTTCTGAGTACGAGAGGAAATTCAACGAACTCTCCAAGTTCGGCCCGGGATTGATTGATACACCGCTTCTAAAGAACGAGAAGTTCATTCTGGGAGCTAGACCAGAGTATTATGACTTGCTTACTGGCCACACTCACTGCACCTTCACAGAGCTTGTTGACTATGCTCTTAGATATGAGGCAAAGCCTAGGGGACCTACTACCAAGGCTGCTCCTACTCAGCCCTCCTCTAGTCAGCTCGGGAAGAGGAAGATGAACTTTGATCAACAAAAGAAATCTTGGCAGAAGACTACTGGATTGGGATATGCCCAGAAAAGCCCAATCGACCTTGCTAATATCACTTGCTTCAAATGCGATAAGAAGGGCCATTATGCTAATAGTTGTCCATCTACCGGTGCTGCTGTTCCACCACCTTCTACGACTAGGAAAGACTTATGCTATGTCTGCCTCCAGCCAGGTCATTTCAAGAAAGACTGCCCACTGTATAAGCGTGGCACACCATCTGGAGTTTTTGCCATCACCACTCCTACACCGCCTGCTCAGGATGACCAAGGTACCTTACGAAGTACTTTTTCATTACATGATTTACCTATTAAGGTATTATTCGATACTGGTGCTTCTCATAGCTTCATATCTATTGATCTTTGTAATAAGCTCAACTTAGAACCTACTCTTGCTATTACTTCCTTATGCGTCTCCAACCCTATTGGAGGACTTGCCAATCTCAGTCGAATTTGCAAAGAGGTTGTGCTCTTGTATGGAAGATATCGATTCACTTGGGATTTTTATGTTCTTGGCTTCGCAGCATTTGACATTTTGTTAGGTGCTGATTGGTTAAGGAAATTCGATGCTGTTATTTCTTGCAAGGCTCGTTCTGTTTCTCTAGTCAATGACAAGGGCCTACCGCTTGTCATTGAATGCAAATCACCACAGAAATATGCCGGAAGCTTCATATTCTCTCTTGATGCTTACCCGGATGATCTTAGCACTACCCCCATTGTTCGGAAATTTCCCGATGTATTTGGAGAGGTCAACTCCCTACCACCTAAACGGGAAATCGATTTTCGCATTGATCTTATTCCAGGAGCTACTCCCGTAGTCCTCCCTCACAGAAGGATGTCTCCTAAAGAAAAAGCTGAACTTAAAACTCAAATTGATGATCTATTTGCTAAAGGTTTGATTAGGAGAAGTCGTTCTGAATGGGGCGCCGTAGTTGTATTTGTCACCAAATCGGATGGGTCTCTTCGCATGTGTGTTGATTATAGGGAACTGAACAAACGCACTCTCAAGAACCGCTATCCGATGCCTCGCATCAATGACTTATTCGATCAGCTCCATGGAGCTAAAGTTTTCTCCCAACTTGATCTTGCCACTGGGTTCCACCAACTCAGGGTAGCAGAAGATAGTATTCATAAGACAGCTTTCCGTACCGAAAACGGATTCTATGAATGGTTGGTTATGCCCTTCGGTTTGACCAACGCACCTGCTTATTTCGTCGACTTAATGAATCGAGTCTTCCGCGATGTTCTTAACAAGTTTGTTCTTGTTTTCATTGATGATATTCTCGTTTTCTCCAAAGACGAGAAGGAGCACGAGACACACCTTGCTTATGTTCTGAAAACTCTCCGAAATCATCAACTTAAGGCCAAATTCTCTAAATGCCACTTCTGGCGAGACGAAGTGAGATTCCTGGGCCATATAGTTTCTGAAAATGGGATTTCGGTCGATCCAGCTAAGATCGCCGTAATCAATGTAAGTTCTATCCTATTCGCTATTTCTATTCAATTTCTCTTATCCCTTTCTAATTTGAAATTTATCTACAGGATTGGGAGACTCCCAAAACTCCTACTGATATCCGTAGCTTCTTGGGCTTGGCCGGCTATTATCGTAGATTTATTGAGCACTTTGCCCGGATTTCTGCCCCACTCACTACTTTAACCCGAAAGGATGTCAAGTTTATTTGGAGTGAGAAGTGCGAATCAGCTTTTAATGAATTGAAGCGTAAGTTAACTTCAGCTCCAGTTCTTGCGGTAATCGATGGAAGTGAAGAATTAACTGTCTATACAGATGCCTGCCGAGAAGGTTTAGGCGCTGTTCTTATGCAAAGCGGAAAGGTTATTGCTTATGCTGGCCGCCAGTTGAAGATCCATGAAGTAAACTATGCAACTCATGATCTAGAGCTTCTTGCAGTTGTATTTGCTTTGAAACTGTGGAGACATCATCTTTTGGGAATTAAATTTGAATTATTCACCGATCATAAGTCCTTGAGGTATATCTTTTCTCAGAAGGATTTGAACCAGTGACAAGTTCGATGGCTTGAATTCTTAGCTGCATACGATCTCGATATCAATTATACTCCTGGGAAAGCAAATGTTGTAGCTGATGCTTTGAGCCGTAGGAAAGCATTGTCATGTTGTAATCTTGTAGAAGGCATGTTATTTCAGCTTGTTATCTCCCCATCTCTTGTGGATCGCATCAAGGACAAACAATATGAGGACACCTTGCTTTATCGCATGAAGGAGTTAGTGCTTGGTAGAGTTGGAAATACCGACAGTAAAGTGGGAGCACAGATAGATAGTAATGGAGTTCTGAGGATTGACAATCGTATTTGCGTCCCTAATGTCGATGGATTGAGACAAGAAGTGCTTAGAGAAAACCATCGGTCATCACTTTCATTTCATCCTGGTGTCACTAAGATGTACCGGAATATGAAGCGTTTATATTGGTGGAGTGGGATGAAGAGGGATATTTCTATATATGTCAGTAGATGCACCACTTGCCAACAAGTTAAGGCCGATCACCAGAAGACTGCAGGATTACTTCAACCCCTAGAGATTCCGTGTTGGAAATGGGATCAGATTTCTATGGACTTCATTGATGGATTACCGAGGACCAGAAAAGGTAACGAGGGTATATGGGTGATTGTTGATAGGTTGACAAAATCTGCTCACTTTATTCCGGTTAAGACCACTCGTACTGCTTTGAGTTTGGCCGAGATATATATGAGAGAGATTGTTAGACTCCATGGGGTTCCATCTAGTATTGTGTGCGATAGAGACCCTTTATTCACTAGTAAATTCTGGAAGGCATTTCAGGACGTCTTGGGCACTAAACTGAATCTGAGCACAGCTTATCATCCTCAAACGCCAAACTGAAAGGGTGAATCAGATTTTAGAGGATCTGCTCCGTGCCTGCATTATTGATTTCGGTGGATCTTGGGAAGACCATCTCCATTTGGTTGAATTCACTTATAATAATAGTTATCAGGTAAATCAAAATTTCAATTTGAATAAGTAAATTTGAATTGAAATTTAACCACCTTTATATTCAGGCAAGTATCGACATGGCACCGTTCGAAGCTTTATATGGACGGCCATGCAAATCGCCAGCTTGTTGGATTGAGCCTGGTGATCGATTAATTCTTGGCCCAGATATGATTATAGAAGCATCCGAGAAGGTAAATGAAATCAGAAGAAAGATGAAGACCGCACAGGATAGACAGAAGAGCTATGCTGATAGGCGTAGAAGAGATTTAGAATTCCTGATTGGGGATAAGGTATTCCTTAAGGTATCACCTTTGAAGAATGTTATTCGATTTGGTCGTAGAGGGAAGCTCGCTCCTAGATTTATTGGACCATTCACTATCACTGAGAGAATTGGTACACTAGCCTACAGAGTTGCACTACCAGAGAAGTTTGAGGGCGTGCACAACGTCTTCCATGTTTCACATCTTCGGAAAGTGGTACACGATCCATCCTTGACCATTCCTATTGCTCAGTTAGATGAAGTTGATATTGAGCCGGATTTGACTATAGAGAGGAGACCACTTCGTATTGTTGATAGGGATACAAAGCAACTTAGAAGGAAGTCAGTTAGCCTAGTCAAAGTCCAATGGAGTCCCGATGATCGTGATTGCACTTGGGAAACCGAGGAGAGTATCCGGGATTCTAATCCAGAATTGTTTGTTGAAGGTAAATTCCATTCTATACTCTTTACTATATTCAATGATCTATTCTAAATCCATTGTATCTTTGTTATTTGTTCTTCCACTCTTTACTTTGTTCCTTTTCGAGGACGAAAAGTCTTGAGTAGGGGAGAATGTAACGACCCTGAAAATCCGACCCAATTTAAAATTTTTAAAACCGTTATTTTAATTAAAAATGTGAAACTTACATACGATTTCAATCGGCGTCCAAACTTTGTTTCTAAATTGCGCCTAGATGATTGTAGATATGAGTAAAGTTTCGTCGGAAAATACCGCAGTAAACTTCGTGCGCGTTTTACTGCACATCAGTTCATTTTAAAGCGTGAAAATTTCATCTTCCGAACCTAAATATTTTTACATAGAAAAATTCTAAATCATTTTCTGACGAAGGCGTCGTTTTTCGTTTTTCAAAATTCGGACATCTTTAGCTCCGTCGATCTTATTCTTCGCTGTTTTGCTGCATTCTCCGTAGTAGAAATTTCAAATATTCACAAACGATTTCCGTTACCGTTCAAACTTCACATTTGGAATACGCCTAGATAGACATAGGTGTACGCCAAATTTCGTCGAAAAATATTGTAGAAAATTTCGCTCGTCAAATTTACATATTAGTTTTAATTTTATGTGTAAATTTTCTACCGTCCGAACCCAAATATTTTTCACAATGTTGCATAAGAAAAATATTCTGATCATAACGGCGCATTTCGTTTCGTCAAATTTCGCTTTTAATTGCTAGTTAAAATGTTCACTCGTGCAAATGGGTTAATAAGATTCGCCACTTCGCAAACAATGTCAAACCATCAATATCTTCATACCGTTGGGTCCGCCTCGTCGCGCTGATCAAAACGGTATATTTATTTGTGTCAATCGGAGTTCGGCGTTGCAAATTATAATTGTTAACGGAGCACACACCGGTCCGTTACGCAGCGCAAACCGGTACCCAACATTTCAATATTTAAAATTGAGAGAGCCTTTCAGCTGACCTTGGGAACACAAATAGCCACCACTGTAAAAAAAAAAGAAAATCATCATTTCCTTACCTGTGCACACTGAACCTCTGCCTTCATTCTGCATCATTATTGCTCTGGACACTTGTCCTTCGTGATGGATTGTTTCCCAGTACGTAACTCTATTCCTTTCTCCTTCACAATCTTCTTTTTCTATGTATATGTATCTACAGCCACTCCTTCTTCTCCATTTTCTTTTGCAAAGAAAAGGTTACAACTTTCTTTTGCCTGCTATCATTTCTTTTTTTTTTTTTGAAAAAAAAAAACAAAGCATCCGCCCCAGCCTCTCCTCCCCCTCCGCCCTACCGGCCATCCACGGCACCTCCGCTGTCCCCTCCAGTGTCCCTCCGCCCAACGCACCACCCGGCCCAGCTCGTCGCAGCCAACCACCACCCGACCTCCTCCGCCACGCCTGCCCGCAACTCCCCCGCGCGCCCACGTCGCCCACTGCCTCTCCCTCCGTCCCCAGCACCCAGCTCCTCCGACTGCACCCCACTCCCACAGCCCCGCTCCGCCACACCCCCAGCCCGCGCCCACTGACCCAGCTCCATGTCCCCACCGCCCCAGCCACCCTCCGCCAACACGCCGAACCCACCAACACACCCCCAGCCCGCCACCACCCAACGTCCCCAGCACCTCCGCGCGCGCCACCCAGCCTCCGCCGAAACCCACACCCAGCCTCCACCACTCGGCCACCCACGTCCCCAGCACCTCCGCGCGCGCCACCCAGCTCCGCTGTCCCACTCCGTCCACGCCACCAGCCCAACTCCCCACCTCCGCCTCCGCGCGTGCCGCCCCGCCCCTACCCAACTCTTCCGCACCCACGTCCACCTGCTGCCGCCGCCACCCAGCCCCTACCAGACCCATCCGTGCCACCCAGTCCGCCACCCAGACCCGCCTGCAGCCCTGCCACGTCCCCGCTCCCAACGCCTGCACCACCCTGCCTCCGTTCGCCACCACCAGTCGAACCACCAACAGCCCACTGCCGAACCCACTACCCAGCTGGCCACCCGCGTAGATCCGTCAAACGTTGGTCATCGTCTTGTCCGGAGATAGTTTTTGCCGTTATATATTACGTATAGCGTTGTTATATTTGTCTAGTTATTAATATGCAACGTTGTCTTGAAATTTCAGCTGCTGATCCGGAATCTCAAGCCTAGGCTTCACCTATTTTGTCGTCATACCCTGCTTCTTTGATTGGTATGAATATATATGTACAATCTATACATATATCTTGTATTGAACAAATCGTAATTGAATTATTATTCGCTTGCAGTTTGTTGTTCGTTAGTGTTGTGCTTGTTCGTGCCTCTTATCTATCGTCTACGTGCTTCGTCGTCAAACTTCTTACCACGCAAGGTGAATATTTTATATTCACGACTCAATCTATTATGCTATGATAATCAAGTGATAATTGTTGTTAATATTAATCTGGATATTAAATTGTTGATTGTTAAAATTTGGTTGAAATGAATTGTTAATTTCTAAAAGTTGACGCCATATATTGTTTAAACATGTTGAACTGTAATACGATGTTAATTAGAGTAAATAATAGTGACATTAAAATTGATAAGTACGATTGATGTAGAAATTTGATAACGGACACCAAGTAAGAATATAAATGTGATAATCTTTAATCCGTAGGATTCTAGGAATAATTGTATTAATTTACATAATAACAAATGTAAGTTAATAGGGTTATTTCGGGATTACTTGAATAAATTGTTAATTTGTTATGTATGGTTGCTATTGCTTGTTTATTTACTTTGACACCATCCCAGTTATCACACTGCAAGTTCCCTTTGTTATGATTTGTTTATATTGAATGATATCGGGTTGAAATGATAAATACCCACTTAAATAACTTGGCCTAGGATAGACAATTAAAAATAAGAAACCCGATTGGTCAACGAAATTATTTTGAAATTGAAATCTATTTGAAATTAAGAAATGAACTTATTAAATTGTTTGGAAATCAAGTAACGACTTAATGGATTTAATTGAAATAAATAAATGGATTTAATTGAAATAAATTAATGGATTTATTTGAAATAAATTAATGGATTAAATTGAAACGGATTAATAAATCTATTTAATTGAAGAAAATGAATTGGAGAATTTGATTGAAATAAGATTTAAAACAAGTGAGTTTTAAAATTTAATAACTTAATTTATTAAATTGGTAGATTTAGATTTAGACTGAGTTTTAAATTAAATAGATTTGAACTTGTCATAAATAATAATTTAGATTTAGGAAATTTTGACTTAAAATGGAATACGAAACTAACTAAAGTTATGGATTTAATTTAGCGATAATTTAAATGTAAAATGATTTTAAATCTAATGAAATCGATTTAATCAAATTTATGATTATATTTAATGTAACGATGAATGTAAACATGAATTGAGATAAATAGAATTTGATCTAACGACTCGAACTTAATTGACCGGTAAATTTGGATAAATTGATTTTGAACTAAATTTAATAAGAGAGTTATTAAATTGAACTTGAATACTTAACTATATTGTTAGTTAAAATGTTGAACTACAGATTTCATTTGGAAATATGATTTTAAATATCCGAAATAAATTGAATCGTGAAATGTCAAATTTTGGAAGTCAAATTTGCACCTTGACTTTCGGACTTTGATTTGTTTTAAACTTTAACTTAAATGACCATTGGGTAATAAATACGTAGTTATTAAAGAGTCCGGGATCGGATATGGACATACTCTCTGTCGATACCGAAAACCACTTTAATAACTATTACACGCGAAGTGTTGATCCAGAATGAAGTGGATGGTTTGGTGATCGCGTTGACTGAAGAAAGAGAACGATATTGGACGACCCCTGACATGACTAAAACAGGAGCCGCGCCGGGCCATTGAGGTTCGCTACCTCTAGCGGACGCACTTCTTCGATACCATATCTATTACTTTTGTGATTCGATTTGGGTGCACCCCTTGATTTGGGAGTGTTGTTTCGCGGTGTTGAGATAGTAGCTGCTATGCTCAACATCAGTCCGGATCACGCAACTACTAGTATCCTAGTTGGTATCGCCTCATGTACCTTGTCATACTGATTATCCTATTCGCGACCACTACGTTTTGATTTGTACCTTAGTATATGGATTGCCCTCTGGTAACTTCCGGTTTTGGGGAAACTACGGTCTTGTATATGCTCTTGGGAATAAAACGTGTTAAGGATGGAATGGGCCATGTCTTAACACTATTTTAATATCGTACTTTACTGATTAGGCATTACCTATCTATCGTATTCTACTGTATATATATAGATAGTTTATCGGATCCTTAGAGATGTTATTTCACCCATCTTTAAGTTATGAACTATTACCTTGCACTTGATTTAATTGTATAAGATTTTGAGTCCTGACTCGAGTGTTTCTTTTGCATATGCTCGGGTCAGTCTGAAGCTATCCAGTTGCTGATCAAGGTTGGTTGAAGATGCTGAAGGCTTAGCATTTATCTTTATCAGTCTATTTATATTCCTGTATTGATGTCCTAGTCTGTTGGACATTTTTGGTATTAGTCACTTGATGTTAAGACATTGTTGTATATTATATAGTGGCTTCATGAACTGCTATTATGACGATGT
Organism: Allium fistulosum; assembly: GCA_030737815.1. Taxonomy (NCBI): domain Eukaryota; kingdom Viridiplantae; phylum Streptophyta; class Magnoliopsida; order Asparagales; family Amaryllidaceae; genus Allium; species Allium fistulosum. The sequence continues at coordinate 288,065,389 of CM060904.1, read as the reverse complement.
ATTTTCCGCTGCATTATTCTGTGACTGTTCTGTGATGTTGTATTGATTCTCATTTACATTTATGTATTTATAATCCCATAATGATTCGTGTTTTGTATTATTTAAGTTGACATGTGTGGATTATTGTCAATTTAAATGGTCCAAATATACGGGTTGTTACAGTTATTGTTGAAGTCTCTGATAGAAATCTTTGATCTCTATCTCTTATTTTCTATCTTTTATATTTTTAAACAAAATAAATTTTCAAAAATATTTCAAAATATTTTTATAAGAGTTTTTCAAAGTTAAAAATATTTGTAAACTATGTTCAAACTATTTTACAATGTATCAAATTATTTTACAAAGTGTAAGGTTTTCAAAACATTTTAAAAGAAACTAGATTTCAAAATTTACAAGCATATGTTGACATATAGGTAGATGATATGTCGACATACATGCCACTAAGTGGTTTTCAAATTTTAATTAGAAGTGTCTATTCGTCGTAACTCTTTATGAATGGACACATCTGTTGATTTACTATATAAAGGGGAGTTCAGAAGAATTTTAAAGTTTAGATTTACTTATTTTCTTCCCTCCTCTTACTCTCTTGAAAACTCCATTAAAAATATACTATATTCTCTTCAAAATCACTTAGAATCAATTCATACTTCATTGTACTGATTCAATACTACTTTCTTACTGTTTTGGAAACATCTCTCTCAATTCAAAGATCAAAGTGTTGTCCAAGAGGCTATAGGATTCATTGTATCCAAAGTTCAAGAAATCGTCTTTGAAAAAACTATCAACTCTATTTGTATTTGCTTGGGTGTGCTTGTAGCCTGTTCAAATCAAGTGGGTGTGCTTGTAGCATGTTCAAATCAAGGAGGTATGCTAGCAGGTTGGAAATCTAGTGGGTGTGCTTATAGTTGGGTCAAATCAAGTGGGTGTACCCTGAGCTTGGAAATTTATAAGGTATGTCTCGTAGCCTCGAAATCGAGATAGTATTTGGGTTTGCTTCCTACCCGGTTAAAGATTGGCATTTGAAAAGAAATCTGTACAAGTATGGGACTAGATGTAGGAGAAATGCAAACCATTATAAAATCCATCATCTTTCTAACTCTTTACTTTGCTTTATTGTATTTATTTTTATCTGTGATAGCATCTAGACTGATTGTTAGAACAATTCTGTGTCATTAATCTGTGATTTAATATTAATCTCGAAAGAAAATTAAAAATATTCACATAAGTTAGAAAACATCATTCACCCTCTCTCTAGTGTTAAATTAGCCTTAAGATCCATAATTTCGCAACCCAAATTTGGTATTAGGCCACTAGGTTTTCAAAAACTCGTAATTTGATTTTGAAAAGTATAAATGGCTAGCAACACTATTAGTACATTTGTTAACACTTTTATCGAAGGACAATCTACCGCCAGACCTCCACTTTTTAATGGCAGTAACTACACTTATTGGTCATGTAAGATGAAGATTTATTTACGGTCTAATAGTTTAGATATTTGGAATATTACACAAAATGAGTACACAGAACCCCAAACTAACTTTTCACAATGAACCGTTGACCAAAAGGCACTTGCACAAAATAATTCTAAAGCCGTGAATATTTTATTTTGCTCAATAAATAAAAATGAATTTAATAGAATCTCTATTTATAAGTCTACATATGCAATTTGAGGAATTCAGCAAGTTACACGGGACGACATTAGTAAAGTTAAACAGACCAAAATTTCCATGTTAACTAATTAGTTTTAGTTATTTAAAATGAATCCAAATGAGTCTATTTCTGACATGTATTATAGATTTCAAGATATAGTGCGTTCTTTAGTAGCATCAGGTAAAAAATTCTGAAGAGGATCAAGTTAGAAAAACCATCAATTCACTCTCTTAAGAGTGGGATAAAAGACACTGCCAATAAAAGAGGCTAATGATATTAGTACTCTGAAAATTAGAAAGTTAATAGGAAATTTAATGTCCTATGAAGCACAATTGCAGGGCAGAAGAGAAAGTAAGGCAATAGAAAATAAATCCATTGCTTTCAATGCAATAATTAATGATCAAGATTCAGAAGATGACAATGACGAAGAAATTGCTTTCATGACTAGAAATTTCATAAAGTTTTAGAAGTATAGAAAGATGAACCACTTTTGAAGACTTGAAAACAATACTCCTGGAACTGCAATTAGATGTTTCAACTATAATGAATGCAGTCATCTATAAAGAGACTATCCACATCAGAATAAATCAAAGATATCACTAGTTATGGATTCATCCAGAAAAAGAAAAAGGGCTTACACAGCAACATTAGATGATTCAGATACTTCCTCAAGCGACAATGAACTGGGTACTGAGGATGCAAACATGTGTTTCACGGCAATAGTTGACAAATCAAAACAGATCAAAGAAAAAAGAGTAAAAAGCAGTACTTTTTACATTTAATTTTTATTTCATTTTTGTTTTGAGTGTTTTTAGTAAAAACATATAGAATAACAGTAATATTGGATGAATATAAGTGTGTGTAAATATAGAAATATTTTATCTAAGTCTTAGTTTTGGGTTTTATAGGCTATATGTCGACATATACCTAGCCCATATGTCGACAAACCTGCCACTAATTTGAAATTTCTTTTCAAATTCAAAATTTGAATTTTCCTCTATTTTTACTTATCCCCATGTTCAGAAAAGGCATCTTTTTGACCAGAGTACATGACTCTTCACTCTTTATTAATTCAATCTATCTCTATCCGTTTATTCACTAACTTTATTTCAAAATTTAAAAATATTTTCGCTATCTTATCTCTTCAAAATCTCAAAAATGGCCTCCTCAAGTCAAACTACTAAAATCATAAGGCTATCAAATAGAACTAAAGGCTTTCTTTTCAATGACCAAGAAGCCATTGATACTTATATGGAGTATACTACTTTCGAAAAAGTTTTTCCCATAAGATTTGCTAAATTTGATGATTTTTCCTCCTATGGTCTACAAGATCTTTGCTTTCAAAATGAAATACTTGGTTTGTCAACTCTTCTCAAAATGATTTTGTTTGTTATTCGGATTTGGTTAAAATGTTTTATGCAAATTTAAATGGAAAATTTTTTTAGGGAGAAGAGGGAAAAATTTGGAGTAGTGTAAATGGCACTCAAATTGTTTTAAATTTTGAATTTTTGGGTCATTTCCTTGGTTACAAATCTAGTGGAATTGACCTCTCCACTTTTCAAATTGATGAACAAAATTGTGAAATTTGTAACGACATTTTTGAAAGTGATGACGAATTTGACTTTAAACACAAAATTCCCTAACCAAAATTGAGACTTATGAGTCTCATTTTAAGTCTCATTTAAAAAAAAAGTATCACTCCGAGGATGGGTAATTACAATAACCCTACTTAAAAAGTTTATAAATCTCTTTTCACCATTTACGGAAACTATGACATCAATTAGGCACAAGTCATCTTAGATGACTTTGTTCAAAGAATATTTATAGACATGAGAACACACTCTACCATGGTGTGTATCATACTAGAATTTTCATATATTTTGGTATTAATTTAAGAGGCGAATCTACTCTTCCTTGAAAAGTTTTCGACAAGGCCAACATTTCTCTTATGCACATTCCACCTTGTTTTGAACCATATGAAACTCTTGTTGGAAAAGAAGAAAGATTGACGTGGGAAGAGGAGCAAGAAATGCAACAAGAAGGAGTGGAAAAAGGCGACGAAATGGATGTAAAAGAGGAAGAAAAGGAGGAGGAGGAAATGAATACATCTTTAGAAAGCTTCAAAAAACCATCTCACCCTTCTAACAAAGAGATTCAAAAGAACCAAGAGAAGCTTCTTAAAAACTAAAAAAGCTTAAACGTTCCTCCAGTAAAAAGTTCACTTCCCTCTCCAACAAAGTGGACAAATACTTTGGAAAAATTATTCTCAAGCTTGGTGAAAATTCGTCGTCATCGTCTACATCTTTCTAAGTCTATCTAGTTAATTCCTTGTGATATCTAGCTTTTATTTTGTGCTTCTAGTTTAATTTCATGTTATTTTCATGTATTTCTTTTGTTTTTTCTTTAAAATCCATGTACTTTTCTACCATTAGTAATAAAATATTGTTCTTGTTGCTACATATTGTTCTAATAGTTTCTAGAAGTCATTAAAATAGAATGGAATTGAATAATAATAAAACTTTAACAAAAACATAAATTTTGCATTTTCAGGTATGTATGTCGACATACGTTGGCCGTTGGGCAAATTTTAAAAATTTACAAATAAAATAATTACCACCTATTCAATTTTTCCAAATGACTTTTCACTCCTATATAAGCTTAGTTCTTCCAAAAAAACTCATTCAATGTTTTATTCTCTACTCTCTTTTCATTCTCAAACATTTTTCATAAAAAATGTCTTCTCTACATCAAATTTTTTATGAAAACCTTGAACAAACACTTCAATCTTTCAAGGATATTCTTACCTTTATCTAAAAAATCAAAGGCATTTAGAATTAAGTCAAATGCAAATGATCAAAGAGCAAGAAAAGCATTTCGATACCCTTCGATGGTTGATTTCTTCTTAATCAAAGATGATCAAACCAACAACCTAGAATGCTCTATCAACAAGGATAATGAAGATTGGGATGCCATCAAAGCAGATCCAATCTTTGGATCCGACGGTTGGGTTGAAGTTCCTAGGAACGTCTAGTTATTTGGTGTATTTTAAATTATAATTTGTATGTATATAACTTATTTTAATACTCTTAGGATTTGATTTGATTTGGTATGTATATTTCAGATTAATATTTGGATTTGTGTGTTTTTGGTTTGATTGAATATTTTGGACTTATATTGTGATTTGATTTTGAATTAATTGAAATAGTGTGCATTATCTTATTTATCATTTATATCATAATCATCATATAGTTATCATACTTAATATTATATTACATCATGCTTAATATGCTTCAATTATTTTAGTGCTTGGTTATTGATTTTGACTCTGTAGTTTCTAAGTATTTTATTTAGGGGGATTTTTTTTATTTGTCACCCATTTTTGTTGATGAAAAAGGGGGAAAAAATATAAAATATACATGCATATATTCGGGGGGAGTTATATCATATTTTATATACATGAATATTTAAAAATTGTCATCATAAAAAAGGGAGAGATTGTTAATATCTCAGCAATTGATTTTGATAATAACAACCTTGATAACAACTATATACAATTATAGATACTAATGTTTGCCGAGTTATATAGTATATAGTGCAAAATATTACACAGATGTTGAGTCTAAGACCGTACGGTATAAAGAGCCAAAAGTTGGACACGAAGACTTATGACTTCAAAGACCAAGATATGAAGATTTCAAGATTATAATTTAGTGTGTAGAGTTGTAGTTTATTGTTAAAGTCGCTTGTAGCTATCTCTAATCTCTATCTCCTATATTCTATCTTTTATATTTTTAAACAAAATAAATTTTCAAAAATATTTCAAAATATTTTATAAGAGCTTTTCAAAGTTCAAAATGTTTGTAAACTATGTTCAAACTATTTTACAAAGCATTAAATTATTTTACAAAGTGTAGGATTTTCAAAACATTTTAAAAGAAACTAGTTTTCAAACATTTACAAGCATATGTCGACATATAGGTAGATGATATGTCGACATACGAGCCACTAAGTGGTTTTTCAAATTTTTAATGGAAGTGTTTATTCATCGTAACTTCTCACGAATGGACACATCTGTTGATTTACTATATAAAAGGGAGTTCAAATGAATTTTAAAGTTTAGATTTAATTATTTTCTACCCTCCTCTTACTCTCTTGAAAACTCCATTAAAAAATATACTCTATTCTCTTCAATATCACTTAGAATCAATTCATACTTCATTGTATTGATTCAATACTACTTTCTTACTATTTTAGAAACATATCTCTCTTAATTTAAAGATTAAAGCGTTGTCCAAAAGCCTATAGGATCCATTGTATCCAAAGTTTAAGAAATTATCTTTGGAAAAACTATCAACTTTATTTGTATTTGCTTAGGTGTGCTTGTAGCGTATTCAAATCAAGTAGGTGTGTTTGTAGCCCATTCTAATCAAGTGGGTGTGCTAATAGCTCGGAAATTTAGTGGGTGTGCTAATAGCTCAAAAATTTAGTGGTTGTGCTCGTAGCCCGGTTAAATCAAATGGGTGTACCTTGAGCCAAGAAGTTCAGAAGGGTGTGTCTTGTAGCCTCGAAATCGAGATTATATTTGGGTTTGCCTTCTACCCGGTTAAAGATTAACATTTGAAAAGAAATCTGTACAAGTAAATGTATGGGACTGGATGTAGGAGAAATCAGAACTGATATAAAATCCATGATGTCATCTCTATAACTCTTTACTGCTTTTATTTTTATCTGTGATTACATTTTTGACTGATTGTTAGTATAATTCTATGTTGTTATTTTATGATTTAATATTAATCTTGAAAGAAAATTAAAAACGATTTACATAAGTTAGAAAACACTATTCGCCCCCCTCTAGTGTTAAATTAGTCTTAAGATCCATAATCCACAACTGACACTTTATACAAACCCACTAATGGTATTCTTTCCAAATATAACTTTTTTTTCAATAATCCAAATTCACCTTTTACCTTACATGGTCAATACAGTTCAATATAGGATGGCAAATTGCTATATCAGTCTAATAAACGTAATATTCAATAATTTATATAATGTCATACCCCAAAACAACATCTAGGAATATCGGAAATGGATGATCCCTTACCATGTCAAATCCATGTCACATCCAAGTAATAAAACATTTAATAATCCGGTGAACGGTACTTTGCTTAATCCAAATCCAAAACAATGTACTTGCAGCTATAATGATAACTCAAGTATCAATACCTTATAAATATCGCCACAAAACATATATGGTATAGTGACAACCTACTCGTCTTCAAACCCAAAACAAACATGCGTGGTGTAACATTATCAACCACATCGGATCAACGACACCCTCCCAAAAACCAACTAAACCGTCTACCCTTATAGAAGATATTAAATAACAAATCATCTAAATATTATTTGCCTCCATCACTGATCATTACCTCAATTATATGGGATGAAAGAATGAAAACACCTATAATCAAAAATTTAAATTATGGACCGATCACCAAGTCAGACGCACAAAAATACCATTGGACCACCGTGACCTTATCATATATAATAAACTTTATGCCCTTTGATAAATTTTCAACGACACCTTAAAAGATTTTTCAATCGATTGGTTTACGAGATCCAACCAGTCGAAATTCCAATTCCACTAACATCTCCTGCACTAACCAACTTCCCAAGTAAAACTCTACTTCAACTATATGTTCAAAAATTCCCAATATCATAAAACTGTAACCTTAGCCTAATCACCTACATACAAACTTTGAATCAAATATTCTATTGTTTAGTTAACATCTTCTCTTTGATGTTTTTGAAGAAAAGTGCAATTGACAAAGTCTGTTTGATGATAATAAACATTTGTTCTATTTAACGTATTTGTCTAGTGTTGTTTATTTACAGGTTTGTTATAAGATCTTGGTTGTGAAAATGTTTCCTTTCTATAAAATAAAAGAGTGCATATACAAAGAAAAAGAAACAAGATAAAAATCTGAAGCAAGGAACATATCTGTGTGCAATCAGAGGCAATATATATGAAGAAAGGGAAATAAATAGAGATTGATAGTTTGTATGCACAATCAGACGTTATATTTTGGAAGATACAATGGAGTTTATTTCCCATTATATACAAATTTTATTTTCAATATGGGAAACAAACTCTTACAAATCATCATCAATATCTTCTTCCTTATATTTTTCCATACATACACAAATCATATCTTTTGTATATCTTCACACATATTTTTCCACCTATACATCCCCATTAGCCTATATAAATTCATATTACTTCAAAGGAAATGATATCGGATTACACAACAAACAACAAGGATTCTCTCTTTATTTCAATTCTCATATCCGATTAAAGCTTATTCTTATTCAACAATCCAAGTCCTTTATACAACTTTCACGCACATTTACAATAAGCAAACAATTTCAATCAATAAATCACCAAGCAAGGCATTAAGCATCACCACGACCTATCAGAACTTGGCATCAAGCATCACCAAGCAAATCTCAGCACTCGACCCGTCATAACCAAATCACCAAGCAAGGCAGCGAGCATCACCATGACCTATCAGAACTCAGGCCATTTTCATTGACTATGGAAATCTCCATCTAGTTAGCAATGTTGGCTCCACTCCAGTCTATATTATAATTGACTACAAAAACTCTAGACTATGGTGATACCAAACTGACGACTCGACCACATCTATAGTTGTCAACATCCAATCATGAGCACTTTCATTGTTCAACGGCGGCGAGTTTGAGTTCAACTACAACAGCATCTTTAGTCTACCACATCAACATGGTAATCGGTGATTCTCATATCCGAAGTGAAACGCGATCAATAATGAATTGAGTTCCAGATCTCAACACTAATTCTTCGACGATGAGATCTTCTCCTTCAGTTAGCTGTATGACTTAGGGTTGCAGGCGAAGTTCTTTTTTTTACATAGAATTTTGGCTGAAGTTTTTGGGAGAACTAATTTCGTGAGGAGAAAAAAATTAAAATAGGAAGGAAGTGGCTGAAGTGTAGGGGTGGTCACATGATTTACAATGGGAGTTTTATTCTCTTTATTTTAATTTTTTTATCTAGTTTATTTTTTTCTTTGAACTCTAGAATTTGTTTAGGGAGCTACGTGTTGCAGTTTGGGGATTCTGATCTTAAGGGATTGAGTTCAGGCAGAGTTATTAGGCATAGGGTTAGAATATTTGTTAGCAGTGTTTGCAAGTTTACTGTTTGTAAGCTTTAGAATATTTAACTCTAGTAATAGCTTTTGGGGGCAACAGTATGCATTAGGCCGAAGCTATGTATATCTTGTGTTATTTATTTTTTGCATTTACGTTCTCGCACTCTATTCTCTATTTTATCGGTAACAATGTCGAGTAATTTCAATACCCTATACACCTTCCCTAGGGTATAGTACTCGATCCTACAAGTGGTATCAGAGCAAGGTTTCTAGGTTTACTCTAGAGTCATGTCTGTTTTTAATAATGCTTTTTTGAGGGACAGTCAATAGCTAGCCCATCTATGTTCAATGAGACTAATTATGCTTACTAGAAGGCTAGGATGAAAATATATTTGACCTCTGTTGACTATGATGTTTAGGATATGGTAGAGATAAGGTACACTCCACCCAAAATGACAATCAATGATGTAGAATTCCCTAAGTCCAAAGACAAATGGGATGTAGCAGATAAGAAACTACTTTCATTAAATGCTAAAGCAATGAATGCCCTTATTTGCGCTCTTGATAAAACTGAATTTAGTCGAATCCTCATTATTTGACTGCGTAGGAAATTTGGCACGCTTTGGAGGTTACACACGAAGGTACATCTTAAGTCAAGAAATCATATCTCGCTCTACTCAGCAATGAGTACGAAAAATTTGTGATGATAAAAGATGAAAGCATTAAATAGATGTATGGACGCTTTTATGTGCTAATATATAATTCCATATCTTTGGGCAAGCCGTACACCGAAGTTGAGTTGGCGTGGAAAATACTAAGAATTCTTCCAAAGAATTTTGAGGCAAAAGTGGCAGATATTCAAGAATCCAAAGATCTCAACAAAGAAACCTTGGAAGAATTGGTTGGAAATCTTATGACCTATAAAATGGAACTCAAACCTAGGGAAGATCATGAAAAATCAAACTCCAAAAAGAAATCGCTCAGTAGCACTCTCAACGGTGATGATGAAAATAATTCTATCGCTGAGCTAGAAATGTTAATGAATGGAATTAAGAAATGGTCCAAAAGAAACTTCAAACCTTCGAAAGGGGCCAAGTCAAGGTCAGCTAAGATTTCAAATAATTCAGACGAAGAAATCATGTGCTATAGATGTAGAAAGATAGGTCATATCCAAAACAATTATCCATTGATTCAAAAGGAGAAAGAAAAGAAAAGGAAAAGAAAGGCATTTGTTGCAACTTGGGACGATGAAGAAGGAGAAGAGTGCACTGGTATTGATGAAGATGAAGCAAATCTATACTTGATGGGACGTTCAACCCATGATGATAGTGATAAAGTCTCCAGTGAGGTATCAAACTATACTTATCAAGATTTACTTTTAATGTGTCATGAACTTACCAGAACGATTGACAGTCTTAACCTCCTATATAGTACTCTTTCTTTCATGATGAACCTAGTTACTTTACGCAAGAGCTTCCACTTTTCGTTTTGACTCTTCTAGAGATCCGTCTTAGGCAAATAATCTTTAATCAAAGTCATCTAGACTCCTTTTTGCTTTAACCTTCAAGACCAATCAACATCTACCTTATCAATGTTTGGAGTTGTTAAAAAATTAAAAAAAATTGAAGTTTGAAAAAGATGAGCTACTTCGCATAAATGATAGGTTAGAAACTAAAATTAAAAAAATTAAAGAAGTTCAAAACCTTGAATGTGAAAATTGTTGGTCTTTAAAAGGGGAATTGGATAAATGCAAGAAAAATCTTGAAACTCTGAAAAGTGAGATTTTGGTGTTAAAAAAATGATGATGTAAAGAGAGAAAATTTTATTAACAGATGTATCATGCTTGTGGAAGAAATCACATCACTTAAATCAACAAACTCTTGAATCAACTGTTAATAAATTTTCTAAAGGTGAACAATCATTAAACATGCTTTTGGGGAATCAACTATTTGCAAGCAATAGGAAAGGATTTGGTTTTGATAAATCACAACGAAATATGGAAAATAGAATTGACAATGCCCGTGGAAGAAGTGTATTTCCAAAATGTATAAGCTGTGGTAAAATTAGTCATATCTTTGATAGATGTTGGCATAGGAACAAATGTAAAAATGTTAGATGGATTTGAGTTCCTAAAGGCTCACTTGGTACATTTGGATTACCAAACTCTTTTGTTGCAAATGCTGATGGACCTATGAAGTTTTCTAGATCATCTTTCTCTCCCTATGTGTAGGTATGGTGGCGGACTAAGGAACAACAAGAGTGGTACTTGGACTCTGGTTATCCCAAATATATTACGGGTGATAAATCAAAGTTCCTTAGCCTAGAAGATTACAGACGTGAGAGTGTTACTATGAGAGACAATAGTAGATGTAAGATTGTTGGGAAAGAAACAGTAGGTAACAACACTTTCTTTATGACTAATGTTCTGTGTGTTTAAAATTTACATCATAATCTCATCTCTATAAGCCAACTCTGTGATAAAGGTATGATCGTTGTCTTCAATGTTGATATATGTAAAATCATTGAGAAAAAGGAATGTCTACACTCTATCATTTGATGATCTAACCCTTTCTAGGTGCTTAGTAGCTAAAGGTCAGAAAGCCACCTTATGGTACAGACGGCTAGGACATGCTAGCAAGGGACTATTGGAAAAGCTTGAGAGAAAAGAGTTAGTCAGAGGATTGTCGCATCGGAAATTCAAGAATAGTAAAGTGTGCAAAGCTTGTACAAAGGGTATACTTAATAGATCACCTTTTCATGCCAAAAATACAGTGAGTTCCTCTAAAGTTCTTGTATCTATTCATATGGATTTGTTTGGGCCAAATGATATTGCTAGTTTAAATGGTAAGAAGTATTGTTGTTAGTTGATGATTACTCTAAATTTACATGGGTTTACTTTCTAGCCAAAAATCTGAAACTTCTGATTATCTTTCAAAATTTGTAAAACTTGTTTAAAATGAAAACGGTGTTTCAATAATAACTATAAGAAGCGATCATGGTGGAGAATTTGAAAATTGGGATTTCAAAAATCTTTGTGAAGAAAATGGTTTTAAACATGAATTCTCCGCACCACGAACACTTCAACAAAATGGGGTAGTCGAAAGGAAGAATCGTACATTGCAAGAATCAGCTAGATCAATGCTGAATGAATATAACCTTCCTTTATCATTTTGGCCAGAGGCAGTTAATACTTCATGCCATGTAATGAATAGAGTAATGATCAGACCAATACTTAATAAAACTTTTTATGACTTATGGTTCAACAGGAAACCTAATATCACATACTTTAGGGTTCTCAGGTGTCCGTGCTTTATTCTTAATATAGGTGATCATCTAAGGAAGTTTAATCCAACACAAATGAGGTGTTTGAATGGGATATGCATCTAGAAGCAAAGATTATAGAATCTTCAACAAAAGCTTGAAAACAATAGTGGAATCAATAAATGTGAAATTTGATGAGTCAAATGTTGGTACAACCACAGAGAATAACAAAAGTGACGACGGAGACGATGGTGCAAATGAGAAAAGTAGCGAAGACAACAACAAGGGTGATCCGTGTACTACTGAAACTTCAAAATCAAGTTTGGAAATTGAGAACTTGAAGTTCAAAGCAAGTCATCCAACAGAATTGGTTATAGGTAATCCAATGGCAGGTATACAAACACGCTTTTTGTTCAATAAAAATCTTTATGCTTTGTTTATTCATAATGGTTTTATTTTTGAAATCGAACCAAAAAATATTAATGTTGCTCTTAATGAAGTTGGATAATTTCCATGCGAGATGAACTTAACCAATTTGTGAGAAATAACGTTTGGAAATTAGTTCCTAGACCAAAAGTCTATCCAATTGTAGGAACTAAATGGGTGTACAAAAATAAACTTGATGAATCTGGAAATGTAATTAGAAACAAAGCAAAGTTGTTTGCAAAGGGATATAATCAAATAGAAGGCATTGATAAAACATTTGCCCCAGTTGCTAGGTTAGAGGCCATTAGAATTTTGCTAGCTTTTGCATGTTTTAAAGGTTTAAATTTAAGAAAATGGATGTAAAAAGTGACTTTCTATATGGTTATTTGAAAGAAAATGTCTATATAGAACAACCCCCCGGTTTCGAAAGACATGAATTTCCGAGTTATGTGTACAAAATCGAAAAAGCATTATATGGTCTCAAACAAGCTCCTAGGGCTTGGTATGAGTGTCTTAGTGCATATGTTTTGGAAAATGGATTTAAGAAGGGAAGCACCGACACTACTTCGTTTCTCTTACATTAGGATGACGACATTTTGATTGTATAAATTTATGTTGATGATATCATTTACGGTGCTACTAATGAAAAATTATGTGAAAAGTTTGAAAAAGTCATGCAAGATAAGTTTGAAATGAGCTTGGTAGGGGAGTTAAAGTATTTTCTAGAATTTCAAGTCAAGCAAAGCGATAAGGGAATTTTCATCTCTCAAACCAAATACGTGAAGGAGCTATTAAAAAGATTTGGTGTTGAGAATGCAAAGCCACTTCGAACTCCCATGAGCCCTTCAACCAAGCTTGACAAAGATGAAAAAGGGATCACAGCTGACCAGAAAAAATATTGAGGTATAATTGATTCTCTTCTCTATCTTATGCTTCTAGAATCGATATCATGTTTTCCGTCTGTCTTTGTGCACGTTTTCAAGCAAGTCCAAAAGAATCTCATTTAAAAGCCACAAAATGAATTTTGAGATATCTCTTACATACACAAAACTTTGGATTGTGGTATCCTTCTTGTGATAATTTTGATTTAATTGGTTATTCTGATGCTGATTACACGGGTTGTCTTGTGGATAGAAAAAACACTAGTGGAACATGTTTCATGTTAGGTCATTAATTAGATTCATGGCCAAGTCGAAAACAAAACTATATTGCATTGTCTACTAGTGAAGTAGAATACATTGCCTTAGGCAGTTGTTGTGCTCAGATCTAATGAATGAAGCAAACTTTGTTAGACTTTGGCTTAATAATTCAATGTGTTCCCTTAAAATGTGATAGTAAAAGTGAAATTGACCCGTCAAACAATCATGTTCACCACTCGCGTAATAAACATATAGACGTAAGACATCATTTCATTTGAGATCATATTTCAAAGGAGGACATTTGCATTGAATTCATCTCTACTGATTTACAATTTGCTGATATCTTTACAAAACCTCTTTTCAGAAGATAGATTTTCATGATTATGTCTAGATTTAAGGATTATGAATGTGGATTAGTATGATCTATTTGAATGTTTGTTTAGTTTTTTTTCGTTTTTTTATGTTTTTTTATTTGTTGCTTGTTTTCAGTTTGTTTTACTCTTCTTTTTTTGTTTTCTTTTAGGATATGCTTTTCATTAAAAAAATTAAAAATTAAAAAAAAATTCTAGGATTAGATTTTTTATCTTTCTAACTTTTTCTTAGAAATGAGGGAAAAGTACTCTTAGATTGCCTCATTTCTTTTTCCTTTGGAAAATATGGCTATGACCGAGTTGCACCTGTTTATGCTTATCACATCTTTGAATAACGATTACATAGTTGTTGGGAAATGAACTGTTGTGCTCTTGAGAAGAATACTAGTATTATATATATATATATATCACTGTTTAAGTTAAGCATGAGTTATCAGCATTCTACTTTGTATTATTACATATCCCATAACATTTTTCTAATCTATCACATTATATTGCTCCATTTTTTTTTATGTATGTGTGGGTAAGATTAACATTAACCAGAATGTGGTAAAAATTTTGATTGAAAACATAGTGAGAATTGAGGACAAGTCACGTACACGCTCCATTTGAAAAGTAAATCACATATTAAATGATATAATGTGTGTGTATACACATACATACATACATATGAAATTTCATGGTGAAAGGCCTATGCATGAAAAATGGATGTGATACGAACATAGAGTTATATTACCTAAGGGTATCCGAACCCGGATGAAAATTCTTTAGCGTCGATGTATATAAACTCATCAAACAATGCTTATCTTTCCTCATCTAAGAGACCGCACAACAATGTATGGGTATAAGTATCTTGATCTCATTTATAATGAGTTAGGGATAGAACTGTCCTCATATAAATATTTCACATGCAAACCAAAATAAAATTGCCATAAACTGTGTTGATTGTTGATTGAACTACATGTCATAGGATTAACGAATTTTTAAAATTACCATCCATTTTCTAAATTGGGATATGTGCTTGATCAGTAATGAGTGCTATAACTCATGTCTGATGTCAAACTGGAAATATATGATCTAGTTATTTTTACTCGTGGGTTATGACTATTTGTTTTTTCTTTGACTTTGTTTATTGTTCACTCATACGTTTGATGAAAACAAATGAGGGAGAGAGGCTATGATTTAATGGTGGTAATTGATTTGACAATGTCTAAGCGGTGTTCTCCTTTCTCTCTTTGGTTTAACTTTTAATCATTTTTTAAAATTTTCTTTTCCTCTCTCTTCTTATTTGATGTGTTTGGAGAATGCTAGAAAAGGAAAATTTACGTAAGAAAACATCTGAATAGGGGAAGTATATGTGTAGGGGGAGCATCTATATAGGGGGAGCTTCACTAAAATTCTTCAAGTTTCATGCACCACTTTCACACACGACAAACACATCTATATTTTATCTGTAAATCATGACATATATTTGTTATGATCAAGGTGGAGATTCTAGAAAAGTGCAATTGACGATTTCTGTTTGATGATAATAGACATTTGTTTTATTTAACGTGTTTTTTTAGTGTTGTTTATTTACAGGTTTGTTATAAAATCTTAGTTGTGAAAATATTTCCATTCTATAAAATAAAAGAGTGCATATACAAAGAAAAAGAAACAAGATAAAAATCTGAAGCATGAAACATATTAGTGTGCAACCAGAGACAATATATATAAAGAAAGGGAAATAAATAGAGATCGATAGCAAACTACGGTAGCTCCACTCCACTCAACATTATCATTGACTTTGAAAGCTCCAGACTACGGTGATACCAAACTCACGACTCAACCACATCTATAAGCGTCAACATCAAATTACAAGCACTTTCACCATTCAACGACGGTGAGTTTGAGTTCACTGCGACAGGGTCTTCAGTCTACCACGTCAACACGTTAATCGGTGAATCTTAGATCCGAAGTGAAACGTGATTATCGACGGCAATAGTGATTTAAGTTCTAGATCACAACGCTAATTCTTCGACGACGAGATCATCTCCTTCAAGCAGCGACGCAACTTAGGGTTGGGCGAAGTTTTTTTTGCATCGAATTTTGGTCGAAGTTTTGGGGAGAATTGATTTTGTAAGGAGAAAAAAAATAAAATAGAAAGGAAATGGCTGAAGTGTAGGGGGTGGTCACATGATAGACAAGGGGAGTTTTATTCTCTTTATTTTAATTTTTTGTCTAGTTTATTTTTGTCTTTGAACTATAGAATTTGTTTTGGGAGCTACATGTTGTAGTTCGGGGATACTGATTTTGGGGGATTGAGTTCAGGCATAGGTTAGAATATTTTTTAGCAGTGTCTGCAAGTTTGCAGTTTGTAAGCGTTTGAATATTTAACTCTAGCAATAGCTATGGGGGTAGCAATAGGCATTAGGCCAAAGCTGGGTATATATTGTGTTATTTATTTTTTGCATTTACGTTCTCGCACTCTATTCTCTATTTTATCAGTATTAGTGTTGAATAATTTTCAATACCCTATTCACCCACCCTCTTGGGTATAGTACTCGATCCTTCGATTTTCAATAAAAAAAATTTATTGGATTTACCTCTCTTTTTCTAACCACAAACAAAATTCTTTCCCACAAACTTAGAATTCTTCTTATCCAACTTTTGATTCTCTTTTAGATTCATCCTAAGCGGCATGTCAACAGGTTCATTAGAATTTATTTATTTTGGGGTGGAAAATTAAAATATTTTTACTACAATTCCATATGGACTCCCATACTATAGAATAAATAACAGCTTATCACCATGGGACTATCAGGATCAAGACTCACAACAAGCTCATGCCTGGTCCTTTACTCCTTATACAAGTAACATTCCTATCTCCATCCAATGTCATCCCATAATGAGTCATTCAATCTACTTCAAAGTAAATCCATACCCCAAGAGACTTAATACATACATGTCACTAAAGGAGTCTATATTGTATAACAAATTTCAAATCATGGAAAATCATAAATAGATAGATCGATCCTTTGGACGGATTGGATACCATGTGAGATTTACAATCTAAAATAAATACAATCACATTCCTTATCGAAAATAGTAACTCATCTTCTATTATGACCCGATTTCCCTTCTTTACAACAGATGGTGGTATACTCGCACTTGGGGCCACTTCTAGTTTATAAGCTTTCCCTTCCTTGTTCGCTTCCAAACCCATCAAACCATTCCAAATTTAACAATATAAAATTCCCTTTCCACACTTTAAAATAATAATAAAATATTTACAAATCAACATGTAATGACCTGTAAATTTATCAGTTTGATAAATTTTATTTATTTTTAAAATATTCAAGTATAAGTTTTAAAAACTAGGTTATGATGTTTTGAACAATAAATAATAATGGTAATCTTACTGTGAATAAGTATTTACAAAAGCATAAGCTTTGAAGGAATATCGATAAAATGACCGAAAACCGTTTTATCGATAAACAGTCCTATAATCATAAAACATCGCGCACGGAGTTGGATACATATACTTATTTTTATAATTAAACAAGAATATGAAATAAAATTATTTATTTTATTTTTGGAAATTAAAAGTATGCATGACATCCTCAATGATGCCCTTATATTTAATAATTGATTTATGATTTTAAATTGAGATTTAATGATTAAATAATTATTATAATTATCCAAATAATTATTTTTAAATGATAATAATTCATTTTAAATGGTTATAAATTGATAGTAAATTGTTTATAATAGTTTTATAAAGATATATAATCAGTTTGAAAATATAAGAAAGTTAATATCGCTTTATCGGTGTAATAGCAATTTTTGTAAATAATTGTTAATATTGATTTATATGATGTTATAATTCAAATAAGATCATTTTAATTAACTAATAATGATTACAAATTTATTTTCAAATTTTGTTTACATATGTATGTAATTTAAATTAGAAGTGAAAATGTGACCGGGAATCGGGGTCCCGATTTTCAACGGTTTAACGAACGAAAGTTGTTCGAAAGTTGTTGCAACCTTGTTTATTTGTCATGTACACATATATATAACACATAAATACACACCCTAACATATACATATATCCATGTATGTATACATTAGACATTTATACATTTATATATAAATGAAGTAAAAAAATATCTAAGATATTTTACAAAACTTAACCCTTAAGTCATCCAAAAGTCAAATACACATGCTAGGAAGTGAGCGAAGTGATGGAGGCACATGGAGGGGGGTACCAATGTGTACTGTGATGTGATGGGAGGGGAGTGGGCTAAGAGTAGTTTGGTCCATGCACTTATAGATATTTTTTACCAATTTTACCCTATAAATACCCACCCATATCCTCCTTCATTCTTCACAAATTAATTCTTCTTCTTCTTCACCATTCTTGAGCTCCTTATGCTCTTTAATGGCTTCTCCTCTTTAAGAGAGGTAGGAGGGTTAAAATAGTGGAGTGCTTAAGCACCAATCCGCTAATTACTCTCTAACCTCTTCTTAATCTACTTCTTCCTCTTCTCTTCTTTAATGGCGCTTGGCCGTAAGCAATATGGAGGTGGGGAGGCATGGCCATGAGCATTGGAAGGTGGTTGGAGGTGATGGCATAAGCATGAGGTAATGATGAGGGGATGGCCGAGAGCAAAGCAAGCGGAGGTGAAGATGGATGAGCACTTGGAAGAGAAATAGAGTTGTTTGGCGATGTTAAGATGAAGTTTAAATGATTTAATGAAGTGTTGTGGTGATTTGAATGTTGGTAAGAATATTTGGTTTGATTTATGGTGAGTACTCAATGTTTATTAAATGATAAATAATGTCTATAATTGTTTTAAAGTATGATTATACGACCATTTAATATATTAATAATTTATATGAATGTTTGATAACTTGGTTGATTATATGGATGTTTTGATATGGTTGACAACTTAGTTGTGATAAATTATGAGAAATCATTATAAAAATGGTTAAGTAATTAACCATGATTAATTAATGAAAAATAAATCCATATGGATGTGTATATGAAGCTATTTAGCCCCTTAATGGTTTTAAAATATAAAAAGATTGAAAATGAATATTATAATTCAAATTGGAGAAGTTTTGACAAATAATGAATTTGTAGTCAAAAATAGGCGTTGCGTAACGATAGTTCGCGATTTCGAGCCATAGAAGTTAAGTCCTTCTATATGATGGAATTAGAGTCGGATTTCTTTGCAATAAGAATTTTCTGAACTCTTATGACTATAGTTTTCAAACAAAAGAAAACGATCGAGATTTCAGTTAATAGATTTTGAAATATGAGCAAATTAAGTTTTTAAGAAAATCGCGCTTTGGTAGTTCAGTGGCCAAAGTGGCAAATGTTTTAAATAAATATTTTTAAAATGTTTAAAAATATGGAATAAATCTTTTAAAATATTTTATAAGTGATTCAAGTTATAAAACTAATTTCAAAATGATAAAAAGTTGTTTTGATCAATATATCTTAAGAAACACTTTTCGCATCATTTTTTCGCAGCACTTTTTTATAACTTTTGAAATATAGATATAAAAGCAACCATTCTTTTCCAACTCTTTTGAAAATGTTTTTAATAATTAATAAAGTATTTTAAATGTGATTTGAAGGATTTATGGAATGGTTAAATGTTAAATGATTTAAAGTCGATCAAATAACTTGACCGCCTTGTGGGTGTCAGAGAGATGTGTCTAGGCTTGAGTTTGGAAAAATAGTTTCCTGCTCTCCCTGGCTATCCAGACTAGCCTGATGGTCGGAATAGTAAATTTGGTTTACTCGGATCAAAATTTACCAAAGTATAAAGATATAATTTTCCAAATTTAAATAACTTGGATTGCATAGAAATGTTTTGGAAATGTTTTCCTAATTAAAAGGTGAAACAGTTTGGAATTATTCCAAGATAAAAAAGGTTTTAATTTACCAAATGATGATAAATGAGGCTTAATGAGTCCATATACTGTTAAGAAGATAAAGGAATAATTTAATGAATATATATCTAAGAGATTTTTATGAATGAATAAAAAGATGAATTAAATTGAATGATGATAAATAGTCACATATGAACTTAATATCATTTTAATCAATGATTGGTACAAAGGAACCGAGGTCGGATTTGGGTAATTCCTATCTGAAAACTACTTTGAACCAATGTATATGTTCGAAAGTGAAGACATGTTGAAGATGATGATTTTGAAGACCGGAGATCTTCAGAATGTAGGGATTAATGTCACGAGTCCCAGGGGTTTACCCCCATATTATATTTATATGGCAATGGTGTCTGCATTCTGAAAAGCTTTGTTGTATTGAAGACCGAAGATATTCATAGCGAAAGGACTGTTTGTTAACATTCTCTAGGTCGCTCCCAATACAGAGATATTTATTATAGCAGTGGTCCTATTGTGTTTTGAAATCTTCAAATTACAAGGACTACTCGCTACTAATGGTAGTAGGAGTAGTGCCATCGGTTTAGTTCAGTCCCAAAACAAACTTGCGCCCAATTGATATCATAATTTCCGAAAATAGCAAAAAGTGCTTTGCACACTTTTGAAGTAGGATTGTTAAAATTTCCCGATCTTGGGGTCAAAGTATGTTGTAAAAGAAGATTGACAATTCTTGCTTTAGGATGAAAGTTTCGGTTTTTAAATTCAAAGTTTTCATCTCCTTCAAAAATATGATGAAATGTCTTACGATCATGTTCATCGATTTGAAAACTAGAAAGATCCATTCCCGTGCTTTTGCAATTGAGAATGGTACCCAAAAGATCACAATTCAAAACAATTTTAGTGCCTTTGACACTACTCCAAATTTCATTATCATTTCCTTCATAAAATTCTCGATTGAGATTTGCATAGAAAATTTTAACAAGATTTGGGTAACAAACAAAATCATTTTGAGAAGAATCAACAAGACTAAGAATTTGATTGTTTGCAAAAAGAGTATCAATTTCATAAGAAGCAAAATCTTGAAAAATAGCAAACTTTCCGGGATGGACTTTTCCATAGTTAGCATAATTGATGTATGCTTTTATTGCCTCCGGATTATTGAGGAGTTGCTCTTTCAAGTTTCTGGAAAGTCTCATGGTGGAGGGGTTGCTTGAAGAAGCCATTAAAGTAGGAAGTAGAGGGCTTGGAGTTTTGAAGAGAGAGTTTTAATTTGAAAATGAAAGTGAAAAGTTGTGATAAAAGATAGTTAATAAATAGATTTTTGAAAGACATGTTCTCTGGTCAAAAGATGCCTTTTCAAAGTTTTGAATGAAGTGAAAAGGTGGAGGGAAATTCAAGCATTTGAATTTCAAAATTTGTACCCATGTCGACATCATGGTAGGGACCATGTCGACATGTGCCTATGAATTTCTATGATTTATTTTTCCTAAGTATTCTAATATATATATATATACTGATTATTTTAATGTCTATATATATATATATCTGGAATATTATTAGAATTATAGTATATTCCAGAAAATATTATTATATTATTAAAAAATAATAAAAATAAAATAATAATAATAATAAAATAATAAAAAATAAATTTAAAATTCAATCAACACACCAATTCAAAATCAATCAATCATCTAATTCAAAGCATGCAATTTCAATCAATTGTATTGTAAATGTGTACCTTTTTCTGAGTCCGTTTCCTTTAATTCGTTGAAGTCGTGAACTGCCGTGAAACACAAATTTGAATTATCTATCTTCTGATCATCATCGCTTGAGGACGAGTCTGAGTCATCTAGAGTAGCAGTAAATGCACACTTCTGTTTCTTTACTGATTCATTGTTTATAGGAGGATTCTGCCTTTCTGGATACGGACAGTCTCTTTTGATATGGCCTAGTTCATCACAGTTGAAACATTTGACATTGTTCTGCACTGCATTCTGATTTCCAGAATTCTTATAGTTGTTTCTCTTGAGATTATTCATCTTTCTTTATTTTAGGAATTTCCGAAAATTCCTGGTCATAAATGCTATCTCTTCATCATTATCACCGTTTGAGTCTGATTTGTCGGTTAATGCATTGAATGCCATTGATTTATTTTCAGATGCTTTGCTTTCTCTTCTCCCGATCATTTGGACTTCAAACGACATTAGATTTCCAATCAATTCTTCTATCTTTAAGGTACTGATGTCATTTGCCTCTTCAATTGCAAGTGTCTTTTGATCCCATTCAGGAGTGAGAGAATTTAAAAATTTTCTGACTTGATCTTCTTCCGAAAATTCCTTTCCCAAGGATATTAAAGAATGCACAATATCCTGAAATCGACTATACATATCTGAAATAGACTCATTAGTATTCATTTTAAATAACTGAAACTGATTTGTGAGCATGGAAATTTTGGTCTATGTAACTTTGCTTGTTCCTTCATGAGTAACTTGCAAAGTTTTCCAGATTTCATATGCAGACTTACAAACTTACACTCTATTAAATTCATTCCTATCAAGTGAACAAAACAGAATATTCATTGCTTTAGAATTATTTTGTGCAACAGTCTTTTGCTCAGTGGTCCACTGTGCAAAGTCAGTTGTGGGTTCATAATATTCATTCTGTGTGTTATTCCAAGTGTCTAATCCTACAAATTGTAAATATATTTTCATCCTACATGCCCAATATGCATAGTTACTACCATTAAAAAGTGGTGGTTTGACAGTAGACTGACCTTCTACAAATGAACTAGTGTTAGAAACAGTACCAGTGTTGGTAGCCATTTAGAAAACTTTTCAAAATTTAGATTATGAAACTTTTGAAAACCTTGCTCTGATACCAAATATGAGGAATGCAGAATATGGATCTTAAGGCTAGAATGAACACTAGAGGGGGGGGGTGAATAGTGTTTATAAGAAATTACTAAATCTTTTTGAGTTATTGTTGATTTGTACACAAATGTATGCAATATTCAGACACAGATATAATCACAGAATCAAACATAGATGCAGAAATAAAGTAAATGCAGTAAAGGAAAGAACACACCGGATTTTATACTGGTTCAGAGTTACCCTACATCCAGTCCCGCACAACTAAGTACGGATTTCCTTTCAAAAGCAATTCAAATATTACAACCCTCGCTTTTCACTTTACGCTTTGACTTCTCCTCCACTCAACAATACAATTGATTGAAATTGCATGCTTTGAATTAGATGATTGATTGCTTGATTGATTGATTTTGAATTGGTGTGTTGATTGAATTTTAAATTTATTTTTTATTATTTTATTATTA
Organism: Allium fistulosum; assembly: GCA_030737815.1. Lineage (NCBI taxonomy): Eukaryota > Viridiplantae > Streptophyta > Magnoliopsida > Asparagales > Amaryllidaceae > Allium > Allium fistulosum. Next base: position 288,042,129 of record CM060904.1, on the reverse strand, counting down.
TTATTATTTTATTATTATTTTTAATAATATAATAATATTTTCTGGAATATACTATAATTCTAATAATATTCCAGATATATATATAGACATTAAAATAATAAGTATATATATATATATTAGAATACTTAGGAAAAATAAATCATAGAAATTCACAGGCACATGTCGACATGGTCCCTACCATGATGTCGACATGGGTACAAAGTTTGAAATTCAAAATTTGAATTCAAATGGTTGAATTTCCCTCCATCTTTTCACTTCATTCAATACTCTAAAAAGGCATCTTTTGACCAGAGAACGTATCTTTCAAAAATCTATTTAGTCACTATCTTTTATCACAACTTTTCACTTTCATTTTCAAATTCAAACTCTCTCTTCAAAACTCCAAGCTCTCTACTCTCTACTTTAATGGCTTCTTCAAGCAATCCCTCCACCATGAGACTTTCCAGAAACTTGAAAGAGCAACTCTTCAATAATCCGGAGGTAATAAAAGTATACATCAATTATGCTAATTATGGAAAAGTCCATCTCGGAAAGTTTGCTATTTTTCAAGATTTTGCTTCTTATGAAGTTAATACTCTTTTTGCAAACAATCAAATTCTTAGTCTTGTTGATTCTTCTCAAAATGATTTTGTTTGTTACCCAAATCTTGTTAAAAGTTTCTATGCAAATCTCAATCGAGAATTTTATGAAGGAAACGATAATGAAATTTGGAGTAGTGTCAAATGCACTAGAATTGTTTTGAATTGTGATCTTTTGGGTACCATTCTCAATTGCAAAAGCACGGGAATGGATATTTCTAGTTTTCAAATCGATGAACATGATCGTGAGACATTTCATCATATTTTTGAAGGAGATGAAAACTTTGAATTTAAAAACAGAAACTTTCGTCCTAAAGCAAGGATTGTCAATCTTCTTTTACAACATACTTTGACCCCAAGATCGGGAAATTTTAACAATCCTACTTCAAAAGTGTGCAAAGAACTTTTTGCTATTTTCGGAAATTATGATGTCAATTGGGTGCAAATTATTTTGGATGAACTTCGTCCTAAAAATTTTGAAATGGGAGAAAACACTTTATATCATGGAATTTACCTTACTCGGATTTTCAACTATTTTGGAGTAAATTTCAAAGGAGAAGAATTTATTTCAAGAAAAGTTTTTAATATCTCAAACATTTCTCTCATGAAAATCCCATATGTTTTTCAACCTTATGAGACTCTTGCCGAAAAGGAAGAGATTTTGGCTCATAAAGAAATGGAAGATGAGGAAGAGGAAGAAGAAGAAGAAAGGGATGAAATGGAAATAGAAGAAGAAGAAGAAGGAGAAACATCCCTAGAAAGTATTGAATATCCCTCCAATCCTTCCAACAAAACCCTTCTCAAAAACCAAAAGATTATTGTTGAGAATCAACGGGTTCTTAAAAGATCCGTTAGTAAGAAGTTGAACAAAATGTCATCCAAGATGAACAAGTTTTTCTCCAAAGTCAGCAAGAAACTTGGATTATCTTCATCTTCATCATCTTCTAACTAGTTCTATATCTTCATATCTTATCGAATTAGTTTAAGTTTGTTTTAATTTAAGTGTTATGTAGTTCTTTATGATTAATCATTGTATTACTCTTCTATGCAATGAAATTGAATTTCCTTTCTGTTATCTAGCTTATCTTATCTCTTGAATAAATGTTAGTATATTATATAAATTTATATATATACACAACTATTCACAAAATCAAAATTACCATCAAATTTTCACTGTAGTATGTCGACATCCCCCCCTTGACCATGTCGACATGTACTGGTCATAAATGACAATTCATTTTGAATTTGAAGTTTGAATAACTACCATATGTCTATTCATTTCAAACGATTTCCTACACCTATAAATACCTATTTCTTCCAGAATTTTTCACTTAATATTATTTTCTATCTTCTTTATTTCTTATTCTCTTCACAAATTCAAAAATGGCAAATTCTATTCACAATACCGAGAATCTTGAAGAGACTCTTAATTCGTTCAAGAACATTCTCTCGTTCATTCTTCGTAACCAGCGACACTTAGAGTTGAGTCAAATGCAGATGATCAAGGAGCAAGAAAGGAATTTCGATGCAATTCGATGGATGATTTCTTCCCTACACAAGGATGATAACGAAGCACATCCTCCTGTCTCTCTCACAAATGACAATGAAAATTGGGATGCCATCAAAGAAGACCCTATTTTCGGAGAAGAAGGATGGGTGGAAGTTCCCCGTAACGTTTAAATTGTTTGCTTTATTACTTTGTTTGAATTGATTGTTTTGATTGAAATTGGTTATTTTGATTGACTTGATTTATACATTAGTGTGGTTTGATGATTGTATAAATATACATTAATATATTTATAACCGTTGTTTGAATATCATGTCTATAAGTATAGTTATCTCTTATATATACTCTATTATATAGTTTATTAATGCAGGTACTTCAGTACAAGAATGAGGGGGAGTTACATAGTTTAGAGTTTGTTTTTGTTGATGACAAAGGGGGAGAAATATAAAATAGGAGAGTTAGGCATAGATTAAGGGGGAGTTATTAGATTTAGGGGGACTCAATAGGATAGAAGTAATATTTTATAAACAAAGGTTGTCATCATAAAAAAGGGGGAGATTGTTAGTCCATGAGTTGATGGTTTTGATGACAACAACCTTAGAATAAGATTATAAAATATAAATACTAACATTATAGTTTAGATATATATGTATATGCAGGATTTAAACATGCAGGCACCAAGAATGAAGATTGTACAATATAGAGATTCAAGATATCAAGATTGAAGACTCATGAGTATCAAGATTATCAAGAGTTCAAGATTTCAAGATAAGTATTGAGTCTAGAATTATGTTAAAACTTCACAATAGCACTGAAATCTTCACTCCAATTTTCTTTTGGGATGGAACCCATTTCTACCTTTTAGTGGCTTACAAACCCATGACAAGTAGCTTACAAACCTACGACAAGTGGCTTACAAACCCATGACAAGTAGCTTACAAACCTACGACAAGTGGCTTACAAACCCACAAACATCCGGGTTTTGTACAAGTTCTCAAGTCCTGTCATGATGAGATATTCTATAGGAAGAAGCTTGCAAAACTACTTCAAAATGATTTTCAAAACTACTTCAGAATGATTTTCAAAATTGTTTTTCAAAATGTTTTAGCCTAAAAAAAATATCCTTTCAAATGATTTTCAAAAAGATGTTTTAGCCTTAAAATATTCTTTGTTTTTAAACTTCGTTTGTTTTAAACTATCTTTTAATTATAATATATTTACTTAGATAAAATTATAGTAAAATTTTATATATATTATTCTCTATATTTACTTGTGTATTTTAACTATAGTCAAGTATATTTATAAAGTTTAAAATAGTTTTAATATAAGATAAAGGTTATTTTGAAAGAAATTCAAATCATCAAAAATTGCTTTGGGATGTCGACATACCCATGGTGACCATGTCGACATAGTGTCAGTTAAAATTCAAATTTCAAATTTCAAAAGAAGTGTCTATTCGTCATAACTCTTCACGAATGGACATGGATGTTGTTCCTCTATAAATAGGGGTTAGTTTCAACGAATTTAACATCAGTTTTTCTGGTTTTTCACTTCTCTTCTTCTTCCACATTTTCTTATTCAAAATCTTATCATTACTCTACCGAAATCAACATTGAATCTAACTAGATCATCTTTGGTTTGATTCTCTATCACTATCTCAACAAGATCCAAGTGCTATTTAGAGTTATATGCTTCTTTGTAATCTATCTAGCGAGAAAAGGTGTGAATATGCCTTGGAAATCAATCAAGCGAGAAAAGGTGTGATTGTAGCCTTGGAAATCAATTGGGTGAACTTGTTGCCCTGGAAACCAAGTATCTCTACCCAGAGGATTGTGATTCTGGAGGGTGTATCTCGTAGCCTTGAAACCGAGAGTTGTAATTGTTGAATTGCTTTTGAAAGGAAATCCGTACTTAGTTGTGCGGGACTGGATGTAGGGTAACCCCGAACCAGTATAAAATCCGGTGTGTTCTTTCCTTTACTGCATTTACTTTATTTCTGCATCTGTGTTTGTTTCTGTGATCATATCTGTGTCTGAATTTTGCATACATTTGTGTTCAAATTAACATAAACTCAAAAAGATTTAGTAATTTCTTAAAAACACTATTTACCCCCCCCCCTCTAGTGTTATTCCTAGCCTTAAGATCTGTAATCCGCATTCCTCACAATTTGAAGATTGGAGAATCATTTTAATGAGCTTTCCATGTGCTGAGAAGATGACTCCTTTTCAAGAGGAGTAATGACGAACTCCGAATTTGACCCAGCCTTACTTTTGCGCAGCCGGTACACCAACTTCTTCTTCCTCTTCGAGGGTGTCTGCAATTGACCGACCTACGATGGCAGTTCAACCACCGGCGCTTTTCCAAGGTCTGTGACATCATCTCTCGGTCTATCAGCTTGAGAATCTTTGATCTCCCCTTCTTCGGTATTCTCTCGAGTCCCCTTAGCAGGGGCACGACGGGGTCGATTGTTTCTCCTCGTCGTTCAACAATGATCTTCGGGACTACTTTGCTCCCTGGGAGTCCAATTCTGTGGTTGTCTTCCAATAGCCCGAATAACGATAGCAACTCATCAGTAATGTGGAGTTTAATATCTTGGTCCTTAATGGGAGTAGAACGAATGGCGGCGAAGACTCTAGAATACTCGTGAAGTGACCCACTTCTCTTGGCATTTGTCTTAGTGATATTTAGTGAGTTTTTTTTTCTTGTTTTATTTCTCCAATCAGTTATTTGATTGACTTACTTCACAGCTTGTTTTATAGCCCAATAATTTTCTCATGCTTTTAATGTCTGGGAATCTAGGAGTTTGTTGCTTAGTGTTTTCCTTTGAATTTATGCAAGGTACTAAAACAACTCAAGTTTGAGAATTTATCCCGGGGTGCTTATTGCTTACTCAAACAGTGTTTGTGTCAGGTAAATATACTCATGTCTTACAATATTGGTAATGATCTTATGAACATTTGGTGATAAGTGTGTTATAGACCAAGTAGAAGAAAAACTACAGGCAAGCAAAATGCTAACTTAATCTAGCATACCAGATATGGACTTGCATGAATATAAAAACAGAATGATTGGAGCAATATCAAAATCAGCCTAATACAAACTTTCAGATGAACATTTTGAGAAGGGTACTGATAGGTTCTCAGATTATAAAACAAATGATAGTGATCAATCAAACAGTAGGATTATTAGCAGGTTTAATATCTAGGTAGACTACATGGCAATGCATTTTTCTCAACAGATTTGTTAAAGACAAAACTCACTTAACTTAAACCAAATAGGTGGTTAGCTAAGCTCAGTTCAATATAGTTGCATTCCAGATTATAAGTATAAAGCATGTGTTTCACTTTTACCATACAATACAATGCAAATTCTTTACTGGAAAATCAGATGTTCAAGGAGAATTAACAGGTTAAGATTTCAAGCTTCTCATGGTCTTATATCAGTTATAAGTCATGGTCAAGCTCTTCTGCTTAGCCAATGCCAGATTCAATTATCACTTAACAATTTTTAGCTACATGCTTATCCATGAACTACTGCAACTTTTACATTTAAAATTTAACAAACTTTGATACAGAAAGCATGTCCACATATTAAATTACATGGCATAATTTTCTCCATCACAGTCTACCAGAAAACATCAAGATCAGTTACTTAGATCTGTAGCTCAAGACACATATAATATTTAAGTTTTACAAATTCTTTTCAAAGGAACAAAGCCACTACAATACTGAAAGGTCTGCATAAACTTAAGAAAGTTTGCCTAGCTATCTTTATTACAATGATCTACTGCATTTTTTTTTAAACTCAAATTGGTCTTCTAATTTTCCAAGCAAGCAAGCTATTCATACATCTCTACCTACAACAATATTTTGAGCTGCCTCAATAAAATGAGACACCCCAAATATTGCAAGGGCAATAAAAAGAGTCAGAATAAAATTCTGGTATGAGTGAAATCAATATGAAAACAACTTATAAATTCTTAAAACTGTGCAGAGAACATATATATTTGACACTATTCAATTTCATGTTAAACTTGAGCATATTTACATTTAAATTTGTCTAACAAACATACACCCAAGCATTCATCCATTCAATCCATTCAATTGTACATGTACAAACTCCTATGGATTTTAGCTTCCTAAATCCATAGCATAACCTTTCAATCCCATTTTATATTTTATATGGTCTAAACTCTTGCCTTTGAACACAAAGTGTGCATTTCAAAGGACTCAATTCTGTTAACCTTTGCACAGAGGCCTTCAGGACTTCAACAAGTCATGCACATACCCATCATCCACCTGATGATGAATAGATCAAGGCACCTCTCCTAAATTACTTTGTAATTTAGAGACCATGCTCATTTAATTGCTGAGAAATTTTCTTTTTAATTCCAGAGGTGCTCATGTTCTTCCTTTCATTACATAAACCTCAAAATTTATTAAATCACTCAAGGGTTTACATCCAATCATACAAAGCATTCATGCAAAATTGCACATCCAAAGTCATTCTGGCTTAATCTCATTTTATAAAACTGCCTGTATATTTATTTCTAGAAATTTTCCCATTGCTTGCATAAATCTGATGAAACCATAAGAAATACTATATTTATTTTACTGTGAACATAGGATAGGGTTTTTAAGAAAAACCCATAAAAACATATTGGATCATGATCTGAACAAATCAGCACATGTTTATAGTATTGCATTGTTCATATCATTTTTAATATGAACTAGGCATGAGCATGAATCTCATTATTCACACTGCCCACTTCATTTCCCTTTGATATCCTATTTCTCAGTAAAACATTTAGTTCATTCTTCATATAAAACTGGATTATAAAATCCATTTCTATAATATGAATATATGTTTGATTATTTATATTTCAAAGAAAAAATTGAAACAATTATGACAACTCAAAATAGATCAAAACATTAACCAAAAATTCAACCAAAATACCATCCATGATCAACATGTATTTATTCAGATAATAAAACCAAACAGAAAAACATAATATGATTTTATATAAAATAATTTGGCTGCCCTTACTTGGGTCTTAATGCCTTAAGTCTTTTAAATGATTATCACTCATCTTTCTCTTCTTTTCCCCGAGAATGCCTAAGCTTGAAAAACAGTGTGAGCTCTTCCTCTTTTTTTTTAATGTGTTTTTGTTTTTCCCTCAGAGAAAACCTCTGCTTTCCTTTTTGATTTAAATCATTTTACTAGGGTTTTACTAAAGGAAAAACCCATTTTAACCTTGCATTACTCAGAGAATTAGGTGTGTGCAATTGTGGCTAAATATGCCATTTTCTTTTGATTTCTATTTCTAGTTAAACAGTTTGTTTTTTTTTCCCTTTTCTGAATGCATGCTATTTGCATGATTTTTTACCTGCACATTGTTTTCCTATGACTCAACTTGACAATGTATTTTTATTATACCCGAGTTATTTTTCATGTTTCTTTTTATAAGTTTAATTTTTAGTTGACCTATTTTATCATTTATTTCTCTCTTGATTTATTTCAAAAATGCATTCACACTCATAAATAATTCTTGACTGATTTTTTATGCATTTTAATTATCAAGAGGATTTTTATTTTATCATCTCATACTTCTCTGATTATATGTATATACTTTATATACAATATTCACATATATACAAGTCATGTGAATTTTAGAATTCATTTTATACTTAATCATTTTCCTCTCATCACTATATATATAAAAAAATAAATTTTCCCCTTGCATAATTACTACACTAACTTCTGATATTCATTTTCAAGCTATTTTTATTCTTTGGTTATTTATATAATACATATATATATACACACATAAAATATGTGAATATAATGCTCCTCTTTACTCAGCTATTTTTTTCTCCCCATTTTTATTTTCTCTAACTATCATTCTCTCACTTATTTACTTCATTCATTCTTGGTATTTATTTTCCATTTCTTGTTTTTCTTTTAAAGTAATTTTTATTCTCAAAAATTTTGGGTCTTCACATACTCTCCTCCTAAAAGGAATTGTGTCCCACAATTATATATTGGTTTATTAGTATATTTCAAACATATCAAAAATTCATTCATCTAAGATCAGTCAAATACACTTAAGTAATATTTAAAGTTATTACAGTTCTAGACATACCTTCAAGCAGAAAATAGATTAGGATACTTATCCTTCATCCTATCTTCAGCCTCCCATGTGCAGTCATTCCCAACTAAACTCCATTGGATTTTAACTAGTTTAATTATTTTATTTCTCAATTTCTTCTCTTCTCTAGCCACAATGCCTACTGGTTCCTTTTTATAAACCAGATTTTCTTGAATTTCAACATGTGAAGGAGATTCAAGAATGGTCTCCTTATCATGCACCCATTTTCTCAATTGAGATACATGAAGTACATCATGTATGTTGCTCAATTCCTCTTGTAACTTCAACCTATAAGCTAAAGTTCCTATTCTTTGAACAATTTCATATGGTCCTATATACCTTGGTGATAGTTTCCCTGTTTTGCCAAACCTCAATATTTTCCTCATTTGTGAAACTTTGAGAAACACATAGTCTCCCACCTCAAATTCTACTGGCCTTCTCCTTTTATCTGCATATGCTTTCTGTCTCTCTTGAGCTACTCTCATTCTTTGCCTCACTAATTCAATTCTTGCAGAAGTTTCTTTTACATTATCTGGTCCAAGCAACACTCTTTCACCAGCCTCCATCCAACATGCAGGAGATAAGCAAGGCTTTCCATACAAAGCCTCAAATGGAGCCATTCTTATGGTGGACTGGTAGCTATTATTATAAGAAAATTCAGCTAAATAAATATGATCCTCCCAGTTGCCTCCAAAATCAAGTATGCATGCTCTAAGCAAATCTTCTAAAATCTTATTAACAATTTCAGTTTGCCCATCTGTTTGTGGGTGGTAGGCTGTGCTTAGGCTTAGTTCTGTCCCCATAGCTTCTTGAAAGCTACTCCAAAACCTTGAAGTAAACAAAGTATCTCTATCACTAATGATAGTCTTGGGGATTCCATGCAACCTCACTATCTCTTTCACAAATAACTGAGCTAGTTTATGGGCATTTCTGTTTGAATTTATAGGAATGAAGTGTGCTGTTTTTGTAAGCCTATCAACCACTACCCAAATACTATCATTGCCTCTTCTTGTTCTTGGCAAACCATCCACAAAATCCATTGATATGCTTTCCCATTTCCAAGTAGGCACTTCCAAAGGTTGCGATAGGCCTGTGAGTCTTTGATAATCTGCCTTTACTTGTTGGCATGTCAAGCAATTTTCCACATATTTGGCCACTGCTCCTTTCATCCCTGGCCACCAGTAATTCCTCCTAAGATCATGGTACATTTTTGTACCACCTGGATGTATAGTATATTTTGTTTTTTGATGCTCATCCATAACTTCTTGCTTCAGTTCCTCTACACTTCGTATGCAGAGTTTCCCCTTTTTCCTTAAGTATCCTTTATCATCTACCTCATAGTTTTCCACTGTCATGCCTTGTGATATCATGGTCTTTTTCTCCTTCAAATTTGTATCTTGATTCTGCATTTGTCCTATTTTATCAACCAGTGTTGACTTTAAAGAAATGAGGCTTAATTTACCATATTCAATCATCTCACTGTGTGTCTTATCTGATACACTAGTTTCTTCTTTCACTTCCACCTCACTAAGGATTGTCAAATCCCTGAACTCAGCCATCATTAAGCTTGCCAATTTTGCTTGATGTCTACTTAATGCATCTGCCACTTTATTAGCTTTTCCTGGGGTGTATAATATATCAAGGTCATAGGCAGCTAGAAATTCTACCCACCTATATTGCCTCATGTTTAAGTCTTTTTGGGAAAACAAGTATTTAAGTGACTTATGGTCTGTAAACAATTCAAACTTAGCACCTAATAAATAGTGTCTCCATAGCTTCAATGCATATACTACAGCAGCTAGTTCTAAATCATGTGTAGCATACCTAGTTTCATTTGGCTTGAGTTGCCTTGATGCATATGCTATGACTCTACCATGTTGCATGAGCACTGCCCCTAGTCCAGATCCACTAGCATCTGTGTAAACTGCTAATCCTTCATTTCCCTCTGGTACTTGTAAAACTGGAGCTTCCATCAATGCTTTCTTCAATAATGTAAAGGCCTGTTCACATTTCTCTGTCCATACATATGGCTGCTCTTCTCTAGTTAGCTTGGTCAATGGAATGGCTATTCTTGCAAAGTCTTTTATAAATCTCCTATAATAGGCTGCCATTCCCAAAAATGATCTCACCTCAGTCACTGATTTGGGTCTACTCCATGACTGCACTGCTATCACCTTAGTTGGATCTACACTAACCCCTTGTTGTGATACAATGTGCCCCAAAATTTTTACTTCATTCTGCCAAAAGGTACATTTAGAGAATTTGGCCTTTAAATCATGTGCTCTCATTCTAGACAAAACCAGATGCAAGTGTTTTGCATGATCCTCTTATGATTTTGAATACACTAATATGTCATCAATAAAGACAACCACAAATTTGTCTAGAAAATCTCTAAATGTTCTATTCATTACATCTACAAAATAGGATGGTGCATTTGTCAATCCAAAAGGCATTACTAAGAATTCATATAAGCCATACCTTGTGTTGAAAGCAGTGTATTTAATAATTTCCTCTTCAACCTTCATTTGATGAAATCCAGAGGCTAAGTCTAGCCTTGATAAAATTCTTGCTCCATTTAATTGATCAAATAGATCATAAATTCTAGGGAGTGGGTATTTGTTTTTGATGGTCACTTTATTTAATTCTCTGTAATCAATACACATTCTTAGTGTACCATCATGCTTTTTCACAAACACCACTAGAGAACCCCAGTTTGAACTGCTAGGCCTTATGAAGCCTTTCTGTTCCAATTCTTCCAGCTGTTGCTTCAATTCAATTAATTATTTTGGACCCATTCTAGTAAGTTTCTTGATGATAGGACTTGATCCAGGAATTAACCTTATTAGAAATTCAACTGGTCTATTGTCTAGTACCCCTACTACCTCTCCAAAAACATCTGGATACTCTCTAATTACTTCTATGTTTTCTAAAATTAATTCCTTCTCAGTCATATTCCATATTTGATTAAGACAATTTGTTTTAGCTATTTCACTCATGACTAAAATATTTTTACCATTTTCTGTTTTCAAAGATATAGTGAAATTTTCTAAATTCAAAATTGCTTTGAATTTACTCAACCAATCTACCCCTAAAATAATTCCTATTCCAGGGTATTTCAATACAAACAAATCAGATTTAAACACATTTCCTCCTATGTTTAATTCTACTCCCAAACATTTTAATCCTAGCAAACAAGAGCTACCCAGAGGACTTTGAATAAACAAGGGGTTTTCAACTTTGTTGCATGTGAGAGCTAATTTATCCACTATGTCGTGTGATATTAGAGAATGTGTGGCTCCAGTGTCATATATAACTGTGATTGGGTAACTTTTAATTAGAAGTATACCTTCCAATTGTCCAGAGCTTCCTACTGCATTGGCCTTTGCCTTTGTTTCCAATGCTCCTACCTTTGCTCCTTTCTTAAACTCTGGGCAGTTTCTTTTAATATGACCTTCTTTCCCACAGTTATAGCAGCTAAATGGTGCCTTCTTGGCTGCTTGACACCTATTACTCATGTGTCCTTCTTTTCCACAATTATAACAAGTAACTTTCTTTTTAGCTTCCCCAGTGGCTGCTCCCTCCACTTTCTTATCCATATTCTTTTTGTCATAGGGATGTGCTCTATTTTTCCCCTTCTTTTGATTATTAGCCCTCATGTTCCTAAATTTTTCCCTTGCGTTGTCATGTTGTTCAAAAGAAAGAGTAAGGTCTATGACTTGATCAAATGTCATGTCTTTGTATGGTAACATTGCTCTACTCAAACCAGCATTGAGTCCTTGAATAAATCTTGAATTCTTTGATTCTTCATTTCCTATGAGCATAGTTCCATACTTAGACAAACTCTCAAATTTTTGAGTGTATTCAGTCACACTCATTGGTCCTTGCCTCAGCCTTATGAATTCCTCAAGCAATGTTGCCTTAGCTGTTGCTGGGACAAACCTTGCCTCAAGCATCTCCTTGAATTGATCCCATGTTATCTCATTTTCTAGCCTTCCTGTGATGATTACCTCCCACCAATCTAATGCTGCTCCTTTGAGTCTCCTAGAATCTATCTGCCTTTTCCTTTGATCATTGATTTGCATATCTGCAAATATTCTTTCTAGAGTTCTCAACCATGTCTGCACACCCATAACTCCTTTAGTGCCTTCAAAATCTTTGCCTCCTAAATTTGAAAATGTCTTCAATAGCTTAGCTAATTCCTCATGAGGATTCTCTTTCCTGTGCATTTCTCCTTCTCTAAATGCCCTCACCAAATCTTGCAAATCAACCATTGGTGTTGTATTGGAGGGTCCTGCTCCATTACTTGGTGGTCTTCCTACCATGATTTGCTATACAATTGCATAACTAGTTAGTCATATTTCTAATTTAATTATTTTCTGCAATTTATTTCTACTATGGATATTTATTTCTATCATTATTGTATGTGCATATATATTATATTTTTTTTTTGAATTTTTATCCACACAAGAAGATTGGATAATATATTTATGCTATGTTTTAACAACATAGCTCTGATACCAACTGAGGTGACCCACTTCTCTTGGCATTTGTCTTAGTGATTTTTAGTGAGTTTTTTTTTCTTGTTTTATTTCTCCAATCAGTTATTTGATTGACTTACTTCACAACTTGTTTTATAGCCCAATAATTTTCTCATGCTTTTAATGTTTGGGAATCTAGGAGTTTGTTGCTTAGTGTTTTCCTTTGAATTTATGCAAGGTACTAAAACAACTCAAGTTTGAGAATTTATCCCGGGGTGCTTATTGCTTACTCAAACAGTGTTTGTGTCAGGTAAATATACTCATGTCTTACAATATTGGTAATGATCTTATGAACATTTGGTGATAAGTGTGTTATAGACCAGGTAGAAGAAAAACTACAGGCAAGCAAAATGCTAACTTAATCTAGCATACCAGATATGGACTTGCATGAATATAAAAACAGAATGATTGGAGCAATATCAAAATCAGCCTAATATAAACTTTCAGATGAACATTTTGAGAAGGGTACTGATAGGTTCTCAGATTATAAAACAAATGATAGTGATCAATCAAACAGTAGGATTATTAGCAGGTTTAATATCTAAGTAGACTACATGGCAATGCATTTTTCTCAACAGATTTGTTAAAGACAAAACTCACTTAACTTAAACCAAGTAGGTGGTTAGCTAAGCTCGGTTCAATATAGTTGCATTCCAGATTATAAGTATAAAGCATGTGTTTCACTTTTACCATACAATACAATGCAAATTCTTTACTGGAAAATCAGATGTTCAAGGAGAATTAACAGGTTAAGATTTCAAGCTTCTCATGGTCTTATATCAGTTATAAGTCATGGTCAAGCTCTTCTGGTTAGCCAATGCCAGATTCAATTATCACTTAACAATTTTTAGCTACATGCTTATCCATGAACTACTGTAACTTTTCCATTTAAAATTTAACAAACTTTGATACAGAAAGCATGTCCACATATTAAATTACATGGCATAATTTTCTCCATCACAGTCTACCAGAAAACATCAAGATCAGTTACTTAGATCTGTAGCTCAAGACACATATAATATTTAAGTTTTACAAATTCTTTTCAAATGAACAAAGCCACTACAATACTGAAAAGTCTGCATAAACTTAAGAAAGTTTGCCTAGCTATCTTTATTGCAATGATCTACTGCATTTTTTTTAAAAACTCAAATAGGTCTTCTAATTTTCCAAGCAAGCAAGCTATTCATACATCTCTACCTGCAACAATATTTTGAGCTGCCTCAATAAAATGAGACACCCCAAATATTGCAAGGGAAATAAAAAGGGTCAGAATAAAATTCTGGTATGAGTGAAATCAATATTAAAACAACTTATAAATTCTTAAAACTGTGCAGAGAACATATATATTTGACACTATTCAATTTCATGTTAAACTTGAGCATATGTACATTTAAATTTGTCTAACAAACATACACTCAAGCATTCATCCATTCAATCCATTCAGTTGTACATGTACAAACTCTTATGGATTTTAGCTTCCTAAATCCATAGCATAACCTTTCAATCCCATTTATATTTTATATGGTCTAAACTCTTGCCTTTGAACACAAAGTGTGCATTGCAAATGACTCAATTCTGTTAACCTTTGCACAGAGGCCTTCAAGACTTGAACAAGTCATGCACATACCCATCATCCACCTGATGATGAATAGATCAAGGCACCTCTCCTAAATTACTTTGTAATTTAGAGACCATGCTCATTTAATTGCTGAGAAATTTTCTTTTTAATTCCAGAGGTGCTCATGTTCTTCCTTTCATTACATTAACCCCAAAATATATTAAACTCACTCAAGGGTTTACATCCAATCATACAAAGCATTCATGCAAAATTGCACATCCAAAGTCATTCTGGCTTAATCTTATTTTATAAAACTGCCTGTATATTTATTTCTAGAAATTTTCCCATTGCTTGCATAAATCTGATGAAACCATAAGAAATACTATATTTATTTTACTGTGAACATAGGATAGGATTTTTAAGAAAAACCCATAAAACATATTGGCTCATGATCTGAACAAATCAGCACATGTTTATAGTATTGCATTGTTCATATCATTTTTAATATGAACTAGGCATGAGCATGAATCTCATTATTCACACTGCCCACTTCATTTCCCTTTGATATCCTATTTCTCAGTAAAACATTTAGTTCATTCTTCATATAAAACTGGATTATAAAATCCATTTCTATAATATGAATATATGTTTGATTATTTATATTTCAAAGCAAAAATTGAAACAATTATGACAACTCAAAACAGATCAAAACATTAACCAAAAATTCAACCAAAATACCATCCATGATCAACATGTATTTATTCAGAGAATAAAACCAAACAGAAAAACATAATATGATTTTATGTAAAATAATTTGGCTGCCCTTACTTGGGTCTTAATGCCTTAAGTCTTTTAAATGATTATCACTCACCTTTCTCTTCTTTTCCCCGAGAATACCTAAGCTTGAAAAACAGTGTGAGCTCTTCCTCTCTTTTTTTTAATGTGTTTCTGTTTTTCCCTCAGAGAAAACCTCTGCTTTCCCTTTTGATTTAAATCATTTTACTAGGGTTTTACTAAAGGAAAAACCCACTTTAACCTTGCATTACTCAGAGAATTAGGTGTGTGCTGTTGTGGCTAAATATGCCATTTCTTTTTATTTCTATTTCTGGTTAAACAGTTTGTTTTTTTTTCTCTTTTCTGAATGCATGCTATTTGCATGATTTTTTACCTGCACATTGTTTTCCTATGACTCAACTTGACAATGTATTTTTATTATACCCGAGTTATTTTTCATGTTTCTTTTTATAAGTTTAATTTTTAGTTGACCTATTTTATCATTTATTTCTCTCTTGATTTATTTCAAAAATGCATTCACACTCATAAATATTTCTTGACTGATTTTTTATGCATTTTAATTATCAAGAGGATTTTTATTTTATCATCCCATACTTCTCTGATCATATGTATATACTTTTTATACAATATTCACATATATACAAGTCATGTGAATTTTAGAATTCATTTTATACTTAATCATTTTCCTCTCATCACTGTATATAAAAAAAATAATTATCCCCTTGCATAATTACTTCACTTACTTCTGATATTCATTTTCAAGCTATTTTTATTCTTTGGTTATTTATATAATACATATATATATATACATAAAATATGTGAATATAATGATCCTCTTTACTCAGCTATTTTTTTCTCCCCATTTTTATTTTCTTTAACTATCATTCTCTCACTTATTTACTTCATTCATTCTTGGTATTTATTTTCCATTTCTTGTTTTTCTTTTAAAGTAATTTTTATTCTCAAAAATTTTGGGACTTCACAACTCGGCGCCTTCAGGTCGTGGACGAACACTTGAAAGAACTTCGGGCATTGGTATATTCAAAGGAGAAGTTATGACTTGAGTCATCAAATTTAAGAGGAAAGCAGAAGTAACACTTACGTCCTTCTACCATCTACTTACGAAGCTAGGAGGACATCGCATGTAAAACCACTCGTGCTTAAATAAGAAAAGCTTGTTCCATGCACCCATGAAGACATGGTACTTTAGCGAAGGCTTAAGGAAGGCATAAGAAGGACTTCCTGATCGTCGTTTGAAGTTATAGATAAATCTGATGTCCTCAGGAGTTGGCAGACGAAACAGAACGTTCATAAATAGAAGGAAAGTCCCATGAATAAAGGTGTAGCTGTTGGGATGCAACTGAGTAGGGGCGATCCCAAGGTACCTCAGCATCTCCCGGACGAAGGTGTTAAAAGGTGGAACACATCCGACCCAGCACATGAACTTATTGCATGCTGTGTATCCGGCTGGGGGCAACTGAGGTCTGTTTTGCCTTGTTGGAACCAGAACATCTTCAAACGGGATCCCATGGATGGAGCACAATCGACGAAGAGTGGCTTCGCCGATTCTAGAGGCTTGTGAGTCAATAGGGTTATCTAGAACGATGGCACCCTCAACGGCATCGAGAGCCGGACTAATGGTTTTTGTTGATTGAACTGGGATATCGAAGAAGAGATTAGCTTGAGGATTAGATGCTTCTGGTTATTCTGTGTGGAGACTCGAAGAAGATCTTTCGGATATGGTGGCGGAACTTGATTTTGCTTCGAAACTGATGTGTCTCACCGCTGATTCAGAAGACATGTTGACTGAACACTTCGCGCGTCTGAGATCTATGTCAGGTATACTCAGTAGACAATCAACATTAGAAATAATAACTTGTTCCCCCCATGTCGTGTGTGAACTAGTGCAGTACAGTGCAGTGTGAAACGAGCATAAACAGTTTGGAATCAGAAAAGCAAGAATAAAATGACAAGACTTGGAGTTCTGTCCAGAGAGACCGTCATCGTTGACCATTTCAATCGATGAGAAAGTTGATCGGCAACGAAAGCTTTAGGATCGGTTATCAACATTTTTAATTATGAAGTCCATTATCCAAGTTGATTAGCCAATTTTTTATTTAGTCCATATTGAAAAGTCTAGAAGTTTGTTCGTTTAAGCTCAAGTCCGGCAGTCCCAGTACGCAAGTCAAATTGTCCTTAGTCTTTTTATGTTTAGACAAGACAAGGTGAAGCTAAGTGTTTGAATACCTTAAATTAAATTAGCCTTTATTGTCAACAGAGATCCCTCTTCTCTCTATGCCGATCCCTTGCCCCAACCATCTTATATCGATTCCTACACTAAGGCCACTAGCACCGATCCCTCATACAACAGACTCCTACTGATCCCACACAAAACCATCTCCAACCGATCCCTCACAAAACCATCTCCTACCGATTCCTTTTATCAAACCCATTTCGTACACCGACCCCTACATCAAAGTGATCTACATCGATCCCTTTTTTCCAAAGTTCTCTTACCAAAAAAGGAAAAACCCTATCGGCAACTAAAAACTACCAAACCCTCACCTATCCCAATTTCCTCTTCTTAAATTTCAAAACCCAACTTTCCACCATCCCTTCCAGGACACCAGCCGAACCCTCCTTCCTCCTTCTTCTCTTACTCCTTCATCTTCTCCTCCTCTCCTGTGTATCTCAATGAAACCCATCAAGCTATACACCTAAAAAACACTCGAACTCACGCAAACTCAGGATTCATGACTAAACTACATGATTAAAAAGAGAAGTCGTACCTATATATATATATATCGAATTAAACTATAGGTGACTTGGATTCACTACAACAAAAAAGACTTTTCACAGCGTTTGAAAAACGCTGTTAAAAGTTTTCACAGCGTTTTTAAAAACGCTGTATAACGACATGCGGTCGTTGACCCTAAATTTTTAACTGCAAAATATAAACGCTGTCAAAAACCCACTTTCTACAGCGTTTTTTAAACGCTGTTAATAATTTTTCTACTGCAAGGTATAAACGCTGTCGTAGGGATATGCATTTTTTTTCCAATGTATTGACAGCAATGTATAAACACTGTCGTAGGGATATGCATTTTTTTCCAATGAATTGACAGCAATGTATAAACGCTGTCGTAGGGATATGCATTTTTTTCCAAAGAATTGACAGCAATGTTGTGCCATTGCAATATTCACACATATCATTAATATAAACTACATTTAATTATATTTTAATCAGTTAATGTACATAACATAAACAAATCAAACTAAAAATTGTAAAATAAAAGCATAACTATTAATCACTTCCATAAAATAAGTTGAACACAATATCCATGAACAAAGTTTACATAAACCCGTAAAGAGAGATAAAATTTATAAACCAACTGCATACAAAATTAGATAAATGCACAATATCTAGAAAGCAAGTTTGCATCTAATATTATCGACAAAACGTGCATAAAAGTAGTTCAAATACAGGCTGAAAATGAAAAGTGGCAGTACGAAGATAGTTAGACATTGGTTTACTGAATTGTTGCCAACAGGGCAGTCTGAACTCGGCAAGATTCCTCCTTCCGTCTTTTTTTCTTGACTTTTTGTTGTTGAGCTATCACTAACCATGGCTTTGTCAACATCCTGTGAGTAGTAATTACAGTAAGCTTTAGACGTATAACTGTTAGTTAAATATAAAGAGTACAATTTCCAGTTGAAAAAAAATGTGTTTTTCAATAAACATGTAACTGGAAGTTCTATGCAATATTTGCACAGTGATATATTTAATGCATATTTTTCAAGTTGCAGTAATTTTATCAGTCACATACTTTTACTTGATAAGGCAGTTCTAGTGAATATATCAAATCGGTTGAAACGTCAACCAAGTTCCAGCTATGTTGATGGGCAATAGTGTACAGAAAATTATATCAACGAATGCCTAGATAATAACAAAATTATTCATTCATCACACCATGTGTGTTGACATATATCAGTGTTAGAAAAATTGATGGTATCTTTACCATATTAATAAATATGAAATCATAAGCATTCAGTACAGTATTTGATAATGAAGTGTACAACTATCAGGAATTTAATTGGATTAGTATGCTTGTTATATGAGAATAACTATCAGTACAGTATGATGTGACTACCGACATACGGGGTGTCTAGACTACCACGCAGTTCCTACATGGTACCGCTAACCTCCCCATGCATCAGCCATCAACCTCAACTTTGATATCCCTCAATCCACACAGGAATAATCCTAACCCAAAATTGATACTAAAATACGAAATCAAACAAAAATTATCTCTAATAAGCAAAGCAATTGCATAAAACAAAATTTAATTCAAAGAGAACGGATGATGGGTTTTGAAGATATGGTTTTCAACCAATTTGTAGGTATGGTTTCGGAATGGCAATCTCGGAATAGAAACATGGTGGTTTAGGGTCGATCTACAGAGGTAGGCTTGCGTATTGAATTTAAAAAGTCAATACAGGCATACAGAGCATAGCTATGAGCATCTACTGTTGCAAGAACATAAGGTAGAGGATGATAAAGAGCAAGATGCATATCATTATTTTTGGCCAAAGCTAACATTACAAGGGAAAAAAGATAGGCAAATTATTGGAGCATCTGCTTAGTGTTTTATAAACTTAGTCAACGCTGTTAATTTTTTTATAAAACTTAATTAACTTTTATAAATATAGTTATATTTTATAAACTTAGTTAGCTTGGTGAAAAAATTATAAAACTTGGTTAATTTCTATAAACTTGTATAATTTTTATAGAACTTAGTTAAAATGGTTATGTTTTTTGCAAAATTTAGTTAATTTTATAAAACTTCATCAACTTAGTTAATTTTTTATAAAACTTTATTGACTTAGTTAATTTTTGTAAAACTTAGTTAATTTTTATAAAACTTAGTTAATTTTTATAAAACTTGGTTAATTTAGTTAACTTTTATAAAACTTGGTTACTATATGGTAACAATATATGAATCTCCTACAACTATATTTTTATTTATCAAAGTGATATTTTGTTGGTTGTTTATTAATAGCATGATTTAAGGCATTACAGTTTTTTATCCAGCAAAAGATATGAATTTAGAGTATCCTTTTGATGAAATATGGAAGGGAATAAAACATAATTGTGAAATTATTTGATGGTAAACTAATAGACAATAATGATAATACTTGAGAGTTTTTAGCATCTGTTTCATACCTTGTTGTTTAAGCACACTAGACTGAAAATGACAGAACTCTACAAATATCAGCTGTTTGGAAAATAAAAAGTAACAGTGAAAGGCATACTCACACCTAATGTTTTTAGGCCTTCTCAAAAACTAAAAGAAAACTACCTCCTGTCTATTGTAGGAAAACCACTATTTGTAGAACTTTCCAAACATAATACTCAACTCGTATCGTGAAAAAATGAGTATAGTTCGTTAATTCTTAGCATTAAATTATTCTCTAGAATGAGTGTCAAAGAATCAAGATGTTTGTATAGATTAAACATATGTTACAAGCACGTGAAGGAAAATTTACAAGCTGACTAAAGAATGATATTTGCTGGTCTATTATTAATCCTATTATTAGTCTGCACATTAAAAAGAATTTTGATCTTGTTATTAATATTCACTTGGGAAAAAGATATACTAAGCCTATTATTTAATTCTTATCCATACATCCATTG
Organism: Allium fistulosum; assembly: GCA_030737815.1. NCBI lineage: Eukaryota > Viridiplantae > Streptophyta > Magnoliopsida > Asparagales > Amaryllidaceae > Allium > Allium fistulosum. The sequence goes on along the minus strand of CM060904.1, from coordinate 288,021,310 downwards.
CAAAAAGAAAATATTCATAGAAAAAATAAGAAATAATATTGGTAATTATGTTTATCAACTACTAAATTCCACCTCCATTGATTCAAGACTGCCCCATATATTATTGTGTAACTAATAATATTGGATTCGCCGATGGAGCTCTAACTGAATCAGAAATTCAGGTTAGAGAAGACGAAAAGAAATTTTAGGGTTCTTTGATTTTGGTGGAAGAGCTGACTATGAAGTGAAAATAAAAGGCCAGCTTATAGAGTTAACTCGCCTTTCTAAATTTTTAGCTGCAATGATAAAACAGCGTTCAGATAATGAATGTTTTCTTCTGAGGTATATCATACAGCACTCACCTCAAAAACGCTGATAATAATTGTTGTTACTGAGTTGTTTTCTTGTAGTGTTTGGCTTAAAAAAGTAAGCTCTTAATACCGGTTCAGATGGAAAGTCGATATGTTTACCTGATAAATTTGGTTCTTTCCTCGCTACTTGAATGTAGTTTAGGTTTTGAAAATCCCTTAGGAATATAAGCCTCATAAATCTTGTTTGCACATAAATTCCCCCCAACTTCGATCATGGATTCATTTTCCTCATCGGACCATTCGTCTAGTGTTACTGGTAAAACCTAATATTTTCCAGCCAAGTTCAGAATCAAACTAGTAATTGGAGATATCTTTAGCAATGCAATGAATCAAGTAAGTAGCATCAGGTGTGATAAAATGTTGTAAAAGTCAAGGTATTGCATTTTATGAGAGGGTAAAAATATTGCAAATGAGAATTGGGAAGGTTCAAAACATATAGAATGTGAATTGCATTGTTGTTATATTATGATGATACCTTTGATACATGGGCACCAAGACTGGTGTGGACACCACAACACTTAAGGCATATGAACACCCCAATATTTGCTGATCTGTAAAATTAAGGGAACAAATATTTACTCTTAAATACTACTACAGTGCCAGGGTTTCTCTTACGTACTGGTGGTACATATGCATGAATTTTATAACCATGAAAACAAAGGAAAAGTCTCTAAATGTCGTTGAATTCTAGGTAGCAATAATCTATGAAAATATACATAAAATTCTAGGACTTGCGCCCATTTTGGATCCAGTGCACCACAATCTGCACAAGTGTGATTTTCTTTTTTGGCTAGCAACTCCTTTACTTTCCTAACATTACCTACAGCAAATCAAAGGAAACAGAAAATATTTTTAGATTAAAAACCAAATAATAGAAGGAATATTTTGGAAATATAATTTATAGTTGTTAGCTTTATTTGATTATATACATCTGGATGTAATTTCTCTATCATATGAATCTATGATTGGGGAATATTTTGTTCCTTTCACCTACCCAAAATAAGAAGCAACATTTCAAAAGACAAAAACAGAAGAAGAAAAATCTGCCCTGTTTAAAATGGTTGAGAACAAAGCACCCATTATTCAATTGTTTTAATATATATTCTTATTAGACTTTTCGAAGACTTGAACTCCAATAATTAATATGATCAATGACGTCTACACCACCTATTTGATCTAAATTACTACAGTACCAGTTTAAACTTAAGATTAATATTGCATCAAAAGTCAAATACATTATAGATTACAAAGCAATACCTTGAGTAGGCTTTCTATATTCATAGTAACGGTTACTCGTCTGTATTCCAGATTTTTGAAACAGAACAATTTCTACTTTTACCTGCATCAAGGTTTTAATCTTGGTTAAGAAACTTTCAAATCAAGATTACTAATAGAAAAAACATGATGGCTTGAACCTTCTACAAAGACATTACCAATGGAGCATGCATAGACTCCTAATAGTAGTTCTATGGACCTCATATAGGTCCACAAAAGAATCCTGAGGTACGGATGTGATCTTGATCATCAAGAATCTTAATTGACTTATGGTGTTGAAATCATGCAACGTGGCTCTTAATTAAAGGCATTTTTGTTTTCTATATTATTTTTTAAAGAACAAAAAAAACAAAAAAAGCAGATAATTAGCACCTAATCGATTAAAATATTCATTACTAATGTAAAATTAAGGGTATTATTCTGTTCATTATTCAGAATTTTGAATTTAATGTGCATGCTTAATAGACAGGCTAAGCATACATAAATACAATATACGTCTACATGTCAAACTCGGTCAACGTCTTGATTTTGCCTCATTGAAACTAAAATATCCGACAACCCTAACCAGTAGAGGTTTCGACCTCTGTTCTTGGGATTTTCTCTCTTTGGAACCACCTTAAATCAATCATACATTTTAAACTATAAAATAAATAATTAAATATTGGTACCTGATCTTGCAACTCACTGCAGTGCAAAAGAATACAACCCACCAACAATGCATTTTGCTGCCAAATGATCGGAGTTACAATAGACAAAGGCTCCTTCAATACATAAGCATTACGTCTTAACTACATACATACATGTATAAACACATCAGTCCATGTCATCATGATGTATCATTCATTATCTTTTACCTGGATCCTAAGTAGGAAGTACTAGAAATTTTATCTGGGGTTGCCACTTACATATTTTATCAAACTATTTCAAAAGCAAGCAAGCAGAAAGGGGAACGTGAGTTTGAAGACTCAAACACATCGCTGAAAATTATCATCTTAGAATGGCACAAAAGCTAAATTTATTACTATCAAATAGTAATTATAGTTTCCTAACCAACTTGAGCTTCAAGCTAGTTACCAAATTATAATGGCAGCATGTGGATTTTTTAAGCTACATACCACTTTGAAAGGAAAGTAAAATATTTGAATGCTAAAAAAGAGTACCTTATCAAGATATTCTTGAAGCTTCTTGATCCGACCCATGAAAGAGTTTCTTAGCTTATATATATCAAATGAAAGTGTTTTGTTTTCATCTACTGAAGCACCTAAAGCTACCTGTAGTAGTCGAACTTTATCAACAGCTCGACTTCACTGAGTTTCTAGAAAGCCGTTCCGACAAGTGATAATCCAACAAAGTTCGACTTGCAGCAATACCAAAGCAGGGTATTTGGAATATGAAAATTGAAATCAACAAACAAAATAAACCTAAAATTTGATTAATTGAATAAAGATAAAATAGGGAACTAGGGCTACCTGAAGTATGAACACGTGATTAGGCCGATGACGATGAACTCCACCAAAGAAACATCGAAGAACAAGCAAAATTTGAGGGAAATGGCAAACGAATGGGAACAAAATGAGGGACGATGGGGGAGCGGTAGTTTTGATAGAAGAGGGAAGATGAAATGTTTGGTAAAAGTATATTAAGAGTGGCGGCAGATAAATGACTTTGAAACATGAGTAGTATCCTCAGCGTTAGAACGCAAATTATTTTCTGAATCGATTAACTTTTACTACAATTAAGGTTCAAACGCTGAAAATGAGTGTAGTTAAAAGTAAGTTTTGGTGTAGTGCTTTAACAAACAGAGCATTGGCCTAAATCACCCTTTGTATTGGAGGTTCTCAATTTTTATCAAAGAGGAAAAAAGAGACTTGGTAACTGTTAAAGTTGATTTGTTTAGTTCCAAGAAGTCAACCTTTAAATCTGTTTTTGAGCTTTAAAGCTTTTAGAGATAATGTTTTGCTCATGCTGGCTATAGGACGTGCATTGTTGGAGCAAACTTGTAAAAGTAAAACGATTACAGATGATCCTCAATTATCTGAAAGTTCATCCGCTTCTCAAACAAATTGCCAGCACATTAACATATTAGTTACTTCTGGATCATTGATTCCCAGACTAGTCAAATGCTTACTCTTTCGACTGGATGACTTGGATTCACATGATAATGGTTAGTTGCATCATCTATGTATTTTGGTGTTTTTTGTTCCTTGTTGTAATTTGTTATTGTGATACAAAAAAATGTGGCACATAATAGTATGCAAATCTTTTATTTCTTTGATGACCAGTTTGTGGCTTATGACCATATCCAACCAAGAATGAGTAGGAATGGCAATGGGGCGGGTTGAGGCGGGTTTTTAGTGCCCCATACCCGCCCCGGATTTTTTAGACCTCGCCCCAGACCCGCCCCGTAGACTCGGTGCGGGTCTGGAATTTTGCCCCGTACCCGGGACCCGTGCGGGTTAGGGTAGACCCACCCGCCCCAAGACCCGATGAGTCTCTATGTATTGATTGAAAATTATGTAGCAGCGTACATATATTTATTTGTTTATACTCGTTATCACCAAATAATATATGAAATACAAATAACAATGTGTCTATGGGAAGTTAATAAAAATGATGTCTACAATAACAATTCAGAAAATATATACATATGTTATTGTATAATTATCAATGACGCAACTTAATACTCTAATTTTTTCTATAGATATTGATTGGAACATTTTAATATCCATGCTAGAATCACTTATAACTAAAAAGATTAATAAATCATTATAATAATAAAGTGGTTTCATGAGATGTTAGTAGTGCGGGTCGGGTTGGGGCGGGTCGGCCAAGCCCCAACCCGACACTAGACCCGGAGTACTCAAGAACAGGTCACGGGTCTACTCGCCCAAATGACCCAATGGGGCGGGTCTTGACGGGCCAAAACAGGGGCGGGTCGATCGGGTTTGGACCCTAGACCCGCCCCATTGCCATCCCTAAGAATGAGTTACATGTTACAAATATGTAATATTACAACTCATAATCACAAGACTTCCACACTAGAGCCCTAAGCTGTGTTCCTTTTGAACATGTACTTATTTTTAGACGCCTATTAAAAATGTGTTCATCTTTTAGGCATATGTTAAATAGACATCATTATGTAGGCACTTATTGACATACGCCTATATGTTGAAAGTTTGTAACTCCTAGCCATGGCTACAAAATTTCAATGTTTTTGCTGAATTTTCCATAATATTACAAGTTGTAATCAACTATTGAAATGTTTGTTTTAGTTATAATTACAATCTTGCAATATTGATACTCTTAGTTGGAGATGCCTTAAGAATTAAATATTCAAAAACCAACCTAAGAAATATATACCTTATAAATCAATGTCATTAACTAACACATTGCCCATTTATCAGTGTACAGTGCATGGGAAGTGGGTAAATTTCAGTGTTTCAAGTGGATCAAAGAAAGATTTGGAGGCCCAGGTGTTCGCTTTTATGTCATTGGAGATGGGATGGAAGAATGTGAAGGTGCTCAGAAAATGAATTGGCCATTTATAAAAATAGATCTGTAGTTCTGCATACAAATGGCCCTCATAGATTTCCAGGTCTCACCATGCGAATGGTTGAACATTACATTGATGTTATTTATGGGGCGACTGATTCTTCAACTGAGATATGGAGAAATCCTTAACTAACAGGTAAAGTTTGCATTCAATATGCACACGTATTAGTTGACAGATACCAGTAGTGTTTTGGATTTTGTTGCATTGTTCAATTGCCTTGTATTTATTCATGTTATATCATGATGATATAGACTTTGTAAAAAAGTTGATTTTTGTAAAATGTTTGATTCTAGTTAATTATTGATATCTCAAACAATAATTTCCTTACTGGTCACATACCTAAAACTATATCAATGAATGACTAGTAATGGGGATAAAAACACTACTGCAGTTTGCCAAAAAAACTTAAACCAAACAGCTAAAGTCTAAACCCAAGGTCACCAACCAACAAAATAGAAACAAGTTGAAACACCCATTAGACCATATACTATCATCACTATAACCCATACATATTATGTAAAGGGGTTGTACAAATTTCAGGGGATTAGACACTACTGCAGTTACTCAATTGCTGCGGTTACTCAAGCATACTGCAATAGAGTTTCAGTTCAGTTCAAAACCAAATATGAAGCACAATAAAAAGTGTAAAAAATGAAACTACATAGTAAAGTCACATAATGAAAAGAAGATGGGATAAGATTCATGGGATACATACAATCATGGATGGACTCCCAAAATCTGCAGAAGCCTCCCAAATCAATCGCAGCCACCATCAAATCAACCACCACCACCCAAAATCGATCATCCTGTCACCAGATCAATGATTGTTGCTACTCTCCATCATTTTAGTAAAAGCAATGGTGCTGCCAATTAACATATAATCTATTTTAGGGTTAAATGAAGGATGTAAAAGAGAAATCGAGAAGAAAAGGAATGTTTACTGTGAAGGCGGAGGATGAATATTGCTTTGAAGAGATGAAAAGAAAGGGAGGAGAAATTCTTTTAGGTTTATTTCCTTTTGCTCTGGGGAGGGGATGGAAAAAATGGCAAAAGAGCGGCCACCAAAAATAATATTTAGGGCTTTCCCGTAAAAAAATTTGGCGATAGTAAAAACAGCGTTTTTATATTATTTTTATTTGTTTAACCGATAGAAGGACTGCACTGCTATGGAAAACGCTGTACAAATTTGCTGTCAAAACTAACTTTTCTTGTAGTGATTGAGGATGATGTTTCGTGCTTGGATTTAGTTTTAAAGTCAAGGAGTTTTTCTTTCGTTCGTTCGTCAAAGGGAGATGGCAATAATTTGGGTTCGGCTGAGTATTTGTGCGAACGTAAGTAAAGTAAAAAGTTTAAGTGAAGGGAAGGAAAGGAGAAAGGGGTATTTATATGTAGGCGTGTATAAGGAAGCAGGACCTATTATTGAGGGTGACCCAGTCAAAGGCAAGAAAAAGGGGTCGGCACTAAGACATCTCGATCCCTACTCACGTATCCTTAGTGAGGGATCGGCATGTGGGATGCCGATCCCTCCACATATGTAAAAAAAAGAGAGAGAAATGATCCAAAAAAGGAGGAATGGAATAAAAGATGGAAAAATAAAAATGATAGACAACTGAAAAATAAACGACAACCGCTATCATGAAGGTTCAACTATAAACATAAGCATACAGAGTATGACAAAACTTGGCAACGACCTATGAACGTTCGAACATGTCCAGGAGCCAGCAACAGAAACGTGTATGTGGATATGCGTGGGAATGACTCGAAAGTTCAACGTTTTGAAATCAATTGGGATTGTAGTCAAGCCTGAAGCTTTCAAGTTTGAGATTGGGTCAGATAGAAGAAGGCCTATAAGTTGATGAAGAAATAGACGTCAATTAGGAAGTTGGATAGTTTCCTTTCTGGCAACTCAAACTTTTTCTGATTCAAAGTACGTCATGTTACTCACAAGACGTACTTAAGGAGCAAGTGTTACCGGGTATCCTGACCCAGCTATATTGGACTGATCACGCAAGACATATTCGACTGTTGACAAGAAGGATGACCGTGAGGCAATGGCTACAGGACCCAGAAATAAAGTCCAGACAATTATACAAAGCCAGGATCAAACCGAGTTGATAGGAAGATAGCGCAAGATGTTAGAAGGATGGAAATTAACTTGGATGAAATAGGGATCGGCGTAGTCATTTGTTAACATGGATGGAATACTTAAGGGATCAATATAGCAAGGTGGAGCTATGGGGATCGGCCTGATGACTTGTGTAAATAGTCAACATAGATGAGCAAATGGATGGATCGACATTGTTCATGGTGGATGGATCGACCCTGATAGTAATCTAAGGGGTCGGCATCGTGGAGTTTCATAATATGGATCAGTATGGCACACAATGGAAGGAATTGGATCGGCATAAGTCTAGAAGCCAAAGGGATCGGCATAGCGACCTAAGTACTAGGGATCGACTTATACTTGGGGAGCATTATGGATCGACATTATGGAATTCAGGGAATATACATGGAGATAAAGGGATCGGCACGACAAGACATGATGGAGTAAGCATGGCATGTGCAAGGGTTCGGCATGGGGTCGGCATCTTTTAGACTAGAATAGGATCGAACTAAAGATTGAGTAAAAGCAAGAGCTCCACACGTCCAAATGTCTTGATATTTGAGATACCATCATATTCAAGCATGAGAAAGCTTCCATAGGTATCGCTGCCTAAATCCACATATGGAGGGACCGATACCAATCCCTCTCCATTGTGATTTGGGCCTAGCCCTCCCTATGTTGGGCCCATGTGGTTGAGAAGGCCATGTTGCCGAAGTTCCAGTCAGATTGGATGTCGCCTTCACCAATAAATACAGGCATATGGGGTCATTCTGGGGATCTTTACAATGTTGGTTAGATAACACTATTATTGTAATCAATTCCCTCCATTATTCACTTGTCTTTTGCTGTTTCTTGATGTTTCTAATTGTAATCAAGTTAATTGAAAAGCAATAAAGAGAATATTCAAAGTGGACGTAGGCAATTAACGCCGAACCACTATAAATCTTGCTATTCCTGCTTTCTGTTGTGTTTATCCTGTTATTTTGTTTTATTCCTCTGTTTTCATTTAGTTTCTTCATTTATTTCACTACTTAAATCTATTCTTGGGTGTTTGTGGCCAATTTGGTTGCAAACAACTGATACTTATATGTTGAACTACCATTAGCTACCAAGAGAGATATATCTAAAGCCACAAATAGAGACTCCAAGTCAACACCTCGGGATATTGATTTGTAGGTTCAAAACCTAATTATGTTATGGATGATATATGGATAATTTTAAAATGACATCCCATCTCTCTCTGCCCTTACTCCAGAACCACATTTGCGAGTTGTGTTGTCGCTTATGGTACAACGGATTCAGTATACTAACACTGTATACATATGATTGTATATGGTCAAATTTGATATCCACTCGCCTAGCAACCATTAGCAACTCAAAAGCAATAAGAACCCATTCTCTAGTCCTCTTTCTTTTTATAGTCAAAAATCAAATCACCTCCAAATGCTCCAATACTCATGATATCATATAGGAAGGCAAGAGAAGAATTTAAGTGATTTTAGTTTGTTTTTAGATAATTTATTTCATCAATTTTAAGTGGATCTAGGGCTTGTAGCTTTAATTTTGAAGAGAGAAGGAAACTAACATGAAAAAATAAAGTGATGAGGTGAGAGGGGTGTGCAACTTTTTATATGTAAGGCTAATGGAACTAGGGTCCAACATCACCCTTTTTAAATATTAATAAACTCATCTCCTTCAGAACTCACAACCTATAAAACCAAACACCTCGATGTTTATACTCAAAAATTCAGAAACATCATTTCGGACACAATGGAAATGGACCGAAGCTCCAATTCCATCGTATGCAAAAGTTAGTTTTTTTATCACTTAAGGATCGAGTCCTAACTCTTAATTGAAAATATGTAATTCCAAAAATATCAAAGCTTATACTTAAAGAACCGAAACGACATTCATGATACGATAATAAAGGTCATAAGGTCTAAGTCACTAATATGCAAAAGTTAGCTTCTTAGGTCACTTATCAATAAATTTCCAATGTATAACTCAAAATTTGTTATCCCCAAATGTGTCGATGTTTATACTCAAAAAGCTCGAAAATGACATTCCAAAAATAATGGAAGTAGTCTCAGACCCTAATTCCATTGTCTTTAAAATACGACTTTTGAGTCGATTAAATTAACTTTCTAATTCTTAAATAAATCATTTAAATGTTTAAGCATTTGAAATACAGGTTATTATATGGGTTTTTTGTAACAACCCGCGGTTTTGTGATTACCTATTAATAAATTAAAATGTGATTTTAATTAAACTAGTGGTTAACTAGGAAAAGATGATAAACTAATCTGAAAAAAAAATGATCTAATCTTTTTATTAGACTAAGTAAAGAGGTGACATAGAGTTTTAATTCTTTGTATTAAAACTTGAGTTTGGGCTTAATAAAATTTAGCTCATTTGTGAAAATAAAGGAGAATTCTTGTGACAACCCGACTTTTTCTCCACAAAAAGTCGTATCATCATAAAGAAAGAAAGGGATAGAAGAAGAAAGAAGAGAAAGAAAAAAAGAACAACACATCAGAATCTCACAGCGGAACGAATAAAATATAATATATCACATAAAATATTACATAGTATCATATTACATCAGAGTTACACAACTTATACATCACAGAATAGATAGTTATAAACTTCTGTCTATTATACAACACAAGTACATCAGTACAATACAGACTAATACAAACACAGCGGAAACTCTATATATCTACTCGCTGAAGCCTCCTGCTTCACAGCTCCTCCAGAATTCGTCAAGACTATCCTGAATCCCTTGACTACTCAATACAATATTGAGTACCCAAGAGTTTAATAAAACAGAAAATAAACACTTGGGTCAGACATGGGTCTGGTGTGAGTAAACGGTTAGATTGCTTAACTTTGAAAACCTTTGAAAACAAAAGTATCACGTAAGACTTCCCACAAATAAACATGGGTAAGTTTTTACCTTACGCTAACTAAAACATTTGATAGGAAATCCGATTGTATTATAATAGGGTCTAGGGTTTTCAAGTAAAATACAGAAATAGCTGAAATGCTTACATCTCACATTCCAACATAGTTGGGCACAACTAATACGTACGGCACTTATTGGAGTTTGGATTCCATACAATGGCAGGGCTACTGGGGTACCGCCCGTCACAGTACGTGGCCTAGATCACCGTACCGAGGAGTACACCCGCTCCCCTGCAACACAAAGCCGGAACCATCCCTTACTGGATAATCCCGAACAAGATAATCCCGTAGTTGGCACGACCAACCACACACTAAGCCGAATAAAAGAAAAGGGACCTCTAGACAGGGATCTATCTTGCTCTCAGTGGGTGCTACCCACGAAACCTTGCTGCACCTCCCCTGTTTTAGCCATTCCCGGTTGATGAGGCTTGAGGTTACGATTACCTTTAATCAGAACATATCACTTAGAATGCTCATCGTCCGCCTGACGATGTGCTGAAAGCATTCAATCCATATAAGTTCGTTCCGGGTTCGAACGAAACCGAAGGCATTATCTCGTTACACTCGTTTTGGAATCACCCTCAGAGTTAACGACAATAACCCTTGCACTCTGAATCTTCATCTTCACTTGAGATTCACGACCTATCGTTAATTTGGATCGATGTGGTATTCGGGTCTCCAGACCTGGAATTCCGGTATACGGAAACCCGATCCCGGTCTCATCGAAATCCAAAACGTATCTTTTAAGGGCCAAGTTGTTTTAAGGTTAAAACAATTCAATTCTTATCTATATACACAAAGATAGATAATTCACAATATCTCAAAAGATAATCAACATTATTATCACCAACAAATAATCCATCTCATTATCACTATGCAACCAATACATCCATATCACACAATACTAATCTCATATTTGAGATTCAAACCATTCAAGGTAATTACTATCATCCATTTATAAGCAATGATCTATAATAACACCATTTATAATTAATTTAAAATGAATTAAATTAATTACTTCCATCTCTAATTAATTTAAAGTGAATTAAATTACTTATCTTTAATTAATTTAAAATGAATTAAATTAATTACTTCATCATTTTAAACCTTGCTTACTTAACCATCAATTGATTATAAATCAATTAGTTCATTATCCTCACATTAATCATCTTAATTAATCACCCTTGATTAATACCCCTTAATTACATTCAAGTAATTATCCTTAATTAATTTTACAAATTAATTATCCTTAATCAAATACAGTGATTAAACTTTAATTACTTCATTAATTAATTAACTATAATTAATTACATTAATCTTTAAATTAATTACATTAATTAATTACTTTATAATTACTTATTATTGATTAATTAACCTTAATTAATCAAACCTTAATTACATCATTAATTATATTAATTAATGATCCTTAATTATTACTTTAATTATTAATTTTATTTAAATTAATTACATTAAGTAATTAATCTTTAATCAAACCATATTTATTAATCACTCTTGATTAACCACATTCAGTAATTAACTATCTTTAATTACTTCATTTAATAAATTAATTACTCCTTAGTTAATTTTAATTAATCCCTTGATTAATTCCTAAAAGTAATTAAATCCAAATTACTTCCATAAATATACTTAACCATTTCTATAATTGATTATCCTTAATTAATCTAATTAATTATAAAAATTAATCACATTAATTAATTACTTATCTCAACTTAATGATCTTCATCAATTCTTTAATTACTTCTCTTAAGTAATTAACTTAGATTAATCATTATTAATTACTATTTAATTTATCTTTATTAATCATTTAATTAATCACTAATTATTTATTAATTAAGTGCTTAACTATAACTTAAACAATCTTAATTACTAGATTAATTATCTTCTAATCATTAATTAAAATTTAACCTTATTTAATTAATGATTCTTAAATTACAAGTTAATTATTCTAAGAATAATTAATCTTAAACCTTAAGTTTAAATCCTTAATTACTTTAAGTAATTATCCATTTCATTAATTTATAAAATAAATTAATTATCCATTTAATTATCCTAATACTTAAATGAATAACAAAATATTAAATTCTAATTTAACTTTAAGATAAAACTTTTTCTTACCTATAGTTAAATTATTTTTCACAAGTTTATTTGAAATATTCATTTCCAAATCAAATTCCAAATTTCCATTTTAAATTCAATCATTTAAAATATAACATAACATTTAAATTTATTAAAACATTTAACTTTAAAAAAAAATTATTTAAATCTTTTCTTTACATTTTCAAACTCCATTTTAAATTCAATTTCTTTTAAATACACTTATATCTTAACACCTTTTAAGTTATTTAAAACAATTTGAATTTAAAAACTTAATTTATTTTCTAACTAAGATTCAAATTAAACTTGAATCTATTTTTAAATTTAGATTTAAACCTAAATTTAAATCTCCTTTACAAATTAAAAACCCAGTTTCAAATTTTAGGAACAGAGCAGGTTTTCCCTTCTAACCCAGAAATCCCCCGAGCCTTGCATACTTTACTTCGAGTCAAATACCAAAAACCCCGAGCAAAACACCTATCAACTCGAGAGTTTACTCGAGACCAATCCACTCAATCCAATAATCAACAGAAAACCAAAAGTGGTGCACTGTGCACATGCACCGGAGCTCCGATCGCCTCTGGCCATCTTCTCCGATCATCCCACACCAGAAAACAACTACACGACTCCCCACGATCATCAGTTGGTCATGCAAAAGCTCGAAACTAAATCGAGACTTCAAACTCAATCCTGGAAACAATAACAGACATCACCATCTAAGCCTGTCAACACCTCCTTCTCGAAGCTCCGACCGCCGTAGCTCCTGAAATTCTGGCCACGTTCTCGTCAACTCATCATCTACCATCACCCAAAATATCATTACACTCGATTCACTATATACGTCGAACCCATACAAAATGTTTTATCCAGACAAACTAGGGCTACAGACAAAATTTTCCTATCGCCACCTCCACGGTGATCTACCGACACTTCTACTATTTTTCTCCAAGTCTCCGGCCACTCATCTTCCTCCAGAAGGATACACGAACTCCCAAACCATCGAGCTCCTCAGAAATCACCCATTTCCCCTTTTCTGGTCAAACCAGAACTTCCCATACACCCCATCATTACAAACTATGATTTGAGTTTTAAAAATCATATTTTAGTTTGGGTATTTGATTTACTATCCTGAAAATATATATTATAATGTTTGAGCTTTCACTTTTATTAAACATGCATTGATGTTTTAGATTTCCAGAAACAATACTATGTTATCTTAATCTAAACAAGTTTTTAAACTAAAACCTATTATACTACAAACATAATTCGTTCAGTAATTAAATCCTAACAAAGCTTGAATCAAAAGTTAGAGAATTTTCACTAGAATTTGAGTCTGGGAATTTAGAAACAGAGTTTCTATAATATATGTATTCACAGTCAATAATAGGCATACCACACAGACATTTCATATACATAATATACATGCATTAACATCCATATAATTATACAACACAATCTACTACAACATCCAACACATGCATCATAACAGATTTTAAAGAAAACTGTTTTTAAGATTTAGTGTTTACTCACCTTATTTTGAAATGAAGAGCAGAGTCTCCACTTTGAAAAATCTTTTGAATCTTTTAAAACTTGAGTCTTTGTTTGATTTTAAAACTTGCATGCTGTTATTTTAGGCTTGCATGCAGGTCCAAGATCCTATATTGCAGAAGACAAACTCCAGATTTTGTTTGAGACAGAAATTGCAGGCTTTTGAAGAAGGCTACAGGCTTCCATCTGATTTTGGAAACTGAATTACAGGTCTTAGTTTTGATTTTGAGGAATTCGATTACTTATTGTTTTTGAGAGGAAAGATTATCATATTTGTTGCTCTCAGGTTTTTGGAAAAATACAGATCTCAGGTTAATGATTTTGGAAAAATGCAGGCTCGAATTTGATTTTTGAGGAGTATGTTCACTGGTTTGTTTACAAGCTTGAAATGCTTTTCCAGGTTGCAAATATGAAAGTCTGTTCATGCTTGAGGAAAGAGGTTTGGACATGAAGAGATTACAGGTTTTAACTTGAAAATGATTTAAGAATTTGGAAATTGATTTGATTTTTCTTTTAGTTTTGAGGAAGGTTTCAGATTTGTTTTAGGAAGATTGTTTTGATTTTGAGTTTCTTCTTAGCTTTTTGAAAGAGAATGGCAAAAGAAATGAAAGGAAGAAAGACATATTTGCATGGGCTGAAATTTTATAAAAAGAAAAAAGAAAAAAGAAAACCAAACTTAAAATGCCACTTGTTAAGATAATTTACATTTGTCACATTAAATGGTTTATTACTTAACACATGTTAATTTAGCTCTAAAATGTTTACACTTGTCTTGTAAGTAATTTGTATTTATAATTTAAGTGTTAAGAAAAAGCTTTTAACTTAATTAATTAGTTTTTAATACTTAGATATATATATATAGATAACTTTAAAGAGTAAAACCAATTATATTTATATATAAAAACAATACATATATTTATTATTTGAAAATAACTCACTTGACAATTTTATATAATTTATACAAGAGATTATAAATTACTTATTATTTAAATGGATTAATGTTTCATATTTTAATTTTAAACTTTCATAGCTAATTTACAAATCATATAAAAAAATAATAATGTTAAACAAATCATTTTGCTAATCTTATTTAAAATCTAAATTAAAGATATTTAAACTAGTAATATTTACCTTAAGTATTTTAAAACCATATAGTTACTTATAAAATATTTTTGAAAAGTTTTAACTTCAAATAAATCATAATTTCCCAGTTTACCCAAGATATTAGAATTTAAAAACATTATTTAATTTTTTATAAAATTCAAACCAAAGATTTCTAATTACAATATATATACAAATATATATATATTCATTATAAATAGAAAACATTTTATTTAGCTTTTAAAAGATAAATTCACTAATTTAAATATTTATTAAAGAAGATTATTAAATTAATTCAAATTAAATTACAAAATTATCAAATCAATTTAATTTTTTAATACAGATTATTAAATTGATATTGCCTAAAATTTAGGGATATCACAATTCTTATCTCCTTTGTATTGGAAAATGAATGGTACATTCATTTTAACTAGGCACAAAGTAAAAACTAGGTTTTTCAAAACTAAGAAACTCATAAACCTAGCTCCTTGGAAAATCACTAGAAATCAAGAAAATATCTAGAAAGTAAAAGAAGATATGGGTAAGTCTCTAAATCCTCTTCTCTATCCGAATCTAGCATTTAATTTTAGTTTTATTTGATTTCTAATTTCTGAAATTTTTGGATGAGAGGGCTTTTGGGTGATTCTTGTGGCATGTATAGCATAGGAGTTGTAGAAGAAGAGGAGTGCACATATGTTGATCTAGGCATTGCATCTTTGTCAAATTGGAGTAAAAAGTGAGTTAATCACTCATACTACTACCTTTAATCAATGAGAATAATTTTTAGGTTATATTTGAATTGAATTGGATGGTTTGTTGATTGAATTGCTTTCAAATTGGTTGTGAATTGGTTGCTTGAATTTGAATGATTGTTTGGTTGTAGTTTGCTGAAAATTGTTTGTAAAAATATTGCTGCAGTAAAACAGCGATATCTTAGTGCAATTTTATCCAAATTAGCTCAATCTTTTTGCAATTGAAAGAACTTTCTATTAGCTATAAGTTATCTTTTAATCACTTTAAGAAATTCTATGGTTTAGAGGAGCAAAATTGAGTTTGAAACTGATATACACAGCTCTGCTTTGTGCAATATTTTTGTTGAAACCTGATATTAAAATCACCATAACTTTTAAATGGTAGATCAATTGAGTGAGGTTTTTTCCAGTTGGAAGGTATTTTTATAAGGAATAACTTTTATGTTCATTTCTTTTTGTGATTAAGCAGTTTACTAAGAGTAATTTGGTTTTAAAGAAGATGTAACCTTTATATCCTGTGTTTTAAACTTAGCTTTGAAACACAGAAATTATTTTAGACATATCTTTCTCATTTCTTGTCGGATTTAGATGATTTTTAATGTTCCGGAAAGCTTAAAAAGAGTATAACAACTTTCATGTTAAACACTTTCGTAAACACTGAGCATAATGGGTCGAAAAACCTGATGTAAACTTGCTGCCTTATCACTGTAAAACCGTAATTTTCTGTGCTAAATGTCATTGGTAATTTGAGCATATCTTTCTGGTTTGATGTCCAAATTTGACAATTCTTGATGTTCTGGAAAGCATAGATTGTCTACTATAACTATTGTGTTTTGTTAAATTTTGAAGTTTACATGATCAAAAGTTCATTCTAGTGTCAGATTTGAAAATTGTTTTGGTCATAGATTTTTCATTTCTTATCGGAATTCGGTAACTTTTGATGTTCTGGAAAGCTTATAATATCCTCTATAACTTTCATGTTTCGTGCTTTCTCAAATTTTGAGTTTAATATGGGCGAACTGGCTAAAAAAGCCACTGGCCTTTGTTTTTCCTATGTATTCACTTCCTGGCATGAGTCCGACTTTGAGACGTCGTAGTTTCTTCGTCTCTTATCGGAACTCAGCGATTCTTTTTGCAGTTTAAATTACAAATGTTGAAATTTATTTCTACAATTTTTTAGGTCATTTCGAACATGTTAACTTGTATATATCTACTGTCGAACTTGAACCCGCAACATGTTGGAATTCAGCGATTTAACCTTGTTTTAGTCCAATTTTGAAAATAACGCAGATTCTTCGTTTCAAATCGGATTTGAATGATTATTTTTGCAAATTGAAGTAGGAATGTTGAACTACATTCCTGCAGAATTTCAAGTCATTTTGACACTGCTAACTTGTTCAAACCTGCTGTCGAATATTGAGTCGCAACTTGTTTTAAACTGATAATACAGTGTAATTTCCGTTATTTCGATGTTCTCTTGATATTTCTTTCTGGATTTCATACATGGGGTTTAAAATGTGTTTTAAAAATGTTTTGCAAATAAATGGGCTTTTGAAATTATTATTATATTTTTTTTAAGTATAAAAATTATATACTCTATAATAAGAGAATTTCAAAGGTAATTTCTAAAGCGATTTCGAAGCGTTCCTAAAACTCGTTTTATTTAACTTAATTTCTATATAAAACAAACAATTTTGCACTTCAAGCGAAGAGGGAGGAGAATTAAATGATTGGATAAAACGTGTGTTATGAACACGTGCGTTCATCTTTTCAGTTAATTCCCAATCTATTCGTTTGATCGTTTTGGCCTACGGGTCTAGTTTACCGATGATATGAGGTGAACCTTTTACTGCTTCGAGTGTGAAATTTTCTAGCGGTTAGTAAACCGTTTAGTGCGAACGGGTGGTATGGAACACACGTTAACACTTTTCGGGTTCCTTTTCGAGAGTTTGTGACACATATTGCCAATTAGTGGCGTCCAGTACTGGACCTCCGGACCTTCGCCACTACAGTTTGTTGCCTTCGGGTTTGTGCCTTCGGGTTTGTGCCTTCAGGTTTGTTGCCCTATAGTATCGCTTTTGGAGTTGGTCCTTCTTCACTGCTCGAGAGATACTTGGGTTTGTCGCCTTCGGGCTTGTGGATCCTTGTTTATACAGTACTAAGCACGTGCATCTTTTGTTTCATTGATATTTATATTTCCCTAGAGTATCGCCTTTCGGAGTCGGTCCTTTGAACCACTCGATACATAGCGATTACCTTGTGGAAACTTGTGATTCCTTCATTGGCATTTGTGTTTGCCTTTTTGGCTTGATTTGGGATATTTATATCCTTTGTATATTTTGAGTTGTCGATGATATGAGGCTTGTTATTTGAGTTTATTGGATCTTGAGTTATCTCTTTTAGAGATTTTATTGTTACTATGAGATGTAATCTCTTTTATGATATCCATATAGACTCTCTTTATTTACTTCTCATTTGAGAAGCATTTTTATCTTGTCTGTACTCATATCATCATCTTGTCTCACTCTAACTGATATGTTTTAGTTAGACTGACCCATGTATTTTATACTCGGGCCAGACCGAGGTGTTTCAGGTTAGGTACATTTGGACTTAGCCTATTCTGCTTCCGCATGGACTATTCTGCTAGCTCTTTTTGTTATAGCTTTTTGTGTAGTCCTTTTTGTTGGCATTCTGATGTATATTCCTTTGACCCATGTTTGGGTTGTGGTCGTCATACCACTTTGATGTATCATTTTGGATTGTACTAGTGATTGTATCTGTACTTATGCCTATGTATGCATTTCTGCTGTTCTGTGATGTTATTTACATTTGAGTTGTTATGTTTTGTTCTAATAGATCCGTTAGCCATTATAGTTTTGTATTAAATATTTTGGATTTTACTAGTGATTGTATCTGTACTTATGCATATGTATGCATTTCTGTTGTTCTGTGATGTTATTTACATTTGAGTTGTTATGTTTTGTTCTAATAGATCCGTTAGACATTATAGTTTTGTATTAAATATTTATTGGATACGTCGATCCACTTGAGAAGAAAAAAAAAATAGATAGCACTTATCGATGTATTCAGTAGATAGTTAAGACACGGCTATAGATGGTCGCTCCTATCCAGCTCTATTCTCTGCATTAGCAGACGGTATTACCTCGTAATACTCTTTGTTAATATGGGTCTCAGAGTGGGGCGTCACACTTTTGGAGTGGATTGGCAGTCGTTTTATGGAACAAGTAGTCGAGTATGCTACAAAACTATAATATCAGATATGATACTTGAATGTGAGATACATTTGCTTCATAATCAGCTTAATAGGCTACAAATACAAGGCATTTGAAGGTAAACTAATTTTTAAATGTGTGTTATTATATTTTTTAGGGTTAAGTATGTTCTTGTTACGATTATGCATGATTGCGCTTTATCATTTAAACATATGTACGGTTAAATATGTTTGTGTGAAGCTGATGTGTGTATATAAGAATAACATATATGTTTAATTTTATTTTATAGGTAGATGTAACCAACTACGAATGTAAAAAAGATTTCTCACAAATCACAAACATTATACACGGTGCATTAAACAATAATGCATGGAAAACACAAACAAACTTACAAAAACATACATAAAGCACAAAAACACTTAAACAAATCAAAAGCAATGTTCAAGCCTTAATATGTTATTCAAATTGTATAATATAGTTATACCAAAGCTTGCATGCAACATGTCCACTAAAACTGATAGACTAGTCAAGTCGTTAATGTAAGTCGAATGTTGCTTGGCATAATTGAAAAATGTTTTCAACTGTCACTTTAGCTATAAGATGCAACATACGTACTTATTGTTTTTAGAGTTCTTCTGATTAAGCCCTATTCTAGATGATTTTTGTAAGATTCACTTAGGATAATCCAAAAATCATGCTTCACCTCCTCTTTCATATGCTTACATCAGCTTTGATTTAAACCTTTTTGCAGGCAAAACAAAATAGTATTATTTTGCATATGAAAGCCTGATTATAGTGGGCGTATCACTTTTACATCAATTATTACTGGTTTGAAGAAAATACGGTTTAGAAAATATTGAATGAAAGTAAGACCGATGTCAGGCATAGATGTCTCAACAACTATGTAGAATGTTAACTAATCCTCCTACACAGAGGAGGATTCATATTTGTCCTCAGACGAATCAGACCCAATAACATTAACATATTCACAAAATAGAGATGCAATGTAAGGGTCAAACACAACAGACTTCTTATTGAAAATGTACTGTCTATGATAACCTGCACCTCCCAAACCACACCGATTCAAAGTCTAACATGACTTTCGGACTCACGTCGGTGCCAAGAAGTACAAGCTGTTAGGGTTTTTCTTAACAGTTCAAAGACTTAAGATACAAGAACAATATCTAAGACATATTACACTTTCAGATTTCATAGCAAAAGGCAGAAAAATATAAATACTAAAAATTGTCATCTCATAAAATGTCCTAAACACGGTCTCAAAACAGTAAATTGTCAAATCCACAGTGTATAGAAATAGATTAAATAGCCTGATAAAATATTAAATATGATTAACAGTACATGGAGAGTAATAGGAAATAAAAAGCAACTCTAATGCCAAGCTCCCCTCTCTAAGTACTATCGCTGGGTTTATCACCTGCTTCCCTGTCCTCCCGTGGTAGGGAAAAAGAAAGGAAAGGAGGGTCAGACAAAAGTCTAGTGAATGAGCACATCATTAATATGTGATGATGTAACCTAGGATGTCCTACAAGTGTTCAAGAATTACTTGTTTTCTCTATTTAAGGGGTTTAGCCCAATACACACCTATAATAACTACTTGTGCAGGCTCATATTTAGGAATGAACAACTAGTTGTACCTCAAGCCAAATAATGATTGGCCAATAGCTACTAAGACCATTCCACATAGGTTAACCTACAAATTTCCACCATGGGACTACATTTCCCACAACTACGACTACATGTAACTATTCCAACATAGGTTTCCCTACAATTTCCACCATGGTACAATATTTCCCACAATTACAACTACATGTAACTATTCCAACATAGGTTTTCCTACAATTTCCAACATGGATTTACATTTCCCACAACTACGACTGCACATATCCTAGTTACGCATTAAGGGGGAGCCCGCAATGCCAACTCGCCAAAGTGTCTCATCATCACTGTATCTATGCCCACCTCTCAATGGTAATGTAATGCCACTTATTACACCGCGCCAGGATCCATCAATAAAACAACATCACGTTGCATCACCATGAATACCGAGGAACTCCTGTCAGTGCTCGACCGCACACTCCATCAGGCATCATCAACAGTGTTGCGTATCCACCATAGAACCTCCTGTGAGAGCAATTTGCGATAGAATCGCCCCAATCGAATATCGACCCCTGCTGGATAAATACCATTTACCAAATCCTGCAACGTCCTAGTATCGCCACATAGGGAACTGGCTTCCCTACTTATACTAACATCAATATATAATATATATACACACACCACCATTAAGTGGTCAATCAGTCGTTGTTGTTTACCATTTTGAATTTAATTATCGATTAGCATTCCTTTTGTTTATTAATTTTCTGATTACAGTAAACATGCAACTTTAATTATAGTCAACATAACTTATGATTCTATGATTTGTAACTGTTGGAACTTCATATTCAATTTCAATTTGTAGTAAATCAGTTTAACCTAGGTTTAACATTAAGGTCAACAAGTTATATCAATTTTTTCAACTTGACAAAAAGGGGTATACTCAGATTTATCAGTTTCTTAATTTACAGGTTAACATTAGTTAGACCTTGATTAGAAAAGAGAAATCATATCCATACAAATTAAATTTTCAGTCCAATTAAACAGTATTTCTAATTTGATTTCTAACAACCTAGATCAAACAAGGGATAATTAAATTTATTGTATGTAAATCGTCTAATTAACAATGAACCTACTTACCTCAACCCAAAGCTATTCCCTCTAAGATATGCCCGGAATCTCCTATGCTTGCTAGATTTAAATTATTTAGTTTCCTAAGTGGTGAGACCTTCACAAAAACCATGTTGCCCACTGCGAACTGTAACTCTGTGCATCTCCTGTCAATGTAAGACTTATGCCCACTGTATGGTTTTCATTTTCGTACGGATCAATTTTACCTTCTCTATTGTCTCTCTCACCACATATAGTCCAAGAATAATCCTATCTATAGTGTCCCACCAACATATAGTGACCTACAAGGCCTCCCATACAACGCCTCGAACGATGCTATCCCAACACTCGCCTGATAGCTACTATTATAAGTGAACTCCACTAGTGGCAAGTGATCCTCCCAAGTGCCTCCAAAATCCAATATGCATCTGAAGTAAGTCCTATAATAACCGTTTATCATCTCCATCTATCCATCAGTCTCAGGTGATAAGTGGTAGTCAAAATCAACTCGGTGCCTAAAGCCTCATATAGACTCCTCCAAAATTCGCTAGTGAAATGCTGATCTCTTTCACTAACGACGCTAGAAGGAACTCAATGTAACTTAACGATCTCCCTCATATATAGAGTTACCTAAGACGCAACAGTCCTCGTACTCCTAAACCTGTGCAATTAAAGCCTCGCAAAATCCCCGTTATAGTGTGTAGTGCTCTTCAACCGTTATGCTTTTTTAATTTAGCGCTATTAAAAGGTAGATCAGCTTTAAGCCCCGATATTTTCGGCTACACCCGTTAAATCAAGGCTTTTTAGCACCCGCTTTAGCAACATTAATATAAAATGGTTGATTTGAATAATTCTTTTAAACCAAATCAATAAAGTTAGGGTAAAGACCTAATTTTAAGTACAAGTGTGCAGTACAAGTTAGAAATAAATTGTAGTAACCAAATCTAGACTACATAAATCATGATATTCTTCGATTTTGTTATACAAGATTAAATAGTATTTATTTTTCCTACACGAATGATGTGAGAATGAGAATAATTTAACCTTAAATATCTAGTTTTATATCCAATGAAGCTTTTTGCACCTCCATTGTTTTTCGCTATATCCCTGCTTTATCCGTACTATAACTTTTTGCACCTCCACCGTTATACAACCGCTAAACGCTTCAACTGCACAGTCCTAACCAGAATAAAATGAGCGTATTTTCTCAGTCGATTAACTATGACCCAAATACTCTCATTCCCTCTTCTACTCCTAGGTAATCTATCGATGAAGTCCATAGAAATACTCTCTCATATTTACTGAGGAATATCTAATGGCTGCAACAATCCTCGCTGCTTTTTCTGCTCCGCCTTTACCTTTTGACAAGTCATACATCAAGCTACATACTCCACCACATGCTTCTTCATACCAAAATAAAAGACTCTTCATGTCAGGGTACATTTTATCTCCATCGAGATAAATGGTCATCATAGAACGATGAGACTCGGCTAGTACCATGGTAATCGAATCCATAACGAGAGGAACACATAATCTACCATCTCTCCATAACCATCTCTTCGAGTCAATCATGTAACGCTTTAAATGACTCGATTACTAGAAATCCTAGAGCGATATCCGACAATGGTCGGAAATCAAACGTAGAAATGAACTTCAAATGCTTCCAATCCAAGAACAAAGGACTAAACACTGCATGCTGCCTACCCAAGACATTGGCTACAACCACTATGCCACAAAGTGAAACAGATAACAGTGATCACACAACATAAGGTAGATTTTCTGTTATCCAAATTTTTCACACAACATCTGAAAACATTATATGTTGTTTGAATAGCCCATGAAATCTTGCATATGTTGTCTGAATAGCCCACGAAATCTCTATGAATTTGCTTGTTATTCGAACAACATTTTATTTATTATCTGATTTAAGTTATCAATTTTTTTTGTTTTGGCTCCATATTTCCCTTTCAATATTTTGGTGGCCACGTTTCTCAATATTTTGGCTCCGTATTTTCTCTCTTCAATTTCTTTTATTTTTGTCTTCTCATAATATATTTACCTCTTCTCAAAACTTTCCTCTTCTCAAAATTTATTTCCCTCTTCTCAAAATCAAATCTGAACCCTCAATTGTCTTCCGTTTGTCTTCAACCCATCTTCTTATCTCAGTCTTTCATCTACTTCAGTTTTTTCCCGTCTGCCAAAAATCCCTCCTTTGCCCTAAATCATTTATCTGAACAAAAAAATCATGATGCTTGTTTGATTGATCAATGAGTGTACTTTGCTTTGTTCAGATTTCATTGCCGCCTCGTCTAAATCTGGTGCTCTTGCGATGTCATCTGGATGTGTGATTGTCGATTTGCAGCGGTTGAATTTGCGGTTGCTATCACTTATCGAGACATACTAATTAATTGCTCCGTATGATCTATGCCTCTTTTTATTGTGTTTTGTTCTCGACTTCAATTATATGTCGATGATGAATTGGATACTATTTATAGGGTTTGATTCCCTATATTTTTGGCTTGAGAATTTCAATCTTCTTCTTGTCTAATGTTTGAAATTGTTGCAGTGTGTTTGAATTTGTGTGTACAGATGCATTGAGTTGTTTTAGTTTGTAGAATTGAATTTACCTTAAGTGTTGATCATGAACCTATGTCCTTAAGTGTTGAGTTGTTTTAGTTGTTTCAATTTGAGTTGTTTCTGATTGTTGCCTAAACCTGTGTCCTTGTTGTCTCCATAGCGTGTCTTGCATAATTTCACTTAAACTATGTACTTCATAATGGCTGCACTGTGTATACATACATACATACATTGTAACGACCTAGAATTTTAGTTATTGAATTTGGAATATTTGATTGATTTTAAATATTGAAAAAATTAATTTTATAAGTTAAGTAACTTGAATTTCATATATAGTGAATTATTTAATAATTAAATTATTAAATTTAATATTTGGAATTGTTTAAATAATTGAATCTTGAATTTAATGTGAATGAAAATGATTTCAAATGTTGATTTCAAATTTATTTGAATAAGAAGGAAGATAATAAACTTTTAAATTGGATTTAAAAGTGATTAAACTGATTTTGGAAATAACTCATTTTAATTAACGTGTAAAAATAGCTTTCTAGGGGCACTATCTCGAATTTTGACGAAACCAGTTGCATTGGATCCATAATAGTGAATTATCATATGTCGTCGAATTTTCTGGCGATTGGGCGTATCGTTTGGTCGTGCGAGTTCGAAACGCGTAGAAATTAATTAAAGGAATTTAAATTAATATAATTTGATCTTGGAAAGTTATCTTCTGTATATGATGGAATTGGTATCTGATATATATTCCATTGTGCTCAAAATAGGAGGATAGCATATAGAACGTCAGGTGACACACCTCATTAGGAGTTCGAAAATTCAACGGATGAACATTATAACCCTAGCCAACATTAAAACATAAACCAAATCAACACCCACCATCACTCCGACCAATCTAAGAAAATTTATCCAAAAGCATATACATGGATGTTGTAGCCATTTACGAGTGCAGTTCATCCATACCCTTGGATCGTCGAATGGACGACGATGCCAGGGGCTATGGCAAGGCAAAGTCGCAGCTCGCGTTTGCGTTACTGGGGTTTGTGCTTGCATAGGCGCACGCGTAGCAGGTGGTGGCGGCTAGCGAGGCAAGATGGCGGCGGCGCAAGCATAGGGCGGAGGCAGTGGCGATCGATCAAAGAAAAAAAAATATACGTGGCCTAGGTAAATCATGTATGAAAGAGATGAGGAAGGAAGGTTTAATTTTTTAAACTTTAATTAATTTAGGTTAATTATAAATTTAATTATCTCTTATGTTAATTAATTCATAACTTATTCATACAAGATCGGTTTTGAGTGTGACGAGCTGCGTTGCAATCGTATCAGCGAGTACTACGCTATGGAGTTAGATTGGATGGATTAGGAGCTAGTAGGGATTTTGGGTTAAAATTGAACGACTATTCAATTTTAATTCGAACTAGAGCGCTTTGGCGACTATTGGAATCAATGTGAGTTAATCTCACCTTTTTTGGTTAACCAGAAATATTTTTAGTCGATAAAATTATTGATTGAATGTGTGAATATTTTATTGTTGGCTGTCATTGACTGTTTGGATGATATATTATTTTATATTGTTGGTTTGGAAATATTCACGTCCTTGGAGCGGATGAGATGCTATTACGTTCCCATGTAAGAGCGGATGACCCTTTGTATACGAATCCCGCCTCGAAGCGGTTGATTTTTATATTATTTGGTTATATGCTGTATATGAGGAAGGGGGATAGGTTGGAGTGATCCAACAGGATTCCTCACACTGTTGATTTATTTTCATATAAATTAGTATATGATATTTTGGATGTCATATTGATGACATGGATATGATTTTGCTTATTTAGTGCTTTAGTAGCACCGGGCCTCATTTTTGGTATTTTAAAATATTATAAACTAATGATTTGATTTTAAAAGGGATTTTAAGTGATTTTGGGAAATTATACATGTTTAAATAAATATTTTTGGATTTTTAAAGAAGAAATTTATTTTAAAATAAAAAAAATATGATTTTTAAATATTATAATTGATAGTTTTATGAGATATTTTAAGTAGAGATTTTAAACTATGAATAAAGATTTTAAAAATCTTGAAAATAAGTCCATGTTTTTATAATAAAGGATTACATTTTTAAAAAGAAGATAGAAATAATTATTAGCCATTCTATATAAAGCGTTATAAACATGGATATTTATAAAGGTGATAATGTATAAAGTGACATTTTTTTCAAATAAAGTTAAGATTTGTAAAATCATATTTTATTTATTAATGGATGGGTTTATAAATGGTGTTTTGTAAATGAAAGGGAAAATATTATCATTTAATAGATTGGAGGAATTAATCAATCGGTAGATTTATTTTAAGATGCGGAATGTTGTTCTAGAAAATAGTTGATTCTATTTTTGGAATGGAAGGTGAGGGCAAATTTGGGATTATTAAACGATATTTTATAAATTGAAAGGAATTTATAAAAGAAATTTATACCTATGGAAAGCAAGGTTAAAAACGATTGAAATTATGTTTTCAACGAGATTTTATTAATAAGTGGGGTTTATAAAGGAATGGAGTTTGGCATTCATAACTAAAAGGTTTTATTAAAGGAAGTTTCATAAAATAGAAGAGATTTTTAAATATAGCTTTATAAATATGGAAATAATTATGTTGAAGATTAAGTGTGAATTTTTATCAAAAAAAACATTTATGTTTTAAAAAGTTGGTTATTTATACTAATATTGTTCTAAAGTGGGTTATCAGTATTTTAAATAATTGGAAGTTAACTATTTAACTTATTAATATGGTTTGAAATTAAGTATGATTATTTATTAATATAGTTTTGGAAATTAATTATTTTTATTAATAAAAATGTTGAAGATAAAGTTAATGTTGTTTATTAAAATGCAAGTACTATGTTTAAGATGTTTAAAGTTAATACTTATTTATTTATAATGTTTATTATTATATAATAGTTTTTAAAGTAAATGTTTATTTTTTATTTATAAATGTTTTCGAGATTTATAAACAAGGTTTTATAAACAGATTTAGGCTTATAAGAGAAGCGTATAGAATGTTTTGGAGAATTAAAGGAGAATCATTTATAATGTATGAAGAGGGCTTTGTAAATGGTTTTAGATATTTATAAAGGGGTTTTAGAAATGGATTTAGATTTATAAAAAAATTATAAATAATTGCATGGTTTTATAAAGGGTTTATAAATGACTTGAGAAATAATTTACAAATGGTTTATAAAGGGTTTTAGAAATTTATAATGGAGTTTATATTTTAGAATCGGGTAAAAAGGAGACCTTTCTCAGAGTTTGGTAAATATACTTATACCATTGGGATAAGTATATGGATATTTTCTAAGTATTGAAAATATAAGGGTTTGTGAATATATCTTTGTAAAGGTATTTTGATACAAGTATTTACAAGATGACTTTAATTAATGAAAAGATTAATTAAGAAGGCTAGTGGTTGCTTATGTGCTTAACCAACGTTGGTTTTTCCTTTGGAAATAAATCCTAATTTGGATGTGTGTTTGTTGATAGTTAAATAACCGACTATCTAATTTGGACCCAAACGTAACTTTGAAAATAGGAGAAACACGTGAATTGTATGGCATAGTCATCTCCGACGATGCTGTACTATGCGTATAAATCTCATTTCGTTCTCTTAGGACAATGATAAGGAAATCCATCCACTAACTATTAGGAGGTGATCTCCGCTCTTATCTTTGACTGTTTATTTTCTAAAGAACCAGGGTTGAGTTTACTGAAAACTGTCAAATGTTGTTTAGAAGAGACCGGGATCAGATCTATTATTCGAAAACCACTTCGATCCAACTTAAGCATTGCGAAGTGAAGACATCTTGAGGATGATAGGAATTCAGAGACAGAGCTCTCAAGTGTTTTGTTCATCCCAGGACGAACTTGTATGGATGAATGCTGGAATTACATTGTTGTTTGGAGGGCAGTGTTAGCATTCCAAGCGGGAAGTGCAATATAAATTTAAACGTAGCCTCAAGCATTATCAAACGGTAAAATGACTAAAGCAGGGACATGCGGCAGGGCTATGTGGGTCGCTCCCATTAGGTTATGATCATCCGGCCAAGATCTAGTGTTGATATCTCTATGTATGCTTTGGGGCCCATTTTGGTTGTTTGATCAAACTAAGTGGTGATCATAATCGGCGCTATCCAGTAAGGGGTAGGGCCGATCCTAAGTAGCTGAGGTGCAACGTGTTGTAGCCACCCATACATTTTATCTAGAGGTGTACGGATTCGGTGGGTAGAGCCTTACCCTTTCATAGTTGGAATCCATTCTCCAGTAAATGCCTTCGGACTTAATTGTAATCTATTATGATGGAATTTAATAATGTAACAATTTCGGCTATGATTAATAAGTAATTTTATTTAGACACTGTTATAATATTAGAGAATTTCATATAGAAAATGTTTTGGTTATCATAAGGTAAAAACCTATCCGTGTTTATGTGCGGTGTGGTCTTACGAGATACCTTTGTTTTCAAAGGTTTCTATAACTTTAAAATCCAGTTGGGTGTGTTTTTTCTCACGTTGGTTTTCCAGAATGACTCAGGTGTTATTTTATTATATTGCTCAGGTTAGACCGAGCATATTTACAGATTGCTTTTGGACGCGTTGGAGCTCAAGAGACGAGTTGGAGGTATTCAAGTCGTATTCACGTATATGTTTATTTTTCGCTACTTTGTTGTTGAAATCATCAGCATTTGTGAGGACAGGTTGTCATAAATGTTCAGGCCGAGGATTGTGATTTGTTGTTGTACTCTGATTGATGTATGTATGTAATAGTTTCTCTTTTGTAAAGTTCATTGATATTATATTATATGTTGTTCCACTGCAATTGTGAAATTATGTGATTGATTTAGTTTCTTTTTCTCTTCTTCTTCCCATAAATATCCGTCTTTCCATTCAATTTGGGTTAGACATGTATGGTTTATTGTCAACTTGAAATGTATGGAAAAGCGGGTTGTTACATACATATGTATGTATATATGAGTCACGCCATTCTTGTTTTTCTGTATAGTTATGTGTGAAGCTTTGGTACATGTTTGCTTGCCCATGTTGGTTTATCTGCACTTATACTTCTGTGTGTGTATTTATTTCTGGTTTGCTAATCTTGCCTTACACACGAGTTGCACTCCTTTATTGTGTCAAGTATATATACATATACACATGTATGTGTGTATGTGTACTTGTGTGTGTGCTTGCTAAGCCAGTGCACACATGTATATACGTACTTCTATGTATGTGTATGTATTTACTTGTAGTCTCAAGTTTATGTATACTTATTTGTGTGTGTGTGTGTGTGAATGCTTGCTAAGCCAGTGCATATATGTATATACATACTTCCATGTATATACATAATTTGTGACACTTTGATGGCTCGAATCTCATGGCTGCACTTTGATCTTGAACTTGAACTTCCTGTACTTATTATTATGTGATGAAGGTCCATGTTGCCACAAATTATATCTGCATATCTGTATGTATGTTTTCATATATATCTACGTTTATATCTGCATATCACTACATATGTGTGAATATGTGTGAACTTCCATGTATATACATACATACATATGTATGCATATATGTGTCAGTGTTCTTATATCTGCATATATATATATATATATGTGTGTGTGTGTGTGTGTGTGTGTGAATTTCCTTTTGTACATGAGTCTGATCTAGTTCATATCAAGTAATTTGAGACTTCCATGTATATACATACATATATATGTATATATGTGAATGTTGACGCTACTACATATCAAGTAATTTGTGGCACTTATTTTAATTTGTGGCACTGCCTTGTATGTGCTTATATATACTTGTATATGTGTTGTAACGACCCGCTATTTTGGACCATTCAAATCGACAATAAATCCACACATGTCTGACTTGAATAATTCAAAATATCAGATTGTTAATTTAAATTTGGCAAAACTCAGCATATGCAGTAAATAAATCAATCACAGAATCACAGACACAGAGTAATACAATAATACGCAGCGGAATAGATAAAATAGTAGTTCATGAAGCTACTATATAAACATCAGAGTTAAAAATAAATACAACAGAATATCTCAAATACAGTGAAGTCTCCAGTACAACAGATGACTTCTCTGAACAAATCAACTAGAAGGGCTGAAAGCTGAGGCGATAGTTGGATCTCCAAAGAAGCTCCAAACTCCAAAGGTGAGTCTCAAATGCTGTATCACTCGGTCTGACCCGAGCATAAAGCAAAATACAAAACACTCGAGTCAGGATTAACATTCTTATATAAATAAATCCAACTCAAGTGAAACATCAATTGAAATACAAGTAACTTAAAGGATGTTTGAGATAACCATCCTCTAAGGATCTTCAGAACTATCTACAAGGTGGAAATATACACTGTAACACCGTGGTCATTTCAATTTAATTTATACTTCAACCCAAATATCATTTCATTTCAAATATATCTATTTTCCAAAATAGTATATATAGGTTAAATAATTTATAAAGTAAAGTGTTTATAATTTCCTCAAGTTTCACAAATCGGTTCAGATTAACTCAAATTCCAATTCAAATTTATTCAAAGCTCAATTTTCCCATTTTAATTCAATTCAGTTTCTAAATAACAAATTCAATTCAAGTTGATTTCAAATACAGATCTGAATCACAAAATAAACCATTTAAATTCCAATATATTTCAAAGCTTTAATATTCAACCATTTCAAAGTTAAATTAAACAGTTTCATATAGCTCTTGATTTAACTTCATTTATTATCAAATCAGGGAATATTCACTTAATAAATTCAATATCATTTAACTAGCCTTAAATTACATTTTAATAAATATTTCCTTAAACTTTATTTAAACAAGAAATATTCATTAGATTACTTATAAATCAAACTCAAGTTATAAATCATATCTTACATCTCAATTTCAATAAGTTTCAAATCGGTTTAATTAAATAAAATTCTTTATTGAATACAATTTCAACTAAATTCAAATTATCTTTCTAACCTTAACTTATTCAAATTATTACCAAAATCTATTTTGAAATATATTTTAAATACTCAACATATTATATGTATTTAAATCAATCATTCCCATTTATATATAATAATTTAAGGCTCAACATTTATTAAAACCATATATCTCTTTCCAAAACCATAGAATTCATTTTTAAAATATTTATATATATGGACCAACGGTGTCTGTATATATATTTATCATATGGTTAAGTGATACGGATATTTATCATTTCAATCCGAAATTTAAATATATACGGGTAGATATCATTTCTACCCGTAATCCCAATTTCGATTCAAATGAAAATCGCTTGGGTTTATCATTTCAACCCATAACGAAATTCTCCTATTCTAAAGTCCGTTCGGGTATGTATCATTTCAACCCATAGTGATTTCTATACTAACAGGGAACTTGCAAAGTGATAATAGATAATATAAAATATAACAACAGGCATATATCATCAATATAAATAACAGATACTGGTGTCAGATGTCATAGGTGAACATATACAGATAATAGTAATAACAGGCATATAAATACTAGATACTGGTGTCAGATGTCACAGGTGAACATATACAGATAATAGCATATATAAAATTTAAATAACTACAGCATCATATTTCAATTGTCGTTTCAATTGAAATCAAATTTAATAAATACAAGAATGTTAATCGTGAGTGATTGCTCACCTTTCAAGGCTAGAGAAATTTGACAATGAAATAAGCTACGAATCCAGTGAAAAGTGAGATGGGCACGAAGTCATCGAAGAAAACAGGCAGGACGGACCAGAAGCTGGTAAAATGGGAATCGATGAAACAATTCAAAGATCAATTTTAATATAAACCGAGAATACATATTATTATTTTATAAAAGTGAATATTCAAATTTTTAAACACCTATAAAATACATTTTTAGAAATATACAAAAACTAAACTCATGTATTGATATAAACTAATATATAGACTAATATATATATTTAAACGATATCTATATTTATTTCAAAATGACAATACCCACATTCCTCTTATAATTAAATTTTCAAAACAACAAACCTTCTACAAACTGCAACTACTGAAAAGAAAACTATACATACAGCAAGCATATATTTGATATTTACCTTTATATATTCAACTAATTTATATAAACTAACATGCATATGATATTTTGAACTTCTATATACACACCATATTATATATATAAATTTATATAACTTATAAAACAGAGTATATATACACTATTATAAAATAAATATAGTTTAGTTATACATATATATTTTGTCAATAGAGTTATATACAACAAACTATCACTTATATATATTTCTGTAAACATATTATAAAGTTTATATATATACTGAACAGACTATGCAGACACTGAATGTATAATGTAATATGTATAACTTACAAAAAAAATTCAATGGTTTGAGTAGACTTACGATTACATAAATATATATGGTGTAAAAGAAATTATAAACAAAAGAAACCAAAGCTTTACAACTCCATGCAATCAACAGGCCCTATAAAACTCAAAACCCTTATATACGAAACTAAGATACTATAAAATGATATATATAATACCGTAAAACCAAAAAATATATAATATGTAACTTAAAAATTGACAACATCAAAACTATACTGTACTAAAACTATATATACATATACACTCTAACTTTTTATAACTAATATAATATGCACAACTTACTCAAATAATATACATATATAATAATCTAACTGACACACATATATAAGAGCAGGTTGGACCAGCCTTTTCACAATCAAAACACTATTTAAAAATATTAACAAAATATCATACAGCAACTTGAAAACTAACATAAACATTATATTACAGACTAACTAATATATGTATGTATCTCATATAAACTAACATACTAATATAATATATATATACCTTATATAATCTCGCGGCTGGAGAAAAAGAAAAGAGTCGAGTTGAGCACGATTCTTGGTGAAGATGTCAGGCCGGTCGAAAAGCATGGAGGAGGGGAGCTAACATGGTTGGCGTGGAGGAGAAGGAAGGGCTGAAGTTCGATGGTGACGGCAAGGTGGAAGAGGAGAGGGGCGGTGGAGTGTTGACGTGGCGGGTAGGGGTCGTGAGGCTGAGAGGAGAAATAGGCGTGATTGGCTTGGTGCTGAGATGGGTGGGCTGCTTGGTGGGTGGATATGAGGCCTGGGTGGGTTCGGGGTGTCATCGTTGCTCGGTGAAGGTGGGAAGGAAGGCCGGTTAGTGGGGGAGGATGCTTGCACACGGTTGATGTGAGCGGAGGGAATGCGTGATGGAGGCTGGAAAGCGGTGAGGTTGGGAAGAAGAGGAATAGAACAGGAGTCAACAAAAATGAATATGTGTGTGGGGCTTCAGAAAAAAATCTGTTCATACCTTTCTTTGTTATTGTGAAAGCTATGAACCGAAACAGCTATATATTAATTATTCTTATAAAACGTTTGAAGTGACCAGAGAATGAAACGTACCACCATGCAATAAAGTGAAATGATGGAAAAAGCAAGAGTCAAGCGTCAATTTAGATACAAAGTTAAAGTAATTGATGGTTGCTTGGATGACACGGCAGCAGTTCGAAATGCAAAAGAAACAAAAGGTCACGGATTCGGTACCGATACGGCCACCGGTTTCGCGGATTTTGTTGTGTACCGGACTTCAAAATATAGAATTGAATATACCGCGGAGATCAGCACGACGAGACGATCAAAACAGTATACAGATATTAGTGGTATGATCATCCGATCAAAAGTCGATAATCGGTACCAGAAATGCTGATATTCTCCCAGAAAAATAAACGGAGCAATAGAAGTCCAAATTTGGAAAAACGAAAGATGACATCTGACTCGGAAGAAGATTTAGAAATTTTCTATAGAAAAATATTCAGGTTTTGAAATAAATTTATTATCATCAAATTTTAACTAATTTAAATTGAAATAAAATTATACAAAAAAAAAATAAACTTCAATATTATCAGGTGAAAATTTACCAGTTGCTATACTAAAATAGACGTATTCCAAATAATAAATTTTTAATTTCAAATTTTATTGTTTAAAATTTTACAAATTTCCAGTTAAATATACTTTTAAAACCATTAAATTTTATGGGTCGTTACACTCTCCCCCACTCAAAACTTTTCGTCCCCGAAAAGGAAGGAGGTAGAAGAATAGAAACAACCAGACAGAAAAGATAGATTTAAAGTCAAGATTAAACAATTAATTTGAACTATATTAATTTTACTTAAAATTTGAAAACTTCATTTGCAATTCAATTGTCTTATATACTTTAAAACTTTTCAAGATCCATTTGCAAAATTTCTTGCTTCCTTTACGATTACCGTTTATATGCTTAAATAACAACTTTATAGATATATGAAAACTATTTGAAAACAATTATTTACATTATTACTTATATTTACAAAGAAGCTATTAAATCCATGATCATAAATTTATTAATTCTATCTAAAATACTTTTCAAATATTATTAATAAATCAATAACCATTTACTTTAAATATGTTTTTATTTAATAAATAACTTTTAAAATATTTATAATACTAAAAATTTCTATTAAACCATATTTAAAAGGATATAGTCAACAAGGAAAAGAAGGAGGACTTGGAAAAACAGAATATAGGTAAATAAATAAAGCTGAGCAGATAAGGTAGATTCAAAAGAATAGTATCGGGCACGAATAATTAATTTAGAACCATAAGAGTTTTAATTTCAAATATTGATACAAAATTTCTTTGTTGGAAATACTTTTATAATAAATTGCCTTTATAACGAAACAAATTTCCTTTCGAAAATACTTTTATAACTCGATGTTTCAACAAGTTTATCCTTGTTCCTGTAGACTCTGGTAGTGCGTTGATCAGGCACACAACTAGAATTCTCCAGGTACTTAGTAGACTTGTTTCAACACCCAGTGAAAATACTGGAAAAACTTTTAAAAACAGATATGGAAAGTACAATCCAAACAAAAACGAACAAAACCTTTGTCTAACCATGGTTCGCAGATACACAATGGTTACGCCTGGTTCCCCCAGGAAACAATCCATATCCGTAAGCTTTCTCAGCCCTGCGAGTTACGCCATGATGACTAGTAGAATGCAGGATACACAATGGTTACGCCTGGATCCCCCAGGAAACAATCCGTACCCCCAGGCAAGACTCAGCCAAGCATTTGCGCTACTATTCGCGACCTACACAGATTGCAAGATACACAATGGTTACGCCTGGATCCCCCAGGAAACAATCCGTACCCCTAGGCAAGACTCAGCCAGGCAGTTGCGCTATGCAGTCACGAGAGAACAATAAGACCATGGGTAACGCCATGGAATTCGAAGGACACTCGAGTATCATATCCGGAAAACCAAAAATCAGAGAGAATAATATCGATAGAATGAATCCAAGATGTGGCCACAAATCGGATATCAAGCAGAAGGCACTTTCCATATCTTTACTTCGAAAATATGTATCATATAGTACCTTTTCAAATCACTTTCAAATATCGTACTTATATAAAATCCATTATATATAAGATTTAATTTTCAAATCAAATACTTTCCAAAATCAATAGTATATCAAATCATACTTATATAGACTTCAATTATATAAGATTTCACTTTCAAATTGAGTACCTTTTTAAATCTATAGTTTTCGAATCAATTTCATACTCATACAAATCAATTTTATATAAGTTCGACAACTCCCAAATCAAGTGTTTAGTAACACAAGGTTCTCAAATTTCAATTTGTTTCAATATCAGTTCACTTTCAAAATCATATATAATTTCACCAAATTATTTCTTATCAAATTAAATATCTTTAGTTTCAAAGTTTCCAAAATAATAGATTTAGAAAATAAATCCAAATTTCCAAATCAATATAATTTAAGTCAACCAATTCATTTCCAAAATCAAATGTTTTCAAAATCATCTTATACTTACGTAAGGTCTATCTTATATAAGGATCAAATTTTTCAAAATAAATTTCGCTGTATGAAGAGCCATATGGGATTGAATATCTTTGCTTTTATGGGTTATATATCTTTGTAATTTAAATTTAAAGTTTTCTTTTAGTTAGCATAGATATTCTAACCCGACAGCTTTCAATTTCAGCGTCAAAATATATCAATGATATTAGAATATAAGATGTACATACGTCATCCTTTCGCAGAATCACATTTGATCGCTCGCTCAATCACACAAGTTTGCTTTCGAACTAGTATTGTCCATTCGACTTCCCTAATGCGGATTTCGATGTGGTTTCTCGACTAGAAGCCATCAGTCTCCTTGCATAGCCATATACTATGATAGAGAATTCTAGAATCAAGCCCAAAATCCATATCAAATATTCGCCATCAAGAATCGAATGAAAAATCCTAACACGAAATGGTGTAATTCACCTCGAACTTGTGTACTCAAACCTGGATCAAATTAATTATGCGAATAAAACAGCATACGTACAACTTATATATTTATTCCAACTTGTTAAATATATAGTTTCATAAAGATGTTACTAAGTTAAAACATTTAAGCTAAATTTTATTCAAAATATATTGAAGACGAAATTCTTTTCAAAACATTTCAAATCTAAATTTCATATTAGAAAAATTTAAAATTTGCCTTATTCATATACTTAACAAAACAGTTTCAACTTATTTAAATCATATTACTTCATACTTAAACATTCAAAACAAATTTATATACTTTATCAAATAATTCATACTTTCAAAAAAAAATTAGCTTTGAAAAGTTAACCTTGATTTGGAAGTGCTCGAACCTTCGAAATAGTTGAAGAAATCATTTTCAAATTCAAGAGTTGGAAATCAACCAATCAGTAAATCAATTTCAAAAGATAGGTTTCAAATCCGAAACTAAAGGACTGAACACCGGCTTACTTCAAATCATTTCAAATATATATACATATATCTTTCGAATATCAAATATTACTTTGGAATTTGAAATCAAAATGGTTTCACAAAATCACTTTCATAGCAAAGCTACTGAAGTGGCCTATCCCTCACTCAGAAACTCGAAAATCAATGTCGATGATGCGTGCACTCATCACCGAAATTATTTTCCAGCGACATAAGTGAGTTCTGGACTTCTATTTTCTCAAACTTCTTTTAAAATTTCTTCGAAATCATTCAAAACTCATTAAAATCATTTGAAACATTTCTTATTCGGAAAATACTTTTAAATCATATTATTATTCTATATTTCAAAATCTTAAAACCAATTTCAACACACCGGAGTTCAATTCTCGAATTTCAAATTTTAAATCCTTCAGTTATAAATCATTTTTAGATAAATCAAATTTCTTATATAAATTTTTTCAAAATTACAAATCCTTTCGAAACCTCAAATTCTCATTTTAGAAAAAGTATATAATCTTTATCGAAAACATTTCACTTTTATATGTAGAATATAATCATACATATCAAAATAATAATTTCGGTTTAGAAAACAATTTCTAAAATATAAACAAACCCGATTTTCAAAGGAGGATTCACGAACGGATTTCAAAACAAAGATAGAGATTCAAATTAGAGGGACTCTTGTCAAATAGAATTGTGATTTGAAGATAAGCTCGAACGAAGATGAGATAATTAAATTTCAAAATAGAATATGAATATACTTATATAAATCGCGGACGACCTTAACCGGGTCAACCGTGACTTCAGGAACAAGATCGATGCAGAATTCCAAGAAAAATCAACATTCGATCGCAAGAGATAGCGGCATCTAAACCAAAGATATATAAATCTCCGGTGAATCAATGCCAAATGTAAAGGAGTTCCACCCCTTTACAAATCATTCAAAGATTGGCGGGATCGCCTATTCTTATAGAGATAATTCAAAGTGGAGTTATGGGATACTCCAGAATCAAAAGAATACAAATAGGGAGAGACAAGAATGAATTTTTGAACCGCAGGGACGTTCCAAAGTTCAAAGAAAATTCGAGTCAAAAGGAAGAGATTCAACTCGAACGAAAGTGATTCTATAAATAAATTTACAATATATGCTAAGTTTTGCCTAGAGCCAAAGCTCTGATACCAACTGTAACGACCCGCTATTTTGGACCATTCAAATCGACAATAAATCCACACATGTCTGACTTGAATAATTCAAAATATCAGATTGTTAATTTAAATTTGGCAAAACTCAGCATATGCAGTAAATAAATCAATCACAGAATCACAGACACAGAGTAATACAATAATACGCAGCGGAATAGATAAAATAGTAGTTCATGAAGCTACTATATAAACATCAGAGTTAAAAATAAATACAACAGAATATCTCAAATACAGTGAAGTCTCCAGTACAACAGATGA
The DNA here is from genome assembly GCA_030737815.1 of Allium fistulosum. NCBI lineage: Eukaryota > Viridiplantae > Streptophyta > Magnoliopsida > Asparagales > Amaryllidaceae > Allium > Allium fistulosum. The sequence continues at coordinate 287,982,613 of CM060904.1, read as the reverse complement.
CTTCTCTGAACAAATCAACTAGAAGGGCTGAAAGCTGAGGCGATAGTTGGATCTCCAAAGAAGCTCCAAACTCCAAAGGTGAGTCTCAAATGCTGTATCACTCGGTCTAACCCGAGCGTAAAGCAAAATACAAAACACTCGAGTCAGGATTAACATTCTTATATAAATAAATCCAACTCAAGTGAAACATCAATTGAAATACAAGTAACTTAAAGGATGTTTGAGATAACCATCCTCTAAGGATCTTCAGAACTATCTACAAGGTGGAAATATACACTGTAACACCGTGGTCATTTCAATTTAATTTATACTTCAACCCAAATATCATTTCATTTCAAATATATCTATTTTCCAAAATAGTATATATAGGTTAAATAATTTATAAAGTAAAGTGTTTATAATTTCCTCAAGTTTCACAAATCGGTTCAGATTAACTCAAATTCCAATTCAAATTTATTCAAAGCTCAATTTTCCCATTTTAATTCAATTCAGTTTCTAAATAACAAATTCAATTCAAGTTGATTTCAAATACAGATCTGAATCACAAAATAAACCATTTAAATTCCAATATATTTCAAAGCTTTAATATTCAACCATTTCAAAGTTAAATTAAACAGTTTCATATAGCTCTTGATTTAACTTCATTTATTATTTAATCAGGGAATATTCACTTAATAAATTCAATATCATTTAACTAGCCTTAAATTACATTTTAATAAATATTTCCTTAAACTTTATTTAAACAAGAAATATTCATTAGATTACTTATAAATCAAACTCAAGTTATAAATCATATCTTACATCTCAATTTCAATAAGTTTCAAATCGGTTTAATTAAATAAAATTCTTTATTGAATACAATTTCAACTAAATTCAAATTATCTTTCTAACCTTAACTTATTCAAATTATTACCAAAATCTATTTTGAAATATATTTTAAATACTCAACATATTATATGTATTTAAATCAATCATTCCCATTTATATATAATAATTTAAGGCTCAACATTTATTAAAACCATATATCTCTTTCCAAAACCATAGAATTCATTTTTAAAATATTTATATATATGGACCAACGGTGTCTGTATATATATTTATCATATGGTTAAGTGATACGGATATTTATCATTTCAATCCGAAATTTAAATATATACGGGTAGATATCATTTCTACCCGTAATCCCAATTTCGATTCAAATGAAAATCGCTTGGGTTTATCATTTCAACCCATAACGAAATTCTCCTATTCTAAAGTCCGTTCGGGTATGTATCATTTCAACCCATAGTGATTTCTATACTAACAGGGAACTTGCAAAGTGATAACAGATAATATAAAATATAACAACAGGCATATATCATCAATATAAATAACAGATACTGGTGTCAGATGTCATAGGTGAACATATACAGATAATAGTAATAACAGGCATATAAATACTAGATACTGGTGTCAGATGTCACAGGTGAACATATACAGATAATAACATATATAAAATTTAAATAACTACAGCATCATATTTCAATTGTCGTTTCAATTGAAATCAAATTTAATAAATACAAGAATGTTAATCGTGAGTGATTGCTCACCTTTCAAGGCTAGAGAAATTTGACAATGAAATAAGCTACGAATCCAGAGAAAAGTGAGATGGGCACGAAGTCATCGAAGAAAACAGGCAGGACGGACCAGAAGCTGGTAAAATGGGAATCGATGAAACAATTCAAAGATCAATTTTAATATAAACCGAGAATACATATTATTATTTTATAAAAGTGAATATTCAAATTTTTAAACACCTATAAAATACATTTTTAGAAATATACAAAAACTAAACTCATGTATTGATATAAACTAATATATAGACTAATATATATATTTAAACGATATCTATATTTATTTCAAAATGACAATACCCACATTCCTCTTAAAATTAAATTTTCAAAACAACAAACCTTCTACAAACTGCAACTACTGAAAAGAAAACTATACATACAGCAAGCATATATTTGATATTTACCTTTATATATTCAACTAATTTATATAAACTAACATGCATATGATATTTTGAACTTCTATATACACACCATATTATATATATAAATTTATATAACTTATAAAACAGAGTATATATACACTATTATAAAATAAATATAGTTTAGTTATACATATATATTTTGTCAATAGAGTTATATACAACAAACTATCACTTATATATATTTCTGTAAACATATTATAAAGTTTATATATATACTGAACAGACTATGCAGACACTGAATGTATAATGTAATATGTATAACTTACAAAAAAAATTCAATGGTTTGAGTAGACTTACGATTACATAAATATATATGGTGTAAAAGAAATTATAAACAAAAGAAACCAAAGCTTTACAACTCCATGCAATCAACAGGCCCTATAAAACTCAAAACCCTTATATACGAAACTAAGATACTATAAAATGATATATATATATATAATACCGTAAAACCAAAAAATATATAATATGTAACTTAAAAATTGACAACATCAAAACTATACTGTACTAAAACTATATATACATATACACTCTAACTTTTTATAACTAATAGAATATGCACAACTTACTCAAATAATATACATATATAATAATCTAACTGACACACATATATAAGAGCAGGTTGGACCAGCCTTTTCACAATCAAAACACTATTTAAAAATATTAACAAAATATCATACTGCAACTTGAAAACTAACATAAACATTATATTACAGACTAACTAATATATGTATGTATCTCATATAAACTAACATACTAATATAATATATATATACCTTATATAATCTCGCGGCTGGAGAAAAAGAAAAGAGTCGAGTTGAGCACGATTCTTGGTGAAGATGTCAGGCCGTTCGAAAAGCATGGAGGAGGGGAGCTAACATGCTTGGCGTGGAGGAGAAGGAAGGGCTGAAGTTCGATGGTGACGGCAAGGTGGAAGAGGAGAGGGGCGGTGGAGTGTTGACGTGGCGGGTAGGGGTCGTGAGGCTGAGAGGAGAAATAGGCGTGATTGGCTTGGTGCTGAGATGGGTGGGCTGCTTGGTGGGTGGATATGAGGCCTGGGTGGGTTCGGGGTGTCATCGTTGCTCGATGAAGGTGGGAAGGAAGGTCGGTTAGTGGGGGAGGATGCTTGCACACGGTTGATGTGAGCGGAGGGAATGCGTGATGGAGGCTGGAAAGCGGTGAGGTTGGGAAGAAGAGGAATAGAACAGGAGTCAACAAAAATGAATATGTGTGTGGGGCTTCAGAAAAAAATCTGTTCATACCTTTCTTTGTTATTGTGAAAGCTATGAACCGAAACAGCTATATATTAATTATTCTTATAAAACGTTTGAAGTGACCAGAGAATGAAACGTACCACCATGCAATAAAGTGAAATGATGGAAAAAGCAAGAGTCAAGCATCAATTCAGATACAAAGTTAAAGTAATTGATGGTTGCTTGGATGACACGGCAGCAGTTCGAAATGCAAAAGAAACAAAAGGTCACGGATCCGGTACCGATACGGCCACCGGTTTCGCGGATTTTGTTGTGTACCGGACTTCAAAATATAGAATTGAATATACTGCGGAGATCAGCACGACGAGACGATCAAAACAGTATACAGATATTAGTGGTATGATCATCCGATCAAAAGTCGATAATCGGTACCAGAAATGCTGATATTCTGCCAGAAAAATAAACGGAGCAATAGAAGTCCAAATTTGGAAAAACGAAAGATGACATTTGACTCGGAAGAAGATTTAGAAATTCTCTATAGAAAAATATTCAGGTTTTGAAATAAATTTATTATCATCAAATTTTAACTAATTTAAATTGAAATAAAATTATACAAAAAAAAAATAAACTTCAATATTATCAGGTGAAAATTTACCAGTTGCTATACTAAAATAGACGTATTCCAAATAATAAATTTTTAATTTCAAATTTTATTGTTTAAAATTTTACAAATTTCCAGTTAAATATACTTTTAAAACCATTAAATTTTACGGGTCGTTACATGTGTGATTGGATATACTTGTATGTGCTTGTATATATTCGTATGTGCTTGTATATAATTGAATACACTTGTATGTGCTCTTATGTATATATGTGTGAATGCAGTTGTTGTTGACCTTATGGTTTGTTGTATCAATGCATTTGCACAGGCACTTGCTCTTGTATTTGCACTGTCCCTTGTTTGTCCTGAACCATTGCCATTACTTGTGCTTTAGTCCCTGGTTTGATTCATGCTTGTTGTTGCATTAGTGCTTCTTGGAGTTCGAAATTTCCACTATGTCCATGTATACATGTATATGCATACATACGTATGGATGTATATATGTGTGAATGTTTATGGCACTGCCTTGTTTTAATTTGTATACTTGTATGAACCATTTTGAGTTGATCTTGTTTTGAGTTGCCTTAAGCAGCTCCTATGTGCACTAGTACTTGAGTCTTGCTGCTTCTATGTCGAAACTGTCCCTTGTTTATTTTTATGTATGTTTTCATATACACGTTAATGTTTTCATATGTTTTCCTATGTTTTCATATGTCCCTTATTTATCTACTATTATGTTTTCATATACACTGTCACTTGGTTCTCCTTATTGCTTTGAGCTGAACAATTTTGAGTTGATCTTGTTGCGGTGCACTTTGATTCCAATATCATCCATGTATATACATACATACATACGTATGTATGTATATGTGAATGTTGGTGATTGATTTATACTTGTACTTTGCTTTTCTGGTTGAAACTGAAACTAATATTGTCTCTTTTTCTATGGTTTACTGCCTAAAACTGAATGTTGGTGGTAATTTGCTGCCTGAAATTGATACTTTTTATGCCATCTTGGTTCATATCCATGTATATACAAGCATACATATGCATATATATATATATATATATATTTGTGTGTGTGTGACTATGTAATGCTTCCTTGGTTGAACCTCATTTTGTTTTTCATGTGAATGTTCCTTGAGTCTGTTTCTGGTTATGCTCATGTTTGGTTTGCTGTCCATGAGATTTAATAGGTGCTCGACCTTGTGATATTCATAGTGATACACTATGCATATCATAAGTTGTCCATGTACATATATATTTGTCTCCGTCTAAAATGAAAAGAAAAAAACAAACTCATAAACTGAGGCAATATTTAATATTCAAATTCAATTTTATTTTTGCAATTTAGGTTCGTATCTTTTTCAAATTTATTGCGTTGTTGTTTATTTGGCTAGTATAGAAGATAACTAGACACAAGATGGAGCAAGCAAATCAAGATCAACATTTAAAAAACAAACATGATTAAATGCGAGTGAGTGTGAGTAAAAAAAAGTTATATATGAGTGTAGAGAAATGTTGTATATATGAAAGTGATAGTGAAAGTTGTAATGTATTTGATAATATAAGTACAGTGATAGTGAAAGTTGTAATGTATTTGAAAATGTAAGTACAGTGATAGTGAAAGTTGTATTGTATTTGAATTTGATTTGACATAAAATATCTATTTAAATAAAATTATGATTCATTTATTTCATTACATGAACAATTATTCATATCAGTCAATATTTATGTTTTGTCTAATGGGAAATTCTAGAAATGATATCATAACATCAGGCAACATATGGTTTAGTTTTTTATTGTGCTAGTGCATATCAGACGATGGGGCATATATGTGGTCTGATGTGCAATGAGACGACATGAGATTTGATGAAAAATAGGTATGCAATCAGACAATGGAGCATATCTGTTGTATGATTCATTTTTTCCCATAGTGAACGTTGCCCTTGGTTGGAGTATATGAGATATCAAAGTCATACAATGCTAAAAACTCCATCCACCTCTGTTGCCTTAGTTTAAATCCTTCTGAAAGAATAAATACTTCAAAGACTTATGATCCTTTTACAGCTCAAACCGCTCTCTTAATAGACAGTACCTCCTCGCGCCAAAAGTGACACTTAGAAAACTTCACCTTTAACTCATGCTCATGGAGTGTATTGAACACTTCTTCAAAATGCAACCTATGCTCCTCCTCGCTTTTCGAATAAACTAATATGTCATCCACAAAAACTACCACAAACTTATTAAGCAGCCCTCTAAAATCTCAACTCATCGAATCAACAAAGTAGGCAGGTGTATTGGTCAGTCCGAAGGGCATAACTAACCACTCATACAGTCCGTCGGATGTACGAAAAGCAATCGTTTAAATAATATCCTCAACTACAGACAACTAATTCAATCCAATAGCTAAGTCAAGTTGTGAGAACACCTTTGCTCCAACTACTAATCAAAAAGATTGTCTGTATGGGGAAACAGGTAAAGATTTTTCTTTGTCAGCTTATTCATCTTTTGATAATCGACGCAATGGCCTTAGAGAACTATCTTCCTTGGTGGTAAAGAAACTAGTGCTCCCCACTCTGAAATACTCCTCTTAATGAAGCCCTTCTCCAACAGCTCATTCACTTGCTTACTCAACTCGCGTTTCTCATTCAAAGCCATATGCCACAAAGGTAAGACAACAGGTCTGGAATTCTCCATAAGATAAATTTGGAACTCAATCTCTCTCTGGAGTGGGAGACCCGTAACCTTGGAAAATACATCTGCATGGTCTCTAACTACTGGCACTAAATCTTACTTGCCATGTGATAGTCTAATGATTATAGGTAACTCAACATAACTGAACATTTGGGATATCAATAAACCTTCAAACAGCGTTAACTATAAGTACCCAACCTAACAACCTTCCTATCACAATCTAGGATCACCCCATACATCGTCATTCAATCCATGCCCCAAAATTGAACACAACCCATAAAATCCTAAGAAAAAAGCTTCACAATCGAACTCGACCCCCAAAATAAATGGTTTCAAACCTCTACATATCATAGACAAATAAGCTGATCCTTCCACGGGGTTTGATACAACTACAGGGTCCATAACTATGTTAGTGTCTAAGTGTAACTCATCCACCAGTCTACTCAAGATAAAAGAGTATGATGCCTCCGTGTCAAATAAGGTACAAACAGGTAAATCAAATAATGTTAACACACCTTTGATTACGATCTTTTTCCCATTTTCCGCAACTAGAAGCACACTTGAGCTAGGAACATCATCCAGTGCATAAGCTGAAACCACCTGGGTAGAGGTCCTCTGAGGCGTTTGACACTCCTACCTCATGTGCCCGTATTGATTGCGGTTGTAACACTTAATCTTCGAACTGTCCATCTTGCACTCCCTTGCAAAATGCCCGTTTTTACCACACTTCATACACTGCAACTCTTGCTTCTTAATCTTTCCCTTGGGTCTCATTCCACCCTTGCACTGGTTTTGGTAGGATGCCTTTCCTCCTATCTTCTTAGACTCACCCTTCCCTTCCTCCTTGGAAACAATGTTTATCAAATCCATCTCCACCAATTCCTCGAAAGTCGCACCCATAAGAATATAACAAAGGGCCAAATCCTAAAGAGGTTGATTCAGTCCCTTTGAGAACTTCAAAGCCTTCTTGTGAGGGGTATTGATCAGCTCCATTTCAAACCTAGCCAAATCATCGAACTGATTAACATACTCTTTCACTGACCTCTCTCCTTGTTGTAAATGAATAAACTTCTCCAGCTGTGCACCCTCTTCAGCCCTGGACAGAAACTTCATCAAAAAATGTCTCATAAACTCCCTATAAGTAATCTCTCCCTCATTGGTCTCAGTAACTCCACATCCCACCAATTCAAAGCCTCCCCCAATAAATGTCAAATGGAAAGCTGCCTCTTAACGTCATCTTTAAGAACCATCAATCCAAAAATCCTCACATAAGTATGAATTCATTTCCTCAAATCTACATACAGCTCGGTCCCCATATACGGCTTTCCTCCTAGGCTCGCAAAGTCCTTACAAAGTTGAGCAAAATCAATGGCAGGTGAGTGGGCAGAAAATACAGTTGGCGCTTGCTTCATGGGTCCTCTATTAACGTTAAGCTAGGCTTGTCCTCTTGCTTTTATATACCAATAAAACCAAATCGGGACGTTTACACCCAAAATCTCAGTTGCATCGCTGGAGTCAGCCGGATCGCTGATCATTTTTATCTATGATTTTAGAAATTTATTAGCAACTTTTCCACAGATGGTATTGGCAAGAAAAGGAGTTATTCACATTACACTTATATATATATATAAATTTTAAAAAGATTTTATCTATATATACTTTAGAAACCCATTTTGAAACCTTTTTAGAAAACCTTTGAAAAAAAATTCGAAAAACTTTCAAATATGTTCTCTCAATACACCCCTAATTCCTAAGGAATTTCAAATATAGGCTCTGATACCAATTGTGATTACCCGCACATCCCGACACACAAATCCAAAGTCTAGGATAACTTTCGGACTCGCATTGGTGCTAAGAAGTGTTAGTCCTTGAGATGATGGTTTTGATGACAACAACCTTAGAATAATATTATAAAATATAAATACTAACATTATAATTTAGATATATATGTATATGCAGGAATTAACCATGCAGGTACCAAGAATGAAGACTGTACAGTATAGAGATTCAAGATATCAAGATTGAAGACTCATGAGTATCAAGAATATCAAGATTATCAAGAGTTCAAGATTTCAAGATAAGTATTGAGTCTAGAATTATGTTAAAACTTCATAATAGCACTGAAATCTTCACTTCATTTTTCTTTTGGGATGGAACCCATTTCTACCTTTTTAGTGGCTTACAAACCCACGACAAGTAGCTTACAAACCTACGACAAGTGGCTTACAAACCCACAAACATTCTGGTTTTGTACAAGTTCTCGAGTCCTGAAATAATGAGATATTCTGCAGGAAGAAGCTTGCAAAACTACTTCAAAATGATTTTCAAAACTACTTCAGAATGATTTTCAAAACTGCTTTTCAATGTTTTAGCCTTAAAAAATATCTTTTCAAATGATTTTCAAAAGGATATTTTAGCCTTAAAATATTCTTTGTTTTTGTTTTTAATAAACTCTTGTTTTTAAACTTTGTTTGTTTTAAACTATCTTTATACTTAGATTTAAATATAAAATTATAGTAAAATTATATATATATATAATTCTCTATATTTATCTATGTATTTTATCTATAGTCAAGTATATTTATAAAGTTTAAAATAGTTTTAATATGAGATAAAGGTTATTTTCAAAGAAAAACAAATCATCAAAATTTCCTTTGGGATGTCGACATGCCCTAGTACCCCATGTCGACATAGTGACAGTTAGATTCATAAATTTGAATTTCAAAAGAAGTGTCTATTCTCCATAACCTTTCACGAATGGACATGGCTGTTGTTCTTCTATAAATAGGGGTTAGTTTCAACGAATTTTATATCAGATTTTCTGGTTTTTCACTTCTCTTCTTCTTCCACATTTTCTTATTCAAAATCCTATCATCACTCTACCGAAATCAACATTGAATCTAACTAGATCATCCCTAGTTTGATTCTCTATCACTATCTCAACAAGATCTCAGTGCTATTCAGAGTTATAGGCTTCTTTGTAATCTATCTAGCGAGAAAAGGTTTGATTGTAGCCTTGGAAATCAATCAAGCAAGAAAAGGTGTGATTGTAGCCTTGGAAATCAATTGGGTGAACTTGTTGCCCCGGAAATCAAGTATCTCTACCCAGAGGATTGTGATTCTGGAGGGTGTACCTCGTAGCCTTGAAATCGAGGGTTTTAATTGTTGAATTGCTTTTGAAAGGAAATCCGTACTTAGTTGTGCGGGACTGGATGTAGGGTAACTCCGAACCAGTATAAAATCCGGTGTGTTCTTTCCTTTACTGCATTTACTTTATTTCTGCATCTGTGTTTGTTTCTATGATTATATCTGTGTCTGAATATTACATAAATTTGTGTTCAAATTAACATAAACACAAAAAGATTTCGTAATTTCTTATAAACACTATTCACCCCCCTCTAGTGTTCATCCTAGCCTTAAGATCCATATTCCGCATTCCTCACATTTAGTATCAGAGCAAGGTTTTCAAAAGTTTCATAATCTAATTTTTGAATTTTTTTTAAATGGCTATGTTTAAGAAATCTATTAATGCATGCTTAGAAATATTCAGATCATCATTGTCTCTTGAGTTTGCATATAATCAATATTCAAATGCAAGTTGTCTACTAAGATTGTTTGATGTGCAGGAATCATGCTTTATGGGAGTTGAGGAATCAATCCAGAACAAACAAACTGTGGAGATCAAAAAGTACAAATGGATACTCGATAGTGGATGTTCTAGACACATGACTGGGAATCCTGATATGCTGAATGATATAATATACAAAGACGGAGGACTGGTTAACTTTGGAGACAATTCAAAAGGTTATGTGATCGGCATCGGCAAAGTCGGTAACTCTGAAACTCCTATTATTACTAACGTTTTGCTAGTTAAGAATCTAAAACACAATCTGCTAAGTATAAGTCAACTATGAGATAAAGGATATAAAATTAAATTTGAAAAAGATAAGTGTCACATTGAAGATAATAATTCAACCATAATATTTGAGGGAATTAGGAAAAAGAATATTTATATTCTTAGTATGAAAATTTCAAATGATAACTTGTGTCTTTTGGCAAATTCAAGTGACCCTTGGATTTGGCATAAGAGATTTGGGCATTTGAATTTCAAACTCTTATCTAGACTGTCAAAACATGATCTAGTAAGAGGCCTTCCTAAAATGAATTTTAAAGTAGATAGTCTATGTGATGCATGTCAACTAGGAAAACTTAGAAAAAGTTCCTTTAAATTAAAAGATATGATTTCAACTTCAAAACCTCTTGAATTACTTCATCTTGATTTATTTGGTCCATCTCAAATTCAATCAATAAATAATAGTAAATACGTTTTTGTAATTGTAGATGATTATTCTAGATTTACATGGACAATATTTTTAAAACATAAAAGTGATACTTTTGAATATTTTAAGAATTTTTCAAAAAGGGTTCAAAATCAATTTTCTCAAAAAATTATAACCATCCGTAGTGATCACGGTGGTGAATTTGAAAATGAAAAGTTTGAAGAATTCTGCAATAAAAATGGAATAATTCACAATTTTTCATTTCCAAGAACTCCACAACAAAACGGAGTAGTAGAACGTAAAAATAGGACGATTCAAGAGTGTGCGAGAACTATGCTTTCTGATAGTAATTTACCAAAGTACTTTTGGGCAGAAGCAGTTGCTGCCGCCTGTTATATTTTAAATAGAATTTTAATTAGACCTTTAACTGATAAGACATCTTATGAACTTATTTACTCAAAGAAACCTAAGGTATCTTATTTTAGAATTTTTGGAAGTAAATGTTTTATTTTAAATACAAAAGATAACTTAGATAAATTTGATCCTAAATCCGACAAAGGTATTTTTATCGGATACTCTAATAGAAGTAAAGCATACAGAGTATTTAATTTAAGAACTAATACCATCGAAGAAACAATGCATGTTTCATTTGATGAAAATTTCAAAAATTTTGAAGAAATAAATGATGAAGAGGATTTAATCACTCAAAACCAAGAGTCAACTGAAACTAATAATGAATTAAATCATCCTAATAAAAGGATTAAACTTTAAAAGATCACCCTATAGAAAATATACTTGGAAATATGCAATCTGTTGTTAAAACTAGAAACCAACTAAGTCAAATGAGTAATGTAGTTTTTATATCAACTATAGAACCCAAAAATCCAGAAGAAGCATCAACTGATGATTCATGGATTTTGGCTATGCAAGAAGAATTAAATCAATTCACTAGAAATGATGTTTGGGAACTTGTTCCTAGACCTGAAAATAAAACAATAATTGGAACTAAATGGGTTTATAAAAATAAAATGAATGAACAAGGAGAGGTTGTTAGAAATAAAGCTCGGTTAGTCGTTCAAGGTTATTATCAAGAAGAAGGAATAGATTTTGATGAAACCTTTGCCCCCGTAGCAAGATTAGAAGCTATTAGGATTCTACATGCTTTCGCAAATCATAATAATGTCAAATTATTTCAAATGGATGTTAAAAGTGCATTTTTAAATGGTTTTGTAAAAGAAGAAGTATTTGTTAAACAACCACCACTTTTTGAAAATGATAAATTTCCAAATCATGTTTACAAACTTAAGAAAGCTCTATATGGTCTAAAGCAAGCTCCTAGAGTCTGGTATGATAGACTAAGGTCTTACTTGTTACAATCAAATTTTGAAATAGGTAAAGTAGATGATACTCTTTTTATTAAAAGAAATAAAAATGATATTCAACTAGTACAAGTCTACGTAGATGATATCATTTTTGGATCAACTAATTTTGAAATGAATAAAGAATTTTCTGAAATAATGACAAAAGAGTTTGAGATGAGTCATATGGGTGAATTAAACTTCTTTTTAGGATTACAAATAAAACAATTAGATAATGGTATCTTTATTGGTCAAGAAAAATATTCTAAAGACCTAGTTAGTAAATTTGGTTTGACTACTGCGAGTGGAAACCCACTCCCATGGCAACCAATGAGTACCTTAGTAAAGAAGATCTCTCGAAAGATGTAGATCAAAAATTATATAGAGGAATGATTGGATCACTACTCTATATCACTGCGAGTAGACCTGATATTATGCATAGTATCTGTCTCTGTGCAAGGTATCAATCCCAACCTAAAGAAACTCACTTAAAAGCTGTAAAACGTATTATAAGATATGTTAAACACACCTTTGATTATGGCTTATTTTATCCTAAAAATGATTCGTTTGACTTAATATCTTACTGTGATGATGATTATGCTGGTTGTAAATCAGACCGAAAAAGTACAAGTGGAACTTGTCACTTTGTAGGGCATTCTCTGATTTCCTGGTTTAGTAAAAAGCAAAACACAGTTTCTCTATCAACAACTGAAGCAGAGTATATTTCTGCAGCTTTGGCTTGTTCTCAAGTAATATATATGCAACAAACTTTAAAAGATTTTGGTTTAAATATCTCAAAATCACCAATTTATTGTGATAATACTAGTGCAATAAATTTATCCAAAAATACTACTCAACATGCTTGAACTAAACATATTGATATCAGACACCATTTTCTCAGAGATAATATAAGTAGAGAAGTAATTACTCTCGACTATATCAATTCTGAAAATCAAATTGCTGATATCTTAACAAAACCCTTAAATGAATCTACATTCACTAAATTAAGAAGAGAATTAGGCGTTTGTTCATTAACTGAAATATAAAATATAAATAACAAAGTATAATTAAAAATTAAATCAAAATAAATCAAATAGTAAAAATATTGAGAACCATGTCGACATCCCCCTTATACCCATGTCGACATATAACGTTTTTTAAATTTTAAATTTTTTTCCCCACCAAAATTCAAATAAGTGGTTATAAATTTCTCCTATTTCGAAATTTTTTTCATTCTCTCTGTTCTCTTTCTGTTTTATCTTCTGAAATCAATTTATCAATGGCCTCCTCTTCCAAATCAAACATAAAATCAACTTTTTCGTTCCCATCTCCAACTTCTGGTCCGTTTCAACAAACAACGCTCGCTCGTGTGACGAAAATGGAGGATTCTCTGAAGGATACACTTCAGTTAATGACTGAAATTTAAGTGATGCAACTTCGAATGGCCAAAGAACAAGAGAGGCAAGGCAAAATCCTTAGAAATTTACAAAAATTTCTAATGGGCAATCATGCTAATCTAATCTTGATTGACGAGGACTCTTCAGGAGATCATGAACAAGATGAAAGTGAAGAAGAAGAAGAAGAACCAATGGAAGAAGAGCATGCGGATGACAACGACAAAGTCATTTGCGTTGGCGAAGTATGTTTTGACAAGGACGGAAACTTGGTTGAACAACGTGGAAATTTCTGATTCCATTATCCAAATTGTTCGATCCATAGATCTCCAATTGTCAAAGATACTCAGTAGTTTCATCTTTTTCGTTTTTTCATCGTTATGTGTATATTTGACACGATTTACGAAAATGTAAATATAAACAAATATATATAAAAATAAATATTGTGTGTTCTTATATATGATTCCCATATATAATATATATAAGTATTATATAGGTACTTGGTTAGGAATGTTAGTAGTTTAGGACTAAGTTTTAGGTTTACAAGTAAGTATTGATGATAACACTATCATCATATAGGATATTAGACTAAGAGTTATATAGTTTAGAGTTAGTTTGTTTTTGTTGATGACAAAGGGGGAGAAATATAAAATAGAAGAGTTAGGCATAGATTAAGGGGGAGTTATTAGGATAGAAGTAATATTTTATAAACAAAGGTTGTCATCATCAAAAAGGGGGAGATTGTTAGTCCTTGAGATGATGGTTTTGATGACAACAACCTTAGAATAAGATTATAAAATATAAATACTAACATTATAGTTTAGATATATATGTATATGCAGGATTAATTTAACCATGCAGGTACCAAGAATGAAGACTGTACAGTATAGAGATTCCAGATATCAAGATTGAAGACTCATGAGTATCAAGATTATCAAGAGTTCAAGATTTCAAGATAAGTATTGAGTCTAGAATTATGTTAAAACTTCATAATAGCACTGAAATCTTCACTCCATTTTTCTTTTGGGATGGAACCCATTTCTACCATTTTAGTGGCTTACAAACCCACGACAAGTAGCTTACAAACCTACGACAAGTGGCTTACAAACCCACGAACATCCTGGTTTTGTACAAGTTCTCGAGTCCTGATATGATGAGATATTCTGCAGGAACAAGCTTGCAAAACTACTTCAAAATGATTTTCAAAACTACTTCAGAATGATTTTCCAAACTGCTTTTCAAATTGTTTTTGCCTTAAAAATTATCTTTTCAAATGATTTTCAAAAAGATATTTTAGCCTTAAAAAAATTCTTTGTTTTAGTTTTTAATAAACTCTTGTTTTTAAACTTCGTTTGTTTTAAACTATCTTTATACTTAGATTTAAATATAAAATTATAGTAAAATTATATATATTATTCTCTATATTTATCTATGTATTTTATCTATAGTCAAGTATATTTATAAATTTAAAATAGTTTTAATATGAGATAAAGGTTATTTTCAAAAAAAACAAATCATCATATTTCCTTTGGGATGTCGACATGCCCTAGTACCCCATGTCGACATAGTGACAGTTAGATTCAAAAATTTGAATTTCAAAAGAAGTGTCTATTCGCCATAACCTTTCACAAATGGACATGGCTATTGTTCTTCTATAAATAGGGGTTAGTTTCAATGAATTTTATATCAGATTTTCTGGTTTTTCACTTCTCTTCTTCTTCCACATTTTCTTATTCAAAATCCTATCATCACTGTGCCGAAATCAACATTGAATCTAACTAGATCATCTTTGGTTTGATTCTCTATCACTATCTCAACAAGATCCCAGTGCTATTCAGAGTTATAGGCTTCTTTGTAATCTATCTAGCGTGAAAAGGTGTGATTGTAGCCTTGGAAATCAATCAAGTGACAAAAGGTGTGATTGTAGCCTTGGAAATCAAATATCTCTACCCAGAGGATTGTGATTCTAGAGGGTCCTCGTAGCCTTGAAACCGAGGGTTGTAATTGTTGAATTGCTTTTGAAAGGAAATCCGTACTTAGTTGTGCGGGACTAGATGTAGAGTAACTCCGAACCAGTATAAAATCCGGTGTGTTCTTTCCTTTACTGCATTTTCTTTATTTCTGCATCTGTGTTTGTTTCTGTGATTATATCTGTGTCTGAATATTACATACATTTGTGTTCAAATTAACATAAACTCAAAAAGATTTTGTAATTTCATATAAACACTATTCACCCCCCCTCTAGTGTTCATCCTAGCCTTAGGATCCATATTCCGCATTCCTCACAAGAAGTACTAGCTGTCGGGATTTTTAATTCTTTTATTCAATTTCCACTCAAGTTTTCGAGGTGTTACATTTTCCACCTAAAAGGTTTTCGTCCTCGAAATCTCCAAGGACGGAAAAAATGTAACACATGTATACAAAAATAAATAACTACAACCTACTCGTCCATCATCCATTGGCAATCATTATCCTTAATTAATTTTCTTATACAATATGTACATGCAAGAGTGGAATGCATATGAACCTATACTAATGCAAAAATTAGATGGTCTCCTAATTTAGTCGACGTCTTGAAATGCAAGTGTTTATGCCATGTATCAAATGTATGCAACATTTTATGTAAATATATACTGACAATTCTACATGTGTGCACAACCATTCAATCCATATGCAACAACCAAATGCATATAACTAAATGAAATAAAACAACTGATGTTGTGTGTATGCTAACTCAAGAATACATTTGCCTACGTATGCAAAGAACAAAAAATACATCCATTAGCATCCATCATCCAAAGCATGTACTTTTGACATGTTCACAACCATTCCTAACATCCAATGGTCCTTACCTATGGAGTATACTAAGCTAGAACCTAACACATAAGTAGTCTATACTTATTTATCTAAAATGGAAATGTACCAAAAAAGAGTTGTGGATGGGTAGTTCAGACCCTCTCTTTATGCTCTCATGTACTCTCCGCTGGATCGTATCCCCATTGGATCCTAACAAGCTTGATAACTTTGTTGTGTAGTCGCTTTGTACCAGGCTCAAGAATATGAGTGGGTGCACGGCGATCAAGTGACTCCCTCTCACTTCCACCTCCTCTAGATAATGTGGCTCGACTACAACGGTTATATCATGTGAATATTTCCGCAAGTGTGACACATGAAAAATATCATGTACTCCCGCTAACTTCTCAGGAAGCTTCACCCTATAAGCCAACTTTCCACACCTATTAGTAATAAGTAAAGGCCCTACAAACCTCGATGCTAGCTTCCCCAAACTACCAAATTTCATAACATTCCTAAGCGGTGATACCTTCACAAAAACAATGTCGCCCACTGCTAACTCTAACCCCATCCATCTCCTGTCGATGTAATACTTTTGTGTATCTTGTGCGGTTTTCATCCTCCTACAGATCAAGTCTACCTTCTCTAATGTCTCTCTCACCATATTTGGTCCAAGAATAATCCTATCTATTGTGTCCCACCAACACGGCAGTGATCTACAAGGCTATTTGCACCAAAAGTAGGCACAAACACCCAAGAATATTTTAGTAGAGGAATAAATGAAGAAGATTAAATTAAAACAGAGTGAATATAACAATAGAGTAATTGAAACTAAGCAAATAACGAAGACACAACAATTTATAGTGGTTCAGCATTGATTGCATATGTCCACTTTGAAAACTTAGCTTTATTGATTACTTTGCAAACTGAGTACAAGAGGAATTGGATGAGAATCCTTATTTATAAAAGAAAACAAAGTAACAGCCAGCGTCCAGATCTCGAAAATAAACAATTAAGTCAGTATTTATAAGGGAAGATGGTGAAATATCTTCCTGAAATTTCGGCAGTAGAGTGTCAAGATCTAGAAGAAGTCACGGCATCGATCGTGGGTCCTACATCATTTGTACTAACAATCGGCATCGATCATTTTGTGAGCTCCTTTTGGCATGCGATCGATATGGTTGGCTCCACTCTTCAATATGTTGATGTTCCTAAAGTTTCATGTGTAGTTAACTTGTAGATTTTGAGATATTGACGGTTTTATGCTGAGTTAAGCTATAAAATCAATACGGTACAAGCCATAATCAATGAATATGGATCGTACCCGATCCATTTTCAGGGAGTTATGTATTTTGATATTTTGAGCGTTCTATTGAGTTCATCTTCCACTTTCGCTTCACCGCTGATTCATATAATTTTATGTGCCTAATCTCTGGGGTTCATTTTTTTAATCCAACATGTCGATCTTGATGACAGTCGAGTCTAACTTGTCTAGTCAGTTCGGATACTGCCGGGCCAAAAGGTCGTATAACACTTACCCCTAAAGTATGTCTTGTTTCAACACGACGTGCTTTGAATAGATGCAATCTAGAGTCGTCGAAAATGAATCCATCCAGTTTTCTGAGCAGTAGCTATCCCTTCGATGAATTTTTTTCCTTGAAGAGTCGCATCTCTTTATGTTTGACATGATGATTGGCTGATTTCCAATATTATAAATTTTGGATCACATCTGATGGTGATCATTTAAGTCTTCGCTTCAATGAGTCAGCAGGGCTTGGTTGTCTGGTTCAAATTTTCCTCCGATTAATACAGGTGAGAACTCAATTTCAATCGATTTTAAAAAATCGAATTTTTTGGGACGTACATTTGCACGTATACGTATCCATCCCTGATTCCCGGTCATAGTTGCACATTCATAGGTCATTGTCAATTCTCTGTATATTTTTTAGATGGACAGACATGAATCCATCAATAGTGGATCATACTTTATCCATTTCTAATATGGATCAGGTCGAATCCATTGATATTGGGTCATGTCCTATCATTTTCTCTCTTTTTTAAAGAAAATGATGGATTGTTCCAAAACCATTAGTTTTGGATCGTACATGACCCAAATATATGCGAAATGAATCAATTGCGCTGCGTATTAAAAAGAAGGATCGGTATACCTCCACCATAGAACGATTGCATCCGATCATTTCTTGGTTTGGCCAATAAATTAAATTGCGAGCTAAGAAAATGGATCGGCATAAGACCGTCATAAAACGATCGTAGCCGATCGTTTATCGATTGACTTCTCCATTGAACTTCAAACTTCGATGGTTCGTATTGCTTCCTTCATATACATACTTGGACACTTAGATTATTTCCCCTCTTTATTTCATTAGTAAGAGTATACTAACCGAACCAAAAGAAAATAAACTCCATCTTCTTCCTTCCCTTCACTTCTGATCTAAATTCTCGGATCCAAAATCATTTCCCAAATTTCATCCATCTCCTGACTAACCAACTCCTTCACTATATCCACCACCACCACCTCGACTCCTCAGATCTTGTTTCATAATCGAATCCAAATCGCTTCCGCTTTTAATTTCGGACATAGGTAGCTTGAACTTCTCTTACTTGTAATAATTTAGTGACGAGATGATGGGATCTCGTTCTAGTTTGAACGATTCAGGCCATGGCGGTTCGATCTGTCGGAACGGACGGGGAGATGGTGACATGGTTAGTGGTGAAATCAAAGGACACGGTTATAGTCATAACAATTTGGTCGAGTTTTTTATGTTAGTGTGATGGTTGCGGTATAATGGACCATCTTGGGCATTATGGCGTTTGAGGAGGTAGATCGCTTCTTGACCGATCATTTTTTATTTGGATCGATGTTTGGAGTTTTGAATTGAAGTGAAGTGTGGAACCAAAGTTAATGGTTGGATCGGTCGTAATGATCAATATGGGATAACAATTGGTTGGAGTTGCTAAGACGATCGGTTGTGAAATGATCGTACAGAAACAATCGGTTATTAGAAGTTGGGATTTAGTAGATAGATCGGTCATGCACATTGAGATAGATCGGTCGTAACATCATTTTGGATTGGTTGTTGGTTTAACTTAGATGAACATAGTTAAAATCCTCAAATCTTAATTAGAACTTTGTGTTAAGCTTCAGCCTTGAATGCTTGAATGGACGTATATGACTCGCATATGAAATGGATTACATATTAAAATGCATATAACAATCGAACCGTGGAATGAACCTGGCTAATCTCTTATATATCTATATCTGTTGCCTATGCCTGGGATAAATTTTGGAAGCTCATCCACTTCAGAACACACAAGTCGAACTTTAACACACCAATAACTGATCCCGAAGTTTTGACTGAATCTTTACCCAGTGATGTGGAGAATCGGTTGAGACGGTCAGCAATGACAGTCACTCCAATTGAACCCCGGATCACAGTTGTAGTCTTTAATTCTGAATTATTTTTCGTCGCATTGCACGACACTACACCACTCTGCACTAGCACACACTTTGCATGGGGAAACGGGTTATTTTTTTCTAATGATGATCATCTACTGAGTTTAGCCATTGATTCCAGATGCTTGGAGCGTTTAGCTACTATGTCATCTGGACAGCCTTCACAACATAAAAATCCAGATGCCGAATCGAGCTCCACAACTAGACCCGATAGACTCTCCCCTGGACATCAAGCTGATCAACCGAGTTCCGATCCACTGTTCGACCTTTTCTCTGCCATTCCTGTCCTTCTAGCAGAAGTAATAGACCCTACTCCCGATTCTGTAGAAGACACGATATTTTTGGAAGATCCAGAGGATTCTGTGGCTTCGAAAGTTAATAAAGCCTCTCTTCGTAGAATATGTGCCAGACACGAGATTTCCTTTAATAACGTTCAAGTCCTGACTCGAAATGACAAAGCTCACATGCCCCTCAAGGGGTTCACTGCATGCAACAAGTTCATGCATTGGGCAGGATGTGTCCCACCCTTCGATTCATTTATCCGAGAGATGCTACATCATATGAGGTTAGCACTAGTACAACTGCATCCAAACAGTTATGCCTTTGCTTAAATATACCTACATGGAATTCATAGAGTTTTTATTCCGTCCTCCAAATCCTGAAGACATTCGATTTCTTCTCACCTTTAAGTGATGAAAGGAAAGCCTTTCGTTCACATTTCTCGAGTGGCCAAGAAGTGCCATATCTTGATTAGTACTTGGAACAAGTTGAGCGCTTTCAAAAGTGAGTGGTTCTGTATTCATTACCCACCTGGCTTTGCCAAACGGTGGTTAGAAGGACGTAAGTATTTCTCCCTGCTTAATCTCTTGAGTGCTTGTATCCTGATCATATCCTGAATTAAGCAACTTTTCTGGTTTGTGCAACCTCTTATCCATGACCCGATGGAAAACAATACACAGATATGGTCTTGGCACTCAAAAGGGTTCCAACAGATGATAGAGACATTAAGAATCTCCTTACTAATGAATGCTTCATTACCCACTGTATAATGGAAAAGGGTCGTAGCATAGGGTTACTGATCACTGCTAGAGTTATAGTGACTGAGCAACGGGATGCAGATGATCACGAAGGCCATTTAGCTGATCCTGTCGTACCCCCAGTTGAGGAGGCTTAGGAAGTTACCGATAAAGATGTAGCAGGAGATAAGGGTGACGACCGCAGTGGCGATGCGTGGGTTCTTGTTTCAGGGCTCGGTCGGATCCTCGCAAACCCCACAGCCCTCCACTCTCGAAAAAGGAAAAAGTAAGAAACTCATTTGTAGGTTCTCTAAGAGTCGCCTCTTCAAACAGCCCAAGCTATCCATCACTCCTCAAGTTATTCCGGATCAGTCCGCTTCTCGACCTTTAGAGCGCTTAGACGAAACATTTGAGGCATTATCTGATCTTCTGAAACCGGATGACGTTGGTACCTTTCATTTTACTGTCAGGACCGTTGGAGGATCAGAATCTTCTTCCAGAGTTGGGGCTGGAATCCCTTCTACCACTAGTGGAGTCCCCTCAATAAAGTTTTAATAACCAGTCTGTTGGGGGACACAAAGAGACATACATTCGCATGCACTTCACAATATTTCATTGCACTTATCCTATGTCCTTCAATATGTAGAGCTAATTCATTTTTAGTTTTTCTTTGCAGAAACAATAGTGAAGAAGAAACACATGTTTTGGTCTCTACAGGAAATATCACGCCAGATTTTTGGTTCTCGTTCGGGCCCATGCCACTAAGGTAGTGGTCGTGAATACGATCCTAGCTATCGCTTGAGCCGGGATCAGGATTACCAGAATAGAGGTGACAGAGACTGGTCTTCCTATAATGACCCTAATTTTAGCTAACATTATTTAGAACATTTAATTGGGTAAATAAAATAAAATAATGTAGAAAGTTAAGGGATTGAGATTTGTAAGTTAAGGAGGAGCCATGCCTTAATGAATGTGTTAAACCAAGGGAAACTTAATATAATTAAGAAGGAGGAATATGATGAGTGTAAAATGGGAAAAGCCTTTATTCCTATACCCTAAATCCTTCAATTCACTCCACTTCCTCATTCATTCTACATTCACAAACTAAACAAAAACAATACTAAGCTTAGGCTGACCACCATTAAGAATATTTAAAGGGAAGATAAGTTAGGATTCAGGTAGAAAGCTTGAAGAATTCAATCTAAGGGCAAATCTCAACCTTCTTAACACAAAGCCAAGGTGAATAATAACTACCGTCTCATGTTTTGATAATGATTTCGGTTTTAAAGGATAAACCCATTTATTTGCAAGTTATACGCAATGTTATAGTGATTAAATGATTATATGCTTTAAGTTGATGATTTATAAAGATTTAATAAGAATTTTATGATATGTTTAGATTATAAAACCTATCAAATGATATCAAAATGAGTTGCCTTTTTGGTATATGGTCAAAAATATTATTCTAGAAGTGGGTTTCAAGTTTCATAATTTTCTAGGTAACTATGGATTTATTATGAATTTTCTACGAGAGAAATTAGTTAATTTCGGGTTAAATTATTTAAGGTAATTAAATAGTGTTTTCGGGTCTGAAATTTATATATGTTAGAAAACAAATTTAATGTGAATTATTATGACTTTTGGGTATTTTTCCAAAGTGTTTACTATGGTTAATAAATTATTTAAGTTAGAGGAATTAAATTTTTAATCGTTTTATTAAGGAGAAGGGCTTATGTGTTGAATTGTTTCAAATAATTAAAATTGGATTTCGGCAGCAAATTCTGAAAAAGAGAATTGATTAAGTTTTCTAACCCAATAAGATTTCGACAAATATTAGTGATAGGTAAAAATGAATTTCTTTAAAAGGATAAAATATAGTTTTTATTAAAATTACATCTTCGCCACTACCCTTGCTAGCTTCCGACATCATACACCCGCACAAAACCCTTTTTGTACCCATTCGCAACCAATATGCATGCTATCAATTCATTGGTAAGTAGTGTGTTGGAGATAGGCGGAAGGTATTTGCAAGGGGTGAAGTTGTCTTTCAAAACTTTCGAACCAATACCACTCCGCAATCATTGAGCCATTTTCTTTTTAACCCATACATGCGAAAGGGAAGGTGCCGCACATGTTCCTTCCGACATGGTTAAGACCACTTTTCTTTAAGACATAAGTATACATGCGGAAGCATATTGCTGTCACCCT
Organism: Allium fistulosum; assembly: GCA_030737815.1. Classification (NCBI taxonomy): domain Eukaryota; kingdom Viridiplantae; phylum Streptophyta; class Magnoliopsida; order Asparagales; family Amaryllidaceae; genus Allium; species Allium fistulosum. The sequence continues at coordinate 287,959,542 of CM060904.1, read as the reverse complement.
AGGTCTTTTCAAAGGATAACTTTCAAATGTGTCCCCCGTTATACTTTGTAGTTTGTTTTGTTTTCAAAATATTGTTTCAAAAGAAATACTTTTAATTGGTTTCGAAACTAAGCTTCTAAAATTCTTTTACTTGAGACCAATGCTTTCAAAAGAAATGCTTTCGCCCCTGTTCCCCTTGACCCTATAGTTTTATTAAGTGTTGAACTCAATGATTTCGAAAGGGACGCTTTCAATGATTTCGAAAGGGATGCTTGCAATAATTTAGAAAGAGGTTGTTTAAGGTTTTAAAAAATGCTTTTGAAGGTATTATTTTGGCTTTATAGCCTAATGTTTTCTAAGTTAAAAAGGGCTTTAACTTATTTCAAAGGGATAGATAACCCTATTGGTTTTAGGTTTTCATCAACATTGTTTTGTGTAAAGCATATATCATGGCATAGTATTTTCAGTAAAGCAAACAGTATATTTTCCTTGTTTAAGTATGATTTAAAAGGATTAAATCAATTTGAAAGAAATCTTTTCAAGGAAAATTGAAAAGGGTGGTTAGCCCTAAGTATTGACTCAGATATTAGAAAACTAGATGGAACTTGTAACACCCCTAATTTTGATAACGTTATTCAGGAGATTTAATTAGATAAATTAAATAGCATAATGTAAATGTTAAGTGATAAGGGGGTTGAGATTTGAATCAATCTAATTAAGGTTGTGCCTAATAAAATAATTAAATGGGCTTGAATGGTTTTAGGTTATTAATTACATAAGGGTATATTAGGAATTTGCCGCCCATAACCCTTACCCTTATATATATTTTTGTTCCGACCATTTCATTCCCATTTATGTCATTTTGAGAATGAAAACAAAAATATTAAGTGGAGCCGGCCATATCAAAGAGAAGAGGAATTCAATTAAAAGCTAAAGAATCAAGCTTAGGGGAAATCAATCTAATTCCAATCTCTGTATCTTGATTATGATGAATAATAATTCCATCTCTATTTTGTTTTGAATCGTATGTTTTCATATTTAAGGGTAAATTTGATTTTATGGTGAATTGTACGATGATATGCTAGAATATTCATTTGTTTAGTTTAAACAAGATTGTTTAAATAGGATTATACACGGTTTAAGGGTAAACTGATTTATGTTGATGTTTTAATGCCTTGAAATTTTTTATGTTATGTAAAATATGATTTTGGAGTTAGGTTTTAATTTTGATAATTTTCCAAGCTATAGAAAGATTTTTATGAATTTTCAAAGGAAAATATGGTTATTTAGGTTTATAAATTTATTTCGGAATATATATTCAGAATTTGGGTCTGAAATTTTGATATGTTAGATAACATGATTAAAGTGAATTTCTGGAGTTTTTGGGGATTTTCCCAAAGTGATTTGCTATGCAAATTAAATTATTTTAGAAGAAGGACTTTTTTGCAATGTTGGTTTTGCTTAATGGAATGGCTTATTTGATTAACTTAACCATGGTTTAGATCTGAAATTAGCGGGAGTTATCTTAGTAAAGAATTTGAAAAATTAAGGCAACCAAAATTCTGTTTACACGTGGCAGGTTGGTTAGAAAAAGGATTGCTTTAATTAGTAGTAAAATAGGTTTACCCAGAAAAGTTGGTTTCGCCTGCTTTAGAAGTACCTTTCAACACAGAGCTTTCGCCTTCAACCCATTCGAAACCTACTAAGCCGAAACCAATACACAAGGTATCATAAAGATGGTATGCAGTGGATTGGAGAAAGGCGAAAGGTTAGGTGTCGAAAGCAGGGCTTGCGAAAGTCGATACCTTGGATTGTTTTAAAAAGAAAAGTGCTTGCCATTGTTTTATTTAAGCCTTCAAAGGAGTCGAAGCATATGTTTTTGAAAGAGTTTTTTTTAAAAGCTTTCGAAGGGGTTGCCATCAACTTATGTTTGCTTTAGATCGAGTTCCTTACTTATGAAATAATGCTTTTGAAAGCAGCGGTTCCGACCTAGTCGAAGCCCGCTGTCGTTCTTTAGCCTTTCGATGGTATTGAAGTCATCAATGCTTTCGAAAGGTAGTGTTTGTTTTAAAATATTTTTTATTCCACTTCCTAAAAGCTTTTGAAAGGGTCCAAAGGTTTCGAAAGCAATGGCTTCGAAAGGGGTTTCGACGTTATCCTTCAATGTTTGTTTAAATGGTTTGAAGCTTTCAAAAGGGATGGCGCCGACGCCATCTTGTTTTCCCAGTATTTTTATATGATAAAGAATGGTTTCAAAAAGGATACTTTCGCCTATATTCACTTTGACCCAAATAATATTTTTAAGTATAAACCCAATTTTTTTGAAAGGGGGACTTTCAATGATTTCGGAAGGTTACTTCCAATGGTTACGAAAGGGGTACTTTCAACTGGTTTCGAAGCTATGCTTCTAAATGATTAAATGATAATTCTTGGTACTTTCAAAAGGTTTTGAAAGAAAGTTTTAAAGTATTCGAAGGGCGGGGGCATGATGTTTTAAAATATATTTTTATGCTTTCGAAGGACGGTATCCTATGAAGTCGAAAGCAAGGTTTCGAAAGGTTTTGTGACCCAAACTCATTTTTAAAGGAAACCCCATGGCTAAATTAAAGGAGTTTTGAAATGATTTTAAGAGGAAGCTTTCCTTGATAAAATTATAGGTTAAAGTGATTAACCATGTTTTATATGAAAAGTGTTTCAAGGACAGTAAACCCACATGAGTGGTATTGTTATGTAATTATGTTTGCTTCTTCAAATATAAATATATTCACATTATAATGGACCCATAACTATATTTTGGGGATAAAAGAGTAGAAGAACCAACTGGTTAACCCAGTAGTGAATATAAATTGATTAAACTCATGGATGAGTAGAATTGCATCCAAGAGGTCAGGAAGACCATAATATAGGATGCCTAAATATGGAAGTTACCAGGGAGACGGGTTTGTAGTGATCCTATGAAAACTATGATTAGGAAGTTATTGGAGTTACCAATAGGTTCATAGTGATCCCATGAAAACTATGTCATAAAGAGTGGTTGGTATGGGCCAATTAGTTTGTAGTGAACCCATCAAAACTATATCTGGATTAAGTTATTGATAGATGTCAATAGGTTCTTAGTCAACCCATGAATACTAGGATAATAAGAAAAGATATTGGTAGGGGTCAATAGGTTCCTAGTCAATCTATGAAAACTAGAATAAGAAGAAAAGATATTGGCAGGGGCCAATAAGTTCCTAGTCAACCTATGAAAACTAGGATAAGAAAGAAGTTATTGGAGTCACCAATAGGTTCAGGGGAACCCATGAATTAATCAAGTTAATTAGCAGGGGCCAATAGGTTCATAGTGCACCCATGAAAACTAAAATTGGACAGGGAGTCCATATATTTTATAAATGTTATTAGTAAGCCCATGAAAACTAATAGGTTAATAGTGACCCTAGAAACTATAAATATGACAGGGAGTTAATTAAACAGAGGATGGGAAATCCAGTATGTTTTAACATGTCTGCATATCATCATAATATTTTTGAAATGACTATGTTTTAACCATTGTGAATGCAGGAGCACAATATATGATTTTATAAAGGTTGTAGATACCAGTGAGGGGAAAACCCATTCCGCTAAGCAGCGTGGTCTCACTAGGTATCTAAATGATTTGAGATGATAGATTATTATTCATACCAAACTTTATGTCTGACTCGAAGTTTATGTTTTCCCCTTAAAATCTCGGGTACTCAATTGATTTTAAGTAGTTTGAGAGTTGAGGTATTCAGGTACATCATTAGATGAATAAAGCTTCCAGAGAGGTGCAGGAGGCATGATAGCTATATAGAGTTTTCTTTCATTTGATTCCGCTGTGTTGTTTGTAAGGGAAAAGTTGTTATATTGCCTATATATACTCTGATCATCCAAGGGGGCATCTCCATATGGCGCTCTTGGCGTATATTGTAATAAATATATTTTCTCTGAACGTGGTTGATGATTATGGGATTATGTAATGAATTTGAAATGTTTTGAAATGGAATGTGAACTTGTTTGATGTTTTAAATTTTCCATATTCATGTGTTTCTATGTATCAATGAATCTAACACTGCTGTATTTGGTCGCCGAGGATTAATAACTATGGATGATTGCAGCATCTGTAACCGTTAGTTTTGGGCCTCCAAGTAGGGGGATGTTACAAGTTGGTATCAGAACTTAGGTTTATGAAACTTTAAAAGAAATTAAACCTAAAGGATTTTCAAACATAATCTAATGAATTTGAAAAGAAGATCGGGGTTTGGGTTAACGCTATAGTAACGTACTTGTATTTGACATATATTTGACATATATTTGATATATATATATATATAAGTACGTACTCCCCTCTACCTTAGACCATCCTTATGTATCGTACTAAGGCTCGTATGCGGATTTATGAGAAAGTAGATAATGAAGCAGGAAACAGAAGAGGAAATCTAGGTGGAGGAAGCACCACAACCAACGGAAATGCTCGACCTAATACCATGAGGAACCAAGGTCAACAGGTTAATGCTAACCCAAATGTTGAAGCCAATGTTGGTGCTGGAAATCCGCAAGTAGATGCGCGGATGGTGTATTAGTTGTTAGCCAATCTTTTGCAAGCTGGGGTCGTTGGTAATGTTGGAGGAGCAAATCCTGTGGCTCCAGTTGGGAATAACTATGCTAAGTTGAGCAGAGACTACACCTGTTTGGGTGGAAAGCCATTTGTTGGAATGGAGGATGCTGTTGAAGTTGAGAATTGGCTATTGCACTGTAAGAGGATCTTTAATAATCTAGGATTGGATGATGGGCAAAAGAGGAGGCTGGCCTCTAGGCAGTTGCAAGGAGCAGCGATTCACTAGTGGAATAGTGTGACTGCCGGAGTTCCAGAGGAAGAGCTGACATGGGCTAATTTCAGAAGAAGGTTTGAGCATAGGTTTCTATCTGAGCTTGCTAAGTCGGCGTTGATGAGGAAGTTCATGGATCTAGTTAAAGGAGAGATGTCAGTAATCGAGTATGCTGTTAAGTTTGATGAGCTGTCTCGATATGGATATGCTATGGTTGACACTGACATTAAAAGGAATGAGAGGTTCATTCAAGGACTGAGACCTGAGCTTACTAGAATGACCATGACCCATATCCGAGAACCTTGTAATGTGGTGGTGGAGATGGCCATTCTCCATGAAGACGTGCTGGACGGTTGTGCTAGAGAGAAGCCAGTTGAATCTCAGGGTCCTCAAAGAAAGAAGAGGAAGTTCTTTAAGAAGAAAGGAGTCCAGAAAGGGGATGCTGCCAAGAAGGCAAAGGCTGATTTGGTGTCCTTCAAGCGTGACAAGAAAGGTCATTATGCTCCTGAGTGCCGGTCAGGCAAGGGGAAGAAGGCTACAGATAAGAAGAATGTGAAGTGCTTCAACTGTGATCAATTTGGGCATTATAAGAACCAGTGTCCAGAGCCATTCAGGGCGGACAAGGGGAAAGTTTTTGGCTGTTTGATCATCTGCTAAGCCAACTACAGCTGATAAGGGAAAGACTGTGATGGAAGGTATGCTTTTGATTCAGAGTATACCAGTTAGGGTACTATTTGATACTGGTGCATCACATTCATTTATACCACAGTATTTAATTGATAGGTTATGCTTAGAACCCACATACCTTGTTACTTCCTTAAGGGTTGCGAATCCAATAAGAGCATATGCAACTCTGGGGATGAGATGTGACCAGTTAGAACTTGACTTATTAGGTCATATTTTAGCATGCAGTCTGTATGTTTTTTGGATTCGTAGATTTCAGAATCATTTTGGGTATGGATTGGTTGAGAAGGTATGAGGCCAGGATATTTTGCTAGGATAGGGAGATATTGCTAAGACACCCTGATAGTCATAACCGAATTATATTCTCGGTAGAGAATTCTGACCGAAGTAGTTGTGCTTTGTTAAGTGCAATGGAAGTGGGAGAAGATCCAAGTCAGGTTCGAATAGCAAGAGAGTTTGCAGATGTCTTTGAGCCAGTCACAGGACTACCACCGAAACGAGTTGTTGAGTTTCAAATAGATTTTGTGACAGGAACTGAACATGTAAGTAGACCACCTAGCAGGATGACACCGACTGAGATGAAGGAATTGAAGGTGCAGCTAGTGGATCTAGAAGGAACGAATTTTATTAGACCAAGAAGTTCGCCTTGGGGAGCGGCTGCGGTATTCGTGAAGAAACCAGATGGGTTGTTAAGGATGTGTATCGACTATCGTAAGTTGAACGAAAGGATGATAAAGAATAAGTGCCCTCTGCCAAGGATAGATGATTTGTTTGATCAGTTGAGTGGAGCCAGAGTGTTTTCCCATTTGGATTTGGCGACGGGGTTCCATCAAATAAGAGTGGCGGAGGACAATATTTCTTTAACAGCATTTCTGACTAGATATGGTTCGTATGAATGGTTAGTAATGCCATTCGGGTTGACGAATGCACCTTCTTTCTTTGTGGATTTAATGAACCGAGTTTTTCGAGAGTATTTGGATAGATTCGTGTTAGTGTTTATAGATGACATTTTGGTATACTCTAAGGATGAGAGGGAGCAAGAAGATTAGCTTAGAGTTGTGCTTGAGATGCTGAGGCAGAATCAGCTAAAGGCGAAGTTTTCCAAGTGTCATTTTTGGAAGAAAGAGGTTAAGTTTCTTGGTCACGTGGTTTCAGAGAAAGGATTGTAAGTCAATCCAGATAAGATTGAAGCTATGAACAATTGGAAGAGACCAGAGACGATGACCGAGATTAAAAGTTTTCTTAGACTTGCTAGCTATTACTGAAGATTTATTAAGGATTTCTCGCGGATAGCAGCGCATTTGACTAAGCTTACTAGGAAGGAGGTGAAGTTTGTTTGGTTCGACAAATGTGAGGAAACATTCCTTAAGTTAAAGCATTTGTTGACCAATGCACCAATGTCAGTAGTTCCAGACGAAAACCTAGGGTTAGTGGTGTATACTGATGCATGTGGAACTGGATTGGGAGCAGTGTTGATGTAGAGGGGAAAAGTCATTGCCTATGCATCTAGGTAGCTTAGACCTCATGAAGTAAGATATCCTACTCACGACTTGGAGTTGGCTACGGTAATTTTTGCCTTGAAGATTTGGAGGCATTATCTCTTGGGGGAGAGATTTGAGCTATACACAGATCATAAGTCTTTAAGATATTTATTCTCTCAGAAGGAGTTGAATATGAGGCAGCAGAGGTGGCTGGAGTTTTTGCCTAATTTTGAATTTGGTCCCTATGGAAAGGTAATAAAGTAACAGATGCTCTTAGCAGAAGACATCAGAATGTGGTGTTGGTAGAATGGAAGGATCTAGAAGCTTTGGCCAGTTGCGGTGTGCAGTTAAGATCGACTGCTAGTTCTAGTCAAAGTACTGCCACATTGTCCTGTTTAGAAGTTCGATCGGTGTTGATCAAGAGAATTGCTTCTAAGCAGAAGGAGGATCCAGTATTAGCCGAGAGGATTAGAAGGCTTGAGGTTGGAACTGAGGTCGATGTTTGAAAGATTTTTGTCTTGACCAGAGAGGATGGTTGAGAAAAAAGGGGCGATTATGTGTTTCAGATGTGGAGAACTTGAGGAAAGAAGTTCTTGGGGAATTTCATTGATCCATGTTTACGATTCACCCTAGAGGGACCAAGATGTATCAAGATATGAAGAGAAGCTTCTATTGAGAAGGCATGAAGAGGGATGTTTGCTTGTGGGTTAGGCAGTGTGTAAATGGTCAACAAGTGAAAGCCGAACATCAGAAGCCGAGTGGATTGCTTCAGCCATTAGAGATTCCAGTTTGGAAATGGCATTCGATATCCATGGATTTTATAGATGGGTTGCCAAGGTAAAGCAGAGGAAATGAGAGTATATGGGTCATTGTGGACAGGTTGACAAAGAATGCCTATTTCATTCCAGTAAAGTCGACCAGGACGGCACCTGTTTTGGCGAAGTTGTTCATAAAGAACATAGTTAAACTTCATGGAGTTCCTAGTAGCATAGTCAGTGACGGAGATGCTTTATTCACTAGCAAATTCTGGAAGAGTCTACAGGATGTGTTAGGCACTAGGCTCAAGATGAGTACCACATATCACCCTTAGACGGATAGGCAGACAAAGAGAGTCAATAAGGTACTCGAGGATTTGTTGAGAGCTTGTGTGTTGGACTTTGGTGGATCTTAGGAGGATCACCTACATTTGGTTGAGTTTTCCTATAATAATAGTTATCAGACTAGTATAGGAATAGCGCCTTTTGAAGCTTTGTATGAAAGGCCATGAAAATCACCAGTATGTTGGTTAGAGACTGGAGACAGATTGGTCTTAGGTCCAGATTTGGTTAGGGAGGCGTCAGAAAAGATTGATTTAATCCTAGAAAGGATGAAGGAAGTTCAATCCAAACAGAAGAGTTACGCAGATAATAGGCGTAAAGACCTTGAGTTTTCAATTAGAGACCGGGTTTTCATTAAGGTATCACTAATGAAGGTGTCGTACGGTTTAGAAAGTCAGGGAAACTGGCACCAAGATATATTGGTCCATTCCAGATTATAGAAATGATTGGAAAGCTTGCATACAGAGTAGAGTTGTCGAGCAATCTAGCAGGTGTCCATAATGTATTTCATTTGTCTCATCTTCGCAAGTATGTGCATGGTCCAGAGGCCACTATTCCTCCGACAGGGTTGGAAGATCTAGTAGTAGGGCCTAATTTGACTTTTGTTAGACAACTGATTCAGGGTGTTGCAAGAGATGAGAAAAGATTGAGGAACAAGACAGTCAAGTTGGTGAATGTTCAATGGAGCGACAACGAGAAGGACTGTACTTGGGAGACAGGGGACATGATTTGAGATACTTATCCTGATCTGCTTTAAGGGTATGTCTATATTAGATTTATATAGATAATTCCTAGTCAAGAAGACTAGTATGGTTGGAGCAGTCGTTACAGATGATTGCTATGTTTAGTATTTAGTCCTTACTGAATTTCAAGTGGAGCGACAATGAGAAGTACTTGAGAGACAAAGGATATGATTCGAGATACTTATCCTGATCTGCTTTAAAGGTATGTCTATATTAGATTTATATAGATAATTCCTAGTCAAGAAGACTAGTATGGTTGGAGGAGTCGTTACAGATGATTGCTATGTTTAGTATTTAGTCCTTACTAAATTTTAAGGACGAAATTCTTAAGGAGTGGAGCCTGTAACACCACTAATTTTGATAATATTATTCAGGAGATTTAATTAGATAAATTAAATAGAATAATGAAAATATTAAGTGATAAGGGGGTTGAGATTTGAATCAATCTAATTAAGGGTGTGCATAGTAAAATAATTAAATGGGCTTAAGAATGGTTTTAGGTTAATTATTTACATAAGGGTATATTAGGAATTTGCCACCCATAACCCTTACCCTTACATATATTTTCGTTCCTACCATTTCATTCCCATTCACGTCATTTTGAGAACGAAAAAAAATATTGAGAAGAGCCGACTATAATCAAAGACAAGAGGAATTCAATTAAAAGCTAGAGAATCAAGCTTAGGGGAAATCAATCTTAATCCAATCTCCTTATCTTAATCAAGGTGAATAATAATTCCATCTCTATTTTGTTTTAAATCATATGTTTTCGGGTTTATGGTAAATTGTATGGTGATATGCTAGAATATTGATTTGTTTAATTTAAACAAGATTGTTTAAATGGGATTATACATGGTTTTAAGGTAAAACCGATTTATGTTGATGTTTAAATGCTATGGAAAAAATTTATGTTATGTATAACTTGATTTTGGAGTTGGGTTTTAATTTTGATAATTTTCCAAGCTATGGAAAGATTGTTATGAATTTTCAAAGGAAAATATGGTTATTTGGATTTATAAATTTATTTTGGAAAATATATTAAGAATTTGGGTCTGGAATTTTGATATGTTAGATAACATGATTAAAGTGAATTTCTGGAATTTTTGGGGAATTCTCCAAAGTGATTTGCTATGCAAATTAAACTATTTTAGAAGGACTTCTTTGCAATATTGGTTTTGCGTAATGGAAGGGCTTATTTGATTAACTTAACCATAGTTTAGATCTGAAATTAGCGGCAATTATCTTAGTAAAGAATTTTAAAAGTTAAGGCAACCAACAATCTGTTTCCACATGGCAGGTTAGTTAGAAAAAGGATTGCTTTAATTAGTAATAAAATTGGTTTACCCTGAAAAATTGGTTTTGCCTACTTTAGAAGTACCTTTCGACACAGAGCTTTCGCCTTCAACCTAATCGAAACCTACTAAGCCGAAACCAATACACAAGGTATCACAAAGATGGTACGAAGTGGATTGGAGAAAGGCGGAAGGTTAGGTGTCAAAAGCAGGGCTTCCAAGGAGTCGATACCTTGGTTTGTTTTAAAAAGAAAAGCGTCTGCTTGTTATCCCGCCTTTTGGCAAGGCCATGACACTAAGGACTTGACTGGAAACTAAAGGTAATCCACCCCGAAAATCAGTTATCTACAGGTCCACGATGGATATAGGCAAACTTGGTTCGAGTCCGGATCGAGTTACAATTGGCATGGTATGACTAGCAAAGCTATGAAAGGCAACATTCCAAATTTCAGGTCAATCGGAGTTCGTATGCTCAAGTTATGGATCGACAAATATCCATATGGAACATATCAACTTTGTATCCATCCAGAGCATGCCATTTCGTATCCATCCTTCTTCGTATCCATCACTCTGCATCCATCAAGCAGTAGCACCTCCCGGATCGGTCAAAGATCATTTGTTCAACTACCCATTTCATATCAATCCCTCCTCTGCACATTTCGTATTGATCAACCAATTGATCAATATGAGGCAAGGGGCCAAGCATCGATACGAAACCAATAACCAAGCATCGATACGAAGCCACACATAAGGCATCGATATGAAGAGCTTGGCACTAGATGGATACGAAGAACACAGTCTAACCAAAGGAAACAATCTATAGGTGTGAAATATGGATCTCCACAAAATACTCAAGCTATGCCATCGATACGAAATCGATCGATACGCACATATCGATATGAATCCATCAGCCTACTTGTAAAACTACAATTCCAAATGCTATGAAATTTTCATAGAAGTTTGCTTATTCACTAAAGAACCACCATGATTGATCGCGGCTCCATTGGGCCATTCCTTGATCGATACGAAGTGCACATGGATCGATCAGGGATTGATCCCAAACAACCCCTGATCGATCTAGTGGGCCTACCCACATGTGAGAAGAGGTATTCCGAGGTTTGAGGGAGATATTTCCAGATCTACTCCTATAAATAGCACCCCTACGCCTACAAAAAGAGGACTTTTGAAGCTTCTACGCTGTTACTCTGCTGCAACTCCATTGTAACCTGAGTGTTAGTAATTTGTACTGTTGTAATCAGTTGAGAATCATCAATAAACAGCAAACTATTCAAAGTAGACGTAGGCTACAACGCCGAACCACTATGAACTCTTGTCTCTTTCTATTTCTGCATACTTTATTAGTGTGATTATTAGATTAACCTTTTTTCCATTCAATTTCTTCATTCTAATCTCTTCAATTACATACGAAGAGTGTTGTGCCCAATTTTGGTACAAACACTACCATTGTTTTATTTAAGCCTTCGAAGGAGTCGAAGCATATGTTTTTGAAAGAGTTTTTTTTAAAGCTTTCGAAGGGATTGCCATCAACTTATATTTGCTTTCGACTGAGTTCCTTACTTATGAAATAATGCTTTTGAAAGAATGGGTTTCAACCTAGTCGACTATTGTCGTTCTTTAGCCTTTCAATGGTATTGAAGTCATCAATGCTTTCGAAAGGTAGTGTTTGTTTTAAAAGATGTTTTATGCCCCTTCCTAAATGCTTTCAAATGGGTCCAAGGGTTTCATAGGAAATGGCTTCGAAAGGGGTTTCGACGCTATCCTTAACTATTTTCTTAAATGGTTGGAAGCTTTCGAAAGAGATGGTGCCGACGCCATCATGATTTCCCCAGTATTTTTATATGATAAAGAATGGTTTCCAAAGGGATAATTTCACCTATATTCACTTTGACCTAAATAATATTTTTAAGTATAAACCCAATGCTTTCGAAAGGGGGACTTTCAATAATTTCAGAAGGGTTACTTCCAATGGTTATGAAAAGGGTACTTTCAACTGATTTCGAAGCTATGTTTCTAAATGATTAAATTCTAATGCTTGATACTTTCGAAAGGTTTCAAAAGAAAGTTTTAAAGTGTTCGAAAGGCAGGGGCCTAATGTTTTGAAAATATATTTTTATGCTTTCAAAGGAGGGTATCCTATGAAGTCGAAAGCAAGGTTTAGAAGGTTTCGAAAGGTTTTGTAACCCAAACTCATTTTAAAAGGAAAAAACCATGACTAAATTAAAGGAGTTTTAAAATGATTTTAAGAGGAAGCTTTCCTTGATAAAATTATAGGTTAAAGGGATAAACCATGTTTTATATGAAAAGTGTTTCAAGAACAATAAACCCACGGGAGTGGTATTGTTATGTAATTATGTTTGCTTCTTCAAATACAAATATATTCAAATTATAATGGACCCATAACTGAATTAGGGGGTTAAAAGGGTAAAAGAACCAACTAGGTTAACCCAATATTGAATATAAATTGATTAAACTCATGGATGAATAGAATTGCATCCAAGAGGTCAGGGAGACCAGAATATAGGGTGCCTAAATACGGAAGTTATCAGGGAGACAGGTTTATAGTGATCCCATGAAAACTATGATTACGAAGTTATTGGAGTTACCAAAAGGTTCATAGTTATCCCATAAAAACTATGTTATAAAGAGTGGTTGGCAGGGGCCAATTGGTTTGTAGTGAACCCAAGAAAACTATATCCGGATTAAGTTATTGATAAATGTCAATAGGTGCTTAGTCAACCCATGGAAACTAGGATAAGAAGAAAAGATATTGGCAGGGGTCAATAGGTTCCTAGTCAACCCATGAAAACTAGGATACGAAGAAAAGATTTTGGCAGGGGCCAATAGGTTCCTGATCAACCCATGAAAACTAGGATAAGAGAGAAGTTATTGGAGTCACCAACAGCTTTAGGGAAACCCATGAATTAATTAAGTTAATTGGCAGGGGCCAATAAGTTCATAGCGCACCCATTAAAACTATGAAATTGGACGGGGAGTCCATATATTTTATAAAGGTTATTAGTAAGCCCATGAAAACTAATGGGTTAATAGTAACCCTAGAAACTATAAATATGATAGGGAATCAATTAAACAGAGGATGGGAAATCCAGTATGTTTTAACATGTCTGCATATCATCATAATATTTTTGAAATGACTATGTTTTAACCATTGTGGATGAAGGGGCACAATATATGGGTTTATAAAGGTTTTAGGATTCTAGTGAGGGGAAAACTCATTCTGCTAAGCAGCATGGTCTCACTAGATATCTAAATGATTTGAGATGATAGATTATTATTCATATTAGGCTTTATGTCTGACTCGACGTTTATGTTTTCCCCTTAAACTCTTAGGTACTCAATTGATTTTGAGTAGTTTGAGAGTTGAGGTTTTAAGGTACCTCATTAGACAAATAAAGCTTTTGGAGATGTGTAGGAGGCATGATAGCTATATAGAATTTTCTTTTATTTGATTCTGCCGTGTTGTTTGTAAGGTAAATGTTGTTATATTGCCTACATATATTCTGATCATCCAAGGGGGCATGTTCATATGGCGCTCTTGGCGTATATTGTAATAAATATATTTTCTCTGAACGTGGTTGACGATTATAGGATTATGTAATGAATTGGAAATGTTTTGAAATGGAATGTGAACTTGTTTAATGTTTTAAAAAATTTCCATATTCATGTGTTTTTGTGTATCAATGAATCTAAAACCACCGTATTTGGTCACCGAGGATTAGTAACTATGGATGACTGCAGCATCCGTAGCCGTTAGTTTTGGGCCTCCAAGCAAGGGGATGTTACAGGATTAATGTGGGGTCGTGCCATATACTTTAGCTAGTAACCCCTAGCTAATATAAGTCCAAAATTCCTATGTGTAGGGCTTTGTTGCTGGTAAGACTAAAATGATGTTACACACAAATAGGAATATACAGAGTAGAGATAGGTTATTGGTGAGCCCGCAAAACCATCAGGATCATTTGACCCTAAGTGACGTAAGTTAAGGACAGACCACCCAGTATTGTGACTAACAGAAGTTAGAATAATTACTATGTCTTGTAGGCCCGAGTCAGGTAGTGATAGTCAACCAAATAAAACTATAATATTCGAACAGATAGTCCATTGATTACCTGATTTATATGCATATATGTTATTTCTACTGTTGTTATAATCAGTTTGATTGCAGAACTTTGACTTGCAAAAGGTATGATTTTAAAAGGATATTAGTGAGGGGAAACCCGTTCCGCTAAACGGCATGGTCTCACTTAATATTAGTAAACTGAGATGTAATAGAATTATTCACACTGGGCTTTATGTCTGACTCGAAGTTTATGTTTCCCCTTAAACTCTCGGGTGCTTAAAATTTAATTTGTATAGATTAAGATTTAAGGTAGTTCAGGTTTTATTAGGTGGCGAATAAAGCTTCCGAAGACGTACAGAAGGCAAGGATTAGTTATTTAGGAGTCTATCCATTATTGTTCCACTGTGATGTATTTATTAACTAATATGTCAATTTAATACTCTAATCATCCATGGGGGCATCTTCATATGTTGCTCTTAGTGTATTTTTTAATAATTATATTTATCTAAACTTAGGAATCGTTTTAGGATTATGTAATTAAATACGAAATATTTATTTGAAATGTAATCAGAAAAGATGTTTTGAAATTTGTGTTGATTTTGTTTCATATTCATGTGCTTCTGATATTATGAATACCATTAACATAACCGTATTTTGTTATTGGAATTTAATACTATAAATGACTGTAGCATCTATAGCGGTTAGCTTCGAGCCTCGAAATAGAGGATGTTACAACTTGGTATCAGAGCATAGGTTTATGAAAACTTAAAAGAAATTTTAAACCTAAAATGATTTTGAAAAAAAATTAATTCTAAGGAATTAGAGAAAAGATTGGGTTATGGGATAACACCATAGTAATGTACTTGTATTTGTTATATATAAGTATATGCTTTATCTCCATCTCCCTTAGCCTATTCTTCTGTATCTTACAAAGGTTCGAATGTAGATTTAAAGGAAGTAAGATATGGATGCTAGGAATGAAAGAGTTAACCTTGGTGGAGTAAGCACCACAACTAATGGAAATGCCAGACTGAATACTCAAAGGAATCCAGGTTGGGCACAAGCTGCTAGGGTGTTGGAGCACCACAAGTTGATATGGGAGCTATGTATCAGTTCTTCGTCAACATGATGCAAGCTGGAGCTGCTGCGGATTAGTTGGAGGAAATGTTGGAGAAGGAAATCAGGAAGCTCCGGTGGCCAATAACTATGCAGTATTGAGCAAAGACTATGCTAGGCTTGGAGGGAAGCCGTTTATCAGGACTGAGGACGTAATCGAAGTGGATAATTGATTGCTTCATTTCAAAAGGATTTTTGCTGATTTAGGACTTAACGATGAGCAGAAAAGAAGACTGGCATCCAGACTATTGCAAGGAGCAGCACTGTACTGGTGGAATAGTGTTACTGTGGGAGTAGCTGAAGAGACCATGATTTGGGCGGAATTCAGAAGGAGGTTTGAGGAAAGATTCATGTTAGAGATCACCAAGTCAACTATGCTTAGGAAGTTTGCTGATTTGGTATAGGGAGACATGACGGTGCTTGAATATGATACCAAATTTGAGGAATTATTGAGATACGGATATGCTACGGCTAATACAGTTATCAAAAGGAATGAGAAATTCATCCGTGGATTGAGACCCGAGCTTGCTAAAGCAACTTTACCACATATTAGGGATCCGTGTGATGTAATTGTTGAGATGGTTTTGAGGGATGAGGAGATGCTCGCTTTCTTTAATGCTAACAAAGCAGTGGAAACTCAAGGTGTGCAGAACCAGAAGAGATGGTTTTTCCACAAGAAGGGAGCTCAGAAGAGTGGAGATGCCAAGAAAGGAAAGGCAGAAGTTATCTGCTACAAGTGTGATAGGAAAGGGCATTTGCTAATGAATATCATTCAGGAGGTGGAAAGAAGGTGATCAAGAAGAAGAATATCAAATGCTTTAACTATGATCAGATTGGACATGATAAGAACCAGTGCAAGGAACCAGCCAATGATGGAAAGGGCAAAGTGTTTGCATTGGAACCAGCTACCTCAAGACCAACAGCAGAGGAGAAAGGAAAGGTTGTGTTGGGAGGTACGCTTTTGATTCATGGTATGTCAGTTAGAGTTCTATTTGATACCGGTGCATCGCATTCTTTTATATCTCATTGTTTGGTAGATATGCTTAACCTAGAACCCTCACACCTAGTTACATACTTAAGGCTTGCGAATCTGATAGGAGGGTATGCGACTCTTGGGATGTGAGGTGACCACTGAGAGCTTGAATTGTTAGGTGATATATTTGCTTGCAGTTTTCATGTGTTTTATTTCGTAGGTTTCGGAATTATTTTGGGTATGGGTTGGTTAAGTAAGTACGATGCTAAGATATTTTGCCATGGTAGGAAATATCACTTAGATACCCTAGTTGTAGTGATCGGATTATATACACTGTAGAAACACGAATTTAGATTCTTGCGCTCTGTTGGGCGTTATGGGCGAAGAAGATGAGTTGAATCGAGTTGTTAGAGAATTTTACAGATGTCTTTGAGCCCGTGATAGGACTACCACCGAAACGAGCCATTGAGCTTCGAATAGATTTAGTACCAAGAGCCAAACCTATGAGTATACCGCCAAGTAAAATGACACCTACCGAGATGAAGGAGCTAAAGGTGCAGTTGGTGGATTTAGAAGGTAAGGATTTTATCAGACCAACCAGTTTGCCTTGGGAAGCAGTCGTAGTGTTTACAAGGAAGCCGAACGGATCGTTAAGGTTGTGTATCGATTATTGTAAGTTGAACGAGAAGACGATAAAGAACTAATAACCGTTACCTAGGATTGACGATTTGTTCGATCAGTTGAGTGGAGCCAAAGTATTCTCTTAATTGGATTTGACTACAGGGTTCCATCAACTTAGAGTAGCAGAGTAGTATTCATTTGACGGTGATTAGGACAAGATATGGATCACACGAATGGTTAGTGATGCCGTTCGGACTAACTAATGCCCCAACATTCTTCGTGGACTTAATGAACAGAATCTTTCGAGAGCATCTAGACAAATTTGTATTAGTATTCATAGATGACATATTGATATATTCCAAGGATGAAAGAGACCATAAAGTTAATTTTAGGTTAGTGCTTGGGACACTGAGACAGTATCAGTTGAAGGAAAAGTTTTCAAAGTGTCACTTTTAGAAGAAGGAAGTGAAGTTTCTTGGTCATATAGTCTTAGAGAAAGGGTTGTCAGTAGATCCGACTAAGATCGAGGCAGTGAATAATTGGAAGAGACCCAAGATAGTGACTGGGATAAAGAGTTTTCTTAGATTAGCTGGCTACTACCAAAGATTCATTAAGGATTTCTCGCGGATAGCAGCGTCGATGATTAAGCTAACCATGAAAGAGGTGAAGTATGTTTGGACTGATAAATGTGAGGAAGCATTCCAGAAGTTGAAACATTTATTGACTAATGCACCTGTGTTAGTTGTTCTAAAGGGGAATCGGGACTTAGTGGTATACACGGATGCATGTGGAACATGATTAGGAGCTGTGCTAATGTAGAGGGGTAAAGTGATTGCCTATGCTTCTCTACAGCTTAGACCGCATAGAGTTAGATATCAAACTCATGATTTTGAATTAGCTACAATAATTTTCACATTGAAAGTATGAAGACATTACCTTTTGGGAGAAAGATTCGAGCTGTTAATGGATCATATGTCACTAAGATATTTATTCCCTTAAAAAGAGTTGAATATGAGATGGCAGAGATGGTTAGAGTTCATAGTTGCATACGACTTTGGTATTGAGTACACACCATGAAAAGGAAATAAGGTGGCGGATGCACTTAGCAGAAAACATCAAAATGCTATATTGGCAATGATAGCTGAGTGGAAAGATTTAGAAGCATTGACTACATGTGGAGTACAATGGAGACCTGAGGCTAGTTATAGTCGAGAAACTGCCATGTTATCATGTTTAGAAGTTCGACCGATGATGATCGAAAGGATTGCTTCTAAACAAGGAGAAGATAGTTATTAGCTGAGCGGATCAGAAGGTTAAGGAATGGAACAAAGAGCGATGACTTGAAAGATTTCAGTCTTGACCAGAATGGGTGGTTGAGGAAGAAAGGACGACTATGTGTTTCGAGTGTGGGAAACGTTAGGAAGGAAGTTCTTAGAGAATGTCATCGTTCGAAGTTCACTATTCATCCGGGCAGAACTAAGATGTATTAGGATATGAGAAGGAGTTTCTTCTGGGAAGGTATGAAAAGAGACGTAGGCTTATGGGTGAAGCAAAGTTTGAACTGTCAATAGGTAAAGGCCGAGCATCAAAAACCGAGTGGATAACTTCAGCCTTTGGATTTTCCAGTCTGCAAATGGGATTCTATCTCAATGGATTTCATAGACGGATTTCCAAGGTCAAATAGAGGAAATAAAAGTATCTGGGTTATAGTGGACAGATTGACTAAGAGTGCATGGTTTATACCTGTTAAGTTAACTAGATTTAGCTAAGTTATTCATGAGGAATATAGTTAGACTACATGGAATTCCTAGTAGTATAGTAAGTGATAGAGATTCGTTATTCACTAGTGAGTTCTGGAAGAGTCTACAGGATACTTTAGGTACCAAGCTCAGTATGAGTACCGCTTAACATCCGCAGATAGATGGGAAACGGAGAGAGTTAACAAAGTCTTTGAGGATTTGTTAAGAGCTTGTGTGCTAGATTCCGGAGGATCATGGAAACACCATCTACACTTAGTCGAGTTTCCGTATAACAACAATTATCAGACTAGTATATGGATGGCACCGTTTGAAGCTTTATATGGAAGGCCATGTAAATATCCAGTTTATTGGTTAGAGACTAAGGATATAATAGTTCTTGGTCCGGATTTGGTTAAAGAAGTTGTAGAAAAGATTAAGTTAATCCGGGCTAGAATAAAGGAAGCTCAGTCTAGGCAGAAGAGTTATGCTGATAAGAGACGGAAAGACTTAGAGTTCTCAGTTGGAGATCATGTTTTCATAAAAGTGTCACCAATGAAAGGTATGACCAGAATTGGAAAGTCAGAAAAATTGGCACCAAGATTTGTTGGACCATTTCCTATTATAGAAAGGATAGGGAAACTCACATATAGGGTAGAGTTACCGAATAGTTTGACAGGAGTCCACAATTTTTTCCATATTTCTCATTTAAGGAAGTGTGATCCAGAGACTACTATTATGTCGACTATGTTAAAGATCCAGTAATGGAATCAGATATGACTATAGTTAGAAAACTTGTTCGTATAGTTGCGAGAGATGAGAAGAGACCAAGGAACAAGGCAGTCAGATTGGTCAAAGTCCAGTGGAGTGACGACGTGAGAGACTTAGAAAACCAAGAGCAGGATTAGGGACACTTGTCCTGACTTGCTTGATGGTATGATTTAAATTTAAGTTTGATTATTGTGGGTATCTTATCGTAATTTCAAGGATGAAATTCTTTAAAGAGGAGAGTCTGTAATGACTAATTTTTGCTAACATTATTTAGAACATTTAATTGGGTAAATTAAATAAAATAACGTAGAAAGTTAAGAGATGGAGATTTGTAAGTTGAGGAGGAGTCGTGCCTTAATGAATGTGTTAACAAAAGGGAAACTAAACATAATTAAGAAGGAGGAATACGATGAGGGTAAAATGGTAATAGCCTATATTCCTATACCTCAAACCCTTCTATTCATTCTACATTCACAAACTAAACAAAAGCAATACTAAGCTTAGGCCGTCCACCATTAAGAAGATTCAAAAGGAATATAAGCTAGGATTCAAGTAGAAAGCTTGAAGAAATCAATCTAAGGGCAAATCTCAACCTTCTTAGCACAAAGCCAAGGACCGTCTCATATTTTGATAATGATTTCGGTTTTAAAGGATAAATCCATTTATTTGCAAGTTATATGCCATGTTATAGTGATTATATGATTATATGCTTTAATTTGATGATTTATAGAGATTTAATAAGAATTTTATGATATGTTTAGATTAGAAAACCTATCAAATGATATCTAAATGAGTTGCATTTTTGATATATGGTCAAAAATATTATTCTAGAAGTGGGTTTCAAGTTTCATAATTTTCTAAGTAATTATGGATTTATTATGGATTTTCTATGAGAGAAATTAGTTAATTTCACGTTAAATTATTTAAGGCAATTAAATAATATTTTCGGGTTTGAAATTTATATATGTTAGAAAACATATTTAATGTGAATTATTATGATTTTTGGGTATTTTTCCTAAGTTGTTTTACTATGGTTAATAAATTAATTATGTTAGAGGACTTAAATTTTTAAACGTTTTATTAAGGAGAAGGGCTTAAGTGTTAAATTGTTTCAAATAATTAAAACTTGATTTCGGTAGCAAATTCATAAAAAGGGAATTGATAAAGTTTTCTAAACTAATAAGATTTCGACAAATATTAATGGTAGGTAAAAAGGAATTTCTTTAAAAGGATAAAATACAGTTTTTATTAAAATTACATCTTCGCCACTACCCTTGCTAGCTTTTGACATCATACACCCGCATAAAACCCCTTCCGTACCCATTTGAAACCAATATACATGCTATCAATTCATTGGTAAGTAGTGTATGGAGATAGGCGGAAGGTAGGATGGTGTCGAAGGCATGCATTGAAAGGGGCGAAGTTGTCTTTCAAACCTTTCAAACCAATATCCCTTCACAACCATTGAGTCACTTTCCTTTTAACCCATACATGTGAAAGGGAAGGTGTTGCGCCTAAACCTTTCGACATGGTTAAGACCGCTATACTTTAAGACATAAGTATATATATATATATGGAAGCATGTTGGCATCATCTTAGGTCTTTCGAAAAGATAACTTTCGAATGTGTCCCTTTTATACTTTGTAGCTTTTTTTGTTTTCAAACTATGGTTCCAAAAGAAATACTTTTAATTGGTTTCAGAGCTATGCTTCCATAATTCTTTTACTTGAGACCAATGCTTTCGAAAGTGATGCTTTCGCCCCATTTCCCTTCGACCCTATAGTTTTATTAAGTGTTGAACTCAATGATTTCGAAAGGGATGCTTTCAATGATTTCAAAAGGAATGCTTTCAATGATTTCGAAAGAGGTTGTTTAAGGTCTTAAACAATGGTATTGAAGGTATTGTTTTGGCTTTATAGCCTAATTTTTTCTAACTTATAAAGGGCTTTAACTTATTTTAAAGGGAAAGATAACCCTATTGATTTTAGGTTTTCATCAACATTGTTTTGTGTAAAGGATATATCATGGGATGGATATTTTCAGTAAAGCAAAGAGTATATTTTCCTTGTTTAAGTATGATTTAAAAGGGTTAAATCAATTTGAAATAAATGTTTTCAAGGAAAATTGAAAAGGGTGGTTAGCCCTGTGTATATGTCTCGGAATTAGAAAACTAGATGAGACTGGTGTGGGGTCGCGCCCTATACTTTAGCTAGTAGGCCCTAGCTAATATAAGTCCAAAATTCCAGTGTGTAGAGCTTTATTGTGGGTAAGACTAAAGTGATGTTACACATAGAAAGGAATACACAGAGTAGAGATAGGTTATTGGTGAGCTAATAAAACTATTAGGATGAGTTGACCCTAGGAGAAGTAAATTAAGGATAGACCATCCAGTATTGTGTCTAACAGAAGTTAGAATATTTATTATGTCTGGTAGGCTCGAGTTAGCCAGTGGTTAATAGTCAGCCAGATAAACTATAATGTTCGGACGGATAGTCCGTTGATTACCTAATTTATATGTATATATGTTATCGCTACTATTTTTATAATTAGTTTGATTGTAGGATTTTGATTTGTAAAAGATATGATTTTAAAAGGATATTAGCAAGGGAAACCCATTCCGCTAAGCGGCATGGTCTCACTTAATATCAGTAAATCAAGATGTAATAGAATTGTTCACACCAGGCTTTATGTTTGACTCGAAGTTTATGTTTCCCCTTAAACTCTCGGGTTCACAAAATTTAATTTGAGTAGATTGGGATTTAAGGTATTTCAGGTTTTAGTAGGTTACGAATAAAGCTTTCGAAGATGTGCAAGAGGCAAGGATTAGCTATTTAGGAGTCTATCAATTATTGTTCCGCTGTGATGTATTTATTGAGTGATATGTCTATTTAATACTCTGATCATCTAAGGGGGCATCTTCATATGTCACCCTTGGCGTATTTTGTAATAATTATATTTATCTACACCTAGGGATCATTTTGAGATTATTTAATTGAATATGAAATATTGATTTCAAATGTAATCAGAAAAGCTGTTTTAAAATCTGTGTTAATTTTATTTCATATTCATGTGCTTCTGATATTATGGATACCATTAACATAATCATATTTTTCATCGGAAGTTAATACTATAGATGATTGCAGTAGCTATAGCGGTTAGCTTTGAGCCTCAAAGTAGGGAATGTCACACTCCCCATGATAAACATCGATCCAAGTCTAGATCTCCTCCTTCTAAAAGTTCTAAAAGGCAACAAGATCATCGCGATGACGTTCCTCATATTAACACCTCTCGTAGTCCCCCTCCCACTTTAGTTTCTTCGCAGTCCGTTATTCTCTCTCATCCTTAGCGACCCAGCGATCATCGGTGTTATAGTGAGCATGATGTTCACAAACAAAGGTGGGAAAAGAAAGTGCTGACACCCAAGTTATTACTGGAGCTCAACAAGTCGATGTTGTCGCTCGTATGGCCCAACTTAAGTCAGATTTTCCAAATGTATGCATCGATGGATTTTTCTTTGTACCCAATCTTAAGAAAGTTCCTGAAAATGTCCAGCAAATGACAATGGATTGTGTGAATGATATCCACAAGCAGTATAATAAGTGGATGAGAGTGGTGGAGAGGATTTTTAAAGTATCTTGCGAGAGAGTAGCAGAGATTGAGAAATTGAAATGCCAAGAGGCCCAAGACAAGGGGATCATCGATACTCTAACCAATGGGTTAGAATCTTCAAGGAGCTCACAAGCAGAAGCCGAGAGAAAAGCAAAAACATTCATCAAGGTACATGAGGATGAGAAAGCCGAGCCTTGGCCGAGGTTGAAGCGATTCATCATTGGAACCATAAACTGGTGTTAGAGAGGGATGCGGCCTAAAGAAGCGTAGTTGAATACTAAACTAAGTTTGAGCATGAATCCCAAGATAAAGAGAAAGTGTTGAAAACCGGTCAGAATGCTTGTGATGAGTTGGTTGCCGTCAAGCTTGAAAGAGATGCAGCTGTTGAAAAGGCCAAAGACATTGATGCCCTCGTTAAACAAGAAGTGGAAGTCGCGAAAGAAAAGGCCAGGGAGGAGGTTATGGAAGTGCCGAAATCCTGAAGCATAGAAACTTAAAGTGGCTCCGAGGTGACTACCTTTACCATCTTGTATGTGCTTGTACGTGCTTGGGAGCATCTTAGGAGGAGAAAAAGGCTCTCGACACTGAAGAAATCGATCTGATGGGGCTGGAAGGCGATATTCTATTAGGTGACGAAGCCAAGGTTCTATATGAAACCTAGCTTATACTCCAAAAAGAGCACGCCAAAACCTCTCAACATGAAGCTGGTGAAGGTTTCAGATCAGTGTCACATAATGTCGCAGATGACCAAAATTCGGTGACCCAAGCTATTCTCAGCACCACTGTGAATTCTTCTATTGAGCCTGGTTACAATCCAAAGAAGCCGCATATTGACACATCTAGTGGGCTCTCCCCAATCATGGAAGGAGGTTCTGGTGGCTCTTTTACTCACGTGAGGGAGCAATCTAGAGATGGTATTTTATTTATCTCACTTGTCCTTTAGAAAGCTAGAGTGTCCTCGGTTGATATATCTAATCTCTTTAGTTATGTTTCATCAACTTTAGGTCAGCCGACTACAGTTCTACTTCTTCCTCAAGAATCTCAACCAGTACCTCAGGTGCTTGTGACGGAGTTCGTTACTATCACGGCTTCAGCAACAACCCCAGATGTCCTAAAAGAAGAAGCTTTTGTGATCGACAAGCACTTGGTGGATGCTTTGGTGAGGGAAGAAAGCGATCTGCGTCAAGAGATTCCTGTTGATGAAGATGTTGTGATTATTGGAGCTTCACAGTCCTTGTCAGACCCTTCTATGCAAGAAATGTCATAGAAACTCGGGGCAGACATTGCCCTTGAGACAAAAGTCAAGCAGGAGAAAATGGAGCTCGTTCCTCCTTCCATCTCCATCATTTTTCCTAGAGAAACTGTGAATGCTTTTGCTCCTCAATTAGAACCTGCTCAAGATGCACCTACTGGGTTAACCCAGACTACTCCGGTGAAAGGCCAAGGATGCAGGAAGAGAGGAGAAAACAAGAGTGGGGGAAAGTTCGAGTAAAATTTCTCCCGATTTCAAGAAGAAGAAAAGGAAGCCGAGGAGGAAGTAATTCTTTACGTGTACTCATGCTCTAAAGTCTTTTGGGTTTTGTTGGCCGAATTTGTACGAGATCGCCTGGTTTTTAATTCTTTTGCTATGAGTACTTATACTTGACTTTCCAAGCTTATTTAAATAAAGTTCTTTTACTTTTGTTGAACTTTTATGTGAATTTGCTTAAGTAGTTGAGCTATTACGTTTTCCATTTAATGTACTTGTAATTTGTTGCTCATTGATTCAGATGATACTCCGTTAATTTTATCACAAGGCCTCCATACGGTCGTGGCCTCACATCGTACTAGATACTGGGATCAAGCCCTAGTGTTACGCCATCGGATTCAGCGGTCTAAGTGATTATACTCCTGCCCCCAGTTCTCGGGTTGAAGGAGTTAAATAGTGGATGGTCGAATTCCATCTTTAGCGAATTTATACTCCTCCTGCCAGTTTTAGGTCAGAGTTAATGGAATAGTGAGTGGTTGAATTACACTCATCTATTTGCATACTCATATTCGCACTCTGGGGATAAGAGTTTGTTGGCAGATGGTCAGATCGCACCTAATTTGTGTTTATACTCTTGTCCATGCTCTAGAGACTTAGAGTTATTTCAACAAATAGTTGAACAGTATTTTCTTTGATTGATTGACTTGCCCCCAAGCTTAGGGTTTAACTAGAGAGCGATCTATCGTGTTACGATTGCTTCTTGATTCATGTCTGTCCCATCGCTTGGTGGGATTAATTTGATGATTGGATGGTCAAGTCACATCCATTTCTCGTTAGGCACTCCGCTCGTCGGGCTGTGAGTGAGAATCATCAAATGAATAGTCGGACCACATTCATCTTGTTTAGTCCAATCATGAACTTTTTTAATTGGTTGGCTCCAAACTCTAGGAACCTGCTCGGACATGTCAGTATTAGTTAGTCGAGTATCATAACTAATATGTAATGCTATAACAATCACTGATACGAAGAATATTTCAAATTTTATTTGCCAAATGGAAAGAAATAACATAATCTATCTTATTACATATCTGGAAAATAAAATGCTAAAGCAAATTCGGAAATTAAATACAACTGAATGAAAAAGAATGAACTAAGTAAAATAGCGTCATAAATGCTCGCTATTCCATGCCCTTGGGAGTGTGATGCCATCGACGGTTGCTATCTTGAAAGTTCCTTCTCCAAGCCACTATTCAATGACGTACAGTCCCTCCCAAGTAGGATTCATGCGTGACGGGATAGGAAAACCTATTTCAAGATGAGATCATCGATTTCAAAGGTCCTAGGTTGGACTTTAATGTTGTAGTATCGGGCGACTAGGCATCGATGTGCACCTGGCTAAAATCAGCTTCTTCGTGCTTCTCATCTACCAAGTCTAGAGATTCTAAGAGGAGATCTCTATTCATTCTGGGGTCGTAGTAGGTCACTCGATGAGAAGGGACTTCGAGTTCAATAGTAATGACGGCTTCGGAGCCGTAAGCAAGGGCGAATGGAGTTTGGCCAGTCGTAGACTTGTGGGTGGTTCTGTAAGCTTATAATGTTGTTGGGAGTTCATCCACCCACTTGCCTCTAGCCTTTTCCAAACATTTCTTCAGAATGGACATTATTATTTTGTTCACAGCTTCAACTTGTCCATTTGCTTGAGGGTCAGCAACTGCGGCAAATCTCTTTTCAATATGATGCTGATGACAGAA
This sequence comes from Allium fistulosum, assembly GCA_030737815.1. Taxonomy (NCBI): domain Eukaryota; kingdom Viridiplantae; phylum Streptophyta; class Magnoliopsida; order Asparagales; family Amaryllidaceae; genus Allium; species Allium fistulosum. The sequence goes on along the minus strand of CM060904.1, from coordinate 287,933,275 downwards.
GTCTTTTAATTCAGCACTATCGAATTAGGTTCCATTATCAGTTATAATGGTTCGTGTAAGGCCAAAATGACAGATGATGTTCCGAACAATGAAGTGGATTACTTTCTTCATCGTGATCGTGGTTAAAGGTTCTGCTTTATCCCATTTGGTGAAATAATCAACTACTACGATGATGTACTTCGCACCACCTTTAAAGATCGGTAACGAACCGATAATATTTATGTCCCATGTGGCAAATATCTATGTCCCATATGGCAAACGACCATGGATTGGCCATTTGTGTAATTTCCATTGACGGAGCTCTCAAAACTTTTACATATATCTGGCATTTGCCGCATCACTTAACATAATCAGCAACATCTCGGTTGACAGTTAGCCAGTAATACCTATAACGGAGTATTTTCTTTGCAAGGGTTTGTTCCCAAGTGTGACACCACATTTCCCTTCTTGAACTTCCACTATAACTCGTTTTATTTCATCATGAGCAATACACCAGAGCAGGGGAACTGAAAAACCCTTTCTATGCATGACTCCTTCCAGAATGATATATCATTAAGCTTTACAGAGAATTTGTCGTCCTTCATTCCTCCGTTCGAGAAGGACTCCCTATAGCTAATAATCTTTAATCGGAGTCATCCACAACTCCTTCTCAGGCTCCGTCTCTAGTACCCAGTCCATTTCCATCTGGTTTATGCTTAGAGCATCTTGTACTTCAACTGGAACCAAGCCCATTTGTTGTGCATCCCCAATGCTAGCAAACTTTGCCAATGAGTCGGCCTCTTTGTTTTGATTCCGGGGAATGTGCATGATGTCATAATACTCAAAGTCAATCAAAAGCTCTTGGACTCGGATAGGGTACGGAGCGAGTCATTGTCCTTTAGCCTGGTAATCTCCCCTGATTTGGTATACCACCAACCCGGAATCACAAAAGATTTTATTCCCTGTTCTTTGGCAAGTTTGAGTCCAACAATCAAAGCTTCATACTCAGCTTCGTTGTTCGTTGCAGGGAAGTCAAGCTTCAAAGCTTAACAAATTGATCGATCCTCCATAGTTACTAGCATGACTCCAGCTCTAAAACGACGATAATAGATGCTTTATCCATATACATTGTCCATCGAGTGGTAGGGGCTCCACCGCTCTTTGGGAGATCATCTTGTGCGGTGAATTCTGCTATAAAATCTACCAGTGCCTATCCCTAGATGGCTCTCTGAGGGAGATAAGTGATGTCAAATTGACTTAGTTCGATGGTCCACTTTAGTAAGCTTCCAGATGTCTGAGGTCGTTGTAAAACCTGTCGTAACGGCTAATCTATGTAAATGTTGATGGGATGAGCCCGAAAATAGGGGTGGAGCTTTCATGAAGCAATTAACAAGCAATACGCCAATTTCTCTATCTTTGGATAGTTCCTTTTAGCTCCTCTTAATCTCTTGCTAACATAATAGACCGATCTCTGGATTCGATTCTCCTCATGAAGTAGTGTGACATTTATAGCGTGTATCGACATGGTCAAGTAGATATACAAGTCTTTTGATCCACCAGCTTTGACAAGATGGGAGGTCTCTCTAAGTGGTTCACCAAATCTTGGAATGCGTCTTGACAGTCCTACGTCAATTCAAAGTCTCTTTTCCCTATTCTAATAGAGTCAAAGAACGGAATAAATTTATTAGTGGCTCTAAAAATAAATCGACTTGGGGCGGCAACCTTCCCATTTAGGCTCTGTACTTGTTTAATGGTCTTTGATGCTTGGATGTTGCGAATTACTCAAATCTTCTTGGGATTAGCTTTGATTCTGTGAGCATTGACAATGAAACCCAAGAATTTTCCAAATGCAATGCCGAAGGACCATTTTAGAGGATTGATCTTCATTTTGTAATATTAGAGGACATCAAACATTTCTGACATGTTTCTAATGTGGTCTCTTGATCATCATGACTTCACGAGCATATCATCCACATATACCTCCATCGTCTTTCCAATTTGATCTTTAAACATTTGGTTAACTAGGCGTTGATGGGTCGCTCCAACATTCTTTAATCCAAATGGCATTACCATATAGCAATACAATCCAACGTTGGTAATAAAACTGGTGTGCTCCTGGTCGGGTATGTGCATCGAGATTTGATTATATCTAGAGTACGCATTCATGAAAGATAGCAACTCATGTCCTGTGGTTGAGTACACTAGTTGATCGATCCTCGGAAGGGGAAAGCTATCTTTAAGGCATGCCTTATTCAGGTTCGAATAGTCAATGCATGTCCGCCATTTTCCATTTGCCTTTCATACAAGTATAGGATTAGATACCCATTTTGGGTAGAGGGCGTCACGAAAAAACCCATTGCTTTTGAGTCTATCCACCTCCTCTTTAAGAGCGACAGATCTCTTCGACTCCATATCGTGCCATTTCTGTTTCACTGGGACATGTCTCGGGTCGATATTTAATGTGTGGCTCACAATGGCAGGCAAGATTCCACACATGTCAGAATGGGTCCAAATGAACACATCAGGATTCACTCGGAGAAAAACCAGCAAGTTCTTTGATCACCGGGAGGCTGAGCATGATCCAATCTTTAGGACTCATGATGTCGGTCGTTAGCTCGACCAGTGCTACCTTGATCTCTTTGGGATCCTCCTCATTATTCCTTGGATCTATGTGAAAGTCTATAGTAGGGTGGATCGATTATGCAAATGGCAAGTGTGTGTATAATTTAAACTATATTGTAACAATATTAAAGTATGTAAACAAGAATAATCACACCAGAGATTTTATACTGGTTCGGACCTCCCGTCCTACGTCCAGTCCCGAAGCTCCTCTTCGGAATTTCCTTTTACCGAATAACCCTCACTTCACCCGAAGGAACAGGTTTACAATAGCAGAGTTTCTTTGTCAACTGTGTGTTCTCTATTACACGGATTTTGACTATATAGTGCAAATGCTTCCAATATATATATCTAGAGATTGTTGTCTATGAGGAACTATATATTTGGAAGTGTAGAGTACAAGTATAGATTGCTAGAGATCAAGAATATATCAGAGTATAAGAGTAGAAGGCGCAAGTAAGTTAGGTGAAATCTTCTCTTGAATTCCTGATGTTATTTATAGTGGTAGAGAGATCCTTTGTGTAGTTGCATCTGTTAGTAAGTGCTCTAAGGTCGCTTCTAATGGTGATGAAGAGTTGCAGTGAAGAGGAGCGATCGTGTCTTTTCAATTGTGACATTTGTACTTTGAATATACACAGCCGAGTTCAAAATCAGACGTTTGGAAAATATTTTAGACGTCTGGTTCTCATATATTTTTTCTATATAGTTGCTTGTCAAACATCTGAGTATATTAACCAGACGTCTGGTTCTGTCTGATATGCGAACCAGAGAATTCAGTCAGACATCTGGTAAGTGCACTCAGACGTCTGGATTTGTGCGTGTTGCTTTTCCTGTGCCTGTATCATACCTTTTCCAATTCTCTCGACTTGTAGCCTCTTGATACTTCTTTTGAGTCTTGTTCTTGTCTCTTTGGTGATGTTACTTTATCAATTACCTGTAAATATAGATATATATGCATATTCGATTTCTATTGTATAGTTGTTATCATCGAAACCATAGAATTGATTTCCTAACAATCTCCCCCTTTTTGATGATGACAACTATTCAATGTACTTATATATAGATTATAAATCTCCTCCTGAATATGTGCTTATTTTGATTGTTTTATGATTATACTTATATTTCTCCCCCTTTGGCATTATCAAAAAGAATTATAAATTGAAGCCAACCGTCAAAACAAGCAAAGAAAGTGTCATTAAACTTGAAATACGATTACAAGCATAGATTTGTACAAAAATTGATATTCCAAAAACATAAGATCTATGATTCCCTAAATCTATGATTCCTTTGGAGAGGTTTTATTTTTATCATCTTCCTTTGGTTCTTCTTCTTTAGAAGTACTAGCCTTTGAAGGAGATGTCAAAGCTTCTTTAAGCGGTTCATCCTCAGAGAGTTTTGAATGTTTTGCAGGAGGAGAAGATACTAGGGTTGGCCAATCATCAGAAGGTGGTGTTAGACCGCGAACCCGTTGAAGTACTTCTTTAAGAACCGTCAAGACAATGGAAAGGGATTCTTCAACAGTAGCTAGGCGTGTAGCAAACGACATTTCGAAGTTGTCAGTTCGCTTAGCCAAAAGCTTTTGATTTTGAGATAAAATTTGTTGGTTTCGAAGAGTGAGATCTCGAATACTTTCATTTGGATTTGTATCCGTTCGAGTCTCCATTATTTCCTCTTGTCCCGGATAATCAAAGGGTGCGGGTGGAGGAGGAGTTGCTTCTCGATGTTGTTCCTCCTCTTGGGATGGATCACTGTGAGGTTGAGGAGGAGGCTCAACTCTTCTAGATTGACGATTTTGCGTCCAATCTTCGAAGGACATGAACTCTGGAGGGGTTTCTTGTAGATGCATCAGAGAGAAGAACTTGGGGAAGCATACATAGGTGAGATTTCTTCGAATGTAGATAGATAGGATGGGATATTATGTGAACGAGAAGTCTCATAATATAAGTTGGGTAAATAATTGACGGCCTTGATCGAGTCCAAAAATGCTTTAGCTCATCGAAGATAAATTTGGCCCAATTTACTCTTGTTCCACTAAATAGAGCATATAGGGCTTTGTGCTCTAATTCGGTGATTTGCTCGTGACTACCGATTCATGGAATAATTGTGTTAATTATCATTCGGGTTAGAAGTCGAGCTTTTGGACGTAGAAATTTGAAGGCAAATTTTGGCATTTCGTCCTCCTAAATTTGGTGAGTTATATTGTTCCATGGCTTGAAGCGCATATCCGGAATGTTGTATATATCTTCCCCTGTGTCAGAGCATCCTAGTGTGTGACCTATTATGCCTGGAGTTAATGTAATCGTGTTCCCATACACGCTAGACCAGAGCCAGTTATCCTCAACTTCAGTGTTCCACACTGAAGTACTGTCTAAGTTTGCATAGAATAAAAATATAGCTAATTGATCTATTTGGACATCATTAGGAGTAAAAGAAATTAGGGTTTACAACCCGGCATTTTCACATAGCTCATCGAGATCATACATAGGGTATTTAAGGAGATTGTAGAATGGACATATGTGGAGTTTTTTATTTTGAATGTCTTCATACCTTTTGATGGAATTCAGCGCTTTATTCATCCACCTTTCGATCTGTTCATCAGAGCATACCTGAGGATTTGAAGATGAGGCCGGTTGGTCTTGTTTTCTCTTTAACATCTTGGCATTCTTAGTGCGAGGAGGCATTTTGATTAGTTTTGCTTAAAAATGATTCTTTGGAAGAAAAATCGTCTCTGAGAAAATCGTAGGTTATAGTAATTTTTGAGATAGAAACAAAAAATGATGATATCTGGGTGAATTTAAACGGTTGATTGGGAATCAAACGTCTAGATTGGAAATCAGTCGTCTGGTTTCCTCTATTTTGAGTGCAGCAGATAAAATTAGACGTATGGCTTATTGATGTAGACGTCTGGTTTTATTGAATTTGAAAATTCATAGAGACAGAGAACTATGGCAGACGTCTGGATCTTAGTTCAGACGTCTGAAATGTTCTGATTTTTATTTGTAGCAGACAGAGTAAAATTTCAGACGTCTGGGTGGTGTATCAGACGTTTGACATATGCACAGTTCTTAATTTTTAGACGTATATCATTGTGTCAGACGTCTGAATGATATAGGCAGACGTTTGAAATCAGCAGTGTAACTAAAAATAGCCTAAAATTTAATGGTTTTGCTTATTTCTCGAATTCTTATAACAGTAATTTTATTGTTATGAAATAAAATAACAAATAAGCATATATACATATAAATATAATTTATTTAGAAGGCGATGGAGTTTTGCGATCTCCTGAGTTGTCATCCCTCCATGGTTTAAGTGGAGACCATATGTTACCACGTTCGTGGGATCTTGGAGAGCCAAAAAATCGTCTCGGTGACGGATCCGAAGGAGTACGATATGAAGATGAGGGATCTAAAGAACTACAAGGTTTTGGGAGTGGGTCATGGACATCTTTCTTTCGTGACGAACAAAACTTCATCGCTACTTGTTCCAAAAAGCTTAGGCGACGTGCTGTGACTTTTTGCTCAAAATATAGTTCTCTTTGAAGATCTATCTGTTGTTTCTAATAATGATGAATTTCATCAATTTTCTCTTTTGTGTTAGGAGATACAAACAGAGATCTTTTGGTCTTCTTGTTATCGGGAGTAAATCCCGTATGATATGAAGTCCACCTATGCGTTGGTTCATGAATTGGTGTGGGTGTAGGAAGTCGCTGGGGTGTATCAACCGAGCTATCTGGCGTAGGCATTGAGATGGAGATATACGAGTTATCAGAAGACATGGCTATATTTTGTTTGATGAGAAAAAAATAATAATTGTATTGATATATTTTTCTCTTGAAGTATAGCTTTTTATATATGTTAAAAATTTATTTTTAGAGAAACTAACTATCTAAAAAACAAAGGGTGTATGAATTACTGATTATAATTTGTGGATAGAAAAATACTTGACTAAATATAAGCCATATGAAGCAAGAATTATTCAGTAATAAGATCATGAAGAGAGAAAATCCCTAAATCATGTCGGAGTTTAATAAAAGTTTGTTCATTTAATGGTTTTGTAAAGATGTCGGCTATCTGATTTTTAGTATTTACGTATTCTAATAAGATATTTCCTTTTTCAACATTGTCTCGTAAAAAATGATGTCGTATATCTATATGCTTAGTTCGTGAGTGATTGACAGGGTTTTTTGATAAATTTATTGCACTTGTGTTATCACAATATATTGGAGATTTATTGATACTTTTGCCGAAGTCCATAAGTGTTTGTTGCATGTATATTACTTGTGCACAAGCTAGAGCTGCTGAGATATATTCGGCTTCGCAAGTAGATAAAGAAACACAATTTTGCTTTTTGCTAAACCATGAAACTAATGATTGTCCGATAAAGTTACATGTTCCACTAGTACTCTTACGATCTGTTCTACACCCTCCGAAATCTGCATCACTATATGAAACTAGTTCAAATGATGATCCTTTAGGGTAAAACAAACCATAATCTCTACTACTAGATAGATAACGTAACATACACTTAATAGCTCTTAGATGAGATTCTTTTGATTTTGCTTGAAATCGAGCACAAAGGCATACACTCATCATAATATCGGGTCGACTAGCCGTTAAATAGAGTAAAGAGCCAATCATGCTTCGATATAATTTTTCATCAAAGTCTTTTCCGTTTTCATCTTTTTCTAAATGAACAGTAGTACTCATCGGTGTTGGTTTGCTTGAAATTTTATCCATTCCAAAGCGTCGTAATAAGTCGTTACAATATTTTTCTTGGTGAATAAAAATACCATTTTCAAGTTGTTTTATTTGTAAACCTAAAAAGAAATTTAATTCTCCCATGTGAGACATTTCAAATTCATTTGTCATAATTTTTGAGAATTGACTACATAGATTTTCATTAGTTGAACCAAAAATAATATCGTCTACGTAAATTTGCACAACTAGAATATCGTTATCTTCTCGTTTAATAAATAAAGTTGTATCAATTTTACCTATTTGAAAACCTAATGAAATTAAGTGATTTTTAAGTCGTTTGTACCAAGCTCGAGGAGCGTGTTTTAAACCATATAAAGCTTTTTATAATTTAAAAACATGATCGGGATATTTTTCATGAGTAAATAAAGGGGGTTGTTCAACATATACGTTTTCTTTAATAAAACCATTTAAGAAAGCACTTTTGACATCCATTTAAAACAATTTAAAATTGTGATGATTTGCAAAAGCAAGTAAGGTTCGTATGGCCTCGAGTCTTGCTACTGGGCAAAAGTTTCGTCGTAGTCGATGCCTTCTTCTTGATTATAACCTTGAGCAACTAAACGTGCTTTATTTCTTACAATATTCCCATTCTCATTAGCTTTGTTTTTAAATACCCATTTTGTTCCTATAACTGGTTGGTCTTCAGGTCTTGGAACTAGTTCCCAAACATTACTACGTTCAAATTGATTCAATTCTTCTTGCATAGCCATTATCCAAAAGTTATCATTTGAAGCTTCTTTATAATTTTTTGGTTCAAGATTTGACACAAATGCCACATGGCTTATTTGATTAAGTTGATTTCTAGTTACTCTAGAATTGAGATCTCCAATGATATTATCTTTTGGATGATTCTTAAGAATTCTAGGGGACGATATTAAAGTGTTATTTTGCACGTTTGTTTCATTATTAATAGAATTTGTTGAATTTGTTATTGGAATAGTCTCTTCTTCATCATTAGTATGATTGTTAAATAAAATTTCGTCGAACGAAACATGTAAACTTTCTTCAATAGTGTTATTTCATTTATTGAAAATTCTATATGCTTTCCTACGATCAGAATATCCACCAAAGATACCTTCATCGGCCTTCGAATTAAATTTTCCTAAGTTATCTTTTGTATTTAATATAAAGCATTTTGAGCTGAAAGTTTTAAAGTATGATACTTTAGGTTTTCTTCCAAAAAATATTTCAAAACAAGTTTTATTAGTCATAGGGCGTATAGTTACTCAATTTAATATGTAACAAGCTGTGGCAATAGCTTCTGCCCAAAAGTGTTTTGGTAAACCGCTACTATTTAGTAGTGTTCGTGCACATTCTTGTAACGTACGATTTTTTCTTTCTACTACACCATTTTGTTGGGGTGTTCGAGGAAAAGAAAAATTATGGCTTATTCCTTTCTTATTGCAAAAATTAGTAAAAAGATCGTTTTCGAATTCTCCTCCGTGATCACTTCGAATATTTTTAATTTTCAAGTCCATTTGTGTTCTAATTCTTTTAGCAAATATTTTAAACATTTCAAAGGTATCGCTTTTATGTTTTAAAAACAAGGTCCATGTATACCTTGAAAATAATCAGCTATGACGAAAACATATTTGTTGTGATTTATAGATCGTATTTGTGTTGGACCAAATAAATCTAAATGTAATAATTCTAATGGTTGTTTTGTAGAAATATTATTTTTAGATTTAAAAGTGGTTTTCTTTAGTTTTCCAATTAGACAATCGTCACATAAATTTTCTACTTTGTAATTTATTTTAGGTAAACCTCTAACTAACTCATATTTTTCCAATTTATTAATACTTTTCAAATTGATATGACAAAAACGTTTATGCTATAACCATGGATCATTATGTTTGGCGGTTAAACATAAATTTGAATTTTTATTTATATTCATGTTTAATACATAAATATTTTTGTTTCTAAAACCTTCAAATATAAGTTGTTTGTTATTATCTAAAATATTACATCTATCTTTTTTGAAATTTATTTGAAAGCCTTTGTCACATAATTGACTAATGCTTAGTAGATTGTGTTTTAGATTTTCTACTAATAAGACATTTGTAATAATAGGAGAGTTAGAAATACCATAATTGATGACTTCTCCGGTGCCAACTACATATCCTTTTGAATTATCTCCAAAGGTTATCGTTCCACCATCGATGTATGTTATATTTGATAACATTTTTGAATTTCCAGTCATATGCTTGGAGAATCCGCTATCTAGTATCCATTTCTCCTTATGTTTTATTTTGGGTACTCATCAGTTTGTGCCATAAAACACACATTGGCTTGTTCTCCATCACTATCACTATCACTTTCAGATGATGAAGAATCCGAGTCTTTCCATGTTACTTTAAAAGCCTTCTTCTTCTTGAATTTTTCAAATGTGTTCTTCTTTTTATCATTATTGTGTTTAGGGCAATCCTTCTTCATATGTCTGTATTGATCACATTCATAGCACTTAATTTGAGATAAGCTTATTGTGTTGGACTTCCCTTCTTTTTGGAATTTTGTCATCTTTCTAAATTTCTTGAATCTGTTATAATTCTTGGCAATGAAGACTATCTCTTCTTCATCTAAATCAGAGTCATCATTTTTAGTTGCTGGAAATGCTATGTTCTTCTTTTCCGAATTTAGTTCTTTTCGTGCCTGCAAATTAGCTTCATATGACATTAAATTTTCTATCAACTCTTCAGTTTTGAGAGTAGAGAGATCATTAGCTTCTTCAATAGCTAATACTTTCCTTTCCCAATCTAGTGTCAAAGAGTTGAGTATTCGAGAAACTAAATCAAAATCGGTAAATTTAATTCCTAATGCCATAAGATCATGTTGGATAGTTTGAAATCTAGAATACATATCAACAATAGTTTCATTTTGCTTCATTTTAAATGACGAAAATTGGTATTGCAAAATTGAAATCTTAGTTTGTTTGAACTTTGTTGTACCTTCGTGTGTGATTTGTAAAGTACGCCAAATGTCAAATGCAGTTGTACATAACATGACACGTGAAAATTCATTTTTATCTAGAGAGCAAAATAAAACATTCATAGCTTTAGCATTGTTTGAGGCTGAGGTCTTTTGTGTATCAATCCATGTGTTCATAGCAGTAGTAGGTGCTTCATATTTATTTTGAGTGGCTGACCAAATTTCTAGACCATTAGCTTCCATAAAAATTCTCATACGTGTTGACCAATATGCATAGTTAGAGCCATTAAAAAGTGGTGGTCCTGCTGTGGATTGTCCTTCTTGAAAAATACTTGCCATATTAAAATGATTCAAAAACGTGTTACTGTAATTTGATTAAACCTTGCTCTGATACCAAATGAAAGTCTATAGTAGGGTGGATCGATTATGCAAATCGCAAGTGTGTGTATAATTTAAACTATATTGTAACAATATTAAAGTATGTAAACAAGAATAATCACACTAGAGATTTTATACTGGTTCGGACCTCCCGTCCTACGTCCAGTCCCGAAGCTCCTCTTTGGAATTTCCTTTTACCGAATAACCCTCACTTCACCCGGAGGAACAGGTTTACAATAGCAGAGTTTCTTTATCAACTGTGTGTTCTCTATTATACGGATTTTGACTATATAGTGCAAATGCTTCCAATATATATCTAGAGATTATTGTCTATGAGAAACTATATATTTGGAAGTGTAGAGTACAAGTATAGATTGCTAGAGATCAAGAATATATCAGAGTATAAGAGTAGAAGGCGCAAGTAAGTTAGGTGAAATCTTCTCTTGAATTCCTGATGTTATTTATAGTGGTAGAGAGATCCTTTGTGTAGTTGCATCTGTTAGTAAGTGCTCTAAGGTCGCTTCTAATGGTGATGAAGAGTTGCAGTGAAGAGGAGCGATCGTTTCTTTTCAATTGTGACAGTTGTACTTTGAATATACACAGCCGAGTTCAAAATCAGACGTCTGGAAAATATTTCAGACATTTGGTTCTCATATATTTTTTGTATATAGTTGCTTGTCAGACGTCTGAGTATATTAACCAGACGTCTGGTTCTGTCTGATATGCGAACCAGAGAATTCAGTCAGACGTCTGGTAAGTGCACTCAGACGTCTGGATTTGTGCATGTTGCTTTCCCTGTGCATGTATCATTCCTTTTCCAATTCTCTCGACTTGTAGCCTCTTGATACTTCTTTTGAGTCTTGTCTCTTTGGGGATGTTATTTTATCAATTACCTGTAAATATAGATATATATATATATTCATATTCGATTTCTATTGTATGGTTGTTATCATCGAAACCATAGAATTGATTTCCTAACACTATGTCTTTATAGAACTAACTATAGCACCCGATCCAAGGCCCAAGCACTGGTTGTCAATCTTCAGTGGCTTGGATGCGAAGAGACTTGTTCACACCCTTGCCTTTCTCCTTCCATTGAGTGTCCCTTAACTCAGCCACATAGTAGGCATGTCCGATCGTCTGATCTCCATGCACAACTCCCATGCCATTATTAGTTGGGAATTCTAAGGTAAGACACCAAGGGGCAATAGTTGCCCAAAATTTAGCAAAGGTCGGTCGGCCTAGAAAAACATTATATGGAGAGTCCACATCTAATACAACAAATGACAACATCCGTACTCTCCTACGTGGCCTTCTCCTAAATCCACAGGTAGTTCGACATAGCCTACCGCTTCCGTTGCAACACCATTAAACCCGTGAATATAGGCTCTACACGGTTTCAGATCTTTGGCATCCATCCTCATCTGATCGTAAGCCTTTTTGAAGATAATATTCACCGAGCTGCCACTGTCTATCAAAAAATTTCTCACCAAGGTCGGGCCAATCATGACCGAAATGACCATTGGGTTGATCATCGGTGCCTCTACCTTATTTACATCTCGGTTTCTGAATACAATGTCATCTGCCATTGTGCGTTGTTGTTTGGATGGAGCCCCGTCTTCTGTATTTGAACAACACTCAAAATTCATATGCTTGATTGCGCTAGCATAGCGCTCCATCTCGTGCCAACTCTTGTCAGCTGGATGTGGACCTCCAGCTATTGTATTTATCGCTAATCTGCCACCAGTCTTCGTAGGCTCCTCAGCCCTATGTAGCGCCTATTCTTGATTAGGGTCGGATGTCCCCTGCCCGCCATCCTATAGGGCTTTAACAAACTGCTACGGTTTTCTTTCCCAAATTAGTTTCTCGATAACATCTTGGAGATGCCTACATTCATTTGTGTTGTCACCATAACATTCGTGGAACTGGTAATATTTTTCAGTCCGCTTTTGTTTATCCGTCGATTCTTTCGGTGGTGGCTTCCTATACTGCAAGGTATTGCATGTAGACAAGTAGACGTTCTCTAAAGATGTATTTAGTGGTGTGTAGGTATCATACATTGGAATCCTAGATTTCCTTTCTAGAATCCCTCTTTTGTTTACGGTTCATATCCCCGCCTTTCTTTTGCTGATTCAGTTTATTTTGGAGATTTACTTGAACTTTTCAGGAACTTTCCCCGGACTGCTTCACTGCGATGTTACTCTGCACTCCCTCTCCACTCATTCCCACAACATTCTTCTTCCTAGAGCATCTAGTTTCCTCTTTCCTCAAATACTGAGCTGCTTTTACATACAAATGCTTCAACGTTGCGAGTGGTTTGCCAGCTAACTAATCGCCAAAGCCAAATTCTGGGTCAATCCCTCTTGATACCGCCATTAATATTGAATGGTCATTCGAATTACTGACTTCTATGACGGTTGTATAAAATCTCTCCAAGTAGTCTTTCAACGATTCTCCCAGAGCCTAGATCACGTTTGATAAGGACATTACATTCTTGGGGCGAGTTGCGTGCATGCAGAACTGCTCCACATATTTTGTTGCTAAATCATCAAATCTAGAGATTGACCTTGGGGGAAATCTCATAAACCACATCATCGCTATGCCAAAAGAGTGATGAGAAAACATCTGCATTTTGTGGCATAATCAGCTCGTGCGCAGTCCATCAGCCATTTATATCTCATGATGTGCGGCTTGGGGTCAGTTTTTCCCTCATAGGCAGGCATCGATAACAAGCTAAATCTCCTCGGATATTTCGCATGTAAAATATTATATGTGAATGGGCTATGGCTTCTAGTGATCCCCCAATCATCATTAGTCAAACTTTGGCTTTCCCTTACTAGCTGTCTGACCATAGCCAACAAGTCCGGTGTTTGGATAATTGGAGCCAAGTGGTAGTCGTGCTCCACCTCAAGTGAATGGTCCAGTCGATGTTTATGGGTCGTTCCATGCCTTCTTGGCTCAATATCCTCTTGATGTGCATCGCATGCATTCACATGTCATCATTCTAAAGAGGTAACTAATCTGCATTAACTTGATCTCTAGCATCCTGATTAACCGTGGAGGCTCCAGTTTGAGTTACATCAGAAAAAGGTAAGGCTCCTCCTTTGGAGGGGAATCGGCCCAGGTCTCAGGCGGGATAGGCATGACTTTTGAAGTGCCACCAACGTTCTCCTTCTGAACTTTATATTTTAACTTCTTCTTTCCCTTCGAAGGGGAGGATGACGTTTCAATGTCTTGGACTTCGACTGCCGGATTCCAAGCGGAACCCACATTCTCGCCTTGAGTCTCAAGAGCTTCGTCTTCTTTGCGCTCACCTTCTTCATGTGTATCGGGAGTGCGGCGCGACGACGATCCAGCCTGTTTTTTCCCTTTACCGGACGGAGGTTTGGGAATGGTGACACCTTCTGGAAGGCTGATCCGACGACCAGGGGCTAGCAAGCCAAACCCCGACAATGATTCATTTGAGACGATAGTTCGGATGTCTCGTTCCTCGGCAGGAAGAGCTCTAATGACTTCAACAGCCTCAGAATATCCTCGGCCTTCCGGACGCGGGCTGATACCTAAAAAGATGAAACAAAGAGTTGGGAAAGGCATGACTCCGCTCAAATGCAAATAGTGACTCAGCAGAGAGACTTACTGCCTTCAACCCATCTCCTCGCAAAACAAAAAGGGCAGCGCACATAGAACCATTCCTGTTTATACAGGGCGAATTTACTGCATGCCCCTGTCAAGATTTGGCATTTGTGGTACGGCTCGAGGAACATGAAGGAAGGACTGTCTTTCCGTCCCTTGATCATATAAATGTATCTGATATCGCAAGCGGTTGGAGGTCTGGAGAAGACGGCCATGAAAAGTAAGTAGGTCCCGTATAGAAACGCATGGCCGTTCGGGTGCAGCTGTGACAGAGCTATGTCAATATACTGCAATACATCCCGGAGAAATAAATTGAACGGAGGCACGCTGCCCACCCAACACATGAACTTGTTACAGGCGGTATACCCGACTGGGGGCAGATGAGGACGATCGTGTCGAGAAGGGACCAACACATCAGCGAAAGGGATCCCATGAATGGAGCATATCCGTCGGAGAGCGGCTTCGTTGATCTTCGAAGCTTGTGAATCGATCGGATCGTCTAGAAGAATTGCTGCCTCCAGGGCATCAGGTGCTAAGTTGTGAGCAGGAGAAGTCGACGGATTAGAAGTATCAGCAGCTTCTGGCCTTGATGACGGCCCAGGCCTGTCGGATATAGTGGTGGAGCTAGACTTTCTTGACATCCTCAATAAATAACGAACCTGGCAAAGTGCTTGAGAAAACTATAATTGAAAAATGTTGAACGTTAGAATTGGCAACACGAGTTTTCCCCCCCACGTGGTGTGTGAACTAGTGCAAGCAATTGTGTACAAGCAATAAAAATCTAAAGATTTCAAAGATATAAAAATGTGCTTCGAATCATCGCCTTCGAAGACCGTCATTGCTGACCGTCTCAAAAAGCCCGTTAAGTCTACTAAAAGCTAGGGAGTTAATGATCCGGGTCAGTTCCACATGTTGGTGTGCTTAGATCTTTGTCCTTGTATTGATTAGGCAAGGCAATTGTTCGTTCGACATTTTACAATGTTCGGCCTAGTATGTTTGTTCGGCAGGTCGGTTATTCAAAACGAATACTGTTCGGCATTTAAATGGTATTCGGCAATTGTATCGTTCGGTCTAAGTTCTATTCGGCATGTGCGTCTGTTCGGCAATTGTACTGTTCGGGCTAAGTTCTATTCGGCATGTGCGTTTGTTCGGCAATTGTACTGTTCGGGCTAAGTTCTATTCGGCATGTGCGTCTGTTCGGCAATTGTACTGTTCGGGCTAAGTTCTATTCGGCATGTGTGTCTGTTCGACATGTCAGTTGTTCGGCACAAATACTATTCGACATTTGAGTGTTGTTTGGCCTTAGTTCGTTCGGTTAAGTCATAGTGGCATTTTAATAAGCGCTAGGCCTGGGTTCGTTCGGCCAAGGTAGTGCCCGGCAACTTCCCATTCCACCGTCCGGCGCATGACGACATACGCCGGAGCAGCGCTAAGCCGACCAATACCTTTACCTCCTCCAACACCTTCTTTCTTTTTTCTTCCCTTTAACTTTGGTTTGACACGAGGAAGCTAAGCCCATAGGTGAACCTGATCATTCCTCCTCGCATCATCGTTCGGCAGTGAAGACGCGGTAAAGACGACCTACTCAAAGGCCTTCTACGTGACACACTCGGCCATCTCGTTTGAAATCTACTTGAATCGTACGAGAAAAGATACCTAGTTTGCAGATTGGAGATTGGGATGGAGTAGTTAATTTTTAAATCCGGACGACTGAATAGAATTGAAAGTCTTCGAGGAACGGCAAAAGTAAAAAAGTAAAGGGGAGAAGAAGGAAAAGACCTGGTTTTATAGAGAAGGGAGGTGGAAGTCGAAGGGGCTATACCCGGTAGAACCGGTCAATACCACAGTGTTCGGCATCAGAGCAAAGTGTCGTTCGGCACATGAGGATTGTTCGGCTTCAAACGTATCGTTCGGCGTCCAGGCCACGCTCGTCACACACCTCCGTCACAGGCATTCTCGAGAAGGTATCACCAAGGAAAATTGAACTAGATTCAAAGCGCATCACGTTCGGCCACGCGATACACTTTGGGGGGCAAGTGTTTCCTGGAGATTTGACCAGGCAACTAGTACTCGGAGAAGTACTCGGCATCCATAGTGCTCGGCATCCGTAGTGCTCGGCATCCAGAAGACTCGGCGTCAAGTAGTGTTCGGCGTTCGGCGTAATACTCGGCATCAGTAGTACTCGGCATACAAAACTACTCGGCGTCAACTGGCACTCGGCGTCAACCAATGCTCAGCGTCAGCTAGCGTTCGGCATCAATAGAACTCGGCAATAGGAATACTCGGCGACAGGAGTGTTCGGCATAAAGCAGAACTCAGCAGTAGGAGTACTCGGCAACGGGCATACTCGGCATCCAGGAGACGTTCGGTGTACATTACTATTCAACATGACACTATCGTTCGGCCAGCATGCATCATTCGACCAAAAGCTTCAGATAGAGTTGCGATCGGCTTCAGCTGTAACCATCCTGCACTTCCCACACAATCGAACGAACCATCTAGCACAGAAAGGACTGTTCAGCATGGAAGGGACCGTTCGGCACGGAAAGAACTGTTCGGCGTCAAAGCGTTCGGCATACCTGGTTCGGCATGCAGCGAACACTACACCTGGGCTAGAGCGTTCGGCTACCAAGCCCACTTGGGAAGTCCAGCCCATTTTTGTCTATAAATAGAGGGGCAGGGTCACAGTGAAGAGGATCCTTTTTTGGAGAGAACACCGGGGAGACTCTGCCATTTTTGAGACTCATCTTCTCTACTTAACAACTTCATTCAAGCATTTGATTCACGAATTGTATTTGTAATCAACAATAAGGAAGATCAATAAAGTTTAATCTCAAAGTGGACGTAGGCAATTACGCTGAACCACTATAAATTTGGTGTTCTTACTTTCTGCATTTAAATTAGCATTGTCTTCTCTGTTTAATTTATCTTCATCACTTATATCTCTACACAATCTTTCTCTACGAGGTTAGTGACCAATTTTGGTGCTAACAACGTTTATTTGTTTCCCATTATACATTATTTTATTTATTTTATACTGTTTTTAACCGATCTGTTGTAACATTAATTCTACTTAGTTGTTAAGTAAATATTAATTCTAATTAAAGTTAACTAATTATGTTTACCGCCTTAATTATATATATAATTATTTCTGATCTAAAATCTTCAAACATCAATAACTTTTTCGTTTGAACTACGATCGAAAAACTTTATATATGAAAATTGATCAGAAAATCGCCACAAATACAACGGTGTAAGTTTCACACTAAATTCCAGCATCTATGAAAATTTCACTTTCGGCATTACTAATTATTAATTAAATTTTTTAAATTAATTATCATTCAATTTAAGGGGTGTTACAAGAAGTCATAGGTTCAAAACCTTCATTGTGCGTGATTCAAAATGTGGAAACATACATACATGTAGTATGTTATATGCTACCTAAAACTTGTAGTTCTACTATGTGCTACCACCTAAGTAACTTTTTACATAAAAATAGTCAAAGTGATTTATGTTTAATGATTATATACTTAAATTAATAAAAGAAGTATTTAAAAAGAAAGTATTTTTATCTTCAATGATTTTAAATTCATTATCATTGTCAAATAAAATTATTTAAAATACATGTTTAGAACGTGCATACAATAATATATTATCATTACTAAACAAAAATATCTAAAAGTTGGTTTTTTCTATCACTTTAGGGTCGAGTCCTAACTCTTGATTGAAAATCTATAATTCCAAATATATCAAAGATTTGTACCTTAAGGAACCGAAAAGACATTCATGATATAATGATAAAGTCTTAAGATCTAATTAACCCATACGCAAAAGTTAGCTTTTTGGTTACTTCGGTCAACTTCCAATGTATCATTCAACATCTGTTATCCCCAAATGTATTGATGTTTATACTCAAAAAGCTCAAAAATGGCATTTCAAAAACAGTGGAAGTAGTCTTCGATCCTGATTCCATTGTCCTTAAAATATGACTTTATGAGCCGATTTTAATACTTAAAAAATCGTTTAAATGTCCAGCCATTTGAAATATGGGATGTTTCATGGGGTTGGGAACGAGCAGTCGAGTATGCTACAAAAATATAATTGGATATGGTACTTAAAAGTGAGACATATTCACTTCATAATCAGCTTAATGGGCTACAAATACAAGGCATTTGAAGGTAAACTAATTTTTATATGTGTATTATTGTATCTTTTTATTTAGGGTTAAGTATGTATGATAATGCGTGCTTATGCATTATCATGTAAGCTTATGTATTATTATATCTTATATGTGATTATTTAGGACGAACACATATGTTTAATTTTTTTTATCGGAAGAAGTAATCAAGTACGAATGTAAAAACATTGCTCACAAATCACAAACATTATACATGGCGCATTAAGCAATAATACATGGAAAACACAAACAAACTTATGAAAGCATATAGAAAGCAAAAACTTAAATAAACCAAAAGCAATTTTAACGCCTTAATATGTTATTCAAATTGTATAATATAGTTATACCAGAGCTTGTATGCAGCATGTCCACTAAAACTGATACAATAGTCCAACCAGTAATGTGAGTCAAATGTTGCTTAGGACAATTGAAAATTGTTTTCAGTTATCACTTCAGCTACAACTTGGTGGTACATTATACATGACCTGGTAAACGTAACATATGTACTTATTATTTATAGAATTCTTCTAATTAACCTCCATTCTAAACTATTATTGTAAGATTTACTAAGGATAATCCAAAACTCATGCATCACCTCTATATGCTTACATTAACTTCAATGTAAGCCTTTTCTGCAGGAAAAATATATATTATTATTTTGCGAGGACAAGCCAGATTATAGCGGTCGTACCACTTTTACATCAATTATTACAGGTTTGAGGCAGATACTGAATGAAAGTAAGATAGGTGTGAGGCACAAACGCCTCAGTAACTACATAGAATGCTAACTAATCCTTTTACGCAGAGGAGGATTCATATTTGTCCTTAGATGAATCAGACCCAATAACATGAACGTGCTCGCTAAATAGAGATGCAATGTTGGATCAAACACAACAGACTCCTTACGATAATGTATGGTCTATCCCAAGTTTCATCTTTTAAAATCTCATAATTGTCTTCTCCATATTTTCCATCCATGGAAAATGTAATCGTTTCACTAGATGCACATTATCTCGATCATTAGCATACTTAAAGTATGTATCAGACATCGGGGATAGCGGAGCTACGTCACATCATAGACCTAGGTCCTCTCTACAGAATTCCATGTAATAGGATCAACGATAAAACTACTACAAGTGCTTGACGGTACTTGCTTGGGGATACTTAACGCAAGACCTTTACGGGAGGAGGGGGCACATGTTTGGGAACACAAACACACTTCATGACTTTTGGAAGCAAGAACTTTTCAGGGATAGGAAGCTTAACTTCAAATTTCTCTACGTTTGACATTAGTAAAGGATAAGGGAAATGCTTGCAAGAAGTGACAAGATGACCAGATGATTTAAAATTAATGCATATAAACTATTTCCACTTATAATCAACATCTACTATAACAACTAGACCAGACGTTGGTTCAACAGGTAATACTGACGGTAACAACCTATCAGGGAATAATAAATAATCTGCTTGAATACAAGGTTCGTTTTCCATTGAAAATTTCTTATTTTCCACACAATCATTTACATAAATTTTGAAGGAGGTAAATGATGGAAAATGGTCGAAGAGCGGATCATATAAGCACCATATAAAGGTTGAATTTCAAGAATTGGAAATTCAACCTAATTCTGAAAGTGTTGGAGATGCCCTTATTAAATAGGGATGACTAATATCAGGAAAGCTAGAATGATCGAAAATAACAATAGAAGTGTGCATGTTTGAAATGCAAAGCTAAAAATAGGGAGAATTTTAATAGTTGGTGGCACTAATCAGTCGTCGGATTTGATGAAACAAACTTCACGTGTATAGAGTATTCAAATGCTTATTTGCAATGTTCCTAACCAAAAAGTTCACGTAATATGACCAATTAGTGTTTTTGTCAAAACTAGAATGAACTCATATTTTGCACATGATGAATAAAAAAAGAACATTTCTTACTTATGTTTTTAACAACAAAACGAGAACATTTTTTCCAAAAGTTGAGTTAATACAAAATATTATTGTAATGTAAGTTTCAAAGTAAAAATAATATTAAATCTACATGACTAATATCGAAATACTAGGTTTATATAAGTTGATATACTTTGAAATGAAACAACAATGGTTTGTAGGAATCATTAGCGTGTTTAATTTTGAGAATGGCAAGATTGGACCTTGAAAATTTTGATAAAAGTTAAATGACATTTGCCAACAAACAAACTTGAATCTCAAAATTAGTAAAAAGATGCATTATATAGCTTGTGCCATATGCACTTCTAAAGTCTTTAAATCTAGATTGAAATTGCAATAATAAAAAAATTATAGTGATTTTTTGTCCAACGCCATTATCGTAGTGATTAGGCGGTCCGACTTTCTGTTGAGAGGTCACAAGTTAAACCTCCATAATGCATGATTCAAAATATGGAAACATACTGACATGTAGTACGTAAAAAAGTTGCAGCTCAATGGTTATGTACTGTAACAACTCGCCTTTTCGACCCCCAAACATTGACACTAATACATCCACGACATTCACATGTCGATCATCCAAGTGATGGAAAGACGAATTGTTATGGTGAATAAAAAAGAAAATAGAATAAGAAAGAAAGAACACAATATCAGAATCTCACAACGGAACAATCATATATAGTATCAAAAGACAGTATAAACTATCGTTCTAAGACACAAAGTTTTCAAAGTTATAGAAATCAGCATGGACAGTTATAACACCCCTTCCTCACAAATACTGATGATATAATAGTAATGCATCAGAAATAAAATCTATGATAGGAAATTATCCAGCTCATCTCCAGAAGCTCCAAAGCTTCCATGGCTAAATCTGGAAATATACACGGGGCTGACTTGAACATTATAAGAAAATAACACCCAGGTCAGTCTGGTAAACCAACATAAGAAACTCAAGAAATATAAGTGACATGAAACAATAATCATTGAGGCCGTATGGATTCCCAAACCATTTT
Organism: Allium fistulosum; assembly: GCA_030737815.1. Classification (NCBI taxonomy): domain Eukaryota; kingdom Viridiplantae; phylum Streptophyta; class Magnoliopsida; order Asparagales; family Amaryllidaceae; genus Allium; species Allium fistulosum. The sequence continues at coordinate 287,911,850 of CM060904.1, read as the reverse complement.
TCACCTAGAAGAAACTAACCATTCATTAAGTTTAACCTATAGTGATATGTTAGATAATGTCTAGAGTGTAGCACATAAGTCGTATCAAATAGTTGTTGTGTGAATGACACAACAATATAGGTATAAAATCAATGCCGCTAAGGCGCGTTCGAACCTCCACATAAGTTCCTCGCATAAGTCCTCTGAAGAATGCTAACGTTGTCCTCTCTCTTGGAATACTCCCCAAGATAGACAGTCCCACACGATAGCATCGTTCGAAATATTAACGTTGACTTCTCCCTTGGACTTAATCTTAGGATTGATAGTTCAGCTCTATAGCACTTCACTTCACAATCGCTTCCAGGACATAGATCGCGTATATGGTTTTGAAGTAGTTTCGGTTCGAGTCATCTCATATAAGTACACTCTTCCCACTTACTGGATCTCCAAAACCAATTGATGAATTTTCGGTAAACTCGACCCCGGTACTTTCGAAAATAAACAGACAATACATAAGAGCGGAGATCAACTCCTAACTGTTTCCTTATCATTTATCCTAGAAGAGCAATACAAGTTTATACATACAATATAGCATCTCCGAAGATAATTGTACCATATACCACTTGTGTTTCTGCTAGATACTCCCAAAGTTATATCTGGACAATTTCGATAGTCGACTAATCGACTATCTGGTACAAGATGTTTGTTTATAAATGGAAACCAAGTCTAGTATATATTCCATAAAGAAATGAACATACAAGGCACTATCAAGTCACACAAAGCACGATCAAGCCACACAAAGTTTGGTTAAGCTACTTAAGCAGCTTCTGATCCTTTATATTTAATTAATCCTTTATTTAATTATAAACTCCTTTATTACTAAACTTCTTTTATCTAATAAAATTCTATCTTTTTTCAAAAGGTTCAATACTTGTAATTTCCTTAAAATTATCCATTTTAAGGATCTAAGTACTTTTGCAAATCCAGTCAAAAGGTTTAAGACTAATGTTATTTAAACATTTTCATTACAAACCCAAAACCATTTTGCTTCTGCTTATCTTTAAATCATTCTTTTAAAGATCTTTTTACTTCCACAAGTATAATCACAAAAGGTTAAAGACGAATGCTATTAACACATTGTCACAACAAACTCAAAACCATTCCATACTCGTATTATGTTTAAAACATTTTTTTAAAGATCTAAGTTCGTATTCGGTCAAGTTCAGCATTTGACAAGTTAACTATCAAGTTCTAAAAATGATTGCTTATAGAAATCACGATTCGTACGCTTAACTTGTTTCCAACATTTCAACTTAACTATTCCTCATTCAAGAGTGAAGCCATGTAAGTTAGAGCACTGGTTGTAGCAAAGCCTTGCCTAGACACTTCATTCTTAAATCTCACAAATGGATAAGTCTACTTCGTCGGCTTTTAGTGTTAATCATAGTATTAATGATTTCAATAAACAATAAAAACTCAACACGATTAACGTGTTTCTGACATTTTCCGACTTATTATTCCTCGGTTAAGAGGGAAGCCTGGTAGGTTAGAGCTCTACTGCTCCGTCCCTACTTGACATCAACCTTAACTCCCACAAACAGATAAGCCTCATTTCGTCGGCTTTTAGTGTTAAGCATAGTTAATTACTTTTCAAATAAGTAATTAACCATTTGGCCATTTAGCAATTACTAACCCCTTTCTGTAGGAAATGCGGATTACAGATCTTAAGGCAGAATTAACGCTATAGGAGGGGTGAATAGTGTTTAAATAATTTTATGAATCTTTTTGAAATCTTTTCAAATTAAATCCAAACAGATGCAATCCACAAACATAGAAACAATCATAGAATCAGACACAGATGTAAATAGTAAATAAAAGCAGTAAAGGAAAGAACACACCGGAATTTTATACTGATTCGGAGTTACCCTACATCCAGTCCCACACAATTTCTTGTGCGGATTTCTTTTCAAATATAATGTCGAAATTACAACCTCGATTTCAAGGCCACGAGATACACCCTCCTGTCTTCGAGTCCAGGGCAAACTCTCTTGATTTAACCAGGCTACAAGATCACCTAATTGATTCACCGGCTACAATCACACCCAATTGATTTACGAGCCATAATCACAGCGTTTCCAATATCACTTTGATAGATAGAGAGACTGATACACTTCATTGATTACAAATGATCCTATAACTCTGAATAGCATTGAGATCTTAGAGAGAGAGTGGCAGAGAATCAAACTAGAGACAATCGAGTTTGATTCACTTAGAATTTCGGTAGAGTTTTGTTAAAATATAAGAGAATACTTGAGTGGAGAAGAAGGAGTAAAGAAATGTAACGACCCCGGATTTTATATATATTTAAATTGATAATTAATTTACTTTTTGGATAAAAATTGTAAAATTAATCGGTAAATTGATTCGAGTTTCCCCGAATCCAAATAAAAATATGTTAAATCATTTAAAATTTAAATATTGTATAAATATTTTATATATGTGAATATATATGTATTTGGGCATATACGAGTAAATTTGAAATTATATATATATATATATATATATATATTGATTTGAATTTAAATCTTAATAAATGATTGAAAATAAATTATAACAATATATAAACATTGAACACAAGTAAAAAAATAAATAATTTGAAAATTTAGAATTGATGGTTAATAATAATTTGGATTTATAAAATAAATCAATAAATAGAAATATAAGACAATAAAATATTAAAGTAAAATAATAGTAATAAATTAAGACAAAAAAAAATTATAAGATGAATTATGTAATATAAAGTGACCCATTATGTAAATGGCGAGTAGTAGTTACCTAATGTAAGAGGTAACCCGGCCTTGTGTTGGCAGAGATCCGGTTAGGTTCTCGGGACGTCCCGCCAGAGGCGATCCCATTGACAGTAGGAAGTTCCTTAGCCTGACCATTTGTTGGAAATCCAATTTCCAATATGAACCCTGTACGGTTTTAGTTGTAGAACCTGCCATTTACTTATGGTGATCACCACTGTTTAGATGGTAGCTATAGTAGGCATAGTGCGAAATGCCTATGCTGGCTAAGGTTAATATTGTACTTTCGAAATGATTTCCTACACTATGCACTAATAATAATAATAATCCAATGATTTTGCGTAGTAAGCGTGTTTGACTATCATAAGAAGAAATCTCCTCCAATTCTGCGTTTGCATTGTGTGTGTGGCGGGAGGTCTTATGGTAGTTTCATTTTCCAAAAGCATTGCGGATTCATTGTTTAAAATTCTTTTGTTGTTTATTTTAAAGATAAACTGTTCTTGTTACTCACACCAGTCCCACGACTGACCTGGAGTTTATTGTTCCCTTCCTAAACTCTAGGTGCCCATAATTTTCCACATGGGCAGTCTAGAGTTGGTTTTTTTTCTTCAGATAGTCAAGTTTAGTAGACTTTCGGGAGCTAGTTCAGTTTTTGGAGATCACGAATGACTTTGCTTATCTTGGTGCAACGTGATGGTGGTTCGAGCTTGATATTGGAGTTGTTGGATTCATTCTCTTTCGAAGATCATTTGGAGTTATCACTTTTGTTTTCCGCTGTATCATTATTTATCTCTGATATTGTTGTACCATATTGATATCATTGTTGTATATCATTCTGGATATTGTATTCATTGGAGTTGTATATGATATCATCTATTTCTTTCTTCTGCTGTGTTGTTATACTTAATGATGTTATAAGCTCCGGTGAACCAGATTCGGCATTTGAATCTTCGGCATTTTGAGTACAAGTGAAGTACGGGTGTCGATTTTCGAAGGCCGAGTTCAGGATCATTACAAGAAAAGAACAAAACTAACTTAAAATTCGTTGAAAACAACTGGTATTTATAGAAGAACAACAATCATGTCCATCGTGAAAGGTTATGACGAATAGACACTTCATTTGAAAATTTGAAAATTGAATTTCTACGGTCACCATGTCGACATGGGGGGATGGGGTATGTCGACATGCCCTAGTGAATTTTGAAAATTGATTTTTGTTTTTAAAAGAGATTTTCTTTCTATAACTTGTCAAAACAATTTCTGAAGTTTTTAAACCATTTCGAATATAGTTTAAACTTATAAAAGAGATTTAAAAAATAATATTAAAAATATATAATCTATAATATAAAAGTAATATTAAAAACTATGTATAGAATATATTTTTGAGATTTAAAGCATAAAATATTAAAACCAGGAGATAGTTAGAAAACAAGAGATGGTTCCGAAATCAAAATATAAAAGATAATAAAAATAGTTTAAGGCTAAAATATTTAAACTGAGAGAGATGACTTTAAAATGTTTTTGGAAAAATATTTAAAATAAATCAGTTTAAAAATTTTGTGGATTCCATTCCACTAGAGAAGGTCGTGGGTTCCATCCCACTAATGAGGTCGTGGGTTCCATCCCACTATTAAAGCGAGAAGGTTGATTCCATTCCACAATTAAAATCCGAATAAAGATTTTAGTGCTATTATGAAGTTTTAACATAAATCTAGACACTAATACTTATCTTGATATCTTGAACCCTTGAAATCTTGAACTGTTGATATCTTGAACTCTTGATACTCATGAGTCTTCAGTCTTGGTTTTTTCAATCTTGAATTCGTCAGTCTTGAATCTCTATACTGTACGGTCTTCATTCTTAGTACCTGCATATATATCGTACATATACATATATATCTAGACAAGAATATTAGTATTTATATTTTATAACAAGTCCTAAGGTTGTTGTCATCAAAACCATCATCTCAGGAACTAACACTTTCTAAACCTTTTGTTTATACTTTTAAAATACTTGATAAAATAATTAAAAAGTTAAGATATTTTCCAAGAAATTTATATAAGATATTTTCCAAGATATTTAAATAAGATATTTTCCAAGATATTTATATAAGATATTTTTACTTCAAAATACTTATAATAGGATTTAAAACATTCTTTTAAAATATTACTTGAAAATAGCAAGTTTGAAAAATCATTAAAAACTTGAAAATGACATGTTTTCTAGATATTTTAATAAAATATCTCTTCTTTAAAAATTCACAATTAATTCTTAAAAACTCATAAAGATTTCAAACTACTTTTAAAATACTCTAATAATAGTTAGTAAACACTTGTAAAAAGATGAAACAGTATACTTTAATGTAAATATCTTTTCAAATCTTTTAAAGTTCAAAATCAAGGCCAAACGGGGCAGTTTTGCACTAGTGATGTTTTGGCCACTTTTCGAGGTGTTACTTAACTTTTTACTATTCAAGATTTTGATAGCAACAAACACATATATATAACATTACAAATATGGTAAGAAATCCCTGAGGATCTCTCTACAAAGTTCCGTAGAATTAGCTAAAACTAAGGCAATTTCAAACCGCTTCTACGACGACTATCCCTATAAGTGCATTTTCAAATCCAAGTCCAATATAAACCAAAATCCATCTATAATGTATGTGCTTTCTTCAAGGTCTTTTCATAAGTCATACAAGTCCATTCAAGTTTATATACATGGATCACATATGTCACTTACTTTTAAAGCAAGAATACAAACCAATGTTTTAACATAAGTTAACAACAATTCAAACAACATAAACACAATCAACACAACATATGTATGTATTATATTTTCATTCAAAGTGAGGTGTTAACTCACCTTTAACCCAATCATAACCAAGATACAAGAATTCAAAGCCAAGCATCCACCTTGCAATACCTTTCCCTTCCTCTTTCCTTTGCTTTGCTTTACTCCTTTGCCCCATTTTCTCAATAATTGCTCTCGGCCATCCCCTCCATGGGGAACATGGCTCTATTTCTTCATGTTTTGGCTTGTTGGAAGGGTTTATAATATTGTACTAAGACTTGTGACAAAGTTTGAAGTGATTTGGAGTTGATTTGCAACTATTTCTTTTTAGAACATAAGAAAGGAAGAAGATGAAGATGTCATTGATTTTAGAACTCAAGCTTTCTAAATATTTGTGATTATTTCCTAAGGGTGCACCCCTCCTTATGTAGCCTTAGGAATGTGTTGGGTAAAGATCAAAAACCCCTCAAAACCCTCCTAACATTAATTACACACATCACTTCTCCTTTATCACATGCGTAACACTTAAGCATTTCCATATTTGCTCATTTCCTAAATATCTATGATGACATCATCCATGAAATACTCCATAAAGTTTATTTCTATAATTTAAAAAATATTTTTATTCCATTTTATTAATTTCCTAAGCAAATAAGTGTATGTAAAAGAAATCTGAAAAACTTCTGATGGTTAAAAAGCCGTTATTTTTCCAAGGAATGTATTTTTGTAAATATTTTTCCAAAACAAGTATACCATCATTAATTATGATTTAAAAGGGGGGATTAAAAAGCTCATTAAATCATTTTAATAACATTTAATCTATGATTCAAATAATTAAATAACTCCTATATTTAAATACAAAGTGTTCGAAATTCCGAGTTGTTACATTCTCCCGCACTTAAAATATTTCGTCCTCGAAATTCTAACACGAGCAACCAAAGAAACAATCACACATTGATACTTAATAGTATCACAATAACTAGCAATCAAAGCTCATGATTTGCTTGAGCCCAAACCCTCTCATCGTACAAGGATGATAATCAATCACTAAATGTACCTTCTGCTCAACAACCTTAAGTTATTACTTTTGACGATTATTCATGCTATCCTAGAACAAATCGAGGAGCTATTCCTCAAGCTCTCCTTAAGCCAGCAAACATAGTATAAAAACATACTAAAGCTCGTACGATGTACATGAACCATCTATATGCAATATCTGATCTGATCACTTGCTCGATCACATAGATTTCACTTCCTAACTAGTATAGATCACCTAACCTCCATAGTGCGCACTTTGATTTGGTTCCTCGATTAGAAATCTCCGTTCTCCTCGCATAGCCATATACTACGATAGAAAACATCGGGATAATATCACAATTTTGTATCAAGTGTTCGCCATCAAAAATCGAGTGAAAAATCCTTGTTCGGACCAGTGTAAACCACCACGAAAACATGCACTTGAATACCGAATCAAGAACGGTCATGCGAATAAAACAATCTACCTAAAACTTACGTATTTATCCTATTGGTTTCTTAACTATACCACTTCCATTTTAATCCCATTCATTTATCCAAATAATATATCTCTTCAATACTAAATTATTTATGCCTTATTTCATAAATCATAACTTCAAGTTTATCCATATTTTATAATTTAATTTCTTACACATATAATACTCCATTATACCCTAAGAGTATATATAAACATCAAATTTGTTTTACTTAACAAGTATGTTCAATAAATTTAAACTTGTTGTAACTTGCTATCTTCTCAATTCAAGTGTTATATAAACTCAACTTTTATATTTTCAAAAACACTTAACTATAATTCCAATAACAATCTGGAAGTTCCCGACTATCCAAAATCGTCGAAAATTCCTTTTCATTTTAACAAATGAAAACTACCAAACAACATATTATATCATAATGCACGTCCATACTTTCCTAAAGCATAAGTTACATGTCCCCATGAAATAACTTAACAAGAAAACTTTAGAACTAAACACTGTTTTTAATTTCAAATCTCTTGAAACTTATATATACATATATCTTTTGTATATCAAACCATACTTTGGGATTGAATCAAAATCTGTTTTATCAAAACAACTTTGTAGCATCCCACATTTCGAAACCCAAAAATAAATATCGATGATACTGAAGTCATCACCAGAATTATTTTCAAGCGACGGGAGTGAGTTCAGTACATCCAATTGATGCCTTTCGGACTTAACCAAAATCATCACAAAACGGTATCAAATACTTTATAAATGTTACTAAGTACCCTGATCTCAATTTCATAAACCAATTTCCCAAACACTTACTTTCAAATAATACTATTATTATTTTCTCCAAAATCTTGAAAAACATCTCAAAGATTACCGGGATTTTAGTCCTCAAATTCTCTATTTAAATCCATTTTGTTTATAAACCATACTTTCTTATCTAAACCATTTCATAAATTTATATCATTGTTTAGATTATAATAAACAACTCTTGTTAAATTTAAAATTTTAACCCAGCATTATCATTGAACGCCTTAAAGTCAAACCGCGAAACTTAATTCACAAGGTATTCGTATTTAATTTTAATATTAATTACTATCTACCCAACCCTTATTGTAAGAAGGTAAATTTCTTATAAACCAACAAACCATAGTAAATGCTAATAAACAAGCCGAGCATAACTAATCAAACAATAAATGATAATAATTGAATATTATCATTTCCTAACAAACAAACACATCATAAATATTATATCAATTTTCCTTTGAAATTTTTTCCTTATATATCAAAATATAGTCCTAGGTAAAATTATTTCATTTGCCAATTTTGAAAACAATATTATGTTGGTTTGCTCTATTCAAGTGTTTAGAAATCCCTATCGATACCATGGCATCCTATGTACCGACCAGAATTCATAAACCACTCAACAGACCAATAAACACAATATAATACATTTTTATAGAACTAACAAATACGCTGTCATATATATAACACACTCAACTCATGCTAAGGCATTCCATTACCCCATCCCTTAATGAGTCATACCCAACCAAAGCCAAGGTTCTCGCTTAACCTTCACCTCTAATACCAGCTATAAGACTTTCCTTTTCGACCCTAAATGTCAACGCTAATACATCCACGGTATTCATGTGCCGAACACCCAAGTTCTGGAAAGATGAATTATTAGGGTGAATAAAAGAAAAAGAAATAAAACAAGGAAGAAGAAGCACAATATCAAAATCTCTATCAGAATCTCACAATGGAACAATCATATATAATATCAAAAGACAGTATAAAATATCATTCTAAGTTACAAGTTTTTCAGAGTTACAGAAATCAGCTTGGATAGTTGTAACAACTTGTCGTCACAAATGTTGATGATATGATAGTAATGCAGCAGAAATAAATGATATGGTAGGAAATCATCTAGCTCATCTCCAAAAGATCCAAAGCATCCACGGCTAAATCTGGAAATATACATGGAGCTGACATGAGCATTATAAGAATATAACACTCGGATCAATCTGGTAAACCAGCATGAGAAACACAAGAAATATAAGTGACATGAAACAGTAACCATTGAGGTCGTATGGATTCCCGAACCAGTTTTCCCCTCAAAGAAACCAACCATTCATTAAGTTTAACATATAGTGATATGATAGATAATGTCTAGAGTATAGCACATAAGTCATATCAAGTAATTGTTGTGTGAACACCATAACAATAATAGGTATATAATCAATACCGTTAAGGTGCGTTCGCATATATGGATTTTCCATGGAGATCTCTTCGGTGAAGTTGAATCCAAACTCCATGACAAGGATCAGAAACTACCTTTAGAGCAACGTATATCTCCAGGTGGGATATACTCTAAGGTAGATATAACTAGACCACCCTCGGTGTGTGGTATGAGCCATAGCAACTCCTGCTAGAAACAATCGATAAGCATCTCTAGAGATGGAGTTGATATACACTTGAGGTTGCTAAACCCTCCTGGCCATGCCCGTTCTTAGTTTTCTATCATTTTCCCGATGTCGAGGCTATGTTCGACATCTCTCACATGATTCTTCATCACTCGAAAAGAACACGAATCCCCAAATGGATTCCTCTATTTTGAATAGATTAACAATCCCCAAATGGATTTCTCCATCTCGAACAGATCACGAATGCCCGAGTTGATTCCTCCATCTTGAACATATCACGAATGACTAGATGGATTCGAGCATCTTGAACAGATCTCGAACCTCCATATAGGTTCCCTGCATAAGTCCTCCAACAAATGCAAACGTTGTCCTCTCTCTTGGAATACTTCTAAAGATAGACAGTCTCATACGATATCATCATTTGAAATATTAATGTTGTCCTAGACCTTGGACTTAACCTTAGGATTGATAGTTCAACTCTATAACATTTCCCTTCACAACCGCTTCCAGGACATAGGTCGCGTACATGGTTTTAAAGTAATTTCGGGTTCAAGTCATCTCATATAAGTACACTCTTCCCACTTACCGGACTCTCCAAAACCAATCGATGAATTTTCGGTAAACTCAACCCAGTTCTTTCGGAAATAAACAGAAAATACATAAAAGTAGAGATCAACTCCTAATAGTTTAAGCAGATAGATTTCCTTATCGTTTATCCTAGAAGAGTAAGACGAGTTTATACGTACAGTATAGCATCTTCGAAGATAATTTACCATATAGCACTCGTGTTTTCTTAGATATTCCTAAAGTTATATTTGGACAATTTCAATAGTCGACTAATCGACTATCTGGTACAAGAAGTTTTTTTATAAATGGGAATCAAGCCTAGTATACTTTCCGTAAACAAATGAACATATAAAACACTATCAAGCAACAAAAAGAACGATTAAGCCACACTGAACTTGGTTAAACTACTTGAGCAACTTCTGATCCTTTTTATTTAATTAATCCTTTTATTAATTAAAAACTCCTTTATCGGTAAAATTAATTTATTTAATAAATTTCTAACTTTTCCAAAAGATTCCATACTTATAATTTCCTTCAAAATATCCATTTTAAGGATCTAAGTACTTTCGCAAATCCATTCAAAAGGTTTAAGACTAATGTACTTAAACATTGTCACTACAAACACAAGACCATTTTGCTTGTGCTTATCTTTAATTCATTCTTTTAAAGATCTATTTACTTCCATAACAAAAAGGTTAAAGACGAATGCTATTAACATATTGTCACAACAAACCCAAAACCATTCCATACTTGTATTATCTTTAAAACATTTGTTTTAAGATCTAAGTTCAGCATTTGATAAGTTAACTATCAAGTTCTAAAAATGATTGCTTATACAAATCATGATTTGTATGCTTAACTCATTTCCGACATTCCAACTTAATCATTCCTCGTTCAAGAGTGAAGCCAGGTAAGTTAGAGCACCGGTTGCATCAAATCCTTGCATAGACACTTCATTCTTAAATCTCACGAATGGATAAGTCTATCTCTTTTGCTTTTAGTGTTAAGTATAGTATTAATGATTTCAAAAAACAATAAAAAATCAATACAATTAACATGTTTTTGACATTTTCCAACTTACTATTCCTCGGTCAAAAGGGAAGCCCGGTAGGTTAGAGCTCTATTGCTCCATTCCTGCTTGACATCAATCTTAACTCTCACAAATAGATAAGCCTTACTTCGTTGGTTTTTAGTGTTAAGCATAGTTAATAACTATTCAAATAAATAACTAAACAATTAACCATTTGGCCATTTATCAATTACTAACCCTTTTCTAAACCTTTTGTTTATACTTTAAAATACTTGATAAAACAATTTAAAAAATAAGATATTTTACAAGATATTTATATAAGATAATTTTACTTCAAAATACTTATAATAGGTTTTAAACATTCCTTAAAAATATTACTTGAAAATAACAAGTTTGAAAAATCATTAAAAACTTGAAAACCACATGTTTTTTTAGATATTTTAACAAAATATCTCTTCTTTAAAAATTCACAATTAATTCTTAAAAACTCATAAAGATCTCAAAGTACTTGTAAAACACTCTAATAATAGTTAGTAAACACTTGTAAAATGAATGAAACAAAAGACTTAAATTTAAATATCTTTTCAAACCTTTTAAAGTCCAAAATCAAGGCTAAACGGGGCAGTGGCCACTTTTCGAGACGTTACTTTACTTTTTACTATTCAAGATTTTGATAGCAACCAACATATATATATATAACATTATAAATATAGCGAGAAACCCCTGATGATCTCTCTACAAAGTTCCATAGAATTAGCCAAAACTAAGGCAATTCCAAACTACTTCTATAGCGATTATCATCATAAATGCATTTTCAAATCCAAGTCCAATCTAAACCAAAATCCATCTATAACCTATGTGCTTTGTTCAAGGTCTTTTCACAAGTCATACAAGTCCATTCAAGTTCATTCAAGTCCATATACATGGATCACATATGTCACTTACTTTTAAAGCAAGAACCCAAATCAATATTTTAACATAAGTTAACAATAATTCAAACAACTAAACACAATCAACACAACATAGGTATGTGTTACATTTTCATTCAAAGTGATGTGTTAACTCACAATTAACCCAACCATAACCAAGATCCAAGAACCCAAAGCCAAGCCTCTACCTTGCAACACCTTTCCCTTCCTTTTTCATTTGCTTTGCCTTGCTCCTTTGCCTCATTTTTCCCATAATTGCTCACATCCATCCCCTCCTTGGGGAGCATGTCTCCACTTCTTTATGTTTTGGCTTGGTGGAAGTGTTTCTAATATTGTACTAAGCCTTGTGGAAAAGTTTGAAGTGATTTGGAGTTGATTTGCAACTATTTCTTTTTAAAACATAAGAGAGGAAGAAGATGAAGATGCCATTGATTTTAGAACTCAAGCTTTCTAAATATTTGTGATTATTTTCTAAGGGTATACCCCTCCTTTTATAGCCATAGAAATGTGATGGGGAAAGACCAAAACCCCCTCAAAACCCTCCTAACATTAATTACGCACACCACTTCTCCTTTATCATATGCTTAACACTTAAGCATTTCCATATTAGCTCATTTCCTAAATATTCATGATGACATCAACCATGACATACTCAGTAAAGTTTATTTCCATAATGTCAAAATATTTTTATTTTATTTTGTTAATTTCTTAAGCAAGTAAGTGCATGTAAAAAAAATCTGAACAACTCTGACGGTTAAAAAGTCGTTTATCGAAAAACGATTTTTGGTCACATTATCGATATTTTTCCAAAGAATATATTTTTCTAAAAAAATTTCCAAAAAAAGTTTATCATCATTACTTATAATTTAAAAGTGGGATTAAAAAGCTCATTAAATCATTTTAATAACATTTAATCAAAGATTCATATATTTAAATAATTCAGATATTTAAATACGAAGTGTCTGAAATTCCGGGTCGTTACATGTACTTAAATTAATAGAAGTTGTATTAAAAAGTATGTATTTTTATCTTTAATTTTTTGAAATTTATATCGTTGTCTAAACAAAAATATTTAAAATACATGTTCAAAACTTGTATACAGTGGAGGGATTTACAATTAAAGGTTTCAATAACATATATAAAATTTATTTAAAAGACAGTTCGAAACATGTATAAACATGTGTATAATAGAGTTAAATGTTGAAACATTTACACAATAGACGTAAAGTTCAAATATTTTTTGAAATGCATTACATCGTCCATTAGAGGGGTTTAAAAGGTGCGTATAATCAAATAGACTTATGCTGTTGGAACGTATGTACAATGAGGGATTTCAAAGTGGAAATTGTATGTAAACAAAGTGTATTTATCTTCAATGATTTGAAATGCATAATCCAACAAAAAATGTGATGTGAATTGAAATAGAAGCTAGAACATACTAAAACAAAATTATCAATATTGAAACATGTATAAACATGACATTTCCAACACTATTTGCATATTTCAATGCTTCATAAATTCTAAGCTTACCGTTCCATTTTATTAGAACCCAAATGTTATATGAATAGAAAATCATTCAAATTAGACCATGATATATAATACCTTCCATGAACATTACAAAACAAATACTCATCGTAAACTCAAATATTTATAGGAATGACTTATTTAATGTGTTTGTTTTCTTTCTGTATTTATATCATTAAAATAAATCTCAAACTATAAAAGTAAATAGTGAAATAAGAAAATGAGAGTAAGGAAGTTTTACTAAGAAAAATGTATGATGTGATTAATGGTAATAAAGAAAGTTTCTAAATATGTATATGATCATAAAAGGTAAAAATTAATTAGGACTGGAGTAACAACAAAACCATTTCTCGTATTAAGGTATGCATTCTAACGGTTTCAAAAACTCAGTAGTACGTACATGGATATAATACTACAAATTTCCTAAAAAAATTTAAGGAAGATCAACCCAAAATATAAAACAAATTAGAAGTAGTTCACATGAACAAAAAGAGGCAAGGGAGAATCATATATTGTATTGTGCATATGAAGAAGAATGTCATTACAATTATAAAGTTGTTTGCCACCCTTATATTACAAACACAGCTAAACATGAAAAAGCAGGAAAGATCTCTATCATTAAATAGCCTAAAGTGGAATATTTGTAGCGGCACCGCACTCGTTAACCTGCTACAACCATTATGATTGGAACCCGAATGCTTTCAGACCAAAACCCAATTAGTTCATCCTTGACCTATAAAGTTTAATGAGGTAGAAGATAATAAAAAGAGGATGAACCTAACAAACAAAAGGCATAATTAAATGAAACACATTGCTAGAAACATTGTTAACCAAAAAAGAAGAAACTGATTTAGCCAAAAAGACAGTAGACTAAAATAAGTAATGTAAAGTGTGCTTAAACACTAACCCTTGCGAATTTAGAAAAGCATTGAAATCCAATGAGAACATTCATTTGTATATTTCTTTCCCATTTTTGTATGATTTTAATTACAGAAACAATAATCAACAGCGATAATCAGCACACAGAAATGCACAGATTCGTACTCGGGGATGCACAAATACTACACAGGAGCGTAGTGATAATAATGCAGTAGAACGAGAAGATGAACTTAACAAGAAAAGAAAAAACAATATATAAGAACTAAAAAGTGACAAAACAATCTAACCAAGATTTGAAGAAAATTTCTTCTGAGGCTTGACATAACGATTTCTTTAATACTTTATTTGAAGTCTCGTAAGATACAATAGATGATGATCTGCTCGAGATTGTGATGAGCATGACTGCTCTATGATAGGAAACTGTGTTGGTTCGAGGACAGAACGAGGAGGAAGGAGGTTATTAAAAAAGATTGGGAATGTGATTAATGTTCCTCTCCTTTTATAGCCTTCAACGGTCTTGTCCATATGAAAAGTTGCATCTATTTGTTTTGAACCAAGGCAGTTATTTTCATTGGTCATGTCCATTGGAAAAATTCGTGTCCATTCAAAAAATGACCACTACAGACATACTGTTTGAATTTAAACAGGCAAAAACTATCCACTGGGCGTGTATTAAACCATGGTCATATAGTTCTTCCCCCTTGCACAAAATTACCCGACCCTAAGGGCCAACATAGGTTGATGGGAAAGAGTATATAAACATGTATACCTCTTCTATTTTTACCAATGTGGGACTTTAAGTATATATCTTCATTCACCTTTACGCAAAGATCTCTAACAATCCCCTACATGAATGACGATATATGTCTCCCCAACTCAAAGGGGAATACACAGAGTATGTATGGAGAAAATGCAACATCGAGGATAAGTAAATATTTCACTTTTAACTTTCCCTAATTAAAACTTATCGGATATACATGGCTAATCGGTCAATTATTTCACCTTGAACCGCCAGCCGTTGGTATATAAGTAGACAATACGCTTTACGAAGCATTGTTTCCTTTTTCACATCCAATCTCTTGATTGTATTCATTTTGGTCCTGAACAAAGTTGGTTCTACGAGTGTGTTAGAGAATTTAAGCCTTAATTTTCTCATAGAGCCGACCCATCTCACACTAACATAGGTGATCACATCCATAAAGAGTATCTTACGCATACTCCACTTAATGTTCTTCAAGATATGGACATCATTAAAAGCATATCTTATCATTATTAATACTTCTATAGGCATGCATTTTATTATGCATCATAGGAGTGGGGTAGAACAAAGTTCAAATATATGCATTACATGAGAATATCCAGTTGCATTACACTCTCATTGGTGTTTTTATGTAGAACTTCCGATGGATTAAAAGGTATTCTTACTCCTTTGATTCCATGATCTTGAACTTTTCAATTACTTTGTCTATATAGTGTGATTGAGATAATTCATTTCCATTAGGAGTTTTTATTATTTTGATTCCCAAAATAACGTCTGCTACCTCTAAGTATTTCATGACGAAATTGTTGATTAACATTTTCTTTAAAGTCTTTATAACCTTAATGTTGGGACCAAAGATTTGCATATCGTCCAAATATAGATAAATCATCATATATGATTGACCAACTTGTTTGTAATAAACACATTTATCCATTCATTTATATGAAAATCATTTTTCATTATGACATTATAAAATTTTGCATGCTATTATTTTGGAGCTTGTTTAAGTCCGTATAATGATTTTACTAATCTACAAACTTTTTTCTCATTTCAACTTTCTGGTTGCTCCATGTATATCTCCTTATCAAGATCTCCATTTAATAATGTTGTCTTTACATAGACTACATATGGATGCAATTACTATTAACATTCATATAAAGGTTATTCGTGTGATCGGTGATAAAGTATCAAAGAAGTCTACACCTTATTTTTAACGATATCATTTGGCTACCAATCTAGCTTTACTTTGTCAATAAAGCCATCTGGTTTAATCTTCTTCTTAAAGATCCATTTACAACCAATTGGTTTTATTCCAGGTGGAATTTCAGTTAATTCCCAAATTTTATTACATAGAATTGAATCAATTTCACTTTTGATTGCTTCTTTCCAACAGAAAGATTCAGAAGATGACATTGCCTTTTTGTATGTTTGAGGTTCATGTTCTAGCACGTAAGTTAAGAATTTTGAGCCAAAGGACTTGGAAGTTCTTGCCCTTACGCTTCTTCTTGGTTCAATTTCATCTCTATCATGATGAGTTTCATCTTTATGTGGTTCATCTCTTTCTTCTCTTGTCCTTTTTGGGACATAAGGTCCATCGTTCCTTTTGTGTGGAAATACATATTCAAAAAATGAGGCATCTCTTGACTTCATAATTGTATTTATATCGATATCATTTATATTAGACTTAAAGATTAAAAATCTGTAGGCACTACTATTTTCGATGGGTCCTATATAGTAACTGTCTACAGTTTTTGGTCCAAGTTTTACCTTCTTGGGAGGTGGAACATGAACTTTTGCCAAGCACCTCCACACTTTGAGGTATTTGAAACTTGTTAGGTGTCCTTTCTATAGTCCATATGGAATTGTTCTTGTTTTGCTGTAAGGAATCCTATTTAGTATGTGATTAGACATATTTAGGGCTTCCTCCTACAAGTTTGTTAGTAGGCTTGCAGTTAAAAGCATGGCTTTAATCATGTCTTTTAATGTTCTATTCTTTCTCTTGGTAATACCATTTTGTTGTGGTGAATATAAGGCTGTTCTTCGATGAATTATACCATTTTCTGCATAGAATTGTTTAAATGGTGATTCACATTCTCCACCTCAATCTGATCTCAATATCTTGATCTTTTTTGTTAAGTTGATTTTCTATTTCAGTTTTGTAAATAATGTAATTTCTTTATCTTTATTATATAAAATATATACATTGCATTATCGTGTATAATCGTCAATAAATATGACAGAGTACTTTTTCCCACCTCTTGTAGGTAATGACTTGAAATCATATAAGTCGGTATGAACCATCCTTAATGGTTTAGTACTCCTATAAATAGCATGAAATGATTTTGTTGATAATATTTTCTACTATGCATGCCTCACATTTGTATTTTTACTTGAAATTTTGGAATTAATCCTAAGTTGCAAGTTTTTTCATTTTTTTAAAATTTATGTGTCGTAATCTATCATGTCATAATAGTGTTTCATGCACAACCAAATAAGATTCTTTATTTTTATCCATTGCACTATCAGAATACATAGTATTATTGCCAATTATAGCTATATTTGTCTTAAATAGACCATTACATAAATATCCCCTTCCTATATAAATTCCAGCCTTAGACAGAATCATTTTGTCTAACTCGAAGACCATTTGGAATCCTTTCTTTGAAAGAACAGGTCTAGAGATTAGATTTTTGCGGATATGTGGAACATGAAGCACATTATTCATTGTAACCATTTTTCCAAAACTAAATTTGAGGATGAGGTGTCGCTACCTTCAATCAAGGAAACTATAGAATTACCCATATAGAGTTTTGCTTCCTGATCGAATTTATTATAAGTGGAGAACATGGATTTGTCAGAACAGACATGACGAGTAGCGCCTGTGTCTACCCAACACTGTGTAGAGTTCTGAACCAAGTAGCGTTCCATTACAACTCCAAAGAAATTTGAATCATCAACGTCCACGTTGTTCACCATATTTGCTTCTGAATTATTCTCCTTCTTGTGTTTGCAATCCTCAGCGGTGTGTCCCATCTTTCCACAAACCCAACACTGACTATTAAATTTTCTGGCCTTCTTATTTTCTCTGGTTTTGTTTTCTGGTTTTTCCCTTTTATGTGGATTTTTGTTGTTGTTGAAGTGTCCTTTCTTCTTTGAACCTTTTGTAACAAACAACTCCTTTTATGTGAATTTTCTCTGGTTTTGTTTTCGGGTTTTTCCCGTTATCTGCCTTAATCTTCAACCAAACGATGAGATCTACTAAAAAATCTCCTTCTTCTTATGTTTTAGATAATTGCAGTAGTCTTTCCATGATTGGGGAACTTTCCTGTTATCGCTTCAATAAGGAACGACTCTCCAACTTTATGTCCTTCTGATTCAAGTTCATGAATGATAAGTTGAAGTTCTTGCACCCGAGTAGTCACCAATTTGGAGTCTACCATCTTGTAGTCCATAAATTTGTCTACTGTGAACTTTTTCAAACTAACATTCTGTGTTTTGTAGTTTTTTGCAAGTGCAATCCAGAGAGACTTTATTGTCTGATGAGGCTGATACACTTTACACGTCATCTTGTCCAAGCAGTTCAGAATGTAATTCTTGCACAGGAAATCAGAATGTCTCCATACATCAATAGCCAGAAACGCATATTTGTGTGTTTCTTTAGTTTGGCTTGGTGCAGGCACAGGTTCATCCTCTTCGACATACCACTGCAGACCCAGCGTTGTGAGATAGAATAGCATATGACTTTGCATGTTTAGAAGTCATCACCATCTCCTTTGAACGGATCAGGTCTATTGTGAGTAGTAGTTTTTGTTGATAACTCAACCGCTGCCATTTCTGTTTCACAAAAATTGGAAACCCTTAAGTTGTATGGTTTCAATTATAGAAATAGTAATCAATAGCGATAATCAGTGCACAGAAATGTACAGATCCGTGCTCAGGGATGCATGAATACTACGTAAGAGCGCAGTGATAACAATGTAGTAGAAATGAGAAGATGAACTTAACAAGAAAAGAGTATAACAATATCTAAGTACTAAAAAGTAACAAAACAATTTAACCGAGATTAGAAGTAAATTTCATCTAAGGCTTGTCATATTAATTTCCTTAAGACTTTATTTTAAGTCTCCCAAGATACAACTCGAGATTGTAATGAGTATGACTGCTCTGTGATAGGAAACTATGTTGATTCGAGGATAGAACGAGGAGAAGGAAGATTATTAAAAAAGATCAGGAATGTGATCAGTATTCCTCTCATTTTATAGCCTTCAACAGTCATGTCCGTACTAAAAGTTGTGTCTATTCGTTTGAACCAAGGTAATTATTGGCAATGGTCATGTCCGTTGGGAAAAGTCGCGTTTAATTAAAAAAATTGTTACAGTCAATAGTCATACTGTTTGAATTTAAATAGGAAAAAACCGTTTATTTTTGTTTAGAAAAAAATAGTCCAGTCCTACTTGATCCGCACTCGACCTGGCTCGGTACGGGCGGGTGGTGCACGCATGTGTTAAACCATGGTCATATAGCTCCTCCCCCCTTTGCAAAAAATAATCCAACCCTAAGGTCTAATATAGGTTGATGGGAAAGAGTATATAAACATGTATACCTCTTCTATTTTTGCAAATGTGGGACTTTAAGTATATATCTTCATTTACCTCTATGCAGGGATCTCTAACAATCCAATCCCCCACATGAATGACAATATATGTCTCCCCCACTAAAACGGGAATATCACAGAGTATACATGGAAAAAATGCTCTATCGAGGAAAAGTAGATATTTCACTTTAAACATTTCCTAGTTAAAACTTAATACACAAAACATCCTCCCTAAAAACAGATATAAATTACATCCATATTTTCAAATACTGCAATTTTCTTCCCTAAAATACCCCTTTGCTCCATTGCTGAATGTTGATTCTTCATATGTGGATGCTATTCTCATACCCATAATTAAATTTTGCACCCCACTAATTATCAACCTTTAAAATGCAATGACTTTTTGTAGAAATGATGGATTAACAAACTGTTTTCACCATTAAATCACAAATTTTATTATCTTTCTAATGAGTGGCATTCTGCATATGTAAAAACAAGAGAAGGACAAGTTTCGGCAATTATATGGTATGATTGCAGACAATTTAGCAATTATATGCAATAATTGTAGAAAAGTCTGCAATTATATAGTATGATTGCAGACAATTCAACAATTATATGCAATAATCGCAGAAAAGTCTGCAATTATATGGTATAGTTGCACTTTTCTACGATTACTTGGAATAATTGCAAAGTTTTCTGCAATTATTCGATATAATTGCATAAAAGCGTGCACTTATATGGAATAATTATAGAAAAATCTACAATTATTCCATATAATTGCATAAAAGTCTGCAATTATATGGAACAATTGCTGATATTTGAAGAAAAATTGATAATCATTTCATATAATTGCAGAAAATGGCAAGTACGCTAAATAATTGCAGAAAAGTCGGCAATTATATTGATTAATAGCAGAGAAGTCTGCAGTTATTACATATAATTGCATAAAAGTCTGCAATTATTCCATATAACTGCATAAAGGTCTGCAATTATATGGAATAATTGCTGACATTTGAAGAAAAATCGATGATGTTAAAAAATTGCAGAATTCTCTGCAAATATAAGGAATAATTGCAGCCTTACTACAAATATAATTTTTTTTTGTATCAACAATGGATCTCATTTTAAAGATCATAAAATTTATGATTTTTTGATGAAAACGGTGTGTTGATCCGATGTTTCTATAGAAAGTTATACGCGTTTGAAATACTAAAAACGTAAAGGGTATTTGGGTCTTTTGGCGCAGGCGGATTTGAAAACAGGGACTAGAAACGTAAGTTTAGTTTGGGGAGGATGTTTTTCTATTTTGAAACTTAACAGGGATGTGAGCCAAACTATCCCTAAAACTTATCGGATATACTTAGCTAATCAGCGAATTATTTCATCTTGAACCATCGATAGTTAGTGTATAACTAGATAATGCGATTTACGAAGCATTGTTTTCCTTCATATCCAATATCTTAGTTGTGTTCATTACGGCCCTGAACAAAGTTGGTTCTACATGTGTGTTAGAGAATTTAAGCTTTTATATTCTCATAGAGGCGACCCAACTCATAGCGACATAGGTGATCACATCCATAAAGAGTATCCTACACATACTTGACTTGATGTTCTTTGTTAGACCAAAAATTGGTATAACATCCACGATGCCATGCTGAGCCAATATTTGGTCTTACATCTGTGATGTTATTCAATATGGTATTGTTTTGGAGGGTTGTGATGGTGATATTAAACCAAAGATTGACTCGTCATTCAAAACTTACTACAAGATGATATCAATCGAAATGGTCCCATGATGCCCTTGGAATTTTGGCTTTGTTATAGAATTGGCCAAAAAGCCATATCACGTGTCCAAGGGAAAACTAGGCAAGTTGCTTAAATGTGCAATAGTCCATTAATCTTTCATTAATTGGCAAAATTAGCAAGTTACATTCATGTACTCTTTTGCAAGCAGGACATTCAATACAATAAATCCTACAAGACTGATCATAAATGATAGTGGCAAAGAATACTTATCTTCCTCGATTACTCTAGATGAAGTAAAGGCTGCTTTGTTGTCCATTTATGATTCTAAAAGCCCAAGACCAGACGGTTTTTCCTCCAAGTTTTACAAGCTTCGCTGAAACCTGTTACAAATAGAACCGCTGAAACCTGTTACAAATAGAAATGTCTATATGGAGACACAAACCTGCTACAAATAGAACCGCTGAAACCTGCATAAAATATTGGCATCAACAATTATATACTAATATTATGAGAAATCCACATACTAGTATTTTTGTGACACACATACTAATATTGGCATCAACAATTATATAAGCCTATAACCATTAAAAACTTAACTTTTATGCAACGGCTATCACAAGATATATCATTAAAAACTTAATAGTACAAAAAAAAGTTAATAATAATATCGAACCAACTGATGAACTATAAAATTCTTTGAACATTTCCATGACTCATGAGCAACTAGTTCTTAGTTTACATTTTGATAGATATTCTCAATTAAAACCACATTCATATTTAATAACAGATGATGTTATAAGTACAGGCCCACACACGTTATTTGATATAAATGATCTTATGATCTTATGTGCGAGTTCTGTACATATACTTCACGTTATCTTCTATAATGCACGCCTTAGGAATTGCAAAAAATCACTGTATATTAATCTCTAGTTTTTTCTTCGTACACACTATCAAAGTGATGCTTTTTTGTTGCTATAAATTTATACCCCTGATTTACTAACGTGGTTTTCAGTGATGGGATAAATAGTCATTGGAAACAACACCCAAACCAAATGAAATAACCTTTCCTTATAAGACTAATTCTCGTCACTGTTGATAAGCATGTAGTTTACAAGTTCTGGGTTAATTTCAACCTTAGCAGGCACATGTTGTTTGCAGGAACTCTGAAGAAAGAGCTTAGGTAAAAGCAATTTTCTTCCGTTTTAGTTGCAAGATGAAATCTACCGTACTACAAGTTGATAATTGTATTGTGTTCAAATTCTATATCGTGATCAACATCAGAAAATTTGTTCTTCAACTACTCTTTTTTTTGGCAAACTTACTAGGCAGACAAATTCACTTTCCACTTTGTATGGTTGATGCTTCGTATCTATATTCATGATTATCAGTTCGTGCTCATATTAAAATATTGCTTGGATTTTTCTTTAAAACTATAAAATAAATAAGTTAGTTGCCATAGCTGTGAGAAACATAAGGCTATTGTTCGATGTAATTATTCATTACAATTTTCCAGTGAGGAAATTTTGTTTGAAGGAGAAACTTGCAAAATTAGTCACAACGACATTATATCTCATTTTCTTTGAAAGCTCTGTGAACTAAATAAACATAACTTTGACATTTATTGTTTGCAAAATTTAGATAATTAAGCATGTTTGCAACATTTATGTATTATGACATTTATTGTTTGCAGATTTTGGATAAGCATGTTGTTCAGCTCCATATGCAAATGTAGTTTGTTAAACATTTAAATCATTGAATATTTGTAAATATTAGTACTCATGCTTCACACATGTTATCTGTTAAAATTAATTTTAACAAAAACTTTATATTTCTTAGGAATAAATTGCAACAAAATGGCTTAGCATGCAATTTAAGTGAGACTGACCTTATTTTGAGTCATAACAACAGTAACATAGCAATAATACAGAGGAAGAAAGAATGTTCACCGTCATAGCATTATGGTAAGCTGTTAAGCCACCTTCTCAAGTGGTTCAACTGGATACCTTTTCCACTTCTTATCCTGAAAATAGTGGTGCCTGTTAAATATGGTTGTACAACAGAAACAATGTTTGGATTCAATAAATAACAACTTATTAATACAAAAACATTGGTCCACTCATAGACTGGACTAAAAAACTAAAAGCACGATATTTATATGCATTTCCATAAAAAGATATACTATATCATGCATCATCAGTCGCAAAATTGGGTAAACATTAACAAAATTTATGATTTTAATATCATATGTAATGAGAAGGGTTTTAGTTGGCATTCTTACTGGACCTAGAACATCAAGCTTCCTAACCTCAGTTTCACTCAAGCAGACCATTAACCATTACAGAGTACATGGGTACTGTCCATGGGTAGCAGTCGTACTGATACAGATCGTGTAAAAAATAAGGTCAGTCTCACTTAAATTGCATGCTATTAACCATTAACCATACACCTGTAAAAAATAAGGTCAGTCTCACTTAAGCAGACCATTAACCATTGCAGAGTACAAACGTCAAATAGTTATTACATAAATTAAGTTGAAATGCTGATACAGATCGTGTAAAAAAATAAAGACAAGAACATGAAACGGGATAGCAACACATAAAACAGGTGTAGTATTTCGTAAAATTAACAACCTTACAATATGAATAACGTTGACTAGATATGTTAAAACTTATTAACCATACTGTCCTAGTTAGTGCGCGGTGGAAATAATGAAAAAGGTTAGCTGCCCATGTCATTATCCTTATATGTATACAGATATATTGGTATGTATATGTATGTATATACACATATATATGCATAAACAGTATGATGCAGACAGGATATGATGAAGTAGTCAGCAGATGCAAACTGGTTTAAAAATATATCTCTGCAGTTCATAAATGATGAAACATAATAATTAGCGAATAAAACTCAGTTCAAATAAATTCTCAGTACAAACTATATTGAAGAATAGTGACAGTAGGACATAAGGAAGTGCAAATTGGTTTGAGGGACAGTGGCCACGAATACATACCGTTCCAGGGTGGAATACAGTATCATCCAACTTAATTTCCTGAAAAAGACAGCGGAGAGCAAGTTACAGTGTTGTATATGATATGATAAAAAAGAAAGCACACACTATATTATGTCTTAGGGGACTGTGTATATGGTAAACACTGATTTATGACAATGTAATCTACAGATGTACACATTTAACCTTTATCATACAATCTACACCATTGTTTTAACCTAGAGTTCCCTAACTTTTCAAATATGTTAACCGCAAAAACAATCTCAAACTACCTAATTTTGAGCGTCTGAACATTACTCAGATCTCAATTTCAATATAATACCTTTGAAACTTGCAAACCACTGTTCCCAATTCATCACTACTAAACTCAATAAATAAATAAATAATAGCATATAAAAAACCTACTCAAAGCTTTTGACAGTCTTGCCAATTCTGCTCTAATTTCAGGCAGATGTTTACCAAATAGAAGAGCGGCGATGCCAGCAATCATTGTTAACTCCGGTATGCCCTAGCCGAACAAGCAACGACACACTCCCGTTCGTCGACGGCGTTGCGTGCTCGGTTCTCCTCTTTTTATGCACCGAACTCAAATTAGTAATTTGTTTGGATGACAATTAATTTTTGGAGAAGAACAGAGAACTTGAAGACGAAAAATTAATTGAAGGCGGTGGAAGATTGGCAGAGGCAGAAGAAATTAGAAGGGCGAAAACCTAGAACTGAAGAGGAATTAAAATGACGGTGAAATGATATGCGTGATAAATGGACAAGAAGTACTAAAACATAAAATTACAATACTGCCCATATTTCTTTTTAGTATTTACGAAATTACTAGATGTAGTCACGGTAATAACCGTGACAAACATTTCTAACGGAAATATCTGTTAGAAAATTGTAACGGTTAAAACCGTTACAAAATGAAAGCGGAAAAGTGTTACAAAATGGGCTGTTTGGTGTAGTGTCCACTCTTGCTTTCATGATGTGCGACATCCATATTGCACTGATGCCTTATGACATCTTTCTTTATATTTCCGCCTTGCGATATCCTCTTACTTGCTTTCCTCTGACATCTCTTACTATATTAATGAAGTGTGGCATTAGTGTCATACGATATCATTGTCAGCTATAAGCTTTCGACATCCTTTCTTTGTATGCAACACGAAATCCCCTGTCTCTCAATGAAAGCTTGTGAGAGTTTGGTGTGTATCAAATATTCGATGTCCCCCTAGGGCATTACGACATTCTTTATCGTATGCTCCCTTACTTTATTTTCAAAATCCTGGTTTTCGACATGCTTTTCATACTTTCGACATCATGGAATGTAGTAACACTATTATAGGAGCTTATTATCTTCGCCTTCATAAGTTCAAAATGTTCTGCATTCAACAACCTTATCTTCATAGATTCGATATTGTCTGTTTGCAATTGTTTTATGTTCATAGGTGATGTTAATACCTTAGTTATTGATTTTGATGATAACAACCTTGATAAAAAAATACATTCATATAAAATATGGATACTAAAGTTTTGCCAAGTTATATAGTATATAGTGCGGGATATTATACAAGTGTTGAATTGAAGACTGTACAGTATAAAGACTTAAAGAAAGGACATGAAAACTCATGAGTATAAAGACCAATATACGAAGATCTCAAGACTATTGTATATTATATAGAGGCGTAGGATATTGTTAAAGTCCCTGATAGCAATCTTTGATCTCTATTTCCCATTTTCTTATCCTTTATTTTGAGAAAAAATATATTTTTAAAATATATTTAAAAATATTTATAAAAGTTTTACAAAGTTTAAAATGTTTATAAACCATGATTAAATTATTTTACAAAGTATCAAAATATTTTACAAAGCATAAAATTTTCAAAATATTTAAAAACAAAATTATTTTCAATTTTCAAAGGGATATGTTGACATATACCATATGAGTATGTCGACATACATGATGCAAATTTGAAATTCAAATTTGAAATGAAGTGTCTATTCATCGTAACTCTTTTTGAATGGACATGTCTGTTTATTCTCTATAAATAGGGGGTTTCAAAAGATTTTTTTAACAACTAATTTCTTATTTCTTCTCTCCTCTTACACTGCCAAAATTTCTAGTGAAAAATTTATTCAAATCTCTTCAAATTCAACCAGAATCAATTCAGTCTTCGTTATATCTATTTTCTATTATTTACTCCCTGATTTCAATCATCTCTCTCTCAATTCAAGGTCAAAGTGCTACTCAAGAGGCTATAAGATCCATTAGGGATGTTACAGTTGAACCATTAACCGCTCAACCGTACCAACCGTTCATGTAGTTATCATCTATAATGGTTACAGTAACGGTTGAAGAATTAGATAACCGCGGTTAACCATACCAACCATACATGATTGTTTTGTATAATATTTAACATTAAGGTATAAAAAATTAGTAATTTAAGTTAAAGGAATAGCTTATACATTAATAATACGTGCCTTCATAAACTAATAACATGTGCATGCATATTGGTCGTTTTATAAACAAATAAATAAATTTGCAAAAAATAAAGTTAGTGCTGTACGAATTTATCATCAATAATGCATATAATTGAAAATATTTGTATATAAATTGAAAATATAACGGTTAACCATCATAGACGATTGCGGTAGCAGCTATAAGAATTTATAACCATCAATAATGGTTATGGTTACAGTTGGTGGTAATAACGACAATCATCGCAACTGTAACACCCTTAGAATCCATTGTATCCAAAGTTCAAGAAATTGTCTTTGGAAAAAACATCAAACTCTAGTTGTATTTACTTGGGTGTGATTGTAGCTCGTTCAAATCAATTGGGTATGCTTGGTAGGCTATAAATCTGAGTGGGTGTGCTTATTGCCCGTCCAAATCAAGTGGATGTACCCTAAGCCTGGAAAATCAAGAGGGTCTGTCTCGTAGCCTCGGAATCAAGATTGTAATTGGGTTTACTTTCTGCCCGTTTAAAGATTGACGTTTGAAAAAAAATCCGTACAAGCAATTGTACGAGGTTGGCTGTAGGAGAAATCTGAACCGGAATAAAATCTATATGTCGTCTCTCTAACTCTCTACTTTACTTTACTACTTTTATTTTATCTGTGTCTGCATCTATGATTAATCGTTGATACAATTCTGTGTTGAAAATCTGTGATTTAACATTAAACTTGAAAGAAATTTATAAAGATTTACAAAAGTTAGAAAATACTATTCACCCCCTTCTAGTGTTTATTTAGCCAAAAGATGCATAATTCCGCAACCCACTTTTGGTATCAGAGCACTAGGTTTTCAAATACTTGTAATTTGATTTTTGAAAATTTTTAATGGCTAGCAACACCGTTAATACATTTGCTAACACTTTTGTCGAATGAAAATTTACTATTAGACCCCACTTTTTAATGGCAGTAATTACACTTATTGGTCACGTAGGATGAAGATCTATTTTCAATCTAATGGTTTAGATATTTGGAATGTTAGACAAAATGAGTACATTGAACCATAAACTAATCTTGCACAATGGACTGCTGACCAAAAGGCACTTGCATAAAATAATTCTAAAGCCAGGATTATTTTGTTTTATTCACTAGATAAAAATGAATTTAATAGAGTCTCTATTTGTATGTCTACATATGAAATTTGGAGAACACTGCAGATTACACCTGAGGGCACTGGTAAAGCGAAACAGACTAAAATTTTCATATTAACTAATCAGTTTCAATTGTTTAAAATGAATTCAAATGAGTATATTTCTGACATGTATTGTAGATTTTAATATATAGTGCATTCATTAGTTGCATTACATAAAAACTTTTTCGAAGAGGACCAAGTTATAAAAATCTTCAATTCACCCTCTTTTAGAGTGGGATCAAAAGGCACTAGCAATTGAAGACGCTAATAATATTAGCACCCTAAAAATTGAAGAATTAATAGGTAATTTAATGTCTTATGAAGCACAATTGCAGGGTTGAAAAGAAAGCAAGGCAACAGAAAAGAAATTTATCGCTTTCAATGCAATAATTAACGATCAGGATTCAGACGATGATAATGACGAAGAAATTGCTTTTATGAAAAGAAATTTCAATTTTAGAAAATTCCTGAAGTATAAAAAGATGACAAACTTTTGAAAACCTGAAAACAAGATGTCTGGAACTGGAACTACAACTAGATGCTTCAAATGTGATGAACCCGATCATTTTAAGAGAGATTGCCTGCATTCGAATAAATCAAAGATATCACCAGCAAATGATTCATCCAGAAAAAGAAAAAAGGCTCATACAACAACTTTGGATGATTCAAACACTTCCTTTAGAGACAATGAACCAGATACTGAAAATATGAATATCTATTTTGCGGCAACAATAGACTAGTCAGAACTGATCAACAAGAAGAGGCAAAAATGGTACCTTTTATTTAATAATTTTTTTGGGTTAATTTTGGTTATTAGGAATAACAGATAGATTAGCAATAATATTAGATGAATATAAGTGTTTAAATATATATATATATATATAAGAATATATTGGCCTAGTTCTATTTTTGAAACTTTTTGGCTATATGTCGACATACCCTCATGTCATATGACGATGTATATGCAAGAAAAACTGAAATTTAAAATTTCTATTCAAAATTAATATTTAAACTTCCCTCTCCTTTTGCACTTACTGCCATGTTTTAAAAAGGCACTTTTTGACCAAAGAACATGACTCTTCACTCTATATTAATTTAATCTATCTCTACCTATTCATTCACTCACTTTATTTCAAAATTCAAAATTTTCTTCATTCTCTTATCTCCTCAAAAACTCAATATGGCTTCCTCAAGTCAAAATCCTAAAACATAAGGCTTTCTAAGAAAATTAAAAGCTTTCTCTTCAATGAGAAAGATGCCACTGAAGCCTATATGGAGTATACTACTTCTAGAAAAGTTTCTCCTAGAAGATTTGCTAATCGATGATTTTTCCTCTTATAGTTTACATGATCTTTGTTTCTAGTGGAATTGACCTCTCCACTTTTCAAATTGATGAACAAAATTGTGAAGTTTTTCACGATATTTTTGAAAGTGATGAAGAATTTGAATTTAAACATAAGAATCTTCGACCAAAATCGGGAGTTATAAGTCTCATTTTACAACAAAATATCACTTCAAGGATGG
Organism: Allium fistulosum; assembly: GCA_030737815.1. Lineage (NCBI taxonomy): Eukaryota > Viridiplantae > Streptophyta > Magnoliopsida > Asparagales > Amaryllidaceae > Allium > Allium fistulosum. Next base: position 287,882,142 of record CM060904.1, on the reverse strand, counting down.
ACAATTCCGATAACCCTGTTACTACCAAATATCCTTTCGACCTTGTCGAAAACATATTGAATGAAAGACAAAGAAGAACAAGAGAAAGAAGCTCCAGCAAGACCTTTCGAAGGGATGCTACAGTCAAAGTCCAGAAGTATCACAACCTTTCGAAGGGGTTGAAAGGTTTGAAAGCACCTTTCGCTTCAGTGACCACCTTTAGAAGCAGGTGCTTCCGCATGCATGAAGACCTTTCGAAGGAGTTAAGGCAACACCTTTCGAATACAAGGAATGACAACTCTTCATATGCATGCCAAACCTTTCAAAACCAAAGGTTTCGCCTTCATTCAAACCACTCAGAAACATGCCTTGGTTAGAACAACCCTTTCGAAAGCCAAACCAAGCTTTACGAACCGGTCAAAGCTATTAATATCCCGGGAAGGTTCCACATCAAATCATAAGCAAAAGATTGGAAACTATTAACAGTGTCGAACCATTAGCATTTTAACACCTTTGAAACCCTTGGAGACAGCCTATCGACAGAGTCGAAAGCTCCTACATCGCAACATAAAGAAGAAAGGCGCAACCATCCCTTTTGACAAAGACGGAAGCATTCAAGCCCATTTGAAAGCATTGTAGAGGGATGCTTAAGTGTTGAAGGAATCGAAAGTATTCTAAAGACAATTCAAAAGCCACCTTTCGACCAGGTCGAAAGGTGCTGACCCGCATTTATAAATAAGACTCAAGGGGTCTGGTTTTGGGGATTCGAACTCAGTCATTCTACACTTGTATTTTCTTAATTCTACAAAGTTGTAAACCCTAATTTGTAAATAGAATTGGGAAAAATTGATCAATAAAGGCTTTGTTGAGTTAATAAAGGGAAGACTTCAATATTGTTGATTACTTAGTTGTTTCGAAAGTTTTTTTTAGATCTAACTCTTTTTTCCAGGTATCGACCTCATCGAAAGACATCTTACAACTTGGTCGAAACCCCTACAACTTCAAGTAATCCTAATTATTAACTCTAAGACATCATTCACCAAACTTTTGCCTTCTTGTGGATAGAAACCTAAAACCTGACTAGATTCTCCTCAGATCCCAGACCTAGACTCAAGTCACTAAGAACCCAGCTTGCGGTATGGTCGAAACCCACCTAACTTAACTTTGTCCTTGAATCCTTAGAACTATCTTTTAGGGTTCCTCAACTTCTTTGAAAGGATTGTTTCGAAGGGATCATCAATCTATTCCATTCGGTTCGAAAGACCTAAAAAGGAGAATTTAAGCCTTTTGACCAAGTCGAAAGGTCAATAAAAAGAAAATTACACGATAAGGACCGATTCAAAAGGTGATCTAAAGAAGGCATTCATATACTAGCTCCCTCCAACAAATCAAAAGACACCTAAAGGACTAACCTTTCAACTTTGGGGTGTTGACAAGTTTTCTTGTTAACATTTTGGCACTAGAAGAAGGGCTCAAACCTCCGCCTCTGTTGAATATCCGTCACCACCTCTCTCTACCCAAATCCTATTTCAAGTTTAAATAATCAAGATCTTACTTTATCATGGCTAGCAGAATCAAAAGACCTGAGCAAGGATCCTTAGAACCACACTTAATAGGATTCTCCCCAATAACAACTCAGGATTCCAAACTATATGAAGAGCAAATGCTAAGGTTAAAAGCTCTACATATTATAAAGAAGAAAAGGGCAGAATCATATGACCCAGAAAAATGGAGCCTGAATCCTTTTCATATTGGTCCAACCCTTATCTTTGCCTTAGGAGAAAGGAAAAATAGAAATGAAAACTTGTTTGACAAAATGAGAAAGACGATTCAACACTATGCCAATGGCATAATCTTTAAGGAAGAAATAATGACAGACTATAACGCCTTTGCACATATATGGCAACAAGTTGCATTTGGAACACTTCCAACACAGGAACTCCAAAGGGTGTCAAAAAGAAAAGCAAACGATGAAGGTGAAACTACAAGGCCAAGTAACAAGAAACCAAAAAGTCATCCTAAAGAAATAAGTTTCAAGTCGAGACTTCCTAAGGAATGCATCTAACAACATATATCGAGAATGTCTACTTGCTGACAAAAGATGAGCTCAACTATTAGCCATCACAAAAGAAGAAACCAAAATATGAAAAGGATCTGGGAGGATCCTACTGCCATTACCATATGATGAATGGTCATGAAACAAATCACTACAGAGCCTTGGAAGGGATGATAATCAACTTTTTCCGTCAAGGCAAAATCAATGAGTTTGTAAAGAGATACTGAATGAGATCAATAAAGAGCTACTTTTCTAAAGAGAATCTACATGTTTGGGAGTGAAATGCTCCTTTTATTTGGACATTACCTTAAATGGTCAAAGCCTCTATCCACGTTGAGTTGGCCATGGCAGAGCACCTCCTGGAGGGAGGAGTGTAAGCCTTTATCTGCACCACGCTATGGCCAGGTTAAAGCATTGACAGGCCCTTGGCCCCGCCACTGATCAGGTCAAGGCACCTCCTGGAGGGAGGAGTGTAAGCCTTTATCCGTGCCACGCTATGGCCAAGTTAAAGCATCGACAAGCCCCTGTTTGCACCATGCTATAGCCAGGGCAGGGTACCTCCTGGAGAGAGGAGTGTAAGCCTTTATCCGCGCCATGCTATGGCAAGGTTAAAACATCGACAAGCCCTTGGACGCGTCTTTGGTCAGGTTAAGGCGCCTCCTAGAGGGAGGTTAGGTAAGTCCTTGGTTCCAGCCTCTAAGAATGAGCTAACGAAGAGCACCAGACAATAATGGACTAAGACATCCAAGCCCAGGAAGAGGCTTACCAAATAACGGACTAAGACATCCAAGCCCAAGAAGAGGCCCACCAAATAACAAACTAAGACATCCAAGCCTAAGAAGAGGCTCACCAAATAATGGACTAAGACGTCCAAGCCCAAGAAGAGCCTCACCAAATAACAGACTAAGACGTCCAAGCCCAAGAAGAGGCTCATCAAATGATGGACTAAGACGTCCAAGCCCAAGAAGCGGCTCATCAAACAAAGAACAAAGACGTCTAAGCCTAAGAAGCGGCATATCTACAAGGGACTAAGATGTCCAAGCTCAAGAAGTGGCATACCAAATGATGGACTAAGATGTCCTAGCTCGAGAAGCAGCCAATCAAACCGCAACTACATACAAGGCCTAAAGGGTTTATACATGTCAAAGAAGACATAATTTAAGGAGTAGAACAGAACTCCGCTTATTAATACCCGAATCTGGGTTTCGGGTCTCTTACTTCTGAACTCCATCTATTTATACCCGAATCTGGTTTCGAGACTATTACTTAGTATCACTTATTAATGCCCTAATCTGGGCTTGAGATTTCTATTATGGATTTATAATTATCCACTATTAATTCCCTAATATGGGCTTGAAATTACTATTATGGATTATTGATTATCCACTACTAATGCCCGAATCTGGGTCAAATACTTCTATCAAGGAGATTGTTATTATGAATTTCTGGTCATTATCCATAAATACTTGAATCTGAATTCCAAGTTTCACTTCTAAATATCATTCAATAATACCTGAATCTGGGTTTCGGGTTTTTAAACTTTCAAATTTCATTCATTAATTCCCGAATATGAGATATTGGATTTCTACTACAAATTTTCATATAATGATTTCTGGACTTCTATTACTTAATCATTATTAACCCTCTATTGGTAATCTTCAGAGGATGATTTTCTAATACATTACACCCCTGGCTGAGGATAAAATATTCTGCCAACAGAATTCAGATATTCCAGCAATATGGTTAAAGTTAAATTCTTAATTATTTCTCATCATGATCAAAGATGGGTTTCAAGACATTTAATCAAATATAATTGTTGTTCATTTATTACCATATGTTTGACATAATGATTTGCTAATCTACGCGAATGATATAAATAGACTTTTATATCAATTTTAAGCTAACGGTAGGAAATATTATTTGCTTCATACTTTTCAGGGAAATCAGAATAGTAAAGAAGAATGAAAGATCCAGCAAATACAGACATTGTGGTATAAGCTATCAAACAAATGTTTCAGAGATAGCATTACAGGAAAGGATCACAAACCAGGTGATATTTATAAAATTTACATGATTTACATAACTTATGAAATTATTTACAAGTGTACAGAACAAATATATGCATTTCATAAATATGAATCTTTCATAAATCTTGAGCAGCTTTGTTCAGGTTCTCAGCGATTGAAGGATCTACGATGCGACAGATAGCGATACAAAGAAACTCTTTAAGTTTCTTCTCTTTCTTCCTTATTCTATCCGCATCATCAATCACATCAATATTAGTTTTCAAAGCACGATTGAAAGCTCTATTTGCGCCTCGAAGGGTCTTATTTTCCCTTTCCAATTCAGCGATGCGCTTCAAGTGAAAGTACTTGTCATGTTCAAGTTTCTAAATTCTAGCAGCATATTCGTTAATGCGCTGTGGATACCTAACCTTTTGCTGTTCGTCAAAATACTTCATCATTTCGAGTTTAACTTTCCTGCACCACTCGCCCTACCTTCTCGTCTAAGCCGGGAGGAGGATTAGTCGTAGTGGGAAATTTCTGGATGGCGAGGGAAGTGGACCTTGTAGATTTAGCAACAAATGGAGTAGCATGAGGAATCGAAAAATCAATACTTGAGATATTATTCCCCATAATAAATTCCAACGATTCGCACTAAGCTTGACTATCCTTCAATTTCATCTCCAAATCGCTTATCTATTGGAAAAGTTTCGACATTTTGTGATCAAAGTTAATTGAGGGATTTGACTTAACTTGACGCTTCAACATGGAAATCGCTTCATTTTTACTATTGACATCTGCTTCTAAATTGGTAATTTGATCCTTGAGATTTCTAACAATGTTTTCTGAAGTAAGAATTTCTTGTGCCATCTTAACGCTTTGGTATTTCCATGCAAACGAGCAAGTAAAGTATCTTCAAGAAGTCTGCTCTTTTCAAGATCTGCTAACAGCTTATCTTTAAGATTAATAAAGCGAGATACTGAATCTAATGAGAGAGGCACTGCGGATAATTGTAATTCCTATTTAAATAAAAAAGGAAAAAGAACGAAGTCAAAACCAGAATGAACAATCTCTTTATTACTGCAATAAAAGATTACAACTCAAGTAACAATGAAACTAAAAGGTACAGTAGACATTTATTTTATATCTAAAGATGAGAAACACCATTTCTAAATTTATCCAATGAATTGGCAGAAAGAATAACTGTAGAGTCAAAAGAAACGTTAAGTCCTTCCGGAGTAATCGCCGAAGGATATTAGCTATAGTCCCATTCCCCGGTTGGAGGACTATCACGACCGCAAATTAGTTTAGTATGGTGTGTCCGGATCTCCTTAACTAGCTTTTCTTTTTCATCACCAAGGAAATCAAAGCGGAGACGAGGATATTCCGTGTAAATTTTTGTAAATCTCTAAGAAAACAATATCTTGCTAATTTTGAATATTTTAAAATTGATGCCTTTTCGAGATAAAACCTTCTCAATTTAACATATTGGCTTGAGTAATCTCTAGAGAAAAGATTGCCTGAGGAACATTCTCTTTGTGATAACATAATAAAATACAGCTAAGTATAAAGGGAAAACAAAAAAAATAATTTACAAATCAGTATTATTACATATTCACGGTTATTCATCCAGTTCGTACAAAATTGACTTGGTAAATAATTATGAAATAAATTTGCCCTTATAATACTTGAGTTTTTCAGGAGGTAGATCTTGGGAATTGATCTGACTCGTGGTAAGTTCCAACATGCCCCGAGATGCGAGTCGGATCTGAATTCATCCAAATATCTTTTGTGCAAACGCTTAAGTAGACCCCCACTAAAATCACCTAAATATGAAAAATCAACAGTTGGGTGTCTACGGTAGGCCTTGTATAAGAAATAAACCAAAAATGTCTCTCTCTCTTCGATCAACATCCAAAAGAGGGTAATCAATTCCTGGTTTTCCTTCAAAAGAGTGTCATATCGAAGGCGTGCTCTCCTCGACCATGGGGCAGCTTCTTGGTGCTTAAAGGATGCTAACACTGCCGCACTTCTATTGAGTCTATGATATTTATCAGAAAGAATGTTGTGTCCTTCAATTGTTTGTCTAACTCCCTATATAAACTATTTATCTCTTGTTTTCTTTCAAACTTGGTTTTATAGGGATGGATGGATTTCTTCCTTATCTAAATAAATGATTTACACTATTATTATCTTCGAAGCGAAAGATGTTTAAACAAAGAATCCCATACTTGAGATACTGCGATTGATCCTTAGGAAACCTGCTCTTTTTCTTTTGGCACTTCAACATCAACAAAAGCAGGCTCCTCTTGAGGGTCGAAAGGTGCAGGAGATTTAGGCGGAATCACTTCATAAGGAGATGAATCCTTTTTAGAGGTCTTCGTATTACCATCTCCGTCTTTTTTAGAAGCTTCAGTTTGGCCAACTCCATTGCCACCTAATCCTTGTCCGTCGTTGATGTTATCATCCCCGTCATCATTATTATCATCGTCATTATCACCCCCCTCCTCTTCGATGGCCTTACCTTTGTCATCTTCGTCTTCGTAGTCAGATTCGACTTCGAAGGAAGGAACTTTAAAGAAAAGAATTTTGGAGGCGTCAATCTCCTCCTTTTCAGCAATTTCAATTCCCTGCTCCATCTGTTTGATCTTGCCCATAACCTTACCGAAAAGAGCAGGGTCAAGTAAAGGAAAGCTTAATTCAGGGCATTTGTCGACGTTATCGGCGTAGGCGAGCATCAAAGCATCTTCAAAAGAATTCATCATAATATCTTCAAGAGAGGTGTCAAAAAATTGTGACACTCGCCGCTTTACATTGGAAATACTGTCGACTGCTAATTTTAGGGAAGCTTTATTCTTTTTCAACTTCTCCTTTAGAGAGGCTTGCTTTGCCGCCATTTGGATCTTTTCCTCCTCTGCTTCTTTTAAAGTCATTTTCATTGCTAAATTCTCATTGGCGAGGAGTTGGTGGGCTTTCATTTCCGTAGAAATAATAGACTCTGACTGGGAAAGAGAAGCTCTCAATCACTCCAGTTCAGTCATAGCATCATTCTTCTCTGTGGATAAAGTGGAGACTTGAATCTTTAAGTTGGAAATCTCCTCCTGAAGTTTAAAAGATTCTACAGAAGATTTAGACGCATGTTCCTGCAAAGAGAGCCAACTCTTGGAAATCTGAAAGATGGAGTACGACATAAGTCAAAAATTTAAAGAACATTACTAATAAAGTCAAATGAAGAGAAACTTACCAAGAGTTGTTGTTCTATTAAAGAACGATAATGACCCACCAAGTCAGGAACAGAGGAAGGTGGGTGCGTGGAGGCAAAAGATGAGGAACTCAGAATAGATCGGACTATCTCTTCAAAATTATTTAAGGATGTAGGAGATAATGACCTAAAAGGAATAAGCTTTTGAGAAGGATTCGTAATCTCCAAAGCCTTCCACATCTGCTCAATCACACGTGGAGAGCTCGAGAAGACGATGCGGGAAAGTGGATCAACCGCCATGGGAGTCTTTTTGGGTTGATCAAGAGGAGCTTCAACAGTCGGACTCTCCAAAGCTTTATCAATATTTAAAGATCCCTCCTCCTCTTATGGTGGAGAATCAGAAACTTCCACTATTTTTGTTATCTGTGAGGTGGTTCCACCATAGACGATTTTATCAATTTTCTCTTGACGGCCATCTTTGTCTTAGCGAGAGCCTGAGAAAAGGATGGCGCATAAGAAGTCAAAGAGAGAGGAGTAGGACCACTGATAGGTTTTTCCACCCGAGGAGCAGTTGAAGAGAATTCAAACAGATTATAAGTCAATAGAATAATTTGAAAAACAACACAGTAATAGATAACAAGTGCAGCGTTTATAACTTACCGGAGTGGTCAGGGTAGATAGATGACATTGGGGAGAAATTTGTAGGATCTCCCATAGAAAGGAAGCGTTTGCTTCAGGACGTATGTTGTATCAAAGGGGTTGGCCGAGAATCCTTTGACCGATCGGCAAGAGAGAGTACTTCTGCAAATTTGTTGGATTCAGCAGCATCAATCGGTTCCCAATCCTGCTTGAAGCTGCAATTAGGGACACCACTGTTCTCTTATCTTCCTCATTTAGTCATTTAGCAGGAGCACTTGACAAAAAGCATAGATCAGCAAAGAAAAGTAACTATATGGAAGGAACATAATGAAATCTGAGCTTACGTAGAGTATAGAAGGTCCCGCTAATGTGGGGAAAGCGTCTAACAAAAAAGAACTGGTTCTCTCAGTCTCTGAACTCGTTCACTCCTTCGGATATCAATTTCTTAGGAGGATTTGACAGGAAGATTTGGTTGTTTAAGTTGCTGATCTTAACCAACTAGACAAGGTGATCAGAACTTCAGCATTTAACGAGGGAATAGCAAACTCCAGTTCCATTAAATCCAAAGATAAGATATAAGTGTACACGTTGGGAGATAGCCGGATCGGAGTAATTCCGAGATAAGCTAGGAACTTAGACAAGAATTTTGGAAAAAGAAGGAATACACCGTGCTAGATGTGTATTACAGTATATGCGAAGAACCCTTCAAGAGGGCTGTTGATGGTATCATTTTCAGTAGGTGGAATGGCTACTACCCTGGTGATCCCAAAGTCATTAAGAATTGCATCCACTTTGTCCCGAGTGGATATCAAGGAACGCTTGGAGGTAGCTTCAACCTTCTTTGGGGAACTCATGATTCTGCCGGGTGAAAACGTTCCAGTTAGAAATTACAGTTTGTTATGAAATTAACATTCTTTTAAGGATTACTAGAAACCTATCACAATAATTTGGACATCAAACAAGATATGAAACTTCATATTCTTGAAAGAATGTTAAAGTCAAAAAATGAGATTTACTGAGCTTTCGACATAGTCGAAAAGGAAATAGAAGTTAACACTTAACAAACCCCCTTCAACAATGTCAAAAGCCCAAGTATAAACATTAACTGAGCTTTCGATAGGGTCGAAAATGGGGAAGCAAATGTATGTCCAACTAACCCTCTTCAACAATGTCGAAAGCTCAATGGAAGCTTTGTTATTAGAGGGGAACAGTTAAAACCTACGCAACAAATTTGAACAAAGTATACACTACCAATATGTAATAAGCAAGAGAAAAGACCCTTCGACACTGTCAAAACCTATAATTTTAGTTTTACCAAGGGAACATGAATGTTATCGAAACCTTATATACCAATTAAGTTGAAAGGTTTTAAGTTAAAGTCTCATTGTTGAAAAATAAAAGGACTTGGAACGTTTCGACAATATTGGAGAAAGATGATTATAGGAGGTTTCAACTCATTAGTTACAGAAGGTTTCGACGGAATTGAAAGGAATGCAGGGTTTCGAAAGCATACCAACAACCGAATTTCAACCGAAACAACAGGTTTTGACTAAGTCGGAACGTTTACTTAATTCGCAACTTATACAAAGTATGCTTTCTCTAATTCAATTTATATAATATATGAAAGTAAGTATGTATTAAAGGGTGCAAAACCCATAAACAAAGTTTGTGCTGTTGAAAGGATACACTGGATAATTATTTAGCAGTACATGTTAGTCAACCTCTTCGAAAGGTATTGGGATTCTCTCAAATGTAAAACAGCTTTCGGAGAGGTCGACTTCATACTAATTCATCAACTTTTCGACAAGGTCAATAAATTTAGCGCTAGGTTACCTTTCGACCTCATCGAAAGGGACTGAAAAAGCAAAACATTAAAATGCTGCCTTAATCCCTATCAAAGGGGTAGAAAGGTTAAATCTCGGCACCAAATTTTAATTCGTACAACTCATTACTTCTGGACGAAGTAAACCGAAAACTCCTTCTTCCCCAAATCCAATCTAAACCCAAAAATTTAAAAGCTAATAAACAAATGGGTTTAAATGCGAATCAAATACTTAAAATTTTGAAATCTTCGAGATAAAGGTTCAAATTCTTTAAAAAACACAATAGCAATGAAATCCGAATCAGGTAAGATTAAAACGAGGATTAATAAAAAAAAGGTAAATCAAACCAAACCATGAAACTAAAATAAATGATGCTTTCAAGCAAATAAGAACTCAAACAGTTTCCAGTAAATCAAAACAATAATAAAAAGTCCAAACCGTGAAAGTTTGTGAAATTGAAATTTACTGTAAAATGAAGAAGGGAAAGATTCGAGAAACAAAAAAATGTAAACTTACTTTAGATCTGAATTTTTTGATTGTGAAAAACAAAGACTATTTGAAAGTCTGAGAACTTTGATGTTGCTTGAAGCTTATTTCATTTGCAGGTAAATGAAAAAAGAGAAGAGGAGAATGTGATTTATAAGAAAAGTCAACAAAGATGGCGAGTTGTTCGATTAGATTTAAACGAACGATGCAGATTCACGCTAGAATACCAAAAGGCGGGAAACAATCAAGGTTTCGAAATGATTGACTTGGAAAATCAAGGGCATCCCTTCGCGGGGGGAGGGGGGCAAATGTTACTACCAAATATCATTTTAACCTTGTAGAAACCAGATTGAATGAAAGATAAAGAAGAACAAGAGAAAGAAGCTCCAACAAGACCTTTCGAAGGAGTTGAAGGGATGCTACAGTCAAAGTCCAGAAGTATCATAACCTTTCAAAGGGGTCGAAAGCACCCTTCCGCTTTAGTGACCACCTTTAGAAGCATGTACTTCCGCATGCATGAAGACCTTTCGAAGGAGTTAAGGCAACACCTTTCGAAGACAAGGAATGACAACTCTTCATATGTGCGCCAAACCTTTCAAAACCAAAGGTTTTGCCTTCATTTAAACCACTCAGAAATATGCCTTTGTTAGATAAACCATTTCAGAAGCGAAATCAAGCCTTTCGAACCGGTCCAAGCTATTAATATCCAGGGAAGGTTCCACATCAAGTCACAAGCAAAAGATTGGAAGCTATTAACAGTGTCGAAACCATTAGCATTTTAACACCTTCGAAACCCTTGGAGACAGCCTACCGATAGAGTCAAAAGCTCCTACAAAGCAACATAAAGTAGAAAGGCGCAACCATCCCTTTCAACAAAGACGGAAGTATTCAGGCCCATTTGAAAGCATTGCAGAGGGATGCGCAAGTGTTAAAGGAATCGAAAGCATTCTAAAGACAATTCAAAAGGCACCTTTCGACCAGGTCGAAAGCATTAGGTCAAAAGGTGCGGAACTGCATCTATAAATAAGACCCAAGGGGTTTGGTTTTGGGGATCCGAACTCAGTCATTCTACACTTGTATTTTCTTAATTATACAAAGTTGTAGACCCTAATTTGTAGATCGAATTGGGAAAAATTGATCAATAAAGGCTTCGTTGAGTTGATAAAGGGAAGACTTCAATATTCTTGATTACTTAGTTGCTTCGAAAGCTTTTATTAGATCTAACTCTGATTTTCGAGTATCGACCTCATCGAAAGACATCTTCCGACTTGGTTGAAACCCCAACAACTTCAAGTAACCCTAATCCTTAAATCCAAGACATCATTCACCAAACTTTTGCCTTCTTGTGGATCAAAACCTAAAACCTGACTAGATTCACCTCAAATCCCAGACCTAAACTCAAGTCACTAAGAACCCAGCTTTCGATAAGGTCGAAACCCACCTAACTGAATTTGTCCTTGAATCCTTAGAACTATCTTTTAGGGTTTCGCAACTTCTTCGAAAGGATTGTTTCGAATGGATCATCAATCTATTCCATTCAGTTCGAAAGACCTAAAAGAGGAGAATTTAAGCCTTTCGACCAAGTCGAAAGGTCAATAAAAAGGAAATTACACGATAAGACTGATTCAAAAGGTGATCTAAAGAAGGCATTCACATCTTAGCTCCCTCCAACAAATCAAAAGAGACCTAAAGGACTAACCTTTCGACTTTGGGGTGTTGACAAGTATTCTTGTTAACAAACCCTACTAAAAAAGTTTTTATAGCTCTTTTTGCTATTTATGATCATTACAACATCAACTGGGCACAAGTCATTTTAGATGACTTTGCTCAAAAGAACATTTCTTGACATGAGGACACACTCTTCCATGGTGTGTATCTTACTATAATTTTCATATATTTTGGTGTTGATTTAAGAGGAGAAAAAACTATTCCTCAAAAAGTTTTCGACAAAGCCAATATCTCTCTTATGCACATACCACCATTTCTCTAACCATATGAGACACTTTCCAAAATAGAACAAAGATGGGCATGGGAAAAGAATAAGAATTTCAACAACAAGAAGAAGAAGGCGATGAAATGGAAGTGGAAGAAGAAGAAGAGGAGGAAGAAGAAGGGGATACTTCCTTAGAAAATTTTGACAAACCATCCCATCCCTCCAACAAAGAGATCCTAAGGAACCAAGAAAAGCTTCTTAAAAACCAAAAGAAGCTTAAGAGGTCATTTAGTAAAAAGTTCACCCCTTTTTCCAACAAAGTGGATAAATACTTAGGAAAGATCATTCGCAAACTTGGAGGCTCTTCATCATCATCTTCTACATCTTTCTAAGTCTATCTAGTTATTTTCTTATGATATCTAGCTTTGTATTGTGTGCTTTTAGTTTAAGTCCATGTCATTTTTATGTATTTTCTTTTATTAATCATTAAAATCCATGTAACTTTCAATTCTAAGTAAAGAAATATATCTATTACTATCCTATATTATCTATTAGTCTCTAAAAGTTATAAAAATATAATGGTATAAGATAAAATCGTAAACTATGACAAATACACAAGTTTTGAAAATTTAGCTATGTATGTCAACATACATGTAAACTATATGTCGATATATGACGACAAGATAGAAAAACATTTAAATTTCAAAATAAAAGAAACTACCACCATCCATTCATTTCAAACGACTTTCTACTCTTATATAAGCCTATTTCTTCCAGAAAACTCACTCGCCATTTTATTCTATACTCTCTTTTCATTCTCAAACATATTTTTACAAATATGTCTTGTCCACATCAAAAATTATATGAAAATCTTGAACAAACTCTTTAATCTTTCAAAGATATTCTCTCTTTTATCTCAATAAATCAAAGGAATTTATAGTTAAGTCAAATTCAAATTATCAAGGAGCAAGATAAGCATTTTGATGCCCTTCAATGGATGATTTCTTTCTCAATTAAAGACGAACCAAACAACAACCTAGAGTGTACTATAAACAAGGATAATGAAGATTGGAATGCCATCAAAGCAGATTCGATCTTTGGATCCAACGGTTGGGTCGAAGTTCCATGAAACATCTAATTATTGGTTTGGATTTAATCTGTAAATAAATAAACACACACATACTCTTAGGATTTGGTTTCATTGATTGGATTTGATTAGTTTGGATTGCTTTACACTAAGGATTAATATTTGAAGTTTTGTGTTTTAGTTTGATTTGATTTGGATTAGTTTATACATATGAAATATGTATAGTTTGACTTGGATAAATAAAATTTACTTTATAAGTCTTCATTATTACATGTCATTATGCTTAGCAGTGAATTACATATCATATAATCTCATTATCATACTCATATCATTTTAACTTAGTTATTGATTTTGAATCTGTAGTCTCTAAGTATTTGATTCATGGAGAATTTTTTACTTATTCGCCCATTTTTGTTGATGACAAAGGGAGAATATTAAATATACATATGCATATATTTAGGGGGAGTTATCTATCTCGGGGGAGTCATATCATATTTTATATATACAGGATATTAATTATTGTCATCATCAAAAAGTGGGAGATTGTTAATACCTCAATTATTGATTTTAATGATAATCATGATAACAAAATACATACATATAAAATATCAATACTGATGGTTTGCCACGTTATATAGTATATAGTGCAGGATATAATACAGGTGTTGAATCGAAGACTGTACATTATAAAGACTCAAAGAAAGGACATGAAGACTCATGAGTATAAAGACTAAGATATGAAGATTTCAAGACTATAATATAATATATAGAGTCATAGACTATTATTAAAGTCCCTATTAGCAATATTTAATCTCTATTTCCCATTTTCTTATCATTTACTTTTAAAACAAAATAAAATTTTAAAATATATTTTAGATTATTTTATAAAAAAAATTTGAAGTTTCAAATGTTTATAAACGATGATTAAATTATTTCACAAAGTATCAAAATATTTTACAAAGAATAAGATTTTCAAAATATTTGAAAACAAAAGAATTTTCAAAGGGATATGTCAACATATACCCTATGAGTATGTCGACATACATGCCGCAAATTTGAAATTCAAATTTAGAAATGAAGTGTTTATTCGTCGTGACTCTTCGCGAATGGACACGTCTATTTATTCTCCATAAATAGAGGGTTCAAACGAATTTTTTAACAACTAATTTCTTGTTTCTTCTCTCATTTTACTCTGCCAAAATTTCTAGTGAAAAATTTATTCAAATCTGTTCAAATTCAACCAGAATCAATTCAATCTCCATTGTATTGATTCTCTACTATTTACTCTCTAATTTCAATCATCTCTCTCTCTCTCTCAATTCAAGATCAAAGTGCCATTTAAGAGGCTATAGGATCAGTTGTATCCAAATTTTAAGTAATTGTCTTTGGAAAAACCATCAAACTCTAGTTGTACTTGCTTGGGTGTGATTGTAGCCTATTCAAATCAGTCAGTTGTGCTTGGTAGCCTGAAAATCCAAGTAAGTGTGCTTGTAGCTCGTCCAAATCAAGTGGGTGTACCCTAAGCCCGAAAAATCAGGAGGATGTGTCTCGTAGACGGGAATCGAGATTGTAATTGGGTTTGCATTTTGCCCATTTAAATATTGATATTTGAAAATAAATCTGTACAAGCAACTGTATAGGACTGGATGTTGGAGAAATTTGAACCAGTGTAAATCCTTAGTGCCATCTCTCCAACTCTTTACTTTACTGCTTTTACTTTATATGTGTTTGCATCTATGAATGATCGTTGATACAATTCTGTGTTGAAAATCTATGATTTAACATTAAACTTGAAAGAAATTTAAAATGATTTACAAAAGTTAGAAAACATTATTCACCCCTCATTCTAGTGTTCATTTAACCGTAAGATCCATAGTTCCATAATCCGCAGATGCGATAACCATATGGCCTTTGGGTTCGCGATCTTTTTGCCTTCGACTATGGTATCCTTCTAGCCTTTAGATTTGATATCCCTTTAATTTCGACATACCTGTGTTGGCGCTTGTCATATCATTAACTTGTAAGCCCCATGATGGACTTATTAATTCGACATCATTTTCCTTGTATTCCCTGTCTCTTTCCTTTAGAAAATATATACGGATAACATTTTTCCCCTCCTTGTAAAAAAAGAAGCTTTTTATACTTTAGTGTAAAATCAAAAAAATTCTCGCTTTTCCAATTTTTTGCAAGGTTTCCTTCTAACCCTGTTTTTCTGTAAAACATAAAGTAAGCGATTTCATTATTAACTTTAGATTTGACTTTGGGCAAAGCCTTTCGGATTTGATAAGGTCATGAATTAGCTTATCCACTTTTTTCCTATAAAATGGGCTTTCATACTTCAAAGTCAAATTTGATTAAGAAGACCGAAAATACGTTTAATAGAAAGTATATAAATTCAATCTGGCAATAGTATCACAGCTATATTTGAATAGGAGACTAGGAATTCTTTGATAATAATAATCTAAGTAGAAAACGAGAAATCCATCAATAATAATCTGAATAGAAGACCAGAAATCCCTTATACAATAATCTGATAGAAGACTAGAAAAATCATCTGGTAATAATATCACTTGAATAGAAGACCAGAAAATTATCTGGTAATAATAATTTGAATAGAAGACCAGATAAACTATCTGGTAATAATATCATTTGAATAGAAGACTAGAAAATTATCTGATAATAATAATCTAAATAGAAGACCAGAAACTTCTCTGGCAATAATATCTGAATAGAAGACCAGAAAATTAATATGGCAATAATATCTGAATAGAAGACCAGAAACTCATATGGCAATAATATCTGAATAGAAGACTGAAAATTTTTCTGGCAATAATATATGAATAGAAAACCATAAACTTATCTGGCAATAGATTGTTCTTGACCCTCCTTTGAAGGTTACTTTACCTTTATCTTGATGCGAAATTAAATGTGTTAGACTATTCTTCCTCTAGAAGATTTCTTTGACCCATCTTTTGGGTACATTTGAACTTACTTCATTGATTTCTTTTGCTTCTTACCACTCTTTTGGATGGTGACTTAAGCTTTAATTCTCTTTGCCCCTTATTACTCTTTAGCTGATGATTTAGGCCTTAATTCTCTTTGCATCTTTCTACTTTTTGGGTAGCGATTTAGACTTGAGGTCCTTATTACCTTATAGGTAATGATTTAGGTTGGTCGGTGTGATTAGTTATCCATCTTAGGCAAAACCAAAGTCTTACCCTTCCTCCCTCTAGGAGGCGCTCCAGTCAGGCCTTATAGGCGAAACCGAAATCTGGTTCGATGCTCTGGCCAGGCCATTTGAAGCGGGACCAAAGGCTTATTCCATCCTCCTTCTAGGAGGCGCTCCGATTAGGCCACACACGCGGGATTGAAGACTTGCAGTGCTTTGGCCAGGCCATCTTAAGCAGGACCAAAGGCTTACTCTGACCTCCCACTAGGAGGTGCTTTGATTAGGCCCTTGTTGTGGGATCAAAGGCTTTTTTGCCCCTTACTACCACCTCAGGTAGTGATTTAGACTTTTCCTTTTAGTTCTTTTCTTATCATTTGACTATCCATTCTATAGATATAGATATGCTTATCTCAATCTTTTTTATTCACCCATTATAGGGAAGTAAAGCCTTAAATGTTCGACATTCCAAATTCTTGCTATTACGTTGCTATTAGGTCGGCATAATCGATAAGTTCCTAGTGGAATCACTTCATAAACAATAAAGGACCTTCCCAATTTGGTCCAAGTGGTCCGTCTGATGGATTGTTGGTATTTTCCATGACTTTTCAAAGTACCGATTCTCCTTTATGAAATGATCTTGCTTTAACTTTGGAATTATAATACCTTGACATCCTTTGTTGATTTTCTGCCGTTTGTATGGTCGCGTCATCCCTTAACTCATTGATCTAATCTAAGGATTCCTTCCTTAATTCTTGATTGGGATCAAATGCATACACAATTCTTCGATGAGATGGAACCTCAACCTCAATTGAAAGCATTGCTTCACATCCATATGTTAAAGAAAAATGGGTTGTCCTATTGCAGTCTTAGTAGAAGTTCTATATGCCCAAAGCAATAGAGGTAGTTCTTCCACCCAATTTCCTTTTGCTTTGTCTAGTCGTTTCTTAAGAATAGTTTTAATAGTTTTATTGGTAGCTTCAACGGCTCCATTAGCCTTTGAATAAACTACAAACAAAAGCTTTTGATTAGTCTATTTTTATCACTAAATTTGATGAATTCTTCACTTTCAAACTGAGTTCCATTATCGGATATTATCTTATGTGGTATTCTAAATTGTATGACTATGTTCTTAATCACAAACTTTAACACTTTTCTCAATGTTGTGTTCGGTAATGGTTTTGCTTCTACCCATTTGGTGAAATAATCAATGGCTACTGATGCGAAACTAGCTCCACCTTTGGATATATGTAATGGTCCAATTAAGTCGATTCCCCACACATCAAGGGCCATGGACTTGAAACTAGGGTCAGTACACTTGGGAACATATACAGAATTGTAGAAAATTTCTGGCACTTCCCACACCTCTTTACATGATTTACTACATCAATACTCATTTGAGGCCAATAAAAACCTTGCATCATGAGCTTTTTCGCTAATTTTATCCTATTAGAACGATCTCCATAGACTACCTCATATGCTTCCCTTGACAATCTTAAGCCATTTTTAGACTAACACGTCTTAAGTATGGAAGCGAATATCCTTTTTTATAGAGTATACTGTTCATCATGGTAAAAGTTTGGGCTTGGCGTCTTATCTTTCTAGCTTCTCTTTTGTCCCTTGGTAGTTTCCTTCCACTAAGTGCTCAACAATGGGTGTCATCCAGTTGCTTTCGTATTGACTATTAATCTTTTCATGAATGATTCTCTCTTGGTTTTCTCTATTGCCATTTCTCAATTCACTTTCTTTATTAGCTTGCTTAAGGGCATGAGATCTAGCCAATATCAGTGCCTCATTTCCTGACGCATGAGTTTTTTTCCTCTATACTAGGGTTTTGCTGGAAACCTACAGGTACAATTCGAGTTTTCGGTGCTCCTCATAAGCTAGCAGTTTTGTTAATGAATCGGCTTGAGAATTATTCCCTTTAGGAACTTTGTTTATAAAAAAATCCTCAAATTGAGCTAACATCTTTAGTGTCTTTTTGACATAAAGGATTAGTTTGGCGTCTTTTGTTTAATATGTCTAATTTAACCGATTAACCATTAATCGAGAGTCGTTGGAAACCTATATCCTTGGAATTTTGAATTGTAGAGCTAGGGTAAGTCCTGCTACCATTGATTTGTGTTTAGCCACATTATTGTTGGCAGGAAATCCTAACTTCATAGCATAATGCGGTCGATGTCTGTCGGGGGTAATGATTACGTATCCTGCACCGGCCCCATGTTCATTTGATGCTCCATCAATAAATAATGACCACCTAGGCTTCAGATCTTCTTCCTTTTCTAACTGTCTTTGATGAATCCTATGCATTCATTTACGAAGTCGGCTAGAGCTTATCCTTTAATTGCCACTCAAGGTTGGAACTCAATATCATATTGGCTAAGTTTTATTCCCCACTCTACTAACCTTCCTAACGTTTTGGGTTTACTGAAGACTTGTTTAAGTGGAAATTTGGTTAAAACCCTAATTGGATGCGCTTAAAATAGGCTCTTAACTTTCGAGCGGTGAGTATTAAGCAGAATGTCAACTTTTCTATGACCAGATACCTAACCATTGCATCCTTGAGCCTTTTGCTAACATAATATGTTGGAAGCTGAGTTTTATTTTCTTCCCTTATTAGAACAGAGCTTACTGCATGCTCGGAAACTGCCATGTAGAGATAAAGATTTCCCCTTCTACCAGGCTAGATAGAATTGGAGGCTTTTCAAGATGATCTTCTAGTTCTTTAAAGGCTCTTTGACAATCCTCCCCCTATTCAAAGGTTTTCTTCTTTTTGATCACATCAAAGAACAGTATGCATTTATCAGTGGCTTTAGAGATGATTTTGTTCAAGGCTTCCACTCTTCCATTTAAGCTCATCACATCTTTGCCCTTTTTTGGTTCTGCCATGTCCTTAATCGCCTTAATTTGGTCTGGATTGGCCTTAGTTCCTCTGGCACTAATAATATACCCTAAGAACTTCTCAGATTGTGTCTCGAAAGAGCATTTTTGCGGATTCAATTTCATTTAATATTTCTTAATACTTCAAACATTTCTTTAAGACCTTTCAAGTGATTGGCTGCTTCTTGAGATTTGACTAGCATATCATCTACGTATACTTCCATATTTCGACCAATTTACTCTTTAAATATTCTACCAGTCTTTGGTATGTAGCCTCTGCATTCTTCAGACCGAAAGGCATAACTTCGTAGTAGTATATTACCTAATCTGTTATGGAACTTGTGTGTTCTTCATCCAGCCTAAACATGGGAATTTGATTATATCTTGAGTTTACATCCATAAAAGACAATAGTTTATGTCCACTTGTCGCGTCAACCAACTGGTCTATTTGTGATAAGGGATAACAATCTTTAGGGCACGCTTTACTCAAATCAGTACAGTCAACACACGTTCTCCATTTTCCGTTAGGCTTTTTGACTAGTACGGGGTTGGCCAACCATTTTAGGTAGAAAACTTCTCTAATAAATCCATTTTCAATCAGCCTTTTGACTTCCTCTATCAAGGCATTAGCTCAAACCTTATCAAACTTCCTTTTCTTTTATCGGATAGGAGTGATATTTGGATCTATGTTCAGGGTATTGCTCATGATTGTTGGGTCTATTCTGATCATATCTTAGCGTGTCTAGGAAAAAACATCCTTGCTAGACTAAAGAAATAGGATAAGTTCCCTTTTGAGCTCGTCATTTAACTCCTTCTCGATCTTTAATGTCTTTGTTGGATCGAGCGAATCCAAGCTTACTTCTTCTAGGTCTTCGATGGGCTTTATTATTTCCTACTTGCCTCTACCGTCTAATTCAGTGACGATTTCTTCACCGTCTATTTCTTCATTTATTAAGTTAGCCTCTTTCCTTTTTCCTTTTCTTTCGGAAAATTTAAATCTTTTCAACACATTCTTAGCTTTTTCAGTTGTCCTTGTCTTCTTATTTTCCTTGGTTTGTTGGCATAGAGGACCATCATCCAAGGGCTTTTCGATTTTAATTTTGATTGATTCGTCTTTCTCTGAATCATAATAGGAAATATTATCCCATTTTCATTGATCGACAGTAGCAAAATACAATTCTCAAGAGCTGAATTGCTCTCCTCTTATCGTTCCCTATCCTCTCTTAGCTAGAAATTTCACCATAAGATACTTTGGCGATATGAAAGCATCCACCTCACCAAAAGCTGGTTTCCCAAGGAAAGCATTGTAGTAGGAAGGTTGGTCCATTATGACAAACAAGGTTTAGAAAGTTCTTGAATAGGGTGGAATCTCTACTTGCACAAGAAGCATAATCTGACCTATTGGAGTGGATCCTTTATTACCGAACCCAAAGATGGGCTCGAAGCTGGGCTCTAATTTTTCTTTTGGAATTCCCATCTAATCGAAGGCATGCTTAAAGATAACATTTACCACACTTCCATTATCAACGAGAATTTTGGTTGGTACAGAAAGGCCGATTTTTGCAGTTATCATTAATGAGTCATTGCGTAGATGGCGAAGCCCTAACAACTCCTATCGAGTTATTGATAAGTTAGGCATCTGAAGTTGGTATTTTCAATTTTTGAGCCCTGGCTCCTCCTGAATAGAAAATACTCCATCTCTTTCCTTTCTTATGTACCTGCTTCTGGCTCCCTTGCTGCTCCTAGCCAAAATCTTGCTGAGAATCGCTCTCCACAAAATTCGCAGTATTATTTGATGGTTTTTGGTTACTCTCTTCAAGATGGGCAGGTTTCTGATTCACTTTGACAAATTCTTTCGAGAGCCCAGAGCGGATCATATTTTGAATAATTCCAACTAAGACACGACATTCGTCGGTTTTGTGTCCATTCGCCTTGTGGTGGGCATAATATTATCCTCCCCTTCTTGGCTCAGGGTTATTCCGTGCCTTGAAAAAAGTTGGAAAGTTTCCTCCATCCTTGGTTGCAGCAAAAATATAAGAGATTGGTTGTTTAAAGCTACGTAATTAGATTTCGGGATCTCCTCCCATCTTCCTCTCTTACTGTCATCCCATCTTGGTTTCTAGTTAGGGTGGTCAAAGCTAGATCTTCCCATTTCCTTCTTTGTTTGAGACTTTTTCATAGCATGATACATCTCATCCATATGGATAAATTTGTCAACTTGGAAATGAAAATCTTGAAGGTCCCCGCACCCATGGATATAAAGTTCCTTCCAAAAGTGGGTTTGCTAAATCAATCCTGAACGCACCATCATTAACTTTTCTCTATCAGTCATATTCTCTACTTTCGGTGCCTCCATGTTGAATCTTTTCAAGTATTCACCAAGCAGCTCTTCTGGTCTCTATTTAACATTAGCCATCATACTAGAATCGATAGTATGGTCCTTGCATACACAGAATTGTGCTGAGAATTCATAAGAGAACTGCTTCCAAGAATAAATGGTTTTCCCTCTATAATGTCTATACCACTTTGCAGCTGCTCCTTGGGAAGTGGTCGAAAAGAGCCTACAGCGTATGGCTCCAAAAGCATTGTGAAGGTCCATTTGACTTTCAAACGCAAGAAGATGATCCTCGGGATTGTTAGTCCCGTTATACCTTAGTGTTGGAATCTTGATGTGTGATGGAATTTTGACAGACATTATTCTTTATGTGAAGAGGAATTCACGAAAATTGTTATTGACTCTGGGACCAAGGGTTCTCTTTCTTTGACATCAATCATGTCCTTTACTATTTTATCAGTTATATCTCTCAAGTAAGCTTCATCATTGTGGTAATCACCTCTATAGGGCATGTATTCCTTGCGTGAGATTGAGCTTGCTCATTAGACCTTTTTGCTAATTCTTCCCAATGATCTGCTTTGACCTTGTTATCTACTAGCGCTTTTGGAGAGAATGCTGCAGCTCCAACCTTTTGGATTCCTCTTTTTTATGGGGTCATAACCATTTTGCCTTTATCCTTGCTTCTGAGCATGGAGGTATCTAGATTTCTCCTTAAAGATTCGGCCTCTTCTCCTTCAGCGAGCCTTGTTGTTTTGGAAGATTTTTGCGAAAGGATCTTCTTTAGTAACTCTTGCATTACTGCCATTTGCTGCGTTAAGTCTTTGATTTTGGCTTCACTGTTCGTTGGCTTTGCTGGTTCTGAAGGTGGACCAGGCTCTGCATTTTCTGGATTAAAGCACAAAGTGACATTATCTTTCAATGTTGTTTATTGTACTATCTCCTCATTCGGAACATTAATTCTCTTAGCTCTTACCATTTTCCTAAAATAAAGCTTCAAGTAATTAATTTCTAGACAAAGTGAATATGATATCGAAGGTTCTAGCCATCATTCTAGTGCCAAAAATGTTAGATCAAAAATTGGTATAACATCCATGATGCCATGCCGAGCCAACATTTGGTCTTACATCCATGATGTTATTCAATATGGTATTATTTTGGAAGGTTGCGATGGCGATATTAAACAAAATATTGGCTCGTCATTCAAGGCTTAGTACAAGATGATGTCAATCAAAATGGTCTCATGATGCCCTTGGGTTTTTGGCTTTATTATAGAATTAGCCAAAAAAGCCACATCACTTGTCCAAGGGAAAAATAGGCAAGTTGCTTAAATGTGCAATAGTCCATTAATTTTTCGTTAGTGGGCAAAATTAGCAAGTTACATAAGCCACAATCCATTGTTCATATGTTTGATAGGTAAGATAGTCAATATGCGAAATAACATTAAATTGAATAAGGGCTTAAATGGCCTAGCTCTATTTATAAGCCTAAAGTCAAGCCCAAGTTCAAAGTTAATCATATGCAAGTCCAAAGTACGATTATAATCAATTATGCAAAAATTGAAGGAAATAAGATATGTTAAATTATTCGTCTAAGTCTTTATTTATAAGTCTCAAGGGTTACAAATAAATTCTTGATTTTGCCCCAATTCAATTTAGGGTTTACAATCTTTTATTTGATAAAGAGAGAAATAAATGATCTGTCCTTTTTATAATTCCCTTGGATCCGTATTTATAGGGGTGGAGGTGTACGGCATAGTTGTCACGTGTCCTTCGAGATGCCTAACATTCAGCATCATTCATCATGTTGACAGTATGCAGCATCCTTTGCTACATTATTGTGCTAGGACATCCATTGAGGATTGGTAGTTGCGATATCCACTAAGAGGTTGGTGATTCACGATATTACTCATACAACATTCCTTTACTCATTGCTATTTTTCGATAACCCCCAAAATGTTTTTGATATACGACATTATGCTTGATCAGTGATTCATGACATCCACTCTTGCTTTGCTGATGTGCGACATCCATATTGCATTGAAGACTTATGACATCATTCTTTATATTGCCACCTTTTGATATCCTCTTACTTACTTGCCTCTGACATCTCTTATTATATTGATGAAGTGCAGCATTAGTGCCATACGATATGCAACATGAAATCCGTTTTCTCTCAATGAAAGCTTGTGAGAGTTTGGTGTGTATAAGACATTCGATGTCCCCCTAAGGCATTACGACATCCTATGTCATATGCTCCGTTGCTTTATTTTCAACATGCTTGTTTTCGACAAACTTTTCATACTTTCGGCATCATGGTTTGTAGTATCACTATTATACTAGCTTATTATCTTCACCTTCATAAGTTTGAAATGCTCTGTATTCAAAAACCTTATCTTCATAGGTTCGATATCATCTGTTTGCAATTGTTTTATGTTCGTAGGTATGATAATCCATATGGCCTTTGAGTTTGACATCCTTTTTGCCTTCGACTATGATATCCTTCCAACCTTTAGATTTGACATCCCTTTAATTTCGACATCCCTATGTTGGCGCTTATCATATCATTAACTTGTAAGCCCCCATAATGGACTTATTAACATCATATTCTATTGCTTTCCTATTTATTTCCTTTAGAAAATACGTGGATAACATTCTTCAAGATATGAACATCACTAAAAGCATAGCTTATCCTTTTTAATACCTCTATAGGCATGCATTTTATTGTGTACCGTAGGAGTGGGGTAGAACAAAGTTCAAATAAATGTATTACTTCTTGAGTTACTCAGAATCGGTTTGCCTATTGATCCTAGTTTGTGGGATCTTCAGTTACTAGAATAGGTTTCCGTATAAGGTAACTCTTATTGGTTTTAAGCTTTTAAACCCATTCCCATCGATGCGCGGCCAATTTTATATCTTGAAAACCTTTAGTAAATGGATCTACTAGGTTTACATTTGCTCTTACATAATCAATAGAAATAGTTCCATTTGAGAGTAACTTCCTTACCATGTTATGGTGTCGACAAATGTATCGTGACTTTGCATTATACACAAAGTTTTGCGGTCTACTTAACGCTGCTTGATTATCGCAGTGAATACATATGACCAGTGTAGGTTTGGGCTAAAATGGAATATCTTTTAAATATCGACGAAGTCATTTTGCTTTTTCTCCTGCTTTATCTAAAGTAGTGAACTCGGTTTCCATAGTGGATCGAGCTATGCATGTTTGTTTAATAGATTTCCATGACACTACTGCTCTTACAAGGGTATAGACATAACCACTTATTGATTTTGATTCCTCTGAATCTGGAATCTAGTTTGCATCACTATGCCCTTCTAAGACGGCAAGATATTTTCTATAATGTAAGGAAAAGTTTGTGGTATTCTTTAAATATCCCAACACTCTCGTTAGCACTTTCCAGTGTTCCTTCCATGGGTTACTTGTATACTTGCTCAGTCGACTTACTGCATAAGCAATATCTGGTCTTATGCAATTCATGAGATACATTAGACAATCTATTACACGAGAATATTCCAGTTGCATTACACCCTCATTAGTGTTTTTATGCAGAACTTCTGATGGATTAAAAGGTGTTCTAACTCCTTTGATTCTATAATCTTGGAACTTTTCAATTACTTTGTCTACCTGTGCAGTTAAAGCATTTAGCGATTCTATAGCAGTGGAAGTGCGAAAAGTTATAGCTTGGATAAAGCGGGGATATAGCAAAAAATAATGGACATGCAAAAAGCTTCATTATATATAAAACCAAATATATAAAGTTAAATTATTCTCACTCTCACATCACTTGTATGGGAAAATGAAATATTTTTTAATATTATATGACAAAACCGAAGAATATCATGATTTATACATACCAGATTTGTGACTACAGTTGATTTCTAACTTATATTGAGCACTTATGCCTTAAAATTAGTCTTTACCCCAACTTTGTTAATTTGGTTTAAAAAGAACTAATCAAATCAACCTTCGTATATTAATGTTGATAAAGCGGGTGCTAAAAATCCTTGATTTAGCGGGTGTAGCAGAAACTAGCGGACCTAAAGCGGATCTACTGTTTAATAGTGCTAAATTGAAATAGCATAGCGGTCGTAGAGTGCTATGCGCTATAATGGGGATTTTTGTAGGGCTTTAGTGGGCTTTAATTGCGTAGTTGTCTACATAGTGTGATTGAGATAATTCAATTTCATTAGGAATTTTTATTATTTTGATTTCCAAAATAACATCTGCTACTCCTAAGTCTTTCACATCGAAATTGTTGATAAACATTTTCTTTGTGGTCTCCATAACCTTAATGTTGGGTCCAAAGGTTAGCATATCGTCCACATATAGACAAATCATCACATATGATTAACCAACTTGTTTGTAATAAACACACTTATTGAAAGTGTACGTGTAGTACTAAGGATCGTGTAATATGGTATATAAATGCGGAAGCTAATAATAACAGTAAAATAAAAATTAAAGTAAGCACATCAGGAATTTTTATACTGGTTCGAACTTCCCGTTCTACGTCCAGTCCCAGAATACCCTCTGGATTTAAACTAAACCCCTCACTTAACCTGGAGGAATAGGTATACGACACCTGAGCAGCCGAACAGGAATTTTTCCGCCTCAATAGCCGAAGAGGACTTCAACTTAATACAAATAGTTTGTTGACAAATGTGTTCTGAATAACACTGATTGTCTTTTGATAGTACAACTTTCCTATAATCAAATCCTCAAGAGTATGTATGTGTGTGAAGATTTAGAAGGAAGATGATCACGTAGGATCGAAGTATATGAATTAAATCAAGGATTCTAGTGATATTAAATAAGAATGATTGCTTTTATTTGCAGAAATGAATAGAGAATAGATTTCAGAATTATAAACAAGAATCGATGATTGTAGAAATGAATTGAATATGTTTATATAGTTGTAGAATAGTTACAATCTTTCATGAAGAGTTTCAATCAAGAGTTGTGTCCATTTCTGTTGGATTAAAGAACATTCCTCTTCATGAACAATTGCATCTCTTCAGAAAACTAGTCGTTATGTTCTGGTCGGTTGACCGAGAAACCTGGGCCGGTCAGCTGAGTTTACAGATATAAATAAAACGGTGCATATCTGTGCACTGGACACAGAGTCGGTCGGCCGAAGATTCTGGTCGGTCGGCCGACCTGCTGTTATTTGCACAGTGCACATTTATTTTTGTATAAATCAATTTGTGTGTGTGTGGCTACTTGAGGAATGATTTTAACAATATTCTAAGACTCAATGAAATAAAATATTTATACTAATATCTAGATTGTAGTCTTGTCTCCTTTGTAGTGTGCAATATATGGTTATTCTCCTTTTTGTCGCTTTCGTATAGTATTCTCGTCGTATGATCTCTGAAGCTTGTGTCATGAATCAACATTCTCCCCCTTTTTGATTGATGACAATACTTATGTGATGAAGTAGAATTTATCTATATTATAATTCTCCCCCTGAATATATGGCGACTTTTCTGCAAAAAATTTGTTAGCTTTCATACATTTCTCCCCCTTTGTCATCGACAAAAAGGAATACTTACTAGATGTAATATGTAAAAGAAATGCGAATCAATGAATTTTACATTTTCAAACCAAAATAGGAATAATTAAAGATGTTTGCTTAGTACACAACATTTAATAAAAAACATATTGTTCATAAAGAAATTCTTAAAATTAAATTGTAAAACAATACGATTACTCCTCATCATCATCGGAATCCAAAAATTCTGGACGAATATTTTCTTCCGGAGGAACATGTTCCTTACCACATCTTTGAGTGTGAGGAGCATGAGTTCCGGATGTACCGGAACTTGTGTTATCTGAAGTAGACCAAGAGAAATTTGGTGCGGGTCTTTTTCCGGGAGCAACAAAGGAGGCACCGGCTTCGGAAGTACATGATAAGGCATCCCATAAATTTACGAAGAAGCCCTTGATTTTCTTGAAACAACCATCAATTTTTCGTAGCCGGCTATCCAAGGCTAGTTGATTTTGTGCCAAAATATCAATGGCCGCTTTCGTACTCATTCTGGGAGTTGGTCGTTGAATTGAGGATTGACGGGTTATACGTTCCGTAGCATGAGTAGATGGTTGCGGTGTAGAATAGCTACGACGCAGTTGTTCTCTCGGAGTCTAACTCCATTGCTCAAATCTAATAAATCGAGGTGGAACATCAGGTAATTTCATTAACTTTATGGTCCGTGAATCAAACATATGGACTTTGGAGGTTTCGGATTCCGGAGCATTGATGACGAAACTATTGATCAATCTCATTATGTATTCTCCAAAATAAATATGGAGCATCTTTCCTTGGTTAAAAGAGAGAAATTCATCCATAAGAAGTTGTGACCAATTAACTTGTATTTTCCTATAAATAGCATACAATGCTTTAAAATTTTCGAAATATACAAGATGATATGAACCACCTCTAGGAACTAAAGATTTCATCATGAATCGATGAAGGAGTCGAGCTTTTGGTCTAAGTGATGATGTTTGTCTAAAATCTGGTGCATCATCTTCGAAAAATAGATGGCTTATCCGGTCACGAGTTGATATGTTACAATCTACATCGTGTAATGAGATACCACCCGGTCTAGCATCCAAAATGTGGTTAATTCGATCAATGGAAAGGAAAATCGAAGTGCCACAATCCGATGTCCAAATACAATTTTCAGTGTTTCTCGGCGGATTTACAAGGTTGAGGTTCGCTAGAAATAACTTGACCATAATATGATTGATTTTCAAGTTATTTTTCCTATGGTCAAGGAAAGTATCAAGACCACTCTCAAGGGCGGCATTTTCAATACTGTAGGAAGCAAAGTCAGGATAACTTACAAATGATTCTTCAAAGATTTTGGCATCTTGAAGTTGTATCCATCTTTGAAGAGCTATATCATTAACTAGCCATGAAGCAATTTGCATATCCACTGGAGTAGATGAAAAAGAGCCACCGGTTGTCTTTGATTTCTTCTTGGGAGCCATTTGTTTTTGGAAGAAAATATTAAAAATTTGAGAAGTTTTAATGGAGGCTAGGTTAAAAACTGTAATTGGGAAAGTAAGAGTGAAGGGGTAAGTTGAAAAGGTGAAGGGATGAGGTATAAATCTGAGGTAAAAGACAGGCAGAAAATACGTTCGGTCGACCGAAGGCACTGGGTCGGCTGACCGAACTGGTAATCTGAAAGGTGCTGAAACTCTCGGGAAGGGTTCGGCTGACCGACTCAGGGTCTTTGGTCGACCGACCCTGTTAGAAATGTGTTTTTGAAATTCTCGGGAAGGGTTCGATTGACCGACTCAAGCTTTCCGGTCGACCGACCTTGGTAGAAATGTATATTTTTGCTGTTTTTCAAAATTTTTTTATAGAAATATAAATTATATTATCATATCATTATATTTATACATCTTATTGAAAACAACAACATATATATATATATATATAAATTTAGCCACCGTTCGTTAAAATCTACGTTCCCATGAGTTTGGGGATGGAACATCTTCTATCGGTGACCATCTTGGAGTTATTGGAGTTTGAACAGGGTTTGAAGAGGATGAGGGTCTATAAGAAGGTTCAGCAACATCATCCTTCTTTGATGAACAAATTTTCATGGCAATCTTTTCTAGAAAACTTAAACGTCTTGCCGTGAATTTTTGTTCATAGTAGAGTTCCCGTTGCATATCATTTGTTGTCGTTGGTAGTGATGAATTTCATCAATTTTTGTTTGGTGGTTGGAGATATAACCATCGTATTCTTCCCTTTTTTCTTTTCAGGTGTATAGCCTGTATGGGAGTCTTCCCATGGTTTCCACCCATGTCGGGGGTCTTTATCTGGAAAGGAGAAGTCTAGAACACGTTTAGGCATGGGAAAGGTAGGATAGGGGCCATTTTCAGGGATTTGGTCGGAACCATCGTCGTCTGGAGATGTGTATGATAGATGGGAGTTTTCGGAATTATAGTAGTCATTGTTTGAAGACATTTTTTTCAAGTTTTGTTTTTTTTTTAAATTTTTCTTAGTATATGTTTTGAAAGATAAGCATAGTATATATAAACATCTTGTTTGCTGAAAAAATTAGTGGATAGAAACTAATTTTAAATATGATCACAGAAGTTTAAGAGTAAATTTGTTTGTAAATGTATGATTTATAAGCTAAGAACTAAATATAGTTTTTTCTGAAAACAAAACAGATAAGACAAACTTTAAAGAGAACTAAAACAAGAAACACCCATAGCTCAAGTAGCTATAACACAACATCTAACAAGCAAGTCAGAGGTCATGAGTTCGAGTTCCGCTTTGGTCAGAAATAAAACAATTTTTGTTTTTCGATATTTTTGCAAATTTATTCATAAATCTTTAAACGACATTATACCTAAATCACGTCTAAGTTTTATAAAAATATTTTCATTTAGTGGTTTAGTAAAAATGTCAGCAATTTGATTTTCAGTATTGATAAATTCTAAATTTATTAATCCTTTTTCCAAACAATCACGAAGAAAGTGATGACGAATATCGATGTGTTTTGTTCGTGAGTGATTGACCGGATTTTTAGAAAGATTTATTGCACTAGTATTATCATAATAAATTATAGATTTTTCAAGATGATAATTAAAATCTTGTAGTGTTTGTTGCATATATACGACTTGTGCACATGCCAAAGCAGCAGATATATATTCTGCTTCACACGTCGATAAAGAAACACAGTTTTGTTTCTTACTAAACCAAGAGACTAAGGAACGTCCAATGAAATGACACGTTCCACTCGTACTTTTTCGATCCGTCCGACTTCCTCCAAAATCAGCATCGTTATAGGAGACTAATTCGAAAGGACATTCTTTCGGATAAAATAGTCCAAAATCTTTGGTTTTAGTTAGATAACGAATAATGAGTTTAACTGCTCTCATATGTGACTCTTTGGGATTTGCTTGAAATCAAGCACATAAACAAACACTCATCATAATATCGGGTCGACTCGCTGTTAAATAAAGTAAAGATCCAATCATACTACGATATAGCTTCTGATCGACACTTTTGCCCTCCTCGTCTCTATCAAGATGAGTAGTTGTGCTCATTGGAGTTGGCTTAGCAGAAGTGTTTTCCAGACCAAATCGTTTAATTAAATTATAACAATATTTTTCTTGATTAATAAAAATTCCATTTTCAATTTGTTTAATTTGTAATCCAAGAAAATATGACAATTCTCCCATATGAGACATTTCAAATTCATTTGTCATTATAGTTGAAAATTCCTGACATAGTTTTTCATTTGTCGAGCCAAAAATGATATCATCAACATATATTTGAATTATTAAAATATCTTTATTAGTTTTCTTAATAAAAAGTGTTTGATCTACTTTACCAATTTCAAAACCAGATTCTAATAAATAGCTTTTAAGACGATCATACCAAGCACGTGGTGCTTGTTTTAAACCGTATAACGCCTTTTTGAGTTTATAAACATGATTCGGAAATTTTTCATGATTAAACAGAGGTGGTTGTTCAACAAAAACATTTTCTTTTATGTATCCATTTAAAAATGCACTTTTAACATCCATTTGATACAGTTTAAAATTATGAAAGCATGCGAAAGCTAATAAGATTCGTATTGCTTCAAGTCGGGCGACTGGAGCAAACGTTTCTTCGTAATCAATTCCTTCTTCTTGATTATAACCTTGTGCAACAAATCTAGCTTTATTCCTGGTTATATTTCCTAGTTCATCTGCTTTATTTTTGAAAACCCATTTAGTACCGATGACTGATTGATCACTAGGTCTAGGAACGAGTTCCCAAACTTCGTTTCGTTCGAATTGATTTAGTTCTTCTTGCATGGCAAGAATCCAGTAGTCATCAGTTGATGCTTCTTTTATATTCTTAGGTTCTATGTTAGAGAGAAAAGCTACATGACCAACTTGATTTAATTGATGTCTGGTTTTAACATTCGTATTAACTTCTCCAATTATATTTTGCACAGGATGATCTCGTAAAATTCTAGGTGGAGATTTTATTATATTAGGAGTAATGTTTGTATTTTCATTGGTTTCATGAGTCTCAAAATTTTCATTTGTATTAATATTTTCATTCTGAGTAGTTTCATCATCTGAGTCAATAGTAACAATTGGATTGATATTTTTAAAATTTTCGTCAAATGAAACATGTAAGCTTTCTTCAATAATTTGAGTTCGTTTATTATAAATTTGATAAGCCTTGCTTCGTTCCGAATATCCAACGAATATTCCTTCATCGGATTTTGGATCGAATTTGCCTAGTTGATCTTTAGTATTTAAAATAAAACATTTAGAACCAAAAACTTTAAGATATGAAATATTTGGTTTTCTTCCATTTAGAAGTTCATATGGAGTATTCTTAGTTAATGGTCGAATAGAAACACGATTCAATACATAACCAGCAGTAGCTACAGCTTCTGCCCAAAAGTGTTTCGATAGAGTGGTTCCATTTAATAAAATTCTTGCACATTCTTGTAACGTTCTATTTTTCCTTTCTACAACTCCATTTTGTTGTGGTGTTCTAGGAAACGAAAAATTATGGTTAATACCTTTCTTGTTACAAAATTGTTCAAAAGCTTCATTTTCAAATTCTCCTCCATGATCACTTCTTATATTTTTAATTTTCAAACTTTTAATATTTTGAATTCTTTTAACAAAAACTTTAAAATTATCAAAAGTATCACTTTTATTTTTCAAAAAGAAAATCCAAGTATATCAAGAAAAATCATCTACAATAACAAATACATATCTATTATGATTAATAGACTGCACTTGAGTTGGACCAAAGAGATCCATGTGTAACAGTTCAAGTGGTTTTTCTGTAGATATTACTTTCTTTGATTTAAAAGAGGATTTTGTTAGTTTTCCTAATTTACATGCATCACAAAATATATTAGTTTTGAATTTTATATTAGGTAATCCTTTAACTAATTTGTTTTTAGCTAGTTTGTTGATAGTATTAAAATTGATGTGACAAAATCTTTTGTGCCAAAGACAAGAATCGTTTTCTTTAGCTACTAGACACAAATTTGAATCATTATTAACATTCATATTTAAGATATAGATGTTTTTATCTCGTTTTCCTTCAAAAATAGTGTTATGATTTTTATCAAAAATATTACATTTATTTTCTTAAAAGGTTATATTAAAACCTTTATCGCATAGCTGACTAATACTCAATAAATTATGTTTTAAATTTTTAACTAATAAAACATCAGTAATAAGAGGTAAATTAGAAGTACCGTTGCTACTAACATCGCCTTTGCCGATGATATATCCTTTTGAGTTATCTCCAAAGGTGACTGCTCCTCCATTTGAGTATATAATGTTTGACAACATTTCTTTCTTTCCAGTCATGTGCTTTGAGCAACCGCTATCTAAAATCCATTTTCCTCTCTTCTTATGTGGTACCTGCAAAAAGTTTATAAAAAGTTGGTACCCAATCTTTTTAGGGTCCTAAGAGTTAGATCTTAGGAAGCCAAACCCATACGGGTTCAGAATTCCCTTTATAAACATAATTCTTGTTATTATGAACAGTTTCCATAAACATTTTGATATGTTTCTTCCTTATCAAAACATTATTTGTTTTTGGAATCCATGTCTTGATGGTTTTAGTATTTGGGTAAACTGTTTTCTTAATATTATTATTAATCCTACTTTTAGCAAAAAATTTTTGTTTTTTAAATCCTAGTCCAGATTTATTGTTAAAGGATTGAGAATTTTCTAGTATACTAGAAAGATTCTCTCTTCCTTTATTGAAATTAGATACATTTTTAGAAATATCATTAAATTTTATTTTAAGACTAGATTTTTCTAACTCTAAATCCTTAATCTTAGAGTTTAAACTATTATTTTCGAAAAGTAAAACATCATTTTTATTTTTCTGAATTTCTAGTTCTTCAGATATTGACGAAATTTGAGAAGATAAGTTAGAATTTGATTGTTGAGAAATTTCAAGTTCTTCTTCTAATATTTTCTTCTCATCTTTTAGCATATCTACTTCTAAGACGGTTCTATCTAACTTTCTTTGTAACTCCTTATTTTTCTTTTTAAGTTGCTTTGCTAAATTTACTAATTCAGAATTAATTTCAATTGAATCTTCAAAAGTAAGATCACTTACATCGTCTGACGAAGCCATGAAGCACACATTTGCTTGTTCGTTATCACTTTCACTCTCTGATGAAGATGATGAGTCAGTGTCATCCCAAGTGACAGAAAAAGCTTTTCGTTTGTTTTTGTCCTTCTTGAAATTATTCTTTTTACGCTCTGGACAATCCTTCTTCATGTGTCCTTTCTTATTACATTCATAACATTCCATTGCCGAAGATGGTGGTTTGCTGCTATTGGAATTGTTGTTGAAATTATTTTTGTTTCCCTTGAATTTGTTTTTGTTGAATTTCAAAAACTTTTTGAAATTTTTAGCGATCATTGCCATATCTTCATTATCCGAGTTGGAGTCATCCTTTTCTACTTGGAACGCCACATTTTTCTTTTCTTGTGCTCCATTTCTTTTTGCCTGCATATTTACTTCGTAGGACATTAAATTACCTATCAATTCCTCTGGTTTTAATGTTAACAAATCGCTTGCTTCTTCAATGGCTAGAACTTTTCTTTCCCATTCGTCCGTTAAAGAATTTAAGATTTTTGTAACAACATCAAAATCAGTAAACTTTTGTTCTAGTGATAGTAAAGCATGATAAATATTCTAAAATCTAGAGTACATGTCATTTATAGATTCATTTGACCTCATTTTGAAAATTTGAAATTGATGTTTCAACATAGAAATTTTGCTTAATTTAACTTTGTTCGTTCCTTCATGTGTTATCTTAAGTGTTCTCCAAATTTCATAACCAGTAGTGCACATGCTAACTCTATTGAATTCATTTCTATCTAATGCACAAAATAAAATATTCATAGCCTTTGCATTTGATGTAGCATCTAGTTTTTGTGTGTCACTCCAAGTTGAGTATTCTCCAGTAGGAGTTGTGTACTCGCTTTGTATAATATTTCAGATATCAAATCCACTAGATTGCATATAGATTCTCATTCTAGTTGACCAATAATTATAATTTATACCATTAAAAAGTGGAGGTCGTGAAGTTGATTGACCCTCTGTGAAACTAGTATTAGTGTCAAAATCGTTAGTATGTGTTGTTTCCATATTACTAGAAATAGATATCAAATAACTTTGTGACGGTTATAGGATTTCCTTGCTCTGATACCAAATGAAAGTGTACGTGTAGTACTAAGGATCGTGTAATATGGTATATAAATGCAGAAGCTAATAATAACAGTAAAATAAAAATTAAAGTAAGCACACCAGGAATTTTTATACTGGTTCGAACTTCCCGTTCTACGTCCAGTCCCAGAATACCCTCTGGATTTAAACTAAACCCCTCACTTAGCCTGGAGGAATAGGTATACGACACCTGAGCAGCCGAACAGGAATTTTTCCACCTCAACAGCCGAAGAGGACTTCAACTTACTACAAATAGTTTGTTGACGAATGTGTTCTGAATAACACTGATTGTCTATTGATAGTACAACTTTCCTATAATCAAATCCTCAAGAGTATGTATGTGTGTGAAGATTTAGAAGGAAGATGATCACGTAGAATCGAAGTATATGAATTAAATCAAGGATTCTAGTGATATTAAATAAGAATGATTGCTTTTATTTGCAGAAATGAATAGAGAATAGATTTTAGAATTATAAACAAGAATCGGTGATTGTAGAAATGAATTGAATATGTTTATATAGTTGTAGGATAGTTACAATCTTTCATGAAGAGTTTCAATCAAGAGTTGTGTCCATTTCTGTTGGATTAAAGAACATTCCTCTTCATGAACAATTGCATCTCTTCAGAAAACTAGCCGTTATGTTCTGGTCGGTTGACTGAGAAACCTGGGCCGGTCAGCTGAGTTTACAGATATAAATAAAATGGTGCATATCTGTGCACTGGACACAGAGTCGGTCGGCCGACTTGCTGTTATTTGCACAGTGTACATTTATTTTTGTATAAATCAATTTGTGTGTGTGTGTGGCTACTTGAGGAATGATTTTAACAATATTCTAAGACTCAATGAAATAAAATATTTATACTAATATCTAGATTGTAGTCTTGTCTCCTTTGTAGTGTGCAATATATGGTTATTCTCCTTTTTGTCGCTTTCATATAGTATTCTCGTCGTACGATCTCTGAAGCTTGTGTCATGAATCAAAACTCATGAATCAACACTTATCATATTCGTTTATATGAAAACCACTTTTCATCAGGATATTACCAAATTTTGCGTGCCACTATTTTGAAGCTTGTTTAAGTATGTATAATGATTTTACTAATCTACAAACTTTATTCTCATTTCCTTTGGAAATAAAACCATATGGTTGCTCCATGTATATCTCCTCATCGAGATCTCCATTTAAGAATGTTGTCTTTACATCCATTTGATGAATTTCCAGATTACAAATAAATGCAATTGCTATTAACATCTGCTATTAACATTCTTATATAGGTTATTTGTGTAACCGGTGATTAAGTACCAAAGAAGTCTACACTTTTTTTTGACGATACCCTTTGGCTACCAATCTAGCTTTATATTTGTTAATAGAGCCATCTGGTTTCATCTTATTCTTGAAGATCCATTTACAACTAATTGGTTTTATTCCAGGTGGAATTTCGACTAATTCTCAAGTTTTATTACTTAGATTGAATCAATCTCACTTTTGATTGCTTCTTTCCAACAGGAAGATTCAGAAGATGACATTGCCTCTTTATATGTTTAAGGTTCATGTTCTAACACGTAAGTTAAGAATTCTGAGCTTAAGAACTTGGAAGTTCTTGCCCTTACGCTTCTTCTTCGTTCAATTTCATCTTTATCATGATGAGTTTCATCTTTGTCTTCTCTTGTCCTTTTAGAGACGTAAGTTCCATTATTCCTTTTGTTCGGGAACATATCTTTAAAAAATAAGGCATCTCTTGACTCCATATTGTATTTATATTGATGTCATTTATATCAGACTTGAAGACTAAAAATCTATAGGCACTACTATTTTCAACGGGTCCTAGATAGTAATAGTCTACAGTTTTTAGTCCAAGTTTGACCTTCTTGGAAGGTAGTAGAACCGAAACTTTTGCCAAGCACCCCTATAATTTGTGGTATTTGAAACTTGGTAGGTGTCCTTTCCATAATTCATATGGAATTGTTCTTGTTTTGCCATGAGGAACCCTATTTAGTATGTGATTAGACATATTTAGGCTTCCCCCATAAGTTCGTCGGTAGGCCTAAAGTTAATAGCATAGCGATAATCATGTCTTTTAACATTCTATTCTTTATCTCGACAATACCATTTTGTTGTGGTGAATATAGGGTTGTTTTTCGATGAATTATACCATTTTCTGCATAGAACTATTCAAATGGTGATTCATATTCTCCACCTCGATCTAATCTTAATATCTTGATTTTTTATTAAGTTGATTTTCTACTTCAGCTTTCTATTTTATAAACAATGTAATTGCTTCATCTTTACTATTTAAAAGATATACATTGCAATATCATGTATAATCATCAATGAATGTGATAAAGTACTTTTTCCCACCTCTTATAGGTAATGATTTGAAATCACATAAGTCTGAACCATCCCTAAAGGTTCAGTACTCCTATAATAGTATGAAATGGTTTTTTAACCATTTTTGCTTTTACATATGCCTCACATTTGTATTTTTTATCTACTTGAAATTTTTGAATTAATTCTAAGTTTGAAAGTTTTTTTATTTTTCGGAAATTTATTTGTCGTAATCTATCATACCATAATAGCATGCACAACCAAATAAGAAACTTCATTTTTATTCATTGCACAATCAAAATACAAAATATTATTGCCTATTACGGCTACTATTTGTCTTAAATAGGCCATCACATAAATATCCACTTTCTATAAATTCCGGCCTTAGACGGAACCATCTTGTCCGACTTGAAGACCATTCAGAATCCTTCCTTCCAAAGCACAGGTCCATAGATTAGGTTTTTATGGATATCTGGAACATGAAGCACATCATTCGTTGTAATATTTTTTCCAAAAATAAATTTGAGGATGACGGTGCCGCTGCCTTCACTTGTGGAAACTGCAGAATTACCCATGTAGAGTTTTTCTTCCTGATTGAATTTATTATAAGTGGAAAACATGGATTTGTCAGAACATACATGACGAGTAGCGCCTGTCTTTACCCACCACTATGTAGAGTTCCAAACCAAGCAACATTCTGTTACAACTCTAGAGAAATTCGAATCATCAACGTCCATGTTGTCCATCATATTTGCTTCTGAATTGTTCTCCTTCTTGTGTCAGCAATCCTTAACGGCATGTCCCATCTTTCCATAAACCCAACAATTACCATTAAACTTTTAGCCTGCTTATTTTCTTTGGTTTTATTTTCTGCTGCTTTCCTCTTATGTGGAATTTTTTTGTTGTTGAAGTGTCCTTTTTTCTTTGATCCTTCTGTAACAAACGCCTCCTTGCTCTTTGGTTGTGTTACCCCCCGGTTGTCTGCCTTGATCTTTAACCTGACGATGAGATCTTTTAAAGAAATCTTCTTCTTCTTGTGTTTTAGATAACCGCCGTAATCTTTCAATGATGGGGCAACTTTCCTATTATCGCTTCAACAAGGATTGACTCTCCAACTTTATGCCCTTCTGATTCAAGTTCATGGATGATAAGTTAAATTTCTTGCACTTGAGTAGTCATTGATTTGGAGTCTACCATCTTATAGTCCATAAATTTGTCTACTATGAATTCTTTAGACTGACATTCTTGGTTTTTTACTTGTTTGCAAGTGCAATCCAGAGAAACTTTGTTGTCGGATGAGGCTGATACACTTTGTACAACATCTTTTCCAAGCAGTTCAGAATGTAATTCTTACATAGGAAATCAGAATGTCTCCATGCATCAACAGCCAGAAACGCATATTTGTGTGTTTCTTTAGTTTGGCCTGGTGCAGGCACAGGTTCATCCTCTTCGATATACCTTTGCAGACCCGGCGTTGTGAGATAGAATAACATCTAACTTTGCCACGTTTGGAAGTTATCACCATCTCCTCTTAACGGACCAGGTCTGTTGTGAGTAGCAGTTTTTTCTTACAACTTAACCGCTACCATTTCTATTTTAGTAAAAACTGGAAAGTCTTAAGTTGTATGATTTTAATTACAAAAATAACAATCAGATAATCAATGCAAAGATTCATGCTCAGGAATGCACAAATACTATGCAGGAGCATAGTGATAACAATGTAGTAGAAACGAGAAGATGAACTTAACAAGAAAAGAAAAGAACAATATCTAAGTACTAAAAAGTAAAAAAACAATGTAACCGAGATTAGAAGAAAATTTTGTCGAATGCTTGTTGTAACAATTTCCTTAAGACTTTATTTGAAGTCTCTCAAGATATAATAGACAATGATCTGCTCGAGATTGTGATGAGTAGGACTGCTCTATGATTGAAAACTATATCGATTCGAGGACGAAACGAGGAAAAATAAGATTACTAAAAAAGATTGAATGTGATCAGTATTCCTCACCTTTTATAGCCTTCAATAGTCATGTCTGTACGAAAGTCCTACTGGACCCGCACTTGGCCCAGTTTGGTATAAGTGGGCGGCGCGTGCGTGTGCTAAACCATGGCCATATAGCTTCTCCCCCTCGCATAAAATTACCTGACCCTAAGGGCCAATATATGTTGATGGAAAAGATATATATAAACATACACATCTCTTCTGTTTTTGCCAATATAGGACTTTGAGTATACATCTTCATTCACCTCTATGCAAGGATCTCTAACAATTTTTTTAATCTAAGAGTTTAACAACCTATAAGCAGTTATTGTTGTCTGCCTAACAATCATCCTCGGCATTAGCTAAGACTTTACCAATAGGACAACCTATAAGCATCATAAACTTACATACTAGATAACCAACTATTATAACAATTAAAGGTGAATACTTGTGTAGAATTGAATTAGGAGTGTTAACACATCTTTTTACAAGGCCGTGGGTTTAACTTAATCGACTACACGTTCGTTGAGGCTGGTGTACGATGGATTCAGTCGATTGGATGGATGGATGACGCAACGTGCGTGGGAGATGAAAATATGATTGGATAAAGATGAATTAACTATAATTTGGATCTAGGAAACATGGTTCGACATTAAACATGGCTCGGCATGATGGAGGTTCGGCACATATGGTTCGTCTGGCATTCACGTTCGAATAGCGTTCAAGAGTACTCGGCATACATAGAGCGTTCGGCATACATGAGTGGTTCGACATTCCATGAAGCATTCGGCATCCAGGTGGCGTTCGGCGTCAAGATACGCTCGGCATCTCGGAAGCGCTCGGCATTCGGAAGCGCTCGGCATCAAGGAACGTTCGGCATCGAGAGACGTTCGGCAGGGTATAACGTTCGGCATGTACGAACGTTCGGCATGACAGAATTGTTCGTCATAAACTATTGTTCGGCCTAACTATTGTTCGGCCTAAGTATCGTTCGGCTAAGAGATGGTTCGGCCTTGATAGCGTTCGGCCAGAGTATCGTCCGGCCTAAGTTTTGTTCGGCAATCAGTCGTTCAGCATGAATACACTGGATCAGCCTCCGGTATCGTTCGGCGAAAATGCCTCCACGACATTCAGGGTGTTTGGCCTCACTTCTGATCGGCATGAGGAGATCGTTCGGCATTCACACCTTGTTCGGCATTCAGCGTTCGACATCTATGGTTCGGCATATGGAGACCACTCCATTTGGGCTGAGGTATTCAGCTACCAGGCCCACCAGGGAAGTCCAACCCATCTTTGTCTATAAATAGAGAGGAAGGGGCATAGTGAAAAAGGGATCTTCTTTCTGCTCTCTTACTTTCTCTTTTCTAAGGCTAAGGCAACTCTGCCATTTTGTAACTATAATCAATTATTACAGTAATAAAAAGCAAACTTCTGGAGTGGACGTAGGCCGGAGTTAGCCGAACCACTATAAAATCTGTTGTTCTTTACTGCTTTCATTTCAGTTTTAACTGTTCTTCACATTATTACTCTCTATATACATTCTATCTCTAAGCTGTGACTGGTATTTGGTGCTTTCATCTGGATTTGGGGGTTAGTGACAAATTTTGGCGCTAACACTTTGGTGCTTTCACTGAGAATTGAAACACTCGGGAATTTTGGAGTTGGGAACTTGGATCTTAGAGAGCAATGGAAAGACCACCAACGAGGAAGCAAGCAGTGGAAAGGAGCAATCAGGAAGGAAGTCAAGCGGCCTCTTTTGGAGCTGGAGAGGGTCATGCATCCATCTACATAACTCGGGACGAGATGCAAGTGATGATGAATTCTATGCAAGAGCAGATGATGAAACGGCAAGAGGAGATGATGCAGGCTCTTCTTAGGCAATTTGGACAACCAGGAACTGCAGGTGCTCAAGATCGTGGAGCTGGACCAGAGGAACTCAACCAGCGGACAGATGGAGTGAATCAGCAGGGGGCAGCTCCCAATCAACAAACAGTTAACAATCTAGATGGACCTAGACTCGGGGGCACACCACCAGGTAATGTTGGACCAGTTCATGGAGGGATACTGGATGACGCTATGCGGCCTGACGTCGATAGGAATACAGGAGTACGTGAGGAGGAATATGTGCCAGAATTTCCTCGGGGACTTGGGGGGCAGTCTGGAAACATGGATAGGGGGCAACCCTTGGTTGGAAACACGGGATTGGCTGACATTATCAGGCGGACTATTCGCGGAGGTCTGACAAACAGGGATTCAGAGGGAGTTAACAAAAGTCCGTTTACCCGAAACATTAGGACAGCTAGGAATCCGCCCGATTTCAAACTACCCGCTCTGGAAGTATACAACGGGAAGACGGATCCCACCGACCACTTGATGAGGTACACTAGGCATATGGAAGTGCTGGGGGCGATGGAGGAAGTTATGGCCCGATGTTTCCCCCTGTACTTGACTGATATTGCTGCTATGTGGTTCAGACAGCTGGAAGATGGATCCATTGGAACATGGACGGAACTGGTGGACAAGTTCTTAAGTCAGTTTAGAGTTCACATAAAAAGGCCAAAGAACGTGATGACGCTAACGTCAGTCAAACAGGGGGCGGATGAGTCGCTTAGGACATTCTTAACTCGATTTAACGCAGCAGTTGCTTCGGTGGATCGGCCGGATCCATCAATGGTTCTGATGGCTGCGGTATCAGGAGTCAGAGATAATTCGGAGTTCAAAGTATCGTTGATACGGGACCCACCGTTGGATCTTGGGGAATTCTTTCATGAAGCTGAGAGATTTCTTCGACAAGAGGATGCATGTTTGGACATGAGGTCAAAGGAAGTAAACATGATTAAGGATGGAGGACTACCCGGCGAAAGCTCGGGTGGGGGCAAGGATAAAGGGAAAAGGAAGCGCTGGGGAGAACCAAAGTTCTCCACTTACACAGGATTGAACGCAAAGCTGGAGCGGATATTCTTGGATACTCGAGATCGCCTTCCATATTGAAGACCGACGAGGAGGGAGCCCTCAGAACGAGAAAGGGCGTCAGAAAGGCACTATCTTTTTCATGACCTGGACGGGCATGATACTAACAGCTGCTGGCATTTGAAGGACATAATCGAGGAGCATATAAGGAATGGTCAGTTGCGACAATATGTCGGAGCTCGGACTGTGGCGGTGGAACAGGAGCAGCCACCGCCTACCTTGAACGACGAGGGCACGAGGCCCAGGAATGGTGACCGATTGGTCATCAACTAATCTTGATGGTTTGGAATAAGTAACAAACTTCGGGCAAACGGTTAAATCACTTACTCATGTATGGGGTCGGAGATAACCCTCAGGCATGCTCTGAGATGATGGCTTACCGAGACGCCCTGGTTTGTGAAATCCGTTTTTTCCTTTGACTTGGACATTTGTTTTTTCTTTTTTTTTGGTTTGGTTTTGGAGTTGGTTTGAACTCCCTGTTTTGCTGGTTTTCTGGTTGAATTTGGATTTCAATTTGGATTTTGGTTTGGATTTTGGCTGAAAGGTCATCGAGCATGGACTATGCTCGGTAAGGGTCCGAAGAGACCGGGATTCGGCCTAGGACTTAGGCCCCATATTGTCTCCTATGCAGGTCGTCGAGTATGGACTATGCTTGGCAAGGGTCCGGAGTGACCAAGATTCGGCTTAGGACTTAAGCCACGGCATTATTTGACGTTCAGGGACACTGAACCATGAACACCATGGATTTACTTAACATAGGTCGTCAAGTGTGGACTGTGCTTGACAAGAACCCGGAGAGGTTACGGATATGAATATCGGCTATGGACGACAGAGGATTTGGATATTGACCCGGAGAGGTCCTAAAGTCGGTTATTGGTTATTGGATATGGATGAAACATGGACTTTGGATATAGGATTTGAGGCTATTCAAAACACACCTTCCAATAGCAAGGCATGTTTTGGGGGGCAAGTGTTAACCCGTCTTTTTACAAGGCCGTGGGTTTAACTTAATCGACTGCACGTTCGTCGAGGCTGGTGTACGATGGATTCAGTCGACTGGATGGATGGATGACGCAACGTGCGTGGGAGATGAAACTATGATTGGATAAAGATGAATCAAATATAATTTGGGTCTAGGAAACATGGTTCGGCATTAAACATGGCTCGACATGATGGAGGTTCGGCACATATGGTTCGTCTGGCATTCACGTTCGAATAGCGTTCAAGAGTACTCGACATACATAGAGCGTTCGGCATACATGAGTGGTTCGACATTCCATGAAGCATTCGACATCCAGGTGGCGTTCGGCGTCAAAATATGCTCGGCATCTCGAAAGCGCTCGGCATTCGGAAGCGCTCGGCATCAAGGAACGTTCGACATCGAGAGACGTTCGGCAGGGTATAACGTTCGGCATGCAGAATTGTTCGTCATAAACTATTGTTCGACCTAACTATTGTTCGGCCTAAGTATCGTTCGGCCAAGAGATGGTTCGGCCTTGATAGCGTTCGACCAGAGTATCGTCCGGCTTAAGTTTTGTTCGGCAATCAGTCGTTCAACACGAATACACTGGATCGGCCTCCGGTATCGTTCGGCGAAAATGCCTCCACGGCATTCAGGGTGTTCGGCCTCACTTCTGATCGGCATGAGGAGATCGTTCGGCATTCACACCTTGTTCGGCATTCTGCGTTCGACATCTATGGTTCGGCATATGGAGACCACTCCATTTGGGCTGAGGTATTCAGCTACCAGGCCCACCAGGGAAGTCCAACCCATCTTTGTCTATAAATAGAGAGGCAGGGGCACAGTGAAAAAGGGATCTTCTTTCTGCTCTCTTACTTTCTCTTTTCTAAGGCTAAGGCAACTCTGCCATTTTGTAACTGTAATCGATTATTACAGCAATAAAAAGCAAACTTCTGGAGTGGACATAGGCCAGAGTTAGCCGAACCACTATAAAATCTGTTGTTCTTTACTGCTTTCATTTCAGTTTTAACTGTTCTTCACATTATTACTCTCTACATACATTCTATCTCTGAGCTGTGATTGGTATTTGGTGCTTTCATTTGGATTTGGGGGTTAGTGACCAATTTTGGCGCTAACAGCTATCATAATAGAAAACCAAAAGTGATAAAAGAAAAATCCATATTGAATTGACTCAATAATCCCAACTCGGTCATATGTGATACAGAGTTTAGCTCCTAGAAATAAATCTAGTAGAGTCTAAAGAAGAATTTTGGTTTCGTTATACAATGATGAATCAAGAATACATTGTCAATTCAAGATTTTTGAAATTAATAAATTTAATAGTTTGTGATTTTTGAAATAAATAAAATTATTTCGTAAAGAGCAATGAATTGAATGGAGAAAACAATGGAACACAAATAATGACAATTAATGGTTAGTTTTGGGCATTAGATCAAACCTTGTAATTTTAACAGGGTGTACATTAAAGAATGCACGTTAAATGAGGAGAGTTCGGAACTCTTTTATGAAAATTATGGAAAAAAGAGTTGAGTCAATATGGATCAAGCTTCTAACACGCGCGCGCGAGCGTTACGGCACGCATTTCGCGCGTGATGATGACACATGATTCGCACATGAATTTATTTCAATAAATGCATGACATTAAAATTTAATTTAAAATTTAATTAAGATATAATTGATTGACTTGGTTACAGCATATGAAAATTTAGTATTTTAACTAATGAAAAGTTTTTATTTTAATTAAGGCATGGGTGGTTTTAGGTATAAAATTGATTGACCCAGTTTTA
Source organism: Allium fistulosum (assembly GCA_030737815.1). Classification (NCBI taxonomy): domain Eukaryota; kingdom Viridiplantae; phylum Streptophyta; class Magnoliopsida; order Asparagales; family Amaryllidaceae; genus Allium; species Allium fistulosum. Next base: position 287,837,248 of record CM060904.1, on the reverse strand, counting down.
GTGGATGAAAAACTTGCGGTTTAATTAAGGTAGGAGAAATTTTAGTTAAAAGATAATAGAGATTTACCGAGTAATAAAATATGAAAATTTTAATTTTGACTATGGTGAGAGTATATTCATATATATTTGAGATATAATTTGAATTTAAAAGGACATTTTAGAAAGTTTACGTTTACACCAAAAATGTGTAACACCAAATGTATTACTACTACTATTAAAGGTAGGAGAAATTTTCTTTTAAAAAGATAAGAGAGATTAACTAAGTAACAAAATATTAAAAAATTGATTTTAATTAAGGTGAGAGTATGTTCAAATATATTTGAGATATAATTTGAATTTGAAATGACATTTTGGGAAGTTTACGTTTAGATCAAAAAATATGACACCAAAGGTATTACAACTATTATTAAAGATATGTAATAAATTCAAAACTAATAATAATCTATATATTATACGAATATAATCATTTGAAGCTTTTTAAATACTCAAAATACCCTAATGAGCAATTAATAAATTATAAAATATTCAACGGATACTTATGTAATTCTTCAGTCCCACATTTCCCTAACTTCTCCCATCTTTGGGTATCTTATCCTTTCTGAAAACGAAAAACAAAACACCAATCATAATGGGCAGACATTATTTATCCTTTTTTTGTTTAAAAATCGTTCTCTTTTGTTGATCCGATGCAAATTCCTGTACCGGAATGGACCTATGATCAAGTTAATAATGACTATGATTATGCTGCAAATAATAAGGGATATCATTGGCATGATTATCTTTGATTGTTTCAGGTTAATATGAAATTTAGATACTTTCTTACATTATGATTGGTGCTTCGGGTTTTCTCAGTTGAATTTATTTTGGGTAACCAACGATAGAATTTCTTATGATCAAAGATATGTTTGAGACTTTGCTCTTGCAATCAGCTTCAAGGTTTTGTTGAGAATTTGTAAGGCGGTTTCAAAACTATGCGGACTAGACGGTCGAATATGGCAACCCACATGGAGGGGCAACAATTGGGAAAGATGAAGCAGCAGCAATAAAGAAATATTTGAAAATTTAAGGTTATTAGATACTTTGAAATTGATGCAATTCATAGTTTAACTATTAAGGTGCTATATGCGTTGATCCTAAGTTAAGTGTTCACTTTCAATATTTGAAAATGTAAATTTTGACATGAAAAAAAGGTTTAAAACACTTTTTTGCGTTGGGCAACTCATAACATGGAGCTGATCCTGAGACCATGATAAAATTATATAAATAAAATTACTACAGAAGTAGAATTAAAATATAGAAAATTGTTCATGATTCTAATTGAATATGCTACGTTTCTCCAACAAAGACAATTTGGGTACATGCACATTAAAGTTACGAAATGGGTTCCATATAAATCAAACTAATTAGACAAAAACCTCCGCCTATAAAAAGTTTTTTACGTTATGAAATTTTCTATTAAAAAATGCATTATTTATCCCTTTATTATCACTGAATTGGTGATTTATTTATATTCATCGATTTGACTAGTCCATGCACTTTAAATGTTATATAATATAAATATTAAATGGTTTTTCTGTAAGTGCAGTCCTGAAAAGATTACCCGACAACAAAAACTTCACATATTTGATTAGTGTTCATTAATAGTGGTTGATACCATTGTAGATTTTATTTTCTAATATTTAAGCCTTCGTTTGTTCATTCAAGCAAACCCTTTGGCCTTTGTTAAGATAAATACATTTACATTTCTGTTATTTATCGCTTTAAAGCAATAATCACGGATTCAATTTAAATGGTATAAGATTAGAATATTATATATATTGTTTAAATTTAGAGCTTTTGAAGTTAACTATTAGCTGACAATTTTCCCTATAATTTGAAATTGAATACATAACCGCATTGGTGATCTTTTATCAAACAAAAGCTTCCAATTTCTATGGGGATACACGAATTTGCTGTAATTTTTCTTTGTCAAAGTAATGCTATATATAATTAGATTAGACATGCCAAACTGTTGAAACAGAGGTATTCGGAGTAGCATTTTCGCATACGGGCAAACTTGTCTCCCTTCCAAAAACCCTAGTTCGTAAACGGGAAAAAAAGAAGAAGAAAAAAAGCAAAGTAGGCAGACGAAACCAAAAATGAAAATAGCAGGTTTGAAATCAAGAGAATCGGCTCACGAGGATTCCATCTGGGCACTAACTTGGATACCGGCGACGGATGACCGTCCTTCCCTCCTCTTAACGGGTTCCCTCGACGAGACCGTCCGATTGTGGCGACCTGATGATCTGTCTCCGGTGGGCTCTCCGGTGAGCGGATTTTCTCTCGGTGTCGTGTCCGTGGCCGCCCACCCAGCTGGTGCTCTGGCAGCTGCTGCGTCCCTTGATAGCTTTGTCAGGGTTTTTGATGTAGAGTCTAATTCTACAATTGTTACTTTAGAATCACCCACTTCGGAGGTCTGGGGCATGCAATTTGATCCCAATGTAAGTTTTTCTTCTTCTTAACTCTGTTAAAATTGGATGTTAACAGCCTATAGTTTTCTTCTATTGTTTCCAATGTATATGACCTGTTTTGTGTATGGTTTTCACTGGTTGATTAAAAACTTTCACTAAATCTATTTTTTTTCCCTAATACAAGTAGAAGCTATATAAAGAAGTTGTCAGCATTCAACAATACAAAGAACAAATAAATAGTATTGCATATAAATGTTAAATCTTGGAAGTTTCTTTTGGTTTAAATGCATTACTCTTGCTGATTTATGAGTAAACGAGTGTTACGGCACGCGCTTCGCGCGTGAGTTGTTTTTCTACAAATTGCATATGTTTTGACACATTTAAAAAAAGCACAAATATTTAATCATATTTTGCATTGAAATCATGTGTAATTTTTGAAACTTAACGATCAGACCAAAAAATTGCGCTTTTATTTCAATTATTAATAAAGGCTATATCTAACAATTATTTTTGTGTATGTGTATGTGTGTATATCTGTTGTATATATATTTTGGCACGTGCAATGCACGTGCAAGTAAACTCTTTATTAAATTATTAGTTTTGAAAGTTCTATGTAGTTCGATAAAAATAAACTGAAAAACATAAAGAAAAATGTATTTTTTTTGTTGGAATAGGGTTTGAACTCGTAACATTGTTTATGTTTAAAATTTCCATTTGAAAATAGATGTTAATATTTGTTCACAGTGAGATTCAAATTCATGACCTCTTGTTTGCATGGAAGGACATTTTTGAAATTTCACGGTCGGATCAAAAAATTGTGTTTTTATTTTAAATATTAATAAAGATTTATAGATTGGTTGATTTATCTAGAAAGATCTTGTATTACCTATTCTAATGCAGCCATATATATTTGACTCGTTCTTTGAAGTCTAATTATAGTTAGATTTGAATACGTCTAAAACAATTGTATGGAGTTTATTGGGAAGATAAATAACAATTTAATATTCTAAAAGATATATATAGGGGTATTTTGGGAAGTTCGCGGCCGGATTTCCAAGGCAACTATTAATAAAGATAACAATATGAATGAAAATATTTTAAATCTTCTGCTTTTATAACTTTGATTTTACCTGCAAATTGTCTTTTTCAATCTATGATTTTTGTCATCATTTAATAGTAAAAATACATCGTCAGTTTTATAATTCTATAGAAAATTATAAAGTTTCAAATTATTATTTTTTATAATATGTAGCACTATAATCTGAAAAACTTATTGTCTATATCGATTATGGCCGAAGACCTGTTGTCTAATTGAGTTATTATTAGAGGAATGTCATGTGAAATCCTTATAGATGTAAACATAGCTATAATTGCAATAGTGCATTGACACACAGCATAGACATTATACTTATGTGTATAAAGGAAAAAGTTTCATCCATTCAGAACATTAGCTCTAGATTGCTTAGGAAGTTAGCCAGAGGAGATACGAAAATAAACAAATATCATTCGAAAGAGGGTTGGTTTGATTATCTGGATAAAATTAAGCATCTTGGAGTTAAAACACACACACACACGAAGTGTGTGTGCATGTGTTATTTATCGAATAATTTATTACTAGCATTGATATCACGTTCTCGTTACATAAAGTTTTCTTCTAAAAATGGCGTAAATTAAGAATATTGAATGATTATTTAAATATCAAAAGGTAAAAGAGGAAGAAAACAAAAGCAAAAGCGAAGGAAAAGAGTACACTGAAAGAGGAATGTGAGAAAATAGGAAAAAGTACATATAAAGTTACAAAATAAGAGAAAGAGCAAAAGAACCTAGTATAAAAAATGTATTCATGATATAGCATTGATACAGTTAAAAATTTACCATGATGTAACGAAAAATCATGTAGCTCTTGACATAAACAATATATCAATAAAATAACTAGCTAGACTATATGATAATTTTTATGTATCCCATCTACAGATAAAGTAACAACGGACAGGAATAACTCATTGATGCTTTTGTCAATTATTTATTTTAGTGAATCATGTTGCTTTCAAATGATACCAATACCAAATGACGGTTCAAAATATCACAGCCCTAATCAGTCTTAAAATACTCTTATTTCATCCAAGATATCACAATGTTGGCTGTGTGGAATTTGGATTTCACCTCATCCTAGTTATTTCAGTTGTTTGAAATTGTTATTGATTATATCTAACTATATTGTAGTGGATAATAATTACAAAAAATCTACATGCACGCGTGCATGCGCGCGCACACAAGCACATACATATACATACATACACGTACATACATACAAGCACATGGTTCTCAAATAAACTTGGATATTTTTCATCTTACATCTGTAAATAAAGAAGCACCATGGATTAAATGGAATGATAGTTTGGGTTGTTCCATGTTCGAAACCGATATGATATAGTTTCTTATCTTAACTTTTATCATATTACATTCCTAAAATATGTAACAGTATTGTCCTTCTTCCTATCCTTTCTTTTCCTTCAACTGCTAATTGAACGTTATGTAACTCATTTATGTTGTCTATCATTTATTATGATTTAACAACTTATGTTACTGCATATCTGTAGCAATTGACAGTTTTATATTAAGATGATTGTAGTTTTGTTGTTACTGGGGATGAATTGTACTGTCCAGGAAACATTGACAAACAATGATCAACTACATACACGATAAATATATGTGATAGGAGCAATATATTAACATGGTATAGTACAGATTCCATTCAAACAAAACCAAATGAACACTTTCCGGTCACGAAGTTGCCTTATATCCTGCCATGTTTCAACTTTTTACTGATATCTCTTACATACATAGAGATATACACACATACGTATATAATGTGTGCGCGCGCAAGCACACACACAATAACTGACCGTTGTGCTGATTGTGTATCACTTTAGTCGATTATTGTAGATCACTGTTGTTATACTGCATTATTCATTTTTCGCTTCACCATTATCTATAATATTATACTTTCTTATAAAATATGACAATTGGGACAGCATAGTTTCTAAATACCAAGTGACTGAATATGCATATTTGAAACCCTATTTATCAGCTATGGCTCTCATAATTTATTTTATAAATGTCTCACATGCAATAAAATTGAAATAATCACTTATGGTAATAACTGAATTGGAATGATTGATTTTCCTGTATAGTTATCCAGTTGCTGACTTACATTAATGAGAGAATATTGTTAGAATTTAAGCATAATTTTTACGACTTTACTTACGTTAATGAGAGAATACATCGTTAGAATTTAAGCATAATTTCTACGACTTTATTTATGGTTCTTAAGCATGTACCATACAAAAAAAGTAATATTATCATTAAACGGAGAATATACCTTCTTCCATATTTTCTACTTCTTGAATATGATTTTAGTCCTTTATTTTTATTTCTTACTCGCATCACACTCACTTTATAATTAGAATATTAACTTTATGGCTTAATGAAAAATGATTTTTCCAGTGTCTTTAGTATGTGGGAGTAAGGCTCTGTTTATAGACTTTTTCCATCAAGGAGAATGCACCACATTATATGACACTTTTCATATAAGGAGTTAATAACACATGTAAAATGACATGTGTCATTACACTTGTTTTTTAGGAGATTATTGTACACATATATTATGTTAAGTGTCTTTACACTTGTAATTTATGTATCGATAAACTTGTAATTTAAATAATTAACGTGACATAAATATGTTATGTAACATGTTAGAGTCACGGTACCTTACATTTTCCTAGATGTCAACATTTAAACGTACTTACAACATTTTGCAACTGTACTTAAGGCCAAACTTCATGTTGCAACTGCTATGCAAGTCAACTTTAAGAAACTTCAAAAAATAACTTAATGTACAAAAAAATTATGAGCCTCCTTATATGCTTAATAGCAAAATACATGATTGTAATCTATATAGTATACTCTGCACTAGTCATGCCATAAATACTAAAAAAACTATATATATATATATATATATATATATATATATATATATATATATATATATATAGAGACATTACAATAAAATATTTTATCAAAGAAAATTTACATATGTACGGGTCTCATTTTTTTACATTAAATAAATGAAATAACTGAAATTGCTTTCGTTAATGGATCAACAATTATAAAGTCCATTCTAATATGTTTAAACTGTACAATCTTATGTTGTACGTGTTCTTTTTTTAGAAACTTGATATCAATGTATTTAAAATGACTCCTGCTTTTGTTGTTAGCAAGTGCAACCGTCGAAGTGTTGTCACAATATATGAGTAACGGTTTTGAAACTTTTGCAGCCGCTGAAGTGTTGCCACAATATACGAGTAATGGTTTTGAAACTTGATTAACCATTTTTATGCTCTACAACAAAATCCTTCAACCATGAAGCTTGCAATGATGATTCGTAACAACCAATAAATCTTGCTTCCGTTGTTGATGAAGCGACTAAACCCGCTTTCATGCTTTTTCATGATGCTGCTCCTTCAGCAAGTAAGAAAATATATAGTAAAATTTGTTGCATCAGTACAATCAGCCCAATCAAAATCCGTATATCCAATCATTATCAAATGACCACAACGACTATAAGTGAGCAGATAATCTTTTGTTGCTTAAAGATGTCACACCACTCTTTTCGCAGTCATATAATGGGATTTAGGTGGATTGTTTTGATATCTTCCTAATATTCCTATTGAACATGCAAAATCAGGTCTTGTGCAAGCAACTGCATGCATATGACCACCAACTGCAAAAGCATATGGAATATCTTTCATACCTTTAAGTTCTGCAATATTATTTTAACATTTATTTATGCTGAATTTATCATCTTTTCATATTGGTGTATCTTTATGTGCACAATTTTGCATCTCAAATCTGTCTAAAACTTTGTTGATATAGGCTCTTTGAGATAATTCAATGTCCTTGGGGATCCATCTCTATGAATCTTTATGCCAATAACATAGGAGGCATCGCCTAGATCCTTAATTTTAAAGTTCCACGATCAATGTTCTTTAGTCTCATGTAACAAATTTGTATTGTTACATGCAAACTATACATTTATCGTCTACATAATGGACTAAAATAACAAACTTGCTCCTATCGACTTTAACGTATATGCATTCATCTACAGTATTATCCACAAAACTAAATTGAAGAATAGTATTGTTAAATTTAATATGCCATCGTTGAGAAAGCTTGTTTAAATCCGTACAATGATTTATTTAATTTACAATACAAATTATCACTTTGTCCAATGGTAAATCCTTCGGGTTGTTTCATGTAAACTTCATCACAATCTCTATTTAAGAAAGTTGTTTTTACATCCATCTGATGTAACTCCAAATCCGTATGAGTTACATTTGCCATAACAGTTCTCAAGAATCCAATATGAAACTGAAGAAAAAGTTTCATGGAAATCCGTGCCTTCTTTTTGGATAAATCATTTAACTACAAGTCAAGATTTATATCGTTCCATGTTACCACACAAGCCTCGTTGGTTTTAGATCTCCATTTGCTATCAACAACCGAGGCTCCTTTAGGCAACTCAGCGATATCCCATATTTTATTCTTTTACATTGATTTCATTTCCTCCTTCCTGGAATCATGCCGTAAATAAGAATTTTCTCCATTAACGAGGCCCCGTTCAAGGACACACAAAACACTTTAGAAAAAATGGAAAGTGGAGAATAGTTGGACATATCGGGTTTACGCCCAACGTATCATTTACGTCGGGCATTTATTTGGAAAGCGGGTTGGCAGCTCCAAAATGGTGTACATGTACGACGTAAACTTTACGTTGGACGCAAACCCAAATACTTCTAACGTAAAATTTGCATTATTAGTTTTGAAATATTAACTTGATACTAATTACCGAATATTAAACATTAATTATTTAAAATTAATCATTAATCATTAAAATAAATTGATGATAAAAGTGTTACTTTATTCAAACATAGTACTTATTTTGATGTCTCGAGGGTTCGAACTCATGACCTCTAGGACTTCAGCCTATAACACCATACCACTGCAATTTGAGCTAGTCGTTCTTGACATCATTAATCATTAATTTTTATTTATTACAAAATAAAAAATAAACTACTTTTACATTATTTCCTACACAACCTCCAACCAACTCCTAATCAAATTTTTGTCCACAAACGTCAAAACCTCTACCTTTAACCTCTAATTCAATTTATCCGCGAACGCCTTGTGGATATGTTTTAGGATCATTCTTTGGTCTAACATCTTTGTTAGATTCTTGAAGATAAACTATATAGTCATTAGGAATTGTTGATTTTTTGAATTTGGAAGATCTTCTTAGTTCTACATTTTCATCCAAATTTATATCCTATTTATTTTGGATTGGTGCTTCAACTCAACATGTCCTCATGCATAACCTCATCACGAGTTGATTCTTCAATCATTACATCATCGTAATTGGGTTCATCACTTTGAACTATTTATTCTTCAGGAACATGTATAATTCTTATCGGAATGAGTCATCAACTTTATAAGATGAAGACGAGTTATTTGATTCCTTCATTCAAACTTTACGAGGTACATAATTAAAAGTTTAATCTTATATGAATTTAGCATCCATAGCTTCTACTAGCTTCATATCTGAAGATATTTGCCCATTCAAATCTTGTATGGCGATTTTCTTGCTGGATTCCGTCTATAAATAGAAGCCTAACTCCAACCAAGATGGGACTTTCTTTGGATCTTCTTTTTCTACCTCAAGAGACTTTGAGCAAAACGTAGATCTACTTGATTGTAACCCGAAATTGATTGTAAATTGTGTATTCCAGAGAGAATTCATCAATAAAAATGATTAAGTGCACGTAAATCGAAGATTTTGCCGAATCGCTATAAAAGATTATGTTTTGTTCTTTCTTTCTTGGATTTTCTCTCATTTTCTATTTGAATAATTCGTTTTTGATTGATATTGGAGTGTTGTATCAATTTTTTGACCAACATTTTTAGTGCTTTCATTGAGAATTGAACTCGGGATCTGATCTACAGAAGATGAAGATGTCGTCTACTGAGAAAACTATAGCAGGAGGAAGTCAACCAAAGTAAGAGGCAGCTAAGAGGTGCCCTCTAGGTCAAATTAACCTTCTTTCTATGTGATCAGAGATAAGATGGAATGGATGATGGTGGAGATGCAAAAGAGATTGATAGCTCGCTAAGAGATGTTGAATGGATTCTTGCAATGGATGGAGCAGCAAAGAGCAGCCGGAGCAGTTGGAAACCAAGACCAGAGGAGGTTAGAAAACATGAACGATGAAACAAGAGTTTAGATTCAGGAAATAGAGCCGTATACGCTAACTCTAACCCCCCACAACCAGTCGGTATTGATCGATCTAGATCGGTCGGTACCGACCGATCAGGACAAGACATTGGAGTCCATTTCGACATTGAGCAAGCAAGGGTGTTTGGGACGAACAATGCTAGAGCTAGGAATGAAGATTTGAATGCAAACTTACAACATGGAAGAGAACCGAAAGGTCTTCGCCGGAACGAGGGGCATGAAAAAGTTTTGAATCAAAGGTATTTGGATCCTTAGAGATTTCAACTGAATCTAGATCATCAAGGTTGAAATTTAAAGCACAAAACCTGTTGCATATCTTAATAAAATATAATATAGAAAATATACAACATAATATAGTGAGCCATAACAAATGAAAATAACATCTCCACTAAATCATGAGTTATGGTACAAATGTCATAATATCTCAGTATAACGTTTCCTCACTACTTCCCTCAGAGTACTTAGAAACAGACAGTGGAAACTACAAATATAGAGTAATACGTCATAGCTTCTCCAAGCTCGTCTTCGAACAGCAGCTGCGACTTCAAACCTGTCATCTAGTCTACTCATTTAAGAGTACCCAAGATGATAAGATGAAACATAAAACCTTGGGTCAGACAACAGTATGGTGTGAGTGGTAAATGACTATCAAAAGCTATACTGGAAAATATGGTACTAGATAGGTACAAAAATCATATCTGACATGTCCATGCAACCAAAGAGTTAGCACATAATAATAAAATATAATATGTTATTCAAATAAACGACAATAGGATACTGTAATAGAACATGATAGAAGAATCTAAGCAGCCTTCTTCATTGACCCTATTCCCAATCCCTTCTACCTTCTCTAGCATTCTTATAGATGGTAGCCTACCCAAGAGAAATAGCAAACATAGCAACCATAGCATCCATCAACCAAAACCTAGCTATCATATTCTAAAGTCTTGAATATATGATAACTCGTATGATCCCGTGTTCGCTTGCCAAAGACTAATGGAAACCCCGGTTCTCGATTGTGTTCCTTCGTACTTTTATGTCCGAAACCCCGCACGGTTGTCTCTTACAGTACCTTCATAGCGTTTTGACACTAGACCCTCTCGGAGCGGTCCAGGATATACGACTGGTGCTACCAGCCCTTGGTTGCCCCCGCATATAGTACCTTTGCTTGAACATAACCAGAACACACTGAGTTATCAACAATTCCTTGACACTTCCAAATCTTCAGAGCTTTCACAACTCCAATCCATTTCCGAGCACCAGTCCTGCCACTCAACCCAGTCCATTGTACCACTGCCTCGTTCCATCCCGAGCTGTCTATCAACTCCTTCAATCCTACTCCTTATCCGAGCTCCCGACCGAAGAGTCGAAACTTCATCATGTTATAACTTCCAAACCGTAAAAGCAATCAACGAGCCACCACCTCCAACATGATCCTATACGACCCAAGAATCTTCCCCCTGAATCTCACATCCAACAGAGCCACCTATTTGGATCAGTATCCGATCCAATTGGATCAGTTGCGATCCAAATACATAGCCAATTTTGTCTCCGTTTCTCTTGCATTCTCAGTGCATTCCCTCTAGATGCCATAGACCATTAGCCATCCTTCTTAGCCTTCAGGTCTACTCTTCTATGCACCATAGTCGATCCAACGAAGATGATCCATCTAATCTTCAACACTTGGCATATCCTCCGATCCAACTTCATAGAGCCACTCTAGAAACCATGCTCTATTTCACCAGTGAGTCGCTCCTCAATTAGAGCTCAAAATTCGAATCGGTACCGATCCGATCCAATTGGATCGACGCCGATCCAAATATTTAGCTCCAATTGTGGTGCAATTCACAGGTTTTTCTTCCGACGTGCTCCAGAGCATATCCTTTTAAGTTTCGTGTGATTCCGATGAACTTTGCTCCGACATGCTTCGACCACCAATCTATGTCCTAAAACATGCATAACACTAGCAAACGAATCAAGCATAGCAAGCAATTTAAACATAACAGCGAATCAAACATAGCAAATCATCCAATTACATCCAATATGAACATACAAATCATCCAATTCAATCTACAATCACGATTCAAGCATATATCTACTTTAAAACATAGTATTTCATAGCCAAATATGCACAAATGACACTAGCCAATGATCTAATCCCAATTATATGTTCATTTAGGTTAATCTAGGGTTTCTAAATCTGAAATTAACTTACTTTGACAATTCTAATCTATAATTACCTAATTACAACATATAATACATCATAGACTAGTGGGAGATCATAACCACTCATCAAATCTACCAAACCTATGAAATACGATGAAGATGCAATCCAAATGATGAAATCAAGGTCCTCGTTGAAGATCTAGCCTTTATTTTGTAATTAAAGACGATTTGAGATGAAATCCAATGAGATGAATGAAGAATTAGAGAGGAGTTAGGGTTTTGGGCTGATATCAAATGAGAGGCAAATTTTCAAATGGTCTCTCTCGCCTCCTATTTATAGCCAAACCTGATTAGACTAATGAGCTTGCTAATTCAACCCATTAAATCCCCTTTTGATTCTGACAAGCGGATTTTAAAACTTAAAACTGCTATAACTTCCTAACTATTTATTCGATTTTTCTATATGACCACTCTACGCAATGGGAAACCACTATCTCGAAACAATGAAACATGTTAGAGCATCTAATTCGGCTTCTATCAAAAGTTATAGCCGAAATAAGATCGAGGCAAGATGGTCACATAGAAATTCGGGAAAAATCATAGATGTGTAAAACATCCCTAAGAACCATATCTTAAAATATTAGAATCATACGACCTCAAATGAATTAAATAAAATTATTTTACGATTCTTCGATATGTAAAATAGGGATCGTTACAAGACAGGTACTTCGAGGTGGATTCTTGGAATGAGTTTCGAGGATGTGAACAGAAACCCCTTCACCCCAAATATCCGATACGCTAGGAGTCCATCCGATTTCAGCACCTGCTTTAGAACCGTATGATGGAAGAATTGATCATATGGTTCACTTGATGGGACACATCCAACACATGGGGTAGGAGATTCAGAGGAAGTGACGAGACAGTGCATCACATTGTTTTTGACTGATTTGGCTGCCATGTGGTTTCGCCAACTAGATAATGAGTCTACCATCATGTAGACCGAGTTATTGGAAAAGTTTATGTGCCAGTTCAGAGTTCATATAGTTCGACCAAGGAATGTAATGACGCTTTCAAACTTGAAGTAGAGGAAGAATGAGATTTTACGAAGTTACTTGGTAAGATTTAACGCAACAGCCGCCGTAATTCAGAAACTGGACCTATCGATTGTTCTTATGACGGTTGTTGTCGGATTTGCAAATAAAACTAAATTTAAGGAGGCTTTAGAAATGGGTTCGCCATTGGATCTTGTAGATTTATATTATTGCGTCAGGAGGACGCGGAAACCGATAATGGTGAAGTGAATGCCGTAGATGATGGAGGACCATCCAACCAAGACACGATCTGAAAATGATAAAGGAAAAAGAAAGGTCGATGGTGGCTTCGGAGCCTCGAAGCGACCAAAGAGGAAACCAAATATCTCCTTTTACACTGATTTAACTGAGACCTTAAAGATGATTTATCTTAATGCTACGATGCTCCCCATAGGAAATCCGCTAAGAGAGAGCCCACGAAATGAGAAAGAAAATATGAAAAATAACGCTTATTCCATGGACTGGATGGACATGAGACCAACGGATGCAAACATTTTCATGATTTGATAAAAAAGAAGGTTCGAAGTAACTGTTTGCTATAAGATGTGAGAAAATTAGATAATGGTCACACAAACCGCAATGTGCAACATGAGCGACCACAACTATGGTGGATATACCTGGTCACAGTCGAGGATCTAGATTGGACATGGTTATCCCACGATCGGAACGGGATCAAAATTTAAGTTTATTTTTTTGCATTTTGTTTTTGCGTTAAATAAACTATGAAGGATTACTATCGGGCTACTTATACATGTACGGGATCGATCGGTCCCTTGGACATGCTCTGAGTTAAAATCAGAGAGTAATGCTTGATTGGACTGTTTACTTAGAGTACTGCTTGATGCATTTAGATTTAAACTCTTTGAATGATCAATTGACTGATATTTGAATGTGAAATCATTTGAATATGATATTTGATTTTGATATTGCTGCAGGATACTATTAGAACATAGTTATCCTTTACATTTGATAGATAAACTGATTGATTATAGTTTCTCCAATCGGAAAGACAGTGTGACGAACTGTGAAATATAGGTCCCTTTGTAGGAGAGTGAGTGGATGAGTCTATATAGGATGACAAATCCCGTCATTGGAGAGTGAGCGGATGAACTCGCTCTAAACATTGAGCCCCTCGTCGGAGAGCGAGTGGATGGGCTGAATATAGACTTACGATTATACAATTTGTAAATATCAAAACTTAACTTCAAAGTTTTAGCACCTTTTGATTTGAAATGACTTGATAATGGTTATCGGACGATTAATAAATATTATTGTCTTGATCCGGTTGGACTTACTTATAATACAATGCTATGTGATACTAAACAATTTATAAATAATGCTCCGTATCAAGAACACGTATCCTTCAAAGCAAGAACACGTATCAAGACTGACTAATTGTCATCAATTGCACTCTTTGACTATCCACTGAACCAATCATAGTGAATCATTTGGTTTTTTCGGATTCACATGCAAATCAAAGGTCGTTCTAGACCCATCATGATTAAGAACCCAAGTTCTCGCCTAAATGTCAATCATAGATTATTATCATCCCACGTTCTTTCGGAATTAAACAATCATAAAGAAATCATATATCATGTTATCATGCAACATAAATCATGATGGAGGTTTGGCATATTAAAATCGGGTACCGATGATTGAAATTCCTTGAGAAACATGTGTATCAATCCGTTATTCGTGGTGGAATTTCGGATCTGAAGATATTTGTCCGTTCAGACCTGATATGGCGATTTTCGTGCTGGATTCCGTGTATAAATAGAAGAGGTGAATTTTTTGGATCTTCTATCTCAAGAGACTTTGAGCAAATAGGTGATCTACTTGATTGTAACGCTAAATTGATTGTAAATTGTGTATTTCGGAGCAAATTCATTGATACAAACGATTAAGTGGGCGTAGGCTTAAGATTTTGTCGAACAACTATAAAAGATTGTGTTTTGTTTTCTTTCTTGGATTTTTACTTATTTTCCATTTGATTAATTCATTTTTGATTGATATTAGAGTGTTGTATCAATTTTTTGGACAACATTTTTGGTGTTTTCACTGAGAATTGAATTCATAATCTGATCCGTAGAAGATGAAGATGTCATCTACAAGAAAAGCTTTAGTTGAAAGGAGTCAACTCACTCGCACATATGCACAACTAAAAAGGTTCTATTAAGTATAATTTGCGCATTTAGTCACAATACTTGGTGTATTATTTGTTTCAAACTACAAGATAATATGAATAATATGAAGTGCCATATATAAGAAGAAACAGATCTACCTTTCACAGCAATACTGGATAAAACACCACCATATGCATTATCTAGTGTCCTGTTCCTTGTCTAGACCCTTTGTGCTTGGTCTGAGGTGAGGAAATCAATGGATTTCCTTGCTAGTGAAGGGGCATTGTGGTACTTTTGTGCTCTTTGTCTAGACCCTTTGTGCATTATCCAGTGTCCTGTTCCTTGTCTAGACCCTGTGTGCTTGGTCTGAGGTGAGGAATTCAACGGATTTCCTTGCTAGTGAAGGGGCATTGTGGTACTTTTGCCCTCTTTTCGGCAGTTTGGTAGGTAATGCGATACCAGGTGTTTTGACAACGCGAGTTTGATTGGATTTGATAGTATGTTGCTTTTGCCATTTGTAATGAACCAAATTGTTTACCCACTGTTCTCTTCGTTTCTTCACCTCTTTTGTCTATATTTTTTTTTAAGAAAGTGTAAATACATATTTGTTGATCTTATATAGAAGTTATCATGGCTTTAAATACATCAAGAAGATATTTTTACTTCTCGTACTATTTTTATTGTATTTTGCCATCATCAGGGAACCATGTTAGCCGTAGCAGGAGGCAGCAGTGCATCAGTGAAACTATGGGACACATCAACATGGCAGCTAAAAACAACCCTGTCCATCCCTCGACCAGAATCAACGAAGCAGCCCAACCCGACCCCCACCAACAAAAAGTTCGTGCTGTCCGTGTCCTTCAGCCCGGATGGGAAGCGGCTGGCCTGCGGGTCGATGGACGGCACAGTCTCCATCTTCGACGTGCAGCGTGCCAAGTTCCTTCACCACCTGCCAGGACACCACATGCCCGTCCGCACCCTGGCCTTCTCCCCGACCGACCCACGCGTGCTCTTCACCGGCTGCGATGATGCCAATGTCCACGTGTACGACTCCGAAGGGAAGGCCCTCATCGGGGCAATGTCGGGCCATGCCAGTTGGGTGCTCAACCTCGATGTGAGCGCGGATGGAGCGGCCCTGGCCACTGGGTCGAGCGATCGGACGGTTATGCTATGGGACATTGGAATGAGGTCGTGCGTTCAGAAGATGACGGGTCATGCGGATATGGTTTGGGGCGTGGCTTTTAGAAGGGGTGGGGGTCCTGGCAGGCTGGCTAGTGTGTCCGATGATAAGTCTGTTTCTTTGTATGATTTTTCTTGATAAGACTGTTTCTTTGCATTTCATCATGGCTATATCTTTCTTATGTGTCAACTGAACGTTTGGTTTTTCTTTTTAATGCATGCAGTTGTCTTACCCATACTATTGATAACTATATTATCTCAGCATGTTTTTCTGGACTTTTTGGTTATTTGAGCAGTATAGAAGTGTTAGTTAGGCATCATTGATATTGTGTTGGTGTTTTAGGAATCAGGTCCTTGCTTTTAAAATTTGGACATAGTAAGGACACGTCTCATTTCAACGGGCTAATGTTTTTATTTCTGAAGACTTCCCTGGTTGCTGCTGAAAAAAGCAACGAACCAAATTGTAGGGTTTCTCGTTTGATGTTCATACATCTGTAACGATCCACCGCTAATCCGATGAAAAGTAAAATCAAAGTAAACTAAAAATCCTTGTAATGAGAAAAGTACGAAATCAGTTTTGTAACTACCCATGAAGGGGAAATTTGATTAACAAGTGTGGGGCACTTAAGAAAAATTAATTGAATTGAACTAAATGTAACTATTATAAAATTCATGATTAGGTAGGTGAAAAGGGATTTTGTATAATAAAGGATTATAGAATTAATGTGATTAAGTTAAGATGAGATTTTAGTTCAAGCTCAAAATAATTAACCCTTGTACTTTTAAGTATATACTACTACTATCTTCATTCCCTCATTTTTCTTTAAATACCCACGCACACAAAACATTAGTGCTAGGCTGCCATTACCAAGAGAGAAAACTAAACAAACACAAGATTCGTTTTGTAAAGGAATAATTTTTTCAATCATGCTACTTACTTCGGTGGGTAATGCCAAACCCTATTTTTCTATCCAAATTTATTAAAATTTGGATCTAATGTGTATTTGCTGTTTATAGTGGTGATAAACATGTTTTGATGATAATAGATTAACCCTATATAAATTTGTTGTTAAACAACATAGTTAAGGACATATTTATGAATAAGTCATGAGTTAATTGCCTTCAAATGAATTGAGATTTTGATGTTTATAATATCGAATCTGAGATGTGCTTTGAATTTCACAATTTTTGGATTAATAAATGATTTATTATAAATTTTCTAAGTGAAAATGAGAAGTTTTGGACGAAAAATAACATTTGAAAAATTAAAATTTAATATTTCGATCCAATTTTTTGTTGAAAATAAAGTTGAATGTTTATAATATTTTAGTGAAATTTTGGGAATTTTACCATGATTTTCAAGGGCATATAAATTAAATGGCAATGAAGAAAATATCGTTAACTAATAAATTAATCAAAGAAATAGATTAATTAAGAAGTAACTAAATGAGTGAATAACAACTCATTTTTGAAATACTACCACAATCCTATAGGTAACGAATGAAAGTGTGACATATGTAAAGATTATGACAAAAAGTGGTTACTTAGTCAAGTAATATATTTGATTTCTACTTAATAACGAAATTGCCATTATAGGGACGATAACACTTATGTGATAGCTAATGATCGGCAGATATGATAGCTTGTATGCAATAGCTAAAAGTTGGTAGATACGATAGCTTGTATGCGATGACTAAAGAATGATGGACACGATAGGTAAATGGTGGTAGACTCGGTAGCCAAATGTTGGTAGACTCGATAACTAAATGTTGGTAGACTCGATA
Organism: Allium fistulosum; assembly: GCA_030737815.1. Classification (NCBI taxonomy): domain Eukaryota; kingdom Viridiplantae; phylum Streptophyta; class Magnoliopsida; order Asparagales; family Amaryllidaceae; genus Allium; species Allium fistulosum. The sequence continues at coordinate 287,819,107 of CM060904.1, read as the reverse complement.
ACTATAGCTCATATATTCGATAGCTATGATCCATATATACGATGACATATGCTCTTAAACACGATAGCTAAAGGTTGATATGTTCAATTGTTGTATTAGGTGCATTGATGGCAGGGGTAAAGGGTGAATTTCAAATAAATTCTTTTTTTATTAATTTACACAAGTTCGTATTCTATATTTATATGAATAATAGATTTGCACAAAATCATATTCGGTATTTATTTAATAAAAGAGTTTAAGAAATATTTTTTAATTTTATTTAAAATATTTATTTGTTTGTTATTGTTCAATAATAATATTTATTATTAATTAAATTTAAATTTAATTTACTAATTTAACCTAAATTTGATTTTATATTTTAATGTCTAATGCATTTGTATTCGCAGTACAAACAATATAATTGTATTGGAAATGATGATTTAACATATGTGTAATATGGGACATGTGTATGATTAAGTGCCATGTTAGTATATAACTAATGGCCATAGGTCAAGAGGATGTAGATACACATCTAATGATTAAAAATATTCGCTCTAATATAAATTGATTTTTTTTCGATCATTTATATTTAATTAATATACATAATATATATATGAGGTCGACTATTTGGACAAAAAATAAAACATAATTGGCGACACAAAACATGGTACGTTGGATCATTTTGTCCTTGTATGGGAGGTAGAAATCAGTGGACAATCCAATGGTGGAAATCCAACGTCACCAATTGTGTCTATATTTTTTGTTCTAATAGATTTTCCCTATATATATATATGTGTGTGTATATATATATATATATACTAGTATGAAGCCCGTGTCATCGTGTACAAACTTTTATTCCTAAAGATCATGATGTTATGTGTTGTGTAGACTCAAATTTAGTTTTATTACGGTAAAACTTTTTTTTAGATTAGTCAACTTAAAGGGTAATATTCAATATGTACGTAAAATCTTATTTATGAATCTAAATGCACGTGCGCTTATTTTATATACATACATACATCACAATAAATGAAATCTAAAGTAGTAATAGGTATATATTTTATCTCCACCAATAATCTTAGAAGCGTCACGTTTTTTGAGGTGAAAATAAAGTAGGGTAAAAGTAAGAGATATATTTAATAATAACAATAAGAAGAAGAAATTCTATCACCTTTATATAATCAACAGAGGTTACATATAATATACAAACATCGACTATACAATCAACATTTAATATTAGTAATGAATAACCTTCTCCCCCGGTATGCATGTGCATTCAAATCCCATAGTTTTAGTTTTGGTTTGATCAAAAGAAAAATATCATGGACTAAAGAGTATCACCTCATCTAACTTTTGTTCTCTCATGAGTCACCTGCAAACAGATCAAGTATCAGATTAGTTTTATTGTATATACAAAATCTAATATTATATGTTAATTAAACAGGTATTATAAAACCATGAAAAATGAATAGGAAAAGTCTACACAATTGCATGCTTGCTTTAATTTAACTTTGAATTTATACAGCTAAGTGCATGTAGTAAATTGTCAATCCCAATCGGGAAAGATAGAACTTTTCTTCTGGTGATGCAAGTAAAGTATCATTGATAATGACATTGAGCTGTTAACTGACTTAGTGAAGATGAAACTTAAATGAGTTAACTGTCGCTGAACGGAAAATAAAAGTAAGCGGTTTATTTTAATTCAATGACCATCTTATAAGAAGTGAACGAATGACAGTGGTAATTATTAAACATTGATTCACATGAAGTTAGAGTATGTATAGGAAAAGGTAATATGTACTCCCTCGGTTTGAATTTCATTTGTGAAAACTGCATCTCACTCTCAATAATCATTAGATTTTATATGTGTTTTAAGCTAATGCATCAACTTGATAATCCAATTAGGTTTGTATTTCCAAATAGTAAGGAAAAAGAACACGTAATATATTTTTATTGGCTTGGCAACAGTATCGTTTCATCGTCACTCCCTTTCGATCTAAAACCCTAATTCCTTATTTCAAAATTTATCTTTCGGGATACCTTGATTGAATTATTCTCTTCTCTGGATCATTCAAACACATTCAAAGCCATGGCATTTCCAACTGCAACTCCTGCTCCTATCCGAAGTCCGCAAGTGGTTGGGTCTGCTTTTGTACATCAATATTATCATCTCCTACACACATCACCAGAAATTGTTCATAGATTTTATCAAGAGACCAGCACATTAGCCCGGCCAAATTCTTCTGGAGAGATGACACAAGTATCAACCTTACGAGCTATCAGCGACTCTATTCTATCTTTTAAATTTAACAGCTACATTGCTGAGATAGAGACATTTGATGCGGCATCCTCTTACATGGATGGAGTTTCTGTTATTGTTATCGGAAGTTTGACTGCGAGTGATAATGTGAAACGAAAGTTTGTACAGTCATTTTTTCTTGCACCGCAAGAAAAAGGTTACTTTGTCCTTACCGACATTTTCAGATTTTTGGATCAAAACGTACCTAAGGATTCAAACCATGTTCCAACTGATGGTCATACCATTGAAACTTCAGAAGTTGTTGCACCAGAACCAGTTTTGGTTCAGGAAAAACAAATTGAAGTCCAACATATAGATTCAGAGATTTCTAATAAGGAGGATGTCAATCCATTAGATATAGGTGGACCAGAGGTTGAAACTGAAGTTGCAACAGTTACCATGCCAGTTTCTAAAGCTGAAGCGGTGACAACTACTATATCAATTCATGAAGCTGCACCTGAAACCGTGACAACTACTTTACCAGATCCTGGAACTGCATCTGTAGTAGTAACAAAAACTGTGACACTTCATAAAGCTGATTCTACTCCTAAAGTTTCTTTGCCAGACAAACAAATTGAAAACAATGACAAAAAGAAAAAGAGTACACCTACATCAGTGGTTCAAGACAATGGCTCCAAGAAGTCTTATGCATCAATTGTGAAAGTTGTGGGAATCCCAACTGAGAAAATTACTGCTCCCTCTGATAATTTGAAAGCGAAGACGGTCGTTTTTAGTAGCTCTATGAATTCTGCATTTGATTCAAAGGCATCAGGATCGAAGGAGTCTAATGATAACTCTCTAGATGTGGAGGGATACTCTGTTCATATTCGAAATTTGCCTTTTGATACAACCGCTGAAGAAGTTGAGGAAGTGTTTGGGAAATTTGGACCTATTAGGCCTGGTTGTGTTCAAGTCAGACATAAGTTTGATAATTTTTGTTTCGGCTTCGTCGAATTCGAGTCTCCCTCTTCCATGCAAGCAGCAATAGAGGCATCACCCATTATATTTGGTCACCATAAAGTTTATGTTGATGAGAAGAGGACAACTACTCGAGTTGTTAATGGAGTTGTGATCAATGGTGATAACCGTAGAGGCCGGGGCCAGCCAACGAGGGGTAACTACCACAATGATAACTTCAGGAGAAACGATAATTTCCAAGGGCAGAATGGGTATTTCACAAGTCGTGGCAGAGGCCGTGGTGGCCCACAAGGTTACTACAGAGATGTTCACTACCAGCAACAGCGCCCATTTCAGAATGGTGGTGGCAGGAAAGTGCTTGCTGTTAACTAATTGGAGGTGCATATAGTTCTCGTTTGTTGTGGCTGTTTTGGTGAAATAGAAGAAATATGGGGGGTTTATTTAGGTATAGCGGTATAGGATTTACGGGCATTTGACCTTTTCTTTTTCTTTTTTGGGATTTTTTAATTTTAGACCAGTGACGGTTTTTTGGTTTTCAAGGTTCAAATGAAACTTGAAAATTATGAAGGTGAAATGAAATTGCTGTTATTCTGGTTTAAAAAAAAGAAAAAAAAAATATATTTTTATTGGCTTTGTTGGCTATTAATATGAAATGATACCTCGTAAGCATGATTGTGCCAACATGATGTTTCATGCATCTTATTCCTCAGCAAATTCAAAATTCTCCACCAAATATTTTCCATCAACATGTTTCTATGCTATAGACTTCTGGTAACAATGCCCTATAATCATTAAATAAAAAAAAACAATCGTTATTTAACACAAAAGTTAGCGTCACAAATTAATGTGATGTAGTCAATAATATACATGGTCTTAATTCATTACTATTCAAAAATCAATAATAAAAATAGTTTTAAAGAATAGCTAAACCACTTCAGATTATATAGAGTATTAGGCTCAACTTTAATGCTAGTTGACAATAATTTAGGTTAAACTTTAGTAATCCGGTCACAAAAATGGATTACTGCAATTGCTACATACTCAATGAACAACTTATGTGCATGCACGTCTAATCTAAGAGAAAAACTGGATTTTAATACTCAAAAAGCTTATGTACATACATGTGTGGGTAAAGGGAATAAAAAAGAAAAACCAACATAAATAGAAAACGATAGCAATTGAATAAATGAATAATGACAAAGATAGGATGTCCATGAATTGAAATACCATGATTTCTTTTCTCAGTTCAAGCCAGTATCCAATAATCTTATAACTGCAAAATTTAGAAATTCAACTTAATCGATCAAAAACAATCAGCGAATAGAGAGCATCTTAAGGTAGGCTAATACGACTCGGTGAATAGAAATACCGATCACCATCATTGGAAAGTAAAATTCCCATGGACATGAAATCATCAGCCATAAGCTGATTATAGATCGCATTTTTGTTGACACGACTATCCGTAGAGCATATTGGTGGTCAAATTCCGTAAAGAAAGCAAATTTAGGCATAGATTTCTGTTGTAAGGTACCATATTGAGCATCACATGTCTGGCATAAGAATTTAGTGAGGAATCTTAATTGAACAGGGAAATGATTCTGATTTAGGGGAAGGAATGGAATGGAGTGGTGAATGAAAGTAAGAGTACCTTGTTATTAATTGATACTGAACTTCAATCTACTCAGGCAGTGGATGCGTTAGTGATGGAAGTAAGAGTACCTTGTTTGCGATAACGGAATCTGCATAAAATCTGAAGAAGAAGTTTATGCGATGTCGATGAGAACACCAATATTGAAGAAGGAAAAAAAAGAGGAAAAGAAGATGTTATATCCAACGTATAAGATGGAAAAGTTATATAGGTTGGTTATGAGATTGGGTAGTGGGCTGTTGGTTGTTCGTGCTCAACTTTGAAAGGAACGTGGGGTTAAATATTGACTGCAGCGTTAAATATTTAACGGACAGCTTAACAGTGTTAAGACAGAAAGCATTCTTGCTTACGTGGATGAATTATAACCATCTGATGTCTTTTCCAACATTAAATCATATCCACTCTTTGTCTTTTCCGTTAAACTAAAGGGATTTTGTTATATAGATATATATATATATATTATATGGTATAATGTTATGTGTGTGTGTGTTTATGTTTTATTTTATATATGTGTGTATTTATTAACTAATATCTGAACTATGTATTTATCTATATAATAAATTCAAATTCAAATGGTAAGTTTACGTTATCCTAATATGTCTCTGCTAGAAAAATGAGTATGGAAATTTAATAATCATAACCTTATTTGAAAAGAAATTATTTCAAACTAATTTTATGATAAAACCTATAACCTTCATTGTATCTCTTCCGACTCCAACAATATGTCTCACTTTTGAAAATCCGTCTTAAAAAATTATAATATTTTTAACATTGGGATTAAAGTATAGTTCATTCAGGCAACAACTCATCAGTTTGGTATGATAGCTAGATTTTCGCTATACTTCTTAGAATAGAGTATAGAGAGTTATTTGATATTTGTAATTTTAAAAATGCCTTAATTTCAAATTCTTTGTTTGAAGCACAAATATAGATGTTGGGATTGATTGTACATATCCAAATTGATGAAGAACTCTTTGCGAAAGATAAAGTTTAAGGATTTCAAAGCATACCATAGAACCATTTTACAAAGCACATTGTTGAAAGTTATAAACATTTCTACATTCCTTGTAATAGTCCCAAACAACATCATGAGCTTCCAAACCATTAATTCGTTCACTAAGAAACCATATCGTAGGTGAAATTAGTACTAGGCTCTAGTGGAAAATAAAATACTACTCTCAAATCACCTTCATTAACTCCCACCGTTCAATGACGACATCGTAATATAGAAAAATGTTCATAAATACAAACTTATAATAATGTCATACAACGAGCAATTTGTTGCATACCCTTTCACATAACCTAAGTTGTAGAACAACAGACTTAAACAAGCAATGGCCCAAGAATAAGTATGAACTTGACGTAAATATCGAATACGTTATAAAAAATGAACATGCACTTTATTCCTAGATTTATCGTCACATACCAATGAGCCAGTGGTGTACAACAAATAAGCACTACCATCATGTCTTTTACGTTCCATGTTATCCGTCTCTTTTGACCTTGAATAATTTGTCCTTAACCATTCTAAATGAATTTTTTTCTCACCACCAACCACATTGCTAAACCGTTCTATTTTCAATCCAAGGCATTTATCTAACAATTCATATTCTTTATCATACGAAATACCCCATAATCCACAAATCGAACCAATCACGGTTTTCCTAACAATAGGAAGACCAGTTATATGAACCACTTCAGTTATAACCATTTCCCCGAATGGAAGATAAAATGTATTGGTTTCAGGATAAATTTGTTCAAAAAATCATTAATAAGAACTTTATCAATTTTTTTCCATATGTTTATTCAGTCATACCTATGAAATCAAAAGAAGCCATTGCATCCATCACAAACTGCAATTCCTCTTCCAAAATCCATAATTTATTGGTTTCAACATGACTATGTTCCATACCTAGGTACCTACATCACCTTGTCAATTAATAACAATATTTGTTTACGATGCATTAAACTATTTAAGTCATTCTAAATTTACATGCACAATTAATAAAACGACGATATGGTATCGAATCAACATAATAAATCATTTTCCCACAATGTCGACATTTACCCGTTGAATTTGGACTATTCGACCACAATTTAAGTATAAATTTTAAAAAACCGACATAAGTTTAACAATTACTAAAATTCAATGCTTATTGGCCGAATATCTATCCAATTACTTTCATCGACTAACATCCATCGAATATGACACGAAATCACCAGACCGAAAAAATACCTTTTCTCCCCATTGTCGCCGCCTCCGACCACCTTGGCTTTGCCCATCGTGTCACCACCAGCTTCATCTGAAACGTTCGGGTGCTTCATCCTGAACATTGTAGGTTTGTTTTATTTCACGTGCTAGGGGTTCTTTTTTTTTGGAGTTCGAGTTCGATAGTTATGTTTAAAAGAAAAAGGAATCTTAATTTGAGGAGCAAAGACGGAGGTAAAATGGTAAATATGTTTTAATAAAATAATACATTTTAACTTTAAATTGTATACCCCAAGCAATCTACTTTAAAGTAGAGTCCCCTTAAAAGTCTTCCTCTTATCCATTTCCTGTGATTCCTCGGGCAATTTGCCGAAGAAAAAACTACTCGAAGAAAGGGTTTATACCGTCTAGTAATAATTATAACTACCACCCTTTCTTGTTCTTTTGGTTAAAAAGATAACACATAACATTATAAACTCGAATGATTTAACTCGTTCGTATTTTGAATTGTACAAATTAAATGACATAATATGATTTTACTATTAAGAGATCATTATAATATGTTAATGAATAAATCAGTGATATTTCAATATCTAGGCTTTCCCATATTACAATAGTTTTCATATTGTATAATTAGGCTATGAGCAATATGGCTATAAACAGCTAGCTATGAATTGCAGAATGACAATCAAGTAGTAATATAGACTATTATTTCAATATAGTTTACTTCAAGATAGCATTAGAGTAGAAATTCAATCTTCGTTATATCCTCTATTTTTAATTCATCAAAAATCAGTCTGCAATTCCCAAACAATCACTAATCCCCAACCTAATCTCTACATGTTATCCCATAACCCTAATTACACCCGTCATCCTTCCCTCCACCCTGAACCCGCCACACCGCGTTTGCAACCCATCACCATCAAACGACCCAAAATCCAATACCATCTCCAGATCCATAAGCCATCCCGCCCTCGGTGCTATTTTCGCTGAAATACGACCTTGACAGCGGCTGCTCTGCCAACCTTCGACCTTTCTACAACTCATGACTTCACTAGTAACCTCCTTCCAAACCCGATTCACTCAAATCCGACCCGCTTCCTCTACCACAACCCTTAGTTTGAAATTGTCGTAACCAACAAAACCTACATCATCTCCGACCGCTATCACCATCCCTGCATTCAAACCTGCATCATCATCAACTGATGTCACTGTCCCTACACCTAAACTTCTAGATTCACGCAGCCAACCAACGTCCAAAATTCTAGATTCACGCAAATCAACCCACATCTAAATATCATAGATTCAACCTAGCATTAACATCATCGACAACCGAACCCCACAAATCTGTCCACTAGTTCTCCCATAGCCAAACCATTCCCTTAGCCTAGCTTGTTGGTGTAGATTTCTGGTGAAGTGGCACATCGGTAGTAAAATCAAACCTGTAACGATTGCTCCAAGGCACATTGATGACACTTTCCTTAAAACGTTATTTACCCTCACCACTCGTTTAAACAAATAAATGGGTGCTGCGAGTTAAGGTAAATCATCTTTCAAGATATAATGGAAATGAGATGATTAATCTCTTCAGTCGACTGCGATAGACTGTCGAAATCGATTCAAACTATTTTCTGTGACTGCAGTAACAAGAGTATCAAGTTTGTGATCTACAGTGTCACAAACCCAAAATAGTATTGAAAGAAATAAGAGAGGAGAAGAGAAGGAGATTGGAAACAAATGAAATTTGAATTCTGAAACGCTTTTCAAGCGTTTCTATTTTCAAAGAGAAGAAGACTGTAACTGAAACGCTGTTTAGGCGTTCCTATTTATAACTACGAATAGGTGGTCTTTTTCGTTGTGAGAAGATGCGTCCATTCGTTTCAAAATGTCCCATCGTTTGCAATTGTCACGTTTTCTACTGTTTGCAACAGTCAAATTTCCCGCCATTTCTGTCTATTTAATTTTGAATTCTAGGCTTGTTAACAGGTTAAGATCTGACCCATTTTAACTAAGCAATTATGCCTAAAGTTATAATTTGGACCCAAACCCGATCCGGTTGGATGGCAGTTGCGGCGCACGCGCATGGTAGTTTTGCATGACCTCTCTCCTCACAAAAGAGCAAGCATTGAGTGCCCAAAAAGCCCAACATTTTCTTGAGGAATCTATATTTAAACAAATATAATTCCTACTCTTCTATGACGTGGGACTATTCCCAATCCCACTTCTTCTTCTACTCTTTCTCTTCTTCTTATTTTAAAACAAATAACTCACACAAATAATTTTATAGAAATTTACACTAACAATCCTCCATCAAATTTTAATAAGATTTCTCTTGTCATATGTTGCAGGGAAATTGTGCATAAGTATAGATGTCTTGTGGACTTGAATCTATACATAGTGATAACCTATCAGAGCATGCTAGGATGGAGTGGTTGACCAAGCATTGAACCAACGATCCTATGCGACATATCAGATGTGTTTCACACACTCGTTTTCTTTTCTTCAGATAGTTCATAATCCAATACGTGGATTAGCCTTGTGTCTCTATCTTAGTTTCATGAAATTCCCTTAGAGACTTAAGCCATAGTCCCGCAGAAGGTGGTATCACCTTCGTGCATTCATATAGGTAGGTTTATTGCAAGTTCCCTATAACAGTACACTTCAAGAGTACTTATGTTATAAACCTATTAAGTACTAAGTAGTACAACCTCCATCATATCGTTATAGGTACCAAGCACTCTTCTACGGATAGATATAATATTTAATTTTTCAAATTAATATTATAGTGCTTCAAATCACATCGTATAGTGTACTTTTGCTCATTGAACTCAAGATAATGAATTTCATTATGTTGAGTTGAGTTTCCATCAGGCGATTTCTATGTTGGCTTTAAACCCATTCCTTTCGATGTTTTCAACACCAAATCTCTTGCAAGTCCTTTTGTAAATGGATCAGCCAAGTTTTGGTTAGATCTTACGAAATCATTGGTAGTTACCCCATCATCGAGCATTTCCTCACTGAACTGTGCCTTAGGTTAATATTTCTAGATTTTCCATTATATTTCTGGCTATATGCTCTTGATAGTGTTGCTTGACTATCACAATGCATAAATATCGAAGGCATAGGTTTTGGCCATACAGGAATTTCTAATAGTATATTTCTTAACCATTCCGCTTCTTTACTACAAGAAGCCGGTGCTATAAATTTAGTAGCCATGGTAGAATCTGCAATACACGTTTATTTGTTTCTTTGAGGTCCAGGATATCGCTCCCCCAGTAAGAGTGAATATCCATCCAATGATTGATTTATTATTATCCGCTCTTCCAGTTTTCCAACTAGCATTCGTGTATCCTTCTATTATACTTAGATACCCACTATACAATATAACATAGTCCATGGTTCCTTTTAAATATTTTAAAATTCTTTATACAGCCAACTAGTGAATATGGCTAGGGTTACTAATATATATACTCATTTTGCCAACAACGTAGGCAATATTAGGTCTTGTGCATGTCGTGACATACATTCGACCACTAATAAGTTTAGCGTATTCTAGTTGATCTTTTGATCCCGGTATTAGAATATAGTTGCATGTTTGGGTCAAATGGGATTTTTATAGGTTTTCAATCAAATTAATTAAACCTTTTTAGAATCTTCACTATGTAATGAGATCGGGTAATGACCAACCCTTCTGCTGTTTTATGATTCTTATTCCTAGAATCACTTCAGCTTCCCCATATCTATCATGTCAAAACATGAAGATAGAAATCTTTTTGTTTCTTCAATACTCCAGGTATCAGTCCTAAATATCAACATATCATCAACATAAAGAAATATAATTACACCTTTACCAACACAAAATTTGCTATAGATACATTTGTATGATTTGCGAATCCTAAAACCATTTGATACTATGGTTTTATCAAATTCCTTATATCACCGTTTTGGTGCTTATTTAAGACTGTAAAGTGATTTCATAAGTTTACATACTTTACGTTCTTGTCCAGCATCACAAAACCTTCTGGTTGAGACATATATATCTCCTCATCAATTTCTCTATTTAAGAATGCAGTCTTGATGTCCATTTAATGAATTTCAAATTTATAAATAGATGTTAATGCAATTAATGTCCTAATTGTTGAAATTCTAGCTATATGTGCATAGGTATCAAAGTAGTCCATTCCTTCCTTTTGGGTAAACCCCTTAGCAACTAATCTAGCCTTAAAATTTTCTATCATACCATCTGCTCTTAATTTCTTCTTAAGTATCCACTTACACCCTTTTGGTTTAGAACCAGGAGGTAAGTCTACTAGTTTCCATGTTTGATTTCCCATAATATAATCCATTTCATCATTTATGGCTTCTTGCAAAAAGGCTGAATCCTGAGACTTTATGGCCTCAGTATATGTTAAAGGATCAAAATCTATAGTTGTAGAAAGCATAGCTTGATGTCTAATACCATATCTTGATCCTTCAACCAAACAAGTGATTTAATCTGGTCCGAATGACTTTTTAGTTCTCATTCTTTTACTTCTCCTAAGAGTTTCACCAGTTTCATCGTTATTTTCTTAATTGTTCTCAAATTCACAAATAGGTTCAGTGAGCTCCACTATTTCACGTATAGGTGTATTAAGCTCCGCCGTTTCACTAATAGATGGATTGGATGGAATAGACGTGAATCTATTTTCATAGAACACCACATCTCTAGATTCTATTATTGTGTTTACCTCAAACAAATTATTAGGTTCTATTACTGGAAACTTATAACCCTTGCCGTGTTGAGCGTATCCTAAGAAAATACACTCAATGCCCTTTTGTCCTAATTTCTTGATTTTTGGTTCAGGTAATCGAACAATGGCTCCACAACCCCAAACTCGATAATAATCAAGGTTCGGTTTGTGTTTCTTCCAAAGTTCATCAGGTGTAACTTTGATCTTTTTATGAGGTATTCTATTTAAAATGTAAAATGCGGTAAGTAATGCCTCACCCCAGAAACTAGTATTAAGACCAACATTACATAACATTGCATTAGCCATTTCAGCAGGGGTCCTATTTTTATGTTCTGCTACCCCATTTTGTTGTGGAGTATAAGCTACAAATTTCTCATGTATAATTCCTATAGATTCAAAAAATGTGGCAAAATGATATTCACCTCTCTTATCAGATCTAAGGGTCTTAATATTAACATCATGTTGGTTTTCTACTTCAGTCTTATAGGTCATAAATGAATTTAATACTTCATGCTTAGTATGCATTAAATAAACATAACAATATTTTGAATAGTCATCTATAAATGCGAAAAAATATTTCTTTCCTCCTCTAGTAGGAGTACTATGCATATCATAAATATTACTATGAATCAATTGTAACAGATTAGTGGTAATATCAGATTTCAGTGTGAACGATTTCTAGTTATTTTGGTTAATGAGCATATCCTACACTTATCATCAAATTTGCTATCATATTTAGGGATCATGTTTAGTGACATCGTATTATCCATACTTCTAATGTTAACATGTCCAAATCTACCATGCCATTAAGAAAAAAGTCAATAATATAAGCAAAAGCAACCATTTTATTAATATTCAATTTGAACATTTCGTCATTCACGTACCCTTTTCGAACAAACATTCTGCTTTTGGTCAATACATATTTATCTAACTCAAAGACTTGTTTGAAGTCAAATTTATTTAATAGACTGCCAGAAACAAGGTTCTTTCTAGCCACATGTACATAATATACATAATTTAATGTCAGAATTTTCCCGAACGTGAACTCCAAGTCTATTATACCTTCCTCTTGGCCACTACTTTCGCTGATTTTTCCATATAGAGATAATTTTAATCCTCAGACAGTTCAAGTTTCTTGAATAGATCCTTGGCATTGCAGATATGCTTAGTAGCACAAGAGTTAATCCACCAAGAATCCTCTCTTTCAATCATGTTGATTTCAGATATTATGACCACTAAATATTTGTTTTGTCGATCGAGGTTTCTTTTTAAGAAACGATAATCTCTTTTAAAGTGACCAGATTTTCCACAATTGTAGCACCCATTCACTTTCTTGGCCTTCTTCTTATCGAAGTTTTTCTTATTCTGAAATTTCCTCTTTTGAGTGTTCTCAGAGGTTTTATTTCCCTCTTTTTCCTCCATCACATGGATCTTAGATCGAAACATTATTGGTTCAGTGATTTCTTTCTGCCTAAGTTGTTCTTCCACTTGCAAATACTGTGAAAGATTGTCCAGACTCGTATCTTCCTTCTAGTGTTTAAAGATTTTCCTTTGATCTTTCCAAATGGGAGGGGGGAAGTATGTCTGTTATGGATGAGACTTTTATCTCCTCATCCATATTCATATTATGTTGGTTGAATTGGTTTAGGATATTCATAACATAATTGAATTGCTCTACTACTGGCCTACATCGGTCATTTTATAGTTAAAAAATTTAATAGCCAAAAATTTCTTACTTGTTACGTCCTCCATTGGATTTTACATTATTAGAGTCTCTCTACTGACATAGTACGTTTCTAAGCCAAACTGGGGTTGGAGTCACTGTCTTCATTCATAGTTGCTTTTTTTCTTCACAAAAGTTAATATGTGGAGTTTATTTTGTGAAAGTCATCTATAACATCTGGTAACAATAATCTATAGGCTTATGTGATTTATATGTAGATGTAAATGTTGGAAAACTTTATTGAAAATAATAATCTAAGGGCTAAATTTATTAACACCCCGTAATTTCCTTTTCCCACCCCCCACATATTGTAAAAAATAGTACACCCCTTAATTTTCTTTGCTCACCCCATTTATACAAATTTCATTCTTTTTCTTCTTTCAATTTCTGTCTTACTCATTTTCGCCTTCATGTTTTCTTTCTTCTTCAATTCATCATGATAGTTAAAGCTGATACTCATCCATAATTTTACCATCAAATCTTTACCAAAACAAACACTGTGAAGAAATCAAAAGTTAGATAAATAATAAAGCACTTCAATTAGGTTTCAAAATTAAAATAATCTTGATTTTCTTAAAATTAGTTAATAAATGCTTGAAATTTGTTAAATTAGATTAGAATTTTCTTCAAATGGGTTTTATTGAAAAGAATTACATATAAACATGGAATGTTTAGTTATTAATTTATTGAGATTTGAGATTAAGAAAGAACAAAACATGCAACTGTATGAAATGTGGAAGGGCAAATGAAAAAATTATAATTTTTTTAATTTTAGTTGGGGTGGGAAACAAAATTAATGGGGAGCTAATAGGTGTAGTCTAGTCTATATTAACTTGATTATCATTCTACAAATCATAACTAGCTATTTATAGCCCATTTCTTAGAGCCTAAGTAATTATACAATAAGAAAACTATTGTAATATGGAAAAGCCTAGATGTTGAAAAATCTTGATTTATGCTTAACGTATAATAATGAGCACTTAACATTCCCCCTCAAACTCACGATGCGGTGGCCATAAGCGTCGAGAGTTTGCCAATAAAAAATCAAAAATGATAAACTGAGAATGATTTAATAAAGAGGTTTGCAATCTGCATGGAAGAGGGAACGAAATGTAGAGTAATAACGCCTTTCTCAAGATGATGACATATGACATGATAATCAATTTCAACGTGCTTGTTTTGCACATAAAAAACTGAGTTGCAAGAAATCTAAATGACACTCTTATTGTCACAATACATAGGAGTATGATCAGAAAGAGGCACCCCCAAATCTGCAAGTAACCTACGCAGCTGAACAATCTCTTTGGTAGTAGATTCCATAACACGATACTCTACTTCAATTGAAGAATGAGAAACTACGGATTGCTTCTTATGCTTCCAAAATATAAGAGAATCACCCAAAAAGATACAAATCCAGTAATCGACTTACGATCTATACGATAGCTACAATAATCAGCGTTGGAGTAGGTATGTAATTCTAAGGAGGAGGTGGATGAAAATACAAGGCAACGAAAAATAGTACCTCGAAGATACCTTAAAATAAAAAGGACAGCCACCCAATGAAATGTGGTTAGGAAAGCTACAAATTGACTAATAACTTGAATAGTATATGATACATATGAATGAGTAATGGTAAGATAAACCAAGCTTCTAACAACGGTACAATATAAAGTAGGATCTGACAGCAGTATACCATCCGTAGGAGAGTATTTTGCATTAACTTCAATAGGAATGTCAACAATCTTATTATCGGTAAGTCTAGCTTTCTCAAAAATATCTATAACATATTTTGACTGAGAAATAAGATAACCTTTGGGTGAGTATGCACCTCAATTCCAAAGAAATATTTTAGAGGACACGGATCCTACATTTCAAAATTTTCTAACTCCATTTTAAGAAAGAAATATCATGCATATCTTCTGCAATAAGCATATCATCAAAATATAACCATAGTATGGTGTGTCCTTCATGAATGTTTTTAACAAAAATAACACTATCATGGAAGATAGAGACGAAACCAAGAGATTTAATCATAATAGAAAATTTCTCAAACCAAGCACGAAGTGCTTGCTTAAGTTCATGCAATGCTTTCTAAAGCTCACAAACATACCCCGATTCATGTGGAACACCTGAAGGAGGTTCTGTATAAAATTCTTCTTAAAAATCTACATTCAAGAATGCATTTTTAACACCAACTTATAACATAGTCCATTGTTCAATCGAAGCTATAGCAATAAGAGTATGAGTGGTAGTCATTTTTGCAACAAGAGAAAACGTCTCCTCATAATCCATTCCATACTATTGAGAGTAACCTTTTGCAATAAATCTAGCATTATATCTTTTAATTGATCCATCAAATTTAGTTTTGGTTTTATATGCCCAAACGACAACCAACACACTCTTACCATGAGGTAGAGGAACCAAATCCTAAGTACCTATACTCTGCAAAGTGGAAATTTCTTCATCCATAGCCTCTTGCCAACAAGGATTAACTCTTTACAAGAAATTGGCTCAGAAAGGTTATGGATGGAGATTAAGAACGAAGAAAAAGATGAAGAGTGACAAGAATAAGCAACATCAGGTTATTTTGTAGACTTAAGAGTGTGTGTGGAATGACGAAAAGTGCATCTACAAGCTCGGTTAGAGATTGAGGGGCTATCAAAAGGAAGGAGGCAGCTTCAGGTGTTCCAGTTTCTATGAGGCCATTATCATTATTATTATCCTTGGAAAAAGGATCAACATGAAAAAGGTTGGATCTGGTTAAACTATGAGTGTTGGATGGAATAGAGTAAAATGATATATGTTTACGAAAAACAACATTTCAAGAAAAATAAAGCTTTTGAGTGGTTGGATAAAAATATCTATAACCCTTTTTATCCTCACCATAGCCAAGAAAAACATTAATAGCAGACTGAAAAGATAACTTGTTACATTCTAAAAGAGGAAGGAGAATAAAACAAGTATACTTAAACACTTTAAAATAAAATAATCAGATGCATGTCCATACAATTTTTCAAAAGGTAAAATACCTGTGCTAGAAGATGGAATAGTGTTAATTAGTCTAATAGCGGTAAGAACAGCTTCACCCAAAATTCTCTTGGTGGAAGAAGAAAGTAACATAGATCGAGTAGTTTCAAGAATATGACTTTGTTTTTTTTACAACTGCATTTTTTTAGAAGCATCAGTAAATGTGGTTTGTTGAATAGTTCCATCCAAAGAAAGTAATTCACAAAACTCCTTAGAAGTTTATTCTTCACCTAAATCACACCTAAAACATTTTGTAATAGCCAATGTTGTACCTTTACAAGTGGTCTAAGCTTTTGTATATTTCAAAAAAGTCAGACCAAAATAGACCCAAGAGTGGCATGTATAGTCATCAATAAAGAACATATAATATCGAGACCCTCCTTTAGTGTGAACAGGAGATGGTCCCCACACATCGGAATGAATCAAATCAAATAGAGTGGAAGAAACTGATATACTACTGTTAAGGAGTAAAGTGAAAAACTTTTCCAGTTTACATCCACTACAATTAGAAATATCATGAGTTTGAAAATTGCCTAACGCACACGTGGATGCTAAAAATCTCAAACGAGAAGAAGAAATATGAGTAAATAAAAACTAAAGGAAGAAGGACGTCAATACTAGTTGCAGAACTAACTGAAACTTTTAGTTCATTCAAAACATATATTCCCCTTTCCCTTTGACCTGTCCCGGTCAGTTTTTGAGACTGTATATTTTGCATAAAACAAGAATCAGAAGTAAATTGTACTATATTACTAACATCGCATAACTGACTAACAGATACAAGGTTTATTGTGAGATTTGGGATATGATAGACATTGGAAAGAGATAAGTTGGGAGTAACAACATAACCAACTCCCACCAAAGGCATAAGAGTGCCATCAACAGTCATAATAGGAATAGAGAATGATGAAGGCAAAAAAGCAAAAGATAAAGGGTCTCGAGACATATAGTGGGAAGTACCAGAACCCAAGACCCATAAATATGACTTACCTGAGGAGTTATTATGTATTTGACCTGAAAATGAAGAGGCGTACATAACTTATGGTTGTAGAGAATGGAAATTTCGAAGAAACTTGTAGCCGGTGAAATGAACAGGTACACTCGAGTAATTGTGAGATAATCAAAACTCCTTTTCAAATATTAAATTATGACATATCTAATTATAGTTTTTTACAGAAAGGGTTCCAATAACAAAATAATGATTGCGAACTGCTACGAATAGAACAACATTCTCAACTGCTTTCTTTAATTTTGTAAGCATAAATAATGAAAGGTGCAAAATTTTATCCTCTCGTGGTTCACATTTAAGAATATGTTTTAGTTTCAATTCAGCACCCTAAAATTCTAATATTTTTTTAAGTTTCCCAAAAAAATGTTTTTTACTTTCCAAACAAAAAAAGAACAAAAAATGGATTTATCTTATGCAGTATGAAAAGGTGAGGGGCTTAAGAACAATTTTTGCTGTGAAACAGAATTCACATGAACATTTAGTCTCCACTTTATCAAATTCTTCTCAGATTCCCTTTTCAATCCTTCTTCTTTTCAATCCCTTTTCTAAAACCGTGAATAAAATTTCAGCTCTTCAAGAGGCTAAGCAAGCAAGCCGATTTCTAATCTAGGAGAATATCTAATCAGCCGATGTAAACGCAATATTAGTGTAAATTTTTATAAAATTATTTGTGTGAGTTAGTTTTAAAATGAGAAGAAGAGAAAGAGTATAAGAAGAAGTGGGATTGGAAATAGTCCTACATCATAGAAGAGTAGGAATTATATTTGTTTAAATATAGAATCCATGAAGAGATTAATCATCTCGGACAGAAGGGTCCAAATTATAATTTTGGACAGATCAGGCCAGATATTAACCGGTTAACAAGCCCATGATTCAAAATTAACTAGACAGAAATGGCGGGAGATTTTACTGTTGCAAACGGTGGGAAACGCGACTGTTGCAAACAATGGGACATTTTGAAATGAATGGACGCTCCTTCTCACAACAAAAAGGCACCTATTCGCAACTATAAATAGGAATGCCTAAAAAGTGTTTCATTTTTAATCTTCTTCTCTCTGAAAATAGAAATGCCAGAAAAGCATTTCAAAATTCAATTTTCCTTTGTTTCAAATCTTCTCCTCTTCTCCTCTCGTATTTCTTCAATACTATTTCGGATTTGTGATAATGCATATCACAAACTCGATACTCTTATCACTGCAGTCAATTCAGAAGATAGTTTGAATTGATTTTGATAGCGCTATCGCAATCCATTGAAGAGATTAATCATCTCGGCTCCATTGTATCTTGGAAGATGATTTACCTTAACTCACATTACCCATTTGTTTCTTCAAACGAGTGGTAAAGGCATATAACGTCTTAAGGAAAGTGTCATCAACATGCCTTAAAGTGATCTCTACAGGTTTGACTTTACCATTGATATGCCACTTCACTAGAAATCCACACCAACAATCTTAAGAAGTTATTCGACAATGGCACCGAACAGTTTGAGAGAGTTTGCTTCTGATTTCACCAAATTAGAAAGATTCGATGGTGTTAATTTCGTGCATTGGTAGAAAAAGATGCATTTCCTATTGGTCCGACTAAAAGTGGTTTATGTTCTTACGACGCCAAAGCCATAGGAAACAGAAAATGAGACTATTGCGCAAGCACAGTCAAGACTAAAATAGGAGCAAGATGATTACATATGAAAGGAACACATATGTAATGCAATGACGGATACTCTGTTCGATATGTACTAGAATAAATCAACTGCTAAAGAAGTCTGGGATGCACTGAAGGCAAACATTAAAGAGTTGAGTAGGATTAACATATCAAAATATATAAATTATGGTGCTAAGGCAAGGGAAAAAATTTACAAGGTTGTGGGACATATCTGTTGTTATTTTTCTGAAGATTTAGAGAACCAAGCTTCGCTCGTAAACACTAAGGAAATGTGCACCGAACCCACAACACATACTTAAGGTAAAAGAAATAAATTTCGACAGAATGAGGCTTTCATTTGGAAATAAATTCTCACATAAACAAAATTTGGTTCTTATTTTTAAGTTCAAATAATATATGAAGGATTCATGCCAGTCTGAAGTGGGTGAAATAGGTAGATTTCAGAATTTTCTATTTTGGATCTATTGGGCCAATGAAGTCTAAAGGACTTATTAGATCCAATCCAATATTGCTTTAATAAAATAATATTTTTATTAATTTTGTGTTATTTTTATTAATTAAATTTTAAATTAATTAAGTGTGAAATATGAACAAGTTTGAATATATCAAATATATTCATACTTTAATTTTGTGTCAGAGTTGCTAAACATAAAGCAAGTGTGATTAATTTGTGACAATATATAGGAATAAACAAGATCAAATCTAGATGCAAACTAATAAGGATCTAATATGGAAGGAAATAAAATGTGACATCATTGATTAATTCCACCTTCCTTCTTTAGCAAATTTAGTTGATACACCATTTAATTAACATGCAAGATGTATGACACAATAACATAAAAAACAAACAATAATTAATATGTATATATTATTACCTCACTTTTAAATTGTTTGATAATAATAATAAAAAGTTTAAATCATGCTTTGGCAATTTGAAATACTAGTATTAAATCTTTATATGCACAAACACAAAGATACGCACACACACACACAAGTATATGTATATAAAGATTAAACCAAAACTTTCCAATTAATTCAAAACAAACTTCCATACTGTATTAAAATTTTCTAATGCATTTGTAAATTTATGTATACTTGAATTAGTTGACAAAAGTACATATGTACATATAAATTAAAAATTTTAACCCAAATGAAATTTAGATTTTTTTTCAAAGCAAATGTGGAACATAACAAATTAAACAATATATCGACAATCCTTTAAAATACTTAAATAAGGACATTTGAAATAATAATTTGGGTGATAAAATTAGAATATTATTGTAATCAATTTTAAAGCTTAGATTTATTATTAAAACATTGTTTTAATCATATGTAATTTCTATTACAATTGATCAGATTAAGAAGAAAACAATTTATTCAACAAAGTATTCAAATTGCATGATTATTTTTAATTCAAGGTGAAGTGATAACATGTGTGTGCAATGTTTTTGGTTCAACACAAACGCAAATAATATGTACATACTAACTTTCAAATCTGAAAAATCACACTTTGATTTGAGAGTTTAAACATAATAATTAAAACATTATTTTAATCATATACAAATTTATGTTTTGATTTATCAAATTAAAAGTCAAATTAATTTGTTCAACAAACGATTCAAATTACATAAACAATTTCAAATCAAATGAGAAAATAGTATATACATACAAACTATGATAATCATATTATATTTAGTTGAACATTTAAAATAGAAAATACCTCTCAAATCTAGCCAAAATTCACATCTTGAGGTAGATGAAAACACAATAGATATTACCAATGTTCCATCCAAAGATGACCAAGAGCTTAACAATAATACCCCATCCAGACCAGATCTGGTCACTTTGGAAAGAATCAACTACTCTGATCATGATACACAAAATCTGTTCATGGAGCATCTAGGGTGCACACCTGATAATCAAATAAAAAGATCTTTAATCTATCATATTAGATCACAATCTCAGAATGTTAGCTATTCTTGAAACAAAAGTCAACCACGAGAAAATAAAAAAAAGCTTACTCCTTCATTAAAAAAGACTAGAATTATACACATAACCTAGATGATGCTCCACATGGTCGTATTTCGATCCTTTGGAATCCCACCATCTTCACCACTAACCCTATCTATACCACCTCACAACTGATCCATCTTTGATGCCTACACAACCGAACATCCACCTTGTTTTATATCACCTTCATCTATGCCTCTAACAACCTTGAAGCCAAATCCTTCATGCTTTACCAACTCCATGAACCTAAACCACATAGTGATCCTTGGCTCAGTATAGAGACTTTAATTCTATGTACCTATCCCACCATAAACATGGTGGCACTCCTTTATCCCCTCATAACCTTGCCCCTTTCAATTATGCTCTTACCTCCTCCTCTATCCTAGCTATCCCATCCACTGGTGCAACCTACACATGGAATAACAACAGCCATTATGGCCCCACAAACTTTTGCACCCTTGACCTTTGCCTCTACAACCATTCGGCCCTCATTTCTTGGCCTACCTTAATCTCTCATGTCCTCAACCCTGGCATTTCTAATCATAGCCCGATAATTGTCACATGGGGTGCTGCACCATTGAAATGTTTTCCTTCTTTTAAAATTTTCAACATATGGACTAAACACATAGATTTCGAACAATTTTTTTAAGGATGGAATATTGATATTCATAGCAACCCCATGTTCATTCTTTAGGAAAAGCTCAAGATACCCAAGAAATCTCTTCGTAAATGGGCCAGCACCACCTTCGAGGGAGGTTCAAAGATCAGCACTGCTTTAAGAACTAGATGGGATGAAGCACAGAGAGACATGAATGCTAACCCTGATGACCAATCCTTATCTGCTCTTGAACATAACCTCAGCCGGTAGCTCACCATTGCTCTTCAGGATGAAAAAGATACGATCAGACAAAAACTTGGAAAAGACTATCAGTTTGAAGGAGATAGAAATACCACATTTTTCCATACTGCTCTCAAGGTTAAACACTCTGAAACCAAAATTATCTTCGTCTTTGATAGGCATGGTAATGTGAAAAATAATAAATATGATGTTGATATTACCTTTGTTGATCATTTTTATCATGCCCTTAATGACACTACACACCTCATCAGCCCCTCACTTCTCTCTAAGATTGACCTCCCCAACATCAATCATGATGAAGTCGTGTCCATCATCTCCCTTATATCCCATGAAGAAATCAAGCATGCCCTTTTTAGTCTCAATTCTACTAGCACTAGAGGTCCTGATGGTTTTAGTACACATTTCTTCAAACACACATGGACCCACATATATGTTACTTTCTGTAAAGTCATCCTACACTTCTTCAAATCTAATACCCTTGTAACGACCCATAATTTAATCACTTTGAACATGAATAGTTAATATGTTTTTAAATGATTAAATAATGGATTTTATATCTAGAAGTATTAACCTTGCTTAATAAAACAGAATAGTATAATTACTTGCCTAATAAAACAAGAGAGAATTATTAACCTTGCATAATAAAACAGAATAGTATAATTACTTGTCTAATAAAACAAGAAAGAATTATTAACCTAGCCTAATAAAACAGAATAGTATAAGTACTTGCCTAATAAAACAAAATAGCATAATGATTATTATATTCCATACGGATGGTTGCCATTGGACCAAAATCTGGTCGAATCAGGTTATGCCATGCGGATGGTTGCCATTGGACCAAAATCTGGTCGAATCAGGTTATGCCATGCGGATGGTTGCCATTGGACCAAAATCTGGTCGAATCAGGTTATGCCATGTGGATGGTTGCCATTGGACCAAAATCTGGTCGAATCAGGTTAGGCCATAGTTGATAAGGAGAATTCATATTGGACCAAATTGTGGTCGAATCAAATTAAGCCACAAGGATGTTTTCTATTGGACCAAAATGTGGTCGAATCAAATTAGGCCATATGGCTGGTTTCTATTGGACCAAAATCTGGTCGAATCAGGTTAGGTTGTAGGAAATGACTAAAGTACCCTTCTCTTCACCTATAAATAGCCAAGTCCATATCTCATTTTAATTCATTCACAAACTAAAGAAAAGAACTAAAATTCATTATCAAAGCTGAAGTATTCCAAGTCTCCATCAAAGCAAATAGGATGTGAGTATATTCCTTGCTTTTATAGTTTAGCGAGTATAACTTATTCTGTGAGTATATTCCTTGCTTTTATAGTTTAGCGAGTATAACTTATTCTGTGAGTATATTCCTTGCTTTCATAGTTTAGCGAGTATAACTTATTCTGTGAGTATATTCTTTGCTTTCATAATTTAGCGAGTATAACTTATTCTGTGAGTATAATTTAATTATTTTACAGTCAGTGTAATCTTAATCTCTTTTCTTTGACTCATTCACATTTTAACAAATGTTGTGTTAACTATTGATTGTAATTGGTTAATAATAATGAGTCTGTTATTATTCTTGTTTGGTTTTTTGATTTGTGCTCGACCAGTTTATGAGCTATAACTTTGATGTTTAGTTAAAGGGAACTTACACCACCTTTTAACTTAGGATTGACATTTAGTGACCTTTTGGTTAAAAGGAAATAACACCCCTTTTAGCTATCTCATTTGATTAAGAGGGAGCTTCACCCCTCTTGGTCGTATTCTCCTTTAAAGATGATGGGTTTAAGTTATGATTTGAATGGAAGTTTTAAATCTTTATTTAAAGTATTTTAAAGGAGCTTCAAAATTTATATAATGATTTAAATGGGTTATTTATGGAAAGTAAGTAGTCCTATACTTGGCACTAAAAGCCGATGAGTAGATTGATCTTCTATCTGTGAGATCTGGAACCGAAGTGTCTAGGCAAGGCTAGGAGCAACCAGTGCCCTGACTTACCTGGCTTTGTTTCTGGGCGAGGGGTAGAGTAAGTCGAGAATATCGGAAATGTGACAAGTGTAGGAGATTTGATTTCCATAAATGATCTTTATAATTATAATGGAAAGCATTCACATTTCTTATATACAATTGTTTTTGACCCATCTAAGTATGCTTTTGAAATATGAAATTTTCCCAAATGTTTTGTGAATATACTTATATCGATGAGATAAGTATATGGATATTTTCCAAGCATTGAAAAAGTATAAGTTTTAATTTCCATATACGATTGTTTTGTTATCCCCGATAGTTGATATCTTGACTATCAATTTCGATACCCTTCTCTCTTTTGTTTTTGTTTCGTCAATCTAAGACGATTTGTTGGTCATTTAGAGCATTGATATCCTTTATCGGAAATGACTAAATAATGAGCGAGTGGGGGCCAAGCTATGTGGGGTTGCTCCCATTAGGGTATTTTCACATCTACTCTAGATTGGTTTCGGTTGTATGCGCACAGAGATGTGAAATACTCGAATACTCGGTAAGGTTGGCGGGGTCCGGCTTGGAGGTTTTCCAGAGCCATCGTAGTTCTCAAGTATATTTTCTGGAGGTATACTTTCGATAAGGGGGGCGCACCCTCCTAGTCATTGTTGGAAAAATTCCTTTTCCTTATTTTTGATTCAAATCTTTGGATTGATTCTCTCTTAATTGCATCGGGAAGCGTCTTGCGCTCTTCGCGATGTTTAATTATTTATGTCCATTCTTTTATACTTGGATGTTGTCCTTGTGAGGGAAAAACCATTCTGCATTTTTGCGATGTGGTCTCACTAGTTACTTTGTGTGTGTTCTATTTTTTGGAGTTTACTCATACCGGACTTATTGTCTGACCCGAATTGTTTGTTTTCCCTAAATGTTCGGGTACTCATTTATATTTGAGTAGTCCGGAAATGACAGGTTTCTTTGGGCTCTTTTGAAGATGGTGGATGAGCAGGAGGCTCCTTATCTATCTAGCTATTTATTTCCGCTGTTATGAGATGTTGGCTCTATGTATGTATATTTAAAGGCAGGTTGTTATAACTGCCTAGACTGACAGTAGTACTTTTGTTGTAACTCTGATAACTCCATGTTGGGGAGTAACCTTATGTACTATCTTATTTTTATGTTATATTTAACCGTTCCGTTGTGAGATTATTGTTCCTTTCTTATATTTTATCCCATGACAACTTGTATTTCAAATACTTGGGCAATGACACTTGAATACCATGGATGTATTAAGTGTCATTCTCAAGGGTCAGAAAGGTGGGTCGTCATAGTTGGTATCAGAGCTTTGGTTGAGCGAACACCTTAGCCTGATTGGGGTACAACTCATTAGAGATAGGGTAAGTGATGCCCTAGAATGAGTTAATCTTTTGAGAGCGTATTTGTAATTTTTATAATAATAATATTTATCCTCTAAAATCTAGTTTTAGATCCTTTGGTTTTATTTCCTTAAACAATTTTAATCCTATTATTGTATTCTAAAGATACCTGTTATTTGTTCAGATAATAAAAAATGAATACAAGAAGAGGAGGAAGGAGAGGATATGGAACTAGCACAACTACCAATGGTAGGGTACCTAGAAATTCTACCATGTCAGCTGTAGATCCGGTAGAGGAAATGCTAGTACAAGTACAGACCCCTATGAACTTTGCAGCTTTGTGTATGAATTTTACCACTTTGGGCGGGAAACCATTCTATGGGACTGAAGATATTCTTGGAGTGCAGATGTGGCTTCGAACTTGTGAAAGAATATTTGGAGATCTTCGGTTGGAGGATGCGGAGAAACGGCTGTTGGCATCGCGACAACTTCAAAAGTCGGCAATGGATTGGTGGGATTCAGAAACAACTAGTACTCCGGAGGGGGAGTTTTCTTGGGCCCAATTCAAGGAAGTTTTTGAAGCACAGTTTATTCCAGAAGTCGGGAAAACTCAGTTGTTTAGAAGTTTCATTGACTTAAAGCAGGGCGATATGACTGTGTCGCAGTATGAGCATAAGTTCAATGCTTTGTCCCGTTTTGGACTTGGATTGATAGACACACCGCTCAAGAAAAATGAAATGTTTGTGAATGGAATGCGACCAGAGTTCCATCGTGAAATGACCAATCATCTTACGGGTACGTTCACCAACATTATTAGCATGGCTTTGAGGTTTGAGGCTCTTGATATTAAGGAAGGAGTCCAGAAGGGTGTAGTACCAACAATAAGTGCCAAGCCTTTATCAGTTATACCAGTTGAAAGAAAGCCAAACTTCAAGCGTAAGTTTAAGGGAAAGAAGCAGGGTGCAAGGAAGGAACCCGAAGATGGCGCTCCAGCATAGAAGAACCAGACCAACTTGGCCAACATTCTTTGTTTCAAGTGCAATAAGATGGGCCACTTTGCAAATCAATGCCCAATTTCCACATGTTTTAATTGCGGCTAGTCGGGACATATGAAGAATGAGTGCCCTTTTCCTAAAAAGGGATCTCAAGGACAGACTTTTACCATTGAAGAGATACCATCCACTTCTTCAGATCAAAAAGGGAAGCAAGTATTGCAAGGTACATTATCCATCTATGATATTCTTGTAAGGGTGCTATTTGATACAGGAGCTTCCCATAGTTTTATTTCTTATGATCTAATGGACAAACTAAACCTTAAATATGTTATCATAAGTAATCCTCTTTGTGTGTCAAACCCAATTGGAGGTCCGAAAAATCTTGACACTGTGTGTCAAAATGTACCTATTTCTTATCGAAATCATCTCTTTCCTTTTGACTTGTTTGTTCTTGGGTTTATGGGTTTTGGAGTGTTGCTGGGAATGGATTGGTTATCTAAGTTTAAAGCTATCTTGAATTGTGGTAGAAGGCTCGTTAGAGTTAGTGATGCAGGAGATGTTGGTGTTGATATTAGTTGTGAAGAGCCTAAGAAGTTACTGAGCAGTTTTCTCTATTCACTCGAAGTGGCTAAAGCGGAGCTAGAAGATGTGCCAGTTGTTCGAAATTTCACAGATATTTTTGACGAGGTGCAAGGTTTACCTCCTCACCATGAAGTCGAGTTCCGTATTGATTTGGTTCCGGGAACTAGACCTATTGTACAACCCTTACGAAGGATGGTTCCAAAAGAGAAGAGGGAGTTAGAAAGGCAGACTTATGATTTGTTGTAGAAGGGCTTGATCCGATGTAGTACCTCGAGTTGGGGATCGCCAGTCGTCTTTGTTACAAAGGCGGACGGTTCTCTAAGGTTATGCGTAGACTATCGGGAGTTGAACAAAAGGATTATCAAGAATAAATATCCTTTGCCAAGGATCGACGATATGTTTGACCAACTCCATGGTGCTCGGATATTTTCTCAATTAGATCTTGCCACCGGTTTCCACCAATTAAGAGTGGCAGAGGAGAGTGTTGCCTTAACAGCTTTTCGAACTCCTAAAAATTTCTACGAGTGGTTAGTTATGCCGTTTGGATTGACTAACGCACCCGCTTATTTTGTGGACTTAATGAATCGAGTATTTCGAGATATTCTTAATAAATTTGTTCTCGTCTTTATTGATGACATTCTTATCTACTCCAAGACAGAGGAGGAACACAAATATCATCTCCGTGTCGTACTCGATACCTTAAGAAGACATGTGTTGAAGGCTAAGTTTTCCAAGTGCCATTTCTGGAAATCCGAAGTTAGGTTTCTAGGGCATGTTATTTCGGGAGATGGCATATCGGTGGACCCAGCTAAAGTTGTGGCGGTTCAAGACTGGAAGAAACCCGAAAGTGCGACGGAAGTTAGAAGTTTCTTGGGATTGGCTGGTTTTTACCGTAGGTTTATCAAGGACTTCTCGAAGATTGATTCCCATCTGACGAAGTTAACAAAGAAAGATGTTAAGTTTGTTTGGACTTCTAAGTGTGATCAAGCATTCAACGAATTGAAAGAGAAGTTGACTAGAGCTCCTGCATTAACCATTCCAAATGGGAGCGAAGGTTTAACCGTGTACACAGATGCTTGTGGAACTGGATTGGGAGTAGTTCTGATGCAGCATGGGAAAGTTATTGTCTATGCGAGTCGACAGCTAAAGCCGCATGAGAAAAATTATGCTACACACGATTTGGAGCTTTTAGCTGTTGTCTTTGCACTAAAGATGTGGAGGCATTATCTTTTGGGTGAAAGGTTCGAATTATACACGGACCACAAATCCTTAAAATACCCTTTTACCCAGAAAGATTTGAATTTGATGCAGCAGAGATGGCTGGAGTTTCTCGCCTCTTATGACCTAGAGGTTCTTTATACCCCTGGAAAAGCAAATGTTGTTGCCGATGCATTGAGTAGGAATGTAGCAATGGTTGCAAATTTAGAAGTTAAGCCAGTATTATTAGAGAGAATTGCATCCAGTCAAGAGGCAGATCCTATTTTAGCTTGACTTAAGAAGGATGTTGAAGAAGGTGTTGTTTCTAGCTTTGTGATTGATCTCCGGGGCATATTGAAAATGAATGGGCGTATTTGTGTTCCAGACTTTGGTGGACTTAGGCAAGAAGTGTTAGCCGAATGCCACCATTCAAAGTTATCTTTTCATCCAGGAGTGACTAAGATGTCCAAAGATATGAAGAGGGTATTCTGGTGGAAGGGGATGAAGCGAGATATTTCAATCTTTGTGAGTCATTGTGCAAACTGCCAGCAGATTAAGAGTGACCAGCAGAAGACAGCTGGATTGCTTCAACCACTTGAGATCCCAAAGTGGAAGTGGGAGCAGATCTCTATGGACTTTATTGATGGGCTTCCTAGGTCAAGAAGAGGTAACGATGGCATTTGGGTTATAGTCGATCGACTAACCAAGAGTGCCCATTTCATTCCTGTTAAGATGACTAGGGCTGCTACGAGTCTGGCGAGTTTGTATGTGAAGGAGATTGTGAGACTCCATGGGATTCCTTGTAGTATTGTAAGTGACCGAGACCCGATATTCACTAGTAGGTTCTAGGAGGGACTGCAGAATGCTTTAGGGACTGAGCTAAGTCTAAGTACAGCATACCATCCCCAAACAGATGGGCAGACAGAGAGAGTGAACCAGATCTTGGAAGATTTATTGCGAGCATGCATTCTAGACTTCGAGGGTTCTTGGGAAGATCATTTACCCTTAGTCGAATTCACTTATAACAATAGCTATCAAGCAAGCATTGGTATGGCCCCTTTCGAAGCTCTTTATGATCGTCCATGTCGTTCTCCTTCGTGTTGGGTTGAATATGGAGATAGACTTGTTCTTGGACCCGACATAATCTTAGAAGCCAATGAGAAGGTAGCTGATATTCGAAGAAAGATAAAGGAAGCGCAAGATCGGCAAAAGTGTTATGCAGATCAAAGGCGTAGGGATCTAGAGTTCTTAGTCGGGGAATTGGTATTTGTAAAAGTCTCTCCTCTGAGAAGTGTTGTGAGGTTTGGAAAGACAGGGAAATTAGCCCCTCGATATATTGGTCCTTTTCCCATACTGGACCGGATTGGTAAACTTGCATATAAAGTGGAGTTACCAGATCGACTATCAGATGTGCACAACGTATTTCACGTATCTCATTTACATAAGTATGTACACGACCCTTCGATGATAGTAGAACCGTGACAATAAGTTGATTTGGAGGTTCAACCTAACCTAACTATTCTTAGGCGGCCAATTCGTATTGTCGCCCGAGATATAAAGCGATTAAGGAAGAAGGTTGTGAATCTTGTTAAGGTTCATTGGAGTGGAGATGTTAGAGATTGTACTTGGGAAACTGAGGACTATATTAGGGATTCTTATCCTGAGTTGATGTAGTTGTTGTTTCTTTTTAGTGTACTCACCAGTTGTGTTAAGGTCACTTTCCTTGTATCTTTGTGTGGTATATATGATATCATTTGGGTTCTTTGCTATCTAGAATTTATCCAGTTAATTTCGAGGATGAAATTTCCTTTAAGGAGGGGAGGATGTAACGACCCATAATTTAATCACTTTGAACATGAATAGTTAATATGTTTTTAAATGATTAAATAATGGATTTTATATCTAGAAGTATTAACCCTGCTTAATAAAACAGAATAGTATAATTACTTGCCTAATAAAACAAGAGAGAATTATTAACCTTGCATAATAAAACATAATAGTATAATTACTTGTCTAATAAAACAAGAAAGAATTATTAACCTAGCCTAATAAAACAGAATAGTATAATTACTTGCCTAATAAAACAAAATAGCATAATGATTATTATATTCCATTCGGATGGTTGCCATTGGACCAAAATCTGGTCGAATCAGGTTATGCCATGCAGATGGTTGCCATTGGACCAAAATCTGGTCGAATCAGGTTATGCCATGCGGATGGTTGCCATTGGACCAAAATCTGGTCGAATCAGGTTAGGCCATAGTTGATAAGGAGAATTCCTATTGGACCAAATTGTGGTCGAATCAAATTAAGCCACAAGGATGTTTTCTATTGGACCAAAATGTGGTCGAATCAAATTAGGCCATATGGCTGGTTTCTATTGGACCAAAATCTGGTCGAATCAGGTTAGGTTGTAGGAAATGACTAAAGTACCCTTCTCTTCACCTATAAATAGCCAAGTCCATATCTCATTTTAATTCATTCACAAACTAAAGAAAAGAACTAAAATTCATTATCAAAGCTGAAGTATTCCAAGTCTCCATCAAAGCAAATAGGATGTGAGTATATTCCTTGCTTTTATAGTTTAGCGAGTATAACTTATTCTGTGAGTATATTCCTTGCTTTTATAGTTTAGCGAGTATAACTTATTCTGTGAGTATATTCCTTGCTTTCATAGTTTAGCGAGTATAACTTATTCTGTGAGTATATTCTTTGCTTTCATAATTTAGCGAGTATAACTTATTCTGTGAGTATAATTTAATTATTTTACAGTCAGTGTAATCTTAATCTCTTTTCTTTGACTCATTCACATTTTAACAAATGTTGTGTTAACTATTGATTGTAATTGGTTAATAATAATGAGTCTGTTATTATTCTTGTTTGGTTTTTTGATTTGTGCTCGGCCAGTTTATGAGCAATAACTTTGATGTTTAGTTAAAGGGAACTTACACCACCTTTTAACTTAGGATTGACATTTAGTGACCTTTTGGTTAAAAGGAAATAACACCCCTTTTAGCTATCTCATTTGATTAAGAGGGAGCTTCACCCCTCTTGGTCGTATTCTCCTTTAAAGATGATGGGTTTAAGTTATGATTTGAATGGAAGTTTTAAATCTTTATTTAAAGTATTTTAAAGGAGCTTCAAAATTTATATAATGATTTAAATGGGTTATTTATGGAAAGTAAGTAGTCCTATACTTGGCAGTAAAAGCCGATGAGTAGATTGATCTTCTATCTGTGAGATCTGGAACCGAAGTGTCTAGGCAAGGCTAGGAGCAACCAGTGCCCTGACTTACCTGGCTTTGTTTCTGGGCGAGGGGTAGAGTAAGTCGAGAATATCGGAAACATGACAAGTGTAGGAGATTTGATTTCCATAAATGATCTTTATAATTATAATGGAAAGCATTCACATTTCTTATATACAATTGTTTTTGACCCATCTAAGTATGCTTTTGAAATATGAAATCCTCCCAAATGTTTTGTGAATATACTTATATCGATGAGATAAGTATATGGATATTTTCCAAGCATTGAAAAAGTATAAGTTTTAATTTCCATATACGATTGTTTTGTTATCCCCGATAGTTGATATCTTGACTATCAATTTCGATACCCTTCTCTCTTTTGTTTTTGTTTCGTCAATCTAAGACAATTTGTTGCTCATTTAGAGCATTGATATCCTTTATCGGAAATGACTAAATAATGAGCGAGTGGGGGCCAAGCTATGTGGGGTTGCTCCCATTAGGGTATTTTCACATCTACTCTAGATTGGTTTCGGTTATATGCGCACGGAGATGTGAAATACTCGGATACTCGGTAAGGTTGGCGGGGTCCGGCTTGGAGGTTTTCCAGAGCCATCGTAGTTCTCAAGTATATTTTCTGGAGGTATACTTTCGATAAGGGGGGCGCACCCTCCTAGTCATTGTTGGAAAAATTCCTTTTCCTTATTTTTGATTCAAATCTTTGGATTGATTCTCTCTTAATTGCATCGGGAAGCGTCTTGCGCTCTTCGCGATGTTTAATTATTTATGTCCATTCTTTTATACTTGGATGTTGTCCTTGTGAGGGAAAAACCATTCTGCATTTTTGCGATGTGGTCTCACTAGTTACTTTGTGTGTGTTCTATTTTTTGGAGTTTACTCATATCGGACTTATTTTCTGACCCGAATTGTTTGTTTTCCCTAAACGTTCGGGTACTCATTTATATTTGAGTAGTCCGGAAATGACAGGTTTCTTTGGGCTCTTTTGAAGATGGTGGATGAGCAGGAGGCTCCTTATCTATCTAGCTATTTATTTTCGCTGTTATGAGATGTTGGCTCTATGTATGTATATTTAAAGGCAGGTTGTTATAACTGCCTAGACTGACAGTAGTACTTTTTTTGTAACTCTAATAACTCCATGTTGGGGAGTAACCTTATGTACTATCTTATTTTTATGATATATTTAACCATTCTGTTATGAGATTATTGTTCCTTTCTTATATTTTATCCCATGACAACTCGTCTTTCAGATACTTGGGCAACGACACATGAATACCATGGATGTATTAAGTGTCGTTCTCAAGGGTCAGAAAGGTGGGTCGTCACAACCCTCGTCAGTGGCATCAATTCCACCAACCTTGCCATGATCCCAAAAGTTCATAACCTTACCTCTTTTGACCATTTCTGACCTATTGCCCGCTGTTCTGTCATATACAAACGCATCACGAAGATCATAGCTTCCAGTATAAAGCCTGCCTTATCTAGAAATATGGATCATAATCAAAAAACCTTCTAAGTTCTAGAAATATATTAGATAACATTCTTCTGACTCATGAATTGCTTAAAGGATACAATACTATCAGTGTCTCCCTAGATGCAAGCGGAAATTAGACATCCAAAAGCCTTTGACTCAGTTTCATGAGTATCTTTAATAGCCATCCTGTGCAAAATGAATTTTCCTAGAGCTTGCATTTCCTAGAAAGTCCCCTGTATTTTATCTTCAAAATTCTCCATCAACATCAATGGAGCTGTCACTAGTTATTTCACTTCATCTAAAGGCAACAGGCAGGGTGGCCTGCTCTCAGCATATCTCTTCATTATTATTATGGAAACCTTTACTTGTCTGATTAAAAAGCAAGTGTAAGCTAAATGCCTCTCCCTCCACCCTCAATGCAGAAATCTTATAATAACTACACTAATGTTTGCTGATGACCTTGTTTTATTCACCAAACCAAACCCTACATCTATCATGTCCATCCTCCACTGCCTATAAGCATTTCATACCACATTTGGCCTGCAAATCAACAAAACCAAATCCACTATTCAAATTATGGGCCTTTCTTGCCATGACACAAACCATATAGCTCAACTCTTCAACCTTAACCCTATGCCAAACAATGCTGTTTATATGGGAATTCCTATCATTTCATCCAGAATCACCACCAGTGAGTGTATGCCTATGTATGAAGCCATTATGTCCAAGCTATCCTCATGGCCATGTTCTCTCCTCACACAAGCTGGTAGGCTTACCATTATCATCTCAATTAGTGTTGGGATGCCAAACTATTGGTCAAGAATGTTAATGCAGCCAAAAAAATGATCTCCATGATCTATTATGCCCTGAATCACTTCCTGTGGCACGGTGACTGTCACTCCAGAAAGTTAATCCCTATATCCTTCGGTAAAATATGTAATCCCAAGAAGTATGGTGGTCTTGGCATCCCTAACCTTAGTACATGGAATAAAGCAGCTGCTACTAGACACATTGAGGACCTTCTTAATCACAAAGACACCCTCCTTGTTCACTTGCTTGACTCTAGTTATCTCCACAACAAACACTTTTGGACCATGAACATTCCATCCTACTCCAGCTGGATTTTCAGATGTCTCCTCAACCTCAGTCCTTGATCCTCCCCCATGCCATACATAATCCCACCCCTATCACCAAATGCTCCTTCTGACACAATCCTTTGGGTGATTTTTGCTTAATTCTAGAACAAACCTTGAACCATATTCAGAAAACCATGACCGATATACCAGACAATGCGGAGGTACGGCCTTTCCTTCGTAATAGCAACATCATACTTCCAAACTCTAGTAGCACTCAAGTACAACAAATATGGAATCTAATTATGAGACAGCAACAAAACAATAGTGATAAATACAATTATTTGGACTCCTAAAAGGAAAACTCATACCATCAGAATTGTCTATAATGCTATGAAGCAGCCCTTTAACCATTTGAAATATCCATGGACCAATCATATCTAGTGCCATGCTGACATGCAATGTGAAAACCTAATGCTATGGAAAGTCCTAAACAAAGCATTGATCACCAAAGATATGTTACAACATCTGGGGCTCACTCAAAATGCTTCATGTGTTTTCTGCATTTCTTCTTGTGAAACTATTAAATGTCTTTTTTTAGTTCCCTATTACAAATGATGCATGGAGAATCATATTACACAAGCTGTAGCTACATATCCTGACACACAATCATGACTCTAAATGGCACAAAATATATAGTTTCACTAAGGGTAAAGAAGGAAAATCGAGGCTTCTTTTATGCACTGTCTGGAACTTCCTGAAGATTTATTGGAGAGAAAGAAACACATGTATATTTGAATTAAAGCAACGAAGCATCTTCGACACATGTATCTTTGAATTAAAGCAACGCAGCATCTTCGACGTCAACGCGGAACTTATGAGCTCTATACATAAAGCTATAGACCTGTGGTATCTTATAAATCCTAAAGCTATTCGGGTGTCCTGGTATGTGCATTAGGTTTAGGTTTCCCATTCGTTTGTTTTTAGCTTTATGTTTTGTTTATTTTTCTTCTATTTTTCCTTTCCATTGTATTTCTCGGTCATTTAGTTAATCATATATCTAATAGGGGACCAGCATAAACCCCGCTTGCCTTTGCAAAAAAAGAGTCATATCTTGATTTATGATTTCTCCTCAGATTGCCAAGATCCACATCTAATCCTTGTAAGAGATGGATGAACTACCTTTGTTCTAATTTACGTTTGATTTTAAGTTGTTATTTGTTTTATTTTGTTTAAAGGAAGATGAAGGCAACCATTATATTTAAGAGGAGGAGGAAGGTTTTTTTGTAAAAAGAAAGTTAAATGAGGAGATTTGTTTTTAATGGGATAAAAGAATCTTTTCCCATTCTCCTTATTTAACTTACATATTTAATTCAATCAATCAGTCCCTTCATTTTCTCCATGTATTGGCTGGTCCTAGGATGCATCCATAGTAGAAAAGTTTCCAAAAAAATAAAATATCTACGTAATTATTTATTTCAAACCCTGTTTAAAAGATGGACCGATATCAAATATCAATATTTACAAATAAATTTTCTACATGCATTTAAATAATTACTAACAACATTCAAAACATTAATAAATTAACTGTAATTAATATTTCATTAATATTATTTAATTTAACCAATTTATAACATTTCATAAATTAATCATGTGGTTTTTTTGGAGAAATCATAAATGCGGTTGTGCAACTCAAAGGTGTGAATTCAGTCATCAATTAATATTAAAAAGTTCAAATATTAATGTTCACACGTTACCTTAGCTAGCGGTGTGACAGTCTGATCGAATTTATCGCTTACAGATATTTTTGGTAAAATTCAATTTCACGTTTTCTTAAGAAGTACCCGATAGTAACAGTTATTTACACCAATTCTCTTCGTTAAAATTGTATCATATTAGGACTTATGAAATTTTCTTTTGGTCACAATTCCAGTATCATCCACATTCAACTTTATAAGTCCAAATACAAAGTCCTTGGTTCAATAATAACATTTATTATTAACCGTACCACTCTGGCTAGATATTTTGACTTTGAGTTGATTATAGTCGACTGTGATACTAACCTCATATAACCGAGGAGACAAATTCTCTATTGAATAGTGCTTTACTTCCAATGATTCAACTTAGACCTAACCACTGTCGTTTTATGGACACAATGCCATGAATTAGCTATAGACAAAGTGGAGTGTCCATATTGAAGTTCAACAGTATTCTCAAATTGAGAGAACTGTGTAACATCATCACTTCAAGATTCTCTATGTGACCTTAGTTTTATTAACCAATCGAAAACTCTCGAGCGAGTCATTTTATAGTTATCTAATAACTATCAGTATGTAGCCCTCAGGTGCCCCCAGCAGCCACGAGAAATACATTGCACATTTAAAGAGCATTACCTACTCTAGTCTCGACGGATGAATCGTTGTCTTTTTTCAAAAAATCTTGACTGGAAATATTTAAAACAACATGTTAATTTTAATGTGGTAAAATTCTCATGATTACGACACATTGTAATTACTATCACATAACATATCATTTAAGAATTTTCTATCTATATACTTTAAATTAATAGCTTAATTTATTTATATCACTATATAACAAGTTTATAACAGAAAGAAAAATACCTTTTGTTTTGAACAAGATTGGTCATCGAGTTAAATATATGTAATAAATTACATAATTGCCCCTAGGGCATACCCCTAACTCTATCAATCTCCCACTTGCACTTGGGGTCAATTACGGAATCTTACTCCATCTTCATCGATATGTTTTTCCTCAAAAACTAATTGGGTCAGTCCCTTAGTGAACGGGAATGCTATTTTATTTTAATTATCTACTCTGTCAATTAATTCTTTCCGATGCTGATAAAATGCCTTTATCATGTGGAACTATTTAAAGTATATCTCTTGAATTATAATGAGCACTAGGTTCATTAACTAATTTTATCACGACAAAGTTATCATATAACAATGTCATGAGATTCTTAACATTTGGAATCACTACAATAAAAAAAGTCATCGATAGCAGCCGAAAACCGCTATAAATGATAACTATAGCGGTTCAGTAAATGCTACATATCGACATATTAAAAAAATGACCTTTTTATAGCAGGAAGAAACCGCTATAAAAAATCATCTTTTATTGCGCCTTTTTTGCTATTGTAAGTTTTTATAGCGGTTTAATAAACACTATATATTGACATGTTATAGTAGATACTGAACTATTTATAACACAAAAACTCGCTATAAATCTTTTTCTTTCGACAACACTTTTCTTGTAAGCTTTTTATAACATTTTTTAAGTCCAATAATTTATTTTTGCATTTTTAAAATTTGCTGCGTCTTATAAATCATGATACTCAATACATATCAAAATGTTGCATTAAGGATATTTCTAAAACATAATGCCATTTGGATAATGGAAAATTATTGAAAATATTAAACATAAAGATATAACACATTGGATTAAATAGAACCAAATATTCATACACATAATATCCTACAATTTTAACCATATAATATTCTATTATATATGTAAGCACAAAGAAAAAAGTAGTAGTTATTGATACACAAAAAAACAAGTAGCTAGTATTTTGCATTGAAAAGAAGAAATACATTGAATCTTTCATTCTCTCACTTGTAAATGAAACAAATATTTACATTAGAAATGAATACAAATATGAATACGAGTAAAATTGGAAAATGAAGTATCTATATTAGAAAAAACTTTAAGCAAAAGATTTCTTCTCAAAAATATTCTAAGTGTCTAAATTTCTAAAAAAAATTGCCAAAGTCTCCTTTACGCAGCTAGCACCGAGAAAAATCCTAAACATAAGAAATCGATATACCAATTGAAATATGATTAGAATCACAATATATCAATCTCAAACATCCGCAGGGGTAAAATGTCCAAATATTTGCTTATATATACTTTATAAACTGTGTACGTCACATAGAACACACACCTATTAAGCATTAAACGTACCTTTTAACAATATCAGCAAGTTCGCAACATTTCCAAAGAAACATGAGCATGAAAAGAACCAAAAGCGAGTTAAGAGCCATCAAACACCTACACTTAACTCAAACAAGCATATGAGCACATATATTTATGAATTTATATAACTAAATCCCAAAAGAAAGACTATGACTTTTAAACAACAATAATTCTGTAGGTAAAAAACAAAAATTCTAAACGAGAGCTAGTTTTATAATAAGTGCAATGAATCAGAATGGTCGTGTGCATCATCATCTACCAGGACAAGACTTAAGGCATTATTATTTCTATTATTAACAACAATTCTCTCCCTTAAGACATCAATATAAGATTTTACTTTGTTAAGGAACTCTTTAAGCTGCTGCCTTTAGCTAATTTATAGTTAGAGTTCGAAATCTAATTGAAACAAAAAAAGTGACTATATAAGTCAAAATATACGTTGTAGTAGTATTAGTATAATTGAAGAATCTTTTATTTCGATCGAACTTAGTTAATTTTTATAAATTTAATTAACGAAGTTAATTTTTATAAACCTGGCTAATTTATTATTATATAAGTTTAGTTAATTTTCTTTTTATATAACTTAATAAATGAAATTAATTTTTATAATCTTGGTTAATTAATTATTATTATATAAATATAGTTAGCTTTATAAAACTTAGTTAACTTGGTTAACTTATTATTATTAGTAGTAGTATTTCTTCTTATTATTATTATTATAAACATAGTTAATTTTTATAAAACTCATAGTTAATTAACTACTATTATTATCATTATTCATTATTATCACTATTATAAATTTAGTTAATTTCTATAAGCTTATTTAATTTTTGTATAAATTAATAAATGAAATTAAATTTTACAATCGGTTAATTTATTATTACTATTATTATTATAAAAATTTAGTCAATTTTTATAAAACTTAGTTAACTTGGTTAATTTATTATTATTATTGTTATTATTTTTATTATAAACTTAGTTAATTTTTATAAA
The DNA here is from genome assembly GCA_030737815.1 of Allium fistulosum. Classification (NCBI taxonomy): domain Eukaryota; kingdom Viridiplantae; phylum Streptophyta; class Magnoliopsida; order Asparagales; family Amaryllidaceae; genus Allium; species Allium fistulosum. Next base: position 287,780,132 of record CM060904.1, on the reverse strand, counting down.
ATTTATAGTTAAATTATTATTATTTATTATTATCACTATTATAAATTTAGTTAATTTCTATAAGGATATTTAATTTTTATATAACTTAGTAAACGAAACTAAATTTTATAATCTTAGTTAACTTTACTACTACTACTACTACTATTATTATTATATAAATTTAGTTAATTTTTATAAAACCTCGATAACCTGATTAATTTATTATTATTATTGGTATATATTATTATTATAAATTTAGTTAATTTGTACAAAACTTATAGTTAATTTGTTATTATCACTATTATAAATTTAGTTAATTTGTGTAAGCTTATTTAATTTTTATATAACTTAAAAAACAAAATTAGATTTTATAATCTTAGTTAATTTATTATTATTATTATACAAATTTAGTTAATTTTTATAAAACTTAGTTAACTTGGTTAATTTATCATCATCATCATTATTATAAAATTAGTTAATTTTAATAAAACTTATTGTTAATTTATTATTTATTTATTATTATCACTATTATAAATTTAGTTAATTTTTATAAAACTTATGATTGTTGTTGTTAATATTATTATTATAAAGTTAATTAATTGCATAAACATTAGTTAAATTATTATTATCAATTTAATCAATTTTTATAAGCTTATCTAATTTTTTTATAACTTAATAAAAGAAGTTAATTTTTATAATCTTAGTTAATTTGTTATTATTATTATATAAATTTAGTTAATTTTTATATAACTTAGCCAGCTTGGTTAATATTTTATAATTTATTATTATCAGTATTGTTAGTACTATTATTATTATAAACTTAGTTAAATTTTATAAAACTTGTAGTTAATTTATTATTATTATTATAAACTCAGTTAATGTTTATAAAACTTAGTTAACTTGGTTAATACTTTATAATTTATCATCATCATCATTTTCATTATAGTTTGACAAGTTATGAAAAAGATGTTAGAAAGGAAAATCACTCATAGATTTTCTAATTGAAAAGAAAAATGGTGTATGTCAGATAATTGTTGATTAACCTAAAACATATCATAGTTCCTAACAAGTAATTCCTTTATATGGCTAGTAGAGAAAATGTAAAGAGCGGCTTTTCGACCCCCGAATGTCAACACTAATACATCTACGGTATTCACATTTTGAGCACCCAAGTGCCGAAAAGACAGAACGTTAGTCTAAAGAAAAAGAAGAAACAAACAAGAAAGAGGAGAATAAAAACATTAAAATCTAACAGCGGAATAATAACATATAATATAAAAAAAACAATACACAGTGTTACTCCAATATACATAGCATTTCAGAGTCACTATCAAAGTACTATCATCAGCCCTGTGCAGTTAAAGCGCTTGGGAGATTCAATGCGGCGGAGGTGCAAAAAGTCATAGTGGGGATACAACGGGGATATAGCGGATAACACTAAAATAGCATATAAAACTCGTACTTAATGTTTTTACAAATATATAAATGGTAGTTAAATGAAAAATTAACATTCAATTGAATTATAATTAATACATAAATAATTTTATATAAAAACATGTGCGAATATACTGTAAATAAACGTAAAACTGTTATATAACATAATTGAATTTATTAGAATATTATAGTATTTTCAGTTTTGAAAATATATTAAAAATTCAATTAAATAAATTAATTTCATAATTTTTATAATGTAGAAATGTCATTTTTCAATTCATTTCTTTTAAAGAAGATATAGCCGAAATAGCGGAATATAGCGGGAACAACGGGATATAGCAGAAATAGCGGAGCTTAAAGCGGAAAGGCTATATTTGAGGCTATATGGAAAAATCATAGCGGTAGAAATCCGCTATGAGATATAGCAGGGTTATAGTGGGGCATTAACTGCACAGCATCAACCTGAACAGTTATAATAACTCATCCTTACAATTGCTGATATATATACATAAATAAAAATGCAGCGGAAATAAATACTACGGTAGGTAAACATCCATGAAAACCTGCTTTTCTCATACTGCTCAAAAAAGCACATGAGGAATTTAAGTAAAACAAAAGTCACGTATCAGGCATAAGTCTAGTGTGAGAAACTAAAAAATATGCATGATTTATAACAACACCTTTTGAGACCATCGTAATGATTACCCCTCAAAAGAGCCAAACCATCGAATAAGTACTTATTGCAATATAATAGATAATGTCTAAGTGAAGAATATAAATCAAAAAATATCTGTTGGTGCTTACATTAATCACACCATAACAATATTCAATAGGAATAGAAACAAAATCACTAAGAAGCGTTTTCATAATGGATTTTCCAAGGAGACCTCTAAAGTAAAACTCATAAGTAAACTGAGAGCAATCACCATGATAAGGATTAGAAAACACCTTCTGAGCATGGTATATCTATTGATAAAATATACCATAAGGCAAACACAACTATCCCACACTCTAACATGTGAACCAAGTATCAATAACTCCTCACGCACAACATATTGATAAGCATACTCTAGATATGTAGTTGATGTGTAACGACCCAACTTTTCCACCCTCAAATGTCGATACTAATACATCCACGGTGTTCGTGCCGAACACCCAAGTGACTGAAAGATAGAAAATTAGGGTAAAATAAAAAGAATAAACAAGAAAGGAAGAATACAAAATCAGAATCTCATAGCGGAATGATAATATATAATATCAAAAGAATGGTACAAAGGGTTACTCTAAATACAGGAATTTCAGAGTTACAAAACCTAAGTACTACTATCAGCATAGACAATTATAACTGCCTATCCTCACAGTGTTGATATATACATAGCTCATACGCGACAACATAAATAGAAATAGATGGATAATGGAAGCATCCAGCTCGTCTTTTGAACTCTGAAGCGTCCAAGTTAAAACCTTCCATACTCAGCCTACATGAAAGAGTACGCGAGAAATTTAGGGAAATAAAAACCAAGCGTCAGACATAAGTCTGGTTGATACATGAATACATGTAACAGTAACTATTGGGACCATACGGATTCCCGTAACAGATTTTCCCTCAAAAGAAACCAACCATTTATTAAGTTTAATATAGTGATATGATAGATAATGTCTAGAGTGTAGAATATAAATCATATCAAATAGCTGTGGTGCTTACATTCATCACACCACAACATATTTAGGGTATAATCAAAACCACTAAGGTTCGTTCGCATATTGGGGTTTTTCCATGGAGATCTCTTCGGTCGCCGCCGAATCTAATCTTCTACACAAAGGTCAGAAACTACCTCCGAGCGATGTATATATCTAGATAAAATATACCTTTAGGTATACATAACTGGTCCACTCCCGAACACGTGATCCCAAATATCATCAACTCCCGCTAGTAACATTGATAATTTTTCTCTAGATATGGAGTTGATATATACTATCGCGGGTTAGCCAAACCCCAGGCTACGAGGCCTACTCTGTTTTTAGTCATTTTCGATGTCGAGGTTACGTTCAACATCATTCACACGAGTCTTCATCACTCGAATAGAACACGAATACCAAAATGGATTACCATATCTCGAACAGATCACGAATCAGTACATGGATTCGAGCATCTAGAACATATCTCGAATCTCCATATAGATTCCCTTTCTCAACTGCTTCCAAAATGTAAAATCCATATACAAGTTTTGAAGTGTTATTCAGTAAGTAAAACACTTACCAATCTCGGACTCTTCAAAACCAATCGAAGAATTTTTGGTTAACTCAATTCCGGTTCTTTCAAAAGCAAGGAAAAGCTAGAGACGTTTCGTATCAATACTCCTCCTCGGGGGTTCTTATTGGTATAAAACCTTGAAGCCTTTCAACTTCTTAAGCTAATATTAGGTCAAATTTGATAGTCGTCTAATCGATTATCTAGTCAAAGTAATTGTTTATACAAATCACGATTCGTACGCTTAACTCCTTTCCGGTATTCCAACTTAACTATTCCTCATTCAAGAGTGAAGCCTGGAAAGTTATAGCACTAGTTGCATCAAAGCCTTCCCTAGACACTTCATTCTTGAATCTCACAAATAGATAAGTCTACCTCGTCGGTTTTTAGTGTTAAGTATAGTGTTAATGATTTCCATAAACAATAAGAAATCAACACGATTAACACGTTTTCAACATTTTTTGACTTACTATTCCTCGGCCAAGAGGAAAACCAGTAAGTTAGAGCTCTATTGCTTCATCCCTCCTCGAACTCAATCTTAACTCTCACAAATAGATAAGCCTTACTTCATCGGCTTTTAGTGTTAAGCATAGTTAATTACTTTTCAAACAAGTAATCAAATAATTAACCATTTAATCATTAAGCAATTCTTAACCCCTTTTTGAAAACATTTGTATATACCTTTAAAATACTTGAAAATACTTATAATAGGTTTTAAAACATTTATCCAAAATATTACTTTAAAATAACAAGTTTGTAAAATCTATAAAACTTGGAAAAGAACATGTTTTATCATAAAAACATCTTCTTTAAAAATTCATAATTATTCTTAAAAAATCATAAGAACCTCGATCCACTTTTAAATACTCTAATAATAGTTAGTAAACACTTGTAAAAAGAATGAAACAAAATGCTAAAACTTAAATATCTTTTCACACTTTTTAAGTCCAAAAATCAAGTCTAAACGAGGCAGTTTTGCACAAGTGAATTTTGGGTCATTTTTGAGATGTTACTTAACTTTTTACTATTCAAGTTTTTAAAAGAAACAAACATACATATAAAAATATATAAATATGGCAAGAAACCCCCAAGGATCTCTCTACAAAGTTCTATAGAAATCGTCGAAAACAAGGCAATTTCGAACAACATCTATAGCCAATATCGCTATAAGTGCACTTCCAAATCCGAGTCATATTCAAACCTATGTTAAACTACAACCTATGTGCTTTGTTCCATGGTCTTTCTACATGTCATACAAGTCCATTCAAGTACATTCAAGTCTATTCAAGTCTGTTCAAGTCCATACATATGCCACTTGCTTTCAAAGCAAGGACTAAATCAATGTTTTCAACTTATGTCCAAGTTAATTCAAACAACTTTAACAAAACAAAACACAAGCAATTATGAGTAATATTTTCAATCTAAGCGGTGAGTTAACTCACCTTAAACACAACAAAAACCAAGCTCAAAGAACCCAAGTCCAAACCCAACCTAGCAACCTCTTTTCCTTCCCTTCCTCTCTTGCTTTTGCCTTGCCTTTAGCTTCCAAAATTCCTATATTGCTCGTGGCCTTAGGGTGGGAGAAGAGGTGTGCTTTGCCTTTTCAAATTCTAACTAGGTAGAAGGTTTTGTAATATGGTAGTAAGGCTTTACTCCATGTTTGAAGTGATTTGGATTTGATTTGCAAATAATTTGCTTTAGGAAATTTAAGAAGAAGAAGAAGACATAGATTTATTTCACTCTAAGCTTTGTAAATTTGTGAATTATAACTAAGGGCGTGCCCCTGCTTTCATAGCCTAAGAATAGTGCTCTTTAAGCTTGCCTTCAACCTCCTTCATGCCATGGAAGACTCACATCCCATCACTTCTTCTTTATGCTAATTACCATTTTATCCTTCTTATGATAATATCTCTTATCCTAGTAGAAGCTTCTAGAACATTCCAAGCTTTATGAAGAGGTGTGTGTATTAATTAGTTTCTAATATGTTCATTTGATCATTAGTCAAGTGCAGAAGAGTCTGAACAACTTATGTCAATCGAAAAGCTGTTTACCAATAAACTGATTTTCGGCCACATTATCGATTTTTCTTTGAAGAATATATTTTTGTAAACAAATTTTAAAAACAAGTTTCTCATCATTATTTATTTATTATTTAAATGATGTTTAACAAGGTTATAAAATCATATTTATAACACTTAATTATATTTCAAAACGTTTTGATATTCGAAGACGAAGTGTTCGAATTTCAGGATCGTTACATGATATACCCCCAATGAGTTAGCCAAACCTCAGGATTGTGCATCCTACTCTATCTTTAGTCATATACCGATGATGAAGTCACGTTTAGTAACTCTACACATGAGCCATGCTCACTTGAAAATATCTCGAATCCCCAATTGGATTCCAACATCTCGAACAGATATATAAACTACACATGGATTCCAACATCTCGAACATATCCACTTCCAAGAGATAGAACATGTGTCTCAGTCTTGAAGTGGTTTTCGATAAGTAAAACACTTACCAATCCCGGTCTCTTCAAGACTGAGTCGACGAATTTGGTCATATTCAACAACAATGAGAATGATCGCATATGGAAACCAAGTACCGTATAATCATCACGTTTCCAAACTTCTCAACTTCCCATGTCCCTCGGTTAAGAGTGAAGCCCGATAGGTTAGAGCACTATTGCATCTACACTCTACTAGAATCATTATTCTTTACTCTCATGGATAGAAACAAGTCTACTTTGTCGGTTTAGTGCTAAGTACATGACTAAATTCTTTCCATAAACAAGTAACACACAAAACATAATTAACACACAGAAGGCACGATCAAGTCATATAAATGACTTTTAGTCCCCTTTTTATTTAATTAATCCTTTATTAATTAAAACCTCTTTTATTTAGTAAAACTCCTTTTATCTAATAAATTTTCTTTTATTATTATTATTATTTCTTTATTAATTAAAACATCCTATATTTAATCAATATTACTTTATTAATTAAATTTCCTTTATTAATTAATATTTCTTTATTAATTAAAACTTCTTTATTTAATTTAATTTATCCTTTATTTAAAACTTCTTTTATTAGTAAAACATCTTAAAACACCTTTTATCTAACAAAACTTCTTCATTCAATTAAAACTTCATCTTTTAATTAAACACTTCTTCCTCTAATTAAACACCTTTATTTAATTAAACTTCTCTTTATTTAAAATTTAACTTATTAAGACTTGTATATAGATTTAGTTTCCTTTTATAAAAGGTATATACTTGTATTTTACTATGTACATATTACTATTCTTTTATACTCTTTCTATTCTTCAAAATTATTAATATACTTGTCTCAAATGGTATAAGTATAATCGAAAATTAACAAGATTTACTTACTTTAATATAATCAAAGAGGTTAAAAACAAATATTACTTAAACATTGTTACTCTAAACCCCTTCTCTCTTTTATAAATTAAACATATGATTTTTCTATCTTTATTTCAAAAGGTTCCATACTTGTTATTATCTTTAAAATTTCATTATTATAGATATAATTATATATATAATATTTTTATACTTTAAAATATAATTCAAGGGTTTAAAAACAAATGCTACTAAAACAATGTTTACGCCAAACCCAAATCACTTTCCACTTTAATCATTATCTTAAAACTCTCTTTTGAAGATTTAATTACTTTTATAAGGATTTAAGACAAGTGTTACTTAAACATTGTCACAGAAACCCAACTCATTTTCTACTTAAACATTTACTTTAAAACTTACTTTTTAAAGATTTAATTATATTTACGAGTGTTACGGCACGCGCTTCGCACGTGAATTGTTTTCCTTATAAATTGTATATGTTTAAATCGGTAAAAAAATGATTTTTTATTTTCAAGTGATATTAAGATTTGTATATTTGTAAAGAAGTATTTTGAATTTGTAAAGAAAGTTTAATTTTAGATCCTACTCCCACCCCCGCCTCGCCTCCCCTCCTCCCCGCTTCGCTTTCCCCTTCCTATGCCTGGTTCTCCCCCTCTACCCCCGTTAGCATCGCTCTCCCCTTCTCCCTCATATACCAGATCTGGACGCATTTTTAACGCCCTGCTGTCTGCTCCCCCTTATTATATGCCTCCCCTTCAATCTATCCCCAAATTCCCTCCACTGCACGCAACCAATTGTATAACTCCATCTGTCGTAGTTTTCCCTAGCTCGAGCTCTGTTGTTCCGAGTTCCATTCCTGGTGCTATCTTTCTTCCTGAGATGGGTGGTATGTCATCGACTGGTTCTAGTAAGCAACCTTCTCCTCACTTTGTTGTCGATGATTGCTGTGGTCAAGCGGTGATTGTTGAGAAAACGAAATGTGTGTTTAACGAACGGTGTGAACGATTTGGCTTGGGGGTTACTAGTACTGTGTTTGATAATGTTGATGTCACGGACAATGTTGGTGCAAAGGAAGGTCTGTCTGATCGAACAAATTGTATATCAATGACTGTGAATTCTGGAAATGGTCGATGCTCCTCTGGTGTTTGTATTAATTCCAAAGAGAATTCTGTTGCCAATAACAGTGATACGTGTTCGGGTGCTTTAAATTTTGTAGCCTCTAACGGTTTACTCAATGGTAGGGAGCAACCCATACCTGTTGTTCATAATCTAAGATCTGCTGCTCCTGCTCAGGCTTGCTCCAAATCATGGTCTCTCTATTCACTTCTCTGCCCTATAATATGGGAGATTACAAACTAATTGAGTTTGAAATCGTTGAGGAAATGGAGTGATGATCCCTCCTCCAATTGTAATGCTAGCTGGTTTGGACTATTGGTCTGAATATTTGGTTGGTTTCTTTTTGGATCCAAAACACCGCCTTCATGATGCGACTAGATTTTGTCGTAGGGCTTGGAAGCTTCGTGGTGAATTACGTGTTATGCTAGTTGACTCCATGTATTTTCTTAAGTTTTCCTCCTCCGAGGAACGTCGGCTTGTTCTTGAGGCTGAGCCTTCTTTTTTTGATGGAAAACCTTTTGTTATTACCCCTTGGACTCCAACAGTAGCTAGTGCTCGTGAACAGGCTCTTTCTATTCCTGTTTGGGTTTACATTTCGCATATTCCCTCTACTTTACAATCGTTGCTTGGTTTGAATTGGCTATCTTGTAACGTAGGCAAATTGAAATGTTTTGACTCTAATACAGTTGCGCGTGAAAAATTGGTGTATGCAAAGGCTCTAATTGAAATTTCCCTAGATAAGCCCCTCCCTTCCTCTATTCCTGTTTAGCTAGCTGTAGGGCATGTAGTGGAAGTCCGTGTTTGTTACGGATGGGTACCAGACAGTTGTACCGCCTGTCATTCCTTTGGCCACCTTGCCATCTCCTGCAAGCATTTTGTCGTCTCCGCGGCTGCTCCTAAGATCCCTCTGCCTCGCCCCCTGCTTAGGAAATGGGTCCCTAAGGTTTCTTCCTCAGACTCTCAATCAGTTATTCCTCTTGCAGTTCCTTTGTCTGGTCCAGATCCGCCTCCTTGTTCAGGTTCTAGGCCTGCCTCCCCTACTGCCGTTGTGGTCCCTTGTGACATTTCAACTACTCCTATAGTTGCTCCCAATCCTATGCCCCGCCGCGTTTGCCTATTGTTTGGGTTGAGTCTGAGAGGTGTTGGGTTAATCTCAAATCTGATATGAGATCTAACCCCTTGGAGGATTCCTTTTTTAGATTTGTTTACGATGATCATCTAGACCTCAGATGCCTTTGTTACAGTACTTCTGGTGATTCTTTAGTTCTCGATTTGGACGGTCAGTTTGCGAGGTCGAATTCTATCATGTTAGCTGATACTACCTGGGATCGATCCTTTATATACTCTTTTGATTCTATGGATTATAACCCTATTCTTGCTGTGCTTTTTTGCCCTTTTGCTAGTATTATTGGGAATGACCCTGTGGAATCTTCCCAGGTGTTAGCTGACGATGGTGCTTCTTTCTCACCTAAGGAGACCTAGTCGATGTGATATTTTTAGTAGCTGTGGCATCTCTCTTACAATCCTGTGCTGTATTTTCCTTTTTCTTAGTAGTTAAGGTGCTTATACCTTACTCCTGTATTTTAAGTTTTTATTACATTCGTAATAAAAAGTGGACGGTTCGCTATAAAACCGGCTGGTCTTGCCAAATATTTTTTTTGTTAGATCGTGCTTTTAAGGGCGTTTGAATTTTGTTAAAGAAGTTTAATATTAGATCCTATTTTTAAGTGATTAAGATTTGATAATATATAGAAGGACGTTTTTGGTAGTTCACGTTGATACCAAAAAAGTATGACACCAAAGCTATTACAATTATTATTTACTAGTACGGCATGCACTTCGCGCGTGATGATGGCACACTCTTCGCGTGTGAAATGTTTTTTTACAAATTGTATATATGGTTAACTCCATCAAAAAAATATTATTTGTATAAATATTTAACCGTATTTTTGCGTTGAAATGATATGCAATTAGTTTTAATTTTACTTTCTAAATTGCAACATCTACTTTTTTGTTAGTTTGAATTTTTATTTCTATTATTAATTAATAAAGAATGAATTTAATTTTTTATTAGTTTGAATTTTTTTTTTCTGTTATTAATTGATAAAAAACGACTTTGAAAAAAATATTATTTTTTCGATCCTATTTTCAATGATACTAAGATTTCGATAATATCTATAGAGGACGTTTTGAATTGGTTAAGGAAACTTTTTTTGAGAGAGAAATGTGTGATCCTCTAAAGTAGAGAGAGCACACATGTACATATATGAATCGATAAGGAAACTTATCTGTTAGATCCTATTTTTAAGTGATATTAATATTTAATAATATTTGTAAAGGGAAGTTTTTGGTATTTCATGTTGAGACCAAAATTGACGCCAAAGGTATTACAACTATTAATGGTCATTATATATATATATATATATATATATATATATATATATATATTAAAGAAAGATAATTGAAATCAACATCTAGGTTTGAATATGTTTAAAGTAACCATAGAGAGATTTTATCTCCTAATTTATTGGAGAGATCGTATGAAATAACAACTTAATATTTAAAAAGTTATATATAGGGTTATTTTCAAAAGTTCACGGTCGGACCATAAGATTGTGTTTATATTCCAACTATTAATAAAGATAAGGGTTAAAAACAAATGTTATTTAAACATTGTTTACTGCAACCCAAAACCATTTTTATACTTATCATTAACTTTAAGATATTCATTTTAAAGATAAAAGCATATCTACTTCTTAATTGAGGTGATAAACTTTTATTTTAACTTCTCAAAATAATTTATTTTAACTTAAGTGTTAAAATCAAAACTTCCTTTACTACACTTATAAATACTTAATTTACTTTTTAAAACTTATATATTTACTATTTTTTTTTAAAATGATGTATATATTTATCTATATACTAATTTATTTATAAGCTAATATAGTTAATAAAATTTTAAAATAATTCAAAAGATATTAATTTTAAATAACCTTTTTAATAGTTTAGTAAAACCTTTGACTACTTTTTTAAAACTATATATATTTAAAATTACTTTAAAAATACTTATACTAAGGTTTAAACATTTATTTTAAATATCACTTAAAAATACTTCTTTTGTAATTTATTTAAAAACCATAAAAGCCATAAAAACATGTTTTATAATTTTAAACCTTTCTACTTTAAAAATTCAAAATAATTATTAAAAAAAATAAACTTTGATATTTTTCCAATAATAAATACACTTATGTTATTATTAAAAATGCAAAATAGACCTAAGATGTGTTTCAAAGTTAACTTTAAAAATCGTCGAACACAAGGCATTTTCAAAGTACATCCATCGTGACCTTTTCGCTTCTAATTATCACAACGTTGTTTTACAATTTCTATAACTTTCCAAACCAATTACATTGCATCAAAGACACCAAAGTAGGGAACAACCAAATATATATTTCCATAATATATATGAATTTAGCCAATTTAACATACTAATACAAGGGATTTCAAAGTGTGTTTATTGCGACTATTTCGCTTCAACCATTGACAATACACTATAAACATGTAAATAAGAAGTCTCGACCACATCACATATTTTAGAGGGTTTAAAAGAGAGATCATACTATATATAATTTTGTCTATTTTAATTTATATTTAACACAACAAACATTATATACACAACATATACAAATTAAATGGTGAGTAAACTCACCAAAGCCCAAGCCAAACCAAGACGTAAATAATTCCGCTACGAGCGCAATGGCGAAGATGGAGTCTCGATTGGACCGCGTATGCAAAAGTTATGAATTTTATAAGCTTTTAGATTATAAAATAATTAATTAACTTAACTAATTATCTTGTTTATTTTACACCCTTTCTTCCCCAAATAATTAGAATTTTCCACTCTTGTACATCCCAGCACACACAACCCATAGACACACAACTTCTCTTATCCCTTTCTCCCTCTTTCTCAAAGAAATCGACCACGAGCTTTGCTTGCACACTCCTTTTCGCGAGTGCTTTGCTCTCGACCCAAAAACTTCAAACTTGATTGACCATATAAAATTCCGATCTGGCTTGCTCACTACTGTAGCCGATCGTCGTGATTGGCCAAAGGCGATCGCACCTTTTTCGGTCACCACCAATCTCGACATCTTCGTCCCTTAAGCTCATTTTCGCTCTCTCCTTCGCCAAACAGTGCCTCGAGTGTCGCCAAATGCTAACCCTAGCTTCTGCTCTTAAACATCGCTCCCCCTTAGTCACCGCCGCATGCAACAAAACCAATACAGATTTGAGGCTCTCCACCATATGAACCCAACAGATCCAAAATTATCGATTTTTGTACATTATAGCTCCGGAACAATTAAAGATGGGAGGCAGCTATAAAATGTTTATTGTAAATTAAAAGGAAGAGAGAGAGGGAAAATGAAGTGAAGGTATGTGGGATATATTTATAACAAAAATATATTATATTTTAATTCTCATTTTAATCTTTTCATGTTTCGAGCTCGCACAGTCACACATTACCACGAGATGTTAATTTCTTGTGTTTCAAGACCGTTTATCGATAAAACGATTTTCGATCACATTATCGATATTTATTCGAACTAATTATTTTTGTAAACAAATTTCGTAACTAATTTCTTATCAAGTTTATTAAATCAGTTTAATCACATTTATCCATTTTAATTCCAATATTCAAATATTTAAATAATTCAGATTTTTAAATACGAAGTGTCCGAAATTTTAGGTCATTACACAAAAGCCCGAAATACAAAAAATACATTACAAAAATCATGCGCTAACTAAGTTTGTAAATTAAAAATAAATGACAAGACTTTCCAGTTTCCATTAAGGCATAAAGTAATCTTTATATAAGAAATGGTGAACGAAGTACATGCAATTATGTTAAGGGGCATTGCAATAACCGATGCTACATAGAAAATGCAGCATGTTCTAAGTCCTTAGAATAATAAATTACCTTTTGGAGATGAAGAACAACAAAAGGCACAAAATTCAGTGAAAAGTACAAAAGAAAGGTTTTCCAAAATGTTTCTGAAGCAGTAAAAGCGTCATGAATCAGGCAAGAATTTGCGTTGGAATGTATAATGGGTCAAGGAATTATTGATGGACACTCGGTTTGCTTTATTAAACTTGATCCCTTCTTGGTGTATAGATAAGCTTATATGCCAGCAACATTGACAGGAATGCCTCTACAACAATCTCTTACATGCCAAGAAGGTGCAAATCTAAGTGCCTCTTTCATGCCAAAGAACGAGTATCTGATTATCTACAAAGGTATGTGAAACAATTACAATCCTCGTATAAGGTTGTGCATTTACGCATAGCAATATGGCTTGGTGATGTTGTATCCAAAGCAGTTGAAAGCTTGTAGGTTTAACATTGTATTATACTCCACTTTGCACTAAGCCTTAGTTATAGTAGATGTGCATCCCTATAGGACCATAAGTCTACCTTATATTGTAAGGTCATAAATTTTAAACAACCACTAGGAATGTAAATCTTCTATCGATCCTAAAACAAGTGAGGGATCTTCCCTGGTTATTTTCAAAAATAGTTTACATGGCACAAACCATACAGAGATTTTGAATGATTCATGAATGCTAAATAGAACAATATTTCGGAAGAGAAAATGGTTGCCTCGGTAATTGACCAGGTAATAACCAAGGAGCTGACAAGAAAATGCGATCTGAAAAAATGAACCCCAATATTCATTTGTTTGAAACATGAATACTTATTTGACTTCACGTTGCACCAAACTAAGCAAAAAAATACTTGTGTACCTCTAGAAACCTCCACAGAATTCCCTATGTTACATACAGTCTGGAAGAAATCCGTGGTAATGTTGCTGAAATCAGAGATCTCATCAAACCTTCCATTTTAACAAATGAAAACACATCCAACTGAAGTAAAAAGAAAATTAGTTATGGACTTTAAATTTTGACAAATTCTCACCAATAAGCCCATGTAGAATCTGCAAATATTTAAAATTTCAATCATCAGCAGATGCCATAAAAATTCACACAAAGAGAGTACAAATTTTAGTTTTAAACCTCTAAAACAAAGCTATAAAACTTACTGACATTAGTGCTGCAAATCTTCGTCACCAGAAACTTCAAGAGGAAGGATCTTAGCAATCAATGCAGGAGGCTTTGGTTAGCGATGCAACCAACATATCACCATCCATTCATGCACCTCGAGCATTGGCACCATACTAAAGTAATGCAACAAAATCTACCACAATCAAAGTCACGAGCACTAAATTGAAGGAGTGATTTTTTTAGGAGACGAAAATTGCAACTCATGGCAATGCCAATCTTTTCAGGCGAAAATATCTCCATTGTGATGACAATGTAGTGAATACTCAAGAGCCAAGTTCCAACCTTGCAATAGCAAGAGTGGAGTGGTGAAGGTTGAACAAGATTCAATCATTGGGGGTGTCTATGAAGCTAATCGAGTTTGTGGGAAAATCAATTTAATTTTAGTAAAGTTGGATTAGGTTTAGTGTTTGAGTCGGCAATGAATTATTTAGAAAGTGGGAATGAAAATAATTAAGGGGAGGCCGCTTTATGAAGAAGCATTACCCAAAGGATCCTTATTTTAAATAAAATAAAATAAAACAAACCATAAAACAATGAAATAAAGATCGATCTATTAGAGTTAAAAAAATCAAATTTTCTTGTAGTGAATCAATCAAAGCTCGATTATAAATTTATGTATTTATATTTATACATTGCTTTTATTGTGGCGCCATTCAAGGTAATGTACTTAGCCTTCTTGTTGGATCAACCACAATGTTTTGTTTGGAACATTTCCAACTTAAATCTTCTTAATTAAGGTTTGAACATGAATTTAACATTGACATATTATACTCGATAGCACTTATAAAGTTTGATCCCAAACACTTTTGCATAAGGAGTTCGTTGTTACTGTAAACAGTTCTCTAGTATTTATTAAATACAGAAGAACACTCTAAACCACCATTTATCGATCTTAATTTGGATTTGATACTTGCTTCATGAATCAGACACATAAGTAACTTACAATATGGCAAACAATATAGCATATGATAGTTCATACCGCCAGTGTATAAGGAATCCATCTTACATGTTCTATATTAAGCACTTTGATAAGACATCTTCGCATATCATTTGGGATATTCCCAACACCCTTTATACTTATTATAAAAGATATAATTTACAATCCAATATCTAGTATTAAACAACAAAACTTGAACTAATTTTAACATAAGTACATCGTTAACTTTAAGTAGTATGTTGTTTAATAATAGTTAAGAAATAGCTATGTACCTTTTAATTTTCTTCCTTGTAGACACACGCTTCCTTTGCATTTTGACCAAAAATCAAATTATTTCATATTTCATATTTTAATTTTCTTCCTTGTTATGTGCAAACGGTTTATTCTAAATCATTATTTAGATTTTTCCGTTTCAACACATGTATGAAAACACAAAGACATACTAGGTAATAATTTTGTGAGTAAAACATAAATTAACTTGTGCACATTGAATGGCGATTCTGTTACGCTAATTTCAACAATTGAAATTTACGATGTTATTATTATCAATGTTGCTCGCTATATTCCAACTGCATCAGTTTTTCTCTTGAAGGCTCGTTTGCACCTGATGGATCTTTTCCCTTTGGGTACATCTATCAAAATCATATTTTGATAATGCACTTGGAATCTTTTCGGATTTGTGCATCATACCATATGGTAGAGTTAGTACCCTTAACGGTTCAGTTGACAACCGAGGATTATTTATTTTCTACATTGATAATAAATTCTTAGTTTCTTTTCGAGGTATGAGAATACTTATTATACACTCTAATGCATTGTGTTCATCTAGGTTGGGTTAATTACATTCCCACGCAGTTGGTTTCATCTTCGGATCGTATCCAAATTCATTTTACTACCAATAATTTCTAAAGAAATTCCTTTGCTATGAAGTTGGTATTTCTTAAAACAACAATTACTTCTCGGTGCACGAAATAGGTATTCATAAACACTTTATGAATTTTCTTATTTATAAAACTTATTTAGTATTGGTTTATGATACTTATGTTCAAAACATGAATTGGTCATCCAATGAAGATCGTTCCCAAGCTTCTTTTAGGTGACTCATACAAGATCCCATACGTAAATTATTATGTGTAATCTTTCGACTCGCACAACCTTCCAACTCCTTAATCTAAGATATGTTGGGTTTTCTTACAAACTTTAACTTGTATGATTTTTTAAACTATTCTTTGGATGAAATTAATTTCAACCTTGTGTACTACTCCTAAGTACACGACCTTACAAAAAGAAGTTAACTCAACGTCACTCATTCTCAATCATACTTTGTCTAACAAAGTTCAACTACACCTTATCGATACATCATTATGTATTATAGGAAGGAGTGACTTTTGAGATTGAACCTTTATTCATTTTTGGATACAATTATAACTATTTCCAATATACTTACCTATTCAATCAACTTGTATTCTTTTTATTACCTTGGCTTGTTATGTTTTCCACTTTTGTACTAAATTCTATGAGCTTATCATAGACATACTACTTGTATATCAAATACATATTCTTTCTTTCTATGATAATTCATCTGTAAATTTAACAAAGTATGTGAAATCGTTTTGGTATTATCAGACGTATGATTACATACATCTAAATGTATCAATCTGAAGAGTTCACCAAATCTTATGTCACTCCCACTGGGTGGGTGATTCACCATTATTCTTTTAAGATACAATTCATCATTACCATATGACCCATAATCATATGATTATTGAATCATTCCTTAAAGGTATCGCTTAGTGCATAATTTCAAAATAATCATAAAATTTTAGATACTTCTGAATTTTCTAATGCATCATTTTTTATAAATACCATTATCATAGATTTATTTCAATTTGAATATTCATAATATTCATATTAAAATAAAGCTATATCTAATTTCAGTCAATACCAAAAAATAGTTATTATTTCATAAATAATACTCGGTATATTTATGAAGACAATCTTTCGTGGCTTGATGCGACCACTAATAAGTGTTAAATGATATGCTCTCACTATTTTCATCATTATTATAATAGTGTACGAAATATGAAACTTCATCCAACCACTTATTATGGAATTTTATTTCATTTAAGTTCTAGATCAAATATCTTAAAATTAAGGAAATAAATCTTATAGAAAATAAGGCCCCGTTTGGTTTGTTGTTTTTAGTTTTGTGTTTTCGTTTAAACAAAAATGCGTATTTCTTATACATTATTGGAAAACACGCAATTTTGAAAAATGAAATTAACATAGAAAATAGAAAATAAGATTATTTGATTTTTCGTGTTTTGAGGCATAATAAAAGGACGGAAAACAATTCATTCTCTCCATTTCCCGTCGATCATCGTAATGGCTAAGAATTGTAAAAGGATTTCACTCATAATCTTGTATTTTGTATTGTATGTTGAAAACACAAAACGTAAAACTAAAAACGAAACCAAACAAGCCCTAATTTTCTATAATGAAAACACCTTTTTGGAATAGAAATCATATTTTTCATTCTAAGTATCTTTTAGTATTTTATACAATTCTCATTTCTGATGTCTCTCTATGAAATAGAGGTGACCAATCACTCTATTGAACCCTTCAAAGGAAATCCTTACTATAATAAATCATATTGAATACACGATTTCACACTATGATTTATTTGCTTATTCCGAATGAATTAATTTCATCGAAGTTTTGTAAATTACGAAAAATGAATTTTTACCATACAACTTTTGTATGTGATTAAATATGGATCAAATATCCATTTTATTGTACTACTTACGAGTTCAAAACTAAAAAGACAATACATAATCCCGGGCAAGTAAACTTTCAAGTGGCCAGGGTATGAACATATTTAGTAGTCATAGAATTAGGCTCTTGCATTGGTCTTGGAATGAAAACATGCCAGAACATTTATTGGCGAGTATATTTTATATTTCCATGTTAATATTAATTTAGTTCATTTGTATATAATATTGATAAGCAGTTTATTAATTTTTATTAGTTGCACAAATTTATTGATGTAGATTATTTTAACTTTATATAGCAAATGTTCTGATAATATTAGAAAGGTTAAATGTTACCATTTCATTTTTCTAATAAGGTTCCTACTAGATTTTTATGTTTCTCAAAACCCTAGGAGAAAACATAGAAATCTTTCAATTTCTCTAGTGAGTATTAGGACTTGTATGCCTTAGGATTCTGACCTTAATGAAGCTCAACAAATCATAGGCCTACATACGATGGATAGCTCCTTATCGATTGTTTCATATACAACTTCTAATCGGTGGTTGTCCTAATCTCATCTTTATACTTGAGGAAAGCTCAACAAATAAAGAGTGATTATTCACTTATACCCATCATTTTGCCACGGCATAAGTATAGGGCACATACCTTGAGGCAAGCACAACAAATATGTGAAGTTATCTCACCTCATCTATTATATATATTAAAAGCACTACACATAACATCCCTAGCTTGAGGAAATCTCAAGAACTAAGGATTATGCAAGTAACCTATTAATATATAAATGGTAGAGGTCAACTTTTATATTATAGATTCATAATCTTTAATATATTTATTGGAGTGACATCAATTTAGGGAATAATGTATATTTTTGAAATATCCTCATGATTCAAGTGCCAAACTCATCTGAAATCACGGTATACGTATGTACTTATTCTTTAAATCTCATTTGGGTTTCTTTTTAGTTCCACTTGATTTTATGCATTCGAATATTATACAAGTTTAACTTGTATATAACCATTTATAATTTAATTAACTTGCATAATAGTCTTATGCATACTAATATTTAATTAATATTAATTTGTTAATTTAATAAACTAATTAGTTAAATTATTCTTAAAATTTAAAATTTTATTTTATTCATCCTAAACAATTTAAGATGAATATTGACTATAACACTTATAGTTTTACATGCATATATATAATATATATGTACATATTATTTTATTAATTAACATTTAATTTGTTTATTTATTAAATAAATATTTATTTAATTAAAATAATTTTAATTAAATATTTTAACAAATTGAAAATGATTTTAGTTTACTTTAAATAGTTTAAGATAAATATATATACATGTTATACTATAACATTTATAGTTTTATATATATACATATATATCAACAAATATATGTTTTAATTTAATTAATTAATTATTTAATTAATCCAATTAACTAAATTTCAAATAATTTTCAAAATGCTAATTATTTTCAAAACAATTTTGAAAATGCACTTTATAACTTTTATAAATTTTATTTCATATTTTAAATTTTACTTTTAAATTCAATTTTTTTAAATTTTCAAACATATATTGAAAATTAGCCCAAGGCCCAAATTCAAATCGGGTCTTTTCTATTAGGATAACATTTGGGTTCACTTCACCTTTCGAGCCAGGTAGGGTAGGGTACTTGATTATTCAAACCTAGCTTCGACACTACTTTTCTAGACACCTTGTTAAATTGATAAGTGTTTAACTAATTAGCCGTAACATGACTAATTTAGACCACATAGACTATTGGGCTTTGATATCATTGAAGAACCCAGGCCAGTCGGAAGCTGGTAAAATTAGTAGATTTCTAAATTTCCCTATTTTGGATATATTGGGCCTATGAAGTGCAAATGATTTATTTAGATCCAGTCTAGTTATTTTGATAAAATCATATTTTATTAATTTTGTCTTTGTTCTATTAATTAAATTCTAAATTAATTAAGTGTGAGATATGAAATGGTTTAAATATATCAAATGTGTTGATACTTTAATTGTGTGTCAGAATTCTTAAACAAAAAGCAAGTATGATTAATTCTGACAATATGTAGGAATAAACAAGATTAAATCTCGATGTAATCACATAAGGATCTAATAGGGATGGAGAAGAAAGGTGGCATCATCGACTGATTTCACCTTCCCTCTTTAGCAAATTTAATTGATATAACATTTAATTAACATGCAAGCGATAATATGACATAATAACATAACAACAAACAATAATTAATATGTATATATATTATTACCTCACTTTTAAATTGTTTGATAATAATAATAACAAGTTTTAAATCATGCTTTAGCAATTTGAGAGACAAATATTAAATATTTACACGTACACATACGCACACGCACACGCACATGCACACGCACACGCACACGCACACGCACACATATATATAAAGACTAAACCAAAACTTTCTAATTAATTCAAAACCAACTTCCATACCGCATTATAATTTTCTGATGCATTTTTAAACCTATGTATACTTGAATTAGTTGACAAAATACATATGTACATATAAGTAAAAGTTTTAACCCAAATGAAATTTAGTTTTTTTTGAAGTGGAACACAATAAATTAAAAAATATGTCAACAATCCTTTAAAATACTTAAATAAGAACGTTTGAGTTAATAAATTGGATAATAAATTTAGAATATTATTGTAATCAATTTTAGAGCTTAAATTCATTATTAAAACACTATCTTAATCGTCTGTAAATTTATATTGCAATTTATCAGATTAAGAATAAAACTATTCAACATAGTATTCAAATTGCATGATTATTTTCAATTCAAGATGAAGTGACATAATGTGTATGCAATGTTTCTATTTCAACACAAATGCAAATAATATGTACACACTAAATTTCAGATATGAAAAAGTACACTTTGGTTTGAGATTTTAAAACATAGATCTATAATTAAAACATTGCTTTAATCATATACAAATTTATGTTTTGATTTATTAAATTAAAAATCAAATCAATTCATTCAACAAACGATTCAAATTACATAAACAATTTCAAATCAAATGAGGCAATAGTATATATATAAAAACTATGATAACCATATTATATTTAATATAACATTTAAAATAGAAAATACCTCTCAAATCTAGCCAAAAGTCACATCTTGATTTATGCTTTATCCTCGGATCGCCAAGATCCACATCCAATCCTTGCAAGAGATGGATGAACCACCTTTTTTTTAACTAAATTTGATGTCAAATCTATGGATGTTATGCCATGATTTAACTATAATCAGAGTGGAGTATCCATATTGAAGTTCAACAGTATTATCAAGTTGAGAGAATTGTGTAACATCGTCACTTTAGATTCTTTGTTTTACCTTAGTTATATTACCCAATAGAAAACTCTCGAGTGAGTCATTCCATAGTTATCCATAATTATCAGTATGTAGCCCGTAGCTGGTTCCCCCAACATCCATAAAAAATACACCGCTCAACATTTGGAGACTTACTTAAATTAATGTTATTTAGGTCAGGCTACATAGCATAAACTTGAAATTATGGGATCTTGAAGCTTTTAGTGCAATGAAAAGTATTATAGAAAAACCCATGAAACTTGGTGCAGCTACAGCCATGAAGACGAGATTGAAGTATGCTTGTATTCTAGTGGAGGTGATTGCAGATGGAGAATTTCCAGAAGAATTATTTTAAACACTGCACATTGGAGAAAATATTACTCAAAAAGAAGAGTACGAACAAGTACTACCAAAATATGAAGTTTATATGTGCTTTAGGCTCTAAGAAGCAATGCAGTACATAAAAACTTGGGCACCTAAGAGTGGTACTAAGAAAATCAAGAAACTGTACAAAGAAACCATAAAAGTGCCGGCGAGGCGGCTAACATAAATTCTCAGTTCAATCAAGATAGTAACCAAACCAAAAGAGCATGTGATCCAAATTGTCAGCTCAACCAATGTTGCCTAATTATTGACAAAAAGTGTGGCCACGAAGGTAGGAAAAAAATCAAGAAACTATCAATTTGCAACAACTCATTGAACAAAGTGTTCAAATCATGGCTAAAGAGATGCAAATTGCTAAAGAAAATCATTATGAAGCCAAAATAGAGAATCATCAAAACATAGCAGTGGGGAAGGAAAAAATATACAGGTCATTGAAGCTAGAATTCCCAAGTTCCAGTTTATTGTTTAGTGTCATTTATTACTAATAAAGAAATGAGTGAATATGTACACATATTAGTAATGAGGAAAATGCAGTTATGGAGATAATCCCACAAGTAGAATGTGCTATAGAATTTGAGGACATGGTGAGCACAACCTGAGAGTTGCCATGCACTTCTGGTCAGAATTTAGTTGATATACTGCAAAGTACAAGGGATAAATGGGTTAGTGGATGACCAAAAGAGAAAGTAAGTTTTAAGTAGAAATATGTGTCATAAAATCCAGAGTAGGATGAAATGACAAATAAGCTTAAAGAAAAGGGTACAACATGCGTAAAAAGGAGTAAAAGTGTTTTAATGGCAGGTATGAGAACTAGAACTTCTTTTTAATCTATGTGTGTGTGTGTGTATGTAAGTATGTGTGTGTGTCTATGTGTGTGTCGATTTTAGCATGGGATGTTAGGGGATGAATTCCTCATCGAAACAAACTGATATTTTAGATATGTTAATGGGGTATAATACAAAATTCTTTACTGCTAAAAGATTTTGTTTAAGACTTCTAAATATTGGAAGTATGTTCATAACAATGAGTGTGGGGGTAAGGAAGAATACTATTAATTTGGGACTTAGAAGTTAGGGAAAATAAAAATATAAATAAGGATTTTCAATATATATAGCACTTTTAGTAATCCGGGGGATATCAATACAAATTACATGTGTTTATAGCAGTATTTTTGAAACCGAAAGAAATGAGATGTGGGGTAAGCTTAAAAATATGAGTAATAACTACAAATTATCATCTATACTATACTATATTATTATTAGTGAGTTGAATTTCAAGCTCACACAGGCCCCCTTGAAATTTGGCAACTGAACAGTCGCATTTTTAATTTCTTTATATTCCAAACTTTAAAATGTGAACTTTTTCTACATTGATTGGATTTAAGAATCGTTTTCACTATTAAATCTCAAATTTAATTTGCTTTCCAATGATATCCATTGTTGATAGCTAAAAATAAAATTTTTAAAATCATAATTTTATATAGCAGCTTTAATTGCACAATTATTTTGTGTCACCGCTGTGTACCGCGTTTCTGTAACAACATTATTATGATGATCATAAACATTACATAGTAGTTTTACCTAGATTATTATAATGTATTTATTATCTTTTAACATATTTGAAAGGAATATTTTTTTTTGAATTATACAATTATGGTTGCCTTTGAATATTGTAACTACATTATGTAATAAAATAATAATCTTGATTGTGTTTGATAGTATTCAAACTTAGTGCAGTTATAATTTAACCCCATCAAAAAATGGTGTAATAATTTATAGGCATTTTTTGAATTAATTTAACTACGTTAGCATTTTTTATTGCATTTACTATTGATGATTTTGACTATATTTGATAATTTTATTCAATTTTAAAACAGTTATAAATTAATGAAATTAAGAAAATGCAATTATAATTTACCAGCAAGTTTTGGGTAAATTTAACTATATTTGAAGATTTTTAACCACATTTATGTGATGAAGTAATAAATTTGGCTACATTACATGAATTTATTCAATCTTAATACAATTAAAATTTAACTACATTAATAAATTGCAGTTATAATTTAATGACAATTTTGAATTATGCATGGTAGAAATTGAATATTTCAGCTATATTTATGTGATGCAGTAATAATTTTGGTTGTACACAATGATTTATTCGAGCTTACTGTAGTTAAAATTTAAATGCATTAAGCAAAAGCGGTTATTATTTTGCAGTATTTTTGGAATTAAGCAATTATTGTTTTTGAATATTTTAACTACATTTGTGTGATGCAATACTAATTTAGCTGTAGTAATAATTTTGTTTGATGTTAACGATAGTTATTTAACCGCATTATGAAAATATAATTGAAAAATGAATTTTGATTTTTGATAGCTTGAGATGATTAAATAATGACTTCACATAATTAATGCTTGATTCAACCGTGCAGCTCAGTGTTTAATACATTGCTTCCAGGTTTGATGACATAATTTGGCTAAGTTTACTCAATTTCGTTTACAATTACGATGATCAATAATACAATAAGCATATAAGTTGTTGTATTCGGGCTTAAGGTAGATGCACAGTTTAAGTGATGGGTCAAAACATGTGTTGTAGTGAGAATAATGTTGATAACCACCTAAAAGAGTTTATTTTTTATTTTTTGCAGTAAATTCTAAAATCACTTGCACCACCACCATCGGAAAACTTCTAGAAAACAATTGATGAATGTATCTTTGTATAGATGATTATGTAGTCATAGTTTGATTATTAGATATAGTTAATAGGTCAGACGAGAAGTGAGAGAATTTAGTAATAATACTGCATCAATGACACTTTTGCCTTTTTTGGCTGCAGGTACAAATACCTTCAATGGTTAAAATAATTGACTGATGTAATGCATGTATTAAGGCCAAGAAAAAATCACCTATTTGCGCTCAAGCCAATATCATACACGCGTTGCTAGCAGTTATTTCTGAGGCTAAAAAATGAATGGACTTCTCACAATTGTTCTCTTCTGTATGTTTTGGATATTTTCAAATATTGGTTACTGCGACCAGCTGTATGTCGTGTTTTGTACCCTGCATCAACATAGATCAGATTCGGTGAACAATAGTAATTTATATTGGAACCCATGTTATTTTCTTATTGCATCATCGTTTCTATTTCAATTGAATCTTCTGTTTACTACTTTTCCCCTGTACTACATCTGTTGCTTTTTTCTTTTTTCTTTTGCTCCCTTTTTTCAGCTGTTGACAAATACTTTTCCTGACTGTTTACAAATTTCATCCTATTACTATATTTCTCCCCATTGCAAAAACTTTTTTTACTCTTATTTAATTGAATCAAACTGCATTGTGTCTTTGTGTCTGCAGTTCACAGTGAATACTTCAACTATATCTATGCACATTGAAGCAGCTGTGTAATTGCAAAGCAACAACATTGGCGTTATATGCCACAGTGAATATACCTATGCATTAGCGGATCAATTTTTAACACATTATCCTCTAAATAGTCTGTGAACTTTAACATATTCACTGTAATTGTTTTGTTCGATTTTAATTGTGATTATCATAACCAAATATATCTATGTATTCTTTATCCTACCAAATTGTTATTCATGATGTAACACTATCGTTCAACAATGTTTTTTCATTACCACCGTATTAAATTTCTTATACATTTGGATATGACCTATTCAACAACAATATTTTTTCAACATCCGTGTGCGAAGCACGGGTTCGCACTAGTAGTTAATAATAAGAGATTTTAATATGGTAAAGCACATGTTCTTGATAAATTTGGGGTTAGCACTATACCACAAAGTAAATTGGATAAAATAAATAAATTTTTAATAGAAACATGGTTAATTGAACAAGTAATCAATGTGAAAAAATATACTTGGAGATCCGGGATAAGTAAAAATATACACTGTAAGCTTGATAGAATATTAATCAATAAAGAGTTTTTTTTTGCAAAATTCCCTAAATTTATGTGTAGTACATTAGAGCACAATATTAGTGATCATGCCCCTATACTTATAAAAGTAATACAGAACAAGGAGAGTGAGAACAATAATATGGTATTCCTTTTAGATACAAAAATGGATGGATATTAGATAATGTTTACAGGAGGGTAATGGATAGCTGTTAGAATTCTCAAGCAAGGATATTGAGCAGTTTCAATTCAATATTTTTTAAAAGATACTAATCAATGCCTTAAGAATTGAAACAAAGATAAAAGTTAAATTAATATATAGAAGTGATAAAGAAGGAAGGGAAAAATATTACAAGATTTAGTTGATGAAAATCCCAAAGATGAAGATAATATTATAAATTTTGTTACCAATCAAAAAATTTTATCTAAAGAATTATATGTAAATATAGTAAATCTAAAACAGAAGGCTAAGGTAGATTGGTGAACATAAAGGGATGATTGCCTAAAATTTGTTATGCAAGAATGAATAGCAGAAAACAAATTAATAATATAGGCAATATCTTTGACAACGAGAGTAAATCTACAAATGATTTTAATGAAGTGGAAAACGAGGCGATAAATTATTTTACAGAACTTTACAATACTAATGAGACAGGAGTGTAAATGCCTAATCTATTCTATTATATAAGAAAGTGAATATAGAACCCTTAGTATTATTGTCCTTCATTTACTCTCAGACTGAATAGTGCATTCTCCTTAATTTTTGGTACAATTTTCTTTTTAGACCCTCTAAAATTTTGCAACGTTCCATAAAACTACCATGATTAACATATCAATAAATGTTATCATTATTCCTTTTGATAAAATATTCTTATGTACGTTTGTTTCTTTTGATAAACCCATAATCATTATTACTTTGTAATCTAACAGAGATTTCTTCCTCTTCTCCATGTTATCATTACAATTTTTCATTCGTCATTTGTTTCCTACCATTTTTTTACATTCCTCCCATTTAAATTTTTTTCATTATGTTATCTTTTCCCATATATCGGTTTCATACGTATACTGCAATTAAAAAAAACTAAAATATCTATTTTCAATCGAAATTAACTTAAAGATTCCATTCAAATAGTTTTTAGTCAATCTCTTTATCTAACTATAATTTGGTCGAATTCATCATTAGTTCTTTAATTTCTATTCATTTAACAGAACAATCATTTTATTCATGTTTGTAGAGATTGTGGTTTTACCTGTTGTTTTCAGTGTTGTTGTTTTCATGGAAATTTTTTCTAAAAGCCTCCAAAAAACCTTGCTTACTGATCTATCAAGCAGGATTTAAAAGTTTGATTTTTTATTTATTATCTTTATTTTCATTTAATTTAAGGTTGAATTTTTTGTTTTGGCTCTAATATATTATTGCAGATCTTTACTTCAAATTTTGCGTTCAAAATTTTTTCTTCTTCTTAATTTTGTTACAATTTGTATGGATATGAATATGGTTTCCTTTATATTTTTATTCTTAAGTTTTCTATTTACATCGATGTTCACCTTAGATATTAAATAATCTTAAACTTTTTATAATACACAAGAGGTAAAGTTTACCTTTTTTATTTTGAAATTTAAGTATATACAAAAATCAAGTTGGAAAAATCTTATACTTTCTTATTTAGTTTCAATCTATATAATTATCAACCTGGTTTCCTTCATATTATGCAGGAGGTTATTGGATTGATTAATACATCGATATCATAGATATTTTTTTATAAAATCCTTGGTATGTTATGATGAACTATCTTTTAGTTCTCAAGTTTTATATTTGCATTGATGTTCACCTGATATGTGTTTCGTTAGCACGATCATGAATTTTATTTCCTTCGTATATTTTGAATAGCATAATTTGTCTACTAACACATGTATACCAAACAATCTTAAATTATGTATAATCTAAGACAAAATTGATGTTTCTCCATTTTTAAACATATGTATTCAAGAAAATAAAGTTGGGTAAAATATCACCTATGAAGTAAAAGAATGGTCAAATAATTAATTTTTATGTCGTATTTGAGAAAACAAATATAAATGTATAAATATTACTTTTGTTCAGTCTACCGTATGTAACTTCATGTTCAAAATTTAGTTTTAGAAAGGTGTTATATCAGTCTTTTTTTTGGAGTTCGAGTTCGATAGTTATGTTTAAAAGAAAACAGAATCTGAATTTAAGGAGCAAAGACGAAGGTAAAATGATAAATATGTTTTAATAAAATAATACATTTTAACTATAAACTATATACCCCAAGCAATCTACTTTACAGTAGAGTCCCCTTAAATGTCTTCCCCTTATCCATTTCCTGTGATTATACCGTCCAGTAACAATGTGATATCCCGGAATTTCGAGGAATTTAAAATGTGATAATCTCTTAATTAAATTATTTAAAATTGATAAAATTGTTATTTTCAAATATAAATAACCAATAAATTAATAATGTGATGTTTTAAATTATGATTTTAGATTGATTTTAAATAAGAATAATTAGTTACAAATTTAATTTGTGTTATTTTGTAAATAGATTTAAATAGTCCTATTATTTCTAAATTAATAAGTGTTATTTAAATGTG
Organism: Allium fistulosum; assembly: GCA_030737815.1. NCBI lineage: Eukaryota > Viridiplantae > Streptophyta > Magnoliopsida > Asparagales > Amaryllidaceae > Allium > Allium fistulosum. The sequence continues at coordinate 287,751,857 of CM060904.1, read as the reverse complement.
TATATGTATGTGTGTAGTTTAGAAGAAAATTATGATTTGAGAATTTAAAATAAAAGTGTTCCAATATAATTACAATAAAAATCTATCTTAAATTTAAATAAAGCTCTACTTATTCACTTTTGATCTATATATATATTTGATGTAATTTTGGTAATAATGTTTAAATTAAAATAAATCTTGTCAATATTAAATATAAATATAAAACAAATATATGGTATATATAAACTTATAAACATAAGAAACTTTGATATTTAACATAAGTGAAAATATATAAATAAATAATTATAAATGAAGTGTTTGGTAGTTAAGTTTAAAATAGAAAAATATACATTAGTTAAATACATTAAGTTTAAAAATAGAAATGAATATTTCAAATAAAATTATGGTTAAGTAAAAATATAAAATTAGAACTTAAGTTAAGTCTAGAATTATATAGTATACATGTATTTGCAGGCAAGAAATATATGTACTATAGCAATATCTAGATATGCAAGGCAAAAAGAGAAATAACATTTAAGTACATACGAAATTTAATAGGGGATAAGTAGGACAATACAAGACATGTTAATAAATGCTTGTACAAAATGTTTCATTTCAGCCTCCATGTATAAAAAAATCTCTGACCCAAACTATTAAAAAAATTGTACCAGTTTACAAAAGCTTGCATACTTGTTGCTTATTTATCAATCTTTGTTTTCTTTTGTTCATTTAAAAACTTAGCATACTCAAGTTCAAAAGCCAAAACCTATAATCATCTCCTCTGAAACAAATCAAAACCCTGTAATCACTTTTCAAGAGCTTGAGTCTGTAACCATCTCAAAACAATAAGCTTGTAGCATTTATCAAAACTGCAAGCCTGGAATCAAAGTTTAAATCATCATGTTCCAGACCAGTTCATTTTCAAAGCTTCAATTTTCCAGTAGGTTAATCAAAGCAATGCAAATATTTTCAGTTTTGAAGTTTCAAATGTTCAAAGCTTTTCAAGTTTTCAGTTTCAAATGAAATAAAGCATCCCAGTTCTTTCCAAAGCCTCTGCTTTTCAAAATCAGGTGAGTAAACATTTTTTTTTAAAATATAATAAGTGATAATCTGTTGAATGTGGTTCTTGGATTTAAATTGTGCTTTGCATGTGTATTTATTAGTGTAGAATTCTGTATATATGAATGTGTTCATGTGTGCATTTCTGGTTGTATTCATGCTTATCTCTATTTCCATATTTCAGAGTTAAATTTAGTTCCAATCCATTCTCTCTTTCTCTATTCTCTATTATGACTTAGTTTTCAAACAAGAAATGTTTGTTTAGTCATAGATTAAAACTTAAAAATGAAGTTAAGTAAAATATTTGGATATTTAACTGGGAAAAATGGAAAGACAGTGGAATTCTTAAAATCTTGTTAAATATCGATCATTGTAATTTGTTGGTTCAGGACTATAACTCGAATACACTTTGAAAGTTAAGATTTTTAAAACTAAAATCACAATTTTTAGTGTTAAAATGAATGTGCATTTTGGATATGACCAGAAATGGGTTTTTTAGTATTTTCCGATGACCTAAGTGATCTGGAAAGTCTGGGTTTCTGTCAAGGCTAGGGTAGCGATCAGGGATGCTGGAAAAATTAGAGAGAGTGGCGACTGTTCGCCGTGGTAGCGGCGGTGGGTCGAACTAGGTTTTTAACCTAGTTTTTGTTGAGGTCAGATTTGAGGTCACGGCATCGTCTCCAGGCGATAGAGCGGCACGAGACTTGGTGGAAGGCAGCATGGAAGGTTTGGGGAGGTGTGGCCAGAGTTTCTGGTGTTCCGGTGATCGGCGTGGGCTGTTCGAGGCGTTTTCTGGTGGTGGTCATGAGTTCCAGTTTCATTCCCATTGCTCGATTTCATTTTGAGGGTTGTACGAAAGTTATAGTGATCGATTCTGGTTGCAACGTTGATGAGTGACGTGCCAGAGAGTTCGTCACAGGTCGGAGATGGCTCCGGCGATGGTGCATGTGCACGGTGGCGTTGCGTGTCAGTGTTTTGGGATGTGAGTTTTCTCGAAGATAGTCTTGGGTTTTTGGGGTTTCGACTCGAGTTTGAGCTCGAGTGTTTAGTGGGTGATATGCCTACAGTTTTTAAAACTTTAAAAATTAAACTAAGTTGTTGAAATGGGGGAAGAAGGAATAAAACTCGGGTATGACCCGAGTGGCATTCGGGTATGACCCGAAGTAAGCCAAAATCCAATTTTTATAAAAGTTTTTAAAATAAGATTTTTGAAATTTAAAAACAAATTGGTTAAAACTTTCTTTATAACATTACTTTATAAATATCAAATTGTTTCTTAACATTTGTTAAGGAGTTTTAAAATTTATTTAATCTAGATTTTGTTAAGTAAAGTTAATTAATTAAAGATAAAGGGTTTTAAAATGTAAATGGTAATTAAGGTATTTATAAGATAATGTTTATCTTAAGTTAAAGAAGCTTTATTATCTTGGAATTAATTAAGTTAATTAGGGAAATTAAGTATAATTTATTAATTTAATTAACTAATGATTATGATTGATTAATTAATGATTAGAGATTAATTAATTTGTAATTCGAATTTACTTAATTATGTAATTAGAGGTTGTTTTATTGGTAATTAAGAAATATGTAATTAAGTTTTATGAATTAATAATTAAGCTTTATTAATTAATAATTAAAGGATAATTAATCTACAGTTAAGATTAATCAATTTGTTTTAAAGGTAATCAAGGGATGAATACTCAATTGTAGTTAATAAAATGAGTGTGATTGATTATAGTTAATTAATTTGTAAATCAATTAAAGATAATCACTTGATAAGAAATTAAGTATGAATACTTAATAAGATTGAAAAGTATAATTACTTAGCAAAGTAATTAATGTATAATTACTTGATGTAATTAATTAAAGGGGATTACTTAATGGGAAGTAATTAAAGTATAATTACTTGGAAGAGGTAATTAAAGATTTATTAGTTAGTGAAATTAATCAAAGGGTTTATATAATTAATTAAGAAGTTAATTAATTAAGGAAAATAATTACAGGATGATAATTTCTGTTTATGATTTAGGTTGATTAAGGAAAGTGATTAATTAAAGTTAATTAATTAATGTAATTAATTAAGGATTAATGTAATTAATTATAGTTAATTAATTAATGGAAGTAATTTATTAAGGATCATTAATTAATGTAATTAATGAAGTAATTAATGGTAAATTACTGTGAATGGTTAAGGATAATTAATTTGTGTAATAAATTAAAAGCTAATTACTTAAGGTAATTAAGAATAACTAATCAGGACGATTAATTAAGATGGAAATTAAAGGATGATCAATAAATTTATTTGTAATTAATATGATTAAGTAAGCAAGATTTATGTGATGAAAGTAATTAATTTAATTTATTTAAATTAATTAGAAATGGAAGTAATTAATTTAATTCACTTTAAATTAATTACAGAAGGTGATTAATAAATCATTGCTTATGGATGTTGAATGATATCGATTGTCTTGAATGGTTTGAGATCTCAGATATGAGATAAGTAATGTTGTGTGATATGGATGTTTTGGTTGAATATAATGATAATGTGAATTATCTATTGTGATGATATGAATTATCTATCTCTGTTTATATAGATAATAGAAATTGAATTGTTTTAACTTTAAAACAACTTGGACCTAAAAGATGGCGATTTGGATTTCGATGAGACCGGGATCGGGTTTCCAGATTTGGATATCCGAAAACCACATCGATCCAAATTAACGATAGGTCGTGAATCTTAAGTGAAGATGAAGATTCAGAGTGCAAGGGTTATTGTCGTTAACTCTGAGGATGATTCCAAAATGAGTGTAACGAGATAATGCCTTCGGTTTCGTTCGAACCCGGAACGAACTTGTATGGATTGAATGCTTTCAGAACATCGTCAGGTGGACGGTGAGCATTCTAAGTGATGTGTTCTGTTGAGGTAATTGTAGCCTCAAGCTTCATCAACCGGGAATGGCTAAACCAGGGGAGGTGCAGCAAGGCTTCGTGGGTAGCACCCACTGAGAGTAAGGTCATCCCTGTCTAGATGTCCCTTTTTATTTCGGCTTAGTGGTGCGGTTGCTGATCACAACCGTGGGGTGATTTTATTCGGAATTATCCAGTAAGGTATGGTTCCATCCTTGTGTTGCAGGGGATTGGGAGTAATCCTCGGTACGCTGATCTAGGCCAGGTACTGTGATGGGCGGTACCCCAGTAGCCCTGCCATTGTATGGAATCCAAACTCCAATAAGCATCGTACGATTTAGTTGTGCCCAACTATGTTGGGACGTGAGATGTAAGCATTCCAGCTATTTCTGTATTTTACTTGAAAACCCTAGACACTATTATAATATAACTGGATTTCCTATCAAATGTTTGGTTAGCGTAAGGTAAAAACTTACCCATGTTTATGTGTGGGAAGTCTTACGTGATACCTTTGTTTTCAAAGGTTTTAAAGTTAAGCAACTTTAACCGTTTACTCATACCAGACCCATGTCTGACCCGGAGTTTATTTCTGTTTTTCTTAAACTCTCGGGTACTCAAATTTTTACGAGTAGCTAAGGGATTTAGGTTTGCTTTGATGAATTCTGGAGGAGCAATGGAGCAGGAGGCTTCAGCGTATAGATATATATTGGTTCCGCTGTGTTAGTGTTTATCTGTATTTCCGCTGTGTTGTATCTCTGTGATGTTTTGATTTGTATGAAAGACAGGTGTTTATAACTGTCTAATTTGTGATGTATAAGCTGTGTATCTCTGATGTATATGATACTATGTAATAGTTATGTGATGCATTATATTTTGTTCCGTTTCCGCTGTGAGATTCTGATGTTGTTCAGTTCTTTCTTCTCTATCTTTTCTCTTTTCTATCCCTTTCTTTCTTACAGATGATGCGACTTTCTGGTGATAGAAGGTCGGGTCATTACAAACAATTATAACTACCACCCTTTATTATTCTTTTGGTTAAAAAAGATAACACATAACATTACAAACTCGAATGATTTAACTCGTTCATATTTTGAATTGTACAAATTAGATGACATAATATGATTTTACTATTGTTATCCCGCCTTTTGGCAAGGCCGTGACACCAAAAAATTGACTAGAAATCAATGACAGTCCATCCTGTAGGGCGATTACATCACAAGTTCACCATGGTAAACACTTTGGTGCTTTCACCGAGAACTGAACTCAGGAGTTCTATCATTTGAAAGTTGAATCAGAAGGCTAAGAGATTTAGATCCGGAGAATCATGACGAGACAAACAAGTAGAAGGCAAAGAGCTGAGAGAAGTCAGCATGAAGGAAGTCAAGAGGCCTCCTCGGGAGCAAACCAAGCATCGATCTTCATCACCAGGGATGAGATGGAGACAATGATGAAGAGGCAGGAGGAGATGATCCAGAATTTGCTTCAACAAATTGGACAACTTGGAGTGCAAAATCAAGGAACAACCAGGGCCCAGAATGAAGCAGGACCATCCAACGCAGCGCCGAAGCTGGGAGGCGCACACTTAGGACATGTTGATCCGAACACGGGAAGAGAGACAAGGACATCCGAGCAACCTGACAGCAATAGAGGGATGAACGCTCAGTCAGGGGGGCAAACACCCGAAAGCTCACACGGACTCGGGGGGCAGATCGAAGGTAGTGAACGAGGACTACAGCTTGGAGACAATGATAGATTGGCAGAGATGGTCAGGCGAGCCATGAGAGGAGGATTAGTAAACAGAGATCTTGAAGATGTGAACAAGAGTCCCTTTTCTCCTGCAATTAGGTTGGCTAGGAACCCACCAGGATTCAAACTACCAACAGTAGAAGGGTATGATGGGAGGACGGACCCTGCGGTCCATCTAACGAGGTATATAAGGCACATGGAAGTGCTGGGGGCATCACAGGAAGTCATGGCCCGGTGCTTCCCATTGTATCTGACAGACATAGCAGCTTTATGGTTCAGACAGCTAGAGAGCGGTTCCATTGGGACATGGACCGATTTGATTGAGAAATTTATGAGGCAATTCAGAGTTCATATTTCGAGACCCAAGAATGTGATGAGTTTGGCAACGCTAAAACAGAAAGCTGGGGAGTCTTTGAGGAATTTCTTGACGCGATTCAATGCGGCGGCAGCATCGGTGTATCGGCCAGATCCATCCATGGTTATGATGGCAGCTGTGTCCGGAGTAGCTGATGGCACGGAATTCAAAAATTCATTAACTAAGGATCCGCCAATGGATCTAGGAGAATTCTATCACGAGGCAGAAAAGTTTTTACGATTGGAAGATGCTAATGCTGAAAGAGAAGAAGGAGAGGGAATAGAAGTTTATGCACTTAAAGACAAAAAGCCTCTCGAAAGTGATTCAGGCAAGGATAAAGGAAAACGAAAGGCTGAGGACAATGGTGACAGGTCAAAGCGACTGCGGAGAGAGCCACGATTCACCACTTATTCAGAGCTGAATGAGAGTTTGGAGCGAATCTACCAAGATACACGAGAACAAGTTCCCTACCGTAGGCCAATACGAAGGGATCCCACTGTTGACGAGAGGAAATCAGACAGATACTGCTTATTCCACGAACTGAATGGTCATAACACTAACGACTGTAGACATCTGAAGGATGAGGTGGAAGGGCACATCAGGAACGGTATGCTACTTCAGTATGTGAGAAGGCGAGCTCCAGCAGTGGAGCCAGAGCGACCACCATCTACATCAGCTAGGGGTGCCCCCGAGCCGGGACACCGTATGATTATCAATTAATTAAAATAACGATGAACAAGTCGTAAACCTCTCACCAACACGGGTAAATCATTTGCACATGTGCGAGATCACGAACGGTCCATAAGCATGCGCTGAATGACTACTAGCCCTATCATTGTGGGAATTTACACTTTGACATCCTTGCTTTGCTTTTGTTTCATCTTGATTTGAATATTTGAACTTGACTTTGTTTAACATTTCTGCTAAAGACTTATTTTCAATGAAAAAATGCTACTTGTGATTTCATAACGGCTAAGCCACTTACACATGTACGGGATCACGAACGGTCCCTAGGCATGCTCTGAGATGGTGATAAACCGTTGCAAGAAACAATCCGGGGATTCACCCGAACGTGAAACCTGGTATTGATGATACTAAGTCCCTCCCCGGGCACACTCAATTCGCCTCGAACGGCACCCGACCACGAACGGTCACAATTCGCCTCGAACGGCATCCGACCGCGAACGGTCACAATTCGATCGCGAACGATCACACTTCGCCACGAACGGCACCCGACCTCGAACGGTCACCATTAGCCTCGAACGGCACCCGACCTCGAACGGTCACCATTAGCCTCGAACGGCACCCGACCTCGAACGGTCACCATTAGCCTCGAACGGCACCCGACCACGAACGGTCACAATTCGCCTCGAACGGCATCCGACCGCGAACGGTCATACTTCATCTAGTATAACATTCGATCACGAATGATCACACTCTGCCTCGTACGGCACTCGACCACGAACGGTCTCAGTTCACCTAATACGACACACGATCGCGAACGATCACATTCCTCTTTTCACGTCACCCGACCGCGAACGATCACAACTCGCCTCGAACGGCACCCCTCACCTCAAATGGCTTGATCGCGAACGGTCGTCATTTGGGGCCATATAGAAATGCTAGATCGCGAACGGTCGAATTCCGCCTCAAATGGCTTGATCGCGAACGGTCGTCATTTGAGGTCATATAAAACTATCGATTTATTTGCAGGGCATCAACAGGATATGAACATCCAGCTTATGGCATTACAAAACACACCTTCCTATCGCAAGGCATGTTTTGGGGGGAAAATGTTATCCCGCCTTTTGGCAAGGCCGTGACACCAAAAAATTGACTAGAAATCAATGACAGTCCATCCTGTAGGGCGGTTACATCACAAGTTCACCATGGTATCGATGAATTTTGTCCGACTCCGGATTAGGCTACAATTGATAAGACGCGTCAAGGAAAGCCATAGGAGCCAGCATTCCAAATCTCGAGTCAATCCGAGTTCGTACGCCCAAGGTATCATCGATGCAAGTGAAGGACATAGCCTTGTGATCGTCTCCATATGGTTCGTATCCATCAAGGTCGACTCCATCAAGATTGACTCCATCCCCTTCGTATCCCTCAGAACAAACCCTTAGCTCGAATCCATCGAACTTCCCTGCATTACTTCGAATCCATGAGAAGTACCATTGCTTCGACTCCATCTAAGCAGCCTCGACGTTCGAATCCATCCAAAGCCTCCCTTAGTTCGAATCCATCAGATGGTCGAGCTTCATACCCAGTACCCGAATCCACACTCGATTACCTCGAGTTATCCTTAGTTCGAATCCGCGAAGATATCCTGCTTCGAATCCAACAAAACGCTCTGCTTCGAATCCATGCATAGGTGCCTCCCCTCGAATCCATCTAGCTACGATTGACTTCGAATCGATTGAAGCATGTCGCTATCGATACGAGCAAAGCGTCATTCGAATCGAGTGGGGAAGATATAGCGTGATCGATTCGAACGAGCATACGTTCGAATCCATGTACTTCGAATCGACTACTTTACATCGACCAAGTCACAAGCAGCTAAGGACGTGGATTCGACCCAGTCAACTCGGCGGGAAAAGTGGATCGATACGAGAGACGCGCGCCACGTCAACATCCTCACATACAAGCATATCGATTCGACCCTATCAAGTCGAAAGGGATCGATTCGAACGAAGCACATCAGCCAGAAATGCAAACTTGAATCGATCATAACTTGAGATCTACAAGTCCAAATGCTACGAAATTTGGACAGGAGCTAACTGGCAACCTAAGGAATGTCCATGCCAAATTTTAGCTCAATCGGAGCAAATCTTGATCGATTCGAAGCAAGGGTCGAATCGATCCCAAAGTGGGCCCGGATTTCCAAAGAGCGGGCATGTGGGCCCCCTCACGTGCCAGAACTGGTCTCCCCTCACTTTAGGCGAAATATCAGCCTCCTACACCTATAAATAGAGCCCCTGGTCATTCAGAAAAGGGGTCGGAGAATTCTAAGTACTGAAGAGCGCCCAGATTCTGCCAGATTTACTCTAGAACACCACTGCTTCTTTAGATTCAGATTGTAATCATATAATCAGTTGTACTATCTCAGAAGAAATTGTAATCATCAAGTAAACATCAATAAAATCATCAACTTCAGAGTGGACGTAGGCAAGATCGCCGAACCACTATAAATCTCGTGTTTCTGTTCATTATTTTTGAATTGTGATACCCTGTTTGCTTAGATTTGAGATTTGTGTGTGAATATTGTTGATTTATATTCATATACTGGTGCTTTCACAACATTCGGGGTTTGTGACCAATTTTGGCGCAAACAACTATTAAGAGATCATTATAATATGTTAAGGAATAAGTCAGTGATATTTCAATATCTAGGCTTTCCCATATTGCAATAGTTTTCATATTATATAATTAGGCTATGCGCAATATGGCTATAAACAGCAAGCTATGAATTGTAGAATGACAATCAAGTAGTAATATAGACTATTATTTTAAATATAGTTTACTTCAAGATAGCATCAGAGTAGAAATTCAATCTTCGTTATATCCTCTATTTTTAATTCATTAAAAATCAATATGCAATTCCCAAACAATCACTAATCCCCAACATAATCTCTACATGTTATCACATAACCCTAATTACACCCGTCATCCTTTCCTCCACCCTGAACCAGCCGCACCGCGTTTGCCACCCACCACCATCGAACGACCCAAAATCCAATACCATCTCCAGATCCATAAGCCATCCCGGCCTCAGTGCTATTTTCGCCGAAATACGACCTTGACAGCGGCTGCTCTGCCTACCTTTGACCTTTCTCCAACTCATGACTTCACAAGTAACCTCCTTCCGAACCCGATTCACTCAAATCCGACCCGCTTCCTCTACCACAACCCTCAGCCAGAACTTGTCATAACCAACAAAACATACATCATCACCGACCGCTATCACCATCCTTGCATTCAGACCTGCATCATCATCGAATGATGTCACTGTCCCTACACCCAAACTTCTAGATTCACGCAGCCAACCAACGTCTAAACTTCCAGATTCACGCAAATCAACCCACATCTAAATCTCATAGATTCGACCTAGCATTAACATTATCGACAACCAAACCCCACAAATCTGTCCACTAGTTCTCCCAAACCCAAACCATTCCCTTAGCCTGGCTTGTTGGTGTGGATTTCTGGTGAAGTGGCACAGCAGTGGTAAAATCAAACCTGTAAAGATTGCTCCAAGGCACATTGATGACGCTTTCCTTAAAACTTTATGTACCCTCACCACTCGTTTAGACAAACAAATGGGTGCTGTGAGGGTAAATCATCTTTCAAGATACAATGGAAATGAGATGATTAATCTCTTTAGTCGACTGCGATAGACTATCGAAATCGATTCAAACTATTTTCTGTGGCTGTAGTGACAAGAGTATCAAGTTTGTGATCTACAGTGTCACAAACCCGAAATAGTATTGAAAGAAATAATAGAGGAGAAGAGAAGGAGATTGGAAACAAAGGAAATTTGAATTCTGGAACGCTTTTCAAGCGTTTCTATTTTCAAAGAGAAGAAGATTATAGTGCTTCAAATCACATCATATCGTTATAGGTACCAAGCACTCTTCTTCGGATAGATATAATATTTAGTTTTTCAATTTAATATTATAGTGCTTCAAATCACATCGTATAGTGTACTTTTTCTCTTTGAACTCAAGATAATGAATTTCATTATGTTGAGTTGAGTTTCCATCATAGGTGATTTCTATATTGGCTTTAAACTCATTCCTTTTGATGTTTTCAACACCAAATCTCTTGCAAGTCCTTTTGTAAATGGATTAGCCAAGTTTTGATTAGATCTTACGAAATCAATGGTAGTTACCCCATCATCGAGCATTTCCCTCACTGCACTGTGCCTTAGGTTAATATGTCTAGATTTTCCATTATATATTTGGTTATATGCTAATGATAGTGTTGCTTGACTATCACAATGCATAAATATCAAAGGCATTGGTTTTGGCCATAGAGGAATTTCGAATAGTATATTTCTTAACCATTCCGCTTCTTTGCTACAAGAAGCCGGTGCTATAAATTCAGCAGCCATGGTAAAATCTGCAATACACGTTTGTTTGTTTCTTTAAGGTCCAGGATATCGCTCCCCCACCAAGAGTGAATATTCATCCACTGATTGATTTATTATTATCCTCTCTTCCAGTGTTCTAACTGGCATTTGTGTATCCTTCTATTATACTTGGATACCCACTATACAATATAACATAGTCCATGGTTCCTTTTAAATATTTTAAAATTCTTTGTATAGCCAGCTAGTGAATATGGCTAGGGTTACTATTATATGTACTCATTTTACCAACAACGTAGGTAATATTAGGTCTTGTGCATGTCATGACATACATTCGACCACCAATAAGTTTAGCGTATTCTAGTTGATCTTTTGATCTACCGGTATTAGAATATAGTTGCATGTTTGGGTCAAATGGGATTTTTACAGGTTTGCAATCAAATTAATTAAAACTTTTTAGAATCTTCACTATGTAATGAGACTGGGTAATGACCAACCCTTCTGCTGTTTTATGATTCTTATTCCTAGAATCACTTCAGCTTCCCCATATCTATCATGTCAAAACATGAAGATAGAAATCTTTTTGTTTCTTCAATACTCCAGGTATCAGTCCTAAATATCAACATATCATCAACATAAAGAAATATAATTACACCTTTACCAGCACAAAATTTGCTATAGATACATTTGTATGATTTGCGAATCCTAAAACCATTTGATACTATGGTTTTATCAAATTCCTTATATCACCATTTTAGTGCTTGTTTAAGACTGTAAAGTGATTTAATAAGTTTACATACTTTACGTTCTTGTCCAGCATCACAAAACCCTCTGGTTGAGACATATATATCTCCTCATCAAGTTCTCCATTTAAGAATGCAGTCTTGATGTCCATTTAATGAATTTCAAATTTATAAATAGATGTTAATGCAATTAATGTCCTAATTGTTGAAATTCTAGCTATAGGTGCATAGGTATCAAAGTAGTCCATTCCTTCCTTTTGGGTAAACCCCTTAGCAACTAATCTAGCCTTAAAAATTTCTGTCATACCATCTGCTCTTAATTTCTTCTTAAGTATCCACTTACACCCTTTTGGTTTAGAACCAGGAGGTAAGTCTACTAGTTTCCATGTTTGATTTCCCATAATATAATCCATTTCATCATTTATGGCTTCTTGCAAAAAGGCTGAATCCTGAGACTTTATGGCCTTGGTATATGTTAAAGGATCAGAATCTATAGTTGTAGAAAGCATAACTTGATGTCTAATACCATATCTTGATCCTTCAACCAAACAAGTGATTAAATCTGGTCTGAATGACCTTTTAGTTCTCATTCTTTTACTTCTCCTAAGAGTTTCACCAGTTTCATCATTATTTTCTTAAGTGTTCTCAAATTCACGAATAGGTTCAGTGACCTCCACTATTTCACATATAGGTGTATTAACCTCCACCGTTTCACTAATAGATGGATTTGATGGAATAGACAATCTATTTTCATAGAACACCGCATCTCTAGATTCTATTATTGTGTTTACCTCGAACAAATTATTAGGTTCTATTACTGGAAACTTATAACCCTTGTCATGTTGAGCATATCCTAAGAAAATACACTCAATGCCCTTTTGTCCTAATTTCCTGATTTTTGGTTCAGCTAATCGAACAATGGCTCTACAACCCCAAACTCGATAATAATCAAGGTTTTGTTTGCGTTTCTTCTAAAGTTCATCAGGTGTAACTTTGATCCTTTTATGATGTATTCTATTTAAAATGTAAAATGCAGTAAGTAATGCCTCACCCCAGAAACTAGTATTAAGACCAACATTACATAACATAGCATTAAACATTTTAGTAGGAGTCCTATTTTTATGTTCTGCTACCCCATTTTGTTGTGGAGTATAAGCTACAAACGTCACATGTATAATTCCTATAGATTCAATAAATGTGGAAAAATGATATTCACCTCTCCTATCAGATCTAAGGGTCTTAATATTAACATCACGTTGGTTTTCTACTTCAGTCTTATAGGTCATAAATGAATTTAATACTTCATCCTTAGTATGCATTAAATAAACATAATAGTATTTTGAATAGTCATCTGTAAATGCGACAAAATATTTCTTTCCTCCTCTAGTAGGAGTACTATGCATATCATAAACATTACTATGAATCAATTGTAACAGATTAGTTGTAATATCAGATTTCAGTGAGGACGATTTCTAGTTATTTTAGTTAATGAGCATATCCTACACTTATCATCAACTTTATTATCATCTTTAGGGATCATGTTTAATGACATCGTATTATCCATACTTTTAATGTTAACATGTCCTAATCTATAATGCCATTAAGAAAAGGAGTCAATAATATAAGCAAAAGCAACCATTTTATTAACATTCAATTTGAACATTCCATCATTCATGTACCCTTTTCGAACAAACATTCTGCTTTTGGTCAATACATATTTATCTGACTCAAAGACTTGTTTGAAGGCAAATTTATTTAATAGACTGCCAGACAAAAGGTTCTTTCTAGCCACAGGTACATAATTTAATGTCAGAATTTTCCCGAACGTGAACTCCAAGTCTATTATACCTTCCCTTTGACCGCTACTTTTCCTGAGTTATCCATATAGAGATAATTTTCATTTTTAGACAGTTCAAGTTTCTTGAATAGATCCTTATCATTACACATATGCTTAGTAACACCAGAGTCGATCCACCAAAAATCCCCTCTTTTAATCATGTTGATTTTAGATATTATGACCACTAATTTTTTCTTTTGTTGATTGAGGTTTCTTTTTAAGAAACGATAATCTCTTTTAAAGTGACCAGATTTTCCACAATTGTAGCATCCATTCACTTTCTTGGCCTTCTGATTATTGAAGTTTTTCTTATTCTGAAATTTCCTCTTTTGATTCTTAGAGGTTTTATTTCCCTCTTTTTCCTCATGGATCTTAATCGAAACATTAATGGTTCAGTGATTTCTTTCTACCTAAGTTGTTCTTCTACTTGAAAATACTGTGCAAGATTATCCAAACTCATATCATCCTTCTTGTGTTTAAAGATTTTCCTTTGATCCTTCCAAATAGGGAGGGGGGAGTTTGTCTGTTATGGATGAGACTTTTATCTCCTCATCTATATTCATATTATGTTGGTTGAATTAGTTTAGGATATTCATAACATAATTGAATTGCTCTACTACTGGCCTACATCAGTCATTTTATAGTTAAAAAATTTAATAGCCAAAATATTTGTACTTGTTACGTCCTCCATTAGATAATTGGCCTTCAATGCATCCCATATTTCTTTAGTAGTTGATTTATTGTAGTACCTATCGAACAGAGTATCCGTCATTGCATTACGTATGTGCTCCTTGCATATGTAACCATCTTGCTCCCATTTTACTCTTGATTGTGCTTACACAATAATCTCATTTTCTATTTCCTTTGGCTTTGTCGTCATAAGAACATAAACCACTTTTAGTCGGACTAATAGGAAATGCATCTTTTTCTACCAACGCACGAAATTAACACCAACGAATCTTTCTAATTTGGTGAAATCGGAAGCAAACTCTCTCAAACTGTTCAGTGCCATTGATGAATAACTTCTTAAGATTGTTGGTGTGGATTTCTAGTGAAGTGGCATATCAATGGTAAAGTCAAACCTGTAGAGATCGCTTTAAGGCACGTTGATGACACTTTCCTTAAGACATTATTTGCCTTTACCACTCGTTTGAAGAAACAAATGGGTACTGTGAGTTAAGGTAAATCGTCTTTCAAGATACTATGGAGCCGAGATGATTAATCTCTTCAATCGATTGCGATAACACTGACAAAATCGATTCAAACTATCTTCTGAATTGACTGCAGTGAGAAGAGTATCAAGTTTGTGATATGCAGTGTCACAAACCTGAAATAGTATTGAAGAAATAAGAGAGGAGAAGAGGAGAAGATTTGAAACAAAGGAAAATTGAATTTTGAAATGCTTTTCTGGCATTTCTATTTTTAGAGAGAAGAAGATTAAAACTGAAACACTTTTTAGGCATTCCTATTTATAGTTGCAAATAGGTGCCTTTTTGTTGTGAGAAGACGCGTCCATTCATTTCAAAATGTCCCGTTGTTTGTAATAGTCATGTTTCCCACCGTTTCCAACAGTCAAATCTCCCGCCATTTCTGTCTAGTTAATTTTGAATTCTGGGATTGTTAAGGGGTTATGATCTGGCCCGTTCTGTCCAAAATTATAATTTAGAACCAAACCCTACTCAGTCCGTTGGTCCATCATATGGCGGTGTACGTGCATGTGGTAGTTGTGCATGACCTCCATCCTCACAAAAGAGTAAGCATTGGATGCCCAAAGTGCCGAATCTTCTCTTAAGGAATCTATATTTAAACAAATATAATTCCTACTCTTCTATGATGTGGGACTATTCCTAATCCCACTTCTTCTTCTACTCTTTCTCTTCTTCTCATTTTAAAACTACCTCACACAAATAATTTTATAAAAATTTACACTAATATAGCGTTTACAATGGTTGATTAGATATTCTCCTAGATTGGAAATCGGCTTGCTTGCTAAGCCTCTTGAAGAGATGAAATTTTATTCACAGTTTTAGAAAAGGGATTGAAATGAAGAAGGATTGAAAAGGGAATCTGAGAAGAATTTGATAAAGTGGAGACTAAATGTTCATGTGAATTCCATTTCACAGCAATGATTGTTCTTAAGCCCCTCACCTTTTCATATTGCATAAGATAAATCCATTTTTTGTTCTTTGTTTTTTGTTTGGAAAGTACAAAACATTTTTTTGGGAAGCTTAAAAAATAATAGAATTTAAGGGTGCTGAATTGAAACTAAAACAGATTCTTAAATGTGAACCACGAGAGCATAAAATTTTGCACGTTTCGTTGTCTATGCTTACAAAATTAAAGAAAGCACTTGAGAATGTTGTTCTATTCGTAGTGAATAACAATCATTATTTTGTTATTGGAACTCTTTCTGTAAAAAACTATAATTAGATATGTCATAATTAATATTTGAAAAGGAGTCTCAATTGTCTCACAATTACTCGAGTGTACCTGTTTATTTCACCGTCTACAAGTTTCTTCGAAATTTCCATTCTCTAGAACCATAGGTTATGTATGCCTCTTCATTTTCAGGTCAAATACATAATAACTCCTCAGGTAAGTCATCTTTATGGGTCTTGGGTTCTGGTACTTCCCACCATATGTCTCGAGACCCTTCATCTTTTGCTTTTTTGCCTTCATCATTCTCTATTCCTATTATGATTGTTTATGCCACTCTTATGCCTTTGGTGGGAGTTGGTTATGTTGTTACTCCCAAACTATCTCTTTCCAATGTCTATCATATCCCAAATCTCACAATAAACCTTGTATCTGTTAGTCAGTTATGCGATTCAAGTAATATAGTACAATTTACTTCTGATTCTTTTTTTATGAAAAATCTACAGTCACAAAAACTACTTGGGATAGGTCATAAGGAAGGGGGAATATATGTTTTGAATGAATTAAAATTTTCAGTTAGTTCTGCAACTAGTATTGACGTCCTTCTTCCTTTAATTTTTATTTACTCATATTTCTTCTTCTCGTTTGAGATTTTTAGCATTCACGTGTGCCTGAGGCAATTTTCAGACTCATGATATCTCTAATTGTAGTGGATGTAAACTGGAAAAGTTTTTCACTTTACTCCTTAACAGTAGTATATCAGTTTCTTCTGCTCCATTTGATTTGATTCATTCCGATGTGTGCGGACCATCTCCAGTTCACGCTAAAGGAGGGTCTCGATATTATATGTTCTTTATTTGTAACGACCCGTATTTTCACGGATCGAAACATCGTAAAGGAGTTGGCCTTTGGTTGCATTTCTGTTAAGTTTCAGATTTTGGCAGAATTTTGTCTATGTCCTAAGTCGGTTTGGACGAGTTAAGAGGTAAGTCTGGGTCGAGTTGCCGACTTAAGGAATTAACCGAGTTAAGGAAGTGGGGTTGACCGACTTAAGGTAGTGACCGACCTAGGTGATAAGTCGTGACCGACTTAAGAGGTTTAGGCGACCTAAGGAAGAGGAGTAGGCGACCTAAGTATTCTGGGGTTAGGTCGTGGGGTAGAGTTAGGTCGGTAACGACCTAAGGAGGACCAGCAGTTAGATTGCGTAGTGATTTAGGTCGCGAGTTAGTTTGGGTCAACCTATAGAATGTTTGCGACCTAAGGGAAGCGCGAGCTAAGGAACTTACGACCTAGTGGTTAGCGAGCGACCTAGTATATAGTTAGGTCGGCAACGACCTAAGGAAGCTGGGGCTGTAGTGAGCGACCTAAGAGTTGAGTGGTAGGTCGTAACACCGTTAGGTCGCGTGGGTGCTAAGTGGTTAGGTCGCAGGGTTTTGTAAGTCTTAGGTCGTAGCTTAGTAAGTCGTTAGGTCGCGTGTTGGCTTAAGCGTTAGGTCGCGTGGGAGTCTAAGGTATTAAGTCGTAACCCCGTTATGTCATAGGTCGGCAAGGCAATTAAGTGTTTGGTCGCGTTAAGACGTGTGTGTTTTGTAGGCAGTTAGGTCGGCAACGACCTAAGTTAGGTCGTGGACTTCTATGGTTGTTAAGTCGCGATGTGTTAGGTCGCTGAGAAGTTGAGTCGTAGCCTATGCGTTAAGTCGCGCGTTGCGTTAGGTCGTAGGTCGCTGGGTGTTTGGATGCGCAGGAGTGTTAGGTCGGAGAGGCTTAGGTCGGAAACGACCTAGGGAGATAGCCAGATTTCGACTTAAGGAATTTCAGCTATAAATAGGAGGGGTTGTTCTCACTTTTTGGGATCCGGATTTTGAAGCGACGAAGTGCTGCCATTTTGAGAGCTCGACTTCTACACTTCTTCACTTCTTTTCTCCACTCTAATCTAGTGCTTCCATCCATCCAAATCGAAGATCAAGATTGAAGATTCAAGAGCTTAGATTGGAGATCTTCATCTTTTCAAGAGAGATTTCTTCGTTTGAAGCGGATTCGTGATAGATCAAGCTTGATCCCTTGCTGTCCAGATCTGAAGCGTGTTGATTTGAGGTTGTTTAGGTGATTTGGTGAGTGGTGATTATCTCTCACACGGATCCAAAGGAGTATATCGGATTGTTGGCTCGATTTGGTGTTAAAATAGGGATTTCCATGCATTTTCTTCATCCAAAGTGTAGATCCATATAGATCCATTGTTCATGATGATGTTACATCCATTTTATCATATGTTAACCTATGCAAGTTCATTCATCAAGTTTGTAGAGATATAATCCATGTTTTCATGCTTATTGGACTTTCAACTCTTTAATTACGAAAATGCCATTATTGTTATAATTGTCTACTTAGATCATATTTGAATGCTTGATTGTTTGGATTGATGTTTGATTTGATTGATTGTTATGAACTAGATGATTGATGATTAGATTTAGACCGAAGATGATTCAAAAGCTAAGGGAAAGGCTCTTGAATTGGGAAAGCTGCTCGTGGCATATGTAGCGGGATGATGAAGCTCTTATGCATAGATTCGATGATGTGATGTTGAGATGAGGCTTTGCGAGGATGTAATGAAGCGAGTCATCATGTGATGAAGACTTGGTCTAATCCAGACGGGATCATTCCAAGCATGTTGATAACTCGGTGATATGATTCGAGTTGTGGATAATGAATGGATATGAGAATAGTCGTCGAGGAGGATGACTAGGGGGTTTGGATAGCATCGTTGTTGAAGGTTCTAGCATGCTCTAAGCAAGAGTACGTTTGGGCAGATTCGATAGTCCCAACGGCCAACTGTTGATGGTCGAGTACTCTGGGCAGATTCGATAGTCCTAGGCACGGGCTGCGACGACGTGCGGGAGTTATGTCTAGAACTGGGGTTTCCATTAGCCCTTGACGGACGGCTGAAAGAATGTGCCGGTCATTCAATTAACGGTGATATCGAAGCAATGATAACAGTGATAGCCATAGTCATGGATGTTTGGTTGTATCGTCATTCGGACTCAAGAGCGGTATTTTCTGGGTGCTTATCTGATTTAGGCCTTGGTACTTGGAAAACATCGCCTTTGACTCGAGTGATAGTAGCTTTACTTTAAATTGTATGCTCTGCTTTGTTTGCTTCTGCTTAGTGTGTGTCTGGGGGCTATCACTGTAGAATGAGGTTGGAGTGGGAGGGTTGTGTTCCTATTCCTTTTCCTTTATGCTCTTTTGGTATGTTGTTAGTTAATTTACTGCTCACTAAGACTGTTGTCTGACTCGAGGCTTTATGTTTTAATTCTTATTGCCTTGGGTTGTTCGTCCATTTTTGGGACGGGCAGACTAGGTAGCAGGTGACAGGTGTCGTTCTCTTCTCACGATGCTGATATCGAAGACGAGCTGGAGGGTTGCATATTATCTTCTTATTATATGTACTGGATGTTCCGCTGTTTTGTATTCTCTGAGAGATATGTAGTGAGGCTTGATGTATTGACTATTTGGATGCTTGTATTCAACTATTATGGATTTTTATATGATGGCCTTTTGTTCTGTAAAGCTTCACTATACATATGTTCTATTGTATTTTGTCCAAGCGCTGTGAGCAATACGATAGATTCTGTTGTTTTTAATTTACCTTGACAATCGTCCATGGTCGCCTGGCACACTTTACAGCGCACTTTCTCTAGATTCGGTGCAGGGGTCATGGGCGGTCGTCACATATATGTTCTTTATTGATGACTATACATGCCACTCTTGGGTCTATTTCGGTCTGACTTTTTTGAAATATACAGAAGCTTAGACCACTAATAAAGGTACAACGTTCGGCTATTACAAAATGTTTTAGGTGTGATTTAGGTGGAGAAAAAACTTCTAAGGAATTTTGTGAATTACTTTATGTGGATGGAACTATTCAACAAACCTCATTTACCGATGCTTCTTAAAAAAATGCAGTTGTAAAAAAAACAAAGTCATATTCTTGAAACTACTCGATCTATGTTACTTTCTTCTTCCACCAAGAGAATTTTGGTTGAAGCTGTTCTCACCGCTGTTAGACTAATTAACACTATTCCATCTTCTAGCACAGGTATTTTACCTTTTGAAAAATTGTATGGACATGCATCTGATTATTTTATTTTAAAGTGTTTAAGTATACTTGTTTTATTCTCCTTCCTCTTTTAGAATGTAACAAGTTATCTTTTCAGTCTGCTATTAATGTTTTTCTTGGCTATGGTGAGGATAAAAAGGGTTATAGATATTTTTATCCAACCACTCAAAAACTTTATTTTTCTTGAAATGTTTTTTTCGTAAATATATATCAATTTACTCTATTCCATCCAACACTCATAGTTTAACCAGATCAAATCTTTTTCATGTTGATCCTTTTTCCAAGGATAATAATGATAATGGCCTCATAGAAACTGGAACACCTGAAGCTGCATCCTTCCTTTTGATAGCCCCTCAATCTCTAACCGAGCTTGTTGATGCACTTTTCGTCATTCTATACACACACACTCTTAAGTCTACAAAATAACCTGATGTTGCTTATTCTTGTCACTCTTCGTCTTTTTCTTCGTTCTTAATCTCCATCCATAACCTTTTTGAGCTAATTTCTTGTAAAGAGTTAATCCTTGTTGGCGAGAGGCTATGGATGAAGAAATTTCTGCTTTGTAGAGGATAAGTACTTAGGATTTGGTTCCTCTACCTCGTGGTAAGAGTGTGTTGGTTGTCGTTTGGGCATATAAAACCAAAACCAAATTTGATGGATCAATTAAAAGATATAATGCTAGATTTATTGCAACTGGTTACTCTCAATAGTATGGAATGGACTATGAGGAGACGTTTGCTCTTGTTGCAAAAATGACTACCACTCATACTCTCATTGTTGTAGCTTCAATTGAACAATGGTCTATATTATAAGTTGGTGTTAAAAATGCATTCTTGAATGTAGATTTTCAAGAAGAATTTTATACAGAACCTCCTTCAGGTGTTCCACATGAATCTAGGTATGTTTGCAAGCTTTAGAAAGCATTGCACGAACTTAAGCAAGCACTTCGTGCTTGGTTTGAGAAATTTTCTGTTGTGATTAAATCGCTTGGTTTCGCCTCTATCTTCCATGGTAGTGTTATTTTTGTTAAAAACATTCATGAAGGACACATCATACTATGGTTATATGTTGATGATATGCTTATTATAGAAGATGATATGCATGACATTTCTTCCTTAAAAAGGAGTTAGAAAAATTTGAAATGTAGGATCTGTGTTCTCTAAAAATTTCTTTGGAATTAAGGTGACATACTCACCAAAAGGTTATCTTATTTCCCATCCAAAATATGTCATAGATATTCTTGAGAAAGCTAGACTTACTGAATAAGATTGTTGATATTCCTATTGAAGTTAATGCAAAATACTCTCCTACGGATGGTATACTGCTGTCAGATCCTACTCTATATTGTTCCATTGTTAGAAGCTTGGTTTATCTTACCATTACTCATTTAGATATATTATATACTGTGTAAGTTGTTAGTCAATTTGTAGCTTTCCCAATCACAGTTCATTGAGTGTCTGTCCTTCTTATTTTAAGGTATCTTCGAGGTACTATTTTTCGTAGCCTTGTATTTTCATCCACCTCCTCCTTAGAATTACATACCTACTCCAACGCTGATTATGGTAGCTATCCTACAGATCATAAGTCAATTACTGGCTTTGTATCTTTTTAAGTGATTCTCTTATATTTTGGAAGCATAAGAAGCAATCCGTAGTTTCTCATTCTTCAATTGAAGTAGAGTATCGTGTTATGGAATATACTACCAAAGATATTGTTCAGCTGCGTAGGTTAATTGCAGATTTAGGGGTGCCTCTTTCTAATCATACTCCTATGTATTGTGACAATAAGAGTGTCATTCAGATTTCTTGCAACTCAGTTTTTTATGTGCGAAACAATAGTTTTCTTATTGTATAATTACTTAGGCTCAAAGAAATGGGCTATAAATAACTAGTTATGATTTGTAGAATGATAATCAAGTTGTAATATAGACTAGACTACACCTACTAGCTCCCCATTAATTTTGTTTCCCACCCCAACTCAAATTAAAAAAAAATCATTTTCCCTTCCACATTTCATACAGTTGCATGTTTTCTTCTTTCTTAATCTCAAATCTCAATACAAAAATAACTAGACATTCCATGTTTATATGTAATTCTTTTCAATAAAACCCATTTGAAGAAAATTTTAATCTAATTTAACAAATTTCAAGCATCTATTAACTAATTTTAAGAAAATCAAGATTATTTTAATTTTGAAACCTAATTGAAGTGCTTTATTATTTATCTAACTTTTGATTTCTTCACAGTGTTTGTTTTGGTAAAGATTTGAAGGTAAAAATTATGGATAAGTATTAGCTTTAACTATCATGATGAACTGAAGAAGAAAGAAAACATGAAGGAGAAAATGAATAAGATAGAAATTGAAAGAAGAAAAAGAATAAAATTGGTATAAAATAGGGTGAGCAAAGAAAATTAAGTGGTGTACTATTTTTTACAGTATGTGAGGGTGGGAAATGGAAATTGCATCTACATATACATCTACAGTATGTGAGGGGTGGGAAAAGGAAATTGCCTGTAGATTATTATTTTCAATTTCCAACATTTACATCTACATATAAATCACATAAGCCTGTAGATTATTGTTACCAGATGTTATAGATGATTTTCACAAAATAAACTCCACATATTAACTTTTGTGAAGAAGAAAAGCAACTATGAATGAAGACACTGACTCCAACCCTAGTTTGGCTTAGAAACATACTGCTAGTAGTGAGACTCTAATAATGTAAAATCGACATTAAAGAGTCGAGTAGGATTAACATATCAAAAGATATAAATTACGGTGCTAAGGAACGGGAAAATTTGTAGAAGGTTGTGGGACATATCTGTTGTTATTTTTTTGAAGACCTAGAGAACCAAGCTTCGCTTGTAAACACTAAGGAAGTGTGAGCCGAACCCACAACACATACTTAAGGTAAAAGAAATAAATTTCGACAGAATGAGTCTTTCATTTTGAAATAAATTCTCACATAAACAAAATTTGGTTGTTATTTTTAAGTTCAAATAATAGATGAAGGATTCGTGCCAGTCGGAAGTGGGTGAAATAGATAGATTTCACAATTTTCTATTTTGGATCTATTGGGCCAATGAAGTCTAAAGGATTTATTAGATCCAATCCAAATTTGCTTTAATAAAATCGTATTTTTATTAATTTTGTGTTATTTTTATTAATTAAATTTTAAATTAATCAAGTGTGAAATATGAACAAGTTTGAATATATCAAATATATTCATACATTAATTCTGTGTCAGAGTTGCTAAACATAAAGCAAGTGTGATTAATTTGTAGTGGAAATTAGGTTGAAGGGCTTCTATTTGCAGGGTAATAAGTTTTAAGGACAACACTTCTGAATAATTAGTTTTAAGGATAATTTACAGCATAATGATAAATTCTTTATCTTTTTAAGTTATACAGGAAAATGATAAATCCTTTTATCATTATTTCTGTATAACTGAAAATGATAAATTATTTTATCCTTTTCTAGTAAAATGTCCTTAAAACTAATTTTTCAGAAGTAGTGTCCTTAAAATTTATTACCCTACACAAATAAGCCCTTGAAGTGAAAATCCCCTTAATTTGTGACAATATATAGGAATAAACAAGATCAAATCTAGATGCAAACTAATAAGGATCTAATATGGAAGGAAATAAAATGTGACATCATTAATTAATTCCACCTTCCTTCTTTAGCAAATTTAGTTGATACACCATTTAATTAACATGCAAGATGTATGACACAATAACATAAACAACAAACAATAATTAATATGTATATATTATTACCTCACTTTTAAATTGTTTGATAATAATAATAAAAAGTTTAAATCATGCTGTGGCAATTTGAAATACAAGTATTAAATCTTTATATGCACAAACACAAAGATACACACACACACACACACAAGTATATGCATATAAAGATTAAACCAAAACTTTCCAATTAATTCAAAACAAACTTCCATACCGTAAAATTTTCTAATGCATTTGTAAATTTATGTATACTTTAATTAGTTGACAAAAATACGTATGTACATATAAATTAAAAGTTTTAACCCAAATGAAATTTAGTTTTTTTTTTCAAAACAAATATGGTACACAACCAATTAAACAATATATTAACAATCCTTTAAAATACTTAAATAAGGACATTTGAAATAATAATTTGGGTAATAAATTTAGAATATTATTATAATCAGTTTTAAAGCTTAGATTCATTATTAAAGCATTGTTTTAATCATATGTAATTTCTAATAAAATTGATCATATTAAAAAAAAAATTTATTCAACAAAGTATTCAATTGCATGATTATTTTTAATTCAAGGTGAAGTGATAACATGTGCGTTCAATGTTTTTGGATCAACACAAATGTAAATAATATGTACATACTAACTGTCAAATCTGAAAAATCACACTTTGATTTGAGAGTTTAAAACATAAAAATAAAAAATTATTTTAATCATATACAAATTTATGTTTTGATTTATCAATTAAAAGTCAAATTAATTTGTTCAACAAACGATTCAAATTACATAAACAATTACAAATCAAACGAGAAAATAGTATATACATACAAACTATGATAATCATATTATATTTAGTTGAACATTTAAAATAGAAAATACCTCTCAAATCTAGCCAAAATTCACATCTTGAGGTAGATGAAAATGCAACAGATATTACCAATGTGCATCCAAAGATGACCAAGAGCTTAACAATAATACCCCATCCAGACCAGATCTGGTCACTTTTGAAAGAATCAACTGCTCTGATCATGATAGACAAAAAATTTTCATGGACATCTAGGGTGCACACCTGATAATCAAACAAAAAGATCTTCAATCTATCATATTAGATCACAATCTCAGAATTTTAGCTATTCTTGAAACAAAATTCAACCACGAGAAAACCAAAAAACTTGCTCCTTCATTAAGAAGGACTAGAATTATACACATAACCTAGATGATGCTCCATATGGTCGTATTTTGTTCCTTTGGAATCCCACCATCTTCACCACTACCCCTATCTATACCACCTCACAACTGATCCATCTTTCATGCCTACACAACCCAACATCCACCTTGTTTTAAATTATCTTCATCTATGCCTCTAACAACCTTGAAGCCAGATCCTTCATGCTTTACCAACTCCATGAACCTAAACCACAGAATGATCCTTGGCTCAGTATAGAGACTTTAAATCTACGTACCTATCCCACCATAAAAATGGTGGCACTCCTTTATCCCCTCATAACCCTTCCCCTCTCAATTATTCCCTTACCTCCACCTTTATCCTAGCTATCCCATCCACCGGTGCAACCTACACCTGGAATAACAACAGACATGATGGCCCCATAAACTTTTGCACCCTTGACCATTGCCTCTACAACCATGCGACCCTCAGTTCTTAGCCTACCTTAATCTCTCATGTCCTCAACCCTAGCATTTCTAATCATAGCCCGATAATTGCCACATGGGGTGCTGCACCATTGAAAAGGTTTCCTCCTTTTAAAATTTTCAACATATGGACTAAACACATAGACTTTGAACAATTTTTTTTAAGGATGGAATATTGATATTCATGGCAACCCCATGTTCATTCTTTAGGAAAAGCTCAAGATACCCGAGAAATCTCTTTGTAAATAGGCCAGCACCACCTTCGGGGGAGCTTCAAAGATCAACACCGCTCTAAGAACTAGATTGGATGAAGCACAAAGAGACATGAATGCTAACCCTGATGACCAATCCTTATCTGCTCTTGAACATAACCTCAGCCGGTAGCTTGTTAGGAACTCCTATCTACAAGTTTTGATGACAACAAACCACATCATAATAATTATTTACATATATCTCGTATCTTAGTTTTTGCAGATTCTCAAGGATACAAATCGAAGTATGGAACATAGATTACAGCAGTGGAAAGTTAAACATTGTATACAAATCCTAGAAATAGAATGTAAAATCTCCCTGGATTTTGTATTTAGAAAAATATACATACATTCAAAGATAGCAAAATTCAGCATATACAAGACGTCTGGTCCGAGCCTCTGGAATTTTTTTCCAGACAACACATGACCAGACGTCTGGTCATCATAATCCAAATGTCTGGATTTGGCTCCGGGAATTATTTCAAACATGCAATTGTCAAAATATGAAAGGCTACTTTGTGCATCTCTTCTTCAATTCAGTTCTATTCAAACAGAAGCATCTCCAGAAATAAAGAGAAATGGTAGCAACACTTCAAACCAACCTTTTTCACAACTATAAATACTTCATAGATTTTACAATGAAAGAAACTAACTTTCTGATTTCTATTCTCTATATTTACTTTGCACTCAAATTCAAGATTACTCATATTTGCTATCAATATTTCAACCAAAGATCATTTTGGTTCAATTTTCTTCCATATTTCCAAAGCATACACAAATTCATATCTATACATATCCAGTGGAGATTATAGGAAGACTTGTACGTATTGTCAATATCAGTGTTAATCAGAGCATATTCTTGACGAAAGATCTCTATTGTAACAAGCCTATTCCTTCGGGCACAGTGAGGGTTATTGATTAGTGAAATTCCAAAGAGGAGCTTCAGGACTGGACGTAGGATGGGAGGTCCGAACCAGTATAAAATTTCTGGTATGATTTTTATTTTACTATTATCTCATTATCTAAATTTATCGTGTATATAATAATTACTTGTCATATGCATAGCATACGATCCACATAGACTTTCAATTGGTAGCAGAGCGAGTTTAGTTCAAATCACAGTAACACATGTTTGAAAATTATTAATATGGCAAGTATCTTTCAAGAAGATCAGTCAACTGCACGTCCTCCACTATTCACCGGATCTAATTATGCATACTGGTCAACCCGAATGAGAATTTTATGGTAGCAAATGGTTTAGAAATATGGTCAGCAAATCAAAATAAGTATGTAGCACTTGAAACAAATATTAGCACATGGATAGATGCACAAAAAACCGCTGCTTCTAATAATGCTAAAGCTATGAATGTACTATTTTGTTCTCTTGATAAAAATGAATTCTCACGTGTTATGTTATGTACTACTGCATATGATATATGGCGTACTTTACAAGTTACACACGAAGGTACAACTAAGGTCAAACAAACAAAAATATCAATTTTCATCTTTCAAAATGAAACAAAATGAATCAATTGTTGACATGTATTCAAGATTTCAAACCATACAACACGATCTTATGGCACGAGGAGTTAAATTTACTGATTTTGATTTAGTATTTCGAATTCTCAACTCTTTAACAATTGAGTGGGAAAGAAAAGTACTGGCTATCGAAGAAGCTAATGATTCTCTGTACTCAAAGTTGAAGAGTTAATTGGAAATTTAATATCATATGAAGCAAATTTGCAGGCCAGAAAGGAATAAAATCATGATAAGAAGAACATACCATTTCAAGCAAGTAATGAAGATTCTAAATTGGATGAAGATGAAATTGTATTTATTGCCAAGAACTATAACAAATTTAAGAAATTCAAGAAAATGGCTAGATTCCAAAATAACGAAAGATCAAACTCATCAAATCAAACTTCGATTAAGTGCTTTGGATGTGATCAATTCGTACATATGAAGAAGGATTGTCCAAAACTCAACATCGAGAAGAAGAAAAATAATTTTGAGAAATTTAAGAAAAAGAAAAAGGCATTCCAAGTCACATGGGATGACTCTGACTCTTCCTCTTCATCCGATAGTGATAGTGAAAGTGATACAGAGCAAGCAAATGTATGTTTCATGGCATACACTAATGAGGTATGTCCCAATCTTACTTATGATGAAATTTTAAAAATAAGTATGAAATTCAATGACAAATATAGAGAAACTAAAAAATTAAATAAGGAATATGTTGCTAAAATAAATCGATTAGAACTTGAAATAGGGTTACTAAAAGATGAAAAATCTATTTTAGAAGAAGAACTAGAAAATTCTCAAGAAAAATGTAAGGATCTTTCTATTGAAAATAATGCTTTATCTTGTGAATTAGAAAAAGTTAAACTAGAAAATAATAAAATTAATAATGAGCACACTGTCTTAAAAGATAATCTAGAAATTTCAAGATCTGAAAATATTGATCTTAAAAACAAGTTGGATAAAATTACAAATAATGTTATGAAATTTAACAAAGGTAAACAAGACTTGGAGAATTTAATTAAAATTTCCAAGCCATTCAAAAATCGAAATGGAATAGGATTTGAGAATAAAACAAAATTTACAAAGTATAGTAAGATTTATACTAAGATAAAACCTTCTTCCAAAAATAAGAAATTAATCACAAATTCAAAAATGGTTAAAATATGGGTTCCTAAAACAAATAACAACCTAATTAAACAAAATATATATGTAATTATATGAAAGAAGTAATTCACAATAATAATTACATTTCTAAAGGAACCAAACCATCTTGGGTATGGTTACCCTCACAAACTAACACTTAGGACCCAAAAATAAAATGGGTACCAATTTAAATATTTTTATTTTTTGCAGGTATCCAAATACAAGAGAAATGGATATTAGATAGTGGATGCTCCAAGCACATGACAGGAAATGCTCACATGTTGTCAAATATAAAATACATTGATGGTGGCACTATAACTTTTGGTGATAATTTAAAAGGGTTCGTCATTGGCATTGGAGAAGTCATTAATATCGGTATCTCTAACTCTCCTATTATTACAAATGTTTTATTAGTAGAAAACCTAAAACATAATCTTCTTAGTATACGTCAGTTTTGTGATAAAGGGTTTGAAATAAAATTTGAAAAGGATAAATGCAAAATTTTCGATCAAAGAAAATATTTACTCTTTGAAGGATTTAGAAATCTTAATATATATATCCTAAACATGAACATTAAAATGAATTCAGATTTATGTCTATCCGCAAATCATGATGATCCTTGGATTTTGCGCAAACGTTTTTGTCATATAAATTTTAAATATATCAACAAACTAGCAAAACATGATCTAGTTAGAGGTCTACCTAAAATTAATTATAAAATTAAAAATTTATGTGACGCTTGTCAAAAGGGCAAGTTAAAGAAAAGTTCTTTCAAATCTAAAAATAAAATATCTACTAAGCAACCATTAGAATTACTACATTTAGATTTATTTGGACCAACACAAGTACGTAGTATAAATCATTACAAATATGTGTTCGTAATTGTAGATGATTTTTCAAGATATACTTGGACATTATTTTTAAAACATAAAAGTGACACTTTTGGAATGTTTAAAATCTTTGCAAAACGGATTACTAACTTAATGGATTTAAAAATAAAAAATATACGCAGTGATTATGGAGGAGAATTCGAAAATGAAATTTTCACTAATTTTTGTAACAAAAAGGGAATTAGTCATAATTTTTCGATTCCACGAACACCACAACAAAATGGTGTAGTTGAAAGGAAAAACAAAACTTTACAGGAATGTGCACGAACACTACTAAATAGTAGTAATCTACCCAAACATTTCTGGGCTGAAGCCATTGCCACTGCCTGTTATGTATTAAATCGTGTCACACTTCGACCTATGACTAAAAATACATGTTATGAAATACTCTATGGAAAGAAACCAAAAGTTTCGTATTTCAGAACTTTTGGGTCAAAATGTTTTATTTTAAATACTAAAGATAATCTTGGAAAATTTGATCCCAAAGCCGGCGAAGGAATTTTCATTGGTTATTCAGAACGTAGTAAAGCTTATAGAATTTATAATAAACGAACAAATATTATAGAAGAAAGCTTACATGTGTCTTTTGATGAAAATTTCCAACAAACTATTAAAGAAGAAGAAGATGAAATTTTAACTCAAAATCATACTGATAATACAAATAATATGAATAATTCATCCTTTCATAATAATGAAATGTTTTAAGATCACCCGCACGAATATTAAAAAATCATCCTTTGGATAATATAATTGGAGACTTAAATTCTCGAGTCACTAGAAATAACTTAAATCAAATGAATCACGTTGCTTTTATCTCAAATACATAACCTAAAAATTATAAAGAAGCCTCTAAAGATAATTCTGGGATCTTAGCAATGCAAGAAGAATTAAATCAATTTGAACGTAATAATGTATGGAAACTCATTCCTAGACCATCAGATCAATCTGTAATAGGAACAAAATGGGTTTTCAAAAACAAAGCAGATGAAAATGGAAATATTATTCATAACAAAGCAAGATTAGTGGCTCAAGGCTACAACCAAGAAGAGGGAATTGATTACGAAGAGTCGTTTGCTCCCGTAGCTCGTCTCGAAGCAATTCGTACTCTACTTGCTTTTGCATGTCATCACAACTTTAAATTATTTCAAATGAATGTTAAGAGTGCCTTCTTAAATGGTTTTATTAAAGAAAAGGCTTTTGTAGAACAACCACCATTATTTATTCATGAAAAATATCCAGATCATGTTTTTAAACTCAAAAAGGCTCTATACGGCTTAAAACAAGCACCACGTGCTTGGTACGATCGACTAAAAACTCATCTACAAAATTCTGGATTTCAGATAGACAAAATAGACACTACACTATTTATAAAACATAAAAATAATGATATATTAGTAGTACAAATAAATGTTGACGACATCATATTTGGATCAACTAATGAAAGTTTATGTAATGAATTTTCTGAAATAATGAAAAATGAGTTCGAAATGTCACACATGGGCGAATCAAATTTTTACCTAGGATTACAAATAAAACAATTGGACAATGGTATTTTTATAAATCAAGAAAAATATTGTAAAGATTTGCTTAAACGTTTTGGAATGGAGAACACCACTACTAAACCAACTCCTATGAGCACAACTTTATATTTAGATAAAGATGAAAAGGGAAAAGACATGATCAAAAATCTTATCGTAGTATGATCGACTCTCTATTATATTTAACAGCTAGTAGACTGTGCGCTCGATTTCAAGGTCAACCTAAGGAATCACATCATCGAGCAGTCAAACAAATTTTACGGTACTTAACTAACACCATAGAATACGGCTTATTTTATCCTAAAGATACGGCCTTCCAACTCATATCATATAGCGATGCAGACTTCGGAGGATGTAAAACAGACAGAAAAAGCACAAGTGGTACCTATCATTTTATCGGTCAATCTTTAGTTCATGGTTTAGCAAAAAGAAAAATTGTGTTTCCCTCTCGACATGTGAAGCAGAATATATCTCTGCAGCCTTAGCTTGTGCTCAAGTCATCTATATGCAACAAACACTTAAAGATTTCGATAAAATAATTGAAAAATCTCCAATATACTGCGACAATACTAGTGCTATCAATTTATCTAAAAATCCAGTTAACCATTCTCGAACTAAACATATAGACATACGACACCATTTTCTTAGAGATAACGTAGAAAAAGGAGTAATATCTTTATAATTCATTAACACCGACAACCAGATAGCATACATTTTTACAAAACCATTATGTGAAAAATCATTTATAAGACTTAGAAGAGAACTCGGAATATGCTCCTTATCTGAACTTTAAGAAACACAAAAATAAAATTTAGACTTCCTTTTACCTCTCAACATTAGTGGCTAACCGGTCATCTAATTTCCATAACAAGTTTTTCTGCAAACCACTAATATTTTATCAAATAAAACAAACAAATGTTTAAAATAGAAAGTCCTACTCTTATATATATATCAAATTTTTTAACCAAATCACAGTAAATTTTTTTATATACCTTTGTAAATAAATATTGAAGTTTTTCAACATGTCAGCTGATCACAACTCCACTTACTCTACCATTGATTTTTCATCACCATCGTCAGGTAGTACATACATTTCCTGCAAAAACAACTCCTAAATCATCTCCATCCCTAAACATTTTTCCTTCACCTACATATCATACTGCCTTTTCTCCAAAAGGAAAGAAAGCCAAGCATGGTGTTAATCTTCTACAATCCTCTCTTTCTGACAAAGCCGACGAAATCCATCACTATCAAAAAGAGATGATGGATGTGCAAAGGGAAATGTATTATGAACAAAGACGCTAAGGAGCTCATCTAAACTTTTTAGAGAAGTGCATTCTTGCAATATATGGACACTCTCCTACAAAGGATTGTGTACATGTACGATCTCCTCGTGTGATCGAAACTCCTCCACGTGCTCATCGAAAAACTCCACATAAACTATGGGGAGAAGGAACATCTGAAGTTCAATTCGGTCCAATACCTCCTTCTTGGTCTCCGATACGAGCATTAAAAAAGGATACAAAAGAGAAACAAAATTCGTGGGAGAAAAAATAACTTTGTTCTTCTAAGAATCGTATTTCGTGTATATATATATAATATACATATGTAATATTTATATTCTAAGCTGTAATAAGACTCAAATCATTCAAGCATATACCTTATATCTTGTTATAACTATAATAACAATCTGAAAAATCTCCAACCAAAAAAAATCAAAATATGAAAAAAAAACTGTCAAAACAGACGTCTAGAATAAATAACCAGCCGTCTGATTACACGGTCAGAAGCCTCTCTCAAAATCTCTGCAACATCCATACATCTGTCTACATGTTCCCAAACGTCTGGCCTTGCTTTCTGCCTACTGTAATATAAAACATTTCAAAAAATTTACTTCCAATTTTCAAAAACAATGCCTCCAAAATCAAAAATTACAAAGAAACTAAAGAAAGATCAAGGATCTGCATCTCAATCAACTGTTGTCACTGATTCTCACTTCAAATCACGGCTTGATCAAAGCTCTAGTTCCATCAAAAGATTTGAAGATTTGAAAACTATGAAGTTTCATCTAGGTCCCTTCTACCAACTACTACGATTTCCTCTCTATGAAATGCATTCATTATGTGAAGATGCCAAGGTTAACTATCTGATTGAACAAGGACCAAATGAGGTAACCATAGATCAGCTCGCTATTTTTCTCTTTTACTCAAATCTATGTAATTCTTCCATTTGGAATCCTGAAGATGACGAAAATTGGCTTTGGACTAGTGTATATGGTAAAGTCATCAAACTTACTCCTGGTATGTTAGGACGAATCCTCCATTGTTCTTACACAGGTATCGAATTAAAAGACATACCGGGCAAAAGATTTTTACCCCCATGATGAGGTCACTCACCTCCTTTGGGAAGATCATATGGAACAATGGAATACAAAGAACCTCCAACCTAGGGCAAGATTATTAAATCGTATGATTATTAACACAATAATACCAAGAAAAGGAAGTCACGAGCAAATATATGAAATTGATCACAAAGCTATGTATGCTATATTCGGTGGTATTAAAGTTAATTGGGTTCAATTTCTCTTTAACGAAATTAAAAATTTCTGGATTCAAAAACGTCAGACAATTGTTTATGCACCTTATATAATGCAGATTCTTCAATTCCTTCTTATCTATCATATTTTGAAGAACTACAAATTAAAGAAAGTGGGTCCAAATACTTCAAACTTATGCATCTACCTGACGAACCACCACCGATAATATCATTTCCTCAATGGACACTACAGCAACAACAACAACATCAGCATCAACCTACAAAAGAGCAGCAACAACCCTCTCCACAACAACCAGGTCCGTATGTTTTCCAACAACATCCTTCCGAATATCACTCAGACTCAGAGATTTTAGAAGCCCGAGGAGAACCTACTTCAACAGAATCATATCGTGACTTATCCATTCGAAATCAACAACTTTTATCTCGTAATCAACAAATCTTAGGAAAGAAAGTTGTTCGTCTTGATAGATCTGTCTCAAGCATATCTTCTCGAATGGGTAAAGTCGAGAAAACACTAGATAAGGTTGTATACACTCTTGGGAAAATAATGAGGAAAGTTCGTGGTCGATCATCATCCCGATCTTCATCCTCATCACCATCGGCTCCTTCGCCTACTCCATATGTCTCTTTGATTCCAGGGTCTTCAACAAAATCACGAGGAAAAGAACCCATGGAAGATGAACCATTAAAGGACACAAATGAAGAGGAAAGTGAGGAATTTAATATACAAGATCCTTCCGACCATCAGCTGGGGTACTCGGCTTTTCAAGGGTTATCTATTCACGAGGATGAAGAGTATAATGATCAACGTCATTGGTCCGAGAACACTTATGATCCTTCAGCATTTTGGGAATCCTGTAATAATACCTACGGCATTTTTTTGACTTGACTAACTATTACCAGCAGTTTCAAATTTTTTACACTATATGTTCCTTTTTTGCATTTTCTCACTTTATGTACTCTTATTTCAAATATCATGTACTCCAAGTTCTATGTTTTACATTTCTTTTCTATTTTCTCTATTTTCTTTTTGATAATGCCAAAAGGGGGAGAAAATATGCATACACACAGGGGGGATAACATATAATATACATGTATACAGGGGGAGTAAAATATATTACATAGTTTGTCATCATCAAAAAGGGGGAGAATGTTAGGAACTCCAATCTCAAGTTTTGATGACAACAAACCACATTATAATAATTATTTACATATATCTCGTATCTTAGTTTTGCAAATTCTCAAGGGTACAAATTGAAGTATGGAACATATTTCACAACAGTGGAAAGTTAAACATTGTATACAAATCCTAGAAATAGAATGTAAAATCTCCCTAGATTTTGTATTTAGAAAAATATATATACATTCAAACATAGCAAAATTCAGCATATACCAGACATCTGGTTTATTACTCCAGACGTCTAGTCTGAGGCTTTGGAATTTTTTTCCAGACAGCACATGACTAGACGTTTGCTCATCATAATCCAGACGTCTGGATTTGGCTCCGGGAATTTTTTCAAACATGCAACTGTCAAAATCTGGAAGGCTACTTTATGCATCTCTTCTTCAATTCAGTTCTATTCAAACAGAAGCATCTCCAGAAACAAAGAGAAATGGTAGAAACACTTCAAACCAACCTTTTTCACAACATAAATACTTCATAGATTTTACAATGAAAGAAACTAACTTTCTGATTTCTATTCTCTATATTTACTTTGCACTCAAATTCAAGATTACTCATATTTGCTATCAATATTTCAACCAAAGATCATTTTGGTTCAATTTTCTTCCATATTTCCAAAGCATACATAAATTCATATCTATACATATCCAGTGGAGATTATATGAAGACTTGTACGTATTGTCAATATCAGTGTTAATCAGAGCACATTCCTGATGAAAGATCTCTATTGTAACAAGCCTATAGCTCCGAGCGAAGTGAGGGTTATTGATTAGTGAAATTCCGAAGAGGAGCTTCGGGACTGGACGTAGGACGGGAGGTCCGAACCAGTATAAAATTTCTGGTGTGATCTTTTTATTTTACTATTATCTCATTATCTTAATTTATCGTGTATATAATAATTACTTGTCATATACATAGCATACGATCCACATAGACTTTCATAGCTCACCATTGCTCTTCAGGATGAACTAGATACGATCAGACAAAAACTTGAAAAAGACTATCAGTTTGAAGGAGACAGAAATACCACATTTTTCCATACTGCTCTCAAGGTTAAACACTCTAAAACCAAAATTGTCTCCGTCTTTGATAGGCATGGTAATGTGAAAAATAATAAATATGATGTTGAAATTACCTTTATTGATCATATTTATCATTCCCTTAATGACACTACACACCCCATCAGCCCCTCACTTCTCTCTAAGATTGACCTCCCCAACATCAATCATGATGAAGCTGTGTCCATCATCTCCCCTATATCCCATGAAGAAATCAAGCATGCCCTTTTTAGTCTTAATTCTACTAGCACTAGAGGCCCTGATGGTTTTAGTACACATTTCTTCAAACACACATGGCCCCACATATATGTTACTTTCTGTAAAGTCATCCTACACTTCTTCAAATTTAATACCCTCATCAGTGGCATTAATTCCACCAACCTTGCCATGATCCCAAAAGTTCATAACCTTACCTCTGTTGACCAAATCTGACCTATAGCCTGTTTTCTGTCATATACAAACGCATCATGAAGATCATAGCTTCCAGTATAAAGCCTGCCTTACCTAGAAATATGGATCATAATCAAACAGCCTTCATAAGTTCTAGAAATATATTAGATAACATTCTTCTGACCTATGAATTACTTAAAGGATACAATACTATCAGTGTCTCCCTAGATATATGCTGAAATTAGACATCCAAAAGCCTTTGACTCAGTGTCATGGGTATCTTTAATAGCCATCCGGTGCAAAATGAATTTTTCCGAAGCTTGCATTGCCTGGATATTCTCCTGTATTTCATCCTCTAAGTTCCCCATCATCATCAATGGAGCTGTCACCGGTTATTTCACTTCATCTAGAGGCATCAGGCAGGGTGACCTGCAATCAGCATATCTCTTCATTGCTATTATGGAAACCTTTACTTGTCTGATTAAAAAGTACGTGTAAGCTAAATTCCTCTCCCTCCACCCTTAATGCAAAAATCCTATAATAAATACACTAATGTTTGCTGATGACCTTGTTTTATTCACCAAACCAAAACCCACATCTATCATGTCCATCCTCCACTGCCTATAAGCATTCCATACCACATCTGCCCTACAAATCAATAAATCCAAATCTACTATTCAAATTGTGGGCCTTTCCTGCCATGACATAAACCATATCACTAAACTCTTCACCCTTAACCCTATGCTAAACAATGCTGTTTATATGGGAATTCCTATTATTTCATCCAGAATCGCCACCAATGAGTGTATGCCTATGTATGAAGCCATTATGTCCAAGCTATCCTCATGGCCATGTTCTCTCCTCACACAAGCTGGCAGGCTTACCATTGTCATCTCAATTACTGTTGGGATGCCAAACTATTGGTCAAGAATGTTAATGCAGCCAAAAAAACTGATCTCCATGATCAACTATGCCCTAAATCACTTCCTTTGGCATGGTGACTGTCACTCCAAAACATTAATCACTATATCCTTCGGTAAAATATGTAATCCCAAGAAGTATGGTGGTCTTGGAATCTATAACCTTAGTACATGGAACAAAGCAGCTGCTACTAGACACATTGATGACCTTCTTAATCACAAAGACACCATCCTTGTTCACTTGCTTGACTCTAATTATCTCCACAACAAACACTTTGGACCATGAACATTCCATCCTACTCCAGCTGGATTTTTAGATGTCTCCTCAACCTCAAACCTTGTATCCTCCCCCATGTCATACATAATCCCACCCCTATCACCAAATGCTCCTTCTGGCACAATCCTTGGGGTGATTTTTGCTTAATTCTAGAACAAACCTTGAACCATATTAAGAAAACCAAGACAGGTATACCTGACAATGCGGAGGTACGGCCTTTCCTTCATAATAGCAACATCGTACTTCCAAACTCTAGTAGCACTCAAGTACAACAAATATGGAATCTAATTATGAGGCAGCAACAAAACAATAGTGATAAATACAATTATTTGGACTCCTAAAAGGAAAACTCATACCATCAGAGTTGTCTATAATGCTATGAAGCAGCCCTTTAACCATTTGCAATATCCATGGACCAATCATATCTAGTGCCATGCTGACGTGCAATGTGAAAACCTAATGCTATGGAAAGTCCTAAACAAAGAATTGATCACCAAAGATATGTTACAACATCTAGGGCTCACTAAAAATGCTTCATGTGTTTTCTGCATTTCTTCTTGTGAAACTATTAAACGTCTTTTTTAGTGCCCTATTACAAATGATGCATGGAGAATCATATTACACAAGCTGTAGCTACATATCCTGACACACAATCACGACTCTAAATGGCACAAAATATATAGTTTCACTAAAGGTAAAGAAGGAAATTCGAGGCTTCTCTTATGCACTGTCTGGAACTTCCTGAAGATTTATTGGAGAGAAAGAAACACATGTATCTTTGAATTAAAGCAACGAAGCATCTTCGACACATGTATCTTTGAATTAAAGCAACGAAGCATCTTCGACGTCAACGCGAAACTTATGAGCTCTATACATAAAGCTATAGACATGTGGTATCTTATTAATCCTAAAGCTATTCGGGTGACCTCATATGTGCATTAGGTTTAGGTTTACCATTCGTCTGTTTTTAGCTTTATGTTTTCTTTATTTTTCTTCTATTTTCCTTTCCATTGTATTTCTCGGTCATTTACTTAATCATATATTTGATAGGGGCCAGCATAAACCCCGCTTGCCTTTGCAAAAAAAAGAGTCATATCTTGATTTATGATTTCTCCTCAGATTTCCAAGATCCACATCTAATCCTTGTAAGAGATGGATGAACTACCTTTGTTCTAATTTACGTTTGATTTTAAGTTGTTATTTGTTTTATTTTGTTTAAAGGAAGATGAAGGCGACCATTATATTTAAGAGGAGGAGGAAGGTTTTTTTGTAAAAAAAAATTTAAATGAGGAGATTTGTTTTTAATGGGATAAAAGAATCTTTTCCCATTCTCCTTATTTAACTTCCATATTTAATTCAATCAATCAGTCCCTTCATTTTCTCCATGTATTTGCTGGTCCTAGGATGCATCCATAGTAGAAAAGTTTCCAAAAAAATAAAATATCTACGTAATTATTTATTTCAAACCTTTTTAAAAGATGGACCGATATCAAATATCAATATTTGCAAATAATTTTTCTACATGCATTAAATAATTACTAACGACATTCAAAACATTAATAAATTAGTTATAATTAATATTTCATTAATATTATTTAATTTAACCAATTTATAACATTTCATAAATTAATCATGTGGTTTTTTTTGGAGAAATCATAAATGCGGTTGTGCAACTCAAAGGTGTGAATTCAGTTAGCAATTGATATTAAACAATTCAAATATTAATGTTCACACGTTATCTTAGCTAGCGGTATGCTATTTTATTTTAATTATCTACTCTGTCAATTAACTCTTTCCGATGCTGATAAAATGCCTTTATCATGTGGAACTATTTAGAGTATATCTCTTGAATTCTAATGAGCACTAGGTTCGTTAACTAATTGTATCACGATGTAGTTATCATATAACATTGTCATGAGATTCTCAACATTTGGAATCACTACAATAAAAAATGTCTTCAATAGCAGCCGAAAACCGCTATAAATGATAACTATAGCAGTTCAGTAAATGTACATATTGACATATTAAAAACAATCACTTATTTATAGCAGGAAGAAACCGCTATAAAAAGTCATCTTTTATAGCACTTTTTTCTGCTATTGTAAGTTTTTTTATAGTTTAATAAACACTATATATTGACATGTTATAATAGATACTGAACTATTTATAACACAAAAACTCGCTAAATTTTTTTTTCTTTCGATAACACTTTTCTTGTAAGCTATTTATAATGTTTTTTAAGTATGGTTTATTTTTGCATTTTTAAAATCTGCTGCTTTCTTTTAAATCACGATACTCAATATGTATCAAAATGTTGCATTAAGGATATTTCTAAAACATATTGCCATTTAGATAATGAAAAATTATAGAAAATATTAAACATAAAGATATAACACATCTTATTAAATAGAACAAAATATTCATACACATAATATCCCACAATTTTAACCATATAATATTCTATTATATATGTAAGCACAAAGCAAAAGGTAGTTACTATTGATACACAAAAAATAAGTAGCTAGTATTTTGCATTGAAAAGAAGAAATACATTGAATCTTTCATTCTCTCGCCTATAAATGAAATGAATATTTACATTAGAAATGAATACAAATATGAATACGAGTAAAATTGGAAAATGAAGTATCTATATTAGAAAAAATTTTAATAAAAAAATTTCTTATCAAAAATATTCTAAGTATGTAAATTTCTAAAAAAAATTTCCAAAGTCTCTTTTACGCGGCTAGCACCGAGAAAAATCCTAAACATAAGAAATCGATATACCGATTGAAATATGATTATAATCACAATTTATCAATCACAAACACCCGTAGGGGTAAAATGTCCAAATATTTACTTATATATACTTTATGAACTATATACGTCACATAGAACACACACCTATTAAGCATTAAACGTACCTTTTAGCAATTTAGCGAGTTCGCAACATTTCCAAAGAAACATGAGCATGAAAAGAACCAAAAGCGAGTTAAGAGCCATCAAACACCTACACTTAACTCAAACAAGCATATGAGCGCACATATATATATATATATATATATATATATATATATATATATGAATTTATATAACTTAATCGCAAAAGAAAGACTATGACTTTTAAACAGCAATAATTCTGTAGGTAAAAAACAAAAATTCTAAACGAGAGCTAGTTTTATAATAAAAGCAATGAATCAGAATGGTCGTGTGCAATATCATCTGCAACGATAAGACTTAAGGCATTATTAATTCTATTATTAACAACAATTCTCTCCCTTAAGACATCAATATAAGATTTTACTTTGTTAAGGAACTATTTAAGTTATTGCCTTTAGATAATTTATAGTTAGAGTTCGAAATCTAATTGAAACAAAAACAAGCGACTATATAAGTCAAAATATATGTTGCAGCAGTATTAGTATAATTGAAGAATCTTTTATTTCGATCGAACTTAGTTAATTTTTATAAATTTAATTAACGAAGTTAATTTTTATA
The DNA here is from genome assembly GCA_030737815.1 of Allium fistulosum. NCBI lineage: Eukaryota > Viridiplantae > Streptophyta > Magnoliopsida > Asparagales > Amaryllidaceae > Allium > Allium fistulosum. The sequence goes on along the minus strand of CM060904.1, from coordinate 287,711,031 downwards.
AACTTAGTTAATTTATTATTTTTATTATTATATAAGTTTAGTTAATTTTATTTTTATATAACTTAATAAATGAAATTAATTTTTATAATCTTGGTAAATTAATTATTATTATATAAATATAGTTAATTTTTATAAAACTTAGTTAAATTGCTTAACTTATTATTTTTAGAAGTAGTATTTATTATTATTATTATTATTATTATTATTATTATAAACATAGTTAATTTACTACTAGTATTATTATTCATTATTATCACTATTATAAATTTAGTTAATTTCTATAAGCTTATTTAATTTTTGTATAAATTAATAAATGAAATTAAATTTTATAGTCAATTAATTTATTATTATATAAATTTAGTCAATTTTTTAAAAACTTAGTTAACTTGGTTAATTTATTATATTATTATTATAAAATTTAATTAATTTTCATAAAACTTAGTTAACTTGGTTAATTTATTATTATTATTATCATTATATTATTATTATTATTATTTTAAACTTAGTTAATTTTTATAAAATTTATATTTAAATTATTATTATTATTTATTATTATCACTATTATAAATTTAGTTAATTTCTATAAGGGTATTTAATTTTTATATAACTTAATAAACGAAATTAAATTTTATAATCTTAGTTAACTTTATTACTACTACTACTATTATTATTATTATTATATAAATTTAGTTAATTTTTATAAAACTTAGATGACTTGATTAATTTATTATTATTATTATTGGTATATATATTGTTATTATTATTATAAACTTAGTTAATTTTTACAAAACTTATAGTTAATTTATTATTATCACTATTATAAATTTAGTAAATTTCTGTAAGCTTATTTAATTTTTATATAACTTAATAAACAAAATTAGATTTTATAATCTTAGTTAATTTATTATTATTATATAAATTTAGTTAATTTTTATAAAACTTATATCATCGTCATTATTATTATAAAATTGGTTAATTTTAATAAAACGTATTGTTAATTTATTATTTATTTATTTATTATTATCACTATTATAAATTTAGTTAATTTTTATAAAACTTATGGTTGTTGTTGTTAATATTATTATTATAAAGTTAATTAATTGCATAAACATTAGTTAAATTATTATTATTATTATTATTATTATTATTATTGGTTTAATCAATTTTTATAAGCTTATCTAATTTTTATATAACTTAATAAACGAAGTTAATTTTTATAATCTTAGTTAATTTGTTATTATTATTATTATATAAATTTAGTTTATTTTTATAAAACTTAGCAAGCTTGGTTAATATTTTCTAATTTATTATTATCAGTATTGTTAGTACTATTATTATTATAAACTTAGTCAAATTTTATAAAACTTGTAGTTAATTTATTATTATTATAAACTCAGTTAATGTTTATAAAACTAGCTAACTTGGTTAATACTTTATAATTTATCATCATCATCATTTTCATTATAGTTTGACAAGTTATGAAAAAGATATTAGAAAGGAAAATAACTCATAGATTTTCTAATTGAAAAGAAAAATGGTGTATGTCAGATAATTGTTGATTAACCTAAAACATATCACAGTTCCTAACAAGTAATTCCATTATATGGCAAGTAGAGAAAATGTAAGAGCGGCTGTTCGACCCCCGAATGTCAACACTAATACATCCACGGTATTCACGTTCTAAGCACCCAAGTGCCGAAAAGACAGAACGTTAGTCTAAAGAAAAAGAAGAAAAAATGAACAAGAAAGAGGATAATAAAAACATTAAAATCTAACAACGGAATGATAACATATAATATCAAAAAATAATACATGGTGTTACTCCAATATACATAGCATTTCAGAGTCACTAATCAAAGTACTATCATCAGCCTGAACAGTTATAATAACTCATCCTTACGATTGTTGATATATATACATAAACAACAATGCAGCGGAAATAAATACTATGGTAGGTAAACATCCAGCTCCTCTCTAAGAGCTCAATGAACATCCATGAAAACCTACTTTTCTCAGACTGCTCGAAAAAGCCCATGAGGAATTTAAGTAAAACAAAAGCCATGTATCAGGCATAAGTCTAATGTGAGAAACTAAAAAATATGCGTGACTTATAACAACACCTTTTGAGACCGTCGTAACGATTATCCCCTCAAAAGAGCCAAACCATCAATGTAACAACCCGCATATTTTACGATTTTATATTAAAATATTTTATTTAAATATATCGTCGTTAATCAGATTTAAGTCCGAAATGTCACTTTCTGCAAACGGTCGAATTAGGACTCGGGACCACTTCCATTGAGTCCAAAATGGTGTTTGCGACTTTTTTTGAGTATAAGCTTCGATAAGTTTGGAGTGAGTTGAATTTTGCTATTTTTTGTTGGCCTTTTTTGGGTTTGGGTTTCACCCCAACTAACTTTATTACTCTAACTCTTTAACTCTTCATCCATTCACTCTCCAAACACTTTAGCTCAGCTGAAAATGAGGGAAGAGAAAAAGAATTAGAAATTGCCAAGCCCTAGTTCCTCTTGCAAACTCAAATTCTTGCTCCAAATTCAAGGTGAAGCTTAGGTAAGCATCATCTTCTTCTTCTCCATCTCATTTCCTCTTCAATTTCAGAAAATTCCTAAACCCTAATTTAGGAAATACTTGTTTTGATATTAGATTGAAGCTTGTAGAGTTGAAGTGAAGAGTGGTTGATCTTCTCCTTGTGTTTGAGCTTCTTATCATTTATTTTTGAGTTAAAAGGTGAGTTTTTGAACTCACATCTACTTCTATAGATATCATTGTTGTTAGGTATGAATTCCTAACACTTACCTATGTCCGTTTGCTTTTGATTTGAATTGAATTGGTGAATATTCCAATTTTTTTGTTTTGGTCCAATTTTTGAAAATCCTCTTGTGGATGTTTGGACTTTGATGTTTAGGGTGTATCGAAGAGCCTATAAGGCCAGGTTGTCATTTGGCATAAATCCTTGGTCGTCATTGCTCGATCGATCTCTCCCGAATCATTTTGGCCATCATGGCCTAGGAATATTGTTGCCCAGACCAGGCCTTCAGACGTCTGAAATGCAAGTTCAGACATCTGGTTTTGGAACCTGGAGCAAAAGAAAATTCGGCAGAGATTTATAAAAATGGCAGAAAACAGAGTCAGACATCTGAAACAACCTTTCAAACGTCTGAAACACTGTATCAGACATCTGAAACACCCTCTCAGACGTCTGATACTACATGTCAGACGTCTGAAGCCACCCTCCAGACGTCTGGATGGTTTCTGAATTTCCAGAACCTAAATCCAGACATTTGGATTGACCCCCAGACGTCTGGAATTGCCTATTTGCCTATTTTTGATTGAATTTCCATTGTTTAATTGATTCGTGTTGATCCAATTAGTTGTTATTACATTCTTTGACTTTGATGATTCTTTTTAGATTTCGTACATGGGTTTTTATAAAATGATCTTTTTAAATTGTATTAAAAGCTTGTTTCTCCAATTTATAATTTCTATATAAAACACACACAATTTTGCACTTCGAGCAAAGAGGGAGGAGAATTAAATGATTAAATAAAACACGTGCTATGAACACGTGGGTTTATCTTTTCAGTTAATTCCTAATCTATTCGTTTGACCATTTTGACCTTTGGGTCTGGTTTACCGATGAGATGAGGTGAACTTTGTCCTGCTTTGAGTGTGAAATTGACTAACGGTTAGTAAACCGTTTAGTGGGAACGTGTGGTATGGGACTCACGTTAACATTTTTCGGGTTCCTTTCTAAGAGTTGTGATACATTCCACCAGTTAGTGGTGTCCAGTATCGGGCCTTCGGACCTTCACCACTACGGTTTGTTTCCCTATAGTATCACTTTTGGAGTTGGTCCATCGTCACCGCTCGAGTGATATTGGGTTTGTTGCCTTCGGGTATGTTGCCTTCGGGCTTGTACCTTCGGGTTTGTGCCTTCGGGTTTATCGCCCTATAGTATCGCTTTTGGAGTTGGTCATTCGTCACCGCTCGAGTGATATTGGGTTTGTTGCCTTTGGTTTTGTGGATCCTTGTTATACAGTACTGAGCTCGAGCATCTTTTGTTTCTTTGATTATTATATTTCCCTAGTGTGTCGCCCTTCGGTGTAGGTTCTTTGAACCACACGATATATAGCGATTACCTTGTGGAAACTTGTGTTACCTTTGTTGGTAATTGTTATTTGCCTTTTGGCTTGTTTTAGGGCATGCATGTCCTTTGTTTATTTGAGTTGCCTATGATATGAGGCTTGTTTTGATTCATCTTATGTTAGATGATTTGGTTATCTCTTTTGGGGATATTTGTGGTACTTTATGATTTTGTATGTGCATTATCATTTAGTTTATCTAACTGATTTTTTTAGCTAGACTGACCCGTGTATTTTACACTCGGGTCAGACCGAGATGTTTTAGGTTAGGTACATTGGGCTTAGCCTATTTTTCTTCCGCATGGACTATTCTGCTAGCTCCGTTTTGTTATAGCTTTTTTGTGTAGTCCTTTTTGGCTGTAACTCTGATATATACTCTATTGACTCGCCTGTATATTGTGGTTCGCTTTACCACTTGACATGCATCATTTTGTAAACTCCGTGATTATCTGTATATGTGTAATTGTATGTGATGATCTACTGTTCTGTGATGTGTATTACATTTGAGTTGTTATATTTTATTCTGATAGATCCTCAACCACCTATGTCTTTGTATTAACTATTTATTGGAGATGTCGATCCACTTGATTAAGAAGTGGCACTTGTCGGCGTATTCAATAGATAATTAAGACAAGATTATAGATGGTCGCTCCTAACCAGCTCTATTCTCCGCATTAGCAGACGGTGTTACCTTGTAATACTCTTTGTTAATGTGGGTCTCGGAGTGGGGCGTTACAGCTTGGTATCAGAGCTAGGTTCAGAACAAAATATGATAAACATAGAACAGAGACACATATTACGGTACATCAAAGGGTAGTACGAATGTTACGAATCTTTGAATCATCGTGCTTTTATTCCTTCCGTGCCTTCGGGGTAGATAGAATTTTAGGAATACGTCTAGGAATGCATTTTATTCCGTAGTATTCCATCATTGAATTAATGATATCTACCTTGTGAATAATCTTTATCTTATCTTATCTTTCAGCTAATGGCCGGAAGAGGCAGAGGACGACGCTCGGATGCTGGGCAATCCAGCGGCTCGCATCCGAACGACGTTTATATGTCTGCCGATCAGTTTTTGGAGTTATTTAGGAGCACTTAGCCTCCAGCTCCTATTCGAGCATCTCCTCCACGCAAGTCTGCCTTTGCACGCCTGTGCAATGATTTTTCTCATCTTGGTGGAAAGCCATTCAAAGGCTCCGAGTCCGTTCTTGAGGTCCAAGCTTGGATTCGCACATGTGAGCGTATCTTCTCTCGCATGGATCTTTCTGACCATGATCGAGTTCTTGTAACTTCTAGCTTATTGCAAGAGCATGCCCTTGATTGGTACGAGCTTCTTATAGCCGAACTTGATGACTCTGTTCTTTCTTGGACTCAGTTTCGGGAACGATTCGAACTCAAATTCGTTCCTGAATATGAGAAAGTTTTATTAGCCCGTCGCTTCCTTGAGTTGAAGCAAGGGAAGTCTTCCGTTTCTGAATATGTTGCATCATTCGAGGCCTTATCTAAGTATGGTCTTGAATTCATTAGCACTTCTTATAAGAAGAATATGAAGTTTGTCTCTGGTCTTAAGAAATATCTTAAGAAATCTTTAATGCTTCAGCTTAAGCTTTCTTTTGAGGAGTTGGTTGATTCAACACTTCATCTCGAGTCTATCGAGAAGGAGTGTGATAGTGGTGATGATGTTGAGGTTCGCAAGAACCCCAATAAGAAGAGGTTTCCATTTCATAAGCAGGGATTTCTCCCTTCTAAGAAGAAGAAGTCCATTGAATCTAGTTCTAACTCTCAATCTGCTGGAACACCTTCCATTCAGAAGTGTTTCAATTGTGGTTCTCCTGATCATATGATTCGAGCTTGTCCTAAGCCTCTCTTCTGCCGTTATTGCAAGAAGGAAGGTCATCATGTTTCCTCCTGCCCTACTGTTCCTGCTAATGCCAGGTCTGGCAAGCTTTATGTTGCTAAGGCTCCTGGAGGTTCTTCTCAGCCCAGAGGTATATCTCCATCTATTTTGGAAGGTTCTATTTTATTTTATGACCGTAGTATTCGAGTTCTTTTCGATACGGGTGCTTGGCATTCTTTCGTACAGAAAAAGCTCGTCGATGATTTGTCTTTGGATGTTTCTTGTATGGTTACTTCATTGAGGATTGCGAATCCTATTGGGGGATCCGCAACCCTTAGCATGCTTTGTGATGATGTTAAGATTGTTTTATGTGGTTTTTCTTTTCATGCGAATCTGCACGTTATTTCTTATTTGGATTTTGATATGATTTTGGGTATGGACTGGCTAGTGAGATACGATGCCAGGATTATTTGTTCTGAAAGAATTTTGTATCTTCGACATCTAGATTCGTCTACTTAGCTATCACTTGTTCTTCGGAATGTGGATAATTCCGAAATGGCTTTATATTCTCTTGACTCACGGGATGATGATGATATATCTCGTATTCCTATTGTTTGTGACTTCTCTGATGTTTTTGAGCCGGTTTTGGGTTTTCCACCCAAGCGGGCGATCGAGTACCGCATTGATCTCATTCCAGGCGCGCAGCCAGTTGGGCGTCCTCCCACGAGGATGTCTACAAAAGAAAATGAGGAACTCAAGAAGCAGCTTTTAGAGCTTGAGTCCAAGCAATTGATTCAATCTAGTTTTTCACCGTGGGGTACCACGGTTGTCGTCGTGAAGAAGTCCGATGGAACTCTTAGGCTCTGCATCGATTATCGCAAGCTTAACGAGTTGACCATCAAGAATAGGTATCCTTTGCCGAGGATCGATGATATGTTCGATCTATTGAGTGGCGCTAAGGTCTTCTCTCAGCTCGACCTTGCCACTGGTTTTCATCAGCTCCGATCCGTGGAAGATAGCATACCCCTTACAGCTTTCCGCACTCGATATGGTTCTTTCGAGTGGCTCGTTATGCCGTTCGGTTTGACGAACGCTCCTGCTTTCTTTGTTGATCTTATGAATCGGGTATTCCGGGAATATCTCGATAAGTTCGTTCTTGTGTTCATTGATGACATTATTGTTTATTCTAAGTCTAAAGCCGAACATGCTAATCACTTGAGAATTGTCTTGAGTACTCTTCGTCACCATCAGCTTAAAGCCAAATTCTCCAAGTGCCATTTTTGGGAGAATAAGGTTAAGTTCTTAGGCCATGTTGTATCTTCCAAAGGCATTTCGGTCGATCCCTCAAAGATCGAAGCTATCCAGAATTGGAAGAGGCCTGAGAATGTTCATGAGATTCATAGTTTCCTTGGATTGGTGGGTTATTACCGTCGGTTCATTAAGGATTTTTCTCGTGTTGTGCTTCCTCTCACCAGCCTTACTCGGAAAGGCATTCGTTATATTTGGTCCGATAAGTGTGAAGCTTCCTTTCAGACATTAAAGGAACTTCTCACTAATGCTCCTATTCTTGTGGTTCCCGAGGGGAATCATGATCTTGTTGTCTACACCGATGCTTGTGGTAGTGGTCTCGGTGCCGTGCTTATGCAGAAGGATCGTGTAGTTGCTTATGCTTCTAGGCAACTGCGTTCGAACGAAGTTCGCTATGCCACTCATGATCTTGAGTTAGCCTCCATTGTCTTCGCCTTGAAGATTTGGCGACACTATTTATTAGGCGAGCGCTTCATTCTCTATACCAATCATAAATCCTTGAAGTATTTGTTCACTCAGAAGGAACTCAATATGAGGCAACAACGTTGGCTCGAGTTTCTTGCCTCCTATGACTTTGATATCTTATATACCGCTGGTAAGGGTAATCGTGTTGCTGATGCGCTTAGTCGCAGACATTCGACTGTCGTTTCTATGATGCTTGCCGAATGGGATATTCTTGAGACTTTATCTTTTTGTGAAATTCGTGATCGAGCTCCATCCTCTAATTCTCCGGTAGTATTATTCGGTTTGGAAGCTCGACCCTCTTTATTGGATCGTATTGCCGAAGCTCGGCGGCATGATCCGGATCTTGTGCATCTTATTCAGCTTTGTGAGACTGAACCCCGTGATGAGGCATTGCGGGATTTCAGCATTGATTTTCATGGGTGTCTTCGCAAGAAGAACCATCTTGTTGTGCCTTCTGATTATGCACTTAGGCATGACATTCTTGATGACTGTCATCGTTCTAAGTATACTATTCATCCTGGCAGTAGTAAGATGTATGCCGATATGCATCGCCTTTATTATTGGGAAGGCATGAAGCGCGATGTGGCGAGTTATGTGAGTAATTGCATGACTTGTCAACGTATTAAAGCCGAACATCAGCGCCCTTCTGGTCTCCTTCAGCCTCTAGAGATTCCATTATGGAAATGGGATCAGATTTCGATGGATTTCATTGATGGCCTACCTCATACGAGATCGGGCCATTCTAGCATTTGGGTTATTGTTGATCGCCTCACCAAATCAGCTCATTTTATTCCTATTAAATCTAATAGGACTGCTTCACTTTTGGCTAAGTTATTTATCAAGGAAATCGTGAGACTTCACGGTGTTCCTAGTTCAATTGTGAGTGACCATGATCCCTTATTCACCAGTCATTTCTGGCAGAGTCTTCAGCAAGCTTTGGGAACAAAGCTTAATTTTAGCACAGCTTATCATCCACAGTCTGATGGACAGACTGAACGGGTGAATCGTATCTTAGAGGATCTTCTCTGTATTTGTATTCTTGATTTCATAGGTAGTTGGGAGGATCATCTACCCCTTGTAGAGTTCTCCTAAAACAATAGTTTTCAGTCCAGTATCGGTATGGCTCCTTTCGAAGCCTTATACGGAAGGCCATGTCGATCACCTTCTTGTTGGTTGGAATCTGGGGAGAAGCTTATTCTTGGCCCGGAGTTTGTTCATGATTCTTCTGAGAAGATTGTCCTTATTTGTCAGAGAATGAAAGAGGCACAAAGCTTCCATAAATCCTACGTGGATAACCGTAGGAAGCCTCTCGAGTTCTCGGTTGATGATCTTGTCTTTATTCGTGTTTCTCCTTTGAAAGGGGTTATGCGCTTCAGTGTGGCAGGGAAATTGGCTCCTCGCTATGTAGGACCATTTCCTATTACTGAATGTATTGGCCCTATGGCTTATAGAGTTTCACTTCCAGCTCACCTATCCGGAGTTCACAACGTGTTTCACGTCTCTCAGCTTCGGAAGTGTCTTCGAGAATCGGATTCTGTTATTGACTCTCCTGATTTGCAAGGGCTTGAGATCACACCAGACTTATCTATTGTACAGCAGCCTATTCGCGTACTTGCCTCAGAGGTGAGACACCTTCGAAACAAGGATGTGCCGCTCATTAAAGTTCAATGGTCCGCTAATCCCAATGACTGTACTTGGGAAACCAGAGAGTTTATCGAGCGATCCTATCCGGGTTTTCTATCTTTGCTTAGCAATGGTGAGAATATCTCTTTATCTCAAGCTTATTTTCTTTCCTTTATGGAGGTAAGTATGTAGTTGTGACAAATTCTTCTCTAGAAATTGCGCGGACGCAATTTTGTTAAGAGGGGGAGATTTGTAACAACCCGCATATTTTACGATTTTATATTTAAATATTTTATTTAAATATATCATCGTTAATCGGATTTAAGTTCGAAATGTCACTTTCTGCAAACGGTCGAATTAGACTCGGGACCACTTCCATTGAGTCCAAATAGCGTTTGCGACTTTTTTGAGTATAAGCTTCGATATGTTTGGAGTGAGTTGAATTTTGCTATTTTCTGTTGGGCTTTTTGGGTTTGGGTTTCACCCCGACTCACTCTATTACTCTAACTCTTTAACTCTTCATCCATTCACTCTCCAAACACTTTAGCTCGGCTGAAAATGGGGGAAGAGAAAAAGAAATAGAAATTGCCAAGCCCTAGTTCCTCTTGCAAACTCAAATTCTTGCTCCAAATTCAAGGTGAAGCTTAGGTAAGCATCATCTTCTTCTTCTCCATCTCATTTCCTCTTCAATTTCATAAAATTCCTAAACCCTAATTTAGGAAATACTTGTTTTGATCTTAGATTGAAGCTTGTAGAGTTGAGGTGAAGAGTGGTTGATCTTCTCCTTGTGTTTGAGCTTCTTATCATTTGATTTTGAGTTAAAAGGTGAGTTTTTGAACTCACATCTACTTCTATAGATACAATTGTTGTTAGGTATGAATTCCTAACACTTATGTCCGTTTGCTTTTGATTTGAATTAAATTGGTGAATATTCCAATTTTTGTGTTTTGGTCCAATTTTATGAAAATCCTCTTGTGGATGTTTGGACTTTGATGTTTAGGGTGTATCGAAGAGCCTATAAGGCCGGGTTGTCGTTTGGCATAAATCCTTGGTCGTCATTGCTCGATCGATCGCTCCCGAATCATTTTGGCCATCATGGCCTAGGCAAATTGTTGCCCAGACCAGGCCTTCAGACGTCTGAAATGCAAGTTTCAGACTTCTGGTTTTGGAACCTGAAGCAAAAGAAAATTTGGCAGAGATTTATAAAAATGGTAGAAACAGAGTCAGACGTCTGAAACAACCTTTCAGATGTCTGAAACACTGTGTTAGACGTCCGAAACACCCTTTCAGACATCTGAAACACCCTCTCAGACGTCTGATACTACATGTCAGACATCTGAAGCCACCCTCTAGACGTCTGGATGGTTTCTGAATTTCCAGAACCTAAATCCAGACGTCTGGATTGACCCCCAGACGTCTGGAATTGCCTATTATTGCCTATTTGCCTATTTTTGATTGAATTTCCGTTGTTTAATCGATTCGTGTTGATCCAATTAGTTGTTATTGCATTCTTTGACTTTGATGATTCTTTTTAGATTTATTACACGGGTTTTTATAAAATGATCTTTTTAAATTGTATTAAAAGCTTGTTTCTCCAATTTATAATTTCTATATAAAACACACACAATTTTGCACTTCGAGCGAAGAGGGAGGAGAATTAAATGATTAAATAAAACGCATGCTATGAACACGTGGGTTTATCTTTTCAGTTAATTCCTAATCTATTTGTTTGACCGTTTTGACCTTTGGGTCTGGTTTACCGATGAGATGAGGTGAACTTTGTACTGCTTTGAGTGTGAAATTGACTAATGGTTAGTAAACCGTTTAGTGCGAACGTGTGGTATGGGACTCACGTTAACATTTTTCGGGTTCCTTTCTGAGAGTTGTGACATATTCCGCCAGTTAGTGGTGTCCAGTACCGGGCCTTCGGACCTTCACCACTACGGTTTTTTGCCCTATAGTATCACTTTTGGAGTTGGTCCATCGTCACCGCTCGAGTGATATTGGGTTTGTTGCCTTCGGGTATGTTGCCTTCGGGCTTGTACCTTCGGGTTTGTGCCTTCGGGTTTGTCGCCCAATAGTATCGCTTTTGGAGTTGGTCATTCGTCACCGCTCGAGTGATATTGGGTTTGTTGCCTTCAGGTTTGTGGATCCTTGTTATACAGTACTGAGCTCGAGCATCTTTTGTTTCTTTGACTATTATATTTCCCTAGTGTGTCACCCTTCGTTGTAGGTTCTTTGAACCAGATGATATATAGCGATTACCTTGTGGAAACTTGTGTTACCTTTGTTGGTAATTGTTATTTGCCTTTTGGCTTGTTTTCGGGTATGTATGTCCTTTGTTTATTTGAGTTGCCTATGATATGAGGCTTGTTTTGATTCATCTTATGTTGGATGATTTGGTTATCTCTTTTGGGGATATTTGTGGTACTTTATGATTTTGTATGTGCATTATCATTTAGTTTATCTAACTGATTTGTTTAGCTAGACTGACCCGTGTATTTTACACTCGGGTCAGACCGAGATGTTTCAGGTTAGGTACATTGGACTTAGCCTATTTTTCTTCCGCATGGACTATGCTGCTAGCACCGTTTTGTTATAGCTTTTTTGTGTAGTCCTTTTTGTCTGTAACTCTGATATATACTCTATTGACTCGCCTGTATATTGTGGTTCGCTTTACCACTTGACATGTATCATTTTGTAAACTCCGTGATTATCTGTATATGTGTAAATGTATCTGATGATCTACTGTTCTGTGATGTGTATTACATTTGAGTTGTTATATTTTATTCTGATAGATCCTCAGCCACCTATGTCTTTGTATTAACTATTTATTAGAGATGTCGATCCACTTGATTAAGAAATGGCACTTGTCGGCGTATTCAATAGGTTATTAAGACAAGGTTATAGATGGTCGCTCCTAACCAGCTCTATTCTCCGCATTAGCAGACGGTGTTACCTTGTAATACTATTTGTTAATGTGGGTCTCGGAGTGGGGCGTTACAATCCAAATACATATTGTAATATAATAGAAATTTCTAGGTGAAGAATATAAATCAGAAAATAGCTGTTGGTGCTTACATTAATCACACCACAACAATATCGCTAAGGCGCGTTCGCATAATGGATTTTCCAAGGAGACCTCCGCAGTAAAGCTCAAAAGTAATCCAAGACCAATCACCATGATAAGGATCAGAAAACACCTTCTGAGCATGGTATATCTATAGAAAATATACCATAAGGTAAACACAACTAGCCCACGCTCTAACATGTGAACCAAGTATCAATAACTCCTCGTGCACAACATATTGATAAGCATACTCTAGATGTAACGACCCATATTTTTGATAATTAAAAATATTAAATTAAATAAGGTTTTGGAATTTAATATTTAAAATTTATGATTTATTACTGAGAAAAATAATTAGAATATGATTTAATAATGTTGTTCGAATGTTATTGACAACTATTTTAATGTAATTTCAATCAATTGAAATAATTGTAAAGTTAATTTGGTTATAATTGTAAATATGGAATAAATTAAATGTTGGATTCAACATTGATATTATCTGTTATTAATTGAAATAGGTTTATTATAGAATATGAAATCAGTTTTGGTAAGCTATGTATAATCGTGGTTGTAAACAATAAGTTAATGGATATGAATTACTAATGGATAACAATTGTTTATTCTCACCTTAGTATTTAATCCGTTGGAATTAAATTGTTAATTAATGGAATTAATGCAATTGAAATATTATAATTAATATGGTAAAAGATTATAACTGTAGAATATGAATGTAATAAAATGTAAACTAACGTTAATTATATTCATAAGGTAATAGTTGATTCAATAATAGGAGTGAGAATCAAAATAAAAGAATTTATTGGGGTTTAAACTATAATGAATGAATTTATTGTAGTTGTAATTGAACGTTGAAACGAATGTAATATTTAAACCTTGGAATTAACATGGAAAATTAAAATATAAATTTAATAAAACGAAAATGTTTGTGAAATTTCAATTTTTGAAATTAGTCGAAATTTGAATTTGAGTTGAAAATTTAAAATTTATTCTTTTTTCTAATTCTAGATTGAATTCTGAGATGGTCTCCACTTTTCGTTTTGTCAAAATTGAAATCATATTCCTCTAAATTTGCAATTTACAAACTCGCATAAAATAACAGTGTATATTGTGTGTATTTTACATAGTATTTCATATGGTATTTTCTAGTGTATTCTAATTGGTATATGACTCTTTGGCTCTTAGGAAGTCTCTTGGGCTTCAATTGATACCTTTAATTCAGAAACCTTTACTCTTATACGTACAAACTCCTTATTAGAAAGAAACTACGTACAAACTTTCTACTGTCTCATTTCTGTCTTCCTCAAACCAAAAACTTTCTCTTCCACCATTGCTCCTCCTCTCTTCCTCCAAACTCCTAAAACCCAAATCCTCCTCTTCCTTATCCCTTTCCTCCTCTCCTCTCTTTCCCTCTTCTCTCTCTCCTCCTCTCCTCTCTTTCCATCTTCTCTCTCTCTTCCTCTCCTCCTCTTGCCTTGCCATCCATTCCCTTGCCTCTCCTTTGCTTGGCCGAACCTCTTCCACTAAAAAAAAAGAAAGAAAAGGAAAAGAGAAAAGGAAAAAATAGTTTGTTGAGTCGTCATATTCGTGTGTGTGATAGCCTGGACCTTATGTTAGTTGCTTGTGATCTCCATCTCCATCTTGTTTGAATAGTTGTCACCTTCGTTAGCCACGAAAGGTGATAAATCACCCATGATTAATATTCGTATGAATAAGTGAATGGATATCATAGAAAATGACTTGGAAATGTTTTTTTAGTTAGGAATTTTGTTAGCTTATAATTATATGATTTGATATGATTTTATATGTTCACTATGTGATATTTAACATGACATATGATATGATATGATCCACTATATGTTACATGTTTTGCTATGTTAACCATATGACATGATATGCTATTTCGACACATAATATGTTATGTTGATAATATGTTAAATCACATATATGTTATGTTAGTAATATGTTAAATCACATATATGTTATGATAGTAATATGTTAAACCACATATATGTTATGCTAGTAATATGTTTAGGTCACATGTATGTTATGTTATGTTAAATAGTATATTTTATATCACATGATGAGTTGTTATGTTATGTAATATGTTATATGATTCATGTTATGATATGTTATGCAATGATATGTTATGTTATTTATTTGTTTCAATCACACTGCAAGTTTCCTTTATATGTTAGTTAGGAAAATCACTATGGATTGAAATGATACATACCCGAACGACTTTTTAGATTAGGAAATTGGCTTGGGATATGGGTTGAAATGATATATACCCATAAATTTAATTATTTTGGGTTGCAATGATATATACCCTAATCACTTGACCGTAGGGTAGAAAACTATATACGGATACCGTTGGTCGATTTTAAAGTATTTTTCTAAATTATAAAATATGTTTGATTTAATAAATTTGATTTCTTTAAAAAACATTAATTAAAAGATTTATTTAAATTATATTTTTGAAAAATAAAATAGAATATAAATTTAAATTATAAGTGTTAAAGTTAATTTATAAGTTAAGGTTTTAAAAGTTAAATTTCAAAATTTTGACTTATAATTTTATTTAATTTTTAAATATATAATTTAATGGTGAAATAGTAAAATATAAAATAAAACACTTTAAAATTTTAATTTAATAAAATAATTAATAATTTTTAAGAGATTTATTTAAAGATTTAAGTTAATATAATAAATATAGATTTTTATAACAACTTTAAAAAAATAAGAAAGAGAGATTAAGATTAAATTGTAGATTTAATCTAGTTTAAAGAATTGAACTCAAATAAGATTATTAAATCTATTTGTTTATGAGAGTTCCAAAAGATAAGATTTTGAAGTGTAATAACTTGATTGGATAGAAATTGTAAGTTAAGGGTTTTCAAACTAAATTATAACCGAAGTTAAATATTTTAGAAATTGATTTAAATTGCAACTTGGGATTCAAATTATGAAAATGTTTTATAAAATGATCACGGTGTGAAATAAGCGTTTGGTTGTTAAAGAGACCGAAGTCGGATATTGACATACTCTCTGTCAATACCAAAACCACTTTAACAACTGTGCACGTGGTGGAGAATCCAGAATGAAGTAGGATGGTTTGGCGAACGCTACTGGAATGAAGTAAGAGAACGATGATGGATAGCCTAGACTTTCGGGTCATAATTAAAATGACTAAAACATGAGCTATACCGGGCCAATGGGGTCGCTCCCCCTATCGAGCATGCTTCTTCGAAACCATATCTATTACTTTGTGATTTGATTGGTGGCCACCCTCGATTTGATTATAGGAGTGTGTCTCGAGGTGGGCAATAGTAGCTGTTATGCGTTACCACCGGTCCGGGAGTGCAAAACAGTAGAATCCTACCCTGGACATTACCTCGCGTCCCTTGTCATATTTATCCCAATCGAGCCCACTACGACTTTGGTGTGCCGTACCTATGGAGTGCTCCATGAGTATCCCACCAGTTTATGGTGGGGGCTTACAGTACTGTATAGACTACGATGCTTATATAAAAATGTGTTGGGGGGGATATGGGTAACGCCTTAACGCTATTTTAATACTTTACTTTATTGATAAACAGTACATATATATAGCGTATTTTACTACATATAGATAGTTTAACGGATCCTTAGGAGATGGAAAATCCTGAAACATCTCTTAAGTTATGGCACAACGTTATACACTGGATAGGAGATGTAAAATCCCGTAAACATCTCTGAAGCCATTACACTTGTATTTACTTGTTGTTGATTTAATTTACATAAGAATGTTAATCCTGACTCGAGTGTTTTGTTTTTGCTTTATGCTCGGGTCAGCCTGAGCTTTTCAGTATTGAAAACTATCTTTCTAGAGGACGAAGACGATGATTTAGTACATTATTACTATTTATTATAATTATCCCACTACATCATGTTGTTCCGCTGCATTATCCTATTATACCTATTGTATGTATAACTCTGATTGTATTGTTAAAGTTTAATCAAATGTTATTTGTAAAACAGCTACATGAACTATTTATTTGAGTGTTATATTTTGTCACTCCGCTGTGAGATTCTGTGTTTTTTTTCTTTCTTTTCTCTTATTTTCTTATTTACCCCATTGACAATCCTCCCTTTTGAATGTTTTGAGTTGACATGTGTGGTTTATTGTCGATTTAAACCGTCCAAAAAGGTGGGTCGTTACACTAGATATGAAGTTGATGTGTAACGACCCAACTTTTCGACCCTTGAATGTCGACACTAATCCATCCACAGTATTCGTGCAGAACACCCAAGTGCCAAAAAGATAGAAAGTTAGGGTAAAATAAAAAGAATAAAACAAGAAAGGAAGAACACAACATCAGAATCTCATAGCAGAACGATAATATATAATATCAAAAGAACGGTACAAAGGGTTACTCTAAATACAGGAATTTCAGAGTTACAAAACCTAAGTACTACTATCAACATGGACAATTATAACTGCCTGTCCTCACAATGCTGATATATACATAGCTAATATGCGACAATAGAAATAGAAATAGATGGATAATGGAAGCCTCCAGCTCGTCTTCTGAACTTTGAAGTGTCCAAGTTAAAACCTTCCATACTCAGCCAACTTGAAGGAGTACACGAGAAATTTAGGGAAATAAAAACCAAGCGTCAGACATAATTCTGGTTGAGAAAACTAGAGATACATGAATACATGTAACAGTAACTATCGGGACCGTAAGGATTCCCGTAACAGATTTTCCCTCAAAAGAAACCAACCATTTATTAAGTTTAATATAGTGATATGATAGATAATGTCTAGAGTGTAGAATATAAATCATATCAAATAGTTGTGGCGCTTACATTCATCACACCACAACATATTTAGGGTATAATCAAAACCACTAAGGTTCGTTCGCATATTGGGTTTTTCCATGGAGATCTCTTCGGTCGTCGTCGAATCTAATCTCCTGCACAATGGTCAGAAACTACCTCCGAGCGATGTATATATCTAGATAAAATATACCTTTAGGTAAACATAGTTGGTCCATGCCCGAACACATAATCCCAAATATCATCAACTCCCGCTAGCAATATTGATAATTTTACTCTAGATATGGAGTTGATATATACAATCGCGGGTTATCCAAACCCCAAGCTATGAGGTGTACTTTGTTTTTAGTCATTTTCGATGTCGAGGTTACGTTCAACATCCTTCACATGAGTCTTCATCACTCGAATAGAACACGAATACCTAAATGGATTACCATATCTCGAACAGATCACGAATCACTACATGGATTCGAGCATTTAGAACAGATCTCGAATCTCCATATAGATTCCCTTTCTCAATCGCTTCCAAAACGTAAAATCCATATACTAGTTTTGAAGTGTTATTCGATAAGTAAAACACTTACCAATCTCGGACTCTTCAAAACCAATCGATGAATTTTTGGTTTACTTAATTTCGGTTCTTTCAAAAGCAAGCAAAAGGTAGAGACGTTTCGTATCAATACTCCTTCTCGGGGGTTCTTATTGGTATAAAACCTTGAAGCCTTTCAACTTATTAAGCTGATATTAGGTCAAGTTTGATAGTCGTCTAATCGATTATCTAGTCAAAACAATTGTTTATACAAATCACAATTTGTATGCTTAACTCGTTTCCGGTATTCCAACTTAACTATTCCTCGTTCAAGAGTGAAGCCAGGTAAGTTATAGCACTGGTTGCATCAAAGCCTTCAATAGACACTTCATTCTTGAATCTCACAAATAGATAAGTGTACCTCGTCGGCTTTTAGTGTTAAGTATAGTGTTAATGATTTCTATAAACAATAAGAATCAACATGATTAACACGTTTTCGACATTTTTCGACTTACTATTTCTCGACCAAGGGAAAATCGGTAGGTTAGAGCTTTATTACTCCATCCCTACTCAAACTCAATCTTAACTCTCACAAATAGATAAGCCTTACTTCGTCGGCTTTTTGTGTTAAGCATCGTTAATTACCTTTCAAACAAGTAATCAAATAATTAACCATTTAATCACTAAGCAATTCTTAAGCCCTTTTTGAAAACATTTGTATATACCTTTAAAATACTTGAAAATACTTATCCAAACTATTACTTTAAAATAACAAGTTTGTAAAATCTATAAAACTTGGAAAAGACCATGTTTTATCATAAAAACCTCTACTTTAAAAATTCACAATTAATTCTTAAAAAATCATAATGTGACGCCCCACCTCTATACTCACACTAACCAAGGACACTACTGGGTAATGCCGTCAATTAGTACGAAGAATAAGGCTGTTGAGGAGCGACCATCTGTGTAATTGCTTTAGGCGAGTACCGATATGTCAGATAGTATGTCATGCATTTCATTTCAAGAGGAAATCTGACATATTAAATACAAACTCAAAGCTACTACACAGTGGCTATGTGGCCTTCGGAAAAAAATATAAAATAAGCATAACATAAATCTGTCATAGATTTTCATATCACAAAGGCGGAAACAGATATGAATATAACACATAGAAGTGTACATCAAAGTAGTGGTCATACAAGATCCTCTACATCACAAAATAATAGGTACAAGTGCTAGACAAAAGAATATGTATACATCAAGGAGTCTCTATCTCGAATGTATAAAAACAAAAACTACTAAGCTAAAGTAGTTAGCCAAAAGTCAGAAGCTAGTCCCTGCTAAGAAGTCAAGTGGAAGCACCTGAAACACCGCGGTCTGACCCGAGTATTATTGAAGAAGAAAAATAATAAACGGATCAGTCTAGCTATAGATATCAGATAAAATGAGATAGGATAAGAGATATGACAAATATATATGATAACAACAAAAATCATACAATATCTCAAATTTTCTCAAACACCAAAATGAATGTCATATTTTTTAGTTTATTCACCAAATCAAAAATATTGATAGAGCTTATCAATGCAAATCACAAAAATTGGTGAAACACAAATTCTAGAAATCCATCATTAGAAATCCAGAAATCACAAAAAAGGGGGAGGTCTATCATAAACGGGAGCATGAAAACTCACCAACACGTGTATCACAAACGAGATGCTATCCCATGAGTTGCTAACACATAGAGCCGGTGCAACGACGTAGTACAACGATACGTCCGAAGAACTTGAAACTCAAATAATCCGGAACAACGACGTAGTACAGCGATACGCCCGATGAACCTGAAACTCAAATAAGCCGGAACAACGACGTAGTACAGCCATACGTCCGATGAACCGAAATCAATAAAACGGTTATAAGACCATGGGTCGTTAGTCCATAAAAATGAGACGAAGCTCTACAGAACGGGGTATAGTCCTCAACGCGGACAAAGAGACATCACATTGCTAGTCAAAATCCCAAATGATCTTCATTGATCAATAAGAAGAGTAAGTTACACTAATAGTAAATAAATGAGTTTAGCTTCATGTCCCATAACCACTAGCTTAACATAAAAATTTACGAACAAATTGTAGATTTCCACTCGAAAATTATCACAAGATTTCAATCGAACAAGTCTAAGAATTAACCGACGAAGTAAACGCAAGCGTTTCGTACCACTTGTTTTGCTAAGTCGTTTAATTGGATTTCTCGTACAAATGAGGTAAATGTTTGTATATACTAATAGATTGAAAAACGGTTTTAAAAATGAGCTTTATATTTAAAAGTAGTGTTAAAATCGTTTTTGTGAAAGAGTTCGAGTATTTACTACTAGTATAGAAACATTTGTATTTTAAAGTGACAAATCACAGAAATGATTGTAAAAACAATCTATCACCAAAAATTCACATACGACGACGTAAATTAAAACCAAGAAAATCAGTATCTAATCCATCAAATGGACATTCCCAAAAATCCAGAAAAGAAGTCATCAAAGTCGATAATAAATGACAATAACCAACCGGATCGACAAAAATTGATAAAAATAGAAATTCGCATAAATATAGGCGAAGTGCCAGATTTTAACAGCGCCAGACGTCTGGTGATTCTCCCTAGACGTATGAGTTGAAGGTCTGGAATTTTTCCAGACCACTCAGATGTCTGAGCTTAAGATCTGGAACGTTTGTTCCTTTGCCTCAGACATCTGAGTATTTTACCAGACGTCTGAGCTGAAGCTCAGGGCAAAATTTGCCTAGGCCATTAATGGCCAAATCGGTTTGGAAGCGATCGGATGAGCGATGGCGGCTAGGGATTTATGCCAAGCGACAACCTAGCCCTATATGCTCTTCAATACACTCCAAACAACATGTCCAAACATCCATAGTAGGATTTTCCAAGATTTTGACTTCAAAATACCAAAATTGGAAAATTGACCAAACCAATTCAATCCATAAGCAAATGAACATGAAATAGATGTTAGGAATTCATATCTAACAACAATAAAAGCTATAGACATAGATGTGAGTTCAAGAACTCACCTTTAAACTCAAATATAGAAATGATAAGCTCTAAAACAAGCTAAGATTGATTTCTCTTCAACAACACCTCTAGAATCCTCAATCTATTATCAAATGCAATGAATTTCCTAAGTTAGGTTATAGGAATTTCCGAAAATTGAAGAGAGATTGAGATGGAGAAGATGAAGAGGATGCTTACCTAAGCTTCTCTTTGATTTATAACTTGAAGTTGAATTTCCTAAGAGAATTAGGGCTTAGGAATTTCTAATCTCTTTTCTTTTCCCCCATTTTTCTCTTTAGCTTGAGTGTTAGGGAATGAGGAGTAGAATGAATGAAGAGTAGAGGAGTTAGGGTATTTGGTAGAAGAGTTGGGTTACCTTCTTGGGTTAGTGGGCTAGAACACAACCCAAAGCCCAAATGAAAATACCAAAACCCTAATCAACTCTAAACATATCGATGTTTATACTCAAAAAAGCTGTAAACATCGTTTTGAACTCAATGGAGGTGGTCTCGAGTCAGGATTCGACTGTTTACAAAAAGTAACATCTCGGACTTTAAATTCAACAAACGACGTTGTATTTAAATAAAACATTTTAATATTCTAATAATAGTTAGTAAACACTTGTAAAAAGTATGAAACAAAATGCTAAAACTTAAATATCTTTTCAAACTTTTTAAGTCCAAAAATCAAGTCTAAACGGGGCAAGTTTGCAAAAGTGAATTTTGGGTTGTTTTTGAGAAGTTACTTAACTTTTTACTATTCAAGTTTTTAATAGAAACAAACATACATATAAAACATTATAAATATGGCAAGAAACCTCTAAGGATCTCTCTGCAAAGTTCTATAGAAATCGTCGAAAACAAGGAAATTTCGAACAGCATCTATAGCTAATATCGCTATAAGTGCACTTCCAAATCCGAGTTATATTCAAACCTATGTTAAACTACAACCTATGTGCTTTGTTCCAAGGTCTTTCTACATGTCATACAAGTCCATTCAAGTCTATTCAAGTCCGTTCAAGTCCATACATATGCCACTTGCTTTCAAAGCAAGGACTAAATCAATGTTTTCAACTTATGTCCAAGTTAATTCAAACAACTTTAACAAAACATAACACAAGCAACTATTAGTTATATTTTCAATCCAAGTGGTGAGTTAGCTCACCTTAAACCCAACAAAAAACCAAACTCAAAGAACCCAAGTCCAAACCCAACCTAGCAACCTCCTTTCCTTCCCTTCCTCTCTTGCTTTTGCCTTGCCTTTAGCCTCCAAAATTCCTATATTGCTCATGGCCTTAGGGTTGGAGAAGAGGTGTGCTTTGCCTTTTCAAATTCTAACTAGGTAGAAGGTTTTGTAATATAGTGGTAAGGCTTTACTCCAAGTTTGAAGTGATTTGGATTTGATTTGCAAATAATTTGTTTTAGGAAATTTAAGAAGAAGAAGAAGGCATGGATTTATTTCACTCTAAGCTTTGTAAATTTGTGAATGATAACTAAGGGCGTGCCCCTCCTTTGATAACATAAGAATAGTGCTCTTTAAGCTTGCCTTCACCCTCCTTCATGCCATGGAAGACTCACATCCCATCACTTCTCCTTTATGCTAATTACCATTTTATCCCTCTCATGGTAATATCTCTTATCCTAGTAGAAGCTTCTAGAACATTCCAAGCTTTATGAAGAAGTGTATGTATTAATTAGTTTCTAATATGTTCATTTGGTCATTAGTCAAGTGCACAAGAGTCTGAATAACTTATGTCAATCAAAAAGTTGTTTACCGATAAACTGATTTTCGGCCACATTATCGATTTTTCTTCGAAGAATATATTTTTGTAAATATTTTTTAAAAACAAGTTTCTCGTCATTATTTACTAGTTAACTGATGTTTAACAAGGTTATAAAATCATATTTATAACACATAATTATATTTCAAAACGTTTTGATATTCGAAGACGAAGTGTTCGAATTTCAGGATCGCTACATGATATACCCCCAATGAGTTAGCTAAACCTCAGGATTGTGCATCCTACTCTATCTTTAGTCATATACCGATGATGAAGTCACATTCAGTAACTCTACACATGAGCCACGATCACTCGAAAATATCACGAATCCCCAAATGGATCCCAGCATCTCGAACAGATCTCTAAACTACACATGGATTCCAACATCTCGAACATATCCACTTCCAAGAGATAGAACATGTGTCTCAGTCTAGAAGTGGTTTTCGATAAGTAAAATACTTACCAATTCCGGTCTCTTCAAGACTGAGTCGATGAATTTGGTCATATTAAAAAACAATGAGCATGATCGCATATGGAAACCAAGTACCGTATACTTATCACGTTTCCAAACTTCCTAACTTCCCCTATCCCTCGGTTGAGAATGAAGCTCGATAGGTTAGAGCACTATGCTTGTACACCCTACTGGAATCATTATTCTTAACTCTCATGGATAGAAACAAGTCTACTTTGTCGGTTTAGTGCTAAGTACACGATTAAATTCTTTCCATAAACAAGTAACACACAAAACATAATTAACATACAGAAGGCACGATCAAGTCATATAAACGACTTTTAGTCCCCTTTTTATTTAATTAATCCTTTATTAATTAAAACCTCTTTTATTTAGTAAAACTCCTTTTATCGAATAAAATTTCCTTTTATTATTATTATTTCTTTATTAATTAAAACATCCTATATTTAATTAATATTCCTTTATTAATTAAATTTCATTTATTAATTAATATTTATTTATTAATTAAAACTTCTTTATTTAATTTAATTTATCCTTTAATTAAAACTTCTTTTATCAGTAAAACACCTTAAAACACCTTTTATCTAAGAAAACTTCTTTATTCAATTAAAACTTCATCTTTTAATTAAACACTTCTCCCTCTAATTAAAACTTCTTTTAATTAGACATCTTTATTAATTAAGCACCTTTATTTAATTAAACTTCTCTTTATTTAAAATTTAACTTATTAAAATTTATATATAGATTTAGTTTCCTTTTATAAAAGGTATATACTTGTATTTTACTATGTAAATATTACTATTCTTTTATACTATTTCTATTCTTCAAAAGTATTAATAAACTTGTCTCAAATGGTATAAGTATAATCTCAAATCATTAACAAGATTTACTTACTTTAAAATATAATCAAAGAGGTTAAAAACAAATATTACTCAAACATTGTTACTCTAAACCCCTTCTCTCTTTTATAAATTAAACATATAATTTTTCTATCTTTATTTCAAAAGATTCCATACTTATTATTATCTTTAAAATTTCATTATTACGGATCTAATTATATTTATAATATTTTTCTACTTTAAAATATAATTCAAGGTTTAAAAACAAATGTTACTAAAACATTGTTTACGACAAACCCAAACCACTTTCCACTTTAATCATTATCTTAAAACACTCTTTTGAAGATTTAATTACTTTTATAAGGATTTAAGACAAGTGTTACTTAAACATTATCACAGCAACCCAACTCATTTCCTACTTAAACATTTATTTTAAAACTTACTTTTAAAGATTTAATTATATTTATAAGGGTTAAAAACAAATGTTATTAAAACATTGGTTACTGCAACCCAAAACCATTTTTATACTTATCATTAACTTTAAGATATTAAATTTAAAGATCAAAGCATATCTACTTCTTAATTGAGGTGATGCACTTTTAATTTAACTTCTCAAAATAATTTATTTTAACTTAAGTGTTAAAATCAAAACTTCCTTTACTACACTTATAGGTACTTAATTTATTTTTTAAAACTTATATATTTACTAAAAACCTTTTTAAAATGATGTATATATTTATATGTAGACTAATTTATTTATAAGCTAATATAGTTAATAAAATTTTAAACAATTCAAAAGATATTAATTTTAAATAACCTTTTTAATAGTTTAATAAAACCTTTGACTAATTTGCTAAAAACTATATATTAAAATTACTTTAAAAATACTTATACTAAGGTTTAAACATTTATTTTAAATATCACTTAAAAATACTTCTTTTGTAATTTATTTAAAACCCATAAAAACCATAAGAACATGTTTTATAATTTTAAACCTTTCTACTTTAAAAATTCAAAAATAATTATTAAAAAATATATATAAACTTTGATATTTTTCCAATAATAAATACACTTATGTTATTATTAAAAATGCAAAATAGCCCTAAGATGTGTTTCAAAGTTAACTTTAAAAATCACTGAACACAAGGCATTTTCAAAGTACATCCATCGTGACCTTTTCGCTTCTAATTATCACAACGTTGTTTCACAATTTCTATAACTTTCCAAATCAATTACTTTGCGTCAAACACACCAAAGTAGGGAACAACGAAATATATATTTCCATAATATATATGAATTTAACCAATTTAACATATGTCTAATACAAGGGATTTCAAAGTGTGTTTATAGCGACTATTTCGCTTCAACCATTGATAATACACTATAAACATGTAAATAAGAAGTCTCGACCACGTCACATATTTTAGAGGGTTTAAAAGAGAGATCATACTATATATAATGTTTTCTATTTTAATTTATATTTAACACAACAAACATTATAAACACAACATATCCAAATTAAATGGTGAGTAAACTCACCAAAGCCCAAGCCAAACCAAAACGTAAATAATTTTCGCTACGAGCACAATGGCGAAGATGGAGTCTCGATTGGACCGCGTACGCAAAAGTTATGAATTTTATAAGATTTTAGATTATAAAATAATTAATTAACTTAACTAATTACCTATGTTTATTTTACACCCTTTCTACCCAAAATAATTAGAATTTTCCGCTCCTGTACATCCCAGCACACACAACCCATGGACACACAACTTCTCTTATCCCTTTCTCTCTCTTTCTCAACGAAATCGGCCACGAACTTTGCTTGCACACTCCTCTTCGCAAGTGCTATGCTCTCGACCCAAAAACTTCAAACTTGATTGACCATATAAAATTCCGATCTGGGCTTGCTCACTAATATAGCCGATCGTCGTGATTGGCCAAAGGCGATCACACCATTTTCGGTCACCACCAATCTCGACGTCTTCGGCTCCTAAGCTCATTTTCGCTCACCCCTTCGCCAAACAGTGCCTCGAGTATCGCCAAATGCTAACCCTAGCTCCGGCTCTCAAACATCGCTCCCCCTAGTCACCGCCGCATGCAACAAAACCAATACAGATTTGAGGCTCTCCACCATATGAACCCAGCGGATCCAAAATTATCGATTTTTGTACATCGTAGCTCCGGAACAATTAAAGATAGGATGTAACAACCCAGGGTTTTATAATAGTTGATTATCGTCAAATGACGATTTAATTTGTTTGACGATTGCAATTGAAGTTTTTAAATTGAGTTGAAATTCTTTTATAAATTATTAAAAGGATTTGTGGGCTTTGAAAATTGAATAGTGGCCCATGTTTTAATAGACGCCGTGAAAATTTGCAAGGCTAATACCCATCCCCCAATTCTTTTTCTCATTTTCAAAACCCTAAGAATAAACGTACGAAGAAAAATGGTGGCTGCCTCGTTCAAATTAGGTCTTGCTCGTCTTCTCCAAATTGTGGCTTCGATCGACTCGTGGTGCCATAGCTTCGAGCGCTCGAGCGAACGAGGGTTTCTTTTTCGAGCGACTTCTATCTCTCGACCGATCAAAGGTGAGTGAAAACTCACATCTAATTCACTCGACCCTGTTGGTTTTCGTTCGTTTCTGGTTAACTTCGATCTATTGGTTTTGTTGTGAAAATTGGGTTTTGTCGACTTCGACTTCGTTCGATTTTATCTGATGTTTAGTGGTTTCGACGTTGACCATTTTAAATGGATTGCCGAAGTATCGAGTTGTTTTTGTTGTTTCTTCAGCTTTAAATGATTTCGTGGTTGCCGTGGTTTTGATGTTTTAATTGCTCGATTCTTTACTCTGAAATTTCCATGACTTCGGCATTGTTTTGACCCGATGTTAATCATCTGTAGTTGTCGAAATATTGCAGTCATTGGCCTCGGCACTCGTTATTGTTCGAACTTATAAATTTCCATGATATTGATTTTTGTCTATGTGATTTCGGCATTTCTTTGATTTCGGGACAACTCCAGTTTTGAAATCCAACTTAGTGGATTCCTTGTTCATCATGGTTTTGACTTAAATCAATTTATTTGAATTGTTGGCATTGATTTCGAAACAAATTCACTGCTCGTCCCACTTTGGATTGGAACTGCAGTCTATCATTTCTGTAGTATACTTGGTTCGTCTAATTTCTGCTTGCTGTTTGATTTTTGTAAAAGTTTGTCGGGCTTGCACTGTCACCTGTTTTTGCATATGTGTGCATATACACAAATATGTTTGTGTGTATGCATATATGGGTGGATTGACTTGATAAATCTAGTTCATGTAATTGCAGTGCCTAATAGCCACTGTCTTGAATTAATTATGTTGGTTTTGCAATTGCTTTCGATATTAATTTCGAAGTTGTTTTGAACTTGCGGCATACTTGTTGGCCACAGTCCATTTGATTTTATCTTGACTTGTTTGTGAGTTTGCATTGCCGTTTCATGACTCCGGTCACTTGAACTATTTTGATTTTAGTATCATTTCAATTGAGATAGATATGTATGTGTATATATATATATATATATTTATATATGCATACATGTATATCTGTATTTGCTCGGTTTTGGAATTTTTCGAACTTGCCACCATGGGCTGTTCATTCCTGCTGGATTTTCAGTTGTGTTTAGTATCACTTGTTGTAGTAGTCTGGTTTGCTGGTGCATTTGCTTACTTAATTGTCTGGTCGTTCATTTATGAGGAGCAGTGTTGCATCCCTTTGTGTTCGACCCTAATCTGTTGGCACTGTTGAAATTTGAGGCATATCATATTGTATTATGATTTCATGTAGAGGCTGTACGTGGTCATATTGAAGTTTCCATCTGTTAGCTTGTGGTTCATGCGTCTATATTGATTTTGTGCTTTGTACATGTTACCCCTTTGGTATTGTTGCAGACCACTTACTCATTTATTCATGTTGTACCTCTGATTCATTTGCCATGTGCAGTTTGTTATGTACCATCACTTGTGTGCATATTTCATATCCACTTAGTTGAAGCCTTATACTGCTGCGCTGCCTTTGTTCTCGAATCTGATACCTTGCATTGATGCTTTGTATTCAATTGCAATTGGTCATTGTGCTTCACTGGTGACCTTATTTTCTAATGAGACTGATCTGCGTCTTTTTCTGTTGAGTGTTGTAGTACCATATCCTTGGTGCTCTCACCTTCAGTTTGCTAATTCACTGTGCTTTGCTTTGTGACATGTTGAACTTGGTTCACTTGTTGCCTCTGATCTTGTTTAGTATTGTTTTGGGTTGTTTTGTAGTGGCGAGGCAGTACACGCGTGCGTGTACTGCAGCCCTAGCAGGATTGACAGATTTAGTTGATATTTCGATTGTTAAATGGTTTCGTTGGTTAAATTCAATATTTTGAAGTTGTATTTTGAAATGGTTCATTTTGATTTGAGTTGGATCCGTTTGCTTTTGGATTCATTGATCTTCTGAGTATTTCATAGGCTGTATTGGCGAGGCAGTACACGTTAGCGTGTACTGCAGCCAATCAGCATTGATGTTTTTAAATTGACATTTCAATTGTTTAAATTGCTTTGGATTGCTGATTTGTTGGTAATACTGTTTAGTGTTATATCTGCCGTTATCCGATTCTTTTATCGAAGAGTCGGATATACGAGGTTTCTGTGACTGTCGTCTATTTGGTGTTTGATTATTATTGCTTCTATGCACTAATAACTGAGTTTGAATTAGACTGACCCGTGTATTATTTTCTTTTGAATGTAATACTCGGGTCAGACCCGAGTTATTTCAGGTTGTAGATTTCCTGCTTTGAGTTGCTGTTTGAGCTATGAAGACTTTTCACATCTTTTGGAGTAGTCGTGTCTTAGTATAGGTTGATATGTATTCATGTACATTAGTTGATAATGTATTTGTATATATAACTTCCGGAGTCGACAGTTGTAGTTGTATCATATGTATTGTGTCAACTGTATTGTAACTGACATCAGTTATTATATATATGAGACTTTTTATTATCTGTGTTCCGCATTCTTTTGTATCTGTGTTATTATTATATACATTGTCCTAAACTATTATGAACCGTCGTAGTCCGTTTTATACTCGAATTGGGTATGTCGATGGGAGTAAATAAATAAGAAGTGTAAAATGAAAAATATATACCACTCCTATCGAGGTAACCAATACTAGTGTAAGGCCATCTACGGATGGCCGCTCCTATCCAGCCTTATTCTTCGTGATAACAGACAGTATTTTCCTTTAACACTCTTTGTTATTGTGAGCATAAAGGTGGGGCGTTACAGTTGGTATCAGAGCTTGGGGTTTATGGACATAATATAAACCATAACTTGGATGGAACATATGTTACAACTATTGGTCGATGTTTTATTTGTGATTTGAGTCAACTAAAGTTTTGAAATTTTGATGAAATTTTTAAATATCTTTATTTAAAAATAAAAGTGGAATTGTGTTCGATGATTTGATTGATTTGTGTTCTGTTAATCAGAGTGCGCAGCGGAAACAGTGAAACTGTCTTCACTGAGTACAACTGATAATCCTTTTGATTTAAAAATCGAAATAGGAAATTGAAATAGATTTCATTTGTGTTTACATAGCTGTGGTTAATTTGTTTCTTTGAAAAGTTTGAATCCGATTTGAGGATTCGAAGCGATTGCAGCTATGTGATTTCGTTGAGATTTTTGCTGGGTTTCTTTTATGCTAATCATATATTGATTAGATTTTTGCTGTTTTGAATTATCTTCATTGAAAATACATTCGAATGGTTTCTTTGTTCATTTTGTAGTACGTGCAAATTTGAGTTGCACGTTACTGCATTTATTTTACGTTGAACCGATGCTTGGTTATGAAACGTATTTTGTTGCCATTATTTTTATAGCGGGATTTTAACACCAATGCTAAATTTTTGAAGCACGGTGTTTTGTGACATTTTGATGAATGAAAATTCACTGGTGTTACATTTTGATGTGAATTATTTTGATAAGATTTTGACGTTTAAAAATTACTTTCGCTTGACTTTAGTAACCGTCAAATTTTAAAAATGGATTTTCAAGCGGTTATACCACAATGCTGATTTGTGACCCGTTTTTACGGTATTTTGAGAAGTACAATTTCCTTATCGAAATTGTTACTAATATTGTTGCTTTAATCATGTGATTGGAAATCGTTTTAAAAAATGAAAATTGTTTTACAAAATTTTTCAGTTTGCGCTTTCAATAGAATGAGGAAGCGACTTAAACGATTCAGCAAAATCGAGGACTATGACCCCTTTCTTTTACTGATTCGCTTAACTCTGTACTTGTCCAGTTGAGAACGTGAATTGTTATTTTTATAAAATAAATAAAATTGTTTTCAGAAATTTTACAGTTTGCGATTTCAAAAGAATGAGGAAGCGATTTAAACGTTTCAGCAAAATCGAGGATTATGACCCCTTTCTTTTACTGATTCGCTTAATTCCGGACTTGTCCGTTTGAGAATGTAAAGTGTATTTTTACAAAATACACAATTTTGCACTTTCAATGAAATGATGAAGAGAATTAAACGATTTAGTAAAACTCGTGGTTATGGGACATGGGTGTTTGCTATTTTGGTTAATTCCGGACTCGTTAATTGAAATATTTGATGATTTCGTGTGCTTTCGAGCCACTTTGTTGGACCTTCGGGTCATTTGTTGGGCTTTCGGGCCACTCTGATGGACCTTCGGGTCAAATACCAGTACTAGACCTTCGGGTCACTCTACGGACCTTCGGGTCATTTGTTGGGCGCCAAAAATTATGTTGAGTACTTGGTAGGCTTCGGCCATTTGTTGATGGACGTGCGGCGAATTAAAAACTCGCCATCTGATGGGATCGATCCAAGCTTTTATGTTGATTTTCTAGTCTTCTTAATTGATTCTAGATATTTGTTGTTTCCAATTATCTGCAGGTAATTGGATATTTGTTGATATGAGTTCTGATTATCGTTTTTGATAATCGTATATTTGTTGTTTCTAATTATCGCTTGTGATAACTAGATATTTGTTGATATGAGTTCTGATTATCGTTTTTGATAATCGGATATTTGTTGTTTCTAATTATCGCTTGTGATAATTAGATGTTTGAGATTTATTTATCGCTTTTGATAATTAAATATTTGCTGATTTGAGATTTGATTATCGTTTTGATAATCGAATATTTGTTGATTTGAAATTTGGTTATCGTTTTTTATAATCGAATATTTGTTGATTTGAAATTTGATTATCGTCTTTGATAATCGAATATTTGTTGAATTGAGATTTGATTATCGTGTTTGATAATCGAATATTTGTTGATTTGAAATTTGATTATCGTTTTTGATAATCGAATATTTGTTGATTTGAAATTTGATTATCGCTTTTGATAATCGAATATTTGTTGATTTGAAATTTGATTATCGCTTTTGATAATCGAATATTTGCTGATTTGAAATTTGATTCTCGTTTTTGATAATCGAATATTTGTTGATTTGAGATTTGATTATCGTTTTTGATAATCGAATAATTGTTGATTTGAGATTTGATTATCGTTTTGATAATCGAATATTTGCTGATTTGAAATTTGATTATCGTTTTTGATAATCAAATAATTGTTGATTTGAAATTTGATTATCGTCTATGATAATTGAATATTTGTTGAATTGAGATTTGATTATCGTGTTTGATAATCGAATATTTGTTGATTTGAAATTTGATTATCGTTTTTGATAATTGAATATTTGTTGATTTGAAATTTGATTATCGCTTTTGATAATCGAATATTTGTTGATTTGAAATTTGATTATCGCTTTTGATAATCAAATATTTGTTGAATTGAGATTTGATTATCGTTTTTGATAATCGAATATTTGTTGATTTGAAATTTGATTATCGCTTTTGATAATCGAATATTTGCTGATTTGAAATTTGATTATCGTTTTTGATAATCGAATATTTGTTGATTTGAAATTTGGTTATCGTTTTGATAATCGAATATTTGTTGTTTTGAAATTTAATTGTCGTTTTTATTAAGTAGATAATTGATGATTTGATGTTTTCTGATTATCGTTTGAGATAATTAGATATTTGTCGATTTGCTTTCTGACTATCGTTTGGATAATTGGATGTTTGCTGATTTTATTGATATGAGATTTTCTAGTCTCAAATTGATCCTAGAGTATGCTGATTTTATTGAATCGCTGTTTCCTGTCTATCTCTGTTGATAGTTAGAGTTTGTTAATTTTGAAGTTCGTGTTTTCTAGTTATTGTTGGATAACTAGATATTTGCAGTTTTGCGATTTTGTGATTTGTGTTTTCTAATTATCTTTGCTGATAATTAGAATTTGCTGTTTTCTAATTATCGTATCAATAATTAGATATTGTTGTTTTGTGATTTCTGAATTTCTGTTATATAAATGATAATTGAATATTGTTGATAATTGAATTTATTCAGTTTTGTTGTCTTTTGATTATCTTTTGATAATTAGACTTTGTTGAGAATTTGCGAATTTCCTTTATGAGGTTAAAAGACTTCTTTGGTGTTTGTGTTCTTGACCTTATTTTTCTAGCTTAACCAGTTTATGTTAGAAAAATAATTGTTATTGACGCCTTTAATTATGAAAATTGCGAGAACGCAATTTTTATAAGGAGAGGAGTCCGTAACAACCCAGGGTTTTATAATAGTTGATTATCGTCAAATGACGATTTAATTTGTTTGACAATTGCAATTGAAGTTTTTAAATTGAGTTGAAATTCTTTTATAAATTGTTAAAAGGATTTGTGGGCTTTGAAAATTGAATAGTGGCCCATGTTTTAATAGACGCCGTGAAAATTTGCAAGGCTAATACCCGTCCCCCAATTCTTTTTCTCATTTTCAAAACCCTAAGAATAAACGTACGAAGAAAAATGGTGGCTGCCTCGTTCAAATTAGGTCTTGCTCGTCTTCTCCAAATTGTGGCTCCGATCGACTCGTGGTGCCACAGCTTCGAGCGCTCGAGCGAACGAGGGTTTCTTTTTCGAGCGACTTCTATTTCTCGACCGATCAAAGGTGAGTGAAAACTCACATCTAATTCACTCGACCCTGTTGGTTTTCGTTCGTTTCTAGTTAACTTCGATCTATTGGTTTTGTTGTGAAAATTGGGTTTTGTCGACTTCGACTTCGTTCGATTTTATGTGATGTTTAGTGGTTTCGACGTTGACCATTTTAAATGGATTGCCGAAGTATCGAGTTGTTTTTGTTGTTTCTTCGGCTTTAAATGATTTCGTGGTTGCCATGGTTTTGATGTTTTAATTGCTCGATTCTTTACTCTGAAATTTCCATGACTTCGACATTGTTTTGACCCGATGTTAATCATCTGTAGTTGTCGAAATATTGCAGTCATTGGCTTCGGCTCTCGTTATTGTTCGAACTTATAAATTTCCATGATATTGATTTTTGTCTATGTGATTTCGGCATTTCTTTGATTTCAGGACAACTCCAGTTTTGAAATCCAACTTAGTGGATTCCTTGTTCATCATGGTTTTGACTTAAATCAATTTCTTTGAATTGTTGGCATTGATTTCGAAACAAATTCACTGCTCGTCCCACTTTGGATTGGAACTGTAGTCTATCATTTCTGTAGTATACTTGGTTCGTCTGATTTCTGCTTGCTGTTTGATTTTTGTAAAAGTTTGTCGGGCTTGCACTGTCACCTGTTTCTGCATATGTGTGCATATACACAAATGTGTTTGTGTGTATGCATATATGAGTGGATTGACTTGATAAATCTAGTTCATGTAATTGCAGTGCCTAATAGCCGCTGTCTTGAATTAATTATGTTGGTTTTGCAATTGCTTTCGATATTAATTTCGAAGTTGTTTTTGAACTTGCGACATACTTGTTGGCCAAAGTCCATTTGATTTTATCTTGACTTGTTTGTGAGTTTGCATTGCCGTTTCATGACTCCGGTCACTTGAACTATTTTGATTTTAGTATCATTTCAATTGAGATAGATATGTATGTGTATATATATATATATTTATATATGCATACATGTATATCTGTATTTGCTCGGTTTTGGAATTTTTTGAACTTGCCACCATGGGCTGTTCATTCCTGCTGGATTTTCAGTTGTGTTTAGTATCACTTGTTGTAGTAGTCTGGTTTGCTGGTGCATTTGCTTACTTAATTGTCTGGTCGTTCATTTATGAGGAGCAGTGTTGCATCCCTTTGTGTTCGACCCTAATCTGTTGGCACTATTGAAATTTGAGGCATATCATATTGTATTATGATTTCATGTAGAGGCTGTACGTGGTCATATTGAAGTTTCCATCTGTTAGCTTGTGGTTCATGCGTCTATATTGATTTTGTGCTTTGTACATGTTACCCCTTTGGTATTGTTGCAGACCACTTACTCATTTATTCATGTTGTACCTCTGATTCATTTGCCATGTGCAGTTTGTTATGTACCATCACTTGTGTGCATATTTCATATCCACTTAGTTGAAGCCTTATACTGCTGCGCTGCCTTTGTTCTCAAATCTGATACCTTGCATTGATGCTTTGTATTCAATTGCAATTGGTCATTGTGCTTCACTGGTGACCTTATTTTCTAATGAGACTGATCTGCGTCTTTTTCTGTTGAGTGTTGTAGTACCATATCCTTGGTGCTCTCACCTTCAGTTTGCTAATTCACTGTGCTTTGCTTTGTGACATGTTGAACTTGGTTCACTTGTTGCCTCTGATCTTGTTTAGTATTGTTTTGGGTTGTTTTGTAGTGGCGAGGCAGTACACGCGTGCGTGTACTGCAGCCCTAGCAGGATTGACAGATTTAGTTGATATTTCGATTGTTAAATGGTTTCGTTGGTTAAATTCAATATTTTGAAGTTGTATTTTGAAATGGTTCATTTTGATTTGAGTTGGATCCGTGTAACGATCCGAAATTTTCGATCCCGAAAATTCCAGATAGTTATGAAAAAGAAGAAAAGGATAGAAGAGAAGAAACAAAAACACAACACAGATCCTCACATTCGCAGCGGATAAAATATAATATGAAATAATAACAGTTTACAAAAGAATACTATATCTGTCAGTTTACATTTTATAATACATCAGAGTTACAACATTTATACATACACTGGGCAGTTAAAACAACATGTCTTAGATAAACTGTAATATATCACAGCGGAAACTCTCCATACGTTCAAGTCTCCCAGCTCGTCTTCTGAGCTCCAGAACATCCTTACCTGAAAATCTGTAATACTCGGTCTGACCCGAGCATTACATCAAAGTAACACCCGGGTCAGGCTGGAAACCAGCGTGAGTAAACCCATCTAACATGGAATACAAAGCATATAACTATATAAACCCGGTGTCACTTATATCCATCTACAACTCCACAAGTGGTTATAGACCTAACTTATCACACCCATCAATTTCTAAGTACTCAAACTTAGATTAAATGGTCCAATTCGCTCAAATTATTTCATTTCAACTTATTTATTTCACATACAATTCTATGAAGATTTGAAGTGGTTTCGGGTATTCACTAATACCCGACTCCGGTCTCTTCAAATTTAATTGTCATCTAAACCCAAGTTATTCAATGAAGTATAATTCAACTTAAATTACCGGATAACACTTTTACACAACAATTCATACTTGGTAGATAACCACATAATCACTGTCCATCCAACATATCATATCATCAAACAATTCAAATCAGAGATATCAACCAATCCAAAACACTTATCATCATTCGATCATTCATACCCAAGATTGATCTCCATCATTAACTACACCAATTAATGATCCTCTAATTACTTTCATTTGTTAATTATTCTTAAGTCTCATTTAATAATCAACCTTTAACTTAATTACATTCATAAATCAACTACCCTTAATTTCTTCATTTATGAAACCAACCCTTGATTTATTACATTAATTTATCCTTTAATTACACTAAGTAATTAACACTTAATCACTCCCACAAAGTAATTCTTTTTAATTACTATTCATCAAGAAATCCCCCTCAATTTATTACGTCTAGTAATCATCTATCACTAAGCCATTACGCTTTATTAATTACATTAAGTAATTATACTTAACCCATCATCAAGTAATTCTCTTTAATTGATTAAACTTGACTAATTAACTACATTAACCACATCAACTTAATTAATTACATTGAGTAATTAATCTCTTTAATTACTTCATTAAGTAATTACTCTTAATAATTCTTTAACCTTATGTAATTAACCTCTAGTTACATGTTACTTAATATTCATTAATTTATAAATCTTGATTTAAAATTACTTAAATTACTTATCTTAGTAAATTGAGTAATTATACCTTAATTACTTTAGTAAAATAAACATGATTACATTTAGATAAATCGTTTATTACATCAACTCTTAACTTCCACTTTAAAATAAATCAGGTTTTAAAATTTGAATTTGTTTAAAACATCATTTCCCAACTTAAACATTTCATACCTCTTTTTAAAACCAGTTTGAACTTTGGTTTAAAATTTAAGTCTGCTTTTAAAAGAAATTTGAAATCACTTTAGTTTAAAATCTAGTCAGTTGAAAAAAACTGGAACAAAAACATTTCGAGCTACCCCTCTTCATCATCTTCGAGTCGAACTCGTGAAAATCACGGAAACCCACCGGTCCAAAAGTTCTTCCTCCAACCTTCGACTTCACCAGACATCCCGATGTGCACCGTGCACATGCACGGCAATCCCAACCTCCTCCGACCATCATTCTGACCTTCAACCAATCGACATCGAGCTCAACATCTTCCTCAACCACCCAGAAGTGAAGATTATACCCCAAAATGCAAATCGAGCTACCAGGAGGAAGCCTGGGTTCCACCATCATCGGAAAACTTCCAATCGCCGCCCATCCCAATAATGATGAACGCTGTCAACATCACCAGAGAGTCGCCTCGACCTCCTGAATCGATCCCCCACCACGCGATCCGACTCGATGCGGCCCAGTCTCCGTAACCACCTCGTCAAATCCGACCACCAAAAACATCAGAAAACCCTACTTCTCTCTGCTCCGACCACCATGTCCATTGTTAAATTCCCACGCCATTTTTCCAGTGATCTCTACCCCTTCCTCTATCTTCGACGTCACTCCCAACCTTCAACTCGACGTCGTTCAATGAAATTTGACGGAAATGTCAAATTTAACTAACTCGAGATAACTCATCAATTACACACTTAAAAATCTTAAGATGATTATCAAAAATCATTGATTTGTCATATGAATCTAGTTATACAATCAAAAAATGGAATTTAAGATAATTGATTTCATAACTATTTTAGATCATTACTGATCTTTATCATTTGGGATAATTATTCAACATAAACACTTCAAATATATTTTTAAAAATAATACCACACTATTACCATCCTTTTTCATTCAGAAATCATATTCTAAAAATGTTTCTTGGGGAAGATATTGATTCATCTGTGCTATTCTTTGCCTGTGAATGGTTTAAACAGAGATATAAATGCCTGAAATCAGACATACATACAACCTTATATATATCTATACATACACACAGACATGCAAGTATATTGACATCTACACAAGTATCTTTTCTAACAACAACTTCAAGTATATATAGCATCAAGATATCATAGCAGTTTCGAATTTTAAATGGTAGTTTACTCACCTGATATGAAAAAGGCAGAGACTTTTAAAACTTGATTTTCTTGAAAATTTGCATGCTTCTATTGTTTTTTTGACTTCCAGAAATCTTTTTCTTCTTTAAAAACTGAAAACTTGACTGCTTGCATACTTCGATTTTCTCAAAAGAACTGAAATGCTTTGCTTTGGCTTTTGAAAAAATAACAGGCTTGTTGTTTTCTCTTAGCATTGTTTAAATGAACGAAAAAAAAAGGAACTTTGATATATAGAAAACAATGCAGAGGCTATAGATCAGAGATATTTTACTTTTGAAGGCTGAAATGTAGACATTGGTACAAGTCATTTATTAAGTTGTCATACTTATCTTTTTAGCTCAATTCGTATGGTACTTGGGTGTTGTTTTGCTTCCTTTCTTGCCTGCAAAGCTTCCTTTGCCATAATACAAACATTTATTCAACTTGCCCTGTACATCTTGTATATCTATTTATTTTACTTTGACTCTTTCCTTTGATTTAATTAAAACTAATTTGACTTCTTCTTTTTCATGTTTGCAGTTTTACGTACTTGAGTGGCAATGTGCATTAATTTCCAGTTTGAATAGTTCACACATATATGGTTGTGTTAGTTTATTTTATATTTTGCAGGTAGATGTTCTTGTGAAAGAAGATTATTTTGTTTAACTATTTTCTAGCTTGAATAATTATATACCTATGTTTGACTGGCTTAACTTATACATTTGGGTTTTGTCTGGTTTACTTCTATACACTTGTGCTTTATTTTGATTCTATACTTTGTGCTTATTTTATTCTATGCTTTTAAATTTACAGTTTATATTGTATACTTTCTTATTCATTTTAATTCCATTTGTATGTTAACTATCAATGTTTAAATTAGATTCATAAGTTTGACTTACTTATATTTATATTTATATTTATATTTATATTTATATTGATAGAATTTGGTTTTATTTCAACATTACGATCTATATATAATATTTACCAAATGTAAACAAAGTAAATTATTTTAATTCAATTATATAAGATAAGTTTATTGTAAATATTATTGAGATATTTTATTCTAAATTTTCAAAATCAATTTCCTTTTAAAAATACAAATCCATACAAATAAATGGCAATTATTCCAAAAGTCATATTCATTTTAAAATGATAAGTTCACTCTTTATTTAAATTAGATTAAATATTCATTAAAAAAATACTGCTAAAATACCGGGTCGTCACATTCCTTCCCCCTTAAAACTTTTCGTCCTCGAAAAGGAACGAAGCCAGAATTATTAAAAATGCTTAAACTCAGATAAATATTCTTTGATCACTTTTAAAACACTTTTAATATCTATATAATATTATTTCAACGTAGTTTTTATACAAATACTTTTATAACTCGATGTTTCAACAAGTCTATCCTCGTTCTCATAGAAATTCGGTCATACGTTGATCAGGCGTATGACTGAAAATCTATAAGTGCTTGGCAGACCCGTTTCCAACATCCAGTGAAAATATTGGGAAAATAATTTTATTGAAAATATAGAAATAGCTTTGAAATAGAGGAAATATCTTTGGTGAGAATGCTCTGGAAATCATCACACCCATCCATGGTCACAGTTACATCCTGGGTTACGTTGCCGTCGCAGCAAAAGTCCATGTAACTGATTACACCATAGAACCCACGACAGATCGCAGTTACATCCAGGGTTACGTTGCCGTCGCAGCAAAAGTCCATGTAACTACAGGCTCTCAGCGGCCTCACGATTACGCTGTCGAAATGAAACTTCTCCACTCCTACATAGGTCGCAGTCTACCGATGTAAAATCAAACATAGACTGTTGGCTCTCAGCGGCACACACGACTTTCGCTATGTTACCATAGTGTCACAGTCTACCGATATAAAATCAAACGCAGACTGCTGGCTCTCAGCGGCACACACGACTTTCGCTATGGTACACTACTCATAATCCTCAGGAACTAGTTTTGTCCGGACTCCTCACAGGATCAAATTTAGAACCTCCCCCTTAGAGGCTCAAGGCAGTACCACCCAGTGGCACTCCTGAGAAGCTCATTTCAAGGGAGCGCCTTTTTCCCCAGAGCCAATCTCAAAACACTTTATACTATACACATATAGTATTTTTCCAAAATCATACATCTAGTATGAATTTCATATAAGGCTCCTTTACACAAAATCGATTCCCAAAATCGATAATTTCCAAAGTGGGCTTTTCCAAATCTCAATATTGATTTTACCCAAAAATCAAAAGCCTTTCCAAATCCATAGGTTCCCAAAACCTTTCCTCAAAATTCTTTTCAAAATCATTTTCACAAAAATCCCTTTTTATATAAACATATATAATAAAAGTTTTGAAAAATCTTGAATCAATTTGTACTTATATAAATCCACCTTTATATTTCAAATATTTTCAAAAATCATTTTCTTCTGGCAATAGTTTCAACAAGGGAAGATTTATTTTATATAACAAGATATATAATTTTATTTATCCCAAATCAAATATTCAAATTAAATTACTTATAAAGTCACTTGCCAAATTGCTTACTTTTACAAAGTAAATTTAATCATAGAGATATTCAATCTCCATTTTACTTCATCATATATTTCTTAAAATATCCTTTCAATTTCAAAAATCATTTACAGTTCTTATCCACAATTTTTTCAATATCAACTTTTATTGAAACTTGTACGATGTCCACATATCATTCGTACGCAATACCAATTTGATCGCTCACTCGATCACACAATTTCACTTCCGAACTAGTATTGTCCACCCGACTTCCTAGTGCGGACACAGATCTGGTTTCTTGATCAGAAACCGTCATTCTCCTTGCATAGCCATAACTATGATAGAGAATATCCAGAACCAATCAAAAATCCATATCCAGGTTCGCCGTCGAAAATCGAGCGAAAAGTCCCAACTCGGATCGATAATACTATCTCGAAATTATGTGCTCGAATCTGGATCAAATCACTATGCGAATAGAATAATATACGTACATCCTACGTATTTAACTTCATTGATTATTAACCAAATCAATTTCCTTTCCATTCACATTCATTCAAATTTTATTCACTTATCCCCATTTGCCTTAATCCCCATTTGGATTATCACTTCAATTCTTATCTCAGTTGGGTATTCAATCAATAACAGTTTGAACTCCGACCAGTTTAGAAAATAGCTTGAAAATGTAAAAATAGGTAAATAGTTGAAAAATAATTACTAGTTTGAAATATAGCTGCCAAATAGTTAACTAATTGTAAAATAGTTGGAAAATAGTTAAATAGTAATAGAAAATTTAGATAATTGCAAAATAGTTGTAAAATAGTAATTACTTTGCAAAATAAAATGAAAAATAGTGATTAGTTTATAAAATAGTTGAAAAATAGTTGAATAGCTCCAATTATAATTGTAAAACAAGTATAAAATAATTTAGCTTTAAGAAAGAATGGTTGTACATATTTAATAACTTGGAAAAATAAGTTTATATTAAAACAATTTAAAAATAGTCCCGAGTCCAAACTGACCAACTTTCCAAACTCCATTTTAATCAATTTCCCATTCAATTGATCCTGTCTCAATTCAAGTTGAATTATCCACAATTTCTTTCCAATTTCAAATCAAATTCCATTTGATTTTAAACATATTCACTTAAATTACAATTCCAAATTATCCAAATCAATTTAAACTAATTTCAAATGGAATCCACTTC
The DNA here is from genome assembly GCA_030737815.1 of Allium fistulosum. Taxonomy (NCBI): domain Eukaryota; kingdom Viridiplantae; phylum Streptophyta; class Magnoliopsida; order Asparagales; family Amaryllidaceae; genus Allium; species Allium fistulosum. Next base: position 287,669,662 of record CM060904.1, on the reverse strand, counting down.
AATTTCAAATTATTTCAATTTCTATATGGATTAATCCCAATTCCCATTTGAAATTTATACTTATCCATCTTCAATTTTAGTTTATTCAGACTAAATTCAATTTGAACTAATGAAACCTATATTTCAACTTTAAACCATCTCGAATTATACAAATTCGAGTTAAATTTTCAAATGTTGATTTAACCCCTCAAATCAAATCAACTTATATTTTTAAACCATTAACTCCGAGTCCAATTCTCAAAATTCCATTTCATATTATCCTTACTTAACTTATTTCGAAGTCCAAATAAGAGTTCAAAACAATTTTATCATAAAAAGTTCATTTATTACCAAATTTTATCTTCCAGTTTTGAAATTGGTTCTTAAACAATTTTAATTTTTAAATTCAATTATTAACATTTCAGTTCAAAATGATCTCATATCCTTAATTCAAATTAAATTTAATTTCCATTTAATTTCAATACTGGATATATTACCACGCTTCATTTCTCATTCATTTAACAAATCCAATTCAAAATTCAAAGATTATTAATAATAATAGGATGATATTATCCAATTATTCTAAATCATCCATCCATTTTCAATTTCCAAGTCTCAAACCCATTTGAGATCACTCATAACTTCCCATTTAAACCAATCATTTAACTTTCCCAAGTTGAATCTCAATTTCATATTGAAATTCCCAATTCAGGTTGCCTTTTAAATTATTTAACTTTCCCAAAGTTAAATTTAATTTACATAATCCAGTCAATTTACACAAATTGAATTCCCATTCAAATTTTAAACATCAGATTAATAACCTTCCCACTTAAGTTTAAAACTCGCTTCACTTTGGGTTTCACATCACATTCCAAGGAAAATTCAAAACTCTATCTTAGAGTTTATTTCATATTTATTTCCTTCACACACTAGCCCACCTTTAAATTTTAAACTACCCTTGGTTTTAAATTCAAATCAAATTCTGGACCCAGATTTGAACTCCACAATTCAGATCAACTTTAGTTCCAACTTATAAGTCAGACTTGCCTAAATGTTTTACTTCCCAAATATTTTATTATTGTTTACTCATTTATACTCGCCTTATTAATCATTTCTGAAAATAACCAAGGTTATTGTATCTGAAAACCAATTCATCACTATCTTATTCTGAAATTCTCCTTAAATTCAAGATTTAAATTTCAATTTGAATTCATTCCAAACCAATCCTTATTTTACTTTAAATTTTGTTATATTTCTATTATCACTTAATTCAATTCCAATAATTTAACAGCCAATTACCTTTGTATTCATTTGATAGAAATATTACTTTATATATATATCAAAATATATTCTTATATGAAATCATTTAAAATCTTTATATAAGAAAATAACAAGTACGCTCTCTCATATATATACTCAACTCATCCTAGAGTATTCCAGACTCTATATAATGAGTAATTCCCACCAGAGCCAAGGTTCTCGCTTAACCTTTCAGCTCTGATACCAACTGTAACGATCCGAAATTTTCGATCCCGAAAATTCCAGATAGTTATGAAAAAGAAGAAAAGGATAGAAGAGAAGAAACAAAAACACAACACAGATCCTCACATTCGCAGCGGATAAAATATAATATGAAATAATAACAGTTTACAAAAGAATACTATATCTGTCAGTTTACATTTTATAATACATCAGAGTTACAACATTTATACATACACTGGGCAGTTAAAACAACATGTCTCAGATAAACTGTAATATATCACAGCGGAAACTCTCCATACGTTCAAGTCTCCCAGCTCGTCTTCTGAGCTCCAGAACATCCTTACCTGAAAATCTGTAATACTCGGTCTGACCCGAGCATTACATCAAAGTAACACCCGGGTCAGGCTGGAAACCAGCGTGAGTAAACCCATCTAACATGGAATACAAAGCATATAACTATATAAACCCGGTGTCACTTATATCCATCTACAACTCCACAAGTGGTTATAGACCTAACTTATCACACCCATCAATTTCTAAGTACTCAAACTTAGATTAAATGGTCCAATTCGCTCAAATTATTTCATTTCAACTTATTTATTTCACATACAATTCTATGAAGATTTGAAGTGGTTTCGGGTATTCACTAATACCCGACTCCGGTCTCTTCAAATTTAATTGTCATCTAAACCCAAGTTATTCAATGAAGTATAATTCAACTTAAATTACCGGATAACACTTTTACACAACAATTCATACTTGGTAGATAACCACATAATCACTGTCCATCCAACATATCATATCATCAAACAATTCAAATCAGAGATATCAACCAATCCAAAACACTTATCATCATTCGATCATTCATACCCAAGATTGATCTCCATCATTAACTACACCAATTAATGATCCTCTAATTACTTTCATTTGTTAATTATTCTTAAGTCTCATTTAATAATCAACCTTTAACTTAATCACATTCATAAATCAACTACCCTTAATTTCTTCATTTATGAAACCAACCCTTGATTTATTACATTAATTTATCCTTTAATTACACTAAGTAATTAACACTTAATCACTCCCACAAAGTAATTCTTTTTAATTACTATTCATCAAGAAATCCCCCTCAATTTATTACGTCTAGTAATCATCTATCACTAAGCCATTACGCTTTATTAATTACATTAAGTAATTATACTTAACCCATCATCAAGTAATTCTCTTTAATTGATTAAACTTGACTAATTAACTACATTAACCACATCAACTTAATTAATTACATTGAGTAATTAATCTCTTTAATTACTTCATTAAGTAATTACTCTTAATAATTCTTTAACCTTATGTAATTAACCTCTAGTTACATGTTACTTAATATTCATTAATTTATAAATCTTGATTTAAAATTACTTAAATTACTTATCTTAGTAAATTGAGTAATTATACCTTAATTACTTTAGTAAAATAAACATGATTACATTTAGATAAATCGTTTATTACATCAACTCTTAACTTCCACTTTAAAATAAATCAGGTTTTAAAATTTGAATTTGTTTAAAACATCATTTCCCAACTTAAACATTTCATACCTCTTTTTAAAACCAGTTTGAACTTTGGTTTAAAATTTAAGTCTGCTTTTAAAAGAAATTTGAAATCACTTTAGTTTAAAATCTAGTCAGTTGAAAAAAACTGGAACAAAAACATTTCGAGCTACCCCTCTTCATCATCTTCGAGTCGAACTCGTGAAAATCACGGAAACCCACCGGTCCAAAAGTTCTTCCTCCAACCTTCGACTTCACCAGACATCCCGATGTGCACCGTGCACATGCACGGCAATCCCAACCTCCTCCGACCATCATTCTGACCTTCAACCAATCGACATCGAGCTCAACATCTTCCTCAACCACCCAGAAGTGAAGATTATACCCCAAAATGCAAATCGAGCTACCAGGAGGAAGCCTGGGTTCCACCATCATCGGAAAACTTCCAATCGCCGCCCATCCCAATAATGATGAACGCTGTCAACATCACCAGAGAGTCGCCTCGACCTCCTGAATCGATCCCCCACCACGCGATCCGACTCGATGCGGCCCAGTCTCCGTAACCACCTCGTCAAATCCGACCACCAAAAACATCAGAAAACCCTACTTCTCTCTGCTCCGACCACCATGTCCATTGTTAAATTCCCACGCCATTTTTCCAGTGATCTCTACCCCTTCCTCTATCTTCGACGTCACTCCCAACCTTCAACTCGACGTCGTTCAATGAAATTTGACGGAAATGTCAAATTTAACTAACTCGAGATAACTCATCAATTACACACTTAAAAATCTTAAGATGATTATCAAAAATCATTGATTTGTCATATGAATCTAGTTATACAATCAAAAAATGGAATTTAAGATAATTGATTTCATAACTATTTTAGATCATTACTGATCTTTATCATTTGGGATAATTATTCAACATAAACACTTCAAATATATTTTTAAAAATAATACCACACTATTACCATCCTTTTTCATTCAGAAATCATATTCTAAAAATGTTTCTTGGGGAAGATATTGATTCATCTGTGCTATTCTTTGCCTGTGAATGGTTTAAACAGAGATATAAATGCCTGAAATCAGACATACATACAACCTTATATATATCTATACATACACACAGACATGCAAGTATATTGACATCTACACAAGTATCTTTTCTAACAACAACTTCAAGTATATATAGCATCAAGATATCATAGCAGTTTCGAATTTTAAATGGTAGTTTACTCACCTGATATGAAAAAGGCAGAGACTTTTAAAACTTGATTTTCTTGAAAATTTGCATGCTTCTATTGTTTTTTTGACTTCCAGAAATCTTTTTCTTCTTTAAAAACTGAAAACTTGACTGCTTGCATACTTCGATTTTCTCAAAAGAACTGAAATGCTTTGCTTTGGCTTTTGAAAAAATAACAGGCTTGTTGTTTTCTCTTAGCATTGTTTAAATGAACGAAAAAAAAAGGAACTTTGATATATAGAAAACAATGCAGAGGCTATAGATCAGAGATATTTTACTTTTGAAGGCTGAAATGTAGACATTGGTACAAGTCATTTATTAAGTTGTCATACTTATCTTTTTAGCTCAATTCGTATGGTACTTGGGTGTTGTTTTGCTTCCTTTCTTGCCTGCAAAGCTTCCTTTGCCATAATACAAACATTTATTCAACTTGCCCTGTACATCTTGTATATCTATTTATTTTACTTTGACTCTTTCCTTTGATTTAATTAAAACTAATTTGACTTCTTCTTTTTCATGTTTGCAGTTTTACGTACTTGAGTGGCAATGTGCATTAATTTCCAGTTTGAATAGTTCACACATATATGGTTGTGTTAGTTTATTTTATATTTTGCAGGTAGATGTTCTTGTGAAAGAAGATTATTTTGTTTAACTATTTTCTAGCTTGAATAATTATATACCTATGTTTGACTGGCTTAACTTATACATTTGGGTTTTGTCTGGTTTACTTCTATACACTTGTGCTTTATTTTGATTCTATACTTTGTGCTTATTTTATTCTATGCTTTTAAATTTACAGTTTATATTGTATACTTTCTTATTCATTTTAATTCCATTTGTATGTTAACTATCAATGTTTAAATTAGATTCATAAGTTTGACTTACTTATATTTATATTTATATTTATATTTATATTGATAGAATTTGGTTTTATTTCAACATTACGATCTATATATAATATTTACCAAATGTAAACAAAGTAAATTATTTTAATTCAATTATATAAGATAAGTTTATTGTAAATATTATTGAGATATTTTATTCTAAATTTTCAAAATCAATTTCCTTTTAAAAATACAAATCCATACAAATAAATGGCAATTATTCCAAAAGTCATATTCATTTTAAAATGATAAGTTCACTCTTTATTTAAATTAGATTAAATATTCATTAAAAAAATACTGCTAAAATACCGGGTCGTCACAATCCGTTTGCTTTTGGATTCATTGATCTTCTGAGTATTTCATAGGCTGTATTGGCGAGGCAGTACACGTTAGCGTGTACTGCAGCCAATCAGCATTGATGTTTTTAAATTGACATTTCAATTGTTTAAATTGCTTTGGATTGCTGATTTGTTGGTAATACTGTTTAGTGTTATATCTGCCGTTATCCGATTCTTTTATCGAAGAGTCGGATATACGAGGTTTCTGTGACTGTCGTCTATTTGGTGTTAGATTATTATTGCTTCTATGCACTATTAACTGAGTTTGAATTAGACTGACCCGTGTATTATTTTCTTTTGAATGTAATACTCGGGTCAGACCCGAGTTATTTCAGGTTGTAGATTTCCTGCTTTGAGTTGCTGTTTGAGCTATGAAGACTTTTCACATCTTTTGGAGTAGTCGTGTCTTAGTATAGGTTGATATGTATTCATGTACATTAGTTGATAATGTATTTGTATATATAACTTCCGGAGTCGACAGTTGTAGTTGTATCATATGTATTGTGTCAACTGTATTGTAACTGACATCAGTTATTATATATATGAGACTTTTTATTATCTGTGTTCCGCATTCTTTTGTATCTGTGTTATTATTATATACATTGTTCTAAACTATTATGAACCGTCGTAGTTCGTTTTATACTCGAATTGGGTATGTCGATGGGAGTAAATAAATAAGAAGTGTAAAATGAAAAATATATACCACTCCTATCGAGGTAACCAATACTAGTGTAAGGCCAACTACGGATGACCGCTCCTATCCAGCCTTATTCTTCGTGATAACAGACAGTATTTTCCTTTAATACTCTTTGTTATTGTGAGCATAAAGGTGGGGCGTTACATAGGAGGCAGCTATAAAATGTTTATTGTAAATTAAAAGGAAGAGAGAGAGAGAAAAAATGAAGTGAAGGTATGTGGGATATATTTATAATAAAAATATATTATATTTTAATTCTCATTTTAATCTTTTCATGTTTTGAGCTCGCACAGTCACACAGTACCACGAGATGATAATTTCTTGTGTTTCAAGACCGTTTATCGATAAAATAATTTTCGATCACATTATCGATATTTATTCGAACAAATTATTTTTGTAAACAAATTTCGTAACCAATTTCTTATCAAGTTTATTAAATCAGCTTAATCACATTTATTCATTTTAATTCCAATATTCAAATATTTAAATAATTCAGATATTTAAATACGAAGTGTCCGAAATTTCAGGTCATTACACAAAATCCTGAAATACAAGAAATACATTACAAAAATCATGCGCTAACTAAGTTTGTAATTAAAAAATAAATGACAAGACTTTCCAGTTTCCATTAAGGCATAAAGTAATCTTTATATATGAAATGGTGAACGAAGTACATACAATTTAAAAAGAAAACTTGTATACCTTAGCTTTTTTATGTTAGGGAGTAAGCAAGGATTGCCCAGGATATGCCATAAAGAATATGCAGCTCGAGGAAAAACATAAAGTTCCAACTCATATCTTCTGGCTTTCTATTCTAGAAGTATAAATAATGCAGATTGTCCACCAGCAAACCAGTACAGAAATTTATGATCTCTGGTTGCAACTTTTCTATGTAAACATATAACCCCCTGCAATAACAATATAAGTATTAGGGACAATAGAGCTAATTCAATGAAAGTTTAATACTAATTGAAGTAAAATAAGTATAAATTGCCTAGAATATAAAAACAAAAGCAGATAAGAATGTGGTTGACCAAACTGCACCCGAAATCGCACGCCAAGAGGTTCGAGTAGAAGATTCCAGGAACTAGCGATTCAATGTCACATAAAATTGTTAGTGTCATCTGTTACACAATAATACGTCAAATAGGAATATGAAGCAGCACTACAGTATTGTCCTATGTTTTTACCAATCTTCCTACTTTTATTTGCAATGTTATCGGTATTATAAAATTCAGTCCTCGGAATGTTTGTCTCGCTACTACAACTTTACTTATAACCATCACAAATATAGGATTACTTAGAGTAGGTAAAATATATGATGTTCTATCAGTATGCTTTGCTAAAAAAAGAGAGCGTGCATCAGTGTGACTAATCGCATAGCAGTAAAATTAGTTGACAAAGAGTAAGTTTACTAAGAGAAGTTGGAAATTTGGAATCATATTATCTAACTATAGAACTGCTAATAAAAGGTGAGATACTTATGATTATGCTTACGAAAATACATATCAAAGTGCTCAAAAAAATCCAAAAACAAAATTTCCACAAGTGGTAATGAATGGTAAGAGAAAAAATTGTTGCACATAAATGCTTAAACGTTATCCTTTTCTCTTTGGTTCATCATACTCCAAACGTAAAACATAATACTAAATAGTAGTAGGTTTTTACTGATGTAATTGGTCTGGGTTGTGTTCTTTAAAACCCTCTAAAGACACAATCTATAGAAAGATTACCACCACAACAACATTTTCAAGTGAATTACAACCATTATGTTAAAAGGCATTGCAATAACCGATGCTACATAGAAAACACGGTATGTTCTAAGTCCTTAGAATAATAAATTACCTTTTGGAGATGAAGAACAACAAAAGGCACAAAAGTCAGTGAAAAGTACGAAGGAAAAGTTTTCCAAAATGTTTTCGAAGTAGTAGAAGTGTCATGAATCCGGAAAGAATTTGTGTTGGGATGTATAATGGGTCAATGAATTATTGATGGACACTCGGTTTGCTTTATTGAACTTGATCCCTTCTTGGTATATAGATAAGCTTATATGCCAGCAGCATTGACAGGAATGCCTATACAGCAATCTCTTACATGCCAAGAAGGTGCAAACCCAAGTGCCTCTTTCATGCCAAAGAACGAGTATCCAATTATCTGCAAAGGTATATGAAACAATTGCAATCCTCGTATAAGGTTGTGCATTTACGCATAGCAATATGGCTTGGTGATGTTGTATCCAAAGCAGTTGAAAGCTTGTAGGTTTAACATTGTATAATACTCCATTTTGCACTAAGCCTTAGTTATAGTAGATGTGCATCCCTATAGGACCATAAGTCTATCTTATATTGTAAGGTCGTCAATTTTAAACAACCACTAGGAACGTGAATCTTCTATCGATCCTAAACCAAGTGAGGGATTTTCCCTAGTTATTTTCAAAAATAGTTTACATGGCACAAACCATACAGAGATTTTGAATGATTCACGAATACTAAACAGAACAATTTTTCGGAAGAGAAAATAGTTGCCTCGGTAATTGACCAGGCAGTAACCAAGGAGCTGACAAGAAAATGCGATCTGACCTAAAAAAATGAACCCCAATATCCATTTGTATGAAACATGAATACTTATTTGACTTCCCATTGCACCAAACTAAGCAAAAAATACTTGTATACCTCTTGAAACCTCCACAGAATCCCCAACGTTACATACAATATGGAAGAAATCTGTGGTAATGTTGCTGAAATCGGTGATCTCATCAAACCTTCCATTTTAACAAATCAAAATACATCCAACTAAAGTAAAAAGAAAATTAGTTATGAACTTTAAATTTTGACAAATTCTCACCAATAAGCCCATGTAGAATCTATAAATATTTAAAATTTCAATCATCAGCAGATGCCATAAAAATTCACACAAAGAGAGTACAAATGTCAGTTTTAAACCTCTAAAACAAAGACAAAAAACTTACTGACATCAGTGCTGCAAATCTTCGTCACCAGAAACTTCAAGAGGAAGGATCTTAGCAATCAACGCAGGAGGCTTTGGTCATTGACAGTAACGACGCAACCAACATATCACCATCCATTCAAGCACCTCGAGCATTGGCACCATACTAAAGTAATGCAACAAAATCTACCAATAATCAAAGTCACGAGATCTAAATTGAAGGAGTGATTTTATTTAGGAGACGAAAATTGCAACTCATGGAAATGGCAATCTTTTCAGGCGAAAATATCTCCATTTGTGATGACAATGTAGTGAATACTCAAGAGCCAAATTCCAACCTTGCAATAGCAAGAGTGGAGTGGTGAAGTATGAACAAGATTCAATCAGTGGGGAGTCTATGAAGCTAATCGAGTTTCTGGGAAAAGCAATTTTTTTTTTTAAACGGTATTTAGATACAACATGTCACTAGGACAACAAACGACAAATCATGTGTCAATAAATGTTCGAATCACGCTACGCAAATTTCGAACTTGTGACCTCTCGCACCAAAGTCGAATCACTTAACCACTGCGACAATAGTGCTTGTCACCAATTTAATTTTAGTAAAGTTGGATTAGGTTTAGGACTTGTGTCGACAATGAATTAATTATAAAGTGGGAATGTAAATAATTGAGGGGAGGCTGCTCTATGAAGAAGCATTACCCAGCGGAACCTTATTTTAAATAAAACAAAATAAAACAAACCATAAAACAATGAAATAAAGAGTGATCCATTAGAGTTAAAAAAAACCAACTTTTCTTGTAGTGAATCACTCTGAGCTCGATTATAAATTTATGTATTTATATTTATACATTGCTTTTATTGTGGCGCCATTCAAAGCAATGTACTTAGCTTTCTCGTTGGATCGGCCACAATGTTTTGTTTGGAACATTTCCAACTTAAATCTTCTTAATTAAGGTTTGAACATGAATTTAATATTGACATATTATACTCGATATCACTTATGAAGTTTGAGCCCAGACACTTTTGCATAAGGAGTTCGTTGTTACTATAAACAGTTCTCTAGTATTTCTTAAATACATAAGAATACTCTAAACCACCATTTATCGATCTTAATTTGGATTTGATACTTGCTTCATGAATCAAACACATAAATAAATTACAATATGGCAGACAATATAACATATGATAGTTCCTACCGCCAGTGTATAAGGAATCCATTTTACATGTTCTATATTAAGCACTTTGATAAGACATCTTCGCATATCGTTTGGGATATTCCCAACACCCTTTATACTTATTATAAAAGATAATTTACAATCCAATATCTAGTATTAAACAACAAAACTAGAACTAATTTTAACATAATTACATCGTTAACAATAAGTAGTATGTTGTTTAATTATAGTTAAGAAATAGCTATGTACCTTTTAATTTTCTTCCTTGTAGACACACGCTTCCTTTGCATTTTGACTAAAAATAAAATTATTTCATATTTCTATCAAAACACTTATTCAACTTTGATGCTTATCAAATGATACTTTTATATCCGTTCTTGGATCATATCCGAAGACCCACAAACTCAATATCACTTCCACAGACTTCAAGATTCCTTGGTTGTTATGTGCAAACGGTTAATTCTAAATCATTATTTAGATTTTTCCGATTCAACACATATGTATCAAAACACAAAGACATACTAGGAAATAATTTTGTGAGTAAAATATAAATTACTCGTGCACACTGAATGGCCATTCTGTTACGCTAATTTCAACAATTAAATTTACGATGTTATTCTTATCAATGTTGCTCACTATATTCCAACTGCATTAGCCTTTCTCTTGAAGGCTCGTTTGCACCTGATGGATCTTATCCCTTTGGGTACATCTATCAAAATCATATTTTGATAATGCACTTGGAATCTTTTCGGATTTGTGCATCATACCATATGGCAGAGTTAGTACCCTTAACGGTTTAGTTGACAACTGAGGATTATTTATTTTCGACATTCATAATAAATTCATAGTTTCTTTTCAATGTATGAGAATACTTATTATACACTCTAATGCATTGTGTTCATCTAGGCTGGGTTAATTACATTCCCACGCAGTCGGTTTCATCTTCGAATCGTATCCAAATTCATTTTACTACCAATAATTTCTAAAAGAAATTCCTTTGCTACGAAGTTGGTATTTCTTAAAACAACAATTATTTCTCGGTGCACGGAATAGGTATTCATAAACACTTTATGAATTGCCTTATTTATAAAACTTATTTAGTATTGGTTTATAATACTTATGTTCAAAACATGAATTGGTCATCCAATGACGATCGTTCCCAAGCTTCTTTTAGGCGACTCATACAAGATCCCGTACGTAAATTATTACGTGTAATCTTTCGACTCGCACAACCTTCCAACTCCTTAATCTAAGATATGTTGGGTTTTCTTACAAACATTTATCTTGTATGATTTTGTAAACAATTCTTTGGATGAAATTAATTTCAACCTTGTGTACTACTCCTAAGTACACGACCTTACAAAAAGAAGTTAACTCAACGTCACTCATTCTCAATCATACTTTGTCTAACAAAGTTCAACTACACCTTATCGATACATCATTATGTATTATAGGGAGGAGTGACTTTTGAGATTGAATCTTTATTCATTTTTTGATACAATTATAACTATTTCCAATATACTTACCTATTCAATCAACTTGTATTCTTTTTATTACCTTGGCTTGTTATGTTTTCCACTTTCGTACTAAATTCTATGAACTTATCATAGACATGCTACTTGTATATCAAATACATATTCTTTATTTCTATGATAATTCATCTGTAAATTTAATGAAGTATGTGAAACCGTTTTGGTATTATCAGACGTATGATTACATACATCTAAATTTATCAATCTAAAGAGTTCACCAACTCTTATGTCACTCCCACTAGGAGGGTGCTTTAACATTATTCTTTTGAGATACAATTCATCATTACCATATGACTCATAATCATATGATTATTGAATCATTCCTCAAAGGTATTGCTTAGTCCATAATTCCAAAATAATTATAAAATTTTAGATACTTCTGAATTTTCTAATGCATCACTTTTTATAAATACCATTATCATAGATTTATATCAAATTGAATATTCATAATATTCATATTAAAATAAAGCTATATCTAATTTCAGTCAATACCAAAAAAATAGTTATTATTTCATAAATAATACTTGGTATATTTATGAAGACAATCTTTCATGACTTGATGCGACCACTAATAAGTGTTAAATGATATGCTCTCAATATTTCCAACATTATTATAATAGTTTCTCTAGTGAGTATTAGGACTTGTATGCCTTAGGATTCTAACCTTAATGAAGCTCAACAAATCATAGGCCTACATACAATGGATAGCTCCTTATCGATTGTTTCATATACAACTTCTAATTGGTGGTTCCTTGTCCTTATCTCATCTTTACCTTGAGGAAAGCTCAATAAATAAAGAGAGATTATTCACTCATACCCATCGTTTCGCCATGGCCTAAGTATAGGGCACATACCTTGATGCAAGCACAACAAATATGTGCAGTTATCTTACCTCATCTATTCTATATATTAACAGCACTACACATAACATCCCTAACTTGAGGAAATCTCAAGAACTAAGTATTATGCAAGTAACCTATTAATATATAAATGGTAGAGGTCAACTTTTATATTATAGATTCATAATCTTTAATATATTTATTTGAGTGACATCAATTTAGGGAATGATGCATTTTTTTGAAATATTTTAGTGATTCAAGTGCCAAACTCATCTGAAATCACGGTATACGTATGTACTTATTCCTTAAATCTCATTTGGGTTTCTTTTTAGTTCTATTTGATTTTATACATTCGAATATTATACAAGTTTAACTCGTATATAACCATTTATAATATAATTAACTTGCATAATTGTCTTATGTATAATAATATTTAATTAATATTAATTTGTTAATTTAATAAACTAATTAGTTAAATTATTCTTAAAATTCAAAATTTTATTTTATTCATCCTAAACAATTTAAGATGAATATTGACTATAACACTTATAGTTTTACATGCATATATATAATATATATGTACATATTATTTTATTAATTAACATTTAATTTGTTTATTTATCAAATAAATATTTTATTTAATTAAAATAATTTTAATTAAATATTTTAATAAATTGAAAATTATTTTAATTTACCTTAAACAGTTTAAGATAAATATATACACATATTATACTATAATATTTATAGTTTTATATATATATACGTATATATCAACATATATATGTTTTAATTTAATTACTTATTTATTTAATTAATCAAATTAATTAAATTTCTAATAATTTTCAAAATACTAATTATTTTCAAAAAAAAAATTGAAAATGCACTTTATAACTTTTATAAATTTTATTCTATATTTTAAATTTTACTTTTAAATTCAAATTATTTAAATTCTCAAACATATATTGAAAATTATCCCAAGGCCCAAATTCAAATTGGGTCTTTTCTATTAGGATAACCTTTGGGTTCACTTCACCTTTCGAGTCAAGTAGGGTAGGGTACCTAATTATCCAAACCTAGCTTAGACACTACTTTTCTAGACACCCTGCTAAATGGATAAGTTTAATTAGTTAGTCCTAACATGACTAATTTAGACCACATAGACTATCGGGCTTTGATATCATTGAAGAATCCAAGCCAGTCGGAAGCAGGTAAAATTAGTAGATTTCTAAATTTCCCTATCTTGGATATATTGGGCCTATGAAGTGCAAAGGATTTATTAGATCCAACCTAGTTATTTTAATAAGGAATGGCTGCCAACTCCCCAAATTTGAAAGACGATGGAAGAAAAGTCCTTTCCAAAAAGGTTGTGAAATTTAGGTCCCTATTTTTAGTTTTTGGCTAATTTATGTCACTTTTGCCCTTGATTTCAGTGCTGGGCCGATTTTTTGGGAGGGGACAGTTTGGTAAAAAATAACAAAACAGGGACTTAATTTACATAAGTTTATGAGTAGGGACTTTTTGTGCATGGGCTTTGAGAATAGGGACCTTTGGTCCAAAACACCTTTAATAAAATCATATTGTATTAATTTTTCTTTGTTTTATTAATTAATATCTAAATTAATTAAGTGTGAGATATGAAATGGTTTAAATATATCAAATGTATTTATACTTTAATTGTGTGTCAGAATTCTTAAACAAAAAGCAAGTATGGTTAATTTTGACAATATATAGGAAAAAACAAGATTAAATCTCGATGCAATCACATAAGGATCTAATAGGGAATGAGATGAAAGGTGGCATCATTGACTGATTTCACCTTCCCTCTTTAGCAAATTTAATTGATATAACATTTAATTAACATGCAAGAGATATTATGACATAATAACATAAACAACAAACAATAATTAATATGTATATATATTATTACCTCACTTTTAAATTGTTTGATAATAATAATAATAACAAGTTTTAGATGATGCTTTAGTAATTTGAGATACAAATATTAAATATTTACACGTACACATACGCACACGCACACATATATATATATAAAGACTAAACGAAAACTTTCTAATTAATTCAAAACCAACTTCCATACCGCATTATAATTTTCTGATGCATTTTTAAACCTATGTATACTTGAATTAGTTGACAAAATACATATGTACATATAAGTAAAAGTTTTAACCCAAATGAAATTTAGTTTTTTTAAAGTGGAGCACAATAAATTAAAAAATATATTAACAATCCTTTAAAATACTTAAATAAGAACGTTTGAGTTAATAAATTGGATAATAAATTTAGAATATTATTGTGATCAATTTTAGAGCTTAGATTCATTATTAAAACACTATCTTAATCGTATGTAAATTTGTATTGCAATTTATCAGATTAAGAATAAAACTATTCAACAAAGTATTCAAATTGCATGACTATTTTCAATTCAAGGTGAAGTGACATAATGTGTATGCAATGTTTCTATTTCAACACAAATGCAAATAATATGTACACACTAAATTTCAGATATGAAAAAGTACACTTTGGTTTGAGATTTTAAAACATAGATCTATAATTAAAACATTGCTTTAATCATATACAAATTTATGTTTTGATTTATCAAATTAAAAATCAAATCAATTCATTCAACAAACAATTCAAATTACATAAACAATTCCAAATCAAATGAGGCAATAGTATATATATATACAAACTTTGATAACCATATTATATTTAATATAACATTTAAAATAGAAAATACCTCTCAAATCTAGCCAAAAGTCACATCTTGATTTATGCTTTATCCTCAGATCGCCAAGATCCACATCCAATCCTTGCAAGAGATGGATGAACCACCTTGGTTTTAAATAAATTTGATGTCAAATCTATGGATGTTATGCCATGATTTAACTATAATCATAGTGGAGTGTCCATATTGAAGTTCAACAGTATTCTGAAGTTGAGAGAATTGTGTAACATCGTCACTTTAGATTCTTTGTTTTATCTTAGTTATATTATCCAACAGAAAACTCTCGAGTGAGTCATTCCATAATTATCCATAACTATCAGTACGTAGCCCGTAGGTGCCCCCAACATCCATAAAAAATACACCGCTCAACGTTTGAAGAGTGTTACGTACTCTGGTCTCAGTGTATGAATTGATATTCTTTCTCGAAACATCTTGACTATGAATATTTAAAATAATATGTTAATTTCAATGTGATAAAATTCTCATGATTACAACACATTGTAATTCCTATCACATTACATATCATTTAACGATTTTCTGTCTATATACTTTAAATTAATTACTTAATCTAATTATGTCACTGTATAACAAGTATACAATAGAAAAAAAAAACATATTTTGTTTTGAATAACATTGGTTATTGAGTTAGATATATGTAACAAATTACATAACTGCCCTTAGGACATACCCCTAACTCTATCAATAATAGATTCTAGATATTTTGGTTTCTTAATCAACATTTTAGATGTTTACAATAGCACAAAATTCTACATGGTATCCTATGTCATAAGGAAAATCAAAATCCACCAAAAATCTCCACACGAACTCCCAATACCTCAAATCTAGCTAGACCACCTAATCCTCAAATCAGAAAGCCGTGGAGTGGTTTCGTTGCTGATGAAGATGGGTTCTAGCTGGTCCAAAACAAAGCTATCAGGAGAAAAGAAAACAAAAAAAGAGTTCAGGATTTTCCATCAACTCATATCAGCAAGGGTAATACAAAGGGAAGGGGCTATCAGAGACCCACCAATCCCCGAGTCGTCGGAGATAAAAGAAGTTATAATCTTGCCAATAAGAGTATAACTACCGTCTCTCTAAATCGGATGTAGATGAAAAAATATGGGTTGACATTGTTGCAGAGGAACCAGTGGAGGAAGAATGCAATCTTGAGTACATACCACCAATTAAGATCAATAGCAAAATGTATATCATGTTAGAGAGGCTGTTTACAAAAGAATAGAGGGATGTTTGAATTACTCTATTCTTGCTTATGTTATAGCAAAAAAACCATACTTCTTGTATTTGAAGTCTTATATTCAAAGAGTATGGAAACTAGTTGGCAAATTTAATAGTATTCAACAATAATGTGGTTTTTCTGGTCAAATTCAACGACTCAAAAGACAGTGATAACATTATAAAAATGGACCATATTTTTATGTCGACACACTCACCACTGTAAGGACCTGGTTTAATTCATTGAAATTGGACAAAGACTTACTTAAACGAATGTTATTTAGGTCAGGCTACATAGCATAAACTTGAAATTATAAGATCTTGAAGCTTTTAGTGCAATAAAGTGTTATTGGAAAACCCATGAAACTTGGTGCAGCTACAGCCATGAAGACGAAATTGAAGTATGCTCGTATTCTAGTGGAGGTGATTGCATATGGAGAATTGCAAGAAGAATTATTTTAAACACTGCATAGTGGAGAAAATATTACTCCAAAAGCAGAGTACGAACGGGTACTACCAAAATATGAAGTTTATATGTGCTTTAGGCTCTAAGGAGCAAAGCAGTACATAAAAGCTTGGGTACCTAAGAGTGGTACTAAGAAAATCAAGAAAATGCCCAAAGAAACCATAAAAGTGTCGGTGAGATGCCTAGCATAAATTCTCAGTTCAATCAAGATAGTAACCAAACCAAAAGAGCATATGATCCAAATTGTCAGCTCAACCAAGGTTGCATCATTATTGACAAAGAGTGTGGCCACGAAGGTAGCAAAAAAATCAAGAAACTATCAATTTGCAATAGCTCATTGAACAAAGTGCTCAGATCATGGCTGAAGAGATGCAAATTTCTAAAGAAAATCATTATGAAGCCAAAATAGAGAATCATCAAAACATAGCAGCGGGGAAGGAAAAAATATACAGGTCATTGAAGCTAGAATTCCCAAGTTCCAGTTTATTGTTTAGTTTCATCTATTACTAATAAAAAATGAGTGAATATGTACAACATATTAGTAATGAGGAAAATGCAGTTATGGGGATAATCCCACAAGTAGAATGTGCTATAGAATCTGAGGACATGGTGAGCATAACCTGAGAGTTGCCTTGCACTTCTGGTCAGAATTTAGTTGATATACTACAAAGTACAAGGAATAAATGGGTTAGAGGAAGACCAAAAGAGAAAGTAAGTTTAAAGTAGAAGTATGTGTCATAAAATCCAGAGTAGGATGAAATGACAAATAAGCTTAAAGAAAAGGGTACAACATGCGTAAAAAGGAGTAAAAGTGTTTTAATGGCAGGTATGAGAACTAGAACTTTATTTTAATCTATGTGTGTGTATATATATGTATGTGTGTGTGTGTGTGTATCTATGTGTGTGTCGATTGTAGCATGGGATGTTAGGGGATGAATTCCTCATCGAAACAAACTGATATTTTAGATACGTTAATGGGGTATAATACAAAATTCTTTACTGCTAAAAGATTTTGTTTAAGACTTCCTAATATTGGAAGTATGTTCATAACAATGAGTGTAGGGGTAAGGAAGAATACTATTAATTAGGGGCTTAGAAGTTAGGGAAAATAAAAATAAAAATAAGGATTTTCAATATATATAGCACTTTTAGTAATAAAGGGGGATATCAATGCAAATTACATGTGTTTATAGCAGTATTTTTGAAACCGAAAGAAATGAGCTGTGGGGTAAGCTTAAAAATATGAATAATAACTACAAATTATCATGGTTAATAATAAGAGATTTTAATATGGTAAAGCGCATGTTCATGATAAATTTGGGGTTAGCACTATACCACAAAGTAAATTGGATAAAATAAATAAATTTTTAATAGAAACATGGTTAATTGAACCAGTAATCAATGGGAAAAAATATATTTGGAGATCAGGGATAAGTAAAAATATATAGACTTTAAGCTTGATAGAATATTAATCAATAATGAGTTTTTTTGCAAAATTCCCTAAATTTATGTGTAGTACATTAGAGCAAAATATTAGTGATCATGCCCCTATACTTACAAAATTAATACAGAACAAGGAGAGTGAGAGAAATAATATAGGTATTCCTTTTAGATACAAAAATGGATGGGTATTAGATAATGATTACAAGAGGGTAATGGATAACTGTTAGAATTCTCAAGCAAGGATATTGAGCAGTTTCAATTCAATATTTTTTTAAAAGATATTAATCAATGCCTTAAGAATTGAAATAAAGGTAAAAGTTAAATTAATATATAGAAGTGATAAAGAAGGAAGGGAAAAATATTACAAGATTTAGTTGATGAAAATACCAGAGATGAAGATAATATTAAAAAGTTTGTTACCTATCAAAACATTTTATCTAAAGAATTATATGTAAATACAATAAATCTAAAACAGAAGGCTAAGGTAGATGGGTGAACATAAGGGGATGATTGCCTAAAATTTGTTATGCAAGAATGAATAGCAGAAAACACATTAATAATATAGACAATATCTTTGACAATGAGAGTAAATCTACAAATGATTTTAATGAAGTGGAAACGAGGCGACAAATTATTTTACAGAACTTTACAATACTAATGAGACAGGAGTGTAAATGCCTAATCTATTCTATTATATAAGAAAGAGAATATAGAACCCTTAGTATTCTTGTCTCTCATTCACTCTCAGACTGAATAGTGCATTCTCCTTAATTTTTGGTACAATTTTCCTTTTAGACCCCCTAAAATTTTTCAACATTCCACAAAACTACCATGATTAACATAGCAATAAATGTTATCATTATTCCTTTTGATAAAATACCTCCTCTTCTCCATGTTATCATTACCATTATTTCATTCGTCATTTGTTCCCTATCATTTTTTACATTCCTCTCATTTAATTTTTTTCATTATGTTATCTTTTCCCATATATCAGTTTCATACGTATACTACAATTCAAAAAAAAACTAAAATATCTATTTCCAATCTAAATTAACTTAAAGATTCCATTCAAATAGTTTTTAGTCATTCTCTTTATTTTTATCTAACTATAATTTGGTCGAATTCATCATTAGTTCTTTAATTTCTATTCATTTAAAAAAAATATCATTTTATTCATATTTTGCAGAGATTATGGTTTTATCTGTTGCTTTCAGTGTTGTTGTTTTCATGGAAATATTTTCTAAAAGCCTCCAATAAACCTTGCTTACTGATCTATCAAGCTGGATTTAAAAGTTTGATTTTTATTTATTATCTTTATTTTCATTTAATTTAAGGTTGAATTTTTGTTTTAGCTCTAATATATTATTGTAGATCTTTACTTCAAATTTTGTGTTCAAAAAAAAATTACTTCTTATTTTTGTTACAATTTGTATGGATATAAATATGGTTTCCTTTATATTTTTATTCTTAAGTTTTCTATTTGCATCGATAGTCACCTTAGATATAAAATGATCTTAAACTTTTTATAATACACCAGAGGTAAAGTTTACCTTTTTTATTTTGAAATATAAGTATATAAAAAAATCAAGTTGGAAAAATCTTATACTTTCTTATTTAGTTTCAATCTGTATCATTATCAACCTGGTTTCCTTCATATTCTGCAGGAGGTTATTGGATTGATTAATACATCCAGGCCCGGCCCTTCCCCAAAGCGGGAGAAGCGACCGCTTAGGGCCTCGAAGCAACTAGGGCACCAAATTCAGAACCACTCGATAAAATAAATCGTGAAATCGAATGCGTGATTCACGAACAAGGGAGAGGCAACTCAGGCAAAGCGGCGACCCGCGCGCGGTGACCAACATCCAACTAAGCGGCTCCATCTTCTCCATGTAAGCTTTATCTTGACGATGGCCGCATCTAGGGCACAGGCTTCAAATTCAATTTATCTCGGCATGCAGTCAACAACTACTAGCAAGGGCAAGCTTTATCCAGCTCCATCTCAGTTGATTCAAATTCAGTCATTCAGGTACTAATAGTTTGGAATTTGGATTTTGTACGTTTAAACATTGAGGGACTATTTTGTGGTTTAGGGTATACGAATGTCGAAGGCTACTTTAGTAAGTTTAATGATGTTTCTTTTTTAAACTTTGGCTATTATGTATTCCTAGAGTTTTTATTTTAGGACCTCTACCAATAACTTGGTCCACTTGGTTTAGTACTAAACTGAAATGACCCTAATTCTTAACCAAAAAAGACCCTAATTTTTATTTTTATCATACTTAGCTAAGACTACCTAGGGTCATCCTTCCCTATTCTCATATTATCCAGGATCTTTCACAATATAAAAATATTGTTTTAAATCTAAATCATTCCTAACATACATATATGAAGATATCTATGTTATATTCTACTAGAATCAGAGCATGATAATATGTAAGTAGAAATCCCTTTAAATCTATTAAAATGTGATAATTCCCTGATAAAAGATTAATTATTGTATCCTGATTTTTGACCATAGAATCCACTGGAAACATGTACTTTAGTCTGTTATTCTAATTAAGAAATGATCAAGTAATAATCAGGTGGAAGAAAGCTTTTAATATGGATGATTGTGTTAAAGTCTGTATAGTATCAAACTCAGGCTAAAAGAAAGTGGATCATAAGTGAACACAAGCAACATCTAGGCGTAATGGAAACGCGCCTAACTTACACATGAGAGGTCACGAGTTCGAGTGCTATGCTAGTCGGTTCAAACCCAATTTTTGTTTTTCTTTTTATTTTTCTCCTGTATGGTTTAAAATCTGATATCTACCTATATCTACACATATATACTTTAATTTTTGCCTATAATCTAACATACAAAACAATATTTCTTGCTTTATTATTTTTGAAACCCATTCCTACAACTGTTCTAGGAATTTATGTTTATATTTTTGCCCAAATATCAACATGTACACAGATATACATGTACATGTCAATGTCTTTGCTCATTTTCCAGAAAACTGGGTTCAAATGGTTCCTTGCTTCATTGATTTGAAGTGAACATTTGGCCTGACCTATGGTCTAACCATGTGGTTAATCTGACCATTCTTTTATTTGCATTTTACAAACCAGAATCTACCCAAAACATTGATACTCCTTCTTTTCAAAAGCATGTTTATATATGTATGAATCAGACACCTTGTGATCAGATTTATATCATCCTTCCTAACCATAATTCTCTTTTAAAAATGCATATTCAGGGTATATACACTTTTACTTGCATTTGGACATATATCAATATCATGACTTGAAAATATAACAGTTATAATTCTTTCTGGATTTTCCCAATATAATTTCCTATATATCTATCTTTGAAAGGACTTAGGATGAACTAAAATCATCATAAAATGATTATGCTTATAAAATCCAGGTTTTTCCTCTAAATCAAAAACAACTTTAGCAAATAGATTTTCAAATCAGTTTAACATCAATATCCTTAATACATACCAAACCAGAAATAACCAGAAACAACATAACACGTATTTCTTACAAGTTCTTCCTTCTTAATACATTTAGATAGCCATATCAATCAGGAAATACATGCATGAATTAACACATTCTAGCTCTTATTTCTAATTATCTTAGCATTCTCTATTCCATATCTTTTTAATCTTGCTTACTTAGCTCCATCACAACCTGCAAAAGCATTAGTGGCTGCCCCATTATGAATGAGACACCCCCATGTGCCATGAGCAATAAGGGTCAGATCTATGATCTGGTGTGAGCATTTCTAACATATCTATGATATTAAGCTAAGGATACAGCATAAATGTACCTTGCATAACTTGACAGGTATTATCATGAATGATTAATGTATAAATTGATCAGGTATTCCCATATACATACACAAGAGCAAACATATGCATTAAAACAATTTTTATCTGGAACTACTAAGGTTCCTCATACCAACCCTAATCCGGAAAGACCCAAGTTTCCTATATCATCATTTAAGGTTGCCTTTTCTTCTTATAAATTCCTGGCCTCATCTGCTATAAGGAATCAAAGGGACACATTGCCATGAACTAATTAACATCATGGCACAAAGATCTCAGGACTTAAACAAGCCATGTGTCAACTTGTCTACTTCAAATAGGACAAGCATTCCAGCAGCCTTCTTGGCACAAAATCCTTAGTTATATTACTAAGTGTATTCATGTTCATTTTATCAATGATAGCTAGGTGTACAGTCCACTTATATACATGAAACATACTAGTTACCTTGCAGACATAATATTGCAAGCAAGTTAAAGGTTACTTTCTAGAGGTATAACACCCAGTCATTCCATCTCACATTATTTAGCATATAAACACCCTATTCAAACATATACCAGAATGTTTGCAACTGAGAATAAATGCATGGCTCTATTGGGTTTATTTTGATTTTGCAAGCAACTATGTTTAGCCAGATTTTTAATCTTGTTTAAACATAATTTTTAGGCTTGTAAATTTTCTGTTTGGTTTAGGGCTCAGCACTTATAGAGAAAGACTCCATTGCACCCTTAACCAATTATTTCAAGCCTCAGCACTATACCATTGTATATGCAGCTCATAGTTTTTTTTTTCTTCATTCTTTGTCTTAAGCCATGATTCAGACTAGTTACAAATACTCTCTTACATGTTCTTTAAGGTTTTGGTATAACATACAGGGATGAAAATAGAACAACAAAGTTATACATCCATCATAGCAGATCATATCTCATCAAGCATTCATGAAACCATCAGTAGTCAACATGGTTTGTAAATCAAAACATGCAAAATATAGCATATAAAAGCTTTGCTGCCTAATCTCAGGTCTTAATGCCATGTATATGAGTGAGGATACTCACCTAAATGCTTACACAAGCTTAATCCAGAAAACCCCTCAAATCTTTAGCCTTTTCTTCCTCTTCTTCCTTAGGTTAATTAATTCAGTGAGAGAGTAGTTTTCTGGTTAGGCTCTTGATTTATATAAGGGTTCTACCTAGGGTTTTGGGTGATGCAAAATCCCTATTTTAGCCCAAACCAGAATCATGCATTTGGCATTGCATATTCTCTCCCTCCTAACCCTTAATGTCCCGGCCAATATTTTAAAACAAGGCTAAGTTGTGCCCATTTTCTTTTCTTTTCAGAAAGTGATTACTTTAAGTATTTTTATTATACTTACCTCAAACATGATAATGGTGTGACTTTCTATTTTCTGCCTTTATACATTTTGCTTTCTTGCACTTTGGTTCTTACTATTTTAGTGCTTCTTTTACTTATTTTTCCTTTATTAATTTTCTGCTCAAATAATATCTGTATATATACATTTATACAACTATGGGTGTTAGTTTAACTTTAACCTTCTTTTATTTGCAGAAAACATGTGCATTCTTATATGCATTTCTACACTCCTATTATTCAAATAAAATTTCACTTATTCATTATAAATCAATGTTCTCTTCTGTCTTAATTTCCAGCAAGTCATACATATGCATATATATATATAGATATATATATATATACATATCCTCAGGAATTTTAATATTCATGTCTAGGCCTATATTTCCTTTATTTAAAACATTTTATCTAAATGTTTTCCTTCTTTGTTTTATTATTCAGGAATTCTGGATTTTCTCTTAGTGTCATAACTAGTGTGCACGTGCACACATGCACACAACCTTGCACCACTGAAAATCCCACCTATATAATAATTCTGATTTTCCCCCCAGAATTTTAATCATTTATTTAAAAGGATTTTCCTCAAAATCTTGGGGTATTACATAAACCAGTGGCCATTGGTACTTTGTAGTGTTTTTTTAATTTAATAAGGAGGAATCCGATTATAAGTTTGCTTACCGACTTTCAGTTTGGTTTTGAATCTTTTATTTGTTTTGCTTAAGTTAATGATATAGTTTTGTTTGTGGTTAAGGATATAGTTTTGAATCTTTTATACACCTTAGTTGTTAGGATCTATATTACAACAATATATCTTATTTGACAGAAAGAAGTATTTGAAATCTGAAATTTAGAACAGCGATAAGATATTATCACTGGTATATATGCAGATATTCAAAAGGTAAACTTACATCTACTGATATCAGTTTTAAACATGGATGTTCTAGAGAAAAGTTAAATTGTTTGGATTTGTATTCTTGGACCTTGTACAATCACTAGGACCATAGTTACGCTAAAAGGGTTAGGAAAAGAAGACTAGAGTAACTCACTAGGGCCATAGTTTTGCAATTGGCTTTGGGTACCAAAACACCTAGGACCGGCCCTGAATACATCGATATCATAGATATTTTTTTATAAAATCCTTGGTATGTAATGCTGAACTATCTTTTAGTTCTCAAGTTTTATATTTACATTGACGTTCACCTGATATGTGTTTCATTAGTACGATCATGAATTTTATTTCCTTCGAATATTTTGAATAGCATAATTAGTCTACTAACACATGTATACCAAACAATCTTAAATTATGTACAATCTGAGACAAAATTGTTATTTCTCCATTTTTAAACATATGTATTCAAGAAAATCAAGTTGGGGAAAATATCATTTATGAAGTAAAAGAATGGTCAAATAATTAGGCCCTGTTTGTTTTCATTTTTAGTTTTTGATTTTTAGTTTTTGAAGTCCATTTTCAGTTTTTCATTTTAAATGTTTTTAATATTTTGAAAAATGTATTTGGTTCTGCTGTTTTGAAAAACAGTTTTTAAACTAAAAATCAAAAATGAGATTCCAAAATAAAAATGATAATTTCAAACTTGTGTAGAATTTGACTATAAAATATACAAGCGAATGAGATAATATCATTTACAACATGTCTTCACGGTTGAATGTTTCAGTTGATAAACACATAAACTTGTACATATGCACTAAAATAAGATTACTACCCTCAAAAATTTTCTAACAATTTTGAATTATGAATCAAATATGAAGAAAAAAAATAGAGTTTACATGAGCACTGAAAAGATGAAAGCCACATATATACTCCTCAAAGTATATGGTCTATAAATGAATAGTAATAGTATTTCTCTACAATACAATAAAACAAAGGCATTTCATACAATTAACATGTTGATTGCACTTGTACAAGAAAAAAGGGTTTACATGAGTGCTAAAAAGATGAAAGCCACATATATATACTCCTCAAGTATATGGTCTATAAATGAATAGCAATAGTGTTTCTCTGCGATACAATAAAACAAAGGCATTTCTTACAATTAACATGTCAATTGCACTTGTACAAGAACATTTGAAGTAAGCCTCATAGTATTCCAGTTTCCCTTGCAAAAGTGCAATGCTTGGAGTATCTTTTGATCCTATCATGGATTATACATAACAGTCTTTCTTCTTCTCTCTAACATGCTTCTTGCATATGGCTTTTTCCACGAAAGAAGATCAATATTGAAATTCAACTTTGTTGCTTTAGATTGGGCTATAAGTCATCTAAGAAAAGAGAGAAATAACTTTAATTAGATAACAAGAACAAAACTATTATCATTAGAAACATTGTGACACCCTCCTCCATGCTTACTTTTCTTCCAACATTCAAAAGTTCTTTCCCATTTAGAACATCACAAAAATTCAAGAATACATGTTTTTGCATTTGAAAATTTTGATGACATATAGACGGATTCCATTCAATACATCAAGTAAGAACATCATTCCTGTAAGCGTTGATTTTCTACAAGGTTCTCTATTCATGATACTTCTTTAGTTAACAACAAAGTGATTAATCATTAACATATCACTGAACACTTCATCACAGTAGTCCGTAAATATAAAATCATCATCATAAATAGAGCCATCGTTAGATTCATAAGAAATGATATTAGATCAAATAGACATTACTCTGCATAAAATTTATATTAACTATTTATCATTAGAAATATTACTCTACTTATAGCAGAGATGAACAAAGAGAAAATCCTCTAATTGTTGGTTTAACTTGAACAAAATTTATTTAATTTTCTAAAAGCTATAACAATAACTATTAAATTAACTTTTTATGACACATCGGATCCATTTTTGACACATCAATATTGATTGAATTACATAACAAAGTTTTCCTCATTGAAAACAATAATCTAACAAGTTACACGAGTTTTGGTACTTAACGCATGTTTCATAGTAAATATTAATTAGCAAAACTATATCAACATTAATGGAAAAGGCATAACAATCAAATATAAAGCTAGTTATAAACATTTACCTCGTGGTCACAGCAATATCAACCAATGCTACTTTGGTAGGAACTATGTATTCAGGTTCATATTTTTGCACAAATTCAAATATATTACATAAATTCAAATATCTTGTGCTTAATTTAAACTAACATGATCATGATAAGTGAAATACCCTGAGAAGAAGAAAAAAAAAGTTTTTTTTATTAACTTTTTTGCTTACCTGTAAACAAATTTCACAAACTAAACTCCCTTTTTCATCACATCACCTCTGCACACAGTCTGTGTGCAAACTGCAAAAAGCAAATAAATTTGAATAATAATGCATTATTTAATTTTTTAATGACATCCAATAGAGCGACATACATGTTAAATAAAGTCACTAAAATGCTTGCACAATTATCCTCAGTAAACAAACGATCAAGATTGCAAACATCTTCCATCATGCGTATTAACAACAATGACATTATCACTATTCAAACAACGAGTCAAAATCCTTATGCAATTCATAAAGCAGTGTGCATGTTTAAAGATATGACATGCACAATCCCCATATCAATCACATAGAATAAACACACCTGATTACCAATAAATCACTCCCTTGCCATTCATACTATCAACTGAAATTGCTCCACTATGATCTAAAATGTCATTCAATCCATCATGCCTACAATATGAGACAAAATCCATAGCCACCCCACTAACATTCAACTTTACATTATCAGAGTTTAAATCTGAAGATACAACATTATCAACACCACTATTTTGAATATTTGTCTACCCAGAACAGACCCTCCAAGGTCCAACACCTCCAACCTATGACTGCACTGCCCCTCCCCTGCCTAACCAGATCTGCAAACCTCCTACCCGAAACCCAAAGTGCAAAATTATATGTCTTCAATTGAGCAACAGTTCACATGGTAGCACAATTTAAAGCATCATCTCAGGTTGCAATATATCTTACAACATCAAAAATCTTGCAATCGCTCGAACCAAGTATATTCAAGCTAATGAGAAATTATCTCAGGTGCGAATTGCAACAATCACACCACCAATTCAAGTGAAGTTTCAGAAAAATTCTATTATAACCACCATGTGATGCAGTCCATATATATTTTACAGGACAAGATATCTAATAATAATTGCTTCACATTAAGGACATATTAAATGAAATAAAATGATGCATAGGAAACTTTGCCTTGACAAATTGTTGCCAAATATGCCATGACTGCTACAAAAATCACCCCCATGACGAAACTACCTTTCATCGTTGCTGTCATTATTTAAGTTGCTTGTGTAGGTTTGTTAATGCAAGGGTTTTTATAGAGTGATGCGTTTGATTACGGGTAGGCCACGCAGGCTGCCCTGTCAGAAATATAGGAGCAACAACTGTTTTTGACGATGTTGGGAGGTGTTTTCGATGTGGTGTTTCCAGCTTTTCATGGTTGACTATGTGCTTCTCTACAAAACGTTATTATCCTCTTTCTTATATTTATTAGTATAAGGCTTACCAAAATGTGCTTCAGATAATTAAATGTTAGCGTAACATGATTGATAGTTTTGATATACTTTCAAGCATCGTTATATGGTCCATGCAACAACTTTTTTTTTCAAAATATTCATGATGAATTTTGTATTCTAAATGAGAAGAACATCCATATAAAACATAACAGTGAAGACAGTACCTTGAGCAGTTACAATGCTCATAACTTCTTTATCACCAATAAATGATAAAGATTGTCTTATTCTTGATATCTGAGAACATTGCAACATATTATTTTAACTATTGCAGGATTAAAAATGCAGATTTACATTAATGTTACAAAAATGAAGCTCTAGTCACTTCAGTATTTTAGACTGTGACATAAGATAAAAATATTATATGGAAATTAGAGTACTTAGGTGTTTAGCTAGTTTTGGTGAATGTTTTAACTGTTCTTGTATGTAGTTTGGTGTTACATCACTACCATACAAATTGTCTTGTTCTCTGTTTTTATACGCTTTCCTTACATCACTACCATACAAGCTGTAGAATCGTTTTTTCTCCATTAGTAACATCATTAACCTTTGCTTTGCTTTGTACAGATTTAAGTTTTATAATTAGGCATAGTTGAGCTCCTTAATTTGCTTGATTGCCGCATTTACAACTCACTGAGCGTGATTTCAGATTTTAATGCATATGTAATGTATAACAAACTATTGTGACAATGTTCTGAAACAGATGGAAGGGCTTTTAACTTTGAAAATCCATACACAACTCTGATTAGATGTATATTCTGATATGGCTTTCAAAACAGTGTTGATAATCTGACACTATTATTCTCATATAATATTAACATCTAACAAATATCAAACATGAAATTATTTCTCTGCCGATTCAATCTAACAAGCAAAACCCTAATTCACAAAAATAAATTAAAGGGATCATTCTTGCTTAATCCTAGATATTGTTAGTTTGAAACAAACGAGATAACCATGGAAAAAAAATCGAAGTTACCTTGATTTTGGGATAATATCTGAAGAAGAATCGCAGTTTCGCTCCTGACCTAATTTGACATTTCGCGGCCGAGGAAGATAAACAGCGTTTTGAACGCGTTTTGTTCGTGTTTGAGTTTTGGATTTGGAGGCTTTTCAGAGTGGGCTGAAAATTAGGAAAACAAAAAAAACAGTTTTCAATTTTCTTTGTTAAGCCCATTTTCAAAATTGGCTATTTTCAAAAATGAATTTTACAAAACAGTAAAGCAAACAAGATTTCATTCTTTTGTAAAACTAAAAACTAAAAATACTATGAATATGGGTAACCAAACAGACCCTTAATTTTTATGTCGTATTTTAGAAAAGAAATATAAATGTATAAATATTACTTTTGTTCAGTCTACCGTGTGTAACTTTATGTTCAAAATTTAGTTTTAGAAAGGTGTTATATAAACTTAATTTTTATTTAAATATTTTATTTTTTATACTCAGCCTAGACTAATTTTTATAATATGAGATATTATCCATTTTAATTGTCCTACGGTTTAATATATTTTCCTATAGTGATGCTTCATTGACTAAGAAATGTACATAAATAGCACACATTTTCCTATTTAATGCATGTTAACACTGAATTCTTGGAGATCTTATGGAACATATTAGCAATTATCTTTTATTTTGTACAAAGATTATTAGATGTTATATTGTTTTGATTTTAATTTGTAGTTTGGAGATGTTTATAAATCATTACGAATTAAAGATGTGTTATTAATAATGTTTACAAGTAAACTAACTTCAAATGGAAAAAATTGTATTTAAAAGGAATAAATTGATAATATTCATTTACTTCTAATTCAAACTAATTTGGGAATTATTACAATTAATCTTCTTTTATTGAAATTTATTGTTGAAGAATAGTTACATACTAATCTTCATTAATCCTAATCAATTAGTGTCCACTTTTAGTCAATATAACATTTATTTTTATGATGGATTAAGACTAATTTTTAATTTACTTAATTGTATACCTTTAAAGTATGCTTTTATTAAACATGATGTGTAGCTCTCATTCATATTATTTGTACATTTTCAAACAAACTAGGATCACGTTCAAGTAGTTGGAATCATCAAAGTTAGAATATGCATAGTTAACAAGTCAAGTTTTTTAAAAAGGCCAAATATAGTAAAAATAATACAATAAATACTATATACATAATCATTAGTCAAAAAATTATTGTGTGATTTATAAACCTAAATGTTACTCTAGATACAAAAGATAGAAGGTCAAATGGTTATAGGTCAACTACTAATTCCCATCTATGCTTTCAGTTTCGAAAATAATGGTAGGTTTAGTTTCTTTAATATTTTTAGTTTTAAAACTAAATGCTTTATTCAAAAAATATATCGATATAAAGTATGTGTAATTTAGTTAATTTGATAATTTGGTAATATGTTTATTTTATAATTCGATTGCTTGATGTTACAACGGAATCCAATCAAATTTTCTGAAAATTAATACGATTATATTTATGGCAAATTAGTTTCTTAAGTTAGCATCGAAGATAATAAATACATAATAAATTCTCTAATCTGTTTTGTGTTTGTTTAGTACGATCATGAATTTCATTTCCTTCATAAATTTATAAGGCATAATTGGTTTACTAACACATGTACATCAAAGAATCTTTAATCGAGTATAATCTGAGATAAAGTTGATGTATTTTCCATTTTGAACTATAAGTATTTAAGAAAATCAAGTAGGGAATATATCATTTATGATGTAAAAGAATAGTCAAATTATATATTTCTATATTGCATTTCGAGAAAAAGTAGGTTGAAATTTTAGTTCTAAATAGGCGTTCTATAAACTTAATTTTTATCTAAATATTTTATTTTGTCATACGCAACCTAGACTTATTTTTTGAAATATTAGATATCCATCTTAATCGACCTACGGTAATACATTTTTCTACAGTAATGCTTCAATGACCATGAAATGTTCATAAGTAGCACGTAGTTTCCTATTTAATGCATGGTTAACATTGAATACTTAGAGATCTTATGGAACATCTTAGCAATTATTTTTATTTTCTATAAAGATTGTTTATGCTATATATTGTTTTTGTTTTTTTCCAGTGTGGAGATGTTTATAAATCATTATTGAAGATGGGTTTGTTTAACATCAAAGTTGATCTATGACATTGTCATATATATATATATTTATAATTTGTGTTTCATGTTGGTTTGCCAAGCCTGATCCCGGTATTTTTAATACTCAGGTCAATTTCGACTAGTTTCAGGATTGGCTGAAGATGTTTGGAGTTTCTAGAGGAGAGCTGGAGATCTTCATCAACGTATAGACGTAGTTTACCTTTCCGTTGTGTTTGTTGTTTTTCAGCATTTGTAAGGACAAATATTTATAACTGTCCAAGCTTAAGTATAGACATATGGCGCATTTATGCTTCCTAATAAAAGGTAAAAAATAAAACCATGAATATGACATTTTTTCATTAATATAGGTTAACAAATGAGTGCTCTAGTATTTTGTGTATGATGTGGCCACGGATAGGTCGGGAACGACTGGGGTGATGACATATTTAGGACTATCTATGGTAGAGGTAGGCCGGTTCTGTGTTGGTAGAGGGCAACAGGGTTGTGCCTCAGTACATTCCTTTAGAGATGTACCGGCGGAAGGTAGTCCCTTACCTTGTCATTGTTGGAAATCCAGTCTCCAATACGTGCCTTTACGGTTTTGATTGTAGAGCCTAGTATGCTGAAATTTAATTAATGTAACAATTTCGGCTATGATTAATATGTTATATAAAAGGGTTTTCAAAGAATGTCAGTAGAAATAATATCAAATGATTTGGTAAAAATGTTTTAGTTATCATAAGGAAAAAACTCATCCATGTTTATGTGTGTCGTGGTCTTATAAGATACTCTTCTTTTCAAAGTTTCGTTTGACATCAAAGTTAATCGATGACACTGTCATATATATTTATAATTCGTGTCTTGCGCTGGTTTGCTAAGCCCGATCCGGGTATTTTTAATGCTCGAGTCAGATCCGAATAGTGTCAGGATTAGCTAAAGACGCTTGGAGTTTCTAGAGGAGTGATGGAGATCTTCATCAATGTATACACGCAGTTTACATTTCCGCTGTATTTGTTGTTTTTCAGCATTTGTAAGGACAGGTGTTTATAATTATCCAGGCTGAGCTTAAGTTAGACTCTGATATATGTATTTAAAAGTTTTTCCGCTATAAAGATGATTGATATTATAAATTATTGCATTCATATGAGATTTTGTTCTGTCTTTATTTTCTTTTACCCTTAACAATCGGTTTTTCTGGCACTGAATGCTCGACATGCAATACAGTGGACGTTTAGTATCGTTTTTTCGAGGGTCAAAAATCCCGTTCATTACAGAGGTTCCAGAAGTTATGAGTTTGAGCCCCTAAGACATTAAAATGAGTGCTCTGTTTGCATAAAGTATCACTTTTATCATCAAAACAAAATGCTTATACTATATTGTGATGTCACATATAAAAAACCGACTTACAGTATTTGTATGGCACATCTGTACTTCCTAATAAAAGATAACCATGAATATGCTATTTTTAATATAGGTTGAAAAATGATTTATTACATTATTCTTCAAAAATTACTTTTGGTTAGGTCCAAATATTTGTAAGCATTCTTTAGTTGTTGGTATTAAAAGGCATATATTTGAAGTGTATTTATGGCTAATTTATCCTGAAATAATTTAGTGATGCAGGAAATTTGTTCGCTTATTGCATGTAAAAATTCAAATACGAACATTCAATAATTTTTTAAACAAAAACGATACATTTTATAAACAATTTTATGCATTCTATTTTTTGGGACTATTTGTCACTCTTTAACTATTTGTGATTGTTCATTTAGTTTATGTTCCACTGCTCTGTTATGAAATTTGATCTATCCATTTTCTTATAACTCGTGTTGTCTCCTTCTAAGACACTGGAAATAACTATGGCATACCTTTTGTATATCATGCAATCTCACTAATTATCTATGTTATTATCTAATAAGTTTTGGTCACCGAGAATGTTTGACGCGATCTGAAGTTTCTTTTCTGTTTCTTTTCGTATTATCCATTTTTTGGATTATCGGATTATGTTTGTTCTATTTTATCTATTAATGAATTTGATTGGACATTTATTTGGTCATACTATGTTCTTTTCCTAAATGAGTTTTAAAAAATTGGTTGAATATTATTGTGTATGCTCACTATACAGCTTTTAATAAATATATGATATGAATCGGGGCTTTATGTTTTTGGTCTATAATTTGCATTTGAGTTTCATTTAACCATTATTAACTAATATCCTGTTTTGATGTGCTAAAACGATATACTATTAACTACTTTGGTTTATTATACTAATCCTCTATATGCATAGAAATCTTTATCTATGCCAAAATTTATATGATTAATGTAGAACCACTATAGAAATTTTTAGGATACAAAATTCAATGAATGTATAAGAATATATTAAAAGTTTGATTATATATAATCTATGATAAGCCATAAAGCAATATTTATACATATATATTTTCTGAATATTATTTTGGTTTGAAAATTTATAGTCTTAACTAGTGAAGTAAAGCACCACATTAATAGAGATGCAACATTTGACGAAGATGGAAATGCTAAAAGACAACTCTGGAGCTTTAAATACACTGATATGCTTTTTATAGTAAAGGGTTTGTTTTGACTTCACTCCTTGCATTATCGTAATAAGATACTTAAATTTTAAAAGTCAACTGATGCTTTTTTGTCTTACTATATTGACTATTTTTCACATAAAACACTACTATGACATTACCTTTTTCTTTTAATTTTTTTATAACGTGCATTTCATTAAGCTTTACTTCTCTACTACAATGCTACCATGGTGTCTGAATTAATTCATCTTAGTGGTTTTTCTTCCATTTTCATTGTGATAATACTTAAGCAATTATAGAAAATATGATAAAGATGGAAATTATCAATGGTGTAATCATTCACAATTTTATAGGTTTTACAGTACTTAATCAAGAAGCATTAGACAAATTTTCGAAGAATGCAATCATGTTTGATAATAGATAAAAATAATATTTTTACTATCATTATCATTTAGATTAATACAATTCATCTACCTAAAGTACAAGTACATGAAAAGACAAGGTTATGAATTGCTAAATAAGAATCAAATTTAAATGAATAATATGTTTGAATGTAGAGTTAGATATGTGAACTAAAACAAGAATCAAATTTAAATGAATAATTTGAATGTAGAGTTAGATATTAAGCAATGTTAGTTTGTTGAAGGAAAAGAGATATGAAAGATGTTTTCATACAGCTAATTATTATAAGATTTTGCAGATAAATAATGCAGATTAGTAATGGATATTACTGATTTCGAAGTTTTAACTTTTCTACTGATGGAAAATAATGTAAATGAGCTTTGGGTAACCCATAGATTCCATGGATTTTGGTTCATAATAAAATGAAATTAACTTTGGGTACTTATTGCATTTTATGAATATTCATTTTACTATATATAATTTCTACTTTTATTTAAATACCTTTTACTTCTGTGCATATATAGGTGCCTATTTTATAAGTATGAATATAATCTATTTTCATTACTTTGCTACGTTGACAATGTCTCTTTACACTATTTGATCTGAATTTTACCTTCAATGAAATGCCATTAAAGTTTTTTTTCCGTATCTACAAGTATTTTGTTTAATAGTGAAATTAGTTTACATTTTGTTATGTTTATTATCGTATTATTTCAGTTACTATATTTACATGAATATTTGAAGTAAAAGGGACAATTACTTGACTATTCCAAAAATTTAACCAAACAATGTATATATTATATATTTTCATAAAAAATGTATATATTTGTGTAATTTTCATGTCGTATTACACTATCTGCGTTAAAAAATATAACGTTTCAAATCTATTGTAATATTTTCTCTAATTTAATTAGTATCGTGTAGTGTTATTAAAGTTTAACAAAGAAAATATTGGAATTTGATTTTTTTGAACTAGATTTAAACATTATTTCACTTTGAACATAGTTTCTTTATTACAGGTTTAGAACACTATTATCAAACCAATTTGTATATATATTAAATTTATATGTTAAGCATTGAATAAAATTATGTTGATTTATATCGCTTATATTCAAAAATTAAGTAATAGACATGCTTAGTAATGCAATGCTTACCAAATTAGGAACAATTATGGTTGATGTTATCGTCCATTGTAAAAACCACTGTGCAAAAAAATATTAATTATAGTTTATGTGCTCCGAGATTTATTAAGAAAACTTATCTAAAAACGTTTGTCGGTAGTGTCCAAGGAAAAGCCAATTTAAATAATTACAATACACAAACATGCATTTTCAGTATAATATAACTAAAAATTCCAAAAAAATGCACCATTTAAACTATATAGCGAAACCCACGTGCATGACATAGGTTCGCATAGTTATTCTAATACACATGCTACTAAACATATTGTTGAGTGTTTAAATAAGTATGCAAGATTACAAATGAATGAATTTAAGAGTAAAACATATTTTAGCAAGCAAAGAAAATACAAGGAGGATGAAATGGAAAATTTAAATATAGCCGAAGGAGTTTTACCAATAAAATATCAAGAACCACCACTATTAGTAAATCAAATTAGAGATGGTGATTGTGCAGTCCTGGTTGAGAAAATTCAAGAAAAAATAGAAACATAGTCAAGTAAGCTATTATCTGTTGTAGGCGAAGTAGAATTAATCAAACAATAGTGTATGTAATAATTCTATACTGGCTTCAAACATGTCATATCTATGCAGCATCGGTAAGTTAACTGAAAGGAGGTGTAGTGAATTTATTTGGAGATGGGAGAATCATAAATTAAGTTGGGAAAAGTTGTGTTGGCAAAAAAAATGGGGAA
Organism: Allium fistulosum; assembly: GCA_030737815.1. Lineage (NCBI taxonomy): Eukaryota > Viridiplantae > Streptophyta > Magnoliopsida > Asparagales > Amaryllidaceae > Allium > Allium fistulosum. The sequence goes on along the minus strand of CM060904.1, from coordinate 287,633,464 downwards.
TTGGAATAAAGAATATTAATGATTAGAGCCTGAATTGCTATTTAAAATTATTTTGGAAATTCATTGATGGCGAGTCAATGTGGGCAAAGTGGATGAGGAACAATTATCTTAAAACAGGCAACTTTTGGCTTATCATGCCAAAAATAATCAATCAAATATTTGGAAACAAATTCTGAAATGTAGAGAAAAGAGAAAGTTGTTTATGGTAATACATTTCAAAAATGGCAATGATACTAGTTTATGGTTTGACCCCTGGTTTAAAAATGTATATTTTATAAATAAGTTGGATTGGAATAATTTGTTAATAACGGGAGGAACTTTTGCTACAGTTTCTGTGATTATCAAAGAAAATCAATGGCAACCATTTTTATATCCAGTTACTAATTCACACAAGGAAGATATCAATATGTTACCCCAATTAACAAAAGTGAAGAAAGTGACTACCACGAGTGGATAACAAACGGTAATGACAGGTATTCTTTTAGGAAAATTTGCAAGTGTATCAGAAACAAACAACAAACATTAGAGTCAAATGCACATGGAACAAAGCAAATTGTTCTAAAATGGCATATTTTGCAATTAACGATAAGTTACTAACAAAAGATATGTGACGCCCCACCTCTATACTCACGCTAGCTAAGGACACTACGGGGTAATGCTGTCGACTAGCACGAAGAATAAGGCTGTTGAGGAGCGACCATCTGTGTAATTGCTTTGTGCGAGTACCGATATGTCAGATAATATAACTTACATTTCATTTCAAGAGGAAATCCGACATATCAAATACAAACTCAAAGCTACCACACAGTGGCTATGAGGCCTTCGGAAACAAATATAGAAATAAGCATAACACAAATCAGTCACGGATATTCATATCACAAAGGCGGAAACAGATATGAATATAACACATAAAAGTGTACATCAAAATAGTGGTCATACAAGATCCACTACATCACAAAAGAATAGGTACCAGTGCTAGACAAAAGAATAATTATACATCAAGGAGCCTCTATCTCAAATGTATACTAACAAAAACTACTATGCTAAAGTAGTTAGCCAAAAGTCAGGTGACGGACCCTGATAAGAAGTCAAGCAGGAGCACCTAAAATACCTCGGTCTGACCCGAGTATTATTTAAGAAGAAAATAATAAATGGATCGGTCTAGCTATAAATATCATATAAAGTGAGATAGGATAAGAGATATGATGAAAACGTATGATAACAATAATGCCATACTGCGACAAGTATACATAAAATAACAACAAAAATCATACAATATCCCAAATCATCTCAAACATCCAAAAAGAATCGCATTCTTTAAATTATTCACCAAAAACACAAATAATTGATAGAGCTCATCAATGCCTATCATCAAAACTTGTAAAACACAAATTCTAGAAATCATCAACTAGAAATCCAGAAATCACAAAGGGGGGAGGCCGATCACAAACGGGAGCATAAAAACTCACCAACACGTGTATCACAAATGGAACGCTATTCCATAGTCACTAACCATCAATTTTGAGCCAAAGCTCCACAAACGGCCCAAAGACCATGGGTCGCTACTCCATCAATTTTGAGTTGAAACTCCACAAACGGGGTTTAACCCCCACACAAACAAAGAGACGTCGCACATCGCTAGTCTAAATCACAAAATGATCATCATCGATCAATAAAAAGTGTGAATCACACTAAGCTAGTAAATATAAGAGTTTAGCTTCATGTCCCATAACCACTGGCTTAACTTAAATATTTACGAACAAATTATAGACTTCCACTCGAAAATTGTCACAAGAGTTCAATCGAACAAGTCCAAGAATTAACTGACAAAGTAAACGCAAGCGTTTCATACCACTTGTTTTGCTAAGCCGTTTAATTAGATTTCTCGTACGAATTAGGTAAAGGTTTGTATATACTAATAGATTGGAAAACGGTTTTATAAATGAGATTTGTATTAAAAATAGAGTTGGAATCATCTTTGTGAAAGAGTTTGAATATTTACTACTAGTATAGAAACCTTTATATTTAAAAGTGACAAATCACAGAAATGATTGTAGAAACAATCAATCACCAAAATCCACATTCGACGACGTGAATTAAAACCATACAAATCGATACCGAATCCATCATAATGGATATTCCCAAAAATCCCGAAAAAGAATGTCATCAAAGTCGATAAATGATAACAACAAATCGGATCATCAAAAATCGATTAAAAATAGGAAATCCACACAAAACTACCTCAAATAGGCAAAAATGCAGATTTCCCATATTCAGTCGACTGAACCAGAAGGTCAGTCGACTGATACAAGGCCAGAAACTCTCGGGTTCCTGGCTCTGTCGACTGACCTTCTGTTTCAGTCGACTGATACAGGGGCAAGGACATTCGGTTCCTAGTTTCAGTCGACTGAACCAGAAGGTTAGTCGACTGATACAAGGCCAGAGAATTTTCTGGTCTCTGGTTCAGTCGACTGACCTTCTGGTTCAGACGACTGAACTATGATCTGCAGTATTTTCAATCTAGCCCCTTGAAGGGCAAAAGTACAACGGAAGTGATCGGACGAGCAACGGAGACTAGGAATTTATGCCAAGCGACAACCGAGCCTTATAGGCTCTTCGATACACCCCAACAACATGTTCAAACATCAAAGATAGGATTTTTAAAGATTTGACTTCAAAACACCAAAAATTGGAATATTCATCAAACCAATTCAATTCAAAGACAAATGAACAAGGAATAGATGTTAGGAATTACTATCTAACAACTATCAAAGATATAGACATAGATGTGAGTTCATAAACTCACCTTTTAAACCCAAAACAACAAATGAGAAGCTCTAGACAAGCAAAGATTGATTTCTCTTCAACAACACCTTTAGAATCTTCAGTCTATTATCAAAGATGAATTTTTTTCCTAAGTTAGGTTATAGGAATTTCTGAAATTGAAGAGAGATTGAGATGGAGAAGATGAAGAGGATGCTTACCTAAGCTTCTCCTTGATTTTGGACTTGAATTTGTATTTCCTAAACAAACTATGGTTTTGGAATTCTAATTTCCAATCTCTTCCCTCATTTTTACTTTAGCTTGAGTGTTAGGAAATAGAATGAGTGAATGGATGAAGAGTAGAGGAGTTAGGCTTATTTGTTAGGTTGGTGGGCTGAAACCCAAACCCAAAGCCCTAAATGAAAATATCCAAATTTTACTCAACTCCAAACATATCGATGTTTATACTCAAAAAGGTCGCAAACGCCATTTTGGACTCAATGGAGGTGGTCTCGAGTCCTAATTCGACTGTTTGCAAAAAGTTACATTTCGGACTTAAATCCGATTAACGATGCTATATTTAAATAAAACATTTAAATATACAATCGTGAAATATGCGGGTTGTTAGAGACTCCCCTCCTTAAATAAATTTCGTCCTCGCAATACTTAAGAAAAAGAAATAAAAAGTAACAACAATACAAAGGCATAACAACACAAAAAGAAGAAATTTTGAAATGAGAAGTTCACCTCTAGGAGCACGAGAGAGTAAGTCCGGATGTGTTCGCTCGATGAATTCTCTGGATTCCCAAGATCAATCCTTAGGATTTGTGGACCATTGAACTTTCACAAGAGGAACATCTTTATTTCGAAGGTTTTTAACCTCCATAGCAATGATACGAATAGGATGTTGCTCATAGGTCAAATTAGGCAAAACTTTAATTTCTTCAATAACACCGGACTCAAGAATAGAATCGTAATCTCGAAGGCATTTCCGTAGTTGAGAGACGTGGAATACGTCATGAATAGCAGAAAACTGAGCTGGTAATAAAAGGCGATAAGCCATGGAACCAATGCGTTCGGTGATGGGAAATGGGCCAATATATCGAGGTGCTAATTTTCCCGACCGACTGAAACACACAACACCCATCATAGGTGAAACACGAATAAACAAAAAATCTCCCATAGAAAATTCTAATTACCTTCTTCGATTATCGGCATAGGATTTTTGTCTGCTTTGAGCTTCTTTCATCCTATGACGAATAAGGTCAATCTTTTCTGTGGCATCACGAATAAAATCTGGACCTAAAACCAGCTTCTCTCCGGCTTCACGCCAACACGAAGGAGATCGGCATGGCCTTCCGTATAGTGCCTCTAAAGGAGCCATACCAATACTAGATTGGAAGCTATATTATAGGAAAACTCAACAAGAGAAATATGATCTTCCCAACTTCCACCAAAATCAAGAACACATGCACGAAGAAGATCTTCAAGAGTTTGATTCACACGCTCGGTTTGTCCATCGGACTGAGGATGATAAGCGGTGCTAAAATTAAGGTTCGTTCCCAAAGCTTTTTGAAGACCCTTCCAAAATCCACTAGTAAACAATGGATCACAATCGCTAACAATAGAAGTAGGAACTCCATGCAATTTAACAATTTCCTTGACAAAGAGTTTAGCCAAAATAGGTACGGTCCGATTGGACCGAACGGGAATAAAATGGGCGGATTTTGTAAGTCTATCTACTATCACCCATAGGCTATCATGACCCAAACGAGAACGGGGAAGACCGTCAATAAAGTGCATGGAGACTTGATCCCACTTCCATATTGGAATGTCCAAAGGTTGCAATAACCCACCGAGCCTTTGATGCTCGGCCTTTACGAGTTGGCAAGTCATGCAACGCTTAAGAAAGTTAGCAATATCAGATTTCATTGCATCCTAATAATAAAGTCGCTTCATGTCCGCGTACATTTTACTACTACCGGGATGAATGGTAAATTTAGAACGATGAGAATCTTCTAAAATGTCTTTACGAAGATCAATAATATTTGGCACAATAAGTCTACCAAATTTTCGAATACCGCCACAATCATCAATATCAAAGTCTTTCAAACCTTCAATATCAATTTTATCCCTACAACTTTGGCTAAGAAGAACCAATTCAGGATCATGCTTTTGAGCTTCAAGAATGCGGTCTAAAAGAGAAGGATAAGCCTCAAGGCTACACAAAATAAGAGATGAACATAAATTGGATTCACGATCTCGAATCTCACAAGTGGATAAAGTCTTGAGATCGTTCCATTCGGATATCATCATGGAAACTTCCGCTTGTTGCTTTCGGCTAAGGGCATCAGCAACACAATTTCCCTTTCTGGGAGTATAGAGAATATCAAGATCATAAGATGCAAGGAACTCAAGCCAACGTTGTTGATGCAAATTAAGTTCCTTTTGGGAAAATAAATACTTCAAAGATTTATGATCGGTGTAGAGAACAAATTTCTCTCCCAAAAGATAATGACGCCAAATTCTAAGGGCGAAAACAATAGCCGCGAGCTCTAAATCATGAGTGGCATATCTAGTCTCGGCAAGCTTTAATTGCCTAGAAGCATAAGTGATTACACGTTCCCTTTGCATGAGAACGACACCCAAACCAACACGACTAGCATCGGTATAAACAATAAAATCTTAGTTTCCTTCGGGAATCACAAGAATAGGAGCATTGGAAAGGGGTTCTTTTAATTTTTGAAAAGCAGTTTCACATTTGTCTGACCAAATGTATTTAACTCCCTTTTTTCTCAAACTAGTAAGAGGCACATAAATTTTAGAAAAGTCTTTTATGAACCGACGGTAATAGCCCGACAATCCGAGAAAGCTACGAATTTCCGTCACACTCTCCGGTCTCTTCCAATTTTGAATCGCTTCAATCTTTGAAGGATGCACGGAAATTCCGGATTCAGAATAATATGCCCCAAGAATTTCACATGAGATTGCCAAAAGTGGAATTTAGAAATTTTTGCTTTCAATTGGTTGCTCCTAAGAGTTTCCAACACAATCCGAAGATGATTTTCATGCTCTTTCTTGGTTTTAGAATAAACAAGAATATCATCGATAAAGATGAGAACAAATCGATCGAGGAAGTCTTTGAAAACTCGATTCATAAGGTCAACGAAATAAGCTGGAGCATTCATCAAACCAAATGGCATAACAAGCCATTCATAAGATCCATAACGAGTACGGAACGATGTCAAAGGAATGCTATCCTCTACAATACAGAGCTGATGAAACCGGTTGCTAAGTCTAACTGTGAAAAGACTCTAGCACCACAAAGTTGATCGAATAGATCATCAATCCGAGGCAAGGGGTATTTATTCTTGATGGTGAGATCATTAAGCTTGCGGTAGTCAACGCAAAGCCTAAGTGTACCATCGGATTTCTTCACAAAAATAGCTGAAGCTCCCCATGGAGAGGAACTAGAATGAACAAACTGTTTTGCTTCCAATTCGGATAATTGTTTACGCATCTCCTCATTTTCCTTATTGGACATACGATAAGGAGGACAAGTAATAGGTAGAGCTCCAGGGATTAGATTAATTCTGAACTCAATTGCTCGCTTAGGTGGTAATCCTAAAACGGGCTCAAATATGTTGGGAAATTCACAAACAATGTGAATGAGAGAAATGACATCTTCCTCATCATCATTATCATCATCATGAGGATTTAGAGAATACAAGGATGCTCCCGAATTGGAATCTGAATCTTTAAGAACAAGAGAAATCTGCTTAACAGATTGAGAATGTCGAAGATATATAGTCCGCTCAGGACATAGGATATGGGCTTCATAACGGTTAAGCCAATCCATTCCCAAAATCATTCCGAAACCAATGTAACGCATAACATGCAAATCGGCTCGGAAAGCATAATCACATAAAATAATTTCGACATCATTACAAAGTAAACTGAGTGTTGCGGATCCGCCAATCGGATTCGCAATTCTCAATGAAGTCATCAAGCCAATAACATTCAAAGACAAATCATCAACAAGTTATTTTGATATAAAAGAGTGAGATGCACCCGTATCAAAAAGAACTCGAATAGGAAGATCATGAAATATAATAATGCCATCAAGGATAGAATGAGAAATACCTTGACCAAGAGAAGTGATAGTAGGGGCTTACACAACATTTAGCTTGCCTTCCTTCTTACTTTGAAGTTTGGGACATGAAAATATAGTATGACCCGAACTTTTGCAATAGCGACAAGTAAGAGACTTTGGACACTTGTTTGCATAATGGTCCTTAGAACCACAATTGTAACATTCTCCACGACTAGAGGTAGGAGTCTTTGCTACCGAAGTTGCTTGCTTCCCTTTCTTGTTGGGATTAGGCTTGAACTTAAAAGGCCTCTTCTTATTGTTGTTTTGTTTGGCCCCCACAACTTCAACATCACTTTCCTTATCGGCCTCTTCGAGTCGAAGAGCGATATCAACAAGTTGATCGAAAGAAACTTCTAGTTTTAGAAGTAATCTTTTTGAGGTTCTTATTCAACCCATAAACAAATCTCTGATTTTTCTTCAATGGGGTATTAATATACTCGACCCCATATTTAGATAGAGATTTGAAAGATGCGACGTAATCCATCACAGAAGATTCACCTTGAACAAGGTCAATAAAACGTCGAGCTAGAGATACTTTTTTAGCTTCCGGCACAAATTTCAACTCGAACCTTTCCCGGAATTGCTCCCAAGTAAGATCTGCTTCAATAATTTCAGAAATCAAAAGTTCATACCAATCTAATGCTCTTTCTTGGAGCATGCTAGAAGTCACTTGGACTCGATGTAGATCAATAAGATTCATGCGGGAAAAGATGCGATCGCATGTTCTAAGCCAAGCTTGGACTTCTATAATGCTTTCGGAACTCTTGAAAGGCCTTCCACCCAAGTTAGTGTAGTCATTGCACAAGCGTGCAAACCCAGATTTAGGATGAGTAGGCTCTGGAATGGGTCTGATAGCTTGAGCATTTTTCACAAGATCTAAGAGCTGTTGGGCAGACATAAATACTCCATCCTGAGAAGTAGCACTGGATTGACCGGTGCTGGGACGACCAGGTCTAACCATTTCCCTTCTTTAAGAAAGAAAGAAGAGGAAAAAGGCTATTCACAGAATGAATATCAAACAAACTTGATTGATAAAACAAGGCATCATAAAAATAAATAGGATAGAACGGTACGAAGACTCGAATTATATCCTATGGCACGATTCCTAAGAAAGACTTAGGACAATGATCCTTGGTACATTATTCTACATTGTTCCAAAGTTTGGATCTGATACCAAGTTGTGACGCCCCACCTCTATACTCACGCTAGCCAATGACACTACGGGGTAATTCCGTCGACTAGCACGAAGAATAAGGCTGTTGAGGAGCGACCATCTGTGTAATTGCTTTGTGCGAGTATCGATATGTCAGATAATATAACTTATATTTCATTTCAAGAGGAAATCCGACATATCAAATACAAACTCAAAGCTACCACACAGTGGCTATGAGGCCTTCGGAAACAAATATAGAAATAAGCATAACACAAATCAGTCACGGATATTCATATCACAAAAGCAGAAACAGATATGAATAAGACACATAAAAGTGTACATCAAAATAGTGGTCATACAAGATCCACTACATCATAAAAGAATAGGTACCAGTGCTAGACAAAAGAATAATTATACATCAAGGAGTCTCTATCTCAAATGTATACTAACAAAAACTACTGTGTTAAAGTAGTTAGCCAAAAGTCAGGTGACGGACCCTGATAAGAAGTCAAGCAGGAGCACCTGAAATACCTCGGTCTGACCCGAGTATTATTTAAGAAGAAAATAATAAACGGATCAGTCTAGCTATAAATATAATATAAAGTGAGATAGGATAAGAGATATGATAAAAACGTATGATAACAATAATGCCATACTGCGACAAGTATACATAAAATAACAACAAAAATCATACAATATCCCAAATCATCTCAAACATCCAAAAAGAATCGCATTCTTTAAATTATTCACCAAAAACACAAATAATTGATAGAGCTCATCAATGCCTACCATCAAAACTGGTGAAACACAAATTCTAGAAATCCAGAAATCATAAAGGGGGGAGGCCTATCACAAATGGGAGCATAAAAACTCACCAACACGTGTATCACAAACGGAACGCTATTCCATGGTCGCTAACCATCAATTTTGAGCCGAAACTCCACAAACGGCCCGAAGACCATGGGTCGCTACCCCACCAATTTTGAGTTGAAACTCCACAAACGGGGTTTAACCCCCACACAAACAAAGAGACGTCGCACATCGCTAGTCTAAATCACAAAATGATCATCATCGATCAATAAAAAGTGTGAATCACACTAAGCTAGTAAATATAAGAGTTTAGCTTCATGTCCCATAACCACTGGCTTAACTTAAATATTTACGAACAAATTATAGACTTCCACTCGAAAATTGTCACAAGAGTTCAATCGAACAAGTCCAAGAATTAACCGACAAAGTAAACGCAAGCGTTTCATACCACTTGTTTTGCTAAGCCGTTTAATTAGATTTCTCGTACGAATGAGGTAAAGGTTTGTATATACTAATAGATTGGAAAACGGTTTTATAAACGAGATTTGTATTAAAAATAGAGTTGGAATCATCTTTGTGAAAGAGTTTGAATATTTACTACTAGTATAGAAACCTTTATATTTAAAAGTGACAAATCACAGAAATGATTGTAGAAACAATCAATCACCAAAATCCACATTCGACGACGTGAATTAAAACCATACAAATCGATACCGAATCCATCATAATGGATATTCCCAAAAATCCCGAAAAAGAATGCCATCAAAGTTGATAAATGATAACAACAAATAGGATCATCAAATATCGATTAAAAATCGGAAATCCACACAAAACTACCTCAAATAGGCAAAAATGCAGATTTCCTAGATTCAGTCGACTGAACCAGAGGGTCAGTCGACTGATACAAGGCCAGAAACTCTAGGGTTCCTGGTTCAGTCGACTGACCTTCTGGTTCAGTCGACTGATACAGGGGCAGGGACATTCGGTTCCTAGTTTCAGTCGACTGAACCAAAAGGTCAGTCGATTGATACAAGGCCAGAGAATTTTCTGGTCCCTGGTTCAGTCGACTGACCTTCTGGTTCAGTCGACTGAACTATGATCTGCAGTATTTTCAGTCTAGCCCCTTGAAGGGCAAAAATCCAACAGAAGTGATCGGACGAGCAACGGAGACTAGGGATTTATGCCAAGCGACAACCCAGTCTTATAGGCTCTTCGATACACCCCAACAACATGTTCAAACATCAAAGATAAGATTTTTAAAGATTTGACTTCAAAACACCAAAAATTGGAATATTCATCAAACCAATTCAATTCAAAGACAAATGAACAAGGAATAGATGTTAGGAATTACTACCTAACAACTATCAAAGATATAGACATAGATGTGAGTTCATAAACTCACCTTTTAAACCCAAAACAACAAATGAGAAGCTCTAGAACAAGCAAAGATTGATTTCTCTTCAACAACACCTCTAGAATCTTCAATCTATTATCAAAGGTGAAGTTTTTCGTAAGTTAGGTTATAGGAATTTCTGAAATTGAAGAGAGATTGAGATGGAGAAGATGAAGAGAATGCTTACCTAAGCTTCTCCTTGATTTTGGACTTGAATTTGTATTTCCTAAACAAACTATGGTTTTGGAATTCGAATTTCCAATCTCTTCCCCCATTTTTACTTTAGCTTGAGTGTTAGGAAATAAAATGAGTGAATGGATGAAGAGTAGAGGAGTTAGGGTTATTTGTTAGGTTGGTGGGCTGAAACCCAAACCCAAAGCCCTAAATGAAAATATCAAAATTTTACTCAACTCCAAACATATCGATGTTTATAGGTCGCAAACGCCATTTTGGACTCAATGGAGGTGGTCTCGAGTCTCGACTGTTTGCAAAAAGTGACATTTCGGACTTAAATCCGATTAACGATACTATATTTAAATAAAACATTTAAATATACAATCGTGAAATATGCGGGTTGTTACAAGATAAAACTATCAACTAAGGCAAAAAAGAGAATATATTATGTCCTTTATGTGATGTAGTGCTAGAAACTACTGAGCATCTATTCTTTAAGTGTGATTACTCACAATATATATGGAACTCTGAAAATGATAAAATAGGGTTGAAGCATAGCAACATCATGAAATTAAAAGAAGCAGCACAACAAATCTTTGCTATTTTCAGATCAAAATCAATAGAAAAGGACCATGCACATATCATAGTAACTACTTTAGCATATCACACATGGAAAGAATGAAATGCCAGAGTACATAATGGTAAAGCAACAAGTAAAGAAAGTAGATAGATAATTATTTATGCATGATGCAACATAATTATGGATAGATCGAAAAAGAGAGTGAAGAATCAAACAAAATCTAAATATTTATCTGAGCAGTGAGCTACGGAGGTATGAAGCAAAAACATTGAAAAATATCGATATTAACCCAAAGCCAATCTTAACTGTGATGAGCTACGACTAGCAGTATAATCGAAGAAGAACTAGATTCATGCCTTCATCGAGACCAAGCAACATGCTATGAAGACGACATGGTCTTTGAAGAGTCTTGCATAATGAGAAACCAACTTTATTATGTACAATCGAACCTAGAATCGTTGTGCAAATTCAATTAAGTTGCCCTATTTCCAAAACTGTTGCAGAATACTTAGGCGCGAAAGCAATAAAAAGAACTTGTTTGTCGATTAATTATCAACCACTAATTCAATGAACAATAATAACTAAACAATGAAAAAAATATAAGAGTAGAGAATACAAAGATTTAACATGGTTTGGCTAAATCGCCCATGTCCATGGACTCAACAACTATTCTTTATTTTACCAAAGAAAGAGAGTACAAGAGAAAGGTTACAAAATTATAGGTAGCAAAGTGGAGAGACTAACCAATATTCACAAATTGAATAATCAATTTCTCCAAAGACTTGTTTGCGTCCAAAACCCCTAATTTGATTTGGCTGCAGAAATTAAGGCTTACCAAAGAAGTGGATAATGGTGGGTGCTCACATCACACGTATGAAGATGAACTTTCTTTATTCAAATAGACTTAAGAATGAAAAAAATATTTGGAGATTAAATAAATTAATTTCCAAATTGTCTTGAAACCTTTCCAAATATCCATGATTTAATTTCATGCAAATAAATAATGGTGATCTTGGTTTTCATAATTTTCCTAGATTGATTGAATCTCCATGTATAAACTTTTCTTTTCTTATATTGCAAAATCAAAGAATCGACAAATAGACTTCTTTCCTCATTTATAAATCCATTAACTAACTAATTAATTTAGTAATCAATTTGTTTCCTTCAAATAAAATATCCTCTTACATCTTTATATTTTCTTTCTTTCTGCATATTGTCTAATGGAATAATTGAGTTAATCAATTAATTATTTTCCTATTTTCTTTGGAAAATATTTGAATCACATATATTCAACACTCTACCTTGATTGAAATATAACAATCTCTCTTCATCACCATATCTCAATAAATTGTTGGATCTACGCCAATATGAACTAATTTAGGCATTATTTCCTGAACGTAGCCTGCAAATCTTTCCCAATCGTAAGAAAGATAGTATGCACATTAACAAACAAAGTGCATACGAGTAATACCAAAACATTTCAACATATCCGATGTAGGAGACGAACATGTAGATACGGAACTTTGAGAGACCAATGGAGATATAATAGTGCGCTTCACCTTCTCCATTTCATATTGAGTGAGAGCATACTTAATATTATCTATTTCATTCTCCTTCATAAGAATTTTGCTAGTCTTTCCTAAGTCTACACCAATAGACTCACTAACAATCTCTGCAACATTCAAAGCATAAGATGAATAATCATCGGTACAAATATGCTCACAAATAGAACCATCTGAATCAATAGGTCTTGCTTGTGACTGAACTCCACCTGGAGTCTGTACCTCTAAAAACATGTTAGTCACAATTCAACTAGTTTTTTTACACCACAACATATATCTCTTCACTCCTCTATAGCCTAAAAAATGTGCTTGCTTTCCCTAGACTTCAACTTTTCATGTCTCTCATCATCTAAATAAACTGAACAACCAAATACTTTAAGTAATGAATAATCAACATGCCCTTTTTTCATACTTCTTCTGGGATCTTCATATCATGGCAACAGAAGGTTGTGTGGTTGATGAGAAATACTACCGTGGATATCGCTTCTACCCAAATTTCTCTTCTAAACCAGCAGTCATTCTCAAGCTCATAGCACTCTCCCATAATATCTAACACATGCTCTCCACCACTCCATAACAATATCAATCAATAGAAATAGAAAAATCTCTAACTATATGCTCGGATCCACAATAATTAATAAATTCTTGCGACACAAATTCACCACTATTTCAATGAGAACTTTCAAACGTTTCTCTGAATGCTCCTCTACCGAGGTCTTCCACTTACAAAATTGGGCAAATATTTCTTCTTTGGTCTTTAAGTAATAGACACATGCCTTATGTGAGAAATCATCCACAAATAAGACAAAGTAACTGGCTCCACCAAAAGATGCAACTAGGATGGGTCCCTACACATAAGAATGAATAAACTCTAGAAACTCTATAGCTCTAGGTCTCCCAACATAAATGTGACATGCTTCTTCTTTCCAAAAGAACAATCTCCACAAGAGTTAAGCTTCGACTAAAAAAACACCATCAATCAACCCCCGCTTCTTTAATACTTCAAAATTCTCCTCATCAACATAACCTAACAAAGATGCCATAACCGAATAAAATATAAAACACAAGAATTTGTAAAAACTACTGAATCTTCTAAGTTGTCTCTCCATAAAGAATATAAATATCATCAACTCGCACCCCTTTCATCACTACTAAGAAACCCTTTGCCACTCTCAATTTCTTTCCATCTACCATTATCCACATACCAAGTCTACTCAAAGCTCCAACTGACAACAAACTCCTTTGCAGCATCTGAACATGTCTAACATTCATGATAGTCCTAATAACACCATCAAATTTCTAAACGTCACACACTTCCAATGTCCACAACATGAGAAGATGTGGCATTCCCCATATGAACTACACCACCATCAATCTTCCTATAACTGACAAACAAGCTCCTATTTGGCATCATATGACTAGAGGTTGCAGAATCAGTCACCCAACTTATACTCTCTAAAGGTCAAATACTGGCTGAAAATAATGATGTATCACTATCACTACTATCTGCATCCGATCTAACAACTGTCGAAACTAAAGCTTTCTTCTTCTTCTCCCTCTTCTTTCTTAGAGATAGGCATCCTTATATGAAATTCCTCTTCTTCTTACAATAATACCAAATACCCTTTCTAGAACCCATAAAGTAGGACCTATGCATATCTCTCATACCTTTAACCTCTGGCTTTTATTTCTTTTTATAAATGAATCAAGTTGTTGTTGAAGAACAACATCATTAGTCTTTACCTTCCATGTCCCAGAAACTCCTTTTCTAGAAAATTTGATGATGCCATAATTTTCATACCATTACTAGAAGAAGTTGCCATTAATTACTAATCTAGAACAAGAAAACTAACTTTGATACTAATCTGTTATGCAAAGTTAATTAAGTTGCACTAATTCCCAAACTATTGCAGAATACTTAGACGCGAAAGCAATAAAAGGATCTATTTTATCGATTAATTATCAACGGCCAGTTCAATGAGTAATGGTCGCCAAATAAAGAAAAAAAATATAGGAGTAGAGAACACAAAGATTTAATGTGGTTCGGTCAAATCGCCTACATCCACAGACCTAACAATTATTATTTATTTTACCGAAGAAAGATAATACAAGAGAGAGATTGCAAAATATAGACATCAAAGTGGAGAGAGTAACCTATAATTACAAATTGAATAATCAATTTCTCCAGAGACTTATTTGCACTCAAAACCCCTAATTTGATTTGACAGTAGAAATTAGGGTTTACTAAAGAAGAGGATAATGGTGGTTGCTCTCACACACTCATATAAAGATGAACTTTCTTCATTTAAATAGACTTAAGAATGAAGGAAATACTTGGAGATTAGATAAATTAGTTGTCCAATTGCCTTGAAACCTTTCCAAATATCCATGATTTGATTTCGATGCAAATAGATAATGGTCTTCTTAGTTTCCATAATTTCCCTCAATTAATTGAATCTCCATGTATAAACTTTTCTTTTCTCATATTGAAAAATCAGTGAATTCATAAATAGACTTCTTTCCTTATATATAAATCCATTGACTAATTAATTGATTTAGTAATCAATTTGTTTCCTTCCAATATAATATCCTCTTATATCTTTCTATTTTATCTCTTTCCACGTATTGCCTAATGGAATAATTGAGTTAATCAATTAATTATTTTCCTATCTTTTTTGAATAATATTTGAATCACATAAATTCAATAGGAATTATCAAATTTGGCTCGTGATGACACAAAATATGAGAATTATTTTATAACAGCAAGTGGTAAAAACCCTAATTTGAGAATTAGTGGAATGAGAACTATTTTTAGTGAATGTTTTTGTATTAGAAGAGGAGGAAATCTAGTGGAGTAAGGGCAGAAGAAGTTTATGTTGGAAAATGGAATAACATATGAGGCATTAATTTCCTAGGAAATATGAATAGTCCCACATCTTATCATAAATATTAAAATATGAATATATATATATATGTGTGTGTGTGTGTATTAAGATGTGAGGAACATAATAATTATATAGTTATTAAAGGGTTAGAGAGAGACCAACTTAGCGGGTGGTGCAACGCACCACCCCGCGCCCGTGTCCGTGGGCGAATGGACATTTAAGGCGTATTGTGGCATTTAGCACTTTGCAGTTGGTAGTTCAATTCGGTTTGAAATCAAAACAGGATTTTTTATTTTTGCGCCAATAGAAAAAACAGTCCTGACCTTCGCATCTCTCCAAACCGAAAGAAGTGTCGTCTCAACGGTCAAAAGACGGTTAAAGGGTCGCAACCTTTCTTAAAAGGCATGGCTGTTGATGCCAGTTCTGCTAAAATAGGCCTTAGATTTTTGAACAAAAGATCTTCGAAATCACTCAGAAATCTTCTTCTTCCTCCAGTATTCATAACTCACATTTTTCTTGCGCTCGTCGCCACTCTGCTTGCAAGCACTACATTGCGAATTTCATCCATTTCATCTTAGAAAATAGATTGCTCATATCCTTTAGTGCCATAGAGGTAGCAATATTGTTTCAAGGAAGCAGTGTGCCATTGGAGTCGGACATTCTTAAGCAATCGACCTATTATCAATGTGGTAACTTACCATATTGGATACTCTCTCTTCCTGGATTTCATTTATGTAACAATCTTGAAACAATATTGTGTTTGGTTGTTTTTGTAGACGAAAATGTCTCATCAAAGCAACAACAACTCTACTGCAACACAAGCTATGGCAAACAGTTAGACTCGAACTATGGTTCCAACAGTGGCTATCTCATGGTGAGAAGCCCGAAAAGTTCATTGGGATGGACTTCAAACATTGGCAACAAAGATATTGTTCTACCTGACAACATCAGGGCTCACAAAGTTCCTTAATGAAGATACTCCTGTAATGGCCGAACTGGAACCTGATGTGACCAAAGTATAAGCCCTGAATGTCTGGAATAGTTCTGATTTCATGTGCAAGAACTACATCTTTAATGGACTCGACAATAGCCTATATAATGTGTATTGTACTACAGCAACTTCCAAAGAACTATGGTTGGCCTTTGATAAGAAATACAAAACATAAGGTGCAGGCATGAAGAAGTTCATAGCAAGAAATTTTTTAGACTTTAAGATGATTGATGCAAAGACAGTAATCAACTTGATCCAAGAACTATAATTTATTATCCATGAACTAAATGATGAAGAAATAACACTAAGTGAATCCTTTCAGGTTGCCACTACAATTGAGATACTTCCTCCATCATGAAAAGATTTCAAAAACTATCTTAAGCACAAGCAAAAGGAGATGAAAATGGAAGAACTTGTAGTTCGACTGAGAATCGAAGAGGACAACATAAAATCTGAGAAGAAGACTTTGTATAACATGATAGCTAAGGCTACTGTGGTCGAGGCAGAGAAACCCAACAAAAGGAAATGTGAGCACACCCCTAAGAATTCAAAGAAATTTCAGGGTCTATGCCATAATTGCGGAAAGAAAGGACATAAAGCAGCCGAATGTCGTGCACCAAAGAAGAAGAAATCAGAAGAAAACATGGCTAAAAATTCAGATGGCATTTCTGGTATGGATCTATGTACAATGGTGTCCGAATGCAACCTGGTTGGTATCTCAAAGGAATAGTTTGTAGACACAGGAGCCACTCGACACATTTGTGCAAATGAGTGGATGTTTACAACCTACAAAAATATTACCGAGGACGAACAACTATTCATGGGTAACTCATCTGTGTCAAACGTCAAAGGCAAGGGAAATATTATGCTGAAATTGACTTTACGAAAGGAACTTACCTTGACTGATGTTTTAGTGTTCCAAAGATCCACAAAAACCTACTTTCGGGGTCGATTCTTAGCAAACATGGCTTCAAACTCACCTTTGTGGCTGATAAGTTTGTGTTGTCAAAGAATGGAGTGTATGTGGGAAGGGGTTATGTGAATGATGGTTTATTTAAAGTAAATGTAACCACTATTGTGCCAAATGTTGATTATAAAACCGAATCTTCTGCGTATATTGTAGACTCTTCTAACATATTGCAGGCTAGATTAGGTCATGTAAATTTCGATACATTACGAAAATTAGATAATATAGAATTTATACTGAAATGTAAAATAAATTCTAGCGATAAATGGCAAATTTATGTTGAAGAAAAAATGACAAGAACTTCATTTCATCATGTTAAAAGAGACACTGAACCTGTAGATTTAATACACACAAATGTAAGTGATTTGAAAATGTGTCAAACTAGAGGAGGAATGACATACTTCATTACATTTATATATGACTGTACAAGGTATACAGAACAAAAGACGAGGCATTTGAGGTGTTTAAAAACTATAAGGCTGAAGTTGAAAATCAACTCAATAAGAAAATCAAATCTTTAAGAAGCGATAGAGGAGGAGAATATGAATTTCCATTTGAGGAATTTTGTGCCCAAAATGGTATTTACACCAAACTATGGCTCCATATTCACCTCAGTCCAACGGAATCGCTGTAAGGAAAAACAGAATTCTAAAAGAAATAGTGAATGCCTTACTAATTAGTTCTGGTCCACTGTCTGGAGAGAAGCTCTCCTGAGTGCCAATCACATATTGAATAAAATACTTATAAAGAAAACATCCAAATCCCCACATGAACTTTGGAAAAAATACTACCATCATACAAATACTTAAAAGTGTGCGGGTGTCTTGCCAAAGCAGAAATTCCTAAACCAAAGAAGGTCAAAATTGGACCAAAAATTGTAAAGACCTGGTATTCCGAACCGTTCAAATCGACAATCATCCACTCATGTCAGACTTGAATTGCTTAAAACAATAGATTGTTAATTTATATTTGGCAAAACTCAGCATATACAATAAATAAATCAATATGTTGTTTTGAGCAATTCAAGTCTGACATGAGTGGATGATTGTCGATTTGAACGGTTCGAAATACCAAGTCGTTACTAGTGGTATCAGAGCGAGGTTTAGGAAAAACTTAGCATATGGAGTAAAACTCGTTAGAGATAGGGTAGTGACACCCTAGAACGAGTAAATTAATTACAGAATCCTCTTTGATTCGGATTTCTTTTGGATTTTGGAACTCTCCCTTTTGTTCTAAAATATGTTCTTGCCTTGTTCGTGTTCTTTTGATATTGGAGCATCCCACAGCTTCAACCTCAACTATCAAATTCATCCTTGTGAGTGACTAATCACATCGGCGGTCACACCAACCTCGGTATGATTTGTAAAGGAGTGAAACTCCTTTACAACAAGCGTCAATTCACTAGTGATTTCTACGTCCTCGGTTTAGATGCTGTTATTTCTTGCAAAGCCCGAATCGTTTCTCTAGTAGACGACCCGGGTAATTCTCTTATGATCGAATGTCGATTGCCTCAGGATTTTTGTAGGTAGTCTTATCTTTTCGCTTGATTCTCAGCCTAGTGATCTTGACTCCACCCCGATAGTCAGGGAGTATCCAGATTTTTTTTGTGAAGTCACTTCTCCCTCCCAATGGGGAAATTGAATTCTGCATCAATCTTATTCCTGGAACTCGACCTGTTGTCTTTCCTCCCAAACGAATAGTTTCTATAAATGGTTAGTCATGCCCTTTGGATTAACCAATACTTCTACCTTCTTCGTCGATCTTATGAATCACGTTTTCAGCGATGTCCTCAACAGGGTTGTCCCCACTTTCGTTAATAATATTCTCGTCTTTCTAAGTCTCGGTTGACTGGTTAAGATCGCCGTGATTAATATAAGTCTATCCATCTTCGCTCTTTTGTAATTTAATTATCTTATCATCATTTCGAGCCTATCTTAGTAATTAAAATTCTACTTGATTAGGGTCCCTCTAAAGTTGAATCTTTGTCCTTGTTCTAAAATCCATTCTTGAATCATCCTGTGAGGGAGTGTATTTGTAATTTATATAAAATATTTTATATTGTGTTGTTTGAGTTGTTAAGTTTGATTTGGTGTTTCGATCGATTCGTCTGGCCAATGTTATCGATAGGAATTCCAAAACACTTGAACAGAGCAAACTGACACAATATTGTTTTCGAAATTGGTAAATGAAATGATTTTATGTATGAATATATTTTATATAAGTATATTTTCTAAAATTAGATAGTTAATGAATTGGTTGTTAGAAATGATAATACTAGATTATCATTTATTGTTTTGTTAACAATTCTAAACCATTAACTATTGTTGCATGATATAAGGAAAGGAAAGTATAAACATGGTTTATAAATTAAAATGAATTTAAATTAAGGATTTGAGAATTAATTTTCGGTGCTTTTCAAAATTTGGTTTTCAAAGTTTTGGGAAAATATATATTTGAAAGTATTTTCGA
This sequence comes from Allium fistulosum, assembly GCA_030737815.1. Classification (NCBI taxonomy): domain Eukaryota; kingdom Viridiplantae; phylum Streptophyta; class Magnoliopsida; order Asparagales; family Amaryllidaceae; genus Allium; species Allium fistulosum. Next base: position 287,613,564 of record CM060904.1, on the reverse strand, counting down.
ATGGAAATTGTTTCCAAAGAATTTTTTTAAAGTAGTAAGTCAGTACTCTCCTCTTTTGTCGCTGGAAAATAGTTTTGGTGATGATTGCAACATCATTGACATTCATTTTCGAGTCTCAAAGTGGAGAGACCACTTAGTAGCGTTGCTATACTTTTGTTTTGGAAAATAGACTTGATTTGAATTTCTTGAGTATGATTTGATGTATAAAATATATATTTATTTCAAAATGATTTAAAGTGAAACCGCAAATTTAATTCTTAAGTCTTATGTTAAGAGATGGTTTTCAACTTGAAATGAAGCAATTTTTGAATAATTGAAATGTTTATAATAAGAAATGGAATTTAAGCAGCTAGAAACAATTGAACTAGGAAATTTATTTTTGTAATACTCAATTGCATTCTAAAACATATATATCTTACCTGAAATATTCAAAAAGTTAAAATGTTAATATGAATTTGTAATTGAAGGTTATACAAGAGAAATTTAAGTAATAAAATGTTTAAACTAAATTTTTGCTTAATAAAAATGTTGAAAATAAAAGAAAGTTTGTATAGTATTTAATTACATTTGAGACATTAATAAAACTTACCTAGAAGGTTGAATGGAATTGAATAGTATATAGTATAAAATGTAAATAATAGAATGTCCAAAATGAATTTTTGATTAAAGGAAATTATAAATAAAAATGAACTTGTTATAATAAATGTTTATACACTTAATTTATGTTATAGGAAATTGTAGCGACATAAATTGAATAGTAAATAGAGAATGCTACTTAAGTAAATAAATATGAACTTAAGAATAGTAAATCTGAATTATAAATGGAATTAACTTAAGTGAAGTCAAATGGATTAATAAATGGGTTAAATAAAATAGCATTTGTTTTGAAAATATGGAATGTTAATAAATTAAAAGTAAATAAATTTGATGTAAACAAATTGAATATTGATTGATTTAAATAAAATGGATTGAAACCAAATAAGTTGAATATAAATCAATTTATATGGTTTTAAATTAGTTGTTGTGTTTTGTATTTCAATCTATCTTTTTTTTCAGGTTGTTTCTATTCTCTTATCTCGTTTCTTTTCGGTGACGAAAAATTTTGAGTGGGGGAGAGTGTTACAACCCGTAAATTTTAACGGTTTATAACGTAATTAATTGAATTTTTGCTTGAAATTAAGCAATAAAATTTAGCAATAAAAATTTGATATTTGTAATGCGTCTATTTAAACATAGTAAATGGTAAATTTTTATTTGAAAATAGGTAGGTTCGTTTGTTGTGAAATTTAAAAAATTAAAAGTTTAAATCATTTAAAATTTGATGGTAATAAAATATTTTTGAAATCAGAATATTTTTATATAATAAAAATGTAAACCATTTTCTAAGTGAGACATCGTATTTCATTTCGTCAAATTTAGACTGCTATTGCTCCAATTATCTTATTTTCGGCGTTTTAGCAGAATTTCCGGCAACGAAAAAATCGACTTTTGATAGAATGATCGTATCGTTCATATCTGTGTACTATTATATTCGTCTTGTCGTTCTGATCTCCATAGTATATTCATTTGTGTGTTTCGACGTCCGGTGGACGGCGAAATCTGTGAAATGGTAAACAATATCGGTATCCATTTTAACCCATTTGATTTTCTTGTGTCCATGCATTACCCACCGTGAAAACCAATAGACATCAGAAATTAAGGCCCCGTTTGGCTTCCTGTTTTTAGTTCAGCATTTTCGTCTAAACAAAAATGCGCACTTATGTATTGTTGGAAAACACACAATTTCGAAAAACGAAATTAACATAGAAAATAGAAAACAAGTTTATTTGATTTTTCGTGTTTTGAAACATAACAAGAGGACGGAAAACAATCCATCTCCTCCATTTCCCGTCCATTGTCGCAATGACTAAGAACTGTAAAAAAATTCCCCCATTTTCTTGTATTTTGTAGTGTGGGTTGAAAACGCAAAACACAAAACTCAAAATGAAACCAAACGGACCCTAATATTTCAGTTTTGACCTTCACTGTTCCCCAACATTCAATATAATCTCTGGATGGTTTCATTTCCTATGGTATCATTTCAATAGACTTCTGTTCCATTTCGTTCTAAAAAAATTATATATTATATTTATTTACAAAGCATAGTTTACCAGCTGCGTTTCGTATTCCTCTTCCTATCTTATTCCTTCCTGCACGTCTTCTTCCACAACCATTCCTTCTTTCATGGCCGTGCTTTTTATTACAAAATAAATAAATTGAAAAGCATATGTTGTGAGAAACCTGCTTATTCTTCTTCCCCTGCTCCTCATACGTTCTTAGCCATTACCAAGTTTGCATTTATATTTCTCCTGAAGCCAACCCAAACTCCAAGGCACAGAACCCAAGCGATCCGACCTCCATCACCCTTACCTGCTCGCCTTACCCCGATTAGCATACCCCGCCAGCCCCTCCGAGAAGCCACCGCCACTAAGTTTCCCACCCTGACCGCCTCCAAGCTCTCCACGTGAACAGCTGAAGCCTGTACAACATTTGCTTCCCTCCGTGCCTACAGTATAAGACAAGTTTTCCTCAATGTAAACCCAACCTAGTCGACCGAAAATCCCAAGATCTAAGTTCAAAGAGACAACTAAGTTTAGGATAAACTAATTAGCATTGATAATATTCAAACCATTTCTATGATAAGTCAATCATTTCTATGTCAGTGCACAACCCACTGGAGAATAAGGTAAGCTTAGATTTTAATGATTTCTATACTTGGTCATCAAGACAACCAAGTGGTGTCTTGCGGGATACTCCTTAGTGTGAAGTCGCCGCCTCAAGAAGAATTACAAAAGCCAAAATTCTCTAACACTGATAAGACCAAGCAGATGTTCATGGCAGAAACGAACACAAATAGAGAACCAAGGAAAATAAGAAATATTATTGTGTGTCATCTATGATTCGGACTTACACAGAAAGACTTACAGATCAAGGACAACTCAGTCTACTGATTTGTCAGCAAGTCCTATAGATAATCACTAGGAAAGTTCAGGGCCATTGTGCTACCACTACTAGAAAAACAGTAAATTCCAACGCCTCATTTCCAACGGCCGCCAACGGTTATTCCAACTGTTTCCAACGGCCCGTTAATTTTTTACGTAGTCGTTGGAAGCCGTTGGAATCCATTGGAAATAAGCCGTTTGCGGCCGTTGGTAGCCGTTGGAAATTTTCCTGAGATAACAGACCGAGGCCAGACCTGCAATTCATTATCTTTTCCCCAACTTACATTTTCCCCAAATTCTCCAATTCCCCCACCTCCTACCCAACTGCTGCCGCCCCAAGCACCAACCCGACAGCCTCCGACGCCATCTAGAAGCTGCTCCGGCCAATCTCCACCGTTCTAGCTCTCCAAATCGGTAATTTTCCTAAACCTAATATTTAGGTTTTTTTAGATTTAGGGTTTAATTTGAATGTTGATTGATTCCTAATTGTTAGTGTATGCATATTACATTATGTTAAACCCTAATTGCAACTATTATAACATAATGAACAAGTTATTATAATTAATTGAAAATTTTGTAATTTAAGATATTACATTAGTTTATGTTTATTTTGTTATAAGTATATTAAATGTATGTGTGTGATAGATTTTATTGCATTTGGAAGCCGTTAGAACGGATATTGCATTTGTGCGAACACGAGCTTTGTATTTGTGCGAACACGCGAACATTTGGAAGCCGTTAGAACCAATATTAATTAAATGAGTTATATATTAAAATTTAATATAAACAAATATTTAAATCCTTAGATATTATTCGGCCACGTCTGACAAGTGTTGTATATGATCGTTTTAGGGTTATCCGTTTTTCCACAAAACGGACAACTCTATTCATCCGATACATCATTTGTCGGATTTGTCCCAGTATTGGACAAGTTACAAACACTATAAAGTAATTATATTCCGTAAATCATATCATTTTAAACGGTTCACAAAATTTCGACGGCATTTCCTTTACGTTCCTTGTGTACACGCATTTGTGTACGATACAAGGAACACGGGGGAAATGCTGCCAAAATTTTGTAAATCGTTTAAAATGATATGATTTACGGAATATAATTACTATTGTGTTTGTAATGGGAAGTAGGATGACCGACCATCAAAGAAAGACACATTAGTGGTAATGAAACAATAGTTGCTTATTTAAAATAAAGTTTGTGAAATTAGCAGTTTGCGTCCGTTGGAAGCCGTTTGAAAATTTCCTGTAAAATATAAAACAAATGATTTATAACATTTTTACTCTATCATAGGTTTTCTAGTAGGGAAACATGGTCAATTACTTTAATGATCGAAGCTGGATGTATCAAAGAAGGGAAATTAGTGGCGCAATAAGCGAACATTTTCTAAAAGGGGTACAAGTGTTCATCGAATTTGCTATAAGTAATATTGGAAACGATGAAGAAATTCGTTGTCCGTGTAGTAGATGCAAATTGTTGAACTATTTAGAACCGAATATGGCTAAGGTTCATTTGCGCCAATTCGGTTTCGTACCCAATTATTTGCTGTGGGATCGTCATGGAGAATTAATTGTAGCCCCTAATAATCAAGAACAGTCGGTGGAGGTCATCAACGAAGAAGGTAGTACGAATCTCATAGAACATATGGTCGAAGATGCAGCACGATCAATGTTCTCTAACGTTGTAATTGATAACGACGATGTTAACATCGAAGAGGAACCAAATGTTGGAGCTAAAAAAATATATGATTTATTGGATCATGCTAAAAAAACCCTTTGGAATGGATGTTTAAGAGGCTCTCAATTATCGGTAACTGCAGAATACATTGCAATGAAATCAAAATACAACCTTACAGAAGCTGGATTTACGGCTATTGTTCAAGCTGCTAAACGTCATATGCCATCTGATAATTTAATGTGCGAAAATTATTATGAAGTGAAAAAACTTATGTCATCTTTCGGTTTGCCATATCAAAAAATAGATACATGTTTAAAGGGTTGCATGTTGTATTGGAAAGAAGACATCAATCTTAGAAATTGTAAAATATGTAATCAGGAAAGATACAAATCGAGGAAAAAAAGGGAAAAGAAGTTCCGTACAAGCGTATGCATTATTTGCCCCTAACCCCTAGACTTCAACGATTATATGCATCATCTGTAACATCGCATCATATGAGATGGCACAGTGTGAGAACACCTCAAGAAGGTACGTTGACACACCCATCCGATGGAGAAGCATGGAAATATTTTGACAAGAAATATCCCGATTTCGCAGCGGAGAGCCGAAATGTTAGACTAGGTTTATGTACAGACGGCTTCTCACCGTTTTCTCAGTTTGGTTCTAAATATTCATCTTGGCCTATAATAATCACACCTTACAATCTACCTCCGTGGATGTGTATGAAAACTCCATATATGTTTCTCACGATATACGTTTTCGAAATACGTTTCTGATCCCACAAATAATGTGCTCGATAAAGGACTGAAACATTTGGCGTTTGGACCGAAAAGAAAAGTTAATACGTATCCAATATTTTTTGTTAACGGATATAAATTCAACACCAAAGAATACGGTGCTGAAAAATTAACAAACAATACTGGTGTATTTGTTAAAGGCAGTGATGACCCTAATAATCATATAAATGATTTTTATGGCGTGTTAACTCAGATATTGCAGTTGACATATTTTACAAGACCCGTGGAGGATGTTTATTTGTTTAGATGCAACTGGTTCAGCAATGTTCCAGGTTCTGGTATTAACGTGCATCCACAATATAATCTTATAGAAATTAAACATACCTCGCGTTATCAAAAGTACGACCCATTTATACTAGCCAAACAAGCCCTACAAGCTTACTATGCCCCTTATCCATCTCTAAAAAGGGATAAAGCAGATTGGTCTGCGGTTTTTAAAACCAAAGCAAGATTTACGTTCGATGGACAAAATATTCCAGACGAACAAGCCTATCAAGCAGATCTGGAGGAAAATGCTGAAATAGCAATTACAGACGATCAAACTGATTTTGGACCTTTAAATGATGAGACACGTGTATTAGTCGAAGCATTTGAGAGTGTAGAGGAAAACGACATAGAGCACGAAACCGAGTCTGAATCAGAAAACGATGAGGACGATTGAGTAATATCCGGTAATTTTTAAAAGTATTCACATTACATTGATCTCTGATTAATAATGCATTTATCCAATTTACACAATTTTAATGACAATAAGTGTATTACATTTTTTAATGGTTCATCATATAATGATTATTATGAATTGTATATGTATGTATATATGGCAGGTATATTTATTATGTCCGGTTCTGGTTCTGGGTCTCGGCGACGTGGCTCTTCACGTCATGTTGGAGAGGGTAGTGGTGAGCAACCAGCTCGGCCACTTGTTTACTTGCAGCCTAAGGCTGATGAGACGTAAGTATCATAATTAGCAAGCATAGCATTTTAATTTTTTAATTATACATGATATATCTATAATTGTCTAAAGTTCAATTTTATATTTAACGCAGTGGATTTGAGTTGGAGCCATCCAAAGTGGTTCTGAACATTTCGAAGCAGGCGTACATGGCTAGGATGACCGATTGCTGGCCCAAGTGGGGCAAGATCCCCGACGACGTGAGAGAGACGATTTGGCAAGATTTTCTGGTAAGTGTATACCGCTTTACAAGATGGTTAATTAAATACAAATAAATAATTAGTAATATTTTCTCATTGTACAGGGCGCCATAGATTTGCAAGAGCCTGACGTCAATTTAGTTCAGCGACACTGGAACTCCAGGATCGCGAAGAACTATAGGGAGACTATGTCGGAGACTAAAAAAGTAGGAAAGAAGCCCAAGTGGATGAGCGCGACTGTATGGGAGAAGTGGGTTGAGTGGTGGAACTCTGAGGAGTTCAAGGTAACTCTACAATAAATCTCAGCAATTTTTTACCGTTTAATAAATAATTAATCATTGTAAATTTGCAGGAGGAGTCAGCTAGGAACTCGGCAAACAGGAGTAGGAATCCTGTATCACACCGTGGAGGCTCCAAATCTTTCCAGCATCACCGCGAAGATTTGGTAAATTTATCTATTATCACATTTGTATATTGATCAGTTCAGTAATAAGTTAATTATGTACAGTTAAATTATCCAAATTATCAATTGCAGGAACGTGCTCGTGGAGGCTCTGTTGGCTTAGTGGATGTGTTTGCTCACACCCACGCGTCTAGGCAAGTAGATGAGGCTGGCAATATCATATATCAGTGGGGTGATCAAGATAGGGCGACCGAGGCATATGTATGCATTTTTAAATTTCTAATACTTACACCGATAAGTTTATTAATTTCTAGCTATGCGAAATAATTACATGCTACTATTTTTCAATTGAAATTGTTTTTTTTTCATTTTAGTCGAGGTTGCAGGAGGCACAGGCTAATGCGCTTCAGCAATCAGGTCGTGGTGCGCTGACACAGGAGGAGCAGGATAACATTTTTACTGCTGTTATGGATCCGGCGCAACGGAGTAGACGTTTTGGCTTCGGGAACCTAACGGTAAATAATTAATCCTTTTACGTATTTACAAAAAATCAGCGTTTTAGATATATAATGTTATAGTATTTTATATGCTGAGACAATCCTTTTGCTATTATTTCTATTTGCAGGCTCGACAGGCTCGACAAGCTCAAAAAGACCAAGACAAAGATGAAATAAAGGAGCTTAGAGCTATGGTTGAGCAGCTACGGGAAGAGAATCGTCTACGAGCCATCTAGGTGGAGCAGCTGGATCAAAAGCTTGCGCAGTATTTGCAGAATCATGGTACCCTTCCTTCGTCGTCTGGTGCTTCGGGAGGCGACGAGGATCCTTGAGGAGGTATGTTTTTGATTATTTGTGCTTGAACAATGTATATATTGACTTGGAGATGTTTTGATGTTGATGGTGATGTTGTATATATTGGTACGGAATGGGTGAGAAATATTTTGATGGCATGTATATGGTACATTGACATTTGTTGATGGTATATTTTGTGATGTTTGATCGGTTTGGTTTGTTTATATTGGTGTTTTATTGATTTATGTGAGTTGTTTGTATTGATATTGATATATATGTGTGGAATTGATTGGAAATGGAATGGAATTTGAATGGATTGGAAATGGTATGGGTGGAAGGTTAATAGGCCTGCTGTTATACAGCAAAATAAACCCAGTATTTCCAACGGCTTCCAACGGTTTATTGGTCATTTTGTTGTAACGGTTTCTAACGGTTTTCAACGGTTCCTAGCCGTTAGCGGCCGTTGGAAATTCCGTTGGAAAGCATTGCAAGGCGTGGGATTTATTCCAACGGAATTTCCAACGGCCGCCAACGGCTAGGAACCGTTGGAATAGACGTTTTATCTTGTAGTGCACTTCAACCCATGCAATAATATTTCATTGAATTAAGAACACTGAGCAAATGCTCATGTGGGGGATTGTTGAAAAATGGAATAATGAATGAGGCATTAATTGCCTATGAAATATGAATAGTCTCACATCTTGTCATAAACATTAAATATGAATATATATCAAGATGCGAGGATCATAATAGATATATAGGTATTAAAGGGTTAAAAAAAATGACCAACTTAGCGGGTGGTGCAACGCACCACCCCGCGCCCACGTTCGTGGACGAATGGACGTTTGAGGCGTATTGTGGCACTTGGTGGTTCGGTTTGAAATCAACAAGATTTTTTTTATTTTTGCGCCAACGGAAAAGATGGTCAAAACGTCGCATCTCTCCAAACCAAAAGAAGGGTCGCCTCAACGATCAAAAGACGATTAAAGGGTCGCAACCTTTTTGAAAAGACATGACCGTTGGATGTCAGTTCTGCTATAAATAGGTTTCAGATTTTCGAACAAAAGACCATCGAAATCACTCAGAATCATCTTCTTTCTACACTATTCTTAACTCATATTTCTCTTGCGTTCGTCACCGCTCCGCTTGCTAGTCCTGCATTACGAAGTTCATCCGTTTCATCGTAGGAAACAGATTGCTCATATCTTCAGTGCCGTAGATGAAGCAATATTGTTTCAAGTAAACAGTGTGCAACTGGACTCGGATATTCTTAAGCAATCGGCCTATTATTAATGTGGTAACTTACCATATTGCATACTTTGTCTTCCTGTCTTTCATTTGTGTAACAGTTTAAATAGAAGAGGAAGAAATTGGGAGCCGCCATGGATGAGAGGAAAGTAGAGAAAGTCGGCAAAATGAAGTGCTGAAATCCTGAGGATTGTGTTGATTTGTATTGAATTGTGAAATAACGGGTAGGTATTATGTTATGGTACCTGATTTAAAAGGGCTTCAGGCCTTGTAATTTTAACCCAGTTTCAAAAAAAAATCATAAAAATTTAAAACACAAAGAAAGAAAGAGAGAAATAGATTCCAATTATCTTTTCAGGATTCTGGATTTTGTGTATTCGTTCAAAGCAAAAAAAATAAATAAAAAGATAATGCCTAAAGAGTTTTACTTCAACAAGAAAACCAACACCGAAACATAGCCAGCCAATTCAAACTAAATAACAATAAGTTCCATCTAGAATTTGATAACATTAAGCAGAGACTCCATTTGATTGTTGCTTGGCTTCAAGGGATTTCTCATAATCCTCGATGCATTTGAATAGCTCAGAGAAGTTCCCCTTCCCAAACCCTCCACATCCCCCTTTCTGGTACTCCTTTCCTTGCTCGTCCTTCACCATGCAACCCACTCTCTGTATGATCTCTATAAATATAGTTGGCCTGCATCATCAACAAAAAAATACGTAGTCAAAAGTTAGATTGCTTGACACTACGCTGTGCAAATTAGACTATACAAGTAAACACAGAGCCTGTGTGCATGTGCACAAAGACATGCACAACTTGTTCATATGAAACAGTTTCTTAGAAACATCTACAATGATTAGAGTTGTTCTCTACTGTTCTAAAAGAACTTAGAAAGAACCATTTAAATGAAACCTACCACCATAAAATTTGAAACAATGACTGAGCTATCAGAACTGTTGGAGTAGAAGAAAATGTTACCTGTCTCCAAGAGGCTTGGTAAAAATTTGCAAGAGAGTACCCTGATCATCTCGATCGACCAAAATGCCCAGCTCCTCGCACTCTTTGATCTTTTCATCACTCAACACGTCTCCCGCCCTTCTCTTCACCCCTTCATAGTATTTTCTCGGAGGACCAGCCATGAACTCGAACCCTCCGAATTTCTCAGCCGCCTTCATCTTCCTCAACGTGGATAATATATCATCAGTTTTGATAGCCAAGTGCTGGACCCCAGGCCCACCGTTGTAGTCCAGATACGTCTGTATCTGACTTCTACGTTTCATTCCATGCACTGGCTCGTTTAGAGGAAGAAGGACGTTTTCATCATTGTTCGCTAGGACTAGCGAGTTGAGACCACTCTCGGCTGTTCCTACGTCCTCTGTTGTGAATTCGGCAAATTCATGGAAACCCAGGAATTTTTTTAAGTAGGAGATGTGAGGAGCGAGTTTATCCACGTTGCCTACTGCATGGTCCAGGTTGGTGAGTCCGTAATCGATTCTTGGTTCTTCTTGGATCACGTCTTCGAAGCCGGGAAGAAAGTTTATCGAATCTGTTATGAGGCAATTTTAAATATCAGTTTTTTTTTTAAATATAACCAGTTAAGACAAGGATCAGTGGCAAAACCAGAAAATATTCGGAATAAACAATGAGTACTAGTCCAATAATTAATAAAACACCTAACTTGAGTTATTCCTAAAGGTTTTGCATTCATACCTTCTAGGCATACATAATTGTCAATGTAACAAAAAAAAATATTTTTAATAGTGTAGCTAATATTGATATTACCAAACAACCATATTGCTGTGCGTTCATAGATAATAGATGGTTCACCACAATCAATTCAAACAATTGTTGCTGCTACTTTTAAAAACAAAATATGTTTGAATCTAATCTATTAACAGTTTCCTTGTACTTCTCATTCAGTTTCTTTCCTTTTCATGAAGTTATCTCTTTAAACCTCAAATTTAGATATTTCATCTAAAGTGGTACCAACTGGTATATTTTACCAATCCCACAGTTATTGTACTTCTGTTTTACTAACAAGTGTCCGTGCCAAAAGATGTGGGTACACACACTCCTTGTAAAAAATTATAAAAATTATATCAGCGATAGGTTCTTCTCCTGCTAAAATAATCATAACATAGAAGCTTTTTAACGACTGTTAGACGCAAGATGTAATGGTTTCTATTACCGGTGCAGTTTAGAAAAAACTATTTCTCTCTTATTATTATTATTATTTACATGAACAAAATAAATCTAGCTGTTGTTCAGCTATTCCGATTCTGGTTTTCTCTAATAACAGGTTTGGATCATCCACTTTGGTATAACCACTGATTATAGAATACTTAATAATCCGTGCGTTGTACCAGTAAGAGATACGTACAGATTTGGTGCCTGAATTCTAACAGAGTGATACAGATTGAATTGATGAACTTGGACTTATAATAGTAATCCAATAAACTATGATTAATTCATGAACTGGATCTTCATCCATCAGATTAAAAATCCACATGTAGTTCAATGAATTCCAGAAATCCTTCATTCATTTTATCATGCATGTACAAAATTATTCATTCCTATAATTATGCTACTTAAATTGATTACTTTCCAAATAAAGCAATAAAAAAAAATCTCACCACAGCTCCCTGCTTCCGGCAAAGAAACAAAACGAAGAACAACATCGCCGTAGAGCTCAACCTCCGCCATACAAAACCCAAATCCAAGCTCAACGGGCTCAAAGGCAGGCCGGGCCCCATTCGCAACCGCAACGCGAAAAGCCTCGCCCGCATCGGCAACCTGGACCCCGACCGCCCGGACTGCCAACCCGTGCTTACGTACAAACTCGTAAGCAAAAGAGGAGTCGAAGGACGGCAGGGTAGGATTCAAGTTGCCGCCGGGAAGGTGAGCGGGGTACGGAGCGGTAAACAGAAAGGAGAGAGAGCGCGACTTCAGGAGCACGGACGAGTGTACGGAGTTGGCGGTGGAGATGTTGGATACGGACGAAATGGGGAGGCCAAGAGCGAAGGAGAATTTTGAGGAGGTGGTTGTGGCGTCGGTGCAGTAGAACTCGATATGGTGGAATGATCTCACTGGAAACTTATCGGATTTCGGGTTTGTTCTCACGAACTTTTTGAAGCCGACAAGGATTGTTTCACGCTCTTCTGAACCCATTTGCACTTGTATTGTTTTATTTTTTTGTTTGCAAGTTGGAGATGAGAAGATTGTGGCTTGGATTTATAGGCGTGAATGTAAATTATGTTCGTTTCCTCTGTACTAAATTGTCTATCAAAAGCCTTCTAAAAAAAAAACAATAATAACGGGGACAAAAATAAACGATTTCATATAGGAAAGGGTACATAAATTTCAGGTCAAATCCCCAATCCCAAGTTTTACATGTCTCATGTGTCCATTTGCTTTAAATTATCCATCTTTCATATGGTGCAATGGATCCAACCTTATAATAAAATTATGGTGATGAGTGGATGAGATTAAAAAATGCACATGAGACCGATCTCCGTAAATGTTGAGAACTTAAAAATTTGTTGTAACTTATAATTTAACTTTAGTCCTTACAAGGTAATAACTATATTTAACATCACGACTATTATGAATTTGTAACAATTACCACTATTAACTACTATCAACTTCTAACTATTAATTAAAAACCGAAAGCTAGTAAAATTCATAAACTATTAATTGTCTTGTAACGTTTTTTAACTATTACCATGAAATAATAAAAATAAAAATAATATAAACACTTGAGGTATGTAAAATTTTCAGCATAAAAATAGAAAGATGAATTGATAACAATCAAATAAACGTAATTTATTCCTTATTGAAACGACAAACATTTTATTCGAAATGTTTAGCCCAAAAATATATTTATATTGTGACAAACACTAAGGTGTAAAAATAAGGAGGGGTTAAAGGTTGAATTTTAGTAATGATATCAAATTCTTTGAAACTAAAATGGTAAATGAAAGCTTTGAATTACAGCTGATGTCTTGATTTATTTAAATATTAAAATTTTGGAGGTAACATTAAAATTTCAAAATTTCAATCCTTCGTGAACCTAAATTTTTCAGTTAATTTCATAAATTATTTTTGAAGTACGCTGAGTTGACACATTTGATGAACAAAGTAAATAAAACAACAATCGAAGCAAAGAATAGGTGTTTTAACAGATCGTGTTCAATGAGTATCATTTGTTCATTTGTATTCAATGAATATCATTTGTTCATTTGTATGTGGAGAAGTCACTTGTAGGCGATCCATGTATTACAACATTTGATACCACCAACTCTAGACAGTTTAGAGATATATCATTGTCCTACAAAGGACATTCTATGAAACTTTATATCTATGTTTATATCAAACTTAAATCATCTTCTCAGAACCTAAGTCAATTGAACATTTTTAACAAAACAAAATTGATAGTTCAAAACAATGGAGAAAATATAGATTTTAGCATTACATAATGACTTATAATTTGTAAGATGCTAGAAAATTTTAGGTTGCGGTTGGTTTACCGATTTTAGTTTTGAGTTTTCGTCTATACAAAAACGTGTACGACGCACGGATATTATGAAAAACGATCAATTTGAAAAACGAAGTTAACATACAAAATAAAAAACAATTTTTTTCGTGTTTTGGCAAATAACGGAAGCACGACAAATAATTCATCCTTCCATCGTCCCTCATCCCTTCCTCGTCTCCTCGTCTTCCTTCTAGCCCTTCATCGTCTCTTCATCATTCTCAAGTTTTGTAATTAATGTTGAAAACTCAAAATTTAAAATACAAAATAAACCAAATGAGCCCTTAAATTGTTGTTTTTCATTTTCTTTTCTTGACATGATATTTATAGCAAAGATAAACATCTCCAAAGTTTTGTAGCTTTTTGAGTAGTGTAACTCAAAATACGATAATGGTAGTAAAGGATGTTACAAATGAGGGTTGTCGGTGAAAATTCCTCTATATCATAAGACCTATATAAAAAATGTAACAATATGAAATTACAATAAAATCAGTTCTACTCAGATTTCTAAAATTATAAAATCAATTAGTCATAATTTGTTATGCCATAAATTGTCGCTAAGTTATTACGACTAAGCAACAATCAAAGGTAAACAACTTATTGGGCTCGTAAGCATTAACTTACCTACATATATATGTAGGTCTCATAAGCATTAAATTAATAATGTAGTTTATAACATCGATAAACAGAACCCTCGGCAGATCCCAAGACTATTAAAATATATGATCCGAGATTGCATATAGTTAAGTGCAAACTGATGAGGGCCAAATATCGAAACTATAACAATTATGGCTATACACTAGGCTTAAAGTATTTAGAGGTTCCTAATGCTTCAAATATATTGGTAGAAGCTACTTCAGTTCAATACAGATCGAAGCGCGAAAGTCCCTTCAAAGACGAAGCTATGTGGTATGAAAATGCAGATTCGACCATCGAAAGCACAACCTTAACAACAATGGACTCTATCATACGAACAAAGGATCACAATTCTTTTATAAAGAAATCTCTTATGCGAGTTAAGCAAAGCAAGGCAAGCAATATCACATTCAAAGATGACACATCATCAATCCTCATCTAAATGCAGGTAGCAAGATAACTCCATGTATCTTAATCATAGCCTAGCATCAGCCTAAGCTACCAACCTAAAGTAAAAGCGGTCTACTAATAATGGAGCCCTAAGAATGCTATAAATGGAAGACCCATAAGTACAAGGAAATGATCTAATAAGCGCGAATTAAAATTGAATCAAGCAAGCATAATCCTCATTTTAATTTTCCTCGAATGGTAACTTCAAGCTTTTATTAAGAACCCATTAATGGTGGAAAAATCCATAATTGTAACACCTTCGACATTAGCCCGATGAACAAAGATGCTACTTTATAGTGGATGCACGAATCACCTTGAAGCACCATGGACCTGCATGTCTAGCACATTTTACTTAATGTTTCTAGTACTTGTTACAATCGATCTTTGGGTCCAACCTCTAGTTATTGCCCCATAGCCTATTTTGCATTACTTTGGAATCTTGCTTCCAAACTTCAAGGGAGTTGTTGTTATGAAAAATTTCATAAACATCCATTTAGCGTTAGAAGGAGGACCATCACTCTTGGTTTATTTTTCTGAGTTAATTTGTGCTTTAAAAAGATGAAGTCTATATCAGTAATAAGGAGAACCCATAATAATTATCTAGCACCAAAGGTGAAATTTTTTGAGTATTGTCATGAAGCTGTTCTACCAATTGAAGATGTTACTATTAGGGTTGTCTCGCATGTGACAAGGAGGAATGACGGTTTGGAATTGTAATAGTCTCACATCGCTAAATAACTTGGATTAGTGGTATATAAATATGGATTATTAGGCACGTAACATTGGGAATTCCTTTTGTTATAATAAAGCATGTGCCAACTCATATGCATACACTACATACTAGAGATGGAGAGCTTGGTCTGACCGCTGTTACATAAGAATTGGCATCAGAGCCAAAGGTTACGAACGGAGCCATGCAGACAAACAATGCCCTTAAAAGTACCCTAAGGGGATGCAAGTCAGGGGGGAGATTGCTAGAGCTGTCTCACATATGACAAGGAGGAATGACGGTTTGGAATTGGAATAGTTCCACATCGCTAAATAACTATGCGAAGTGGTGTATAAATATGGATTGGTAAACACATAACATTGGGGATTCCTTTTGCTACAATAAAGTATGCGCCAACTCATATGCTTACATCATGTGTTGGAGATGTGGAGCTTGGTTCGATCGCCATTACATAATAGTTACTCCTTTGGTAGTTTTAGACCAAGACTTTAAGAAGATGGTATTGACATTTGTGGAAAATGAACATATATAGAGTTTTGTTGCTTACCAAATTTTCTTGAAGATTCAAAGTGAGTGTACTTTTATGAAAGATCCTTCGGCACCTTCCACTATCGAAGAGACATGACCCTAAACTGCCAAGAGTTACAGGAAGAGAGTAATCTTAAAAAAATTAAGAAGAAGGGTATGAATACTAGATGTACATAGCTACATCAACCCGAGGAAGGGGGTTTCATATATATGAAAATGATGTATTCAAGATTACCCCTAGCCCAAATAGACTAGAACGTTTAAATACCAAGAGACTTAACTTAGGTGGCAACAATAAGATTTATTTTGGATGAGGAAAAAAGTTTATCTCGATGGGAGCCGAAAATGGAAAAACTATTGGTAAATCTTTTGGGAACGTTCGAAAATCGACATCCGTACTCCAATTGTACCTTAATGCCGCAGATTCAACCATTGAAATTCGAATCGTGCCGGAGCTTATAACACCATTAAGTATAACAACACAGTGGAAGAAAAAGAATATATCAATATAGATAACATTGATACAATGACAGATACAAAATCTGATACAATATGATACAACAGAATGATACAACAGATATCAATATACATCAGAGATATGATACAAGAAATAGCAGCGGAAAGAAAATAGATAACACCAGTAGCGGATAGAATATCTCCAATAGAATGCTCCAACCCATAGCTAGCGGAAAGCAAGGTCAGTCGTCCAAGGACTGACTAGCTACAGATAATCTACTCAACCTGAATATCTGAGAAACCCAACTCTAGACTGCCCGTGTGGAAAATTGTGGGCACCCAGAGTTTAGGAAAGGAACAATAAACTCCGAGTCAGTCATGGGACTGGTGTGAGTAACAAAAATAGTTTATCTTTAAACAACAACAAAAGAATTTTAAACATTGAAACCCGCAACTGCTTTTGGAAAATGAAACTACCATAAGACCTCCCGCCACACACACAATGCAAACACAGAATTGGAGGAGATTTCTTCTTATGATAGTCAAACATGCTTACTACGCAAAATCATTGGATTATTATTAGTGCATAGTGGAAAACATTTCGAAAGTATAATATTAATCTTAGCCAGCATACCACATTTCGTCGTATGCCTACTATAGCTACTATGTTCAATAGCAGGTTACATTGATACAATGACAGAATATATCAATATAGATAACATTGATACAATGACAGATACAAAATCTGATACAATATGATACAACAGAATGATACAACAGATATCAATATACATCAGAGATATGATACAAGAAATAGCAGTGGAAAGAAAATAGATAACACCAGCAGTGGATAGAATATCTCCAATAGAATGCTCCAACCCATAGCTAGCGGAAAGCAGGGTCAGTCGTCCAAGGACCGACTAGCTCCAGATAATCTACTCAACCTGAATATCTGAGAAACCCAACTATAGACTGCCCGTGTGGAAAATTGTGGGCACCCAGAGTTTAGGAAAGGAACAATAAACTCCGAGCCACTCATGGGACTGGTGTGAGTAACAAAAACAGATTATCTTTAAACAACAACAAAAGAATTTTAAACATTGAAACCCGCAACTGCTTTTGGAAAATGAAACTACCATAAGACCTCCCGCCACACACACAATGCAAACGCAGAATTGGAGGAGATTTCTTCTTATGATAGTCAAACATGCTTACTACGCAAAATCATTGGATTATTATTAGTGCATAGTGGAAAACATTTCGAAAGTATAATATTAATCTTAGCCAGCATACCACATTTCGTCGTATGCCTACTATAGCTACTATGTTCAATAGCAGGTTACCGCCACATTCCATAACAGGTTATACAACTAAAACCGTACAAGGCTCGTATTGTTTCTTTGGATTTTCCAACAAATGGTCAGGCTAAGGAACTTCCTATGCCACATGGGAACGCCTTTGGCGGGACGCCCCAAGAGACAACCTACTCTCTGCCAACACAAGGCCGGTTACCCCCTTCCCGGGTAGTAA
Source organism: Allium fistulosum (assembly GCA_030737815.1). NCBI lineage: Eukaryota > Viridiplantae > Streptophyta > Magnoliopsida > Asparagales > Amaryllidaceae > Allium > Allium fistulosum. Next base: position 287,595,641 of record CM060904.1, on the reverse strand, counting down.
ACCTGAGATATTCCACCCCCGCTCCTTTGGGACCTTTATCCGAGCGCTCGATAACCAACATCACACAGTAATAAATATAGTGTGTCCACATGAGCAAGTATCTGGGCTCCATACCATGATACCACCCTTTTCCAGAAGGGATGGACATACCCTAGGGGAGCTACCCCTGAAACCTTGCCGCATCTTTCCTGTTTCGACCATTTCTGGTCTGTGAGGTTCGATGAGGTCTCGTCCACAAAGCTACACTTTTTCACAAAGCCATGCTTTGATCAACAAATGATCAATAAATAATCATCACACAGCAACACTCAACATGCAACATTACCAAATTGGGAATATATCGCTGATAACCTTCAACTACATAACCTCTGAGCTCGTACGTCTCAGAGAAGGGTGTTAAGCTAAGAGAATAAATTCTCCACCACCAACAGGAATGTATTTGAAAGAAATCGACTTTATATCTCAAAATGTAATGTCAGACATGTAACCATACAAGTCTGTTCCGGGTTCGAACAGAACCGAAGGCACTTCCGAAGAAGCCCTTGCAAATCCGGATAATTTCTAATCACGTCCGGACTTCCCATCACAAAGGGTGATCAAATCTCTATACCGGGGCCAGTCGATGCAGAGACATTCGACGAGTTGTCCTTTCGTTTTCGAAAATATCCGGTCTTCACCACCGGTCTCCAAATGCAATCCATATACGTCGTATCATTATTCGGAATGGGTTATATGACACAAAGGTCCTCTCCCGGCTAAACCGAATAACAAGCGCATATTTAAAAACATATGGATATTGGGATTTCAATTAAGTCACAACTTATTACCCAAAACTTTTCTTCAAATGGTTTAAACACATTACCATTTTAATCTTTTACGTAAAAAGATTAATTTCACAAAGTTCACCCAGTTTCACAAAGATTCATTCACAGATTTCCGTTTCAATTTGGATTAACTCGTTAAATCTTTAAATCAAAGATTTAATTGATAGCTTTCAAAACAATTCCATTTCGGTCTTTTATACAAAAGATATATTATTCATAGTTTTCCAAACTATTTTCATTTCAAATTTGAAATCCTTTTAACACAAATTGAAAATCCTTTCCTTATATGAAAGCTATTATTGTTTGAAAACAAATACTTCTCATTTCGGAAATCTGATTCATTTATACGAGTTAAAGTCCTTGGGTTAAATTCAAATTCTCAAAACCATACTTTTAAAATGGTTTAAACACATTTATAACATCTTAACCAAAATTTCCAATCATTGAATTCAATTCCAAATTTTGAATTCAAAATTCAAATTAAATTATTTAAATTAGAAAACTTACCAAGTTATTCAAAATAACTTTCATCTTAAAAACCCCATTTCAAAAGCTTTAACATTTAACCCAGATCCATTTCCAAAATCAATTGAAATCAAAATTTCAATTTCAAAAATATTAAATTTAAATCATCTGTGACTTAACCGATTTCTACGTGAAATCCATATTTGTGTGTGTAAAAGTGTGGTCCAGGGGTTTCACACACAATAGTGCAACATCATTCAATCATCACAGATTCAAATATGACAATATATTTGATAAGCGGTATAACTATAACGCTTATCTTTCATTCATAGATCACAAATATATAAATTACAGATAATATATTTCAGTCATCCCAGGTAAATAATTTACATTACACTACAGATCATGACATCAATCAAGATGTATCACTAAGCATCACAGATCAGAAATATCAAATAATCAAATCGTCCAATAGAATCCAAATATCCATAGATAAGGTCAATTTATTTATCTGGTTTAATTAAATCAGATTAGTCACTAATCCTGGTTAATTAACATTAACAAATTACAAATTATTTTAATTAATTAACCTTTTATAATAAATTAATTAGCCTCAATTAATAAATTAATTAATTACCATTTAACTAATTATCCTTAATTACAATAATTAATTTATTAATCCTTAATTAATAATCATCCCTTAATCACTTTCATTAATCAATTAATAATTCTTTAATTATTTAAGATTTCATCAACTAAAATTACAAATCATTAAATAATCAATTTACTATTTAAAATAGTTTAAAGATATCGGTTAAAAACTTGATTTTGTTATAACTTAAAAATTGATAACATTAGATTTATAACCCGAGGCAAACCCATAGTTTACTCGAGTAGAAACTCGAGATTCTTCAACCTTTTCCCGAGTTCCCTCCTCTCTTTTTTTTAAACTTAGTTCAAATTTTAAAAACTGCTTTACTAAAACACTCGCGCGAACTACTCGAACAACTCCGAGCCCAATCTTCTCTAACCCGAGGAAAACTTCATCGTTCCCAACCCAAGTCTCGTGTGCACAGACAAACTGGTGCACGTGCATCCATCGCCGGTGACACTCCGGTGCCCAAGACCACCATTCACAAGTCACCGATCATCCCTTCTATCGATCCAAACACCCAGATTCCAACATATGCTCGAAAAATCGAAATCGAGCCTACCAGTTCAAACTGGAAAAAAAATTCTTCGATCCAAAACTCACCTTGCCAGGCTGATTCCGACCACCAGAAATTCCCATCCTCCGTCTTGAGCTTCGCCGATGTCTAACGCTTCTATTCCAATCGCCCTCACTAAGACCGATTCACTCTAGACGTCGCAATGAACCAAAAAACAACAACAACCCACCCAGACTCTTAAACCCTAGATCCTCGTTCCACGACCATTCTGGTCATCAGAAAAATGTAGCTCCATTTTTCCACCAATCTACGACACTCGAGCTACCTCCCATCATGATCTCGACGATCATCCTTGCGCCGATCATTGGCAATCGACAAAAATCCATTTTTCGTTCCACCCAAAATTTCCCACAAATTATAAACTTAAAAATCATGATTTCACCTTTAAAATTCATTGTTTTCGAAAACGTTTCCGATGATGTAATTGAATCAAGAAATCTTGACTCTCGAATTTTTAATATGTTTTGTATTCATCTGTTTCCCTTGATTTTCTAGAAAATACTTTAATAATTTATACTTAAAATTATTTTTAAAACATAAATCATGATTGTACTAACATGTTTTGTTTTAAACTTAAAGCCTAAAGAAGGTGAGAAAGAGAGAATATGAATTTTTAACAGGTTTTTGAAACCTGGAACTAGAACAGAGAGATATCCAGACATGTACACACATAATACCTCATACTTATACATAAATTTTATTTATATCATCATACAGGCATATTTCATATTATACTTCACTGACTTACCACATGCTAACACAAGATATAGCAAGTTGTGGAGTTACTCACCAGAAAGAAGATGAAGAATAGAGCTTCTATCTTGTTGAAACAGTTGTAAACTGGCAAGTTGAAATCTCCTAGTCTTTAATCTCTGGTTGATCTGGGTTGTATTGTTGTTTTAAGTGGAATTTTTGTTTAAAGTTTATATAGTGTTGCTTCAGTTTTTTTTCTTAGCTTTAAATGAACGAACTGAAGATGAAGTTGATGGAAAAAAATGAAGTTTACAGTGGATATATTTTGTTTTGTACAATACCAGGTACAAGATTTCTTTTTTTTTTCTTTATTATGCTCAGAGATTTTTCTTTGGTTTTGGAGGCTGAAGTGATCTATCTTGTGCGTGCATTAATTGATGTTGTACAACTTATATTTTCTTTTCACTTTCAGTTGTACAATATAATTTTATCAAATTCTCGGCTGTACAAATATGCGTATATTTTGCTTTGCTTTGGTGGCTGGTATAGTTATGGTGGCTGAGATATTTTCATTTATTATCATTTGTCTTGAATGTATATACACATTGTTTTCTTTAGCAAGCTACCACAAAGATATTTATATTTTTGTTTTGTTCATATTCGAGTGTTTTTCTTCTTTTCCTTTGTTTTATGCATTGTCTTATTACTTTGCAATGAATTTCTATATTTAATCTATTGTTAGATTTAACTAATTTGTTTACTATATATATTTTCTATAATTTAATCTTATTATTTACATTTTTAAACCATTTATTTACAATTTAAATTCAAGTATCAATATATATATATATATATATATAATTTCAAATTTACTCATATATACCCATATATATATACATATATATTCTCATATATACATATATTTATAATTTCTTAAATTTAAATGATTTATACCGAATATATTTGAATCCGGGGAAACTCGCATCACTTTATAAATTTATTTTACAATATTTATTCAAAAATTCAATTAATTATTAATTTAAATATATAGAAAATTTGGGGTCGTTACAGGTTTCATATATATGAAAATGATGTATTCAAGATTACCCCTAGCCCAAATAGACTAGAACGTTTAAATACCAAGAGACTTAACTTAGGTGGCAACAATAAGATTTATTTTGGATGAGGCAAAAAGTTTATCTCGATGAGAGCCGAAAATGGAAAAACTATTGGTAAATCTTTTGGGAAAGTTCAAAAGTACAAAAAGGAAGGTTCGAATCATAGTTATAAATGAAGATAAGGAAGCTTCAGACTTTTACTGAGGAGATAATACGTGTTATCCAGCTTTTTGACTAGGCGATATCTAGACTAACTTGACGGACAAAACTTGAAAGCTATCGAGGTAGATGACCTGGAGAGATAGCCGTAAAGTCCGAAAACCAAGTATAATCAAGACTACAAGGCAAAGACAAAGCCACTCCAAAAAGAATCAAAGCTTGATCCATCAAAGTGATGGACCGGTACCGATCCATAGAATCTTCCCAAATTTACTCTATTTTCCACCTACAACCAAGTATTGATGTTAGAAGCCCATTCCTAACTCCATGGATTGTTCGCATGCCATTTGATATTAAATAGCTCAAGCACAAGGAACTAACAACTTAACTTCTTCACCGATCCATTCCATTGGCCAAGAAACATGCTCGTGACCATACAAACGTGTCAAGAAACATGCTTATGACCATACAAATTTGTCAAGAAACATGAAACTAACGATATATCACTTTGATCCAAAGTGGCTAGAACCATCCATAAGACGATCTTATGAATCGATACTAATCCATGCCTATGGATCGGTACCGATCCATAGCTTATTGCTAACTTGGCCACGTTTTCTTGAGTATAATTGCTGCTACATCATGGAGAACATGGAGGAAGGCATGCTAGAACTTTTCCCGACGACCTACAACTATAAATAGGCATGGAGAGGCATCATTTAGATGATCTTTTTTTATCTCTCTAGTAATTTTATATATATTTCTTGTAATTGGCTACCGAGTGGTACCAAATGATAAGAACAACAATTATAGAACACAAATATCATCAATAAAATCTCAAGTGGACATAGGCAACGATTAGCGGAACAACTATAAACGTGTGTTGTTTTGTTTGGATTAAAGAATGCCAGAGCGACTTACCAACGGTTGGTGAACATGATATTTAAGGACTAGATCGGATGCTCGTTGGAGGTATGCATGGATGATATGCTTGTGAAGTCACAGCGATCGAGGAACCACATTGATGACTTGGCTGAGATGTTCGGTGTTCTCTGGAAATACGGGATGAAGCTCAACCTCTTGAAATGCTCATTTGGTGTTGCATTCATGGAAATTCTTAGGCTTGACGTGAACTCCCATGGGATTAAAGCTAATCCAAAGAAGATCGAAGCACTGAGGAACATCCAAGCCCCGGAGATGATCAAAGACGTCCAAAGTTGAATGGGAAGGTCATCGCCCTGAGTCAATTCATCTCCAAAGCCACTAACAAATGCATTCCTTTCTTCGATGTGATCAAGAAAGGGAAAAGGAATTTCGCTTGGATGCAAGAATGTATAGACGCATTCCAGGCTCTGGTGGATCACTTAGAGAGATCTCCTATTCAATCGAAACCGTTGGATGACGAGGACTTGTTTACCTATCTGGTAGTGTCGGTGCACGGTTTAAGCGCCGCACTCATGCATGAAGAGTCTCAAATCCAACAGTCAGTGTACTAAATCAGTAAGTGGTTGGCATAGGTAGAAAGAAATTATCTAAAGTTGGAAAAGCTCGCATACTGTCTGTTGATCGCTTCAAGGAAGCTCTTCCCTTATTTTCAAGCTCATTCGATCAAGGTTCTAACTGACCAGCCTTTAAGATAGGTCTTGCAACGACCTGAGACCTCTGGAAGGCTGTTGAAATGGAACATTGAATTGAGCCAATATGACATTACCTATCACCCTCGAAGAGCTATCCAGGGTCAAGCTTTAGCGGACTTTATTATTGAATACACTATGTGAGATGACACTCCAGAGAGCAGTCGAGAGCATAATGCCAAGTGAAAGATGAATACGGACGGTGCATCTAATGAATGTTGTACTGGTGCCAGAGTTATGCTAGTGACTCCGAAGGAACCCCCGATTTGTTATGCCTTGAAATTCGACTTTCCCGCAATGAATAATGAAGTAGAATATGAGTCCTTGATTGCAGGACTCAAGACTGCCAAGGAACAGGGAGTTAAAACTTTGCATATTTTCTATGATTCCCAACTGGTGGTATGTTGCATAAGGAGTTTCAGAAGAAAGGAGCAAGGCTAGCTCCTTATCTCAACCAAGCCCTTGAGCTGCTTAGTGTTATTGAATATTACACGATAACGCATATTCCCAGAGAGGAAAATGCGAAGGCTAACTTGTTAGCTAAGTTAGCTAGTTTCGGAGTTGCGTAGCTCATGGGTTTAGTTCTGGTAGAAGTACTGTCAGCTCCGAGCATCGATCAGATAGATGTCGATTGGATCTTGGAGGCTAAACCTAAGAAGGAGTCATGGATGACTCCGATAAAGAACTATCTACAGAGAGGAATCCTTCCGAACAGGAAGAACGAATGACATCAACTCCTTCGTAAAGCTAGAAGATTTATCATGCAAGAAGGGGTACTTTACAAAAATGGATTCTCTATCCCTATGCTTCAGTGTGTCACCAACAAGGAGATCAAACAATTCTTGAAGGAAATTCACGAAGGGGCCTGTGGTGACCACACCCGGGGGCAAACCCTAGTAAAGAAGATCCTTCATTATGGGTATTTCTTACCAACCATCAACCGAGACACAGTCGATTATACCAGAAAGTGTGACAAATGCCAGAGATTCACCAAGATACCGAGAGCCCCAATAACGGAGATTACTCAAATGATCAGCCCATGGCCGTTTGCAGTTTAGGGAATCGATATCATTGGCGTAATGCTGATATCTAAGGGTGGTGCAGAGTATGCCAATGTCGCGGTTGTTTACTTCACCAAATGGGCTGAGGCAGAGCCGTTAGGCACAATCACTCTAGAGTGAATAATCAACTTTGTGGTCAGAAACATCATCTGTTGTTTTGGGGTTACCACAAACGATCATCTCTGATAACGAGACCTAATTCGATAGTGTCGAATTCAAAGAGTTCTATCATAGGCACAATATCAAGAAGAAATTTGCCGCAGTGGCACACCTTCAAGCGAATGGACAGGTTGAAGCAATGAACAAGATTATCAAGTCCGTTATGAAAAAGCGGTTGGAGAAGGCTAAGGGCAAGTGGGTCGATGAATTACCATTAGCACTCTGGGCTTATCAAACGGTCCACAAGTCAGCGACTAGCCACTCTCCATTTGCCTTAGCATATGAATCAGAGGCTATGATCCCGGTTGAATTTAAAGTACCTTCTCATCGAGTGACTTGCTATAATCCACGAACAAATAGGGAACTCCTACTGGAGTCTCTTTATATGATCAATGAGAAGCATGGTGAAGCTGAGTTGAGAGCAGCAGCGCACCGAAACTGAGTCGCTCGATATTATAATACCAAGGTCAGGAATCCAACCTTTGAAGTTGGCGACCTCATCCTTAAATGAATCTTCCTTGGCCCTAGGAATTTGTGCCTGAGTGGGGAAGGTTCGTACTCGATTAAACAGAAGCTTGGAGATGGCACGTTTAAGTTAGCAACAGTGGATGGGATCTCACTCCCATGAGTGTGGAATAGCGAACACTTGCGATGCTACTTCACTTGAATGTAAATTTGTATATACTTAATAAAAGCTGTGTCACCAGACAGAATCTGCCATTTCTAACATTTTATAAAGGGAATGACTTCCGAAGCTCATAATATGTCAATGCCTGATTTTACACTATGAATGGTGTTATATTTAAATAAACTTGCATGTGCCAATGCAAGTGTGCAGGTGCTCGAAGATAGGTACCGAATAAACTTCCGCGGCCAATGATCGGGCGCAAGAAGTGCAACCACATTTAGTGTCCAAAGACAGACGCCAAACAACTCTTTAACCCAGGACTTAGAGGCAGGACTATAAATTCTCAGAGGCTAAATGAGACAGCTCTCCTTTACTGCTCATGCCAATGTTTAGCAGAGCATCCATACCTTGCCCGGAGTAGGCAGGAAAAAAGGTCCGTGCTCGGAGATATGCAAGATCTTATTTACAAACTTCGATTAACATGCGAAGTTAAGCACGATCGAAGGAAAACATCCTAGATGAGGATGTTTAGACCACTACGCTATGTGGTTAACTCCAACTAAGCCTAGAGTTTGGCAAGGTTAGTGCATGCGCTTTGAAGAAGGATGTCCAGAGAACCATCTGAAGATGAATTACTACGATTGACGCCCAGAGATAGGCGCGATCACATTCGAAACATCCTTAAAAGGGATGTTGAGTTAATCTTTAAAGTAATCAAAATTTGACCAAGTTTCAGAGTTGAACATGGTCGTATGCGGATAGACATCCTAGGGATCATTCTTAACCCACAAGCAATGAAACGGACTAAAAACTTAGTCCAATGAAGATAACGAGAAGTGGATTGCAAACACATTAAATGTAGAGTGCACTTCTCAAACACTTAGGCGAAAAAGTCGTCTTAATCAAAGTCCATGGATAGGAACCGATCCATGCCTATGGATCGGTATCGATCGATCGACGTTTAAAAATGAAAGATGGAAAATAACATATATATATATATACGTATGTGCATATACATATGTATCTAGTGTTTCATAAGGGTCAGTGTGTACAAGGAACCAAGGCACAATGGAAAATCAAAGCACTTGTGTGTACACACTCAATATTCAATAACTAGAGCCAGATGAAAGTAGATTCAAACCTGAAAAATCCAGAAAATGAATCAGGTCAAAATTATCGAGTTCGAAATAAAGGATCATAAGAGCATACTCTAGTTTAGATTCTTGCGAAGCGTCATGATGAATGACTCTAGACACAACACCTCACCAAAAAGGTCCGAAGAAAGGATAATAACTATTCGAAGGATAGATTGGATTCTGATACGACAATCCCAACTTATCCTGATCTAATGCACATTATGTTTGCAATAAGATGCACTTTGGGGGGCAAGTGTTATCCAGCCTTATGACCAGGCGGTATCTAGACTTACTTGACGAACAGAACTTGAAAGTTATTGAGGTAGATGGCCCAGAGAGATAGTCGGAAAGTCTAGAAACTAAGTATAATCAAGACTACAAGGCAAAGACAAAGCCACTCCAAAAAGAATCATAGCCTGATCCATCAAAGTGATGGATCGGTACCAATTCATAAAATCTTCCTAGATTCACTCCATTTTCCTCATACAACCAAGTATTGATGTTAGAATCCCATTCCTAACTCCATGGACCGTTCGCATGCCATTTGATATCAAATAGCTCAAGCATAATGAATTAACCACTTAACTCCTCCAACGATCCATCCTATTGGCCAAGAAACATGCTCATAACCATGCAAACAAGTCAAGAAATATGAAGCTAATGATATATCACTTCGATCCAAAGTGGCTAGAGCCATCCATAAGATGATCTTTTAGATCGGTACTGATCCGTGCCTATGGATCGGTACCGATCCATAGTTGATTACTGACTTGGCAACATTTTCTCGAGTACACCTGCTGCTACATTATGGAGAACATGGAGGAAGACGTGCTAGAGCTTTTCCTGGCAACCTACAGCTATAAATAGGCATGGCGGGGCATCATTTGGAGGATCCTTTTTAGCTCTTTAGCAATTTTACATATATTTCTTATAATTGGCTACCGAGTGGTATCCAACGACAATAATAGCAATTGTAGAATAGAGATATCACTAGTAAAATCTCAAGTGGACGTATAACGATTAGTCGAACCACTATAAACGTGTGTTGTTCTATTTCTCTCATTTTGGTTTATTTTTCATCGCTTTTATTCTCTACTTAATCTATTGGGTGTTGGTGCCCTATTTTGGTACTAACAATGAGCATATTGTTTTTCCCAGGGTCGAACAATCAGAACTTGCTAATGGCGAGTTAGATAACCCAAAGGACTATTTGAATTTGTATGACATGAAAATGTAAGCCATAAGGGCATTATATGAAGTTGAACACAGACTTTTTTCAACAACATTTAGCAGTTTAGCTTTAAAGTGGTATCGACTGTTGCATCAGATGCATTGGTAGAGAGACAAAAAGAGGAAATTTCAAAAAAATATACTTTAATTAATTTTGCATTGGATCTTATTTTTGTGTTTAAACGAATAATTTATTTACACTAAATTGTATTTAAAGAAGTTTGTTATTTTAACTTAATTATGTTTGATTTTTCCCTTAGAGCTTCAATTATATATATATATATATGTTTATCTTCTAATTTTAATTTAATTTAATTTTAGTTTAATATATTTAGAAATTCATATTCATAATGTGAATAACATAAGTGGTGTTAAACAAACCTAGGACATTTATGTGAATATCAACACACACGCACGCACGCACGCATAACTATTGCGATTTACGGTTATAAGTGGGAATACAATATCAAGAATATCTCCTAAATTTATTTAAATGGTTTCACAAAGAGAGATGAATATATGTGTATGTGTATATAAGAATTTATTTTCGGCCACACTAATGTACTTATAAATAATAATTGTTTCGATAATATTTTTTTTTCCTTTTTGGCTATGATTATATATATATCTATAAAAAATTAAATATGTATATATATATACATTATATAATAGCCAAAATAAATTAGTGTGTGTATATATATATAATTGTATATAATATATATATATATATAAAGTTTTGAAATTTAAATCTTAAATTTAACTACTTCAAATATATTATCATACATAAAAAATATTGAAAATTGAAATTAAAATATTATGTAAACTCAAAAGATTTTTCTAAACCTAAAAACAGTATATTTAAAATCCTTTTCTTACCATGTATATTAAACTATACATATAGGGCATTAAAAAATGCAAATTTCTAACATATGAATATTATTATATGTATAACTAAATACTAATATATGCAAATTTATGTAGTTGTATGGTATTTAAAATGTAAATGTACCTTAGATCCGCCAGTTGTCGATACATTGTGTGTTGGCTCTTCCTCCTTGAATCACCATCACTTTCTCCTTTAAAGCTTGGTGTGAGAAACCTAATCAAGCCTTTAACTAATTTTAATGGAGACTAGGGTTTAGCTTTATTTATGTGCTTAGAATGATATAAGGAGGGCCTATCTATGCTATCAAAAATATAATATCTCCACATTTCTTTATTTTCTTTTAAATATGGATATTATTTAGAGTAAGAGTCTTAGTCAAAACTCCCCCTTTCTCTTTATTTGGCCGGCTCCCCCTTATCACGGTCTTTCCATGATGTAGGCTTAATTAATATTAAATATATTAATCAATTATTTAACCTCATATATTTAATTAAATTAATATATAACTATTATAGATTATTTTAATTAATTTTATGGTCTTAATGAAATAAGTAAATGCCATAAAGTTAAGCACAACATTTGTATTATTAATTTATAACATTTATAAATTAATTCAAACTAGTTGAACTAGAAAAATAACTGACAACACTATTGTGTTTACTCTCTATTGTGAACTCCATCCTCGGTAATATTTAAAATTTTTGAATACTAAAGCCTATAAGAATTTTGCTGAAGTACAAAATCGGGCACAAGTTTAGGTGCTTATAGATCATTTAGGCAAAATACAATTTCTGATCTTTATTAAGCTACACCTTTGTAATGATGTCTTGTGCCTATTTTTTTCATCATAGTTATATCACTAAGATATATATAGTTTCATCAATGTTTAAAAACTATAATAATATATGTAGTTAATTACATGACACCATTTTAATGTTCCTAATTAAATCCGAGAACATTTACCGATTAAATGTGTTATTTTGACTGTAGATGAATTTAAGTTGACAACTAATTACAATGATACAAAGCTTCTACAATAAAGAAGACGAATCATCTCTTGAGTAATTTTTTATTTCAAGTAGTTCAACGTGTAGCTAACTATGGTCATAACAAGATCGCAATGTCATGTTATTGACCAGAATTAAAGTCAACATTGTTAATTAGGGTCGATTATACTCTCAAGTCTAAGGACTACTACACATCATTACACGAGATCTTTTGTTTTGGCTTAGTTTTATTAATGTATAGAAGAATCTCATTGATTCATTCTATGATTATTCCTAATAACCATAAGTACGTAAGCCCTTGGTGTGTCCAATGGTAATAAGTAATTTACTGTCCATATTATGAAGAGCATTACGAACACTAATCTCAATGGATGTATCGATATTCTTTTCTTAATACATCTTGACAATGAAAAATTTAAGGACAACTATTTTGTATGTTAGATTCAAAGCTCATCGTTATAAAACATTTGTCACTATCCTAAGGATATTCTACTTATATATGTTTAGTGTATTCAAATCATAATATAATAACACATATAATAGAAAACAAAACTAAAAGCATACTTTGTTCCAAACCAAATTCTTTTACAAGATTTAAATTATATAACAATTTATATAATTTTCCCTAGGATAGACTTAAGGGTGTTCCCTATATGAAATTATGTAAATAATTATGTAACTTAACTCTTGTAAACTGTCTTGTTTGAAATAAAATATATTTTTGGTTTTTTTATATGTGTTGTTATATAGAGATATAAGTAATGATATAAATATATTAAACTTTTATAAGTAGAAAATACATAGGAGAGTGTTTTATCCATTGAGACCGGTGTATGTAATGCTCTCCATATGATGGATGGTGGATTACATATGACCGTAGGGGACATCAAGGGATTACATACTTGTGGTTTATATTGAAAAACCATAGAACAACTCAAAGAGAGTCATCTATAGGTTAATAAAACTAGGTCAACATAGAAAATCTCATGTTATGATGTGTGGTCTCCCGACTTGAGAGCACTGTGAATCTTAAGCAACTAGACTATACTTTGACAATGGTCAATTACATGATATCACGATCGTGTTACGAACATAATTGGGTATACGTAGAACAACTTGAAGTGAAACACTACCTAAGAGAGGATTCGTCTCTTTCATTATAGGTGGTTAGTATCACCGTAATTAGTATTGAACTTAAAGTTAAAATCTATGGCTAGAGTAAACTAATTAATCGATGAAATGTTATTGGGTTGAAGCAAGGACTTTATAGTGTTTTATATAAATAACTAAGGATATTGGTAGAGTTATTGATCACTGACCAAACTCTAGATATCTTTGTAATATATGATGGTGAACAAAAAAACATAGAATATCGTTACAAGGTTCGGCTTAATAATGATTAGAAATTTGATCTGACCTAAATGATCTATAAGCAACTTGAATGAACTGGGCCAATCTACTACTGGTGAAATAGGCATATTTCAATTTTTTCCTATTCGGATCACTAATGGCATATGAAGTCTAATGGATTTCAGTAGATCTAGTCTAGTTATTTAATAAAATCATATTTTATTTAAAATTATTTTATATTTATTAATTAATCACATTAATTAATCTTACTAAATGTGTTATTCGAATTTGTCATATATACATTCACTGATATAACAACATAACATAATATAATACAAACATGGGTATAACTATATATACACACATATAAATATTGGGATTTATATCTACTGTATATACATATATATTATATATACACGTAATAAATTCACATGCATATGGAGAATGTAAATGCCTAAGTATATACATATGTTTGACTATACTATAATATATGTATATGGTTTGTATGCACATACTATACACACATATACATACATACGTATATATATATATATATTAGACATATATATACATTTATGTGATATCTTGTTACAGCATATATATATATAATATGCATCTACAAAATTAGTGAGTACAAATCTACATGATAAAATTAGATTTTTCAAAACAACATAATGTAATTGAAAGTGAAGACGGGAATAAATTTTTACATTAGATCGAGATCTGATCATATTGGAACTAAAAAGAAAATAGAATAAACTAATGTTTTAGATATCCTCATGTACAAACACTAATTAATAATAGATTTAATATCATATAGAATTCCATATTTGACCACAAAAAATGTGAAAACTTTAATATTATAAATCTAAAACAAACTTTTAACATGAAAAATTAAAAGTATTGTCGTAATTTAATATACTTCTTTAATGACATAATTAATTTTAAAACATTGCACATATGCATATACAAAAATGTTTTTATAGTAAATTAAGATTTGATATCAAAACATACATTTGACTAAGCAATGAACTTGAATATATTAATGTAAAACAAATAACCTAACTAGAAGTTTAACTTGATGTTCATTTATAATTTTGAAAACATAAAGATAAAGCATATGAATACACACACAATATTAAGTCTATGAGTATAATAGAATTTGATTGTGATAACAAAAGTAAATTTTATTATAATAAATCTGTGACGACCCGGATTTTCGCGTTCGGAAATCGACATCCATACTTCACTTGTATTCAAATGCCGCAGATTCAAACGTCAAAATCCAGTACACCGGAGCTTATAACACATTAAGTACAACAACACAGCGGAAGGAAATGAATGATATCATTGATACACAACATACGATACAATATCCGATATAACAGAATACAATAGATGCCCAACAATATATATCAAATCCAAAGATACAACAGCGGAAACAAAGAGCACCAACAACGGAAAGAATAACCATCAATAGAGAAACTCCAAAAGAATCCGACACCATACTGCAACTCCACCTCCAAAACTCTAAACCAAAGATAGCCCCAACCCATAAGCTCGAACCACCATCAAGTTGGACTTAAGCAAGTCTGATTCCGAATGTCGAAGAGAAGCACAAAGCGATAGCCAAAATCCAAAGACTTCGAGGATATCGAATCTACAGCTACTATTGGATTATCTGAAAAACCCAACTCTAGACTGCCCGTGTGGAAATTGTGGGCACCTAGGGTTTAGGAAAGGAACAATAAACTCCAGGTCAGTCATGGGACTGGTATGAGCAAACAAAAACAATATATCTTTAACAAAAGAAAACAAAGGGAAATAAAAGAAATCCGCAATGTTTTTTGGAAAATGAAACTACCATAAGGCCTCCCCGCACACACACAATGCAAGCACACAATTGGAGGAGATTTCTCCTTATGATAGTCAAACATGCTTGATATGCAAAAATCCTTTTTATATTATTATTAGCATAGTGCAGAAAACATTTCGAAAGTATAATATTAATCTTAGCCAGCATACCACCATTATGGTATACCTACTATAGCTACCATCTAAACAGTGGGTCACCACCATAAGTAAATGGCAGGTTCTACAACTAAAACCGTACAGGGCTCGTATTGTTTCTTTGGATTTCCAACAATGGCCAGGCTAAGGAACTTCCTTACCGAAATGGGTATGCCTCAGGAAGGACGCCCTCGAGAACCTAACCGGATCTCTGCCAAACAAGGACGACGTTACCTCACGCTATAATAAAGCTGTAACTAGGTAACTACCACACAAGTATGCCATCCCCGGTCGTAACCGACCTTTATCCGAGGTACCTCTACACCAACAACCACAAAGCAATAGATTTGCAGCAACCACATAAGTTAAGTATCTGGGCTCCATACCATGATACCACTTTTTATCCAGAAGAAAATGGACATACCCTAAAGGCGCTACCCTTAATAACCTTGCCGCAACTTTCCTGTTTCGACCATTTTCGGGTTGTGAGGTTCGACGAAGTCTCGTCCACAAAGCTATGCTTTTCACAAAAGCCATGCTTCGATCAACAAATGATCAGCAGCACTTCGTATGCCACATTACCAATTTGGGAATATATCACTGATAACCATCAACTACATAACCTCTGAGCTCGTACATCTCAGAGAAGGGTGTTAAGCTAAGAGATTAAATTCTTCGCCACCAAACAGAAATGTATTTGATAGAAACCAGCTTTACATCTCAAAGTGTAACGTCAGACACACATCCATACAAGTCTGTTTCGGGTTTCGAACAGAACCGAAGGCACTTCAAAAAAGCCCTTGTAATCCGGGTATCCACAATCCCGATCGGACTCCCCATCACATATGGAGATCTCTATATCGGCGCGACTCAGTGCGGAGACATTCGACAGGTAATCCTTTCGTTCTCGAAAATACTCGGTCTTCACCACTGGTCTTCAAATGTTATCCATTTCGTCGTATCATTAATTCGGAATGGGTTTTATGACATAAAGTCCTCTCCCGGCTAAATCGAATAATGAGCGCATAACTTTAAAAACATATGGATACATTGGGATCTCAATTAAGTCACAACTTAAAGCCCAAAACCTTTCTTTCAAATGGTTTAAACAAATTACCATTTTAATCTTTTAAACAAAAAGATTCACTTTACAAAGTTCACCAATCTTTCACAAAGATTCATTCATACCTTTCAAAATTATTTCAATTCCAAATCTTTTATACAAAAGATACATCTTTAAGATCCTCTTCAATTTGAAAACAAAGTTCACCAATCTTTAACAAAGATTCATTATAGCTTTCAAAACAATTTTCATTTCAAACTTGAAATCCTTTCAACACAAATTGGAAATCCTTTCTTTATATGAAAGCTATTACTATTTGAAAAACAAGAATTTTCATTTTGGGAAAATCCGATGACATTGCTTAAGTTATAGCCCTTAAAGTATAAACTTGGGTTAAATTCAAATTCCCAAAATAATACTTTAAAATAGTTTAAAATCCATATATTATTATATAACTTGTATACCTTTTCAAACCATACTTTCCAAAACAATTTCAAAACTTAAACGAGATATATTATATTCAAACTAATTTCAATTTCAAACTTCCTTTTCAAAAGCTTTTCAAATTCAACCCAATTCCATTTCAAAAATCATTTGGATTCAAAATTCAACTTTTAAAACCATTTCAAAATATCTGTGACTTAACCGATTCCCCGTGAAATCCATATTTGTGTGTGTGTGGTGTAATCCAGGGGTTTTACACACAACAATACAATATCATCAATCATCACAAATCCAAGCACAACAATATCGATAAGCGGTATAATCCTATAACGCTTATCTTCATTCACAGATTCACAGCTAAATAATATAAATTCATCACAGATAAATAAATTACATTCATCACAGATAAATAAATCACAGCTCAAATCATAACAGAGCATCACACATCAGGGATATCAAACAATTCAAAGCTGTCACATACTGGAATTTTCGACTTTCGAAAATTCGACATCGATACTCACTTTATCGACTGTCGAGCAATCGAGTGCCGGAAACTCCAATAGTGAGGGTTTTAAAAAGAAGAAAAAAGTAGAAGAAGAAGAATAGAGAAGAAGAGAGAAGGAAAAACAACAGAACAACATCAGATACAGAAACAATATCAGAATCTCACATATCGCAGCGGAACAATATATAATAAATAAACACTAGTCTTTTAACACAAAGAGCTATATCAGTTTATACATACATCAATCATCAGAGTCAATATACAGCAATGGACAGTTATATAACTTGTCCTCATACAGAATACACATCGGAATAAATACTATCAGATACAAATACTACGTCTCGTCATCCAGCTTATCTCCAAAGCTCCAGAATATCCAGAATATCCTGATAATCTAACTCTAGACTGCCCGTGTGGAAATTTGTGGGCACCCAGAGTTTAGAAGGGGAACAATAAACTCCGAGTCAGTCATGGTGACTGGTGTGAGATCGTAAAAAAGTTATTCTTTAAAATAAACAACAGGAAGATTTTAAGGTAAATTTCGCAATGCCTTTGGAAAATGAAACTACCATAAGACCTCCCACCACACACACAATGCAAACGCAGAATTGGAGGAGATTTCTTCTTATGATAGTCAAAGATGCTTACTACGCAGAAATCAAATTCTTTTTAATATATATTATTATTAGTGCATCGTGTAGAAAACATTTCGAAAGTATAATATAAATCTTAGCCAGCATAGGCATTCCACACTTATGCCTACTATAGCTACCATCCAAACAGTGGTGACCACCATAAGTGAATGATAGGTTCTACAACTAAAACCGTACAAGATCGTATTGTTTCTTTGGATTTCCAACAAATGGCCAGGCTAAGGAACTTCCTTTTCCACGATGGGTACGTCCCTGGAATAGACGACCCGAGAACCTAACCGGATCTCTGCCAACACAAGGCCGGGTTACCTCTGCAAAAATAGGTAACTACTGACACGCGTATGCCATCCCCCGATCGTAACCGATCTTCCCGAGGATCCCCGATTTCCAACAAACCACATAGATAATAATGCAGCAACCACATAGGTTAAATATCTGGGCTCCATACCATGATACCACCTCTATCCAGAAGGAATGACATACACTAAGGGGCGCTACTCCTTAGAACCTTGCCGCATCCTTCCTGTTTCGACCATTTCCGGGGTGTGAGGCTCGACGAAGTCTCGTCCACAAAGCTACGCTTTCTCAAAAAGCCCTGCTTCGGGTCAAACAAAAATGATCAACCTATGATCACAAAGATATAAGATCAAACAAATGATCATATCACAAATGATCAAACAATGATCATTTCACAGCAACACTCAGTATGCCACGTTACCAAATTGGGATATATCGCTGATAAATTTCAACTACATAACCTCTGAGCTCGTACGTCTCAGAGAAGGGTGTTAAGCTAAGATAATAAATTCTCCGCCACCAACAGAAATGTATTTGAAAGAAATCAGCTTTATATCTCAAATTGTAACGTCAGACACACAATCCATACAAGTCTGTTCCGGGATCGAACAGAACCGAAGGCACTTCTCACGAAGCCCTTGCATATCCGGATAATTTTCAATCACGTCAGGACTTCCCGTCACTAAGGGTGATAAAATCTCTAAACCGGAGATCAGCCGATGTAGAGTAACTCGACGGTAATCCTTCCGTTTTCAAAAATATCCGGTCTTCAACACCGGTCTTCAAATGCGATTCATAACGACATATCACATATTCGGAATGGGTTATACGACCCCATGGTCCTTTCCCGGCTAACCCGAATAGTGAGCGTTTATTTAAAAACAAGTGTGGCATTCAAATTCATCCAATTCACAACAATATCCATATCAAGGTAATTATTGATAGTCGGTTATTTAACTATCAATAAAGATGCGCAACATCATCAGATTCCAAATAATTTCCCAAATTTTTTTTATCTTCCAAAATATCTTTACTAGATATAAAATTTCCACACTTTCAAAAATAAATCAATATTTATTTTTAAACAACTTCCCTTTCTTTTATAAATTCCATAGTGAATTTATATGTCAGAAATATCTACTGATATACGATTTTCAATCGTTTTTAAATATTCAATTTCAATTTATCTTTAAGAAGATAAAATCTCAAAACGTTTCATTTCATTTTGGAAAACATTCCATACTTATTTAATAATAAGTGTTTCACAAATCTTTTATTTTCAACATTTGAAAATATTCGATATACTTAAATCAAAATTTAAGTATAAATTCATTCTTTAAGGAAAACATTACTATAACAACATTTATTTGAGTCAAAACGAATGCTGCGTAAAACATCGTTACGACGACTCGAAATCAATAGTATAGGGATTCGGAATTAAGATGGGTATATATAAATCCCAATACTATATAAAACATTTTCTTTCGAAAATCATTTACTATAACAACAGTGTTATAGTCCATCTTTTCCTTATTTCTCGAAAACGTCTATTTCAACAATGAATGTTGAAATCTATGATTTCGATTCACAATACATTTTAAAACATCTTTAAAATGTTTAACTTCATTTTTAATATCACTTCTTCAAAAATGAATCCATTTTATTCAATAATATATTCACTGTCCAAAATCGTGAATATACTTCACTTAACCAAATTTCAATCTTTTCTACACATTTATTTCAAAACTAATTCGCTATCCAAAATCGCGAATATATCTTCTTTAATAACCTTCTATATTTGATTTATCAAATTCAATCTATTTCGAATTTATAAACACGTTTATAAATTCTATTTCTATTTTTATTTTAATAACAACCTCGACTTATAAATCTTCTTTTTATCAACTTCTATATTTTTACTTATCAAAATAAGTGATTTCGGATTTATAAACAACTTTTATAAATTCCAATTCTATTTATGAAAACTTCAATCCCAAATCAATTTCGATATTGATTTCAAAATTTATTTTCAACTTTGAATAAAATTTCCATACTGATTTCTCAAAAAAATTCATTTCCAAATATTAAATCAATTATAGATTGATTTCTAATTTTTATTTATCACTACTAAGTAAATTCCTCATTTTTCTCAAATTATTCGATATTCTGTTTTAAAATGGATTCTTCAAATTGAAATCATTTTACATTGATTTCCCAATTTATTTCAATTTACCAATTAAATTTCTAGTTGGATTTCCAATTTATCTTCTTTTAATAAATTCCTTTTTAAGAAAATAAATTTCAATCGTTTCTTTCAATCTATTTAAAAATCCAAATTCTTAAATTAAATTCTTCAATTTATAATCACTATTTTACGAAATCCATTTATTAAACATTTTCACTTGATTCTGGAATTAATTCGATAAGATTATAAAAATTAACTTTTTATACTTTAAAAATTCCTTTCTTCAAAATTTATTCAATTTCTAAAATTAATTCACTTAGAAATTTCTATTTTGATTTCAAAAATTCAATTTCGTTTATTTTTGGAATCCAATGATATCAAACATCCATTCAGCTAAATTTTTAGCTTTCAATCAATTTCCAGACATCGATATGATCAATAACATCAATATAATCATTCACAGATTCATACCACAGTATAAATAAAATCAATCAATGTGAGGGGTCCAGTTGGATCCCTCCAACCTGTTTCCCTGCATCCAAAGACGTTAGCACAATACCAATTCCACTTCGAGGTGGAATATCGCGGTATATGGGTTTTTATAAAAATCCGCTTACTAACGGCGCAATAGGGTCTCATCCGCTATACGAGGCGGGAAATCAATCAATCCAATATATACATATGCCAATATGTATATATCGCTATATATAGATATATCCTAAAATATCTAATATCACAATCAACATAGCAATCATATCAAACAATCAATAACTGCAATCAATTCTTGAGTGAGAAAAATCTCACCTTTGCATTTAAATTTGCCATCCATTTCCATTGCAGTTTTGTTTTCTTTACAGATTTTTGACCTAGTATAAACATTTGATAATTTGTTAATAATCGAAATTATCGACAATCAGTTTCTTTTCAATGGATTAAATTGTTTAACAATTTTAATTTGAACTAATTTATCTAACTAAGATTTTGTTTTAGACTAGTGATTTAAAAATCTAATTTTTTATAAAATCTTTCAAACATTTATTTTTCCATCGTAAATAACTTTTACTATAAAATCCTCTAACTTGTATATAAAATTTTCTTCTTTCTACACATAAAATTCTCAGACTGTATATATATATAAATTAATTTCAAATTTTACCTTACTATTACATACATACATATATATATATATATATCTGATTCTATTTTATTTTTTTTTATTATTTTTTTTAAAAACAAAACTGTTTTAAACCTCACTGTTAATCCCTAATAAGTGAGATAATAACCAAACTGCTAATTTAAATAAAAAGAAGAAAACTACCTCACTGATCTTGAATTCAAATTTTTGAAGATGCCAACTCCTTCGATCGTATGCGAACGAGCCGCTCACAGACATCGCGACTTCCTCGTCTTCGATTGCCAGTTCGAACATCGCGACATTGTCTCCGGTCATCGCAAAACCCACCTCGACCTGCAAACATCACCGCTGCCCACCCTCGAGTCGTACGCCACATTGCACGCGACCCCCCAGTGTTGCCGCCATTTAGTCTGCCTTCCCAAACCCTAGACACTCGCGACGCCACCCACTTTCCATCGCAACCATACCAGTCGCGAATCCCACTTCGAGCCGTTCGATTTCACGACGCCGCGACCTCCAACCCTCCAGCGATTCCAACCGACTTACCCAAGCGCACGCGAGCTCCACGTGAATGCCTCCACCTCACGCGATTAATCGCGACTTAAAATCGATTGAAGGGGAAAGTATTTGGTACGCCATTTTTCTTTGAAGAGGATGAACAATTGGATTTGATTTCGGTGAAAGAAGGACGAGTTATTTAAAATTGGTAGGGGGGTATGGGTTACACGATAATCTCGTGATGCTCGGCGTGGATTTAGGCTGAAGCTAGGGGAAGAGAATGTGTGATTTTTAGTAATATAAATATAAATTTCAAATCGAATTCGTTTTAAAACTTCAATGCGTTTTCTAACCGTACGGTCACAAAATAACTCCGATAAATACGAAATTGGAAATCCAGTAATAATACAATATTACAGACCCAATGAAACTGGTTTCGTCAAATTCCGAGACTGTTTGAAAAATGACTATTTTTAAATATCGGTTCAAACAATTAAATTCAAAACTGAGCAAAACAGTTTAAAATTTCAATTCTGAAAGTTCGATTATCTTCGGTATTATCATTACGAATTTTAAAAGTTTTTGAAATATTTTTAATCGGCCTAAATTTGAAGATTCAAATTTTTATTCAACTATCAACAGATTAAACTTTATAATTTAATCGTCAATTTCAAAATTATATCGGGGATTCAAATTAAATCATCGTTCAAATATTTAAAATTAATTAAATATTCTCAATTTAATTCGTTCAAAATTCTGGGTCGTTACAAAAGCATTCAATAGAATCTAAATATCCATAAGTAAGATTAATTAATCATCTGATTAATTTAAATCAGATTAATTACTTATGAATAATTTACTAATCCTAGTTAATTAACATTAATTAATTACAAACCATTTTGATTAATTATCCTTTAATCATTAATTAATTAAACATTAATAATAAATTAATTAACCTTTAATTATTAATTAACCATCCTTAATTAATAAATCAATTTACCTTTAATCATTAAATAATTAACCTTTAATTATTTAATTATCCTTTAATTAATTTTCCGTAATTAATTAGTTAACCCCTAATTAATTTTCCTTAATTAATTCAATAAGTGATTATCCCTAATTACTTTCATTAATTAATCTTTAATTAATTAATTATATTCAAATTAGTTACCTTAATCAATTATTCTTTAATCACTTGATTTATCAACTTTAATTATTAATTAATTACCTTTAATTAAGTAATTATCTTTAAGTAATTAATTACCCTTAATTACTTCACATTAATTAACCTTAATTAATTAATTGTTCTTTAATTACTATCATTAAGTAACCCAAACCTTAATTAATTAAAAAGATTTATCATTTATCTTAACTTCTTAATTAAAAAAAATCTTATTTACTAGACCTTGGAATCAAATTATCATTAATTTGTAAATTAACAAAATTCTTTAAGTTAAATTAATGATAAAACACTTCATCTTTTGATTTCTACTTAATTACGTTATTAACTAAGTTTAAATAAGCTTAAGATTTAACTTAATCGAAGTTAAAATAAATTTCATATCGTTTACTTAACCAAGCTTTAAAATAAATAATTATTATTTGAAAGAAATAGTTCAAGTAATTAGTTTTAAAACTTGATTTTTATAAAACTTAGAAACTTGCTAATCCCCATCATTCTACCGAGACAAGCCTGGAAAACTCTCCCTAAAACCCGAGTCAATCCCCTTCTTTTCTTCTTCTTATTATTATTTTTAAAATTTTGATTAAAAATCTTTAAAATGGTTTACTTAAATTTTAAAACCTGATAACACACTCGTGAACACACGAAGCAATACCCGGCTAATCATTCTTCTAGCTCGAGTTCCTTCCCGAGACAAATCTCCATCCTCTCGAGTACGACTTCGAGTCAAACCACCAACAACCCCGAGCGTTCCTCTCTTCCCAAATTTTCAGACGCCGGATTTCGGGTCGTGACAAAATTAGATCTATGTAAACTCATAATCTCAGATCCAACGAACAAGAAAATTAGTTTTAGAACACAATTTTTTTAATTAAATAAATAATTAATTAAATTTATGAACAAAAGTAAAATTTACATCAAATCAAATATGTATCAACTAATGATCTAAAATCTAATCAGAATAATATCAATACTTAAAATAAAACAAGCATGTGATTAATTTTGCCTATAATTGACAATACACAAGAGAATTTCAAAATAGATATAGGTGGAAATGAATATACATACATGTGAACTAGATTAGGTTATAACATCATGAATGAATACAAAAGGAGGAAATCAAACTTGAATAGCCTTGGCTTTTGTAGCACCTTAACTTATGACTTCTCCTTTGATCCCCAAATGAATTCATACCCAACTTTGCAGAGAAGGACGAACCATCTAATATTTTATTTGATGTTTCCATTTAGTTTGGAGTTGATTTTGTTTTGGAATAAAACATGATAATTTCGGCCGTGGCTTGGAAGGAGAAGAGTAAAATCTATTACTTATAAAGGAAAACAGAAACCAAACGTCTGTTTGGGCGACACGTGTTCACTAAGATGTGGCGACTGGAGATGGCATACCAAATCCATTCGTTTCCCCCATTTCAATTTCCATTTCCCTAACCGCATTCGTTCCCAATTCTCAAATCGCAGTCAGTTACCCTTTCTTTTTCCTCCAACACAAATTTGCTTCGTTCTCCTCCCACATCTACCCATTCACAGTCCATAATGGAGTCTGGTCCTCTACCCTTTACTTTCTATAGGGGTACATTTGGTGTGTGGGATACACTTACGACGCTTACAGAGCAACAACACCAAATGGTAAGACTCATTTGCCTTCACCGATTCAGTAATCATTCACAGTTTATCAGTTGTATTTCCGTTTATTATATGTAGTTTAAAATTTATGGTCAAAACTGGATCTGATTTTAGTTTTACTTCACTATAGTAGTAAATCCATTATGTCAATGCTACTTTTTTTCCCTTTTTTGTAAATTTAGCTTTCAGCAATGATAAAAATTAGATTTCTGTATAAAATAGTATAACATCCTAAGTTTCACTATTCGCGTCTGTTTTACTTGGACCTTTGAAAACATCATTGTCGCTGGTTCTTCAATTCAAGAACTCAACAGCCTGTTATAGCAGTTTTGTTTATGTTTGATTTCTTCTTGGTGAATAAATGAAGAATTGGATGATTTAAAAAATCTTAACTGAAAAGGAAATTCTTTTAGGTGATAAAATTCTTGCTTCATATTTTCTGGCTCATAACAGAAAGGAAAATGACTAATTCAAGGACTGGAACTTTCTCCCTCTTTTTCAAATATGACTGTGAATTTAAGCAGAATCATTATTGTATTATTATACCATCTTCTATTATGAAAGGATATTTTGAATAAATATTGTTTTATTTTCTGCACATGTACCATTTATACATATAAATTTGTGGTTTGCATACAAGAAATATTCAACCAATTTTCAGTCTGGTTGACTGTAGTCTACCATTTCCGAATGAATTTCCTCATTTGTTATTTTTAAATGGTTCTACTATTTTTAAGCTTAAATTTCTCTCACCATGTTAAAGCACACATAGTTAGCATAATCAAAAGATAAAACATGGGATGCTACTATCGCTTATAGAATTTTTGCGTTAACATTTGAATTGGAAAAACTTTCATTATATGTGTATTTTTTAATGCATGAATTGTTTTAATTTTTCTTGACATATTTGGTAGGTTCAGAAGAAACAATTAAAAATTAGATTGACATCTCACAAGGTTTCACGTACTGTGTTTCTACAGATAAATATTATGTCGTCTTTGATTTAAAATGTTAGTCATTAGAATCGCGAACCTTACTTTTTGAAGGAACTTGATATATATTGAACAAGCAATAGACGGATACCTATAGCTTTGACATGGATAATGAATATGCCATTATTTTCTTCAATGTATATGTGTAATAATAGGCTATGTTATCATGCTTCTGATTCTTCTACCTATGCTCCAAAATTATTACTTTTTTCATTACAACCACATTTTAACATATCTTTCAGATTATTTATTAAGAAGTATGTACTGCTTGAAAATGGAATTATCTTAAACTTGGTTCCATAAGTGAAAATGGATCAAATGAGCAATATATAACATGAGGGCCAAATATATTTCCCTGTTCTACACACGATTTTGTCTCACTATTTCCAATTATATTTTTGCATGCTGACCGTTTGTTATGTTTAACAAATATTCACACATGGAGAATGTTTTGAATTTATAAAATGGGGATGATTTTCGTTCTAGGCGGTGTATTCCACAACTTTGCTTTATAGACATTCATTAATGATACAAAATTTCTTCATATTATAACTATGTCATTTTACCAATTAGCTCGACAAATTATGCATTAAAAATGTAACGTTCATGAGTTGTTTAATGTATTACTGGATTACGAAATAAGATTTTTATGGATTACCTCTGTATTTGAATCTTCCGGTAGTAAATACTTTGCACCATCTACCAAAATGTATTTATTATACACCAATCTCTTAGTGCTTTGCTTGGGTACTAACTTGATTTGTCTATGCATTCTTCCCAATTTTGTTCAGTTCATAGTATTGATCCTACAAGTAGGTATACTATTTATATGTTTGACTAATGAAGCTCATTTAAGATTGCACCTATATAATACTTTTAAGTCTGAGTATTAGTTGACAAAAAAAGACATCTCCCTGAATTCCCCAAATGTAAATGTTCATCCACCTATAAAAGTGACACAATCGTGGATATCATAGTTTTGATCATGTGCTAAATGAAGTGAGTCGAATGTACTCTGCTTTAGAAGAGTAGATGGTGAGATAGGTTAAAATACTGAGTATATATGGACCAAAATTAATGCATGTTAGTATTGTCTGTCTCATTCATGTATTGTTGGATTGGTTTTCTGAATGTAGTGTTCCACCGTGGTACTATATATTGTTAATTTTATTTTTTATATCATCAATGGTTTGTAGTCTAATTCAAGATATTGTTATTTTATAATTAAGCTTCTTACGAAGATACTGGACCAATAACAATGTGGACTCAATGGAAAATAGTCAAACCAATAAATAAGAGAAAACCATCATCTTAAAATTGGTTGCTGACGAGTTAGGGTTGCGAAATCATATCCTGAACTGGTGTTGGATGAACCCACTGGCGTGATTTTTTGAGCCATTTCTAAGGAGCACTGCCGTCAGATGCATTCACTTGCCTGAGGTAATTTGAGATTTCTGTTTACTGTACGTGCGTAACAGTTGTAAATGCACTGCTTGGACACACACACACATATATATGTTCTGTCTGTCTCTATCTGTTTGTGTCTACAAACAGTGAGCGCATGTCTGTCTACATTTATCTGTATAAACTTTTATGTTCAAAAGGCGTGATTCTTAGAGTAATCTCAGTACATGCTCTGTCGAATTTGGTGATCCTGTTATCCTGAGCGTGGTTCTATTAGGAAAAATTTGCACTGTTATGAACGAGACAGATGTTAATTCATTTATTTTAAAAAATTAATAACGAAAATGAATAACCAAACGGACATTTTTATTATTCACACTTGAATTCGCATGTTTGAATTCCTGTAGTTGAATAATTTCTTCGCATGCAGGTGAAAACATTTTTTTGATCATCTACAAATTTTTTACCAAAATCAGTACACCTTAAACTATCAGTATTGGCAAATTGGGTATTCTTTGTCAATTGAGTTGGAAAATTGACCGCCATAAGTTAGTATCCAGGTTAGTAGTTGTACTATGAAAATTTAAACGCCTTCTGTACAATAAAATTTCAATCCCTGTACAGTCACAGTTAATGAAAAATGATGCTGTGTGATGAATTTACGTGGAAATAACCACTGCATCGTTGTTCACCTGCAATCTCTGATTTTTTTATCTAACTCGCTGATATGATTTTGACTCAAATCTTTGCCACTTTCGCTCATACTAACTCATGGTTCGTTTTGTCTACCTGTGTTCCTTCTTCAACACAGTTTTTGCTCAGAATTTATTCGACCTAAGTTCCATTCAGTTATTAATTCGTTCAACTAATTTGTTACTGCGCAGATATATGTTACTCAGTTTTCATCCTCTCCTTACTCTACCATCCCCCGTCAGCATCATCCTGTTTTTACATACACATGTATCTCTGTATATGTACAGACATATGTATATATCACTATATATATGTATATATATATACGTATACAGATCAGTATATATATGTATACATAGATATCTAATTGCCTTTAAATGGTAGGACTTTTAATTTTCTTTAAGGTTATTACAGGGCAGTCACTAATTGCAAGCTGAGTTGCTTCCAATACTTCAGTTGTCAGACTTCCGTGTTATGTAAGCTTACATTTTTTTATGAAAAGAGTTATTACTGATTTACAGGATATTGAATTTTGGTTGAAATTTATGTAACAGGTGAATTGTTGGTATGACATTTCTTCAAATTTGGTAGATTTGGCATACTGTTTGTCACCTATTCTGAACAAGGTAATTTGAGCTACCTCTTTACTTTGCATGCGTTATATTTGTACACACCCTTACAACAAACATATATATATATATACATATATATATATATGTATATATGTATGTATATATATACTCTGTCCGTCTGTATGTATCTGTCTGCGTATTCAGACAGTTACCGTCTGTATGTCTATGTTTATCTGTATAAAATTTTATGTTTAAAAGGTGTGAAGCTTAGAGCATTATATATATATATATGAACCATCTTCGATTCATGTTTCTATTAATATGCATCGCAAACCAAATCTAAATAATATATAATGCTATATCATTTTTTCTAATTGTTTTTTATTACTTCACTGGATTTTGCTTGCTTGCTGTCAATCAAAGTAATTGTTAAATTTATACCTTAAAATTACATCAATAATCCAATTAAATATTAGTTTTCACGTGCATCTCACTCCTTGGTATCAGGAATAGTAACATTTAGAGCTTTCGCAAATGGGTACAGTCATTATAAAAAACCATTAACAAGAAGGGACAATTCACATTAATTAAACCAAGAGAAAGGCAACAACAATACAAATTGTGTTTGCTCAATAGCCACTGTTCAAATAAAACGACATGTCTATTATTATTCTAAAAAAATATGTTTATCAAAAAAAATATTTAGCAGCTCGAAAATTAAATATATGGGGTAAATGAAATTCATATCCTGTTTTTAGCACAATTCTCTTCTCACTTAATTTAATCGTACTCAAATACTTCTTTGGTTTTTAAAAAAAGCTCCTACTATTTTACTTCCTCCATTCAAAGGTTTAACTATCTCTTTTATTTTTATGCGTTTCACCATTATGTACAAGAGTGTATAGGTGGCGAATATTGGATGATCTTGATTATAGATGATAACGAGTCAAGTTGTTATATAGTTTTATATAACCACTACGTATGCAACTTGGTTTAGTTAGTTATACATCGCGCTTAATGAACCAGTGAAATAAATTCTTCTTTATATACAGCTATATGAACACACAAAATCGGTGGGTAGATTTTTTGTATGTAATAAATTCACAAGTATTGCCTACTGGTTCGTATATATTTTCCCAACATACATATTGGGCATATTTAAAAGCTCATTATATGAAAATATAAGTGACCATTAAAATGTAAACATTAAATTTGTACGAAAGTTGCGTAAAAATTGTTGCTGGCAAAGTATTTAATTATATGTTAATAAAATAAAAAGATAATAGTTATTTTGATATACTGCTTATATGAGAAGTAGGTGGATGAAGGATCAACCATAAGCTACTTTATATATCATTTCAACCTTGATTTCTGTATTACTGTTCAATTGTTTAAATATCAATTTCAAAATACAAAAACACGCTTTTACTTAGTTTGAAGTGCTCAACAACAACTTATTTGTAGAAGGTAATTTGTTATTTTTAATTTAAACCAATCGACTTTGCTTTCAAAGATGTCATTACCTTTCATTTGCTTCAGTTATTGATTCCACTGTTCTTCCAACTTCATCATTTCTCAACTTCAAATTTTACTTTTACCATTTCATTTATTTTACCATATAATTAACTCCTATGCTTTAATTTTTTAGCATATTTCCGGTCAAATTACGTCCTTTAAATCCTTATTGATTTTAGTACTTTTTTTGTAATGGTAAGTTTTATCTCTATTATGTTCTAAATGATTACTAAAATCAGTAGTAAATATGGTTGGTTATAAACCAGTACTTTGAAAAACCTTTTGGTATGTTACTGCATAGGTTCTACTATTGTAATTCTTATTTAATATTACTGAGTATATGTGTTTTTTTACATTCATATACAAACTAATTTTGTTACAAAATTCAAACTGCATTCTTTTGTGGCTTTAGTTAACCTCTAATAGTACTCAAGAAGTACCAAAGGCCAGCATATGAAGCTTTCTTTAAGAATACTAGGATTATAGTTCAGAAAATGAGAAGTTCAACACCCACATCATCTATCACAACATACAAGTACATTCTTTCCATAGTTATCGCAAGTTTGTTCCTATTTTAGACCATGGTACAAATAATGACCATTTTTTAGACTATGAATACTTTAATTTGTGTATTTTCAAGTATCGTAGGTACAAACTTTTTTGTTTAAATAAGTGCTCTATTGTTGTCTGTCAACATCATTGCATATTTAGTCCTCAAACCAAAGAAATGGATGTATTCCAAATAGTGAAACCGTAAGCTATTACTGGAAAGATACAGTTCCTTTCAGCCAACTTAACATGGTGGAATATATTACTGTGCAGTCTACAATTGGCTAAATATTTTACAAATTTTTAACTATGGTATAATAAATTGAGAAAAGCCTTATTTTATGTCTTCTGTGGTTCGTATATTATCTGCTAAGGTGCAAAAAATATTTTATGTAATCATATATGCACATATCTTTAACTTATATATTTTGCTATAATTTTCATCTTATTATACCTGTAATTAGTTTCATCTAAGGCTGTCCTAAAATATTGAAATTATTTATCTTAAGGACAGTGAAATAAAAATGTGAATGCAATTCTCATTGGGTCGAAAAAAAGTTAAGTTTCATTGACTAATTGTTCTATGAAATCCAATGCATTAGTAGATGATGGTGGTAATCACTTAATAGTAGGTGTATTTCAGTTTAGATATGTATTTGTTTGTCCCAAATTTCTTTATAAGTGGAAATCATCAAATGCCAACAATTTCTGATCTTTCTTCTAATTTTTGGGTAAGGTTGTAAGTTATACTCATGATAAGAGCTTTTCGGTTCAAATATGGAGCTTGGACCCAAAATGTGTGTGTGTGTGTGAGTGTGTGTGTGTACACACACGTATACATATCACTATACATCTGTATACATTGATATCTAATTGCCTTTAAATGGTAAGAATGTTTTATTTATTTTTTCATTTATTAACCGACACTTACCAATTGCAAGCTGAGTTGTTTCCAGTACTTAAGCTATCAAACTATCGTGTTTTTTAACTGTACATTTTTCTACGACCCGAGTTAGTAACGACTTACAGACTATTGAACTGTGGTTGGAATTTATGTAACAGGTGAATTTGTGTTACGACAGTTCTTCTAAATTGGTAGATTTGGCGTACTGTTTGTCAATTATCCCGAATAACGTAATTTGAGATTTATGTTTACAGTGCGTGCGTAACAGTTGTAAATGCACTGACTGCATACATACATATATATATACATACATATATAAATATATACATACATATACACACACACACGTTCTGTCTGTCTTTGTCTGTCTGTGTCTACAGACAGTGAGCGTATGTCTGTCTACGTTTATCTGTATAAAATTTTATGTTCAAAAGTTGTGATGCTTCGAGCAGTCTCAGTATATGAGCTGTCGAATATGGTGATCCCGTTTTACTGAGCGTGGTTCTGTTAGGCAAAATATGAACTCTTACGAAAGAGATGTATTTTTAATTCATTTATTGTAAAAAATTAATAACGAAAATGAGTAACCACACAGATATTTTTATTATCCATACTTGAATTCGTATGTTTGGATTCCTGTACTTGAAGAATTTCCTCGACTGCAGATGAAAACATTTTTTTGATCATCTACAATTTTTTCACCAAAATCAGTACCCCTTAAACTATCGGTATTGGCAAATTGGGTATTCTTTGTCAATTGAGTTGGAAAATTAACCGTCATGCGTTAGTATTTAGGTTAGTGGTTGTGCTATGAAAATTTAAACGCCTTCTGTGCAATAAAATTTCAATCCCTATACAGTCACAGTTACTGAAAAATGATGTTGTGTGACGAATTTACGTGGAAATTACCCTTGCAACATTGTTCACCTGCAATCTATGATTTTTTTTAACTAACTTGCTGATGCGATTTTCAGACGCAAATTATTGCCACTTTCGCTCATACCAATTCGTGCTTCGTTCTGTCCTTCCGTATTCCTTCTTTAACACAGTTTCTGCTCATAATTTCTTTGACCTGAGTTCCATTCAGGTATTAATTCGTTCGGCCAAGTTTTTTCTGCGCATATATATGTTAATCAGCTTTCATCTTCTCCTTACTCTACCATCCCCTGTCAGCATCATCCTGTTTTTACGTACACGTGTATCTCTGTGTGTGTGTGTATCACTATATACCTGCATATTGACCTACAAATCAGTATGCATCTGCATATAGTTTTGATTGCTGTTATATCAGAAAATATTATATCTAATTATTTTCCGTATCAAATCCGCCTGCTTTACAATCAGTTATGGAGAACTGTTGTATAACAAATTAGTTAATTATCACCGTCTAAACCTGAATATGTGATGTGAAGATAGCAATATTTTATTTATAGCCAGCATGCTTAACATAAGCCGCAGTTAACTGATACCAAATTTCTCTGTTCTCAGTTGGTGCTTATACTTCTCTTTATCCTACTTGCTGTACTGAATATACATTTGTCGCTGTCACTGTAAAACTAATCTGATTTACATAAGTGTATTTGATAGTTGCAACCCGTTGTAGGTGTTTTTAATTCCCAAAAATTATTGGCAACAATGAAGTAGGTAGGAATGCTAGAGCGGAAAGAAGACTTACAATCAGGGAGCGCACAAATTTGTAACTGATTCACATTTTAGGATTAGGCCGTCTAATGGAATTTAATTTAAAAATATCAGGGAGGAAAAAAACTGGACGGTATACAGCAATGGGATCACGTAGAAATGTGTTTGACAAAGTATGATCAGGTAATGTTACACACTGTATTTTTTATGTATTTTCGAAATAGTTAAAAAACCTGGGTTCGGGCAATTTTAATATTACGTTATTACTGTGTTTTTAACATAAATACGTATAATCCTTCCCACCCAAAAATTCGTGTACCGGATAGAGTTGAGTACAAATTTTTACATACATCACAGTGACAACGGTGCGGCTACATATTCATTTTATTTTATTTGGTTTCCCGTATGCATTCATCCACCTAACTTTGAATTACAACCTGTTGACACAGGACAAACAGTTGAACCATGAAATTTTGGTGGTTCTACCTATGCATGTTTAAACTGTAATGCAACAGTTTGGTATGAAGAAAGAAACAAGAAGTCGAGAAGACCTGTGACTACAAAGTTTTCCATTTGCTGTAAAGGTGGTAAAATCCAGTTACCGAAGTATAAAAAATGCCCTGAATATTTACATAACTTGCTTGATTACAATGGTGGTTCTGATAGTTCTACTTTCAGAGAGAACATACGGGTATATAACTCTATGTTTGCATTTACATCAATGGGTGGGCGTATTGATAATTCAGTAATTTTTGGTTCGGTTCCTTATGTATTTCGAATTATTGGTCAGAATTATCATAAAATTGGATCTATGCTACCAATTGATGGCCAAGCTAAAGTTGCTCAGTTGTGTATTTATGATACAGCGAACGAGGTTACGAACAGAATTAATGCGCCTGGGCTGTCCGGTAGAGATTGCTAAGGTGTTTCGGATCGCTAGAGACTGTTTTGAGGGTAGTACTTTGAACAATGTTTCATTGCGCTTATTGGAAGGGAGAGATAGAGATGGTAGACAGTACAATTTACCAACAACTTTGGAGATTGCGGCGTTGGTTATGGAAATGGAACTATAAGTGAAGGGTTCAGGGACATCGTAATTGAGGAGAAGAGTGGTTTGCTTAAGAGAATCAATGAGAAACACCCAAGTTTCATGGCCATGCAATATCCACTCTTATTTCCGTATGCAGAGGATGGTTATAGACTAAACATACCTTATCATTCCATGGAGGGAACTGATTTCAGTGAGGAGATGGTCAGCATTGTGTCTTGCCTATACTTTCCCCTATGTAAAATATACGGAGAACTTCCATTTACCACAATTTCATGCCTATCCTTCTTCACTTTATGAAATGTCTGTATACCTCCAATTTTCTGCCTATCCTTCTTCACTCTATGAAATGTCTGCATACAGTTAACATATTCTGCTCCATAATTGTCGGTAACCATCTATTCATATAAACTGACTTATGTAGTACAGTCGATATCTCAGCGTAGTGCCTGCCAATATAAACAATAATACTGCATCTCTATGGCACTATTTGCTTATATTTTTCGACAACACATTACACTTTGGTTTTATTCTACAAGCATACATATTGATCATTACTTACGGTTTCCATATTTGCACTACGTACTATTTTCCAAGCATATTACAATACTTCAACCATGTGTTGTGCAGTACAGATTGAATTTATGAATTTATACAACGAATCCACTGTATTACACATCAAAGCTTTATATATATATATGTTTGTATGTGTGTGTGTATACATATAAATATACATATACATACATATATATATAGACACACACACAACCGTATGTATGAAAACCAGTAAACTACACCCCATACAATGCATCATCTCCACAACTCTCACATACCCACCCCATGTTTAAGTTTCTCCCTCTTCTGCCACTGTTTCTATTATTTAAATGTACACTTAGTGCTGCGATCAACGTGTTATTTGAATGCTACCAACCAGGTGCATCATATATCGCTCACACACATACAAATATACATATGTAGACACACAGACAAACAAACATATATACACACATATATAAATATATGTATATACATATATGTATACATACATGTAAGCGATAGGCGAGACAATATAAGTCATAGCTTAACACAAAAAACCACTCCCCATCCATCGGCCCCTCTGATATAAAACAATCAAATTTTTTACCCACATATCCCTTCTTTGCTACGGACCAATTTCTTCCTATTTTAAACAGAACATCTTTTTGCCCACTCCTAACTATTCATTGCCTCATTTCACCCAACTCACATATCCAACAGTGAAGCACACTTACACGCTGAACACTTAATAATACCGACTTTTCACAAAATTTAGCAACATACAAACCTTCCATAGTTAAGCCCACTTTTCACAACATATGTATATATATATATATACATATATACATATATATATGTAAGTATATATGCATATATATACACATACATATACATCTGTATATATGTACGTATATTACATTTACCAGTATATAACAAATTATACCACAAATCTACATTCCTTTCCTATATAAAATCCATGTTACCGCACAACATTTTACACCAACTTTTTACACCTACTTACTTACCAACAATGCCCGTGTGCGTAGCACGGGCCACGCACTAGTGAATGAAAGAAACATTGAACGAGAATAAAATTAGTGGATTTGTTTTATTTGAAAGAATGAAACTTATCCTTTCCTTTCAATCATAACTTCTCTAATCGATTCCTTTAATTTTTCTCCCACTCCATCTCTTTCCTTATCAATATATGGTCGGCCCTATGATGCCATCTAATGGTAGAAAATTTCAATAAACCCCTTCACGCGATTATATTTTGTTTAAACCCATTTAAAGTTACATCGATATTATATATCGATGCGTGCAAGTATAACTTTTATATATGCATTTAGATAATTGCAAACAAGTCCTAAACATCTAATAATTTGGGTATTAATTAATATTTATCAAATATTAAAAAATTTAATTAATTTACAATATCTTGTAAATTGATTAAATCGTGTGGTTTTTCAAAGGATTCACAAATACAGTTGCTCGACTCAAAGGTGTGAATTCAGTCAGTAATTAATATCGAACAATTCAAATATAATATTCACATGTTACTTTATCTAGTTGTGGGATAATTCAGCCGAATGCATTTCTTATAGACATTTTCAGTAAAATCACATTTTATATTATCTTAAGCGGTACCATTTAGTAACAATAATTTACATACATTTTCTTCGTCAACGCTATCACTTTATGATTTATGGAATTTGTTTTTTGAGAAATTCCAATATTATGCTTATTTAACTCAATTAGTCCATAAATAAAGTCTTTGGCTCAATAATAATATTTATTATTAACCGTACTACTTTAGCTAGTGATTTTGACTTTGAGTTAACTACAGTTGTTACACCCCATATTTTGGAGGTATGATAATATAGGGGAAATTAATTAAATAATGATTAATCAAATTAACTTATGAAATAAATAAAGACAAGTAAATTAATAGAGAGTGAATGAATGTAGGATGCCGAGTTAGGGATTTACTAAGAATGAGCTATAATAAGGTTTTAGCCCAAAGATCAAATTATTAAACCCTTGTACTCCAACCTCTCTTTCATTCTCTCATTTTTCTACAAAACAAAAAGAAAGAAAAAAGGAGCTTAGGCCGGCCATATTTTCAACGGAGAAAGAGGAAATCAAGCTAAAGGAAAGAGCATTCATGTCCAAGGAAGAAAAAAGACTTAAAATCAAGTTCAACCAGGTAAAAAGGTAAGTAATACTTTCTCTAAAACCTTCCAAATCTTGTGGGTTAGGATTTTATGCATGTTTGATGTTTTAAAGATGGAGAGTGAATATATGAATGTTAAATAATATTTGTTCGTTTATGGAAATTTAAAGATGATGGTTTTTGATGAGTTAAACAAAAACATGGATCAAACCTTGTCCAAATCACTCGAAGTTTTTATATGAAGTGTGAAATAGTAATTTGAAGATGGATTTTAATTTCATAATTTATTTGGAATTTATATGAATTTTTAATTTGAGAAGAGAAAAGACCCAAATTCGAAAATTAAGTTTTTAAAGTACTAAAAATAATTATTATGGACTGAAAATTTCAAAACAGGTAAAATATGGTAATTTGGATTTTTGGTAATTTTTGGATTTTTCCATGTACTTTATAATTACTATGAATTATTTGGCAAAGAAGAGAGTTAATTACTAATGGGCAATTTGTTAATTAATTTAGGAGGTAGCTAATAAATTTTGAAAAGAAAACTGCAAAAGCTATCGAGAACCAATGAGAATTCGACATGTATATGGGTAAGGTGAAAAGTAATTACTTGGAATGAATATAAAATATTTTTCAAATTAATTACAAAACTGCCATATCAACTTATGATAGCTTGTAAAACCTCAACATGCGATAGCTATGTTTTGGATCAACTTGTGATAGCTAAGTTGAAGTCAACATGCGATAGCTATGTTTGGGATCAACGTATGATAGTTAAATTGAAGTCAATATGCGATAGCTATGATTGAGATCAACTTGTGATAGCTATGATTGGGAATCAACTTGTGATAGCTAAGTTGAAGTCGACATGTGATGGCTGTGATTGGTATCGACCCGCGATAGTTAGGTTGAAGTCAACATGTGGTAGCTATGTTTGGGATCAACTTGCGATGGCTAAGTTGTAGTCAACATGCGATAACAACATTTGGATCAACTACTGATAACCCATATATGTATCAACTTGTGATAGATAGGGTAATGCCGATAAGCAATAGCCCTAGGGTGTGTCAACTTACGATTGCTTTGAAATGTTTCAACATGCGATGGCCTTGAACACTCAACATACGATGGCTTATATGATTAACCTGCGTTGGCAAGGGAAACATCAATATGCGATAGCCTAGTGTCAACATGCAATAGCCATGCAATGTGAATATAAGATGGCTACTAATGCTAAGAAATCCTAAGTACGGACTGACCTTTTGTAGCACTTTGGTAGTCATCTTCTAATGTGATGGTTGAGAATTTCATGGGGAATGAAATGACCACAAAGAATAATAAGTTAAGAATAAATAACTTAATTAAAAAATGAAAATTGAGATTTAGCTAGATAGCTATGTGATGATAAATACAACAATTAGAGAAATGGAAGTGTGAATATAAGGCCTTGGTGGCAATAACATGTCGAAGCATGACATCATTTTTGATAATTTTGATGAAGGCCTGTGTGGCTACCAAATGTCTAGAATATGACATTATATTTGGTAACATTGATGGATGGCCTGTGTGGTTACCAAATGTCTAAAACATGATATTATATTTGGTAACGTTAATGGAAGGCCCGTGTGGCTACTAAATGTCTAAAACACGATATTATATTTGGTAATGTTAATGGAAGGCCTTAACTGCAAACCCTTGTCTATTTACGATAATATATGGGAATGAGGGTGTAAGGCTTGCGTAGCATACAAGCGTCTAAACACAACAGTATACAAGAATAATGGTAGAGGCCTTTGTGGCAACCTTATTATCTATTCACGGTAAGATTGGGAGAAAATCAAATGAAACACCCATGTGAAAACCTTAAGTGTCAAGTATCGATATTGAACTGGTAAAAGTAAGGTCCGAGTGGCAATTTAAAATGAATTGGCTATAGAAATTAGTTGAACATGTGTGTAAGAAATCTCACACTAATGATGAATTTAAAATTTATGTTTGTTCATGATATTATTACATAGTATGATGTAATTGATGATTGAAATAGTAAGGGGAAAACCCGTTCCGTGCTTTAGTGACGTGGTCCCACTATATGTTTGTTGTTTAGGGTAAAGTATTACTCATACCAGGCTTTATGTCTTACCCATGTTTTTATTATTTTTTATAAACTCATGGATGCTCATTCGAGTAGGCTGAGTTTATGGCTTAGACGGATATCTTTTGAGAAGGCAAATAAAGGTGCCGAAGATGAACCAAGAGGCTTATTTGGAAAATAAAAATTGTTTTCAAAACTCCGCTATGTAAAACCAGAATTTATAATTGTTTAAATGTCCATGACAACATCCTTATATGTCGGGCATGACACTCTATTTATATTATATTGTATTTACCCCTGCGTAGGAGCGAAATGGGTTAATACCGAAGTAAAGACTTGTGCAAACCATTCTAATGAAATTAAATTATTAGTTGCTCTATTTACCTAATGTTATGCAAAATAATACTAAACTCACTTTGTCGCTTGAAAATGATTCAAGCGATAATTACAGCATCATCAGCGTTTAATTTCGGGTCTCGAAGTGAGGGATGTTACCACTTTATGTCAGAGCTTAGGTTAGGGTCACCTAAGAAAAACAAAGGCAAGTATAAATTAAGTAATGGAAAAGGAAAATCTTGGGGAGGGTATATGCAACGTAATTTTATTTTGATATATGTAACGATTTGGAATTTCGGATACTTCGTATTTAAATATCTGAATTATTTATATTTGTATCTTGGATTAAATAAAATTAAAGTGATTTAATAATCTTTTTAACCGCCATTTTAATCATAAGTAAAATTGGTAAACCTGTTTTGGAAAAATGTTTACAAAAATAAATACTTTGAAGAAATATCGATAATATGACCGAAAATTGTTTTATCGATAAACAGCTTTTTACTCGTCAGAAGTTGTTCAAACTTTTTTATATACACTTATTTGCTTAGGAAATCAATAATATCAATAAAAAAATTCCCATTTATGAAAAATAAAATATTGATGATGTCGTAGCTGATGTCATCTAGTAGATATTTATGGGTAAGGGTAAAATGGTAATTCATTAAAGAGAGAATTTCCTTAGGAAATAAGGTGTAAAAGTGGCATATGAGAGGGAGGCTCCTTTGTGACCTTTTATGAAGGGTAGAAGGCGATAGTGAACTCTTGTTTAAACCTATAAATACACCCTTAAGTTTAAGTTAATCACTTCTAACAAATTAGGAAAATGGTAGAAACTAATTAGTGGTAATCCACTTCTATCTCCGTTAATCCTTTTCAAATCAAAGCTAATCAAGTCTAAACTACACCAAACTATAACTATAGGTCTAAATCATCATAGGAAGCATGAATATCTAGTTGAAAGTGGAAGAATCAAAGAGGAGATAGGGTTTCCAAGAGGGGTCGTGAGCATAAGGAAGGAGGGGGTGATGTTGCTTTGTGATTTTGGTGCTAAAAGTTGGATCTTTAGGCTTTTGGGTGATGGTAGGAAGTGTTCTTGTGTTTGTTTGTGATTGGGCATTTGTTTGGCTTGGATTTGGGTGAGTTATCTCACTATCTTGTACGTATATGTTGTGTGCTTGAAATATAAAGTTAAAGTGACATTTACTAATTAAAGTTATAAACTTTGGACCCTCTTGCTTTTGAAAGCAAATGACAATCTTTTATTGTATAACATTACTTCAGTTACCTTCTATAACATGTGGTGTGCCCTAGACTTTGTATTTACATGTTTGGTTGGATTAGGTATTGAATTGAAGTTAGTTTGAAAGTGTTTTAAGCGAGAACAGTCATTATAAGTGTACTTCGATATCTCTTAACTTTAACTTGTGTAAATAGAAAATTTATGAACTTAACTTGGGATAATTTGATTTGGTTGTTCTCTACACATATTTTGGTGTATGGGACAGTAAATAAATAGTTGATAGTGATCAAGGATCATGCAATATGGAATATTAACTAAACTATTTACTTGTGTGGAATATAAATATAAAAGTAAAACAATAAAGTAAATGACACCAAAGATTTTTATACTAGTTCGAACTTCCCATTCTACGTTCAGTCCCAGGTGGGTCTCGGGCTGGTTAAGGGCGATCATCTATAATTTTGTCTTAAACATCTATTGAATACGTCGATAAATGCAATATAATTTTTTTCAACTCAAGTGGATCGACATACCCAGTAAATGCTTAATCCAAAACCATAGGTGGCTAACGGATCTATCGGAACAAAATACAATAACTGAATGTAAATCACATCACAGAATAATAACCAACATCATATATATACATATACACTGATAAATGTTCAGTACAATACAATATGAATACAATAAAGGTGGTACTCAACCACGCCGTTGAATCTTTAATAAATAGATATATATGTTGGCTGCAGAGTCGATCGAACGATCAAAACTGCCTTGCCACTCTGTTACTCGTCTCTAAAATCAATGGCTGCAATTACCATTCAAAAATAAATTTAATAAAACACGATGGTTTGTGTTTAAAAATAAAAAATGAAAAATTGAGATTT
The DNA here is from genome assembly GCA_030737815.1 of Allium fistulosum. NCBI lineage: Eukaryota > Viridiplantae > Streptophyta > Magnoliopsida > Asparagales > Amaryllidaceae > Allium > Allium fistulosum. The sequence goes on along the minus strand of CM060904.1, from coordinate 287,553,857 downwards.
TGAAAATAATATTTCTATCAACATTCACTTAACCCGGAGGAACATGTATTACACCGCCTGAGCAACTAAACAGGACTTCAACCGCCTAAGCAACAGAATAGGACTTGTAACAACCCGGTATTGCGTACCAATTATTTATCATCTTTGGACGGTCATCTTTCCTATTCGATTGCTGTTTGGAAAATTGTTAAGTGTTTAATCAGTTACAAACTCTAGTATAAATTTGATTAAGGAATTAGGTGGGCCTTAAAAATCATCTCGGCCCATGCTTTGTGATGCTATGATTTTTTATTAAGGGTTGATAACCCGTTCCTCCATTTTTCACTTCCATTCGTGAACCCTAAGCCAAAATCAAACGAGCGAAAAAAATGGCGGCCACGAGTTTCTTTTTTCCTCCGATCTGGAAAGTAGGGCTTTGGCAGCGTTCTTCTTTCTCGAATTAGAGCTTCGACCCTGGGTTGCGCTCGTCCTCTGATGGTCGATTCTCTGGTTTGCTCGCGCTCGTTCTCTGTTGCTCGATTCTCCGTTCGTCTCGACCTTGTCTCGGAGCAGCTCGTCTCCGCTACGTCAATAAGGTGAGTGGTTAATCCCCTCACATCTAATTCGATATTCATTGATTACGGTAGTTCGATTTTTGTCTCGTGCTGGGAATGTTTGATTTCGATTCAAGTCGCCTCTTTTACTTTCCCTGATTTCGTGATGATTTTGGTTTTTGTTCGACTTTCGAACTTGTAACTGCAGTTTGTTGTATTGACCTTTGGGTCGCAGACGTGTGTTAACTTGTTTACCTCGTATTGCCTTGGTTGCGATGTTGATCTCTCGGCCATGAATCATTTTGTGATACTGGTACTGATCTGTAGCTTAAAATATTTTGAGATGAGAATTTTTCTCCAATTTCTCTGATGATTTCAGTCACTGTCTTGCTCCATTTGAAATTCCTGCATCGATTATTTTAAAAGTAGGATGGCCATCGTTCGAGTTATGGGTTGTTTTCTTTGAGCTTGGGCTCGGCATTGTTTTGATTTGAAACTGCATTTCCCTGAGTTTATACGATTTCGTTTCGACTGTGACTTCTCTGCAGTTTTGTTTCTGGGGTAGCTCTGTAGTGTCACGGCTATTCATTTGTTGTCTGTACAATTGCATCATTTCAGTGCTTCATCACTCGAGTCTTTAAGTTGCAGTTGCTTTGTGTATTGTTCCAGTTTAGTCTGCACATGTTTCTTCAGTGTATACTAGAATATTGTTGAGACTTGAACATGTTGGTCTTGTTTTTTGGTTGATGTAGAAGGTTGTAACTTGAGCCTGTTGCCATTCTGTTTGATCTTTGGTCATATGAACATCACTGAGTTGCTTGATGCACTGGTCTGCAGTTGTATCTTTTGTACACTGGTAGTTGTTGTGTTCACAATCTTTGTCATTTCAGTAGTTGCAATCACTGTTGTCTGCATTTGTTTATGATGAGTTCTTGATATTGTTCGAATTGACTTTGGCATGTCACTGATACCTTTTTATAACTGCTGTACATTTTAGTCGATTTGATAAATTGTTTATTTATCTCTGTTGATGATTTAAATCTGCTGAATTATTGTTTAACACTGTTTAGTGTTATATTTTCCTTATCCGATTTCTTTGTTAAAAGAGTCGGATAGACGAGAATTATTGTGACTGTCGTCTATTTAAATTATTACTGCCTATATGCACTAATAAACTGGTTTGAATTAGACTGACCTGGGTATTATTTTCTTTTGAATGTAATACTCGGGTCAGACCCGAGTTATTTCAGGTTGTAGATTTTCTTCTTTGAGTTGCTGTTCAGGATATGAAGACTTTTCACATCTTTTGAAGTTGTCTCTGTTATTTTGTAGTAGTCGTGTCATTGTATAGAACGATATGTATTCATGTATATTAGTTGATAATGTACTTGTATATATAACTTCTAGAGTCGACAGTTGTAGTTGTATCATATGTATCGTGTCAACTATATTGTAACTGACATCGGTTATATATATATGAGATTTTTGTTAATCTGTGTTCCGCAATTATATTATCTGTGTTATTGTTATATCTAATGTCCTAAACCATTATGAACTATCGTAGTTTGTTTTATACTGATAATTGGGTGTGTCGATGGGAGTAAATAAATAATAGATGAAAAATAAAAAGTATATACCACTCCTATCGAGATAACCAATATTAGTGTAAGGCCAACTACGGATGGTCGCTCCTATCCAGCCTTATTCTTCGTAATAATAGACAGTATTTCTTTTAATACTCTTTGTTATTATGAGCATAGAGGTGGGGCGTCACAGTTGGTATCAGAGCTTGGGGTTTATGGACATAATATAAAACTTAACTCGGAAGGAACATATGTTACAACTATTGGTCGATGTTTTATTTGTGCTTGAGTCAAAACTAAAGTTTTGAAATTTGGATGAAATTTTTAAATAATTTTATTTGAAAATAATAGTGAAATTGAGTTCTGATGATTTGATTGATTTGTGTTCTGTTTATCAGAGTGCGCAGCGGAAACAGTGAAACTGTCTTCGCTGAGTACAACTGATAATCTTTTTGATTTAAAAATCAAAATACGAAATTGATATGAATTTCATTTGTTGTTTACATAGCTGTAATTATTTTGTTTCTTTGAGAACTTCGAATCCGAATTGAGGATTCGAAGAAATTGCAGATATGTGATTTTTGTTGAAATTTCCGCTGGCTTTCTTTTGTACTAATCATCTATTGATTAAATTTTTGCTGTTTTGAATTATCTTCATTGAAGATACCTTCGAATGATTTCTTTGTTCATTCTGTAGTACGTGCAAAAATTTGAATTGCACATTACTGCATTTATTTACGTTGAACCGATGCTTGGTTATGAAACGTATTTTGTTGCCGTTATTTTTATAACGAGATTTTTACACCAATGCTAAAATTTTTGAAGCACGGTGTTTTGTGGCATTTTGATGAATGAGAATTCACTGACATTACATTTTGATGTAGATTGTTTTGATGTGATTTTGACGTTTTAAAACTACTGTCGCTTTGGCTTCCGTAACCGTCAAATTTTAAAAGTGGATTTTCAAGCGGTTATTCCGCAATGCTGATTTGTAACCGTTTTACGGTATTTTGAGAAGTACAATTTCCTTATCGAAATTGTTACTGATTTGCTGTTTTAATCACGTGATTGGAAACTCGTTTTAAAAAATGAAATTTGTTTTATAAATTTTTAACAGTTTGCGTTTTCAAAAGAATGAGAAAGTGACTTAAACGATTCAGCAAAATCGAGGATTATGACCCCTTTCTTTTACTGTTTCGCTTAACTCCGGACTTGTCCAGTTGAGAATGTGAATTGTTATTTTTACAAAATAAATAAAATTGTTTTCAGAAATTTTAACAGTTTGCGCTTTCAAAAGAATGAGGAAGCGATTTAAACGTTTCAGCAAAATCGAGGACTATGACCCCTTTCTTTTACCGATTCGCTTAATTCCGGACTTGTCCGTTTGAGAATGTAAAGTGTATTTTTACAAAATACACAATTTTGCACTTTCAAGGAAACGATGAAGAGATTTAAACGATTTAGCAAAAGTGCGGAGTATGGAACCACACTTTTACTATTTCGGTTAATTCCGGACTCGTTAATTGAATATCTGTTGTTTTGATGATTTTGATGAATTTTACACTTTCAAGGAAACGATGAAGAAAATTAAACAATTTAGTAAAACTCGTGGTTATGGGACATGTGCGTTTACTATTTTGGTTAATTCCGGACTCGTTAATTGAAATATTTTGATGCTTTCGTGTGCTTTCGAGCCACTATGTTGGACCTTCGGGTCATTTGTTGGACCTTCGGGTCATTTGTTGGGCTTTCGGGCCACTCTGCGGACTTTCGGGTCAAATACCAGTACTACACCTTCGGGTCACTCTGCGGACCTTCGGGTCAATCTGATGGGCGCCAAAATTATGTTGAGTACTTGGTAGGCTTCGGCCATATGTTGTTGCACGTGCGGCGAATTAAAAACTCGCCATCTGATGGGATCGATCCAAGCTTTTATGTTGATTTTCTAGTCTTCTTAATTGATTTCTAGATATTTGTTGTTTCCAATTATCTGCAGGTAATTGGATATTTGTTGATATGAGTTCTGATTATCGTTTTTGATAATCAGATATTTGTTGTTTCTAATTATCGCTTGTGATAATTAGATATTTGTTGATATGAGATCTAATTATCGCTTTTGATAATTAAATATTTGCTGATTTGAGATTTAATTATCGCTTTTGATAATTAAATATTTGTTGATATGAGATTTAATTATCGCTTTTGATAATTAAATATTTGTTGATATGAGATTTAATTATCGCTTTTGATAATTAAATATTTGCTGATTTGAGATTTAATTATCGCCTGAGATAATTAAATATTTGTTGATTTTAGATTTAATTATCGCCTGAGATAATTAAATATTTGTTGATTTGAGATTTAATTATCTCTTTTGATAATTAAATATTTGTTGATATGAGATTTAATTATCGCTTTTGATAATTAAATATTTGTTGATATGAGATTTAATTATCGCTTTTGATAATTAAATATTTGCTGATTTGAGATTTAATTATCGCTTTTGATAATTAAATATTTGTTGATATGAGATTTTATTATCGCTTTTGATAATTAAATATTTGCTGATTTGAGATTTAATTATCGCTTTTGATAATTAAATATTTGCTGATTTGAGATTTAATTATCGCTTTTGATAATTAAATATTTGCTGATTTGAGATTTAATTATCGCCTGAGATAATTAAATATTTGCTGATTTGAGATTTAATTATCGCTTTTGATAATTAAATATTTGCTGATTTGAGATTTAATTATCGCTTTTGATAATTAAATATTTGCTGATTTGAGATTTAATTATCGCTTTAGATAATTAAATATTTGCTGATTTGAGATTTAATTATCGCTTTAGATAATTAAATATTTGTTGATTTGAGATTTAATTATCGCCTGAGATAATTAAATATTTGTTGATTTTAGATTTAATTATCGCCTGAGATAATTAAATATTTGTTGATTTGAGATTTAATTATCGCCTGAGATAATTAAATATTTGTTGATTTTAGATTTAATTATCGCCTGAGATAATTAAATATTTGTTGATTTGAGATTTAATTATCGCTTTAGATAATTAAATATTGGTTGATTTGAAAATTGATTATCGCTTGTGATAATCGAATATTTGTTGATTTGAGAAATTTGATTATCGCTTTTGATGATTGAATATTTGCAATTTTTGAGATTTGAGCTTCGTTTTTTTTCTCTGGCGATTCAGGTGAGTAATTTGATTTACTCACATTCAATTCGTGCTCTGTATGGGATTTCTGCTCTGTTTTTCCTTCTCTTTTAGTTGCTGGAACTCGATTGTTCTTGCTTGTGTTAGTCGTATGATTTTGATCCCTGATTCCCACGATGTTGATTCTTTTGATTGAAGCAGTCGAACCTTTTGATTTCTTATCTAATACTTCCCCGCTGACACTTGCTTTGCTTATACATTCGACATTGCCATGTTCTTATGGTTGTTACCTCTTTCCCACTTATCTCTTAGGATTGCGAGGACGCAATTTCTTTAAGGAGGGGAGTCTGTAACAACCCGGTATTGCGTACCAATTATTTATCATCTTTGGACGGTCATCTTTCCTATTCGATTGCTGTTTGGAAAATTGTTAAGTGTTTAATCAGTTACAAACTCTAGTATAAATTTGATTAAGGAATTAGGTGGGCCTTAAAAATCATCTCGGCCCATGCTTTGTGATGCTATGATTTTTTATTAAGGGTTGATAACCCGTTCCTCCATTTTTCACTTCCATTCGTGAACCCTAAGCCAAAATCAAACGAGCGAAAAAAAATGGCGGCCACGAGTTTCTTTCTTCCTCCGATCTGGAAAGTAGGGCTTTGGCAGCGTTCTTCTTTCTCGAATTAGAGCTTCGGCCCTGGGTTGCGCTCGTCCTCTGATGGTCGATTCTCTGGTTTGCTCGCGCTCGTTCTCTGTTGCTCGATTCTTCGTTCGTCTCGACCTTGTCTCGGAGCAGCTCGTCTCCGCTACGTCAATAAGGTGAGTGGTTAATCCCCTCACATCTAATTCGATATTCATTGATTACGGTAGTTCGATTTTTGTCTCGTGCTGGGAATGTTTGATTTCGATTCAAGTCGCCTCTTTTACTTTCCCTGATTTCGTGATGATTTTGGTTTTTGTTCGACTTTCGAACTTGTAACTGCAGTTTGTTGTATTGACCTTTGGGTCGCAGACGTGTGTTAACTTGTTTACCTCGTATTGCCTTGGTTGCGATGTTGATCTCTCGGCCATGAATCATTTTGTGATACTGGTACTGATCTGTAGCTTAAAATATTTTGAGATGAGAATTTTTCTCCAATTTCTCTGATGATTTCAGTCACTGTCTTGCTCCATTTGAAATTCCTGCATCGATTGTTTTAAAAGTAGGATGGCCATCGTTCGAGTTATGGGTTGTTTTCTTTGAGCTTGGGCTCGGCATTGTTTTGATTTGAAACTGCATTTCCCTGAGTTTATACGATTTCGTTTCGACTGTGACTTCTCTGCAGTTTTGTTTCTGGGGTAGCTCTGTAGTGTCACGGCTATTCATTTGTTGTCTGTACAATTGCATCATTTCAGTGCTTCATCACTCGAGTCTTTAAGTTGCAGTTGCTTTGTGTATTGTTCCAGTTTAGTCTGCACATGTTTCTTCAGTGTATACTAGAATATTGTTGAGACTTGAACATGTTGGTCTTGTTTTTCTGGTTGATGTAGAAGGTTGTAACTTGAGCCTGTTGCCATTCTGTTTGATCTTTGGTCATATGAACATCACTGAGTTGCTTGATGCACTGGTCTGCAGTTGTATCTTTTGTACACTGGTAGTTGTTGTGTTCACAATCTTTGTCATTTCAGTAGTTGCAATCACTGTTGTCTGCATTTGTTTATGATGAGTTCTTGATATTGTTCGAATTGACTTTGGCATGTCACTGATACCTTTTTATAACTGCTGTACATTTTAGTCGATTTGATAAATTGTTTATTTATCTCTGTTGATGATTTAAATCTGCTGAATTATTGTTTAACACTGTTTAGTGTTATATTTTCCTTATCCGATTTCTTTGTTAAAAGAGTCGGATAGACGAGAATTATTGTGACTGTCATCTATTTAAATTATTACTGCCTATATGCACTAATAAACTGGTTTGAATTAGACTGACCTGGGTATTATTTTCTTTTGAATGTAATACTCGGGTCAGACCCGAGTTATTTCAGGTTGTAGATTTTCTTCTTTGAGTTGCTGTTCAGGATATGAAGACTTTTCACATCTTTTGAAGTTGTCTCTGTTATTTTGTAGTAGTCGTGTCATTGTATAGAACGATATGTATTCATGTATATTAGTTGATAATGTACTTGTATATATAACTTCTAGAGTCGACAGTTGTAGTTGTATCATATGTATCGTGTCAACTATATTGTAACTGACATCGGTTATATATATATGAGATTTTTGTTAATCTGTGTTCCGCATTTATATTATCTGTGTTATTGTTATATCTAATGTCCTAAACCATTATGAACTATCGTAGTTTGTTTTATACTGATAATTGGGTGTGTCGATGGGAGTAAATAAATAATAGATGAAAAATAAAAAGTATATACCACTCCTATCGAGATAACCAATATTAGTGTAAGGCCAACTACGGATGGTCGCTCCTATCCAGCCTTATTCTTCGTAATAATAGACAGTATTTCTTTTAATACTCTTTGTTATTATGAGCATAGAGGTGGGGCGTCACAGGACTTCAACCGCCTGAGCAACCAAACAGGACTTCAATAATACAGAGAGTTACCTTGATTGAATGTGCTCTTTTAATAGCACAGATAAGTCTTTAGAGTACACCCTTCCTATAATCTTCTCCTTTGTGGTATATCATGTAATTCGTGAAGATAGGAAGTTTATTAAATCACTAATGAAATATTCTTAAATGAACAAGTGATCAGAATGAAGTATTGAATGCTTAGAGTTCAAATAGCAAGATAGATTAGCAATAAGAGTAAGAAATTAGTTTTAGTTATTAAAACAATGGAATTCATGGCTATTTATAGAGGTTGAAGTGTTGTAATCGTTCGTGAAAGATAGCATGAAGAGGTATGGAAGCAACTCTTGAATTAAGAGTTGTTTCTATTCATTGAATTGAAGTGTCTTTTCAAAATATAGTCATTATGAAGATTCAGCCGTTTGAATGGAGCAATTCAGCCAGCTGAATCGATTTACAATCGAAACATCAAGAAAATAGTGCAAAAGTGACACAATTCAGCCGGCTGAAATAGCATGGTCAATGTAATGACCCAAAATTTGACCACTTTAAAATATACTATTTAAAGTGATTTTAAATATGAATTAAGTAAGGTTATATGATTCAAACAAAATTAGATAGGGGTACGTAGGCAGTCACAAGTGGTAGTGATGCAGCCCCTAAAATAATATAACCCTTTCATGTTTACCTGTTATTGGTTGTTGTTTATCTTGTGTTATTGTATCTGTGACGCCCCACCTTTATACCCACGCTAACCAAGAACACTACGGTGTAGTGCTGTCAATTAGCACGGAGGATAAGGCTGTTGAGGAGCGACCATCCGTGTAACTTCTTTGCGCGAGCACCGATATGTCAGATAGAATAGAATGCATATCTTTTAATGAGGAAATCCGACATACCGATACAAACACAAAGCTATCACACAGTGGCTATATATGATCTTCGGAAACAAATATAGAAATAAACGTAACACAAATCAGTCACAGACAATTCATATCACAAAGGCGGAAAGAGATATGAATACAACACATGAAAGTGTACATCAGAGTGGTGGTCTAATAAGATCCACAATAACACAAGTTAATAGATACAAGTGCAAGATAATAGAATACGTATACATCAAGGAGTCTAATCTCAAATGTATACAAACTAAAACTACTAAACTAGAGTAGTTAGCCAAAAGTCAGAAGATGGCTCCAGATATGAAGTCATGAGGAAGCACCTGTAAAATCTCAGTCTGACCCGAGTATTATTTAAGAAGAAAATAATAAACGGATCAGTCTAGCTATAATTATCAGATAAAGTGTTATAGAACAAGAGATATGGCATAAACATATAAGATATCCATAAAAGCATACTACTACAAGTATGAAAATGATAATCAACAAGAGATAAATCAATATCACAAGAATCTTCTCAAAGATTAAAAGAATGTCATATTCTTAATTTAATTCACCAAACCACAATAAAATGACATACTCAACAATGTCAATGGTAAAAGCTGGTGAAACATAAAAATCCAGAAGTCTCAAGAAAAGAGGATGACCAATCCCATAAACTGAACATCGACGCACCTAGAAAGATATGACCCATGTAAAGTCTAGAATCGATACACCTAGAAAGATGCACCCTATGCAAAGTCGAACATCGACGCACCTAGAAAGATACGACCCATGTTCTAGCATTGACGCACCTAGAAAGATACGCCCCATGCATAAATAAACATCGACACAACTAGAAAGATACGCCCCATGTAATGTCTAACATCGATGCACCTAAAAAGATACACCCCATGAAAAGTCTAACATCGATGCACCTAAAAAGATACACCCCATGAAAAGTCTAACATCGATGCACCTAAAAAGATACACCCCATGAAAAGTCGAACATCGATGCACCTAAAAAGATACACCCCATGAAAAGTCTAACATCGACGCACCTAGAAAGATACGACCCATGCATAGATGAACATCGACGCACCTGAATAGATACGCCCCATGCTCTAAACCATAAAATGATCGTCATCGATCATAAAGAGTTTCAATATGTGTGAATCGAAATCACACCAATGAGGCATAGACTAACCTTGAAGATAAAGAGATGTGTGTGAATCGAAATCACACAAATCGTGTCTAGTCTAACCTTGCAAACAAAGAGACATAACACAATCGCTAGTCTAAATCACAAGAATGATCATCGTGATCATAAGAAAGTGTCGATTACACTAAGCTAGTAAATATAAGAGTTTAGCTTCATGTCCCATAACCACTTGCTTAACTCAAATATTTACGAACAGATTGTAGATCTGCACTAGGAAATTGTCACAAGAGTTTCAATCGAACAAGTCCATCAATTAACCGACGAAGTAAACGCAAGCGTTTCATACCACTTGTTTTGCTAAGCCGTTTAATTATATTTTCTCATACGAATGAGGTAAAGGTTTGTATATACTAGTAGATTGGAAAACAGTTTTATAAACGAGTTTGATATTGAAAATAGAGTTGAAATCGTTTTGATGAAAGAGTTTTGATATTTACTACTAGTATTGGAAACCTTTATATTTTGAACTGACAAATCATAGAAGTGATTGTAGAAACAATCAATCATAAAAATTCACGTTCGAAGACGTGAGTAAAGTTCAAAGAAAGCAATTCCCAAAACCATCAAAGTAGAGTTCTGTTGAACGCTTTTCAGATAAGATTTGCCTACGCAGTGTAATGATCCAGAATTTTACCACTTTAAAATATACTATTTAAAGTGATTTTAAATATGAATTAAGTAAGGTTATATGATTCAAACAAAATTAGATAGGGGTACGTAGGCAGTCACAAGTGGTAGTGATGCAGCCCCTAAAATAATATAACCCTTTCATGTTTATCTGTTATTGGTTGTTGTTTATCTTGTGTTATTGTATCTTTCCTGCTTACTATTTTATTCCCCATTTACATTGTTTATTGAGTTCGCAGGTAAGGATAGTGATGTCTCTCTCATCAGAGTTGTGCAGTGGTAGATTTATAGTCATTGTATTTGGTATGTATTAAAGCACACTTTGTAGGATTAATAAATAAATTAATTACTATGATAAGTTGTATAATTGAAATTGTATCCTATACATTTAATAGTGTTGAATATTCATCAAATATTGTGTATTAAGTTGGTAGTTTCCATTAGTAGTTTTAAAACGGACGGATTTTGGCAATTTTAACTGGTCCGAAAATCCGGGTCGTCATAGTCAGCCGTCTGAATATTCATATTAACTTGTGCACATGCATAGTTGTCAGCTGGTTGACTTATGCCATTCATCTTTTTTAGTGTTTTCTGGCTTATTTGCATGTTTTGAAAAACTTTATATTGTGTGTGCGTGCATATACCACTTCGGAGAGATTTTAACATATATTTACTACTAAACTCAGACCTTAAACTTAATACTTAGCTGAAGCTTCAATCCGGAATCTGGCCTGCAAATTGTTGGACAATTTCTCGAGTAAAAACAATATCATCTCCTGCAAGTTTAGTTAGACCTAAACAATATATTTACTTATATAGTTTTCATAATCAAACACCAAAATTCAAGGTTCCAACAATGGTTTGGAAAGTTATAGAAATTGTGAGCCAAAATTGTGAAAGTTGGAAGTGAAAACGTCGCTATGGATGCACTTTAAAAATACCCTTTGCATTTTTGATAAGTATTATAAGTGTACTTATTACTAGAAAAATATGGAAGTTTAAATCATTCATTAACTTGTAGAACAAAGTTGCAAAAATTTATAGCGAGAAGAAGGTCGCTATATGAGCTCTTCGAAATACCTTGTTTTTGGGAATTTTTATAAATAAATTGAAAGATATCCTTAGGAGTTTATTTCCATGGTTTTAAGTACTCTAAGGGTAGTATTTACTGTAAAAATTTCAAGTCTTACATCATTTGTTCAAGTGGTTTAAACTGGTCACAAAGTTCATGCTTTTCTATGTTATTCTTTGTCAAGGACTTTAACAGCATTTATAAATGCTTTAGTAAGTTGCTTGTGGCTTTAAGTGTTTAAAAATGATATTTGAATTTGATATTTTTCCTTAATATTTATAAGGATGCTTTCTAACATATTTTGCAGTTGATTTGAATATTTATTTCTGAATTTTGGAAGTAAAGGAGTTTTATAATTTAAAACATGTTTTAATTTATTTTCATCAAATTATAAAATAGTTCTTTCCAAGTAATATTTTACATAGATATTTAAAACCTATTTATAAGTATTTTTTAGGGGCATTTCACCAGAAGGACAAACTTTGTAGTCCAATTAGTTTCTAGGACACACATTTAAAAAAATTACTTTCAAGGCCAAAGTCAGCAGAATAAGGACAAAGTCACCAGTCCAATTACTTTCAAGGACATAATTTCATAGGTTTTTAGGCCTAGAAACTAATTATTTTACGTTTTGTCCTTGAAAGTAATTATTTCAGTTGTGTGTCCTAGAAACTAATTCCACTTACTAAAGAGGCCCTTGTGGCTAATTTCCACTATTTTTTAAGTATATATATATAAGTTTTAAAAAAATTAACTATGCTTAACACTAAAAGCCGATGAAGTATACTTATCTATTTGTGAGAGTTAAGATTGATGTTCAAGTATGGATAGAAGCGATTAAGCTCTAACCTACTGGCTTCACTCTTGACCGAGGAATAGTTGAGTCGAAAATGTAGGAAAGGTGTTAATCATGCTATTTGTTTACTTGTTTATGAAAGTCATTAATACTATACTTAACACTAAAAGTCGACGAGGTGGAGTTGTCTATCTGTAAGAGTTAAGAATGAATTGTCTGGGAAAGGCTTTGATATGCAACCAGTGCTCTAAATTACCAGGCTTCACTCTTGATCGAGAGTGTGAAGACCCAAAATTTTTGAGATAAAAATAATTCTGAAATGAAAAGAAAATTAAATTAGTTAATAGAAAATAATTGAAGAATAAAATAATTTGAAAATGAATATCAAAAGGGAATGAGAGAAACAAGCAAGGGAATAATTATTTCAATAAATAATAATGAGAAGAAAAATAACTAAAGAATGAATGAGTTTTAAATACACATATCTTATGAATACTATAAATTTATGTGGCCAGAAAAATGTAGGGTAATAAAAATAACTTCTCTTGATAATTAAAATGCATAAAAACTAGTCAAGTAATATTTATGAGTATGAATGCATTTTTGGAAATAAATCAAGATAGATGATAAAAATATGTTAGCTAAAAATCAAGCTTACAAAAGATAAAAAATAAGGCTGAGCCACATAAAAATAATGTGCAAGGAAATCATGCAAATAGCATGTGCACAGAAAAGCAATAAGGAAACTGATTTACTAGAAATGGAAACCAAAAGAAAATGGCACCTTTAGCCATAATTATATACATATGATTCTCTGAGTAAAGTAAGGATAGAATGGGTTTTTCCTCCATTAAAACCCTAGCAAAATGATTTAAATCAAGGGAGGGGCAACAGTTGTTTCTGGGGAGAAAAACAAAGGAAATAAAATTAAAAATAAAATAAACTCACATTGTCTTCAGGCCTGAATATTCTCGGGGAGGAGCAAAGAATGGTGAATGATTAATCAATCTTATGAGGCTAAGGCATTAAGACCCAAGTTAAGGGCAACCATTTTATTTTATAAATACCATATCATGTTTGTGCTTGATTAATTTTTCTGAATAAATGAATGCTGAGAATGGTTGGTGTTTTGATAAATCCTTGGTTGATGCTTTGATTTGTTTTGTTTGATTGTTGATAAGAAAAATACCATGATCTCTGATATGGATCCAGTACCTTAAAACATCAGTTTGTAAATATGTTTAGTAAGATAAATACATTTTATTGTGAAGTAGGGTATTACTGGAAAATAAACTAGGCAGTGTGAATAAAGGAGGTTCATGCTCATGTCTAGATTGTTTTAAATTTGAGATGAACAATGCAATAAATTATTTACGTACTGATTTGTTCAGATCTTAAGCTAAAATGTTTTATGGGTTTTTCTCAAAAACCTTACCCTATGTTCACAATAGAATTGAGTATAAGGATTTTTATATACTGGATTTGTTTAAGTGATCATGATATTCCTGAATATAGGAGATATGCAAGTGTTAAAACAAATTTTGAATAAAACAACTGGAAAATGAGATATGGTATTCTTTTCATGAATGTTTAGTATGGTTGTCTGAAATCCCTGAGTTAGTTTAACTCTCTCTGGTTTATGAAAAAGAAGAAAAGAATATAAAAGCATTTCAAGAGTTAATAAATTTTTCTGAAAGAAAATGAGAATGGTCACTAGATTATAAAACTAATCTAGGAGTAAAGCCTTTATCTATTCATCATAAGGGGGATGATGGGTATGTGCATGACTTGTTTAAGTCCTGTAGGCCTCTGTGCAGGGGTTAACAGAATTGAGTCCCTTGCAATGCACACATGGTGTTCAATGGCAAAGAAGTTAAGACCAAATTAAATTGATAAATTGAGATTGAGGGCTGAGCCATGGAATTAAAATTAGTTAATTCCATCAGAGTATGTGTACATGTATACTGAATTGAATGGATGAATGGATGCTTGTGTGCATGAGTGTTAGTAGGGGCTTATATATATATACCCAGTTTACATTATAAATCCAAATAAGCATCAAGTATATGAATACTCTGCACAATAATTAAAAATAACAAGTTATTATATTTTGATTTCACTCATACCAGAAATTTATTTCTGACCCTATTTGTTGCCTTTTGCAATATTTGGGTTGTCTCATTTTATTGAGGCAGCTCAAAATGTTGTTGCAGGAAAAGATGTATGAATAGCTTGCTTTCAAGGATGTTTGAAGATCTCGTTGCTTTTAGAAATGTTTTTAGAAAATGCAGTGGTTTTATTGTAATAAGTAAGCTAGGCAAAACTTTATTATGTTTTAAGTATTTCCAAGATTGATATTTGCTTATTTTCTGTGTAAAGAATATGTAAAAACTTTAGTACTATATGTGTGTTGGTGAGTTTCTGTTTTCAGCAAACTGATCTGGATGATCTCTGGTGAAGTATGATATAGGAGATCATGCCATATAAATTAATATGTGGTCATATCTTCCTTGGCTATGTCTGATGAATTTTTAGTGGTAAAGTAGAAATAGTTTTAGAAAGAAAAAAATTAATATATAGAACATGCAATAAATCTTTTAAAGATTGAGTTGAACCTGGACCGGGCTAATCAGAAAAGCATGATCATGACTTGTAATTGATATAAGTATATGTCAAGCTTAAAATGAAGCCTGTAATTCTTAATCTGGACATTTGATTTTCAGTAGAAGTTTGCATTGCTTTGTGTAGTAGATCCATATGCATTTTTGTAATACTTGTAGGTCTTACAGCACTATGCTTAACACATCTTACTATCTAGATACATGACTCAAGTCTGAATGCATTTGGTCATGACCAACCAGAGGCAGTTTAAAGTAACTTGAAGTCCTGTTTGTAATAGGCATGACCATCACTTCACAACACCTTAGACACTATCACCTATTGTTTAAGAGAACATCAGCTGTCTACCTAATAAGTTCACTTGAGAATTTTATATTAACTTGATTCATAACATAGCTTTGATTATCTTGTCCTCAAATATATGCTAAGCCTCCATTTGATATAATAGATTGAGTCTGCATTTTTGTTCAAATGTATTATCTTCACTGCCTGGTTTTTGAACTAATTTCTTACCCTGATATCCATCTGATCATATCATATTCTGAGTATTTGTTTTAAAAAGAAAATTGTTTGAATTTAAAAGCAGAACCCCAGGCTAAACAAATATACTAAAGTTGTTTTAAAAGCTTCCTTACTTATCCAGAACAATAAGTGTCAAATACAAAATTACAAAGGTCTGATGTATGGCTTAAAAATACAGGAACTGATTACCTTGAGAAATAAAACAAGTAGAATATTAACTGAACAAAATATCAATTAATTTTTGGTGTTAAGTTCAAAAGAAAAGAAATAGATAAAAATTGCTATGTGACACAAAGTCTCTCAAATATGAGAAACAATGCGTGAGTGAGTTTCTTTGCTATTTTAATTACTTTGATAAGCAAAGAACCATTTATATATCTTCATATATATAAATGACATGGTTTAGTTATACACTGATATGTTTATATTGGTAAAATTCTGGATCTTGGGAGAATGAATTAAGAGAGGTGATCTATTGTAAAAAAAAAATCATTGCAAACAAGTGATAAGAGAAGTGGGTCACTTCAGAGAGATAGTATAAGTTGGAATGTCAGAAACGTGTTAAGTATACAAACCTTGATTTCTATAAGCGATCATTTTTATTGGATGGTCGATTAGTCAACTATCGAACCTAATCAAATATTAACTTAGATCTTTCGAAAAATGTTTTTAAGGATAATATAAGTATGGAATGGTTTCAGGTTTGTTGTGACAATGTGTTAATAACATTTTTCTTTAACCCTTTTTTATTATACTGATGAATGTAAATAAATCTTTAAAAGAAAGTTTTAAAAACAAACATAAGTGAAATGGTTTTGAATTTGTAGACAATATTTGAGTAACATTAGTCTTAAACCTTTAGAATGGATTTGTGAAAGTAATTAGGTACTTAAAATGGATATTTTGAAGGAAATTATAAGTATGGAATCTTTTGGAAAAAGATG
Source organism: Allium fistulosum (assembly GCA_030737815.1). Classification (NCBI taxonomy): domain Eukaryota; kingdom Viridiplantae; phylum Streptophyta; class Magnoliopsida; order Asparagales; family Amaryllidaceae; genus Allium; species Allium fistulosum. The sequence continues at coordinate 287,537,314 of CM060904.1, read as the reverse complement.
TGAGGAATGCAGAATATGGATCTTAAGGCTAGAATGAACACTAAAGGGGGGGGTGAATAGTCTTTATAAGAAATTACTAAATCTTTTTGAGTTATTGTTGATTTGTACACAAATGTATGCAATATTCAGACACAGATATAATCACAGAATCAAACATAGATGCAGAAATAAAGTAAATGCAGTAAAGGAAAGAACACACCGGATTTTATACTGGTTCGGAGTTACCCTACATCCAGTCCCGCACAACTAAGTACGGATTTCCTTTCAAAAGAAATTCAACAATTACAACCCTCGATTTCAAGGCCACGAGGTACACCCTCCAGAATCACAATCCTCTGGGTAGAGATACTTGATTTCCGGGCAACAAGTTCACCCAATTGATTTCTCAAGGCTACAATCACACCTTTTCTCACTTGATTGATTTCCAAGGCTACAATCACACCTTTTACTCTACTGATTACAAAGAAAGCCAATAACTCTGAATAGCACTGGGATCTTGTTGAGATAGTGATAGAGAATCAAACCAGAGTTGATCTAGTTAGATTCAATGTTGATTTCGGCAGAGTGATGATAGGATTTTGAATAAGAAAATGTGGAAGAAGAAGAGAAGTGAAAAACCAGAAAATCTGATATAAAATTCGTTGAAACCAACCCCTATTTATAGAAGAACAACAGCCATGTCCATTCGTGAAAGGTTATGGCGAATAGACACTTCTTTTGAAAATCAATTTTTTGAATCTAACTGTCACTATGTCGACATGGGGTACTAGGGCATGTCGACATCCCAAAGCATTTTTTGAAGATTTGATTATCTTTGAAAATAACCTTTATCTTATATTAAAAACTAGTTAAACTTTATAAATATACTTGACTATAGATAAAATACATAGATAAATATAGAGAATAATATATATAAAATTTTACTATAATTTTATATTTAAATCTAAGTATAAATATATTATAATTAAAAGATAGATTAAAACAAACGAAGTTTAAAACAAGAGTTTATTAAAAACAAAAACAAATAATATTTTAAGGCTAAAACATTGTTTTGAAAATCATTTGAAAAGATAATTTTTAAGGCTAAAACATTTTGAAAAGAAGTTTTGAAAATCATTCTGAAGTAGTTTTGAAAATCATTTTGAAGTAGTTTTGCAAGCTTCTTCCTGCAGAATATCTCATTACATCAGGACTCGAGAACTTGTACAAAACCAGGATGTTCGTGGGTTTGTAAGCCACTTGTCGTAGGTTTGTAAGCTACTTGTCGTGGGTTTGTAAGCCACTAAAAATGTAGAAATGGGTTCCATCCCAAAAGAAAATTGGAGTGAAGATTTCAATGCTATTATGAAGTTTAACATAATTATAGACTCAATACTTATCTTGAAATCTTGAACTCTTGATAATCTTGATATTCTTGATACTCATGAGTCTTCAATCAGGATATCTTGAGTCTCTATACTGTACAGTCTTCATTCTTGGTACCTGCATGGTTAAATCCTGCATATACATATATATCTAAACTATAATGTTAGTATTTATATTTTATAATCTTATTCTAAGGTTGTTGTCAACAAAAACAAACAAACTCTAAACTATATAACTCCCCCTCATTCTTGTACTCAAGTACCTGCATTAATAAACTATATAATAGAGTATATTAAGAAAAAACTATACTTATAGACATGATATTCAATCAACGATTATAAATATATAAATGTATATTTATGCATTCATCAATCCACACCAAGTGTCAATCAAATCAATCAAAACAAACAATTTCAATCAAAGCAATCAATTCAAACAAAGTAATCAAATTAAATAAAGCAATCAAATTAAACGTTACGAGGAACTTCCACCCATCCTTCTTCTCCGAAAATAGGGTCTGCTTTGATGGCATCCCAATTTTCATTGTCATTTGTGAGAGAGACAGGAGGATGTTCTTCGTTATCATCCTTGTGCAGGGAAGAAATCATCCATCGAATTGCCTCGAAATGCCTTTCTTGCTCCTTGGTCACCTGCATTTGACTCAATTCTAAGTGTCGCTAGTTATGAAGAATGAACGAGAGAATATTCTTGAATGAATTAAGAGTTTCTTCAAGATTCTCGGATAATTTATGAATTGGATTAGCCATTTTTGAAATTGTGAGAAGAATGAGAGATAGAATAGATAAGAAATAATATTCAGTAATGAATTCTGGAAGAAATGGGTATATATAGATGTAGAAATTCATTTGAAATGAATAGACATATGGTAGTTATTCAAACTTCAAATTCAAAATGAAGTGTCATTTCTGACCAGTACATGTCGACATGGTCATAGAGGGTTTGTCGACATGAGGCAGTGAAATTTGATGGTAATTTTGATTTTGTGAATAATTGTGTATATATATATTTATATAATATACTAACATTTATTCAAGAGATCAGATAAGCTAGATAACATAATAGAAATTCAATTTCATTGCATAGAAGAGTGATACAATGTTTAATCATAAACAACTACACAAACACTCAAATTAAAACAAACTTAAACTAATTCGACATGATATGAAAATATAGAACTAGTTAGAGGATGATGAAGATGAAGATAATCCAAGTTTCTTGCTGACTTTGGAGAAAAACTTGTTCATCTTGGATGATATTTTGTCCAACTTCTTACTAACGGATCTTTTTAGAACCCGTTGATTCTCAACAATAATCTTTTGGTTTTTGAGAAAGGTTTTGTTGGTAGGATTGGAGGGATAATCAATACTTTCTAGGGTGTCTCACCTTCTTCTTCTTCTATTTCCATTTCATCCCCTTCCTCTTCTTCTTCTTCCTCCTCTTCCTCTTCCATTTCTTCATGAGCCAAATGCTCTTCTTTTTCGGCAAGACTCTCATAAGGTTGAAAAACATATGGGATTTTCATGAGAGAAATGTTTGAAATATTAAAAACTTTTCTTGAAATAAATTCTTCTCCTTTGAAATTTACTCCAAAATAGTTGAAAATCCGAGTAAGGTAAATTCCATGATATAAAGTGTTTTCTCCCATTTCAAAAATTTTAGGACGAAGTTCATCCAAAATAACTTGCGCCCAATTGATATCATAATTTCCGAAAATAGCAAAAAGTGCTTTGCACACTTTTGAAGTAGGATTGTTAAAATTTCCCGATCTTGGGGTCAAAGTATGTTGTAAAAGAAGATTGACAATTCTTGCTTTAGGACGAAAGTTTCGGTTTTTAAATTCAAAGTTTTCATCTCCTTCAAAAATATGATGAAATGTCTCACGATCATGTTCATCGATTTGAAAACTAGAAAGATCCATTCCCGTGCTTTTGCAATTGAGAATGGTACCCAAAAGATCACAATTCAAAACAATTTTAGTGCCTTTGACACTACTCCAAATTTCATTATCATTTCCTTTATAAAATTCTCGATTGAGATTTGCATAGAAAATTTTAACAAGATTTGGGTAACAAACAAAATCATTTTGAGAAGAATCAACAAGACTAAGAATTTGATTGTTTGCAAAAAGAGTATCAATTTCATAAGAAGCAAAGTCTTGAAAAATAGCAAATTTTCCGGGATGGACTTTTCCATAATTAGCATAATTGATGTATGCTTTTATGGTCTCCGGATTATTGAGGAGTTTCTCTTTCAAGTTTCTGGAAATTCTCATGGTGGAGGGGTTGCTTGAAGAAGCCATTAAAGTAGAGAGTAGAGAGCTTGAAGTTTTGAAGAGAGAGTTTGAATTTGAAAATGAAAGTGAAAATTTGTGATAAAAGATAGTGAATAAATAGATTTTTGAAAGACGTGTTCTCTGGTCAAAAGATGCCTTTTCAGAGTATTGAATGAAGTGAAAAGGTGGAGGGAAATTCAAGCATTTGAATTCAAATTTTGAATTTCAAAATTTGTACCTATGTCGACATCAGGGTAGGGACCATGTCTATTTGCACAAAAAATGGACAAACACCTCAAAGTTGTATGATTTAGTAGATCTTATGTTGTTCTTAGTGATTTGGGTGATTTATGCAAATATATGAAAAGCAGGGGCTAAACTGTAAAAAGACACGCAGATTTATAGTGGTTCAGCCAGAATGTGCCTACGTCCACTTTATATGTTATTTCTCTTCTCTTGTTTTAATTACAAGTACAAAGCTTTGATACAAGTAAAAGAAAGTTGTTTGAAATTTCTATCCGTGCTTGAGCTCTCAAAAACTTGTCCCCATTGTTGTACCCCTGCCCCTCTATTTATAGAGTGAGGCTGGGGGTAGGGGTCTAGGATGTGTATAGTCGCTGATGGGCCTGGGCTGATGTGATCTGGCCTGGTACGTCTTGGTTCGTCATTGCTTGGTTCGGAGGTGGTTGGAGTGTAGAATAGACCGGCAGTTGCTTGGACCGGTGGTGGGATGGTGAGGTTGATCCGGTGTGGAGATGGTTCGGCATGGGCTGGTCCAGTTGGTTTGGCAGGAGGGTTGGTCCGGTTGGTTCGGCAGGAGGTGGTTCGGTGGGAGTTAGGAAGGTTGGTCCGGTTATGGAGTTAGGAGAGGTTGGTCTGCCGAATGAGTTCGAATGAGGTCTGCCGGATGGGGTATGCCGAATGGGGTATGCCGAATGGGGTATGCCGAATGGATCAAGCTTCTTAGTCTCGAGGTCTTCTGGGTGAGAACACGCCCAACATTTGCCCCCCAAAGTGGGGCATATTCTTGAATATGGCGTGCTTTGTTTGACATTTGCAATTGGTCCTTGGATGCCGAACCAGATGGTCCGTTCGTGTCCTTTTGTCTATAAGTAGGGGCCGTACGCCTTTGCTATTTCCTACCTGCCGAACTAAACATTTGCTCTTGCCGGATCAAACTTCGTAGCTGAATCGAACGTGGTAGCCGAATCAACGTGGTAGCCGAACCAACCTGGTAGCCGAATCAAAGTGATAGCCGAATCAAAGTGATAGCCGAATCAATTGTGGTGCCCGAATCAATTTGGTAGCCGAATCAAAGTGATAGTTGAATCAAAGTGATAGCCGAATCAACGTGATAGCCGAATCAACGTGGTGCCCGAATCAATTTCCCTATATTCACTGAATCAGGTGAGATCCTTTCTATGTTGGACAAATGGTTTATCGAAGGTAGTTGTATATCTGTATAAACGGATGGAGTTGGGAATGCCGAATGGATAAGAGAACTACCGAACGGCCTTGAGAATTTTGCATTTACTTTACCGAATGACAACGGGAGTTTGAACATTCTGTTTTTATGAGTGAAATTCCATATTATATACTTACTTTTTTACCTCCTTTGTTCTAACAACATGTTTTTCCGGTGTTGTAGATAATGTCTCGTAAAGTGGAAACTCGATCAGAAAAAAAGAAATCCGAGGGTGAAGGAGGTTCCTCTGCCGTGCCCCCAGCTCAGCCGAATCCAGAACGTCACGGATCTGCCCCGAGATCACTAGTGGACGGGTACGGCCCTCAGGAGCTTCTGAACTCCCCACCCGATTGCTTTCCTAGTTCCCTCAAGGAGGAGCAGCTCGATGTCATTTCCCGATCCTTTGGAATCGATAGGGCGCGCTTGCTATTGCCTGGGAGAGACGTTATGCCGTATGATCCTCCTGAAGGGTACTTCGCCTACAGCAGATACCACTGCATGTGTGGTGCCATCCCTCCTCTGAACGCTTGGATAGCCAGCTTCCTTACATATCTTAAGGTGGCCCCGTTCCAGCTTTAACCCAACTCCTATGCTATACTGGTGAGCCTCTTCGTCATTTTCCGGAGGAAGTATGGTCGTGCTCCTTCCAACCGAGAGATCCGGTATCTGTATAACCTGAGGGGCTATAAGAAGGGGTCCCCATACATTAGCTTGGAGTCAGCTGTGACCTTCAAGCCGGTCTTGGATCTGTATTCCAAATTCAGCATGTTCAAGAAGGAATGGTTCTTTGTTAGGGACGACTCTGTATCAATTCTGCGCTTTACTTCTGGATGTAAGTTGATGCTTTTACTTATAATTTCCATTTCGATTGCGATGCTTCTTCTCATTCTTCCTCATTTTTGCTAGCGACAGGTGGCTTTGCGGTTGTGGAGACTGACCGCCTTGTTCAGACGGCGGCTGAGATAGAAGCTATTCTTGGGAAATATAGATCATCTGCCTTCTTGATCAGAAATGCGATTCTTTTGGAGTATAACTTAATCCTTCCACATCAGTCAGTAGTTAAGCTGAGGGAAACGGCGGAGGAGAGGGCGGCTGCTCAGACCAAGGAAGGTGTTACGGTAGAGAGTAGCAAGAGGAAACCTTTCACAAAACCTCCAGCTGTCGGAGGTAAGAAACTCAAGAAGTCGGACGGTCCCTCCCCCAGCAATTGTCCACTTACCCGGGAGGAGGAAGACATAGAGGAGGAAAGAGGCGAGGGTGGAGATGGTCGGGAAGGTGATAAAGGTGGCGATGGCATCGGGGCCTTGCTTCCTGGGCAAGCGGGCGAGATTCAGGAGTGGACGGACGATGCGTTCCACCAGGCTTTCGAGGGGCTGGACGAAGATCCGGCTTTGGTAGAGAAAACCGGGAAAGTGGACAAGGCCGGGACCGGTGCAAGCGAGTCTTCCCAGACCATTCCAGCCAGGGTGGCTCCGACGACTCAAGGTGAACTCTTGACTCCTGCATGCTTCACTAATGATAGGGACTTAGGAATATTTTATGACCCGCTCCCGTCCTGGAATGAAATCCAGGACCTATTGCAGTATCCTACTCCTCCCCAGGGTTTGTACAACCACAGATGTGTTTCTCTCCTTTTAATTTGCTGTGTTTTCTCGAAGTATAGAACAATATATGCTTGTGACACTTTTTCTTCATATCAGGAGCAGGTAAAACGGTCAAAGCCTCAGATTTTCGGCACAGGCTTGAACAGTACAAACTTTCCAAAACTTCTGTCAAGCCGAAGCCTTCGACCCACCGCTCCGGGGATGTGGTCGGCTACCGTCCTCTTCTCGGGGTTATCGAAGAGGGTATTCAGCAGAGAAAGAGGAGTCGTCCTTTATCCGAACCTTCGCCTGGTCCTCAGTTCCCGGCTTAGCCTCTTCATGATATCACGGAGGAGGATAGCGAGTTTGCACCTTCTCCGCACCCGTCCGGAACCCTTCTGTTACTCATATCGACCGTCCTGACTTGGCTCGTAATCCATTTGCGGGTCATCCTGATCTGGATCCAAGTTCCCATGATGTTACTTTTGATGAGGTTACTGGCGAGCACCTTCTTCCCCGCAATCCCATGGTACGGGTGCTCGATGAGGCTAAGTCTTTAGATCTTGATCTTCTTACTACTCGGATAGTTACCATGGGAGACGAGGCCAAGGCTAATATTGATCGGGTGGCGGAGGAGACTAAGAAGCTGATGGGGCATCATGCCCGGCTGGTTAAGGCTGGAGAGGAAATTGGGAGTGCCAACATCCGATTACGGTTGATGGTTTCGGACCAGGCAAAACAGCTTGCTGATCAAGCCATTTAGATTTCCCAGCATGAGGCTGCCTCCGGGCGGCTGAGGAAGGCTATGGAGGAGGCTAGTAAGGCGGAACTGCGAAAGATGGAGGCCGCCTGCAAGGAACAGATAAATATGACCATCTCGACAGTGGATGAGGTTCGGAGGGCGGATCTTGAGCGGGTAGAGGAGCTGTCGGGGAAACTTGAAGTCGCAGAGCTCGCTCAGGTTAGGCTAAAGGAGGAGATGGAGGCGATGCGGAAATCCCTTCAGGCTGACTGCTCGAGATACCGTTTGGAGAGAGAAGCTGCTGTGGGAAGGTTGTCGGCTTCCGAGGCCCGGATGAGGGAGTCTGAGGAGAATGAGGGGATGATGGATGAAATGCTTCAGGACATGTACTTCCGAACTTGGAAGCAGGGCAACCTATCTTGGATGGATGATTATCCTAGGGTCATGGCTAAGATCTATCTTCGGGCTCTGGAGGAAGCTAAGGCCGATGCGGATAAAGATGGTGGCGTGGTCTTCAGCATGGATGCGGTCACTGCTCAGTTTGCCAAGGAGGAGAAGGTGGCGGTGAAGGAAGGTATGCGGTTGCTTGCCGCTGAGGAGGTAGGCGTGCAGGTAGAGGATGACGATCAGGATAGTCAGGAAGCAGGCGCTGGTAAGTCTCCCTTTTTAGTTTTTCCATCAACTTGGTTGCTTATTGCTAATGAGTCCTTTTTCTGACTGGACAGGGGGTCAACAGGGCAAGGATAAAGCTCCACTGCAGCCGGCCCCTTGATTATACCTGGAAAAACTCTTTTTGTGGATTTGACAGTGTTGTATATGTTAGTTGAAAAATAGTAACGTAGCCTTTAGGTTGTAATATTTTGCCACTTGTAATAAATAGTCTTATTTTTGACATGTAATTCTTTAACTTAAGCTGATTTTGTCGTCTTTTGAATGTTTGCTGTTATTTTGGCATGTCGTATGAGAAATATAGCTATGTATATTCTTGTAATTAAATTGTGTTTGATGTCAGATTCTGGTTCTAAATCATAATTTCATGACTTGCAATATTAGCGTGTGGTGTGAACAAATTATAGTCATGTATTTGTACATAAAAGAAGAAAATACCGCCTTTCATGTTTTAATCGTAGATGACAGTCTTGAATATCTTGTATGACCGAGCATGGAATGTAGTCGAATGTCCTGCCACTGTGAGTCCCTACACCCATTGGCGAGTATCTCCTACTCTGTATCATGTACTTTAGGGATTGTTATAGAGGATAGGGAAAAAGCTTTTTAAGTAAAATTGAAATACGTGAAAAGGTAAAACTTCCAATCACGGAAGGCCTTCGATGTGCTTAAGTTCGTGGCAAACGGGTTTTGTAGTCACTTTCCCTAGCTGTGGGTCTTGGAGACATTCGTCACCCATCTTACGCCTCCGCGGGGAGTTAATTCTTTTTTACCACAGCCGCACTTAAGACACATCGGAGCCGAGATCGCGCACAGTAACTACCCGGGCCATTATGGCCCGTAATCGTGGGTATTATTCGATTTACTGTGGCCGGCTAGCGTGGGTACCGATCGTCAACTGTGAACTGCCCCTGGCTGGCCACACCTTATGTTGGGGCTTATAGTCGGTTCACAGTTGCCGGCGAGCCTAACGCCGTAATGAGCTGCCTCGGCTATAGTCGGCCTTCTCGGTGGCTTATAATCGGCTCATTACAGTTGGCTTTAAGGGCCGTCACGAGCAATGAGTTAACCCGCAGCAGAGGAATGCTGGAGCAAAAGTGTCTCATTGGCGAGGGCATAGATTCGCATAGTACCTGTTGGGTCTTGTCCAGGTGAAGTTGCGTTGTGGAGTGCTTTGAATAGAAATGCTATATACTCAGGATTTTGTTCAACAGAAAAGGATAAAGTTAACAAGCAGCCAAGATACAAAGGAACAAGTTAAAAAAGAGACAAGGTTTTTTAAAGTGGTTCGGCACGAAAATGCCTACGTCCACTGATTCTCTTTGTTAATTCACTTCATATGGGCAATACAAGTTAAGAAAAGTATCGACGGAGGTGTTGGATGTTCCATGCCCTCTGGAACACCTCTCCGTCCACTGTTGACAAAATATAGGCTCCGTTGTGGAGATCTTTATGAATTACATATGGTCCATCCCAGATTGGGTCTAGTGCTCCGGGGCGAGGGAAGATTCGCTTGAGGACAAGATCCCCTTCCTGTAAGGTACGATGCTTGACTTTGGAGTTGTAGTATGCCGCCACTTTTTGTTTGTGGGCTGCTGTTTTAAGGACTGCATCATTTCTTCTCTCCTCGACTAGATCCAAAGACATGTTGAGGAGCTCTTCATTCTCTTCTGGGTTATAGTGGATCCTACGGTGGGAAGGCACAATGGTTTCAACTGGGAGCATAGCCTCCGATCCGTATGCCAAAGAGAAAGGAGTGTGCCCTGTTGATGTTCTAAAAGATGTGCGGTAGGCCCATAGTGCCGTAGGGAGTTCATCCACCCAAGCACCCTTTGACTTTTCGAGCTTCTTTTTGATCAGAGCTTTCAGAATTTTGTTGACTGCTTCGACTTGTCCGTTTGCCTGGGGATATGCTACGGATGATAAGCTTTTATGAATTCTGTGTTCTTGGCACCAGTTGGCGAATTCCTCGCTGTCAAACTGAAGTCCATTGTCTGATATGATTTTGAGTGGGACTCCGTACCTGCATAGAACATTTTTGATCAAGAAGTTAATAACTTTTGCTGAAGATACTTTATTTAGAGGCTCCGCTTCCACCCATTTGGTGAAATAATCAACTGCCACTATAGCATATTTGGCCCCGCCTCGGCCCATTAGTAGCTCGCCGATTAAGTCAATTCCCCATATTGCGAAGGGCCAAGGGCTGGTCATCTGAGTAATCCCGGTTGTTGGTAGCCGAGGGATCTTAACAAATTTTTGGCATCTGTCACACTTCTTGATGAAATCTAAGGCGTCCTTGCTTAAGGTGGGCCAGAAATATCCGTATCGGAGTATCTTTTTTGCTAACGTTTGCCCTCCGGTGTGATCTCCGCAGCTTCCTTGATGAATGTTGGATAAGATTTCCTTGGCTTCCCTTCCGGCGACACACCTTAACAATGGGTTAGAGAACCCGCGCCGATAGAGGATGTCTCCTTGTATTGTGTAGCGGGACGCTTTCCTCAAGATTTTCTTGACTTCGTTACGCCCGACGGGTAGTGTGCCACTTTGTAGGTAGTCTCGGATGGGAGTCATCCAAGTTACTCCTTCGGTTGCAGCTATCAGATTCACTTGCTCAAAACTTGGGGCCCGTTGCTTTGAGATGGTCACTGCCCCGAAGATGGTGGTGTCTCTCACACTTGCTTGCTTTGCCAATTCGTCGGCCTCTCGGTTCTCCTCCCGAGGGATGTGTTTGACTAAGTAGTGGTCCAATCGGCTGAGAAGTAACTTGGTCTTCTTTAGATATGCTATGAGTCGTTCTTCTCGAGCTTGGAATTCTCCTAGTATTTGATTAACAATAAGTTGAGAATCGCTATGAAGACACAAAGAATTGGCTCCAATTTCTATGGCAATCTCTAGTCCAGCTATCACTGCTTCATATTCTGCATCGTTGTTGGTAGCAGCGAACTCCAACCTTATAGCATAGTGCAGTTTGTTTCCCCTGGGAGTGATTACTACCACACCTGCCCCCGAGCCTTGTTCGTTCGATGCACCATCCACCAAGAGATTCCACTTGATACCTTCTGCTATGTCCAATTGCTCCTTATCTTCGTTGGTAGTGAATTCTGCAATGAAATCAGCCATGGCTTGTCCCTTGATGGCGGTGCGGGGGTGATAGGTGATATCATATTGACTTAGTTCAATGCACCATTTAAGTAGTCGCCCAGAAGTGTCAGGACGATGGAGTACCTGCCTCAGTGGTTGATCGGTCAGAACTTTGATGGAATGGGACTGGAAGTAGTGACGCAGCTTTCGTGATGTGATCAGTAAACAGTATGCTAACTTCTCAAGTTTAGGATATCTAACTTCTTCCCCAGTAAACCTTTTGCTGACGAAGTAAACTGGTCGTTGCGTGCGGTTGTCTTCCCTTACCAAGGCAGCGCTTAGAGCGTGAGATGACACCGCAAGGTATAGGTATAATTCTTCGCCTTCGCTTGGAGTCGAGAGTATCGGTGGTTTCTGAAGGTGTTCGATTAGGTTAAGGAAAGTGGTTAAGCATTCGTCCGTCCATTCGAACTTTCCTTTATCTTTCTTTAGAGCTTCGAAAAAGGGGACGCACTTGTCCGTTGCCTTGGAGATGAATCGGCTTAGGGCGGCCACTTTTCCATTTAGGCTTTGCATTTCCTTTCGGGTGGAAGGTATCTTGATATTCCTTAGCGCTCGGACTTGTTCAGGGTTTGCTTCTATCCCTCTGGCATGAACGATGAATCCTAAGAACTTTCCTGATGACACTCCGAAGGAGCACTTTAGTGGATTCAACTTCATTCCATATTGTCGAAGTACTTGAAACATCTTGCCTAGGTGGCTTACGTGATCTTTGGCTTCTCGTGATTTCACTAGCATGTCATCCACAGATACTTCCATAGTTCGTCCTATTAGCCCCGCAAACATCTTGTTGACGAGGCGTTGGTAGGTGGCTCCTGCATTTTTAAGTCCGAAAGGCATTACCTTATAGCAGTACAAGCCCCGGTCGGTGATGAAACTAGTGTGGTCTTGGTCGGGAGCATGCATAGGAATTTGGTTATATCCTGAGTATGCATCCATAAAGGATAGGAGTTCATGCCCGGCTGTGCTGTCTACAAGTTGGTCGATTCTGGGAAGTGGGAAGCAATCCTTTGGGCAGGCGTCGTTTAGGTTGGAAAAGTCGATGCAGGTTCGCCACTTCCCATTAGCCTTTTTTACCAGCACCGGGTTTGCGATCCATTCCGGGTAGATAGCTTCTCGTATGAAGTCATTGGCGAGTAGATTCTTTACTTCTTCATCGAGGGCTGCTGATCGCTCTGCCCCCATACTTCTCTTTCTTTGCTTTACAGGTGCCTTGGTAGGATCAATGCTTAATACGTGGCATGCTATGTCGGGGGAGATTCCGGTCATGTCAGCGTGTGACCAAGCAAATACATCCAAGTTGTGGCGGAGAAAATCGATGAGTTGTTCCTTCAATTCGGTTTTTAGTTGGGACCCAATTTTCAGTAGCCTACTTGAGTCGTGCTTGTCTACAGATATAAACTCCATAGCCTCTGCAGGCTCGGCGGTGGCCTCCTCCTCTTTGTCCCTAGGGTCTAATTCATTGAAAGGGTCGCTGGTGTATCGAAGAGGAGGGGCTTTCTTTAGTTGCTATGCTTCAAGGCTTTTTGTGCAGAGGGCAATCTCTACACCTTTCCCTTTATCCTTCCTGTGGTTGTTGCGAAGTTCGGTTACATAGGAGTCTCGTGCAATATCCTGGTCTCCTTCCACTTCCCCTACCCCATTGTTTGTTGGAAATTTCATTTTCAGGCACCATGGGGCTAGGACAATTTGGAAGTCAGACAAGGCTGGTCTTCCTAAGAAGGCGTTGTAGGCCGAATGGTTTTCTATTAGCACAAACGTCTGTTTCCGTACAACGGAGCGGGGATGGCTTCCAATCTCAACAAAGAGGTCCAGCTGCCCGAGGGGCATCTTCGTATCTCCAGTGAAACCGTGTAGTGGTTTATCGCAGGGAGATACATCCTTCATTGATAGCTTCATTTTGTCGAATGCGTGTTTGAACAGGATGTTTACCGAGCTTCCAGTGTCTACCAGGATTCGGTAAACTTCGGCGGGACCGAGTCGGGCAGAGATAACCATGGGATCCATGTGAGGATACTGTCTTCCTTCTAGGTCACGCTTACTGAATGTGATGTCATCACTTTCTTTCCGCTTTGGGTGGCGCTCTTCTATAACCATATTGACACAGTCTTTATTGTCTCTAAGCGACTTCCCATATCTTTCCATCTCTCTCCAACTTCTGTCTACGATGTGCGGACCTCCTGAGATGGTATGGACCACTATCTTCTCTTGACTAGAGCTGCTAGCGTTGCGGTTTCCTCTGTCGGTCCCCGGTGAGGGTAGCCTTGGGTTTTCATTGGCAGGAGCTGGAGTCCTGTCTTGACTTTTTACATAACGTTCCAGTTTCTTCCTTCTGATGTGTTCCTCAATCAGATCTCGGAGATGATGGCATTCGTTGGTATCATGTCCGTGAGATTCGTGGAAGCGGCAGAATTTTCCAGACTTCTGTGCGTTATCTGATTCTTTCTTGTATGGTGGGCGTTTGTATCTAACTTCGCCTTGGGTGGCAAGGAAGATATTTTCGACGGTCTCGTTCAAAGGGGTGTAAGTGTCGAATCTTGGTCCTGGCCGATATAGGCACTTTTCTCCCTTCTTGCCCCCAGCATTGTCTCTGGAATCAGTTCTTCGAACGTCCCTTGCCACAGCAGGGGCGTTGCCATGGGTTGTCTTATTTTGCTGTCCTGATTACCCCTCAACGGCAGCATCCTCAAGCCTCATGTATTTCCCGGCTTCATGGAAGAAATCGGGTAAAGTAGCTGGCTTTTCTTTTGTCAACCTTCTAGCAAATTTAGTGTCCGGATGCACACCACTGCAGAGGGCCATTAGGATAAGCTTCTCATCGACATCTTGGACTACGGCTGCTGCGGCGTTGAATCAGGTTAGGTATTGCTGCAGCTTTTCTCCAGGTTTCTGTTTGACGCTGGATAAGGAATAAGCGTCCTTGGGTTGCTCCACATGAATGCGGAATTGACTGATAAATTTTTCTTTCAACATTTCCCACGAGCTGATGGATCCTTGGGGTAGATGACAGAACCAGGAGGTAGCAAGATCTGCTAAGAAGAGCGGAAAGCATTTGCACAGTACTCCCTCTGTTGCTCCATTCATGAGCATATGCTGCGTGTACCTTTGTAAGTGTACAACGGGATCGGAGGTTCCTTTGTAGGGTTCCATTGTTGGCATCTTCCATTCTCGAGGGGTGATAGCAATTTCGATATTGCGGGCGAAAGGGCTGGTTACCCTAGCGCCTATCCCTCGATCTTTTTGCTCCCGTTGGACACACTCTCTGAATAAGCGTGCCATCCTTTCATCAGAACTTGGAGTAGATAGAAATGAGTTTGGTTCTGTTCTGTGGGATTGATTCCGTCCAGATGACCTGTAGGGATGGTATCGTCTATCATTCCTCATATTTTCCAGTGGCTGCCTTTGATCTTCTGGGAGCATGCTTGGGTCAGCTACAGTTGGCCCTTGCCTTGATCTCCCCCTGTTGGGTTCTGATCTAAGCACTTCCTCAGGTCCAACTTCGGGCTGGACTCTAGCTCGGCCCCGTTCACTGGCGTTTCTGTGGTTAGGCAGCATGACAAGCTCAGCTACAGTTGACCTTCGCCCGGTACCTTCCCTGTTGGGTTCGGTACCAAACGTTTCCTCAGGCCTAACTTCGGGCTGTGCTCGGTCTCGGCTCCTACCACGGCTACTTCTGCCGTTAGCTCCTTCGAAGAAGGAAGATCTTTGTTGCCTCTGAGATCCTCCAGACTGGGACTCGCCCCATGATTCAGTGTTGCGGTTGGATTCTTCAGCGTCCCTTAAGCGTGACATGAGATGGTCCACCAAGGCTTCCTGCTGGGATGTGAAGCGGTTAGTTACTTCAACCACAACTCTGTCCAGATCTGCTCTGGTAATTGCTGCAGGCTGTTCTGTGGCAGGAGTAGTTGGGTTAGCCTGTTCTTCATTTGTTACTGTTGTTGGAGGAGGACGATTTTCTTGATTCGCGACAGCTGGATCTGGAAGACTGCTGGATGCGATGTTTTTTCCTTTGCTAACATCTTTTCTCTGTTTGGGAGGCATGTTTTCCAAGTGGCGGACGATGCTGTTAGGAAAACTGTTAAGTGGATGAAGCTGAAGCTTCGAGCTTCTATCTCTCAATGAAAGCACCAAAAATGTTTGCACAAAAAATGGACAAACACCTCAAAGTTGTATGATTTAGTAGATCTTATGTTGTTCTTAGTGATTTGGGTGATTTATGCAAATATATGAAAAGCAGGGGCTAAACTGTAAAAAGACACGCAGATTTATAGTGGTTCAGCCAGAATGTGCCTACGTCCACTTTATATGTTATTTCTCTTCTCTTGTTTTAATTACAAGTACAAAGCTTTGATACAAGTAAAAGAAAGTTGTTTGAAATTTCTATCCGTGCTTGAGCTCTCAAAAACTTGTCCCCATTGTTGTACCCCTGCCCCTCTATTTATAGAGTGAGGCTGGGGGTAGGGGTCTAGGATGTGTATAGTCGCTGATGGGCCTGGGCTGATGTGATCTGGCCTGGTACGTCTTGGTTCGTCATTGCTTGGTTCGGAGGTGGTTGGAGTGTAGAATGGACCGGCAGTTGCTTGGACCGGTGGTGGGATGGTGAGGTTGATCCGGTGTGGAGATGGTTCGGCATGGGCTGGTCCGGTTGGTTTGGCAGGAGGGTTGGTCCGGTTGGTTCGGCAGGAGGTGGTTCGGTGGGAGTTAGGAAGGTTGGTCCGGTTATGGAGTTAGGAGAGGTTGGTCTGCCGAATGAGTTCGAATGAGGTCTGCCGGATGGGGTATGCCGAATGGGGTATGCCGAATGGGGTATGCCGAATGGATCAAGCTTCTTAGTCTCGAGGTCTTCTGGGTGAGAACACGCCCAACAATGTCGACATATGCCTGTGAATTTCTATGATTTATTTTTCCTAATTATTCTAATATATATATATATACACACTTATTATTTTAATGTCTATATATATATATATCTGGAATATTATTAGAATTATAGTATATTCCAGAAAATATTATTATATTATTAAAATAATAATAAAATTATAATAATAATAAAATAATGAAAAATAAATTTAAAATTCAATCAACACACCAATTCAAAATCAATCAATCAAGCAATCAATCATCTAATTCTAAGCATGCAATTTCAATCAATTGTATTGTAAATGTGTACCTTTTTCTGAGTCCGTTACCTTGAATTCATTGAAGTCGTGAACTGTCGTGAAACACAAATTTGAATTATCTGTCTTCTGATCATCATCACTTGAGGACGAGTCTGAGTCATCTAGAGTAGCAGTAAATGCACGCTTCCGTTTCTTTACCGAATCATTGTTTATAGGAGGATTCTGCCTATTTGGATACGGACAGCCTCTTTTCATATGGCCTGGTTCATCACAGTTGAAACATTTGACATTGTTTGGCACTGCATTCTGATTTCCAGAATTCTTATAGTTGTTTCTCTTGATATTTTTCATCTTTCTGTATTTCAGGAATTTCCAAAAATTCCTGGTCATAAGAGCTATCTCTTCATCATTATCACTATTTGAGTCTGATTCATCGGTCAATGCATTGGATGCCATTGATTTCTTTTCAGATGCTTTGCTTTCTCTTCTCCCGATCATTTGGACTTCAAACGACATTTGATTTCCAATTAATTCTTCTATCTTTAAAGTACTGATGTCATTTTCCTCTTCGATTGCAAGTGTCTTTTGATCCCATTCTGGAGTGAGAGAGTTTAAAATTTTCCTGACTTGATCTTCTTCGGAAAACACTTTTCCCAAGGATATGAGAGAATGTACAATATCCTGAAATCGACTATACATATCTAAAATAGACTCATTAGTATTCATTTTAAATAACTGAAACTAATTTGTGAGCATGGAAATTTTGGTCTATTTAACTTTGCTTGTTCCTTCGTGAGTCACTTGCAAAGTTTTCTAGATTTCATATGTGAAAGTGACTATAGGATCGAGTAATATGGAATAGTATAAAAGCAGTGCGGAATAAAAGAACAATTAGCAGATAATAGTAAATAATAAACGAGCACATCAGGATTTTTATACTGGTTCGAACTTCCCGTTCTACGTCCAGTCCCAGAGTCCTTTCTGGAATTTCACTAACAACAATCCTCACTTAACCCGGAGGAACAGGTTTACAACCCCTGAGCAGCCGAACAGGGACCTGAGCAACAGAACAGGATTTCGCCTCAACAGCCGAAGAGGACTTCACTTTGCCCGAGCAGTAGAATGGGACTTTTACAGAACAATTATTTCTTGACACTGTGTTCTTGAGTAACACGAATTTGTCAATTATAGTACACCCTTCCTATAATCTTCTCCTTTATGATATATATGTGAATGCGTGAAGAATAAGGAAGTAAGAAAGTGAATTTGAATGATGTTGAAAGCACAAGTGTATTAGAATCAAGAATTCAAAGAGTAGAATAATAATCAATTGAGTTGTTATTGAAAACTTGGTTCTAATGTGTTTATATAGATAATAAATAGTTGCAATTGTTCGTGAAGAGTTATCATCAAGAGTTATGATCATATATGTTGGATTAAAGATTGCAACTCTTCACGAATAGAAGTGCCTTTTAAAAAAAATAGCCGTTTTAGATATTCAGACTTCTGAAATTGCACAGGCTCAAACTAGAAAGAAAATAGGCTAAAAATAACCATTTTCAGACGTCTGAAATTACCAAGTCAGACGTCTGAATATTGTACTAACAATATTCATTTTTCCAGATTCAGACGTCTGATTTGGTACATTCAGACGTCTGAATGTAACTAAAAAATACCATAGCTCAAATGGTTAGAGCACTTGCCTTCTGAACTAGTCACCCGGGTTCGAGTCCCGCTCCATGCAATTTTTTGAAAACTTGATTTTTCATTTAAAATATGAATGTATATGTGTGTATATCATTTTGAGAAGATTTTAACATTTGTAAACTCCAGACACGACGCTCTATGACTAATAATACTTTGTTTGTCACCTTTGTCTTGTATCTATCATATATATCTATTCTTGTATCTCCATATACATTCTTTCATACTTTTGTACTATGTATCTTCATTTTGAACGTATTTGATTATCTCTTTTTGATGCTCATGTACCTGCAAATTAGCTTTAGAGATTCTTTGACATAATTGTATAGTTGTTGTCATTAAAATCCAACAATTGAAGTTCTAACATTCTCCCCCTTTTTGATGATGACAACTATACAATTTTAAAAAAATATTCATTCTATATAAAAAAAATATTAATATGTTTAAAGCTCCCCCTAAATATAACATCTCCCCCTAAGTATAATATCTCCCTCTATTAATATGCATATGAATTTCTCCTCCTTTGTCATTATAAAAAAGAATGAGGGAATTTAATAAATTATATAAAATATCTTGTAAATAACGAGATAAACTCATTATTAATTATGAAGGAAAAACAAAATAGATTTTACCATATTTGCTGAAGTCCATATTTCATTGTAGGCACATAATTTTATTAAACGTATGGAACATTCTTTAAAATTCCAAAATCTATCCTTTTCCTTTTGTCTCTCCGAGTACCTGCAAAAATTAATAATAATCATTTTCGGTACCCACTTATTATGTTAGGGTCCGGGGGGTTAGGTCTTAGGAAACCATACCCATTTGGGTGTGGTTGAACCTTTATAAATATAATTTTCATTATTAACTACCATATCAAAATAATTATCAATGTATTTTTCTCTATTTTTCCAATTAATAGGAACCCAAATACTTAGATAATTTATATTTATATTTCTGGTCAATGATTTTGTACTTCTAGAGAAATTATAAACATTATTTCTCATAGAAGTATTTGAATTTCTATAAAAGTTGGATTTAGACTTTACTCGAAATTTAGTACTAGCACTAACATTTTTACTATACCTGAAAGCATATCTAGTGCTATTTCTACGATCAATTTTATTATATCCTAAACCACTTTTATCATGTAACGGTCTAGAACTGGATAAAATCATGTTTAAATCGTTTTGACCTTTATTAAATTTTGTGACTTCAGTGTTAAGTTTATCAAATTTAGCTTTAAAGTCACAATTATTATTTTCAAAAGAAATATTACTGTTTTTCAAAATATCAATTTGCTTGTTTAATTCAAAATTCTCTCTTTTTATCGTACAGTTCTCATTTTCAAGAAGAAATATTCAAGATTCTGAATTATCTAAAGATGATTGTAATAAATCATTTTTATTAATATCTTTTAACTTAGTTTTGAGAGTAGATTTTTCTAACTCTAATACTTTCATGTTAGATTTTAAATCATTAATTTCTACTGATAAATCATCATTTTTATTCTTTTGAATTTCTAATTCCTGAGTGATCATAGATAGTTGAGATGTTAAATTAGAATTAGATTCTTGAGATATTTAAAGTTCTTCTTCTAGGATTTTCTTTTCATCTCTTAGCATACTAATTTCTAATTCAGATCTATTTAATTTTCCTTGTAACTCCTTTTTTTGCTTTTTAGTCTGTTTTACAAATTCCACTAGTTCTGAATTAATTTCAACCAAATATTCAAAACTTAGTTCACTTACATCATCACTTGTAGCCATGAAGCATTTGCTTGTTTGCTCCTTTGATTCTTCTTTATTGTTCTTCCTCTTCCTATTGCCTTGACTAGATCTCTTTATAGCTATTTATTCTAGGATGTTGTTACGATCTCTAGAATCCCAGGCTCTGATACCAAATGAAAGTGACTATAGGATCGAGTAATATGGAATAGTATAAAAGCAGTGCGGAATAAAAGAACAATTAGCAGATAATGGTAAATAATAAACGAGCACACCAGGATTTTTATACTGGTTCGAACTTCCCGTTCTACGTCCAGTCCCAGACTCCTTTCTGGAATTTCACTAACAACAATCCTCACTTAACCCGGAGGAACAGGTTTACAACCCCTGAGCAGCCGAACAGGGACCTGAGCAACAGAACAGGATTTCGCCTCAACAGCCGAAGAGGACTTCACTTTGCCCGAGCAGTAGAATGGGACTTTTACAGAACAATTATTTCTTGACACTGTGTTCTTGAGTAACACGAATTTGTCAATTATAGTACACCCTTCCTATAATCTTCTCCTTTATGATATACATGATAATTGTGGTTATAGTTAAGTTTAACAAGATGGAGATGATCTTCCCAAGATCCCCCAAAATCAAGGACACAAGCACGAAAAAGATCCTTTAAAATCTGATTCACCTTTTCCGCTTGACCGACGGTCTATGGATGGCAAGCAGTGCTCAGATTCAATTTAGTACCAAAGGTCATCAAAGATTAAAGAAAGATTTCTAAACAGAAAGGTCCTAGAAAGACACCTATACCAGTCTGTTTCAAGATAAGGAAAAATAAGAACAACCAAAAGATAGTCTAAAAAACAAAATAAGATAATAGGTTTGAAATTTCTATGGTTTCAGCTTAAACTGATAATTAATTTTACACAAGTTAAATAAATCTTAATTATCTCTAATTTCATTATCTTATCATCTAATTTTCTTAAATTAACAATCTATAAAATCATGGATTTGATTAAAATTAAGTGTGTAACATTCAATAAATTTAATTCTTCTTTATTCCTAATTAAAATTAAATTTATTCCTCTCAATATATTTTATCACCTATGTTAAATATACTTACACTTATTATAACTGTTTTAATTTATTCCTAATTCTCTTAACATCATTTTGTTGTGTAAATTATTCCATTACTCTTTTACTCTATTTACCTCTGTTAATCTTTTATAACTAAAATTTAAGTGTATAACATTTATTATAACCACTCAAATTTTATTTATAAAATCTTTTTATATTGTATATTATCTAATTACATTATTAACTTCTAAAAATTAAGGTAAGTTATATTTGAATGTAATTGAGAATTATACAAATAAAACTTTCTAAAATTAATGTACACTATAAACATTCTAATTCAATCATTTCAAGCTTGAATATTTATTCAAAATTTTGATTTTCTTTTTATACTTGAAGTTATTATTTAAGATAGAATTTAAGAATAAAATTTCCGATTTCTTTCAAACCATTTAGAGATAAATAAACATATGCACAAAATTTGTTAAATAAAATTTAAGTCATATATCTATATATATTATAAATCAAATCATATTTTAGAAATTCAAATCAATTAAATTTCCCAAAACAAAGCTGTAGCAAGACTACAGAATGGTCTTTTCACTTTGAAACTCGAAAATGAACGTCGATGATGCTGCAGTCATCACCGAAATTATTTTCCAGCGACAAAGAGAAGAGCACTAAAATTTTAAACTTTAAAATTCTTTGGAAACAAATTTCTATTCAAAAATACTTTAAATAATATATCCTTTTAAAACTTTAAACACAAGCTTCGAAACCATCGGAAACTAAATTATCAAATTCTTGATTTAAATTCATTTCAGTTTCCAAATCAAATTTATAAACAACTATTTATAAATTCATTTATAGAATGATAAATCAAGTATTATCATTTCAAATAATCAATTTAAATCAATTTATTAAGTTCCATAATATTTACTTATATCAAAATTTATTTCATTAACCAAATTTTAAAATAATATTGTGTCAGTTTGTTTTGTCAAAGCGTTTTAGAAATCCTATCGATAGCGTTGATTAGACGAATCGATCGGAAACCCAAATCAACATCAACAACTCAAACAACACAATATATAAAACAAAACATAGATTTACAAGTAGAATTTAAAAATGTTTGGAGATAGTTTGGAAACAATAGACAAGATGATTAAATAACAAATATGAAGATGGATAAGCTTAGATAAATCGCGGGCAACCTTAACCGGGTCACCGTGACTTAATGAATAAGATCAAATATGGATTGTCTGGAAATCTACATTCGATCTCAAGAGATAGAGTTTGGAGAAATAAAAGATATAAGCATCTAAACCAAGGATAAATATAAATCTCTGGTGAATCAATGCTAATTGTAAAGGAGTTTCCCCCCTTTTACAAGTCATTAGAATATTGGCGAGACCGCCAATTCACTTAAAGCTCATTCGAAGTGGAGTTATGTGATACTCCAAAATCAAAAGAAGATGAATAGTGAGGGACAAGAATGAATTTTGGAACCGCAGGGAACGTTCCAAAAATTCAAAGGAAATTTGAATCAAAAGGAAAAGATTCAAACTCAAACGAAAGTGATTCTGTAAATAAATCTACTCCATATGCTGAGTTTTGCCTCAAAGCCAAAGCTCTGATACTAACTGTAACGACCCGATATTTTCAACCATTCACATCCATTATAAGTGCATAGGCACACACTCATGTCGGAATTGAATTGCTCAAAATACCGCGTTGTAAATAAAATTTGGCAAATCTTAGAATATACAGTAAATAAATATAATCACAGATCACAGACACAG
The DNA here is from genome assembly GCA_030737815.1 of Allium fistulosum. Lineage (NCBI taxonomy): Eukaryota > Viridiplantae > Streptophyta > Magnoliopsida > Asparagales > Amaryllidaceae > Allium > Allium fistulosum. Next base: position 287,514,632 of record CM060904.1, on the reverse strand, counting down.
AGTAAAATAATGCAGCGGAAGTAAAAGAAATAGTAGTTCATAAAGCTACTATATAAATATATCAGAGTTACATAAGATATAACAGAAGAAATAGAGTACAATAGAAGTCTCAATAAAATAACCAAGTACAAGCTGAGTAGAACAACAGAACTGAAATAGATAGGACAAGACAAGCAGATAATCTCCAGCGATTCAAATCTACGAGAGAGTGGAAATCCAAATCTGTGAATAACTCAGGCTGACCCGAGCGTAAAGAAAAACACAAAACACTCGAGTCAGGACAATATATACTTATATAATGTAAACCAACTCAAGTGAACTATAATAAAAGTACAAGTAACTTAAAGAATGCTTGGGATCGCCCATTCTTTAAGGATCCGTTAAACTATTTACTATGTAGTAATATACGCTATAAACAGTAGTGTCTAATTAGTAAAGTATAATCATATACAAAATAGCGTTAAGGGGATGGTGAACCTTAACGGGGTCGGATCTTTAAACCAAAATCGTAGCGGGCTCGATATGGTAGGTGACACGGCACACAAGGCAATGCCAGGGTAGATATACCAATTACGCACACGGACTGATGGAAACGCATAGCAGCCACTACCGCTCCACCTCGAACAACACTCCCAAATCAAGGGTGCGCACCAAATCAATCACAAGTAATAGAATGGTATCTAAGTAGTGTGTCCGATAAGAGGTGCTACCTCACTGGTCCGAGATCGCTCCTGTTTTAGCCACCTTATGCCAACTCACGGGAGTTGGGTCCACGTATATACCTTAGGATCGTCGCCACCATCCTACTTCATTCTGGAAACTCCACCGCGTACACAGTTTTTAAAGTGGTTTTCGGTATCGACAGAGAGTATGCCCATATCCGATCCCGGTCTCTTTAACAACCAATCGTTATTATAACCCGTGGTTATAATTTAAAACAGTATTTTATACTTCAAAATAGAATATCATTTCAAATCCAAATCTTTATCAAAATAAAGATTAAATCAATTCCAAACAATTTCAATATATTTAAAATATCATATCATTTCAAAACATCATTTCAAATCATTTCAATATATCAAAATATCATATCTTTCCAAAACTTCATTTCAAATCATTATTTGAGTTCAAATCCAAATATTCAACTTTAAATACCTTTTTAAATTCAAAGATATCATTCCTTTATTATCATTTCAAGTCACCCTTTTTAAATAGTTTATATTGCAATCAAAATAATTCATTTAAACCATTTTAAAAGTGTAATTATTATACTTTCAAATCAAGTATTCAATTTCCAAAGTTTCAATTCAATTCAATCATTTATTTCAATTAAATTTCCATAGACCATTTCAAATCTTATAAATTTCAAATATAGATTTAATCCATAAAATACAATGTTCAATCTTTAGAAAATTTCAAAGCTTAAATATCCTACATTTCATAAATCCAATATCATTTAAATAAACTCAAATAATATATACTTCAAATTTTCATTTATCAAATAAATTAGATAAATCAGAAATCAAATATCATTTCAAATCCATTTCAAAGTATCAAAATATTATTCAAAACATCATTCATTTTAATTCATTTAAAATACCATTTAATCCATTCATTTTATTAAATTTAAATACCACTTTAAACTCACATTAAAAATCAAATTCTTCCATTTAAAACCATTTAAATGTCTCTTCATTATCTTTAGAAATTTAACATTTAATTTCCAAAGTTATATCATTTTCCAAAGATTAATTTTCATTAAAATATATTAAAACAACAAAAATATAGTTTCCGTAGCACTTATAAAATGCTACGTAAAGTTATAGTTTAAAACAGTTATTTAACAAAAGACAACGCTTAAGTGCTGTAATAGATTTCTTTTATTTTCGACTAAACTTTAGTTATCTTTATCAACTATAGCACTTACAAAGTACTATAATAGCTTTTAGTTTAAATTAACCCCTTTAGTTCATTTAAACAATTACATTTCAAAAAATGCAATCAAATCAAATTCAGAGTTAAATTACAATTTCACAAACAATTAACTTTTAATATAAATCATTTTTAACTTATAAAATCATATAATTTCACACTTAAAAACAATCATTTAAATACCATTTATTCTTATGATTTTATAAAGTCAAATTTCCATACAAAATCAAATTTAATAACAATTTACTTATTTAAATTCAATTATTAAATTTCCATTTCTTTAATTAAATTCTTAACTTAACCAATAAGTTTAAATTCCCAAAATATAGCTTATTTCCCTTTTATTTTACTTAAATAAAACTTCACTTTTAACAAAGATTCAAAATTTCCAATTTTAAGCTATATTTCAAAATTTACTTAAACATTCATTTTATTTAACATTTTAACTTATTCAAAAAATCATTATAATTTTATAATATCATTTAAATTACATTTTTAAATCAAAATATTATATTTTTCTTACTTCATAAAATTTCCTTTTTAAAACAAAACATATATTCCAAAATTTACTTATAGTTCAAATTCTACTTTACCATTTACTTAATTCATTATTTAATTTATAGAAAATCACTAATATTTCTATAAAATCATTTTTACTTAAATTTAAATCAAAATATCATAATATTTATATTTTTAAAATATTTTATAAATTTTAGAAAAATATATAAACCACGGGTATGTATAAAATTTTCTAGCCTAGGTCAAGTGATACGGATGTCTATCATTTCAATCCGCGGTTTACAAAGAAAACCGGGTTCTATCATTTCAAACCCGCAATCCCAAGTTAAATAAAATAAATAAAGAGTCGCTCAGGCTTATCATTTCAGCCCATAACGATCTTTCCCTATTCTAAAGTCCGTTCGGGTATGTATCATTTCAACCCATAGTGAACCTAATCTACAGAGAACTTGCAGTGTGATAAACTGATAAAATAACAGAATAGCATGAAATAACAGTAATAGATTATATAACATATGTAATAACAGGTGTAAACATTATATGATCATAATATAACAGTTATAACAAGATGATATAATTTTACAGATTCAAATGGTGTCAGTTTACTAGTTATATAAGTACATATTGTCTGGTGAGAAGAACTCACTTGTTTAAGCTGGAGATGACGACCACAAACACACAACAAAGATTTCCAGAGGCACGAAAGCACGGAAACACGAATATGATTTGAGATGGGAGAGCCAAAGATAAATTTCCTTGTCACATTCAAACAAAACAAATATAGACAACATGATTTTTCAACCAAAAATTCAATAAAACAATGTTAGAAATGAATGCATGAACCAAAGCCAAAGTGATTGCACATGCTTTCTACCATCTATGCTTCAGCTCCAGATCTGAAATGCATGGCTAAGGAGTGGGTTTGGATCTGGTTTTGGGTTGGTAAGGGTTGGCCAAACATGCGTTAAAAAAGTGGTGAAGTCTAGGTGCAAAAACTAGGTGTTCAAGGCTAAACAATGCAACATAACCTCAAATCTTTGGCACAAATAGGTTCAGCCAGAGGTCATGGGTCACGGCCAGTGGGTGCTGGTGATGGTGGATGATGTGGCAGAGGGTGGAGGTCAGGTCAGAGGTGGTGGTGGTGGTAGTGGCGGCAAATGGTGGTAGAAGGTGGTGCTAACAATCTAGGCTCAGCTAGTGTAATATGTGGTGGTTTTTGGTTATTTTGGTGGTGCTCCTTGCCATGGATGTGCTTGGCCTGCCTTGGTAGTGTAGTAGGGTGGGTAATGATCAGAAAAAGGGGGTGGTGGAGGTCGGACCAGATCTGGTTGAGGAGGGGTGGAGCTATGAAGGTAGAGAACATATGCAAAATCAATAGAAAAATTAGAAAACAAAGGAAGAAGAAGATGAATTTTACCCAAACCTTTGCTCAATGATGGCCGTGAGTTTTTTTCTTGAGAAATGGATGAAATTTTCGTGAAAAAGAGAAGAGAATGCAGCTGAAAAGAATAGAGAAGGGTACGGCCAAAAATAAAATAAAAATAAAAGATGTATTGATTAAAATGAAACGGTGGAATACAAAAGGACTTAGACAAATCAAAGGTCACAACTTTTCAAATTTCTTTTATTTATTTTGTAATTTATAAATACATATAAAAACTGAGAAATAAATATGAAAACTCAGAAATGAAAATAAAAATATAAAATAAATAATTAAATTTTAATTAAATAGAATTTAAATTAAGAAAATGGCTTAAAAATGCAAACTAGGCTTTAAAATTTAGAAATAACTTCAGTACACTTTGGAAAAATCTATTTTAATTTAAATACATGTAGAATGAATATAAATAAAGTAAAAACAGCAAATAAAAGTGAATGCATAAAATAAATAAATAAAATTTAATTATATATAATTAAATTAAGAAAATAGCAAAGAAAATGGAAACTAGGTTTCATAAATTGAAATAAATTCAAGTAAACTTTAGAAAAATTATACTATCACTTTAAAATTATTAAAAGATAAAAATATTCATAAAATAACATATTAACAAATATTAAAATAAAACATGACCAAGAAAATATAATTTATACAATTTAAAATAACAAAATTGCAGAATAAAACAAATTGCACTCAATATTGAAATATACATAACTTTTACAGTTTAACTCTGTTTTCAACGAAACAAAAAGCAGTGTTCAAGTTATTACATCTATTTTCATAATAAAAGATAAAATTTAAGATTTTATATAATTTAAATTTGAAGTTTAAAAGTCAAAGATTTAACAGTTTGAACAGGAATTCACTTTTCAGTAAAATAACCAATTTATACTAGTTTGAAATTATAGTTTACATAACAATCAAAATTTATATTTAGAAATGAAATATTTGAAATAAAACAAGTTTAAAATAATTTCAAATTAAAATAAAGTTTTTAAATCAAGAAATTCAATTTAACAGAAATAAAATATAAAATAAGCCTAAAATGTAGGGTTGTTACACTATATTTGGGAAATTTATTTATGAGATTGAGATCGTGATACGCAGTAATATTTACAAAGTATTTGTAACGACCCGCCTTTCTGAACCCCCGAAGTCGATATTAATACATCCATGGTATTCACGTGCCAAACAACTAAGTGCTAGAAAGACAGATTGTTAGGGGAAAGAAAGGAGATAAATGATAATAAGAAACAAAAACAATCACAGAATCTCACAATGCAATGGAATAACATACACTAATCAACATAATACTTTACAAAGTCATTTCAAAAATGGTACATCAGAGTTATACTAATACAATTCTACCTTTGGATAGTTATAACAGCCTGCCCCTACCTAACCGATATAAGATACATATAATACAGCGGAAAGAGGATAATATCTAGCTATTGTTGAAGCCCCCTGCTCCAAGCTCCTCTACGATGCATCCGGGGAAAACCTGAACTACTTGGCTGCCCATAAAAATTTGAGCACCCAAGAGTTTTAGGGAAAGAAAATAAAACTCTAGGTCAGATATGGGTCTGGTGTGAGTAAACTCAAACAACTGAATTATTATATTTAAAACCCTTTTAAAATCAAAGGTATCTCACCCGCCGTTCGTAGCTCGGTTGGTTTGGGAGCTGGGAGATGGGAACCAAAGGACTGTGTCCGGGCAGGTTCGAATCCCAGCGCCAAACCATCAGTGGGAGTTTCAACGTTAAGCATCCGTGTGCGACGACTAAATAAAAGCGGGGTAGACACACGGCGTGGGGTTTACTTAAGTGAGTATCAATGAATACCATGATCTTAAGGTTCCCCATGATCTCAAAAAAAAAAATCAAAGGTATCTCGAAAGACCATGCCGAACATAAATACAGATGGGTTTTTACCTTACGATAACCAAATTTTTTTTTCTAGATAACCTAGTGATATTATAATAATGTCCAGAGGTCAAAGTAAAATATGAAAATAGCTGAAATACTTGCATCTTACATTTCAACATAGTTGGGCACAGTGAAAACCGTACGGCGCTTATTGAAGAATGGATTCCATACTATGATAAGGTAAGGAACTACCTTCCGATGGTACATCTCTAAATAAAATGCATCGGGGTCTGACAAGAACATCTTGTACCCCTGCCACATAGGATTGGCCTACCACTTGACTAGTAGTACCGAATATGATCACCCACTTTGGGCCTCGAAGCATACATGAGTAGATAGTAATCGATCTAGATTTAGGATGACCATACCCTGATAGAAGCGACCCACTTGGCCCTGTTACATGCCCAATTTTTTTCATTTCTCGGTTAATGAGGCTTAAGGCTATGTTTTACCTTTATTTAGCACTTCCCACTTGGAATGTAAACACTGCCCTCCAGGTAGAAATGCAATGTCAACATTCATCCATACAAGTTCGTTCTAGAACTGAACGAAACCGAAGGCACTACCTCTACTACACCCATTTCGGAATCACCCCCAAGATTAGTAGCAAGTAGCCCTTGCACTTTAAAACTCCATCTTCAATTCCATACCCTTCAAGATGTTTTCAGTTCGAAATGCTTGAGTTGGATCAAAGTGGTTTTCAGAGAACATATCCGATCTCGGTCACTTCGAAACAACTTTCGATAATTTTCGGTAAACTCAACCCCGGTTCTTTAGGAAATAAGCGAACAAAGATAAAAACGGAGATCACCTCCTAACCGTTAGTGGATAGATTTCCTTATCATTTGTCTTAGAATGAAGAAATGAATTTATACATACAATAAAACACCATCGATGGTAACCGTACCATATAATTTCCGTGTTTCTCCTGGATATTTCCAAAGTTACGTTTTGGTCCAGATTTTGATAGTTGGTTATTTAACTATCAAATAAACAATCATTCAAACATGGATTTGATCCCATATGGAATCCAATAAGCCTTTATTAATTTAATATTTAGTTAAAAAATCACTTTATAAAACTTCACCAAAAGATCTTTACACAACACTATTTCCAAAATCCCTTACATCCCTTTTATACTTAGGGAATATTTATACTTATTTTAGCATTATAAGTATATTACCAAAACATATGAAAAATTCTCTCTTTTCAAATTCCTTTTGAAAACATTACTTACTATAACCCAATCCACTTATCCTTTATAAAAAATTTCCTATTAAAAGCTCACTTCATATTTAAATACCTTTATAAATTTCCAAAATCAGTTTATGAAACCCTTTTGTAAGTCTACAAGTCAATTTACAAAACCTCTTTACAAACCTCTAAAATCATTTATAAAACATTTCCCCATAAAAACTCCTTTGATAAATCTTATTTAAGAAAAATCCTTTATAAAATATATTTTGCAACTCATCCTTTAAAATCACTTTAAATAAACCTTTTTACTTAGTAAAAGCCATTTTTATACAATTTATTATTTATAAATACTTTATAAAATAATAATATGACTTAAAAAATCATTTATAAACCTCAACCCCGGATTGATTAAAGAATTGAAATTAATTCAAAACCATACTTTATAATTTCAAAAGGAGCTTAGCAATCCCAATGGTGGTAATTTAAACTACCATTTAATTTCAATTTGATTTCCATGTCACTTAACAATTATTTACATAGGCCAACATGTATGTAAATTCAATTCATATCCAAATCAGGGAATAACATGTTAATATAAACTAACAAGCATAGACATGTCCAAATAACATAATAGCAGGATGGTGATTTTTCCTCTAAATAGATGTTCAATTCAATTCAATCAATTAATAGCAGAATGAAGATTTATTCTACTAACACATGACCACACAGACAACCATTACATTATAGCAGAACGGGGATTTATTCTGCTATTAGATGTCCAAACAATTCAACCAATCAACATTATAATTCATTCATAGTTGTTTGACTACTTAATAGTATCTACACTTGAACCCCTTGTGTTCAAAACCATCTTTGAAAAGAAGTTCCTTTAAAAAACAGTTTGATTCTTAAGAATACAAAGGATTTAAAACTTAAAGTTCCTTTTTAAAATAATTAATTACAAGTCAAACCCTTTATTAAACCATAATTGGACTTAACTAAATTTTAACTTAATTTAATTGATAATTTAGAAATAATTAAACCTTAAATAAATAATTAATAAATAATTAATTATTAAATAAATAATTGAACCCTAATTAATCATATATTAATTATTAAATAATAATGTAAAACTTCACTAATAATTAAGTATTAATTAATCTCAATTAGCAAAACTAAATAATATTTAATTAAAATTTAAATAATAAATTAAACCTAAATTAACCTTAGTAAAATCCTAATTAATCACCAATACTTAACCCTAGTTAATTTAAAATTGATTAAATAATTTAACTCTAACTAAATATTAATTAAATAATTAACTTAATTAATAATAATTAATTATAATGTAAACTTGACCAAATAAAAATATAAAACTTAGTTATTTCCTTAATTAATTAATAATTAATTTAAAACATTTTTAATCAAACTAATCTAACTTGCTTAATTAATACCTAAGTATTAATTAATTACTAATTACTCTCAATTATCATTAATAAATAAACTAATTAATTAATTAATTATCCTTGTCTTAAGTAAACTTTAATTAATTTTTATCTCAATTTAAAAACTTGGAAAAATATAGTTTCCACAAGTTAAGTTTAAAACCACTTTACTTAAAAATGTTGATTTTCCCTCGAACTGCATTCATAGCGACTATCGCTATTGATGTAGTAACTTTGAATTTATTTCTAAGCTACTAACCTTTAAAACTTCTTCTTATTTGTTTTAAACTTAAAATTCAAGTAAAATATTTGAAAACCAAAAACAAAGTTTAAAACTTTAACCTTTAATAAATTTAAACCAAATAAACAACATTTTCCAAAGGATTTTAAAATCCTACTTAACACAATACATGTAAACTAGTTTTCATAAAATATCACATATAAGTTTTACCTACATAATCATAACCAAAAATCCACATACACATCTTGCCTTAAATCACACAATAACACATCCAAGTTCACAAATTCAAACTACACTAAGTAGAGTTTATTTAAAGTCCACTTTTACCATCTCATGTCAACATATCCATCACATATCCAAACCTATTACCATCCAAATGTAATCCAACATACACATATAGCCAATTTATACAACATATATTTCAAGTTAATAACTTGAACTTTGAACTAAAGTTTCCTCCCTAAATTTTATCCAAACAAGACCAAACTATGCTACCACTTGCACCTAAGCTAGAACCATGTTTTACATTAGGAAAATGATGTTTTTGGTGGTCTAAAGGGGGATTTAGGGTTCAGCCTTAGGTACTATATGGCACGACCTTGACGGTTTCGGTAGATATTGTTAGTTCCTGAGATGATGGTTTTGATGACAATAACCTTAGGACTTGTTATAAAATATAAATACTATTATTATTGTCTATATATATATGTATATGAAGGATATATATATATATATGCAAGTACTGAGAATAAAGACTGTACAGTATAAAGATTCAAGACTGAGTATAGAGATTCAAGACCGACGAATTCAAGATTGAAGAAATCAAAACTACAGACTCATGAGTATCAAGAGTTCAAGAGTTCAATATATCAAGATAAGTAATAGAGTCTAGATTTATGTTAAAACTTCATAATAGCACTAAAATCTTTATTCTGATTTTAATTGGAGAATGGAATCCACCTTCTCGCTTTAATAGTGGGATGGAACCCACGACCTCTTTAGTGGGATGGAACCCACAACCTTCTCTAGTGGAATGGAATCCATGAAATTTTCAAAATGATTTTTTAAAGATTTTTTCAAAACCATCCTTTTAAAAGATATCTCTCTTGGTTTAAATATTTTAGCCTTAATTCAAAAACTATTTTTAAATTTCAAAATCATCTCTTGTTTTTAAACTATCTCCTCGATTTTATATTTTAGCTTTAACTCTCAAAAATATATCTATACTTAGTTTTTAATATTTTATAGACTATATATATATATTTATATTATTTTCTAAAACTCTTTTATAAGTTTAAACTATATTCAAAATGGTTTGCAAAGATTAGAAATTGTTTTGACAAGTTTTAGAATAGAAATCATTTTGAAGCAAAATTAATTTTCAAAATTCACATAGGCATGTCGACATCCCTTATCCCCCCATGTCGACATGGTGACCGTGAATTCAAATTTTAAATTTTCAAAAGAAGTGTCTATTTGTCATAACCTTTCGCTAAAGGAAACGACTTTTGTTCTCCTATATATACCAGTTGTTTTCAACGAATTTTAAGTTAGTTTTTCTTCATTTCTTCAATCCTTCTTCTCCGCTCAAATATTCTCTTATATTTTAACAAAACTCTACCGAAATCCTAAGTGAATCAAACTCGATCATCTCTAGTTTGATTCTCTATCACTCTCTCTCAAAGATCTCAGTGCAATTCAGAGTTATAGGATCATTTGTAATCAAAGATCGAAAGATTGAAGTGTATCGAGTCTCTCTTTATCAAAGTGTGACTGGAAACGGTGTGATTGTGGCCCGTAAATCAATTGGGTGTGATTGTAGCCCGTAAATCAATTAGGTGGTCTTGTGGCCTGGTTAAATCAAAAGAGTTTGCCCTGGACTCGGAGACAAGAGGGTGTATCTCGTGGCCTTGAAATCAAGGTTGTAATATCAACATTATATTTGAAAAGGAATTTGCACAAGAAATTGTGTACGACTGGATGTAGGGTAACTCCGAACCAGTATAAAATTCCGGTGTGTTCCTTCCTTTACTGCTTTTATTTACTATTTGCATCTGTGTCTGATTCTGTGATTGTTTCTGTGTTTGTGAATTGCATTTGTTTAAATTTAATTTGAAAAGATTTCAAAAAGATTCATAAAATTAATTAAACACTATTCACCCCCTCTAGTGTTTATTCTGCCTTAAGATCCATAATCCACATTTCCAACATTTAGTATCAGAGCATTAGTTTTCAAAGTTATCATAATCTGAATTTTTAAAAAGTTTAAAATGACAATTTTTGGAAATTCTATTAACACTAGTTCAAAACTGTCCAAATCATCATTGTCTCATAAGTCTGCATATTGTTATTATAGAAAATCAAGTTATCTACCGAATTGGTGTATTGTGCAGGAACATATGTGTTACATGGCTTTTGAAGAATCAACACTCAATGGACAAATGGTGCAAATCAAGAAAAACAAATGGATACTTGATAGTGGATGTTCAAGACACATGACTTGCAATCCGGAGATACTGAATTACATAATTTATGAAGATGGAGGACTGGTCAACTTCAAAGCCTATTGAGTTACTTCATTTAGATCTGTTTGACCCATCTCAAATTCAGTCAATAAATCACATTAAATATGTATGTTTTTGTAATTGTAGATGATTATTCTAGATTTACATGGAGAATTTTTCTGAAACTTAAAAGTGATGCTTTTGATTTATTTAAAACTTTTGCAAAAAGAATTCAAAATCAACTTTCTTTAAAAATCAAAACTATTCGTAGTGATCACGGTGGAGAATTTGAAAATGAAAATTTTGATAATTTCTGTAATAAAAAAGGAATAACTCATAATTTTTCCTTTCCAAGAACTCCACAACAAAACGGAGTGGCAGAGTGTAAAAATAGGATGATTCAAGCGTGCGCAAGAACTATGCTTTCAGATAGTAATTACCAAGAAATTTTTGGGCTAAAGTAGTCGCTGCAGCTTGTTACATTTTGAATTGGATTTTAATTAGACCTCTAACCAATAAAACACCACAGAACTTCTTTTCAATAAGAAACCAAGGTATCTTATTTTAAAGTTTTTGGAAGTAAATGCTTTATTCTAAATACAAAGGACAATTTGGATAAATTTGATCCTAAATCTGACAAAGGAATCTTTATCGGATATTCTAATAGAAGTAAAGCATACAGAGTTTTTAATTTAAAAACTAACACCATTGAAGAAACAATGCATGTATCTTTTGATGAAAATTTCAAAGATTTTGTTCAAATAAATAATGAAGATGATTTTGTTACTTTAAATAATGAATCAAATGAAACAAATTGTGAAACTGTTCATCCTAATAAAAGGATCAGGCTATTAATAGATTATCCTATAGAAAATATACTAGGAAATATTAAATCTGTTGTTAGAACTAGAAATCAACTAAACAAGACGAGTAATGTAGCTTTTATATCAACTATTGAACCCAAAAATCCAAAGGAAGCTTTATTTGACGATTCATGGATTCTTGCTATGCAAGAAGAACTGAATCAATTCACCAGAAGTGATGTATGGGAACTTGTTCCTAGACCTAAGGACAAAACTATAATAGGAACTAAATGGGTTTATAAAAATAAAATGAATGAAAAATGTGAGGTCGTTAGAAATAAAGCTCGGTTAGTCGCGCAAGGTTATTGTCAAGAAGAAGGAATAGACTATGATGAAACCTTTTCACCCGTAGCAATATTAGAAGCCATTAGAATTCTACTTGCTTTCGTAAACCATAACAATTTCAAATTATTTCAAATGGATGTCAAAAGTGCATTTTTAAATGGTTTTGTTAAAGAAGATGTTTATGTTGAACAACCCCCACTTTTTGAAGATGAAAAGTTTCCTAATCATGTTTACAAATTAAAGAAAGCTTTATATGGTCTGAAACAAGCTCCTAGAGCCTGGTATGACAGACTAAGATCTTACCTATTACAATCATATATTGAAATTGGTAAAGTAGATAATACTCTTTTTATTAAAAGAAACATAAATGATATCCAATTAGTACAGATTTATGTAGATGATATAATTTTATGATCAACAAACAATGAAATGAACAAAGAGTTTTCTGAAATAATGACAAAGGAGTTTGAGATGAGTCATATGGGTGAACTTACTTTATTTTTAGGATTGCAAATAAAACAATTAGATAGTGGTATTTTCATTAGTCAAGAAAAGTGTGCTAGGGATCTAATTAATAAGTTTGGTATGACCACCACGAGTGGAAAACCCACTCCTATGGCAACCAATGAAGTCTTGAATAAAGAAGACATGTCAAAAGACGTTGATCAAAAACTATACAGGGGAATGATTGGATCGCTACTCTATATAACTATGAGTAGGCCTGATATTAGGGCTGTCAATTTCCTACACGACCCGAAACACGACCCGAAACACGACCCGAAACCCGTATGGAAATTAGCAGGTTAACCCGACCCATTAATTTGGCGGGTCATTTTCGGGTCAACCCGAATTTGACCCGTTTATAAACGGGTGGGTTTCGGGTTGAGTTTCGGGTTGACCTGCTAACCCGAAATTGACCCGTTAACAACCCGTTTATACTTATATAGGTTGACCAGACCCGTTTACGACCCGACCCGACCCGTTTATGACCCATTTGTACCTTATACGGGTTATACGGGTTGATCCGACCCGTTTACGACCCGTTCTGACCCGTTTACGACCCAATTATACCTTATACGGGTTGATCCGACCCGATTACGACCCGTTTACGACCCGTTTACACCTTATACGGATTGACCTGACCCATTTACGACCCGACCCGTTTATAATCAGGTTACACGGGTCGGGTCGGGTCAACCCGTTTATAAACGGGTCGGGTTCGGGTTGAGCTTTTTCTGACCCGTTTAATAAACGGGTTGACCTGACCCATTTAAAATCAACCCGAACCCGACTTGACCTGACCCAAACCCGACCCGACCCATTGACAGCCCTACCTGATATCATGCATATTGTCTGTCTCTGTGCAAGGTACCAATCTCAATCCAAAGAAACCTATTTAAAAGCTGTTAAACGTATCCTGAGATATGTTAAACACACTTTAGACTATGGCCTATTTTACCCTAAAATTAATTCATTTGATTTAATCTCATATTGTGATGCTGACTATGCTGGTTGTAAATCAGACCGAAAATGTACAAGTGGAACTTGTCACTTTTTAGGACATTCTCTGGTTTCCTGGTTTAGTAAAAAGCAGAATACTGTCTCACTATCAACAATTGAAGTAGAATATATCTCTGCTACTTTGGCTTGTTCTCAAGTTATCTATATGCAACAGACCCTAAAGGATTTTGGATTAAATATTTCAAAATCACCAATTTATTATGATAATACAAGTGCAATAAATTTAACTAAAAATCCTACTCATTATGCCAGAACCAAACATATTGATATCAGACATCATTTTCTCAGAGATAATATAAGTAAAGAGATTATTTCTCTTAAATTTATCAACACTGAGAATCAAATAGCTGATATTCAGACCAAACCCTTGAATCAATCAACCTTTACTAAAATAAGAAGAGAACTAGGTATTTGTTTTATAACTAAGATATAAAGTATAGATGTAGTAACATATATATTTAAATAAATATAGAAAAGAAAAATTGTCAAAATTTTCATAAGGATGTCGACATGCCCCCACCCCCCATGTCGACGTACAACGGTAAAATTTGAAATTTTGTTTTTTCCTCTAAAATCAGTTTGGTGGTTATATAATCACAACATTTCGAATTTTTCTATCTTCTTACTTCATTTTCTCTGTAATAAACTTCTGAAAATATAAAATAATGGCCTCCTCTTCTAAATCAAACCAAAATGCAACATTTTCCTTCCCTTCTCCTAATTCTGGTCCATTTCAACGAACTACATTGGTTCGAGTAATGAAGATTGAGGAAATCATGAAGGATTCTCTGCAAATGCTGACTGAATTATAAGTTACTCAAATAAGGATGGCAAAGGAACAAGAGAAATAGGGCAATATTCTTAGAAATTTGCAAAAATTTCTAATGGATAATCATGTAGACCCTATTGTGATTGAAGATGATTCCTCTAACATACGTATTCATAACCGATTAGAGGACGACGAAGAAGAAGAGGAAGAAGCACAAATGGACGAAGACGATAAAGTTATTTGCATTGGAGAAGTCTGTTTTGACAAAACTGGTAATTTGGTTGAACAACATGGAAACTTTTGTCTCCATTACCCTAATTGTCGATTCATAAGTCATCAATTATCAAGGACTCTCGTTAATGTTTTTATATTTTGCGTACTTGTATATATTTGTGTCTATGTTTCATATATATGTGTAATGTAACATCATATATAATAAAATTAGATTTATGTTTCGCTTATTATACTTCGTTATTAGCATTTAGTTCCATAGTATTAGTTTAAGGGGGAATTATGTAGTTTCGGCTTAGTTTCTGTTGATGACAAAGGGGGAGAATTATAAAATAGGTTAGATAAGCTTAGATTAAGGGGGAGTTGTTGGAATAAGGGGGAGTCGGAGTAGAATCGAAGTTTGTTGGAGTATATTTTATAAACAAAGGTTGTCATCATCAAAAAAGGGGAGATTATTAGTTCCTCAGATGATGGTTTTGATGACAACAACCTTAGGACTTGTTATAAAATATAAATACTAATATTCCTGTCTAGATATATATGTATATGCAGGATATATATATATATATATATATATATATATATATATATATGCAGGTATTGAGAATGAAGACTGTACAATATAAAGATTCAAGATTAAGTATAGAGATGCAAGACCGACGAATTCAAGATTGAAGAAATCAAAACTGCAGACTCATGAGTATCAAGAGTTCAAGAGTTCAAGATATCAAGATAAGCAATAGAGTCTAGATTTATGTTAAAACTTCATAATAGCACTAAAATCTTTATTCTGATTTTAATTATGGAATGGAATCCACCTTCTCGCTTTAATAGTGGGATGGAACCCACGACCTCTTTAGTGGGATGGAACCCACGACCTCTCTAGTGGAATGGAATCCACGAAATTTTCAAAATGATTTATTTTTAAGATTTTTTCAAAACCATCCTTTTAAAAGATATCTCTCTTAGTTTAAATATTTTAGCCTTAATTCAAAAACTATTTTTAAATTTCAAAATCATCTCTTGTTTTTAAACTATCTCCTGGATTTTATATTTTAGTTTTAAATCTCAAAAATATATCTATACTTAGTTTTTAATATTTTATAGATTATATATATATATATATTTAGATTATTTTCTAAAACCCTTTTATAAGTTTAAACTATATTCAAAATGGTTTACAAAGATTAGAAATTGTTTTGACAAGTTTTAGAATAGAAATCATTTTAAAGCAAAATTAATTTTTCACATAGGCATGTCGACATCCCTCATCCTCCCATGTCGACATGGTAAGCGTAGAATTCAAATTTCAAATTTTCAAAAGAAGTGTCTATTTGTCATAACCTTTCGCGAATGGACATGACTGTTGTTCTCCTATATATACTAGTTGTTTTCAACAAATTTTAAGTTAGTTTTTCTTCATTTCTTCACTCCTTCTCCACTCAAATATTCTTTTATATTTTAACAGAACTCTACCGAAATCTTAAGTGAATCAAACACGATCATCTCTATTTTGATTCTCTGTCACTCTCTCTCAAATATCTCAATGCTATTCAAAGTTATAGGATAATTTGTAATCAAAGATCGAAAGATCGAAGTGTATCGAGTCACTCTCTATCAAAGTGTGATTGGAAATGGTGTGATTGTGACCCGTAAATCAATTAGGTGCGATTGTAGCCCGTAAATCAATTAGGTGATCTTGTAGCCTGGTTAAATCAAGAGAGTTTGCCCTGGACTCAGAGACAGGAGGATGTACCTCAAAGCCTTGAAATCGAGGTTGTAATATCGATATTATATTTGAAAAGAAATATGCACAAGAAATTGTGTGGGACTGGATGTAAGGTAACTTCGAACCAGTATAAAATTTCGGTGTGTTCTTTCCTTTACTGCTTTTATTTATTATTTGCATCTGTGTCTGATCTGTGATTATTTTTGTGTTTGTGAATCACATCTGTTTGAATTTAATTTGAAAAGATTTCAAAAAGATTCATCAAATTAATTAAACACTATTCACCCCCCTTTAGTGTTAATTCTGCCTTAAGATCTGTAATCCGCATTTCCAACAGATATGGGCTTGTAGTTGGAAGAGTAAGTGAAGTAGTGAATGTGGAAGGGTTTTTAGCAAGTTGCTTTATGGATTTAAAGTGGAAACTATGATTTTTGAACTTTGAAATGTTTTGAGAAGCCATGAAAGTGTTTGGAAATGCTTTAGGAAATTTGCAAAGAGAAAAGAAATGGGAAAAAATGAAAAATAGAATTAGGAAATTGGTATATATATTATATACACATGTTGAATTACTACTTTAACCTTGGTATCTCCTTGAATGCCACCTCATCCTCTCCCTCATCATCATGGATCCACCCTCATGTAGCCACCCTCCCTTTACATCAAAGCACACACCCATTAATGCTTAGTTGTACTCTTGTCTCCTTATGTTGCATACGGTATCTTTATGTATTAATATATATATATATATGTATATGTATATATATATATATGTTTTTTTCCTTTGTATAATTCTTTTATAAACTTAAATACATATGAATATACACATTCATATACCTCCCATTTGGCCCTAACTTATTCTTTTATTGAATGTATATGAGTGTATATGTATACAAAAGTGTCATGACATTTCTGACAATTTTTAGCCGACGAAAAATCAAAAATTTGGAAAACAAATTTCGGCCACATTTTCAATCTATCTTCGAACAAAATATTTTTGTAAACCAATATTGAAAACTATTTCACCATAATTATTTATTATTAAAAAGAGTTTTATTTTCATTATAAAACATATTATTTGAATATTTAAATTAATTAAATATTCGTAAATCAAAGTAGTGAAATTCAGGGTCGTTACATTCTTCCCCCTTAAAAGAATTTCGTCTCGAAATTACACCTCAACCTATCCTAGAAAACACTTAACACTATAAAACAATTCGTGTGATGTACATCGATCATTCTTATACAAAATATGATTCGATCACTACTCGAACACATAACTTTATTTCCAAACTAGTATCGCTAAGCCGATTCTCTAGTGCAGATTCCGATCAGGCTCCTTGATTTGGAACCTCTGTTCTTCTTACATAGCTGTAACTATAATAGAAAACACTGGTCTTATAACAAAAATCCTTATTAAGTGCTCGTCATCCAAAATTGAGTAATAGATCCTTATTTGGAATGGCGTGAATCATCTTAAAGCCATGTACTCGAATCTTAGATCAAAACTATATGGAAGAAGAAATGATGTACGTCCACCTTATGCACTTATTTAATTGGTTCTCCCTATTACCAACTCTATTCCCACTAAATTATTTATGAAAACATTTCATAAACTAAACTGAGGTTCAACTTGTATACTATTCCACCACATCCTCATATCTGCTTCAACTATTTTATTTTTCATTTATCTCCCTAAGAAAATTCAAGATCTAAATACCCGATCTTATTTCAATTTTTTTTGAAATGATACTAAAATTTTAATCCTTAGAAAATTTACAAATAGCCCGAGTAATTCCAAAATGATACTAAGGAACTGGGTACTACCAAACAGTACCATACACTCCCTTACCAAGAAGGGTAATACTCAAGAGAAGTGTTTACTATCCGAACACATCTCTTCCCCAAATTTTATGTTATTTTCGAGCCACTTGAACTAGTTAACTAAAAAACATTTCTTTTATTTCAAAATCCCATTTTTGAAACAATAACTTTACATATTTCCTGCAAAACATTTATCACCAACTTGCTTTAGGCTTGTTCGAGTTTGAACTTGTTTTGATTGTACAATGATAAAAAGAATAATTTACTAAGTGCACTATAATGTTCACCAATGCAAACATCTTATCGTCACCTAGAAGATTATTCAGATCATCACAAAAAAATCAAGACTCATCCCTTTGAACCAATCTAAAGGAAACACTTCTTACTTACATTTCCATTCCCAAAAAAATTTTACTTTAACCAAAATTATTTCCAATAATATTATTATTATTTTCCAAAACCTTGAAAACCTTTTTTCAAAAGTATCAAAATTTAAGTTCTCAAGTTTTCAACTTAAATTCTTTAAATTAAAAGACACCTTCTTATAAATTCATTTTATAAATCAACTTTTATAAAATCATTTTCCAAATATTTATTTCAAAATATTCAAACTTTTTAATAGACATCTTTTATTACATCAAATTTTAATTCAATATTAGCATTGCACACCTTGTAGTCAAATTGTGAAACTCAATTCACAAGGGGTTCGTTTCAATGTTATCCCTATTTCTATCTACCCAACCTAAATTTTAAAAAGAGAAGCTACTTATACACACTAACATTGGTCAATGCTCAAACTAGACGAGCATGACTAAACAAACCCTAAATGATAATAATAGAATATTATTATCCCTTAACAAACAACACCTCAACACCATACTATACTATTTTGAAAATCATTCTTTATATATAAAATATATCCTAGGTAAAATTATTTTATTTACCCAATTTCAAAACAATATTGTGTCGGATGGCCTTGTTCAAGTGTTTAGAGATCCCTATCAATAGCGTTAGCTACTCGTATTGATCATAATCCATAAGCACTCAACTAATCAATCAACACAATGTAAACCATTTTATATCACTGACAAATACGCGCTCTTATATATATACACTCAAACTAATAATAAGGCATTCCACTACCTTATCTCTTAATGAGTTGCCCCACCAAAGCCAAGGTTCTCGCCTAACCTTGCACTCTGATACCACGCTGTAACGACCCGCATTTCTGAACCCAGAAGTTGACACTAATACATCTACGGTATTCACGTGCCGAACAATTAAGTGCTGGAAAGATAGATTGTTAAGGAAAAGAAAAGAGATAGAAGATAAGAAGAAAAAAAATCATAGAATCTTACAACGTAATGGAATAACATACATTAATCAACATAATACTTTACAAAGTCATTTCAAAAATGATACATCAGAGCTATACTAATACAATTCTAACTTTGGACAGTTATAACAGCCTGCCCCTGCCAAACTGATAAAAGATACATAATACAATGGAAACCTGATAATAATTTGCTATCGAGGAAGCCTTCTGCTCCAAGCTCCTCCAAGATGCATCCGGGGAACCGAACTTCTTGGCTGCCCGTAAAAATTTGAGCACCCAAAAGTTTTAGGGAAAGAAAATAAAACTCCGGGCCAGACATGGGTCTGGTGTAAGTAAACTCAAACAACTGAATTGTTATGTTCAAAACCCTTTTAAAATCAAAGTTATCTTGTAAGACCACGCCGCATATAAACACGGATGGGTTTTTACCTCACGATAATCAAAAAACTTTTTATAGAAAACCCAGTTGTTAGTCCTTAAGATGATGGTTTTGATGACAACAAACTTAGAATAAGATTATAAAATATAAATACTAACATTATAGTTTAGATATATATGTATATGCAAGATTTAATCATGCAGGTACCAAGAATGAAGACTGTACAGTATAGAGATTCAAGATATCAAGATTGAAGACTCGTGAGTATCAAGAATATCAAGATTATCAAGAGTTCAAGATTTCAAGATAAGTATTGAGTCTAGAATTATGTTAAAACTTCACAATAGCACTGAAATCTTCACTCCATTTTTCTTTTGGGATGGAACCCATTTCTACCTTTTTAGTGGCTTACAAACCCACGACAAGTAGCTTACAAACCTACGACAAGTGGCTTACAAACCCACGAACATCCTGGTTTTGTACAAGTTCTCGAGTCCTGATATGATGAGATATTCTACAGGAAGAAGCTTGCAAAACTACTTCAAAACGATTTTCAAAACTACTTCAGAATGATTTTCAAAACTGTTTTCAAAATGTTTTAGCCTTAAAAATTATCTTTTCAAATGATTTTCAAAAAGATGTTTTAGCCTTAAAATATTCTTTGTTTTGGATAAACTCTTGTTTTAAACTTCGTTTGTTTTAAACTATCTTTTAATTATAATATATTTATACTTAGATTTAAATATAAAATTATAGTAATATTTTATATATATTATTCTCTATATTTATCTATGTATTTTATCTATAGTCAAGTATATTTATAAAGTTTAAATAGTTTTTAATATAAGATAAAAGTTATTTTCAAAGAAAATCAAATCATCAAAAATTGCTTTGGGATGTCGACATGCCCTAGTACCCCATGTCGACATAGTGTCAGTTAGATTCAAAAATTTGAATTTCAAAAGAAGTGTCTATTCGCCATAACCTTTCACGAATGGACATGGCTGTTGTTCTTCTATAAATAGGGGTTGGTTTCAATGAATTTTATATCAGTCTTTCTGGTTTTTGACTTCTCTTCTTCTTCCACATTTTCTTATTCAAAATTCTATCATCACTTTGCCGAAATCAACATTGAATCTAACTAGATTATCTCTGGTTTGATTCTCTATCACTATCTCAACAAGATCCAAGTGCTATTCAGAGTTGTAGGCTTCTTTGTAATCTATCTAGCGAGAAAAGGTGTGATTGTAGCCTTGGAAATCAATCAAGCGAGAAAAGGTGTGATTGTAGCCTTGGAAATCAATTGGGTGAACTTGTTGCCCCGGAAATCAAGTATCTCTACCCAGAGGATTGTGATTCTGGAGGGTGTACCTCGTAGCCTTGAAACCGAGGGTTGTAATTGTTGAATTGCTTTGAAAGGAAATCCGTACTTAGTTGTGCGGGACTGGATGTAGGGTAACTCCGAACTAGTATAAAATCCGGTGTGTTCTTTCCTTTACTGCATTTACTTTATTTCTACATCTGTGTTTGATTCTGTGATTATATCTGTGTCGGAATATTTCATACATTTGTGTACAAATCAACAATAACTCAAAAAGATTTAGTAATTTCTTATAAACACTATTTACCCCCCCCCCTCTAGTGTTATTCCTAGCCTTAAGATCCATATTCCGCATTCCTCACATTTGGTATCAGAGCAAGGTTTTCAAAAGTTACATAATCTGATTTTTGAAAAGTTTTCAAAATGTCTACCCAACACTGGTACTGTTATTAACACTAGTATCCTTGTCACTAGTTCATTTGTAGAAGGTCAGCCTACTGCCAGACCACCACTTTTTAATGGTAGTAACTATGCATATTGGGCATGTAGGATGAAAATATATTTACAATCTGTAGGATTAGATACTTGAAATATCACACAAACTGAATATTCTGAACCCACAACTAATTTTGCATAGTGGACCACTGAGCAAAAGGCTGTTGCACAAAATAATTCTAAAGCAATGAATATTCTGTTCTATTCACTTGATAGGAATGAATTTAATATAGTGTCAGTTTGTAAGTCTGCATTTGAAATCTGGAAAACTTTGCAAGTGACTCACGAAGGAACAAGCAAAGTTAAACAGACCAAAATTTCCATGCTCACAAATCAGTTTCAGTTATTTAAAATGAATACTAATGAGTCTATTTCAGATATGTATAGTCGATTTCAAGATATTGTGCATTCTTTAATACCCTTGGGAAAGGAATTTTCGGAAGAAGATCAAGTCAGAAAAATTTTAAATTCTCTCACTCCAGAATGAGATCAAAAGACACTTGCAATTGAAGAGGAAAATGACATCAGTACCTTAAAGATAGACAAATTGATTGGAAATCTAATGTCGTTTGAAGTCCAAATGACGGGAGAAGAGAAAGCAAAACATCTGAAAAGAAATCAATGGCATTCAATGCATTAACCGACGGATCAGACTCAAACAGTGATAATGATGAAGAGATAGCATTTATGACCAGGAATTTTTGGAAATTTCTGAAATACAGAAAGATGAATAATCTCAAGAGAAACAACTATAAGAATTCTGGAAATCAGAATGCAGTGCCAAACAATGTCAAATGTTTCAACTGTGATGAACCAGGCCATATCAAAAGAGACTGTCTGTATCCAGAAAGGTAGAATCCTCCTATAAACAATGATTCAGCAAAGAAATGGAAGCGTGCATTTACTGCTACTCTAGATGACTCAGACTCGTCCTCAAGCGATGATGATCAGAAGACATATAACTCAAATTTGTGTTTCACGGCAGTTCACGACTTCAACAAATTCAAGGAAACAGACTCAGAAAAAGGTACACATTTACAATACAATTGATTGAAATTGCATGCTTAGAATTAGACGATTGATTGATTTTGAATTGGTGTGTTGATTGAATTTTAAATTTATTTATTATTATTATTATTTTATTATTATTTTATTATTATTATTTTTAATAATATAATAATATATTCTGGAATATACTATAATTCTAATAATATTCCAAATATATATATATATAGACATTAAAATAATAAGTATATATATATTAGAATACTTAGGAAAAATAAATCATAGAAATTCACAGGCACATGTCGACATGGTCCCTACCATGATGTCGACATGGGTACAAATTTTGAAATTCAAAATTTGAATTCAAATGCTTGAATTTCCCTCCACCTTTTCACTTCATTCAATACTCTGAAAAGGCATCTTTTGACCAGAGAACATGTCTTTCAAAAATCTATTTATTCACTATCTTTTATCACAACTTTTCACTTTCATTTTCAAATTCAGACTCTCTCTTCAAAACTTCAAGCTCTCTACTCTCTACTT
The DNA here is from genome assembly GCA_030737815.1 of Allium fistulosum. Taxonomy (NCBI): domain Eukaryota; kingdom Viridiplantae; phylum Streptophyta; class Magnoliopsida; order Asparagales; family Amaryllidaceae; genus Allium; species Allium fistulosum. The sequence continues at coordinate 287,491,133 of CM060904.1, read as the reverse complement.
TAATGGCTTCTTCAAGTAACCCCTCCACCATGAGACTTTCCAGAAACTTGAAAGAGCAACTCCTCAATAATCCGGAGGCAATAAAAGCATACATCAATTATGCTAACTATGGAAAAGTCCATCCCGGAAAGTTTGCTATTTTTCAAGATTTTGCTTCTTATGAAATTGATACTCTTTTTGCAAACAATCAAACTCTTAGTCTTGTTGATTCTTCTCAAAATGATTTTGTTTGTTATCCAAATCTTGTTAAAATTTTCTATGCAAATCTCAATCGAGAATTTTATGAAGGAAATTATAATAAAATTTGGAGTAGTGTCAAAGGCACTAAAATTGTTTTGAATTGTGATCTTTTGGGTACCATTCTCAATTGCAAAAGCACGGAAATGGATCTTTCTAGTTTTCAAATCGATGAACATGATCGTGAGACATTTCATCATATTTTTGAAGGAGAAGAAAACTTTGAATTTAAAAATCGAAACTTCCGTCCTAAAGCAAGAATTGTCAATCTTCTTTTACAACATACTTTGACCCCAAGATCGAGAAATTTTAACAATCCTACTTCAAAAGTGTGCAAAGCACCTTTTGCTATTTTTAGAAATTATGATATCAATTGGGCGCAAGTTATTCTGGATGAACTTCGTCCTAAAAATTTTGAAATGGGAGAAAACACTTTATATCATGGAATTTACCTTACTCGGATTTTCAACTATTTTGGAGTAAATTTCAAAGGAGAAGAATTTATTTCAAGAAAAGTTTTTAATATCTCAAACATTTCTCTCATGAAAATCCCATATGTTTTTCAACCTTATGAAACTCTTGCCGAAAAGGAAGAGCATTTGGCTCATGAAGAAATGGAAGAGGAAGAAGAAGAAGAAAGGGATGAAATGGAAATAGAAGAAGAAGAAGAAGGTGAAACATCCCTAGAAAGTATTGAATATCCCTCCAATCCTACCAACAAAACCCTTCTCAAAAACCAAAAGATTATTGTTGAGAATCAACGGGTTCTTAAAAGATCCGTTAGTAAGAAGTTGGACAAAATTTCATCCAAGATGAACAAGTTTTTCTCCAAAGTCAGCAAGAAACTTGGATTATCTTCGTCTTCATCATCTTCTAACTAGTTCTATATTTTCATATCATGTCAAATTAGTTTAAGTTTGTTTTAATTTGAGTGTTTATGTAGTTGTTTATGATTAATCATTGTATCACTCTTCTATGCAATGAAATTAAATTTCCTTTCTGTTATCTAGCTTATCTTATCTCTTGAATAAATGTTAGTATATTATATAAATATATATATACACAATTATTCACAAAATCAAAATTACCATCAAATTTCACTGCCTCATGTTGACATCCCCCCTTGACCATGTCGACATATACTGGTCAGAAATGACACTTCATTTTGAATTTGAAATTTGAATAACTACCGTATGTCTATTCATTTCAAACGAATTTCTACACCTATATATACCCATTTCTTCCAGAATTCATTACTGAATATTATTTCTTATCTATTCTATCTCTCATTCTTCTGACAATTTCAAAAATGGCTAATCCAATTCATAACTTATCCGAGAATCTTGAAGAAACTCTTAATTTATTCAAGAATATTCTCTCGTTCATTCTTCGTAACCAGCGACACTTAGAATTGAGTCAAATGCAGATGATCAAGGAGCAAGAAAGGCATTTCGAGGCAATTCGATGGATGATTTCTTCCCTGCACAAGGATGATAACGAAGCACATCCTCCTGTCTCTCTCACAAATGATAATGAAAATTGGGATGCCATCAAAGAAGACCCTATTTTCGGAGAAGAAGGATGGATGGAAGTTCCTCGTAACGTTTAATTTGATTGCTTTATTTGATTACTTTGTTTGAATTGATTGCTTTGATTGAAATTGTTTGTTTTGATTGACACTTGGTGTGGATTGCTGAATGTATAAATATACATTGATATATTTATAATCGTTGATTGAATATCATGTCTATAAGTATAGTTATTTCTTAGTATACTCTATTATATAGTTTATTAATGCAGGTACTTGAGTACAAGAATGAGGGGGAGTTATATAGTTTAGAGTTAGTTTGTTTTTGTTGATGACAAATGGGGAGAAATATAAAATAGAAGAGTTAGGCACAAATTAAGGGGGAGTTATTAGATTTAGGGGGAGTTATTAAGATAGAAGTAATATTTTATAAACAAAGGTTGTCATCATCAAAAAGGGGGAGATTGTTAGTCCTTGAGATGATGGTTTTGATGACAACAACCTTAAATAAGATTATAAAATATAAATACTAACATTATAGTTTAGATATATATATGTATATGCAGGATTTAATCATGTAGGTACCAAGAATGAAGACTGTACAGTATAGAGATTCAAGATATCAAGATTTAAGACTCATGAGTATCAAGAATATCAAGATTATCAAGAGTTCAAGATTTCAAGATAAGTATTGAGTCTAGAATTATGCTAAAACTTCACGATAGCAATGACATCTTCACTCCATTTTTCTTTTGGGATGGAACCTATTTCTACCTTTTTAGTGGCTTACAAACCCACGACAAGTAGCTTACAAACCTACGACAAGTGGCTTACAAACCCACGAACATCCTGGTTTTGTACAAGTTCTCGAGTCCTGATATGATGAGATATTCTACAGGAAGAAGCTTGCAAAACTACTTCAAAACGATTTTCAAAACTACTTCAGAATGATTTTCAAAACTATTTTCAAAATGGCTTAGCCTTAAAAATTATCTTTTCAAATGATTTTCAAAAAGATGTTTTAGCCTTAAAATATTCTTTGTTTTTGATAAACTCTTGTTTTAAACTTCGTTTGTTTTAAACTGTCTTTTAATTATAATATATTTATACTTAGATTTAAATATAAAATTATAGTAAAATTATATATATATTATTCTCTATATTTATCTATGTATTTTATCTATAGTCAAGTATATTTATAAAGTTTAAATAGTTTTTAATATAAGATAAAAGCTATTTTCAAAGAAAATCAAATCATTAAAAATTGCTTTGGATGTCGACATGCCTTAGTACCCCATGTCGACATAGTGTCAGTTAGATTCAAAAATTTGAATTTCAAAAGAAGTGTCTATTCGCCATAACCTTTCACGAATGGACATGGTTGTTGTTCTTCTATAAATAGGGGTTGGTTTCAACGAATTTTATATCAGTCTTTCTGGTTTTTCACTTCTCTTCTTCTTCCACATTTTCTTATTCAAAATTCTATCATCACTCTGCCGAAATCAACATTGAATCTAAGTAGATTATCTATGGTTTGATTCTCTATCACTATCTCAACAAGATCCAAGTGTTATTCAGAGTTATAGGCTTCTTTGTAATCTATCTAGCGAGAAAAGGTGTGATTGTAGCCTTGGAAATCAATCAAGCGAGAAAAGGTGTGATTGTAGCCTTGGAAATTAATTGGGTGAACTTGTTGCCCCGGAAATCAAGTATCTCTACCCAAAGGATTGTGATTCTGGAGGGTGTACCTCGTAGCCTTGAAACCGAGGGTTGTAATTGTTGAATTGCTTTTGAAAGGAAATCCGTACTTAGTTGTGCGGGACTGGATGTAGGGTAACTCCGAACCAGTATACAATCCGGTGTGTTCTTTCCTTTACTGCATTTACTTTATTTCTGCATCTGTGTTTGATTCTGTGATTATATCTGTGTCTGAATATTGCATACATTTGTGTACAAATCAACAATAACTCAAAAAGATTTAGTAATTTCTTATAAACACTATTCACCCCCCTATAGTGTTATTCCTAGCCTTAAGATCCATATTCTGCATTCCTCATACCAGCGATATTATGATAATGTCTAGAGGTCAAAGTAAAATATGAAAATAGCTGAAATGCTTGCATCTCACATTTCAAAATAGTTGGGCACAATCAAAATTGTATGGCACTTATTGGAGAATGGATTCCATTTTATGATAGGGTAAGGAACTACCTTCCGATGGTACATCTCTAGATAAAATGCATCGAGGTTTGACAAGAACACCTTGTACCCCTGCCACACGGGACGGGCCTACCACTTTACTAGTAGTACCGAATATGATTACCCACTTTGGACCAAGAAGCATAAATGGGTAGATACCGATCTAGATTTGGGATGACCATACCGTGATGTGAGCGACCCACTTAGCCCTGCTGCACGCCTGATTTTTCTCATTTCCCGATTAATGAGGCTAAGGTACCTTTATTTACCACTTCCCACTTGGAATGCTAACACTGCCCTCCAAGAAGAAATGCAATGCCAACATTCATCCATACAAGTTCGTTCTAGGACTGAACGACGAAGGCACTACCTCCACTGCACTCGTTTTGGAATCACCCTCAGGATTAGTAGCAAGTAGCCCTTACACTTAAAAACTCCGTTTTTGATTCCATACTCTTCAAGTTGTCTTCAGTTCGAAGTGCTTGAGTTTGAACGAAGTGGTTTTCAGATAACATATTTGATCCCGGTCGCTTTGAAAAAACTTTTGGTAATTTCTAGCAAAATGTGACGACCCGTAAATCCATACCCTTCAAATCGACAATAAAGCACACATGTCTGACCCAAAAAGCACAGAATAATGGAAAGTCATGAGAAAGAAGAGAGAGGGTGAGAAGAAAGAAAGAAGAGAGAAGAAGAAAAAGAAGAAGAAGAGAGAAACATAAACAAAACAATACAGAGTCTCACATCGCAGTGGAATAAAATATAATATAGATGGATAATCTTTACAAGAAACTGTAAAATACATACATCAATATCAGAGTACACAAATAAATAATTAATAGCTTCGACATTTATAACAACTTGTCCTCACAAATGCTGATAATTTACCACAACAATTCAGCGGAAAATAAACAAATACGTGTATACGACACGAAGATCTCCAGCTCGTCTGCTGAAGCTCAAAAAGCACCAAATTCGAACCTATAAATATACTCAGTCAGACCCGAGCATTAAAGGGAAGAACACCCAGATTAGTCTGGTAAACCAGCATGAGAAAAACACATCTCAACTGAATTTTAAAGTTTTATGATTACCAAACTTTCTTTTTCAAAACAAAGGGTATCGCGTAAGACCGCGTCGTAAATAAACTACTGACAAGGTTTTTACCTTACGATAACCAAAACATTTCATATCAAATCATGTTATATTATACTAGTGTCTAGTATACAAATAATAAATTAAATAGCTGAAATTGTTACATTATTAAATTCCAGCATACACCTTGTAATACAAGGCTTTCTACAATAGAAAATGGCAGGCATGTATTGGATTTTGGATTCCATACAAATGACAAGGTAAGGGGCTACCTTCCGAAACTTGGTATACATCTAGAGGATGTACCTAGGGCCGAGATACTGGGCGCCTAAACCAACACAAGACCGACCTACCCCTCATGCTGGATAGAACCGAATATGTCATCATCCCAGTCGTTACCGACCTTTATTGGGTACCCGGGTCATACATTTACCACATACTTAGACATGTATAGAGTAAATCTAGAAGGATGATGACATCTCCTAATTGGGAGCGACCCACTTAGCCTTGCTGCTTCTATCATGTTTTAGTCATTTCCGGGGTGTAAGGCCAAAAGAGGTATCGTATACCTTTCACATATCACATATCACATCATCTTTGAATGCCACATTGCCATTTTTGTTGACTACTAATTGACTTCAATAAAAATACAACCCTTGAGCTCGTATGTCTCAAGGAGGGTGTTAAGCTAAGAGAAGTTGCCTTCTCTGCCACCGCAGATGTATGTTTGTAAAAAACCAATGTACGTAATCTCAAAAAATGCACTGTCAGACATCCATCCATACAAGTTGTCCGGGAACAGGACAAACCGAAGGTACTTTCGGGAATCACCCCTATGATTAGTAGCAAATAGTCCTTGCATTGGATATTTCATAACAAAGAGACTACTGCTATTATATGTATATTGGGATTTTAACCCCAAACGATTAACAAGCAGTCCTTCACTATGAAAATCATAAATATCAATGCCATCAATAACCTGCGCAACCGTCACAAATAATTTGGTCCGAAGTGGTTTTTAGATAAACTTGATCCCGGTCTCTTCTCACCAACAACGCAAAAGCGTTACTCAACTTAATACAGAAACCAAGTCTCGTAGACTTATCACGTTTCCAACTTTCAACTTGCTATCATTCGAAAAAGAAGGAAGCTCGGTAGATAGGAGTAATCGCTCCATACTACTCGAATCAACATCCTCAACACAAACGATAATCAAGCCTACACAGATGGCTACGCACTAAATGTACAACTAAATAGTTTCTACATCAAGTCGAGAAACTAAAATGGCCAAAAGTATAATTTAACACTAAAACAATCACTAGGCCTGATTTATTAATCTTTATCGATTATATCCTTTTCCAATTTATTCACTTCAATTTATCTTTAAAGATAATATTCAAAACCATTCAGTCTTCCAATATTTGGAAAACCTTTCCATATACTTATTTTAATAATAAGTGAATACACAAATCATTTCATTTCAACACTTAGAAAACATTTTATACACTTAATTCACTGATTAAGTACATATGCAATCCTTTTAAGGAAAACATTCTCTTAACATGTTTTATTGGGTCAAAACGAATGTTGCGTAAAACATCGTTACGACAACCCAAAAATACTAGTATAGGGATTCAACTAATTATTTTAAAATATTTCCTTTCGGAAATCATTTACTATAACTATAGTGTTATAGTCCATGTCTTCCTTTCTTTTCATAAACACGTCTATTTCAACAATAAATGTTGAAATCTATGTTTTCGATACTTAACATATTTTAGATTGCTTTTCAAACCATTTAAACTCCATTTATAATTATCACTTCCAACACATTTATTTAAAGGGTTTATTCACTTTAAAAATGTGAATATAATTCCTTTATAAACTTTATATTTAACTTATCAAATTAAATTGACTTCGGGTTTATAAAACAATGTTTATAAATTCCATTTATACTTATACACTTCCATATACAAAATTCCTTTACTAACAAATTCCATTTATATCCCATTTATATGTCAAAATCCAATTATAAGTTAATTTACTTATAAATCTCTTATTTACAAATTCATTCTTTACAAATCTTACAATTTATAATATCCAATATAAATTCATTTCTAACTTTCAATTGCAAATCCATATACAAATTTGATTACAATTCCATTTCTAATATTTATAAAACATTGTTTATAATTCCATTACTTTTATTTATAAATGAAAAATTTAATAAATATTATATATAAACATTTATATAAGTCCAAAAATCCCAATTTAACTTATTTTACAAAATATTTTACTCCATATCTCAAAAATCATATTTATGTATATTTCACAAAACCATAATTTTTATAACGTAAAAATTATAACTTTTATTCATTTAAAATAAATTCATTTCTTCAACAATTCAAAAATTATTAACACATATATATTTTCAAAATCACTTTGAAATCCTTTTTAAATTGAAATCGTCGTTTTAATATTTTTAAATTTCCAAAAATATGGCCCAATGCCGCAAAAGCGCTAAATAAGGGAATTCACCTCAATCATATCAATCATGGCATCCAAACATCATATATCACATGATAACAGCATATATAACAATATCTGTAAATAAAAATCAACAACGGTGAGGAATCCAGTTGGACAGGGAGAGTGCGTTTTACTCACATTGCTTCCAGTCGTCGTTGCAGCGTTTTATTTCGATTAAAATTAAACGAGCGTTTAACTTTAACCAAAATTTTCACTAGCTCAAATAAATTTCAATCCTGACCCATCGCGTAGTATTTTCAGTAACGAATACAACGCAACTTGTTTTGTCCAATTTCGACCTTGTATGAAGAAGTTACACGATTTATAAGATTACACGAATCTATAATAATATAAATTACAATTCCTTTTTTTTAAACCCTACATTAAAATATGGCCGTTTCTTTCTTTGAAACGAGATCTGGGCCGTCCTTTTCCCCTTCTTCCCCAAACCACGCATCTCGTTCGAAACCCATACGCACGCTTCCAATTTTTGATTACCGCTCCTACCTTCGATCGCCAGAGATCGATCGACCACCACGGATGTATGAGCCTACGCGAGCACCTCCTATGCCATGAATCTGGTCGCCTGCAGTTCATCCAACATCGAGAATCTTAAGGTTGAACAGTGCGACTTTGCATCAGATTTGCCATCGGTCTGCCACGTTCCAGTCGATCACAGCCGTTCATCTCGAAGGACTCGAGGTGCTCTTCCATTTCCTAGTTGAAAGTTTTCGAAAATTTTTCTTGGAGGAGGAGATAATCGAGGAGGAAGATGGTGATTTTCTGGCCATTCATTTGAAAGCGGCGGCTAGGGTATGAAACCCTAGGGTTTGTGAAAAAAGGAAAAATTGAGGTGCTTTTATAGAAACTTTTCGTGCACTATTCATCCGAAAATTTTCCGAACTCCAATCAAGACGTGCCACCTGTCGTTCATAATGTTTTACCCCTATTCTGAACACAATGGAATATATATCGAGAGCCAATTCCATCGTATTTGGAAGATAGGTTTTCGAATCGAGTTATTTTAATTAAATTTACTTAAATATATTTCCCTGCGTTTCAGCTTCGCACGACCAAACCGTATGTCAAATCGACACGAAATTTGAAATGCTATAATAACTCTCTATCACAAATCCAATGAAACTAGTTTCATCGAAATCCGAGACAGTGTCAAAAATGACTATTTTTACACGTTAATTAAATCGATAAATTTCCAATTTCTATTAAATCGCTTTTAAATCAAATTTAAAAGTTTACTAACATCATCATAATTCAAATAGAATTTAAATAAAATTTATAAATTATTTTCATTCACATAAAATTCAAAATCCATTATTTCTGCAACTTCGAAATTAAATTAACAATCTAATTATCCAAATAAATCATTATATTTGAAATATAAGTTATTTAACTTGTAAAATTTACTTTTGAATATTTAAAATCAACTAAATATTCCAAATTCGAACGACTGAAAAACCGGGTCGTTACATTCTTTCCCCCTTAAAAGAATTTCATCCCGAAATTACTACGTAAGAAAAATTCCCAAAATCCCATCAGCTTTTCAAAATCAACTAGCTAAAATGGATTACCAATTCTTTTAAGTGTTTAACTTTCACAAAATCAATAAGTTACACTTTTATAAACACTTTTCTTAAGTTTCTAAATTCATACTTGGTTATTTACTAATACCATTCCATAAATCAACTAACATCATTTCAAAAACCAACAAATCTCCTTTCAGATTATAACTCAAAAATCACATTTTTGTTATCGAAAAATTTCCAAAATTTTCAAAAAATCTCCAACGCCTTGAATTTACGAAAGTTTTTGCTAGCGTCTCCTTTGCGTAGTTCGATCCGAAAAAATAACAATATATATAATATCACAAATATACATCTCATCTTCAAGGATGAGGCATCCCGAAGGGAAAAAGTGTAAAAGTACGATATGTAATCCGAGATGTGTTCCTTATATATTATTAGCGAGCATATACGGCTAATATAGCGCGAAAGTGAGCTCCAAATGCGAAGCATACATCATTCGCACCTACTAAACACTCAACAAACAATAAGTACATGTATATGGAAAGTATCAATATACAACATATACAACACATACTATACAACAATTATATGCAAATGAAACACCAGAAAACAACGAAACCATCAATAACTAACATTCAACTAATATAACCAAATCAATATACATTTCAATGTTAATAGTTTTAATTTTATTAACTTTTATTCTTATTAACATTCATTTGATTTGTTTTCAACTTATTCACATTCGTACTATTTACATTTAACCGATTCATTTTACTAATATTCACTTAATTTACATTCGTTTCATTTTCATTTAACCGGTTCATTTCCAATTTGTTAACATTCAATTAATTCTCATTCAATTAATTTACATTCTATTAATTTACTTACTTTCAATTTCATTCATATTCAATTAGTTTTCGTTCAAATAATTTACATTCAATCCATTTTGATTCCATTCATTCTTATTCAGAATTTATTCATTACTTGGTATATTTTTTTAAATACTATTAACACTTAACAACCAATCCATAAGATTCTTTACTTAAGTTCATGATAAATTTTAACAATTTTATACAACACTTCTTATGTTTATTATCACTTCTTAACTTAAGTTATATTAAATTTTAACAAATGACATTCCAAATCATATTCAATTAACTAATTTATTTTCATTAGTTCAATTCTGTTCATTTATTAATTCAATTGCTAATTCATTTTACAACTAAGTTGAATTTCATTAAATAACTTAAGTTCATATTCATTTAATTACATCATTTCATTAATTTACTTTATTAATTCATTTTGATATCAATTTCAACTTCATTCACATTACTTAAGTTAAATTTCTTCATAACATTCATTTTATTTAACTTAATTTTTAATTTCAACTTATAATTCAAATTTAGATTTTGTTTTGCTTAACAAAATTGTATAACCATTTTAATATTTCAATTCATGGTTATATAATCATTATACTATTTTAGCTTATATTTAATTTTATTTGATTCATTACAAATATCTATCTAATTCATTTCACATTCAATTTATTTAACTTTACTTAAGATACATTTAATTTCATATGTCAATTTAAAATTCTTTTCTTAATACATACCACTTTTAATTTATAAGTTAAAAAACTCATTTTCTTATATTTATCAAATTTAACTTGGATTTTTCAAACCTGTTTATCAAAACAAAACTTAATTAGTAAATTATTAAGGTAGCAAATCCATCACTTAGAAACTCGAAAATGAATACTGATGATGCTGCAGTCACCACCCGAATTATTTCCCAGCGACTGTAGTGAATTTAGTGCTTTTATATTCTTTTAAATCCTTTTATTTACAAATCACATTTATAAATTTATACTTATATAAATTCTCTTATTTCACTTTTTTTATATAAGATCATTTCATTATTGTTTATCTTTGTTTAGATTTATGATAATAAGAACTTTTCCTTAAACACAACAAATAACAAATGATAACAATCAAATATTACCATTCACTAACAACCAACAACCATATACTATAATAATTCTAAAAAATTATTCCTTTATATAGAAAATATAATCAAGGTAAAATTATTTCATTTACCCAATTTAAAAACAATATCATGTTAGTTTGCTTGCTCAAGTGTTTTGGAATCCCAACCGATGACGTTAGCTAGACGCATCGACCAAAACCCAAAATTCAAACTTAACAAATCAAACAACCCAATACAAAACATTTTTATATCACTAACAAATACACTCTCATAAATGTATATACAATCAGACTCATTCTAGGGTGTTACTGACCCTATCTATAATGAGTACCCATCAAAGCCTAGGTTTATCGCTAAACCCAAAGCTCTGATACCACACTGTGACGACCCGCAAATCTGTACCGTTTGAATCGACAATAAACCACACATGTCTGACCCAAAAATCACAGAATAACGGAAATTCATGAGAAAGAAGAGAGAGGGTGAGAAGAAAGAAAGAAGAGAGAAGAAGAAAAGAGAAGAAGAAGAAGAGAGAAACATAAAAAAACAATACAGAATCTCACATCGCTGTGGAATAAAATATAATATAGATGGATAATTTTTACAAAAGAGGAACTGTAATATACATACATCAATATCAGAGTACACAAATAAATAATTAACAGCTTAGACAGTTATAACAACTTGTCCTCACAAATGCTAATAATTTACAACAACAATGCATTGGAAAATAAATAGATACGTGTATACAACACGATGATCTCCAGCCCGTCTGCTAAAGCTCCAAAAGCACCAAATCTGAACCTATAAATATACTCGGTCTGACCCAAGCATTGAAAGGGAAGAATGCCCGGATCAGTTTGGTAAACCAGCGTGAGAAAAACACATCTCAACTGAATTTTAAAGTTTTTAGATTACCAATTTCTTTATCAAAACAAAGGGTATCTTCTAAGACTGCGTCGCAAATAAATACCGACAAGGTTTTTACCTTACGATAACCAAAATATTACATATCAAATCATGTTATATTATACTAGTGTCTAGTATATAAATAATAAATTAAATAGCTGAAATTGTTACATTATTAAATTCCAGCATACACCTTGTAATACAAGGCTTTCTACAATAGAAAATGGCAGGCAAGTATTGGATTTTGGATTCCATACAAATGACAAGGTAAGGGGCAACCTTCTGAAACTCAATACACCTCTAGAGGGATGTACCTAGGGTCCAGATACTGGGCGCCTAAACCAACACAAGACCGACCTACCCCTCACGCTGGATAGTACCGAATATGTAATCACCCCGGTCGTTACTGACCTTTAATGGTACCCGAGTCATACATTCACTGTAACGATCCCGAATTTTTAAACTATTTTAAATTTATAATTGAATTAAATTTTGATTTAACCTTGTGAAATTGTTCGAATTTGTCAAGTTTAAAATATGAGGAAGGTATTTTAATGTAAAAATTTGATATGATATATGTAAATGAATGTAATATGGATAATGATGTTCAAAAAGGAGTAAATTTTATCTATAAAACAAATAACATAATTTATTAATAAATAAAAACAAAATAAAAATAAAAATTACCATACCTTATACCATACCAGCCCATGCCTAATGCCACGATCTCTTCTACAAACCCACGAACCCCCCTCTCTATTTTATTCACTTCGTTCAAACCCTAGGGAAAAAAAATCAAAACAAATGAAAAAAATGGCGACTTGGGATTAGGGCTTCGGCGATTTTTTCGATTCTCTGGCGAATTGGAGCTTCGACTTCTCTCTGACGATCGACGTCTCTTCTTTTTTGCTCGCGGCTGCTCCTATTTGTTTCGATCTAAGGTGAGTAATTCTTATTTACTCACATCTATTCGAATTCGTGACTTTTGTCGTTGGGTTATTTGAAGTTGTTCAATTTTTATCTCGGCCATTTGTTTTCTTTGATGAACTACGGATATGGGGTTTCGTAAGTATTTGTTGGAATTTATCCATTGTTTTTCTCGGCCATTCGAAGTTGTTTGGATATTGATTTTCGGAACTTGGTTCGATTTTGTGTTTTTCCTGGTTATCACAAAATGATGACTACGGCATTGGACTTGAACCACTGGCTTCGATCGTGATTTGTTCATGCCTGTAGCGTATTTGACTTATTTATATCTGTTCCCTGGTTTTGACTTTTTCAACAATAACAGATACACTCTTAATTTTCATATGTTCAACTGAAATTGTTTTCACTTATATGTTATTTCCTTTCTTTCATGATTTCAACTAGAGCCTGATTTTTGTTTTGGTGAATTTCTTGTTGGCATTTGTACTGAATTCGATTTCTCTGTGAATCATTTCTCCTGTATTCTTCTCAGTTGCACTTCCTTATAGTCACTTCCTCGGTTTGCCTGTTGTTTGTGGTCAGTTGCATCGAGTTGGTCTTGTCTACACTCACTACTGTCTTGCAATTTGCATTCCATTCTGTTGCACTGAGTCTTGATATCACTTGAACCTTAGTGTAGTTTTTGTTGCTTTTGGTTCATTATTTGCATCACTGGTCTTTGATGTTTGGACAGACCTGGACTTTGATGTTGTTATAGTTTAGTTTGTTAGTCGAGTTTCCTACATTTGCTCTTGTAGTCGAGTCTGCACATGTGTATTTTGTAGCAGTTTGGTCTAGCACTTGTATTTAATCTGGATTCTTTTGGAGTCTAGTTCCACTCTGGTTTATGTTTTGATTTCTGAGACAGTTTTGACTTGTTTCAGTTTGAAGATTTGTCTGGTTACAGAACTATTTCTTGTTTCTGGTCTTGATGGTGCACTGTTACACTATCATCTGGTTGCATTTGTCTTTGTTAGAATCTTGAAGTAGTCTTCATTGTTGCATTCTTTTGCTTTGAGCATGTTGTCTGTAGATGCTTGGTGCATTCATGTATATTGGTTCAGATTTGTACTGAACTTATTTTTGGTCTGCCTTTGATCTTGTTTACAGTCTTGCATAGTATCCATACGCATTTGGTCCAACCATTTTGTTCTTGTATATCATGTGATGGTTAGTTTGCATCAGTTATTTACGCATCCCTTACCTATTGTAGTCTGTTCATTTGAGTCATTCACTAGACATTGGTTCATTCATTGTTTCACTATGGTCTTTGATCTTGAGTCAGTTGCCTGCCTTCACTTATTGATCTTGTACATGTTCATAAGTCTGGTCTTTGATCTTGAGTCACTTGAACTTGACTTTGACATCACAACATGTTGCCTTTGCATTATTTGGAGTCTAATTTGAAGCAGTCTTCATTTTAAAGTCACTTCTGTTGCATGTTTAGAACTGGACTGACCATATGTACATTTTTGAAATACTTGCATTCAATTTGACCTTGTTTGTGGGGTTCCTGCTGCATACATGTTTGAAGCTTGTTGTTTTGACTTGCCTCGAGTTTCACTGCATTCATATATGTACTTGTTCACACGCGTGATCTGTCGAACTTTGTTTTCCCCTGTTGCTCACTGGTCTTCGAGACAGTATCACTGCATACTGTCAGGTCTATATTGCATGTGCACTTGGGGATATTGTTGAAACTGATACATTACATTAGTCATTTGAAATTGGTCTTGATGTTATACATCACTGTGCATTAGTTCACTTGAAGTTGTAGCATTTGTCCATTGTTCATTTAACTGCAGCATACTCGAGTTTGCATTGTCCAGTATTTGGTTTTGATGAAGCAATATCTTTTACCTTTTTGCTTCGGCACTGTCTGCAGTTTGCATTGCTTTGTCATTAACATGCTTAGTGTTCACTATTGCCAGCAGTGCTATTTTGATAGTGTGTTTGTTTTGTTACACTATTGACATTGGCCCAGTTTTCTTAGCATGAAGTTATAGTTGCATTTTTAATCTTCATATATATGTATGCAGTCATGTATGTATATACATCATTTGATATGTATATATGTATGTTCGAATTTGCATATATGTTTACGATTCTGTATTCATTTGAGTTAGTCGTTGTTCCATTTAAGATGCTGTCTGCACTATGATATCTTGTAGCCTTGCTTCCATACCTGTAGTTGTATTCATGTACACTGGTCGGGGTTTTGAACTGTCTATATTCATAAGTGTTGACCACTGTACTTTTGTTGTTTGATTGTCTGTAGATGGTTGGTGCATTCACTGTTTCACTAGGGTCATATGCATGTGTTCACTTGATCATGTATTATCCACTGGTCATTTGCAGTTGCCATCATTCCAGTCTGGTTCATTACTGGTTCATTTGGACTTGAAACACTTCATATGTGTGCATGCTTGCTGTAGTAACTTGAGTTTCTGGACTTGTTGATTCATCATTGTTGCCAGGTAGATTGATGTCTGCACTGTAGATCTATGTATGTATATATGTGTTGTCCTTGTAGTCTTCATTTCACCTTGAACCTGTAGTTGCTTCTTGTCTGCATTGATGATTTTGCTTCCTTGACCTGGTCTTGAGTTTGGTCATTTGAACATTACTGAGTTGCTTGTGTATACTTGTATTGCATTGCTTCATGTTGCTCTCTGCATACTTGAACTGTCATTGTTTCACTTGTTCATATGCATGTGTTTTGATCGAGTTCATTTCTTTACACTTGCTTGGCCTTTTGTTGACTACACTGTGTACATGCACAGTTCATTGTTGCAGTGATACTTTGAATTTTGATCAAGGCCATTTGCACTTGTGTTGAATCTGATTTTGATTTGACCTTGTGCACTCGAGTTGGCGAGGCAGTGCACATGTATGTACGTGTGTACTGCAGCCACACCGCCTTGATTTTATTGGTATTTCTTTTGCTTTTGAGGCATTGATCTTTTATGCCTTTTATACTAGTGGCGAGACCGTACACGCGTGCGTGTACGGCAGCCAATCAAACTTTGATGTTTTAAAGGGACAATTTCGATTGTTTTAAATTGATTTAGTCGATTTGATAAATTGTTTATCTATCTCTGTTGATGTTTTAAATCTGCTGATTTATTGTTTAACACTGTTAAGTGTTAAAATTTTCGTTATCCGATTCCTTTGTTAAAAGGATTGGATAGACGGGAAATTATTATGACTGTCGTCTATTTGATTATTATTGCTTCTATGCACTAATAACTGGTTTGAATTAGATTGACCTGTGTATTATTTTCTTTTGAATGTAATACTCGGGTCAGACCGAGTATTTTTTACAGCTTGAAGATTTTCGAGCAGCGAAGTTAGAGAGAGAGGGTAAAACGCTCACTTTAGTAGTTCGGGAAATTTTGTATTTTAAAGATATTCCGCTGTATCAATTTAATACATTGTATAAACTCTGATGTATGTAAAAGAAATTCATAGTAATGAAATATTATTATTCTGTGTTTCTGTGGCTGATTCTGTTTAAATTTCATAAACTAAACAACAATCTGTCATTTTGAACGTTTCGAGTTGGTTTAATTACCGACTAGGGACGGTCAGAAAGGGGGAATGTTACATTCACCACATACTTAGACATGTGTAGACTAAATCTAGAAGGATGATGACATCTCCTAATTGGGAGCGACCCACTTAGCCATGCTGCTTCTACCCTATTTTAGTCATTTCCGGGGTGTGAGGCCAAAAGAGGTATCGTATACCTTTCACATATCACATATCGCATCATCTTTGAATGCCACATTACCATTTTTGTTGACTACTAATTGCCTTCCACAAAAATTACCCTTGAGCTCGTATGTCTCAAGGAGGGTGTTAAGCTAAGAAAAGTTGCCTTCTCCGCCACCACAGATGTATGTTTGTAAAAACCAATGTATGTAATCTCAGAAAATGCACTGCCAGATATCCATCCATACAAGTTGTCCAAGAATAGGACAAACCGAAGGTACTTTCCAACCACATCCAGTCGGGCACCCCTAGGATTAGTAGCGAATAGTCCTTGCATTGGATATTTCATAACGAAGAGACTACTGCTACTATATGTATATTAGGATTTTAACCCCAAACGATCAACAAGTAGTCCTTCACTATGAAAATCATAAATATCAATGCCATCAATAATCTGCACAATGTCGAAAATAAGTTGGTCTGAAGTGGTTTTTAGATAAATCTGATTCCGGTCTCTTCGCACCAACAATGCAAAAGTGTTACTCAACTTCATACAGAAACCAAGTCTTGTAGACTTATCATGTTTCCAACTTTCAACTTGCCATCATTCGGCCAAGAAGGAAGCTCGGTAGATAGGAGTAATCACTCCGCACTACTCGAATTAACATCCTCAACAAAAACGATAATCAACCCTAAACAGATGGCTACATACTAAATGTATGACTAAATAGTTTCCACATCAAATCGAGAAACTAAAATTGCCAAAAATATAATTTAGCACTAAAAAAATCACTAGGCCTGATTTATTAATCTTTATCAATTAAATCCCTTTTCCAATTTATTCACTTCAATTTATCTTTAAAGATAATATTCAAAACCATTCAATCTTTCAATATTTGGAAAACATTTCCATATACTTATTTTAATAATAAGTGAATACACAAATCATTTCATTTCAACACTTAGAAAACATTTTATACACTTAATTTGATGATTAAGTACATATACAATTCTTTTAAGGAAAACATTCTCTTAACATATTTTATTTGGGTCAAAACGAATGTTGCGTAAAATATCGTTACGACAACCCAAAAATACTAGTATATGGATTCAACTAATTATTTGAAAATATTTCCTTTCAGAAATCATTTACTATAACAATAGTGTTATAGTCCATGTCTTCCTTTCTTTTCATGAAAACGTCTATTTCAATAATAAATGTTGAAATCTATGTTTTTGATACTTAACATATTTTAGATTGATTTTCAAACCATTTAAACTACATTTATAATTATCACTTCCAACTCCATTTAAATTCCATCGTATTTGGAAGATAGGTTTTCGAATCGAGTTATTTTAATTAAATATACTTAAATATATTTCCCCACGTTTCAGCTTCGCACGACCAAACCGTAAGTCCAATCGACACAAATTTTGAAATCCTATAATAACTCACTATTACGGATCCAATAAAACTAGTTTCATCGAAATCCGAGACAGTTTCAAAAATGACTATTTTTACACGTTAATTAAATTGATAAATTTCCAATTTCTATTAAATCGCTTTTAAATCAAATTTAAAAGTTTACTAACATCATCCTAATTCAAATAGAATTTAAATCAACTTTATAAATTATTTTCATTCGCATAAATATCAAAATACAATTATTTTTGCAACTTCGAATATTAAATTAACAATTTAATTATCCAAATAAATCATTATATTTGAAATATAAGTTATTTAACTTGTAAAATTTACTTTTGAATATTTAAAATCAATTAATATTCCAAATTCGAATGACTGAAAAACTGGGTCGTTACATAAAATCAACCCCAGTTCTTTAAGAAATAAGCAGATAAAGATAAGAGTGGAGATCGCCTCCTAACCATTCGTGGACGGATTTCCTTATCATTTGTCCCAGAAGAACGAAATGAATTTATACATATAGTATAGCACCACCGATGGTAACTGTACCATATAATTTTCATGTTTTTCCTAGATTTTTTCGAAGTTACTTTTTGGTCCAGATTTCGATAGTTGGTTATTTAACTATCAAATAAACAATCATTCAAACCATGGATCTGATCCCATATGGAATCCACTAAGCCTTTATTAATTTAATCTTTATTTAAAAAACCACTTTATAAAACTTGATCAAAAGATCTTTACACAACACTATTTTCCAAATCCCTTACATCCCTTTTATACTTGGGAAACATTTATAATTATCTTAGGAGTATAGGTATATTATCAAAACATTTGGAAAATTCTCTCTTTTCAAATTCCTTTTGAAAACATTACTCACTATAACCCAATCATTTATCCTTTATAAAAAGTTCCCTTTTAAAAGCCCACTTCATATTTAAATACCTTTATAAATTTCCAAAATCAATTTATCAAACACTTTTATAAGTCTACAAGTCAATTTACAAAACCTCTTTACAAACCTCAAAAATCATTTATAAAACATTTCTCCATTAAAAACTTCTTTGGTAAATCTTCTTTAAGAAAAATCCTTTACAAAATATCTTTTGCAACTCATCCTTTTAAATCACTTTAAATAAACCTTTTTACTTAGTAAAACCCATTTTTATAAACATGTTATTACTTATAAATACCTTTATAAAATAATAATATAACTTGAAAAACCATTTATAAATCTTATCCCCAAATTGATTAAAGAATTGAAATTTATTCAAAACCATACTTTGAAATTTAAAAAAGAGCTTAGCAATCCCAATGTTTTTAATTTAAGTTACCATTTAATTTCAATTTTATTTCCATGTCACTTAATAGTTATTTTTATAGGTCAACATGTATGTAAATTCAATTAATATCCAAATCACGGAATAGCATTCAATATAAACAAACTAGCATATACATATCCAAATAACATAATAGCAGGATGGTGATTTGTCATGCTAAATAGATGTCCAACAATATTCAATCATTAACAGCAGAATGAGAATTTATTCTACTAACACATATCCACACAAAGAATCATTACATTATAGCAGAATGGGGATTTATTCTGCAATCAAATGTCCAAACAATTCAACCAATCAACATTATAATTCATTCACAGTTGTTTGACTACTTAATAGTATCTATACTTGAATCCCTTGTGTTCAAAACTATCTTTGAAAAGAAGTTCATTTAAAAACAGTTTGATTCTTGGGAAAACAAAGGATTTAAAACTTAAAATTCCTTTTAAAATAATTAATTAATAGCAAAACCCTTTATTAAACCATAATTGGACTTAAATAAATTTTAACTTGATTTAGTTAATAATTTAGAAATAATGAACCTTAAATAAATAATTAAGCAATAATTAATTATTACATAAATAATTGAACCCTATTTAATCCTATATTAATTATTAAATAATAAATTTAGACTTCATTAATAATTAAATATTAATTAATCTCAATTATCAAAATTCAATAATATTTAATTATAACTTATAAATTAAACCTCAATTAATCTTAGTTAAGTCCTAATTAATCAACAATACTTAACCCTAATTAATTTAAATTTGATTAAATAATTTAACTCTAATTAAATATTAATTAAATAATTAACTTAATTAATAATAATTAATTAAATTAATGTAAAATTTAATAAATAAAAATTTAAAGCTTAATTATTTCCTTAATTAATTAATAATTAATTTAAAACATTTCTAATCAAATTAATCTTAATTAACTTACTTAATTAATACCTAAGTATTAATTAATTACTAATAACCCCTAATTATCGTTAATAGATAAATAAATAAATAAATTATTATCCTTGTCTTAAGTAAATTTTAACCCAATTTTTATCTCAAATTAAAAACTTTAAAAAATATAGTTTTCACAAGTTAAGTTTAAAAACACTTTACTAAAAGTGGAAATTAGCCACAAGGGCCTATTTAGCAAGTGGAATTAGTTTCTAGGGCACAACTCTGAAATAATTACATTCAAGGACAAAACGCACAATAATTAGTTTCTAGGGCCTAAAAACCTATGAAATTATGTCCTTGAAAGTAATTGGACTACTGACTTTGTCCTTGAAAGTAATTATTCTGCTGACTTTGGCCTTGAAAGTAATTTCTTTGAATGTGTGTCCTAGAAACTAATTAGACTGCAAAGTTCGTCCTTCTGGTGAAATGTCCCTTACTAAAAAATGTTGATTTTTCCTCGAACTACATCCATAGCGACTATCGCTATGGATGTGGTAACTTTGAATTTATTTCTAAGCTACTAACCTTCAAAGCTTCTTCTTTTAACTTTGTATTAAACTTCAAGTAAAAGATTTGAAAACTAAAAACAAAGTTTAAAACTTTAACCTTTAATAAATTTAAACCAAATAAACAACATTTTCCAAAGGATTTTAAAATCTCACTTAACACAATACTTGTAAACTAGTTTTCATAAAACATCACGTAGAAGTTTTACCTACAACATCATAACCAAAAATCCACATACACATCATGCCTTAAGATCACATATAATATCACATCCAAGTTCACAAATTCAAACCACACTAAGTAGATTTTATTTCAAGTCCACTTGTACCATCTCATATCAACATATCCACACATATCCCAACCTATAACCATCCAAACATAATCCAACATACACACATAGCCATTTTATACAACATATATTTCAAGCTAATAACTTGAACTTCAAACTAAAGTTTACTTACCAAATTTTATCCAAACAAGATCAAACTAAGCTACAACTTGCACCTAAGCTAGAACAATGATTTGCCTTAGGAAAATGATGTTTTTGGCGGTCTAAAGGGGCGAGTAGGGTTCAGATTTGGGTGGTATAGGGCATGACCTTGATGGTTTCAGTAGATATGGGCTTGCATTTGGAAGAGGAAGTGAAGTAGTGAATGTGAAAGGGTTTTTAGCAAGTTGCTTTAGGGAATTAAAGTGGAAACTATGATTTTTGAACTTTGAAATGTTTTTAAGAAGCCATGAAAGTGTTTGGAAATGTTTAGGAAATTTGCAAAGAGAAAAGAAATGAGCAAAAAAATGAAAAATAGAAGTAGTAAATTGGTGTATATATATATATATATATATATATATATTATGTACACATGTTGAATTACTACTTTGACCTTGGTACCTTGCCCTCCTCTCCTTGAATGCCACCACATCCTCTCCTTCCAAAGGATCCGCCTTTATGTAGCTACCCTCCCTTTACATCAAAGCACACACCCATTAATTCTTTGATGTGATCTTGTCTCCTTATGTTGCATAAAAGGTATCTTTATGTATTATATATATATATATATCTATGTGTGTGTGTTATTTTCCTTTTATATTTCTTTTATAAACTTAAATACATATGAATCTACACATTCATATACCTCCTATATGGTTCTAACTTATTTTTTTATTGAATGTTTATGTGTTTATGTGTATACAAAAGTGTCACGACATTTCCGACAATTTTTAACCGATGGAAAACTGAAAATTCGAAAAACAAATTTCGGTCACATTTTCAATCTTTCTTCGAACTAAATATTTTTGTAAACCAATATTGAAAACTATTTTACCATCATTATTTATTATTAAAAAGATTTTTATTTTCATTATAAAACTTATTATTTGAATATTTAAAATTAATTAACTATTCGCAAATCAAAGCAGTGAAATTCAGGATCGTTTCAGTATTTGATACCGCTTTAAAATGATTTCGATTAAGTTTGAAAGGCATGATTTGGATGTATCAAAATCACTTCTATCGCTTGAAAATAATTCCAGTGATGGCTGCAGCATCATCGAAGTTCATTTTCTTATTTCAAAGTAAGGGATGATACAGAATTTGTTTGGTAAAACAAATTTTTGTTTAATCTCGAAGTATGATTTGATATACAAAAGATATAGTATATATTATTATTTCAAAATGATTTAGAATAAACCTCAGGTGTTTAGTTCTAAAGTTTTTCTTTAAAAGAAATTTGATATGAAATTTTGTGTAGAAAAGTTTTATATGCATACTATGTTGGGTGCCCGAGTGGTAGTGGCAAAGCCTAGAACAAATGTTGGAACTTTTTACGTATTCCCTTTTTGGGTAAAGTGTGTTTAATAAACAAGTGAAATTTTGTTAAGTTATTCTATGGATGCATGTACCCTATGCATTAGGATAGTATGGTATGTTCATCATGTTTGATGTGTTTGTTTGGTAGTTTCCATTTGTTAAAATGAAATGGGATTTTCGACGATTTTAAACAGTCAAAAACTTACGAATCGTTATAGAACTTAAAGCTAAATATTATTTGTGTGAA
This sequence comes from Allium fistulosum, assembly GCA_030737815.1. NCBI lineage: Eukaryota > Viridiplantae > Streptophyta > Magnoliopsida > Asparagales > Amaryllidaceae > Allium > Allium fistulosum. The sequence continues at coordinate 287,468,140 of CM060904.1, read as the reverse complement.
AAAATTAAAAAGTTCAGTTTATAGAACACTTGAATTGAGAATGTAGTAAGTTAAACAAGTTTAATTATTTAAACATTCATGGTAAGTAAAATGAATTTATTATTTCGTATATGCTCTTAGGTGGTAGTGGAGTATTATACGAGTATGAACTTAAGTTATTGCAACAACCCTAATTTTAATTAACATTATTTTGGAGATTTAATTGGATAAATTAAAAATAATGTAAAAGGTTAAGGAGATTGGGATTTGATAATTAATAGCGATCATGCCTTAATGAATGAGTTAACAAGAATGGTTTATAACTTAATAAGAATGAGGAATTATGATAAGGGTAAAATGGGAATATGCCACCTTTCTCAACTAAAACCCTTCATCCCTGACTTACTCAATACCACTTCATTTATAAAAGCGAAAATAGTAAACAAGGCCGGCCATTGTTAATGAATCTAAGAAGAAGTAAAGCTAGGGAAAACAAGATCATAGCTTAGGGTTATCAAATCAAATACAAATCTCAACCTTCTTAAATCGGTCAAGGTGAATATTAATTATGCATCTCATGTTTTAATTGTTATTTTCAGTTTTAAGTATAAATCTGATTATTTTGCTAATATTATGCGATGCTATGATAGTTTGAATGATTATATGCTTATTGGTGAACCTATGGAATTTATTTATGAAATTAAGTGATACGTTTGAGTTAGAAAACCTATCATATGACATCCAAATGACTTGAGATTTTGATATAATGTTAGAAGCATTATTTTAGAAGTAGTTTTTTAATTTCATGATTTTCCGATTTAATGAGAATATTTGGTGAATTTTCTAAGGTTGGAAAATGAGATATTTTGGTTTTTAATTGTTTAAAATAATTAAATTATGATTTTGGTACCAATATTTTTATTTGTTAAAGGATATAATAAATTGGATTTATTATAATTTTTGGGGATTTTTCCCAAGTGTTTATGATTTAATATGAATTAATTGAGCTAGAAAAGCTTAATTATTATATTAAAATATTAATATAAATGTATGGTTTGCAAATATTTTGGAAATGAAACTTCTGCTCTATGGTAGTTTTTTGGAAAATATTTTGATAAAGAAGTTTGTTATCCAATAGTATTTTGACAAATACAAGGAGTTGGTGAAAAGAAATTACTCTAAATAGAAAAACTGTAGTTTTTAGGTATATTACGACATTGCCACTTCAAAGTCATGGTTGTCGAAGTCTATGATGCCGCTGTTATACGTTGCCAACCTTAATGAATACATAGGATATCATTCTAGATGATATGGAATAAATTCAGGAAGGTTGGAGTCGACGTCGGCATAAATACTATCGATATCATAAGCTTCGAAGAGAATGCCATCGCTTGTTTCCCTCAAACACTTTAACTATGCCGCTTTTATCCATATCAATGTCGACGAAAGCAATGCCACTTATTTTTATTAATGTAACAACCCGAGATTTTGGTTACTGGATTTTGAATATTTAATTAATATTAAATAGTGATATAATTTTTTTAAAGTTAAGACTTGAATTTAAATATATGGATCATTTAAAATCTTTGAATTGGTGAATTTAATATTTGAATAGTGAATTAAATATTTGGATTTAAAAATGAATATTAATTTAATGGATTTAATGGTCTTATTTAACTTTTTTGATCAATAAGTAATAATAGTGAATTCATTTGTAAATTTATTTGCAGTAAAACATGGTTCAAATAAATAATCAGGAAATTCATTTTTATTTTTACGACTCAATTTTTGTTGATGTATTTTAGGTTTAATTTATCTGATTTTTCCGTAATTTTTAATTTGAAAATTATTGAAATTATTCGTTTGACGATTTATCGGCAAACGGTAGTGTTTTTGTGATTTTTACATAATCAGTAAATCAGTGTATATTATTATTGTTTTGAAATTGTGTCATTGTTCTAAGTGTGACTGTATTTTTGTTTTGTCGTTCCAAAATTCGTACTCGAATGGAAACTATGTACGGCGAGTTGCCGATAAACGCAAATAAATATATGTTCATACTTAGGCAAATTTCATTCACACATTTTCCTCTTTCACTCTTCCATCCCTCTTCTCTAAACTAAGAAATATATATCCACTTCATCTAAAAATTCAAAACAAATGATTTTAGAATCACAAAAATAAAAAGGATGGATCTTTCCACTCCTAATGGGTAAATCCATTTATAGTTAGGTTTATGAAGGTTGCGGCAGCAATATATGGGGGTTCGACATCAGTTAAGGCATATTGACTAGAGTTTGAATTTTCTGAAGATTTAAGCAACAATAGTCGGAGTGGAGGCTTGTTTCGAGGTCGGGAGGTCATTTAACACCTAGGCGCCAAGTTTCATGGAGTGGGGCTTGGTAAGGTGGGTTGCGTCGATTGTACGGTCGGTTGTAGGAGTGCATGTCACATTTTGGGAGGATGTTGCGGGCTAGAAGTGGTTAGGTTCATCTCAGAGAGGTTTTGAAAGAGAGTGCTACAGAATCGACGGTTGTTATTTTCATGGATCGAAGAGTGAGATAAGGAAGGGAGAAGATGCGGCAATGGCAACATTCGGCTATAGGTTATGGGAGCGGGAATAGTTTATGGAAGGAGTTTAGATGTTAAGAGTAATGTGTAATTAAGAAAAGTAATTAAGTAATTAATTCTATTTTATAATCTAATAACTTATAAATAGTATAACTTGTTCATACGAGGTCTGATCGAGACAAAACTTTTTGCATTGCGCTCCTAATGGTGAAAGCTTCGTGATGGAACTTATTTGGTTGAATTTGGAGCAAGTTGAAATTTAGGCTAAAATCGAACGTTGTTCGATTTTAGTTCAAACCGGAACGCTTTGGCGGTAACTGGGATCTCGGTGAGTTAAACTCACCTTTTTGGTTAATTAGTAAGATATATAGTAGATTAAAATTTACTACTTGTGTTGGTTGAAATTATTGGCTGATTGCTTAATATATCCGCTTTGAATAGCAATTATATTTAAAATTGAAATAGAGGAAAATTTGTAGAGAAATCCGGATTTCTCACCATAACAATTTTAATTTCCAGTTATATATTCCTATTGATTTTATTTTGGTTATAACCCTGTTATATAGATTGTCAGTTGGTAAATCTTGATATGTTTAGCACTATTAGTTATGCATTGTTACATGTTCAAAATTTAATCCCTGTAGTGATAAAAATAAATAACAATATTAGTTAAGTGCTTTGATGGCTATTGGCCCCAATTTAGTATTTTTAAAATACTATTAATTTCCATTTGGCTTGAAATTGGTTTTTGACTAGGAGAATGATTTCAAATTCCGATCTTTGGGTTTTCTGAAATACTTTTATTTAAGCAGATTGTGAACTTCTCTATTTTACCCCAACCTTTTTATTTGTTTTTTTAACCCATTTAGAAATGTTTTAAAGTTGTTTAACTATCATTTAATATCGATTTAAAATCGTTAACTATTGTTTAATAATATTTAAAGGTGGGTTGTTTCAATTTAATATTGTTTAAAAGTTATTTATTAATATTTTAATATTGTGGAAAGTTATTTATTTAAATAATTGATATTTTTCGAAGATAGTAATTATTATTTATTAATAATATTTGGAAGTTAATTATTTATTATAATAAGGTTTTCGAAGATTAATTATCATATTAATATTGTTTGAAATTATTAACTATTATATTTATATTATTTTGAAGTTATTTGTTATTATACTAATAATGTTTTTAAGTAAATTAACTTTTTTATTAATGATGTTCTAAAAGAAATTGAATGTGTTATTAATGCTGTTTAAAAGTTAATGTATTATTTATTTATGATGTTTAAAGTTAGTTAATTTATCTGATTAATAAAGGAATTTCATATAATAAAGAGAGTTTTTGATTTTTGTAAAAGGATTTTTATAATGGGATTTGAAAAAGGAATTTTATAAAGTAATTTTATAAGGAATTTTTATAAAGGTTTTATAAAAGATTTTTATAAATAATTTTTACGAAGGAGTTTATAAAAGGGAAAGAGTTTTATAAATATTTTTGTGGATTTATAAAAGAGCTTTATAAATAGTTTTAGGAATTTATAAAAAGAGTTTTATAAATTATTTTGGGAGCTTTATAAAAGAGTTTTATAAATGGTTTTAGAGATTTATAAAAGGAGTTTTTATAAATGATTTTAGAGATGTATAGAAAAGGCAATTTTAAAAGAAGATGATATTAATTTTCAAAAATGATCTTTAAACAATTATGGTGAAATGGAAAACATCTTTCCATACTTAACACCAAAAGGAAATCTTTCTCAGTGTTTGTGAATATACTTATTCCGTTAAGATAAGTACATGCATATTTGCCCAAGTACTGAAAAGGGTAAAGGGTTTGTGAATATATCTTTATAAAAGTATTTTGACACAAGTATTTACAAAGTGATTTTAAATTAATGAAAGGATTAAATAAAAAGGCTAGTGGCAGCTTATGTGCTTAACCAATGTTGATTTCCCTATGGAAATAAATCCCTGATTTGATTGATGCTTATTTGTTTATATGATAGTTAAATAACCAACTATCAAATCTTGGCCAGTTTTAACTTAGAAGGTAAGTAGAAAGCTTCACGTGTTCATACGGTTTGAGTTTTGTAATAGCCCAAAATTTTAATTTTCGAATATTTAATTAATTCTAAATTTTCAAATAATAGGATTTCTAATTAAAATAAAAACAATTTTAAATAATAAATATTGAAAACAAAATAGTTTTCGAATTTAGTTTACAAAAATATTTAGTTCGATGAAAAACAGAAAATGTGACCTGAAACCATTTTTTAAATTTTCAACGTTTCATCGCATAAAAGTTGTTTGAAATGTTGTAATCAAAATATCATAAGTATATACATATTCATATAGAAATAAATTAGGATACGTATGTATTCATGTATGCATTAAGTGTATGTATGTATATATATATACTTAAGATAATATAATATAAAATTATGTAAAAGTAAACATTACATCTAAAAACATAATGTACACATGCATTTAAGTAATGTTGGCTTTGAAAAGAGAGGAGGGGACAAGAAGGTGGCTGAAGGATGTGAGGTTTAGAAGGCTAGGTCAGGTGGCAAAAGAGTAGTGGAGGGTAAAGGACATGGGCATTTAGGTAATTTACACTTTCACTTGCATATAAATACCCCTTTCACTTCTTCAAATTCACCTCTTTTACTTCTACCATATCTTTCTCAAAACTTAATCAAAAGGAGCGTTTCATTTTTTCAAACCGTAGAAAATTTCAGTAGCTACAACTTTTATTTGTACCACTTCTTCTAATTTTGAGCTTAACCATGTCCAAAGCTTATTTCTTTCAGATATATATTGAGTATTTCTTTCAGAATTTCAAGTTCAAAAATGGCCCTTCTTATTTCGATCATATCTTCCTCATAAATAACTGAAATTGAGTATTTCTTTTTTCCAAATTGTAGAGGAAAGAATTTCCTAAAACATCACTTTTGAAAACTTTTCCAAAATCCGAGAATTACGTGTCCAAAAATCGAGGGGAAGTTGACCTATTTTCGAGTAGATTTTGTGATTTTCCAAGCTTTTCGAATTCCAAAATGTTTCAAGTTTTCAAAAGATTTCGGTGAGTAAAACTCTTAACTTTTTTTTGGGAAATACTTTACTTTAGTTACATTATGATATATATTGCTTGATTGGTTTGGATATGATGTGAATTTGTTCATATTTGGTTTGGAAATGTATATGTGTGATGGATGCAAACATGTTAAGTAAATGTTAATTAGCAAACTAGCTAGTAAGTTAAATTTACCCTCAAAACCATAGCTTTAAAACTATATTCATGTTCATATTTATTGCCTATGAATGCTCGTTGTATGTATGCTTAAACCATTGCTATAAATTCTTGTTGTATGTATGCTTAAACCATTGTTATGTGATGTTTGGCTGTGATGATAATATTATAAACTTGTTTGCCGAACTGCCAGTATAGCGATAGTCGATGTACCAGCACTTTTGGAAAATCACTTCTTATCAAACCATTTGGTTTCATCTTCGTGCTTGGAATTGTTTTACAAGTTAAGCAAGATTTTAATTAATGATGTTTTCAAAAATATTTTAATAATGATTATTTAATTTAATTAAGTATTTAATTAATAAGGATTAAGGTTAACTAATTAACTTATTAATGATGTGTTTTAAATTTAACTAATTACTTAGTTAATGATGTTTTGAATTTAATTAATCATTTTATTTAATGATGTTAAAGTCTAATTAATCTTTTAAAAATGATGGGTTAAAGTTAATTAATCAATTAATTAAAGATGTTTTAAAATTAATTATCGTTTTAATTAATGACTTTTAAAAGGAAATCAACTTGTTTTAACTTTAATTAATCTTTTCTTAATGATGGTTTAAATTTATTAATCATTTTAAAACAATGATATTTAATTATTAATTAACTAATTTAAATAATTATATTTAAATATTATTAATTATTTAAATTAATGATGTTTTAAAGGCGATTTACCCTTTTTAATTAAAGGTTATTGGAGTTAGTTAATCAACTTAATTTATGAAGTTTCAAAGTGAATTTATCAAAGTAACAAGGATATTTTGACTTTGTTATTCATTTATATAATGATAATTAATTATTCATTAGTTTAATTAATTATATTTTACTAATTAATTGGATTAATAAGGTTTAAAGTGGTTTACCCATTTTATTATTTAAAGTCATTTGAAGTTCAAAAATTAAATTGTGTGATAAAGTTTAAAGTTAATTAACCAATGTAATAAGGATGTTTTAAGTTATTAAATCTTTTTAAATTGATGTTTTGAAGTTATTAAACTCTTTTAACAAAGTGTTTTAAAGCTAATACTTGTAATGTGAGGCCAAGCATGAATTCGGGTTTTTAAAAGAAAAAGTTTGATTCGTTTATGGAAATGAATTAATTTCCATAAAGCGATTCACTTATATGAAAATGATTTATTTGTATACTTAGCACTAAATGTCGAAGAAGTAGACTTGTCACTATTTTGAAAGTTAAGAATAATAGTGAGACATGACTTTAAGGTAACACTACCTTGACTTGTTTGATATTATTGTTAACCAAGAAATAGTATAAGTTGGAATTCGATGAGTGGTGATAAGTATACAAGACTTAATTTCCATTTACGATCGTTTTTATATCCTCGATAGTTGGTTTTCCAAATATCGGTTACCTTAGCCTTTTTTGTATTTCATCATTCTAGGATGATGTGTTGCTCACATGAGCTTTGTTATCCTTTGTCGAAAATGACTAAACCCAAAGAGAAAGTGGAAGCCAAGCTATGTGGGGTTGTTCCCAGTAGGGTATTTTCACATCCACTCTATATTGGAATCAGTTTTGGGCATTGAGATGTGAAATACTCGGATTCTCGGTAACCGTTGGCACGGTCCAGCTTGGACATGTCCGAGACCCATCGGAGTTCTAAAATATATTTCTAGAGGTATACTTTCAGTAAGAGGGGAGCACCCTCCTAGTCATTGTTGGAAAATTTCATTTTCTTATTTGATTCGAACCTTTGAATCTGTTTTCTTTAATTACAACGGGAAGAGTCAACCACTCTTCACGATGTTCAATTATTGGTTTTGTCCATTGTGTCAAGTTTGGATAGTTAGCTTGTTTAGTCCATTCTATCGAGTTTAGACTATTGTCTTCATTTATCCATGCTATCCAGTTTGGAATTTTATTCAAACTATTTCCATTCTTTCAAGTCTGAATGTTATACCAATCGTACCCATCATCTATGTTTGGATTTGTTCCCTATCGTTCATTTCCATTTTTGTTATATTTGGTTGTTGTTTATGTGGGAGAAAACCCGTTCTGGATTAGCGGCATGGTCCCACGTATTATTGTTTAAATACACCCCATTTGTTTTATAGTTTTACTCATACCAAACATTTTTGTCCAACCCAAGTTGTTTATTTTCCCTAAATCTCGGGTACTCAATTATATTTGGGTAGTCCAAGAATAGTAGGTTTTCTTTGGAGCTCTTTAAAGACGGTGATCGAGCAGGCAGCTCCTTATTTATCTAGTTATTTATTTCTGCTGTGTGATTATATAGGTGTATTTTGTATCTTAAAAATGAAAAGTCGGAATGTATAGCTATCAATCTGTTAGATGTAGTATATTTTGTAACTCTGATAACTCCTTATAAGGAGTAACCTTTTGTACTATGTCATTTTATATTAAATATAATCATTCCGCTGTGAGATTTATCTATTGTGTCTTGTTCTATTCTTTATTTTACCCCAATACAACTTATCTTTCAGGTGCTTGGGCAACGGCACATGAATACCGATGTCACGATCCAAATTTCACCGTTCGAAAATCGACACCCGTACTTCACTTGTACTCGAATGCCGCAGATTCAATCGTTGAAATTCGACTCGTGCCAGAGCTTATAACACAGTAAGTATAACAACACAGCAGAAGAAAGAAATGACTGATATCATATACAACTCCAATGAATACAATATTCAGAATGATATACAACAATGATATCAATATGATACAACAATATCAGAGACAAATAATGATGCTACAGCGAAAACAACAGACTGATAACTCCAAATGATCTGAAAAGGAGAATGAATCCAACAACTCCAATGTCAAACTCGGATCACCATCACGAACTCCAAGATAAGCAAGCTTCGATGAGTGAACTCTAGACTATCTGAAAAACCCAACTCTAGACTGCCCGTGTGGAAAATTATGGGCACCCAGAGTTTAGGAAGGGAACAATAAACTCCGAGTCAGTCATGGGACTGGTGTGAGTAACAAAAACAGTTGTTTTCACAAAGAAGATAAAAGAATTTCGCAATGCTTTTGGAAAATGAAACCACCATAAGGCCTCCCGCCACACACACAATGCAAATGCAGAATTGGAGGAGATTTCTCCTTATGATAGTCAAATATGCTCAATACGAGAAAAATTCTTGGATATTATTACTAGTGCATAGTGTAGAAAGCCATTTCGAAAGTATAATATTAATCTTAGCCAGCATAGACATTCCGAACTATGCCTACTATAGCTACCATCTAAACAGTGGTGACCACCATAAGTAAATGGTAGGTTCTACAACTAAAACCGTATAGGGTTCGTATTGGGAATTGGATTTCCAACAAATGGTCAGGCTAAGGAACTTCCTAATGCCACATGGGTACGCCTCTAGAGGGATGCCCCGAGAACTAACTAGCTCTCTGCCAACACATGGCCGGGTTACCTCTTACTAGGTAACTACTACACGAATATGCCACCCCCGGTCCTTTGGGACCTTTATCCGAGGCCTCGATCACACAACAAAATCACACAGTAAATGAGATTGGAGCAACCACATAGGTAAATATTTGGGCTCTATACAATGATACCACCTTTTTCCAGAAGGAAATGACATACCCTAAAGGGTGCGACCCTCATAAACTTGCCGCATCTTTCCTGTTTCGACCATTTCCGGGGTGTGAGGTCCTGATGCAGTCTCGTCCATAAAGCTACGCTTTACACGAAAGCCATGCTTTGATCAACAAATGATCAGCAAATGATCAGCAACACACAGCAACACTTAGCATGCCACACTACCAAATTGGGAGTATATCACTGATAACCTTCAACTACATAACCTCTGAGCTCGTACGTCTCAGAGAAGGGTGTTAAGCTAAGAGAATAAATCTCCGCCACCAAACAGAAATGTATTTGAAAGAAATCAGCTTTATATCTCAAAGTGTAATGTCAGACATACAACCATACAAGTCTGTTCCGGGTTCGAATAGAACCGAAGGCACTTCCAAAGAAGCCCTTGCAATCCGGGTATTCACAATCCCGATCGGACTTCCCATCACTTAGGGAATCTCTATACTGTAGCTACTCAGTGCAGAGACAATCGATAGGTTATCCTATCGTTCTCGCAAACACCCGGTCTTCAACACCGGTCTTCAAATGCTATCCATTCATGTCGTATCACTATTCAGAATGGGTTATATGACACAAAGTCCTCTCCCGGCTAAACCGAATAGTGAGCGCAATATTTTAAAACATATGGATATTGGGATTTCGATTAAGTCACAACTTATTGCCCAAAACTTCTCTTTCAAATGGTTTAAACACATTACCATTTTAATCTTTTTTACAAAAGATTTATCTCACAAAGTTCACCTAGTTTCACAAAGATCTATTCATAGATTTTCCAAATCAATTTTCCCTTCAATTAGATTAACTCATTAAATCTTTAAATCAAAGATTTAACTGATAGCTTTCAAAACAATTCAATTTTGACCTTTTATACAAAAGGTACACCTTTCCAATTTCAAAACAAAGTTCAACAATCTTTCACAAAGGTTTATTCATAATTCGGAAAACCATTTTCCTTTCAAACTTGAAATTCTTTTGACACAAATTGGAAATTCATTCCTTATATGAAAGCTTCTATTATTTGAAAACAAATAGTTTTCATTTCGGAAAATCTGATTCATTTATACGAGTTAAAGTCTTTGGGTTAGATTCAAATTCCCAAACCAATACTTTTAAAATAGTTTAAATTCATATAAACACGTTTATAACATCTTAACCATAATTTCCAAACATGGAATTCAATTCCAAAATTTTGAATTCAAATTCAAATTAAATTATTTAAATTGGAAACTTTAACAAGTTATTCAAAATAACTTTTATCTTCAAAACTCCTTTTCAAAAGCTTTAACATTTAACCCAAATCCATTTCCCAAAATCAATTGAAATTAAAATTTCAATTTTCAAAAATATTAAATTTAAATCATTTATGACTTAACCATTTCCTTGTGAAATCCATATTTGTGTGTGTAAAAGTGTGGTCCAGGGGTTTTAACACAATAGTGCAACATCATCAGTCATTACAGATACAATCACAATAATATCGATAAGCGATATAATCCTATAACGCTTATCTATATACACAGAATCACAGATAGATAATATAAATACATTATAAATAAATCACATTACAGATTACAACACAAATCAGGATATATCACAAAGCATCACACAGCAGAGATAACAAAACAATTCACAGCATTCAATAGAATACAATCATCCAGAAATAAGGTTACTTGATCATTTGATTAATTGAAACCAGATTAATCACTAATTTTGGTTGATTATATATTAATTAATCCTCCTTGGATTAATTATAAATTAATTAATCCTAATTAATTCAATTCATTTCCCATTAAATTAATCACTTATGAATTAATTATCCAATCCTGATTTATTAATCACAAATCATTTGATATAAATAAATTTATCAAACACCTTAATTAATTATTCTTAATTAATTACAATAACTAATTAATTACTCCTTAATTAATAATTATCTCTTAATCACTTTCATTAATTAATTTACCTTTAATAAATTAATTATTCTCAAATTAATTACCTTAATTAATTGACCACATTAATTAATTATTCTTTTAAAGTAATTAACCCTTAATTACTTGGTTAATCCATCTTTGATCATTAATTACCTATTCTTAATTACTTTTACTAAGTAATTATTTTTAATTAATCATTCATTAATTACTTGATTAATTAACTTGAATTATTAATTAATATTAAATTAATAATCCTTAATTTACAGATTAATTATTCCTTACTTAATCTCCATTTGATTAATTATCCTTAATTAATCATAATAAGTAATTATCCCTAATTACTTAATTAATCAATTATTAATTCATAATTAATTTCTTAAATAGTTAATCCTTAATCATGAATTTAACTTTAAGATAAGCTCATTCTTATAAATGATTTCATTATCATTAACAAAGCATTTAAAAACAATTTAAATTTAAAACTTATTTAACTCCAAACTAAGATTCGAATTAACTTTGGTTCCAGAATTAAAACTTTGATTTGAACTTAGTTTAAATCTCTACTTTACATTTTAAAATTCAGTTTTAAATTTAAAAACTAACAGGTTAAAAACCTGTAACCAAACCTTACCCGAGCCAAATTCTAAATTACTTGAGCCCTACTTCGAGTTTCTCGCCTCCCTCTGTTGCTTTGAGTCGATCCTGGTTCAATCTCGAGTACGTCTTTGAGTAAAATTCCTTCTTCCCAAATCCAGATACTCTCATGTACGTGTGTACGTGCGCAACTAGTTCGATCACCTTTGGTCGAAGCTACGACCATCGACAAGTCGACGACCGTCCACTCGATCCTCCAGACCATCCAGCAACACGAATCGACGACGATCTCACGATTAGGCTACATGACCCAAACTGAAACAAAAATGGTCATCAATGAAACGCCTTGCTCCGACTCCACAGGCCACCAGAGACGTCGGGACTCCATCCAGAGCTTCGTCTACCCCTCTTCTTTCGATTGCCATGGGTGCGATCGATTCCAGCGCTACGACGAAACTGCAGCGATGCAAATTTCGATCGTGACTAAAACAAGGGTTAAAACCCTATATCTTCATCGTTTCACCACACCGACCAATAATAAATTCAATTAGCATTTTTCCCCAACTCCTCTACACACAAGCTATCTTCGACCTAAGCCTTGATCTATGAAATGTCGCCAATCGACTGAATTTGACAATAATGTGGTTTACGTTCAACTCACTTTTTCTCACAATTTAATACATTAAAAATCTTGAAATAACTTTCAAAAATCATATTTTGTAAACACAAATCTGTTTATATAACTAAAACTTGAAAATAAAATCATTAAATTTTCAAGTTTGAAAAGATCTCACTGTAATACCCAAACTTCTAAATATTTTCAAGATATAAATATTTGAAACCATTTTTAATACAAATATCTTGTTGATTCAACATTTTTCATTCATATATCTAGGCTTATAAGTGAAAGATTAAGGAGATTTTGATTTTTATTTGTTTCTAGCCTGTAACAGAGAGACAGGTACATATACCTGTATCTACATATTTAAGTTTACAGATATACATATATATATATATAGACATACAAATAAAATTTTATTCTATACAACATTATTCCATAACATATATCCAATATAGATCACATGCAAACCAGATCATATATATATATATATATATATATATATATATATATATATGTAAAGGTTAAAAGAATGTTACTCACCTTATTTTCCAGAAAGAAGGACAGAGTTGATATATTCCAGGCTTGTGAAAATTGTAAAACTGAAACTCCTCTTTGATCTCTGGTTGTATTGATTTATACTGTTTGTTTCAGTTGAATTTTGTGTGAGTTTTAAATAGTATTACTTCATATTTCCTCAGTTAAAATGGACGAACTAAAAATGAAGAGAAGTTGATGTATATGAAAAATGAAGTTACAGGGTAATATATTTGTACAGGTTGATATATATTTTTTGTGTTTGTACAACTTAGCAGAGATTTTTTTTCTTGCTTTGACTATTGATGTTTGTTTTGGTGGCTGATGGTATATGGCATTAATTGTTGTTGTACAATTCTTTTCTCAGCCTTCATACTTATCCAATTTGGTTTGTTCAACTTGCATATATATTTTTGTTCCTTTGTCTTCTTATACAAGCTAATACATATATATTTTGTTTCTTTCACAAGCCATTCACATATATTTCTTTTCTTTGTTGTCTGGTTTCTTCCTTCTAGGTCTACACTAATCTTTTATTTGTTTGAATACTTTCTATTTTACAACTATATGTTTACTTTCTATTTTGTTACACTTGTTTGCATATATGTTTACTTTCTATTTTACAACTATAAAATTTATCTTCTGTATCTATTTTAATTTCTATTTCTAACTTAAATTTTTATTGTTTGATATGTCTTCACATATATATATATATATATATTATTTGTTTGTACATATTTTGAATGTATTTTATTTTACTTCTTATACTACGTATGTTTATTTCACACTTATGTTTACATATTGGAAACATATATCTTATAAATTCAAATTATTTTTAAAACATTCACTTAAACTTTAAATTCAAATTCAATATATATATATATATATATGAATTCAAATCTAGTCATATATGCACATATACATATATATTCACATATATACAATATTTAAATTTAAATGATTTAACATAGAATTTATTTGAACTCGGGGAAACTCGAATCAATTTATCGATTAATTTCACAATTTTTTATTTAAAAACTAATTTAATTATAAATTTAAACTTATATAAAATCCGGGATCGTTACAACCGAGGATGTATTAAGTGTCGTTCTTAGGGATCAGAAAGGTGGGTCGTCTCAGATGGTATCAGAGCTTAGGTTTAGCGAACCCCTAAGCCCTGGTGGGGTAAACTCTCTAAGGGTAGGGTTAGTAATATCCTAGGATAAGTATGAGAGTATAAGTATATATTGAAAGCGCATTTGTTAGTGTTATAAAAATGTTTTATATTGTGTTGTTTGATCCATTGAGTGGTATATGAATTCTGGTCGATGCGTCTGATCAGCGTTATCGATCGGGATTCCTAAACACTTGAACATATCTACCAACACAGTATTGTTTTAAAATGGTAAATGAAATAATTATACCAAGGAATATGTTATATATATAAGAATGATTTTCAAAATTAATATAATTTTATAGTTGAGTTGATTATTTAGAAATGATAATATTTTATTATTATCATTTAGGAATTTGATTAGTTATGCTCGTCCAATTTGGGCATTAACTATTGTTAAATAGTTCATAAGGGATTTTCCTTAGTAAGATATGGGTCGAGTAGATGGGAATTAGGGAATCTTGGAACGAACCCCTTGTGAATTAAGTTTCACAGTTTGATTATAAGGTGTTCGGCGAAAGGGTTAAGTTAAAAGTCATCTTTAATAATGTTAAGCTAAAAATAAACTTTAATAATAAGTTGTTTAATATAATATGAATAGTAGGATAATACATTTAGAGGATAAATATATGAGAAAATTTAGTTATAATATAGAAGAATTATTTAAATATGAATTAACCCACACCCAAATTTACTATATCTTATATGTGATGCTATAATTATAGTTGATTTCTTTGATGATAGTTAGATTTGTTTGAATGATTATTTGGTTGAATTTCCATTTGGAAAATGGATTTTAATAGAAATTAATCTTGATATTCCATTTAAACTGTTTAAGTGTCATTATAGCAATTTCCGCTATACCGTCATTTATTAAATATCATCCCCTAAACCCTTGTGTGTGTTTGAACTTGAGCTTGTGTTTTCCCAATAGTAGATATTTAAAATTCATTAATCATTTTGATTAATGATATTTTAAATTAATTAATCATTTTAACTAATGATGTTTAAAATTAATTAATCTTTTTCATTGATGAGATTTGGATTTAATTAATCATTTTAAGTAATGATATTTGAATTTAATTAATTATTTTAATTAATGATATTTGAAAATTAATAATCATTTTAGTTAATGATATTTGAAAGTAAGTCTTTATTTTAATTAATGATTATTTGAATTTAATAAATCGTTTGATATATAATATTTTAAGTTGGTTAATTGATTTAGTAAGTGAGTTTAAAATAAATTAATCGATTTGATGAAAGTGTTTTGGAAGTAATTAACCATTTTATTAAACATAATCGATTTGTTTATTGAAGGAAATTATAAATTTGATTAATTATCTATTAGGATAGTTAATATTGTTTTAGATTTATAAAAGAGATTATAAATGTGACTTATTATCTTTCATGGTAATTTATATGGTTTTAAGGTTTTAAAAAGAATATTATAAATCATCCCCAAGGATAATTAACATTGTTTGGAATTTATAAAAGGTATTTAAATTGTTTTATTATCATTTGAGATAATAAATATTGTTTTAAACTAATAAATGATGGTTTTTAAATGAGAACTTTTAAATAGAATTGTTTATAAATAATGCTAAGTGTAAATTGTTTTGGGATTTTAGTAAACGATGTTTAAAACGACATTTGTTTGGACCCTTGTTTTAATACACTTAGTATTATAAATTTGTCTTTCCAAATAACATTTAAAGAGTTTTTGGAAACTTTAAATTCTGAAATTGTTTAAAATGATTTCAAAAGATTTTGAGAAAAGTAATAGCGGTATTATTTGGAAATATTTCTAAAGTACAAATATTTTGGAAAAGGAATTTTTAGTAGAATGCTTTTTCTTTGGATAATTCGGAGTAAAATATTTCACTTAGTTTTGTGGTAATCTAAATAATCTTCTAAGTGACTATCAGATGCTGCTTAGGTGAATGATATGGAGTACTTAGTCAATTATTCTCTTTATCATTGTGCGATCGAAATGAATTCCGATCCGAACGAACCCAAAGTGAGTTTTAATAAACAAGTTGTTTGAAGTTATTTTATAAATAAAAAGTAAGGAGTATACTTTCAAAGACGATTTTTGAAACTAAAAACCGGGTATTCAATTTTTAAGTTCCCTAAAAGGGAATTGATTTCCAAAATAAAAGTATCGTTGAGAGAGATTGTTCTAATAAATGAATTTTACCCTTAAACAATATACGGGGTAATTTAACATTGATTTGAATGGGTTAGATGGCATATGAAGGTTTTGATAACATTGTTTTATCAAAACCATAGATATTATTTAAGTATTTAAACAGTGTAAAATAATTGGTTTTTGGATTAGTCCATAAACATGATTCATTATAACACCTTAATGTGAAAAAGTAGGAAGGTTTTAATAGGCATCATTTTATTAAAACCATAGCTTTTGTTTAAAACAAGTGTAACGACCCAGAATTTCGGTCATTCGAAATTCAGATATTTAATTGATTTTAAATATTCACAAGTTAATTTTATAAGTTGAATAACTTATATTTCAAATATAATGGTTTATTTGGATAATTAAATTGTCAATTTAATATTTGAAATTGCAGAAATAATTTGAATTGGAATTTTATGTGAATGAAAATGATTTATAAAGTTGAATTAAATTCTATTTGAATTAGAATGATGTTAGTAAACTTTTAAGATTGAATTAAAAGTGAATTTATAGAAATTGGAAATTTTTATATTTAATTAATGTGTAAAAATAGTCATTTTTGATACGGTCTCGGATTTCGACGAAAATAGTTTCATTGGATCCGTAATGTTATATTATTGCAGGATTTCAAATTTCGTGTCAATCGGATTTACGATTTAGTCGTGGGAAGCTGAAACGCGTAGAAATTTATTTAAGTACATTTTTAATTAAAATAAGTTGATTCGAAAACCTATCTTCCAAATACGATCGAATTGGCTCTTAATATATATTCCATTGTGTTCGGAATAGGGGTAAAACATTATAAACGCCAGGCGGCATGCTTCGATTGGAGTTCAAAAAAATTTCGGGTGAATAGTGTCGTGAAATTTTCTACATGAGGCCACATTTTCTTCACTTTTTCAATCAAACCCTAGCCCTAGGGTTACAGATTATTTTTCAATGGCCAGAAACATCCACCTTCATCCCCTCCGATCTCCTCATCCATCAACTTTCATCGAAAACATCCAACTACAATAATGAAGAGCTCGAGGAGATCGTCACATCTAACGGTTGTGATCTAAATTGGAGCATCGTGGTGGCCGCTAGGAGGCCACGTTCGCCTACCGTTCGAGCACATTTTTTGAGAGGGATATATAGCCGAGATCGACCAGATTTCAGGTGTTGATAGAGTGGAGGTCGCGCTTCCATTTGGCAGTAGTGGATCATCGTCAAAATGGTCGAGGTGGTCGCGGAAATTCAATTTATAACGGTGGCCGTGGGTTTCTTTTGAAACCTGGAACATGATGAAGAAGAAGCGGATGGGCAGCCTGATGTGAAGTAGCGAAATTGAATGACCACAATTAATTTGAGGTTTAAAAAAAAAAGATTTGTAAATTAAATTATATTATAAATCGTGTAATGTTTAAAATTGCATAACTTTGTCATACGAGGTCCGTTTTGCACGAAACAAATTGTGATGGGATCATATTGATGAGCACTACGCGATGGAGTAGGTTTGGAGTTGATTGGAGCTAGTGAAAATTTTGGATGAAATTAAACGCCTGTTTAATTTTATTCGGAATAAAATGCTGTAACGGCTATTGGAATCAAAGTGAGTACAACTCACTCTTTCTTTCTCGCTTATATTTTTATATAAGTGAGAAATAAATTTATTTATGCTGATTGATGATTGTTTTGATGATATATGATGTATTGTATATATATTGATTGGTTTGGATATATTCCTGCCTATTGGAGCAGATGAGACCCTATACGTTCCCGTGTATGAGCGGATGACCTTTTGTACGCGCGTCTGCCTCGAAGCGGACATTGTACATATTTTTTCATATGTATATTTGTTGCAGGTGACAGGTTGGATGGATCCAACTGGATTTCTCACCAGTTTTGATTTTATTTATAGATATTGATATATATGCTGTTATCATATGATATATGATGTTTTGGATGCCAGGATTGATATGATTGTGTGAATCACCTTATTTAGCATTTTTGCAGCTCTGGGCCTATTTTTGGAATTTTAAAAAGATTAAATTGATGATTTCAATCTAAAAAGGATTTCAAAGTGAATTTGAAAATAGATGTTTTATTAATTTTTGAATTGTTAAAGAAATGAATTTATTTTAAATAAATAAGAAGTTATAATTTTTATGGCTTTGTAAAATGGAATCAAAATGTGAATTTTGAAATATGATGTTGATCATTTTGTAAATTAAGTTAAATTGAGACTTTTGATTTATTATAAATGGTTTATTTATATATAAGATTTATAAAATTGAATTTTTATAAATAAAAATGATGGAATTGTAAAGGAGTTTTAAAAGTGTTTAAAATGAAGCTATAAATGGATCTTATAAGTAGTAAGATTTATAAATTTATGAAGTTATAAAAAAAGAATGAATTTGCAAATGGATGAATTAAGTAAATTTACTTATAGTCGGATTTTGGCATATAAATGAGATATAAATGGAATTTGTTAATAAAAGAATTTTATAAATGGAAGTTTTTATAAAATAGAAATGTGAATTATAAACATTGTTTTATAAATGTGAAATCAACTTCTTTTGATAAGTTAAATATGGAAGTTTATTAAAGGAATATATTCACAATTTTGGACAGTGGATAATCCTTTAATAAATATGTAGAAATAATGAATTTGGTGAAAGGAATATATTCATGATTTTGGACAGTGGATACTCCTTTAATAAATGTGTAGAAGCAATGAATTTGGTTAGAGAATTTTATTCACGATTTTGGACAGTGAATAATCCTTTAAATTAAATGAATGTTTTGAAAAGTGATTGTTAAACGGAGTTAAATGGTTTGAAGATGTTTTAAAATGTGTTAAGTATCGAATTCATAGATTTCAACATTAATTGTTAAAATAGACGTTTCAAGAAGTAAGGAAAACATGGACTACAACACTGTTGTTACAGTAAATGATTTTCGAAAGGAGATGTTTTGTGTAGTGTATGAGATTTATATATCTATCTAATTATCGAATCCCTATACTAATGATTTTGGGTTGTCGTAACGATGTTTTACGCAACATTCGTTTTGACCAAAATTAATATGTTTAAGAGAATGTTGTCCTTAAAGAATAAAATATATACTTAATCATGATTTAAGTATTGTTTGCACAAAAAATGGACAAACACCTCAAAGCTGTATGATTTAGTAGATCTTATGTTGTTCTTAGTGATTTGGGTAATTTATGCAAATATATGAAAAGCAGGGGCTAAACTGTAAAAAGACACGCAGATTTATAGTGGTTCAGCCAGAATGTGCCTACGTCCACTTTATATGTTATTTCTCTTCTCTTGTTTTGATTACAAGTACAAAGCTTTGATACAAGTAAAAGAAAGTTGTTTGAAAGTTCTCTCCGTGCTTGAGCTCTCAAACTTGTCCCCCATTGTTGTACCCCTGCCCCTCTATTTATAGAGTGAGGTTGGGGGTAGGGGTCTAGGATGCATACAGCCGTTGATGGGCCCGGGCTGATACGATCTGGCCCGGCAAATCTGGTTCGGCATCGTCTTCGTCTGGTAGTAGATGGGTGGAGATGAGGTTGTGGTTCGGCAATGGAGCTGGTCCGGCTGTGGGGTTGGTCCGGTTGTAGGGCTGGTCTGGTTGCAGTGTTGGTCCGGTTGTAGGGCTGGTCCGGTTGCAGTGTTGGTCCGGTTGCAGTGTTGGTCCGTTTGCAGTGTTGGTCCGGCTGTAGAGACTGAGTTGGTTCGGCAGTAAGGTAGGAGGTATGTTGGTCCGGGAGTTACTTGGTTCGGTGGAGAGTGGCCGGTTGGTTTGTTCGCTTGAGGCTGCGTTGAGCTTGATCCGGGGATGATGGTTCGGCTAGGCTGGTTCGGTGGTAAGAATCCATCCAACACTTGCCCCCCAAAGTGTGGCATATGCTAGTCTATGCCGCGCTTTTTTTTAGCTGGGGTGTATTCATTTGGTCCCCGAGTGCCAAGCCATTTGATCCGGTGTTTTGTATCTGCTTATAAATAGGGGCTACACCCCTTCGTCGTTCCTTACCGAACAGAGAGATCCGAATCAAATTGAATACCGAATTACTTGAGTACCGGATCATCTGAGTACCGAATCATCCAAGCTCCGAACTAGGTATGTACTCTTCTGCCGAATGAGCTTATAATTTCAGTACCGAATGATCCCTTGCGTTGGAATGCCGAATGAACTTTGTCCCTGGAACTATCGGACGGAACCGATGGTTTCTAAGTACCGAATGAACCTTACACCGGATGAGTTTTAATACTTGCAATATCAGTGAAGTTCTAGGTTATATAATTCATGCACTTTGGCGATGTACTTTCTGTGTTTGCAGATAATGTCTCGTAAAGCGGAAACTCGCTCGGATAAAAAGAAGTCTCAGGGCGAAGGAGAGACTTCCTCAGTGCCCCCTGTTCAGCTAGGTCCGGAACGCCATGGATCTACCCCGAGATCACTAGTGGACGGGTACGGCCCTCAGGAGCTTCTGAACTCCCCGCCCGATTGCTTTCCTAGCTCCCTTAAGGAAGAGCAGCTTGATGTCATCTCCCGTTCTTTCGGGATTGACAGGGCTCGAATGTTGTTGCCAGGGAGAGAAGTTATGCCGTACGACCCTCCTGAAGGGTACTTTGCCTACAGCAGATACCACTGCATGTGTGGTGCCATTCCCCCTCTTAACGCTTGGGTAGCCAGCTTCCTCACATATCTAAAGGTGGCCCCATTCCAGCTTCAACCCAACTCCTATGCTATCCTGGTGAGCCTCTTCGTCATTTTCCAGAGGAAGTATGGTCGTGCTCCTTCCAACCGGGAGATCCGGTACTTGTATAATTTGAGGGGCTATAAGAAGGGGTCCCCATACATTAGCTTGGAGTCAGCCGGGACCTTCAAACCGGTCTTGGATCTGTATTCTAAATTCAGCATGTTCAAGAAAGAGTGGTTCTTTGTTAGGGACGACTCCGTTTCAATCCGGGGCTTTACTTCTGGATGTAAGTTGATGCTTTTACTTATAATTTCTATTCCGATTGCGATGCTTCTTCTCCTACTTTCTCATTTTTGCTAGCGACAGGTGGCTTTCCGGTTGTGGAGACTGACCGCCTGGTTCAGACGGCGGCTGAGATAGAAGCTATTCTTGGGAAATATAGATCATCTGCCTTCTTGATCAGAAATGCGATTCTTCTGGAATATAACTTAATCCTTCCGCAGTAGTCAGTAGTTAAGCTGAGGGAAACGGCGGAGGAGAGGGCGGCTGCTCAGACCAAGGAAGGTGTTACGGTAGAGAGTAGCAAGAGGAAACCTTTCACAAAACCTCCAGCTGTCGGAGGTAAGAAACTCAAGAAGTCGGACGGTCCTTCCCCCAGCAATTGTCCACTTACCCGGGAGGAGGAAGACATAGAGGAGGAAAGAGGCAAGGGTGAAGATGGTCGGGAAGGTGATAAAGGTGGCGATGGCATCGGGGCCTTGCTTCCTGGGCAAGCGGGCGAGAGTCAGGAGTGGACGGACGATGCGTTCCACCAGGCTTTCGAGGGGCTAGACGGAGATCCGGCTTTGGTAGAGAAAACCGGGAAAGCGGACAAGGCCGAGACCGGCGCAAGCGAGTCTTCCCAGACCATTCCAGCCAGGGTGGCTCCGACGACTCAAGGTGAACTCTTGACTCCTGCATGCTTCACTAATGATAGGGACTTAGGAATATTTTATGACCCGCTCCCGTCCTGGAATGAAATCCAGGACCTATTGCAGTATCCTACTCCTCCCCAGGGTTTGTACAACCACAGATGTGTTTCTCTCCTTTTAATTTGCCGCGTTTTCTCGAAGTATAGAACAATATATGCTTGTGACACTTTTTCTTCATATCAGGAGCAGGTAAAACGGTCAAAGCCTCAGATTTTCGGCATAGGCTTGAACAGTACAAGCTTTCCAGAACTTCTATCAAGCCGAAGCCTTCGACCCAACGCTCCGGGGATGTAGTCGGCTACCGTCCTCTTCTCGGGGTTATCGAAGAGGGTATTCAGCAGAGAAAGAGGAGTCGTCCTTTATCCGAATTTTCGCCTGGTTCTTAGCTCCCGGCTCAGCCTCTTCATGATATCACGGAGGAGGATAGCGAGTTTGTGCCTTCTCCGCACCCGTCCGGAAACCCTTCTGTTATTCATATCGACCGTCCTGATTTGGCTCGTAATCCATTTGCGGGTCATCCTGATCTGGATCCAAGCTCTCATGATATTACCTTTGACGAAGTCACTGGTGAACAACTTCTCCCCCGCAACCCCATGGTACGGGTACTTGATGAAGCTAAGTCCTTAGATCTCGATTTACTCACTACTCGTATAATCACTATGGGAGACGAGGCCAAGGCTAATATTGATCGGGTGGCGGAGGAGACCAAGAAGCTGATGGGGCATCATGCCCGGCTGGTTAAGGCCGGAGAGGAGATTGGGAGCGCCAATATCCGACTTCGATTGGTGGTTTCGGATCAGGCCAAACAGCTTGCGGATCAGGCTATTCAGATTTCTCAGCATGAGGCTGCTACTGGACGATTAAGGAAGACCATGGAAGAGGCCAGTCGGGCCGAATTGCGGAAAATGGAAGCTACTTGCAAAGAACGGATTGACATGGCTATTGCCACGGTGGACGAGGTTCGGAAAGCGGATCTCGAGCAGGTGGAGGAATTGTCCGGGAAACTTGAGGCTGCAGAGCTTGCTCAAGCTAAGTTGAGGGAGGAGATGGAGGCAATGCGGGGATCCCTTCTAGCCGACTGCTCGAGATACCGATCGGAGAGAGATGCTGCCGTTGGGAGGTTGTTGGCTTCCGAGGCCCGGATGAGGGAGTTTGAGGAGAATGAGGGGATGATGGACGAAATGCTCCAGGACATGTACTTCCGAACCTGGAAGCAGGGCAACCTATCCTGGATGGATGATTATCCCAGGATCATGGCTAAGATCTATCTTCGGGCTCTGGAGGAGGCCAAGGCCGATGCGGATAAAGATGGTGGCGTGGCCTTCAGCATGGATGCGGTCACTGCCCAAGTTGCCAAGGAGGAGAAGGTGGCGGTGAAGGAAGGTATGCGGTTGCTTGCCGCTGAGGAGGTAGGCGTGCAGGTAGAGGATGACGATCAGGATAGTCAGGAAGCAGGCGCTGGTAAGTCTCCCTTTTTAGTTTCTCCATCAACTTGGTTGCTTATTGCTAATGAGTCCTTTTTTTTTGACTGGACAGGGGGTCATCAGGGCAAGGATAAAGCTCCACTGCAGCCGGCTCCTTGATTATACCTGGAAAAACTCTTTTTGTGGATTCGACAATGTTGTATATGTTAGTCGAAAAAATAGTAACGTAGCCTTTAGGTTGTAACATTTTGCCACTTGTAATAAATAGTCTTATTTTTGACGTGTAACTCTTTAACTTAAGCTGATTTTGTCGTCTTTTGAATGTTCGTTGCCATTTTGACATGTCGTATGAGAAATATATTTGTGTATATTCTCGCAATTGAATTGTGTTTGATGTCAGATTCTGGTTTTAAATCATAATTTCATGACTTGCAATATTAGCGTGTGGTGTGAACAAATTATAGTCATGTATTTGCACACAAAAGAAGAAAATACCGCCTTTCATGTTTTAATCGTAGATGGCAGTCTTGAATATCTTGTATGACCGAGCATGGAATGTAGTCGAATGTCCTGCCACTGTGAGTCCCTACATCTATTGGCGAGTATCTCCTACTCTGTATCCTGTACTTTAGGGATTGTTATAGAGGATAGGGAAAAAGCTTTTTAAGTAAAATTGAAATACGTGAAAAGGTAAAACTTCCAATCACGGAAGGCCTTCGATGTGCTTAAGTTCGTGGCAAACGGGTTTTGTAGTCACTTTTCCTAGCTGTGGGTCTTGGAGACATTCGTCACCCATCTTACGCCTCTGCGGGGAGTTAATTCTTTTTTACCACAGCCGCACTTAAGACACATCGGAGCCGAGATCGCGCACAGTAACTACCCGGGCCATTATGGCCCGTAATCGTGGGTATTATTCGATTTACTATGGCCGGCTAGCGTGGGTGCCGATCGTCAACTGTGAACTGCCCCTGGCTGGCCACACCTTATGTTGGGGCTTATAGTCGGTTCACAGTTGTCGGCGAGCCTAACGCCGTAATGAGCTGCCTCGGCTATATTCGGCCTTCTCGGTGGCTTATAATCGGCTCATTACAGTTGGCTTTAAGGGCCGTCGCGAGCAATGAGTTAACCCGCAGCAGAGGAATGCTGGAGCGAAAGTGTCTCATTGGCAAGGGCATAGATTCGCATAGTACCTGCTAGGTCTTGTCCAGGTGAAGTTGCGTTGTGGAGTGCTTTGAATAGAAATGCTATATACTCAGGATTTTGTTCAACAGAAAAAGGATAAAGTTAACAGGCAGCCAAGATACAAAGGAACAAGTTAAAAAAGAGACAAGGTTTTTTAAAGTGGTTCGGCACGAAGATGCCTACGTCCACTGATTCTCTTTGTTAATTCACTTCATATGGGCAATACAAGTTAAGAAAAGTATCGACGGAGGTGTTGGATGTTCCATGCCCTCTGGAACACCTCTCCGTCCACTGTTGACAAAATATAGGCTCCGTTGTGGAGATCTTTATGAATTACATATGGTCCATCCCAGATTGGGTCTAGTGCTCCGGGGCGAGGGAAGATTCGCTTGAGGACAAGATCCCCTTCCTGTAAGGTACGATGCTTGACTTTGGAGTTGTAATGTGCCGCCACTTTTTGTTTGTGGGCTGCTGCTTTAAGGACTGCATCATTTCTTCTTTCCTCGACTAGATCCAAAGACATGTTGAGGAGCTCTTCATTCTCTTCTGGGTTATAGTGGATCCTACGGTGGGAAGGCACAATGGTTTCAACTGGGAGCATAGCCTCCGATCCGTAAGCCAAAGAGAAAGGAGTGTGCCCCGTTGATGTTCTGAAAGATGTGCGGTAAGCCCACAGTGCCGTAGGGAGTTCGTCCACCCAAGCGCCCTTTGACTTTTCGAGCTTCTTTTTGATCAGAGTCTTCAGAATTTTGTTGACTGCTTCGACTTGTCTGTTTGCCTGGGGATACGCTACGGATGAGAAGCTTTTATGAATTCCGTGCTCTCGGCACCAGTTGGCGAATTCCTCGCTGTCAAACTGAAGTCCATTGTCTGATATGATTTTGAGTGGGACTCCATACCTGCACAGAACATTTTTGATCAAGAAGTTAATAACTTTTGCTGAAGATACTTTATTCAGAGGTTCTGCTTCCACCCATTTGGTGAAATAATCAACTGCCACTATAGCATATTTGGCCCCGCCTCGGCCCATCGGTAGCTCGCCGATTAAGTCAATTCCCCATATTGCGAAGGGCCAAGGGCTGGTCATTTGAGTAATCTCAGTTGTTGGTAGCCGTGGAATCTTAGCAAATTTTTGGCATCTGTCACACCTCTTGACGAAATCTAAGGCGTCCTTGCTTAAGGTGGGCCAGAAATATCCGTATCGGAGTATCTTTTTTGCTAATGTTTGCCCTCCGGTGTGATCTCCACAGCTCCCCTGATGGATGTTGGATAAGATTTCCTTGGCTTCCCTTCCGGCGACACACCTTAACAATGGGTTAGAGAAGCCGCGCCGATAGAGGATGTCTTCTTGTATTGTATAGCGGGACGCTTTCCTCAAGATTTTCTTGACTTCATTACGCCCGTTGGGTAGTGTGCCACTTTGTAGGTAGTTTCGGATGGGAGTCATCCAAGTTGCTTCCTCGGTTGCAGTTATCAGATTCACTTGTTCAAAACTTGGCGCCATTTGCTTTGAGATGGTCACTGCCCCGAAGATGGTGATGTCTCTCACACTTGCTTGCTTTGCTAATTCGTCGGCCTCTCGGTTCTCCACCCGAGGGATGTGTTTGACTAAGTAGTGGTCCAATCGGCCGAGAAGTAATTTGGTCTTCTTTAGATATGCTATGAGTCGTTCTTCTCGAGCTTGGAATTCCCCTAGTATTTGATTAACAATAAGCTGAGAATCGCTGTGAAGACACAAAGAATTGGCTTCGATCTCGATGGCAATTTCTAGTCCGGCTATCACTGCTTCATATTCTGCATCGTTGTTGGTGGCAGCGAACTCCAACCTTATAGCATAGTGCAGTTTATTCCCCCTGGGAGTGATTATTACAACACCTGCCCCCGAGCCCTGTTCGTTCGACGCGCCATCCACAAAGAGATTCCATTTGATGTCTCCTGTTATCTCCAATTGCTCCTTATCTTCGTTGGTAGTGAATTCTGCAATGAAGTCAGCCATGGCCTGTCCCTTGATGGCGGTGCGAGGGTGATAGGTGATATCATACTGACTCAGTTCAATGCACCATTTAAGTAGTCGCCCAGAAGTGTCGGGGCGATGGAGTACCTGCCTCAGCGGTTGATCGGTCAGAACTTTGATGGAATGGGACTGGAAGTAGTGACGCAGCTTCCGTGATGTGATAAGTAAACAGTATGCTAGCTTTTCAAGTTTAGGATATCTGACTTCTGCCCCAGTAAACCTTTTGCTGACGAAATAAACTGGCCGCTGCGTGCGGTTATCTTCCCTTACCAAGGCGGCGCTTAGGGCGTGGGATGACACAGCGAGGTATAGGTATAATTCTTCTCCTTCGCTTGGAGTTGAGAGCACCGGTGGTTTCTGGAGGTGTTCGATTAAGTGAAGGAAAGCGGTCAGGCATTCGTCAGTCCATTCGAACTTTCCCTTGTCTTTCTTTAGAGCTTCAAAAAAGGGGACGCACTTGTCCGTTGCCTTGGAGATGAATCGGCTTAGAGCGGCCACTTTTCCATTCAAACTTTGCATTTCCTTCCGAGTGGAAGGTATCTTGATATCCCTTAGCGCTCGGACTTGTTCAGGGTTTGCTTCTATCCCCCTGGCATGAACGATGAATCCTAAGAACTTTCCAGATGACACTCCGAAGGAGCATTTTAGCGGATTCAACTTCATTCCAAATTGTCGAAGTACTTGAAACATCTTGCCTAGGTGGCTCACGTGATCTATGCCTTTCCTTGACTTTACTAGCATGTCATCCACATATACTTCCATAGTTTGTCCTATCAGCCCTGCAAACATCTTGTTGACGAGGCGCTGGTAGGTGGCTCCTGCATTTTTAAGTCCGAAAGGCATTACCTTATAGCAGTACAAGCCCCGGTCGGTGATAAAACTAGTGTGGTCTTGGTCGGGAGCATGCATAGGAATTTGGTTATATCCTGAGTATGCATCCATAAAGGATAGGAGTTCGTGCCCGGCTGTGCTATCTACAAGTTGGTCGATTCTGGGAAGTGGGAAGCAATCCTTTGGGCAGGCATCGTTTAGGTTGGAAAAGTCAATGCAGGTTCGCCACTTCCCATTAGCCTTTTTTACCAGCACCGGGTTTGCGATCCATTCTGGGTAGATAGCTTCTCGTATGAAGTCATTGGCGAGTAGATTCTTTACTTCTTCATCGAGGGCCACTGATCGCTCTGCCCCCATACTTCTCTTTCTTTGCTTTACAGGCGCCTTGGTAGGATCAATGTTTAATACGTGGCATGCTATGTCGGGGGAGATTCCGATCATGTCAGCGTGTGACCAAGCAAACACATCCAAGTTGTGGCGGAGAAAATCGATGAGTTGTTCCTTCAACTCGGTTTTTAGTTGGGACCCAATTTTCAGTAGCCTACTTGAGTCGTGCTTGTCTACAGATATAAACTCCATAGCCTCTGCAGGCTCGGCGGTGGCCTCCTCCTCTTTGTCCCTAGGGTCTAATTCATTGAAAGGGTCGCTGGTGTATCGAAGAGGAGGGGCTTTCTTTAGTTGCTATGCTTCAAGGCTTTTTGTGCAGAGGGCAATCTCTACACCTTTCCCTTTATCCTTCCTGTGGTTGTTGCGAAGTTCGGTTACATAGCAGTCTCGTGCAATATCCTGGTCTCCTTCCACTTCCCCTACCCCATTGTCTGTTGGAAATTTCATTTTCAGGCACCATGGGGCTAGGACAATTTGGAAGTCAGACAAGGATGGCCTTCCCAAGAAGGCGTTGTAGGCTGACTGGTTTTCTATTAGCACAAATGTTTGTTTCCGTACAGCAGAGCGGGGATGGCTTCCAATCTCAACAAAAAGGTCCAGTTACCCGAGGGGCATCTTCGCGTCTCCAGTGAAGCCGTGTAGTGGTTTATCGCAGGGGGATACATCCTTCATTGATAGCTTCATTTTGTCGAATGCGTGTTTGAACAGGATGTTTACCGAGCTTCCAGTGTCTACCAGGATTCGGTATACT
This sequence comes from Allium fistulosum, assembly GCA_030737815.1. Classification (NCBI taxonomy): domain Eukaryota; kingdom Viridiplantae; phylum Streptophyta; class Magnoliopsida; order Asparagales; family Amaryllidaceae; genus Allium; species Allium fistulosum. The sequence goes on along the minus strand of CM060904.1, from coordinate 287,439,367 downwards.
TCGGCGGGACCAAGTCGGGCAGAGATGACCATGGGATCCATGTGAGGGTACTGCCTTCCTTCTAGGTCACGCTTACCGAACGTGATGTCATTACTTTCTTTCCGCTTCGGGTGGCGCTCTTCTATAACCGAATTGACATAGTCTCTATTGTCTCTAAGCGACTTTCCGTATCTTTCCATCTCTTTCCAGCTTCTGTCTGCGATGTGTGGCCCTCCTGAGATGGTATGGACCACTATCTTTTCCTGACTAGAGCTGCTAGCGTTGCGGTTCCCCCTGTCGGCCCCCGGGGAGGGTAGCCTTGGGTTTTCATTGGCAGGAGCTGGGGTCCTGTCCTGACCTTTTACATAACGTTCCAGTTTCTTTCTTCTGATGTGTTCCTCAATCAGATCTCGGAGATGATGGCATTCGTTGGTATCATGTCCGTGAGATTCGTGGAAGCGGCAGAATTTTCCAGACTTCTGTGCGTTATCTGATTCCTTCTTGTACGGTGGGCGTTTGTACCTAACTTCGCCTTGGGTGGCAAGGAAGATATTTTCGACGGTCTCGTTCAAAGGGGTGTAAGTGTCGAATCTTGGTCCTGGCCGATATAGGCGCTTTTCTCCCTTCTTGCCCCCAGCATTGTCTCTGGAATCATTTCTTCGAACGTCCCTTGCCACAGCAGGGGCGTTGCCATGGGTTGTCTTATTTTGCTGTCCTGACTGCCCCTCAACGGCAGCATCCTCAAGCCTCATGTATTTCCCGGCTTCATGGAAGAAATCGGGTAAAGTAGCTGGCTTTTCTTTTGTCAACCTTCTAGCAAATTTAGTGTTCGGATGCACACCACTACAGAGGGCCATTAGGATAAGCTTCTCATCGGCATCTTGGACTGCGGCTGCTGCGGCGTTGAACCTGGTTAGGTATTGCTGTAGCTTTTCTCCAGGTTTCTGTTTGACGCTGGATAAGGAATAAGCGTCCTTAGGTTGCTCCACATGAATGCGGAACTGACTGATAAATTTTTCTTTCAACATTTCCCACGAGCTGATGGATCCTTGGGGTAGATGACAGAACCAGGAGGTAGCAAGATCTGCTAAGAAGAGCGGAAAGCATTTGCACAGTACTCCCTCTATTGCTCCACTCATGAGCATATGCTGCGTGTACCTTTGTAAGTGTACAACGGGATCGGAGGTTCCTTTGTAGGGTTCCATTGTTGGCATCTTCCATTCTCGGGGGGTGATAGCAACTTCGATATTGCGGGCGAAAGGACTGGTTACCCTAGCACCTATCCCTCGATCTCTTTGTTCCCGTTGGACACACTCTCTGAATAAGCGTGCCATCCTTTCATCAGAACTTGGAGTAGACAGAAATGAGTTTGGTTCTGTTCTTTGGGATTGATTCCGTCCAGATGACCTGTAGGGATGGTATCGTCTATCATTCCTCATATTTTCCAGTGGCTGCCTTTGATCTTCTGGGAGCATGCTTGGGTCAGCTATAGTTGGCCCTTGCCTTGATCTCCCCCTGTTGGGTTCTGATCTGAGCACTTCCTCGGGTCCAACTTCGGGCTGGACTCTAGCTCGGCCCCGTTCACTGGCGTTTCTGTGGTTAGGCAGCATGACAGGCTCAGCTACAGTTGACCTTCGCCCGGTACCTTCCCTGTTGGGTTCGGTACCAAACGTTTCCTCAGGCCTAACTTCGGGCTGTGCTCGGTCTCGGCTCCTACCACGGCTACTTCTGCCGTTAGCTCCTTCGAAGAAGGGAGATCTTTGTTGTCTCTGAGATCCTCCAGACTGGGACTCGCCCCATGATTCAGTGTTGCGGTTGGATTCTTCAGCGTCCCTTAAGCGTGACATGAGATGATCCACCAAGGCTTCCTGCTGGGATGTGAAGCGGTTAGTTACTTCAACCACAACTCTGTCCAGATCTGCTCTAGTAATTGCTGCAGGCTGTTCTGTGGCAGGAGTAGTTGGGTTAGCCTGTTCTTCATTGGTTACTGTTGCTGGAGGAGGACGATCTACTTGGTTCGTGACAGCTGGATCTGGAAGGCTGCTGGATGCGATGTTTTTTCCTTTACTAACATCTTTTCTCTGTTTGGGAGGCATGTTTTCCAAGCGGCGGACAATGCTGTTAGGAAAACTTGTTAAGTGGATGAAGCTGAAGCTTCGAGCTTCTAGCTCTCAGTGAAAGCACCAAAAATGTTTGCACAAAAAATGGACAAACACCTCAAAGCTGTATGATTTAGTAGATCTTATGTTGTTCTTAGTGATTTGGGTAATTTATGCAAATATATGAAAAGCAGGGGCTAAACTGTAAAAAGACACGCAGATTTATAGTGGTTCAGCCAGAATGTGCCTACGTCCACTTTATATGTTATTTCTCTTCTCTTGTTTTGATTACAAGTACAAAGCTTTGATACAAGTAAAAGAAAGTTGTTTGAAAGTTCTCTCCGTGCTTGAGCTCTCAAACTTGTCCCCCATTGTTGTACCCCTGCCCCTCTATTTATAGAGTGAGGTTGGGGGTAGGGGTCTAGGATGCATACAGCCGTTGATGGGCCCGGGCTGATACGATCTGGCCCGGCAAATCTGGTTCGGCATCGTCTTGGTCTGGTAGTAGATGGGTGGAGATGAGGTTGTGGTTCGGCAATGGAGCTGGTCCGGCTGTGGGGTTGGTCCGGTTGTAGGGCTGGTCCGGTTGCAGTGTTGGTCCGGTTGTAGGGCTGGTCCGGTTGCAGTGTTGGTCCGGTTGCAGTGTTGGTCCGGCTGTAGAGACTGAGTTGGTTCGGCAGTAAGGTAGGAGGTATGTTGGTCCGGGAGTTACTTGGTTCGGTGGAGAGTGGCCGGTTGGTTTGTTCGCTTGAGGCTGCGTTGAGCTTGATCCGGGGATGATGGTTCGGCTAGGCTGGTTCGGTGGTAAGAATCCATCCAACAAGTATATGTAATATTTTATAAGTGTTGAAAATAAAGAGAATTGTGAATTACTTATTATTAAATAAGTATATGGAAATGTTTTCCAAATAGTGAAATATTGAAATGGTTTTGAGAATATATCTTTTTAAAGATAATTTGAAGTGAATATTTTAAAAATGATTTAATTAATAAAAGATTAATTAAAAGGGCCTAGTGCTTATGGTGCTAAATATTTGTTGTTTGCTTTGATAGTTAAATAGCCGACTATCAAATTTGGCCATTTTTAGTTTCTCGACTTGATGTGGGAACTATTTAGTCATACACTTAGTACGTAGCCATCTGTGTATGCTTGATTATCGTTTGTGTTGAGGATGTTGATTCGTGTAGTGCAGAATATTACTCCAATCTATCGAGCTTCCTTCTTGGCCGAAGGATAGCGAGTTGAAAGTTGGAGACGTTATAAGTCTATGAGACTAAGGCTATGTTTGATTTACCCTTTTTAGTTTTGAGTTTTCATCCATACAAAAATACGCACGACGCATGTATATTGTGAAAAATAACCATTTTAGAAAACGAATTTAACACACAAAATAAAAAACAACTTTTTTTCAGTTTTCGTGTTTTGAGAAATAACGGAAGCACGAGCAACAATTCATCCTCCGTCGTTCCTCCATCCACTTCGTGGTCCCTTCCAATCTTCCGTTCATCCCTTCGGACCTTGCTTCATTCTTCTCATATTTTGTAATTAAAGTTGAAAACTCAAAACATAAAATACCAAATAAACCAAACAGCCCCTTAGTTTCTGTGTGAGGTTGAGAAACACTTTTGCGTTGTTGGTGCGAAGAGACCGGGATCAGATTTATCTGAAAACCATCTCGGACCAACATATATACGACGATTGTGCAGGTTGGCCGATGTTATTGATGTTTAGGATTTTCATAGTGAAGGACGAATTGTTGATCATTTGGGGTTAAAATCCCAATATGCATATAGTAGCAGTAGTCTCTTCGTTATGAAATATCCAATGCAAGGACTATTCACTACTATTCCTAGGGATTTCTCGATAGGATGTGGTAGGAGAGTACCTTCGGTTTGTCCTGTTCCTGGACGACTTGTATGGATGAATGTCTGACATTGCATTTTCTGAGATTACGTACATTGATTTTTACAAACGTACTTCTGTTTGGTGGCGGAGAAGGCAACTTCTCTTAGCTTAATACCCTTCCTTGAGACGTACTAGCTCAAGGGTTGTATTTTTGTGAAAGGCAATTAGTAGTCAACGGAAATGGCGAATGTGGCATTCAAAAGTGATGTGATATGTGATTTGTGAAAGGTAATCATTACCTCAGGCCTCATCAACCGGAAATGACTAAAACAGGGTTAGATGCGGCAAGGCTAAGTGGGTCATTCCCAATTAGGATATGATCATTCCCTTCTATATATATTTCTTTCCGCTATGACGTTCGGGATGTAAATTATTGTGGTTTGTATGTATGTGGGCCCTCAGAAAAGGTCAGTAACGATCGGGTGATGACATAATCGGTACTACCTAGGTATGGAGGTAGGTCGGTCTTTTGTTGGTAGAGGAACTTTGTGATGGTTTCTCGGTACATTCCTTTAGAGATGTACTGTCGGAAGGTAGTCCCTTCACCTGGTCATTTGTATGGAAATCCAAACTCCACTACGTGCCTACCATTTTGATTGTATTACCCACTTTGGGCTATATGCTGGAATTTAATCAATGTAATAATTTCGACTATGATTATATTATTTGTATACTAGACACTAGTATAATATCAGATGAATTGATATGAAAGGTTTTGGTTATCGTAAGGTAAAAACATGTCCGTGTTTATGTGTGGGCGTGTCTTACAAGATACTTTTGTTTTGAAAAGAAAAGTTTGGTAATTTAACAAATTCAGTTGAGTGTGTTTCTCACGCTAGTTTACCAGACTGATCCGGGGGTTCTTCCCTTTCAATGCTCGGGTCAGACCAAGTACATTTATATGTTCATATTTGGTGCTTTTGGAGCTTCAACAGGAGAGCTGGAGATCTTCATTTTCGTATACACGTAGCTGTTTATGATCCGTTGCTTTGTTATTTATATTATCAGCAATTGTAAGGACATGTTATTATAACTGTCCAGGCTGATGATTGGTGATTGATTATTGAACTCTGATTGATGTACGTGTATATAGTTTCTGTTTTGTAAAGATCATTGATATGATATTATATGTTTTCCACTGCGATGTGAGATTCTGTATTGTTCTGTTTGGTTCTCTCTTATCTCTTTCTTCTCTTCTCTTCTTCTCTCTTCTTTCTTTCTCATACTTTACGTCAGTCTGTGCTTTTTGGGCCGTACATGTGTGGGTTATTGTCGATTCAAAGGGTACGGATTTGCGGTTCGTGACAACATGTAAGTAGTACAAATTAATTGTTATGATTAGTCAACCCATAAATATTGTCCATCTTAACACTCTAAGCTAAAGAGGTCGAGAAGTTGACTCAATTTTAAAAGACCCAAATTTTGATTTGATCTTCACCTAAATTGTGAAAAGCAAAAATAAATTTTGTGTTTTGTATATACTCTTAGGATTTAGAAGGGTATTATACAAGTAAATAAAGTGGAATAAGTTACTATTTGGTGTTTTATAAAGAAATGACTATATAAAATATTTTTAAACTTAGATAAAAATTTATGAAATAATTCATAAACAATTTTGGTATTGAATAAAATATTAAATGCAAATTTATGCGATTTAGAAAGATTGGTGTAGTCAAGAAACCAATAAGTTTAGATAAGTTTGGATAATTTTCTAAGCAATAATCAAAGGCTAATGAGCAAAGAATGGTACGCTTAGATAATTATCTATATTTTGGGCAATCAAGAAAGTTTTGAACCTAAGTTAGGAGTTTGTTGTTAATCTTTTGACATTTTGAATAATGTTGAGTGTTAGATCTTTCCTTATAGAATTTGAATGATTGATAGTGTTAGTGTTTTCCTTTACGGAATTTGGTTGATTTGATTTAATTGAGTTTGATTGATTAATTGTGTGGTCTAATGTACCATAGTTTATAAAGTTAAAAAAAATTATAAACCAAGGTTTTTGAATTATTGTTTATCAGGACTTAAATCCAGGTGCTTTTGAAAATGTGATTTTGGAAAAAAAAGAGAAAGAATAATGATTGTTCACTCTAGTTGTTGTATGTGGAGGAACCGAAATACCAATGGATGCTCCATGTTGTTTTGATTCTAGAGTTTTACATGTTTTGCTAGGAGGACCCCCTCCTAGTTGTTATTTTTGTTTTGGTTTTAATATATTAATTTGTTAAGAAATTTTAAAATAAATTTTAAATATAAGAGCCCAGACATTTAGTTCTAAATTTACCTTATGATATGATTGTATGTGCAGTATTTTATTTCAGAGTATTCTTTGAATTTGGTTACATATAGATTTATATCATACTAGTTTTTGGTAGATAAGTTACATCTGATTAATATGTTAGGTATTTCTAGGATATTCTATTTTCTGGGATAAGATTCTTGTAAATTTCGTTGTAAATTTCGGGGACGAAATTGTTTTAAGGGGGAAGAGTGTAATAACCCAAAATTTCACCATATTAATTTCCAAATATTTAATTAATTTTAAATTTTCAAATAATAGGTTTTATAATTAAAATAAAACAATTTTAAATAATAAATATTGAAAACAAAATAGTTTTCAAATTTATTTTACAAAAATATTTAGTTCGATGAAAAACAGAAAATGTGACCGAAAACCATTTTTTGAATTTTCAACGTTTCATCATATAAAAGTTGTTTGAAATATTGAAATAAATTAGGATATTTATGTATTCATGTATGCATTAGTTAAGTGTATGTATGTATATATATACTTAAGATAATATAATATAAAATTATGTAAAAGTAAACATCACATCTAAAAACATAATGTACACATGCATTTAAGTAATGTTGGCTTTGAAAAAAGAGAAGGGGACAAGAAGGTGGCTGAAGGACATGAGGTTTAGGAGGCTAGATGAGGTGGAAAGAGAGTAGTGGAGGGTAAAGGACATGGGCATTTAGGTAATTTACACTTTCACTTGCATATAAATACCCTTTTCACTTCTTCAATTTCACCTCTATTACTTCTGCCATATCTTTCTCAAAACTTAATCAAATGGAGCATTTCTTTTTTTCAAACTGTAGCAAATTCCAGTGGCTACAACTTTTATTAGTACCACTTCTTCTAATTTTGAGGTTAACAATGTCCAAAGCTCATTTATTCACAGACCATTTTCGGACCCAGAATTTCAAGTCCGAAACTAGTCCTTCTTATTTCGACCATATCTTCCTCATAAATAGTTGAAACTGAGTGTTTCTTTTTTTTTCAAATTGTAGAGGAAAGAATTTCCTAAAACATTCCTTTTGATCACTTTTCCAAAATCCCAGAATTACGCATCCAAAAATCGAGGGGAAGTTGACCTATTTTTGAGTAGATTTTGTGATTTTCCAAGCTTTCCGAATTCCAAAATGTTTCAAGCTTTCAAAAGATTTCGGTGAATAAAACTCTTAACTTTTTTTTGGGGAATACTTCACTTTAGTTACATTGTGATATATATTGCTTGCTTGGTTTGGATATGATGTGAATTTGTTTATATTTGGTTTGGAAATGTATATGTGTGATGGATGCAAAAATATTAAGTAAATGTTAGTTAGCAAACTAGTTAGTAAGTAAAATTTTACCCTTAAAAACCAAAGCTTTAAAACTATATTAGTGTTCATATTTATTGCCTATGAATGTTCATTGTATGTATGCTTAAACCTTTGCTATAAATTCTTATTGTATGTATGCTTAAACCATTGCTATGTGATGTTTGGCTGTGTTGATAAAATTACAAACTTGTTTGCCGAACTGCCCGTATAGCGATAGTCGATGTACCAGCACTTTTGGAAAATCACTTATCAAACCATTTGGTTTCATCTTCGTGCTTGGAATTGATTTACAAGTTAAGCAAGATTTTGATTAATGATGTTTTAAAAAATAATTGATTATTTTAATAATGATTATTTAATTTAATTAAGTATTTAATTAATAAGGATTAAGGCTAACTAATTAACTTATTAATGATGTGTTTTAAATTTAACTAATTACTTATTTAATGATGTTTTAAATTCAATTAATAAGTTTATTTAATGATGTTTAAGGCAAATTAATCTTTTGAAAATGATGGGTTAAAGTTAATTAATCAATTAATTAATGATGTTTTAAAATTAATTAATCGTTTTAATTAATGACTTTTAAAAGGAAATCAACTTGTTTTAACTTTAACTAATCTTTCCTTAGTGATGGTTTAAATTGATCAATCATTTTAAAATAATGATATTTAATTATTAATTAACTAATTTAAATAATTATATTTAAATATTATTAATTATTTTAATTAATGATGTTTTAAAGGTGATTTAACCTTTTTAATTAAAAGTTATTGGAGTTAATTAATCACTTTAATTTATGAAGTTTCAAAGTGAATTTATCAAAGTAACAAGGATGTTTTGACTTTGTTATTCGTTTATATAATGATAATTAATTATTTATTAGTTTAATTAATTATATTTTACTAATTAATTAGACTAATAAGGTTTAAAGTGGTTTACCCTTTTTATCATTTAAAGTCATTTGAAGTTCAAAAATCAAATTGTGTGATGAAGTTTAAAGTTAATTAATCAATGTAATAAGGATGTTTTAAGTTATTAAATCCTTTTTAAATTGATGTTTTGAAGTTATTAAACTCTTTTAACAAAGTGTTTTAAAGCTAATACCTGTAATGTGAGGCCAAGCATGAATTCGGGTTTTTTAAAAGAAAAAGTTTGATTCATTTATGGAAATGAATTAATTTTCGTAAAGCGATTCACTTATATGGAAACGATTTATTTATATACTTAGCACTAAATGTCGAAGAAGTAGACTTGTCACTATTTCGAAAGTTAAGAATAATAGTGAGACATGACTTTAAGGTAACACTACCTTGACTTGTCTGAAATTATTGTTAACCAAGAAACAGTATAAGTTGGAATTCGATGAGTGGTGATAAGTATACAAGGCTTAATTTCCATATACGATCGTTTTTATATCCTCGATAGTTGGTTTCCCAACTATCGGTTACCTCAGCCTTCTTTGTATTTCATCATTCTAAGACGATGTGTTGCTCACTTGAGCTTTGTTATCCTTTATCGGAAATGACTAAACCCAAAGAGCGAGTGGAAGCCAAGCTATGTGGGGTTACTCCCATTAGGGTATTTTCACATCCACTCTGGATTGGAATCGGTTTTGCGCATTGATATGTGAAATACTCGAATTCTCGGTAACCGTTGGCGGGGTCTGGCTTGGACGTGTTCGAGAGCCATCAGAGTTCTCAAGTATATTTCTAGAGGTATACTTTCGATAAGGGGGGAGCACCCTCCTAGTCATTGTTGGAAATTTTCATTTTCTTATTTGATTCGAACCTTTGAATCCGTTTTCTTTAATTACAACAGGAAGAGTCAAACACTCTTCACGGTGCTCAATTATTGGTTTTTCCCATTCTATCATGTTTGGATAGTTATCTTGTTTAGTCCATTCTATCGAGTTTGGACTGTTGTCTTGTTTTATCCATTCTATCCAGTTTGGAATTTTATTCAAACTATTTCCATTCTTCCAAATCCGAATGTTATACTAATTGTACCCAACATCTATGTTTGGATTTGTTCCCTATCGTTCATTTCCATTTTTGTTATGTTTGGTTGTTGTTTATATAGAAGAAAACCCGTTCCGCCTTAGCGGCGTGGTCCTATATATTATTTTTTAAATACACCCCATTTGTTTCATAGTTTTACTCATACCAGACATTTTTGTATGACCCGAGTTATTTATTTTCCCTAAACTCTCGGGTACTCAATTATATTTGGATAGTCCGAGAATTGCAGGTTTTCTTTGGAGCTCTTTAAAGACGGTGATCGAGCAGGTGGCTCCTTAGTTATCTAGTTATTTATTTCCACTACGTGATTATGTAGGTGTATTTTGTATCTTAAAAATGAAAAGTCAAAATGTATAGCTATCAATCTGTTAGATGTAGTATATTTTATAACTCTGATAACTCCTTATAAGGAGTAACCTTTTGTACTATATCATTTTATATTAAATGTAACCATTCCGCTATGAGGTTTATCTATTCTGTCATGTTCTGTTCTTTATTTTACGCCAAGACAACTTATCTTTCGGGTGCTTGGGCAACGACACACGAATACCGAGGATGTATTTAGTGTCGTTCTCAAGGATCAGAAAGGTGGGTCATCACAAGTTTCCTCGGGAGTACTCATTCTGGTGAAACATCACTAGCTTTAAGGAATATGTTAGAGATTCCTTAGGGACTCTAATATAATCCGCTTACTTCTGAAAGAACTTGTAACGAGTCAACCGGAAATTATTGGTTGTTGGTTCGAAGAGACCAGGATCAGATATATTATCCAAAAAACACTTCGAACCGGCATGAGCGTTCAAACTGAAGGCATCTTGAAGATGATTGAAGATGGAGCTTTTGAAGTGCAAGGGCTACTTTCTACTAATCCCGAGGGTGATTCCAAAATGGATGTAGTAGAAGTAGTGCCTTTGGTTTCATTCAGACCCAGAACAAACTTGTATGGATGAATGCTAGCATTGCATTTCTATCTGGAGGGCAGTGTTGGCATTCCAAGTGGAATTGCTATATAAAAGGTAAAATGTAGCCTCTAGCCTCATCAACTGGTAAATGAATAAAGCAGGGATGTGCCGCTGGGCTATGTGGGTCACTCCCATTAGGGTATGATCATTCCTTATCTAGAGTCGATATTCTTGTATGCTTCAGGGCCCATTAGGTTTTTGATCAACAAAAAGGATAATCATATTCGTCACTATCCAGTAAGAAGTAGGGCATGTCCTAAGTAGCAGAGGTGCAACTTGTTGTAGCCTCCCGTACATTTTATCTATAGGTGTACGGATTCGGTAGGTAGATCCTTACCCTTTCATAGTTGGAATCCATTTTCCAATACGAGCCTTCAGAATTGATTGTATACCTATTATGCTGGAACGCGAGATTCAAGCATTCCAGCTATATTCAATATTTATTTTAAACCCTAGATATTATTATAATATTAGAAGATTTCTTATGGAAATATTTTGGTTATCGTAGGTTAAAAACCCGTCCGTGTTTATGTGCGGCGTGGCCTTGTGAGATAATTTTTTATTTTGAAGAGTTTTGTAAATATAGAAATCAATATGATTTGATAGAGTTTTCTCAGGCTGCTTTACCAGAATGATCCGGGCGTTATTTTCTTATAATGCTCGGGATAGACCAAGCATATTTACAGATTCAATTTGGATACTCGGAGCTTCAGAAGATGAGCTGGATGCCTCTAAGACATATTCACGTGTATGTTATTTTCCGCTGCATTGGTTGTCTATATTTAATAGCATTTGTAAGGACAGGTTGTTATAACTGTCCAGGCTGATGATTAGTGATTAATGTACTTTGATTTGATGGTATGTATATTATAGTTTTTCTTGGTAAAAATCTATTGTATATTATATATTACTCGTAATGATTGAGATTCTGTGATGTCTTCTATTTCTTTCTTCCCAACAATCTGTCTTTCTGACACTAAGTTGCTTGGCATACCATAGATGTATTCAATATCTGAGGGTCAAAAAGGCATGTCGTTACACGTGGTATCAGAGCTTAGGTTGAGCGAACACCAAGGCTTTGATGGGTTAACTCATTTGAGTTACGGTAAGTGAGACTCTAGGACGAGTTTGAGAATATATGTATATGAGGGCGTATTTCTAAGTGTTATTAAATGTTTTATATTGTATTGATTTATCGGTTGTGTGGCTTATGAATTCTGGTCGATACAAAAGGAACTACTGTACTAATAAGGGTTTCTAAATAATTGAACAAGGCAAATGGACACGTCATTGTTTTGAAATTGGTATATGCAATAATTTTACCTAAATTATATTTTATATATAAAATAATAATTTTTCAGAAATTATTATAGTTATCTATGGTGTGTTTGGTTGTGAAAGAATGACAATGTTCGATTATTATCATTTATTGTTTATTGTTTGTGCTTTAATAAAGTTATTTATTATAATATAAACAAAGGGTAAATTTTGTGAAATGCTTTATAAAAGGTGAAATTTTATAAGTATAATTTATAAATATAGTTTATAAATAAAAAGGATTTAAAGTTGAAAATTTAAGGACTTAAATCCCAGTGTTTTAGTTTTCAAAGTTTTGAAGAAAATAAAAATAGTATTATTTTGAAGCATATATCAATATAAATATTTTAAATGGATTTTAAAAGAGGTAAAAAGAACTATACTCACTTCTGTCGTTGGAAAATAATTTCGATCATGACTGCAGCATCATCGATGTTCATTTTTGGGTTTCTAAGTGACGGATTGTTATTATCGTGATTTGCCATAGAAGTTCGTTTTAGTGAAAAAACCCAAACTTTGATTTAAATTCCTAAAGTAGGATTTGATATATAAAAGAGATATGTATATTACTATTTCAAAATGGTTTGAAACAAAAACCGGGTGTTTAGTTCTTGAATTTTCAGTTAAGAGATCTTATAAACTCTTGTATCCTATCCATTAGGATAATTTGGTCTGTGAATCTCATTTTGATATGTTGAGTGATAATTTTCATTTATTAAAATAAATATGGAATTTTTGATGATTTTTGACGGTCGTAAATTTCCAAGTTATCGAGAAATTTAAGCTAAATGTTTGGTGGAAATATAAGAAGATAAGTTTTATAACTTATGAATTTGACAAATTGGAAAGTTAAACTAAATTTTAAAATTGGTTAAACATTTTGGTTTTGTAAGAAAAATCTGGATTAGTATATAAAATCTTAGAATATAGAAGATTGTTATACAAATATAAACTTAAGTTGTAAAGTGATTAATAAAATATAAGTTGTAATTATAGGATGTGTGTGAACTTAAGTAAGTATTTATGAAATGATTCATAGGTGATATTAGTATTAAAGGAAATATACTAAGTGATAATGAATGTGAATAAAAAGAATTGGTGTAGTTAAGAACACCAAATGGAATAAGTATGTAAGCGGTACGTAGATCATTTTATTTGCTTAGCTGTTTTGATCTAGATTGAGTACACGGTTTCAAGGTGATTTACACCGATTTGAGTTAAAAAATTTCACTCGATTCTTGACGGCAAACACTTGATATATGTTTTTTATTTGATTATGAAGTTTCTATCATAGTTGATGGCTATGTAAGAAGAATGGAGGTTTCTAATCAAGGAACCAGATCAGAATCCGCACTAGAGTGATCGAGCTAGCGATCGGATTTGATATTTCATATGAATGATATATGTGCATCTTACAGGCTTTAATATTAAAATATGTTGACATTGAAAATGTAAAATTGTATGGTTGTGATTTATATGTTTGCATATTATGTGTAAATAAGATGTAGGTTCATGGAATCAAGGGCTAGTTTGACGCTTTTGGCTTCATGAGTAGATTTTGGTTGCCCGACTATTAAGTACATGTTTATATTTTTGGTTTGGTTTGATGATTTTATGCCCCAAATATGAGAGGCCACTTTGCTTTTTTTTCTTTTGTTGGAATGGTCCCATAGTTGCGATTTGTAGTTTTTCCGATCGAGCCGCGCAAAGGAGACGCTGTCAAAATTTTCCATGATTTTAAAGACTTAGAAATTTAAATAATCCATTCAACTAATTGATTTTGAAAATTTAATGGATTTGGAGGCATTTTCCTTACCTTGGCAATTTCAGGGATGAAATTCTTTTGAGGGAGGAGAATGCAACAACCCGGAATTTTGGTCATTGGCTTTTGAATATTTAATTAATATTAAATAGTGATATAATTTTTTTTAAGTTAAGACTTGAATTTAAATATATGGATCATTTAAAATCTATGAATTGGTGAATTTAATATTTGGATTTTAAATTGGATATTAATCTAATGGATTTAGTGGTCTTATACTTTTGATTAATAAGTAATAATAGTGAATTCATTTGTAAATTTATTTGCAGTAATAAATGGTTTGAATAAATAATCAGGAAATTTACTTTTATTTTTACGACTCGAATTTTGTTGACATATTAATTTATCTGATTTTTTCATAATTTTTAATTTGGAAAATATTGAAATTATTCGTTTGATGAATAAATAATAAATGATTTATCGGCATTGAAAATTTTAATTTGGAAAATATTGAAATTAATTTGTATGAAATTTATTTTAACGTGCAAGGGCTACTGGGATAATGTTCGAACCAAAGACATCTTGAAGATGACAGAAGATGGAGCTTTTGAAGTGCAAGGGCTACTTGCTACTAATCCTTAGGGTGTTTCCAAATGGATGTAGTAGAAGTAATGCCTTCGGTTTCATTCAGATCCAAAATGAACTAGTATGAATGAATGCTGGCATTGTATTTCTGCCTTAAGGGCAGTGTTAGCATTCCAAGTGAAATTGCTATCTAAAAGGTAAAATGTAACGACCCATAATTTTATAATTTAAATCTGGAATATTTAATTAATTTTAAATATTAAAATAATTGATTTAAACATTAAATTATACATTTTGATTAATTGTATAGTGATAATAATTCATTTCGAATGGTTTTATAAATATATGAACTCATTTTAGAAAGAAGTCAACTTCGTCGCATTTTTATAGTTAGAAAATATAAGTTTCTAAAAATTTATTAAATGTTATAAATATAATAGCCTTAATAAACTTCGTATAATTAATATAATGATAATATGTAATTTATAATGGTTTTATAAATATATATTTTTGTTATATAAAAATATACAAACTTCATCATTTTGGCAGATCGATGCCATATTTTTACATATGGGTTTTAATATCATTTAATATGGTTTTGTAATTCAAATAAACTTGTTTTTAATTATTTAGAAACGAAAAGAAATTTTTTTCAAGGTTTTTTCACAGATATATATAGTTTAACAAAAATGTCAAAATATGATCATAATTCAGATTCCAAATTTACGATGGTTTAACAACAAAGGTTGTTGCAACATTATTGGTACATACATGCACATACACATATATGTACCTACACATATACACATACACCTATGTGCACATTTAGTCAAATCATGAAGAAATAATATAAAAATGGATACTTAAGTATAAAGAAATGGAGAAGCATACATCTCATCACCATAAATGCATCTTTTCCTTTAAAACCAAGGCAAGGTCAACATCCATGTGCTAGATGCCTCCGTTAAGAGCTAAGTAGGAAGGCAAGGAGATGATGGAAGTAATGGGCACATGGAGGGGAGGGGGTGCATGTTCAACATGATGGTGATGGGATGGGAGGGGAGATTTTTTCTAAGTAACTTCATGCTTAAGTTTTCTTACCCTATAAATACATCTATACCCCCTTTACAAATTCATTCATTCCATCTTCATATTCTCTTCTTCACTAAGAAAATAAGGCAAAATTATAGAAAAATAAAACAAAATTGTATACTAAGTTATTCCACTTCCAAAATGTTGCCAAACTCCTCCTCTTCTCCCCCATAGTGCATGGCTCACCCCACCACCACCTCAAAGCCAAGCTTCGACCTCCTACAAGCCAAGGCCGAGCATTCCAATGAAGGTGGAGCAAGTTCAAAAAGCTCCGGAGTAGAGAAATTGAAGAGAAGTGCTGTCGGAGTATCGCCGGAATAATTTCAAGGAGTTCGAAAGAGAAAGCTATAATTGTGATAACATATCCTAACTTTAGTTTCTTTAAATCTTAAATTGATTTTAAATGATGATATGCATGATTAATTTTTTAATTAAAATATTTGGATAACTATTTTAATAAATATTGGTTGATCTGATTGGTTGATAACTTGGTTGTGATAAAAAGAAGTATTATAACTAATAATGTGAAAATCATATCTAACAGAAGAGAAATGATTAATTTTAATAGCCATGGTTAATTCATAAAAATTAATCCATGTTATACTCTAAAATAATATGTGTATGTGGAGTATTAAGCCTCTGTGATTAATAAATCAAGAAAGCATCATTTTATAATGGTTGGAATTTGGTTTCGAAATAAAAATAAATTGGAAAGGAAGAGTTTTGAAATCATTTGTAAAATAATTTTTTATGATTTCACTTAGAAAATAATGGTTTTAAAAGATGAAAATGATATGAAAATATCATATGGATTATATGAAAGAATTATAAATGGAAAAATAGAAAATTTAATGTTATAATGATATAATGATATAATATTATAATATTTAGAAACAAAGCGAAAATGGATTTGGAATCAAGTAAAATAATAAAATATGGGTTTAAAATAGTTTAAAATGTTATATAAAAGTTTTAAAAGTGTATCGTCGATGTTTGGTGAAGTTTCAAAATTAAGTAAAAATGAGCTCGTTGTGTAGCAGCACTTTACGATTTCTTGCCGTAAAATTCAAATCCATGTACATAATGGAATATGATTCAGAATTATTTGAAATAGAAATTTCCGTACCCTTATAATCATAGTTTTTAAATGAAAGAGAAAAATCAAGATTTCATTTAGTAAAGTTTGAGATGTGTCCAAATTAAATTTTCAAAATCGCCTCATTTTGACAGTTCGTAAAATATTGTTTTCGACTCTTTAAAAATGGATATTTTTTGTAAAAATATGAAATAAATTCCATAAATATGTTAAAATGTTTTAAAAGGGAGTTGAGTTATAAAAATGGACATATATATAATGAAATCGGTGTCTTGATCTATAAAGCTTTATAATCACTATTCATTGGCAAATTTAGCAACAGAATTTAACAACTTTTGAATAAATGTTTTAAACTTGGATTTTTCTTCTCGAATCTTTTGGAAATGTTTTTCAAATAATTACACAAGTATTTTAAAAGGTTTAGAGTCGATCAAATAACTTGAACGCCTTATGGGTGACAAAGAAATAGTCTCTAGGCATGGGTTTGGAAAACCAATTTTCTGTTCTCCCTGACTACCTGGACTGGCCCTTCGGAGGGGATAGTTAATTTGATTTATTCGGATCGCATTTTCTTAAGATAAAAGAAAAGAGATTTGGAGTTTTCCATAAGTTAAACAAGATTTCAAATAAGATTTTGATGGTAAAGAGAACATTCTAGTTAAACTTTATATTAAATTCCAAGGAGGGAACTTGTACTATCCATGTGAATTTAAAAGGTGATTTCACCGTTATTTGACTAATAGTACAGGTTGAATACAAAAATTAGTATTTAGTATAATCAGTCTAATTTTTATGGATCCTTTTTTACTCAATACTAACTGTTTGTGTTTACAGTAAACAATGTCTTAAATAACATTGTTTTTGCCCATTAAAGATATGTTTTGGAAATAATAAATCTTCATTAAGATGGAATTAAACTAATAATATAATATGGAAATATTTTTCCTAAGCAATTAAAGAGAAATGATTTGGTATTTCCAAAGATAAAAGGGGTTTTAATTAACCAAAGGATTTGATAAAAGAGGCTTAATAATCCATATATACTAAAAGAAATGGAAATGTTTTAAAACATATATCTCTAAAATAAATATTTATTTGGATGAAAAGACTTATAAATTGAATGATGTTTAATAATTACCTACATACCAGACATCTTTTTATCGATGATAGGTTCGAAGAGACCATGATCGGATTTGGGTGATTCCTATTCGAAAACCACCTCAAACCAATATACACTTTCGAAAGTGAAGACATGTTGAAGACAATGATTTTGAAGACGGAGATGGTGTAAAGGCCCGTAAATCCGTACCCCTTGAATTGACAATAATTCACAACAGTTCGACCCAAATTGAATGGAAAATACGAATCTTTAGGGTGAAGAAGAAAAAGGTAGAAGAAAATAGAACACAAACACAGAATCTCACAATCGTAGTGGAACACAATATAATATATAATAAAAAGTTTTTATACAAAAGAATCTGTAACTATTTTATACTTACAATCATCAGAGTACAATAATCAATACATCAAACTGGACAGTTATATAACTTGTCCTTACACAACGGAAAATATAAGCAAGTACGGAGATATGTCTTTGTCATCCAGCTCATCTCCTAAGCTCCATAGCATTCTATCCTGAATCTGTAATACTCGGTCTGACCTGAGCATTATAAACAAATAACACCCGAGTCAGTCTGGAAAACCAGCATGAGAAAACACACTCGATTTGAATTATTAGAGTTATCAAAATCCTTTGAAAACAAAGGTATCTCGTAAGACCGCGTCACACATAAACACGACGGGTTTTTACCTTACGATAACCAAAACAATTTTATAGAAAATCCTCTGATATTATAATAGTGTCTAAACACAAATACTTATTCGAATAGCCGAAATTGTTACATTAATTAAATTCCAGCATACTAGGCTCTACAAACAAAACCGTAAGCTCGTATTGGAGAATGGATTCCATACGAATGACTGGGCCACTGGGGTACCACCCATCATAGTACACCTCTAGAACAATGTACCGAGGACGACGCTGGGATCCCCTGCTCACAAGACCGGCCTAACCCTAACCTGGATAGACCGAATATTTCATCACCCCGGGTGTTCCCACC
The DNA here is from genome assembly GCA_030737815.1 of Allium fistulosum. Lineage (NCBI taxonomy): Eukaryota > Viridiplantae > Streptophyta > Magnoliopsida > Asparagales > Amaryllidaceae > Allium > Allium fistulosum. The sequence goes on along the minus strand of CM060904.1, from coordinate 287,420,816 downwards.
CTTACTATCGAGCGCTCCTTCCTTCATGTATAACCATATCCATAATAAATAGGTTTCCGAGGACATCTAGAAAAGTGATAACATACCCTAATTGGATGTGACCCACTTAGCCTTGCTGCATCTCCCCTGTTTTAGTCATTTCTGGTTGATGAGGCTCGAGGCTAAGCGTTACCTTCAAGAAACAATTCTACTTAGAATGCTCATCGTCCTCTAATGATGATGTTCTGATAGCATTCGTTCATACAAGTTGCTCTGGGTCTGGACAAACCGAATCACCATCTTCATCATCTTCACGGTATTCATTCGTAACGTTCAAACCGGATCGAAGTGGTTTTCGGATAATTAAATCCGATCCTGCTCTCTTCTAAACGATTAACGAAATTGGTCAATATTGATAGTCAGTTATTTAACTATCAATAAAACATCCATAAGCAAACACTATGTCTTATTTTATAATTCTTCAAACATTTGTTTCAAAATATCTTTACTAAGATATATATTCAAATCCCTTTCCATATTCCAATATTTGAAAACAATTTCGAATACTTAAATCCATAACATGATATTTTCAACCCATCTCGACACTTGGAAATATTTCCAAATTTTCATTTTTTTATACTAAGGAAAAATTATAAATCTTATTTTCCAAAATCCTTCCAAATACCAACACTTAAGGGAATATTTCGTAACTTATCTCATAAGTCTTCGGAATCGCTAATAAATTCCCTTTCAGTTCCCAAAACCAGTATACTTATTTATAACCCCATTCAATAATTTATAACTTTTTTATAAATTCAGGATTTTATTTTCAAAATTCCCATATTCAACATTTTGAAATTTTATTCCCTCCAAATCTCTTATAAAATTCCTTCCCTCAAAGCATATCCATTTAAAGCCCCATTTATGCATCTTGAGAGAATTTATAAATAAAAAATTTCAATCACTTCAAAACTCTATATATAAATAAAATAAGTATTGTAAAGTATAATAATTTATTTTTAAGACATGCTCAAGTAATTGTTTAAATATCGGAAAACACTTTTATAAACATTTATAACTCATTTTTAGATAAACATATAAATTTTTTAAAGCTGATTTTAAAAGTTAGAATTTATTAAATAAATACTTAATATACGGAAATCTACTTACCGACGTATTCCAATCCAATCTAGGTCAAAATTTCATAGTTTTGAATAATAAAATTTTCCTTCTAAAAACGCACTTAACTTCTTAAAATAAGAATATATTTTTAAAATCCCAATAACCAATTCAACTTATAAATTCCTCTCGATTTCCATCACATTACTTCTATTCCGGTCTCCTCAACTATTTTCACTTCCAAAAATAGTATCCACTATTTTCTCACCCTATTTCCATATATTAATATAAATTCTCCCTGTAAATTTTTATTTCCAATTTATCATCCTGATATCGATTTCCTTTATTTTATAATACATCGTTTATAAAAAAAATTATAACTCCTTTGAGTTTTACTTGTTTATAAAACGATCCTATTCATAAAATTCCATTTTTAAAAATCCATTTCTTTATAAATCCCATTTATAACTTTCAATCTATTTTTAATATCGACTTCAACTCCTTTTTACATTTCCCGAATATCATTTATAAATTCTTTTTATATAATTCATTTTAAAAATCTCTATCTTAAAACAATTTACGAATAGTTAAGTACAATTTAAACACAAATCTATTATTTTTATTTTTCAATTTAGTTTTCTTTAAAATAACCCAATTTCCAATATAAATATTTTATATCCAAAATTCTTTTTTTATTCCTTCGAATTCCAAAGAATAATATTTATGGTATTTAAAAATACCAAAATTAAAGGCCAGTGCTACTATAACATCCAACAATTCAAATTTCAACAATAATTGATAACAGATTATCTACACACATCATATATCACTATATATGAAAAATAAACAATATATTTGAGGAATCCAGTTGGATCCCTTCAACCTGTTTTCGTGCATCCACAGATGTTAATACAACATAAAAATACCAATCCCTCTTCGAGGGGAATATCGTGGTATATAGAGTCATCCGCTATTATGCGGGGCACATAGGGTCTCATCCACTATAATGTGCGGGAATATCACTCCAAATACTAATATATATACTAATGTATATATATTTAACGTTCAACAGATAATAATTATATAAATTCATCCAATCATCCAATAATTTATTTTAACCATTAAAAATTTAAACTTGGCAATTCCAAATCATCTTGATTTTTGTTTGAAATCCATTTCAATCCCGACTTGTTTTCATGATTTTTGGACCTCATATGTAAATTTATTAAATTTAATTAGCTATCAAAATTTTTAAATTTCAGTTTAAATAACTAACTGTTAAAATTTACCTTCACCATCATTTATTTCCAAGTAAGAAAAAAAACGAACCGCAACCCAAACCCATGTTCTTCAATCGCGACTACGGTCTGCACTTCGACCATCTCGACTTCAACCACAAATCACCATCTCCGCCTGAACAACTCCACTCCACCACTGCTGCTATCGAAGTCTGCTGCTCTCCCCCCCAACCGAGCTACAGGTATTGATAGCCTCCCTAAAACGTGAGCGCATCCTCTCCTTCTCCATCGAGCACCTCAACCCACATCGATCTCACCTACCCTGTCCACCACGACCTCGCGCGCCTCCTCGCTCCTCCCCTCTTTGCTCAAGCCTCCATCATCTCGTCCCCATCGTCCTCCAAATAACACATGCGTACGAGCATCGCGCTTGACCATCCCTCACCGCAGCGCCCATCCCCAGCACCGATCACAGTCATCGAACCCAAGAATCGCGATCGATCCCCCTTTTTTTATACGAAGACGGTTTGGTTTCGAAAGACGAGGGGATTTTATTCTTTTGATTTTAAATTTTCGGTTTCGATTACCTGAAGGAAGAGGGGGATGTGCGAGTTATAGGTGAAGGGTATGGCATGTTAGAAAATGTAAAGGAAGCATACACGTTAAAAACTGAGGAAGACAGCCATGATTTGACCTTGACTTGAATATATATACTTTATTTTTATTCTAAATATCCCACTTTCGTATTACGAAAATTTTGAACTCTTATGGAGGCATGCCACTAGGCTATTATAATGTTATACCCCTATTCCGAACGCAATGGAAAAAGTTTCGAGTCCTAATTCGATCGTATGGAGAAGATAGCTTTTTGGACCCAATTATTATATTGAATTTTCGATATTAATTTCAACCCGTTTCTATCTCGTACGATCAAACGATAACTCCAAATGCTACGAAATCCGAAATCCGATAATAATACACTATTACGGATCTAATGGAACAAGTTTCATTGAATTCTAAACTTTGTCCCGGATCGCTATTTTAACGCGTCGATTAAATCGACGATTTTCAAAATTCATGAAATCGCTCAAAATTTCAGTTTTAAAACTTACTAACTAAAGTATTACTCCAAATCAAATATTTATACTATTTAAATATTCAAAATTAACCCTTGAAAAATCTGGGTCGTTGCAGTAGGTTTGCTTGCCACTAACCTCTTAGGTGATTCCCATATTATATATATGAAGACAGTAGTGCCTTCATTCTGAAATCTTCGATGCAAGGACTGGCCGCTACCAATCCTAGAGGTGATTCCCAAATAGGATGGAGTACGAGGAGTGCCTTCGGTTTTTCCTTCACCTAGACAACTTGTATGAACGAGTGTATGACATTGCATTTCTAAGACCGCATACATTAGTTTTTACAAACGTACATCTGTTTGGCGGTGTATGAGGTAACCCCTCTTATACTCAACACCCTTCCCTGAGGCATATGAACCCGGGGGTTGTACTTTTGTGGAAATAAATTAACGTGTTGTTGGAAATGACATTGTGGCATTCTAAGTGGAATTTGCTTTACGAAAAGTAATGTGTGGCCTCATAAGCCTCACATCCTGGAGATGATATGGGATACTACATGGTCCAAAGGCAATATTACAATATTACGGACTATCAGATAATCATAGATAAAAGGTGTTGCAGCCTTAGAATTTAAAATAGAGTAGTGTAGTGGCTAGCCTAAGACAGGTGAAAAGTCACCAGGCACTATGATCCATTAGTATTTAACAATATAGTGTAGTGACTAACCTGAGACAGGTGTAAAATCACCGGGCATTATGATTGTCAATAGAGTGTTTGCAAGGAAGGAAATGACCATTAGTTCCCTATTATGTTGGTAATACAACTCCAATACGAGCTTTACGGTTTTGATTGTATTCCTAAAATAGCTATAATGCCTTGCGAATATTTTAGCTACCCCTTAGTATCACATACCCCATGCTCGGGTATTGGTACCATCTTTATATATTTATTTGAAAAGTGTTTTCTAACCCATGTTATTTAATGATAAAATCAAAATATTTCAGTATAAAGTATTTTGGTTATCGTAAGGTAAAAACACATCTGTATTTATGTGCGGCGTGGTCTTATGAGGCACCCTTTCTTTTCAAAAAGGTTTTATTTAGCATCGTCTAATCAATGACACTATCATATATATATATATATATAATTCGTGTCTCACTGGTTTGTCAAGCCTTATCCAGGTATCTTTAATACTCGGGTCAGATTTGAGTAGTTTTAGGATTAGGTGAAGATGCTTGGAGTTTCTAGAGGAGAGCTAGAGATCTTCATCAATGTATGGATGTAGTTTACTTTTCCGCTGTGTTTGTCATTTTTCAACATTTGTAAGGGCATGTATTTATAACTGTTTAGGAAAAGCTTAGGATAGACTCTGATGTATGTATTTAAAAGTTTTTCAGCTGTAAATATTATTGAAATAATATATGTTATTCCATTCGTGTGAGATTATGTTCGGTCTTTATTTTCTTTTACCCTTAGCAATCGGTTTTTCCAACACTTGAATGCTCGACACGCAATACAATAGTCGTATTAGTGTCGATTTTCAAGGGTCAAAAATCTCGATTGTTACGTTCGGTATTAGAGCTTAGGTTGAGCGTACACCTAGGCCTGGAAGGGGTAAGACTCATCCGAAATAGGGTTAGTAACGCTCTAGGATGAGTAACTCATTATAGATAGGGTAATAGACACCCTAGAATGAGTTTGAGTGTGTTATATATGTGAGTGCGTATTTGTTAGTGACTAATAAAATATTTTGTGTTGATTGGTCTATTAAGTGGTTTATGAATTCTGGTCGATGCATGGTGGCCACATGTATTCGATAGGGACTCCTAAATACTTAACAAGGCAAACCGACACACTATTTTTTAAGGACTATATTTTATATATAAAAGAATATCTTTCAAAAAGATATAGATATATATGTGTTAGTTTGTGGTTAAGGAAGTAATAACATTCAATTATTATCATTTTTTGATTGAAAGAACCCCTTGTGAATTAAGTTTCACGATTTGACTATAAGGTGTTTGATAATAATGTCGGATTAAGGATAATAAATTTATATAAGATAATTAATGAGCATGTTGTATAAAAGTGATTTTTACAAAAATAAAATGATTCTGTAAATAATGGATTTAGAAGATATGTTTTATAAAAAAGAGTTTTTGAGAATTTAAATCCTGGTATTTTGGAAAAGCTTTGAAATTTTAAAACGATTCGGTAGAAGTTTATTTTAGGGGTAGAAGTTTATAAAATGGAAAGTTTATATTTATAAAAGAGGTTTTATAAAGTTAAAATATATTTTAAGAGAAATGATTTGAAAGTGATATTTCAAATGAGAATTAAACTATATTTTTAAAAGTGATTTAAAATGGCTTAAGTGGAAGAAGACATAGATTTCGACATCATTGTTGTAAATAAATGTTTTCGGGAATATCCAAAAGTAAGTGATTTCCAAAAGTAAGTGATTTCCAAAAGGAGATATTTTATATAGTATATGAGATTTATACATATCCTATGTTTGATGTTAAGATTCAAGGCGGGTAATTTATATCTATTTTTAAGTTACTAATGTCGTCCATTCAAGTTTTGAGAGGTAATGATACCCCAACTTGATCGGCTTCATTGTTAACTAATAAATGTTTAAATTCGACACTGAAAATTATATTAAGTATAATTAATCAGATTCGTATACTAGTGTTTTTGAGTTGTCGTAACGTTGTTTTATGCAACATTCGTTTTGACCCAATAAAGTGTGTTTTGGAAAATATGATGCTTTCCTCAAAGATTTTTATGGATTCAAGTATATATAGGCATTTTCTAAATGTTGAAATTGAACTGGTTTCTTTAGAAAGAAATTAGAAATTTTTCGTGAATAAATAATCTAAAGAAATAAAGGGTTTATAAAAGTGTTTAAGCCAAAAGAAAATGTTTTCATAAAGATTTCATGAAGCTATTAAGTACGTATGTTGTACGTAGATCATTTCATCACACAGTTTTGATCTAAAATTCAAGTACAGGACTTTGAAGTGTTTTCCCTAGTCCAAAAAAGGATTTATCACTCGATTCTTGATGATGAACATTGATGAGGGTTTGTGGTTGGGTACTTGTACTTTCTATCATAGTTGAGAGCTATGAAAGGAAAACGAAGGTTTCTGATCAAGAAGCTTGATCAGAGTTCGCACTAGAGGATCAAGGGATCGATACTAGTTTGGGAGTAAAGTTATGTATTTGAATTGGAGATCGAATCTGATATTTCGTATAGATGATCTATATACATTATACGAGTTTAAAAAAATAATGTTTTGGGCAAACTCTTTTTGGTTTTGGGTTGTAGTGAAACTTCAGGGGCGAAATTCTTTTAATGGGGAAAAAATTTAACGACCCGTAATTTTATCACTTAAATCTAGAATATTTAATTAATTTTAAATATTCAAATAATTGATTTTAAATATTAAATAATACATTTTGATTAATTATATAGTGATAATAATTCATTTAGAATGGTTTTATAAATATATGAACTCATTTTAGAAAGAAATTAGCTCCATCGCATTATTACAGTTAGAAAATATAAGTTTCTAAAAATGTATTAAATGTTATGGATATAATAGCCTTAATAAACATCATATAATTGTTATATAATGATAATAATTAATTTATAATGGTTTTATAAATATATATACTCATTTTATAAAATTATACAAACTTCGTCGCGTTTTGGCAGATCGACGTCGTATTTTTACAAATGGATTTTAATATCATTAAATATAGTTTTCTAATTCAAATATACTTGTTTTTAATTATTTAGAAATGATAAGAAATTTATTTTCAAGTCTTTCTTTTACAAATATATAGTTTAACAAAAATGTCAAAATATGATCGTAATTTGGATTCCGGATTTACGATGGTTTAACAACAAAGGTTGTTGCAACATTATTGGTACATCATGCACATACACATACACACACATATACACATACACATATGTGCACATTTAGTCTTATCCTGAAGAAATAATATAAAAAGGGATACTTAAGTATTAAGAAATGGAGAAGCTTACATCGCATCACCATAAATGCATCTTTTCTTTCAAAACCAAGGCAAGGTCAACATCCATGTGCTAGATACCTCCCTTAAGAGCTAATAAGGAAGGTAAGGAGATGACGAAAGTGATGGGCACATGGAGGGGAGGGGGTACATGTTCAACATGATGGTGATGGGATGGGAGGGGAGATATTTTCTAAGTAACTTCATGCTTAAGTTTTCTTACCCTATAAATACATCCATACCCCTTCACAAATTCATTCATTCCATCTTCATCTTCTCTTCTTCATACTTAAGGTCTTTAATGGCCTCTTCTTCTATAAGAAAATAAGGCAAAATTATAGCAAAATAAAACAAAATTATATACAGAGTTATTCCACTTCCAAAATGTCGCTAAACTCCTCCTCTTCTCCCCTATAGTGCATGGATTACCCCACCACTACATCAAAGCCAAGCTTCAACCTCCTACAAGCCAAGACCGAGCATCCCAAGGAAGGGGGAGTAAGTTCAAAAAGCCCTGGAGTAGAGAAATTGAATAGAAGTGTTGCCGGAGTATCGTTGGAATAATTTCAAGGAGTTTGAAAGAGAAAGCTATAATTGTGAGAACATATCCTAACTTTAGTTTCTTTAAACCTTAAATTGATTTTAAATGATGGTATGCATGATTAATTTGTTAATTATAATATTTAGATAACTATTTGAATAAATATTGGTTGATCTGATTGGTTGATAACTTGGTTGTGATAAAAAGAATTATTATAACTAATAACGTGAAAATCATATCCAATGGAATAGAAATGATTAATTTAAATAGCCATGGTTAATTCATGAAAAATAATCCATATTATACTCTAAAATAATATGTGTATGTGGAGTATTAAGCCTTTTTGATTTATAAATCAAGAAAGCATCATTTTATAAAGGTTGGAATTTGGTTTCGAAATAAAAATAAATTGGAAAGGAAGAGTATTGAAATCATTTGTAAAATAATTTTTGTGATTTGACTTTGAAAATAATGGTTTTAAAAGATGAGAATGATATGAAAATATCATATGGATTATATAAAAGAATCGTAAAGTGAATTTTTTTTAGAGAAATGTGTGATCCTCTAAAGTAAAAGATAGCACAGATGTACATATATATAACACTGAAAACAAAGGAGCTGTCAACATGTCTGGCAGGTGACAAATCATAATACAAAAAAAACCGGGAAAACAGACTCAGGTAACTTCTACAATGAGCTCTGGCAAGACCACCACCTATTACACCTCAATATCGAACTTCGGCAAGGCCACAGCCTAATAATGAAGTGTTAGAAGTACCCAGAATAATCCAAGGTGCAAACAAGTGCACAAATAAGGTCAACAAGCAGCTCCACCAGAGAATGAACGCATCCCTGCTAACGCGGATGATCCAGATCTAAAAAATGAAGTCTCTCCAGAAAGCTATACTGCGACCTGCAATCCTGGCGACAACACCCTGAAATCCAACAAATAGCATACTAGCACCATTCTAAGCCTAACCATGTGCCTGAAGATGGAACTATATAAAGATATAAGAATAATACACATATATGTATGTAAATGAAATTCATATACATATATATGTATTAGAGAAATAAAAGTAATAAAACAATAGTTAAAATGATAAGACATCAAATAATTATAATAAGAGATAGACTAATAAAAGGTCCAAAACTCATAATGCAACACCTTAACTTACTCTAAAGTTATGAAATAGAGATCACGAAATCAAAAAAGCATAAAAATTAACGAAATATGTATTTAAATACTAATAAAAATTAAAGATCTAAAAAATATTAATAATATGCTCCTTTAATCAAAAGAACATTATGATAATCAGAAAAATCTTCGTTCGAATTCGAATAAATGTTATTGTTGTAATTATTGAAGTTAAAAATATTGTTTTAAAGTTTAAATAACTCAATGCTTTTTCTAACCTTATTAAGATATTCTTTAAAATGATTATTTTTAGCCAATCTATATTTTGGGTTTGGGATCCAATTGAAACAAAATGATGCTATTGTAAATACCAATCTATTAATATAACTATTGTTATTATTAAAAAGTCTTTGGTTTCTCTCAAACCAAATATACCAACATATTATAATGAATAAAGTATCTAGTAATAATCTATTTCACTTTTTAAACTTAAATCTTAAGTTATTGCAGTAAAAATCACAATCAGTAATTTTAGTTGTAAGAATAAAGTTAAAAAATCTAAGAGTATTATTAAGTATGTAGCAAGTATCCATACAAGCTTGATTAATATCATCGAAATACAATTTACAAAAAGAACATTTACTATCGATTTGCAAGTTCTTTCTTTTCAAAAGTTCAGTAGTGTTTATCTTCCCATGCATGATTAACCACATATGAATTTTAGCTTTTGGTAGCACATTTACTTTCCAAATAAGATTAAAAGAGTTTATTAGTAACGCCCGAAAAACTAAGAAATTTATACAAAGTATTTGAAGAGAATTTCTTACTTTTATCCCATTCCCAGATAATAATACCATTTTCATTATCAATGTTATATAAATTCAATCTTGCACATAATAAAGAAAATTGTCTAAGAGTTGTACCTTCTAAGATTCTATTAAAACTAAAGTTCCAAGGGGATCGTTATCTGGTGAATAAACATCTTTAATTAAAGCATTTTTAAAGTTACAAATTTCAAAAAATTCTTTAAATTCGACCTTAAGAGGAATAACAAATAACCAACAATCATGCCAAAAAGTTGTATTGTTACCTGAATGAACAATCGTATTAGTACCAAGGTTATAAATCTAATGACATTTTAGAATTGATTTCCAAAAATTAGACAGTTTGTTGTTGATTGAAGGTGTAATTTGGTATAAATTATTACTACCATTATAATAATATTTAGATATAAATTCTTTCCAAATTGAATTATCATTTATATCCTTAAATTTCCATAACCACTTCCCTAATAAAGACAAATTCATGTTACGTAGATTAATAACACCCAGTCCTCCCTCCTTATTCGATTTACAAACTGTTTCCCAATTAACTAAACATTTTAGACTACTGTTAGGATTATCACCACTCTAGAAAAATAGAAAATTTAATATTATAATGATATAATATTATAATATTTAGAAACAAAGTGAAAATGGATTTTGGAATCAAGTAAAATAATAAAATATGGGTTTAAAATAGTTTAAGATGTTATATAAAAGTTTTAAAAGTGTTTCAGAAAAGTTTGGTGAAGTTTGAAGAATTGAGTAAAAATGAGCTCATTGTGTAGCAGAAGTTCGCGATTTCTTGCCGTAAAAGTCATATCCATGTATAGAATGGAATATGAGTCGGAATTCTTTGAAATAAAAATTTCCACACCCTTATAATCATAGTTTTTAAATGAAGGAGAAATATCAAGATTTTATTTAGTAAAGTTTGAGATATGTCCAAATCAGGTTTTCAAAATCGTTGCATTTTAGCAGTTCGTAAAAATTGTTTTCGACTCTTTAAAATTGCATATTTTTTATAAAACTATGAAATAAATTAAATAAATATGCTAAAATGTTTTAAAAGGGACTTGAGTTATAAAAATGGATATATATATATATATAATGAGATTGGTGTTTTGGTCTATAAAGCTTTAAAATCATTATTCACCGGCAATTTAGCAACGGAATTTGACAACCTTTGAATAAATGTTTTAAACTTGGATTTTTCTTCTCGAATATGTTGGAAATGTTTTTCAAATAATTGCATAAGTATTTTAAAAGGTTTAGAGTCGATCAAATAACTTGATCGCCTTATGGGTGACAAAGAGATAGTCACTAAGCTTGGGTTTGGAAAACCAGTTTCCTGCTCTCCCTAGCTACCCAGACTGGCCCAACGGAGGGGATAGTTAATTTGATTTACTCGAACCGCATTTTCTTAAGATAAAAGAAAATATATTTAGAGTTTCCAAAAGTTAAACAAGATTTCAAATAGGATTTTGATGGTAAAGAGAACATTCAAGTTAAACTTTATATTAAATTTCGAGGAGGGAAGTTGTACTATCCGTGTGAATTTAAAAGGTGATTTCACCGTTATTCGATGAATAGTATAGATTGAATACAGAAATTAGTATTTAGTATAATTAGTCTAATTTTTATGGATCCTTTTTTACTCAATACTAACTGGTTTGGGTTTACAGTAAACGATGTCTTAAATAACATTGTTTTTAACCCATTAAAGATATGTTTTTTAAATGTGAAATCTTCATTAAGATGGAATTATACTAATAATAGAATATGGAAATATTTTCCTAAGCAATTAAAGGGAATGATTTGGTATTTTCAAAGATAAAAGGGGTTTTAACTAACCAAAGGATTTGATAAAAGAGGCTTAATAATCCATATATACTAAAAAAATGGAAATGTTTTAAAACTTATATCTTTAAAAGAAATATTTATTTGGATGAAAAGATTTATAAATTGGATGATGTTTAAAAATCACCTACATACCTGACATCTTCTTATCGATGATAGGTTCGGAGAGACCGGGACCAGATTTGGGTGATTTCTATTCAAAAACCACTTCAAACCAATATACGCATTCGAAAATGAAGACATGTTTAAGACAACGATTTTGTAGACAAAGATCTTCATAATGTAGGTCTGCTTGCCACTGATCTCTGGGTTGATTCCCATATTATATATATGGAGACAGTAGTGCCATCATTCTGAAATCTTCGATGTAAGGGTTGCTCACTACTAATCATGTTGTTATTTTCAAACAGGATATATTAGGAGGAGTGCCTTCGGTTTGTCCTTCACCTAGACAACTTATATGGACGAGTGTCTGACATTGCATATCTAAGACCACGTTTGTTGGTTTTTACAAATGTACATCTGTTTGGTGGTGTAGGAGGTAACCCCTCTTGTACTTAACACCCTTCCCTGAGGCTTATAAACTTTGGGGTTGTACATCTATGGAAATCAATTAGTGTGTTTTTGGAATTGACATTGTGGCATTCTAGGCGGAATTTTCTTTGTGAAAAGTAATGTGTGGCCTCATGGGCTTCACATCCCTGAGAAGATATAGAAAACTATGTGGTCCGAAGGAAATATTACAATATTACAAACTATCGGATAATCGCGGATAAAAGGTGCTGCAGCCTTTGAATTAAAAATAGAGTACTGTAGTGGCTAGCTGAGATAGGCGAAAAGTCACCGGGCACTATGATCCATCGGTATTTAATAATATAGTGTAGTGGCTAGCCTGAGACAGGTTAAAAGTCACCGAGCATTATGATTGTCAACAGAGTATCCGCAAGGAAGGAATGGCTACTAGTTCCCTATCATGTTGGAAATCCAATTCCAATAAGAGCTTTACTGTTTTGATTGTATTCTCAAAATTGTTGTAATGCCTTGCGAACATTTTAGCTACCTGTAAGTATCATATACCTCATTCTCAGATATTGGTACCTTCTTTATATATTTATTTGAAAAGTGTTTTCAAACCCATGTCACTAAAGTTAATATCAAAATATTTCAGTATAAAGTATTTTGGTTATCGTAAGGTAAAAACCCATCCGTGTTTATGTGCGACGTGATCTTACGGGATACCCTTTCTTTTCAAAAATGTTTTATTTGGCATCGATCTGATCTATGGCACTGTCATATTTATTTATAATTCGTGTCTCACGTTAGTTTGCCAAGCCTGAACCGGGTATTTTTAATACTCGGGTCAGATCCAAGTAGTTTCAGTATTAGCTGAAGACGTTAGGAGTTTCCAGATGAGAGCTGGAGATCTTTATCAATGTATGGGCGTAGTTTACTTTTTGGCTGTGTTTGTTGTTTTTCAGCATTTGTAAGGACATGTATTTATAACTATCCTAGATGAGCTTAAGATAGACTCTGATATATGTATTTAAAAGCTTTTCTGCTGTAAAGATTATTGAAATAATATATATTATTCCATTCGTGTGAGATTCTGTTCTGTCTTCATTTTCTTTTACCATTGACAATCTATTTTTTCGACATTGGGATGCTCAACATGCAATACGTTGGGCGTATTAGTGTCGATTTTCAAGGGTCAAAAATCCCGTTCGTTACATAAAATGTAGCCTCTAGCCTCATCAATCGGTAAATGAATAAAGAAGGACGTGTCGTAGGGCTATCTAGTAAGGGGTAGGGCCCGTACTGAGTAGCATAGGTGCAACGTGTTGTAGCCTCTCGTACATTTTATCTAGAGGTGTATGGATTTGGTCGGTAGACCCTTACCCTTTCATAGTTAGAATGAATTTTCCAATACGAGCCTTCAGAATTGATTGTATATCTACTATGCTGGAACGTGAGATGCAAGCATTCCAGCTATATTCAATATTTATTTTTAAACCCTAGACATTATTATACTATAAGAAGATTTCTTATAGAAATGTTTTGGTTGTCGTAAGGTAAAAACCCGTCCATGTTTATGTGTGGCGTGGTCTTTCGAGATACCTTTTATTCTGAAGGGTTTTGTAAATATAGAAATCACTATGATTTGATAGAGTTTCTCATGATGGTTTACCAGGCTGATCCAGGCATTATTTTCTTGTAATGCTCGGGATAGACTGAGCATATTTACTGGTTCAGTTTGGATACTTGGAGCTTCAGGAGATGAGCTGGATGCCTCTAAGATGTATTCATGTATATTTTATTTTCCATTGCATTGGTTGTCTATATTTAACAACATTTGTGAGGATAGGTTGTCATAACTATCCAAGTTGATGATTAGTGATTAGTGCACTCCGAGTTGATGGTATGTATATTACAGTTTTTCCGGGTAAAGATCTATTGTATATTATATATTACTCGTTATAATATGAGATTCTGTTTTGTCTTCTATTTCTTTCATCCCAACAGTTTTTCTTTTTGGCACTCGGATGATCAGCACGTGAAAACCCTGGATGCTCAGCCCTAATGACGACGCTTATTTCCTTAAGGCAGTGACGTTGAGATATAACCGTGTCGACCCTATTCTTTTAAGACTTATTAATATGCAAACCAAGTTTTATATCCTAAGACGTAGACACCCTATGAGGTGCGAAGACCATGTTATCGGCCCTATGGCCTTATGTTTTATAAATATGGCTTTGACATATTTAGAGTGGCAAAGACCCTCATCGGCTGTACCTTGTGGCGTTTTTCAATATAATGGTCTTATATTGTTTTGGCTTTATGGCCTATGGTTTCGAAGTGAGATTACTTCCAAGAGATTTTGAGATTCATCAATATTACTTTATAAAAGCATATATCATGGCATGAATATTTTGGATAAAGTAAAGGGCTATATTTTCCTTGTTTTGAAAGTATGATTTCAAGGGTTAAATCATTTATAAAGAAGTATGTTTTTAAGGAAATAGAAAAGGGTATTTAACCCAGAATTTTACTAAAGAAATAATTGTTCTTATCACTTTTGGATAGATTGTGATCGGATGAATTGACTCGGAGATTAGAAAACCAGATAGGACTGGTATAGAGTAGCGCCCTATACTTCAGCTGTTTTCCCCTAGCTGATATAAGTCCAAAATTCCTGTACGTAGGTCTTTGTCATGGGTAAGACTAAAAGTATGTTTACACGCAGAAAGGAATACACAAAGATGAGTTAGGTTATTGGTGAGCCCGCAAAACCATTAGGATTAGTTGACTCTAGAAATAGTAAGTTTCGGATAGACCGTCCAGTTGCCTTCTAATAGTAGGTTAGATAATTTGATATAACTGGTAGGCCCGAGTCAGCTATAGGTTTATAGTCATCCTGAGAAAGCTATAATGTTGGGACAGATAGTCCACTTTTTTGACATATTTTTTTTGATTACCCATGTCGCATGCATGTATATTATTATTTATATTGTTTATTTTAACCAGTTTGATTGCAGAACTTTGATTCATAAAAGATATAATATTAAAAGGATATTAGTGAAGGGAAAACTAGTTTCGCTCAGCGGCGTGGCCTCATAAATATCAATAAACCGAGATGGCATATTATTATTCACACCAGGCTTTTTGTCTGACTCAAACTTTATGTTTTCCCCTTAAACTCTTGGGTGCTCAAAATTTGATTTAAGTAGGTCGGGAATAAGGGCTTTGCAGGTTAAGTAGCTTTTTGCGAATAAAGCTTCCGGATACGTGTAGGAGCAAAGCTAATTATGTAGGAGTTTATCTATTACTATTATCCGCTGTGTTATGTCAGTTGTTGTATGAATGTATTGACAATAGATGTATCTGCCTATTTAGTAACTCTAATCAACCAAGGGAGCATTTTTATATGTCACTCTTGGAGTAATTTGTAATAATTATATTTCATCTGAACCTAGGCAAAGATTGGGATTATATACTGAATATGAAATTATGATATGAAATGAAATGTGGAGGTTTTCTTTGAAATTGTTTTCAAAATTATTTAATACCTTATGCTTCTGATATTATGGATACCATTAACACATCCACATTTTGTCACCGAAGATTAATACTATAGATGACTGCAGTTTCTGTAGCGCTTAGTTTCTTGCCTCAAAATGGAGAATGTTGCAATTTGGTATCGAAGCATAGGTTTATGTAAAACCAAAAGAATTTTGAACTTAAAAGAGTTTTGAAAACGTAATCCAAATGAATCAGAGAATAAGATTGGGGTATGGGATAACGCTATAGTAACGTACTTGTATTTGCTATATATAAGTATATGCTTTGTCTCTATTCTTCCTCTCTCTTAGACCATTCTTCCATATCTTACTAAGGTTCAGATGCAAATTTAAGGAAGTAAAATATGGAGGCAGGAAATAGAAGAGTGGATCTCGATGGAGGAAGCACAAATACCAATGGAAATGTCAGGCCCAATACTAAGGAATCCGGATTGACAAACATCTACTAGTGCAGGTGCATGAACACCAATGGTTGATATGGAAGCAATGTATCAATTCTTCATTAATATGATGCATGCAGGAGCTGTTGCTGGGATAGTTGGTGGAAATGTAGGAGTGAATCATGAAGTTCCAGTGGTCAACAACTATGTTGTGTTGAGTAGAGACTATGCAAGACTTGGAGGGAAGCCATTTATTGGAATGAAGGATGCAATTGAAGTGAAGAGTTGGTTTCTTCATTGTGAAAGGATTTTTTTGATCGTAGGTTGAATGATGAGAAAAATAGGAGGTTAGTGTCCAAGCAACTACAAGGTGCTATATTGTACTGGTGGAATAGTGTGACTGTTGGAGTAGTAGAGGAAGCTTTGAGTTGGACAGAGTTTAGGAGGAGGTTGGAAGATAGGTTTATGTGTGAGATCACTAAGTCAACCCTATTAAGGAAGTTTGCTGAGTTAGTGTAGGTGATATAACAGTGCTTGAGATGTAACCAGATTTGTGGAGCTGTCCCGATATGGGTATGCTACCATGGATACAGTGATCAAAAGGAATAAGAAGTTCGTCAGTAGACTGAGACTTGAGCTTGCTAGGGAAACTTTACCACATCTCAGGGATCCATGTGGTGTAGTCGTGGAGATAGCTTTGAGAAATGAAGAGATGCTTACTTTGTTCGGTAATCAAAAGGCAGTGGAAGCTTGAAGTAGGCTGAATCATAAGAGAAAGTTCTTTAAGAAGAAAAAAGGAGGAGCTGCTAAGAAGGAAAAAGCAGAAGTGGTATGCTACAAGTGAAACAAGAAAGGGCATTTTGCGAACGATCGTCGTTCAGGTGATGGAAAGACAATCATTGGAAGGAAGAATATCAAGTGCTTCAACTGTGACCATATTGAATATTACAAGAATCAGTGCAAGGAACCGGCAAAGGTTGAGAAAGGAAAGGTGTTTGCCTTGGAACCGGCTACCTTGAGACCCACTACAGAGGAGAAAGAAAAGGTTGTGATGGGAGGTATGCTTTTGATTCATGGTTTATCTGTTAGAGTACTATTTGATATAGGTGCATCACATTCTTTTATATCTCGTTGTTTGGTAGATAAGCTTAACCAAGAACCATCATACCTAGTTACTTCCTTAAGGGTTGCGAATCTAATAGGAGGGTATGCAACTCTAGGGATGAGATGTGACTATTTAAGGTTTGCATAATTTGGTCATGCATTTGCCTCCAGTTTTCATGTGTTTGATTTCATGGGCTTCGGGATTAAATTGGATATGGATTGGTTAAGTAAACATGATGCTAGGATATTTTTCCATGATAGAAGAATATCATTAAGTTACTGTAAAAATAATGAGCGAATTATATACTCAGTAGAAAATCCAAGTTTTGATGTTTAAGCTTGGTTGGGTGCAATAGTGGAGGATGACGAGTTGAATCGATTTTCATATATGCAGATAAAAACCTAATAACTAATATATACATATATGTAGCTATATGCCCAATGACCATATTGGTCCTAGGTACCACCCATGGTACCTTCCGTATCATGCTAAAAAAGGACTCCATCGTCTAGCTTCGAAAGTGTTCTGTAACTACATCTGTAAAGGACCACTTCGTAAGACCTACAATACAGATGCTCCACCACTTACTATGAAAACATAAATTGCATCCGCACTAGTTTATACCAGTGCTCGGACATCCACAATGTACCACCCAGTGCGTATGTTGAGGACTATGTAATCGTTCTGTCTACTATCTGAGTCCCGCCAACAAGGTCTACCTTGTACGGAACTTAGTCGGGTATTTTCTATATCTGTAAAGGATTGCTTCATTAGGCTTACAATATAGATATTCTAGTTGGGTTGTCCCTTTCTCTTCGTGGCTATGGCCGCACACATCCACCCCTCAACTAATCGAAAGACTTCTAAAGAGTTAAGTGGTCATGCCCTACTGCAAACAATCTAACATCCAATTGGCGGTGCGCTCCATACAATGTCTCGATAGTGAAAGTATTATTGGACTGTTGGTTTAACTCTAGTCTTTCCCGAACTTTCTCTTGGTCTTGATGCTGGATGATATCCGCATGCAACTATCCTTAACCTTACTTGCAAGTACTGGACATATGAATATCCTACTCCGAACACCAACCCCTTTTGACTGCCTACAAAGGATCTGCTTCGTTAGGCCTACAATGCAAATGTAGTTAAGGCATACTCTTTTGATGGAACACCTACAGACCTACCTCCGGGGATCCAGCTTCGTTGGGCCTACCCAGAGGGCCATCCTAGAGTACCCTCACGTCCCGTTGAAGTCTCGTACTTCCTTCTAGCCCAAAATCACTAAGTTGGACGTGCTTTCCCATTGCTGAAATCCATGATGAACTGCTTCGTTAGGCGCTTCATCCTTTGGGCTGCTCTAAACGCATTTCGATATTTTAATTAGACCCTAAGTCTAATCTTTTTAATTTGCGTTTAGTTTTCTTTCTTGGCTACCTATTTAATTTAATTAGCATATTCTTTCCCTCGTCTCACTTCTAACTATTATGAGATAACCGTATGTCTAAGGGAATGATGTTAGTATGAGCCATATTTACTATCTTGCTTATTTAACTTAATATATAAATTCTTAAGTTCCTTAAAATAAGCTTCCTTTATTATTTCTGTTTTATTTGCTTATTAACTTAATATAAGTTGTTAAAATAAGCTTCTATCATTATTCCCTACTATCATCGCTTACCAATTTATTTTAAGTCTCATGATAAGATTTTCCGTTCTTATTTCATAATTATAACCTATGTTATAATTCTACTTGGAATTGTTACTTTTTCTTCTTTTATAGTCCGTTATACAATTACAAGCATTTCTTGCCTAGTCTGCCTTCTTTTATTATGATATAGAATTTTCTTTAATTTCCTAATATTACATGATTCACTTATCATAATAATTGCCTAGTTAAATAGCCTGCGCAGTAAATGCAGACTTAGGCTCCTTAAATTTCTTTATAGCCTCAAATTCTCAAATTGTTTCAAATCATACTTTACTTTATTGTCCGATATTTTAAAAAGTAATTCTATTTTATTTGGTTGGTTATGAAGACTATATAATCAATTTCCATATCTTAATATTGAATAACACTATAAATAATAATCCGTAACTGCAAGGTGTCTCTTTTACTATTTCAGAGTAGTATAAAATACAGTGGTTTCTATTTTACACTAATTTCCCCTTTTTATTTCTTTTATTCTGGCACGGTTATCGTTATCTTTTAGATATTAAGTTATGGAAATGTATCCTATTTTCTAACCAACCAATTGATCTAATAATCACCCCCAAATTAACTTTTCCCGTTTCAATGCAATTTATTATAGTAATTTTATCTCTCAACTTTTATTATTTTACATTTATTTTCTTTCATTTTAGTTTTCTTATTTATATAATCCATATTTGTGTTTTATCTATTCTAATCCATATGCGAAGAAAGAAAAGAAGGTATGAAAGAAAACTGATGCTTGCATAAAAATCCAAAACGTAGAACAAAAGATGTAAATAAGGCATATAAATTAGTGTTTAAATACTGTAAATAAACTGCAAGTTTTCTTATAGTTTATCCTAATTTAATATGATTAATTACCGAATAAAATTTTCTAAATGGGAATCTGACGATAATATATCTTAAACTTAAAAGATATATAAATAAATCCACTCACCTGTCGTCCTTAGCTTCGCTTGTGCTCTGCCTGGTTCCACAGTCCTTCTGGATCCCCTTCTTCCAATGCATATAATATTTTAATTTAGAAGATCTTCTCCCTAGAAATTATTTCCTTTTTGGGGTTCAGCCTTAGGCAATGAACCCATGGGGGAAAATTTAATTGTGAGAAGATAGCTAGGCCTAGGGTCCTATTTATATTGGAGCTTGGGGATCTCAGACCGTCGGATTCTTGGATTGAACCTAGAGCCACCATGTCACAGGGTCGTTCGGAGCCATAGGATTGAAGAACGTATGGCTCAGATCAAACAAAAAGGAGAAAACACGTCACAGTATAAACCTAGACGAATTTTCGTCCATATTGCGCATGGGTCGATCGAGCGGTCGACCGCCCTTAGCCAGCGGTCGACCGTTGCACCCATTGGGTCGACCTACAGGTCGGCCCATATCCGTGTTATTTATTATTATTATTATTTCGTTCCGATCACTTATTTTGTTTCGTTCTTAACTCCTTCATATTGGTTCAGTTTTAGAGAAGTTATATATGGAAACAGATTGGAAAATTGACCTAGACGCAATGGTACAAGTTCCGGAGCCATATTCCGATAATTCCAAAATTATTTATTTTCATTACTTATCGTTATACGCTACATTTTAACTATATAAAAATGCGAGGTGTTACATTCTCCCACCCTTAGGAAATTTTGTCCCCAAAATTGACAAGGGTAAAAATTATGTAATCTCTCGCATTAATTACAACCATTTTATGTACGTTCAATTTTGCAACCATCCGTGCTTTTGTGTAAAAGTGCTTTTCAAGTCAAAGTATATGCATGTACATAAATCTCTAAGCGGTACCTCCTATATGAATGCTTTTATTTTAAAAGTTTACATTTAAAATATGATGCACACATTCTTATTAACCTCCACTCTCAATTAATTGAACCTTATCGCTAGAACCAATTGGGAAAGTACCTTGGCTTTAGTCAACTAAACGAAGAAATCATTTATTCTTGGTAAATGATACCGATTCTTTATCGTCTACTCGTTTAACTTACGATAATCAATACATATCCTCAATGACCCGTCTAGTTTCTTCATGAACACTATGGCTAAACAACTTGGTCTAATAAAATTCTTCCCTTCTATTTCCACTAGCTGCGCCTTTAACTCTTTCATCTCAGTAGGTGTCATTCTGCTAGATAATCTACATAAAGGTTCAACTCCAAGTACAAGATCTATTCGAAAATCAATAGCTCGTTTCAGTGGTAGTCATGTAACTGGCTTAAAGGCATCCGTGTACTCGCTTAAAATGAAAACCTGATTCACCTCATCTTCCACTTCCATTGCACCCAATAAAGAACATACATCTAAACTCGAATTCACTATCGAGTATATAATTTGATCATGGCTATTAGGGTGTCTTAATGATATTTCCCTATCCTAGAATAATAACTTAGCATCATATCTGTTCGACCAATCCATACCCAAAATAATCCCAAAATCCATAAAATTAAACACATGTAAATTGCAAATAAATACATCATCCAATAGCTCAATTTCTAAATGTTTACATCTCATCCTAAGAGTTGCATTACCTCTTATTGGATTCGCAACCTTTAAGGAAGCAATAAGGTATGACGGTTCAATATTTAATTTATCTACCAAACATTACGAGACCAAAGAATGTGATGCGTCGGTAACAAATAATACTTTAACAGGTATGGCATGAATCAAAAGCGTACCTCCCATCACATACTTTCCTTTCTCTTCTATAGTCGGTCAAGAAGATAACGGTTCCAGAGTAAAAACTTTTCCTTTATCACCCATGGTCAGCTCTGGACATACATTCTTGTAATGCTAGATCTAGTTACAGCTGGTACGGTTCACGCCCTTCTTTCCCACAACTTTCCTTCCATCACCATATTGACACTCATTAGTGAAGTGCCCTTTCTTATCGCACACAAAGGAAACAACATTATCTTTCTCTTTATTGGTAGCTCCGCCATTCTGATCTCCCATCTTATTAAAGAACTTCCTCTTCTTGCCTAGAAAACCTATAGTCATGACAAACTTGTCACTTCCAAATGTCGAAAGCATTTCCTCATTTCTTAACGCCATCTCCACCACCACCTCACATGGATCTCTGAGATGCAGCATTGTTGCCCTGCAATCTCGGGCTTCAATCCATAAATGAACTTCTTGTTCCTTTTAATCACAGTATCAATAGTAGCATATCCGTGTCTGGACAACTCATCAAACTTAGTTGCATTCTCCAGTACAGAAATCTCCCCCTGCTCCAATTCTATGAACTTCCTGAGAAAAATTGACTCAGCTATCTCGAACAAAAATCTTTCCCCAAATCTCCTTCTAAATTCAGCCCAAGTCAAATTCTCTTATGGTACTCCTGCAGTTACACCGTTTCACCAATACAAAGCAGCTCCTTGCAACTATCTAGATGCCAACCTTCTCTTCTGCTCATCATTCAAGCCTAATTCAGCAAAGATCCTTTTACAATGCAGCAATTAATTCTTAACTTTAATGGCATTTTCCGTTCCTATAAAAGGCTTTCCTCCAAATCTGGTATAATCATGGCTCAACATGGCATAATTATTGCAAGCAGGTGCCTCCGGATTAGCACCTCTGATTTACCAGCGTTTCCTCCAGCCAAACCAGTTGTTGCTCCAGTTTGCATCGTATTCACGAAGAACTAATACATAACCCCCATACCTACCGGTGTGATTCCAGCACTCACATTAGCTTTTGCATGTCGACCCGATCCCTTCTATTATTGGTTCAAACATTTCCATTAGTTGTGGTGCTTCCTCCATATAGATACACTTTTCCATTTCATGCTTCCATATCTTGCTTTCTCGTAATCAGCATACGAGTCTTTGTAAGATACAAAAGGATGGTCTAAGAGAATGGGGAGAATAGAGATAGTGTCACGTACTGAAATTTTCGACTTTCGAAAATTCGACATCGATACTCACTTTATCGACTGCCGAGCAATCGAGTGCCGGAAACTCCAATAGTGAGGGTTGTAAAAGAAGAAAAAGTAGAAGAAGAAGAAAGCAGAAGGAAGAGAGTAGAAAAAGAAAAGAAGAACAACACATCAGAATAGAAACAGAAAACAATATCAGAATCTCACATATCGCAGCGGAACAATATATAATAGATAATCACTAGTCTTTTAAAACAAAGAACTATATCATTTTATACATACATCAATCAGAGTCAATATACAACAATGGACAGTTATATAAACTTGTCCTCATACAGAATACACAGCGGAATAAATACTATCAGATACAAATACTACGTCTCGTCATCCAGCTTATCTCCAAAGCTCCAGAATATCCTGATAACCTAACTCTAGGCTGCCCGTGTGGAAATTGGTGGGCACCCAGAGTTTAGAAGGGAACAATAAACTCCGAGTCAGTCATGGTGACTGGTGTGAGATCGTAAAACAGTTATTTTTCATAAGGAAAATAAAACAAATTCGCAATGCTTTTGGAAAATGAAACTACCATAAGACCTCCCACCACACACACAATGCAAACGCAAAATTGGAGGAGATTTCTTCTTATGATAGTCAAAGATGCTTACTACGCAAAATCAAATCATTTTTGATATTATTATTAGTGCATAGTGGAAAACATTTCAAAAGTAGAATATAAATCTTAGCCAGCATAGGTACCATTATATTATGCCTGCTATAGCTGCCTCCTGAGGAGACAGGTTATACAATTGAAATCGTAAAGGCTCGTATTGTTTCTTTGGATTTCCAACAAATGGTCAGGCTAAGGAACTTCCTTTTCCACGATGGGTACGTCCCTGGAATAGACGACCCGAGAACCTAACCGGATCTCTGCCAACACAAGGCCGGGTTACCTCTGCAAAAATAGGTAACTACTGACACGCGTATGCCATCCCCCGATCGTAACCGATCTTCCCAAGGATCCCCGATTCGCAACAAACCACATAGTAAAAATGCAGCAACCACATAGGTTAAGTATCTGGGCTCCATACCATGATACCACCTCTATCCAGAAGGAATGACATACACTAAGGGGCGCTACTCCCTAAAACCTTGCCGCATCCTTCCTGTTTTGACCATTTCCGGGGTGTGAGGCTCGACGAAGTCTCGTCCACAAAGCTACGCTTCTCAAAAAGCCCTGCTTCGGGTCAAACAAATGATCAACCTATGATCACAAAGATATAAGATCAAACAAGTGATCATATCGCAAATGATCAAACACTGATCATTTCACAGCAACACTCAGTATGCCACGTTACCAAATTGGGAGTATATCGCTGATAAATTTCAACTACATAACCTCTGAGCTCGTACGTCTCAGAGAAGGGTGTTAAGCTAAGAGAATAAATTCTCCGCCACCAACAGGAATGTATTTGAAAGAAATCAGCTTTATATCTCAAATTGTAACGTCAGACACACAATCCATACAAGTCTGTTCCGGGATCGAACAGAACCGAAGGCACTTCTCACGAAGCCCTTGCATATCCGGATAATTTCCTAATCACTTCCGGACTTCCCGTCACTAAGGGTGATAAAACCTCTAAATCGGAGATCAGCCGATGTAGAGTAACTCGACGGTAATCCTTCCGTTTTCAAAAATATCCGGTCTTCAACACCGGTCTTTGAATGCAATTCATAACGACGTATCACATATTCGGAATGGGTTATACGACCCCATGGTCCTTTCCCGGCTAACCCGAATAGTGAGCGATTATTCAAAAATAAGTGTGGCATTCAAATTCATCCAATTCACAACAAATACCCATTCAAGGTAATTATTGATAGTCGGTTATTTAACTATCAATAAAGATGCGCAACATCATCAGATTCCAAATAATTTTCCAAATTATTTATCTTCCAAAAATATCTTTACTAGATATAAAATTTCCACACTTAATCATTTGAAAACAATTTCAAATCAATTTCCACATTTCATTTTATCTTTGAAGATAAAATCTCAAAACAGTTCATTTCATATTGGAAAAGCATTTCCATACTTTTTTATAAATAAGTAATTCACAAATCATTTATTTTCAACATTTGAAAATATTCAATATACTTAAATCAATATTAAGTATACATTTCATTCTTTAAGGAAATCATTAATTTTAACATCTATTTGAGTCAAAACGAATGTTGCGTAAAACATCGTTACGACGACTCGAAATCACTGGTATAGGGATTCAGATTTTAAGATAGATATATGTGAATCCCAATACTACATAAAAACATTTCCTTTCGGAAATCATTTACTATAACAACAGTGTTATAGTCCACCATTTCCTTATTTTTCGAAAACGTCTATTTCAACAATAAATGTTGAAATCTATGATTTCGATAGTTCACACGTTTTAAAACATCTTTTAAAACAATCAACTTCATTTATAATATCGCTTTCCCAAACATAACCATTTTTTCAATAATATATTCACTGTCCCAAATCGTGAATATAATTCACTTAACCAAATTTCAATCATCTCTACACATTTTATCTTAATAATAATTCGCTATCCAAAATTGCGAATATATCTCCTTTAATAATCTTCTATATTTGATTTATCAAATCCAATTGATTTCGAATTTATAAAACAACGTTTATAAATCACATTTCTATTTATAAAAACTTCAATTTATAAATCTCCTTTGTTAACTAATTCAATTCATAACTACATTTTTTTTTATACCAACTATCCATATTATAAGTTGAATACTTATAATTCATTTATTCTACAAAATCATTTCCATTTATAAGTTCACAATTTATAAATTTCATTCACTTATAAATTCTTAAAAATTCATTTTAACGCTTATAAAACTCGTTTTATAATCCCAATCTTTTAAAGTTATAAATAACAATTTTGTACATCTTTTATATACATCGTTTTAATAATTCAAAAATTCCCATTAAAACCATTTTATAAATTACTCAACTCTTTATTTCAAAAGAATTTACTTTTTGGTTAAAATTCACAAAATCTTAACTTTTATAACTTTAAAGTTTCAACGTTTACTTATTTAAAATAAATCAATTCAACAATTTAAATAAAACATATATTTTCAAATAATCACTTTAAAAATTCTCTTTTAAAATCAACATCGTTATTTTTAGATTTCAAAAATGAATCCGATGATGCAACGCACCAATTCGTCAATCACAACAACAAACATCATATATCAATATGATAACAGAATATACATCAATATCTATAAATAAATAACTACTGGTGAGGAATCCAGTTGGATCCCTCCAACCTGTTTCCCTGCATCCAAAGACGTTAGCACAATACCAATTCTGCTCCAGTACGGAATTATCGCGGTATATGGGTTTTTATAATATATCCGCTTACTAACGGCGCAATAGGGTCTCATCCGCTATACGAGGCGGGAAATCAATCAATCCAATATATACATATGCCAATATGTATATATTGCTATATATAGATATATATCCTACTATATCTAATATCACATCCAATAGCAATCAAATCAATAACTGAAAATTCCACTTTTCAATTTGAGTGAGAAAATCTCACCTTAGCTTTTAATTTGCCATCCCATTTTTTTCCAATTCCGGCTTGTTTTCTCGATTTATACCTTGTATAAACATTATACAAATTTATTAATTAATATCCAAACCAATCAAATAACCAATTTCCGTCCTTGATTGTTTAATTAACTAATAGTTTCATTTTTAAACCAATTTCTCTTTTAATAATTTATTTAACAAAACATTTGGTTTTATATAAACTTCCAACATTTAAATTTTCCTTTCAAAATCCTATTTCTATATATATATAAATTTCTATTTACCTAAAATTAAAATAATAAACAGTCTTATACTCTACTGTAAATATATATACACATATGTTTGTAAATTAAATATATTGAAAATAAAATCGAGGGTACCTCAAAACGCTACAGGCTCACGACCACTCAGGCATCACGCTGCCACCTGCTCGTCGCTCGAACGCCCACCCAGCCGCGCCTTGCTCGCGACCCACGTTCGCCGACCCTCCAACCTCACGCGCCTCGAATCACCTCGATCGACGCCCACTCCAGATCGCAACCACTGCCTCAACGTCGAGCGTAGTCCCTTCCACTCGAAGTTCGCCATCGCGACCATAGGCGACTCCTCCTTCTGCTCGCGCACGCGAGCGCGCGCCTTCGATTTCCACGCAACCTCCTGACGTGATAAGTCTCTCCCTCAGCCTCATCGATTCGAATACGCTTCAAAAATTCAAACGAGAATTTATTTGATTTGCAGGCATTTTATTTTTGGGTTTGAATTTAAGAGGCTCGGTATCAAAATAAAAGGAGATCGCGATGCATTAATATCTGAACTGGAACGAAAGAAAAGGGAGGACGACTTTCATTTGTTTTCGTTCGAACAAATAGGAGAAGGTGGACGCCATTTTTATTTATCTTTTTCTTTGTTGATTTCTTTTGAACTGAGGAGAATAGCACGCGGCCATTAATTTTCTTTTCAACGAAATGATGAAGTGTTCTGCTGTGAATGAAATAAAAGGGACAATATGCGTACGTGCTTGGAAAAGGCAGGAGACAAAGTAAGCAGTAGGGTGGTTGAGTTGACCAAAAATTTAAATTAAAAATGAATTTGAATTTGATTTTATCCTGATGCGTTTGCATATCGTACGGTCACGTAACAACTCCGATCAATACGAAATTTGAAATCCGGTAATAATACAATATTACGGACCCAATGGAACTGGTTTCGTCGAATTCCGAGACTGTGCCTCGAACGGCTATTTTCAAATATCGGTTGAACGATATAAATTTCAAAACTGAACAATTCACTTCCAAATTCGATTCTGAAGCTTCGATTATATTCAGTAATATCAATATGAATTTTTCAAGCTTTCGAAATATTTTTCTTCAACTTTAAATTGAAGATTTAAATTTTTATTCAGCATTCAATAGATTAAATTTTAAAGTTTAATCGCAAATTTCAAAGTTATATTGGGAATTCAAATTAAATCATCGTTCAAATATTTAAAATTAATTAAATATTCTCAATTTAATTTGTTCAAAATTCTGGGTCGTTACAGACTTCCCCCCTTAAAAGAATTTCGTCCTCGAAATTACAAGTTAGGAAAAAATGGTCCTTAACTCGTCTACTATTTTTCACAGTCCAACAGTTTTATCAATTTTTCAAAACAAATCTTTCTACTAAAGATTCGTTATCAATTCAACTAAATTTCTAACTTCAATTATAAGTTTCAACAACATTGTTTAACTTCTCAATTCAAATTTAAACTTAAATTCAAATTTAAACATTCAAAATTTCTCAAAAAATTTCTAACGCCCTAAATTTCCGAAAAATTTCGCCAGCGTCTCCTTTGCGCGGCTAATACGGTACGACTACAAAACGTCCATACGGACTCTCAGATTTCAAAAAGAAAAGAAAAAGCCAAGCGGCTAGAGAAATAAGTCATCAAATCTCATATTGAAATTGAAATACTTACCTTTTGTCGAGCAATTCAAATTTATCTTTGCAATTCAATTCCAATTCCTTTTATAACACCTGTATATCCTACTAGCCATAATATCTAGCTACACATTCAAACCATTTTGCAAATTCTATTACAAAATTTTCAATATAAACTACTTATACATTTTTACTTCACTATTGAAGTTACATATTCAATTTCGTTCAATTTTGCATTTCAAAATTCCATTTGAATTCAATTCACAATTCCAAACTAAATTGGATTCAGTTTACTTCTAAATATTGAATTTCATCGATTAACTTTCATTTACAACTGCTTATTTTAGATTAGTTTCAGTTACTAATTCATTACAAATTCTAATTCACTTTATTCAAATTTGTTTTCAACATTCAGTTTCAATTCCAATTTTATCTTCATTTATAATTATTCAATTCAATTTATTGCCTACAAATTCGAAATGAATTTTAACATTCAATTTTATTTTCTCGCATTTGCCATTGCAAATTTATTTATTTGTTCACAAATTCTTTTATTTCAATTTGAACTTTCATTTCAATCAGATTTCAAATATTCTATAAGTTATCAACTTATTTTCATTTCGATTTATATAATCACTTATATATTCATATTACAAATTCATTTCATTAATGAATTTTAAATTTTCCAATATCTATCTGGAATTCCATTTTCATTTATAAATAACATTTACAATTCATATTTACCATTTTATTCATATATGAATTCGTTTCCTTATGCTTCCAATTCATATTTAAAATTTCATTCGTTAAATGGATTTTTATTTAAACTCTAAACTTTACAAGTTATCAACTTCATAATATTTCATAAATATTTTTATAGTATTCCAGAGTCTTTTCAACATTTCAAAGCCATTTTGAAAACAATTCAAATTATCCTTTGAATTTCAAAAACAAAACCCAAATTTTTCAAACAACTTCCTTTTAAAACAATTTGGCAGCAATTTCTCTTTTGGAAACCCGAAAATGAACACCAACGATGCCGCGGTCATCATCGAAGTTATTTTCCAGCGACCGAAAAGAGTTTAGAGCTTTTCATTCCGTCAAAACATTTTTCAAAACCCTTGAAATCCATTTTCAAATCAAAAAGGAATTAAACTTTCCAAATCTCCAAAATTTTCAAATTCTTTTCAAAACCTTTCCAAATACTTCTCTGGAATCTCGTTTTAAATTACAATTCACATTTATAATTTACATTCTCAAATTTCATTTGCATGTGAATTTATTTCTTAACTTTGGAGTTACGATTTCAATTTCTTATTCAATTTCAATGATAATAATTTACTATTATTACTTCCTAACATCCATGCAACCATATACTATAGTACTTTATAGAAAAACATTTATTTTCTATACAAAAATAGTTTTGGGCAAAATTATCTCATTTACCCTATTTAAAACAATATTGTGCCGAATTGTTCTATATAAGTGTTTAGAGATCCCTATCGATAGAGTTGTACGGACAATACCGACCAGAATCCATATACCACTCAACAAACCAATCATCACAATATAAAACAATTTTATATTCACTAACAAATACGCGCTCGTATCTATTATTACACTCAACTCATTCTAGAGTACTACTGACTCTATCTCTAATGAGTAACACCCAACAGAGCAGGGTTGTCGCTTAACCATATGCTCTGATACCACGCTGTCACGTACCGAAATTTTCGACTTTCGAAAATTCGACATCGATACTCACTTTATCGACTGCCGAGCAATCGAGTGCCGGAAACTCCAATAGTGAGGGTTTTAAAAAGAAGAAAAAGTAGTAGAAGAAGAAAGCAGAAGGAAGAGAGTAGAAAAAGAAAAGAAGAACAACACATCAGAATAGAAACAGAAAACAATATCAGAATCTCACATATCGCAGCGGAACAATATATAATAGATAATCACTAGTCTTTTAAAACAAAGAACTATATCATTTTATACATACATCAATCAGAGTCAATATACAACAATGGACAGTTATATAAACTTGTCCTCATACAGAATACACAGCGGAATAGATACTATCAGATACAAATACTACGTCTCGTCATCCAGCTTATCTCCAAAGCTCCAGAATATCCTGATAACCTAACTCTAGGCTGCCCGTGTGGAAATTGGTGGGCACCTAGAGTTTAGAAGGGAACAATAAACTCCGAGTCAGTCATGGTGACTGGTGTGAGATCGTAAAACAGTTATTTTTCATAAGGAAAATAAAACAAATTCGCAATGCTTTTGGAAAATGAAACTACCATAAGACCTCCCACCACACACACAATGCAAACGCAGAATTGGAGGAGATTTCTTCTTATGATAGTCAAAGATGCTTACTACGCAAAATCAAATCATTTTTGATATTATTATTAGTGCATAGTGGAAAACATTTCGAAAGTAGAATATAAATCTTAGCCAGCATAGGTACCATTATATTATGCTTGCTATAGCTGCCTCCTGAGGAGACAGGTTATACAATTGAAATCGTAAAGGCTCGTATTGTTTCTTTGGATTTCCAACAAATGGTCAGGCTAAGGAACTTCCTTTTCCACGATGGGTACGTCCCTGGAATAGACGACCCGAGAACCTAACCGGATCTCTGCCAACACAAGGCCGGGTTACCTCTGCAAAAATAGGTAACTACTGACACGCGTATGCCATCCCCCGATCATAACCGATCTTCCCAAGGATCCCCGATTCACAACAAACCACATAGTAAAAATGCAGCAACCACATAGGTTAAGTATCTGGGCTCCATACCATGATACCACCTCTATCCAGAAGGAATGACATACACTAAGGGGCGCTACTCCCTAAAACCTTGCCGCATCCTTCCTGTTTTGACCATTTCCGGGGTGTGAGGCTCGACGAAGTCTCGTCCACAAAGCTACGCTTCTCAAAAAGCCCTGCTTCGGGTCAAACAAATGATCAACCTATGATCACAAAGATATAAGATCAAACAAGTGATCATATCGCAAATGATCAAACACTGATCATTTCACAGCAACACTCAGTATGCCACGTTACCAAATTGGGAGTATATCGCTGATAAATTTCAACTACATAACCTCTGAGCTCGTACGTCTCAGAGAAGGGTGTTAAGCTAAGAGAATAAATTCTCCGCCACCAACAGGAATGTATTTGAAAGAAATCAGCTTTATATCTCAAATTGTAACGTCAGACACACAATCCATACAAGTCTGTTCCGGGATCGAACAGAACCGAAGGCACTTCTCACGAAGCCCTTGCATATCCGGATAATTTCCTAATCACGTCCGGACTTCCCGTCACTAAGGGTGATAAAACCTCTAAATCGGAGATCAACCGATGTAGAGTAACTCGACGGTAATCCTTCCGTTTTCAAAAATATCCGGTCTTCAACACCGGTCTTCGAATGCAATTCATAACGACGTATCACATATTCGGAATGGGTTATACGACCCCATGGTCCTTTCCCGGCTAACCCGAATAGTGAGCGATTATTCAAAAATAAGTGTGGCATTCAAATTCATCCAATTCACAACAAATACCCATTCAAGGTAATTATTGATAGTCGGTTATTTAACTATCAATAAAGATGCGCAACATCATCAGATTCCAAATAATTTTCCAAATTATTTATCTTCCAAAAATATCTTTACTAGATATAAAATTTCCACACTTAATCATTTGAAAACAATTTCAAATCAATTTCCACATTTCATTTTATCTTTGAAGATAAAATCTCAAAACAGTTCATTTCATATTGGAAAAGCATTTCCATACTTTTTTATAAATAAGTAATTCACAAATCATTTATTTTCAACATTTGAAAATATTCAATATACTTAAATCAATATTAAGTATACATTTCATTCTTTAAGGAAATCATTAATTTTAACATCTATTTGAGTCAAAACGAATGTTGCGTAAAACATCGTTACGACGACTCGAAATCACTGGTATAGGGATTCAGATTTTAAGATAGATATATGTGAATCCCAATACTACATAAAAACATTTCCTTTCGGAAATCATTTACTATAACAACAGTGTTATAGTCCACCATTTCCTTATTTTTCGAAAACGTCTATTTCAACAATAAATGTTGAAATCTATGATTTCGATAGTTCACACGTTTTAAAACATCTTTTAAAACAATCAACTTCATTTATAATATCGCTTTCCCAAACATAACCATTTTTTTCAATAATATATTCACTGTCCAAAATCGTGAATATAATTCACTTAACCAAATTTCAATCATCTCTACACATTTTATCTTAATAATAATTCGCTATCCAAAATCGCGAATATATCTCCTTTAATAATCTTCTATATTTGATTTATCAAATCCAATTGATTTCGAATTTATAAAACAACGTTTATAAATCACATTTCTATTTATAAAAACTTCAATTTATAAATCTCCTTTGTTAACTAATTCAATTCATAACTACATTTTTTTTTATACCAACTATCCATATTATAAGTTGAATACTTATAATTCATTTATTCTACAAAATCATTTCCATTTATAAGTTCACAATTTATAAATTTCATTCACTTATAAATTCTTAAAAATTCATTTTAACGCTTATAAAACTCGTTGAAGCCTTTTGCATTGGTGCATATAATGATCTGTGCCTTTACAGTAGCGGCAAGAGCGGGGCTTTGGACACTTGTTCGAATAATGGCCCTTAACACCACAGTTGTAGCATTTGTTATCATCAGAGGAAAAAGTCTTTGCAGTAGGAGCTGCTTGTTTACCCTTTTTGTTCGGGTAAGGACCTTTAAATTTGTTGGGCCTCTTTTTGTTGTTAAAGCAAGGTTTGGAAGCTACTACTTCAACATCACTTTCTCTATCAGCCTCTTCAAGGCGAAGGGCGATATCCACAATCTGGTCGAAAGAAACTTCTAACTTCAGAAGTAATGGCTTCTTGAGGCTTTTGTTTAAGCCATAAACGAACCTCTGGTTCTTCTTTAGTGGGGTATTTATATATTCGACCCCATATTTGGAAAGGGATTCGAATGATGCGACGTAGTCCGCCACAGAAGCCTGACCTTGAACAAGGTCAATAAATCGCCGAGCCAACGTTACCTTTTCAGCCTCGGGTACGAATTTCGATTCGAAGCGTTCTCGGAAGTGCTCCCATGTGAGATCCGCTTCATTAATTTCGGAAGTAAGAAGTTCATACCAATCCAATGCTCTCTCTTGGAGCATACTGGAAGCCACTTGAACGCGGTGCAGGTCGATAAGGTTCATGCGAGAGAAAATTCGATCGCATGATTTTAACCAAGCTTGAACCTCGATAATAGGTTCGGAACCTTTGAAGGGCTTCCCACCCAAATTGGTGTAATCGCTGCACAACCGTGCAAATCCCGACTTTGGGTGAGTAGGTTCCGGGTTAACTCCAGCTGCTTGGGCATTCGTCACTAACTCAAGAAGCTGTTGAGTTGTCATAAAAACTCCATCTCGAGGAGCCGCAGTAGATGTCCCAGCTCTGGGACGGCCTGGTCTTGACATCCTCTTCCTTTAGAAAGAAAGAAGAGAAAGAAGAAGGTTATTCACTAATGAACATCAAGCAATCTTGAATGATGAAACAAGGAATCATAAAGAAAACAGGATAAGTCGGTTCGAGGACTCGAACTAAATCCTGAAACACAACTCCTAAGGTGGACTTAGGACGATGATCCTTGTTAAGTTATTCTACGTTGTTCCGAAGTTTGGCTCTGATACCAAGCTGTGACGCCCCACCTCTATACCCACGCTAACCAAGAACACTACGATGTAGTGCTGTCAATTAGCGCGGAGAATAAGGCTGTGGAGGAGCGACCATCCATGTAACTTCTTTGTGCGAGCATCGATACGTCAGATAGAATAGAATGCATATCTTTTAAGGAGGAAATCCGACATACCGATACAAACACAAAGCTATCACACGGTGGCTATATATAATCTTCGGAAACAAACATAGAAATAATCATAACATAAATCAGTCACAGACATCCATATCACAAAGGCGGAAGAAGATATGAATAAATATATATATCACATGAAAGTGTACATCAGAGTAGTGGTCGGAAAGATCCACGATAATACAAAAGAATAGCATCACGTGCTATACAAAAGAATAAGTACACAACATAGAGTCTATATCTCAAAGGTGTACATCCAAAAACTACTAATCTAAGTAGTTAGCCAAAAGTCAGAAGTATCCTGAAGAGAAGTCAAGCAGAAGCACCTGTAACATCTCGGTCTGACCCGAGTATTATTTATAAGAAAATAATAAACGGATCAGTCTAACTATAAATATCAGATGATATGGTATACAGTAAAAGGCATGACATGAACATGTAATAACCATAGCGACATACTACTATAAGTATGTAAATGATAATCAACAAAAGATTAATCAATATCACAAGAATCTTCTCAAAGATAAAATAGGGTATCATACCCTAAACTTGTATTCATAACAAGTCAATAACACATGAATTCACCAATGCACAAAAACTGATATCATATCAATGAAAATCATGAAAATTGGTGAAGCACAAAATTCCAGAAATCATCATCAGAAATCCAGAAAACACATAAAAAGGGGGGAGGCCTAACACATGAATGGGAGCATGAAAACTCACCTACGCGTAAACACATGACGAGAAGATATCTCATGGAAGCTATCCATTAAATTTTCACACAGGAATGGCCCGAAGACCGTAGGAAATGTGATGGCGAAACATCACATAATCGGGGTATAGTCTCCCACGTAGACAAAGAGACATCGCTCAATCGCTAGTCTAAATCACAAAAATGACCGTCATGATCATAAGGAAGTGTCAATCACACCAAGCTAGTAAATATATGAGTTTAGCTTCATGTCCCATAACCACTTGCTTAACTTAAATATTTACGAACAAGCTGTAAATCTTCACTAGGAAATTGTCACAAAAAGGGTTCAATCGAACAAGTCCAAGAGCTAACCGACGAAGTGAACGCAAGCGTTTCATACCACTCGTTTTACTAAGTCGTTTAAGTCGATTTCTCATTCGAGTGAAGTAAAGGCTTGTATATACTAGTAGATTGAAAATCGGTTTGAGAAAACGAACTTTTGATATTTAAAATAGTGTTGAAATCGCTTTGATGAAAGAGTTTTGATATTTACTATTAGTATTGAAACCTTCATATATCTTTAAAATGACAAGTCATTAAAACAATTGTAGAAACAAATCAATTCACGTTCGAAGACGTGAGTAAAGTCCAAAGAAGTCAATCCCAAAACCATCAAAGTAGAAATTCTGATAAATGCTTTGTCAGATAAGATTGCCTACGCAGAGTAATTCGGGGTTCGACCTAGTGATTTTACGCGACCTAAGGAAAAGTAGGTCATACGACCTAAGAGTTCACGCGACCTAACAAGGCTAAGGATAAGGTCGGAGACGACCTACGACTTAACAAAGTCCTGCGACCAAAGGAAAATCGCGACCTAAAAAGACCAAGTGTAAGGTCGGCGACGACCTAACTTGAACGACTTAACTGGGGGATAAGTCGGAGACGACCTACGACTTAAGGTTTAACTCGCGAACGACTTAACTTGGCCTGGGGATTATAGGTCGGCAACGATCTAAGACATAAGGTTTAACTCGCGGACGACTTAACATCTTGCCTGGGAATTATAGGTCGGCAACGACCTAAGACTTAAGGTTTAACTCGCGAACGACTTAACTTTTTTGCCTGGGAATTATAGGTCGGCAACGACCTAAGACTTAACAAAATTCGAGCGACTTAACTTTGCCTGGAGATTATAGGTCGGCAACGACCTAACGTTTTGCCTGGGGATTTTAGGTCGGCAACGACCTAACGTTTTGCCTGGGGATTTTAGGTCGGCAACGACCTAAGATTTTGCCTGGGATTTATAGGTCGGCGACGACCTAAGACTTAACTCGCAGGTGACCTAAGACTTAACTCGCAGGTGACCTAAGACTTAACTCGCAGGCGACCTACGACCTATGGATGGACGACCTAACTCCGAACGAGCTAAAAATGGCCAGAACGACCTAGTAGCAGTTTTTTCACCAAAATCACTAAAATTTGGAATTTTTCGCCAATCCAATCCAAACCAAATGCAACAAACATGCTAAAGTGATGAGGAATCATTCCCAACAGTCCAATGACGATTATAGGCAAGATGTGAGATCAAAAATCTCACCTTTTCACGGAATTTGATGAAGATGGAGATTTGAGAGCAAAGCAAGAACACCAACAAGCTTGAATCAATGGTCTTCACGTGAATTTGATGTTGAATCTCGGATTTGCAATGGAATTTGTGTTTGGAGTTTTAATTTCCACTTCCCACCACCATTTTTGAGAAAGCTTCAAGTGTTTTGATAGAGTGAGGAAGATGGTTGGGCTGAACTAAAGGGGTGCAGTCCAAACCAAAGTCAAAGGCGGGAAAAAGTGTTGAAAATTTCACTATCTCCAAACATATCGAAGTTTACACTCAAAAAGATCGCAAACGTCATTTTGAACTCAATGGGGGTGGTCTCGAGTCCTAATTTGACCGTATGCAAAAAGTAGCTTTTCGGACTAACATCCGACTAACGATAAAATATTTAAATAAAATATTTAAATATAGAATCGATAGATATGCGGGTTGTTACATGTAATTACATGCTTAAATAAATTAAAAATCATATAAATTCATTTGCAAATCATTTCCAAATGCAAAATAGTCAGAAATCATATTTTTTATGTTTAAAAGTTGATCCAAAAATGTTAACACATATATAGAAGGTTGCAAATGATGGATCACTCATATATCGACGTGCAATTGATCGAAATCACCATAAATAAGGTAAATTTAAAATAAGTAATAGATGCATGGATTCCAAAGTACCCAAAACAATGAGTAGTAGGTTCCCTAGCAATCCCCTTGCTAATCTACCATTAATTACTTAATTAGGCCTAATTTAGTGAGGATTTGATGGAGTTTTGATAGGAGATGGATTATGAAGGTTAGGGATAGATTTTAGGAAGAAGAAATGAGGTTAGTAATTGCTCTCTAAACAGCAATCAACCCAAATCCCGAAATGGATTAGCAAGCCTAATTATGGGCTTATGCTAATTACCGACTAATTTGCCTAAAAAACTATCAAATTTAAAATAGTATATCTCCTAAACCATAAGGCCAAAAATCTATTATGATCACTCTACCGAAAGGAAAATCATAAAATCTTTCATTTGGAAGTGGTTTCATGCCCATATTCAGCTTCTATGAAACGTTATATCTCTTGCAAGTTTTTAGGATCAAAATTGTCCACAAATTATCCTAAGGGTCAAAAACGTCAATACTCAAAATTCTCCAAAGTTATAATCTAATCGGACCCAACTAATTACGACAATAATATTTTTACAATTCGCTAATACGTCAAAATCGATCGTTACATCCTCCCCCTTTCCTTTAGGAATTTTGCACCCAAAATTCCATCAAAACTAAACATAACAAAAACAATATCGGTACTAAGCATGCCTAACAACCAAACAAGCATAACAACAAACAATCAAGCAACCAAGCAAGCACTAAACTTATGTTATTATAGCATACAAGGAACTATCCAACAGAACAAAATACCGAACGTGAAAGATATTGATAAAATGGAATATTACCAAGCAAAGAGCTACACATAAGCTATGTGGCAACCGCCCTACACCACCGACACCCGATACATACATACATACATACATACATACATATATATAGTGCACTGTAGCGGTGCTCGTTCGATGCAGGGTGATCGTCAAAGATTTTAAAGTAAACAAACAACACAGAGCCTATCGTATATCTCAAGCGCATCGAATAAAATATAGTAGTAAACATCCCAGATATAAAACAGATGAGACGGTAAATAACTGAATGAATCACAAAATCAGAGTTGTAGATCCATACATAATGCAGCATAAGAAATAGAGTCATTCATCAAATAATAACTCATAAATAACTGTCTCTAAGTAATAAAGGCACCAGCAAGCTCCATAGTGCTATGCAGCAGAATAACAAATGAGTAAATATAATAATACGAGAGAATGACCTCCTGCTCGACACCTATCCAGATCCACATGCTCACCACACCAGATATCCCTAATCTACTCATTTAAGAGTACCTAGAGTAATAGGAAGCAAAGCATAAAACCCGGGCTAGACTATAGTCATGTGTAAGAGGTAATAAATCTCTAAATACTAATATTCCACGATAATAGGACAGAATGTATAGAGAATCATACCTGACCTGTTCCTGCATCCATAGAGTTAGCATATACAAAAAGTATATGCTACTCTACATCATATTCATCATGGGTGTACTATACATCAAAGTACTAAGGGGTGTCTAGATATCTACGTCGATAATATCGGCCTCATGTGACATCCCTATGGTGATAAGGTGATAAGAAATCAAGCAAACATAACATCAGTCATCCATCCTCACATTCACTCACTCAGTATGTTGGATACATGATAACTCAAACGACCTATCATGGTCAAGGACTACCCAACATCCCGGTTCCTCAGTACTCGAACCAATGCCACTCAATAGGTCAGGAAACTAGATCGCTCATCATGGCTGATTCGAGATAACAATCGCATGTCATGGAGATCAGATCGCCCGTTATGGAGATCAGATCACCCGTCATGGAGATTAGAGCCTGTCATGGCTCAAATAAGTACCATATATACCCTTGCTTTACAAGTACTCTTTGAACCTTCGAGCATCATTGATCCCTTTGCACACATCATTAATAGCGGAGCTCATCATGGACTGTCTCTACGACTCCTGTCATGAAGTCACTGCAGTCGGGAACTACTCTAAATAACCATCATTAGTCATAGAATCTCATGATACAT
The DNA here is from genome assembly GCA_030737815.1 of Allium fistulosum. Classification (NCBI taxonomy): domain Eukaryota; kingdom Viridiplantae; phylum Streptophyta; class Magnoliopsida; order Asparagales; family Amaryllidaceae; genus Allium; species Allium fistulosum. Next base: position 287,381,378 of record CM060904.1, on the reverse strand, counting down.
CCCGTAACCCTCCTCTGACAGTCCCCTCAATAGGACTCATAGTCCACTACTCTGCATCTCGAAGTTCAACTATCCATCATCGAAGTTGTCACTTCCCATCACGTGACCATCATTGTCGAACCACGCATCGTCATCGTGGAAATCACTATCGAAACCATGGTTCGGCACTGATCCCTATACTTGGCCATATTTGGCTAAGTACTTGGTTCATCTCGATATTATGCGATCTCATCCCCAAACTCAAGTCAGACCCCACCCCATTTTGAAGCACACGTATGGAACTAAAGCAATCACTTGAAGACTCGACATCCAACTTTCCCTATGCTAATCACCGCGGATCCCTGCTTGCCTCAATCCTACACATTACATATAGCTTGCTTTCTACCCCTAGGCCATCCTCTGGGATCGCAGGTCATATGGGTCAATACACATGGATGGGTACCGATCTATGGGGGTCGATCCCATATATAACCAAAATTGTAAAATTTTTGCTCCACTTTCCTTGCTCCAAACCATAGCTCGCATCCTGATCCCATGCTCCAAGCTACTCCATGGGTCCTTGTCTTAGCACAATCCAACACTTAAAACCATTCACCAATGCACGCTATCCATAGACATGACCATGCGATCCACCAATGCATGCAATCCCTCTCCAATACAAACGATCCTAAGTGTTGCCTTAAAACAATCATAGCGAACCATCCTTATCGTTCGCACTGATCCATCACCCCAAAGTCACACTGATCCATCAATATATCAAGCACACAGACTCCAAACAACTTGAAACTTGGAATGTAATCTTATGGGGCCTTCCTTCTCACCCCGTATCGATCGCACCAAGTTTGGGACAAAACTAAAGGATCATCATCAATCCCTACATACTAAACCCTTACTTCTTCCTAAAACTAAGTCGTCATTCGATCGGCGTTTTCAACCATTCAAGCATCACAAAATCAAGAAATCATCACAAATAACCTATACTAACAAGCATACAACCAAATACATCAATGTGAATCCTAAATCTAAGGGCGGTATCCATAAAAACACATAGTATCCCTAAGAACATGAATTTTACAAAACTTATCAAAAGTACTTGAAATTTACATATGTTGTCTAAAAGGGTTTAAAACGTGTTTTAGAGTTTGAAAATCATTTAAAGAAAATCATTTAATGTTTAATAGAGGCTAATTAGTGAGTCGAGGCTTAAAACAACTCACCTAAATCCTAAGCAATCCAAGCCAACTCCAAATGACATGAAATCCAAGGATGAGCAGTAGCTCTAAGGTGAAATCCAGCAGCAAACCTTAAATGCAAGATGTTAATCTCACTAATCTCCTTCTAATCACACATTTAGGCAAATTAAACTATGGATTTGGGTACTTTTTCGGCTAAGAGGATGATTAATGGGGATTCTCTCTGTTTTTTGAAAGAGTAAAATGATAGGAGTGTGTCCCTTTAGCCCTAACCTCATGCTAATCACGAAATGAGATTTTCGCTTACCCAGTAACATACTAATTACCTTTTAAGCTATCTAAAACCGAGTGGAACTTCAAACAACCATATCTCTCTAACGATAAGTTCGTTTTCCTATAATGACCACTCTACGCAAAGATAAACAATTATCCCAATATAATGGAACTGATTTCAGACCCCAATTCGGCTGTTATCAAAAGTTATAATCCATACAAGATTCTCAAGGTCAAAATGGTCACATAGTAATCCGACCAAAATCATAGATGTGGAAAATCTCCCTAAGAGTCATTTTTCAAAATTCTAGAATCATACGACCTTATATGAAAATAATAGAAATATTCTATGATCCTTCGATATGTAGAATATGGGTCATTACAAGCAGTCCTCATGCTCTCCTCAATCTCCCAAGTGTTGCCGCCCTTGCTTTCACTCCATTTGTAGCCCTCCCCCCTCCCCAATTTTTATATAGAATATAATTTGAATACTTATTTATGGGATAAATAAATTAAAAGTTATTATCGTGGAATTTGGTAAAATCAACTAAGTAATTAATTAACATGAGTTGGATTTAATAAATATAACATAGAGAATGGTTTAAAGAGATATGAATAAATAAATACAAGTATGAAGGGTTAAAAGAGGAAGAACCAACATTTTACTACACTCTTCCTTTTCCCTCATTCATTTCTAATTCATTATCAAAACTGAACTAAGAGATAGGAGCTGGCCACCATTAGAGAGAAGGAGATTTCAAGAGGAAAAGAAGAAGAAAAGAAAGCTAGGGCAAATTTCACTATTCCAACAACGGTTAAAGTGAATAATATGCATCCATCTCATGTTTTTGTGTATTTAAAAATTTAGATTTCTACAAATCTAAATTTTTAGATGTTCATATCTTGCATTTGGATTGAATAATCATGGATAAGGATTTTTGGATGATTGGATATTAATTATCTAATTTTTACGAATCTTCCTAAAGGTTTTAATGTGAAAAACTAAGTATTTGATCTCCAAATGAGCTAAAATTTTGATATGATGTTCTGATTATTATTTTGGAAATGGATTTAAATTTTATAATTCTGGGAATTTAAGTGAATTTATTATGAATTTCTAAGTGAAAAAATGGTTAGATTTCAAAAATTAATTATTAGAAATATGAAAAACAATTATTTTGGTTTGAAGTTTTTACAAGAGGTATAAAATGATAAAAGAGATTTTTGGTGAATATTTGGAATTTTCTCCATTAATTTTCCATTTTATATGAATTATTTAGTGAAGAAAATAATTAATTAATTATTGAGAAAATTAATTAATTGTGTGTGGGGTTTAACATTTTCTAAAAAGATAACTAAAAAGAATGAGTTTGGCCAATAGAAATCCAATAACAAATTGGGTTTGGTGATAAGAAGTCGTTTAAGGGGTAATAAATCAGTTTCTGATTTAATTACAAAACTGACATTGAACCATTTTTAACCAAGTAAAACTAATCACCCAAGGCTAACCTTTATATTAGGTCAAAATAACTATGCCCTATAGCTATAATAGAAAAGTGGGCACCACATGGGGACTCGACACCTTTATTATTGCTTGTGATAGCTTAATAGGATACTTCACGATAACATATATATAGCGAAGGCTATTAAATGCATGTGCAAATGATTGTAAGCGAAGACTATAGCAGCATATTTGTACACGATGACCCTCTTGTCGACAGTATGCGAAGGCTATACTTCACAATGACTTGAGTTAGCATATTAAACAATATATATATAAGGACATGTGGCCACAAATCAAGCTATATATATTATTAGTGTACCCGAGAGTTGCACGCGAAGTGTGGAAACGCGATGAAAATGTGTGTGTGTGTGTATGCTGCATACAAAATGGAAGCAGCACACGAAAAACAAAACACACTAAACTATAAGGACATGCGTTTCATGGAAGCTAGTGCATGGAAAATATATACACATCATTAAAGCTTGAAGGCTTCGGAAATAAAAAATTTATAGGCGAAGGCTTATTTAAATGATAATGCACGAAAGCCAGTGCATGTACATACAAAATTAAATAGTAGAATATTAAACGGAAAGGCTAAATGCAGGCGATGACTATAATATGTTTTTGATTATTTCACAAAAGCAAATAAGTGAATGCATGCGAAGTTAAAACGTAGGGGATGGCTGCAGTTGATTTTTGAATGCGATTACCTTTACTTTTAGCCTGCGATGACTATGAAATTTTTAGGCATGATGTCCTGTATTTTTACATGAGAAAATAAGTGAATTTTTAAGGCACGATAGTCTATGGTTCTAAAAAGTAGGGGATAGATATTTTATAACCCTTTGAAGATTTTCACTCTATTTTGGAGCTAAATTTTACTTAATACAAAACGATGATTTTGTTAAGTATTTTTATGAGTTTTCATAAGAGAGGAAAAATGTACTAGCCTATTTTTGAAAAAGTTTTTAAGGTGGAAGCTATTATTTTGGAAATGTAATTTGTGTATAAATTTGCTATCATATTAAACAAATATTTAATTGACTATTGATATGTTGTATGTTCATCTTTGTATCATGATCAGTCATTATTGAATATATTGAATTGTTGATGTTCTCACTTATATATTATACGATATCACCCAATATTTTGGCCTTGGGGATTTTAGGAACAGATGACCAGTTACGGTAGTTTCGATAGTGGGTATGGTCAGACTTAAATTCCTGAGTGAGTAGAATTACATCTAGGAGATCGTGAAGATCAAAATTGTGTTAAGATGCGTGAACTGATCAAAAGACATGACTCGTTGGCATTTTGAAAATTAGATTTAGGATATAAGGGCAGAGACTGGTGTAGGGTCGCTTCTCATGCTCCAACTGTTAAGCCCCCGGTTGGTTAGGTCCATGAGTTCCAATGCGTAGGGCTTTAACGATTTAGGCTAAATTTTGGAGATTACGCATCTGAAAGAACTTGTAGCTTTTAGCTCACCTATATTTTCTCTTATGGTATTTAGGAGACAACTATTATTCTCTCCTACCGTATTTAGGAGGCCGTTAATCTTTTTACGTACAGTTCTTAGGAGACTGTTGATATTTCTTCTGACTGTATTAGAAGACCGTTGAATTATCTGGTAAATCTTTGCCTGAGTTAGTAGCTCACCTATATTTTCTCCTACTATTTTTAGGGGATCGTTGTTCTTTTCTCCTATCGTTTTTAGGAGATCGTTATTATATTCTACTAAGGATCTTACCAGACTATTGATATTTCTTTTGACTGTATTAGAAGGTCGTTGAATTATCTGATAAATCCCGGCCGAGACAACTGATAGGTTTTTTGTTGGAATGAGGAAACAGACATAAGTTCGTAGTGACCATGGGAAAACTATGCCACAAATATTTCTAGGATTGGATAATTAGAGGAATGTGTAATCCTTTGACCTTATTGAATGACAAACTATTCATTTTACCTATCATTTCATGATAATGCTATGATTATGTTCTAATCATTTTGGTTGTAGATGTGATATGATTTTAATGGTACTAGTGAGGGGAAACCCATTCTGCTTAGTGGTATATTCTCACTATGTATCCATTTTGGTTCAAGATGGTATAATATTATTCACACCAGACATTTTATCTGACCCAAATTTTTTGATTTCCCCCTCAACTCTCGAGTGCTTAATTTGGAATTGAGTAGGCTGAGAGTTGGGTATTTCAAATTTAGACGAATAAGCTTCCAGAGATATGTAAGAAGCAAGCTAATATATAGAAGATTATATTTTCGATGTGCAGTAGTTAAATATATTTTTTATTTTGATTGAATGTATATAATGATGGATACTATAACAATCTAAATAGTTTGAACTCTGTTCATCCAAGAGGGCATCTTCACATGTCGCCTTTGGGATTATATATGCAATTATTATATTTTATTTGAACGATGAATTCGTAGGGTTATTGAAATAAAATGTAATGAATTTGCAAATTAATGAATGAAATGTTTTGTAAAATTTTTGTAAATTCTAGTGCACTTGGTATTAATGATTTAATAACGGATCTCATTCTATCATTGAAAAATAATGATAAGGATGACTGTAGCATCTATAGTATCGATTTTTGAGCCTCCAAAATGTGGGATGTTACAACCTGGTATCAAAGCACACGATTACAAAAAAATTTAATCAGATTTTCAAAAAACATAACTCGAATGAAATAAGAATGAATAAATCGGGGTAAGCAATGTTATAATGTACTTATTATTTATTATATATATAAGTATGTATATATATATGTATTCTCCCCTCTGTCTTAGACCATTCTTCTCTATCTGGTAAACACTTGTATGCATATTATGAGAAATGGATACTAGAAGTAGAAGACAAAACTTAGTAGGCGGAATTACCACAAATAATGGAAACGCTCGGGCTAATTCTAGGAATGCTAAATGAGCAACCAATGCTAATGCCAATGCTAATGCAAACACTAATGCAAATGCGAGTGCTAGAGCCATACCAGTGGATATGGGAATGTTGTATTAGTTCTTTGTTAATATGATGCAAGCTGGAGCAGACAACTGGATTAACTGGAGGAAATGTTGGCAATGTGGGAGCTGATGTACCTGAGGTGGTTGCTTGCAATAACTATGCCACATTAAGCCTATATTATATTAGCTTGGGAGGAAAGCCATTCTTGGGAATGGAGAATTCCATTGACGTGGCAGATTGGCTTTTCTAATGTGAGAAGATTTTTGTGGATTTGGTATTGAACAACGATCAGAAAAGGAGGTGTGCATCGAGACAATTATAAGGAACTGCTTTATACTAGTGGAACAATGTTACCATGGGAATTTCGAAGGAAGAGTTAACTTGTGCTGACTTTAGGGAAAATTTGAGGAGAAATTTCCATCTGAAGTAGCCAAGTCAATGTTGTTTAGGAAGTTCTCGAAGTTAGAACAAGGTAAGGCATCAGTGTTGGAGTATATGACAAAGTTTAATGAGTTGTCTAAGCGTGGAAAGGACATCACTAATACACTGATTAAGAAAATGAGAAGTTTATCCGGGGAATAATGCCGGAGATTGCTATGGCAACTATGTCATATCTCAGGGATCGTTTAATGTCATGGAGGATGAAATCAATTGGGTTCCTATAGTAAAGGAGTATGCCGATATTTTTGAGCCTGTTATGGGTCTACCCCCGAAATGTACCATAGAGTTTCAAATAGATCATGTACCTAAAGCTGAAACCATAAGTAGACCACCTTAGCAGAATGACACCTACCGAGATGAAGGAGTAAATGGTGCAGCTAGTGGATTTGGAAGAGAAGAATTTTATTAGACCAAGCATTTCACCTTGGGGAGCTGTAGCGGTGTATGTGAAGAAACCGGATGGATGATTGAGTTGTGTATCGATAATGTAAACTTGAATGAGAAGACGATAAAGAATTAGTATCCTTTGCATAGAATAGATGATTCGTTCGATCAATTGTGTGAGCCAAGGTGTTCTCACAATTGGACATAGTTATAGGTTTTCATCAATAGAGAGAGGCGAAGGAAAGTATACCATTAACGGCGTTTCGAACAAGATTCATATGAGTGGTTACTCATGCGCTTCGGACTAACCAACGCGCATGCTTTCTTTGTGAATTTGACGAACCCTTTTGGTATTTATGGACAACATTTTGATATATTCAAAGAGTGAACAAGACCATGAAGTTCATCTCAGAATAATGCTAGATACGCTGAGGCAGTATCACCTGAAAGCTAAGTTTTCAAAATGCCATTCCTGGAAAAGAGATATGAAGTTTCTTAGGCACGTAGTTTTGGTGAATGGATTAGGGGTGGATCCATCTAAGATCGAAGCTATTAGTAATTGAAAAAGACTAGAGATCATTACCAAGATTAGAAGCTTTTTAGGGTTCGCTAGCTACTACCAAAGATTTATTAAATATTTCTCTCATATAGCGGCACTGATGACTAAACTAACAAGGAAGGATGTAAAATATGTCTGGACCGATAAATGTGAAGAAGATTCAGTTTACCAATGCACCCATGTTAGTTCTTCGAGATGGGAATCAAGATTCGATGGTGTATACCAATGCATGTAGATCTGGGTTGGGATATGTATTGATGCAGAGAGGTAAACTTTACTTCTCGATAACTTCGACCGCACGAAGTTAGATATCATATACATAATTTGACGTTGGCAGTGGTGATCTTTCTACTGAAGGTATGGAGACACTATTTGTTGGTAAAATAATTTGAGTTGTTTACGGATCATAAATCCTTGAAGTATTATTCTCTCAAAATGCGTTAAATATGAGGCGGCAAAGATGGCTAGAGTTTATAACAGCGTATGTCTTTGGGATTGAGTATATGCTAGGCAAAGGAAATAAAGTGGTAGATCCACTTAGTAAAAAACATCGAAATGTGGTGTTGATGTTATCTGAATGGAACGATTTAGAGGCATTGGCTTCGTGTGGAGTAAGAATGAGGTCGACGGCCAGTTCCAGTCAGAGTACTGCAATAATTTCTTGTCTATAAGTTTGACCGGTATTGATCAAAAGAATTATAAAAAGGCATAAAAAGATGATCCAATATTAGCCGATCGAATAAGAGACTAGAAGTAGGAAGTGAGATTGATGATTTGAAAGATTTTTCACTTGACCAAAGAAGATAGTTAAGGAAGAAGAGACGTTTGTGTGTTATAGACATGGATAACCTTAGAAAGGAAGTTCGTAGAGAATGCCTCGATTGAAGTTTACCATTCATCCTGGAGGTATGAAGATATACCATGATATGAAGAGGAGTTTCTTTTGGGAAGTTATGAAGAGAGATTTATGATTATTGGTGAAGTAATGTATGAATTACCAACAAGTAAAAGTCAAGCATCAAAAGTCAAGTGGATCACTTCAACCTTTGGAAGCCCCACTATAGAAATGGGATACTATATCTATGGATTTTGTAGATGGGTTACCAAGGTTGAATATGGGAATTGAAAGCATTTGGGTTATGGTTGATAGACTGACCAAGAGTGCACACTTTATCCATGTTATGTCGACAAGGACGGCACTTAATATGGCGAAGTTATTCATAAAGAATGTTGTGAGACTTCATTACCCGGTAGCATTGTAAGTGATAGAGATCCTCTGTTTACTAGTTAGTTCTAAAATAGCTTGCATAATGAATTGGGTATCTAGCTGAAGATAAGTACCGCTTACCATCCGTAGACTGATAGGCAAACAGAAAGGGTTAATAAGGTACTCAAAGATTTGCTGAGAGCTTGCATATTTGATTTCAGAGGGTCATGAGAGGACCATTTACACGTAGTCGAGTTTTCCTATAATAGTAGTTACCAGACTAATATAGGAATGGCACCTTTCATACCACTTTACCGAAGGCTGTGTATAATCACCTGCATGATGGTGGGAGATAGGTGATAGGTTGATACTTGGTCCAGATTTGGTGAAATAAGCAACTAAAAAGACTGAGTTAATCCAAGCAAGAATGAAGGAAGCTCAATCATGGCATAAATGCTACGTAGATAAAAGGCATAAAGACTTAGAATTCTCAGCAGGAGATTTATATTGTAAAGGTATCGCCATGAAGGGTGTTGTACAATTTAGGAAGACGAGAAAATTGGCACCTAGATATGTTGGTATGTTTCCTATCATTGAGAGAATTGGGAAACCCATTTATCGTACTGAGTTACCAAACAGTTTGGCAGGAGTCCACAACGTATTTCACTTGTCTTATTTGAGGAGGTACGGCATGATCTAGAGACCACTATGGACCCAATGGTTTTGAAGATTTAGTGGTGGAGCCCAATATGATATCATTAGGCAACCTATTCATATAGCCTATAGGGATAGGAAGCAGTTAAGGAATAATACAATCAAGTTAGTGAAGATTCGGTAGAGTACCGATGAACGTGAGTATATTCGGGAAACAGAAGATAGGATTAGGGATGCGTACCTTAGTCTATTTTGATTGATATATTATTATATACACTATAGACTAGTAGTTTTTCTAGTATTATTGTTTTTATATGCTCGTTGGTATTTTCCTTATCACAATTTCAGGGACGAAATTCTTTAAGGGGAGAGCCTTTAACACCTCTAATTTTTATATAGCATATAATTTAAATATTTAATTATAGGATTATTAAATGGAAAATTGTTAATATAGAATTTGCTAAAATCAACCAACTAATTTATTGCATGTGTTGGCCTTAATAAATATAACATAGAGAATAGTTTAAAGAGATAGGAATTAACAGACACAAGTATGGACGGCAAAAGAGGAAGAGCCAACATCTTACTACACTCTCCCCTTTCCCTCATTCATTTCTAATTCACTCTCAAAAATAAAACTAAGAGTTAGGGGCTAGTCACCATTAGGAAGAAAGAGATTTGAAGGGGAAAAGAAGAAGAAAAAAGATAAGGAAAATTCCATCATTCCAACAAGGGTTAGGTAAATAATATGCACCATCTCATTCATTTCTAATTCATCCGAATTTTTGGATGTTTATATCTTGCATTTGGATTGAATATGAGTTTTTGGATGATTGGATATTAATTATCTAAGTTTTAGCAATTTTTCTAAAGGGTTTTACTGTGAAAAACTAAGTTTTTAATCTCCAAATGATCTAAATTTTTTATATAATGTTCAAATTATAATTTTAGATATGGATGTTAAATTTCATAATTTTTGGAATTTATGTGAATTTATTATGAATTGTCTAAGTGAGAAAATAATTAAATTTCGAAAATAAATTATTAAAATTATGAAAATTAATTATTTTGGTCCGAAATTTCTGCAGGAGGTATAAAATATTAAAATAGATTTTGGTGAATTTTTGAGATTTTTCCCATTAAATTTCTATTTTATATGAATTATTTAGTGAAGAAAAGCACTAATTATTTATTGAGAAAATTAATTAATCAATCAATTGTGTTAATTTTGGAGGTTAACATTTTCTAGAAAAATAATTGAAAGGAATAAGTTTGGTTAATAGAAATGCAACAACAAATTAGGTTAGGTGAAAAGAAGTTGTTTAAGGGTTAATAAATCGGTTTTTAATTTAATTACAAAACAGCCATTGAACATTTTTTGACCAAGTAAAACTAATCATTCAAGGCTAAACTTTATATTAGACTAAGAAAAACTGTATCTAAAAGATAGAATTGAAAAGTGGGCACCACATGGGGACCCTGCATTTTAGTATACAAAACAAAATTTTAGCTCACGACAGCTCATATTAATTATAGGCAATGACCCTTATAAATTATTCATGATGACTCGACATGTTTATTATTATTCACGATATCTCATTGGGATACTTCACGATGATGTATATATAGCGAAGATTTTTAAATGCATGCACAAATGATTGTAAGCAAAGACTATAGTAGTATATTTGACCCCCTTGTTTATAGTACACTAAGGCTATACTTCACGATGACTTGAGTTAGTATATTAAACAAAATATATATAAGGACACGTAGCCACAAATCAAACTATATATATTTTTATATTACCCGACAGCTGTATCCGAAGTGTGAAAACAGATGACCTCTATGTGCATGTGTGTGTATGCCGCACACAAAATGGAAGCAGTTGACGAAAAACAAATTGCACTAGACTATGAGGACACGTGTTGCATGGAAGCTAGTGCATGGAAAATACACACACATTATTAAAGTATGAAGGCTTCAAACTTCAAATATTTTTTTTGCAATTGAAGACTTATTTAAATAATAATGCACGAAAGGTAGCGCACATGCACACAAAATTAAATAATCGGAATATTACACGTGAAGGCAAAATGCAGTCGATGACTCCTATATGTTTTTTATTATTTCACAAAAGCAAATAAATAAATGCACACGAAGTTAAAATGCAGGTGACGACTTCGGTTGAATTTTGAATGCGATGACCTTTGTTTTTAGCGTGCGATGATTGAAATTTTTAAGCGCGATGACATATATTTTAACGCGAGAAAATAAGTGGATTTTTAAGCCAAGATGGCCTATGGTTTTAAAAAGTGGGGAATAACTGTTTTATAACACTTGGAAGATTTTCACTCTATTTTGGGGATAAATTTTACTTAAATAAAAAGATTATTTTGTTAAGTATTTTATGAGATTTCAAAAGAGAGGAAAAATGTGTTAGTCCATTTTTGAAAGGGGTTTTAAGAAGGAAGCTATTGCTTTAGAAAAGTAATTTGTGTATAAGTTGGCTATTATATTGAACATATATTTAATTGATTGTTGATATTTTGCATGTTCATCTTTATTTCTTGACCAGTCATTATTGAATATATTGAACTATTGACACACTTGCTTATATGTTATATGATATCACTCGACATTGTGACCTTGAGGATTTGCAGAGCGGATGACCGGTTAGGAAGTTCCAAAAGTGCGTATGATCAGACTTGAACTCCTAAGTGAGTAGAATTGTATCTAGGAGATCATAAAGATCAAAATTGTGTTAGGATGCTTGAACTGATCAAAAGACAAGACTCGTTGATATTTTGAAAACTATATTTAAGACTCAAGGGTGGAGACTGGTGTATGGTCGCTCCCTATGCTTCAACCATTAAGCCTCGGTTGGTTAGGTCCAAAGATTCCAATGCGTAGGGCTTTGCTGATTTAGGTTATATTTTGGAGATTGCGTATCGGAAGAAACTCGTAGCTTGTAGCTTACCTATATTTTCTCCTACAATATTTAGGAGATAGCTATTATTCTATCCTACCAAATTTAGGAGACCATTATTCCTTTCTCCGATAGTTTTGAGGAGAACATTGATATTTCTTCTAACTATATTAGAAGACTGTCGAATTATTTGGTAAATCTTGGCCTGAGTTAGTAGCTCACCTATATTTTCTCATACTGTTTTTAAGAGACTGTTACCCTATTCTCCTACCATTTTTAGGAGATCGTTGTTATATTCTCTTACCGATCTCAAGAGACTCTTGATATTTCTTCTGACTATATTAAAAGACCATTGAATTATCTGATAATCCTAGCTAAGTCAGTCGATAGGACTTTAGTTAGCCTAAGAAAACTAATATAAGTTCGTAGTGACCCTAAGAAAACCCTTCCATGGACTGTTTTGGGATTATCCAATTATGGGAATGTGTAATCCTTCGACCTTATAAAATGATAGACAATTCATTTTACCCATTATTTCACGATTATACTATGGGTATGTTATAACCATTTTGGTTGCAGAGATGATATGATTTTAATGGTACTAATGATGGGAAAACCCATTCTGCTCAGCCTTATATTTTCACTATGTATCCATTTTGGTTCGAGATGGTATAATATTATTCACACCAGACTTTTTGTCTGACTCGAAGTTTTTATTTTCCCCCTAAACTCTTGGGTGCTTGATTTGGAATTGAGTAGGTTGAAAGTTGGGTATTTCAAGTTTAGATGAATAAGCTTCCGAAGACGTGTAGGAGGCAAGCTACTATATAAAAGATTATACTTCCGCTGTGTAGTAGTTTAACTGCTTTTTTATTTTGATTGAACGTATGTAATGATGGGTACTATAACTGTCTAAGTAGTTAGAGCTCCGATATCCAAGGGGGCATCTTCATACTTAGCCCTTGGGATTATATATGTAATTATTATATTTTATCTGAACGATGTATTCATGGAGTTATGGATATGAAATGAAATGTATTTGCAAATTAATGAATGTAATGTTTATGTAAATTTTTTGTAAATTCTAGTGCTCTTGGTGTTAATAATTCAATAACGATCTTATTCTGTCACTAAAAGATAATGCCAAGGATGACTGCAACATCAATAATATCTATTTCCAAGCCTCGGAATGAGGAATGTTTCACCAATGAACCTTTGCAGCTTCACCGCCTTGCTCCTAAGTTACTTTGTACTCACTTAGTGGTTTAGGTTCGACTTCAATATTAACTAATTGATCTGGTTCCACAATCACGCCTAAGTCTTGCATAAATTTCCTAAGATGTGAATCATGAATGCATTATGCATGCCCCTCATCTTCTAAGGTACGCAAAAACTATATTATAGGTTCCCAATCTTCTTAGGTAATCTTGGTGCCAACTTCACTTTATTACCAAATCGAAGTGTAATCTTCACGTTGAAATTTTGACAAACACTATATCATGAATAGAATACTCAATATCTCTTATAAACATAACTCTTATGCCTATCCCATGCGGTTTTTAATATTGCCGAATGATCTCAATATTCTTCGAGTTCTCTTTAATCATATCTACCCTAAGTATCAGTTTCTGACAAGCTTCCCACCAATATGAAGAGGTATTAAATGGTCGGATGTATAATGCCTTGAATGGAGCCACACAATTACTCGACTAATGGCTATTGTTGAATGCGAACTCCACTAAATGCAAATGATCATCTCACGAGCCTCCAAAGTTACGAATGCATGCTTGTGAGAGATCCTCAACTATATGATTCAGTCCCTTGGTCTAACCATCAGTTTTGGGTGATAAGTTGTACTCAAATGCAGCTTTGTCCCCAATGCCTCTTGTAAGCTCTTACATAATCAGCTCATGAATAATGGGTCTCGATCACATGCAATGCTTTTCGGAACACCATGGGATAGTACAATCCATTACATATACAATCAGACAGTTTTGATGCCATTCAATTAGAATTTAAATGTATGAGTCGAGCAATCATTGTCAATCTACCAACTATAACTCAAATTTTATTGTACTCTCCTCTATCCTCGAAAATATACGAATAAAATCCATCGATATCTGTTTCCGCTTTCATTGTGGAATTTCGAGTAGTTGCAGCAAACCACGTGATTACTTCTTCTTATCTTTCACTAGTTGACAATTCATACACTTTGAAATAAATATCCAGACGTCCTTCATTCCTTTCCAAAAAATGTCTGCTTTTTTCTTAATACATTTTATTGCCTTCGAGACGGATAGTTAGCTTCGAATATGACACCCACGTAGTACGCCATCTCTAAGCCCATCAACATCAGGTACAAATAGTATACCATCCTTATAAAGCCAACCTCACGGTTGAGTCCGTACAACATCATATCCTTAGACTCTACTCCCATCTCTATTTTAGCAATGATATCTGCTAGTCTAGCATCTTTTCTTTGACTTGTACCAATCCACACTATTAGGGTAGGTCAAATTGTCAAGCTTACCAATAATTCTAGCTCTAGCACACATCTCTTTAAGAAATCATACCAAATATATATTCCAACCGCGTACACCCTAGAAATGTAGCCCTGAAGCTGACATGTGTCATACTAAATGCATCTGCATTTCCCTTACAAGGCATATAGGAAATGTCAAATTCATAGGAGCCCAAGAACTCTAACCATCGTTGTTGTCTAAGGTTAAGGTCCCTCTAAGAGAAAAGGTATTTCAATGACTTATGGTCAGTGGACAACTCGAATCTTTTTCCTAACAAGTAATGCCTCCATCTGTTTAATGCGAACACTATCACTGCTAACTACGGATTTAGGGTTGGGTGTTTCTTCTCATGCGGTTTAACTTGTCTATTTATGTAAGCATTTGAAAGCGTTACTAGTATTCCTTGGGGGAAATTATGTCTTTATAACTTTGTAGTCAATCTTGTTTATAATAAAGGTGTCTGATTTTTGTTATATACTTTGTTATATTGTGATATGATTAATTAGTAATTAATTAAAAGTATATTAACAAGAAAATACTTAAATAAAATATTATGTTATTGTAGTTGTAAATAGTAGCAATCATGAGCAATTAACTGTAAAATAAAATAACATTTTGTTTTAATTATTCCAGTTCAAGATATTTGAGAAAGGATATTCATACACCCGTTAAGGGAAAAGTACATAATGCTCTCCAAATGTTGGATACTAATGGAATGACTCGTTTAAGAGTTTTCAGTTGGTTGTTAACAACTAAGTCAAATCGAAAATCTCAGTATGACGTTGTTACATGAGATCCTGCATGGTGAGTTATCATCAGTATCGATAAGACGGAATGTCCGTACGTATTTGAGGATGTGATGGAGTTACCACCACATAGAGAAATTGAATTCCATATCGATTTAGTGAAGGATGCCAGACCGGTTGTGATGCCTTTACGACGTAGAGAGCCCAAAGAGTGGGGGGAATTAGAGGTGCGGGTGAATAACCTATTGAGATAAAGGTTCATTTGAAGGAAAAATTCGAGCAGGGTGCACCTGTATGTTAGCAACAAAGGCGGACGGCTCTTTGATATTGTATATGAGTTACTATGAGATGAATAAGGTGATAAAGAAGAACAATTATCCACTCCTATAGATTGATGACTTATACGATCAGCTCTATGGTTTGAAGGTGTTCTCATTAACCGAAAGTAGCGAAGGATGTGTTGATTATTGCATTCTATTCTGCATTGGGATTTAATGAGTAGTTGGTTATGTCGTTCGGGTTAACCAATGAATTGGAATACTCTGTAGATCCCATGAATTGTGTTTTTAGGAATCAACTAAATAAGTTTGTACTTGTATTCGTGAATGATATCCTTGTTTATTCAAGGATGGAGAAAGAATACAAGAGGCACTTGAGGGTTGTGTTGGATGTATTGAGGAGAACCAATTGAAGGCTAAGTTTTTGAAATGTCACTTTTGGAGGAGGGAAGTGAGGTTCTTAGGTCATGCAGTTTCTACGCAGGGCAGATTTGTATTTTCTACGAATGTTGTAGCAGTTCAGGATTGGGAGAGGCCTAAGAATGCTACGGACGTAAGGAGTTTCTTGGAATGCCATGATACTATAGACGGTTTATCAAGAACTTCTTTAAAGCGGCGGCACCATTAACCAATTCGACGAAGAAGAATCAAACCTTTGTTTGTGATGCAAGGTTGAATATGCATTCTTTATTCTGAAGGAGAGGTTGAAAATTGCATTTGTGCTGCCCATTCTGATTGGGAACAAGGATATGACGGTATACATAGATGCTTATGGTACTAGATTGGGTGCAGTAATGATGCAGAAGTGTAAGGTTGTCGCTTACGCGAGTTGATAACAAAGCCGCATGAAAGGAAATATTCGACCCATGATTTTGAACTGGTAGCGATCGTGTTTGCACTAAGATTAGAGGCACTATCTATTAGGGGAGATGTTTGAGTTATTAACTCCGATAAGTTACTAATGAATGTGAGCCTATAACTCTGATGTTTTATGTGGTTCATTTAGTTATGTATATCTATATTGTCTTCTTTATGAAAGTCTAATGGATCGGTATATGTATGGATAAGTTACTAATGAATGTGTATAAGTAAAATAATAAGCTAACTGGAAATAAAATAAAGTAAAGTAAAAAAAGAACAAGCACATCAGGATTTTTAAACTGGTTTGGACCATCGTCCTACGTCCAGTCCCAAAATATCTATTTTAGCTTTTTACTCACTAACACCCTCACTTGACCTAGAGGAATGAGTCTATACAATGCCTGAGCCGCTGAACAAGTCTTTTCCACAAACTTGATACAAAATAGTCTTTGGAAGTAGTCACGTCTAAATAAGATGATTTTCCCAATATAATACAATGCTCCTATAACTCAAAAAATCGATTTCCAATTGAGTGTGTCGGAGTTTTAGGGTATTAAAATCAGAAAAATGGTAGTATATTTGAATGATCACTGATGTGAGTTCTTTTGGTAAACTAGGGTTTTAGAAAATAGATTTGAGAATCGGAAAGCAAATTTGTGTATTCCTCTTTGAAAACAAAATCTATTTATATAAATCGAAAGGTAGAAAGGTGTGTTGCATCGTTTACCAATGAAGCATGAAGAGAAAGAGTCACATTTGAAAAAGAAAGAAGAAGCGTGACCCTTCAGGAAGAAATAAACATTTATATGTGCTTTAGAATTTTGAAAAACTTCAATGCACCTGTGGCCTCACATCGGTCTACCAGTGCATGTATGTTTTCCAAAATCTAAAGCTTATAAAGGCGCTATTTAAAATATTAAAAATCTCTAAAAAACTTGTTAAAAATTATTTTTGAGATCCTTAAGGGTTTGGGATGTTAATATATGATTCTTGTTGGTTTTAACAGTATATTATAAGACATATCGACTCACATTGACAAGGTCTTCAAGTGTTCTTCCTTTTGATGATACTTTGGCAATGTAGCATGTTGTCTTCTATTCATTTTAAGTGCTGACCGAACATGCCTTCCCAAAAAACCCTGAGCATACAAACCAATATTTATATCGGGTGTTCATGATGATTTATCTTTAGTTTTCCTGCTAAAACTAGTGTATGAAGTTGTCGTCATCAAAATTTAAGAAATCTTGCTCGAGTATTCTTCCCCTTTTGATGATGACATCTCATATATGCATTCATGCAAAGAATGTTTCAATGATGCTCATCTGAATGTAGTACTCCCTCTGAATATATACTTGATATACTTTACAACTTCCACTGAATGTATGCATATGATCAAATATTTCTCCCCTTTTGTCACCACAAAAAGGAGAAAAACAAACTATAATACATCAAAATTCATATAGTGAAATGGACATCTAAGATTGAAAATAACAAAATGAAATCATAGAAAAACATAGAATGAACATCACAAAACAATATAGAATGAACATCAAAGAATGAACACAATGTCACAAAATGCGTAGCCAGTACCAAAACAAAATCAAAAATGTCAACATACAACATAATGCTAAATGTCAAATAAAAATAACTGATGCAAAAACATAATGGAAAACAAACTAGATGTCAAAAAGAAATATCAATAAGGAGGAGCTATAGACTTAGGCCCACAATGATAATCCTCAGCAGTAGTCGGATCAACGGTTAAACCTGTATGCTACCTAGTAGGTGCCAGAGGAAGAACTGGAGAACCTGATACATGAGTGACAGTCACATGTGATATGTGTCCTCTCCCTCTGGGGTCCATCCCGGTAGGTCCCATAGGCTGCTAATGTGATGGTCCTGCTGCTCCAGTTCCCCGTGCTCCTGTTTGAATGTCAAGTACCGAAGGTTGAGATACAATGGGAGACGGAAGAGCACTACCTTTACAACTAGTCCCTACTCCACTCACTCTGGTGTGAACAAAGCCACATAGACATGTAAGTAGCGGATGAATAATGCCAAGCTCCTTCTATTGCTCCTATTGCTCTTCCAGAATCGCCTGTATCAATTGCTCATGTCCATCGAGCATCGAATAATTTGGTCCGCCCTAGATGGAAAGGCAGTAGTAAGGAAGCATGATGCTGAAAAGAAGAGAGGGCAGATCTTGCTCTTCTGACTAGTGTACATGAATCTCAATATGAAGTCATCTATGGTCGTAGGAATCTTCATCACTTTTAACACTTTGTCATCAAGTATAGACAAATACCGATGTCTAAGAGGAGTCTCATCATCCAAAGGAACACCAAAACGATGCAGTATGACATAAATCTATTAGCATATGGATTATACCCATGCTTCACTCCTGATTTATTTTTGATCATATTGTCCATGATCGAGTGTCCATAATTCACTCTCATGTTACTGATAATAGCATAAGTAACCTTTTGAACTAATAGATAAATTTTGTCAAAACTGCTTGTTTTAGGAATTAGATTATGTAATGAACCACCTTTTCGACCCTCGAAACTCGACACTTAATACAACTACGGTATTCAAATGTCGAGCATCCAAGTGCCAGGAAGGCAGATTGTTAGGGTAACAAGAAAAAGAATAGAGGGAAACGGAATCTAACAGCGGAATGATAATATATAATATAACAAAGACAGCAAAAGCCTTTACTTTATGGTACATGGTATATCAGATTTAAAAACAAACCGCATTAGCGTGGACAGTTATAACTCCCTAACCTTACAATTGTTGATGGGAATATATAATAATATAGAAGAAGAAAAAAATACTACCGCAGGTGAACATCCAGCTCTCCTCCATGAGCTTCATGCTCCTACCAACAACAACCTAAAACAGCTCGGCCTAACCCAAGCATTATAATAAAATAACACCCGGACCAGTCTGGAAAAACAGCATAAGAATACTCAAGAAATATGATGAATATATAATAATCTATGAGACCACGCCGCTAAATACAGAATGAGTTTTACCTCATAAGAACAACATCCATACATGAAAGAACGGAAAAAATCGAAACAAAATCCAAAATTGAAAGAATGGACATAAATAATTAAACAAAGAGAAAGCACAAGGCACTTCCTGATGTAATTAAGACAAAATCAATTCAAAGGTTTGATCCAAAACAACGAAAAGGAAATTTTCCAATAATGACTAGAAGGGTGTGCACCTCTTATCGAAAGTATACCTCTAAAAAATATACTTGAGAGGGTCATATACTCTATGACTCTCTCAAATATGTCCAAGCCAGACCCCGCCAACCTTACCGAGAATCCGAGTATTTCACATCTCCACATTCATACAACTGAATCCAATCTAGAGTAGATGTGAAGATACCCTAATGGGAGCAACTCCACATAGCTTGACGTCCACTCACTCTTTAGAGTTAGTTATTTCCGATAAAGGATATCGATGCTCTAAACGAGCAAAAAAATCATCTTAGACCAATGAAACACAAAGAAGATAGCAGCATGGATAGTTAATAAATCGACTATCGGGAATAACAAAATGATCTTATATGGAAATTAAATCTCATACCCTTATCACCACTTGCCGATTTCAAACTTGTACTAGCCCTCGGTTAACAATAAAGCCGGACAAGTTAAGGCATTGTTTCCACTCAGACCTTGCCTCGACGTACATTATTATCTTTAGACATAAAGACAAGTTTACATACCTCAACTTTTGGTGTTAACTACATGCCAAATCCAATCCATATAAGTGATATCACTTATGGAAATTAAATTTCTCACCTTATCACCAAACTTCGATTTCCAACTCGTACTATCCCTTGCTTAAAAACGAAGTCAGGTAAGTCAGGCACTGGTTTCTCCTGGCCTTGCCTAGATACTCTAGTTTTAAATCTCACAGATATTAATGAATCAACCTTCTCGATACTTGATACTAAGGATAAGACTAAATCCTTTCAATGAACGAAATCAAACATCAAAACTTTAAAACATTTGACTCACACTTGTGCTTTATTTTCACATCATCAATATCTGTAAAACACTTTAAAACACTCTTTTAAAATATTCTTTTAGAAAATCTAATTATATTTCTAAGTGTATAAAAAAGAAGGGTTAAAAACAAATGTCATTAAAACATTGTTCACTATAAACCGAAAACCAATTACACTTAGTTCTATCTTTAAAATAATCTTTTTAAAGACTTTTTCATTTACAAAATATCATTTATAAATCAACTTACTAATACCATAAGAACAAAAACTCCTCCAAAAATGTAAGAATATCAATGTTTATTAAGTCAAGTAACAAATTTTCCTAATAACTTTACTAAATCTTTTTTTAAAATATTATAATCCATGAATTCTTTCTTCATTCCCGGAAACATTTATTACAACAACAGTGTTGTAATCCAGGCCTCATTTTCACTTTCAATAAACTACAAAATACTTGAAATATGGTTTTTTAAACATCTATTTCAAATATTACATAAAAATAAAATCTTAAGTAAAGTTGTTTTAAAATTCGACTTTTCGAACTGCAAAATCATGACTAAAATTTTCTAACTTTTAAACACTTTAGAGTTAGGTGTTATTACCTTTTACGAGCCATCAAAACTTGGTTCAAACAACATTTTAAAAATGCAACAGCGCGACCAAATATTTAGTGATGCAAACATAAGCAAAAGAGCAAAAAACACAAGATTTAAAGAGATGGGATTTTAAAGTGCAATAACGCGATTTCAAAGTGTGAAAGTGCGACTATTCCACTATTCAATATTTTTTCTACTTTAACATTTCAAATAACAACCAAACATTTATATTAGCAAGATGCATATAAAAGTAAATCAATAATGGCGAGAAACCACTTAGGGTCTCTCTACAGATCTCATATGTGTATATGCATTTCGAAGTGTTCCTTTGCGACCTATTCGCTACGAAGATACTTCAACTTTCTCTTTTTGTCCTCTGCAAAACAATGGTTATTTATGCCATCTACTTTCAAGCGGGATTCAAATCAAAATAAGCAATGTACACAAGAATAAACAATATAAGAATCAATTTATATTTTGCATCGTTTAGTAAATTTAATAATCATTTTTAAAGTGAGTTTAACTCACTTTCAAGCAAGTTTAGATCAAACCAAAGCAACATAAGCCTTCCTCGACCTAGCAACACCACAAGACACATCCCTTATTGTTTGACTTCAATCCAAAGCCTTGATAAACTCCCCTTGCTCACACACTTGCCTAATATGGGGTGCTTGTGCTCAAAACTTTTCAACTTTGAGAAGATGATGGTGATGACAATACTATTTTAAGTTTAATTAATATTTTAGAGGAGAGATGAATGTGTTTTTCTATGGTTCTTACTTAAGAACATATATTGAGATAAGGATGAAGATGATGAAGAAAAGAGAGCAAAGAAGATAATGGAAGTAAGGGTCTCCTTATATAGACTTTTACCAAAAGTGGCAAAAGACTTCAACTACCCTTTTGCCAAATTACCTTTCCACCCCCCAATACCCCTCCTCCTTCCATGCTGTAAACATGCCATAAGACAAGTCTTGATTCCCTCCCTTTCACATGTCTTAAAACACTCCTTAAACCATGCCTTAATTTAAGGGTCAATGTCCCATAAATCCTTTCTTAGTTTTAATTAATCTTTTGTTATGAAAAGAGAGGTGTTAATTGTTTCTTAATGTGTCCATTTGTTACAATACATGTCAAAAAGAGTTCGAACAACTTTTGGTGATTTAAAAGTCGTTTATCGATAAAATAATTTTCGGTCACATTATCGATATTTCTTTAGACTATTTATTTTTGTAAACATATTTACAAAACAAGTTCACCATTATTATTTATTTATTAAAAGGATTTAATATTATTAAATCCATTTAATTTATATTAAATTCACAATTTAATTATTTAAATAATCCTTATATTTAAATATAAGATGTTCACATTTTTTCGGGATATCACATTCTCCCTCTTAAAAGAATTTCCTTCCCCAAAATTATCGCGGAGCAGAAAAAGTAATATCCTTGCCTAAAAATCCAATTACTTACTTGGTTTTTAGTAAATATGAATAGTTATTTTCTTCTTTATAAAAAATTCGTATTAAAAGCTGTAACATAAGTACAGAGGTACTCTGTAATTAAATACTATGCATCCAAAATTTTCAAAAGAAAAATATAGAACTAAATGCTTGAGTTTTATATTCAAATATACTTTAACATTCCTCCAAATAGAAATATATCAAAACCAAAATCAATCGTGACAAGAAGGGGGCTCCTCTTACCGAAGCATGGTATAACACTAGAATCAAAATAAGATGGAGCATACAATGATATATCGGTTCCTCCTTAATCAATAACCAGAGTAAACAAAAATACTTGGCGAGTCTTCCAAATCAAAAAACCCCCAATCACCCAACTTTAGCTATAGCAAAATTATTTGAAAAATCATGTCACAAGAATTCTTTTCAAATGTCCTGAATAATACTTCACCAAAGTTTTCAAAATAATACTATTATTTCTTTCACAAATTCTTTTGAAATCACTTTTTTTCAGAAGCACCAGGATTTAAGTCCTAATAAACAGCTTTAAAATCCTTTGCTTATAAAATCGCAATTTATAAACCACGATATAAAATCATACTATCAATCAAATCAAATTCCATAAAGGAATAAACTAATACTTAACCTTATTTAAAAATGTTAAATGACTAATAAACCAGATTTAGAATTTTTCTTAGGTTTACAACTTTCTCGATCGTCCAAGGATATGGACAATTTCCTAAGCATACTATTACGCTCATCAGCCTTTGGTTATTCCTTAGAAGATTATCTAAGCTACCTCAGAAAAAAATTGAAATTCACTCCCTAAACTTCCATAAGCCACAAACAAAGCATACAAATATACTTAAGCATGTATGATGTACATGGATCATCCGTACGTAATATCTGATCCGACCACTTGCTCAGATACATAAACTTACTTCCGAACTAGTATCACTCACTCGACCTTCCTAGTGCGGATTCTGATCAGGTTCCTTGATTAGAAACCTCTGTTCTTCTTACATAGCCATATACTATAGTAGAAAACCTCAGTATCGTATCAAGAATCTGAATCAAGTGTTCGCCGTCAAGAATCAAGTGAGAAATCCTTATTTGGACTGGTGTGAATCTCCCCGAAGTTATGCACTCGAGTCCTAGATCAAGAACAGTGTGAATAAAATGATCTACATACAACTTACATACTTAATCGTATTGGGTTCTTTACTACGCCAGTCTCTTTCTAAATCACTTTAATTTTCATTTATAGTATTTCACTCAATACTAAAATAATTTATTAATTATTTCGCAAATTTCCACTTAAGTTTATAAACATTTAATAAAGATACATCTCTATAAAGCATTAAATTATAAACTTACTCCTCTCTTATTTATCTGCATAATACTCTTCTACATCCTAAGAGTATATACAAAATGTCAATTTCATTTTACTTTTCAAAATTTAGAATCTTAGATGAAGGCTCAAACATAATACAAGTCATAAAATTAAGTTAACTACTTCTACCCCTTTACCTATCCAATCTGGTAAGAAGCTAAGAAGAGTAGGATGTTGGTATCCAAACTCAGTCCTAAAGTCTACTTTTCCTTAAACATCCTTAAGGTAAAGATGTTTATTAGTCAGCCTAATCAAAAGTTTATATGACCTCGATATTTAAACAAAGATACGGTTTAAATAAAACAAAGTTTATTTAAACCTTCCTATCCAATTTAGCCCTTTAAAAAAACTTATGTTAAATTATCTCTTTTCTATCCAAGAGCTAAAAGTATCATTTATCAAATCCTTCTTTTACAAAATACCTTTTATTTTAAATCATTTTCCTTTAAGGAAAATTAAAAATTAAATACCTAGTTTTTGTTTCAAAACACTTTTTAAAATCATACTACGTATATTTCTATATATAAAATAACTTTAATAATTTATTCACTAACACTTACTTTGTGTTCATTCAGATTCAAACTCATTTCGATCGCACAATGATAAAGAGACTAATTTACTAAGTACACTAAAACTTTTGCCTAAGCAAACATTCGATCGTCACTTAGAAGATTATTCAGATTACCATAAAATTAATCGAGATGCTTTCCTCGAACTATCCAAAGAAAATGTATCTTTATTAAAAATTCTCTTTGAAATATTTATACTTATAAATAATGCAATGTAATACTACCTTTACTTTTTTAAAAATCTTTTTGAAACCATTTCAAGCAATACCGGATTTAAATTCTCAAAAACCCCTTTTACTTATAAAACACTCTTTATAAATCATTTATATACCATACTCATATAGAATGTACCTTTAAAATCATCTATATCTATATTATAATAATTTTCCTTTATTATAATAAAGTTTTCATAAATATTTATCTCGTAAATGTCTTATCTTCCCATTTAGATTATATTTAAAAACCTTATTAAAAGATGACTTTAAACTTAACATTTTTATCAAACACCTAATAATCAAACTATAAAACTTAATTCACAAGGGGTTCGTTTTAACACACTTAAGATTATCAAAACAATAAATGCTCACAAACTGGTCGAGCATAAATCAACAAACAATAGTTAATGCTCCTAAACTACCTAAGAATGACAAATTAAATAACAATGATAATAAAGAAATATTATCATTTTCTAACAACCAAACATATCACTGATAACTATATAAATTTTGAAAATTATTCCTTTATATATATAAAATATATAATCATAGGTAAAATATTTCATTTACAAATTTTTCAAAAATAAATAACATCTCGGTTTTCCTTGTTCAAGTGTTTAGGGATCCCTATCGATAAAGTTGGTCGGGCGCATCGACCAGAATCCATAAGCCACTCAACGAACCAACTAACACAATATGTTTTTACAGCGATAACAAATACGCTCTCATGTATATAATGCTCTCAACTCATTTTAGAGTGCCTATTACCCTAACTCTAATGAGTCGCACCCTACCAAAGCCAAGAATCTCGCTTAACCTTCAGCTCTGATACCATTCTGTAATGACTTGCCTTTTCGACCTTCAAAAGTCGGCACTTAATACATCTATGGTATTCAAATTCCAAGCATTCAAGTGCAAAAAAGGCGGATTGTTACGGTAAAAAGAAAAGGAACAAGGGGAAATCGAATCTCACAGCGGAACAATAACATATAATATAATAAAGACAGCAAAAGCTGTCACTCCAAGATACATGGTATATGAGAGTTAAAAAAACTCATCAGCTTAGACAGTTATAACTCCCTGACCTTACAATTGTTGATGGGTATACATAATAATACGGCAGAAAATAAAAATACTACGATAGTTGAACATCCAACACTTCTCCATGAGCTTCATGCTCCTACTAACAACAACCTAGAACAACTCGGTCTGACCAGAGCATTATAATAAAATAACACTTAGATCAATCTGAAAAACCAACGTGAGAAAACTCAAGAAATATGATGAACATATAATAATCTGTGAGACCACACTGCCAAACATAGAATTAGTTTTACCTCACAAGAACAACATCCATACATGAAAGAACGTAAACAAATCAAAACAAAATCCAAACCTAAAAGAATGGACGCAAATAATTAAACATAAAGAAGAGCAAAAGGCACTTCTCGATGCAATTAAGAAAGAATCAATTAAACGTTACAAATTAGAAACAAGGAAAATGAATTTTTTTCAACAATAACTAGGAGGGTGTGCCCCTCTAACCGAAAGTATACCTCTATAAAATATACTTGAGAGGGTCATATACTCTGTGACTCTCTCGAAAATGTCCAAGACGGACCCCACCAACCTTACCGAGAATCCAAGTATTTCACAACTCTGTGTGCATACAACCAAATCCAATCTAGAGTAGATGTGAAGATACCTTAATGGGAGCAACCACACATAGCTTGACGTCCACTCGCTCTTTGGTTTTAGTCCTTTTCGATAAAGGATATCAATGTTCTAAACAAGCAATAAATCATCTTGGATTAATGAAACAAAAAGAAGATAGCAAAATCGGTAGTCAATAAATCAACTATTGGGTTATATGGAAATTAAATATCATACTCTGATCACCACTAACTGATTCCAAACTTGTATTATCCCTTGGTTAACAATGAAGCCGGACAAGTTAGGGCATTGTTGCCTCTCAGAACTTGCCTCAACATACATTCTTATCTTTCACGGTAAAGACGTGTTTCCATATCTCGACGTTTAGTGTTAAGTGTATCCCTAAATCCTTTCCATTTAAGTGATTTTGCTTATGGAAATTAAATTTCTTACCTTTATCACCAAACTTCGATCTCCAACTCGTACTATCCCTCCCTTAAAAACAAAGACAGGTAAGTCAAGGCACTGGTTGCTCCTAGCCTTGCTTAGACACTCTAGTTTTTAAATCTCACAGATAGTAATGAATCAACCTTCTCGATGTTTGATACTACAGACAAGAATAAATTCTTTCTATAAACAAAATCAAACTTCTAAAATTTTAAAACATTTGACTCACATTTGTGCTTGATTTTCACATCACCGATATTCGTAAAACACTTTAAAAACACTCTTTTAAAATATTCTTATAAAAAAGCTAATTATATTTCTATCTGTATGAAAAAGAAGGGTTAAAAAAATCATTAAAACATTTTTTTACTACAAACCCAAAACCAATTACACTTAGCTCTATCCTTAAACAATCTTTTTAAAGACTTTTCATTTATAAAATATCACTTATAAATCAACTTATTATTATCTTTAAAGCAAAAACTCCTCCAAAGGAATAAGAATATTAATATTTATTAATTCAAGTAATAAGTTTGCTTAATAAATTTACGAAATCATTTATCACAACAAAATTGTTATAATCCATGAATTCTTTCTCCATTCTCGGAAAATATTTATTACAACAACGATGTTGTAATCCATACCTCCTTTTCAATTTCAATAATCTACAAAATACTTGAAATATAGTTTTTAAAACATCCATTTCAAATATTACTTAAAAAGAAAATCTCAAGTTTAATATATAATACAACTCAAACTATTTCCTTTCCTTATTTTCAAAATAAAAACTTATTCATTTAAATATTTATATAAATTTCAAACCACTTTTAAAACACTTAAATAGATATTAGAGAAGTTCACTAAAAGGATTGAAGAAGAAAAATCAAGTTTAAAACTATTTTATAAAAGTTGTAAATAGTGCCGCAAAACTGCTGGTAAAAAGAGAATGGAAAATTCCTTTAAATCGGTTCTTTCCAAAATGGAATGTTCTCCATATTTTTACAAAGTATGAATACTATATTTTATTTTTAGAACAAAATGCCATGAGTCTAGTATGCATTCACAAAAAATTTGAGACTTTTTAAGTCATCAAAACCCATTTTGAAGTAGTTTTAAAACTCGATTTTCTAACTGCAAAACCACGACTAAAATTTTCTAACGTTTAAACACTTTGAAGTTAGGTGTTATAACTTTTTCTGAGCCATCAAAACTTGGTTCAAACAACATTTTAATAATGCAAAAGCGTGACCAAATGTTTGGTGACACAATCACAAGGATGAGAGCAACAAACACAAGATTTAGAGAGATGAGATTTCAAAGTGCAATAACATGATTTCAAAGTGCGAAAGTGCGACTATTCCACTATTCAACATTTTTGCTACTTTAACATCTCAAACAACAACTAAAAATTTATATAAGCAAGATGCAAATAAAAGTAAATCAATAATGGCGAGAAACCCCTTAGGTTCTCTCTATAAATCTCATATGATTATATGCACTTCGAAGTATTCCATAGCGACCTATTCGCTACAAAGACACTTCGGCTTCCTCTTTTTGTCCCTTTTAAAACAATGGTTATTTATGTCATCTACTTTTAAGTGGGAATCAAATCCAAACAAGCAATATACATAAGAATAAACAATATAGGCAGCAATTTATATTCTGCATCATTTAGTAAATTTGAAAATCATTTTAAAATAAGTTTAACTCACGTTCTAGCAAGTTTAGTGTAACGACCCGCAAATTTATCAATTTAATAAATTTTATTTATTTTTAAATATTCAAATATAAGGCTTTTTGACATAGATTATGTTGTCTTAAACAATAAAAAATAATGGTAATCTTATTTTGAATAAGTATTTACAAAAATATATACTTTGGAAAAATATAAAATGGTCGAAACCGTTTTGTCAATAAACAGCTCTATAATTATTAAAAGTCGCTCATAAAGCTGGATATATACACTTTTTTAACCGTTTAAATAAAAATATGAAATAAAATAACTTATTTTATTTTTGAAAAATAAAATGTATTTATGATATCATCGATAATGGCATCATATTTAATAATTGACTTATGAATTTAAATTGAGATTTAATGATTTAATAATTATTATAATTATGCAAATAGTTGTTTTTAAATGATAATAATTCATTTTAAATAGTTATGAAGTGATAATAAATAAACTACAATAGTTTAATAAAGATATATACTTGATTTGAAAATATAAGAAAATTCGTATCGTTTTATCGATATAACATCATTTTTTAAAAACAATTGTTTAATATTAATTTATATGGTTTTATAAATCAAATATGATCATTTTAATTTTTTAAAAATGATAAGAAACTATTTTTCAATTTTGTTTTACATTTATATGTAAATTAGTTTATAAGTGAAAATGTGATAGGAAATCGACTTTTCGATTTTCAACGGTTTAACGAACGAAAATTTGTTCAAAGTTGTTGCAACTTTATTTATATGTCATGTGCACATATATAACATACACATGCATACCCTAATATATAAATGAATATATATATATACATACAAATATACATATACACTTATATAAATATATACATATTACAAAAGATCTAAGATATTTTTATATAAACTTCATCCATAAGCAAACCAATGTCAATGCACATGCCATGAAGTGAAGTGAAATGATGGGGGCACATAAGGGGGGAAGTAATGTATATGATGATGGGAAAGAAGGTGTCTGGGTTGAGGGTCGAAAAGGAAATGGACATTTAGATATTTTTCGCACATTTTTGCCTATAAATACCCACCTACATTCACACATTCATTCACACAATCTCTTCTTCTTCCTCTTCTTGAAGCTCATTATTAGCTTCTAGTTTATAGAAAAATTGTAGCAAAGCTATGGCAAAATAATTCAAAATAAAGCAAAGTATATACACATGTATATACCATGTCAATCCACCTCCAAAACCAAGTCAAACACCTCCTCTCCACCTTCCAAACTCACGGCCACACCATTCACCAACCAAGGCCGAGCCCATCTCCCTTTGCAAGTTTAGGCCGGGCCCATTCAAAGGTCCAAGGCATGATTCCACGGCCTTTGATTTGATCGCAGCGAAGCTATAGTCTAATTTCCTAAGTTTGATATCCAATGAAGGTGAGAAACTCTATTTATATTATGATATATTGGATGATATATGTGTTTGGTTATGCTTGGTTATGTTGATTATGAACCATGTTTGGATATGATAATATGTTTATTTGGATGTGTAAACAATTCACATTAAATACATGTCGAATATCACAAAAGAAATCACTTTCATTTGATAATTGTAATAGTGTATATGAGATTGTTAAACCTCTTTAAAATTGGTTTAAAATGGTTTATAAATGTATTATAAACACTAAAACCCAATTTGGTAAAGTTTGGACAAGTTATGAAAGTTTAGTCAAAAATAGAGGCGTCGTGTAACTGTAGTTCGCGATTTCACACCATAAAAGTTTAAATCCATGTATACAATGAATTCGAAGTCAGAATTCTTTGTAATAAGAATTTTCTGAACTCTTATAATCATAGTTTTCAAACAAAAGAAAACGATCGAGATTTCCTTTAGTAGATTTTGAAATATGAGCAAATTAAATTTTCAGAATAGTCGTGGTTTGGCAGTTCGGAAACCAAAGTGATAAATTCTTTAAAAATTATATTTTTAATTCTTTAAAAATTATATTTTTAATTCTTTAAAAATATGGAATAAATTCTATAAATCTTTAGAAATGTTATAAAAGAGATTCGAGTTATAAAAATGGATTTCTAAATGATAGAAAAGTTCTTTTGATCAAATAAGCTTAAATGCACTATTCGCTCACTTTTAATAACTTTTGAAATATGGCTTTAAACTTAAGTATTCTTTCCCAAATCTTTTATAAATGTTTTCAAATAAATAATAAAGTATTTTAAAGATGATTTGAAGGTCTTGTAATTTATTTGAAAAGAGTTTAAATAAATGATTTAAAGAAAAGCTGTTATAATCAAGTGATTTAATCTTGGCTCTAAAAGCCGATAAGTAGACTGGATTTTTCTATTTATGAGATCTTTATGGGAGGTACTTAAACTAAGGAGATGTTCAGGAGAAACCGGTGCACTAGCTCACCTGGTTTCTTTCCTTGGTACGTTCCTCTAGAAATGTACTGTACGGGAGATAGTCCCTTACCTCGCTATTCATTGGAAATGCATCCTCCAATAAGTGCCTTCGGACTTAGTCGTAAACCTATTATGCAGTCAAATTTAACCAATGTAACATTTTCAGTTATTTGAATATGTTTATTTGAAAGGTTTTCAAAGAATGTCACTAAAAATAATATTGCTGGATTTTACATAGAAATGATTTGGTTATCATAAGGTGAAAACTCATTCCGTGTTTACATGCGGCGTGTTCTTGTGAGATACACTTTGTTTTCAAATACTCGTATTTTGAGTTTGTCACACCAGTCTCATGATTGACTCATATTTTATTAGCTTTCCCTTAAACTCTAGGTGCCTATTTTTTCGGGCAGCCTAGTAGTCGGGTTTAGTTTGGAGCATTTTGAAAGAGCTCAAACCATGGAGCTAGAAGATTCTTCTAAGATTGTTATCCATTTCCACCATACTTATGTACTATTATATTCCGCATTTGTAAGGACAGAGATTTATAGCTGGTCATGTTGATGTAAGTTAAACTCTGATAAATGTATTTAAAAATTTCTGTTGCAAAAGATTTTGTGATTAATAATATATGTTATTCTATTTGTGCGAGATTCTGTTTTTTACTCTATTTCTATCTTTATTTTCTTTTCCCCCTAACTATCCGCTTTTCGTTCAAATTGAGTTGGACATGTGTCATTTATTGTCAACTTAAAATGTACGGAATTATGGATCATTACATTTAGATCAAACCAAACCAACTCAAGCCTTCCTCAACCTAGCAACACCACCAACACTCCCTTCTTGCTCACTTC
This sequence comes from Allium fistulosum, assembly GCA_030737815.1. Lineage (NCBI taxonomy): Eukaryota > Viridiplantae > Streptophyta > Magnoliopsida > Asparagales > Amaryllidaceae > Allium > Allium fistulosum. The sequence goes on along the minus strand of CM060904.1, from coordinate 287,349,499 downwards.
AACCCAAAGCCCCAGGAAAATCCCCCTTGCTCACACACTTACCAAATATGGGGTGCTTGTGCTCCAAACTTTCAACTTTGACAAGATGATGATGATGATGATATTATTTTAAATTTATTTAATATTTTAGAGGAGAAATGTGGTTATTTCTATGGTTTTCACTTAAGAACATATATAGAGATAAGGACGAAGATGATGAAGAAAAGAGAGTAAAGAAGATAATGAAAGTGTAAATGAAAATGGAAGTAAGGGTCTCCTTATATAGACTTTGGCCAAAAGTGGCAAAAGACTTCAACTACCCTTTTACCAAATTACCTTTCCACCCTCCAATACCCCTCCTCCTTCCATGCCACACAACATACCATAGGACAAGCCTTGATTCCCTCCTTTTCTCATGCCTTAAAATATTCCTTAAACCAAGTCTTGATTTAAGGGTCGATGTCCCTTAAATCCTTTCTTAGTTTTAATAATCTTTTGTAATGAAAAGAGAGGTGTAAATTGTTTATTAATATGTTATAACACATATTCAAAAGAGTTCGCACAACTTTTGGTGATTAAAAAGTAGTTTATTGATAAAACGATTTTCGGTCACATTATCGATATTTCTTTGAACTATTTATTTTTTGTAAACAAATTTACAAAACAAGTTCACAATTATTATTTATTACTTAAAAAGAGTTTAATAATACTATTAAATCCATTTAATTTATATTAAATTCTTAATTTAATTATTTAAATAGTCCCTATATTTAAATATAAAGTATTCACATTTTTCTAAGATGTTACATATTATATTGAAATTATAATAACTATGTGGGCCAAATGAGTTTTTGAATTCATCCAATTAACCTTTTGTCTTTCAACTATTAGTCGCATAATATACTCATTATTCATAGCCAAATCATCAAAAGGGACCCATTTCAAAGAAAATCTTAAAATTTCTCCTAACATTTGTTCATTATGTTCAATTTCAACTCTTTCAATACTTGTGTATAAAACTAATCCATTATCGTCTTGACCGACTTCTAGATTTGCATAGAATAGTGCTATACATTGTGGGTACATATCAATCTCAAACCCATTCATGTTTATAATATTTACTAGTTGTGCCCTAATAAAAAGATTTTGAATATCAAATAAAGATAGTTTATTTAAATTTATCCGACGGCCTCTTAGTGATTCATTCATCAGGGCCACCTTGAATCTCTTGATATTTTCTGTTTTGTTTTTGAACCATCCCTTAACTTCCTCTATAAGAACTTCATCAATAGATCCAAATGATATTGAAGAGATCAGCCTCTTGCTCCTTCCTATGAAAAAGTATTGATTTTTGACAAAACACAATTGAGGGAATTGGTCATTTTGAAGCGAAGGCTAATAGGGAGAGGGGTAAAAATTAGGTAGATGAAGTAAAATGAGTAGAGGAGTGGAAAATCAGGCTTAAAAGTCACTCTTGGATCTATAGAAAACAACAGCACTGGTGGACCGGTGTACTAGGACCGGCACACCGGTCGGCTTATTTTTTGCAGATTATAGCTTATTTTGAATAGGCTAGGAATTACTACAATACTTTTATAGTTTATATTTTAGTTAATTTGTATACTTAAATTTATATATATATATATATATATATATATAATTTATTTAAGGAATTTAATATGATGTTATTTTTAAAGTTTTTATAAAACATCATTTCTAAAATTGTTAATTATCTAAATAGTGCATGACTTATTCAACAATGTTTCAAGTATATTTTATTATAAAACTTTGTATAACAGTTTAAAGATTCTTAATATAGTTTCTAAATGTTCAAAAATATATTCTTAAGTTTATAATCTAGCCAAAAAGGATTTTATTAAATATATATATTATTATACTTGACTAATTTTAAAAATTGAATTATTATTAAGAAAATATTATATTAACTTTGTTAGTGAACAAATTTCAAATTCTTGACGTAATTTAATATAAGTATATTCGTTTAGTGGTTTAGTAAATATCTCTACAATTTGATTTTTGGTATTTACAAATTCTAAAGAAATGTTTTATTTTTCAAAATGGCCTTGTAGAAAATGGTGCTTTACATCAATGTGTTTAATTCATGAATGATTAATTAGATTCTTAGCTAAATTAATTACGATTGTGTTGTTCTAACAACTTTCACTTCTCGATACATCAATCTAAAGCCTAGGATGACTTTTGGACTCTTATCATGCCAAAAAATGCAAGTTGTAGGATTTTTAAAACATTACAGGGCATAATTATAAGTGCAAATTCTAAGACATTCTACACTTTCAGATCTCACAATGGAAGGAATTAAAATATAAGCATTGAAAAATAGACATTTTAGAAAACAGTCTCCAAAACACATAATTTCCACATACATTGTCATGCACACTGTTCCCAAAGTGCAATATAATTTTACAGACTTTTAATATAATAACTAACTACATGATGGACAACAAATAATATGAAAACCCCAATGTGAAGCTCCTTTCTCCACGTACTATGCCCAATTAACAGCTAATCTGTCATCCTGTGGTTGAGAAAAATGAAGAGAAAGGGGTGGGTCGGACAAAAGTCTTGAGTACAAGTTTAATATATGATGATCATGTGCGGTTAACTTTAACTCTACTCTAAGTAACATAGGGTGTTCTACAAGTGTTTGCATATTCCTAGGGTCAATTACCTAGGGGTTTCTACCCAACTCACATACCTACGCTACTATAATGTGTAGGTTACTACAAGGATTGAACTACGGATCAAATCTCAATGCCTAACGATCGACCGCCACTCCTAGAGCAACTCCTCATGAAAACATCGCCAAAATGCTTTTGGAAACGAATCTTCCCCGTAGTTATGCCTACATGTAACCCAACTACGCATCGAGGGGGGACCCGTAATGCTGACTCATCGAAGTGTCTCATCATCTGCAATCCATGTCAACCTCTCGATCGTAGCACACGTCTCTTATTGCATGCTCCAAGATCCAACATCCGAACTGTACCATGTTTTCAGTATTTGTGCGTACCAGGACTCCATTATGTTGGGCCACACTTTATCATGCATCATTATTAGTGTTGTGCATCTATCATAGAACCTCTTATGAGTGCCATATGCGATAAAAAAATCATCCCCAGTCGAATAATCGACTTCCCATTGGATACAGAACATTTACCCAACACTTTAACGTCCTAGCGTCATCTCATAAGGAGCTAGCTTCCCTACAGTTCCTAGCATACATGCAAATATCCTCAAATAGGCTCACATAATTATTAAGGTTTATATTTATTTTTATTTATAACTTGGGCCTTAGGCCAAGGTTCATATTGCGCGCTTCAGGTGATAACCGGTCGACTGCTCGGGGTGAGGGCCGACCGGTCGCAGTTCAAAAATTGAGGTTTTCCGGTTTTCTGATTTACATTCGTTGATTATTACAGCATTCGTTGATTTCAACGTTTAAACTGAACAAGTAATTATAGTGACCAGTCAATATTTCTTAATTTCACGGATTTATAGAATGTCAATTGTACAATCTAGGGTTTACAGGTTTTAGGGTTTACAATTAAATAATCAAAGAAGTGCGCTAGCATCAATATTAAGTTTAACAATACACATTGATTTCAATTTTACTCTAAATTACAAGTTTCAATTTATGATTTTACAATTTCTATTTTAAATTACTAATACCCTTAGTCCATTAGAATAGATTAAACCTAACTGTAATAATCATTTAATCAAATTTGTTCGAATTCACCTTATGCCTAAGCTCTTCCAACTTTCTTTGCTTGAGAATTGCCTTCCATGGGCTTGCTTCTTCTAGATCTGTGATTGTACTTCTTCAAGTTTGATTTTATTTTATTTTGAAGAATTTTTAGGGTTGGAGGAGAGGTTAGATCTTGGCAGGGTTTCGGTACTGTAAACTTTTCTGTAGATTTTAGGGTTATGTTAGCTTTCAATTTATAGAGGTTGGAGACAAATTTTGAAAGTTAGATTAGGTCTAGAGAATCTTTAGCTTGATCATGTACGCTTATCAAAATTTAGAGACGAAGCAAACAATCTCGTCGTTCAAATGACGTGTAGGATTCTCGAATTTTCCACATGTAAGGTCGACTGCCCCTTTCCCTAGGTCGACTGCTATCGATCGACCATCGACCCTTCGAGGTTGACCTGTGTTGTTTTAAGTTTGGTAAATTTTGATTTTAATAACTCGAGCCCGAATTTTTCCCTTAGCCAATTTTTCACTCCAACTTCCGGAGTTTAATTCCCTAGCCCTTTTGATCATGTTTCCAAGTTCGCGAATCATTTCATCTTGGTTTGATCTTCTAAGTCCATGTAATATCGCTAATTTCTTGATAACATTATTCAGGAAATTTAATTGGATAAATTAGATAGAATAATGATAATAAGGGGATTGAGATTTGAGTAAATTATATAATGGGTTGTTCGTAATAAGAAAATTTTAATGGGCTTTAAATTGGTTTATAAGATAATTAATTTACACATTGGCATATTAGTAAATTAGCCAATCTATTATACACGGCCATGACCTTTTGTAATTGCCCATTAACGTTCCATTTTCATCTTTTCACAAACGCGGATCAAAACTAAATAGAGCCGACCATTAACAAGGAGGAAAAAGAAGAAATTTCAATCTAAAGCGAAGGATCAAAGCTAGGAAGGATTAATCAACAAAAAATATCAAATTCCTTATCAAATCTAAGGTGAATAATAATTCATTCCATCTCTTTTTTGGGTTTTATAATCATATGATTTCAGATTTGAGTCTTATTTTGTTTCTAGGATATATTAGATGATGATGATAGGCTTAATTTATGAATTGTTTGTTTTAAACAATTTATTTGTATATGAAATTCATACGGTTTTAGGGGTAAAATAGTGGGCTATTGATTTTAAAATGCCATGGAAAATTTTTAGGTTAAGTAAAACATAATTTTGGAGATGGGTTTTAACTTTTAGAATTTTCCAAGCTATGGAAATTTTAGTATGAATTTTTGATGATAAATATGATGTAATTGGGTTTAAAATTTATTCTGAATATTTCAGGAAGAAATTGGGTCTAGATTTTTAATATGTTTGATTACATGACGAAATCGAATTTCTATGATTTTTTGGAGATGTTTCCAAATTGATTTACTAAGGAAAGTAAATTATTTTAAAAGAATGACTTTTCTGAAATAATTGGTTTTGGTATATGGAAGGGCTTAAATGTTACATTTTTATGGTTTAAATCTGATATAAGTGCGGCAGTTTTAAATGTAAAGTATTTGAAAAGTTTTATGGCAGGCAATTAATGGTTTGCAAATAGGCAAGTTGATATAAAGTAATTACTAAAAGAAGCAACATTTCAGCCTTTAATTTAGAAAATGTGTTCCACCTCAATTAGTAGCCCCTTTCGACTCCTATGATTCCGCCCATCCTAGTCGAAACCCACTTAGTCGAAACCAATACACAAAGTATCACCTAGTAGTACGCAGTGGATTGGAAGGAAGGCGGAAGCCATGGTGTCGAAAGGTAAGCTTCTGATGGGGTCGAAACCTTGCTTTGTTTTCAAAAGTTAAATTCTTGCCTTGTTTTACTTAAAGCCTTCAACATAGTCGAAACATATGCTTTCGATATGGTTTTATAAATATCTTTCGAAGAAGTTTGTCATATTATGTTAAAGTATCAGCTTTCGAAGGGGTGCTTTTTCGTTTAAATAAGAGCATTCGAAAGGGTTGGTTCTGACCAAGTCGAAATCTAGCCGCTATTTTCCTTTCAAAGTATTGAAGTCATCAATACCTTCGAAATGTTATATTTGCTTTTACCAAGGTTAATCCGCTTCCTAATTACTTTCGAAATGGGATGAGGGTTCAAAGGTGATGGAGTCGAAAGGGGGTATCAACTCTGTACTTCGAAGTTTTAATTTTTTAAATGTCTCTACTTTCGACTAGATGGTTCCGACACCATCATCTTTCCCCAAATTAATTTTAGTTGGTTTCGAAAGAGATACTTTCGTATATAACCATTTTGATCCAAATGAAGTTTTTAAAGAGTAAATCTAATGCTTTCGAAAGGGTACTTTGTTTGTTTCGAAGCTATGTTTTAAAGAATGTTTTGTTGATACCATCAAAAGGTATCATTGGTTTCTAAAGTTATATACTTAGAGTTTTGAAAAGAGGCTTTCTATGGTTTCGAAGGAGGTCATCCAGTGGTTTCAAAAGTGATGTTTTATAGTCTCAAAAACAAATAACCCATTCTCATTTTAAAGGAAAAACCATGGCATAAATAAAGATTTTGGAAATATTATTCACATTGTTATTAACCAATAACTGTATTTTGGGGAAAGGGCAGAATAACTAGTTAGTTTGATCCAGTAGTGAATATTACTTAACAGATGTTAAAATTTTAATTAAAGATATTGGCAGGGGCCAATAGGTTTATAGTCAGCCCATGAAAACTAAGATTTGATACTGGTAAGGGCCAGTAGGTTTGTAGTTAGCCCATGAAAACTATATCCAGACTAAAATATTGACAGTCGGTCAATAGGTTCCTATTTAGCCCATGAAAACTAGGATAAGAGATAAGATATTGGAGTTACCAATAGGTTCTTAGTGATCCCATGAAAACTTTGATATTGGACAAATAGTTCATAAACATTTAACAGGTTAATAGTAATCATAGAAACTATAATTGAGACAGATAGTCAGAATGAATGGGGATGGGTAATCTAGATTTGATTTACTTGTTTTACATATCATCATAAAGTTTTTGAAGTACTATGTTTTAACCATTGTGGATGCAGGAGCACATTATATGGTTTTATAAATGTTTTAGGATACTAGTGAGGGGAAAACCCATTCCGCTAAGCGGCGTGGTCTCACTAGATATCTAAATGGTTTGAGATGGTAAATTATTATTCTTACCAGGCTTTATGTTTGACTCAAAGTTTTTGTTTTCCCCTTAAACTCTCGGGTACTCAATTGATTTTGAGTAGGTTGAGAGTTAAGGTTTCCAAGTGTTCTTTTAGACAAATAAAGCTTCCGAGGACGTGCAGGAGGCAAGCTTGTTATTAGAATTCTTTTATTTCCGTTGTGTGTTTTTTTGTAAAGACAAGTTATTTTCTTGCATATCTATATACTCTGAGCTACCAAGAGGGCATTTTCATATGTCGCTCTTGGCATATTTTGTAATAATTATACATTATCCGAACAGGGTCTGTGATTTGGGATTATGTAATCAATTTGGAATATTTTGAAATGGAATGTGGAATTTGTTTGCTGTTTAAATATTTTCCATATTCTTGTGTTTCTGTGTATCAATGTATCTAATGTCGTCGTATTTGGTCATCGAGGATTATTAACTATGGATGACTACAGCATTCGTAGCCATTAGTTTTGGGCCTCCAAGTAGGGAGATGTATAAGTTGGAATCAGAGCATAGGTTTATGAAACTTTAAAAGAAACTTAAATCTAAAATATTTTCCAATCATAATCCAATGAATCAGATAATAAGATTGGGGCTTGGGTTAGCGTTATATTAACGTACTTGTATTTGCTATATATAATTATATATAAGTACATATTCCCTGCTCTCTTAGACCGTTCTTCTACATCTTACTAAGACTCTTATGCAGATTTACGAGAAAGGAGATATGGAAGCAGGAAACGGAAGAGGAAATCTTAGTGGAGGAAGGACCACAACTAATGGAAATGCTTGACCCACTACTAGGAGGAATCCAGGTCGACGGGAAAATGCTAGTAATCAGAATGCTGATGCCAATGTGAGTGTTGGAAATCCACCAGTAGATATGGGGGCGATGTATCAGTTCTTTGTTGGTTTGATGCAGGCTGGAGCTGCTGGAAATGCAAGAGGAGCTAATCATGTGGCTCCAGTAGGGAATATTGCTTTTCTGAGTAGATATTACACCAGTTTGAGTGGGAAGCCATTCTTGGGAACTGAAAGTGTCGTAGAAGTTCAGAATTGGTTGTTGCACTGCAAGCATATATTTATCGATTTGGGTCTAAACGATGAGAAAAAGAGAAGGTTGTCCTTTAGACAGTTGCAGGTGTCGGCACTACATTGGTGGAATAGTGTCACTGCTGGAGTGTCAGAAGAGCAGTTAACTTGGGCTAATTTTAAAACGAGATTTGAGCAGAAGTTTGTATCTGAGTTTGCTAAGTTTGAGTTAATGAGGAAGTGTATGGATTTAGTTCAGGGAGAGATGTGAGTAGTCGAGTATGCTACTATGTTTGAAGAACTGTCTCGATATGGATATGCTGTTACACATACCAATATCAAAAGGAATGAGAAGTTCATTCGAGGACTGAGGCCCGAGCTTGCTAGAATGACCATGACACATGTCCGTGATCCTTGTAATATAGTAGTGGAGATGGCCATTCACCATGAAGATTTACTTCCTGATTTAGCAAAGTTGTTCCTGAAGAACATAGTGAGACTGCATGGAGTTCCTAGTAGTATAGTCAGTGATAGAGATGCTCTGTTCACTAGTGAATTCTGGAAGAGTCTAAAGGAAGTGATGGGTACCAAGCTTAATATGAGTATTGCATATCACCCTCAGACAAATGTGCAGACGGAGAGAGCCAATATGGTACTCGAAGATTTATTGAGAGCTTGTGTATTGGATTTTGGTGGATCTTGGGAGGATCACCAACATTGGGTTGAGTTTTCCTATAAAATAGTTACTAGACTAGTATAGGAATGGCGCCATTTGAAGCTTTGTATGGAAGACCATGCAAATCACCAACATGTTGGTTGGAGACTGGGGACAGATTAGTCTTAGTCTAGATTTGGTAGAGAGGCGTTAAAGAAGATTGATTTAATCCGAGGAAGGATGAAGGAAACTCAGTCAAGACAGAAGAGTTACGCAGATAAGAGGCGTAAGGACATAGAATTCTCAGTTGGAGATAAGGTTTTCATTAAGGTATCACCAATGAAGGATGTGATACGATTGGAAAGCAGGGAAGTTAGCCCCAAGATATGTAGGTCCATTCCAGATTATATAGAGGATTGGAAAGCTCGCATACAGAATAAAGTTGACAACAGTTTGGCAGGTGTCCATAATGTATTTCATGTGTCTCATCTTCACAAGTATGTGCATCATCCAGAGACAACTATTCCTCCAAAAGGGTTGGATGACTTAGTGGTAGAGCCTAATTTGACTATTGTTAGACAACCAGTTCGGGTTGTAGCTAGAGATGAGAAAAGGTTAAGGAACAAGACAGTCAGGTTGGGAAAGTTCAGTGGAGCGACAACGAGAAGGACTATACTTGGGAGACAGAGGACAGGATTAGAGATACTTATCATGATCTTCTTTGAGGGTATGTATATATTAGATTTATATTGATAGTTGCTAGTCAGTTAGAATAGTATGGTTGTTAGGATTTGTTACAGATGATTGCTTTGTTTAGTATTTAGTCCTTACTGAATTTCGAGGACGAAATTCTTTAAGGGGTAGCCTGTAACATCCCTAATTTTTTGATAGCATTATTCAGGAAATTTAATTAGATAAATTAGATAGAATAATGATGATAAGGGGATTGAGATTTGAATAAATTATATAATGGATCGTGCTTAATAATAAAAATTTAATGGGCTTTAAATTGGTTTATAAGATAATAAATTTACACATGGGCATATTAGTAAATTAGTCAATCTATTATACATGGTTACGACCTTTTGTAATTGCCCATTCATGTTCATTTTCATCTTTTCACAAATGCAAATCGAAACTAAATAAAGCCGGCCATTAACAAGGAGGAAAAAGAAGAAATTTCAATCTAAAGCTAAATATCAAAGCTAGGAAGGATTAATCAACAATAAATCTCAAATTCCTTATCAACTCTAAGGTGAATAATAATTCATTCAATCTCTTTTTTTGGTTTTATAATCATATGATTCAGATTTGAGTCTTATTTTGTTTCTAAGATATATTGGATGATGATATGCATAATTTATGAATTGTTTGATTTAAACAATTTATTTGTACATGAAATTCGTAAGGTTTTAGGGGTTAAACCGTAGGGTATTTATTTTAAAATGCCATGGAAAATTTTTATGTCAAGTAAAACATGATTTTGGTGATGGGTTTTGATTTTTAGAATTTTCCAAGCTATGGAAATTTTATTATGAATTTTTGATGATAAATATGATGTAATCGGGTTTAAAATTTATTCTGAATATTTCACGAAGAAATTGGGTCTAAATTTTTAATATGTTTGATTACATGATGCAATCGAATTTCTGTGATTTTTGAGGATTTTTTCCAATTTATTTACTAAGGATGGTAAATTATTTTAAAAGAAGGACTTTTCTGAAATAATTTGTTTTGGTATATGGAAGGGCTTAAACGTTACATTTTTATGGTTTAAATCTAATATAAGTGCAGCAGTTTTAAATGTAAAGTATTTAAAAAGTTTTATGGCAGCCAATCAATGGTTTACAGATAGGCAAGTTGATATAAAGTAATTACTGAAAGGAGCAACATTTCAGCCTTTAATTTAGAAAAGGTGTTCCGCCTCAATTAGTAGCCCCTTTCGACTCCTATGATTCCACCCTATCCTGGTCGAAACCTACTTAGTCGAAACCCACATAGTCGAAACCAATACACAAGGTATCACATAGTGGTACGCAGTGGATTGGAAGGAAGGCGGAAGCCTTGGTGTTGAAAGGTAAGCTTCCGATGGGGTCGAAACCTTGCTTTGTTTTTTAAAGTTAAAGTTTTGCCTTGTTTTACTTAAAGCCTTCGACATAGTCGAAACATATGCTTTCAGAAGGGTTGGTTCCGACCAAGTCGAAACCTAGCCACTATTTTTCTTCCGAAGTATTTGAAGTCATCAATACCTTTGAAAGGTTATCTTTGCTTTTACCAAGGTTAAGCCGCTTCCTAATTTCTTTTGAAAGGGGTTGAGGGTTTTGTAGGTGATGGAGTCGAAAGGGGGTTTCGACTCTGTCCTTCGAAGTTTAATTTTTTTAAATGTCTCTGCTTTCGACTGGATCGTTCCAACACCATCATCTTTCCCCAAATTAATTTTAGTTGGTTTCGAAAGAGATACTTTCGTATATTACCATTTTGACCCAAATGATGTTTTTAAAGAGTAAACCCAATGCCTTCGAAAGGGCACTTTCTTTGTTTCGAAGCTATGTTTTAAAGAATGTTTTCTTAATACATTTGAAAGGTACCATTGGTTTCGAAAGGTATATACTTAGAGTTTTGAAAAGAGGTTTTCTATGATTTCGAAGGAGGTCATCCAGTGGTTTCGAAAGTGATGTTTTAAAGTCTCAAAAACAAATAACCCATTCTCATTTTTAAAAGAAAAACCATGGATTAAATAAAGATTTTGGAAATATTATTCACATTGTTATTAATCCATAACTGTATTTTGGGGAAAGGGCAGAATAACCAGTTAGGTTGACCCAGTAGTGAATATAACTTAATAGATGTTAAAATCTTAATTAAAGATATTGGCAGGGGCCAGTAAGTTCATAGTCAGCCCATGAAAACTATGATTTGATACTGGCAGGGGCCAGTAGTTTTGTAGTTAGCCCATGAAAACTATATCTGAATTAAGATATTGACAGTCAGTCAATAGGTTCCTAGTTAGCCCATGAAAACTAGGATAAGGGATATGATATTGTACTTACCAATAAGTTCTTAGTGATCCCATGAAAACTATGATATTAGACAGATAGTTGATAAACATTTAACAGGTTAATAGTAATCCTAGAAACTATAATTGAGACATTTAGTCAGAATGAATGGGGATGGGTAATCTAGATTTGATTTAAGTGTTTTACATAACATCATAAAGTTTTTGAAGTACTATGTTTTAACCATTGTGGATGAAGGAGCACAGTATATAGTTTTATAAATGTTTTAGGATACTAGTGAGGTTAAAACTCATTCCACTAAGTGGTGTGGTCTCACTAGATATCTAAATGGTTTGAGATGGTAAATTATTATTCATACCAGGCTTTGTGTCTGACTCAAATTTTTTCCCCCTTAAACTATCGGATTCTCAATTGCTTTTGAGTAGGTTGAGAGTTAAGGTTTCAAGGAGTTCTTTTAGACAAATAAAGCTTCTGAGGATGTGCAAGAGGCAAGCTTGTTATTAGAGTTCTTTTATTTCCGCTCTGTGTTTTGTTTGTAAAGGCAAATTTTTTTCTTTCCTATCTATGTACTTTGAGCTACCAAAGGAGCATCTTCATATGTCGCTCTTGGCGTATTTTATAATAATTATATGTTATCTGAACGTGGTCTGCGATTTTAGATTATGTTATCAATTTGGAATATTTTGAAATGGAATGTGGAATTTGTTTGCTGTTTAATTTTTTTCCATATTCTTGTGTTTCTGTGTATCAATGTATCTAATGTTGCCGTATTTAGTCGTCGAAGATTAATAACCATGGATGACTACAACATCCGTAGCCATTAGTTTTGGTCCTCGAAGTAGGGGGATGTTACAGTCTAGTTGAAATCTACTTGGCTCAAATGCAGTTTCATAACAACAAACCTATATAGAAGTGAAAAGTTGCAAACCGTGTGCAAACACACAATGTAAACTATTGCACTGAGTGCATTAGTGCATGTGTTTGCACTCAGTGCAAACACAGGTTGCACTCAGTCAGTAAGACCAAGAAACATCAATGTTCATGCTTTATTTTTGCTTCATTTTGATTTATCACATGATATATGTTGCTAACTTGAAGGTGAACAAATAAACCTAACGGTGAAATTAAGGCTTATCCTAGCAATAACAAGAAAAGCTTCTTTAATAAATCCAGTGGTGCCTGTTTAACTTTCTTTGGCCTTATGTTCTAAAAATATCCATCATGCATACACACCATTGTATTGACAATCAATTTTCTAGGTACAAAAGTTAATATCCATTGTATTGACAATACATTTTCAATATTACTGTCATACTTTTCTTATGTTCGAATTTTCTTAGATTCTGGTTTATTTCCAATAGCAATGGACACTTCCAAGGTTTGCATTCAATCAAGTGATTACTTCTTTCAAAAAGAGTTCTTTTTAAGGAATAATTACTTCTTTAGAAGAGAGTTATTCTTTCAAAGTGATTACTTTAAAGGATTTTGCTTCAAACACAAATTCCTTTTTGAAAAAGGTACGAGTTTACGTGTTAATCATTTTTCATTCCATTTGCCGATTTAGTTTTTTTACTTGTTTTTTATTATCAAACTGACCGTTAGGGAGGTTGTCCTACTGTCACTGTCCAAAATCAATTTCCGCGGCCTTCAAATTTAACGCTTTATTTTTTGCTCTAATATTTCAGCACTGGTATGTCGTTTCTTCCTCAATCTTACAGCTGATATTATAGTTCTACCCCAATATCGTATCCCGTTTCTTCCTCCATTTACAGCTGCTATTCTATTTCTACCCCAATCTCCGTTACTAAATTCAAACAAACCCCGATTTATCCCATCTTTACCATCGACTAACCTAATCAGATCACCAGATCAACTACTTTGTCAGTATTTTGTTACTTCATCATGTTGCGAGCAGCCACATCATAATTGCAATTAGGTATTATAAATTATATTTTAATTCTCAAAATATATTTCGATTTTCAGTATAATGGATTTTGATAGCTTCATTTTGGTTGAAAAACATCAACGTTTATAGTAGATCCAATTACGTAGTTGCCAGAATTTTTTTATCGGTTGATGAATATGGGTGCTTGTAAAATTGGAATCTAACAAACTTTTGTATCGATTAATTGTTAGGTTGGTATGAATTGGGTGATTTAATATATTTAATTGAAATTTAGAGCTATATCTCTACTATAGCTGTCTGACAAGTTAGAATATTATAAAATTTTAGGTGTTTGAATTAGATTATTTGATTGTTGCAAGAAATATAGCCTTGCTAACTGCTAAAGGCATTGTAGTCATCTCTTCTATATTCATTTGCCTTCTGATATTTAGAAAAGCGATTCATTTTTAATCATGTGGGTGCAAGATTGTTGTGCATCATATTATTCAAACTATAGTCTTTGGAATATAGTTCTTGTTGCAAGACACGGTGTGGACTGTGGAATACACACTGATCTAACACTACAGTTGCATAAAAATGATCGGGTATATATAGAGGAGAGCAATTGAAGACATAATTTTAGCCTTCTACTGCATCTTATATATAGCCACTCATTTATCTTGTTATATGTAATTTTATGAGCAATAAATAAAATTCATTTACCTAATTGTTGAGCTGTATAATTCCACAGCCATATCTTTTTCTCGATGCAAAATCAATATCATGGAGAGCAACCGTATGATCACCTAGTGTCAATTTGCATACCTATTGATGTTGAAGAATTGTATAAACAACTTGATGTATGAATGCAGACATAACTAAACTGTATTTCATAAGCATAAAAGTCAATGCATAACTCAGGTATCAATAAAGGCATGGGCAGAACAAAAGAGTAGAAAACAATAATGCTATCATCATTATTACAAAAGGAATGTGGTTGATATAGTTTCATTTGAACCTACAGCTAGAAAATAAGTAAAGTATATGAAATTAGAGCTTGGGACATGCTAGGATCTTATGATCGGAAACAAGTGCATGAATCAACAAAATATGAAATAAAAAAAATGATAATCAAGCATGGCCTGATCGTGAAATTTATTTAATTGTAATATTTAAATATTTATATGTGTGTGTACCAACAAATAATAAATGAACATAAACACAAGTATTTCAAATTTCAATGCTAGCAACATGAAATGTCGTCCAGTGAAAGGCCAGATGGAGGCAAGAGAACATATGAAAATCATACAAGTATAGCAATAAATGTGTTTGTGTAGAAATGTTTATCATAGCGATATTTTTTCAGCAATCTAATCTTGGATATTTGCTACTTAGAAGTAAAAATTGAAAAAATATATTCAATGAAATAAATCTGGTGGCAAAGAATAGAGGGACATCAAATAAATCCGATGGCAAGGAATAGTTGAGCTTAAATTTGACGTAACATTGTATATATATGTAAAGCAAAATTTGAGTCAAATTCAACTTGTATTATATAAGTAATTTTTTTCTTATAAAATTAAAAAACTTCAAATAATTTAAAATTTTTCCTTACAAGCAATGAATACAATTTCCTTGCTCAGCATTCCTACAGATTGATATTTAGCAAATGCATATTACTTTATACGTACCATCATAAATGTGCTATCAAATGCATATTTACTTCAGCATGCCTGTAGACTTTCAAATTTGTTTGGTCTATGGAATCCAAAGCTTGAATTGAAGGTGTCAAATCAACTGATTTAAAGTGGTCCAAAATTTCTATGCCATTTCAAATGGGTGAACACCTTTTACCAAGTCCAAGGTCTATATGCGAATTTAAGCTTGAATTGATCGGAAATATTTTTTAAAATGCCTAAATAAAATGAACCCATCTCCATTTACAATTGCTATAAAAACCACTACTCCTCATTCTTATTTAGATGACAGCACTGTATATAGAGGTATCTTTCTCAATATTATCATTTTTCTTTTTCTTTTTTCTTTTTGTTAGACATATGTGCTTTCATGTTTTCAGCTGCTACACTCAGGTTTTCATCCGTGCCTATATACGATTAATTACCACCAAGCTATTCAACTGTATACTATTATATTTTTAGCTTTGTTTGCTATTTTTGGTTTTTGAACCGTTCTTGGTTGCCTTTGTGGTGATGCATGCCTCTTACGTGTCATTTGTTCAGTTCTGTTGGTTTTGCAGATTCCTCTTGCTTTTTCTATCTACTTTAGCTATTTACAGACTTGCCTTTCATGTTACATTTTGTTCAAATAGTTCATTCTTTATAGAACTTTTTCACATGCCATATTACAACCTTCAATTGATTTGTCCCTCTTACATGCGTTGGACTTCAGAGTTGTTTCTACCTTTAGTTGTATTATTTCACACACTTAAGCTGTCATTGTGGCATTATCATTTATATAATCTTGTTGAGCTCACTTTGTTTAATTTTGTATTATGTCTGTTTTCTAATAGTACATTAATCAATGTTAGCTCAATTACTCAAATGAATTTGGCTCGAAATGTTCATCCTCTTACACTACTGAATCCATACCATCGTAATTAGATCATCAAAGTTCGAATGACAAATAATGGAAATTTGAGATCTTATAAAAATATTATAGGAAAAGGTTGCATGTTTAGTATAGAACTCACCGATGAAGATGTAAGTTTTTTATCTTAATGCTCTCAATAATATTTTCTCTAGTTGTGCAATCGTTAAGTTCTTATTATAATAATTGTTTTCTTCAAATTCACGGGGTACCCAAATTCAAGCAAAAATATTTAATAAAGCTGCAGACAAGTACTATCCTATATTTGAATGTGGAAAAGGTTATTAAATTTCTAAAGGAACTCTTATGCCTGCGAATAAAGAATTTAGTACTATAAAAAACGAATACGAGATGATTATAAATGAGTACTCATTACTCGATGGGTGGATGATGCGAACTCTAGTATACCCGATATCATATACATGTAAAGATTAACCAACTTCAAAAATATATTATAGGAAAGGAAGTTGTAGGTAATGTATCCATATTATTAATTTTTTATAAATCATTGTATGTTTTCTTAACATAAGTATCTTTTAGATGTAATCGGCCTTGTTCAAAAAGTCTCATCAATCAAAGACGTTCGAAGAAAATTCAACAATGAGAATATTCCAAAATATGATATAACCATTGCAGATGATTCATAAGTAAACATATTAAACCAATTAATTTTTTTAATCAAAATATTTATGCTTAGATATAATTTACAGAACCAAAACCATTAATGTAACTTTATGGGAAGAACTTGCTATGGAAGTCGGTGCTGAGCTGCTAGAAATGGTTGATGAATCTCCTATGGTAGCTATTAAATATGTAAAAGTTGAAGATTTTCAAGGTAAAAATTGTTCATTTTTTTTAACCCTTGCCATGCCATCATTTTTTAAGATTATTTAATGTTACTGCAAGTTTATCTTTATCAACATTGAGTAAAAGCAATTTATCTATAAATCCAGACATACCAGAAGCTTAAAAGCTTAGAAGTTGGTACAATTGTGAAGGCAAAAATGCAAAAATCACATCTACCACTTATGATAGGGTTATGCTTTCTCATATAATAAATGATCCAATATTGGGTCATGACAAGGTTTGTTCGTAATTTCATATTGATTGTTTATTTATTTTTTCATACATAGTCAGCATTCTTCAGCGTGTTTGCTTACATAATTTAGATTAAGAGTCAAAAATTATGGTATCAAGCCTGTAAGAGTTGCAAAAAAGGGTAATTGAAGCTGCAGGATCGGGCTATTGGGTTGAAGCATACCAACAGAATGAAAGCACTTGTATTTTGAGGTAAAAATTATTTATAGTAACCGTTAATATATGTAATAATATGTTTGTTTAATGCAGATATATTATGGTAATGAAAATTAATGATCCATTCGTTGAAGCTTGGATTACTGCTTTCAATGAACCAACAGAGGAAATCATAGGTTGTAGTGTGATGACCTTTATAAGATTAAGAATGATGAAGGTGAAGATATATACGAACAAAAACTAAAGGAGCTGTTATGGATATCCCTCGTATTTTCAGACTTGGTGTTGCCCAGATTGAGTACATGAATGAAAAAAACCAAAAGATTAATGTTATGTCTCAATCAGTTATTGATTATGTGGCCAATCAAGCTTCTTGTTAGAAGAAATATCAACAATGGCAGAATTCAAAGTTTAATTTTTTTTGTTTCAGTAACATTAGTTTTTTTCGTATTTTTATTTCAGCAATGTTAGTTTTTTAAAATAACAATGGTAATTTTAGGTAATTTATTTAAACACTATAGTTCAATAATATGAGATTTATTTATTACATCAATTTTTGCATTTTTCATCTTCTTTAATTAAATATTCACAAATATAATGATATATATTAAGATTATATTTGTTTGATTTTTTTTTTCAAATTCAATAATGAGTTAGAACTATAATGAAGCTCAAAATTAAGAGTATATTGATCCTTCTTGATATATATGTGTGTATGTGTATGTGAGTGGTTCATATCAATACATTGGTAGCAGATCCTTAGTATCAAGCTGGCCTACATTTACAATCCTTAGTATAATTGGATTTACACATTTTCAATTACTTTCAGTTTTTTTAAATGCAGTTAATTTTTCATCAAATTAATAATAAAGAAAAAAAATTAACAAATACATTTTTTTTATATCAAATAACACAACGGTCGATTTCTCCATCGTTGTGCGGTTATACTAGTATACGAGAAGATGAGTGAAATATAAGGGTTGAATTAGACATATTTATTTTATTTTATGATACAGGTTTAGAGAAAATTAATTTCAATACAAGCTTGGTGCTTTTTTTTTCAAGTTTTCATGTTTATAAATTAATGAACAAATGCTTTCACAAGTTACTCTTGAAGTTACAAACTATATTAGCATCAAATTGTGAAAATGTATTAGTGTATAGTTTGCATACGTAGCTCTTATCCAGTAGATTTAATCATTTATTCCTTTCTATTATATAATTTTCTATACTAGTCTTGGTTTTCTCAAAGTCAAAGAATGAGATGACTTTGAATTGATTTGGAAAGACATAGGTTGTAATAAAAGTAAATGAATTGAAACCGAATAGGAGATGCATAGTATGTGATAAACCGAATAGGTAACAGAATAAGTGATGCGAGAATGCTGTCCTGATGCCAAGCTATGGCATTAATATATCTCCAAATGTACTAAAACACACAGAGCAAGAATGTCAACTCATTTTTCATTGAATTGTAAAGGTGCAAAAGGTGTTGCCCTTATTGTTATTAATGACGCTGAAGCTTCTGAACTAGCTGAAATCCATTGCTGAAATAGGAGAAGCATTTAGGGTGCAAGGACGGCGGATCATAATGCGGCGCTACAAGGAGATGGTGCAAGAACTGTAGATGTGAATGCACAACGGTGTATGATGATGCATATTGACAATGCACTCTCTGATAAAGACTAAAGAATGTTGATCGATGCACTGGAGTTATGCTCAAGCTACAAAATGTGAATATATGCAAGTTGCCTAAATCTTTCAATTCAACCTTGAACTAGAGCGGCAGAAGCTGCAGAGGGCTGATCTAAACTGAATGGAAGAAGTATTCAAATTAACCGAGGCCAATGTTGTATAAAACTTGTACATGGCTGAAGTTGCTGAAGGCTAAAGACTTTAAATCATGTATGTTGAAGTTACAACATTTTGAACCTTGTAGAATTTGATATGAAATATGAGTACGTTCACTTTTTTGGTTTCGAAATTCAATTATATATTTGTTATTGGGAACTTCGATTTTATATATAAATCATATAGCAGCAAGTTTGAAGTAATGAATTATAGGGTTGTCAATGGGTACCCGAAAAATCTGAAATCCGTCTGTACCCGTATCTGAAATATGAAAAATAATCCGGCATCCGAAAAATGGATACAGATATGGATATTGTCATATTCGTATTCGATAATCATTGTCCGATTTTATCAAGATGATAGTTATTTTTTTATGTATTTTAATACATAAAATGATTGTCGTTTACTATTTTGTTCAGGTAAAAAAATTAATATGTATATAAAAATCAATTTTTACCACTTAAAATTATTTTTCTTAGTATATTTATTATTTTTTATATATTTAGTACAAAAATGGATTTATATTAGATCAAAATTTTCTATTTATTTGTTTAGATTTATTGGTTATGGACTGGTCGAATAATATTCAAAAAATATCTGTTTTTCGTCCGCATCCGTTAATACGGATATCCGATATCCAAAAATGATTTGGATACAGATATGGTTATGGCACTATCCGTATCTGAAAGTATCCATCTACAGGCCAAATTATATATATAAATCATATGAAGCAATTATTAATTTTGCTTCAGCCGATATTTGTTTCGGTTGTTTCATGGTAACTGAAGCAAATGACCCTCTTTTGCTTCGGTTGTCATGTGACAACCGAAGCAAAAGCCTCAATCAATCGCTTTAGTTGTTTAAAGAACCGACGCAAATGAATCCTACTGCTTCGGTTCAACAAAGGAAGCAACAGTTTTTGGCATGTTGCTTCGTGTTCATTTTCTTCGGTTGTTGAACCGAAGCAACATGGGGTAAACAACTGAAGAAAATAACCTGTTTTGTAGTAGTGCTATTACGTGGGAGAGCAGGAGGCATGCTTCTCATGTATCTAATTTTGGAGCTTATCCATTATATTTTCGATGTGCACCACTATGGAGCTTAATCAGTGCTATATTATTACCTAGAAACAGTTTCACTTGTGTTTATTATTTGATGTATAAACATAATTTTGTTTTGTATCACAGTGATGAACCTATAGTCGTAGTCTAATTCTATGGTTCATTTTAGTTATATTACTATCTCACTTGTTTTATATCTATGTAATTATTATATGTTATCATATGTGCTATGAGATAAACAATAGGTTATGCTTTGGAGTTTAGTTATTTTATCAATGACTATCGCTCAACATAAACCAGGTATGGATGTAGCGCACTCTATAGATATACTGGGCACTAGAGGTGTAGGGCGGTTGTCCTAGGTGAGCTATGTGTGCATTCAAATGGTTAAGGAAGTGTAACGACCCTGAATTTTGAACAATTTAAATTGAAAATATTTAATTTATTTTAAATATTTGAATGATGATTTGACTTGAATTTCAAATTATCAGAATGAATTAGCGATTAAATCTTTGAATTTAATCTATTGAAAATCGAATAATAATTTAAATCTTTGTAACAGTAAAAATCTTCGTTAATTGATGATTTAATATCGGGTGATAATTCCTGTTAGATTTTTTTTGTAGATCGAATTGAAATTCTTTTGAAACTGTGAAGTGTTTGAAATTTTCAAGTTAAATATGAAGAACATATTTGAATTTAAAATTTGAGCTAGGATTTTGAAAATTGATTTAAATTTCTTTTCAAAAATTTTGTTAAAGGTGGAGTGGGCTTTGAAATAATACCGGCCCACGTCTGATATTTATGCCGTGATAAACCCGACCCCCCTTTCCTTTATCTCATTTCATTCGTATAACCCTAACCCTAAAACAAAAATAAGCGAGAAAAGAAAAATGGCGGCAGGCGATTTTCTTTGTTCAATCTGAACTGTCGAAGCTTTGATTGATGTTCGTTCACTAGCTCAGATGCTATTCTTCTTTGATCTGGATCCTTGCGACATCGTCTTCTCGAAGCTTTGCAAAAATTAGGGCTTCGTCTTCGATTTTCCTCGCTCGCGACCTCTTCAAAAAAGGTGAGTGGTTTCTCCCCCACTCACATCTAATTTAGCCTCAAGAGTAGAGTTTAATTTCTGTGGGTTTCCATTAGTATAAAATTTGATGAATCTCTGTTGATGATTTCTCTGAATTCTTCTATTTACGTGATCACCACGTTGTTTATACTTGCCGTTTTATATCTCGATATTTTGGGAAATTTCTTATGACTCACGGCTTCGATTTAGTATCGTTCGATCTTTTGTTTGAAGCATTTGAACCTGATACTTTCCTAAATTATAAAACATGACTTTTTCAAACATACAGCTTTGACAAATTTTTACTGATTCTTGTGTACTTCGATTCTGTCCATTTTCGTGATCATCCCTGAGCATTTTTCGAACGGTTGTCAACTGTTTCTCGTTCATCCCCACGACATTTATTTTGACCTGTAGTTGACTTTAACTGCAAACTTGATCTTTGTGATGTTATCTGTTTTTCTGCCTTGCTGTATCCACCTTGTAGTTGCACTTGATCACATTGACTTGACTGGTATTTGTTACCTGTACTTGTTGTATATGACTTCAACCTGGGTCATTTGTAGTTTGTTGTGCATTTGATTTCTTAGTGTATCCTAATTTGTCACCGTAGTAGTTTAACTTGAAATTGGTTCCTGTTCACTTGAGATTGAAGTTGTTCTTCATTGGTTGTGTATGTTGGCATCTCTGGTGAGTCTTTGGTGGTTCTTCCACTTTGAATTGCTTACAGACTGTCTTGAGTCTGCATCCATGTTGATATTTTCATTTTTCTTTGTTCCAATGTGGTTTGCACATGTCATTCTGAAGCTGGGTCTGATGAACTTTGTTGAACTTGAAGTTCTCCCTGTTGTGTCTTTCATAATCCAGTATACTTGCAATGGTCTCTTCATGGTAGTTGGTCCATGAGTTGTTGTCTGCATTATGACATTTTTGGTTGCTGTGTCATGTTTGCAGTTTCATGTTGATTTGGATTTGCATCCATTTTTCTTTGTTGATGTTGAGGATGCTGTTTATTTGAGTTTAAAGTGTTGTCTCATTCACTATCATCAGTTGCATTACATAGTTGCCAGTTGCATTGTATTCATATCGTAATTGAACCAGTCTTGTTGTATTTAAGTATAGCACCTGTAGTGTATAATTTCAATTGAGTCTACACTTGCCATGCTATAACTTGATCTCTTGTTTATGTATGCATCCCAGTCATATTTGCTGTCATATTAGTTTGCACTGCGATGGATCATTTCGGCTGTGACTTGTTCTCTGATGATTTCATTAGGTTCATGTGTACTTGATTTCATTTGCCTTTACTTGAAATTGTTTTGTGCACTTGGTCATTGGGCCTTTGTACCTGCTGCACCTGCTTGATCAGTTTCATTCATCCTTGTTTATTTTTGTTGCCTTCACCCAAACTTCCATGTGGTGGCTGCAGTTATTGTTGCAGTTTTCCCTTGAATTCCAAGTGGGGCTGCAGTTCATTTTTATAGAATTTTTGCACTTGATGAAGTGTGCAGTAATGAGTTGTGTGGGAATTTGTTTCTTGAGTTTACTTGAGTATATGCAACTAGTTGCATTTCAACCCAGCCATGTTGCACGGGTTTTGGTGTTGCAGCTGCGTTGAGTCACTGACTTGACCTCTGCAGCTTCGATTGCTGTTAGTCTTCACTGTTGTGATGATTTTATATACGGTTGTGGCGAGGCAGTACGCGTGCGTGCACTGCAGCCACCCGGAATTGACAAATCTTGAATTGATATTTCCTTTGTGTTTTGATCCATTGATCTCTTTGCGTATTTCGTATGGTGTATTGGCGAGGCCGTCCACGCGTGCGTGTACGGCAGCCAATCGAACTCTGATGGTTTTAAAGTGACAATTTCAATTGTTTTAAATTGATTTAGTCGATTTGATAAATTGTTTATTTATCTCTGTTGATGATTTAAATCTGCTGATTTATTGTTTAACACTGTTTAGTGTTAAAATTTACCGTTATCCGATTTCTTTGTTTAAAGAATCGGATAGACGGGAATTATTGTGACTGTCGTCTATTTGATTATTATTGCTTCTATGCACTAATAACTGGTTTGAATTAGACTGACCTGTGTATTATTTTATTTTGAATGTAATACTCGGGTCAGACCGAGTATTTCTACAGCTTGAAGATTTCCAGGCAGCGAAGTTAGAGAGAGAGAGAGTAAAGAATCACTTAAGCTTTCAAGAGAAAATTGTATTTTAAGATATTCCGCTGTATCAGTTAAATACATTGTATAAACTCTGATGTATGTATGTAAAAAGATTTATAGAAATGAAATATTATTATTCTGTGTTTCTGTGGCTGATTCTGTTTAAACTTCATAAACTAAATAACAATTCGTCTTTTTGAACGTTTCAAGTTGGTCTAATTACCGACTGGAGGCGGTCAGAAAGAGGGAATGTTACAGAGTGGTATCAGAGCTTTGGTTTACACAAAGCTTAGTTTATGATGTTTAATATGAATAGTTACTAGAAACACTTTAAAAGTAAATGTTTTTCAAATTTAAAGAAGTATAAAATTGTTTTTGAAATAAAGATTTTTAACTTAAGAAAAGTTAAATTGAATTGAGTTGGCATTAATAAATATATGGATTTGGAATTTAACTAAAGGAAAGTTAAATAAATTGAACTTGATTTGAAAAATTATTGAGATGAAAAGTTAAACTTGAAAGATAAGTGATTATATAGTATGAATTGGGAAGTATAAATTAATAAGTTGTTTAACTTATAAAATGAGAAAATTTAAGTAAAACCAATTGTTAAAATGGTTAAACAGTTTTGTTAAGTAAAACAAAATCTGAATTTTGGATAGTGGTATGAATTTGACTTTAGTCAAAGTTAAATAAAATGACTTTAGAAATGAAACATAGCTTAAGTAATGTTGAATGAGGTTGAATTTGATATCAAAATGAATTAATAAAGTGAAGTAATGAATATGAATTTGAATTATAGAAAGGAAATTCAACTTTAATTGTAAAAGTGAATTAGTGAATATAGTGAATATAAGAATTCAATCAGAATTAGAATATAAACCAATTGAAATTAAGTGTGTTAAACCAAATTGAATGTAAGCAAAGTAAATAAATTTGGTTAAGTTGAATGTGCATTGGTTTTGCTAGTTGATTGTATAGAAATTCACTAAGTGTTAATGAAATTGAATTAATGGAAATTGGAAGTTAAGTAATTGAATTCAAATTGAAAGATAAGTAAATTTAAATAGAATCAAATTTGATTTGAATTGAAAGCAAACTAACTTGAATATAAATTAGTGAAAGTAAACTAATTGAATATGAATGAATGTCAGTAACATCCAATGTGAATGAATCAAATGTGATTAAATTGAAAACCAAGTCGATGAATGATTTACTAAAGAACTAATGGATTATTTTGGAAATAGAAAGTAGATGCAAAGTTCAAATGGGAATTAGATTTGAAAATTTTGAAGTTGTCAACATGACAATCCATAATAAATTTAATAGGTTCAGTGATGAATTTAAATTTGAACTTGCAGAGAATTAAGTTAAGTGGAAAACTTAGTATTGGAAAATTTGAAGTTGGTTTAAAACCAATATTGTGAAAAGTATGCGGAATTCAAACTATAAATTTAAGTCTTTATAAATAGGAAGGGAATTTATAAACGTTGTTTATAAATCTGAAATGACTTATTTTGATAAGTAAATTCTTATAGCTTGTTAAAAGATGTATATTCACAATTTTGGACCGTGAATATATCATTGAATAAAATGGACATGTTTTGGGAAAGTAATATTTTAAAACGAAGTTAATTGTTTTAAAAGATGTTTTAAAAGGCATTGAATATCGAAACCATAGATTTCAACATTCATTGTTGAAATAGACGTTTTCAAATAAAAGGAAATAGTGGACTATAACACTATTGTTATAGTAAATGATTTCCGAAAGGAAATGTTTTGTATAGTATTGTGATTTATACATCTATCTAAATTTCGAATCCTTATACTAGTGATTTTGAGTTGTCGTAACGATGTTTTACGTAACATTTGTTTTAACTCAAATAAATATGTGAAAGAGAATGATTTCCTTAAAGATGAAATATATACTTAATTTTGATTAAAGTATATTGAATATTT
The DNA here is from genome assembly GCA_030737815.1 of Allium fistulosum. Lineage (NCBI taxonomy): Eukaryota > Viridiplantae > Streptophyta > Magnoliopsida > Asparagales > Amaryllidaceae > Allium > Allium fistulosum. Next base: position 287,324,007 of record CM060904.1, on the reverse strand, counting down.
TCAAATGTTGAAAATAGATTGGATTTGTGAATTACTTATTTTTAAATAAGTATGGAAATGTTTTTCCAGAAATGAAATGTTGTGATTATATTCTGTAAGGAATAAATGATTTGAAATTCATTTTCAAAGTCGAAGTTGAAATGTTAAATGAGGAATTTGAACAATTTGTTCAATTTGAAATTTTTCAAAAAGATTGAATCGTTGAGTTAAATTGAGTTTAACTTCGACACCAAAGACAATATAAGTTGAATTTTGAATTTCAGATGATGGTTTGGATTGTATGTCTAACATTGTGAATTGATGACATAGCAATTGATCTCTATTAAATATATATCTGTTGGTGGCGGAGGATTTATTCTCTTAGCTTAACACCCTTCTCTGAGACGTACGAGCTCAGAGGTTATATATCGATAGACATCAATTCTGTGTTGAGAATTTACGATGTAACGTGAAATCCAAATCGAATGTGAAAGTCGATAATAAATGGAATTATGAATATGAATTAGGTTTGAGATAACCTAAAATTTCTAAATCGACTTAGAGGAAAATTTTGAAATCCTCTATTTGTTATGGATATAGGATATGTAGGTTTTCAGAACTTATACATATGAATGCGGTAAAATTTGAAAACCGTCAGTTTGGAAAGTCATTGTTATGGAAATCTTATGTATGTTTACATGGATATGATATGTACAAAATGTGAAATGTAGTACTACATATATATGATATTATGTTTTCCAAACTGAGGATATGGAAAAGTACCTTCCATTTATTATTTGTGAAGGTTTTGGAACTCTCGACGAGTGTCCATTTGAAATTCGTAGCTACGTAGAATTTTCCATAAGTTGGAATGTCCATTTGGACTAGAATCCCTCGTGATGGGATCATCTTGATTATGATGTATGCTAGCGTAATTTGAGGGGCGAGATGCCCACAGTTACAAGCGACTCCACTGGGATAGTGGCGCAACCGCCGGGTAAACTGCAATCTAATGCCAAGCGAAATTTGAGGGGCGAGATGCCTACAGTTACAAGCGATTCCACTGGGATAGTGGCGCGACCACCGAGTAAACTGCAATCTAGATGCCAAAGCGAAATTTGAGGGGCGATATGCCTACGGTTACAAGCGATTCTACTGGGATAGTAGCGTAACCGCCGTGTGGACCGCGATCTATGGCAACAACCATGGCGAAATTCAAGAGATGTGAAATCTACAGTTACAAGCGATTCTACTGGGATAGTAGCGTAACCGCCGGGTAAACTGTGATCCATGGGGGAACGTGCTTTCCATATCCATTTTAAAAAGAATTTTTAAAGTATTTTCACTGGGAATTGAGGCAAGTATATTTAGTACTTGGAGATTTTTAGTCCTGCGCCTGGCCAGCGTATGCCTAATGTCTGTGAGAACGACAATAGACTTGTTAAATTTCGAGTTAGCAAGTATTTTCAAACTTTAAATATCGAATCAATAGTTTGAAATTAAAATTTCAAAATTCCTACCTAATAAACTAAGGAAGAGGATCTTTGAAATGTTTTGAAAGTCCACAGCTTTGGAAGAGATATATTATATAAATCTCTAACATGATGGATTTTAAGTTTGAATCTGAGTTGTAAATTAAAAATGTTAGTAAAAGACTTTTGCATTTTGATTTTAGAAATCAATAAACAAAGGATATAATGAACAAAGCTAGTGAGATTAAATCGAATGGAATGAATTCTACATATATTCATTTATTTGTAATAAGCTTCAAGCTTAGTAAAAAATTGTGTAGGGTACAAATATTAATGAAATTTTAACAACCTTTCCTTTTCGTGGACGAAAAGTTTTAAGGAGGGGAGATTGTAACGACCCTGAATTTTGAACAATTTAAATTGAAAATATTTAATTTATTTTAAATATTTGAATGATGATTTGACTTGAATTTCAAATTATCAGAATGAATTAGCGATTAAATCTTTGAATTTAATCTATTGAAAATTGAATAATAATTTAAATCGAATTCAATTTAAATCTTTGTAACAGTAAAAATCTTCGTCAATTGACGATTTAATATCGGGTGATAATTCCTGTTAGATTTTTTTGTAGATCGAATTGAAATTCTTTTGAAACTGTGAAGTGTTTGAAATTTTCAAGTTAAATATGAAGAACATATTTGAATTTAAAATTTGAGCTAGGATTTTGAAAATTGATTTAAATTTCTTTTCAAAATTTTTGTTAAAGGTGGAGTGGGCTTTGAAATAATACCGGCCCACGTCTGATATTTATGCCGTGATAAACCCGACCCCCCTTTCCTTTATCTCATTTCATTCGTATAACCCTAACCCTAAAACAAAAATAAGCGAGAAAAGAAAAATGGCAGCAGGCGATTTTCTTTGTTCAATCTGAACTGTCGAAGCTTTGATTGATGTTCGTTCACTAGCTCAGATGCTATTCTTCTTTGATCTGGATCCTTGCGACATCGTCTTCTCGAAGCTTTGCAAAAATTAGGGCTTCGTCTTCGATTTTCCTCGCTCGCGACCTCTTCGAAAAAGGTGAGTGGTTTCTCCCCCACTCACATCTAATTTAGCCTCAAGAGTAGAGTTTAATTTCTGTGGGTTTCCACTAGTATAAAATTTGATGAATCTCTGTTGATGATTTCTCTGAATTCTTCTATTTACATGATCACCACGTTGTTTATACTTGCCGTTTTATATCTCGATATTTTGGGAAATTTCTTTTGACTCACGGCTTCGATTTAGTATCGTTCGATCTTTTGTTTGAAGCATTTGAACCTGATACTTTCCTAAATTATAAAACATGACTTTTTCAAACATACAGCTTTGACAAATTTTTACTGATTCTTGTGTACTTCGATTCTGTCCATTTTCGTGATCATCCCTGAGCATTTTTCGAACGGTTGTCAACTGTTTCTCGTTCATCCCCACGACATTTATTTTGACCTGTAGTTGACTTTAACTGCAAACTTGATCTTTGTGATGTTATCTGTTTTTCTGCCTTGCTGTATCCACCTTGTAGTTGCACTTGATCACATTGACTTGACTGGTATTTGTTACCTGTACTTGTTGTATATGACTTCAACCTGGGTCATTTGTAGTTTGTTGTGCATTTGATTTCTTAGTGTATCCTAATTTGTCACCGTAGTAGTTTAACTTGAAATTGGTTCCTGTTCACTTGAGATTGAAGTTGTTCTTCATTGGTTGTGTATGTTGGCATCTCTGGTGAGTCTTTGGTGGTTCTTCCACTTTGAATTGCTTACAGACTGTCTTGAGTCTGCATCCATGTTGATATTTTCATTTTTCTTTGTTCCAATGTGGTTTGCACATGTCATTCTGAAGCTGGGTCTGATGAACTTTGTTGAACTTGAAGTTCTCCCTGTTGTGTCTTTCATAATCCAGTATACTTGCAATGGTCTCTTCATGGTAGTTGGTCCATGAGTTGTTGTCTGCATTATGACATTTTTGGTTGCTGTGTCATGTTTGCAGTTTCATGTTGATTTGGATTTGCATCCATTTTTCTTTGTTGATGTTGAGGATGCTGTTTATTTGAGTTTAAAGTGTTGTCTCATTCACTATCATCAGTTGCATTACATAGTTGCCAGTTGCATTGTATTCATATCGTAATTGAACCAGTATTGTTGTATTTGAGTATAGCACCTGTAGTGTATAATTTCAATTGAGTCTACACTTGCCATGCTATAACTTGATCTCTTGTTTATGTATGCATCCCAGTCATATTTGTTGTCATATTAGTTTGCACTGCGATGGATCATTTCGGTTGTGACTTGTTCTCTGATGATTTCATTAGGTTCATGTGTACTTGATTTCATTTGCCTTTACTTGAAATTGTTTTGTGCACTTGGTCATTGGGCCTTTGTACCTGCTGCACCTGCTTGATCAGTTTCATTCATCCTTGTTTATTTTTGTTGCCTTCACCCAAACTTCCATGTGGTGGCTGCAGTTATTGTTGCAGTTTGCCCTTGAATTCCAAGTGGGGCTGTAGTTCATTTTTATAGAATTTTTGCACTTGATGAAGTGTGCAGTAATGAGTTGTGTGGGAATTTGTTTCTTGAGTTTACTTGAGTATATGCAACTAGTTGCATTTCAACCCAGCCATGTTGCACGGGTTTTGGTGTTGCAGCTGCGTTGAGTCACTGACTTGACCTCTGCAGCTTCGATTGCTGTTAGTCTTCACTGTTGTGATGATTTTATATACGGTTGTGGCGAGGCAGTACGCGTGCGTGCACTGCAGCCACCCGGAATTGACAAATCTTGAATTGATATTTCCTTTGTGTTTTGATCCATTGATCTCTTTGCGTATTTCGTATGGTGTATTGGCGAGGCCGTACACGCGTGCGTGTATGGCAGCCAATCGAACTCTGATGGTTTTAAAGTGACAATTTCAATTGTTTTAAATTGATTTAGTCGATTTGATAAATTGTTTATTTATCTCTGTTGATGATTTAAATCTGCTGATTTATTGTTTAACACTGTTTAGTGTTAAAATTTACCGTTATCCGATTTCTTTGTTTAAAGAAGCGGATAGACGGGAATTATTGTGACTGTCGTCTATTTGATTATTATTGCTTCTATGCACTAATAACTGGTTTGAATTAGACTGACCTGTGTATTATTTTCTTTTGAATGTAATACTCGGGTCAGACCGAGTATTTCTACAGCTTGAAGATTTCCAGGCAGCGAAGTTAGAGAGAGAGTAAAGAATCACTTAAGCTTTCAAGAGAAAATTGTATTTTAAGATATTCCGCTGTATCAGTTAAATACATTGTATAAACTTTGATGTATGTATGTAAAAAGATTTATAGAAATGAAATATTATTATTCTGTGTTTCTGTGGCTGATTCTGTTTAAACTTCATAAACTAAATAACAATTCGTCTTTTTGAACGTTTCAAGTTGGTCTAATTACCGACTGGAGGCGGTCAGAAAGGGGGAATGTTACAGGAAGTCTGACCTTGACCTTGGGGATGTTGTGCTTTTGGCATTTTCTCAAGAAATCCCTAATAGTAAGATGAGATAAAGGAGAATCGAGTGGATTGTCCAGTATTGTCACTCCATCTAATATCACATTTGGAGATACAGTTGTGGGTTAAATCAGCTGTAATCATAAATGGAGCAGCAATCATGTGTGCGTTAGAGTAGAAGATGGCTTGGTATCAGCAGTTGAAGAAGAAGACAGAATATAACTAGATGCAACTGCTACAGATGTAGATGCGGAAGCACTACCATTGTCGTGGATCTGGTCGAATGTCGAAGATCCATTAATTATATCTAAGCTTACTTTGTGCAGTTAAAGTCCCGCTAAATCCCTATAAAATCTCCGCTATAGCATATAGCGCTCTTCGACTGCTACGCTATTTCAGTTTAGCGCTATTAAACAGTAGATCTGCTTTAAGCCCCACTATTTTCAGCTACAACCGTTAAATCAAGGCTTTTTAGTTGCAACATTAATATATAAAGGTTGATTTGAGTGGTTCTCTTTTAAACCAAATCTACAAAATTAAGGTAAAGACCTAATTTTAAGACATAAGCACTCAATATAAGTTAGAAATATATTGTAGTCGCCAAATCTAATTTGCAAAAAATTTGATATTCTTCGATTTTATTAGATAATATTTTCTTTTCCTACAAAAATGATGTGAGAACAAGAATAAAGTAACTTTAAATATGTAGTTTAATATCTAATGATGTTTTTTGCACCTACGTTATTTTACGCTATATTCCCGCTACAACTTTTTTCACCTCCACCGTTATAGAACCGCTAAGCGCTTTAACTGAACAAAGCTTACTAAAAAGCTCAATGGATGGATATTAAATAAGATATGTGTGTAATATTGCATGTATCACGAGGGTGTGGTAGTTGTACAATGCCTAACGAGTATTGATGTGTGTCGACCTATCAGACTTTGTACATCAATTGAGGAGTAAGTAGTGTCCTAGAAGTACATGTATAACATACATCAGGTATTATATAAGGTAGTGTGATATATACAGCAAATGCTCACTCGTGCTTGGAAATGAGTTCCTAATACACGATATAACAGTATATTGGAAGGAAACTATTAATATAAAAACTACCTTTATAACCCTGGATTAATCCTGTAGGTAAGAACTCTTTTTTCTGACCGTTCTTTGCTTGGAGAGGTTGTACATTATTCAAGAAATTGGAGATTCTGGAACCACTGGAGACAAATGGCGATGGAACAAGTAGGCTTAATGGCGATCAAAATCAGCAAAATCCTCTATTCCAACATGTTTAACCTATTGATTCACAATGTTTGATGTAAGGTTAGGAGATCGATCCAAAGTATTGGAAATGTTATGGAAATTTGATTCAATGCATTAGATAATTGTTATACATGCTCTGACCAGTGCAAATTAAACTCCAAATCATCAAAATATAGTTTCCATTGTTGATTGACCTTATTTGGGGGTTTATGATTTAGGTATCGATCAAAAACATATAGAGATTTGATGGATTCATATTTGATAGGAGATTTTCATACCTAATTGATTAGATATTATTCAAGTTGCCTATAGATCGATTTCATCAAGTTTGCGAAAGAAAAGAAGCCCGAGGTCAGTGTTAAAATGATGGAAGCAGTAACAGGTAAGAATGCAAAGGGAGAAAATTAGCTAAGTATGTAGATATTTATACCAGGATCGGTTGGTACTGATCCATCTAATGGATCTCTACCAATAGATGAAAATTGACTCTTTTTCCAATCTCCCAAGCAACTTTAATCCTTAGTGATTACACATTGAATTTGAAATTTATAGACATCAACTTACTTATGGTTTAGTGGAATTGTCTGTAGAGAAGGCAAGTTCTTTGAACTGCAAAACCTCGAAATTTATATCAATTGAAAAGACGTGACTCGGCAACTATGTGGAGCAGAATTGTTTTTTAAATACATGACTTCACATGAAGATAGTCCAAATAACAAGAGTGTCTATTCAATTTAGAATTTAGTCACTTATCAATGGACAAAGCACACTTTGTAATTATAGAAGCATACTTTGGGGGCAAGTGTTACTCTTGAATTTTCGATTACAACGATCTGATGATACTGGATTTCAAAATGAGCAACAATTGGATACTAAGCCCTCAAACAGTCAATTTCAATGAAATGCAAAATAAAAGAGAGGAAATTTTTGTTAAGTATAATGATCGATACCGGTCCACAGACGGATCGGTGCCAATTCATCGAGAGTTGTAATTCTTAGTGAATTCTTAGTAAAGACTGGTTTTGGGGCATGAAATAAATATGAAGTAAGAGCGGATCGATGGAAAAAATGAGGAAAATTACACAAGACTATCGATCGACACCGATCCACATGGATTGATTGATTGATTGTAACAACCCGCATATTTAACGATAATATATTAAATAATTTAATTTATATATTAAGTCATTATTGAATTGGAAATCTAAAATATGACTTTTTGCATGCGGTCGAATTAGGACTTGAGACCACTTTCGTTGAGTCCGGATCGATGTTGCGAATTTGAATGAGTATATGGCTCGATATGTTTGGAGTTTGAAATTTTTGAAAATGAATAGTGTCGGATGAAAAGACTTGTGGCTTAGCGCATTAATTGCCTATATGTGGCTAACTCCCTTCATTATCTCTCATTCACGGTCATTCCTTCTCGTCTTTCTCTAATGGTCTCCTAATCCCCTCTTAATCACTTTCTAATCCCTTAATCCTAATACCTTTAAATAAAATACTTAAATACAAATAAAAATTGCCATATTTCTTCTCTTCCAATTCTCTACAAAACTCGCGAAGGAATTAGCATGAATCAGATTTTGGAGAGAGATCTCAACTTTAAAGTTAGCTTGGAGATGGCTTTGGGTGATTAGAGCTTGATTTAAGGAAAGAGGAGGAGAATGGGATGATTATCCTTATCAGTTTATGTGTTATATTTTATATTTTCATTTATTGCTTAATATTGAAATATATGAAGTGATTTGGAGGATGATTGAGTTAGTTTTGACATGTATTCATGTTATGAACATGTTTCCCTTAGCTAATTAATTGTTTAAAACCCTGATATTATGTTTCGAAAATAGTTAGTATGCCCTAGATTTGATTTGGGCTAATTGGGTGATTGTTTGTGATGTTATTGTTTGATTTGGGATTAATTAAGTAGTGCAATGATGTGCATGTCATTGGAAAATATTAATTAATCCACCAGAATTGATTTGCAAAAGTGTTATAAGCTAATTAAGGGGTTTGGTAGTTTTACATCCCTCATTAAAGTAATTAAAGACCCTATAAGCCTTAATTAGTATTTATAAAATGGGTCCATGATTTTATAAATGAATTCTATATTTTATAAAATGGTTATGGGATTTTAAAAAATAGTAAAAAGGTGAATACTTGATTTTTTATGAAGTGATTAAGTATTTTAAAGGCTGCAAAGTGATTATAAGCTAGCATGACATTTTATTAAATGTTTTATGATTTCATAAAATAATATAAAGAGATGTTTCAAACTTATTATTGGAAAGATGACTAAAAAGTAATATTTGAACAAGAAATAGTTGAATTGCCTACTGGATATACGTATGTGTATACGTGCACGAGCGGGAATATGTATACATGTATCCGGGGTTAAGTAACGATCAAAACAACCCTAGTGTTGTAGCAATAATTGTGATGAGAGTTATGTTTGTAAGAGGTGGATATTTTTCGTAATAGATTGTATTTGCATACAGGAATGTCGGTATGTGTATATGGTCATGTTATGAGAGATCTCACGTAACCATAGCGACCACCGGATGCGCTAAGTTGCGTGGGAAAATGCTGGGTCGAGTAATCGCCCCGTGAAGCTCGTTTGCAATTGTTTAGTTATACAGAAGTATTATTGAATATAATTTCATTGCAGGCGTTTCACATAGCAAAGCGACCACTGTGTGCGCTAAGTTACATGAGAGTATACCGGGTCGAATAATTGCCCCGATGAAGTCCGTAAATGTGAATTGATAAGTTAATTTGTGTTAGCGTGAACGTATGTGCATATGCATGCATGAATGAGTGTATCGACACACGTATAAGCTACACACAAGGACAGAGAAAAGTTCAAGTTGTGTAAATTCATGATTTAAAGTCTTTAGATTGAAGAGAATTTCGCCACAATCGCAATGGAAGAAAGAGCGAGTCATTTGGAGCTACAGATCAAAAGTTATGAGTGTTTGAAGTTTCATTCTGCCCATAACAGGCATCCAGATGTCTGACCCAAAGTTTTAGGTATCAGGATAAAACCTAGGAACGGATAGCAACATATGTCAGATATCTAACCCAAAATCTTAGAGGTCTGGGAGATGTCGCGGACGTCTGACAGCCTGTTGTTCGAGTTTTATCGATCGGTCGATCGAAATTTCAAAATGCGATAACTTTCGCACACGGACTCGGATTGAGCGCCTGTTTAAACCAATGTTCATCATTTTTCGAGGCCTAACATCAGGAAAAATTTGGTAGGTTTTGAAGTACTTTGATTTTGGGGCCCACATGGGACCCACACCGGCACGTATTCCAAAAACCGTTGATTTTGAGATAGATGGTGTTAGTGCAAAATTGGTCACTAACACCCAAATCCAGATGAAAGCACCAAATCACAGTCACAGATCACAGATAGAATGTATGTAGAGAGTATGAATGTAAAGAACAATGAAAATAAAAAAGAAAGCAGTAATAACACAAGATTTATAGTGGTTCGGCTAACTCCGGCCTACGTTCACTCCAAAAATTTTCTTTCTATTGATATGAGAATCAATTACAATTACAACCCGGAATTTTTTTAACAGTGGCAGAGTAGCCTTAGTGGAGAAGAGGAAGGGGAATAGAATCATGTCCCTTTTCTGAAGCCCCACATGCTGTATTTATTAGCAAAACCTGAGTTATTGGGCTTCCTGAATGATCCCGGCCCATCAGCACCAATGCCGATCCAAAAATGATGACCCAGAAATGATGATTCAGAAATGACGACCCAGAAATGACGACCCAGAAATGACGATATAGAAATGGCGATCCATAAATGATGACCCAGAAATGACGAACCAAAAATGACGACCTAGAAATGACGACCCAGGAATGACGACCCAGGACCCAGGAATGACGACCCAGGACCCAGAAATGACGACCCAGAAATGACGATCTAGAAATGACGATCTAGACGACCACCGAGCCACATCTACCGACCCATTCAGGCCGAGCCACTCGTGACTTTCCACCCTTGACCGAGCCATACTAGCCTTCATACCTCCAATCCTTTGCTAACTCGATACTCGTTCGAGCCCGATCATATCTTCTGCAACTATCGTCTTGTAGTCGGGTAACACTATTGATTTTAGTTAAATCCACATGTCTATGGCCTTGCCAAAAGGTGGGTTAACATTTGCCCCTCAAAACATGCCTTGCGGTAGGAAGGCGTGTTTTGAATAGCTTTTGATCTATCATCCAAAGTCCATATGTCATCCATAGCCATACCATCTGATCCATAATCCAATCCATTTTATCCTAGTGCCATTGCCATATCCTTATTCAAATCCGCGACTGCTTCGAGTTGATATCCGATCCCTATCCAGTAACCAAATCCTCATCCAATTCCACATCCATCCAAACCCGATAATCGAGTTATAATCCATCCATATCCATAACCAATAACCAAATCCATGACCTCTCCCGGTCGATATCCAAATCCGGGATCGCTCCGGATCATAACCAATCCATAGTCATTCAAAGGTAAAATCCGAATCCATAACCTCTCCGGGTTCTTGCCAAGCACACTCCACACTCGACGACCTATGTTAAGTAATGCCATTGTATTCCTGGTTTAGTGTCCCCGAACGCTGAGTAATGCCGGGGCTTAAGTCCTAAGCCGAATCATGGTCACTCCAGACCCTTGCCGAGCATAGTCCATACTCGATGACCTGAAATTGTAACCGATAGATAATATGGGGCCTAAGTCCTAGGTCGAATCCTGGTCTCTCCGGACCCTTGCTGAGCATAGTCCATGCTAGACGACCTGAAATTATAACCGATAGATAATATGGGGCCTAAGTCCTAGGCCGAATCCTGGTCTCTCCGGACCCTTGTCGAGCATAGTCCATGCTCGACGACCTTTTAGCCAAAAAACCAGACAAAAAGTCCATCAAAATCTAATCTGAAATCCAAATTCAAACCAGAAAACCATAAACCCATATCAAAAGTCCAAACCAAAAGGAAAACGTCCAAACTAGAATCCAAATCAGAAAACAATAAAAACCAGGAGTTCAAAGCAAACTCCAAAACCAAACCAGAAAAAGCAAGAGTCCAAGCCCAAAAGAAAAAACAGATTTCACAAACCAGAGCATCACGGTTTATCATCATCTCAGAGCATGCCTAGGGGTTTTCTCCGTCCCCATACATGAGTAAGTGACTTAGCCGTATGCCTAGAGTTTGCTACTTATTCCAAACCATCACGATTAGTTGATGACCAACCGACCACCATTCCTAGGCCTTGCGCCATTGTCGTTCAAGGTAGGCGGTGGCTGCTCCTATTCCACCGCCCCATTCCGAGTTTTGACATATTGCCGCAACTGACCATTCCTTACATGCTCCTTGATTATTTCCTTTAGATGCCTGCAGCTGTTAGTATCATGCCCGTTCAGGTCATGAAAGAGACAGTACCTTCCCGATGCCCTTTCGCGTTCTGAGGGTTCCCTCCTTGCCGGCCTTTGATAAGGAAGGTGATCCCGAGTGTCCTAGTATATCCCTTCCAATGTCTCATTCAGTCCGGTGTAGGTGGAAAATTTTGGTTCTCCCCAACGCTTCCTCTTCCCTTTATCCTTATTTTTACCCGAGTTTTCACCGGACGGTTCTCCATCCTTAACTATGTTTACTTCCTTTGACCTCATATCCAAACATGTATCCTCTTGTCAAAGAAATCTCTCAACTTCGTGAAAGAATTCCCCAAGATCCATTGGTAGATCCTGTATCAACGATACTTTGAAATCCGAATTATCCCTGACTCCTGACACCGCTGCCATCAGAAACATTGATGGATCCGGCCGATCCACCGAAGCAACTGCTACATTAAACCAAGTTAAAAAAGTCCTAAGAGATTCTCCTGCCTTCTGCTTCACTGACGTCAGTGTCATCACATTCTTCAGCCTTTTGATGTGGACTCGAAACTGTTTCAAAAACCTGTCCACCAATTTTGTCCATGTTCCAATTGATCCATCTTCTAGTTGTCTGAACCACATAGCAGCTATATCGGTCAAGTACAGGGGAAAACACCGGGCCATAACCTCCTCTAATGCCCTAGCACTTCCAGATGCCTTGTGTATCTCATCAAGTGGTCCGTGGGATCCGTCTTACCGTTGTATACTTCCAGAGTGGGCAGCTTGAAATCGGGTGGATTCCTAGCCATCCTGATGTTTCGGGTAAATGGCTTTTGTTGACTCCCTCCAAATCTCTGTTTGTCAGGCCTCTGCGAATAGTTCGCCTGACAATGTCGGTTAATCCAGTGTTACCTACCAAGGGTTGCCCCCATCTACATTTCCTAACTGCCCTCCAAGTCCACGAGGGAATTCTGGCACATACTCCTCGTCACGTACTCCTGTATTCCTGTTGGTGCTGGGCTGCGCAGCGTCATCTGGTATCCCTCCATGGATTGGTCCAGCATTACCTGGTGGTGTGCCCCCGAGTCTAGGTCCATCCAGATTGACAGTTGTTTGCTGATTGGGGGTTGTCCCCTGCTGAACCGCTCCATCTGCTTGTCTGTTGAGTCCTTTTGATCCAACTCCATGGATCTGAACTCCTACAGCTCCTGTTGTTCATGCTTGTCCAAATTGTTTGAAAAGTGTTTGCTTCATTTCCTCTTGCCTTTTCATCAATTGCTCCTGCATGGAATTCATCATGACATGCATTTCGTCCCTAGTGATGTAGATTGAAGCTTGATTAGCTCCAGAGGAAGCCTCCTGACTTCCCTCTTGCTGACTCCTTTCCGTCCTCTGTCTCCCAGTTGATTGCTTTGCCATAGTCTCCAGAATCCAAGTTCCTAAGCCTTTAAATCCAAAATCCAAGCTTCGGAATCCCTGAGTGCTAGCATTCTCAATGAAAGCACCAAAATGTTAGCGCCAAAATTGGTCACTAACACCCAAATCCAGATGAAAGCACCAAATCACAGTCACAGATCACAGATAGAATGTATGTAGAGAGTATGAATGTGAAGAACAATAAAAAAAGCAGTAATAACACAGGATTTATAGTGGTTTGGCTAACTTCGGCCTACGTCCACTCCAAAAATTTCCTTTCTATTGATATGAGAATCAATTACAATTACAACCAGGAATTTTTTAAACAACAATGGCAGTGTAGCCTTAGTGGAGAAGAGGAAGGGGAACAGAATCAGATCCCTTTTCTGAAGCCCCACATGGTGTATTTATAGGCAAAACCTGAGTTACTGGGCTTCCTGAATGATCCGGGCCCATCAACACTAATGCCGATCCAAAAATGACGACCCAGAAATGACGACCCAGAAATGATGATCCAGAAACGACGAACCAGAAATGACGAACCAAAAATGACGATCTAGAAGTGACGATCTAGATCACCACCAAGCCACATCTACCGACCCATTCAGGCCGAGCCACTCGTGACTTTCCACCCTTGATCGAGCCATACTAGCCTTTATACCTCCAATCCTTTCCTAACTCGATACTCGTTCGAGCCCGATCATATCTTCTACAACTATCGCCTTGTAGCCGGGTAAAACTGTTGATTTTAGTTAAATCTGCATGGCCTTGCCAAAAGGTGGGTTAACAGATGGGGAGGATATACCGAAAGAGTATTATGACATTGGGGTTATGAGTTCAATTTGGAATGTGATTTGGATTAATATAGGGTTTTGTTAGAGTTTTCTGGTGGGTTTTAAGCCATGGCGACTAGAGCCATGCATGGCGATTCTATACGATTTTTTATGATAGCAAGCTGGGACATGGAGTTCCCTAGTAGCAAGTCATCCATGATTTTGATGATAGCGGGCTGGGAAATAGAGTTCCCTAGTAGTGGGTCATCTAGGTTTTTATACGATAGCGAGTTGAGACATAGAGTTCCTCAATAGCGAGTCACATATGATTTGTGATGATAGTGGGCTGAGACATGGAGTTTCTTAGTAGCGAGTCATCTACGATTTCGATAATAGGGCGCTTAAACATAAAGTTCCCCAATAGCGAGTCATCTACGATTTGATCTTAGTGGCAGGGACCATATGCATTATGGAATACCTATCTGGTTTTAGCCGTATGGACTATATGCATTGGGGTGTATCCTGTAACGACTTGGATTTTTCGATGTTTGATTTGGGATATTTAAATGGTTTTAAATATGGATTTGAAATATAATTTGATTTTTGAATATAAAGATTTCTGTTGAAATTTTAAAATGAATTTAAAATTCCAAATATGGAGATTTATTGAATATATAAATTGCTAAATTAATAATTGAAAATCATTTAAATATCTGAATTGGAATTGAATAAGAATCGAGATCAATTTCTATTATTGATATAAATTCTATTAGAATTATAATTGAGTTAATAAGCTTTTAAAAATTGAAATTTCAAGTGATTTGGACAATTTTTGAAATCGTCAATTTAATCGACGCGTTAAAATAGCAATCCGGGGCACAGTCTCGGAATTCGACGAAACTAGTTCCATTGGATCTTTAATAGTGTATTATTATCGTATTTCAAATTTCGTAGCGTTTGGATTTACCGTTTGGCCGTACGATCTGAAAACGCCTAGAATAGTTTAATTGAATTTAATTTAAATAGTCAATTTAAAAGGCTATCTTCCACATAAGATCGAATTGGAGCTCGAGTCTTGTTCCATTGGGTCCGGAATAGCGGTATAACATTAAGAACGCTTAAGGGCATGCCTAAATAGAGATTCAGGATTTTGAGTTATCCATATTCGAGATATTTTGAGAAAACAAAGATAAAGGAAAAATCAAATCAAAGTCATTGTAGCCGACCTACTATCCTATACGAGCCCATAAACTTGTCTAGTCATGATCTCTTCTTTCCCATTCCCTCTCTTTTATTTAAAATTGATCTCTTTCTTCCTCTCATCAATTCAAACGAAATCAATATAGAAAAGAAAAAAAAGAGTTGACCCTTCTCAAACACGCCGCTTTCTCCCCTTGAAAATCGTGAACATCTTTTCTTTCCTTGGCTTCCTCAAGTTCAATTTCGAAACCATATTAAGAAAAAAAACTGTTCGATTATTAAAAAAATGAAGGATCATGCGACGTGCTCTGGACGATGTCACAATGAATTGGAAAGGCACGACATTCGAATTCATGATTTAGGGTTTTGTTCCTGGAGTAGCTCATGAGCATGTGCGTGGGGGTTGGGGCGTGACTTCAACTGGATGAACGGTGAGAGGAAAAAAATATGTCGAGGGCAGTCGTAATTTTCTTCCTGGGAGCTTGAGTTCGTGAAGGCGAGAGGGAGGCTTGCTCGGTCGGCGATGAGCAGTGGAGTGGAATCATGATTCGAGATCGGTTGGCGACTTCAGGATGGTCGAATACAGCTTGATGTCCGTGAGAGGGGGATTAGAGTGGGGGTCACATTTGGTTACTCGTCTGTGCGATACTGGGAGGAGAGGTAATTAACATTTATAATTAGACAATCAAGTTAATTAATCAGAAAATTAATTATTTTTTATTTTATTCGAATTCTTATAAAATGAATAACCTTGTTATACGAGGTCTAGAATGAATTAAATAGTCGTGTGGAATTCGTAGCTAGAAAATCTACGTGATGGAATTAAAATTGGAATGGATTGCAAATTAAATTAAGGTGAGTAAATCTCACTCGACTAGGATTACTATTTAATTTAAATTGTTGAAATTTAATTATTGAATGATTGGCTTATTGGTAATTATTATTATCAGTTGGATGATTATATTATTTATATTAGCATATATATTAGTATTTGGATATATTTACCGCCTATTGGAGCGGATGAGACCCTATGCGTCCCGCATAATAGCGGATGACCCTATATACCGCGATATCCCCCTCGAAGTGGGATTGGTATTTTCTGTTATCTAACATCTGTGGATGCAGGGGAAATAGGTTAAAGGGATCCAACTGGATTCCTCAAATTTATATTGATTGTTTTTCATATATAATAATATATGATGTGTTAGAATAATCTGTTATAGATTATTGTTGCAATGTGAATTATTGGATGCTATAGTAGCACTGGCTTAACTTTTGGTATTTTAAATACCATAAATATTATTTTTGGAAATTGAAAAGATTTAAAAGGAGATTTTGAATATAAAAATATTCATATATAAATTTGGATTAGTTTTAAGAAATTGATTTAGATAAAAACAATAATTGATTTTGGTTTGTATTTAACTATTCGTAAAAATATTTTAAATTGAGATTTTAAATAATTTATATAGAAAATTTTTAAACGGTGGATTTTTAAACAATATTTCTAGAAAATATGAAAAGGAGTTGAAATCGATATTTTAAATAGATTTGTGAAATAAATGGAATTTATTAAGAAATGGATTTATAAAATGAGGTTTTATAAATGGGATTAGTTTTATAAACAAGTGAAACTCAAAGGAGTTATAAATTTATAACGATATTTATAAACAAGGGAAAATGAAAATTAATAGATAAATTGGAATATAATTTCACAGGGTGAATTTATATCGAGATATGAAAAATAGATTTTAGGGAAATAGTGAATTCTATTTTTGAAAAGTGACGATGGTTAGAAAAATCGGAATGGGATCGATGTGTGGTAAATCGAGAGGGATTTATAAATTGAATTGGTTATTGGGATTTTAAAAATATATTTTATTAAGAGGTTAAGTTTTGATTTAAAAAGGAAAATTCTATTTATTTAACTATGTAAATTTAAGCTAGTTAGTACTGGAATACTTCTTAAGTGAATTTTTTCAAATGTCTAATTTTAATTGAAATTAAATTCTAACTTTTATAATCGGCTTTGAAAATTGATTTGTTGTCTAAAAATGGATTATTGATGTTTATATAAAGTGTTCGATATTTTTAAATAATTACTTGAACATGTTTTAAAAATAAATTATTATTCTTTTAAATACTTATTTATTTACATATATATATATATGGAGAGTTTTGTAATTATTGAAATTTAATTATAAATCTTCTCGAGAATCTGGAAACGGGGTTTATTCAGTAGATGGGATTTATAGGAGAAATTCTCAAAAAGGGAATTTGGGAAGAAGTAAGAAATTTCCGAAATAGTTAAATAAAATTGAACTTTGAAAAATGAATTAGAATTCATAAAAGAATCTAGAAATTGATATTTGGAATTTTGGACAAGTGTTGCCTTGGAAATATTAAAGGAAATTAATTAAGGAAACCGAAACTTATAGAATTCGTTCTAAACGAGTTAAGGAATTTACAAATAAATTTGTAAATGATTTTGAGAAAATACGAAATAAATGGAATACTTCCTAAGTGTTGAACATAATAATATGTTGGAAAAATATTCTAAGTATTGGAAAGGTTTGGGAATATTCCATTGAAAATATAAGGATTTGAAACCGTTTCAATTGTTGGAAGGGATTTGACTATATACCTTATAAAGATATTTTGAAATAAATTTTTGGAAAATTTATAATAAGGCCCGATGTCTGCTTATGGATGTTTTATTGATAGTTAAATACCCGACTATCAATTTTGGCCAAATTCGTTGATCGTTTCTGTAACGACCCCAGATTTTAATTAAGTTTAAATTGATAATTAATTTATTTTTTGAATTAAAATTGTGAAATTAATCAATTAAGTGATGCGAGTTTCCCCGAATTAAAATAATTCTGTATAAATCATTTAAATTTAAAATATTGTATATATATGTATATATGTGAATATATATGTATTTGAGTATATATGAGTAAATTTGAAATAACATATATATATATATATATATATATTTGATTCGAATTTAAATTGTAAATAAATGGTTTAAAAATGAAAATATATAAGATATAAAGTATACAGTAAATACATTGGATAAAAATCTAATAATACAAATTAAAATTTAGAAATTCATCTATATTACAAAATGAATATATATATATATATATAGTTTTATTCAACATAAAGTAAATATATAAATATTAATAAATCAATACAATATAATACAAATAAGATAGATACAAAAATAATAAAAGGAAATAAAATAGAATCTCACTTATATTACAAAGTGATGAAACAAAACAAAAGAAAATACACATTCAAATAAGAAAAGAAAATATGTATGCAAACATGAACACTTGAAAAAATAAACAAATGAAACAAAAATACATGAATATAAAGCTTGTAAAGGAAGCCACCACTATCTCATACATTTGTACAGCCGAAATGAAGAAGATTTTATAAATGGGATATGGTACAAACTAATTAATGCTAGCACACTAAAGTAAACACATCAGCCTCCAAATAAAAATATCCCTGTCCAAATTTTTGTACAAAATATAAACCATTGTACAACAAATTATATCACTTGTACCACATTTCATCTCAGCTTAAAACAATAAACAACATCACAATGTAAAACTCCATTACCTATATATCAATTCGTTCACCATTATAAACTGAGAAACAACTGAAGATAATATCATCTTACAATCAAACCAAGTATCAACTTAAGCTTCAGATTTAAAAACATTAAACAATCAAAGAAAGATCTAAGAACAAAGAAGAGTTTAGCTTGCAAAAATTCAAAGCCTGGGTCAAAGATAAGCTACTCTGTTCATTTCTTCAAAACCACTGTGAGTAACATTTTTTTTAAATATAACTTAAGTTAATATGGCAGCATGTTGTTCTCTGTGATAATATGTATTGTGTATATATGTGATTGTGAAAATCTGTGTATACATGTACCCTTTGATACTCTGTTAACCTGTTGTTTACTTTTTTTAGACAGATGTGTAAACAAACCTTCATCACTTGATCTAATAACTGTTTGAACTTAGGATGTAAATAAATGTTGTTTGTTTGGTTATAATCTAAGTGTTAAAAATTTATTAAAGTTGAAACAACATGTAATTGTCTCTGGCAATCAAGAAAGTTGAGTACAACTTTAAATAAGTTTAAAACAAATTTCTTAATTTAAGAATTCAGGTATTTAAAGTGAATCTATATACTTAAACATGATTTTCAAAATAAAAATCACAATTTTTAGAGTTAGGGATAGAGAGCAGTTCGGGTTCGACTGTATTGTGCATTTGGGGTTGCCGTGGGTGATCTCGTCGACTGGAGGAGTCGAGTTTCCTGCTGGAGGTGGAGGAGTGATCGGGGAAGCTCAAAAAAATGGCACGGTGGTGGATAGATAGCAGTGGTGGTGCCGGCGAAGGTTTAAAGTTTCTAAACCTAGTTTTGAGGTGTCATGGTTTTTTCGTTTCGTTCGGCGTCACCGTTCGATCGAGTGTCACGTGCTTTTGGGGTTTGGTAGAGGTTGAGGTGACGAAGCGATGACCGAGGTTTCGCGTGTTCTGATGGTCAGAGCTGCGATCACGAGATGGTTTCAGGTTTTGGGGTTGTGGTGGTCTACCCGTTCCAGGTTTGAATGTATTATCTCGAATTCAAATTCGAGAATTGAAGCACGATCTGATGATCGTGGAGTGATACGTGAGTGATTGTGGATGTGAGAAGATCATCACTGATGATCTGAGATAATCAACGGCGCCGTGCATGTGCACGGTGCACTGTGGTTCTGATGAACTTTGGTTTTAGCTTGGTCTCGAGTAAATTTAGGTATAACTCGAAATAGTTGGGTAGTTTACTCGAAGCGGATGCGTATTAGACTCGAAGCAAACTTGTTTCTGGCCCGGGTATAAGCTGTTTTCCAGGTTTAAACAAAACCTGTTCTGTTGCTTTGGGATTTTAAAATTAATTTCAAATTTCAAAACAAAGTTTAAGTTAAATTTTAAAAAATCAAAGTGTAAGAATGAATTCAAGTTAGTTCTGAAATATAGTTGGAATTAATAAGTTTATTTTCAAATTGCTTGATACCTTAAAGTTGTTTAAGCATTTATGTATTTTTAAGAAGAAGTTTGAATTTAAATTGTAAGTTGAAATTGTACAGGAAGCATTTAAAAAAAACCAAGACTGGGCTAAAAATCCAAATTTGAAGTTAAATTCCAGATTTTGAAATTTAATTAAGTTTGTAAATTTAAATGTTTAAATAAGTTTAATATGTGAATTTAAAGAAAATTTGGTAACCAAAGTATCATTTTAACTTGAGAATTTAAAGGCTTTAAAATTAGTTTTAAACCTTGGCATTTAATTTAAAACCTTATTCACAATAAATAAGAATTTAGTTTAAATCTTGAAATACAAATGAAATTTAAATGGAAATTTGGAAATGATCGTTTCCAAATATATTTATAAGTGATAATTAAATCATTAATAAAAAATGAGTTTCATCTTATGCTAATGAAGAATTAATGATTTATTTAATTCATTAAGTTAATTAAAATGAAAAAAAAAATATTTAATTAATTAATAATTTGGATTAATTAAATAAGTAATTAAAGGTTTAAATTACTTAATTAAGGTTTAAAGATTAATTAAGTTAATTTATTTGTGAATTAAGGATCATTAATTGGGTAAGATTAGATAAGTCAAGATTATTAATTAATAACTAGAAATGAATCAACCAAGTAATTAGGAATTAATTTAGTTATTGTAAGGTACTTCATTAACTAAATAATCAGGATAAATCAATGAGTGATTTATGGTTAATCAATTTCAATTGTTAATAAAGGTCATTAACTAAGATTATTTAGTAATTAATTAATGTGATTAATTTTGTTAATACTAAATTTTAATTTAATAATAATCATTTGTGGAATTGTTAAGCGTAATTACTTTATGGAAATAATTAATTAATTAAATGTTTTGAAATTAATTGATTATTTAATTACCATAACCAGCAAATTTATTCATGGAAATTAATCTGATTCCAAATCAATCCGATAATAAATTAATCCTACTTATGGATGCTTGGATTATATTGGACGTTGAATTGTTGGATATCCCTGATAGGTGATGCTTTGTGATATATCCTGATTTGTGTTATGATCTGTAGTGTGATTTATTTATCTGGGATAAATGTAATTAATTATCTGTGATGTAATTTATTATCTGTGATATATATATATATGATCTGTGAATAAAAGATAAGCGTTATAGTTTATACCGCTTATCAACTATATTTTTGTATTTTAATCTGTGATGGTTGATGATGTTGCACTATGTTTGTACCAAAATTGGGCACAACACTCTTCGGATGTGTTTGAAGAGATAAAATGAAGAGAAAAAATGTAAAATTAAGCAGATCTAACAAACACACCAGTAAACATATAAGAAAATGCATGGAAACACAGAGTTTTAAAGTGGTTCGGCGTATGGCCTACGTCCACTATGAAGTTGATGATTTTATTGATATTCACTCGCTGATTCCAACTGATTGCAACAGATTACAGCGGATTATAATGTTTGAAATTCGTGTACAACAGCAGCTATGGAGTACAAAAATGGATTCGGTAGAGTATGGACGTAGGAGAGCCAAAAGATCCCTTTTCTGTAGGCTCTGGGGTGCTATTTATAGGCGTAGGAGGCTGATATTTCGCTCAAATCTCGAGAGACTTCTTCTGGCACGTGAGGGGGCCCACGCGATCGATCCCACAAAGTTTCGGCCCGATCCGTGATCGATACGAACGAATTTCGTATTGATCAAGATTTGATCCAATCGAGCGGAAATTTGGCATGAACCTTCCTTAGGTCGCACGTAAGCTCCTGTGAAAATTTCATAGCATTTGGATCTGTGGATCTCGAGATATGATCGATGCAAGTTGGAGTTTTTCGTTCCATGATCGATACGAACGAATTTCGTATCGATCAAGATTTGCTTCGATTGGGATGAAATTTGGCAGGAACATTCCTTAGGTTGCCAGTCAGCTCCTGTCCAAATTTGGTGGCATTTGGATCTGTGGATCTCGAGATATGATCGATGTAAGTTGGAGTTTTTCGTTCCGTGATCGATACGAACGAATTTTGTATCGATCAAGATTTGCTCCGATTGGGACGAAATTTGGTAGGAACATTCCTTAGGTTGCCAGTCAGCTCCTGTCCAAATTTGGTGGCATTTGGACTTGTAGATCTCGAGTTATGATCGATGCAAGTTTGGATTTCTCAACCGTGATCCATCAATATCTGGAGCATATGAACTCCGATTGACTTGAAATTTGGAATGTTGGCTCTCATAGCTTTGCTTGTCATGTCATATCAATTTTAGCTCGATCCAGACTCGGAAAAAATTCACCGATATCCATAGTGAGCCTGCGTATAACCGATCTCCAAAACGAACAGTCATTGGTTTCTAGTCAAGTTCTTGGTGTCACGGCCTTGCCAAAAGGCGGGATAACACACTACAGTGTGAAACCGCTGGACTATACCATACACACACAAATATGGATTTCACGTGGAAATCGGTTAAGTCACAGATGATTTAAATTTAATATTTTGAAATTGAAATTTTAATTTCAATTAATTTTAGAAATGGATTTGGGTCAAATGTTAAAGCTTTTGAAAAGGTGTTTTCAAAGATAAAAGTTATTTTGAATAACTTGGTAAGTTTCAAATTTAAATAATTTAATTTGAATTTAAATTCAAAATTTGGAATTGAATTCCATTTTTGGAAATTATGGTTAAGGTGTTATAAATGTGTTTATATGAAATTAAACCATTTTAAAAGTATGGTTTTGAGAATTTGAATTTAACCCAAAGACTTTAATTCGTATAAATGAATCGGATTTTCCAGAATGGAAACTGTTTGTTTGCAAATGGTAAAAGTTTTCATATAAGAAATGAAATTCCAATTTAAGTTAAGGGATTTCAAGTTTGAATTGAAAAAAAATGGGTTTCCAAGTTATGAGTGAATTCTTTTTTAAAGTTATGAGTTAAATCTTGATTTAAAGATTTAATGAGTTAATCCAATTGAAATGGAAATCGATTTGAAAATCTGTGAATAGATCTTTGTGAAACTGGGTGAACTTTGTAAAATGAATCTTTTTGTAAAAGATTAAAATGGTAATGTGTTTAAACCATTTGAAAGGGAAGTTTTGGGTAATAAGTCATGACTTAATCGAAATCCCAATATCCATATGTTTTAAAATATCGCGCTCATTATTCGGTTTAGCCGGGAGAGGACCTTTGTGTCATATAACCCATTCCGAATAGTGATACGACGAAAATGGATTGCAATTGAAGACCTGTGGTGAAGTCCGGGTATTTGCGAGAGCGATAGGATAACCTATCGATTGTCTCTGCACTGAGTTGCTCCGGTATAGAGATTTCCTAAGTGATGGGAAGTTCGATCGGGATTGTGAATACCCAGATTGCAAGGGCTTCTTCGGAAGTGCCTTCGGTTCTGTTCGAACCTAGAACAGACTTGTATGGTTGTATGTCTGACACTACACTTTGAGATATAAAGCTGAATTCTTTCAAATACATTTCTGTTGGTGGCGGAGAATTTATTCTCTTAGCTTAACACCCTTCTCTGAGACGTACGAGTTCAGAGGTTATGTAGTTGAAGGTTATCAGCGATATACTCCCAATTTGGTAGTGTGGCATGCTGAGTGTTGCTGTGTGTTGATGGTCATTTGCTGATCATTTGTTGATCAAAGCATGGCTTTGTGAAAAAGCGTAGCTTTGTGGACGAAACCTCATCGAACCTCACAAACCGGAAATGGTCGAAACAGGAATGATGCGGCAAGGTTATGAGGGTCGCGCCCTTTAGGGTATGTCATTTCCTTCTGGAAAAGGGTGGTATCATGGTATGGAG
This sequence comes from Allium fistulosum, assembly GCA_030737815.1. Lineage (NCBI taxonomy): Eukaryota > Viridiplantae > Streptophyta > Magnoliopsida > Asparagales > Amaryllidaceae > Allium > Allium fistulosum. The sequence goes on along the minus strand of CM060904.1, from coordinate 287,300,076 downwards.
CCCAGATACTTACTCATGTGGACACACTATATTTATTACTGTGTCATGTTGTTGGTTATCGAGCGCTCAGATAAAGGTCCCAAAGGACCGGGGGATGGCATACTCGAGTAGTAGTTACCTAGTGTAAGGGGTAACCCGGCCTTGTGTTGGCAGAGATCCGGTTAGGTTCTCGGGACGTCCCACCAGAGGAGATCCCATTTATAGTAGGAAGTTCCTTAGCCTGACCATTTGTTTGAAATCCAATTCCCAATACGAACCCTGTACGGTTTTAGTTGTAGAACCTGCCATTTACTTATGGTGGTCACCACTATTTAGATGGTAGCTATAGTAGGCATAATTTGAAATGTCTATGCTGGCTAAGATTAATATTATAGTTTCGAAATGTTTTCCACTATGCACTAATAATAATAATCCAATGATTTTGCATAGTAAGCATGTTTGACTATCATAAGAAGAAATCTCCTCCAATTCTGTGTTTGCATTGTGTGTGTGGCGGGAGGTCTTATGGTAGTTTCATTTTCCAAAAGCATTGCGGGTTTCAATGTTTAAAATTCTTTTGTTGTTGTTTAAAGATAAACTGTTTCTGTTACTCACACCAGTCCCACGACTGACCTAGAGTTTATTGTTCCTTTCCTAAACTCTGGATGCCCACAATTTTCCACACGGGCAGTCTAGAGTTAGGTTTCTTTTCAGATAGTCAGGTTTAGTAGATTATATGGAGCTAGTTCAGTTTTTGGAGTTCATGGCTGACGTTGCTTATCTTGGTGCAACGTGATGGTGGTTCGAGTTGATGTTGGAGTTGTTGGATTCATTCTCTTTCTCAGATCATTTGGAGTTTTCACTTCTGTTATTTCCGCTGTACCATTATTTATCTCTGATATTTTTGTATCATATTGATATCATTGTTGTATATCATTCTGGATATTGTATTCATTGGAGTTGTATATGATATCATCTATTTCTTTCTTTCGCTGTGTTGTTATACTTAATGGTGTTATAAGCTCCGATGAGCCAGATTTGGCATTTGAATCTGCGGCATTTCGAGTACAAGTGAAGTACGGGTGCCGATTTTCGAAGGCCAAGTCAGGATTGCTACAATTGGTATCAGAGCTAAGGTTGAACTTTAGCTCAAGAGTATAACACATTAAGTAACTCATTAGAGATAGGGTGAAGTATACCCTAGAATGAGTATCCTTAAGATATTTGTTCGAACGCCTCAGTAAATTCTCTTGCTATCCACTGATAGTAAGTATGAGTGCAAGAAGAGGATGAGATAGGGGACAGGGGAATACGACTATAAATGGTCAATACCCTGTAACAACAAGGAAATAATCTTTTCTCTATCAATCTCTTTTGTTCTCAATTCTTCGATAATTCCTGGTAGATCCAGGAAGAAATTTGATATATTAATATGGGACATAAACTCCAAATAGGTCAGAATTGTTTGTTTGGATGGATTGGTTGCATTGGTTGATATGGTTGATAGGTATACTTTAGTTTCTAAACTAAAAGTTTTGAATATGTATCTATACATCTATCTATTCTTTGGGTCCCAATATGTTCTACGAATGGTTAGTTATCCCTTCGAACTGACCGATGCTACTGCACATTTCGTAGATCTAGATAACCCAAGTATCTTGTGAAGTGTTAAAACGGATTCGTTCTTATATCTATAATTGATCTTATGATTTGGTAAGCCAAATGCAGAATAGACGTTCAGTTGATTTGATAAAACATTCTTCATCTATCTTTGTGTCTCCTTGGCAAATTTCGAGGACGAAATTCTTTTAAGGGGGAAAGTCTGTAACGACCTCGGATTTTAATTAAGTTTAAATTGATAATTAATTTAATTTTTGAATTAAAATTGTGAAATTAATCAATTAAGTGATGCGAGTTTCCCCAAATTAAAATAAATTCTGTATAAATCATTTAAATTTAAAATATTATATATATATATATATATGTAGATATGTGAATATATATGTATTTGAGTATATATGAGTAAATTTGAAATAATATATATATATGATTCGAATTTAAATTGTAAATAAATGGTTTAAAAATGAAAATATATAAAATATAAAGTATAAAGTAAATACATTGGATAAAAATCTAATAATACAAATTAAAATTTAGAAATTCATCTATATTACAAAATATATATATATATAGTTTTATTCAATATAAAGTAAATATATAAATCTTAATAAATCAATACAATATAATACAAATAAAATAGATACAAAAATAATAAAAGGAAATAAAATAGAATCTCACTTATATTACAAAGTGATGAAACAAAACAAAAGAAAATACACATTCAAATAAGAAAAGAAAATATGTATGCAAACATGAACACTTGAAAAATAAACAAATGAAACAAAAATACATGAATATATAGCTTGTAAAGGAAGCCACCACTATCTCATACATTTGTACAGCCGAAATGAAGAAGATTTTATAAATGAGATATGGTACAAACTAATTAATGCTAGCACACTAAAGTAAACACATCAGCCTCCAAATAAAAATATCCCTGTCCAAATTTTTGTACAAAATATAAACCATTGTACAACAAATTATATCACTTGTACCACATTTCATCTCAACTTAAAACAATAAACAACATCACACTGTAAAACTCCATTTCCTATATATCAATTCGTTCACCAATATAAACTGAGAAACAACTGAAGATAATATCATCTTACAATCAAACCAAGTATCAACTTAAGCTTCAGATTTAAAAACATTAAACAATCAAAGAAAGATCTGAGAACAAAGAAGAGTTTAGCTTGCAAAAATTCAAAGCCTGGGTCAAAGATAAGCTGCTCTGTTCATTTCTTCAAAACCACTGTGAGTAACATTTTTTTTAAATATAACTTAAGTTAATATGACAGCATGTTGTTCTCTGTGATAATATGTATTGTGTATATATGTGATTGTGAAAATCTGTGTATACATGTACCCTTTGATACTCTATTAACCTGTTGTTTACTTTTTTTAGACAGATGTGTAAACAAACCTTCATCACTTGATCTAATAACTGTTTGAACTTAGGATGTAAATAAATGTTGTTTGTTTGGTTATAATCTAAGTGTTAAAAATTTATTAAAGTTGAAACAACATGTAATTGTCTCTGGCAATCAAGAAAGTTGAGTACAACTTTAAATAAGTTTAAAACAAATTTCTTAATTTAAGAATTCAGGTATTTAAAGTGAATCTATATACTTAAACATGATTTTCAAAATAAAAATCACAATTTTTAGAGTTAGGGATAGAGAGCAGTTCGGGTTCGACTGTATTGTGCATTTGGGGTTGCCATGGGTGATCTCGTCGACTGGAGGAGTCGAGTTTCCTCCCGGAGGTGGAGGAGTGATCGGGGAAGCTCGAAAAAATGGCGCGGTAGTGGATAGATAGCAGTGGTAGTGGCGGCGAAGGTTTAAAGTTTCTAAACCTAGTTTTGAGGTGTCGTGGTTTTTTCGTTTCGTTCGACGTCACCATTCGATCGAGTGTCATGTGCTTTTGGGGTTTGGTAGAGGTTGAGGTGATGAAGCGATGACCGAGGTTTCGCGTGTTCTGATGGTTGGAGCTGCGATCACGAGATGGTTTCAGGTTTTGGGGTTGTGGCGGTCTACCTGTTCCAGGTTTGAATGTATTATCTCGAATTCGAATTCGGGAATTGAAGCACGATCTGATGATCGTGGAGTGATACATGAGTGATTGTGGATGTGAGAAGATCATCATTGATGATCTGAGATAATCAACGGCACCGTGCATGTGCACGATGCACTGTGGTTCTGATGAACTTTGGTTTTAGCTTGGTCTCGAGTAAATTTAGGTATAACTCGAAATAGTTGGGTAGTTTACTCGAAGCAGATGCGTATTAGACTCGAAGCAAACTTGTTTCTGGCCCGGGTATAAGCTGTTTTCCAGGTTTAAACAAAACCTGTTCTGTTGCTTTGGGATTTTAAAATTAATTTCAAATTTCAAAAAAAAGTTTAAGTTAAATTTTAAAAAATCAAAGTGTAAGAATGAATTCAAGTTAGTTCTGAAATATAGTTGGAATTAATAAGTTTATTTTCAAATTGCTTGATACCTTAAAGTTGTTTAAGCATTTATGTATTTTTAAGAAGAAGTTTGAATTTAAATTGTAAGTTGAAATTGTACAGGAAACATTTAAAAAAAACCAAGACTGGGCTAAAAATCCAAATCTGAAGTTAAATTCCAGATTTTGAAATTTAATTAAGTTTGTAAATTTAAATGTTTAAATAAGTTTAATATGTGAATTTAAAGAAAATTTGGTAACCAAAGTATCATTTTAACTTGAGAATTTAAAGGCTTTAAAATTAGTTTTAAACCTTGGCATTTAATTTAAAATCTTATTCACAATAAATAAGAATTTAGTTTAAATCTTGAAATACAAATGAAATTTAAATGGAAATTTGGAAATGATCGTTTCCAAATATATTTATAAGTGATAATTAATCATTAATAAAAAATGAGTTTCACCTTATGCTAATGAAGAATTAATGATTTATTTAATTCATTAAGTTAATTAAAATGAAAAAAATTAATTTATTTAATTAATTAATAATTTGGATTAATTAAATAAGTAATTAAAGGTTTAAATTACTTAATTAAGGTTTAAAGATTAATTAAGTTAATTTATTTGTGAATTAAGGATCATTAATTGGGTAAGATTAGATAAGTCAAGATTATTAATTAATGACTAGAAATGAATCAACCAAGTAATTAGGAATTAATTTAGTTATTGTAAGGTACTTCATTAACTAAATAATCAGGATAAATCAATGAGTGATTTATGGTTAATCAATTTCAATTGTTAATAAAGGTCATTAAATAAGATTATTTAGTAATTAATTAATGTGATTAATTTTGTTACTACTAAATTTTAATTTAATAATAATCATTTGTGGAATTGTTAAGCGTAATTACTTTATGGAAATAATTAATTAATTAAATTTGTTGAAATTAATTTATTATTTAATTACCATAACCAGCAAATTTATTCATGGAAATTAATTTGATTCTAAATCAATCAGATAATAAATTAATCCTACTTATGGATGCTTGGATTATATTGGACGTTGAATTGTTGGATATCCCTGATAGGTGATGCTTTGTGATATATCCTGATTTGTGTTATGATCTGTAGTGTGATTTATTTATCTGGGATAAATGTAATTAATTATCTGTGATGTAATTTATTATCTATGATATATATATGTGTGTGTGATCTGTGAATAAAAGATAAGCATTATAGTTTATACCGCTTATCAACTATATTTCTGTATTTTAATCTGTGATGGTTGATGATGTTGCACTACTGTGCGAAACCCCTGGACTACACCATACACACACAAATACGGATTTCACGTGGAAATCGGTTAAGTCACAGATGATTTAAATTTAATATTTTGAAATTGAAATTTTAATTTCAATTGATTTTAGAAATGGATTTGGGTCAAATGTTAAAGCTTTTGAAAATGTGTTCTCAAAGATAAAAGTTATTTTGAATAACTTGGTAAGTTTCCAATTTAAATAATTTAGTTTGAATTTAAATTCAAAATATGGAATTGAATTCCATATTTGGAAATTATGGTTAAGATGTTATAAATGTGTTTATATAAAATTAAACCATTTTAAAAATATGGTTTTGAGAATTTGAATTTAACTCAAAGACTTTAATTCGTATAAATGAATCAGATTTTCCAGAATGGAAACTGTTTGTTTTCAAATGATAAAAGCTTTCATATAAGAAATGAAATTCCAATTTAAGTTAAGGGATTTCAAGTTTGAATTGAAAAAAAATGGTTTTCCAAGTTATGAGTGAATTCTTTTTGAAAGCTATGAGTTAAATCTTGATTTAAAGATTTAATGAGTTAATCCAATTGAAATGGAAATCGATTTGAAAATCTGTGAATAGATCTTTGTGAAACTGGGTGAACTTTGTGAAATGAATCTTTTTGTAAAAGATTAAAATGGTAATGTGTTTAAACCATTTGAAAGGGAAGTTTTGGGTAATAAGTCGTGACTTAATCAAAATCCCAATATCCATATGTTTTAAAATATCGCGCTCATTATTCGGTTTAGCCGGGAGAGGACCTTTGTGTCATATAACCCATTCCGAATAGTGATACGACGAAAATGGATAGCAATTGAAAACCGGTGGTGAAGACCGGGTATTTGCGAGAGCGATAGGATAACCTATCGATTGTCTCTGCACTGAGTTGCTCCGGTATACAGATTTCCTAAGTGATGGGAAGTTCGATCGGGACTGTGAATACCTGGATTGCAAGGGCTTCTTCGGAAGTGCCTTCGGTTCTGTTTGAACCCGGAACAGACTTGTATGGTTGTATGTCTAACACTACACTTTGAGATATAAAGATGATTTCTTTCAAATACATTTCTGTTGGTGGCGGAGAATTTATTCTCTTAGCTTAACACCCTTCTCTAAGACGTACGAGCTTAGAGGTTATGTAGTTGAAGGTTATCAGCGATATACTCCCAATTTGGTAGTGTGGCATGCTGAGTGTTGCTGTGTGTTGATGGTCATTTGCTGATCATTTGTTGATCAAAGCATGGCTTTGTGAAAAAGCGTAGCTTTGTGGATGAAACCTCATCGAACCTCACAAACCAAAAATGGTCGAAACAAGAATGATGCGGCAAGGTTATGAGGGTCGCGCCCTTTAGGGTATGTCATTTCCTTCTGGAAAAGGGTGGTATCATGGTATGGAGCCCAGATACTTACTCATGTGGACACACTATATTTATTACTGTGTGATGTTGTTGGTTATCGAGCGCTCAGATAAGGTCCCAAAGGACCGGGGGATGGCATACTCGAGTAGTAGTTACCTAGTGTAAGGGGTAACCCGGCCTTGTGTTGGCAGAGATCCGGTTAGGTTCTCGGGACGTCCCGCCAGAGGCGATCCCATTGACAGTAGGAAGTTCCTTAGCCTGACCATTTGTTGGAAATCCAATTCCCAATACGAACCCTGTACGGTTTTAGTTGTAGAACCTTCCATTTACTTATGGTGGTCACCACTGTTTAGATGGTAGCTATAGTAGGCATAGTTCGAAATGTCTATGCTGGCTAAGATTAATATTATACTTTTGAAATGTTTTCCACTATGCACTAATAATAATAATCCAATGATTTTGCGTAGTAAGCGTGTTTGACTATCATAAGAAGAAATCTCCTCCAATTCTGCGTTTGCATTGTGTGTGTGGCGGGAGGTCTTATGGTAGTTTCATTTTCCAAAAGCATTGCGGGTTTCAATGTTTAAAATTCTTTTGTTGTTGTTTAAAGACAAACTGTTTTTGTTACTCACACCAGTCCCACGACTGACCTGGAGTTTATTGTTCCTTTCCTAAACTCTGGGTGCCCACACTTTCCACACGGGCAGTCTAGAGTTAGGTTTCTTTCAGATAGTCAGGTTTAGTAGATTATCTGGAGCTAGTTCAGTTTTTGGAGTTCATGGCTGACGTTGCTTATCTTGGTGCAACGTGATGGTGGTTCGAGCTGATGTTGGATTTGTTGGATTCATTCTCTTTCTCAGATCATTTGGAGTTATCACTTCTGTTATTTCCGCTGTATCATTATTTATCTCTGATATTCTTGTATCATATTGATATCATTGTTGTATATCATTCTAGATATTGTATTCATAGGAGTTGTATATGATATCATCTATTTCTTTCTTCCGCTGTGTTGTTATACTTAATGGTGTTATAAGCTCCGGTGAGCCAGATTTGGCATTTGAATCTACGGCATTTCGAGTACAAGTGAAGTACGGGTGCCGATTTTCGAAGGCCAAGTCAGGATCGCTACAGTTTCGAAGAGACCGAGATCTGATTTAATTATTCGAAAACCACTTCGATCAGATTTGAGCGTTACGAATGGATATCATGAAGATAGTGAAGACGGTGATTCGGTTTTTCCAGATCCATGACAACTTTGATGGACGAATGCTATCAGAACGTCGTCATTGGAGGACGATGAGCGTTCAAAGTGAAATTGTTCTTGAAAGGTAATCATTAGCCTCAAGCCTCATCAACCGGGAATGACTGAAATAGGAGAGATGCAGTAAGGCTAAGTGGGTCGCACCAAATTAAGGTATGTTATCACTTTTCTAGATACCCTCGGATATATTATAATTATGGATATGATTGTGCATAGAAAAGTGAGTACTTAATTTTAAGGGTGGGAACACCCAAGGTGATAACATATTCGGTTCTATCCAGGTTAGGGATAGAGCCGGACTTGTGTTGTAGCAGATCCCGGCGAGGTCCTCATTATATTTTTCTAGAGGTGTACTGTGATTGGTGGTACCCCAATAGCCCAGTCATTGTATGTAATCCATTCTCCAATAAGCACTATGCGGTTTTGATTGTGCCCAACTATGTTGAAACGTGAGACGCAAGCATTTCAGCTATTTTCTATTTTCTTGTTTAGACACTATTATAATATCAGACGATATTGATAAAAATATTTTGGTTATCGTAGGGTAGAAACCCGTCGTATTTATGTGTGACATGGTCTTACGAGATACCATTGTTTTTCAAAGGATTTTGATAGCTTTAATAATTCAGATTGAGTGTGTTTTCTCACACTGGTTTTCCAGACTGACTCGGGTGTTATTTTATTATAATGCTTGGGTCAGACCGAGTATACAGATTCAGGATAGGATGCTATGGAGCTCAGGAGATGAGCTAGATGACAAAGGTGTATTCCCGTATTTGATTTATAATTCCGTTGTGTGAGGACAAGTTATTAAACTATCCAGATTGGTTGTTGTCTATTTGTACTCTGATAATGGTATGTATATTAACAGCATAGTTCTTGTATTCAAATCTGTCATTATATATTATATTTTGTTCCGCTGCGATTGTAAGATTCTGTGTTGTTGTTTCTGTTTACTCTTCTACCTTTTCTTCTTCACCCCTAGTAATCGGTGTTTCCGGCACTTGAATATTCGGCATGTTATAAAGTGAATGTATAGATGTCGATTTTCGAGGGTTGATAATCCCGGGTCGCTACACTTGTTATCAGAGCTGAAGGTTAAGTGATAACCTTGGCTTTGGTGGGGATTACTCATTTGAGATAGGGTCAACAGTGCCCTAGACTGAGTTTGAGTTTAATAATAGGTAAGAGCGCATATTTGTTAATGAATATAAATTGTTTTATATTATATTGATTTATCTGTTGAGTGGTATATAAATTTCGGTCGAATAGTGGGACGCCACTAAATCAATGGGAGTTTCTAAACACTTAAACAGGTAAACTAACATAGTATTATTTTAAAGTGGGTAAATGAAATAATTTTGCCCAAAATTATATTTGGATATAGAAGAAATAATTTTCTAGAAATTATTATAGTATATTGGAGTGTTTGGTTGTTATTATTATAATCAAAACAAGATTATAAATTTGAAATGGTTATATATAACCAAATGGAAATTTGTATAAGTATGGATTATACAAGTGAATTATAATTAAAATGAATTCAAACCCGAATTCAGGAAATTAAAAATCCTAGAAGGTTTGGAAAGTATTTTTAGAAGTGTTATGGAAATGAAATTGGTGTTACTCTGAAAATATTTTTGAAATAAAAATGGTTTAAAATGGGTTTAGGAAGTGATGAAGCACAAAACTCACTTCAGTCGTTGGAAAATAATGTGATGACGGCCACATCATCAGTATTCATTTTCGAGTTTCTAAGTGACGGATTGCTACCAGGGTGGTTTGGTATGGAGATTTTTTTTTAAAAAAATGTTGTTTTAAAAATTCCAAGGGAATTTATTTTGGATAAAACCAAGTTGAGTTTAAAATTCCAAGGAAGTAGTTTGTTAAACCAAAAAGAGTGTGTGTGTATATATATATATTTATATATATTTGATTTCAAAGTGATTTGAAATAAATACCGGGTGTTTAAAAATTCTGGAATCCTTATTTAAATGTTCTAGAAAATATCAGAAATAAGTTTTTAAAAACTTATAAGTGGAAGATGATATTTATAAGGAAAGAAGTGTGGAAAATTTTGAAATTGGAATTTAACTTAAGTCAAGTTAAATAAAATTGAATTGGAATTAGAAGTGACATAGAATGGAATTATATATATATAACTAGAATTGTAAAGCGACTATATAACTATAAGCTATAAAATTTGAATGGAATAAAAATTTAAGTGGAAATTATGGAATTGTAAGTAAATAAGTTTGTATAGCTTATAAAAAAATGGAGTTAATGGAAATATTGAATGAATCAGTAAATATGAACTTGAGTTTTAAAGTTAAATATGTAAACTTAAGAAATGGTATATAATGTTTATAATAAAGACTTAAGAAATAATTTTGAGGGAATGGTTTCCGAGATGGACTTAACTCGGGTTAAGGAATTTGAAGCGAATTCAGGATGTGTTAAATAGAATTGGATTTGGAATTGTAATAGCTTAAATAAATGAATATAAGACTTGAATATGGAAAACAAATTGAAGACAATTTGGAATGAATTAAGGGAAAGCAAGCTTAGATAAAGAAATAAAAATCCAAATTTGAATTATAAAATAAATTTGAACTTAAGTAAATTAAATAGAGTGATTTTTGAAATAGAAATCAGATATTGAATACAAAAATGGAACTTAACTTGGTTGAATAAAATTGGATTGTGGATTAAAAGTGAATATTGGAATTTGAACGTGAGTTGTAAATAAAATTCAACTTAATTATAGGCGACTTAAATATATTTGGAAATATGGTTAAATAAAATGGAATTGGATTGAAATGGTAATGACTTGAGTTATAAACAAATTCAATTTAAGTGTAAATAAATTGAATATGACTTGGGATATTAATTAAATGAATTTGAGTATGGAATTAAAATTTGAAGTGGACTAAGTGAATGAACTAATCAAATTAATTATGAATGGAATAGAATTTGATTGAAGAAGGATCAATCTAAATTAATTTTTTTGAGCAAGATGGGTGTGTAGCATGACACTACACAGCCGATTAGTAGCATATATAAAATAATATTGTTTCGATCAACAGGCCCGATCGATGGCACGTAGAGAAAATATAGAAACTACACAAACATTCGACATAGATCTAAAATTGAAATGGAATTTGATTGAAATAGAAATGAGCTTAAGTATATGATTGAATTAATTGGGAATAAAATGAATTAACTCAAGTTTATGTTGATGGAAGAAAGCTTGGCTCAAATAAATTTGTGAAATGGTTATTAACGAAGTAGGATGGAATGATTTTGAGTTTAATAAAATGGATTTGGATATAATGAAAGTGGATATGAATGGAATGCAAATGAAAGGATTGAGAATCAAAGTGAAATGGAATAAAATTGAATATAAATTGATTGGAACTAATTTAAAATAGCTATAAGCTTAAGTGGTTATTTTATTAAATGAATATCGTTGAATTTGCATGGAAAGACTATCGTTTGACGAAAATGAAAGTAAATAAAATTTTGTGAATCAATGAAAAGTGAATAAATTAATTTAGAATCAATATGGAATGAATATGAATATAATGTGTGCAATTATGTATTGAATGCAAATAAATTGCTCGTGAATTATTAGAAATCGAGTAAAAGGTATATAAATCGATTGTAATGAATTATCGAATGATGGAACCTTATAGATTACTTATAAATATATGTTTGGCATGTTGGTTTATTTAATTCATGTGATTAACTAGTTAAATAAATGAACTGTTATTAAATCTCATATTTTTGGTACTTACGTGGTTTAAATTGAGTAAGTACGGGTACCCAGAGACTATTGGGCTAGATTTGGGTTGCATAATTGCATATAAAATAAGCCGCTCGCTTAAAATGATAAATAAAATGTACGTTTTCGGATTAAATACTGCAAATATATAAAATATTGATATATATTGTGTTTCCGACTGTGTGGGTCGATGTATATATTTTTATCATTTTTGTCATATTGCAAAAGGCTCTTCGTACAAGGGAGACTCTGCCGAAAATTTTCGGAAATTTAGGGCGTTAGAAAATTTTTGAATTTTTTTGTTAACTAGAAATTAATTTTTGAATTTAACTGAGAAATAAACGGTTTTGGATAAATGTTTGGAAGTAGTTAGTGAATGTACGTTTATAAATGTAGAAAAGTGAATATCGAGTTTTAATTAAGTGAGTTTTGAAAAGTAGTGGGTTTGGAGCGTTTTCCTACCTTAGCAATTGCGGGGACGAAATTCATTTAAGGGGGGAGAAATGTAACGACTTGGATTTTTCGACGTTTGATTTGGGATATTTAAATGGTTTTAAATTTGGATTTGAAATATAATTTGATTTTTGAATATGAAGATTTCTGTTGAAATTTAAAATGAATTTAAAATTCCAAATATAGCGATTTATTGAATAAATAAATTGTTGAATTAATAATTGAAAATCGTTTAAATATTTGAATTGGAATTGAATAAGGATCGAAAATGATTTCTAATGTTGATATAAATTCTATTGGAATTTTAATTGAGTTAATAAGCTTTTAAAAATTGAAATTTCAAGTGATTTGGACAATTTTTGAAATCATCAATTTAATCGACACGTTAAAATGACGATCCGGAGCACAGTCTCGAAATTCGGAAAAAACAGTTCCATTTGATCTATAATAGTGTATTATCATTGGATTTCAAATTTCGTAGCGTTTGGATTTACTGTTTGGTCGTACGATCTGAAAATGCCTAGAATAGTTTAATTGAATTGAATTTAAATAGTCGATTTAAAAAGCTATCTTCCACATATGATCGAATTGGAGCTCGAGTCTTGTTCCATTAGGTCTGTAATAGTGGTATAACATTAGGAACGCCTGACGGCACGCCTAAATTGGGATTCGGGATTTTGAGTTATCCATATTCGAGGTATTTTGAAAAAAAAAGAAGATAAAGGCAAAATCAAATCAAAGTCATCGTAGCCGACCTACTATCCTATACGAGCCCATAAACTTGTCCGGTCACGATCTCTTCTTTCCCATTCCCTCTCTTTTATTTAAAATCGATCTCTTTCTTCCTCTCATCAATTCAAACAAAATCAATATAGAAAAAAAGAAAGAGAGTCAACCCTTCTCAAACACGCCGTTTTCTCCCCTTTAAAATCAAGAACATCTTTTCTTTCCTCGGCTTTCTCAAGTTTGATTTCGAAACAATATTAAAAAAACTGTTCGATTATTAAAAAAATGAAGGAATCATGCGACGTGCTTTGGACGATGTCGCGATGAATTGGAAAGGCGCAGCATTCGAATTCGTGATTTAGGGTTTGGTTCCTAGAGTCGCTCGCGAGCACGCGCGTGGGGGTTGGGGCGCGACTTCAACTTAATGAACATCGAGAGGAAAAAAAATGTCAAGGGCAGTCGCGATTTTCTTCCTGGGAGCGTGAGTTCATGAAGGCGAGAAGGAGGCGAGCTCGGTCGGCGATGATTAGTGGGGTGGAATCGTGATTCGAGATGGGTGGGCGACTTCAGGATTGTCGAATACAGCTTGATGTCCGTGAGAGGAGGATTAGAGTGGGGGTCGCATTTGGTTACTCGTCTGTGCGATACTGGGAGGAGAGGTAATTAACATTTATAATTAGACGATCAAGTTAATTAATCAGAAAATTAATTATTTTTTTATTTTATTCGAATTCTTATAAATTGAATAACCTTGTTATAATAGGTCCAAAATGAATAAAACAGTCATGTGGAATTCATAGCTGGAAAATCTACGCGATGGAATTAAAATTGGAATGGATTGCAAATAAAATCAAGGTGAGTAAATCTCGCTCGTCTTGGATTACTATTTAATTTAAATTGCTGAAATTTAATTATTGAATGATTGGATGAATTGATAATTATTATTATCAGTTGGATGATTATATTATTTATATTAGTATATATATTAGTAGCTGGATATATTTCCCGCCTATTGGAGCGGATGAGACTCTATGCGTCCCGCATAATAGCGGATGACCCTATATACCGCGATATCCCCCTCGAAGTGGGATTGGTATTTTCTGTTATCTAACATCTGTGGATGTAGGGGAAACAGGTTGGAGGGATCCAACTGGATTCCTCAAATTTATATTGATTGTTTTTCATATATGATAATATACGATGCATTAGAATAATCGGTTATAGATTATTATTGTTGTGATGTGAATTATTGGATGTTATAGTAGCACTGGCCTAACTTTTGGTATTTTAAATATCATAAATATTATTTTAGAAATTAAAAAGATTTAAATAGAGATTTTGAACATAAAAATATTCATATAGAAATTTGGATTATTTTTAAGAAATTGATTTGGATAAAAACAATAATTGATTTTGGTTTGTGTTTAACTATTCGTAAAAATATTTTAAATAGAGATTTTAAATAATTTATACAGAAATTTTTTAATCGATGGATTTTTAAACGATATTTCTGGAAAATATGAAAAGGAGTTGAAATCGATATTCTAAATAGATTTGTGAAATATATGGAATTTATTAAGAAATGGATTTATAAAATGAGATTTTATAAATGAGATTAGTTTTATAAACAAGTGAAACTCAAAGGAGTTATAAATTTATAAACGATGTTTATAAATAAGGGGAAATGAAAATTAATTGATAAATTGAAATATAATTTCATAGGGTGAATTTATATCGAGATATGAAAATTAGATTTTGGGGAAAATAGTGAATTCTATTTTTGAAAAGCGAGGATGGTTAGAAAAATCGGAATGTGATCGATGTGTGGTAAATCGAGAGGGATTTATAAATTGAATTGTTATTGGAATTTTAAAAATATATTTTATTAAGAGGTTAAGTTTTGATTTAAAAAGGAAAATTCTATTTATTTAACTATGTAATTTTAAGCTAGTTAGTATTGCAATACTTCAGAAGTGAATTTGTTGTCTAAAAATATATTTTATTAAGAGGTTAAGTTTTGATTTGTTGTCTAAAAATGGATTAGTGATGTTTATATGAAGTGTAAGATATTTTTAAATAATTACTTGAACATGTTTTAAAAATAAATTATTATTCTTTTAAATACTTATTTATTTACATATATATATAGAGAGAGTTTTGTAATGATTGAAATTTAATTATAAATCTTCTCGAGAATCTGGAAACGGGGTTTATTCAGTAGATGGGATTTATAGGAGAAATTATCAAAAATTGAAATTGGGAAGAAGTAAGAAAATTTCCGAAATAGTAAATAAAAGTGAACTTCAATACAATTGAAAAATTCAGGACTGACCCAAGCGTAATGAAAAGGAAAAACACTCGAGTCAGGACTAAAATACTTTTATGTAAGTCAAATCAATATCATGAAATATGGGTGCAATAACTTAAGAGATGTTGCGAGATTTTCCATCTCCTAAGGATCCGTCAAACTATCTATATGTAATAGTGTACGCTATAATAGATAATGTCTATCAGTAAAATAAATATCAAAATAGCGTTAAGGCTTTACATTATTCCCCTTAACACATTTTTATAGGTTCAAAACCAAAGTCGTAATGCGCTCGTATAAGGATAAATATGACAAGGCACGTGAGGCAATGCCCAAGGTAGGATTCTACCAGTTTACCCTTTTTGGCCGGTCGTAATCCATCCGTGGCCGACCGCGACAATAAATCCAAACAAAAGATGCACCTATCTAGTCTAAAATCATAATAGTAATACAAGTGATCAACATCGCTAAAGGTAGCTAACCTCATTGGTTAGACATAGGCTCATGTTTTAGACATTTTAATTATGACACAAGTGTCAAGGCTATGCATCATCGTTCTCTTACTTCATTTCAATAAACGTCGCCAATTGAACCACTACATTCTGGATATCATCCACCGCACATGCGGTTGTCAAAGTGGTTCCAATATTGACAAAGAGTATGCCAATAAGAGAGCCTGGTCTTTTTAACAACCAAATGTTGTTTTACACACCGATTGGTACTTTTACGTTTTGAAAACAGTTCGTATTTGATATCAAAATATCATATTCGCTTCAAAATCAAATCCATTTCGAAATCATCATATTTACTCAAAAATCATATTCAGTTCGATACATCATTTTCTCTTCAAAAATGATATTTTACTTCAAAATGTCAATTCAGTTCGATATATCGATTTCACATCAAAATTTGTTTCGAATTACAATTTAGGTTATAACTTCGCTTTAACCCAACTAGCATTTAAATACAAGATTTAAATATAAACATTCCACCCTTTTGACCAGTTTGAATTTTTAGAAAATAGTTTAAATAGTTGTAAAATAGTTAAATAATTAAAATAGTTTAATAGAAAATAGTTTGAGTAATAAAAATGGTTTAAATAGTAAAATAGTTTGGAAAATAAAATAATTTGAATATTTGAAGAATATAGATTTTAAACCGTTTTTACTAAAATAATTCATTTAAAATATAGTTTCAAAGTCAAACAGGTTCACTTTCCAAATTTTCCAATTCAAATCAGTTCCAATTTCCATTTTGATTTAATCGATTCAATTCTGATTTCCAGTCAAATTTTTACTTCGAATCCAAATTTATTCAAATTTCAATTCCAAACTAATTTAAATTCCAATTCCAAATTAATTTCAACTCCAATTCCAAATTTAAACCATTTTGATTTATATCAATCCCGAATTCGATTTCCAAATATCGATTCAAACACTTAAATCAAATTTTCCTTCAATATCCAATTTAAAATCCAAATCTTCAAATATAATTAAATTTCGAGCTCAATTTTGAAATATCTTTTTAAATCACTTTTACATAGCAATATTCAAAATTCAAGTAAAAGTCTAATCTTTTAAAACAAATCAATTTTTGAAATTCACATCTCATTCCGATTATAACTTAAAAATCTCAACTTCGATTAATTAAACAATTTCGTTTATCAAATTTAAATTTCAACATTCCGAGTTCCAATTCGATAATAATTTGATTTCCATAAATTTGATTTTATTTCTTAAAAAAACAAAATCAATTTAAATAATTTTAAATCAAAATCTTAAAATCATTTAATTTAACCAATCCAGTGTCCGTATATAATTCTCGCCAAGTGAATTAATTATTTCAATTTAATTCCAGGGATGGATATATATCATTTCAATCCAAAGTAAATACCATAGGTATATATATCATTTCAATATATATCTTAATTTATTCAAACTAATTCAATAGACAATTTTATATACTGTAAATAATATGCTGGATGACGACATGGTATATCAAAATAAATAAACATCCAAATATCAACCAATAGCATCCATCACAACCAATCATCCAAACAGTCAATAAAATTCACAATAATTTCTTAGTTATCAATATCGGGTATTTTACTGGCACTTAAATTCCAATTTCATATTTAACTGTCAATTTTAATTTTTAGCAATCAATTCAGATGACAATTTAGATGTCAATTAAATTTATCAACCAACAATCAATTAATTTATATCACTTTATAATATAAATTTTGCTAACATAAAAATATATTAGTCAAACGTGAGCGTATAAAACCCTCACCTTTTATCTGAAACTGAAAATATTTTAGCTTCAAATAAATTCCAACTCAATTCCATGCTAAAGCCTTCGTTGATACGATCCTAACACAATCTGTTTCGTCCGAAACGGACCTCGTATACTAAAGATATACGATAATTAGCATAACAATGTCATAAAAACAAAATTAACTTAATTAAAATTATTAAAACAATAACCTAACCTATCAACTTCCTATCATTTCCGTTCCTCTCTGCTCAATGCTTCCAGTCGCGACTTCCCCTTCTTTTATTTGACGATCGACGCCTATACCCACGCTAGCCAAGGATACTACGGGATAATGCCGTCAACTAGCACGGAGAATAAGGCTGTTGAGGAGCGACCATCTGTATAATTGCTTTGTGCGAGTACCGATATGCCAGATAAAAATATAATTTTTCATCTTAAGAGGAAATCCGACATACCGATACAAACTCAAAGCTACTACACAGTGGCTATATGGACTTCGGAAACAAATATAGAAATAAACATAACATAAATCAGTCACAGACAATTCATATCACAAAGGCGAAAACAGATATGAATAAAACACATAAAAGTGTACATCAAAATAGTGGTCATATAAGATCCACTACATCACAATGAATAGATACAAGTGCGAGACAAAAGAATAATTATACATCACGGAGTCTATAGCTCAAATGTATAATAACAAAAACTACTAATCTAAAGTAGTTAGCCAAAAGTCAGATGATAGTCCCAGATAAGAAGACATGAGGAAGCACCTGTAAAATCTCAGTCTGACCCGAGTATTATTTAAGAAGAAAATAATAAACGGGTCAGTCTAGCTATAAATGTCAGATAAAGTGATATAGAATAAGAGATATGACAAAAACGTATGATAACCATAAAACCATAATGTGATAAGTATCTAATCGAAAATCAATCCAGAGATTAATCAATATCACAAGAATCTTCTCAAAGATTAAAAGAATGTCATATTCTTAATTTAATTCACCAAGCCACAATAAATGACATACAATGACATTCATATCAATGCCAACTGAAAAAGGTGGTGAAACATAAATCCCAGAAATCAATAATTAGAAATCCAGAAATCACAAGAAAAGAGGATGGCCAATCCCATAAACTGAACATCGACGCACCTAGAAAGGTTCGCCCCATGTAAAGTCTAGCATCGATACACCTAGAAAGATGTACCCCATGCAAAGTCGAACATCGACGCACCTAGAAAGATACGCCCCATGCTCTAGCATCGACGCACCTAGAAAGATACGCCCCATGCATAAATAAACATCGACGCACCTAGAAAGATACGCCCCATGTAATGTCTAACATCGATGCACCTAGAAAGATACACCCCATGCAAAGTCGAACATCGACGCACCTAGAAAGATACGACCCATGCATAGACGAACATCGATGCACCTAAATAGATACGCCCCATGCCCCGACTTATTGAGCCGATTGCTCCACGAAGTAAATAAACATCGACGCACCTAAATAGGTACGACCCATGCGAGAAGTGAGACGAAGCTCAATAAAACAAGGAACAGTCCTCCACGTGGACAAAGAGACATCGCACATTGCTAGTCTAAACCATAAAATGATCATCATCGATCATCAAGAAGTGTCAATTACACTAATCTAGTAAATATAAGAGTTTAGCTTCATGTCCCATAACCACTTGCTTAACTCAAATATTTACGAACAAACTGTAGATCTCCACTAGAAAATTGTCACAAGAGTTTCAATCGAACAAGTCCATAAATTAACCGACGAAGTAAACGCAAGCGTTTCATACCACTTGTTTTGCTAAGCCGTTTAATTAGATTTTCTCATACGAATGAGGTAAAGGTTTGTATATACTAATAGATTAGAAAATGGTTTTATAAACGAGCTTCGTATTAAAAATAGAGTTGAAATCATCTTTGTAAAGAGTTTGAATATTTACTATTAGTATAGAAAACCTTTATATTTTTAAAGTGACAAATCACAAAAACGATTGTAGAAACAATCAATCATCAAAATTCACATTCGAAGACGTGAATAAAATCCAAAGAAATCGATACCGAATCCATCAAAATGGATATTCCAAAAATCCCAAAGAAAAGGTCATCAAAGTCGATAATAATTGATAACAATAAGTCGGATCAACAAAAAATCGATAAACCTTGGAAATTTACTCGAAAATAGGCAAATTAGGCAAAATCAGCTGTTCCAGACGTCTAAAAATTATAATATACGGCTAAGTATGATTACAGACGTCTGAAAAGTTTTGTTCAGACGGCTCAGAGGTCTAAAATTGAAATAGAGAGTAAAAAAACATTTTGAACTATATTCGGACGTCTAAATTTTTGTTACAGACGTCTATATTTGATTTCAGACGTCTGAATTTTGTTTTAGACGTCTGTATTTGGTTTCAAACGTCTGAATTTTTGTTTCAGACGTCTGAAATTTTCTGCTAGGCGAAAAAAAACAGCCTAGCTCAAAAAGACAAATCCAAACTGAAATGCGATCGAACGAGCGACGAGCACTAAGGGTTTACGCCAATCGGCAACCCAGCCCTATAGGCACTTCGATGCATCACCAAAAACATGTTCAAACATCCATAAAAGTATTTTCAAAAAAATTAAACCAAAACACCAAAAATTGGAATATACACAAAATCAATCCAAACCAAAATCAAATGCACATGAATAAGTGTTAGGAATTCATACCTAACAATCAAAGATAATCATAGGCTTAGATGTGAGATAAAAATCTCACCTTTTTCACAAAATCAATGAAGAAGAAGCTATAGAGCAATGTCAAGTACAATCACTCTTCAATTCCAACTCAACAAGCTTGAATCTAAGCTTAAAAGAGAAACATTTCCTAAATTAGGTTTAGGGAATTTTTGAAATTGAAAGGAGAATGAGTTGGAGAAGATGAAGAGGATGCTTACCAATGGCTTCTCTTTGAATTTGGAGCTAGAAGAAGGATTTGCAAATGAACTAGGGCTTGGAGTTTTAATTTCCCATTCCACTCACCATTTTTGATGAAGCTTAAGTGTTAGGAAATGAAAGTGAAGTAAATTTGAGGAGAGGGAGTGGAGCTTGAGTTAATGAAACCAGAATTGGGCAAATGGGCTGAACCAAACCCAAAGTCCAAAGTGAAAAAGTAGCAAAATTCTACTAACTCCAAACATATCAAAGCTCATACTCAAAAAGGTCGCAAACGGCATTTTGAACTCAATGGAAGTGGTCTCGAGTCCCAATTCGACTGTTTGCAAAAAGTAGCTTTTTTGGACTAAAATCCGACTAACGATGAAATATTTAAATAAAATATTTAAATATAAAATCGATAAATATGCGGGTTCTTACAGACTCCCCCCTCCTTAAAGAAATTGCGTCCTCGTAATAATCAAGAGGAAAATAAAAAAGTAACAACCATAAAAGCATATCAACACAAAAGAAAATTTGAAATAAGAAGTTCACCATAAAGAGCACGAAAGAGTTAGCCCGAACGTGTTTGCTCGATGAATTCTCTATATTCCCAAGAGAAATCCTTAGGATTTGAGAACCATCGTACTTTCACAAAAAGAACATCTTTATTTCGAAGGCACTCAACCCTCGAAGAAATGATGCGAATAGAATGTTGCTCTAAAGTCAAATCTGGTGAAACTTCAATTCCTACTATAACACCAGCCTCAAGAATAAAAATCGGAAACCTAAAATCATTTCCATAGTTAAAAGACGTGGAAAACGTCAAGACAGAAAATTGAGCCGGGGCAACGGCGTAGTATAATAACAATACGCCCGAGAAACTGGAAACACGTACAACTCCGAACATCGACGTAGTACAATAACGGTACGTCCAATGAATGAAAGCTCAAATAATTCAGAACACCGACGTAGTACAAAAACGGTACATCCAATGAATCGAACACCATAAAAGAACATCGGGCGCTAGTCCATATAAGAAATGAGACGAAGCTCAATAAAACAAAGTATATCAAAACGTCCGATGAACTTGATAAAAAGATAATTCCTTTCGGACATCATCAAAGAAACAACCACTTGTTGCTTACGACTAAGCGCATTGGCAACACGATTTTCCTTCTGGGAATAAAAAGAATATCAAGATCATAAGGTGTCAGGAACTCGAGTCAACATGAAGTTCCTTATGAGAAAATAAATATTTCAAAGATTTATGATCGAGGTGGAGAACAAATTTCTCCGCCAAAACAATGATGCCAAACTCTAAAAGTGAAATCAATAGTCGCGAGCACTAGATCATGAGTGGCATATCTAGTCTCGATCGGCTTAAATTATTTAGAAGCACAAGTGATAGCACGTTCTCTTTTGCAAGAGAACGGTATCCAAACCAATACGACTAGCATTGGTACAAAAGATAAAGTCTTGATTCCCTTCGGGAATCACAAGAATAAGTGCATCGGAAAGAAAGAATTTCTTTTAAATAATCTTCTTTCCCGAAAAGCTAAAACTTTCAAAATTACATTTGTCTTTATGTAATAATCTTTCTAGAAAAATTTACATTTTTACAAGTCAATATATCATGTCAAATTGTCTCATCAAAGCGTTTAGGAGATTCCTATCGATAACGTTGATCAGGCGCATCGACTAGAATTCTTAAAGCACTCAATGGGCAATACAATCACAAAACCATCTTCCATATGATAAACATCTAATGAAAAGGATTTGCAAAATTTTTAGATTGCTAATTCCATCCAAAATCAATAAATACAAAAATGAAGTCATCGAGATACTCATATAATGCTCGATTTATAAAATGGATGAAATAAGCTGGACAAACTAAATGACATAATAAGTCATTCATAAGAATTATAACGAGTGCGGAATGCGGTAAGTGGAATGCTAACTTCCGCAACACGTAGCCAACGAAAACCGGTGGCAAGGTCGAGCTAAAAAGACCTTATCACCACTAAATAGATTTCTTAGAAAATAATCCTAAGACAACTCAAAAATACCGGAAAATTCTCAAACTACATGAATGAGAGAAACATCACTTTCCTCATCAAGTGGGCTTAAAGAATAAAATGATTCCATCAAATTGGAATCAAAATCACAAAGGAAAAATAGAAATATGCTTAACAGATTGAAAATGTCGAAGATGAATAGTCCACACGGGACAAAGGATATAGCTTCATAATAATTAAGCCAATCCTTTCACAAAAATAAATTCCAAAGCCCAAGTAACGCATAACATGCAAATTGGCTCGGAAAAAGAAAAAATCACATAAAATAATTTCGACATCTTTTGAAAGAAATAGACCGAGTGTTGCGGATCCATCAACCAGATTCGCAATTCTCAAAGAAGTCATCAAGTCTAGAAATGTTTAAAGAAAAAGAATCACAAGTTCTTTTGATATAAAAATAATGAGATGAAACCCATATCACAAAGAACTCGAATAAGATAATCACAAAATAAATGTCATCAAGGATAGAATAGATACCTTGACCAAGAGAAGTGCTAGTAGAGGCTTGCACAACCTTTAGCTTTCCCTCCTTCTTGCTTGAAGTATGGGACACACAGATATATGATGAATCAAACTTTTGCAATAGCGACAATAGAGGGGTTGCGGACACTCCTTTGCATAGTGGTCCATGGAATCACAATTGTAGCATCGCCCACGACTAGTGGTAGGAGTCTTTGCTACAGAAGTTTATTGCTTCCCTTTCTTGTCGGGATTGGGGCCTTTAAACTTAATAGGCCTCTTCATGTTATTGTTGAAGTTCTGTTTGGCACCCACAATTTCAACATTACTTTCATTATCGGCCTCTTCAAGACGAAGAGCGATATCAATAAGCTGATCGAAAGAAACTTCCAATTTCAGAAGTAATGGCTTCTTGAGATTCTTGTTCAAGCCATAAACAAATCTCTGGTTCTTCTTCAACGGGGTGTTAATGTATTCAACCCCGTATTTGGAAAGAGATTCGAAAGATGCGACATAGTCCGTCACAGAAGATTCACCTTGAAAAAGGTCGATAAAACGCCGGGCTAAAGTTACTTTTTCAGCCTCCGGCATAAATTTTAATTCGAATCTTTCCCGGAATTGCTCCCAAGTGAGATCCGCTTCAACGATTTCAGAAATAAGAAGCTCATACCAATCCAATGCTCTTTCCTGGAGCATGCTAGAAGCCACTTGGACTCGGTGGGGATCAACAAGATTCATGCGAGAAAAGATGCGGTCGCATGATCTAAGCCAAGCTTGAATTTCAATGACACTCTTGTATCCCCGGAATGGCCTTCCACCCAAATCGGTATAATCTCTAAGCGTGCAAAACCGGATCTAGGATGAGTAGGCTCTGGAATGGGTCCGATAGCTTGAGCATTCTTAACAAGATCTAGAAGCTGCTGGGCAGACATAAATACTCCCTCCTAAGGAGTAGCATTGGATTGACCGATGTTGGTACGGCCAGATCTAACCATTTCTCTTCTTTAAGAAAGAAAGAAGAAGAAAAAGTTATTCTCAGAATGAATATCAAACAATCATGATTGATAAAATAAGGAATCATAAAAGAAAATAGGATAACGGTATGAAGACTCGAATTAAATCCTATGGCACGACTCCTAAGAAAGACTTAGGACAATGATCCTTGTTAGATTATTCTACATTGTTCCGAGTTTGGCTCTGATACCAAGCTGTGACGCCCCACCTCTATACCCACGCTAGCCAAGGATACTACGGGATAATGCCGTCAACTAGCACAGAGAATAAGGCTGTTGAGGAGCGACCATCTGTATAATTGCTTTGTGCGAGTACCGATATGCCAGATAAAAATATAACTTTTCATCTCAAGAGGAAATCCGACATACCGATACAAACTCAAAGCTACTACACAGTGGCTATATGGACTTCGGAAACAAATATAGAAATAAACATAACACAAATCAGTCACAGACAACTCATATCACAAAGGCGCACATAAAAGTGTACATCAAAATAGTGGTCATATAAGATCCACTACATCACAATGAATAGATACAAGTGCGAGACAAAAGAATAATTATACATCACGGAGTCTATAGCTCAAATGTATAATAACAAAAACTACTAATCTAAAGTAGTTAGCCAAAAGTCAGATGATAGTCCTAGATAAGAAGACATGAGGAAGCACCTATAAAATCTCAGTCTGACCCGAGTATTATTTAAGAAGAAAATAATAAACGGGTCAGTCTAGCTATAAATATCAGATAAAGTGATATAGAATAAGAGATATGACAAAAAAGTATGATAACCATAAAACCATAATGTGATAAGTATCTAATCGAAAATCAATCCAGAGATTAATCAATATCACAAGAATCTTCTCAAAGATTAAAAGAATGTCATATTCTTAATTTAATTCACCAAGCCACAATAAATGACATACAATGACATTCATATCAATGCCAACTGAAAAAGGTAATGAAACATAAATCCCAGAAATCAATAATTAGAAATCCAGAAATCACAAGAAAAGAGGATGGCCAATCCCATAAACTGAACATCGACGCACCTAGAAAGGTTCGCCCCATGTAAAGTCTAGCATCGATACACCTAGAAAGATGTACCCCATGCAAAGTCGAACATCGATGCACCTAGAAGATACGCCCCATGCTCTAGCATCGACGCACCTAGAAAGATACGCCCCATGCATAAATAAACATCGACGCACCTAGAAAGATACGCCCCATGTAATGTCTAACATCGATGCACCTAGAAAGATACACCCCATGCAAAGTCGAACATCGACGCACCTAGAAAGATACGACCCATGCATAGACGAACATTGATGCACCTAAATAGATACGCCCCATGCCCCGACTTATTGAGCCGATTGCTCCACGAAGTAAATAAACATCGATGCACCTAAATAGGCACGACCCATGTGAAAAGTGAGACGAAGCTCAATAAAACGAGGAACAGTCCTCCACGTGGATGAAGAGACATCGCACATTGCTAGTCTAAACCATAAAATGATCATCATCGATCATCAAGAAGTGTCAATTACACTAAGCAAGTAAATATAAGAGTTTAGCTTCATGTCCCATAACCACTTGCTTAACTCAAATATTTACGAACAAACTGTAGATCTCCACTAGAAAATTGTCACAAGAGTTTCAATCGAACAAGTCCATAAATTAACCGACGAAGTAAACGCAAGCGTTTCATACCACTTGTTTTGCTAAGCCGTTTAATTAGATTTTCTCATACGAATGAGGTAAAGATTTGTATATACTAATAGATTAGAAAACGGTTTTATAAACGAGCTTCGTATTAAAAATAGAGTTGAAATCATCTTTGTAAAGAGTTTGAATATTTACTATTAGTATAGAAAACCTTTATATTTTTAAAGTGACAAATCACAAAAACGATTGTAGAAACAATCAATCATCAAAATTCACATTCGAAGACGTGAATAAAATCCAAAGAAATCGATACCGAATCCATCAAAATGGATATTCCAAAAATCCCAAAGAAAAGGTCATCAAAGTCGATAATAATTGATAACAATAAGTCGGATCAACAAAAAATCGATAAACCTTGGAAATTTACTCGAAAATAGGCAAATTAGGCAAAATCAGCTGTTCCAGACGTCTAAAAATTATAATATACGGCTAAGTATGATTACAGACGTCTGAAAAGTTTTGTTCAGACGGCTCAGAGGTCTAAAATTGAAATAGAGAGTAAAAAAACATTTTGAACTATATTCGGACGTCGAAATTTTTGTTACAGACGTCTATATTTGATTTCAGACGTCTGAATTTTGTTTTAGACGTCTGTATTTGGTTTCAGACGTCTGAACTTTTATTTCAGACGTCTGAATTTTTATTTCAGACGTCTGAAATTTTCTACTAGGCGAAAAAAAATAGCCTAGCTCAAAAACCACAAATCCAAACCGAAATGCGATCGAACGAGCGACGAGCACTAAGGGTTTACACCAATCGGCAACCCAGCCCTATATGCACTTCGATGCATCACCAAAAACATGTTCAAACATCCATAAAAGTATTTTCACAAAAATTAAACCAAAACACCAAAAATTGGAATATACACAAAATCAATCCAAACCAAAATCAAATGCACATGAATAAGTTTTAGGAATTCATACCTAACAATCAAAGATAATCATAGGCTTAGATGTGAGATAAAAATCTCACCTTTTTAACAAAATCAATGAAGAAGAAGCTATAGAGCAATGGCAAGTACAATCACTCTACAATTCCAACTCAACCAGCTTGAATCTAAGCTTAAAAGAGAAACATTTCCTAAATTAGGTTTAGGGAATTTTTGAAATTGAAAGGAGAATGAGTTGGAGAAGATGAAGAGGATGTTTACCAATGGCTTCTCTTTGAATTTGGAGCTAGAAGAAGGATTTGCAAATGAACTAGGGCTTGGAGTTTTAATTTCCCATTCCACTATCCATTTTTGATGAAGCTTAAGTGTTAGGAAATGAAAGTGAAGTAAATTTGAGGAGAGGGAGTGGAGCTTGAGTTAATGAAACCAGAATTGGGCAAATGGGCTGAACCAAACCCAAAGTCCAAAGTGAAAAAGTAGCAAAATTCTACTAACTCCAAACATATCGAAGCTTATACTCAAAAAGGTCGCAAATGGCATTTTGAACTCAATGGAAGTGGTCTCGAGTCCCAATTCGACTGTTTGCAAAAAGTAGCTTTTTCGGACTAAAATCCGACTAACGATGAAATATTTAAATAAAATATTTAAATATAAAATCGATAAATATGCGGGTTGTTACAACATGGATTTTTGAATTCAATAATAAATACAAGCACAAATACGCAACATGCAACAATCATATGCAATCAAAAAAGTAATGACAATGGTTTGCAACAAAAGAAACCATCCAGCCATCAATATCTGTCCAATTAATCCAATTAAAACATAACCATGTGAATTTTCATTATCTAATGTCAATTTTTAATTTATACCCTTCACTTCTTATTAACATTCATTTCATTAACATTTTAATTGATTCATTTCAATTTATTTGCATTCAACCAACTTTTATTCAATTAGATTCACGTTCAATTGATATTTCATTCAATTTATTTACTTCTAATTGATTTGCACGCACTTATCAACATTAATTAATTCACATTCTATTAATTTACACTCGTTTGTAGTTACATTCATTTTTTTTTTCACTTCCATTATTTCATTTCAATAATTCATATAATTAATTACACTTAAGTAATTTAATTCCATACCACATTTTATATATTTTAACTTGATTCACATTCACTTATAAATATTCATTTCGTTAATCATACAATGGATTTATATTCAATTCATCGTGTTTAAATTATTTACATTCGACTAATTTGGTTTCAATCCATTTTTCTTTCAATCAATATTTATAGCATTCACAATTGATTTATTACAATTCAATATATATTTACATTCCATCCATTTGCTCCAATTATTTACATTTGTTTCATCCACATTTTAATTGGTTTACATTCAATTGATTTCTTTCAGTTTATTAACATTCGTTACAAATTTATTATATTCAATTTATTCAATTCAATTTGTGAAATTCCAATTGTTTCACTTTTTTGTTTAACTTATTTCATATAAATTCATTGGTGAATCATTTAAAAAAAATTATTCCACTTAATCTTGCTTAAGCTAAATTTTTTTTATTTCCACTTAGTATATCCTCCTTTTTATTATACTAACATCATTTATGAATTATCGAAGTTTACAATAAATATTTTATACAACACAATCACGTTTATTATTATTACTTCATATCTTAAGTTATTATTAACTCATTGATTCACTTCTTTATTCAAATTCATATTATTAATTTACTAAAGTAAATTTTTATTTTATAACTCAATTCATGTTAATAAATATATATTTTCCTTCCGCGATCAATTCATTTAACCTCTCTTAAATTAACTTCAATTTATAATTTATTCCAATAACTTATTCCATGTTATATTAGTTAACATTTAATTTTTTATTTAAACTACTCCACTTGCAATTTAAAATTTTCATTGTCTTATTGAAAATCAAATCCAAATAGTCATACTAATTTTTACTTACATTTATTTATTTTTATTCAATTTCCTACACACTTAAATTACATTTCATTTTAAAAATTCAAGTCCGTATTCATTTTTAATTCATTTCATATCTTGAATGAAATTAATCCACTTTACTAATTTATCTAGTTTCATTTCAAGTCCAATTCAACTCATCTATTCTTAAGTTAAACTCCTTTTGATTTTAATCTATTACTCATTTTATTTAGTCTTATTCAAGTTAAATTTTCTCACCATTCACATTCAACAAATTAAAAAAAAAAAT
Source organism: Allium fistulosum (assembly GCA_030737815.1). NCBI lineage: Eukaryota > Viridiplantae > Streptophyta > Magnoliopsida > Asparagales > Amaryllidaceae > Allium > Allium fistulosum. The sequence continues at coordinate 287,271,182 of CM060904.1, read as the reverse complement.
AGCCTGCTAATTCTCAAATCTATAAGTTATACAATTTATTCATTCAAAATTTAATTTTATTATTTTATCTACTTCATTTCAAATGCAATTCATTTTTATCTAAGCTTTCACGAGTTAAACTATATTTTATTTACTTAATTTCACTAATTCCATTTAGTTTAACAATGCTAAGCCAATCATTTTATTTCGTATCTTAAATTCAAAAAAAATCCAAAATTTAACCATTTTAAATTTGATTTTATTTTCCTATTCAAATTTATAAGTTATAACTTAAATTTTTCTACACTATTTTAAATTTATAAGTCATAAACTTATTCCTTATATACTATTTTAAATTATAGGTTCAAAACTATTTTCATGTATTTATTAAATCATACTTAGAATATATTTTTTTCTTCACAATCAAAACTTGTTTTATTCGAAAATAAATTTCTTTTGGTAGAAATTCTCACTTCGAAACTCAAAAATGTATACTGGCGATGTTGCAGTCATCCCAAAATTATTTCCTAGAGACCAAGCAAGTTTAATGCTTTTATTTATTCAAAAATCTTTTCAAAATATATTCATAGTCAAAACACTTTCAAATAATACTATTATTAATTTTTAAGGCTTTGAAAAACAATTTTGAAAACAAAAGGATTTTAAATTCTAAAATTCTCAATTTTTAAAATCATTTCTATATATAAGCTATATTATAAATATACTTATACAAATTTCCTTACCTTATTTACCAAAATATTTCATTAATTTCCAACTTGGTTATATTAAACAATTCTAATTAGATTTCAATTTGATTTTAATTTATCAATGGCTTCATAAAATAAAATTCATTAAGTATTCGTTTTATTTTTTTATTCAACCAATAATCGATGATAACTAAATATTATCATCTCCTAACAACTAACATTCATTAAAATTATCATTTTATATATATAAAATAATTTCGGTAAAATTATTTTATTTATCCTATTTTAAAACAATATTACGTCGACTTGCCTCGTTTAAGTGTTTAGAAACCCCTATCGATGACACGGTGTCCCGCACATCGATCAGAATTCATAAACAACTCAACGGATAAGTAAACAAAAAATAATATTTTATAACACTAACAAGTACGCTCTCTCATATATGAACACTCAAACGGACTCATTTTAGGGTATTAGTACCCTATCTCTAATGAGTCAAACCCCACAAAGCCAAGGTTATAGCTAAACTTGGCTCTGATACCAACTGTGATGACCCGCATTTCGGAAGGTTTAAATCGACAATAATCCACACATGTCCGACTTAAATAATCCGAAACGTAGATAATCAATGGGGTTAAATAATAAAAATAAGAAGAGAATAAGAAAACAAACATAGAATCTCACAGTGGAATGATAAAATATAATAATCAAATAATCAGGGTGATAAAGCTGTTTACTATATATTTGATTATAATCTATACACATTTACCAGAGTTATATATATATACATGAGGGATAAATAACCAATACAGCAGACTAGCATGATGCAGGGTATAATAATAATAGTAATATACCAAATCTTTATCTTCATCCTCTAGAGAATAATCTTCAATACACTGGAAAAACTCAGGACTGGCCCGAGCGTAATGAAAAGAAAAAACACTCGAGTCGGGACTAAAATACACTTATGTAAGTCAAATCAATATCACGAAATATGAGTGCAATAACTTAAGAGATGTTACGGGGTTTTCCATCTCCTAAGGATCCGTCAGACTATCTATATGTAATAGTGTACGCTATAATAGATAATGTCTATCAGTAAAATAAATATCAAAATAGCATTAAGGCTTTACATTATCCCCCTTAACACATTTTTATAGGTTCAAAACCAAAGTTGTAACGGGCTCGTATAGGGATAAATATAACAAGGCACGTGAGACAATGCCCAAGGTAGGATTCTACCAGTTTACCCTTTCTGGCTAGTCGTAACCCATTCATGGCCGACCGCGACAATCAATCCAAACAAAAGGTGCACCCATCGAGTCAAAAATCACAATAGTAATATGAGTGATCAACGTCGCTCTAACCTCATTGGCCAGACATAGGCTCTTGTTTTAGTCATTTTAATTATGACACAAGTGTCAAGGCTATTCATCATCGTTCTCTTACTTTATTCCGGTAAACGTCGCCAATTCAACCACTACATTCTGGATAATAGACCGCGTACACGATTGTCAAAGTGGTTCCAATATTGACAGAAAGTATGAAAATAAGAGGCCCCAGTCTCCTTAACAACCAAATGCCGTTTTACACACCGATTGGTACTTTTACATTTCAAAAATAGTTCGTACTTGATATCAAAATATCATATTCGCTTCAAAATCAAATCCATTTCGAAATCATCATATTTACTCAAAAATCATATTCAGTGTGATACGTCATTTTCGCTTCAAAAATAATATTTTACTTCAAAATGTCAATTCAGTTCGATATATTGATTTCACATCAAAATTTTTTTCGAATTACAATTTAGGTTATAACTTCGCTTTAACCCAGCTCGCATTTAAACCCAAGATTTAAATATAAACAATCCACCCTTTTGACCAGTTTGAATTTTTAGAAAATAGTTTAAATAGTTCTAAAATAGTTAAATAATTAAAATAGTTTAATAGAAAATAGTTTGAGTAATAAAAATGGTTTATATAGTAAAATAGTTTGGAAAATAAAATAATTTGAATATTTAAAGAATATAGATTTTAAACCATTTTTACTAAAAATAATTCATTTAAAATATAGTTTCAAAGTCAAACCGGTTTACTTTCCAAATTTTCCAATTCAAATCAGTTCCAATTTCCATTTCGATTTAATCGATTCAATTCTGATTTCTAGTCAAATTTTTACTTCGATTCCAAATTTATTCCAATTTCAATTCCAAACTAATTTATATTCCAATTCCAAATTAATTTCAACTCCAATTCCAAATTTAAACCATTTCGATTTATATCAATCCCGAATTTGATTTCCAAATATCGATCCAAACACTTAAATCAAATTTTCCTTCAATATCCAATTTAAAACCTAAATCTTCAAATATAATTAAATTTCGAGCTCAATTTCGAAATATCTTTTTAAATCGCTTTTACTTAGCAATATTCAAAATTCGAGTAAAAGTCCAATCTTTTAAAACAAATCAATTTCTGAAATTCACATCTTATTCCGATTATAACTTAAAAATCTCAACTTCGATTAATTAAACAATTTCGTTTATCAAATTTAAATTTCAACATTCCAAGTTCCAATTCGAAAATAATTCGATTTCCATAAATTTGATTTTATTTCTTAAAAAAAATCAACATCAGTTTAAATAATTTTAAATCAAAATCTTAAAATTGTTTAATTTAACCAATTCGATGTCCGTATATAATTCTCTATCCAATGACCAAGTGAATCAATTATTTCAATTTAATTCCAGGAATGGATATATATCATTTCAATCCAAAGTAAATGCCATAGGTATATATATCATTTCAACATATTTCTTAATTTATTCGAACTAATTCAATTGACAATTTTATATACTGTAAACAATAAATAGGATGATGCCATAATATATCAAAATAAATTAACATCCAAATATCAACCAATAGCATCCATCACAACCAATCATCTAAACAGTCAATAAAATTCACAACAATTTCTTAGTTATCAATATCGGGTATTTTACTCGCACTTAAATTCCAATTTCATATTTAACCATAAATTTTAATTTTTAACAATCAATTCATATGACAATTTAGATGTCAATTAAATTTATCAACCAACAATCAATTACTTTATATCACTTCATAATATAAATTTTACTAACATAAATATATATTAGTCAAACATGGGTGTATAAAACACTCACATTTTATCTAAAACTGAAAATATTTCAACTTCAAATAAATTCCAACTCGATTCCATGTTGAAGCTTTCGTCGATACCATCCCAACGCAATTTGTTTCGTCCGAAACGGACCTCGTATACAAAAGATATACGATAATTAACATAACGATGTCATAAAAAATAAAATTAACTTAATTAAAATTATTAAAACAATAACCTAACCTATCTCCTTCCTATCATTTCCGTTCCTCTCTGCTCAATGCTTCCAGTCGCGACTTCCCCTTTTTTTTGATGATCGATGCCTGGTTGTCCCCTCCACCTAGTCGTGCTGCCATGCCGCCGTCTCCCTTTATCGCACACGTGCTCGCGCACGACATCATCTAAACCTAAACAATGACGCCACTCCAACCCTCGAGAACTATGCCCCATGCTCGAACTGTCGTCGCTGCTTCCAATTGACTCGAGAACTCGATCGCTTGTTTCACGCGATCGTGGATTTATTTTATTTTCCTTTCTTCATTGAATTTTTTTAACAGTCGATCTGCGTTTTTTTATTAGGTCGAGATTCGAATAAAGGGGAGATGGGTACGGGCGTGAGTTTGAACGAGTGATAAAGGAGGAAATAATAATAATATATATAAATAATATTAGAAAATATCAAACTAACTCGGTCACGAAAATTTCGAACTCCTAATGATGCGTTCCGCCTGACATTTATAATGTTTTACCCCCATTCCGAACACAATGGAACTCACTATTACAGTCGAAGATAGCTTTTCAAAGTCGATCGTATGTGGAAGATAGCTTTTCAAAGTCGATTATTTTAATTAAATTCGAAATTAAATTTCTACGCGTTTCAAGCTCGCACAGCCAAACGACAAGTCCGATTGCTACAAAACTTGAGACCATACAATAACTCACTATTACAGATTCGATGAAACTGGTTTCGTCGAAATCCGAAACAGTTGCCAAAATGGCAATTTTTACTCGTCAATTAATATATAAAATTTCCAAATTCTAATTATTCACATTTTGAATCAAATTTTGAAAGTAATTGATCTTCATTCATATTTATATAAATTTTAATTCAACTTTTGGAATCATTTTCATTCATATTAAATTCAAAATTCAATTATTCAAATAATTTCCATTATTAAATTTAAACAATTCAATTATCCAATAACTTACAACATAAATTTAAACAATTTAATTACCCGATACAACAATACTAATAATTCATTAAATTTTATTTTTAACGATTTTATTCAATAATTATATCAAATCTTATAATTTAAAACAGTTTAAAAACGGGATCGTTACCCTAATAATGGTAGGTATATCAACAGTACAGTTCTTGTATTCAAAATCTATCATTATATATTATATTTTGTTCTGCTAAGATTGTGAGATTTTGTGTTGTTATTTCTGTTTACTCTTCTACATTTTCTTCTTCACCCCTAGCAATCGGTGTTTCTGGTCCTTGAATATTCAACATGTTATACAGTGAACGTATAGATGTCGATTTTCGAGGGTCAAAAATCTCGGGTTGCTGCATATCCTATCGATCTTAGAAGTAGGGATCGTGGCTTTGAGATCATGGTGTATTGGTACTATATTATTAGTAGTTTTTGGGCTAGTGTAGTGCAATGAGATATTGTGCTTATTTGTTGTTACAAGAGAAGAGCACGTTATGGTATGATCCTCAACTTTTGAGAGGGATTTACTTTACTTGTTTATAGGTAGTCCAGATTTCCCCTGAGCCACATTTGTGGGGAGGACCGGCTTTGATTTTGTTATTCATGTCTATTTGTATATAGTTTTAATATACAATATATTGAGAGAGTTCCACTCACACCAGGCTTTATGTCTGACCCGAGTTTTTGTCCTTGTTTGCTTATGTCATGACAACTCTCGGGTACACGATTGAGTAGTTTGGAAGTCGGGTGTTTTTGGCGATACGCTAGTAGAGTGCACAGCTGGAGCCATTTGGAGGCATGGCATCGATGTTTTGAGATACATATACTTGTTGTTTTACTGTACATGACAGACGTATTATTTATATACGAGACTATTGTATCGTATATTTATTCAGAACTCCATTCCTTTGGAGTTGATGTATTCTGACTATTTTGTACTATTATTTATTTGTCAATTGCTTCCGCTAGTACGGTCTTTTATATATTATTATTCTATTTCTGTTCATGTATATTTAGTATATTGTATGTTGTCATTCATGTATATTGTATTTCCGTCCATGCCATTAGGTCGTTGCATGTAGTATCAGAGCCTAGGCTTAACACTCGGACCAAGTAGACCCGTTTGAGTTAATCAATCTGGTCAAAAGGGATACGTTGAGAAAGCATACTTATATTTTTTTCTACTATATAATATGGCATACACCGTCTGTCTTATGAACTTGATTTGTTTCTACCGCTAGTTGTTAAGGTATTTTCGTCAAGCTATCCGTATGAGCAAACGAAATATAAGAGAGGTTGTGGATGAGCAGTCTAAGATTCCTGATTTCTTCAGAGACTATTTATCTACCTCAAAAGATGTTCCATCACCCGTGAACTTTTTCAGCTAATTGTGGTTAACGTTGGAAGTGGTGTAGACCTTTGGACATCAGTATTTCTAGCTCCACTAGCTTTAACTAGCTTTAGACTCTTCAAAGCAGTGCCAGAATTTCCTTAGTCTTGGAGCGGAGACATATCTTGGTCCTGAGACTGTTGCTGAAACACGGTCTTGGACACATGCATGAAAAGGCTTCCATCGATATAAGTCTAGGGAATGTTCTCGTAAGGGAGATTGTTTCTCGGTAATTAGGGAAGGGAAACTTTGGTTGGGTAGGATGCAGTGTTTTTGTAGCTGATAAGAAGACCTGTAATTTGGAATTTGTTCAAGCGTCGCTTTAAGTTCTCAGTTCATGTCTGAGATTAAAAAGACCGTACAGCTTACGTATTCCATCCATCCTGAGCAGGATAGCTTATCGGTGAAAGAGTGTTTACCCTTTAAACTTTTTGTTTTTGGAGTTTGAGTTGGTCGATACTCCATTGTTGTGGGCAAAGAGATTTGCCTTGGGTCTTAAGCATTGGTTGGGGGTTTATTGCTTAGCCTTATCCCTATTATGGTTCACTTTCGAATATCTCGTTGAGATGACTCTCCTTTGTGAGAATTCCCGTGAGATACTGTTTGAAGTAGCGAAAGTGGAAATCAACCGAAACTCCAACCAAGGCGGAATGACCATGGTACAAGAAAGATCGTGCTTGCTCGAAAAAGTAAATATGGCTAAGTATGTCACTCCTGTGGCATATGAGAGGCATTTCGCTATGAAACATCATCCAAATAGAGTGAAGCATAAGTACTTCATTTGCGATCGACTTGATCACTTGAAGAAGGATTGTCCTACATTTCTGAAGGGTGTGTAAGTGATGATGACTTCTGCCTTTCAAGCATTACCGGGTCCAAGCAGCTTACGGCTCAGGAAAATCGGAAGGAGCTTATATAGTGAGGTATGCTCTATTTTTGGGAACTTACTTTTGTTCCATCTGACACTTGAATGGTATATTTATCTATTTCTAGTTACTCGGTAGATAGGCTCATAGTAGGTGTAACGACCCGATATTTTCAACCATTCGCATCCATTATAAGTGTATAGGTAGACACTCATGCCGGAGTTGAATTGCTCAAAATACCGCGTTGTAAATAAAATTTGGCAAATCTCAGAATATACAGTAAATAAATATAATCACAGATCACAAACACAGAGTAAAATAATGCAGCGGAAGTAAAAGAGATAGTAGTTCATGAAGCTACTATATAAATATAACAAAGTTACATAAGATACAACAGGAGGAATAGAGTACAACATAAGTCTCAAGACATAGAAGTCTACTGATACAAGAGCTTAAATAGAACAACAGACTGAACAGATAAAACCAGATAGTAGCTGGATAAGGATGATATCCAGTAGTCCTAGCTCCGCGAAGATGAAGTCCAACTGATACTCAGGCTGACCCGAGCGTAAAATAAAACATAAACACTCGAGTCAGGATATACATACTTATACAATGTAAACCAACTCAAATGAACTGTAGTAAAGGTACAAGTAACTTAGAAGATGCTTGGGACCGCCCATCCTCTAAGGATCCGTTAAACTATCTACTATGTAGTAATATTCGCTATTATAATAGTGTCTAAATAAGTAAAGTATAATCATATCGGAAAATAGCGTTAAGGGGATGGAGAACCTTAACGCGGTCGGATCTTAAAATCATAATCGTAGTAAAGCTCGATATGGTAGGTGACACGGCACAACTAGGCAATGCCAGGGTAGATATACCAATTACGCACACGGACTGATGGATACGCATAGCAGCCACTACCGTTCCACCTCGGACAACATTCCCAAATCGGAGGATGGCCATCTAGTCAAATCACAAGTAAGAGTATAATATCGAAGAAATGTGTCCGAGAAGAGGTGCTACCTCACTGGTCCGAGATCGCTCCTGTTTTAGCCACCTTATGCCAACTCACGGGAGTTGGGTCTACATAACATACCTTAAGAACGTCGTCACCATCCTACTTCATTCTGGAATCTCCACCGCGTACACGGTTGTCAAAGTGGTTTTCGGTAAGACAGAGAGTATGTCCATATCCGATCCCGGTCTCTTTAACAACCCAACGTTATTATAACCCGTGGTTATAAGTTTTAAAAACAGTTTATACTTCAAAATAGAATATCATTTCAAATCCAAATCTTTATCAAAATAAAGATTAAATCAATTCTAAACCATTTCCATATTTTTAAAATATCATATCATTTCAAAACTTCATTTCAAATCATTTTAATATTCCAAATATCATTTGAGTTCAAATCTAAATATTCAACTTTAAATACCTTTTAAATTCAAAGATATCGTTCATTTACTATCATTTCACATCACTTTTAAATAGTTTATATTCCAAACAAAATAATTCATTTACCTTTTAAAAGTGTAATTATTATATTTTCAAATCAAGTATTCAATTTCCAAAGTTTCAAACTATTCTGAGTTCGTTTACTAAGTCAAAAACTCTAATTTTTTAAAATTTCAGCATTTCACAGCAGTTAATAACAACTGCTATAACTTATATTTGAAAACATTTTTAATTCAGCAAAACAACATTTATAAGCTGCTATAATAGTTCAGTTTTAAACAAAATTATATTTCCGCCTACTGCAGTCCTTAACAAGTGCTACAGTAGCCTTTTATTAGTTCAGATTCAATTTTAGTTTCTACTACAACAGCACTTACCAAGTACTATCACAGCCTTAGTTCATTTTAGTCTTTTGGTTCACTTATATAACCACAGCACTTAACAAGTGCTACAGATTCTACCTAGTTTAGAACTTATAAAATCATACATTAAAATGTTCATTTAAATCCTTTAACAAATTTATTTTTAAGAGAAATTTTTACACATTAAAAACCAAAACTTACAAATTCGCTTATTACATTCATTTCAACATTTAAACTTAAACTCCATTTTTCCACCATTTTTAAAACTAAACTTTCATTTCAATTTAATTAACTTAAGTTTACATCTTTTCTTTTAGTCAAAATTTCCAATTTAAGTTTCGTTTTAAAATCAATATTCCTCCATTTATTTATGTTTATCACATAGAAAAAATCATTTCTATTTTAAATAAATCACTTAAAAATTCGATTTAAATCAATTTAATATTATTACAATATTTAAATTATTTAAAAGTATCTAGAAAAATACAGAAAAATAACCACGGGTCTGTATAGTATTTTCTAGCCTAAGTCAAGTGATACGGATACTATATCATTTCAATCCGTAATTTACAAAGAAAAATCCGGGTTTTATCATTTCAAACCCGCAATCCCAAGTAAATAAAATTTTATTGAAAATCATTCAGGCCTATCATTTCAGCTCATAACGATCTTCCCTTATTCTAAAGTCCGTTCGGGTATTTATCATTTCAACCCATAGTGATTCTATTCTACAGGGAACTTGCAGTGTGATTTAACAGAATAGAATAACAGTAAAATAAGAACAGAATATAACAGAAGATACGATATGCAGGTTTAACAATTAACATCAACTATAAATAAATCACAGGTAGTTATAACATCATTTATTTATTTATTTATTTTTACACATTCAGTTGCGGTCGTTTCACAATCATATAAGTATGAATATTCGTGTGAGATTTACTCACCTCTACGGAGCTGGAGATTCAGAAAGAAAGAAGTACGATGTTAGTCGAAAGCACGCGGATAGCACGATCAGTCGTTAGCGGATGCGCCAACTAGATTCAAACCAAAAGTACAATAAATAACCAACTCTAAGATTTCACGAATAACGAAATTCAAATAAGCAAACAAACGAAAAAGAAACAAGTTGAGAAATCGAAAACAATAGCACGACTACTACTAGAATTTGATTATAACTTTAAAATTTTCAAAGTGACAAAACACATTTTTTTTCTTTCTAATGCCAGGGCTCGATAAAATATAACTAAAACTCCAGACAAAAGGTGACACAACAAAACTTGTCCATTCTTTCCGGACAGATGCTAGAGGCAAAACGGCAACCAAAATAAAATATGAAGTGGAATTTTGTTCACCATTTTCTTCCCAGACAAGGACAGGTTGGCATATAAATTATGACTACAAACAGTGAGCCCAAAGTATATATTTTTTTTCAACAAAATCCCAGGTTAAAATATACTCAATATCAAAATACCAAAATGACAAAACCAGTTTGCATCATCTTCATGTTCACGCACAGGGCTTGGCACATGGAGTTGGCGAAGGCTCGGCGTGGGGTTGGAGACGTGATGGGTTCGGTCTGGGGTGGTCTCGGTCGTGGTAGCGGCTGAGGTCTCAGTAGGGGTTGTGGTGACGCCTGGGTTCAGCCTGGTCTCGCGGTAGTGGCTGGTGGCGAATAGGATAGGTCGTGGTGGCAGGCGCGGGTGATGTGGCGGTTCTCGTCATGGCGGAGTATGGGTTCAGGGGTTCTCGGTGAATGGGATAGGTGGCGTGATGGTTCGGAGGTGTGGCTGTGACTGGTAGCTGCTGTGGGTTCGCGGAGGAGGGCAGGAAGGCTGGGTTCGGTGGTAGGGCTGGGTTCGGTTGGAGGGGGACGTGGCTGGTCTCGGCATGGAAAATATGGGTGAGAGGAGTGGGATCTGGTGGTGGTGGTGGCGTATAGAGTAGGGGTTCGGTGGTGACGAAGGGTATGGGTTCGAGGTGGCGTGGTGGTGGCCTCGTGGTGGGTGCTGGTGGGTGGTCTGGGCTGTAGCATGTCGGTGGGGCTGATGGACATGGGCTGGGTTCGTGTTGGTGGCGAATGGGTGTGGTGGATCTGGCGAAGGGGTTGGGGGCGGTTCTCGAATAGGTAGGGGTTCTCACGTGAGGCATTGGTGAATGGGGTAGGTGATGGGGACAGCATGGAGAAGGCACAGAGGAAAATGAGCACGAGCAGGAGATAAAAATATAAAGCAAAAGAAAGAAGGAATTAGAGGAGGAAGTAAATGCGGCCATACCTGATGGGAGAAGGTCACGCAAATGATGGAAGTAAAATAAACTTTTTTGTGGAATGGAGATAAAATGAACAGCTGTCCACTGATTTGAATAGAGAAGGCAATACGAAAAGTTTGGGAACGGTAAGATTTTTAAAGCAGTAAATAAAAGTTGAACGGTAGAAAAATAAATTTATTAAGTTGAACGAAACGTAAGGAAGGTAAAAGAAGAAACAATCTCACGTGCACGATTATAGGATAGATTTGAGCAAGATTTTTTTTGAAATTTTCAAATTGAAAATATGCAGCTGAAATTTTGTAAAGTCAACGCATATAAAAATCAAATGGACAACGGAACAACGAACGTAAAGTGTAACGCCCAAAGTAACGTACAACCATTACTTGTTTCTTTTATTTAATAAATTTAAAAATGATAACGTTTCTTTAAATAAAATAACATATCATTTCACACTAAAAAAAATAGTTATTATCATCAATTAATAAAATTTTGATTGTTAAATATAAAGTTAAGAACGGATATAAATTATACGTAAAATGTAAAGTTTAAATTTCCCGTTTTACACTAGTTATTACACTTTTAATTCAAATCAATATTTCAAAATGTTTAATTTAAATAAAATTCCGTTAAAATTTTGGGCTGTTACACTCTCCCCCACTCAAAACTTTTCGTCCTCGAAAAGGAACGAAGAAGGAAAATAAAGAAAGATAAGACAGAATAGCAAGAGTACCTGAAATAAACAATTTCGGATTCGAAGCACGAATGCTCTCCTCCGTCTCCCAGGTGCAATCCCGTTCATCAGTGCTCCACTGCACTTTGACCAGGTTGACAGATTTTCTTCTTAGCTGCTTCGTACCTCGATCGACGATACGAAGTGGCTTCCTCTCAACAGTCAGATTTGGCTCGATATCCAAACTATCAAGAGCAGAAGGTTGAATAATAAGAGATGGGTCATGCAGATAGCGACGAAGATGAGATACATGAAAGACATTGTGTATTCCAGAAAATTTCTCGGGTAAATCCAGACGATAAGCAAGAGAGCCAATTCTTTCCAAAATGCGGAAAGGACCTACAAATCTAGGAGAAAGCTTTCCTCTACGACCGAAACGAATAACATTCATTAAGGGAGAGACCTTAAGGAAAACCAAAAGATAGTTTGAAAAACAAAATAAGATAATAAATTTGAAACAATAATGCTTTGAAATCATAACAAATTTAGGGATGTTTATCATTTGGAAATCATACTACTAAAAATCATAACACTTTGGAAATGTTATTCTTAAAAAGTACATAATACTTAGAAAATCATAACACCCTTTTAAAATAATCTTCCTTAAAACCATTTTAATTCAAGGTCAAATAATATTTATTTTAAAGTTGTAGAATTTCTAAGTTCATTTAATTATAAAATTTCCAAAACATTGTATTTTCAAACGGCAACACTTAAAAAAAATGCTACAGTAGATATATTGGTATTTCAAGTCAGTTTTGTTTCAAAAATATTCATTTGGATATCATTTAACTTATGACTTATTAAAACAAACTTTTATGAATGGAATATCCAAATTAAACTATACTTCATTTATTAATTCAAAAGTTCACTATTTTAGTTAGCTCTTAATTTAACACATAACCTAACCCTTTATTTGAAATACCCATTTCATAAATAGATATTCCTTTAATAAGTTACACTTAAATTTTCCATTTGAAAAACCAAATTCTCAATTATCCAATTTAGTGATGTTAAAATACATTTTAACTATCATAATTATTCATTTTTCAAGACATATCAATTCATAAATAAAATATTTATCATAGCATATATAACAATCAAATTTTTATTCATTTAGACATCACTTAGACTATGAATTCAAATTAAATAAACTTTATTACAAAATGTCCAATTCCAATGTATTCTATTTTATCTATTCAAAGATACATTATTTATTATACAATATATTCATTTCAGGAAATAACCATTGTTAAAATTCCTAAGTTAGACTTAAGGTTCCATATTAAATCAAATTTGATTATTAAGTTATTTAAATAAAATCTCTTTAAATTCTCTTTTTACTATTTACCTATGTTAATCTTTTATAACTAAAATTTAAGTGTATAACATTTATTATAACCACTCAAAATTTTATTTATAAAATCCTTTCTATATTGTATATTATCCAATTTCATATTCAACTTCTGTGTAATTTAGGTAAGTTATATTGGAATGAAATTGTGTGTTATACAAGTAAAACTTTCAAATTCAATTATCTCAAGTTTGAGTCATTTATCCAAATTTTTGATTTTTCTTCTTATAACTGAAATTATTCTTTAAAATAAAATTTAAGAATTAAACTTTCGATTCCTTTCAAAATATTTTAGAGATAAGTAATTATATATACATAATATGTCAAATCAAATTTAAATCATATATCTATATATACTATAATCCAATCATATTTAGAGATTCAAATCAATTAGATTTTCCAAAACAAAGCTGTAGTAAGACTACAGAACGGTCTCTTCACTTCGAAACTCGAAAATGAATGTCGATGATGCTGCAGTCATCACCGAAATTATTTCCCAGCGACCAAGAGAAGAGCACTTAAATTTATTTTTTTATACTTTAAAATCCTTTAGAAACAAATTTCTACTTGGAAATACTTTAAATAATATATCCTTTTAAAACTTTAAACACAAGGTTTGAAACCATCGGAAATTAAATTCTTTATATTTCTTGTTTTAAATTCATTTCAGTTCCCAAATAAATTTATAAACAACTATTTATAAATTCATTTGTAGAACAACAAATGATGAATAAAGTATTATCACTTCAAATTATCAATTTAAATCAATTTATTAAGTTCCATAAATTTACCTATATCAAAATTTATTTCATTAACAAATTTTTTTTATATATATATAATATTGTGTCAGTTTGTTCTGTCAAAGTGTTTTAGAAATCCCATCGATAACGTTGATCAGACAAATCGATCGGAAACCCATATCAACATCAACAACTCAAACAACACAATATAAAACAAAACATTAATTTACAAGTACAGTTCAAAATGTTTGGAGATAGTTTAGAAACAAAAGACAAGATGGTTAAACAGAGTAGAGAGATGGGTAAGCTTAGGTAAATCGCGGACAACCTTAACCGGGTCAACCGTGACTTAAAGAATAAGATCGATGTGGATTTTTCTGGGATAAATCTACATTCGATTCAAGAGATAGAGTTTGGAATAATAAAAGATATTAGCATCTAAACCAAGGATAGATAAAATCTCTGGTGAATCGATGCTGATTGCAAAGGATTTTCACCCTTTTATAAGAAAAGTTGAATATTGGCGAGACTGTCAATTCTCTATAAAGATCATTCGAAGTGGAGTTATGTGATACTCCAGAATCAAAAGAAGATGAATAGTGAGGGACAAGAATGGATTTTGGAACCGTGCGGAACGTTCCAAAATTCAAAGGAAATCGAATCAAAAGGAAGAGATCCAAACTCGAACGAAAGTGATTCTGTAAATAAATTTACCACACATTCTAAGTTTTGCCTCAAAGCCAAAGCTCTGATACCAACTGTAACGACCCGATATTTTCAACCATTCGCATCCATTATAAGTGTATAGGTAGACACTCATGCCGGAGTTGAATTGCTCAAAATACCGCGTTGTAAATAAAATTTGGCAAATCTCAGAATATACAGTAAATAAATATAATCACAGATCACAAACACAGAGTAAAATAATGCAGCGGAAGTAAAAGAGATAGTAGTTCATGAAGCTACTATATAAATATAACAAAGTTACATAAGATACAACAGGAGGAATAGAGTACAACATAAGTCTCAAGACATAGAAGTCTACTAATACAAGAGCTTAAATAGAACAACAGACTGAACATATAAAACCAGATAGTAGCTGGATAAGGATGATCTCCAGTAGTCCTAGCTCCGCGAAGATGAAGTCCAACTGATACTCAGGCTGACCCGAGCGTAAAATAAAACATAAACACTCGAGTCAGGATATACATACTTATACAATGTAAACCAACTCAAATGAACTATAGTAAAGGTACAAGTAACTTAGAAGATGCTTGGGACCGCCCATCCTCTAAGGATCCGTTAAACTATCTACTATGTAGTAATATTCGCTATTATAATAGTGTCTAAATAAGTAAAGTATAATCATATCGGAAAATAGCGTTAAGGGGATGGAGAACCTTAACGTGGTCGGATCTTAAAATCATAATCGTAGTAAAGCTCGATATGGTAGGTGACACGGCACAACTAGGCAATGCCAGGGTAGATATACCAATTACGCACACGGACTGATGGATACGCATAGCAGCCACTACCGTTCCACCTCGGACAACATTCCCAAATCGGAGGATGGTCATCTAGTCAAATCACAAGTAAGAGTATAATATCGAAGAAATGTGTCCGAGAAGAGGTGCTACCTCACTGGTCCGAGATCGCTCCTGTTTTAGCCACCTTATGCCAACTCACGGGAGTTGGGTCTACGTAACATACCTTAAGAACGTCGTCACCATCCTACTTCATTCTGGAATCTCCACCGCGTACACGGTTGTCAAAGTGGTTTTCGGTAAGACAGAGAGTATGTCCATATCCGATCCCGGTCTCTTTAACAACCCAACGTTATTATAACCCGTGGTTATAAGTTTTAAAAACAGTTTATACTTCAAAATAGAATATCATTTCAAATCCAAATCTTTATCAAAATAAAGATTAAATCAATTCTAAACCATTTCCATATTTTTAAAATATCATATCATTTCAAAACTTCATTTCAAATCATTTTAATATTCCAAATATCATTTGAGTTCAAATCTAAATATTCAACTTTAAATACCTTTTAAATTCAAAGATATCGTTCATTTACTATCATTTCACATCACTTTTAAATAGTTTATATTCCAAACAAAATAATTCATTTACCTTTTAAAAGTGTAATTATTATATTTTCAAATCAAGTATTCAATTTCCAAAGTTTCAAACTATTCTGAGTTCGTTTACTAAGTCAAAAACTCTAATTTTTTAAAATTTCAGCATTTCACAGCAGTTAATAACAACTGCTATAACTTATATTTGAAAACATTTTTAATTCAGCAAAACAACATTTATAAGCTGCTATAATAGTTCAGTTTTAAACAAAATTATATTTCCGCCTACTGCAGTCCTTAACAAGTGCTACAGTAGCCCTTTTATTAGTTCAGATTCAATTTTAGTTTCTGCTACAACAGCACTTACCAAGTACTATCACAGCCTTAGTTCATTTTAGTCTTTTGGTTCACTTATATAACCACAGCACTTAACAAGTGCTACAGATTCTACCTAGTTTAGAACTTATAAAATCATACATTAAAATGTTCATTTAAATCCTTTAACAAATTTATTTTTAAGAGAAATTTTTACACATTAAAAACCAAAACTTACAAATTCGCTTATTACATTAATTTCAACATTTAAACTTAAACTCCATTTTTCCACCATTTTTAAAACTAAACTTTCATTTCAATTTAATTAACTTAAGTTTCCATCTTTTCTTTTAGTCAAAATTTCCAATTTAAGTTTCGTTTTAAAATCAATATTCCTCCATTTATTTATATTTATCACATAGAAAAAATCATTTCTATTTTAAATAAATCACTTAAAAATTCGATTTAAATCAATTTAATATTATTACAATATTTAAATTATTTAAAAGTATCTAGAAAAATACAGAAAAATAACCACGGGTCTGTATAGTATTTTCTAGCCTAAGTCAAGTGATACGGATACTATATCATTTCAATCCGTAATTTACAAAGAAAAATCCGGGTTTTATCATTTCAAACCCGCAATCCCAAGTAAATAAAATTTTATTGAAAATCATTCAGGCCTATCATTTCAGCCCATAACGATCTTCCCTTATTCTAAAGTCCGTTCGGGTATGTATCATTTCAACCCATAGTGATTCTATTCTACAGGGAACTTGCAGTGTGATTTAACAGAATAGAATAACAGTAAAATAAGAACAGAATATAACAGATGATACGATATGCAGGTTTAACAATTAACATCAACTATAAATAAATCACAGGTAGTTATAACATCATTTATTTATTTATTTATTTTTACACATTCAGTTGCGGTCGTTTCACAATCATATAAGTATGAATATTCGTGTGAGATTTACTCACCTCTACGGAGCTGGAGATTCAGAAAGAAAGAAGTACGATGTTAGTCGAAAGCACGCGGATAGCACGATCAGTCGTTAGCGGATGCGCCAACTAGATTCAAACCAAAAGTACAATAAATAACCAACTCTAAGATTTCACGAATAACGAAATTCAAATAAGCAAACAAACAAAAAAGAAACAAGTTGAGAAATCGAAAACAATAGCACGACTACTACTAGAATTTGATTATAACTTTAAAATTTTCAAAGTGACAAAACACATTTTTTTTCTTTCTAATGCCAGGGCTCGATAAAATATAACTAAAACTCCAGACAAAAGGTGACACAACAAAACTTGTCCATTCTTTTCGGACAGATGCTAGAGGCAAAACGGCAACCAAAATAAAATATGAAGTGGAATTTTGTTCACCATTTTCTTCCCAGACAAGGACAGGTTGGCATATAAATTATGACTACAAACAGTGAGCCCAAAGTATATATTTTTTTCAACAAAATCCCAGGCTAAAATATACTCAATATCAAAATACCAAAATGACAAAACCAGTTTGCATCATCTTCATGTTCACGCACAGGGCTTGGCACATGGAGTTGGCGAAGGCTCGGCGTGGGGTTGGAGACGTGATGGGTTCGGTCTGGGGTGGTCTCGGTCGTGGTAGCGGCTGAGGTCTCAGCAGGGGTTGTGGTGACGCCTGGGTTCGGCCTGGTCTCGCGGTAGTGGCTGGTGGCGAATAGGATAGGTCGTGGTGGCAGGCGCGGGTGATGTGGCGGTTCTCGTCACGGCGAAGTATGGGTTCAGGGGTTCTCGGTGAATGGGATAGGTGGCGTGATGGTTCGGAGGTGTGGCTGTGACTGGTAGCTGCTGTGGGTTCGCGGAGGAGGGCAGGCAGGCTGGGTTCGGTGGTAGGGCTGGGTTCGGTTGGAGGGGGACGTGGCTGGTCTCGGCATGGAAAATATGGGTGAGAGGAGTGGGATTTGGTGGTGGTGGTGGCGTATAGAGTAGGGGTTCGGTGGTGACGAAGGGTATGGGTTCGAGGTGGCGTGGTGGTGGCCTCGTGGTGGGTGCTGGTGGGTGGTCTGGGCTGTAGCATGTCGGTGGGGCTGATGGACATGGGCTGGGTTCGTGTTGGTGGCGAATGGGTGTGGTGGATCTGGCGAAGGGGTTGGGGGCGGTTCTCGAATAGGTAGGGGTTCTCACGTGAGGCTATGGTGAATGGGGTAGGTGATGGGGACAGCATGGAGAAGGCACAGAGGAAAATGAGCACGAGCAGAAGATAAAAATATAAAGCAAAAGAAAGAAGGAATTAGAGGAGGAAGTAAATGCGGCCATACCTGATGGGAGAAGGTCACACAAATGATGGAAGTAAAATAAACTTTTTTGTGGAATGGAGATAAAATGAACAGCTGTCCACTGATTTGAATAGAGAAGGCAATACGAAAAGTTTGGGAACGGTAAGATTTTTAAAGCAGTAAATAAAAGTTGAACGGTAGAAAAATAAATTTATTAAGTTGAACGAAACGTAAGGAAGGTAAAAGAAGAAACAATCTCACGTGCACGATTATAGGATAGATTTGAGCAAGATTTTTTTTGAAATTTTCAAATTGAAAATATGCAGCTGAAATTTTGTAAAGTCAACGCATATAAAAATCAAATGGACAACGGAACAACGAACGTAAAGTGTAACGCCCAAAGTAACGTACAACCATTACTTGTTTCTTTTATTTAATAAATTTAAAAATGATAACGTTTCTTTAAATAAAATAACATATCATTTCACACTAAAAAAAATAGTTATTATCATCAATTAATAAAATTTTGATTGTTAAATATAAAGTTAAGAACGGATATAAATTATACGTAAAATGTAAAGTTTAAATTTCCCGTTTTACACTAGTTATTACACTTTTAATTCAAATCAATATTTCAAAATGTTTAATTTAAATAAAATTCCGTTAAAATTTTGGGCTGTTACAGTAGGTAAATTCTTCGGTAGAGATAAATCTTGTATGAGTCACCTAAGTTGCAAAACTGAGGTCAAGCGATCAAAGTATTACCATTTGAACTTGATGCACGAGCTTTCAAGTTGAGTGAGTTTTGTCGATGAAGTGTGACTTGGATTTATATCCAGGTAGAGTTCGATGGATGTCCAGTAATGAGAAGATACCGAGCGAATGACTTATAGGAGATTGTCTAGAGTCATTCGTGTTATAATTGTTTTCTTTTGTGTTAGTAAACCTTAGATGATGGGAGAAATCCTATGTGCCAAAAGGAATATTTTCTAAAGATTTTTCCAGTCATGTGCCAATTCTTAACCTATAATTCGAGCGTAGAGTTTTCAGGTGATTTGCACCGGTTAGGATAGGGTTTTTCATTTGATTCTGATAGACGAGCACTTGAGTCGGACTCTTAGGATGACTGAGAGATTTCTGAAATATGGCCTTGATCATGCAAAGAGATTTTAGTAGTCGGATCAAGGAACCAGAGCGGAGTTCGCACGAATGGAGTCATGTGGCCAACCCTAATTTAAAAAAGAAATCTTGTGAGCAAACGAAGGGTCGAACGGGTATCATGTCATTTGGAATGATCTTTAGAAAATTATAAAATTTTAGTGTAGTAATTATTGTGTGGGATAGTTCAGGGAAGGATTTCTTAACCAATTTTGTGGTGATTTGGGCAATCTCCTAAATGACGAGATGGTACTTGCCTAGGCGAGCACCCTAATGCACTTAGTATATTATTCTTATTAACATTGTGCAGTTAAAGTGAGTTTGAAACCGAGCAAACCCAAGTAACTATAAATCTTTATTTTAAGGATGATTTAATTAGTATAATTTTCTCTTTTAGGGAATGAGTTCTGTATGGAAGAAAAGGAAAGTTGAGGCATTGATTGCTCTATTTATTCGAGAGTTTTGAGACTCGATGATCCTGCATATCGTATAGATTTTTCCTCTTTGTAGCTGGGAGGTGTAGTAGTCGTTCGTGTGTTATATTCACGAAAGGAGTTGCACCACTTAGGCATGTATTCCTCTTGAATGACAAACAGACTCATTAGAGTTTATGGTTCAACATGGGTGTTTAACTCTTAATGGTTACCGAGCATGTTGGTGTATACTCTTTTAAACATTTCATCGTTTGTATTCTTACTTGTTGCTTGTTATTGCTTATTGCTTGCTGTTGTTTCTACTACTTGTGTTTGCTTGATATTGTTTGTTGCTTGCTTATTGCTGCTATTGTTCGTTTCCATTATTGCTACTATTTAATCGTGTTTGTTGTCGCTATTGGTTGACTTTGATGCTGGCTGGTTTTTATTGTAGCTGATTTTGTTGCTTGCATGTTTGATAGTTTGAATGCTAGTTATTGTTGCTTATCATTATCGGCTATTGTTTGATGGTTTCTTACTTCTTATAGTCATTGATTGACTATAGGTTAATTATATGAGATAATTAAGTGCATGCCATTTGATTGGCAATGATGGATTTCTACATTCAGGGGTTTAATCTGGGGTACATATAGTTATATAAATTGTATCGCTTTTATAGTAGTGACCGTGTGTAGTATTGATCTTACATTAGTGATCATACATTGTATTGGCCTTGTATTGGTGGCCTTGTAGATCATTGGCTCTGTATTAGTGGCCACGTCTATTATTAGACCAAGGTAGATGTTTGAGTACGTTAGTGTACTGGCCCTGTTTATCTGGAATTGTTGGATCACGATAAGTTTCCATTGTTGACTCCACTTGTTAGTAATGACAGGTATTGATTTGTATTCCTCGGCTATTTGGAATAGATCGCATATCATCCATGCTTGTTATAGGGTGAGATAGGATCTATACGAGTGCACTACCTTTTGATGTGACTTGGAGTCAGTGTTATATTTGGATATTGACTCACTTGAGCTTACTCCTTAATTAATTGTCATGTATGACTATAGTAGTACCGGTTACTACACTGAGGTTATACATGTTTGAATTTGTTTTTTTTAGTGCATGATCCTCTTTGTAAGACAATTAGGTACTTGAGAGCTGATGTATAGCTGTTTAAATGCTTATTTGCTTAGATTGGCATTTAAATGGTAAGAAGCTTTATTTAAGAGAGGTATGAATTTTTAGGAAATGTGGGATGATGAAGGTCATCGCAAATTTCATAGTGTGATGCGTTCTAATTTGGGAGTTCCGTAGTGCTGATAGCACAAGGAAAGGTACTGTTGGAATTTTCCAAAACCGAGAGTCGGGAAGTTTGGTCAGTCCTGTTACTTTCTCATACTCATGTAAATTTTAAGGACGGGATCCTTTTAAGGAGGAAAGAATGTAAAAACCCGCAAATTTAACGATAATATATTTAAATAGTCAATCTAAATATTAAGTCGTTATTGAATTGGAAGTCTAAAATGTAACTTTTTGCATATGGTCGAGTTAGGACTTGAGACTACTTCCATTGATTCCAGATCAACGTTGCGAATTTGAATGAATATAAGGTTTGATATGTTTGGAGTTTGGAATTTTTAGGAATGAATATTTCTGGATGGAGAGAAATGGGGGTTAACCAATTAGTTTCCTATATGTGGCTAACTCCCTTCATTATCTCTCATACACTTCTCATTCACGTTCATTCCTTCTCCTCTTTCTCTAATGGTCTCATAATCCTCTTTTAATCATCTTCTAATCCCTTAACCCCAACACCCCTAAATAAAATTCTTAAATTCAAATAAAAATCATCATAATTTCTTTTTTCCAATTCTCTACAAAACCCATGAAGGAATTAGCTTAAACCTGATTTTGGAGAGAGATCCCAACTTTGAAGTTAGCTTGGAGATGGTTTTTGGTGAATGGAGCTTGATTTAGGGGAAGAAAAGGCGAGTGGGATGATTCTCCTTATCAATTTATGTGTTATACTTTATATTTTTGTTTATTGCTTAATATTGAATCATATGAAGTGATTTGGAGAATGATTGGGTTATTTTAGACTTCTACTCATCTTATAAACATGTTTCCCTTAGATAATTAATTATTTAAGACCCTAATACTGTGTTTTGAAAATAATTAGTAATCCCTAGATTGATTTGGGCTAATTGGGTGATTGTTTGTGATGTTATTGTTTTGTTTAGGATTAATTAAGTAGTGTAATAATGTGCATGTTATTAGAAAATATTAATTAATCCACTTGAATTGATTTGCAAAAAGGTTAGAAGCTAATTAAGGGGTTTGGGAGTTCTACATCCCTCATTACAGCAATTAAAGAACCTATAGGCCTTAATTAGTATTTATAAAATAGTTCCATGATTTTATAAATGAAGTATATATTTTATAAAATGGATATGGGATTTTATAAAATAGTAAAAAGGTGAATATGTGATTTTTTTTGAAGTGATTAAGTATTTTAAAGGCTACAAAGTGATTATAAGCTAGTATGACATTTTATAAAATGGTTTATGATTTTATATAATGATATAAAGAGATGTTTCACTCTTATTATTGGAAAGATTACTAAATAAGTAATATTTGAATGAGAAATAGTTGAATTGCCTATTGGACATACGTAGATGTATACGTGCACGAGCGGGTATATGTATACATGTATTCAGAGTTAAGCAATGATCGAAACAACTCTAGTGTTGTAGCTAGAATTATGATGAAAGTTGTATTTGTAAGAGGTGGGTATTTGCGTAATAGATTGTATATGCATATAGGAATATATGTATGTGCATATGGTCAAGTTATGAGCGATCTCATGTAACCATAGCGACCACCGGATGCGTTCAGTTGCGTGGGAAAGTGGCGGGTCAAGTAATTGCTCTAGTGAAGCCCGTTTGCAATTATTTAGTTTTATAGAAGTATTATTGAATATAAGTTCATTGCGAGCATTTCACGTGCCATAGCGACCAATGTGTGTGCTAAGTTACATGAGAGTATTTCGGGTCGAGTAATTGCCCCGATAAAGTCCGAAAATGTGAATTGATATGTTAATTTGTGTTTGCGTGAATGTGTGTGCATAGGCGTGTACGATTGAGTGTATCGACACACGTATAAGCTACACACAAGGATAAAGGAAAATTCAAGTTGTGTAAATTTGTGATTTGAAGCCTCTAGATTGAAGAGAATTTTGCTATGATCGCAATGGAAGAAACGACGAGTCATTTGGAACCACGGATCAAAAGTTACGGGTGTTTGAAGGTTGATTCTGCCCATAACAGCCATCCAGACGTCTGACCCAAAGTTCAGACATCTGGATAATCCTTAGGAACAAAATGCAACATTTGTCAAACGTCTGACCCAAAATCTCAGACGTCTAGTTGAGGGTGCAGACGTCTGATAGCCTACCATTTGAGTTTTATCGATCAATCGATCGAAATTTCAAAATGCGATAACTTTCACATACGGACTTGGATAAAGGCGCCATTTGAATAGTGTTCATCATATTTTGAGGGCTACCATTTGGGAAAGTTTGTTAGGTTTTGGAGTACTTTGATTTTGGGGCCCACGTGGGACCCACGCTGACACGTATTCCAAAAACTGGTTATTTTGAGATAGATTGGGAGGATACATCGGAAGAATATTATAACATTGGGGTTACGCATTCGATTTGAAATGCGATTTGGATTAGTATGTGGTTTTGTTAGAGTTGTCCAGTGGATTTTAGGCCGTGGCGACTAGAGCCGTGCGTGGCGATCCTTTATGATTTGTGATGATAGCAGGCTGAGACATGAAGTTCCCCTGTAGTGAGTCGTCCACAATTTTAATGATAGTGGGCTAGGACATAGAGTTCGCTAGTAGTGAGTCATCTAGGTTTTTATGTGATAGCAGGCTGAGACTTAGAGTTCCTCAGTAATGAGTCATATATGATTTGTGATGATAGCAGGCTGAGACATGGAGTTCCTCAGTAGCGATTCATCTATGATTTTGATGCTCTGCGACATAGAGTTCCCCAGTAGCGAGTCATCTACGATTTGGTCTTAGCAGTAATGACCATACGCATTATGGCGTACCTATCTGGTTTTAGCCGTAGGGACTATACGCGTTGGGGCATATCTTAGCGAGCTTAATAGTAGGGATTATGGCTTTGGGATCGTGGTTTGATCATGGTGTATTGGTACTATGTTATTAGTAGTTTTTGGGCTAGTGTAGTGCAATAAGATATTGTGATAACTTGTTGTTGCAGGAGAAGAGCAGGCTATGATATGATCTAATACTTTTGAGATGGATTTACTATACTTGTTTATAGGAAGTTTGAATTTCTCTAAGCCACGTTTGTGGAGTGGGCCAGTTGTGATTTTATTATTCTCTCTATTTTTATATAGCTTTAATATACAGTATTTTGAGATAGTTCCCCTCACACCAAGCTTTTTATCTGACCTGAGTTTTTGTCCTTGTCTGCTTATGCCATGACAACTCTCAGGTACTGGATTGAGTAGTTCGGGAGTCAGGTGCTTTTTGGGATATGCTGGCAGAGTGCGCAGCTGGAGCATTTGAGAGGCATGGCATCAACGTTTTGAGATACATATACTTGTTATTTTATTGTACATGACAGATCTGTTATTTATATACGAGACTATTGTATCATACATTTATTCAGAACTCCGTGCCTTTGGAGTAGATGTATTCTGACTATTCTGGAATTATAATTATTTGTAAATTGCTTTCGTTAGTGCGGTCTCTTATATATTGTTATTCTATTTTTGTTCATGTATATTCAGTATGTTGTATGTTGTCATTCTGTTAGTGAGATCTTATCGATGTCTTGGTTTGTGTTTTGTTCTAATTTTACCCCAATAATCTATCTTTTTTTATATTTGAAAGTAGGCGATGTTGTAAGGCACTGACTTTTAGGTATTACAAAGGGCGGGTCGTTACAATGATTCATAAACTTGTTCATATTTGATTGTAATATTTCTCCTATTTAATCGAATCTAGATTGGAGATATTCTGAATGGTTTGATAGAAGATGACCTTGACTCCAAGACCCAAATTAATCCCTCTACGGCTATAAATACATGTGTACATGCATCAAGTAAGGGATGAAACTGTATTTCATGTAAAGGAGGTGCTGCCATTTTTAATCCCAGATCTTTCTTTGATTTCGAGATTATCATTATAATTACCTTTGGAATCTTTTGAAAAATAGTAATTAAATTTTCTTAAAGTGTATGGAAGCATGATCGAACCACTATAAATTTTGTTACCTTGTTTTCCCGTACTTATTCTTCTTGTTTCTGCATATAAACATCATTTTTTAGATTTAAACCCGAAACACACTATTTGGACTCTCAAACTGTGACATTCCGCATCTCCGAACACACCGATCCAAAGCACAAAATGGTATTTGAACTTGTGTCAGGCCAAAAAGTACGTATTTTTGGTTTTTATGATTTTACATGGTACAGAGACAATTAGGATTTTGAAATGTTCTACACTTTCTCATCTCTTAGCAGAAGGAAACAAAATATAAGTACTAAAAGTAGCCAAATAAAATAATAGTCTCAACATAAACGTGGTCCATATAATAATGTCCCCTAAAGAAAATACGTAAGAGTATGACTTATAGATATAATATAAAGCACATAAAGGAGAAATAAATCTCTAATGCACCAAGTCACCTCTTCCGTGTACCTTGTCTTGCTTGCTTTAACTACCACTTCGACCTCCTTAAATAGAGATAAAAATAGAGAAATGGAGGAGGGTCAGACAGAGTCTGGTGAGTGAATTATACCACCAGAGGTATAGCGTTGACAAGTAATTAAAGTTCAGTTATAACCTACACCTCTTTAGTGTGTGTGTTCTTTATATACAAGGGACCAATTACTTTCACTATATAAGTTGACTATCCAAAATGTGACTAAATCCTATTGTGATTTATGAAATTTTCCACTCACAGGTACAAAATACTAAAACTAAATAATCCTAGAAATATCTCTAGAGTATGGTCTCAACAATAGAACACCTATCTCTATATTGAGTTAATGCTCTTAATGGTAGCTGCTTGCTATATATTGAGTTAACAATCTCAATGATTATCGTTTGAGTTGCACCTAACCAAATATACCTCATAATGCTATACAAATTTGATTTAACAATCCTGATATAATCTTTTGGGTTAACAATCCTAATAATAAATTTTCACTTAACCATTGAGTAAACTCCTCGTTAGTGTTCGTATCCTACACTCTATACCGTTACACAAGCAGCAATAAGGAGAGAATTAACCGATCCAACTCCTCTGTAGAATTAACAGATCCTACACTCTTTTACGTTTCACCAATAGGTGACTGGAACTTAGCTATGAATAATAAGAGCTTCTAATTGCGATGCAATCGCTCGCTGCGTTGAGTGTCACGTTTAACAACTTCATGAAGTAAGAGCCTAGGACGTCGCCGAGTGTGATGCTTTTCCAGCTTGCTACATGACTCCATTCAGCTACATGAACTTTCGAAAGACAAAGGAGTAGGAACAAGTTGAAAGTGCAAAAGATCTCTAATATGGCTAACTTATGTAAATGTGTATATAACTATAATCAAGCTAAATAGTAATGACGTAAAGTAAGGTAAAAGTAAAAAACGATCATATTGGAGCTTTTATACTAGTTCGGACTTCCTATCCTACGTCCAGTCCTGAATCTCCCCTCCGGATTTCCACTAATCAATGACCCTCACTTAGTCCAGAGGAATAGGCGTTACAAGGGTTTGCTGACTTGACAATATTGTGTTATATCAACATGGATTTTGACTTTTATTACAATCTTCCTATAATATCCTTTTTGAGTTGAATGAGTGAAAGCACGTGAGTTTATGGAAGTAGATCACCAAGGAATATAGATTAGTTCTTGGTGATGTTGAAAGCAAGTTTAGAACTTTGAAAGCACTAGAGTTTAGAGAGCAAGAGAGAATATCAAAGTAAGAGAAAATTGGTTACTTAAACTCTTGCCTTTGCCATGTATAAATAGATGTGAGAAATCTCCTTCAGAAGTTGCAACCCATTGAAGAAAACCATTGAAGCAAGAGTCACAACCGATGGAAGTGAGGAGACATGTCTTTTCAAAAAATAACTGTTATAGGTAGCTCAGACATCTGGATTAAGTAGGCAAATGTCTAAATTTTAAAAATGTTTTTCTAGAAAGAAACAGTTCAAAATATCATGCTCGGACGTCTGGATTTTATAGTCAGGCGTCTGACTATTGAAAAGACAACTAAAACTTGCTAAAAATTATTTCTTTTGAGTGTTTAAAATTATTTTGATGCAAACATGTCATCTCATATAACTCTTGGGAGATTGTACATGCAAATCTAAGATGGTAACACCAGATATATGACTCTCACAAATATTTGTCTTTATGTGAGCTCTTTGTTGATATGTCGTTGTAGCTTATTGAGTCTCTGATGTCTTTGTGTCTCCAAATGTGTGTGTTCAAAGCTTCTTTTTGATCATCATGTACCTACATGCTAGCTTAGAGATTTTTTGATATGATTGTATAGTTGTTGTCATTAAATTCCAACAAGGGAGGTTCTAACATAAGTTTCCCCGATCCATCCTACTTGGCCTGTACCAGGATCAACCTAGGTTTGCTGTAGTAATTAAGACGTTTGAATTTTAAATTAGACGTCTGAATCTATGTACAAAATTTTTGTTATAGGCATTCAAACGTCTGGTTTCTTATTCAAACATCTGAATTTGATTCCAAAAGTCTGAATAAGGGTTCAGATGACTAAATCGGGTCAGATTTGAACTATTTCTTTTCTGTTTCGTGTTCACTAAAATTTAGACGTTTGACTACAAATTCAAACATCTGAGTAAGCATATTTAGGTTTGTTAACTCATTCGTTTTATTCGCCTTCTTTGCAGATTCAAGTATACACATTAAATTCATCTTTAACAAGTGTTTGGTTACCACTTCATTTTTGTTTATATATAACTTCGAGTGATTTGTTTTAACCATTGTACATGACTCTCCTTTCAATTATCCACATTTTTCCAATTGATTATCTGTGTGCATTTCAATAATCCTCTAGATATATACAAGGTTATAGAATCAAATCTTGGTAAATTGAAAGGGATGTATCCATTTACTTTTTACATATCAAAATAAATTCAAACTAGTTATACAAAAATTAGATCTATATAATTATGGGTATATTCAATCAAATTTACCCTTCTCTCCCAAGTTACAATGATTATTTTATCAATTCATTATCTAGGGCTTTCAAATTCTTTCAATATATAAGTATTTTTGAATAAAAGCATTGATTCAAGATTAAAAATTATATTTTTTATTTTAAGAAGGTATATACATGAAAATTAACTACTTACCTACATCATAGATATTTCGCATATAAGTCCACTCACCTTGAAGGGTTGTTCGAAGAAACCTTTTTTCCTAACCCAATTTGAATTGATGTCTTCCTTCCTTCATTCCTTGATTTGTTTGTGCTTCTCATTCTCTTTCTCTTTCGATTTGATTATCTCACTCTCTTTCTTTTGATTTTATTTATCTTCTTTTATTTTGATGTACAGAGAAGAGAACAGAAAATGATGTTTGGATCAAGGAATTACAAGGAGGAGAGGAAGAAAAGAACGTACGGAACTAGAAAGGCGGTGGCTAGGGTGTAGAATGAAGAGGAGTGAGGGTTAGGTCTATATTTATAGTTGAAAATTAGAGTTATCAAGTTGAATTCCGAAATTAATATTTACGGAAAGGGCAATGTGTCCAGTTTACGATAATTTTGACCCATTTTACCAAATTCAACAAGTTGTATATGTTCCTTGACTGTAAATGGCATTCCAGACACAATGGAATAGGTTCCGAGACCTAATTCTAAATTTTGTGAAAATTTATTATTTTGTCCTTTTACGTAAAATTAAAATTTTACTTGTATTAGTATTTTAATTTGTTTATTAAAATTTACGTTATGTTACACAAAATATGTAGTTTAGAGGTCAAATCTTCATAGAAACTACAATTAACAATTACATCTCGAGTTGTTGATTCTTCATAGTCTCATTGGAGGTGTTACACAAATTTTTTGCTACCACAAATACATATATTCAAATAATTTAATAGTTAATTGTTGAAAACATGTATTTAAAACAAATAACAAACTTCTCTTTCAAAGTCCAAATTCAAGTATCTCAATATTTAATAACCTATTTTTTCCAAGGCTAGGAGATTGAACTACAATAAAGTTGATAGACATAATCGATTATGCTTTGTGCATTCCACCGATATATATTACTTGAAAGTTTATAAACAAACATTGATATTTAAATAGTTTAATATATTAAAATTTCAAATTTGGATAATTATGAAAAACAACCTTTTTCTTCTTCCAACTTTTAGGTTTGGAATTAATAACTCATAAGGAATCTTTTCCAAAATTATACCACTACAACAAAACTATCCTTTTACAACGTCTGTTTTACAACGGGTCATAAACAACTGTTGTAATAGAAACCTTTTACAACGGTTTTCCTAAGCCCATTTTAATAGGTGCAACTTTTCACCATCCAGTACACCTATTACAACGTTGTCAGCTTGCCCATTGTAATATGGTCTTGTTACAACGATTTTCGGCCCGTTGTAATAGTTACTAGTTTTCAGCTCTATTAGAACGGTGTTGGCCCGTTGTAATATAGTTCTATTACAATGGTTTTTGGCCCATTGCAATATAGTCCTATCACAATAGTTTTCGGCCCGTTGTACTAGATATTAGTTTTCATCCCTATTTGCCCTTTGTAATAAAAGCTTATTACAACTATTTTCTTCTGTCCGTTGTAATATATGCCAATTTTCAACAACTCTTACCTACTGATCGTTGTTACCTTCGATTATTATAATTTATTATAATTAATTGTTAATAATTAGTAAATTATAGTTAATATTTATTAATTACATTTATTTTATTTTTTTGAGATCATGGGGAACCTTAAGATCATGGTATTCATTGATACTCACTTAAGTAAACTCCACGCCGTGTGTCTACCCCGCTTTTATTTAGTCGTCGCACACGGATGCGTAACGTTGAAACTCCCACTGATGGTTTGGCGTTGGGATTCGAACCTGCCCGGACACAGTCCCTTGGTTCTCATCTCCCAGCTCCCAAACCAACCGAGCTACGAACGGCGGGTAATTACATTTAATTTTTAACAAATAGGGTCAATAATTAATCTTAAATAACTACTACTAAATAATTAATACCAAATAATTAATAACTAATATTCAATTATAAATAAGAAGCAGTAAGTAATAATTAATAATTAATTAATAACTAATAAAGAAGAAGTAATAATTAATAATTACTGTTAAATAATATAATAAGAAGTAATATTTTAAAAAAATTGAAAATTTCTACAATAAATTTTAAAAATTTCATAAATGTTGCTTTAAATATTATAATAATTAATAATTAGTAATTTATAATTAATAACAAATATGTTTACTATGTCTTTACATTCACAACTTATATAAGTCATTATTTCTAATTTATTATAATTAATGATTATTAATGGATTATGATTACTAATTATTATCTATAATCAATATTTATTTTTTATATTTAATAATATATTACAGTTAATTATTAATAATTAGTAAATTGTCCTTAATACTTATTACTTACATTTAATAACTAATAAATCTAATTAATATTTAATAATTAATGTTTAAAGTTTAATATTTAATGTTTAATGTTTAATAATTAATGTTTAACGTTTATTATTTAATTATAAGTACATCGGTTAGCGGAAACTTAAAAGTTCATAAATATTTTGGCAATTAATAATATTAAACATTACAAGAAATATTGTTATTTATTGCATTAATAATAAGAATTTAATTGATAATTAAAAAATGATGACAATTAATAATAAAAATTAATTAGTCTTGATTATTTTTAATAAATAATTAAATATGATTTATAATTATTTTTATAAATAATAATTAATATAATTATTTATTAATAAATTATAATTTATAATTTATAGTAATAACATATAAATAATAATATATACGTAATGATGTACAATTTATACTTAAAAAGTTTTCATAATTAATGACTTATAATTCATAAATAAGGGAGTACTAGACATTTAGAAATGACTTCCCGCTTTGCATTTTCATTCTTACGCTTCACTAATCATTGAAAATTTTCATGTTCCCTCCATTGTTCCCTCCACTCTAAATTAAACATTTAGAGAAAATCCAAACACCACATCTTTCCAATCCCCAAAGCAGTAAAACCTAAATCTAAATCCAAGTTTCATACCCATAAACAAATTCCTCTATCAAGAGCTTTCTTCGTCCTCTCTCCATCCTCTCCACCTTCCACTCCACCCTCCTCTCCCTCAACTCTGTATCCAAGACCGAACCCTAATCCACTTACAGCGAAATTGCAAGTTCGGGTATAGTGGCCAAATCGAGTTTCTTATTTGTGTTCTAGACTTCATGAATTTGACTATAGTGGCCAGATCGAGTTCCATCTTTGGTTCTAGATTTTAGTTGCAAAATTCGCGAATTCATGGTTTTTCCAGACTTTGGTAGTTTTCCAGATCTACAAAGACTACAAAGAGCTGCCTCCCGCCCCTTTCTTCAAGCCTGGATAGCTTAAATCGTTGTTCTTTTACAGAACTGGGATCGCCGAGTTCAAGGCCACTTTTGTCTTCCTCTACATCACCATCCTCACAATCATGGGCGTCGTTATGCCTCCGTCCAAGTGCTCCACTGTTGGGATTCAAGGCGGGCTTTCGATGGCATGATTTTTGCCCTTGTTTACTACACTTTTGGGGTTTTTGGTACTACACTCACCTTCTTTTATTTTATTTTTAGTTTCTCAATTTGTAGTGTAGTAGGTTTTGTTACAGTCTTTATAGGCCACTTCATATTATTATAACCATCTTCACAGGCCACTTCAAAATCTGTTACCCTTGAAATTTTAGATACTTGGATGAACCAGGTTCAATTTTATAGAGAAATGATTTTGAATATCGTTTGTACATATTTTAAGAATTTAGTTGTATTTAAATCGCCATAGATCAAGATATGGAAATGTATCTAAATAATGACTTAAAGTAGCAAAAGTAGCTTACCAGTTATTTTTGTAATTTGAAGGGTTTGCTAGAACTTCATCTTTTTGACTTAAAAATAGAAAATATATAAGTTAATAAGTCCTAAGTAAATTGAGGTAACCATAAAAAATAAACACGTTTGGATAAATAAGCTGAAACTACGACAGAAAGCAGTTATAGAATTTGAAATAACTCATAAGCAGTTTATATATATGCACACCTTTATTTTTCACTATTTGCTCAAAACTTTTGAAGGTTATTATTCAACACTCCTTAGAGAAAAGATTTGAAATAAGTTGTTGTCAATAGTGTTGTTATATGCAAGTGGAATGATTCAGATTCAAAATAGTAGATGTTACATGTGCATAGATTACTATGCACATGATGCCCTTATCACCAGGATTTTGTAGATAACAAGTGATAAACTGGTCATATTTTCTTATAATTATGTTTTTCCAATCTCCGTGATCCCATATAACAAAAATTCTACATTTTAACTGATTATTGTTATCAAAATCAAATTTCAAATCTAGGTTTATATATCTAGCAACTTGGGGATTTTATTTGCTAACAATTTGTTTTCTACTAGTCCTACAAAGGTGAAACATTGACCTCTGATCATCTGATAAATATACAATTGTCTAAAAGGACCATTAACTCCTCTGACATTTCATACTAGTCTAAAATAAATAGAGTTTGCTTCACTACTTATTTCTAGGTAAGAAGCAACCCTTTTTGTCTTTGATAATTTATATTTCCTTTCCTTTTGTTTTAATTTGATTACCTATATTGTTCAACGTAGGATATTCTACAACATCCTTTGATTGAGTGGATTTACATTCGAATGGTTCCTCATCTTGCCTTTGTTTTCTCACATTAGTTTGTCTTGTTATAGAATGTTCTACATTATCTGTTTTATCTAATATATTTTCCTCTCATAGGTTAATCTTATTCAAATGCAAGTTCATGAACTTGCAATTCTAACTCCCCAAGATGTTGATCATTGGATTCTTCTAGTTTTTAGATTGGATTAGCTTCAGAGTAAGACATTTCTTGTATTTGTGACATGTTTTTATCATCTTGAATCCCTGCCTATGCACAGATCTATACAAGCAGTGCCGTGAGTTTCTTATTCAGGTTCAGGCGATGGCGAAAGAGCAAGGAGATAAGATATCTATGCTTGATGAAGAGATCGAGTATCATAAATAATCACATCTACAAGTGAAGGTTTTATGTAGTCTTAAGCTATTATATTTATATTGGTCTCATTAAGGTATCCTTCTTAACAAATGGTCCTTCTTGACAAATGGTCCTTCTTGACAAATGGCTATGAAATGCTGACTAAATTTAGACATGGTCATCTTGGTCTTTAAATTAGATCTTAGAAGAATAAACCCTTCATAGGAAACACAAGGAAATTTCGACATGGTTATATTGGTCTTTAAATCGGTTCTTGGTCTTTAGACATGGTTTCTAACTATAATGGGATATTGGAAGTTGTTGAACTTCTCCATAAAATATATTATACATTAAGTCCATTCAGACATTCATCGATTTTTAAAAATAATTTAACAAATGTAGATTAGAAAGTATATATTATACATTAAGTTCATACTAAGATTAGAAAGTATATATTATACATAAGTTCATACTAACATTCATGATTTTTTAAAATTTATTCAATGAGTGTAAACTAAAAAGTGTCCATTGTTCTTAAATTAGTTGTTTATATCAAAAAGAAAAATATGAAAAAGACAAATCTTTGTTTTTTCATTTTCTATAAAAATTAATATCAAGTAAATTGAAAAGTGGAGTACGATATATTTACTATGACCTGCGATTTTTTGTATTTGGATATCAACTTATCATTTGAGATCTTGGAATGTTGCTGTAGGACATTTTATCTCCTTTCATTCTCACCACAGCATCTGCTACAAGATAGTTTATCTTCTTCCATTCTCATCACTGCTATCATGATCTAAGTGATGATGAGCAAAAGGACTCAAACAATGCAAGTACTACCAGAAACCTATGAATCTGGATTTTGAAATTGAAGGAATACCCAAGTTTAATAACAAAAGAAGACGAAAAGATTGTTAAAAATAATAACAGCAGTAAGCCTGCTTTCATGATAAAGAGCTTGGCAGAGATTCGAGAAGAATTTAAGATGGATTTTGTAGCGAGGAATGATAAAAAGCAGTAAGCTATTTTGCTTTTCATTCCTCACTTATGATTTTTTTCCCATGTCTGCTGTATTCTAATATGATCTCAATTTATATAAGTTTTGGTGTTAATGTAATAAGGATATTTATGCACAATTCTAATGTACTAATATTCTTCTTCTTACTCAGATCATTCTCCATCCTTTTATCATACATTATTTATTTATTTTATTAGTCTAGTTTGCTTGTTGATCATGTCAAAATGCACAAGGTATGCCTATCAATTGATGGTCATTTAGATGTGAAATTGATGTATTCAATGTTGGGAATTTTGCGGTTCGAGACAAATTTGATGGCGATTGCGATGAAGATAATGCTGTACTTCCGACTTCAAGGATTTATGGAATAGATTCTTTCAGACAATAGTTCAACCCACCAGGTACAAACGGGTTATCGAACTATCGACTTTAAGGATTCAATGAAGCCCTATAACAGCGTAATCGGATTCAAAGTTTGCACGCCTTTTATCCGACCAAGAACACTTTAGCAATGGTATCTGATGATGCAATTTGTATAGAATAGAATGGAGATGAAGAAGAAACAAATCTGTAACGATTCAGTGTTTGCAACACCTTGCAAATGTTACAAAATATAGAGTAATGGAAGTGCTACGATTAGCAACACTTCCCTGGCGTCGCAGATCTGTGCAAGAAGAAGAAGAAGAAGAAGAGCACAAGAAAAACTGTTTTCAACGATTTCTGGGCGTCACTATTTATAGTGGTAGAGAGGTGCCTATTCGTCAAGCGTCACAACCGTTTGCAACGGTCGTGTCTATTCATTTTGCAACGGTTCAATTTAAACGTCGCGTCCATTCATATTTTGCAACGTTCGGAAAAACGTTCCAATTTCCCGCCCTTTATTCAATTCGGTTCTGGGTCCTTAACGGGCTGAAATTTGGCCCATTACTGTTCACGTACGATCCAAAAATATTTTTGGATCCGAAACCCGTACCCGACCCGGCCAGGTTCGGTTCGGTCAGACGGACGGCGGCGGCGCTCATGTGGTGTTGCATGACTTCTCTCCTCACAACAAAGCAAACATGTGGGAGCCCCAACATCCACATGAGAAAACTATATTTATACAAATATTTTGTATAACTTTCTACCATGTGGGACTAATATTCTCTTCTTCCTCTTTACTTCTTCTCTTCCAAATCAAAACCCAAACCCCAAAGTTATTTGAAAATTTTACAACAATCTCCCCCAATTTTCAAAATAAGAAAAATTAATAAATAGAATGGCTGCATCACTAGAGTGACTTCCTACATACCCAAGTGGGATCAAGCCTATATAGTTCTAAGATCAAGTTTTGCATCATCATGAAAACCAACACATAAATAAAAGGTATCTTTTGGATTTGAACCTTTACTTAGTGTAAACCATTCCAAGCCTTATCTAGATTCTATGGTGAACGAATCTTGAACCAAGTATCCATAATGATAAAACCGGAACAATCACACATGTTGATTTCCTTAGGTAAAGTGTTCTGTATTGCTCAGCACGTTAATGGCCATGTGCTTAAATCCTGGTTCATGAGTCTACTTAAAAAGCGGTCTTACTTTCCTAGGAAACGGCCTGATTTCCATACTCATATAGGTAGGTCTCTTAAGGTGTTTCCGCGATTCACCTTTTAAAGTTTCAAGACTTATTAATGATATATATCCATCCTTTGTTCTTACAGAATCCAACACTAAATAATATGGGATTATCGATTTAGTGTTCCATAATCATTCTCTTAACTTGTTGGTACCCATTGAACTTTGTCTATCCTTTTCAAGACATAAGTTGGGTTTCTGTTAAGCATGATCAACCTTCATTCAGAGACCTTAGTCCCATTTCTTGTGACTTTATAGAAACCATTACCTTTGGAAGACTCTTTGTAAGTGGATCAGCCAAGTTTTTTTCTTCGTTTCTATGTAGTCAACAGTTATAACTCCTCGTTTGAGTAACCGTCTCACCATTTGATGTCTTAGACTCACATGTCTAGACTTTCCATTATATGCTTATTAGACACATTGTATATCGTTGCTTGATTGTCACAGTTAATCAAGACTGCTGGAGATGGCTTCTTCCATAAAGGGATTTCCATTAACAAATTCCTAAGCCATTCCGCTTCTTTACATGCATCTGCTAATGCAATCAATTCTGACAACATTGTTGAGTCAGAAATACAGGTCTGCTTCTTGGAAGCCCAAGACACATCAGCGCCTCCTAATGTAAAGATCCATCCAGTAGTAGACTTGGATTTGGATTCTACATTGTTCCAGGTTGCATCACTATATCCTTCTATTACAGCAGGATATCCTTTATAAGATAAACCATATTCAATGGTTCCTTTCAAATAATCTAAAACTCTGGAAATAGCTTTCCAATGTTCGAACCTGGATTGCTCGTAAATCGACATAATACACTTATAGCATGTGCGACGTCTGGTCTAGTGCAATGCATAGCATACATAAGACTCCCAATAACACTGGAATACTCTAGTTGAGAGATAGTATGTCCAGTGTTTTTTTCTAATTTAATACTAGGATCTAAAGGAGTTGGTGCTGGTTTGTCATCGTAATGACCATACTTTTGTAGGAATTTCTCTATGTAATGAGATCGAGTTAGTAATAACTCCCCCTCTTTCCTAATAATTTTAATTCCCAAAATTACATCAGCCTCTCCTAGATCTTTCATATCGAATTTAGAAGACAGAAACTTTTTAGTTTCATTCACACATGATATATTGGAACCAAATATTAGCATGTCATCAACGTATAAACATATTATAACACTACCGTTGTTATCCGATTTGCTATAAATACATTTATCAGCATCATTAACAATGAATCCATATGACAGTGCAACTTTATCAAATTTCTCATGCCATTGCATGGGAGCTTGCTTCAGGCCATAAAGAGATTTCACTAATTTGCAAACTTTCTTTTCTTGACCTGGGGTTTTGAAACCTTCAGGTTGTTCCATATATATCTCTTCTTCTAAATCTCCATTTAGAAAGGCAGTCTTTACATCCATTTGATGTATGACTAATTTATGAATTGATGCAAGTGCAATTAAACAATGTATAGAAGATATACGAGCAACTGGAGCATATGTATCAAAGTAATCTACTCCATGTCTTTGCTTATATCCCTTAGCAACTAATCTAGCTTTAAACTTATCAATGGATCCATTTGTATTCAACTTTTTCTTGAATATCCATTTACATCCTATAGGTTTAGCACCAGGAGGTAAATTAGTTAAAACCCAAGTTTGGTTTAACAGTATGGAATTCATTTCATCATTGATAGCTTCTTTCCAGAAATTGGAATCTCTGGAACTCATAGCCTCAGAATAAGTTTTGGGATCGTCATCGACGTTCATTACATATTTAGTCACATTAAGGACTTCGTCCTTACTGCCTTCTACAAGATATGTAATGAAGTCAGGACCATAGTCCTTCTCTATTCTCACTCTTTTACTTCTCCGTTATTCAGTACTATTATCTGGTACTGATACTTCCTTGTTGTTTTGAGCAGGAGCATAATCATCGTCATTGATATCATTAGCCATACTAGGTTCTGGACTAGATGATCTCAATGGGATCTCAACAGTTTGATTTTTAAAAAATTTCTACATCTACAGATTCTATAACTTCTAGGGTATCAAGAATAAGGAATCTATAAGTTATACTATTAAGTGAATATCCTATGAAAACACATTTAAATGCTCTATTTCCTAACTTTGGTCGTTTAGGGTCTGGTTTTCTAACATATGTTAAGCAACCCCAAACTTTAAGTCTAGTTAGGTTAGGTTTCCTATTAAACCATAATTCATAAGGGGAAATATTATTCTTTTTAAGTGGTACTCTATTTAAAATATAACATGCAGATAACATAGCATCACCCCATAGGTTATAAGGTAAATTAGAACTTATGAGCATGGCATTAACCATTTCTACTAAAGTTCTATTCTTCCTTTCAGCAACACTATTTTGTTGTGGTGTATATGGGGTAGTACATTGGTGAACTATACCTTGTTGTTTACAAAACAAGGTGAAATCATTTAAGAAATATTCACCACCTCGATCTGAATGTAATATTTTAATTTTAACTCCTAATTGTGTTTCGACCTCTGCTTTGTAAATTTTGAATTTATCAAAGGCCTCATCTTTAGTTTTCATTAGATATACATATGCATATCTAGTATAATCATCAATGAATGCTATATAGTATTGGTTACCACCATAGGTGATATGACTTTTTAAGTCACCCACATCACTATATACCAAATCAAGCAAACCAGTTTTCCTTTCTACGGATTTAAAGGATTTTCGGTGTATTTTTGCTTGAACACATATTTCACATTTAGAGATGGTATCGAAATCACAATCAGAAATTAATCCTAATTTATGTATATTTCTAATGGAATTATAATTAACATGTCCTAATCTACCATGCCATAAATTAATATAATCAACAATATAAACAGAAGATTTCTTTATTAGATTCAACTTAATCATGCCGTTACAAGAGTATCCCTGTCCAATGAATCTACCATTCTTAGACAACACTAGCTTATCAGACTCATACACCATCTTGAATCCTCATTTGTTAAGAAGGTATCCAAATACCAAATTCTTACACATATCAGGTACATAAAATACATTTACTAGTGTAAGAACTTTTCCAAAGGTGAAAGTAAGTTCTATAGTGTCTTTTCCCAGAACTTTGCTTGGAACCTTATTAGCTCCAGTAACTTCGTCGGCTACTCCTTTATTTTCTTTGTAACTCTTGAACAGATTACGGTCTTTGCAAATGTAAATGGTTGCTCCAGTATCGAACCACCAATCATTATCATTGCCGCTAACGGAGTTTGCCTCTTGCACTACAGCCACAAGCGAGTCTTCGACCACATTCACTTTTTGTTGTTTCTTCCGCAAACGGCAGTCTCGGGCATAGTGGCCGGGCTTGTTACAAAAATAACAAGCACCTTTCAATTTGTTGTTGGTTTTGGAATGATTATTCTTCTTAAACCGTGTCTCATTCTTTGGCTTTAACTTATCAGTAATTTAAACATTATTTGCCTTAGAATGGGATTTAGTTTGCGGATTATCATCTAGATCGCGTTTGCGAGAGTCTTCTTCAATACAAAGATGACGCTATAAACTATCTAAATTATAATCCGTTTCCGCATGCTTCATCTTTTTCTTATAATCATTCCAACTATGCAGAAGTCTCGAAATTATAACTCCAACAACAAAAGATTCAGGGAGACCAATTCCAGCATCTTTAAGTTGATTCACCAACAGTAAGATTTCGCTTACTTGTCTAATTATGGACTTATTGGTGACCATTTTGAAATCCATAAAATTAGAAATAAGAAACTTTTTATTACTTGCCTCGGATATGCGATACTTATTCTCCAAGGCAGTCCAAAGTGCCTTCGCTATTTCCAAGGTCCTATGAGCATTGTAGACTGGGGTAGATAGCGCATTCAGAATATGGCCTTTAGAGCAGCATCATCCTTATCAGTTTCCTCCGGGATTTCTTCCAAGTCATTTTCCAAAATGTAGAACAACTTGACGGTGACCAGGAAAAATTTCATCGTCTCTTGCCAACGAGTGAAATTGTCGCCATCAAAACGCTCTAATCGAGATAGATGCTGATTCATAACTTGTAGAGCGCTCGAACCTTCCATGGTTGAAGAATATTGTCTGAAATTTGTTGGGAATTTTGCAGTTCGAGACAAATTTGATGGCGATTGCGATGAACATAATGCTGTACTTCCGACTTCAAGGATCTATGGAATAGATTCTTTCAGACAATAGTTCAACCCACCAGGTACAAACGGGTTATCGAACTATCGACTTTCAGGATTCAATGAAGCCCTATAACAGCGTAATCGGATTCAAAGTTTGCACGTCTTTGATCCGACCAAGAACACTTTAGCAATGGTATATGATGATGCAATTTGTATAGAATAGAATGGAGATGAAGAAGAAACAAATCTGCAACGATTCAGCGTTTGCAACACCTTGCAGATGTTACAAAATATAGAGTAATGGAAGTGCTGCGATTAACAACACTTCCCTGGCGTCACAGATCTGTGCAAGAAGAAGAAGAAGAAGAAGAGCACAAGGAAAACCGTTTTCAATGATTTCTGGACGTCACTATTTATAGTGGTAGAGAGGTGCCTATTCGCCAAGCGTCACAACCGTTTGCAACGGTCGCGTCCATTCATGTTTTGCAACGGTTCAATTTCCCGCCCTTTATTCAATTCGGTTCTGGGTCCTTAACGGGCTGAAATTTGGCCCATTACTGTTCACGCACGATCCATAAATATTTTTGGATCCGAAACCCATACCCGGCCCGGCCCGGTTCGGTCGGACGACGGCGGCGGCGCGCGTGTGGTATTGCATGACTTCTTTCCTCACAACAAAGCAAACATGTGGAAGCCCCAAGGCCCCAACATCCACATGAGAAAACTATATTTATACAAATATTTTGTATAACTTTCTACCATGTGGGACTAATATTCTCTTCTTCCTCTTTACTTCTTCTCTTCCAAATCAAAACCCAAATCCCAAAGTTATTTGAAAATTTTACAACATTCAATACTTATACAGGCACCAATGCTCTATTTTTTTTATTTTTTTTTGCATATTTTTAACAACGGACAAAAATAGTTGTAAACGATATCTATTACAACGGTTAACGTCTGTTGTGGTTGTGACATATTGCAACGGTCCTACCCATTGTAAAAGACTATATTGCAACAGTTCTGGACCATTGTAAAAATGTTTGCTACAACGGGCTTTTACAATGGTTTCAAACCGTTGTAAAATATTTTTGGTCTATTACAACATCGTATAATAAGATGGGCGCTGGCCCGTTGCGAAACCCCTGTTACAACGGATATTGCCGGTTGTAAAAAGGGTATTTTGTTGTAGTATATGATATAAAATTCAAAATTTATGCTGGTTAAAATTGAAAATCAAAACGATAATAATGTTATTTCGTAAAAAAATATTGATGATTAGAACAATTGATGTTTGCACTTTTGTTTTGAAACGGGTTCATTTTCCCATTTTGGAATAGGGGGATTTATTGTAAAGGACAAAATATCCAAATAATTTATCCTCAAGGACACATGCCTATAATTTTATCCTCAAGGACAGGCCCAAAGCCCATTTTTTCTCAAATGCACAAATCTTTCTTCCCCGTGCCCATTCAATCCCGTTTTCAGCTCCGACCACCTTATCCCGCGTCAACGCCACCTCCTCACCAGCGCCGCCGCCTCCTCACCAGCGCCACCATTGCCACCTCCTCCTTCATACGTTTTGGAGCAACCACCTCCTCCATCCGTTTTGTGTTCAGCATCGCCGCAGCGTCACCTCCTCACCAGCGTCGTGCAACTACCCCATGTCACCTCGTCCACCCCCTCACCAGCACCATGCTCTTAAAAGCTGATACTGATACCAGTTTTTAGGTATCAGTTTTGAAATTTTAGGTATCAATTTTGAGATTTTAGCTTGATCTCCATTCCTAACTTTTCACGGTCGCTCTCCGCTTCCTCGCGTGCTCTTTTCTTCTCCGCGAGTTCCTTCGTCTTAGATTTTTTCACAGACTCCATCTTCTTCCGAATTCGCCTCTCGAGCTCGAACTCCGCGCGCAGGTCCTTGATTTCTGCCAAGGTGTTGTCGAGATCTGAGAGGTCGACGTCTCGGTCGGAGTTTATTGGATTGGAGAAGGAAGCGATGGTGTGGGTTTTGTAGCAAGATCTGGAGTTGGAGAGGCAAGTTGCAGTGATTTGTCCTTGAGGATAAAATTTTAGCGGGTTGTCCTTGTGATTAAAAAAGCCCTAATTTTTGTCCTTCACATAAATTTCCTCTTTGGAATATGTATATCATATCTATCGCATCCGTTCATTTAATAAATACCCAAGAACAAATTAAACAATAAATGAAAAATGAATTGATATGATTTATAAAGCAAACGTGCACACTAAAATGGCGGAGGGAGGGAGGGAAGTGGTGTGACTATTAGCTTGTAGATACACTTATTCAAGATGATTCATGGAAAGTACGTGCTTTGAAGCTTAAAATAAGGGTTTTTGCAGTGTTTTGAAAACCCGACCCAGCCTCGGTTCGACCTCGAATAACCCTGAACCTTTGATCATCACGGTTCAAAACTCAATCAGACCTTAGTCATGCGTGAACCCCGGTCGAACCTTCAAACCGGCGGTCTAACCATTAATTTTATCCGGTTGAACCGCGGTTCTTTTAATTTTTCCTATTTTCTCATCCTATAATTCTCTCTCATTTTCATCTTTTGTATTGTTTTGAAAAAAACAAGTAAATCTATATTTCAAAAATCATAATGGTACTAAAATCTAAACTACAAATTCCATCATTTGGC
This sequence comes from Allium fistulosum, assembly GCA_030737815.1. NCBI lineage: Eukaryota > Viridiplantae > Streptophyta > Magnoliopsida > Asparagales > Amaryllidaceae > Allium > Allium fistulosum. The sequence goes on along the minus strand of CM060904.1, from coordinate 287,227,908 downwards.
TCTTTGCTGCTGCAAACTCCTCTAATAGCACTATGCATAAAACCATGTTGCATGTTCATGTTATTTTATTATTAATATGTAGGTGTCAACTATTATATACACGTTAACTTGCATGTTCATAGCGACTATTTTTGTATGCTGCTAATGGATGTTTACATTTTGTAATGTAATGCATTTCATCCTCTGTTTACCTTTAGTATTAGTCTAAAATAAAACATGCACGGCTCTGACGGTTCAACCGGTCGAACCATAAAAACCTTCGACCTTGGGGCATTGCGGTTCTATCCGCGGTCCGGTTATCAAAACTATGGGTTTTTGATACTCTTTTAACAGTGCCTTGGTTAATGCATATTGAGACTTCTAAACACCAACTATAAATTTATGAAGAAAAACATATATATTTATTTAGCTGCTAACAGCGTATATTTCATGTTTATTTAATTTTGTATATGAGTAGTTCCATTGCTTTGCTTTCAAAAAATATAAAATAAAATCTCGAAAACATCGTCGTATTAAGGTACATACTTATTGTTCCAAATTTGATCACGATAAGCAGTGATCTGCTACGTGTTCCGGCTGTACAAATCTTATCAAGAGAAGAGAAAGATGAATAAATATTGCCACTAAATGTTTGTTTTTATTGCTACTGCGTTGCTCAACTTCTGTTTCTTGCTTGGTTATTCCTTGCAACACGCGTTTTTCAACCACTTCAATCGTTACAGTATGGATGAGGTCAGAACTCGAAAGGTACATGTATGTCCTGCTGTGGATTTATGCGTAGAAATCCAATTGAATACGCAAGTACATACAAATTTTGCTTTGACATTGCCATATACTGTTTCGTTTCCTCAGTACCGTATTCTTGTAATTGCGTTGTTATTCTCTCTTTTTTTAACCATGACACTTCACTAAAACATGAATATATATATATATATATATATATATATATATATATATATATATATTGGCCGTGGAAGGCTGATACGTTTGGTCACCCAAATATCCATAGGGCATTCTAGGCAAACAACTTCGGTAACTGTGTGTACTGCTTATATTACATGAAAATGAAATAGGATCTTTTATGTATTTGGCTGCTTCTACAAACTTATTGCATTCTGAAAACTAGTTACAAACACGTCACTTTTGATCTCGTCAGGTGGTCAGCTGACTGTATATCGACTTCCAAAAGTAGTCTGAAACCGTTTTATTTCTAATAGTGGCTTGTGCTTTTTCATAAGATACCAAGGAAAAGTGACCGACGACATTTCATAGAACGTTTGACGTCCCTATTAGTGTAAATTATGTTTGGGTGTCTCACATTGTGTGTGCATATTGCGAAAAAAAATAGTTTCAGATTGTTACAAATAATAAAAGTGAAGTGGTATATATAATATATATTAGTTTGGTCACATATAACAACAAGAGTTTCCTTTTGTTAAAAGGTATTGATCAAACTCATATGTTGTCTAATTAGGAATGTGCGGACCGGATTTCAACAAATTATACTTTATAGGAAAAAAATATTTTGGCTCTTTTTCAAAAATGGCCAAGGGTAAATGACTAGCGACTTTCCAAAGCATGCCGGAAAGTAATTAAATATAGCTGAACAAAAACTATTTTTTCTCTCTTCTTCTGTCCTATTTGAAAGATATGATTTGTAAACCCTAGTTTAATTTGTTGATTCAAAAATCAGTTGCTATTCATATCTATTGTAGAATGACTACAAATTTATTCCCGCTATTTTTTATTATTACAATAGCGAATTGGTGATGATGAACCAATGTGTGGAATAGCTTGGTGATTTATATAAATCTACAAAAGTGTGTAAATATTGCAATTTCATCAAATTGAAAGAGTCGGTTTATAAAGTTAGAAAAATAAACTCTCAAAAGTTTGACGTTGATTTATTTTGCGATAGGTGACTAATTCGGGTTTGAAAGTAATAAAAAATAGCGGATACGATGTTGAATTAATGTTTTCGATTGTATCAAAAATGATAGAATCGTACATGAAGAAAATTAGAAGTGTTTGTTGAACAACCGCCACAACCTTCAATAGTCGTTGTAGAATTGAACAGTACGCGAGAATGTGTGAGACGGTGAATACTACTGATGGATTAGTGTTCCCTAGTTATGGTAATCCATTCTTAAATCTATTACTTAAACTTAAAATCACAATACCAAAAATACATACGTGGCCAAATAAAGTGCTGTCTTTTCAAAAAGGGTTTTGGACCAAAGGTCTCTATTCTTAAAGCTCATGTACAAAATATCTCTACCCATAAATCAATGTAAATTAGCTCCCTATTTTGTTAACTTTTATCAAACTATTCTCTTTCAGAAAATCGGCCTAGCATGAAAATCAGAGACAAAAGTGATATAAATTAGTCAAAAACTACAAAATAAACCTAATTTTCATCCTCTGCTTTCCCAATTTTATTACACTAACCAATATCTCTACTGTTCTCCTAGCTGTAAGCCCTAAATCAAATTACATATGAGCTAAAATCGTTTTTGCTTCTCGAGCATCGACTATAGATCGGTACATCCGTCATCCTGAAAATCAAGTATCCATCGTCAATTTGGAAGCAAATCGACAACCCTAAGGGCGTCATCTGCGCTACTGTAATTTGGGTGAACAATGAGACGTTCCAACCCGTCCCTGTCGGGATATTACCTACTGTCCACAAAGTTTCAAAAATTATATTCCACGGATTGGATCTCGATTGGTTGAAGGTACGATTATTGTGAAGGTTTGCTGACTTTGTAGCGGATGTTAATTAAATTGTTTCAGCATTTTGCACTTTGTATTGGTTTACTGCTGACAACAAATTAGGTCTGGCTATGCTGCAAGTATTTTTTGTGCACCCGATTTAACTCTGCTCCGTGCTACTGCTTAATCTACAATAAACATTGAATTATATGTAGCAGTTGAATATGCTGGTAGTGAAGGCTTAACGTTTGAAAAAGCCATCCTATCTTCTACTATATTTTTGCACTTTTACTTTAGGCCAATCAAACATTTGTTCATGCTGCAAGTACAATGCTGTCGTTTGTTCAATATATATCTCACTACCACTTTCTACACGTACATGGAGCTTTAACTTTGTTTTAGACATTTACTGAAATGATTTAGGTAACTCGTCGATATAGTTATCAAAAACATAAATGATAATAAAATTCATGAATGATAATAAACTGTTTTTGCTAATGTTATGTTTATGTTTTGAACAAAATTCTTTTTTCATGATTTTTGCCTCTCTGAACTGTTGTTCATAACAATTGTTGTCCTCGTTATGATTCCTGCATCATTATTACTCCTACTCACAAAAACCAATTATTGTTTACAACTGTAAGTGCTCATACAATTTGTATTCCTCATGGTTACAATAGTGTTTTCAAACAGTACTCATTGGTATGTCTTTCTTTGTGGCTTGTAATTTAATCCTCATTTTATTTCGAACAATCCTTCTCCTAAATAGTCATATTTGTCTGTTTACTGAGTCGGCAAGATATATATGTGTGGTGCTTGTGTGCTATGTTTGCCGAATTGGTAATAGATATGGGCAATATTAAAGTTCATTGTAATATTGCATGTTATAGATATTTGTTTGCCTGTTGCCTGCTAAGTTCGATTTGTTAATTCCAATTTTTTCCCCGTCATGAATTCCCAGTTATTTGGAAATAATATTTTTATTCCCTGTGACGGTATGTTTGCAACCAAATTGGCCAAAAACACCCAATATAGATTTACGTAGAGAAGTAAGATAAGAAAGTAAAATTAAAACCGAGGAATAGAATAAACTAACAGTGAATAAAAAGCAATAATAAAAAACACAGAGATTTATAGTGGTTCGGCATTGTATGCCTACGTCCACTTTGAATATTCTCTTTATTAATCACTTATAAATCTGATTACAGCAGCAAGAAATAGAGAAAACTTAATTACAATAAAGACTAAAGTAACCAGTAGCGTAAAGATCCTCCGAATGACCTCTTAGACCAGTATTTATGGGTGAAGATGACCACTAATCTCTCTGAAACTTCAGCTATAGGACTTTCTAACCCATATGGGCCCACCAGAGGGGTCATTAGGCCTAAATCCTCACGAAGAGGGATCGGTACCGATCCCTTTATTGTTTGATTTTTAGGCAGCGATCCCTATGGTGGTTTCTGCATGCTTTAATATGTTAGCCCTTCAAATCTTATGTCGTTTGGACCAAAGAAGCTCAAGTTATTGCATGATCTTTGATTCAGGATTGTTTAAGTACTTTTTTCTGCCGATCCCTCTCATAGGGTTTATGCTGATCCCTTCATCTTTGTCCATTTGATGTGCGATCCCTAAAGTATGTTCCCTAGGATCCATATGTGTTGCTCTTCAAATTTCATATGCTTTGGACTTAAAATCTCAAGATATTGATTGTTGTATGCTAGAATGTACTTGGACTTTGATGAATGCCGACCCCTATCCAATGGAGTACACCGATCCATCCTCTTCTATAGAATATGCTGATCCATATCATTCAATTATGCCGAGCCCTTCTTTATGAAATGAAATATGTTGAACTAACTAAACAAAGCATGCCGATCCCTTCTTGATGTAGCCTGCCAAAGTATACCGATCCACATGAATTGATTGTGCCGACCCCTTCTCCATGAGTTGAAGTATGCTGATTCCTTTTAATTGAGCATATCCATACTGATCCCTTCAAGTTACTGAGCTATATTCCATATTTCAAGCATCCTACATTGTTTTTCTACCAATTCCATTCAATTCCGACTTTATATAACCATCTGTACTTGACTTTCGGGTCCCACAACCATTGCTCCGGGGCCATCGGACTTGACAGAAGTCAGATCTATCTCGTGCAATCAGTTCAATATAGCCGGGTTAGAATGTCGGATAACACTTTCCTTCCAAAGTACGTCTTGTGAGTAACATGACGTGCTTTGAATCGAAACAAGTCTGAATTGTCGAAAAGAGGTCCATCTAGCTTCCTAAATGATTGTTATTCCTTTGTCGAATCGTTTTTTTTCAGGTATTGAATTTTTCATTGATTGCCATGACGCTTGGTCGATTTCCAATAATATAAATCCAGCGCCATATTTTATCAATATATATAAGTCCGGCTCTGCGAGACTTGTAAGCTTTTGTAATCTAGTCCAACCTTGAACTTGAAGGTTTCGGGTTTGATTTCATTTTCTGTTGATTTCAAAAAATTTAACTTTTAAGTCATTCACGTGCACATTCATATACACGTTTTTGCTGTCGGCTCGCGGACGTGTTTGAACACTTTTGGGTCGTTGACAATTCCTATAGCATTTTGTATGTTCATGCTCGTAGCCTCGACACTTTTGGCTCCCAGATGCGTTCGAACGTAACCTCGATGTCAGAAATGACAGAAAAAAGGGTGGGACGCACAACCTAGGGTATTGCTAACCTACGACAAGGTATATCAACTCCATATCGAGAAATACTTATTGATTGTTGGCCGATGGGAGTTAATGGTACTTTGTTACACGTGGTTTGAGATCGCTCGTTCATGCGTGGGCTGGTTGTGTTTACCTTATTGGTATATTTTATCTAGAGATTACCGCACTCGGAGGTACTTTTTGACCCTTGTCAAGAGGTTGGCCTCAAATTATCTGGGGATGTCTCCATGGAAAATTCAATATGCTGACGTTCCTTATCAGATTTGATTGTACTCCTAATATGTTGTTGAATGTAACAAATGTAACCATTCCAGCTATGTTATAATATTTATATTCTATACCCTAGACATTATCTGTTATATAACCTTATGTATCTATTAGATGTCAATTCTTTTGAGGGGATGACTGATATGGCATTCCATGCGGTCTTGTAGCATTGACCAAGCGGATCTCATCCTTTTAGTTGAACAATGGAGTTGTCTCTCCGATGTAACCTCTCGGTCTTCAACACTGTCGAGGACATCTTCATTTGCCTTCAATGCTATTTTACCACCTAGAGCATTAGGCTTCGATATTGGTTCTTGCTTCCTTGTTTTTGATCTTCTTGAACTATATCCTTTGACAATTATAAGGATAACATAAACCCTACCAACTCCTTCCTCATCTTCAAGTTGAGTTGGGGACGACTTTGAAAACCTTTGTAGAGTCGTCATCGTCTATAGGAAAGCCAATCATTAGCTCCACCGGTGGCCACCCTCACCTCTTTTGGTTCCTTCTACATGTCCATAGATTTGTAGAATTTATTGTTGGACCCGAGCCAGTGCTTGGGAGGTAGTTGGCAGGCATCGACATTTTTTATGTAGAGTGGCTTCTCTGTACGCTCTTCCTTCTCCCGTCACTTCACCTCTCTGTGCTCAACGACGTAGTACTCACGACCTGTGCTTTGGCCATCTTGAATTTCCTCCACTCCGTTTTCTATAGGAAACTTCATCATTATGCTCCATGGAGCATACAATTCGAAAATCAACAAGGGTCAGTTAGTCAAAGAAAGCATTATAAACTTAAAATCAATCAACCGCAACAAAATTTTACAACTGCACTACCTTGCGGTCTTCAACCCCTGCTTCAATAGGCAACATGATGTGGCAGACCAAATCGATGGTCTCTCTGATAAATCCCTGAATACTGTATTTACATGGCTGCAGATCCTTTTCATCAAGATGCATCTTATCAGACGTCTATTTGAACAAGATACTCATTAAGCTCCCACAATCAATAAGAATTCGATGCACTATAATAGAAACAGAGTCAGCCAGCTCTTTATAATTCCCATCACAGACGTATCTCAAATGTTTATCTTTCCTTTTACCGTCAGCATTCTGGTTCTTACGCGTTTTATTATTGTTACCAACATTCATTGCAGCATTTCTAGCACCATCACCACTTTTCTTTATAGCTATGTTGTTCTAAATCAGACTGCTCGACCCTTCCTGACCACCACCAGCCAATCCTGCTTTCAAATCTGCCTCTTCCAACCGTAGATAAGGATGCGTTACGATAAAACTCTTTCAAAGTAGGTGGTTCCTTTCTCTTGAGGCATCTACCAAAATCGGTTTGTAGGCGAACCTCATTCATAAAAGCCATCAACATTATCTCCTCTTTGGGGTTACTCACCTCCGTTGTCGTAGCATTAAATCTTTCCAAAAAAACTATTCTTCTGACCTTTAGTGCACATTTGACAACAACATGGCATTCTTTGGCTGGACAGTATAAACCTAAAACTGCTACATGAATCGCTTTACCAATTGATCAAAAGATGATATGAATTTGGACTCGAGCTGAGTGAACCACATTGTTGCCAGTCCTAAAGGAAGATGAGAAAATACCTACGTCTTACCGCATCCATCGAACGGGCACTATCCATGTGTCATTCATACTTCAACATATGTTGTGTAAGATTAGTCATGCCTTTATAGCTTAGCATAGTTGGCATCACAAACTTTTTTGGATACATTGCCTCAAGAATCTCCTCGAATGGGGTCCTACTAACTCATGGACTTCACTCCTCATCCCATCTCTATTGACTTTGACTCATTAACCTTTTGTCATATCGGCAATGTACTTTTCACTGCCTTGACCCATCGAACGACGATCGTCATGAATGTCACTAGTGTTTGGCCTAGCAAACGATCTCAGTTAGTTCTATAACATCTTGGTTCCTCTATCTTTGGAGAAACCGGTCGTCCTGACCCATATTGATGCCTCATCGAACTTCATCCCTTTCTAGTCGGTTCATCAATACTAGCTCCAACACCACCAACTTAAGGACCAATAGCTCGCCCTTTTCCAACGCCGACTAATTACAACTCCTCTTCTTTATCTGACAAATGAAGTCGTTCAACTGAACGGTCAATGTCGACCGGTCTTGACCGGTTAATACTGATCGGTTTTGATACTAGTTGCATGGCTCCATGTTTTGTAACTTTTTTGTTCATCTCTCCAGCCCTTTCTGCATCGGTCTTTTATCTGGTCTCCTGTTTCGCTCAGTTGAAGGCGAGTTCTCTTCATTGGAATCAGAAGACGATGAATCTCTTCTGCTTTTCCTTCTTCTGCGAGATTACGTTGTCGTAGTGGTTGAGTCAACATTGCAAGATGATCTTGCATCTTTCTCACTGTATCCATTTGAACCCTGTTACTGCTGCATCTTCAAGTTCATCTCCAACATCATCTTCATCTCAGACTTGTAACAATCTCTTACTGAGAGGAAGATCCCGGCTGGGCCATCGTTTGATTGGTTTCTTCTTCATTTTGTTGGGATTCTTCATTATCCCCTTTCATGGTAGCTCCAAATCTAGTAGCCTTCTTCGAAGCCATTATATTCTGGATATTCTTGTAGACTTTATTCAAATCCATATAATAACAACAGATCTATGCCTGAGAAATTCGTTCTCGGTGAAAGCATCAAAAAATGTTTGCTCAAAATTTGGGCAAACACTCCCAATCGATCAAAAACAAAAAATTAAAAAATTAAGAGTTGAAAATAGAGAATGAACATCGAGAGTTTTCAAAGTGGTTCGGTTAAAATCTTGAGTCTACGTCCACTATCTTATTGCCAAGTTTACAACAACTTCAAAACTAGAAATAAGTTGCTTTCGAAAATGGCAACAATTCGATGCAAAAATCCTGGAAGAGATTAAAAGAAGTCTTTACCTTGTTGTCCAAAATCTTCTATTTATAGGCGTACGCCTCCACCCTAGTCGGTAGAATGAGTTTGAACAGGTAATCATCCATATCTAAGTTTCCAACAACGAAGAAGCTATCAAAATCGACATCTTTCATAAGTATAACCGTTCAGTACCCAACGGTTTTGGTCGGTGACGAATGGTTTTGCTTACTACTTTCTTAGATTTTTCTTTATATTTGCTTAAGTCTTCAAACTTTATTTTTATGCCAAAATTCTCCATTATGGACCAGTTCACTCATCCAAAACTTGTTCTTTTTTTTCCAAAGTTGCAAGTAGTATCACCAACAATCTAAAGTGGGCCCCTCTTTGTTTTGGACATGCCAGTGCTTACCTATTAGATTTACATCAATATCTCTCAAAGCCATTAAGGCATATTCCAACAGGAGAATAGTTTTTTTGTAATACTGAAGATAGACCTGTCAAACGGATTGGGTTGAGCCAAAATATGTTGGATCAATTTTGACCCAATCCATTTACAACCCATTCTTTTTGACCATTTAATACAAGGGGTCAGTCTGATCCAACCTATTTAATAAGCGTGTTACTCATTTAATTCATTTAAAGATTTAAATTTGATTTGATTAATAAAAAACAAACAGATATAAAATAATTCTAATTCTAATTTTTACGTTTGGAATTTCGATAGAAATCAAAATTTCAAAATTTAAAATTTTAATTTTGATTTTCATCAAAATTCAAATATGGGGATGTATAGCGTGCGTTCACAGAATGAAGTATCTGAGGGTTCCATATTGTCCATAGTTTAGGTGGGAGTTCATCGGTCGAAGTCTCGTCTGATTCCGAGATATTACGAAGAATTTACTACAGTCTAACCAAAAAAATAGCTGCTTCTGTCTAATCGGAGTTCAAATATTGGGATGTAGCATGTTATTTTCCAAGTACAATCATTAGTCACCATGGAGAACTACAACGTGCATTCACAAGATTAAGTACATGGGAAAAAAAATGTAAAATTGTTATTTTCAAATTTTAAGTTTTTAATAAATGGTTTATCTATTTATAACTTTTTTAAAAATGAATCAACTTGTTTATGATTCATTTAGTAAAGATTTATGAATCAACGTGCATTCACACCCCATTTATAATTAAGGTAAACAAATCAGGTTAATGGTTAGGCCTGTTGCAGAATCACCTAGTTATCACAGAATAATCGACAGTAAAAGGCTGATATCATACAGTTTATGTAGGGCCAGGACCAACTACATTATTTTGGAGATGTTCATTATCTTGGTGATATGGGACTATTCTCCACATCAAATACTTCGAACCGGTTCCACCATATCGGTAGTACTAGTTCAGTTTTATTTTCTTTAACTTAATTTAAAGCATTCAAGGAAGGTATCCAAATAGGAAACCATTAGAATTTCTGGACATCATTTTCTTCAGTGAAAGCGGTTCAGTTTTATTTTCTTTGAACTTAATTTTAAAGCATTCGAGGAAAGTATCCAAATGGGAAACCATTGGTAATTCTGGACATCATTTTCTTCGGTGAAAGCAGGTCATCCTTAATGTAAGACTAGGGTTAGGTCCGTGCTAGGCACACGTTTAGTTGTCTAAATTATATTATTCGACTATGAAGTGTACTGATACAGTTATGATGTTGTGACAATGAAGTAGTGATAATAGACATGTAGTTATGATACCGTGGTACAACCTTTTTTAACCGATAACTTGAATGCAATAAAATTTCAATCATGCTAGAAATAATTTGTGTATTGGAGGACTGCTGCAATGCATGCTTTTGCAAAGGTGAAGTAATTTATGTTGGATCCACCGTTTATTTGACGTGTACAGATAATTTTTTTTTTTGTTTATGTGAGGAACGTAGTTTGAACCATTGAAAAAAAATACATGAATATGGTGGTTATGTAAATAGTGTACAAAGAGATGAATACAGAAATGGCATGAAGTTACCTGCGAGAATTGTAATAGCATTGTATACTTTTTTACTAACATCGTCTAATGTATCATGTTGCATATGAAAATGTTCCATGTTAAACAGTGATATGTCTATAGATTTTCTATTTAGATGTTGGTGGTGTTGGGATCGATCTCATACCAATCAGTATTTTGTAACAAAATATTATGTTTCATTTATAGCTTATAGAAACTCGTTTTCAGTTATATAAAATTTAAACTATTTAAATTTTTAAATCAGCGTGTTGAATGATATCATATATGAAATAGCAATCTTCAAGTTGTAAAGACTCCGATGACTAATAGCCACCTATCATGTTAGTATTTTATGGTTTATATATTTTATAATGTTGATACCGAACGCATTAAGATTGCCAAATGATGTATGTATTAAATATTGAAAATAACAAAATTTTGCAATATATACATGTATATATATATATATATATATATATATATATATATATATATATATTGCTAATGTCATCAAAATGAGTCATTAAAGAAGATGGGATCTTCAACCTTCAGGTACCATGTGTCTCATATCTCCAATCTCCACCATTCATTATTTTAAAATTTAACACTAATTAATATATTGAACATACGTTGGATATTGAAAGGATGCATATGCATTGTTGGACAGGAGATCCCACGTCTTATCAAAGTGATTTCGTTTTATAAGTTAACGCTAAACGTATGGTAACGCATGTCCCGTCGCTTCAATTGTTGCATGCACAATAACAACTGTCTGTGTTCCATCACCTTTGCTCTAAAAACTATGAATTGTAACCAAAAATATGTTACTAAATGAACCAGAAGCATGCATGCAAATGCGATACGTCGATTTCATATTATTTGTTCATAAGGAATATGTTATTTTCACCGTGCGTGCAAGAGAAGCATTAGCACCTAAGAAAACGACAACTTTGCATTTGAACACATTGTTAATGGTGAAGAATTTTTTCCATGGGATACAAAACCAGTGTAGTGGCTGATTATTCAATTTGCTAGTGGGACTAACTTGCTTGCAAAACTTCACAATCTTATTTGATCTGCTATGAATATAATAACAAAGACCAAATACTTTGTTAAAAAGTAAGATCAACAGGCTTACATCTATAGTTTCAAGAATATAAAAAGCTTGCTAAGTGGTGTTTTCTTGTAAATCAATTTCTACATCATAGTTATCATAACCAAACCGTACATCAAACCGTAATGATCAAGGTCGTAGGTTTTGATTATCCGACTAGTTGAATTGTTAGAACCGTGTCAATTTTCAATAGCAAATGTACATATCAATTGTGCACTTAATCTGCTTAAAATAATTTTATTTTTAAAACAAGGATTTTTCAAAGAGAAACAATAACAAAAAATTGTAAAACAAAATTGACAGAAATGAGATTGAACGACTTAATATTGTCGGGACCGTGTCAATTTTCAATAGCAAATGTACATTTTAATTGTGCACTTAATTTGCTTAAAATAAATTTATTTTTATAACAAAGATTTTTCAAAGAGAAACAATAACCAAAAATTACAAAAAATTGGACAGAAATGGAGTTGAACCACTTAACATAAGCAAGGTTCAGCATCAAAATCCCACATCATTAAAAAGCTGAAACTTCATCTCGATAAACATGTGCTTGCTATGATAATAAGCCCTTCAGCAACAACTGATATTGTGGGCTTGGGCCTCCAATGTTGGCTTGAAGCATAATGTAATTGGTGTTTGCTTTTTTTCATCATGAAACCAAATTTCTTTCGTTAGAACCGTGGTTTAAAAGCCTGCTCCGGTTTAAATAGGCTCCTGGCTGATTTTTACGGTTGTTCTAGCCCACGACGGCCTGGTCGGGTCTTGATAACAGTGGTCTACAGAATCAAAACTAATAGATGGTACTAAAGTCAAAAATCTTTGAGAGAACTGCAAAAAAAAAAATGATATATATGAAAAAGGACCTTTGACCTATTGCCAATTTCAGATACAATACAATTGACTATGGAAAACAATTTTTTTACCTACAATTTTTATGTTTGTAGCAGTGAATAAATTCAAAATAATAGTTGCAAGTTTACCATGTACTTTTCAACTATTTTGCCCAGAAACCGTTAGTGTTACCCCTAGCCATATATAGCTTTTCAACATTCTATGTCGCTATGACATTTAGCAATAGGATAAATTTTGAATATATGCCAAATTCATAAACAAACCACAAGCATATGTCACATTACAAACTATTTACAAAATTAGATCAGTTTTCGCCAGGTTGGATGTCACGTGTACTGGCGGCATTTAAAATGCCGCCAGTACATAAAAATACACCGGCGACATTTGAAATGCCATCAGTATGCGACATCTCAAATGCCGCTGTTATCTTCTGCTTTATTAGACAATCACCTTTTTTTGTTTGGCTTCTTCCAAAGTTTTCTTAGATCTACAAAAATCTTAAACTCCAAACTACTAAAATATTTTCAAATTGTAGTTTAATCTTGATTAGATTTAGCTATAGACGGGGAGCAACATCTAATTCTTCCTCTTGAACAAGGAAAAAGCTACTGTAGGTATGTATTTTTTGGAAACCCTAGTTCAATTTTTTCTTTCTTATTTACTGTTTGGTAACAAATGATAATAGGCAACGAGTTGAGTAAATAAATTGCAGAATGGCTTCCAAGTGTGTACCAACCATCTGTTATTTCGATGGCGAATTGGTTGTTGACGAACTTAATTGTGGAAAATATGTCGGTTGGTTGTGTAAACCAGCTAAAGTGTTGAAAGGTTGTAATTTGGTGCAACTAAAAGAATCGATTTATAAAGCGACCAAGATAAAACCCGAAGAATTTAACATAGAATTAGTGTGTAACTGGCCGACGGATTCAGGATCGAAATCTATTAAAATAGCCGATGACGACGACGTGGAGCTAATGTTTTCAGCGACATCGAAATCAAATGAGCTGTTTGTTGGAAAATTTTGGCGGTTGCAAGTAGAAGAACCCGTACGAGAACAAGAAGTTAACAATGTAATTGAGGACCATCGAAAAACGGTTGAGGCAGTAAGTATTAGTCGTGGAAATGCATCTTCGAGTTTCATTAATCCGACTATGACAGCGATGTACGGTCAACAACAAGCCTTATATGGATATCCTCCGTGTATGACTTATCCACAGGGCGTTCAGTATACGTACCCATATCCATGTCAAGACAGCTTTATGCATTTGCTCGGAAGGTGAAACATTTATTTATGAAATTTATGTCGTATTAGTTTGATAGTTGTGCGCTACTTAACAGTTTTGTCGCTTTATATGTAGTTTATCTTCCTTGTCGACCAACACCGCCTAGTCCTGCCGGACCATCAAACTGCCATATGTCTCCAGTTATGTATCCAACTCCGTCCGAGTTATATGATCTTAGTCGGAGATATATATCATGAAGAATCAAAATTTAGTAGCTAGTAATTATGGTACTGGTTTTAATACGTATGTTTGAATTGCAGATTTCCCGCACACGATATTGCTACGCAATCTAATGCTGATTTGGAGTATGTAAACGTAAACGCAAACGACGAAGATGTTGATACTGAGATGGATGAGGATGAAGGTGAAGATGTCAATGACGAACCCCTTGTAAATAGTATGGATTTAGTGAACATGGCGAAGAATGGCATGTCGTGGATAGGTAGTATGCAAGTGAACAATGATCCTTTGAACTATGATTTTCCGGTTGAAGACAATATTTTCGAGGACAGTGATGAGGTGGAAATGGAAGTACCTTTGTATGATGATTTTTGCAATGCACAAATCATGGTAAGGTCAATCGTTGCAAATCTTGAGTTCAACGATGAGTTGTTTTCAACTGTAAGCGTTCAGAATGGATTCAAAGTTGGTATGATTTTCGAGACGAAAGCCAAGTTGTTACAACAGTTGAGCGAATGGTCGATTTTGCATGTCGTTTCTTTTAAAGCAATAAAATCAAATAAAACCAAATACACCGTCGTTTGTAATATAGATGTAAACTGTCCATGGAGAATTCATGCTATTGTGTCAAAAAAATAGGAGCATAACTGGTGGATTGTAAGGAAATATCCTAGCGAACACAATTGTGTTAACCCGACGGTGAACTCCACTCACAAGCAGACGACTTCCAATTTTGTACTGACAAAGATCTTACCTTTTGTGAAAGCGGATCTGAACATTACAGCCGGGACGGTACAAGTTTTGATGGAAGAACAGTTGTTCGTGAAAAATAGTTATATGAAGGCTTAGAGAGCTTTGAGTAAGGCGGTGGAAAGAATTTATGGCGATTGGGCAGAGTCATATAGCAGTCGAAGACAATATTTTGCCGAAATAACTAGAACGAACCCGAGAAGTGTTGGACACGTTACGACCGATGATTATGGAGTCTTCGATCGAGCATTTTGGGCCTTGTATTAAAGAATTTGTTCATTGTCGTCCGTTGTTATGTATTGATGGGACACATTTGTACGGGAAATACAAAAGGACATTACTTGTGGGCACTGCTGTTGATGCGGATGATCACCTATACCCTTTAGCGTACGCAATTGTAGAGTCAAAATCCGGGGATAGTTGAGGGTGGTTTTTTGTCTGCATACGGCAGTTCATTCACAATGTTAACAATCGAAGAATTACCTTCATTTCAGATTGAATGAAAGGAATACCATTAGCCTTGGAATCGAAATGGTGTTTGCCACATAAACACAGATTTTATGCTAGACATCTTAAAGCTAATTTTCAAGCTGCAGGGTTTAGAGAAAAACGATTAACCAGACTTTTTTATGTTGCAGCTTGTGCTGCGGAAGAAGCTGAGTACAACAAAATACGTGAAGAAATCAAAACTATAAGCATCAGGGCTCACAATTGGATAAAAAGGAGTTTGGGAGCGAAAGAGGAGAATTGGGCATTGTGTAAAGATGATGGCGGTCGATTTCATGTCATGACCACTAACTACACAGAAAGTTTCAAAGGTGTACTTAAAGGAGCTAGGTCTTTACCTGTCAAAGTTTTAGTTGCACGCGCCTTTTTAGATCAGTTGATTACTTTTGTCAACGAAGAGAAGCGGCAGCAAAATTGACTTTCCGTCTTACTCCGAAGTGGGAAGCCAGGATTGCCGAAAGAGCTAACGAAGCAAGGCGTACAAGAATAATTCGATTTAGTCAATATGAGTGGCAAGTTGTGCACTATTTCAGTGACGAGTTCAAAGTACTAATCACCGGTAACGGTTGCTTTTGTACGTGCAACATCCCTCTTTTAGAGCACCTACCGTGTACGCATGTTATGGCTGCTTGCTCATCGGTTTCCAATGGAGCAAATAGAGCCCATCATGACTTTGCTTCAACATGGTATTCTGCAGAAATACTTGGCCGTTTACACCTCCGAGTTTCACCCGGTCCGAGATAAATGCTATTGGAGTTCAAGTGACAATCAGTTGGTCCTACCTCCGGTAGCTAAAAGACAACCAGCACGTCCACGTTCAACTAGAATTAAAGGTATAATGGACGAGATGCAGACCCCTAAAGGAAATAGGTGCAACAAATGTGGTGTGCTTGGTCATAAAAAAAATCGTTGCAATACGACAACTTAATGTTTTCATTTTATTTTGTTTGTAATTCTAATTTGAATGCATTCTAGTTTGTCTGAGAACAATTGTTTGTGAATCTAATTTTGTACGCAAAGTTTATTCTACACCGATTTAATTCGTCGAAAATATTCTGTACTATACTGTTAAACGAGTGCATTCAAAGCCACTGAAGAAGCCTTCTGCAGCGGCATTTGAGATGCCGCAGTGGACTTATTGGCAGGCGACATTTGGGATGCCGCTACATGCGGCATTTGTGATGCCACTACCATGCGACATTTGAGATGTTGCTCTGTTATTTGCATCTGTTGTCGACTTTGGCAAGCATGTAGAATGACTTTTCATAACCACAAAGTTCAACTAAGCATAACATACTTCGAACATATAAAAATTATTTCGAATAATGCTTCAATACTTTAGCACAATTGTTTCGGATAATGATTCATCATACAACAAGTTTCTAATATCATTACGTTACATTTCAATTTTCCTTCAACGATCTACGCGGCCACAACGCCAAATACTTGTACCCGTGAACCAACAATTCGTTTGTGTATTCAAGGTTCAACTTTTCCAAACGACTAACCTCCGCTTGCATCTCTAAAGCATATTCAACTCCCCTAGGATACAGTTGTGGATCGATCCACTTAAAAAATTGCAGCATTCAACTTGATGTGACCGAACCTTATGATCGTTGTATCCAGCACAGCGGTAGAAACGACGTCCAGCGTTCCTATCGTTTCTGCAAAAAACTACTTTGCATTCCTCTCCACAGTCACAAACTGCACACAGAGCTTGGGCGCTTGAGCTTACACGATTTTGACGACCAAGGACGCCTAAAAGACGTGCATGGAGCGATTGTTGGATTGGTCTATCAGTCGCGGCTTCTCCACGTGATGTTCCACCATCCACAACCCGGGGTTCTTCTTCAAATTGTGTCTCCGGTACAAAATCAACTTCATGGTCGGCGCCACTTGAAATCCCTTTTCCTTTATTTTGTTCGAATTCATCGTACATCTTCATCGTTGTTTCATCATCAATTTCCCAATTGTCCATTATCCATCTATGAATACAAGCAAAAAATACATCAACAAAACAATTGTTAAAATTGAACGAGATTAGTATAATACTTACCTTTGAGCCGCCTTGTTGAAATGAAATGCAATTTATGGTAAATAGAAAATTAATAGCAATCAGAAACTTGGGGCTTATGATGAAATAGATTTGGTAAAGTTAGGGTGTGGGTGGGGTAGTTGCAAAAACTCAACAAATATATAGGCAACAGAACGCCATTTTACATGCCGCCAACGTGCGGCATTTCAAATGTCGCACCAAGCGGCATTCACGTAGGCGGTATTTGAAATGCCGCTCTGTTACTTACCCATCAAAATAGCAAATCCAGGCATTACGGCGTCAATACTTCGACACCAATGTAAACAAATTTCTGAACATTGACTACTACACTGCCGAGATATAAAAATGAACTCTTTGACTACATTCACTATCAACAAATACAAGTCTACAATCAATAACATTCACAACGACATCGAAATACTAGAGTCACGTCTACAATCACAACGACAAACAATAGTCTACATTAGTTTTCAACCAAACATCCCAAACGAACAAATAGAAACCACGATCAACCAATACTACAGTCAACATCCCACACGAACGATCAATCAATACCTAAGACGGTCCACTATGATTAGCCTAAAATTTCATCTTAATTTTTTTAATTCCCAAGGAATTTTCTTCTTCGCTCTTCTCAGCTTGAGCATGAATTCCTCCTCTTCCGGTGGCAGCTCTTCACTGCCCTCCTCTTGCGTCCCTTCCATTGGGGGTTGCGACGGCCCGACAGGTTGTGTATGCTGCGAAGATATCGCTCCGGAACTCTCGCCCCCACTTTTCTTCCTTCTTTGATACCTTCTCTTTGGTTCGGGGGTCGGTGGGACTGAAGCAACGTCCTCAAACGATGCGGGAGGGGCAACGTCCTCGATAAGTGGTGGCACGGTAGAAGGAGGAGGAGGCGGAGGTGGGATTGGCCTTGACATCTTGTTCTTACACAAACAAGATAGTAGAATTTGTTTGAAGAGAAGCATTTCGCCTTGCTCTTTTCAGAAACCTCCTCCGCAAGCTCGTCGACTATGTCCAACACATGATACATACCATCCGCCTGCATATAACATAAACCTTTATGAGTTTCATAAGTACTATACAAGTTGTCAATATTAATACGTACCACATTCCATTCAAGCGGAGCTCATGGAGTGTAAGGTGCCACCTCTTGCTCGGGTTCTTCCGCTCGTCTTCGTAGCACATAACGACGAGTGATATTCCAATACCAGCTAAGATACTCCTCATCGGTCAACGTAACTTCGTGCTTGTCTTCCGCATCTAGGAATCGGTTGTTCCATAACTCATCGTTTCAAACTCATCTTTGCCGTATGGAAGCGTGTAATATGGAGCAGGATACGGTAAGTGCTGGCGAAGACCAAACTGTCTCATGACTCCGGCTGGCAGATGGTATGCTAAATCTCCAAAACAAAAAATCATAAGTCTTGTCCGCCATAACGGCCTGTCCACTGTGCAAATAGCCAGAAGAGCCTAAAGGTCTACCTCGGCATATGAATTCCATGTGACTGCATTGTAGTCTAAGACATTAAACTCGTTCCGATAGAAGGCTAGATTTCGTCTGGGGGTCATTTTGGTATTCTTCGGGCCAATCCACCTGTAATAGCGACAAGTTATAGTAAGTATTCAAATTTACTGTGTCGATACAACAACACTAACAACACCGTTTTACCTCGCTCCATATGGGTTTGAATTGTCAATTATTTGCGTCTTCATAGATATACGACCAACCGGAAGGCAAGTCCAAGACTAGTTGCAAGTGTGTAACTTATATTTAGTTACGGTTTTACGACAAACTCAAATATGCAACAACGAATAACTATGTCCGTACCTGAAGTAGGGTCATACAGCCTCCGGTGGACCGTTGTTGGACCAACGCAACTCTCGTAAGCTCCGTATAGGTGAAAGCTAGCACCGCACTACCCCATGAATATTGCCGACATGAATCGAAGTCTTCTAACAATGGAAGCCATTGAAGGGCCACTCTTGTCTTCGATCGATAGCAGAATAGACGTTGCGTGATGATGTGCGACATAATAGCGTGGGCGCGCTGGGCTATCTGCAAAGAAGAGGCACAACGGGGAATATCACCGGCCAACTGCTCTTTAAACCATGTGGCCACTATCGACTCATTTCCCCACCTCACGGCTTCTGGAAGAGACAAGCCGAGCAAGGGCTCACACAATTCCATATAATTTCTTGAGAAATCCGATTTTAGGATGGAATCCCCGTTAATCTGCAATCCGAGCAACACAGCTACGTCTTTCAAAGTGATGGTCATCTCACCTACTCTAAGATGAAATGTAGACGTCTCCGGTCGCCATCTATCGATCAATGCCGTCAAAAGATTCCGGTCAAGCTGTGTATATCCCAACTTATTGACAACACCGAATCCAACTCTGTTTAACAGCTCCAACACGCCTGGATGCACTGACGTGACGAGTTTTAAAGTAAATGAATGGTCAATGAAGCCGTCCGGGTCAACCGCCTGTCGATAAATAATAACAAATGAAAGCTATTATGGTATTTACCAACACTTTGCAAAAGTAATGACAAATTATATGAACTTGTATCTCCATCATAACGATGTTGTTTGTGCGGTGTTGAGGTTGGAGGTCAAACACGCTAGGATCGATCGGTCCGGGCGTCATTTCGTCGTATTCTACGACAATAACATAACATAATCATAGTCATACCATAATACATCCTTATATCAAATCAACAAACGATTAAACATGTGCTCTAAGTGACTACTCTACTTCGTTGTAGTATACAACCATAGATTTGCACTTATAAAACAAGTTTAGCTCTAAACCCTAAATTCAAAAAATCAAAATTAGAGACAAAATCGATGGGAGGTGCTTGAGACCATGAGGAAGCCATACTTCAAATTCTAGCTAAATTTAAATAGTTTTCTATTTAAAATTTTGATATTTGTTGAAATGGAGGGAGGAGGTGGGGTGGGTGGGTTCGGTTTTCTTTTTGAGAGAGTTTGAGAGAATGAGAGAGTGGTAATAAAGTGATGAAGGGGCTGCAAAATTTACAGAGAGCAAAAAATTTGACGTCATTTGGGATGTCTTTAACTGACGGCATCTCAAATGCCGCTAGTGTTGTTTGTAAGCCACAATCCTTTGTATGGTTCCTTATGGTGTTAATCTTCCATAACTAAATAAACAACAACGGTTTTTGCATTGATGATATTTATAATTAGAAGTGAAAATTAGCCACAAGGGCCTCTTTAGCTAGTGCAATTAGTTTCTAACACACAACTGAAATAATTACTTTTAAGGACAAAATGCAAAGTAATTAGTTTCTAAGGCCTAAAAACTATGAAATTATGTCCTTGAAAGTAATTGGACTGCTGACTTTGTCCTTCAAAGTAGTTATTCTGCTGACTTTGATCTTAAAATTAATTTCTATGGATGTGTGTCCTAGAAACTAATTGAACTGCAAAGTTTGTCCTTCTAGTAAAATTAAGATGATTCAATCCCTATTTTTGTTAGTATTTGATTGACCATTCAAGCTAACCAACACAGACTATCCAATTGTGATTGGTTGAAGTCACCAGCTATCTAACTTTGTAGATTCTATTGCCATGAATAATATCTTTCAATTCTGGGAGTATTTCAGTTCTACAAATATTAGTACTATGTTTAGATCCTGCATGTAGTTGCATTATCTTTCAATTCTACGATTCTTTCGTTTCTGTTCATATAAATACTATCTTCTAACAGTTGTACATAGGAATGCCATATTTCAATTCTAAATACCATCCCCACGGTAATATTGCTGATATTTCCATGTCCATAGCTCTAAGCAACCAGATTGCACTGAATGATTTTTATTATATTTTATAAACGTTTGATACTTCCAAAGTTTAAAAATCAGGATGTGGAAGAAAAATAGAAATTTATCTTAAAAGTGAAGACCGCGTAATCCCTGTGGTAGTCTTCTTTACAGCTACGGAAAAACGGTCTTGAGGTAAATAAGCATGAGATAAACTTACTACATACGAACAAAGATGTTATCTTATGGGGATAGTATAAATTATGTTATTAAGAAAAAAAACAAATTATAAATTGTTAATAAACTAACCTTTGTAAATAAATATTTTAGGACATCAAAGCACCCTTTAGTAGCCAAAACATGGCAGCATATAGGCTGAGTTCTTTCTCTTCTTCTGACTGTATAACAGCATTAAGCTTATGATCGCATTGGTGACTACTTATCTTTTTGGTCTCATTGGTTTCCATGATGAATTTTGTATGCTACTACCACTGTATAATGTTAATTATATACAAACACATATAGGTCATACCTTACATATGTGTTTTGAACAAAGTTTCAATTACCTTTACAAATATGTTTTTTTCTTTTTTCGAACGGTACTTTATATACAACATATCACATATCAATAAACGTTCAAATCACGCTACGTAAGTTTCGAACTTGTGAACTCTCATACCAAATCCAAATCACTTAACCACTGGGACAATGGTGCTTGTCACCTTACAAATATGTTTTTTCATATGATAGTTAAGAAATCCATTTTCTGTATGAGATGTTATAATGATTACCAGAATCACAAAACTTTGTTCAAACTTCATAATTAAATAACCTGAAAATTAGGCAGTTACAATAAATCAACTAAAAATTAAAAATTGATAGCCACATACCAGAAATTAATTAATTACAAAAAATGGGAAATTATTGGAAGAGAAAGTCAGTCACTTTTATCAAAATTCAAATATATTACGGTGAATACTCTCTTTATATATATATATATATATATATATATATATATATATATCTTGCAAAGATTCAAAAACAGAAAATAGTGCGAAAGAAATTAATTGTTCAAGATCGCTCTAGATCCATTTATGTCAAGTGGAACCCAGGCTCCCGCACGATAGCAAACTAATGACCATATATATCAACTTAGGAAAAAATTGTATTATTTGAGGACAAAGTTAGTTTTATGAAAATTAGCATTCAAAAAGTGATGGAGAAAATATCCAATGTAAAAAATAAATAATAAAAGGAATCCAATTAAAAGATTCAGACCTTTAACTCTTTAATACTCATTTTACCCCTTTCACCGAACACAACACAATCAAAATTGGTTCAAAACTAAGTAAAATATAAACCATGCAAAATGAAAAATTACAATTTCAGTAGAACAAAAACAAAAATAAGATTTGGTTTATGTTCATAAATACCAAGGTCAAAATTCTCTATACCAATTAATGCTAAATCTAGATATAATTTATGGCGATCTAAGGTTTTATGCTTACATACCTTCACACACAACATACTTTTATGACTTTGTGCACTACTGTGTGATAGTATATTATTATCTTGTGTGTTATATTGTGTACAAATGAACAAATAGTTAAGTCGTTTTAGTTAGTAGGATTTCCCTGAAGTGCCAAATTCTGCTAAATAGTTTCCAAGAAATAAAATACTGATAAAAGAAAGAAAAATAGGAAAGTGTATTAGAAAACTTAGAAGATAAAATTGAGATGTAATATTTAAAGCTATGTGCCTAGATGCAATCATACCTTACATCATGTACTATTAAGAACATGACATGTAATATTTTTCTGAATCTTCTACTAAAGGCAAATTTTAAGAACTTCCATAAAGTAGATAAATAGTGGACATCTTCAGTTTGTTGAACTTATTTCCTTCACTCCTGTTGTTTCTTTTACCTCTAAAAAATAGTCGTCAAAGTTATTATGGAGGGAAAATATATGAAGTGTAAAGCCAAAATATGTCTAACACATAATATACCATATTCAAGTGTATACTTCAGTTTTATCCCATTATGTGTTCACTTCTTTAGCTTATCATTTGTTCTTACTTAGCTCGCTCCTCTCTGTAAAGATAAACCATCCTGCTTCATATTAAATAGTAAAACAAAATCATCAAAGAAGACAAAAATAAAAATAATTGGCCGTGCATCAAATAATTGGTATGATGGTTTGTGTACATCAATGGTCTAAAAAAAAGTATGTACATGCATATCAGACTTAAAGTGAGTATGAACGTATATTAATAAGGAGATATCATAGAATCTTTGCTGCTTACTGTGTAATAAAGCACAATTGTTTTTTTGCTCCTTACTGGTGTTAATAAGTGAAGTACATTTCTGAAGGATAATTTTTTGTAAAGTGAATAGAGAGACGATGTAAACCTTGGATAACATCCGAATCTACTTCTCAGGATATCAAGAAACCATGAGTTGAACTGACAATAAATTGTTGTATGTAAATACATAGTAATATACCAATGGCATGTTTAATTTGCAAACTTAATTGTAATATTATTAATAGCTTTGGAGTAAAAGTAGTGGGAAAATAATGGGCTTATCAAAATAGTTGACAGATGACCTCTATTTGTAATTACACAAAAAATCAAATAACCAGCAAGTAATAATCATTACTTCTTCAAATAGACAATGTCCTTGCATTTATATCATATTAATGATCTTGCACAATGCATAAGCAAAGTGGAAACATTAACCGAAAACAAAAATTATGCTTTGCAAATAGGAGTAACTAAAAATGTTTATAGGAAGATGGCATATAAAATGATGATAAAATTATTTTGCACTTGGATCCTGAAGGTTTTTATACAATGCATGCACAAGGTGTAAAAAATGAAAAGATATGGAAGTAAAATTCTCCAAAAGGAATGGTTGAAAGTGCTAAATGAAAGACGGCCTACACATCACTGATAAAATTATGCTGCACATAAATTTCCCCTTCGCTTCAAGACTAATTAATATTTTGGTTGCCCGTCTACTAAATTCAGTAAATTACTTGGTAATACACAAAAGGGTCTTATGGAATTCACAATGAACATTGGAAGAATAATAATACTGAGCAAACCAATTTATTAAATAATCGTCTAAAAGAATGAAATAAGCACAAAATTTTATAAAGTAACGAATAACTGGGAAGCTAATTTTCAATTTGATGATCTTACATACTGTGTCATCAAACCATAAACCATAAAAGAGTAATTTTTAAATTTATGACATAGTTTACTGGAAAACTAATGGTTTGTTAGAAAATGTTAATACTTCAAATTTTGTAAATTAATAGATACATTTACTACATTCAACACACAGAAGAAACAGAAATCGACTTACCGATTAGTGTGCTCCCTATGGACACCCAAAGTAGAAAACTGCGTCATTTTGAGGAGGATTCTCTTGAACAGGAGGCGATCTTATAGGGTTGGTGTTAGGTCTCAGCTGCAATCAACTCGCATAAACAAGGTGCAGCAGGAAGAAGAAGACAATTCAACAAACAGTTTGAAGGTGACATAAGTACAAGGCAATTCATCGAACACTTTGGTGCAGATTGACTCCACAATCGCTGGCGGTGATCCAGGGGAGATATTGACCAACTCGACGTATCAACAGGACCTGCTTGACTCCATGAAGACCAACAGCAGTGCAACGGTGACCAGAAGTGAATAGATCACATGTCCACATGCACACGTGCACGGGTGTGCATGTCATAACATAGGCTGAAGTTAAATGCCAGTTTTAAATCAGTTGTTTTAATTAGTCAAAGTATGAATGGGTCTTGTAATGGTTATAGGGTGATGCTGCGACTGTATATAAATAGCAGAGGCAACTCAGTTGTAAAAGTGTGAAAACAGAAAATTAATAAGAATATTTTCATTTCATTGAAATTTCTGTTACAATATCTCATTACAAAAATCTCATTATCTCACTCATACAAACTCTCTTGCTTGCTATTACAACGCTGCAAACAATACAAATACTATTCTTTGGCTTCAAATCTTCAAAGAAGTTCCTCAGTGAACCAACACTTTCAAGAATATAATCCAAGTTGTTGCAGAAATGGTTCGAACAAGACAAAACAAAGATGGGCATAACAAACTGGTATCGGAGCCGGCAAGATCAGGAGAACAACCGGAGCTAACTGAGATGAAAATCAGACCGACCAAGATGACGAAACTTTTGAAAGAAACAGACAAGAGCAAATTAGTCTGAAAATTTTCAATTGCTATCAGGGAACTGCAAGAAACCTCTTTGAATCTTCAAGAAACCACCCAAAATGAAAATGTCAAGATTGACAGCATCAGCGAGGCTCTTACTGCTATAACCAGAGAATTAAGAGAACTCAAAAACCAAAGGGAACCTGGAAACAAGAAAGGAGAAGCTGAATATTCATCACCAGTGGTCATGGTAAGGAAAAAAGATGGTTCATGGAGATTGCGTGTGGATTATGGGACACTCAACAATCAAACTCTCAAAGATAAGTTCCCCATCCCTTTCTTTGATGATTTGCTAGATGAATTATATTGTTCAAATTATTTCACTAAACTCGATTTGAAATCTGGATATCATCAAGTGAGGATGCACCCTAATGACATACATAAAACCGCTTTCAAAACTCATGAGGGACATTATTAATTCCTTGTTATGCCTTTTGGGCTATCTAATGCACTCTCAATATTTCAAGCATTGATGAATGATAATTTTAAACCACACTTAAGAAAATTTCTCTTAGTATTTTTTGATGATATACTAATTTATAGCCAGACATGGTCTGAGCATATACACCACATAGGGCTGACTTTGCTGGTCTTAAAGGACAACCACTTGGTGATCAAATTAACAGAGTGTTCATTTGCTAAAGAGCATATTACTTATTTGGGGCATATTATATCAAAAGAGGGAATTGCAGTGGATCCAGAGAAGATCAAATCAATTAAAGAATGGCCACAACCAAAGAATATTAAAAGTTTAAGAGGGTTTTTAGGTCTTACTGATTACTATATGAAGTTCATAAGGTACATGGATTGACTGCCAAACCACTCACCAACTTACTTAAGAAAAATGCCTTCCACTGGGATGAAAAAGCCACTTAGACATACAACAAACTCAAGCACTGTTTAATGAAACCACCCATACTATGCATGCCTGATTTTAACAAAGAGTTTATCATTGAATGTGATGGCAGTGGTGTGGGAATTGGTGCTGTGCTAACTCAAGAAGGAAGACCCATTGCTTATCTTAGCCTAGCACTGAATGGAAAAAACCTGCTATTGTCAACATATGAGAGAATCGTTAGCATTGCTACTGGCAACTAAGAAATGGTCACAATATCTTATAGGAAGGTTCATTATAAAAACTGACCACCGAAGCCTCAGACACTTGCTATCTCAAAGGCTCACAACTGGAACACAAAGAAAGTGGCTAACAAAATTGCATGGTTTTAACTACAAGGTTGAATATAGGAAGGGAAAGGATAACACTGTAGCTGATGCACTCTCTAGGCTGCTGGAGGAACAAGATAACAACACAATACATTGCCAAGCAGTGACCACAATGGAAGGCAGTTGGATGCAAGAGTTAAAAAGATACCTGGAGCAGTCAGAGTATATAAAGGAAATGAAGCAAAAATTGAAAGGAGGCAAGCTCAATACATCCAAATATGTTCTGGTAGATGATTCGTTGTATTATAAAAAGAGAATATTATTGGACCATAATTGTAAAGAAATAATACAAATCATACTTCACGAGTATCATTCAGCACCATTAGGTAAGCACGTTGGAATTAAGAAAACAAGGCACAAGTTAAAGAAAATCTTTTATTGGAAGAGGATGAGATCGGATATTGAAAGGTACATAAGAGAGTGTGATGTTTGTCAGAGAAATAAGCACGAAAATATATTAATTCTTGGATCTTACAGCCACTACCTATACCAGATAAGATATGCTGTGATGTATCAATAGATTTTATAATAGGGTTACCCAAAAGTCATAAATTTACGGCAATATACATAGTGGTGGATAGACTATCCAAATATGCACATTTTTCCCCTACAACACCCTATAGTGCCAAGGAAATTTCTAAGATATTTTTTGATGGAGTGTTTAAATTGCATGGCATGCCATAAAGTATAGTAAGTGATAGAGACACTATATTCACAAGCAACTTTTGGCAAGAATTGATGAGACTACAAGGGTGCACACTAAAGATGAGTTCAGCCTACCACCCACAGTCAGATGGGGAAACTGAGGCTGTCAACAAAATATTAGAAGGTTACTTGCGTTGCTTTGTATGTCACAAGCCTCAGGAATGGTCTAACTGGCTCACCTTAGCTGAATGTTGGTATAACACCAGTTGGCAGGGCTCCATCAATACAACACCATACCAAGCAGTCTATGGAATACCCAATCCAACCTTATTATCTTATGTACCAAAAACTGCTAGAGTGCCACAAGTAGAGCAAAAATTATACTCTAGAGATATTGTAATACAATTCTTGAAAGGCAGCTTGCAACTCACACAAGAAAGGATGAAGAAGTAAAGTGATGCAAGGAGGACAGAAAGGCAGTACAAAGAAGGGGATTGGGTATACCTTAAACTGCAGCCGTATAGGCAAATCACTATAAGTAATTTAAAGACCACCAAGTTATCTCCAAAGTATTATGGGCCATATAAGATCGTACAAAAAATTGGGGAGGTAGCATACAAATTGGAGTTACTTATTGGGGCTGAAATTCATACAGTATTCCACATATCACAATTAAAAAGGAAGGTTGGCCATGGCATCATCATACAGCAAGATGCTCCTGCATTTACCGAGGAGGTGGTTGATGAACCTGAATCAATATTGGATAGGAGAATTTTTCCTAAAAACAATCGCGCAGGTGCTGGTGAAGTGGAAGCAAAGAGATATGGATGAGTCGACTTGGGAGGACTACTGGGACTTGGTGAAGAGATACCCTATTTTTGACCTTGAGACAATGTTAAATTTTGAAGAGGGAAGGAATGTTAGATCTCAGCTGCAATCAACTTGCATAAACATGGTGCAGTAGGAAGAAGAAGACAATTCAACAAATAGTTTGAAGGTGACAGAAGTACACGGCAATTGATCGAACACTTTGGTGCAAATTGACTCCACAGTCGCTGGCGGTGATCCAGAGGAGATATTGACCAACTCGACGTATCAACAGGACCTGCTTGACTCCATGAAGACCAACAGCAGTGCAACGGTGACCAGAAGTGAATAGATCACATGTGCACGTGCACACGTGCACGGGTGTGCATGTCATAACATAGGCTGAACTTAAATGCCAGTTTTAAATCAGTTGTTTTAATTAGTCAAAGTATGATTGGGTCTTGTAATGGTTATAGAGTGATGCTACGACTTTATATAAATAGCAGAGGCATCTGAGTTGTAAAAATGTTAAAACAGAAAATCAATAAGAATATTTTCATTTCATTGAAATTTCTGTTACAATATCTCATTACAAAAATCTCATTATCTCACTCATACAAACTCTCTTACTTGCTATTACGACACTTCAAACAATACAAATATTATTCTTTGGCTTCAAATCTTCAAAGAAGTTTCTCAGTGAACCAACACTTTCAAGAATATAATCCAAGTTGCTGCAGAAATGGTTCGAACAAGACAAAACAAAGATGGGCATAACAGTTGGAGATTAGGTAGGGAAAGGGGTGAATGTAATTGGAAAATAATTAGTAAATCGAGGGAAATCGAATCTGGAAAATGAAAAGCGATTGTAGAAAAATTAACTGGTCGTTGAATGAGAATTAACGAAAGAAATAATGAGTCTACAAAATGGATTGCTGTTGAGGAACAAATATATTGTGCGTTGAATGAGAGTTGGGAGGAGTAAGAAAAAAGTGTCAGCTGAAAAAAAGGGAAAACGTGTGAGGAAAAACAATTTAAACCACAAATTACTCTCCCTAGTATAACACACAACGGTGGAAAAACCGACACTTAAAGATGTATAATATCAAAGAAAAAAATATTTGTTAAATTTTTTTTAATTATGAATACGATGAAAAAGTAACTGCATTGGTTATAAAAAAGTGAAAGTAATTAAATAAGTGTATCACATAGGATTGTAAATGTAAGCCAGCTTAATACCGAGGATCTGCTATCAATATATGGATATGAATCACTCACAGACATATAAATACATGGAAAATTAATTACGCAACGTAAAAAACCGTGTCTCAAGCGAACTCATTTGCAAAAGTTATTAATTTTAGAAATTTATAAAATTTTAATTTTAATTAATTCGCTTAGTTAAACGAACAAACGCACCAAAGTACCTCATTCATCTGAACGGGCCAGTCAGCTCCTTCCCGTTCGTGAGGCATCGGACGCGCACGGTGCGTCGCGTCCGACGCGTCACGAATGGAAACGGAGTGAAAAGGATTGCGAACGGCACGTTAATTAAATAGAAAAAAAATATTGCTAAGAGCAGACATGATCCATTGTAACTGTTAAGTTTCCAAAGCTATACACAAATTACAAGGACAACCATAAACGTTTTATAATAATTTGAACTGCAAAAAAAAAAACAGTAGCATCAAAACTGATCAGATTTGCCCACTAACAATCCAATAATAATGTTTGTAGCTTAAGCTATTAAAACAAGTAAATAAAATCTTAAAAACTTTGCTTCAAATCATATCAAAATTTACTGCCCTTCCAGGGTATAATGCTGCTTTTGGTTTAGAATTTATATAGGAAAATTGATAGAAGTATTAACAAGTGAAGTTCAAAGTCAGTCCACAAATACGGATAACACCCAAACAAAGATTCATACTACTCTAGAAAATATTATTTCTAATTTAACTTTGGAAAATAGCAAGTGGAATATCAAATATACAAGCATAAATAACTTCGTTGAGGACTATGTACATGTATATACTTGTTAATTAGCACTAGAGAGAGGTTACATTTTGTAAGCTAGAATGGGTAAATGTTTCAGTCTTGAATTAAGACTCTAATACTTGTGTAGAATCCTAGGTAGCCTCAACATTATTTTTGCCAAGCAGCGTTTTAAGATTCAATCTTTCAATAGTAGGGACAACATGCTCGCTTTCTTCTTCATCAAAATGATCCACACTATGTAGAAATATGCCGGTAATGCATGATACAGACATAAGGATTCAGTTGAAAAATATGGCTCAAGCATAAACAAGTTTATCTGAATTGAAAATTATGTACAACTATTTAATTGAAGCATGTACAACTACTATGCAAAAGTAAGGTACCTATAAACCACACTAGGCTGCAATGAAAAAATCGAGGTCAATATAAGAGTAGATTCACGCCAATTGTTCAAATGATCCAGCGACACCGATAGAAGAAAGAACAAAAAGTGAACGAGGTTTAACTAGTTAATAAAAATAGAATAAAGAGCAATGATATCAGTATAATCGAAATCATCAGGTATGCAAGTGTATGAAACTTAAAGAGGCAAACCTGCATCACTCTAACCAGCGGCGCTGAAGGTACATCGCCAAATATTTGAATAGAAACAGTTGACATAGCCATAGATAGTGGTCTCAAACTAGGCTTGACACAATGAAGGCATATATAATTTACTGGTGCCTACAAAATTGAAAGAATATATGAAGAAATGAACTTCAAAAATATAATAAATACAAACAATATCGACTACTGTACACCGAGGAAAATTTTAAAAAAAGTTTCATAGGCTGTGGAAAGCCATATTGCAAAGAGAAAAGAAAACAGGATGGCAGGATGACATTGAGTGAGTGCACACATTAAAGAAGCAGTACAGATCAGATTGAAA
Organism: Allium fistulosum; assembly: GCA_030737815.1. Classification (NCBI taxonomy): domain Eukaryota; kingdom Viridiplantae; phylum Streptophyta; class Magnoliopsida; order Asparagales; family Amaryllidaceae; genus Allium; species Allium fistulosum. The sequence continues at coordinate 287,196,937 of CM060904.1, read as the reverse complement.
CATGTTTTACACAGATAAGATCGTTCAGGCTTTAAAAAAAATAAAGAACTCCTGAAATTTTCATATAAGACAATGCGGTGAGGTAAATGACATTATTTACCAATTTCAAGATGAAGTTCAAAAAAGTACTTAACCTTTAAAGTGTGTATTTTGACTAATCCATAAAAAAGGTGCACAGATAATCTCAATGCAATTGGAACTTCAAGATACATGATGCAGTTTGTCAAAGAAGATAAGCCTACCAATTTTCCTACATTGTGGCGCTAGTGCATTAATACAATGATACGATTGAGATAAGATTTTGGGTATTTTTCAGAGAAGAGTTAGATATTAGAGGGAAAACAGTAGAAATAGATGCCTTTCAGGCCAAGATAGAAGTAGCAGAAGAAGAGGAATGAAGAAAAAGGCCGAAGATTAGAATACAGGAGGAAGGAAGCATTTGTATTCAAACTTTTCTATATCCTTTCTTTCATTACATTGCATATATATATAGAAGAAAACATCACATGGTCTGATAACAAATATTGCTAGCTGGCCTAAACATGGCCCTACATTTTCTAATTTATTTCTAGCCTTAGGATTGTAACAGAACGCCTCAATTTATAACCAAATACTTTAATATTGTTATAACCATATATTTGCCATCACGTGCTTGGATTCTGATATGGTTATAATACATCCTACCATGCTATTGTGAGTAGGCTAAACCGTATCATTACCGTCGCCTCGAAAACGACCTTGTCCTCAAGGTTGAAGATGCCTTTTATATTTTTCGACCATATCTCCAAGACCCTTTTAGCATCAAGTGTGATACCGCCCGGATCAAATACGAACACTTTCGTTTCAAAAATCCTCTTGGCATCCTTTTCAAGCAAAATATCGAACAGTTTATGGTCATGCAGTTCGAACATGGCAAAAGCCGTTTTACAACCGAATTGTATCTTGATTTCATCATCTGAATACACAAGTGCTGCAGCAGGTTGACCAAGGATGGATATAAAGGGCCACATTGCCTTCAGATTATTGGCGCCGATGGGTGCAGGATAGGCTATTTCCTTGTCAGTGAATAGCCCTGGATCTGACAGTTCTAATGAATCCAGGTTTGATGGCTGCACGAAGGTTTTTAGATCATCATTGGGTAGGGGGTTTGTATCGATTGGCCGTGGCGCTGGTGGTCCTAATAGGGTTTGGGGAGTAGAAGATTTGGTTTGTGATTGGAGTTGATGAGATGGGGGGAGGAAAGGACAGTGTGTCACTGTAGCAGCAACGGCAGAAAACTGGGTTGGAGGAGTTGGAGAGAGAGGGAGAGGCGGTGGTAATGTGATTTGGAAGCCAAGTTTAGTGGCGATCTCGGACACGGAGTGAATGATTTGATTAATGGAGGTTCGGATGTCGACGATGGAGGTTTTGATGTCGATGATGGCTTTTTGTTGAGTTTCAAAGGTGGCTTGAATGGTGTTGATGGCGGTTTGATGTCGGGTGGTGATGTCATGAAGCTGTTGCAAAGTTGGAGTTTCATCCATGGCGACGAGAGGAGAGAACGAAAGTGAAAACACCAAATTGATACGGTTGAGATAAGATTTTGGGTATTTTTCAGAGAAGAGTTAGATATTAGATGGAAAAGAGCAGAAATAGATGCCTTTCAGGCCAAGATAGAAGCAGCAGAAGAAGAGGAATGAAGAAAAAGGCCGAAGATTAGAATACATGAGGAAGGAAGCATTTGCATTCAAACTTTTCTATATCCTTTCTTTCATTACATTGCATATATATATATATATATATATATATATATAAGAAAACATCACATGGTCTGATAACAAATATTGCTAGCTGGCCTAAACATGGCCCTACATTTTCTACTTGATTTCTAGCCTTAGGATTGTAACAGAATGCCTCAATTTATAACCAAATACTTTAATATTGTTATAACCATATATTTGCCATCACGTGCTTGGATTCTAATATGGTTATAATACATCCTACCATGCTATTGTGAGTAGGCTAAACCGTATCATACAATTACTAAGAAATGGTAGTATAGATGCTAATAACACAACCCAGAAACCATATTTTGACTATTCCATCGAACTGCAGACAAATCTTAGAAATCTCCTCTCTTTACCGAAAAAGGTCAAACTTTTAATTCATTAATTAATCAAATACTCTTCCAGCATGAGGATTGTAATGACCCGTAATTTTTAACCATTTAAAATATTAAATTTAATATAATTGTTAATTAAAAATGGTTAGAAATAAAAATTTATGATTTTATAAATGAAAAATATATTAAAAAGTGAGTTATGAACTTAAATTGAATTCTTAAATGACAACCGATTGCAATAAGATAAAGTTTAACTTGTACTAAAATTGAAATGTATAATATTGGTTTGTATTAAATTAACAACAGGAATAGTAATAACGAATGTTGGATTTAAATAAAGAATTGAATGGATGTTTAATAAAAGTAAAACATAGGTTTATTTATTTAAATTGTATTTATAAATAAGTTTGATTTCAAATAATAAGATAAACATTGATTAGTAAGTAATGTACAATTATCGTTGTGTACAATGGTTTGTAAAACATGTCGAATTTACTATAAAGAAGAAACGATTGTTTTATTATTAGGATTTATTTTGAAATTTAATATTGAATTTAATTGCAATTAAAATTATTGGAATCCTTTAATTAAAAGAAAGAGGAATTAATTGTGATTAATAAGTTGATGTAAGAAACATAGGTTTGTGTTAAAATAGAATGAGTATAAGCATCGATATATCAACCTATATATTTTAACTAGAAGATCAAGTTCAATTTCTAAATCGAGCGATCAATAGATCTAACTTCCATATTCGATGAAATTAGGTTTTGTAACTAGTTCCATTGAGTTCGAAATATAGGTATTTGGTTAGGAACGTCGATGAGCACGTCTCGATAGAGGTCCGTGATTTTGAGGACGAATTGTAAAACGAGAAAAATCTATAAATCACTCATCTCCTTTTCATTCACGCAAACTAAATTAAACCATATCCTTCATTCCACGGCCTTCGTCAATCGGCACCGCTGGATTCATGCGAAGGTCCCAACATGAAAAATGTTCGGTTTGGTGAGATGAGCCTGTTGACCGGTTGGATCGTCGAACGGCGAAGTGAGGCGTCAGTGAAGTAAAGACGAAGGCGACGACCAGAGTTTCAATTTGTGGCATCAACGTTGATCATTGAACGGCGGCCCAAAAGCAATGTAAGAGAGGATGTTGGAGGCTTCGATCTAACGGAGTTTGGTGACCTATAATCGTCGGCAGTGGTGGCGGTCTCACGTTGAACGACGACGTGAAAATGGGTTCATTCATGGTCAAGGTGGCGTCTAAAGTGACGAGGTTGATGGCGTTGGGTTGCTGACGATCTGGGGAGGTGCCGCGAAGATGCGACAGTGGATGGAGGTCGGAGGCGCGGCGGAGCGATGATGAAGTCGCGATGGGGTTTAACGAACGTGCGGTCTGGGTAGTTAATGTGAGTGGATTAGCAGCTTAATCTTGGGTTAAGGGGTAATTAACGTTATTAACTATTTAATTTGTGTTTTACAAATTTAATTAATTTCAAATGTTAATTAATACGTAAATTTTACGTCCGAGGTCGGATTTGGATGTCGTCTTTTGCGTTGGGTTCGTATCGACGTTGTCTACGACTTGGAGTTGGATTCAGTGTTGTTCACTTCCGTGTGATCTTTAGATCCATGAAAAGTTGAGTGCTTAAACCCACTCACACAATACTAAAATTATTATGCAAGTTAAACCGAGTCATGAAGTGATAAATTATTGATTGTTGTCAGAGAATTTAAATTGACATTGAAATTGAATATCACTGGTAGTTAAATACCCAACATTTGATAATTAATGACTATTGTGATATATGGTTGAATTGGTTGATTTGAATGTTGATTGCATGGATGCTTATGGATGATGTTGTGATGGATGATATTGTGATTGGATGTATGTTTGTTCATTGATTTGATATATCCTTGATATCGGCCTATTTGTCATCGTCATTATATAAATTGTCATATTGATTTTTGGACATTGGATTATGATATGGTCTCTTGGATATCCTATATTGACATGTGAAATTATTAGGATGTATAGTTTTACTGCTGTGGCCAAGAATAGATTGTTGAAAATTTAAATGCCATTGGGCTCATTTGGAAGGTTTTCATAAATTGAATTTTTTTTAAACAAACTCCGGAAGGTTTTCATAAATTGAATTTTGAAACTTTGAAAATTTCTTTGTTATTAATAATTTAATTTTGTAATTTTTGGTTAAATCGGATTTTCGATTAATCATTTTGAAAATTCATTTATAAATTTTAAATTCAAATTTAATAATATGTATATTTCTGGAAAGTGTATTTAAAATGTGCTGAAAATTTTCTGTAACTTCATTATAGTAGTTTTTTTAAGAAATCTGTATTTAATCCGACCAATTAATTGATTTGGTATTTTATACTTTAAAAATGGAATTATTGTTATTTTGGAAATTTGTAAAAGTGTTAAAGTAACTTGAAACTTTTCTGTAACTCCAATAAGTTATTTAAAGAATATTTGATAAAGAGCCTGTATTTATTTAAGTGATTTAATAGTTTTAAAATTTTAAGCTTTGAAGTTAGTCGTTTGAAATTTGTGAAAGTTATTAAATCGAGTGAGAAAATATGTACCTTACTAGAAAATTCTAAAAAGGTGTTTAAGGACTCTAAAACTTTTTCTGTGAATTCTTAAAGCGTAATGAAGTTATTTGCACGCATATTTCATCTGATTTGATTTAACTTACATGAGAATTTTTATTTCTGACTCGAGTGTATTGTTTTCCTTTACGCTCAGATCAGCCTGGGTATTTCAGTGTTTCGGAGACATTTATTCCTTGAAGATGAAGACGGAGTTGAAGACTGTATTTACTAGTATTATTCCACTGCAATATTTGTTATTTCTATTAAATATACAACTCTGATATGTTGTAAAATGAAATCAAATGTATATTGTAAAACAGCTTCATGTACTATTTATTTATTTATTATATTTTGTCATTTCGCTGCGAGATTCTGTATTTTGTTCTTCTGTATCTTATTTCTTTATAAAAATCCATTGATAATCCATCTTTTCAACGTTTTAAGTTGGACATATGTGGTTTATCATCGACTTGAATTGTCCAAAAAGGTGGATCATCACAAGGATCATAACCCAAATTAGGATCATAGCTAAGACTAGTTTATTGTTATTTCTTATCATTATTCAGGCCAGGTAACAAGCTAATGAAGAAGAATACAAATATGACAACGATATTGATGGACTTGTGGAAAGGAATGAAACAAAAATGGATCAAAACTGAAGCGCAGTGGAACATTATTTATATCATACCATTTATCACAATAGCAAGATGTACTTCATGTTTTTCACAACTTGTATATAGCACGCCACTCAGCAAATGCTCCAAATTGCACACCACTCATTTCTTGACGGTAGATCTATTACAAATTCACAACTAGAACATGAAATTTCAATCTTCGAACGGTTGGTTTGCACTTCACTTTAATTTATTGATATGATGTTTGAATCATATCAAACTTATTTTCAAAATTTAAAGAAAAAATCATATGTTTAGAATAAAAAGGATAAATGGTAATTGAAATACATAATAATTTAAGAGGATATTAATCAGAGTATATATTTTATGACTTTTTTTTGTGCATGTACAGCTATATAATTTTGTGTAAAATGAAATACACAAAAAAACTTAGTTTAATTGGCATAACAAATTATTACATCATGGGCATCAATTATGTAATCTATATCATATTTCTTAATGAAAAATACATAATGTATATTGAAAATGAAACTTAACAATTTCTTTTATGTCTCTTTACTTACCAAATAGTTTTCGTTTCTTTCCATCGCCAAAAGCTATCACATATGTTAATAGCACAGATGTTATGTACATATAAATCTTTATTAATAGTTGGCTTGGAAGCGCAAACTTTTGGTCCGACCGTGCAATTCCAAAATTGCCCTTACTGTATTTAATCTTTATAAAAAAGGTTGAAAATAAAAAATAGTTTGAAAGATATTACAAATGTACGGTGATAGAAACAATGACATATTCAACAGTTATTCCAATCTCATGCAAAATAGGACCTATAATCCAGCATAAATATCGTATGACCTAGATGCAATGACATATTCAAACCTTTATCATAGGAATATAGAGTTCTAGAATATCCTATAACCCCTATAAATATCATATCAACTTCTCTTCAGCTCTTCACTTTCTCATTCACAATTAAACCATCTTTCATTACCCCTCCATCACTTCCACTCCACTGTTCTCCCCTCTTCACCGTTCAATACTGTAGTTGGTTTCGAGGAAGACAGTTTGCTTGGTTCAGGTAAAACATGAAATATTTTCTTACAAAATTTTATACTGATATTATATCTTTACTGCTATATGATAGGCACATAAAGTACATGTAGTCATTGCCTCCAACTATTTTACTTTCTTATTTGGTTCCAGGTATAAAAGTTTCAGATTTATAAATTTAGAAAGTACAGTGTTGCAGGCTTAAAGAAAAAAGTTCATGTGTCCATCAACTTTTGACACATTCAGTTTTACGTGCATTTTGAAAATGTGTTATATTCATTTACATATTCAGTTTTACATGCTTTAACACATACGGTGATAGAAACTTGGTTTCACAAAATATCTCTATCTTTTGAAAATGTATCGGTTTAAATAGACTTTATTTTCAACGTAAATATGCCATTCAGCAATATATGAAGCTCTAACACATTTGCGCTTCAAAGTTCTGATTCTAGCAACTGTGCCAGTGCTTGATTTATGGTCGGTTGGCATATTGATAGTGAGACCTGGTTGAAATGTAAAAAATCTACTACAGTTCTTAAAACAGTTAAGAATTTAACTTATCAAACTATCCTTATATTCTTTATTTGTTTTTATTTTCTAGAAAAGGGAATTTTGAAAAAATGGCATTCTTTAAATAAAACTAATTTGTAAATTTTTATGCACTTTTGGATTGTAACAAGAATTAATAAAACAAAATATAAAAAATAACAATGAATACAGAAATAAAATGGTGTGTTTTTTTTGCTATGTCCACCATATACCACCTGTGCCGCTTAGTGATCATCATGTGGATCATGCCAGATGACCAAAATGGGCAATGACCAAAGTGCTCATCATGTTAAATTTTTAAAAATAACTATAAACGATGATATCGTTCGAATGCTTATAAGCCGGATCCAGTAGCGAAAGACCAATTCATACATCTACAATATGACTATATGCCAACTCTGCCTACCATATTTTGCAAGGGGAAGATATTATATCTTCCTGTCTCTTCTTTATAAACTTTATATCTGCTTTTCCATGTCTGTACTTAATAGTTAATACTGTATAAAAGATATTACAAAAGTATGGTGCTAGAAACATATCTAATCTAGCTATGCAGCCATGCTATAAAAGGGAACACAAAATAGGACCTAGCTGCAATGAAGTATTCAACAGTGGGACCTAGATGCAATGACATATTCAACCTTAATTCAAATCTCATGCAAAATAGCACCTAGGCTATAATCAAGCATAAATATCATACGACCTAGCTGCAATGACATATTCAAAAGTACACAGTTTTAAAACAAGAAGTTTCGCACCTGTATAATTTCGAAAAATTTATAAGTTTGATTTTAAAATGTATAAGAATTCATATATCTTTTGCTCTGCTCTGACATCATGTATCATCAGCATACGTTATTGGTTTAGATCTTGATAAGCATAGATTTTTGAATGCCTGTAACTGCCATATATATAAATCGATATTTTATTACTATACATACATGAGTTGTTGAATATACATGTATCATATGTATAAAGACTTTCATATGTATGTAAATAGAGTTGTATAAGCTTATAACAATATATTAGTTCCAGACATTTATATATACTTAGTTTTATCTTTATTAATAAAGCCCTTGAATATAGGCTCCAAACATTTAAAAAGTTTTGAATCCACGTAGCTTAGAATAGCACATAATATTCCAAGTTCATACATGTATATATACTATCGATTTCATGTATGATTCCAAAAGTACATAGGTACACGTGTCTTTTGTTTCTCATAAGACTTGACCCAATATCGAAGTCATAACTCAGTTCATTCTTCGTACATATTATTAGTTCACATAATAAATATCGCATATACTCTATTAGTCATAGAAAAGTAATAGAATAGAAAATGTATAAGTATATGTAGGAGGAGCAAGTAGTTGTTATATTGGAATAAGATTTGTAAGCATGAGGTTTATTTGACAATATATTATCTTAATTCAACACAATTTATCAGCGAAACAATGGATGCTACACACTGTGATAAACAAAGGTCAAGTCAAAACGATACTACATCTTCAAAAGCATCTTCCACGAAGGATAGTGCACATGTTGAACAACCAACAAATGCTGATAAAAAGACTCTCTCAACAGATGATTTTTGGAATCATAAATTTATTTCTGAAGTGGTAAGTGATATACCGATCAAGAAATTTGAAAAAATAATATAATTAAATTTTATTGGTTTATTGGTTTTCTTTTCATATTTTTGCAGGTAAAATTTATGGAGGAAAATGGATGGTGATAATTATGCAATAAATTTGAATCAAAAGTCACTATGTAGGATAAAAAAATTAACATTTATTAGAAGTACTTTTTAGATGTTGTAGCCCTTATTATTAATAAGGAAATCACTATATATTCTCTACTTTTATGTTTTCCAATTTTCAAATAAAATTCTGATTTATATTAATGTTTGCAAATAGTATAATTACCTTATCTTTTATGTGGTGTTCGAATTCAGTTTCATTCTACCAATTTTACTGTCGTAGTTAAATGTTATGTGAAAGAAAGTATTTGAGATTAAAAAATTAGTAACCTAACCATATTTGCTTTCCAGCCGGCTATATATCAAATATGAATAGCCAACGGAGACAAAATAGAAGAGCAAATATTTTAAGTGATGAACAAAGAGAAATGCGTCGTATGAGAGATAGAGAACGAAGAAGAGCTATGAGTCAGGAGCAAAGAGAAAATTATCTAGCTCGGCGTCGTGAAATGTATCGACAAAGAAGAGAAAGATCCCAAAATGGATATTTAGGAAGAAATATAAATCCTACAAGCAACGAATCTCATATTTACCAGCAAGACAGAAATCCAAGAATACAAATTGAACAAATAGAAACAACATCTATTGAGGAACGAGAACATATTATAAATGACATGTCACAATCTACCCAAGAGCAGAGACAATCATCACAAAATAACAATCAACTACAAAGACGTCAAACTGTGCGAAGAAATGTTAGAACTCACAATGTTGCAAAAAATTTCATTGATCATACTAGATTTCGAAAGCATTTATTGAAACAGCCAACATTTTGTCAACATTGTTTGGGAAAATTATTTCAATACGAGAGTGCATCATTGTGTTGTTCAAATGGAAGAACCATACTCCCCCCATGCATTCACCGGATGAGCTCTTGGAGCTCTACAAGGATACAGGTGCTGATGGTTTATATTTCAAAAGAAATATTCGATCATATAATCATGTATTTTCCTTCACTTCAATGGGAGTGCATGTCGATGAAAATCTAACAAATGGAAAAGTTGGAATTTACACTTTCCGTGCTCAAGGATGTATATATCACAATATTGGAAGCCTACTTCCTAAAGAGGGAGATAGACCTAGATTTTTGCAACTATATATATATGATACTGATCATGAAATTGAAAATCGAATGATTGAAAATGAAAACTTGAGTAGAGGAATACTGGAAAGGATACAGCATATATTGGATGAGAATAATGATTTTGCTCAATACTTTCGTCGAGTGTCACAACTTCCTAACATCCATAATTATAAATTTATAATTAAAGAAAAACCATTGCACCAACAATATGTGCTGCCTACATCTTCACAAGTTTCCGCAATGATAGTTGGTCAGGATGAGACAAGTCTTATAAATGGCAGAGATATTGTTCTACATACGACGACAGGTCAGCTTATGAGAATTCCAGAAACACATGGTTGTTACGACCCTCTACAGTATCCTCTCCTCCTACCTTATGGAAGTTATGGTTGGGACCTTAACAGCCATAATATAAATGGAACTCCTCTTACATGCCGTGAGTACTATGCGTATATTTTGCAGGTACCAAGTAGTTTTACATTAAAAAAATAATAAATTTACAGCTAGCATCATCATATTATACAAATCGATTAATTATTAGGAATAAATTTAAACATAATTGATGATATAATGGATTTCATTCTTTTGATTCACACGAGCACTCAAATATAAATATAATAGGTATCAAGGTCTAGCAGTTTTAATCAACATAAGTACTTATTATATAGATATAATATATATATATTCCATTTCCTATTTCTAATCAACTTAAACTTTAGATTCGAAGTGAAGATACTTCTCTCTTCTTACATGGAGGACGTTTATTACAACAATATGTCGTGGATAATTATGTGAAAATTGAAAGTGGTAGAATGAGATGGTTTCGTCAACAACAAAATCACATTAGATCAGAATTGTATGTGGGACTTCAAGATGCATTGAATGTTGGAGAAAACAATGCAAGTATGACACTTTTCCCTTCTCTTTAGTCTGTTTATACAATATATATATATACACACACACACACGTATACATACACACACATATATAATTTTATATCAAATTAATTTTTTTGACATAGGTAACATAGGAAGAAGAGTAATATTGCCCTCTTCGTTCAATGGAAGTCCACGTAATATGTACCAACGTTATCAAGATGCTATGGCTTTAGTACAAAAGTTTGGAAAGCCAGATTTGTTTATTACAATGACATGCAATCCTACGTGGGATGAAATCACATCAGAACTTTCATATGGACAAACTTCGCAAGATCGCCCAGATCTTACTACTAGAATTTTTCGTGCGAAATATGAAGAATTAAAGCATGATATCTACGACAAAAAAGTTCTTGGATTGGTTGCAGCACATGTTCATGTCATCGAATTTCAAAAAAGAGGACTACCCCATGCTCACATGCTTATTATTCTAGACAACGAAGATAAATTACATAGCCCAGATGATTATGATGCTGTTGTAAGAGCTGAAATCCCAAATCGTAATGAAGAACCAGAATTGTACAATGCTGTCGTTAAATGGATGCTTCATGGGCCATGTGGAAGACAACGACCAAATGCGCCATGCATGAAAGACAGAAATTGCAAAAAAAAATATCCTAAGCAATTTTCATCATGTACTATTCAAGGTAATGATTCATACCCTATTTATCGAAGGCGGGATGATGGTATAAACATCGCACTAGACAATGATGGTGATATTATAATGGATAATCGTTGGGTTGTTCCATATAACCCATGGCTGTTGAAAAAGTATGATTGTCATATAAATGTTGAAATTTGTAGTAGTATCAAATCTGTTAAATATTTATACAAATATGTATACAAAGGTCCAGATCGTGTGACAGTGGAAATTCAACCAACATCTGAAAATGATGAGATTCAAAAGTTTTTAGACGCAAGATGGATATGTCCCCAAGAGGCCTTTTGGAGAATTTTTGAATTCTCCTTGCATACAATATATCCATCAGTTCAACGTCTACAGATACACCTTCCAAGCAGGCAACAAGTGACTTATCATGCTAACCAAACTGTGTCTGATGTTTTATTGGATGATAACCTCTCTACATCAATGTTAATTGAATTCTTCAACACAAATTCACAAGATTCAGAAGCAAGGCATTTTTTATACCGTGAATTCCCAGAGAAATACACCTGGATATCAGATATTAAAAAGTGGCAACGAAGAGCATCACATAAAAAGGTCATAGGACGAATTTACAATGTTTCTCCATCAGAAGGAGAACGTTACTTCTTGCGAATTCTTTTAAATCATGTAAAAGGACCATCATCATTTGACTATCTTCTAACCATCAATGGTATCAGATACCCAACATTTCGGCAAGCGGCGGAAAAGATGGGATTACTTGAAGAAGACCAAAGTATAAGGGCATGTTTGATTGAAGCATCAAATACACAAATGCCGTCATCTTTAAGAAGATTATTTGTAACGATATTAATTTATTGTGCACCAACGGGGGTGAGAAAATTATGGGAAGAATTTTTCTATAATATGGTTGAAGATTATCCAAGTTCAAGTGCAATGGCTCGGCCTATACTTGAAAATCATCTACTACATGATCTTAATGATCTGTTAATGAACCATTATAAACGAATATCTGATTTTGATCTTCCAAGTATTAGAAATGATATAGATGATAATTCTCTCGCTTTCAAATTAATAGAGGAACAATATTCTATTGTAACGCCTAAAGAGGACTTTGCATTTAACGAAAAGTTGAATGAATGTCAAAAATATGCATATACTGCAATTACTAATGCTGTTTACCATAAGAAAAGCAAAATCTATTTCATAGATGGCCCTGGTGGAACGGGAAAAACCTTTCTGTATCGGGCAATACTTGCAAAACTTAGGCAAGATGGTTTAATTGCACTTGCGATAGCTACATCAGGGATAGCCGCAACAATCTTACCAGGTGGTCGAACAGCACATTCGCGGTTTAAAATCCCAATCAATTTAACTTCAACATCAATGTGTACAATACCTAAACAGTTTGAAGTAGCTGAACTTATGAGATTAGCGGCCATTTTTATTTGGGATGAAGCAACAATGACCCACAGATATGCTTTTGAAGCACTGGATAGAACTTTAAAATACATACTAGGGAATGACATGCCATTTGGAGGTAAAATTATAATCATCGGAGGGGATTTTAGACAAGTTTTACCAGTTGTACAAAATGGTACAATATCGGAAATTATTGATGCGTGCATTGTTAAATCGTCATTATGGAAACATGTAGAAGTGATCCATCTCACTCAAAATATGAGGGCAAAAGAAGATCCATTCTATGCGGATTTCCTACTAAGAGTTGGTGATGGAAATGAGCCACATATATGTGAGAACATGATAAGACTCCCGGATGAAATGGTTATACCATGGGAAAATGAAAATTCAATAACTACTCTAATAAATTCAACTTTTCCAAACTTATACGTTAATGCATTTAACACAAAATATATGATTACAAGGGCTTTGATCACCCCACTCAATGAAAATGTGGATATGTTAAACAATCAAGTTATAAATCTTTTTCCTGGTGATCATCATGTCTACTACTCTTTCGATTCTGTGGAAGATGATATAAGAAATCTATACCAGCTTGAATATTTGAATTCAATAAATTTGAGTGGTTTACCCCCACATAAATTGGTCTTGAAAAAAGGTGCACCAATTATGCTACTAAGGAACCTCGATCCAAAAAATGGATTATGCAATGGTACGCGGCTTATATGCCGCGAACTTCATAGAAACATCATAGATGCAGAGATTGCCATTGGTCACTTTGCTGGAACTCGGGTTTTTTTTACCAAGAATACCTATGAAGCCCTCTGAAGATATCCGTTTACCATTTACTTTATTACGTAAACAGTTCCCTATAAGGTTAAGTTTTGCTTTAACTATTAACAAAGCTCAAGGGCAAACAATTCCAAATGTTGGAATTTACTTACCTCAAGATGTATTCAGCCATGGTCAACTTTATGTTGCATTATCAAGAGGAGTTTCTATGAAAAACACCAAAGTTTTAGTAAAAAACGGTGAAGTTCAAGGGCAATCCGGAACCTACGCAAGAAATGTTGTGTACAAGGATGTTCTAATATCTTCAAATGGACAAATTTGATATCTTTTTTTATTAGTTATTTCTTTTTGTAATGTTTGACACATAATTCAGAAATTTTATTTTTAGTTTTTTTTTGAAATAATACAAGCTTATAGAATAATAATCATCAGTGATGAAATAAATCTTCATTTTATTGATTATTTAATATATAAAAGTACACTTTCGTGTATGCCATTTGTATGTCACTTTACCCTTGCAAACCATGTGTTTTTCTATTACATATATATATTCTTGCATTTCTGAAACATACGTCGTTTGTACTTTTTTAAAGCACCCGCCGCACCAATATGACTTAAATATAATAACTTTAGTGTAATATTTTTTTATTACCAATATGAACTTCCTCAAACATTTCCCTATAGATATTACCAAATGTTAATATCACTTAAAAATAGAATCTCTCAATTTTATTGGCCAATTTCAAAACGCTCTCTTACATACATTACCAAATTTAATATCACTTAAAAATAAGATCCAAAAATTGTACTTCCTATACATTTTCGTTCTTTGTAAATTGATAACAGAAAAAAATTTCAGCCTAACAAAAAAAAATGTTCCAACTTAGAAATAAAAATATACTCATGATTTTAACGCAAAAACATGTTTAAATATTTATGAGAATCGTTTCTCTAGAATATGTTAAATACGTATAATTTGTAAAAAAATCAATTTATCCACGAAGCGTGTGCTATTGTCACGCGCGAAGCGCGTGCCGTCACACTCGTAATAATAATAATAATGATGATGATGAATAACTGTTTGAATTTTGTGAGGAATATTCATATTAAAGAACAAGAATGGATGTAGCTTACATGATAGTTAGTGTAATTCCTTGACCGGCATGTATTAAGGTCATCAATTTATGTCAATTTGTAAAGAATAATTGTGACCATAACCGCTAATAAGCTAGCACTCAATTTTAAAAAAGTGCCTTCAACTTTGGCCTCCCATTATAAAGTCTGAACTTGTGAAAATTAAAGAAAATCCCTAAATTTAAATTTGATAACATACGACATTTTTCCACCGTGTACGATCGTTGCTCTTTCAAGTACATATTTTACAAAATTTTGTGCTTCCTTTACATCTTGATAAAAAAACATTGGGTTGGCAGACCCTGTTTAGATGATGCAAAGAGAATAAGCTTAATATCACCCTATAGTGCGTGAAGATATCTTATGTCTGATGCCCTTCATAGATCTGGTAGCTTGGCAATAATTTTTCATCATAGCTTTGCAGGACTCCATGTTCTCACACTTTATAAATAGTCACAACCATATGTTTAGTTTTTTTATTAAAAATAAATATTGACTTGTGTCAGAAAGTCGGTTATAAACTAAAGCTCTTTCTAATTTTAGCAATGACTCCTCTCATTAACATATGATATATAAACATCAGCCAACCAAAATTTTGTGTTTCCACTTCACATACAAGACTGACACTTAATGCTGCATTACTAAAACCATATTTATCCAATGATGACAAATTTTACAGTTATCATATAACAGAATCCGTCATCTGAATAGTTCTATATCAAATGCTAATGTTAACCTTCTTAGATTAACATACCATTTACATTTGTTTTTAATCTGCGGTTCTATCTAAACATCTTAAATAAATTCACTGCATCACCAAACAAAGCCTATATTAATAGAAAGACCAGTTCAAATAGAATTTGTGATATGTGCGCTATTTTAAAGAAAAGGAAACATTTAAGTTTGAAAAGATGACTTGAAAGGAGAGTTGCATAGTTGTTAAAGAAAAAGAAACATTTAAGTTTGAAAAGATAACTCGAAAGGAGACTAGTGGCCTTATTAGTGTTAAATTAGCAATAAGTAAGCAGGAACTGAAGGAAATTCTCGAGAATGAAGGGCTCACACTCAAAGACAAGATGTCTCAAACTAAGAAACAGACAAGATACAGTTCCAATTGTAAAAAGGAGAAAAGCAAATACCTAACGGTTTTAGATCCAGAAATCCAATTTCACAAGTACCAAACAATTACATGTTGATATGCAGACTAAGCACAACCAACATAAATGATTTCAATGAAATCAAGTCATAAAGATCACTTAAGAAGAAAAATGGTGTGGTTTCCATGATTATTCACTCTTTGTAATCAAAAGCCTGGCTTGTTTTGCCAAAATGTTATTAATATCTTTATATGAATAATAATAAAAATCTTAATTGTGCCTTGAAATTGATATTTTATATTACGTCATAAGTGCTTCTTGGAAAAAAGTAAAAAACTAAAAATCTGTTCCATCAGTAGTTATAACTAATATAAGTGATGATTACTTACCAACAATCTTGTGATCAAGAGAAAAATTAGAAATCCACATTGAAGCTACACTTTCTATCCACACTCCCTGGAAAAGAACGTAAACTAGATCTCTAAATCATTGTAACATAAGATAAATATTATTTTGAAATTTAACGTAACAAGAGTTTTGTAGATTTTCATATATATCTTAGTGCATATCCATACGAGAAAAGCCATATATTATAGAATTGTAAACACTTAATTTTATTTTGTAAAATCAATATGTAAGTACCCTAATATTTGCACTCTCTAAAATCTATTGTGCGGACCTTCAACCGTTAATTATACATGCTTTGTTGCATGTGTTAGAAAAACATCAAATTCCTTGATTGAAGAGGCATATGTTGCTTATGGGAACCATGTATATGGAACACATATTCATGTACAGTCACTGTATTTATACTAATAAAAATCCCACTATTAATCTGTGTACATTTGAATCTAATAAAGTACCCTGGCACATTACCTAGACTATGAACTTAAGAACTACTACATTAAATAGTAAGATTGGAAGTTTTTGCAAAAATAAAATTAACATCAGTAAACTAACAACAAATTTCTAAATATAAGAAATACTATAATATAATAGAAACATTGGAAGTTTTGGAGAAAAAAATTAATAGCAATAAATTAAGAGAAAATGCATATTCGATATATCTAAGAGCAAACAAACCGTTAAAAAGTCATATCCAAGATATCTAAGAGTAAATAAACAGTTATAACATACTTTATAACATAAGAATGCAACTATGTATGTTTTGAGGAAGCATAAACTAAGATTTTATCCAAGATATATAAAATAATGTATAGTTTTCAAACAAGGGAAACATCAGATTTAACACTACATATGACTAAAATTAAGTCTACCATTAAAACTCTAAAAATTGTAGACTTTGTTAGAAAAAAATTCACCTAAATAAGAAATGAGATGGAAATCAGAACACGTATTATTCTTTGTAGAGATGACATGGATAAAACAAAAACATGGAATAGAATACTACTGGAGAGAAATTAGCACCTTAATACAAATAATTGTAGTACACATTAAGTGGCAGGTTGTCTAATCCTTCATAAATTGTTAAAAAGGATTGAGCTAAATCTATTTGGGATAAATCCATATTTAAACAGATTATAGCTAAAAATCCTTTTGTTATACCTAATTGCAATTGGCGACGATGAGACAATGAGGCTGGTTGCGATATCGACAGCTAGGGATTGAAGGTTGGTAGCGTTGTCGGTTACTGGGGAGGCAAGTTGTTGTGTATGGGGGTGGTAGAAAGGTTGGGATCCCATGCATTGATTGGGAAGTCAGGTAAGAATACATCGCGGCATCGACTTAGGAGTCGAGTAGGTAGGGTTTTTCATGGAGGAAGAGAGCTAGAATGAGGTGGGACGTTAATCGAAAAAATGCGGTGGTTGTAAAGTTAGAAGAAGACGACAAAATAGGAGGAGAAGAATACGGGAAGAGAAGATAGAGGCGTGTAATTTTGGCTTCATACGAAATTGATTTTATCTCACAGTAGCAAACCTTTCTAACGGTTGATTTGATAATTTAACCAAATGAACTGGGGCTATTATGCTAACGGTAAATTTACCATTATCATACCATTACCAATCAATCGGTTATCATTTTAAAGTAAAGTCGGTATACCAGCATAATCGGTACGATAATGGTAAATTTACCATATTTTATGGTAAAACATCGGTAGTATTTTTTCAAAATCAGCGGTAACGGTAATTTACCAGTCCATTCATAATACATTAATATTCGTGCAAGGTGTTGTATTACGAATATTTAGAAGCAAAAAAATAGTTCAATTTTTTTCAGTAATTCAATTCAAATGATGATAAATACACTTTTTTTCTATGTTCTTTATTAAGTGACCAGTGAGATATATAATGAAGCATCATTTAGTGTAAAAGTATATCAACTTATTATTTTTCTAGACAAACAGCAATTTACCATTACCATTATAGTGGTTGCCAGTTTATCGGTATACCAGTCAATCGGTAACGGTAATGGTAAACAATTTTAGTTTACTAGTAAAAACAGTACGGTAACGGTATTTACAAAATGATAACGGTAACCATTACCATAACAGCCCTAAAATGAACACAAGTTAAGTTTTTTCTATAAAGACAGACCCACAGCCCATTTTTAAATAAGTCGTTCATCTCCTAAGAAAAACTTTCATATTTCATTCATTTCTTCACTCTTTCATTCAATTTCAAACTTCTTCTCCGATTCATCGTCGAAATAAAAAATCAATGTAACAATGACGTCTCAAAGTAAAAGCAAATCAGTATCACCAACAGAACCGCATGCTTCAACGCCTACCGAACAACCAGCAGAAACCCATCACCAGAGCTCAATTTCAAATACTGAAAGCTTAGGTCAAAACATTCTAAAATCACAGACGATGAAGACCTATTCTTGAAAACTAAAATTACCAAACCGCAAATCGAAGAACAACCACAACAATGGTCAGAAAGAAGAACGAAAAGAAGAAATGAACAACCAACGGAAAATGAAAATCAAGCAAAAATGAAAGAGTACATAGTGCAAAAGGTAAGTGAAACTATAAATCAAGTATAACAAATTTAATACAATTGTATAGTAACAGCATTGAAATATTTTTTAATAGGAAATAAAGAAAATGTGAAGCAAAAAACAGCTGCTAAAAAAAGAATGAAAAAGGGCAACAAAATGTAGAAAGACGAACAATGTAAAGAAATTAAACAACATTTCAAAAGGAAAATCAGATAGAAATAGAGGAGACGATGCAACAAGTAAACTATACTATGAAATTGTTAAAACTATATACTAATAATATCAAAATATTAAATTTATATGCTAACAATATCAAAATTTTAAACATAAAAAAGCAAAAAAAGAAAAAAAAATGGAAATGAAGAATGTGACATAAAAGAGATAAATTTGGTAAAATTATAAACAATATCAGTTTATAATATATTGACAACCAGTTCATAATGAATAGAATCTTTTTTAGTATTATTTTTTAGTAATTTGGAAAAGTATAAGGCATGGTATCAAATTTACAAATACTTAATATTAGTTTTTTGTACAATTTTGCATGATATGTTTTTAGTATCAATTATTAGCAAATTGAAAATGTATAACATATGGAATCAAATTTTCAACTAGGTAGTATCATTTTTATATGGCATTGTGCAAAATTGGAAAAGTATACAACATGGTATTAATTTTGAAACAAATAACTATCATTTTTGTATACCATTATGCAACGTAACTTTTTAACATGATTTAGTACAAAATTGAAAAAAAATATAACATGGTATCAATTTTGTAAAAAGTTGGTATCAATTTTTATAGCATTATGCAACATATCATTTAATATGATTTAGTACCAGAACAACAAAAGTATAGTATATGATATCAATTTTGAAACTATTTAGTATCATTTTTTACAGCATCATGCCTAGTATATTTTAAATCATTTAGTACTAAACTGCAAAAAGTATACTATGTGGTATAAATTTTGAAACAAGTTAGTATCGTTTTTTATGCACCATTATAAATGACATGTATTCATTACCATTAAAGTGCAATTTGAAAAATCACAATGCATAAACTTAAAAAAGTGTAGCCAATAGTATGATTATATAAAATCATTTTGTATCAACCCCTCTTACTATGTCATAATTATGCATTAATTTAATTAAATAAAATTAAGCAATTTCAATAATTGATAATTTATATTTTAGAAATAAACTTTGGTTAATTAAATTCTATTTAATAAAATATTTTGTTTTAATAAATTAAAATAAATTAATAAATTCTTTTCAGGGTAATTTATTGAAATCGAATAAATTGTTTTAATTGAATATGAAATATTTTGGAAGTGTAAATATTTTATGTGACTGACATAGTTGAGATATATATTGAAGTAAACAAATATCAAATTAAAGAAAATCAAGCAGCTATCGGATTATATTTCGAACATTGAAGTGTTAATTAAATTAAAATTAAATAAGAAGTTATTTATAAATATAAAGATTGTTTAAAGAAAAGAAGTAAAAATAAAATAAATATATGAATGATAGCTTAATTAACTAGCCCAAGCCCATTTATCTTCCTTAGTTTTCTTTATTTCTCTGGAATTCTCCCAACCCTTCGTCTACAAGTCCGATCTCCCCACTCTCAATATCCCATGCCCTAATTGCTGAATCATATTATCGGGTACATAAAAAAATGAAAATGAAATCGCAAGCGATCGGATGGGCTCAGGCAACGATGTGAGGAAGAGAGAAGGAAGTTACGGCGACATCGCGATTAGGGCTTTGGCATGCTGGCGATCGACGTTGTATTGGAGGTCGTACTCGCGAGCTGGTGTGGTGATGGCATGATGGAGACGCGTTGATGCTATGGCGTGCGGTCTGGTGTGTGAACGAAGGTGGTGTACAGATGAGGTGATGAAGTTAAGTCGGAGCAGTGACTTGCTAGTTGATGGTATGCTGATCTGGGTTGCATGGATGGTGATGGGATGTGGTGGCTATAGGCGTTGTGGAGAAAGAGCAGGGACGATAGTCGACGGTGGTATAATAACTTGAGATTGGTGTGCACAATTTTATTGATCGGGCTTCGTTTTGTGAGTATTTCCTTACCCTCACAACTATATCAATATTGTGTTGCGCATGTGTGCATGTGTATTATCCCAAGCGAAGATTGAATTGCATGCTTGAATTGTTTGTTTGATATTGTGATGAATTTGGTTGATATGGATGATGTTGTGGTTATTGGATCAATTGTGTGAATTTAGATATGGTTTTGGATTAATAGTGGAGTTTTGTGTTTGTTGGATGTCTACAATGCAAAGGATGGCTGTTTACATTTCAAATTCTGTAATTTAATTATGTAATGTGTATGGTGTATCTGGTCGAAATTTGATGAAATTCAACTTGGCCACACGGTGAAATTTATATTGATGATTTTGGAGGATTTTTCCTTATAATTTATATTTTTGGATGTTTGATTGATTTTTTGGTTTTAAAATATTTTGAAAGCTTTGATAAATTATTTTTGGTATTTAAAATAAAGTCGAAGTGTATTTATAAATGAATAAAAGTTGGTTGGTAAATAAAATAATTTGTTGGGAATAGTTTTAGAAATAAAAGTTGATTTGAAAATGAAAATAGACTTTCAAGAATAATGGAATGTATGGAGTTTTATAAGTATAAATGTGAGGTTTTAAATAACATTTTCAAAAGTGAATTTCTTTGTAAAATTGAATATTTAATAAAAAGGATACTTGATTTGTTAAGTGATTTTGAATGTTTTAAAAAAAAATAAGTAAAGATTGGGAAATGTCTTGGTATTTAAATCATTATTTTGAAATTATATAAATAAAGTTACAATATTATTCAATATATAATATAAATAAAAGATTTTCTTGACTTTAGAATATAAAATTAATTTAAGGAGTTTTATCTGAATTTAACATTATATAATTTCTGAACTGAATTGAATGTTATATATAATTTATACATCTTCGGATTTCTCGATTTCTATACAGATTTCAATATTGTGAATGATTCACCGTCGAAATAGATTTGCTTCGTGATTTGGTATAATACGATGATGACATCCTTCTATGTGATTTTGTGATGACTTATATTTTGTTTGACGAGAAATCTGAATAAACGGATTAGCAATACCGTTTGGGATGGGGCATTCAGTAATACTTTTTCGGTTATTCTTTAGACTCCTTATACAGAACATTGAAGGAGCGAGTGTGATGTGTGAGCATTGAATAAACGAATTAGTAATATGTGGTGGTATGGGACGCCGTTGTGTTATTTATTCGGTTATTCTTTGCTCGTGGATGACACTCATACGGGGGTGTGTTGTGTGAGTGACTCGCTGCGATGAGCATATATGGAGGCTACTTGCTAGCCACATAGTTAGTATAATTATGTGTCTGTCTACCTTTGTCCAACTCCCTTTATGTTTCGGAAGTGAACCAGATTGGCCAGTATCCACCTTGGCGGCCTGATCGTGGAGTCGCGCCCTAGATCTGTGACACCGCTGTTGTTTATGGTATTTGATGCGCATCATGGGATTGGTAATTGATTGCCCTTTATGTCACATAGGCTAGCAGTCGGTTACCATAGGGTTACATGTCGGTAGTCCTGGTCGAAGAGGCTACGCATTTTCGAGCTAATGGTGGATCGGTGTCACGATACCGAGCGGGGAGAGGTAATGGTAATCAACGACTATAGGATTCGTGTCATATGGACTACATGCAGCTCCTGGAGCAACCAGACGTGTTGTCAGTCTCCCATCTGGTTCTGGTGTATGCATATGTATGTGGGTAGTAAATAGACATATATTATGTATGGATGAGATTATACTTGAGACCGTGTTCAGAGTATGATCAACCTCGTATCCTTCTTAGGCAGACGATCTACTTATTATTGATTTATTATTTATGTCTCTTAGGACCTTTCAATCGAGAGTTTCACCTCTCGAAGGGCCGTGGGTCGAGATATACGATCTTGCACATTGCGGCATTGTTATGAGCTGGCTCAAATCTTTCTTATTGAATTGATTGATTCGATAATGGTATTTTATAAATGAGATTGAGAGATATTGTGGGCATTGCTTCGTATTATTGCTTAACTTCACTTGAGGATATCTCATTATTGATTATTTCTGGTTTTGATAACGATTTTGACATGTGTATGATTCACCCATTCGATGTTGTTTAATGTGAATTTTGATTTCAAGTGTTTTAGATGGGTGATGACGCTTTCCTGTTTAGGTTTACTGTGAATGTCGTTTGAGATATTATAAGACTGTAATTTATTATTCTTCTTATATTATTACTGTATGTTATATTACATCCATCATTGTAGATATAGTCTGACCCGTTTATCATTTATATAATACTTGGGTCAATTCGAGACATTTCACATACAGGGACGTTGAGACCAGATTGTATTATTTAGGCATAGAGGAGATTAGTTATTCAGTATTATCGTATATTAATTTGTAGTGTATAGACTCGTGTATGTATAAGAGCTGGTAATGCATATTATATTTTGTATATTGTATATTATATTATATACTATTACTACAATTAACTATGCGATCTCTGTTATTTATTGTATATTGTGTATTATTCTGTCTTGGAGGCACATAAGTTTATTGCTTTGTGTCGATACTATGTACGTATAAGTGAGTTATTATTCGATGTTTAAATATGAACCACTGTTGTCCCAAGGAAATATTCACGTGTGTAACCCATATCACATTATTCTCCTTATTATCCGATAGTATTACTTTGTAATATTCTTGGATAATATAGTATAGAGGTGGGAGTGTTACACATTTAATGTAATTATCAAACCTTATAAGTAACATTAATAATTTTCATAAAACATGATATCACTTTTAAAACATCTTAGTAGTTGTACAACTTAGTCTATATCAATTCTAAAATGATAAAGCATTAACTCCGATTAAACAGACATTAGTTATAATTTTTCAGTATTTTGGGATCAATTTTGTTATAAATGTTAGTCAAAATAATTTTTGCATAAAGGTAATAAGATCAGAATTTATACATAGTATGCTCATTATCATTTATAAATAATATAAATATTTAAACATTTATTACTCAATATCATTTTTTAACTGCACAACATCAATTTTGATACAAATAATATGCAATATTGTTTTAACAAGTACTCACTATCAGATCTATTACAATTAATGCACGGTATATTTATTTCTCAGTTTCTAGCAACCAATATTATTAATATTTTTTTTTGAACTGATCCAATACAACAATGTTCTTGCTAATTAACTAAATGCCACCTTTTATATAGTAGGACGATGATAATTTATAAAGAACTATCATAAAAACAAAAAAAATAGAATTTGATTATTTTGAGCAAAAGAGAAAATGTGAAGAAAAAGCAAAAGAAGATGAAATAAAATCTGGTTGTGCATATAGATGTGGCTTACAAGCTACATACAAGATTATAGACTTGGTAAAAAGAGAAACAGAATCACAAAGAAACAAATAGATATTTTGAAAGGAACACGGTTTTATCAGTTTTTCACTATTTTTTATGAAACAACATCACAATGAAAGAATGCAAAAGGTAACAAAATAATTTAGATGCATTGCATAGTTGTTATTCAGCAGAACATGAAGCATTCATATGTGCAGAAGAAAAGATGTAAGTATCCATGAAGGATATTAGCTTGTTAATTAGTATGTCAATGAAAGGAAGAAATATTGAGCCGGTACCAAAAACGACAAGAAAAACAATCCTAGTGGAATGTAAAGATTTTAAATTTTCAAAATTGTTCATTCATCACTAGAAACTTAGTTGAAAGAAGAATAAAACAAGAAATAGAGAAAAGGGAAAATGAGGAATTCTTACCATCTTTAATAATAGTTGTAATACCTTTGGTGTCATGCTTTTTGTTGTCAACGTGAACTACCAAAAATACTCATCTACAGATATTCTTAGATCTTAATATTACAAAATAAGATCTAACAAATATGCTTTCTTTACAAATTCAAAATGCCCGCTGAAGTAACCCACTTCTTTTGGATTGTTATTTTTCAGTGATTTACTGTTGAGATTTTTTTTTCCAAACCAAGTGATCACTTCTTTAATTCATTTCCCCCAAGATCCAAATTCTTACCAATATAAAAATATTAGTATATAAGTCAATTCAAGTCATTTATATATGTGAAGATATATAAATGTTTCCTTGCTTATCAGAGTATTAAAATTAACAAGGAAAATTCAATCACACTATATTTCTCATATTTCAGAGAATTGGTGTCACATAGCCATTTCTATTTTTACATTCTCCTTTTTGATCTCAAGCTTGATTAATATTAAATTCAAATATTGCCACTTATTATTTTCTTGCTTACTTCTCAAATTAATTGGTCTCTGGGTTTACAAGCCATACATTTAATTTCCGGAATTCTTTATGATTTGATACTTATCATATGAATACTGAGGTGATAAACTAGGTCGAAGTCTAAGCAGAGAAAAACAACACATGTGATCAAGGTTTAGACACAACAAGCACAAACCAATCATGACAGACAAAATGCATATTTCCTGGTTAACATAGCAAATAATCATCACATGAGTGATGGTGTTGTGATCTACTTTATAAATCATACAACTTCTTATATCTGGAGCTAGAAAAGTGTTGAATCTGGTTTTTGAAAGATATTTGCACTCTTCTGGACTAAAACTTATAGAAATGGTGTTCTGAGCCTATAAACACTTTGCAACACTTCCCTACCTACTGACTGGTATACATGTTTTCTACTCTTAATTTTTGTCTTGCCACTTAGTATCAGTTTTGAAGTTATAGTATCAGATTTTTCCTACTTAGTATTAGATCAGTAGTCATAGTATCAGATATTTCCTACCTAGTATCAGTTTTATAGTATCAGATTTCTCCTACTTAGTATCAGTTTTATAGTATCAGATTTCTCCTACTTAGTATCAGTTTTTATAGTATCAGATTTCTCCTACTTAGTATCAGTTTTATAGTATCGGATTTCTCCTACTCAGTATCAGTTTTATAGTATCAGATTTTTCCTACCTAGTATCAGTTTTATTTTCATAACTGAAGTGCCTCAAGACTGTCAAGAAAAACATGTTCACACATCAGATTAAATGGCATCTAAGTCCACAGCTCACAAACACATATAACACTTAAGTTTCTTTTTCTTCTTACATACTATTTTCCAAATAACAAAGCAAAAGACACTCATGAAAATACTTAGAACATATTAGAGTTTGTCTAACTTATTTATTACAATGACACTGCTACTTCTCTTAAACACTTTAAATTCCTCTAGATCTCCAATTATCCATGCAAGCAAGCAAGCAATTCATGCATCTTTCCCTGCAGCAAAACTTTGAACTGCCCCAATAAAATGAGACACCCCAAGTATTGCAAAGGCAACAAATAGGGTCAGAAATAAATTCTGGTGTGAGTGAAATCAAGTATGCAAAATATCTTGTAAACTCTTAAGGCTGTACAAAGAACTTTTCTATTAAATGCTATTCAAATCCCAATTAAAATCTGAGAATGTGTATATTTAAGTTTATCTATAAACATACACCCAAGCATTCATCCACTTACTTCATTCAGTTGTACATGTACAAACTCCTATGGATTAACTCCCTAAATTCCATAGCATAATTTCTCTTTCTCATCTTTTCATTTTGTTTGGTCTGAACTCTTGCCATTGAACACCATGTGTGCATTGCAAAGGGGCTCAGTTCTGTTAACCCTTTACACAGAGGCCTACAAGACTTAAACAAGTCATGCACATACCCATCAACCACCTGCTGATGAGTAGATCAAGGCACTACTCCTAAATTATTTTATAATTTAGAGACCATGCTTATTTATTTCTTTCTGGGGAATTTCTCTTTTGATTCCAGAGATACTCGTATTCTTTCCTTCCTCATATAGGTCAAGAATTATTAAAATCACCCAAAGATCATATCCAGACATACAAAGCATTCATGTAAAATTGCACACCTTATTTCAGAGTCATTTTTGCTTTAATCACATTTTTCTAAAACCTGCTTATATTTTTATTTCTAGAAATTTTCCATTGCTTACACAAATCTGAAGAAGTCATATGCAAAACTATATTTATTCTTTTACTGTGAACATAGGGAATGGTTTTTGAGAAAAACCCATAAAAACTTATTGGTTTATGATCTGAACAAATCAGCACATATTTGTAATATTGCATTGTTCATACCATTTTTAATATAGACTAGACATAAGCATGAATCTCATTATTCACACTGCCTACTTCTTTTCTTTCATTGATACCCTATTCCACAGTAAAACATTTGATTCATTCTTCATATCAAAACTAGCATACATAAAAATCTATTTCTGTGATTAGTGTATTTGTTTAACAAAAACTGAAACCATCACAACAAGTCAAAACAAGTTAAAATCTCATCCAAAAACCCAACCAGAATACCATCCATGATCAACATATTTTCATCTAGAGAATAAAATCAAACAGAAAAACATAATGTAGTGTTTATTTAAAATAACTTGGCTGCCCTTAACATGGGTCTTAATGCCTTACAGATCATAAGTGATTAATCACTCACCTTCCTCCTCTCTTCCCCGAGAATGCCTTAGCTTGAAAACAGGGTGAGCTCTCCTTTCTATTTTTTTTCAATGTGTTTCTGTTTTCCCTCAAAGAAAACCTCTGCTTCCCTCTTGACTTAAATCATTTTGCTAGGGTTTTACTAAAGGAAAAACCCATTTTATCCTCACATTACTCAGAGAATTTTGTGTGTGTTGTCATGGCTAAATGTGCCATTTTCTCTTGATTTCTATTTCTAGTAAAAGCAGTTGCTTCTCTGCTTTTTCTGTGTACATGCTAATTGCATGATCCACCTACACATCATCTTTGTGTGACTCAGATACATTGTATACCTTGTTAAGCCTGAATGGTTCTCATATATTATTTCGAACCATTTATTTCCTGATTTATTTTTAAGAAGGTATTTATGCACAATAATACTAAACTGGTTCTCATGCAATTTAGTTATCAAAAGGACTTTATCATTTTATACTTCTTTGGCTACTCATATCTAATACATATATATTTATATATATGTGTATATATATAGGAGATATCTGTATATAAAAACTCACTCATATTTGATCATTTTCTTCCCATTATATTTTATTGAAAAATCTCTATCCTCTTATTTAATCATTTCACTTACTCCTAATATTATTATTGTCAGACTATATTTTCTTTTCTTAAAAATTCTCATTTTCTAATTTTATTAAAATTATTTTTATCTCAATAATTTGGGTCTTCACACCCGCCATCTTTATTATTAATTAATAATAGAAATAAAAATTCAAACTAATAAAAAATTAGATATTACAAAAGCTAAGATGAAGATATTTACCATAATTGACTAATATAGAAAAGCTGAGGATAGTTTCTTGACAAAAACAACAGAAAAGAACTTCAACAAATTTGTAAAAAATTTATTCACAAGCCAAGAAACATGTCAAGATACTCTATGCTTCCATTGGTAAGATATGTTATTCAAAACATTATTATTTGAAATAAAAAAATTCTAGTCATATCTAATCAGTTTCAAAATATTTACAGTATTGCATTTGTGAAAAAATGAAGCTTATTCGACCCAGGAAGCAATATAGTGAACAATTACCAAGATTGGGAAGATAGGATTTGCGGAAAATAAAACCCATAATAGTTAAACAATTTTTGGATGATTTTAAAGAGAACGAGGTGTTAAAACTCTATTCTACCTACATTTCTTAGTATCATTTTATATTCTAGTTAGTATGAGTTTTCATACTATATTTCTTTTAGTATCATTTTGCATGCTGCTTATTATCGTTGTTAACAATCTATGTTTCCTAATCTCATTTCCGCTTCTACCTAGCATAAGATTTCACAAAAGAAGTTTCTAAATATTATTTTTATTTCTACTTACTATTATTATTAACAAGCTATTTTTCATAGTACCATTTATGCTTCTACAAAAAATCAATTATAACACGCTATGATACTTGGTATCATTGTTGCCTTTACATAGTACCAATACTATATTTTTCCATGTAAAATATAAGTTTCTACTAAGTATCAATTTTGCACTTGCTTAATATTTTCGTATTAGCTACTCAGTATCATTATTACTAGGCGAGTCAACGATACGGGTTTCGACCCGAACCCGATCCAAACCCGCCTTATTAATGTGGGTACTGGTTTTGCCTTCATTACCTAAGCCCGACCCAGGCCCGACCCGGTTACTATTAGAGTCGGGTACGGTTTTATCAAAACCCGGTCTGGTTAGGACGTAACCAATTATTAGTTTTCCGTTGTATCAAAAAATGAGGGTGTATGTTATTTGTTTATCATTTTGTTTGTTTACATGTAGATATTCTGCAAACTTTTGTTGTGAACTTGGCAACATCACCGCTCAATTTTTATGTTAACATTGTTTGTATATAAATTTTCAAAAATTGCAATTTTAAAGTATGGTTTTAACATTAATTATGAGTTAGATATACGAGTATTACCCAACGGGCTTAAAAGCCCGACAGGCCGGCCTCGGGTATTGGTTTATAATACCCTATGAGTTCTAGTCGGTCTCGGGTTTAAATTATCATAATCAGACTTGGGTTCGGGTTTTATTATACCTGGACCGAACCCGATCCCTTGACAGACCTAATTATTATAGATGCTTAGTATCATATTTTATTAACCCTAAGCTAATAATGTAGTAACTTTTTTTAAACAAAGTTAATGATTAAAAATGCTACTATTCACCAACATTTAAAAACAAAGTTCTACACTTTAGTAACTAAAATTAAAATATAGCTTAAAACTAGTATAATTTTTTCCTACTAAATATACAATTGAAAGAGATAGAAAATATTCTTCCATCTGAGACAAGGCTTCTTCAAATAACCTCAAAGACAAGATAGTCAAATAAAAGGAAAGGAGTAAAGCAAAGCAAAAAAAAGCACATTTAAAGAAAGGGAAGAACCTTTTGAAACATTTGAAGAAGAAGTAACCATGAAAGTAATGCAAATGCATATAAAATATTTGGAAAATGAACTTAAGAAAATAAAGAAGAAGTTGGAAATGAAAAAGAAAATAAGATTACAAGTAGAAAACGAGGTTCAAAATTAGAACAAGAAATCAAAGAAATGAAATCCGGTGTTGGAAATCAAAATGAAGAGAATGAAGATAAAGCTGCAGAGCCGAAATAGGAAATATAGAAAAAGTGGATGCAACAAATGAAACACACCATCGAATGAATCAAGATAACATTATTAATAGCCAAACTGAAATAGAAAATGCTGAAAATGTAGACATAACAAGTGAAACACACTTTCCAATGGATCAAGGTACCATTACGATAATCCAGTAATTGACTTCACTCCTCCATCTTTCAAACTTATGACTCAGATGACTTGGAGCTTTAAAAAACCGATCCAGATCAGGGAAATAAATCAAAAAAACCTACTACTTGAAGAATGAAGAAAACAATGACTAAAAAACTAAAAACAGCTTCTTATATCAAGAGATTAAAAGAAAGAATAAGAAAAGAAGGAATAAGAAAAAAACGAGGATAATAGCTTTAAGTATGAATGACGATTGAAAAAAAAGCAAAAAGGCCAAAAACTGACAAAAACAAAGACAATGAAAAGGAAAGTTTCAAAACAATTCATCCTAGAGCCAGTAGCAATTAGAACCAACATTTGTAGATCTAAAACTAGGACACTGCAAATGCTTAACATACATAAAAAGAGACGAGCAGAACATAATCAAAGCTTTCTTTGCTTTGACAGGCACACAGAAGTAAGTGTATAAATATTAATACTACGTATTAAAATAATTTTAATTACTTGATTCATATCTTTTTTTGTTAAAACATTGAAGTAGCATGGGATGACAAAAACACTATCAAAGGAGGATGCATAATAATAAAAGATATGCTAAAAAATGTGCCTGAAGGAAACATCACAGATGGGCAAATATATATATATTCGTTTGATAATACCGATCACTGTCAAAATAATTACAAAAACTGATACTGTTGCAAAAACTGATACCGATACTTTTCAATATATACGGCTACTGTTTAGAATACCTATACTATTATTATTTAATACAGGTTTACCATCAACAAAAACTTACAGTATCATATCATTAATATTGATAATAGATTGGTATATCTCAAAATGTGGATTGGTAGAGCATAACTATGCAATGACCACAACAATGATGTTAACTAAAATTTTAATTTGCAAGTACATAATAATTGCTACATATATTGAATTATGACTAATTTCCTTATTCAACAGAAAGGGCTAACATGTGATGTAAAAAGTGTTAAAACACATTTAGTCATGTCGTTGCTTGAATAAATTGTGAAGGATAAATATGCAGATGCTATTTATTTCTCTCTACATTGTGGGGACCATTGGACATTGGTAATACTGACATATCCTATAATGCAAGGGTCATACATAGATTCTTTGCGGTCGAGAAAATCAAATGAAAGAACAAACCCAAGTCTAAAAGAAGCAGAAAACTGGTAAAATGTTTTTTTTAGAAAAATTAACTAAAATAATTGAAACAAAATGAACTTAACTAACTTTGTACCGTTCTATGTTTAGTAGAGAAAAGAAGTTGAGCCAATATTGCAGGACCTGTGGAAAAAAATATACAAGATATGGAAGTGAAGGAAAATGAAATTCATCAGATTAAATGTGCACAGCGAGGAGAAGATACATAAGTAATTTTATTTGTTGAAAATGATACCTACTAACACTAAAATTGATACTACAACTGAAACTGACAGTAATAGTGAAACTGATAGTTACGTAATATTAGAACATGTTATGTGTTTGCATTATGGTCTTTTGTATGCAATACTATATATTTCTTATATGCCTAATACACTGAGTTGAGTCAGATGGGCACACAAGCAATTCTGATAATTTGGTCATGATAGGAAGAAATTATTTGTTGTACATTCCAAACTTTCTTCAATTCATTAAGTGTTTGCTTCAGATTAACATTTTTACTATACAACAATCTCATTTTATGTATATAACTAAAACATAAACAAACTAGTTATCAAAGTTGTTAAAAATGGTACCAACTAGCACTAAAACTGATACTACAACTGATGTTGCTACTGATATTAAAATTGATACTTATTTGATTTTAAGATATATTACCTGTTTGCATCATGATCTCTTAAATACAATGTTATATATTTGTTATATACTTAAAACATTCACAAGATATATTTTGCTTCAAGCAAGGTTGACTGTGGAATATACGTCATGATATTTATCATATCACTGAAAAAAAAGCAAAATACCAATCAAGTTAAAAGACGAAACTGTGTTGCAAACCAAAGCAAGAATTGTGTTAAAGACGTTGAGAGACAACGACCATTGTTGGAATTTACCTGATTTCATGTCAACACTAGAAGAAAATGAAGATATGTATAAGTAAATATGTTGTAAAAATTGCTCCGGTGTTCGATTAAAACTAATATACATTTGTAATGTTGTGTCAGAACTAATTGAAGTTAGCTTAGTTTTACTTTAGATATAAACACTTGCTTGTTAAAATTTTGTCAATTTGTTGTAAAAACAACCGTGATCTTATTGTTAGGAACTGAGATGTTGGTTTTGATGCCTTTTTAACTTATCTTATTATAAAATATATACTAACACTATTGTCTAGATAGATATGTATATGCAGGAACTATGCAGGATATATACATGCAGGTATTGTTTACTGAAGACTGATCAGTATAAAGACTCGAGATTCAGAATGGAGATATCAAGATTGAAGACTCTAGAGTATCAAGATCAAGGTTTCAAGATATGTGTCTAGTTTATTGTTAAAACTTTATAATAGCACGGAAATCTTCATTCCATATTTCATTTGGGATGGAACCCATTTCTATCTTCTTAGTGGCTTACAAACCCACGACAAGTAGCTTACAAACCTACGACAAGTGGCTTACAAACCTACGACAAGTGGCTTACAAACCCACGAACATCCTGGTTTTGTACAAGTTCTCGAGTCCTGATGTGATGCGATATTCTGCAGGAAGAAGTTTGCAAAACTACTTCAAAATGGTTTTTCAAAATGATTTTCAAAACTGCTTTTCAAAATGTTTTAGCCTTAAAAACTATCTTTTCAAATGATTTTCAAAAAGATGTTTTAGCCTTAAAATATTCTTTGTTTTTGTTTTTAAATAAACTCTTATTTTAAACTTCGTTTTTTTTAAACTATCTTCTAATTTTTAAATATTCTTTTATAATATATATATATATATATACTTAAGATTTAAAATCAAATTTATATATACATTCTAAAAATATATTTTTCTACTCTTCTTTATTTTAAAACATAGGAAAATTAGTTTATTTTACTCCAGAATCATTTCATCTTGTTTTCCTTTCAATACCATTTTCAAAACAAATTTTACATTATTTTTAACTAGGGTATGTCGACATCATGGGATACCCCATGTCGACATGGTGGTCGTTAAATTCAAAAGTTTCAATTTTCAAAAGAAGTGTCTATTCGTTTAAATCTCTTCACGAATGGTTATGACAGTTACTGGTCTATAAATAGCCTTCACAAACGAATTTTTTAACTAACTACTTTCTTATTTTCTTCACTTCTTCTTCTTCGCAAATCCGTATTATAAAATATTCATATTTTTAAGATCGTGCCGAAATTCTGCCGAATTCTCAAGTGAATCAAATTAGAATCTCATTCTTGTTTGGTTCTCTACCCTCTCTCGAAGATCAAAGTGCTATTCAGAGTTATAGGATCAATTTGTAATCAAAATTTTATCAAGTCTCTCTATAAGGTGTGGTTGTGCCTGGAAATCAATTGGGTAATCTTGTGGCCCGTAAATCAAGAGAGTTTGCCCCGGACTCGTGAGACTGGAGGATACCTCAAGGCCTTTAGAAACTGAGGATTGTAATCTCGACTTTGGTATAATAAAAATCTGTATGAGGTGTTCTGCCTTGGTATAGGACTGGATGTAAGGTAACTCCGAACCAGTATAAAATCCGATGTGTTCTTTCCTTTTACTGCTTTTTATTTACTTTCTGTATCTGTGTTTGATTCTGTGATTAAGTTCTGCATTTGCTTGTGTCAAAATTTTAATTTAGTCCATATAAGTCTTAGAATCCATTAAACACTATTCACCCCCCTCTAGTGTTAAATTAGCCTTAAGATCCTTAATCCGCACTCCCTTTCACTTATTTTTGATGCTCTAAACATTAGATTTGTTTAACTTTACTATAAGTATCATGTGATGCTGTGTAAAGACTACATTTTATTCATAGTTAGCCATTTTCATACAAAATGATATCATATTTGTTATATCTGAAACTGATACTAATAGTGTACAAAATGTCAAAATCTGATATTATATTGTTATACCTGAAACATATACTAATAGTATGCAAAAACTAATATCATATAACTGATACTAATAGTATGCAAAAACCAATAACATATTTTGTTATATCAGAAACTAATACTAATATTATGCAAAAATAGATAATAATGAACAAATATTGAATAAACTAAGCAACATTACCACATAATAACTCACTGCTTGTCATGCCGTCTTTATCTTCTAGCTCACAACAACATCGTTAATCATATCATCTTGCTCACCAATCATCAATTAATACAAAAATAGCAATAGGAAAAAAAATGATACTATACAATATCATTACGACCTAATTGGGTACATATGAAAACTAATCTGTAACCAAGATAGATTGGTTAACCGAGGTAACCATTGAATGCAAAAGCTAACCGGATGCACAACCTAAATGAATACACATGGATGCGAAAGCTAATTGGATGCAAAACCTAATCGAGTACATATGGATGCAAAAGCTAACCGGATGTACTACCTAATCGGGTACATATAGAAGCAAATCTATATCCGAGATAGATTGGTTAACCAAGCTTACCATCGAATGCAAAAGCTAATCGAATGCACAATCTAATCGGGTACATACGGATGGAAAAGCTAACCGGATGCACAACCTAATCGAGTACATGCAGATGCAAAAGCTAACTAAATGCACAACCTAATTGAGTACATATGAATGTAAGAGCTAACCAGATACACTACCTAATTAGATACGTATGGAAACCAATCTGTAGCCGAGATAGATTGGTTAACCGAGCTAACCATCAAATGCAAAAGCTAACCGGATGCACAACCTAATCATGTACATATAAATTCAAAAGCTAACCGGATGTACTACCTAATCGAGTATGTATAGCAAATCTGTACCGAAGATAGATTGGTCAACCAAGCTTACCATCGAATGCAAAAGCTAACCAAATGGACAACCTAATCAGGTACATACAGAAGCAAAAGCTAACCGAATTCACAACCAAATCGGTTACATAGGGATGCAAAAGCTAACCAGATGCACAACCTAATCTGATACATAAGGATGCAAAAGCTAGTTGGATGCACAACCTAATCGAGTACATACGAATGCAAAAGCTAACTGGATGCACTACCTAATCGGGTACATATGGATGCAAAATCTAGTTGGATGCACTACTTAATCGGGCACGTATGAAAACCAATTTGTAACCAAGATAGACTGGTTAACCGAGCTAACCATCGAATGCAAAAGCTAATTGTAACAACCCGTGATTGCAATTACCAAATAATAAATTAAAATTTTGATTTTAATTTAATTGGAGCTATTAATGAATTTTTAATGTGGCTAATTTGTTCAAAAGTTAGTTATTTTAAATAAATTAATATTTTGGGCTTAAGTGTAAAATGGAGAATTTAATGGAAATTAATTAGGGTAAAAATGGAAATTTATAATATTGAAAAATTTTATATGTGTAAAATAGTGCAATATTTGAATTGGGAATTTAATTTACAATTTAATTGCAAAACGGTGATTTTTAGGCAATTTTGACTAAAAGATGTTTTGGAATAATTAGGGGTTAAATTGTAAGTTGGCAAATATTGTGATGTAAAATTTTATAACTATAGCTAAATTATTTTGGTAACATATTTTAAAATTTTATGGGTAAATAATGTGTAGTTTGTATTTAGAGAAATTAGCTAACTTGAGATATAGAACATATTCCAAGTCCTAATGGGTATTAGGCCCACTAACCCACTTCCATTAGCCTATAAACCATCTTATACTCATTTGTTTCAGCCAACATCTCATTCCATCAACCCTAAAACCCTAGAGCAAAACCTAATTAATGGCCTCCATTTGGTAGAAGATCCATTTTCCTCTCCACATAGCTAATCTAGGTTAATACAAGTTAAAAGGTAAAGCAATCCTTCTCTAATCATTCTCTAATCTTCATTCTAATTTCTGAAATTAATTTTTAATACATGGTTTTTGGTTTATTTTTGTTATGAAGCCTCTTGATCTCCTCTCTCTAGCTTTTGGAGTGCACATCAAGTGTTTGTGCATATTTTTCTTGCTTGGGAAAGAGGTAATATATGTAGCTGAAATTATAATTAGTTTATTGCTGTTAGTAAATTAGGCATATCTCATTCATCTTAAATCGAAATTAAGATTTTCTTGATGTTCTAAAAAGCTGATTATGTAGCCTATAACTTTTATGTTTTGAGCTTTGCCTAATTTTGTAGTTTGAATGGTCGAAATCACGTTGTTTGTCGCTGACCTAACAACAAACTACAGAGTTGATAAAATAAAAACCTGAAATTGATTTGGCCATAAGTTACTCGTTTCTTATCCAAATCTAATAATTTTGGATGTTCTGGAAGCTTAGATTTAGGTCTAAAACTTTTATGTTTTGAGTTTCATGAAATTTCGAAGTTAATTTGGTCAAAACTGTGCATTCTTACTACTGTCCCGAGAGCACAACGACAGTGATATAGAATTTAGATCCGAGAATTGTTTTAGTCATGGAATTTTCATCCCCGATCAGAATTTGACATTCTTGGTCATTCCGGAAAGCTTAAAACATATTCTACAATTTTTGTTCAGTGAGTTTTCTGTAATTTTGCCATTTAGATGACCTGAAATGCGTTCAAAGGCAGAAGACCAATTCTGTCTTTAACAAGTTATCTTGAGTTTCAATCTGATATTGTTTTGACTGTATCTCTCTCGTTTTTGATCCAAATTAGATAATTTTGGATGTTCTGGAAAGCTTAAAACATATGCTACAATTTTTGTTCAGTGAGTTTTCTGTAATTTTGAGGCTAACTAGGTCAAAAATTAATTTTCCTACTATCTTCCCGAGAGCGATACACATATTAGCTCTGTGGATGAAACTGAAACTATTTTGGTCATAACTTTTGAGCCGCTAGTCAGAATTGAACGATTTTGGACTTTCAGAAAAGATGGAGTTACGAACTCCATATCTGGAAAGTTTGGTCATCATCTGAGTTCATTAGACCCTTCGAATTTCCTGTCAGAGTTGAACCCAGATTGTTGTGTAAAACAGTGCATTTCATGTTTCTGAGTCCGACTTTGGAACGTCGCTGCGACTTCGTTTCAAGTCGGAATCGAGTAATTCTTTTTGCGTTCTGAAGTAGGAATGTCGGACTACGTTCCTACCAATTTTCATGCCATTTAGATTCAGTCTGCTAGTCCGAATAATTTTCCGAACTTGGGTTCGCGTCAGTTTTGGACTATTTTCCAACACTTAGAATATTTTCAGTGATTTTCTGGTTTTATCGATTTCTTTGAGATTTGTCTCTGGATTTCGTACACGGGCCTTATAAAAAGGTTTTAAAAGGATTTTTCACTCCGAAATGGCTTTCGAAATTATTAAATAATATTATTTTAATTATTAAATTAATTACTCCATAATAGGAGAGTTTTCAAAGGCCGTTTTAAAGTGATTTCAAACCAATTATAAATCCGTTTTCCGTAATTATTTTCTATAATTAAATCCCACACTCACACTTTAGCACTTCGAGCGAAGTGGAAAGATGCTTAAACGGTTGGGAAAAACTCCGGCCTATGAAACCGTGTGTATTTCCTTTCCGGTTAATCCCAGACCTATTCAATTGATCGTTTTGGCCTTTCGGCCTAGTTTACCGATGACATGAGGTGAACTTTTTACTGCTTTGAGTGTGGAAGCTTACTATTAGTTAGTAAACCGTTTAGTGCGAACGTGGGGTATGAGACTCATGTTAACACTTTACGGGTTCCTTGCTAAAAGTTCGTGACACATTCCTTTTATTACCTTTGGGATAGTGTCTTCGGACTGTCTCCCTTTGAGGTATTGTTTTGGCATCTCTACTTAGATGGCCGTTATACATCTCTACTTAGATGTATCGTTTTTGGCATCTCTACATAGATGGCCGTTATACATATCTACATAGATGTATCGTGTTTGGCATCTCTACTTAGATGGCCTGTTATACATCTCTACTTAGATGTATCGTTTTTGACATCTCTACTTAGATGTTTATGTTTTGGCATTTGTGCTTACGTTATGCCGATGATATGAGGCTTATTATACATCTCTACTTAGATGTTTTGTTTTGACATTTGTGCTTACGTTATGGCGATGATATGAGGCTTATTATACATCTCTACTTAGATGTTTTGTTTTGACATTTGTGACTATGTTATGCCGATGATATGAGGCTTATTATACATCTCTACTTAGATGTTTTGTTTTGACATTTGTGACTATGTTATGCCCATGATACAAGGCTTGCTATACATCTCTACTTAGATGCTTATTTCTTCTCTATGTGAGAGTTTGTGGTCTATAGTACTATGTTATATATCGCCTCATTATCTATCATGTTTATCTCAGTTTATTAACTGATTGTTTAGTTAGCCTGACCCGAGTGTTTTTCGCTCGGGTCACACCGAGTTGTTTCAGGTTAGGTCTCTGGACTTAGCTTTCTGTGCTTCCGCTTGGACATTATCTGCTTTGCTGATAGATAGCTCTTTATATTTGTCCACTATTTTGATACTCTGATTATTCAGTCTCTTATGTACATATTTTTGACTCACTTGTGTGAGTGGTGGCTTTGTACCCACCTTATGATATATTTGGATCTGTATTAACGATGTATTGTTCTGAGACTCTGTGTTGTTATGTGATACTGTTCTGTGATGCTATTTCATTATATTATTATGCTTTGTTCTGATAGATCTTTAGCCATTTGTAATTTCGTTATAAGTATTTATCGAATATGTCGAACCACCTGATTGAAAAAAAAATTAAATAGATTCCACCTTTCGACGTATTCGGTAGATAGTTATAGCATAGTTACATTTGGTCGCTCCTATTATACTCTATTCTCCGCATTAGCAGACGGAATCACCTCCGAGATTCTCTTTGCTAATGAGGGTCTTGGAGTGGGGCGTTACACTAATCGGATGCATAATCTAATCAGTTACATATGGATGCAAAAGCAAATCGGATGCACAACCTAATCCAGTACATATGGATGAAAAAGCTAACTGGATGTACTACCCAATCGAGTACGCATGGAAGCAAACCTGTAACTGAGATAGATTGGTTAACCAAGCTTACCAACGAATGCAAAATCTAACTAGATGCACAACCTAATCGGGTACATATGAATGCAAAGCTAATCGAATGCACAATCTAATCAGGTACATATGAATGCAAAAGTTAACCGGATGCATTACCTAATTGGATACATATGGATGCAAAAAGCTAACCGAATTCACTACCTAATCGAGTATGTATGGAAACCAATTTGTAATCGAGATGGATTGGTTGACCGAGCTAACCATCGAATGCAAAAGCTAACCGGATGCACAACATAATAGAGTACATATGGATGCAAAGGCTAACCGGGTGTACAACCTAATTGGGTACATCTGGATGCAACAACTAACCGGATATATTACCTAATCGGGTACGTATGGAAGCAAATCTATAACAGAGATATATTGGTTAATAGAGCTTAACTTTAAATGCAAAAGCTAACTAAATGCACAACCTAATCAGGTACATGCGGATGCAAAAGCTAACCAAATGCATAACCTAATCGGGTATGTACGGATGCAAAAGCTAACGGGATGCACCACCTAATTAGGTACATAGATGCAAAAGTTAACTAGATGCTCCACCTAATTTGGTACATAAGGATCCAAAAGCTAACCGGATACACTATCTAATTGGGTACATATGTAGACCAATCTGTAACCAAGATAGATTGGTTAACCGAGCTAACCATTAAATGCAAAAGCTAACCAGATGCTCATTGCAAAAGCTAACCGAATGCACAAGTTAATCGGGTACATACGGATGCAAAAGCTAACTGGATGCACTACATAACCGGGTATGTAGGGATGCAAAAGCTAATCAAATGCATTACCTAATCAGATATGTATGGAAACCAATCTATAACCAAGCTAGATTGGTTGACCGAGCTAACCATCGAATTCAAAAACTAACCGGATGCATAACTTAATCGGGCACATATGGATGCGAAAGTTAACCGGATGCACAACCAAATCAGGTAATGGATAAAAAAAGCTAACTGGAAGCACAACCTAATCGGATACATATGAAAGCAGAACCTAATCAGGCACTACAATTTATACAATGCTACTATAAAATAGCATTATGAACAGAAATATACATAACCATATTCATTTAAAAAAATGATACCACACAGTATCATTACTACACACATATAAAAAGAAGTTGTAATAGTCTATAAACTGCTACTACAATTTTTAAAAAACTACTATAATTCAGAAAATGATACCATTCTACTATAAAAAGCACCATGAATAGAAATATACGAAACTATATTTATTTAAAGAAACAAAAAATGATACTATACAATATGATTACTACACACATCTAAATAAAGCTACAATATAAACTATTGCCATAATTTTAGAAAAACTACAACAATTAAGAAACTACTAGCGCTATTTATAAATGCTACTATTAAATAACATTACAAATATAAATATAAATAATTCAGTCTATTTGAAAAAAAACAATACTACAACCTAATTGGGTACATATGGGTGCAAAAGTTAACTAGACGCACTCTAAAATGATATTACAAAATGATGAAATGATACAGCAAAAAACTAATACCCGAGTTAATCAAGAAAAAATCAAGATACAAATATTGAAAAAAATGATTCAAAATAACCTACAAACATATAAATAATAAAACTGATACTGGTTCTATT
Organism: Allium fistulosum; assembly: GCA_030737815.1. Lineage (NCBI taxonomy): Eukaryota > Viridiplantae > Streptophyta > Magnoliopsida > Asparagales > Amaryllidaceae > Allium > Allium fistulosum. The sequence continues at coordinate 287,155,915 of CM060904.1, read as the reverse complement.
ACTAAACTGATACTGAAACTATAAATGATACAGTATAACTAAGTTCAATTATAAAGAAAATCAATGTCAAATTAAAAATATGCTAAGATGAATACATTAACCAGGTTCAATTATAAAAAATTGTCGAAAGAAAGTCATACAACTAATTATAAACCTCAACAAATTCATAACAATATAAAAACAAATCATATTTCTTAGAAGCTTGACAGTTACACTTATTGTGACCAAATTGCTTGCATACACCGCATCTATTTTGCTTATTTTGAAAATATAAAAATCCTCATTTGCGTTTGATAGATGGTCTACCAACATCACGTTTCTTCTTAGGTGGCTTAATAACATCTTCAAAACTAGCATCAATAATAGGATTATCAAAATTAGAAATAGGATTTATAACATTAGCATAAGAATAACGATAAGCATCAACGGTGAAATAATACTCAAAAAAATCATAAACAGACAATTTAGACTTATTCATGCACTTGATAGCATGAACGCAAGGAAATCCTGTAACTATTCATTGATTGCAACCACAAATCCGCTCTTTAAGATCAATACAATGAGAGTTTGGCGATTTCAATTTAAAAACAAACTCTGAAGACTTGAATACATCCTATACAAATTCTTCTTTAATCAATTCAGCTAAACGAAACTCAATAGAAGGACAAAGAGTGGTATTCCACAAATGACGCTCCTCTCTTCTGATAGAGTTAAGGGTATGCCCTAGGGGCAATTATGTTATTTGTTACATGTATCTAGCTCGATAACCAATCTTGTTCGAAATAAAAGGTATTTTCTTTTTATTATTTAACTAAATTATTTTTTTAAATAATAATTTTGACTCGGTAAATTATGGAATTTTTTTGTGACCTTATAATAACATATTTAAATTTCAAAAAATTTAAAATTTGAAAAATATGTCACGAAAATAATTTTAATATTATTTTAATGTTTTTTGGTTAATATATATATATAATTTAGTAATATAAAATTATAATGAAATATTTTATGTGCTATGTATTGGATCCGAAATGCTATAAAAAATAAATATTTAATTTTACTTAGTTTTCATAATTGATATAATTATGCAAATATATATATATATGAATGCACATATTTATAAATACTTTAGATATTATAAATAAAATTATATATAGATACACACACATACATACACACACACACGCATACACACACACACACGTTAATTTCTTATTGTAAAATATACGTGTATATTATATTTTTTAATGAAAACTTTGTATATAATGTGTGTGTGTGTATGCATATATATGTTTATATATATAGTCATTTATTTAATTAATATCTAATTTAATATATATATTATTAACATTTTACATTTATGCAATATATATATATTATATATATAAGTAAATATTTATATTTTAATATTTATTTAGTAACATGTTTATACATACATACATATATTTGGACAACATACAATACATATAAGATGAGTTAACATGTCCATTGCGATGCAAATACCAACATTTATATACGGGCATGTTATACCTTGCACGGATTATTATGTTACACATACACACACATACATGTATGTATATGATACATAAGTGTACCATTATATTTAATTAAACTTGAATTAAATAAATTTGCATTCATTATTTATAAATTTAAATTATATAAAAGATTTTATTTATATTAAATTTAGATATGTTCTAAATAAATTAGACTTCACAGGCCCAATAAAGATTCAATAGGGTAATTTTCTTTGAAAATCACCCATAACTGCCGCTGCGGTTTGGTCCAGTTCCAACAATGGTATTGGAGCCCAAAAACCTATGCGGTCTAATTAGTCATATTAGAATTAACTAATTAAATCCTACGCATATAGTAGGGTATCTAGAAAAGTAGTATTTAAGGTTGGGTTTGGGTAATCAAGTACTCTACCCTACCTAGCTACTAGCCTGTTCCGAAATGATGAGGTAAGCCTAAAATGTTATCCCTAATAGAAAAGGCCTTATTAGAATCGGGCCATGGACTAATTTTCAAAATTGTTTGAAATTTTCAAATATAGGATTTAAAATTTAAAATTTAAAATTAAAATAAGATATACAAATATTATAAAAGTTATACTATAATAAAGTTTTTCAAAATGTTTGAAAAATATTAGAAATTGATTTAAAATTTAAAAATTTATTAATAAGATTAATAAAATAAATCAATTAAATAAGTTAATTAATAAATGAATACATGTATTATATATATATATATTATAATATATGTTATGTTATTTTAAAATGTTTAAAATAACATAATTATACATTTATGTATATGAATTGAATCTTGAAATTAATATAATTTAATTAAATAAATAAATTAAAATTTAATTAATTATATAAATTAATTAAAGGTTAATTAATTAAGTAAATTAATTAAAAGAATATACACATATATAAGATATATGTGTAATGTTATAAAGGTTATAATATGTAATAAATATTTATTATAAATGTTATATTAAAATAATATAAAATTAATTAAAATGTTAATTAATTAAAAATTAATTAAATAAAATTTAATTAATATAATATTATACATAAGACTATCATATAAGCAGTATGAAATATAAAAGTTATATAATAATAAAACTTATATAATATGAATGTATAAACTAAATGTGGAACATTGAAGAAATCTTAAATAGACTTAAGGGATAAATACATACGTATTGTATGCATACCGTGATTTCAGATGTGTTCGACACTAGAATCTTGAGGGCATTTAATAAGGAATCCATTATTCCATAAGTCGATATCACTCAATATAATATATTGAAGATTATGAATCTTCAATATAATGTTATCCTCCACCTTATATATATTACTTGCACACTCCTTAGTTGTTGAGCAAACTCAAGCTAGTGATGTTACATGTAGTATTAGTAATATACTGAATAAACGAGGTGAGATAACTATATGTATTTGTTGGGCAAACTCAAGGTCCATATGCTATACTTAGGCCGTCGCGATATGGTAGGTACGAGTGAATAATCTCGTTTGATTTGTTGAGCAAACTCAAGGTCGATATGAGATTAGGACAAGGAACCATAGGTTAGGAGTTGTATGTGATACAAGCGATAAGGAGTTATACATCGTCAGTGGAGCTATGATTTGTTCAGTAAACTCAAGGTTAAACTTCCAAGACGGACGAGTCCTAATATCCACTAGTGAAGTTATGACAACCTACATTTCGAAAGGTTAAAGTTGACAATAATCCACACATGTTTAACTCAAACAATACGGAACATAGATAATCAATGGGGTTAATTAAGAAAAATAAGAAAAGAAGAAGAAAACAACACAGAATCTCGTAGCGGAATGATAAAATATAATAATCAAATAAACAGTTCATGAAGCTGTTTACTATACATTTGATTATAATTTATACAACATTTATCAGAGTTATATATACAACAGGGATCAATAGATAATGCAGCAGACAACATGATGCAGGAATAATAATAGTAATAATATACAAAAGCTTTGTCTTCGTCCTCCAGAATATATCTTCAATAAGCTGAAAACTCAAGGCTGACCGAGCGTAATGAAAAGAAAAAACACTCGAGTCAGGACTAAAATATCCTTATGTAAGTCAAATCCATAACACGTATAACATAAGTGTAATAGCGTCAGAGATGTTTACGGGGTTTTACATCTCCTATCCAGTATATAACGTGCATGCAATAACTCAAGAGATGTTATGGAATTTTCCATCTCTTAAGGTTCCGTCAAAATATTTATATGTAGTAGAATACGCTATATATGTAATGTCTAATCAGTAAAATAAATATTTTTCTTAGCGTTAAGGCTTTACATTGATCCCCCTTAACGTGTTTTTAAGCATTGTCGTACAGTTTGCATATAAAACACAAGCAAACCATTGGTGGATAGGGATGTGCCATGATACGACAACACTAAACCAAAATCGTACGGGTCTCGTATAGGGATAAAAGTATGACAAGGCACGTGAGGCAATGCCCAAGGTAGGATACTACCAGTTCGGGTCGTAGGGCTGGTGGTAACGCATCATAGCCATGACCATCCACCGCGTACATCCATCCCATATCGACTCAATGGGAGGTTATCCCAAAATCGAGGTGCACCGATCGAAACCAACAACAAGAGTAATAATATGGGCCGAGTCCAAGAAAAATCAAAGAATGGATGTCCGCTCGGGGTAATTAGCCCACTTGGCCCTGTCAAGCCATCCTCTTTTAGTTATTTCAAATTGGAACAAGTGCTGGGGTCTATCCACCATCGTTTTCTTTCTTCAAATCCTACAATCATCATCAAATCCAATCACTTCGTTCTGGATTCTCCTCTACGTACACAGTTGTTAAAGTGGTTCCAATATTGACAGAGAATATGTCAATAAGATGTAACGACCCGTAAATTTTAACTGTTTAATAACGTAATTAGTTGAAATTTTATGAAATTTTAGACGATAAAATTTTGAAATAAAAATTTGATATTTGGAATGCGTCTAGTTAAACATAGCAACTGGTAAATTTTCATCCGAAAATATGAAAGTTTATTTTCGTGTGTAATTTTGTTTCAATTTAATCAGTTAAGAATTGATGAAATTAAAATGTTTTCGAAACCTATATATTTTTTTATAGAAAAATTTAAATCATCTTCTAAGCAAGACGAGATTTTTCGTTTTTTCAAATTCGGACTTCTTTAGCTCCGCCGATCTTATTTTTCTGCATTTTTGCTGCATTTTCCGCTAGTAGAAAATTCGAATTTTTATAATTCAATCATACCACTGATATATGTATACCGTTTTGATCGTCTGGTCGTGCTAATCTCTACGGTATATTCGATTGTAAATTTTGGAGTTCGGTGTGCGGTGCAATCCGCAAAATGATTGGCTATCAAATCCGTATTTAAATTTTGTTTGCACTGTCCTTTCACTTGCCCTGCCATATTCCAGCGGCCACTTGCTTTAATAATTTCCTGAAATCGCGTGTGACCTTTCCTTTCCCATTTAATAACTTTTTCTCTTCTGTCATTTCATTTTCATAGGGTTCTATGTCTTCTTCCAAAAGAAAGTTATATTATTTTAACTCTAACTTATATTTATAACCTACTCGTTATGCATCAGAAAGAAAAAGCCTTCTCCTTCTTTCTTTGTATATCATGTCCATTCCTTTTCAGGTCATGGAACCACCTCCAAGTTTTCCTTCCCCGACCTTTTTCCTCTCCGCACTCTCTCTCTCCTCGCCACATGAGGCAGCCGATCCCCTTCATCCCACCTCCGGCCGTGCAAGCCTCAATCATCGCCCCTCTGCCAAACAGCTTGTGACGACCCAACTTCCGACGCCCAGGAAGTCGTATCGTCTTTAAGAAAGAAAGGGGTGAGAAAATAGAAAAGGTAGAGAAGAAGAAGAAACAACATCAGAATCTCAACAGCGGAACGAATAAAATATAATATATCACATAAGAGAATACATAGTATCATATACATCAGAGTTACACAGATAATACAACACACACTAGATAGTTATAAACACCTGTCTAGTTAGTACAACTCAAATACAATACAGAGATACACACAGAGATACCATCACAGCGAAACACTACACATATCTATAACGCTGAAGCCTCCTGCTCCATTGCTCCTCCAGAATTCGTCAAAGCAAATCTGAATCTCTTGGCTACCCGTAAAAATTTAGGTACCCGAGAGTTTAAGAAAAAAAACAGAAAATAAACTCCGGGTCAGACATGGGTCTGGTATGAGTAACAGGTTAAAGTTGCTTAACTTTGAAAATCCTTTGAAAACAAAGGTATCACGTAAGACTCTCCACAAATAAACATGGGTAAGTTTTTACCTTACGCTAACCAAAACATTTGATAGGAAATCCAGTGATATTATAATAGTGTCTAGGGTTTTCAAGTAAAATACAGAAATAGCTGAAATGCTTACATCTCACATTTCAACATAGTTGGGCACAATCAAAACGTACGGCGCTTATTGGAGATTGGATTCCATACAATGGCATGGCTACTGGGGTACCGCCCGTCACAGTACCTGGCCTAGATCAGAGTACCGAGGACCCACACTAAGTCCCCTGCAACACAAGGCCGGAACCATTCCTTACTGAACAGTTCCGAACGAAACAACCCCACCAGTTGTCGCGAATCAACTGCCCACTAAGCCGAATAAAAAGGGACCTCTAGACAGGGGTATATCTCGCTCTCAAGTGGGTGCTACCCACGAAGCCTTGCTGCACCTCCCCTGTTTTAGCCATTCCCGGTTGATGAGGCTTGAGGCTACGATTACCTTTAGAGAACACAGCTCTTAGAATGCTCATCGTCCGCCTGACGATGTTCTGAAAGCATTCAATCCATACAAGTTCGTTCCGGGTTCGAACGAAACCGAAGGCATTATCTCGTTACACTCGTATTGGAATCACCCTTAGAGTTAACGACGATAACCCTTGCATTCTGAACCTTCATCTTCACTTGGAATTAACGACCTATCATTAATTTGGATCGATGTGGTTTTCGGACTTCCAAATATGGAAAACCCAATCCCGGTCTCATCAAATCCAAATCACCATCTTTTAGGTCCAAGTTGTTTTATAGTTTAAAACAATTTCAATTTATTATCTATACATTCACAGATAGATGATTTACAATATCATAATAGATAATTACATTACAACAGATAATTCACATCATCACATTTCAACCAAAGCAATCCATATCATATAACATTACTTATCTCATATCTGAGATATCAAACCATTCTAGGAAAAACAATATCATCCATCCATACATAAGAAATGATTAAATGATCACTCTATAATTAATTTAAATGAATTAAATTAGTTACTTCCTCCTTAATTAATTTAAAGTAAATTAAATTAATTAATTTCATCATTATAAATCTTGTTTACATAACATTAATTAATTTCCAATAAATTAATCAAATCATCATCCACTTATTCACTTAAATTAATCACACTTGATTAATTATCTTTTAATTTCATTTAATTAATTATTCTTAACCATTTATAATAATTTACCTTTAATAAATCCATAAATTAATTATTTACATTCATTCTAAATTAATCACATTTTATTACTTCATTGACTAATTATTCACAACTATTCATTGTTAATTACATCATTAATTTAAAACAATTAATGATCTCTAATTACATTTTCAATTAATTATTCCTTTTAGATTAATTATATTAAGGAAGGTTAAATCTTCACAATCACATATATTAATCCCCCTTGATTAATAACATCAATTAATCCCTTGATTAATTATCCTCAAATGACTCATCATCATTCCATTAATTACATTTAGTAATTATTCATCAATTACTTCTCTAAGTAATTATACTTCCAAAATTATAAACTAAATAATTAAACTGAATTAATTTACTTAGATTAATCAAATTTTAATTCAATTAACTACAATGAGTTAATTTGTCCTTTGATTACTTCCATAAAGTAATTATACTTAAATAGTCTCATAAATGATTTACATTTATTAATTAATCTAATTATTCATTAAAAATTAATCACCTTAATTCATTATTAAATACAATTTAATTTATCTTTATTAATCCATTAATTAATCTCTAATTTTAAATCAATCTAAATTATTAATTTATAATTAGTTCAATTATTAATTTTAGACTTTAATTACCCCTAAGATAATTTCCTTCTTTATTGGTGACTCAATAAATATTAACATATGTATTATGAAACATTTACTTTAGATTTACAATTAAGTTTCATTTTGAATCCGAGATTCAAAATGATTAACCATTTAAAACTTTAAATAAATTTTTAAAATTACTTTATAAGTCTTAAAATGAATGTAAGGACATTCATTTCTTATGTAATAAACTTACATAAGGAAAGTTTAAACTAAGTCGCTTAACTATTTTAAAATCAAGCTTTAGAAATAATTTGATTATTTAACTTACAATCTTAAGTTAAACAAATTTATTTACTTTCCATTTAATGTTACAAAGTTCTTTTTATAAAAGAATCTGTATAGAGTAAGATTAAATCTCAATTGAAACCAAATCATTTTAAACATACTTTATTTAAATTTTGCTTAACATTTACATTTAAAAACTTATTTAAATTCCACATTCAAGTAAAACTTGAATCTATGATTCCTTCAAAATTCAAACTTAGTTTTAAAATTTGGTTTTATACTTTTAAATTTTATTTTAATTTTAGGATATAAAAATTCATTTGAATTCAACTTAAAACTTTGTTTTAAAATACCCGTTATTAAATCTCGCCTCAATTTTTACATTTTTTAGAAATCTGAAACAGTTCATGTTTACTTAAATTTAATTCAATTTTTTTTTTCTTAATTTACAAATCACTTTTAAGTTGTTTAAACAATTTAAATTCAAAACAAGTTATTCCAAAATCAGGTTTTACCCATAGCCTAATTTCACTTAAGATCTGTGATATAACATTTTAATTACCAGGCTAAACTCAGCCTGTTCTTCAAATCAGAACCTGGCAACAACTAAGCAACCCGATCCCCCCCTTAACAACTTCCCGAGCCAAAAGCAAAAATACCCGCGTTCGACTTTGAGTTCGCCATCTCCCAGTTTTCTTCGAGTAAACCCATAGGCTACCCTGACACGAACCCGAGAAAAACTGCGTCTCCCCCCAAACTCACACTCTCGCTGATACGAAGGTCACCGCGTGCACGTGTCCAGGCGATGGGACGGTCGCCGACCATCACCGAGACTCCCCGTTCATCACAGACGATCCCCACATGCCTTCCAACTTCACGCAAATTCGAATTCGCAAGCGATTCGAAATCGAGCACTCTCACCACCAACCCAAACCAACCCAGTCACCAAACCCAGCCTCGAACTCACCGCCCCGACCACCTGAAGACCCCTAACTCCGGCTAATGACTCGTCATCCACCCAGCCATCATTTCCCAAGACCACATGCCGCTCGATCAACCCTGGGGAGATAACGAATCAAATCAAAAACTGCCACTAAAACTAGGTTTCCGAGCAAAAATTTCCCACCGCCTTCACCACGTTCATCGAACCACCATACGAACATTTTTCCTGCAACCACCCTTCACTCTTGCACCTTCGTCCAAGTCCCCATCCACCACCAACCCGTGTATCATCAGAGATCGAAAAAAACCCACTTTTCGATCAACCCAAAACTGCACTTCCAATCCCTATCTAAAAATTTTGATTCAAGCTTTAAAAATCATGTTTTAGTGTACGAATTCCATTTACATACTTGAATCCATGAATTACCAAGTTTGAATTTTGACTAATTTAAAGTTTTACTAAGTGGTTCAGTATTTCCAGAGCTAAATGCAAATTGTTTAAACTTTTACAAATTTTAAAACTAAAGCCTATGATATAACAAATATATTTATTCAAACTTAGGTCTAAGTCAAATCTTAAATCGGGAATAAGTAAACTTTGGGTTAACTTTGAACCTGGAACTAAAGTCAGGAAACAATCCAGACAGGGAGCAATGTACACACATACCCATTCATATATACACACAGAAATATCTTAAAACCTTCTTAAGTTCATAAAATAAGCATACAACCCTTAAGTATATACTTAAAACATTTAAGTGTGATGTTACTCACCTGAGTTTTCCAGAACAGAGTTGTTTTATTTATATTTTTGGACAGGCTGTGGAATTTGCTAACTGGAAATCTCCCTTCTCTTGATCTCTAGTTTAAGTTGGTTTCTGTTGATTGTTGTTATAATATTTTTGAAAAGTTGTTTATCACAGATATAAAATAAACAACAAATTAATACCTTAAATTTAAGAAAATAGGCTACTCACTATATTTGGACAGAGCTTTCATTTTGAACAGGCTTTGAGATTGAAATCTGAAGCAAGCTGAAACCTCCTATGCTTTATCTTCTGTTTGACTTAACTTTTGTTTTTAAGTTGAAGTTGTTTAAATTGTTGATAATATGTATCTCAGGCTTGCTCAGTGATGATGCTCGAACTGGTATGAAGAGAAGTTGATATACAAAGCTTTACAGAGATATGAAGACAGGTTGCTAGATTTGATAAAAGTTTCAAGTTGATATTTGTAAACCAATGTACAGGTTATATTATTATGTTTGTACGCAAAACAGAGATATTTTTCTTTTGGTGGCTGAGAGATGAAAATTTATGTACTAGAGGTGATAAGGCTTTAGCTAGCATTAAATGCCATTGTCCACTTTCTTCTTTTGCAAGCCATACATATATATGTTTACTTACTTTCCAGCCTGCATACTTAGATTATTTGACTAGGCAGATAAATTTTTATTATGTTTCTTGCTTTTCAGCCTGCACTTAGTTGATTTGTTTGTACAAACATGTATATTTTTATTTGTTCATACTTACCTTAACTTGTTCATACTGAATGTGCATTACATTTGTTTTCTTGTCTTTTGTCTTTGCTTTAAAATTGAAATAATGTTCTAGTTAACGTGTTGTTATAATTTGTTCTTCTTTTGCAACTTTACTCATTTATATTTTGCCATGTATTCTTTTATATATATACATTTCCTATTTATTTCATAATAACATTTGTTAGTAATTTATTTTACTTTGTATATTTACTTTTATTTTAACTTAAAGATTTAATTCTAGAAATTTATATGTTCATTCTATATTTTATACCTATAAATTTATTTAAATCATTTGTGTAAGATCAACACTTATTTTATTATTCATTTTTAAAGTTTAACTATCTAATATTCAATTTCATTATTTATTATTTCTTTTTACTTGTGTTAATATCAAAATGTTCTCAAGTCTATATATTGGTATTTTTATTTTCAAATAACATATTTGTTTTAAAATTGATAAGATTATTTGATTTTAACTATCGTTATATCATGTATATAAATTTAAATCAAAAGTTAAATAAGTAGAACTTGAATTTAATTAAATGTGAAAAAGATATATTCTATTTTTAAAATACCGTTGAAACTCTTTATTTTAAATCCAAACCAATATTTTCTTCCAACTACTAACATATATATTTGTTTTTAAACATAATAGGTTATATTTCAATTAATTTAAATTAAATATTTATTAAAAATAATACTGCCCAAAAATCCGGGATGTCACACAGCTTCACCACCCCTTCTCCTCAATTCGCCATCCAGACAACCAAGAACCCTCCTCCATCGGCCGCAACCATAGCTTCGCCACCGTACTTAGCCTCACTCGCCCTATACCATTTCCGTTCGCCTTCTCCTTCGAGCAGCTCGACCACGCCTGAAACCGACTCTCCACCCATGGCCGACCACAACCACCGTGCGTCTTCCCACAGGCAGGCCCGAACCCAAACCCCGCGTGTCTTGCTCCACGTCCACCCATGCTCTGCCTAGCCACAACCGAGCATAGCCTGCCACACTTTACCATCACCGTTCCCCACGCCATCTCTTGCTTCCCCTCCGCAGCCTTCGCCCCTCCCTCGCCTGAGCAACCGTGAAACCAACAGCCAACCCATGCTTCGCCATTCACAGCCAAAGCCGACCAAGCCACCTCGTTCATCTCCGCCTTGCTTCTCCTTCACCCTCCATCCTCTTGCTTGCCGAGCACCATTTTATCTTAGGTAAGAATATATATATACTTATCTTATAGTTTTATTTTATATTAGTTGTATGGTTTTATTTTTATATGTTTGCCGTTATGTATATATATATATATATATGTACACTGTTTGTATCATATAGGAGAATTTATATAAAGGAATTTATATATATATTACTTTGTGTTGAGTATGTGTTATTATAAAAACTGTTTTACAGTTTTGCTGTTTAGTTTTTATATTACAAGGTTTTGTTTATAGCTCTTATATGTTGCTCTATAGTTGTGTTCACTGTATATTATATCTAAAGGAAAGTATATACCATGATATATTAAAGTATATATATTTTACGTTAAACTGCATATGAGTTTACAATACACATTTTTGACAATATTAAATTTATGCATTAGTCGTCTACTTTTATATGATAGTTTGTTGTTAATAGGTACAGGTTTATAATAGTTTAAAGGCCTATACGTATGTTTATCCACATGTTATACAGTTAGTTTTCTTTTGTTTCGTATATTATAAAAATATATACATATATTTAAGCATACGAGTTATATATGGCTATAGGCTTCTTTTGTTGAAAGGTGTGTATGTATATAGTATGTGGGACCGTATATATGCATCTACATTTTGTGGGTTACACCATGTATAATCTGGACTGTATATTTGTTCTATTATGCAAATATGGGCTTTAATGTATGTTTATATAAATTTGTTTATATATAAGTATACATTAGTTTGGCTTTAAATTTACATATAGAGACTTTGTTTTATGTGTTTTAAATTAAAACAATGAGTTTTGAAATACATGTATATATATTTTATTAATAAAAGTTTGAAATTAGAATATGATTTTGTATATATATACAATTTTATATGTTATATCCATACCAATTCACTCATACCGTTTATCATCATCGATACAATTTTGATTTGATTTCGTCAATTTCTCGTCTATCAGCCTGCCGTCGAGTCCGTGCCAACCTTGTTTGTTTGGATTCATGCTTAGATTTCTTAACTCAACTTCATTGTCTATCTCTCTAGCCTCGAAAGGTGAGCAATCACTCACGACTAACGTTCTTTTATTTATTGAATTTGATTTCAATTGAAACGACAATTGAAATATGCTGCTGCTAGTTATTTACATTGCTATATATATGCCATCATCTGTATCTGTTCACCTGTGACATCTGACACTATTATCTGTTATTTACATTGCTATATATATGCCATCATCTGTATCTGTTCACCTGTGACATCTGACACTATTATCTGTTATTTATATTGCTATATATATGTCATTATCTGTATCTATTCACCTGTGACATCTGACACCATTATCTGTTATTTATATTGCTATATATATGTCATTATCTGTATCTGTTCATCTGTGACACCTGACATCATTATCTGTTATTTATATTGATGATATATGCCTGTTATGTTATTATCATATCTGTTATCACGCTGCAAGTTCCCTGTTAGTATAGAATTCACTATGGGTTGAAATGATACATACCCGAACGATCTGTAGAATAGGAGAAAATCGTTATGGGTTGAAATGATAAACCCAAGCGATTTTCATTGAATTGAATTTGGGATTGCGGGTTGAAAAGATATATACCCGTATATATATAAATTACGGATTGAAATGATAAATATCTGTATCACTTGACTATAGGGTAGAAAATTATATACAGATACCGTTGGTCTATATATAAATAATTTGAAATGATTTCTATGGTTTTGAAAAGAAATATATGGTTTTAATAAATATTGATTTTAAAGATTTGTTAAAGTTTATTTAATAAAGTTGGTTTGAATCAATATAAAATATGTTTAAGTATTTATGTAAGATTTATATTTTCAAATATAGAGTTTATAATGTTTCAGGTTGAAAGATAATTTGAAATTGATTTGGAATTCTTAATTATTTAAGAATTATACTTAAATAAGATTGATTTGAAATCCATTGAATTTGAAGTTTTAAGATATGTTTTATAACTTGAATTTGATTAAAAAGTGGCTTAAATGAATATTTCAACTTATATAAATTTAAATGCGATATTTTGTTTATATAAATTTGTAAATTGAAGTTGTATTTAGATGTATTGAAATGATTAAAGAAATATCTCAAAAACTAAATGAAATGAAATTAAATTGAGATATAAATGGAATTATCAAATTTAGTTTTTGAAATGTGGAATATTTAAAGCTTTGAAATATATTGAAATTTAATGGTTTATTTTGTGTTTCAAATCTGTATTTGAAATCGTTATAATTCGAAATTATTTATTGAGAAATTAAATTGAGTTGAAATTTATGAATTGAGATTGAATTAAGTTGAATTTGGAAGTCGAGTTAAATTGAATCGATTTGTGAATTTGTGGAAGCTATTTTATTTTATAAAGTATTTTTAAACTATATCTACAACTATTTATATTTTACTTTATAAATTATTTTAATATAAACTATTTTATATAAATCATTTTCAATATATATTATTTTATTATAACTATTTTAACTTAAACTATTTTATATAAACTATTTTTATTTTATAAACTATTTTATTTTATACACTAATTTTAATATCTAAACTGTTTAAGAGGAAAGTGTTATGGATTCCAAATGTTATGATTTCAAGCTATAGTTTCAAAGTGTTATGAATTTCAAGGTTTTGATTTCCAAAGTATTTTGATTTTAAAGGACTTACGATTTCGAAAGCGATATAACTTTGGAAAGTGATATGATTTTGGAAATGGATTTAGTTGAAAGTGAAAATGATATCGTATGGATATGGTTTTGAAATGGCAATGATATTTTGGTTTTGAAATATAAACTATTTTGAAAGTTTATTAAATGACCAATCGGTGTAATAATTACGTAGTTATTAAAGAGTCCGGGATCGGTTAGGGACATACTCTCTGTCTAAACCGAAAACCACTTTAATAACTATTATACGCGGAATGTTGATCCAGAACGAAGTGGATGGTTTTGATGAACGCGTTGACTGAAGAAAGAGAACGATTTTGGATGACCCCTGACATGACTAAAACAGGAGCCCTGCCGGGCCATTGAGGTTCGCCACCTCTAGTGGACACACTTCTTCGTTACCATATCTATTACTTTTGTGATTCGATTTGGCTGCACTCCTCGATTATGGGAGTGTTGTTTCACGGTGTTGGGGTAGTAGCTGCTATGCCCAACATCAGTCCGGATGACGCAACTACTAGTATCCTAGTTGGTATCGCCTCATGTACCTTGTCATACTGATTATCCTATTCGCGACCACTACGATTTGTTTTGTGTTATACCTATGGGGTACCCTCTGATAACCACTAGTTTACGGTGGGGCTTACAGTGCTGTATAGACTATGACATTATAAAATTGTGTTAAGGGGGATTATGGTAACGCCTTAACGCTATTTTAATATCGTACTTTACTGATTAGACATTATCTACTTAGCGTACACTACTACATATAGATAGTTTAACGGATCTTTAGGGGATGGTTATCCCAAACATCCTTTGAGTTACTTATATTTGAGTCGTTATTTCACTTGAGTTGGATTTATTGAATGTTAATCCTGACTCAAGTGTTCTGTGTTTTCTTTACGCTCGGGTCAGACTGAGTGTACCAGTATTCGAGACCCACCTTTGGAGTTGGAGCTTCGCTTGGAGATCCAGCTATCTATCCAGCTTTCAGTTATACTGTTGATTCCAGTGATGTATTCAGATCTTGTATTGACTATTGTATTGAGATATCTATTGTATTCGAGACTTCTGTTGTATCTTGTTTAACTCTATTATATATATAGTAGCTTCATGAACTACTATTCTTTTGTTTCCACTGCATTATTGTTATATTACTCTGTGTCTGTGATCGGTGATTATTTTATTACTGTATATGCTGAATTTTGCCAATTTAAATTAACAATCAACTGTTTTGAATTATTCAAGTCGGACATGTGTGGATTTATTGTCGATTTGAATGGTCCAAAATAGTGGGTCGTTACAGTTGGTATCAGAGCTTTGGCTCTAGGCAAACTTAGCATATGTAGTAAATTTGATACAGAATCACTTTCGTTCGAGCTTGAATTCCTTCTTCTTTGACTCGGTTTCTCTGAATTTTGGAACGCTCCCTTCAGTTCCAAAGTCCATTCGTGTCTCCCCTATTCGTGTCTTTTTAATTCTGGAGTATCCCATAACTCCACTTCGAATGATCTCTATAATGAATCGGCGGTCCCGCCAATCCTAGGATGATTTGTAAAGGGGTGAAACTCCTTTACAATAGAATTGATAATCCGAGATTTCTGTATCCTCGGATTTGATGCTACTATCTTTTGTTATCCTGAATTCTATCTCTTGTGATCTGATGTCGATTTGATTCAGAATTTCGCATCGATCGTATTCTTAAAGTCACGGTTGACTCGGTTAAGGTTACCCGCCATTTATATAAATTTATCCATCTTCCAATTTGAAATTCAATCATCTTATCTCCCTATCGAGTCTATCTTTTAGTTGAATTCTATTTGATTGGAGTTCCTCTACTTTGAATCTCATCTTTGCTTTGAAATCCATTCTTGAATTATCGAGTGAGGGAGTGTATTTGTAATTAATATTAAATGTTTTATATATTGTGTTGTTTGAGTTGTTGATGTTGATTTGGGTTTTCGATCGATTCGTCTGATCAACGCTATCGATAGGATTTCCAAAACACTTGAACAACAAAAACTGACACAATATTATTTACAAATTTGGTAAATGAAATAAATCTCTATGATTATATATATATAAGAAAATTTTCTGGAATTTAATAAGTTAATTAAATTGGTTGTTTGAAATGATAATATGTGATTATCATTTATTGTTCTAAATGAATTTATAAATATGTTTATAAATTGATTTGGAATTTTGAAATGAATTTAATTCAGAAATTTGAGAATTTAGTTTCCGGTGATTTCGAACTTTGGTTTTAAATTTTTAAAGTGTATATTATTGAAACTATTTTCGAATAGAAATCGGTTTCAAAGAATTTTAAAATGTTGAAATCAGTGCTCTTCTCTTTGTCGCTGGAAAATAATTTCGGTGATGGCGGCCGCATCATCGACATTCATTTTCGAGTTTCGAAGTGAAGAGACCATTCAGTAGCTTTGCTACACTTTGTTCGGAAATTTAATTTGATTTAAATTTCTATGGTATTACCCGATTTATTATATATAAAGATTTAATTTTGATCTGATATATACTATATATATTTATCTCAAAATTGTTTAAAGTAAATCAGAGATTTAAATTCTTAAGTTTATGATTTAAAGATGATTTTAATTATAAACTTAAGTCAAAAATTTTGGATAAATATTTAAACTTGAAATAATTGAATTTGAAAATTTTATTTGTATAGCACTAAATTGCATTTCAATATAACTTACCTAAATTATTCAGAAGTTAAAATGTAATTGGATAATATACAATATAAAATGATTTTATAAATAAAATTTGAGTGTTTATAATAAATGTTATACACTTAGATTTTAATTTAAAAAAAATGTTAATAAAGATGATAGAATAATAAGTTAATTGAATGAGATGAATATAATAAATTTTGTTCTGAAAGAATTAACAAATTGAAATTAGATCAACTTATGGAAATACCTTAAATTTAAACCAATTATTGAATATAAATTAATTTAAAAGTGAAATTTATATGGTTTAAATTAATTTATATGGTTAAATATATGTAATAAGACATATTAAGTGGAATAAACTTAATAATAATTTGGAATAAAAGAATTAAATTTGTTGAATAAAATATGAGTACAATAAATGATTATACAAATTGATGATTTAGAAATTGTTAATTTAGGATGACTAGATAATAAGATAATGAATTTAGAAATAGATAGATTGATTTAACTTAAGTGAACTCAAAGAGATTTAACCAAATTGTTAAATATTAATTAATTTAAATTGAAATTTATATGGCTTAGATTAATTGTTTTACTTGTATTCCAATCTATTTTCTTTCTGGTTGTTTCTATTCTCCTACCTCCTTCCTTTTCGGGGACGAATAGTTTTGAGTGGGGGAGAGTGTAACGACCCGTAAATTTTAACTGTTTTAATAACGTAATTAGTTGAAATTTTGTGAAATTTTAAACGATAAAATTTTGAAACAAAAATTTGATATTTGGAATGCGTCTAGTTAAACATAGCAACTGGTAAATTTTCATCCAAAAATATGAAAGTTTATTTTCGTGTGTAATTTTGTTTCAATTTAATCAGTTAAGAATTGATGAAATTAAAATGTTTTCGAAACCTAAATATTTTTATATAGAAAATTTTTAAATCATCTTCTGAGCAAGACGTCATTTTTCGTTTTTCCAAATTCGGACTTCTTTAGCTCCGTCGATCTTATTTTTCTGCGTTTTTGCTGCATTTTCCGCTAGTAGAAAATTCGAATTTTTATAATTCAATCATAACACTAATATATGTATACCGTTTTGGTCGTCTTGTCATGCCGATCTCTACGGTATATTCGATTGAAAATTTTGGAGTTCGGTGTGCGGTGCAATCCCCAAAATGATTGGCTATCAAATCCGTATTTAAATTTTGTTTGCACTGTCCTTTCACTTGCCCTGCCATATTCCAACGGCCACTTACTTTAATAATTTCCTAAAATCGCATGTGACCTTTCCTTTCCCATTTAATAAATTTTTCTCTTCTGTCATTTCATTTTCATAGGGTTCTCTGTCTTCTTCCAAAAGAAAGTTATATTATTTTAATTCTAACTTATATTTATAACTTGCTCGTTATGCATCAGAAAGAAAAAGCCTTCTCCTCCTTTCTTTGTATATCATGTCCATTCCTTTTCAGGTCATGGAACCGCTTCCAACTTTCCCTTCCCCGACCTTTTTCCTCTCCGCACTCTCTCTCTCCTCGCCACATGAGGCAGCCGATCCCCTTCATCCCACCTCCGGCTGTGCAAGCCTCAATCATCACCCCTCTGCCTAACTGCTTCACCACCCCTTCTCCTCAGTTAGCCATCCAGACAACCAAGAACCCTCCTCCATCGACCGCAACCATAGCTCCGCCACTATACTTAACCTCACCCGCCCTATACCATTTCCGTTCGCCTTCTCCTTCGAGCAGCTCGACCGCGCCAGAAACCAACTCTCCACCCGTGGCCGACCACAACCACCGTGCGTCTTCCCACCGGCAGGCCCGAACCCAAACCCCGCGTGTCTTGCTCCACGTCCACCCATGCTCCGCCTAGCCACAACCGAGCACAGCCTAACACAATTTACCATCACCATTCCCCACGCCATCTCTTGCTTCCCCTCCGCAGCCTTCGCCCCTCCCTCGCCTGAGCAACCGTGAAACCAACAGCCAACCCATGCTTTGCCGTTCACAGCCAAAGCCGACCAAGCCACCTTGTTCATCTCCGCCTTGCTTCGCCTTCACCCTCCATCCTCTTGCTTGCCGAGCACCATTTTATCTTAGGTAAGAATATATATATATATATATATATATACTTATCTTATAGTTTTATTTTACATTAGTTGTATGGTTTTATTTTTATATGTTTGCTGTTATGTATATATATATGTACACTGTTTGTATCATATAGGAGAATTTATATAAAGGAATTTATATATATTACTTTGTGTTGAGTATGTGTTATTATAAAAACTGTTTTACAGTTTTGCTGTTTAGTTTTTATATTACAAGGTTTTGTTTATAGCTCTTATATGTTGCTCTATAGTTGTGTTCACTGTATATTATATCTAAAGGAAAGTATATACCATGATATATTAAAGTATATATATTTTACGTTAAACTGCATATGAGTTTACAATACACATTTTTAGCAATATTAAATTTATGCATTAGTCATCTACTTTTATATGATAGTTTGTTGTTAATAGGTACAGGTTTATAATAGTTTAAAGGCCTATACGTATGTTTATCCACATGTTATACAATTAGTTTTCTTTTGTTTCGTATATTATAAAAATATATACATATATTTAAGCATACGAGTTATATATGGCTATAGGCTTCTTTTGTTGAAAGGTGTGTATGTATATAGTATGTTGGACCGTATATATGCATCTACATTTTGTGGGTTACAACATGTATAATCTGGACTGTATATTTGTTCTTTAATGCAAATATGGGCTTTAATGTATGTTTATATAAATTTGTTTATATATAAGTATCCATTGTTTGGCTTTAAATTTACATATAGAGACTTTGTTTTATGTGTTTTAAATTTAAAACAATGAGTTTTGAAATACATGTATATATATTTTATTAATAAAAGTTTGAAATTAGAATATGATTTTGTATATATATACAATTTTATATGTTATATCCATACCAATTCACTCATACCGTTTATCATCATCGATAGAATTTTGATTTGATTTCGTCAATTTCTCGTCTATCAGCCTGTCGTCGAGTCCGTGCCAACCTTGTTTGTTTGGATTCATGCTTAGATTTCTTAACTCAACTTCATTGTCTATCTCTCTAGCCTCGAAAGGTGAGCAATCACTCACGACTAACGTTCTTTTATTTATTGAATTTGATTTCAATTGAAACGACAATTGAAATATGCTGCTGCTAGTTATTTACATTGCTATATATATGCCATCATCTGTATCTGTTCACCTATGACATCTGACACTATTATCTATTATTTACATTGCTATATATATGCCATCATCTGTATCTGTTCACCTGTGACATCTGACACTATTATCTGTTATTTATATTGCTATATATATGTCATTATCTGTATCTATTCACCTGTGACACCTGACACCATTATCTGTCATTTATATTGCTATATATATGTCATTATTTGTATCTGTTCATCTGTGACACCTGACACCATTATCTGTTATTTATATTGATGATATATGCCTGTTATGTTATTATCATATCTGTTATCACGCTGCAAGTTCCCTATTAGTATAGAATTCACTATGGGTTGAAATGATACATACCCGAACGATTTGTAGAATAGGAGAAAATCGTTATGGGTTGAAATGATAAACCCAAGCGATTTTCATTGAATTGAATTTGGGATTGCGGGTTGAAAAGATATATACCCGTATATATATAAATTACGGATTGAAATGATAAACATCTGTATCACTTGACCATAGGGTAGAAAATTATATACAGACACCGTTGGTCTATATATAAATAATTTGAAATGATTTCTATGGTTTTGAAAAGAAATATATGGTTTTAATAAATATTGATTTTAAAGATTTGTTAAAGTTTATTTAATAAAGTTGGTTTGAATCAATATAAAATAGGTTTTAGTATTTATGTAAGATTTATATTTTCAAATATTGAGTTTATAATGTTTCAGGTTGAAAGATAATTTGAAATTGATTTGGAATTCTTAATTATTTAAGAATTATACTTAAATAAGATTGATTTGAAATCTATTAAATTTGAAGTTTAAAGATATGTTTTATAACTTGAATTTGATTAAAAAGTGGCTTAAATGAATATTTCAACTTATATAAATTTAAATGGGATATTTTGTTTATATAAATTTGTAAATTGAAGTTGTATTTAGATGTATTGAAATGATTAAAGAAATATCTCAAAAACTAAATGAAATGAAATTAAATTGAGATATAAATGGAATTATCAAATTTAGTTTTTGAAATGTGGAATATTTAAAGCTTTGAAATATATTGAAATTTAATGGTTTATTTTGTGTTTCAAATCTGTATTTGAAATCGTTATAATTCGAAATTATTTATTGAGAAATTAAATTGAGTTAAAATTTATGAATTAAGATTGAATTAAGTTGAATTTGGAAGTCGAGTTAAATTGAATCGATTTGTGAATTTGTGGAAGCTATTTTATTTTATAAAGTATTTTTAAACTATATCTACAACTATTTATATTTTACTTTATAAATTATTTTAATATAAACTATTTTATATAAATCATTTTCAATATATATTATTTTATTATAACTATTTTAACTTAAACTATTTTATATAAACTATTTTTATTTTATAAACTATTTTATTTTATACACTAATTTTTTATGTTTCTCTATAGTTGTGTTCACTATATATTATATTTAAAGGAAAGTATATACCATGATATATTAAAGTATATATATTTTACGTTAAACTGCATATGAGTTTACAGTACACATTTTAACAATATTAAATTTATGCATTAGTCGTCTACTTTTATATGATAGTTTGCTGTTAATAGGTACAGGTTTATAATAGTTTAAAGGCCTATACGTATGTTTATCCACATGTTATATAGTTAGTTTTCTTTTGTTTCGTATATTATAAAAATATATACATATATTTAAGCATACGAGTTATATATGGCTATAGGCTTCTTTTGTTGAAAGGTGTGTATGTATATAGTATGTGGGACCGTATATATGCATCTACATTTTGTGGGTTACAACATGTATAATCTGGACTGTATATTTGTTCTTTTATGTAAATATGGGCTTTAATGTATGTTTATATAAATTAGTTTATATATAGGTATACATTAGTTTGGCTTTAAATTTACATATAAAGACTTTGTTTTATGTGTTTTAAATTTAAAACAATGAGTTTTGAAATACATGTATATATATTTTATTAATAAAAGTTTGAAATTAGAATATTATTTTGTATATATATACAATTTTATATGTTATATCCATATCAATTCACTCATACTGTTTATCATCATCGATACAATTTTGATTTGATTTCGTCAATTTCTCGTCAATCAGCATGCCGTCGAGTCCGTGCCAACCTTGTTTGTTTGGATTCATGCTTAGATTTCATAACTCAACTTCATTGTCTATCTCTCTAGCCTCGAAAGGTGAGCAATCACTCACGACTAACGTTCTTTTATTTATTGAATTTGATTTCAATTGAAACGACAATTGAAATATGCTGCTGCTAGTTATTTACATTGCTATATATATGCCATCATCTGTATCTGTTCATCTGTGACATCTGACACTATTATCTGTTATTTACATTGCTATATATATGCCATCATCTGTATCTGTTCACCTGTGACATCTGACACTATTATCTGTTATTTATATTGCTATATATATGTCATTATCTGTATCTGTTCACCTATGACACTTGACACCATTATCTGTTATTTATATTGATATATATATATGTCATTATCTGTATCTGTTCATCTGTGACACCTGACACCATTATCTGTTATTTATATTGATGATATATGCCCGTTATGTTATTATCATATCTGTTATCACATTGCAAGTACTTTGTTAGTATAGAATTCACTATGGGTTGAAATGATACATACCCGAACGATCTGTAGAATAGGAGAAAATCGTTATGGGTTGAAATGATAAACCCAAGCGATTTTCATTGAATTGAATTTGGGATTGCGGGTTGAAAAGATATATACCCGTATATATATAAATTACGGATTGAAATGATAAATATCCGTATCACTTGACCATAGGGTAGAAAATTATATACAGACACCGTTGGTCTATATATAAATAATTTGAAATGATTTCTATGATTTTGAAGAGAAATATATGGTTTTAATAAATATTGATTTTAAAGATTTGTTAAAGTTGATTTAATAAAGTTGGTTTGAATCAATATAAAATATGTTTTAGTATTTATGTAAGATTTATATTTTCAAATATTGAGTTTATAATGTTTCAGGTTGAAAGATAATTTGAAATTGATTTGGAATTCTTAATTATTTAAGAATTATACTTAAATAAGATTGATTTGAAATATATTAAATTTAAAGTTTTAAGATATGTTCTATAACTTGAATTTGATTAAAAAGTGGCTTAAATGAATATTTCAACTTATATAAATTTAAATGGGATATTTTGTTTATATAAATTTGTAAATTGAAGTTGTATTTAGATGTATTGAAATGATTAAAGAAATATCTCAAAAACTAAATGAAATTAAATTAAATTGAGATATAAATGGAATTATCAAATATAGTTTTTGAAATGTGGAATATTTAAAGCTTTGAAATATATTGAAATTTAATGGTTTATTTTGTGTTTCAAATTTGTATTTGAAATCGTTATAATTCGAAATTATTTATTGAGAAATTAAATTGAGTTGAAATTTATGAATTGAGATTGAATTAAGTTGAATTTGGAAGTCGAGTTAAATTGAATCGATTTGTGAATTTGTGGAAGCTATTTTATTTTATAAAGTATTTTTAAACTATATCTACAACTATTTATATTTTACTTTATAAATTATTTTAATATAAACTATTTTATATAAATCATTTTCAATATATATTATTTTATTATAACTATTTTAACTTATAACTATTTTATATAAACTATTTTTATTTTATAAACTATTTTATTTTATACACTAATTTTAATATCTAAACCGTTGAAGAGGAAAGTGTTATGGATTCCGAATGTTATGATTTCAAGCTATAGTTTCAAAGTGTTATGAATTTCAAGGTTTTTATTTCCAAAATATTTTGATTTTAAAGGACTTAGGATTTCGAAAGCGATATAACTTTGGAAAGTGATATGATTTTGGAAATGGATTTAGTTGAAGTGAAAATGATATCGTATGGATATGGTTTTGAAATGGCAATGATATTTTGGTTTTGAAATATAAACTATTTTGAAAGTTTATTAAATGACCAATCGGTGTAATAATTACGTAGTTATTGAAGAGTCCGGGATCGGTTAGGGACATACTCTCTGTCTAAACCGAAAACCACTTTAATAACTATTATACGCGGAGTGTTGATCCAGAACGAAGTGGATGGTTTTGATGAACGCGTTGACTGAAGAAAGAGAACGATTTTGGATGACCCCTCACATGACTAAAACAGGAGCCCTGCCGGGCCATTGAGGTTCGCCACCTCTAGCGGACACACTTCTTCGTTACCATATCTATTACTTTTGTGATTCGATTTGGGTGCACCCCTCGATTATGGGAGTGTTGTTTCGCGGTGTTGGGGTAGTAGCTGCTATGCCCAACATCAGTTCAGATGACGCAACTACTAGTATCCTAGTTGGTATCGCCTCATGTACCTTGTCATACTGATTATCCTATTCGCGACCACTATGATTTGTTTTGTGTTATACCTATGGGGTACCCTCTGATAACCACTAGTTTACGGTGGGGCTTACGGTGCTGTATAAACTATGACATTATAAAATTGTGTTAAGGGGGATTATGGTAACGCCTTAACGCTATTTTAATATCATACTTTACTGATTAGACATTATCTACTTAGCGTACACTACTACATATAGATAGTTTAACGGATTCTTAGGGGATGGTTATCCCAAACATCCTTTGAGTTACTTGTATTTGAGTCGTTATTTCACTTGAGTTGGATTTATTGAATGTTAATCCTGACTCAAGTGTTCTGTGTTTTCTTTACGCTCGGGTCAGACTGAGTGTACCAGTATTCGAGACCCACCTTTGGAGTTGGAGCTTCGCTTGGAGATCCAGCTATCTATCCAGCTTTCAGTTATACTGTTGATTCCAGTGATGTATTCAGATCTTGTATTGACTATTGTATTGAGATATCTACTGTATTCGAGACTTCTGTTGTATCTTGTTTAACTCTATTATATATATAGTAGCTTCATGAACTACTATTCTTTTGTTTCCGCTGCATTATTGTTATATTACTCTATGTCTGTGATCTGTGATTATTTTATTACTGTATATGCTGAATTTTGCCAATTTAAATTAACAATCTACTGTTTTGAATTATTCAAGTCGGACATGTGTGGATTTATTGTTGTTTTTTGAATGGTCCAAAATAGTAGGTCGTTACATAAGAGGCCCTGGTCTCTTTAACAACCAAACATCGTTTTACACCCTGGTTGGTTCTTTTCTATTTCGAACAATTCATACTTGACATCAAAATATTATATTCGCTTCAAAATCAATTTCATTTTGAAATATCATATTCACTTCAAAAATCATATTCAGTTCGATACATTATTCTCACTTGAAAATATCATTTCACTTCAATATCTCGATTTTACTTTCAAAATCATTTCGAATTTTGATTTAGGTTATAACTTCATTTTAACCCAATTAGCATTTAAATCCAAGATTTAAATATAAACATTTCACTCTGACTAGTTTGAATTTTTAGAAAATAGTTTGAATAGTTTTAAAATAGTTTATTAGAAAATAGTTTGGGTATTAAAATGGTTTATATAGTAAATAGCTTGGAAAGTCAAATTAATTTGAATATTTAAAAGATAGATTTAAATAGTTTGTATTAAAATAGTTTATTTGAAAATAGTTTCAAAGTCAAACTGATTTAATTCCAAATTTCCCAATTCAAATCACTTTCAATTTCTATTTCCATTTCCATTTAAATCGATTCAATTTCAATTTCAATTCGACTTAACTTTGATTCCAATTTTAATTCAAATCAATTTCAATCTCAATTCCAAACTAATCCAATTTCGATTTCAATTTCAACTAATTTCAATTCTATTCCAATTTGAATTAATTTCATTTCAATTCTCAATTTTAAACCATTTCAATTTATATCAATTCCAAGTTCAATTTCAAAATATCGATTTAAATCATTTATATCAAATTTAACTTCAATATTCAATTGAAGATTTCAAATCTTCAAAGTAATTCAATTCCGAGCTCAATTTTGAAATATCGTTTTTAATTACGCTCACCTAGCAATATTTCAAAGTTCGAATAAAATCCAAATCCTTTAAAAACAAATCAATTTCTGAAACTCAAATCATATTCCAATTATACTTCAAAATCTCAAATTTCATTTTAAACGATTTCGTTTAACACAATTTAATTCCACAATTTGAGCTCAAGTTCGAAAAAGAATTCAATTTCCAATTCGATTTTAGTTCTTTAAATCCGAATCATTTTAATAATTTCAAATCAAAAATTTAAAATCCTTTAATTTAACCAATCCGGTGTTCGTACATAATTTTATATCCTATGGCCAAGTGATCGGTTATTTTAATTTAACTTCAGAGATGGATATATATCATTTCAATCCAAAATAAATGTCATAGGTAAATATCATTTCAACCTACTTCTTAATTTTTTTCAAAATAATTTGATTTACGGTTTTATATGCTGTAAATAATATATAGGATGGTAGGAGGATATATCAAAATAAGTAAACATTCAAATCATCCAAAACATCAATCAATAGCATCCATCAAAATCAATCATCCCAACAATCCATAATTCACAACAA
Organism: Allium fistulosum; assembly: GCA_030737815.1. NCBI lineage: Eukaryota > Viridiplantae > Streptophyta > Magnoliopsida > Asparagales > Amaryllidaceae > Allium > Allium fistulosum. The sequence continues at coordinate 287,129,029 of CM060904.1, read as the reverse complement.
CTAACCAATTATCAATGATTGAGAAACTTACTAACAGTTTAATTCCGATTCAAGTTAATCGTCAATTTAAATTTCTATCAGTTGATTCAAATGTCAATTCAAATGTTAATTAAAATTATCAAACAACAATCAAAAAATTTAAATCACTCCATAATTTTAAATTTAACTAACATAAAAATATTCTAGTACGTCATGAGAGTTTAAAACACTCACCTTCGCGGATTTAGGAAAACGGGCACGGACACGGTGATCCGGGTACAAACACGATAAAACGGGAAGATGACGGCTGCCTAGGCAGAATGTTGTTGCATACGAAACTTCGACGAAGTGGACGACGTACAGAGCAAAGCTTCGGATATGCGGACTAGGCGTTCAGAAGTTGGCGAGCGGGTTCGGGTTCGATTGGAGACTTGGTGGCGGGTTCAGAGCAGTTTGGCCGTAGGTGGGAGGAGGACTTCGGGTCGGTGGATGGTTGGGTGTGTGCTTTGGCTGGAGAAGGCGGGGTTAGTGGATGCTGTGGGGGTTCGGGCAGGCTGGTGGCAGGCTTAGGTGGTACAGGAGGAGGCTTCAGTCGTGGGCTAGGTGGAGGGAGGCGTGGTCAGGGATGTTGGGTGGTGGAGCTTCGGGCTGGGCTGGTTAAAGGGGTTGGTGGCAAGGCGGGTGCGGGTTCGGTGGCAAGGATGGGCTCGGGAGGCGGCGAGATGGGTATGCAGCTGGTGGGTCCGGTGTGGGGTGGTGAAGCGGCAGGAAGGTGGCCGGAGGGAGGTGCTCGGTTGGAAGGGTGGCAGGTCGGGTGGAGCCGGCTGGGCTAGGAGGCGATGGTCAGTTCGGGGGCTGGGGAGCTGGGCTGAGGGGCTGGGTAGGTGGAGGGGTGGTGCTGTTGCGGACTAGGCGGAGGGTAGGGCAGAGGGAGTAGTGGTTCGACGAAGGCTTCGGGTGTGGATGGTGGGTTGGAAGCAGGGCATGGCTTCAGGAGGGGAGGTGGTGTAGGCCGAGGGTGCGGTGGCGGGCCAAGGCAGGCGAAGGGCAGGTGGTGCAGGAGTTCGGGCGAAGGTTGGTGGATGGGTTAGCAGGTGGGGTCGGGAGTTGCAGCTGGGAGCAGTGAAGGCAAGGAGGAGGTTGGTGGCGGGAGGTGTGAGCGGGAGTGGACTGGGTAGGGTGGTGGTCGAGCTCATGGGCTGGAGGAACGGGTGGGGATGGCTAGGAGTGTGCAAATGGAGGTAGGTGGTTGGAGGAAGGAGAAAGTATAAAGGGAGGGGCTAGTTACGTAGGTTATTATTTTTAGTTTACAAATATATACTTGCATATTTTCTAGCACTTGTCTGCTTTATTTCCTCCAGCAATTGCGGAAGAGAAAGAGGGGAGCAGGAAGAAGCACGAATAAATAGAGGGGAAGAATGCACAGAGGCATTAAATGTAGCATTAAATAAATGGGGTTGCGCACGCAACAAATGTCTATGAAAAGAATTTGGGCTGGGAAAGGATAAATGCAATTATGACTCGAGGGCACGGTCACAGACCATTATTTCAACCATTTAGCGTTTTGCAACGGAAGCAAAAATACGAAAACAAATATACCGCAGAGATCAGCGCGACGAGACGAATCCAACGATGTACTCGAATCTGCGTTACGACATTCGTAGCACAATTTCATCTATCGCCGCTATTACCGCTTTCGAAATTGGACAACAACGGCAATTCTTGATAAACGGAGCTACAAATGTCGGAATTGGACGGAATGAATTTTGATGTTTTAATCAGAAAATTTTCTAGATCATTTCTATGTAAAAATATTCTTACTTTAAAATTTGACAATTCACACTAAAATCCGTGCTGACCGAGTTTCGGACGAATTTTGATGTAAAACAAATTCCGTTGGCCTTATTTAAATGGACGCATTCCAAATATCTAGTTTTCCTTGTCAAATATTTATTTTTTAAAAATAATTTTATTTCAAAATCTTCATTAAATTCTTATTTAACTTGTTGAAAAATCCAAGTCGTTACCATCTCCCCCACTCAAAACTTTTCGTCCTCGAAAAGTGACTAAGTACTAAATTTAACACTTGATATATCTTATTCAAAACAACCAACTTATAAAACATAAACATCTTATTTGCAAAACTATTACTACGCCTGTTATCCCGCTTTTTGGTCAAAGCCGGAATATCAAACAAATCGACAAGAAAGGATGGATATCAGGATTGGAAGTCGATTGGAAACAAGGCTGCGATGGATGTCGTCAAAATTTGACCGGGCTCCGATCAGGACGGAATCGATTGGAGATGATGATGAGGACTAGGAGAGGCTACGTTGCAAATTTCAGGTTAATCGGAGTTCATATGAAGGAGATATGGATGGATTACGATGTACAGGGAATGGTTCGAATCGATGTGCTTCGCATCGATCAAGAGGATGGTGGTTCGAATCGATGCGTTTCGTATCGACCATAAAGTAAGGACTTCGAATCGATACCGTTCGTATCGATTGGCACAGGTTCGACTCGATGGCAACACACCCAGGTTGTTAAACAAGCATGCGGAGGTTTGTTCGAATCGATACCCTTCGTATCGACCGGCATGGACTTGGATTAGTAGCTTCGTATCGATAAGAAGGCAAGGACTGATGATACATTTCGTATCGATCGTAGCTAGAATTGATACGAAGGAAGGACAGATGCGTATGGATACAAAGGACTTAGGGACAATGTTCGTATCGATCGTATTCGAGTCGAACGATACGAAGGAAATAGCCGGAGCAACACGAGTGGATGGATACGAACGAGTCTCAGTTCGAATCCATGATATGGTTGAATCCCACGAATCCACTAAGTCACAACAACTAAAAACTAGGATTCGACCCAGTCAACTCGGCATGAAAGTCGGATCGATTCGAAGGAGGCGCACCACGTCATCACAGAAGCGCATGCTTGGATCGATTCGAAGCAATCGATTCGAACGTAATCGATTCGAACAGAGCACTGCAACCAGAAAAGCGACCTTGAATCGATCATAACTCGAGATCTACAAGTCCAAATGCTATGAAATTTTCACAGTAGCTTGGGCACATGTCGAAGAATGTTCACACCAAATTTCAGCTTGATTGGACAATTTCTTGATCGATTCGAACATAGCTTCGAATCGATCCCAAAGTGGGCCCGGATTTCCAGAAAGCGGGCATGTGGGCCCCCTCACGTGCCAGAACTGGTCTCCCTTCAATTTAGGCGAAATATCAGCCTCCTACACCTATAAATAGAGCCCCTGGTTATTCAGAAAAGGGGTCGGACAATTTTGAGAGCTAAGGAGCGCCCAGACTCTGCCTGATTTACTCCAGATCACCATTGCTGCCTTAGATTCAGATTATAATCATAAAATCCGTTGTACTACGCGATATGAAATTGTAATCTTCAAGCATCGATCAATAAAAGATAAAAACTTTGGAGTGGACGTAGGCCGGAGATAGCCGAACCACTATAAATCTCGTGTTTTTGTTCATTATTTCTGGATTGCTGTTTGTTGTTTGTTTAGATCTGAGATTTGCGTTTGAATATTGCTCATTTGTATTCATACACTGGTGCTTTCACAACATTCGGGGTTTGTGACCATTTTTGGCGCAAACACTTTGGTGCTTTCACCGAGAAGGACTAACACCCGCTACATCGGATTGAAGTTTAGATTTGAAAGTTTGAAGGATTCAGATTGACTCGGCAATGACTCGACAAACAAGACAAAGAGCTGAGAGAAGCCAACAGGGAGGAAGTCAAGAGGCATCCTCCGGAGCTGGAGAAGGACAAGCTCTAATTTACATTACCAGAGACGAAATGGAAGCTATGGCAAATTCATTGCATGAGAGGTTGCTGAAGAGTCAACAGGATATGATGCAGACTTTCTTCGAGCAGATGAGAGCCGCAGGAACACAGAACCTTGGACCAACTATAGCGACTACAAATGTGGAACAAGGAACTAGGGTTGCAGAACCCAATGGAGGATAGAATACAGAACCAGAAGGCAATCAACAAGGGCTTGGGGGCAGGCCCACAGGATCCAACGCAGAAGGACCTTTGGAAGGAGTTCAGCAGGCTAGAGCCAACGTTGCGGCTAATGAGCCACATGAAGAATATGTGCCGGAGTTCCCTCGGGAGCATGGGGGGCAACACCTAACAGGCAATGCTGGATTAATGGAAATCATTAGGAAGGCTATGCGTGGAGGTTCGACCAATAGAGATTTGGAAGGGGTGAACAGGAGTCCGTTCGCTCGGGAAATCAGGATAGCTCAGAATCCACCTAAGTTCAAGTTACCTAGCGTGGAAGTATATAATGGAAAGGCTGACCCGACTGATCACTTGATGAGATACACTAGACACATGGAAGTGCTGGGGGCATCGGAGGAAGTGATGGCCAGATGTTTCCCTTTATACTTAACAGACCTAGCGGCAATGTGGTTTAGGCAGCTGGAAGAAGGATCTATCAGGACTTGGAGGGAATTGGTGGATAGGTTTTTGGGACAGTTTTGGGTTCATATCAAGAGGCCGAAGAACGTGATGACGCTGACATCGGTGAAACAAAGGACGGATGAATCACTTAGGGCTTTTCTAACTCGATTCAATGCGGCAGTTGCTTCGGTGGATCGGCCGGATCCATCAATGGTTTTGATGGCAGCAGTGTCGGGAGTCAGAGAGGATTCGGATTTCAAGGTATCTTTAGTACGAGACCCACCACTGGATCTCGGGGAATTCTTTCATGAAGCTGAAAGGTTCCTTCGGCAAGAAGATGCGTGTATGGACTTAAAGCTAAAGGAAGTGAATGTGACCGGGGGTGGAGGACCATCCGATGGAAGCTCAGATAAAGATAAGGGAAAAAGGAAGCTGGACGAAAATTCTGAAAAAGCTAGGAAGCGATGGAAGGATCCAAAGTTTTCCACATACACAGAATTGAATGAGACGCTGGAGCGGATTTACTTGGAAACTCGGAATCGCCTTCCTTACCGAAGGCCGGCTAGAAGAGAACCATCCGAACGGGAAAGGGCATCAGGAAGGCACTGTGTCTTCCACGATCTGGATGGGCATGATACCAACAGCTGCAGGCACTTAAAGGACATAATTGAGGAGCATGTGAGGAGTGGGCAATTAAGGCAGTATGTTGGGGCTCGGAATGCAGCGGTGGAGCAGGAACAACCACCGCCCACCTCAAGCCATGATGGCATGAGGCCAAGGAATGATGGTCGATTGATTATCAATTGACCAGGATAATATGAAATAAGTAACAAACCATTGGCGAGCAACCAAGTCATTTACACATGTATGGGGACGGAGATAGCCCCTAGGCATGCTCTGAATGATGATAAACCGCAAAGCCATGGTTTGCGAAATCTGTCTTTTGTTTTTGGATTGGACACTTGGTTTTCTGGTTTGGTTTTTGGGGTTTGGATTGAACTCCTGATTTTGCTTGTTTTTCTGGTTTTTACATTCATTCGGATGATTGTTCTCCGTTTTGGATGATGATTTTGATTTTTGGTATGGATTTCTGGCTTTCCGATTTGATTTGGATTTTGGATTGGATTCTGATTGGATTCTTTTTGGTTTTTGATAAACGATCGTCAGGTGTGGATTACGCCTGGAAAGGGGTGAGTCTTTTTGCCCGAACGTGGTAAATTGACTCATTCAGGTCGTCGAGTATGGACTATGCTCGGCAAGGGTCCGGAGTGACCAGGATTCGGCCTAGGACTTAGGCCCTCTATTATCGATTATTATTTCAGGTCATCGAGTATGGACTATGCTCAACAAGGGTCCGGAGAGACCAGGATTCGGCCTAGGACTTAGGCCTTGTATTATCAATTATCATTTTCAGGTCGTTGAGTATGGACTATGCTCAACAAGGGTCCGGAGCGACCAGGATTCGGCTTAGGACTTAAGCCATGGCATTACTTACGTCCAGGGACACTGGACCACGGTCGTCAGGTGTGGATTGCGCTTGGCAAGAACCCGGAGAGGTTAGCTCAACGTCCAGGGACACTGGACCACGGTCGTCGAGTGTGGATTGCGCTTGGCAAGAGCCCAGAGAGGTTATGGATTTGGATAACGACCCGGAGAGGTCCTGGGTTCGGCTATTGGCTATTGGATAAGAATGGATCAAAGGCTCGATCTTCGAGTTCGGATGGACATAGGATTCGCTATGGACTTTGGATATCGGATATGGAATTATACAAAACACGCCTTCTTATCACAAGGCATGTTTTGGGGGGCAAATGTTATCCCGCTTTTTGGTCAAAGCCGGAATATCAAACAAATCGACAAGAAAGGATGGATATCAGGATTGGAAGTCGATTGGAAACAAGGCTGCGATGGATGTCGTCAAAATTTGACCGGGCTCCGATCAGGACGGAATCGATTGGAGATGATGATGAGGACTAGGAGAGGCTACGTTTCAAATTTCAGGTTAATCGAAGTTCATATGAAGGAGATATGGATGGATTACGATGTACAGGGAATGGTTCGAATCGATGTGCTTCACATCGATCAAGAGGATGGTGGTTCGAATCGATGCGTTTCGTATCGACCATAAAGTAAGGACTTCGAATCGATACCGTTCGTATCGATTGGCACAGGTTCGACTCGATGGCAACACACCCAGGTTGTTAAACAAGCATGCGGAGGTTTGTTCGAATCGATACCCTTCGTATCGACCGACATGGACTTGGATTAGTAGCTTCGTATCGATAAGAAGGCAAGGACTGATGATACATTTCATATCGATCGTAGCTAGAATTGATACGAAGGAAGGACAGATGCGTATGGATACGAAGGACTTAGGGACAATGTTCGTATCGATCGTATTCGAGTCGAACGATACGAAGGAAATAGCCGGAGCAACACGAGTGGATGGATACGAACGAGTCTCAGTTCGAATCCATGATATGGTTGAATCCCACGAATCCACTAAGTCACAACAACTAAAAACTAGGATTCGACCCAGTCAACTCGGCATGGAAGTCGGATCGATTCGAAGGAGGCGCACCACGTCATCACAGAAGCGCATGCTTGGATCGATTCGAAGCAATCGATTCGAACGTAATCGATTCGAACAGAGCACTGCAACCAGAAAAGCGACCTTGAATCGATCATAACTCGAGATCTACAAGTCCAAATGCTATGAAATTTTCACAGTAGCTTGGGCACATGTCGAAGAATGTTCACACCAAATTTCAGCTTGATTGGACAATTTCTTGATCGATTCGAACATAGCTTCGAATCGATCCCAAAGTGGGCCCGGATTTCCAGAAAGCGGGCATGTGGGCCCCCTCACGTGCCAGAACTGGTCTCCCTTCAATTTAGGCGAAATATCAGCCTCCTACACCTATAAATAGAGCCCCTGGTCATTCAGAAAAGGGGTCGGACAATTTTGAGAGCTAAGGAGCGCCCAGACTCTGCCTAATTTACTCCAGATCACCACTGCTGCCTTAGATTCAGATTATAATCATAAAATCCGTTGTACTACGCGATATGAAATTGTAATCTTCAAGCATCGATCAATAAAAGATAAAAACTTTGGAGTGGACGTAGGCCGAAGATAGCCGAACCACTATAAATCTCGTGTTTTTGTTCATTATTTCTGGATTGCTGTTTGTTGTTTGTTTAGATCTGAGATTTGCGTTTGAATATTGCTGATTTGTATTCATACACTGGTGCTTTCACAACATTCGGGGTTTGTGACCATTTTTGGCGCAAACAACGCCTCTACTACACCACTCCGATATCGGTTTTATGGAAAATATAACTTATATATAAAAACAAGCTATAAAATTTTTAAAACTTCAAAATTTGTCTCACAAATACGTAGCCATACAACTATCATATGCACTCAAAACAATTAAAACAATGCTTTACAACTAAACAAATCATCCAACAATCCATATTCATCTAATTTAATTCATAACTATCACAATTTACATTTTCAATGTCAATATTTAATTTATACACTATCATTCTCATTAACATTTATTCTTCACTAACATTCAATTGGTTTGTTTCAAATTTATTAATATTTAGTTGGTTTACTTCCAATTTGAAATTAGATTCAATTACTCATTTTAATTTTTCTTGCACTCGCTTATTTATTCAATTTCTTTCACACTTAAATTACATTTCATTTTAAAATTCAAGTTTGTATTCATTTATTAATTCATTTTATAACCTAAGTGGAATTAATTCACTCTACTAATTTTATCTAGTTTCATCTAATACCCAATTCAATTTATTTACTATTAAGTTAACTTCATTCCATTTTAATACATTACTTAGTTTGTTTAACTCTAATTTAAATTTTTCTTCTTATCGTTCACATTTAACAAATTTAAGTTTGTTTACCTTAATATTTCTCAAACCTATAAGTTATGCAAATTTATTCGTTTAAACTTTCATTTTATTATTTTATCTAATTCTTTTCGAACACAATTCAATTTTTATTTAAGCTTTCTTAAGTTAGACATTCTTTTATTTAACATTTCTTAAGTTAATTCTTTTATTTCATTTCTCAAATTCAAATTTTCCATTGTTTGCTTAATAGTTTTTAAAACTAAAATTTTTCTTCCCTGTTCAAATTGATAAGTTATAACTTATTTTTATCTATACTATTTTCAATTATAAGTTCAAAACTATTTTCATATATTTATCAAATCATATTTATAGTATTTTCCACAACAAAACTTGTTTAGTCAAAATAGATTTCTTTTGGTAGCAATTCTCACTCAGAAACTTGAAAATGAATACTGGCGATGCTGCAGTCATCCCTAGAATTATTTCCCAGCGACTTAAGCGAGTTCAATGCTTTTATTTTCTTCAAAAATCTTTTCAAAATATTTTCCTAGTCAAAATCTTCCAAATAATATTAATATTAAATTTGAAGGCTTCGAAAACAAATTTTGAAAAACAAAGGATTTTAAATTCTAAAATCCTCAATTTTTAAATCCTTCTATTTATGATATAGCTTATATGATTCCATTTCTTTTATTACGAAACTATTTCATTAACTTACATCTTTGTTATCCCCAACGATTCTTATTTTGAATTAGATTTCAATTTAATTTAATTATGAAATGCTTCATAAAATAAAATTCATTAAGTATCCGTTTTATTTTTAATTCAACCAATAGTTGATGATAACTAAATATTATTATCTCCTAACAACTAACTTTCATTAATAATTATATAGGCTTATGAAAGTTATAATTTTATATGTATAAAATATGATTTAGGTAAAATTATTTCATTTACCCTATTTTGAAATAATACTATATCGACTTGCCTTGTTTAAGTGTTTAGAAACCCCTATCGATAACATGGCATCCCACACATCGATCAGAATTCATAAACAACTCAATGGATAAGTAAACATAATATAAATTTTTTTATAACACTAACAAGTACGCTCTCTCATATATATACACTCAAACAAACTCATTCTAGGGTATTACTACCCTATCTCTAATGAGTCAAACACCCAAAGCTAAGGCTATCGCTAAACCAAGCTCTGATACCAACTGTGACAACCCACATTTCGGAAGGTTTATATTGACAATAATCCATACATGTCCAACTCAAACAATCCGGAACATAGGTAATCAATGGGGATAATTAATAAAAATAAGAAAAGAAGAAGAAAACAACACAGAATCTCGCAATGGAATGAAAAAATATAATAATCAATTAAACAGTTCATGAAGCTGTTTACTATACATTTGATTATAATTTATACTACATTTATCAGAGTTATATATACAATAGGGATAAATAGATAATGCAGCAGACAACATAATGCAGGAATAATAATAGTAACAATATACAAAATCTTCGTCTTCGTCCTCCAGAATAGATCTTCAATAAGCTGAAAACTCAGGGCCGACCCAAGCGTAATGAAAAGACAAAACACTCGAGTCAGGACTAAAATATCCTTATGTAAGTCAAATTGATAACACGTATAACATGAGTGTAATAGCGTCAGGGATGTTTATGGGGTTTTAAATCTCCTATCAAGTGTATAACGTGCGTGCAATAACTCAAGAGATGTTACAAGATTTTCCATCTCTTAAGGACCCGTCAAAATATTTATATGTAGTAGAATATGCTATATATGTAATATCTAATCAGTAAAATAAATATTTTTCTTAGCGTTAAGGCTTTACATTGATCCCCCTTAACGCGTTTTAAAGCATTATCGTAAAATTTGCATATAAAACACTAGTAAACCGTCGGTGGATAGGGATGCGCCGTGATACGACAACACAAAACCAAAATCGTATGGGTCTCGTATAGGGATAAAAGTATGACAAGGCACGTGAGGCAATGCCTAAGGTAGGATACTACCAGTTCAGGTCGTAGGGCTGGTGGTAACGAATCGTAGCCACGATAGCCCCCCGCGTCCATCCATCCCATATCGAGTCAAGGGGAGGTTATCCCAAAATTGAGGTGCACTAATCGAAACCAACTTGAGTACTAATATGGACCGAGTCCAAGAAAAATCGAAGAACGGATGTCCGCTCGAGGTAATTAGCCCACTTGGCCCTGTCAAGCCATCATGTTTTAGTCATTTCAAATTGGCACAAGTGCCGAGGTCTATCCATCATCGTTCTCTTTCTTCAAATCCAACAATCGTCGTCAAATCCAACCACTTCGTTTTGGATTTTCCTCCACGTACACAGTTGTTAAAGTGGTTCCAATATAGACAGAGAGTATGCCAATAAGAGGCCATAGTCTCTTTAACAACCAAATGTCGTTTTACACACCGGTTGGTTCTTTTATATTTCGAAAACAATTCATACTTGACATCAAAATATCATATTCGCTTCAAAATCAATTTCATTTCGAAATGTCATATTTACTTCAAAAATCATATTTAGTTCGATACGTCATTCTCACTTGAAATCATTTCACTTCAATATCTTGATTTTACTTTCAAAATCGTTTCGAATTTTGATTTAGGTTATAACTTCATTTTAACCCAATTATCATTTAAATCCAAGATTTAAATATAAACATTTCACTCTGACCAGTTTGAATTTTTAGAAAATAGTTTGAATAGTTTTAAAATAGTTTACATAGTTATAATAGTTTAGTAGAAAATAGTTTGGGTATTAAAAGGTTTATATAGTAAATAGCTTGGAAAGTCAAATTAATTTGAATATTTAAAAAGATAGATTTAAATAGTTTATATTAAAATAATTTATTTGAAAATAGTTTCAAAGTCAAACTGATTTAATTCAAAAATTTCCCAATTCAAACCACTTTCAATTTCCATTTTCATTTAAATCGATTCAATTCCAATTTCGATTCCAATTTTAATTCAAATCAATTTCAGTATCAAATCCAAATTAATCCAATTTCAGTTTCAACTAATTTCAATTCTATTCCAATATAAATTAATTTCATTTTAACTCAATTTTAAACCATTTCAATTTATACCAATTCCAAGTTCAATTTCAAAATATCGATTTAAATCATTTATATCAAATTTAACTTCAATATTCAATTTAAGATTTCAAATCTTCAAAGTAATTCAATTCCGAGCTCAATTTTGAAATATCGTTTTTAATTACGCTCACCTAGCAATATTTCAAAGTTCGAATAAAATCCAAATCCTTTAAAAACAAATCAATTTCTGAAACTCAAATCATATTCCAATTATACTTCAAAATCTCAAATTTCATTTTAAACGATTTCGTTTAACACAATTTAATTCCACAATTTGAGCTCAAGTTCGAAAAAGAATTCAATTTCCAATTCGATTTTAGTTCTTTAAATCCGAATCATTTTAATAATTTCAAATCAAAAATTTAAAATCCTTTAATTTAACCAATCCGGTGTTCGTACATAATTTTATATCCTATGGCCAAGTGATCGGTTATTTTAATTTAACTTCAGAGATGGATATATATCATTTCAATCCAAAATAAATGTCATAGGTATATATTATTTAAACCTATTTCTTAATTTATTTGAAATAATTCGATTTACGGTTTTATATGTTGTATATAATATATAGGATGATAGTAGGATATATCAAAATAAGTAAACATCCAAATCATCCAAAACATCAATCAATGGCATCCATCAAAATTAATCATCCCAACAATCAATAATTGACAACAACTAACCAATTATCAATGATCGGGAATTTTACTAACAGTTTAATTCCGATTCAAGTTAATCGTCAATTTAAATTTCTATCAGTTGATTCAAATGTCAATTCAAATGTTAATTAAAATTATCAAACAACAATCAACAAATTTAAATCACTCCATAATTTTAAATTTAACTAACATAAAAATATTCTAGTACGTCATGAGCGTTTAAAACACCCACCTTCGCGGATTTGGAAAACGGGCACGGACACGTCAATCCGGGTACATACACGCTAAATGGGAAGATGATGGCTGCCTAGGCGGAATGTTGTTGCGAACGGAAACTTCGACGAAGTGGACGACGTACGGAGCAAAGCTTCGGATAGGCGGACTAGGAGTTCGGAAGTTGGCGAGCGGGTTCGAGTTCGTTTGAAGACTCGGTGGCAGGTTCAGAGCAGTTCGGCCGTAGGTGGGAGGAGGACTTCAGGTCGGTGGTAGGTCAGTTACGGGCTCTGGCTGGAGCAGGCGCGGTAAGTGGGTGCAGTGGGGGTTCGGGCAGGCTGGTGGCAGGGCTGGAGCAAGGTGGCCGGCTCAGGGTGATACAGGAGGAGGCTTCGGTCGTGGGTTAGGTGGAGGGAGGCGGGGTCCAGGTTGTTGGGTGGTGGAGCTTCGGGCTGGGCTGGTTAAAGGGGTTGATGGCAAGGCGGGTGTTAGTTCGATGGTAAGGAGGGGCTCGGGTAGCGACGAGATGGGTATGTAGCAGGTGGGTCCGTGTATGGGGTGGTGGAGCATCAGGAAGGTGGTCGGAGGGAGGTGCTCGGCTGGAAGGTTGGCAGGTCAAGTGAGGAGGGTGGAGCAGGCTGGGCTAGGAGGCGGTGGTCAATTGGGGGCTGGGGAGCTAGGTTAAGGGGCTGGGTCGGTGGAGGGGTAGTGCTATTGCGGACTAGGCGGAGGGTAGGGCAGAGGGGGGGGGTGGTTCGGCGAAGGCTTCGGGTGAGGCTGGTGGGTTGGCAGCAGGGTATGGCTTCAGGTGGGGAGGTGGTGCGGGCTGAGGGTGCGGTGGCAGGCGAATGGGAGGTGGTGCGGGAGTTCGGGCGGAGGTTGGTGGCTGGGTCAGCAAATGGGGTCGGGAGTTGCAATTGGGAGCAGTGAAGGCGGGGAGGAGGTTGGTGGCAGGAGGGGTGAGCGGGAGTGGACTAGGTAGGGTGGTGGTCGAGCTCGTGGGCTGGAGGAACGGGTGGGGATGGCTGGGAGTGTGCAAGTGGAGGTAGGTGGTTGGAGGAAGGAGAAAGTATAAAGGGAGGGCTAGGTACGTGGGTTATTATTGTTAGTTTACAAATATATACTTGCATATTTTCTAGCACTTGTATGCTTTATTTACTCCAGCAATTGCAGAAGAGAAAGAGGGACGCAGAAAGAAGCACGAATAAATAGAGGGGAAGAATGCATGGAGGCATTAAATGTAGCATTAAATAAATGTCTGCGAAAATAATTTGGGCTGGGAAGGATATATGAAATTATGACTCCAGGGCACGGTCATGGACCATTATTTCAATCATTTAGTGTTTTGCAACGGAAGCCAAAATACGAAAACAAATATACCATGGAGATCAGTGCGACGAGAAGAATCCAACGATGTACTTGAATCTGTGTTACGACATTCGTAGCAAAATTTCATCTGTCGCCACTGTTACTGCTTTCGAAATTGGACGACAATGACAGTTCTTGATAAACGGAGCTACAAAAGTCGGAATTGGACGACATGAACTTTGACGTTTTAATTAGAAAATTTTCTAGATCATTTCTATGTAAAAATATTCATACTTTAAAATTTGATAATTCGCACTAAAAATTATGCTGACCGAGTTTCGTACGAATTTTGACGTAAAACAAATTCTGTTGGCTTTATTTAAATGGACGCATTCCAAATATCTAGTTTTTGTTGCCAAGTGTTTATTTTTTTAAAATAATTGTATTTCAAAATCTTTATTAAATTCTTATTTAAATTGTTGAAAAATCCAGGTCGTTACAGAAGTCGAAAGCCTTCTTTGTTTGAGTTAAGGTTTGGTGAAACGTAAAATACCAGTGGGGGCCTTATTAAAAGAATGAAATTGTAAAATTTTACATTTCTAATATTGTAAGAACCTATGTTGCATAATGTTAATGATAATCTACATCGATAAATTTGTGCATTCAAAATGATTGATAAAACATTTATCAATTAAATATATAAATGAATTGAATCAAAGATTGACAAATAGAAATATAACATATACTTACTAATAAATGCTTCTTGCATGTTAATATTTTAATACCCATGCAAGCACCTGATTTTACAACTACTAAATACATTTGTAATTTGGTCACTTACACATTTATTTGGTTGAGACTGTGTTTTGCATTCTATGAGTTTCGAACTCTAAAAGCAATATGAGACTATGGATTTTCGATCTATATATTATCGCATATAAGTGTTATATGAGGAATGGTTATAGTTTGCAATGTACGATACTTCAATGAAATTAGTTCATTCGAAACAACCAAATAAACAGTATTATAAGATCGAGCATTCAATTTAATTGATTACAAAAGGATCGTATTGTGTTAAATGTAACACTATACCAAAACTACCAGAAAGATCGAAGAATTCGATCACTGAAATGTTAGTTTGATCAATTTACATAAGGTGCATCATATTTGATGTCCTTAAATGTTAAGGATGATCAAATGCATCTTTTTAAAGAGTTCGTTAAGATGTAGTAGTGAAAATTATCTTTTGAATGGTTCGACTATTTAGAAAGGAAAACGAATGTACAAGAGTAGATGTGATTAAAGGTACAGTTGGGATGAAGAGAGTGAATGGTCACTTCTGCTTCATAAAGAAACATCGAAAACGAGAATTGTAATAATAATTGATACTTATTATTGGAATAAGAAATATGATTTCTATTCCGAAATGTACTTTCATATAGAAAATTGTTTTCTATAACATTTTTTTTTGAGTTAAAGATATTAGATCAAAGAACTCTCTATTTAAACTAGCTGCAGTATATGAAATAAATAAACTATATTAAGTGAATGATGAACCTCCAAATTTAGTATGCTATTATAGTAATGGCGGAAATAGTGGAAGCATGCCATATAGCACTTATTAATTGCATCAAATTACGAAACTGTTTTCATAAAACGTACCGAACATTATTTGTGAAATAATGACTATTTTTCGGTGTTAACTGAAAAATAAACATAATTATGTTTCAATGTGAATATTATGAATATTCATTATGAAATATAACTATAATGTGGTATTGTTTTCATAATCAAATGATGCATTGGAAAATACATAAGTATTTGAAATTATTTACAATTACTTTGGAATTTATGGACTAAGCCATAGTTTTGAGAAATAATATTATTATATGATTATGAATCATATGATATTGGTTAATTATATCTTAAATAATTAAGAGCAATACATCCACTTAGCGGGAACATCATAAGAGTTGATGAATTCTTTGGATTGATACATATAGATATGTGCAATCATAACTCTATTAATACCAAAATGATTCCAAGTGCTAAATCGTATTCACCAACGAGTTATCACCGACATAAGTATTTGATACATATGTAGTATGTCTAAGATAGATTCATAGAGTATGAAACGAAAGTAAATAATATAGCATGTAATGGAAATGATTCGATTTGATCGAATGAGTGAGTATATTGGCAAATGTTCCGAACGTACCTAAAAATGAATAAGGTTTCAATATCAAAAGCCACTCCTCCATGTGATACATAATAATGTATCGAAAAGTAGTAATCGAACTTTGTTGGACAAACTATAATTAATTGTAAGCGAAGTTGAGTTAATTTCTTTCTATAAGGTCATGTATTCAGAGTGGTACACAAGATTAATATTATTTCATTTAAATATTAGTTTACAGAATCATACAAGGTAAGAGTTTATAATAACCCCTACATATCCTAGGCTAAGGAGTTGACAGGTTGTGTGAGTCGGAAGATTGTACGTAATAACTGTTCGTGAGGGATCTTGTATGAATAATCCTAAAAAGAGTTTAGGAAAGACTGTCTTTGGATGACATATTTATGTTTTGAACATAAGTTTTGTAAGCTAAAACTAAATCATTTTTATATAAAGAGAAATTCATAAAATGTTTATGTATACCTATTCCATTGCACCAAGAAACAATTGTTGTTTCAAGAAATACCAACTTCATTGTGAAGGAATTTCTTTGAGAAATTATTCGTAGTAAAATGGAATTGGATAGGATCCAATGAGAAAACAGATTACATGAGATGAAATGAAATTAACTAAACTAAATGAACACATCACATTAGAGTGTCTAATTGGTGTTCTTGCACACTGAAAAGAAACTGCGAGTTTCTTATCAATGTCAAAAATATATAATCATCGGTTGTTTAAATAAACCATTAAGAGTGTTGACTCTATAATATGGTACAATATGAAGATCCGAGAATGAATTCCAAGTATTTTATGATTTTGGTAATCGTAACCGAAGGGATGTGATCCATAGGCCGTGATTGTGTTTTTATAAGCAAGACTAATGCAGTTGGAATCAAATGAGCAACGTTGATTAGAATAATCTCGTAAATTTCAAATGTTGGAATTAGCGTAATAGATTCATCATTCAACATGATCAAGTTATTTTGGATTTACTCACAATTTATCGCTTTATAGGACATTGTAATTTGGTACATATGTGCTGAAATGGAAAATTATAAATAATGATTTAGAATAGACAGTTTGTACATAACAACCAAAGTATCTTGAAGTCAATAGGAGCGATATTTGGGTTTGTGAGTATTTGGATAAGATCAAAGAATGGATACGAAAGTATCATTCGACAAGCATCAAAATTGGACAAATGTTTTAATAGAAGTATCAAATAGTTTGATTGTCAATAAAAATGCAGAGAAAGCATGTGCTCATATGAAAGAAAGTTAAAAGGTACATAGATATTTCGAAATTGTAAGTAAACAACACATTGATGATATTAACAATGTACTTATATTAAAATCAGTCTTAGTTGTTTTAATACTCGACGTTGGATTTGTAAATGATGTCTTTTATAGCAAGTATAAAAGATATTGAGAAGTTCCAAATCGATATGCAAAGACACCTTATTGAATTGTTTAATACGGAATATGTGAGATAAATTCCTCATGCATTAGCAAAAGGAATTATCATACATGTTATGTTATCTACGATATCATGATTTGTTCATGCATTTGATACATGAAGAAAATATTTAATCCAAATTAACATCACTGAATGATTGTTTGGAGTGTTCTCATGTACTTATGAAATACTAGAGAATTGTTTATAGAAACAACAAACTTCTTATGAAGAAGTCTTCAGACTCAAAGTTTCATAAGTGATATTTAGTTTGAAATGTCCATAATAAATTCAAGTTCAGGATCTATAAGTTGGAAATGTTCCAAATGAAAGACCGTGGTTGATTCAATGAAAAAGGCTAAGACATTGCCATGAATAGCGCAACAATAAAGAAATGTATATAAATATAAATGGATAAATTTATAACTAAGCCGAAGGTGATTCCAAATGTTGAGAATCCCACAACATTGTTATATGATAATAACGTCACTATATATTTCATAACAAAACTTAGAGCTCACTGGAAGTCGAGAAACATACTCCAAATTATTCCACATAATAAAGATAGTTTATCAGCATCGAAGAGAGTTGATAGACATAGCAGATAATTTGTAACGACCGAGAATTTTGGTCATTCGAAATTGGGATATTTAATAAATTTTAAATATTCAAAAGTTAATTTGTAAGTCGAATAAATTAAAATTCGAATATAGAGATTTAATTGGATAATTAAATCAATAATTTAATATTTGAAATTCCAGAAATAATTGTAAATCGAGTTTAATATGAATAAAAATGATTTATAAAGTTATATTAAATCATATTGAAGTTAGAAGGATGTTTGTAAACTTTTAAAATCGAATTAAAAGTTAATTTGTGAAAATTGAATATTTTAATATTTAATTGATGACTAAAAATGACCATTTTTCAAACAGTCTCGGATTTTGACGAAACTAGTTTCATCGGATCCGTAATGTTAAATTATTGTAAGATTTTAAATTTCGTGTCAATCGGATGTACGGTTTGTCCGGGGCAAGCCAAAACGCATCGAAATCGTTTTAATCGGTTTAATTTAAATTTGATCGTTTATTTCCGTAACTCTCACATACGATCGAATTAGCTCCCGAAACATGTTCCATTGTGTTCGAAACGCGGGTAAAACCTTAGAAACGCCAGCCGGCACGCTTGATTTCGAGTTCGGAAAATTTTCGATGAATAGTGTTACGTAAATTTTCTATAAAAGGACTTGTTTTTCACATTTTGCATCAAAATCCTAGCTCATTAGGTCTGGCCGCCATTATCTATTCAATGGCCAGAAAGTTGTTTCGTTTCTTCTTCAATATCTTCCAATCCACCAACAATTATCAAAAACGTTCAACTGCAATGTTGTAGAGGACGATGAGATCTTGAAATCCATACGGAGATGATCAAATATAGTCGAGTGAATCAACAGCAATCCTCATTCAAACGTTCGATGTTCATTCACGTTTTTCTCGACGTATAGATGACCGAGCTTGGAGCTTTTGTAGCCGAAGGTGGAGCTTCGAATGGTGATTCGAATGGTGGTGGAGTGATGATGTTTCGAGCGTCGTAGGTGGTGCGTTTTGAAACCCTAGGAGGCGGCCGAGTGGGTTCCTTGCTCGCGTGAATAGCCTGTACGCGTGAGGTGGAAGAAATAGAAAGCACGGCCCTGATCTGAAGTCTCCAAATCTAACGGCCTGGATTATTTGAGGGTATAAAATATAAAAGAAAATTGTAAATTATTATATTATAATTCGTTCAATCTTTAAAATGCTGTAACTTGTTCATACGAGGTCGGAAAATTACGAAACGACTTGCGTTGGAATCATTTCAACGAGCTCTACGCAATGGAACATGAATGGAGTCGATTGGAGCTAGTGAAAATTTTGGGTATAATTAAACGCCTGTTTAATTTTATTTGAAATAAAACGCTACAACCGTTATTGAAAGCAAAGGTGAGAACTTCTCACTCAATCGAATATTTGTTTCGATTTAAATTTTAAATAGTTGAGATTTAAAATTATTGATAGTGTTAATTGTGTGAATTGAATGATGATTGCTATTTATTGTGTTAAATAGACCCTATACGCCGTATATTAAGCGGATGTTATTTATTAAAAATATATATCGCGATAATTCCACCGTGAAGTGGAATTGGTATTATATATGTATTTGGAGTTGATTTCCCGCATTATATAGCGGATGAGACCCTATTGCGCCGCATAATAGCGGATAGTATTTTATAAATCCCATATACCGCGATATTCCACATTGAAGTGGAATTGGTATTGTGCTAACATCTGTGGATGCAGGGAAACAAGTTAGAGGGATCCAACTGGATTCCTCAAACATTTGAATTTATTTCAATGTTGTGTGTTGATTTATTTATAATCGCCGTGTGATTATATTGTATTGAAATTGTTGACGGCTATAATTTAGCAGAATATATTTTTGGCATCGTTGGATACCATAAATAGATAAAAATTGGATTTTTGAAATTGAAGTTGATAATTTATTGTGAAAATTTATTTTTGATAATTGGATAAAATTTATGTTGGGTATGTTTCCACCACGGCCGAACCAGATTCACAACCATGGAAAACCAAACCAACTCATTTCCAAAGCCTAACCGAGCCAAGGTAAACACTACCGAACCAATCCTCTACTACCGGTCCAGACCTCAACAAACAAACCAGAAGCATGCTACCGGACCAAGCCTCAGCTCCACTCATTACCGGACCAAAGTCTTGCCGAACAAACCCATCTCCATTCACTACCGGACCAAAGTCCTGCCGAACCAACCCAGCTCCATTCACTACCGGACCAAAGTCCTACCGAACCAACCCAGCTCCATTCACTACCGGACCAAAGTCTCAACTCCTACCATCTACCACCGGACCGAAGCACTACCGAACCAAGGCGTTGCCGAACCAACGTTGCCAGGCCGGATTGCATCATCCCAAGCCCACCAGCAGCTATATACATGCAGAACCCCTGCTCCCAGCCTTACTCTATAAATAGAGGGGCAGGGGTACAACAATGGAGACAAGTTTGAGAGCTCAAGTACGGATAGAACTTTCAAACAACTTTCATATACTTGTATCAAAACTTTGTACTTGTAATCTGAACAAGAAAGGAGAAACAATATATAAAGTGGACGTAGACACATTCTGGCTGAACCACTATAAATCTGTGTGTCTTTTACAGTTTAGTCCCCACTTTTTACATATTTGCGTAAATCACCCAGATCACTGAAAACAACATAAAATCAACTAAATCATACGACTTGGATGTGTTTGCCCATTTTTTGTGCAAACATATTTGGTGCTTTCACTGAGAGCGGGAGCTCGAAGCTTCAGCTTCTCCCACTTATCCTTCCTCCTAACAGCGTCGTTCATTGCTTGGAAAACATGCCTCCCAGGTAGAAAAAAGACGTTAACAAAGGAAAGCACATCGCAACTAGCAGTATTCCAGATCTAGTAATCACAAATCAAGAGAATCGTCCCATTCCAACAGCATTACCAAATGAAGGTCAGGCAAATCCAACAAACCCTGCCACGGAACAGCCGGCAGCAATCACTAGGGTAGATCTAGACAGGATTGTGGCTGAAGTGATTAACCGCTTCACATCCCAACAGGAAGCCTTGGTGAACCAACTCATGTCACGCTTAAGGGATGCTGAAGAGTCCAACCGCAACACTGAATCATGGGGTGAGTCCCAGTCTGGAGGATCTCGGAGACAACAAAGATCTTCCTTCTTCGAAGGAGCTAACGACAGAAGCGGCCACGGTAGGAGCCGAGACCGAGCTCAGCCCGATTATGGACCTGAGGAAACGCTTGGAACCGAACCCAACGGGGGAGGTACCGGGCGAAGGTCAACTGTAGCCGAGCCTGTCGTACTACCTAACCACGGAAACACCAATGAACGGGCCGAGCTAGAGTCCGGCCCGAAGTTGGACCCGAGGAAGTGCTTAGATCAGAACCCCAGGGGAAGATCAAGGCAAGGGCCAACTATAGCTGACCCTAGCATGCTCCCAGAAGACCAAAGACAGCCACTGGAAAATATTAGGAATGATAGACGATACCATCCCTACAGGTCATCTGGACGTAATCAATCCCCCAGAGCAGAACCGAACTCATTTCTATCTGCTCCAAATTCTGATGAAAGGATGGCATGCTTGTTCAAAGAGTGCGTCCAACGGGATCAAAGAGATCGAGGGATAGGCGCTAGGGTAACCAGCCCTTTCGCCTACAATATCGAAATTGCCATCACCCCCCGAGAATGGAAAATGCCAACAATGGAACCTTACAAAGGAACCTCTGACCCCGTTGTACACTTACAGAAATACACACAGCATATACTCATGAGTGGAGCAACAGAAGGAGTACTGTGGAAATGCTTTCCACTATTCTTAGTAGATCTAGCTACCTCCTGGTTCTTCCATCTACCCCAAGGATCCATCAGCTCATGGGAGATGTTGAAAGAAAAGTTCATCAGTCAGTTCCGCATTCATGTGGAGCAACCCAAAGACGCTTATTCCTTATCCAGTATCAAACAGAAACCTGGAGAGAAAGTGCAACAATATCTAACCCGATTCAATGCTGCAGCGGCCACAGTCCAAGATACCAATGAGAAACTTATCTTAATGGCCCTCTGTAGTGGTGTGCATCCGGATACTAAATTTGCTAGAAGATTGACAAAGGAAAAACCAGCTACTCTACCCGATTTCTTCCATGAAGTTGGGAAATATATGAGACTTGAAGACGCTGCCACTGAGAGGCAGACAGGGCAACCAAAATAAGGCAGCTCACGGCAATACACCCACTGTAGCAAAGGACGTTCGAAGAAATGACTCTAGAGACAATGCTGGGGGCAAGAAGGGAGAAAAGCATCTATATCAGCCAGGACCGAGCTTTGACGCTTACACCCCTTTGAATGAAACGACCGAAAACATCTTCCTGGCCACTCAAGACGAGGTTAAATACAAACGCCCCCCGTACAAGAAGGAATCAGATATCCTAAACTTGAGAAACTAGCATACTGTTTACTGATCACATCGCGGAAACTACGTCACTATTTCCAATCTCATTCAATCAAAGTTCTGACCGATCAACCACTAAGGCAGGTACTCCATCGTCCTGACACTTTTGGGCGACTACTTAAATGGTGTATTGAACTAAATCAATATGATATCACCTACCATCCTCGCACCGCCATCAAGGGACAAGCCATGGTCGATTTCATTGCCGAATTCACTACCAACAAAGGTAAGGAGCAATCGGAAATAGCAGAAGACATCAAGTGGAATCTCTTTGTGGATGGAGCGTCAAATGAACAAGGCTCGGGGGCAGGTGTGGTAATAATCACTCCCAGGGGAAATAAGATACACTATGCTCAAAGGTTGGAATTCGCTGCCACCAACAACGATGCAGAGTATGAAGCAGTAATAGCTGGATTAGAACTTGCCTTAGAGATTGGAGCCAATTCTTTATGTCTTCATAGTGATTCTCAACTTATTGTAAATCAAATACTAGGAGAATTTCAGGCTCGAGAAGAACGACTCACAGCATATCTAAAGAAGACCAAGCTGCTTCTCGATCAATTGGATCACTATTTAATCAGACACATCCCTCGGGAAGAGAACCAAGAGGCCGACGAATTGGCAAAGCAAGATAGCATGAGAGACGGCACTATTTCCAGAGCAGTGGCCATCTCAAAGCAACTAACCCCGAGTTTCGAGCAGATGAATCTGATAGCTGCAATCAAAGAGGAAACTTGGATGACTCCCATCCGAAAATACTTTCAAGATGGCACACTTTCCGACGGGCGTAACGAAGTCAAGAAAATCTTGAGAAAAGCTTCCCGCTACACAATACAAGAAGGCATCCTCTATCGGCGCGGCTTCTCTAACCCCTTATTAAGGTGTGTCGCTGGAAGGAAAGCCAAAGAAGTCCTATCCAACATCCACCAAGGAAGCTGCGGAGATCACACTGGAGGGCAGACTCTGGCAAAGAAGATACTCCGACATGGATACTTCTGGCCACCTTAGACAAAGACGCCGTGGACTTCATCAAAAAGTGTGCTAAGATTCCCCGACTACCAACCAATGAGATTACTCAAATGACCAGCCCTTGGCCCTTTGTAGTATGGGGAATTGGCTTGATTGGCGAACTGCCAATGGGTCGAGGCGGAGCCAAATATGCTATAGTGGCAGTCGACTATTTCACCAAATGGGTGGAAGCAGAACTCTTGAATAAAGTATCTTCAGCAAAAGTTATTAACTTCTCGATCAAAAATGTTCTATGCAGGTACGGAGTCCCACTTAAAACCATTTCAGACAATGGACTTCAGTTTGACAAGCAAGGAGTTCGCCAACTGGTGCCAAGAGCACGGAATTCACAAAAGCTTCTCATCTGTAGCTTATCCCCAGGCAAACGGACAAGTCGAAGCTGTCAACAAAATTCTCAAAACTCTAATAAAAAAGAAACTTGAAAAGTCAAAAGGCGCTTGGGTGGATGAACTTCCTACGGCACTTTGGGCCTATCGCACATCTTTCAGAACATCAACGGGGCATACTCCTTTCTCTTTGGCATACGGATTGGAGGCTATGCTCCCAGTTGAAACTGTAGTGCCTTCCCACCGTAGGATCCACTATAACCCAGAAGAGAACGAAGAACTCCTTCACATGTCTTTGGATCTAATTGAGGAAAGAAGAAATGATACAGCCCTCAAAGCAGCAGCTCACAAGCAAAAAGTGGCAACGCAATACAATTCCAAAGTCAAGCATCGTAGCTTACATGAAGGAGATCTTGTCCTCAAGCGAATCTTCCCGCGCCCCGGAGCGATAGATCCAATCTGGGACGGACCATGTGTAATTCATAAAGGTCTCCACAACGGAGCTTATATTTTGTCAACAGTGGACGGAGAGGTGTTCCAGAGGCCATGGAACATCCAACACCTTCGTCGATACTTTTCTTAACTTGTACTGCCCATATGAAGTGAATTAACAAAGAGAATCAGTGGACGTAGGCATTTTCGTGCCGAACCACTTTAAAAAAACTTGTCTCTTTTTAACTTGTTCCTTTATATCTTGGCTGCTTGTTAACTTTATCCTTTTCAGTTGAACAAAATCCTGTGCAAATAGCATTTTCATTCAAGGCGCTCCACAGCGCGACTTCTCCTGGACAAGACCTAACAGGTACTATACGAATCTATGCCCTCGCCAGTGAGACACTTTTGCTTCGGCATCCCTCTGATGCGGGTTAACTCATTGCTCGTGACGGCCCTCAAAGCCAACTGTAATGAGCCGATTGTAAGCCACCGAGAAGGCCGACTATAGCCAAGGCAGCTCAATACGGCGTTCGGCTCACCGGAAATTGTGAACCTACTTTAAGCCCCAACATAAGGTGTGGCCAGCCAGGGGTAGTTCACGGTTGACGATCGGCACCCACGCTAGCCGGCCACAGTAAATCGAATAATACCCACGATTACGGGCCATAATGGCCCGGGTAGTTACTGTGCGCGATCTCGGCTCCGATGTGTCTTAAGTACGGCTGTGGTAAAAAAGATTAACTCCCCGCGGAGGCGTAAGATGGGTGACAAATGTCTCTAAGACCCACAGCTAGGGAAAATGACTACAAAACCCGTTTGCCATGAACTTAAGCACATCGAAGGCCTTCCGTGATTGGAAGTTTTACTATTTCTCATATTTCAATTTTATTTAAAAAAAAATTTCCTCCTATCCTCTGTAATGATCCCTAAAGTACAGGACACAGAATAGGAGACATTCACTAATGGGAGTGGGAACTCACAACGGGACACTAGGCCGCATTCCATACTCAGTCACACAAGACATTCAAGGCTGCCATCTACAAGTAAAATATGAAGGACGGTATTTTCTTCTTTCGTGTATAAATACGTGGCTATAATTTATTCACACATCACACTAACATTGCAAGACATGAAATTATGTTTTAAACAAGAACTTGACATCAAACACAATTGAATTACAAGCATATGCATAGCTATATTTCTCATACAACATGTCAAAATAACAAAAGCATTCAAATACAACAGAATCAGCTTAAGTTAAAAAAATTACACGCCAAAGATAATGTTGTTTATTACAAGTAACATAATTACAACCTAAAAGTTACGTTACTATTTTGAGACTAACATATACAACAATGTTCAGTAAGCAAAAAGATATCCAGGTCAAGTCTAGGAGCCGGCTGCATCGGAGCTTTACCCTTGTCCTGCTGACCACCTGTCCGATCAAGGAAAGAATTCATTAATGATAAGCAACCAAGTTAACAGAAAGACTAAAAGGGAAGACTTACCAGCATCTGCTCCTTGATCATCTTGATCATCATCCTCCACCTGCACACCTACCACCTCAGCGGTAAGCAGCCGCATACCCTCCTTCACCGCCACTTCCTCCTCCTTGGTGAACTGGGTCGTAACCACATCCATTCTGAAGACCTCACCACCCTCCTTATCCGCATCAACCTTGGCCTCCTCCAGAGCCCTGAGATAAATCCTGGCCATGCCTCGGGGATAATCATCCATCCAGGATAAGTTACCCTGTTTCCAAGTACGGAAGTACATATCCTGGAGCATCTCATCCATCATCCCCTTGTTCTCCTCGAACTCCCTCATTCGGACCTCAGAAGCCAATAGCTTTGCAACGACAGCATCCCTCTTCGATCGGTATCGCGAGCGGTCGGCCTGAAGGGATTTCCTCATCGCATCCATCTCATCCTTTAGCTTGTTCGAGCCAGCTCTGTAGCTTCAAGCCTCCCGGATAACTCCTCTACCCTCTCGAGATCCGCTTTCCGAACCTCATCCATCGTTGCAATAGCCATATCGATCTGTTCCTTGCAAGCGGCCTCCATTTTCCGCAACTCTGCCCTGCTGACCTCTTCCATAGTCTTCTTTAATTGCCTAGATGCAGCCTCATGCTGAGAAATCTGGATGGCTTGATCAGCAAGTTGTTTAGCCTGGTCAGAAACCATTAACTGCAGTCGAATATTGGCACTCCCGATTTCCTCCCCAGCCTTGACCAGTAGGGCATGATGCCCCATCAGCTTCTTGGTTTCCTCGGCGACCCGGTTGATGTTCGCCTTAGCTTCATCCCCTAGAGTTACAACCTGAGTAGTAAGCAAATCAAGGTCCAGGGACTTAGCCTCATCAAGCACCCGTACCATAGGATTGCGAGGGAGAAGTTGTTCACCAGTAGCCTCGTCGAAGGAGATATCATGAGAGGCCGGGTCCAGATCTGGATGACCCGCAAACGGATTACGGACCAAGCCAGGGTGATCTATCGAGGTGATGGTTGGATTCTTAGACGGATGTGAGGAAGACATAAACTCAGTATCCTCCTCTGTAATATCATGAATAGGCTGGAGTGGGGCCGGAGGGCCCGAAGGAGATCCAAACGAAGATCGACTCCTCTTCTGTATATCTTCTTCGATAACCCCAAGAAGAGGACGATAGCCAACTACGTCTCCAGGGCGGTTAGTAGGAAGCTTCGGTTTGGCAGAAGCTTTGAGAAGTCTGTATTGTTCAAGCCTGTGCCGAAGATCTGAGGTCTTGGCCGTTTTGCCCGCTCCTGGAATAAAAACCGAGTGTCACTAGCATGCATTGAGCCATCATTCAAGAATTAAAAAGAGAAATTCACCTTGAATCGTAGAAGTTGCCTCGGTAGAAGCACTCCTGGAAGATAAATCGATGCCGATCCCGGCCTTACCAGCTTTCTTGGGCTTCTCCGCCAGAGACGGTCCTTCCTCCAACCCTTCGAGGGCTTGGTGGAGAGCATCATCTGTCCACTCTTGAATAACGCCTACTTGACCAGGAGGTAAAGCCCCGATGCCATCACCGCTCTGTCCTTCGCCACCATCATCACCGTGGCGATCACCATCACCATCTCTACCACTTGCACTCTCCGCCTCACCTCCTTCATCCGCTCTCTTTCCTCCTCCAGATTTTCCTCCTCCGGAACATCTGGACATGTGCTGGGGGAGGGTCCATCGGACTTCTTGAGTTTCTTCCCCCCGGCAACTGGATGTATCGAGAAGGGTCTCCTTTTGCTGCTCTTCGCCGTAGCCCCTCCTTTAGCGTGGTCAGCCCTCTCCTCCACCGTGTTTCTCTGCTTGACCACGACTGATGTGGTAGAATCAGGTTGTGCCCCAGAAGTGTAGCATTCCTAATCAAGTAAGAAGCCGACCTATCCCTTCCCGTAATGGCTTCTATTTCCACAGCCATCTGAACTAGGCGATCATTTTCCACGACCGCAAAGCCACTTGTCGCTAGCAAGAAATAAAAGCACATAAGAAGAAGCATTGCAGTCAGAACGGAAATCATAAATAATCTTCAACTTACAGCCAGAGGTGAAGCGATGGATGGAAACAGGGCCATCCTTGATAAAAAAACCATTCTTTTTTGAACATGCTGAACTTCGAATATAAGTCCAGGACCGGCTTGAAAGATACGGCTGATTCCAAACTGATGTATGGAGACCCTTCTTATAGCCTCTCAAATTATACAAATACCGGATCTCCCGGTTAGAGGGAGGGTGCCCGTATCTCCTCTGGAAAATGACAAACAAGCTCACCAGGATGGCATAGGAGTTAAGCTGAAGCTAAAATGGAGCCACCTTCAAGTAGGTGATGAAGTTGATTATCCAAGCATTGATCGGGGGAATGGCCCCACACATACAATGGTACCTACTATAGGCGAAGTATCCTTCGGGGGGATTATATGGCATCACTCCCTCCCCCGGCAATAGCATGCACGCTCTGTCAATCCCAAAGGAGCGAGAGATAACATCCAGCTGCTCGCCTTTGAGAGAGCTAGGGAAACAGTCAGGAGGTGAGTTCAGAAGCTCCTGAGGGCCGTACCCATCTACTAGTGACCTCGGGGTGGGCCCATGACGTCCCGGTCCTGACCGAGCTGGGGGCACTGCGAAAGGATCTTCTCTATCCTAGGATTTCTTCTTTTCTGATCGGGTTTCAACTTTATGAGACATTATCTGCAACACGAGAAAACGCATTGTTAGAATAAGGATATAGAGATATAAACGAACGAGTGTATGTTGTCTAGAGTTTCACTTATAAACACATAAACTCATTCGGTATAACAAGGTTCAAGTTTCATTCGGCACTCAAGCCCATTCGGTATAACAAGGTTCAAGTTTCATTCGGCACTCAAGCCCATTCGGCAGTTTGAAGCGCGAAGTTTCATTCGGCACTCAAGCCCATTCGGTAGTTCGAAGCGCGAAGTTTCATTCGGCACTCGAACTCCACGCGTTCGTTCGGTAGTTCGAAACACGAAAGTCATTCGGCAATCACCTGATTCGGTAGTCAAGCGTGATCCGGCAAATCTGATTCGACTATATTACTTGGTGGGGAATAACGAGAGACATGAAGCCCATATTTATAGACAAACAAAGATGACCGAACCAACTGGTTCGGCACGTAGGACCGAATGGGAACGTCCAAACTGAAACAAAGCACGACATATACTGGCATATGCCCCACTTTGGGGGGCAAATGTTGGGTATGTTTCCACCACGGCCGAACCAGATTCACAACCATGGAAAACCAAACCAACTCATTTCCAAAGCCTAACCGAGCCAAGGTAAACACTACCGGACCAATCCTCTACTACCGGTCCAGACCTCAACAAACAAACCAGAAGTATGCTACCGGACCAGGCCTCAGCTCCACTCATTACCGGACCAAAGTCCTGCCGAACCAACCCATCTCCATTCACTACCGGACCAAAAACCTGCCGAACCAACCCAGCTCCATTCACTACCGGACCAAAGTCTCAACTCCTACCATCTACCACCGGACCGAAGCACTACCGAACCAAGGCGTTGCCGAACCAACGTTGCCAGGCCGAATTGCATCAGCCCAGGCCCACCAGCAGCTATATACATCCAGAACCCTTGCTCCCAGCCTCACTCTATAAATAGAGGGGCAGGGGTACAACAATGGAGACAAGTTTGAGAGCTCAAGCATGGATAGAACTTTCAAACAACTTTCATATACTTGTATCAAAGCTTTGTACTTGTAATCTAAACAAGAAAGGAGAAATAATATATAAAGTGGACGTAGGCACATTCTGGCTGAACCACTATAAATCTGTGTGTCTTTTACAGTTTAGTCCCTGCTTTTTACATATTTGCGTAAATCACCCAGATCACTGAAAACAACATAAAATCAACTAAATCATACGACTTGGAGGTGTTTGCCCATTTTTTGTGCAAACAATTTAAAAGGAGTTAAAAGATAAAAGCCTTATTTTTGAACTGTGTTGAATTAAATTTCAAATATGGAAAAAAAAGCTTAATAAATGGATTTCGAAAATATTATTTATAAGTTGAGAATTTATTTAAAATCTAGATTTTTAAATAGATTTAAAGAGATAAAGAATTTATTTTAAAAAGGAAATAACTTTGGAAAATTGATTTATAGAAATTTATCTAATTTAAATTAATCAGATAATTAAATTTATCCTATCTATGGATGTTTGGATTATATTGGATGTTGAATTGTTTGATATCCCAAATGTGTGATGCTTTGTGATATATTCTGATTTGTGTGTGATCCATTTATCTATGATATATATATCTGTGATATGTGAATGAAAGATAAGTGTTATAGTTTATACCGCTTATCAAATATATTGTTATATTTGATCTGTGATGGTTGAATGTTGTTGCACTATTGTGTTAAACCGTGGACTGCACAATACACACACAAATGTGGATTTCACGTGGAAATCGGTTAAGTCATAGATTTTTATCAATTTTGAAAATTGAATTTTTGAATCCAAAATAGTTTTGGAATTGGAATTGAAATCTTTTGAAAATGAGTTTCAAAAATTAAAGTTATTTTAAATAACTTAATAAAATTGGAATTTAAATCATTTGATTTAAATTTGAATTCAATATTTTGAAATTGAATTCAATAATTTGGGAATTTTGGTTTAAAAGATTTTATAAGTATAAAAGGTGTTTATATGGGTTTTTAACCATTTAAAATATGGTTTTGGAAATTTAAATTCAAGTTTTATACTTGAATGGCTTTAAACTGTGTAATTGTAACCAGTTTTTCCCAAAACGAAAACTATCTGTTTTCAAATAATAATAACTTTCATAAAGTGAAAAGATTTCCAATTTGTATTGAAACAATTCAAGTCGAAATGAAATTGTAAATAGTTTGGAAAAACCATAAATTAACCTTTGTGAAGATGATTAAGTTTTATTTTGAAATCAAAGGAGTATTTTAAATGGTGTATCTTTTATATTATAAAAGACTTGAATTGTGAATAGTTTTGAAAGCTATAAATTAAATCTTGATTTTAAGATTTAATGGGTTAATTCAATTGAAATGGAAATTGATTTGGAAATCTGTGAATGAATCTTTGTGAAACTGGGTAAACTTTGTGAAGTAAATCTTTTTGTTTAAAGATTTAAAATGGTAATTTGTTTAAACCATTTGAAAGAAAGGATTTGGGTAATAAGTTGTGACTTAATTGAAATCCCTATATCCATATGTTTTAAATATTGTGCTCACTATTCGGGTTAGCCGGGAAAAGACCTTTGTGTCATATAACCCATTCCGAATTAGTGATACGACGATATGGATCGTATTGAAGACCGATGGTGAAGACCGGGTATTTGTGAAAACGATAGGATGACCTATCGATTGTCTCTGCACCATTAGCTACGGTATAGAGATTTCCTTTGTGATGGGAAGTTCGATCGGGATTGTGAATACCCGGATTGCAAGGGCTTCTTCGGAAGTGCCTTCAGTTCTGTTCGAACCCGGAACAGACTTGTATGGTTACATGTCTGACATTACATTTTGAGATATAAAGCTGATTTCTTTCAAATACATTTCTGTTGGTGGCGGAGAATTTATTCTCTTAGCTTAACACCCTTCTCTGAGACGTACGAGCTCAGAGGTTATGTAGTTGAAATTTATCAGTGATATACTCCCAATTTGGTAGTGTGGCATGCTGAGTGTTGCTGTGTGATGATCATTTATTGATCATTTGTGATCAAAGCGTGGCTTTGTGAAAAAGCGTAGCTTTGTGGACGAGACCTCTTCGGACCTCACAACTCGGAAATGGTCAAAACAGGAATGATGCGGCAAGGTTATGAGGGTCGCTCCCTTTAGGGTATGTCATTTCCTTCTGGAAAAGGGTGGTATCAGGTATGGAGCCCTGGTATTTAACCTATGTGGATACTCCAATCTCATTTACTGTGTGATTGTTGTTTGATCGAGGCGCCTCGGATAAAGGTCCCAAAGGACCGGGGGGTGGCATATTCGTGTAGTAGTTACCTAGTGACAGAGGTAACCCGGCCTTGTGTTGGCAGAGATCCGGTTAGGTTCTCGGGACGTCCATCCAGAGGCGATCCCATGTGGCATAGGAAGTTCCTTAGCCTGACCATTTGTTGGAAATCCAAAGAAACAATACGAACCTTGTACGGTTTTAGTTGTATAACCTGCTATGGAATGTGGCGGTAACCTGCTATTGAACATAGTAGCTATAGTAGGCATAGTGTGAAATGCCTATGCTGGCTAAGATTAATATTATACTTTCGAAATGTTTTCTGCACTATGCACTAATAATAATAATATCGAATGATTTTGCGTAGTAAGCATATTTGACTATCATAAGAAGAAATCTCCTCCAATTCTGCGTTTGCATTGTGTGTGTGGCGGGAGGTCTTATGGTAGTTTCATTTTCCAAAAGCATTGCGGATATTCTTTACTTCCTTTGTTGTTGTTTTAAAGATAATACCTGTTTTAGTTCTCACACCAGTCACCATGACTGATCTGGAGTTTATTGTTTCCTTCCTAAACTCTGGGTGCCCACCAATTTCCACACGGGCAGTCTAGAGTTAGGTTATCAGGTCATTCTGGATTCAGGAGATGCTGTGGAGCTCAAGTGGCGAGCTGGATGGCGAGACGTATCACTTGTATATGATATTATTTATTCCGCTGTGTATTCTATATGAGGACAAGTTTATATAACTGTCTAGTGTTGTATATTATAGTTGTAAACTCTGATGATGATGTAATGTATAAACTGATATAGTTCTTTGACCTAAAGATTATTCATTTATCTATTATATGTTGTTCCACTGCGAATGTGAGATTCTGATATTGTTTCTGTTTCTTTTTCTTTCTTTTTCTCCTATCTTCTTCTACCTCTTCTTTTTAACCATAACAATTCGATTTTTCGGCATTCGATTGCTCGGCAGTTGATACAGTGGACGTATTAATGTCGATTTTCGAAAGTCGAAAATCCAAAAACGTTACATAATTGAAACATAATAGCATACTCATTCACTGAGGGATTGACCTGATTGGTTTTAAGGAAACTTGTTGGAGAAGTTGGAATAAGATTCCATAATTGACCCAAATGTAAGTGGGAGATTGATGGAGTTAGGGATATGCCTTAAGGGTAATTATGTAATTTTCTACATATATTAAACTCGATAATCAATCTTGTTCGAAATAAAAGATGTTTTCTTTCTATTATATACTTGATATAATGTGTTGTATTAATTAATTTAATTAAAAGTATATTTAATAGAAAATCCATAAATTGTATGTCTTGTGATAGTAGTTACAAAGTGTTGTATCCGTGAGTAATTTATCATAATGAAAACAAATATGTCATTTTAAATGTTCCTTGTCAAGATGCATCGAGATTGGATATTAATGTACTTGTTGAGACTAAAGTTCATACCGCCCTCCAAATGTTGGGCAGTGTATTACTCATGACTGTTGGAGGGCACCTAGGGGTTACACGCTAATAATAACTGGATAACTATGAAACGACTCACTCGATAGTTTTCCGTTGGTTAATATAACTAAGGTCGAACAAAAAATATCGATGTGACTGATTTACACAGTTCTCTCGATTTGAGAATACTGTGGATCTTTAATATGAAAGCTCCGCTTTGATTATAATCAAATCATGGCACGACGTCCATTGGATGACTATAGTTGGGTCCAGTGGAGGTATTGGAAGTGAAGTACTATTCAAGAGAGGATTCATCTCCTCAGTTATATGGGGTTAGTATCACAGTCAACTCAAGTCAATTCAAAGTCAAAGTCTCTGGGCAGAGCATTTCGGTTAATAATAACTGTTATAATTAAACCAAGGACTTTTTTTTGGACTATAGAGTAGAATATGGACATATTGGAATTTTGACCATAATGAAATTCAATAAGTCCAAAGTAATATAGTTTTAACGAAGAGAATTGGTATAAATAAATGTCACAACCGGATAACGCTTAATAAACTAAATTTGGATTTTACCAAAACTAAGTAAGCGATAAATTTGGCCAAAATGTCACACTATCTGTTAAGTGACGTGTTAACGTTAATCGCTGATCGAATTTACACCTGATGAGTCACACAACCGATATGATGATTTTTCTTTAGACCCAATGATTTAATTAGTTTATAATCGTTATAAATTAATTAAATAAATTAATATTTATGAAATGATTATAAAATTTTATATATGATTTAAGGAATGAATATTATTGTATATATTTATAATAGTTATAAATATATCGATCGATATGCGATATCGACAAACAATTAAATTAGATTTAATTAGCAATATTTATTTGGACTTAAATGGGATATTAGACCATGATGTTAGGAAGCTATTTTCTGCAGCAAACATGAGGTATAGGGGTGGTTAAAAGGGTAGAAGGGTTTGGAGATGGATGGTTGAGATTTGGTGAGAAATGGTATAAGATGTGATCAACATTTCTCTTTATTTCAACCACTATAAAAGGACCCTAACCCTAACTTTTGGAGAA
Source organism: Allium fistulosum (assembly GCA_030737815.1). Taxonomy (NCBI): domain Eukaryota; kingdom Viridiplantae; phylum Streptophyta; class Magnoliopsida; order Asparagales; family Amaryllidaceae; genus Allium; species Allium fistulosum. The sequence goes on along the minus strand of CM060904.1, from coordinate 287,094,874 downwards.
TTTTTTTGGTTGCCTTCTATCTCTATTTTGTTAGTCGATCCATACCTCCAAGAGCTCCATTATATTTAAATCAAATCAATTCAAAGCTACAACTATTTGATGGCAAAGGGTCAACGATTCAAGGATTAGCAATCTGTAGAATTAAGAAGAGCTCTATGGAGGGATATTCATCATAGCAAGGTGTACTTCAAGGCATAAGTTTTGGTATGGTCTTATTATTTCATGTGACTTATAATTAATGTATAATATTCCATTGCTTGTTTATATATATCATAATTATATTGTTAGTTAGGTGAGATTCCTATATGTATGAATGTTGTTGCATATTGAATGGTTATATGTATGTATGTATAATAAAAAACGATTTTTATATAGATCTTATGTATACACAGCCAAATAAATTTATTCTAATTTTTATTATGTTATTAATTAATTATATTTATATTAATATGTCATATTACATAAATTAAAAGACTTATAATCAGTTATGCCATCATATAATGTTTAAATTGATCTTATTTGTACAAAATATAAGTTTAGGTAACAACAAAGTATTTTTTAATAATTATTTAATAATTTAATATTATTTAAATCGAATTATAAGTTGAATAATTCATACAAAATGATATATGTTTCGAAATTATATTTTAAATTTTATAAAAATTCTTCATCATCATATTATCTTTCGACCAAAATCACAGAATTAAAAATTTTAAATTATTATTTTCAAAAAATCATTTAATTATGCAGCCAAAATTAATTAAATAATATAAAATATAATTTTGACTAAAAAAATCATGAATTTTTTTATGACCTTATAATATCATCTTTGAATTTCGTAAAGTTTAAAATTTGAAAAATATGTATGGGAAATATTTTTAATATTATTTTTATGCTTTTTGGCTAATATATATAGATATACATATATATATAATTTAAGAATATAAAATTATAATAAAATATTTTATGTGCCGTATATTAGATCTGGAATGCTATAAAAAATAAATATTTAATTTTGTTTAGTTTTCCTAATTGATATAATTATATAAATATACATTTAAATACACATATTTATAAATACTTTAGATATTATAAATATAGTTATATATAGATACACATCCATACATACATACATACATATATATAAATATGTATGCATGTATGTATGTATGTAAATTTCTTATTGTAAAATGTACGTGTATATTTTTTTTAAACTTTGTATATAATGTATATATATGCATATATATATAGTCGTTTATTTAATTAATATCTAATTATATATATTATTAAAATTTTACATTTATGCAATATATATTTTATATATAAGTAAATATTTGTATTTTAATATTTATTTAAATAACATGTTTACATATACATACATATATTTGGACAACATATAATACATATAAGATGAGCTAACATGTCCGTTGTGATGCAAATACCAACATTTATATACAGGCATACTATACCTTGCACGGATTATTATGTTACACATGCACACATATACATGTATGTATATGATACATATGTTGTTATCCGGTATTTTGACCCGGCTATATCCGAACAGACTGGACAAGTTAGACTCGACTGTCATCAAGGCCTGTAGCCCTTAGCAATGATTGTGGGGTCCTAAAATCAAGCATAGATGATAATATGAAGCAATAGCAAAGCAGAAGCATGAAAGCTCACTACCCCCCGAAGATGGATTAGGTACGATCCATATTCAACACTATGGATCGTATCGTATTGATTCCATAGCTCAATTCAACGATGATCGATCAATATCTCAGATTCTACAAATCCATTACACATGAAACTTTAGGAACAAGATGTAGGGACCCTAGGAAACATACCCTAAGGATCGCATCTCAAAAGGATGAAGAAAGAGGGATCAGCCCTCTTGCCTCCATACGGATCGGCAATAACTCAAGTTCTACTCATCCAATTGACATGAAACTTGAAGTACAAGCCTATTACAACATGTGGAACACCCCCTAGGGATCTCATTCCAATTGGAGGAAGGTGGAGGGATCGGCATAACTCCCTTCGGAGGGAACGGCAAAAATCAGAATTCAAGCAAGACTACTTCACGGAAAATGCGATATCTGACAAATCGTACGTCGGAATTGCACGAAATTTGGGAAGCAAGTAGCTAACATCATGGGGCACCCTTCATAGGGATCGCAGCCCATTTGGATACATTAATATGGATCGGTACCGATCCCTATTGTGGGCCCCAATGGGCTTGGAAATTTTTGCGCGGTCTCGTCTTGGTTTCCCGAGCCTTTTGCCAAAATTTCAGTTTGATCCGTGCACATCTTCCCCTATAAATACAGCAGGCATGGCATCAGAAAAGTGATCCTTCTTTCTGCTGAAAAGGCTCTTCCATTTTTATTCTTCATTCTTGTACAAATGGATCCTAGCTGATCTAAACATTCTTGTAATCATAATCAAGTGCAAGATCAATAAAAATATGAAGTGGACGTAGGCCAAGATTGCCGAACCATTATAAAAATCTGTGTGTTCATTTATGATATTTGATCTGTTTTAATTTCATTCTTCATTTCATCTCTACTAGATCTATTGGGTGTTGATGTCCATTTTTGGCGTCAATATTTTGGTGCTTTCACTGAGAACTGAATTCTCAGATTGATTAGATCTCATCATCTACTTGTGGATTCTCATATTCGCGAGATAGATCCAGCGTTCTACCAATAAACTTCCTATTCTGCTCAGGTTTGAAGGAAATCTAAAGGAAGCCGATAGCCATGGTTAGAAGAACTAAATCAACTTCTCATGGAGTTGAAAGTAATGATGATGCTTGTGTTCCTTTTTGGTGTTGTTTATGTGTTCATGTCCATTTGGAAGGGATCAGATTCACTCATGTATGCAAGTTCTTGGGATCAAATGCTAAAGTTTGCACTCAAGTTAGCTAAAGGTCGATCCCTCTCTCAAGGCTAAAATGGCCGACCCTCTCTCAAGGCCAAAATGGCTGATCCTTCCATCAAGTCCATCATGACTGATGCCTCCTTCTTGGGGTCTAGCATTGATTCCTTCATGACCAACCCCTAAATACATAAACATGCTTAATACCGATCCCTCCAAAGACATAAATACTAGACCCTTCGAAATAGCTATACCGATCCTTTCAATATATATGTATACCGATTCCTCTATTGTATACCGATCCCTCTATAAGGTATATATACTAATCCATCTACAAGGTATATATACCGATCCCTCTCCAAAGTGTATATACAGATCCCCCTCTAAGGTATGTATATCAGTCCCTTCATATTATCGATCCCTCCATACTCCGTATGACCGATCCCTCTCACAAAACATTCAATACCGACCACTAAGGGATCAGGCATGTCATGATAGATCGGTCTACCCACCACCGATCCCTATGTCATGTTCGTCCAGAACCGAACCCTTGTTCAACTGATCCCTGCACTACATTCAACTACAACTGATCCCTATATCACCGATCCCTCACCATAGCAATTCAGTCGATCCCTATATGGATCGGGTATGATCCATTTAAAAAAATATGGATCGGGTACGAACTTGTGCCACAGCGTAGTGCCCCCGCATTCTGGATTCGGAACTCAACTTAAAGACGGTGTGTTCTATCTACTTCCCTTACATCCTGTGACTGACCGAGGCATAGGGGATCAAGCGGCAGCTGCTGAATTGCAGCCAAGGAATGGACAAGGAACTGTTACTCAAACGGTACACCCAAAGGTTAGAGAACCAAGATGATATGACACGAACTGGGATCAGTTAATGGATCACGCTTATAGGGTAGATTACGACTGCTCTCAACTGACCAACTTCCAAACGCCTGACTTCCTAGCTATCATACGATGGCTTGTGTGATGATCACCCTATGCCGCTTATTATGCCATCTCAAAGTATAGCTATCCATAATCAAAGTCAAACTTGAAGTAGTTACCCATTCGACTTGAAGTGAACCCATGAAGTTCTGGCTCAAGGTCAAACTTGGGTAAAACCAAGATTTTCTCCAAGCAAACACCAGTATGACTCCAAGCACCATTCGTCACCAACCCAACACTTCAAATTCAGCGACTCCTAGCGAACCAAGGGCTGACCTCAAACAAACAACAAATTTTCTCGGGTCGGACTCCAAGTAAATTATCACCAATCCTTCACACATTGGACCATCATGCATACAACATTCACAAGCATTACAAGCAGCCGTAACTTGAAAACGAACCAGACTAACAATGACTGGAGCATTTCCTCCAGTCGAAGCCCATTCACTGAAGCCATTCAATATGTAAAATATCCCAAGAGATTCAATGTGCCGACCACGTCAGCGTATTCAATAAACATGGACCTCCGACAACATCTCATGAAATATGAAGGGCAAATGGATTTCGCCAGAGTGACGAACATAGTTAAATGCTAATTCTTTCCCATATTCCTTGGGGAAGTAGCAGTTGATCATCTGATTTACGTGATTACCGCCCAGGTCCATCTCCTCGTTTAATCAGTAGGCTAAGGATTTCATCGAGCAATTCAGAATGCACTTGACTCACTCCAAGGATGTGATGTTGTTATCCAACTTAGCCCAAGCCCCAGGCAAGCTGCTAAATGACTTTTGGCAGAGATTTAACACCGCTGTCACTAAAGTGAGTAATCCCAGCGTGAATATCATATTGATGGCATTGATAAAGGGAATCGACCTCGAGACACTCTTTGGAGATTGGTTACCTGGAGTGCCTCATATGACCTTGAATCATTTCTGTTACAAAGTGAACCAGAACCTAAGCAAGGAAGAGGTAGAGAAGACAAGGAGAAAGAATGATGCAGGCCCGTTGGTTGAAGGAAGTCAAAGCGAGGGCAGCATTGAGGCCTTAAATGAGGACTCAGAGTCTAGGAGACGACCCAAAATCCCAAAATCCGACTCATATACTCCTTTGAACAATTCAATCAAAAACATCTACTTGGAGACTCAAGATTTGAAGTAGTACTAGAATCCAGCCTCAAGAGAGTCCATCGAAACCCATAAGAAATCTGGGAATTGCTGTATATTTCAAGATACGCACGGTCATAACACCAGCGATTGGGGACACCTTCGAGATGTGATCGGAAAGCAGATCCGAAAAGGAAAGCTTTAACAATATGTGCAAGCCCGTAGAATGACGGGCAGGGAACATCCGACCCTTATCAATAATGACCTTTAATTATCAATTGGACCACCTACGGTCGACTTCCAGCTCAGAAGGGCTGGGGAAAAGTGGAATGCCGAGCATACAATGCTGCTTCACTTATCAATGAGATTTATTCCGATCTTCTTTGAATTATTTCTATTTCAATTTCAATTATGTTGTGAACTATGACCAACTTGAACTAAACTACTTCCAAACGATGCAAGTGACCAAGTAATTAGATTTGGGTGCTAACCAACCTCCATGGACCATGATCGAACCTTTGGAGGATCATCAAGACGAGCGTGATTCAACCGCTCATCAGCTACCATATGCCCCTGACTTGGGGGTAAGGACTCGAAATGGAAAGTGGATATGACTCGACCATCCACTTCCTACTCCATGCTTCAATTCTGATAGAACATCTATGCCTTACTCAAAGCTAGACAAGGTTAAAATCTAATACAAAGTGGACACAACTGACCGTCCACTAATTAACCTCTACGCTTGACTTGAAGACCGGAGAAACACTTGGAGTGGATGCAACCCGACCATCTACTCCCAGCTCATACTTGAAGTTCACCAAAATACTTATGCCTCTCCCGAAGCTCAGCACGACCGAGGTCCAACTAAAGTGGACGTGATTTAACCATCCACACATTAACTCTTGCCCTGGAAACAATCTGGAAGCTCGACTTAAAGTAGGCATGATTGACTGCCTACTCATCAACCACCGTCCTCAACACATGCACATAACTGCAGCTTGAAGTGGATGTGGCTTGATCGTCCACCCGAAAACTCTCTCCCTCGACTTGCTGGGAGGAGTACTAAACAAATTGGACAAGACTTGACTGTCCAACATAGGCATGGATATGATCAAGCCATCCATAACTTACTCTGTTCCTCGACTTGATTGGAGGAGCTACAATCACCAAGTGGACGTGAATCGACTGTCCATTTGTCAAGTTTTGCCCTTGATGCTGGGGCAGAATTCCATTCCATGGATGAACATGGTTCGACCGTTCATTTGACAACTCTTACCTCGACATGAAAATTGGAGTATAAATCTAAAATGGGTGTGACTGACTACCCATTGACTAACTCTGGTCCCTAGAGTGCATACCAAAGTATGAACACCAAAAAGATGGATGCGGTATGACCGTCCATCAACTAACTCTGGTCCCTAGAGCACGGGCTGGAATATAAACACCAAATGGGTGTGACTGACTACCTAGTGACTAACTCTGGTCCCTAGAGTGTGGACCGGAGTATAAACACCAAAAAGATGGATATGGTATGACCACCCATCGACGAACTCTGGTCCCCAGAGCGCGGACTGGAGTATAAACACCAGATGGGTGTGACTAACCACCCATCGACCAACTCTTGTCCCCCAAGCACGGACTGGAGTATAAACATCAAAAGGGTGTGATCGACCATCCATCATAAAACTCTAGTCCCCAGAGCGTGGATCGAAGTATAAACACAAAAAGATGGATGCGGCATCAACTAACTCTGGTCCCCAAAATGTGGACTGGAGTATAAATGCCAAAAAGATGGATGCGGTACGACCGTCCATCGACCAACTCTGGTCCCTTAAGTGCGGACAAGAGTATAAACACCAGATGGTTGTGACTGACTACCCATCAACCAACTCTAGTCCCCAGAGCGCGGACTGAATTATAAACATCAAAAGGGTGTGACTGACCACCCATTATTAAACTCTGGTCACTGAAGCGTGGACCGGAGTATAAACACAAAAAGATAGACGTGGTTCGACCGTCCATCAACTTACTCTGGTCCTCAGATTGCGGACTAGAGTATAAACGCCAAAAAGATGGATGTGGTAGACCGTCTATTGATCAACTCTGGTGCCTTAGCGCGGTCTGGAGTATAAATACCATAAAAAGTGGATGTGGTTCGACCGTCCGCTCCTCAACTCTTGCCTTTGACTTAGGGGCAAACACACGACTCAAAGTGGATGCGATCTGACCATCTCCTCCTCCTCTGCTCGAGCTCGAATTTCTTCAAAACACACATCTTACTCCCAAAGCTCAGTAGAAACAAGATCCAAATGGAAATGGACATGGTACGACCGTCCACGCACCGACTCCTGCCCTGGATGCAAGGGGCAGTTTGAGAGCCCAAGCCTAAATTGGACGTGGTTCAACCGTCCACGCACGACTCCTGCCTTGGATGCAAGGGGCAGTTTGAGAGCCCAAGCCTAAATTGGACGTGGTTCGACTGTCCAATCTAAAGAGGATGTGATACATCCATCCATGTTCTTGTTTGCGCCTGAGGTACAATGAACTATCCAAACCAAGACATGGACGCGATTCGACCGTCCATCAAGTAACCCTGGTCCTTCTATGCGGATTGGAGTATAAACATAAATTGGGTGCAGTTCGACCACTCGCCAACAAACTCTTATCCCTAGAGTGTAGAGATGAGTATAAACAAATAGATGACTGTGGTTCGACCACTCAATATTCCATAAACTCCGACCTGAATTCGATAAGAGGAGTATAAACTCAACACGGATGGAATTCGACCGTCCATGAACTAATTCTGCTAACCCAAGAATGGGAATGAGAGTACAAACTACTACAAGCTGAGTATGACATCATACTATAGCTCTGGTTGGATGATCTTTACAGCTTAAGGCAACGACTGCAAGGAGGCCTCAATACAATACCAATCGGAACGACATCCGAAGTTACGGGTGATCGACTATATTGTACCATCAGATCGAGGGTCAATATCGATCCGCACCAACCACAAATGGATGTGTTTCGAACATCCATCGAATAACTCCGGTCACCAGAGCATGGATAGGAGAATAAACCACAAATGAGTGCTACTTGATTATTAATTTCCAGCACCCTCCTTCGATCCCTCAGGAGGAGCATGAAACCGAATGAGCATAACCCGACCGCACCTGAGCCAACTCTATCCCTAGATCTGGCGGGAGAATATGAATCAAAATGGACGCGACAGACCATCCAGCTCCGAATGAATGCGACATGACCGTACATTCGTTGACTCTTACCATGATCCGACTAGAAGAGAAATACGAAACGGACGTGGTTCGACCGTCTGCACACTGATCCTTGCCCTTGGTCCAACAGGGAGAGCATCAATTACTAATTGGGTATGACTTGCCTTTCTACTTATCGACGTATGCCCTAGACTTGGGGGCACGAGCGAGAAACAAGATGAATGTGAACCAACCATTCATCGATCAACTCTAAGTCTTTGAAGCTTCGGTGGGAGTATAAACATGACTAGGATGAGACTTGACCATCCATGTAGTACATTTATCAACTTGAGACCGGGGGTAGAAGTGTGATCATCCAAAGACTGACTGCGATAGCTCAATACTGTGATTCATACCTAGTGTTTACAACTCAAGGATACAACCGAAAGGATGCCTAGAGCTAGAATCATCGAATCAATGTCCAAGCTCATGGGCAACTGATCATCACTCCAACCCGAACGATGAGTAACAGATCATGAGTACGTTAAATGGAAAGCGCGTTACTCAAATATACAAGCAGATTCAAACTCAAAGCAAGAGCCAGCTATGCAGTTGCATGCAACACGAGGCTAAACCATACTCAACATTTGATTCAACGTGCTTCTAAGCCTGATCTTCGGTCATTTGCAGATAATCGCTCAAAGCATTTAAGTCCTTCACTATCAGACTCAATAACTCATGATAAGGCTCTGTGATTCGATCGGAGTAACCGCCATCATTGACCGTCCTAGTAAAATTTCGCATTGATTGTTACGAAAAATAGTTATGTTTGAACTCAAGGAATTCAAGGCTGCACCCATTGAGCTGACAATCGACATTACAGTCAACCATGGCGATGCATCACAGGTACTGAAGATCGGATCATAGCTCAGTGCAACAATGATGAAAGAATTAGCTGTCTTTCTCCGAATAAATCTCAATGTGTTTGCTTGGACCCATTCTGACATGCGTGTGATCTCACCGACTATCGCGAGCCTTGCATTGAATATCGACCGAGGCATGTCCCGGTGAAACAAATGTAACGCAGCATGGATCTAGAGGGATTTGTTGCACTTAAAGAGGAGGTGGATAAACTCGAAAACAATAGGTTTACCCATGATGCCGTCTACTTGAAATGGGTATCCAATCCAGTTCCTCTGAGAAAAGCTAATGGAAAGTAGCGCTCATGCGTCGACTACTTAGACCTGAACAAGACGTGCCCGAATGACAGCTTTCCACTTCTGAGGATCGACTAGCTGGTAGACTCAACCGCTGGATATGAACTGCTTTCATTTATGGATGTGTACTCCGGATTCAACCAGATCCCGATGCATGTCCCTGACTAGAAACACACCAGCTTCATTACCGATCTAGGGCTATATTGTTATGTTGGGATGCCATTTGAACTAAATAATGCTGAAGCTACTTACCAGAGACTGATCAATAGGATGTTCAAAGACCAGATCGAGCGATCGACGGAAGTATATGTAGATGATATGCTCGTGAAGTCACGATGATCAAATGACCACATTGATGACTTAACAGAGATGTTCAGCGTTCTGCAAAAATATGGAATGAAACTAACTCTCTTGAAATGCTCTTTCGGCGTTGCGTCAGGAAAATTTTGGGGTTTCATCATCTACTCTCGCGAAATCAAAGCCAATCCTGAGAAGATTCAAGCAATTCAAAACATCCAAGTGCCGAAGATAATTAAGTAGGTACAGAGCTTAAATGAGAAGGTTGCCGCCTGTGACGACCCGACTTCCTATGCCCAGGAAGATGGATCATTTTAAGAAGAAAAGGGTGAGAAAATAGAAAAGATAGAGAAGAAGAAAGAAAACAACATCAGAATCTCAACAGCGGAACGAATAAAATATAATATATCACTTAAGACAATACATAGTATCATATACATCAGAGTTACACAGATAATACAACACATACTTGACAGTTATAACACATGTCTAGTTAATACAACTCGATACAACTCAATACAACACAGAGATACACACAGCGGAAATACAGATAAACACTAACACAGCGGAACCACTATATATCTATACGCTGAAGCCTTCTGCTCCATTGCTCCTCTACAATTCGTCAAAGCTAACCTGAATCCCTTGGCTACTCGTAAAAATTTGACTACCCGAGAGTTTAAAAAAAACTGAAATAAACTCCGAGTCAGACATGGGTCTGGTATGAGTAACATGTTAAAGTTGCTTAACTTTGAAAAACCTTTTAAAACAAAAGGTATCACGTAAGACTTACCACACATAAACATGGAAAAGTTTTTACCTTACGCTAACCAAACATTTGATAGGAAATCCGGTTATATTATAATAGTGTCTAGGGTTTTCAAGTAAAATACAGAAATAGCTGGAATGCTTACATCTCACGTTCCAACATAGTTGGGCACAACTAATACGTATGGCACTTATTGGAGATTGGATTCTATACAATGGCAGGGCTACTGGGGTACCGCCCGTCACAGTACCTGGCCTAGATCAGCGTACCGAGAACCCACCCTAAGTTGCCTGCAACACAAAGCCGGAACCATCCCTTACTGGACAGTCCCAAACAAGATAACCCCGCAATTGGCTGCAGACCAACTGCCCACTAAGCCGAAATATAAAGGGACATCTAGACAGGGGTAAATCTCGCTCTCGAGTGGGTCCTGGTTTTGCTCGATGTTTTTGGGTGTTTGACTCGGGGAGATTGGAGGGTTGGCTCGAGTCTAGTTTGGTTCAGGGTTGGTTTTCTTTGTATACAGGTTTTCAAAAACCTGTTAAACTGTTTTTTTTTAATTTAAAATAAATGTTTTAAGTAGTTTAAATATTTTAAAGTAGATTTGAAAGGTGGTTTTGTTTTCAAATAAATGTTTAACTTGGTAATTTTTTTTATAAAAGGGTTCCTTTAATATTTGAATGAAAGTTATGAAGTGTTAACTTAATCTGGAAGTTAAATAATCAATTTAATTTAAAGCTTGATTTCTTTAATAAAATTGAGTAATTTAATTTAATTTTTTTCTTACATAAGTATCTTATATAAGTAATGAATGTTCTTTACATTTATCTAAGGGTTATAAATTTATTGAAATTTGGAAAAATGTTTTAATGGTTAAACATTTTAAATCTTAAATTCAAAATGGAATTTGAATTTAAATTTAGAAGTGTAATGTTTTAAATACTCTTGAATGTTAATGAAGTCGTTAATAAAGTAAATGAATTATCTTAGAAATAATTAAGATAATAAAAGAATTTAAGTAGATAAAGATTAAGGATTAAATTCTTTAACCTTTAAGTTAATTAAGTATGAATAATTAATGATTGATATTAACTAAATTAGTAATTATAAGTTATGTGTATTAATTAAAGTTTTAAATAATGGATTAAGTAATTAATATGTAATTAAGAATCATAGATTAGACTTTGATTAATTAATGAGTTTTAATGGTTAATTGAACTTATAATTAATAATGATTAAGCTAGTTAATTATTTTAGAAAAATAATTAAATAAATGTTAATAAAGGTCATTAACTAGATTATCCTTATAATATATTAATGTGATTAATATTTAGTAAGTAATTGGATTAATTAATGTAATGATAATCAATTGGGAAGTTTAAATGTAATTACTTATTGGGAAGTAATTAAGGAATTAATTACTTATTGTAATTATTTGAGTAATTTGGTTAATTTGAATTAATTAGTTTGTGAATGGGGTTAACCTTGTGAATTAAATCTTTTTGTTTAAAAAGATTAGAAATGGTAATTTGTTTTAACCATTCGAATGAAAAGTTTTGGGTTTTAAGCTGTGACTTAATTGAAATCCCATATCCATATGTTTTAAATATTTCGCTCACTATTCGGGTTAGCCGAGAAAGGACCTTTGGGTCGTATAACCCATTCTGAATAATGATACGACGTATATGGATGGCATTTGATGACCGGATATTTTTGAAAACGGAAGGATTACCGTCGAGTTACTCTACATCGGCCGATCTCCGGTATAGAGGTTTTATCACCCTTAGTGATGGGAAGTCCGGACGTGATTGGAAATTATCCGGATTTACAAGGGCTTCGTGAGAAGTGCCTTCGGTTCTGTTCGAACCCAGAACAGACTTGTATGGATTGTATGTCTGACACTACACTTTGAGATATGTAGCCGATTTCTTTCAAATACATTTCTATTGGTGGCGGAGAATTTATTCTCTTAGCTTAACACCCTTCTCTGAGACGTACGAGCTCAGAGGTTATGTAGTTGAAATTTATCAGCGATATATTCCCAATTTGGTAATGTGACATGCTGAGTGTTGCTGTGTGATGATCATTGGTTGATCATTTGTGATATAATCATTTGTTTGATCATTTATCTTTGTGATCATTTCTTTGATCATCTGTTGACCCAAAGCATGGCTTTGTGACAAAGCGTAGCTTTGTGGACGAGACTTCGTCGAACCTTACAACCCGGTAATGGTCGAAACAGGAATTGTGCGACAAGGTTTAAGGGGTAGCTCCCCTAGGGTATGACCATTCCTTCTGGAAAAGGGTAGTATCATGGTATGGAGCCCAGATACTTACTCATGTGGATACACTTTATTTATTATGTGTGATGTTGGTTTCGAGGCGCCTCTATTAAAGGTCCCAAAGGACCGGGGGTGGCATATCTGAGGTTTTGTATATTCCCTTGGGAAAAGGGGTAGCCGGCCTTGTTTGGCAGAGATCTAACCGTAATGTTAGGTTATTTCTCGGAGCGTCCCGCCTGAGGCGTTTCTTTCGTGGCATAGGAAGTTCCTTAGCCTGACCATTTGTTGGAAATCCATCTTCCAAATACGAACTTTGTACGGTGTTAGTTGTAGAACCTGCCATTTACGTACGGTGGTCACCACTGTTTAGATGGTAGCTATAGTAGGCATACGATACTGGTCGTATGTTGGCTAAGATTAATATTATACTTTCGAAATGTTTTTTACACTATGCACTAATAATAATATCAAAAAGGATTTGATTTTGCGTAGTAAGCATCTTTGACTATCATAAGGAGAAATCTCCTCCAATTCTGCGTTTGCATTGTGTGTGTGGCGGGAGGCCTTATGGTAGTTTCATTTTCCAAAAGCATTGCGGTTTTCAATGTTTAAATTCTTTTGTTGTTTGTTTAAAGATAAACTGTTTTTGTTGCTCACACCAGTCCCATGACTGATCCGGAGTTTATTGTTCCCTTCCTAAACTCTGGGTGCCCACCATTTTCCACACGGGCAGTCTAGAGTTGGGTTTTTCAGATATTCAGATTCAGTAGATTATCTGGAGCTAGTTCAGTCTTTGGATATGGACTGCACTTGCTTATCTTTGTGCCTCGTTATTAGGAGTTCGAGCTATTTCTGGATTGGTGCTTTGAAAATGGAGATTATCCGCTGCTGATGTTATCGTTTTATTTTCCGCTGCTATTTGTTGTATCATATCTCCGATGTATATTGATATTCATTTTATCATTCTGTTGTATCAGATATTGTATCAAAGCTGTATATCAATGTATTATTCATTTCTTCCGCTGTGTTATTTACTTAACTGTGTTATAAACTCCGGCGACTCGGATTTGAACGGTCGAATCTACGACATTCGAGTACGATGTAAAGTATGGATGTCGATTTTCGAGCGCGAAAATCCAGGGCGTTACATTTGGTATCAGAGCTAAGGTAGAACTTTAGCTCAGGAGTATAACACGTTAAGTAACTCATTAGAGATAGGGTGAAATATACCCTAGAATGAGTATATCCCTAAGATATCTGTTTAAACGTCTCAGTAAATTCTCTTACTATCCACTGATAGTGAGTATGAGTGCAAGAAGAGGACGAGATAGGGGACGAGGGAATACGACTGCAAATGGTCAATACCCTGCAACAGTGGAAACAACTTTCTCTATCAATTTTCTTTGATTCGTCTTTCCAAATTCTTTTGATTGCTTCGTATCAATTACAAGAAGAAGTTCGGTGTGATGAAGGCCCTACGAATCGTTGTAGGAAATTTTTACTTTGTATCTTCATCGATTTCTTATCAGCTTTTTGATTTAAAACTTAATGAATTTGAAATTGGAAATTTTAATTTGAGGTAAATTGATTAATAGAATATGAGGATAAAATTGAATTGAATCAATAAAACGTTTTCGTTTAAAACCCAATTTTGAAATTCTATTGTAATTTCTTGTGAATACCAAAGTCCGAAGAGGGACAAATTGGTATGTATTTTGAGATATTCCGACTTGAGTTTGGAATTCATATCGTAAGTTTGAGGAATTATAGGAGATCGAATCTGTCTATCTTTGTGTTGTTTTCGTGCCTGCGAATTTCGAGGACGAAATTCTTTTAAGGGGGGAAGTTTGTAACGACCCCAGATTTTAATTTATTTAAATTGATAATTTTGTAGAATTTTTGAATTAAAATTGTATAATTTATTATACATGGAAGCGAGTTTCCCCGATTCAAAATAAATTTGATATAAATCATTTAAATTTAAATATATTGTAAAAATTTGTATATATGTGTATATATGAATGTATACGTAATATATGAGTAAATTTGTATATGTGTATATATACACACATTGGATTTGGAATAAAATTTGAATTTAAATAGATATATATGGAATAAAATAGAAACTTATTTACATTTTAAAGTGAATACAAAGAAAACCAGATAAGCATGTATACTTAAACAAACAAAGAAACAAAAATACATTCAAGTATGAGTTAACTTGTAAAAGGAAACAAGTAGATATATAGGTGAATAGCTTGTAAAGGTAACCATCATGTTATCTCAAAGCATTTACAGCCGAAGTCAACAAGGATAAACAAATGAAGACATCAATAAAATATAGTCAAGTTGAACAAATACAAACATAAATATCTATGAAGGCTTATCAAACAAGCTAAGTTAATTAATGCAAGCACACAAAAGCAAGTGTACCAGCCTGCATAAGTTGTAAGCAAATAAAAAAAAGAAGAAACAAAATGAGTATATGTTTGTACACCTTAATTAATGCAAGGTACCTCAGCCTCTTTAGTACACGAACCAGCCACCAAAACAAAAAACAAAATAAAATATATTTAAGTATGTAGGTTGTAAACCAGGCAGGGGACAAAGTCAATTCAAGCTTACTTAGGACCATTTCACCCATGTTCAAACTAAGTGATATCCCTGTAAACTCACTCTACATATAGCAATCTTCATCAGTTCGTTCCATTTTAAACTGTGAAAAGAAAAAGAAAAAAAACTAAGGTATATCATCTCCTCTAAAACAAACAAAATCAACATCATAATCAATACCACCAGATATCAAAGAAAATCTGAGAACAAGGAAGAAAACTTCAGTTTAAAACAGCAATTTAGTTCATGAGGTAAAACAAATCATTGCTAACCAAAAGCAAGTTCCAGATCATTTTTCCCAGGTTCAAAATCTTTCTTTCCAGGCCATTCTCATTTGAAACCCTCTGTTCCTGTTCCCTGTTTCATCAATATTTCAGGTGAGCAAACTTCTATTTTTTAAACTTGAACTCCTTTATTTTCTTAAGTCTGTGATGATGGATGAAGATGATAAATTGAAATGATTTGTTAACTTAATCTGTTCTTATATGGGTTTGCATGTGATAAATATTTAAAGATAATGTTGTCAAACATGTTTGTATGGGTGAAGATATGTCTATATGTATATATGTGTGACTGGTGCATGTCTGTTGAACAGGCATATATAGCCCCTGTTCTAAGTTACAGGTTTTAGTAACAAATTCAAAAATTTAAATTCTCTACTTCTAATCTCTTAAAGCTTATGATCTTTAAATAGAATTGGTTTGTATTTACCAGATTCAACATTTAAAAATATTTTCAAAGTAAATTTAGCAAGAAAAATTACTGGAATCAGAAAATAACAGTAGGGATAAATATAAATTAAAAATTGAATATCTGGAAATTATGTTTCGATCTTACAAACAGATTCGAATTGAAAAATGATAAATTTAGACACTAAAATTATGATTTCTAGTGTTATATAAATCGAGATATGCCTAGTTGAGAAATTTTGGGTATTTCGTTGATTGTCGGCAATCAAAGACGATTTGAAGCTTGGGATCGCTGTCGTGGGTAGCTTTAGGGTCGATGGTCACTAGAAAAATACAAGATGAATTTATAAATTTGTGGATTGTTAGGACGAGATCGAATTAGGGTTAAACAACCCATTTCTGCTCACGATTGAAACCAGGTGCCGTGACGTCATCGAGACGTTTAAGGAGATCGCGCCTGGGGGGATGGGATTGTCGATGTGTGGCGAAGCTTCGATAGTAAGGGCGAGTTGACCGGAGGACAAAGTCGCTGGCGAAGGATGGTTTCCTGATGGAAATGGCTTCAGGCATTGGTCGTTTTGGTTCGTTTGCGATTCGCTAGTGATATCCGCGAGGGGGATGGTCAAGGAGATCAGTGAGGTCATCGTCGACTTGGGAGCATCGTCGGCAAGGTGGCAGCGTCGTCTAGATCAATGTGCACGTGCACGCGTAAAAGTTATGCATAAGGAAAATGAGGTGGGTTTGGGAAGAAGAGGGCTCTCGGGTCTAAACTCGAGAAAGTGCGGGTTCGTCTCGAAGAAATTCGTGGAGATGCTCGGGGAAATAGATGTTGTGGAAACTCGAAGCAAGGCTCGTGAAAATCTGTATTTACTTCGGGATGGTCTCGAGTAATCTCGGGATGAACAGTAACAGGGTTGAATTTGTAGACAAATCAAGTTTAAAATTTAAATCAATCAAGTTTTCAAGGGGAATTTATTTACAGGGATTTAAAACAATTTTCCAAGATTTATTTCTAAAAGATTAAGTGTTTTTAAAATGTTTTAAACATATATTTTTAAATGGTTATACAACCTAACAATGAAATTAAGGAGTAAATAAGAAATGTTTTTAATATTAACTTAAAAGTGAAGTTAATTCACATTGCTAATAATGATTAATTACAAAGTTTATTAATTAAAGATTAAATGGTAATTAATGATTTATAACTACTTAATAATTTTGAGAAAAATTAATTAAGGTTTAATTAATTATTAATTTTAAGGATAATTAAATAATTAAAGTTAATTGAGTAAGTAAAGGATTATTTAATTAAAGGATAATTAACCAAAGTGATTGATTAATGAAATTAATTAAAGGTTAATTAATAAATGAAGGTGATTAAGGAAAGATAATTAACTGAGAATTAATTAATTAATGTAATTAATTAAGGATAATTAATTGAAGGATAATTAAAGGTTAATTTTTTTTATGACTAAGGGTTAATTGATTTATTAATTAAGGTTGATTAATAAATAATTAAAGGTTAATTAATTAAAATGAAATTGTAATTAGTTAATGTTAATTAACCAGGATTAG
Source organism: Allium fistulosum (assembly GCA_030737815.1). Classification (NCBI taxonomy): domain Eukaryota; kingdom Viridiplantae; phylum Streptophyta; class Magnoliopsida; order Asparagales; family Amaryllidaceae; genus Allium; species Allium fistulosum. The sequence continues at coordinate 287,077,278 of CM060904.1, read as the reverse complement.
AAATTTATAAGTAATTAATCTGATTTGAATTAATCGGACAATTTGATCGATCTTACTTATGGATGTTTGGATTCTATTGAATGATTTGATTGTTTGATATCCCTGATATATGATGCTTTGTGATACATCCTGATTTATGTTGTGATCTGTAGTTTACTTATCTGTGATATATCTCTATGATCTGTGAATGAAGATGAGCATTATAGTTTATATCGCTTATCAACCATATCCTGTAGTTTGATCTGTGATGATTCATCGTGTTGCACTATTGTGTTAAACCCCTGGACTACACCTTTACACACACAAATATGGATTTCATGTGGAAATCGGTTAAGTCACAGATAATTTAAATTTGATGTTTTTGAAATTGAATTTTTTTAATTTCAATTGATTTTGAAATTTGAAATTTGGATTTGAAGTGAAAAACTTTTGAAATGGAATTTCAAAGATAAAAGTTATTTTGAATAACTTAATCGAGTTTTGAAAATTTAAATAATTTGATTTAAATTTGAATTCAAGTTTGAAATTGAATTCTATGATTTGAAACTAGGGATTAAAGATGTTGTACAAGTTATATATATGGGTTAAACTATTTTAAAAGTATTGATTTTGGAATTTGAATTTAATTCAAGGGTTTTAACTCGAGCAAATATAACTGGATTTTTCTGAAACAAAAACTACTTGTTTTCAAATAGTAAAAGCTTTCATTTTTAAAAAGGATTTCCAAATTGTGTTGAAAGGTTTCAAGTTTGAAATAAAATTGAAATGTTTTGAAAACTATGAAATGAGTCTTTGATTCAAAGACCGAACGAGTTAATCCAACTTGAAATTAAAATTGTTTTGAAAGGCTATGAATGAATCTTTGGAAACGAGTTTTGAAAGCTATAAGTTAAACCTTGATTTAAAGATTTAACGAGTTAATCCAAGTGAAATGGAAATTGTTTTGAAAGGCTATGAATGAATCTTTGGAAACGAGTTTTGAAAGCTATAAGTTAAATCTTGATTTAAAGATTTAATGAGTTAATCCAAGTGAAATGGAAATTGTTTTGAAATTAAATTGAAATGAACTATAAAAATGACTGTGACGACCCTACTTTCCACTACCGGAAAATCGCATCATCGATAAGAAAGAAAGGGGTGAGAAACAGAAAAGATAGAGAAGAATGAACAAAACAACATCAGAATCTCAACAGCGGAACGAATGAAATATACTATATCACATAATAGATTACATAGTATCATATATATCAGAGTTACACAGATAATACTACACATACTAGACAGTTATAATAAACACCTGTCTAGTTAATACAACTCGATACATCTCAATATAACACAGAAATACAACACAGCGGAAATACAGATAAACACTAACACAGCGGAACCAATATATATCTATACGCTGAAGCCTCCTGCTCCATTGCTCCTCCACAATTCGACAAAGCTAACCTGCTACCCTTGGCTACTCGTATAAACCCTAAGCTGCTTCATCTTTAGGGCCACCGATAAGTGTATTCCTTTCTTCGACTTGATCAGAAGAGGAAAGAGGAACTTTGAATGGACGCAAGATTGCATAGTTGCGTTTCAAGTTCTAGTAGATCACCTAGAGAGACCTCCCATCCTATCCAAACCATTGATCATGAAGACTTATACATCTATTTAGCAGTGTCGGTACACGCTATAAGTGCTACACTGTTACGTGAAGAGAATCAAATCTAGAGGCATGTATATTATGTTAGTAAGCGATTGACAGGTGCTGACAGAAACTACACAAAGTTGGAAAAGCTCGCATACTGCCTGTTGATTACATCATGAAAGCTTCGCCATTTCTTCCAGGCTTACCCTTTCAACGTCTACACCGACCAGCCATTACGACAGGTCCTGTAGCAACCTTAGACGTCTAGAAGGCTGCTCAAATGGAACATCGAGCTAAGCCAATTCGATATCACTTATCTCCCTCGGAGAGCTATCCAGGGACAACCATTAGCAGACTTCATATCTAAATTCACTGCATCAGATAACTATACAAAGAGCAGTGAAGAACCGACCAACCGATGGAAAATGTACGGATGGAGCTTCCAATGATTGATGTTCTGGCATTGGAGTTGTGTTAATGGCTCCTGAGGAACGATCGATCTGCTACGCTCTGAAACTCGACTTCCCTGCAACAAATAACGAAGCTAAGTATAAAGCTTTGATCGCCAGGCTCAAACTTCTATAGAACTGGGAGTGAAAACTTTACATATCTTTTGTGATTCCTGGTTATTAGTATGCCAAGTCAGGGAAGATTACCTTGCTAAGGGGCGACGTCTTGCTCCTTATCTCGACCGGGTCCAATAGCTACTAGCCAACTTCAATTATTACACCATTACACACATCCTCGGAGAATAAAATGAGAAAACTAAGTCGACGGCCATGCTGGCCAGTTTTGGGGATGCGCGACAAATAGACTTTGTCCCGGTTGAAGTACTTAACATTTCAATCATTGACATATGGAGATCGACTAGATCTTGGAGATGGAGCCGGAAAAGGAGTCAAGGATAACTCCTATCAAAGACTATCTACAATGGGGAATTCTTCCTGAACGAAGGAATGAAAAACGATAGATTCTCCTCAAAGCTTCATGCCGCATCATCCAAGAAGGAGTCATGTATAGAAAGGGCTTTCTCCATTCCCCTACTTCGTGTATCACCCATGATGAAGTAAACGAGTCTTGAGAGAAGTCCATGAAGAAGAATGCGGCGATCACACCAAGAGGCAAACCTTGACAAAGAAAATACTCCACTGCGGGTATTACTAGCCAACTGTCAATCGAGATGCGGCTGATCACGCTAGACAATGTGATGAGTGCCAGATGTTTGCAAAAATTTTGAGGTCCCCCTCCGAAGGAAATTACTCAAATGGTCACTCCTTAGGCGTTTGCCACTTGGGTTACTGACATCATCAGCTTCTTGCCGATTCTAAAGGTGGTGCAAAACACGCCATCATTGTAGTTGATTACTTCACCAAATAGGCTGAAGCGGAACTTTTCACCACGATCACGACGAAGAAAATAATCAACTTCATTGTCCATAACATCATCTGCCGTTTTGGCCTCCCATGAACCATTGTAACTGATAATGGAACCCAATTCGACGGTGCTAAATTTAAAGACCTCTGCCGTTGGCATCATATTGAAAAGAGATTTGGGGAAGTTGCTCGCCCTCAAGCAAATGGACAGGTTGAAGCTGTGAACAAAATCATAAAGTCCATTCTGAAAAAACGTTTCGAAAAGGCTATAGGCAAGTGGGTGGATGAACTTCCAACATCATTATGGGCTTACAGAACCACCCACAAGTTAGCGACTGGCCATACTTCATTCGCCTTTGCTTACGATTCCAAGGTCATCATCCCTGTAGAACTTGAAGTCCCCACTCATTGAATGACTTATTACAACCCCTATTTCATTATAAAATAATATATGAACAAGGAATTGCAATCCAATTGAAATTGAACTAGAAGGAATTGGTGACGATTTGTGAGCGTACAAATGCATCCGGGAGACGATGACAAGAACATATACCTGAACGTGCATGTGTATATTCAAAAAATTCGACTTCTTGAAATCGACAGAAATTGAATTTCCACTTGGAGTTATTAAAGAAAAGAATGGATCATATAGCCAAAGCATACTAGCCCTATAAAACCGGACACAGATAGCAACTAATGGAATATAATCCCGAACTTGTACTATTGGAAATCGACCAAGCGTCATGACGATCAAAGAGGGATACAACACTTTAGGAAGATAATTTAACAGAAGGATAGCGACTATTCAGGAAACTGGATGGATTTCTTTCTGGCGACTCTAACTTGCTTCGATTCAAAGCACGTCATGTACGCAACAAGACGTACTTTGGGGGGAAAATGTTATCCGGCATTTTGACCCGGCTATATCCGAACTGACTGGACAAGTTAGACTCGACTGTCATCAAGGCATGCAGCCCACAGCAATGATTGTGGGGTCCAAAAATCAAGCATAGATAATAACATGAAGCAGTAGCGAAGCAAAAACATGAAAGCTCACTACTCCCTAAAGATGGATCAGGAACGATCCATATTCAACACTATGGATCGTATCGTATCGATTCCACAGCTCAATTCAACGATGATCGATCGTTATCTCAGATTCTACAAATCCATTACACATGAAACTTTAGGAATAAGATGTGGGGACCCTAAGGAGCCTACCCTAGGGATCACATCTCAAAAGGATGAAGAAAGAGGGATCGGCCCACTTCCCTCCATAGGGATCAGCTAGAATCAGGAGACAACTCACATTGCACCAAAGATCGAGCAATAACTCAAGTTCTACCCATCCAATTAACATGAAACTTAAAGTAAAACACTATTACAATACATGGAATGCCCCTTAGGGATCTCATTCCAATTGGAGGAAGTAGGAGGGATCGACATAACTCCCTTTGGAGTGATCGACAGAAATCAGAATTTAAGCAACACTACTTTACGGAAAATGCGATATCTCATAAACGGTACATTGGAATTGCACAAAATTTGGGAAGCAAGTAGCTAAAATCATGGGGCACCCCTCATAGGAATCGCCGCCCATGTGGATACTAATAGGTATCGATATCAATCCCTATTATGGGCCCCGATGGCTGTAGAATTTTTTGGATGGTCTCATCTTGGTCTCCTGAACCTTCTTCCGAAATTTCAGTCTGACCCATGCACATCTTCCCCTATAAATACATTAGGCATGGCATCAGAAAAGAGATCCGTCTTTCTGCTGAAAAGGCTCTTCCATTTTTATTCTTTCATTCTTGTGCTAATGAATCCTAACTGATCTAAACATTCTTGTAATCATAATCAAGTGCAAGATCAATAAAAAAATATAAAGTGGATGTAGGCCAAGTGTGCCAACCCACTATAAAAATCCATGTGTTCGTTTATGATAGTTTCTCTGTTTTTAATTTCATTTTTTATTTAATCTCTACTAGATTCTATTAGGTGGTGATGCCCATTTTTAACGTCAACATATGTGTACTATTATATTTAATTAAACTTGAATTAAATAAAATTCCATTCATTATTTATAAATATAAATGAAATAAAAGATTTTATTTAAATTAAATTTAGAATTGTTCTAAATAAATTAGACTTCATAGGCCTAATAAAGATTCAATTGGGTAAAAAAAATTGAAATTCACCCATAACTTCCGCTACGGGCTGACCTAGTTCAAAAATATCCTCTCCTTCTAACCATTTGTTCCATAACTTTAACACGAATCCATCTAAACATGCAGTAATAAACAAGGCTCATTTATCTAAAATCCAACTGTTAAAACTTTCAGCGAAATTTGAATTATATTCACCATAACTTTTTCTGGGAAAAAAATCAACTCACTTATCATAAGGCTTATCCTTCGAAAAATTCACAGCAACAATACAACCAATTTAACAAAATTTAGAATTTGCTTCTTTAAATTCATATATATTAAAGCTCTAGAACACAATTTGAACAAATCAACAATAGACAAATTCGTATTTTTAGCCTTTACTGTTGAAAGAAGATTTTGTACCATATGAAGATATCAATAACTATGAAAGGCTGAAGGAAAAACATCACGAACACCTAAATTCAAACCTTGATGGCGATCTGACGTAAAAACCACGATCTTCTTGAAGCAATTATTTTAAATGATTCAAAAACCATTTCCAATTATCTACATTTTCTAGAGAAAATATACTCATAGCTAAAAGAAAAAAACCTGTAAGTAAAAATATAAATTAAAACAAACTTTAATCAAATGTTAACTTAATTCTGATACCAGCCAAATATTAAACTCTAATACCACATATGAACTAAATTCTAATACCATACAGTATAACTTTTTTAAATTCTGATACCAATTATTATCTAAATTTTGATACCAAATATTAACTAAAATCTAATATTGCATAACACAAATTTTTTAAAATTTGATACCAACCGTCAAGTAAGATTTATTAGACAACAATACCAAAATTCTGGTACTAACCAATATAACTTTTTTCAAATCCCAATATCAATTATTAACTAAATTTTCATAACACAAGGTAATTAAATTCTTATACCACACAATATAGTCGTATTCTGATAGTATATACAACATTATGATACTAAAATGCAACAAAATTTAGAAATAAATCTTTTGTACATTAATAACAAAAAACATTACAATACAACTACATTAAAATAAAAACATACCAGGTCCATGCGATTAAGTAGCCATATTAATCGTTAATGGCGCCTGACCGCTTCTTCCTCATCTACCTCTTCGTTCGCTGATTCTCAGCCTCATCGCCTCTCCGCCCCTCCTCTCCTCTTCGCATCCTATGCCCGCTTCTTCTCGGCACCCTCTCATTTCGTTTCCCCTCTCTCCCTCTTCGACAAGGTCAGGTCGTGTATTCAAGACTATGTCGCCTGCGATAGTGTGTCCACCTCACCTTCATTCGACTACTGATTTTCCTCCTCTACAAGCTAGCTTTCTAGGTGCGGTAGCTGTAGTGGGAGCGATTTCGCCTGGTGGTCAGCCCCTTCCTGAAGTAAGGGGTGTCGATGTAAGTCTTCTCGGCTCTATGAATTGTGTTGTGGAGAAGTCTTTATCGAATGTTGAATTCGATGCTAGGGTAGGTGTTGGATTGCCTGAGTGTGCACTGGGGAGCGTATCGGCTGATAGTTATGGACAAGGCACTCTAGGTGCTTGTGAAAATGCCCCTATGAAATCTGCTCCTGTAGTCAGTGTTGATTGCTCTGGTGCTTCTATTCCAGTTGCCCCTATTGGATCCCCTTTGGTTGTGGAGCGCCCTGGTCCTTCTCCACCTTCGATGCCTATCTCCAAACCTTGGTCTTCTCTATTCTCGTCCTTGCCACGTAATGCGGGTGACTACGTCCCGATTGAATTTGATATGGTCGAGGAAAATGGTGTGATGATTCCTCCCCTTCTGTGTTGCAAGCCGGTGTGGAATTTTGGTCTGATTATTTGGTTGGTTTCTTTCTGGAACCTAATCACCGTCTTACTAATGTGTCCTCGGTTCTTAGGAGGGCTTGGAAGTTACGTGGTAATTTGCATGTGAAGCTGATCGAATCCATGTATTATCTTAAGTTTTCCTCTACTGAGGATCGACGGCTTGTTCTTGACGCTGAGCCCTCTTTTTTGATGGTAGGCCTTTTATTGTTACTCCTTGGACTCCGACTGTGGCGTGTTCTCGTGAACAAGTACTTTCTATCCCTGTTTGGGTATTTTTTTCACAAATTCCCTTTGCTCTTCAACCTCTTATTGGTTTGAATTGGCTAGCCTGTAACGTTGGAAAATTGAAATGTTTTGACTCTAATACAGTGGCACGCGATAAGTTGATGTATGCTAAGGCTCTTATTGAGATATCCCCCCTTAAGCCTCTCCCTACATCTATTCCTGTTCAGCTTGCTGTCGGCCATGTTGTGGAAGTCCGTGTTCGCTATGGTTGGGTTCCGGATATTTGTACTTCCTGTCACTCTTTTGGCCATCTGGTTATCGCCTGCTTGCATTCTGAAGCCGTCGTGGCCGCTCCGAAGATCCCTTTGCCTCGCCCCCCTTGCATGATTTGGGTCCCCAAGGTTTCATCCCCTGCCTCTCTGATTTCCCCTGCTCCTGCTGTTCCATTACCTGACTTGTGTCTGCCGCCTCTACCTTTAGATAAGCCTGACTCATCTCCTATTTCTGTGGCACCTAGTGTTACATCTGATATACCTTTAGCTGCTCCAGTCCCTGCCTCGCAGCTGTTGCCTGTTGCTTGGGATGAGCCAGAGAGATGTTGGATTGATCCCATATCTGATATGAGATTTAACCCGGTAGATGAATCCTACTTCCATTTTGTTTCTGATGATCAACAGGACCTTAGATGCCTTCGCTACAAACCATCTGGTGATTCCTTAGTCCTCGATTTGGATGGTTTGTATGCGAGTTCGAATTCTGTCATGCTAGCTGATCCTTCCTGGGATCGTTCGTTTATCTACTCTTCTGATGCTATGGATTATGATCCTTGTCTTGCTCTCCTATTCCGCCCCTTTGCTGGTCTTTGTGGGTCTGTGCCTTTGGTTTCTTCTCAGGTGTCTGGAGATGATGGTGATTCTTCCTCTTCGGAGGAGTGCTAGTTATTATGCTATTTATAGTTACTGTGACATAGCTGTCACGTACCTGTGCTGTATTTTCCGTTTTTCTTAGTAGTTAAGGTGCTTTTATCTTACTCATGTACTTCAATTTTTATTACTTTCGTAATAAAAAGTGGACGGTCCACTATAAAACCGGCTGGCCTTGCCAAAAAAAACATACCTTGATTACCATTTTTTGTAGTAGCGCCCATCAAAACACCCGGACATCCCTTTGTTGAACTCCTGTCCGCATATCCCTCCATGGGAGCAACATATGAGTTTTGATCAACATCTTTTTTAACGAAAGGAATCCCTTGTTGTCACATGCAACTAAACTCATACATATACCACCCCACCTCCATTATTTTTCATGATGTGGGACCATTCTTTTATAATATGCGCCCATTACCTATATACAATGCTAGAAGAATTTTCCATTGATAACTAATCTAGAACAAGACAACTAGCTCCAATACTAATCTGTTGTGAAAAATATTAATTAATTTGCACTAATGCCAAACCGTTGTGGAATAGTTAGGTTTATGCCCGGAAGCAACCAGAAGGATTTAATTTGTCGATTAATTATCAACCGCCAATTCAATGAACAATAATCACCAAACAAAGAAAAATAAAAGGTTATAGAACATAGAGATTTAACGTGGTTCGGCCAAATTGCCTACGTTCACGGACCCAACAACTATTTTTTATTTACTGAAGAAACAAGAATACGAGAGAGAGATTACAAAATTATTGGTAGTACAGTGTAGAAACTAACATATAATTACAAATTGAATAATCAATTTCTCCAAAAACTTGTTTACGCTTAAAACCCCTAATTTGATTTGACTACAAAAATTAGGGTTTATTGAAGAAGAGGATAATGGTGGATGTTCTCTCATACACAAAAATATGAGATAACTCCTTCATTAAGTTTATTTAAATGATGGAAGTTCATCTTCATATTTGTATGTATGAGATAGCATCCACCATTGTCCACTTCTTCAATAAACCCCAATTTCTGTAGTCAAATCAATTAGGGGTTTCGAGTACAATCAAGTCTTTGGAGAAATTGATTATTCAATTTGTAATTATATATTAGTTTCTCTACTTTACTACCTATAATTTTGTAATCTCTCCCTCTCTCTCTCTTGTATTCTCTGTTCTTCAGTGACATAAAGAACAGTTATTGGGTCAGTAGACGTAGGCAATTTAGCCGAACCACATTAAATCTTTGTGTTTTTTACTCTTTTGTTTTTCTTTGTTTGGTGATTATTGTTCATTGGATTTTTGGTTGATAATTAATCAACAAGTTAGATCCTTTCGGTTGCTTCCGCGCATAAACCTAACTATTCCACAATGGTTTGACATTAGTGCAAATTAATTAAAATTTTGCACAATACCCTTAAATGAGTAGCATCTAAAATAATCATAGCTCGATAATGCTTGAAACAAAGTAAACAAGCAACAAAACCAATAAACACCCTCTCAAATTAACATCCATATCAACATAATTGCTTGGATTATATTTCTTCAATGCTTCTAAATACCAACTCAAATCATTGTAGGACATAACATCATTACCATGCAATTCCATTAAAGCAAGCTGTTTCTCAGAATAAACAAAAGAGTAAGACAAATGAAAATTGTATTCTCTTCTAAAATTAACTATTATATCTTCAGGCTTTTTAATTATTAAGCCAATCATGAATCTCATCAATGATCAACGATTTAAAAAATCCAATAGAAATATTTGGATTATTCAAATCCCTAAGACCAGCCCCACAAGAATGATCACTAATCTAACACCTAATGAAAAACCTATCAAGTTGACTTGAATCACAAAAACCATGCACTTCAAAATGATAACTATCCTTAGACGAAGAGCAAATAACAGTAATTCTCACCGAATAATTCTTCAAAAACACTAATTCATATCCTTTTTGGATTTGTTATGCATCAAAAATTCTTTAAAATCATCAGCTCCTCCAAAAAAAAACAAAAAAAAAATTGATAACTTTGAACCTCTCTTCAACATCTCCTTCAAATAACTTTTACTTCGAAGAGCAGTATCAGAGCACAAAGATCCACTAGAAGATGAATAAATAGGAATATTAGATGAAATCGAAATAGAACTACCACCATCATTTTCCAATAAAGAACTCTTAACCTTATCAGTAAAATGAAAGAATGTGCTCTTCTTAGTACAATTGAAAATAAATTATACTTTGAATATCAGAATTGGTATCAACCACAATAACTTTATTCTCAAGCATATATGAAATCTCAATAGACAAAGAAGTAAGTCGAGACCAATAACGACAAATTTCATTTTTCAAATCATAGAAACAATAATCAATGGACAATCGAGTGCTAAAAGTATTATCGTCAAATATAAACACAACAAAAAAGCTATGTCACCACTGCAAAGAAAAAACATCAATAAAAAATTTGCATTAGATTATCAATTTTATTCCAAGAATAATATCATTTTCTTTAAAAACAAAAACAAAAATAATATAGATCGAACATAAATATTAAAGATGATACATGCTGACACTAAAATGGATACTATAATTGATTCTGAGACTGATACTAAACTGAATACTTAATTAATTTCATAACATGTTATGTGTTTGCATCATATTTTCAAATTGACTATAGAATATATGTTACTGAACAAAAACCAAATACCAAACAATTTAAAACACATAAGGGAAATAATGGTGCATAAAAAAAGAGAAAAAAAATTTAGAAGAAACCTGGTGCTGCTGCATCCAAATTTGCCGTAGAATATCAAAAAACTAATCACATCAATAAAGCTGAATTTCAAACCAAAAATGAAATAGAAAATGAAATTAGAAATGACATAAATCAAGAATTAGATGTCGATAGAAGGAAGTATCAAAACAGAATCGATAATCCATACCTAAATCTGAAAATCACAGCGCTGATGAAAGAAACGAGAGATGCAATTGGGAAGAAGAAGAAATTCGCATAGGAGAATAGAGAAAAGATCAAGAAGAGAATAAATTTTTTAACATGCAATGCAGAAGAAGGAAAAACAGATCGAGCTTGCGACCGTTAGGGCTGAAACAAAAATTTAAACGTTTTTATCCTTGACGCAAAAATATTACTAGGCTGCCATAAATTCTAAAAAACCTTTAGAAATGTTCTTGAGAATATTTTCCTGAAATGTGTGACTTTTTATATCTCCTTTCCTGTTTAAATAATCCAAAATGCTATAGATTTTGTCAAATTCTACACCAGAAACAAAATTGTAGAAACTATCGCAAAACAAATTACCATCTGGATTCCTCCAAACCCACAAAATACACTATACTTACAGTTAAAACTCACTTTGTTGTCCACAGTAGTGGCGCAGTGGTAGAGACACTTGCAACATGTTAACGAGGTCGCGAGTTCAATACCCATATGCCCTACTCCCTTAAGGCGGGAAGTTGGATATCCTGTTAAATCGAACAAAAATGATTGGAAAACGAATGCTTCCTGCTGGACAGGCTAAGCTTCCATTTTTGGCTATGGTCGGACTAGTTGAGTTAGGCTCTACTCTTCGGAGTAGAGTTATAAAAAAAACTAACTTTTTTATAGCTTTAAATGATAGATAAATTATTTGTACTCATTTGGGCTTGGGTCTTCATTTCCCCTGACTTGGTTTTGTAGCTTTAAATAATAGATAGATTATTTGTACTCATCTAGGCTTAGATCTTCATTTCCTCTAACTTGGTTACAGCCCATGAGTACCAGATAAAATCTTGAATATTAGACAAGCCATCACATTTGTAAGTGATAGGGTATAAGGAGTGCGATCATTTATTTCTCTGCCTTCTCCTCTCTTAATTTTTTTCTACCCACATTGTCGTCTTTGTAAGCTCTCGTCCTCTCATCTTCTCCATGTTGCTCACACCTATAACGTCGTACTCATCAATCGATCACAGTACTGAATTAGTGTTTGTTATGGGAAGCATGTGTAAGTGCATATGCAGTACAATGATGTATACGAGAGGTTATTATATACATGCATGCTTTGTATATTTATAACGTCAATAGATATTTTTTGCAGTTGAGTGTGTGTACTGTAATGATGTTTATGTCGTGTTTGACGCATATGTTATTTTGAGTGGACGCAAACTTTTTGATCATTTGTGACTTTAGACCAAGGTTCAAATTTCCGGTTTTCATTCCGTTCTGGTCATTTGAAATTTTCTAAATTTCGATTCCGCTTCGGATAATTTGAAAATTCCATTTCAATTTCGTTCCGGAACTTTTTACTTACTGAAACATTTTTTTTAAATATAAATACACAAATAAATAATAAATGTTTGTATATTTGCAGTTACAATAAAATAATTATGTAGTTACAATAAAATAATTATGTTTGAACTAAATTTGTAGTTGAGTTTGAGTATGAATGTAAATTCAAGCGCCCAATTCAAAAGGAATTAACCTAATAATGAAATGTTCCATTGTTCCAATCTAATTCAACGAAAGCCCAACAAACACGATAATAAAATTACCTGATTATACAAAAACAATTACATTTCTAAAGTACAACGCTACAGTATTCGTTCTCTTTTGTAACCCTAGCTAATCTCCTGTTTCACAAACAAAATTGGTTGCATTTTCTTGCCGATTCCTTAGTGCAGCTACTTCAGTCATGGATGTTGCAGCCTCAGGCTCGATGTTGCTGCCTCGATCGTCCTTGATGTTGTTGTCCTTTCTTTCATGATTTTGGGTTCATGTTTCTCTTAATAGAATTCGCAGGTAAATATAAATTGATCTTTTTTTAGGATTTGTACCCAGAACTGGGATTTGAGGCGAATTCCATTCCGGTGTAATAGATTTCTTGTAAATTGATGAATCAATTTTTAGTAGCAAGATTGATGAAGTTGTATGATCAGAGAAACAGTATTATTGCTTGAAATGAAAAGTTTTATTTTCTTTTTTATGCATTCTGTACACTATGACTTCGGTTTATATACAAGTACAAGTATACAACATTGGGCCAGTCTGGGTATTAAGCCCATAACCCATATCCTGTGCTGAAGATAAAAACGTTTACATCGTTTACTTTATCATTCTAACTCCCCCCTTCAATTTTATCTAGGGTTTTCTTCTCTCATCCTCATTTTAGCTCCGCCATCTTCAACTCTTAAATCCTTCTTCAATCGAGTGAAATTCTTTGTCGAAAGTGGCTTTGTTAGTATGTCAACTCTCTGAAACTGAGCTGGAACATGATTGACTTCCAGTTTTCCTTCTAGAACTTTTTCGCGAACGAAGTGCAGATCTACTTCGATGTGCTTTGTTCGTGTGTGCAAAATTGGATTTGATGAGAGGGAAATAGAGCTTAGATTATTGCACCAGATTATCGGAGTGTTTATGGGATTGATTTGGATTTCCGTAAGTAGTGACATAATCCAAGTGATCTCTGTTGTAGTGCTGGCAATTGCCCTATACTCGGCTTTGGTCCTGGAGCGTGAAATTGTGGCCTGTTTCTTTGAGCTCCATGAAATTGGGTTGCAACCTAAGTATACGCAAAACCCTGTAGTGGATCTCCTATCGTCTGGATTTGAGGCCCAATCTGCATCACCGTAAGCTTGTATGTTCTAACCCTTTTCATTGTTGAGATGCAGACCATGACTCATAGTTCCCCTCAGGTATCTTAATATACATTTCACTACTTTCCAATGATGACTAAGTGGGTTATGCATGAACTGGCAGACTTTGTTTACACTGAAACTTAAGTCTGGCCTGGTTATTGTGATGTATTGTAGTGCTCCTACGATACTTCTGTATTGTTTTTCATTTGTTATGGCTTCTCCTGAGTCTCTTGATATTCTGAGATTACTGGAGTGGGGAATGGCTTTGCCTGATCCATATTTGTTCGTTTTAGTAAATCCTGTATATATCAGTTCTGACATAGAAACATTTCTGAATCAGATTTTCTAATGACTTCAACTACAAGGAAGTAATGTAAGTCACCTAGATCTTTTATAGAGAACATTTTGTCAAGATGTTTGACTGTCTGATTCATTGTCTGATTGTCATTACCAGTGATGATAATGTCATCTACATATACCGAAATATAGGTGACCTTTTTCTGTTTGTATTGCATGTATAAAGAGCTGTCTGACTTTGTTGGAGTAAATCCCAAATCTATTAGTGTTGACTTAAGTTTTTCATTCCATACACGTGGAGCTTGATTTAATCCATAAATGGCCTTATGTAATTTGCATACTAGATTGTTGTTGCCCTCCTTTTTGTAACCCTCTGGTTGCTCCATATATACATTCTCTTTTAAGTCTCCATTAAGAAATGCATTATTTACATCGAGTTGTCTGACCTTCCATCCTCTGTGAAGAGCTATGGTTAACATAATCCTTATTGTAGTTGGCTTGACGACTGGTGAGAATGTTTCATTGAAATCGAACCCATATTGCTGATTATACCCCTTGGCTACCAGTCTTGCTTTAAATTTTGCAATACTTCCATCTGGATTTCTTTTGACCTTGTAGGTCCACTTACATCCTACTATGTTTTTGTCTTTGGGTGGTGGTACTAGACTCCAAGTTTTATTTTTGATAAGTGCACCATATTCATTGTCTATGGATTGTTTCCAATTGTTGTTTGTGATGGCTTCACTATAGTTCATTGGCTCAGTTCTGTCAAGTTGGACATTGTATGTTTTTGGTTTAAATATTCCACTTTTTGATCTTGTAATCATATGGTGTCTTGAGATTTCAGGTGGTGGCTCTTGAATATGTGTGCTTCCATCAGTATGTTTAGACATGGATGAGGAGGATTCTCCTTGACTTGGATTGATATCACTCTTTTGACTTGCATTGTGGAAGGAGCTGGAGGATTCAGGTGAATCATGACCTGATCCAGTACCACTGCTGGGTAGAGTGTGTTGTGATCCTTGGTCTCTCTGTAGACTTTCATCAGATTTGTTCCATTCAGATATAGTGGGTATAGAAGGTATTGAAAAGCTGTTTTTACTATGTACTTTCTTGGTTGTTTGTATATTCTTGTCTGCAAAAGGAAAAATAGTCTCATTAAATACCACATGTCTTGAAACATAGATCCTACCATCATTGCTTAAGCATCTGTACCCTTTCTGATTATTTCCATACTCTATAAAGATGCATGACCTAAGACTTAATTTATGCTTATTATATGGTCTGAGACATGGGAAACATAAACAGCCAAAAGTCTTTAGACTCTTATAGTCTGGTTTCACCCCAAATAGCATTTCTATGGGAATCAGATGCTTAAGAACTTTAGTAGGAAGTCTATTAATTAAGCATACAACAGTATTAAAGGCTTCTGGCCAGGATTTCATAGGTAAAGATGCCTGAGCCAGTAAAGTTAAACCAGTTTCCACTATGTGTCTATGTTTTCTTTCTGCTATTCCATTTTGCTCAGATGTATGTGGGCAAGTTGTTCTGTGAATAATGCCTCTTTTCTGGAAATATTCCTTTAGTGGCTTATATTCACTGTCACCATCTATTTGTATAATCTTGACCTCATTGCACAGTTGTTTCTCTACTTGAGTTATAAATTGTATTACGGCCTTTTGTGTATCTGATTTTGACTTTAAGAAATATATCCATGTATATCTAGAGAATAAGTCAATAAATGATATATAGTACCTGTAGCCATAATCTGAACTTATAGGGGCTGGACCCCATAAGTCTGTTGCAACCACTTGTAGTGGTTTGCTAATAACTGTTGTTGAATCTGCAAATGGCAATTTGTGGCACTTGCCTAGTTGACAATAAGTGCATACAAATGGCAGAGAAACATCAAAAGAGATATTATTACTCAAAAGTACTTGTTTTACAGTGTTAACATTGGGATGTCCTAGTTTATAATGCCACTGAGTAAATGTTTCTTGATCATTTATAACATGAGACTCAGTGCTGTTACAATACATGTTTCAAATGTTGCTCTTTCTTGTATTCCCAAGATTGAATTTGTACAATCCTTTGTCCAGTTTACCCTGTAACAATATGTCTTGACTTAGTAGATCCTTAACTAGACAGAATTTAGGGTGAAACTCAAAATACACATTATTATCATTAGCAAATTGAGATACACTCAATAGATTTTTCTTAATCTGTGGTACTCTCAATAGATTATTAAGGTAAAGAATTCTTTTACCTGGAACACTGCTGGTTCCAACATGTGTGATTTTTAGAGCTTCACCATTCCGCATAAGAATAGAATGCATACCTGTGTATTCTTTATTGCCAAGATTGAGATTCTGCAAGTTGTTTGTGAGGTGATTGGTTGCACCTGAATTTGGATACCATTCCTCTTCTGCTATCTCCTCAGATCTGGTAAGTCTTTCTGAGTTTAAGCTTTGAGTTCTTGAACTTTCTGAATGACTGCCTTGCCTTTGATCAATATGTGCTACATTTGCACTGGAATTTTGATTTCTCTTATTTGATTGATTTTGTTGATTTGGATAGTAATCAGTGTTGAGTTTGAAGTAACATTGTCTGGCCGTATGTCCTGGTTTTTCACAAATCTGACATCTTGTTCTATTGTTATTCCATCTTCCATTTCTTCCTCTACCTCTCTGAGCAGCATTGTTTCTTTGATTGAAATTGTCTTGTCTGGTATTCCGATTCTCTTGTTTCTTCCCTTGACTTCTTTTTCTTGAATTTGAAGCATAATTAAGAGATAATTCTATGTTATTTTATTTCCTCTGTTCAATTCTTCCTTCATAAGCTAACAGTATTGAATTAACGTACTGCATGTTGGGTAGATCTTGTTGTGATGAAATGATTGCTACTACAGATTCATATTCACTGTCCAGACCATTCAAAATGGTTAGTATCTACTCAGTCTCTGATACTTTATGTCCTGCTGTATCAAGAATGTCATAGTATGATTTCACCTTAGTTAGATATTCTCTCATTGACATGTTTTCTTTCTTGAGATTCTGCAATTGTCTCTTATAATACATAATTCTTGCAGCTGACTGTGTGTTGAAATTTTGTTGTATTGTAGACCATATTTCAAATGATGTTTTACATCCAACAATCTATGATATTAGGTCTGAACTGATAGATGAAAGTAGCCATGCAGCCAGTAGACCGTCTTGTCTCTGATAGTTGATGAATTCTTTGTTGATGATCCTTTCTCCTGTGCTATCAGTTATCATTCTTGCTGGTATAGTAGCAGTTCCATAAAGAAAGTCTTCCAGTCCATACCCTCTTATAATAGTTTCAACTTGATACTTCCATAATATGAAGTTATTTTCATCAAGTGTTGTTGTTACTAAATTGTTCTTTGGCTTTATGATCTTGCAGGAAATTGTTTCAGTATTTGATGAATCTTGGTTTCTTGATCTTGACCCTTCCTAATTCTTTACTCCACTGGTTGCTGATGATGTAGTGTCATCATCTCCTGCCATGGTGGATTATGAGGAAGTGCAGTTGAGATTATATGATATGATTGATCTGATGGTGCAGCCAACCTTCTTGATTCAAGGATCTTGGCGAGGCACTTTTACAGGGAATTCTTGCTACAGGGACAGGTAAACTTTAACCTTCAGATGATGAGATAGCAATAATCTGAGAGCAACCAGGATGGTGGATGATGATAACTATCTGACACCTCCTTGGATGGCTCAGTGATGATGCAATGATTCTCTGATGAGGAACTGACGATGATCAGATTTTGAATTACTATCGTCTGACAGATTTTAGTGGCTCCGATACCATAATAGATTACTTGTAAATTGATGAATCAGTTTTTAGTAGCAAGATTGATGAATTTGTATGATCATAGAAACAATATTATTGCTTGAAATGAAAAGTTTTATTTTCTTTTTATGCATTCTGTACACTATGACTTCGGTTTATATACAAGTACAAGTATACAACATTGGGCCAGTCTGGGTATTAAGCCTATAACTCATATCCTGTGCTGAAGATAAAAATGTTTACATCGTTTACTTTATCATTCTAACTCGGTGGATGTCGGAACTGGACCGAGATGGTTGGAATTCCGATATGTCGGACGGAACGTTGAACCATGCTTTAGACATATACTAACATATATTTGATACGTAACTGTTGTTTGTTGTTTAGTTGAGTTGTTTTTTGTTTAGTTGAGTAGTTGTAGTTTTGGAGATAGAGTGTTTGTCGATTGATATATGCTATTATTTGTCGGTTGTCAGGTTTATTTATTTATTATTTTGTTTTATTTGAAAGTATATGGAAGTATAAAAGTTTGGCTGACTGGAGTATGATCGAGTTTGAGATATGTATTGATGGATGTATGTGCATATGTAGGTGTAGCGTATTTGGGTATGTCCAAAATAATGCTTACTTACTATCGAGGTTTTTAAATGGAGGTCACCAAACATGCATCTCTTAGAGCGTAAGTACCATATTTTTAAGAAGCAGCAACTTTCAGGAGTTTGATAAAGGTCTACGTATTGTTAGTAATTTTCAGCATATCTTCCATGAATACCAGAAGATTACTTCACAATCATTATGGTAACAAGTGATTTTTTGAAATACATTTCATATGTAAACATCACGATTCATTTACATTTTATCTAAACATATATATAGTAGCACAACCATAAAATGTTATATCCAAATACAAAGATAAATCAATGGTCAAATGTAAAGATGGCATCATGCTTGACTTCACATAGTTTGGTTTTACAAACGTAAATAGATACGATAATATTTATTTTGTTTATGTTTGTAAAACCAAAAACCTATAAGACTAATCGTAAATAGATACGATAAGATAATACGTAAATAGATATATCAATGGTCAAATGTAAAGATGGCATCATGCTTGACGTGTTTTTTTTACATCTCTCCAATAATATTTATTTTGTTTACATTAATAGTAGACAATGAAAAACTGAACTAAATATTTTCTTTTTATGCAATTATGTAAATGAATAGTCTGTAACTAAATAGTTTGCGCTTTCTGAATTTTAAATTTTTTTAAAAACGCAAGTTAGTTTACGCTTTCGAATTTTGAAATTTTTCAAAAGCACAAGTTAACTTTCACTTTCTATCATAAAAGCATAAGCTAGTTTGCGCTTTCAGGTTTAGAAAAAACATGGACCTAATTTATATGTTACAAATACTTTTTCTATAAAAATATCAGAAATATGGATCTTTTGTGTAAAGCCCCATTAAGAATTCTTATTTAAAAATATACCATAATTTCAATTTCCTAAAATCAATCCTATAATAATGATCATAATTAACATGTTTTCAACCATATCCAAAAATATTATTCATATTTTAAGTAACTTTATTGCTTGGATGCATTAGTATTTGTGGTGATATCGATCCTACTTAGGCGCTACATTATCTCAAACACCGTGCACCCTCATCTTACATACAAATACAAGACGGTCATATCTAGTCTTCAACCTGCATCCATAACATAATAAAGATATTATGATTCAATAATTAAACTAAGACAAATATTTTTGTTCTAACAGTGTGTCTTTAGGTCTCCAACGTCACATACATATTCTGTTAAGGGTTAAATTAGTCAAATTATTTTATATACGGATAACTATAAACGTACTATTTTCAGCAAGGCAACCAAAAACCTATCAGACTAACTCATCTATCTATTAATTTATCTTAAAGCAGGAACCTCTTCACGCTGATGTGGATTTATATGCCTTTCTCATTTCAAAATACTGCTTGCTTATCCACTTCCGCATTTTTTTAACTTACGTCAAACTGCTATTGCACGTGACTTTCACCTCATCTTGAAACTTTCCCACCCATCCTACCTTCTCTCTTTCCCATTCAACAACCGCTCCCATTTATCCCCCTATCCACAACTGCTACTACAATTCCATCAATTTATGCCTCCTCCATCTCCCAGTCCATCATTGCTTCCCTTCCCTCACCGTATCCGCTCTCTACCAAATACCCTCCACTGTACATCCCCTTCCCAACCGATGTCAGATTTAAACACTTGACTTTCCCAATCTACCAATTTCATGCAACCAATCTTCTTGACGACTAGCCAACCAAAGATGGAGTGATTTGCCAGCGTCCTCTCACTCGCGCCACTCAGTCGATTGTACAGGTAATTACTTTCTACCTCTACGTATACGAACACGTTTTTTGAAGCGGATTGATTTACTATCTCTCTGTTGTCCTCTTCTTTCAACTAAATTAAGTTCACTTTGTTTTCTATTGAAATTATCTTGCTTCTACACGGTTGATTTTGTGCACATAACCAGAGTGCTATGTGCCTCCATATCTTGCAGTTGAGTTCATACTGCAACTGCATACCATGGCTGCTTTGCCAACTACTGTACCCAAATTTCAACTGCGTGTTCTGTTTCTTCCACTACTGTTAACCCAATGTTGATATTAGACAGTAGGATTTACCACCACGCACAATATGATTTGGTATGTTGTTTTGTTGTGCTTACTAAAACTGACATTTCTGCTATCAACTGAGCATTTTCCCCTCTCATTCTTCTTCGTACTGTTTATTTATTTATGAAAACGACCAATACTTGGAGATGTTAAGAATGATAATTGTGTCAAAGTCATATTTATATAGGCGCACTGCTTAGGCTGTTTGTGTTAGTGTTATAAAAGATGTTCTGCTACTACACTGAAATAGCTACTTGCATACTGCGATATTTTGGGTTCAACTGATTATTTTGGTATATTTTTTAATCTGACTATATTGATAAAGGCATTTAGCAGTAACAATGTTTTTGTTCCTAACAAATTTTAATTCTGAGTGAATTTTCGACAGTTGGTTTTGAATTGTATAAACATCTTAGGTCTACTTGTGCATAAAAGTACATGCATACATAAATATTTCATTACATTGTCTGATCAATTTTGTTGAACAGCTATAGTATATGTATTTAGTTGATTAATAGTATGTGCAATCTGGTTGGTACTATTGGTCAAAATATGTGCCTTCTTGGTTCAATTCTTCACTCAGATGTTTTACCACACATACTTCATTTCCTACATTATTATATTAACATGAATCAACTATTTGTATTATTTGTTATTCTTTAACTGCTTTTTCATTAAATCAACTATCACCTAAGTTAATTTTGTAGGCAGATCCGAAAACCAATAGAAAAATCCAAAAATGGTTGATTTATTGTCCATAAAGCTATTTTTTTACATGTAAACATTATTTACTCATTACATTTTTTGGTTTTTTAAGGATTCACTGTTAGATTTTGAGAGTGGTTTCTAGGTGCAAATTGTTTTGTTTTTTCAACTTACTGAGTCAACGGGACGATAATATATGGACGACTGTTTATTGCTACCCACGCTTTGGTTTTCATAATTACGACTTCGAATAATTCTCCTTTCAAATGATCGCAGTTAAGAATTTTATTTTCACCATATGTATTGTCATAATTGTTCGATGCTATTTTTCACGCTACTGAATATGGTACTACTTACAATTGTAGGGTAAATCGAACTGTTAATTATTATATACTTATGCAGGAGTTTCATTTGTGATAACTTTTTTGGTAGCCAGCCACTCAAGCCTGAGCATATATCTTATAATTTTCAAATCATATATAATTTTTATATGATGTACTTTGTAAGTTACTTTTTGAAACCAAAGAATTTTCAATTTGAGACTTAAACTATAGGTAAAATAATGTAATTTCTATTACAAAGGATTTTTTTTCCATATTCTATGGTTACTATTGCATATATGATTGATGGTTTATTGGATGTATGGTTGATATATGTTTAGTCCTTATTTTTTTAGGTTGATGCATCCTGATTATTTTTTATATCGATAGATGGTGCACAATTCATTGTATATTAGTAACCAATCCTTTATTTCAGGTTCAAAATAGTTTGAGTTTCATAGTTAAAACTATGAAATTGACCTTAAATGATTACATGTGTCATCTTTGCTCAAATAGCATCAAATACTTGGTGAAGAAAGAAAATTCCTTTTTGTGTATGTTAATACACTTAATTGAACTAACCTTACAATGTCTTAGAACATGTAATTATTTAACAATAGATCTGCTATTATGCCTTAAAAACCTACTCTGTCAGGTTTCAGTACGTCAAAACACATTACAAAGTATATAAGGGTTATGTGAACATAAAGTGTACATGTATCTTAAAACTCAATCCTAACCAAAAAATAAACTTTAATATAATATTTATCTAATATTACTATATCTTGCTAAATTTCATTCTTATATGTAGATATACTGCATATACATTGCCTCGGCAAGATCCGATGAAATTTTTTTTGATGTTAAAGGGGAAGGATTCTTTGAACTTATGATAAAAGTCCAAATATATTGCATGAAAATGGGAACCAATTGACGAGCAATATTTATCATAAGGATTCTTTCTATTTTGATGCATCATAATACCAGTAGATGTTAACTAATCATACTTTTCTCTCATTGTAAAGAGTTACGGTGAATCATTAAGGTTTTTACAATAATTTTTTCCATGGTTCCTATGTTTTACTGCATTATTTGTGCACATGATATTAAAGTCCCTTTATCAGGTATGAATTATAATATTTTACTTAAAGTCATTCTTGGAATAATGTTAGAACAAAAGTGATTTTAAAAATTGTTGTTGCTGCCAAACTAATGCTTATATGGATTAAATTTCACATTTAAGAGATGAAAGTCACTTAAACGTCTAGATTTTTAAATTGATATTTTAAGTACCGTGGAAGAAGGGTGGTCTGGATTCTGAGAAATTTAACTTGAAATATTAAGAGCGTGATGAGGCTAAATGCATGAATTTTTTGTACTCTTAAGACTAATTAAATTTACTATATGAATCTTTAAAACTTACTTCAATAAAACATAGCTTTAAATTTATATATTCTTGACATATATATTAAATCTGAAAAGCGAGTTTTATTTCAGTAATGTACACAGATACATATTGTTTTTCATAAACCAAAATAACAAATTTATTCTAAAAAATTCCTAATTAATTGCATCGTATGGTATATAAAACACTAACTTGACTAATAAAATAGTATCTCCATCGACCTTCAATCATTGATATTTCCAAATGTTTTAGTGCAATATAATTATACAAACACACAAAACGAACATACCATCGTTTTACATTAACCAAAACAACCGGTTTCTTCTAAAAATTTCCCCAACTACATCACACTATATATGAAGCACTACCCTCGACCAATAAAATAGTATATATGTATTGATTCTCTCCAATGACCTTCAAACATTAATATATCTAAATGTTCCGCACATCTAAGATATTAAAGTTATATTGAAACTAATTTTTGTTTTCATATTCTTTTAGTTGATATACTAATGATGATAAATAACTTGATATTTTCATTTAAATTCATTATTGAACTATTTTTTGTTTGATTATCATAGTTCCTTTTACTTTCATTGTGTTAGTTTGGTCATAAACTAGAATCAGATTAGTTGATACTAAATTGTAGGATAGTGGAAAACTGTAAAAGATAAGGTGTCTCTACTGTGTTGTTTCTCTTTTATTCAAGGCTGAGGCAGTTCAAAATTGAACACTTTGTTCAACATATTGATAATCACATGGGTTTTTGAAAATTATATTTGGTCATACGTATCCTCTCATTAGTTTCACGCAAGTTATTACACATGCTCATACATTGTAAAGTCGTATTATGCATTTCTAAATGATTGCTTTTAAATACAATTTGCTAAAATTATTAATTTTCTTCCTTTCAAAACCACCAAATACTTTATCTATTTTTTTTATTATATTACTGTACGTATAGCTAAAATATTTATTGTAATTTCATACTAATCTTTAAGTTGAAATATATTCATATATTTTTGCATTTGAAATCAAAAATAAGTGAAGCTTAGGTGCTAGGCTATTTATAATAAACACAGTTCAATGTCTAGATTGGTAGGCTAAGTGCATCCTAAAATTGAAGAATATACTTGATAATATAATGTCTCATAGATAAGTTATTTAATTGGCATGTTCTGGTTCCAACATTCAATAGTCATCATATTAACAAAAAATACAAATATTCTAGGTGATCTGATTAAGAATTGCCATTAGAAAGAAATTTAGATATTTTGTTGATCTTACTCAAGATTGTCACTAGGAAGCAACAAAATTATTTTGTTGGTATTTTTTATATTTGATACTTAAATGACTTCCTTTTGGTAACCTTAGGAGTGGCAAGACCTCCAATACGTTAGGCAGTTCATATTTATTAAGCATGTCAAACTGTGATGTAAGCTAAACACCATTTAAGTACTTTCGATACGACTATTACCCTTAGTCATGGGCTAGATTTGGCAAATAGTTTTTCCATACAAATTAATCCATTTGTTTCCCTTTCTGTATACCTTGGCATACCTAAAGATTTTGCTGGCAGTTGAAGAATTCCATGAAAAATATAGATAAAAAGGTTCCAAGTTTTGCTTTTTATTATATTTTTTCATATGTATCGATAAAAAGACTATGTGTCGTCAAAGAACGCATGACACACAAGGTACTTAAATGGCTCATAGGTTTGGATTCTTCGAATTCATCAAGCTATGACATATTAGTCAAGAGTTGTGTCATTACACTCATAACTATGTCTATACTTTTTTGTTTTGTTATATTTGGTTACTGTTACATATCTTTGTCGCATTGCTATATGCATAAATATGTTTTAGGTCTGTGATTAATTTTGACCTTTTGATATCTATTTCTAATTTTTACTTCTCTGGTGATATAATATATTTATAATTTGTCTGCTCCACTTGTGATTAATTCCACATTTGGGTAGTTTGAAACTTAGCAATCATATTTAGTTTTTCATAGCCATGGATTTGGAGATTGATAGATTCTCTTTTCAAATGCATTGCTAGCCTGATAAAGTAGACCAAAATTTATTATCTAGGAGCAGATCAATAAATAGGTAGGGTCTGTAATAGATAACTGTTGATATGAGGACATCTACTTCTTAGACTAATAATCTGTATATTTGTGTTCAAGCACTATAAATAAGTAAATAGTAATCTTTAGAGACCCTTTTTGATTTTTTAACATGATTGGCATCTACGGAAAAAACCTTCCAACATTTGTTAATCACATGTGCACTTGAATAATTATCATGTGTATATAATATGTGATGTTATTATATTCATGAGAAGCGCATCTATTATTATATGTACTGTTTTGCATCGCGAACTTATTTAGATAACCTATGGAACCCTTCTTGAGCCTTACTTGGTATTGTCTGCTTACTATTGTTGTTGAAAGGTTTGTATGCATTTAGTTTATTGGTAATGTGAACTCATCGTTCTTTGGTCTGCCTGTTCTAAGGTTGTTTTTTTCTTAATTCAGTGGGCTGCTGTAACATTGGATCAATAGTATGTGCATACTGTAATTTAAAAATGATCAAGTCTTAGTTTGATGAACTTTTGGCTGTACACTTGATTTGCTTAAAAACCAGTGTACTTGGTTGGCAACCGTATACCTATAAATTTAGTCTGCAGTTGATGTGTTAACCATGTGCATAGACTGAAGTTGTAACCGGAATAATCGATTCCCCGATCATAGCACCATTACAGAACGCATCAGCATACTGAATATAATCAGTTCTTTCAAACAACCTGAAACAGAAGAAAAAAAAGAACGACAAAGGTACTCTATTTTTATAAAAGTTAAAACATTTTAGTTATATTGAATTAGCCATTATCCTACCATTTTTTCTTCAATCCGGTGGGCAGTGAATAATTCGTATGACAAAGCACGCTGATTTGTCATTTTACGAGACAAGCTGTGTTTTTAGTAGTTGTTTTAAGAGTGATTGCAAACTGACAACACGCTTCAAAGGAACTATAAACTGTCATGCACGGAGGATTCTTTTTCCCATCCATGATTTTTTCTAGTGACATGTGAAACTATAGACTGTTTGGTACATGTTAAATGATGTATATTAGCACACAACCAGATTCTGAAATCTGCTTCTATTTCAAATCTTTTCAACGTAAAAAGCCGTCAGTTCTTCGTCGGCTGACTTCAACTTAGGTATGCAATTTAATTTCATTCATTTTTCCAACAGTTTTTCTTCCCAGCTACACTACCTTCCACCTTAGTGTTGCATGATGATTTTTAGTATCATTTATTTGGCTTTTGATTTTCTACTTTTTTGCTTACGCGATAAATAAAGTTTCTTTCAACTTGAATTTTATATACCGTTGTTGCCAGAAAATCATATGCCAGTTGCACTTCATTCATTTTATTTATTGTACACTACTCCCTAAACCTTCAACAGGTTTGCAACATTGTATATCATCCTAACGAAATGTGGAATATGTATGTTGGTTTATTTGCGGATAATGATGTGTAGCCCAGCTGTCCATATTCTATGCAAGTACTACTACTTTTCTTAACCGTGTTGCAGTTTATGTTTTTCCAATTTCTCAACCACACCGATTACATGTGTTTTTCCAAGCTTGCCCAGCATTATGTCTGCATTTTTCCAATTTTTGTTCCCTTCAACGCCATCGTCACTATTAAGATAAGTAGGTATTTGCCTGTTAATGTAGGGAAGTACATATTTTAAACTGGAATGCAGGATGGTGATACAGATCAGCAGCTCCTGGGATCAAGATTCGGGAGAAGAAGCGGAGAAATTAATTTCTAGCATCTTATGATTTATGTTTGTGGTACATTTACTTTTTTATGTCTGTAGCTACTAATTTTGTGTATGTTTTCCACATCCTTTTTTTCCTGTTACCTCATTTTGCACTTTTTTTACAAGATTGTACGTTAGATGTATGATGATTGAATTAGTTTGCTTTCACCTACATTACATATGTGCACTTTTTTAAATCGAAACTCCAGCTTTGAACTATCATTTATGTTTGTCATGCTCACTTGCATTAACGCTTTAACTGCATACCATGTCCTTACTGACATATGTACACGTGTTGGGATTTAACTTACGGAGTATAACAATGCCCGTGTGCGTAGCACGGGCTACTCACTAGTATCTATATACCGAGGAACATAAATCTCCATGAATATTCAATAAATCTAATCTAATAAAATAAAAATAGTTAAGTGTCACCGTTCAAACTACCGTGTGTATACATTGATTTAATTTTTGAGCTTGGCTAAGCTCGTGCACCTAAGACCATTAACCCTGATAGTTAATGAGGAAGTCGGCTGAGATTCAATCCATATATAAATAGTAGGATCGTTTACCAACCTCTCAGCTGGTCGTTTAAACATCCAACAAGTTACATTATCTATGATCAGCATAACATCATAATATATAGCTCAATATGGTATCTTAGATGCAATTTTACACATACTAGTTTGCCCTCATCGTGATCACTGTATTGAACAAACCTAACCAATTATCAAAATCCAACTGTCGTGTATTTTTACATAAGCGAATATATCATAATAACATAAGCTATAAACATAAAATATGTATCATCACACTATATATTATGTCATTTTAGTGTCTAAATCAACTTCAAACCGCGAAAGCCGTCGAAAAGACAAAGTGGTTCTCCTAATCTCTTTCATGAAAATAATTCAGATCTAGGGTTTATGTCATTTTAAAAGATCAGATTCAACTCTCATCCTTTAGATCTATCTCTTTCTCTTAATCAATTTATAAAAGCGGCAACTATGGATTCAGATCTAATACAAGATCTAGGGTTTGTGTCAATATGGAAAACCTAAACCAAACTTACTTTTCCAACAGCAACTATGATTCAAATATGGCTTCCGCTAATCCATTTACTTTCATCTTTCTTCTCAATTAAATCAATATGGGCCACCTATTCAAATCTAGGGTTTCATGATTAATCAGTCTTAAAGTATATTGAAATCCTAACAAGTGGTATCAGAGCCACCCATCGTTGATTTCATTTGAATTTTTTTTTAATCATGAGTAAGTTTTGAATTGAACTTTTTTTTCGAAAGTCCTGTAATAGTCTTACTTAAGTTTCAGATCTGCTTGATCTATGTATCAAGGATTTTTTGATGATGATTTTGAATTTGGTTTACTATCAATTTTTGTTGTAAATTGAAAGGCTAATTTATGAAATTGTTTAGGTGCAGAAAGATAGATAGATCTAAATGATCTATATGTTATTATGAAATAATTAGAATTTTGAAATCATTATGAAATAATCTAACTTCCTCTAAATTTCGAAAACAACTTATATTGGTTAAAACATTCACATGTTTATTATTGTACGTTTTATAAATAAGTTGTGAATTTTAAGGTGGGGAATGTTTTGGATTTGATATGTACAGTCATCTGTTTTAATGTTTATAATGGTATAAACAAATATATATATATATATATATATATATAATTTAGAACCATTTATGCAAGAAATTTAAATCTGGTTCTATGGTTATTTTACCTTACTTAACTTTTGATTAAGTAATTTGGATATTTATATAAGGCATTTGGGTTATTTCAGAAATTTTGGTTAATTGAAAATAAAGTATGCTCCTTTAATGTGTTTATGTTTATTTTTTTATGAAATAAATTTTAACATAACACTAGTTTACATTTTGGACCACATAACAGTCAATTGCATTTATTTTTATGGTAATTGCATTAAATGTGGTTGTTATAGTAATAAATTAATTAATTTATTATCATGAAATAAAGATAATGATGAAACATGTTTGTATTTGGAATAAGAAAATACATATTGTTTATTATTTGATGTATTTATATTTGATGGATACGGATATTTTATATGTATGCCCCACTCATTAAAAATAAGTTTCACTTTCATGTTTTGGTTATCATGAAATAAAAGGAGTGACAATTATATATATTGCCAAAATGCAAGGTTCGTGACCTTAATAAAGTATTCAAATAATAAACTAAAGACAAAGTGGTACAGTGGCATTCTGTATAACTATATTGTGGTTCAGATATACATTATAGTTACTACATTCATTCATGTTATTTATTACGACATTTATTATATCATTTATGTATAATTTTATATGGCATTTAATTCTGACGTACATCCGTGACATTTGTGATGTGATTTATTTATGATATCTTGTATCATACTTATTTTGAAAATGTCATGAATGTAACCACATACTTAAAGTAAAAGATTATAACAGCTATGATTAAAACATGTTGTGCCACAGTTATAATTTTGAAATTTTCAAGTGTCATATAGACTTAAAATGCTTTTGGGAATATTTTATGGCACTTGAAATATTGTACGTACAGTAAGAAATAAATTCAAATATATTTTTGGTGTCTCTTTGCGACTAATTGCAAATATCCTACATTCCAAGTGAGCTAATTGAAATAACATGTCACCAAAGTGACCTCTCTTATTTTAGTTGTTCATGAAAATGTTTGATATTTGTGTGTATTTATTCATGCGGATGTTAGCTGGCCCAAAGGAAGACTAATATTTGGCCGAATAACTTACACATGTGTGGTGATAAATATGTGGTAATTATAAGGTTTTACAAGTGAATTACTAATCGGCCCAAAGGAGGATTGTTATTTGACTTGAATTTATTATCAGTGTTTGATCATTATAACAAGAGTACCACTTACAATTAGTATTACTATCCAAAGACTTGATATTAATATTGTGATAGGTATCTTGAGAAGAGACTTACCAATTATTTGAATTTACTATGGCTGATATTTGGATATGGGCATTTACGGTCAATACTTAATTTTTGTTCAATTTTCAACTAATTCGACTAAAGTGTCTGCCAATTTTAATGTTATGATCTTGTTTGGGACTAACTCAAAGGATTATTAAGAAAACATGTTGTTTGTTCTTAACTTTATGGGTGTATCTCCTGCAATTAGGAGGGTCACAACCACTCATATTATGGTTGAATGCTCTTATAATGTCATGAAGAACATTCAAAGACGAGATAATTCAAAAAAGAAAGAGTCAAAAGATCATAAAGTAAAATATTTCAAAAGCTTTCAAGGATGTGGTATCCGTAGGGATAACCAATTTTAAGGAGTTCTTTATTGAGAATGAAAAGCGTTTTGTTAAAATGGTAAGGAGAAACAAGCACGCTTTATATTACTTGATTCCATAAAGTCAAAACAAAGGAAACATAAATAAGTACTATATGGAAAATTATGCTTCAAAAGTTAAAGGCACTCAAGTTATTATTATTTTTTCTTGTACTCTCTTTATTCACTATATAACCATTTTAAGATTATTATTAATTTTCTTAAGAATAAAATGACCTTTATTAAGCTCATTTCACATTGTGGTAAGAAAAAGAGAGATTGAAGCATGGTAAGATAGAAAGTACCTATTTATCATACATTGTAAATAAATGTATAAATAAGGATCGATAAAGAAGTGGCTAAGGATCTAGAAGAAAAGAAATAACATATAAACATATTTATAGTTGTTTCTTTAAAAGGATATACAGATATATAAAGTAAAGTTTACTAGATATTTTAAAATATTATTGAGATTTCAGTAATATTGTTTGGATTTATTTGGTATTTTTTTTATGTTGTCATTTAGATAGATTTCGGTTTTATATTTCTAATATAAACAAATTGGGTTATTATTGTTCATTTAGAAATAATAAGATTAATTTATGAATTCAAACATTGTTGGAATTAAATCTCTTAATGTTTAAGATATAGCTTATATATATATATCTACTTATGTTAAATACCTTTTATAACGAAGTCTCAAATTTTGATTCGGTGATTAATATAATTATTTGTTTCAGCTTACTAAATAATTGTAGATTGTGGCACTAAAGATAGTAAATACTTTGTTAGTATTCTAAGTGACTTAAAAGCTGCAAGTTTATAAACCCACATTAAGAAAAAATTATATGATGAGAATTGCTACAATTTTTGAGGATGTTGAGTTTGGGGGGAGAAATAAAGTACGGATCATTGTCTTTAAGGAGAATCATTATCTTCGATTCAACTATAGTCACTTCTTTGGATAATGCATAGGATTTGTTTCTTTTCATTAACAAGAAATAAATTAAGGACCATAATAAGACAATGTTAAACAAAATTTTAAGGTATGTATCATTGTCTTTAAGGAGAATCATTATCTTTGGTTCAACTATAGTTACTTCTTCGAATAATGCATAGGACTTGTTTTCTTTCATCAACAAGAAGTAAATTAAGAACCATAATAAGACAATGTCAAACAAAATTCTCTTCAAATTAAGGTTATTGTTTCAAGAAAACAAACTCAACAACCTCAAAGTGCAAGGTCACTAAGGAAATCCACTTGAAAAGAAGAAATACTATTCCGATGACAATATAGTATTTTTTCATAAAGATAAATATTGGATTGGTAAAGATGATTCTTCGGACTTGCATCAACCCATATAAGGTACTAATTTGAAATGTGGATTTAAGATATGAATATATAGTCTAAATCTATAAGGATAATAAAGTTTGAGATCTTTCCCACCACCTTAAGGTAACAAGATCATTGGTTATGAATAATTATTCAAAACAAAAATGGATCAAGCGAGTGTTGTGGAAAGGTATAAGGCTCATTACAGAAAAGACTATACTCAAAAGGAAAACAATGTTTTATTTTAAATAGACTTTATCTTTGGTTTTACTAAAAGACTCTTTAGAATTATTTTGAAACTTGTTGTAGATTATGATTTTAAGTAATATCGGAGGGATATTAAAATCGTGTTACTCAATGGAGACATTGATGAAACAACTAAGAAAATCACTTACGGGTTACCCTTTTGTATTAGGGATTCAAATGCACCATTATCATCCATGTAGTGATATTTGGATTATCACAAAAGGGCTAGGCAAATAATGCTTTAAAAAAAAGGATAGGGGTTTGGTATGCAAACTGAAAATCAATTCTCTTTTGCCAAAATAGACAAATGTTGTCTTATATAGTAATATAAGAACATCCTTGAAGCTAAATAAATGCAAAAGATTACTCATGTTTGCGGTGTGGAGTCTAATACACGCTAAAGCATATACACATATGGATATTGTATGTATTATTTGGCAGATATCTTACTGACATTAAAAGTGGATCAGCTGTACGAGATATCTTTAAGAAAAAAAGGATTGTATGCTCAAGATGGATTGTTTGGAGATCATAAGGCATTATTGTATGAATATTTTGCATGCTAAGAGTACAAAAGATCCACTTCAGATAACAATAATTTTTTTTATTTATTTTTTAGATGAAGCTATATAAGGAAAGCTGTCATACAAATACTTATAGTCTTCTTTGCTATTTTCCGTATGGGGCATCCAATGATGGAAAATAATTGTATAATTTTGTCATAAAGTAATAGGCTATTGAATAAAGAAATCGAAAGATCATTAAAGTAATATTGTAACAATAAACGACATATTATTTTCCAGTAAGGGGAGAGTGCAACATAGATTGTAATTCATACAGCATACTGTGGCAATCTGTAACGACCCATAAATTTTGATTGGTTTTAATAACGTATTTAACTGAATTTCTTGAAATTTTAAACAATAAAATTTGAAAATAAATATTTACTATTTGGAATACGTCTATTTTAATATAGCAACTGGTAAATTTTCATCTGATAATATTGAAGTTTGTTTTCCTGTGAAATTTCATTTCAAATCAAACCGGTTAATAACAGTGAATTTAAAAGTTTTCCGAAACCAAAATATGTCAATAGAAGAAAATTTATTCAGATCATTCTGAATCAGACTGCGAAATTCGTTTTTCCAAATTTGGACTTCTACTGCTCCGTTTATCTTAATTTTGGCCAAATAGCAGCATTTCTGGTACCGATTATCGACTTTTGATCGGATGATCGTACCACTGATATCTGTATACCGTTTTGATCGTCTCGACATGCTGATCTCTGCGATATATTGGTTTCTGTGTTTTGAAGTCTGGTACACAGTGAAATCCGTGAAAACGGTAAACTGTACCGGTACCACTCTTACACTTTATACAATGATGTCCATTCAAAATTTCAAATGGGAATTGTCAGCAACTAGCATTTATTGAAACATTCATTTTTCGCTAAATTTCAGCCTTTAATCGTACCTCACCCTTCGGAAGGCTGAAACGTTTAAAACTTTATACGTTTTTTTTTTCATTGATTAGAACGACTCATCTTTTCAGCTTTATGATTTCATTTCTTCATTTGAGTTGCTATCAAAATTTTGCTTTCCTCTCCTCCTTCAACATTTGTTCCAGCACTTCTCCCCTCCTATTTCCTCCCACCAACCTCGCCTCAAACGATTTGAAAGTTCGAAGCCAATCTCCCCACTCGCCATCCAATCCAGATCCTCCGTCCCACTCTCCTCCTCCACGAGATCCCACACCCGGCGTTCCTCCTCCCCACGGCCAGCAACCACCACGACCGAACTCATCAACCCATGCCATCACCGGCCACCAAGGCTCCACCCACATGACCTCCGAAACCCCACTCCCCTCTAGCCAAACCGTGCCACCTATTCCACCAACTCCACCGACTGTACCGCCTCCACCTAGCCTCTCCCCTCCGATCTACCTCGGATCGCGCCCGATCCAATCCCAGCCGCGCCTTCTCAGGCCGAGAACCCATGTTCCGTTCGCCCTCCCCTCTCTCCACTGCTGTACCGAGCAAACCATCCCTCGGCCTCCATTCCCATCCACATGTATCCGCATCTTCAAACCTAAAACCATGCAGCGGCAGCCATCTCCTAGCACAGCAACCCGCTCCAACCAACTTCCGTCCCCCGCCATGATCTCATCAGCCACCCAAGCTTCAACCAGCACTGTCACTCTTCGGTCGAACAAGCTTTCTTTCCTATGTGTAGATATATGTAAGTTGTATATGTGCTTTTAACTGCATTTTGTTTATCCACTTATTTTATTATTACATAGTTATAGTTATATATGTGTATTGTAATATGTATATTATTATACAGTTGCGGCTCTGGCACATCGTTTAAAGTATTGTTTATTTTGTTTATATATAGCTTTTCGTTATATATTGTCTATATAAATGGGTATATGATATGGCAGTTGTTATATTTCAAGAACAAAGTATATACTTATACAACAGTTTTGTGGTGTGTGTATTTATTCATAGTATAGGCAGTTTATAGTAAGTTAAAGTATCATATTTTATATTATGTTATAGGATATATATCAGTTTGAGTATAATATTTATATAGTATAAACTTGGGTAAAAGTTTAGTAGGCTGTAAAACATTTTATATAGTTTTATTGGTGTATATAAAAGTATATATTGTTGGGGTGTTTGTGGTCTGCATGATAAGCTATTTTATACGATGACAGTGTTCATAGTATAAGTACATTAATATGTTGATGAATAATAATATACATCAGTTTATTTATACGTGTCGAGGCATGTTTTGCTGCTCATATAGATGCATATTATAGGTAGTATACCAGTTAGGTCTGCATTTGTAGAGATATTAGTTTGGGTCCATTTAACCTCATTTTATAGTACATATTTTAAAACTTAGTCTACATATATATAGTATATATTACAGTTAAATGCCTTAAACAGTATAAGTTCCATCTATTGTTATGAAGATTGTATATACAAAACTCTATATATATATATATAAAGTTAGATAGGTTTGAATACAATCTATTATTATGTTTTGCATAGAGGATATATACGTTAAGTGTCTGCATAGTGTATATTATTTTAGTTTGTATGACAGTTGTGTCAATATATGTATTGATTGAATAAAGTATATGGATTCATGGTTTAGTCGGTTTATATAAATAATAATTAGCTTATATGTTTTGTCGGTTGAGTTATGTTGGTTTATAACTTTTTGTTTGTATTTATCTATAGTTATAATATGTATGTTCATATATATGTATATGCGGTTTTGAATACATCATTAATTTTATAATAAAGTATATTTATATTTGTTTTAAAATTAAATATTTATTCCATGGATAATAATAATAATAATATATATCATTATTGCTTCTATCATGTTGATTCTGATTTGTTCCCATCAACATCTTTATTTATCAGCTTTGACCGTCGAACTCATGACCATCGTGCTTTGTTCCGAAATTCGTGCTTGGATTTGTAACTCATCTTATTCTCGTCTATCTCTAGCCTCGAAAGGTGAGAAATCACTCACGATTAACGTTCTTGTATTTATTAAATTTAATTTCAATTGAAATGATAATTGAAATATGCTGTTGTAGTTATTTAAATTGTTATATATGCTATTATCTGTAACTGTTCACCTGTGGGATATGACACCATATCCTGCTGTTTATATTATATTGTTATTGATGATATATCTATGCCTGTTATATTATTTCTATATCTGTTATCACTCTGCAAGTTCCCTGTTAGTATAGAAATCACTATGGGTTGAAATGATACATACCCGAACGGACTTTAGAATAGGAGAAAATCGTTATGGGTTGAAATGATAAACCCAAGCGATTTTCATTTTAATTGAAATTGGGATTACGGGTCGAAATGATATCTACCCGTATATATTTAAATTTCGGATTGAAATGATAAATATCCGTATCACTTAACCATATGACAAATATATATACAAACACCGTTGGTCCATATATATATATAAATATTTTGAAATTGAATTCTATGGTTTTGGAAAGAAATATGTGGTTTTAACCAATGTTGATTTTTTTTTTTAAAAAAAAAATTATATATAAATGGTAATGATATATATAGATTTAATAATGATATTTAATTTAATTAAAATGGATTTAATACATATAATATGTTAAGTATAAAATTTATATTTCAAAATAGAATTTAGTAAAAATTTGAATAAGTTAAGGTTGGGAAGATAATTTGAATTTAGTAAAGAATTTTATTTAATTAAACCAATTTAAAACTTATTGGAATTGGGATTTAAGATATGATTTATAACTTGAGTTTGATTTAAATAATTTAATGAATATTTCTTGTTTAAATAAATTTAAGGAAATATTTAGTAGAAAATGAAATTTAAGGCTAGTTAAATGATATTGAATTTATTAAGTGAATATTCCCTGATTAAATAATAATAAAGTTAAATCAAGAGCTATATGAAACTGTTAAATTTAACTTTGAAAATGTTGAATATTGAAGCTTTGAAATATATTGAAAGTTTAAATGGTATATTTAGAACTGAATTGAATTGATGAATTGAGCTTTGAATAAAATTTGAATTTGGAATTTGAGTTAATTTGAATCGATTTGTGAGACTTGAGGAAATTATAAATACTTTACTTTATAAATTAATATATATACTATCTTGGGAAAATAGTTATATTTGAAATGAAATGATATTTGGGTTTTGAAGTATAAATTAAATTGAAATGACCACGGTGTTATAATGTATATTTCCACCTTGTAGATAGTTCTGAAGATCCTTAGAGGATGGTTATCCCAAACATCCTTTAAGTTACTTGTATTTCGGTTGATATTTCACTTGAGTTGGATTTATTTATATAAGAATGTTAATCCTGACTCGAGTGTTTTGTGTTTTGCTTTACGCTCGGGTCAGACCGAGTAATGCAGCATTTAAGACTCACATTTGGAGTTTGGAGCTTCCTTTGGAGATCCAACTATCGCTTCAGCTTTCAGCTCTTCTTGTTGATTTGTTCAGAGAAGTCATCTGTTGTACTGAAGACTTCACTGCATTTGAGATATTCTGTTGTATTTTATTTCTAACTCTGATGTTTATATAGTAGCTTCATGAACTACTATTTTATCTATTCCGCTGCGTATTATTGTATTACTCTGTGTCTGTGATTCTGTGATTGATTTATTTACTGCATATGCTGAGTTTTGCCAAATTTAAATTAACAACGCGGTATTTTGAGCAATTCAACTCCGGCATGAGTGTCTACCTATACACTTATAATGGATGCGAATGGTCCAAAATATCGGGTCGTTACACAATCTCCACTATGGTGGATCCGCTTACAAAAGGATTATCACCTAAGGTCTTTCATGATCATCTTGCTTAATTGGTGTAACTTTTATGTAAGAATATTTTGGTTCGGGGGGGTTTGTATTTAGTACTGTCATATGACACATTGCTCTATACTTTGGTTACAGATATATATCAAGTACTTTTTTTTTAATAAAAAATAATGTAATAAAGTTTTGTTTGCACTCTAGTTTGTTCAAATACTGACGTTTTGATCTCACTAAAGTAGGACCAGTTGGAAATAGATATGTATAGATAACATCTTATGTAATTTACATGCTACGCATCCATGATTGATCTATGTCGTTTGATTGTGTTGGTATATGTGACCATTGATTGGTTTAGTTACATTGAAGGTAACGAAAGCCACTTTGATCCTTTGTCAGCACAGTTAATGGACGAGATTGTTTAAGAAACACCTTATGTTATAAATAGCAAATTTTGGAGCTCATAAAGTTAAACATATTTATAAGGTTACTACATATATGGCCCGGGGGAGATTGTTGGAAAATTCAATATGTGGGCCACATATGTAAAATAAATGTGTCGTGCTATTTTTGTTTAAAGCCTAATTAAAGTGATCAAATTATGAATTAAAGTTAAAAGGCTTACAGGTATAATCATCATGGTATTAATGTGTAGATACTGGGGCAATTCTATTTTATTGAAGGGCCAAATTAGAAAATGCCAACATTATAAATAAGGGGTTATGGTCCCTAAATTACATAAGCTCCAATTATTCTCCTAATCTCTTCAATGGAAATAATTCAGATCTAGGGTTTATGTCAATTTGGAAGATCAGATCCAACTTTCATCTTTTAGATCTATCTCTTTCTCTTAACCAGTTTATGAAAGCAGCAACTATTGATTCAAATCTAATACAAGATCTAGGGTTTGTGTCAATATGGAAAACCAAAATCAAATTTACTTTTCCAACAACAACTATGATTCAGGTATGGCTTTCACTAATTTGTTTACTTTCATATTTCTTCTCAATTAAATCAATATGGGTCACCTATTCAAATCTAGGGTTTCATTATTAATCAGTCTTAAAGTATATTGAAATCCTAACACAACTATTTTCAATATTGTTGAGGGAATAACCATTTCTCTGGAACAACTGTTTCCTATGATACTAAGGGAACATCTATTTCTCGCATCGCACATGCACCACAAACAATCATAAGATACGATCATCGAATGTACAGATGAACATCTATACATCCAATAATATATATGTCTCATCATATTAAAGTCATACTAGTCTTGTTCTCTCTAAAATTGACCTAATAAATTGTGCGAAGTAAACACAATACGTTGCCTTATTCAATTTGGCCCCCCGGATCCGCGCATTTCTAGCCTAGGCAAACACCAACAGTAGTTCAGTGAAGTGATGACCTATCGATAGATGACTGTGTAATTTTGAAATTCACATAGGGTAGTTTTTATAAATAAAATTTTGATTTCTTTATTTCTTCTTAATTTCAATTTTAATCTCTTATGCATTACTTATCACTCATTTCTATATCATTATACAATTATTTAGTGATATATTTTGTATATAATCATTCCACATTATACAATATCCTTTATATCATTAGACATTATATTTCACTAATCTCTAAATTATTGTAGTTTAATTTGTGTATAAATCATTAATTACTATTTGTAATTACAAAATGGTCATAGCTAAAATTTATGTGCATTATATCATCGTATATGTATATAGTCCTCTTAGTTAATCTTCCTTATCATTATTTATGTCACCAAAATTCATTATATTGCACCATACTTCAAATAATTTATTTATATTCATTGATTAGCCTAACCATTTATTAAATACCATTTTAATATTTTTATTACTAAATTTGGATTTACCCTTAGACTTAGATAAAAAAACAATGATATATATAAGTATGGTTGTACTATAGGAAAAGGAGATGGATTTCACTTATAATTCTACGATCAAAGCCCTTTGATTTGACTACAAATCAATCAATTCTTCCGCTGACCAAAAATAGATGGTTCTAGAATCTCATAAATTAGTCTTGAGTTTGGTATCCATTCCTAGCCCTTACCTCACTGGTCATTTTGATATAAGGTTTGCATAATAAAGTGAACAGATGAGAGAGATATGAGAATTTGAAATTTTATGCATGAGAAGGTTACCGGAAGAAGAATCTTCGCACTCTATCCATGGTAGATATATCCAGATCTGGCCAGGTACTTAGGTCAAGAATGATTATTCCATGATTAAGATGGATTGGGATCATATACGATCTTTGCACTTTTGTTTTCTTCGAATAAGATACAAAGGATCACCACCGAACTACTTACACATGTACATGATCTCGATCGATCCCAAAGCATGTTTCTAGTTAGGACCCGAGGGTAATTCTTGACTAGATTAGACTTTTTGATTTTGGTTGGATCTATTTGATTTAAAATTCATGAGTAGATAAATAATGAAAGGCACTCGAACATGATAATTGATAGTGATATCACTAGTGGACATTACCGGAATGTAGTTATCCCTTAAACCTGATAGGACTTGGTTCCTCCAACCGAAGAGATAGGGTGATAAAGCATGAAGTGCAAGTTCCCTTACCAAAAAGCAAGTGGATCGACTTGTAATGGATTGAAAGTCCCCTCGTTGACGAGTGAGCAGATGGACGTGGTCGAATATTTGGTCCTCTTGCCGATGAGCAGGCAGATTGGGCTCAATATATAAATTAGTGATAATGCAATCCAAAGAGATCTAAACTTGATCTTTGTATTAGAATGCCTTACGATTTGATAGTGATAGCTAAATGATTAATGAATGTCATTGTTAATGATTAATGCAATCGGTGGAAATGCACCCCTATGACCTATGATGCATGATAGTATGATATACGATTAACCTAAGATAAATAAAACTTGGGAAAATATGGGATGATATTGATATATGATATATTAAATTTCGAGTGAACGCGAGGTGATTATGATTTATGACTAACACTTGGGTATTGATATGATCCTTAGATACAATGGTCTAGTACGACCTTTGAGTTTTAGGTGAATCCAAAGAAACCAGATGATTTGCCTCAATTTGGATTGGTGAATAGCCGGAGGGCATAATCAATGACAATTTATCAATCTTGATACTTATTCTTGAGCAAAACACGCCTAATATTCACAAGATGCATGTTAGTGTGGAATTTCGCCAACACCAACACCTCGAGGTCCGAAAGTATGTTTTCAGAAGTTGAATGGAATATTAAAATCGGCAAAGTAGTTGTCGAGACGTGACGTAACTAAGTCTTGAATTCAAGATGTTGAATCATAGAGTAGTAGTAGAATATGCAAAGAAGGCAACGTGCAGAAAGTAGATAACACCGAGACTTTTATAGTGGTTCGGAATAAAAGTCCGTATGTCCACTATCATTTCCTTATTTAGTTACTCTTATATAGTCGAGAGGCTTATTACATTGAATCTAAGCGTTTCCGTTATTAATGAGTTT
Organism: Allium fistulosum; assembly: GCA_030737815.1. Taxonomy (NCBI): domain Eukaryota; kingdom Viridiplantae; phylum Streptophyta; class Magnoliopsida; order Asparagales; family Amaryllidaceae; genus Allium; species Allium fistulosum. The sequence goes on along the minus strand of CM060904.1, from coordinate 287,036,625 downwards.
TTGGATAGAGCTCTAATATAGGAAAGTACTATATAATTTATGTAAGTTCTTTTTGCGTCAGAAGATCCCCTGTGCCTTGAGATTACCATATATTTATAGCCAATATGTCGTGGTGCCATTAGTGGAAAGCCTTCACTTTGGATTCATGACTTTGCATGCTACGTGTGGTATTGATTTGAACACTTGTCATCATCTTGTTGAGTGCATTTTTGAACGGATTGCTGACATGACGCTTATATATATATATCTTCCCTGATTCCTTTCATCTATCTTGATCGTTTATCTTAATTTGGGGCTATTTAAACCGTTGATTCTTGTTGAAATGCCCTTGGTTTCAGCAGTTGATTCTCTCGACTAAGCTTGCTGTCCTAGTTGGATAATGGTCTTGATTCTTGGTTGATAGATTTACTCTTGCTTTTGGATCACATGCTTTGGGTTACTGAATCTGGTGTTTAAGCTCTCATTAGAAACTAAACAATGGCCTCAGAATTACAAGCCAAAGAAATTTCTTCCCAAATGGTTGTAATTTGCACTTTGTGAAAATTATGGTGTAACACATGCCCCCTAAAGTTCACCTCATACGTTTTGTATGAGGTAGACTTTGGAAAGAATAGTGTCATGTTATGCTTTCTTCTTGGTTTGTTTGTTTCGCTCTCATCATAAAGTTGATCCTAAGCTTTCAGACGAAGTAGTTTTTTAGGAACTTTTGGGAGAATTGCTTCACCTAGACAACTCGTAGAGATCTAATCTTACCTAAGGGGTTTTGAAAACAATTTGAAATTAGTGCTCAGAGGCGAAGGCTTAGCTGGTTGCTTTGGTCAAATAACGAGTAGTTGACAGTTTTGAAAACCAAAAGGTGAAAATTTTAACTTGGACCATGAGTTCAAAAATTTCAAAATAATATTTGTCTCTTGAATCCATCTAAGCTAGGCGATAAGTGAAATTGTTTGGGTGCTGAGAGACGAAATCTAAATCGGGACCACAAGGTCAAAACTTTTGAAAAACTGTACTTGATACTTGAAACCATATAGGCTAAGTAGTAAGTGAAATGGTTTTGGTGCCGAAAGGCAATATCTAACTTGAGGTCGTGAAGTTAAAACGTTTGAAACTATTCTTGCCACTTGAAGCCATCTAAGCTAAGTAGTAGGTAAAATTACTTCGGTGCCGAAAGGCAAAATCTGATTTGTGACCGTGAGGTTAAAATGTTTGAAACTATGCTTGTCACTTGAAGCTATCTAGGCTAAATGGTAAGAGAAAATACTTTGGTGCCGAAAGGAAAAATCTGATTTGGGATCGTGAGGTCACAATGTTTGAAACTATGCGTGTCACTTGAAGCCATCTAGGTTAAGTGGAAAGCGAAATTACTTTGGTGCCAAAAGGAAAAATCTAGTTCGGGACCGTGAGGTCAAAATATTTGAAACTATGCTTGTCACTTGAAGCCATCTAGGCTATGTGGTAATCGAAATTACTTCGATATCAAAAGGAAAAATCTATTTTGAGACCGTGAGGTCAAAATGCTTGAAACTATGCTTGTCACTTGAAGCCATCTAGGCTAAGTGGTATGTGAAATTACTTTGGTGCCGAAAGGCAGAGGGTAAATGAGACCGTAGGGCCAAGGAGAATCTTACTGCTTCTGTGAAGCAGAGAGGCAAAAGAGTTTTGATTCTGAAAGGAAGGGTCCTGATTCTTCATTTAATGCTCACGACAACTATCATGATTCCATTTTTTTCTCTGAAAAAGTGCCTCCTTTTTCTTTATCCCACGATGATTTATATCCTGATGTTGCCAAGTTTATTCTATGGTTAGGATCTCACTGACTAGAAAATCTTCATCGTTGGTTCTGGGATTTAAATAGACCCTTCCTCTTTTCTTCTTTCTTACTCTTATTACTAACAGTTGCCTCCACCATTAAAGCTTGGACAGCTTCACAGATTACTGCAAATCTCTTATTGAAACAGTAAGTCTTTGATCTTTCCTATGATTTTATCAGTATCTTTTATCCTTGTTGCTATCTACGAGCATTCCCTCTTTCCGAACTTGCAATAAATTCGATTTCGATCACCATTGTGATATTAACGATTGATTTTGATTTGAGGTATTGATCGATTGGTTAATCTATGAAGCCCATTATTCTGTAGATTATGATTTTGTCCCCAGACCGAATTTTTCATTAACTCGGGTCGATAGTTACCTTATCGACAATTTCGTTTTTTGAGAGAATTCTGAATTTTGAGTTTTGAACTTGGGCTGTAGGATCCACTTTTAGGCCTGATTCCTTTTGTGAACCATAAGACCTTAATCTTTTCCAGTAGAAATTTTAGAGTTGTTACTGAACAATTAGCTTAACATTAATCTTCTCTACCGATAACTGATCAAAAGGAGTTAGAGAACTGGATCGAGAGTTACGAGATTGAGGGGGTTGAGGTTAGGGCTCCTAGCCTAGATGATGACTGGAGTGAACCCCCTGAAGTGTTCTTCGCTTGGACATTGGAACATTTAACACATGGACTATCGCTTCCTCCTGCCCCCTGTTTATCGACATCTTGGAATTTTATAGGTTAATCCGATTTGACTTGGGGTGGTCTCGTATAGCACTTTATTTGCTTTAGCGATTTTATATTGGAAGAGAGGGTACCAAAACATAACCACTTCTGAGGTTCATTACTTATAAAACTTGCATAAGTCATCTAGTAAGTCGTTCTCTCTCGTGTATTTTCTTCGATTCTGGAAGAAGATGCCTTTGATTAAACCGCTTTGCAAGGTAACAACCACCCACTGGTTCTGCATGAAGATAGATGATCCCCGAATCATTACTGAGTTACTAGAGAGTTATAAGTTTTCAAACTTTTATTTTTTGAAATGCTCTTGCTTCTAAACTTTGATCACATCATTCCCTAATATCTTTTTTTGCATCTTCAGCTAAACTTGGAAGGGATAAGGCTCTAATTCTCAGGGACCATTTCGACTCTAGGTATGAGGAGGTGATGAAAATTCCTGAAGTAGAAAAGCTAAAACATGATGTTCTTACCGTGGCCAATCTCAAGACTTGTGGGTTATTATCACCTTCAACTAGGTTTCTTGGATACGATCCCCCTTCAACTGAAACAATGCCCCTAGATGTGACTGATCTATGTAATCCTGAAGAATCCACTAACTCCAAAAACGCCGAGACCGAAAGACGAAATGTTGCTCCCGAGGTTAGAACTTAGTTTTAAATGTATTATAGCATGTATTCTAGTATATAACTTTTATGAAATATAATCTTACTTAACCGATCTGTTTCCTCTTTTTATGTTATAGTAGCTTCTGATGATATATTCGAAATAGATGGGTTGCTATTGAACAAGTCATCCTCTTCCATTTCTTCTCGACCAAAATCAGCACTAGAAGATCCATCTGTAACTAAGAAATGTATGGAGAGCATCCTTTCTGCTAAAGCCATACCTCCTACAGACGCCCTTGTTATAACTTCCTTCCTAAGGGATCAGGTGGACCAGGTGATTAAGGTTACTTGTTCTGCTATTAATGATCATTTGCCCAAGGTTGTGGGGAACTCTCGAGTGGAGTTAACGGATGACACTGGTAGTTTCGGGAGGATGATGAGTATGTCGATGGAGAACACCTCAGGGTAAAGGTTTTCTCTTTTCTATGAAAGGTTTATCTCTTTAGTTTCTTTAATAACCTTCTTTCTTGAAGTTTTAGCCAATTTCTCAGTTCCGCACTAAGGGTTTCAGAAGTTGAAGGGAGAGTTGGAGAAGGCTGATGCTATTGGAAGACAATTGACCGAATATAAAGAGAAGACCGAATCTATTAGGACACTGTTTGTTGAATACAAGGAGAAGACCAAGAAGGAGGCTCGGAACGAGAGGGAGAAGAAGCTTTTGGAGTTGAAAGCTTTGGAAACCAAGATTGCCAAACTAGAGAAGGCTTTAAAAGACCAGAAGGCCAAGCATTAAAAGGCAGAAGAAGAGTTAGCGGAAGCCAAGAAAAGAGTCTCGGACCTAGTTACTAGGGAAGAGGCTAAGAAGGTGGTTGTCGTTGAAGCCTTTAAAATTCTTTATAAATATTATGGGCATAACCAGAACAAGGGTGTGATTCTCTCTATGAGCTTCAATCCCAATGGTAAAAGGATCGAAGATAGATTTTCCCATAAGTATAAGAAGGTGCAGGCTTGGGCAGGCATTAGGCCCTCGGCACCTATAGAGGAGAATTTCGATTGAGAAGAGGTACCTCATTATGCTGAATCCTAGTAATCCTCTACTGATGATGTTTAAACATTAAGTTTGTAATATTTTTAGTACATTCTATTTATGTTTTTACTTGTGGTGGTGGTTGACTTATGATAGTACTTTAGCTTGATGTTAGATTTATGATGAATTATTTCCTTATTGCTTTGGTTGTGTTGGTTCTGAAGTACTTATTACTTTACCCATGCTTAAACGAAGAAAGTCGAGTTTCACTTCTCATTATGAAGTATTATGGAAGAGGAGTCAAACCGGAAAATCAAGGTTGTTAGCCATAAGTACCCTTAAAACCCAATTAAAATCCAGTAGACTAAGAAATATTGACTTGACCGACAAGATCAAGGAGGTATCAAAAACACTTGACCAATCATGTGCCAAATTGATCGAGTCCCTTAGGCTTAGAGTTAATAGGTTAACCAACCAAATCTTGGATCTTAGGAGTAGAATAAAGTTTACTTTAAACGACTGAGATGAGGTTTCAAAAGTTTGCTCGACTTTCTAAACTACATCCGAGAGATCCATAGTTAAAGAACAAAAGATTATATTTTCTTATAAGATTCTACGATCCGAGCCTAACTTTAACTCCAGAGGCTCTTCCTGGTTACCGGAGTGTAACCACACCTCCCTTAGCTATTACTAAAGGGAAGACTCCTTAAAGAAAACATGTCTCGGAATATGTTCTCCAATGTATCCCGGAAGCTACCCTTAGACTACCCCTAGTAGACTTTTCTCCTTCAGAACTATCTATATCGAAGGGTGGTTTAGAAAAGGATATTACTTTTTCCAAAATGACCAGACCCCCGGGATCACTTACTGATACTAGGAGTAGGGGTCTTGAGATTATTTTAGCCACTAAAGAGAAGTTTGCCCATCTCAGGAGACTATGAATTTTGTACCTTTCATTTTTCACTATCTATATTAATTTTCTGTAGAATGAAATGGAATTGTTCTTATGATGACTTGCCTTTTCTAATTCTAACTTAAATCTCTTTTCGGGGCAATCATGTCCCAATTGCTTAAGGTTAGAGAGATATCTTGGACAAAAAGTTAAGCAAAGTGAAAGTTGATATGTTGGTCAAAAAGAAACCGGAATGGGAGAATATAGAAAAGAAGAAAGGGGATGAGCCGAAGAAGCATACCCAAAGGGGTATGGAGTTGAGGAGTGGTAATAAATCTTCCAAACGAATATCCTTTGTTGGAACGTAAGAGGGTTGCATAAGCCCACTAGAAAATTGGGTGTTAAAAATTGTGTTTATAGTTATAGAGCTAGCTACATAGGCCTTTGGAGAATAAATTGAAAGCTGAGGAAATAGAGGTTTGGAGCAAACAATTGGACAGTGGGTGGCGAGTCATTAGTAATGTTGAATGTTATCGGTATAGAAATATGGGATTATAATCTCTGGTTGATGAGTGCCTAACATATGATTGTTCAACTCGGGAATGAAAAATGACCAACATTTGCCTACACATTTGTTGGAACTGGACCAGCCCACAACGGAAGTTATGGGTGAATTTTAAATTTTTTACCCAATCGGATCTTTATTGAGCCTATGAAGTCTAACTGAATTAGAACATTTCTAAATTTCATTTAAATAAAATCATTTATTTTATTTAAATTCAAATATATTAAGATATGACATTAATTTTATTTGATTTAGTTTATACATAAATGTATCATATACATATATGTGTGAGTGCATGTGTAAATGTTGGGATTTACATCGCAACAGACATATTAGCTTATTTTGTATGTCATGTATGTTGTCCAAATATGTGCATGTGTATGTGTTACAAAATACACACACACATGTATGTATAAATATATTATATATAATATATGAACATAAAACATTTATATATAGATAAATATATATATAAAAAGAGAGAGAACAATTATTAATAATTATTTATAATTCAAAATTAACTTAGTTTTGCAAACATAATAATTTTAGTATTTTAATTTGTATATATTATGAATAAAATAATGTTTTCATCCATAAATAATTAACATAAACTAATCTATTGATGAAAATTCAAATTTTACAATTTTAGAAAATCTAAGATCATGAAATAGAGCTTAGAAAAAATCTGGAGAAATTTCAAAGTTGAAATTTTTTTTAAAAACAAATACATTGATTTCGGCAATAATTATTTAATATAATATAATATATTATTAAAAATTCAAATTTTAAAACTTAAAAAATTCTAGGATCATGAATGAAAGGTTACAAAAAAATTTAAAGAAATTTTCAATTAAATTATTATTTTTAATAAATCATAAATAGTTTTTCTGAAATAATATTAATTGTTAAAAATAATAAAATTTATTGAAAAAATCCTAAATTTTTTCTATACTTTTCTGGAATGATATAATATTTTTTTTAAATATAAAATTGAATTTTTAATGTAATAATTATTTTATATATAATAAACAATTCAAAATTCAATAAATGTTAATTTAAATATATGAATATATGTATGATAATTAATTTTCAGATTTTTAAATTCATATCATATATAAACAAGTGTAAAAATTTTAAATCATATATATTTCTTATATATGCTATTATGAGAGAGAAATATACATTAATATATATATATATATGTATGTATGTATGTATGTATGTATGAATTGATTAATAAATATATATAAAACAATTATTAATGATAAAAATTGATTTTGTATAGTAAACAACATTTGTCTATATATAAATCAAACAGTATAATAAACAAATTATGCACAAACCAAACTGATTTGTGACAACTACATCTACTTACAAAATCTCACCTAACTAAACATATAGTAGCAATATATTTAAATAGATATTGCTCATTATAGGATCATAGAATATAATTTAATTACTGTAATATGAATTAAAATTACCAATTTAATGATGCTATTGAATCCACGTTGAAGCAATGTCTTTCCTTCCTTTTACTATCCTTGATTCGTCGGATTGCAAGTCCGGAATCACCGACCTCTAACTATCGAATATATTATTTTAATTTGAAATATATTTGAGAATTTTGGAGTGGATTAAGAGCTATGTTTTAACCAGCATGTAGAAGGTAATGGCGACGAAAAAAGGTTAGCAATTATTTTATAGATACATAGACACACACACACACACACAGATATATATATATATATGTATATATGTGTATATATATATGTATATATATATATGTGTGTGTGTGTGTATATATATATATGTATATATATAGGGTTGTATTAGAGAGAAATGAGGAAAACCTTTTTACCAATTCTCACTTGATCTCAACCCATTATCTCCAAGCCAATTCCCTATGTTTTAGCCATCCCTAGACCTTCCCAAAACCAAAATTTTGCAACCCTAATGATGGGCCTTAAACCCATCTAAGCCCAAGCCAAAATACTATGCAATTAAATCTAATTTAATCGCTTGTCGATATTGTATATCGATCGATATATTTATGACTGTTATAAATATATATAACATTATTTATTTCTCAAATCATATTCAAATTTTATAATTAATATTTCATAAATATTAATTAATTTAATTAATTTATAACAATTATAAACTAATTAAATCGTTCGGTCTTAAGGGAATTCATCATTTTGGCTATGTAACTCTTGGGTGTAAATTTAGTCAGCGATTAATATCGAACTATTCTAATGTTAACGTTCACATGTCACTTAGCAGGTGGTGTGACATTATGGCCAAATTTATCGCTTACTCATTTTCGATAAAATCCAATTTTAGTTTAATAAGCGTTACCCGGTTGTGACATTTATTTACACCAATTCTCTTCGTCAAAACTATATCACTTTAGACTCATGGAATTTGGTAATGGTCAAAATTCCAACCTTATCCACATTCAACTTTATAGTCCAAATACAAAGTCCTTGGTTCAATAATAACAATTATTATTAACCGAAATGCTCTGGCTAGTGACTTTGACTTTGAGTTGACTTGAGTTGACCGTGATACTAATCGCATATAACTGAGGAGACGAATCCTCTCTTGAATAGTGCTTCACTTCCAATACTTCCAATCGACCCAACTATAGTCACTCGATGGATGTCATGCCATGATTTAGCTATAATCAAAGCGAAGCTTTCATATTGAAGATCTACAGTATTCTCAAGTCGAGAGTACTATGTAAATCAATCACATCGATATTATATGTTTGACCTCAGTTATATTAACCAACAGAAAACTATCGAGTGAGTCGTTCCATAGTTATCTAATAACTATTAGTACGTAACCCCTAGATGCCCCCAGCAGTCATGAGTAATACACTGCTCAACATTTGGAGAGCGTTACGTACTCCAGTCTCAACGGATACATCGATATCCAGTCTCGATGCATCTTGATTGGGAACATTTAAAATGGTATATTTGTTTCGTTGTGATAAATTACTCACGGTTACAACACTTTGTAACTACTATCACAAAATATACCATTTATGGATTTTCTATTAAATATACTTTTAATTAAGTTAATTAATTAACATAATTACATTATATCAAGTATATAATAGGAAGAAATTATCTTTTATTTCGAACAAGATTGGTCAACAAGTTAGATATATGTAACAAATTACATAATTGCCCCTAAAGCATACCCCTAACTCTATCAATCTCCCACTTGCACTCGAGGTCAATTATGAAATCTAATTCCAACTTCTCCAATCAGTTTTCTCAAAACCAATAGGTCAGTCCCTTAGTGAATGGGTATGCTATTATGTTTTAATTATCTACTTTGTCGATTAACTCTCTCAAACACTAATAAACTGCCTTTATCATGTGGAACAATTCGAAGTATATCTTTCGACTTCTAGTGAGCTTTAAGTTCTATCATGACCAATTTCATGACATTGTTATCTTATAACAATATTACGGGATCTCAACACTTGGAATCACCTTTGGCTCAATTATATATTTGTGCATTTATATCTATATACATTGGTTTTTGTAGCACTATTCAAGTTAATATTCTCAACATTTCGTTGAATCGACCAAAATTACCTTTATTTTGAAACATTTTCAAATTAAAGGTTTTAAAACTTGAATTTTATCATCGACATGTTATACTCAATATCACTTATAAAGTTTGTGTCCAAACCGAGTTCGTTGTTTCTATGAACAATTCTCTAGTATTTCATAAATACACGAGAACACCTCAAACAACCATTTAGTGATATCAATTTGGATTTTATATTTGCTCCATGTATCAAATACATAAAAAAAACACAATATCATACACAACATAACCTGTATGATAATTCCTATTGCTAATGCATAAGGAATCCAACTTACATGTTCTCTTTTTAATAGGGTGCTCTTTTATATCATTTTGGGACAATCCATATATCTTTTATACTCACCATAAAAGACATCATTTACAATCCAAAATTGAGTATTAAAACAACTAAAGTTGATTTTAATACAAGTATATTTTTAAAATCAATAACATGTTGTTTACTTATAGTTTAGAAATATCAATGTACCTTTTAATGTTCTTTCTTATGAACACAAGCTTCCTTTGCACTTCGATTGAAAATCAAACTATTTGATATTTCTATCAAAATACTTATTCAATCTTGATGCTTATAAAATGATACATTCGTATCATTTCTTGGATCATATCCAAAGACTCACAAACCCAATATCTCTTCCACTGACTTTAAGGCATTTTTGGTTAATATGTGTAAACGGCTTACTCTAAATCATTATTTAGAATTTTCTGTTTCAATACATAAGTACCAAACACTATATCTTATCGAGCGATAATTTTGTGAGTAAATCTAAATTAACTTGAGCATGTTGAATACCAAATCTGTTATGCTAATTTCAACAATTGAAATTTACGATGTTATTCATATCAACATTGCTAATTTAATTCCAACCACATTAGTCTTTCCAATAAAGACACAATCTCGGTCGATGAATCACATCTCTTTGGTTACGACCACCAAAATCATATTTTGATAGCGTACTTGGAATTCTTTCAGATTTGTGCATCATACCATATAGAGTCAACAATCTTAATGGTTTAACTGAACAACCGAGGGTAATGTATATTTTTGACATTAATAAGAAACTCATAGTTTCTCTTCGATGTATGAGAATACTTACTAGACATTTTAATGCTATGTGTTCATTTAGGTTAGTTAATTTCACTTCATCTCATATAATCAGTTCTATCTATGGATCAGATCCAATTCCATTTAACTACCAAAAATTTCTCAAAGAAATTCCTTCACAATGAAGTTGATATATCTTAAAACAACAATTATTTCTTAGTGCAAATAGAATAAGAATTCATAAATGCTTTATGAACCCTTTTATTTATAAAACTAATTTTAGTTTCAAATATTATGTTCAAAACATAAATATGTCATCTGATGACAGACCTTTCCAAAAAACCTTTTGGAGATTCATACAGGATCTCTCATGAACAATTATTACGTGCAATCTTTCGACTCGCACAACCTGCCAACCCCTTGGCCTAGGATATGTTGGGATTTCTTACAAACCCTTATCTTGTATGATTTTGTTAACTGTTGTTTAGATGAAATAATATCAACCTTGTGTACTACTCTTAAGTACATGACCTTATAGAAAGAAACTAACTCAACTTCACTCACAATTAATCGTAAATTGTCCACCAATGTCTGATTACTCCTTATCGATGCATCGTTATGTATCACATGGAGGAGTGACTTTTGAGATTGAATCTATATTTATTTTTAGATACATTTGGAACTCTTTCCAATATACTCACTTATTCGACCAAATCAAATCATTTTATTCTATTGCATGTTATTTTATTTACTTTTCTTTTATATTCTATGATTTTATCATAAACTTACTACATGTGTATCCAATACATATGTACATGTTGGTAATAAATCATCGATGAATATAACAAAGTATGTGGAACCCTTTTGGTATTAATAGACTTGTGATTGCATACATCAATATGTATTAATTCAAAGAGTTCATCAACTCTGATGATGCTCCCACTGAACGGGTGCATAGCCATTAATTGTTTGGGATATAATTAACCTACATCATATGATTCATAATCATATAGTAAAATTATCTCAAAACACGGCTTAGTCTATAATTCCAAAACAACTATAAATAATATTAAACACATATGTATTTTTTGTTGCATCACTTTTACCATGAAAACAAATTCCAAATATAGTTCTATTTCGTAATGAATATTCATAATACTCATATTGAAATATAGTTATATCTATTTTTCAGTCAATACCAAAAATAAGCATTATTTCACAAATAATGTTCGGTACATTTTACGAAAACAATTTTCGTAATTTGATGCAGTCATTAGGTGCTATATGGCATGCTCCCACTATTTCCGCTATTACTATAATAGCATACTAAATTTAGAGGTCCACCATTGTAACAACCCGAGATTCCGCAATCACTTTGTTATCATCAAATGACGATTTGAATTATTGGCTAATCGCTGCGGAAGTTTTAATGGGTTGAATTCTTTTAAAAATTGTGTTGAAATCCTTTTGATAATTCGTTAAAGAATTATACGGGCTTTTCTCTATTAATTCAGCCCGTTTCATTTTGTCGAGATTAGGGTTATACTCATTCCCTTTGATATTCGTTCGCAACCCATTCCCATCTCACTTCGAAAACGAAAAAAAAACCCTAGGTCTAACGAGAAAAAAATGGTGGCTCTGTCTTCTCGTTCGTCCCTTTTGCTCAGAAATTAGGTCTTCGAAGTCGTTGCTTGAATTGAGGATTAGTGCTTCGATCGCCTGCTTCAATGGATTCGCGCGCGGTCTCGTCTACTCAATCGAGTTCGACTTCGCCTTCTCGATCAGATGGAGGTGAGTAATTTCAAATTGCTCACATCTAATTCTTGCTTTGAATTTGTTTAGAGTTCGAAACTCTGTGATTTTCGTTCGTTTCTGTTTCATGGTTATTGTGGTTTCAATTTTTGTAGTTCGACTCTCTGATTGTCCAATTTAGTTATATGAATTTTGTTCGAATTCATATATTCTCGTGAAGTTTGGTGTTTATATAGGGTTCGCAACCCTAATTCTTCGTTCGTCTGATCTGTGCTTTGGTCGTTCGATATTATTTGGATGATTGCGATGATTTCAGATCTTTTCTATATGCATATATTTGATTGTTTCTTTACTTGGCTGACCTGATTTTGAGATTGTTGGCTTCGACCTTGGTCACTTGGGTTTTGCGATGGTAAATAGTTGCATTTGATTTTGAGTTGGAGTCAGGGTTCTCACTGACTTCGGTTCCCTGTTGAATCTTTGTTTTCTTTTGGTTCGATGTTAACTTCGACATTTGACTAAATGTGTAAAACCTGTTATTTCGATTCCTATAAACTGTGATTTCATCACCTTGGCATTTCTGTTGCATCTAGGCTTACAGCATGTTCATCATTTTTATGTGGTCACTACCTCATATTTTGTTATTGACTGGGCATGGCAGTTTGCCTTACCTATAGTATACTGTCCAGTTCATTTAGTCGTTCACTTTTGCCTTCGTGGCCATTGCAGTTGATTATGCAGTTTAAGTTTCATATAAACTGTATTTTTTTTAATACAGTCGACTTTATTTCTCTGATATTGTTCATTCTGCACTTCGGCACTTCTGTTGTACTCATTGTATTTCATTCCTATATTCATCATGCCTCATTGCTGCACTTGTTGTTCACTGGTTGTCTTGCTCAGTTGATTCACTTTGCACTATCTTGAGCTTTGGACCTTTGCTGGTCCGTCATATTGTCACAGTGCGTTAAACCTGACCTTGATGTTGATTCATAAACCCTTTGTGTAAATTTGTGTTTGCATATAGGTTGGTCATTGTTGAGTTCCTATGTGATCTGTTATCACTGACTTCATCATGCCTTTGATTCAGATAACTCTATGCCTAGTTTCACGCGACGTTCATTCATTATAGTCTTTAGTTTGGTGTACCCGAGTCTGGTACCTTTTGAAGTTTGCGTTTTGGCTTACTGCCTGGGAATCCTTTAGTGTTGTCACCGCCTCGTATTATGTTATTTGCAGGGCCTGGACGTGTTGCCTTACCTTTAGTGCACTATCCAATTCATGCAGTCTTTAGTTTCACTGATTTCCTACATACACCCTTGCATCTTTGTCATTTAGAGGCTGCATTATATTGGAGTGCATGTGTGCTTGACTCTTGCATATATGACTCAGTCCACTGTGCACTATGTGTACCTGTTGTCATATCTTTGGTGCTTTCCCCATCTTCCTGCTGTTTTCATGTATTTGTGCCACTGCCTATATGCACTTGGTCATTCGAGTTGAGTTGAATTACAGTCGTGTTGAGATGGCTTGCATATGAAATAGCTGTCTTGACCACTTGAGATAATTGGATCTATTTTCAAACTTTCTTGTGTTGAACCCAGAAATTTGGGTTTGACCTTATGATCCCTTACGACTTTCACTGTGCTTTGTTTTCATTTGTGCACTCCACTGCCTTGTGCATTTGAGTTTGATCACTTTGTATGGTCTTCACACTGGCCATCTTACTGTTCCCTTGTAGTTGAAGTATTTCGCGAGTTTGATTATTCATTGTAGCTGTCTTGACCATTTGGGACAGTTACATACCTGTTTCAAGTAGTATTTGGATTTCCCTGACCACGCATGCTTGTTAGTATCGACCGATACTTTGAGGCGTGTTGTACCCTGCTGTCTCTGGGCAGCCATTGTTTCAGTTGATTGATTTGAACTTGGGCCGAGATTTAATTTTATGTCTCGACCATTTATTTGAATCGCATTTGAGTTGAACCCGACTTTCTCTGGGTTTGACCTTATGTGCGTTTCGTGAATTTCCGTTGATCTTTTGTGCATTTCGTATGTTAGTGGCGAGGCAGTACACGCGTGCGTGTACTGCAGCCCTATCAGATTTGGCAGTTTTAAATTGGTTTAGTCGATTTGATAAATTGTTTATTTATCTCTGTTGATGATTTAAATCTGCTGATTTTTGTTAAACACTGTTAAGTGTTATATTGACCGTTATCCGGTTTCTTTGTTTAAAGAATCGGATAGACGGGAATTATTGTGACTGTCGTCTATTAAAATTATTACTGCCTATATGCACTAATAAACTGGTTTGAATTAGACTGATCTGGGTATTATTTTCTTTTGAATGTAATACTCGGGTCAGACCCGAGTATTTCAGGTTGTAGATTTCCTTCTTTGAGTTGCTGTTCGGGATTTGAAGACTTTTCGCATCTTCTGAAGTTGTCATTGTCCTTTTGTAGTAGTCGTGTCATTGTATAGAACGATATGTATTCATGTATATTAGTCGATAATGTACGTGTATATATAACTTCTAGAGTCGACAGTTGTAGTTGTATCATATGTATTGTGTCAACTATGTATTAACTGACATCAGTTATATATATATGAGACTTTTGTTTTTATCTGTGTTCCGCAATTATATTATCTGTGTTATTGTTATATCTAATGTCCTAAACTATTATGAACTATCGTAGTTTGTTTTATACTGATAATTGGATATGTCGATGGGAGTAAATAGATAATAGATGAAAAATAGAAAGTATATACCACTCCTATCGAGATAACCAATATTAGTGTAAGGCCAATTACGGATGGTCGCTCCTATCCAGCCTTATTCTTCGTAATAATAGACAGTATTTCTTTTAATACTCTTTGTTATTATGAGCATAGAGGTGGGGCGTCACAGTTGGTATCAGAGCCTGGGGTTTACAGACATAATATAAAACATAACTTGGATGGAACATATGTTACAACTATTGGTCGATGTTTTATTGTGCTT
Organism: Allium fistulosum; assembly: GCA_030737815.1. Taxonomy (NCBI): domain Eukaryota; kingdom Viridiplantae; phylum Streptophyta; class Magnoliopsida; order Asparagales; family Amaryllidaceae; genus Allium; species Allium fistulosum. The sequence continues at coordinate 287,021,556 of CM060904.1, read as the reverse complement.
GAGTCAAAACTAAAGTTTTGAAATTTGGATGAAATTTTTAAATAACTTTATTTAAAAATAATAGTGAAATTGTGTTCTGATGATTTGATTGATTTGTGTTCTGTTTATCAGAGTGCGCAGCGGAAACAGTGCAACTGTCTTCGCTGAGTACAACTGATAATCTTTTTGGATTTACAAATCGAAATACGAAATTGATATGAATTTCATTGTTGTTTACATAGCTATAATTATTTTGTTTCTTTGAGAATTTCGAATCCGAATTGAGGATTCGAAGAAATTACAGTTATGTGATTTGTTGAAATTTCCGTTGGCTTTCTTTCGTACTAATCATCTATTGATTAGCTTTTGTTGTTTTGAGTTGTCTTCATTGAAGATACACTCTAATGGTTTTCTTGTTTATATTGTAATGTGCGTGCAAATGAATTGCACGTTACTGCATTTATTTTACGTTGAACCGATGCTTGGTTATGAAACGTATTTTGTTGCCGTTATTTTTATAACGGGATTTTTACACCAATGCTAAATTTTTGAAGCAAGGTGTTTTGTTGGCATTTTGATGAATGAAAGTTCACTGATATTACATTTTGATGTAAATTATTTTGATGAGGTTCTGACGTTTTAAAATTTCTGTCGCTTTGACTTCAGTAACTGTCAAATTTTAAAAGTGGATTTTCAAGCGGTTATACCGTAATGCTAATTTGTGACCGTATTTACGGTATTTTGAGAAGTACAATTTCCTTATCGAAATTGTTACTAATTTGCTGCTTTAATCACGTGATTGGAAAATCGTTTTTAAAATGAAAATTGTTTTATAAATTTTTAACAGTTTGCGTTTTCAAAAGAATGAGGAAACGACTTAAACGATTCAGCAAAATCGAGGATTATGACCCCTTTCTTTTACTGTTTCGCTTAACTCTGGACTTGTCCAGTTGAGAATGTGAATTGTTATTTTTACAAAATAAATAAAATTGTTTTCAGAAATTTTAACAGTTTGCGCTTTCAAAAGAATGAGGAAGCGATTTAAACGTTTCAGCAAAATCGAGGACTATGACCCCTTTCTTTTACTGATTCGTTTAATTCCGGACTTGTCCGTTTGAGAATGTGAAGGGTATTTTTACAAAATACACAACTTTTCACTTTCAAGGAAACGATGAAGAGATTTAAACGATTTAGCAAAAGTGCGGAGTATGGAACCACACTTTTACTTTTTCGGTTAATTCCGGACTCGTTAATTGAATATCTGTTGTTTTGATGATTCTACACTTTCAAGGAAACGATGAAGAGAATTAAACAATTTAGTAAAACTCGTGGTTATGGGACATGTGCGTTTACTATTTTGGTTAATTCCGGACTCGTTAATTGAAATATTTGATGCTTTCGTGTGCTTTCGAGCCACTATGTTGGACCTTCGGGTCATATGTTGGACCTTCGGGTCAAATACCAGTACTAGACCTTCGGGTCATATGTTGGACCTTCGGGTCATTTGTTGGGCGCCAAAATTATGTTGAGTACTTGGTAGGCTTCGGCCACTCTGAGATGCACGTGCGGCGAATTAAAAACTCGCCATCTGATGGGATCGATCCAAGCTTTTATGTTGATTTTCTAGTCTTCTTAATTGATTTCTAGATATTTGTTGTTTCCAATTATCTGCAGGTAATTGGATATTTGTTGATATGAGTTCTGATTACCGTTTTTGATAATCAGATATTTGTTGTTTCTAATTATCGCTTGTGATAATTGGATATTTGTTGATATGAGTTCTGATTATTGTTTTTGATAATCAGATATTTGTTGTTTCTAATTATCGCTTGTGATAATTAGATATTTGTTGATTTGAGTTCTGATTAACGTTTTTGATAATCGGATATTTGTTGTTTTTAATTATCGCTCTTGATAATTAAATATTTGTTGATTTGAGATTTAGTTATCGCTGTTAGATAATTAAATATTTGTTGATTTTAGATTTAATTATCGTCTTTGATAATTAAATATTTGTTGATTTTAGATTTAATTATCGCTTTAGATAATTAAATATTTGTTGATTTGAGATTTAATTATCGTCTTTGATAATTAAATATTTGTTGATTTTAGATTTAATTATCGCTTTAGATAATTAAATATTTGTTGATTTGAGATTTAATTATCGCTGTTAGATAATTAAATATTTGTTGATTTGAGATTTAATTATCGTCTTTGATAATTAAATATTTGTTGATTTTAGATTTAATTATCGCTTTAGATAATTAAATATTTGTTGATTTGAGATTTAATTATCGCTGTTAGATAATTAAATATTTGTTGATTTGAGATTTAATTATCGTCTTTGATAATTAAATATTTGTTGATTTTAGATTTAATTATCGCTTTAGATAATTAAATATTTGTTGATTTGAGATTTAATTATCGCTGTTAGATAATTAAATATTTGTTGATTTGAGATTTAATTATCGTCTTTGATAATTAAATATTTGTTGATTTTAGATTTAATTATCGCTTTAGATAATTAAATATTTGTTGATTTGAGATTTAATTATCGCTGTTAGATAATTAAATATTTGTTGATTTGAGATTTAATTATCGTCTTTGATAATTAAATATTTGTTGATTTTAGATTTAATTATCGCTTTAGATAATTAAATATTTGTTGATTTGAGATTTAATTATCGCTGTTAGATAATTAAATATTTGTTGATTTGAGATTCAATTATCGTCTTTGATAATTAAATATTTGTTGATTTTAGATTTAATTATCGCTTTAGATAATTAAATATTTGTTGATTTGAGATTTAATTATCGCTGTTAGATAATTAAATATTTGTTGATTTGAGATTTAATTATCGTCTTTGATAATTAAATATTTGTTGATTTGAGATTTAATTATCGCTGTTAGATAATTAAATATTTGTTGATTTGAGAAATTTGATTATCGTTTTTGATAATTGAATATTTGTTTTCTGACTATCGTATGAGATAATCAGATATTTGTTTTGTCTTCTGATTATCGTTTGAGACAAGTAAATATTTGCGATTTGAAAATTCAATTATCGTTTTGATGATTGAATATTTACGACTTTTGAGATTTGAGCTTCGTCTTTTTCTCTGGCGATTCAGGTGAGTAATTCGATTTACTCACATTCAATTCGTGCTCTGTATGGGATTTCTGCTCTGTTTTTCCTTCTCTTTTAGTTGCTGGAACTCGATTGTTCTTGCTTTTGTTAGTCGTCTGATTTTGATCCCTGATTCCCACGATGTTGATTCTTTTGATTTGAAGCAGTCGAACCTTTTGATTTCTTATCTAATACTTCCTCGCTGACACTTGCTTTGCTTATACATTCGACATTGCCGTGCTCTTTTGGTTGTTACCTTTTATCCATTTATTCCCTAGGATTGCGTGGACGCAATTTTATAAGGAGGGGAGTCTGTAACAACCCGAGATTCCGCAATCACTTTGTTATCATTAAATGACGATTTGAATTATTGGCTAATCGTTGCGGAAGTTTTAATGGGTTGAATTCTTTTAAAAATTGTGTTGAAATCCTTTTGATAATTCGTTAAAGAATTATACGGGCTTTTCTCTATTAATTCAGCCCGTTTCATTTTGTCGAGATTAGGGTTATACTCATTCCCTTTGATATTCGTTCGCAACCCATTCCCATCTCACTTCGAAAACGAAAAAAAAACCCTAGGTCTAACGAGAAAAAATGGTGGCTCTGTCTTCTCGTTCGTCCCTTTTGCTCAGAAATTAGGTCTTCGAAGTCATTGCTTGAATTGAGGATTAGTGCTTCGATTGCCTGCTTCAATGGATTCGCGCGCGGCCTCGTCTACTCAATCGAGTTCGACTTCGCCTTCTCGATCAGATGGAGGTGAGTAATTTCAAATTGCTCACATCTAATTCTTGCTTTGAATTTGTTTAGAGTTCGAAACTCTGTGATTTTCGTTCGTTTCTGTTTCATGGTTATTGTGGTTTCAATTTTTGTAGTTCGACTCTCTGATTGTCCAATTTAGTTATATGAATTTTGTTCGAATTCATATATTCTCGTGAAGTTTGGTGTTTATATAGGGTTCGCAACCCTAATTCTTCGTTCGTCTGATCTGTGCTTTGGTCGTTCGATATTATTTGGATGATTGCGATGATTTCAGATCTTTTCTATATGCATATATTTGATTGTTTCTTTACTTGGCTGACCTGATTTTGAGATTGTTGGCTTCGACCTTGGTCACTTGGGTTTTGCGATGGTAAATAGTTGCATTTGATTTTGAGTTGGAGTCAGGGTTCTCACTGACTTCGGTTCCCTGTTGAATCTTTGTTTTCTTTTGGTTCGATGTTAACTTCGGCATTTGAGTAAATGTGTAAAACCTGTTATTTCGATTCCTGTAAACTGTGATTTCATCACCTTGGCATTTCTGTTGCATCTAGGCTTACAGCATGTTCATCATTTTTATGTGGTCACTACCTCATATTTTGTTATTGACTGGGCATGGCAGTTTGCCTTACCTATAGTATACTGTCCAGTTCATTTAGTCGTTCACTTTTGCCTTCGTGGCCATTGCAGTTGATTATGCAGTTTAAGTTTCATATAAACTGTATTTTTTTTTAATATAGTCGACTTTATTTCTCTGATATTGTTCATTCTGCACTTCGGCACTTCTGTTGTACTCATTGTATTTCATTCCTATATTCATCATGCCTCATTGCTGCACTTGTTGTTCACTGGTTGTCTTGCTCAGTTGATTCACTTTGCACTATCTTGAGCTTTGGACCTTTGCTGGTCCGTCATATTGTCACAGTGCGTTAAACCTGACCTTGATGTTGATTCATAAACCCTTTGTGTAAATTTGTGTTTGCATATAGGTTGGTCATTGTTGAGTTCCTATGTGATCTGTTATCACTGACTTCATCATGCCTTTGATTCAGATAACTCTATGCCTAGTTTCACGCGACGTTCATTCATTATAGTCTTTAGTTTGGTGTACCCGAGTCCGGTACCTTTTGAAGTTTGCGTTTTGGCTTACTGCCTGGGAATCCTTTAGTGTTGTCACCGCCTCGTATTATGTTATTTGCAGGGCCTGGACATGTTGCCTTACCTTTAGTGCACTATCCAATTCATGCAGTCTTTAGTTTCACTGATTTCCTACATACACCCTTGCATCTTTGTCATTTAGAGGCTGCATTATATTGGAGTGCATGTGTGCTTGACTCTTGCATATATGACTCAGTCCACTGTGCACTATGTGTACCTGTTGTCATATCTTTGGTGCTTTCCCCATCTTCCTGCTGTTTTCATGTATTTGTGCCACTGCCTATATGCACTTGGTCATTCGAGTTGAGTTGAATTACAGTCGTGTTGAGATGGCTTGCATATGAAATAGCTGTCTTGACCACTTGAGATAATTGGATCTATTTTCAAACTTTCTTGTGTTGAACCCAGAAATTTGGGTTTGACCTTATGATCCCTTACGACTTTCACTGTGCTTTGTTTTCATTTGTGCACTCCACTGCCTTGTGCATTTGAGTTTGATCACTTTGTATGGTCTTCACACTGGCCATCTTACTGTTCCCTTGTAGTTGAAGTATTTCGCGAGTTTGATTATTCATTGTAGCTGTCTTGACCATTTGGGACAGTTACATACCTGTTTCAAGTAGTATTTGGATTTCCCTGACCACGCATGCTTGTTAGTATCGACCGATACTTTGAGGCGTGTTGTACCCTGCTGTCTCTGGGCAGCCATTGTTTCTGTTGATTGATTTGAACTTGGGCCGAGATTTAATTTTATGTCTCGACCATTTATTTGAATCGCATTTGAGTTGAACCCGACTTTCTCTGGGTTTGACCTTATGCGCGTTTCATGAATTTCCGTTGATCTTTTGTGCATTTCGTATGTTAGTGGCGAGGCAGTACACGCGTGCGTGTACTGCAGCCCTATCAGATTTGACAGTTTTAAATTGGTTTAGTCGATTTGATAAATTGTTTATTTATCTCTGTTGATGATTTAAATCTGCTGATTTTTGTTAAACACTGGTAAGTGTTATATTGACCGTTATCCGGTTTCTTTGTTTAAAGAATCGGATAGACGGGAATTATTGTGACTGTCGTCTATTAAAATTATTACTGCCTATATGCACTAATAAACTGGTTTGAATTAGACTGACCTGGGTATTATTTTCTTTTGAATGTAATACTCGGGTCAGACCCGAGTATTTCAGGTTGTAGATTTCCTTCTTTGAGTTGCTGTTCGGGATTTGAAGACTTTTCGCATCTTCTGAAGTTGTCATTGTCCTTTTGTAGTAGTCGTGTCATTGTATAGAACGATATGTATTCATGTATATTAGTCGATAATGTACGTGTATATATAACTTCTAGAGTCGACAGTTGTAGTTGTATCATATGTATTGTGTCAACTATGTATTAACTGACATCAGTTATATATATATGAGACTTTTGTTTTTATCTGTGTTCCGCAATTATATTATCTGTGTTATCATTATATCTAATGTCCTAAACTATTATGAACTATCGTAGTTTGTTTTATACTGATAATTGGATATGTCGATGGGAGTAAATAGATAATAGATGAAAAATAGAAAGTATATACCACTCCTATCGAGATAACCAATATTAGTGTAAGGCCAATTACGGATGGTCGCTCCTATCCAGCCTTATTCTTCGTAATAATAGACAGTATTTCTTTTAATACTCTTTGTTATTATGAGCATAGAGGTGGGGCATCACAACCATTCACTTAATATTGTTAATATTGTTTACTTATTTCATATGTTGCAACTAGTTTACAGTGGAGAGTTCTTTGATCAAATATCTTGAACTCAAAGAAATAAATGTTATAGAAAACAATTTCCTATATGAAAATACATTTCGGAATAAAAATCATATTTCATATTCCAATATTAAGTATCAATTAGTATTACAATTCTTGTTTCTAATGTTTCTCTATGAAGCAGAAGTGACTATTCATTCTCTTCATTCCAACTTTACCTTAAATTACATCTATTCTTATACATTCGTTTTTCTTTCAAATGGTCAAACTATTCAAAAGAAAACCTTACTACAATATCTTAACAAACCTTTTGCAAAAGCGCATTCGATTATTCTCAACATTTAAGACATCAAATATGTTGCACTTTATGTAAACCGATCAAGATGGCATTTCAACAATCGAGTTCTTAGATGTATCTCGTAGTTTATGGTCTTGTGTTACATTAACACAATATGATCCTTTTAACATCATTCAGGTTGAATACATGATCTTAAATACTGTTTATTGGCTTACTTCGAATGAACTAACTTCATCGAAATATTGTACCCTACAAACTATGATTGTTCACCATATAACATTAATATGTGAAAGTACATGGATCAAATATCCATAGCCTTGAATTGCATTTAGAGTCCAAAAACTCATGAAATGCAATACACGGTCTAAACCAAATAAATATATAAGTGACCAAGTTATGAATGTATTAAGTAGTTGAAATTAGGCACTTGCATGGGTATAGAAACATTATATAACATGCAATTAGAATTATTAGTAAGTATATATTATATTTCTATTTGTCAACTTTCAATTCAGTTTGTATATATATGTTAATTTACAAATGTTTTATCAATCATATTAAATGCACAAATTTATCATTGTAGATAATTATAACATTATATAACATATGTTATTACAATATTAGAAAGGTTAAATGTTACCATTTCATTTTTTTAATAAGGCTCCCACTAGTCTTTTTTGTTTCTCCAAACCCTAAGATGAAACATAAAAGTCTTACAACTTCACTAGTGGGTGTTAGGACTCGTTTGTTTTGGTATTCTGACCTTGAGTTTGCTCAACAAATCATAGCCCCAAAACGATGGATAACTTCTTATCGGTTGTATAACATACAACTCCTAACCCATTTTTCCTTGTTCTAATCTCATTTCGACCTTGAGTTTTCTCAACAAATCGAAAGAGATTATTCACTCATACCTACCATATCGTGATGGCCCAAGTCTAGTATATGTACCTTGAGTTTTCTCAACAAATACATATAGTTATCTTACCTCATCTGTTCAATATATTAAAAGTACTACATATAACATCCCTATCTTGAGTTTGCTCAACAACTAAGGAGCATGTAAGTAATTTATTAATATATATGGTAGAGGACAACATTATATTGAAGATTCATAATCTTCAATATATATATTGAGTGATATCGACTTATAGAATAATATATATCTTATGAAATACCCAGCGATTCAAGTGTTAGACACATCAGAAATCACGGTATATGTTCATTTACATATGTATTTATTTCTCAAGTCTATTTGGGTTTCTTTAATGTTCCACATTTAGTTTATACACATATCGTATAAGTTTTATTGTTATATAACTTTTATATTTTATATTACTTATATGATAGTCTTACATATAATATATCATTAATTAAACCTTATCTAATCAATTTTAATCAATTAACTCTTTAATTAATTTTAAATTAGCATTCCAATATAAATTTTATATTAGACATATCTACTATAACATTTATAGTGTATATTATAACCATTATAGTGTAACATACATATATCATATATATGTGTATTTTATTTAATTAATTAATCTTTAATTAATTTATTCAATTAAACAATTTTTATAAAAATTTATTAAATTCAAATTTTATCTTATATACATACATATATACTTATGTTATCTTAAATATTTTAAAATAACATAACATATATCAACATATATAATACATGCATATATGCATTAATTAATTAACATATTGAATTAATTTATTTTATTAATCTTATTAATAAATTTAAAATTTGAAATTATTGTATAAATATTTTCAAACATTTTGAAAATATCATTATCCTTTCAAACATTTTGAAAACTTATGTAGTATTATAATTTTTATAATAAACATTTTTTATTTTAAATTTAACTATTAAATTTAATATCTTTAACATTAATTTTCAAAACAATTTTGAAAATTAGCCCAAGGCCCAAATTAAGTTGGGCCTTTTCTATTACGGACAACCTTTGGGCTCACTTCACCTTTCGGGCCAGGCCGGTAACCAGGTAGGACAGGGTACTTATTTACCCAATTCCAATCCTAGACATTACCTTTCTAGACACCGTACTAAGTAGGCAAGCTTAATTAGTTAGCCCTAATATGACTAATTTAGACCGCATATGTTATTGGGCTATGATAACATTGTTGGAACTGGACCAGCCCACAACGGAAGTTATGGGTGAATTTCAAAACAATTTTGTCCTATTGGGTCTTTATTGGGCCTATGAAGTCTAACTGAATTAGAACATTTCTAAATTTCATTTAAATAAAATCATTTATTTTATTTAAATTCAAATATATTAAGATATGAAATTAATTTTATTTGATTTAGTTTATACATAAATGTATTATATACATATATGTGTAAGTGCATGTGTAACATAATAATCCGTGAAAGGTATAATATGCTCATATGTAGATGTTGGAATTTACATTGCAACAGACATATTAACTTATTTTGTATGTCCTGTATGTTGTCCAAATATGTGCATGTATATGTGTTACAAAATACACACACACATATGTATGTATAAATATACTATATATAATATATGAACATAAAACATTTATATATAGATAAATACATATATATATATATATAGAAAGAGAGAGAACAATTATTAATAATTATTTATAATTCAAAATTAACTTAGTTTTGCAAACATAATAATTTTAGTATTTTAATTTGTATATATTATGAATAAAATAATGTTTTCATCCATAAATAATTAACATAAAATAATCTATTGATGAAAATTTGAATTTTACAATTTTCATAAAATCTATGATCATAAAATAGAGCTTAGAAAAAATCTGGAGATTTTTCAAAGTTGAAATATTATTTTTAAAAACAAATACATTGATTTCGACAATAATTACTTAATATAAAATAATATATTATTAAAAATTAAAAATCTAAAATTTCAAAAATCCTAGGATCATGAATGAAAGGTTACGAAAAATTTTAAAGAATTTTTCAATTAAATTTTTATTTTTAATAAATCATAAACAGTTTTTCTGAAATAATATTAATTATTAAAAATAATAAACTTTATTGAAAAATCCTAAATTTTTTCTATACGTTTCTGGAATGATATAATATTTTTTTAAAATATAAAATTGAATTTTTAATGTAATAATTATTTTATATATAATAAAGAAGTTTAAATTCAATAAATGTTAATTTAAAAATATGAATATATGTATGATAATTAATTTTCGAATTTTTAAATTCATGTTCTATATAAATAAGTGTAATAAATTTTTTAAATCATATATATATCTTATATATGCATATATGCTATTATGAGAGAGAAAAATACACTAATATGTGTATATATATATATATAAATTTATTAATAAATATATATAAAACAATTATTAATGACAAAAATTGATTTTTTACGGTAAACAACATTTGTCTATACATAATCAAATAGTATAATAAACAAATTATGCACATAACCAAACTAATTTGTGACAACTACATCTACTTACAAAATCTCACCTAACTAAATATATAGTAGCAATATATTTAAACAGATATGAAATTGCTCATTATAGGATCATAGAATATAATTTAATTATCGTAATATGAATTAAAATTACCAATTTAATGATGCCTTTGAATCCACGTTGAAGCAATGACTTCCCTTCCTTTTACTGTTCTTGATTTGTTAGATTGCAAGTACGGAATCACCAACCTCTAACTATCGAATAGTATTATTTTAATTTGAAATATATTTGAGAATTTTGTAGTGGATTGAGAGCTATGTTTTAACCAGCAATGTAGAAGGTGTTGACGGCCAACAAAGGTTAGTCATTATTTTAGAGATACACACACACATATATATATAGGATTGTATTAGAGAGAAACGAGGAAAACCTTTTTTCCCATTCTCACTTGCTCTCAACCCATTATCTCCAAGCCAATTCCCTATATTTTAGCCACCCCTAGACCTTCCCAAAAATCGAATTTTTAAGCCCTAATGATGGGCCTTAAACCCATCTAAGCCCAAGCCAAAATACTATGCAATTAAATCTAATTTAATCGCTTGTCGATATTGTATATCGATCGATATATTTATAACTGTTATAAATATATATAACATTATTTATTTCTCAAATCATATTTAAATTTTATAATTAATATTTTCATAAATATTAATTAATTTATAACAATTATAAACTAATTATATCGTTCGGTCTTAAGGGAATTCATCATTTCGGCTGTGTAACTCTTGGATGTAAATTTGGTCAGTGATTAACATCGAACTATTCTAATATTAACGTTCACACGTCACTTAGCAGGTGGTATGACATTATGGCCAAATTTATCGCTTACTCATTTTCGGTAAAACCCAATTTTAGTTTAATAAGCGTTACCCGGTTGTGACATTTGTTTACACAAATTCTCTTCATCAAAACTATATCACTTTGGACGTATGGAATTTGGTAATGGTCAAAATTCCAACCTCATCCACTTTTAACTTTATAGTCCAAATACAAAGTCCTTGGTTCAACAATAACAATTATTATTAACCAAAATGCTCTGGCCAGAGACTTTGACTTTGAGATGGCTTGAGTTGACCGTGATACAAACCGTATATAACCGAGGAGACGAATCCTCTCTTGAATAGTGCTTCACTTCCAATACTTGCACTCGACTAACCTATAGTCCCTCGATGGACATCATGCCATGATTTGGCTATAATCAAAGTAGAGCTTTCATATTGAAGATCCACAATATTCTCAAGTCGAGAGAACTGTGCAAATTAGTCACATCGATATTTTCTATTTGACCTTAGTTATATTAATCAACAGAAAACTATCGAGTGAGTCGTTCCATAGTTATCCAATAACTATTAGTACGTAACCCCTGGGTGCCCCCAACAGTCATGTGTAATACACTGCCCAACATTTGGAGAGCATTTCGTACTCCAGTCTCAATGGATACATCGATATCAAATCTCGATGCATCTTGACTAGGAACATTTAAATTGGTATATTTGTTTCGTTGAAATAAATTACTCACGGTTACAACACTTTGTAACTACTATCACAAAGCATACCATTTATGATTTTTTCTATTAAATATACTTTTAATTAAGTTAATTAATTAATATAATCACATTGTATCAAGTATATAATAGGAAGAAAATACCTTTTATTTCGAACAAGATTGGTCAACGAGTTAGATATATGTAACAAATTACATAATTGCCCCTAGGGCATACCCCTAACTCTATCAATTTCGACTAAATCGAAACTCAAGTCTGTTAGAATATGGAGCGTTAGTTTTGGTAACCTCTAATAAACATACGTATATCAGAGTGCGGTCAATATACACTTACAACGAAATTGAAAATACAATATACCATACGTATTGACTAAGGTTACTACCTTGGAATATCATTCCTTGGATATTTAATTGCCTTGTCCATGCCGAACATGAATAAGAAGACTTCACCATCCCTCTTGCTCTAATATCCAGTCCTTCTAAATCATCATGCAGATTGTGTTAAGGAGGGGGTCAGAAAAACATTCCGGTGATTGAAAAATTATATACTTTATCCATACCACTAAATAATGTCGATTGATTTCCATTGAAGTGTTATGTCTATCACTTATGGCGAATTCATTAAATCTTATGTCCACGTATGATATGCCTAACCTAACATTCTCCAAGGTATAACTATATAAGTATATGCTTATCCGCATATATGTATAACTTTTTCACTACTCAAAAACTCTGGCCAATTAATACTTCTTAAATGAGGATGAGGAAGACCCAACGACCATTTAACACCTAAGTCCCCGAAAGGGGCCCTCTGCAACGTAAATGCTAGTTAATCGATTCTAGTTACAAAGACCGATGACCCCTATATACAGCTTTATAATTTATAATTTAATTGGGGTAGTACTAACGCATCTCAAAGACTCGTCTAAGGGTTAACTAGCTCACTTCCGATAAACTAATTTTTTGTCTAACCATCCACTTTAAGGTCTGTGCGTCTTCCATACGAATTCTACACTAGTAGGAAGTGAAATCTGTCAAGAATAACCCAAGTCTCCTACCGCTCGCTCGGGACTGCTGGTGGTCATAGCCTATATATCAGACCTACTAAAAAATACCTGTACAAACTACTGACATAGCCCGTCGACCTTCCACGGTTGACATCCCATTTAGACTAACCTAATTAAGTCGAGAAAAATGCCCCTTTCCGTTACTTGATACCACTTATCGGAAATGAAGTAGACCGTATTTCCTTTAAAGTATTAGCCATTTAATACTTCAAATCTAAGGCGAACCATCGATATATTTTTCCCAACCTATCCACAATGCATATCCCTTCCCTATGGATCCTACAGTTGGAGATGTCTCATATTAGTAGTAAGTATATAGAACCGTTGGTAGCCTCTAGTGAAGGGCAGACTTATGTTGTGCAAGTCTGTTGACCTCACATCACAATCTACTAAACCAAAGCTATAATCAAAAGCCTAAGTGGTAGGCTAGGCCCACTAATTCACGCTCATTCTAAACATATAATTGAAGCTATATAATTTCCTACTATGAAAATTATATTGCCTTCTAAGTGTATTTAATAGTATCGATACTTAATTTTTCGCTACATAATTATTTCTATTTTATATGTTTATGCTTTGGTTTCCTTGTTTCTTTCTTTGTCTAATAAATGTCCATAGTCCGTAATTATTAGTCATAATGTCACAATTGGATAATATCTAATGATAATTATTTATCCGTTTCAAAATCCACTAATTCTGCCTATTCAATTTCCTCACCAATGTCATATTAAATTCTCCAATTAGCCCCTATTTAATTCTTTTAACTCTCTATTAACTACAAATTTATTGCACACTAAATTTGTAGTTAACGTACATAAATTTTGGAATTCCTATTCCTTTCTTTTTAATCCTATAATTTAATACGTTATAATAATTAATACAAATATTGTCGTAAATTATGCTATATATGTTTTTGTTTTTAATCGATATGCGCGGTTTTACGTGTGTGTATTCTAATTATTAATTCCTAAACTAGAATACTCATTTTCACGTTTTAATTTATTAGAATTATGCTTTCAAAAAGGATTACCATTATAACTTTTTACAAATTACCCAAATGAGTTTGCTCCGTTTGAAATTATAAGAAACTATCTCTTCTTTTTTTATTGAAATAGATAATGAAAACTATGGAGAATAATATTCATAATTTACACATCTCTTTTCTTTTTAGTACATTCCTTGTTAATTCAAACAATACACTTGTATACATAATTTAGAAATTGGATAATTTGTGGAAATTTCACAGAAATAGATATAATTAAATTATACCCTCTAAATAAATTAAAATATAAAAATTCACATTCCAAGTCAACTAGGTAAACCTAATTTACAATCCAATTATAAGTATGGAATAAACAAACATTCAATAAATATTTGAGACTGAATTCAAATTCCAGATTATATTGTACATACTATTCTTATTCCAATAACCTATTTTATAGAATATGTAGGCGATATTCCTATACATTTATTTTAAGTCAACAATTCATTAGGTCTTATCTAGGCATAATAATTAAATAAAATCTAATGATATAAATTTCAAGGTAATAAATAAATTATATAATTTCCCACTCACCTTTTTAGCTTTCCAAATCTCCCAAATCTACATCCATTCATCTACTTGACTCATTTTCCATTCTAATCCAAAAGAATATGTATAACAAGGTATATACATACTATTAGAATTATAATTATAAAATCTTAACTTTTTCGCAACATTTACTCGCTTCTTCTTTTCTTCTATTTTACTTTCCGCCTTTCTTCGATTTTTGTTTTTGTGTATGTGTGTATATAATATTTTATAACTTTTAGAAGTAGTAGAGAAGAGAAAATGGTAGAGCTTTGCAGCTTGGATTAAAATATGAGAAGAGAAGTGAGAGGTTGGGCCTATATTTATAGACGCTAGAATCAACTGTAACCATTAGAGTAAAATAATTAAATCCGGACCGTTGGCCAAGATTCAAACCCTAGCCGCTACCTGAAGGCTGGTTGACCGCTAACGGTCGATAGGCCCATAGAGGGTGGTCGATCAGTGGGGTCCTCGTTTTAATGTTTATTTATTTCTATTTTTGTTTTCTAATTATATTCGTTTCGGAAACTTCAAACGCTATTGTGACGACCCGCATTTCAGAATGTTTAAATCGACAGTAATCCACACATGTCCAACACAAACAATCCGAAACACAGATAATCAGTGGAGGTTAATTAAGAAAAATAAGAAAAGAAGAAAACAAACACAAAATCTCGCAGCGGAATGACAAAATATAACAATCAAATAAACAGTTTGTGAAGCTGTTTATACTATACGTTTGATTATAATTTTACAACATAAATCAGAGTTATATATACAACAAAAAATAGAATAATGCAGCAGAACAACATGATGCAAGGAAATAATACTAGTAATAATATACCAAATCTTCATCTTCGTCCTCCAGAATAATTGATCTTCAATACGCTAAAACTCAGGGATGACCCGAGTATAAAGTAAAACAATACACTCGAGTCAGAACTAAAATATTTCTATGTGAGTCAAATCAATATCACATATAACAGGAGTGTAATAGCACCAGAGATGTTTATGGGGTTTTACATCTCCTATCCAGTGTATAACGTGTGTGTAATAACTTAAGAGATGTTACAGGATTTTCCATCTCTTAAGGATCCATCAAAGTATCTATATATAGTAGAATACGCTATATATATAATGCCTAATCAGTAAAATAAATATTTTTCTTAACGTTAAGGCTTTACATTAATCCCCCTTAACGCTTTTTTAAGCATTGTCGTACAGTTTGCATATAACACAACCAGTAGAACGTCGGAAGATAGGGATGCACCGTGATACGACAACACTAAACCAACCTCGTAGTTGTCTCGTATAAGGATAAAAGTATGACAAGACACGTGAGGCAATGCCCAAGATAGGATACTGCCAGTTCGAGTTGCAAGGCTGGTGGTAACGCATCGTAGCCACGACCGCCCACCTCATCCACCCATCCCATATCGAGTTAAAGGGAGGTTATCCCAATCAAGGTGCACCAATTGAAATCAACAACAAAGGTAATAGTATGGACCGGGTCCACAAGAAAAATCGAAGAATGGGTGTCCGCTAGGGGTAGCTAGCCCACTTGGCCTGGATCAAGACGTCATGTTTTAGTCATTTCAAATTTACACAAGTGTCGGATATATCTATCATCGTTCTCTTTCTTCAAATCCAACAAACGTACACCAAATCCATCCACTTCATTCTGGAGTCTCTCCCGCATATAGTGTTGTTAAAGTGGTTCCAATATTGATAGAGAGTATGCCTATAATCGACCCCGATCTCTATAACAACCAAACATCATTTTACACACAGCGGTTGGTTCTTTTACATTTTAATAATGATTCACTTGATATCAAAATATCATATTCACTTCAAAATATCATATTTACTTCAATATGTCATATTCACTTCAAAATATCATTTTATTCACTTCGAAATCAATTTCATTAAAAAATCATTTTATTCCGTTCGAAATCAATTTCATTTCAAAAACCATTTTATTCACTTCAAAATCAATTTCATTTCAAAACTTCATATTTATTTAAAATATGTCAATTTCACTTGGAGATCATTTTCAATATCTCAATTTTACTTCCAAAATCATTTCGAAATTCTACTTTGGTTATAACTTCAATTTAACCAATTCGCATCTAAATCTACGATTTAAATATAAACAGTTCCCAACATGAATAGTTTGAACTTTTGGAAATATTTTGAAAATTTTAAATATTTAAAAATAGTTTAAATAGTCTAAAGAATTTTAAACAGTTTGATATAAAATGGTTTGAGAATTGAAAATGGTTTATATAGTAAAATAGTTTGGAAAATCTAAATAATTTGAATATTTAAAAAGATGGATTTTAAACAGTTTATATTAGAATAATTTATTTTCAAACTAATTTCAAATCAAACTATTTTTTCTGTTTCCAATAAATCTGGACTCAGGTCCAAATTTCAATCAAACTGATTTAATTTTAAATCTTTCAATTTTGAAATCAACTTCAATCTCAAATCAATTTAAATCGACTCAATTTTGATTCCAACTTAAATCAGTCGAGATTTCAATTTGAATTCAAATTAATTTCGATTTCGATTTCAATTGATTCAATTCAAATAGTTTAAGTTCAATTCAATCCTCCATTTTAAACCATTTTAGTTTATATAAAGTTCAAGTTCAATTTCAGAATATCGATTTAAATCATTTAAATCAAATTAAACTTCATTGTTCAATTTAAGTTTCAAATATTTAAAATAATTCAATTCCGAGCTCACATCTTGAAATATCCATTTAAATTACTTTTACTTGGATATATTTCAAAGTTCGGATAAAAGTTCAAATCTTTTAAACAAATCAATTTCCATAATTTAAATCATATTTTAATTATAATTTAAACTTTCAAATTCAATTCTTTAAACACTTCTGTTAATAAATTACAATTTCAACATGTCAAGCTCGAGTTTGAAAATAATCCAATTCCCATATTTCAATTCAATTTTATTTTTATAAAACGAAATCATTTGAATAAATTCAATCCAAGAATTTAAAGCCTTTAATTTAACCAATCCGGTATCCGTATATAATTTTCTATCCTATGGTCAAGTGAATAGTTATTCCAATTTAATTTCAGGGATGGATATATATCAATTCAATCCAAAATAAATGTCATAGGTATAAATCATTTCAACCTTTCTTAATTTATTCGAAATAATTCAAATAACTGTTTACATACTGTCAAATAATATACAGGGTGATAACATGATATATATAAATTAAATAAACATTTAATCATCTAAAATATCAACCAATAGCCATCCATCACAATCAACATCCAAAACAACCAATAAATCACAACGGTTAACTAGTTACTAAATATCAGATTTTTAACTAGCATTTTAATTTTAATTTCACTTTAACTGTCAATTTTAATTCCTAACAGTCAATTCATAGGTCAATTTACATATTAATTAAATTACCAAACCACGGTCAATAAAATTAAATTATTTCATGATTTCAATTTAACGAGCATCAGAAATATTTTAGTATTTCGTTTGCGTTTTAAAACACTCACCTTTATTTGAAACTAAATTTTTTTCAGCTTCAAATAAATTCCACTTCCACACCATGTCGTAGCTTTCATCGATACGATTCTACCACGACTTGTTTCGTTCGAATCGGACCTCGTACGAGAAAGTTGTACGATAATTAGCATAACGATAATTAAAATAATTAACTAAAATAATTAACAACATAATTAACAATTTAACTAAACCTTAATCCTATCTTCCTCTCTGCTCGTGCGTGGTTCTTCCTAGCCCGCTTCTTTATCCCAACCAAACGTGACTATCTCTTTTTTATTTTTTTAAACAATAAACGATGATCGAACAACGGTGATCGCATCAGAAGTCGCCGACCACCGCCGACATCGCCCCCAGCCTCTAGTGCGCGCATACCAAAAAACTCCAAAAACTGATGTGAACTCGCAGCGAAATCCCGATGAATTTGAGGCGATTCGCCTCGATCCAACCGCACATCGTGTAGAGCTCATCGTGCTCTACACTTTACCTTTTGGTGTCATTTGATTTCGATGAGTGGATGAGGAGAAAACGAGGAAGAAAGATTGATGAATGTCGGCCATTGAAATCGTGTAAGAGATCGGTGCTATTTAGTTAGGGTTTTGATGAAAATGAACGTGGCCTTCATACAAGTTTCCAACCCGATTTATCCGCGAAAATTTCGAACTCCAAACAAAGCGCGCCGTTTGGCGTTCTATATGTTATACCCCTATTTCGAACACAATGAAACTAGTCTCGGGAGCCAATTCCATCATATTTAGAAGATAACTTTTCAAAATTAAATTATTTTAACTAAATTCCTTTAATTAAATTCTACGCGTTTCAAGCTCGCACGGCCAAACGATAAGTTCGATCGCTAGGAAACTTGAAATCCTATAATAATTCACTATTATAGATCCGATGAAACTGGTTTTGTTGAAATTCGAGACAGTGCCCAAAAAGACTTTGTTTACACGTTAATTAAAACAAGCTATTTTCCAAAATAATTTATTCACTTTAAATTCAATTTTAAAAGTTAACAATCTTCATTCTTGTTTAAAAAAATTTAAATAGTCTTTCGAAATCATTTCACTCGTATTAAATTCAAGATTCAGTTACTTAAACAATTTCAAATATTAAATATAACAATTTAATTATCCAATAAATTGCTATTTGAAATATAAGCTATTTAACTTATAAAATTTAATTTATAAACAAATTCAAATAATCAAAGCAACCACTACACTCTTTATAAAATAATAATCATAGTCAAATAAGACGTGCTTATATATTATTTCAAATATCATTTTATAAATAAAATGTTCGTTCTTATTCAATACACAAATGTTTTTATATTAAATACATAGATTACACTGTGCTACACTTCTTTATTTAAAGTATTCCAAAAATCCAATTTCGATGAATTCCAATATTAGCATTTCAATAAATTCCAATATTAGATTTCAAATGAATTTTAGTTATCAAATAATTATTTTATTTACATCTAAATAATTCAACATTTATTATTCAATCCCAGCTTTTTGATAAACACATTCAATATATTGAACTTCATTCTAATACAAATAATTTCCTTAAATCTTATCGAAATTATTATTTCAAAATTGTATTCAAGTTCATATTACATAAATTACATAGTAATTCATTAAAAATTTATTTCTAACCATTTTTGTTTAATAATTATATTAAATTTAATAATTTAAATAGTTAAAAATATGGGTCGTTACAATCTCCCCCACTCAAAACTTTCGTCCTCGAAAAGGGGTTAAGTAGAGAATCAAACCTTTGATATATTTTACTCAAAATAATCAATTTATAAGCATAAAAAAATCTTATTTGCAAAACCTTTACTACGCTTCCGCTAAGCCATTCTGATACCAGATTTAGGGAAATTACAACTTATTTATAAAAACAAGTTATAAAATTTTAAAGTCTCAAAAATTTTCCAACACTTGGATTTATGGAAAATTTCGACATTGTCTCCTTTGCGCATCTCTATCGTAAAAATTTACAATATAGATATATAACCAAATATACACCTCATCTCAATGATGAGGCATCTCGTAAGGAAAAATATAAAAGTACGGTATGTAATCCGAGTTATGTACCTTATTATTATTGAGCGAATTCGCTCATATTAAGCAAGCAAAAGCAAATCAAACTATGTATACGTCCAGACGATCTTTGTATGTACCTATCTCAACTCAAATTAGAATATTAGTTGCATATAAAAGTTATAGAAACATGTATGAATTTAATAGAACTATATAACATGAATTCTTAATCCAAACTATAAGCACGAGCACAAATATACAACATAACAATCATATGCAACCAAAGCCGTTATAACAATGGTTTGCAACCAAAGAAACCATCCAACTGTTAATATTCATCCAATTAATTTGTAACTATATGAATTTACATTATCCAATGTCCATAGCTAATTTATACACTTCATTCCCTATTAACATCTATTCTTTTTTAACATTTAATTGGTTTACTTCCAATTTATTTACAGCTATTTCATTTACATTCAATTTATTCAAATTTCAATTGTTTCATTTTATTTTATCACATTTCATATCAATACAATTTATGGACCATTTCATTTAACATTATTTAAGTTAAAATTTATTTTATTACCACTTAGTATATTCTCTTTTATACTAATATCATTTATAAACCATTTCATAAAACCACTTAAGTTTATTATAAACATTTTATATAACACAACTCATTTATTATTACTTCATAGCTTCAATTCATATTAATTCATTGGTTCACTTCATTAGTTCATTTCATTAATTCATATCATTAACTTTACTTAAGTAAATTTTATTTTATAACTCAAATTCATATTAACTTTTTTCTTTTTATCACAATCAATTTCATTCTTTTCTTAAGTTAACTTTCATCTTATAATTCATTTCATTAAATTATTTCATTAATTCATTCCATTCAACTTGACTTAAGTAAAATTTCATTTCATAATTCAAATTTCAACTTTCTTATTTCATTAATTATTTTTGAAGTTTCTAATCATTTTATACAGACGTATATTCTTTTACACAATATTATTCATATTATAATTATCTCAGAAAGCTACAACTAAATCTTAAAGCATATTTTGTAGATTTATTTTATTATTTTACAAACAATTTACAAAGATATGATTTAATTTATTATTTGTTTACCTTCTCTTAAGTTCATATCTAAAAGAGTATTTTCTTTTTTTTACTACTCAAATTATTCATTTAATATTTCTTAGAACATTAACTAAGTGTATAACATTTTTTATAACAACTTAATTTTTTTATATAAACATTTCTTTAAACAAAATTTCAATTTGAAACATTTTTATTACTTAAGTTCATACTTGTTAATATTCTATTACATATTCATATTTAACATTTCAACCTTTTAAACATTCTGGTAAGTTTTATATATGTTTTTAGAATGTAATTGAGTGTTATACAAATTTATCTTATTCATTTTAATTAAAAAGAATGTTCAATAATTTACACAAGTTTAAATTTCCATTATCTTGAAATTTCAGAGTTATAATTTAACTTCTCATGTTTCATTTAAACACTTAGATTCAATTTCTTATTTCTCATTTTAGAAGTTTCCAACTAAGAAAAAAAAAATTATCCTAACAACTGAAAATCATTAATTAATAGGAACTTAAGAATTCAAATACAGGGTTCATTTCAAGTCATTTTTAAATAGTATATATACTCATATCTTTTATATATATCAAATCATATGTAGTAGTTTTACACCAAAATCTGTTTATTGTATCAAAAACGTAACAAAGCTACAAAGCGGCCTCCTCCACTTTGAGACTCGAAAATGAATGTCGAGGATGCGGCCGTCATCATCAAAATTATTTTCCAACGACAGAATAGGGGAGTACAAGACTTATTTCCTTTTAAAATCCCTTTTTTAAACACTTCTATTCTTAAATATTATTGAATAATACTAATATTATTTTCAAAATCTTAGAAAACAATTTTAAAAGCACCGGGATTTAAGTTCTCAAATTCTCATCTTTTAAATCCTTTCTATTTATAAGCTATATTATAAATATACTTATACAATTCCATTGCCTTATTATGAAAACATTTCGTTAATTTACATCTTTGTTATTGCAAACAATTCTTATTGTAATTAGATTTCAATTCAATCTAATTACCAAACGCTTCGTGAAATAGAGTTCGCAGAGTATTCGTTTTTAGTTTAATTCAACCAATAATTGATGATAACTAAATATTATCATCCCCTAACAACTACATCAATAAATAAATTCGTATTTTTATAAACCTATATGGTTATTTACGAAAGATTATTTATTTATATATATAAAATATAATTTAGATAAAATTATTTCATTTACCCTATTTTAAAACAATATTATGTCAACTTGCCTCGTTTCAGTGCTTAGAAACCCCTATCGATAACATGGCGTCCCATGAACCGACCAAAATTCATAAACAACTCGATAGATAAACATATACAATATAAAACATTTTATAATACTAACAAGTACGCGCTCTGATACACACACACACTCTCTCTCTCAAACAAACTCATTCTAGGATATTACTACCCTATCTCTAATGAGTCAAACCCCACAAAACTAAGGTTATCGCTAAATCAAAGCTCTGATACCAACTGCGATGACCCGCATTTCGGAAGGTTTAAATCGATAATAATCCACACATGTCCAACTCAAATAATCCGGAACATAGATAATTAATGAGGTTAATTAAAAAAAATAAGAAAAGAAGAAAACAAACACAGAATCTCGCAGTGGAATGACAAAATATAATAATCAAATAAACAGTTTATGAAGCTGTTTATACCATACATTTGATTATAATTTTACAACATAAATCAGAGTTATATATACAACAAAATAATAGAATAATGCAGCAGAACAATATGATGCAGAGAAATAATACTAGTAATAATATACCAAATACTCGCCTTCGTCCTTCAAAATAATCGATCTTCAATATGTTGAAAACTCAGGTCTGACTCGAGCATAAAGTAAAACAATACACTCGAGTTAGAACTAAAACATTCTTATGTAAGTCAAATCAATATCACATATAACAGGAGTGTAATAGCATCAGAGATGTTTACAGGGTTTTACATCTCCTATCCAGTGTATAACGTGCGTGCAATAACTCAAGAGATGTTACGGGATTTTCCATCTCTTAAGGACCCATCAAAATATCTATATATAGTAGAATACACTATATATATAATGTCTAATCTGTAAAATAAATATTTATCTTAGCGTTAAGGTTTTACATTAATCCCCCTTAATGTGTTTTTAAGCATTGTCGTACAGTTTGCATATAACACAACCAGTAGAACGTCGGTAGATAGGGATGTGTTGTAATACGACAACACTAAACCAAACTAGTAATTGTCTCGTATAAGGACAAAAGTATGATAAGGCACGTGAGGCAATGCCCAAGGTAATACTACCAGTTCGAGTCGCAAGGCTGGTGGTAACGCATCGTTGCCATGACCGCCCACCGTGTCCACTCATCCCATATCGAGTCAAAGGGAGGTTATCCCAATCAAGGTGTACCAATCGAAATCAACAACAAAGGCAATAGTATGGATCGAGTCCACAAGAAAAATCGAAGAATGAGTGTCTGCTAGGGGTAGCTAGCCCACTTGGCCTGGATCAAGCTGTCTTGTTTTAGTCATTTCAAATTGACACAAGTGTCGGGTGTATCCATCATCATTCTCTTTCTTCAAATCTAGCAAACGTACACTAAATCCAACCACTTCATTCTGGAATCTCCCTCGCGTACACAGTTGTTAAAGTGGTTCCAACATTGACAGAGAGTATGCCAATAATCGGCCTCGGTGTCTTTAACAACCAAACGTCATTTTACACACCGGTTGGGTCTTTTACATTTCTAAAACGATTCACTTGATATCAGAATATCATATTCGCTTCAAAATATCATATTTACTTCAATTTGTCATATTCACTTCAAATTATCATTTTATTCACTTCGAAATCAAATTCATTTAAAAATCATTTTATTCCGTTCGAAATCAATTTCATTTCAAAAATCATTTTTATTCACTTCGAAATCAATTTCATTTCAAAACATCATATTTACGTAAAGTATGTCAATTTCACTTGGAGATCATTTCCAATATCTCAATTTTACTTCCAAAATTGTTTCGAATTTCTACTTAGGTTATAACTTCAATTTAACCAATTCGCATCTAAATCTACGATTTAAATATAAATAGTTCCCAACATGAACAGTTTGAATTTTTGGAAATAGTTTGAAAATTTTAAATAGTTAAAATAGTTTAAATTGTTTAGAGATTTCGAAACAGTTTGATATAAAATGTTTTGAGTATTGAAAATGGTTTATATAGTAAAATAGTTTGAAAAATCAAAATAATTTGAATATTTAAAAAGATAGATTTTAAACAGTTTATAGTAGAATAATTTATATTGAAACAAGTTTCAAATCAAACCGTTTCTTTCTGTTTCCAATAAATCTAGACTCAGGTCCAAATTTCAATCAAACTGATTCAATTTCAAATCTTTCAATTTAAAATCATCTTCAATCTCAAATTAATTTAAATCGACTCAATTTCGTTTCCAATTTAAATCAGTCTCAATTTCAATTTGAATTCAAATTAATTTCGATTTCGATTTTAATTTGAATTAATTTTAATTTCGATTTCAATTGATTCGATTCAAATAGTTTAGGTTCAATTAAATCCTCCATTTTAAACTATTTCAGTTTATATAAAGTTCGAGTTCAATTTCAGAATATCAATTTAAATCATTTAAATCAAATTAAACTTCATTGTTCAGTTTAAGGTTCAAATCTTTAAAATAATTCAATTCCGAGCTCACATCTTGAAATATCCATTTAAATTACTTTTACTTGAAGTTCGAAAAAAAGTTCAAATCTTTTAAACAAATCAATTTTCATAATTTAAATCATATTTCAATTATAACTTCAACTTTCAAATTCAATTCTTTAAACACTTTTGTTAACAAATTTCAGTTTCAACATTTCAAGCTCGAGTTCGAAATAATCCAATTTCCATATTTCAATTCAATTTTATTTTTATAAAAGAAAATCAATAAATTCAATCCAAGAATTTAAAACCATTTAATTTAACCAATCCGGTGTCCGTATATAATTTTCTATCATATGGCCAAGTGAATAGTTATTCCAGTTTAATTTCAGGGACGGATATATATCATTTTAATCCAAATTAAATGTCATAGGTATAAATCATTTCAATCTATTTCTTAATTTATTCGAAATAATTCAAATAACTGTTTATATATTGTCAAATAATATACAGGGTGATAATATGATATATATAAAATAAATAAACATCCAATCATCCAAAATATCAACCTATAACTGTCCATCACAATCAACATCCAAAACCGCCAATAAATCACAACAGTTAACTAGTTATTAAATATCAGATTTTTTAGCTAGCGTTTTAATTTTAATTTCACTTTAACTGTCAATTTTAATCCCTAACAGTCAATCCTTAGGTCAATTTACATGTCAATTAAATTACTAAACCACAACCAATAAAATTAAATTATTTTATGATATCAATAACAAACATCAGAAATATTTTAGTATTTCATGAGCGTTTTAAAGCACTCACCTTTATTTGAAACTGAAAATTTTTCAGCTTCAAATAAATTTCACTTCCACACCATGTCGTAGCCTTCGTCAATATGATTCCAACGCGACTTGTTTAGTTCAAACCAGTCCTCGAATGAGAAAGTTATACGATAATTAGCATAACGATAATTAAAATAATTAACTAAAATAATTAACAAATTAACTAAACCATAATTAACATATAAAATATGAATCATTTTTAGTTTGGTCAAATCGAATAACCAACCAAACCAAACTTAATTTGATTGGCCTGCTTTGATTTTCATTTTTGTGGGTTTTAATTTGATTTAACAATTTCCATTATCCGACCAACTGAACCAGCCAAATAGTCACCTCTAACTATGAGTGAAGTTCGGGTATTAAGGTCCGCGTCCAGTTTGCATTGCGGTTGTGAGTTTTTTGGGCCAGTTTATGGACCTTTGTAAATTCTTGTAATTAGCTTCTGTCCTTTTGTTTTTAGCAATAAAGGAAATCTGAGACCATTTCATAGAAAGAAATAAAAATAAAAAATAATAATTGTAGGGAGATAAAGTAGGTTAACAAATAACTTTGCTGGGTAGATTCGGTTGAGTTCTTAAGCCGAGTCCACAATAAAATCAGGCAAAACGTATATGTGGTAATTATGAAAAAAAAAAGACAGAAGCGGACAAGTGTTCTTGTCCTCTTTGCTCTTAACCTGCACAGCTCATCTCTTTCCACTTCCAAACTTTTAACTAAATATCTTTGCCTTTTTACAATTCAAATATATTAAACAAAAATGGAAAACTAATCTAAAGACGAGGGAAGGTAATCGACCAAACATACAAAAGCCATGACAGAAAAATCTCACTTTCCGATCTAAGCACAGCCAATCACAAATTACTCAATTCCACCTGTCTTCTAAGCTAAACCGAAGGTTGAAGAATTAGACTTCAAATGATGAAAATGTTAGCGGAAAGTGCAATTCCAAATATTTTGAGAAGATGATTGCACTCTTTGATTAATGATGGCGATGTATCATGTATATATTTCCTTTTCAGAATCAATAGTCATAACTCATAACATTCAAGAGAAACTATTATCTGCTAAACATCATCCATTTTTATTCATTAATTAGACATCAAAGCATGGCAAAACAAAGCAAAGCAACGTTACATCTCTTCTCTATAATAATAATAATAATAATAATAATAATAATAATAATGATGATAATAATAATACTACGCATACCAGACAGCATTAATCATCAAAGTAGTTTAAAGTGTGTACTTCATCAAGCAGCAGTGATAGCCATTTTCATACCAGCCTGGCAATGGCCAACAATACTGCAGATGAAGTAGTTAGTTCCTCTCTTCAAAGTAACTCGATCTTTGCCAGATTTGAACGAGTTTGATCCTCTAGGAGTGGAGCAGCTCTTATATGCAGAAGCAGATACAGCCACCAGATCGTGAATGCTAGGGTTGTAGTTGAACACTGAATCATTCATATATAAATACTGGTAAGACGTCATGAAAATTAATCTATAGAGTTTAGGAGTGTTAAGTATACTTACCAAGAACGTCACCAGCGCGGAAGCGTTTGCCACGAGGCCACCCACCAGAGGTGAAGGTCCAACCGTTACGGTCACCTACGGTGTATGTCGCTGATTCAGCGATATTGAAGTTTATGATGCAGAGAACGAAGAGTATGAGACATATGGTATGGGCTGCACTGCCTCTTCCCTGAGCCATCACTCTCTCCTTTTCTACTTAAAAGCAGACTGCGTTCACGGTTATTTATGCTACCGAGAGTTGGAGATTGCTGTTGTTGTTGCTCTCTTGTGTATGTATGTGCTTTTATAGAGTTTCTAAGCCCAGAGAAGTCTTATAAAGCAATTGCTTTATAATTGTTTATTTCAAACATACAGTGACATTGTTTTTTCAAATCAAATATATAATAATGCGTTCTAGATTGTTTAAACAGGATCAGTGAATCGGTTAAGGCATAATTTACTCGTGACTTCTGAATAATTTGCCTATTATCATAATGATCAGATAAAACAAAATCTAGGGGAAAATGCTAAAGTGAACATTCTTAAAAAATCAGTATTATAATGAAATTATAATTCATGTCTCAGAAAATGTTATTTGTGATGTCAGCCAGATTTTTTTTATAATCAAGTTTTATATAATTCCTTCGTACATTGTTACTGTGAGTAATCCAAGTTTTGAGGTTGGGGCCATTTCAACAACAGGCAACCACTTTCTTTTTTAAAGCTGAATCGTAAAAAAGTAAAGCTTCCAGTCTCCATGTTCCAATTTCTTGTTATTGTGCCAGATGTAAGTTATAGCTCGTGAGCCTGTCTACCTGCATTTAGGTCTTTGGGTCGTCGGCTACCTCTTGCTGTATCTATACTTAGAACATCCCTAACATTAGGGATCAGTCAGTGGTGCCACGTGGCCAATTTCACGGACTAACCCTAATGTATCCCGAACAGACAAAAAAAAATACTGAGTTATCCGGCATTTATAGTAACAGAAAACTATAAATCAAATAAACAACCCCATGTGACAATCTGCGTGAGGTTTAAAATAAATACCAGAAAACTAGTATAGAAGAGTCAGATTCTTCTTCGGTCGGCTATTCTTCTTTTCCTTCATCCTTCAACCGAACCCAATTAATCAAATCGAAATCCACCCTGAACTAACTTATTTTTAATCTATTTTAAATCCTATTTTGCAAAAAATTTACTGAAAGATGAGAATAATATTGCGTGCAGTTCACGTTAGCGGTAGATCTTCCCAAAATGTTGGAGGCATCGGAGATGACGGTGTTGAAGGCCCCAACTCTGGTTCTTTACGAAGACACAGTGGTGATGGAATAACGGTATCTCGAAGGCGGTGCATGGGGTTGTTCCCGAAGACTCTTCTCTGGCTCTGAATATCGATCAAAATTTAGGATCGAGAAAGGAGTTAATCAATTTTCATGTTTTGCCCGATGAACAAGTACACGTTTCTACCTATGTCGACATCACTATGAGTAAAATTTTAAATTCAAATACAATAACAATGATTAGCATCAATTATTATAAATTGTTTATGTATTTAATAAATATGATATATAATATACATTGTATGGTTCTATACTAATTGTATGATTCTATATTTAGGTTTGGTAAATTGCTGACATTTTAGTTTATAAATTGTATAGTTATACATTTAGTTTACGGAGTAAATAGCCAAAATAATTTTCTCAATAGGCGAGAGAAGGAAAAACTAGTAGGTCTCTTGCATTCGTTTTCCGTCTATACCAAGAGATCATAGCAGTCGATGTCGATGGACGTATTATTGGATTTTTGATGACATAGGATTTCATGATTTTTTTTGGTATGTTTCTTTTATCATAAATATTTGCATGTAAAACCACATTGAATTTTGCTTATCTCTCCATATTCCTTATTATAAGCATTCATTTGACTTTAAATTCCGATGCACAATTGTGTGGTGCATTAGCTTCTTTTTAGTGGAAGGCTACCCACATATTTTACTTTGCTTTTGGGGAGATGAACGATGGACATTAATCCTTTGGATTTTGTTATGCTTATCGGTATTTCCATTGGGTTACACCTTCCTTTACCTTACGATGAGCAGTATTAAAGGTATGATAACCTACTACATGTTTTACCTAGTATTCATATTCCCTCATGTTTATCAGGAGGTACACATATTAGAGTTAGTTTCCTCATGGACACTATTAGGAAAATACTTCGATAATACAACTCTGTCAATGACTTGAAGATATCAAGGTTATTTGTCTGATATATGATGAGAAACCTTTTCTTTTCCAGTCTGTTCACTACACTGCCATTAGGACATGTTGTAGCGGTTGCGAATTTTGATCTTTCTTCCTTTGTTCTTTACAACTGGGGAACAGTTATCATGGCCTACATGTATAAGTCATTGTACGTACAGTGTGTGGTGACTAATCAAGGTACATCATTATGTGTCTTTTAGAAGATTTTACAGCATCAATGGTACAAGTATAGCCACAATCTGGCTCACCCGACTAAAGACGACTAGCTATCATTATTCTTTCCGAGGCTTCATGCATGGTCGTCGCAGAATAGGCAGAGAGTGCGTGGTGGTGAGACTAGCTATGTTTTCGTGGTTGCATGGAACCAGATAGAGTTATGACGTACGCGTTCTGACATCATTTGGAAGCCGTATGATGGATCTCTACTTCACATACATTATTTTTGTCGGTCGGACGGTTTCCATTGGTATCATCTCCTCTGACTACTGGTTTTATGTGGTATCATGGTAAGCGATCTTAACGTTAGTTATACGGAGTAGACATGGTTTCTGATAATCCCCATCCTCATACACCTTTTCTCATAGTATATTCCATGGCATCCTTATAGCTTGCATCTGTAAACGGCTGGTGGGAACTGAGTTACTTCATTTTTTCCCCACTTGGATTATCTTCAGTTTTGCATAAATTCTGCACCGCGCCTCCATCTACAAATTTTGCACATGGAGGAGCTGTCAATTTAGTCGGGTCATCCGCCATACATCCTGATGTTGCATCCCCAGTTATGCATGACTTATCTTAGCCCACTCACTGGTTTGTTGCTCTACCACTTGAGATTCTAGGTGGAGTATATGGATGGTCGTTTTCTATTTCTTCTTCATCTGGTCAAGAACGGTATATTGACATACCACATCAATCGATCACTGATTATCCATATCCAACATCGTTTTCGTATGAGGATTTATTTCAAATGCAGGTTAGGCTTAGGAATGTTACATACCAAGAACACAGACACAACATGAAGGAGTAAGAGCGGAAAATCTAGATCTGACGAGATGTGTTTAGGATTTGACCGTCGAGGATGAGGCCAGATACTACCATTGACCTAGGCACATTCCTCACCCAGATACGACAGTTGATTTAGCTGGTGCTTCAAATTTTAGGCATGCTAGAGTTAGTGGGGATGACCCTGATAGCAAGATTCCATATTAGGTGGTGGTTCAAAATGCTTTTTATGAAATACAAAAGACCAACTTGGTAAATTCGATCCAAAATCCGATGAAGGAATATTCATTGGATACTCGAAACGAAGCAAGGCATATAGAGTTTATAATAAAAGAACTAAAATAATCGAAGAAACACTTCATGTGTCATTCGATGAAAATTACAAATTTAATAATAAAATTGAAGATGATGAAATAATTCCTAAATCAAATATCACAGAAGATGATAT
Source organism: Allium fistulosum (assembly GCA_030737815.1). Lineage (NCBI taxonomy): Eukaryota > Viridiplantae > Streptophyta > Magnoliopsida > Asparagales > Amaryllidaceae > Allium > Allium fistulosum. Next base: position 286,990,339 of record CM060904.1, on the reverse strand, counting down.
TGAAAATAATATTGAAATTGAAAACAATAATTTACCTAAGGAAAATAAGATTCGATCTCCACCTAGACTACTAAGAAATCACCCAATTGAAAATGTTATTGGAGAAATAAATTCTAACATAAGAACTCGAATCAATTAAATCAAATAGATCATGTAGCTTTCCTATCGAACATTGAAGCTAAAAATGTTAAAGAATCCTCAACTGATGATTACTGGATTATAGCTATGCAAGAAGAGTTAAATCAATTTGAACGAAATGAAGTTTGGGACTTAGTCCCTCAACCTAGTAATCAATTAGTTGTCGGTACTAAGTGGGTTTACAAAAATAAAGTCGATGAACAAGGGAATATTATTCGAAACAAAGCTAGATTAGTTGCTCAAGGATGCAATCAAGAGGAAGGTATAAACTACGAACAAACATTTGCCCCTGTAGCCTGACTAGAAGCAATACATATTTTATTAGCTTATGCATGTTTTCAGAACTTTAAAATATATCAAATGGATGTAAAAAGTGCTTTTCTAAATGGTTTTATAAAAGAAAATGTGTATGTAGAACAACCACCTCTATTTACACATGAAAAATTTCCAGACCATGTTTATAAATTAAAGAAAGCTTTATATGGTTTAAAACAAGCACCTCGTGCTTGGTATAATCGTCTTAAAAGTTATCTTATAAACTCTGGTTTCAAAATTGGAAAAGTATATCAAAATTTGTAAATAAAAAAAGATAAAAAGGATATTTTAATAAGACAAGTTTATGTAGACGACATCATTTTTGGTTCCACGAACAAAAAATTATGTCAAGAATTTTCGAATATTATGACAAGAGAATTTGAAATGTCTCATATGGGAGAAATTTCATATTTTCTTGGATTACAAATTAAACAATTAAGTAATGGAATTTTTATTAATCAAGAAAAGTATTGTAATAATCTAATAAAACATTTTGGTATGGAAAATACTTCTGCTAAACCAACACCTATGAGCACTACGGTACATCTCGATCGAGATGAAAATGACAAAAGTGCTGACCAAAAACTATATCGAAGTATGATCGGATTGTTACTTTACTTAACTACTAGTCGTCTAGATATAATGATGAGTGTATGCTTATGTGCATGATTTCAAGCAAATCCCAAAGAATCACATTTACGGGCAGTGGAACAAATTTTGCGCTACTTAAGCAAAACTAAAGACTATGGTCTCTTTTACCTGAAGGAATGTCCTTTTGAGTTAGTATCATACAGTGATGCTGATTTTAGAGGATGTCGACTGGATCGAAAGAGTACAAGCGGTACGTGTCATTTCATTGGATAATCTTTAGTATCTTGATTTAGTAAGAAACAAAATTGTGTTTCACTTTCGACGTGTGAAGCAGAATAATATCTGCTGCTTTGGCATGTGCTCAAATAATATATATGAAACAAACACTTCAAGATTTTGCTATATATCTATCTAAATCAACAATTTCTTGTGATAATACAAGTGCTATAAATTTATCGAAAAATACTATAAATCACTCTAGAACTAAACATATTGACATCCGACATCATTTTCTTCGTGATAACATTGAGAAAGGTAATACCTCCCTTGATTTTGTATCATCAGAAAATCAAGTTGCAGATATATTTACTAAACCTTTAAATGAAAATATTTTTCTTAAATTAAGACGTGAAGTAGGAATTATGTCATTACATGATTTATAATTTGATATTAAAGTGTAAAAAGTTATAAAATAAATAAAAATTTAATAGAACAAAAATTGGAGATGACGGCACTAGAACTCTGCACTCGTGGAAGGAAGTCACATGTCATTCCAATGTTCTATTGTGTTACTTGTTTTAAGTCCTTACATTCTTTCTATTTGAATATACGGCTATAACCTTTTAACTTTTTTTACCTTACAATCTTATATCTATTTATAAGTTATAGATGATGATTGAAATTAAACTATATAACTTCAGAAATAGAAAGTGAAAACAATATATGTACATAAAGAAAAATTTATTGATCAAATCAAACTTAGTCGACGTTTAGCTAATGTTGAAAAGAATGTTTCTAAAACAAACAAAAATCTAAACTCGATAAAGGATTTTCTAAATAAAATTTGGGGAAAGGTTTCTTGTTCCGGATCCACTTCGACCGGTGTTCTTGAAAATTTGGCACCATTCTCTTGGACGACCTCGGAAGAAGAAGGTAGTGGAGAATTCTAAACTCTATTTATTATGCTACCGTGTTATTTAATTCATGACAAGTTGTGGTATTTTGTTTAAGACATATTTTTATGATGTTTATATACTTTCTTTAACCAACAATGTTCTATATGAAGTTGCTATGTAAGATGGTTATTTTGTTTCTCTTGTCTATATTCTTATATGTCTATGTCAAATGTTTGGCCGTTTCTCATTTCAATTCTTTTTCCTTTTTGTTGATGACGGAGAGGGATAATACGATTGATAGGGGGAGTATCTAGTCGGGGGGGGGGGGGAATTACTTTATATATTAAAAAAAAACTTACATAGTTGTCATCATCAAAAAGGGGGAGAATATTAGAACCTAGAATTTTGATGTTTTGATTGTGACAACTATATAAGTAAATATTATATGAACTAACCATACTTATAGGAGAAGATTTTGTTTTTACTCGGGAAATAATCTAACAACTTGCAGACCAGATTTCGGATTGAAGCTTTAGCTAAATATTTAGTCTAAGGATCTGAGTTTAGTAGTAAATTCATGTTAAAATCTTTCCGAAGTGGCATATGCACGCACATACAAAAGTTTTTTCAAAAAATTGTTCAAATGCCAGAAAACATAAAATTCAACCGACTGAATAGTATGATTTAGTCGACTGGATTCTGTGCATGTGCACAGTTTATTTTGAATATTTAGACGGCTGAAGTTGCTATTTTAGCCGGTTGAATTGGGTCCTTTTTGAACTATTTTTTTGCTGGATCAATTTTAAATCCATTCAACTGGCTGAATTGCTCCATTCAGACGACCGAATCTTCATATCGGCTATATTTGAAAAGACACTTCAATTCAATAAACAGAAACAACTCTTGATTCATGAGTTGCTTCCATATCTCTTCATGGTTATCTTTCATGAACGATTACAACTCTTCAATCTATATAAATAGCCATGAATTCCATTGTTTTAATTACTAATATTCATTCTAATTCTCATTCTTATATTCTAAACTATCTTTCTTTAAACATTTAATACTTCATTCTAATCACTTGTACATTCAAGCAAACTTCATTAGTGATTTAATAAACTTCCCGTCTTCACAAATTACACGATATACCATAAAGGAGAAGATTATAGGAAGGGTGTATGTGATTGACTTATCAGTGCAATTCAAGAGCATACTCAGTCAGAAACATTTTTACTATTTGTATTGGAAGTCCTGTTCGGTTACTCAGGCGGTTGAAGTCCTATTCTGTTGCTTAGGCGGTTGAAGTCATGTTCGGTTGCTTAGGCGGTGTAATACCTGTTCCTATGGGTTAAGTGAGGATTGATAGTTAAATTCCATAAGGAGTCTGAGATTGGACATAGAATGGGAAGTTCACACCAGTATAAAAATCTCTGGTGTCATTTACTTTATTATTTTACATTTATATTCCGCACAAGTAAATAGTTTAGTTAATATTTCATATTACACGATCCTTAGTCACTTTCAAACTCTACTAAGGGTAAATGCTACTCCTAATGTCCTCCAAAATCCATGATACAACCTCTAAATAAATCTTCCAAAATCTTATTCAGCCTTTCAGTCCGACCATCAGTCTACAGGTGGTAAACGGTGCAAAGATTCAATGTCGTTCCTAAAGCTAACTGCAAACTCCTCCAAAATTCGCTAGTGAATAAGGCATCTCTATCATTCATAATGGTGACCGGAACTCCATGAAGTCGTACTACTTCTCAGACATAGATTTGGACCATAAACGCTATAGTCCTACTACTCCTAACATGAATAAAGTAGGCACTCATAGTGGGTCTATCCACTATAACCCCAATGGCCTCATTGCCTCTTTGACTCCTAGGAAACCTATCTATAAAGTCCATCGATATATGCTTCTATTTCCAACTTGGCACCTCTAATGGCAATAACAGCCCTTTAGGTCTCCCTGTTTTCGCATTTATCTTTAGGCATGTCAAACATCTAGAGACATACTCTGCTACCTTTTTCTTCATCCTCGGCCAATAGAAAATATGCTTCATATCCTTATACATTTTATCTCCACCTTGGTGAATTCATTCTAGAATGGTGACACTTCACTAGAACTTCCTACAAGACTTCCTCCACCATTGAAACACATAGGTGTACATCTCACCTCAGCCACCCTTTTTTGTCTATTGCATATCTATTGACACGGGAAAAATGTTCTCCTCTACTTAGCTTATCTATGATATCTACTATTGTTGCATCTTTCTTCTGCTCTTGCCCGATGCGGTCCATCAATGCTGACCTAACCTCCATTGTTGCCAAATAGCTTAAAGTGGGTTTTGCTGGCGGTTGGAAATTGATATTCGAGAGGAACTCCAACTGCCTCCACTCATATATAGCACGAAGAGTAGCATGCCTCCGGCTAAGGGTGTTGGCAACAACATTCCCTTTTTTGGGAGTATACCGTATCTCAAAGGCATATGGTGTTATAAACTCCATCCACCTCTGCTGCCTAAGGTTCAAATCTTTCTATAAAAACATGCATTGAAGGTATTTGTGGTCAGTGAATAACTCAAACCTTTCTCCCAAAAGGTAATGTCTCCACATCTTCAAAGCAAAGATGATAGCGGCTAACTCTAAGTCGTGAGTTAGATACCTCTTCTCATGGTCTTTCAAACTGTCTACTTGCATAGGCTATCACTCTTCCTTCTAGCATAAGAACAACTCCTAATCTCATACTACATGTGTCGATGTAAACCGTGAAAGGCTTCGTCCCATCTAGAGTGGTAAATACTGGTGCACTAGTCAACAGCTCCTTTAGCTTCTAAAAGGCTTCCGTGCATTCCCCACCCCATGCAAAAAAACTAAAATTTTCTGGTTTAGGCGAGTCAGTGGGACCACTATCTTTGTGAAGTCCCAGGTGAACTTCCTATAGTAACCCGCAACCAAAGAAAACTCCTAACTATGGCATTCTTCAAAATCTTTCAGTCTTGAATAGCCTCCACCTTCGGAGGATCGACAAACAATCCCTTCTTGGAAACAATATGACCTAGAAATCTCACCTCTTTCTTCCTAAAATGGCATTTGGAGAATTTGGCTTTTAGTTAGGGCATTCTCAAGGTCCCTAGCATCTCCCTTAAGTGATTTTAATGCTCACCCTCACTTTTAGAGAATACTAGATACTACGATGAATTTATTTAGCCGCCCTCTAAAAACTCTACTATCAAATCTATAAAGTATACCGGAGCATTCGTCAACCCAAAAGGCATTACTTCTCCTTAATACTATGTGTTAGGTGTGCAAAAAGCGTTCTTCTACTTGTTATCCTCGGCTATTCTCAATTGGTGAAATCTGATAGTTAAATCCAATTGAGAAATGATTTTGGCTCCAACAAGTTGGTCAAATAACTCATCTATTCTAGGTAAGACATGCCTATTTTTCTTGGTCAGCTTATTAAGCTCTCTATAATCAACGCAACGCCTTAAAGAGCTGTCTACTTTTGTGGCAAAGACAACTGGTGTGCCCCATTCTAAAGTACTATGACGAGTAAATCCCTTCTACAATAACTCCAAAATATTATTATCCAGCTCACGCCTATATTTGGGGGCCATATGCCGTAGTGGCAGCGCGATAGGTCTAGCGTCCTTCTCTAGATCAATGCTTAACTCGATCTCCCTTCGGGGTGGGAGATCGGAGACTTCTTCAAAAATGTTTGGAAAGTCTCAGACCAGATGAGAGCTTATCTTGTGATACATAAGATAATATAAATGAATTAACTCGACTAAGTTTTAGGATGTACAACAAACAACAACATCTCGCCCTTACAACTTCTTAACCAAATGACCCACTTATCACAATCTAAGACATCCCCGTATTAAGGTAACCAGTCCATTCCTAGGATAAGTTCGTACCCCTTAAAGCCAAGAACATACGCATTACATGTAAAATCGACGTAACATATATATTCACAACTAGGTCTTTGCAAATCAAAGAAAGGTATGTCCACCCCTCAATAGGATTTGGCACGACTATTGGGTTAGTGACAACTTGGGGTTTTAGACTCAAGGATTTGACTACATTTCTAGCTAGAATGAATGTGATGCTCTCGAGTTAAATAAGGTACGAATAGTATTTCCGAAGATAATAGTTGTACCTTCCAATGCAACATTTCCTTGGTCTCTAAGGAGGTCTACCTAAGACAGGTATAGCTTCGATGGCATAAGCTTGTCCGCCTTGCCCCTCCTTTGCAAGCTTTGGACATCGATCCTTGTAGTCCCTCCTCATGGCAGTGATAGTGTAAGCACCCCCACCTCTATACCCATACTATCCAAAAGTACTATAGAATAATACTGTCGGATAATATGGAGAATAAGGTGATATGGAGGTACACACATGAATATTTCCTAGGGCTAACACTGGTACGTATGTAAACATAAAATAAGTAACTCACCTATATGTACACAGTATCGGCACAAAGCAATAAACACGTGGGCCTCCAAGATAGAACAACACATAATATACAATAAGCATTAGAGACCACAGAGTCAATCGCAGCGATAATATATTAATATCCAATATACAGAATATATCCAATACACATCACAATTATATATTCAAAGGAGACAATATAATATAGAATTATAATATATAATACTAAATATCTAGTCTTCTCTATGTCTAGATAATAGAAGCTGGTCACACTGTCCCTGTAGCTGAAATGTCTCATACTGACCTGAGTATTATATAAATAACACATGGGTTAGACTATGTCTATATCAAGGGTTAATAAACATAGGTAACAAAGTGTATACTAGATATAACAATCTAGGCATAATACTCAAGTCAATGATCACAATGTCAATATATGAATAAATAGTAACGTAGACATGGTAAATAATTGTAAAATCATACATAATCAACAAAACATCATATAACATGAATATCATGAAGTCATGTATAAAGATGTCATCACCCATAAGGAAACAAATACAATTCAGAAATCACTAAATCAACGTTAATCGGGTGAATCATCCATATCAATAAATCATTCTCAAAATCTAAAAAATATCAATAAGTGAGATATCACCAAGTATAATCAGGCTAGCACGTAGCATTGTCCAAATATATCTCTCAGTCTTGATAAATAGAACATCGTCATCAATATATATATATATAATAGGATAGGCTGCTTATCGGTATACTGGGAATCCACTATACTTTGGACATCTAACATATGTATAATCTCACCTTCTCATATATATAACTATCTGAAATCATCATGATGGGAGATGACTGTACGACAGACACGAAGTCCCAAGTAGAGCCATACACACACACACACTATCAAAGTATATATATATAAAGAAGTCCCAAGTATCAATAATATATGCTAAACTACTACTCCGTCAGTACCAGAAGGGAGACTGATAGAACAAAGCAAGCTCCAGAGACACAAATTATCTATAGTCTTAGTTTCCATCGTGGAATCGTAACACGTTTCCATCATGGAATCGTAACACATATCCATCGGCGTGCTCGTCAATGCGAGGACTCGATAGTCACGAACCGACTCTAGCCTTTATAGGTAACAGACTGCTAGCACATGTGACATAAGGACAAAAGCACGAAGCTATATATATATATATATATATATATAGTGCCACAGATCTAGGGTGCGACCCCATGATCAGGCCGCTAGGCTGGATTCTAGCCATCTGGTCCTCTCCAATGCAAATAGAAAGGAGTACATCATAATAGTGGCATATAGAACTAATGCATATAGACATGAAGTCATGATCATTGTTTAGGCACATAGTCATACTCGCTGAATATAGGCACAAAGCCATACTCACCACTACGTGTATCACCTCATACACATAACAATATTCGCATCACGTGAGTGTCATCTACTTACAATGAATAATCGAATAAATACCACAATAACGTCCCATACCACTACGTGATACTCAAACGTTTATTCACTGCTTATCAACTTCACTCATCTCCATACTATTCTATATAACAAGTCCAAAGAATAACTGGAGAAATATTACCAAAGTCCCGAACCAGATGGTATTATAACTTCGTTTATTTAGATTTCTCATCACACAGAATGAAATATCACAAAATCATATAAAGGATGTCATCACCGTATCATATTAAAATCACAAATTAAATCAATCTCAACGGTGAATCATTCTTATAAATCCAGGTTAACATAAAAGAAATCAAAGATCAGAAAAGTATGAAAAGGCCAATTAAATATATATATATATATATTATAGTTAAATTAATATTTAATAATTAATCATTCACAACAACAACAAAAATCAACATGGATGAAATAAGAAATTAGAAAAATGATGTAAAGCTTCATTAAACAAATACATAGAACAAAATACTTATTTTCAAAATCATATAAAATTTTAAATAATTATTTAAGACCAATTATAGATTTCTTTCCAAAAAATTAATAAATTTAAATAAAATTTCTTAAATCAATTTTATATTCTGAAATCAATAAAAACCTTTGAAATATATTATATATTGAAGTATACTTTAACTTTATTTATATAATGCCAAAATAAAATTTAAATACCAAAATTTCATTTCCAAATCTTTACTTATATATTTTAAAATAATCAAAAACACTTTATAAATCAAATATCCTTTATTGAAGTCTTTCCAAAGTAAGATTCAATTATTAAAATTGATTTCCAAATTCTTTTATACATATTTCCAAAACATCCAAACTCACTTTACAAATCAAAACTAGTTATATAAATTATTCTATAATATTCTATAACTAAATAATACTTCAAAATAAATTTATAAATTTCAAAAATAATTCTTTTCTTTTCAAACTATGTTTATAATTCAAAACATTCACTATATATTCTAACAGTTAGAACTAAATTATTTTTAAAACAACCTGTCTGTCCCAAAATAATTTCCATGAAATCATTTTATTTTCCAACCAATTTTATTTATGTACAAATATATTTCAATTTAATTCTATAATACCAAAAATAACTTATCGAAGCTTCCAAAAATATTTTGAAAAAGAAAATCAATTAAACATCCAAAAATATGAATTATGGAGTAATATTCTCTAAAATCAACAATCAAATTATCAACATAAATTTATCAAATGACCAAGTCGAATTCCATCGAATTTCAGCCATCCGTACAATATACACACAATATAAATATATTATACAAATTAAAACCAAAACAGACAGCATCTTCTTTGCATTTTTATTAATCCAATTAATAGAAAACTCCACTATCAAATACCAAATAATATCTGATATCACAACAATCAAACGAAAAAATTCAATATTCATGATCAATCAAATCCCAAACAACCAATCCAACCAAACAATTCCATAAAAAATCGGGATAATAATATATATGAAATGCAAATGGAATTAGATATAGTTGTAAGTGAGGAATACTCACTGAATTCCAAGTGAGAATCTTTATTGCTAATAATGCCGACATTTCCGTTTTAGCCACCGCTAGCGACCAAAAATCAATGCTCCACATCTGGTTCATCACCTACAAGCAGCTGTATTAAGCACCTCCAACCTCTGCCTTGCACATTTCTTGGCCGTACAAAAGCACATAACTCCACCATCACTGTCCCCATTCCTTAAATCGTAGACCATTCGCACCACATCTCTCTATATGTACGCGAGTGTACAAATCATCACTAGATTGCATTGCAATAGTCTCTAGGTCGCCCGCCCTTTTCTAGTCATGACATCAGGTCGCGTCGCCCCTTCCAGTCGTGGATTCATCGCTGAGCCTTCCCTCTTCTCAGACCAATCGATGACGACCAACACAGTTCATCTTAGTTACGATTCCTTTTTTCTTTTATTTGCATGCATATCCACTCTTTTTGGATGGATTAGGCTGAAGAGGGAGTAATGGGTTTGGATTTGTTTTCGTCAAGAATGGAGAGTATTCTAGAAAAAGGGGAGAGTTTAAATGGGCTTTAATTGAGCTTAATTTCAAATCAATTCAAATTCTAGTTCAATCTAAATTTTACTTCACCTTCCATTCAAATTTAACTTTTAATTCTCAACATGTATTTATAAATATATTTTAATCCAATACAAATTAATTTACACTTTGGGAAAAAAATTATATTCAATTTAAAATAATTTATTCAATATATTATTTGAAAAGAATTTATTAATTTAATTTAATTTATTAAAAATGAAACCATTTATTAAATAACTTCAAATAAATAGAATTTCTTTTCCAAATATTAATTATCAAAATCGAATTCCAATATTTTATTTTAACTAAACTTATTTAATTTATACGGCGTAGAAAGCACGATTGTTACATATAGCATCTCCCCTTGAACTCCACCCTCATCAATCCCACCTTGTAGTCCTTAGCAACTTGCCCTTTCTTCTGACACCTACAACATGTCACACTTTCTTCCTTGATCTTCCCCTTGCCTTCTTATCAGCCCAAAATCCTCCTTTCTTAGCTCCACCTTGGCTTTGCACCTACCCTTCATTCTCTTTCTCCTCAATCCCAACTGTTTGAAGCAAGGCCTTTTCAACTATCATCTCATAAGTGGAGCCTATGGGAATTTTGGTCAAAAGTAGCTCCCTAAGTAGAGAATTTAGGTCTTTAACAAAATTCATAGCCTTCTTTGTAGGAGTTTCAATCAGACTCAATCCAAACTTAGTTAATTCCGCGAACTTATTGATACACTCCTTCAATGTGGAGTATTCTTGCCTCAGTTGTATAAACTTCTCCAACTGCAAACTTACTTCAGCTCTGGACATGGAACATGACTCATAGCGAGCCTTGAATTCAGTGTGTATATTCATAAAAGTGTGTATATATAATAGGGTTTTGAAAAAATACTTTCAAAAAAAACAAATATGCATACATATGTATATATAAAATTGATACAATGAACAATATATAGAGCTATATATCTATGCTTTCAGAATCTCACAACGGAAGGAATAAAATATAATAATTGCAATATATACACATTTCATAAAAAATCCAAATCTCAGAAATACAACATATCATCCCAAAATATCTATAATACAATCTCTCAAAATAACATTAATATGTCTAAAATTAGGTACATCAAAATATGTTACAACCATACATAAACGAACAAATTGCCACAAGTATTCACCACCACCTCCGTCTTCTCCATCAGCATTGTTTCCCCTAACATGTGGGTTGTAACGAGGAGGGAGTCAGAACAACAATGTCAGGTGAATGAAAATCTCAAGTCTTATCATAATAATATCTGGGCATTATCGTTTAGATAAGAAATATATCTTATGCATCCTATGCTATAACCTACCAAGTATACCTCCAACTGTATGCCTGAAGGCTCTTTCAGTCCAACTTCATAACTCAAATGTAGGTGCAAAGCAATTACAATAAACCGTGCCCTAACTATGTGAGAGAAAGCACCTGAGCCACTTAATACCTATTTAATGGAAATTAGGCAGACTCTGACCATTTAATATTTATAACCTAGGAAGATCCTCGTCATTTAATACCTAAACCCAAGGCGGACCCCTCTCTGGTACTCCCTAACTGTCATAATAAGAAATCTCACTAGGCCACTTAATACTTCTTTTATAGGAAGAGGGAGATCCTACGATAGCCACTTAATACCTCAACCCTGAAGCAGGTCCCTACCAAGACTTCCCACTACCGCACCTAAAAGATAATCTCGACCATTTAATACATCTTGATTATGAAGGTGGAGGACCCTACAACAACCACTTAATACCCCTAACCTAGAAGCAAGCCTACATCTTATGATCTGTAACCCCAAACTATGACGTTTTGCATTTGTCCGACTATTTGTAGGTATTGGTAGCTAGATTATCTGGACAGTCTTACCCTATAGAATTGGGACTAACCTCGCATCCACCGTGTGTACTTATTATAGGTGATGTCATACAACAGTCTCAAAGTTACACTGCTAGTAGCCAGATTAGCTAGGTAGGCTTCTGTGTGTTTTTTGACTGACCTCGCATCCTAAAAACTTAGTCATATTTCCGCTCTCCTAACATACTACAATTACTCACCCCTTTTTGATTTAAGGCAATATAAGGAAAACTCTTCATTTCACCTTTAATTATGGATTAATTCCCATGATTATCTTTACTTCTTTCCTATGGGGTTTAATGCTAATTACTAACTTATTTCTTTTATACGATATGATTTAATATGATATTAATTATACGTTAATAATATCTATGTACGCTAATATGTGTGTGTGTGTTCCTATGGTATATTGAGATCTGGCAATTACGTTGGATAATTTCTCTATAAATAGCAAGCATATGACAACCCAAAAAGGAATTTTAGCACTTTATCTTTTCACTCACTTTCTCTGCATGATCTTAGTGACAAAGGAAGCTTCCTTTTGCTATTCTAGGTTGTTAGATCAGTAAAAACCATGTACTTATGACTAAAATCTATAAGAAATAAAATTACAGTGGACGTTGGCCTCAGATTTGTCGAATCACTATAAAAATTTCATGTTTTTCTTACTTTATTTAGCTAGATCTCTTCATTTTAGTTCGTTTTGGGGTATTGTGCCATTTTTTGGTTCAATGAAATGAATATCTCTGAGAAATGAATTAGTTGAATTTTTATTAAAAAAATGAAACCTTCCTCATTCATTTAAAACTTCTATAATCAATTCCCCACTCCACTCTCTTCACGTATTTAACCCAAACTATTTGCCATCCAATGGCCTAAAATTTCCAACAGTCTCTTCATGCAATTATCTTTCACTTATATTCGTTTAAAGTTACATTGATACCGTAAATCGATGGGCGTAAATATAAATTTTGTAAATTCATTCGAATAATTGTAACAACTTTAAAACATCAAATACATTAAATAATAAAAATATTTCTCAAGGAATTAAGTAATTTAATTAATTTACAAGATTTTATATGTTAATTAAGTCATGTGAGAATTCACCACTATAGTTGTGCAAATCAAAGGTATAAATTCAATCAGCGAATAAATTAAACAATTTGAATATTATTGTTCACACGTATCCTTAGTTAATGGTGTGATAGTTTATCTAAATTTATTGCTTACACATCTTTCAGTAAAATCCAATTTTACTATTTTAAGCAGAACCTGCTAGTAATGATTATTTACACCAATTCTATTTGTCAAGACTATATCATTTTAGGACTTATTGAATTTAGTTTTTGTCAAAACTCCAATATCATCCACATTCAACTTGGTTAGTCCAAACACAAAATCATTGGTTCAGTAGTGACATTTATTATTAATTGCACCACTAAAGCCAAAGATTTGACTTTAAACTAACATAGACACGTCATACTTACCTTTTCACTAAATTTCTAAAATAAAATTTGACGTGTACAGTCTCAGTTCAAAGTGATAAGACGTCGATTTCTCAGAATTAGAATAGTATATTATATAAAATAGGTGTCACATATCACAGTGGAACAATAGATCTCATATACAATACATATTGTGAGTCTACAAAATAAAACACTAAACTCACATAATATAAAACCGGTACAAATCTCTAACTCAAATATACATTTCAACAGAATTCACAAAAATCCTATAAGAGATAAACTAAAAGTCAAAGTGGTTTGTCTCCTTGCTAGCCCAACCATCCATAAGTCTACCTGTCTTGTAACCTGAAAAGTCTCGGCCTGACCCGAGCATTAAAATAACACCCGGGTAAGACTATCTCTAAATATCCAATAGGGTGAGAACTAGATATAACACAAGGTATATGGTATTATAAATGTAAACTAGTTACATAAAAATATTTTCACTCGAAACATATCACAAAACTAAATAACAGTTAATTCATGGAACATTAGAAAATCCTGAAAACCAAAACCATCCATATCGATCACCTTGATCGTTCATACCGATCATAACGATCGTCCATACCGTGGAAACAAAATAGTATCACTTGTGCCGATCTGATACTAAGGATGATCCATACCGTGAAGCAACCCTAACCAATCACTAGAGGTTGTCCACACCGATCCAAACGATCATAGAATACATAGCACGACACAAAAGATTTTAAAGAATCCAGGAGAATATTCCTTGAGGATGGTCCCGCCGAACACCAAACGGAATACACTCTAAAGTGTCAGATGCTATCGCTGTTAGTAATCACAAAAACTTAACCAAAACGTCTCATACCATCCTGTGAAATTCTAGTTTTACTAGAAGCGGGTAAATCTCACTTATTACGGAAATAACTGGAAAACTTGAACTATATTCCCTTAAGGATCTATCGGTCCTATCGAACACCAAAAGAGAAATACAACTCTAAAGTGTTAAATAATTCCTAATAGCAATCCAAGAATTTAACCAAGGCATCCCATACTACCAGGTGAAATTCAAGTATTCACTAATGGGCTAGTAAGTTCCAATCAAATATTCTATTCAATGGGTTGTACCATATTTGACGAAGCATTACTCGAGAGCATTTAAACCAATCGATAATAATAAATCAATTATTAGTACTCCCCATATTATAGAACTAAGGCTCTCAAACCATTTTATTTAAAAATCCGAAATCGCACGGAAATGCCTAATGGCATAAAGTTTATAAGGGTTTAAGGTTTGAAAATAATTAAATATAAATTTTAATATATAAAATAGTTTTCTAAAATTACTTTATGTAAAATATTACTTCCAAGATCCTTTATAAAACAAATCCATAGCTTGATTATTATTTAACTTTATATAGATATTCGCTATTTGATAAAATATTACATAAATCCGAATTATTCCAAAAATGCACTTGTATATAAATAGTTGTCTTAAATTCCATATAAAAAATTTAGTTAATAAACCATATTCCAAAACATATATACAAAAGTCCTAGTAGTTTATAAATCCATAATTACTCTTATCAAATCCATATAGTCATTTAAATCTTTAATTAGAAACAACCTTGTTTATATTTCAAAATCATTTATATTATATAAATAATAAGTAATGGTGTTTAAATAAATGAATACATTTTTTAATTGTTCTTTTTAAACAAAATTATTTTTCACTTAAAAAGATTTAGCCCAAAATGGTTTGATTTGAAAATCATTCTCTTTAAAAGTCCTTGTTGAAACCATGCGATGAAATTTTAGTGTTGTGCCATGGACTCTATGGCATAACCTTTCCAAATTTTTTTACAAATTCATGAAATCAAAATTTGAAAATAACATTGATACCGTCCTGAAAAACAGCATCAAAACAAGCAAAATTTCATTCAAGCAATCAAACGGACGAATGGAATAGCAAACGGGAGCAAATTGAGCTCGAAATGGAGTAACCTAGGTCTCAGTGCAGGTCATGATCGGTCCACCGGCATCATGACCAGTGCACTTTTTGGCACGCCTGGGTTGAGTCCCAGGTGTCTCTGACGGTGCTTCGATTGCCCGTTGACGGTGATTCCTTCGTTGAATTTAGCCTAGAACTCTACTACACTGAATTAGCTATCATGCCAGCAACCAAATAACTTCAATTTGATGATTCAAAGGATCGTATAAACAAGGGTTTCCAATAACAGTAAGTTCCATAACAGAAAATGCAAACACCCCAAGCAATTCAGTAAGATTCGACATCCAATTCATCCAAAATAGCAAATACATCATATATGAATCTAGAGATAAATTGTGTAAGTTGTTAACTCATCTTTTTCACTTGAATTTGATGATTAAAACCCGGATTCTCCTATGCTAACACCTTCCAACCACAACCTAGACCAAAACTAAAAGTAATCAATGAACTAAACCCATTAGAAGATGGAGAAAATTACTTGAGATTGATTTCTATAATTATTGAACAAAAACCCTTTGATTTTTAATTTTGATTTTATGATTTAGGAGTTAGGGTTTATGTTAGAGGTGGTTTTCTAATTTCCAGTTTACAGCATAAGAAAATGAACGTACTATGAAATGAGAAAAGGATTTTCTTTTAGTTAAATGGGCTTGGCTAATAAACTTACCCAATAAGAAAGTGTTACTAATTTAATTTCCTAAGAGAAGTGTTACAAATTTTATTATTATTTTATCACTTACTAAAACACCAATTTTTACACTACACAATGTTTTAAAAATAAACATCGATTTCTCTATTTCCCAAAACCAACAATATGATAAAAATTATCATTTCTATTAACATTGAGATATTTTATAAAAATTAAATTTAACTTTTGAAAATGAAAATAAAAATTATTCTCATTATTTTGAAAAAAAACAAATTATTGATTATAAAACTAATTTTAATCAACAAATCCCAATTAACATTTTCCAAAACTATTCTTATATTATCAAATATAGAAATCAATTTTCGAAAAAAGATATACACCAAATTTCCAATTTATCAAATCCCAAATCCATTTTAATTTGGAAACTATAATTAACAAAATTCCCAATTTTATCTTAAAATTAATTAAGATAATAAAATCATATTTTTACGTTTAATTACAGGTAAGCCCAACTAGGGTTGCTACAGAGATCTCCTGTTTGACCTTAGTTATAAATAACCAACGAAAAACTCTCAAGTGAGAGATTGCAGTTATCCAATAACTATCAATACGTAACCTCTTGGTACCCCTAATAACCATGAGTAATACACAGCCTAACATTTGTAGAGCATTACAGACTCTAGTCTCAATGGATGAATTTATATCCTATCACGAAACATCTTGACTAGGAATATTTAAATAATGTGCATAACATAATAAATTTATCATGGTTACAACACATTGCAATTACTATCATATAACATATCATTTAAGGATTTTCTATATAATATACTTTAAATTTATTACTTAATTATTATATGACAATATAAAAAAGTTTATTATAGAAATCGAACACCTTTATTATGAACAAGATCGGTTATAGAGTTAAATATATGTAATGAATTACATAATTACCCCTAGGAAACATCCATTACTCTATTAATCTTTAACTTGCAATCGGGGTCAATTATGGAATCTTATTCAAACTACTTTGACCGATTTTCTTTAAAACTAATCGGCCTAATCTATTGGTGAACAAGTTTGCTATACTATTTTAATTACCTACTCTATCAATTAACTCTCTCCCATACTGATAAACTATGTTTATCATGTGGAACCCTTCGATTCGTATCTAGTGAGTTTTAGGTTCTTTTACCAACTATATCACATCATTGTTATCATTCAACAATGTAATATGATTCTCAACATTTGGAATCACCCCTGGCCCAAATATAAATTTGTGTAAATTTATACTCCTTTTATCACAACACTATTCAAGGCAACGTACTAGCCTTGGGTTAAATCATCCACTTCTTATTGTTTGGAACATTTCCAACTAATTAAAGTTCTTAACTCGATATTGAAGATGAATTTAGGATTGACATACTAGACTCGATATCGCTTATGAAGTTCAAGTTCGCACAATACTTTATAAGTAGTTCGTTGTTCCCAAAAAAACAATTCTCTAGTATTTCATAAATACTCGAGAACACTCTAAACTGTTATTTAGTGAACTTAATTTGGATTTGATACTTGCATTATGTATCAAATACATAAGCAAAATATGAGATTGTTTATAGTACAACATGTATGATAATTCCTATTTCCAATGCAATAGAAATTCTTCTTACATGCTCCGTTTAAACATTTTGATATGGTGTCAGTGTATATCATTTTGAGACTATCCCAACATCCTTCTATATTGATTATAAAAGTTTTCAATTTCAAATCCAATATCAAGAGTTAAAAAACCAAATTAAAATGATTTTCACAAGAGTACATCGTTAATAATTACAAATTATTATTTACTTGTTGTTATCCGGCTTTTAGGCCAAGCGACTTCCAAACGAATCTGAACGGCAGGATGAAGACAAACTGATTCAAGGACCTGGAGGCATACTTGGAAGGAAAATGGAAATGGCTTCAAGGAGTTGGAGTATCAAAAATATGCTAAGGGAGTGATCGATACTTACCTCTTTTGAGGTTGGTACCAACATGATTCTAGGCATTCTGGTGGACTCTGAAGCCATGGGCTATCAACAGTTGGAAAAAGTGATAATCCAAGGGTCCATTTTTGAAGGAGTAGGTTAACCACTACAGAAAGTTATGCATAAAAGGATGAGTAATAGACATGTCAGAACCTCTCGGTAAAAACCTGATTTCCAAGGCAAGAGTGCTCGAAACTTGATGGATTAAAGCAAGAAGAATAAGTAGTAGAAGATAGCATGGTTTATGGTCAATAACTCAGGTCGGTACTGATCACTTCTAATTGATAACGATATATTTTATCACTCATGGGACCTCGTCACCCCTCTTACTTTCTCGAATTCGAAGTTTTAAATCATATTTCGTGATCCAACTACTTCGTCGAGAAATTCCTCTATAAATAGAAGAGTAGGAGCAATTAGAAAATGACTTTTAGCACTTCATCTCCTCTTTCTCTACTCAACTTTGTCACAAAGAAAGTTACACTTGGTTGTTCTTGGTTGTTTAGAACTGTAAAACCCTTATACTTATGAAAAAAACTCTATATAATAACATTAAAGTGGACAGAGGCCTCAGATTAGCTGAACTGCTATAAAATTCATCTGTTTTCTACTGTTTATTTGCTGATAATTATTAGATCCAACTCTTACAATTCATTTTGGGGTGTTGTGTCACTTTTTTGCTTAAAATTTTTAGCACTTTTATTTTGGAAAGAGCTTCTCAAGCATAGATCTAGCTATCTATTATGGATTGGAGCGTCCAAGGGTTAGATCCCAAAACTTTATATCTATAGTTTGAAGGAATTTCATATTGGAGAAAATAGCACCGAGGGGTTCTAGAAAACCTGGATCAGTTGTTGGTAGAGAAGATGGAGCATCCTACCGTGATGAGGTGACTAACCAATCGACAGCCGTGTTGCCAGGACCATCTACTTCTCAAGAGATGGTGACGATGGTTGAGTTTTACAAGATGATGATGGAGTTGAATCAAAGGATGATAGATAGTCAGAAGGCTATCCTAGAAAAACTGGATGCTGGCATTGCCTTGCAAAACCAGCAATCTCAGAGACCAAGGAGAAACAGGTGAGAAGCATCAACTTCTGGATCAGAAAGTAAAAATCATCTATTTTTGGTTAAAACAGAAGGGATGGAGAGTAAAAGGTGAAGGAATAGTCTACTAGAGCAGCATGGGAAAATGCTAGAGGATGTGGCCGAGCCCTACTAAGGGAATTCATATCGGTACCGACCAGAATTAGGTAGGTACCGATCTGAATTTGAGGACCTTAGTGGGGCAGTGGCCCGAAGTCATCAAGTTGTCAGATTCTCAGGATGGTTTGCTGGATGTTGGCAATGAGGATGGACCGAATGCTAAAGTTCGGGATGTTGATGTTCAAGCAACCACTGTAGTGCCAACTAAATGTCAGAGAAGGTTTGAAGGAGTGGTTCTCCTAGGGACAGGAGAACCTATACGTTAATGAGCAAACCAAGACCGTTTGTGGAGTCCAACACTCAGCGCAGCTCCTGATAATCATCCTTCGGATTACCAAGCTAGTAAGGAGCATATTATGGATAAGATTAAGTGGTTGCTTGAAGAAAACAAATGGAGAAAGAACAAAGATTGGGGTTCTATTCCTAGTAGAAATCCATTAATGTAGAACATAATGAGGGAAGAGTATCCCGAGAAGTTTACGATGCATTTAATGCTATCGTATAATGGGACGACTGACCCCAGTCAACATTTATTCAAATATGAGTGGCACATGGATGGTGCTAGAGCGACAAATGTAGTCCAATCTATATGTTTTCCCATTTTTCTAGATGGAGAAGCATCAATGTGGTTCACTCAGCTCATGCCAAAATCCATCTCGATTTTTGATGAGTTAGCTAAGAAGTTCTTGGAACAGTTCAGACCTCATGTTGCCTGGTCTAAGGATGTGATGTCCTTGTCAAGCATTTTTGAAGGACCTGAAGAGTCACTAAAGGGCTTCCTGAATAGGTTCCGTTCTCAAGGACCTTCTAAGTTGAAGGTGCCTTCTGATATGCTTCCTTATGAGGACTCGACTGCGTATGTTGATCCTCCTATTCACTGAGATTCCATTGAGAAAGCTTTGGTTCATGAGCAATTTGAAATGAGATATTTTCTGCTGTCTGAAAGTTACTGTATGTTCGTTGGGGAAGAAGGCGAGGATCGTAAGTTGTATTATCATGTTCATAGGGAAGGACTTTCCCTTTCTGTGCAAGGTAAAGAAGGTGAAGATAATAGGATTGTTTTGGATGACTCCTCCTGGGACATGAAGTATTTGTACTCTAGTAATTCGGTAGATTATGTTCCTACCTTGGCCATTTTATTTTCAAAGTATGTTTATGTTATTGGGCTAGATTCTGAGGATGATGGTAGTGGTTCCTCCTCTTTGGAGGGGGACTAGTCGCTTTTGACTTGTTTAGTAGCTATGGTCCTTCTGTGTAGCTCCTGTTCTTTTATTTATTTCTTGGTGTTTTGGCGCATGTGACAAGCACATGTATTCTAAAGTTTATTAATAAAAGTGGATGGCTCACTATAATGCCAGCTAGCCTTGCTAAAAAAATGCACATAAGGAAATAGTGTAGATGGCTTTAGTCCAGGGGATACATCCGGACATGGATTTGGGGAAGTAGTTGATGATGAAACAACTAACAACTATGGAGGAGTTCCATCTAAAGGCTAACCAATTCTTATGCTTGGAATAGGAAAGCCAAGTTGCCGAAAAGACAGGTAGTGGATAGTCAAAGGAAGTTATTCAGAGTAATGTAGTTATTAAATAGATCGGTGAGAGCATCGATAATGTAGTTGTTAATGTTTGGAATTCAGGTAACCAGAACACACCTCTAAATGATACGCACAAGAACGTAGACCTTACCACATAAGGCATAATAAGGTATAAGAAGCTATTATAACATCCCCTACTTGGAGGCCCAAACTAATGGCTACTGATGCTATAGTCATCCATAGTTATTAATCCTTGGCGACCAAATACGACGGTGTTAGGTTCATTGATACACAGAAACACATGAATATGGAAAAATTTTAAATGTCAAACAGATTCACATTCTATTTCAAAATATTTCCAATTCATTACATAATCCCATAATCATCAACCACTTGTAGAGAAAATATTTTTATTACAACATACGCCAAGAGCGACATATGAAGATGCCCCTTTGGATGATTAGAGTATATATAGGCAATATAACTACTTTTCCATTACAAACAACATAGCGAATCAAATAAAAGAAAACTCTATATAGCTATTCCACCAGTGAATTGCTGCCCCTTGCAACTGCCTAGAGGCCAGCCTCCTCTTTTTCCCATCATCCAATCCTAGATCATTAAAGATCCGCTCACAGTGCAGTAGCCAATTCTAACATTCAACGGCATCCTTCGTTCCAACAAACGGCTTTCCACCCAAACTGGTGTAATCTCTACTAAACTTAGCATAATTATTCCCAACTGGATCCACATGATTTGCTCCTCCAACATTACAAGCAACCCCAGCTTGCAAAAGGTTAGCTAATTGATACACCATCCCCGCATCTACTGGTGGATTTCCAGCACCTACATTGACTTCGGCATTTTGGTTAGCATTAGCCGACCGGCCTTGGTTCTTCCTGGTATTAGGTCGAGCATTTCCATTGGTTGTGGTGCTTCCTCCACCTAGATTTCCTCTTCCGTTTCTTGCTTCCATATCCTATTTCTCGTAAATCTACATATGAGGCTTAGTAAGATATAGAAGAACGGTCTAAGAGAGAGGGGAACACGTACTTATATTTATATATCTATATATCAAATACAAGTATGTTACTATAGCGTTAACCCAAACCTCGATCATATTTTCAAATTCATTGGATTATGTTTGAAAATCTTTTAGGTTTAACTTTCTTTTAAAGTTTCATAAACCTATGCTCTTATACCAACTTGTAACATCCCCCTACTTGGAGGCCCAAAACTAACAGCTACGGATGCTGCAATCATCCATGGTTATTAATCCTCGGCGACCAAATATGGCGGTGTTAGGCTCATTGATACACAGAAACACATGAATATGGAAAATTTTAAAACGTCAAACAGATTCACATTCCATTTCAAAACATTTCCAATTCATTACATAATCCCATAATTGTTAACCACGTTCAGAGAAAATATTTTTATTACATCATATGCTCAGAGCGACATATAAAGATACCCCCTTGGATGATCAAAGTATATATAGGCAATATAACAATTTTGCCGTTACAAACAACACAGCAGAATCAAGTAAAAGAAAACTCAATATAGCTATCATACCTCCTGCACGTCTCCGGAAGCTTTATTTGTCTAATGAGGTACCTGAAAACCTCAACTCTCCAACTACTCAAAATCAATTGAGTACCCGTGAGTTTAAGGGGAAAACATAAACTTTGAGTTAGACATAAGCCAGGTATGAATACTAATCTACCATCTCAAATCATTTAGATATCCAGCGAGGCCATGCTGCTTAGCGGAACTGGTTTCCCCCTCACTAGTATCTCAAAACCTTTACAAAACCATATATTTTGCTCCGGCATCCACAATTGTTAAAAGAACAGTCATTTCAAAATATTATGATGATATGCAAACATTTTAAAACATACTGGATTTCCATCCTCTGTTTAAATTGACTAACTGTCATATTTTATAGTTTCTAGGGTCACCATTAACCTATTAGTTTTCATGGGCATACTAATAACCTTTATATAATGTATGGACTCCCTATCATATTTCATAGTTTTCATGGGTGCACTATGAACCTATTGGCCCACTACCAATTAACTTAATTAATTCATGGGTTCTCATGAACTTATTGGTGACTCCAATAACTTTTCTCTTATCCTAGTTTTCATGGGTTGACTAGGAACCTAGTGACAAGTGTCAATAACTTAATCCGGATATAGTTTTCATGGGTGCACTACAAACCAATTGAACCCTGCCAACCACCCTTTATAACATAGTTTTCATGGGATCACTATGAACCTATTGGTAACCCCAATAACTTCCTAGTCATAGTTTTCATGAGTGCACTATGAACCTATCTCGCTGGCAACTTCCATTTTAAGGCATCCTATATTCTAGTCTCCCAGACCTCTCAGATGCAATTCTATTCATCCAGGAGTTCACTTAATTTATATTCACTACTAGGTCAACCTAGCTGGTTATTCTGCCCTTCCCCAAAATATAGTTATGGAATTCAAAATATTGTGAATATATTTATATTTGAAGAAGCATTCATAGTAACATAACAATACCACTCCTGTGGGTTTAATATAGAACATGGTTAATCCCTTTAACCTATAATTTTATCAAGGAAAGCTTCTTCTTAAAACCATTACAAAAACTCCTTTAATTTAGCTATGGGTGTTCCTTTTAAAAAAAATGAGTTTAGGTTTAAAAACCTTCGAAAACTTGCTTTCGACTTCATAGGATGACCTCTTTCGAAAGCATTAAAATCTATCTTCAAAATATTAGGCTCCTGCCTTTCTAATACTTTAAAACCTTCCTTTCGAAACCTTTCGATTGTATTAAAGTATTAACATTTAATCATTTAGAAACATAGCTTCGAAACCAAAAGAACGTAACCCTTTCAGATCCATTGGAAGTAACCCTTCCGAAACCATTGAAAGTCCTCCTTTCGAAACCATTGGGTTTATACTTAAAATATTATTTGGGTCAAAGTGAATATAGGTGAAAGCAACTCTTTCGAAACCATCCTTTTTCATACATAAAAATATTAGGGAAACATGATGGCGTCGACACCATCCTTTCGAAAGCACAAAACGTCTGGGTAAAATAGCGAAAGGTTGGCTTTGAAACCCCTTTCGAAACCATTGCCTTCGAAACCCCTAACCCCTTTCAAAAACTACAAGAAGTGGCTTAAACTTATAAAACAAAGTACCTTTTGACAGCATTGATATCTTTAATACCATCGAAAGGCTATAGAACGGCAGCAAGGCTTCGACTAGGTTGGAACCCCTTCTTTCAAAAGAATTTCATAAGTAAAGGATCTCATTCGAAAGAAAACTTATGTTAATGGAAACCCTTTCGAAACCTTTTAAAACCTCTTTCGAAACCATATGCTTCGACTCCTTTGAAGGCTAAAACAAAACAAAGGTAGGCGCTTCTCTTTTTAAAACAAACCAAGGTTTCGACTCCTTCGGAAGTTATGCTTTTGACACCTAACCTTTCGCCTTTCTCCAATCCACCGCATACCATCTTTGTGATATCTTGTGTATTGGTTTTGGCTTTGTAGGTTTCGACTGGGTTGAAGGCGAAAGCTCTATGTCGAAAGGTACTTCCCAAAGCAGGCGGAACCCACTTTTTTGAGTAAACATGGTTTAATACTACTTAAAGCAAACCTTTTTCTAACTAACCTACCACATGTCAACACAAGATTGGTTGCCTTAACTTTTTCAAATTCTTTTCTAAAATAACTGCCACTAATTACAAAGAAGTCCCACTTCTAAAATAATTTAATTTGCATAGCAAATCACTTTGGAAAAATTCTCAAATATTTCAGAAATTCACTTTAATCATGTTATCCAACATATCAAAATTCCAGACCTAAATTTTTAATATATTTTCAAAAATAAATTTATAAACCCAAATAACCGTATTTTCCATTGAAAATTCATAACAATTTTTCCATAGCTTGGAAAATTATCAAAATTGAAACCCGACTCCCAAATCATGTTTTATACAACATAAAATTTTTCCATGGCATTTAAACATCATTAAAAACTGGTTTTACCCTAAAATCGTGTGTAACCTATTTAAATAATCTTGTTTAATTTAAACAAATTAATATTTTAGCATATCATCATCCAATTTATCATAAAAACGAATTTACCCTTAAATCTGAAAACATATGATTCAAACCAAAATAGAGATGGAATTATTATTCACCTTGATTTAGATAAGGAGATTAGATTGAGATTGATTTCCCCTAAGCTTGAATCTCTAGCTTTAATTAAATTTCTCTTCTCTTTGATAATGGCTGGCCCTTCTTAATATTCTTGCTTACGTTTTCAAAATGACATGAATGGGGAATGAAATGGTAGGAACAAAAATATATAAGGGTAAGGGTTATGGGTGGCAAATTCCTAATATACCCTTATGTAATTTGATTAACCCAAAAACCATTCTTAAGCCTATTAGTTACTTTATTAGGCACGGCCTTAATTAAATTTATTCAAATCTCAACCCCTTATCACTTATCATTTACATTATTCTATTTAATTTATCTAATTAAATCTCCTGAATAATGTTATCAAAAATTAGGGGTGTTACCGGCTCCCCTCCTTAAAGAATTTTGTCCTTGAAATTTAGTAAGGACTAAATACTAAGCATAGCAATCATCTGTAACGACTTCTAACAACCATACTAGTCTACCTGACTAGGAATTATCTATATAAATCTAATATAGACATACCCTCAAAGCAGATCAGGATAAGTATCTCGAATCCTGTCGTCTGTTCAAGTACAGTCCTTCTCGTTGTCGCTCCACCGAACCTTCACTAACTTGACTGTCTTGTTCCTTAATCTTTTCTCATCTCTCGCAATAACCCGAACTAGTTATCTAACAAAAGTCAAATTAGGCTCTACTACTAGATCTTCCAACCCCGTCGGAGGTATAATAGTCTCTGGATCATGCACATGCTTGCGAAGATGAGACACATGGAATACATTGTGGACACCTGCCATACTGCTCGACAACTCTACTATGTATGCGAGCTTTCCAATCCTTTCTATAATCTTAAATGGACCAACATATCATGCTGCCAGTTTCCCTGACTTCCCAAACCATACCATACCCTTCATCGGTGATACCTTTAGGAAAACCCTATCTCCAACTGAGAACTCTAGGTCTTTATGCCTTTTATTTGCGTAACTCTTCTGTCTGGATTGAGCTTCCTTCATCCGTTCGCAGATCAACTCAATCTTCTCTAGCACGTCCCTAACCAAATCTGGACCTAAGACCAATCTGTTTCCAGTCTCCAACCGACATGCTGATGATTTGCATGGCCTTCCATGCAAAGCTTCAAAAGGCGCCCTTCCTATACTAGTTTGGTAACCATTATTATAGGAAAACTCAACCATATGTAGGTGATCCTCCCAAGATCCACCAAAGTCCAAGACACAAGCTCTCAATAAATCTTTGAGTACCTTATTGACTCTCTCTGTCTGCCCATCCATCTGTGGGTGATATGCAGTATCCAATTTGAGCTTAGTGCCTAACACATCCTGTAGGCTCTTCCAGAATTCGCTAGCGAATAAAGCATCTATGTCGCTGACTATGCTACTAGGAACTCTATGAAGTCTAACTATGTTCTTCATGAACAACTTCGCCAAAACAGGTGCCGTCCTGGTCGATTCTACTGGAATGAAATGGGCACTCTTGGTCAACCTATCCACAATAACCAATATACTCTCATTTCCTCTGCTTGACCTTCGCAGCCCATCTATAAATCCATGGATATTGAATCCCATTTCCAAATTGGAATCTCTAGCGGCTGAAGCAACCCCACTCGGCTTCTGATGTTCGGCTTTCATTTATTGACAGTTTTTATACAGCCTAACCCACAAGCCAACATCCCTCTTCATTCCTTCCCAGTAGAAGCTCCTCTTCATATCTTGATACATCTTGGTCCCTCCAAGATGAATCGTAAACTTGGATCGATGACATTCTTTAAGAACTTCTCTCCTCAAGTTCTCAACATCTGGAACACATAACCGCCCCTTCTTTCTCAACCATCCTCTTCGGTCAAGACAAAAATCTTTCAAATCATCGACCTCGGTTCCAACCTCAAGCCTTCTAATCCTTTCGGCTAATAGTGGATCCTCCTTCTGCTTAGAAGTAATTCTCTCAATCAACACTAGTCGCACTTCTAAACAGGTCAATATGGCAGTACTCTGACTAGAACTAGCAGTCGATCTTAACTGCACACCACAACTAGCTAAAGCTTCTAGATCCTTCCATTCTGCCAACATAGCCAACACCATATTCTGATGTCTTCTACTGAGAGCATCCGCTACCTTATTATCTTTACCCAGTGTATACTCTATACCAAAATCATAAGCAGCCAAAAGCTCTAGCCATCTCTACTGTCGCAGATTCAACTCCTTCTGAGAGAATAAATATCTCAAAGACTTATGATCGGTATACAACTTAAATCTCTCCCCCAAGAGATAATGCCTCCAAATATTCAAGCAAAAAATCACCGCAATCAACTCTAAGTCCTGAGTAGGATATCTTACTTCGTGCGACCTAAGCTGTCTAGATGCATAGGCAATGACTTTGCCCCTCTGCATCAATACTGCTTCCAATCCAGTCTCATATGCATCAGTGTATACTACCAACCCTTGGTTTCCGTCTGGAACTACCAGCACTGGTGCATTGGTCAACAAATGTTTTAACTTAAGGAATGCTACCTCACATTTATCAGACTAAACAAACTTTACCTCCTTCCTGGTAAGCTTAGTCAAAGGATCTGCTATCCGCAAGAAATCCTTAATGAATCTTTTGTAGTAGCCAGCAAGTCCAAGAAAACTTCTAATCTCGGTCACCGTCTTTAATCTCTTCTAATTGTTCACATCTTTGATCTTATCTAGATCGACTGACCATCCTTTCTCTGAAACTACATGTCCAAGAAACTTAACCTCTATCTTCCAAAAATGACACTTGAAAAACTTTTCCTTTAGCTGATTCTGCCTTAGCGTCTCAAGTACAACTCTAACATGATCTTCATGCTCTCTTTCATCCTTAAAGTATACCAAAATGTCATCTATAAACACCAACAAGAATCTATGCAAATACTCTTGGAAGACTCGGTTCATCAAATCCACAAAGAAAGCAGGTGCATTCGTCAACCCAAATGGTATTACTAACCACTCATACGAACCATACCTAGTCCGAAATGCTGTCAAAGGAATGTTGTCCTCCGCCACTCTCAACTGATAGAACCCTGTCGCTAAATCCAACGGGGAAAACACTCTAGCTCCAATCAACTGATCAAACAGATCATCTATCCTCGACAAAGGATACTTATTCTTTATCGTCATTTCGTTCAACTTATGTTAGTCGATACATATCCTTAACGACCCATCTGGTTTCTTCATGAATACCGCGGCCGCTCCCCAAGGTGAACTACTTGGTCTAATAAAATTCCTTTCTTCTAGATCCACTAGCTGCACCTTCAGTTCCTTCATCTCTGTCGGTGTCATCCTGCTAGGTGGTCTACTTACGGTTCAGCTCCTGGCAGAAGATCTATCTGAACTCAACATCTCGTTTTGGTGGTAGTCCTGTGACTGGCTCAAAGACATCTGCAAACTCTCTTGCGATTCGAACCTAACTTAGATCTTCTTCCACTTCCATTGCACTTAACAAAGCACAACTACTTCGGTCAGAATTCTCCGCTGAGAATATAATTCGGTTATGACTATCAGGGTGTCTTAGTGATATCTCCTCATCCTGGCAAAATATCCTAGCCTCATACCTTCTCAACCAATCCATACCCAAAATGATTCTGAAATCTACGAAATCGTAAAAATACAAACTGCATGCAAACTTATGACCTAACAAATCAAGTTCTAACTGGCCGTATCTCATCCCCACAGTTGTATACCCTCTTATTGGATTCGCAACCCTTAAGGAAGTAACAAGGTATGTGGGTTCTAAGCATACCTATCAACCAAGCACTGAGATATAAATGAATGTGATGCACCGGTATCAGATAGTAGCCTAACTGGTATACTCTGAATCAAAAACGTACCTTCCATCATAGTATTTCCTTTTTCAGCTGCAGTTGGCTTAGCAGATGATCCAATAGCAAAAACTTTCCCTTTGTCCGCCCTGACTGGTTCTTATAAAGCCCAACTTGATCACAGTTAAAGCACTTCACATTCTTCTTGTCTGCAGATTTCTTCCCCTTGCCTGACCGACACTCATGAGCATAATGACCATTTTTATCACATTTGAAGCACACCAAATCAGCCTTTGCCTTCTTGGCAGTATCCTCTTTCTAGGCTCCTTTCTTCTTAAAGAACTTCATTTTCTTTCCCTGAGGACCCTGGGATTCAACTGACTTCTCACTGGCACAACCAGCTAGCATCTCTTCATGGCGAATGGCCATCTCCACCACTACATTACAAGGATCACGGATATGGGTCATGGTCATTCTAGCAGGCTCCGGTCTCAGTCCTTGAATGAACATTTCATTTCTTCTGATGCAGTGTCTATAGTGGCATATCTATATCGAGATAGCTCATCAAACTTGGTAGCGTACTCGATTGCTGACATATTACCCTGGACTAAATCCATAAACTTCCTCATCAATGCCGACTTAGCAGCCTCAGATAAAAACATTTGCTCAAACCTCATTCTGAAATCAGCCCATGTTAGCTCTTCCTCCGAAATTCTAGCAGTCACACTATTCCACCAGTGAAGCACTGCCCCTTGCAACTGTCTAGAGGCCAGCCTCCTCTTTTTCCCATCATCCAATCCTAGGTCGTTAAAGATCCTCTCATTGTGCAGTAGCCAATTCTTAACTTCAACAACATCCTCCGTTCCAACAAACAGCTTTCCACCCAAACTGGTGTAATCTCTACTCAACTTAGCATAATTATTCCCAACTGGAGCCACAGGATTTGCTCCTCCAACATTACTAGCAACCCCAGCTTGCAAAAGATTGGCTAACAACTGATACACCATCCCCGCATCAACTGGCGGATTTCCAGCACCTACATTGGCTTCAGCATTTTGGTTAGCATTAGCCGACCGACCTTGGTTCCTCCTGGTATTAGGTCGAGCATTTCCATTGGTTGTGTTGCTTCCTCCACCTAGATTTCTTCTTTCGTTTCCTGCTTCCGTATCCTCTTTCTCGTAAATCTACATACGCGCCTTAGTAAGGTACAGAAGAATGGTCTAAGAGAGAGGGGAACACGTACTTATATTTATATATCTATATATCAAATACAAGTAAGTTACTATAGCGTTAACCCAAACCCCGATCATATTTTCAAATTCATTGGATTATGTTTGAAAATCTTTTAGGTTTAACTTTATTTTAAAGTTTCATAAACTATGCTCTGATAACAACTTGTAACATCCCTCTACTTGGAGGCCCAAAACTAATTGCTCCGGATGCTGCAATCAACCATGGTTATTAATCCTTGGCAACCAAATACGGTGGTGTTAGGTTCATTGATACACAAAAACACATGAATATGGAAAAATTTAAAACGTCAAAAAGCTTCATATTCCTTTTCAAAACATTTCCAATTCATTACATAATCCCACAATTGTCAACCACGTTCAGAGAAAATATTTTTATTACAACATACGCCAAGAGCGACATATGAAGATGCCCCCTTAGATGATCAGAGTATATATATGCAATATAACAACTTTGCCATTACAAACAACACAGCAAAATCAAATAAAAGAAAACTCTATATAGCTATCATGCCTCCTGCACGTCTCCAAAAGCTTTATTCGTCTAATGAGGTACCTGAAAACCTCAACTCTCAGACTACTCAAAATCAATTGAGTACCCGAGAGTTTAAGGGGAAAACATAAACTTCGAGTCAGACATAAGCCTGGTACGAATAATAATCTACCATCTCAAATCATTTAAATATCCAGCGAGACCACGCCGCTTAGCAAAATGGGTTTTCCCCTCACTAGTATCTCAAAACCTTTATAAAACCATATACCGTGCTCCTGCATCCACAATGGTTAAAAACATAGTCATTTTAAAATATTACGATGATATGCAAACATTTTAAAACATACTGGATTTCCCATCCTCTATTTAAATTGACCAACTGTCATAACCTATTAGTTTTCATGGGCTTACTAATAACCTTTATATAATGTATGAACTCCCTGTCCTATTTCATAGTTTTCATGGGTGCACTATGAACCTATTGGCCCCCTACCAATTAACTTAATTAATTCATGGGTTCCCTTGAACCTATTGGTGACTCTAATAACTTTTCACTTATCCTAGTTTTCATGGGTTGACTAGGAATATAGTGACAACTGTTAATAACTTAATTTGGATATAGTTTTCATGGGTGCACTACAAACCAATTAGCCCCTGCCAACCACCCTTTATAACATAGTTTTCATGAGATCACTATGGACCTATTGGTAACCCCAATAACTTCCTAGTCATAGTTTTCATGGGTGCACTATGAACCTGTCTCCCTGACAACTTCCATTTTAAGGCATCCTATATTCTGGTCTCCCTGACCTCTTAGATGCAATTCTATTCATCCAGGAGTTAACTTAATTTATATTCACTACTAGGTCAACCTAGCTAGTTATTCTACCCTTCCCCAAAATACAGTATGGGATTTAAAATAATGTGAATATATTTATTTTTGAAGAAGCAATCATAATAACATAATAATAACACTCCTGTGGGTTTAATATATAACATGGTTAATCCCTTTAACCTATAATTTTATCAAGGAAAGCTACTGCTCAAAACCATTAAAAAAACTCCTTTAATTTATCCATGGGTTTTCCTTTTTTTTTAAAAATGAGTTTGGGTTTCTAAACCTTTCGAAACCTTGCTTTCGACTTCATAGGATGACCTCCTTCGAAAGCATTAAAATATATCTTCAAAATATTAGGCTTCTTCCTTTCTAATACTTTAATACCTTCCTTTCGAAACATTTCGATTGTATTAAAGTATTAACATTTAATCATCTAGAAACATAGTTTCAAAACCAAAAGAAAGTACACCCCTTTCGAATCCATTGGAAGTAACCCTTCCGAAACCATTGAAAGTCCCCCTTTCGAAACCATTGGGTTTATACTTAAAATATTATTTGGGTCAAAGTGAATATAGGCGAAAGCAACTCTTTCGAAACCATCCTTTTTCATACATAAAAATATCGGGGAAACATGATAGCGTCGGCACCATTCTTTCGAAAGCATAAAACGTCTGGGTAAAATAGCGGAAGGTTGGCTTCGAAACCCCTTTCGAAACCCCTAACACCTTTCGAAAGCTACAGGAAGTGTCTTATACTTATAAAACAACATACCTTTCGACATCATTGATATCTTCAATACCATCGAAAGGCTATAGAACGGCAGCAGGGCTTCGTCTAGGTCGGACCCCTTCTTTCAAAAGCATTTCATAAGTAAAGGAACTCATTCGAAAGCAAACTTATGTTAATGGAAACCTTTCAAAACTTTTTAAAACCACTTTCGGAACTATATGCTTCGACTCCTTCGAAGGCTAAAACAAAACAAAGGTAAGCGCTTCTCTTTTTAAAACAAACCAAGGTTTCGACTCCTTCGTAAGCTATGCTTTCGACACCTAACCTTTCGTTTTCTCCAATCCACTACGTACCATCTTTGTGATACCTTGTGTATTAGTTTCGGCTTTGTAGGTTTCGATTGGGTTGAAGGAAAAAGCTCTGCGTCGAAAGGTGCTTCCCAAAGCAGGTGGAACCCACTTTTGTGAGTAAACATGGTTTAATACTACTTAAAGCAAACTTTTTTCTAACTAACCTGCCACATGTCAACACCAGATTGGTTGCCTTAACTTTTTCGAATTCTTTTCTAAAATAACCGCCGCTAATTTCAGATCTAAACCATGGTTAAGTTAATCAAATAAGCCCTTCCATTAAGCAAAACCAATTTTACAAAGAAGTCCCTCTTCTAAAATAATTTATTTGCAATAGCAAATCACTTTGGAAAAATCCCCAAAAATTCTAGAAATTCACTTTAATCATGTTATCTAACATATCCAAATTTCAAACCTAAATTCTTAATATATTTTCCAAAATAAATTTATAAACCCAAATAACCATATTTTCCTTTGAAAATTAATAACAATTTTTCCATGGCTTGGAAAATTATGAAAATTGAAACCCAACTCCAAAATCAAGTTTTATACAACATAAAAAATTTCCGTATCATTTAAACATTATTAAAAATTGGTTTTACCCTAAAACCGTGTGTAACCCTATTTAAACAATCTTGTTTAAATTAAACAAATCAATATTCTAGCATATCATCATCCAATTTATCATAAAAACGAATTTCCCCTTAAATTCGAAAACATATGATTCAAACCAAAATAGAGATGGAATTATTATCACCTTGATTTAGATAAGGAGATTGGATTGAGATTGATTTCCCCTAAGCTTGAATCGCTAGCTTTGATTAAATTTCTCTTCTCCTTGATAATGGACGGCCCTTCTTAATATTCTTGCTTACATTTTCAAATGACGTGAATGAGGAATGAAATGGTAGGAACAAAAATATATAAGGGCAAGGGTTATGGACGGTAAATTTCTAATATACCCTTATGTAATTTGATTAACCAAAAAACCATTCTTAAGCCCGTTAGTTATTTTTTTAGGCACGTCCTTAATTAAATTTATTAGAATCTCAACCCCTTATTACTTAACATTTACATTATTCTATTTAATTTATCTAAAAGTTTAAGATTTAATTGAATAATGTTATCAAAAATTAGGGGTGTTACAGCTGCTTAGGAGAGAGGCGACTGAGGCAGGAAAGCGCTCTAGGAAGTATTGTCACTTCTATGAAACTCATGAGCACAATACAAACAAGTGCATGCATTTTAGAGATTCTATTGAGGAGTTGATATAGAAAATGAAATTGCATCAATTTATTAGAGAGTCATAGGATAACAAACATAATGTTAGACCCCATGGGCCAAATCCCAAGGGACTAGCCCGGATTCAGTGGAGAGGGTGCTAGGCAGCCAGATTGAAGGATTGTTATTAAAACCATAACCGGAAGACCTTATCCAGTAGGAAAAAACTAGAATGAGATGGAGCGGTATGCAAGTTCATTTAAGCTTGTGCCAGGAGAGCTGCTTCTCCATTGAGGATGAAGCTCCGGCTAAGCGGCAAAGGTTGATAATCGATGATATAGTTTTTCAAAATAGGGATTTTGATGGGGTTGAAGTGCCAACCTTTGATCCCATGGAGATAACGGCCCTTGTAGGCCCTGCTACTGTACGTTGAGTCTTGGTGGATTGCACTAGCTTGGTGAATATTATTTTCAAAAGGCCTTTTTATCAAATGAGAATAATTTTGAAGGACGTCAATCCTTGTAAATCTAGGAATCAAGGATTTATTGATAAGGCGAATGAACCTATTAGGATCTGAGGAGTTGGGAGATGGAGATCGCAAGATTGTGTAGTTCAAAAGTTTAAGATTAAGGATGAGTTTTTGGCGTACAATGCCTTTTTGGGCTGACCGGCCCTTATTGGTTTCAAAATAGCACCAGCTCCTTGGTACTTAATGATGAAGTTCCTTGTAGATGCTTACTCTGGCTATAACCAAATATCGATGGACTAGATCAGGAGCACACGAGTTTTATAACGGATTTGGGATTATACTACTACCGAGTGATGTCGTCAATCTAAAGAACACAGGAGCTATTTACCAGAGATTGGTTAATTCCATGTCCAAGGACCAGATAGAATGAACATCGAAAGTGTATGTGGATGATATGCTTTTGAAGTCACGGCTATCGATGAACCATATGAACGATCTTTCAGAAATGTTTGACGTATTAGGGAGGTACATGATGAAATTAAATCCATTGAAGTTGCATCAAGCAAATTTTGTGGATTTGTTGTGAATTCGATTGGCACTGAGACTAATCCAGAGCATATTGACACTTTAAAGAATATAATTGCCCCAACCACGAGGAGGGATATGTAGAGCCTGAACGAGAAGTTTTTTGCATTGAGTAGGTTCATATTAAGGCAACTGATAAGTGTACACTGTTCTTTTATGCCCTCAAAAATGAGAAAGTAAAATTTGTTTAGATGAAAGAATTCCAGGACGCCTTTGAGGAATTACTGAGGCATATGGGAAGACCACCAATCCTATCTAAGCTTTTGGACGGAGAAGATTTGTTTATCAATTTGGCAGTGTATCCTCACGCAATTAAGTGTAGCATTGGTAAGTGAGGAGATAAGGATTCAAAGTCCAGTGTATTACATTAGCAAGCAGTTTACAGGAGATGACAAGAACTATCCAGAGCGGGAAAATAATTTATTGCTTGCTGATTGCATCGAGAAAGTTACAGCCATACTTCTTGGCTCACTTGATAAAGGTGTTGATGGATCAACCTTTGAAGCAAGTATTGCACCAACCCGAGACTTTGGGAAGGTTATTGAAATGGAAAATTGAACTGAGCCAGTACGACATCACTTACCATCCAAGGAGGCCAATAAAAGGACAAGTTCTAACAGATTTAGGAGGCCAATAAAAGGACAAGTTCTAGCTGATTTCGTCGCTGAATTTTCCATTTGGGATGGAGAAGAGGAGAAGATGGTCATACTTCCTCAATGAAAACTATTCATAGATGGAGCTTCTAATGAATGCAATTATAGGGCAGGAGTGGTAGTCCTGACTCCAAAAGGACGATCAATTTGCTATGTATTGAAGCTAAAGTCCCCTGTGAAAAACAAAGAGGTTGAGTATGAAGCATCGATATCGAGACTCGGGATAGCGAAGGATCTGGGGGTAAGGATGCTACATATATTCAGTGACTTCTAGTTAGTGGTCTGTCAGGTAAAGAGGGTATTCTAGGCCAAGGTAACAAGACTTGCCCTTTACTTAACAAAGGCACTAGAACGGTTAAATGATATAGAGTATTACACGATTATGCATGTCCCTAGATCAGAGAACACGAAGGCAGATTCACTAGCTAAGCTGGCCAGCTCTGGAGATGCGTAATTGATGGGATTAGTTCTAGTGGAGGTTTTTTCAGCTCTAAGCATCGACAAAATAGACCTCGATAGGATCTTGGAGGTCGAAGATGAGAAGGAGTCATGGATGACTCCGATCAAGGACTATTTGCTTAAGGGATTCCTAGAAGGATTGTAAAATGCCACGATTTAAAATGCAAGGAGTGTTATATAGGAGAGATTTCTCAACCCCCTGCTTTGGTGCGTAACCAGGGATAAGGCTAGGAAAATCCCCATGGAAATCCATGAGAGTAGTTGTGGTGACCATGCCCCGAGGTAGACATTAGGGAAGAAGATACTTTGCCGCAGATACTTCTACCCAAAAATAAACTAAGATACTACTGATTAAACATAATAGTACGACCGATGCTAGAGATTTGTAAAAATTCCAAGAGCCTCATCCACAGAGCTTATGCAAATGATTAGCTCGTGGTCATTTGAGGTTTGTGGAGTTGATTTAATCGATGTGCTACTAATGTCGAAAGGAGGAGGTTAGTACGCTATTGTTACAGTGGATTACTTCACTAAATGGGCAGAAGCAGAACCGCTTGCCACGGTCACAATTAAGAAAATGATAAGCTTTGTGACGATGAATATTATCTGCAGAAGTTCCCCAAAAAATCAGGACCGACAATGGAACTCAGTTCGAGAGTACCAAGTTCAAGGATTTCTTCAACCGATGCCCGGAGATAAGCAAGGTCAAAGGGTGAAGCCGAGATTCTGGCTTCTAGAATGCCGAGTCCCGAAGACAAGACTTGGCATGTAAAGGAATCACGAAAAAGTACTACCCCACTCGCGCCCCAGCGGGACATGCTTGGCTGAGGTCGAGCGGGAAAATTAATGGATAAAATCAGTCACGCCCGCTTATTGGCGAGGTAGGAGATGTTAGGATATAAATGTCTAAACCGCTATTTTTCAAAGATAGGAAACAACATGGAACTTGTTTTAAACTTGTTGATGGTAGAAGGAAACTCAATTAAGGGTAGAAGAGAATAGCTATAGAGTTGGTTAAAAATTAGTTTTGTTTGGCAGAACAGAAACACTTTGGCAACAAAAAAACAAAACTAGGCAACGGAATATAATTAATGTACTATTAGGAAATTATTTATATGTACAGAACTACAGTAAGTAAAAGCATTGCATAGACACAGGCATTTATATTGTGGATAAATTGGAACACAAGTAGTTATATTATGTATGCAGGAAATTGTTCATAGGAGGGTAAAATATAAAAATGCGGAAATGTAAATGGAATAGAGATAGTAAACAAAAGCAATATTTCATTACATTAATTTTTTATATACATCAGTTGTAAGGCCCGCTCCCATACAAAAACAGCCTATATACAACAAGGAAAAATAAAAGGAGTATCACTAAGTAATACTATTGAGTAATATGGAGAATAAAGCGATACGGGGCATATATGTGAATATTCCCTTAGACCAACACCGATACGTA
Organism: Allium fistulosum; assembly: GCA_030737815.1. NCBI lineage: Eukaryota > Viridiplantae > Streptophyta > Magnoliopsida > Asparagales > Amaryllidaceae > Allium > Allium fistulosum. The sequence continues at coordinate 286,952,867 of CM060904.1, read as the reverse complement.
TCCCAATAATGTGTTACTTACCATTTGCGTACTCGGTCTCGGTACAAAGCAATAAGCATGTATGCCTCCAAGACAGAATAATACAAAATATATAGTACATAACTAGAGAACACAGAGTCAGAATCGCAGTGATAAAATATAATATACAATATACTATGTATGTTCAAAATACAATCTCAAGAATATACATCCCGAATCACATATATTTAATTACTTACAACTAAACTGCATAACTTTTCTCCACTAAACCCAGTAACATAAGTTGATCTTGTCGTCTTTATATCTGAAACGTCTCGAGGTGATCCGAGTATTATAAAATAACTCATGGGCCAGTCTATGTTTAATCAAGGATAACAAATTAGGTGATACAGTATAAATAAGGAAGAATAACATGATATTACTATCAAAGATACTCAAACGAAAGACCACATGTCAAAGTGTGTGTGTGTGTGTATAAAATCCTTAAGGCATCACATTACTCAAATATCTCAATTTCATATAAATCAATTGGAACGATGTCATCACCCATATAAAACAAATCAATAGAAATCAAGAAGACTATCTCCAATAGGTGAATCATCCCTACAATACAACCTCATCTTATAAAATGAATCATCAAGTGAAAAAGGACACACATCAATGCCCTAATATAATACCATAAAATCATATATCAATAGATAATGTGAGATAGCCCATTAAATCATCCAAATGATATCAAACTATACAAACCACAAAGAAAATCCAACATAATCCAAATCATAATCAATAATAAAGGCTATCTAAAAATATTAAGTCATCAAACGGTATGGATATAATGGGGACTGACTACACTTCAGACTCAACCAGTCTCTAGTCTAGTCAACTCATTGTAGGAACAAAAAATATATATATATATATATATATCCCAATCTACTACACACTCAGAACCCTGAAGCAGAAAGGGAGACAGATAGCACACATCATGCTCTAAGAAACTAGGACTACTCGCCTCCCATGGAGTATCATTTGTTCCTATAGTCTTTATTTACCTCGACGGACATCGTGACCCCATCCACCATCGGTTGGTCTATGCGTAGCCCTAGTCATGACCCTGCTTTGCCCCTAAAGGTAACAAAGTACTGGCCTATGCGACACATGGAGCTATAAGGCACCTACCCTACCAACTACCAATCCTGTTATACACATCGAATACAATAACCAACAACATTGTTATGGATCTGCGGCGCGACATCACGATCAGGCTGCCAGGGTGGATACTGGCCAATCTGGTTCACTCTCGAACCATAAAGGGAGCTGGACACAATGTGAATGGTCATATAGTACTCAACCTATAGTTGTATACATCTCTAACCGTAGGCCAACTCACGGCTCGCATAGTCAACACATGACTATCATATACTTACCGCAGTGAGTATCACCACATACATATGAGCATATCCCCGTTTAGGTGACATTTACATACAAAGAATAATCAAACGAATAACATAACGGCATCCCATACCACTGCGTGTTATTCGAATGATTATTCAATACTCATAATCTACACTCAGTCCACACTAGATATTTCTATATGACAAGTCCAATGAATAACTGGAATAGTCTTACCGAAGGTCTCATACCAGACGATATTACTAATCTATTTATTCAAATTTCTCATCACACAGAAATGAAATCTCACAAATTAACTACAAAATATCGCAACTTCATATAGAAGGATGTTATTACCGTATCATATCAAATCACATCAATGGTGAATCATTCATATCATTGGAATAATAAAAAGAAAATAAAAAATTGGAAATCAAAAACTAATTATAAAAATTTATTATTCAAATAAATATAAATATACGAATCAATACTTAATAATGAAATATTCATATAATTCAATTTAATGTACAATGAAAGAATGATCAGGAAAACGATACAATTGATTATCTAAATAAGTATCCACATAAAACATTTAACTTAGTTCCTAACAATATTACATATAAGAATATATAAAACTAAACCTTATATAAGAAAGTCAATCTTTAAAAAAGAAGAATAAATGGATATTCATAGGTTTAGTGAGAAATAAATTCACGTATAATCTTGTTATTCACATTAAATATCCAATTTCTTAATCCTTAATCAAATTAATTAATAATTAAATATATTTATAATCAATTAAATACACTTTCAAAACTTAAATTATGTTTATATATTAAAATTTCACTCTTTTATAACTTGCTAAATAAAACCAATTAAATAATAATGATAAAATTACTTTATTAATATACATATTTATCTTATATGTACATGTTCTTATATGTATAAAGTATATAGTAAATATATATTAACAATTAAATATATTTATGTTAATTTATTTGAAATGTAAATATAAATCTACTTTAATAAAAATTACAGAAACTTTGTCTACACTCATCCCGAAAATGAAAACACAGCTGAAAAGGATAATTCACGAAGTAAAGAATGAAGTAGTAGACATAGGTCAAAGGAAACAAACTAATTATGATAGGACATTACAAATGAAAGAAATACATTAAAGGAGAAGAAAGTAAATTATTGTACATAAGTGTCTATAAAATTGCACACATGTTCGACCATAGGAAGTAGGATTAAAATGAATCTCAGTAAGATGAATTAGTCCAATATATATATCACTCATTTTAAATATGATATTATACAACTTCTAAATTAATTTAGTTCTCAATTCTTAAACAAACATTTATTTTCAAAATTATATAATTTCATCTCTAATTATCTTGTTATAATATTCCAGTATTCTGAAGCAGATTCAAATTATTTCATTTAATTTCCAAAAACGATCCATTTTTGATTAATTAAATATTTATTATCAATTACTCCTAAAACCAGGTTGTTACATACTCCCCTCCTTAACAAAATTACATCCTCGCAATTTCCTTAGGAGGAATCTATAACAAAGCTGATAACTCCATTACCAATTATATTTAAATATAAGTTAAATAACCATTAAAACAAATCTCGCAATATTAATTCAAAAATACTTCCTCTTATATAAAATTATATTCTATTATTAACACCACTATATAAATACTTCACAGGAATTTATAAAACAAATACTTTCCAAATCAAGTTTCCAATTTGGAATAAAATTTTACAAATTTCAATTTCTTATGATTAAGAATATTCATATACAAAAAGATCTCTTTATAATAAAAATAATATTCAATAATCGTTAATTTAAAATAAATAAATATATATTTCTCAAAATTTTCCTTCCATATTAACTTATAACCTTATCAAGTTCATAATATCTCAATATTAATCCACACAGGGTCAATGAGTTTGTATTTATATATACTCAAAACATCATAATTCAGATATCTTATATATATATATTATATAAAATAACAAATACGTCCCAAATGATTACCTATATAATTGTCCTATATGTATACCTACTATCCATAATTACAATGTGCCTACCTAACTCACCCTAGGGGAAACAGATCCTAAGTCTCATCTAGACCAATGACTTGTGTCTCTCATACACAATGTATTGTTATGAACCTGCTTTGATACCATTTTTTGACACCCCCACTTCTACACCCATACTACACAAGAGTGTTACTAAGTAATACTGTCGAGTAATACAGAGAATGATGCGATATGGGGCACATATATGAATATTCCCTTGGACCAACAACGGTACGTATCCGAATAATGTGTTACTTACCATTTGCGTACTAGGTCTCGATACAAAGCAATAAGCATGTATGCCTCCAAAGTAGAACAATACAAAATATACGGTACATAACTACAAAACACAGAGTCAGAATCACAGCGATAAAATATAATATACAATATACTATGTTTGTTCAAAATACAATCTTAAGAACATACATCCGGAGTACATATATTTAATAACCTCCAACTAAATTGCATAACTTGTCTCCATTAAACCCAGTAACACAAGTTGGTCTTGTTGTCTTTATATCTGAAATGTCTCGAGTTGGTCCAAGTATTATAAAATAACACTTGGGTCAGACTATGTTTAATCAAGGATAACAGATAAGGCGATACAGTATAAATAAGGAAGAATAATATGATATTACTAACAAAGATACTCAAATGATAGATGACATGAGTGTGTATATATATATATATTCCGCAAGGCAACACATTACTTAAATATCTCAATTTCATATAAATCGGTTGGAACTGATATCAAAAGATGTTATCACCCATATAAAACAAATCAATAGAAATCAAGAAGACTATATCCAATAGGCGAATAATCCATATAATACAACCCCATCATATAAAATGAATCATTAAGTGAAAAGAGCTAACGTACATCAATGCCCTAATATAACATCATAAAATCATATATCAATAGATAATGTGAGATAGCCCGTTAAATCATCCAAATGATATCAAACTATACAAACCTCAAAGCTAATCCAACACAATACAATTCATAATCAATAATAAAGGCTCTCAAAATATCAAATCATTAAACAGTATGGATATAATGGGAACTAATTACACTTTAGACTCAACCAGTCTCTAGTTTAGTCAACTCATTATAGGAATGGTATATATATATGCCAATCCACTACACACTTATAGCCTTGAACTAGAATGGGAGAGTGATAGCACACAACATGATCCAGGAACCCAGGACTATTCGCCTCCCGCAAAGTACCATCTATTCCTATAGTCTTTTGTTACCTCGATGGGCATCGTGACCCCATCCACCATCGGCTCGTCTACGCGTGGCCCTGGTCACGACCCTTCTTTGCTTCTACTGGGAACAGACAACTAGCCTATGCGACACAAGGGGCTGTAAGTCACTTAACCTACCAACTACCAATCCTGTGATGTGCATCGAATATAATAATCAACAATGGTGTCGTGGATTTTGGGCGTGACCCCAATCAGGCTGCCAGGGTGGATACTGGCCAATTTGGTTCACTCTCAAACCATAAAGGGAGCTGGACACAATGTGGATGGTCATATCGTACTCAACCTGTAGTTTTATACATCTCCAACCGTAAGCCGACTCTCACATAGTCAACACATGACTATCATATATTTACCGCAGTGAGTATCACCACATACATATGAGCATATCCCTGTTCGAGTGACATTTACTTACAAAGAATAATCAAACGAATAACATAACAGTGTCCCATACCACCACATATTATTTGAATAGTTATTCAGTGCATAAACTACACTCAATCCATATTAGATATTTCTATATGACAAGTCCAATGAATGCCCGGAAAAGTGTTACCGAAAGTCCCATACCAGATAGTATCACTAATCCATATATTAAAATTTTTTGTTACAAAGAAATGAAAACACAAAAATTAACTCTAAAATGTCATAACTTCGTATAGAATGATGTCATCACCGTATCGTATCAAATCAATAATCAAATCACATCAACGGTGAATCATTCATATCATTGGAATAAAAAAAGAAATCGAAAATAAAAAACTAATTATAAAAATATATTATTCAAATAATCATAAATAAACAAATCTATACTTAATAATAAAATATTCACATGATTCAATTTAATGTACAATGGGAAAATGATCAGGAAATGATACAAATTGATTATCTAAATAAGTGTGCATATAAAATATTTAACTCAATTCCTAACAATATTACATATAAGAATTTATAAAACTAAACCTTATATAAGAAAGTAAATCTTCAGAAAACAACAATAAATGGATAATTCATAGGTTAGTGATGTGCATGTAGAAGTGTATATTTTTACTCCTATATTTAATCTACTTTTATTTAAATAAATGATCATATTAGGGTATTTTACATGTTTAAACCAAAATTTAAATTGTTTTCAAATCATCATTCATCTTAATTTGGGGGTAAAATGGTAATTTTGTGTATGATTTATTTTGAGAAAATTTATTTGCATATTTTTATTTTTATTTATAGGAAATGGAGTGCAAATATGAAGAGGTTTCGTGGATGTATGCATGCACATATGTTGGAAGCTAATGAAAAATGGAAATAAAAGAATTCATGCAACATGGAGGAGCCCACATGCTCACTAACTAATTGTCCATAATTAAAAGCACATGTACATGTTAACGGAGACTTAAAGGCATGTTAGTGGGGATTCATTAACTCCCTGATGATTACTTCGAGGTTACAATAAATTAATGGAAATTTTGGTAGTCCCCTAAAATATGAATTAGGGTTTTAAGCATGTATAAATACCCCTTTATGTTTCATGTAATCATCTTCTTCTTTTTATGCAAGTTGTAGTGCAAAATTAGTGATAAATAAAATGTCTCTTTAATGGCTTCTTAGCCTTACTCTTTACTTTCATGCATTTTTATTTCAGGCTTACTTTTATTGCTATTTTATTTTATGCTCTCTTATTTACTTTATGCTTCTCTTATTTCATGTTAGTAGCATAGATTTAATTCTTGTAATTAATTTAGTTTTATTTCATGCAAGTAGTTAGCTCTCTTTTCTTTTAATTAGCTCTCATTTTCCTTGTTTTTTATGTTGATATCATTTTATGTTAACATGTATTCAAATATCAGTAGCTAAACCCCTTCAATTTATGGGTAATGAAGCTCTCATGTAACCTATTAAATTAACATAATGATTTCATCTATAATCTCTCTTTTGTGCTTAATGGAAACTTTGAATAATGGTGGTTCATGTCACTTTTTAAAGTGAATTTACGTTGACATCTCAAATCGGCTATGCATGTTCCATTGTAATCATAAACTATTTGATCATTTTCCTAAGTGATTTTGATGATGAAAGTCAAACTAGAATCAAAATTTGATGCTCTATATTATTAATTCATAGTAAATAGATCATGTTTAAAATAGATTTTATTCTTAATTTCATGCCATTTTCATAAGAGTTGATAAGTGGGTTTGAATGGTGTGCTAGAGTTTGATGGTTTAAGTTGTGCTAATTAATAGCATAAATAAACCATACCTATAATAAACACATCAATCATTATTACCTAATATTTTAATGAGAGATTATAAATGAACTTGGTGTTGATTTATATGAATGATTGGAAATGGATTTGCCTCTAAATTGCTCTTTAATCTCATAGTTTTATTCACTTTTGTTCTAATTTATTTTCTACATTTTTTCTTAGTTTAAAACCACTTTAAAACTTTGTGCTAATTTGATTGAGTAATATTAAAATTTAATTCTTTCCTTGAGGATTGAACCGCTCTCACGTACGTACTACGATTGTACGCCGTGCGCTTGCGGTTTTATAATGATTATATTTTATGACGGTTTTCTAATCGATAGAAAATCCGTCGTTTTAACAGTTAATGAGAAATAAATTCAAGTATAATCTTGTTATTCACATTAAATATCCAATTTCTTAATCCTTAGTCAAATTAAATATATTTATAATCAATTAAATACACTTTCGAAAAATAAAATTATATTAATATATTAAAATTTCACTCTTTTATAACATGCTTAATAAAACCAGTTAAATAATAATGATAAAATTACTTTATTAATATATATATTAATGTTATATGTATATGTTCTTATATGTATAAATATCTAGTAAATGTATATTAACAATTAAATATATTTATGTTAAATTTATTTGAAATGTAAATATAAATCTACTTTAACAAAAATTACGAATGCTTTGGCTACTCTCATCCCAAAAATGAAAACACGGCTCTAAAAGATTATTCGCGAAGTAAAGAATGAAATAGTAGGCATAGGCAAAGGAAACAAACTAATTATGACATGACAACACACATGAAAGAAATACATGAAAGTACAAGAAAGTAAATCAGTACATGAGTGTCTATAAAATTATACACAAGTTCGCCCAAAGGAAGTAGGATAAAAATGAATCTCAGCAAGATGAATTAGTAACATAGACTAAATCGAAGAGTTGTCTGTCATGGTATATTGCCTACATATTTACAACTCACATTTTATAGAATATATTTAAGGTAGTCATCTTTTATTATCGTGATAGACCATAATTTTGTTCAATAAATAACCTTCTCAAATTTAACTACTATTGTAGAAATGAGCTTCTCTTTATTTTATTGTTTTAGTCCTACTTACAATCTCTTGCTAGATTTTCAAAAACTTATGTATAAGTTAGTGGGGATTCATTAACTCCCTGATGATTACTTCGAGGTTACAATAAATTAATGGAAATTTTGGTAGTCCCCTAAAATATGAATTAGGGTTTTAAGCATGTATAAATACCCCTTTATGTTTCATGTAATCATCTTCTTCTTTTTATGCAAGTTGTAGTGCAAAATTAGTGATAAATAAAATGTCTCTTTAATGGCTTCTTAGCCTTACTCTTTACTTTCATGCATTTTTATTTCATGCTTACTTTTATTGCTATTTTATTTTATGCTCTCTTATTTACTTTATGCTTCTCTTATTTCATGTTAATAGCATATATTTAATTCTTGTAATTAGTTTAGTTTTATTTTATGCAAGTAGTTAGCTCACTTTTCTTTTAATTAGCTCTCGGTTTTCTTGTTTTTTATGTTGAAATCATTTTATGTTGACATGTATTCAAATATGAGTAGCTAAACCGCTTCGATTTAGGGGTAATGAAGCTCTTATGAAACATACTAAATTAACATAATGATTTCATCTACAATCTCTCTTTTGTGCTTAATGTAAACTTTGAATGATGGTGGTTCATGTCTCTTTTTAAGTGAATTTGATAGTCTATGTTGACATCTCAAATAGGCTATGGTTGCTCCATTGTAAACATAAACTATTTGATCATTTGCCTAAGTGATTTTGATGATGAAAGTCAAAACTAGAATCAAGATTCTCTATATTACTGATTCGTAGTAAATAGACCATGCTTAAAATAGATTTTATTTTTAATTTCATGTCATTTTCATGAGATTTGATAAGTGGGTTGAATGGTGTGTTAGAGTTTGATGGTTTAAGTTGTGCTAATTAATAGCACAAATAAACCATACTTATAATAAACACATCAATCATTTCTACTTAATATTTAATGAGAGATTATAAATGAATTTGTGTTGATTTATATGAATGATTGGAAGTGGATTTGCCTCTAAATTGCTCCTTAATCTCATAGCTTTATTCATTTTTGCTCTAGTTTATTTTCTACAATTTTTCTTAGTTTGAAACCACTTCAAAACTTTGGACTAATTTAATTGAGTAATATTGAAATTTAATTCTTTCCCTGTGGATCAACCTGTACTCTCATACGTACTACGATTGTACACCACGCACTTGTAGTTTTATAACAATTATATTTTACAACGGTTTTCTAATCGGTAGAAAATCCATCGTTTTAACAAGTTTTTGGCGCCGTTGCCGGGGAAAGCAATTCAATTTTTATTTACTCTTCGAATTAATTTTCTTTAATTTTCATTTTCTTCTTTAGTGAAAGAAACCACATTGCCTTTGTTATATTTTGTTTGTTGTGCATTTCTGTTGCATTTTGTGTTTTGATCACTTGTTTATTTTGTGAATTTAGTGTTAAAAAAATCTATAGTGGATGTTGTACTATCTGTTCTTCTTTAGTATTTTATTCACTATTCTCCATACACTGCATATTTTTTTCTCTGTTTCATATTCTTTTCTCCATACATTGTTCACAATTCACTGTTTCCATACATATTATATTCATTTAGTTCTTTTGTTCATTTTCATTTAGTTCTATTTCATTTTCTGTTGTTCACTGTTTCCATACATTTTCTATTATTCACAGTTCACTGTTTCCATATATTGCATTTTGTTGTTCATCTCAGTTTTGGTTTTTAATCCACCTTCCTGCAACTACTACTCCCACAACCCATAACAAATGCCAACTTCCTCAACAACAGCCTACCCCTCCACAAAAGTCAAGCCATCACCATCAAAATCACTTACTATCTCTGCCTACAACTGCTTCTTCAATCCCCTGTTACAGCATTCAGCCTTCAACCATTCACCACCTTCACCATTAGCACTTACATCTCCCACTTCAACCGCATATCCACACACATCATCATTCAACTTACACCTCCTGCACCAGGAATCCCACTTCACCACTTCCCTGCATCCCAACAGCACTTCACCAACAACCTCGTCGACCTGCAACCTAAACTCACCTGTACCAACAGAAGCCCAAAACACTCCCTAGTACCAGCAGCCCTACATTCTTGCTATCACCAAACAACACCCGCCTACTCAAGCATACAAAACCCATCCACCACAATTCTTCATCCAACATCCCCAAACTTCACCACTGCTACTAAGCAAGCAGCGCCTTCATCACTTCCCACTGCCACCATCAGACAACCTCATTGCTAACGAGACACATCAACCACCACAGCAACTCCATAACACTACTTCCCTACTGCAAACATCACTATAGCCATTCTTCACAACTTGCCTTACTGGAATGCTTCTTCCTCTCCACATAACAATACAAAATTCCTGCACATTCATCTCCTCTACAGTCAACTACTAAAATCACCCACAGCCACCTTATACATCAACATCATGCCAAAGTAGCAGCCTACCTCCCCATACTTCCACCTACTCCTTCCACTGCAAACTACCCCTTCCAGACCGTCACAAACGACCACACTCTACCATCACAAACAACTGCCAACTTATCATTGCCTCCTCACACTACCAGCAAATTCACCTTCACGACCTCCAACTACAACAATCACCATCACAAACTCAAACAAACCCAACGCCGAGCACAACTACTCACAACCACCATCACCAGCAACTTCTCTCACTACAAAACCCAAATCCACAGACCGAAATCCCCAAATCACCAAATTCTAATAACAACTTTCATCACTAACCCACAATCCAACTTGAAAATCGCAACCATCGCCTCCTTCTGCCTAAATCCGAATCGCCTGAACGCGAATCACCCTTCTTCTGGAAATTGGAATTGGAATTTTGAACTAACGAGATTTGTGTAGTTTCAATTGGAGCAACTATTTGGTTTGATTGAGTGAATATTTGGGTTCTGTTTACTTTATTTTAGTAGTTCGGCTTCATTTGTTTTGGACCGGGCATTAGTTAGGGTTTTAATAAAAAAACCAAGTTTGTTTTTGTTTTCTTCTCTTCCTTCTAAAACAAACAAAAAAACAAAAAAAGAACAAAGAAAAAAGGGGTTTTGTTTTTTATTTCCCTTCGGTTTCTTGTCTTGAGTTAATTTTTTTTAGTTCTCTTTGGTTAATCTTCATTCTTTTGAGTTTAAAAAAATTATTTGCTTTTTTCTGTTCTCCGTAAATAAATAAATAAATATATATATATATATATATATATATATATCTTATTAAACTCTTTTTCAGGTTGCAAAAGCAGAAGGAGATAAATTGCCCTGCTCTGCTTACTTGCTATAAAAAATCGCCGCTTTAAAATACATTGCTAATAATTCTGCACGTTCTGGTATTGCTCTTCTCTCTTGTTTTTATTTTTCTTGCATTGTTGGTTGCTTGCATTTTAAAAATCCAAAAAAAATCAAATCTCATTTGTATTTGCATTGTTAATGCACGTTTAATTTCTGTTTTGCATTCATCTCATCTTGTTTTTATTTTCTAAGGGAAACACCCAAATCCACATAAGGTAGGGGATTTCATCACCCCTTCCTTGGCCCCGAAATTGCATTTCATCGTATAATTTGATGAATAATAACGGTTAGACGTTGGACTTAAGGGTGTCGCGAGCTCATCTAGGGCTTAATTGTATCTTGATAAGTTGTTTTCTTTCGACAATCTAATTTCTTGGTGTCTAGCCTACGGTAGAGCAATAATCAGTTATAAATATTACAGTGATTCATAAATATTATAGTGATTGTTTCTCTGAAGGTACTTAAACCTTCGGCTGCATTGCTACGGTGATTCGTGGTGCAACAATAACCTCTGTCCGTTACCTGGCTAAGAACTATTTGATTGGATTAAGTCAAAGTGTGATTATACAATTTTGGGATAGGAGCTACTAAGGACAGAAAATCTATAATTAAGTCATTGTATTCATTTAGTTGCATTAGTTCATGTATATATATAAAAAAGATCCAAAAGTAAAAAAAATCACATTTTCCTTAATTTAGTTTTTAAATAAAAATCTAAAAAAAAAAAGATCTTTTCAAGTCTTTTCCTTTGGAAAACAAAAATAAAAAAAATCAAACAAAAATAAAAATCCAAAAACAAGCATTTTACTTAAGTTAGATTTTTTTTAGAAAAACAAAAATTCAAAAAAAATTCTTTTCAAAAACAAAACGTAAAAAAAAGAAAAACATATAAAAAAAATTTAAAATCTAAAAATACAAAACAAAAATCAAATCTCCCTTTTTTAAAAATAAATTCTTTTTGGTAAACATTTTTCCTTTAAAAGAAATATAAAAAAACAATTTTCATTTCGTTCATTTTCTAAACCTTGTTTTATTCTCTTAAACATGATTCTCACGTCTTTCTTCCCTTTGTCTTTTCACTTGTGCATGAGTACCAGGACTCGTGACACAACAACGAATCGTTTAACTCGAATAAACGATCCTCCAACGATGGTGAATGAAAACACCCCTATAACTCTCACGGATAGAATATTTCCCGATAGAGTTTCTATTCCTTCTTGTACCACATTACCCGCCCTAATGGGTAATCAGTTCGAAATTCATTCAAATCACATTGCCATGCTTCCAAAATTTGGCAATTTTGAACACGATGACCCATACATTTTCTTAACAAAATTCGAACAACTATATGCAACCATTAAACTCCAACAACTATGTGATGACGGAATCAAACTTCGGTTAATTCTGTTTGCCCTTACCGATTATGCTGAAAAATGGTTGTACAGCTTACTGTCAAACTCGATCAAAACTTGGGATGAATCGTTAAAGTCTTCTTAAAAAATTCTACCCCTTGGAAAAAAACGACCAAAATACGAAACGAAATTGTGAATTTTCATCAATTCAGGGATGGACCTTTCAGAAAATACTTTGAAAGATTTAAATAGCATTTGATAAAATGTCCACACCATAATTTTGGAAAATGGACTCTTTGCCAAATCGATACGATGGACTTGAAAATAGCTCACAAACCATGCTTGAATCAATGTGCCAAGGCAATTTTCTCGCCCAACATCACGACGATGCTCGGCAATCCTTGAAAACTTGGCCAAAAAATCATCCCAATGGGAACGTTCTAACGAAAAATCCATTTATTCATGATCGAGCGCACACTCGATAGGATCATCTTTGGCTTTGGAAGCTAAAATCGATGCAATGATCAATAAATTCGATAACATTTTCTCATCCAACCAAATGAACTAAGCTTCCCAACCAACGTGTTATAAATGCAACGATCTGAATCACATAGCCGATCAGTGTTCTAATTCGATAGAACAACTCAATGCTTTTAACAAGGTTAAGAATGACCCCTTTTCTCCAACGTACAATCCTGGTTGGAGAAATCATCCTAATTTTGCATGGAACCAAAATAATTCTAACACGAATTTGGTTCATCCCAATTTTCAAGCATTTTCGAACAATGCTTCGAATCCTTCTTTTCAGCCCAACCAATTTCAACAAGATTTTGTGCCTCCATCTCAAAATCAACTACAACAATCTTTTGCTCCCCAAGACGATAAACGATTGACTTCACTTTAGAAAAGTCTTTAAACATGAGCTAAAGCAACCACTCAAAACCTTGAATCAAATAGCAATTTGCAAATTTGTTAACCTCGTATATGCAGAATACGAGTCAATCAATTGCTAAACTTGAAATGCAAAAGATTCAATTAGCCACCTCTGTGAGTGAACGTGAACAAGGCACATTCCCAAGTCAGCCAGTTCCAAATCCCAGAAATCAAAACACGAATTCGAATCAAACCCATGTTGTTCAAGATAACAATGTCAACCAAATGAATGTTATCACAACTTTGTGTTCCAGTCAACAAATTGATAACCAAGTAGTCAATCCAAATGATTTACCGAAAGCTCCTCTTGACACTTCAAAAACGACAAGCAATTCTGAGCAAAACATCGAGCCAAACATCAAATCAAATTCCAATCCAAATTCTTCTTCTACTCAAGTAGACCGACCTATTGAGTATCGATTTCCATTTCCACATCTCTTTCGACACAAGAAACACTCTAATCAAATGCAAAAGATGTTGGAAATTTTCAACAAGTGAAGGTGAACATTCCTCTTCTTGATATCGTTCGACAAGTCCCAACTTACGCTAAATTCTTAAAGGACTTGTGTACTCAAAAATGACACACTCATGAACCCTAGAAAGTTTTCTTAGCAGCCGGTCTTAGCGAAGTTTTGTCTCAATCAATCCCCATAAAATACAAAGATCCTAGATGTCCAACGATCTCGTGCACGATAGGAGACAAGGCGATTAACAAGTGCTTCTAGATTTGGGTGCGAGTGGTAATTTGATTCCTTATTCAGTTTACCAGCAACCGTGTTTGGGTGAACTAAAACCGGCGAAAGTAACTCTTCAATTTACCGATCATTCGATAAATAAACCTATGGGAGAAATCGAGGACGTACTCATCAAAATTGGTCAATTCATATTCCCCGTCGATTTCATTGTTCTAGAGACACAATCAGTGAATAATTCGATGTGTCAAATTCCATTGATTTTAGGGCGACCTTTCTTAGCCACTTCAAATGCCCTAATCAATTATTGAAATGGTTCGATGAAAATTTCTTTTGGAAACATGACTTTGGATCTTAACATCTTCAATCTCGAAAATCAATCAAATGAACCACTTGACCAAACGTTGGAAGTTAGCTCCATTCAAGAAAATTTTGACAATGAAATAGTTGAACTTAACAACGAATGCGAGATTGAATACGAACAACTGTTTCGAGACGAGTCTAACGAAATTGAAAATGTTCTTCCATTTGAACCCCGCACTGTTGAATCAGAACTTCAACCAAATTCTTTGATTGGGCAACTTATTTGATTGAGCAACCCCCTAGGTTGGAACTCAAACCTCTTCCAGATCACCTTAAGTATGCATAATTAGGTGAAAACGAAATGTTTCCTGTCGTAATCTCCTCAAATCTCTCTTGATCAAGAAGCTTCCCTTCTTTCAATTCCATCGAAAAACAAAGAGGCAATTGGATGGTCGATTACTAAAATAAAGGGAATTAGTCCCGCTCTTGTTCAACATCGTATCCATTTATTTGACGAAGCCAAGCCTGTTTGTGACGTGCAACGAAGACTTAACCCAAAAATAAAGGATGCGGTTCATGATGAAATTCTTAAAATTCTCGATAATGGAATCATATACCCATCTATGATAGTTCATGGGTCGGCCCAATTCATGTAGTGCCTAAAAAGACTGGACTTACCATTATCAAGAACGATGCTAACGAACTCATTCCAACTCGTACTCAAACGGGTTGGCATGTTTGCATTGGCTATCGAAAATTAAATGTTGTAACACGTAAAGATCACTTCCCTCTTCCTTTCATCGATCAAATGCTTGAACGATTAGTTGACAATGGATTCTATTGCTCTCTTGATGGTTATTTCGGTTAAAACCAAATTCCAATCGCTCCCGAAGATCAAGAGAAAATGACTTTCACGTGTTGGCACCTTTGCATATTGACATATGCCATTTGGCCTTTGCAATGCTCCTGCTACTTTTCAAAGATGCATGGTCAGCATCTTTTTCGACTTGATCGAACGCTTTCTGGAAGTGTTTATGGACAATTCTCCATCTTTGGAAACTCTTTTTCTGAGTATTTACACCATCTTGGGTTGGTTCTTACTCGATGCAAGGACAAACACTCAACGTTAAATTGGAGAAAATGTCATTTTATGGTCAAACATGGCATTGTCCTTGGGCATGTCATTTAAAACAAAGGCATTGAGGTGGATAAAGCAAAAGTTGATGTAATTATGAATCTACGCATTCCCAAATCTGTCAAGGACATTCGTTCATTTCTAGGACACACTGGTTTCTATCAACGCTTTGTGAAAGACTTTAGTAAACTTGCTCGACCTCTGACGAATCTTCTTTGAAAAGACATTCCATTTGACTTTAATTTTGACTGTGTTTCTGCTTTTGAACGTCTCAAAAACGAACTCATTTCCGCTCCCATCATTTGCTCACCCAATTGGGATCTTCCTTTCGAAATAATGTATGGCGCTTCTAACTTTGCGATTGTTGTTATCTTAGGACAACGAGTCAACAAAATTCTTCATGCCATCTACTACGCTAGTATGACTCTTAACGATGCTCAACTTAATTACACAACCACCGAAAAAGAACTTCTAGCGGTAGTTTTTGTGCTAGAAAAATTTCGATCTTATTTGATTGGCTCACACATTATGGTTTAAACTGATCACTCCGCTCTTAGGCACCTTTTCGTTAAAAAGGACGCTAAGTCTCATTTGATCAGTTGGATCCTGTTACTCCTAGAATTTGACCTTACGATAAAAGACGAAAAAGGATCCAACAATGTCATTGCTGATCATCTGTCGCGTCTTCCAGACGCACCGTCTTCTTTACCGATCAACGAGAACTTTTCTGATGAATAACTCCTTTCCGCTTCTATCGATCCATGGTATGCCGACATAGTGAACAATTTGGTCACTAAGGAAGCTCCTTTATTTTGGTCAAACCAAGATAAATATAAATTTCTTTCCCAAGTCAAGTTCTTCTATTAGGATGATCCATACTTGTTTGTATTGTTCTGACCAAATCATTCGATGTTGCATCCTGGATTGCGAAATCAAGAGTTTCCTTTCGTTTTGTCATTACCAAGCTTGTGGTGGTCACTTCGATCCCAAGAAAACAGTGGAAATGGTGCTTCAAAGTGATTTTACTGGCCTATGCTTTTCAAAGATACATTTGAGTTCTATAAAACTTGTGATCGCTGCCAAATGTTAGGAAAAATCTCTCGACGAAACATGATGTCTTTGAACCCCATTCTCACGATTGAAATCTTTAACGTTTAGAATATTGATTTTATGGTACCATTTCCCAACTCTTTCAGAAATCTATACATTCTTATTGCTATTGATTACGTCTCTAAATGGATCGAAGCCATTCCTTATAAAACAAATGACCACAAAGTTGTTGTGAAATTCATAAAAGAAAACATCTTTTCAAGGTTTGGAACACCTCGCACAATAATAAGCGATAATGGAACCCATTTATGTAATCGTTCATTTGAAACTCTAATGAAGAAATACTCGATAACCCACAAGTTATCCACTCCTTATCATCTTCAAACTTGTGGTCAAGTTGAAGTTTCAAATCGCCAAATAAAGCAAATTTGGAGAAAACTGTAAATAAAAATCGAAAGATTGGTCACAAAAATTAACAGATGTGCTTTGGGCTTATAGAACTACGTATAAAACCAATCTTGGGATGTCTCCTTTTAGGCTTGTATATGGTAAAGCGTACCATTTGTTTGTCGAACTTGAACATAAAGCATTGTGGGCAATTAAGGACATAAATTTTGATCTTGAAAGGCTAGCGAAAATGGGAAATTGCAAATCAATGAATTAGAGGAGAGTAGGAACGACGTGTATGAAAATGAGAAAATTTACAAAGAAAGAACAAAAGTTTTTCATGACAAGTCAATCCTAAGAAGAACATTTTCGCCAAATAAAAAGGTTCTTTTGTATGACTCTTGACTTCATTTGTTCCCTGGGAAATTAAAATTAAGGTGGACAGGACCATACGTGGTACATACTGTATTCCACACGACGCCATAGAAATAGAACACCCTAGGGATGGATCAATTTTTAAAGTCAATGTTCATCATTTAAAACCTTACTTGGAGTTGGAAAGTGATCGAGAGGAGGAGCTCATGATTCTTCATGAGCCACATTACGTCTAGTAAATTTTTTTAACCCTCTCTTGTAAATACGTACATATTTTTCTTCATTACACTCATTATATCATGTATTGACTGTGGGGACATGGTCAAAATCAAGTGTGGGGGGGGGGGAGTCTTATGTTTATTTTGATTTTTCATGGTTTATTTTTTGCTTTTTCTTTCCAAAAAAAACAAAATTTCAAAACAAAATTTTCTTTTAGCAATATTGATTTACTTTTAAAGAAATACGATATGATAAGTATACATTTTTTGTTATTAAATTGAAATTTTTGAAAATTTCCTTGTCTTAACAAAAATAAAAATAAAAGTTTGGTTACAAGTAGCTATGGTGTAACTAGTATATAGGAAGGTTCATAGGTGATAATTATGAAGTATATTCTAAATCTTTATTTAAAAGAGTGGTTGATTTAAAGTAAAGGCGGTAACATTTTTGATCTTCTAAGTTAAGTAGTGCTAAGATGATTTTGCATAAGTCTCTCCTTCCAAAATAAAAATATTTTTCATAAAAAAAACACCTAGAGTCATGTGTTCACACTTAAGTGTGTACAATCACCATGCTATGTACCATTCTCACGTAAGTACAAAAGGCAGTACATGATCAGTATATCTGGCCTTAGTTTAACTACGTTAGGTGTATGTAAATAAAATTAAAATAATAATAATTAACACCTAGAGTCATGTGTTCATATGCAAGTGTGTACACTCGACATGCTCTGTACTCTTCTCACGTAAGCCCGAAAGGCAGTGCATGATTGGCATACCTGGCCTAAGTTTATCTAAGTTAGGTGTGTACATAATAATAATGTTAATATTTTTCAAAAGAGAGAGAGAGAGCGAGCAATTGAAATCCAAGCACTATTTTCACTTATTTGATTTAACTTGTTATTCAAAAGAAATAAAATACCACTTTGCAAAACTTTGATAATAAATTAAAGGATCCATTTCATAGTTGCATTATGTTACCAAATGAAACAACTAGCCAAACTAGAGTCTAATTGTGATGGTAAGTTAATTTTTGTTGGAAGTTTTGATGAGTAAAAGGACTAAAATTTCTTGATAATGACCAAAACTTATATTTAACTTACACGTGTCAATTTAAAATTAAATTCTTTATTTGTAAATATTTTCGAAAACTTGCATCATGTAGTCGCATTAGAATTTGCATATCGCATTTGGATTTTGTGAGTAATATTTGCTAAAAACCCTCATGAGACAACACTCGTCCGTCCTACTAAGGACACCTAGAGGTTTAACGGCTAGTTGCATATACTCAATGCAGTCGTGTTTCCTATGAAAACGGATTTATCCTAGTTTTAGTTTATTCGAGAACGAATAAAAAGATAAGTGTAGGGGTATTTGATGTGCATGTAAAAGTGTATATTTTTACTCCCATATTTAACCTACTTTTTTTTAAATAAATGAGAATATTAGGGTATTTTACATGTTTAAACCAAAATTTAAATTGTTTTCAAATCATCATTCATTCATCTTCATTTGGAGGTAAAATAGTAATTTTGTGTATGATTTAATTTTGAGAAAATTTATTTGTACATTTTTATTTTTATTTGTAGGAAATGGAGTGCAAATATGAAGAGGTTACATGGATGTATGCATGCACATATGTTGGAAGCTAATGAAGAGGGGAAATAAAAGAATTCATGCAACATTGAGGAGCCCAAATGCCCAATAAATAATGGTCCATAATCAAAAGCACATGCACATGTTAATGGAGACTTAAAGGAGTGTTAGTGAGGATTAATTAATTCCCTAATGATTACTTCGAGGTTACACTTCTCAAGGGAAATTTTGGTAGTCCCCTAAAATATGAGTTAGGGTTTTAAGCATGTATAAATACCGCTTATGTTTCATGTAATCATCTACTTCTTTTTATGCAAGTTGCAGTACAAAATTAATGATAAATAAAATGTCTCTTTAATGGCTTCTTAGCCTTTCTCTTTACTTTCATGCATTTTTATTTCAGGCTTACTTTTATTGCTATTTTATTTTATGCTCTCTTATTTACTTTATGCTTCTCTTATTTCATGTTAGTAGCATAGATTTAATTCTTGTAATTAATTTAGTTTTATTTCATGCAAGTAGTTAGCTCTCTTTTCTTTTAATTAGCTCTCATTTTCCTTGTTTTTTATGTTGATATCATTTTATGTTAACATGTATTCAAATATCAGTAGCTAAACCCCTTCAATTTATGGGTAATGAAGCTCTCATGTAACCTATTAAATTAACATAATGATTTCATCTATAATCTCTCTTTTGTGCTTAATGGAAACTTTGAATAATGGTGGTTCATGTCACTTTTTAAAGTGAATTTTATAGTCTACGTTGACATCTCAAATCGGCTATGCATGTTCCATTGTAATCATAAACTATTTGATCATTTTCCTAAGTGATTTTGATGATGAAAGTCAAACTAGAATCAAAATTTGATGCTCTATATTATTAATTCATAGTAAATAGATCATGTTTAAAATAGATTTTATTCTTAATTTCATGCCATTTTCATAAGAGTTGATAAGTGGGTTTGAATGGTGTGCTAGAGTTTGATGGTTTAAGTTGTGCTAATTAATAGCATAAATAAACCATACTTATAATAAATACATCAATCATTATTACCTAATATTTTAATGAGAGATTATAAATGAACTTGGTGTTGATTTATATGAATGATTGGAAATGGATTTGCCTCTAAATTGCTCTTTAATCTCATAGTTTTATTCACTTTTGTTCTAATTTATTTTCTACATTTTTTCTTAGTTTAAAACCACTTTAAAACTTTGTGCTAATTTGATTGAGTAATATTAAAATTTAATTCTTTCCTTGAGGATTGAACCGCTCTCACGTACGTACTACGATTGTACGTCGTGCGCTTGCGGTTTTATAATGATTATATTTTATGACGGTTTTCTAATCGATAGAAAATCCGTCGTTTTAACAGTTAATGAGAAATAAATTCAAGTATAATCTTGTTATTCACATTAAATATCCAATTTCTTAATCCTTAGTCAAATTAAATATATTTATAATCAATTAAATACACTTTCGAAAAATAAAATTATATTTATATATTAAAATTTCACTCTTTTATAACATGCTTAATAAAACCAGTTAAATAATAATGATAAAATTACTTTATTAATATATATATATTAATGTTATATGTATATGTTCTTATATGTATAAATATCTAGTAAATGTATATTAACAATTAAATATATTTATGTTAAATTTATTTGAAATGTAAATATAAATCTACTTTAACAAAAATTACGAATGCTTTGGCTACTCTCATCCCAAAAATGAAAACACGGCTCTAAAAGATTATTCGCGAAGTAAAGAATGAAATAGTAGGCATAGGCAAAGGAAACAAACTAATTATGACATGACAACACACATGAAAGAAATACATGAAAGTACAAGAAAGTAAATCAGTACATGAGTGTCTATAAAATTATACACAAGTTCGCCCAAAGGAAGTAGGATAAAAATGAATCTCAGCAAGATGAATTAGTAACATAGACTAAATCGAAGAGTTGTCTGTCATGGTATATTGCCTACATATTTACAACTCACATTTTATAGAATATATTTAAGGTAGTCATCTTTTATTATCGTGATAGACCATAATTTTGTTCAATAAATAACCTTCTCAAATTTAACTACTATTGTATAAATGAGCTTCTCTTTATTTTATTGTTTTAGTCCTACTTACAATCTCTTGCTAGATTTTCAAAAACTTATGTATAAAAATTTGTCCAAGTCTAAATTGAAAATTCCTCCTCACGCAGCTGTTGACATATTCCTTCACAACGACAGGGGTATGCGAAAATAATAAGAGGTAAAGAATAAATTAATGCTAGATGATTCTTGATGAGGTAAAATAAAAGCTGCTAAGGTTCTAAATTTTTAATGCGGTAAGAACAGAACATGAGGTGGGTGAGATGAACTATAAGGGCGGCTGCTACTTTCCGTATATCGCAGTGGGTACAATCAAGTCAAATGGGGAAGATAACTCGATCGAAACCATGTGATACGTAACATAGCAAGGATGCTGTTTTGCTCAAGCAAAATACGCAAATGCTCATGGATACACACACACCCCTATACTTGCATACACACATATTCACAAATGCATGTACATACTATTCGTAACACATACACCCCTCTCACACACTGTTATACACCTGAACACACCAATAATAACACCGTACCCTACCTCATGCACCCACTCTTATATATACAACACACATACTCATGCACATGCATGAACACATGCACTCACTCACTCGAAAAGCAGCCCGCACACACAAACGTTTATACCAACACACACACACAGGTGCACGGACACGAGCACAAGGCTCTACCAAACCTTATTAGATCAGTTCCAGTGTCCTCTAATTAATTTCTAGTAATGTACAATTCTCAGGCACTCTACGCAATTCATTTTTCCATAAATTTATTCATTCAATAGATCCAAACGTATAGAACAAGGGAAATGATAATTAGGACATAGAAAATGTGAATATAAATACTCACCTAAACACTAACGTCGCCTTCCTTCACTTTCCATATACATGTGTGATTCCAAGCATCGATTAAAATTTAGATTTTCATACTCGATGATGTATAGAATACATAGATTAACATATTTGGTATTTATAGCGATTTACTAAGTTTTCATTTTGATTTATTTGTGCGGAAGGGATTAGTGATGGAATGGATTTCTCTCCCTCATTGTTGTTTATAGTGTATTTTTTATAAAAGAAGAAGCTAAGTCTAGTCAAAGAAAATTCTAGACTTAGAAACATCCTGATATATTGATTTGGGATTGGGCTTGGGCCATAATAATAACATTAAGTAGGTAAGTGTGTGTGTGTATATATATTTGTTTTCCTATTATTCTTTATAAAACCATTTTTTCTACTTAAAACAAATTACCATAAAATCTTAAACCAAAATTTGTATTTACTATATTCAATTATTTACTCATCACAATAAAATTCCTAGAATTTATTTTCTCATATTTCAACTCATTTATATATATATATATAAATATATATATATATATATATCACTCATTTAAAATACGATATTATACAACTTCCAAATTAATTAATTTCTCAATTCTTAAACAAACATTTATTATCAAAATTATATAATTTCAGCTACAATTATCTTCTTATAAATTTTCGATGTTCTAAAAAAGATTCAAATTATTTAATTCAATTTCCAAAAAAAATCCATTTTTAATTAACTACATATTTATTATGAATTACCCCTAAAACCAGGTTATTACATCATGAGATGTCTTTGAGGATGTGCCGACGCTATTGCCCTTAGGAAGTATAATGGTAACGAGAAGAATTCTTGGAGTAGGCTTTGGCTTTTCGACGTCAGCTGGCTTATCTATTTCAGGGTTGAACTTAATTTTCACCTTAGACTTGTCAATCTTCCACTTCTCCGCCATGGAGATTGGGTTGATTTGGTCCCTGGCACTTGTGATCGTAATTTCTTCCTCTTAGGACCTAGAAGTGTCCTCCAGATCCTCCAAGGCTACTATCTTTTTCTGATCCAGGATCGAAAATGGAAGGAGGAATTGGGGTGACTGGTACCACGGAAATGGAGGTAGATGCGGTAAGGATCGCACATGAGCCTAAGCATTGCATTGCTGGTGGTGGAGGTGGAAATGGAGGATGACATGTGGGTCATAAATGGAGAAGTAAAGGTAAGTAACGGTTTCGGGCAAGAATTGAAGTTTCTCGAACACTGAAGAGATCAAAGAGATACCTTCTCTAGGAGGAGTTTATTGAACTGGAGTCATATCAACTTCCCCTTCTACGATTGCGGGTTGCATCTGCTGATTTACAAAAGGGGGAATATAGGGTTTGGTGGAGGTAACCACTATAGAAGCTAGAATGATATTATGTGTGGCCTCGGACCTGGCCCCCACAGATATTGGAACGTTCATTGCAAGCTCTTAGACTTTAGAAGATGATGATTCTACATCGCCCGATACAGTTGGACTAGCAGGAGCTTCAACGGCAGCAACATCTTGTGTAGCAAGGATCGCTTTTCCTTCTTTCAATTTTTCAATGTCATCAACGTCAAGGTACTTGGCTTTCAATTGGTGATCGATGAGGCCTTCACGGATGCAGTCACTCGATGCATTATCTCTTCTAAGGCGTCAGCTAGAGTGACAACATAAGTACTTCCTAACCACTTTAGGTTCTTGAATTGGACAACAGTGAAGAACTGCTTAAGGGTAGAATTCACATCTTCTTATTCCTTAGCCACCTGCTTTTTTAGCTCAATTAGCTCGCTCACTGCCTCAGCATAATCAACCTAAGCCTCCAGTTTTTTTTTCGCTTTTTTCATAAATAAGGTGGATTCAAGCTTCTCAATTTCAGCTTGGATTTTTTGCATATCAACTTCTTTGACCTGAAGTGCTTTGTCTTTTTCTTCGTGAGCCAAGTCCTTGGTCTCAATCTGCATCTTGAAATGGGCATTTTCTTAAAGATCCATCTTTACTTGGTCTTTCATCACAACCATGGCTTGATTGTGAGTTTGTATCATCTCTTTGACCAATTCTTTAGAATTCTTCACTGATGTTTGAGTAGTGTCTCTTTCATTTATAGCTTCGGGAAATTCCTTCTTATATTCCTCTATAGTTCTATCATAACCCTTTCTCTCTGACTCAAAAGATTAGATGTCATCCTAGTGATTCTATAACGTCAAAGAGGATAAATATGAGTTTTTTTCACTCGTATCCTTGGTCTATGAACTTATGGATTCCTCCGATCATGTGGTTGGCCTCTTCCTTAGGAATATCTTTAAGGTCACGATCAAATTTAACTCTGGTCAGACAAAGGTTTGGAGGGTGCCTTGCATTCTGCTTAGTGGAGGTGGAGCTGGGCGAATAGAGATCTCCTTGGATTGATGGGGTAAATAAACAGGGAAGGCTAGAGCAAGCGATGTTGGAAGTTATTGCAATGATAGCTCTAACTAAGACCGAGATGGAGGAAGATGAGAGGAAGGACTATGGTAGTCGTATGAATCTTTGTGCCTTTTCCCTTAGTCATAGGATCGCTCCCCTCTGTGTGTCTTTTCTTTCTACCTTTTTTTGCCTAGTGGACTCTTTCCACTTGGCGTTATCTTTATTTCCTCTGTGCTCACATTTCATTTGATTCACTTTCTCTGTGAGAGCTAGGATGAGATGGGTATGGTTCAGGAGTTGTCTCCTTTGTTTGGAGACACTAGAGTGAACATAACTGAAGCAGTCTCTTCCCATCTCACCTAAAATAAAAGATAAAGAAACATATAACCATTGTAATGTGGGACTAAGAGCGAATGCAAGGTTTGAGGGTTCGTAATCCTAGAAGTATATGAAGTGCCAGTGTTGCCCTAAGTACTCTACGGACCGTGCTCAAAAGGTTGCAAGGATGGAGTTTCGCCTCCCTTAGCCAAGATGCCCTTAGATGGAAAGCTAAATCCTAAAGGGTATTCCTTAAGGATATCGCCAATAGGGTTGTGAAGATCACTCAGTGATTCGAAGATATTTTCTGAATGGCCGGCTGGAGGAGTCACCTTGAATATTGGCATTGCGCTCGGCTTAGTAGAATGTTAAGTGGTCTTAATGATTATTCTCTTTGAACATGATGGGGCGGGAATTTTGGGTACCTTCCGAAGACTTCCCTCCGTATGAATCGTCTCCTCCTTGGTCAAAGTTCTCATCACCATCATCTTCTTCATCCCTTTTTCCTTCTTCTTCTTTTTCTCCGTCGCCTCCTTCATCCCTTCTCCTCATTCGAGTATTATTTCCGTGTCAACTCTCTCTTCCCTTTCCACTTGCACTTCACCAGCTATGTTTGCTTCCACTGCTCTGTCGATGGTTTCATCGACGTTTTCCATGCTTAATGGGCCTTCAGCGCCTCCTCGAATACCTTCGCTAGAGCTCCAAATAGTGGTAGAAGACCTGACCAACACCCTAGATCCACTTGGGAGAAGTTCAAATGGAACAGAGAATCAGTAAGGGTGTAGAAGGCCACATTGGAAAATATTCTCATTCCTCAAAAGATGAGCGGTGATGCAAAATTTTATATTGACTCATTTGTGGGTCTGTAGAATCTCAAAGTGCACATCACTTCTATCTCGAGCAGGGATATCTATGGAGAGAGTGGATAAGAGATTAGACATTTGGATGATAAAAATCTAAGCATGGGAAAGAATGGAGAGGAAGAGGGCTTACTCCTGGACAACCAGAGCCAGTTGAACCCATATGGACAGAGGACGTAGAAATACTCATTTTTGAAATATGATCATTTATTATAAAGTGACTCAATCACTTTGTATTGGCACTAAGCTTTGATCGTCATTAAGGATGGTGACTCGCTTCTTTGTTTGAAGCTTAAAAGGTGTCCCTAAGGGTTATAGACCTTCAAAGTTGTAGCATGAATAGGACACATAGATGACTCAACAAGGCATAACCATTAGGGTGGACTTAAGTGGGAGTGAGCCCAAACCCAAGATCTTGAAGGAACATATGGAGAAATGGATTGAAGGGCAGTACAGTGCCGCCTAGGAACATGTACTTGTTGTAGGTTGTGTGTACTTGAGGAGTGTTGTGTGCCCTTTGGTTAATTGTTGGGAGTAGGACGTCTCCCTGTTATTCCATTTTGGAAGCATATAGTTCAGAGCGACTTGGCCGTTAAGATTTTTGGCATTTGTTTAGTAGGATCATTTAGAACTCTTATGCCAACTTGTTCATTAAGAGGAGGAGGTTGATTATGGATTAGAGCTACTAGATATCATACTCTTAGCACTACGGTGATTAAATGTTTGGGTCCGCAGTTGTGGATGTCGAGGCTTGAACAACGGTGGAACAAGCTTTGGGAGCAGTTGACGACCCAGGTCCAGTGCTGAATCTAGGTGAATGGCTAGTTATTATGGATTGGAATTCTCAATAATGAACATAGTTAGGTATGTTTTATTTTGGTATTCTATTTTATATGAACCCGCATGATTGATGCTTAGAATCCAATGGATGTCGACATATGTTGACTAATCAGATTTTGAACATCGATCGGGGAAATTAGAAGTGTCAATCTGTATGGGGTGTGCCTAGTATCCCATACACAATGAATGGATCATTCTGTATAGATAGCCCACTCATGCTGGAAAACAAGCCCCATCGCCTGATGGAACTATATGTCGGATTTTACCCATTATCGTCGGATAATCAATAATGGAACTGCCATCTGAAGTGACATGGAGCTTTCTTTGCAAGAACATAGGATTGTGCAGTAATTGAAAGTACCATATGGAACTATTCGGGTGTCAGAGCGCATTTAATGTGACCATTTTTTAAAACTATCTCATCGAAGTTTATTCCTTGATTCATGCTCGGCTGTGACACATCCAAACCCTTCGCAACATATTTCTAGTAATAGGGTTTAAAGCTTTTGAATGGCCTAAGCTAACCATAAGAGGACCCAAGGATCAGATTGGGTATGACTTGAAGGCAACACCAAGCATGGAAGAAGCTAAGGTTTCCCCAAAGCCATCTTGAAGCCAACTTCGAGTTCAACTCGAAGTCTTTTAAGGACAAAAAACTTGGAATTTGGAAAAGCATGAAAGGGGTCGACCATTGAATCAAGCACCTCCCCTTTTTGCCACGACTAGATGGCGACACTATGACCCTTCGACCACCTAGAGTCGAACCTACCTTTGAATTTCGAATTAAACCTAGATTTGGCCTTGAGAGAACTCAGGGTTAAATTGTTTGGAGAAGAAAATGACAGTCGAAGTGATAAACTAGTAGCGATGGATGTTAAGAGGAGGTGGCAGCAACTTTAAATAGTCGATGTTAGATGATGGCGACTAAGGAGGTAGCTCGCGAGAGATCGGCACCGGAATGGGAAAGAAATGAGAAAGGTAAAAGTGAAAGCATGAAGATAAAATTTGCTAAGTATGGAAACTTATGTGAACAAATTGACTCAGTAATTTATCTCAGTGGTGACATGAAATATTGGTTTAAAAAGGGAAGGAAAAGGAATTCTTACTTCGCCAAGGCATGGAACGATCTTTGAAAAATATAGACGTTGATCTTAGGATGGAAAGTGGTACATTTTCTTTTTAAAGTAGTGAAGGAAAGCCCATGAAATAGAGACAATACTTCAAAGCTACGCTCGGATAACCAATGAACTTGTGTGGATGGCTCTATCTGCTTGTCTTGATCCAAAGCATGCGTTGTTTTCAATAGAAGCATACTTTAGAGGCAAGTGTTATTCGACTTTTAGACTAAGCGGCTTCCAAATGAATGTGAGTGTCAGGATGAAGACAAATTGATTCAAGGACCTAAAGGCATACTTGGAAGGACAATGGAAAATAATTTAGGGAGTTAGAGTACCTAAATATGCTAAGGGATTGATTGTTACTGACTACTTTTTAGGTTGGTACCGATATGATTCTGGCATTCTAGTGGACTTTAAAGCCACAGTCTATTAATGGTTGGTTAAAGTGATCATCCTGGGGCCTATTTCTGAAGCAATAGGTGAACCACTAGAAAGATTTTTTAAAAAGGACAAGTACTAAACATGTCAGAACTTCTCGATAACAACCTGATTTCCAAGGCAAGAATGCTTGAAACTTGATGGATCAAAGCAAGAAGACAAAATAGTAGAAGATGGCATGGTTTGTGGTCAACAATTCAGGTCTGTACCAATCACTTTATGGTCAGTATCGATATGATTTTATCACCCAAGGGACCTCGTCTCCCCTCCTACTTTTTTTGATCTAGAATTTAAACTGGTATTTAGTGATCCAGCGACTTCGTTGGGCAATTCCTGTATAGATAAAAGACCGAGAGCAATTGGAAAAGGACTTTTGGCACTTTATCATCTTCATCTCCTCTCTCAGCTAGATATTGTCACAAAAGAAGTTACTCTTGGTTGTTCTAGGCTTTTTGGAACTGTAAAACCCTTGTACTTGTAACAAAAAACTCTATGTTATAGTATTAAAGTGGACTTAGATTAGCTAAACCACTATAAAATTCATGTTTTTTCAACTATTTATTTGTTGATAATCGTTAGATCCAAGTCTTACAATTCATTTTGGGGTGTTGTTCCACATTTTGGCTCACATTTGTAGTTTTGAAATATTTTAGTACCTTTATAGTGCTTTCTTATAGACACACACTTCCTCAGCATTCTGATTGAGTTCAAATAGTTTGATCTTTTGTCCAAATATTTGCTTAACTTTGGTTCTTGTTTAATGATACTTTCATATCAGTTCTTAGACCCTATCCAAGAACCCATAACTTATAATCCCTTCCACAGACATCGAGACACTTTACTAAGTGCAATCAATACATTTTAAATCATTACTTAGACTTTCTGATTCAACATACATATACCAAAACTCAAAGTCATATCGAGCGATAATTTTACGAGTAAAATCCGTATTAACCTAAGTACGTTGAATGACAAATCTACTACGTTAATATCAAAAATTGAAATTTATGATGTCATTCTATCAATGTAGCCTACCAAATTCCAACTTAATCGGTCTTCTTCTCGAAGACACTTTTGCAGTCGATGAATCATGATCATTCGGGCACAACTATCAAAATCATATTTTGATAATTTACTTAAAATCCATTCCATAGTTTACCATACATGGAATCCATTTCGGCTACAGCTACAAGCCAATGAGTTGAGTCTTTACTCTGCAATGCTTGTTAGAATGAAAGAGGAGTGTCGTCTTTTAAGACACGGTCCTCTTTCTAACCATCCAAGAGAAAACCATAGTATCTCTCTGGAGCACGAGATTCCATATTAGATCTTCTAATAGGTTGCATGTTCTCATATACTGGTGAATTAGGTTCTCAAATTGGTCCAACCTCCATGTTAGGTTCTCAAATTTTATCCAAGTCTATAGCTTCATGTTAATTTCTTTTGATAGAAATTCTTTTTCTAAAATGAAAGTGTATAGGGAAACAACAACCATTTGTTCCTCACGGTTATAGAAAATATATCCCCTAGAGTCATGGGATATGTTATAAACTTACAATAGACTGATTTGCCACAAGTTTGTAGGGGACAACATTCTTAACATAGGTTGGACAACCCCGCACATTCAAATAATTAAGGTGTGGTTTCTTCACATGACACATCTCATATGGAATCTTAGGCATAGATTTCAAGGGTATCAAATTTAACGTATGCACCATGGTATCAAGCGCATATCCCTAATCGAAAAGAGGTAATTTAGCTTTACTCATCATAGAATGAACTATATCTAATAAGGTTCATTTCCTTCTCTCCAAAATGTCGTTGTGCTGCAGAGTATGGGGTGGAGTAACTTGAGAGATAATCCCATTATCCTTTAAGTATTGTTGGAGCTCTTTTCCAAAATACTCAACTCCTCAATCTGATTGAAGTATTTTAATCTTATGGTTCGTCTGATTTTTGACCACATTCTTAGACTCTATAAATTTATCACAGACATCAGATATGTACTTCATAAGATATATGTATCCTAGTCTTGAGAAATTATCGGTAAGGATTACAAATAAGAAGTATTATCTTTGGTAACCATAGACATTAGGTCACACACATCAATGTATACGAGACCTAAGAGTTCATCAACCCTTTCACTGCTCCCACTAAAGGGGTGCTTGGTCATTTTCCCTTTAAGACATGACTCACACATATCAAATGACTCAGAATCAAATGATGGTAGAAAACCTTCCGTTTTCAGTTTTTGCACTCATTTCTTACTTATATGACCTAGCCTACAATACCATAGATAATATTACTAATGTCAACATTAGAGGAATTATTCATGGCACAGACATAATTAGAATCATAAATGTCATTATCCAAAACACCATCATAGATTTTATTTTCATTCAATAAAGTGTTCACATTATTAACATAATGAAATGTAAATCTCGTCTCATACTATCTTGTAACTGAATTTTTTTCATAAATAAAGTTTTTGACATAATAGAAATTATTTAAAACTAAAAATAATCCATTAGGAAAAGCCAAGTGATAATCTCCAACTGCAGTTGCATCTAATAGAGATCCATCAGCAACTTGAAGTCTCACCGCATCCTTTTCTTCATGACGCAGGTTCTTATGTCCCTATAACATATTGTAGATATGAGTTTCAGATCCAGTATCTAAAACCTAAGAAAATTTATTGATTGCAAAAAAATTGTGAATCATAAATATACTTGTTGAAGTGGTAGAACTATTCTATTTCTTCTCTTTGACAATATTTAGGTAATCTAGATAGTTCTATTTGCATTGCCCCTTCTTGTGACAATGATGTCACTCTCCCTTGTCACTTGGAGAAGTCTTCTTATTCTTCTTGTTATCCTGATTCCTCTTTTTCAAACCATTCGAAGATGATGCTTTACTGTTAACCATAAGCATTGCGCCTTGATCCTTAGATGAAGACTCGGATGGTCCCAACATATTAAGCAGCTCCACGATGCGTACATTTAAGTGGTTCATAATAAAGTTTATTTTAAATGGCTAAAACTGTGGAGTAAGGGACTCTATGATCAAATCCACTTGCAGCTTGTTGCTTATCATCACGTCTAATTGAGAAAGTCTATTAATATAGTATTTCATCATTAAGACATAATCGCCCACTCTCATGCCCTTCGACGACTTCGTGTTGAAATTTTTTGGTAATCTCGTACCTTGTGAAACAAGATTTCTCCCCAAACAATGCTTTGAGGCTATTGTAGATTTAAAAGACATACATGTTTTCATGCTATCTTTGCAATGGTTTGTCTAACGTAGACAACATGTAAACTTGGGTGATTTCTAGGTCTATAACCCATTTGTTATAAGCTATTATTAGTTCAAGATCAGCATCTTCAGTAGATCTAACCCTTAGAGGTTCAGTTATCGACGAACATAAGAGTTTGTATATGAGTGCTATCTTAATCGCTGTTTAGTTATCGACGAACATAAGAGTTTGTATATGAGTGCTATCTTAATCGCTGACAGCTTATTTATGTAGTCAGCTATTATTGTATTTACATTGAAGTCGCGGAGACATTATCTGTAGAGTGAAAGATTCGAGTTATTTATGACCACAAGTATCTCAAGAACTTGTTTTCTTAGAAGGACCAGAATCTAAGACAACATCGGTGGATGTAGTTCTTATCATCATTCGTCTTTGTGATTTCTTATACTCCACGAAATGGAACGTAGTTGCAAACGCTTTGAGTATGAATCATGTAAAGGTGAATACTATGTTGTTAGAGTGGATAAATTTGAAGTTCATATCAGAATTTGATTTCAGATCTCAATCAGAGTATGCACCAAGATTGTTTCCAGTAATGGAAGTTAGAGCTGCGTTAATGAACCGTATTAGGATGAGTCAAGGACAAGACGCATTGTTCGTTAGCATTATGGAGCAGTTAGAATGGGATGAACGATCGAGCCACTATTACTCCATGGATCAGAAGGGTTACTTAAGGAGAGATAAAAGGCTATGTGTACCACATGTTAAAGAGTTGATAGAAGAGATTTTAAAGGAGCATCATCACTCTACAATGACTATTCGTCCAGTAGGGGATAAGATGTATCGGGATGTGAAAGAATATTCTATTAGTCAGGAATGAAGAGGAATGTGGCAGAGTATGTGGTGAAGTGTATGACTGACTATGACATGCCAAAGAATGAAAGTAGAGAAAAAGAAGCCAGGTAGGCTGTTACTTCCATTGGACGTGTCACGGTGGAAGTATGAGTCTAGACTATGGATTTTGTAGATGGGTTACCCTGGAGTAGAAGAGGAAATGAGAGTATATGGGTAATAGTGGACCATCTTACAAAGAGTGCATTCGGTTAAAAGCACGTGATGCAGTTTGTTAAAGAAGTGGTCCAACTACAAGGAATTCCAGTTATAATGAACGATTGAGATCTAATTTTCACTCATGAATTCAGGAGGAGTTTATAAGAGGCTTTGGGAACGGAGTTAAATTTTAGCATGGCATATCACCAACAAACCAATGGACAGACGGAGGGACTGAACATGGTGTTGGAGGATTTACTAAGAGCTTGTATATTGGATTTCGGAGGTTCTTGGCAGGTTCATTTACCTATTATGGAGTTCGCGTATGATAATAGCTACCAAGTTAGTATCGGCATAAGACCGTCTGAAGTATTATATGGAAGGCTGTGCAAATCAACTTCATGTTAGTGAGAGTCTACAAATAAGATTATTTCGGACCCGGAGAAGGTTAGGGGTACCACAGAGAATATGTTGCATATAAGAAAGAGAATGAAAGCTGCACAGGACCGACATAAGTGATATGCATATAGGAGAAGGAAATATTTGGAGTTTGAAGTGGGAGATTTGGTCTTTGTAAAAGTTTCCCCACTGAAATGAGTAGAAAGATTTGTGAGTTCGGGGAAGTTAGCACCTAAATTTGTCAGCCTATTTCCAATATTAGAGAGGATAGGAAGATTAGCATACAAAGTGGAGCTACCAAAGAAGATGGACGGGTGTATATAGTGTTACACGTATCACATTTGTGGAAATGTGTACATGTAACAACCCATCTTAAAACGGGCCTAACTTCCAAACCGATAAAAGCACATCAAACTTTGGTCCCATTCCAAAGCCGGCTGTCGATTGGTACCACGAACAACACACAAAGCTATATATCTATGCTATCAGAATCTCATAGAAAAAAGAATAAAATATAATATCAAAAAAAAGTACCCATTTCCTGAAAATTCAAATCTCAAAAACACAACATATCATTTCAAATATCCAAAATACAATATCCTAAAATAACATGTTTGAAACTTGATACATCGAAATATAACAAAAACATAAATAGATATATAACTGTCATAAGTCCTTGCTTCCGCCTTCATCCTCTCAATCGGCATCGTCTCCCCTAACCTATGTGTTGTAATGAGGAGGAGGTCAGAACAATAATGTTTGATGAATGAAAATCTCAAGTCTTACGATAATAGTATTTGCGCTGTATCATTTAGATAAGTAATATGTCTTACGCATCCTAACTATATCCTATATAAAATACCTCTAACTATTAGCCTGATGGCCCTTCCAATCCAACTCTATAACTTACGCTCTTCCAGTTCAACTCTATAACTTTCCTTCTACTATAGGCCAAAGCCCCTTCCCAATCCTATGCAACTACCATCAGTCATATCCAAACAATGTGAAAGAAAGTACCCGAGCCACTTAATACCTCTTTAGTGGGAATCAGGCCGACAATAATCGTTTAATACCTATAACCTAGGCAGATTCATGTCATTTAATACCTAACCCAATGCGGATCCTTCTCTGGTACTTCCGAAATGACATCGCTTGAAATCTTATCAGGACATTAAATGCTTTTTTATAGGTAGAGGCGGACCATACCATAGCCACTTAATACCTCGTCCCCGAAGTAGACCACTCCTAAGGTTTCCCTACTAATGTACCTAAACGATAACCGCGACCATTTAATACTTCTTATGTGGGAAGGAGGCGGACCCTACAATAGCCACTTATGTAACGACCCTAATTTTGATTAACATTATTTAGGACATTTAATTAGAAAAATTAAATGAAATAATGTAAATGGTTAAGGGATTGAGATTTGTGTGATTAGAGAGTAGCCGTGCCTAATTAACTAATGAACAAAAGGGAATTAAAATGCAATAAGTAAGGGTAATAGATAAGGGAAAAATAGGAAGAGGTTATATTCTTATACCCTAAACCCTCATGCCACTTTCATTTTCCACGTTCACAAACAAAATCAAAACATAACCTTGGCCGGCCACCATTTGAGGAAATCTAAAGAAAGATAATTGAGATTCAAAAGAAAGAAGCTTAATCAAATTCATTCCAAAGCAAATATTAAACTTCTTAACAACGAGCTAAGGTGAATAATATATCACATCTCATATTTCTTATTTTCGGTTCTAGATCAGATCCGAGTACGTTCTGCAAAGTATTATGCCATGTTTTGAATGTTAAATAGATATATATGCTTGTTGATGAATTTTGCTCATTCATATAGATTTTATGATAAGTTATGATTTGAAAAACCTATCAAATGACATCTAAATGCCTTGCAATTTTGATACATGGTTAGAAATATTATTTTAGAGATGGGTTCAAAGTTTCATAATTTTCTAAATTAAAATGGATTTGTTATGAATTTCTAGTGAATAAAATGGTTAAATTGAGTTTAAAATTAGTTACGGCTATTATATGTTAGTTATGGGTCAGAAATTTAAATATGTTAGAAAACATATCAAAAGTGATTTATGGGAAATTTTGTAGAATTTTCCTAAGTATTTTATTGAAGATATAAAATTATTTAAGGTATGAGATTTTAATGTTTTATATGTTTATAAAAGGAGAAGTGGTTATTTATAAACGTTTAAATTTGTTAATTGCTGAAATTCGGCAGCACTTTTAGAAAAGATTTTGAAAAAGAATTGGCAACCAATCTTATGTTGACAAACAAAGCAAGTTAGTTGGAAAGAAATTGCTTTAAAGAGTTTAAATTCAGTTTTACAAAGATTTATTGCTTCACCACTTATAGCAGCCACCTTTCAACCTCATACTGTCGCCTCCATCTAAGTCGAAATCAATACATAGTGGATTGGAGTTAGGCAATAGGTATGGAGTCAAAACAGGCTTTCGAAGGGGTTAAAGTAGCTTTTGAAAACATAGAACTATTTTGGTTACAAACGAAGCTTTCGAAGGAACTAGCTATCGACTTGGTCAATTGTTTTAAAGAAAAGAGCTTTCGAAAGAGGTTGTCGCCTTTGTTTTAAAAAGAAGCTTTCGAATGGGTTGAAACCCCTGCTGTCGCATTCAACCTTTTGAAAGTAATGCTTTCGAAAGGGTTCTTTTGCTTTAAACTGTGAAGCCACTTCTCCATGCTTTCGAAGGGGTTGGTTTCGACACCATTCACTTTCTTTTATTTAGGAAAAATGCTTTTGAAAGAGATGCTTTTGTCCCAGATCTTTTAAGACCCTTTGACATTTGAAAGTTAACCCAAAGGTTTCGAAATGAATGGTTTTAAATGGTTTCGAAACTATGTTCCACAAACTTATACTGGAACCCAACGCTTTCGAAAGGTTTGTTTTAAGTAAATGACTTTAATGCTTTCAAAAGGTGTCTAATGAAGGTTTCGAAGGGGTGAATCCCCAATGCTTTCAAAAGGTTTGCCTTTTGCATTTGAATGGAAGATTTCCAATGTTTTCGAAAGGCAAGTTTGAAATGTTTGAAAAGAGGATGTCTAAAGTTTTATAAAGCTTTCGAAGGGACACTTTCAATGGTTTCGAAAGGTCTATTATAAATGGTTTCGAAATATGTTTTGGCCTTTTGGTCTAATGTTTCATAGTAAATTAGTTATCTTGTTTCGAAAGGGGTGCTTTCAAAGATTTCGAAAGAGATTGTTTAAAGTCTTTAAAAAAAGGTTTTGAAGGTTTTCATCAACACTGTTTTGTGTAAAGCATATATCATGGTAAAGAGATTTGAGTAAAGCTAAAGTATGTTTTCCTTGTTTAAGTATGATTTAAAGGGTTAAATCAATTTGAAAGAAAGGTTTTCCAGGAAAATTTGATGGGTAGTTAACCCAAAGTAAATGACTTGGATATTTTAATATCAGATGGGACTGGTATAGGGTCGCGCCCTATACATTAGCTATAACCCCTAGCTAATTTAGCCAAAAATCCAGTGTATAGGGCTTAGTCATAGGTAAGAATTAAATGATGTTACACACCAAAAGGAATATACGGAGAAGGAGGATAGGTTATTGGTGAGCCCTAAAAACCATTAGGATCAATTGACCTTGGGAGAAGTAAGTTAAAGACAGACCGTCTAGAAGTGTGTCTAACAGATGTTAGATTATTTATTTTTTCTGGTAGGCCCGAATCAGCCAATGGTTAGTAGTTAGCCAAATAAAACTATATTGTTCGGATAGATAGTCCATTTATTACCTGATTTATGAGCATATATGATATTGCTATTATTGTTTTAATCAGTTTGATTGTAGGATTCTGATTTGCAAAAAGATATATTTTAAAGGGATATTAGTGAGGGGAGACCCGTTCCGCTAAGTGGCGTGGTCTCACTTAATACCAATAAACCGAGATGTAATAATATTATTCACACCTGGCTTTATGATTGACTCGAAGTTTATGTTTTTCCCCTTAAACTCTCGGGTGCTCAAAATTAATTTTAGTAGATTGAGAGTCTTTAGTACGTGGACAAATAAAGCTTCCGAAGACGTGCAGAAGGCAACGTTTGCTATTTAGGAGTTGTTATTTTTATTTTCGTTGTGATGTATTAAGACTGTTATGTCTATTGAGTACTCTGATCATCCAAGAGGGCATCTTCATATGTCGCTCTTGGCGTAATTTGTAATAATTATATTTGATCAAAACATGGAAAGCATTTGGGATTGTGTAATAGAATATGAAACAAGGTTTTGCAATGTCATCAGTAAAGCTGTTCTTGGAATCTATGATTTTGTTTCATATTCACGTGCTTCTAATATTATGGATACCATCAACATTACCGTATTTTGTCACCTAAAGTTAATACTATAGATGACTGTAGCATCTGTAGTGCTTAGCTTCGGGCCTCAAGATAGGGGATGTAACAACTTAATACCCCCGACCCAGAATCATGTACTACACATTATGACTCATAACCCAAATTGCGACTTCTCACATTAGTCCGACTATTCGTAGGCGCTGGTAGCCAGATTAACAGAGTAAACTTACTTTGCAGAATTAGTGCTAACCTCGCGTCATTCATGGGTACTTATTGTAGGCAATGCTTCACATTAGTTCCAAAGTCACACTGCTCGTAGCAAGATTAGCTGGGTAGACTTCTTTATGCTTTTAATTGACCTCGTATCCCTATAACTAAGCCATAATTCCTCTCTCCTAACATACTACCACATACACTTCACCGCAATTCGTATTAAGGCCATATAAGGAAAACTCCTCATTCTGTTCTTAATTATAAATTAATTTCCATAATTATCTTAACACCCTTTTTATGGATTTTAATGCTAATTACTAACCTATTATACTACGCGATTAAAAATTTATTAATTATACAGTAATAATACATTTATATGCTTATATATAAACGTACGTATGTAAATTAGGCGAACTAAATATTCCTATGCATGCGAAGATATTTGCATCCTTAATCATTTTAAATGTCAAAACTTCTCATTTATGCAAGTCTAACTCCATATAATAACTCAAAAATTAGCTAATATCCTTAGCCAAACAATAGACTTGCATAAAAAATAGAATCAAATACCAAACTTATTTTATATTAACATAGTAGAATCAGCATCGATAAAACTTACAATTTAAACTCTTTATATTCTATTCAATTTTACATATACAATGAGAAAGCGGTTCATATTTAAATTACAAAAATGGGCAGTGCAAACTACAAAAATGAGAATTCATACTTTACATACCATTTTCTAACTTATTTTCTTTTTAAAACCCTTTATCACAACAAAAGAGAAAAGTAGAAAGTGGAATTGAATATAAAATATTCAAATTGCAACAAAAAAAACAAATTCTACTATTTTAGTTTTTAGGTTTTGAGGTTTTGAGGTTTTAGTTTTTAGGTTTTAGTTTTTAGGGTTTTTGTGAACAAAATTCCCAAGGCATAAAATTCCCAAGGTTTTTGTGAACAAAATTCCCAAGGCATAAAACAAATCCAAACCTCTACTATACAAAAAAATATGAAAAACTAAGATTTCCTCTCGTGAAGTTTCCAGCTTCCTCTTGGATTTAATTATGCCTTTCCTGGTTGCTCCTTTAAGTCTCTTCTCTTTTAAATATACAACATTTAGATTATATTTAAATTAAATTTATAATTCAGGGATTAGGAAGAGTGAAACGAAAGAATGACTGCTTATAAACCTATTACCTTATTCCCTTGAATTTGAATTCTTGAATTTAATCGAAGAAGAAGATCAGCTTCCATTGAGTCTCTGCACCTATCCTTTTTTATTCTCTTTTTTAAACCCTTGTTTTTCAGAGTTTCTCTAGCATTCCCAAATAATTTATGAATAAAAATAAGAGGGCTAAACTCTTATTTATAGTGGTTATAAGGCGTAAGAACCGTCAGATTTAAGTCGGTTTTAAATAATAAAATACAGACCATTCATGCCTTAGAAAACCTTAGCCAACTCTCACCACCGGTCGACTGCTCCTCCCTAGGCAGTCGACCGCTAGTGGAGGCAGTCAATTGGCCTATTATAAATGGTGTATATTATTGTTGCTGCTTTTTAATTAATTTCTTTCCTATTTTTATAATTAATGTTAATGTTTTCTCCAATGTTAACTTGCCCAAATGTTGAAATATTAATTACCAATTTAATTTCCATGTTAACATTATTTGAATTGAAATTTCGAATTCATTTGAATTATTTTAAATTAGAAAACTTCAAACATCAATAACGTTTTCATTTGAGCTCCGATTATAAAATTTGAAGTATGAAAGTTGACCAAAAAATAGCCACGAATGCAATGGTGTAACTTTCATAGCCAAATTCTGACATTTACAAAATTTTCGTTTTCAACCTTATTATTAACTAATTTATTTATTATTAATTTTTATGGGGTGTCACATTCTCCCCCTTCCCTAAAGAAGGATTTCGTACCCGAAATCCCAAAGGAACAGATAGCGCAAAGCGCATGCCACATCCATGTTATACCAAGTTATCTACACAACCATCTGCTCAACCAAAAATGCAATGTGATTATGTATGCAACATACTATAGGTGAGCTCAGTCCTAGTGTGAATACAAGATCGTGACATATAGGCATGTATGTAAACATCCTAAATATGCATGAAATTCTACATTGGTGCAAAAATAACAGTAAAACTGTGACAACCATCCCCTACCATCCAATCTTGCAACTAGGATGCAACCAAAAATCTAAATTTTGGAGAGGAAAGGTTTTCCAGAGAAAATCGCAAGATGAGAAGCCTTTATCTTCTCTTCAGTTTCCCATGTGCTTTCCATCAGATTATCTCCCTATTGTACTTGGACTAGCTTAATTTCTTTGTTGTAGAGCTTCCTAGTTTTGTACTCCACTATGTGTGCGGTGGCATGTGGTGTTATTGGCTTCATCTCAATATCTACTGATAGATCAGGCTCTACTATGGCCGTGGTGCTGTGAAGGCATATCCTCAAGTGGAAACATGAAAAACGTCATGGGCTCCCGCCAACTTGTCCAAAAGCTCTACTCGATATGCAAGTTTCCTTACCCTTTATACAATCGGGAAAGGCCCAACAAACCTCGGGGTTAACTTCCATGATGTACCTAATCTCATAACCTTCCTAAGAGGAGAAACCTTAATGAACACCGTATCTCCTACCTCAAACTCTGATTCCTTCCTTTGCCTGTCCGCATAGGACTTCTAATAGTCATGTGCCGCCTTCATTCGCTGCCTAATCATCTCTATCTTTTCTAAGGTCTCACGAATCAAATCTGGTCCAAGTAGAATTTTATCAATGGTTTCCCACCAATAATCAGGTGATTTGAATGACCTCCTATAAAAGGGTGTCATGCCAATCGTCACTTGGTAACTATTATTGTATGCGAACTCTACTAAGAGTAAGTGTTGCTCCAAATGTCCTCCAAAATCATGCTGTAAGATTTTAGCAAATTTCGAAAGTCCTGTTCACCCTTTCAGTCTGACCATCGGTCTGTGGGTGGTAAGTGGTGCTAAGTTTCAACGCTGTTCCTAAAGTAGAGTGCAAACTCCTCCAGAATTTGCTAGTGAATAAAGGGTTCTAATCACTAACAAAGCTAATTGGAACTTTGTGTGTTTCGTACTACTTCGTTGATATAAATTTGCGCTAGAGATGCTGCATTCCTATTACTCCTAACGGGAATAAAGTGGGCGCTAGTGAGTCTATCCACTATAACCCAAATAACTTCATTACCTCTTTGACTCCTAGGCAACCCATCTATAAATCTATCGAGATACGCTCCCATTTCCAAGTCGGCACCTTTAACGATAATAATCCTCTTGGCTTCCCTTGTTCTGCATTAATCTTTTGGCACGTCAAACACCTAGAGACAAATTCCTCTACCTTCTTATTTATCCCCGACCAATATAAGATTCGCTTCATATTCTTATACACTTTATCTCCACCGGTATGAATGGTCATCCTTGAATGGTGACACTTTGCAAGCACTTCCTCCAAAACATTCTCCACCATAGGAACGCAAAGGCATCCATCTCTCCTTAAACATCCTCTTTCATCCATTGCATACCTACCGACATAAGGGAAATGATCTCCCCTACTCAGCTTGTCTAAAATATCTACTAACATCGCATCTTCCTTCAGCTCAGCCCGATGCGATCCGTCAATACTTTCCTAACCTCCAATGCTGCCAAATATCCTAGAGTGGGTTCTATTGCGGTTAGAAGTTGAAATTAGAGATGAACTCCAACTGCCTCCACTCGTATATATCACCTAGAGTAGCATGCCTTCAGCTAATGGCATTGGCGGCAACATTCCCTTTTCGGAGGGTATACTGTATCTTAAAGTCATATGATGTTATAATCTCCATCCACCTCTGCTACCTAAGATTTAAATCTTTTTCAGGGAAAAATTATTTAAGGGATTTGTGGTTGGTGAACAACTCAAACTTTTCTCCTAAAAGATAGTGCCTCCACACCTTCAAAGCAAAGACAATAGCTGCTAATTCCAAGTCATGAGTTGGGTACCTCTTCTCATGGTCCTTCGACTGCTTACTTGCATAGGCTATCACTCTACATTCTTTCACAAGATTACTCCTAATCCTGTACCATATGCGTCGGTGTAAATAATGAAAGGCTTCGTCCCATCGAGAATGGTGAGTATTGGCGCACTAGTAAACACCACTTTTGGCTTCTTGAATGCTTTCCCACATTTCTCATCCCATGCAAAAACCAGATTTTTCTTGGTTAAGCAAGTTAGTGGGACTGCTATCTTGGAAAATTCCTTAATGAATTTCCTATATTAATTCGCCATCCCATGAAAACTCCTAACTTCCATGGCATTCTTTAAAATCTTCCAATATTTAATAGCTTCTTCCTTTGCGGGATTCATAGACAATCTTTTCACAAAAATAATATGATCGAGAAATCTTACCTTCTTCCAAAAGTGATAGTTTGAGAATTTGGCTTTAAGTTGGGGCCTTCTCAAAGTCCTTAGTACCTCCATTAATTGATTTTCATGCTCAAACTCACTTTTGAAGAACATAAGAATGACGTTCACAAATACTACGACAAACTTATTTAGCTGCCCTCTAAATACTCTACTCATCAAATCTACAAAGTATGCAGGGGCATTCATAACCCGAAAGGCATTACTTCCCATTCATATAGTCTGTCCGGAGTGCGAAAAGCGGTCTGCTACTTGTTATCCTCGGTTATCCTCAATTGGTGAAATCAGGAAGCTATGTCCAATTGAGAAAATATTTTGGATCCAACAAGCTGATCAAACAAATCATCTATTCTAGGTAAGGGATACATATTTTTGTTGGTCGACTTGTTGAATTCTCTATAGTCGACACATAGCCTTAAAAAACAGTCTACCTTAGTGGCAAAGACAACAGGTGCTCCCCATTCGAAAGTACTTCGACAAATAAATACCTTCTATAATATCTTTGAAATTTGCTTATCCAACTTCTGCCTTTCTTTGGGGGCCATGTGCCTTAATGGCATAGCGTCAGGTTTAACGTCCTTCTCTAAATCAATTCTGAATTCTATCTCTCTTTGGGGCAAGAGACCTGAGACTTCTTCAAAGACGTCAAGAAATTCTCGAACTACGGGCATAGATGAGAGCTCGTCTTATGATAGGACCAATGAAAATAAATAGTTTAACTCAACCGAGTTTTAGGGTATGCATCGAACATCTATATCTCGCCCATACAACTCCTTAACCATACAATCCTCATATCACAATCTAAGACAGAATAGTAAGATAACCAATCCATCCCTAGGATAAGTCCATACCCCTCAAAACTAATAACATATGCATTACATGTAAAATAGACATTACATGTATCCACAATAGATCTTTACAAACTAAAGAAAGGTGTGTAGACCTACCAATAGGATTTGACATGACTATTTGGTTGGTGATAGCTTGGGATTTTAGACTCAAGCTGTTAACTACATTTCTAGCTATGAATGAATATGATGCTCCCAAGTCAAATAAGGTACGAATAGTATTCTCGGAAATATTAGTTGTACCTTCCATTGCAGCTTTTCCTAGATCTCTAGGAGGAGGTCTACTCGAGATAGGTACAACCTTAATGGCATAAGCTTGCCCATTCTGTCCCTCCTTAGCTAGCTTTGGACACCGATTCTTATAGTGTTCCTCCTCAAGGCAGTGCTACCATCTTCCTAGTGCTGTTATGGTAATGGTTACCGTTACCATTATGAAAATACCACT
This sequence comes from Allium fistulosum, assembly GCA_030737815.1. Classification (NCBI taxonomy): domain Eukaryota; kingdom Viridiplantae; phylum Streptophyta; class Magnoliopsida; order Asparagales; family Amaryllidaceae; genus Allium; species Allium fistulosum. The sequence goes on along the minus strand of CM060904.1, from coordinate 286,909,477 downwards.
ATTGTACTGTTTTTACTGGTAAACTAAAATTGCTTGTCGTTATAGATTAACTAGTATGCTAGAGACTAGTATACCGATAAACTAGTAACTGTAACACTTGTAATGGTAAATTTCCATTTGTCTAAAAGAAATTACTTGATATATTTTTACACTATAACGATGCTCCATTATATATTATATTATATCACTTAATAAAGGACACAAAAAAGAAGTGTATTTAACATTATTAATTTTTGCAGGCAAAACAAAATATTACTATTTTGCACTGGCAACCGGATTATAGTGATCATCCCACTTTTACAACAATTATTATAGGTGTGAGGCAAAGACGCCTCAGCAACTATGTCAAATTAATTATGGTTATACCACTTTACATAAGTTATTACAGGGTTTAGGAAAGATGCCAAAACAACCACAAAGAGCGAGACAATGATGTCATGACAACTAAACTATAAAGCACCATCCAGGATGCATACAGTTATAACTAAGCAACATAAGCAGTCACATAACACATTATGACATGGTAAAACACTTCACAATATTTGAGCCATATAATTGAAATAAATTGAGCCATTCTCTTGCTACTAAATGCTCATAATACAACATATTACATGAATATCAATGTATTATGAATGGATTGGTAAATTATCGTTATCGCTGGTTTTGAAACAATATTATTGATGTTTTACCGTAGGAAATGGTAATTTACCTTTACTATACCAATTATACTGGTATACCAACTTTACTAAAAAATGGAAACCGATTGACTGGTAATGGTAAATTTACCATTACCATAACAACCCTACATCTTCCTTCGAACTCCTCTCTAATCAAGCCCATCTTGTAGTCTTTAGCAACATTTATTTTCTTCTAACATCTATGGTATGTTATACTTCCCTTCTTAATATTCCCCTTAGCTTTCTTGTCAACCCAAATCCTTTTTTCTTAGCTCCACCTTGACTTTTCGCCAGTCCCACCTTCTACTCAGTGACAGCGATTTGCAGCAGAGCCATTTCAACTATCATCTCATAAGTGGTGCCCGTAGGTACTTGGGTCAAAAGTAGCACCATAAATGGGGAATTCAATCCTATAACAAACTTCATAGCCTCTTTCATATGGGTATCATCAAGGTCAGTCCAAACTTAACCAATTTCATGAACTAACTGATATACTCCTTCAATGTGGAGTCTTCCTGTCTAAGTTGTATAAACTTCTCGAATTACTACCTAACTTCAGCTCTAGACTTGAATCACGACTCAAAACAAGTTCAAAATTCAGCCCAAGTAATTCCATCCTCAGCCACTATAGTCCACTAATCTAAGGCCTCTCTTTTTAGATGTCATGCAGCTGTTCTCCTCTTGATCAAGACTTCCCATCCAAGCTCCTAAAATATACGTTCACAGTCGTTAATCCAGGCCTTCGTCTCCATGAAACCTTCAGCTCCCGTATACACCCTTCCTCCCATATTCTAGAAATCATTACATGGTTTAGGGAAATTTATTGGGCGAGGTGTTGCTTTAGCAAGCAAGGCTGTGGGTGTTGCTGGTGCAGCTTGTTGATGGATAGGAACGTGCCTTACATGCTTCAAGTATTACTTGAACCATTCGAGCATCCTCTTAACCGTGGGCATTTTTTGGTGGAGGGTCCCAGCCGTAGAGGAATGATTTTCATGCATAATCAACTATCCGTAGGTTTAAACTTTTAGTTACAACTTCCTAAGATAGTATTATTTGATGAAATTATAGATTTGCCTTGTGTGTTTCTGTATGTTCAAATAAGTGTGTGTTTGTCTATATATATAATATGGCTCCGAAAAATACTTTCAGAAATAACAAATACACATTCTTACGTATACCTATTCCCGTTGATCGAGCAACCTAAGCTCCGATACCAAATGTAACAACCCGCCTTGAAATAAGATAATTTTTGACCTAATAAAAGCCCATCGGACCTCATACCTATTCCAAAGTCGGTTGTTGATTGGTAAAATTCATACAAAGAATAATACGCAGAGCTACCTGTCTATATTATTAGAATCTCACAGCGGAAAGGATAAAATATAATGTTATAATAAGTACACATGTCATAAAAATTCAAATCTCATAAATACAACATATCATCTCAAATATTCAAAATACAATATCCCAAAATAATAACATGTGTGAAACTAGATGCATAAAAATATAACAAAAACATAAATATATAGGTAACTGCCACAAGTCCTCGCCTTCGTCTTCATCCTCTCAATCAGCATCGTCTCCCATAACTAGTGTTGTAATGAGGAGGGGGTTAGAACAACAATGTCCAGTGAATGAAAATATCAAGTCTTGCCATAAAAGTATTTGGACAGTGTCATTTAGATAAGTAATATGTCTTACGCATCCAAACTATATCCTACATGAAATACCTCCAAATGTAAGCCCAAAGGCCCTTCCAGTCCAACTCTATAACTTACGCTCTTCTAGTCCAACTCTATAACCTTCCTTCAACTATAGGCCAAAGTGCCTAACCAGTCGTATGCAACTACCATCAGTCATATCCTAACAAGGTGAGAGAAATTACCCAAGCCACTCAATACCACTTTAATGTGAACTAGGATGACTCTGACTATTACCTATAACCTAGGCAGATCCTCGTCATTTAATACCTAACCCAAGACAGCCCCTCCCTAGTACTTCCTAACTGACATCTCTCGAAATCCCATTAGGCCACTTAATACTTCTTTATGGAAATAGACGGACCCTACCATAGCGACTAAATACCTCGACCCCAAAGTGGACTCCTTCCGAGATTTCCCTACTACCGTACCTAATTGATTACCTCGACCATTTAATACTTCTTCAGTGGGAAGGAGGTGGACCCTACAACAGCCACTTAATACCCTCGACCCAAAAGCAAGAACTATGCATTATGACTTTTAACCTAAACTGTGATGTCTCACATTAGTCCAACTATATGTAGGTGTTGGTAGCTAGATTAAATGGGAAGACTTACCCTACAGAATTGGGGCTAACCTCATGTCATCTTTGGGTACTTATTATAGATGATATCTCACATCAATCCCAAAGTCACACTTTTAATAGCTAGATTAGCTGGGCAGACTTATTTGTGCTTTTGACAGACATTGCATCCTTATAACTTAGTCATAATTCCTTTCTCCTAAGATGCTATCACATACACCTCATCGCATTTTGTATTAAGGCCATATAAGAAAAACTCCTTATTCTGCCTTTAATTATGGATTAATTTCCATAAGTATTTTAACTCTTTTTCTATGAATTTTAATGTTAATTACTAACATATATATACTATACGATTAATATGTTATTAATTATATGTTAATAATATATTTATACATTAATATATATACACACGTAAATTAGGTGAACTAAATATTCCTATGCGTGTGAAGATTTTTACGTCATATGCTAATCGTTTTAAATGTCAAAACTTCCAATTTATACAAGTCTAACTCCATATAATATCTTACAAATTAGCTAAAATCCTTAGTCAAATAATAGGTTGGCATAAAACAAAGAATCAAATAACAAATTTATTTTATACTAATATAATACAATCAACACCGATAAAACTTACAATTTAAACTCTTTATATTCTATTCAACTTTTACCTATATAATGAGAAAGAAATTCACATTTAAATTACGAAAATAGGCAGTGCAAAATACAAATAGAAGAATTCATACTTTACACACCGTTTCCTAACTTATTTTCTTTTTAGAACCCTTTATCAAAACAAAAGTAAGAAGTGGAATATAATATCAAATATTCAAATTGCAATAACAAATCAAATTCTACTCTTTTAATATAAAACAATTGAGATTTTAATAAACACAAGAATTGACATTTCGTTTAGGGGAATTTTAAGGTTTTAGTTTTAGGGTTTTCATGAACAAAATTCGAAGGCATATAACAAATCCAAACTTCTACTATACAAATAATAAAATGTGAAAAACTAAGACTTCCACTCAGATGGTTTCTAGCTTCCTCTTGGATTTGATAACGCCTTTTCCTAGTTGCTCCTTCAGATCACTTCTCTTTGAAATATATAACAATTGGATTGTATATAAATTAAATTCTAAATTAAGGGATTAAGGAAGAGTTAAAATAAAAGAATGAATATATATAAACATACTAACCTGTTCCCTTGAATTTGAATTCTTAAATTTAATCGAGGAAGAAGGTCGACAGAGTGTCATTAGTGTTCCCAAAAAGTTTGTGAACAGAAGTAAGGGGCTAGCATCTTATTTATAGTGGTTAGAAGGCACCAGAACCATTGGATTTAAGTCGGTTTAAAATTTATAAAATATGGGTCATTCCCCTTAGAAAACCCTAGCCGCCTCTCACCACCCATCGACCGCTCCTCCCTAGGTGGTCGACTGACCTATTATAAATTGCATATATTATTGTTGCCATTTTTTAATTAATTTCTTTCCTATTATAATTAACGTTATCTCCAATGTTAATTAGCCCAAACATTAAAATATTAATTACCCATTTAATTTCCATGTTAAAATATTTTAAATTTAAATTTCGAATTCGTTTGAATTATTTTAAATTTAAAAACTTCAAATTCAATAACTTTTTTGTTTGAGCTCCGATTACAGAATTTTATATATGAAAATTGACCAGAAAATCGCTACGAATGCAATGGTGTAACTTTCATGGCAACATTTACAAAATTTTCATTTTAAACCTTATTATTAATTAATTAATTTCTTATTAATTTTTATAGGGTGTCACAGTACACAATCCGACGATCGTAATTGCACCTAGTCAGTTGGAGGAGATAGAGTTGAAGTCTACCCCAAGTTCATCTCATGGTTTGGCCCATATTGTGGAACATGGGACAAAATGACATAGGAATAAGATTTTGAAATTAGTTAGAGTGCAATGGGGAAGCAACCCCACAGAGAGTACATATGACCCACAAGAGAAGATGAGGGCTACACATCCTCAGCCCTTTTCCAATACGTTTTCTGATTTGGTTTCCTTAATTAGATTATTCTTGGATTAGGATTCATATGCCTTAGATGGATTGATTGCTAGGTTTTATATGTATGACTGAATTTTCATTCATATAGAAATATACGTGCTTATATTATGATGTTGTGCATCATGCCCAATATGTCATCTTATCATTAACTGCACTTATGCATTGTAGGGGCAGAAATTGCAAGTTCATGCATTACTTATACCTTTATGTTGTTTATACCAATTGCATATATGTATATTGTTTGTTTAAATTGGATGTTATATTTGTCGACTTGATTTATATGTGTGTTTGACAAATGAGTGTACGATATATAACATTTTTCGTTCCTTAGGAATTTCAAGGACGAAATTCTTTTAAGGAAGAGAGAATGTAATACCTCGAAAATATGGGAAATATTTTAGTAAATATTGATAATAGAATAATGTGAAAATAATTGAAATTAATGAATTAATTTAATTAATTAAAAATAAAAGAGGCAAAATGGTCATTTTTTAGAGTTTGGAATTTGATGACGAAATTAGTGCCATTGCGATTGTCTCATTTTTTAATTCGTGTCGTATTTTTGTTTGACTTGTTTGGAGTTTATATGAGTGAATTATGGTTGAAAGAGCATCAAGTCAAATGAGCACCAAAACCCTAGAATTTGAATTTGAATATTGGGCGAATAATCAGTTTTCCCTCCTTCCATTAAGAAACTAATTCACGCACCCATATTTCATTTTAGAAACTACCTAACTCTTTCTTCTTCCTCCTTCTTCCTTTCAAACCACCTAAGATCAAAAACTAATAATTCTCCCAAAACTCCACCGAATCGAATGAGACCAAAAGCATCACGAAGCTATCAGATAAGGCTTTGTACCATATGTGATTTGGAGGCAATAATCTAAAGTGAGGAGATGCACCAGGCCAAATTGTGAGGATCTGGATAGAAATAGGTGTTTCTATGAGAGATTCGTCCTTCTATCGTCGTATAATGCAATTTTAATGCCATATACATGACATTCTGTCTATATTAGCATAATATGACATTAATAAACACTTAAATTCAGATCCAAGGGGGATTTGGGACGGATTTGGCTAATAAAAATACTTAGAAACTAGGATTGATAAAAATATAGCAATTTGATAATTAGATGTAGGAATTGGTGAACTAAATGAACAAACCAGGCTAATCGATGTAGGGGTAGGTTCTAGGTGCATGGTCAGGCAACCGAAGGTGGACTAGAGGTGGCTAGAGGCAGAAAACAACGATGAAACACTAAATTTTTGAAAACTTGAAACACCCAGAAACTGTGTACACCGATCGACCGTTGGGCTGGACCGGGGCACGGTGGTCGAGTCTAGTCATAGATTGAACTTGGATCCAAAATGGCCTATATAAATGAATAATGAGTGGTTCAACTCTTGTTTCTCTTCCTTTCTAGAAGGGAAATGAGGACTAGTGACAATGCAAAAGATGGTGATACGAATTGAATGAATGGTTGTGATTATTTGGTTGTTATTTAAAATAAATATATATGTTATTGTAATGTGGTGACATGATATGATGGTGAACATGAAACATGAGTGAGCCTGTGGTGCAAGTAGACATTACGGGACATGGATATACATACGGATACAGATACATATATGGAGATGGCTATGGATGCAGATATGGAAGTGAATATGAACATGTGACACAAGTAGGTGGTCTAGGTATTCCATTGCTCCCATGTAGTGTAACAACGGACTAATGGGAGGGAGTGAATGTAAGTGACCCGGTAAGGCATGAGGCTTGTTCAAGGTATGAGTCAGTTAGTTAGTATAAGGACAATATGCAACCCTGTAGGGAATGAGGGTAGTCCAGGGGGTTAGTCCAATATGCAATTGATGCGTCGATGGACAATAGGAGACCGTATAGCTTTCATGAGGCAAGCCCAGGAAAGTGAGTCAATATAGGCATGATGCGATATGGTTAGACATATACGACAATTAGGTATGATGTGGTGATGGAATGTGTTGTGGTCGAGCGATAGACTCATATTATGTTATACTATTATCTTTGGAGTATGTGTAGAGTAGAGTATGGCTCACTCACTAAACTTATGTCTGACACACTCCTGCTTTTTCTTTTTATATGTGTATCCAATTTGATGGAGTTTAGTGATGAGATGGTATCAGAGATGGAGGTTCATTTGTGTATTGTATTTGTATTGTATATAGGTGTTGTACCTGGATTTGGCTAAGTGTATAGATTGGGTTGTACTTGTATTATTCAGACATATGCATTCAACATTTTAGACATATTGTGGTGATGTGATTATGGTATTTGTTTATGTATTGTATTTTATTTCCATCATTCTGTTAGACTCTAAAAGTAGTTATTAAATAGTGTTAATTAAAATTGTACCTGATATCTATCTGTATCTATAACTATATATAATACCTTACCCCCAACGACTCTTCCTTTTAGTTCCTGGGTTTTGATGTCGATTTGGGCGGTTGACCCAGGGTCAAAAGGGTAAGTTGTTACATTTGGTAGAAGATTATAAGATAAAAACCAGAGTAGGAATTAGGAATATATTAAGAGAGCGTATTTGTAATTTTCTATTATATATATATATATTACATAGGAAACTCAAAGTACATATGCACACACCCATTTACTATTCTAGTTTTGTTTAATTTGGGAGTTGCTAACGAATACCATTTTTATCAATAGCCGAAATGAGTAATTTAATCAAAACTAGAACAAAGACCAATACAGCTAATGACAATAGGATAGAAACTAGAGCAAGGACTAGAACCTATGTGGATATACTAGATATTTCCAGATTTAATATCCTACTATGGTTCATATGCTACTTCAATGTGACAACCCAAGCTAGTAAGAACTCTATAGAACCCGTAGCCACCGCCACCGAACTCGTAGCCGCCGCATCCACCACTACGCCATAGATGGCCTTCTGCAACAGATTTGCATGGTGTTGCCAGCTAAAATGTTGCGATAGGTATGCTGATTTTTGTCTATTGCAACACACGCTTTAAGGTGTTAGCATAGATATCAGCAAAATGTTGCAGTAGCTATAGCTGTATTCAAATTAAAAAATTAATAAAATTAGCAATCCGCGTGAATACGATCCAACGATCTATATTTAATCCGACTGTTAAAATGGATCACCGCTGCACTTTTTACCAAATTTTCGTTTTCCCGCGTATGTTGGTGTAGATCCCCTTTCAGTTTTCAATTCATAATTCTCAAATCAAAAAGCAAATTCACGAAATCCAGCAAATTCATACTTCCAATTCGCATATGCTTTTCGACGTCAGATTGGAATTCGGTATCAGACTCCTAGAGCTCCGGAATCAGATCCGGCATGAAGTGAAAAGCGCCATCTCCTTCATACTCCTTAGAAAAACCGAGTGCTTCTCAATGCCTTCAAAGCTATGTCTGATTATTTAGACGCGAGTTATGGGGTTTCGACACAGCGGCAGGCAAGGGCGGAAGCCAGTATTCACCGTGGATCTGATGAGAGTTTCGAAGGATGGACGTCTACTCCAACTTTTGATTTTGACAATGATGGCAAATTCGATGCTATGCTTTTCGACCCTAATTCCGTGTGCTGTAGGCTATTGATAGAATCTTTCTGTTGTAATGATGACCCAATTGGTGATCTTGTAAGTGACAATTCTACTATCACAGTTGTAAATGCATATGCTGCTGCTAGTGATGATATTGCAGCTGTTGTTCTTAAAGACGCTGGGTTTGCTACTGAAACGTGGGCTGAAATGGCACTAATTTCTTCTGATGGTATAGTTGCTGGCAAAGCAAGAGCTGTTAGCGAAGTTACTATAGAAATTGCAACAGGTGCCTGGGAAATAATATTTCAACCGAAGCTGCATTGACTCTGGAAGAGATGAATGTGCTTCGGGGATGTAAGTTGCAGCAGTTTGGGGATGGTGGTAGTGTAGAGGTTCGTGCTGCCGAAATCCGTGACCTGTTCGATGAAATGTCAATTTTGTGTAGAGGTTCGTGGCAGTGTAAGTTGCAGCAGTTTGGGGATGTAAGTTGCCGAAGTTTGGGGATGGTGGCAGTGAAGGGTAATGTATTACTTATTAACACGCAACCTGTTCGATGAAATGTCAATTTTTATTTATCATGGTTTCAGGTTTTTTACCAAGGCAGAGCTAAAAGCAAGGTTATTTCAGTTTTCACTGAACAATTTGCTAAGAATGATGGCTGGAAAAAGGTCGGATGATTCAGAAGAAGCCATGAAAGAGTTGCAAAAGTCAATCATCGAGGAGGTGTTCAAATTCGCAGGAGGTGATCATTTGTGCATCATTTTACGTCGTTTCAAAGAAGGCTCGATCTTCCGAAATCGGATGAATCGGGCGGTGCCCCGGACCCCCGCCGGCGCTGCGCCCGGACCCGCTTCTCGGCTCGCCTTCGGCTCGGCACTCAGCTCGTCATATATTCGTCAGTGTCGGTGTCTGTATAAATTGAAACTGCATATGTAATGAGTGAACTGAGTGATGTAGTGAGGAATATCTGTATATGTAAATATCAGTGTTATATATCATTGAATTGTAAAATAGTGGAGTCAGGAATTTGTACTATTTCTAATGTTGAAATAAAATATTTATTTAAATAAATTACTGTTTGAATATCAAATTCTGTGCAAATAGCATTTTATTAAATAAATATTTATTTCTATTAAAAAATCAAATATGCTCTACATTGTGGGCCCCACAAATTCAGAAAGTGAATATCTATAGCAACATTTTGGAATGTTGGTACAGACACCTATGGATGTTGCTATAGACCCAAATATGGTTCTATTGCAACAATATTTCTTATGTTGTCTTAGATAGTCAAAATGTTGCCTTTGAGGTCTGCGGCAACGCGGCAAAATGCAACACCGAGAAAGTGTTGCCTTTGCCCTTTTTTAGCCTACAGCATCATTTTTTGGCACTTTCTGCATCACTTCTTTGGTGTTGCAGTATGCAATCTATGGCGTAGTGCACCACTAACCAAGGTATAATTCCAGCCCTAGCACCACCAACCTTTGTCTTTCCTAAGTTGTGTAAGGATTTCTCCAGTTTTGCTTTGAATCCTTTTCTCAGGACTGAACCATACTTAGTGACTTGGATATGGCTGAATGATCGTGGAAATAATTTCAACCAATTAGGACATAGTGATAGTATTAAGAGAGAGTTAATAATTTGGCATTTGAAAGGTGAAGCAAGATGTTGGTGGGAAGTGGTAATAGTTAAAGTGGGTGAGAATACTATTACTTGTAGGATGTTCAAGTCAAGATTGGAGACAAAATTTCTTTCTAGTGCTGAGAAGGATTTATTGCTAGAAAAGTTTATTCATCTGAAGCATGAAGAAATGACAGTTGGGCAGTATGTCACTCAGTTTGATGAGTTGGCCCAACTTAGATTTGAGTTAGCGAATACCCGGACGAAGAAGGCATTAAAGTTTCTAAAGGGATAGAATTAACCTCTGAGGGATTTAGCATTGAATTAAATACCATTTAAGTTATGTTTAAAGGATTGGTAGAGGCAACATTACTGGATTCTCTAAATGGAACTATGGTTAACGACCAGGCTAAGGAAGGAGAAGGCCAGCAACAGGGTAAGTGTAAGTGAAATGGACCACAAGGTGGTCAATGCAAAAGATAGGCAACTACTTATAATAGATGTCATTAGTTGGACACATTATAAAGAATTGTAAGGAAAACCATTCAAAGAGTTGATGTTATAACTGCAACCAAGTGGGACACATACCGAAGGATTGTAAGGCAGCCCCAGCTCAATAGATAGTGAATTGTTATAATTGTGATCAATTCGGACATATGAAAAGGGACTACCCAGCTTTGAAAAATGAATGTCGGATTATGAAGATATATGCTCTGGATGTCATTCCAACCTCTAGTAAAGCACCACCGCCATCATAGGAAAAGGAAAATAAAATTGTGATGGAAGGTGTGTTGGTTTTATTTGATTCACTTTTTGTACTTTATTCGATATCGGTGCATCTCATTCGTTCATAGCAAGTGTATTATTTGATAATTTAGCCCTTAAACACAACATTGTGAAAGAATCTGTTATGGGGTCAAATCCAGTTGGGGCATTGACCCATTTATTAATGTTATTTCATAATCTAAAGTTGGTCATTCATGGTGTGGAGTTCTCTTGTGACACATATGTACTAAACTTTTTGGGGTATGGGTTGATTTTAGGAATAGACTGGATGTCTCACTATAGGGTAGTGTTGGATTGTGATAGGTGGATGATTCGATTGAGGAAGGGCGATGGACTTGTTTGATTCTTTGTTGTAAGCCTGATTTTCTGTTATGGGGACATATTTGTATTCACTCAACCTGTCATAGGAAGAGCTATTGTGTATAGTGAAAGATTATCCTGATGTATTCAAAGACGTTTCTAGTCTCCCTCACCAAAAAGAAATTGAATTCCGTATTGATCCCGAGAGTTGTGATGCCTCTTAGGCATATGGCTCTGAAGGCGAGAATGGAATTGGATAAGTAGGTTTTAGAAATTACAGAAAGGCTTTATTCGGAGAAGTATATCGAAATGGGAAGCGCCTGTTGTTTTGCTACTAAGGTAGACGGTCCCCTCTTGTTATGCATTGACTATCGAGAACTGGATAAGCTAACGAAGAAAACCAATATCCATTGCCTTGCATTGACGTCCTCTTCGATCAGGTAGTCAGTGTAATGGTTTTCTCGCATCTTGATTTGGCGAATGAATTTCACCAGTTGGGAGTGGTTAAAAATACTATCTAGAAGACCTCTTTCCATACACCCAGTGGATTGTTTGAATTGTTGGTCTGGCCATTGGGCTGACGAATGCTTCGACTTATTTTGTGGATTTAATGAGTAGAGTATTCTAAGAGAAGTTGAACAAGTTTGTTGTGGTTTTCATGGATGATATTCTTATTTATTCCAAGAGTGAGGCATAGCATGAGGTTCATTTAAGGGAAGTGATGGTTATATTGAGGAGAAATCAGTTGAAGCTAAATTCTCTATAAGTCACTTTTAGAGGAAAGAAATTTTTCTTGGGCATGTAATATTAGCGAATGGATTGGCGGCAGACCTAGGAAAGTAACTACAGTCAGAGATTGGAATACATTGAAGAATGCTTTAGAGGTCCGTAGCTTTTAGGTTTGGCCGGATTCAATCAAAATTTCATTAAAGATTTTGCGAAGATATCGACATCTCTGACCCATTTGACAAAAAAAATTTATTTATACTTGGAATACAGAGTATGAAGCGGCATTTATTCGATTAAAGAAGTTGTTAACAAGTGCTCCTGTTATGGTTATTCCCGATGGTATCGAACTATTTACCATGTATATTGATGCATGTGGTATTGGCCTTGGTGCTATTCTTATGCAAGAGGGAAGAGTAATAGCATGTGCAAGTAGATAGTTGAGGAACCACGAGAGGAAATATGTGATTCACAACTTGAAGTTGGCTACTATTGTATTTGAGTTGAAGATACTATCTATTAGGTAAGAGATTCATGTTATTTACGGACCATAAATCTCTCAATTACTTGTTTTCTTAGAAGGACACGAATCTAATACAACATTGGTGGGTGGAGTTATTATCATTGTACATCTTTGGAATTTCTTATACTCCAGAGAAAGGAAACATAGTTGTAGATGATTTGAGTAGGAAGCATGCAGAGGTGAATATTATGTCGTTATAGTGTAGAAATTTGGAGTTCATCCTGAATTTTATTTCAGACCTTGATCAAAGTGTGCACCTAGATTGTTAGCAGCAATGGAAGTTAGACCCATGTTAATGGACCATATTAGGCTAAGTCAAGGATAAGACGCATTGTTGGCAAGCATTATGGAGCAGTTAAGACGGGATGAACGATCGAGTCACCGTTACTCCCAAGTATAGAAGGGTTATTTGAGGAGAGGTGGAAGGCTATGTGTACCATGGGTTAAGGAGTTGATAGAAGAGATTTTGGAGGAGTGTCATCACTCTAGAATGACTATTCATCCAAAAGGGGATAAGTTGTTTCGAGATGTGAAGAGAATATGCTATTGGCCAGAAATGAAGAGGCGGGTGGCCGAGTATGTGGAGAAATGTATGACATGCCAATGAGTGAAAGCAGAGCAAAAGAAGTTGAGTGAGCTATTACTTCAATTGGACGTGGCACAATGAAAGTGAGAGTGTGTATCTATGGATTTTGCAGATGGGTTATCTTAGAGTAGAAAGGGAAACGAGAGTATACGGGATATAATGGCCCATCTTGCAAAGAGCACACATTTTAATTCGGTTAGAAGCATGAGAACTACAGAGACTTTAGTGATATAGTATGTTAAAGAACTGGTCTGACTACATTGAGTTCCAGTTAGTACAATGAGCGAACGAGATGCACTTTTCACTAGTGAACACTAGAAGAGTTTACAGAAGGAATTAGGACCGGAACTGAATTTGAGCATGACATATCACCACAAACCAATGGACAGATGGAGAGAGTGAAGAAGGTGTTGGAGGATTATCGAGGGCTTATATATTGGATTTTAGAGGTTCTTGGGAGGACTGATTACCTCTTGTAGCGTTCGTGTATAAAAATAGCTACCAAGCTAATATGGACACAACACTGTTTGCAGCATTACATGGAAGGACGTGCAAATCACCTTCGTGTTGATGGAAGTCTGCAGAGAAGGTGTAGCTTATAAGAAAGAGAATAAAAGATGCATAGGACTGATAGAAGTCATATGCACATAGGAGAAGGAAATATTTGAAGATTGAAATGGGAGATTAGGTCTTTGGAAAAGTTTCCCGATTGAAGAGATTAGTAAGATTCGAGAGTTCAGGGAAGTTAGCACCCAGATTTCTCAACCCATTTGCAATATTAGAGAGAATAGGAAGATTAAAGTACAGTGTGGAGCTACTAGAGAAGATGGAAGGGGTCCATAACATGTTACACATGTCATATTTGCGAATATGTACACGATCCAAAAATTATAGTAGCACCTAGTCAGTTGGAGGAAATAGAGTTGGAGTCCGAGCTAAGTACATTTTATGGTCTGACTCGTATTATGGAACATGGGATAAAACGACTTTGAAATAAGACTGTGAAATTGGTTACAGTGCAATGGGGAAACAACCCGAAAAAGTATATGGGAGCCAGAAGAGAAGATGAGGCTACACATCCTCAGCTCTTTTCCAATGTGTTTTCTAATTGGATTTGATTTGGTTTCCTTAATTAGATTATTCTTGGATTAGGATTAAGATGCCTTGGATGGATTGATTGTAAGGTTTTATGTGTGTGACTGAATTTGCATTCATATAGAAATATGCATGCTTATATTAGTATGTTGTTCATCATGCCTAATATGTCATCTTATCGCATTCATATAGGATGCATTAGTTGCATTTAAACATGGTAGGGGTAGAAATTGCAAGTTCATGGCATGATTCATACCTTTATGTTGTTTATCCAATTGTATATCGATACATTGTTTGTTTATATTGGATGATATTTTTGCTAGCTTGATTTATATGTATGATTGACGAATGAGTGTACGATATATCACATTTTTCGTTCCTTAGGAATTTCAGGGATTAAATTTTTTTAAGGGAGGAGAATATAATACCCTGAAAATTTGACAAATTTTTAATAAAATATTAATAAAAGAATGATGTGAAATTAACCGAAATTAATGAATTAATTAAATATATTAAAAATAAGGAAGGGCAAAATGGTTATTTTTCATACTTTGGAATTTGATGATGAAACTAGAGCCATTGCGACCGCCTTGTTTTTCTTATTCGAGAGGTATTATTGTTTACCTCGTTTGGAGTTCGTATAAAATAATTATGGCTAGGCCTATCAACGGGTACTTTCAGATGCGGATAGCGTCATATCCATATCCACATCAGAAATCATTTTTGGATATCCGTTATCTACATCTACGGATACAGATGGATATCGGATAATTATCCTATTCACTAACGATCGATAAATGAAGAAACATAGATGAAATTTTTTAGTTTAACATGAATTTTTTTCATCTCTCATTGATTATTAAAGTGTTAAAAGGAAACAAATATGATGTTAATAAAAAAAATTGTGAAGTTAATATGCATTTAGTATGTATAATATAAACTTCTAACTTAATAAAACAATAAATAAATACTTTTCGTTGTACTAAAATACACATAATTTAAACTATAATCTTGAAAAATACCGGATGGATAATTTTAGGATGTAGATGTCTTCCTACCCGCATTTGCATCCATTTTTTTCGATTTGGATATTTATTCACTTTTCGAATAGGGACGCGGACGAATATCGGATTTTTTGGGTATCCATTGACAGCCCTAATTATGGATAAAAAAGCATCGAGTCAAACAAGTACCAAAGCCCAGAATTTGAATTTGAATTTTGGGTGGACAAATAGTTTTCTCTTCTTCCATTAACAAACTAATTCATGTACCCATATTTCGTTTCAGAAACTACCTGACTCTTTCTTCTTCCTCAAAACACTTGAAATCAAAACCTAATAACTCTCTAACCCCTGAAATGAACGAGACCAAAAGCATCGCGAAGCTCTCAGACAATATTACGTACCAGAAGCAATTTAGAGGCAAAAATCTATAGTAAGGAGATGCGGCATGTCGGATAGTGAGGATCTGAATAGAAATAGGCATTTCTATAACAACCCACCTCAAAACAGGCCTAAATTCCAACCCAGAAAAGGCCATCGATACTTTGATCCATTCCAAAGCTGGATATTGGTTGGTATAAAGAACAATACACAGAGCTATTTATCTACACATTCGGAAACTCACAGCGAAATGATAAAATATAATATCAGAATAGTACCCATTGTATTTAAAATTCAAATGTCATAAAAACATAACACAACATCATAGACAACCGTCAACTATATGTAGTACAAAATTCCAAAGTTACAAGATCATTTAATGGGTATATAAGAAACAAAGGAAATAACACAAGTAGATAAATAAGTAACTGCCATAAGTCTGTGTCTCCGCTGCCACCTCCGAAAATCCGAATCAGCATCTCTAACCCATGTTGTAATGAGGAGGGAGTCAGAACAACAATGTCTATTGAATAAAATCTTGAGCCTTTCTATAATGGTACATAGGAAGTGTAATTTATATAAGAATATGCCTTACATATCTAAACCATATTATAAGTTTTCCAACTATAAGCCCTAAGGCTTTCCCAATCCAATTCCATAACCATTATTCTTTCAATCTAATAACCTATGTCTATCGTCAATAATGTCCTAACAATGTAAGAGATAGAGTCCAAGCCACTTAATACCTTTTTAATGGGAACTATGCAGACTCTGACCATTTAATACCTCATTCAAGGCAGGTCCCATCATTTAATACCTATCCTAAGGCGGACTCCTCTCCGGTAATGTCTAGCTGAAATTGCATGGAATCTCTTTAGGCCACTTAATATTTTAAATCTGAAGCGGACCCTCCCAAAGATATCCTCTATTGTGCCTAACCATTAACCCTGACCATTACTACTACTTATATAGGGAAGAGGCGGGCTCTCAACCAGCCACTTAATACCTTCAACCTCAAAGCAGATCCTTTGTATTATGACCCATAACCTAACTGTGACATCTCACATTAGTCCGACTATTTTTAGGTACATGTAGCCAGATTTACTGAGCAAGGTTACCCTATTGAATTTGGAACTAACCTCGCGCTCTCCGTGGTTACTCATTATAGGCAATGTCTTACATCAGCCCTAAAGTCATTACAAACTGGATTTTAATCCAACAAAATTCAATAGGAGTTAGAACATCTACGTCAAGTCAAAACAACTCAAGAATCAACCAAAATGACCAGAAGAAGAAGTATGAAAGACCCAAGAGAAAAATGCAAAAATAGGCTAAGATGATGGATCGCTAGCATCCATGAGGACTACTCATGGGTCGTCCAAAATTCTTGCATCATGAATAAATAACTTTTGTAGGGATGTCTGTCAAGTTTCATGGTATTCCAAGCAACCTAGTTCGAGAAGTGAGCATTCATCTGATTCCAATCATAGTCCAATCTAACATGTACATGAATCACCATTAAAACAAGGCAACTAGTTACCAAATTACATGGAGGGAAACTATATAAAGTAAGGAAAGCAACCCAAATGAAACAATCTGAAAATACCTTAAGTACATGGATCGCTAGCGATCCATGCACTATGGATCGCTAGCAATCCATCAGGTTAAATCAGATCGTTATGAGATTTTTGGAGCGTCTTCGTATCATCAAATGTAGGCTTCTGGTAAAGCGGCCTAGCCTAATAGCTCTCCAACTTCTATAAATACAATCCTACTTGCAACATAAATAGGGGTTGGGAGGGACTGGCTGCTGGAACTCTGTAGAGTTTATTCTTCACTCTTCTCCTCCCATACAATAGTCATCTATGGGTTCACTGTGATTGTCCAGTGAACTCTGGTACTTGTGACTTGATCTAACTTAGAAGATTCAATAATATTGTAATTCAATTCAACTTGTAACAATAGTCAGTTAATAGAAAGTTATAAAGTGGAAGTAGGCTTCATTAACAGCTGAACAACTATAAAACTCGTAACGCAGCACAGTGCCAAGCAATAGACGAGGAACTGCTACTCAAATGGTACTCCCAGAGGCAGGTGAACCACGAAGATACGACATGAACCGAGATCGATTACAAGACCAAGCTCCCATGGTATATTGTGACCACTCCCAACTGACCAGCCTCCAATCCCATCATAGAGCTCCCATCGTCAAATCACGAATGGTCATTATCGAAATCATCAAAAATCGTCAAAATGGTCATTGAAAAACACACTTCGAGATTGACTTGAAGTCGAACTCAGGTAATCGTCTATTTAACTCGAAGCAAATTCTGGAAGTCCTGACTCAAAGTCGAACTTGGGTAATCACCCATTTGACTTGCAGCAAACCTAGGAAATTCTAGCCCGAAATCAGACTCAGGTAAAACCAAGATTTTCTCCAAGCAAACATGCAAATGACTCCAAGCACCATTCGTCGCCAACCCATTCAATTGGCATTTCCAATCATTCAAGTATAAGGACAATCATGCATATATCATTCTGAATCATTACAAATAGCCGTAACTTGAAAACGGACTGGACTAAGAACCAGTTGAGCGCCTTCCCCAATCAAAACCCATTCACCGAAGTTGTTCTGCATGAAAAATATCTAAAGAAGTTTATCATGCCAACTATACGTTCCTACAACTATATAACTAATTTGAAATTGCTTTTTTATAGATATGACTAGCATATAGACGAAGCAAGGGTGACTGATGTAGTCTATTGCAAGGCCCTTAGGAATCATTAAAGGATGAAACAACCTACTAACCTAGAAGAATTATATGGGAAGGCAAACCAGTTCTAAAGACTAGAGGTATTGCAATTGGCAGATGGAAAACTCGGCAATTTGCCAAAGAACATACCAAACAGTGAAGGAGCTATAGAACCACAGGAACCTTCTGCCCAAGCGAGGTCACTAAAACCCAGTAGAAAAGTGCCCTGGCTAACTGACGAAATTAGATGAAAGGATGATTATCAAATAACACTTTGGATACCAAGCTACTATGGAATAGGGCAGTAATGTAAAGCGATGCCTTCCCATCCATCCTTGTCTGCTTTCCTTTTCCAAGTGAGCCGTTCCGGGACACTGGGATAATTGCAGATAGCACGATGAAAGAAATCCTTCTATGCTCTCGAAGAGTCTTGTCGATCCCTCTTATAAGAACCGATGTTGCTCTGGTAGCGTCGAGAAGGCTTGTCCAAAGGATCATCGAACAAACAAATCCAACTCCCTAGTCTCCAAGAACCGGTACAACTGTGTAACCACGAGCCAAATCCCAAAAATTTCTCTTGAAGCCGATGGACCATCGCTTTAAGACCGTCGGGCCATCAGTCACACGACCCAAAACTCTTCTTGGAGTCGACGAATTATCGCTCCAAGGCCACCTGGTCGCCAGACATCCGACAAAAATTCCTCGTGAAGTCGATGAATCATCGCTTTAAGATCACCAGGCCATCAGGCACACGACCAAAAACTCTTATTGGAGTCGATGAATAACTTCTCTAAGGCAGTCTGATCACTGGACATCCAACAAAAATTCCTCTCGAAATCGATAAATAACCTTTCCAAGGCCGTCTTGTCACTGGATATCTGACCACAAAAACTCCTTCATGAACTAAAGTGTTGTGAAGGCGAACTGTAACGAACCAGATTTTCGACTCTCGAAAATCAACACTAATACTTCCTCTGTATAGCATGTCGAGCAATCGAATGCCGCAAATACCAGATCGTTAGAGGAAAAGAAGAAAGAGGTAGAAGAAAATAGAACAACACAGAATCTCACAATCGCAGCGGAACAATATATAATAGATAATAACATGTCTTTATACAAAAAGAACTATAACGGTTACTTATACATTACATCATCAAAGTACAACAAATCAGTAACTCAATACTGGACAGTTATAATAACTTGTCCTCACTAGTGCTAAATATACAGCCTATAATACACAGCGGAATATAATCAACTACGTGAAATACAACTCTGTCATCCAGCTCATCTCCTAAGCTCCATAGCATCCTAACCTGGATCTGTAATACTCGGTCTGACCCAAGAATTATAAAAATAACAACACCCGAGTCAGTTTGGAAAACCAGCGTGAGAAAACACACTCAATTTGAATTATTAAAAGCTATCAAAATCCCTTGAAAAATGAAAGTATCTCGTAAGACCGCGTCACACATAAACACGACGGGTTTTTCCCTTACGATAACCAAAATATTTTTATCAAAATCGTCTGATATGATAATAGTGTCTAAACAAAGTAAATAGAAAATAAATGAAATGCTTGCATCACACGTTTGGCATAGATGGGCACAATCAAAACCGTACGGTGCTTATTGGAGAATGGATTCCATACAATGACTAAGCACTGGGTTACCACCTATCATGATACACATCTAGAAAAATGTACCGAGGACCTCGCCGGGATCCCCTACAACACAAGACCGGCCCTATCCCTGACCTGGATAGAACCGAATATGTTATCACCCCGGATGTTCCCACCCTTATCGAGAGCTCTTTTGCATGCACCACCTATCCATAATTTAGAATATATCCAAGGGAATCTAGAAAGGTGATAACATACCCTAATTGGGTATGACCCACTTAGCCTTGCGGCATCTCCCCTGATTTTCAGTCATTCCGGTTGATGAGGCTTGAGGCTACGATTACCTTTCTAGAACAGTTTCACTTAGAATGCTCATCATCCTCCAATGACGATGTTCTGATAGCATTCATCCATACAAGTTGTCTGGGGTCTGGACAAACCGAATCACCGTCTTCACCGTCTTCACGATATCCATTCGTAATGCTCAAATCGGATCGAAGTGGTTTTTGGATAATTAAATCTGATCCCGGTCTCTTCGAAACAATCAACGAATTGGCCAATACTTGATAGTTGGTTATCTAACTATCAATATAACATCCATAAGTAGTCACTTGGCCCGTATTATAATTTTCCAAAATTTATTCTCAAAATATCTTGATAAGATATATATTCAAATCCCTTCCAAATTTTCAATTTTTGAGACAACTCAAATACTTATATCCATTTCAGGATATTTCAAACTATCTCTTATTTCAAAACTTAGAAAAGTATTTAAAAATATATTTTCTAAACCCCTTACTTCCCCAACACTTAGGAAAGTTCCATTTATTTCTCTTTTCTAAAAAACCCTTCACAATATATATTGTAAATTGCTTAACTCGTTTATAACGAATTCTATAAGTTCCGGTTTCCTTAATTAAATCTCTTTATTCAAAAGTATATACTTATCTCACCGAAATAAGTATATTCACAAACCATTCCCTTCAAAAATATTTGAAAACTTTTTAAAATAAATATGGAAAGCACCATGCGGTATCAACCATGGATACGCAGCTTAATGATTACGTCTCTATCCTAGAGAAATCCAAACTTAACTGTAGGCAATCTCTGCCTCCGATTTTGCCATGAAAGTATACCACTACTTTCTGAAAACTTATTTAATAATTAAATATACTTTTAAACAATTTAAATAATTACATAACTTTGAAACAATAATTAATTCTGATTTATTAATAAAATCCTAATCGATTTACAAGACTTGTTTATAAAACTTATAATTCATTTTGACAATTTAAAATATTTAAATAACTAATTTTCTGAAATATTTTAAACACTATTAAATTACCTAGTTTAATAATTAAAAGTCCTCTTTTTAAAACAAACTCAATTTCTCGATAAAAGTATAATTTTCAATTTCAATATAACCAATCTAATATTTATAAATCTCTCTCGATTTATCACTAACCGATTTACGACTCCAAATTCATAAATCCCTTTTTCACATTTCCAAAAGAAAATCTATCATTTCTTTTGAAACCGATTTACCCATCTCATTATAAATTCTTACCGTGAATTTATAACTTTATATTTTTCAAATGAAAATCATTTCACTTTATTTATAAACATTGTTTATAAATCCCATAGTTTCATTTCCAGTTTACAACGGTCTTCACCTCACTTAAATCCCTTTTAAATCGATTTCTAATTTAAATTCCATTTATAAATCAATTTCTTAATTAACCCAAACTATATTCCAAACTCGACCAAATCTCGATTTTACTTCCATTTCGTAATTTAGAAATCTTATTTAAGATCCATTATAACAAATTTTATAGTTATTCCAAATTCTCTTTTATTCTCCTAATCTATTTAAAATCTCGATTTATGAAACATTTTATATTTCTCTATTTACAATATCCTGAAATAGTTAAATACAAACTAAAAAAACAATTATTTTATCCAATCAATTTCTTTTAATTAATCCAAAAACTCTATTTAAATATTTTCTTTCAAGATCCCTTTTTAATTTCTTTCAAGTTTTAATAAATATAATTATGGTATTTTAAAATACCAAAATCTAGGCTACTGCCACCATAGCATCCAATAAATTTAATCACACTATAGTCTATCATAGATTATTCAAAAATATCATATATCAATGGATATGAAAGTAAATTCAACATTTTTGAGGAATCCAGTTGGATCCATCCAACCTGTTTCCCTGCAATCACAGATGTTAATACAACATAAAAATACCAATCCCACTTCGATGTTGGATAACGTGGTAATATAGGGTCGTCCGCTTTTATGCAGGGCGCATAGGGTCTCATCCGCTCCAATAGGTGGGAAAAACCAATCCAACTACTAATATATACTACTATATATTATAACATCCAACTGATAATAATAATTATCAAATCATCCAATCAACCAATAATTAAAATTTTCAACATTTTAAATTAAACTAGCAATCCAAAAATGAGTGTGATATATTCACCTTGATTTTCAGTTGTCACCGAGACGTTCGGTTTTGGAACTAAAGCCGGACGACGTCCGATTTTAGTCTAATTTTTCACAGTCTCCAAACCCGTCCAAACCAGTTTCATTGCAAGCTCTCTTCATCTTGATCGCAATGCAAAAAGTCTCGTCCCAATCGAACCTCGTATGCATGAGCTATAGATTTTATAAATTTACAAGAATTTAAATATAAAATTTACAACTTTCTTTTAAAAAAACAAAGCCCATACCCCTGTACACAACCGACCTAAAAAGAAGCTTCTTCCCCAAATTCAAATCCCGCATCCAGATATGCACGTAATATCACTGACACATCCCCAATGACCACCTACGGCCAAACCACCATCGCCAACACACTTTCCTCACCTCGCTCGACTCGCCTACGCACTTGTCGACCATCCCGCCATCACCGATCAAAACATGACCAAACCCAACGTTTCTCAAGCCGTACGGCCATGTCATGACCTTCCAAAGAGAGTCGCATGCCACCAAAGCTTCGCCACCGATGCGCCTTCACCCCATGAGTTCGAAAACGAGCCATGTTTCTCGAATTGACAAGCCAATACCTTAAAACATGGAACCCTAGTCTAAAACCACCATTCGACTTGCTACCGCAACCCCACGTTCACCACCGAACAACCCAGAGCCTCGACCGTGCATAGCGCTTCCCCAAACAAGAATTTTAAAATTAGTTTCGCAATTTTTCGTTGAATATTTTGTGAGGTATAATTTTTTTGAAGTTTGACTTTTTTCTCTTACTGATGCTCGGTCGTGCTCTTTGAAAAGGAGGAAAAAGATGCCTTGCGTGTTGGGGAATAGCTACAGTGGCTTGAAGTGAGATAAAGGGGCTGATGTGAAAATATAGTCAAGTTAATCAAATATATATGTTATTTAAATTTTCAAACCGTCTCGATACATAACTTAAAATCTCAAACCCCTATCGAGGCATGCCGCTAGGTGTTCATAATGTTATACCCCTATTCTGAACGCAATGGAAAAGGTTTCGAGTCCTAATTCGATCGTATGGAGAAGATAGCTTTTTGGACTCAATTATTATATTGAATTTTCGATATTAAATTCAACGCGTTTATATTATGTACGACCAAACGATAACTCCAAACAGTATGAAACTTGAAATCCGATAATAATACACTATTACAGATCCAATGGAACTAGTTTCGTCGAATTCCAAGACTGTGCCTTAGAAGGTTATTTTTATATGTAAATTTAAACAATTTATTTTTAAAATCGAACAAATCACTTTTAAATTCAATTTAAAAAGTTTGATTATCTTCATTCTTATTAATATAAATTTAATAAGCCTTGAAATTATTTTTATCAAGCTTAAAACTCAAGATTCAATTATTTGTGTAAATTCCAATTATTAAATTATCTAAAAATCATTATATTTGAAATTCAAGTTAAAAATTAACTTTTAAACATTTAAAATCAATTAAATATTCCAATTACAAATAACCAAATTTCTGGGTCGTTACATTCCTCCCCCCTTAAAAGAATTTCGTCCTCGAAATTTCCAAGGTAAGAAGAACAGTCCAAACCCCGTTAACTTTCTCAAACCCAATCAGTTTAAACAACTTCCCGAAATCAATTCATTGAAAACACATTATCACTTTTACTAATTTCCAAATTCATCCATAGATTCCAAATAATATTGTTTTTTAAATCATTCCAAGTTATAATCCAAAATCAAATTTTAGTTATTAAAAATTTTCTTCAAAATTTTCTAACTCTTTAAATTTTTAAAAATTTTCGCCGGCGTCTTCCTCGCGCGGCTAGATCCAAACAACTAAAAATCGCCTCTACGGGCCCAAATCATCAAAAGAAAAAAAAGCCAAGTGGCTCAATCATAAAATTATCAAATCCAGGCAAAAATTTAAATATGTACCTTTTTGCCGCACAATCCAATTTTTCTTGATTTTAAATACCTGCATCTTATTTACCAACGATATCCAATCATATAATTTAAAATCATTTTATTCAGCATTTTCAAATTTCTAATATTTGCTTTACTTAAGCCTGTACGATGTACATATATCATTCGTACGCAATATCAACTCTAATCGCTCACTCGATCACACAATTCCCTTCCGAACTAGTATTGTACACACGACTCTCTAGTGCGGACTCAGATCTGATTTCTTGATTAGAAACCGCCATCTCCTTGCATAGCCATATACTATGATAGAGAATCTCATAATAAATCAAAAATCCATATCCAGTGTTCGCCGTCGAGAATCGAGTGAAAAATTCCGACTCGGATCGATATAAATTATCTCGAAATTCTGGGCTCGAATCTGGATCAAACCATCATGCGAATAAATAATAGACGTATAACTTACATATTTATTCCAATTGATTCTTAGCTATCCCGGTTTCTCTTATTCACATTCGTTTCATTTATATTCACTTATTCACAGTTATCATTCACACTTATAATTCACATTCACTTAGTGTATCCTTTTAATACCGATTTCACTTAAGAATTTCACCATTAATTTTCTTAAGTCTATTATACACATTTTATACAACTTCTTATGGTTATTACCACTTCACAACTAAATTCCTTACCCATTTTAATCAAATTCAGTTTCAATTTTCCAGTTTCACATTTGATTTTTATCACTCAACATTCCAAACCATATCCAAATAACTAATCGATTTAATTAGCACATTTATTCATTTATTCCAAATCTCAATAGATTCCATTTCCAATAGTTATTTCATTTAGCCTACTTTGGCTAAATTTTCAAAATTCACTTTATTTAACTTAATTCAAGTTAAATTCCTGTTCTACAATTCAATTTCAAATTTTTACTTCCTTTGCACACATATTCAACAATTTAAAGCATTTCCTTAACTTGTAATTTACAAATTTTATATGTTATCAACTTACTCATATTCCATAAAACATTTTAAATAAAAATCCCAGAGTTTAAACAATTTGTCCTATGTATTTCGAATCATTTTTGAAATCATATATACCCAAAATCCCATGGTATATCAAATCATTCCTTTGAATTTCAAAACCAAAACCAGTTTTTCAAAACAAACTCCAATTGTAGCAATTCCTCCCTTGGGAACTTGAAAATGAACGTCGATGATGCTACAATCATCACCGAAATTATTTTCCAGCGACCAAAGTGAGTTCAGTGCTTTCTATTCCTTTTAAAACCATTTTAAAAATATTTCAACTCAAAAATATTCTCCAAATAATATCATTATTATTTCCCAAGACTTTGAAAAACATTTCAAAACCAATGGGAATTAAATTCCCAGCCTTCAAACCCTTTTAACAAATCATATTTAAATATAACTTTGGAATTCCATTTCATTTCAAATTATAAATCACATTTACAAAATCCCATTTTGTTATATGAAGTTATTTCTTAACTGTTGATTACAATATCAACTTTTATTCAATCATCACAACAACAAATGATAATAGTTTAATATTATCATTTCCAAACAACCAAGCACACCATATACAACTATAATAATTTAAGAAAAATTATTACTTTCATATATAAAAATAATCTGGGTAAATTTATTTCATTTTCTCCATTTTTAAAACAATACCATGTCGAATTACTCTGCTCAAGTGTTTAGAGATCCCTATCAATAACGTTAATTACTCGTATTGACCAGAGCCATAAGCCACTTAATAGATCAATCAACATAATATAAAACAATTTTATATTCACTAACAAATACACACTCATATCTATTAAAACACTCAAACTCATTCTAGGGTACTACTGACCCTATCTCCAATGAGTTACCCATCAAAGCCAAGGTTCTCGCTTAACCTCCAACTTGATACCAAATGCAACGAACTAGATTTTCGACTTTCGAAAATAGACACTAATACATCCTCTGTATAGCATGCCGAGCAATCGAGTGCCGAAAATACCATATCGTTGGAGGAAAAGAAGAAAGAGGTAGAAGGAAATAGAACAACAACGCAGAATCTCACAATCGCAGCAGAACAATATATAATAGATAAAAATATGTCTTTATACAAAAAGAACTATAACTGTTACTTATACATTACATCATCAGAGTATAACAAATCAATAACTCAATACTGGACAGTTATAATAACTTGTCCTCACTAGTGCTGAATATACAACCTACAATACACAGCAGAATATAATCAAGTACGTGGAATACGTCTCTATCATCCAGCTCGTCTCCTGAGCTCCATAGCATCCTAACCTGGATCTGTAATACTCGGTCTGACCTAAGCATTATAATAAAATAACACCCAAGTCAGTCTGGAAAACCAGTGTGAGAAAACACACTCAATTTAAATTATTAAAAGTTATCAAAATCCCTTGAAAAACGAAGGTATCTCGTAAGACTGCGTCACACATAAACACGACGGGTTTTTCCCTTACGATAACCAAAACATTTTTATCAAAATCGTCTGATATTATAATAATGTCTAAACAAAGTAAATAGAAAATAACTGAAATGCTTGCATCTCAGGTTTCAGCATAGTTGGGCACAATCAAAACCGTATGGCGCTTATTGGAAAATGGATTCCATACAATGACTAGGAAGTGGGGTACCACCTATCAAGGTACACGTCTAGAAAAATGTACCGAGGACCTCGCCGGGATCCCCTATAACACAAAACCGGCTCTATCCCTAATCTGGATAGAACCGAATATGTTATCACCACGGGTGTTCCTACCCTTATCGAGAGCTCTTTTGCATGCACCACCGTATCCATAATTTATAATATATCCGAGGGTATCTAGAAAGTTGATAACATACCTTAATTGGGTATGATCCACTTAGCCTTGCTGCATCTCCCCTGATTTTCAGTCATTCCGGTTGATGAGGCTTGAGGCTACGATTACCTTTCAAGAACAATTTCACTTAGAACGCTCATCATCCTCCAATGACGATGTTCTGATAGCATCATCCATACAAGTTGTCCTGGGTCTGGACAAACCGAATCACCGTCTTCACCATGTTCACGATATCCATTTGTAATGCTCAAATTGGATCGAAGTGGTTTTCGGATAATTAAATCTGATCCCGGTCTCTTCGAAACGATCAACGAAATTGGCCAATACTTGATATTGGTTATTTAACTATCAATATAACATCCATAAGCAGTCACTAGGCCCATATTATAATTTTCCAAAATTTATTCTCAAAATATCTTTATAAGATATATATTCAAATCCCTTCCAAAAGTATATACTTTATAAGATATATCTTTATAAGATATCGGTTTTAACTCGTTTATAATGAATTCTATAAGTTCTGTGTTCCTTAATTAAAGCTCTTTATTCAAAAGTATATACTTATCTCACTGAAATAAGTATATTCACAAACCATTCCCTTTAAAAATATTTGAAAACTTTTTAAAATAAATATGGAAAGCACCATGCGGTATCAACCATGGATTCGCAGCTCAATGATTACATCTCTATCCCAGAGAAATCCAAACTTAACTGCAGGAAATCTCTACCTCCGATTTTTCCATGAAAGTATACCACTACTTTCTGAAAACTTATTTAATAATTAAATATACTTTTAAACAATTTAAATAATTACATAACTTTTAAACAATAATTAATTCTGATTAATTAATAAAATCCTTATCGATTTACAAGACTTGTTTATAAAACTTATAATTCATTTTGACAATTTAAAATATTTAAATAACTAATTTTCTGAAATATTTTAAACACTTTTAAATTACCTAGTTTAATAATTAAAAGTCCTCCTTTTAAAACAAACTCAACTTCTCGATAAAAGTATATTTTTCAATTTCAATTTAACCAATCTAATATTTATAAATCTCTCTCGATTTATCACCAATCGATTTATGAATCCAAATTCATAAAACCTTTTTTCACATTTCCAAAAGAAAATCTATCATTTCTTTTGAAACCGATTTACCCATCTCATTATAAATTCTTACCGTGAATTTATATCTTCAGATTTTTCAAATGAAATTCATTTCACTTTATTTATAAACATTGTTTATAAATCCCATAGTTTCATTTCCAATTTACAACGGTCTTTACCTCACTTTAACCCCTTTTAAATCGATATCTAATTTAAATTCCATTTATAAATCAATTTCTTAATTAACCCAAACTATATTCCAAACCCAACCAAATCTCGATTCTACTTCCATTTCGTAATTTAGAACTCTTATTTAAGATCCATTATAACAAATTTTATACTTATTTCCAAATTCCCTTCTATTCTCCCAATCTATTTAAAATCTCGATTTATAAAACTTTTTATATTTCCCTATTTACAATATCCTGAAATAATTAAGTACAAATTCAAAAACAACAATTATTTCATCCAATCAATTTATTTTAATTAATCCAAAAACTCTATTTAAATATTTTACTGTCAAAATCCCTTTTTAATTTCTTTCAAGTTTCAATACATATAATTATGGTATTTCAAAATACCAAAATCTAGGCCACTACCACTATAGCATCTAATAAATTCAATCACACTATAATCTATCATAGATTATTCAAAAATATCATATATCACTGAATATGAAAATAAATTCAACATTTTGAGGAATCTAGTTGGATCCCTTCAACCTGTTTCCCTTCAACCATAGATTTTAATACAACATAAAATATCAATCCCGCTTCGAGGCGGGATATCATGGTAATATAGGGTCACCCGCTATTATGCGGGGCGCATAGGGTCTCATACGCTCCAATAGGCAGGAAAAATCAATCCAACTACTAATATATACTACTATATATATTATAACATCCAACTGCTAATAATAATTATCAAATCATCCAATAATTAAAATTTTCAACATTTTAAATTAAACTAGTAATCAAAAAATGAGTGAGATTTACTCACCTTGATTTTCAGTTGTCGCTGAGACGTTCCGTTTTGGAACTAAAACCGGACGAAGTCTGATTTTAGCCCAATTTTTTACAGTCTCCAAACCCATCAAAACTAGTTTCATTGTGAAGCTCTCTTCATCACGATCGCAATGCAAAAAGTCTCGTCCCAATCGGACCTCGTATGCATGAGTTATAGATTTTATAAGTTTACAAGAATTTAAATGTAAAATTTACAACTTTCTTTTAAAAAAACAAAGCCCATGCCCTGTACACGACTGGCCCAAAAAGAAGCTACTTCCCAAAATTCAAATCCCGCTTCGAAATATGCATGCGATATCACTAACACACCCCCCAAAGACCACCTACGGCCAAACCACCATCGCCAACACACTTTCCTCACCTCGCTCGACTCGCTTATGCCATTGTCGACCATCCCGCTATCATCGATCAAAACGCTACCAAACCCAACGTTTTCCAGGCCGTATGGCACGTCATGACCTTCTAAAGAGAGTGCACGCCACCAAAGCCTCGCCACCGCCTTCACCCCACGAGTTCGAAAACGAGCTCCATTTCTCAAATTGACAAGCCAATCCCTTAAAACTTGGAACCCTAGTCTAAAACCACCATTCGACTTACTGCCGCAACTCCACGTTCACCACCGAACAGCCCAGAGCCTCGGCCGTGCATAGCCCTTCCCCAAACAAGAATTTTAAAATTAGTTTCGCAATTTTTCGTTGAATATTTTGTCAGATATATTTTTTTGAAGTTTGATTTTTTTTCTCTTACTGATACTCGGCCGTTCTCTTTAAAAAGGAGGAAAAAGATGCCTTGCGTGTTGGGGAATAGCTACAGTGGCTTGAAGTGAGATAAAGGGGCTGATGTGAAAATATAGTCAATTCAATCAAATATATATGTTATTTAAATTTTCAAACCATCTCGATTACTTAACTTAAAATCTCGAACCCTTATTGAGGCGTGCCGCTAGGCGTTTATAATGTTATACCCCCATTCCGAACGCAATGGAAAAGGTTTCGAGTCCTAATTTGATCGTATGGAAAAGATAGCTTTTTGGACCCATTTATTATATTGAATTTTCGATATTAAATTCAATGCGTTTATATTCCGTACGACCAAACGATAATTCCAAACACTACGAAACTTGAAATCTGATAATAATACACTATTACAGATCCAATGGAACTAGTTTCGTCAAATTCCGAGACTGTGCCCCGGAAGGCTATTTTTATATGTAAATTTAACAAGTTATTTTTAAAATTGAACAAATCACTTTAAAATTCAATTTAAATAGTTTTATTATCTTCATTCTTATTAATATAAATTTAGTAAGCCTTGAAATTATTTTTATCAAGCTTAAAACTCAAGATTCGATTATTTGAGTAAACTCCAATTATTAAATTATCCAAAAATCATTATATTTGAAATTCTAGTTAAAAATTAACTTTTAAATATTTAAAATCAATTAAATATTCCAATTTCAAATAACCAAATTTCTAGGTCATTACACGAACCGGTAGATCCGCAGTCACCTGATCCAAAACTCCTTTATGAACTAAAGCGTCGCGAAGGCCAACTAGAAGATCAACTATCATCTCATCCAGAACTGTCCAAAGTCAGTGAAGTCATGCTCCGGTGCCACGAATTGACGATTACATCAGTCACCCCGTAAAATTAATAGAATCGCTTCCAACGACCAGTAAGACAAACAGTGTTGAATTCCAGAGCTTTGAAGTTGCCTAACGAAACTAAGTCAAAACTGAACCGACCTTGTGATCAATCAAAGGCCGACTCAAATCAATTCAAGATTCGAAACTTGGGAGAACCAAGTATCTCAAATCCTTAATATATAAGTCTCTGAAGATAGAGGCTTTTCTATGCTTTAATCATCTAGAAGGCACAGTTGCATCCACAGGACTGCGTGCAACCAAAATGGTTATGGAGAAACCCCATACATAGTTCAAGCGCGCGAACAACCCTGTGGTGTGGGGGCACTACACATACTTGAATAGCTACAAGGAAAGCCAAGACTAATCATACCACAGTTCTGTTACACTCGTTCGAAAATTCTGGCATTCTGACAACTACAGACTTAACGACCTAGCTTGCGCAACAAACGAAACAGAAGCATAATACTTGCTTACTCCTTTTCAACTCCTTCATTACCACCCTTGGTGACCGGTTTCTTTTCCTCTTAGACTGTATGCCAGTTGAAGACCAATTCTCTAAAGATGGTTTGGACCAAAAACTGAGAGTCTTGCCCTGAACTCCCACAAGCTCTTTCTTACCATGGCAACCTTATCTGTTTGGTCGTGCACATCTTCTTGAAATATGGGAGGATTTTCCAAGCCATGGTTACCCGATCAAAAAACCACTTATCTCTTAAAATTGACGAAATCGCATTCCAGCGAAGTCAAATCGCCGAATTGATGGGAAAACTCGATCCTTACCTTCTAAGAACTGGTATAGCTCCTCCAGCACCAAGAAGGCCCAAACCATAAGTCACGCACTTCCATAAGCCATGCATCACTTCTTGAGCCATGGAACCATGCTCTTGAAGAACGAACTCCTCACGTTACCCGGAGATTGGCAACATCGAGAAGTTCCAAACGGTTCCAGGTCAATGGGTCATATCAATCCCATAAGTCACGCACTACCATAAGTCGCGCATCACTTCTTGAGCCATGGAACCACGCTCTTGAAGCACGAACTCCTCACATTACTCGAAGATTGGCAACGTCGAGAAGTTCCAAACCATTCTGGATCGACGGGTCGTATAGATCTCATAAGTCCCGCACTCCCATATCGTGCATCACTTTTTGGGCCATGGAACCACACTCTCGAAGCACGAACTCCTCACGTTACCCGAAGATTGGCAACGTCGAGAAGTTTCAAACTGTTCTGGATCGACAGGTCATATCGATCTCATAAGTCATGCACTGCCATAAGCCATGCATCACTTCTTGAGCCATGGAACCACGCTCTCGAAGCACGAACTCCTCGGGTTATCAGAAGATTGGCAACGTCGAGAAGTTCCAAACCGTTCTGGATCGACGAGTCATATCGATCCCATAAGCCGCACATTCAAAAAGCTACACACTCTCAAAAGCCAAATATTTCGCAAGCCGCGCACTCTCAAAAGCTGTGTATTTCGGAAACCGCACATTTCATAAGCCGTGCAAGCACTGCTAGATGCTGCTCTGGCATCTTCAGCAAACCGTTAAAATTTTCTAAGTACAGGTATTGTCCTGACAACACTAGGAAGCTTGCCTATTGCAGGATTAACAGGGATCAACTCTTACTACCCAAAAGAATCTATATTTCTCTAGTAGTGCCGCAAAGTTCACAAACTAAGAAGTTGGCAAAGAATTATAATCGTTAACCAAAGTTAATGTACAAAATGTCTAAATTCAAGACATCCAAGTCACGAGTTCCCAGAGATAGGAGCTACGACGCACCTTTGACTGGAGGCATCCAAGGTGCCGCCCAGAACATCAAGTTTCATATCAATTGTTTAGAATAATCAGCCCTATGGATTGAGAGGCATATAACACATTAACACTTGGTCAGGATAAAAAATCGCTCCAACTTGCAATAAAAGGAGGAACTTACCGTCGTCCAGAGATAAACGATGACGGAAGGCATTTCTAGAATTAAACCATCAATGCACTAGTTTCCAAAGATAGAAGCAATTGCGAATGAGGTCTCAAACCCCAACTTGCAGAAAACCAACTGTTATCCATAGAATGACAATGGCAAAGAGAGAACGCTTGAAATCAAGTAGATAAACCATTGATTCCCGAAGATTGGAACCTATGAATAAGGTTGATATCCGCAACAATGCTATCAGCTCAGCATAATGCATATGGTCTGAAACAAGGTTAAGTATCATAGATTCAAGACAACACTACCAAACTCTACCGATCCATGATTAGGATAGAAATGAACGCGGTCGTACCGGGTGCAATGTGATGACTTGCTCCACAATTTCTAATTTTCTATAAGAACTTGGAATTTGACACCTAGAAATGAAGGTTTCCGCAGATAAAAGTCGGATCATAACAAAAACCGGTTAGAGGAAATCCGATTTTTCGTGAATAAGAATAACCATGGAATTGGTTAAGTAATAACCCTACATTTCCAAGGGTAACACTTGACAATGATAAACAAGGCTAGGCAACGAAAATGCCTGGGACTCCCATCCTTCTAGAACATGGTGTATCCGAAGTTAAGCAACGTTGACAAAAACAGCCCGATTAGGTTGAAAAGGGTCTACTCATCTATACAGGATCAGATGAATAATTTAATCCTAATCAACATAACTTTAACATTGCCCGAAGATAAGCAACACTAAGAAAAGACTTCTACAATCCAATCGTCGAAGTACAAGTTTTAGAAGATTGAAACCAGTGCCCACCTCAATTAAAAGAACTGCCGGATTGGCCGGGAAAATCGATCCCAACCTCCTAAGTGTCGGTGTTGCTCTGACAAAGCTAAGGCCTTCTCAAATTTCCTAAGTACCGGTGTTGCCCTGGAAATGTCGGGAAACTTTCTATTTCATAAGTATCGGTGTTCCCCCGAAAACGCTGGGAAACCCTCTATTTCCTAAGTACCGACATTGCCCCGGAAATGCCGAGAAATTTGTTGTTCACTATGTACCGGTTTTTCCTCATTAACGCCAGGAACACTTTAATCTATAGGTTCAATGAGAAACACTGATCGTTGTAAACCATCAATGCACTAGCTTCCAGAGATAGAATTAGGTCCTCAACTAAGATTCTGCCCTTGTTTTCAAAAAACCACCTTTGCCCAAAAATGGGCATCCTATGAAGACATAACCTTTCATAAGTCAGCCAGATGGTTCAACCATTCATCAAAGGAATTAGCCACTGCACAAGAATAAAGCAGTGCCAAAAGGAAATCCCAAAATTGAATTGCTCGTGTGCTAATTTCTAAAGATGAAAGCTGGTGCACAACTGAATTTCCTGAATTCAACTTAGAAAGGATTTAGATACATCCAAAAGATAGGCAGCCTCAAGGAAATGTTGCTTGGAACCAAGCAGCTAGGTTATCAATTCCTGAAGACAGGAATTGGCATATGAACAGAACTTCCATGGCAACACCAATCAAGCAAAGCATGCATAACCAAGGACATGTAGGGACAATCATGGGAGCTCGAAACTAAAACCATCGGACTTCCTCAATCCTAGAATAGGATTGAGAGCCGGACTAGGAGCAATCGAATCATTTGGCCCAAACCTCTCCATCTCTCACAATCGCCTAAATAGAGGTGTTCAAAATAGCTACTCCCTTGAGCTGGGATAGACGCACAAATACTTGATCGAAAGAAATGTTGCAAAGTAAAAACACGAATAATCACGAGGTTGGTTAGATAACAGTTCTGTACCCCAAAATAGAGCATTCTGGCAACAAAATCGCCAACAAAGGAAATGAAGGATTTAATGTTCAGAAATCAACCGTCGCTCGCAGTCTAGCAATGATGAGAATGATCGATGACCAACTTATAGTCTAACTAGATCATTTGGTTACAACTTGCAGGAATATGCCATAACTTGAAGTTTGGTGATGCTAAGAAGAAACCCCCAGAATGAAACTATCGATACATCAACCTTTGGAAACAGAAGCAAGAGTTTGATTGAATTTTCAGCCCTACCTTCTGGCATCTCATGTTATCTGAAGATTCACAACATCAAGCAAAAATCCACAGAGTTGAGTCATCCATGCACGAGTTTGTGGATATAGAATCTGATACATGATTAGGGTCTCAACACTAGACTTAGAAGAATTCACTCTAGTAAAAGATGATGGCGATGCGCCTTTCCAGCACATGTACCCAGAATGACATTGGATGACGATGTCAGCTTGAGGAATTCAAGTATAGTCTGAAAATAGGCATCATTGAAAAAAAAATAGAGCTTGGAATCAAGCAGCAAAGTCCTTAGTTCCTGGAGATAGGAGCTATCGTGTCAATCGAACTGGGGTAATCGAATGTATTGCCCAAGAGATCTAGTCTCTCGGAAACAAATAGACTTAGTATTCAGAGAAATCAGCCCTATGGACTAGGGCAGATACACCAACATTTTGTTGAAATGAACTCAATTGAGCATAAGTAGGGATTAGCTATAGGACTGGCTAGACTAAGCTACCTCAAAGTTTTGAACAAAGCTATGAAATAGAATATGCCGAAATGACTGTAGAAGTATTACTTACATATATAGAATTACAGTAAATGAGTGTGCCACACATGAACACAAGAGGTGCAACAGCGAGAAAAATCAATGCTCAGAATCGAGCAATTAAACAAATGGTCTCCGGAGACAAAGGCTACTGTTTAGGTTGAATTCAAAAAAAAACGCAAAGGAAGGATAACCGCAACCGAACAAGTCACGCACTAGTTTCCGAAGACTGAAACTATGCTTGATCGAACTATAACTACAACACTACAAGAGCAGCTGTTACTTGTAATTTTACTGTAATCAATCATCCCAATATGACAGGAATAATAAGCGAAGCCTACATTGCGAAGGACCTAGCTTCTGGAGGAGTGGAAGTCCCTCCGCCAGACTAAAGATTGGATGATCGAAAATTCATTTTCAACAATAAAATTTGGCATTCAACCCTGTCGGATATGTTTTACTTTAAATAATTTCCTCGTATAACCAACGCTCGGAATCCAAGGGAAGTTGGCGTATTTTTACCAGTCAGGCTCCGAGCATTGACCGGGGCAGATGCGGTGTGTTATCTACATGAGAAAAGTCTAGTATCCCAAATACTGAAAATGAACAATTTGTTGTAGATAGCTTGCTTACATTTTAAAAACAATCCATATCGTCCTTTGAAATTATCTTTTCCATACTTACCAGTTATCAATCAACGATCGATAACGGAGCCTCTGTCCTAAGCGATGCAAAAAGCTTTTCTTTTCGAGATCACTGGAGTACAGAAATGAGAAGAGTGATATAATTAAACCATCCACTATATCCGATTTTGGAATTAATCATCGCATTAGAATTCAAAACGGTGACAGGAACTTAACCAAGTCCTCAAAAAGAAATAGTTAAAGACAAAAGGCAAGACTTTGCTTTAGAATGACGTACAATTGTTCGAGACAAAACTTAACTTCACCACCGGTTGAGTTCAAACTATATAGGACGACTCTGAACCTACATCGTGCACCCACTTACCGACCTATACCCTTGTGTAAATTATGGAGCAAAAATGCTTCATCAATACTAGGAATTTAAATTCAGATCGATATCAAAAAATGAACGGCTGCCAAAAGTCAATCAATTGAAAACTACTTCTTGAGACGGACTCCGACGATTCACTGAAATTCATAGAATAGTAATTTGAAACTTGTCTTGTTCCAGAGCACACTTTGTTTCCAACGAAAGCATACTCCGGGGGGAAAATGTTAACTAGGTTTTTAACCCAAAAATTCAATAGGAGTTAGAACATCTACGTCAAGTCAAAAAAACTCAAGAATCAACCAAAAGGACCAGAAGAAGTAGTTAAGAAAGACCCAAGAGGAAAAATGCAAACATAGGCTAAGGGGATGGATCGCTAGCGATCCATCATCCATGGATTGCTAGCGATCCATAAGGACTGCTTATGGATCGTCCAAACTTATTGCATCATGAACCAATATCTTTTCTAGGGATGTCTGCCAGTTTCATGGTATTCCAAGCAAGCTAGTTCGAGAAGTGAGCATTCATATGATTCCAATCATAGTTCAATCCTACCTGTACATGAATCACCATCAAAATAAGGCAATCAGTTACCAAATTACATGGAGGGCAACTACATAAAGCAAGGAAAGCAACCGAAATGAAATGATCCGAAAATACCCTAAGTACATGGTTGCTAGCGATCCATGTCCTATGGATTGCTAGCAATCCATCAGGTTAAGTTGGATCGTATAAGATTTTTGGAGCGTCTTTGTATCATCAAGTGTTGGCTTCTGACAAAGCGGCCTAGCCCAATAGCTTCTAGATCCTATGAATACAGTCTTACTTGCAACATAAATAGGGGCAGGGGGATTGGATTATGGAACACTGCACAGTTTATTCTTAACTCCTCTACTCTCATACAATAGTCATCTAGGGTCCAGTGAACTCTGGTACTTGTGACTTGTTCTAAGATAGAAGATTCAATCATACTGTAATCCGATTCAAGTTGTAATAGCATCAGTTAATTGAAAGTTATAAAGTTGATGTAGACTTCATTAGCAGCCGAACCGCTATAAAAATCTTCTTGTCTTTTTACTATTTCATCTCTTTTTTACATTTATTTTCTATATTATTGCTCTGTAAGAACAGGTCTGGTGCTTTCACACTCAATCTAGGATGTTGATCCATTTTTTGGGTTAATAGTCACACTACTTGTTTCCAGACTTCTGTGTGCTTTTGACTGACCTCGCATCCCTATATCTTAGTCATAATCTATAACACTCTCTTAACATATTATCCCACATCTCACTGCATTCCATATTAAGGCCTTATAAGAATATTCTTATTTATCCCTTACAATTTAACTTCTATCCCAAAGGGGATTTAATAATAATTAATATTCTATTAACTGCATAATTAAAATGTTATAATTATACTTTATTTAGTATAATATATATAAGCATCCTAAATATTTCTAGGCGTGTGAAGATTACGCCCTAAAATATTGTTTAAATGTCAAAACTTCAAATTTATACAAGTCCAATTCCATATCAATAAATATACCTGTTATACCGCCTTTTGACCAGGCGGTATATCATAAAAGTTGGCTAAATGTCTTTTGTGATCATCAAGGCAGGAAACCTGGAGAGACGGTTATCGGGCCTGAAAATCGATTATATTTGGAACTATGGACAATAGTTGGGCGAATTCGGACTGGGTCCCAATCAAAGTGCAATCAAATTGAAGTGACAAGGAAGGCCCCATAAGACCACATTTCAAATTTTAAGTCAATCGGAGTTCGTATGCTCGAGTTATGGGCAAAGGAAGATTTATATGGATCGATCGAGAACGATCCATAAAACAACGTAAATCGACGAAGATCGATCAATATCTCAAAATCTACAAAGCCAATGCACTTGAAACTTTAAAAGCATCACTATATTGAAGAGTGGAGCCCGCAAAAATGATCGCATGACAAAACTCCCAAATCTTGGAAAAAGGACCGATCATTATTGGATCGATCGTACAAATCAGCATAACGATCCATAGTTTTACGGAAAACGCGATATCTCACAAACGGTACGCTGGAATTGCACGAACTTTGGAGAGCAAGTATCTTACATCAGGGAGCACCACCATGATCGATCGCAGATCAAAAGGATGAAATCTTGGAAAATAGGCCGATCATTATTTGAACGATCGTACAAATCAGTATAACGATCCATAGTTTTACGGAAAACGCGATATCTACTGAACGGTACGTCA
Organism: Allium fistulosum; assembly: GCA_030737815.1. Taxonomy (NCBI): domain Eukaryota; kingdom Viridiplantae; phylum Streptophyta; class Magnoliopsida; order Asparagales; family Amaryllidaceae; genus Allium; species Allium fistulosum. The sequence continues at coordinate 286,870,649 of CM060904.1, read as the reverse complement.
GAATTACACGAAAGTTGGAGAGCAAGTATCTTACATCATAGAGCACTCCCATGATCAATCATAGCTCAAAAGGATGAAATCTTGGAAAATAAGTAGATCGCTATTGGAACGATCTTACAAATTAGCATAACGATCCATAGTATTATGGAAAATGCTATATCTCACAAATGGTGCGCCAGAATTACATGAAATTTGGAGAGAAAGTATCTTACATCATAGAGCACCCCTATGATCGATTGATGTTCAAAAGAATGAAATCTAGAAAAATAGGCTAATCGTTATTGGAACGATCGTACAAATTAGCATAACGATCCATAGTTTTACGGAAAATGCGATATCTAACAAATGGTACGTCAGAATTGCACGAAATTTAAAGAGAAAGTAGCTAGCATCATGGGGAACCCACATGATCGAATGCAACTCAAAAGGATAAAGGATGGAATGATCTCCTATGATCCAATTTCTAATCAGAACAGCGAAGATCGATAGATATCTCACAAACGTTAAGTCGGAGTGGCGCGAAACTTTGACAGCATACACTAGAGGCATGGGGGCCTCCATAAAAATGATCGCAGCCCCATTGGAGTTAGTATGGAATGATCGACTAAATTATTTTTTAGTGTTTGATCGATCCCAAATTTTGTGGATCGGGTCGTATGGGCCTGGAGGTTCTTCTATCGAAATTTCAGCCCGATCCATGCACGTCTTCACCTATAAATACAACGGACTTGGCTCATTGCAAGGGACTTTTCAACTGGCTCTCCTTCATCACCTCTTATCTCTTCCTCCACTAATTTTCTAAGGCAAAAATAACTGTACTTGTAATCTTATAATATCAATAAAAGATTATTGGAGTGGACGTAGGCCGGAGTTTGCCGAACCACTATAAAACTCATGTGTTCCTTTACTTTTTCTGCTATTTATCCTGTGATCTACGAGCTTATCTTTCTATTTGGATATTGTTTTTGGAAATTGGTTCTTTCACAAACAACTGGGTGTTTTTGACCATTTTTGACGCAAATAATATCATATATCCAATATCCATAATTTAATCAACAGACTTGTATAAAACAGAATCCATACAAAACATATTTTGTATTAAAATAGTCGAATGAATATAAACAAAAACTTACAATTCAAATACTTTTACGGTCTATTTAACTTCTTCATGTAACATTGATAAAAAGGAATCTATTTAAATTGCGGAAATAGGCAGTGTAAATTACGAATACAAAAATTTGTACTTTACACACTATTTTGTAATTTATTCTTTCCAAATCACTTAATCGGATCCAAAGAAAAAGATAAAAAGTGAAATAGAATGTAATATATTAAAACTGCAACATCTACACAAATTCCATTATTTTATTATATAAAATGTTTGAGATTCTAATATAAGAATTGACATTTCGCTTTGGGGGAATTTCGAGGGTTTTTAATGTGATGTTTTTGTAAAACAAAATTTTCCAAAGGCATATACCAAATCCAAGTTATACTATACAATTACTAATTACACTCACAATCAGTCCTTAGCTCTTCCCTTTTTGGATTTGATACGCCTACTTTAATCTCTTATAGACCTCACCTTTTTGAAATATGCAACAAGGGTATTGTATATAAATTAGATTCATAAATTTAGGGATTAGAGGACAAAAGGATTAGAAATTGAATAATGAACACCTAAAATTCTTACCTGAAACCCTAAAGTTTTTTCTAAATCTTTGAGGAGAGGGACTAGCAGAGCTTCGCTTGGTTCCCAAAATAATTTATGAATAAAAGTGAGGGGGCTAGGCTCTTATTTATAGTAGTTAAAAAGCACCAAAACCATCATATTTAAGTCTATTTAAAATAATAAAGTCTGCACCGTTCAAATGCATAAAACTCTAGCCGCCACCATTGCTAACCAATCGACCGGTCTACACTAGGTGGTCGACCGGTCCTCTTATTTTGGGACCATTTTATTTTCTACCGCTGTGTATTTATTATATTCCTTAATTATCAGTTAACGTTAACATTAATTTTAACATTTACTTAATCCCCAAGTCTAATTACATTTAATTTTTGAATTAATTATTAATTGACTTTGAGTTTCATTTAAATTATTTTGAATCCGAAAACTACAAACGTCTAAAACTTTTTCGTTTGAGCTCCATTTTCAAAACATTATACATAGAAATTGATCAGAAAATCACTAAGAATGCAATGGGATAACTTTCATGACCAAATTCCGAATTTTACAAATTTTCTATTTCTAGCCTAATCTTATTTAATTAATTCGTTTATTTCTTATTAATTTTTAAGGGGTGTTACATAGTCCACCCCTTAAAAAGGATTTCGTCCCTAAAATCTCCCTAAAGGGAGGACAGCATAATGCGCGATATACATCCATGTTATACAACCAAGTTGTCTACACATCCATCTATTCAGCCAAAAGTGTAATGTGATTATGTATGTACACATACTATAGATGAGCTCAATCCAAGCTTAGTGTATGATAGTAACATATAGGCATGTATGCAAGCATACTAAACATGCATAAAAATTTCTACATGAGTGCAAAGTGATAGTGAAAAGTGTGGCAACCATCTCCTACCATCTAATTTAGCAACCACGATGCAACCAAAACCTAATTTTGGAGAGAAAAGTTTACCGGTGAAAAGCTCGAAATGAGAAGTCCTCACCTTCTCTTCAGTTTCCTATGTGCTTTCCACCGAGTTTTCTCCCCATTATACTCGATCCAGCCTAATTTTTTGTTGCGGAGATTCCTAGTTTCATGCTCCACAACGCGTGCGGTGGCACAGGATGCTAATGGCTCTGTCTCAGTATCCCCCAATTGATCGGGTTCTCCCACAATGGCTATGCTATGAAGGAATTTCCTCAAGTGCGAAATGTTAAAAACTTCATGGACTCCCGCTAATTTATCTGGTAGCTCCATATGATAAGCAAGTATTCCTATTCTTTTCAAAACTCGAAAAGGCCCAACAAATTTAGGTGCTAACTTTCCTGATTTTCCAAATTTCACGACTTTCCTAAGAGGGGAAACATTAATAAACACCATGCCTCCAACCTCGAACTCCAAATCCATTTTTCTCTTATCCATGTAGGATTTCTGGTGGTCTTACAAGGCCTTCATATGCTGCCAAATCAACTCTACCTTTTCTGAAGTTTTACGAATTAAATCTGGTCAGAATAGGATTTTGTCAGTGGTTTTCCACCAAAAATTTAGCCATTTGCATGGCCTCTTATAAAGTGCTTCGTAGGGTGCCATACCAATCGTCGCTTAGTGACTATTATCATAAGTGAATTCGACTAAAGGTAGCTGCTACTTTCAATGTCCCTCAAAGTCATGATGCAAGCTCTCTGCAAATCATCTAAGATCATATTCACCCTTTTGGTTTGACCATCGTTCTGTGGGTGGTAAGTAGTGCGAAGATTCAATGAAGTTCCCAAAGGTACTTGCAAACTCCTCCAAATTCACTAGTAAGTAAAGGGTTCCTTTCACTAACAATGGTAACTGGAATTCCATGAAGTCGAACCACTTCCTTGATATAAATCTGTGCTAGTGATGGTGCGGTCCTATTGCTCCTAACGGAAATAGAATCGGCTCTTTTAGTGAGTCTAACCACTATGACCCAAATTTCTTAATTTCCTATTTGGATCCAAGGCAACCGATCTATGATGTGACGACCCGGGTTTTCTAACGTCTGTAATTGGGTAAAAAATTGATTTTAATTATTGAATTACTAATTTTATAAGTCGAACCAATAAAATTTCTGATAATTCAAAATATCTGGATATATATATACATTAGTTTAAACACTATATACAAACTTAAGTTATAACATATATGGACCGATTTAAAACCTATATTAGATATTGGACTATAAATCTTTGGATATGACAAATCCCATAGAAAATAAATGATAAACTCATCATTTAAATTTGAATGAAATATCCTTAAATACATGTATAAATAAATAGATACAACCTTGTGATGTTGAAAATATATACATATATAAGTATATACATATACAAGAATATAAATATATGTATATACCTATGTGGAATGAAATATAGGAGAATTTTGTTTGAATGTGAATATATATATATGTATATAAAGCAATGTATATTAAAATATGTATAAATATAAGTGTGTGTTTATGTCATGTAAGCAAATAAATATGCAAACGTATAGGTATATGTAGCTATATATACATATAGATATATGTAAGCAAGAGTGTATATAAATATATATACATATGAAACACCATCATAGCAAGCATTTAATGCACATACATCTTGAGCATACAATATATCATTTCAAACATTGTACCAAGTTAATAGCAGATCAAACCTTTCCAGATAAAACCTGTACAATGCCTTAGCTTCCACTGCATATTTCTTTTTATCTAAGTCTATACGGCCATCTTAGTTGTAAAATGTTAAAAAAAGAAGAAGAAGATAAGCTTAAGCTTATAAAACAAGCCAAGGTCAATAAATGCAAGCTCAACAAATATCATTTCAGCCACCTTACAAAAGGAAAAAAAATCTCTAACAGTACAATAATATCTTGTACTTGTATAAACTTCAGCCTACATATTGTTTTGTGTATCATCCCTTCTTATCTCATTTCGTTACAAAACTTAGAAGCAAACCTGAGGAAGAAAAAAATATAATAAATAAAATAAACATCTTTACTTTATAAACTCAAACAAATTCATCAACAAAGCAAGAGATTGGGAAAGCAAGATCAAGACTGTGTTCTTCTCAAAGCCTGAAACTATTCTCTGTTCTAAAATTTCAGGTGAGTAAACTCATACTTAAACCGGGGATTTGTTGAATACCTGTTTGTATGTGATCATCTGGGTAGTTATGAACTAAGCTATGCTTGTATGGGAGTATAAATATGTCTGTGAATGCATGAAGATAATGATGTGCATGTCTGTGAAAATATTTAAGCCTCTGTTCTTTAGTTTTAGGTTCAACTAATCAAAATAAAATCAAATCTCTCCACATAAACAATATTAGGCCATTATCTTTGAAGGTAATTTGTTTGTATTAGACAAATACTATTTTTTTTAAATAATTTCAAGAATATCAGTAAGTTATATTTCTTTTCTGGAAGAAAAATAATAATAATACAATGAAATCAATTCAAGTCAAAATCTTGATTTTTGAATCCTCAAGTTTGGATTGTATATTTGAATTCGTGTTAGTAAATCATGATTTTTAATGTAAATATTAAAATTTCTAAGTGAGTGAGTGACGAGAATTCGTGAGATGATCAGAAAACGTATATTCGTCAAATTCAGTCGAACGGCGAGATTAGATTCTTCGAGTTTTGGTCAGAAGGTGGATTAAGCATCAATGAACATCGGAAAAATACTCGAAAATTTTCCAGAAGATCGTAGTGATTGGGCGAGATCATTGTAGGGTTTAAGTCTCGTTTTTTTTCAGGTCGGTTCTCGGAAGAACTGCGACGTCGCTAAGTTGGTTCAAGAGATCGGACAGAGGGGAAAAGGGTTCGTGGGTGAGTGGCAGAGTTTTGGTCAAGCTTGCGTGAATTCTGGTGATCTTGGGTGGCGTGGCGAAGAGGTTTTTCGTGGGAAGGTGGGTTCCAGTATTTAGTCGTGTAGCTCGAATCTCGACTTCTGATGGGATCGTCGGAATTAGGTAGTCGGGTTCGTTGTCGAGGTCAAGATGCTCGGGTGGAAGAGCGCGACGTTGATCGGAAGACGTCAGGCGACTTGTACACGTGCACCGTGTACGTGTGTATCTGCTACTATTTGAAGTTTTGGGGGAGAAGATGTTGCCTCGGGACGATCTCGAGAAATTTCAAGGGTGACTCGAAGTAGATGGGGATTGCACGAGACTCGAAATTTACTCGAGAATGTTGAAATGTGGCTCGGGTTGTTTTGATAAAGGAAGTCAGGTTAATTTTTAAAAGAGAGTTGATTAATATCATAAATTAATTAAGGATTAATTAATGAGAAAGCAGTAATTAATTAATTGGATTAAAGATTATTAATGTAAGTAATTGGAGAATAATTACTTAATATTTAATATAAGTAATTAAAGATAAATAGGCAAGGGATTTATTCCTTAGTAAATAAATAAAGGATCGAGAAATTAAGTGATTAATTAATGAGTAATTAAGTAATATGTAATTAAAGGTTAATTACCTACTAATAAAGGGTATTAAGAGAAATTACTCAATGAAGTAATTTAAGGGATTAATTCTTAGTGTAATTAATTATGTTAATGTGATAGTTAATCAAGTTTAATTAATTAAAAAGAATTACTTGAGGATGGGTTAAAAATCATTACTTAATAAAGTATAAGTACTTAGTGGAGGAATGGATAATTACTGGATGAAATAAATTAGGAGATATTAATTGATGAATAGTAATTAAAGGAAAATTACTTAGTGGAAGTGATCAGGTGTTTAATTATTCCATGTAATTTAAGGGTTAATTAATGTAATTAATCAAGGAGTTGATTTAATTGATGAAGTAAGTAAGGAAGTATTTACTGATTATGATTAGTCAAGGTTGATTTATGAGTATAATTAAGTTGAAGGTTAATTATTTAATAAAGGAAATGTAATTAATGGAAGTAATCAAACTTGCTTATGAAAATAGAATGATGATAAGTGTTTTGGATTAGATGATATCTATGATATGAATTGCCTTGCGATATGATATGCTGGATACAGTGATAATGTAATTATCTATAGATTAAATTGCTGTGTAAAAGGGTTATCCAGTAATTAAATTTGAGTTGTATTAAATTGAATAGTTTGGGTTTAAATGATATTAGATCCGAAGAGACCGGAGTCGGGTATTAGTTAATACCCGAAACCACTTCGATTCTTTACAAATTGATATGGGAAATCAATAGGTTGAAATGAAATGATTTATGTGAATTGGACCATTTAATCTAAGATTTGGTACTTAGAAATTGATATGTGAAATAAGTGATGACTCTAACAAATTGTGAATTTGTAAATTAATGCGAGTTACCCCGGGTTTTTGTAGTTCTATGTTGTTGTATTCCATGTTAGATGGGTTTACTCACGCTGGTTTCCAGCCTGACCCGGGTGTTACTCTGATGTAATGCTCGGGTCAGACCGAGTATTACAGATTTTCAGGTAAGGACGTTCTGGAGCTCAGGAGGAGTGCTGGATGACAGGACGTATGGAGTGATTCCGCTGTGACTATTATTTTTGATTATCTGAGACATATTTGATTTATATATGACCATTGTTGTGTATTGGAATAAAACTCTGATGTATTAAAATGTAATCGACAGATATAGTAATCTTTTGTAAACTGTTATTATTTACTATTATATTTTATCCGCTGCGAATGTGAGATGTTGATGTTTCTGTTCTTCTTCTTCTACCTCTTTCTTCTTTTTCATAACTATCTGGAATTTTCGGGTTCGAAATTTCCAGGTCGTTACAGTTGGTATCAGAGCCAGGTTAAGCGAAAACCTTGGCTCTGGTGGGTCTACTCATCTAAAGATAGGGTCAATAGTACCCTAGGATGAGTTGAGTGTATATATGAGAGCGTACTTGTTATTTTTATATAAAGATTTTAAATGATTTCATATAAGATTATATTTTGATATATAAAGCAATATTTCCCTCTAATAAATATTAAGGAAATTGCCTGTTAAATTACTAGAATTAAATTAAGAAGTAATATAATACAATCAAACTGAAATTAAATAAAGATAAAGTTTGAAATGGATTAAACTAAAATTGAAATCTTGAATTGGAGAAATATTTCAGAATAAGATGATAATGGATGGTTTTAGATATGACAATACTGATTATTATCATAAGTGATTGTTGTGTGTATTAATAAGTAAGCAAAATGAAATGTTTTAGGGAAGTAAAACATTTAGGGAAGTATGACTTATAAATTAGAATTGGAATATGATATACACTGGGGAGTTTTAAATCTGAGCCCAGAATTTGAAAATTGTTTCAAAGTGATAAAGAGATAACAAATAATATTATTTGAATGAAAGAGCTTGATTCAAACAGTAGTTGTTTGAAAATTTAAAGGAATTTGTTTGAATTAAAAACCCAAGGTGGTTAAAAATTTAAGGATAACTTAGGGTGTAAAGGAAATAATATGTATATACGAGGAATATACATAATCTGAAATAAACTCTAACTGATGAGTTTAAAATTGAGAATGAGAGGTGATATCCAAGGTAATAAGTTTTTGAACTTATAAGATGTATTAATGTGAAGTTTAAAATTTGAAGTAGGAATTCAAATTTGAGTAAGTTTGGCGAGATTAAATTGAATTTAACTTAAGGGAAGTTAAATAAGTTTGGAATAAACAACCTGAATTGGAAATTTCAAGATGAAATTGAGATTTAACTTAGGAAAGTTAAATGGGTTGATTTGGTAGGAAACTATATGTGGTCTCAGATAGGATTGAGATCTGGAATGGGTAGTGGATGATGAATGTTTTAAAATAAATTGAATGATAGATTGGGATAATATCTATCCCAATATTGGAATTTAATGGAATTAAACTTTAATTTGAAATTACTTAAGTAATTTTGATTTTAAAGATAAAAATTTAACTTGAGAAAATGGGATCACTTTGAACATTAAGATTTGAATGTTTAAAATGAACATGTAAACTGAAATGATTAAGGATTGGTTCCAAGATTGAATTTGGGTAATAAATTGAAATTCAAAGATTTAATTGTTTAAAAGGGGTTTGAATTATTATTTGAACGTTGAAATAAGTTAAGTAAAGATATCTTAAAATGGAATTTTGAGAATAGAACTCAGAAATTAAATTGTTTAAAGATATTGATTTGAAGATAAATGTTAATTGGATTAAGGGAATAAATCAACATTTGAAAATTTAACTCGAATTTATATAATTCGAGATGGTTTGAAAATTGAGATTTAAATTGAATTAGTTCAAACTGAATTTGATCTGAACTAATGGGAATTGTGATTTATGATGGATAAGTATAAAATTCAAATGAGGAATTTGAATTGGATTAATTTGAAATAAAATTGAAGTTATTCAAATTGGGATTGAGTCAATTTAAATGTAAGTGGAAATTTAAATTGAAATTAGGGAAATGGAGATAGGGTATTAAACAGTTTGACTCTGGACTATTTTCAAAATAAATTGTTTTAATATGAATCTATTTTTCCAAACTATTTACTACACGACTTTCCTTTTAAACCTAAAACTATCTTAAACTTGTCTTACAATTGCTTTGGAACTATTTAACTATTTTACAACTGTTTTATAAACTAATTACTATTTTTCTACTACTTTATAAACTGATTACTGTTTTTCAACTATTTTATAAGTAATTACTATTTTTCAATTATTTTACAGTTACTTAACTATTTTACAGCTATTTTACAAATTAATAATTATCTTTCAACTATTTATCTATTTTTAAAATTTTCAAGCTATTTTGTAAATATAAACTGGTCGGAGTTCAAACTGTTATTGTTTAAATACCCAGCTGAGATAAGAATTGAAGTGATAATCCAAGTGGGGATTTAGCCAAATGTGAATAAGTGAATAAAATCAAAGTGAGGGTGAATAGAAAGGAAATTGATTTAACTGATAATCAATGAAGACAAATACGTAGGATGTACGTATATTATTCTATTCGCATAGTGATTTGGTCCAGATTCGAGCATAGAATTTCGAGATAGTATTATCGATCCGAGTTGGGATTTTTCGCTCGATTTTCGACGGCGAACCTGGATATGGATTTTTGATTGGTTCTGGATATTCTCTATCATAGGTGTGACTATGCAAGGAGAATGACGGTTTTTGATCAAGAAACCAGATCTGAGTCCGCACTAGGAAGTCGGGTGGACGATACTAGTTCGGAAGTGAAATTGTATGATCGAGTGAGCGATCAGATTGGTATTGCGTACGAATGATATGGGGACATCGTACGGGTTTGAATGAAATTGGCATTGAAAATTTGTGGATAAAAACTGAATAGATTTTTGAAATTGAAAGTATATTTTGAGAAATTGACAATGAATAAAGGTGGAAATTGATTTTGAAGTTGTAGATAAAAGGTTATAAGATGATTTTTGAAATGGAAAATATATTTGTGAATATATGAGGAACTAAAATAAAATAAATTTAAAATTTATATTTCTATGGTAGGAATTAACTTTATAGAAATAAAGTTGAAATTGAATATTTTTCTGAGTTAAAGTTTACTTTATAATAAAAGTAAGAAATTTGACAAGTGACTTTATAAAGTAATCAAATTTGAATATTTGATTGGGAATAAACAAAGTTACGTATCTTTGTTATATATGATAAAACTCCCCTTATTGAATCCATTGCCAGAAGAAAAAGGTTTTTGAAAGTTTTGAAGTATACAAAGAAAACTTATATAAGTATAAAGTGATTTAAAGATTTCCCAAGAAAATTATATATATGAATATATATATAAAAGATTTTATGGAAATGGTTTTGAGAAAAAGGTTTTGGGAACCTTTGGATTTGGAAAAGGCTTTTGATTTTTGGATAAAATCAATATTGGGATTTGGGAAAGCCTGATTTGTGAATTATCGATTTTGAGAATCGATTTTGTGTAAAAGCATTTATATGAGATTCATACTAGGTGTATGATTTGGAAAATACTATATGTGTATAGTATAAAATGTTTTGAGATTTGCTCTGGGGAAAAAGGCGCTCCCTTGAAATGAACTTCTCAGGAGTGCCACTGGGTGGTACTGCCTTGAGCCCCAAGGGGGGTTTCTAAAGTTGATCCTGTGAGGAGTTCGGACAAAACTAGTTCCTGAGGATTATTTGTGTAGTGAAAGTCGAGGGGCTGGTGCCCACAGAGGCATTTGGGTTATGCTGTGACGACAGTGTAACTCGATGTCACTGCGATCTACTGCAGACCATAGCGAAAGTCGCGTGAGCCGCTGAGAGCCAACAGTCTACGTTTGATTTTACATCGGTAGACTGCGACACTATGGTAACATAGCGAAAGTTATGTGTGCCGCTGAGAGCCAACAGTCTGCGTTTGATTTTATATCGGTAGACTGAGACCTATGTAGGAGTGGAGAAGTTTCATTTTGACAGCGAAAATCGTGTGTGCCGCTGAGAGCCAACAGTTACATGGACTTTTGCTGTGATGGCAACGTAACCCTGGATGTAACTGCAATCTGTTGTGGGTTCTATGGTGTAATCAGTTACATGGACTTTTGCTGCGACGGCAACGTAACCCAGGATGTGACTGTGACCATGGATGGGTGTGATGATTTCCAGAGCAATTTCACCAAAGATATTTCCTCTATTTTCAAAATTGTTTTCTATATTTTCAATAAAATTATTTTCCGAATATTTTCACTGGAGGTTGAAATGGGTCTGCTAAGTACTTACAGATTTTCAGTCTTACGCCTGATCAACGTATGACCGAATTTCTGTGAGAACAAGGATGGACTTGTTGAAACATCGAGTTATAAAAGTATTTTTATAAAAACTATTTTAGAAATATTATATATATTTTTAAAGTAGTTTAAAAATGATCAAAGAAATTTATTTGATTTTAAGCAAGCTAATAAAAATGGCTTCGTTCCTTTTCGAGGACGAAAAGATTTAAAGAGGGGAGGAATGTGACGACCCGGGTTTTCTAACGTCTGTAATTGGGTAAAAAATTGATTTTAATTATTGAATTACTAATTTTATAAGTCGAACCAATAAAATTTCTGATAATTCAAAATATCTGGATATATATATACATTAGTTTAAACACTATATACAAACTTAAGTTATAACATATATGGACCGATTTAAAACCTATATTAGATATTGGACTATAAATCTTTGGATATGACAAATCCCATAGAAAATAAATGATAAACTCATCATTTAAATTTGAATGAAATATCCTTAAATACATGTATAAATAAATAGATACAACCTTGTGATGTTGAAAATATATACATATATAAGTATATACATATACAAGAATATAAATATATGTATATACCTATGTGGAATGAAATATAGGAGAAGTTTGTTTGAATGTGAATATATATATATGTATATAAAGCAATGTATATTAAAATATGTATAAATATAAGTGTGTGTTTATGTCATGTAAGCAAATAAATATGCAAACGTATAGGTATTTGTAGCTATATATACATATAGATATATGTAAGCAAGAGTGTATATAAATATATATACATATGAAACACCATCATAGCAAGCATTTAATGCACATACATCTTGAGCATACAATATATCATTTCAAACATTGTACCAAGTTAATAGCAGATCAAACCTTTCCAGATAAAACCTGTACAATGCCTTAGCTTCCACTGCATATTTCTTTTTATCTAAGTCTATACGGCCATCTTAGTTGTAAAATGTTAAAAAAAAAAAGAAGATAAGCTTAAGCTTATAAAACAAGCCAAGGTCAATAAATGCAAGCTCAACAAATATCATTTCAGCCACCTTACAAAAGGAAAAAAATCTCTAACAGTACAATAATATCTTGTACTTGTATAAACTTCAGCCTACATATTGTTTTTTGTATCATCCCTTCTTATCACATTTCGTTACAAAACTTAGAAGCAAACCTGAGGAAGAAAAAAATATAATAAATAAAATAAACATCTTTACTTTATAAACTCAAACAAATTCATCAACAAAGCAAGAGATTGGGAAAGCAAGATCAAGACTGTGTTCTTCTCAAAGCCTGAAACTATTCTCTGTTCTAAAATTTCAGGTGAGTAAACTCATACTTAAACCGGGGATTTGTTGAATACCTGTTTGTATGTGATCATCTGGGTAGTTATGAACTAAGCTATGCTTGTATGGGAGTATAAATATGTCTGTGAATGCATGAAGATAATGATGTGCATGTCTGTGAAAATATTTAAGCCTCTGTTCTTTAGTTTCAGGTTCAACTAATCAAAATAAAATCAAATCTCTCCACATAAACAATATTAGGCCATTATCTTTGAAGGTAATTTATTTGTATTAGACAAATACTATTTTTTTTAAATAATTTCAAGAATATCAGTAAGTTATATTTCTTTTCTGGAAGAAAAATAATAATAATACAATGAAATCAATTCAAGTCAAAATCTTGATTTTTGAATCCTCAAGTTTGGATTGTATATTTGAATTCGTGTTAGTAAATCATGATTTTAAATGTAAATATTAAAATTTCTAAGTGAGTGAGTGACGAGAATTCGTGAGATGATCAGAAAACGTATATTCGTCAAATTCAGTCGAACGGCGAGATTAGATTCTTCGAGTTTTGGTCAGAAGGTGGATTAAGCATCAATGAACATCGGAAAAATACTCGAAATTTTCCAGAAGATCGTAGTGATTGGGCGAGATCATTGTAGGGTTTAAGTCTCGTTTTTTTTCAGGTCGGTTCTCGGAAGAACTGCGACGTCGCTAAGTTGGTTCAAGAGATCGGACAGAGGGGAAAAGGGTTCATGGGTGAGTGGCAGAGTTTTGGTCAAGCTTGCGTGAATTCTGGTGATCTTGGGTGGCGTGGCGAAGAGGTTTTTCGTGGGAAGGTGGGTTCCAGTATTTAGTCGTGTAGCTCGAATCTCGACTTCTGATGGGATCGTCGGAATTAGGTAGTCGGGTTCGTTGTCGAGGTCAAGATGCTCGGGTGGAAGAGCGCGACGTTGATCAGAAGACGTCAGGCGACTTGTACACGTGCACCGTGTACGTGTGTATCTGCTACTATTTGAAGTTTTGGGGGAGAAGATGTTGCCTCGGGATGATCTCGAGAAATTTCAAGGGTGACTCGAAGTAGATGGGGATTGCACGAGACTCGAAATTTACTCGAGAATGTTGAAATGTGGCTCGGGTTGTTTTGATAAAGGAAGTCAGGTTAATTTTTAAAAGAGAGTTGATTAATATCATAAATTAATTAAGGATTAATTAATGAGAAAGCAGTAATTAATTAATTGGATTAAAGATTATTAATGTAAGTAATTGGAGAATAATTACTTAATATTTAATATAAGTAATTAAAAATAAATAGGCAAGGGATTTATTCCTTAGTAAATAAATAAAGGATCGAGAAATTAAGTGATTAATTAATGAGTAATTAAGTAATATGTAATTAAAGGTTAATTACCTACTAATAAAGGGTATTAAGAGAAATTACTCAATGAAGTAATTTAAGGGATTAATTCTTAGTGTAATTAATTATGTTAATGTGATAGTTAATCAAGTTTAATTAATTAAAAAGAATTACTTGAGGATGGGTTAAAAATCATTACTTAATAAAGTATAAGTACTTAGTGGAGGAATGGATAATTACTGGATGAAATAAATTAGGAGATATTAATTGATGAATAGTAATTAAAGGAAAATTACTTAGTGGAAGTGATCAGGTGTTTAATTATTCCATGTAATTTAAGGGTTAATTAATGTAATTAATCAAGGAGTTGATTTAATTGATGAAGTAAGTAAGGAAGTATTTACTGATTATGATTAGTCAAGGTTGATTTATGAGTATAATTAAGTTGAAGGTTAATTATTTAATAAAGGAAATGTAATTAATGGAAGTAATCAAACTTGCTTATGAAAATAGAATGATGATAAGTGTTTTGGATTAGATGATATCTATGATATGAATTGCCTTGCGATATGATATGCTGGATACAATGATAATGTAATTATCTATAGATTAAATTGCTGTGTAAAAGGGTTATCCAGTAATTAAAGTTGAGTTGTATTAAATTGAATAGTTTGGGTTTAAATGATATTAGATCCGAAGAGACCGGAGTCGGGTATTAGTTAATACCCGAAACCACTTCGATTCTTTACAAATTGATATGGGAAATCAATAGGTTGAAATGAAATGATTTATGTGAATTGGACCATTTAATCTAAGATTTGGTACTTAGAAATTGATATGTGAAATAAGTGATGACTCTAACAAATTGTGAATTTGTAAATTAATGCGAGTTACCCCGGGTTTTTGTAGTTCTATGTTGTTGTATTCCATGTTAGATGGGTTTACTCACGCTGGTTTCCAGCCTGACCCGGGTGTTACTCTGATGTAATGCTCGGGTCAGACCGAGTATTACAGATTTTCAGGTAAGGACGTTCTGGAGCTCAGGAGGAGTGCTGGATGACAGGACGTATGGAGTGATTCCGCTGTGACTATTATTTTTGATTATCTGAGACATATTTGATTTATATATGACCATTGTTGTGTATTGGAATAAAACTCTGATGTATTAAAATGTAATCGACAGATATAGTAATCTTTTGTAAACTGTTATTATTTACTATTATATTTTATCCGCTGCGAATGTGAGATGTTGATGTTTCTGTTCTTCTTCTTCTACCTCTTTCTTCTTTTTCATAACTATCTGGAATTTTCGGGTTCGAAATTTCCGGGTCGTTACATATGAAGTCCATCGATGTATGCTCAAATTTCCAAGTCGGAATCTCCAAAGGCAATAACAACCCTCCGGGCTTCCCTTGTTCAGCCTTTATTCTTTGGTCAGTCAAACGTATAGAAACAAATTTAGGTACCGTCTTCTTCATTCCTGGCTAATAGGAAATTCGCTTCATATCCATATACATCTTATCTCCTCCGAGGTGAATGGTCATCCTTGAAAAATGACACTCTGTAAGTACTTCCTCCAACGCACTATCAATCTTTGGAACATAAAGTCGTCCATCTCTACTCAAACATCCCTTCTCGTCAACTGCATATCTAATGATGTGGGGAAAATGTTCTTCATACCCAAAATATCTACTATCTCCTTATCCTTCTTTTGCTCAAATCTAATGCAATCCATCAATGCTTGCTTAACCTCCATTGTTGCCAAACAGCTTTGGGTGGGTTCTATTGGCGATTGGAAGTTGAAGTTGAAATTTGAAAGGAACTCTAACTACCTCCACTCATATATAGCACATAAGGTAGCATGCCTCTGGTTAAGGGCATTGGCAACAGCATTCCCTTTTCTGGAGGTATACTGTATTCCAAAGTGATAGGATGTTATAAGCTCTATCAACTCTACTACTTAATATTTAAATCTTTTTGGGAAAATAGGTATTTGAGTGATTTGTGTTCGGTGAACAACTCAAACCTTTCCCCAAAAAGATAATGCCTTCACATTTTCAAGGCAAAAACAATAGCCGTTAACTCTAAGTCATGAGTTGTGTAACAACCCGAGGTTCCGCATTAATTAATTTTGTCGGTAAACGATTAATCTGTTGGTTGATTGTTGTTAAATGTTTTAATCGGTTGTAAATTCTCCTACAATTCATTAGGGGTTGTGGGCTTTGAATCCTGGCCCAAGTTGTAGGGTGCCGTGATAATTGAATAAGGAAAGTACTCGTTCTTTTTCCCCATTCAATTTGGCTAACCCTAGAAAAACATTCGAACGGAAAAAAAATGGTGGCAACTCTCTTTCTTCGTTCGCCCCTCTCCCCCAATTCACTGTTAAAACCATAACCATAACGAGAGGATAGATAAATGGGACGTTCGTTCTCTTCTTCGTCCCACTGCAAAAGCTAGGGCTTCAATTTCAACATCGCTCGATCCCTTGTTTGGCCACGGCGTCGACTAAGGGGAATGGATGGTAACTCGGCCGTCTGAGTGAGTTCGTTTTGGCTTCATTCGACTCGTCAATTTCGTGCTCGTCAAAATAGGTGAGTAATATCTCACATCTAATTCATTTTCAGTTTGATGCTTCTGCAATTCGATTTTGAATTCGTTGATTTTCGTTTGTATTCTAGTGGTTGTGTTGTCGATTCTTTTTTTGTCACTGTTCGAATTTATTTGATTCATTCATTCTCGACTTCAACTTGTTTCGTTGTGAGGATTTCGACGAGTTCGAACCTGAACCTTGTTATGGTTTTGATTCTTGGAGACTTCGGCTGTTGTTTCGAATACTTTGGCATTTTGGGTTTTCTTCTTGTTGCTCGATTTTGTAAGTCTTGTCGACCTCGATCTGTCACCTGGTTCTGAATATATGTGCATATATACATATGTTTTTGTGTATGCATATGTAGGTGGTTGACTTGAATTTTGATTCGCTATATCCCTCTACTTGTTGTTGTTCCTGTACACTTTTGGTTTTCGTTGAAGTTAGTTGCATCACTGGTCTTTGCATTGGGTAGTTGCCATTGTATGTTTTCATTTGAGGTTGCCGTCCCACTTTGTTAGACACTATTTGGTTGCACTTGCACTTATTTATGTTGGCGTTGGATTTGATTGTGAACTTTGACTCTAGCCTGTCTGCATTTATGATATTTGTTCACCTGAACATGTATTTGTTGCCTTCATTGTAGTTGGTTCATTAATCACTAGAACCTGTAGATAATTCACTGTTGTATTCATCCCCTGGTTGCTTGGTACATTTCTGTAGCTTCACTGCACTTGTATATATTATCATTTGCTCTTTGATAACACTGACTGTTTCATTGAGCCTGATTTTAGTGGTATTGCTTGAAGTCTTCATACTAGTGGTCTTTTTGTAGCATTGAGTTTTGAACTCACAAGTTTTGACTTATTCTCCATCTCAAGTTGTACAATTTTGCGTACAAGATGGGTCTATGCCAGGCCTAATTTATTTGCATGCATTTTTGTCAATCGTTAGTACTTCAGGTTGAAGTCAGTTGCACGCGTGACCATATTTAAGTACTCTGGTACTTTGATTTATTGAACTAATATGACTTCGACATTTAACTATCTTTGTTCCAAACCGCTGCTGTGATTTTCAGTTGCACTTGGTATCACTGGTTGTACGTCTCCTTGCAGTTAAGTGTGTGTATCCCTATCATGTTTTCAACCTGACTTGATTTTCTAGTTGCCTTCCTTGTCCACTTAAATTCCCAGTGGCAGTCATTCGTACATTACTCTGATTCATCGATGTAGTTGATGCCAGTCTCCTTTGTTGAGCTCGAATTTAATACACTGTATTGATATAGTGTGTTCATTTGCATTTAGTCACTTGTATTTATTGGTGTGCGTGTTGTGGTGCCATACCTTTGGTGCCCTCACCTTCATTCTACTGCCTGCATGCACCCAATCATTCGAGTCTGTGTGAATTGGAGTTGTATTGCTATATTTTGTAATTGTAAATTAGCTTGCACACTTTGATCTACTTCGCACCAGTAGTATTCATGCTTCAGTGTCATCTGGTAGTTCTTGAGTTTGTCGGCACTGGTTCGTGTATATGAGCAGTTTTACTTTGTTCTGATTCGAGGTTACACTTGTGCAGTCCTCTGGTCTTGCATCTGCTGATGTTGTTTCTTTTACTATTGCATTGCCTTCAGATCACTGTCTTGGTTCATGTATATTTGATATATTGACTGCTGAAGCAGTAGCATTGATATTGAGACTTGTATTTTGATGTTCTGGTTTTGGTTTCTTTGTGGATTTGCATTGTATTAATGCATTGGATTTGTTTTTGAATTCACTTGAGTTGAATCCATTATTTCGGGGTTTGACCTGGTGATCATTTGTGACTTTCACTGAGCTTTTGGGTATCTCATGCAATAGTGGCGAGGCAGTACACGCGTGCGTGTACTGCAGCCCTATCAGATTTGACGGTTTTAAATTGATTAAGTCGATTTGATAAATTGTTTATTTATCTCTGTTGATGATTTAAATCTGCTGATTTTTGTTAAACACTGTTAAGTGTTATATTGACCGTTATCCGGTTTCTTTGTTTAAAGAATCAGATAGACGGGAATTATTGTGACTGTCGTCTATTTAAATTATTACTGCCTATATGCACTGATAAACTGGTTTGAATTAGACTGACCTGGGTATTATTTTCTTTTGAATGTAATACTCGGGTCAGACCCGAGTTATTTCAGGTTGTAGATTTTCTTCTTTGAGTTGCTGTTCGGGATTTGAAGACTTTTCGCATCTTCTGAAGTTGTCATTGTCCTTTTGTAGTAGTCGTGTCATTGTATAGAACGATATGTATTCATGTATATTAGTCGATAATGTACGTGCATATATAACTTCTAGAGTCGACAGTTGTAGTTGTATCATATGTATTGTGTCAACTATGTATTAACTGACATCAGTTATATATATATGAGACTTTTGTTTTTATGTGTGTTCCGCAATTATATTATCTGTGTTATTGTTATATATAATGTCCTAAACTATTATGAACTATCGTAGTTTGTTTTATACAGATAATTGGATATGTCGATGGGAGTAAATAAATAATAGATGAAAAATAAAAAGTATATACTACTCCTATCGAGATAACCAATATTAGTGTAAGGCCAATTACGGATGGTCGCTCCTATCCAGCCTTATTCTTCGTAATAATAGACAGTATTACTTTTAATACTCTTTGTTATTATGAGCATAGAGGTAGGGCGTCACAGTTGGTATCAGAGCTTGGGGTTTATGGACATAATATAAAACATAACTTGGATGGAACATATGTTACAACTATTGGTCGATGTTTTATCTGTGATTTGAGTCAAAACTAAAGTTTTGAAATTTTGATGAAATTGTGTTCTGATGATTTGATTGATTTGGGTTCTATTTATCAGAGTGCGCAGCGGAAACAGTGAAACTGTCTTCGCTGAGTACAACTGATAATCTTTTTGATTTAAAAATCAAAATACGAAATTGATATGAATTTCATTTGTTGTTTACATAGCTGTAATTATTTTGTTTCTTTGAGAATTTCGAATCCGAATTGAGGATTCGAACAAATTGCAGTTATGTGATTTTTATTGAGATCTTTGCTGGTTTTCTTTTATGCTAATCATATATTGATTAGATTTTTGCCGTTTTGAATTATCTTCATTGAAGATACCTTCGAATGATTTCTTTGTTCATTTTGTAGTACGTGCAAAAAAAAAATTTGAATTGCACGTTATTGCATTTATTTTACGTTGAACCGATGCTTGGTTATGAAACGTATTTTGTTACCGTTATTTTTATAACGGGATTTTTACACCAATGCTATATTTTGAAGCACGGTGTTTTGTGGCATTTTGATGAATGAAAATTCACTGATATTACATTTTGATGTAAATTATTTTGATGAGATTTTGACGTTTAAAAATTTCTGTCACCTTGGCTTCATTAACCGTCAAGTTTTAAAAGTGGATTTTCAAGCGGTTATTCCGCAATACTGATTGTGACCGTTTTTACGGTATTTTGAGAAGTACAATTTCCTTATCGAAATTGTTACTAATATTGCTGCTTTAATCACGTGATTGGAAACTCGTTTTAAAAATGAAAATTGTTTTATAAATTTTTAACGGTTTGCGTTTTCAAAAGGATGAGAAAGCAACTTAAACGATTCAGCAAAATCGAGGATTATGACCCCTTTCTTTTACTGTTTCGCTTAACTCCGGACTTGTCCAGTTGAGGATGTGAATTGTTATTTTTGCAAAATAAATAAAATTGCTTTCAGGAATTTTAACAGTTTGCGTTTTCAAAAGAATGAGGAAGCGATTTAAACGTTTCAGCAAAATCGAGGACTATGACCCCTTTCTTTTACTGATTCGCTTAATTCCGGACTTGTCCGTTTGAGAATGTAAAGTGTATTTTTACAAAATACACAATTTTGCACTTTCAAGGAAACGATGAAGAGAATTAAACGATTTAGCAAAAGTGCGGAGTATGGAACCACACTTTTACTTTTTCGGTTAATTCTGGACTCGTTAATTGAATATCTGTTGTTTTGATGATTTTGTTGAATTTTACACTTTCAAGGAAACGATGAAGAGAATCAAACGATTTAGTAAAACACGTGGTATGGGACATGTGCGTTTGCTATTTCGGTTAATTCCGGACTCGTTAATTGAAACATTTTGATGCTTTCGTGTGCTTTCGAGCCACTATGAGGACCTTCGGGTCATTTGTTGGGCTTTCGGGCCACTCTGCGGACCTTCGGGTCATTTGTTGGGCTATCGGGCCACTCTGCGGACCTTCGGGTCATTTGTTGGGCTTTCGGGCCACTCTGCGGACCTTCGGGTCAAATACCAGTACTAGACCTTCGGGTCACTCTGCGGACCTTCGGGTCAATCTGATGGGCGCCAAAAATTATGTTGAGTACTTGGTAGGCTACGGCCACTCTGAGATGCACGTGCGGCAAATTAAAAACTCGCCATCTGATGGGATCGATCCAAGCTTTTATGTTGATTTTCTAGTCTTCTTAATTGATTTCTAGATATTTGTTGCTTCCAATTATCTGCAGGTAATTGGATATTTGTTGATATGAGTTCTGATTATCGTTTTTGATAATCAGATATTTGTTGTTTCTAATTATCGCTTGTGATAATTAGATATTTGTTGATATGAGTTCTGATTATCATTTTTGATAATCAGATATTTGTTGTTTCTAATTATCGCTTGTGATAATTAGATATTTGTTGATATGAGTTCTGATTATCGTTTTTGATAATCGGATATTTGTTGCTTTTAATTATCACTTTAGATAATTAAATATTTGTTGATTTGAGATTTAATTATCGTCTTTGATAATTAAATATTTGTTGATTTTAGATTTAATTATCGCTTGAGATAATTAAATATTTGTTCATTTGAGATTTAATTATCGCCTGAGATAATTAAATATTTGTTGATTTTAGATTTAATTATCGCTTGAGATAATTAAATATTTGTTAATTTGAGATTTAATTATCGCCTGAGATAATTAAATATTTGTTGATTTTAGATTTAATTATCGCTTGAGATAATTAAATATTTGTTAATTTGAGATTTAATTATCGCCTGAGATAATTAAATATTTGTTGATTTTAGATTTAATTATCGCTTGAGATAATTAAATATTTGTTAATTTGAGATTTAATTATCGCCTGAGATAATTAAATATTTGTTGATTTGAGATTTAATTATCGCCTGAGATAATTAAATATTTGTTGATTTTAGATTTAATTATCGTTTGAGATAATTAAATATTTGTTGATTTGAGATTTAATTATCGCCTGAGATAATTAAATATTTGTTGAATTTGAAGTTTGATTATCGCTTGAGATAATCAAATAAATATTGAATTTGGAATTTGATTATCGCTTGAGATAATCAATTATTTGTTGAATTTGAAATTTGATTATCGTTTTTGATAATCGAATATTTGTTGAATTTGAAATTTAATTATCGCTTGTGATAATCGAATATTTGTTGATTTGAGAAATTTGATTATCATTTTTGATGATTGAATATTTGCGATTTTTGAGATTTGAGCTTCGTCTTTTTCTCTGGCGATTCAGGTGAGTAATTTGATTTACTCACATTCAATTCGTGCTCTGTATGGGATTTCTGCTCTGTTTTTCCTTCTCTTTTAGTTGCTGGAACTCGATTGTTCTTGCTTTTGTTAGTCGTCTGATTTTGATCCCTGATTCCCACGAGGTTGATTCTTTTGATTTGAAGCAGTCGAACCTTTCGATTTCTTATCTAATACTTCCCCGCTGACACTTGCTTTGCTTATACATTCACATTGCCATGCTCTTTTGGTTGTTACCTTTTATTCATTTATTCCCTATGATTGCGTGGACGCAATTTTTATAAGGAGGGGAGTCTGTAACAACCCGAGGTTCCGCATTAATTAATTTTGTCGGTAAACGATTAATCTGTTGGTTGATTGTTGTTAAATGTTTTAATCGGTTGTAAATTCTCCTACAATTCATTAGGGGTTGTGGGCTTTGAATCCTGGCCCAAGTTGTGGGGTGCCGTGATAATTGAATAAGGAGAGTACTCGTTCTTTTTCCACAATCAATTTGGCTAACCCTAGAAAAACATTCGAACGGAAAAAAAATGGTGGCAGCTCTCTTTCTTCGTTCGCCCCTCTCCCCCAATTCACTGTTAAAACCCTAACCATAACGAGAGGATAGATAAATGGGACGTTCGTTCTCTTCTTCGTCCCACTGCAAAAGCTAGGGCTTCAATTTCAACATCGCTCGATCCCTTGTTTTGCCACGGCGTCGACTAAGGGGAATGGATGGTAACTCGGCCGTCTGAGTGAGTTCGTTCTGGCTTCATTCGACTCGTCAATTTCGTGCTCGTCAAAATAGGTGAGTAATATCTCACATCTAATTCATTTTCAGTTTGATGCTTCTGCAATTCAATTTTGAATTCGTTGATTTTCGTTTGTATTCTAGTGGTTGTGTTGTCGATTCTTTTTTTGTCACTGTTCGAATTTATTTGATTCATTCATTCTCGACTTCAACTTGTTTCGTTGTGAGGATTTCGACGAGTTCGAACCTGAACCTTGTTATGGTTTTGATTCTTGGAGACTTCGGCTATTGTTTCGAATACTTTGGCATTTTGGGTTTTCTTCTTGTTGCTCGATTTTGTAAGTCTTGTCGACCTCGATCTGTCACCTAGTTCTGAATATATGTGCATATATACATATGTTTGTGTACATGCATATGTAGGTGGTTGACTTGAATTTTGATTCGCTATATCCCTCTACTTGTTGTTGTTCCTGTACACTTTTGGTTTTCGTTGAAGTTAGTTGCATCACTGGTCTTTGCATTGGGTAGTTGCCATTGTATGTTTTCATTTGAGGCTGCCGTCCCACTTTGTTAGACACTATTTGGTTGCACTTGCACTTATTTATGTTGGCGTTGGATTTGATTGTGAACTTTGACTCTAGCCTGTCTGCATTTATGATATTTGTTCACCTGAACATGTATTTGTTGCCTTCATTGTAGTTGGTTCATTAATCACTTGAACCTGTAGATAATTCACCGTTGTATTCATCCCCTGGTTACTTGGTACATTTCTGTAGCTTCACTGCACTTGTATATATTATCATTTGCTCTTTGATAACACTGACTGTTTCATTGAGCCTGATTTTAGTGGTATTGCTTGAAGTCTTCATACTAGTGGTCTTTTTGTAGCATTGAGTTTTAAACTCACAAGTTTTGACTTATTCTCCATCTCAAGTTGTACAATTTTGCGTACAAGATGGGTCTATGCCAGGCCTAATTTATTTGCATGCATTTTTGTCAATCGTTAGTACTTCAGGTTGAAGTCAGTTGCACGCGTGACCATATTTAAGTACTCTGGTACTTTGATTTATTGAACTAATATGACTTCGACATTTAACTATCTTTGTTCCAAACCGCTGCTGTGATTTTCAGTTGCACTTGGTATCACTGGTTGTACGTCTCCTTGCAGTTAAGTGTGTGTATCCCTATCATGTTTTCAACCTGACTTGATTTTCTAGTTGCCTTCCTTGTCCACTTAAATTCCCAGTGGCAGTCATTCGTACATTACTCTGATTCATCGATGTAGTTGATGCCAGTCTCCTTTGTTGAGCTCGAATTTGATACACTGTATTGATACAGTGTGTTCATTTGCATTTAGTCACTTGTATTTATTGGTGTGCGTGCTGTGGTGCCATACCTTTGGTGCCCTCACCTTCATTCTACTGCCTACATGCACCCAATCATTCGAGTCTGTGTGAATTGGAGTTGTATTGCTATATTTTGTAATTGTAAATTAGCTTGCACACTTTGATCTACTTCGCACCAGTAGTATTCATGTTTCAGTGTCATTTGGTAGTTCTTGAGTTTGTCGGCACTGGTTCGTGTATATGAGCAGTTTTACTTTGTTCTGATTCGAGGTTACACTTGTGCAGTCCTCTGGTCTTGCATCTGCTGATGTTGTTTCTTTTACTAGTGCATTGCCTTTAGATCACTGTCTTGGTTCATGTATATTTGATATATTGACTGCTGAAGCAGTAGCATTGATATTGAGACTTGTATTTTGATGTTCTGGTTTTGGTTTCTTTGTGGATTTGCATTGTATTAATGCATTGGATTTGTTTTTGAATTCACTTGAGTTGAATCCATTATTTCGGGGTTTGACCTGGTGATCATTTGTGACTTTCACTGAGCTTTTGGGTATCTCATGCAATAGTGGCGAGGCAGTACACGCGTGCGTGTACTGCAGCCCTATCAGATTTGACGGTTTTAAATTGATTAAGTCGATTTGATAAATTGTTTATTTATCTCTGTTGATGATATAAATCTGCTGATTTTTGTTAAACACTGTTAGGTGTTATATTGACCGTTATCCGGTTTCTTTGTTTAAAGAATCGGATAGACGGGAATTATTGTGACTGTCGTCTATTTAAATTATTACTGCCTATATGCACTAATAAACTGGTTTGAATTAGACTGACCTGGGTATTATTTTCTTTTGAATGTAATACTCGGGTCAGACCCGAGTTATTTCAGGTTGTAGATTTTCTTCTTTGAGTTGCTGTTCGGGATTTGAAGACTTTTCGCATCTTCTGAAGTTGTCATTGTCCTTTTGTAGTAGTCGTGTCATTGTATAGAACGATATGTATTCATGTATATTAGTCGATAATGTACGTGCATATATAACTTCTAGAGTCGACAGTTGTAGTTGTATCGTATGTATTGTGTCAACTATGTATTAACTGACATCAGTTATATATATATGAGACTTTTGTTTTTATCTGTGTTTCGCAATTATATTATCTGTGTTATTGTTATATCTAATGTCCTAAACTATTATGAACTATCGTAGTTTGTTTTATACTGATAATTGGATATGTTGATGGGAGTAAATAAATAATAGATGAAAAATAAAAAGTATATACTACTCCTATCGAGATAACCAATATTAGTGTAAGGCCAATTACGGATGGTCGCTCCTATCCAGCCTTATTCTTCTTAATAATAGACAGTATTTCTTTTAATACTCTTTGTTATTATGAGCATAGAGGTGGGGCGTCACAAGTTGGGTATCTCTTCTCATGATCCTTTAATAGCCTACTAGCATAAGTTATCACCCTTCCTTCTTGCATAAGAACTGCTCCTAATCATGTGCCACATGCATCCATATAAACTGTAAAAGGCTTCGTCCCTTTGGGAATGGTAAGTACCGATGCACTTGTTAATGGTTCCTTTAGTTTCTCGAATGCTTTCGTACATTTTTCATCCCATGCAAAAACTAGATTCTTTTTGGTTAAACGAGTCAAAGGGACTTCTACCTTCGCAAAGTCCTTTATGAATTTCCTATAGTAACCTGCCAACCCGAGAGAACTCCTAACCTCTATAGTGCTCTTTGGAACCTTCCACCCTTGAATAGCTTCTACTTTTGTGGGGTCCACGGCTAATCCATTCTCGAAAACAATGTGCCCTAGAAATCTCACCTCCTTCCAAAAGTGACACTTTGAGAATTTGGCTTTAAGTTAGTGTCTTCTCAAAGTCCCTAGTATCTCCCTTAAGTGATTTTCATGCTCTCCTTCACTTTTGGAGAATAAGTTGTCTTCAACAAACACTATGACAAATTTATTTAGTTGTCCCCTAAATACTTTATTCGTCAAATCTGCAAAGTATGCGGGGGCATTTGTCAATTCAAAAGGCATCACTTCCCATTCATAAAGTCACTTCCCATTCATAAAGTCCATCCAGGGTGCGAAATGTTGTCTTTGGTTTTCTGTCATCTGCTATCCTCAGGTAATGAAATCTAATCGCCAAGTCCAATTGGGAGAAGATTTTGGATTCCGTAAGATGATCGAACAAATCGTCTATCCTAGGTAAAGGATACCAATTCTTGTTCGTCAACTTGTTAAGTTCCCTATAGTTGATACATAGCCTTAATGAATGTCTGCCTTAGTGGCAAAGGCAACAAGAGCTTCCCATTCTGAAGTACTCCGTCGGATGAATCCTTTTTGAAAAATCTCTGAAATCTTCTTATCTAACTCTCACCTTTCTTTGGGGGTGTAATGATCTGGGATTTCGAACCATTCAAATAGACAATCATCTACACATGTCAGACTTGAATTGCTCAAGACAACAGATCGTGAAGGGTCGAGGAGGATGAAGCTGAACCGCGATGGGAAGATGCATGGGAAGGCTGCTTTGTAGATAGGCGATGGGAAGTGACAGTTTGGTGGTAAGCGAAGGGGAAAGTGATCCGTTGATGGTGGGAGTGGTTCGGCTGGAGTTGGGTTGACTATGGTGCGAAGCTTCTTAGATAATAATGTAAACCAAAATATAAATGCTTTAGTCAAAAAATTTATATATATTATTTCCTTTCAGAAGAACAGAATCAAAAGAGGGGAGAGGGAGGAAATGGAGATATAGAGGAAGGAGATCGAGCATGAATAAGGAACGAATGGGTTTCACAGTAACTTTATACTTTATATTTTTTCCTAAAACGTAAGAACCGAATGAATAGAAGCAATGAACAACAAACTAGAGAATAATAAATTGGAATAGGGAATAGCTAAAGTCAAACATTAAATTTTTGGGAATATTAAAAGCATGTGGCTGTTTGTTTCAGCCGGTGGACAAATGAATGGACATAGAAACCCAAAGGACCCAAATACGGAACCGATACGGCTAATCGTTTCACAGATTTTGCCTTGTACCGGACGACGAAAAGCACAAATAAATATACTGCGGAGATCAGCACGATGAGATGAACATATTGGCACACAGATATGAGCGATATGACTAAACTATCAAAAGTCGATATTCGTTGCCAAAATGCTGTTAAACGCCGAAAATAAGATAAACGGGGCAAGACCAGTCCAAATTTAGCGAAACGAAATATGACGTCTCACTCAGAATATGATTTACATTTTTATTATATAAAATTATTTAGATTTCAAAATATTTATTTTCATTCAATTTTACTGATTTCCAATTAAAATTGAAAATTACACGACAAAACTAACTTTCATATTTTTCGATAAAAATCTATCAATTGCTATGTTAAAATAGACGTATTTCAAATATCAAATTTTCATTGCTAAATGTTATTGTTTATTTTCAAGAAAAATTTAGTTAATTGCGTTATTAAAATCATTAAAATTTACGGGTCGTTACAGGGGGCCATGTGCCTTGATGGTAAAGCGACTGGTCTAGCGTCCTTCTCTAAATCAATCCTAAACTCAATCTCCCTATGGGGTGGGAGACCTGAGACTTCTTCAAGGACATCAGGGAATTCTCGAACTACGGGTATAAATGAGGGTTCATCTTATGATAGGTTCATCGAGTATAGATAACTTAACTCGATTGAAATTTAGGGTGTACAGCAAACATCCATATCTCACCCTTTCTTGCTTTTTACCCATACAACCCTCATATCATAATCTAAGACAACCTCGTAGTACGACAACCAATCAATTCCTAAGATAAGTCCATACCCCTCAAAATTAAGAACGTACGCATTACATATGAAATCAACGTTATATATGTCCACAACTAGGTCTTTGCAAACTGAAGAAAGATGTGTCGAATCCCTAATAGGATTTGAGACTATTATTGGGTGGGTGACAATTTGGGTTTGAAGACTCAAGGAAATCGACATTTCTAGTTATGAACGAATGTGATGCTCCAAAGTCGAATTGGATACGAATTGTATTCCCAAAAATAAAAGTTATACCTTCCATTGTTGCCTTCCCTTGGTCTCTAAAGAGCGGTCTACTCGAGATAGGGGTAGCCTCAATGGCATAGGCTTGTCCACTCTGCCCTTCTTTTGTAAGCAGTGGACACTAATTCTTGAAGTTCCTCTCTTCGTGGAAGTGGTAGCACTTCCCCTTAAAAGCTTCCTTCAACAGGTTCACTCTACAATCCTTTGTGATATGTCCTTTCTTAGGGAAACTCTTACACACTTTATCCTCCTTCTTGAACTTCTCTTTCATCTTCTTATTCACCCAAAAGCCTCCCTTCTTGGCTCCTCCTTGATTTTTAGTAGGTCCTACTTTCTCTTTCTCATTCTCTTTCTCCTTCTCCTTCGCACTAGCTTTCTACACCAAACCCATCTCAACCAACATCGTATACGTAGTGCTAGTGGGCACCTGGGTCAATAACAACTCATTAAATGGGGAGTTTGGTCCCTTGACGAACTTCATGGCCTTCCTCATGGGGGTATCAATCAAACTCAATCCGAACTTAGCTAGCTCCGTGAATATACTACTATACTCCATTAGAATGGAGTCTCCATGCCTAAGCTATATAAATCTCTCCAACTACAAGCTTACCTTAGCATTTGACATAAACTGCACCTCAAATCAGTTTTTGAACTCGTCCGAAGTAATAATTCTGCCCTCGTTCTCTTCAGCCCCAATCGTCCACCAATCTAAGGCCTCTCCTTTAAGGTGCCAAGCCACCATTCTTCACTTAATCTGGTCCTCCCAACCAAGCTCCCAAAATATCCTCTCAAAATAATTTTTCCATGCCTTCATCTTCATGAAACCTTCTTTTCCTAAATACACCCTTCTTTCCATGTTTAGGAAATCCTTGCACATCTTGGGGAAGTCTATGGGGCAAGGTGCTTCTTTAGCAGGTGGGGTTGCCGGTGTCGCCAGTGTAGTAAGTTAAGGAGTGTGAACTTGTCCTAAATGCTTGGGGTATTGTCGGAACCATTCAGGCATCCCTCAGATTGTGGATATCTCTTGGAAGGGTTTCCCGGTCTCAGAAGGAGAATTTTTAGCCATAGTCTACTATCTGTAGGTTAAATATTTAGTTATAATGTCCTAAGGTAGTATTATAAGCTGAAGAAAAGGTCTGCCTAGTGTGTTTGCGTATGTTCAAAAATTGTATATATATATATAGTAAGGTTTTTGAAAATATTTTCAAAAATAACAAGTATGCCACTCATATGTATGCCTATCCCCGTTGATCGAATAATCTAATCACTGATACCAAATGCACCAATCTACCTCGAAGTAGGCCTAAATTTTGACTCAAAAAAGGACCATCGAAACTTAGATCCATTCCAAAGCTGATTGTTGGTTGGTATAAAGAACAATACATAGAGTTATTTATCTACACAGTCAGAAACTCACAGTGAAAGGATAAAATATAATACCAGAATAGTACACATTTCATTTAAAATTCAAATGTCATAAAATATAACACAATACCATAAACAACCATCAACTATCCGTAGTACAATATTCCAAAGTTACGACATCATTTAATGGGTACATCAAAAACAAAGGAAATAACACAAGTAGATAAATAAGTAACTGCCATAAGACGGCGTCTCCGTGGCCTCCTTTGAAAATATGCATTAATTTCTCTAACCTGTGTTGTAATAAGGAAGGAGTCAGAACAACAATGTCTGGTGAATAAAATCTCGAGCCTTTCTATAATAGTACTTGGGCAGTATAACTTAAATAATAATATGTGTTACATATCTTAACAATATTATAATTTCTCCAACTATAAGTCATATGGCTTTCCCAGTCCAATTCCATAATCATTATTCTTTCAATCCAATAACCCATATCTATGGTCAATAATATCTTAACAAAGTAAGGATAGCACCCAAGCCACTTAATATCTTTTTAATGGAAACTAGGCAGACTTTGACCATTTAATACCTCATTCAAGGAAGGTCTCCGTAATTTAATACATATCCCAAGGTGGACCTCTTTTCGGTATTGTTTAGCTGACATTGCACGGAATCTCTTTAGGCCGCTTAATACTTCAAATCTGAAGCGGAACCTCTTCAAGATATCCTCTACCATGCCTAACCATTAACCCTGACCATTTACTACTTCTTATATAGGGAAGAGGCAGGCCCTCAACCAGCCACTTATTACCTTCAACCCCGAAACAAGTCCTTTATATTATGACCTGTAACCCGACTGTGACGTCTCATATTAGTCCGACTATTTGTAGGTACTGGTAGCTAGATTTACTGGGTATGTTTACCCTACTGAATTTGGGACTAACCTCGCATCCTCGATGGTTACTTATTATAGGCAATTCCTCACATCATCCCTAAAGTCATATTGTTGGATTCCAAACTAGCTGGGTTGACTTCTATGTGCTTTTAACTAATCTCGTGTCCCTATAACTTAGTCATAATCTATAACACTCTCTTAACATATTATCCCACATCTCACCGCATTCCATATCAAGGTCTAAACTTATTTTATACTATAATAGTGGAATCAACATAAATAAAAATTTACAATTCAAATACTTTTACGCTTTATTCAACTTCTTTGTATAACATGAAAAAAAGAATTTTCTATTTAAATTGCGGATATAGGCGGTACAAACTACGAATAAAAGAATATGCACCTTACACACCATTTTCTAATTTATTCTTTTCAAATCCCTTAATCAAGTCCAAAGAAAAAGATAAGAAGTGAAATAGAATGTAAAATATTAAAACTACAACGTTTACACAAATTCCATTATTTTATATAAAAAATTTGAGATTCAAACATAAGAATTGACATTTCGCTTTAAGGGAATTTTGAGGGTTTTATCGTGATGTTTTCATAAACCAAAATTTATCAGAAGTATATATCAAATCCAAGTTATACTATACAATTTATAAAATAAGAAAGACTAAGATTTCCACTCACAATCAGTCCTTAGCTCTTCCCTTTTTGGATTTGATACGCTTGCTTTAATCTTTTAGAGATCCCTCCTTTTAGAAATAAACAACAAGGGTATTATATATGATTTAGATTCATAAATTTGAGGATTTGAGGAGAAAATTATTAGAAATTGAATAATAAACACCTAAAATTCTTACCTTAAACCCCAAAGTACTTTTCTAAATCTTTAAGGCGAGAGACTGGCAAAGTTTCGCTAGATTTCCAAAATAATTTGTGAATAAAAGTAAAAGGGCTAAGCTCTAATTTATAATGGTTAGAAAGCACCAGAACCGTCGAATTTAATTTTATTTAAAATAATAAAATCTAAACCGTTCCAATGCAAAAAATCCTAGCCCCTGCCATCGTTAACTGGTCGATGGGTCCACACTAGGCGGTCGACCACTAGCGGTCAACCGGTCCAAGTGAGCGGTCGATCGATCCTTTTATTTTGGGACCGTTTTATTTTCTACCATTGTGTATTTATTTTATTCCTTAATTATCAATTAACATTAACATTAATTTTAATGTTTACTTAATCCCTAAGTCTAATTAATGTTAATTTTTGAATTTCAAATTTTGTAATTAATTATTAATTTGAATTTAAATCATTTAAATTAGTTTGAATCCAAAACTTAAAATGTCCATAACTTTTCCGTTTGAGCTCCATTTTTAAAACATTATATATGGAAATGGATTAGAAAATCACCACAAACGCAACGACATAACTTTCGTAGCCAAATTCCAACGTATAAAAAAATTCCACTTTTTAGCCTTATCTTATTTAATTAACTCATTTGTTTCTTATTAATTTTTTCAAGGTGTTACGGTTTCAATGAGTGATTTGTCCTCTTATCTTCATATATGGCAATTTTAATGCCATATACATGACTTGTTGTCTATATTGATGTAGTGTGACATTAATAAACACTTAAATTTGGATTCAAGGGGAATTGGCCAATATCAGTACTTAGAAACTAGGTTTGATAAAAAATATAGTAATATGATGATTAGATGTCAAAATTAGCGAATTAAATGATCAAAATGGACTTAGGGATGTAAAGTTAGGTTCTATTTATGTTCCCATGCAATCAAAGGTGGATAGGAGGCAGCTAGAGATGGAAAATGATGATGAAACACTAAATTTTCGAAACTTGAAACACCCATGAACCATGTACACTGGTGTTCCAGACCACTGCACTGGTGGTTGAGTCTAGGTAAGGTTAAACCTAGACCCAGAAGGGCCTCTATAAATAACTAATGATTCAAGTCTTATTTATCTTCCATTCTGGAAGGCAAATGATGAGTAGTAATGGGGCAAATGATAGTGATATGAGTTGAATGACTGGTTATGATGATTTAGTACCTATTTAAAACAAATATATATGTTATTGCGATGTGGAGACATGATATGGTGGTGAACATGAAACATGAATGAGTATGTGGCATAGGTAGATGTCATGGGACATGGATATGGACATAGATATGGGTACAGATACATATACGGATATGGATGCAGTGCAGATACGGATGTGAATACGGATATGTGATACAAGTATGTAGTGAAAGGGATGCGGAAGATGATCTTAAGGCTATTTAACACTAGAGGGGGGGTGAATAGTGTTTTAAGAATTTCTTTAAAACTTCTTTGATTTAAATTGAATTAACTAACTTAATGCAAATACACAATCACAGATCAAATCACAGAATCACAAACAAATGCAAATATAAATAAAAAGCAAGTAAAGGAAAGAACACACCAGGAATTTTATACTGGTTCGGTGTTACCCTACATCCAGTCCCGCACAACCCGTACGGCTTTCTATTCAACAATAATCTAGATTACAATCCCTCGATTCCAAGGCAACGAGGTACACCCTCCAGATTCTCAGGTCTCTGGGTAGAACCACTTGATTCACAGGACACAAGTTCACCCGATCGATTTCCAAGGACACGATCACACCTTTATAACCCCACACAAGTTTCTTTGAGTACAAATGTATCTATAACTCTGATAAGCACTGAGATTCTTTGGAGAGAGTGGCAGAGAATCAAACTAGAGATATTCTGGTTTGATTCACTTAAGATTTCGGCAAAATATGGATAGGATGATTAGAAAATAAGATAAGAGAGTAAAGAGGAGAGAAAATAAAGAAAGTAGTTACTGGAAAACGTCCATAACAGTCTCTATTTATAGAGAATGAATGGATGTGTCCATTCGAAGAGGTTTAAATGAATAGACACTTCTTTTGAAAACAACCTTTGCTGTAACGGGAAGCATGTCGACATGACAGGTAAATAGGATGTCGACATGGTCTAGTAAAAAGTGATGATTTGCTTTACTTTGAAAATGATGATTTAAAACATATGCAACTTTATTCAAATGGACTCTATGTATTTGTAGAAGGTATTTAGAAGTAGAAATACTTATGAATGTATATATGTATATATACTAAAATATATTTAAAATCAAAGTAAATAAACTAAAGTAAATATAATATTAAAATAGATTTTGAGGCTAAAATATCAAGGACAATTTTGAAATCAAAATATAAAAAAATGATAAATATGATTTTGAGGCTAAAACATTTTTGGAAATGTGAACGAAGGTTTTTCTTTTGAAAAGGAATATTTGAAAATCATTTTATAAAACAAGAGATAATTTTGAAAATCATTTTGAATCAAAATTAGTGGATAACAAAATAGGGCTACTATCCGTTCCACTAGATATTTCGTGAGTTCCATCTCACTAGGGTTCCATCCCTTTAACAAGAACGA
This sequence comes from Allium fistulosum, assembly GCA_030737815.1. NCBI lineage: Eukaryota > Viridiplantae > Streptophyta > Magnoliopsida > Asparagales > Amaryllidaceae > Allium > Allium fistulosum. Next base: position 286,836,493 of record CM060904.1, on the reverse strand, counting down.
AGTGGATTCCATTCCACGAGTAAATTGGATAAAAAAGAATGATAGTGCTTTCAAGGAGTTTTAACAAATATCTAACCTAACTATATTATTTGTCTTGAACTCTTGAATATCTTGAATCTCATGAGTCTTCAATCTTGAACTCTTGATCTTTGTCTTCATCAATTTTGTTTTCTTTACTGTACAGTCTTCTTTTGTTGATACCTGCATATAGATTTCCTGCACATATATATTTTATAACACTTCTATAGTTGTTGTCATCAAAACCACTATCCTATGGACTAACATTCTCCCCCTTTTTGATGATGACAACCTTTGTTTATAAAATATTTATATTCTCCTTATAACTCCCCCTAAATCTAATAACTCCCCCTTAATCTATGCCTAACTAACCTATTTTATACTTCTCCCCCTTTGTCATCAACAAAAAAATGACACTAACTCCCCCTAAATCTATGATATTAATGATAGTGTTATCATTAATAATACTGAAACTAGATATAACAATGCTAAATATTGTATACTCAGAATGATATATATGAGTAATATAAGAATGAGAATAATAAGTGTAACCACAAATTATTTTATTCATATCACTATATACATAACTGTTAAATGAAAAGAAAATGCATACAATAAGTAGACAAATCAATCAAACATAAGCACACCTATTTATGTCTTATTACATAATCAATATAGTAAGTTATCATAAATCAACCATGTTTAAAACCAAACCAAATCAAGTATTTCAAATCAAATCAATTTTAAACCAAATCAAACAAGTTAAATGTTACGTGGAACTTCAACCCATCCCTCTTTTCCAAAGATGGGATCCGCTTTGATTACTTCCCAATCTTCATCGTCCTGGAGCAATGTCTTCGGTGGATTTACTTGGAGATCCTCTTTGTTGAGAGCGGAGATCATCCATCGTAGTGCATCGAAATGCCTTTCTTGTTCCTTTATCATCTGCATTTGACTCAGTTCTAAGTGCCTCTGATTTCGTAGAATAAAAGTAAGAATATCTTTGAAGGATTTGAGAGTCTCTTCAAGATTATCACTTAGATTTGAAGAGGATGAAGCCATTTTGATGATAAATAAGAAGGAAATAAGTAGATAAGAGTAGAGAGAAGTTATGAGAAGTTTTCTGGAAGAAAATAGGACTTAAATAGACAGGAAAGTCGTTTGAAATGAATAGACATAAGGAGTTATTTTGAATTTCAAATTGAAATGTCCATTCAGAATATTACCAGTATATGTCGACATGACCTCTATACAGTATGTCGACATACATAGCAGATTTTGCACATCTTATTTTTGAATTTTCAGTGTATATACATATGATTTATATATATTACTTGATATAAATAAGAGTAACAGTAAGATAAATAGAGAATAAGCTTCATTTCATACTAGAACAGAGAAGTACATGAATTTCATAAAGAAAACATAAAGATACAACTTTCAATACACCAATTTTCATTGATATACAAAAAGTAAACTCTAGAAACTAGTAGATGAGGATGAAGATGATGAGATATTGAGCTTCTTGCTGACTTTGGAGAAGAACTTGTTCATAGTATTGGACATTTTGTCCAATTTTTTGTTTACGGAGTGTTTGAGAGCTTTTTGATTTTTCACAATCACTCATTGATTGTGAAGGAGAGTCTTGTTTGATGGTCGTGTGGGAAAATCAATACTCTCTAAGGAAGTTTCTTCACTTTCTTCCTCTTCTTCTTCCTCACCTTCTTCTTCCTCACCTTCTTCTTCCTCCTCTTCCTCTTCTTCTTCTTCCTCCTCATCTTCTTGCATTTCCTCATACCCCAATCGTGCTTCTTTTTCCGTTAGTGTTTCATATGGTTGAAACACGTGCGGAATTTTCATAAGTGAAATATTGGAATGATTAAAAACCTTTCGTGGAAAGAATTCTTCACCTCTCATATCCACTCCAAAGTAATTAAAAATTTTAGTGAGGTATATTCCATGATATAATGCATTCTCTCCCGAATCCAAGTTTTTGTGTCGAAATTCATCCAAGATAACTTGTGCCCAATTAATATCATAATTTCCAAAAATTGCAAAAAGAGCCTTACACACTTTTTGAGTCGGGTTATTGTAATTTCCCGATCTCGGAGTAATAGTGCGTTGAAGGAGAAGATTAACAATACGAGCTTTTGGTCGAAAAAATTTGTTTTTGAAATCCATTTCTTCCTCAAAATATTGTGAAAAGTTTCACGATCGGTTTCCTCGATTTCAAAAGAAGAAAGATTGGAACCGGTACTTTTACACTCAAGTATGGTTCCTAAAACATCGGTATCCAAAACAATTTGTGTCCCCTTGACACTACTCCACACTTCATCATCCCTTCCATTATAAAAACCACGATTTAAATTTGCATAAACCATTTTGACAAGGTTTGGATAGCAAACAAAATCATTTTGGTTATTGTCAACCAAGCTTAGAATACCATTGTTTTGAAAGAGAGCATCAATTTCATAAGAAGCGTCATTAAAAATAGCAAAATTACCCGAATGAACTTTTCCATAAGTTGCATAATTAATGTATGCAAGTATGGCATCTCTATTATTGTAGAGATGATCTTTGGTGGCTCTTGACAGCCTCATTCCGGCTACGTTGCTAGTGGATGCCATTTTTGAAGAGATAAGAGTGTTTGAAGATAAAAGTTGTTTTGAATTTGAATTGAAGATGGAGATAAGTGTTGATAGAAGATAGATATAAAGAGGTTGAATAGGTGGATTCTCTGGTCAAAAAGTCATAACTATTCAGAACATAGGAGTTAGTGAAAAGGTGGAGGGAAATTTGAATTTTGAATTCAAATTTAGAAATCTGATTTGCTATAGGTATGTCGACATTTCCAATAAGTGCCATGTCGACATGCACATCAGATTTTGCAAAAATGATTTCAAGCATGTACAAGATTTATATATATATACTTATATATATTATGATTATTATCTGAATATATTTTGAAAATATATTATACAGAAAATATATAAAAATAATATTTTATTAAATTTTTAAAAGATATTTAAAAAATTTTAAGTTAATAAAATCAATTATATACTTAACTAATAAACTATTCTAAGCAACCAATTTTCAACCAATTAAAATAGTAAACGTGTACCTTGTTTGAGTTCCATATCATCCTGATTATCTGAATTCTGAGTTGTCATAAAACACATATTTGCCAATTCTGTTTTCTGTTCATCATCACTTGAGGACGTATCTGAATCATCCAGTGTTGCTGCAAATGCTTTCTTTCTTTTCTTTGAATATTCTTTGTTTGATTGAGGAGTTTGCTTTTCTAGATGTGGACAATCTCTTTGATAATGACCAAACTCATTGCAATTGAAGCATTTGATGTTGTTGAGTGATTCAGTGTTATTTCCAAAACTTTTTCTCTTGTGATTATTCATTTTTCTATACTTCAAGAATTTTCGAAAGTTTCTTTTCATGAAGGCTATTTCTTCATCATCATCACTAGAGTCTGATTCACCAGTTAGTGCATTGAAGGCAATGGACTTTTTTTCTGATGACTTATTCTCCCTTCTTCCCTGAATTTGAACTTCATATGACATCAGATTTCCAATTAATTCATCAATCTTCAAGGTACTGATGTTATTTGCTTCTTCAATCGCCGGTGTCTTCAAATCCCATTCTGGAGTGAGTGAATTCAGAATTTTCTTGGCTTGATCTTCTTCGGAGATTGCTTTTCCCAGAGATACTAGTGAATGAACAATATCCTGAAAACAACTATACATATCTGGAATAGATTCACTAGGCAACATCTTAAATAATTGAAATTGATTAGTAAGAATAGAAATTTTGGTCTGTTTAACTTTGCTTGTTCCTTCATGAGTAACTTGCAGAGTTTTCCAGATTTCATATGCAGTTTTACAAACAGATACCCTATTAAATTCATTTCTATCTAGTGAACAAAATAAAATATTCATGGCTTTTGAATTGTTTTGAGCCACTTCTTTTTGAACGGTCGTCCATTGAGCAAAATCAGTTGTGGGCTCAGTGTATTCAGTTTGTGTCATATTCCATGTTTCTAAACTAATGGATTGTAAATATATCTTCATTCTACATGCCCAATATGCATAGTTACTGCCATTGAAAAGTGGTGGTCTGGCAGTGGACTGACCCTCTACAAATGAACTAGAAATACCAGTGTTGGTAGCCATTGTTACTTTTCAAAAATCAGGTTATGAATACTTTGAAAAACTTGCTCTGATACCAAATGAAAGGGACGCGGAAGATGATCTTAAGGCTATTTAACACTAGAGGGGGGGTGAATAGTGTTTTAAGAATTTCTTTAAAACTTCTTTGATTTAAATTGAATTAACTAACTTAATGCAAATACACAATCACAGATCAAATCACAGAATCACAAACAAATGCAAATATAAATAAAAAGCAAGTAAAGGAAAGAACACACCAGGAATTTTATACTGGTTCGGTGTTACCCTACATCCAGTCCCGCACAACCCGTACGGCTTTCTATTCAACAATAATCTAGATTATAATCCCTCGATTCCAAGGCAACGAGGTACACCCTCCAGATTCTCAGGTCTCTGGGTAAAACCACTTGATTCACATGACACAAGTTCACCCGATCGATTTCCAAGGACACGATCACACCTTTATAACCCCACACAAGTTTCTTTGAGTACAAATGTATCTATAACTCTGATAAGCACTGAGATTCTTTGGAGAGAGTGGCAGAGAATCAAACTAGAGATATTCTGGTTTGATTCACTTAAGATTTCGGCAAAATATGGATAGGATGATTAGAAAATAAGATAAGAGAGTAAAGAGGAGAGAAAATAAAGAAAGTAGTTACTGGAAAACGTCCATAACAGTCTCTATTTATAGAGAATGAATGGATGTGTCCATTCGAAGAGGTTTAAACGAATAGACACTTCTTTTGAAAACAACCTTTGCTGTAACGGGAAGCATGTCGACATGACAGGTAAATAGGATGTCGACATGGTCTAGTAAAAAGTGATGATTTGCTTTACTTTGAAAATGATGATTTAAAACATATGCAACTTTATTCAAATGGACTCTATGTATTTGTAGAAGGTATTTAGAAGTAGAAATACTTATGAATGTATATATGTATATATACTAAAATATATTTAAAATCAAAGTAAATAAACTAAAGTAAATATAATATTAAAATAGATTTTGAGGCTAAAATATCAAGGACAATTTTGAAATCAAAATATAACAAAATGATAAATATGATTTTGAGGCTAAAACATTTTTGGAAATGTGAACGAAGGTTTTTCTTTTGTAAAGGAATATTTGAAAATCATTTTATAAAACAAGAGATAATTTTGAAAATCATTTTGAATCAAAATTAGTGGATAACAAAATAGGGCTACTATCTGTTCCACTAGATATTTCGTGAGTTCCATCTCACTAGGGTTCCATCCCTTTAACAAGAACGAAGTGGATTCCATTCCATGAGTAAATTGGATAAAAAAGAATGATAGTGCTTTCAAGGAGTTTTAACAAATATCTAACCTAACTATATTATTTGTCTTGAACTCTTGAATATCTTGAATCTCATGAGTCTTCAATCTTGAACTCTTGATCTTTGTCTTCATCAATTTTGTTTTCTTTACTGTACAGTCTTCTTTTGTTGATACCTGCATATAGATTTCCTGCACATATATATTTTATAACACTTCTATAGTTGTTGTCATCAAAACCACTATCCTATGGACTAACATGTAGTCTAAGTGTTGCTTTGCTTATTTGCAGTGCAATGGAAGATCGGTGGCAGGGAGTGGATGTAAGCGATCTTGTAGGGTATGGGGCTAGTTGTAGTGTCTAAGTTCAATTTGTTAGTACAAGGACAGTAGGCGACCCCATCGAACATGAGACTAGTCTAGGGCATGAGTCCTATATGCGATTGACGTGACGATGGATCTTAGGTGACCCTGTAGCACATAAGGCAAGTCCAAGGAAGTGCGTCTGTGTAGAAATGATGCGATATAGTTAGACGTATATGGCAGATAGGTATGACATAGGGACTGAACGTGTGGTGGCTGAGCGATAAACTCATATCATGTTATAGTATTATTTTTGTAGCATATGTAGAGTAGAGTATGACTCACTTACCAAACTTATGTCTTACTCACTCCTATTTTTCCTTTTTATACATATTTCCAAGTTGATGGAGTTTAGCGATGAGATGGTATTAGAGATGGAGATTCATTTATGTATTCTATCTATGGTGTATATAGGTGTTGACTTAGATTTGACTCTATGTATGGATTAGGTTGTACTTGTATTATTCAGACATATGTATTCGACATTTCTTGCATATTGTGGTGATGTGAGTAGTGTTTGTTTATGTATTGTTTTTTATTTCCTTCCATTGTAAGACTCTGAAAGTAGTTATTAGATAATGTTAGTTGAAATTATACTTGATATCTATCTGTATCTGTAACTATATATATTACTTCACCCCCAATAACTCATCCTTTCGGTTCTCGGCTTTTGGCGTTGCTTCGGACGTTGGACCCAGGGTCAAAAGTTTAGGTTGTTACATCGGTTATATCACATAAAACTCCTAACCTTGTGGTCCTTGCCCTAATCTCATCTTTACCTTGAGGAAAGCTGTAACACCCCTAATTTTAAATAACATTATTCAGGAGATTTAATTAGATAAATTAAAATGAATAATGTAAACGTTAAGTGATAAGGGGATTGAGGTTTGAATAAATACTAAGTGGTCGTACTAAATTAATTAATTAAATGGGCTTAAGAATGGCTTATAGGCTAATTAGTTTACACAATGGTATATTGGGTATTAGCCGCACCTTAATTCCATAACCCTTATTATATATATATATATATATGTATGTATGTATGTATGTATGTATGTATGTATGTATGTATGTATGTATATAGTATGTATGTATGTATGTATGTATGTATGTATGTATGTATGTATGTATGTATGTATATATATATGTATATATATATATATATATATATATATCCATGGCTTGCCATCTATTTACGTTTATTTCTCATTTCCACAAAAACGTAAAACGCAAATATAAAGAGGAGCCGGCCATTGCAAGGAAGAAAAGAGAAGAGAATTCAAATCAAGCTAAGGAATTAAAGAAGGGGAATAAATCTTAATCTCAATCTAATATCCTTATCTTGATCAAGGTGAATAATAATTTATACCATATTTATTTTGTTTATGACCATATGTTTTCGGATTTAAGATTAAATTTGTTTTTATGATGTTTGGATGATGATATGCTTGAATTATAAATAGTTTAATTTAAACAAGATTGTTTAAATGAGGATTTATGTGGTTTTAGGGAAAATCTGATTGTAAAAGATCTTTAAATGCCATGGAAAAAATTTATGTTATGTAAAACATAATTTTGGAGTTGAGTTTTAATTTTGATAATTTTCCAAGGTATGGAAAGATTATTATGAATTTTCAAAGGAAAATATGGTTAATTGGGTTTATAAATTTATTTCAGAAATTATATTGAGAATTTGGGTCTAAAATTTTGATATGTTAGATAACATGATGAAAGTGAATTTCTGTAATTTTTGGGAATTTTTCCTAAGTGATTTGTTATGGAAATTAAATTATTTTAGAAGAAGGACTTATTTGCAATATTGGTTTTGCTTAATGGAAGGGCTTATTTGTTAAATTAATCTTGATTTAGATCTGGAATTAAGCGGCAGTTATTTTTGTAAAGAATTTGAAAAGTTGAGGCAACCAATCACATGCTTACACATAGGCAGGTTAGTTAGAAAGCGTTTGCTTTAATTGGTATTAAATCAGGTTTATTCAGAAAAGCCGATTCCGCCTCTATTTAGAAGCACCTTTCGACTCCAATGCTTCCGCTCTAACTCGGTCAAAACCAACCCAGGCCGAAACCAATATACAAGATATCACTTGGATGGTACGTAGTGGATTGGCGGAAAGGCGGAAGGCATGGTGTCGAAAGCATTGCTTCCGATGGGGTGTTTCCCAAAGAAAAAGCGCCTGCCTTATTTTGTTAAACCTTTCGAAGGAGTCAAAACAAATGTTTTCAAAAGGGGTTTTTCTAATAGCTTTCGAAGGGGTTGCCAGTTTATGTTTTAAAAGTAAGAGTTTTTGAATGAGTTCCTTTAGTTGTAAATTAATGCTTTTGAAAGTTGGGGTTTCGACCTAGTCAAAGCCCTGCTGCCGTTCTTTTGCCTTTCGAGTGTATTGAAGTCATCAATGCCTTCGAAGGGTAGCGTTTGTTTTAAAAATGTTCTAAGCCACTTCCTAAATGCTTTCGAAAGGGTCCAAGGGTTTCGAAGGCAATGTCTTCGAAAGGGGGTTCAATGCTAACCTTCAATGTTTTGCTTAAATGTTTTGAAGCTTTCGAAAGGATGGTGTCGACGCCATTAAGTTTTCCACAATAATTTTATATGATAATGAATGGTTTTGAAAGAGAAATTTTCGTTTATATTCACTTTGACCCAAATGATATTTTTAAATATAAACCCAATGGTTTTGAAAAAGGGACTTTCAATGGTTTCGGAAGGGATACTTCCAAAGGTTTCGAAAGGGGGACTTTCAAAGGTTTTGAAAGGGGCACTTTCAATGGTTTTGAAGCTATGCTTCTAAGAGTTAATAAGTAACACTTTAATACATTTGAAAGGTTTTGAATAAGAGGTTTTAAAGTGTTTGAAAGGCAGGGGCCTAATGTTTTGAAAAGTAATTTATATGCTTTCGAAGGAGGTTATCCAGTGAGATCGAAAGCAAAGTTTTGAAGGTTTCGAAAGCCTTAGTTTTTCAAAATAAATAACCCAATCTCACTTTAAAGGAAAACCATGGCATAAATAAATAAAATCATTTGAAAAGGAGTTTTTAAAGAAGTTTTCTTTGATTAAAAGGTTAAAGGGATTAACCAAGTTATTGTGTTTGCTTCTTCATATATGTACATATTCACATTTAATGGACATATAACTGTATTTTGGGGAAGGGCGGAATAACCAGCATGGTTGACCCAGTAGTGAATATAAATTAAGTTAACTCATGAATGAGTAGAATTACATCCAAGAGGTCAGGAAGACCAGAATATAGGATGCTAAAATATTAAAGGAAGATATTGGCAGGGGCCAATAGGTAATCAGTAAGCCCATGAAAACTGTGTATAGGCAAAGATATTGGCAGGGGCCAATAGGTTCATAGCAAGCCCATGAAAACTATGTATAAATGAAGATGTCAGAAAAATAGGTTCATAGTTAGCCCATGAAAACTATGATTTGATATTGGCAGGGGCCAATAGGGTTTATAGTTAGCCCATGAAAACTATATCCGGATTAAGATATTGATAGAAGTCAATAGGTTCCTAGTCAACCCATGAAAACTAGGATAAGAGAAGGATATAAGAGTTACCAATAGATTCAGGGAGAACCCATGAAACAATAAAGATATTGGCAGGGGCCAATAAGTTCTTAGTGATCCCATGAAAACTATGTAACTGGACAGGGAGTCCATAATCATTTTACCTTCTATTAGTCAGCCTATGAAATCTATTAGGTTAATAGTAACCCTAGAAACTATAACTGTAATAGATAGTCAAAATTAATGGGGATGGGTAATCCAGAACTGATTCACTTGTTTTGAATATCATCATATCATATTGTTTTGAATTGTTTTAACAATTGTGGATGCAGGAGCACATTATATGGTTTTATAAATGCTTTAGGATACTAGTGAGGGGAAAACCCGTTCCGCTAAGCGACGTGGTCTCACTTGATATCTAAATGGTTTGAGATGGTAGATTATTATTCATACCAGGCTTTATGTTTGACTCGAAGTTTATGTTTTTCCCTTAAACTCTCGGGTACTCAATTGATTTTGAGTAGTTTGAGAGTTGAGGTTTTCAGGTACCTCTTTAGACGAATAAGCTTCCGAAGACATGCAGGAGGCATGATAGATATGTAGTGTTCTATTTTGTTTTGATTCCGCTGTGTTGATGTAATGGCAAAGTTGTTAAATTTCCTATATATATTCTGATCATCAAAGGGGGCATCTTCATATGTCTCTCTTGGCGTATGTTGTAATAAATATATTTTCTCTGAACGTGGTTAACGATTGTGGGATTATGTAATGAATTTTAAATGCTTTGAAATGGAATGTGGATCTTGTTTGATGTTTTAAAAAATTTCCGTATTCATGTGTTTCTGTGTATCAATGTATCTAACATTGCCATGTTTAGTCATCGAGGATTAATAACTATGGATGATTGCAACATCCGTAGCTGTTAATTTTGGGGCTTCAAGTAGGGGGATGTTACAAAAGCCGAACAAATAAAGAAAGATTATTCACTTGTACCTACATTTCGCGATGGCCTAAGTATAATGCACATACTTTTTGGAAAACTCAACAAATATGTGCATATATCTTACCTTGTCTATTTTATATATTAGTAATACTACACATAACATCTCTAGCCAGAGGAAAGCTCAACAACTAAAGAGTATGCAAGTAATTTATTAATATATAAATGGTAGAGGACAACACTTATATTAAAAATTCATAATTTTAATATATTTAATTGAGTGATATCGACTTATGGAATAAAACGTTTCTAATAAAAATACCCTCATGATTTAAGTGCCAGAAACATCTAAAAGCATAATATATGTATTATACGTATATATTTATTCCTTAAATCTATTTTAAGTTTATTACTGTTCCACATTTAAATATATATATTTATATTATATAAGTTTAATTCTTGTATAATAGCTTATAATTCTAATTAACTTATATTATAGTATTATGTATATTCTTACATTAATTTTATTAATTAAATCATATTCATATTTAATTAATTATATTAATTAATTATATTAATTAATTAACATTTTAATTTATTTTCATTTATTCATTTTAAACATTTTAAATTGAATATGTACACAATAATATTTATAGTTATACACATATATCTTAATGTATGTATATTATATTATTTATTAACAAATATTTATTTAATTTTTTAATTAAAATAATTTTAATTAATTATAATTAATTTCGAAAATTATATTTATATTACCTTAATCATTTTAAGATAACTTTACGTACATCAATATATGTGTTATTTAATTTAATTAATTAACTTTTAATTATTTATTTAATTTTCCAATAAATTATTAATGAATTTTCAATAATAATTACTTAATTACCAAAACAAATTTGAAATTTATTTTATAACATTTACAAAAAATTACTTATTTTAAATTTAACCATTTAAATTTGAAATATTATTTATAATTTCAAAAAAGATTTTGAAAATTAACTCAAGGCCTAAATCAATTTAGACCATTATACTAGGGATAAACTTTGGGCTTACTTCACCTTTCGGGCTAGGCCAATAGCCAAGTAGGGCAGAGTACTTGATTATCCAAACTAAACCTTCAACAGTACTTTTTTAGACACCTTACTAAATATGTAGACTTTAATAAGTTAGCCATAGTATTGCTAATTTAGATTGCATAGACCATGTGGCTCTGATGTTGTTGATTAAACTAGGCCAGCATACAATGGGTCAAATTTGTGAATTTTAAAAAAAATCATTTAGATCTTATTGGGCCTATGAAGGCAAAATTAATTTAGATCCAATCTAAATAAGTTGAAATAAAATATTTGATTAGTTTATATAATGATTTGATTTTGTATATAAATAAATAAATATCTAAATATATATAAAGTGTTTATGTGTATCGAATGCACTACGTGTAAGTGTATGTGCAACATATAAATGTGTACACAGCTTAGTGTGCCTGTATATAAGTGTTGGAATTTACACTACAATGGACACATTATCCCTTTATATACATATTTTCGATCTATTATTATTTTAACGTTAGTTTAATATTATATATATGTTTATATATTTATATACATATAAAAAAATTATATATAACTATATAAATTTAAATAAGTTAATCAAATCAATTTTAATATTTGAAATAACTTATGATAGATCCAAATTTGAAAATAAATCTACATCTGTAACTGTTTTGAGTTCAAAATTCAAATTTTAGATACTTTATTATTTAATACACACACACACACACACACACACACACACACATATATATATATATATATATGTTCATGGTTAAGAAAGGATTTTTTATTCAAAAATATATGTGTATATATACGTATATTTTAAAATTTATTTATGAAATATTAATTTATACATATAAATGATAATATGCCTAAATTTCAAAATTAAATTTTTTTCCCTTTCGACCAAAATGCTTTTTAACACAAATATTTTTATTTTCAATCCATGCAGATTAAAAAAATCATTTTTTATTTATTTAAAATCCATACAAATTTCAAAATTAAAAACCTTTTCTTAAACTATAAATTTAGAGCAAAATATATATACATAATATTATAAATATATATATACATAATAATTTGAAAAACCTTAATATATAGATCAGAAATATTTTAATTTTGGTTTTTTTTAAATGTATATGTCTAAAAAATAATATTTTTAATCAACATACACATATATAAGTAAATAAGATATAATAAATAAACTTACACAAAGTATATATGTAACAAAAAATTATAAAATTCAAGTTTTAATTTAATTTCATTTAAAATTATAATAATTTAGAATTTTTTTCATATAAAGTAGCCAGAAGTAAAATACACACATGGAATTTTTTATAAAGTGTATGAATATATACATATACAAATTTGTCATTAAATAAATATATAAAATTATGATAAAATATTGTTTTAATCTACATATATGTATGTATGTATGTATGTATGTATGTAAGTGTGTGTGTGTGTATGTACGTACATACGTATGTAAATGTTGATTAGATATTACCTATATTGTGGCTTTGATATTGCACCTTGAATGTTGAATCAAAATCTTCTTAGATCTAATCCTTACTCTTCCATAAATGCAGCTAACTGAAGAGATCACCATACCTTATAACTAGATTTAATTTGGTCTTATTTTAGGTTGGAAATGGAAAGGAGGAGGGCTATGTGCTTGCGGCCAAACTAGGAGGAGGGGAAGACCAAAACTAAAATGCAAATGAAGGGGGATGGTGAGTTTAAATAGGAAACGAAAGGAGAGAAAGAGGGATATAGATCTTCCTTTTTATCTCTTCTCCTTAATAGTTCAAATCTCATATTTCAAATAAACATCACACCCCATCCCCTACAAGTCAAGCCGGCCATCCCAATTTGTATAGGGGCCCATATATATATATTCCAAACTCAATTATTATTTACACATTTTAAATCTATTTTAAATGATTATCAACATCGTATATCGATACATACATATATCGATAGGGATATGGGTAAGCCATAGGGGCAATTCTTTAATTTATTGCAAATTATTAACTTTGTAATCAATTCTCGTTCGTAATAAAAGATGTTTTCTTTATGTTATATATATTTGTTATGATGTATTATAAATAATTAAATGCTTAATTATAATATATTTAACAAAATATCCATAAATGGTGTGTTTATGATAGTAATTACAAATAGTTGAAATCATGAGTATCTTATCATAATATATAATAAACACATCTTTTTAAATATTCCTACTCAAGATGTATTGATATTGGATATCGATGCATCGTTTGAGACTAGAGTATGTAACGCTCTCCAAAAGTTGGGTAGTATTTTACTCATGACTACTGGAGGCACCAGTGGGTTACGTATTGATAGTTATTGGATAACTATGGAATGACTCACTCTATAGATTTATATTGGTTAATACAACAAAGGTCAAACAGATAATATTGATATGATTAATTTACACAATTCTCTTGACTTGAGAATACTGTCAAATTATGACACATCGACCATCGAAGGACTATAGTTGTGTCGACTGGAAGTATTGGAAGTGAAACACTATTCAAGAGAGAATTCGTCTCCTCGGTTATAAAAGGTTAGTATCACAGTTAACTGAATCAACTCAAAGTTAAAATCTCTGACCAGGGTAGCTCAACTAATAATAATTGTTATTATTGAACCAAAGACTTTATGTTTGGACTATAGAGTTGAATATGAACAATGTTGGAATTTTGATCATATCAAATTCCATAAGTCCAAAGTAATAAGTTTTGATGAAGAGAATTAGTGTAAATAATTGTCACTACCATATAACACTTAATAAGGTAAAATTGGATTTTACCAAAATCGAGTAAGCAATAAATTTGGCATAATGTCACACCACCTCCCAAGTGAACTGTGAACGTTAATATTCGAAATTGTTCGATATTAATCGCTGAACAAATTTACACCTAAGAGTCACACAATTGAAAATTGAATATCCTTTTCCACTCGATTTAATTAATTTGTAATATTTATAAATTAATTAAATTAATCAATACTTAAGAAATATTAATTATAAATTTTATTTGATGTGTATTGAACGATATTAAATAGTGTTATTAACCAAACTACCCTAGCTAGAGATAAACATTTAAATTGGATTTAAATGCAATAAATATTGTTCGGACTTGAAATGGATTTAAGCCCCATATGGGGCATGCTAATTTCGACAATGATAGGGATATGGAGGGCTGGCCAAAAGATGGCTAGGAGGGAGGGATTTTGAATGTTTCAAAAAATAGAGTGGGTAAGAGAAAATTAAGGATCTTGATCCTACTTTTGCTCTCTAGCGTATCCCTTATATAAACATCTTAACCCTCGCTTTAGATTTGATTTTTTCCTGCCTCCATCCTCTCCTTTTCGGGCCAAACACACCCCTACTTCATTTCAAATATTTAAGCAATTTAAACACAAATTAAAAATCAAACAATCATCGGTGGTAAGACAATATGGGAGCTAGCAACTTTAGGATTGGAATACGATTCAAGGAGTTTACTTTTTCACGTCAACGTGTGAGCTTTGGGCTTTGGTGAAAGATATTCTTCTAGTTTACAATTATATAATAATGTTTATATAATTATTGTTTTATATTTTTTTTTAGAAATTCCATGAATCGATATATCGATGAATCACATATTGATGGTTGTATTTATATAAACGTGTATTTATATTAAAATAGAATTTATGCATATTTGTTTATACATGCTCTCGACCTGAAAATAAATAAACTTTTTTATTTTTGAAATTTAAAATAATAATATATTATATGAATTTTAATATTAAATCTAGCTTAGAATTTTAGCAATATAATATATATGTTTTTTTAAGCTTTTAAATTTTAGTTTTGTTAATATACTTTTCAAGCCGAAAGCAGCATCAAAATATATTTTTAATTATAAAATATATTTATATATATAATTATAACTATTTATATGTAATATGAATTTAACTTAATAAAATATATATATATATATATATTAATTAAAAAAATTCGAATTTTATATTATATATATTCTAAATAATTTTTCAAACTAATATTTAAAATAATTTTATAATTTAATTATATATATATATTTGTGTGTGTGTGTATTTTAATTAATTTTTTCTGTAAATAATATACAATCAATATTTTATGATTATTTATAATTATATTTTCATATATATATATATTGATATTTTTTATGCATATATACACACACATTTAAACAATCAATTTGTATACACAAGGGGCTAATATGTCCGTTGCATTGTAAATCCCAACATCTACACACGGGCATATCAAACTATGTAACATTATCATGTTGCATGTGCATGTATACGCATACCCTTATGTGTACATGATACACATATATAAAATATAATAGAAATAATATAAAATAAAACTTTATTTATAAATTTAAATAAAATATTTATTTTATTTAACAAAAAATCTATAAAAGTTCTAAATGAATTAGACTACATTGGCTCATTATAGATCCAATAATGGAAAAAAAATTTGAAATCTACCTAATTCCTCCGCTGCGGTCTGGTCCAGCACCAATAATGGTATCGGCGTTGAATAGCGTAAATGTTCTAAATTAGTCATATTAGGGTTAACTCATTAAGCTCACAATCCAAATAGTAAGGTGTCTAGAAAGGTAGTATCGAAAGATTGAGTTTGGATAATCAAGTACTCTGCCCTATCTGACTACTAGCCTGGCTCGAATAGATATGTGAGCCCAAAGGTTGCCCCTAGTTGAAAAGGATCAATTTGAATTGAGTCTTGGGCTAATTTTCAAATTTGTTTTGAAAATTAAGAACATAGATTTTAAATTTTAAATAAAAACACATATATTATAAAAGTTGTAATATAAGGAAATTTTTTGAAGTGTTTGAAAATAAACATAAGTTAATTTCGAAATTAAATTTTATTAATAAGATCAATAAAAGAAATAAATTAATTAAATAAGTTAATCAAATACTAAAATATGTATGCATGTATAATATATAGTAATATATGTTATGTTGTCTTCAAATGTTTAAGAGAACATAAGTATGCATCTATGTATATAATATAATTTTCAAAATTAATGAAATTTATTTAAAATTTTTTAATTAAATAAATTAATTAAGAGTTAACTAATAAATTAAAATACATACATACACACATACAAAGATATATATATGATATATGCGTGTTACTGTAAACGTAATAGTACATAAATATTTAATATAATATATTAAACTGAATAATAAACAATTAATTAAAGAGTTAATTAATTAAATATGATTTAAATAATATAATATCATACATAAGATTATTACATAAGCACATTAAAGTAAAAAAGTTACATAATAATGAAACTTATATAATATGAATGTATAAAGTAACGGAGGAACATTATAGAATCTCTAAATAGACTTAAGGTATAAATAAATACATACATAGATGTATGTATATTGTGATTCTCGATGTTTTCAACACTTGAATCATGAGGGCGTTTCATTAAAAATACATTATTCTATAAGTCGATATCACTCTATTTAATATATTGAAGATTGCAAATCTTTAATATAATGTTGTCCTCTACCATATATATTAATAAATTACTTGCATACTCCTTAGTTGTTGAGCAAACTCAAGCTAGGGATGTAATGTGTAGTATTATTAATATATTAAATAGAGAAGGTAAGATAACTAAATGTATTTGTTGAGCAAACTCAAAGTACATATACTATACTTAGGCCGTTGCGATATGTGGGTACGAGTGAATGATTTCATTTTGACTTGTTGAGCAAACTCAGAGTCAAAAATTAGGACAAGGTACCACGGGTTAGTGGTTGTGTATGATGGAAACGATAAGGAGTTATCCATCGTCTATGGAGCTATGACTTGTTAACAAACCTCAAGGTCAGAATTCCAAGACAAACTAGTCATAACACCTACTAATGAAGTCGAAAGACTTATATGTTTCGACTTTGGGTTTGGCGAAACATAAAAGACTGGTGGAAGCTAATTAGTAAAATGAAACATAAAGTTTAACATTACTAATATTTAAAAACATCTAATATGATATTGTCCTAATAATCTTCCAATTAAAACTTACAGAATATGTCAATTCCAAAACTGTATAGTGAAAATAACAAACTAACTAGACCAAAAAACTATGTCAATTGGCAAAGAGCTATCAGGATAGCATTGACGTACGATCGTCTTTGGTCATCTGTTACTTGTACTGTTATGACGAGACCTGCTGAAAACGCTGACCTCGAACTACATGTTGCTGATAATAAGTGGATCGCTGACCTCGAAATCGCCAAGTTTTCGTGTTTTCTACATTAGACAAGCCATCGCAAAGGCAGCATGAAACCATGTGTATCCATCAGATATTCGATAGTTTGACTGCACTTTTGGTAAGCAATCTTGTTTCGTAAGGTATGAAGTTACAAAGAAATAGTTCAACACCAAAATGAAAAAAGGGATAGAAGTTGGAGATTATGTCCTAATGATGAAGCCACGAGTTGTAGGTAGACTTGATATTTGGTTCACTTGCCCCTTAGTATGAACCGTTCATGTAGAATCATAATATGAACCAACTGAATGTGAATCTCATGGAGCTCCTCAATATGTTGAGGTCGGCCGAGTCGCAATCGAAGGGTCAAGGGGTCATGCTTCTTGCTAAAGGCTGGATGTCATCTTTAAAGAGTTCGAAGAAGCAAAAAAGAGAAGGTAAGAGGAATAAGAAAAGAAAGAAGACCAATGATAAGAGTTAATCTCACCACTACCATTAGAAAGGTCACTAGAAAAGGAACTGTCCCGAATACCTAAAGATTGTTAAAGAAAGAAAGTAAAATGGTTCTGCGGCTCCATCATGTACATTTACGATTTGAAATTATTTTATAATCAATAAAATGTATTGGTTTATATACTAGATCTAGAATTCATATATGTAATTTGTTACAGGGGCTTAGGAGCTAATACCGTGTAGCAAAAGGAGAGATATGGCTCCAGGTTGCTGATGGATCTATCGAAGATGCAATGACGGTGGGAGAATATCATTTATGTTTGCCTAGTGGAAAAGTTCTGATATTAAATAATTGTTGTTTTGTAAAAGACTTTATTTGTGGATTTGTGTCTTTTTCTAGATTGTCTAAGACTAGAAATATATATATACACATATATCATTGTGTGAATAATGTTATGAACATTAGTTTGAATGGAAATAAAGTTTACGATGGTGTTCGTGAAAATGGAATTTAGGCAATTAACACAAATTTTGTGTGTTCTATTAGTAGTTCCTCTAAAAATATAAATGATAGTTATCTTTGGCATTGTAGGCTAGGTTATATTAGTAAGAAACGACTACACAAACTGAAAACCGAAGGTTTTGTCCTATCACTTGATTTTGAATCATTTAACACGTGTGAGCTGTATCTCAAAGGTAAGATGAGCAAACACCCCTTCAATGAGAGCAATGAAAGTGTTGATGAACTCTTGGGTCTTGTACATAGTGATGTTTGTGGCCTGATATCTATAATCACTTAGGATAATAATTCTTACTTTGTAACCTTCACTGATGATTTCTCGAGACTAGGATATGTGTATCTTATGAAGAACAAATCTGATGTTTGTGAGAAATTTATAGAATATAAGGATGATGTAGAGAACCAGACAAACCGTAAGATCGAGATTCTTCAATCTGATCGAGAAGGTGAGTACGTTGGACAGGAATTCCAATAGTACATAAAAGATAATAGGATTATCTCTCAACATACTCCACTATATACTCCGCAACACAGCGGTCTATTAGAGCGAAAGAACTGAACCCTATTTGATATGATCGTTCCTTGATGAGTAAAGCTGAGTTACCTCGGTCTTATTAAGGGTATTCGTCGGAAACCGCAGCACATATATTGAACATGTTGCCCACTAAATCTTTGCTTAAAACGCCATACGAGATGTGATGTGGTAAGGCACCCTAACTCAAATATTTGAAGGGGTAGAGTTGTCTGACCTACATTAAGAACATTGGTCCAAATAAACCAGAGGCAAGATCGGCACTGTTTAAATTTATAGGACATCCCAAAAGCTCAACGGGATATATACTTTACAATACTAAAGAACAAAAGATTATTATTTCTTGGTACGATATCCCTTTAGAAAAGGAATTTCTATCAAAGGAAATTAACAGCGAGGTTGTAGGCTTGATTAGAATCAAGAAGTTAACACAAAGGCTGAACTAGTGGAAGAACCGAGTTCACCCACATACGAAAACCCCCGACCTATTAGAAGGTCTAGTAAGGAATCTCATGCACCGAAGAGATACTATGGTTTTCTCGTGGATGGCGAAAAGGAGGACTATGTCTTAGGTAATGACATTCCTCTATATTTCCAACAAGCACTAAAAAGTAAAGACTCTGCACTCCGGCATACAGGAATGAAACCCAAGATGGATTCCATGTACGAAAACAAAGTATGGACTTTGTCGAATGTACCCAAAGCGATAAAACTCATCGGCTGCAAATGAATTTTTAAGAAAAAAATAAATGTAAATGGAGAAGTAGAGACTTATAAGGTTAAGCTAGTTGCTAAAGGATTTCGTCAAATACAACGTGTTGATTATGATATATATTTTCGCTCGTAGACAAGCTTAAGTCCATACAGATTATGCTAGCCATTGCTGCATTCTATGATTATAAAATATGGAAAATAGATGTAAAAATGACATTTCTCGATGGTTCTTTAGAAGAGATCATCTATATGTCGCAACTCGAGGGTTTTGTAGTCAGTGGTAATAAGGACAAGGCTTGCAAGTTGTTAAATTCTATTTATGGACTCAAATAAGCTTCAAAGAGTTAAAATAAGTGTTTTGATAAGGTAATCAAATAGTTTGTTTTTATCAAAACAAAGAGGAAGCGTACGTATACCTTCTTTATCCTCCTCACAAAGGACTCCATCATCTTGCTTCTATGGCGTTATGTGACTACATCTATAAAGGACTAACTCATAAGACCAACGATACAGATGTTCCGTCGTCTACTATGAAAACGTAAAACTGCATCCGCACTAGTCTATACTAATGCTCTGACATCCACAATGTATCACCCGGTGCGTACCTTGAGGACTATACGTAATCGTTATGTCTACTCCCTGAATCCCGCTTAACAAGGTCTACCTTGTACGGAACTCGATCGGGGATTTTCTATGTCTAAAGGACTGCCCTATTAGGCCTACAATACAGATATTCTATTTGGTCTGTCTCTTTTCTTATCGTGGCTATGGCCCCACGCAGCCACCCCTCAACTAATTGAAGACCTCTAAAGAGCTAAGTGGTTGTGGCCTACTGCAAACAATCTAAACATCCAATTGGCTACGCCCCTCATCCAATGTCTCGATAGTGAAAAGTTCATTGGACTGTTGGTTTAACTCTAGTCTTTCCCGAACTCGCTTCTTGGTTTTGATGCTGGCCCGATATCCGCATGCGACTATCCTTTTGGGTCCTGCCCACTAAAACTTACTTGCAAGTACTGGGACATACGAATATCCTACTCCAAACATCAACCCCCTTTGACAACCTACAATGGTCCTACCATGCAAAAAGCAGTCAAGGCATACTCTTTTGATGGAACACCTACAGACCTACCTCTAGAGGACTGCTTCACTGTGCCTACCCCAAAGGGCCATCCTAGAGTACCCTCACGTCCCGTTGAAGTCTCGTACTTCCTTCTAGCCCAAAATAACTAAGTTGGACGTGCTTCTTCTGTGCTGAAATCTGTGATGAACTGCTTCGTTAGGCTCTTCATCCTTTGGGCTGCTTCAAACGCATCTCACACTTTTATTAGACCCTAAGTCTAATCTTTTATTTTGCGTTTAGTTTACTTTTCTTATTCTGTTGGCTACTTATTTCCCTAATTAGCATAATCTTGTCCCAGCCTCACCTAACTATCGTGAGACCATCAGTTCCTGACTGAAAGGAAATGCTGTTGGTATAGGCCACTTCTACTATCTTTCTTCTTAACTTAATCCAAGATCTAAGTATATTAAAATAAGCCTCTTTTGTTATTTCTGCTCTATTTGCTTATTAACTTAATTTAAGTCTTAAAATAAGCCTTTTATGTTCTTTCTACTTAATTATAACCTATGTTATAATTTACTTGCAATTGTCACTTTTATTCTCTTTTATAATATGTATATTATAAATATAATTACAAGTGTCTCTTTTCTATTCTAGTCTGTCTTCTTTTATTATGATATTGAATTCTTTTTAATTCTCTTATATTATATGACCATCTTGGCTTGGGACTACGTCCGATTGTAGTGAATTTATTTATCATAATAACTGCTTTGCCTTTATTCTATTATCTGCGCAGTAAATGCAGATCTAGTTACATTTCTGTCTATAGCTTCTAGTCTTGTCTAATAATTAACTCGATTCCTTCTTTAATTCCTTTAATTCTTCACTTCATTTTCTTATATTCTAGGAAGTAGTTTTAATCTATTTGGTTGGTTACAAAAGGCTGTGCTAAAAATCCATTTCCATGTTTTAATACTAAATAATGCTATAAACAATAATCCTTAACCGCAAGATATTTCTTTTATTATTTCTTTACTTATTGGATAGTGCAAAATACAGTAATTTCTCTATTTTACATTAATTCCCTTTTTCTTTCTTTTTATTCTTGCAACTACGTTTATCGTTATCTTTTAAATATTGAACTATAGAAATGTATTCTCTTTTCTAAACCAACCAATTAATCTATCACTTACTTCCAAATCAAGTTATTAGATTTTCCCGTTTATTTATTTTTCCCCGTTTTAGCATAATTTACTGCAAATTTCTATTTCTCTCCTTTTATTTTAGCTTTTCTTATTTTACATCTAATTTCTGTAAATCTAGTGTTCTTTTATTTTAGTCTGTATTTGTGAATCCTTCTCTTTACTATTTTATTCGTGTAAAAAGTAATAAAAAGAAGCTAATATTTACATGCTAAATTTCAACTTTAAAATAGATGTAAATAACTGTAAATTTCTTACTTTTAGGCTTATGTCTTTCTCTAACTGTCAAGCCTAATATTAATTAAATATAAGCTCTCTTATACAATTTACAGTCTCAGCATAACTAATTAACGAAATTAATTACTGAAATAAATACTGAATAAAATTATTCAACGGGAATCTAACGATAATATATCATAAACGTAAAAGATATATAATTAAATCCACTCACATGTCGTCCTTAGCTTTAAATCTATATCTTCTAATATTATTACACAGTTCTACAACTTCTCTCCTTTAATTTGTTGCAATTTCTTTATTTTGTTCACATATATTTTATTTGGGTTTATTTGGTGAAGATTTGTGATAAATAGGTGAAAAGAATGAAGAAAGAAGCCATTGTTTACTGTAAGAGAGGGATGAAGAAAGTGACGGCTGATTGAACGAATTACATTACGTTCTCTCTTATATAGATGCAGCCCACCAATTATCTAATTAATCATCTACTTAATTGATCCTTCAATTAATTTTTATGTGCAGCAATATACTGCCTATATGTACACATTCAAATCTAGGTCAACTATTATTTCTTTTCCTTATTAATTAACATTTTATACTGATTACGTTACAATCCTAATTAATAGCCCCATTCATAGATTAACATGTCAATTCTATTAGTCAGTTTCCCTAATTAATATTTTACACATTGTAACGTTTCAATAATTGGCATGTCAATTAATTCCACCATTCAATTAACATATATATTTAATATGCATATATTCTTTTTTATCCAGATTTGAATTTGAACATTTATTTGTTACATTTATATGTAAACCTCTTTAAATTGAGGGATCCGATATATATATACACACGTTATATATTAATCTCCAATATTGATTCACATATTAATTAATTGCACTTTTTAGCTGATTTTGTTTGCAATGTTAATTATTCCCCTTATCTTTTTCCTCTTACATCTAATTCTCTTAATAATTTACATTCATTACAAACATAATAAATTTGTTACTACTTTTATAAATATCCTATGAATGAATTGCAAATGTTTATAAATGATAAAATTTCCATATTTGCATATGTGACTGTTTCTGACGCTAAAACTTCAAACGACTATAACTTCTCCGTTTGAAGTCCATTCAGAAAACATTGTATATGGAAGTTAATCAAAAAATTGCCACGGACACAATGGTATAAGTTTCGTGGTCAAATTCCAATGTTAGAAAAAATTCATTTTTCACTATTTTTGTAGTTATCAATTAAATTTATTTTAATTTAACTGTCAATAAAATGTGGGGTGTTACATTCTCCCACCCTTTTGGAAATATCGTCCCCGAAATTCGACAAGGGTAAAATTATGTAATTTTTTGCATCAATTACATCCATTTTGTGTACATCCAATTTTGCGACCATCCGTGTTCTTGTGCAAAAGTGTTATTCAATACAAAGTATATGCATGTACATGAATTTCTAAGTAGTGTAGTTTAACGAATTTTTCATCCAAATCCTACCACACAACTTTTAATATTCGAATTTCAGAAAAAATTAATTTTTCGAACTCAATTTCTTATGTCAAAACGAAGGTAGAAAATGGAAAAACTCCACATTTCTCTATTTTTCTTTTGCGCACATCTTTCTTCGTACTTGGAATTTAGGCTACTATTCTACAAAAATTCTTATTTGCTTTCCCAAGCACAGTTTTCATAAGAAATATTTTTATTTTCAAACTTTTTCACAAGCTTAATTTATGGGAAAGATGTATTTTTCTTTTACAATTCTCATTTATTTCTATTGGCTTTTCTGTTGCTCTCTTTAGATCTTACTGTTTTTCTTTTAGTTACCTTATATTTGCTTTTACTCTTCTTTTAATATAGGAGCTAAATACAGCTATCATCTAGGGCAAGGAGGTCTAGGACCATGTCCACTCTGACACAGAAAGGTCCTACTCTAGGAATCCAAGTAACTCATATGCTCCTCCTGCTGCCTATTACTTATTACCAACTTTCGCTGTATTACTCATGATGAATAAGACCTATTCATCTCTTCTATTCCATGCTCAAAAAGGAATAACTAAGCCGCATTTACTATAATGGATAAGGATTTCAATCTATGCAGTTTCTATCTAAAAAGAAAACTAGGCTTGGGGAAATTTTCTCTTTACCTTTCATTTTTCCCCAACTAAGGTCTACTTTTCCCAACCACGTGTGTCTTATTATATTACTAATATCACTTCACTATTCTTCTATAGTCTACACACACGAAGCAACATTTCTAGGTTTTCACTAGTTTCCTATACATCTTACGAGAACTTTTATTATTACTACTAGGAGTAATTACTGTTATAGCCTTATATTTTTCCCTTTACACCTAGGAAATGATTTCTATCTACTCCTTATTTAAAAATCTGATTTGGTTTGGTATTTATCGTTTTTCTTCAAAAATTAAAACTCCTAAATTTCTGAAACATCAAATTCCAAAATTCTTGCTTTTGAAAGTGTTATTTTGAAGTTTTCTGTTAAATTCAAAGGTACTCGGTTACTTAAAATTTTATCTTTCCAAAAACTTATTTACTTTTTCACTAGATCATTTTTCTTTAAAACATGTTTTGCTTGTTCTTAAAACATTTTCCTTTTTTCTTGACTTAAAAAAAAGTCCTCACATGTTTTTAAAATATCTTCTTTTCATAGATTTTCAAATTTAGTAAACTGGAGTAGATAAGAACAATTATTTTATCAAAAATCCCTTAACCTTTTCTGCTCTTCCAATTACTTAACCTTGAAGGAGTTTCTAACTTACTACACTTAATGGTTTTATACCTTAATGTATTGGAATTACTTTCTCTTATGAGAAACCATTAACGCTAAAACCTTCTAGGAATCCTTTAAAGGAGGGTTTCATGTTTATGTGAAATTATAAGGAATTTATTTTATATTTTATTGAAATAGACCATAGAAAATATGGTGCTTTCCCTACCTTGTACATATCTTTCACGTATTCCTTATAACTTGTACAAAACATCTTTATCTGTGATTCATAGAAAATTATATCATTATTCATTTCATTCTAATAGATTAATGTATGTTTACTCTATATTTACTTACCTAAGATATTTCCTACTAATTTCATTAATTTATCGTACATTATTTTTCAAAAGAACTCATTTTCAAAACTGCTTTAATATTTTCATAGCTAGAAAATATTTTCATATACTTATTTAAATAATAAGTGTACATACAAACCGCTTTACAGATTATCTCCAAAACTCATTTGGGTCAAAACAGATGTTGCGTAAAACACCGTTACTACAACCAGAAAATACTAATATATGGATTCAATTAAAATATATATTAATAAATCCCATATGCTATTTAAAAACATTTATTTTGGGAGTCGGCTACTATAACAATAGTGTCATGGTCTATGCTTCCTTTATTTTTACTGAAAACATTTATTACAACAATAAATGTTGTAACCTACGTTATCGATACTTAACACACTCTAGGTTTTTATATTTAAAATCCTTGTTTACCTACAAGGAAACTAGCGAGCTATAAATGCTCTATAATTCTTCAAAAAGAATTTCACTTTTAACAAAATTTACATCATATAAAAACCAATTTAAATTTCATACCACTTATTTTTTTTGAAAACCCAATATTTACTTCCTCAAATATATTAACAGTTATATTTTTCAACTTTTCAATTCCAAAAGCTTCATTTTATTAGGCTAGACATAAAGTGGATTTTCTTCTTACTAAAACTTCTTATTCCTTCCAAAATAAAAATACTCTCCCTACTATTCCTAGGGAACTTTCCCACTTCATATGGATACTAATCTTCTTTCAAAACATAGCTTATTGTACACTATAAAACGGTAATAACTTAGGACTCAACACTCATGGATCATCCCAAATCCAACTAGCAAACTATGCATAATTGTACTTCTAAAAACTTCCCATATGTTAAAGTCTATAATTGGGGACTATTTGGATTTTAGTACATAATATATTTATATTTTATTTAAAAATACAAATACGTTCACTTACTATCTACCTAGGAATCCTAAATCTAGGCTCTGATACCAACTGTAATAATCTGAATTCCAGTGGGTCCAGATTTTCGTAAAAATGCTAAAATCCAAGCCCACTGAAGCCCGAGTTGGGTTTCTAGTATCCTAGAAATAGGCAAAGACAAATATATTAAAGCTCAGATAAATATCTCACAATGGAACTGACTAAAATATAATAGTAAGTAAATACTTACTAATATAATAACACTTTCTAAACAAGTGTCTCAAAGCTGAAAAGTCTCTGCCATCTACCTAACCTGTAGGATGTAATGAGGAGGGGTCAGAACTAAGTTTTGGTGAATGGAAAAATTATACACTTCTAAGCTTAAATCTACATATACTGTTTTATTTCCATTTACTGTTATATTAGGTTCATTGGGTTTATAATACTCTCGCCTCTGTGCGTGAATCGTGCCCACCTACTCTAGTAGATTAAAACCTAATAACTGATATATATATATATATATGTAGCTATATGCCCAATGACCGCATTGGTCCTAGGTACCATCCATAGTACCTTCCGTATCCTCCTCGCAAAGGACTCCATCGTCTTGCTTCTATGGCGTTCTATGACTACATCTATAAAGGACTGCCTCGTAAGGCCTACAATACAGATGTTTCGTCGTACTATGAAAACGTAAAACTGTGTCTGCACTAGTTTATACTAATGCTCGGACATCCAAAATGTACCACTCGGTGCGTACCTTGAGGACTATACGTAATCGTTTTGTCTACTCCCTGAATCCCGCTTAACAAGGTCTACCTTGTACGGAACTCGGTCGGGGATTTTCTATGTCTATAAAGGACTGCCCTATTAGGCCTATAATACAGATATTCTATTTGCTTTGTCTCTTTTCTTATCGTGGCTATGGCCCCACGCAGCCACCCCTCAACTAATTGAAAGACCTCTAAAGAGCTAAGTGGCTTCATCTTACTGCAAACAATATAAACATCCAATTGGCTGCGCCCCTCATCCAATGTCTCGATAGTGAAAGATTCATTGAACTGTTGGTTTAACTCTAGTCTTTCCCGAACTCGCTTCTTGGTTTTGATGCTGGCCCGAAATTCGCATGCGGCTATCCTTTTGGGTCTTTCCCACTAAAACTTACTCGCATGTACTGGGACATACGAATATCCTACTCCAAACATCAACCCCTTTTGACTGCCTACAATGGTCCTGCCATGCAAAAAGCAGTCAAGGTATACTCTTTTGATGGATCACCTACAGACCTGCCTCTGGAGGACTACTTCACTATGCCTACCCCAGAGGGCCATCCTAGAGTACCCTCACGTCCCGTTGAAGTCTCGTACTTCTTTCTAGCCCAAAATAACTAAGTTGGACGTGCTTCTTCTGTGCTAAAATTTGTGATGAACTGCTTCGTTAGGCTCTTCATCCTTTAGGCTGCTCCAAACGCATCTCACGCTTTTATTAGACCCTAAGTCTAATCTTTTATTTTGCGTTTAGTTTACTTTTCTTATTCTGTTGGCTACTTATTTACTCTAATTAGCATAATCTTGTCCCAGCCTCACCTAACTATTGTGAGATAATCAGTTCCTGACTGAAAGGAAATGCTGTTGGTATGGGCCACTTCTATTATCTTGCTTCTTAACTTAATCCAAGATCTAAGTTTATTAAAATAAGCCTCTTCTGTTATTTCTGCTCTATTTGCTTATTAACTTAATTTAAGTCTTAAAATAAGCCTTTTCTAATATTTCTACTTAATTATAACCTATGTTATAATTTTACTTGCAATTGTCACTTTTATTCTCTTTTATAATATGTATTTTATAAATATAATTACAAGTGTCTCTTTTTTATTCTAGTCTATCTTCTTTTATTATGATATTGAATTCTCTTTAATTCTCTTATATTATATGACAATCTTGGCTTGGGACTACATCCGACTGTCACGAATTTACTTATCATAATAACTACTTTGCTTTTATTCTATTATTTGCACAGTAAATGCAGATCTAGTTACATTTATGTCTATAGCTTCTAGTCTTGTCTAATAATTAACTTAATTCCTTCTTTAATTCCTTTAATTCTTCACTTCATTTTCTTATATTCTAGGAAGTAGTTCTATTCTATTTGGTTAGTTACAAAAAGCTATGCTAAAAATTGATTTCCATGTTTTAATACTAAATAATGCTATAAACAATAATCCATAACTGTAAGATATTTCTTTTATTATTTCTTTACTTATTGCGTAGTGCAAAATACAGTAATTTCTCTATTTTACACTAATTCCCTTTTTCTTTCTTTTTATTCTTGCAATTACGTTTATCGTTATCTTTTAAATATTAAACTATAGACATGTATTCTCTTTTCTAAATCAACCAATTAATCTATCACTTACTTTCAAATCGAGTTATTAGGTTTTCCCTTTTTATTTATTTTTCCCCGTTTTAGCATAATTTACTGCAAATTTCTATCTTTCTCTTTTTATTTCAGCTTTTCTTATTTTACATCTAATTTGTATAAATCTAGTGTTCTTTTATTTTAGTCCATATTTGCAAACCCTTCTCTTTACTATTTTATTTGTGTAAAAAGGAATAAAAAGAAGCTAACATTTACAGGCTAAATTTCAACTTTAAAATAGGTGTAAATAATTGTAAATTTCTTACTTTTAGGCTTATGCCTTTCTCTAACTGTTAAGCCTAATATTAATTAAATATAAGCTCTCTTATACAACTACAGTCTCAGAATAACTAATTAACAGAATTAATTACTGAAATAAATACTGAATAAAATTATTCAATGGAAATCTAATGATAATATATCATAAACATAAAAGATATATAATTAAATCCACTCACCTGTCATCTTTAGCTTTAAATCTCTATCTTCTAAAATTATTACGCCGTTCTACAACTTCTCGTCTTTAATTTGTTGCAATTTCTCTATTTTGTTCACATATATTTTATTTGGGTTTATTTGGTGAAGATTTGTGAGAAATAGGAGAAAAGAATGAAGAAAGAAGCCATTGTTTAATGTAAGAGAGGGATGAAGAAAGTGATGGCTGATGGAACGAATTACATTACGTTCTCTCCTATATAGATGCAGCCCACTAATTATCTAATTAGTCCTCTACTTAATTGATCCTTCAATTAATTTTTATGTGCAGCAATATATTGCCTATATGTACACATTCAAATCTAGGTCAACTATTATTTCTTTTCCTTATTAATTGACATTTTCTACTGATTACGTTACAATCCTAATTAATAGCCCATTAATAGATTAACATGTCATCTCTATTAGTTGATTTTCCTAATTAATATTTTACACATTGTAATGTTTCATTAATTGGCATGTCAATTAATTCCACCATTCAATTAGCATATATATTTAATATGTATATATATATATATATATATATATATATATCTAGATTTGAATTTGAACATTTATTTGTTACATTTATGTGTAAACCTCTTTAAATTGAGGGATCTGATATATACACACACGTTATATATTAATCTCCAATATTAATTCACATATTAATTAATTTCACTTTTTAGCTGATTCTGTTCACAATGTTCATTATTCCCCTTATTTTTTTCCTCTTACATCTAATTCTCTTAATAATTTACATTCATTACAAACATAATAAATTTGTTACTACTTTTATAAATATCCTATGAATTAATTTCAAATGTTTATAATTGATAAAATTTCCATATTTGCATATGTAATTGTTTCTGAAGCTATAACTTCAAACGGCTATAACTTCTCCGTTTGAAGTCCATTTAGAAAATATTGTAAATGGAAGTTGATCAAAAAATTACCATGAATACAATGGTATAAGTTTCATGGTCAAATTCCAACATTAGCAAAAATTCATTTTTCACTGTTTTCATAGTTATCATTTAAATTTATTTGAATTTAACAGTCAATAAAATGTGGGGTGTTACACTCTCTATCAAAGTGTGATTGGAAATGGTGTAATTGTGGCCTGTAAATCAATTGGGTGTTGTTGTAGCCCGTAAATCAATTAGGTGACCTTGTAGCCTGGTTAAATCAAGAGAGTTTGCCTTGGACTCGAAGACAGGAGGGTGTATTTCGTTGACTTGAAATCGAGGTTGTAATATCGAAATTATATTTGAAAAGAAATCTGCACAAGAAATTAAGTGGGACTAGATATAGGGTAACCCCGAACCGGTATAAAATTCCGGTGTGTTCTTTCCTTTTACTGCTTTTTATTTACTATTTGCATCTATGTCTGATTCTGTGATTGTTTCTGTGTTTATGAATTGCATCTATTTGGGTTTAATTTGAAAAGATACATAAAATTAATTAAACACTATTCACCCTCCTCTATTGTTAATTCTGCCTTAAGATCCGTAATCCGCATTCCCTACATTTGGTACCAGAGCGTTTGTTTTCAAAGTTTTCATAATCTGATTTTTGAAAAAATTTAAAATGGAAATTTTTGAAAATTCTGTTAACACTAGTTCAAAAATGTCCATATCATCATTGTTTCATAAGTCTGCATATTGTTATTATAGAAAATCAAGTTATCTACCAAATTGGTGTGTTGTTCAGGAACAGATGTGTTATATGGCTTTTGATGAATCAACACTCAATGGGAAAATGGTGCAAATCAAGAAATACAAATGCAAATCAACACTCAATGAGAATTTCTGTAATAAAAAAGGAATAACTCATAATTTTTCCTTTCCAAGAACTCCACAACAAAACAGCGTGGTAGAGTATAAAAATAGGATGATTCCAGACTGTGCAAGAACTATGCTTTCAAATAGTAAATTACCAAGAAATTTTTGGGCTGAAGCAGTCGCTATAGCTTGTTATTAGACCACTAACCAATAAAACACCATATGAACTTCTTTTCAATAAGAAACCAAATGTATCTTATTTTAAAGTTTTTGGAAGCAAATGTTTTATTCTAAATACAAAAGACAATTTGGATAAATTTGATCCTAAATCCGACAAAGGAATCTTTATCGGATATTCTAATAGAAGTAAAGCATACAGAGTTTACAATTTAAAAACTAACACCATTGAAGAAATAATGCATGTATCTTTTGATGAAAATTTCAAAGATTTTATTCAAATAAATGACGAAGATGATTTTGTTACTTTAAATAATGAATCAAATGAAACAAATTGTGAAATTGTTCATCCCAATAAAAGAATTAGGATTTTAAAAGATCATCCTGTAGAAAATATACTAGGAAATATTGAATCTGTTGTTAGAACTAGAAATTAATTAAACAAAATGAGTAATGTAGCTTTTATATCAACTATTGAACCTAAAAATCCAAAGGAAGCATCATCTGATGGTTCATGGATTCTTGCCATGCAAGAAGAACTAAATCAATTCACCAGAAATGATGTATGGGAACTTGTTCCTAGACCCGAGGACAAAACTATAATAGTAACTAAATGGGTTTATAAAAATAAAATGAATGAACAAGGTGAGGTCATTATAAATAAAGCTCGGTTAGTCGCGCAAGGTTATTGTCAAGAAGAAGGAATGAACTATGATGAAACCTTTGCACCTGTAGCAAGATTAGAAGCCATTAAAATTCTACTTGCTTTCGCAAACCACAACAATTTCAAATTATTTCAAATGGATGTCAAGAGTGCATTTTTAAATGGTTTTGTTAAACAAGATGTTTATGTTGAACAACCCCCACATTTTGAAGATGAAAAGTTTTCAAATCATGTTTACAAATTAAAGAAAGCTTTATATGGTCTAAAACAAGCTCTTAGAGCCTGGTATGACAGACTAAGATCTTATATATTACAATCAAATTTTGAAATTGGTAAAGTGGATAATACTCTTTTTATTAAAAGAAACAAAAATGATATTCAATTAGTACAGATATATGTAGATGATATAATTTTTGGATCAACAAACAATGAAATGAACAAAGAGTTTTCTGAAATAATGACAAAAGAGTTTGAGATGAGTCATATGGGTGAACTTACTTTCTTTTTAGGATTGCAAATAAAACAATTAAATAGTGGTATTTTCATTAGTCAAGAAAAGTATGATAGGGATCTTATTAGTAAATTTGGTATGACTACTGCGAGTGGAAAACCCACTCCCATGGAAACCAATGTAGCCTTAAATAAAGAAGGCATGTAAAAAGATGTTGATCAAAAACTATACAGGGGAATGATTGGATCACTACTCTATATAACTGCGAGTAGGCCTAATATCATGCATAGTGTCTGTCTCTATGCAAGGTACCAATCTCAACCCAAAGAAACCCATTTAAAAGCTGTTAAACGTATCTTAAGATATGTTAAACACACTTTAGACTATTGCCTATTTTACCCTAAAAATGATTCATTTGATTTAATCTCATATTGTGATGCTGACTATGCTGGTTGTAAATTAGACCGAAAAAGTACAAGTGGAACTTGTCACTTTTTAGGACAATCTCTAGTTTTCTGGTTTAGTAAAAAGCAAAATACTGTCTCACTATCAACAACTGAAGCAGAATATATCTCTACTGCTTTGGCTTGTTCTTAAGTTATCTATATGCAACAGACCCTAATGGATTTTGGATTAAATATTTCAAAATCACCAATTTATTGTGACAATACAAGCGCAATAAATTTATCCAAAAATCCTACTCACCATGCTAGAACCAAACATATTGATACCAGACATCCTTTTCTCAGAGATAATATAAGTAAAGAGATTATTTCTCTTGAATTATCAACACTGAGAATCAAATAGCTGATATTCTAACCAAACCTTTGAATCAATTAACCTTTACTAAATTTAGAAGAGAACTAGGTATTTGCTCTATAACTGAGATATAGAATATAGATATAGTAACATATATAGTTAAATAAATAAAGAAAAATAAAATTGTTAAAAATTTCCTTAAGGATGTCGACACCCCCTACCCCCCATGTCTACATACAACGGTAAAAATTTGAATTTTGATTTTCCCTCTAAAATTAGTTTGGTAGTTATATATTCTCTATAATTCAAATTCTTCCATCTTCCACTTTATTTCTCTCTGTAATAAACTTCTAAAAACATAAAATAATGGCCTCCTCTTCCAAATCAATCCAAAATGCGACCTTTTCTTTCCCTTCTCCTAATACTGGTCCATTTCAACGAACTACACTGGCCCGAGTCATGAAGATAGAGGAAACTTTAAAGGACTCTTTGCAAATGATGACCGAGTTGCAAGTCATGCAAATCAAGATGGCTAAAGAACAAGAGAAGCAAGGTAAATCCTTAGAAATTTACAAAAATTCCTAATGGATAATCATGCGGACCCGATCGTAACTGATGATGACTCCTCTAACGTTCATATTCACAATTCATTAGAAGAAGACGACGAAGAAGAAGAAGAAGAAGAAGTGCAAATGGAAGAAGACGATAAAGTTATTTGCGTCGGAGAAGCCTGTTTTGATAAAGAAGGTAATTTGGTCGAACAACGTGGAAATTTTTGTCTCCATTACCCAAATTGTTCGATTCACAAGTCACCAATTATCAAAGACTCTCATTAGTTTATTTTTATGTTAACGTTTTTATATATTGTGTGTATTTGTATATAGTAGTGTATATGTGTGTAACATAACAACATATATAATAAAATTATATTTACGTTTCACTTAATTATACTTCGTTATTAGTATTTAGTTCCATAAGTATTAGTTTAAGGGGGAGTTATGTAGTTTCCGATTAGTTTTAGTTGATGACAAAGGGGGAGAATTGTAAAATAGGTTAGATAAGCTTAGATTAAGGGGGAGTTATTGGAATAAAGGGGAGTTAGAGTAGAATCAGAGTTTTGTGGAGTAGATTTTATAAACAAAGGTTTTCATCATCAAAAAAGGGGAGATTGTTAGTTCTAGAGATGATGGTTTTGATGACAGCAACCTTAGGACTTGTTATAAAATATAAATACTAATATTCTTGTCTAGATATATATGTATATGTAGGATATATATATATATATATATGTAGGTACTGAAGAATGAAGACTGTACAGTATAGAGATTCAAGACTAATGAATTCAAGATTGAAGAAACCAAGACTGAAGATTCATGAGTATCAAGAATTCAAGAGTTCAAGAGTTCAAGACATCAAGATAAGTAATAGTGTGATTTATGTTAAAACTTCATAATAGCACTAAAATCTTTATTCAGATTTTAATAGTGGAATGGAATCCACCTTCTCGCTTTAATAGTGGGATGGAACCCACGACCTCTTTAGTGGGATGGAACCCACGAACTTCTCTAGTGGAATGGAATCCACGAAATTTTCAAAATGATTTATTTAAATATTTTTCAAAAAAAAATTTTTAGAAGTCATTTCTCTCGGTTTAAATATTTTAGCCTTAAAATATTTTTATCATCTTTTATATTTTGATTTCAAAATCATCTCTTGTTTTTAAACTATCTCTTGGTTTTAATATTATAAGTTTTAAAATCTCAAAATATACTCTATACTTAGTTTTTAATATAGATTATATATTTTAAGATTATTTTTTAAAAATCTCTTTTATAACTTTAAACTATACTTAAAATTGTTTATAAATTTCAGAAATTGTTTTGACAAGTTTTAGAATAGAAATCATTTTTAAAGAAAAATCAATTTTCAAAATATACATGGGCATGTCGACATACCCCATCCCCTCATGTCGACATGGTGGCCGTTTATTTTAAAATTTAAATTTTCAAAAGAAGTGTCTATTCATCATAACCTTTCATGATTGGATATGACTGTTGTTCTTCTATAAATACCTGATGTTTTGAAAGAATTTTTACAAAAGTTTTCTTAGTTTTCTCTCCTCTTTCTCTTCCATTCTTATTTTCAAATATTCTTAACAAAACTCTGCCGAAATCCTAAGTGAATCAAACTCGATCATCTCTAGTTTGATTCTCTGTCATTCTCTCTCAAAGATCTCTGTGCTATTCAGAGTTATAGGATCATTTGTAATCAAAGATCGTAAGATCAAAGTGTATCGAGTCTCTCTCTATCAAAGTGTGATTGGAAACGGTGTGATTGTGGCATATAAATCAATTGGGTGTGATTGTAGCTCGTAAATCAATTAGGTGATCTTGTAGCCTGGTTAAATCAAGAGAGTTTGCCCTGGACTTGAAGACAGGAGGGTGTATCTCGTAGCCTTAAAATCAAGATTGTAATATCGACATTATATTTGAAAAGAAATCCGCACAAGAAATTGTGTGGGACTGGATGTAGGGTAACTCCGAACTAGTATAAAATTCCGGTGTGTTCTTTCCTTTTACCGCTTTTTATTTACTATTTGCATCTATGTCTGATTCTACGATTGTTTCTGTGTTTGTGAATTGCATTTATTTGGGTTTAATTTGAAAAGATTTCAAAAAGATACATAAAATTAATTAAACACTATTCAACCCCCCTCCCTAGTGTTAATTCTTCCTTAAGATCCGTAATCCGCATTCCCTACATTACTAAGGGCCGAAGTGAAGTAGGATTGAGATTCTATAATTGGCCCCAAGTGCAAGTGGAAGACTGATAGAGTTAGGAGTATGTCGTAGGGGCAATTCTATAATTTAATGTAAATTATTAACATTGTAATCAGTTCTTGTTCGTAATAAAAGGTGTTTTCTTTTTGTTATATATTTGCTATAATGTGTTATAAATAATTAAATGTTTTTTAAAATATATTCAATAGAAAATCCATAAATGGTGTGTTTGTGATAGTAATTACAAATAGTTATAATAATGAGTATTGTATCACAATATATAATAAACACATCATTTTAAATAATCCAAGCCAAGATGTATCGAGACTTGATATCGATGCATTCGTTAAGACTAGAGCTGTGCAGTCAATGCCCCACTATTACCCTGCTATAGCCCTGCTATATCTCATAGAGATTTCTACCGCTACGATTTTTCAATATAGCCACAAATATAGCCTTTTCGCTTTAAGCCCCGTTATTCCCGCTATATCCCGTTATTCCCGCTATATTCCGCTATTTCCGCTATATCTTCTTTAAAAGAAATGAATTGAAAAAGACATTTATACATTATAAAAATTATGAAATTAATTTATTTAATTGAAATTTTAATATATTTTTAGAAATAAAAATAC
Source organism: Allium fistulosum (assembly GCA_030737815.1). Lineage (NCBI taxonomy): Eukaryota > Viridiplantae > Streptophyta > Magnoliopsida > Asparagales > Amaryllidaceae > Allium > Allium fistulosum. The sequence goes on along the minus strand of CM060904.1, from coordinate 286,799,914 downwards.
TCTAATATTCTACTGAATTCAATTATGTTATATGACAGTTTTATGTTTATTTACAGTATATTCGCACATGTTTTTATTTAAAATTATTTATGTATTAATTATAATTCAATTGAATGTTAATTTTTCATTTAATTACCATTTATATATTGGTAAAAACATTAAGTACGAGTTTTATATGCTATTTTAGAGTCATCCGCTATATCCTGCTATATCCTCGCTGTATCCCCGCTATGACTTTTTGCACCTCCGCCGCATTGAATCTGTCGAGCGCTTTAACCGCACAGGACTAGAGTTTGTATTGTTATCCAAAGGTTGGGCAATTTTTTATTCATGACTAGCGGAGGTACCATAGGGTTATGTGCTGATAGTTTCTGGATAACTATGGAGTGACTTGCTCGATAGTTTTTTGTTGGTTAATATAACTAAGGTCAAATAAAAAATATTGATGTGATTAATTTACATAGTTTTCTTGACTTGATAATATTGTAGGTCTTCAATATGAAAGCTCTACTTTGATTATAGTCAAATCGTGGCACGACTTCCATCGGATGGCTATAGTTGGGTCGAGTGGAAGTATTGGAAGTGAAAGAGAAGTCAACTCAAATTCAAAATCTCTAGCTAGGGTAGTTCGGTTAATAATAATTGTCATTGTTTAACCAAGAACTTTGTGTTTGGACTGTAGAGTGAAATATGGACAATATTAGAATACTGACCATTAACAAATTCCATAAGTCCAAAATGATATAATTTTGAAGAAGAAAATTTGTGTAAATAATTGTTATTACTAGGTAACGCTTAATAAAGTAAAATTGGATTTTACCGAAATGTAGTAAGCGATAAATTTGGTCATAATGTCACACCACCTGCTAAATGAAGTATGAATGTTAATATTTGAATTGTTTGATATTAATCGCTGACCAAATTTACACCTACGGGTCATACAACCGAAACGTTGAATACTCCTTTTTCCACCCGTTTTAATTAATTTGTAGCTGTTATAAACTAATTAAATTAATTAATATATACGAAATATTAATTATAAATTTTTATTTGATATGTATTGAACAATATTAAATAGTGTGCATATAATAGTTATATAAACACTAATCGATATTGATAAGCATTTAAATTGGATTTAAACGCAATAAATATTGTTTGGGCTTGAAAATGGATTTGAGGGCCATATGGGGCATGCTAATTTCGACAATGATAGGGACATGGAGGGCCTACCATAAGATGGCTAGGAGGGAGGGATATTGAATGTTTAAAAATAATAGAAGGGCAAAAGAAAATTAAGGATTTTGATCCTACTTTTGCTCTCCAGCCTATCCCTTATATAAACATCTTAAACCTCACTTTAGATTTAATATTTTTGCTACCACCATCCTCTCCTTCATTGGCTGAACACATCCCTCCCTCTACTCCAATATTCAAGCAATTTTAACACAAATCAAAAATCAAATAATCGTCGGTGGTAAGGCAATTTCGGGATTAGAACACGATTCAAGGAGTTCACTTCTTTATTTCAACGTGTGAGCTTCGGGCTTTGATGAAAGGTATTCTTCTAGTTTACTATTATATATTATTATTTATATAATCACTGTTCTATATATTATTTTATTAGAAAAATCACGAATCAATATATCGATGGATTATCACATATTGGTGGTTGTGTATATATAAATGTATATATAAATTTAAAAGGAATTTTTGCATATTTTTTACATGCTCTCGGACTAAAAATAAAAAAGCAAAAACTTTTTTGTTTTCCAAATTTAAAATAATAACATATTACATGAATTTATATATTAAATCTAGTTTAAAATTTTAACAATATATATTATATGTATTTATTAAAACTTTACCAAACTTAACTTTTTTAGTATGACCTTGGACGGTAAAATTAATTAATTTTTTGGAAAGTTATCATACACACACAATATTATATAATTCAAAACTAATTATATAAATAAAATGTACGTGTATATATGTGTTTGTGTATTTATAGATCATATAAAAAATTATATATAATACAAAATATACATTATTGTTTCGAAAATGATTTTCTATGTGGTTTATTAATCGATTATATGTTTTTAACTATAAAAACTGAAAATTAAATTAAAAAAACATTTTTTCAAGCGAAAAGTAGGAGAATATATATATTTTTAATTATAAATTATATATGTATAACTATAAATAGTTATATGTTTATATATAATATATATTTAACTTAATTTAAAATATATATTAATAAAAAAATATTTCGAATTTTATATTATAAATATTCTAAGTAATTTTACAAATAAATAATAGAATAATCTTATAATTTAATTATATTTATTCACATATATATATATATGTATATGTTTATATATTTTAATTTATGTTTTATGAAAATAATATACAATTAATATTTTATAATATTTATATAATTATATTTTCACACACACACACATATAAAATTATGCATACACAGACACATACACACATACACACACACATTTAGATAATCCATTTGTATACACGAGGGGCTAACATGTCCATTACGGTATAAATCTCAATATCTACACACGGGCATATTAAACCATGTACACGGTATCTTGTTGTACATGCATGCACATACTTATGTGTATATTATACTTACATACATATATATATATATATAATACAAATAATATAAAATAAATTTTTTTTGTAAATTTAAATAAATATTGATTTTATTTAACAAAAAATTTGTAAAAGTTCTATATGAATTAATCTACATAGGTCCATTAAAGATCCAATGATGGAAATTTTTTTTAAAATTTACCCAATTCTTTGCTATAGGCTGGCCAGTTCCAACATGTACATACTATACTAAATACTAATTCAAATAAATCAAATAAAATTTTATAATTAATATTTCACAAATATTATTATTTTAATTAATTTATGATAACTATAATTTATTTAAATCATGTGGTATTTTGAAGTATTCGACATTAGGGTTATGCGGCTCATGGGTGTAAATTCAGCCAGTGATTAATATCAAACAATTCGAATACTAACGTTGACACATCACCTTAGCTACTGGTGTGATAATTTTATCGAATTTATCACTTACACATTTTTGGTAAAAATCCAATTTTACTTTTTAAGCGGTCCCCAACAGTGATGATTGTTTACACCAATTCTCTTCATCAAAACTATATCACATTAGCACTTATGTAATTTGGTTTTGGTCAAAATCCCGATATCGTCCACATTTAACTTGTGTAATCTAGACACATAGTTCTTGGTTCAATAATAACAATTGTTATTAATAGAACTACTCTACCATAAACTTTGACTTTGAGTTTACTATTGTCGACTGAGATACCAACCTCACATAACCGAGGAAATGAATTTTCTATTGAAGTGTTTCACTTTCAGTGCTTCAACTTAGACCAAACTATAGTCGTTTGATGGATGTCGCGCCTTGATTTAACTATAATCAAAGTGGAATGTCCACATTGAAGTCCAACAATATTCTCAAGTCGAGAGAACCGTGTAATATCGTCACTTTGATATTCCCTGTTTAACCTTAGATTTATTAACTAACAGAAACATCGAGCGAGTTATTCCATAGTTATTCCATAGTTATCAGTATGTAACCCCTTGATGCCCTTAGAAGCCATGAGTAATACACCATCCAACATTTAGTGATGTCACATACTCTAGTCTCAAGGATGTATCGATATCATGTCTTGATACATTTTAACTAGGAATATTTAAACAATATGTTATTTCCATCATGATAAATTTCTTATGATTGTAACACATTGTAACTACTATCACAAAACATATCACTGTTTAAGGATTTTCTATTGAATATACTTAAACTAAATAAACAACGCATTACGATAAGTATATAATAGAAAGAAAAATAGCTTTTATTTCGAATGAGATGTTATTACAAAGATAATAATTTACAATAAATTAAAGAATTGCCCATATGACATACCCCTAACTCTATCATTATCTACGTATGAAAATTTTGAAATATGATCATACACATTCATTAATACTAGTTGCCAATCATAAAGGATATTCAAAAAAGTGAGGGAAGTTAATCTCATACTAACAATTTCAGATGAAACCCCCAACCAATAAATCCAATTTTCTTAACTAATCCCCATGAATGCATATGGCTACAAATGAAACAAATCTCTTCCTCATTTCACAACATTCTTCTCATTTGAAACAACTTTACATGCTATTAATTATCACAAAATAGTAATAACTAAATGGAGCAAAAATCATTGCATTATTTAGTTATTTGAACAATAAAATAATCTTCATTGCTACTATTTGCAATAAAAGTAAGTTAGAGAAAAGAGATAAATAAAAAAAATGCAACTTTTGTATCCAAAATTCTACCTCATCTTGGCTAGGAAAAGTGATGGTCTCCTTCTTAAAAGCGATAGTATGAAAATCAACTTTAGTATACTTATTGACAGACGTCACAAATCTCACCATTCTAGCACTAACAGCATATAAAAACAAAGAACCAACATGGAAATTCAAAAGGTTTTAGTAGTATTTCTAAGTCAATGCATAAGTCAATATTAAGGACAATATTCATTTTTTGTGCTACTGCTCCTTACCTAGTGGTGAGACCATCTATGATGGCAGTGGCGTTGTGTTCAGTTCTAGTATCTATATGCATCATAATAACCATGCAAAGTATAGGAAACTAAGAAAATATGCAAATCAAACGTAAATAAACAATAAAAAAATTTACCCTTCAATTCTTCACTTATCTGCAGAAGCCCGCTATCTCCTTTAGAATTTGTAGTCACTTCTTGATCAATTGACAATAGGAGATCGATTCAAAACATAACCATGGTGACATGGAATTTTCTGTAAAAGTAATAAAACAAATTATAATTTTAGTTAAAAGTAAAGTAGAACTTTATCAAAGTCAATTGATAAAATTGGAAAAGTACAATCACCATTTTTGAGTTGAATGAGAAGAGGAACGGTTGAGGAAAGTGGCTTGAAAAATGAGAATGACAACAGATCGTGGCAAAGGACCATGGCAAATGATAAATAACAAAAGTACCTATGGTTGAAGTATGATGGACATCGATTCAATAACGGTTGAGCGTTGTCGCCGGTAAGTGCTAATCGTCAGTAATTGCGAAACGGAGGCAGGTGCTAATCGGCATTGCTTCTGCATAGGTTTTGGAAATCGATTGTTTTTTAGTGTTCGAGTGAGAAGGAATGGGAAATGGAAAATGGGAATTAGGTTTTTTTTAATTTTTAGGAACAGCGTGGAGTAATGCGGGAATGAGATTCGGAAATGAAATATGCTGAAGCATGGTGATGGAGGAAGAGGAAGACGAAGGATATATTTGGTATTTCAAAAAGACACGGTTGAAGTCTATTCAATGAATTCTCATTATTAGTAGTAAAGATTATATGAAAAGCTTACATATACATTTCGTGTCGTTCCAACTCAATTTAATACTCCTTATTAAATTTAAATATTGATCGTTGTTAGTTAAATATAACGGTTAGCATATAACATCAAGGATCAAATCGAGTCAGAATTACAGGAAATTTTATATTCGAACTTTTACTCCAACAATAATGATTATGTAACGTCGAATTTACAAAAATCAAAATAGAAACAACACAATGAATTCAAAATGGTCTCTTTCCATTATTCAAGTATACAATTAATTTATATTAAAAAACTATTATAGTAGTTTATATTCTAGAAATTTAACACAATATCAAGTTTCCAAAAATAGAAGTAATATTTAACAAATAATCTCATGAAGTATCAAAATTGGTTAAAAGATAATAACAAAAAAAGGAGAAAAATATTACAAACACCAAAAATACTACAGTGAAGACATAGGGAATCCCTACGCCACGAGGAAAATTTTTCACCCAACAATCTGTACAAAAATAATGACATCTCGTAAGGAGGGCGTAGAGATTTACCTACGCCTTCACTATGCAATGCTCACGCTCGCCACTTCCATTTATCAACACCGCGATTACATGACTTAGGGATGACGTAATGAATATCGCTATGGAAATGCGGTCTTTTTCTTGTAAGTAATCATAGATGAAATCTAGATGATCAAACGTCATTGCTGTATGTTTAAGCCTCGGTACAACATTATTTTCCTATTCTATTTAAATCCGAATAGCAAGAGTTTCGTCTAAAACCACGTTATTTTATGTTATATCAATTACATGAATTACATAATAAATATAATATAATCGTGATATTAAATCACACACCAATTGCAAAATAAAAACCCAAAATATAATGTATCCAACGCTTAATTGAACAAAAAGTGTCCCCATTTGGTTGTAGATGATTCTGTATTAGTCTTTCCTAATCTCCTTGCCTTAATTTTGTGATTTTTCCTTTAAAATTTGGTGCTTTAATTAATTTTTGTGAATATAGATTAGAAAATGTTCGAGATGAAACAGTAACTAATAGTGGATGAAAACCTAACTATAGTATCCTTATCCCCAAATAAACTAATGGACCTTAAATAATTGCATACTAATTTCGTCAATGGAGATCAGAAACACAAAAACATTCATATCCTTTAGGTTTTGACACCGACACATTATCTATACAATAAATAAAGAATTAACATCTAATTCAACTTCAATCAAAAGTTATAATCAAGACAACATTGTAGTTTAAAATTGGTATATAATTTCTAAATTAGGTTGGTTATATCACAAAAATGAAAAAAAAAAAAAGAATTATAAAATAAATAAACCAAATGATAGATTGTTCATTTCCTCCATAAAACCAAATACGATTTCTCCAACTATTGAATGTCCCTGCACTTTGAATCCTAAGCAATTCCATTAAATCGCATTAAACATGCAGGGTCCATCCCCCATGCGTTCTTACTGCTCTTACAAACAAAGACAAAGTGACATATATAATACAGAATAAGGGTGATGCGTTAACATGTTTTCACGTAAACAATACGTGCCCCTCCATCTATGACTGACTTCTGTAGCTTACAATACAATCTCAATTGAATGCATCCAAATATGGTTGAACGTTGACAGTTTACTGTTGAATTTATAATTCACAATGTACTAACCTAACGGAATCCATAGTTACACAACATTGTGATATATATAATTAATTTTGGTATGTCGCTTAGTGCAAAAGCAACCCAAAAATTAGGAAGAACACACTCACCGAGATACTGAAGAAAATAAACATATACAAAATGTCATAGTCAAAGTGAGGAAATTTGCATGATATGTGGAATATTTAATTCCGAAAGTACCAAAATAATAATAAAAAGTAAATGTTAAAGAAGGAAATGGGGGACTCTTTTCAACGTTATAATGGGCCCAAAGTCTTTAATCAGCCCCACCGGGCACTAATTTTTGGTGGCCATGTGACTGTCGTGTGATTTTCAGGCATGTAAAGTATGCAGCGAATAAGTCAACATTGGTAGGTAGGTGAACAAAGTAGTACGTCATCATGACATTTTCGTTGACTCGGAAGCTACCATTCGTTCACGTTGGAGTTGCAGTTCACCTACACGACAGCCACATTGGTTTGCAGCCATTTTTGCCGCGCAGACAAGGGTGATACAACGGATGAAGGGGTGAAAATATTGAAACGGTGGAATCTACTTTGTAAGAGCATTGCAACACTGGGGTCGGTCATTCATGCAGTTGGCTAAAATGGAGTGACCGTCCCCACTTGATCCAACTGAAAAATTAAAATTTTCTTGTATCCGACATTTAATAATGCTGGATAAAATCTTAGCAAATTAGCATCCCCTACGTGACAATTCGAGTAGAGAATGCAATCAAATCGTAAACATCAGTTTATCCGAAATTATAAACGCCAGGTAAACCTGGATATAATTTCACATCCACTTTCTTAGCTAGCTACTCCCCTATCTCCAACACAACCCTCTCACTCATTTATAATCCTCCATTTGTTTCCATCAGTTCATTCCAATTCCAAGAGCAAGTTTATTTTTAACTTTTTTTCCCTACTATTCCACTTCCCTCAAAGCACACATCAAACAATCATGAATCCAATAAAAAGATTGTTTTGCTTCTTTTCTTCCTCTTCCTCTTTGTCAACATCGGACGAAAGTTATATACAAGAAGTTGCTCAACAACAAGCACTAGCATCCAAAGCAAAATAACTGATTCGGTTACAGTAGAAGGAGAAATCTTCTGAACAAAGTGGTAGTGTTATGGGGCGTAAAGATATGAGAAAGAAAAAAGATTATCAATGGGAGCATGATCAAATTATGGGAAATTACTTTGACGATGATCCCTGTTTTGACATGGGAAAGTTCAGATTAAGGTACCGAATGTCCAGAAACATGTTTGAACGAGTCGTGTAAGGGTTAGCCAGGAGGAACTTATATGTCACACATCGGCGTAATACTTGTAGTCAATTGGATCTTTCGTCGCATCAAAAAATAACAAGTGTCTTGCGAATGTTAACCATGGGAAAGCGCTGATTGAAAAGACGAGTACGTCCGAACCGAAGATTCTACTGCCAACGAATACTTTAAAAGAATTTTGTAAAGCTATCGTTCTAGCATTTTGTGCGGAGTATCTTAGAGCGATGAACGATAATGACATCAATCGACTATTGTCTATGAGTGAACAACGTAGATTTTCAAGTATGTTGGGGCTTAGGTTGTATGCATTAATGTTGGAAAAATTGTCCAGTTGCAATGTAGGGACAATACACCAGACATTATAATGAGGCAACAATGATTTTGGAAGCTGTAGCTTCTTTTGATTTATATATACGTCACGCTTTTTTCGGTATACTTGGATCTTTAAACGACATTGATGTTTTACATCGGTCTTACTTGTTTAGCTCCTTATCTAATGATACTTCACCAGCTTGTAATGACATGATAGGGGATGTACAACACGACATGGGATACCACCTTGTAGATAAAATATATCCGACTTGGAAAACTTTGGTCAAAGGTTTCAAAAAGTCCCGTAATGAAAAGAAACGCAAATTTATAGTACAACAACTAGTTTAAGAAAAGACATTGTGCATGCTCTCGAGGTTCTATAAGATATATTCCAAATTCTAAGAAGGGAGGTGTATTACCATGATCCTAAAGTGATATCGGATATAATGTACCGTTGTATAATACTTCACAACATGATTGTTGAAGAAGAGAGAGGTGGTTATAAATTATAGCTGTGTAATTATCCATAACTAGCATGTGCTTTTGAGAGTCCAACTTTTAAAGAACCAAACACATTTGCATGGTACATTAAACGAGTTATGAAAATCAGAGATCCCAAGGCTCATATTGATTTGCGTAGCGAACTAACGAAACACTTTCATCAATTTGTAGGTAATAGTTGAGTACTAAGGAAATTATTATTATGTACTTACTTTTAATGTTGCAACATTGTACCAACTGCAGTTTGTTGTAACGTCATTGTATGAATTTACTTATTATGAATTGTTGTTGCATTTGAGTATAGAAGAATGTATCGATGGGATAAATTAAAACACATTTATGGTATTAACACAAATATGGAATGCTAGAAGGATGTATAGAACTTGAAAACAAGCTGCTTATTGAAAAGCAAAGATAAAAATGCTTATTGAAAAACCATATTAACTAATGACTTTTTCAGATACGGATACATCATGGTAATCATTAAAAACATAACATTAATTACCTAAAATACATGATATTACAAACACAAACAAGGACGATAATTATCTACAAAGCATGCTTCAACACACATACTAGGTACGATTGTTAAGTTGAAGTTCTAATCTAACTCTTGATTCCATTTCATACACATACTCTCTTCCTCGTCGACATAGTTGTGGATTAATCCAATGGAAGTAGCCACATTCATTCCAATAATCCCTACATGTAAAATATCTTCGACCTGCACTTTCACATGTTTTAGAAATGAGTACGATCGCTTCAACTCTGCATTCGCAACATACTCTTCTACTTTGAACTTGTTCATTTTCTTGGTTGTAAAAACCACCGATAAGTGGAGCGGTATCAGAGTTTGGGTTTGACATTGTTAAATTGATATTTTTGACAAAAACTAAAATGATTGAAGACATTTTGGCTAAAATCGCATTTATAACAATTATAATCGAATGTTTTTTGAATTGTTTATTACTGATTTGATCGATCACTAAAAAGATTCCAGCTTTATACTATAGCAGCATGGTTCAGAGTGATTTGATCGAACACTTAAAGGATTCGAAAATGTACATTGTACCGTTTGACAGAAACCGACACGGTTCGGAGTGATTTGATCGAACACTATTCGAAAATGTATATTGTACCGTTTGACAGAAAGCGCCATGGTTCAGAGTAATTTGATCGAACACTAAAAAGATTCGAAAATGTACACTGTACCGTTTGAAAGAAACCAGCATGGTTCAGATTGGTTTGATCAAACACTGAAAAGATTCGAAAATGTACACTGTGCCGTTTGATAGAAACCAGCACAGTTCAGAGTGATTTGATCGAACATTGAAAAAATTCAAAACACTGTGTCGTTTGATAGAAAGCAGCACAGTTCAAATTGATTTGATCGAACACTGAAAAGATTCAAAAATGACACTGTACCATTTCACAGAAAGCAGCACGGTTCAGAGTGATTTGATCGAACACTAAAAAGATTCGAAAATGTACATTGTACCGTTTGACAAAAAGCAGCACAATTCAGAGTGATTTGATCGAACATTGAAAAGATTCGAAAATGCACACTGTACCATTTGATAGAAAGCAGCACGGTCCAAAGTGATTTGATCGAGCACTAAAAAGATTCGAAAATGTATACTGGATCATTTGACAGAAAGTAGCACGGTTCAGAGTGATTTGATCGAACGTTGAAAAGATTCAAAAATGTACACTGTACCATTTGACAAAAAGCAGCATGGTTCAGAGTGATTTGATCGAACATTGAAAAGATTGCATGGTTCATAAAGCAGCTTGGTTCAGGGTGAAAGTTTATTTTATTATAAATACCTATTAGTTTAAATTTTGGTGCTTCAGTCTCCAACTTTAAACCACCAACTCTAAAGATGTCTATTTTTTATCCATAATCATATAATTATACCAACCATTTGTATGCACCGTCAAATCCTAATCCATCTTTACCTAGAACCTCTACTACATGGTTTATTGAAATGATAAAATGGCGTTACAAAGATATGCGGCAAAGGGAGCTTCAAACAGGGATGCAACAAATGTAAATAGACTATCAACAACAACCACCTACCCATTGTTCACAAGAGTTACACCAGATAGTACCACAAGTACAAAATGCAATTGAAGTCGATGAGGTACAATCCATTAATGTTATGAGCTTCTGTGGTTTCGAATCACTGATTGTAGTCGTCTGACATCGGGATAATATTGGTCGTCGATACTTCCATTGTCCACTTTACCTAAATGGATGCGAATTTGGATAGTGGATAGACGACCAATTTTCTTCTTGGGCTATTACTTACAGTTTGGAATTGGAAGAAGAGATCAGAAGGCTTCATAATCAACTCAACAGCTTTATGCAATAGAACTACTGTCTTCGTAATGGTTCAACCTAAATGATTGTCCACTCCAGGGTTAACTAGATTTACTATGTTTATCTTTCTTTTTTCTATGTATCTTTTAATTTTCTGTGTATCTTTCGATATTTCAAATCATGTTTCTAGTTAATAATTTAACATCTTAAGTATAAGTCATATGTCAAACATATTATCTTAACATCTTAAGCACTAGATAATTCATAGTTAACCAAAATGCATAAGCTGGCTGTATCAAAATTCAAATGTCTCATGATCGACGAATTCTAATTGGTACTTTAATATATAATGCGAATCAAAAGTAGATCGAGTTGCTTGAAACACATTTTCGTCTTCAACCTCTTGAATTATTTTGCAATACCTATCGAAGTCTGCCAGAAATTCACTGTAAGCTGTTTTCGTTTCTAACTTCGAGCGCCTCCCTATACAATCAGGATGATTGTTGTAAACCTTATTGACTAAATTCCAAAACCCTTCATGGCTTACATACAAATCTCTACACACCATTATTTCATGCGTACGATCAGCCTCAATGTAGGATTTCATAAGTACTAGCTGTTATCCATATAAATTTCAATATCGAAAGTAATGATATAAGCGGTGACATCATGAGGATATTAAGGCTATGGTGTCTAATACTGAAGAATAAAACCACACTTAGCCAACAATGTATCTCTTCGAGGGTATCTCTGCATGCTTAGTCGTTTCGTCAATAACATGCCTCCTCGAAGCTGAAAACGTCCAACTTCAATGGTATACCTCATCGCCTCTCATATAACACTAAAACCCAAAGATGTGCCAACCACATCGTATACCAACAGGGCTAGGAAGGACTTCAACCTTAACTACATTGCACATTACCGACACCATATTAAAATGACTTCGAAGGTATTAAGTATCAGTGATAGGTTGACATCGAAAAGGCATTTCATCAATAGTCGAAGAGACTCGGCATCCTATCTTACAAGCAATTCGAAAGTATTTAGGTCAAATAAGGTCACTTCACTTCTTGTTGAAAATCACATTTCTCTTCGACCATGGAACCACTTCGCCATTCATACAGAACCACATGATCAAGCAAGAGGATATCGATGGTAAGCGCCATCGTTAGCTGCGAAGACCTTCGCACAGTTTAATGGACGTTGCTGGTAGCATCATCAACCATCTCGGGGACCCTATGTTACATAAACATGGAGACATGATCCACATTGCCTTGATGATACCACGTTTATACTAACAATGATGGTTGACAACATCGAAGACATGAAAATAAGACGATATCGCCTCCATAAAGACCAAAACAAGGATAAATGTCGTCGAAGTCGCAAGCAGTTGAAGCCCATCAAGTCGAAGATGGGAGATGCGAAGAGAGGGGCCACCTACCTCTATAAATACGACCCTAGGAGTGACATTTGGAGGCTGATTTTCCATCTCTCTCTCTTCTCTCAAACTAAAGTCTTGAAACCCTAAATCGAATTAGGGATAATTCAATTTGACTGTAATCATATTCGAATTGAATGAACATGAACTTAGCCTTGCATATTGACTTCAATTATGACTTTATCGAACATTATTGACCTAGACTTGCATAATATGAACTTGTCATGACCAAATCGACATGAACCTGGTCGAAGTGCCTTGGATCATGATGAATTCCTATATGCTTATCTATATGAACTATGAACTATGGACTTTGAACATAAGGACAAGATGCCTAGCCTAATGTCATACATAATGGACAATAGCATGACTTCGAGACTTATTTTCTTTGTCTATTGAACATATGGAATAACATGAGCCCTTTGGATTATCTTATCTAAAGGCCAATATGGACTTATATACAGATGGCACTTCTAATGGCCTGAGAGGACATCTAGTATATTAAACAAAAGTGACAAAGATGGACTTTTCCTCAAAGGCCATTTGTCTTCCATTCTTTAATGATCCTATCATATGATTGGTCTCAAAGTAATAAGTTATGCCTTAATGTATCATCATATTAATGTGATGTCCTCAATCACATCGATATGAGGTCCTCACATATGCACTAATCACGTCGGTATAATCAATCTTTTCTTGACTAGGTCTCCGCACTTGTACTGGACATGTCAATGAGATTAGTTTATTTTGAATCCATATATATTCAAATCAAGGAATAATTTATTGCATTTAGCATCTGAGCTATTATACCATTTTTTGGTTTAACATTTTTTGCGCTAGAACGAGGGCTTGAACCTCCAATCCTTTTAATCTTCCTCTTAAACTAATCAAGAAAAGTTTTACTTTAGGAAATGGAAAAATCGTAATGAACTAACGTCGTAGGTGGCGAAGTTTCGTAAGCAACAACACTAGAAGAGAACATTACTCCTAATTTCAACCGGGGGAATGCTGAACCGGGACAATCACCAATGCAACCATCCAGTGACGAGGCCAAAATTAAAAGCTTGGTACAACAATTGATGGATATGGAGGATGAAGGGATTATTAGAAGTGGTGCTCGCTTAGAGATCTTCTAAGAATACCAAACTTACCAGCAAAGATGAGGTGGAATCTCCAAGGAGAAACTTAAATTCTTCCCTGCTCGAAGATAAAAGCAAAAGCATGTTTACTCAAGCTCAGTAGAAAAAAGGAAATGATAAACAAGTTTGGGCGGACTATCAGGGATGGATGAAGAGGAAACTTGGAGAGCTGTTTGAAAGTTCGACTTCTGAGGGATACAAACTATAGAGGAGAAATTACCAAAATGATGAGTCTTACTTGAAAGGTCAAACAGAGAAGGTGGCAAAGGACATGCTTAATCTCAAGGGAAAAAGGACTTTAGATGATCGGGTTAACGATAACCAACGAGAGGCTCCTTTTACTGACAAAATCATGGCCAAGAAGATTCCATCCTCTATCAAGATTCCTACTATCAAATATAATAGAACCACTGATCCAGACGACTATATATTATCGTTTGAAAGTCAAATGGATCTGTATAATGCATCTGGAGCTATTCGCTGCAGACTATTTTCAACCACATTCCAAGGAGTGGTAGCTAAGTGGTATCGGCAATATCGGGATAGGACCACCTATTTGTGGAAGCAATTTTATTAAGAGTTCTCGGAACAATTTTGCATCTGCAAAGACCCTACCATGGATTACACTGTAGTGGCCAATATCAAGCAAATACCTGGAGGGTTGCTAGGTGATTATCTCGATAAATTCAATACGGAAGCTTTGATGGCAAAGAAAATGACTGACAAAGACAAGTTAGTAGCTGTGCATTCGGGGTTAATTGAGCAAACTCCATTCTGGAAGGAGCTTTACGTCCACGGATGTAAAGTTTTGTAGGATTTCCATTTCCAAACCAATAAATTCATTCGCATGGATGAAATGTACCATGCTAGGAAGAAGGCTCAACTTAAGAAGGAAACAAGGAAATTCTGCAATAGCCGCAATCATAAAAAGCCAAGGTGGGAGGAAGATTCAAATGCTAGTCATGTCGCTCTGAATAAGCCACTCTCCTATATATATGCCACCATGAAGGAGAAGGATGACTGCCCTATTTCTTATAAGGCCAAGACCGACCCCAAATCAAGAAAGGGTGGAGACTACTGCACATATCACAAATCAAATGGAAACAAGACAGATGAGTGCTGGGTGTTGGCAGGAATTATCCAGCAGATGATTTGCAATGGGCAACTGAAAGAATTTATCGAAGATAGACAAACAGATATTTGTTATAGAAACAACAATCATAGGCCACCAAGCAACACTGCAAATATGGTAGAAGACGATGTTCAGCTTGACTTCATTCCACCTCTTAACCGGATTAATGTAATTCATGGAGGCTTACATTTGGCTGGGAGTAGCAGAGGGACTAGAAGCCGATATGTCAGGGAAGCAAAGGAAGGGATTTTCTCCATTCAGAAAGAACCACTGCTCAAAAACCCAAGATTTCAGATTCAAATGCACACTTTGACGATCATTCCATTAGAACTAAGAGGAGTTCACCACCTATACAATGATCCACAAATGATTACTTCACAGATCAGACTCTCTGTGGTCTCCAAGATTTCAATTGATATTGGCTGCGTGGTCAATGTAATCTTTAAACATGCTTTTGACCAAATGGAGATTCCGGATAAGAAGCTGGAACCAAGCTTGGAGCCTATCTTTGGGTTCAACAGCAAGGGTCAACTCCAGTAGAACAACTAAAGCTCCTTGTACAAATGGGAATTCCACCATGTTGGAGGATCTTTAAAACCCTCTTCATGGTTATGGACCAACCATCTTACTATAACGCTTTCTTTGGGAGGCATGCTCTAGATGAGGTAGATGCCTTCGTGTCACTATAATACTTGATGGTGAAATTTTTGATGAAAAAAGGATGGGGAACTATAAAGGGTGAGCAATTCAGTGCTCAGAGATGTACTTTACAACCGTTGAACAGAATGAATGAAGTATCTTTCTCGTTATGATTTGAAGGGAAACAAACTAAAGGTGATAGCAAAAAGCCTTTGGATGATGATTCTTCATACTCATCACCCAAAGCTAGAGCAAAGCCAGATAAGAAAACTAAGTATGTGCTAAGAAAATTTAACTTCTCTAAGAAGAAAAGGAAAAGGGAAGAGGCAAACTTAATTGAGCAAAAAAATAAAGGAAGAAGAGATTGATACTGAGCTGGATTACGGGAACAAGCAAGAAAGAATGAAACCGACGGAAGATCTTGAGGAAGTATGCATAGATCTGACATATAGAATTAATACGGTGAAGATCGAAAAAGAACTAGATGTTCAAGCCACGGAAGAGTTAATTTAATTTCTCCAGTCTAGCAAGGACGTGTTTGCGTGGACTTGAAATGACCCTCCTATTTCTACCTTAATTTCATAAGGAATTTTATATATATATATATAAATATGTGTTCATGCAAATGCACATTTAATTTATGTGTATCTGGATGCCCACCTATATTCATTTGCACTTTTAAGTTTGATTTAAACTTCCTTTGAATTATCAGAGTCATTTTTTTTTCAAACAATTCAACCAGGATTCAAAATTCATTACCAATATAAATATATCAGTGCATCCCTAATAATATACACATACATATGAAGATGTATGTGTTTCTCTTGTATAAATTCAGAGTATATATTTTTTTTGTTAAACAAGAGTATTTTGTTTGATTTGGATTTGGGCAATTCTGCCTAAAGTTAATTACTATATACTTTTGAATATTTGTAATAAGTCAGTAAATCCTATGCATATTTAACTTATATGAACTTGCTCCTTCTGATTGATAGTCTTTAATATCAATTTACCATGACAGTTAAATCTCAAGATTCTTGAGATTTTTATTTCAGATCATGGATCAAAGGTATTGATATTTGGCTAAGGCCAGAAATGATATATTCACTTATCATTTTCCACTTATGTATTTTCTAAAAACTTTCTTATTTAAGATTCAATCTATGTGACTTGTTTGCCTTAATCTTAGCCCACATGACACATAGTGAGTTGTGTATTTGCGTAAGATTTGCTATGTCAAGAATTTGAACTTAAAAATATTCATAAGAATAATTCCAGGTTTGCTTGTGCAAGCCTGTCCAGATTGTATATCTGTTATGACTTTGAAAATTGGTTATGGTAAAACATTTGCTAAATGACCTAAAGCTTTTTGAAAGGCATTTTACTGTCAAAACACAACCAAACATAATCAACCAAAACTTCACTTATTTGAAGCTGGTTAACTCATGTGCCTAGTGTCATGCCAGGTACCTGATCATGGCAATTGAAATGCCAGTCATTTGCATCATACCTGTAGCCTTCCCATACAATTACTTTTCTCAAAACAATTTAGAAAGTAGACTTGAACCATTTGTAGACATATTTCAGAGGAAAAACAATTAGATACTTAAAGGTATACTTCAAGGTAAATTCTGAATTTACTCCAAAACTCAGTGTTTTAAAATGACTTAAGATTGTCTAATACATAATATAATTGCAAAGCAATTGCTCACATAATTGTATATTTCTTTACCAGGTTTCCATAGCTAATACTTGAGCATATTTTTCTTGTTTATGTTCCAGACTCTACTTCAAAAACAAATCAAACCTTAACACACAACGATTTCGACAGAACAACTAATTTAATCTAACACTTTACAGAACATAAGAGCAACTTGATCACTAACCATAGAATATTCATTACATGACTGGAAGTCTTAGAAACATAATTTTTCCTGAATACATGCAGATATAATCAATTTAAGCTCTTATTGAAACTAGCTAGCATGTTCATTCACTCCTCCATAATAGCCATAACTTCATTTTCTACTTAGTGCCTGCGATCCCTGAAAGAACATGAGTGGCTGCCTCATTTTAAAATGAGACACCCCCATATGCCATGAGCAAACAAGGGTCAGATCTAAGATCTGGTATGAGCAACATCAAAATATTCAAAACATTAAGATCTGGGTGATGAGCCTTAATACTTATTTTGTATGCATGTAATCCACTGCTTTATTATGTTACATACACTTTGATACAAGAATGATATCTTTATCTATCATTTATTCACACAAATTTATTTATTCAATCATGAATATCAATCTACAGTGTGTATATTCAATGGAATAACCAGGGTTCCATTCCAACCAACCTAGGAAATACTCATTTTCCTATTTCTTCATTTACAGGTTGTTTTCATTAATTTAAATCCCTAGCCTCATCTGCTAGTAAGGAATCACAGGGACACATTGCAATGAACTAATTCACATCATTGCACAAAGATCTCAGGGCTTAAACAAACCATGTGCCAACTTGCATACTTCAAATATGACAAGCATTCCAGCAGCCTTCTTGGCTCATAACCCTAGTATATTTACTAGTAGTGTTGGTTAAAAATCCTATCATCAGATAGCTATGTGGACATGTCACAGTGTATATAAAAAAAAGACATCTCCCTTTATCTTGCAAGTATTTTGTTCAAAAACAAACAGATAATCATTTCATAAATATTGTTATAAGAGGTCTTAACTTTAAATCATATAAAAGTACATCTACAACTGAGGGTGCTACCATGGCATGCTATGTTATTATGACTTACAAGTAACTGTGATTGAACTAGATTCAAGATCTAGCTGAATCACAATTTTTATCTTGTGAATTTTGATATTTCATGAGGGAATCAGCACACAGAAATTTCTATTGCATCCCTTACACTTTCTTTTCTTAAGCCTCAGCACTTATATAAAATATAATGCAGCTCATAATATATTTTTTTTAAGAATAATTTCCTGCCATAGATCCCCATCAGTAGTGTGTATTCCTTCCTTGATTTTGAGGTTTGTTGCCTTAGCTTCTTCTTTTTTTCAAAATGTAAACAAATAGTAGTATGTACATCCATAGCAACCATTCAAACAAATCAAAGGAATTCATCCAAAGAGCATCCATAATACACATTATATCAGCTCAAGAAAATAAAATCCATTCAACAACATTAATATAACAGTGATTAACAAAAATCAGAAAATATCAATAGCAACATAAGTACTTGGCTGCCTCATATCAGGTCTTAATGCCATGAATCTAGTGAGATTACTCACCTAAATATTTCTTCTTATTGATCCTGAAAACCCTTATATGTGTGTTTTCTCCTTCCTTCCAATATTTTTCTTCCTTTCTTATTTTTGTGCAGCTCGGGGTAAAGATAATTTTACTGGCTAAAACTGCCTATTTATATGCATTTTTCCACTAGGGTTTTGTTAAAACAAAATTCCATTTCTGACCTAACCATCTTCATGCATTTTTCATTCATTTTCCTCCTTAATACCCCGGCCATAATAATTAGTTGAAGGTAGTATTTTCTTCCCTTTACTTTTTCAGAAAATGGCCACTCACCTAGTCATGTTAAAAGTGTGACTACCATATTTTATATTTTAATTATTTCTGAGAATCCCCTTTGCTATTTTTGCCTACACAAGCATATTGACTTGTATTACATTTCATGTCATTTTTAATGTTTCCTTTTTATTGTTTTGCTTTAACACTTTCTGCTCACAGAAAATATACAGGTGCATAAGTGTACATATTTTTATTTGATCTTTTTTTTACTGGGAATATTTAATTTTTCATGCATAAAAAAAAACATCTTTAATTTGATTAATAATCTATATTTCAAAATCACATTTGAAATGCTTCCTTGCTCAGTTTATTTATTTTATTATCATCATTTTTTTTCCAGAAATTTTTGAATCTTTTCCTTGTGCCATTTCCAGTGTGCATGTGCCCACATATCCTTGCACACTATTTATTCCCAAAAATTTCACCATATTTAAATCTAAATATTTCAAAAATTAAATCATTTTATAAAAATGATTTTTCACAAAATTTTGGGGTATTACATTCACCCCTCCTTTTAGGAATTGTGTCCTCACAATTTTTCTAGCATTTATAACAAGCATCATTTTCTTTTCTGAAAACCTATCAAACATATGCATAAGCAAACAAATTCAACCATATCAACCATGCATAACAAATTTTTCCAGAAAAAAAAAATACCTTTTAATTTGCAAAAAGCTTAGGATAATCCATCCTAATCTTATCCTCTAACTCCCATGTGCAGTCATTAGGATCACTACTCCACTGGATCTTTACTAGTTTCAAAGTTTTGCTCCTTAATTTCTTTTCTTCCTTGGCTATAATCCCAACTGGCTCTTTTTCATAAACCAAGTCAGGATTTATTTGAATTTTGGTAGGCTTTTCCAAAATGTCTTCTTTATCATGTACCCATCTTCTAAGTTGGGACACATGAAAAACATTATGCATTGCTTTCATTTCCTCTGGTAATTCTAATTTGTAAGCCAATGAACCAATTCTTTCCAGAATTTTATAGGGTCCAATCATACCTTGGTGAGAGCTTACCTTGCTTGCCAAATCTCAAGACTTTCTTCATAGGTGAAATCTTGATGAAAACAAAGTCTCCCACTTCATATTCCACTTGCTTTCTCTTCCTGTCTGCAAATTTCTTTTGCCTATCTTGAGCTGCTGCTATTCTTTTTCTTATTAACCCAATTTTCTCTGTAGTTTCTTTAACATATTCAGGTCCTAGAACAGCCCTTTCTCCAGTCTCTACCCAGCATATAGGTGATAAACATGGCTTGCCATATAAGGCTTCAAATGGTGCCATCCCTATGGTGCTTTGGTAACTGTTATTGTATGTGAATTCAGCTAGATGGAGGTGGTCTTCCCAGTTGCCTCCATAGTCCAGTGTACATGCTCTCAACAAATCCTCTAAGACTTTGTTCACCACCTCAGTTTGACCATCTGATTGTGGACGGTAGGCAGTGCTTAAGCACAATTCACTCCCCATGGCCTCTTGAAAACTTTTCCAAAACTTTGAGGTGAAGATGGTATCCCTATCACTCACAATGGTTTTAGGTATGCCATGCAACCTTACTACCTCTTTCATGAATATTTGAGCCAATTTTGGAGCATTTCTCTCTGTTTTAACTGGGATAAAATGTGCTACCTTTGTTAGCCTATCCACTATTACCCATATACTTGTGTTTCCCCTCTTAGATCTAGGCAGACCATCTATGAAATCCATAGATATATCCTCCCACTTCCATTGTGGTATACTAAGGGGTTGCAATAGTCCTGATGGCCTTTGTGTCTCTGCCATGACTTGTTGGCAAGTCATGCACCTTGCAACATGTCTGGCCACATCTGACTTCATCCCCTTCCACCAAAGATTTCTTTTCAAATTTTGATACATCTTGGTGCTACCTGGGTGTATGGAGTACTTACTCCTATGGTACTCATTTAATATTTCCTCCTTTAATTCTATATTTTCTGGAACACATATCCTATTTTTATTCCTTAAATAACCATTTTTATCAACTTGATAATTTATTACTTCTTCCCCTTTTGATATGAGCATTTTCTTTTCCACCATGTTTAGGTCTTGTTCCTGCATTTTCCCAATCTTAAGAAGTAAATCTGATTGCAGAGATATCATACTTAATTTCCCTTTTCCTTCATCTTCTTCAATGGGCATCATTTGTAACCCACTGTTTTCCTCAATTTCCAAATCAGTAAGTATAGACAAATCCTTAAATTCTTCCATCATCAACATGGCTACTTTGGCATGTTGTCTACTCAAGGCATCTGCAACTTTATTTGCCTTGCCTGGTGTATAAAGTATATCTAGATCATTGGCAGCTAGGAACTCTACCCATCTATGTTGCCTCATGTTCAAATCTTTTTGTGAAAATAAATATTTCAATGCCTTATGATCAGTGTACAAAATGAATTTGGCACCTAACAAATAATGTCTCCAAAGTTTCAAAGCATATACAACTGCTGCTAGTTCAAGATCATGGGTTGCATATCTTGTTTCATGTGGCTTTAATTGCCTAGATGCATAGGCTACCACCTGGTCTTGCTGCATCAACACAGCCCCTAACCCAGAGCCACTTGCATCAGTGTACACAACTAAATTTTCATTTCCTTCTGGCACTCTCAATACTGGTGGATTAATCAGATCTTCTTTTATTTTGATAAAAGCTTGCTCACATTTTTCTGTCCATACAAAGGCTTGGTTCTTTCTAGTTAAATTGGTAAGTGGTGATGATATTTTTGAGAAATCTTTTATAAATCTCCTATAATATCCTGCTATCCCCATGAATGATCTAATCTCACTGATGGTACTAGGCCTTTTCCATGCTTGGATTGCCACTACCTTATTGGGGTTTACTGATATTCCTTTGGCAGAGATAACATGCCCAAGAAAATGTACTTCTTCTTTCCAAAATGCACATTTTAAAATTTTTGCCTTTAAATCATTTTCCCTTAGTCTTGACAAAACTAAATGCAAATGATTTTTATGCTCTTCCACTGTCTTGGAATAAATCAAAATGTCATCAATAAAAATCAGTACAAACTTGTCTAAATAATCTCTAAATATTCTATTCATTAAATCAACAAAATATGAAGGAGCATTTGTCAAACCAAATGGCATAACCATAAATTCATATAAGCCATATCTTGTGTTAAATGCAGTATACTTAACACTTGAGTCTTCAACCTTCATTTGATGGAATCCTAAGGCTAAGTCTAATCTAGAAAATATTTTAGCTTCACTGAGTTGGTCAAAGAGATCATCTATTCTAAGCAATGGGTATTTGTTCTTGATGGTTACTTTATTTAGTTCTCTGTAATCTATGCACATTCTCAAGGTACCATCATGTTTTCTTACAAACACTACTGGAGAACCCCAGCAGGAATTACTTGACCTTATAAATCCCTTGCCTTCTAATTCTTCCAACTGATTTTTCAATTCTTTCAGTTCACTTGGCCCCATTCTATAGGGTTTCTTGATTATTGGACTTGCTCCTGGAATGAGATTAATTTGGAACTCAACTGGTCTGTGGTGTGGAACACCCTTAACTTCCCCAAACACATCCAAGTATTCATTAACTATGGGAATTTCTTCAATGGTTAGTTCACTGAGATCTTTTTCTAAGTCAACTAAATGATATAATTTCCCTTCCTTAGCTACTTCACATAGAACTGTGATCCTCTGGCCTCTAGAATTTTGCAATGATATGGCGGATGAGTCTAAATTAATTATGGCTTTAAATTGCCTTAACCAATCTACCCCCAATATAACTCCTATATTTGGGTAATTTAAAACATATAAATTGGAAATAAAAATATTTCCTCCTATGTTTAACTCCACATCCACACAATTCATGTTCAAAACACTAGAACTCCCTAGGGGACTTTGTACAAGCAATGGGGTTTCAACCAATATGCAGTTTAATTTTAACACTTTAACTATTTCATAAGAAATCAAAGAGTGTGTTGCTCCAGTATCATATACTACTGGTATGGGTATGGCACAAATGAGTAATGTACCTTCCACTTGGCCATGATTTTCAGCATCAATTTTCACTGCAGATTTGCCTTTACCTTCCAAAGTTGCCAATTTCCCTTGCTGTTTATTCTCAAGACAGTTCCTCTTCATATGCCCCTCTTTCCCACATAGGTAGCATTTGAAGGCTCCTCCTTTTAACTCTGGGCACCTTGGTTTGATGTGTCCTTCTTTACCACAATGGTGGCAAACCAATTTCTTCTTAGCATCATTGGCTTTTGTGTCTTTGTCCTTCTTGTTGTCTGCCTCCTCCTTCTTTTTATCATAAGGGTGATATCTTCCCTTATTCTTCTTATTGTTGTTGCTCTTAAAATTCCTATATTTCTCTCTTTCTTTGTCATGTTGTTCCAGTTTCAATGCCAGATCAAATACTTGATCAAAAGTTCTATCTGCATATGGTAGCATAGCTCTGCTAAGTCCTGGGTTCAGACCTTTTATATACCTATCATTTTTGGATGCTTCATCTGCCACTAACATTGCTCTATAATTAGATAGCCCCTCAAACTTTTGAGTGTATTCAGTGACATTCAAAGTTCCCTGCCTAAGTTTGATAAATTCTTCAAGCAAAGTGGTCTTGGCTGATGCTGGTACAAATCTTGCCTCCAACATCTCCTTGAACTAATTCCAAGTGATTTCATTTTCATTTCTTCCAACTATGATCACCTCCCACCAGCTTAAAGCTACCCCTTTCAGTTGTCTTGAAGCTACTTGCCTCTTCCTTTGATCATCTAACTGCATGTCATTGAAAATCCTATCAAGTGTTCTCAACCATGCTTGAATCTCCATCACATTCTCAGTTCCTTCAAAACTCCTGCCTCCCAAATTGGAATAAGTCTTCAGTAGTTTTGATAGCTCTGCATGTGGATTCTCAGGCCTATGCCCAATTCCATCTCTTAAAACCCTCACAAATTCTTGCATATCAAGCATTTGAGGTGCACTGGGTCCTGCATTGTGATGAGATCCTCTTTCTACCATGGTCTGCTAACTAAATTCTGGGCAAATGGTATTAGTATATTATGAGTACTTCTATGATTACTATTTTCTTATCTAAATTATTTCATCCAAAACAAACAGACATAATACATTTCTATAATACTTAACAGTCAATGCAACCAAGTGCTCTGATACCAACTGAAATGACCCTCCTATTTCTACCTTAATTTCATAAGGAATTTTTTTATATATATATAAATATGTGTTCATGCAAATGCACATTTAATTTATGTGTATCTGGATGTCCACCTATATTCATTTGCACTTTTAAGTTTGATTTAAACTTCCTTTGAATTATCAGAGTCATTTTTTTTCAAACAATTCAACCAGGATTCAAAATTCATTACCAATATAAATATATCAGTGCATCCCTAATAATATACACATACATATGAAGATGTATGTGTTTCTCTTGTTTAAATTCAGAGTATATATTTTTTTGTTAAACAAGAGTATTTTGTTTGATTTGGATTTGGGCAATTCTGCCTAAAGTTAATTACTATATACTTTTGAATATTTGTAATAAGTCAGTAAATCCTATGCGTATTTAACTTATATGAACTTGCTCCTTCTGATTGATAGTCTTTAATATCAATTTACCATGACAGTTAAATCTCAAGATTCTTGAGATTTTTATTTCAGATCATGGATCAAAGGTATTGATATTTGGCTAAGGCCAGAAATGATATATTCACTTATCATTTTCCACTTATGTATTTTCTAAAAACTTTCTTATTTAAGATTCAATCTATGTGACTTGTTTGCCTTAATCTTAGCCCACATGACACATAGTGAGTTGTGTATTTGCGTAAGATTTGCTATGTCAAGAATTTGAACTTAAAAATATTCATAAGAATAATTCCAGGTTTGCTTGTGCAAGCCTGTCCAGATTGTATATCTATTATGACTTTGAAAATTGGTTATGGTAAAACATTTGTTAAATGACCTAAAGCTTTTTGAAAGGCATTTTACTGTCAAAACACAACCAAACATAATCAACCAAAACTTCACTTATTTGAAGCTGGTTAACTCATGTGCCTAGTGTCATGCCAGGTACCTGATCATGGCAATTGAAATGCCAGTCATTTGCATCATACCTGTAGCCTTCCCATACAATTACTTTTCTCAAAACAATTTAGAAAGTAGACTTGAACCATTTGTAGACATATTTCAGAGGAAAAACAATTAGATACTTAAAGGTATACTTCAAGGTAAATTCTGAATTTACTCCAAAACTCAGTGTTTTAAAATGATTTAAGATTGTCTAATACATAATATAATTGCAAAGCAATTGCTCACATAATTGTATATTTCTTTACCAGGTTTCCATAGCTAATACTTGAGCATATTTTTCTTGTTTATGTTCCAGACTCTACTTCAAAAACAAATCAAACCTTAACACACAACGATTTCGACAGAACAACTAATTTAATCTAACACTTTACAGAACATAAGAGCAACTTGATCACTAACCATAGAATATTCATTACATGACTGGAAGTCTTAGAAACATAATTTTTCCTGAATACATGCAGATATAATCAATTTAAGCTCTTATTGAAACTAGCTAGCATGTTCATTCACTCCTCCATAATAGCCATAACTTCATTTTCTACTTAGTGCCTGCGATCCCTGAAAGAACATGAGTGGCTGCCTCATTTTAAAATGAGACACCCCCATATGCCATGAGCAAACAAGGGTCAGATCTAAGATCTGGTATGAGCAACATCAAAATATTCAAAACATTAAGCTCTGGGTGATGAGCCTTAATACTTATTTTGTATGCATGTAATCCACTGATTTATTATGTTACATACACTTTGATACAAGAATGATATCTTTATCTATCATTTATTCACACAAATTTATTTATTCAATCATGAATATCAATCTACAGTGTGTATATTCAATGGAATAACCAGGGTTCCATTCCAACAAACCTAGGAAATACTCATTTTCCTATTTCTTCATTTACATGTTGTTTTCATTAATTTAAATCCCTAGCCTCATCTGCTAGTAAGGAATCACAGGGACACATTGCAATGAACTAATTCACAGCATTGCACAAAGATCTCAGGGCTTAAACAAACCATGTGCCAACTTGCATACTTCAAATATGACAAGCATTCCAGCAGCCTTCTTGGCTCATAACCCTAGTATATTTACTAGTAGTGTTGGTTAAAAATCCTATCATCAGATAGCTATGTGGACATGTCACAGTGTATATAAAAAAAAGACATCTCCCTTTATCTTGCAAGTATTTTGTTCAAAAACAAACAGATAATCATTTCATAAATATTGCTATAAGAGGTCTTAACTTTAAATCATATAAAAGTATATCTACAACTGAGGGTGGAACCATGGCATGCTATGTTATTATGACTTACAAGTAACTGTGATTGAACTAGATTCAAGATCTAGCTGAATCACAATTTTTATCTTGTGAATTTTGATATTTCATGAGGGAATCAGCACACAGAAATTTCTATTGCATCCCTTACACTTTCTTTTCTTAAGCCTCAGCACTTATATAAAATATAATGCAGCTCATAATATTTTTTTTAAGAATAATTTCCTGCCATAGATCCCCATCAGTAGTGTGTATTCCTTCCTTGATTTTGAGGTTTGTTGCCTTAGCTTCTTTTTTTTTCAAAATGTAAACAAATAGTAGTATGTACATCCATAGCAACCATTCAAACAGATCAAAGGAATTCATCCAAAGAGCATCCATAATACACATTATATCAGCTCAAGAAAATAAAATCCATTCAACAACATTAATATAACAGTGATTAACAAAAATCAGAAAATATCAATAGCAACATAAGTACTTGGCTGCCTCATATCAGGTCTTAATGCCATGAATCTAGTGAGATTACTCACCTAAATATTTCTTCTTATTGATCCTGAAAACCCTTGTATGTGTGTTTTCTCCTTCCTTCCAATATTTTTCTTCCTTTCTTATTTTTGTGCAGCTCGGGGTAAAGATAATTTTACTGGCTAAAACTGCCTATTTATATGCATTTTTCCACTAGGGTTTTGTTAAAACAAAATTCCATTTCTGACCTAACCATCTTCATGCATTTTTCATTCATTTTCCTCCTTAATACCCCGGCCATAATAATTAGTTGAAGGCAGTATTTTCTTCCCTTTACTTTTTCAGAAAATGGCCACTCACCTAGTCATGTTAAAAGTGTGACTACCATATTTTATATTTTAATTATTTCTGAGAATCCCCTTTGCTATTTTTGCCTACATAAGCATATTGACTTGTATTACATTTCATGTCATTTTTAATGTTTCCTTTTTATTGTTTTGCTTTAACACTTTCTGCTCACAGAAAATATACAGGTGCATAAGTGTACATATTTTTATTTGATCTTTTTTTTACTGGGAATATTTATTTTTTCATGCATAAAAAAACATCTTTAATTTGATTAATAATCTATATTTCAAAATCACATTTGAAATGCTTCCTTGCTTAGTTTATTTATTTTATTATCATCGTTTTTTTTTCCAGAAATTTTTGAATCTTTTCCTTGTGCCATTTCCAGTGTGCATGTGCCCACATATCCTTGCACACTATTTATTCCCAAAAATTTCACCATATTTAAATCTAAATATTTCAAAAATTAAATCATTTTATAAAAATGATTTTTCACAAAATTTTGGGGTATTACAGGACTCATTTGAACATGGTCGGGATAGACCTAACCGTCATGCACCACACCCTGAACATAGATCCAAACGTCACGCCGGTTCGACAAAAGAAAAGACAATTTGACAAGGTTCGATCTGATGCTCTAAAGGAAGAAATAAAAAGGCTGATTGAGAATGGATTCATAAGAGAAGTATTATATCCAAAATGGTTATCCAACCCAGTGCTAGTTAAAAAGCCTAATGGAAAATGGAGGACATGCGTTGATTACATTGACTCGAATAAAGCATACTCGAAGGACTATTATCCGCTCCCATGGATAGACCAGTTGGTTGCTGCAAAATGTGGACATCGACTCTTATCTTTTATGGATGCATATTCCGATTATAATCAAATCTCAATGTTCAAACCAGATGAAGAACGTACCAGCTTTATAACTGATCGGGGAACCTATTGTTACAAAGCAATGCCCTTTGGCTTAAAGAATACTGGAACAACCTATCAAAGACTAGTGAATCGAATGTTTAGGGAACATATAGACCGCAACATGCAAGTGTATGTAGATGACATGTTTGTTAAGTCCTAAGAATATGGTAGTCATCTAGGAGATCTAGAAGAGATGTTCAATGTGTTGCAAAGATACCAAATGAAGTTTAACCCACAAAAGTGTTCTTTTGGGATCCAGTTTGGAAAGTCCCTAGGATATATTGTTAGCGCAAGAGGGATTGAAGCCAACCCTGATCAAATCAAAGCAATAAGAGACATGGTAGAGCCTAAGACAAGCAAAGATGCGATGAGCCTAAATGGAAGAGTGACAGCAATAATAGGTTTATTTATAAGGCCACTAACAAATGCATTCCATTCTTCAATGTAATAAAGAAGAATAATTTGTAATGGAGTGAAGATTGTCAAAAGGCTTCTGAAGAATTCAAAGACCATCTGGAAAGACCACCGATTCTTTCTAGTCCAGTAGATAGGGAAAGTCTCTACCTTTATATGGCAGTTTCCGAGCATGGTGTTAGTTCGGTACTGGTAAGAGAAGAAAAGGTAACCCAACTTCTGGTATATTACACTAGTAAATGGCTTAAAGATGTGGAAACCAAATATCCAGTTTTAGAGAAGCTTGCATAATGTCTAATGCTTACGACATGCAAATTGAGAGCCTACTTTCAGGCACACCCAATAAAAATTTTGACTAATTTTCCACTCAAGCAAGTCTTTAGTAAGCCAGAGGCTTCAGGAAGATTGGTTAAATGGAGGATTGAGCTTAGCCAATATGATATCGAATTTTTACCGCAAGTATCAATCAAGTGGCAAGCCCTGGCTGATTTTGTTAATGAATGCACAGGGTTCATTAAGGAGTAATCAGAAAAAGAGAAAGACTTGAAACCTAAATGCCAACTATTTGTAGATTGAGCTTCAAATGAACAAGGCGCTGGTGCTGGATATGTGTTCATAACTCCTGATGGACATCGACTACACAATGCAATGAAACTAGGGTTTCTAGCCACCAATAATGTAGCAGAATACGAGTCTATGATAGCAGGACTTACCCTAGCTCTTTAGTTGAAAATCCCAAGAATTGAAATCTTTAGTGATTCACAATTGATGGTAGACCAACTAAACCAGAAATATCACATGAGGAATCCTAAGTTAAAGTTATATGTCAAGAAAATATTGAAGATGCTAACTCAATTCGAAGATTTTTCAATACATCAAGTACCCAACGACAAGAACTTTCAAGCGAACCTAACAAGAAAACTTGTCAACACCCCAAAGATGATTTTAAGAAAAAGTTTATCCCTTTTTGACCTCTCTTGGTTAAGTTGAGGAAGATAGGATATGGGTATTCCCTTTGATTTGACCTTTCGAATGGGTTGCTTTTGTGGAAACTTTTCTTGTTGACTTTTCGATCCAGTCGAAACCCTTAAATTCCATCTCTTTTGGATTTTGGAGTCAATTGTAGTATTTTGGTTGTTCCTTTGAAACCTTCCTTTCAAAATAGTTGCGGAACGTTAGTGGAATGGCCCTGAGGATTCAAGGAAAAGGTTTGTCTTGGAGGGTTTCGACCTTGTCGAAAGCTAGGCTAGTTAGTGACTTAGGTTTAGTTTTGGAATCTAAAGCAGACCAGCTTGGGTTAAGGTTTTGACTCACTAGATGGTAAGTGTTTGGAGAATGGTGGGTTGTAATCGTGGACTTGGATCACTTGGTAAATCTGAGGTTCCGACTCACTCGGAAGGAGCCTTTCGTTGAAGCCTGAAAAATACAGTAAAACTCAGTAAAAGACCTTCAAACAATTATATAATCAGAAGTATTGAAATCTTTCCTTTTATTAATCCAATAATAATTGTGCCGAATGATTATCCCTAATTTGATTTACAAATTAGGGTTTACAACTTTGCAAATTTAAGAAAATACGAGTTTGGAATGAGCGAATTTGGATCCCCTAAAACAGACCCCTTGGGTCTTATTTATAGATGCGGGTTGGTACCTTTCGATCCAGTGCTTTCGACTTAGTCGAGAAGTGGTTTCAGATACCTTCCGACTCCTTTAACACTTGTGCACCCCACTGCAATGCTTTCGAATGGGTTCGAAAGCCTCTGTCTTTGTCGAAAGGGGTGGTTGCACCTTTTCTTCTTTATGTTGCTTTGTTGTCACAAGGAATGAAGGTAGGAGATTTCTACTCTATGGATAAGCAGTTTCTAAGTGTTCCGAACTTGTTGAAATGCTGATGGTTTCGACACCATTAGTAGCTTCCGAACTTATGATTGTAAAATGATGCGGAGCCTTCCTTGGATGTTAAGAGCTTCAACCAGTTTGAAAGGCTTTCTTTTTCTTTCAAAAGGGTTGTTCCATCCAAGGCGTGTTTCTGAGTGGTTTGAGTGAAGGCGAAACCTTTGGTTTCGAAAGGTTTGGCACACATCTAAAGGGTTGTCATTCCTTTTCTTCGAGAGGTGTTACTTTCACTCAATCGAAAGGTCTTCATGCATGCAGAAGCACCTACTTTGAAAGGGGATCTCTTGAGCGGAAGAGTGCTTTCGACCCTTTCGACCCCTTCGAAAGGTTGTGATACTTCAAGTCTTTGGCTGTGCATCCCTTCGACTCCTTAGAAAGGTCTATTGAAGCTTTTTTCTCTTGTTCTTCTTTGTCTTCCACTCAATCAGGTTTCGATAAGATCTAAAAGAATATTTGGTAGTAACATTTTCCCTTCCCCTTGCGAAGGGATGCCCTTGATTTTCCAAGTCAATCATCTCGAAACCCTCAATATTTCCCGCCTTTTCATATTCCAACGTGAATCTGGGCCGTTCATGTAAATTTGATTGGGCGGTCTACTATCCCTGCTGACTTTTCTTATAAGCCGCGTTCTCATCTTCATCTCTTTCATTCATCTGCAATCAAAATTATCTTCGAGCAAAAATCACAGTTCTCAAGTCCTCAAATAGTCTCTATCTACAACAATCAAAAATTCAGATCTAAAATAAGTTTATATTATCTCGCTTTACTTTTCAAATTTTCTATTTTACAATGAAATTGGATCTCTAAAATTTTCATAGTCTAGATCTAAACTATTACTTTAATCCGATAAAAATCGCTTATGCTTTCATCTACTTGGAAACGTTCCATAATTTAGTTTCGTTGCTTGATTTGAGTTATTTTCATGTTATTCTTCTTCTTAATCCTACCCAGATTATATTTTATTATTATAGTTGTTTTTAGGGAACTTGAATTTTTCGCCTCAAAGATTTTAAAATTTTAAGTGGTTGATTCGCATCTAAATTCATTGGTTTATTAGTTTTTTTTGAATTTCTAGGTTGAAATCGGGTTTGGGGAAGAAGGAATTTCCTGTTTACTTTGCCTAGAAGTCTTGAGTTGTATGAATCAAAAATTGGCGCCACAAATTTACTTTTCTACCCTTTTGAAAGGGATTAAGGCGACAACTTCTATTTTTCTTTCTTAGCCTCTTTCGATGGATCAAAAGGTAACGTAGCACTTCATTTGACTTACCTTGTCGAAGGGTTATATAGTATAGTTAGCATGCAGCAACCTGTTCGAAAGCAATTTTGTATTTTAACGTATTCAGACGCCTTTCGAAGAAGTTGGCTATTGTATCTTACTAGATAATTACTTAATTCACTCTTTCGAAAGCATCAACTTTGTTTTATAGGTTTCGCAACCTTTAACACATACATATTCTCGATTTGTTTAAGTTAGAGATAAATACATTTTGTAAATGAGATTGAAGAAAGGATATTTTATATAAGTCGTGAACCTAGTCAAACACTTCGATTTAGACGAAACCTTTTGCATTCAACTTAGTCGAAACCTACTATGTTGATCAAGTTTTTATTGTTGTTATGTTATCGAAACCATATACCACTTTCCGACTCTGTTGAAACCTTTTACAACTGATTGGGATTTAATCATTATCTTTTACCAACGTCATCGCTTTTATTTTTCATATGATTCAAACTCGACACCTTTCGACTTAGTTAGCATATGAGGTTTCGACAGCATTCACATTGCCTTAGAAAAAAAACTAAGTCCATGGGTTTCGATAGTGTTGAAAGATTCTTTCAAACTGTTTATTGAATGTTTGCAGTGTGTATTTTATTAAAATTTGTTGTGTTGGTTTTAACTACTTTCTTTTGATAATTAAACTTTTATTCAGCTTTCGATATTGCTGAAATGTGTTTATTGGATGTGTACTTTCATCTTCCCTTTCGACCTTGTCGAATGCTCAGTAAATTTTATCATTGGGCTTTTGACATTGTTAAAGGGTGTTGACTCCTATTTTCCTTTTCGACTCTGTCGAAAGCTCAACGAATCTTACTTTTCTAACCTTAACATTTTTTCAAGGATATGAAATTTCATGTTTTTCTCGTTCGATATTTTAATTGTTATGATAGGTTTTCAATATCCTTGAAAGAATGTTGGTTTCATAATATATTATAATTTCTAACTGAAATGATTTCATCTAGCAGAAACATGAGTTCACCAAAGAAGATCGAGGCCATCTCCAAACATTCTTTGATATCCACTCAGGACGAAGTAGATGCGATCCTAAATGACTTTGGAATTACTGGGGTAGAAGCCATTCTCCCTTCTGAAAGCGATACCATCCACAATCCTCCTGATGGATTCTTTGCCTACACAGCAGTTCATATTTGGCACGAAGGGTTCCTTCCTTTTCCAAACTTCTTATCCAAGTTCTTGACTTATCTGGGGATTGCTTTTATTCAGCTCTCACCTAATGTCTACACATATCTCCTTTCTCTAGAACTTATGGAAGTGGAATCTGGAATTTCTTCACTCAATCCTGAAGTATTGAATTATCTGGTATGGTTAGTCAAGCTTAGTAATCTGAACAACCAGGTCTTCAGAGCCAACCTTCCCAAGAAGCTGATTTCTAAGGGAGTAAATAAGTTCAGAGACTGGGAAACATAATTTTTCTATGTTAAATGTTTTCCCAACATTAGTGGGGCTTTCAATTCTCCAAGTAAGTTAATTTCATATTTTATCTTCCCATTCGCTTATTTCCCTTTGTTGATATATGCTTTTTTTCAGGTGTTCCTGCTAAAGAACTAAAGGCAGAAGACAAGAAAACAGTGGAATCGCTGATTGTAGAGGCAAGATTGGGAACAGATTGATGCTGCTGAATCCCACAAATTTGGAAAAGCACTCTCTCTTGCCTACGGGTCAAAGGATACTTGGCCAACCTCCTTTGGTCCAGCACACATCCCGAAGCAAACGCTTTCTCTCTTTGGGAGATCCGACAAACTTCTCCCCAATGTCACCTATATGCCCTGATCACTCCGGTAAATTTAAACACTGTCTTAAATTTCTTTCTTGATTATAATTTGTTCGAATTTTCTACAGCTGCCCCTCAGATTGAAAAACCTACAAGTGATCCGGCTCTTCCTTCTTCAACTTCTCGTGTGCCATCTTTCTCCCAAGCTATTGCTAGATCAAAGATGGTCGCAAAAAGAAAGTTAAGCAAAACATCTATGGTGGAACCATCTTCGAAGAGGGCTAAAATTATCTAAGTTCCTGATTCTCCACCACTGGTCGAGGGGAAATTTGTTGATATAGAAAGATCTCTGGAAAGTCCAACCGTCGAAGCTCCTTATGATCAACCTAAGGAGACTCCTACAAAGGTTGATCTGCTTTCTTGCATCATCATCTCCAGTTCTCCGAGTGTGATCGAGCAGATGCAGAAGGACTTGGGGACTTTGACCCTTGCTCAAGTGCTGAATCTTCCTGGACCATCTTCTTCTACACCTTCAAGCGATTTCGAATAGATGGTCCATTCTATCTTAAATTCTTCATCTTACGCCTCAATTCACCTGCCTTCTTCTGTGTCTGATCTGGCGGGTCATTATCTGTCTCTTATGGAACAGCAACTCTTGGTATGCTTTTCTTCACTTAACTTTATCATTGCTGTTTTTATTTAAGTTTTACAACTTATGTTGTACTTTTCTCTCAGATTTCCAAGAGCTGGTTCTCCTTGCATCAAAATGCATTGAAATCCTCTACCGAAACATCTAAGCTTCGAGAAAAAATTA
Organism: Allium fistulosum; assembly: GCA_030737815.1. NCBI lineage: Eukaryota > Viridiplantae > Streptophyta > Magnoliopsida > Asparagales > Amaryllidaceae > Allium > Allium fistulosum. The sequence continues at coordinate 286,765,187 of CM060904.1, read as the reverse complement.
CTGACTTGAACAATCAGGTTTCCTCCTTTTCTACGGAGAAAAACGAGGCTACGACTGAATTGGAGCGATTGAGGGCTTCTCTCGCCCGGTCAGAGTCTATTATTTTGGAAGAGAGGAAAGCTCGCCAACTTCTTGCTGACGAAAACTTAGCATTGACAATGACTCTAAAAGAGTCCGAAGAGGAAAAGGCAGAATGGCAACTAAACAATCCTCCCTAAAGGAAAAGCTGAAAAAGAATAAAGCTTCCTTGAAACTGGCTATTGACATAATTTTCGATGCAAAGCAGTGAGTGTCACAATTTCTTAAAGACATTATCATGAATTCTTTCGAGGACGCCATGACACTTGCCTATGCTAATAATGTCGAGAAATTTCCAGATCTAAACTTCCCCTCGCTCGACTCTGCTCTTGTTGATAGGGTCATGGATAAAATCAAGAAGATGGAGCAGGGGAGAGAAGTTTTCAAAAGGGAGGAAATCGATGCCTCAAAAATTTTATCTTTTGAAATTCCTTCTTTCGAAGTTGAATTAGACTTCGAAGACGAAGGCGATAAAGATGAGGTTATCGAAGAAGAAGGCAGCGACAATGATGATGATAATGATGATAACAACGATGATAACATCAACAGAGATCAAGGTTTAGGCGGTGCTAGAGGTGGTCAATCTGATGCTCCTGAGAAATATGGAGATGATAACATGAGAACTTCTAAAAAAGGCAATCCCGATCCATCTCGTCATGAAGCAAGCCCGCCTGAACCCCCTGCACCTTCAAACCCTCAGGAAGAGCCTGCTTATATTAACATTAAAGAATCAAAATAGAAGGAGCAGGCTTCTCAAGCGTCAATTCCTATTTCTCAAGTATGGGATTCTCTGTTGTTACTTCAGTTGTAATCTTTTATTGTTGTAATAAAGAGGTTGACTAGTTAAGTCTTGACTTTATTTTCTTTTTCTTTTTGTTTAAATAGGAGTTACAGTTATCCACAATGCCTCTCCTATTAGATTTGGCATCGCGCGTTATCAATATCAAAGAAGATTGTTAGCGGCTCTTGAAAAGAAAAGGCTTCTCGATGATACCTTATCCGTTCGTTTTCAAGATAACACAGAAGCCTTAAAATGTATAGAAGATTTTTGCTCCAGAAAATAATTATAAGAAATCTCAACAATCGGATTGCCAACTTAGAAGCATATGTTAAGAGCAAAAGTGAAGCGAATTTATCATTGAAGCGTCAAGTCAAGTCAAATCCATCAATCGACTTTGATCATAAAATGTCAGAACTCTTCCAATAGATAAGTGATTTAGAGATGAAATTAAAGGATAGTCAGGCTCAATGTGAATCTTTAGAGTTTATTATGGGGAATAACATCTCAAGTATTTATTTTCCAATTTCTCCTGCTATTTCATCTGTCTCCAAATCTACTAGGTCCACTTCCCTTCATATGTAGAAGTTTCCCACTATGACAAATCCTCTACCAGGCTTAGACGAAAAGGTAGTGGGGGAATGGTGCAGAAAAGTTAAATTTGAAATGATGAAGTATTTTTATGAGCAGCAAAAAGTAAGATACTCTCAACGCATAAATGAATATGCGACTAAGATTCAAAAGCTAAACACGATAAGTATCTTCTTTTAAAGCACATTGCTGATTTAAAAAGGGAAAATAAAACCCATAAAGGTGCAAACAAGGCCTTTAATCGTGCTTTGAAGACCAACATCGAGACCATTGATGATAAAGACAAAATGAGAAATAAAGAGAAGAAACTAAAAGAGGTCCTTCACATTGCTATCCATCACATCGGGGACCCCATAATTATTAAGAATTTGAACAATGCAACTCAAGATTTATGAACGATTTATGAAATGTATATTTTTGTTCTATACACTTGTAAATAATGTCATATGTTATATAAATTACACAAATTTTGTAAATATCACCTGGATTGTGGTCCTTTCCTGTAATGTTGTTTCTGAAACATCTATTTGATAGCTTGTACCATAATTTCTGTGTTTGTTGGATCTTTCAATCCTTTTTACTGTTCCGCAAAGCGCAAAATAAATAGTATTTGTTATTGTTAGTTTGTAATTCGTGTAGGAGTTTATGCATATCATTTGCAGATATTAACGAATCATTATATCAAGATTTGATAATAAATGAAAAGTAACATTGTTTGACGAAATGTTTTGAATTTCATCTTTGGTAATAATAAGAGATATTTGAAACTTCAACTTTAGACATATTGCTGAAATATCAGAAGTCTGATGGTAGAAAAACCTTTGTCTCAACCGCGGATATTAATGTTTTAGAAAGTCATACTCTGAAGATAGCTAATAAAAAGTTAATAATGACCATGTTCAGAGATCATTGTCTGAACACTTGTAATAGGAATCCATTGACCCAGATCGGGCATTAATAAATGAAATTCAAAAGTTAGAAATTTTGGAACCCAGATTAGGGTCTTAGCGAATAATAGCCAGTAGTCCATGATAATCTTCTTAATAGAAGTCTTGAGCCCAGATTTGGGCACTAATGAGTGAAGTTAAGTGATAGTCTCAAAACCCAGATTCAGGTATTAATGATGGATACTCAGAAAGCCATGATAATTATCTTTGTAATAGAAATCTCAAGCCCAGATTAGGGTATTAATAAGTGAAGTCTGGTAATAGTTTCGAAACCCAAATTCGGGTATGATGAATTGAAAGATCCGTAACCCAGATTCGGGCGTTAACGGATGAAGTTTAGATATAAGAAACCCGAAACCCAGATTCGAGTATTAATAAGTGGAGTTCCTTTCTACTCCTTAGATTTTGTCTTCATTGACATGTGTAAACCCTTTAGACTGTGTATGTAGTTGTAGTTTGATTGGTTGCTTCTCGAGCTAGGACATCTTAGTCCAACATTTGATATGCCACTTCTCTGGCTTGGACGTCTTAGTCCGGTGTTTGATGTGACTCTTCTTAGGCATGGACATCTTAGTCTTCTATAGATATGCCGCTTCTTGGGCTTGGACGTCTTAGTCCATTGTTTGATGAGCCTCTCTTTGGGCTTGGACGTCTTAGTCCATTGTTTGATGAGCCGCTTCTTGGGCTTCGACATCTTAGTCCATCGTTGTTTGGTGCTCTTGGTTAGCTCATTCTCAAGCTGGAACCAAGGACTTACCCAACCTCCCTCTAGGAGGCGGCTTGACCTAACCAAAGGCGTGGCTAAGGGCTTGTCGATGCTTTAACCTGGCCATAAAGTGGCGCAGATAAAGGCTTACACTCCTCCCTCCAGGAGGTGCCCTGCCCTAGCCATAGCGTGGAGCAGACAAGGGCTTGCCGATGCTTTAACCTGGCCATAGCATTGTGCGAATAAAGGCTTACTCCCTCCAGGAGTTGCCCTGCTTTGGCCATAGCATGGTGCGGACATGGGCTTGTCGATGCTTTATCTTGGCCATAGCGTGCGCGAATAAAGGCTTAATCTCCTCCCTCTAGGAGATGCTCTACCCTGGCCAACTCAGTGCGGATAGAGGCTTTGACCATTTAAGGTAATGTCCAAATGAAAGGAGCATTTCACTCCCAATGATGTTGATTCTCTTTAGTAAAGTAACTCTTTATTGACCTCATTTAGTATCTCTTTACAAATCATTGATTTTGCCTTGACGAAAAATTTGATTATCACCCCTTCCAAGGCACTATAGTGGTTAGTTTCATGACCATTCATCATATGGTAGTGGCAGTGGGATCCTCCCAGATTTCTTTCTTATTTTGGTTTCTTCTTTTGTGATGGCCAATAGTTGAGCTCATCTTTGGTTTGCAAGGAGACATTATCAATAGAAGTTGTTAAGTTTCATTCTTTTGGAAGTCTTGATTTGAAGCTTATTTCTTGATAATGGCTTCTAGATCTTTTGTTACTTGGCTTCATAGTTTTACCCTCATCGGTTGTTTTCCTTTTTAACACCCTTGAGAGTTCATGTGTAGGAAGTGTTTCAGTTGTAGCTTTTTTCCATTTATGAGCAAAGGCATTGTAATACGCCATTATTCCTTTATTGAAGATTGTGCCCTTGGTATAATATTGAATCGTTTTCCTCATTTGGTCAAATAGATTGTCACTTCTATTTATCTTTTCTCCTAAGACAAAGATAGGGGTAGGGCCAATATGGAAAGGATTTAAGCTCCATTTTTCTGGATCATATGATTTTGCTCTTTTCTTCTTTATAATCCTTAGAGCTTCCAATCTTATCATTTGCTCTTCATATTGTTTGGAATCTTGAGTTGTTTTTGGGGAGAATCCTATCAAGTGTGGTTACGAGGATCCTTGCTCAGATCTTTTGATTCTGTTAGCCATGATGAAGTAAGGCCTAGAGTGGGCAAGCTTGGAATAGGATTGAGTTAAAGGTAAGGAATGTTGGATGTTCAACAGAATCGGAGATTTGAGCCCTCCTTTAAGCACCAAAATGTTAACAAGAAAACTTGTCAACATTCCAAAGATGATTTTAAGAAAAAGGTTAGCCCTTTTTAACCTCTCTTGGTTAAGTTGAGGAAGATAGGATATTGGTATTCTTATTGATTCAACCTTTTGAATGGGTTGCTTTTGTGGAAACTTTTCTTGTTGACTTTTCGATCCAGATGAAATCCTTAAATTCCATCTCTTTTGGATTTTCGAGTCGATTAAAGTAGTTTGGTTGTGCCTTCGAAACCTTCCTGTCAAAATAGTTGCAGAATGTTAGTGGAATGGCCCTAAGGATTCAATGGAAAGGTTTGTCTTGGAAGGTTTCAACCTTGTCTAAAGCTAGGCTAGTTAGTGACTTAGGTTTAGTTTTGGAATCTAAAGTAGACCGGTTTGGGTTAAGGTTTCAACTCACTAGAAGGTAAGTGTTTGGAGAATGGTGGGTTGTAATCGAGGACTTGGATTACTTGGTAAATCTGAGGTTCCGACTCACTCGGAAGGAGCCTTTCCTTGAAGTTGAAACCTGAAAAATACAATTAAACCCAGTAAAAGACCTTCAAACAATTATATAATCAAAAGTATTAAAATCTTCCCTTTTATTAATCCAATAATGATTGTGCTGAATGATTATCCCCAATTTGATTTACAAATTAGGGTTTACAACTTTGCAAATTTAAGAAATTACAAGTTTGGAATGAGCGAATTTAGATCCCCTAAAACAGACCCCTTGGGTCTTATTTGTAGATGCAGGTTGGCACCTTTCGACCTAGTGCTTTCGACTTGGTTGAGAAGTGGCTTCAGATACCTTTCAACTCCTTCAACACTTGCGCACCCCTCTACAATGCTTTCGAATGGGGCGAATTCCTCTTTCTTCATCGAAAGGGGTGGTTGCGCCTTTACTTCTTTATGTTGCTTTGTTGTCATAAGGAATGAAGGTAGGAGCTTTCTACTCTATGGATAAGTAGTTTCCAAGTATTCCGAAGGTGTTGAAATGTTGATAGTTTGACGCCATTAGTAGCTTCCGAACTTATGCTTGTGAACTGATGTAGAGCCTTCCTTGGATGTTAAGGGCTTCGACCGGTTCGAAAGGCTTGCTTTTTCTTTCGAAAGGGTTGTTCCATCTAAGGCGTGTTTTTGAGTGGTTTGAGTGAAGGTGAAACCTTTGGTTTCAAAAGGTTTGGCATGCATATAAAGGGTTGTCATTCCTTGTCTTCGAAAGGTGTTGCTTTAACTCAATCGAAAGGTCTTCATGCATATGGAAGCACCTACTTCGAAAAGTGATCTCTTGAAGTGGAAGAGTGCTTTCGACCCCTTCGAAAGGTTGTGATACTTCAAGTCTTTTGCTGCGCATCCCTTCGACTCCTTCAAAAGGTCTGTTGGTGTTTTTTTTCTCTTGTTCTTCTTTGTCTTCCACTAATCAGGTTTTGACAAGATTGAAAGGATATTTGGTAGTAACACCAACTCTTTAGCTAAGTTGGCAAGTACACGAGGAGCACAAGAAGCTCGAATTGTACCGGTGGGATATCAGGAAAATCCTAGCATCAAAGAGAATTAAACTAACTCAAAAATTGAAGTTTTAGTGATGACTAGGTCTCAGGCTTCAACACATAAATAGAAGGGAGATGAAATTTGGATTCCTCAAAAAGATCTCCCCCATAGAGGAACTAATGATCAATATGAGGACAATTGGATGACTCCTATTGTTGAGTATATAACAGAAGAAAAACTGCTAGCGTATAAGAAGAAAGCGAGAAAGAAAAGCACCAATCCCCAACTTTTATCATGGCATATGGAATACTCTATAAAAAAGGATATTCACTCCCTTACTTGAGATGCGTTAGTCTAGAAACAGGGGCCAAGTTGCTCAAGGAGGCCCACGAAGGATTTTGTGGAGACCGTTCTAATGGAATAAAACTGGCTAAGAAAGTTATCAGACGAGGCTTCTATTGGCCTCAGATGACTAGCCAGGCTGTTGACTGTGTGAGAAAATGTGACAAGTGCCAAAAATTCTCTAAAATTCCTCATTTACCTCCAGGCCAACCGACTTCTATATAAGCCTATGGCCTTTTGATATATGGGGAATTAATTTGATAGGACCATTGCCATGTCCAAAGGAGAAGCTAAGTATGCAGTGGTGGCCATTGATTATTTTACAAAGTGGGTGGAAGTTAAACAACTCCCAAATATCACGTTGGGAAAGGTTCTCAAGTTTGTAATAAAAATATTGTTACCCGATTCGGAATTCCACACAAGATAATTTTTGATAATGGAACCCAATTTGAAAGCGAGTAATTCACCGATTTTGCAGCAAAAATGGGATTATCAAAGCTTTTCATATGTAGCCCATCCCAAAGCAAACGGAGCAGTTGAAGCAGCCAACAAAACCGTAAAGATTATTCTGAAGAAACGGTTAGACAAAGCAAAAGGGAATTGGGTGGAGGAGCTACCCCTTGTCCTGTTGGCATATAAAACTTCTACTAAAACTAAGACAAGGCACACTCCATACTTCCTCACATATAGATATGAAGCCATGCTTCCATTGAAGTCGAGGTGTCTTCTCAATGAAGGATCGCATATGCATTTGATAAAAATCAAGAGTTAAAGAACGAATCCTTAGACCTAATTTATGAATTGTTTCGTTGAGGACCCTGGAATCATGTGCGGTTCCTTCCCATCCTGCCATTACATACAAAAATTTCATATCAAAATTACATACTGCGATGACATTCTGATAACAGTCTCCCTGAACGCTTCCTCTGAATGGAACTTGATCACGAACTGGAATATTTGCATCTATTAAAGTACCGTCTAATGTCCCAGCTGCACCTTTAAAAGGACCTTCGACCGCTACTTCATCATCTCATTCACTGTTTACATTATTAGGTGGTAAATTAGTTGATGCAGGCAACCATGCATGTATCCCATGTGCAACAGTGGCTTCAAATATGCCTCTTAAGAGTTCAACATTTTCTAAAGGGTTATTGCGAAATTTTACCACTTTTGGATATTTCTATGTAATAAAATGTGTGTAATAGATTAATATAAATTATTGGCATATCAGACAAAATAATATTTATCACAAAAAATGTATAGAATATGTAATGGACTTGCCTCAATAACCTCATTCCATTTCTCCGGGATCAACAGTACAGTATTTGTGTGGGTACTAAATCCATGGCCAGATAGTCTAGTTATTTTTACCGAAAGTCCATAATTAGCCCTTAAATAATCATAGTGATTTTTAAATTTCTTATGCTCAAAACTAACACTCTATTTTGTGGTGAACTCATTCTCACCAACATTTTTCATGAATCCTGAGTAAGTGTTTTTCCTTTATGCCCTTGATTATTGACTTCTCTCAAGCATAACTCAAGGAATTGTTTTTCCATTTCAGCATTTCTCGAAAAAGTTGCTCTACTCTCAGAAGCTATATTTTCATCAATCTCAGAGTTTCTACCTTCTACTTGAAGCCATTCTTATAAAACTGTGAATATGTCTAGAAATAAGTTTTATTTAGATTACAAAACTCTAAAATAACAATACTTTTTTCTTGTAGAACCATTGCCATATTTACAAAATACATTTTCAGTAGTTCTAGCAGTAGTAATAATAACGCATGTAAGTATTATAAGGTACAAAATAATATTGTTCCAATAGTTTGAAAATACAGTAGATCAATTATCAACTTAAAAAAGAAATAAAAAGTGCAAAATATGTATCCAAGTTGTTTTCATAGTATTCTTTCAACTTTCTATGTACAGAGTAAATTTAAAATTTAGTATGCAATGACCTTTTTCTATTACCTTAAATTATTTTTCAATGTGCTATTATACAGTTAAGAAATTATAAATTTTGTAACCGAAAAATAAATATCCTTCAAAGCTATATTAGACAGTGCAATACCTCATTTTGTAGATAACTGATTAACTTATGAAACTAATTACATGTTTGAAAACTCTTTATGTCATAATAATGTGAACTTAAGTTGTCTGACCCGAAATACGCACACAACCCTAAAAAGCATGGATACGGATAGATATGTAAACATAAGGAGTCATAAAAAAGTACAATTTTAATTAAATCTACTTCGTCCACCACTGAGATCTGATAGGAATCACAACATCAAATGATACGCAACACTTAGAACAGCTGCTTCTAATATCTTTAACAAATATGTGCCAAAATTCGGTACATGTTAAATTTGATATCATAATATCATGTTCCTCCTATCATTTTGAATAAAATATGAATACAAAATCATATTGACAAGTAATATGTACAAGCAGCATCAAATATATGTTATCCTAAGTTATATTTCTCAAAAGCTAAGTTACATTACATAGAACTTTAACACATATTTGATACATAACATACATTTAACTTCCAAACAAATATGATTAGTGATACCGAGGTACCAAATTTAATACAACTTTGTCAATATGTAGGCAAATTTATAAGAAAATTTATCACATACAAATCCGATACAACAAAAAATAAAGTACAGCCAACAAGTTAAAGAATAAAAGATTGATGTTTAAGTATACTTGGCTGTACTTTTCATTTGAAAGAAATATAAGTAGATATAAGTTAAAATAATGCACGGATATACCTATAAAGTAATGTATAGCTTAAGACTGTTCAACAGATTGCTTTCATTTTCTAGAGTAGTTGACTCTAAATCAAATAAAAAATTCACTTCGTGATTAAATAGCACAGTTACATGTACCTTGCTACTCCTCTATCTTGCTGCTCCTGCTCGAAATGAAATCAAGTTGTAACTAGAACTGAACAAAAAATTTTTATATAGAGAAGTGCATAGGGGTATTATTGGTAACTACATTCCAATAAGATCTGGAACGTGAATTAAGTGATATTTTTATGGTTAATAAAAGGTCGCTGAATTGACCGAATAACACTAACTTAAAAACGAATCCAAACATCTTCAAAACTTATGAACACTGAATATATCCGTTTTCAGAAGCTTATTCGGTGCCACTTACTGAAAAAAAATGGAACCTTAAACATTGAGTGAAAACAATGCATTATTATTTCCACTAAGAAAATCATTTTAGTGTTCTACAGCTTAGTGTGCTTTTGTTGGCATTCGGCTTTTCTTTTCTGGCCACCTTTATAATTTTAATAGATATGACATTTTTTGTGTGCTTCTGGCCGCTATATCATATTCCTTCACTCGGTTATTTATAGCCCTAACTTCTCTTCCCAACATAGTACGTGTTTCTCCAAAATTTCAAACCCTAAACCCTAAAAAAGACTCTCTTTTGCCAAATAGATAATGGAAAGTGAAGATCAAAATGAGGTTAGATTCTTTTTCTTATTGTTTAGGGTTTCTATTGCTTTTTAGAAAATGTTGTTTAGGGTTTTCTATTGCTTAGAGTTTATATTGTTTTTTAGGATATTTCTACCCATTCCTTGGCTAATGCAAATTTGGAGGATATTAAATTAGATGATGTTGTAATATAGAATGTCAATGTAAGTTTTTGATTTTTAGGGTTTTTTATCGTACAATTTATATGTCTTATTTCACAAATAGATTACATTAAATTTGGTTTTCCACTTCGTAAATGGAGGATGTGAATAATAATAAAAATAAGAGTGTACTTATTATTTCAGATGATAGATTTGTTGATGGTGACAATATAATGCGAGATTATCAATCAAATGATTCAATAGACATAAAAGTTGATTTGACAAATCATTTTACAACCGATCAAGTAAGTATTCATTAAAAAAAAATTACGATTGATAATATGATTATAAAAATGAACCATATTAATTTATTTTTATTTTTTGCTTGTTATGTTAATTAGATATTTGATTCGTAGAACACATTGATCCGATGCTGTAAAACAACAGGAAAAATGTCAAAACCGTTGTCGTGATTTTGAAGTTTGATAAATTAGGACCTCGAAAAAAACCAAGGTTGGAGTTGGGATGTGAAAGGGGCAGAGTTTACCATAGCCATCAATCTAAGTCGGTGAAAAAGGAAAACAATGTAAAATGACCCAGACCTACTGCCACTAGAGAATGCAACTGTCTATTTCTATTGAAGGGAATGTATCTAGACGAAGATAAATGGAATTGTAATTAAAGGAGTACATAATCACGAACTTCCTTATTCTTTAGAAGGACATTTGTACGCAGCATAGTTGATTGACGAAGGGAATTTTTTTTAGAAGACATGACTGTTGCAGGTGTGCCTCCAAGAGAAGTATTAGTTACCATTAAAAAGTCATTTCCGGAAAATACCTCAACTTTGAAGACTATCTACAATGCTAAATATAAAATGCAGTTATTGGCAATGGAGTGTAGATCTATGGTGCAACATTTAATGAAATGACTTGTAGAGAAGCATTATGTATATTTTGAGCGACAAGATGCAAAAACTGATCGTTTGATAGATATAATGCAGTCTCATCTGGAGTTGTCCATATTGTGCAAGTATTTTCCATCAAGTCTATTGCTTGATTGTACATATAAAACAAACCGTATAATATGCCTTTGTTGGAAATGGTTGGTATGACTACTATAAGCCGAACATTTAGTATTGCTCATGCATTTCTAGCACATGAGAGGAAGGGGAATCACGATTGGGTGGTACTCAAGATAAAACATTTTTATTTGCTCGACAAACTACTCAAGGTTATAGTTAGTGATAGAGAATGGACTTTGATAAATGGAATTAGAAAAAATTTCCACTGGCAAAGTTGATGATGTGTTTATGGCACATGAAAAATAATGTCATTACGAATTGCAAACTAAAGTTTAAAACAACTGAATTTTTTCGAGATGTTTTTGTAAAGTTGGAAGAAGGTGGTCCATGCACCGATCGAAGATGAATTTTAGATATAATGTAATGATTTTCAAAAAGATTGGATAGATTACCCTAAAAGTTTGAAGTATATTCATGATCATTGTTTGGGATACAAAGAGTATTTTTCTTATGCATGGACAAATAAAATTAAACACCATAATAATAGGACAACAACTAGAGTAGAGACTTCGCATGCTTAATTGAAAAAACATCTTGGTACGTCTAGAGCAACATTTGTTGTACTATGGTCAAAACTGGATAATATGTTGTGTCTACAACATATGGAAATAAAAGCTAGATTTGAAAGAAGTTTAAGAGTAGTACGGATTGCATATCAAGTTCCGTTGTTAAAACAATTGCGAGGTAAGGCATGTATTTTTGCATTGGATCTGATTGTGAACGAAATGGAAAAAATTAGTTATGTTGCTTTGAATGCATCCGTTTGTGACTATTTGAACCGACTAGTGTGTGGTATTCCATGTGCATATGAAATATACAAATATCACATTGAAGGTCTTCCACTACCGATTAAGCTCGTAGATGAACATTAGAGACAATTAAATTATATTCCATAAGTTGAAGAGTCACTCGTGTTTATCCATACACTTGAGTTTGCTTACATTAAAAGATTATTTGATTCGGGCACAGCCGAGGGAAGAAAGTTTTACTATTGAAGTTAAGAGAAATTGGTTTGATGACCTCGACATCTACATTGGAACCGAAAATAGAGAAACACAAAGGTAGACCAATCGGTAGTAAGAACAGATCAACTAGCAAACAAGTCAAACATCAAAAATCTACAAAATGAGATCCATCTGCTTTTGGAAATGCAAAAATTGTTAACGAAATTCTTTCTCAATCTAGTGCGAACAAGAAACTGCCTCCACAATAGAAAAAACCTAATGTGAAGTTTGATACGAGTTATGTAAATACATCAAATTCAGATTCTAAATACTTAGCTTACCCACCAGCTTTTATACACCTATATATTGTTAACATTGAAGATGTTTTGGAAGATGGTAATTGTGGATTTTGATGCATAGCAGAAAACTAAATTCCAATTGGAAAGAAGTAAGGAAGTCGATATTAGCAGAATTGATGAAAAATTAGGATTTATATGTTAGACATTTCGATATAACATACCATGAAGCTTTAAAATTGGCTACCGATTGCGACTCTAGTCCTTGTTTTAAAAATAATTGGATGATAATGCCTAAAAGTGGATACTTGGTTGCCAATGTATTCAATCAAGATATGGATTATATATCCAATCGTCAGAGTTTGACATTTTTTCAACATGAAACTAGCCAAAATCTAGGAGATGAGCAACGATTCATTGTTTTTGCAAATATTCTAGACTACCACTTTATCAAATTGGCATTAACGGAAAATGCACCCATCCCACCGGTGGCTAGCTTTTGGTTTAGATTGGCAACTAAAGAAGCTAAACTATGGAGCGAACTATACATTGATCGACAAGATGAACTTTTGAAAATTTGTCTATCGGATATGGCAATAAAGGATGCTCATTTTTAACTCAAATTAACTAGCTTTTTATTTTTAGCAAAGATTCAAATGTATTGAAATGTAAACTTGAAAATTTTGTTAGATGGATGATTCAAGTATATTGAAAATTTAATATATTATCGGTGTTGATTCTATATTGGTGTTATTTATATTTATTGGTATTGATTCTATAATTTATTGGTGTTGTATTATCACTTGAATTATCTTATAATTTATTGGTGTATTGAAATGTATTGTCACTTGTATGTGTAAAAAACTTGTGTAAAAATAACTACTAAACTTAATGAAATGTATTGTGTGAAAATGCCTTATAAGTTTATTAAAATGTATTGTTACTTGTATTCTGTGAAAACCAAAATTTCATACTATAAAAAAATAGTAACTCATTCAGCAAACAAGAGTCGTACTATTCCCGAGTGCTTTAGTTGTTTGGAACCGACCAGCAGGAAACTCACATCATTCCCCTTACTTAACGGTGGTTTGACGTCATGAAAACATAAAACGCACGGTGTACAACCATCGTTCATTGATTATTATTTTAAAAGCAAAAATTAACGGGAGATCGTTCGTTTGGAGCCGAACAGTTGGGTAGAGAGGCGGTGGCTTAGAGCCGTATGGTGGTTACTGTGGACGACCAGTACATCACATATATATGACAAAAATTAACAAGAGATCGTTTGTTTGCAGCCGAACAGTTGCGTAGAGAGGTGGTGGCTTAGGTCCGTACGGTGGTTATTATGGTCGACCAGTACATCGTATATCTTGGATAAATTTTATTATAAATATTAACAGACGTTCATTTATTAATGGTTGAATACGGCTGGTAGTGCACGGTGGCCATAAGCCGAAGCTCCTTTGTTTCCTACGATTTTTTAGAGCCGACCAACTTTGTTTCCTTTGTTATTTAGCCTTACATTACTTTGTATGCTATGGCTATTTAGCTTGATATTAATGTAATGTTAAAAATCTTAAAATAAATGTTTTTATTCAAAGAAACTTTAGCATTTTAGCTTGTTTAACTTCTCATCAGAAGGATCCACACATATGCATGCAGACCTGGTCCAACGAGTAGAGCATGTCAGTTTTGACAACCAACTTCAGTAAGGTCAAGATATCAAAATTTGTAGGATCGATTTCACCCTAGAGGAGGTGAGGGGTGAATAGGGTGATACAATCAATTATAAAAATTTATTACAGAAGTATATAAATAATCGCAGCACTAATAATAACAGAATAATAGCAGAATATTAAAAGCAGAAAACAGAACACACAAATTTACCCAGCTTCAGCAAAACCCTGCATACGTGCTGCCCCCAAGGTTTCTACTAGTAATTAAGTAGTCAGACGCTTACACACGTAAACTCGCGACACCCGCTATCGACTAACCTAACTCTACGCTCAAAACCCTGCCACAACTCAGCCACTGAGTTGTGAATTCTCGAACTACACCACCGTAGTTCGTCCCCTAGCCACACGACTAGTAAATTACCGAAGTTTAAAAGTAAATACAAAGTAAAAACAATTTTAAAAACAAAAAATCCCTAATATATAAAATTAATCCCAACGGCTATTTATAATAACCGGCCCAAATCAAAAATAAAAGTAAATCCCCTGTTTCTTTTATATTATTCGGCCTGGTTCCTTCTATCGTTTGTGATAATGGTTATTGTCCCTTCTTCGTTCTGTACTCTTTCAGTTTTTAGGGCTGTGCGATTTGAAGTTGCCGCTTTGAAATGATGCTTCGATTGAGATCTGAATTGATGGCTGCTTTGTTCTACTTCGGCTCCTTCAACTTGTCGACCGTATATACTTGGTTGAAAAATTTGTAAGTGATATTCCTTTTTGATTTCGATTGTGCTCGGCTATGATTCAAGTTGTATGATTTATTCTTCTCTGTTGTTACTTGAACTCGAATGATTTTTTAGGCTATTGATGATTTGGGTTAAATAGGGTTTAATGCCTTAAATTTTCGTTCGTCTGATATTTTGCTCAGCCGTTTGATTTAGCTTGAATGTTGGCGATTTCTTTAGACTTGTTCAATTCGTATATTATTGTTGCTTGAGTATCACGGCTTTGATTTTTGCTCGTTCGATTCCTTTCCTTGGTCACCACGGTTTTGATTTGCTTTTGAATTTGTTTTCATTCTTTATGTTGTTGACATCGGCCTTGACTTTGTTATACTTGTTAAATGCTCTGTAAATTTTTGACCTGATGCTTGATCACTGTTCGTCCGGCTTTGACTTTGGTATGAAACTGATACTTTGATTCGTCTTCATGCCTGATAGCATTTTCGACCTAATGCTTGTCTACATGCTTACTATATCCCTGTACTTCATGTTGTTCGGTCTTGTTTCACTTCACTGTTCACATTTTGTTGCACTGCTTTACTACAACCATATTGTCACCTCTGTTTTTGGTATCATGTATTCTAGTTGCATATGTATAGATGTAATTTTGCTCGCATGATCTGTTGGTTCATCACTTGGTAGAGATGTTGTATGGTTGTTCGAGTCTGCTTTCAATGTGTATGCTTTGACTGTTGCCTCTGGTTTCACTGCACATATATGTTCAAGTTATACTGCTCTTTATATATATATATGTATGTATGTATGTATGTATGTAGTTTACTGATGTATGTTTGTAGCCTTGCTTGTCTACTTGTATTTGCATGCTTGCTGCTGCTTTGTACATGCTTCAATTCATGTATACTTGGTGCCTGGTCTATGTGAGTCTATTGGGTCCACTTGCATATTGAACTAAACCCCGTATTGCTGTATTTTGGTCATTGCATTGCTTTGACTCATACTTGCCTTTCACTCGTCAATTTGGTTGAGTTATCATGCCAGGTCTGGTTGTAGCTTTGCACTTGAAGTCTGTAGCTTTTGGTTTGCATATTAAACTTCCATGTCTTCACTTGTTCCACATGAGTCTGGGCTTGTGTATGTGATGTTTTAGTTTGACTATGCACTGCATCTTGAAGTCTGCATGCATCTATGTTGCTTGTTGTTTCTCACATGTATATATGTATGTCGAGACTTTCATTGTCTTCGACGTTGCCTTTTCTTGTGTGGTCTGGTTGGAGTCTTCATGTGGCTACACTTCTGTTGTAGTGTGCATTGTGCATGTGTGATGGTTCCTCTTGGAGTCTGAGTTGTTTTATCATGTGCTTTGAATCATTTGTGTTCAAAACTGTTTTGGTACTGTTTCAATTTTGTCTGGTTCACTTTGAACTTCATGTTGATTTTTGAAATCGCACCTGAGTTGAATCCAGCATAAGGCTCGGGTTTGACCTTGTGCTCGTGTCGTGACACTATTTGTATTGCACTTGAGTTGAACCCGGCTTTTGATTGGGTTTGACCTTGTGCTCACCTGTCCCTGTAGTTTTATCAAGTGTATATCGGTGTGCACGGCCTTGTGGCATGTACAATGATACACTATGCATGTCACAAGCTGTTCGTGTATGATGAATTCAAATTTAAATGATGACAAACAACCCAAATAACCGAGGAAAATAATATTTTCAACATACATTTTATTATACACTGCAAAAATATTTCTTTTTCAATTTTACCGCGTCGGTGTTTTCTTTGCAGATAATTCAGATGCTGGATTTAATCTGGAATAGAGTTGAAGATAAAACGAGTGACTGAGTGATATGTAGTGAGGTGCAAATGTAAATTGAAAATTTTGATGTACTCCAATTTGTATTGTAATTGAAAATTGTATATATATAGTGAGAGCTCAGATTTGTACTATTCAAAATTGTAATAAAAATTTTGTTTGAATAAAATATCTGTTTGAATTTAAATTCCGTGTTATTTATTTTATTCAGTAAATATTTATTTAATTATGTGAAAAATAAAATAGTACATTAACAAATACATTTAAATGAATATATATATATATATATGTGTTTGTTATCATCAAACAAAAGTCATATACTTGCATATTCAACAAAATTAACATTATAATCTACTAAGGCTACACCCATAGTAACCATGAAAACAAGTACTACATCTGAGGTACCACAAGCATATGCTTCAATCAACTATTGCTTTTTTAGAGAGTTTTGTTTCACTTTATATTGATCACCGTCATTGTTTTATATGCTTAAGGAAACTTAGCATACAGCTATTAACAGCCGCCCATCTCTAAAATTGGATGGAAAATGGTGGCCGACTAGAAAAGACAGTATTTTTTTGTATACTTAAGCTTCAATCGGCCAGTGACCATTGTACACCACAGAAGAACACGGTCTAAGGTCACCGACCAGAAAAGGAAACTTATTTGTAAAGTATGTCCAATGTTTACATGACTAGCAATAACTGAATGTTAGAGTACACTCATGATAGAAGGTTGCCGACCAAAGTATAAAAATAGCAACAGTACATTCTAGCTGTGAAAATAAAACAATCAAAACCACAACAATATATAATCCCACATTCACCAAAACCACACTAATATGTAGTCATACATTCACTAAAGCGACACCAACATAGTAAGGAAGCAACATCAATTTATATTCTAGCAAATCAAACGTTCAATTATGTTAGACATGAGTACACATCAAAGCAAAACAAACATTCAATTTTATTAGAATCAAAAAGCAAAGCAAATTTGTTTTCAAGTCAAACTGCTTAATACAAAAAGCATTGTTTTCAATTCAAACAACTCAGACTACATCAAGTCAAAATACTTTCATCTACTCATATACAAAATACAACCATCTAACCCCTAAGATCATTCTTCCATTTTGCATGTTTCTCCCGTTTATCTGGTTCATTCAGTGCTCTCTGCATTAAATTCAAATAAAATCAAAATTCAAGTAAATAAAAAACGAGTAGAGAACATAGTTACTTACCAGCTTATCGTTATTGTCAACTTTCCTTACGCAACTTCTCCTCACTTCTGAGTTTTGAACAGTGGGATGCGGCACACTCAAATACCATGGCATGTACTTAGCCGTACAATCCCAAGGATCAACTGCATGAGTAGATAGTTATTTTAAAGAGAGTACATGATCTTATCGATTTTTTGAATA
Organism: Allium fistulosum; assembly: GCA_030737815.1. Lineage (NCBI taxonomy): Eukaryota > Viridiplantae > Streptophyta > Magnoliopsida > Asparagales > Amaryllidaceae > Allium > Allium fistulosum. Next base: position 286,747,367 of record CM060904.1, on the reverse strand, counting down.
CCGATATCCAGTGTCAAATTCAATTTTATATTGGTTACCATTTCGACCTCTACGATATTTGCTTGGCGCCATTGGATTTGTGGGGATATGCTGAGCAATACCAAAATTACGTAGCACTTTATTTGGATAGTATGGTACCACAATATCAAAACAAAAAATGATGCCATTATAAAATGTGACTTCAGGCAAGGGGTAATGAGACCTCACAATATGATATGGATCCCAACATCCCAAAAAAATAACATGCCATGGGTATAGCATAATACAGTCATAAGCTTTTGAAAATAATCAAATAGCCAAAACAAGGGGACCAATGTTCAAAAAATAATACACTCATGTAAAGAAGTAGAACATATATACAAAAAATAATAAATTAGAATGACATGGATCCCAACATACCTAAAAATAAACACAATCAGTAAATCACTTACAACTAGACTTAATAAAATGATATTCATACTTACATCATGTGCAGATAAATCATCCAACTGTTCTCAAAGTCGTACTATAGCCGAAGTTGTATCTCTGGATTGTTTCATTAGTTTCCATCTACACATCCTTGGCATCGTGTCATCATAGTTTATACTAGGAATAGCATTAGGAAGCATATGAATATGATCGTAAATCAAAGCGTATATAAATATTCATTAGTATTTATTTTACTATTCGGGTAGATTGGTAAAAAATAGAAATGACTTATTGTTAACAATGTCAAGTAACCAGCCATCTGTTTTACATCCTGTCTTGAAGCCAAACCCAATTGACGATATAAAAAGACTATTGCTCCCATCCTCCAAGCTTGTTCATTCACATGATTTATGTTCTCCAAACATCTCAAATAGTTCACCAGAACCTTCGTGCCTGACTTATCACAAAATAATGAACAAATCGGTAAATAAAGCATATACGCACGGGCAACGCCTACGAAATCACCTTCATTTACATCTTCTTCTTTTTTCCTTTTCCTTAAATGTTTCCAATAAGAAGTTGAGCTTAACTGAGTTAGAATAATTTAGTTGTTCTCTCGCTACAAAGTCATCAACACCAAGATAATGCACTAAAATGCCAACTGAATTATGATCATCCTTCTCCGCATAAATACAACTACCTACAACGAGAATTTTCAAAATTTGTGTGACATCTTCCAAGGTTATTGTCATTTCTCTAGAAGGCAAATGAAAAGAATTTGTTTTGGGATGCCATCTCTCGATGAAAGCTGATATAGTCACCTAGTCACATGCTTGTATGAGAATTATGCCAAAGTGTACAAACTTGAATTTTCAATTTTTTGAGCAATTGGAGTTGGCATATCATCAACACTACATTTCTTCACCTTCATTGTATGGGAAATGCATTTAATCAGGCCTCGATCCTAATTTAAAAAGTCATAAATTGTCATACAATTTAAATTTTATTTAATAAATTGCACAAAATAAAATCCAACTAGCCTCGTGCTTATTTCAAATAGAAAACGCAATGTGCGATTCGAAACTTTTTAATATTGATGTATTCATGGGCATAGAATCATCAACTGTGCTAGAAGAAGGCCCACTCAAAGGAGGAATATTTGTTTGCATTCCTGCTTCTTTGTTATGTGAATCATTGTCATTTGATTCATGTCCATTTTGACTAGAAACATCTTCAGATCCATCTTCATCAGATTGGTCTCCAGAATCATCTTGACTAGACTCTTCTCCTGAACCCTTATTACTAGACCTATGTGTAGAAACTTCTACACTTGGCTCATTTTTCAAACCATCATCCTTTGGATTTTCTTCTTGATTTCGAACTTCTACTACCAACATCCATTTACCTATTCTTCTCTAGTTCCACGGCCCATTTGTGCCTTAACGAAGTAATCATGGCCTATCTATCTTTTGCTATAAACAATATAATGAATGTTATAAATACAATGCATGATTTTATGTAGCAATAGCGATAAAATCCAACTGCTTGAGTAAATACATTTACTTGAGTAAATACATTTACTTGAGTAAATCCAACTGCTTGAGTAAATACATTTACTCATGATTACGACGCATTGTAACTACTATCACAAAACATCACAAGTATGGATTTTCTATTAAATATACTTTTGATTATATTAATCAATTAATATAACACATTATATCAATTATATAATAGAAAAAACACCTTTTATTTCAAACAGGATTAGTTTTCGAGTTAGATATATGTAACAATTACATAATTGACTCTAGAGCATGCCCCTAACTCTATCAGTCTCCCACTTGCACTAAGGGTCAACTGTGTAATCTTTATCACATCCCTTCATTCAATTTGATGAGAATTCAATTACATCTACGGTATTAAAATGCCGAACGTCCAATCATTGGAATGGTGGGTTGTTAGGGTAGAAAGAAAAAAGGAAAAAAAAAGGAGAAACATAATCTCACAGCGGAATGATCACATATAATATAACAAAGACAGTAAAAGCTGTCACTCTAAAATACATAGTATATCAGAGTTAAAAACAAACATCATCAGCCTGGACAGTTATAACTTCTTGTCCTTACAATTACTGATGGGTATATAAAATAATACACTGGAAAAAGAAAATACTACGGCAGGTGAAAATCTAGCTCTACTCCATGAGCTCCATGCCTCACCAATGACATCTTGGAAAAATACTCGGTTTGATCGAGCATTATAATAAAATAACACTAGGATCAGTCTGGAAATACCAACGTGAGAAAACTCAATTAATATGATGAACATATAATAATTCTATGAGACCAATCCGCTAATCATGGAATGATTTTTACCTCATAAGAACAACTTCCACACATGAATAAATGGAAACAATTTAAACAAAACCCAACCTTGAAAGGATGGGTATAAACAAGGCCAAAATCCAAATTTAAATAATTGACACAAATAATGAAACATCGAGATGAGCTCTAGTCACTTCTTGATATAATTAATAAAACAATTCAAAGATTTAAATCAATAGTAAGGAAAAGAAGTTTTCCAACAATGACTTAGAAGGTGCGCCCCCTTACCAAAAGTATACCTTTAGAAATATATTTGAGAGGTCATATACTATGTGACTCCTCTTGGGAACTCCAAGCCGAACCCTACCAACATTACCAAGAATCCGAGTATTTCACATCTCCGCATGCATACCACCGAAACCAAATCTAGAATAGATGTGAAAATACCCTAATGGGAGCAATCCCACATAGCTTGGCCCCTACTCGCTCTTTTGTTTTAGTCATTTTCGACAAAGGATATCAACGCTCAAATGAGCAACAAATCATCTTAAATTGATGATACTCAAAGAAAAAAGTTGAATTGATAGTCAATAAATCAACTATCAGGAATAATCAAAATGATTGTATATGAAAATTAAATCTCATACCCTTACCACTACTCATTAATTTCAAATTTGTACTATCCCTCGGTTAAAAATAAACCCAGGCAAGTTAAGGTAGTGTTACCTCCAGGCATTGCCTTGACAACAATTTTTAACCTTCGAGATAGAAACGAGTTTCCATACCTCGACATTTAGTGCTAAGACTATGATTAAATCCCTTCCATTCGAGCGATACCATTTATGGGAATTAAATTTCTTATCCTTTCCGTATCCGAATCAAACTTTTAAAACTGAACTTATGCTTGGTTCTCACATCCCAAATTTTTGTAAAACACTTTTAAAACACCCTTTAATATATTCTTTTTAAAGAGTAAATTATATTTCTATGTGTATTAAAAAAATAGCAAATATCATTAAAACATTGTTTACTACAAACCCAAAATAATTTACACTTAATTTTAATTTTGAACAATTCTGTTAAAAAGATTTTTCTCATTTATAAACTATCATTTATAAATTTCAAACTACATTTATTATCCCGGAAGATAACAAATGACTTTTATAAATTTTAAAACAATGTTAATCATCCTAAAAAATAATTGATATAATTCTTTTATAAGTTGAAACCACATTAATTATCCTAAGAGACTGTTAATCAACTTATAACTCCTTTAATAAATCCATTAATTAACTTTAAACACCTTTATTGAATCAATTAATTAACTTTATTCACTTTTATTAAATTAGTAAATTTATTTTAAACACCTTTATTATACCAGTTAAACAACTTTAAACATTTTTATTAAAACAATAGATTAATTTTTTAAACACCTTTATTAAATCAGTTAATTAACTTTAAACACAATTTATTAATTAATTTCAAACATCATTATTTAAAATAAATAATTAATTTTATAACTCATTTTATAAATTTAAACCAACACTTATCCTCTATTTTCAAAATTCCCAATATATTTGAAAATATAGTTTTGAAAACTTTCAAAGTGTAAAACACGATCGAACATTTATTTCGTAAAAATACAAGCTCTAGTTCACACATAAAAAGGTTTAAGGGGATGATATTTCATAAGTAACGGTACAACAATAATCGTTGTAACGACACTTACACAATCCAACAGTATGCCATAAATATTCTCAACCAAACAACAATATAAGTGACATAAGAATGTAAGTAATTTAATATTGGCGAGAAACCCCTTAGGGTCTCTCTACAAAGTCCCATGTAAATCACAAATAAATATGCGTATTTCAAAGTATTCCATAGCGACTGTTCACTACGTACACTCCGACTTCCCTTTTGTTTTTGTCCCTTACAACATAATGGTTATTGGTGTCATCCGCTTGTCTAGCGGGAATTTAAAAATCTAAACAAACAGCCAAACAACAATATAAACTATCATCCAAGCACTCAACAATAATTTATATCAACACAAATATCATATAATTTATTTAAAAATGAGTAAACTCACTGAAATTCCAGCGGACACTTTCGCGTTCTAGTTTGGTCTAAAATCAAATGATCTTCAATTTTAGCCTAAAATTCCACTTGATCCAAATTTGACAAAACCAATTCCAATGCATAGCTAACGTTCCTACGAGTCCAATGCATTATCGCATCCAAGTCCGACCACTTACGAGCAAGATATCGATTTTATGAGAAATCGAGTACATTAAGATAATTAGTTACATTAATTAACTAATTTATATTAACTACCTTAGGTTAATACTTCTTCCCCAAATCAAACATTACATTCCCTCCAAAACTGATTCATGAACACCAAAGAGGTGCACTGATTCAAGGCGATACGGATCTTCGAACCTCAGTTTGACGAACCATCTTCGCCGTTGCTCCTCTCTCCCCGATCTTGCCGTGCCTATACCCAAAAATCGATGCTTGGTCAAGCTATGTAAATCATGATCTGGGCCTTAAACCTTGACTACCCTAAAAGTCCTACTCTCTCCGACATAGCCAAACCTTCCCATTTTCTGGCCATCGATGCAATTTCACGCCACAGACCTATCTCCGAACTCCGATTCAACAATCATCGCTCATTCCCCTCAAAAACACAAACCCTAGCTCGACTATTCCAAAATGCGCATCGCCAAACAATGTCGTGCCTACCAAAATGCATATGGACATGAAACACTCGCCTCCACGAGTTTAAAGATATTTGTTTGAGATTTTTAGTGAAGTGTAGTTTCAGAAATTAATTTTTGAATAGTCGACCATGGTTTATTGTACTGGATACAAGATAGAAAAGGAAAAAAAGAGGAGGGAAGGTGAATGTATAGTGAGGAAAAGTGAAAATGAAAATTGCTTGATTTATAAACAAAATCCCATACTTTTCTTCACATCACAAGTTAAACAACATTCACAAGTAAACCTAAGATTCCAATTTAAACAAATTTTCCAATCCATCATCACATCATTATCTAGTCAGTTGAAACTTTTTGAATTTTTATTTGATTTTAAGTGTTTTAAAATATAGTTTTGCGGTACTTCGCTACATAATATTCCGTTCATGTGTGACAGAAATAAAAATACTGTCATGCACAACGATTCCAAAACAATGATAAAATACGCAGAGTATTTTATTATATGAAATTTCAAAAATACCATCGTTTGCGTAAAATACGTCAAACGATAATTTATATATTTTCCAAATTAAAAATTATGGAGAAATAAAATAATTCATTTAAAAATACTATAATAAAAACCAAATCGTTTTATTAAGAATTGCTTTTCTTCTTATTTATTCGAACTATTTATTATTGTAAATAAATTTACAAAATGAATTCACCATTATTATTTATAGTAAATAAATACTATAATAAATACTATCATTATCTACTCTATCAATTAACTCTCTTCGATGTTGATAAACTTCCTTTATCATGGGAGACTAGTCGGAGTATGTTTCTCGATTTATAGTGAGCTCTTATCATTAAATTGTTAACAAATAATAATAATGTAGTACTCTTAATACTTGGAATCACCCATAGCTTAGTTATAAATTTGTGTATTATGTGTACATTGCTTTATTATGGTGTTATTCAAGGCAATGTACTTAGCCTTTCCACTAAATCAGTCATAATGTTCAATTTAGAACATTTCCAACTTAAAGCTTCTTAATTAAGGTTTAAACATGAATTTAAAATTGATATATTACACCTAATATCACTCATGAAGTTTGAGTCCGTATACTCCTTCAAAAGGAGTTCTTATTTCTATATACAGTTCTCTAATATTTCATAAATATTTTAGAACACTCTAAACTACTATTTAGTGATCTTAATTTGGATTTGATATTTGGTTCATGTATCAGATACAATAGCTAAATATGATATTGCAGACAACAAAACATGTATGATAATTCCTAATGTTAATACATAAGGAATCCATCTTACATGTTCTATGCTAAAAAATTTAATAAGGTACCTTTGCACACCATTCGAGACATTCCTAACACCCTTTATATTTATTATAAAAGATATAATTTACAAATCTAATATAAAGTAATAAACAACCAAACTATTACTGATTTTAACATAAGTACATTATTAAAAATCAACGGTATGTTGTTTGCTTATAATATAGAAATATCTATGTACTTTTTAATGTTCTTTCTTATAGATGCATGCTTCTTTTGCATTTTGATTGAAATTCCAACTGTTTGATATTTCTATCAAATTACTTATTCAATTTTGATGCTTATAGAATGATACTTTCATATATCATTTCTTGGATCATATCTGAGAATCCCACAACCTTAATATGGCTACCACTGACTTCGAGATACTTTGGTTGCTATCTGCAAACGGTCTATTCTAAATCATTATTTAGAATTTTCCATTTCAACACATATGTATCAAGATACAAAGTCATACCAAGTGATAATTTTATGAGTAAATCTGGATTAACTTAAGCACGTTGGATAATGAATTTATTCCAATTTCAACAATTGAAATTTATAATGTATTTCTTATCAACATTACTCATTATATTCCAACTACATTAGTCAGCTCTTAAAGACTCACTCTTGGTCGATGGACCATATCCCTTTGGGTACAACTACTAAAATCACAACGTACTTGTAATCCTTTTGAATTTGTGTATCATACCATATAGTAGAGTTAATACTATTAATGGTTTAATTAACAAAGGAGGATTATCTATTCTCGATATTAATAAAAAACTCAGAGTTTCTCATCAATGTGCAAGAATATTTATTATACACTCTAATGCATTATGTTTGTTTAGGTTTGGTTAATTTCATTTCATTCTTTGTAATTAGCTTTATCTTTGGAACATATCCAAATCTATTTTACTACCAATAATTTCTAAAAGAAATTCTTTCGCTAAGAAGTTGGTTTTTCTGTAAATAATAATTGTTTATCAGTGCAACGGAATAGGTATTCAAAAACATTTTATGAAATGCTTTATTTAAAAATGATTTGGTTTTTGTTCACAATATTTAGGTTCAAAACATAAATTTATCATCCAATGACTATCGTTCCCAAACTTCTTTTGGGATGATCCATATAAGATCCCTTATGTACAATTATTACGTGTAGTCTTTTGACTCGCACAACCTATCAACTTCTTGATCTAGAATATGTTGGGGTTTCTTATAAATTCTTGCGTTGTATAGTTTGTAAACTATTCTTCAAATGAAATTAATTTTAACCGTGTATACTACTCTTAAGTACACTACCTTATCGAATGAAGTTAACCCAACATCATTCATCATTAATCGTACTTTTTTCAACAAAGTTCGATTACTTCTTCTCAATATATCATTATGTATCATAGGAAGAAGTGACTTTTTAGATTGAATCTTATTCATTTTTAGGTACATTCAGAACTATTTTCAATATACTCAAATACTCAATTAAATCGAATCATTTTATTTTCTATTGCACGTTATTTTACTTACTCTTGTTTTATATTCTATAAGCTTATTATAGACATACAACATGTTTATCAAATACACATATTCATGTCTTTGATAACTTATCGGTGAATACAACGAAGTATGTGGAACCATTTTGGTAGACTTATGATTGCATACATCTTTATGTATCAATCTAAAAAGTTCATCAACCCTTATGATGCTCCCAATAAATGGGTGTTTTGCTCTTAATTGTTTGAGATATAATTCACTAGTTCCATATGATTCATATTCATATTATCAAAGAATTATTTTTCCAAACCGTGGCTTAGTCCATAATTCAAAAATAATTACCTCTATATTTTTCAATGCATCACAATACCACTATTATAGTTTTATTTTATAACAAATTCATACTAAAATAAAACTATGTTTGTTTTCAGTCAATACCAAAAAATGGTTATTATTTCATAAATAACATTTGGCCTGTTTTACGAAAACAATTTTCGTTACTTGATGCAACCAATAAATGTTATATGACATGCTCCCACTATTTCCAGCATTACAATAATAGTGTACGGAGTACAGAGGTTCATTCAATCACTTAATATATGATATTTATTTCATCTACTGTAACCATTTTACAGTTGAGAGTTTTCAGATCAGATATCTATAACTCAATGACATAAATCTCATAGAAAACATTTTTCTATATGAGAATATATTTTGGAATAAAAATCATATATCTCATTCCAATATTAAGTATCATTTAATATTTTACAATTCTTGTTTTCGAAGTTTCCTTATGAAGTTGAAGTGACCATACACTCTCTTCGTCTCAACTGTGTCTTAAGTTACATCTACTCTTGTATGTTCACTTTCCTTTCTAAATGGTTGAACCATTCAAAGGAAACTATTACTATAATATTGTAAGAACTCTTTACAAAAGTGCATTTGGCCATCCTTAACATTTAAGGATATCAAATGCATTGCACTTTATGTAAACTGATCAAACTGAAATTTCAATGATTGAATTCTTATTCCATCTCATAGCTTTTGGCCTAGTGTTACATTTAACACATCAAGATCACGATTGTAGTTAGTTATATTGAATACGTGAGCTAACGGTATGGTTTATTTGCTTATTTTAACCGAACCAATTTCATCGAGGTTTCATACGTTACGAATTGCGACCATTCACTATATAACATTTATATGTGACTGAATACAAATCAAACATCCATATTCAAGTATTGTTTCTAGAGTTCAAAACTCATAAACGACAATATGTAGTTTAGGGAAATAAACATGTAAATGGCCGATTAAGAATGTATTTAGTAGTCGTAAAATTTGGCGCTTGTGTGGGTATTAAAACAATAACATGTAAATAATATTTGCTTGCAAGTATATTTTATATTATTTTTGTTAATATATAATTTAGTTCCTATTTATATCTTAGTTGATAAACATTTTATACATTATATTAATTACACAAATTTACCAATGTAAATTTATATAACTTTATCTAGCATATATTTTTACAATATTAGAAAGGTTAAATTTCATTTTTCTAATAATGCTCCCACTAGTCTTTTATGTTTCTCCAAACCCTAAGATGAAACATAAAAGTCATTTGGCTTCATTAGTATGTGTTAGGTCTTGTTTATCTTGGGATTTCAACCTTGAGTTTGCTCAATAAGTCATAGCCCCATAAACGATAGATAATTCCTTATCGGTTGTATCATATACAACTTCTAACTTGTGGTCCTTGTCCTAATCTCATTTTGACCTTAAGTTTGCTAAACAAATCGAAAGAGATTATTCACTCGTACCTACCATTTCGTGATGGCCTAAGCATAGTATATGTACCTTGAGTTTGCTTAACAAATACATATAGTTATCTTACCTCGTGTAGTCTATGTATTAATAATACAACTATATTAATAATACTATACATAACATCCATAGCTTGAGTTTGCTCAACAACTAAAGAGTTTACAAGTAATTTATTAATATATAAATAGAAAAGGACAATAATATGTATTTCTTATAAAATACCCTTATGATTCAAGTGTCAAATACATTAGAAATCATGGTATACGTACTGTACATATGTATTTATCTCTTAAGCCTATATGGGATTATTATGGTTCCACCTTTAATTTATACATTCATATTATATAAGTTTTAATTATTAAATACCTTTTATAATTTAATTAACTCATATAATAATCTTATGTATAACATTATATTAATTTTATTAAATAAATTTAATTAATATAATTAATTAACATTTTCATTTTATTCATTTTAAAATTTTAAAATTGAATATGTGCACTATAACATTTCTAGGTATACACATATATATCTAATATAATTTATTAATTAACTATTAACACAAAAAATGGATCAATAACTTGATATGATTGTGAAAGCACCAACCCTGTTTATCAGGTCAAATAGAGTAGAGCTAAACACTCTCCAAATTGTAGAAAAGACAAAATAAAGTAGAGAAACACAAGATTTTTTATATTGGTTTGACTATTAACAAAGCCTAGGTCCACTTTATAGATTTTATTCATAGATTGACTATTGATTAGAAATACAAGCTGTTTAAAATTCTAGTCATTGAACAAGGAAATTTTAGACCACCATTGATGGAGACAAAAGGAAGGATCTCAACTGTCCCATGGTAGCCATTGTGAGGAGGAAGAAGGTTGAAGAATCTTATTAGAAAAGTTTTCCCAGTAATCAGAACAACCAGCCCCTTCCCATTGAAGATAGGATGGTATTTATAGGATTTTGATAGCAATTGGATTAGAACCAGAGTACCAGAAGCATGTAGTTATCCATAGGAGAAGGCATGTAAAATTTAGGGTGATTTCGAACTAACTTTTTGGATTGATACCGATCCAATTTGATCGGATTGGTATCGATCTAAAATGTTGTGCAATTTTTGCACAACTCCTACTTTGTTGACTTTCTTTCTTACATGTGAGGTTCCCCATGTGATTTCATAGCTTGTTGACTTGTTTTGATGATGGTTCACTTGTAAATTAGATTGAACTGTAATCCGAATCGGATAAGTCTTGACTTCTTCAACTCGGATGCTCGGAATGCTATCAAACTTGGTAGATAAGTTTAGGAGAGATGTAGGAACATAACGCATGTGGATTGGAGAATCCAAAAGTCAATATTTTGGATCAGTACCAATTCAATTGGATCGGATCCATGCCAATCCAAATACTTGGCGTACTTTTGGTTCAAACTCTGGGGTTTCTTTGTCATGTACTTTAGGTCTTCCAGTCAAGTTTCGAGTCGTTCTGGCTTAGTTTAAATGTTTTAACTCTTTCTGAATTATGTTGGGTTAAAAACCTGGTTAACATTTGCCCTCTAGAGCATGTTTTCGTTGGAAACAAGGCATGCTCTAGAATTATTTGTCTTTCAGTTTTCATTGCATGGAGCTTTATTGGCCGTATCTAGCTTCCTTGAGTCGCTGCCTATGACATCCCGGTTAACTATCCAGTCTTTAGTGGAAATCTCCATTAGTCATAATTACAGAGTAATCTTGACTTGATAACCTCCAGAATGTAAACGAACATCGAGTTGGGAAAACAAGGAAAGTTTGAGGTCATTTGAGGGAAATAAATTGGATCAGTACCGATCCAATTAGATCGGATCAGCACCAATCCAAGTACTTAGGAAAATTTTCAGCCTTTTTCTATTTTTATATCTAAGTGGGATTGGATCTCCATTCTCCCATTTCACATTTTCGAATCGAGCCGATTCAAAAGATAGCGAAACTTCGCCGATCCAAACCCTGCCATCACCGAACTTTCATCGATCCATCACCTGCCATTGCCAGAATGCCACCACCGTTAATCTTCTCCCCTAGTGCCACCTATTGCCGCCTTGTGAAGTAACCACCACCGCGTTTATACTTTCCCTGGAGCACTACTGATCAGATTCGCTCAATACCCCCGTTAGAGCTATCTTGAATCAAAGATCATCATTTTTCGTAATCTCGAAGGTCGGTGAACTGGGTTTTGACGTATTGTTACATCATTGATTGATGGTGAGGTTTTGTTGATGAAAGATGCAGTGGTAGATTTGAGCTAATTGCGATTTTTTGGAAGAAGATAGTAAATCGAGTCCGAAGTTCTTCACGGAACGAAGCCAAGGTTTGCCCCGGTGCTCGACATGTTTTGCTATCTTCATCCACAAAATCATAATTAACTTGTACCGAGTTTCACAGTCGATTCCGACATGACATCCTATGAATTGATATTGGTTTTTTTGGGGGTGATAATGACTTAGGATAGCATCTTGCATGCATCTTAGGTTGTTATCACTTTCTATGAAACTAAAATCGACTTATGCTGATAATTTTCTTCCTGATTTGGACTCATCGGTCTATAACTACTCGTATTGGTTTGGTCTTGTCATTACATGGTCGGTGTACCTGGAATAGGAAGAGATTTCCATGTCACTTCAGACAACAGATTCGTTATCGATCGTTGATGGATTACAGATAAGTGTATAAAGACATTAATAGCTGATGTCGATTGCTTTTTCTAGTGTGAGTGAGCCATTAACATGGAATGGTCTATTCACAGCGTTCAGGATGCCGAACACGTTCTTACATAAATTAAACATCACACACACTCACAGTTAATATTTGGAGTTCGATCGGTGATTGGTGCACGTCAATTACCTTCCGATTTCCAAGCATCAACTAGGTTTGGTGTTTGTAGTTTAAGGATTTGGCGCACCAGACTGTTTTAAACACTAGCTTTCTTATGTAGAATGACGCACAAATCCTCCCCCGGCACAAGTCAGTTAAAGGAAGCTTACCTATTTCTTAAGCAGAGTCTTCGTCGATCCTGGCTGGACCTGCTACTTCCATGGCCTTGAGGCAATATGGTCGTCTGATCCCAGTTGGCCCCGTCACCGACCGCACTCCCCTTAACTTCAGGGTTCTACTTGATCCTTCGGAGAAAGCCTCTTCGATCCTTACACACTGGGCATTGCGAAGCATTTGCCCGCAATATGGCATCCCAAAGGATGACGTGCTTTTGCCGTCAAAATGGAAATTCGCTCATAGACCACCTTTCGAATACGTGGCTTGCCATCGCTACATGTGTATGTATGTTGCGGTGCCCCCATTTAATCACTTTTTTATGGCGACCCTTCAGAACATGGGGTTGGCTCCATTCCAAATCCTCCCGAATGGTTACGCCATGCTAACTTGCTTGTATATATCATGTTTATGCGAACACTCAACCATGCCCCGAGCTTCACGAAGCTGCAGTATCTCCTGTTATTTAAAAAGAGGGAGGCTAACCTGTCACTCATTTATATTGAGGCACAACACAACCAAAAGCTTATACTTGATCTTTCTAGCAAGGTTCCCTCATTCAAAAATCAGTTCTGTTTTTCCAAGTGTCCAGAGGGATTCACCCATTTATGAACCACGGGGGATAAGTTTATTTCACTACGCATGGAATTTCCTTTAGCTGCTAAGAAATCCTCTAAACGATCGTCTATTCTTTTGTAGTTCTCCCGAAGATTAACAAAGATCTGATGCTTGGTCCCGTTCTCAGCACCTTGAAAGTGGTCGATGCTCGAGCGCACGATCAGGTTTCTGCTTCCAGGTGAAAATCTTCATCGGTGTAGGCTCTTACACCCCGGGAGGTCCGTTGGATTGTTAGTGCCTCAACTTACTCCAAAACTCGGACTTGCTCAGTTTCCTCTTCTCATGATTCTGGTGAAGGTGACGATGATGAGGAGGAAGAAAGTGACTCATCCGGCGGGTCAGAGAAAACTTCTCAAGAGGTGCGTGTTCAAATGGAGGTTGACAGTCCGCCTAAGATGCCATCAATCTAGGAGGAGAAAGAAGAAGAGTTTGTTCATCGAACATGCAAAGCTCTATTGATTAAGGGAAAGAAGAAAGGAGGGATCGGTGAGGGGCTACCCTTAATCGAAGTAGAAATAAATTAGGATGCAGATACCGACGAAGGCGATGTAGATTTAGGTGACAGGCCATGAAGTTGAGTCCTAAACATACTTCCTAACCTCCTTCAATGGGATATTTTGAAGAAGGTCCTCCCAAGAACGAGCCCGTTCCTGGCCCTTTTCCGGAGGGCGCCTACCTTGACTTGGGAGATGCGAGTGACATTTTTGTAGATTACGGCGCCCTAATGGGTGACTTCACTTTGAAAGGGTTGCCTTTCCAGCCTACCCAAATCATTCCTAATGAATTGGATGTCTTGACATTAGTTGGTGATTGATCCGGTTTGTGTATTCTGCTAGGGTAGTTAAACTGTAGCACAGACTTTACTAGGATCACGCGTTTCACTGCCATTTTCTTAGGATATTTTAATCCATCAAATGCCTTTTTTTTGAAGTCATTTTGTTATTTGCTGCAGGGATTTTGTCTCGTGGCTTCTACAGTCATCTTAACCGAGTACTTGAGTCTCAACGTTCAGAAAGGTATTCATCCAGATACTATGCCTTCTATGAAACTTACGAAGAGAGAAGGAGGAGAAAAGATAAGGAGGCAGATGAGCGCCGTCGAGCTGAGAAGGATCAACACCGCGATAGAGGAAGCAGCCACGAGAAAAGGAAAAGCCTGATTGAATGGGAAGATACATCAAATAAGCTGAAGAAAGATCAAGAATCCACCACACAGCTTCCTACTTCTACTAGGATCGCCGTTGCCGCTTCCGGCATCGTGACCTCCTCCACTCATGCTGTAGTGGCAGCTTCTCTCCCAATTTCAAGGCGAGCCCCTTACATTCTCCCTGCTGGTCCGCCGCTCCTGTAAGCTGCATTTCCCAACTTGTTCTTAAGGGGGTTTGTTTTCAATAAAACTGACTTGAAGTCAGTTCGCGCAGAATCTTATTAACCCCATCTCTATACGATCCAGAGCGGCTTGGAGCACGGGGGGTGGGAGAAATTGTGCAAGCAGTTTTCTACTGTTAGTCAAAACAATTGCCAGGAAATTCTCTCATTCGAGTTTGAAAAAGATGAATACGAGAAACAGCTTACGAACCATGACACAGAGATTGAGAGATTGAAGAAGGAGATGGATGACGCCCTAAAGAGAGAAAGTAGTAGTGCTTCTTTATTCAAGGAGCTGAAGGAGTCTTCCAACCGGACATCACTCATACTTAGAGATGAAATAAAGAAGTGCCACACCGATGAGGCGGCTCTGAAAGAGAGACTGAAGGCAAGTGAGACAATGGTTGAGGCGGAGAAGAAAGTTGTCCCCAAACAATCCCAGGAAATTGCCTCTCTGCATGCGCAAGTTTTGACGTTGGAGGTCGAGAAAAATCAACTGGAAGTTGAGAAGGCAAGCATGGAAGCCAACCTTTCAGAGCTCTAAGATACTTTTGCTAAGAAAATGGAAGGCTTGGATGCTACCATTTTAGGCTTGGATGCTACCATTTTAGGCTTTTATGTTAATTCCATGTTTCATCAGGGTAGCCTCGGTTACTTGGGTCCATTGTTCTCTCGCACACTCGCTGTAATTTGGGAAGAAGTTCTGACCCTGTTTCGAGATATGGGTGGCGGTTACATCAAAGAGGAGCTGGTTCAGGCCTACTTGAACGAAGAAACCCTCCTAGTTCTAGTGGAAGGCCATAAATCTTAATGTTGGAGAGGGAGCATGAAACCATCGATGTCACGGCCACCACTGAAGAGGCTGCTACTGAACATTTTCCTTCGGACCCAGGTGAGCCGTCTTCACATCTTCATACCAATAAGGGGATTGTTGCCACTTCTCCTATAGTCGTTCAACCATTGACGGAAGGAAACGGCAAAGGCTTCGATGTCATTACACATGAACAAACCCCCACAGCAGGTAACTTTCTTATCTCTCCCATGCTTGAAGATTTTCAATTCACGCCCGAAGAGATTGCCGAGATAACCGCCCTTTATTCTGATACTGTAAATCAAACTTCCTTTCCCATTGAATTGCCTTCTCATCAAGATGCCAGGTCTGCTGCTATTTTAATTGCGTTTACCGTCATTTTCACTTCTAGCTCACAACTCGGTTCGCATTCTGAACAAATCGTGGCGCTGCATAGTTTGGACGACCCTTCTATTTCTCAAGAGGAGAGCTTGGCAGCTGGTGATATACGAGAGCAAACAGACCAAGGTAGCCAACCAAACAGAGCAGAGGCCAAGCAGCTGAAGATCGAGCAAAAGATGATCGCGGTGAAAAAGGAGAAGGTTGAAGCATAAAAGAGGTCATCAAAGAGCTCTCACTGATCCCGCAAGCATAAAGGGAAAGAAGTGTCCACCAGTGGCCATGCTTCAGAGAGTGAAATTGCCCCGGGAAAGGATAAGCCCAAGAAATTGTAGATTAGAGGCGAGAAAGGAGATCGAGGAAGCGGTGAGAAGACGTCTTGATTTGTCTTTTCCTCCTTTTGTTGCTTTTTTGATCACCTTTTGTACAAGTGCAAAGTTTGCGCTTAGCACTTTTCTCGTTATTGTCACAATGATATTTCATATTTTCCTATTTTTTGCCAATATTGTATGGGCATGGCACCCACTATTTGTTGTTGTACATTGAAAACGTTACAAGTAATATAATGTTGACATTTTGATTGTAACTTTATTTGTCTACTTATCTTTGTTTAATGCGCTTATACCAATTTTATTTATCACTATTTTATCTAGTCCTGTAATCACTACAAAAATTCCTTGTTTGGAGTAACAGAACTGTGAAGTACTTAGTTTTGGTTGGGTATTGGTGTGTGCGCGCCCCCTAGTTCATGGGGCTGTTTACTTCAAACACTTGAAAAATTACCAGTTGATCCATGTGATTCTTCAGATGCTTGCAATCGAGTCTATTTTGCGGTTCCTATCTTCGAGAACTTGTGATTTAAGTTTCTCAATTCCAGAGATTTTGTCGGCCAACAATCGAAACTCTTTGCCGATTCGTAGTCGTGCGGTATTGCTGATTCATGCCCATTACCCTTGATAGTAGGAGTGGATTGATTCTTGTTGGTCCTGCAATAAACAGATTCCCCGGCATTGCTTGGAAAATACCGGTTCTTAAGAGTATGCGCAGCTTATGAAATGAGCGGCTTTTAAGAGGATGCACGGCTTATGAAATGCGTGGCTTTTGGGATCGATATGACCCATCGATCTGGTATGGTTTGGAATTTCTTGACATTACCAATCTTCGGGTAACGTGAGGAGTTCGTGTTTCGAGAGCATGGTTCCACGACTCAAGGAATAATGTGCGGCTATGATGGTTGTGCTTTCTTGGACGTGATTCCACAATCCAAAAGGTGGTGTGAGGCTTACGAAATGCACGACTTTGATTTGGGCCTTCCCGGTATGATCGGAGCAACATCGGTTCTTAGAAGGTAGGGATCAGGTTCGGTTTGAGTAGATTTGCTTTCATCGGCCTGGCGGGTAGGTGGGGTGTACTTGAGTGAGGTTCCACTATCTCAAGCAGGATCAGATGATTTTGAGTCAATTTGACCCCGTGGACTCAGCAGGTTACTTTTGTGAACACAGTTTTATTGGTTCAGAAAGTAAAGCAATTTTATTAATGGAATTTGGGCAAGTTTTGCCTATTTACAATGCCTCTGGTATTACGAGATGGCTTATTTGTTGGAAATAGGAAATACATAAGGTAGTCTTAGGTAAAGTAAGGATGCAGCGATTCACTGTTCCATGCTCGGGGAATTCGAGCTTCATCGATAGTTGTTAACTTGAATGTGCCATACCCTAGCTTCTGACCGATCACATAGGGACCTTCCTAGTTTGGTTCGAATGCTCCCGGTACAGGGTAGACCCTCTTAAGGACAAGGTCTCCCACCTCAAAGGTGTGGTTATAAACTTTGGAGGTGAAGTACTGTGAGACCCATTTCTGGTGAGCAGGAGTCCTTAATTCGGCTTCTTCCCTCTTCTCATCGACCATATCAAGAGACTCGAGTAGGAGTTGTTCATTTTGCCTTTGATCTAAGTTTTGCCTCCGATGAGAAGGGACTTCTAGCTTAACCGAGATCATTGCCTCTGAATCATATGCCGGGGCAAACGGAGAGTGCCCAGTTGCAGATTTGTGTGTTATCCTATAAGCTCATAATGCGAGTGGAAGTTCATCGACCTAATTTCCTTAGTTAGCCGCTTTTTGATGGTGGACTTGATGATCTAATTTATTGCTTCCACATGCCTGTTTGTTTGCAGAAGTGCAACAGTGGAAAAGCTTTTCTCAATTCGGAAGCATTTGCAAAAGTCGTTGAACTCGGCGCTTTCGAATTGAGTCCCATTATCCATGATGATTTTATGTGGCACACCAAACCTACAAAATATATTTTTAGTAATAAAGTTAATAACTTTCTTTATGGTAATAGTAGCTAGTGGTTCTGCTTCGGCCCATTTGGTGAAATAGTCAACGGCAGCGATAACATATTTGGCTCCTCCTTTAGCCATTGGTAATACACCAATCAGTTCAATTCCCCATATTGTGAATGGCTATGTGCTGACCATCTGTGTTAGCTCCGCCGAAGGAGTTCTTTTGATCTTGCTGAATCTTTGGCATTGGTCGCACTGTCTAGCGTAATCTGCTGCATCGCGGTTTACTGTTGGCCAAAAATACCCATACCCGAGAACTTTCTTTGCAAGGGTTTGCCCCCCGGTATGATCTCCGCAGTCGCCTTCATGAACTTCTCTTAGGATCCTTTGAGCTTCGTCATTGGTCACACATCTGAGGAAGGGGGTAGAGAATCCTCTTCGGTAGAGTATCCCATCCTGTGTTACGAATCATGGTGCCTTCCGAAGGAGCTTTTTCCACTGATTCCTGTCTACAGGGAGGGTTCCTACAAGCAGGTAGTCCTTGACTGGCATCATCCATGACTCTGGTTCTTTAGTTGTTTCAAAAATCCAATCGATATCCATTTCGCTTATGCTTGGAGTGGTTAGGGTTTCAACCGGGACTAGGCCAATGATTGAGCAACAGAACTGGCCATTTTGGCTAAATAATCCACCTTCGTGTTTTGTTCCCTTGGGATATGAGTTATGGTATAATGCTCGATGTCATTCAATAGTTCTTGCACTTTAGATAGGTACGGGCGAGGTTCTCCCCCCAAGCCTGGTATTCACCTTTCACCATACAAACGACTAGCTGAGAGTCAATATAGATGTGTATGGACTTTATCCCGAGTTCCTTCACAACTTTGAGTCCGGTTATCAATGCTTCGTATTTTGCCTCATTATTTGTTGCAGGGAATTCCTAGTGCAAGGCATTGCAAATGGATCATCTTTCGGGAGTCTCAAGCACTATCCCTGCTCCTGAGCAGAAGTTGTTGGATGCACCATCGACGAACAACTTCCAACGTGTCTCCACTTCTGGAGTCATTTCCTCCTCGTTATCTCGTATTGTAAATTCGGTAATGAAATCTGCCAGTGCCTGCCCCTTGATCGCCTTTCAAGGATGGTATGTAATTTCGTACTGACTTAGTTCGATGTTCCATTTGATAAGCCGTCCAGAGGTCTTTGGGCGGGATAACACTTACTTCAAGGGTTGATCTGTCAGCACTGTTATCGGGTGTGCCTGGATGTACGTCGTAACTTTCTGGATGTGATCAAGAGGCAATATGCTAGTTTTTGCAATTTTGGATAGTTCTTTTCTTCTTCGGCGAACCATTTACTGATGTAATATACGGGTCGCTGGATCTTAGCTTCTTTTCGTTCAAGTGCGGCCCTCAATGCATGTGGCGAGACTACTAAGTAGATGTACAAATCTTCTCCGTTTATCGGCTTGGACGGGATTGGCAGGGTTTCCATATTTTGCAGCAGCTCTTCGAATGCAGTTTGACAAGCTTGATTCCATTCGAAGTTCTTCTTTCCCCTCTTTAACGCATCAAAGAACGATATGCATTTATTGGATGCTTTTGAGACAAATCGGCTCAATGCTGCAACCTTTCCATTCAAGCTTTGTAACTCTTTCCTGTTCCACGGGGCCATGACTTCTCGCAAAGCGGATATTTGTTTGGGATTTGCTTCGTTGCCTCTAGCGCTTACGATGAACTCCAAAAACTTTCCATATGCAACCCCGAAATTCCACTTAAGTGGATTGAGCTGCATTCCATATTTGCAGAGTATTCCAAACATTTCGGCGAAGTTGTCCAAGTGATTTGCAGCCATGCGTGATTTAACCAACATATCGTCTACATAAACTTCCATAGTCTTCCCAATCTGATATTTAAACATAGCGTTCACTAATCACTGGTAAGTTTCCCCAGCATTCTTTAAGCCAAATGGCATTACTTTGTAGCAGTATAGTCCCAGATCAGTAATGAAGCTGGTATTTTCTTGATCGGGTTCATGCAACATGATCTGGTTGTATCTCGAGTATGCATCCATAAATGATAGCAATTCATGTCCAGCCATCGTGTCCACAGGCTGATCGATTCTGAGAAGAGGAAAGCTGTCTTTTGGCAAGCTTTGTTTAGATCCGAGTAGTCGATACAAGTTTGCCATTTCCCATTGGACTTCTTGACTAAGACCAGGTTGGATACCCATTCGGGGTAGGTTGCATTGTGGTAAAACTATTCACCATCAGTTTGTCCACTTCTTCTCTCAGCGCTTTGGACCGCTCGAATCCTAGGCTACGCCTTTTCTTCTTCACTAGCGTATACTTGGGATCAATGTCAAGTGTGTGGCATACGATCTCTAGCGACACCCTGCACATATCGGAATGTGCTTAAGCAAATACATTCAGATTGGCGTGAATAATTTTGATGAGTTCCAGTCGTATCTTGTTTCCAAGATGTGATCTGATTTTCAGGACCCATGTTGGGTCATCCATATCAACTGGGACAAACACCGTCAATTCTGCTGGTGTTGTCGGTCCTCCCTTGAACTTTTCTTTCTAGGGTCCAAAGCCTTATCAAATTGGCTATGGTCCCTAAGCCAGGGGCAGCTCTGTAGTTCTTATTCGCTAGGTTCACGAATGTGGAGAGTTCTCCCCATACTCTTCCCTTTTTCTTTTCTTTTAGACTTGCGTAGTTCCATGATATAACATTCCATAGCGGCACTTTGGTCTCCTTTGATCACCGCGACTCCATTTTCTATCGAAAATTTAACAGTTAGACACCATTAAGATAAAGCAATTCTAGAATCTGTCAAGGTGGGCCACCCTAGGAAGGCATTGTAGGCGGAAATTTCATCTACGATCACAAAGGTTTGGATGAGGATGACTCTTCAGTTGCCTTCTCCGAGTTCTATGGGTAATTCAATTGTTTCGACAGGTTGTTTGGGTTCACCAGTGAATCCCTAAATCTTTGTTCGGTAAGTGGATACCTCTTTCATACTAATCTTCATCTCATCAAATGTGCGTTTGAAAAGGATGTTTACAGAGCTTCCATTATCCACCAATACTCGTCGAACCGTGGCGGGTCCGACTGCTACTTTCATGACCATGGGGTCGAGAGTTGGGGCTTCTATCCCTTCAGTGTCTCAATTTCGGAATACTATGTCATCTTTCAGGGTTCTCTACTGCTTAGTATGAGCTCCATCTTCGATCGCAAAGCACGAATCTTCCGAAGCATGCTTTAATGAGCTCGCATACCACTCCATTCCTCCTTGAATCTTCTGCACGAGATGGGGCCCTCTATATATCATTCCAATAATGAGTCTCTAGTCAGTTCATCTGGGTCCCTCTTTGCTGGTTCCAACTTGATTCCCTTGATCTCTAGGAGCTTGGGGCGCTACAGGTTGGTTAGGATTCTGGTTCCCTTACATACTACTAAAGCTTGTTTTCATGAATCGGCTCCTCAATTAAGTTCTTCAGGTGACGACACTTATTCGTGTTGTGGCCATGTGTCTCATGGAAGCAGTAGTACTTTACAAAATGCTTTTGTAGTTCTGTTGCTTCCTTTTTAGGCGGCTTATTGTACTCTTTCGTCCCTTGTGTCGCGAGATAGATGTTTTCTGGAGTACTGTTGAGCGAGGTGTATTCTTCGGGTCAGACCTTTAAATCGCTTGTTACTTTTGTTGTGCTTATTAGAGTTCTGGTTCTTCCTTTTCCAATTCTTATTTTTCCTACGTTCCTCTCAATGGTTCCAGAGTACCTATATCTTGGTTTGTTGTCGTACCACTCTGCCTAATGTTGGCCGGTTGTAAGTTAGCAGATCTCCTTTTTAATTCATGTACCTCTTCCAATCTCTAATACTGTTGCTTTTCAGTTGAAGTCCTTTCTAGTGGTTGGTTGTTTCATTTTGATCCATTTTCCAAATTTAGTTTCGGGGGGGATAGTGCGGACCAAGGCCATCAAAACCATATCCTCGTTCAGATTACTTACTTCGGTCGCTGTGATGTTGAAACGATTCATGAAGGACCTTAGAGATTCATTCCATCCCTGAAATAGGCCGGGTAAGGACATCATGTCGTTTGGTTGTGCCGTGTGAAGCCTAAATTGATCAAGGAATCTTGTTGCTAGTTGATTGAAGGTAGAGATGGACCTTGGTGGAAGCTTGGTGAACCACATAGAAGCAATTCCCTGCAGGAAAATCGAGAAACATCTACATCGAACGGCATTCGAAGCATTTGCTTCATCCATGTACCAACTGTATTTATACAAGTGGGGTTTCGGGTCTCTCATTTCATCGTAAGACGGAATAGTCGGCATGGTGAACTTTACAAGGTACCGCTCATTCAGAATGTCATCAGTGAAGGGAGTCCGACTTGGAGTGGATCCCTATTCATCATCCCTTCTATCTTTACTTTCATCCATTAGTCGCTTGACCATGTCCGTGATATCTGCCTCAGATTTCCGATAATCTGTCGGTTGGCCGTTAGTGACTAGACCAAGTGTTTGATTTTGCAAACGATCTTGGTAAGTGGGCTGATACCTAGACTCTGCTGTCTTCGAAAGAGCCACTCCCTTAGGGTTCCATTGGCCTGTAGTTGGTCTGGTAGGCGCAGTTTGGATCTCCCTGGCATCATTGAATGCATTGGTATTTCCTTCCAACTTGTTGTCATCAATTCGCTCACCATCTTCTAAGTCGGAAGATCCATAGTTATATCTTCCTATGGGGTTTTCTCTCCTAGATTCAAGTTTGTAGCTGGTTGCCTCGCAGTTGGTGGAACGTTTGCATTTCCGTCCATATTAATTCCTACGGTTCCACCTTTCACTCTTTTCTGCTGTTGCTTTCCGTTTTTCCTGTTTAGGCCAAAGACAGAAAAAATTTCTTGTTCCGTGGTAGCTGCGGGCTCTGTCATGGTTCTTGGAGTAGCATGCGACTATAAGACCAATAGGGCATTCAATTTGTCCATAAGAGCTCTTTGGTTGTTTTCCATCTTCTGATTAATTTCATCAACCATCTTATTTAATTCATCTCTAATAACAACTTCACGCTGAATAGAAGATCCTGGCACCTGATCTCCTGTGTTGGCGCCATTGACTTCAAATTGTTGAGGATCGATCTCTTCTCCGGCAATTACAACACCTATGGATCTTCCGGAAGCAGTTCCCTTTCTTCCTAGTGCCATTAATTCTCAGCAGCAGATCTTCTGAGCAAAGATTGAGGATTTAACTTCTGAATCTATCTGATCTAAAATAGATAGCTAGATCTAAGTCTGGATTCAGTGTTCTCAGTGAAAACACCAAAATGTTAACCCAAAAAATGGATCAGCACCCTGATATGATTGTGAAAGCGCCAGCCCTGTTTATCATGACAAATAGAGTAGAGCTAAACACTCTCCAAATTGTAGAAAAGACAAAATAAAGTAGAGAAACACAAGATTTTTATAGTGGTTCTGGTGTTAACGAAGCGTACGTCCACTTTATAGATTTTATTGATAGATTGACTGTTGATCATAAGTGGAAGCTGTTTACAATTCTAATCATTGAACGAGGAAAGATCGAACCACCATTGATGGAGAAAAAAAAGGAAGGATCTCAGTTGTCCCATGGTAGCCATTATGAGGAGGAGGAAGATTGAAGAATCTTAGTAGCAAAGATTTCCTTGTAATCAGAACAGCCTGCCCCCTTCCCATTGAAGATAGGATGGTATTTATACGATTTTGAGAGCACTTGGATCAGAACCAGAGTACCAGAAGCCTGTAGTTAACCATAGGAGGAGACATGTAAAATTTAGGGTGATTTGGAACTAACCTTTTGGATCAGTATCGATCCAAAATGTTGTGCAATTTTTGCATAACTCCTACTTCGTTGGCTTCCTTTCTTGCATGCGAGGTTCCTTATGTGATTTCATAACTTGTTGACTTGTTTTAACGATGGTTCACCTATAAATTAGATTGAACTATAATCTGAATCAGATAAGTCATGACTTCTTCAACTCGGATGCTCGGAATGCTATCAAACTTGGTAGATAAGTTCAGGAGAGATGTAGGATCATAATGCTACCACTATTTTATGAGTTTGATTTAATTTAGTTTTTAGGAGCTTGAATTTTGAGCAAGATAGTGGATTAGAGGTCAGAATTTGCTGGTCTAGAATGGAGCAAGAGAGAGAGAGAACATGAAATGAGGGGTAAGAAATGAATATATAGTGGAGATTTAAGAAGAGAAAAGAGGATTTAGATCCACCTTTCTTTCTTACTTATCCATCTCTTGGAATTTCAAATTCAATCCCCTCTTAGCCATCATATGGTCAAGCTCCCTAGGCTATCATAGCCACACTCAATAGGTCACCATACGGGCCTCAAAATCACTTCAAGCCTGATCAACAAATAACACATTTAAATCTAATTTAAATGTGTGTCAATATCGTATATCGATAAGTGTTTTTACAACTATTATATACACACTATTTAATATTGATTAACACAAACTAAATAAAAATTTATAATTAATATTCCACAAATATTAACTAATTAAATCGAGTGGTAACAGGAGTATTCAACGTTTCAGTTGTGTGAATTTTAGGTGTAATTTCGGTCAGCGATTAATATTGAACAATTAGAATCGTAATGTTCACACATCACTTAGCAGGCGCTGTGACATTATGGATAAATTTATTGCTTACTTGGCTCTAATAAAATATAATCTCATTTATTTAAGTGTTACCCGGTTGTGACAATTATTTACACCAATTTCCTTCGTCAAAATTATATCACAGTAGGACTTATGAAATTTGATAATGTTCAAAATTCCAATATCATCCATATTCAACTTTATATTCCAAACACAAAGCCCTTGGTTAACTAATAACAATTATTGTTAACCAAACTACTCTGGCCATAGACTTGACTTTGAGTTCACTTTATTTGACCGTGATACTAAACCCATATAACTAAGGAGACGAATTCTCTCTTGAATAGTCTCTCACTTCCAATGCTTCCACTCGACCCAACTACAGTCGTTCGATGGACCCCAAGCCATTATTTAACTATAAGTAAAGTGGAGTTTCTACATTGAAGTTTGATTGTATTCTCAAGTCGAGGGAGTCAAGTAATATTGTCACATTGATATTTTCTATTTGACCTTAGTTATATTAACCAAAAGAAAACTACCGAGTGAGTAATTTCATAGTTATCCAATAACTATCGGTACATAATCCCCTGGTGCCTCCAACAGCCATGAGTAATACACTGCCTAATATTTAAAGAGCATTACATACTCTAATTTTAATGGATGCATCAATATCCAATCTCAATACATCTTGACTAGGATTATTTAAAATGGTATGTTTATTTTATTATGATAAATCACTCATGATTACAATGCATTATAATTACTATCACAAAACATCCAAAAATTTATGGATTTTCTATTAAATATACTTTTAATTATATTAACTGATTAATATAACACATTATATCAAGTATATAATAGAAAGAAAACACTTTTTGTTTCGAACAAGATTGGTTATCGAGTTAGATATATGTAATGATTACATAAATACCCTTAGGGCATACACTAACTCTATCACTATGTAATAAACAAATTATTTTAAATATTCCTGGTCAAGATGTATCGAGACTTGATATCAGTGCATCCGTTAAGACTAGAGTATGTAATATTCTCCAAATGTTAGGCAGTGTATTACTCATGACTGCTGGAGGCACCAAGGGGTTACGTGTTGATAGTTATTAGATATCTATAGAACGACTCACTCAATAGTTTTATATTGGTTAATATAACTAAGGTCAATCGATGTGACTAATTTGCACAGTTCTCTCGACTCATGAATACTATTGATCTTCAATATGGAAACTCTGCTTTGATTATACTCATCATGGCAGGACGTCCATCGAGTGACTATAGTTGGGTCGAGTGGAAGTATTGGAAGTGAAACACTATTCAAGAGAGGATTATTCTCCTCAGTTATATGAAGTTGGGATCACGGTCAACTCAAGTTAATAATAATTGTTGTTATTGAACCAAGGACTTTTTGTTTGGAATATAGAGTTGAATATGAACGATATTGACCCTAAGGACTTTATGTCGAGAAGCTAACTGATGGGATGGATTGAAATTTCTTAGTTAGTGCAAGTGGGAGATTGATAGAGTTAGGGGTACGAACTTTAGGTAATTTTATAATTTATTGTAAATTATTAACTCTATAATCAAATCTCATCCATAATAAAATGTGATTTCTTTTTATTATATGCTTGTTGTAATATGTTATAATTAATTAAATATTTAATTTAAGTATATTTAATAAAAAAATCCATAAATCGTGTATTTATGATAGTAACTTGAAATAGTTGTAATTATGAGTATTTTACCGCAATGTTATAAACACATCATTTCAAATATTCTTAGTCGAGATGTATCGAAACTGGATATCGATGCATCCATTGAGACTAGAGTATGTAACGCTCTCCAAATGTTGGGCAGTGTATTATCATAACTTTATGGAGGCACCAAGGAGTTTCATGCTGATAGTTGTTGGATAACTATGGAACAACCCACTCGATAGTTTTCTATTGGTTAATATGACTAAAGTCAAATAGAAAATACCGATGTGACAATATTATATAGTTCTCTTGATTTGAGAATACTGCTGATCTTCAATACGAAAGCGCTGCTTTGATTGTAGTTAAATCGTGGCATGGTGTACATCGAACGACTATAGTTGGGTCTAGTGGAAGTATTGGAAGTGAAAAACTATTCATATGAGGATTATTCTCCTCGGTCATATAAGGTTAGTATCACGGTCAACTGAAGTCAACTCAAAATCAATATCTCTTGCTAGAGTAATTCAGCTAATAATAATATTATATTGAACCAAGGACTTTATGTTTGGACTATAAAGTTAAATATGGATTATATTGGAATTTTTACCATTACCAAATTTTATAAGTCCTAAAGTGATATAGTTTTGACAAAGAGAATTTGTGTAAATAACTGGCACTACCGGGTAGCGCTTAAATGAAGTAAAATTGGATTTTATTGAAGCTAAGTAAGCGATAAACTTGGCCATAATGTCACACCACCAGCTATGTGACGTGTGAACGTTAGTATTCGAAATGTTCAATATTAGTTGCTGACCGAATTTACACATAATGGTCTCACAACCGAAATATTGAATACCCCTATTACTTCTGATTTAATTAATTATAATTGTTATAAATTAAATTAATTAGTATTTTTGAAATATTAATTAAATTTTTTATTTCATTTTTGTTGATCAATATTAAATAGTGTGTATATAATAGTTATAAACACATATCAATGTGCATTTGAATTAGATTTAAATGCTATGTATATTGATCGGGCTTGAAGTGGGTTTGTAGCCCATAAAGGACCAAGGGATGACTGACCACATCAAGGAGGAAGTGGTGGAATTTTGATTCAAATAAGGAGGTGAATAAGTAAGAGAGAAAGAAGGATCTGGATCCCTCTTTTTCTCTTTAGATCTTTACTATGTATTCATCTCTAACCCCATTTTTAACAATCTCTTTTTTGCACTCTCCCAACCAGCCAAGGCAGGCAACATAAGTCCCCTCATCCTCTTGTTCAAGCTTTTAAACACTCAAATTAAATCAAATTCAAACACCGGTGGTAGCCATATTCAGATTGATAGTGCTTTCTGGATTCTGGATTCGATTCAAAGAGTGATTTGATTTAGCATTTCAAGGCATGTCAACAAGGCTTTAGATAAGGTAAAATCCTTGTTTATATTTCCATGTATGTGTTAATTATTGTTCAGTATATTTCATATATATTTGGATAGTGTATCTATATAACAAATCTGCATATATTGGTACTATCTTCATTGGATGAATTTATATATATGTATATAGGTTAAAAAAATTGTATATATTATGCAACAATGCTTATAACTAGATTAAAAAATTGTTAAAATATTTGAATTTAGTAATGATAATATATTTTTTAATATAAAAATTTACTTAATACAAAATACAATTATATAAGGCATGTATTTTAATTTTATTAATATCTACATATGTACATAATGTTTTCGAAAATAAAAAATTTATTATATATATGTGTACATATATATATATATTTAAACTGAATATATAATATATTTATATATTCCAATTTAATTTAATAATTATACATATAACACACACACACATTTACACACATATCATAATATATATATATATATATATTATATAAATATCATAATATATACATAATATATATTCATATCATAATATATATATACACACATATCAAATATACATGCATGTAAATGATTAATATAAAAGTTTACATTTAAATTATTTTTCGAAAATTTAAAATTATTTTTTATTTTAAAAATAGATTTCCATACAGAAATCAATTTTTTAAAATATTTTAAAACAATTTAAAACTGAAACAAAAAACTCAATATATGGCCGAAAACATATTTATGCATATATACATATATGTTTAGTTATTATTTTCATTAACATATTTATATGTAAATACATGTATCATATATACACACACACAAAATACTTAAACATCATTTGAATACATGCATACATACATACAGATATATATATATATATATATATATATATGTATGTATGTATAAATAAAAAAATCTTTTTAGATTTTGAACTGTATATGTATATATATTTAAAATTAATTTGTTAAATTAAATTTGAATATCATGTTTGACTTTGAAATTATATTTCATTTATATTAACTTTAGAATTATTTTGTTATGTTATTATATATAAATAAGTGTTTTATATAAAATTTTACATTTAAACGTAACTTTTATAATATACAAAATTATATATGTATTTATACAAACATATATATTGACAGTGCACATATTACAAAGGGGCAAATATGTTTGTTGTAGTGTAAATCACAACACCTATACATGGGGCTATTAAACCATATACTCCATTTATATGGCGCGCACACACGTACACACATATGTGTATTTGATAGAGATATTATATTATATTATATTATATAACTTAATAATAAGTAAACTTTATTTTAAATTAAATAAAATTTTGACTTTGTTTAAAACAAATTTACATAAGGTCTAAATAAACTTAGGCTTCATAGACCCAATAAGATCCAAATGTAATATTATTTTTTGAAATTTACCCATTTACCCCGTTGCGTGCTGGTCAGATCCAACAATGGTATTAGAGCCTAATTGCTTATGAGATATAAATTATTCATGTTAGGGCTAACTAATTAAACTCTTCCATTTAGTAGTGTAGCTAGAAATGTATTGTCGAAGGATTGTATTTGGATAATCAAGTACTATGCCGGTTTGGCTAATCAAGTACTATTCCCTACCTGGCCATTGGCCTGGACCAAAAGGTGAAATGGGCCCAAATATTATCGCTAACATAAAAGGCCCAATTTGAATTGGGCCTGGGGCTAATTTTCAAAATTATTGTGAAATAAAAATAAAAATAAAAATTTAAAAGTTAAATTTAAAATAAGAATATATTACAAATGTTATAATATAATTTTTCAGAAGTATTTTGAAAATAAAATAAATAAAATTTGAAAATCTTAATATTAATAAGATTAATAAAATAAATAAATCAATTAAAAGGTTAATATATATATATATATATATAATATAAGATATATGTTATGTTACCTTGAAATGTTTAAGATAATGTAAGAATATATCTTTATAAAAGAATTTTGAAATTAAATACAGTTAATTAAAATTGTTTAATCAAATAAATTAAAAGTTAATTAATAAATAAAATAAATATATATAAATATATATGTGTATAACTATAAAGGTTGTAGTATACATATTTGATATAAAATGTTATGATTGAATAATATAAAATTAATTAAATATTAATTAATTAAATTAATTAAATAAGATTTAATTAATATAATCTTATGCATAAGACTATTATATGAGTTAATTAAATTACAAAAATTAAATAATAATAAAACTTATATAATATGAATGTATAAATCAAATGTGGAACATTAAGGTATCCTAATTCGACTTAAGGGATAAATACATATGTATTGTATACCGTGATTTCTGATGTGTCCAACACTTGAATTGCGAGGATATTTCATAAGAAATACATTACCCATATGTCGATATCACTCAATATAATATACTAAAGATTATGAATCTTTAATATAAAGTTACCCTTTACCATTTATATGTTAATAGATTAATCATACTCCTTAGTTGTTGAGCTTTCCTCAAGCTAGGGATGTTATGCGTAGTGCTATTAATATATAAAATAGACAAGGTAAGATAAATTGGCATATTTGTTGAGATTTCCTCAAGGAATATCCATTATACTTAGGCCTTCGCGAAATAGTAGGTATGAGTGGATAATCTCTCTTTATTTGTTGAGTTTTCCTTAAGTAAGTACAAAATTAGGGCAAGGAACCACATATAAGGAGTTGTATATGATACAATCAATAAGGAGTTATCCATCGTATGTAGGAGTATGATTTGTTGAGCTTTTCTTAAGGTCGGAATCCTAAGACATATGAGTCCTAACACTCATTAGTGAAGTTGAAAGTCTTCTATGTTTCATCTTAGGGTTTGGTGAAACATAAAAGCCCAACGAGTGCTTATTAGTAAAATGAAACATAAAGTTTAATATTAATAATATTATAATAACATATATGATGAAATTGTCCTAATCTACTAATTTTAAAAATTGTAGAAAAATATTTACGCCCAGATTGTTTTTTGAAAGCGACAAACTTACCGGACCCAACTATGTCGGTTGGCTAAGAGGGATTAAGATAGCATTGATTTATGAACATCTTTGGTCGTCGATAACTACACCACCAAAAGAAAAACTTACAGATGATGCGGACCTCGAACTAAGGCTTACTTATGATAAATGGATTTTGGACCTAGATATCACCCAGGTTCTCGTGCTGTCGACGTTACACAATCCATTATAAAGGTTACACAAGACGTCTATGAGATTTTTGATAGTCTTAAAGCTTTATTTTGGCGAACAGTCATGTTCCATAAGGTACAAACTTACGAAGAAACTATTCAATACCAAAATGACCAAGGGATAGAATGTGAATGATTAACTTATAATGATGAAAGGCTATATTGATAGACTTGCGTAGTTAGACATAGCAATAAGCAATGAAATGCAATTAGACTTGATTTATGGGTCTCTTACTCCCCAATATGAGCCGTTCATATTAAACTATAATATAAACCAGTTGAACATAAGTCTCATAGAGCACCTCAATATGTTGAGGTCGACCGAGACATCGTCCAAGGATCAAGGGGCCATACTTGCTGTTAAAAGGAACGGTTCATCTTCGAAAGGTTCGAAGAAACGGAAGAGGATTGACAAGCAAATTAGGAAAACTGTTGCTGCTAGCAAGGGTGAGTGTCATCATTGTCATAAGAAAGGTCATTAGAAACAAAATTGTCCAGAGTACTTGAAGTGTTAAAGAAAAGAAACATAATAGTTCTACTGCTCCATCAGGTACATTCATGATTCAAAATATTTTGCAGTTAATAAATTATCTTGGGTTTTGGATACTAGATCTAAAACTCAAATTTGTAATTCGTTATAGAGGCTTAGTAACTGGCATCGCATGGCAAAATAAGAAATGAGGCTTCAGGTTGCTGATGGATTTACCGTAGATGCAACGACAGTTGGAGCATTTCATGTTAGAACCTCGGTTTTGATGATGACAATGAAATATATTCTACTAACTCTTTATTGTAGAAATATAGCTATCTTAGAAGATCTTATATCAACAAATAAATGGGAATACTATGGCAATTGATGAACAAAAATTAAGTCTCTAAGTGATGGAAGCAAAACAAGAGCTAACATCGAACCATAAAGAAAATCAAAGCACAATGGAAATCGAAGCACAAAGAAATGAGAAAACAAAATATACAGGCAGGCACATCAGCTATCATCGATCGACCGATAGGTATCCCATTGGTGCACGATGGAAGTTGTGCCTGCCATATATTTAGATTTTCTAACCATTGTATAGAAAGCATTCGTCACTTCTCTTTCGATCATTGCTTTACTTGATGGCAACACTCTGACCAGTCACTACTCTTCAAATGCAACCTCTCACCTCTATAAAAGCAGTGGCAAACTTCTAATTTAGGCAGCATTTTTCTGAATACATGTTCTACTTCTTTCTCTCTCTTGCTTTCTGATTACCGCATTGCTGACTTTCAACTATATATCTAATACCCAAACTTCAAAACTCCTGAACCCCTACTTATATCCATATCGAGCGTTTATAAGAGTTGTACTAGAGTGACAAGAATCGTGTATTTGTAAACACAACTTTGTCAAAAAAACCTTTTCCACTCTTATTCAAAAGTAGGCATGTGAGGTACTCAAGCAGTCTGTATTATAAAACTATTCCTCTTCTTTAAGTGAGGGCTTTGCAAGTGAATTCCTAATAGATGATTAGTGAGTGGACGTAGGAGAGGTGCTCTGAACCAGTATAAATCTCGGTGTGTTCTTTTATTTACTTATTACTTTCTTAGTTATATTTCTGTTATACTGCAAGTTAAGTAGCCATGGTTTCACTATATGATCCACTAGTTACTTTCATTTGGTATCAGAGCGAGATTTTTCAAAATTGTAACACCATTTTTAATATCATTTTTTATTATGTCAAACTTGAGTTATAACACATTACAAGAAGGACAATCCACTACACGTACTTTATTTTTTACCGGTTCTAATTATATATATTAGGCTGCACGTATGAAAGTTTTTATGGAATCAAGCGGCCTTGATATCCGACTAGGTACTCAATCTTAGTATGAAGCACCTACTACTATAGTGAGTACCTGAACAGATGCTTAATAGACCGCTGCTTCCAATAATCCAAAAGCAATGAACGTTTTATATTGCTTATTAGATAAAAATGAATTTTCAAGAATTATGATGTGTAAAACTGCTTATGATATTCGCCAAATGCTTCAGGTCACTTATGAAGGTACAACCAAAGTTAAATAGACTAAGGTTAGTTTAGTAAATAATCAATTTCAATCTTTTAAATGAAATCTAATGAGAGTATTATAGATATGTACTCTAGGTTTCAAAATATACAACATGACCTTATGGCAATAAGAGTAACTTTTACCAGTTTTGACTTAGTGTCATGAATTTTAAATTCTATAAATGAAGAATGGAAAAGAAAAGTACTTGCTACATAAGAAGCTAATGAACTTTCTACACTTAAAGTAGAATAATTAATTGGTAACATAATGTCTTATAAAGCTAATCTGCAAGCTACAAAAGAACTATCCTACGAAAAACGTAGTTTTGCATTTTAGGTTAATAACGATGATGATTCAAAGCTTGATGAGGAAGATGTAGTTTTTTGGCCAAGAAGTACAACAAATTTAGAAAATTCAACAAGATGGTTTGAAAGCAAAAGTCTGACAACTCAAATGACACCTCCTCCTTTAAATGCTTTGGTTGTGACAAATTTATACATATGAAGAAAGACTGTCTCGAGCTGAATAAAGATAAGAAAAGATTCAAAAAGAAATTCAAAAAATAAAAGATTTCAAAAGGAAGCAAACATGCTTTCCAAGTGACTTGGGATGATTCATGTTTAAGCGAAAGTGATAGCGATAACAATGGAGAGCAAGCAAATGTATGCTTTACAGCTACCAAAGATGAGGTACCTTCTGATTTATCTTTTGAAGATATTATAGAAATAGCTTTAGAATTAGATGATAAATTTAGGAATTTAAGAAAAATTCATAAAGAAAGTTTAGGAAAGATAAATAGATTAAAATTAGAAAATGAAATGCTTAAAGATGAAAAGAAATTTTAGAAGAAGAAATTTTAAAATTACAAACTCTTTGTAAAAACCCTGATGTTACTGAAGATATTCAATATATTAAAAACAAGAATTTAATTTTATCTAATAATAATAGTAATTTAAAGAAAATTATTGATATTTTGGAAGATAAAGTAAAATATTTAGAAAGTAATAATAGTATTTTAACTAATGACAGGGTCATATTAGAAAATAAGATAAAAGATTTATCTATTAATATTTCTAAATTTAATAATGGTAAGGAGATGTCTCATTTGATTAGTATATCAAAACCTATTAATAATAAGAATTGTTTAGGATTTAAAAAATCAAATAAACCAAAACCACAATCACAACCTAAGTATGGTACAATATATACTTATTTTTAAAAATCCATGATTCGAAAGTAGACTATAAAAAGACTATTAAAATATGGGTACCTGAAGCTAATAATAATCTGATTAGGTAAAAGTATATAGATAATTTTTTAATTGAAGCACATTATAATGGTGATTTTCATCTTAAAGGTTTTACCAATCCCACCTGGACATGGTTACCTTCTACCTAACCACTAGGACCCTAAAGTAGGAAGTGGGTACCAATAAATATTTTCTATTTTTTGTAGGTGCCCCGACATAAAAAGGAGAAATGGATTCTCGACAGTGGATGCACTAAGCACATGACTGAAAATGCAAAGATGCTAACAAATATTTCGTACATGGATGGTGGTACAGTCACTTTTGGAGATAAGTCCAAGGACTATGTTATTGGGCAAGGAGATGTATCTTTTGTCGGTATATCTAACTCTCCATTAATTACTAACATTTATTTGGTAGAGAATTTTAAAACATATTCTTTTAAGTATTAGCTAATTATGCGACAAAGGTTTTTAAATAACTTTTGAAAAAGATAAGTGTAATATATTTGATAAATATAGTAATTTAAGGTAGAAGAAATCCTAATATATATGTTTTGAATATGAAAATAAGACATAAATGATATATGTTTAGTTGCCGATATTTGTGACCCCTGGATTTGGAATAAAAGGTTTTGTCATGTTAATTTTAGAAATATACATAAATTAGTTAAGAATAATATTTTATGAGGTTTACCAAAGATAAATTTTAAAGTTAATAATCTATGTGATGCTTATCATAAAGGAAAACTTAAAAAGACATCATGACGACCCACATTTCGGAAGGTTTAAATTGACAATAATCCACACATGTCCAACCCAAACAATCCGGAACATAGATAATCAATGGGGTTAATTAAGAAAAATAAGAAAAGAAGAAGAAAACAAACACAGAATCTCACAGTGGAATGACAAAATATAAT
The DNA here is from genome assembly GCA_030737815.1 of Allium fistulosum. Lineage (NCBI taxonomy): Eukaryota > Viridiplantae > Streptophyta > Magnoliopsida > Asparagales > Amaryllidaceae > Allium > Allium fistulosum. The sequence continues at coordinate 286,711,577 of CM060904.1, read as the reverse complement.
AATCAAATAAACAGTTCATGAAGCTGTTTACTATACATTTGATTATAATTTATACAACATTTACCAGAGATATATATACAACATGGATAAATAAATAATGCAGCAGACAACTTGATGTAGGAATAATAGTAATAATATACCAAATCTTCGTCTTCGTCCTCCAGAAAATGATCTTCAATGCGCTGAAAACTCAGGGCTGACCCGAGCATAATGAAAAGACAAAACACTCGAGTCAGGACTAAAATATTCTTATGCGAGTCAAATCGATATCACATATAACAAGAGTGTAATAGCGTCAGAGATGTTTACGGGGTTTCACATCTCCTAACCAGTGTATAACGTGCGTGCAATAACTCAAGAGATGTTACGGGATTTTCCATCTCTCAAGGATCCGTCAAAATATTTATATGTAGTAGAATACGTTACATATATAATGTATAAACAGTAAAATAAATATTTTTCTTAGCGTTAAGGCTTTACATTAATCTTCTCAATGCGTTTTTATGTATTGTCATACAGTTTTCATATAATGCCCCAGTAAAATGTCGGGGGATAGGGATGCGCCGTGATACGACAACACTAAACCAAAATCGTAGCGGTCTCGTATAGGGATAAAAGTATGACAAGGCACGTGAGGCAATGCCCAAGGTAGGAAACTACCAGTTCGAGTTGCAGGGCTGGTGGTAACGCATCGTAGCCACAACCGCCCACCGCATCCATCCATCCCAAATCGAGTCAAAGGGATGCTATCCCAAATTAAGGTGTAATAATATGGACCAAGTCCAAGAAAATCAAAGAACGGATGTCCGCTAGGGGTAATTAGCCCACTTGGCCCTGTCAAGCCATCCTGTTTAGTCATTTAAAATTGGCACAAGTGCCGGGATCTATCCATCATCGTTCTCTTTCTTCAAATCCAGAAAACGATGCCAAATCCAACCACTTCGTTTAAGAGTCTCCGCCGCATACACAGTTGTTAAAGTGGTTCCAAAATTGACAGAGAGTATGCCAATAAGAGGCCCGGTCTCTTTAACATCCAAACGTCGTTTTACACACCGGTTGGTACTTTAATATTTCGAAACAATTCGTACTTGATATCAAAATATCATATTCGCTTCAAAATCAAATTCATTTCGAAATCATCATATCTACTCAAAATATACAATTTCAATTCAAAATCATTTCGCCTTAATATCCCGATTTCGCTTCCAAAACTGTTTCGAATTTCAATTTAGGTTATAACTTCATTTTAACCCAATTCGCATTTGAATCCATGATATAAATATTAACATTCCAGTCTTTGACCAGTTTGAATTTTTGAAAATAGTATGGAAATTTTTTTAAATTTTTTTAAAATAGTTTAAATAGTTAAAATAGTTTGATATAAAACGATTTTAGTATTTAAAATGGTTTATATAACAAAATAACTCGGAAAATCAAAATAATTTGAATACTTAAAAAAATAGATTTTAAATAGTTTATATTAAAACAATTTATTTCCGAAAAAAACTGTCACTTTTCGCTTTAACCAATCTGGACCTAAGTCCAAATCCCAATCAACTGATTACATTTCAATTATTCCATTTCAAATCATTTTCAATCTCCTTTCAATTCAAATCGATTAAACCTTGATTTAATTCCAAGCAATTTAAATTTCAATTGCAATTCAAATCAATTTTGATTTCAAATTAATTCAATTTCGATTTCAATTCCAATTAATTTCAATTTCAATTCCAATTAATTTCAATTTCAATTCCAATTTGAATTAATTTCAATTCAATTCTCAAATCTAAACCGTTTCAAATTATATAAATTCGAGTTCAATTTCAAATATCGATTTAGATCACTTAATTCAAATTAAACTTCAATTTTCGAATTTTGATTCAAAACTTAAAATTAATTCCATTCCCGAGCCCAAAATTTGAAATATCAATTTATATCACCTTTACTTAAATAACTTCTAAATTAAGGTAAAAGTTCAAATCTTTTAAACAATTCAATTTCAATAATTCAAGTCATATTTCACTTATGACTTCAAATTCTAATTAAATTCTTTAGAACAATTTCTTTTGTCCAAATTTAATTTCAACATATCAACTCGAATTCTTAATTAATTCAATCTTCATAAATTCGATTTTTATTTCTTCGAATCAAAATCATTAAAATAATTTCAAAACCAAAACTTTTAAAATTATTTAGTTTAACCGATCCGGTATTTGTATATAATTTTCTATCCTATGGCCAAGTGAATACTTATTTTAATTTTAATTTCAAGGATGGATATATATCATTTCAATCCAAAATAAATGTCATAGGTATATATCATTTCAACCTATTTCTTAATTTATTCGAACTAATTCAGATAACAATTATATACCGCCAAATGATATACAGGGTGATAACAGGATATATATAAAATAAATAAACATCTAGCCATCCAATATATCAACCAATAGCATACAATATCAATCAACATCCAAATCAGCTAATAATTCACAACAATTACGTAATTATCAATATGGGGTATTTAACTGACGAATAAATTTCAATTTCAAATTTAACTATCAATTTTAATTTTAACAACCAATTCAGATGATAATTTAGATGTCAATTTAAATTATCAAATAACGGTCAATAAAATTGATTTACTTTATGATATCAATTGAACGAAAACAAAATATTTTAGTACGGAGTGTTTTATAACATAATAATTTATAACTGTCAATAAATTAGCGGCTGTTCTCCTGCGAGTTTGACTCGATGCTAGGGTTTGGGCACAAACGACGTGAGTGCTGGAGGCGTTCGCGGCTCTTGGACGGTGGCGTGGAAGTGGAGGAGGCGCACGAGGCGCAAGAGAAGGTGGCGATGGCTGTAGGCGCCGCGGTGGAGGAGCGATCTCGTTTAACAAAAAAGAAAAAAGAAAAAAAGAAATAGCAAGTCGCGACTTTGATCTGGAAGAAGGAGGGGGAAGGAAAGCCTGTACGTGATCTAGAAGATGATTAGGGTAGGTTTATTATTTTAATTGTTTTATTAATATGTTAATTAAATTTTAATTAATCGTATGCTAATCAAAACCCATATCTTTTGCATACGAGGTCCGTTTCGGACGAAACGAATCATGCTAGAATCGTATCGACGAAGGCTACGGCTTGGAGTGGAAGTTAGATTTATTTGAAGATGGAAATATTTTCAGTTTCAAATAAAATGTGAGTGTTTTATAACGCTCACAACGTACAAAAATATTTTGTGTTCATTAAATTGATATGATAAGTAAATAAATTTTATTGATTGTTATTTGATAATTTAAATTGACATCTAAATTGATTCTTAAAATTAAAATTGACAGTTAAATTTGAAATTGAAATTTATTCGCCAATTAAATACCCGATATTGATAATTATGTAATTGTTGTGAATTATTGGCTGATTTGGATATTGATTAAGATTGTATGCTATTGGTTGATATATTGGATGGTTGGATGTTTATTTATTTTATATATATCCTGTTATCACCCAGTATATTTATTAGCACCAAAATTGGTCACTAACACCTAAATGTAAATGAAAGCACCAACTCACAGTCACAGCTCACAAGTAGGATATATGTAGAGAGTAATAATGTGAAGAACGGTCAAAATTCGAATGAAAGTAGTAAAGAACAACAGATTTTATAGTGGTTCGGCTAACTCCGGCCTACGTCCACTCTAGAAGTTTCCTTTTTATTGTTGTAATAACCGAATATAGTTACAAAATGGCAGAGTTGCCGTAGCCTTAGAAAAAAGAAAGTAAGAGAGTCGAAAGGAAAATCCCTTTTCTGAACCCCCACATGCTGTATTTATAGGCAAATCCTGAGTTGTTGGGCTTTCTGAATGATCCGGGCCCATCAAGGCCTTCCACCGAGCCACATACCTCCACAATGCCGAGCCACATCGGCCTCTCCACAGTGCCGGGCCACACATACCTCCACAATGCCGAACCACACCGGCCTCACCACATTGCCGAGCCACACCGGTCTCACCACAATGCCGAGCCACACCAACCTCACCATAATGCCGAGCCGCACCAACCTCACCACAATGCCGAGCCATCTCACCAATGCCGAGCGACCCTGACCTCACCAACGTCGAGCCGTCTCACCAATGCCGAGTGAGGTTCGATGCCGAGCGATGTCCAATGCCGAGCGAGGTTCGATGCCGAACGCCTTTTAATGCCGAGCGAGGTATAATGACAAGCGAGGTACAATGCCGAGCGACTTCCAATGCCGAGCGACTTCCATGCCTAACGACTTCCATGCCGAGCGACTTCCATGGTGCGACTTCCATGCCGAACGACTTCGATGCCGAGCGACTTCCATGCCGAACGAATTTCATGCCGAGCGACTTCCATGGTGCGACTTCCATGCTGAACGACTTCCATGCCGAGTGACTTCCATGCCGAACGACTTCCATGCCGAACGACATACATGCCAAGCGACTTCCATGCCGAACGACTTTCATGCCGAGCGACTTCCATGCCGAGCGACATACATGCCGAGCGACTTCCATGCCGAGCGACTTCCATGCCGAATGACATACATGCCGAGTGACTTCCATGCCGAACAACTTCCATGCCGAGCGACTTCCAAACATGCTGTTTTACCTATCCATCCAGTCGACTCAAACCTACCACATTCCAACCTTAATAACTGAGAAATCGACTTAGTTAAATCCACCTGCCTACAGCCTTACCAAAAGGCGGGTTAACACTTTGCCCCCCATAACATGCCTTGCTATTGGAAGGTGCATTTTGAATAGCCTCAAGTTCGATATCCGAAGTCCATATCCCATTCATGACCATATTATTAAATTCATGACCTATTCGGGTTTAACCTTGAATCCATAGACCTCGTCGGGTCCCGTTATCTTGTTCCAGCCTCAGCTCTTCGGTCAAGAGCTTGTAAGTTCTCCGGCCTTGGTTTTTCGACCAAGGACTTCTTATATTCTCCGGCCTCGACTCTCCGGCCAAGGACTTTGATATACTCCGGCCTCGGCACTCCGGCCAAGGACATTTATATTCACCGGCCTCGGCACTCCGGCCAAGGACTTTTATATCCTCCGGCCTCGGCACTCCGGCCAAGGACTTTGATATTCTCCGGCCTTGGCACTCCGGCCAAGGACTTTGATATTCACCGGCCTCGGCACTCCGGCCAAGGACTTTGATATTCACCAGCCTCGGCACTCCGGCAAAGGAGTTCTATATTCTGTTCGAGTCCATTCCATCGCTCTCCGGCGAAGGGACTCGTAACTCATGATCATTACCCCTTCTCTCCGGTCGGGACAGTAATCGCAAAACCTGGACTATTTATTAAATTGTTCCGAATCCAATCAGAAAACCAGAAATCCATATCAAAAATCAAACATCCAAACCAAAATGGAAAACCAAAAAACCAACCAAACCAGGAGTTCAATCCAAACTCCAAATCCATACCAAAGAAAAGTAAATGTCCAAAGTACCAAAGTGGAAACCAGAATTTGTAGAAACACAGAAAGAAAACAGGATTTCATAGACCCGAGCAGTACGGTATTTCGTCATCTCAGAGCACGCCTAGGGACCGTCCTCGATCCCGTACATGTGTAAGTGACCTAGCCGTATTACTTTGGATATTATTACTTATTCAGAACCATAAAACCATTCAGTTTATAACAAGCCGGTGGTGACCAAATCCAGTGCCACCATCGTTCGAGGTAGGCGGTGGCCGCTCCTGCTCCCCTGCCACAGCTCGATTCTTTATGTACTGTTGCAGGTGACCATTCCTTACATGCTCCTCCACGATATCTCTCAAATGCCTAAAGTCGTTATTGTTGTGCCCATCCAGCTCATGAAATAGGCAATGTTTTCTCGATGCCCGCTCGTATTCAGAAGGTTCCCTTCTTACCGGCCATCGATACTGGAGGTGCCCTCGAGTATCCAAGTAAATCCTTTCTAGAGTCTCAATTAAATCTGTGTAAGAAGAAAACTTTGACTCCCTCCGAGGCCTCTTCGAAGTGCCACAGTTGCCATTTGTTTTCCTTTTTTCCTTTATCTTCTTTACTTGGATCCTCCCTGGGTGGACCTCTACCCCTCATAGCATAAGCTTCATCCTCTCTCCCTACTCTCTTAGTCTACGCATCTTCCTGCCTTAGGAATCTTTCCGCCTCATAGTAGAACTCTCCGAGATCCCTCGGTGGGTCCCGTTCCAACGATATCTTGAAATCCAAATTATCTGCAATTCCTGAAACTGCTTCCATCAAAACCATCGACGGATCGGGTCGATCCACTGAAGCTACCGCTGCGTTGAATCTGGTTAAGAAATCCCTGAGCGACTCTCCCTTCCATTGTTTCAACGATGTCAAGGTCATTACATTCTTGGGTCTGACTATATGGACCCAAAATTGCCTCATAAACCTCTCAATCAGCTCTGTCCAAGTGTCAATAGAACCACTCTCCAGCTGTATGAACCACATAGCTGCGATATTCGTCAAATACAAAGGGAAACATCGAGCCATGACCTCATTCGATGCCCCCAGTACCTCCATATGCCTCATGTACCTTGTCAGGTGAACGGCGGGATCCGTTCTCCCATCATACATCTCCAACGTTGGTAGCTTAAAATCCAGAGGGTTCCTAGCTTGCCTGATAGTAGGAGTAAAGGGACTCCTATTCACATCCTCCAAGTCTTTATTTACAAGTCCGCCTCTCATAGCTCGCCTGGCCATCTCCGCTAATCTGTCGTTGTCCCCAAGCTGTAATCCTTGTCTGTTGCCTCCGGTTTGCCCCCCGAGTTCATGAGGGAATTTTGGCACATACTCCTCATCTCATACTCCTGCACTCCTGTTGGTGTCGGGTTGCACGGCGTCATCTGGTATCCCTCCATGGATTGGTCCAGCATTTCTTGGCGGTGTGCCCCCGAGTCTAGGTCCATCCAGATTGATAGTTGTCTGCTGATTGGGGGTTGCCCCTGCTGAGCCACTCTCTCTGCTTGCTGGTTGCGCGCTTCTGATCCAGCTCCACGGATCTGAGCTCCTTCATTTCCTGCTTGTGAAAATTGTCTGAGAAGAGCCTGCATCATCTCCTCTTCTCTTTTCAACATCGCTTCCATCTCTTCTCTGGTGATGTAGATGGATGCTTGACCTGCTCCAGCTCCGGAGGAAGCCTCTTAACTTCCCTCTTGATTGCTCCTTTCTGTCACTTGCTTCCTCGTTGGTGGCCTAGCCATTGCTTCCTAGAATCCAAGTTCTCAAGCTTCTGAATCCAAAATCCCTGAGTAATCCAAAATCCCTGAGGGCTAGCGTTTCTCAGTGAAAGCACCAAAATGTTAGCGCCAAAATTGGTCACTAACACCCAAATGTAAATGAAAGCACCAACTCACAGTCACAGCTCACAGGTAGGTATATGTAGAGAGTAATAATGTTAAGAACAGTCAAAATTCAAATGAAAGCAGTAAAGAACAACAGATTTTATAGTGGTTCGGCTAACTCCGGCCTACGTCCACTCTAGAAGTTTCCTTTTTATTGCTGTAATAACCAATTACAGTTACAAAATGGAAGAGTTGCCTTAGCCTTAGAAAAGAGAAAGTAAGAGAGTCGAAAGGAAGATCCCTTTTCTGAACCCTCACATGCTGTATTTATAGGCAAATCCTGAGTTGTTGGGCTTTCTGAATGATCCGAGCCCATCAAGGCCTTCCACCGAGCCACATACCTCCACAATGCTGAGCCATATCGGCCTCTCCACAGTGCCGGGCCACACATACCTCCACAATGCCGAACCACACCGACCTCACCACATTGCCGAGCCACACCGGCCTCACCACAATGCCGAGCCACACCAACCTCACCACAATGCCGAGCCACACCAGCCTCACCACAATGCCGAGCCATCTCACCAATGCCGAGCGACCCTGACCTCACCAATGCCGAGCCGTCTCACCAATGCCGAGCGAGGTTCGGTGCCAAACGCCTTCTAATGCCGAGCGAGGTACAATGCCGAGCGAGGTACAATGCCGAGCGAGGTACAATGCCGAGCGACTTCCAATGCCAAGCGACTTCCATGCCGAACGACTTCCATGCCGAGCGACTTCCATGGTGCGACTTACATGCCGAGCGACTTCGATGCCGAGCGACTTCCATGCCGAACGACTTCCATGCTGAGCGACTTCCATGGTGCGACTTCCATGCCGAACGACTTCCATGCCGAGCGACTTCCATGCCGAACGACTTCCATGCCGAGCGACATACATGCCGAGCGACTTCCATGCCGAGCGACTTCCATGCCGAATGACATACATGCCGAGCGACTTCCATGCCGAGCGACTTCCTTGCCGAGCGACTTCCAAATGTGCTGTGTTACCTATCCATCCAGTCGACTCAAACCTACCACATTCCATCCTTGATAACTGAGAAATCGACTTAGTTAAATCCGCCTGCCTACAGTCTTACCAAAAGGTGGGTTAACAATATTATTCGATGGTATATAATTGTTATCTGATTATTTCAAATAAATTGAGAAATAGGTTGAAATGATATATACCTATGACATTTATTTTGAATTGAAATGATATATATCTATCCTTGAAATAAAATAAAAATAAAAATAACTATTCACTTGGCCATAGGATAGAAAATTATATACGGATACCAGATCGGTTAAATTAAATAATTTTAAAAGTTTTGGTTTTGAAATAATTTTAATGATTTTGATTCAAAGAAATAAAAATCGAATTTATGAAGATTGAATTAATTAAGAATTCGAGTTGAAATGTTGAAATTAAATTTGGCTAAAAGAAATTGTTTTAAAGAATTTAATTAGAATTTAAATCATGAGTGAAATATGAGTTGAATTATTGAAATTGAATTATTTAAAAAGATTTGAACTTTTACTTTAATTTCGAAGTTATTTAAGTAAAGGTGATATAAATTGATATTTCAAATTTTGGGCTTGGGAATGGAATTAATTTTAAGATTTGAATCAAAATTTGAAAATTGAAGTTTAATTTGAATTAAGTGATCTAAATCGATATTTGAAATTGAACTCGAATTTATATAATTTGAAATTGTTTAAATTTGAGAATTAAATTGGAATTGAAATTAATTGGAATTGAAATTAATTGGAATTGAAATCAAAATTGAATTAATTTGAAATCGAAATTGAAATTGATTTGAATTTCAATTGAAATTGAAATTATTTGAAATTGAATCAAAGTTTAATCGATTTGAATTGAAAGGAGATTGAAAATGATTTGAAATGGAATAATTGAAATTGAATCAGTTGATTGGAATTTGGACTTAGGTCTAGATTGGTTAAAGTGAAAAGTGATAGTTTGTTTTGGAAATAAATTATTTTAAGATAAACTGTTTAAAATCTATTTTATTAAAGTATTCAAATTATTTTGATTTTCCGAGCTATTTTGTTATATAAACCATTTTAAATACTTAAATAATTTTATATCAAATTATTTTAACTATTTAAACTATTTTTAACCACTTTAAAAAAAGTGAAAATTAGGGTCACATCCCTAAAACCAAACGTAATTCACAAAAACTCCTTCCGTTCGAAACTTTATAAATCCGGTCCCTATTTTTGTTTCGGCTTAATTCTTTTCCATAAATACCCTCGTTTATACCGTGCTCCATTTTTTCTATCTGTGATTATTTGGTTTATATTGAACGATAAAATTATCTTTGCTTAATGATTTATCTGTTTGCAATAAAAGATTTTTACTAAAATACCGTGTAAGTTCGTTTTCTGCAACTATTTGCAATAGTTGCAGAAATGTCTGCAACTATATGCAATAGTTGCAGACATTTCTGCAACTATACCAAATAGTTGCATCTGCAACTATTTGCATTTCTACAACTATATCATATAGTTGCAGAAATGTCTGCAACTATATGCAATAGTTGCAGACATTTCTGCAACTATTTGCAATAGTTGCATCTGCAACTATTTGCATTTCTGCAACTATATGAAATAGTTGCAGAAATGTCTGCAACTATTTGCAATAGTTGCATCTGCAACTATTTGCAATAGTTGCATTTCTGCAACTATATGCAATAGTTGCAGACATTTCTGCAACTATATCATATAGTTGCAGAAATATCTACAATTTTTTGCAATTTTTATAAATTTGAAAAAAAATCGAAAATGTTTAATATTTGCTGAATTGTCTGCAAATATTTGAAATAATTGCAGATTTAATACAAATTTAAATTTTTGGTATCAACAATGGATCTCATTTTAAAGATCATAAAATTTACGATTTTTTGGTGAAAACGTTATGTTGATCCGGTTTTTGTAAATAAAGTTATACACGTTTGAAAAGTTAAAAACATAAAGGGTATTTCGGTCTTTTTGCGTGCGTGAATTTGAAAACAGGGAGCGGAAACGTAAATGTTGGTTGGGAAGGATGTTTTCTCTATTTTAAAACTTGTTAGGGATGTGAGCCAAACTTACCCTTAAAAAAATTTCCAAACTATTTTCAAAAATTCAAACTGGTCAAAGGCTGGAATGTTAATATTTAAATCATATATTTAAATGCAAATTGGGTTAAAATGAAGCTATAACCTAAATTGCAATTCGAAACAATTTTGGAAGCGAAATCGGGATATTAAGGCGAAATGATTTTGAATTGAAATTGTATATTTTGAGTAAATATGATGATTTTGAAATGAATTTGATTTTGAAGTTAATATGATATTTTGATATCAAGTACGAATTGTTTTCGAAATATAGAAGTACCAATCAGTGTGTAAAACGATGTTTGGTTGTTATAGAGAACGGGGCCTCTTATTGGCATACTCTCTGTCAATATTGGAACCACTTTAACAACTGTGTACATGGAGGAGACTTCAGAACGAAGTGGTTAGATTTGGCGTCGTTTGCTGGATTTGACGAAAGAGAAAGATGATGGATAGACCCTGCCACCTATGCCAATTTGAAATGACTAAAACAGGACGGCATGACAGGGCCAAGTGGGCCAATTACCCCTAGCGGACATCCGTTCTTCAATTTTCTTGGACTTGGTCCATATTATTAATCTTGTTGTTGGTTTCGAATTGTGCACCTTGATTTGGGATAGCCTCCCCTTGACTCGATATGGGATGGATGGATGCGGTGAGCGGTCGTGGCTATGATGCGTTACCACCAGCCCTGCGACCCAAACTGGTAGCATCCTACCTTGGGCATTACCTCACGTACCTTGTCATGCTTTTATCCCTATACGAGACCCCTACGATTTTGATTTAGTGTTGTCGTATCATGGTGCATCCCTATCCCCCGACGTTTTATTGGGGCATTATATGCAAACTGTACGACAATGCTTAAAATGCATTGAGGGGGATTATTATAAAGCTTAACGCTAAGAAAAATATTTATTTTACTGATTAGACATTATATATGTAGCGTATTCTACTACATATAAATATTTTGACGGATTCTTGAGAGATGGAAAATCTTGTAACATCTCTTGAGTTATTGCACGCATGTTATACACTGGATATGAGATGTGAAATCCCGTAAACATCTCTAATGCTATTACACTCATGATATATGTGATATCGATTTGACTCACATAAGAATATTTTAGTCCTGACTCGAATGTTTTGTCTTTTCATTACGCTCGGGTCAGCCCTGAGTTTTCAGCGCATTGAAGATCATTTTCTAGAGGACGAAGACTAAGATTTGGTATATTATTACTATTATTCCTGTATCAAGTTGTCTGCTGCATTATTTATCTATCCCTGTTGTGTATATATCTTTGGTAAATGTTGTATAAATTATAATCAAATGTATAGTAAACAACTTCATGAACTGTTTATTTGATTATTATATTTTGTCATTCCGCTGCGAGATTCTGTGTTTGTTTTCTTCTTCTTTTCTTATTTTTCTTAATTAACCCCGTTGATTATTTATGTTCCAGATTGTTTAGGTTGGACATGTGTGGATTATTGTCAATTTGAACCTTCCGAAATGTGGGTCGTCACAGGCATATTTTAAAGCTAAAAATGAGATTTCTACAAAACATTCTTTAGAACTTTTACATTTAGATTTATTTGGTTCTATGTAAATAAGATCAATAAATTACAATAGATATGTTTCTGTTATTGCTGATGATTTTTCATGATATACATGGACTTTCTTTTTAAAACACAAGGATAACATTTTTAAATCTATAAAAAAAATTTACTAAACGAATACAGAATTTAAAAAATTTAAAAATTAAGAGTATTAGAAGTGACCGTGGAGGTGAATTTGAAAATGATTTTTAAAAATTTTTTTGCAATAAAAATGGAATAAGTCACATTTTTTTTTCTTAGAACGCCGCAACAAAGCGGTGTTGTAGAAATAAAAAATCGTACTCTACAGGAATGCGCTAGAACGTTTTAAGCAATAGTAATCTACCATAGAACTTTTAGGTTGAGGCAATTGCTACAGCTTGTTAAGTTCTAAATTGTGTTTCCTTTAGACGCTTAACTAAAAACACACCTTATGAACTCTTTTTTGAAAGGGAATCTAAAGTATTGTATTATAAGATTTTTGTTTCTAAATGCTATATTTAAACACTAAATATCCTCTTGGAAAGTTTGATCCGAAAGCCGAAGAAGGAATCTTTGTTGGATATTCAGAACAAAGTAAAGCATATAGTAGTTTTAATAAAAGATGAAATATTATTAAGAAAACATTATGTGTGTCTTTCAAAAAAACTTTAATATTTGTACCGATGATGATGAAAACACTAAAATTACTAAACCATCAGTACTACCTAGTACAAATGAACAACAAGTTGAATTTATTAATTTGGATAATAATGATTTAAAATCACCACCTAGATTATTAAAAGATCACCCTTAGATAATATAATTAGCGATATTAATACAAAAGTAGCTACACGAAGGTAATTAACTCAGATGCGACATGTTGCTTTCATATATAATGTTGAACAAATAAATTATAAAGAAGCAGCTATGATTTTGGAAATGCAAGAAGAACTTAACCAATTTGAATGTAATAATGTTTGGGAACTTGTATAAAGAACTGATGATGAATCTGTTACTGGTACAAAGTGGATATACAAAAATAAAGTTGATGTAAATAGTGATATGATACATAATAAAGCTAGACTTGTAGCTCAAAGGTACAATCAGGAGAAAGGGATTGAGTATGAGGAAATTTGTGCTCATGTAGCAGGTCTTGAAGCTATAAGAATTCTTTAAGCATACACATGTCATCACAATCTCACTTTATATCAAATGGACGTTAAAAGTGTAGTTTTAATGGATACATTAAGGAAAATGTTTTTGTTGAACAACCACCATTATTCACTCATGAAATGTATCCAGATCATGTTTTTGAATTAAAAAAGGTACTTTATTGTATTAAACAAGCATCACATGCTTGGTACAAAGATTAAAAAATATTTTAATCTCTTTTGGAATCTGGTTTTGAAATTGTTAAAGTGGATACAACTCTATTTATTAAAAGAGATAAAAATGATTTTTTGATCATTCAAATTTATGTTGATGACATAATATTTGGTTCAACTAAATAAAAATTATTTGATAATTTTGCTAACATAATAAAAAACGAATTTGAAATGTCACACTTGTGTGAATTAACAAATTTTCTAGGCTTACAGATTAAATAAATAATAAAAGGAATTTTTATTTTTCAAGAAAGATATTATAGAGATTTAATAAAATGTTTTGGAATGGAAAACTCTAATAGTAAACCAACTCCGATGAGCACTAGCATACACCTTGATAAAGATGAGAATAGTAAGGACATTGAATAGAAACATTATAAAAGTATAATAGGTTCCTTACTTTATTTAATGATAATAAACCTGATATGTTAAGTGTTTTTTTGTGTGCTAGATTTTTCAAGAAAATCCCAAAGAATCACATATGCAAACCGTAAAACAAATTTTGCATTACTTAACAAATACTAAAGATTACAGACATTTTTATCCAAAAGGCTAAGGCTGCCCTTTCGAATTAGTATCATATAGTGATGCTAATTTCTGAGGATGATAAATAGATTGAAAAAGTACAAGTGGTACTTTCCATTTCATTAGGAAATCTTTAGTATCATGGTTCAGTAAGAAACAAAATTGCATTTCACTCTCAACATGTGAAGCAAAATATATCTCTGCAGCTTTAGCTTGTACACAAGTAATTTACATGCAACAAACATTACACAATTTTGGAGTTGACTAAACTAATTCTCTTATGTTTTATGACAATACTAGTGCAATTAATTTATCAAAAAATCCTATGAATCATTCTAGAACGAGACACATTGATAAATGACATCATTTTTATGTGATAATGGTGAAAAAGGAAATATTTCACAATAATTTGTTGATACTGCAAATCAAATTGCAGATATTTTAGTAAAACCTTTATGTTAAAATACGTTTTTAAAATTACAAAGAGATCTCAGTATTTGTTCATTAACTGAATTTAAATAATTTTCTATTTCTGAGCTGTTTTTTAAAAGAAACTAAGTTGAATTTTTGGAATAAAAATTGCATGGCTCAAGTTTACTAACATAATTTCACCATCTTTTATTTTTACCTTATTTCCTATATTCTTAGGCTCGCCCCCTTTTTATCTAATCTATGTGCACTGTTTGTACTCTCATGATTTCAAGAATCTTAATATAGTTTATTTTCATGTAAAATATTTGAAATAATGGCATACAAAAGAAAACTATTTTCAAGTCCAAACTCCCCTAGTTCTTCCATTAATCCACTCAATGAGCCTGTTTAACTTCAACGCATTATGGACCTACAAAAATCTTTAGAAAATAATCAACAAGCCTTGTCCAATAGCATGATTCGACAGTCAAACGACATGGAAATGATCCACTCTGAATAATGGAAACATGGTGCTGAATTCAACTCAAATCGTGGTGAACAAATTGTCAAGGTCAAATTCTAGAAAAATAGGATCGTAAAATTAGTATTATCAAAAGGATGTTGAAAATTTTCCACACAAATATTGACACTATAAATAGCATTGGCACATCTGGTAACCGAATTGATCATTTAATCATTTCGGACAGTGCAAGCATTAAACTAGAATCATTCTTACACAACGATACTATAGTGATTTGTGATAGTCCAATTTCTAGTCCTTTTAAAATAAAAGCAAAACAAGTAGCACCCAAGGTACCAAGACCAGCAGCATGTATATCATACGAATCTTCTGAACCATCTACTCTGCTTGGGTACCATGAATGGTGTTCAAATGATGACGAGTAAAAACCATGGATATATGTATGTATGTATGTATGTATGTATGTATGTATGTATATCAGAAAAGATGAAGTAGGGGAAACAATTTTTGACTTCCACCAGTCGATCAGTGAGGCACTCACCGGTGCACCGGTGGTAGTCACTGATGTTTTTTTAATTTAAATCCAAGTCGTTCATTTTTTGTGCATATTCAAAACCTATATACTTCTTCCCGAGACCTTATTCTTCTTAGTCTTACTTTTTGCTACCCCCGTTTCTCAAGCCCTAGCACAAAAAACCCATCTTTTCAATGGAAAAATCCACTTAAAAATCTATTATAATATCACAAATAAAGCTTGGCTCAATAATGACATCGAATCCATCAAAGCTTACAAGGCTATAATCAATTTCAACAATTTAGTAAGGAGGCTGGTAAAATTTTCTAATTTTGAATCAGATAATTTAGCAGATCTTTTCAAAGTTTCCAGTCTGTTATACATTTTATCCATTTATAACTTTGAAAGGGCAATTTATCCCCGATCCATGGCTTTATTCTATGCTAACCTAGAGCTTGGAGAAGAAAGGGATGAATTTTTATATTCCTCTGTTAATGTAATAGACATAAAATTGGATGCTAGGACATTGGGTACTATATTACAAACTCGTGCTAGTGGTACATTTTTCGGTGATTTAGAAACAAACGATGATGCAATTTTATATGAAATTTTTAGCCAAAATAAAGGAGGTTGGTCAAAAAAGAGAATCTAAGTGATATAGCACATTTGGTTCTATGAATTATGCAACATAATATTGTGCCTAAAACACATAGGTTTGATAAGGCTTACCTAGTACATCAACAATTAATTTTTGCAGTTTTTGGTGGTTTACATGTAATTGGGTAGATCTAATTCTTAGAAATATGCTTGGTAGCAATCGCTCTGGAAAACCAAGATCATATAATCCCTATGGAAATTTACTTGCTCGAATTTTTATGTATTTGGGATAAACTTGAAAAATGAGAAAGTACTGGAGTATTTGTTTTGGACTTTTTTCGGTAAGGGAGTATTTGCATGCATGAAGATTCCTAGCATCTTTCAGCTTTCCCCCACATAATGAAGGCATGACTCATATACCTCATCAGACAGAGGATATTGAAGAAGAAGAGGAGACATCAGATGAGCTATTACCTCCTAATTATGACAATGATGAAGAATATAAGAAAAAATTTATAAAATATCAAGAAGTAATTCTGAAAAATCAAGACAGAGCTAACACATACCAGGAAGGAAGTTGGAGTCATCACTTGAATGCTTCATGGATTATGTGGTATATCACAACTAAAGAAGAGAGGATGAGCTGCCATTACTACACAACTCTCCATGGGTTCTGATTAGTTGACTATCTTTAACTTAGTATGAATTACTTTCAGCACCATTTAGGCATTATCTGAATTTCTCTATGACTTTCTATTTATTGTTATGGTGTTTGACATTATATTCTGTTGTAAACACTTTGTTTAATCATGTATGTTTTGTTAGCATCAACTTGTGTATGTTTTGTGATATGCACCAATTCTATGTTAGTGATATTTATCTCTTTTTTGTTGATGACAAAGGGGGAGAAATATCTTATGTTCTCAAGGGGTCTTTATTTCGGGGGAGTAGTATTATTATTTAGTGTATTGCATATAGGTAGTTGTCATCATCAAAAAGGGGGAGTATGTTAGAACCTTAGTTTTAATGACGACAATGAAATATATTCTACTAACACTTTATTACAGAAATCAGCATATGGAACGACATATAAGAAATACAGCTATCTCTGAAGATCTTATATCAATAAATAAATAAATAGGAAGACTATGGCAGCTGATGAACATTAATAAAGTCTCTAGTGATAGAAGAAAATAAGAGTTGACAATAAAGCACAAAGGAAATCAAATCTCAAAGGAAATCAAAGCACAAAAAAATGGGAAAACAAATTATACAGGCAAGCACAACAGCTATCACCAGTCGACAGGTGGGTATCCTACTGATGCACCCGCGGCGAATGTGCCTGCCCATATAGTTTGATTTTTTGACCGTGATCCAGCAACCCTTCATCACTTATCTTTTGACCGTTTCTTCTCTTGATGGCAACTCTCTAACCAGTCACTATTCTTCAAATGCAACCTCTCACCTCTATAAAAGCAGTGGAAAACTTCTGATTTAGACACTAGTTTTCTGAGTACATGTTTGTAACACTCCATATTTTAGTAATATTATTTAGGATATTTAATTAGCTAAATAAAATAAAATAATGCAATATGATGATTAGGGGATTGAGATTTGTGATTAATAGAGGTAGTCGTGCCATGTTAATGAGTAAATCAAAACGAGATAACATGAAATAAAATAGACAAAGGAAATAGATAAGGGCAAAGTTGGAATAAAAATATTCTTATACCCTAAACCTTGGGAACTCATTCATACGTTCATTCCATTATCAAAATTTTATGTATAAGGCTGGCCACCATTAGCAAGCAAGAGGACGAAGATAAAGCTAGGATTCAAGAGGAAGAATCAGATCACTTAGTCAAGATCAAATCTCACATCCTAAATCACAAAGCTAAGATGAATAATGACTACGTCTCTTGTTTTCTAAATGTTTTCGGTTTTAGGGAAATCCGAATTTATCTTGCATAGTTTGGCTATGACTTTGAAGGGCAAAATGTTTATATATGCTTGCTGATGATTGATGCTTATTCATATAGATTTTATGATATGTCTTGATGTAAAAACCCTTTTTAATGACATTCAAATACCTTGCGATTTTAGATACAGTCTAGAGATGATATTTTAGAGATGGCTTTCAATTTTCATAATTTTTTGAATTAATGTGGATTTTATATTAATTTTCTAGTGAAGAAAATAATTTATTGGGTTATAAATAATTTATGATTAAATTATAAATAATATAAGTATGAAATTTATATATGTTTGAAAACATAATAAACATGTTTTTCTTGAATTTTTGTAGAATTTTCTAAGTGTTTTGATGAATATATAAAATTATTTAAGGCATGGACTCAATTGTTTTATATATTTATAAAAGGAGAAGGGGTATTTTGTAAACAAATTAAAGTGTTTATTTCATTAATTTTGGCTGTGCTTTTAGAAAAGAAAATTTGCAACCAATAAGATTTAGACAAACAAGGCAGGTTAGTTAAAAAGTTTAAAAAGGTTAAAAATTAGTTTTAAATGCAAATATCATGTTTCGCCACTTTCGGCACCCTGCTTCTGATTGGGTAGCTTGCGACTTAGTGGTTTTGCCTTCGTCACCATCGAAACCAATGCACCTAGTATCAGTTTATTGGTACATAGAGAATTGGATAAGAGGCGGAAGGTACAAGGTCGAAACTAGGGGTTTCGAAGGAGGTCGAAGCACTACTTTGTTTTAAAAGGAAAATGCGCCTACTTTGCTTTCGACTTGGTTGGCTTCCGACTGGGTCAAATGGTTTGAAGATAAGGTTTTAAGAGGTTGCACCTTTGTTTTTAAATGACCGCTTTCGACTAGGTCGAAGTCTTAGCTGCCGCTTTCTACCTTTCGAAGCAATGCCTTCGAAAGGGTTGATTTTTTTTATAAAAACCCTACTGCTTTTCCAATGCTTTTTGAAGGATGGTTTCGACACCATAACTTCTTTACTTTTTTTTGGGCTTTCGAAAGAGTTGCTTTCGACCCTATTATTGTGACCCTTATAGATTTTTAAAGATTAACCCAAAGGTTTCAAATGATAAGGTTTTGAATGGTTTCGAAATGTGTTTCCATATGTTTTAAATTTAACCCAAATGCTTTCGAAAGGTTTATGGTTTTGATGCTTTCGAAAGGTTTTGAAGTAAGGTTTTGAAAGGGTGGTCCCCCTATGGTTTCGAAAGGTTTAAAGGAAAAGTTTTTCCAATGGTTTTGAAAGGCTATGATTTAAAGGTTTTAAAGATAGGATGTCAAAAGTTTTTAGCTTTCGAAGGAAAAGGCAATTCAATGATTTCGAAAGTTTTATGTAAATGGTTTCGAAAGGAGGGTTTTGGCCTTTCGGCCTAGATGAAAGAAAAGGGTTTATTTGTTTACGAAAGGGATACTTTCAATGTGATCGAAATGGGTACTTTCAAAGGTTTAAATGTTTTCATTAACAAATATTTGGGTAAAGTGTATATAGCATGGCAAGGTGATTTTGAGTAAAGCATAGTGTATATATTTTCCTTGTTTATGTTTGATTTAAAGGTTTTGAATCAATTTGAGAAGAAAAGGTTTTCAAGGAAAATTTAAGTAAAATGACTCAAATATTAGAATACCAAATAGGACTGGTATAAGGTCACGCCCTATACATTAGCTATTAGCCCCTAGCTAATTTAGTCCAAAATTTCAGTGTGTAGGGCTTTGTCACGGGTAGGACTAAAATTATGGTATACAATGAAAGGAATATATTTGCATAGTGTAGGTTATGGGTGATCCCGCAAAATCATTAGTATCAGTGGACCCTGGGAGAGAGTAAGTTAGGGACAGACCGTCCAGAAGACTTGTCTAACAGATGTTAGGCCATTTTTTATTGTATTTGTCTGGTAGGCCCTAGTCAGCCAAAGGTTATTAGTAAGCCAAACAAAACTACAGTGTTCGGACAGATAGTCCAGTTGATGTATATTTACATAAAATGCTTTACAGTGTTAACCAGTTTTGGTTGCAGGATTTTGATTTGCAAAAGATATGTTTTAAAAGGATATTAGTGAAGGAAAACCCATTCCACTAAGCGGTGTGGTCTCACTTAATATCGTATATCCGAGATGTATAGTATTATTCACACCAGTCTTTATGTTTGACTCGAAGTTTATGTCTTTCCTCTTAAACTCTCGGATGCTCAAAATTGAGCTTGAGTAGGCTGAGGGTTGAGGTTTTATAGGTTTTAGTAGGTTGACGAATAAAGCTTCTGGAGACGAGCAGGTGGCTGGCGGATAGCTATTTAGGAGTTGCTATTTTGTTTTGTTTTATTCTGTTGTGTTGTATTTAAGACAGTTATGTCTATATAGTACTCTGGTCAACCAAGGCGGCAGCATCATATGTCGCTCTTGGCGTATTTATTTAATAATTATATTTTATTGAACGTGGGAAACGATTATGGGATTATGTAATTTGAATGTGAAACATGTTTTGGAAATGTAATGTAAAAAGATGTTTTTTTTAATTTGTGGTTTGTTTCATATTCCTATGGTGCTGATATCATGTATACCATTAACATTACCGTATTTGGTCACCGGAAGTTAATACTATGGATGACTGCAGCATATGTAGCGCTTAGCTTCGGGCCTCCAAATAGGGGATGTTACAACTTTGTATCCGAGCACAGTTTATGAAATACTTTAACTAAAAATGGTTTTAAAAAAAACATAATCCTTAGGAATTAGAGAAAAGATAGGGTATAGGACTATGCTATAGTAACGTATTTGTATTTGCTATATACAAGTATACGTTATATTTCTATTCTCCTATCTCTATTAGGCTATTCTTCTGTATCTCACGAGGCTTGAATACAGATTTGGACGCTAGAAGTGGAAAGGTTAACCTTGAAGGGGACAACACCACCACATATGGAAACGCCTGACCAAATACGAGAAGGAACCAAGGTCAGGCTCAAGCTGCAAATGTTTGTGCTGAGATCCCACAAGTGGATATGGGAGCTATGTATCTATTTTTCATGAACATGATGCAAGCTGGAATTGATGCTGAAGTGGTTAGAGGAAATGCCGCAGGAGGAGTTCAGGAAGCTCCGGTTGTCAACCATTATGCTACCTTGAGCCGAGATTATGCTAGGCTTGGAGGGAAGCCCTTTATTGGAACTGAGGATGCTATAGAAGTGGAGAACTGGTTGTTGCATTGTAAGAGGATCTTTACAGACATGGGGCTCAATGATGAGCAGAAGAGGAAGCTTGCTTCGAGTCAGCTTCAGGGAGCAGCTCTATTTTGGTGGAATAGTGTGACGGCTGGAGTGAATGAAGAGGAGATGACATAGGCTGAGTTTAGGAGGAGGTTCCAGGAGAGGTTTATGTCGATGATGGCGCAGTCTGTTTTGATCAGAAAGTTTGCTGAGTTAGAACTAGGAGAAATGTCTATTTTGGAGTATGCTAGTAGGTTTGAAGAGTTGGCTAGATATGGTTATGCCACTGTTGGCACAGTGATGAAAAGGAATGAGAAGTTTATCAGGAGGTTGAAGCCTGAGTTGGCTAAGGCTACCGTACCTCATATCATAGATCCTTGTGATGTGGTTGAAGAGATAGCTTTAAGACAAGAGGAGATGCTTGCTCTTATAGAAAAGAAGAAGGAGAAAGAGGCCCCGGTTCGGCAGAGTCAGAAAAGAAAATTCTTTCATAAGAAGGGTACTCAAAAAGGTGGAGCCGCAAAGAAAGGAAAGTCTAAAGTGGTTGGTTATAAGTGCGACAAGAAGAGGAACTTTGCTAATGAATGCCGCACAAGAAGGGCAAAGGAAGTGATCGGGAAGAAGAACATCAAGTGCTTCAATTACTATCAGGTTAGCCACTATAAGAGCCAATGCAAGGAAACAACAAAAGAAAGGAGAGGAAAAGTATTTGCATTGGAACCAGCTACCTCAAGGCCAATGGCGCAGGAGAAAGGGAAATCAGTATTGGGAGGTACGCTCCAGATCCATTATATGTCTGTTAGCGTTTTGTTTAATACTGGTGCATCACATTCTTTTATATCTCGATGTTTGGTAGATTAGTTTAACCTAGAACCAATATATTTGGTTACTTCCTTAAGAGTTGCAAATCCAATAGGAGGGTATGCGACACTTGGGATGAAGTGTGACCACCTAGAGTTGGACTTGCTAGGTTACACGTTTGTTTGCAGTTTGCATATATTTGACGTTGTAGGGTTCGGAATCTTATTGGGCATGGATAGTATAATGCTAGGATATTTTGCCACGATAGGAAAATATCATTTAGACACCCTGATTATAGTGATCGGATTGTATATACCGTAGAAAACCCTAGTTGTGAGGTGAATGCTTTGTTGGGTGTTGTGGAGTTGGAAGATGAGTTAAATCATGTTTTCGTGGTCAGAGAATTCGCGGATGTCTTCGAGCCGGAGTAGGATTACCTCCGAAACTAGCCATTGAGTTTCAGACAGATTTGGTGCCTGGGGCAGAACCGTTGATAGGCCGCCAAGCAGGATGACACCTACAGAAATGAAGGAGCTGAAGGTGCAGTTGGTGGATTTGGAAGGGAAGAATTTTATCAGACCTAGTAATTCACCTTAGGGAGCAGCCGCAGTGTTTGCTAAGTAGCTGGACAGATCGTTGAGGTTATGTATCGATTATCGTAAGTTGAATGAGAAGACGATAAAGAATCGATATCCGTTGCCTAGAATGGACGATTTGTTCAATTAGTTGAGTGGATCCAAGATATTTTCTCAGTGGGATTTGGCTACAGGTTTCCATCAGCTTAGAGTGGCAGAAGATAGTATACCTCTAACGGCGTTTAGAACCAGATATGGATCATACGAATGGTTAGTTATGCCGTTCGGACTAACTAATGCGCCGGCGTTCTTTGTAGACTTGATGAACTGAATTTTCAAAGAGCACTTGGATAGATTCGTGTTAGTGTTCATAGATGATATTTTGATATACTCTAAGGATGAGAAAGAGCATGAAGTTTATCTTAGAGTGGTTCTTGAGACTTTGAGAGAACATCAACTGAAGGCGAAGTTTTCAAAGTGTCATTTTTGGAAGAAAGAAGTGAAGTTTCTTGGTCATGTGGTTTCAGAGAAGGGGTTGTCAGTCGATCCAGATAAGGTCAAAGCTGCTAATAATTGGAAGAGACCAGAAACAGTGACTAAGTTAAGAAGTTTTCTTGGGTTGGTTGGATATTATCGGAGGTTCATTAAAGATTTTTCACGGATGGCATCACCGATGACCAAGCTAACGAGAAAAGATGTGAAGTTTGTGTGGACCGAAAAGTGTGAGGAAGCATTCCAAAGCTTGAAACACTTATTGACTCATGCACCTGTATTAGTTGTTCTAGAGGAGAATCAAGATTTAGTTTATACAGATGCATGTGGAACTGGATTAGGAGCAATGTTAATGCAGAGAGGTAAAGTGATTTCCTATGCTTCTAGACAGCTTAGACCGCATAAGGTTAGATACCCGACTCATGACTTGGAGTTAGCTGTAGTTATTTTTGCTTTGAAGGTGTGGAGACATTACCTTTTAGGAGAGAGGTTTGAGATTTATACGTATCATAAGTCACTGAAGTATTTGTTCTTCCAAAAGGAGCTAAATATGAGACAGCAGAGGTGGTTAGAGTTTTTAGCCGCTTATGACTTTGGAATCGAGTACACACCAGGGAGAGGTAACAAGGTTGCAGATGCGTTTAGTCGGAAGCATCAGAATGCGGTGTTGGCTATGATAGAAGAATGGAAAGACTTCAAAGCGTTGTCGACTTGCAGAGTGCAATGGAGATCCGAGGCTGGGTATAGTGGAGAATCTGCCATGTTATCTTGTTTAGAAGTCCGACCGTTATTGATCGAGAAGATTTCCACTAAACAAGAAGAGGATCTAGTGTTAGCTGAAAGGATCAGGAAGTTAAGAAATGGAACAGAGAGCGATGACCTAAAGGATATCAGTCTTGACCAAAGTGGATGGTTGAGAAAGAAGGATAGATTATGTGTTCCAGATGTGGGAGACACGAGGAAGGAAGTTTTAGAGGAATGCCATTGTTAGAAGTACACTATTCGTTTAGGAGGAATGAAGATATCAGGACATGAAGAGAAGTTTCTTCTGGGAAGGAATGAAGAGGGATGTTGGCTTATGGGTGAAGCAGTGTTTGAACTGTCAGTAGGTGAAAGCCGAGCATCAGAAGCCAAGTGGGTTGCTTCAGCCAATGGATATTCCGGTAAGGAAGTGGGATTCTATTTTTTACGGATTTCATAGACGGGTTGCTGAGATCTAATAAAGGAAATGAAAGTATATGGGTCATAGTGGACAAATTGACCAAGAGTGCCCATTTCATTCCTGTTAAGTCAAATAAGACGGCACCTGTATTGGCAAAGTTATTTATGAAGAATGTGATTAGACTGCACGGAATTCTTAGTAATATTGTTAGTGATAGAGATTCCTTATTCACTAGCGAGTTCTGGAAGAGTGTACATGAGAGTTTAGAAACCATGCTCAAGATGAGTACTGCTTACCATCCGCAGACAGATGGGCAAACAGAAAGAGTTAACAAGATCTTGGAAGACTTGTTAAGAGCTTGTGTATTAGACTTCGGGGGATCATGGGAAGACCACCTACATCTAGTCGAGTTTTCATATAACAATAGTTATCAGACTAGTATAGGGATGGCATCGTTTGAACCTAACTCCATGCATCAATGAACTACCATCCAAAGTCCTGAAACAGCCACATCGAAATGTCACATCATCGCGATCATCAAAATCACTAGTCGTATAGCAATAACATCAAGACCTAGAGTCGACCGCATGAATAAACCATCATATCACGCTCCTCGAAGCCTCCTTACTGTTTATGCCAATGATCGGCCGAATTGGAAATCGTCAATAGTGATGGGCACCAACCACTCTATAGTGGTCAACACCAACCACTTTGGTCATGTACATAGCCAAAAACGGATAAGTACAAAACAAATGAAAACGTCTGACGTCCATCCTAAAGTCCGAAATCCATCCAAGTCCATCTTTAGATTGGTCGGCACACATTCTAGTACTTCTTCAACATATCCCATTCGTTTGGGTTTTCGATCAACATCTAATATAATATACGTACAACATGTATAATGCATCTATATAAACCGATAGGGAATTCCTATCAAATATGGCCTAAAACTAGCAATTTCCTACAATAGCATGTTAATGGGAAATATATGGTATTTGAGTTAAAACCATTTTAAAATAGCTTTAATTTCTTTTATAAAAATCAAGTAGGTGTTTATATATATTAAAATCACATTTTAAAGTTAGAAATTATTTCAGAATATCATTTTTATGCTATACTAACAATCATAGTATCGTGGGAGACAATATCACTCATCATAACAAAAGCCATCCAGTCCAGTCCAAAGTCAAAGAGCTCTCCGTCACGAGTGCAATGCAAGAAACGATGTTCAAAACGGACCTCGTATGCAAAAGATATGCATACTATAAGAATCGAGATTAATTAAAACAATTAATTAACCAATTACCAACTTAATTACTAATTACCAACTTAATTACTAATTACCTACCAAAATCATTTTTCCCCAAATTGCTTAATCCCTTCACTATACATGTACAGAAATGCACAACCCATCATTGCACCTTCTCTTTTCACTATCTCGGCTGTTACTTAACGAAATTTCGAGCCGTCTTCACCAATGCGTTCTGTTACACGATCTCTCCACCACGAACTTAATGAAATGAAGTTTGGCTGCCCCTAGCTAATCACAACCTGATAGTTACATTATGACAATCTTGATGTCATGTTCCACCATAGGATGCGACACCTTCCCAAATCGCCATCATCTACTCCCCTTCCCACAAGAATCGCAATACCGCTCTCTGATTCGCCTGAATCCACCTCTAGCTCCACAAAAATGAAACCCTAGTTCGGCCATGGAAAATGAGTCTCGGCCAATCACATTCACCGCCATCTTGCCACCACCCACATGAAACTTCCTCCATACGATTTCAACGAATCTGGTTTCATGATTTTTAGTGGAGTGAATCGCACTATTTGATTTTTGAAAGTGTTTTGGAAGTAGCTGCCATTTCTTTATTGAGAATGAATGGAACAGTAAAGCGATTAGGGAGAGGGAGGGTTAAGATGATTATTATATTAATATTATTATTTCAATTCTCGAATTAACCGTCATACGTTTTGGGCTCGTATGATTACATGATGAGTCCGATCGCAATGAAACTCATCGGCGTACATCATCTAATTTTTATGATCCCAACGGTATAAATTTCATCGTTATCCGAGACAACATTTCGGGGTGATAATTTCATGCATTTCAAGATCTTTTTGGCCGCTGGATCATCTGATCTCCAAATGTAGTGATGCTTATACTTATTTTAATTCGCAACCTCGATTCGAACTCAATGGAAGTAGTCTCAAGTCCTGATTCGATCGTATGCAAAACTCATATTTTTGGACCGTTATATAGATTAACAATTCAATAGTTAAATAATTTATTTAAATATCCTATCGTTAAAAATACGGGTCGTTACATTCTCCCCACCTTAAGGGATTTCGTCTTTGAAATTCCTAAAGAAACTAGAACATGTTCTAACCCGTAGGCTTTCAAAGCCCCTTCATGTTTCAGAAAAATTCGGCGGCACCTCCTTTGCCTGGCTAGGTCCGGAAAAAATCTCACTACAGCATAGATATTATGCATCTCATCTCTGAGGCATCTCGTTTCCGAGGACAACCGAGTATATATACCCAAATCTATACTATAGATGTTACGTACCTCTTTTATAGCAAGGACGTAGCATTTAGATACTAAAAGAAGCAAGTAAGCATCCAAGTAGCCAACACTTGCTTCCAAGACTTGAATATGTACTCTACGAAGAGGATTAGACATAAATGTAACATCACCATGTATTTAAGCATACTAAATCATACAAATAAGTATGCTATATCAAACCATTACTATCCCACAAGCCTAACAACTATATAAGCATAAGTAATCGTATCAAGTGCCAACAATCAAAAATCAAACAAGCTCTTACAGAACAAACATAAAAAAGTAACATCCATGCCTATCCTAACATATAGGATACTAAACTATCTAGTATAAGACATCTAACATGATACCCAATATGAAAGCTGGTGAAAAATGAAAATCTCCCATAGTGAAAAGCTCCGAACAAACGGTCCTCATGCTCTCATCGGTCTCTTATATGCAATTGCCTTCACTTTCACTCAACTGAACCTTTACTACTCCACCACCTTCCTCCTAACCTGTTTTGTATCACGTCTATCGGTACGAATAGGCCTACGAGGTCTCGAAGTTCCTAGTTCAGTCTTGATATCATCTATTCAATTTGGTGCTAAACTTCAAAACACCTCTTGTAAATTTTCCCAAAACCCACTAGTGAACAACGGGTTCTGGCCACTTACAATGCTCTTCAACACACCATGGAATTAGACAATTCACCTCACATACAACTCGGCCAGTTTTGATGCCTTTAACTAGACGTAATGAATAAAATATAGCACTCTTCATCAGTTTATCGACTTTGGCCCAAATGCTATCATATCCTTTTTTGGCCCTAGGCAATCCACCAATGAAGCTCATAGATATCTTCTCCCACTATCGATAACAAGCAATCTCTCATCCCTATGGAACCAACAATCTCGGTCGGGTCCACACTGCATCACCTCTACAAACACTACTCATTGCTCTACTTAGGGATGATCTCCGCTAGTCTAGCTTCATGCCTCTGACTAGTACCAATCCCCTAAATCAAAGTAGGTCTGATGGTTAGACTAGCTATCATCTTTGGCCATAGCTCTCATCGAGTTCTGAAGTCATAACTAGCAATAAACTCGAGCAATGCATACTCAAGGGACATTGCCCCTAAACCGGTATGTCTTCCACTCAAGGCATCAAAAAATGCATTTCCGTTATGGGCGTATAGGAAATGTCAAATCTATGGGAGGATAAGAACTCTAACCATTGCTGTTGGCGAAGGTTAAGATGCTTCTCAGAGAAAAGATACTTCAATGATGTAGGATCAATGAACAACCCGAACCTCTCTCCTAATAAATAGTTCCTCCAAATCCCCAAAGCGAACACTATCACTGCCAACTCCAAATCAAGAGTTGAATACTCCTTCTCGTGCGGTTTTAATTGTCGACTAACATATGCGACAACCTTACCTTACCACATCAGTACCGCACCAAATTAAGTATCACAGGCATGTGTGTGCTATTGACTCCTTATTCCCAATTGTAGTGGCTAACATCGATGCATCGTCAACCCCTCTATCAGACTCACTAATGCATGTCCGCACCTCGCATATTAAAAAAGTTTGATTTTCCCTCGTCAAATTGATTAACGATGCTGCTACCTCTGAGATCTCCACGGTAATATGTAACACCCCACCCTATACCAATACCATCCAAGGGTATTACCGGGTAATGCTGTCAGATAATACGGAGAATAAGAGTTTATGGGGTACACACACGAATATTCCCTTGGGATAACGCCGATACATATCTAAAAAAAATCATAAACCATTTATATATATGTATACGGTATCAGCACAAAGCAATAAACACCTGTGCCTCCAAGATAGAACAATACACAATATAAAATAGATCATAGAGTCATTAATGCAGCGATAATATATAATAATAGATATAAACGAGTCCAAGTAGGTTTACAAAAATAGTTAACTACCCTCCAACCTCAAAAATATACATGACAAATCCAATATACATACATCTCATCAACACAAATGAACACATATAACTAATATATACAAATGATAAACAAATAATCTATCCTCCTTCTAAGCCAAACATCCACATACTGGTCATCTATCCCTGAAGCTTAAATGTCTCGAACTGACCCGAGTATTATATAAACAACACACGGGCTAGACTATATCTAAAGTGTAGATGTCAATATAAAATAACAACTGGCATGGTATAAACAAGTGCAACACAAGTGTATGTGCATATCCCAAGTGTCAATGTATCCAAACCATGCGCATCAAAAGATAAACAATCCAAGAAAAGTAACTCAACACACCAAACAAGCATATAATCAAATGGGTGATACAAATATAACCTAACTATCATCAAGTATAAACTAATCAACAGTACAGGACATGCTCTTAGCAATACCCTAGATTATCTCATAAATAATCGTAAAGTTGATGTACCCGGTGTCCGTCTTACTCAATATATACATATAACAATCACCCAAATAAAACATACATGAAATATAATATGGCATATCCTCGGTAGCCAAGGCCATCCCTCGTATAACCATGTAAAAATAGGTACTGGTCAAAATCCATGTTCTCAGCATCTCTAGCTATCCTCGATAGTTGTATAATCGATGTGTGCGAGGTTACACAACTATGTAGACTCTTAGTCTCATAAATAATCCAAGAGATCAATAACCACATAATAATCATCTAGACCTTCAACGTCATAGTATTTGACTTGGCTCTCAACCAATGGAGTAATCGTATGGTCTCTCAGACCTCTACCAATCCACTCGACTCTCAGTTCCGTGGATAACCATCGGGATTCTCAGTCCTATGTGATCTCGGCATCATATATATCTATTTTGTTATTGGTCTTAATGAATAATCGAAATGACTCTCAGCTGTAAACACAAAGATCTCAAATAGGCGAATAAGTAGTGTCTATATCAACAATAACCAGACAGAATACTGACAGATCCCAGCTTGCTTCAGGAGCCATCCTTACACATTCTCAGTGCTACTCCTACAATCATCGAATTAGCTCGATGACCAACATGAATGAATATTTATCCAGTGAAAGACAACGCTAGGCAATGGGCACGACCCTGCAAGTGCCCCAATGGTAACTGACTACTGGCCCATGTGACACGGGGGTGGTGGCTCTCGGCCATATACATCAAAAAAGTGTCATAGATTCGGGGAGCGACTCCGCAATCAGGCTGCTAGGATGGATACTAGCCAATCTGGTTTACTCCTTGACGTATAATAGGAGTACACACAATAAATAAACACTCTTATGGCTCTCGGCCTGCAAACTCTCAACGTGCACCACCTTAAATATAATACCCCATATACTTGACTCTGTTAGAGTGGCGCCTACTTACAAAAAGTAATCGAACAAATATCAGCTCAAGCGTCCCATGCCACCCGGTGTAACTCGCTCGTTTACTCAATGTTCGTAAATTTCACTCAACATCGCATAATTATTCTATATAACAAGTCCAAAGAATAACCGAAGAAATATCACCGAATACCCCGTCCTAATAGTACTATAACTCCATTTATTTTAATTCTTACACAAAAAAATAAACTAATCAAAACATTCAATTCTATTATTTATTGATTCAGAAGGGGTTTTAAAATACACTTTTTCCCTAAAATCTCTAAAACAATTCCAAATATTAATATTCTATCAATGAAAATCAATTTATAAAATTATCATCTTCCTTATAAATCCTCTTATATTTTTATAAATAAATATTTTGAAATCCTCTTATTTAATTTCAAGGAAACCTATAGATAGAAATTCAATTCCAAATCTCTCAAACAAACTGGTTCTAAAAATAATTCATACATTTTATAGTTCTTCTCCAATAATTGGAAATAAGAATAATATTAAATAAGTTTAAAATTCAAGATTTCCTTTGAACAACAAATTTAAATAATTCTACTTTATAAAATAAATTCCTAAAATAATTCAATGATAAAACACAATAAGTTTTTACTTCCAAAATTCAATTAGCCATAGATATAACAAATCCCACAAAAGATAATTTTCATTCGATAAATAAATTACGTTCAACTTACTATTACTTAAAATATTATTTACAAACTTCCAAATTTATTAAGTTCAACTACAATTAACGAACCACTTTATAATTTAGAATTTCAAAATTATTTATAAATAATAGTTAAATATTTTTATAATAAAAAATAAATGATAAAAATATAAATTTACAAAAATTCGCTTAATCAATTAGATTGCACAAATCATAATTTTCTAAATATTTTTATTCATGGAATACTGAAAACAATTTACTCAAATAATTTTCTATCTCAAATAATATTTCCAATCTTAAATAAAAATCATTTGGAAATTTACTATCTAT
This sequence comes from Allium fistulosum, assembly GCA_030737815.1. Taxonomy (NCBI): domain Eukaryota; kingdom Viridiplantae; phylum Streptophyta; class Magnoliopsida; order Asparagales; family Amaryllidaceae; genus Allium; species Allium fistulosum. Next base: position 286,680,459 of record CM060904.1, on the reverse strand, counting down.
TTCCAAAATACTTCGTTTTCAATAAAATTTTCTATTTTAATTTATTCCCCTTTCGATTAGTTTACAATGTGATCTCATCACAACAACAGTCGACCAAAAATATGTGATCTTATCGCAATTAAAATTAATCAAAGATGTGCAATAAAATTTCATCTAAATCAATCCACACCATTAAAAAAATTCATCAAACAATCGACAACTACCTTTAAAATTGAGATCTATATAGTGGCGTGTTATCAAAATATAACTCCTCCAAACAATTCAAGTAAATATAATGTCACCCGATTCAGTTTATATCATATCAATCCATTCACACGATATTCAATTTATAGCAAATAAAAATGGATTTTATACTAGCACATAGCTGTGAGTAAATAAATTTACTCACCTCAAATGATGCTCAAGCCTGAAATCAGCGACTATCCTCAGCTTAGCGCAAATGTTGCCATCGCCAATCACTTGAATGCCAGCCCTTCCATCACGAGCCTACCAATACTACAGCTTGCACTACTTGTAGCACCGTTTGCAGCAAACGTCGAGCTGTCAGTTGAAGCTCCAACACCTTCAGAAAACCAACCCTATTTGCAGCCATCACCAAATCGCTAGTCACCTCCAGCCACACGCCCAGTATAATCGCGCACACCTTCTCTCACGCTGCTCCAGTCAAAGATCTTCATCGTCATCCCCCTCCATGTCGTGATTCTCCATCCCCATCGCGATGTCAGGTTCATACGTGCGCACCCCAGGTCGCAATGCCATAACCGTGCTTGCCATTGGAGCCAGCTCCCTCAATCAACGGCGTTGTCATTACCTCACGTCGAGCCAGGCTTCACGATTTTTTTTAATTATCCCAGGTTGCAATTACAACTTGAAGATTAGGGCTAAATTGAAACCAAGAGGAATGGGTTCGGGCTTGTGAAAGAAGGCGGCCAAGAAAGTCTCCAGAGCAAGAAGGAAATTAAATTGGGCTTTGGGCTGGTTGCTTTGGGGCTTTAATTTAATTCGATTTATTTTTAATTATTTTCTTATGCATTTAAATTTTTATTTGTTTACAAATTCATTCCAATCTAGTTCAAATTAATTTACACTTCAAAAACATTTTATATTCAGTTTAATTCCATTTCAATATATTATTTGAAAAGAGTTTATAAATTAATTCAATTTATTTAATCAAAATCTTTTATTAAATAAAATTTAATTAACTAAACATTTATTTTTAAAATGTTAGTTATCAAATTTTGAATAAATTTTTTTATTTTAATCAAAATTTATTTATTTGTATGGTGTAGAAATCAAGGTTGTTACAAACATTCCCCTTAAGAAAATTATGTCCTGGCAATTTCCAATTGGGAAACGTCTAATACCACTTAACTCTTACTTTCTTCGTATTCTACAGACTCCTAACAACTTACATAATCCTCTATGTGGCTTCTCTCTAACACATCTTATCGTATGCTATAATTTCAAATATATTCAGGTAACGACTTTCTATTTTCGCATACGATAAATTTTGTGAAATTTTTTCTAAATGTCGGATTTTATGGAAAATTTCGACAAGTCTACTTTGTATGGAGAGCATTTCCAAAAATCGAAATACAATATAATTACATGATATATATCTCCGAAGAGGCATACCAACACGGGGCATCCCGAAACACGTGGAAACAATATAATATCATTATATATCTCGCTATAACTTAACAACGTAGCTTTATTAAGCATTTTTAAGCAACTTACTTGTTATTTAGCGTGCAAAAGCGAGCCAATGTCGCAAACTAGTCCATATATGCTTCAGTTGTACCTATACTCATCTAAATGTTAAATATTAGTCACATATGAATGGTTTTATCAAATATTCATTTATTTACAATTAAACAACTACGTATACACACTTTTGAACCACTTTCTAACAAGTTTTCAAATGGCAAAACCACTGAATCGAGTTATGATTTCTAAAAGTAAATTGTTACACAGTGTGTTAGCTTTCCAAAACATATTTTGGATTGCAGAAATAATGAATATACCTCGTGTTATGGAAGAAAGAGTAAGTGTATGTAACTCAGATTTTTGATAATATATGCGCAGGTCTACCCATAAGATGTATGTCTTTAGCTTTGTAAACGTCAAAATTTTGCAGAACACTTAAAGAAAAGTTGTTGCTCGTGTCCTAAGATTTTCGAAATGGGCAAAATCATCTAAATTGGATAATCCATTTGAATGTTATAGTCAAATGAATTCAGTGTTTTCGTGTGAAGTTTGCATTGTATGAGGCAAGTTGGACTATCGATGGTATACATATAGAAATGAAATGGTGTGCGGTTGAGATCAGGTCATTTACAATAGATCTCATAGGTTCAATGAAATCAGAGTTTCCAAGAAATTTAGGCAGTGTTTGGTTTAAAAACGAATTTTGTGTTTTTGGTTTCAATATGCATGTCAAAAATGAAAAGAATGAAGGGACGACGGAGGGAAGGAAAGAAAGGTGGATGGAAGGACGAAGGGGATAGAGGGACGATGGAAGAATGAGTTATTTCACGTGCTTGTGTTATTTTCCAAAACATGGAAAATAAAAAAAAATTGTTTTTTATTTTGTATGTTAACTTCATTTTTTAAGTTGGCCGTTTTCGACAATATACATGCGTCAAGTCCACTTTTGTATGGACGAAAACCAAAAATAAAAACAACAAACCAAACACTACTTTAGCTTGCATTTGTTGATCTTTTTGGATCTAAAAGAAGGTATGCAGTTAGATGGACCACAAAGGGTGAGAAAATCCTATGAAATATAAGGCACACATGTCGATTTCCATATCTTTTAGTATGTTCCAGCCCATTAAACGCAGTATAATATCTTTATTTTCCTTGAAGTATCATATGTTTATATGTTGATCATTGGCTTGTATAAGTCAAAAGCAATACAATTACTAATCATCTAACAGAACAAAATGTTGTACTAGAATTCAATGATATGTTTTGATTTGTTTGTTTCATCATGTTCATGTTGCTGGTGCAATGTCCATGTTGTAGATGAGCAAATTGCTAAAATATGTACATGAAGTGCAAGGTAAAAGTGTATAGCTCAAAAATGAGGTTGTTATCTTTGTGTAGTGGAAAAGAGTGAGCAAGCTAAGACATTACTTTCCAAAGTGATAGATAACTTAAATGAGCTTGAGAAGGAAAGCAACAAAGATGGCATGAGAAAAACATCACGGACTTGATCCTAATTTTAACATTCATATATTTATTTCCCTATCAAATACATAAGCTCCTTACTTTTATTATAATGTATTATGTAGGTAGGAATTTTATTTTACTTCTTTTATTCTAAAAAAAGATGGACAAGAAATCTGGTCCATTATCCTAGCCTACTGACAACAGCAGTTCGTTGCTGCTAAGCTTCTTGTTTAAATTTTTTCATATATAGTCAGTATCCTGCACATCTTAGTGAAACTATATTTGATGAAACAAGTGAAGTTGAACAGGGCATTTATATAAAGATAATGATGTGAAGAGAAGTAATGTTTTTAATTGATAAACTGACAGTAACTTCAAATTTACCACTCCGAACAATAATAATGATCTTGAAGTCAAGATGCCTCATTTATATTTCAACATTACCCTAAAACAATAAATCTCTTCCCAAATAATTTTTATTGCCTTAATTCAAATCATTTATTTTTCATTTCCATTTCATTATTTTTAAATATTCTCTGAAAATATTCATTTTTGTTTTCAAAATCAAACATCACTAAAACCATAATTTTCAAAACATTTTATTTACCTTCAAAACATAAGTTACTTTCCAAAACCTTATTTATTATACTTCCAATATCTCTGCCCTTTGCTTTTCCAAAATAGAATTTCCTTTTTTTCAAAACATTGTGTCAAAATGTCTCATTCCAGTGTTTAGGAATCTCTATTTATAATGCTGGCCAAGTGCATCGACCAGAATTTTTAAAGCACCAAACAGACAAATTAGCACTAAAATAAAATACTAAAATATTTTCCAATCACTTTATAATATCAAATTTATATTTTGCCAAATCATTAGCTTCTTTGAATAAAAATATTCAATTTCAAAAACTCATATATAAATCCAATTCACCAATCATTAACAACAATGAAAATCGTCACATCATATACAAAATCAAACAAGTTTATCAATACAAAAATATACACATTTTCAAACAAACAAACAAACGCCTTCAGCGGAAAGCCATTTATCAATTACCGCTGCGCAACTCTGATCACTACTTGATCACTTTATTCATATTCAAGTCATAGAGGTTTATTCACTATCGTCAATACCGACACTACCCGCCGGACCAACTACTCCTTACTTCATTACCTCCCTCAACAATTTCTACTTCACACAAAAACAAATATATATACAGAAGTGGTAGAGGTAAGATATATATATATATATTTTTTGAAAAGAAAAGGTTCTTTTATTAATAACAATCAGAACCATACAATAGCAGGATCACCTCCTTAAAAAACCTCACCATTGTGGTGAGGAAAAAGAGCACGACATCCTCTATATCACCAACTCTAGTACAGTAAAACAAGTACATCCTATATATATACATATGTGTGTGTGTATAGTAGGAAAAATGACAAGTACATCCCTAAATGATTACCCCGGTAATCATCGTAATCTCCTACTATCACTTAAGTATAAACAATAATCTACCACACCCCATGAGGACAGGGAATCTAAGTCTCATATAAGGCCAGAACTTATGTCTCTTATACTTTATATTGTTTTAAATCTACTCTGGTACCAAGTGTAACACCCCACCTCTATATGCATACTATCTCAGAGTATTACTGGGTAATACTGTCAGATAATACGGAGAATAGGGATGTATGGGGTACACACGTGAATATTCCCTTGGGCTAACACTGGTACATATCTCAAAAAAATCATAAACAACTCATATATATGTACACAGTATCAATACAAAGCAATAAACACATTTTCCTCCACGACAGAACCATGCACAATATAAAATATATCACAGAGAACATAGAGTCATTAACGCAATGATAATATACAATAATAAATACACACGAGTCCAAGTAGGTTTACAAAAATAGTTAACTACCTACTAACCTCAAAAAATATACATAATCTGTCCAATATATATACATCTCATCAACATACATGAACACATGTAACTAATATATACGGATGATACCCAAATAATCTATCCTCCTTTTAAGCCCAACATCTGCATACTGGTCATCTGTCCCTGAAACTGAAATATCTCAAACTGACCCGAGTATTATATAAATAACATACGGGTCAGACTATGCCTAGAGTGTAGATTCAATATAAAATAACAACTGGCATGGTATAAACAAGTGCAACACAAGTGGGACGTGCATATCCCAAGTTTCAATATATCTCAAACCATGAGCACCAAAAGATAACCCAATCTAAGCAAAGTCACTTAACACACCAAATGAGCATATAATCAAATGGGAGATACAAATATGTCTTAACTATCATTAAGTATAAACTCATCAACAATACAGGACATGCTCTCAACAATGCCTTAGATTATCTCTTAGATAATTGTAAAGTAGACATACCTAGGGTCTGTCTTACTCAATATATATAACATATAATAATCACCCAAATCAAACATACATAAAATATAATATGGCATACCTTAAGTAGCCAAGGTCATCCCTCGGATAACCATGTAAAAACAGGTATAGGGTCAAACTCCATGCATTTACACTATGGGGAAAAATGCATCAGATGACAGATATGCGTTGTTGTCTGAATGTTTACCAATCTGTCATTAAATCCCATACCATCTCATTGCACATTAGACCACAAAGATACCCCGTCGTTTGATATGCACCAGCACAACAAAAAAATGCACCATATGTTGTCCGATGTTATAGTACATTTTTAGAAATTCCAATTATACAACATATAAATATTATCTAATATGAATAATTGTTCACAGATTGAAATTCAAATATTTTATTTAATCAAATATTTTATTTCGAATAAAATTCAAATATAATACAACTTTCACTATAACTCTACTTACATTTTTAAAAACCACTTTCACTATCACTCTCATATATACAACATTTATCTACACTCATGTATAACATTTTTTTACTCTCATTCACACTCACACGAGTTTGTTTTTTATGTTGTTCTTGATTTGTTGCTCCAGCTTATATCTAACCATCTCCTATACCTGTCAAATAAACAACGCAGTAAAGTGGAAAAGGAAACAAACCTAAATTGCAAAAATAAAATTGAATATAATATGAATATTTCCTCGGTTTAAGGGTTTGTTTTCTCTTCATGTTTTAGACAAGGACAAACATATATGTGCACGGACAACTTATGATATGCACAGTGTATCACTGTGAATATCACAAGGTCGGGCATCAATTAAATCTCACAGACTATTGCAAAGGTCAAGCCCGAAGGCTCAACACAGTGCAAATGTGCACAAGGTCAAGCCCAAGCCTCCTCGGGCTCAACTCAGGTGCACAAGGAAATGCAACTCAAATTAGAAAACCAAACGAAAGGAAGCAATACATTTCAACAACATAGTTCAAAATGGTTCAAGTTCAACTTCATAGGCCACAAATAAATGCACAAATAAGTCTAGTATGCACCGCCTTTAACAAAGCATGAATAAGGCTAAACCCAGTTTTAAACCAGAAAAGCAAAGTGGAACAAACCATAGAGCAAATTGGAACAAACAAGCTCAGGTAAAACAATTCAACAATTGGTTCAAGCATTAAAACGGATAAGGCAAACAATAAGAACTTGATTTTTAAACCAAACAACAAACCATACATGCATTAGTTCAAAGTATACATGTTTATGTAGTAAACAAGTGCAAGTGCTCATGTGCAACATGGATATACATGTATATGCAGTAAACAATTCAAGTGCAAGTGCTCAGGTGCAACAAGTGCAAGTTCAAAGCATACATGTATATACATGTGTATGCAGTAAGCACATATGTATATGCAGAAAATAATTCAACTCAAGTGCAACATGGATAATGCACTAGAACAAACTATAGAGCAAAGTGCACATAAATAAGCTCAAGAAAAACAATAAGTGCTGAAGCAAGTATATACAAGCTCGAGTGTACATATGAACATACAAGTATATATACAAGTATATGCAAGTGTATACAGGTATATACAAGTGCATACAAGTATATACAAGCACATACAAGTACATACAAGTATATACAAGAACTGAACATAAATAGATTCACAATTGAAAGTGTAGCAAGAAATCACAGTGCATATAAACAAGCTCAAGCAAAACAATAAGTGTTGTAGCAACACACATATACACATATGCATATACATGTATACATGTATATATGCAATACATGTTTATTGATTCAACCAACAACAAGCATCAGGGAGTCAATCAAAACAAACCAGGCACATATACAAGTACAAGTACAAGAAAACCAAGCAGCAAGCTTCAAAGCTCAAGTAATATACATATATACACATATGTATATACATGTATACATGTACATGCTCAAATTGGTTCAAGCTCAAGTACTTCAGAATTGGTTCAAGTCAAAAGTATCAACAGTATCTCAACATTGCCTTGAACCAGGCATCAAAACCAAGCACACACATTGACTCAAATGCAATTCAAAATGGTTCATAACGGAAAACAAGTTCAACTAAACCTCAAAATGATTCAAGCATGGAAGTTCACACATTAAAACAACAAATTGAAAGTGTAACAAGAAATCATAGTGCAAAAGCAAGCATCACAAACTAAAACATATATATGCACATATAAGAACATTCACACATATATACATACATATGTATGTATGTATGTACATGGAAGTTCACACACACACATATGTAGTGATATATAAATATGTAGTGATTTATAAATATGTAGTGATATGCAGATATAAACATACACACACATATATACACATATGTATATACAAGTGCCAGTGCAAATTCAGTAAACAAGGGACAGTTTCGACATAAATAAGCACACACATTTCAACATAACCAGGCACACTAATATACATATATACACATATGTATATACATGTATATCAACTCAAAAACATGTATGGATGAACCAAGACAGCAAAAGCAACATGGACCATCAAAGTGCACCAAGATGAACAAGAAAATTAAAACACCCGAGTAATCCACAGCCGAGAAAGATCCTATAAATATACCCAAACAACAGCCAATATAAGCATAAACATAATTAAATGTACTCATACACAAGCTAGCTCCAAGAAAATCGAATTCAACATAGCAAACAACTCAAACAACAGCCAACATAAGCATCAAAGCGAGAACTAACCAAACTGCCTTCATCATCAACTAAGCATGAAATACAACACTGTACAGCAAGTACAAGCAACACACGAATGTGGACATGGAACAACAGAAATCAAAGCATGAAATTTTCAAAACTGGAAATATAGGGAATATAACCCTATAAATATACCCAAATCATTATTGGCTTTAGACATAGAAGTCGAGAATAATATAAATCGAAAGGGGAAGAAATTGTACCAATTTAAATCGAAGAACTCTCGACAAGAAGCAACTACCACCATAAATTGCCTACTAATCGATGAACGCGAGCATCGATTAAAGAAAAAGGCGATTCATTTCAACAATTTCAAAGCGACGGTTACAAATCAGAAACCCTAAAATCAAAGCATGCAATCAACTTAGTAACGAGCCCACAAAGAAAGGCGATTGAAGAAGAAAGGCGATTGAAGTAGCAAGACGATTCAAAAAAAATTTCAAAGCGGCTGAAACCCTAATTCTAGAAACGAATGAATTTTTGATTTGGAGTGTGTTATCCCCCCTTTTGGCAAGGTCGTGATACCAAGAACTTGACTGGGAACCAAGGAAAGTTCATCCCGAATGTCGGTTAGATGTAGATTCGCTATGGATATCGATAGATTTTTTCCGACTCCGGATCAAGCTACAATTGACGAGACGTGATAAACAAAGCTATGGGAGCCAACGTTCCGAGTTTCAAGTCAATCTGAGTTCGTACGCTCAAGATATGGATCGATCAGGATCGAGGGGGAAGGCCACTGTTCGTATCCATCACCCTGCAGTAGCACTGTTCGCATCCATCAAAAAACCATTGGTCGAGTCGATCTATTCGAATCCATCCATAACCGCGCTGTTCGCATCCATCTGTTCGTGTCCATTAACTCGTGTTCCTCTGTTCGAATCCATCAAATATCCCTCTGTTCGAATCCATCGTGTTACCTATAGCTCGTATCCATCGTGTTATCATTTGTTCATATCCATGCTACTGTTTCAACTTCGTATCGATCGACAAAAGTTAATTCCGATCTATACGAAAGAAAACCAAGTCCACCAATACAAACAGGATGACTTCAACCGATACGAACAAAGCCACGGTGAATCGAGTCGAACAGACCCACTCCGATCGATACGAACATAGATGACTGATCGATACGAACCGAACGAGCTCTGATCGATACGAATAGTACAAAATGCCTTTATAATTGATCGATACGAACAGAGCAGTGGATCGATGCGAATTTAAGCCAGCCCAGGTCGATAGAACCGAGGCTAAAATCTTGGAAATACTTGGTCGATTCGGCACGAAATGTGGATCGGTCCTGGAATCAAGCGCCACATCAACTCGCAGGTGCATGCTCAACATTGATTCGAATAGAGCGATACGAAAGGATCGATTCGAACTGAATAGCCTACCGAAGAGTCTAATTCGTATCGATCATAACTCACAATCCACAAGTCCAAATGCTATGAAATTTTCATAGGAGCTTACGTACAACTCAAAGAACATCCATGCCAAATTTCGACTCGATAGGGTAAAATCTTGATCGATACGAAATTCATTCGTATCGATCACAGATCAAGTCGAAACCACGTGGGATCGATTGCGTGGGCCCGCCCATGTGCCAAAAGAGGTCTCCCGAGATTTGAGCAAGGTATTTGCATCCTACGCCTATAAATAGCATCCCAAAGACTCCAGAAAAGGGATCTTTTTGGATCTTTGACGTCCAGACTCTGCCGAAAGCATTTTTCCACTACAAGGCTACTGTTGTACTCGAATTTCATCACTGTAATCCGCTGTAATCGGTTATAATCATCCATAAAATCACCGATTTCATAGTGGACGTAGGAAACAAGCCGAACCACTCTAAATCTCTGTGTTTTTGTATATTTTCTTATTTGTTTTTGAAGTGTTTGTTAGATAATCCTCTTTTCCATTTAATTTCTCCATTTTTATCTCTTCAAACCCTTCCAAAGAATGTTGTGCCCAATTTTGGTACAAACACTTTGGTGCGCTGAGAAAAAACCAGTTTTCCCCCTTTGCTCGTTGGATCTACTGCCGATATCGGATTGCAAACATCCAAGGAGAAGATCCAGATCTCAATTTCAGAAGTTCTTCCATCCTATTCAGATTTGCTACAAGTCTAGGAAAGAGCTTCATCATCCCTCATGGTTAACACAAGGACTACTTCTACAGCTGCAGATCCAGAAGGACGGGACAGACATAATCCCGTGCAGCCGCTTCCAGCCGATCAGAATGCTACCGAACCATCAGATCCGCAAGGCCCTATCACAAGGGAAGAATTTCAGATGTTGATGCAAGAATTGACTCAGAGCTGCCAACAGCTCACTCAACAGCTCCGTGCTAATGCAGAACTAGCCAATCAACTGAACCGTCAGCGACGAAGGAGATCCAGGAGGGATCAAGCTTCCCATTCCTCCACCGAGAGTTCAGCCTCTTCTGATTATCATTACAGATCTACACGACCACGGCTAGACGGAAGCTACACATAGGCAACTAGGGATTAACACACATCAAATGTTGGGCAACTGAGAGTTGGCCCATCAACCAGCCACCAGACTAGACCTTTCTCTTGAGGAGGCGCTACCCCGCATCATGTTACTGATAACCGTACTGCGACAGCTACTGACTTGGGTGCTGAGACCCGAAATCAGACATATCTAAACCATCACCAGCATGATTACCATCATGAGCCTTATGTCCTCGAATACATAGAACCAAGGAGGCGAGACATGGACCGTCGACAGCGACCGACCCCTCCTCGCATTGTGGAACCCGACCACACCTTGGCCCAACCTGCTCAGAATGTCCAGATGCCCGACTTGTCAGCGATGACCCGTCAAATGATCTGTGAAAGTCAAGGGCTTAGCAATGACGACTGGGGAATATCCCGGAGTCATACTCCTTTTACTAATGAGATACTTTATGCCGAACCACCTCGGCGATTCAGGATGCCGACTTTACCCGTTTATGAAGGGAACTCTGACCCTAATCAGCATATTCTGAAGTACGAATGGTTGATGAACGCTGCACGAGCTGATGATGCAGTCAAGTGCCGAAGCTTCCTGATTTCACTATGGGGCATAGCGACTATGTGGTTTACCTGACTGCCACCTCGATCTATCTCATGCTTTGATCAGTTGGCAACAAAGTTTATTGAACAATTTCGTATGCATGTCGCGAGACCAAAGGATGGTAATACTTTATCCAGTGTCACTCAAGCTCCTGGAGAGACACTCAGGCGTTATTTAGAGAGATTTCATGCTGCATGTGCTGGGATCAGCAACCCAAATGATAACTCTATTCTTATGGCACTGACTAAGGGAATTGAGCTCGATTCTGAATTCGGCAACTGGTTGGCCGGAAAACCCCCTGCATCATTGGACCGTTTCTATTCCAAAGCAGCTCAATTCTTGAGAAGGGAGGATGCGAAATAGTCTAGGAAGAAGGATGATGTGGGGCCTAGTGTGGAAGGAATTCAAAGTAATATTGCTGTTAAACAATCTGGGGAGAATTCCATAAAAGTGCAATTGAATATTCAGAATAAACAAGACCAGCAAAAAGGCAATGGTAACCAAAATAGAAAACGGGATCAGAACCGTGGTCCACGGCGTAGAGCTCTGATGTTTGATAATTATACTCCTCTGAATACGTCGCTGGAAGATGTATATCTACAAACCTACAACACTATTCAGTACAAGAAGCTTGCTCCGAAACAGTCATCGGAAAAGCAAATTCAAATGGGAAAGTTTTGTAGATTCCACGAAAGCTACGGCCATAACACAAATGAATGCCGTCACTTGTAGGATCTCATCGAAAAGTTGATAAGAGAGAGGAAGTTAGAACAGTTTGTTCGGGCGCCGAAGTCTGGAGGTGCGGGCCCATCGAATCAAAATCATGTACCAAATCCGGCTAGACAGGAGGAACTCGCTCGTACTGCGGGATATTGGTGATAAACACTGTTTGTGGTGGTCCTCATCCAGCAGATCGAAGCTGGAAGGAAATGGAGTCGTATGTCAGCTCTATCAGGCATGCAGACTTTGAATGTTGTAGTAATTCTGAAGATGGGGCTCCGGCCAAACAGCAAAGAACGATGGTAGATGACATTGTATTTCGATGTAGGGATGCCGACAGGGTCGAAGCCTCCACTATCGATCCGCTAGTCATATCAGCTCAAGTAGGTCCTACTTGGATGAAGAGGATCTTGGTAGACAGCGGAAGCTCTATGAATATTTTGTTTAAACAAGCTTACGACCAAATAAGAATGGAAACTAAAGACTTGAAGCCGTGTCAGTCTCGCATTCATGGTTTCAATGGGAGTGCAACTATACCCACTGGAGTGGTGGAATTGCCAGTGGAGTTGGGAATTGGTGAACGCCAGAGAGTTTGGATACTGCAGTTTGTTGTGTTGGATATAAACTCCACTTATAATGCTTTCTTAGGCCGACCATCCCTAGCTGAATTCAGGGCTGCCATCGCCCCATGGTGTTTGACTTTGAAATTCCTTACCGACAATGGTATCAGAGTTATTCAAGGGGATCAGGCCGCAGGGCGAGCCTGTTATGTAGTTAAACTGTGCGAGGCGCAGTGGAAAGAAAAAGAAAAGGGCGTAGAGGAATCTCTCTACGTCCGCCTTGCGGATAATTGACAATTAGCGCCTGGGCCCGGGCCCGGGCATCCCAACCAATTCCAAAGAGATCTTGACCCGAGAGATACCGAAAGTGAAGATGAAAGTAAAGACAGTCAAGCTTCTTCGGCCAAACCGACGATCGATGTTCCAATCGACAATAATGACGACTCGAAGATGATAAAGATTGGATCTCAGTTAAGCCAACAGATGCAAGAGGAATTGGTTGAATTTCTCCAGGTAAACCTTGATGTGTTTGCATAGACGCACTCTGATATGTGTAGGATCTCGCCGGACATCGTGAGCCACACACTAAATATTAACCCACGGTACGTCCCGGTCAAGCAAAAAAGGTGTGGTATGGATCCAAAGAGATCTGTCGCCTTAAAGAAGAGGTAGATAAGCTTAAGACGAATGGGTTCATTCGAGATGCATTATACCCGGAATGGGTATCAAATCTCGTACTTGTCCGAAAGCTAAATGGGAAATGGAGAACATGTGTTGACTACTCAGACTGGAATAAAGCTTGCCCCAAAGACAGTTTTCCACTTCCACAAATTGATCAACTTGTAGACTCAACGGCTGGACATGAGCTTTTATCCTTCATGGATGCGTACTCTGGCTACAATCAGATACCCATGCACTTGCCCGACCTGGAGCATACCAGCTTCGTAACCAATATGGGACTCTATTGTTATAAAGTTATGCCATTTAGAATCAAGAATGCTGGGGCAACTTATCAATGGTTAGTTAATCGAATGTTCACTGACCACATTGGAAAGACCATGGAGGTATATGTGGACGACATGCTAGTCAAGTCGCGATTTTCTACCGATCACATCAGAGCCTGGAGTCAATGTTTAATATCCTCCGAGAATACAGAATGAAGCTCAACCCATTGAAATGTCACTTTGGGGTAGCATCTGAAAAATTCCTCGGGTTTATTGTCAACGCTCGAGGAATCGAAGCCAATCCCGAAAAGATCCGGGCGATCAGGAATCTTGAATATCCAAAAACTATAAAACAAGTCCAAAGTCTCAACGGGAAAGTAGCAGCATTGAGCAGGTTCATTTCAAAGTCCACTGACAAATGCATTCCCTTCTTCGATCTGACCCGAAAAGGAAAACGAAACTTTGAATGGACTACGGAATGTGAGGGCACATTCCGAGCACTAATTCAACATCTCTCCACACCGCCAATTTTTTCAAAGCCTATCGATCATGAGAAATTGTACATTTACTTGGTGGTATTAGAAAACGCAATCAGTGCTGCCCTAGTTCGGGAGGAAGATCGAATACAAAAGCCGGTCTACTATATAAGAAAGCGGCTAACCGGAGCTGAGAGAAATTATCCAAAGCTAGAGAAATTGGCTTATTGTCTTGTTATTGCCTCGAGGAAGCTCCATCCATACTTCCAGGCTCAACCAATTACCGTTTACTCCGACCAGCCGTTACGACAGGTCCTTATGCGTCCTGAAACGTCTGGCAGGTTACTCAAATGGAATATCGAGTTAAGTCAGTTTGAACTTACTTACGCTCCAAGGCGAGCCATTCAAGGACAAATCCTAGCAGATTTCATTGCTGAATTTATCATCCCAGAGGACTTGCCCAAAATGAGTGAATCTCCCAAGTATATCTAGAAGTTGCATACAGACGATGCATCAAATGACCGTTGCTCAGGTGCAGGGGTTGTTCTTGAAACTCCTGAAGGTCGTATGTTATGCTCTAAAGTTCAACTTCCATGCAACTAGTAATGAAGCTGAATATGAAGCCCTATTGGCTGGGTTGAAACTTGCCAGAGATTTAAGAATCATTGTGGTAGAAATTTACTATGATTCACAATTGATCGTGTGTCAAGTTTGAGGGGAGTACCAAGCCAGAGATCGAAGATTAGCCGCGTACCTTGCTCAGGTTTAGGAGACATTGAATCAGTTTGACTATTATGCTATTTATTATATACCGCGAGAATACAACCAGAAAGCTGATTCATTGGCAAAGTTAGCCAGTACAGGTGAAGCACAGAAAATGGAACTTGTTCCTGTAGAGATATTATCTTCGCCAAGCATTGATCAAATGGAAATCAATTGGATATTTGATGTCGTTTCCAAAAGGGAGTCGTGGATGACTCCGTTAAGAAATTATCTCGAACACGGAACCCTGCCAGAGCGTAGGAGTGAAAGGAGACAAATTCTTCGAAAAGCTTATCGGTTCACCATTCAAAACAGAGTTATGTATAGAAGAGGATACTCTGTTCCTTTACTCCAGTGTATCGCTCACGATGAAATCAAACGAGTATTGCATGATGTACATGAAGGAGAATGTGGCGACAACACCGGAGAGCAAGCACTCGCTAAAAAAGTACTCCGATATGGATACTATTGGCCGACTGTAAACCGTGATGCCACAGATTATGCCAAGAAATGTGATAAATGTCAAAAGCATGCTCGGATTCCTAGAGCCCCGCTTACTGAGATAACTCAAATGGTCATCCCATAGCCGTTTGAAGTATGGGGCATTGATATTATTGGCTCTTTACCCCTAGCCAAAGGTGGTGCGAAGTACGCCATTGTAGCAGTTGATTACATTACCAAGTGGGGAGAAACTGAACCCCTTGCTATAATCACAACAAAGAAGGTGATCAACTTTGTAGTGCGCAACATCATCTGCCGATTTGGTCTCCCATGTACTATCATCATTGACAACGGGACCCAATTCGATAGTGCCGAATTTAAGGATTTCTGGAAACGATTCCACATTCAGAAGAAATTCTTTGCAGTCGCACACCCTCAAGCGAATGGACAGGTTGAAGCTGTTAATAATGTTATAAAATCCGTTCTGAAGAAACGATTGGAAAAAGCCGGGGGCAAGTGGGTCGATGAACTTCCTATGGCCTTATGGGCCTACCGTACAACCCACAAGTCCGCAACCGGTCACACTCCATTCTCTCTCTCTTATGGTTCAGAAGCTGTTATTCCAGTCGAATTAGAAGTACCTTCTCATCGTGTGACATACTACGATCTAAAGACAAATGCTATATTACTTGCTAAATCTCTCGATTTATTGGATGAGAATCATGAAGAGGCTAATCTGAGGGCAGCCGCATATCGGAGTCGAGTCGCCCGATTATACAATGCTAAGGTCCGACCCCGAACCTTTGAACTTGGTGATCTCGTACTCAAAAGAATTTATCTGGTCCCTTCGCATATGAAACCAACTTGGGAAGGACCATATGTTATTGAACGAAAACTCGGAGATGGCACATTCAAATTATCGACCGTTGACGGTCTCACTCTTCCGAGAGCCTAGAACAGCGAGAGTCTTCGTCACTACTACACATACCAGGCTCTGTTTATTTATTCAATCTATTTTTCATTTGTAATTTTTTTATGCATTTCGAAATTAGAATTTGTAATAAGGCAACTAACTTTGCCATATTTTCTTATTTCACCAATAAAGTGCAATCTCTTCGAGCCAGAGCTGTGATTTACTTGAAATACTTCATATGACCATCACTATGCACGGAGAGCTAAGTTCCATCATACGGTGGAATTTATTCAAATAGGGAGTGACTGTGATACAACCGGTCACTCGCTAAGTGAAACCCGAGCTCGGGGACAAGCCATCACACTAAAGTCAAAAAAGGATTGATACACGACAATCCTTCACCTAACTCCAGATTCCCAGAGTGCGAACCATAGTATAAACTTACAAATACGTTTTCGAAGAGGGTGGATCCGTCCACCTAACGACTTCACCCGTATCTGAACCAAGTTTGAGGAGGGTGGACCCGTCCATCTAACGACCTCGCTTGTCAACTCAGGGTGGATGTGATCCGACCGTCCACGATCCTGATACACCTTTCGTTCCTAGAGTGCGAGCGAAATTAAGAAACATACAACATATGTGATTGACCATCTGTTTACCAACTCTGGATTCCCAGAATACGAACCGGAGTATAAACATCAACTAACTCTAAGTTCCCAGAGTGAAAACTGGAGTATAAAACGTCACCTAACTTCAGATTCCCAAAGTGCGAACCGAAGTATAGACATCGAAACGATCTGGATTCCCAGAGTGCGAACCGGAGAGTAAACGTCAACCAACTCCATGTCCCTAGAGCGTGGACTGGATTATAAAATGTTAATCGACTCTAAGTCCCCAGAGCGCGGACCGGAGTATAAACTCAAGTCGGGGGTAATTGAGCGCCCACGAATTTATTTAAGTCCCCAGAGTGCGGACAAAATGACAAGTGTCAAACAAACGTGGCCGATCACCCATGAAAATGACTTAAGTCCCTGAAGCGTGGATACAATCATCAATAAAAGAGCGAGTGTGATTCAACCACTCAAAATCTCCTTGTTTCAACATCAATCCAATAATGCTAAGCATGCGGCATTGAAAGTGAAATACGACCGCTAGCCGATCTTTAAATCTTTAAACTTCATCCCTGAAACTGGGGGCAGAACTTAAGTGTCAATCACCGACTGAAGCAGTACAATGTCGGAGTTCAACTTAATATCCGGTCGTGCCTGGTGGCCGTGATTGTAGGACTTGACGGATGAACTCAAACAAGATTCAAAAGTTGAAACTTCACAAGTGTACTGAACAAAGAATTCAAATGCTGGAACACTTAAGCAAATAAACACACATCGAGTTCAAAGCAAAATAAAGTTTCATTTCAACTATTTGCGAAAAGAAATTATCTACAAGTTGATTCCAAAATTCCCACTAGCGGGGGCCGAACCCGCATCTATACACGGCCTACGAAAGAAAGTAGATCCCTATCTATCTACCAAAAATAGACCGAAGAAGCACGTCTACTCTTTTTAATTTTTTGGCTTCCTTTTCGGTGTTGACCCACTAGAGCTGCCACTTATCTTTCTTTTGAGCTTTTGCCTTTCGACGGCTGATCTCCAGGAGGGGGCACATAATATCAACTTCCTCATCCGAGCTCAAGTGCACTGGAATGTTTCCTGAAGGTGGAGTCGGAGGAACTGGATCGACTATAGGAGGCGGGATAGGCACACTAGTATCGATAACTGTACCACCAGGCGATATCATCCTTAATGGAGCTGGACCAAGTGTCGCCATCCCACCTCCAAAACTATCACCATGAGCCACTGCCTCCATTTCAGCGTCGATTTCGGCCAATATTTCTTCTTCATGAATTGCCTGGGTCTCGCTGGGAGCATCAGTGGTTAGCATTGAAGAGCCAGTAGCAGGTGCACTTCCACCCATAACAAATGGCAGGTCCACAAAAGGATTGCTGTGATGACCGAGGAGTTCCTCCATCATCTATTCATCAAAAACAAGAGTGCACCTCTACGTTCCGTCAATTGATGCCGTGACCGTTGTGGTGGTTGCTTTAGTTATTATGGCCTCCTGCATATGATGTGTTCTTGAGTGGCAGGAGGCACGACCGGTGCATCATCAATTACTGGACAAAAAACAAAAGAAGAACTGTTAGTATTTAATTCAGATGACGACTCCGACTTCAGATAAGCATATAGAATGTTCAGAATACCTTCCTCAATTTGGCTTGTGGACGGGTGAACAGCCTCCGAAACTTGTTCTCTGGCCGGAGATAGCTGCGACTGATCCGGATTATAGGCAGGAATGGGCTGGGGATCAACCACATGTGCGGATTTAGGTTGGGATGGCGCAGGAACTTCAGCGGTCACTTCGTGATGCTCAACACCTAAACCTTCTCCGACCTCCAAGTGTTGGGTGCCGAGCCTTTCTTTTTCATGCAGGATCATCGACTCGTGCGGAATCTTTTTTTCATCCTCATTAAGCATGCGATTCTCAAGCTCAAACTCGTCGATTGACTCACCCAGATGCACTGCCTTCTCCTCCTCAACCAACCGGCCCCAAGCGTTATATAAATGAGTCGGATAGTTGTCGAGCCAGGCTAGATTTATGTGCCTCAAAACATTGGCGTTATAAATAATGAGGAGATCTTCAATATCAGCCTCTAGCCTAGACTCAGCCATTTGAACTTTCTCCTCGACCTCAGTCTCCACTACTCGGACCTTAGCTGTGGCCGCATCCCGTTTACCCCGGAGCACAACAGCTTGTTTACACGCTTCTTGGGCCGCTCTATTTGCATCATCTTTTTCTTTGATGATTTTGGAGAATTTAGCTTTAAGCTCAGCAAGTTCTTTTAGAGCAGCATCCCGTTCAGCGGTGACAGTGGTGTTGCGATGGCCCATCTGCTCCACCAAGGTATAGTGTGTCTGCCTCATCCTTTCCATGGCCGAATTCGCCTCATCGGCCTTTTTGGTGGCCTCTATCTCTAATTTCCGAGAGGACTAGGCTTCATTATTGAGCACTTGGACGATGCGGTCCTTCTGGATGAGATCAGACTCTAACTTTTTGATTATTTTAGCCCGCTCGAAGGCTACCTTCGACACTTTCTCTACAGCCTTCGCCCACTCTTTGTACTGGGAATAAATGTCATGAATGTAATCATGCATCGTATTCTCCGCCTCTGATGGAATTCTCTTTAAGTGAGGGGGGAAAATATAGCCTCGAAGCATATGTTTGGGAAATCTTTCTTTAGCTGAGCAATTTTAATAGCCCCTTCCCCTGTGGGCTCAGTGATGGCCTGCTCAATAACGATTGAAGGCTCAACCTCAGTTCTATGGCGCTGCGACTCGGACCGAGAAACATGCAAAGATGGTTTGTGACGAGGGGGCTCTACTGGTTATCTCCCTTGGCCCAAAGGTTGTGTAGGGAGTCTAGGAGGAGGAGAGCGGGATCGGGATCGATGTCTGTGCTCCCTATCCCTATCTCTCTCCTGACGTTCTTGACTAGAGTACCCACGATCGCGGTCTCTATCTTCATCTCTCCTGCGTGACTCATAATATGAAGAAGATCGGCGAGCTGAACGAAGACTTCCTAACATCGACCCTCGTCCAGACATTGTACCTGTAGAAAGAAAGAGAAACGGACTTAGTGATTTCTTGAACTAAACAACTTATGATTGAAAATCATGTAGTGCCATGAAGTGTGTATGTATGTGCAACCCCCCGACCAACCGGAAATGTCGGCTGCACTTATAGGAAGCGACTAGCTTAGGTCAAGAGCACTATCAAGCTCCTCCAATCCGGTATCGTGTTGAAGTGACACGTAATCCGAAATCGGAATATCGGCAAGCCCTTCAAAAGGACTCTCTGTTGGCGAGGAATGAGCCTTTGAAATTCTAATGCCGGGAACCGGCAAGGAAACCACAACTGATTTCCACCTCAAAGACTTAGGATGTTTGTAAGCAGCGGCCTTGCCTTTTCTTCTTCCTTTTGTCGCTTGAAATCCGACCGAAGACCCAGCAGCAAGTTCATCGTCCGTGGGCATTCTCTCTTCATCACTTCCTTCAGTTATTACGACCCCGGGTGTTTTGCGTTTCAACTGCTTCTTCGGGGCCGCCCTCAGTGTTCCTTCAAGCCTTATGCTTTGATTCCGCTCAATTAGTTCGACAATTCTCAAGTTTCTGTCGGTGAGAACTGAATCGATGTCCCTCACTTCACTTGGAATTTTTTGAAGGACCCTAACTATTTCTCTGAAGTACCCGCCTTCAGGTCATGAAATTGCAGCTGTAAAGAAAAGAAGATATTAGTTTTACATCAACTACTATTATCTTGATAACTCTTGGAAAAGACTAACACTTACGTCGGACTAGCCATCGGTTGGCAAATCCTGGGGGGCATCGGACGTAGAGCCATTCTGTTTTAAAGTAACTCAGCCTTGTCCAATATCCAGTTACTACTGGGCAATTCCGGACCGCCTCCAGGAATGTAAAAGATGGACTATCTCCCCTACTCTTGAAGTTAAAAAGGTATCTGATTTCTGTTGGAGCCGGTGGTCGAAAGAGATGCTCCATGAATACAATAAATAGACTGTTCAATAGAGCATATCCATTGGGATGTAGTTGCGATGGGGAAATTTCGAGGAAAGACAACACTTCCCTAATGTATTGATTGAAAGGAGGAAGTGTTCCTGCTGCGCACGCATGGCGGTTGAAGGCAGTAAACCCCTTTGGGGGAGCGTGCGATCTATCATTTGGTCCCGGTAATAGAACATCGCCTAATGACAAACCGTGCCTTAGACATATACGTCCCAACATGTCTTCCGAGACGTTGGACGATACTGAATCTTGCGGGCTTGCAATGAAATTTGCCCCTTGAAACTCATCCGGAGCTGGGTCTATAACTTCGGCCGCGATGGTCGGAATCTCTAGAACAAAGGGAGATGAATCCTGAAGCTCTTGCTGTTGTGAACTTGTGGATTCCATAGCTAATCAACTTATTAGAAACCATCATTAGATAATAGAAACCCTAGTGTTCCCCAGTGTGAAGTGCATGAATGTGTTGTGCAGTGCAATGCTGTAAATTACTTGGGAAATTCTATAGAATTTGAGAAAGTATTCGAACGACGAGACTTCGAAATTAAACTGGAGCGACCGTCATTGCTGACCGTCGCAGCCATGCCATTCAGATTTTGGAGACCGATTTGTGTTAAAATTTGTTGAAATTTCGTCAAGTGCAGTTCCATCGACGAGCTTCGAAGGGCAGTCAATTATATGGTTTAAAGGTTAAGTCCAGATATGTAGGGCAGAAGCTCGTCGGGGTCAAATATTCAAGTGCATAGGAATTTCGTATTCATCGAAGTTTGAACTCGGGTCGACCACTAGGAATATAATTCGTATCGGTCATAAAAACGGCAATTCACATCGATCATGGCACACCCCTTCGTATCGATCACCCAAAATTATTTCGTATCGATCGATATTCCTCATTTCGTATCGATCGATATTCTCTGTTTCGTATCGATTAGCAATGGATCTTTCGTATCGATTGCCAATCTAAGGCTACGTATCGACCGCTCTGGAATGATACAAGTATCGATCGGCAATCTATCTATATGAATATTAACTTTCCATCAATACGAAACAGTTCTGTCGGTCGGTACGAAGTCGTGTTCCATCTGAATAGATATGAACTCACCCTTTATCCATCATCGATACGATGGCTCCCAGATTTTTTCTTCTCCAAATCGACCCGAGCTCCATCTCCTCCTTCCTCGACCCTGCTCTATCTCACCTCCGGCCTCCTCACAACTAGAATCGGCCGCGAGTATGAGGGGAATGGCATTAGAACTTGAGTCTCGTCATTTTAATGCGAGTTTATTAATTAATTACCTAATCGAAGTAATTAGTTCGAAGAAACGAAGGGTTATTCAATTTGGAACGAAGGCAATTCTCATTTTTCTTTTGGTATGATCGATACGAAGACAAGAGAAGTAAAGTGAGCAAGTAAAATTTCTCTAAGTGTAGAGTCGCGTATATATATGGAGGGTAAAAAAACGATTCGACTCCCAGTCATCGCGACCGCTTCCTCCCCAGGTCGATACGAATTGGCTGTTCATGTCCAACAGCTCGAGCCTCATCGATACGAAATGTGTAACGAAGTTCTTTATGAAACATTGGATCCCATCGATACGAAGCACTTATTTCGTATCCATCGTTTTCGTCTACGTCAGAGGCGCATCAATACGAATTGCACCGTTCGTATCCATCAACATGCAACCCATGAAGAGTTACGCATCGATACGAATAGTACCCAGAGGACCAGCTACTCCGTTCGCATCCCTCATAAGACCATCGATGCGAAATGTCTATTTCGTATCCATCAATGCAAATTACATCGATACAAAAACTATCTTTCGACCTTTTACATCGGTCCCGGAGAGGATCGATACAAAGGGACATTCCAAAACAACCATCAAGCATTGTTACAACTCGAATTTCACATCGGTTGAGGAGAGGATTGATACGGAATTCGATACGAGAGAACTGACAACGAATCGTGAGCGTGCGACGTTAACGAGAGTCAGGTTAACATATATCCATATATGTCGGACTAATTTTCAATTTTCAAAATTCACAAGTCGAATGCCCACCTGATGAACAATTACAACAACCAAACAAATAATTGCTATCATACAGTAATTAGTTACAACAGTGAGCATTACAGTATTGCGGATAATACCGAGTTAATGAGCCTTGTTCTTCCTGCTCTTGACAGATGGTTGCTTTCCACGAAGGTAATCTCTTATGTATCGATGACAATGTTCCAATCCTTTTTTTAGGTTTCGTCGGTCTAGTGCGAACTCCTAAGTAGTTTATCGGGAAATTCATGATTTTGCAGTTTAAGGTAGAAGCTATGTCAGTTATCATGTTTGATACATCATTAATGATCAATACCGGGCTCTTGTGGAAATTAGTTTTGAGTCCCAAAAGCAGTTCGAAGTTATACAGAATCAATTTAAGGGAAGCAATGTGATGAGGAAGATGGGAATGGAAAAGCAAGATGTCGTCTACATATTGAAGGATAGAGACCCCATCGTTGGTAATATCTCCTCTAATTTTAGGAAGAATGTTATTGTTAACGGCTACTTTAATTTTTTTTTAGTAAAAACATTAACCGCTAAATTGAAAAGAAGAGGCGAGAGGTGATCTCCTTGACGAAGACCCCACTTTGATCAAAATTTTATTGCCTTTAAATCCATTTACTAAGATTAATGATGCACTTGATTGAGTCAAAGTCCTTGGCGAAGTCTAATTTGAGGATGGTGCATGTTATATTTTGTTTATGACAGAAATTAATGAATTCTTGAACGGTTGTGATACCGTCTACAATTTGTCTACCCTGAATGAAAGTTGTTTGAGATTTATCAATTAACTTATCCATCTTGCTTCTTAACCAATTAGCTAGAACTTTAGTGATAATTTTTATTGAGTAGTTAATTAAGGATATAGGTCTAAAATCAGTTATGGGGATTTTCCTTTTTGGGGATGAGGATGACATCCGCCCAATTAAACCTACCTTTTTGGACCCTGCCATGGTAGAGTTCATCAAATAAATCCATGATGTCATTTTTAATGGTATGCCAAATTTGATAGAAGAAAATAGGGAAACCGTCTGGGCCAGGGGCTTTGTCTCTAGCTTGCTCATTTAAGGCCACAACAAGTTTCTCTTCAGAGAAAGGCAAGTCTATATCCGACATGGAGATATCCACCGTTGGATATAAGTTCTACCAGTTAGCATGAATTCAACGTCTACAACTATTCCCAAAGATTTGAAAATAATGACTGATGAATGCATTGTTTAGTTCAGATTGTTCAGAAATAACTGTTTCATTAACTGTATTGTGTGTGATAGTGTTTTTAGTCTTCTATCATTAGCCACATGATGAAAGAAACTAGTCTGTTTATCTCCTTCGTTTATCCAGTTAATATGAAATATTTGTTTCCATATAATTTCTTCCCGATCCAAATTTTTTTTCAGTTCTATTTTAAAGTTGTTTAGTTTGTTTTTTCATCAAAGTTTAAAGACCTAATCTACCTTATTCTGTCTAGATGCAAGATTTTAGTTAAAATCTTATCTTTTTTAATAGTTATACTACCAAAGACATTTATGTTCTAGTTCTTTAAGAATTTTCTTAATTCTCAAATTTTGAAAACTAGTTTTTTTGCTGCATTATTTTGGATTCGATTATTTGTCGAGTTCCATTTCATTATTATAAGATTTTCAAAATTTTCCTCTTTAAGCCGCATTTTTTCAAACCTAAATTGTTTGAATTTTGGCAGTTGATCATGAGAATTTAAAAGAATAGGCCAGTGATCGAAGGTGATGTTGGCTAAGCCATAAGCTTTAGAGAGGGGCAATTTGTCTTCCTACTCCTCACTAACGAGAAATCTATCTAGTAAGGCCATCGATGGTTCTTCTCTAAAATTAGAGTAGGTGAATTTTCTTCCGATGAGAGGAATTTCAATATGGTTATTTGAATTAATAAAATTGTTAAATTCCTCCATGTCAACAAAATTTCCTTCTCTTGTGGTTTTATCTCCAATGCGCCTAGTCACATTGAAGTCCCCACAAACAATCCAAGATCCATAAGAAAGGTTTCTAAATTCATTGCATTTAGTCCATAAACTTCATTAAATCGAAATATTTTATTAAATAAAATTTAGTTAATTAAAATTTTACTTTTAAATTATCAAATTTTGAATTAAAATAATTTTATTTTAATTAAATATTTTTACGGCATAGAAATCAGGGTTGTCACATAATACTTCTATAATATCGCGCTAATCCAAGAAAACTCCTTATATCTGTAGCACTGTTGGATCTACTCCAATCCTGGACTGTCATAATTCGCAGGATCCATAGCCACTCCAAAAATACCTGACCAAAGCATCTTATTTTTGTCCTTCAGAAGTGATACTTCATAAATCCCACCATCCATCGGTGTTTTCTCAACATATATAACACAATCATCAATCGCGCCTTATTCACCTCTTTCGTCTATGGGTAGATGAAAGTACCATCAATAGTCATAGGCACGGACTCACTCAAGTGATCCCTTAAAACACGGTTCATGAGATCAACAAAGCATGTCGACTCGTTGGTTAGCCCGAGTGGCATAACCAACCAATCAAAAATCAGGGTAGCGTATGAAACGCTATGATCGGCACACTCTCTATAGTCACTCTTAGTGGACGAAACCTCTTTGCAAGGTCCAACTAAAAGAACACCTTTGCGCGATAGAGCTGATCGAACAAGCCATCAATTAGTGCAAGTGGATACTTGTTTGTCATCTTATTCAACTCATGGTAATCAATATACAACCTCAAAGAGCCATCTGCCTTAGTAGCAAACAATACAGGTGCATCCAACTCAAATGTACTCCTATAAATAAACCATCACCTAAATAGGTCATCCCCTTGCACATTTAGTTTCCTTTGCTCTTTAGGTATCATATGCCTCAAAGACATAACTACTGGTCTAGCACCTCTGACTAGATCAATAGAAACTCAATCCCTATCTGGTGGTAATCTGGTCACCTTATAGAATGTGTGTGGACACTCTATAGCTACAGTCATAGATGACGACTCGTCATGTGGGATATCGAGAGAATATAGAAAACTAACCATCTCCTCATCATCAGATGAGGAGCCGAACACTACCTTCTGCTCCTCATCATTTCCTATCGTCACCAACAGTCTCTCACAATCCACCACTATTATGTATCCGTTCAGCTAGACAATTCCCATACTATAATACCATAACCAATTAAATCCAAAAAAGTTAATAAAAAACAATCGCTTCCCTTTCATCAATTGTTTACAAATCATAATTAAAGGTCTAGACAAACCATGTACATGCTAGTTGAGCCCCCAACGAGGTTCGCCATAAATAGGAAGCTTACCCTAGCCGGTGATTCCCTTTCCCTTCTCTTTCATCCATAGAGCACTCAACAAAATAGTAATGGCAATCAACGCATATACTTCCATTATTTTCCCCTACTCAACTGGTTTGGGACATTCCTTCTACACTAGGTACAGGCTCTTACATCGTAAAGACTTCTCAAAGCTCTAGTCAATATGACCAATCAGTCGCATCCTAAGATGATAACTCAACCTATTGATAAAATCTTCATTCTTTCTGAGTGGACTATCGATAAAAGATAGACTATACTTCGACATCACATCTAATTCGGCCATATACTCCAACACAGACACATCGCCTTACTTCAAGTTGACGAACTCTCTAAACAACATCGACTTTTGGAAAGTCAAGATAAATTTCTATTCGATGCGAACTATGAACTGATCCCAAGTAAAATGATCCTTGAGAATCGAAGCTATAAGGGCGCTCCACTAGTTCATTGTTCGTCTCTAGAGTTATCTAGAGGTCAACTTCTACCTCATTACATCGTCCAACTCCAAGTCATCGAAGATCCTTTTGCAAATATCCATCCCACCTTGCACCTCAACAGCCGATTTCTTTTCAAGGAATGGTATGCCTTTTAGACTTATATAGTCTTTATACAGCTCAACAAAGTGGACTCTAGACATTTGCACTTGATCACCATAATCATTTGGAGTAACATGGACATTCCAAAAAATGATTCACACCATCTCTATGAATGTATTTTGTAAATCAGGGTTAGTGGCCCCGATCCTGCCTACTCCCTAACTCCAGAGGTAGAGTCAATAGTGGTATTTCCCGTATGCCATATCATTTCAAATCTATAATAAGGATGATCAATCTCTTATAAGGAAAACTTTATCTATAGTGCTTGTGTGTGTAAAACAATTTAAACACTATATATACTGCTATATAGTTTTAAGAACCAAAATAAATAACAAGTACGCACTCTCTCGTATATATACTCTAGATCCAACCTAAGGCAATAACTCTTACTCTATCTCTACTGGATCACGGTATCAACTCAGGTTAATCACGTAACCTAAGCTCTAATACCAAATGTGACGACCGTCCTACACCTTCGGTGCTCATATAACTTAATAGTGCATTGCTGGAGCATCCGACCGATGTAGGACGATTGTCAAGGGAAACAAAATAGAAGCAAAGAAGAGAAAGGAATAGAAGAGAAGAAAAAGAAATAAAACATCACACAATCACATAACCTATCATATTTCCCATAGTGCATTAGATAAAATATAATAGTCATCACAGATATAAAATAGGCAAGACAATAATAACTACATGAAGCACAAAATAAAAGTACACAGGCTCATATAGTTATACAAAATAGTAATAGAGTTTGTACAAATGATAAATTAACTTAAATGATAAGCTATCTCTAATAATAGTAAGTCAAACAATGTCAAGGTTCCACAGTGTCACACAACGAAATTAACAATAATAATCCCAAAATATAAGTATGAAAAAGCATCGTCTCCTGCTTTTCCTTCTGCAGAACTCCAATTACAGTTTACACCTGCTTTCTAGTCTACTCATTTAAGAGTATCCAAAGTAATAAGAAGTAAAGCATAAAACCACAAGTCAGACAACAGTCTGACATGAGTGATAAATAATCTCAAAACATTAAAAGTCCGTATAGTATATGGAACAGTGGGTATGGAGTATCATACCAGACATGTTCCTACATCCAAAGAGTTAGCACATAACGAACACAATATGCTAGTCTACGAATATCGTAAGAGGTACTCTATACTAAGTACAATTTCAAGGTGCCTAGGTATCCCTATCCATAATACCTGCACCATGTGACATCCCTAGACTAACAGGTAGCTATTGAAGCAACCATAACAACCATAACATCCATCAATCAATACTAACTGTCACTCAGTGTACTTTGGATATATGATAACTCGTACGACCTTTCAACTATTAGGGAATGAAAGTCCCGGTTTTTAGTTGTATTCACGTATGTCATAGCCTGAAACTATATACATGTCTTGTAGCCCGAAGCTGGACACTAGACCCAATCAATCGGTGCAGGGTATACAAATCCAATCAATAGACCTGGGGTAACCAAACAAAGTACCCATGGGCATCCTCATAATACCTCTGCTCTAAGTATAATAGAAAACACTCCGAGTATCAACGATCACTTAGCATGCATATCCAAGCTCTTCATTGCTCCATCAATTTCCACCATAGAACCATTCAACATTCTATTCACGGGTAACCCCCAAAAAGCCCGCCCTTGTGGAAAACCATCACTACTCCTTCTAGCATCAAGCCTCCAACCTCGGAACCTAACGTCATGCACCAACGAGCTACCATCCGAAGTCCTGAAACTTTCAACCTCGGAACCTAACTCTATGCACCAATGAGATACCATCCGAAATCCTAAAACCACCATTTCAAAATGCCACATCATTGCGATCATCGAAATCACTCATCGTAGAGCAATAACATCAAGACCCAGAGTCGGCCACATGAACAAACCATCATATCATGCTCCTCGAAACCTCCTTACTGTCCATGCCAAAGGTCGGTCAAATTGACCATCATCACTAGTGATAGGGATCGACCACTCTATAGTGGTCAATACCAACCACTTTGGTCATGTACTTAACCAAAAATGGATAAGTACAAACCAAATGTAAACATCCAACGTCCATCCTGAAGTCTGAAGTCCATCCAAGTCCATCGTCTTCCATCTTCAGATCGATCGGCATGCATCCTAGTATTCTTTTACAACAGGCATGAAACCCCAATGCACGGGATATTCCCTAATGTTGGATCGCCGATAAATCATCGTATTAAATCAAAATAAGCAAACATGCAACTAACAAGCATATATGCATCCAATATAGTATACTTACAACATTTATAATGCACCTATATCAACAGATGGGGAATTCCTATCAAAAATGGCCTAAAACTAGCAGTTTCCTAAAATAGCACGTTAATGAGAAAAATATGATATTCGATTTAAAACCATTTTTAAATACTTTTAGTTTCTTTTATAAAAATCAAGTAGGTGTTTATGATCACATTTTAAAGTTAGAAATCATTTCAAAATACCGTTTTTATACTATACTAATAATCATAGTATCATGAGAGACAATATCACTCACCTCAATAAAAGCAGTCCAATCTAACGCCAAGTCATAGAGCTTTCCATCATGAGCGCAATGCAAGAAACGGTGTCCTAAATGAACCTCCTATGCCAAAGATATACTTAGTATAAAAATCGGGATTAATCAAAACAATTAATTAACTAATTACCAACTTAATTACTAATTATCTTCCAAAATCTTTCTTCCCCAAATTGCTTAATCCCTTCCTTGTACATGTCCATAAATGCACAACTAATCACCGCACCTTCTCTCTTCCCTATCTCGACCGTTACATAGCAAAATCACGAGCCATCGTCGCCGACATGTTCCATTACGCGATCTCTCCACCACGGAATTGATGAAATGAAGCTCGGTCGCCCTTAGTTAATCATGACCTATTGGTTCCGTCGTGACAATCTTGATGTCACATTCCATCATAGGATGCTGCACCTTCCCAAATCGCCATCATCTACTCCTCTTCGCATGAGAATTGCAACGTTGCTCTCTGATTCCCCTGAATCTGCTTTTAGCTCCACCAAAATGAAACCCTAGTTTGGCTATAGGAAATGAGTCTCGGCCAAATACAGTCGCATGCCATCTCATCACCACCAACATTAAGCTCTCCTCTATACGATCTCAACGAATCTGGTTTTGTGATTTTTAGTGGAATGAATCACTCGATTTGATTTTTGGAAGGGTCTTGGAGGTAGCGACCGTTTCTTTACTGAGAATGAATGGAATAGTAAAGTGATTAGGGAGAGGAAGGGTTAAGACAATAATCAGATTAATATTATTATTTGAATTCTCAAATTAACCATCGTGCATTTCGAGCTCGTATGATCACACGACGCGTTCGATCGCAACGAAACTCGTCGGCATACATCACCTCATTTTTCTGGTCCTAATGGTATAAATTTTGTCGCTATCTGAGAAATCACTCCGAGAAGATAATTTCACGTATTTTGAGATAGTTTTGGCCGTTGGATGACCTAATCTCCAAATATAGCGATGTTTTTACATATTTTTCTATCGTTAAAAATACAGGTCATTGTAGATATATTTTCTACAACATAGAGAAACAAAAAGTGATTGTCTCCACTTACATTGTCTCTTTAGAAAAGGAAATTATTTCAAAAGAAATTAACAACGAAGTTGTAGACTTGGATGAGATCTAAGAAAATAACATGAAGGCAGAACCAATGGGCGAACCAAGTTCACCCGTATACGAAAACACATCACCTATTAGAAAACTTTGTAGGGAATCTCGCGCACCAGAGAGATACTACAGTTTTCTCGTGGATGGTAAGAAGGAGGATTGTGTCTTAAATGATGACACTCCTCTATCATTTCAACAAGCAATGTGGAGTAAAGACTCTATACTCTAGCTTGGAGCAATGAAATCTGAGATGGAATCCATGTATGAAAACAAAGTGTGGACTTTGTCGACATTCCCGAGAGGATAAAACCCATAGGCTGCAAATGGATTTTTAAGAAAAGTTAAATCCATATAGACAAGTAGTGACTTATAAAGCTAAACCAATTGCGAAGGATTTCATCAAATTTAAGGTGTTGATTATGATGAGACCTTTTCGCCCGTAGCCATGCTTAAGTCCATTTAGATTATGTTAGTTATTACGACATTCTGTGACTATGAAATATGGAAAATGCATATAAAGATGGCATTTCTAAATTGTGATTTAGAAGAACTATTTATATATCGCAGCATGAAGGTTTCGAAGTCAATAGGAGTAAGGGTAAGGCTTGCAAATTGTTAATGTCCATTTATGGACTTAAACAAGCTTCGAGGAGTTGAAATAAGTGTTTTGATAAAGTAATTAATTGGTTCATTTTTTATTAGAACACAAAAGAAGCATGTGTATACCAAAAAACATGGCAACACTATCGTATTCTTAATAATATACGTTAATGATTCGGTTATTGCGAGAACTTCTCTATGAAGGATTTGGAAGAAGTAGCCTATATGATGGGTATAAAGATTTATAGTGTTTACAAAAAAAGTTGGCACAAACACCCATAAGATTATGGAAGAGAATAAAATGAAAAAAAAGAGAAAACCACACACAACAATTATGGTAGTTTGGCTAATTACTAGCCTATGTCCACTTGAACTTTTTTTATGATTCTACAAAGTTTTTACAAGAGTGATTTTTTGGATCGATGATCTATGGATCGGTATAGACTCACGTGATTATAACAAAAGTACAGAAAGTTAGAATATAAGCAAAAAAGGATCCCTAAACAATGTCTATCATCCTCCATTTATGGATGATGACCAACGGATTTCTCTCCACCATTTCTCCCCACGTCCAAAGGAAGTTGAATTGAAAAGATCATGGCAAAATCATCCAAAGTTATGGATCAGTACTAAAAGATTCTCTATAGATCGGTACCAATCCATAAAATTGGTCTTTGGAGGTTCTTCAATCTCTAGATAGTGCTTGTAGGCTTGTATCTTTGTCCTTGGTATTTATTGCATCGATATAAGCTTAAACTAAAGTGAATTCTTTGTTTCGGAGGTTAGATAGAAGCACTTGATTTGTCCATCGACCATCTAGGCCGTGGATAGCTAGTGAACCATCTCATATGGTGTGCAATGACCA
Organism: Allium fistulosum; assembly: GCA_030737815.1. Taxonomy (NCBI): domain Eukaryota; kingdom Viridiplantae; phylum Streptophyta; class Magnoliopsida; order Asparagales; family Amaryllidaceae; genus Allium; species Allium fistulosum. The sequence goes on along the minus strand of CM060904.1, from coordinate 286,648,439 downwards.
GTAATTTCTCCATCTTTTTGTAGCTTGAATTATAGGTAGATTGGAGTAAATATTATGGATCGGTATCGATCCATGGTTATGGGTCGATACCAAACTATAACTTGTTCTTAAACCTTTGATTTTTGGTCCTTGGATTCTTGTGTTGACTTAACAGTTTGGAAATTGAGTGTCTTTGGCAAGTTGATAGCTTGATCTATCGATTTCGCTTGGTTTTTGAGTTTGGTAGTTATCGCTCTGGATTCTCGCTCGGTTATTTTCCGGCTTGATCGATCTGACTCGTTCATTCATGGCCCGATCACAAGTACTGGATAACACTTTTGCCCAAAGTATATATGTGTTAACGAGATATGCTTTGGAACGAAACCTAGCGAAATCCATATCATTAGTTTCGAATTCCATCTTGAACAGTTGTTACTCGTCTCGTGAATTATTTTCACGAAATGTTGTATCTCTAACTAACCATTTTGCCATTCCAAATAGCTTTGAACTCGCGACTTGTGAGTAATATAAGAATAGAGGCATGCTCTTTGTGTTTTCTATTCGAAATCTAGAAAGTTTTTAATGATCTTTTCCCTCGAACTGCTCAGGTGGGACTTTGCTCTCTTGGAACTCCATCTTCCTATTATCATTTATGCACATACACATTCATACATTTGTTATACATATATATTTGATTCTTATTATTTATTTATTATAATTATATATATACATATTAAAATTCTTATGGATTGATACTGAATGATGGGCTATGGATCGGTACTGATCCATGGTCTTTGATTTAGTGCTGTGAGAATATGTGATTCTTTTGCCTATACTTATGGATCGGTGTTTGCATAAGAACGAGCCCATACTTGCCTTTTTCATCCATTTTGATTTCTTTCCTCGAGATTTCTCTACTCAAACCTCTTTACTGTCGAGATCTAAAACGCCGACCCATGCTCCAACTTCAAGCCGCCGCTCTCCTCCATCGTCGAAGTCATTAGAAAAGTGATCATTGTTCTCTAACTCACGAGAACCAAACGATTTGAACTACTTATACTTTGAACTTGAACTTTCTAAAATCCATCAATGCCTTTACTTTTGGTAGGTTATGGCATCAATTAACTACATTAGCGGCCGATTCACTACTCGACCATGTATGATGAAAAAGAGGGAAACCATTCTTCTCCCCAGTAGATCGTGCCGATCCCACACTTGGGAGTTTTACACCAGAAACTTAATTGCTGTAGGATGCCTTGTACAAGACTTGAGTTTTACTCAAAGCATGGCCTGCTTTTCTCAGACACGACTCGAGTTCGAGTTTTCTTGTGTATGACTCGAGTTGGTTTTGAGCCTTACTCGTGATGAACCCGAGTTTTTCATGGTTAAGCAAATTTTTAGTGTAAAATTTCCAAGAATGTCCAAAAAATTTCAAAAGAAATCCATAATCAAATCTAGTCAAGCTGTGGTCGATGAACCATGATTTGTTAGGATAGTTTCTGATAAGGTCACTTCGAATGTAAATCGTCACTTGAACAAACTTCCTGTTGACCTTTTAATCGAATGATGGACTTTTATTGCACGATTTTAGACGCATGCACAGCATAATTTTAATTGCACGCTATTGTCCTCGGTCGATGTATGAGATTCGATCCGTCAACATACATTGATATTCATCGGTCTGGTACATCGACTATACAGGGTTCTTTTTTAGTTTGAAGACTATAGCTTTTAATATGTTTGATATCTCTTACATGTGAAGTTTTGATAGTTATGGATAGTGGGCGCTCCTTACATCACTCCACTATGGTCAAAGGCCCTTCAACATCGCGATATGTCAAGTTTGATACTGAATCTAGCTCGATGATTGTGTCTACGACGAGGTCCACTCCTGCTCCATCTCAATGTCATTCAGCCAGTCATCGGGTAAGGAAGCCTTTAGAAATGGTTCCTTTTGTTTGAATGAGGAGCTCACAGTAGGGGTTTCCCTCGATATTGATATAGGCAATGCTATTATTCTGGATGATCCCGAAGACTCTCCAGCTTTGTAGGTTGATGAAGCGTCTCTCAGGAGAATATGCGAGAAGCATGATATTCCATCTGAAGATGCGTTAGCTCATGCACTCTATCAATGAGCGCATCTTCCACTAGTCGGATATACAAACTGTAATTGGTACATGTGCATGGTTGGTTATGTTCCGTTGTTCAACCATTTAATTGGCATAATCCTGCAATTTATGAAGCTTGCTCCGACCCAGTTACACTCGAATATTTGTGCTTTGTTGAACAACATGTATATGATATTGTCCATCGGTTGGATCGTGAGCCTAGCGCCCAGGAGATTTGTTATCTATATAGCTTTAAGAGCCAAAAGGGGTCTCCTTTCCTCATTTTCTTGGAACCCTCTAGGGGCTATCAAAACATGCTAGGCCTCTAGAACAAGCTGAGCTACATTACAGATGGATTCTTCTTTGTGCGTTGCCCGCCTGGTTTCACACAAAGGTGGTTATTTGGATGTAAGTCTCACTCTCAATTTTTCTATTTTAGTACAGGTGTTATAGTCTCGGCTATTCACCTCATCACTTTTTGCATCACAAATAATTCAAGAAGACCTAGTGATGTAGCTTTAGCAGCAACCCTTGCAGCTCTCCATTAAGTCCCACTTGAGAAAAGGTAAATGAAATCACTCCTCACTGACGAAAAATTGCATTCTTACAACCTATTAGAGGAGATCCACAGTGTTGGCCATGTTCTAAAATTAGGGATGATGATGATAATGATGATTCATAGAAACATGATGCTGCCGCAGATGTCGATGATGGTCATGAGGTGCCCCTTGTTCCAAACCCCATTATCAATCCTGAAACAAGTTAAAGGGCTGAACATAGCGGAGAAAAGAGTAGGCGGGTCAAGGGAAGAGAAAGTGATGACAGAGGCAATGATGATGCTGACATTGGCCAAGAGTCCTCTAGTAACGGAAGTGACAATGATCATGCATTCCTCATAACTCGACGACCTACGATAAAGATCATTTTTATCTCGGACGTCTATGCAACCTCCAACAGCTACTATGGTGGAGGAGACCCCCAATCAACCTTCTGGGGATACCTTCAGGTCCTATAGGAGTATCCCTGATGAAATTGGGTCCTTTGGTCTCAGCAATATTAGCATTGGAGATATTGAATCTCCTATTCCTCTGCTTGATGAAATGCCTGCTACTTACGTGGGGGAAATAACCCCTGTTAGCATGCTCCAAGTCCACGGTCCATGGGGGCACTAGAACACATTCACACTTACATGAAACTTCACTCTTGCTCTGTTTGCACTATGTTTTTGTCTAGTTGGTGTTAACTTCTTCGTGTTTTATTTAAAGATACTATGGATCACATGAATTTATACAACACTATCCATAATTAGGGGAGTAAATACAAAAATCTTAGGTCGTCCAGCCATTTTGGCGGTTCATCCCATAACACTGATTCGAGAAGGCACTCAGGCCGAGATTATAGGAGTCGGGGCAGAGGTTATAGGTCTTACGAGTCATTTCCACGATGTAGGTCTCGTTCACCCTTGTCGCATAGCATGGATAATCACTCGATGAGACCCGATCTTGTCCTATCCATTTAGATACTGACTAACCCTATTTCAGTTCCTCTATCAACACAAATGACGATATCCACTCATGTGCCACGACGCTTTGAGTAGCCCTCTAGGATAGTTCCCCCTGATTCTCTTCACTTGAGATTTGATAAGAGGCCCATTGAAACCCTTACTACTACTATAGAGATGGAAGCTATTTCCAATCCTCATGTAATTGCCATGAAGCACATTTTTCCAAAAAAATTCTTGATGGCGTCTTCTTTGTTTCTTGTCTAAAGGATATCCCTTTTGAGGGTCAAATCTGACATTGTGGCTTATGTGGATGATGTAAACGATCAATATTTCAAATAGAGGTAAATAGCGAAGGCTATTTCTAAGGTAATTAAGCTTGACGGGATGAAACAAATTCAAAACCGGACAAGTGCATCATCTCCACCCTTGACAAGATGGTTGAAAGACTTAACGCTTCGTTGGCTAATGCTAAGAAGAAGCTAGAAAATCTAACTAAGTCTATTGAGGAGGATCGTCAGGACCAGCAAAAGTAAATTGAGGGTACTCATCATAAGAGCCACACTCTATCATTAGAAAATGAATAACTTAAGAAAATTGTGGAAGGGAAAGCCATGGATATAGCAAAGTTGAAAAAAAATTGGCAGATGAGAAGAAAGAAAAGGTTGATGCTCTCAACCAAGCCCAGGGTTATTACAAGGAGTTATTAAATGCTCATAAAGTGAGAGATAACGACGAGGCTCGAGCGAAGGGTGTTGTAGAGCAGGTTGAGGCCATGGAGAATAGAGTTAACTTGGACTTGAGCCTATTCTTATGCGGTACAATGCAAACGTTAGCAAGTTTGGCAACTTAAAGTGGTTGGACGAGGGATATCCTTAGGCTTTAGCGATGACCTGGGAAGAGACATAAGACATTAGTGAGTGCACTCCAATGGAGTCAAGGTTGATGTGGAGAAGCTAAAGCTCGACCTCTTGGACGAAGAAGACCTAGAAGTGCTCAAGGTCGGTGAACTTATCTTACACTCCGAATTGATTATTGAGGTTCAAAAGGATCAGTGTGAGAGTTCTAGGTCTGGTCTTCACAATTTAATATTAAACATCGCTGCTCCTTTGACGTCGGAGCCGTTAATTATTGAAACCATCACTCTTCTTCCTGGCTGCACTGATATTTCCATTACCGGGCGGCTTTTGGGGTTTCAACTGTTTTGGTATACTCTTCGGATGCTCAATACAACCCCGATGAGCCTTAGCTTCTGAAGTTGCCCATTTTATCTCCTATTCTAGAAGGAGGTTCTGGTGGCACTCTAATTCATACCGAGTCTATATCTCCTAAAGGCATATCATTAACCTTACCTATATTTGAGATGGCTTATATGACAAAGGTTGATGTCATTAATCTTTACTTTTCCATTTTTCAAGCTTTAAGTCAGCCTGCTATTGTCCTTTTTCCAGAAGTAAGCTTGCCAATGGGGACATAAGCTACTCTAACGGAAATGATCATTGTATCTACTCCTCATGCGACTCTGGCTCCTCCAACAAGCGATGTTCCTAACCCCGATGGTAAAATGATTCACGCTTTGAAAGAGGAGGTCGTAGGTGACCTTATCTAGGGATAGGGAGATGAAGATATCATTATTAATGGAGTCATCAAGCATTCATCAGGGATTACTGTACAAGAGATGCAAAGATCCCAAGCCATGTTGATCAAGAAGATCAAGAAAGAAAAGTTTGATGGCATTCCTCCTTCTCATTCTTTCTCATTGCCTATAGAATCTATCTTCAATCTTGTTACCATTCCTACTTCTTGGGGGTGTTCAGGGCATGAATCTCGAATGTCCAATAAGTGACTATGATTGGGAGAATGACCTAAAAGGTTAATTTTCGTAAGATAGTAAAAGCATGGGAATGAGTAGAAGGAACCCCAAGAAAACTTAATTGCAGTTTTCCCTTTTTTTACCTTCGAACTTGTGTAAATAGGTTGATGCTGTGCGGGTGTAGCCTCCACTCTTTTGTTAAGAAAATTTGTTAATAAAAATAGATTTGTTTCCTTTTAAATCTTGTGTCCATCTGTTATGTATTGAGGAATTTTTTATTTAGCTAACTTAGTAGCTTGGTTTACTTATCTCTAGTCGAGCTTCATTTGAATAGTGATGGCGATGGAATATGTATCACTCTCCGTGCTAAGAGAGTTATGGCTTAGATGCTAATCTCTGGACATCCATGCTTGGTTCAAATCTCCGGGCATCGACCAAGATTATTCCACTTGAGCGGTGTTTTGGACGTTTGTTTCTTAGACGTTGTACTTAATCTTTCCTAGCTTTGGGCATTGATCATACATGCCTTATCTGTAGGGCTAAGTTATCAAGGAACCATCTTTTAGGCACATCTATCTCTTGATGTTTGGATAAGATCCCACCTAATTCCAGCGTAGATCGTTGGGCTTTCCAATCTCCGGGCAACGGTTTGATGCTTTGCCTTTCTCTAGGAAAAGTCCTTGGGGAAGACTGTCTCATTCGACCCTTCTGTGTTTATACTCCAATGCCCAAGTCATGTGTTAGGGGAGTTAATTGGCATCTAACTCTAGATGCCCTGGAATAATCACGTTCCTTAGGTCCAGTTGTGGACCGCCCAGTCTAATAGGTACCTTCCTCTGGTCACCTATGTATATATACACACACTATGTAAGTATATGCTGTTCAACTTTGCTATTGTTTATGATGCATGTTTTGGCTAACAAAAACATAAATTCATCGATCCAAAAGCTAATTCATTTTATATCCACAATAATGGCAGATCATGCTTTGGTACATTGAAATCAACAACGTATGTACAAAGATAGTTTTAAGTGAAATTGCATTGTAAGCACTCGCTATTACATGACCTCGAAAGTAAAATTCCATCAACAGTTGTTAGCTTGAATGTTCGATCTCTAAGCTTGTGTTCGATAACATAAGGATCTTCTTAATCTTGCACATATTCACTGGATCGAGGAAGATTCATTTAAGAATGAAATTGCCGATCTTGTAGGTCCGGTTCCTGACCTTTATGTTGTAATGTTGAGCTACTCGCCTCTAGTGAGCAGCGGCTCTCAAATTAACTTTGTCACATTTCTCATCGATCATATTGATGGACTCGAGTAGAAGCTCCTCGTTCTATTTGGGATCATAATAAATCTTTTGATTAGATTGGACTTCCAATTCAATAGGAATCATGGCCTCTAATCCGTAGGCGAAAGCGAACAGTGTATGACCAATCATGGATTTGTGGGTTGCTCGATAATCCCAAAGAGCTAGAGGCATTTCATCGACCCACTTGCCTTTGGCTTTTGTCAATCGCTTTTTTTTAGAATGGACTTGATTATTTTATTCACAACTTTCTCCTATCCATTTACCTGCAGATGTGCTACTGTAGAAAAGCTTTTTTCTATCCGATATTTGCTATAGAAGTTCTTAAATTCCATGCTACAAAATTTGGTCCTGTTGTTAGAGATAATCGTTTATGGGATCCCAAATCGATGGATAATGGTTCTGATGATGAAGTTGATCACCTTCTTCGTGGTGATCATGGCGAGCGGTTCCACTTCAGCCTATTTCGTAAAATAATCAAACGCAACAATGGCATATTTTGTTCCACCCTTCGACATCAGTATCACACCAATAATGCTGATTCCCTATACCGCAAATAGCCGTGGGCTGACCATTTGTGTAATCTCTGTAAGTAGGGCTCTAGGAATTTTTGCATATCTTTGACATTGATGACACCTTCTGGTGTAATCAACTGCATCTATGTTGACCGTCGGCCAGAAATATCCATAGCGAAGAATCTTCCTTGCTAACGTCTGTCCCCTAGTGTGATCGCTGCATGCTCCTTCATGGACATCCGTAAGGACCTTCTTAGCCTCCTCGTTGACAACACGCCATTGCAGGGGAATAGAGAACCTTCCTCTTCTATATAGCGTTCCTTCCTAAACAATGAACTGGAGATCTTGGCGCAAGAGTTTTCTTCATTCATTTCTTCTGCCTAGAAGGGTTCCTTTCAATAGATACTCCTTAATTAGAGTCATCCATGATTCTTTCTCAATTTCAGCCTTCAGGATCCAATCGACATTCATCTGGTCAATGCCCGGAGCTGACAATATCTCCACTGGAACTAAACCCATGAGTTGTGCATCCCTAAAACTGGCTAGCTTGGCTACTGAATCGGCCTTCGTGTTCTCTTCACCAAGAAGGTGCATTATCATGCAGTATGCAAATTTATTGAGCAGTTCTAGAGCCTTCATCAAATAAGGGGCCAACCTTGCTCCCTTAGCTGGAATTCTCTCCTAACTTGACAGACCAAGAATTGAGAGTCACTGTATATGTGCAACGCTTTGACTCCCCATTCTTTCGCTATTTTGCATCTTGCTATAAGCGCCTCATATTTGAGTTCATTGTTCGTTGCAGGGAACTCAAGTCTTAGAGCATAGCAAATCTACCATTTCTCGAGGTCACCAAAACTACTCCTACCCCTGAGCAACGTTCACTGGAGGCTCCGTCTGTGTACAACTTCCATTAAGCATTCCGCCGTAACCTCTTCTCTCTCATCATCACGATTGGTGAACTCAGTAATGAAGTCGACTAATTCTTGGCCTTGGATTTCTCATCTAAGATGATAGATATATCATACTATTCCACTTCAATAATCTTTCAGAAGTCTCAGGTCGTTGCAGGACCTGTCTTAAGGGCTGATCAGTTAGCACCTTAATCGGATGAGCCTGGAAGTAGGGATGGAGTTTCCTTGATGCATCAACAAGCAATAAGTCAGCTTTTCTAACTTTAGGTAATTTCTTTCTGCACTATCCACTCGTTTGATGATATTATATACTGGCCTTTGAATTCTCGTTTCTTCATGTATAAGGGTAGCACTCAAAGTGCGAACATACACTGCCAGATAAACAAACAAATCTTCTCCCTCCAAAAGCTTTCATAAGACATGCAGTCTTTCTAGATGGTTAACCAAAGCTTGAAAAGCATCCTTATGTTCTTTCGTCCAAGCAAAGTTTCTCTTCCCTACTTTAGGGATATCGAAGAATAGTATACTTTTGTCTGTAGGCTTTGTGATAAATCGGCTTAGTGCGGCTACCTTTCCTTTCAAACTCTGTACCTCATTTATCGTCTTTGGGGCTTAAACATTTCTTAAGGCTTCAATTTTCCCTGGATTGCCCTCAATCCCTCTTGAGTTTACAATAAAACCCAAGAAATTCCTTGAAGCTACTCCGAAAGAGCATTTCAATGGGTTGAGCTTCATTCCATATTTCCAGAGCATGCCAAACATTTCATACATGTCATCCAAATGGTTCATCGATTGCCATTGCCATGACTTTACCAGCATATCATCCACATTAACTTGCATTGAATGTCCAATCTGGTCTTTAAATATGGAATTTACTAATCTCTGGTAGGTAGCTTCAGCGTTTTTCAGATCGAATGGCATGATAAGGTAGCAATACAATCCCATGTTAATTATGAAGCTGGTATGCTTCTAGTTTGGGATGTACATTGGAATCTAATTGTAGCATGAATAAGGATCCATAAAGATAGCAATTCATGGCCGAAGGTTGAATCCACTAGTTGATTGATCTTCGGTAGTGTGAAAATGTCCTTTGGAAATGCCTTATTCGGGTCTGAATAGTCGATGCACGTCCTCCATTTCCTATTGGACTTCCTCACTAGGACTAGATTGGATACCCATTCTAGGTATAGAGCGACGCAGATAAAGCCGTTGGCTTTTAGCTTATTCACATCTACTTTCAGCGCAGCGGATCGCTCTGGACGTAGGCTGCGCCGCTTCTATTTCACAGGGAGACATCTGAGGTTCTCACTCAATGCGTGGCACGCTATCTCCAACGATATTCCACACATTTCAGACTGTGTCCAGGAAAACATATCTAGGTTTTCCCAAAGAACACCCATCAATTCTTTCTTCATCTTCATGCTGATTTAAGACTCGATTTTCAGGACCCGGGTGGGATCTCCTAACTGACCAAGATGTTGATCGTCAACTCAGACGGGGCTGCCCTTGCATCCTTTGGCTCTTTCCCCGGATCCATAGTTTGTAGAACCTACTATGCCGACAGAGCCAGGGCTTAGGCGGTGGTTGCTATGTGTCTATATTTGATGCAGTGGGTCTTCTCTATATCCTTTCCTTTCACACGTCACTTTGCTTCCCTCAGCTCTACGATGTAGCATTCATGTCCTAAATTCTAATCACCTTGAATGACCCCTATTCTATTTTCCATGGAAATATTATTAATATTCACTACAAAGTCAGGGCCACTTGGAAACTAGCGAGGGTCGGTCGGCCTAAAAAGGCATTATAAGCTAAAAAATATCAATCACCACGAAGGTTGCAACTTGCACTCTCTTGCGGTCATCTTCTCTTAATACCATCGGTATGTACACATGTCCTACAGGTTCTGCAGCCTCTTCGGTAAATCTCTGAATCCGGGATTTATAGGGATTCAGATCCCGACTATCCATCAACATCTGGTCATAAGCATTTTTGAATAATATATTTACATAACTTACAAATCAACAAGCACATTCTTTATAGTTGTCGTCCGAATCATGGCTGTTATTACTAAGGGACCAAGTGTAGGTGCTTCGATCCCATCCACATCTCGACTTTTGAACACAATGTCGTCCTTTATATTCTTTAATTTCTTTACCCAAGCTCCATCTTCGATGGCAAAGCAACTTTCCTGTACAGTATATTTCAAAATTCTTTCATACATTTCCATCTCATTCAAACTCTTCTTGGTTGGATGAGGTCCACCAGTTATTGTGCTAACAACAAGTCTTTTCCCAAGCTGCCTACGCTCGTCATCACTAGGCCAAACCTGGCCCCGTTGGGACAACTGCCCTTGGGGTAGAGCACCTCTTTTCCGCCATTCTACGGGGCTTTTACATACTATTGAAGTTTCTTTTTTCCGATTAGAGCTTCAATCACATCTCGTAAATGTCTACATTCATTTTTATTATGGTGATGGGTCACGTGAAAGTGGCAATACTTTCCATACCTTTTCTCTCTCTTGGTTGACTCTCTAGGAGCTAGCTTTTTATAATGCTCAGTACCTTGTGTCGCAAGATATATGCTCTAAATTGAATTGTTCAATGGTGTATAATCCTTTTATTTTGGGAATCTCAGATGTTTCTTAAAATTCGGGTTCCTACCATCATCACCTTGGTTATTTCTTTTCCTATTATTGCCTTTGTTTCCCACATTAACAGCGATATTCCCAAAACCTTCTCTGAATTGCTTCACATCCACATTACGTTGAATCACTCTAGCTAATTGTCCACCATCGACTTTCCTAGCGGTTGTACTTGTCTCTTTCAGGCCCAAAAATTGAGTCACTTTTCTATAAAACTCCTCCATAGTTGGTGGTGATTTCATCTTCATCCATTTACTAAAATCTATGTCGGGATGTATCCCCTGATCAAAGCCATCAAAACAATGTCTTCCTTGGCATTGCTTGCCTCCATTACAGCCATGTTGAATCCACTCAAAATGTCCTTTAGTGGTTCTCCAGAATTTTGAAAGAGGCTTAATAATGACATTACATATTTCAGACGGTTTGTATGTAACCGGAACCAATCGACGAACCTTCTAGCTAACTAATCAAATGAAGATATGGACCTCGGCGAGAGCTGAATGAACCACATTGTAGCGACACTCTTTAAAAATATTGAGAAGCATCGATAGCTCATAACATCCGTTGCCCTTTTTGTATCAATATGCCATTCATATTTCAACAAGTGCTACCCGAGATCTATCGTTCCGCTATAGGACGACTATGTAGGCATTGTGAATCTCGAGGGTATTTCTTATGCAATATCTCTTTGGTGAATGAGTTCTTACTAGGAGAAGAGCCCCATTCATCATTGTTTCTATGTTGGTTCTCATTTACCAACTTCTTGACCATTTCCGCCGAGGATTCTGTCTCTATTTGATCTACTGGGCAGCCATAACCATGGCCCACTCTGAGTATTTAGCCTTGCAAATAGTCTCGGTTAGTTCTATGGTATCTGTGTTCCCCTATCTCTAAGAGAACCGTTCGTCCAGTTGATATGTTTCTATGATTTATACGTGGTGGATATATAGCATCTGCTTGAATCTCAACATTTTGGCCATCAGCAACATGACCATCTCCATCACCAACATCATCATTTAAGCCAACACCACCTCCTAGACCTAAACCATGATGGCAGGGTTCGGTACTGATCTCTGGGGATGGGTCGGTACTGATCCATTCTCTTGTACTCTGGGCATTATCCAACTTGCTCCTTGAAGTCTTGGTTTCTTTCCTCTTCATCTTCTATTTTCCTTCTCTATGTTTCTTGCCGAATGATGAAGAACTATCTCCATCTTTTAAATCAAAAGGTAATAGCTCTCTTTTGTTCCATCTGCGATTACGAGATAATTGGTTCAGCAAATCCAGACTTCACTTTATTTGTTTCCTCATTTCTTCCTGGCTTTCATATAGGTTGTCATTCAACCCATTCATCATCCTGTCTATCTCAACTCGTGTTATCATGTCTCAGGGGCTCTGAATTTTGAAAATGTTGGGTTAAGCAACTTCTTCAGCATGTTGAGAGCTAGCATTCTCAATATCATTAGCAGGCCAAGAGGCGTAAATCTTTCTCTAGTATTTCATGGAGCCATTGTTTCAGTTAATCCTATGGTAGATTTTGTAGAAATATGATTAGTAATGGAATATAGGAATGAGACTGATGGATTTACCTCATAGACTAAAGCAATCCAAAAGTAGAAGATAGATACAAATAGCGAAATATCGATATGCCTCTTAATGAAAGCGCAAAAATGTTTACACCAAAAGTTGACGCAAACACCCAAAAGATTAATGAAGAGAGTAAAATAAAGAAATTAACTGAAAAATAGGAGAAAATCACATACAGCAATTGTAATGGTTCGGCTAATCACTGGCCTATGTCACTTGAACTTTGTTTACAATTCTACAAAGTGTTTCCAAGAGTGATGTTGTGGATCGATAGTTTATGGACCGATATAGACTATCGAGATTACAACAAAAGTACAGAAAATTAGAATACGAGCAAAAGAGGATCCTTGAACAATGCTTATCACCTTCTATTTATAGCTGAAGATCAAAGTATTTCTCTCCACTACATTCTCCCTATGTTTCCCACATCCAGAGGAAGTTAAACTTAAAAGATCATGGCTAAATAAACCCACAGTTATGGACCGGTACCGAATGATTCTTTTTGGATCAATGTCGATCCATAAGATCGGTCTTTGGACCCACTTCAATCCCTTAAAGGTGCTTGGTAGGCTTGTATCTTTTTCCCTGGTACTTGATTGACTTGATATGAGCATAAACTTGAGTGAATTCTTTGATTTGGAGGTTGGATAGAAGCACCTGATTCGTCCATTGATTGTTTGGGCCATGGATAGCTTGCGAACCATCTCATATGGTGCGCACCGACCAGTAATTTCTCCAACTTTATGCAGCTTGAATTAAAGGTAGATTGGAATAAGTATTATTATGGATTGTTTACCGTAATTTTTTTAAAACCTTTGATTTTTGGTCCTTGGATTCTTAGGCTGACTTAACAATTAGGTTACTAAGAAGGTTTTTGGTAAGTTAATTGCTTGATTTGTCAATCTCGCTTAGTTTTTGATTTTGGCAGTTATCGCTTTGGATTCCTGCCCGATTACTTTTTGATTTGATCAATTTGACTCATCTGAATAGTCACGGTCGTAGGGCCTCGATAACATATAGAGATAGATGTTAAAGGCTATTAGGATTGTCCCAATCCTTTTACATAGATACCAAATTGAAAAGGTTCCGTGTGGAGAATTCCAAGCATGGAAATGTTTCAATGCAATCTCTAATCGTCCTTTCAAAGAAGGACGCTCCTTATACCAATAAGAAGAAAGAGGGTGTGAAGTGGGTACCATGTGCTTCAGCAATCGGTTCCATAATGTAAGCTATGCTATATACTAAACCGGATGTGGCATATGCATTATCATGCATAAGCCTATACCAGTCTAATCCTGGAGAAAAGGTTTGGACGATTGTAAAATATATACTGAAGTATTTAAGAAATACTTAAGACTTATTCCCAATATACGGGAAGAGAGACCTCCTTGTAAAGGGGTATACCGACTCTATTTTTTTAGAGTGAAGTCGATGATAATAAATCATTATAGGGTTATGTTTTTATGCTTAACGATGGGGCTATCAGTTGGAAAGTTCCAAACATGAAACGATGACTAATTCCATGATGGAGGCTGAGTACATTGCCTTCAATAAAGAAGCTAAAGAAGCCGTATAGTTGCACAATTTTTTAACTAAGCTCGGAGTGATTTCTGTTATAGAGAATTAAGTGCCGTTGTTCTGTGAAAATAATGTGGCGATACAAATCGCAAAGGAGCCCATAGCACACATGAAGTCACGACATATTCTTTGAAAGTTCCATCTCATTAGAGAATTCATTGAGATGAAAGAGGTCATAATAAAATAGGTATATACCAAGGAAAACATACTAGATCCATTCTTCAAGGGTCTAGCTCAGTCGGTTCTTGAAAGGCTGATTTACAGGATGGGATTAGGATTCCATAATTGTCCCCAAGTGTAGGTGGGAGATTGAATTTATAATTTATTGTAAATTATTAACTTTTTAATCAAATCTCATTCATAATAAAATGTGTTTCTTTCTATTATATGCTTATTATAATATGTTACAATTAATGAAGTATTTAATTTAAGTATATTTAATAGAAAATCCATAAATCGTGTGTTTATGATAGTAATTAGATATAGTTGTAATCATGAGTATTTTATCACAATGTAATAAACACATCATTTTAAATATTCCTAATCAAGATGTATCAAGACCGGATATTGATGCAGCCATTAAGACTAGAGCTTGCACCGCTCTTCAAATGTTAGGCAGTGTATTAATTATGACTATTGGGGGCACCAAAGGGTTATGTGCTAATACTTATTGGATAACTATGGAATGACCCACTCGATAGTTTTCTATTGGTTAATATGACTAAGGTCGAATAGCAAATATCGATGTGACAATATTACATGTTTCTCTTGACATAAGAATATCGTTGATCTTCAATACGAAAGCTCTATTTTGATTGTAGTTCAATCATTGTAGTTAATTCGTGGCGTGGTGCCCATCGAACGACTATAGTTGGGTCGAGTGGAAGTATTGGAAGTGAAGCAGTATTCAAGTGAGGATTATTCTCCTCGATCATATGAGGTTACTATCATGGTTAACTCAAAGTCAAAATCTCTAGTCAGAGTGGTTAATAATATTTGTTATTATTGAATTAATGAAAAATATTTGGACTATAAAGTTGAATATTGACTATATTGAAATTTTGACCATTACCAAATTTTACAAGTCCTACTATGAAATAGTTTTAACGAAGAGAATTGGTGTAAAAAATTGTCACTATCTGGTAGCGCTTAAATAAAGTAAAATTTGGATTTTACTGAGCAAAGTAAGCGATAAATTTTTCCATAATGACACAACTTGCTAAGTTGCATGTGAACGTTAATATTCGAAATGTTTGATATTAACCGTTGACCGAATTCACACCTAAAAGTCACAGAACCAAAATGTTGAATACTCATGTTACCACCTGATTTAATTAGTTATAATTGTTATAATTTAATTGATATTTCTGTAATATTAATTATAAAACTTTATTTAATTTGTGTTGATCAATGTTAACTAGTGTGTGTATAATAGTTATAAATACACGTACCGATATATGATATTAATGTGCATTTAAATTAGATTTAAATGCAATGTTTATTAATCGAGCTTGAAGCAAGTTTGTAGCCCAAAAGGGCCCAAGAGATGGTCGAACACATTAGGAGGAAGCGGTGGAATTTTGATTCAAATAAGGAGGTGAATTTGTACGAGAGTAATAAGGATCTTGTTGCACTTTATCGAAAAAATAGGAAATTTAATTAATAAAAAATTAATTAATTAATAATAAAGCTAAAAATGAGGATTTTGCAAAAATTAGAATTTGTCCGTGAAAGTTACATCATTGTGTTCATGGCAATTTTCCGAGTGACTTTCGTATGTAAAGTTCCGCGAT
Organism: Allium fistulosum; assembly: GCA_030737815.1. Taxonomy (NCBI): domain Eukaryota; kingdom Viridiplantae; phylum Streptophyta; class Magnoliopsida; order Asparagales; family Amaryllidaceae; genus Allium; species Allium fistulosum. The sequence continues at coordinate 286,632,702 of CM060904.1, read as the reverse complement.
TAGAGTTTAAACGAAGAAGTTTTTGACATATGAAGTTTTCGAATTCAAAATAATTCAAACAAATTCAAATTTAAAATTTTAACAACATTAACGTCTAGGATTAAAAAGGACAATAAATGATTTAAACATTAATGAAAGCTTAACATTAAGTAAAATGTTAACATTAGGGATTTGGTTGGAAATAAAAATTAACATCAATAATAAAGCGCAACAAATAAATTTCTGCAAGCAGAAGAAGGTTGGTTCTTTTGTGGCGGCTAGGGTTTTGTTAGGCCTAATAGACCCAATTTTATGAGTTCAAAGGTACTTCGATCATACGGTTTAGACACATTCTAACCATTATAAATAAGATTCTAGCCCCCTCATTTTTATTCACAAGAAAAATAGCAATGCTAGCGAAACTCTGTTAGTTCTTTTCCTCCTCCACAAGCTTTTTAGATTTGAGATTCAACTTTTAGGGAAAGAATCAACCAGATTAAAGGTAATAAGTTATATATATTTGTGTGTGTGTACACATTTCTCTATTTCTGTTCTTCTCTAATCTCTCAATTTGAATCTAATCTATATACAATTGAATTGTTGTATATTGAAAAATCAAAAAGAAGATAATTGAAGGAGGAAATAGGCGAAGGCATGGAATCAAATGCAAAGGAATTCGAAGAAATCTATCTATGGGTGGAAATCTTAGTTTTTCTTTTATATTAATTTGCACAATAAAGGTTTAGATCTGTTTTATGCCTTTGGAAATTTTGTATACGAAAACCTTAAATCAAAAACCCAAAATTTCCCCTGTAAAATGTCAATTCTTTGATTAGTTAGAATCTCAATTACTTTATTTTAATACAATAGAATTTTATTTTTTATTTGCAATATGAATATTTATGTTCTATTAAACTTCCGCTTTCAAATTTCTGTTGTTGTGACGATGGGTTCTAAAAGAGAAGAATTAGGAAATTGTGTGCAAAGTATGGATATTCCTATCTGTAGTTGGCACAACCTATTTCGATAGTTTAGGTAAATAAGAATCTCTTAAAGTTGAATAGGATACGAAGGATCCAAATTGTAAAGTTTTGTTTTCTTGAAATAGAGGCGTTGATTCTACTTTGTTAATGTAAAATAAGATAGGTATTTTGATTCCATTTTTCAAATATATACAAGTCTATTTTAATAGCTGAGCATATTAGCTATTTTGTAAACTATTGTATGAGACTGAGACTTGTTTGAATATTGAAGTTTTGACATTTTAACAACTCGTATAGGAAGAGAAACCTTAGTATAGAGACAATTTTATGCATGCTAAAGAATATTTAATAAAAACTACCTAGTCTAATATTTTATATTAGTTATAAATATATTAGTAATGTATATGTCGTAAATGTATTAATTAAATAGGTAATATTTAACGCTAATCCCTACAGGAAGGAAGTTAAGAATAATTATGGTAATTAATCCATAGATAAAGGAGAAATAAGGAGTTTCCCCTTATGACCTTAATGCGTAAATGCGGGTGAGGTATATTATATATAGTATATATATCCTAATATATTTGGTAATATCAAAGAGCGGAAATATGACTAAGTTATAGGGATGCGAGGTCAGTTAAAAGCAAGTAGAAGCCTATTCAGCTACTCTGACTACCAACAGTGTGGCTTTGGAACTAATGTGAGATATCACCTATAATAAGTATCCATGGTGGACATGAGGTTAGTCCCTACTTTGAAGGGTAAGCCTGCCCAGTTAATATGGTTACCAACACTTACAAATAGCCGGACTAATGTAGATGTTCGTGGTTAGGGTTATGGGTCATAAGACAGATATCCCAGTACGGTCCTGCTTCTGGGTTAGAGGTATAAAATGGCTATTGTGGGGTCTACCTCTTTTCTATTTAAGAACTATTAAAGGGTTGGGATTATCTTTTATGTGTGGTGGTGGGAAATCTCTAAAGGCAGTCCACTTCGGGGTTGAGGTATTAAGTGGGTATTGTAGTGTCCGTTACTTTCCCATCAAAGAGGTATTAAGTAGCCTTATGGGATTTCATACGATGTCAACTAAATAGTACCATAGAGGGGTCCGCCTAGTGTCTAGGTATTAAATGATGGGGATCTGCTAAGGCTATAGGTATTAAATGATTGGAGTCTACCTATTTCCCATTAAAGGGGTAATAAGTGGCTTAAGTGCTTTCTCTCGCATCGTTAGGGCATGATTGACGGAGGTAGTTGTGTTGCACCCATGGTATAGTTATGAAGTTGGACTGGAAATGTCCATTGGCCTACAATTGGAGGTACATTATGGAGCTAGACTGGAAGAGCCTTTGGCTTATAGTTGGAGGTATACTTAATAGGTTAAAGTATAGGATATGTAAGATATAATACTTATTTAAATGATATTGCCCAAATACTATTATGACAAGACTTGATATTTTCATTCAACAAACATTGTTGTTATAACTCCCTCCTCATTACCACCCACCGAATAGAGGGAGCGATGCCGATGCAGATGATGAAGGCAGAAGTGAAGATTTGTGGTAATTTAGTTATTTATCTATGTTTTTGATATATTCGGATGTACTGGATTTTTAGACATGTTGGTTATTTATTTTGACACATTGTATTATGATATTTTGGGAAATTGTATTTTTGAGATTTGGCATATGTGAAATGGGAACTTATTTATGTTATTATTATAGTTTATCCCATTCGCTTTGAGATTCTGAAAGTATAGATATATAGTGTTTGTTGTTTATTTTACTAATTTAGAACCAGTTCTGGAGTGGACTTAAGGTTCGATTGTGCTTTTATTGTTTAAAAATTTGGCCCATTCCGAAGAGGGTTATTACATTTGGCATCAGAGCTTAGATTTTCCAATCAATGGAAGTAGGTATATGCAAGAGCACATATTTTTTATTTTTGAAAATATTTTTCAAAACCCTATTATATATATGTATATATTGAACACACGCGAACAGCTAAGCAAACTTTTTATACAACAGGCATTGCTATTGTACGAAGTTGGGATTAATCCAAAATTTTGGACCTAGAGATAATTTATAATGGCAGAGAATAACACCTATGACGTTAGAAACCGCCTTGCTCAAGAGATGCCCACCATTCCTAGTACGCCATCATGGCTCTGACAACATCTAAGATTAGTGGGGCAAGTTTCCATTTCTCAATGAGCTGTACCAACAACACCAGTTGCTCTAGCCGCTGAACCAACACCCCGCCCACTAGACTTTCCAAAAATGTGTAAATATTTTTAGAATATAGGAGGACAAGCATTTTCGAAGGCGAAAGATTTTGTAACAATCAAGACATGGATTAACAATTGTGACTGTATATTACGGGAGCAAGGATGGGAAGATCGGGTTAAGAGGAGGATTGCTCCATGACACTTAAAGGAAGAGGCATTGGATTGGGGACCATAGTCATTCAAGAGAATGAAGAGGAAGGAATTACTTAGACTGAATTCAGGGTCCGCTGAGAGGCAAGATTCATGTCCAAAGCTGAAGAAAGTCTGGAATTGGAAAATTTTATTCAAGTAAGGCAAGGAGACTCTATAGTAAAAAGAGTCATCAAAGTTTATTCAAGTAAGCTGAAGAAAGTCAGCAATTAGGGATGTTTATTTATGTCACAACCTCATGTTCTACTCTACGAGCTATTACATAGAACTCATTATTTCGGTCTATTAATAGATGCTATAGTCACTCGCCACATCGAGTCGTTGAAGTCGTCGTATTTTGTTGGTCACCATTCCATAGTCACCCAGAGTCACCTTGTGGTTCTCCATTCCTACCTTGAACTAACTCCCAAGCCTACCAAACAACCCCGAGTTCTGCCCCGAAGTCCATAGCTAAACTCTGTACTCCACCCTTGTCGCTCCATCTTACAACTGAGCAAGCTATGCCTAAATCAAATCTCCCCTACTGAACCGACTTCTGTGCTTGGTCCCTCGAACACTGCCATTTTTCGAACCAACACCCCCCCCCATGCTCGGACACCGATCATGCATCACCAACCGGCCACCGGCCACATTCCTCTACTCAACCAAGGACCAAGTTCCACTGCTCGATAACCGACCAAGTTTAACCGCCCGGCCACCGACAAAATTTCACCGCTTGGCCACCGAACAAGTTTCTTTGCTCGGCCACCGACCAAGTTTCACTTTCCGGCCACCAACCAGGACTCACCATCAAACTAAAATCCCATAGCTTATTCCACGCTTCAACATCGCGCCAATTCCAACGCTGCGCTTAACGCTTTGACCCTCTTGCATCGCCCATGCAACGATATAACTCCAAACACTCTAGAGCCAATCCGTCGAAGCCCATCTTTACGGTTCCTACCTCTAGTTAGCTCTGCTGAGTATTTTCAACCATACAAGCACACAAACAAACACCGTACATGCACCAACCAACATTCAAATATGTAAATCACTCGATCAACCATAGCGATAATTATACAAGGTGTGTACAACATAGCCTAACATCTAACAAGGTAATCACATATCCAAATAACATGTTTTAAACACCAAAAATCCATTTATTCATGGTTTTACTACAGGTTGGGTTTTAAAACAGCATTAAAACCTGATTTTAACTTTGAAAATGGATCTAAAATATGTTAAAACCTACACAGACATATACAGTAAGGTGAGAGATGATAAATCACTCACCTAAACTCCAAAAATGAAGATTTGCACATAAATCGAGGCAAATCCGAGAATAAACATCAAAGGTTTAATTTTTCTTCCCTAATCTATCAATATTCTATGTTTAGACTTGATTTGGAGGGGAAAAGGGAAGATATTGGGTGGAGAATGTATTAATAGAGGCTTAGATCTATGGAAAAAGGTATAAAACGATTTGAGGATGTGGTTCAACCATATAAGGACACCAAGCGTGTAATGGGTTTGTAGGCTTACCCCAAACTCACTATTTATCCATTAAGCTGCTTCAAAAACTGCCAATCTTCAAATAATCATATCTTCTAGCAAGAAAGTGTAAATCACTATTATGACAACTCTACGGAAAGGGAAACCATCATACCATTCCAATGGAGGTGGTCTTGGATTTTAATTCAGATGCTATCAAAAGTTATAGCCGATACAAGCTTTCAAGGGTAAAATCGTCCGAAAAAATTCCAAAGATGCAAAATGTCACTAATAGGAATTTCCCATAGTTATAGAGTCATACTACCTTATATGAATTTAAAAATAATATTTTACGATCCTTTGATAGTAAAATATGGGTCGTTACACTCTCCCCCTTTAGGAATTTCACCCCTGAAATCCCGATACAAGCAAGGTAAAGTCAAACATAGCTACCCTGCATGCCTATCATCCAAAAGCAAACATATTAAACATCAAACATGCACACAAAACAAATAAATGACATCTACACCTACCCTAGCATGCAGGGTATTAAACTACCCTATACGATATCGAAAGTGAAAGTAAATGCAATAAACAGAACTCTCACCAAGTAAATAACTCTGGATAAGCAGTCCTCATGCTCTCTTGGCCTGCCAAGAATAATCGATTTCACTCTCACTCCATTAAACCTTCACCGTCTCTACCGTCTTCCTTCAAAGCTCCTTCGTATCGCATCTGACGATACGAATAGGCCTACGAGGTCCCGATCTTTCTTGTTCAATCTTGATATCATCAAGCTGATCAGGTTGAACTACTACACCTGAGCCATGCACAAAGTTCTACAAGTGAGAAACATTGTGCCCACCCACCATCTTCAGAGGTAAGTCGACTCTATATGCTAGATTCCCGATCCTCTCAAGTATCGGAAAAGGACCAACGAATCTCGGTGCCAATTTCCCCTTAGTACCGAATCGAACAACATTCTTCAATGGAGAGAAATTGGCAAATACCATATCGCCAATGGAGAACTCTAAATCACAGCTTCTCCTATCAACATAGCTCTTCTGTCTATCCTGAAGCTTCCATTCGTTGCTGAATGATTTTGATCCTCTCCAAAGCCTCTAATCATATATGGCCTAAGTATTAGTTTCTCGCTTGCTTTCCAGCAACATGAAGGAGCATTGCACAGTCGGCTATGTAACACCTCAAATGCTGCCATACCGATAATGGACTAGTAATTTTTTTTAGAAAAGCAATGGGCTAAGGGAGCCCTGCCCATTTTATTCATCACAGAGAAGTACATTAACTGTTCAGGACAATTACAATGCACAAAAACTCAATGCACAAAAACTTACATACAACATAAAATAAAAACTTGTACATTTCATTCTTCCTTTCATTTCAGTCTATTAATCCTTTTAAGAATTCTTCTATTTATAATTCTGTATAAAGCATCTGAATCTTCCATCTTCAAGTTAAATATTCTTCTATTCCTTTCACACCATATCTCATAAACAAAAGATTTCAAAACAATCATAAGAATCATTGCATTTGGAGTTTTCCATCTTGTTGCTTTAAAAATATTGAACCATTCAATTCTAGAGGATCTGACAGGCTTATGAAATTTTCCATTTATAAGAAACCTGCACCAGATTGTAAAAGCAAACTTGCATTCAAAAAATATATGAGTGTTTGATTCCATAAGACTATGAAAAAGCACACAATCTTCATTGTTTATCACTCCCAGCAATGTCAATTTCTGTTTTGTATTTAAAGCATTTGCCATGACTTTCCATAATAATAAATTCTCTTTTGTAGGAGATTTATCATTCCAAATTCTTGTTGACCATGGGAAATTATCTGGATTTGTATTTTCAATCAGAGATTTATACACCAGTGATATTGAGTGTGGCTTTCCTTTGGTAGACCAGAGAACTTTAAGCTTTGCAGATGGTAGATCTAAAGAAGAAATTTCCTGCCATAACTTTCTAACCATATTTGAACTGCAGTATGGTAGAGTAATAGTATTTTCATTAATATATGTTGAAGCTTTTGCATTAAAAGGAATACCAGTCTGCCTTTGTAATGAGTAAGATAGAATTTCTTGAATTATGAAACCAGATTTTGCCCAAGGAGATGCCCAAAAAGATAAATCTTTATTTTCTAGAGGATTACACTGAATTAAAGGAAGAAGAGTATGTCTAAGCTTTAATAAACTTCTCCAACTCCAGCTGCAAATATTAGGAATGTTCACAGACCAGAAGTCCTTTTCTTTTATTAGATTTTTCTTTATCCACTATGTCCAAAGAACACATTATTAGATAATATCTTATCAAAGTATACAAATACAGCTGCAATATTCCAAAGTTTCAGATTAGTAAAGCCAAGTCCTCCTTTATCTTTTGGAAGCTGAATCATTTTATAAGAAACTGGAATGAGCTTTTTTGAAAAAGGATCACTATGCCAAAAAAACCTATTCATTGCACTATTAACCATAGAAATGAGTTTATTTGGTAGAATGTAGTGCCTCATCCAGTAACTTTCCATTGCACTTGCTATACTCTGAACTATAACCAATCTTCCTGCTTGAGATAGTTTTGTGTTAGGCCACATAGAAAGTTTTGCATTAATCTTCTCATATAATGGGAGACAGTCATTTTTAGTAATTCTTGCAGTGATAAGAGGTAAACCTAAATATTTAGCATTATGATTCATTTCCTTCAAACCAGATACTGCTATAATGTCAGCTTTCAGATTGTCATTAAGCCCTACTAATAAAATATTTGACTTGCTGAAATTTATCTTTAATCCAGTAATTTCATGGAAAACCTTCAGAACCTCCAGAATTGTAGAAATATTATTTGAAGTTGGTTTGGTAAAGATTACTAGATCATCAGCAAACAGAAGATGTGTTATCAAAGGATCCTTGCATTTTGGATGCAGTTCCAATTTCTTAAGTAGCACTTGCTCAATTAAAAGAGAATTCAGAATTTCCATCACTATTATGAATAACAGAGCAGAAATTGGATCACCTTGACGTACTCCTTGAGTGCCTTTGAAATAACCTCTTGCACTTCCATTTCTTATTAGAGAATAGTGGGTGGTAGAAATACATGTATAAATCCAGGCTATAATTGGTTTAGGGAAGTTCATTCTAGAGAGAATTGCTACAATGGAGCTCCATGAAACTGAATCAAATGCTTTTTGGATATCAAGCTTTATCATACATCTAGGAGAGATACTTGCAATTCCATAACCTCTTAGGAGCTCCTTTGTTAATAAAATGTTATCACTGATATTTCTCTGAGGCAAAAAAGCAACTTGATTTCTGGAAATTGTTGTTGAATGCAAACTCTATTTAGTGTAGATAATTGTCCCACGAGCCACCAAAATCGAGAATGCAAGCTCGTAAGAGATCCTCCAGAATATGATTCACCCTCTCGATCTGCCCATCTGTTTGCGGGTGATAAGCTATACCGAGTTAAAGCTCTGTCCCTTGTGCCTCTTGTAAGCTCTTCCAAAACTCGCTAGTGAACAAAGGTTCTCGGTGCTCATAATGCACTTTGGCACATCATGGAATCACACAACCCATTTTACATATAACTCGGTTGCTATCCCGCCTTTTGGCAAAGCTGTGATATCATCAATTCAACTAGGAACGGATGGTCAATAGCTTGAAGAGTCAATTATATACAATACTATAGACGATAGTCGGACAGATTCCAACCAGGGCAAAATCGAAGTGTGGCTAACATGAAGTAGCTAGCATGTCCCCGTGAGGTTATACCTCGAGTTTGGAGTTGACTGAAGTTCATTTGCACAAGCTACGGATGAGATAGTGATTTGTTTGGATCGACCAGAGAACGATCAAGGAAAAGTTCAAGTCATCAGAGAACATTCAATATCTTGACAACCATCAAGCCAATCCATATGTGACTTTCAGGACATCAACGGAGTGGCAAGAGGAGCGTAACATAATGATCGCGCATCACAAAATGGAGGTGGGAGTAATGTCGATCGATATACACCGATCGTTATTGGAAGGTTCATTATAACGATCGGTGTATTTCAGTGAAAGTTCTATCTTCGACCAAGAATGATCTATAACTTGTAATCTACAACCCAGAATGATCCAATGTTCTAGGAGCAGCATCAAGAGGCCTTAGGGATCGTCCAAAAACGATCACAAGTTGGATGGATCTAATGAAAAGGATCGGCTACATGTATGCCGATCGTTATTGATCATTTAAATATTGTGGCCAATTTATTCTCGAGTCTTGTATTAATGGATCCTAGATGATCTAAATATTCTTGTAATTGTAATCCAATGAATGATTAAAAAAAGTGGGAAGTCGATGTAGGCCAAGATTACCGAACCACTATAAAAATTTATGTGTTCATTTACTTTTATGCTTTGTTTTCAATTTCATTCATTGTTTAATCTCCATGAGATTCTATGGGTGTTGATAACCATTTTTGGCCTCAACATTTTGGTTCTTTCACTGAGAAATGAATTCTTGGCTTGATTGGATCTCATTTTCTACTGGTGAATTTCCATGTTTGCAAGATAGATCCAGCTTTTGATTGATAAGTTTCTTATTCTACTCGGATTTAAAAGAGATCTAGATGGAAACTATTTCACAAGGCCATGAGGCCATGTCTACTACCCTTGGAGAAGAAGGAAATGATGAGATCAGTGCTCAAGTAGCCATATGATTAGTGAATGTACATACATTTTCAAGTTTTAGAGCAAGGAGGAACGATCGGCAATTGGCTATGACCCATGCACACTAGGTGGACGACCCTTCACCATGAATTCATATGCTCCATCACCGTATCCGATCATTCTTTGCGATGGCCTACATTGGCAGTTCCACCAACATGAATGTGGGTACTCACACCCTTGCACAATCGTTTATCTCCGATCATTCTTATATGATCGTTCCTCATACGATCGTTCCAGCTCCATCTTTGGGAATGATAGTCTTGGCTCGTGTATGACCGGCCGTACCATAACAATACTTATGCTCGTTGAATATGACCGATTGTACCTGTATAATCGTTTTAATATGACCGTTCCAACCAGTCCCCCCACCAATTGGTTGCATACGATCGTTTCTTGTTCGATCGTTCCAGATTTCCTTTCCAACCGATCATTCCACTTCCATCCTTATAACCGATTATTTCCTGTTAGCATATCGACCAACCAACGATTGAATTATTCTCACTCCTTTACGATCGGTCTAGTACGATCATTTCAAGGTAATTGAGTTCAACCGACCATTTTTGTTAACACATCAATCAACAAATGCTCGACCACTCACTTCTGCTTTTAGCTGAAGTCCAGAAATGATTAGGAGGGATGCTCCTCAAAGATAATATCCTGCATTCCTATGGAGAAGTGTGAAAAATGAGATACAAAATTCATTCAAGCTTGGTGTTGCACATGAATTTTGACAAGTACAAAATCGGGCATGATTTTAAAACCCCTGCGTTGGCCCAAAGCAGGACTCGAGTGAGATAGGGTTTTTCCTGAAGCAAACCCCAAAGAAACCCCAAGCGCCGACTACTAGGCCTTGGAATTTGCTGACTCCAAGTAATCCAGGGGTTGACTCCAAACGATTCCATGGTTGACTCCAAGCGATTATCAGATTTTCTTGGGTCTGCCTCCAAGTGATTTATCGCTACCCCGTCAATTCCGGTCCATCTCGCTTTGCATGTATCTTGGGCATGCATATATTATTCACAAGCATAATAAATAGTTGTGGCCTAAGAACGTACCAGATTGACGATGACCGAGACATCTGAACCCCATCAATAAAGAATTTTGATTATCAACTGGACAATGGACGGTCGATATCCCGCTGAAAGGAGCTATGGACAAAGTGGAATAGAGAGCACACGACACTGCTTCACTTATCAATGAGATTTATTCTGATCTCTTTTAATTAATTTATTTTAATTTCAACTTCAATTAGGTTGTGAACTATGACCGACTTGAATTAAACTACATGCATACGATGCAGGTATCTAAGTGCCTAGAGTTGGGCGCCGACCAATCTCCGCAGATCGTGACAGATTCTGTGGAGCTTTTATCTAGACGAGCGTGATTAGATCATTCATCAGCTACCATATGCCCCATGACTTGGGACATCAAAACACGGAATGGAAAAACTCGACAAGGTTAGAATCCAATAGAACGTGGACGCGACTGACTGTTCATTCAACAACCTTTATATTACACTTGAGGTAGCCGTGATTGACTACCTACTTACAAACCATAGATTTTGACAGATGAACACGATTGCATCCTGAAAGGACGCGACTTAATTGTCCGCTCAATATCTCATTATCATCGTTTGTTAGAAAGAATGTGAAGCAAATTGTGCAAGACTTGATCATCCAACCCCAGCAGGGATGTGATCCAATCATCCGTCACTTACCTCTTTCCTCGACTTGATTGGAAGAGCTACAATTCCGAGTGGACGAGAATCGACCATTTGTTTGCCAAGTTTTTTCCTGAATGCTGGTTGTAGAATCCTATTCCATGGATGAATGTGGTTCAACCGCTCATTTGATAAATTTTACCTCGACGCGGTAAATGAAGTACAAATCAAATGGGTGTGATTGACCACCTAACGAGAAAAAATCTAAGTCCCCAAACTGCGGGCTAGGGTATAAACCATTCGGCGGGAAAAATGATTGCCACGGGCGGAAACACGACTACCCATGACAAAAACTCTAAGTCCCCAGAATGCGGGCTAGAGTATAAACATTCGGCGAAACAATGACTACCGCGAGCGGAAACACGACTACCCACGACAAAAACTCTAAGTCCTCAGATTATGGGCTAGAGTATAAACCATTCAGTGGAAAAATGACTGCCACGGGTGAAAACACAACTGCCCATGACAAAAACTCAAAGTCCCTAAACTGTGGGCTAGAGTATAAACCATTCGGCGGAAAAATGACTACCACGGGCGGAAACACGACTGCCCACGATAAAAACTCTAAGTCCTCAGACTACGACCTAGAGTATAAACTATTCGGTGGAAAAACGACTGCCATGAGCAGAAAAACGACTGCCGATGGCAAAAACTCTAAGTCCCCCGACTGTGGGCTAGGGTATAAATCATTTGGCGGAACAACGAATGCCACGAGCGGAAACACGATCGCCTACAACAAAAAATCTAAGTCCCCAGACTACAGGCTAGAGTATAAACCATTTCGCAGAAAAACGACTACCAGGGCAGAAACATGACCGCCCACGACAAAAACTCTAAGTCCCCAAACTGCGAGCTAGGGTATAAACCATTTGGTGGAAAAACGACTGCCATAGGCGGAAACACGACTGCCTATAAGAAAAACTCTAAGTCCCTCGACTGCGGACTGGAGTATAAACAATTCGGCGGAAACGCGACTACCCACGAGAAAGCTCTAAGTCCCCGGAGCGCGGACTAAAACGTGAACCCAAATCGAGCGTGAACCGGTCGCTCACAGAATAACTCTAAGTCCCAGAGCGCGGACTGGTATGTAGGCTCCATGAATAGATGAGTGGATTTCGACCATTCTCAATTGCAGCGATTCCAACCTGAGATCAATAGGAGGAATACAAACTGCTAAAGACAAGAATACGCACGAATCAGTTTTCTATTCACTAGCTTGACCCCACGATTCGACGGGAAAGAGTATAAAGTTAGGGCAAACATAACCTGCCCTCTTACTTATCAATGTACGCCCCAGACTTGGGGTACAAGAGAGAAACATGATGAATATCAATCGACCATTCATCAATCGGCCTTAAGCCTTTTAGAGATTATGTCAGATTGTTAACACCACTGGGATGAGACTCGACCGTCCATGCAGTGCATTTATCGAACCAAAACCGTGGGTAGAAATGTGATCATCCAAGGAATGATTGTGATAGCTCAACACTGCGACTTATGTCCAGTGTTTACAATGACTTGAGGCCATGACCTTAGAAAGGCCTCGGCATGGATTAATCAAATCGGTGTTCGATTCAACAAGCAACAAGTCACAAGTACATAAAATGAGGAATGTTTTAGTTCGAACATTTAAACAAGAAAATACAGAAATCATACGCAAGAACAAAAGAATTTTTATTCACACGAAACTGGGTGTACAAAATACAAGACAAAACTGAAGGGCCATGCCCAAACGAATACAACCAACAAAAATAGAAATAGTTATTCGAATTACTTGCATGTACAAAGATCACTTCTTAGATTTCTTGTCCCTCTTTTGCTTCTTCGAAGTGGCTCCCTCCGAACTACTGCTCGACCCTCTCTTCGATTCTTTGCCGCCTCGGCTTTTCTTCGAAGGAGTTTCCCCAACTATATGGACCGAGGCGGTATCGTCTTTGGAAGTAGGAGGGATAGGGGCATCTTCAATGCTAAAAATATGATGAACGTCTCCCGAAGGAATCGTCCCTTCAAGAGGGATCGTCTGAAGTGGGGAAGGTATCGGTTCATCTGAGGCCGGTTCAGTTGGCTCGTCCTTCACCATTCTTTTTTCAAGCTCCTCTCGCTCAACCCTCTCTTTTATACTCGGCCCACCAGTGGGATTGGAGGAACCTATGATAACCACTTCTGTGTCGAAAGGGATTTCATGATGCGGGTCGCCTCCCTCCGTGAGTAACACCTCCATAAGTTGGTCGTCAAAGACAAAGGCTTCATTGTGAGCACCCTGAGAGGCGGCCGAAGTTATAACTGTAACAGACTCTGTCCCGGCCACCTGCGACTCCAGCCAAGACACTTGTGGAGGGAGAGGAGCGATGCTTGAAGGATCCAAAGCTGAGGGAAAATAGGCAAAAAGATTAGAAATATCAATCGATAGCACCCCAACTTTATGAGAGAAGGGAAAAGTCGACGAAATACCTTCTTCGATGTGAAATCCAGGTTGAGTTGGAGCGTCTTCGGAACCGTGCTCAAGAATTGGAGATCTACATGGTCTGTCCGTATCATACCCTGGAATTGTTGAGGAGCTCGTCGTAGAGCTAGTCATGACTTGAGACACTGGGGGAAATTCACTTGCGGTGCCAGAGTGCACCGATCCGAATCCCTCACCTACCTCATGTGAAGGAGCAACTACGAATTCTTTTAGAAGAGGAGTCTTAATGTCATGTAATATTTTGGGTTCATCGCCCAACAGCACTTCACTTTCGAATTTGGTTACATCGTCATTCTCTAAACCGTGAAGTCTTTTCTCCTCCACGATGAGAAATTCCTAGGCACGATGAAGCTGGTAGGGGTAGTCTTGGTCAAGCCATGCCAAATTCCTATGTTTGAGAACGTTGGCATTTGTAGAGAATGAGAAGTGGGTCGAGCTCATTCATTACATCTTCTCTCACCCTGTCTTTGGTCATTTCTGTCTCACGTGTTAAATGAGCGTGTCGACGTCTTTAGCTTTTTCAATAGTCGCATCTCTCTCAAGCCTGACATGAACAAACTCTTCGCAGGAATCTTGAGCGATCCTTTAAGCATCATCTTTTTCTTTAATCGCATCTTCAAGCTTAGCCTTGAGCTCAGCTAATTCCTTTAAGGACGCAAACTCGCTGTTTCAGGCCATGTCTCGTTCGAGCGCTATTTCCTGGTTCCGATGATGCAGTATTTGAACCATATCGAGATGGCTAGTTTTCATCTCCTCTATAAATTTTAAGGCGACATCAGCTTTTTCTTCGGCTTCGGTTAAGGCGGTTCTAGAGGCCTCCAATTCATTTGTCAGAGCTTCGATAATTCTCTTGTCCTGAGCCTCTTGTCTTTTTAGTTTCTCGATTTCTACCGCGCGCTCGAAGGAAACTTTTGACATTTTTTTCGAAGCTTTCATTCATTCTTTATATTGCATGTGGATGTTGGTGATGCAATCAATGGTCATTTTCTGAACGTCATCTGGAACCCTCTTCAGATTAGGAGGAAAGTAGAATCCATCAAAGCAAAAGTTTGGGAGTTCGTCTCGAAGTTGTGCCATATGAACATTTGGATCAATTGGGAGATCTTCAGAAATAGTTTCAACCCCAGTACCTTCCATGCCAGGCCTGTGAACTGCAGTATATTCACCATGGCGGCGGTGATCGGTCGACTGTTGAGACTGAGATGGGACCAAGGATCTGGGAGGCATTGGAATTGTTGAATGGCTGCGAGGGGGATCAATGGGCAGGTCCCTGCATTCAGCTGGTCTTTCAGGACCTTTTTGAGGAGGGGATCTCGATCTCGATCTATGAATATCCTGAGTAGGCCTATCCCTGTCATATCTCTCTTGATAACCCCGATCGTGGCTGGGGCGATAAATAGAGTCATAATATTCACGACTGCCATGGTAGGAGCCGGATCGTGATCCAGATGATTGATGTTATACATCCAACAGGGAATCAAACATGCTCCTCTACCTCACCATCGTTTCTGCAAAGGAAAACAGATATCAATCAACTCTGAGTATTAGGAAGTACAAGTTAAGTATAGTGCAACGTTGAATGTGCGAGTGCGTGTAAGTGTCCTGGTGCAACCCCCCGACAAACCAGGTGCAGGAGCTTTACTCATCGATGTAACTTCCCCTCCGAAAGTAGGGATCTCCGAGCCAATTCTGACGGGAGACTTTGATCCTCCAATGTTCACGTCAGTGAAATGATAAGCATCGAGATCATGTGGAATTGGTTGATCGAACAGTGGATCTAGTGGTAGATTCGTCGACAACTTAGTTAGGTCGGAAAGGCAACTTCTTAGAGGCTTGAGTGCAAATGTTTTCCTTTTCCTTTTAACCGCGGTTGGGGATTGAGAAACTTGTGAGGCTCTGACACCAACCCCGGTGTCAAGTCTATCATCATCGCAGCCAGGAGCATTTTCACTATGTCCTCCAGCGCCGATATCAGCAGGCTCTTGGGTGCTCGTAACTAGGGGCACCGCGGGGCCGGATTGACTATCTCTTTGACTGGTTGCGGCCCATGATCTAATCCCAGCTGTCTAGGCAGTTTTAGTAAGCCCCACGCTGAGGCCCTCCTCTATCAAGCCAACAGCAATGAGACGTTCGTCCCTGAGCAAGAATTCAATATTTCTATCCTCGAATGGAGCATTCTTCAAAATAGAGACTGCCTCTTCATTAACATCGCCGCTGGGCCGGGTAACAACTCCTGAAAATGATTAACATCGTTAGAATGCAACTTGGATATTATTTTCCTATCCTATTATGAAATTGGTGGAATACACTTACGCCTCTTTAGCTATAGCCGAGCAAAGCCGGGCGGGCAGCGAATGAAGAACCATTTGCTCTTGAAAGCACTTAATTTGTTCCAAGTGCAGGTCAAAATCTGGCATCTCTTTGCCGACTCAAGAAAAGTGAATGATAGACTCCCTGTCCGCCGTTTGAAAGTGAAAATAAATCGGATGTTTTCAAAAGTGGGCGGACGGTGCAGAAACTCCATAAATACCATGTATGTACAGTTGAGGAGAGCATAGTCGTTTGGATGGAGTTGTGCAGGAGTGATCCTTAGATAGTGTAAGACCCCCCGGATATATGAATTGAACAGTGGGATGCATCCGGCCCAGCGCATAAGTTTGTTGCATGCTGTGTACTCTTCAGGAGGTCTATGAGCCCTATCATCTCGTGACGGAACTAACACATCACCAAAGGGAATCCCGTGCCTTGTGCAAATCCTCTGGAGAGCATCATCTTTAATCTTTGAAGCTACTGAATCGAAAGGATTTTCGAGGATGCTTGCGTCTTCTGAAGTATCGGGCGCCGGTTTGATAACTTTCGGCGGAAAGACGGGAATAATCTCGGAAAGATCAAGCTAGGAACCAGAGCCTTCAAGCTGTCCCGAATTATCACTAAACGGCAGGCTGTCAGACTCAGGCACTGAACTTGACTCTACGTCGGAATTAGTTCTATGTGAAGAAGATCCATGATTGCGGAGTGCCCTAAACACCTAGATTCCCTTGCTATCAAACTTAGTAAAAATCATAATTAGAAAAAACAACTTATACCCCATAGTGCATAGTGAGTGTAAGTGCAGTGTGATAAAGTGCTTATCAGTATAATAATAAGTTATGCAAAACTGAAGACAAAAGAAGCAACAAGGCTTAAAGATTTGTTCAAAAATACGCAGCTTGAGTTTCATAGACAATTGTTGGCCAACATAAATCTGATTGTTGTCTAGGTTACAGATGTGTTTTAACATGATAGTCAAAAGTTTTCGTTCGTTACATTTGTTCTAAGGTAGTCCACTATTGGTCAGGAGGTTCATATCATATGCAAGTCATTTACAAGCCCGAATGTTTATTCGAATACGAGAAACTGGAACCCATGGGTTAGTTCAAGTTAGTCCATTATTTATTGGATTTTGTGAGAAAAGAAAAGGATAGTTCATATGTGGGGGGAAGCATCAAAATTAAGTGTAAACCAATCATTATAATGTCGTGTAGTTCAATCGTTTTTGGTATCCTAAGGGCTGAACATTCTGGAATCGTGTTATATGCCGAACGTTCCATAAAGCGACCATAGCCGATCGTCCTACCCACCGAACGTTCCCCAAGTGATCATATCCGATCGTTTCCAAACAATTCTCTAACTCCAATGGTGCAGAACTCCACCGATCAACCACGAACGATCGTAAAACTCGTTCATTTCCACCACTTCAACTCTTCCCTCTCCATTGCCTCATCTTCCTCAAGAACCAATTGGCCATCGTAACAGGTCGATCATCATCCATCGAAGTGAACTACTTCCTATCTTATGCAATCGCAAACAAAGAAAGGGAAAAAGGTCCATGTCGACTGTCATAGGTTTGAATTTGTTCTAATAATTATGCGGCAAATTTAGATGATGTTTTACCTAAATTCGAGATTTGAGAGGGGAAGATTCAAAGTCAATTCGAAGCTCAGGTATGGAGAAGAATGATGATTGATGTGAGGATTGGTGGAAGAAAGAGGGGAGTATCTCGTCTCGTGTTTTCGTTTTGGGAAGAAGGATGGAGCAAGTGAAAAAAAAGTTTCTAAGTCTCAGGCATTATATAGAAACGTGTTTGGCCGATCATTTTTGCTGTGAAAGGTTTTACCAATCGTATGACACCCGATAGCTACACCGATCCATCTCTGGGCATTATGTTCACCGATCCATTTATTGTCCATCTACCAACCATTCCATCATGTGCCGATCCATCCCAGCCTTTATGTCGATCGATCCCTTTTTTCACTTATTTATGCCTCAAAACGATCGTTTCACTACCCTTGGACGTTCGAATACGTCCGAGAGCCGACAACATAAACGTGTGTATGATATGCATGAAAACAGTTTAAAAGTTCAACCTTTTGAAATCAATAAAAGATTTCAATCAGACCTGGAACTGTCAAGTTTGATATTGGATTGGATAAAAGAGGGCTTGTAGGTCGCACCATGACCAAATTGGTATGCGCAAACAGAATATGACTCCGGGTTTTTACTATCGATAGACAATAGAGGAATAGTAATCGATCAGGAAGCTAATTGGATTTCTTTATAGCATTTTAGACTTTTTTCAATTCAAAGCAAGTCATGTTATGCACAAGACATACTTTGGGTAGATAATGTTATCCTGCCTTTTGGCGAAGCCATGATATCATCGATTCGACTAGGAATGGATGGTCAATAGCTTGAAGAGTCGGTTATATACAATACTATAGACGATAGTCGGACAGATTCAAACTAGAGCCAAATCTAAGTTTGGCTAGCATGATGTAGGTTGCCTGGCTTTGTAAGGTTATATCTCGAGTTTGGAGTTCATTGAAGTTCATATGCACAAGCTACATATGAGACAGTCATTTGTTTGGATCGACCAGAGAACGATCAAGGAAACAGTTCAAGTCATCAGAGAACATTCAATGTCTTAACAACCATGAAGCCAATCCATGTGAGACTTTCAGGACATCAACAGAGTGAGAAGAGGAACAAAACATAATGATCGCGCATCGTAAAATGGAGGTGGGAGTAATGCCGATCGATATACACCTATCGTTATTGGAAGGTTCAATATAACGATCGGTGTATTTCAGTGAATGTTCTATCTTCGACCAAGAACGACCTATAACTTGCAATCTGCAACCCAGAATGATCCCATATTCTAGGAGCAGCATCAAGAGGCCGTTGGGATCGTCCAAAAACGATCGCAAGTTGGTTGGAGAAAATGAAAAGGATCGACTATATGTATGTCGATCATTATTGATCATTGAAATGGCTGATCGATATGGTGGGCTCTACTGGACCTAGGGAGCTTTCTTGCAAAGTTTCAACCCGATCCATGTGTGTCTTCAGCTATAAATACAATGAGCAAAGTTGGAGAAAGGGGGCTTCTTCTTCTTCTTTTTCCTACTCCGGAGGCTCTGCCATTTTTATTCTCGAGTCTTGTATTAATGGATCCTAGCTGATCCAAATATTCTTGTAATTGTAGTCCAGTAAATGAATAATAAAAGTGGGAAGTGGATGTAGGACAAAATTGCCGAACCACTATAAAAATCTGCATGTTCATTTACTTTTATACTTTGTTTTCAATTTCACCCATTGTTTAATCTCCATGAGATTCTACGGGTGTTGATGCTCATTTTTGGCGTCAACATCAGGCAATTTGGATTCAGTCCTATTTGACTTGATGAGTATAAATCGAGCACTCTTTATTAGTCTATCGACTATGACCCAAAATCTATTATATCTGCCTATGGTCCTCTGCAATCCATTGATGAAATCATTGAAACTTGTTCCCATTTCCACTCGGGAATCTCGAGCAGTTGCAGCAAACCACTCGGCTTCTTCTACTCTGCCTTTACGAACTAACAGTTCATGCACTACGAGATGAAAGTTCCAACATCCTTCTTCATCCCTTCCCAATAAAATGTTTGCCTCCTATTATGGTTCATTTTATTGCCACCGGGATGTATAGTCAATCTCGAATGATGGCACTTGCATAGCACCTCATCCCTCAACTCATCGATATTAGGAACAAATAATTTCCCATCCTTATAGAGGAAACCATCACGATCGAGCCCATACTGCTTCATCTCCATAGACTTTAACCCCTTCCTTTATCTTCGCTATGATCTCCACTGTTCTAGTGTATCGCCTTTGCCTAGCACCGATCCGCTCAATCAAGGTAGGTTCGATCGTCAAGCTAGCCAGTAATTCCACCTCTAGCCCATATCAAGGTCAGAAATCATAGCCAGCGATAAACTCCAATTGCTTCCATTTTAGAAACATCGCTCCCAAGCTAGCATGTATCCTGCTCAATGCGTCGGTGACCATATTTCTTGTAACGTCCCGTATTTGGAGGCCAAAAGCTAAGCGCTATGGATGCTGCAGTCATCCACAGTATTAACTTCTAGTGACGAAATATAGCAGTGTTAATGGTATCCGTAATATCACAAGCACTTGAATATGAACAAAATCACAGATTTCCAAAAACAATTATTTCAGTGATTATATTTTAAATAAATCATATTCAAGTCACAAAAATCCCAAATGTAATCCCAGGCATTGATCAAATATAATTTACAATAATACGCCAAGAACGACATACGAAGATGCCCCCTTGGATGATCAAAGCAATATAGACATAATTTTTTTATTACACAGCGGGAATAATTTTAAAACAGAATCCCTAAATTAGCTATCTGTCAGCCACCTGCTCATCTTTGGATTCTTTATTCGCAATAATCTGCTAACACCTGAAAACCTAAACCCTCAGCCCACTCAAATCAAATTTTGAGCACCCGAGAGTTTAAGGGGAAACAAAAACTTCGAGTCAGACAGAAAGCCTAGTATGAATAATATATGTTACATCTCAGTTTACTAATAACTAGTGACACCATGCTACTTAGCGGAACAGATTTCCTCTCACTAATATCTCTTTTCAAAACATATATTTTGCAAATCCTTTCCTGCAACCAAACTGGTTAATCAACTAATTATAATAATAATATAGCAATATCCATTATGCTAAACAGGAAATAAAATAGACTGTCTGTCTAAAATCTGCACTATCTATTCTAAATTCTGAGCTATCTTCTCTTTTCCGGACTAGCTGTCCTAAAACAGGTTATACTAAAATGGCAATTTCTTTTATGCTAGATAATGAGCTATCGGCCCAAAACAGGTAAAAAGGGGCGGACTAACTGTCCTTAAAAATTTAGCAAGATCTGTTATGCTAATAAATGAACTATCTATTCATTTCTCTTTCTGGACTAACTGTCCTCTGGGCTGACTACCCTCAAAATGGACTAACTGTCAGAATTTAAAATGAGCTGACTGCTCAAAATTTTCTTTTGGGCTAACTACCCTTCAAAATATCTGAGCTAACTGCTCTACAAAATATCTAAGCTAACCGCTCTTCAAAATTTTCCCTGAAAACCTTTTCAAAATGATTTAGTCCGTCAAATCATATATATACAAGGAAAATATCTTTAGCTCTACTCTAAGCTATTTTTTTTGCCATGTTATATATACTTTACTCAAAATAACGTCGATGATGTTCAATAAGGATTATCTATCCTTTTAAAATAAGTTTAAGTCCTTTATAACTTAAAACACTTAGGTTATCTGCCTAGCCCTTTCATTCAAAACCTTTTTTTAAATCCTTTAAACAACCTTTCGAAAACATTGAAGGTAAATCCTCCAAAACCATTTATAAAACCCTTCGAAAGTATTGAAGGTAACTCCTTCATATCCTTTAATAAACCTTTCGAAATCATTGAAGGTAACTCCTCCTAAACCTTTTAAAAGCTTTCTTTTCATAAGCTTTAAAACATATGACACCTGCCTTTAAATCTTTTAAACCTTAGCCTTTCGAAAACATAGCTAAACCATACCTTTCGAAATCAATGTACCTCAAAACCTTTCGAAGACATTGGGTTCAATTTAAAAACAGGTGGAAAACCTTTCGAAACCAATCAAAGTTAACTACTTTGAAACCTTTAAAATGTTTTGACTTAAAACATTTGGATTATGCGAAGGGATAAAAAAAACATTGGAGTCGAAAGCAACTGCTTCGAAACCTTCATAAAACCTTTCGAAATCAAACCTTTCGAAATCAAAACCTTATGAAATCAAACATTTTGAAATCAAAACCTTTTGAAATCAAACCTTTTGAAATCAAAAACTTTCGAAATCAAAACCTTTTGAAATCAAACCTTTTGAAATCAAAAACTTTCGAAATCAAAAGCTTTCGAAATCAATGGAAAGAGGCAACAAGTTTTTAGAAAACAAAAGATAACCTTTGACTCCATCTGTGTCGAAAGGTTAGGAAGCGACAAATATGCTTCCGACCTGGCCGAAAGCTATACCTTTCTACTTTGTCGAAAGGTTTCAATTAAAACAAGAAAGCAAACCAATCGAAACCTTTTCCTTTTAAACCTTTTGACAATTTCGAAAGCTCTTTGTGGAAAACTAGCAGGTGTATTTTTCTTTAAAACAAAAACAAAATTTCATCTCTTCCGAAAGCTATAACCCTTCGTCCCCAACCTTTTGACTTCCTCCAATTCACTACGTACCAGTTTTCTGATACCATGTGCATTGGAATTTAATCTAATTGGAAGGTTCGATACCCTTTGACCTTGTTGTAAGGTCTGGAATGAAGGTGGAAGCTCTTGCCGAAAGAGTTGAAACTGTGAAAATACTGTTTGAAATAGTTCTTTTGTACCCCACCTGCCATGTTTGTCTAAATTTGATTAGTTGCCAGAATTTTATATTCAAAAGTGCTGCCGACTTCCTTATTTGGAAATTTGAGTAATTTAAAAAAAACCCTTTCTTCTTTATAATTATATAAAACATTTAAGTCCAATTCCTTAAATAATTTTATATAATCATCAAAACACCTTGAAAAATTCTGGAAAAATTCCAAAAAGTAAATTAATATGTTCTCCTCAACATATAAAATTTCGGATCCAAACATATTATTTTACTCGTAATAATTTTTATAATCCAAATTAACCTTTTCTTCCTTAGAAAATTATAAAAAATCCACGAAAATTCAGAAAATTGAAACCCATCTCTAAAATAACTTTTAGATCATCATAAAAATTCGCAAGGCTAACAGATGTCATTTAATAGGGCTTTCATCTTAAAACATGTCATAAAATCTATATGAACATACAAAAATCATCGACATGTATATATAGTCTTTTATCATTCGAAAACATGGCAAACATTTGCAAAATCATTCGGAATTAACCTTAAAACCGAAACCAAAAATATTTAGAGATGTAAACATTATTCACCTTTGCTTTAATGATTAAGGAGCTTGAGATTTGAATGAGTTTGATTTGAATTTGCTTTCCTTAAGCTTCTCTTTTGTTTCCTCTTCTTCTTCCTTCGTTAATGGTAGCTGGCCAAGCTTTTTTTTTAATTTTTGAGAATGAGAATGAACGTGTTTTGAAATACACGGCCTAAGGAAGATGATATAGGAATGGCCTCTTTCCCATAATACCCCTCCTCTAATTCATTTTTAAACCCTTTATTTAATTTATTAGTTAAAAGGCACGACTATCTTAATTAAATCAAATCTCAATCCCCTTATCAACACATTAGTTTATTTAGTTTGTCTAACTAAATCTCCTAAATAATGTTATCAAAAATCTGGGGTGTTACAGACTCCCCTCCTTAAAGAATTTCATCCTCGAAATTACAATAAGGCTCAAAACAAACAAGAAGGTAAACATACCATCAAACCAAGTCAGGATAAGTATCTCTAATCCGGATCTCAACCTCACAAGTATAGTCTCTGTCATTGTCATGCCACTGGACTTTGACTAATCTAACTGTATTGGTTCTAAGTCTCTTCTCATCTCTCGCAACGATGCAAACTAGCTTCCTCACTATGGTCAAGTCCGGTTCTACCACTAAATCATCTAGCACTATCAGTGCAATAACAGTCTCCGAGTCTCTAACACACTTTCTGAGATGAGAAATATGAAAAACATCATGGACACCTGCCAAACTGCTCGGTAACTCAAGTCTATACGTGAGTTTTTCGATCCTCTCAAGAATAGGAAAAGGTTCTATGAACCTAGGAGATAACTTCCTCGACTTCCCAAATCTAAGCACACCCTTCATCGGTGATACTTTGATGAAAACCTGGTCCCCAACTGAGAACCACGAATCTTTCTGTCTCTTATCTGCATAACTTTTCTACCTAGACTGAGCCTTCTTCATCCTATCTCGAATGACGTCAATCTTTTCTGCAGCTTCTTTGACCAAATCTGGACCAAGAATCAACCTATCCCCGGTCTCCAATCAACAAACAGGAGATTTGCATAGCCTTCCATACAAAGCTTCAAACGGTGCCATCCCAATACTAGTTTGATAACTGTTGTTATACGAAAACTCGACTAGATGCAAAATGGTCCTCTTATGATCCCCCAAAGTCCATAACACAAGCTCTCAACGGATCTTCCAAGATCTTGTTAACTCTTTCCGTTTGCCCATCTGTCTGCGGATGGTAAGCAGTACTCATCATAAGCTTGGTTCCTAAAACTTCCTACAAACTCTTCCAAAACTCACTAGTGAACAAGGAATCTCTATCACTAACTATGCTGCTAGGAACTCCATGCAGTCTAACCACATTCCTCATGAACAACCTTGCTAAAACAGGTGCCGTCCTAGTTGACTTAACTGGAATGAAATGGGCACTCTTGGTAAATCTGTCCACTATAACTCATATACTTTCATTTACCCTGTTTGACCTTGGCAACCCGTCTACGAAGTCCATAGAAATAGAATCCCACTTCCATATTGGAATATCTAACGGCAGAAGCAAACCTCTAGGTTTCTGGTGTTCGGCCTTTGCCTGTTGGCAATTCAAGCACTGCCTTACACACAAACCAACATCCCACTTCATTCCTTTCCAGAAGAAACTCCTATTCATATCCTGATATATCTTGGTACCTTCGGGATGTATAGTGAACTTCGAACGATGGCATTCATCTAAGACTTCCTTTCTTATGTTTCCTATACTCGGAACACATAATCTACCTTTCTTTCTCAACCACCCATTCTGGTCAAGACTGAAATCTATCAAGTCATCGCTCTTGGTTCCTTCCTTTAGCTTACTAATCCGTTCAGCTAACACTAGATCCTCCATCTGCTTAGAAGCAATTCGTTTGATCAAAACTGGTCGAACTTCCAAATAAGACAATACAACTGTATCACAACTAGACCCTGCCTCGGATCTCCACTGCAATTTGCAATCAGCTAATGCTTCTCAATCTTTCCACTCAACCATCATTGCTAACACTGCATTCTGATGCTTCCTGCTAAGTGCATTTGCAACCCAGTTGCCTTTCCCTGGTGTGTACTCAATCCCAAAATCATAAGCAGCTATGAACTCTAACCATCTCTGTTGTCTCATGTTCAGCTCCTTCTGAGAGAACAAATACTTCAGCGACTTATGATCTGTAAACAGCTTAAACCTTTCTCCCAAAAGGTAATGTCTCCACACCTTCAAAGCAAAAATCACAGCAGCTAACTCTATATCATGCGTTGGATATCTGGCCTCATTGGGTCTAAGCTGTCTAGAAGCATAGACAATCACTTTACCTCTCTACATCAGCACAGCTCCTAATCTTGTTCCACACGCATCGGTATAAACTACCAAATCCTGATTCCCTTCTGGAACTACCAACACAGGTGCATGGATCAATAAGTGTTTCAAACTCTGGAATGCTTCCTCACACTTATCGGTCCACACAAACTTCACATCTTCCTTGTTAGCCTGGTCATTGGTGTAGCTATCCGCGAGAAATCCTTAATGAATCTCCGATAATAACCAGCCAACCCAAGGAAACTCTTAATCTCGGTTACTATCTCGGGTCTCTTCCAACTATTCACTGCCTCGATCTTAGTCGGAGCTACTGATAACCCTTCCTCTGAGACAACATGACCAAGAAACTTCACCTCCTTTTTCCAGAAGTGACACTTCGAAAACTTCGCTTTCAGCTGACGTTGCCTCAGCGTCTCAAGCACTACTCTAAGATGAACTTCATGTTCTTTTTCATCCTTAGAGTAAATCAAGATATCATCTATGAAAACCAGCACGAACTATCTGTGTGCTCTTGGAAAATCTGATTCATCAAATCCACAAAGAAAGCTGGAGCATTCGTCAGTCCGAACGGCATAACTAACCATTCGTATGATCCATATCTGGTCCTGAATGCTGTCAAAGGTATACTATCCTTTGCTACCCTAAGCTGATGGAAACCCATTGACAAATCCAACTGAGGAAATACCTTTGCTCCACTTAGCTAGTCGAACAAATCTCAATTCTGGGCAATGGATATCGATTCTTTATCGTCTTCTCATTCAACTTACAATAATCGATACATAGCCTCAACGATCCATCCGGCTTCTTAGCAAACACTTCCTCTCCACCGCACGGCGAACTGCTCAACCTGACAAAACTCTTGCCCTCTAAATCCACCAATTGCACCTTCAACTCCCTTATTTCTGAAGGGGTCATCCTACTTGGCGGTCTGCTCAGCGTTTCTGCTCCCGAAACCAAATCTATCTGAAACTCAATAGCTCGTTTCGGCGGCAATCAAACTACAGGCTCAAACACATCTGCGAATTCTCTAACCACGAAAACTTGGCTCAACTCATCATCTGAATCCAAAGCACCTAACAAAGCAAATACTGCACCGCTAGAACCTCCTACGGTGAAAACAATCTGATTGCTACAATCTGGGTGTCTAAGAGATATCTTCCTACCGTGGAAAAATATCTTAGCATCGAGCTTACTTAACCAATCCATACCTAGGATGATCCCAAACCCCACAAAATCAAACACATGCAAACTGCACTCGTAAGTTGCATACCCTAACCCTAGAGTTGCATACCCTTCTATTGGATTCGCAACCCGTAAGGAAGTAACTAAATATGTGGGTTCAAAGTTAAGCTTATCTATCAAACATCTAGATATAAAAGAATGCGATGCACCAGTATTAAATAAAACGCTAACAGACATACCATGAATCTGGAGCGTTCCTCCAAGAACTGACTTTCATTTCTCCTGGGCTGTTGGCAGCGGCAGGCTCCAATGCATACACCTTGCCCTTACCATCTCTAATGGGCTCCTTGCACTAGTTCTTATAATGGCCTATCTGGTCATAGTTAAAACACCTAACATTCTTCCCCTTATTAACATCCTTCGCTTTCCCCGAGCGACACTCATTAGCAAAGTGCCCTTTCTTGTCGCATTTATAGCAGACAACTTCAGACTTCGCTTTCTTAGCTGCTCCACCCTTCTGAGCACCCTTCTTGGGAAAGAACTTCCTCTTCTAGCTCTGCCCAACCTGGACCAATTTTTCCTTGCTCTTCTCCAGAGACTCAAGGACTTCTTCCTGCCTCAAAGCCATCTCTATAACAATATTAGAAGGATTTTTAAGATGAGGCACAGTAGCACTAGCCAATTCTAGCTTCAATCCACTGATTAACTTCTCATTCCGTTTCAACATAGTATCTACAGAAGCATACCCATACCGGGACAACTCTTCGAACTTCCTGGCATACTCAGCAATAGACATTTCTCCCTCCACCATCTCAACAAATTGCCTAATCAGAGCTGACTGTGCCATTACTGACATAAACCTCTCCTTAAATCTCCCTTTGAAATCCTCCCAGGTTACTGTCTCCTCATCTACTGTTGTTGATACACTGTTCCACCAGAACAATGCATTCCCCTGAAGCTGCCTGGATGCCAACCTCCTCTTCTGCTCGTCATCGAGCCCTAAATCTGTGAAAATCCTTTCGCAGTGCAACAGCCAATTCTCCACTTCAATGGCATCCTCTATTCCCATAAATGGTTTCCCTCCTAGCTTCACATAATCAATGCTCATCTTAGCGAAATGATTAACTACCGAAACTTATGGAACCCCTGCTCCTGCGGCATTTCCTCCTACCACTCCGGCTGCAACTCCTACCTGCATCATATTCCTGAAAAAATGATACATGGCTTCCATTCCGACCTGCGGGACTTCTGCACCAACATTCTCTGCCTGACCTTGGCCTCTCCCTGCATTAGGTTCGGCGTTCCTTTCGGTGCTTCCCCCTCCTTGGTTAACTCTGCTTCTTCTACCATCAATATCTGTATTCAAACCTCATGAGATGCAGAAAGATAACCTAATCAAAGATAGATGAATAGAGATAAAGCATACTTATATATAACAAATACAAGTATGTTACTATAGCATTAACCCAACCCCAACCTTACTCCAATTTCCTTGGATTTTTGTTTTCAAAACCAATTTTTAGTCAAATTTTTCATAAACCTATGCTCTGATACCAAGTTGTAATATCCCGTATCCGGAGGCCAAAAGCTAAGCGCTATGGATGCTGTAGTCATCCACAATATTAACTTCTGGTGATGAAATACGGTAGTGTTAATGGTATTTGTAATATCAGAAGCACTTGAATATGAACAAAATCACAAATTTCCAAAAACAATTATTTCAGTGATTATATTTTAAATAAATCATATCCAAGTTACAAAAATCCCAAACGTAATCCCGGGCATTGATCAAATATAATTTACAATAATACGCCAAAAGCGGCATATAAAGATGCCCCCTTGGATGATCAAAGCAATATAGACATAATTGCCTTAATACACAGCGGATATAATTTTAAAAAAGAATCGCTAAATTATCTATCCGTCAGCCACCTGCTCGTCTTCGGTTTCTTTATTCGCCAACATCTGCTAAAACCTGAAAACCTAAACCCTCAGCCTACTCAAATCAAATTTTGAGCACCCGAGAGTTTAAGGGGAAAAAAACTTCTAGTCAGACATAAAGCCTGGTATGAATAATATCTGTTACATCTCAGTTTACTGATAACTAGTGAGACCACGCCACTTAGCGGAACGGGTTTCCTCTCACTAATATCTCTTTTCAAAACATATATTTTGCAAATCCTTTCCTACAACCAAACTAGTTAATCAACTGATTATAACAATAATATAGCAATATCCATTATGCTAAACAGGAAATAAAATAGAATATCTGTCTAAAATCTAAACCATTTGTTCTAAATTCTGAGCTATCTGCTCTTTTCTGGACTAGCTATCCTAAAACTGGTTATACCAAAACAGCAATTTCTTTTATGCTAGGTAATAAGCTATCAGCCCAAAACAGGTAAAAAGGGGTGGACTAACTGTCCTTAAAAATTTAACAAGGTCCGTTATGCTAATAAATGAACTATCTGTTCATATTAGAGCTGACTGCTCTTTCTAGACTAACTGTCCTCTGGGCTGACTGCCCTCAAAATGGACTGAATGTACGAATTTAAAATGAGCCGACTGCCCGAATTTTTCTTTTGGGTTAACTACCCTTCAAAATATCTGAGCTAACTGCTCTACACAATATCTGAGCTAACTGCTCTTCAAAATTTTCCAAGAAAACCTTTTCAAAATGATTTAGTCCGTCAAATCATATATATACAAGGAAAATATCATTAGCTCTACTCTAAGCTATTTTTTGCCATGTTATATATACTTTACTCAAAATAATGTTGATGATGTTTAATAAGGATTATCTAT
Organism: Allium fistulosum; assembly: GCA_030737815.1. NCBI lineage: Eukaryota > Viridiplantae > Streptophyta > Magnoliopsida > Asparagales > Amaryllidaceae > Allium > Allium fistulosum. The sequence goes on along the minus strand of CM060904.1, from coordinate 286,603,277 downwards.
CCTTTTAAAATAAGTTTAAGTCCTTTATAACTTAAAACACTTAGGCTATTTGCCTAGTCCTTTCATTCGAGGCCTTTGTTTAATCCTTTAAACAACCTTTCGAAAACATTGAAGGTAACTCCTCCAAAACCATTTATAAAATCCTTCGAAAGTATTGAAGGTAACTCCTTCATATCCTTTAATAAACCTTTCGAAATCATTGAAGGTAACTCCTTCTAAACCTTTTAAAAGCTTTCGTTTCATAAGCTTTAAAATATATGACACCCGCCTTTAAATCCTTTAAACCTTAGCCTTTCAAAAACATAGCTAAACTATACCTTTCAGAATCAATGTACCTCAAAATCTTTTGAAGACATTGGGTTCAATTTAAAAACTGGTGGAAAACCTTTCGAAACCAATTAAAGTTAACTAATTTGAAACCTTTAAAATGTTTTGACTTAAAACATTTGGATTATACGAAGGGATCAAAAAAAAATTGGAGTCGAAAGCAATTGCTTCGAAACCTTCATAAAACCTTTCGAAATCAAACCTTTCTAAATCAAAACCTTTCGAAATCAAAACCATTCGAAATCAAAACCTTTTGAAATCAAACCTTTCCAAATTAAAACCTTTCCAAATCAAAATGTTCAAAATCAAGACTTTTCGAAACCAAAACCTTTCGAAATCAAAATCTTTCGAAATCAAAACTTTTCGAAATCAAAACCTTTCGAAATCAATGGAGAGAGGCGGCAAGTTTTTAGAAAACAAAAGATAACCTTTGACTGCATCTGTGTCGAAAGGTTAGGAAGCGGAAATATGCTTCTGACTTGGTCGAAAGCTATACCTTTCGATTTTGCTGAAAGGTTTCAATTAAAACAAGAAAGCAAACCGACAATTTCGAAAGCTCTTTGTCGAAAGCTAGTAGGTGTATTTTTTTTTAAAACCAAAACAAAACTTCATCTCTTTCGTAAGCTATAACCCTTCGTCCCCAACCTTTCGACTTCCTCCAATTCACTAGTACCAGTTTCCTGATACCATGTGCATTGGTATTTAATCTAATCGAAAGGTTTAATATCCTTCGACCTTGTCGGAAGGTCTGGAATGAAGGTGGAAGCTCCTGCCAAAAGAGTTAAAATAGTGAAAATACTGTTTGAAATAGTTCTTTTGTACCCACCTGCCCTGTTTGTCTAAATTTGATTGGTTGCTAGAATTTTATATTCAAAATTGCTACCGACTTCCTTATTTGGAAATTTGGATAATTTTAAAAAAGCCCCTTTCTCCTTTATAATTATATAAAACATTTAAGTCCCATACCTTAAATAATTTTATATAATCATCAAAACACTTTGAAAAATTCTGAAAAAATTCCAGAAAGTAAATTAATATGTCCTCTTTAACATATAAAAATTTCGAATCCAAACAATAATTATTTTACTCGTAAATAATTTTTATAATCCAAATTAACCTTTTCTTCTTTAGAAAATTATAACAAATCCACGAAAATTCAGAAAATTGAAACCCATCTCTAAAATAACTTTTTAGATCATCAGAAAAATTCGCAAGGCTAACGGATGTCATTTAATAAGGTTTTCATCTTAAAACATGTCATAAAATCTATATGAACATACAAAAATCGTCAACATGTATATATCATCTTTTATCATTCGAAAACATGGCAAACATTTGCAAAATAATTCGAAATTAACCTTAAAACCAAAACAAAAAAATATTTACAGATGTAAACGTTATTCACCTTTGCTTGAATGATTAAGGAGCTTGAGATTTGAATGAGTTTGATCTGAATTTGTTTCCTTAACCTTCTCTTTTGTTTCCTCTTCTTCTTCCTTCGTTAATGGTGGCCGACCAAGCTTTTAATTTTTTTTTGAAAATGAGAATGAACGTGTTTTGAAATACACTGCCTAAGGGAGATGATTTAGGAATGGCCTCATTCCCATAATACCTCTCCTCTACATTTTTAAACCCTTTATTTAATTTATTAGTTGAAAGGCACGACTACCTTAATTAAATCAAATCTCAATCCCCTTATCAACACATTATTTTATTTAGTTTATCTAACTAAATCTCCTAAACAATGTTATCAAAAATCTGGGGTCTTATATTTCTCTTACTAAGCATAAAGGAAATGTCAAAGTTGTAGGAGGCCAAGAATTCCAACCATCACTATAACTGACAAAGGTTGAGATCCTTCTAGGAGAATAGATACTTCAACGACTTTTGGTCTGTATACAACTCAAGCCTCCCTCCAAGAAAATAATATCTCCATATCTTCAAAGCAAATACTATCGACACTAATTCAAAATTGTGAGTTGGATACTTTCTCTTGTGCAGTTTTAGCTGTCGACTAGCATATACAACAACCTTTTCCCTCTACATCAACACTGCACCTAGTTCAGTACCATAGGCATCTGTGTATACTGTCAGCTCCTCACTCCTGCTCGGAATGACTAACACCTGTGTGCTTGTCAACCTCTCCTTTAGATTCATGAACGCGTGCTTGGACTTCGCGTCCCAAATAAAAGTCTAATTCTTCTTCTTCAAGTTGGTTAACGGTGCAACAACCTTGGAGAAGTCCTGGATAAAACGTCTATAGTATCCTGCCAGTCCACGAAAACTTCTCACATCTGTAGCAGTCTTGGGGTCCGTCTTAGTCTTGTACTACCGCCACCTTCGCAGGATTTACACTAATACCTTGCTCAAAACAAGGTGACCCAAGAATCGCACTTCCCTCCTCCAGAAGTGACCCTTCGAAAATTTCACTTTCAATCGGTGCTTCCTCAACACCTCGAGCACAATCCTCAAATTCTCCTCGTATTCCTCTTCTGTCCTTGAATAAACAAGGATATTGTCCATGAACACAAGTATAAACTTATTCAGTTGATCCTTGAAAACGTGATTCATGAGATCAACAAAGTATGCCCGTGCGTTGGTTAGCTTGAATGGCATAACCAACCACTCATAGAATGCAGAAGGCATATAGAACGTTGTAATCGGCACACTCTCCTTCGCCACTCTCTGTTGATGAAACCTCGACGCAAGATCCAACTGAGAAAACATCCTAGCACCATGGAGCCGATCGAACAAATCATCAGTACGAGGGATGTAACAACCCAAAATTTAAGCTATAATAATTAATTAACAAATTAATTAAATAATAAAATAATTTTGTGAAATTATTAGAATTGAGCCGTGGGAATTGCACCATTGTGTCCGTGGTAATTTTCTGGTCAATTTCCATATAAAGTTTGTCAAAATCCGAGCTAAAACGAAGAAGATACGCAAGAAACAAGAATTCAGAAAATAAAAGAAATAATAATAATAATAATGATAATATATAGGCAAGGTCGACCCTAGGGTCGACCCTCACCTTTGCTAGGTCGACCTATAGGTCGACCCTAGCATATTTGACAAGGAGGTCGACCTGCCTTCCATTCTTCACGTTGCTTCGTCCAGTTTTGATTCGAAAACGTCATTTTGCTCTTTTTTTCAAATCCTGTGCATTCGTGCTTCCATCCGACGGTTCCCAGCGAGCCTATGACGTTGTTGCACCAGATTTAATCTTCAAATCCAATGGCCTAAGATCCCTAAGTGACACTATAAATAAGACCCTAAGCCTAGCTATTTTTCTCATTCAGATTTCTCTCATTGGGTTCATTGTCTGAGGCTGGACCCTAAATAGAATATTTTTCTATTGAGAAGATCTTTTTAATTAAAATATTTTATACCCTAGAAGTGGATCAGGGAAGGCCAAGGAAAAGAGCTAAGGACCACAGGTGAGTGTTTAAGTAATTATTTTAGATTTTTAAGTAATTTTAAATAATAGGGTTTCTAATAGTTGTAGTTTTTCTACAATTTTAGGGTAACCTTTATGCAAGTTTATTTACAGTCGATTTTTAAGTAAATTTTAGACTTTCTTTCCAGTTTATTTTCTTTTAGCTGTTTTATTTTAGTTATTTGCAATTATTTACTGTTATTTATTGTTTTTCCAATTATTTACAGTCATTTATTGTTAATTACATTTATTCCTGTTTAGATGAATTTAGCTTGTAAATGTTAGTTTCTTTTTATTCCTTTTTACACGAATAAAATAAATAAAAGAGAATGATTCGCTAATATGGACTAAATTATAAGAACATTAAATTTATAGAAATTAGATGTAAAGTAAGAAGAACTGTAATAAGTTGGACATAGACAAAAATAGGCAAATTAAGACATTTGCAAGCATAGTTTTAACAAGTAATTATAACTAAAAAGACAGAATAAAAGAACAATTATAACATAGGTTATAATTAAGTAGAAAGAATAGAAAGAGGCTTATTTTAAGACTTAGATTAAGTTAATAGGTAAATATAGCAGAGATAACAGAAGAGGCTTATTTTTAAACTTACACTAAATTAATAAGCAAACATAGAAATAGGGCCCATACCAATAGCACTCTCTTTCAGACTAGGACTGATGGTCTTACAACAGATTAGGTGGGGCTAGGCAGCACCCTTTCAGACTAGGACTGATGGTCTCACGATAGTTAGGTGAGGCTGGGACCCAGGGTAAATAAGTGGCCAATAGATAGAAGCTCAAATCGGGGGATTTGGGCAAGGGGCGCAACTTGATTTTGTTTGTTAGGACCCGTACCAACAGCATCCCCTTTCAGACTAGCACTGATGGTCTCACAACATACTTAGGTGAGGTTGAGCAGGACCCTTTCAGGCTAGGACTGATGGTCACACAACAGATTAGGTGAGGTTAGGCACGCTTATGCTGACTAGGGTTTGTAAGAGGTCACAAGAGGGGGCGATAGTTAGTGTGTACCACGATGACCGTGCGTGCGACATTGAGTAATGTAAATAATTCACTACTGTGTTCCAAAGCACTAAATAGGTGTCCTTTTGCTGTGGGACCCACAGGATGTGACTAGCTCATAGTGGCACAACAGAGATAGAAAGCCGATCAAAGGGTAGAATTAGGATTTCAGCCTAATTAAAATAGGATTAGGATTTCAACCTAATCAAAGCAGCTATCTAAGACGAGTGCAAACAATCACAATCAAAGCAAACAGTTAAACAGTATTTTATTCCAGCTTTATCTTTTCCTTTTATACTAGAACTGTTGCTAAGTCTATTACCTTTATCTTACTTAAAAATGCTAGTAGTTACTTTCACTCACCAGACTTGTAGTCTGACCCACTCCTCTATTTCCCCTTTCCCCCCATAGGCCAGCAGAGGCAAGGACAATAGATTTGGGTTTCTTGGAGACCTATTTGCAAAGCTTTCTCATTCTTCATGTATTCTTTTTCTTTTCAATTTTCTTTTCGCTTGAGTTTGGATGTACTGGTACTTTATGAGAGGGATGATTTTTATTATTATCTATGTACTCTGATGATGTGACTGAGATGGTATTTTTCACGAGACATATGTATTCGGTTTTCAAGACATATTATGTATTTGGTTTTATGACTCATTTTGTGGAGAAATGAAGTTTAATTTTAAATGTTTCCGCTGTTTTATTTATTTTGTCTTGTGAATCTTAGTCTGTGCAAATATTTTAGCTATGCCTATAACGCACCATATCCTTTAGTGTGTCCTTTTTGGTATACTAAGGGGTGCAGGGGTGTTTCAAGGGAGTAGATACTTGTTCTTCTTTGTCACCTTATTCAGCTTACTGTAATCTACACGCAACCTTAGGGAGCCATCCGCCTTGGTGGCAAACACTACAGGTGCACCCCACTCAAATATGCTCCTATGAAAGACCCCTTGCCTCAATTGGTCCTTCACTTGCACCTCCAAATCCTTTTGCTCTTTGGGTGCCATATGTCTCAAAGGCATAACTATCGTTTTGGATCCTTCACGAAGTCTTTTCGGAACTCGATCTATCGGTATGGCGGTAATCCGGTCACCTCCTCCAATATGTCTGCACTCTCTCTCACTATAGGCATAGATAACAACTCATCCTATGGAGTCTTAAGTGAATATAGAAAGCTAACCATAATCCCATCCTATGGCAGGCATCCAATCACTACCGTCTGCCTCTCCACAGCCCCAATCGTCACCAACAGCCTCTCGCAATCCACCACTGCCACATACTTCCTTGGCCAGTCCATCCCTAGTATAATATCGAACCCCACAAAACCCAAAACGAAGCAATCACAAGCAAACAAACATTCATGGCTCGATAAGGCTAAGCCTTGACAAACCATGCATAGGTTAGTCGATCCTCCAACAGCGTTAGTGACAATCAAAGGTCGGTTAACTATCTCGGTTTTCGATCCTAATCTTTCTATAAAATCACTAGTTATGAAGGAATATGATGCCCCAACATTAAATAAAACACATACAAGTATATCAAAAATAGAAAGAATACTCTGTATAACGACACCCGTCCCCTTCTCCTTCGTCGATGGAGCACTCGACAAAGGTGGAACAACATTCAAGGCGTAAGCAGACATAACCTGCTTATTTCTCGATGGTTCTGGGCAATCCTTTTTTATATGCCCTGGCTTGTTGCAGTTGAAACATCCTTTCCTCACGTTATTGCACGTTATCCACAGTTATAGCACGTAGGCTCCCACTTGCCCTTTTTCTGGCCATCTTTTTGAAACTGCTTCTTCTTTTTGTTATTGTCCCACTTCATCTTACCTCCCCTGCTATAGACTCTCATGTCAAAGAGAAACAACCAACTTAGGCTTAGGCTATAGACTCTCATGTCAAAGTGCCTTCTCCACCAGCCTCTTAAATGATCATCAATATGCCCTACAAGCTTCCTTCCAAGGTAATCGTCCAAGCCCATGATAAACTTCTCATTCTTTTTAAGCGGAGCATCGATAGAAGATAGACTGTACTTCAATAACATGTCGAACTCGGCCACATATTCCATCACACATATCCCTCTGCCTCAAGTCAGCAAACTTTCAAAAGAGCACCGACTACAAAGCGACCAGTGTATACTTTTCATCAAACCTTATCTTGAACTGCTCCCAAATAATATGGTCCTCAAAAGTAGTAATATTAATAGCGTTCCACTACCCCATAGCTCTCCTGAGAAGCTGTCTAGAGGCCAGCTTCCTCTTTATCATATCCTCTAAGTCTATATCCTCAAAGATGTATTTGTAGGTGTCTAACCAATCCTACACTTCGACAACTGATTCCGTTCCAAGAAATGGTTTGCCACCCAGAGTAGAGAAATCCTTGCTCAATTTGGTGAAGTAAGCCCTCGGAGCTTGCATTGGAGCACCACCTCTAACAGTAGCAGTAGGAGCAACTTGGGCATTCTGAACCATGTTTTGCACCACCTCAGCGAACATGTTCTATAGGTCGGGGTTAGCAACCCCCGATCCCACCCCTCCTCAACTCCAGAGATGGAGTTCCTAGCAGCATTCTTTATTAGCCGGCTCATTCTTAAAATCTGTAATAAGAATGAATGATTAGTCTCTCTAAAAGGAATAAGTGGTGTCCGCGAATGCAATGCGATTTATATACTACTATATAGTTTTTGAAAACCAAAATCTAACAAGTACGCTCTCTCATATACTATTGGATCCATTCTAAGGTGATAGCTCTTTCCTTATCTCTAATGGATCCGAGTATCAACTTAGGTCGTCTATGCAACCTATGCTCTAATATCAAATGAGACGATCACTCTACACCTTCGGTACCCAATATACCTATGCGATGCACTTTGGAGGTACACGACCGATGTAGGACGACAGCCAAGAATATAAAGAAGAGAAAAATCCAAACACAGAACCTATACAACATCTCATAGCACACAGATAAAATATAATACAACAACATAGATGTAAAATATGAGAGACAGTGATATAATCAAATGAACTGTAAATAAGAACATCAAAGTGCATCAGGTTCATAGACTATACAAAAAATGAAATAAAGAGTTTATACATCTCAAATCTCCATGATAAACTCTATAGCCATCTTTAATAATACAACTAATGACATAGCTCCATAGTACTGCACAATAGAATACAAGCAATAGTAAGTTCCAAGTATAGAGATATGAAAGTGTAGCCTCCTGCTCGTACTCCATACAACTCCATGCGCTATCTAGACCTATTATCCCTAGTCTACTCATTAAGAGTACCCGGGATAATAAAAAGCAAAGCATAAAAATCGGGTCAAACAACGGTTTGGTGTGAATGATATATCATCTCAAATTACTATAAAATTCATACATAGTAAATAGAGTATATGGTATGAAAAACCATATCAGACATGTACCTGCATCCAAAGAGTTAGCACATAAACGCAATATATGCTACACTACTATCACAAGTGGAAAATATGGGGTATAGGGGCATCACAAAGCATATCAAGCACACAGTAAACATAACATCCATCAACCAGCCTCGCATCTCTCGCTCAAGTGCTCCAGATATACGATAATTCTCTTCGATGCTCAACCCATTGCCTACATAGATTGATGGAGACTGGACACACGCAGACATCCAAAATATGGGTACACAAACTACCCTGGGTACACACAGACTACCTTATCTCGTTAATGAGTATCATAACCACAGAGTTATCCATCAATCCTTTAGCACACATACTTATAGTAGAACTACCCCCATAGATGCTCAACTATTGCCTACATAGATGGTTAAGGACTGGACACACACAGACACCCAACACATGGGTACACACAAACTACCCTGGGTACACACAGACTACCTTGTCCTACTCCCAAGCATCACAACCTCATGTTCTACTCTATGAGCTATTATGCTAAAGTTGTCCTTTTTGTTCATCACCAGATGCTATAGTCACTCACCACATTGAGTCGTCGAAGTCATCGTACTTCGTTTGTCATTCCAAAGTCACTTAGAGTCACCCCGGGGTTCTCCATCCCTACCCCGAACCAACTCCATGGACTACCAAGCAACCCAGAGCCCTGCCCTGAAGTCCATAGCTAAACTCCATCCATCTTACAACCAACTCAAGTTAGGCTAGAATCAAATCTCCCATATCGAACCGACTTCTGTGCTCAGTCTCCCGATCACTGCCATCGCCGAACCACCCCACCTCCTCCCGTACCTAGCCATCGACCATGCTTTACCACCTGACCACCGACCATGTTCCTCTGCTCGACAATAGAGCAAGTTTCACTGCCCGACCACCGACCAAGTTTTACCGCCCTACCGCCGACCAAGTTTCACTGCCCGATCACCGACCAAGTTGCTCTGCTCAGCCATCGACCAAGTTTAACAACCCGACCATCGACCAACACCCACCACCAAGCCAAGATCCTGTAGCTCATTTTGTGCTTCAACATTGCATCGATTCCATCGCTACGCTTAATGCTTCGACCCTTATGCATCTCCATGCAACGGTATGACTTCAAACGATCTAGAGCCAATCCATCGAAGTCTGTCTCTACGGTTCCTACCTTTAGTTCACTCCGATGAGCATTTTCAACCATAAAAGCATACAAACAAACACCATACATGCACCAACCAACATTCAAACATGTAAAACACGCAATCAACCATAGAAATCATTATACAAGGTGTATACAACATAGCCTAACATCAAATAAGGCAATCACATATCCAAATAACATGTTTAGAACACCAAAAATCCATTTATTCACGTTTTTACTATAGGTTGGGTTTTAAAACAACATTAAAACTTGATTTTGATTTTAAAAATGGATCTAAATTATGTTAAAACCTATAGATACATATATAGTAAGGTTAGAGATGTTAAATCACTCACCAAAACCCCAAAAAGTAAAGATTTGCATGCAAATCGAGGCAAATCCAAGAATGAACAACAACGGTGTAATTTTTCTTACCCAAAAATATAGATTTGAAGATCTCTAATGAATATCCTTGCTAATCTATCACTAATATATGATTTAGACTTGATTTGGAAGGGGAAAGAGAAGTTTTCGAGTGGGGAATGGGTTGATGGAGACTTAGATCTATGGAAAAAGGTATAAAAGTGATTTAGGGATGATGGTTCAACCATATAAGATCACCAATCCCAAAATGGGTGAGTGGGCTTGCCCTCAAACTCACTAATTACCTACTAAGCTGCACCAAAAACTACCAATTTTCAAACAGCCACATCTCCTAGTCAGAAAGTCCAAATTACTATTGTGACGACTCTACGGAAAGGGAAACCATCATATCTTTCCATGGAGGTGGTCTTGGATGTTAATTTGGCTCCTATTAATAGTTAGAGCCGATATAAATTTTTAGGGGTAAAATTGTTCGAAAAAATTCTAAAGATAGGAAATGTTACTAATAGGCATTTCCTATGAGTCATATGACCATATATGAATTTAAAAATAATATTTTACGATCCTCTGATACGTAAAATATGGGTTGTTACAATAGTTGAAATGGACTTGCTTTAGACAGTTGACTTAAAGGAAAAGGAGAAGATAGGATATGTGCAAAATCAAGGTGGACCAAAAAAAGGAGGATTCTAGACGGTCAAGAAAGCCCAGGGAAAGATCAAGAAAGGGGGTGTGATATGTTGTAAATGTCAAAAGAAGGGGCACATTGCTAAGGACAAGCAAAGTAAGTTTGATGAGAGAGGAGTTCAAGGGGAGGTGCTATCATTTCCATGAAGAAGGGTATTATGAGAACCAGTGCTCGAAGCTAGCAAAGGAGGGACAAAGTGGTTAAGCTTATGCCATTGAGGTTGCACCTATCTTAAGTAGACCTTATCCTAGAGACATAGGTAAGCTGTGATGGAAGGTACAACTGTTATTTTTGGAAATACTATTTGTACCTTATTTGATTCCAAAGCATCACATTCGTTCATAGCCAAAAATGTAGTTAATTCTTCAGGACTAAAGGCCCAATGCGACCCCAACCCAATAGTAATGTCAAATTGTATCGAGGGGTCGACACAACTTTCTATGATTTGCAAAGACCTAGAGGTGGATATATGTAATGTTGATTTTTTATGTAACGCGTATGTTCTGGGATTGGAGAGTATGGATTTATTCTAGGGATGGATTAGTTGTCTTACTACGGGCTGTTTTAGATTGTGATTGAAGGATAATATGGTTAAAGAGTTATAGGGGGAGAGATATAAACATTCGTTGCATGCCACAAAGCTCGGTTGAATTGAGTTATTTGTATTCTCCCATATCATAGGATGAGCTCTCATATGTGCCCGTAGTTCGAGACTTTCTTTTTAAAGTAGTCTCCGATCTCCCGTCTTAAAGGGAGATCGATTTTAGGATTAATTTGGAGAAGGATGCTAGATCCATCATACTACCATTAAGGCATATGGTCCTTAAAGAAAGGTGAGAACTGGATAAGCAGATTTTAGAGATATTATAAAAGGTGTTTATTTGTTGTAGCATATCAGAGTGGAGAGCGCCAATTGTCTTTACCACTAAGGCAGATGGTTCCTTAAGGCTATGCATCGACTATCGAGAGCTTAACAAGTTGACTAAGAAGAATAAGTATCCCTTACCTAGGATAGATGACTTGTTTGACAAATTTTCAGGGCCAAAGTCTTTTCCCAACTAGGCTTGGCCACCAAATTCCATCAATTAAGAGTAGTTGAAGATAGAAAGAAAAAGACTGCTTTTCACACTCTAAATGGACTGTATGAATGGGAGGTAATGCTTTTTGGACTGACTAATGCCCCAGCGTATTTCATGGATTTGATGAGTAGGGTATTTAGGAGGCAACTGAATAAGTTTGTCTTAGTGTTTGTTGAGGATATTCTAGTACTCCCTAAAAGTGAGGGTGGGCATGGAAATCACTTAAGCGAGGTACTAGAGACCTTGAGAGAACATCATCCAAAAGCTAAATTCTCAAAATTTCATTTATGGCGGAAGGAAGTAAGGTTTCTCGATCATATTATCTTCGAGAAAGGATTAGATGTTAACCCTAGAAAGGTAGAAGCTATTCAAGACTGGAAAATTCCAAGGAACGCTGTGGAAGTTAGGAGTTTTCTTTGGTTAACAGGTTACTATAGGATGTTCATTAAGGACTTTGCAAAGGTAACAATCCTATTGACTTGCCTAACGAAGAAAAATTTAGTCTTTGCATGGGATGAGAGATATATTAAAGCCTTAGAGAGGTTAAAGGAGCTATTGACAAATGCACCAGTACTGACTATTCCGGATGGGTCGAAGCCTTTCATCGTTTACACCGATGCATGAGGTTCGAGGTTAAGAGCTATTCTTATGCAAGAAGTTAAGGTGATAGCCTATGCAAGTAGGCAGTTGAAGGATCAGGAGAAGAGGTATCCCACTCGCGACTTAGAGTTAACAGCTATCGTACTCGCTTGAAGATGTGGAGGCACTAACTTTTGAGGGAAAGGTTTGAGTTATTCATCGACCACAGATCCCTTAAATACCTATTCTCCTAAAAAGATTTGAACCATAGACAGTAAAGGTGGATGAAGCTTATGGAATCATTATACTTTGAGATTCAGTATACCCTCAGAAAAGAAATATGGTTGTTGATGCCCTTAGCCGGAGGCATGTTTCTCTTAGTACTATAAATGAGTAAAGGTGGTTGGATTTCCTTTCGAATTTCAATTCCCAACCACCATCAGAATTCACTTCAAATTATCTAGCATCCATGGAAGTAAGACTAGCATGGATGGACCGCATCGGTCAAGAACAAAAGAGAGATGTGACAAAAGTCAACATTTTCGACAAGTTAGTTAAGGGAGAGCATCCCCCCACACCCATACATATTCAATCGTTGAAAGAGGCTAGCTTAGGGGAGATGGGAGGCTATATGTTCCAGTAGTGGAAGATGTCATAGAGGAAGTATTGGCGAAGTGCCACTGCTCTAAGATGGCTATTCATCCCAGTGGGGATAAGATGTATAGAGATATATAATAGATTTTCTATTGGCCGGGAATAAAGAGGCGGGTAGCGGAATATGTCACTAAGTGATTGACGTGTCAAAGGATAAAGGCGAAACAAGGAAATCCCATAGGTTTGTTATTACCATTAATGATATCGACTTGGAAATGGGAGCATGTATCAATGGACTTCAAAGATGGGTTGCCTAGAAGTCAAAGAGGCAAAGAAGCTATGTGGGTTATAGTAGATAGACTTGCTAAGGGTGCCCACTTTATTCCTGTAAGGAGTAATAGGATAGCAGCATCTCTATTGTAAATATATATCAAAGAAGTGATAAGATTGCATGGAGTTTCGATCAGCATTGTTAGTGATAAAGACCCTTTATTCATTCGTGAATTTTGGAGGAGTTTGTAATCAACCTTAGGAACGACATTGAATCTTAGCACCACTTACCATCTGCAAGCCGATGGACAGGCAAAAAAGGTGAATGGAATTTTGGAAGATTTATTGAGGGCTTGCATCATGGATTTTGGAGGACATTGGGAGCATTATTTACCCTTAGTAGAATTCATGTACAATAATGTTATCAGACGACGATTGGAATGGCACCCTTTGAAGCCTTATATAGAAGGCCTTGCAACTTACCTAATTGTTGGTAGGAAACTACCGATAATATTCTACTTATACCAAATTTGTTTCATGAGACTACGGAAAAAGTTGAGGTGACTAGGCGGTGAATGAAGGCCGCGCATGAGCGATAGAAGTCCTATTCTAACTGGCAAAGAAAAGAGTTAGAGTTTTCGATTGGAGACATAGTATTTGTTCAGGTTTCACCTCTTAGGAAGGTTATGAGGTATGGAACATCGGGGAAGTTGGCATCAAGATTTTTTTGGCCTTTCTCGATTCCGTAAAGGGTGGGGAAACTTGCATATCGAGTAGAGCTTCCGACTATGTTAGTGGGAATCCATTATGTTTTCCATGTTTCACATTTAAGGAAATGTCTGCACGACATCGCCACTATAGTAGAGCTTGATTAGTTAGCAGATGTAGAGACAGAGCTGATAGCAAACCATGCCACCACACGCATAGTAGAGCATGGAGTTTGGAAGCTTCATAACAAAAAAATTAGGCCGGTCCGAGTGCAATGGGGAGATAATCCAACGGAAAGCACATGGGAGACAAAAGAGAAAACGAAGGCTTCTAATTCTGAGATTTTCTTTGGTAAAGTTTCTCTCCCTAGATTTTAGTATTGTATAGGTTTTAGTTGTATCGTGGTTGCTAGATTGGATGGTAGGAGATGATTGCCACACTTTTTACTGTTATTTTTGCACTTATATAGAATCTTATGTATATTTAGTATGTTTTGCATACATGCCTACATGTCATGATATTGCATTCAGGTTAGGATTAAGCTCACCTGTAGTATGTTGCATACATAACCACATTGCATTTTTGGTTGAGTAGATGGTTATGTAGATAACTTGGTTGTACAACATGGTTGTAGAGTGCATGTTACAACATTTATCCCTTGGGGATTTTGGGGATGGAGTCCTTTTTAAGGAAGGGAGAATGTAACATCCCATAAAATAAACAGGAAATTTAATTAATAAGAAATTAATTAATAATAAGGCTAAAAATAAGAATTTTTCAAAAGTCGGAATTCAGCTATGAAAGTTATTTATTGTGTTTATGTGGATTTTCTGAGCAACTTTCGTATAGAAAGTATTGTGATTGGAGTTCAAATGGAGAAGTTATTGACGTTTGTATTTTTCAAATTTAAAGTAATTCAAACAAAATTATGTTTAAAAATTTAATAACGTTAACTTTTGGGATTAAAAAGGGTAATAAAAGAGTTTAACGTTAAAGGAAAGTTAACATTAGGGATTAACGGCTACAAATAAAAATTAACATCAATAATAATGGACAACAAATAAATTTCGACCGACAAACGAAGGCCGATCAACCGCCTTTACTAGGCTGGTCGACCGCTAGCGGTCGACCGCCCAAGGTAGGCCGATCAACCAGTTCTTTTGTGGTAGCTAGACTTATGTTAGGCCTAAATGGCCTAGATTTTATTATTCTAAATGAGCTTTGGTCATACGGTCTAGACGGATTCTTAACCACCATAAATAAGTGGCTAGCCCACTCACTTTTATTTATAAGAAAAGTAGCATTGCTAGCGAAACTCTGTCATTTCTCTTCCTCCTCCATAAGCTTTTTAGTTTCAAGATTAAACTTTTAGGGAAGAAATCAATCAAATTAAAGGCAATGAGTTATATATATATATATATATATAAACACACGTTTCTCTGTTTCTATTCTTCCTTTATCTCCAAATTCCAAAACTAACCTATACTCAATTGAATTATTATATATTGAAAAATGAAAAAGAAGACAACTGAAGGAGGAAGTAGGCGAAACCGTGGAATCAAATCCAAAAGAATCAGAGGAAAGCTATCTATGAGGGGAAATCTTAGTTTTTCTTTTATAATAATTTTCATAGTAAAAGTTCGGATTTGTTTTATGCCTCAGAAAATTTTGTATATGAAAACCTTAAATATAAATCCCCAAAGTTTTCCCCATAAAATTCAATTCTTGGATTGGTTGGAATCTCAGTTGTTTTTTGTTAATATAGTATAATTTAGTTTATTATTTGCAATAGGAATAATTTACGTTCTATTCAACTTCCACTTTCAAATTTCTATTGTTGTGATGAAGGGTTCTAAAAGAAAAGAATCGGGAAATGGACTGCAAAGTCTGGAATTTTCTATTTGTAGTTTGCACTGCCTATTTTGATAATTTGGGTAAATATGAATCCCTTTTTTCACTTCAAGCTTGTACTCGTAATAGTTGAATGTGATATAAAGAATTCATATTGTAAACTTTTGTTTCCTCGAAATAATGGCATTGGTCTATTATGTGAATAGAAAATAAGATAGGTATTTTGATTCCATATATATATATATATACGTATATATGTATGTATGTATGTATGTATGCATGCAAATCTGTTTTATTTAGCTAAGGATAATTGTACGGGACTGAGACTTGTAAGAATATGGAAGATCTGACATTTTAATAACTCATAAAGGAAGCAAAAACACTAGTATAGAAACAATTTTATGCATGGTTATGAATATTTAAGAAAAACTAGCTAGTCTAATATTTTACATTAGTTATAAATAAATTAGTAACCTATATGTTGTAAACGTATGAATTAAATATGTAATATATATCGCTAATCCCTATAAGAAGGAAGTTAGGGGTAATTATTGTAATTAATTCATAATTCATGATGAAATAAGGAGTTTCCCCTTATGGCCTTAATGCATAATTGCAAGTGAGGTATATTATATATACATTATATATATGTCCTAGTATATTTAGTAATATCAGAGAGCGGAAATATGACTAAGTTATAGGGATGTGGGGTCAGCCAAAAGCACATGGAAGCCTTCCTAGCTGATCTGGCTACCAGCGGTATGGATTTGAAATGATGTGAGACATCGTGTACAATAAGTACTTATAGTGGACATGAGGTTACTCTCAATTCTGTAGGGTAAGCCTGGCCAAGTAATCTCGGTACCAGCACCTATGAATAGTTGAACTAATTTGAAATGTCACGCTTTGGGTTACAGGTCATAAGACGGATATCCCAACATTGGTCTGCTTCTGGGTTGGAGGTATTAAATGGTGGTTGTAGGGTCTGCCTCTTTTCTATTTAAGAAGTATTAAGTGGTCGAGATTATCTTTCAGATATGGTAGTGGGAAATCTCTAAAGGGATCCGCTTCGAGGTTGAGCTATTAAGTGACTATTGTAGGATCCGCCTCAACCCCATCAAAGAAGTATTAAGTGGCCTTATAGGATTTCTTACGATGTTAGCAAGGAAGTACCAAAGAGGGGTCCATCTTGGGTCTAGGTATTAAATGACGTGGAACTGGCCAGGGTATAGGTATTAAATGACCAGAGTATGCCTATTCCCCATTAAAGAGGTATTACGTGGCTCAAGTACTTTCTTTCGCATCATTAGGCATGATTGAGGGAGATAGTTGCACTACACTTGCGTTATATTTACGAAATTGGATTAGAAAGAGCCATTGGCCTACAGTTGTAGGTACGTCATGGAGTTGGACTGGAAGAGCCTTTGGTTTATAGTTGGGGGTATACCTAGTAGGTTAAAGTATAGGATACGTAAGACATAATACTCATCTAAATGATACTGACCAAATACTATTATGGTTAGACATGAGAATTTCATTCATCAAACATTGTTGTACCGACTTTCTCCTCGGTACAACCCACGGGTTAGGGGGAATAAAGCTGGTGAAGATAATGAAGGCAGGGGTGAAGATTTGTGGTAATTTAGTTATTTATCTATGTTTCTGATTTATTTGGATGTATCGAAATTGTTAGACATGTTGGTTATTTATTTTGAGACATTGTGTTATGGATATTTTGGGATATTGTATTTATGAGATTTGACATATGTGAAATGAGTGCTTATTTTTTTTATTATTATTATATTTTATCCCTTCCGCTGTGAGATTTTAAAAGTATAGGTAGATTGCTCTGTATGTTATTTATTTTACCACCCAACAGCCAGCTTTGAATGGACTTAAGGTTCGACTGGGTTTTTATTGGATCGAAAGTTAGGCCCGCTCTGGAGAGGGTTGTTATAGATCTAGATCCCGTTTTTATCCTTAAGTCTTTATTATATATTCAACTCTAACCCTATATTTTAGCACTCTCTTCTTTGCTCTCTCCCAACCAGCCTGGCCACATAAGTCCCCCAATTCCTCTAGTTCAAGCTTCTAAACACTCAAATTAAATCAAATTCAAACATCGATGGTAGCTACATTCAGATTGGTAGTGTAACAAGCCTCTCCGGAATAGGCCTAAATTCCGACCCAAAAAGGGCCATTGAAACTTAAACCCATTCTAAAACTGGTTGTTATTTGGTAAAAATAAAAAAATAAAACTGTCTATTTATACTTTCAGAACTCACAACAGAAGGAATGAAATATAATACCAATAATAGTACCCATTATTTCAACTCATTTCAAATGTCATAAAACATTACATAATGTCAACCGTTACAACATTTTGTTCAAAAATACATTTTATGGGTACAATAGAAAATCACACAAAATGATAGATAGTAACTGCCACAAGCTTCACTCTTTCCATCTTCAAGCTTCACCAACTCCTTCTCTAACCCGTGTTGTAAAAAGAAGGGAGTCAAAACAACAAGTGTCCGGTGAATAGAACTCTCGAGCCTTACTATTTCAGTACTTGGGCAGTATAATTTAAATAAGAATATGTCTTATGTATTTAAACCATTTAATACTTCATATATGGAAAGGAGACGGGTTCTCAATCAACCACTTAATACCGTCCATTCCCGAAATAGGTTTTTAAATCGCATAACCCATATCCCATATTATAAATGTCTAATAATGCGAGAGATAATACCCAAGTCACTTAATACCTTTTATTGGAAAATAGGCAAACTCTGGTCATTTAAGACCTCAATTGAGGTAGACCCCATCATTTAATACCTATTCCTAAGGTGGACTCCTCAATGGTGATTATCTAGCTAACATCGCATGGAATCTCTTGAGCCACCTAATACTTCTTTATGTAAAGGCGGACCTTCAATCAGTCACTTAATACCTTATCTTGAAGCGGACCACTGTCGAGATACCATCTATCATGCCTAATAACTAGCCCCTTGGCCATTTAATACTTCATTGGGGGAAAAGAGGAGGTCCTCAAACAACCACTTGATACCTCAAGACCTCGAAGCAACCCCTTTGTATTATGACCCATACTCGTAATGACATCTCACATTAGCTCGACTATTCATAGGAATAGCCAGATTAGCTGGGCAGATTTATCCTACAGAATTTGGGACTAATCTCACATCATTACAAATATTTATAATAGGAGATGTCTCACATCAGCCCTAAAGTCACCACTGCTGGTGGCCAGATTAGCTGGGCAGACTTCTGTGTACCTTTTGACTGACCTCGCATCCCTATGACTTAGCCATAATTTAAGTACTCTCTATATATAATACTCATCTCACCGTTCCATAATTAAGGCCTTATAAAGAATCTTCCTTATTACGCCTTGAAAAATCAATTACTTTCCTAAGGGGGATTAAAGACAATTATTGTCTAATAAACCACACAATTATATGTTATAATTATACATTTATTATGCTAATTAATATATAAATAGATACACATTTATAATTCTATGCGTGCGTAGATTATGCCTTAACTAACGTTAAATGTCAATTCCTTTTTCACCATAATAATACAAGTCTTTTCTTTTTTTTCCATTTTACCAATAATGTCCAAATTCCGATATCCATAACAAGGGATTCTAATATTTATAACAAGGATTCAATACTCATATACAAAATTGAAATAAATAGACTTGTATGTAGAATCTAAATCCAACTTATCTCATATTAAAATGATGGAATAAATCAAAAATGAAATCTTATAACTTAATCAATTATACGCTCTATTCAACTTCTTTTATATGAATTTAGAGAAGGGAAATTCTATTAAATTTTATAGAAATAGGCGGTGTAAACTACGAATAGAGATTGGTGCTTTACACACCATTTTTCAATTAAATCCCTTAATCATATCCGGAGAAAAGGAATAAGAAGTGGAATAGAAGGTAAAATATATAAACTGCAAAAATCCATAAAACTCCATTATTTTGAGACAAAACAATTAAGATTCCAATCCTAAGAATTGAAATTTCACTTTGGGGGAATTTTAGGGATTTTTACTATGTTTTTTTTGTAATCCAAAACTCCCAAAGGCATACATCAAATCTAAACTATACTATTCAACTATTAAAATAGAAAAACTAAAATTTCCACTCATATATAGTTTCTTAGCTTTGCTTCTCTTTAGGTTTGCAACACCCATTATAATCTCCTTTAGATCTCTTCTTTTTTATATATACAACAAGGGATTTGTATATATATTAGATTCAGAAAGATTGGAGGAGAAGGGGTTTAGAAATAAAATAATAAACAAAGATAGGTATATAGGATTTCTTACCTGAAACCCTAATGGAGTTTTCTACATCTAAGAAGAGATAAACTAACAGAGCTTTGCTAATGTTCTGAAAATATTTGTGAATGAAAGTGGAGAGGGTAGAGTTCTATTTATAGAGGTTGAAACGTACCAGAACTTTAGGATGAAAATAGGTCAAAAATGGATAAATCTGGAATGTTTAATACCACAAAACCCTAGCTACAACTGTAAAGTAGCAGTCGACTGTCTATACTCGGCTAGTTGGCCACTAGGAGTCGACTGGTTGGGTCTTGCTGGTCGACTACTCCTCTTGTTTCGGGAGCGTATGAATTTTTTTCATTGTTTCATTATTTTATTCCTTAATTAACTTTTTACGTTAATTGTTAACTTTAACATTTACTTAACTCCCAGATCTAATCACAATTAGTTTTTGAAATTCAAATTTTGAATTTAATTGCTCATCTGAATTCGAATTCGAATTAACTAATTTAAATCTGAAAACTTCAAATGCTCATAACTTCTTTGTTTGAGCTTCGTTTTCAGCATATTATATATGAAAATTGATTAGAGTTCCACTACAAACGCAGCGCACAACTTTCGCAGTCAAATTCCAACTTTTGCAAAATTTCTATTTTTATCCCTACCCTAATTAATTGAATTTCTCTTAATTTAATTAGTTAATTAGGGTTGATTTTACGGGGTGTTACAAGTGGTACTTTCTGAATTCTGGACTCGATTCAAGGAGTCATTTGATTTAGCATTTCAAGGTGTGTCGATAAGGCTTTGGATAAGGTAAAATCCTCATTTACATTTTCATATATATGTAAATAATTTTTCATTATGTTTCACATATATTTTTATAGTGTATCTATATAAGGAATCTGCATATATTGTTACTAACTTCATTGGACGAATTTACAAGTGTATATATGTTTAAAAAAACTTGTATATATTGTATAACTATGCTCATGGGCAGATTAAAAATATATACTAAAATATTCTAATTTAATGACAATACTATATTATTTTTTAATATAAAGATTAAGTTAATACAAAATATAATTATACAAAGCATGTATTTTTATTTTATTAATATTTACATATGTATATAATGTTTTCGGACATAAAAAAATTATTATTATTATTATATATATATATAAACTGAATATATAATATATTTATATATACTACTTAATTAAAAATTGAATTTAATAATTATACATATAACGTATATATAAATATCATAATATACATGCATGTAAATATTTAATATAAAATGTATATGTTAAAAATTGTTTTTGAAAATATTATCTTTCATTTTACTAAGTATAGATTTTTGTACGAAAATCGATATATTTTAAAAATATATATACATTTCAAAAAAGTTTAAAACCGAAACAAAAAATTGCATTACATGGCCGAAAGCATATTTGTGCATATATACATATATATTTATCTATTATTTTCATTAAACGTATTTAAATGTACATACGTATATCATATATTTATATGTATAATATTTAAACATCATTTTAATACATATATACATTTATATACCTTTATATATATGTAAAAAAAATTCTTTATAAATTTCGAATTATATTATGTATACATTTAAAATTAATGTGTTAAATTAAATTTGAAATTATGCAGATATAAATTTAAAACATAAAATTTGAATATCATGTTTGACTTTGAAGTTATAAATCATTTATATTAAATTTAGATTATTTTGTTATGTAATTGTATGTATGCATGTATGTATGCATGTATGTATGTATATATGTGTTTATACAAACTTTTGCATTTTGCAAATAATGTTTTATAATATACAAAATTATATATATAGTTATATATTTGTATTTATATTTATATTTATATACACACATATATTGACAATACATATGTATACAAAGAGGCTAATATGTCCATTGCAGTGTAAATCCCAACATTTATACACGGGCATGTTAAACCATGTAAACTATTTATGTTGCACGTGCATATACACACTTATGTGAATTTGATACATATATTATACTGTATAATTTAAACTTAATAATAAATAATAAAATTTTATTTACAAGTAAAATAAAATATTGACTTTATTTAAAAAAAAATTAAATAAGATCTGAATTAACTTAGACTTCATAGGTGCAATAAGATCACATCAATCCGTTCTATCTCCGGAACTTAAAGCTACCATGGGAACAACCTGCTTAGTGTAGTACTACTTTCCACCGATCTGCCTTAACTAAAAGTCTCTTTAATTAAATATGCCTAACAAATTGATATAATGACTTCTCCCATGCCAGTTGACTGGCCATGACGAAACTGATGCCTTTACTGCCTTCGAAAGAGTGGTTTCAGCTTACCCTCTCCCCTGCCCGAGTCAAAGAGGCCAGCCCTCAGTTCCAATCAGAGATGCGGTTAAAGGCTAGGTCTGAACCACTGAGGGAACGTAACTGCGCAAACTATGTAAGCAAGAGGAAAGACAACTAGCTAGGTCACATAGAGCAAGAAAATGAATTTTTTTTTCGAAATTTACTCATTTACCTAGCTGCGTGCTAGCTTAGATCTAACACTCACAAAATCCAGTATCAATCACTGTACAACCATCGGTGATATAACATGCGCCTTTTGTAATTAAAATCATCTGCTTTTTAGTTGTGATTATGCAAGTAATATCCAGAACAGAATTAGTTCAGCATTATTTTCAGATTAATAATAGGTGTAACAATGAGTTATAATGTATCATCGATGTATTTAACAGACAAAGATTTCTCACCATAGATTTCAGCAATGATGTGGCATGAAGATATATTTATGTATTGTATTTTACGCTATTTTTTTCATTAGATACAGATTTCTATTGGCATTTTAGTATTGGTTTTAGTAAATGTAGGGAACGTATGGTGGTTTTTTGAGTACAACTATTATCTATCATTGTTATTTGTCCTTCCATCCCTTAAATTTGTAACCTGAAACTGTAAGTAAATAAAGTATCCGTTCAAAAAAATATCATCGATTATATCTCAAGTAGTAATCAACAAAGAAGTTTATATAGCGATCTAAAAGATACTGTGCAAACTATGATGGTGTGGCATATTTTACAAGAACAAAATCAAAGAGTATTCAAATCATGGTTAGCCAACAAATTCAAAGAGTATTAGATTCTTCGTGAATTTTGACTTGTTCAGTAGATAATAGTGGATGCGATAAATTTACTAAACAAGTCGAAATTCACGTAGAATCTAGTATCTGGCCAAATTTTGATTATGCACACAATCCAACGGGAAACTACCAGGCTGGACTGATGCATTAATGACTTATTTTGTTGGCTAAGATTATTTGGTTATTTTAGTGGAGAACAAACAAAGTTTTCTCTTACCATTATTGAAGTAGGAGAATGTTAGGGCTGAAGTTTGAGAAGGTCGGTTGAGATAAATGAATTGTTGACTTTAATTAATGCAAGTATATAAGATCGAGAATATGTAGTTAGCACCCTCCTAAGAAACCTTTTTTATTTTTTATTATTAATTTTTGGTATTGTACTGTTCTTATTTTGGGTTCTTCTACATACTGCATTCAAATTTTATTATTGTGTGAATAAAAGTACCAAGTTTCTAAAATAAGAAAGAAAACCCTAATTCATCCCCATGTCTTTTGCCTTGGTACTGAATTAACTTCCCTTTTATCCTTGGATTCTATCCTACCTTATGCTTCATTAAGTCAACCATCTAATTTGGTTATTTTCAGTACTTACATTTTATTTCCTTCTGCTGCTAGATCTGAAAGTGTAAAATGTTTAAAATTTATATTAATCTTAGTTTCATGTAACTCTAAAGGCACGCATCAAGCTCGAAAGTCGCTTTTGGACTTTGGATTAGTGTGTCCAGAGGTGGGGTTGTTACATTAAACAATAGTAAAATAAAAGTTTTCTACGAATATAACATAAAATATAAATTAATTGAGTGTTCGTATATCTAAAAAGTGATGAGGATCATTACAAAAAATTATGGAGATATAATTAATTGTGTTTATTGTTCTTCTATGTAGGATCTAAGTAAAATTGTTTGAATCATAGTCTAACGTTTAAAGAATGTATTAAGTGGACATACTGCATGACTCCATCTTTATGTCCATGTCACTTTGTAGAACACCAGATCATGAAAGAAAAATAAAATTCTACTATGGATTGAAAAAATTGATTGAAAAAAGTAACTGTTAAGAAAGGAAAAGAGTATTGACTTAAATACTTATAGTTATTTGATAATAAATATATTTAATGTTATGCTACATTTTATTTTATTTATCAGTTTTTCCAAAGGTTCAAATAAGGAATTGTATGCGTGAAATAGTGACAAACATGTAAGATCAAAACAACTTGAACGTTTTCCTTAAATAGAAAAACAATGAGTACATATCATCACAAACAAAACGAAAAAGGTAGAATGTAAACTGCAAAAATTATTTTGCAGCCAAATCTAAACAAAAGAAATGACAATCTTCCCTTTTAATAATCTTAAAGTCGGTCAACGCAAAATATAATTAACTGAATAGAAAATAGAATAGTTTTCATTTTATTCAGGCTTCAATGCTCGTTCTTTTATTCATTTATTTTCTAGAGCAAAAATAAGAAAGTAAAATGAGATCAAGATCAATCGGGTAAGATAATGGAGAAAGATGGGAGGAAGACGAAGTTGGAGTCATGAAAAGGTAAGTTGGGAAATAATGGGGTGTTGAAGTAAAAAATGGGGTTTGAGCACTTTGAAAGTGTAAATGGAGTGGATAAGGTAAAAATTGGAAGGTTAATAGAACTTGCCAATATATTATTACGACTAATCTCGTACTATTCTATTTTTCCATATTATTATTTAATTAGCATTTAATTAAATTTCAACAGTTATGTGTATTAAAAATAGGAGTGTTACAAACAATCATGATTAATTGTGATAATCGACTACGATTTATAATGATTATAATAAATCATATGACATAAAGACTCGACATATGAGTCTTAGACATAGAATGATAAGACAATTACTTAAGAGTATGGAGTAATTAAAATTGATTAATTAAAAATAAAGAAAAAAATTGGCAACCATTGACCGAGAGTCTTCCAATTAAGACGGTTTCTATAAAATCGAAAGAAACGTACTAAGGTTTATGAATGAAGGTTGTTCATTCTTAACGGAAACTAGACGTATGTTTTCAAAAAGGAAAAACAAGGTTCAATGGATGCAACATGTTCATAGAATGATTACGAAATGCTAAATTCACATCACCCATTCATGAATTAGAGTCGGCTATTGTATGAACAAGGATGGATGAAGATCCTTAATAAATCTATATGATTAATAAGGTGTATCAGATAAGTACCTTTGGTGACTTACCCATATTAGTATGGAAATTTATTTATTTCCAAAGAAAGTAATACCATTGTCCGAGATAGACTCATGAATCTAGGATTTAAGCAAATGACCAATAACGTGTTGAGTATACATAACACTCTACACGAAGGAACTCAGTATGTGTGATTGTTTCGGTCCTATCATAGGGGCACTTGGTTCAAAACTAGTACATCATATATAGACCTCGTTAAGGCTTTGAAGAATTTACACTAAGTGAAGATTGGAATCCAAAAGAAACCTCTCGTTTATGTATTGGTTCCATGTTGATGCAATTTTCTATCATTGAAATACGTCGGTTTAATCCTACTTGGAACATAGGCAGTCACCTATGTGATGCATCCATTCCTTGTATTTCATTAATTAATTTAAATTTGGTTGTATTGAAAATAAGGGGAGAATGTTGAACATTTAGGGCCTGGCTTTTTGCAATGAAGAAGAAATTCTTTTTGAGATTTTGCATTTGTCCCATGTCGCTAAAAATAAAAGAGTATACTCGTATAAATATAAGATACGAAATAGTTGCATTTGGATAAAAAAAGAAATCGAAGCTATGAGTGTGCAAAGACATAGAATATGATGCACTGCACGACACAAGCGCGCACATGTGCGGGAGAATGGGCGTTTAGCATAATTGAGTGCTTCTAAGGCGCACTTTGCGCTTCACATTATCCCAACGAGTAGGAGCTTTTTTGTCAATTGGAACCATTATAGGTTGAGTTAGGTAAAAGACAGATCCTTTAAGTGAATAATTACGCATTAAAGGATTTGACCATTGGACGTACTCGTTCGACGAATACGCACTTCGCGAACTCTGTTCCTAATTCGTAAATTTCAGTACATATTCTTTTCTTCTTTTTTGTCAGTTTGTTTCCTCCCTTAGCATCATCAATTATTAATAAATCTGAGTTTTCTTGGTCGGATCAAAATAGTGCAAACTTTGAATATGATTGCATCGCGATAAAGCAACACTGAATATGAAGTAAGTAATTCTATAATCCTTTTGTATTCAATAGCAATGAATTATTGTCCAAAAGAATCTATATAAAGATCATTGAAGTTTGAAATGCAACATTATCATCATCGCTGCTGAGACAAAGTTTCTAACAATACTCGTAGGCACACAAAGGAGGAAAACACACAAAGGAGGAAAACACTATAATAGTGATAAACCAAAAAACATACTTTTGTTAGAATAAAATTTACCATAAAGGTTGACTTCATAATCCAAAATTAATATTTGCACCACTTAACTCTATCATCAACATCCATCACCAAAAACCAAGTCATTTGGTTAGAGATGATATCTAAAAATCTTTTATTTATCTATTTACTGTTAATTTTATGTTATAAAAGTTTTCATTGATCAATTGAAAGTCAATTACAGCGATGATTATCGTCTATAGTTAGTTTAGACGGCCATTCCAAATGAAAGCCCACCAAGCTGTGGACTATGGCAACCCTGGGGCATCAATGTAGATTTATAATGATAAGTAGAAGATGATAGTCACAAGTTCATACCTCTCAACTGATACTGCTCTAGCCTAGGTGAACTGTTGAGTTCAAGTTTATATAGGTCAGCTGGTACTAATTAATGTTCTCTGGCCTAGGCAAAGTGTTGAGTTCTTTGGCGCAGCACAACTTTAGGACACAACCAACAATTGCTTGTTCAGTTGCTAAACAAGTCATGGAGCAACCAGGTGTAATTTGTTTATTTTCTCGTGGCTAATTTGAGCTGATTTCGTGGCTAGTTGAGCGAACAAAGGCTGGTGAGTATAATGGTAAAGACTTCGCCGTTATACATTTATAAAGGCGAAGTCTTCGCCGTTATAAATTTATAACGTTATATTCAATTTATAACGGCGAAGTTTCGCCGTTATAAATTTATAAAGGCGAAGACTTCGTCGTTATAAACCAAATGAAATTTTTTTTACTGGTCCGTGGCTAGTTTGTAACTTTTCTGGTTGTGGAGCTCGTTCGGTCAGTCCAAAAACATAAAAAAGAGTAAAGTGAACAAGAGACATCGTGGTTGATGATTTTATCATATATAATTTTTATCCAACTATTAGCTAAAAAAGAAAATGTTGGGCTTGAGCAACAAAATTATTGGTTCGGCCTGAGTAGAACAAAGTCTGAAATTAAAACATATATGACAATCCAACGTATACATATTTGCTGCAACTGAACTTAATCATGCTTGTAGATGTATAAACGTATAATGTTTTAACTAAGAGCTATCAAAACATTATCACGATAAACAGATACAAACATAACAACAAAAGTATAATATTATATAATCAATGCAACATTAGAATCATCCATGAATCATTGTAAACACCGCGTTTACTTCATAATCAAGCCGGCATTTCACCTTTCTTCCCAATATTTTTCTTCGGAAACATCCAAAACAAACATGCAATAAATACTTCAACCTTACACATCAAGGCATCATATAACGCAAACAATCAACTAGGCCTGATCATGTCTCCAATGAAAGAAACCAAAAATGCAGCAGCAGCTGAATATCAAGCAGTAGAGCCATCTGCTCCTCCAGCTGCAACTGGAGTTCCAGTAAGCACCGGGATTCCTATCCACACCGCAAACCCCGTGAATGCTACAGGCGCCCCACAAGTAGTTCAGAACACAACTCAGCAAGTAGTGAACATAAACCTAACCACTCCCCGCGTTTACTATACCGTCTCTTGGTCCACCGGACTGTTTGACTGTGCTGATGACATCGAAAGCTGTATACATGATCTCTCATTTACTTCTTTTCATTACAAACTGAAATATGTACAATGTTCTGAGATTATTATGAATTATTACAGGTTGCATAACACTGTGGTGCCCTTGCGTGACATTTGGAATGATAGCCGAAGTGGTAGATAAGGGCGCAACACGTAATTAACTTAATCTTCTTTACTTACTCCATATAATTAATTTTGATTATGTACTGTTGCTTGATCTTATGAATGTTTTTGGATGTATTGCATGCAGCATGTGTGGTTGGAGCATCGATATACACGCTTATAGCGTTTTTGTCTGGTTGTCAATGCATGTATTCCTGCTTCTACAGAACTAAGCTTAGAGCTCAGTATGGACTGCCTGAAAGTCCTTGTGCGGATTGCTGTGTTCATTGCTGCTGTGAAGCGTGTGCACTGTGTCAGAATTATAGAGAGCTAAAGAATCGAGGTTTTGATATGTATATAGGTGAGGATATAATGAATTCTTCTTGGCTGTGTTTTTAACCTTTCTTTTAACGGAAATTACCATTAATGAGGTTATTCTTCCGCAGGGTATCAAGCAAATATGCAGAGGAAACAGAGCAATGCAGTTACGCAACCACCTGTTGTCCAAACAGGGATGATTCGTTAGAAGTCTTTCTTGATTCTGTCATTTTATTTTGTTGAGTTTGAAGAATGCTGAAATAAAAGCAATGCGTCTCGATGCTTATTTATGCATGCATGCATGACCTTATTTGATTTGGAATATTGACCATGACATTGTTCCATGGATCATAGTTCGATATCTTGTATATTTTTTGTGCTTCATATTCACTTAATGTTGCGTTGTACATCTGCTCAATTCATCTGACCTTGTTATGTGTTTCATCTGTCCATTACAATCTTAGTTTCATGTTGATTATAACCCACAGTATAATTAAAATAAAGAATTCATACAAAAATTAATAGCTGGGATAGATGGAGTCACAAGTGAAATAGGTACACAGAAATTAAACCCGCCCATTATATCTCTTTATGATTTACTCATGGTTAGAAGCTATGTTTCAAAAACGAACCCAAACCACGGTTATCCGTGGGCCTTCAGCCATCACAGCCCGAAAGTCAGTTGGGACTCCAATGCACATGAACTGCTGAAGAATCATGAAAACCGATCAAAACCGAAGTTGTTGGATCAAAAATGGATCCAATTCATCTAAAAATTTCAGCAAATTTCAGCAAACTTTACAAATTCAATTTGTAAAGTTTACTTTGTCAGTCCAGTTTAATGCATTTAAACTGACTGAGCATAATAGGATGTTGGGACTTCCTTATAAAAAGCAAGGCCATAGACTTTGTTCTCTTTTTTGCAACGTGGGACATATATTCTTAGCAATATGAAAAAAATCAAGCCGCACTGTCCATGAAGTTTTTCTCTTCATGCATGTGCTTTAATTACATATCAACAAAAAAGTAATTCAAATTCTAGTCTAACCTATTGCTGCTTGAATAAAATAGTAATTTAAATTCAAATTCTTGCATATGCTTTAATTTACTAATTCAAATTAAGCAACATAGTCCACAATTCTTTTAAATGTACAAATTGTTAAAAAAAATACACGGTTTCAACAGTCCGACCGATTCATTCTTCAGAACCTTGAACCTTAGAGACTCCACGATGCGACTTGTGGTTCGGTTTTCAAAACATTGAGTAGAAGTGATTCTACTTGTTTAATAATCACAAATCAGTTAGAGAAGTTGGTGAAAATGGAAGTAGTAGCAGACGAAGCACATTAAATTTTCTCTTTCCAAATTCAATGTCTCAATCTACCAGATACATCACAATCATTCGCTTTTACATAGTAGGGAAAGAATTGCTCTTTCGATTCACTTTTAAGTCTGAAATAACAACTTGAACTTTAAAATGTGGATTTCAAATACGATAAGAAAGCCTCCTCTATTATATAGTGGAGCAGCACTACACTTGCATTAGCATATGCGATAAAATATATTGTTTGCACTGTTGTTTGCGAAGCGAAGTGTTGCCAATATTTTAAAGATCCAATCCAACCATGGTTAAACTTCAACCTTAAAGCGTTATGGTTCTTAAAATAAAATAACGTTGCGCGTGAATCGACGGTCTAACCCTGAAGCTTTGGAAAAAAACGTCTTGACCAAACACTCTAAACCACATAATACTTCAAACTTAAAGAAAAACTATCACTTCAATCTTCATTTTTTTCACATGGACAATTTAACAGATAATATCGTCATAACATTAGCCATCAAATTATTGAATTATCTTATCAATTTTGGATGATATGATACATTATCAGTATACATTTTATAAATCATTTTTGTACCAAACTTTTTTATCATAAAAAACTATGAAATTTACACCATTACACTAAAGAAATTTGTTCTAGTTTTATTATAATAATATTTGTATTTTGAGATGGTTTTTTTAAATGTCAACATATTAACGATAATTAGTTAATTTTAACAGAAATAATTTTATATTTAAATCAGAAAATAACAAAAAATGATCAAAATGATTCTCATGGTCCGGTTGAACCAGTAGAACCTTTGGTTTTGAAACAACATAGTTCGATTCATGTGTTGATCTTCGAAACTATGGGTGTGGCATGTTAATTATTTTATTCATCCACATTCTCTTGTGTGTCTTTAGATATTGTTTAGGTATTCACAAATACACCTTACTGCACCAAAAAGTACATATAAAAGCTTCTAAAAATATACTAAAATAAGAAATTTCAACATGTTTCATTATGGTGATTAAAGTAAGTTCCCACAATGTAAAGTCATTTTAAATAAACAGGAAATATATTTCATAGCTAAATCTATTAACGCCCTACAATTTTCTTTTGCCACCCCAAATATATTGTAAAAATAGTAACACCCCGTAATTTCTTTAATCGTCCCATTTTTTTTACTGATTTTGCCTTTTTTCTTCTTTTAATTTCTCCCTTATTCATTTTCTTCTTCATGTTTTCTTTCTTTTTCAATTCACGATAGTTGAAGTTAATGCTTATATATAATTTTTATCATTAGATCTTTGCCAAAACAAATATGGTAAAGAAATCAAAAGTTGCATCAGTAATAAAACACTTCAGTTAGGTTTTAAATTCGAAATAATCTTGATTTTCTTAAAATTAGTTAATCGATGCTTGTAATTAGTTGAATTAGATTGAAATTTTCTTCAAATGGGTTTTACTGAAAGAATTACATATAAATATGGAATGATTAGTTATTTTTCTATTCGAATTTGAGATTAGGAATGAAGAAAACATATCAATGTATGAAATTTAGAAGAGCAAATAAGGAATTTTTTTTTAATTTGAGATGGGGTAGAAAGGAAATAAATGGAGGGTTAATAGATGTTGCCATATTTCATACCATTATATTGCAGACATACCAGTCCAATATTATCATATATCATATTGCAAAATATCTTATTCCACATAAAGTACAACCAACCTATCAAGAATTATTATTTTAACAGTTAATTAATAGGAAAATAGGCACAATTACAAATTTTGAAAAAAAAATAGACCGAAGGACAGCAAGTTTAATTTTTAGGCTAGCTAAAAGACAATTCTAGTTTTTCATAGTGTAAAATTGAATATAACACATAAAAATAGAACTATCATTTGTCCTTCAGCCTAATTTCTTTTAAAGTTTGTCTTCTGCCTAAGTTATAACTACATTTGTTCTTCGCCCTAAAAATAGAACTTGATTTCCTTCAGCCTAATTTTTTTTTTCAAAATTTATCCTTTTCCATAATTTACTGCCATTGAGATTCAATTTCAATACCTTTAAGTAGACGATCCAAATACATACCATTGCCCCATGGAGAATATCACACCATGAATACAAATACGATTGCATATAGTAGTTATATAATTAACGTTACTACCTCTGTCATTCATTTCAAAAGGGACATTATAAAATTTGTATTTAAGCAACAAAAAATATAAATGTTTGAAAAAATCTATTGATCCGTGAAATATGTAAATTCATATATTAGCCTTTATGCTTCATTCATTGTCATTCTAGCTCTTAGTCGCCATGGTCTATTAAGTTGTGATCTCAAAGATTACATAGATCCTTCCTCGGCCTCCATATATCCTAACCGTATGTGCCTTTTTCCTTTCTCATAGAGGTCATCTAAGTCACTGGTTTTCTTCAAAGTGGCTTTTCAAATAAAAATATGTCTTTATTCACTTAAACAATCAAGGCATTATGCTTTAAATTATTATTAAATCCTCTTTTGTTGTGGTAACATTGAACCTCTTCACATGCTCCTAATGGGTTTCATTGTCTTTTTTATTATCGTCGATTAAAATTGTGGCATCATTTAGCTTGTAATAACTCATATTTTAATGCTTGTTAACTAAAGTAATAAATTGATTTAATTGAATTAAATGACTTAATCGAACGAATGAATTAAAAGATAGCTATGTTTTTTAAAATGAATGAATCAGAACTCTAAGCCTATTCCATTGTGTCTGTACTATTGTTTAAATGCGAAAAACATGTAAGATTTGTTTAAAATAAGATATTATTATAAAATGAGATCAAAAGTGAAGTTACAAGTAAAATAGTAATTTGGTCAGAATTAGTCCACTACAATTTTGAAATGAACTCTTCTCATCTTCTTCTTCTAAAAAGAAAACTAGGTTTTCTTAACTTCAAATCTTCGTAACTTTTTCAAATCTCAACGAAAATTCCTAATAAAATTTCTAAATTTCGGTTAGAAGTTCCTCTAAAAATCTAGTTCTTCAAGTTTGCATCTTTGAGAACATTAGATTCGGATTTATTAAATCAAGAGAGGTTCAAAGTAGGGTTATATTGAAGCTTGGACTTCGTAGTATTTGGTGGGTGGGATTTATCATCTATGCTTTATGATCACCATATATGCTATATGTTTTTGTCAAATGCTAACACTATAAGAAAATGACCATATTCAGCTATTTATTTACAACATTCGTTAAATGTTAGTTGTAATAAGGATTTTTAACAATAGTTTTTCTGGACAGTTGTAATAAATTTATTTTTAATAACAGTTTTTTTTGGCAGTTGTAATAGAGATCTATAACAACGTATTTATTATGAACGTTGTAAATATTACAATAAAATGATCCTATTACAAACTTTCGTAATGTTCACAAAATGAAAGTTGTAATAAAGGTTTTTAACAACCGTTTTTCCGAAAAGTTGTAATAAACTTATTTTTAACAACTATTTTCTTGTTGCAATTGCAATAGAGGCATGTAACAATCGTTTAGTTTTAACTGTTGTAGATATTTATTTATAACAACACTTATTTATAGTTGTTTTACTTGTAAGTTTTAAGTGATCGTGCAACCACTTTCAAGGAAACATTGTTAGTAGCAAAAAAAAATCCGAATAAACACAAAAGTTTCTGATCGGGTGTTTTAATGTTCATCATAACCAATTATGTGGAAAAGGTTGAAGAAGCATAAAAAGTGGGAAAAAAGAACTTCCTAATATTTCAATAATGTTTAAAATTTTGAAAATTATTTTTATAAATTTTTGTAGATTTAACCTTTTTCAACAAATTAATAAATAATTTATAGAAATCCAAAAAATCGGTAATTATTTTTTGAAGAAGATTCAAGGCCTTTGTATTGAAAAGAGCAGTCTCTACAAGCGAAGAACTATATACAAGAAGCACTTAATGATTTTAGCCCAACAAAAGGCGAAATGCAGAAAAAACTAAACAACAAAAACTAAAAGCCCAACGACCTCATTGAACCCGCATCCAACTCGCTAATAAAAGAAATAACGAAATAGGGAATCTTCAACCATCTTTAGTAAAATCACTTTATCTCCCCAGTGTCCAAAAATGAAAAACAACAAAGCTCCAGAAAATGAAATCGACTCCTTATCAACAACTATCTCCATCCCATCGCCGAAGTGATAAAATTGTAATTCCTTAGCTTCAGAAGCTTCGCAACAATCTCCATCCCATTTCGGGAATTCTCCATTCACAGCAGAACAAAGCCTCTTTGAAGGCTGTTACGGCCCAATTAGGTAGAACTCACCCCCAAAAGCTAGCTTGTAAGGGGAGGGTGCCTAATGGGTTATATATGCATCACCTATCCCATACTAGGCGATGTGGGACATTACATTCCACCACTCTTCGAAAGTCCGACGTCCACGTCGGCCCACTCTATTCCCTTATTGACTGATTTGATGGTAGCCTTTTCCCATTGGACGGCTTCACTCATCTATCAGTTCAAGCCTATAGGTCGCCCCTCTCGTAACTCAAACTTTCGAGTAGCGGTGACCTACTCTGATACCACTTGTTACAACCCAATTAGGTAGAACTCACCCCCAAAAGCTAGCTTGTAAGGGGAGGGTGCCTAATGGGTTATATATGCATCACCTATGCCATACTAGGCGATGTGGGACATTACAAAGGCATCAACTTCGCCTCTAAAGAGTAGATCTACAAGTGTATGGTGACGTCGCCAGAGAGATGGTTAAACTTCCAGAGGATAACGGCAAAGCTAATCCAGCACCAAGGCAGTGGCGGCAGAACTAGATCATCCTCCTTAACGTCTCATATTTTCGAATCTAATCTTCAATTTAGTATTGTAAATACATGTAATTTAATACAGAATAATGGGCGTACCATTCCACGCCAGAGATTAGTCATAGACAAATCAATTTCAGGTAATCTTCTTACTCCATAATCCATTCGTTACAAATTTCCCAGTCCATTCTACAGTTGATATCAGGATTGTATTTTGATTTTGATGATCTGATGTTTGTAAAGACCTGAATTTGTTTGCCAATAGACAGCTCAGTTGCGAAACTATCGTTAAAAATTCGATTATTCCTTTCATTCCAGATACACCACACTGATACTAAGAGGACTAGTTTAGCTATGTCACTGCATTTCATTTTCCCTGAAAATCTACAGTCAAGTTCTTCGATTTCTTCTATCAGGTCTAATTGCATAGTATTTGATATAGGCCACTATACTTTATGTGTACACCACTACCAAACTACCTTTGAGAACTTGCAATTAAACAAAAGATGGTGTACATCATCAGTAAAAAGTTATTTTTGACGCCAAAAATGGCACCAACACCCAAATATCAGATGAAAGTACTAGTTCAATCAAAATCAAAGCAAAAGCAAGAAGAAAGACAAGAACACAAGAATTTTTATAGTGGTTCGGTTTAATCTCCGGCCTACGTCCACTTTAATCTCTTTTATTATTTGTTCTCTCTTCGGATTACAACTAGTTTTATTAGATTTGATCATAATCTAATGGATCTCAGATTTACAATGGAGTTTTAAAATGTTTTATGAAGAGAGTAGAAGAAGATGGTAGCTCCTAGGTTCCAGAGTCTGTAAAGTAGATCCAGAGTGAAGAGCTAAAAGATCAAGCAACAAATCTCTCTCTGGTTGCAATTAGGCTAGTATTTATAGGGAAACATAGGTATGGAGTTAGAAGCCCACTTGCACTAAAGTCCAAAAAGCCACTCGAAGTTGCAAGTGAAACGGAAGACCCACGAGTCAATGGAATAACTTGGTACCGAGTCAAATAGCTTGAGTCGAGTTATTTTTACTCGTCCAAGTTGAACTTCGTCCATTTTCTGGATTTTCTATCTCCTTCTTCAGTTGTTCTAAGTCCTTTTCCATCGACTTTGATTTGATTCTAACGATCTTTTTGATAGCTGCTTCTTTTACTTTCTTCTCGTTAATCCATGGGATTGCTCGTCCAAATCACTGGAAAATCACTTGACCACGAGTTGTTGGAGTAGCATAAGAGGTATATGGTGTTCGAAAAGCAAAAGAGGGGAAGGAATAGGTCGGTGCCGACCTAAACGTCTCAGGGCCAAGTTGTTCCCTTAGCCAATTTTCCACTCCAACTTCTGGAATTTAATTTTGTAGTCCTTTTGTTCATGTTTTCAAGTTCGTGAATCGTTTCATCTGGGTTTTGATCTTCTACGTCCAGTTGAAATCTGCTTGGCCAATATGCGGGTTAACACTTGCCCATAAAGTACGCCTTTCGAATATAAGGTGTACTTTGCTCGAGAACAATTTTGGTAATCAGTCTATGATGGTTGAGCTCTCTGGTTTTCTATTGATCTTGATCATGGTGAAATGTCTGGTGCCTTCAGATTCTCTTGCAAATCAAAGGTCATTCTAAACCCGGTTTAGTTAGTGACTCCATCGTTTGCTTAAGTGTCTCTTACGAATCATGATCAAGATGACTTTATCCGAGGGTATCCTTTTACATTCAAGCCACCCCGTGTTCACTCAAGATTTATCTCTCTTTCTCCGATTGTAAGGCTTTCAAATCCACTTATCAAATCTACATCCGCTCCAGGGCTTATTCTCAACGCACCATCTTTCAATCTAGGTTTGATCTCTCCAGATCATTTATCACCCAATCTAGGGTTTTGATATCTTTGGATCCTTGCCGAGCCCAATCCACTCGCTCCCCGACAAGGGGACCCAACGACCAAGCAAGCCCATCCGCTCACTCTCCGATAAGGGGACTTACTTTTTATACAAGCCCATCCACTCACTCTCCAGCAAGGAAGCATACACCGTGCACTCCGGTTCCGTCTCTCTGGATGGGACTTAATGCGATCAATATCTTACATGCCCATCTGCTCGCTATCCGACGAGAGGATTTGCACCCTACACTCCAGTCTCATCTCTTTGGATGAGACTTAAAGCGATCAGTATCATAGAAGCCCATCGCTTGCTCTCCTATGAAGGGACTCACACCTGCACTTCGGTCCCGTCTCTCCGGGCGGGACTTAAAGAGATCAGTATAGTACAAGCTCATCCGCTCAATCTCCGACGAGGAGACTTGCACCCTGCACTTCGGTCCCGTCTCTCCGGACGGGACTTAAAGCAATTAATATCAATCTTCACTTTCCAGTGGATCTTTCAAAAATTAAATATTTAAATCAAAGCAAACAAGTAGAAATCCTAATTATCCATCCCAAACATCCGACTCAGAGCATGCCTAGAGACCAATCTAGGTCACATACATGTGTAAGCGGTCTGAGGTTATTGTTGTCCTAAATAATCATCTCAGATATCTGATTCAGAGCGTGCCTAGAGATCAATCTAGGCCTCGTACACTTGTAAGATGTCCAAGGTTATTATCGTCCTAATTATTCAAAGCAAGAAAAAGAAAAGTGAAGGAGTCAAACTTGACTCCCGACCATCCCGATCATGGGATTTCAAGTCTTGTGCCAGATCCCTAGTTGTTCCTTGACGCATTCGCTGCAGATGGTGGTTGCTCTGGCCACACCATCTCAGTTTGGTTCCTCACATATTGCTGCAGCTAGTTATTCCAAACCATTTCCTCTATCAGACACGAAGGTGCTGGTAATCGTTCGTTTCATGTCTCTCCAGCTCATGGAAGATGCAAAACTTTCAGAACCTTCTGACCCGATCATTGGATTCCCCTCTAGCCGGCTTTCGGTAAGGGATTTACCCTGTAATGTCCAGATATATCCTCTCCGGGATCTCTATTAAATCAGTGTAGGAGGAGAATTTCAACTTCCTCCTTTGTCGCTTTGGTTCCCCGAAGTCATCATCAGCTCTTCTTTTCCCTTTTCCTTCTTCCGTTCCCTACTCCGGATAGTCCTCTGTCATCCATAACATAAATTTAAACATTCTCAGGTTCGACGTTTTCCTGAAGCAAATATCTTTCAACTTCATGGTAGAATTCCGTGAGATCCATCAGTGGATCCCTTTTTAAAGCAATCTTGAAGCCGATCTTGCTTGCGACTCCAAATACTGCCACCATTAAGATTATAGACGGATCCGGCTTATCGACGATTGCAGCTGCCTATTGAATCTTGTCAAATTGCTTGTCAAGGTCTCTCCAGGCCTTTGTTTCACACTTGACAACATCATCACATTCTACGGTCGTGAGATTGAACTCTGAATTGTCTTAAGAACTTACTCACCAAATCAGTCCATGTGCTTATGGACTCATTCTCCAAATGTCTGAACCATATCACCGCCAAGTCCATTAAGTATAATGGGAAGCATCGTCCCATCATCTCCTCTGAAGCACCCAACACCTTCATATGTCAGATATATTTCATCAGATGGACTGTCGGATCCGTCTTTTCATCATACATTTCTAGCGTCGAAAGCTTGAAATCGGGGGAATTCCTTGCATTTCGGATATTTGAAGTAAATGGATTTCTGTTTACGTCCTCCAAACTCTGGTTTGGTGGTCCACCTCTAACTATTATTCTAATCATCTCAGCCATCCTGTTGTTGTCATCTAACGAAAATCTTAGACCACTAGTTGTATTCTTCCCATGCTCCAATGGAGGAATTCTGGCATATATTCTTGCACATACTCCTCTGGCTCCACATTAGCATTCCGACTTTCTCCTCTGGTGTCATTCTATCCTCCGGTCCTACGGGGAAGTTCTACCACATAATCTTTTAGTCGTCGCTCATTCACATTCTGATTCGTATTTCTGGCCCTTGCATTATCCACTCTCGACATCCCAGCAGCCACTCTGACATTGCCCCAAAGTATAGTTCTCTCGATACCGAGTTGATTTGGATCGGTACCAAGCTGTTCTGTTTACGGAGGAATTGCTCCAGTTTGACCAACTTCAAATGCTCTTGCATTGGTTCCCTAACCTTGGTTCTAAATTCCAACAGGTCCAGCTATTCCTTGTCATCTCATCCTTTGGAGAAATCCTTTAAGCATTTCCTGTTGTCTAGTTATCATTCCATCATACATCTCCTTTATCATTCTTTCCATCTCCTCTCTGGTCACATAGATGGATTAATGACAATTCGAGGACAACTCCTAACTACTCCAGGCTCCGGTTGGCTTCCTCCAGTCTTAGATCTGTTATTGGGCCTCTTCATCTTCTCCAAATCTCATATTCAAGCTTTAAGTTCTCAGATATAGTTCTTTCTCGGTGAAAGCACCAAAATGTTGATGCTAAAAATGGCACCAACACCCAAATATCAGATGAAAGCACTGGTTCAATCATAATCAAAACAAAAGCAAGAAGAAAGACAAAAACTTATAAGAATTTTTATAGTGGTTCGGCATAATTTCCAGCCTACGTCCACTTTAATCTTCTTTATTAGTTGTTTTATCTTCGGATTACAACTAGTTTTATCAGATCTGACCACAATCTAGTGGATCTTGGATTTACAATGAAGTTTTAGAATGTTTTATGAAGAGAGTAGAAGTGAAGAAGGTCACAACTTCTAGGTTTCAAAGTCTGTGAAGTAGATCCAGAGTGAAGAGCCAAAAGATCAGGCAGCAGATCTCTCTCTGGTTGTAGGTAGGATAGTATTTATAGGGAAATAAGGCTGTGGAATCAGAAGCCTGCTTTCATTGAAGTCCAGAAGGCAGTCCGAAGTTGCACAAGTGAAACAGAAGACCCACGAGTCAATGGAATAACTCGGTACCAAGTCAAATAGCCGGGGGCCGAGTAAATTTTACTCTTCCAAGTTGAACTTCGTCTATTTGCTAGCTTTTTATCTCCTTCTTGAGTTGTTCAAAGTCCTTTTCTATCGACTTTGAGTTGATTCTAACGATCTTTCTGATAGCTGCTTCTTTTGCTTTCTTCTTATTAGTCCTTAGGATTGCTCATCCAAATCACTTGACCACGAGTTATTGGAGTAGCACAAGAGGTGTATGGTGTTCGGGAAGCAAAAATAGAGGGAGGAATAGGTCTTTGCCAACTTAAACAACTCGGGGCCGAGTTGTTCCCTTAGCCAATTTTTCGCTCCAGCTTGTAGAGTTCAATTCTCTAGTCCTTTTGATCGTGTTTTCAAGTTCGTGAATCATTTCATCGTGGTTTTAATCTTCTAAGTCTAGTTTAAATCTGCTTAGCTAAAAAGCGCTTTAGGGTTTTTAATATAATAATGAACATTTAAACATAAAATAATTAATTTTTAATTTAATTAAATTTTAAATTATTTTTTATTTTTTATTTTTGACTTATATATAATTATTATTATTTAATAACTTATAAATTTTTCTAATAAATAACATTAAATTCCAAAAAAGTTAATTAATAACGTGTATTTAAACTTTGGTTGCTCGACAGATCTTGCAGCGACTGGATCGATGGTTTAGGCTACTTGCTCGACATCAACTATGTTTCTTGTGGTGCATAGAACTAGGATGATCCTGTACAGGTACAATACTATAAAGTAGCTAACGTATTTTAAGAAGCTTGAAGGAAGATACAAGCTTTAGTATGAGAAGACTCATCCTTCTAGTCTCATTCACTACGGTTATGGAAAAGTCGTCTCTTGGGTTATTTTTTAATATTTTAGACTATTTTTTTCATTGCGATCACTATTGAACTCAGTATGGCTATTTGTTATGGAAATTGCACTAAATCTATCTTTCAATTATTATTTGATTAAAGAAAGTACGGTTTTTGGAATAATAATTTGAAATCTGAGATTTTTTGTTTCTTATGTTATATGATGTTAAAATGGATCCAACATTGAGCAGGATTTTTTATGCTATCACTGTTTTAAATCATATATGACATTGTTCACTACTAGAAAGGGTTCAGAAAGCGACATAGCCTAGCGACGGCTAGTAACGGCTAAAAAAAGCGGTCGTTGCTAGCCGTCGCTTATCGCGTTATACAAACCTGCTGCCCGAGAGAAAACATTTCATTTTCCTCTCCCCAAATCCACTCAGATCCGCCGCCCTCCGCCACCAGAAGCCATCGCAACCTTCCGTTACTAATTTCAACCTCTCCAAACTTGCCGGTGTCTCCTATTTTCCATTATCTTTGTTTAATTTAGGTTTAAATTAAATTAGTTGATGATTTAGGGTTTTGGAATTGGATGATTTAGGGGTTTGGAATTGATGAATATATGTTATTAGTTTATGATATATAGTTTATTATTTGAATTGGGTATATAATGGTAAACCTAATTTAGAAAATTAGTTGATTATGTGTTTGAAAATGGTGATTATTGCGTATTAGGTGATGATAATTAGTGTTGATTTGGTGGTATTAATTAGTGAATTTATTGTTTACTATGTTGTTAAAAATTATGGCTAATTTAAAATCCAAAAAATAGTCCATGATTATTGAATAATATGTTTATTGATAAGTTTACGAGAATGTTTGTTATACTGTTGTAAGTGCTAACTACTTATTTAGTTCACAAAATCGTTAATTAAAATTTATGTAGTTAAACAAAAGTTAAAATACGTTTTAAAATTTTAGATTTAATTAATATATATTTAAATAGTTAAATGAATTATAAAATAGTTTTTGTAGTTGTTAAAATAGTAACTCATAGTTCCCATTTATGAGATAAGGCATATTTTCCGAGTTACTGATAGTTCCCATGGATTTTGATTCATAATTAAATGAATTCTATTTGGCTACATTACTAAAAAAATTTAAGATCATTATTTCACTACAGACCACTAATACTTCAATATTAATATTTTTTAATTTGTGCTTTATTTATGTGAACCCCTTAGAGAATTTTTGGCTCCGTCTGACAAGTGTTGTATATGATCGTTATATGGATATTCGTTTTTTCACAAAACGGACATCTGTATTCATCTGATACAACATTTGTTGGATTTTTCCTAGTATTTGGACAAGTTACAAACACAATAAAGTAATCATATTTTATAAATCATTTTAGTTTAAACGGTTCAAAAAATTTCGATGGCACTTCCTTTTTTCCCTGTTTACATGCATTTGTGTACGATACATGGAATAAAGGGAAGTGCTGCCGAAATTTTTTAGAATCGTTTAACCTGAAATGATTTATAAAATATGATTACGTTATTGTGTTTGTAATGGGAAGTAGGATAATCGGCTGTCAAAGTAAAAAAACAATAAACTTAAGAATTGAAAATTTGAATGCGGTATTTATTTGAATTTGTTAAAATAGTAAAGGGTTATATATGAATTTTTACAAGACTTTAATATGAAGTGTGTTATTCAATCTTCTAACCTACATTTTACAAATCAGGAAATATGTTCAATTATTTTCTCGATCGTAGTTGGATGTATGAACCTCGAAAAGGTATGAAAGGATCAATAAAAAGAACGTTTCTGTAACGGTGTACACGTATTTATTAGATTTGCTCAATCTAATAATCGAAATAACGTAGACATTCGTTGTCCGTGTAGTAAGTTCAAACATCTGAAGCATTGGAAACCAGATGTACGTGTGGATCCGCAGGATATGGATGTTTTTATAAATCATTGGAATAAAAAGATGTGGAAAAATTACAGAGAGACTCTGTCAAGGGCTAAGAGTTCAGGGAAAAAGCCAAGTTGGATGGGTGATGATATTTGGACTGGATTCCAACAATATTGGGAATCTGAAGCATTCAAAGTAAGTTATATTGTCACTATATTTTTACATTTAAATGTGTTGAATTATTTTACTTAATAGTGTGTATAAATTAATAGGAATTATTGGCAAGGAACAAGGCTAATAGGAACAAAAACCCCGCTTTACATCGTGGTGGCTCGAAATGCTTCCAACAACATAGGAGGGAATTGGTAAATAAATTAACCAATATTTATGTTATTGATGTATATATTTACTAGTGTCTCTTTACCATATATTCCATTCTTGTATATAATCTATTCTTGTATATACTCATGCAAATTATTAATATAATCTATTCTTGTATATATTCAGTGGGCAAAGTATGAAAAGGAGCCTACAACGGCTGAGGTTTTCAGAGTCACACATGCAGTGGAGCATACAGATGAGGATGGGAATGTTTCATATGATTGGTCGGACGACAAGGCTGCTTCTGTAATGGTAAATATGTTTATTTCTGTAATGAAAATATTTCATATTCGTTTATTTCACAGTAAATAAGTAAATTGTTAGCAATTGTGTCAAATATCTGTTCGTAATTGTAGGAGAGATATAAAGCAGAGCATGCACGAGCGATACAAGCGAGTGGACGGGAGTCGCTTACGGTTGATGAGTCTAATCGGATATGGGATTCAATCATTGAAGCGGCAAGTCGAAACAGGCGTTACAGTTTCGGCAATATGGTATGTACTCAACGTTTACACAGTAGAAACCTGTATGCCATGAACTTCTTATTTACTTGAGTTTATTACCAATAACTTGAGTTTTCTTATTGTTATTGTATGCCATGAACTTCTTATTCACTTGAATTATTTCACAGGCTCTTAATTTCCAAAGGGCATATAGGAGATCCATAGATGAGGAAGAGATTGCTCGGATGCAAACACAATTGGATGAGCTCAATGATTGGCGGAAGAGTCAGTTGGCGACGCAAATAGATGAGCGTATTGCTGCCTTCTATCAGGAGCATGGGTCAATGCCCGGGGAAGGAGGTGCAGATGCTGATGATGATGATGATGCTTAGTTGGTTTGTTTTGATGGGTACGCTTATATATATATATATATATATATATGTACATATTATGATGTGTTTGACATTTGGTACTTTGGATGTTGTGATTGATACTTAGTGTTTTGGTGGATTTGGTATTTTGGTTGTTGTGATTGATACTTTGGCACTTGATATGTACTGGTCGTTTAATTTAGTTATGTGGTTTGGTTTGGTGGATTTTCATATTTGGTTATGTTGATTTTCTTATATGATTTTGTGAATATATGTTGAAATATGCAATATTTGATGATTTGGTTGTGTTGGTATTGATTATATGGTATGATGGAATGGTATTATATGTGTGAAATGATGGAATTATATTATTTGGATTGATTGGGATTAAGGGTTGAAGGTGCTACAATGTGGCAGCAAGTTTTGCAACGGCTAGCAACGGCCATATTGCAACGCTTTGCAACGGTTTGCATCAACAATCCGAGAAACCAACAACCCCAACGGTTGCTTCCACGTGGACACTTAGCCGTTACAAGCCGTTGCAAAAAGAACAACGGAGCCGTCGCTTTCTTTAGTTGCAACGAGATATTTTGCAACGGCTTTTAGCGACGGCCGCCAACGGCTATTAGCCGTCGCTAAACAGTGCTTCTTTTGTAGTGGTTAGACCTACTTAAGCAATTGTTATTTTACTAGTTCATGTTTTTTTCAATGCTACTGATTAGCCCATGAATTAAAAATCTATATGATATTGGTAAACATTTGAAAAGTGTTTAGACAAGATTTTGTTCTTTGGTTTGGTTGTTTGAAGTTAATTGATTACTTGTCAATTATTCTCAGGATATTTCAACTGAAAATATATTGGTCTGCATCATTGCTAATTGGTGGTCTTTTCATTGATCTCGGCTTGGTGCAAAAAATATACATTTTTCTCTAAGCGATGAATTACGAGGCACAGTGGTTCTACAACCAGTTTGTGTATTAACACATTATAATGCGTTTTTGAATTCTAATATAATTAGCATTGACAATATATTCACATTTCATAGCAGTATGTGTCATGGTGGAAGTGAAAGATTTTTGCAATTTCCTGTACAAATTCTAATATAATTAGCATTGACAATATATTCACATTTCATAATAGTTCAATATCATGGTGTTTTTGTCTATTTCAAACTACGAAATCCTTATTGTCTGTCTATATTAATTGATTTATTGCACTTGCATTCCTTGGATCAACTACTGCAAATCCATAGTTAAACTCTGTTTTTAAACTGAGTACATACCTGTATATACAGTATGTGTATACGCATAGATGTATATGCATTTTTTTGCATGGGTATTCTTAGTTAAACGCTACTTTTAACATAGTTTTGAACATTAACTTTAAAGTAGTTAATGTAAGTGAATAGTAATACGAAAAAGTGTTTACATAAATGAGTTAAAATTACCGTGAATATTAGTTGTAAGAATTGGAATAACTCATCAGAAAGTAATGATTGCTTATGACTTATCAACTTAATTATTGGGAACTTATCTTACATTCCTATAGGTTGT
The DNA here is from genome assembly GCA_030737815.1 of Allium fistulosum. Classification (NCBI taxonomy): domain Eukaryota; kingdom Viridiplantae; phylum Streptophyta; class Magnoliopsida; order Asparagales; family Amaryllidaceae; genus Allium; species Allium fistulosum. The sequence continues at coordinate 286,558,317 of CM060904.1, read as the reverse complement.
TGGCGAACACGTAGATTGTAATGAGTAACTAATAAGTTGTTTTGACTATTTGAAACATTCTCTAAATTCCTTTTAATTATCTTCAGTTTTTCTGTTACATTTTTCTATTATAATGGTTTTCCAAAGATAAAAACAAAGAAGTTAATTGATTATATAGTTGCAAAAAAATACTATGACATAGTCGTAATGTATCAAGTTTTGATACAGCATGGTTCAAATTTGTCAAAATCTTTATAAAAAAATATTATAATGCAAGATGAAAATTATAGGAAATACAAATTTATATGTTCAATCTCAATGAATATGGAAAAACGATAAAGATAGTGATGGTTCAGAACAAATCATGATAAAAGTTGACGCATAAAACTATTGGTTCAATGTATCAAATTTTAATCTCTTGTAGAAATATCAAATCATGATAAAAATAGCTAAAATGTTTTCATCTCACATTTCAGCATATTGGTATACAACTAAAACCATACAACGTTTATTGGAGAATGGATTCCATACAATGACTAGGCACTAGGGTACCACCTATCATGGTACACGTCTAGAAAATGTACCGAGATCGAACCTATCGATCCCTGCCAACACAAGACCGGCACATCCCTTACTGGATATTACCGAATATGTCATCACCCCGATTGCTTTGCAACCCTTTTGAGATCTCATGCACAACCAATCCATAAATATGTAGATGTAGGATATCTAGAAAGGTGACAGCATACCCTAATGGGTGCGACCCACTTAGCCTTGCTGCATCTTCCATGATTTTCAGTCATTCTCAGTTGATGAGGCTTGAGGCTACGATTACCTTTCAAGAAATTTACACTTAGAATGCTCATTTCCCTCCAACGACAATGTGCTGATAGCATTCATCCATACAAGTTGTTCTGGGTCGAACAAACCGAATCTCCAAAATCACCGTCTTCACTATCTTCACGATATCACAATTCGCAACGCTCAGATCGGATCGAAGTGATTTCGGATAATTAAATCCGATCCCGGTCTCTTCGTAACAATTAACGAATTTGGCCAGATTTAATAGTCGATTATTTAACTATCAAATCACACACATAAGCAGTCACTAGGCCATATTATAAATCTCTCAACGTTTATTTCAAAATATCTTTACAAAGATATATATTCAATTTCTTTCAAAATTTCAATATTTGAAAACAATTTCAAATACTATATCCATAACATGATATTTCCAAACCATATCATCACTTAGAAATAATTCCAATTTCAATTTATAATCCATTACTTAAAAAAATATTTCTTTATAAATCCTTTCGTAGTTAATATACTTCCAAAACCTTCCACTCCAATGCTTAGGAAAATATTTCAAGTTTATTTTCCAAAACCATTTCTAATATCAACACTTAGGAAATTTTCATAGCTTATCTTGATTGCATGAGTATAATTACATACAAAAGAGGATTTTCTATTTTACCCACTTAATAAACATTTACAAATTCATTTGCGAATCCTCAACCCCTTTATAGCTCATTTTATAAATTCTCGGAATCCATCTCAAATTTCTTTTTACAATTTCAAAGAAATTATTGATTATACTTATTTATGATCGACTAACAATTTATAACTCCTTTTTGAATTCAGATTCATATTTCAAAGTTCTCGTATCTGACATTTTGGAAATTTCCTTAAGTTTCGAGGATTCCACTATAAGATTTCCTCTTATAAATCACATCCATTAAATACAACCCCATTTACAAATCTCGAGAGTATTTATAAATAACTTCAATCAATTTCCAAAACTCTATATTTATAAGATAAGTATTTTAAAGAATAAAAATATTTTTTTAACACATTTAAGTAATTATTTAAAATATCAAGCCCGTTTAAATAAACAACGATAACAAATTTTCAATTCATTCATATATAACAATAATCGATTTTCAAAGCTTATTATAAAAAATAGAATTCATTTCAACAAATATTAAATATTGAATAACCAACTTCCCGAAATAATTTCAATATAAATAACAGTTTTTAAAACTACAATATTTAAATAATAAAATCCCCTTTAAAAACAAACCTTAATCTCTTGATAAAACTATTTTTAAAATTCAACCTAACCATTTTTATGTTTATAAACCTCTCTCGATTTATCACAACTCGATTCTCATTTCCAATTTCACAACTATTCCTAAATTCTAAAATAGAATCTACTATTTCTTTCTAAGTCAGTTTTCATATCTCATTTTAAATTCACACTGTGAACTTATATTTTCCATTTATCAAATGATAATCATTCCACTTTATTATAAACGTTGTTTATAAGTTTCATAAACTCCTTCCCAGTTTCTGCAGGTTTATATTACAAAAATCTATTTATAAATCGATTTCTAATTAAGATTCCATTTATAAATCTATTTCTTAAAAAATCCAAACTAATTCCAAAACCATTCAAATCTCGATTTTGACTTCCATTTCGTATTTAAAGAATCTTATTCAGAATCCATTTGTTTAAAAATCCTCAATTTAAAATTCCCTATTTGAAACCATTTTATGAAATAGCTAAATAAATATCCAAAACCCAATCATTTATTTTATCTAATTCACCTTTCTGAATAATCCCAAAATTCAATATAAATATTATCATTTCCAAAATTGCCTTTTAATTTCCTTTTTAAATTCAAAAATATTATTTTTGGTATTTATAATATCAAAATTAGTGCCAGTGTTACTATAGCATCCAATATATCAAATTACACAATAATCCATAACATATAATCCAATCACATCATATATCACTATATATGAAAAAAAAACAATCAATATATTCGAGGAATCCAGTTGGATCCCTCCAATCTGTTTCCCTGCATCCACAGATGTTATATAATATAAAATACCAATTCTGCTTCGAGGCAGGATATCGCGGTAATATATGGTCATCCGCTATTGTGGGGGCGCATAGTGTCTCATCCGCTCCGATCGGTGGGAATATATCCAACTACTATGTATACTACTATATATATAATAATATAACATCCAACTGATAATAATTTATCAATCCACGCAATCAACTAATAAATAATTTTAACTATTTAAAACAGAACCGATTATCCAAGATGAGTGAGATATACTCACATTTATTTTCTGTTGTCACCAAGGCGTTCCAGTTTGGAACTAAAACCGGACGACTCCGATTTTAGCGCAAATTTCCACAATCTCCAAATTTATCCAAACTAGTTCCATTTCGAAGCTCTCGTCATCACGATCGCAATGCAAAAAAGTTTCGTCCTAAACGGACCTCGTATGAAGGAGATACGGATTTTATAAGTTAACGATACATTAAATAAAAATAAATAAACAATTTAAACTTCAATGAAATTACAACCTTGCCCCTCCCTTTCTTCTTCTTCCTCCCCTCTCTTCTGTTTTTTTCCTATGCACGCACGACATAAATGTGCATGGCCTTCACTGATACGAAATGCCGCTCGCTTAAACCAAAATCCGACGATGCCAAACTCTTCCTCTCCTCGAACTCGACTCCATCAACGTCACCACGATGACTCCGCACTCCTCCTTCAAAACGTGACATCGTGGTAGTGTTTTTCTCCCTCTGTCAGGTCACGATCGCCACCAAGGTGACGTACACCCCCAAAAGCCAACCGCAAGTGCTACTCGCCCTCCCAAATCCAAATACGACCACCTTTTTCCAAATTGAGCACCTCACCTCTGCAAATTCGCAACCCTAGTTGAAGCGCTTGAAACTTCCGCTGTCAAACATCACCAATCATGGCCGCACCTTACAAAAATTGCCTCAGGTCGAAGCTCTCCACGAAATATGAATTTTAAAACTAGTTTCGGATTTTATTGTTTTGTAGAAATTGAAAGATAATTTTTTTTAGTTCATCCATTATTTTTTTCCCTGTAAAGTCGCGTATTAATAAGAGAGGAAAAGAAGAAGGCTGTGTGTAGGGGTGGCTTGTACAGATAGGTAGGGTGGCTGATAAGAAGGTTTAGGGTAGGTAAAGTCAAATCAAATAAAAATATATATTATTTAAATTCAAAATATCTCGCTTATAGTAACTTAAAAATCCCGAATCCCTATTGAGGCGTGCCGCTTGGCGTTTCTAATATTATACCCCTATTTCGAACGCAATGGAATAGGTTTCAAGACCCAATTCGATCGTATGAAGAAGATAGCTTTTTTGAACCCAATTATTATATTAAAATTTCAATATAAATTTTCAACGCATTTCTATCTCATACGACCAAACGGTGAATCCAATTGCCACGAAATTTGAAATCCGATAATAATACACTATTACAGATCCAATGGTACTAGTATCATCGAATTCTGAGACTGTTCCTCGAAAGACTATTTTTATATGTTAATTAAAACGAGTTATTTACAAAATCTGTTAAATCATTTTTAAATTCAATTTAAAAGTTTTTATTATCTTCATTATTATTAATAGAAATTTAATAAGCCCTTAAATCATTTTTATCCAAATAAAAATCCAAGATTTCAATTAGTAAATTCAACCATTTAATTATCCAATAAATCATTATATTTGAAATTCAAGTTATTAAATCTATAAAATTTACTTTTAAATATTTAAAATTAATTAATTATTTGAATTTCAAATCACTAAAATTCTGGGTCGTTACATTCCTCCCTCTTAAAAGAATTTCGTCCCCGAAATTGGCCAAGGTAGGAAAAATGTCCAAACCAATTTCTTTCCTAAAACAAATTAGTTGAAATAACTTCCCAAATCCATTTAAGCCATTAACTTCCCAAAAATAAATTTGTTGAAACCTTGTTATAACTTTTACTAAGTTTCCAAATTCATTCATAGATTCCAACTAATATTATCCATTTAATCATTTCGGATTCTAACTCAAAAACAAATTTTAGTTATTAAGAATTTTCTTCAAAATTTCTAACTTTTTAAATTTCCAGAAAATTTTGCCAGCGTCTCCTTTGCGTGGCTAGATTAGAACAACTAAAATCGCCACTACGGGCCCAAACCAGCAAAAGAAAACAAAAGTCAAGTGGCTTAATCATAAAACCATCCATCAGTCAACAATATAAACATGTACCTTCTAGTCGAGCAACCCAATTTTTACTTATGAAACAAAAGGCATCAAATTAGCTCTTGCTTTTATATACCTGCATCTTATTTACCAATGATATCCAATCATATAGTTCATAACCACATTATCCTACATTTTCCAATTCTCAACATTTGTTTTACTTAAGCCCGTACGATGTACATATATCCTCCGTACGCAATATCAAATCTGATCGCTCACTCGATCACACAATTTCACTTTCGAACTAGTATCTTTCACACGACCACTCTAGTGCGGACTCAGATCTGGTTTCTTGATCAGAAACAGTCATTCTCCTTGCATAGCCATATACTATGATAGAGAATCCCAAAATCAATCAAAAATCCATATTCAGTGTTCGCTGTCGAGAATCGAGTGAAAAATCCTAACTTGGATCGATATAAATTATCTCAAAATTCTGTGCTCGAAACTGGATCAAACCGTTATACGAATAAAATAATATACGTACAACTTACGTATTTATTTCGATTGATTCTTAGCTATCCCAATTTCTCTTATTCACATTCATTTCATTTACAATCAATTATTCTCAATTCATTATTCACGTCCCTTATTTACTTCTTTACATAGTATATTCCATAATACTATTATCACTTAAACATCATTCCATAGAATTTGTTCACTTAAGTTCATTTTAAAACATTTTGTACAACTTAAGTTTATATCCATTTTAACTCAAATCAAATTTCAATTCCCTTTGACTCAATCCATTTGTTTACATTTCAACCATATTCCAAATCAAATTCAACTCACTAATTTATTCAATTAGTTCATCCCTTAATTCATTTCCAAAAAATTATTTTATTTAACCTAACTTAGGCTAAATTTCTTTCCATAATTCATTTTATACTTAACTTAAGTTAAGTTTAATTCCATAGTTCAATTCCAAAATTACTTTCCTTAATATTCACATACAACAATTTAAAATATTGCTTTAACTTATCAATTTCCAAAATTTATAAATTATTAAGCCTATTTTCTCATATTTCCAATAAACATGAAAATCCCAGAGTTTAAACACCTTGTTCTAAAGTATTTCAAACTATTTTTGAAATCATATATATATATATATATATACACACACAAAATCCCTTGGTATATCAAATCATTCTTTTGAATTTCAAACCAAAACCAGTTTTACCAAACAAAACTCCAATGGTAGCAATTCCTCTTTGGGAAATTCGAAAATGAACGTCGATGATGCTACAGTCATCACCGAAATTATTTTCAGTGACCGAAGTGAGTTCAGTGCTTTCTATTCCCTTTAAAATCCTTTAAAAATATTTCCATTATTTTTGTTCAAAAACATTAAATTTCCAGCTTTTAAACCCTTTTTATAAATCATATTTATAATATACTTTTGAAATTTTATTTCCCTTTAATTTATAAATCATATATTTATATATTCTCACTTTGGTTATATAAAATCATTCCTTTGTTGCTTACCTTATTTACTTTATAGTATCAACCTTTATTCGGTCATAAACAACAATCACCAAATGATAATAATCAAATATTATCACTCTCTAACAACCAAACACACCATATATACCATAATATTTTTTTTTAAAATTATTTCTTTATATATAAAACTATAATCAGGGTTAAATTATTTCATTTACCCAATTTCAAAATAATACCATGTCAAATTGCTCTGTTCAAGTGTTTAGAGATTCCTATCAATAACGTTAATTACTCGTATTAACCAGAATCCATAAGCCACTCAAAAAATCAACCAACATAATATAAAATAATTTATATTCACTAACAAATACGTGCTCACACACACACACACTCAAATTCATTCTAGGGTGCCACTGACCCTATCTCTAACGAGTTACCCCACCAAAGCCAAGGTTCTCGCTTAACTTGGCTCTGATACCAAATGTAGCGACCCACCGTTCCGTACCCTTTGAGTTGACATTAAACCATACTTGTCCAACACAAATTGTACGAAAAGACGAATAACTAGGAGAAGAAGAGGATAGAAGAAGAAACAATAACACAGAATCTCACAATCGCAGCGGAACAATATATAATAGATAATAACATATCTTTATATAGAAAGAACTATAACTGTTATTATACATACCATCATTAGAGTACAAAAATCAACAAATCAATTCTGGACAGTTATAATAACTAGTCCTCACAAGTGCTGAATATGCAGTCTATACACATAGCGGAAATAACCAAGTACGTGTAATACGTCTGAGACTCCTCCTGCTCGTCTCCTATGCCCCATAGCATCCTAACCTTAATCTATAATACTCGGTCTGACCCGAGCATTATGATAAAATAACACCCAAGTCAGTCTGAAAAACCAGCATGAGAAAAAACACACTCAATTTGAATTTAATTATTCTCAAAAATTCCTTTGAAAAATAAAGGTATCTTGTAAGACCACGCCACACATAAACACGACGGGTTTTTACCTTACGATAACCAAATCACTTTTATAGAAAAATCATCTGATATTATAATGGTGTCTATAGGAAATAAACTATAAAATAGTTGAAATGCTTGCATCTCACATTTTAGCATATTGATATACAACTAAAACTGTACAACGCTTATTGGAGAATGGATTCCATACAATGACTAGGCACTGGGGTACCACCTATCACGATACACGTCTAGAAAATGTATCGAGATCGAACCTATCAATCCCTGCCAACACAAGATCGGCCTAACCCTTACTGGATAGTACCGAATATGTCATAACCCCGATTGCTTTGTAACCCTTTTGAGATCTCATGCACAACCAATCCATAAATATGTAGATGTAGGATATCTAGAAAGGTCACAACATACCCTAATGGGTGCGACTCACTTAGCCTTACTACATCTCCTCTGATTTTCAGTCATTCCCGGTTGATGAGGCTTAAGGCTACGATTACCTTTCAAGAAATTTACACTTAGAATGCTCATTTCCCTCCAATGACAATGTGCTGATAGCATTCATCCATACAAGTTGTTCTGGGTCTGAACAAACCAAATCTCCAAACTCACCGTCTTCAATATCTTCACGATATCACAATTTGCAATGCTCAAATTAGATCGAAGTGGTTTCCAGATAATTAAATCCGATCTCGGTCTCTTCGAAACGATCAACGAATTTGGCCAGATTTGATAGTCGGTTATTTAACTATCAAATCACACACATAAGCAGTCACTAGGCCATATTATAAATCTTTCAACGTTTATTTCAAAATATCTTTACAAAGATATATATTCAATTTCTTTCAAAATTTCAATATTTGAAAAAAGTTTCAAATACTATATCCATAACATGATTTTTCCAAACCATATCATCACTTAGAAATAATTCCAATTTCAATTTATAATCCATTACTTAAAAAAAATTTCTTTATAAATCCTTTCATAGTTAATATACTTCCAAAACCTTCCACTCCAATGCTTAGGAAAATATTTCAAGTTTATTTTCCAAAACCATTTTTAATATCAACACTTAGGAAATTTTCATAGCTTATCTTGATTGCATGAGTATAATTACATACAAAAGAGGATTTTCTCTTTTACCCACTTAATAAACATTTACAAATTCATTTGTGAATCCTCAACCCCTTTATAGCTCATTTTATAAATTTCTGGAATCTGTCTCAAATTTCTTTTTACAATTTCAAAGAAATTATCGATTATACTTATTTATGATCAACTAACAATTTATGACTCCCTTTTGAATTCAGATTCATATTTCAAAGCTATCGTATCTGACATTTTGAATAGTTCGTTAAGTTTCCAGGATTCCACTATAAGATTTCCTCTTATAAATCACATCCATTAAATACAACCCCATTTACAATCTCAAGAGTATTTATAAATAACTTCAATCAATTTCCAAAACTCTATATTTATAAAATAAGTATTTTAAAGAATAAAAATAATGTTTTTAAACACATTTAAGTAATTATTTAAAATATCAATCCCATTTAAATAAACAACGATAACAAATTTTCAATTCAATCATAAATAATAATAATCGATTTTCAAAGCTTATTATAAAATTTAGAATTCATTTCAACAAATATTAAATATTGAATAACCAACTTCCCAAAATGATTTAAATATAAATAACAGTTTTTAAAACTACAATATTTAAATAATAAAATCCCTTTTAAAAACAAACCTTAATCTCTTGATTTAACTATTTTTAAAATTCAAACTAACCATTTTTATGTTTATAAACCTCTCTCGATTTATCACAACTCGATTCTCATTTGCAATTTCACAACTATTCCCAAATTCTAAAATAGAATATAATATTTATTTCTAAGTCGGTTTCCATATCTCATTTTAAATTCTCACTGTGAATTTATATTTCCCATTTATCAAATGATAATCCTTCCACTATATTATAAACATTGTTTATAAGTTTCATAAACTCCTTCCCAGTTTCTGCAGGTTTATATTACAAAATCTATTTATAAATCGATTTCTAATTAAGATTCCACTTATAAATCTATTTCTTAAATAATCCAAACTATATTCCAAAACCATTCAAATCTCGATTTTGACTTCCATTTCGTATTTTAAGAATCTTATTCAAAATCCATTGTTTTAAAAATCCTCAATTTAAAATTCTCTATTCGAAACCATTTTATGAAATAGCTAAATAAATATCCAAAACCCAATCATTTATTTTATCCTATTTAATTCCTTTTTGAATAATCCCAAAATTCAATATAAATATTTTCATTTCCAAAATCGCCTTTGAATTTCCTTTTTATATTCAAAAATATTCTTTATGGTATTTATAATATCAAAATCAAGGCCAGTGCTACTATAGCACCCGATTTATCAAATCACACAACAATCCGCAACAGATTATCCAAACACATCACATACCACTATATATGAAAAAAAACAATCAATATATTTGAGGAATCCAGTTGGATCCCTCCAACCTGTTTCCCTGCATCCATAGATGTTATATAACATAAAATACCAATCCTGCTTCGAGACAAGATATCGCGGTAATATAGGGTCATCCGCTATTATGCGGGACGCATTGTGTCTCATCCGCTCCAATCGGCGGGAATATATCCAACTAGTATATATACTACTATATATATAATATAACATCTAACTGATAATAATTTATCAATCCATCTAAATAACCAATAAATAATTTTAACTATTTAAAATAGAACCCACTATCCAAGATGAGTGAGATTTACTCACATTTTTTTTCTATTACCACCGAGGCGTTTTAGTTTGGAACTAAAACCGGACGACTCCGATTTTAGCCCAAATTTCCACTATCTCCAAATTTATTCAAACTAGTACCATTACGAAGCTCTCGTCATCACGATCGCAATGCAAAAAGTTTCATCCTAAACGGACCTTATATGAAGGAGATACGGATTTTATAAGTTAACGATACATTTTAAATAAAAATAAATAAACAATTTAAACTTCAATGAAATTACAACCTTGCCCCTCCCTTTCTTCTTCTTCTTCTTCTTCCCCCCTCTTCTGTTTTTTCCCTGTGCACGCACGACATAAATGTTCATGGCCTTCACTGATACAAAACGCCGCTCGCTTAAACCAAAATCCGACGATGCCAAACTCTTCCTCTCCTCGTACTCGACTCCATTAACATTACCACGATGACTCTGCACTCCTCCTTCAAAATGCGACATCGCTGCAGTGTTTTCCTCCCCTTGTCAGGTCGCGATTACCACCAAGGCGACGTACACCTCCAAAAGCCAGCCGCACTCGCCTTCCCAAATCCAAATACGACCTCCTTTTTCCAAATTGAGCACCTCACCTCTGCAAATTCGCAACCGTAGTTGAAATGCTTGAAACTTCCATTGTCGAACATCACCAATCATTGCCGCACCTTACAAAAATTGCCTCAGGTCGAAGCTCTCCATGAAATATGAATTTTAAAACTAGTTTCAGATTTTATGTTTTGTAGAAATTAAAAGATATTGTTTTTAGTTCATCCAATATTTTTTTCTCTGTAAAGTCGCATATTAATAAGAGGGGGAAAGAAGAAGGCTGTATGTAGGGTCGGCTTGTACAGGTAGGTAGGGTGGATGATAAGAAGGTTTAGGGTAGGTAAAGTGAAATCAAATAAAAATATATATTATTTTAATTCAAAATATCTCGCTTATAGTAACTTAAAATCCCAAATCCCTATCGAGGCGTGCCGCTTGGCGTTCCTAATGTTATACCCCTATTTCGAACGCAATAGAACAAGTTTCGAGGCCCAATTCGATTGGAGAAGATAGCTTGTTTGAACCCAATTATTATATTAAATTTTCAATATAAATTTTCAATGCGTTTCTATCCCGTATGACCAAACGGTGAATCCAATCATCACGAAATTTGAAATACGATAATAATACACTATTATGGATCCAATGGAACTGGTTTCGTCATATTTCGAGATTGTGCCTCGGAAGGCTATTTTTATATGTTAATTAAAACGAGTTATTTACAAAATCAGTTAAATCATTTTTAAATTCAATTTAAATGTTTTTATTTTCTTCATTTTTATTAATAGAAATTTAATAAGCCCTTAAATCATTTTTATCCAAATAAAAATCCAAGATTTCAATTATTAAATTCAACCATTTAATTATCTAATTAATCATTATATTTGAAATTCAAGTTATTAAATCTATAAAATTAAATTTTAAATATTTAAAATCAATTAAATATTCCAATTTCAAATCACTAAAATTATGGGTCGTTGCATGCATAGCTGATAGCATTTTTTATGTGAGTGATCATGAGTAGTAGGACATTTGGCATACCATTTCTGTTTCTATTCATTTTGTAGTAACATGGATTTACAAACAAGCATGACTATGATCTATTGCAAACTAATATATGGTGTGCCATTTATAAAAAATAGACTAGTTTAGAGGTTTCAAGACTCTAACACAATACATTTCTATCATATTTGTTCACGTTTGCTTAGACAATTGCTCTTCATATAGTTATATAGTTAGTGCTTATAGCACTAGATCTTAACTTTTATTTGATCTCTATAAAACTGAAATTGAAAAAATAATATACATTGTGCTATAAAAATAATATACCTGGTTTGTTGAGTTATACAGGTCTTGATTTTACATCACAACGACTTCCACAACAAATGCAACTGGCTCATGCCCCTACCCTTGCTTCGAGGTCTACTTCAATACCGTTCGGTCTAGATTTTAAATCTTGTGTTATTTTTAGTATATACTACATGTTTATGTTGGTTTAGGCTTGAATAACGATGTTTTGTAACTATGTCAAGACTTTATGAATGGTGTGAATACATGAATCTTTTTTGTTATTTTTAGTAACTATGAATGAATGCGGTTGTTATTAGTACAATATTTTGGTTTTAACTACAAAGTAATTTTAACTACATGAATCATTTGAAATTTTTTAGCACCTGGTAAAAACAGTTATAAAAGTCCTTATTGCAATGGACGAAATAAGTTGTAAACCAGCCTATTGCAACAAGCAAAAATAGTTGTAGAAGTCCTTATTGCAATGGGTAAAAACAATTACAGAAGACCCTAATGCACCTGGCAAAAACAGTTGTAATAAAAATCTACTACAACGGTTGTTGCCAATGGTCGAAAATAGTTGTAAAATGCACCTATCCTATTATTACTTCGCCTATTACAATGGTTTAGTACCTATTGTTAAAGACCTATTACAACCAGCATTGCCAATTGTGGATTTGGTATTTTGTTATAGTGCAATATGTTAATTACGGCTTGGTAATTGAACTTGAATAGGATTTTAAAGATAATCGTCATGTTGAAAAGTAATCATAAGTATTTAATCATAAAATGAAAATATTAGTAATGCATGAGAATGAATGCTGTAAGTTGAGACGTTGTGTAAATTATTTGATTATCACTTTGTTTTAGGAATGGGTATGTGAGTAAAGAATGGTTTTGTATATTTAAGACTGACATTGATAGATGAATGTAGAAGTTAACTTAAAGTAAAATTTATACTCGAACAATGGTTGAAATGGTTCATCGTCTTAAATCGTTCGTCGAGTATGAAGTTATACTCTTTTGAATGTCAAATGACTTATAACAAAGGCATGAATAATCCAAGTGTAGAGATGTTATTGCAAAGTTTCTCAATCATACAAAGCTTAACATCGAAGGCATGAGAAAGAAAGATGAACATGAAAGAGGTGGAATGAATGTTTAATACGAAAATTCTTCCATCAAGATTCAGTCTCTACCTCATTCGTCATTCCGACATATGAACCCAAATTCCAAACATCTGAATTTTTGAAAATTCAACCCCATTATTCCAGTGTAAAATTGGAATATTCAGACATCTGTATTTCTAGACCAAATGTCTAAATTCAGGGCCAAACGTTTAGATTCCCAGTTTAGACATCTGAACTATTGTATTGTTGAGGAATTGTCTTATGTTTTAAAATTTGGATTTCAAGGGTTAGGGTACATTTCAAGGGATTTTCTGATGCCCGTATTGTTTGGAGTGACCTTAGAGTAATAAGATAGGTTCAAGGATGGTATGTTGTATCTTGGAAAATGTACAATGAATGCTAGGTCATGAGTGACTATGCGATGTTTTGAGACATGATTCGATTCATATAGTGGTTTATAGAGTCATCCGGTGGCTTCGAGATAAGACAATCGAGTATTGTGATATACAATTCCATACAATACAACATTTACAGTGTAAGTACATTTCCATTAGCTACAAACTTAGGATTTGATATTTATAGACGGTTTGTTGAACAAGGCATAGTTGTCTTCATTACTAGTGTTAGTCGACATCAATTCAGAGACAGAAGATGTTCTATCTCTGTGCAGAGGTGATAGACTTGGGATACTTTTACAAAGGGTTATTAGCCTCAATTTTCTTGTCCTAAGTCCTCTTGTTTAACAAATGATAGTGGTTATGCATGATATATTGATTTGTGATCTGTACGATTATAGGTGGTGGATGATGCGGTAAAATGTCATGGTATTGTGTTGAACAGGTGACCATACTTAGAGGGTCTTAGCCTTATCGGGAGCTCTGAGTTCCACAACCCTAGTGTATGGTGGTTAAGTCATGTTTGGGTGCCATGATGATCAGTATATAGTAGATTTATCACGTATTGCGTATAACTTTAGTAAAAATATGCTAACTTATTGGACGAGTGTGAAGTTTCAGTTTGAGTAAGGTTTCATTAACTTGTATGTATCCATTTGGTATTGCACATGATATAGTAGCATGTTAGTAATCTTGTAGATTAGCGATATTTTCTTTTATCAGACTTTATGTCTAACCCACTCTTTGTTGTCACTTTTGTTAACTATTCTTTAAGTAAGTTAACTTAGAGATGGGGATTCTACTAGTTGGAGGCAAGTTGTAGAGCCATAGTTATTACCACTATGGTTGTATATGTCCAGTATATTGTGATATTACATGTAAACGATTTTGTATCTTGAGATGTTGTATATGATATTTGTAGTACCATTTGCACGATGTATTATGATATTAAATCATATGTCCCTGCGATGTGATATGCACTTAGTATATTACATATTTTTATTGACATTATATTTATTCTTTTAGTTATGAGATCTAGTTTGTGGGCACGTACTCTATGTGTTGTTATTCTAGATCCTACCCTCAACAAACAATCATTTATGATACTTATGGAATTTGAGTGCTTTTAGGCATGGATTATGAGCGTTGTGGATGGTGGGACATTACTTAGCTTCTGCCTCTAGAACCAAAACTATTGTTTAAATTGATCCATTAACAAGGACCATGTGTTAGTCATGGTCAGCTTCGATCAATAGTAACATTTTGCTTCCATATGGTAAAGTTTGAGAGAAAATTTGACATTTGACCACATATGCAACATGAACCATTTACATAGCTTTAGTAAAGTTACGCAGACGGTATGTTGAGTCCGTAGTTTTGTCATCTCAAGTGAACTTTTACCGGCGTAGTTGTGGAAAGTTTGCACTATATGATATCATAAAATTTTTGTAGTCTTCATTCAAGTTGGTGTTCTTTCAACATGCCATTTTCTCTCAATCCGGTCTAATTGTCTTCTAAGCGATTGTACTTCTTTATAACGAGCTGAGAAAAGAGATGCTCAAGTTGTTCTTACTCTATTCTCCCGATTGTATATGCCATCTTGACCAAGAGAATTTCCTCCTACCCTATCTCAATTCTCATTCTTTCTATACTTCTAATTGTGGCCTTTATCATAATCTTTATGAGCATCTCTATAGGAAGATACATGATAACCAACTGCTTGTGCTCGTAGTTCATGCCTAAATGGAGAATCTTTATCACCTCTTCTACTATATTCTTAATCAAATGCCAAAGATCCTGTTCGAACATAACTATCTTGATCGGTCTTATAAACTTGACCACCAACTTCATTTCAGATGCCTTCACCATCTTAGCCCACTGTATCTCGACTGGCCATATTTTGATCGTCTACATCTTCTCGAGTGCCAACACTATTCTGATCACTTATACCATTTCAATCGCCATTCCTGCTTACATTGCCTATTATTGGTACTAAATTTGGGTCAACCTTAATTGTTTACCTTCACAAAAATAAAGATACTTGAGAAAGATAAAGTTCCTAATCAAGTGCGCTAGTTTAGATCCATATTAAGTCATTATGCAAATTATCGTTTGTATAAGTCTTTTATGTACAAAGTCATAAAATCAAGTTTGTTCAATCGACCATTGATGGTCCCCTTTCAAGCTTTCTTATTTATGCGAAAATAAAATGAAAACAAGGAAGAAGATACAATCAGGAAAATTGACCCTTTTAGAAGGGGTACATGTCTATTTATAAAAAAACTTTAATTCTTGAAATTGCGCCACGTGTCACCTGTAATGGACAAACAATAGATATTCAGCTTTGTTCATGGAGCTTAATGTTCATAACACGATGGCATGTATTAGCTTACTTAATGATAGCTTAGTCATTCTTCCTTTTAATTGATTTGGTTAGTTAACCCACGATAGCTCCACTTCTTTATGTCTAACTGGCTTTTCAAGTCATCTCATGATAGACTAATCTTGCGATAGCTCCCATATAGTGCCATTTAATAGCCACAAAAATCATTATCTGATACCTTCTATATTTCACCCAGCAATGACCCGAAGATCATACCACGAGGACATTAACTTCCTAATTCTATGACAGCTTCAGAAATAACTTCATGATCGCTTTAAAGAGTACTTCACGATGGCTTTGAGAAATTTGTAACATCGCCTATCTAGAGGCACAAAGCTAAGCACTACAGATGCTGCAGTCATCCATAGTATTAACTTCCAGCGACTAAATACGGCTATGCTAATGGTATCGATAATATCAGAAGCATTTGAATATAAAACAAAATCATAGATTTCACAAACATCTTTTCACATTACATTTTCAAAACACATGTTTCATATTCAAATTACATAATCTCATAATCGTTTCCCAGGTTCTGACAAAATATAATTATTATTTAAATGCCCCAAGAGCGACATATGATGATGCCCCCTTGGTTGACCAGAGTACTATATAGACACAACTGTCTTAAATACAACACAGCGGAATAAAAAAACAAAATAGCAACTCCTAAATAGCTATCCTTCAGCCACCTGCTCTTCTCCGGAAGCTTTATTCGTCAACCGACTAAAACTTGTAAAACCTCAACCCTCGGCCTACTCAAATCAATTTTGAGAACCTGAGAGTTTAAGAGGAAAACATAAACTTCGAGTCAGACATAAAACCTGGTGTGAATAATACTATACATCTCGATTATACGATATTAAGTAAGACCATGCCGCTTAGCGAAACGGGTTTCCCCTCACTAATATCCTTTTAAAACAAATCTTTTGCTAAACAAAATCCTGCAACCAAAACTGGTTAAAACTGTAAAGTATTATTATGTAAACATACATATCAGGTAACAAATGAACTATCTATCCGAACACTATAGTTTTGTTTGGCTAACTAATAACCTTTGGCTGACTCGGGCCTACCAGAGAATATAACAAAATAATCTAACATCTGTTAGACACACCTCTTTTGGACGGTCTGTCCTTAACTATCTGTTAAATACTTCTCTTCTGGACGGTCTGTCCCTAACTTAACATCTCCCAGGGTCACCTGATCCTAATGGTTTTTTGGGCTCACCAATAAACTATCTATATACAAACATATATTCCCTTATGTGTGTAATCATAATTTTACTCTTACCTGTGACAAAGTTCTACACATTGGAATTTTGGACATAATTAGCTGTGGCTAATGGCTAATGTATAGGGCGCGACCCTATACCAGTCCCATCTGGTATTCTAATATCTGAGTCATTTTACTTGGGGAAACCTTCCCAAATTTTTCCTTGAAAAGCTTTCCAAACTGATTTAAAGCCTTTAAATCTAATTCACACAAGGAAAATACATATACTCTATGCTTTACTCAAAATCAGATTGCCATGTTATATATACTTTACCCAAATCTTAGTTGATGAAAACATATAAACCTTTGAAAGTACCCCTTTCAAATCTATTGAAAGTAACCCTTCCGAAACTAAGTAAAACCCTTTATTCAACCTAGGCTGAAAGGCCAAAACCTTCCTTTCGAAACCATTTATAGAAACCTTTCGAAAGCTTTAAAACCTCAGACATCTTTCTTTTAAAACACTTTAGAACCACTTCTCGAAAACATTGGAAAAACCTTTCCTCTTAGACCTTTCAAAACCGTTGGAAAACCTTTCTTCAAAACCTTTCGAAATCATTGGAGGACCACCTCTTCGAAACCTTCATTTAAAACCCTTTCGAAAGCAATAAAACATTAAACCTTTCGAAAGCCTTTGGTTTCAATTAAAACTTGTGGAAAATTTTCAAAACCATTTAAAATTTACCCCTTCGAAACCTTTGAACTGTTTCGGTCGAAACCATTCGGATTATGCCTTCAAGTAGAAAGCATTGCTTTCGAAAGCTATTCTTAAGTAAAGAAGTGTTGGTGTCGAAATCAACCTTTCGAAAGCGTTGGAGAAGTGGCCAAGTTTTTAAAACAAAGTATACCTTCTGAAACCATTGACTTCGAAAGGTAAAAGCGGAAGCTAGGGGTTTTGACTCCTTCGAAAGCATTACTTAAAACAAAAGAGCGCAACCCATTCGAAACCATTTCTGTAAAACAATTTGACCTGGTCGAAAGCTAACCAAGTCAAAAGCAAAGCAGGCGCAACTTCATTTTAAAACAAAGGCATGCTTCAACCCTGTCGGAACCATACGTTTCGACCCTACACCTTCCGCCTTTATCTAATTTTCTACGTACCAAGTATATTGATACCATGCGCATTGGTTTCGAAAGAAATGATGGCGAAACATCTAGGTCGGAAACCCTGGTGCCGAAAGTGGCGAAACAGGCTAAAACGAGTAAATTTTGTCTTTAACTTAGAGGAGACGTACTTTTTGACTAACCTGCTATGTTTGTCAAATTTTCATTGATTACTAAATTTCTTTTTATTCAAAAGTGTTGCCAAAATTTCAGAAATAAATAATAATTTTATTTTATAAAATACCCCTTCTCGTTTTATAAATATATAAAACATTTAAGTCCCATGCCTGAAATAATTTTATATATTCATTAAAACACTTAGAAAAATTCTACAAAAATTCCAGAAAATCATTTTCAATATGTTTTCTAACATATATATATTTTTTAGACTAAAATAAATAATTATTTAGCCGTATATAATTTATAACCCAAATGATTATTTTCTACACTAGAAAATTTATATAAAATCCACAATAATTCGAAAAATTATGAAAATTGAAAACCATCTCTAAAATATCATTTTTGATCTAAATCTAAAATCACAAGACATTTGGATGTCATTTAATAGGTTTTTCTTATCAAAACATATCATAAAACCTATATGAACAAGCATAAATCATCAACACGTATACATAAACATTTAATTCATCAAAAACATGACATAATCATGTGAAACACTTCGGATTCAACTTAAAACCGAAAACATTTAAGAAAATGAGATGTAGTCATTATTAATCTTAGCTTGAGTTTAAGGATTTGAGATTTGAATAGCTTTTGATTTGATTAACCTTCTTCCTTAGCTTTTTCTTCCTTTAGTTCTCTAAAATGGTGGCCGGTCTCTATGTTTTTAATTTGCAAATGAGAATGAATAAGAGAATACACGGCTAAGGGGTTTAAGGTTTAGGGAATAAGGATTTTCCTTGTTCCCATTTTGCCCCTGCCTACTTCCTATCTTTTTATCTATTTTATTTCATGTTATCTCATTTTGATTTACTCGTTAACATGGAACAACTAACCTTATTAATCACTACATTATTTTATTTTATTTAGCTAATTAAATATCCTAAATAATGTTACTAAAATATGGGGTGTTACAATCTCCTCTCCTTAAAGAATTTCGTCCTCGAAATTACGATAAGGTACACAACAAAACAATCAAAGGTAAAATATACCATCAAACAAATCAGGATAAGCATCTCTAATCTTGCTCTTAGTCTCCCAAGTACAGTCCTTATCATCGTCACTCCACTGGACCTTCACTAATCTGACTGTCTTGTTCCTCAACTTCTTCTCATCTCTCGCGACTATCCGGACAGGCTTCCTAACTGTAGTCAAGTCTGGTTCCACTACTAAATCTTTTAACAAGTCGGTGCTATAGTAGTGTCTGGATCCCTAACACACTTCCTCAGATGAGATACATGGAAAACATCATGGACTCTAGCCAAACTACTCGGTAACTCTACTCTATATGCGAGTTTCTTGATCCTCTCTAAAATAGGAAGCGGTCCTACGAACCTTGGTGCAAACTTCTCTATCTTCCCGAACCTAATAACACCTTTCATCGGTGATACTTTGATGAAAACATGATCTCCAACAGAGAACTCTAAATCATTATGTCTTCTATCTGCATAGCTCTTTTGCCTAGACCGAGCTTCCTTTATTCTCGCCCTTATCAGCTCAATCTTCTCTGCTGCTTCTCTTACCAAGTCGGGACCAAGGACTAATCTATCTCCGGTCTTTAACCATCATGCGGGAGATTTTCATGGTCTTCCATACAAAGCTTTAAACGGTGTCATCCCTATACTAGTCTGATAACTATTGTTATATGAAAACTCAACTAGGTGTAGATGGTCTTCCCATGATCCCCCGAAGTCTAATACACAAGCTCTTAACAAGTCTTCCAAGGTCTTTTTAACCCTTTCCATTTGCCCATCCGTCTGTGAATGGTAAGCGGTACTCATCTTGAGCTTGGTTCCTAAACTCTCCTGTAAACTCTTCCAGAACTCGCTAGTGAATAGGGAATCTCTATCACTAACAATACTACTAGGAATTCCGTGAAGTCTAACCACATTCTTCATAAATAACTTAGTCAATACAGATGTAGTCCTATTTGACTTAACTGGAATGAAATGGGCACTCTTGGTTAATCTATCCACTATGACCCATATACTCTTGTTTCCTCTTCTAGATCTTGGCAACCTGTCAATGAAATCCATAGAAATAGAATCCCACTTCCACACTGGAATGTCCAATGGCTGAAGCAACCCACTTGGCTTCTGATGCTCGGCTTTCACCTGCTGACAGTTCAAACACCGTTTCACCCATAAGCCAACATCCCTCTTCATTCCTTCCCAAAAGAAACTTATCTTCATATCTTGATACATCTTCGTTCCTCTTGGATGAATAGTGAACTTTGAACAATGGCATTCCTCCAAAACTTCTTTCCTTATGTCTCTCACATTTGGAACACATAATCTAGCCTTCTTCCTTAACCATCCACTTTGGTCAAGACTAAAATCCTTCAAGTCATTGCTCTTTGTTCCATCCCTTAACTTCATGATCCTTTCAGCTAACACTGGATCCTCTTCCTGTTTAGAAGCAATCTTCTCAATTAATACCAGTCAGACTTCTAAACAAGATAACATAGCAGATTCTCCACTAGAGCCAGCCTTGTATCTCCACTTCGCTTTGCAAGTCAACAGCGCTTCCAAGTATTTCCATTTCGCTATCATAGCCAACACTACATTTTGATGCTTCCTACTAAGCACATCTGCAACCTTGTTTCCTTTCTCTGGTGTGTACTCAATTCCAAAATCATAAGCGGCTAAAAACTCTAACCACCTCTGCTGTCTCATGTTCAGCTCCTTCTAAGAGAACAAGTACTTCAATGACTTATGATCCGCATAAAGCTCGAACCTCTCTCCCAAAAGGTAATACCTCCACACCTTCAATGCAAATATCACTGCAGCTAACTCCAAGTCATGCGTTGGATATCTAACCTCATGCGGTCTAAGCTGTCTAGAAGCGTAGGCAATCACTTTACCTCTCTGCATCAACATAGCTCCTAATCCAGTTCCACACGCATCTGTAAAAACTACAAAGTCCTCATTCCCCTCCGGAACCACTAACACGGGTGCATGGGTCAACAAGTGCTTCAAGCTCTGGAATGCTTCCTCACACTTACCGGTCCACACAAACTTCACATCCTTTCGCGTTAGCTTGGTCATTGGTGCTGCTATTTGCAAAAAATCTTTTATAAACCTCTGATAATATCCAGCCAATCCAAGGAAACTTCTTATCTCCGTTACTGTTTCTGGTCTCTTCCAATTATTAACATCTTTGATCTTATGTGGATCGACCGACAACCCTTTCTCTGAAACCACGTGACCAAGAAGCTTCATCTCCTTTTTCCAGAAATGACACTTCGAAAACTTTGCCTTTAGCTGATGCTGCATCAACATCTCAAGCACAACTATAAGATGAACTTCATGCTCCTTCTCTTCCTTAGAGTATATCAAAATATCACCTATAAAAACCAACATGAACCTATCCAAGTGCTCTCGGAAAATCCGGCTCATCAAATACACAAAGAATGTCGACGCATTAGTGAGTCCGAACGGCATAACTAACCATTCGTATGACCCATACCTTATTCTAAACACCAACAAAGGTATACTATACTCTGCTACTCTAAGCTGATGGAAACCTGTTGCTAAGTCTAAATGAGAAAATACCTTGGCTCCACTCAGTTGATCGAACAAATTGCCAATCCTTGGCAACGAATATCGATTCTTTATTGTTCTCTCATTCAACTTACGATAATCGATGCATAGCCTTAACGATCCGTCCGGCTTCTTAGCAAATACTGCGGCTGCTTCCCAAGGTGAACTACTCGGCCTGGTAAAACTCTTGCCTTCCAAATCTACCAACTGAGCCTTCAACTCCCTCATTTCTGTCGGCGTCATCCTACTTGGTGGTCTACTCATCGGTTCTGCACCTGGCACCAAATCTATCTGAAACTCAAGGGCTCGTTTCGGTGGCAATCCTACTAATGGCTCGTTTCGAAGACATCTACGAATTCCCTAACCACGAAAATGCTATTCAACTCATCTTCCAACTCCACAACACCCAACAAAGCATTCACCTCACAACTAGGGTTTTCTACGGTATAAACTTGTAGGATCGATTTCACCCTAGAGGAGGGGTGAATAGGGTGATACTAATAATAATAAAAAATTAATTGTGGAAATATATATAATAATTGCAGCACAAATAATAGTAGAATAATAAAAGCAGAAATAGAACAACATAGATTTACCCAGCTTTGGCAAAACTTGCCTACGTGCTGCCCCCAAGGTTTCTACTAGAAATTAAGCAGTCAGACACTTACACACGTAAACTTGCAACACCCGCTACCGACTAACCTAACTCTATGCTCAAAACCCCGCCACAACTCAGCCACCGAGTTGCGAATTCTCGAACTACACCACTGTAGTACGTCCCTAGTCACATGACTAGAATTTTACAAAAGTTTAAAAGAAAAATACAAATAAAAAACAATAAAAAACAAAACACAAAACCCTAGTAATAATTCAAGCCCAAATATAAAAGGACCGGCCCATTTGAAATAAAAGAAGATGTCCCCCTTTTTATTTTTATTTTTATCTACCGATTCTTTTTTCTTTCTTTCAATCCTTCGCTCCTTCCTCTTTCAAAAAATTAGGGCTTCTGGAATTCAAGTAGCCGCCTTGAAGTTGATCGAATTGAATGCTGCATGCTTGAGGCTCGAATCGTTCGTTGCTTTCGTTCCTTCGCGGCTGCTTCTCGATTGAGTTCGAATCGAATAATACTGGTATGCGATTTCCTTTATTTACTCTCGTTGATACGTTTGAACTCGATGCTTCTTTCTACCGATGATGATATGGGAATTTATAGGGATCGATTCCCTTAATATCCATTTGAATATTTCATTCGAATTCGTCTGCTAATTTTGCTCGGCCGTTTGATTTTACGTGAATACATGTGATTTGTTTAGACTGGTTCAATTCGAATATTTCTCTAATGTGCTTTGCTTGATTACCATAGCTTGTTTGGTTTTCTGATTTTTTGTTCTATTATTTGATTTTCTCTGAATTGGTTTCGATCTTTTCTCCTTTGACTTCAGCCAATTGAAATTGTGATAATCTGGACTTGTTCGATTCTACCTTGGTCACCATTACTTTGATTCTGGCATGACATGATCATTGACTTTGTTTGAAATTCTCTGAGTCGATTTTGTTCTTTTTTTTGCCTTGACTTCGGCTCTTTGAATACTTGCATTTGAACTTGTGTGTTCTTCATTTCAATTGCACTGGCTGGACTTTTTCACTTTGAAATCTATGACTCCATGATGTATTCATATATTCGAAAGTTCTGCATATACATTTCGAATATATTTCCCTGGTAAAACCTCTGTTCCATTCTTGCTGGCTTTGACCTTCACTTGATTACTGTCACTGTTTACCTGGTTGTCACTACACACACACACATATATGTTCACACATGCATCCATGTATGTTGTGTACTTCATTTTTGTTGCATGATCACTTAAGTCTGTTGAACTGCTTGTAGTTTGGTTCCACTGGCTTGTTGAGTTCATTTGGAGTCATATGTGTTGCCATAACCACTTGTGTGTGTGTCTTGTTTCATATTGGTGATGACTAGTTTGTTTGTTAAAGCTTTTCACGTGTGATTTTCTGAAACTATATACATGTATACATATATGTGCATATATGTATACATGTTTATATGACACTAGTCTCTATTGACACCTCTGTTGCATTGTTCTGGTCTCTTTGCTTTGAGTTGAATTCTGGTTGACCTGTGATCTTGTGGCTTGTTGCATTTATCTGGACATGTTATTTTGGTGAGACTCTGTTGCATAAGTAATTGTAGTCTGGTTCATGGAGTTCTGATTTATTGTTGTTTATGTATGGTTGCATACACGTCCAGTTTCTTTATTCTCTTTCATGAGCATTTCCAGTTTATCTCATTTAAGTCTAAATGCATTTGTTGTGGTCTTGTAGTCTCTGAATACTTTTGGTCCTTTTGGTTGAGGCTGCACTTGTAGTCAAGTTCATACCCGAATACTTGGTATGTTTACTTTCTGTTTCAAACAGTTCATTGTGTTCTCTGACCATATGTGCTATGCTCTGGTTTGGTTGCATTTGCTTCCTGCCTTGACTTGTACCTGCACCTGACCATGCCATGTTGAGTTGCTTGAACATTTTGTTTTGATCTTCACAAGTATATTATTTTGAGGCCTTTTTGGTTGGACCTATACATGTCTGGCGATAGCTCTGACCATGTCTTTGTTAACCTTTCATGTGTGTTCACCTTCATGTTGCATTACTGGTTTATTTTGGTTTGGTCTGGTTGAATATGTATGTGTGTGTGTGTGTGTGTGTGTGTGTGTGTGTGTGTGTGTGTGTGTGTGTGTATATATATGTTACTTGTTGTGGCCAGACTTGTTTTCATGTGCTTTGGCTATGATGGTCTGAAGTCTTTGTGTATTGCACCTGAGTTGAATCCAGCCATGGCTCGGGTTTGACCTTGTGCTCACCTGTCCCTGCAGTTTTATCAAGTGTATATCGGTGTGCATGACCTTGTAACATGTACAGTGATACACTATGCATGTCATAAGTTGTTCGTGTATGATGGATTCAAAAGAAATGATGACGAACAACACAAATAACTGAGGCAAATAAAATTTTCAAAACACACATTTCATTGTACACTGCAAAAACATTTCTTTTTCAATTTTACTGTGTCAATGTTTATTTTTGCAAATTGTTCGGAAGTTGGATTCAAACTGGAATTTGTGATGTAATCGAAATTGTAATGTAACTGAAATTGTGTATATATAATGGGCTCAAATTTGTAGTATTTAAAATTGTAATAAAATATTTGTTTGAATTTAAATTCTGCGTTATTTATTTTATTCAACAAATATTTATTTAATTATGTGAAAAATAAAATATTACAATAACAAATACATTTAAATGAATATATATATGTTTATTATCATCAAACAAAAATCATATAATAACATATTCAACCATCTTCCCTTTTTTATGATAACAAATATATATTAAGATTTTGACTCTATTAAATGTATTTGACCTTGATGAATTCCATTTGCTCCCCCTATTTGAATGCTCCCCCTACACCAAAGCCCCCCCTTCATATATGCATGAAAATAAATAAAATGTATGCAAATGAAAAAATATTTGAACTTTATTTGCCAAAATCTTAACTTTTCTCTCCCCCTTTTGTTATCAACAAAAGAGTAATAGTGTTAAAAAAATAGGGATAAAGTGATAGACATTAATACACCATTAATACCCAATAGAGTATAAATATTAATTTTCAATAAAAAAATCAAACAAAAATCGTAAACACTTTGTTAGGTGCATATTCCACTTTAGAATGATAGGGATGATGTCGGCATTTAAAACCATATAGTTATGTTTATTTGTGGTATATTTATATCAGGAATTTGAATATCTACTAACCATGCATAACCGTTAGGACTTTTAAATGAGATTAGTAGTATTCCCAATTTTTATATAAAAAAAATGAATTTCAAGCATCTTCTAACCACGCATAACTGTGAGTACTTTTAAATGGGATTAGAATAAACTTATCTATTTGATAATCAATTTTGATATGTGTTCCATACATGCATAACCATGAGGACTTTTAAATGAGCACGAAAGCACATATACAAATATTCCAAGTAATTCACCCATGCATAACCGTGAGGACTTTTAAATGGAAGTGAATACTTTGGATGTTTTTATAAAAAAATAAATAAAATAAAAACGAATAATTTCCTTTTAAAAATACCACATTTTTACATACTATATTAGATTTTGATAAGTGATGGTCGTTAGAAATATGATAGAAATAGAGACGGTTATGGAATTTTTACCAATCAAAAGTTATTATAAATCTTGTTTAAATTTTTAAAGAAATTTACTAAATATGCTGTCTCAAGTCATAATATATGATTGATATTAACACTCATTGTTATCCCACCTTTTGGCAAAGCTGAGATACCCAAAAATTAATAATAACTAGTCATGAATATCAACTATGCATTGCAGGATAACTATGGATATCGATGAATTTTGTCCGAATCCGGATCGGGCTGCAATTGACAAGGCATGGCAAGAAAAGCCATGGAAGCCAGCGTTTCAGGTTTCAGGTTAATTGGAGTTCGTATGAATGAGATATGATCGATACAAGTTAGATACAAGGTGTTGTTCGTATCCATCAGAAAACCAAGGTGACGACCTGTTCGAATCGATCAGATTCGTATCCATTAGAGAGGCCTCGTCACGTTCGAATCCATTGGAGCTTGGCAACTTCGAATCTATCATCTTCGAATCGATCAGGCACGAGTCAATCCGCGGTCATGAAGCTCGAATCCATCTGTTCGTATCCATCACCACACCTTGATTCATATCCATGGGCTTCGTATCCATCGAAATGGTTCAGGCCTTCGTATCCATGGACTTCGTATCGGTCGATCGATGATTAGTTCGAATCGATGAACGAGGCATTCATTCAAATCCATCAGGAAGCTTTAGCTCGTATCCATCACAAACCGTATCCATTGAATGAGTCTCCATCGATACGAGTTAAGACTGCCAATCTCGATTCAAGCTAGACGTTGAAAGTTGATACGAGATATACGAAGTTGATTGATTCAAACTAGATAACAACACTCGATACAAACGAGGCGAAATTCATGGATACAGATCGGTCAATACGCTGCTAAAATCGTATCAATCTAGGAAACTCTCACCACGTCATATCAGCGCGCATGCGTCTCGATCAAGTCGAATGATGGATACGAAGGCATGGATTCGAACTCAGCAGCAAACGAAAATCATAAACTTGCATCGATCATATCTCCTAAACCACGGATCCAAATGTAACGAAATTTTCACAGTAGCTTACGTGCAAGGTAAAGAATGTTCTTGCCAAGTTTCAGCTCGATTGGACTAATCCTTGATGGATACGAAATCACTTCGTATCGATCGCGGATCGAGTCGAAACTTGGTGGGACCGGTCGCGTGGGCCCAGTCACATGCCAGAAAAAGTCTCCTGAAGTTTAGGCGAGATCTGGGCCTCCTACGCCTATAAATAGCCCCCTGAAGCCTACAGAAAAGAGATCTTTTTGGCCATTCGACGTCCAGACTCTGCCGGATTCAATTCTACTTCTTTCCATTGCTGTTATACAAAAATTCACTCATTGTATCTACTGTAATCATCTGTAATCAGCAGAGAACATCAATAAAAGATAAAAATCATTGAAGTGGACGTAGGCCGAAGATAGCCGAACCACTATAAATTTCTTGTTCTTGCGATTTATTTCTGGATTGCTATTTATTGCTAGCTTAGATCTGAGATTTGTGTTTGAATAGTGCTGATTTGTATTCATACACTGGTGCTTTCACAACACTTGGGGTTTGTGACCATTTTTGGCGCAAACACTTTGGTGCTTTCACTGAGAAGAACTAGCACCCGCTACACCAGATTCAGAGTTCAGATTTAAAAGCTTGAAGGGATCAGAGTTGGGAGACAATGATTCAACAAACGAGACAAAGAGCTGAGAGGAGCCAACAAGGAGGAAGTCAAGAGGCATCCTCTGGCGCTGGAGAAGAACCAGCTTCGATCTACATCACCAGAGACGAAATGGAGACCATGACCAATCTGATGCACGAAAGAATAATGAAGAGCCAACAAGAGATGATGCAGAATTTCTTTGAACAGATGAGAGCTGCAGGGATGCATAGTCTAGGACCAGCTTCAGTGGCTATGAATATGGAACAAGGAGCTAGGATTGCAGAACCCAACGAAGGTCAGAATGCAGATCCAGAAGACAATCAACAAGGACTTGGGGGCAGACCATCAGGATCTGATGCTGGAAGGCCGACAGATGGAGCTCAACAAGCTGGAGCCAACACCAACGCTAACGGGTCACACGAAGAGTATGTACCAGAATACCCTTCAAAACCAAGGGGGCAACCCCAGGATGGAGATGAAAAGATGGCTGGATTAGTGCGACGACTCATGAGAGGAGGATTGTCTAGCGGAGGGTTGGAAGAAGTTAGTCGGAGCCCGTTCACTCCGAATATAAGGAATGCATGGAACCCTCCAAAGTTCAAACTACCAACGCTGGATCCGTATGACGGGAAGTCGGATCCGACCATGCATATTACCAGATACATTAGACACATGGAAGTACTGGGGGCATCCGAGGAAGTGATGGCACGATGTTTCCCTTTATTTTTGTCAGACTTGGTTGCACTTTGGTTCAGGCAATTAAAGATTGGATCGATCAAGACATGGGGTGAGCTTGTAGATTGCTTCATGGAACAATTTAGAGTCCATGTGACAAGACCCAAGAGTGTGATGACTTTAGCTTCGATAAAGCAAAGGACCGGAGAGTCCATAAAAGGTTTTCTACTGCGATTCAATGCAACGGTGGCTTCTGTAGATCGCCCGGATCCATCGATGATTTTGATGGCGGCGGTGGCAGGAGTTGGAGAAGGCACCGAATTCAAAGATTCATTGACAAGAGATCCACCACAAGATCTCGGAGAATTTTACCAGGAAGCTGAAAAATTCATTCGACTAGAAGAATCACGAGCCGAGAGGCAGGAAGTAAATGCTGCACAAGGCGAAGGAACCGCCAGGGAACAGTCCAGGGCAGACAAAGGAAAGATAAAGCAGGATGACGCACACGATGGTCCTGACAAACGGAAGAAATTCCGAGAGCCTAGATTCAGGCAATACACAGATTTGACGGCAAGCCAAGAAAGGATTTACACTGAAACTCGGGGGCAACTCCCCTATCGAAAACCACCCAAGAGAGATCCCACGGAGCGGGAATGCAAGACTGGAAAATACTGCCTATTCCATGAGCTGGATGGGCACACTACCGATGAATGCCGCCACCAAAGGGATGAGGTGGAAGAACATGCCAGGAGTGGTAGATTGCCGCAATATACCAGAGAACGGGCAGCGACAGTACCTGAACAACCACCGCCTCCACCTAACAGGAATGATCCTGGATCGGGATCACGACTCGTCATCAACTGATTATGATGGCAAGGGCCAAGTTCAAGATTTGGACTTTGGCCGATTAGTTTTCTTAGATTTGATTTCCAAAATAAAACGGCTATCCCACTTACTCATGTACGGGAACCGGAGAGATCCCTAGGCATGCTCTAAGATGGAAATAGACCGCTCCGCCCGGAGAGGC
Organism: Allium fistulosum; assembly: GCA_030737815.1. NCBI lineage: Eukaryota > Viridiplantae > Streptophyta > Magnoliopsida > Asparagales > Amaryllidaceae > Allium > Allium fistulosum. Next base: position 286,528,564 of record CM060904.1, on the reverse strand, counting down.
ATTGTCTTGTTTTTCTTGGTGTTCGAGATTGAACATCTAGGATTTGAATTCAATAAAGAAACATTTATTGAAACAAACCTTTGACCGGAGAGTTAAAGGATAAACATTAAATATCAATATAAAGATGATCGCTTTATGATCCTACCTGGAGAGGCGGGGTCCGGAGTGTAGGAAGTGAGTTGCTTCGTCGGAGAGCGACAGGATCGACTCATTTAAGCATCGTTTCCTATTCACCGGAGAGTGATTGGATCGGGATTCGATAAGAGCCCGGAGAGGCTATGATCGGCCCACGATTTAGGTAATGACATCGCTTAATGTTCAGATACACTGAACCGGAGTGCAAGAAGTGGATCGCTTCGCCGGAGAGCGACAGGATCGAGCCACTTAACGTTGTTTCCCCTTCACCGGAGAGTGACAGGATGGGATCCAGCAGGAGCCCGGAGAGGCTACGATCGGTCCAGAACGACCAAGACATCGCTTCACGCCCTAACTAGGGCCAGAGTGCAAGCGGTAGAAAGCAATGCCGGAGTGCAATAGGATCTTTCTATTCAACCGCTAAGTCTAGAATGGGCTTCGCAAGGGTCCGGAGCGATCATCAACAGTCCGGAGAGACTGTAGAATTTCATTCTTAACTTCCACTGGAAGAAATTGATAATGTTTCGGCTTCGAACAGCCATGGACTTGATTAAAAATTCTATAAGCTCTGAATAAAACCTGAACTCGCTGCATTCAATTTGAGATTGATCAAAACACACCTTTTACCAAAAGGCATGTTTTGGGGGGCAAAATGTTATCCCACCTTTTGGCAAAGCTGAGATACCCAAAAATTAATAATAACTAGTCATGAATATCAACTATGCATTGCAGGATAACTATGGATATCGATGAATTTTGTCTGAATCCGGATCGGGCTGCAATTGACAAGGCATGGCAAGAAAAGCCATGGAAGCCAGCGTTTCAGGTTTCAGGTTAATCGGAGTTCGTATGAATGAGATATGATCGATACAAGTTAGATACAAGGTGTTGTTCGTATCCATCAGAAAACCAAGGTGACGACCTGTTCGAATCGATCAGATTCGTATCCATCAGAGAGGCCTCGTCACGTTCGAATCCATTGGAGCTTGGCAACTTCGAATCGATCATCTTCGAATCGATCAAGCACGAGTCAATCCGCGGTCATGAAGCTTGAATCCATCTGTTCGTATCCATCACCACACCTTGATTCATATCCATGGGCTTCGTATCGATCGAAATGGTTCAGGCCTTCGTATCCATGGACTTCGTATCGGTCGATCGATGATTAGTTCGAATCGATGAACGAGGCATTCATTCGAATCCATCAGGAAGCTTTAGCTCGTATCCATCACAAACCGTATCCATTGAATGGGTCTCCATCGATACGAGTTAAGACTGCCAATCTCGATTCAAGCTAGACGTTGAAAGTTGATACGAGATATACGAAGTTGATTGATTCAAACTAGATAACAACACTCGATACAAACGAGGCGAAATTCATGGATACAGATCGGTCAATACGCTGCTAAAATCGTATCGATCTAGGAAACTCTCACCACGTCATATCAGCGCGCATGCGTCTCGATCAAGTCGAATGATGGATACGAAGGCATGGATTCGAACTCAGCAGCAAACGAAAATCATAAACTTGCATCGATCATATCTCCTAAACCACGGATCCAAATGTAACGAAATTTTCACAGTAGCTTACGTGCAAGGTAAAGAATGTTCCTGCCAAGTTTCAGCTCGATTGGACTAATCCTTGATGGATACGAAATCACTTCGTATCGATCGCGGATCGAGTCGAAACTTGGTGGGACCGGTCGCGTGGGCCCACTTACATGCCAAAAAAAGTCTCCTGAAGTTTGGGCGAGATCTGGGCCTCCTACGCCTATAAATAGCCCCCTGAAGCCTACAGAAAAGAGATCTTTTTGGCCATTCGACGTCCAGACTCTGCCGGATTCAATTCTACTTCTTTCCATTGCTGTTATATAGAAATTCACTCATTGTATCTACTGTAATCATCTGTAATCAGCAGAGAACATCAATAAAAGATAAAAATCATTGAAGTGGACATAGGCTGGAGATAGCCGAACCACTATAAATTTCCTGTTCTTGCGATTTATTTCTGGATTGCTGTTTATTGCTAGCTTAGATCTGAGATTTGTGTTTGAATAGTGCTGATTTGTATTCATACACTGGTGCTTTCACAACACTTGGGGTTTGTGACCATTTTTGGCGCAAACACTCATCACTTTTTCAATCACTATTTATCTTTTCAATAATCAGTAGGGAGTCAGATTAGTTAATGTAGTCATTTAAGGTCAAATCCAAAAATAATTATAAAATCAAAATTTCTAAAATGACTAATCTGAAACAAGGTCAACAAAAAACTCTTTTCTAGAAAGGGTTTTATAAAAGAAATTGTCTGCTAATTGAAAATCATTTGAAATGAAAAATATGCAGATATTTTCTCTGAAAATGTGATGCAAATAATGAATGTCTCCACATAAAACACGTTCCACTAGTAATTTTTCTATCAACTAGATTACCAGTGTAATCTGCATCCGAATTTTCCTTTGACTCAAGATTATCATTAGTTGGATGTTATAGACTAGATCGTGGAGTGTGCAACAAATACCTTAAAATCCTTTTTACAGCTTTTAAATGAAATTCTTTTGGATTTGAGTTGAAACCGTGCAAATAAACAAACAGTAAACATAATGTCTGGTCTAGAATCAGTAAAATAAACAAATATATCAACATGTACCTAGAGTAATCATCAACCAACACAAAACAACATCTCTTTTCACCAAACTTTGCAATATAGTTAGTCCAAGCAATTCTATATGAAATAGTTCAAAGACTCTAGAGGTGCTTATAGTGTTCTTGGCATAAAAAGATAATTGGCCAACAGTTTTTCATAAATTTGAATCAAAATCAACATTCATTTCTTTATCACATAACTGGCTGAATTAAATCAGATTATGGTGTAGATTTTCACATTTAATATATCATTTAAGATAAATGTACCGTTACCTATTTTACCTTCACGGTAATTTTTCGTTGTTACCCATTGTGACTCTACCACCTTTGTACTAGGCTAAGGAACTTTGATTTATCGCCCATCGTGTGCTCGTAACAGCCAGAATCTAGGTAACACGGTTGTTGTTCCTTAGCCTGCCACCACATCTACACAAGAAAAGATTTTTGTGACCTATTTGTTTTTATAGGTCCATGGTTGTTCATGACAAAAGATTTTGAAAATTATGTTTGAGTAGACCCAAGACAATTTATATTTGTTCCTTTTGGCACCCAGATTTGTTTGACTTTAAGGGATTTTATATTCATGCCTTTTGGAACCCAAATTGGAATGGTTTTCACGTATTTGGGTCTATACCAGCAAATATTGTGATTGTGTCCAGTTTTTCCACAAATCGTGCACTTTGAATTGACTTTATTATTTTCGCTTCTAACACGTTCAGATTGATTATACCAAAGTCCTTGTCTAACAGTATTAACAGTTTTTTTCCCTAATAGCATATTTAACGATCTTTCTCCTTTGGAAAATTTTTCTAAAGTTGTAGACTATTGTTGGACTTGTGTTTTGAGAGATTCATTTTCATTCAATAATTGAGTGCACTTTTTAATAGAATTTTCTCTCCTAGTATTTTCACTTTCTTTAAAAATCAGAATTTCATTTTCAAGTGATTTAGTTTTAATTTCTGATTTTTTAATCTCTTTTTCAAATGATGGACACTTATCACACTTAGGGCACTTGTTTCGATAGTTTTTAACCAATTGATCAAGCTATTTATATAATTCTATCAAACTATCTCTTTGTGATTTAACTTTAGCGTATTTCTCCCTAAGTCTTTCAAAACAGCCATTTACTTCGTGAAAATATATAAGTAATTCTGAGTGAGTAAGTTTTGATACCTCGCTTGGCTCGTCATCATCACCGTCAGTTGTTTCTCCTTGAAGGCACAGATTTCCTTTTTCACTCTCGCTGCTAGTGCTTTTATCATCTTCATCAGTTTCATCCCAAGTGGCTGTAAAACTTCTCCTTTTCTGTTTCTTTCCTTGGCTGAGTCGATTCTGAGGACAATTGGGCTTGATATGACCAGGTTTATTGCACTTGTGACAAATGATCTCCTTCTCTTCTAGGTTGTCTAGAACTTTGACTATTCTGCTTTTCAGTTGTTGATTTAGAGCTGGATTTCCATATTTGTCGTTCCACCTTTTGAATCTCTTTATTAATAGTGCAAGTTCTGCTGCACCATCATCATCTTCTTCACTTTCGGTTGTTCCTTTAAGAGCTATTGATTTCTTTCGCGTATCACCTCCTTCGCGTTCTTCCTTGAATTTCATTTCTAGCTCATAAGTGGTGAGATTTTCAATGAGTTCTTCAACTTTAACTTGTTTCAAATCCTTTGATTCTTGAATGGAAATAACTTTTGCTTCAAAATTTCGTGGAAGGACTCTGAGGATTTTTCGGACTATTTCCAATTCTGTGTATGGTTTTCCGAGAGCTTTTGATTTGTATACGAGATTAGAAAGTCGTCCATACATTTCTTTGAAACTTTTATCCTTTGCCATTGTGAAGTTTTCTTATTCACTATTGAGCATGGGAAGGCGAGATTCTTTAACCTGAGAAGTTCCTTCATGGGTTACTTCAAGTGTGTGCTTAATTTTCTGCGCAGTTAGACAATGTGAGACACGATTAAATTCAATTTGATCTAATGAACAGATAATAGAATTCATAGCTTTAGCATTAGCATTCTACAATTTATTTTCAAGATCTGTCCATTGATCCATTGGTATTTCAATTGCTTGATTATCTACTACTATAGTTGGTGTCCTATATCCCATCCCAACAATATTTCATGCATCTATGGTTTTAAAAAAAATTCATTCTATTTTTCCAGTAAGCATATTCACCATTGAACATGGGTGGTCTAACTATGGACTGACTGACCCTCAGCAAAAGCATTATTAAAAGAAGCCATTTTAGAAATCAAAATTTTAAAATAAAATTTGTTTTTGAAAAATCAAAATTTTAAAACAAAAATTAGTTTTTGTTCCTAGCTCTAATACCACTTGTAGGATCGATTTCACCCTAGAGGAGGGATGAATAGGGTGATACTAATAATAATAATAAATTAATTGCGAAAATATATATAATAATTGCAGCACAGATAATAGCAAAATAATAAAAGCAGAAATAGAACAACACAGATTTACCCAGCTTCGACAAAACCTGCCTACGTGCTGCCCCCAAGGTTTCTACTAGAAATTAAGTAGTCAGACGCTTACACACGTAAACTTGCGACACCCGCTATCGACTAACCTAACTCTATGCACAAAACCCTTCCACAACTCAGCCACTGAGTTGCAAATTCTCGAACTACACCACCGTAGTTCATCCCTAGTCACACGATTAGAATTTTACAAAAGTTTAAAAGAAAAATACGAATAAAAAACAATAAAAAAAAAACACAAAACCCTAATAATAATTCAAGCCCAAATATAAAAAGACCGGCCCATTTGAAATAAAAGAAGATGTCCCTCCTTTTCTTTTTCTTTTTATCTACCGATTCTTTTGCTTTTGTTCAATCCTTCGTTCATTCCTCTTTCAAAAAATTAAGGCTTCTGGAATTGAAGTAGCCGCCTTGAAGTTGATCGAATTAAATGCTGCACGCTTGAGGCTCGAATCGTCTGTTGCTTTCGTTCCTTCGTGACTGCTTCTCGATTGAGTTCGAATCGAATTATACTGGTATGCGATTTCCTTTATTTACTCTCGTTGATATGCTTGAACTCGATGCTTCTTTTTGTCGATGATGATATGGGAATTTATAGGGATCGATTCCCTTAATTTCCATTCGAATATTTCATTTGAATTCGTTTGCTAATTTTGCTCGGCCGTTCGATTTTACTTGAATACATGTGATTTGTTTAGACTGGTTCAATTCAAATATTTCTCTGATGTGCTTTGCTTGATTACCACGGCTTGTTTGGTTTTCTAAATTTTTTTCTATTATTTGATTTTCTCTGAATTGGTTTTGATCTTTTCTCCTTTGACTTTGGCCATTTGAAATTGTGATAATTTGGACTTGTTCGATTCTACCTTGGTCACCATTACTATAATTCTGGCATAACATGATCATTGACTTTGTTTGAAATCCTCTGAGTCGATTTTGTTCTTTTTTTTGCCTTGACTTCGGCTCTTTGAATACTTGCATTTGAACTTATGTGTTCTTCATTTTAATTGCACTAGCTTGACTTGTTCACTTTGAAATCTATGGCTCTCTGATGTATTTATATATTCGAAAGTTCTACATATATATTTCTAATATATTTCCCTGGTAAAACCTCTGTTCCATTCTTCTTGGCTTTGACCTTCACTTGATTACTGTCACTGTTTACCTGGTTGTCACTACACACACATATGTATGTTCACACATGTATCCATGTATGCTCTGCACTTCATTTTTGTTGCATGTTCACTTAAGTCCGTTGAACTGCTTATAGTTTGGTTCCACTGGCTTGTTGAGTTCATTTGGAGTCATATGTGTTGCCATAACCACTTGTGTGTGTGTCTTGTTTCATATTGGTGATGACTAGTTTGTTTGTTAAAGATTTTCACGTATGAGTTTCTGAAACTATATACATGTATACATATATATGCATATATGTATACATGTGTATATGACATTGGTCTCTGTTGCCACCTCTATTGCATTGTTCTGGTCTCTTTGCTTTGAGTTGAATTCTGGTTGACATGTGATCTTGTGACTTGTTGCATTTATCTGGACATGTTATTTTGGTGAGACTCTGTTGCATAAGTAATTGTAGTCTGGTCCATGGAGTTCTGATTTATTGTTGTTTATGTATGGTTGCATACATGTCCAGTTGCTTTATCCTCTTTCATGAGCATTTCCAGTTTGTCTCATTTAAGTCTGAATGCATTTGTTGTGGTCTTGTAGTCTCTGAATACTTTTGGTCCTTTTGGTTGAGGCTGCACTTGTAGTCAAGTTCATACCCGAATACTTGATATGTTTACTTTCTATTTCAAATAGTTCATTGTGTTCTTTGACCATACATGTTGAGTTGCTTGAACATTTTGTTTTGATCTTCACAAGTACATTATTTTGAGGCATTTCTGGGTTGACCTATACATGTCAGGTGATAGCTCTGACCATGTCATTGTTAACCTTTCATGTGTGTTCATCTTCATGTTGCATTACTGGTTTATTTTGGTCTAGTCTGGTTGAATATGTATATATATGTTACTTGTTGTGGCCAGACTTGTTTTCATGTGCTTTGGCTATGATGGTCTGAAGTTGTAATGACCCGTAAATTTTAACTGTTTTAATATCGTAATTAATTGAAATTTTGCAAAATTTCAAACGATAAAATTTTGAAATATAAATTTGATATTTGGAATGCGTCTAGTTAAACATAGCAACTGGTAAATTTTCGTTCGAAAATATGAAAGTTATTTCGCGCGTAAATTTACTTCAATTTAATCAGTTAAAAAGCGATGAAAATAAAATGTTTTCGAAACCTAAATATTTTTACATAGAAAATTCTAAACCATCTTCTGAGCAAGACGTCATTTTTCGTTTTTCCAAATTCAGACTTCTTTAGCTCTGTCGATCTTATTTTTCTGCGTTTTTCCTGCATTTTCCGTTAATAGAAAATTCGAATTTTTAAAATTTAAATCGAATCACTGATATCTATATATCGTTTTGATCGTCTCGTCGAGTTGATTTCTACGGCATATTCATTTCTGTGATCTGAAGTCTAGTACGCGACAAAACCATATAACGGTTCCCCGTATCGGTATGTTTATTCTTTTAATTCCCGTGTCCATTCGAATTTTCCCAACAAACAACTGCTTTTATTACTTCCTGGATTACCGTGCCCTAACTTCCACTATTCCACCAATTCACTTTATACATTGGTCCCCATTCGTTTCTCAAATTCCTATTTTCTCTGTTCATTTTGAAAATTCATTTTTAGAGCATGACTTCAATTATTTTGCTTGTAAACTAGCCACACGTGCTCTGTTCCTCTTCCTCCTCATATTTCTTCTCACTTCTCACTTCCCATTCTTTCTTCCTTCTGCCAAAATTTCTTACAGTGAGTTTTCTTCTTTTAATGGTGGCGTGTGTGTCATAAGCACATAGATAGGTTACGGTGTATAGTATAAATAGTTAATGTAAGTCTACTGTTTTTTTTAATAATTATTGTTTTAAAAATATGGTAAGTATATAAGTCTATAGTTTTACATATTTGTTTCAGAGAAGTATATATGAGCTTAGGCTGTTGCTTATATTGGCGTTATATATATCTAGTTATAGTAAGTTCGCTTATGTTGTCAGATTTTATATATGTGCATTTATGTAATAGTGGTAAGTCTGCATATTTGAGTTAAGTGGATTTCTGGATGTTTGTATAAGTATAAAAGTTACAGCATATACATATTGTTTTAAATCTGAGTTCAGTTTTGTATTATATAGTGTAAATACTGCTTTATATGCGCCGAGTGTTTAAATTAAAAATTTTGCTTTCATAAAGTAATAATAATAATATAATATCTATTTACATCAAGCTGATTTTAAATCTGTTTCGTCTATTCTTGATTCTCAGTCTCGTTCGTCAAATTCGCGTTCAATCTTACTTTGCTTTGAAATTCGTGCCTGGATTTCGTAACTCAACTTCATAGTCTATCTCTCTAGCCTCGAAAGGTGAGCAATCACTCACGATTAATGTTCTTTTATTTATTAAATTTGATTTCAATTGAAACGACAATTGAAATATGCTGCTGTTAGTTATTTACACTATTATATAAATGTTATTACCTGTATCAGTTTACCTGTGACATCTGGCACCATTATCTGTTATTTATACGATGATAATACAGTTTGGCTGATAATTGATTGATTGTTCGATGTTAATATTAGATGTTAATTTGTTAGTGTTAAATGATAAATAGTATGAAAAATTGAAATTGATATAGGATAGTTAACAATTTTAAAACTGATTTATATGTCAAATTCGATTAGTTGAATATGACCCCTTTTAATTGTTAAATTAATTGACATGTAGAATAGTGATAATTACACTTTGAACCATCGACGTATATTGGATAAATTGTTGTAGTGTAAAATTGAAATTGAATGACAAGTGAAAACCGTATAAATAATTAGTGGAATAATCTTTAATCTGCATGAAATGACAGTGTAGATTCTAGAAATAATTATATTAGTTTGCACAAACAACAATGTGAATTAATACGATTATTTCGGGATTATTTGAATTGATTATTGGATTGATATTGATTGTTGTTATTGCTTATTTATTTACTTTGACACCATCCCAGTTATCACACTGGAAGTTCCCTTTGGTATGCTTTGATTTTGAATTGAATTGGAATCGGGTTGAAATGATAAATACCCAAATTAAATTTTGACCTAGGATAGAGAATTAAATAAAAACCCGATTGGTCAGTAATTTTAAAAATAAAATGAAGATTTTATTTGAATAAATAACATGGTTTTGAAACGAAGTTGGAAATCGAATTTTAATGAAATTTAAGTGTGAATATTTAATAATCTGAAATAAAATATTAATAAAGAAATTGATGAAAGAATGTTGTTTAATTTAAGAAATGATTGAATTAAGTTTTGAAATTATTTAATAATTGAATGAGATTGAATTATTTAATAATTAAATTAAATTGAATCCTTTGATAATTAAAATTGAACTTTTAATTAGTGAAATTTAGTTCTTATTTAATTGAGCTTTGAAATTGTAACTAAGTAAATAAGTGAAATTGAATTTCTTTAACAAGAAATAAATGTGATTTATTGAAATTAATGTAAGACTTGAAATTTAAAGAATTTGATTTGATGAATTTAATTTAATTCAATTTGTAAGTTTTGATATAATGAAGTTGAACTTAAGTAATTGATTTAATGAATTGGAAATTAAATAAAAATTGCTTTGAATGATAAATTAACTTAACGAATATTGAATGAAATCGATTAATGAATTTAAATTGATTTGAATGTTAAATAAAATTAATTTAAATGATTTCGGAATGAAACTTATATACGAACTTGAATCAATATTGGAATTGTTTAAATAAAAATGGAAATTGAATTATAAGATTTTGAAAATAGGAATTGGGAAGTTTTGAAACGTAAATTATGGAAATTGATTTCGAAAGAGAAATGAAATGTTGGTTTACAAATTCTAATTGAAATTGTAATTGATTTGGTTTTCGAGATATATAAACGACCAATCGGTGTAATAATTACGAAAGTTGTTAAAGAGACCGGAATCGGTTAGGGACATACTCACTGTCTAAACCGAAAACCACTTTAATAACTATACGCGGAGTGTGATCCAGAATGAAGTGGTTGGAATGATGTACGTGATGACTGAAGAAAGAGAACGATAATGAATAGCCTTGACACTTGTGTCAAATTGGAAATGACTAAAACAGGAGTCGTGTCGGGCCAACTGGGGGCTAGCTACCTCGAGCGAACACACTTCTTCGAAAACTATTCATTACTTGATGTCGATTGGTGCACCCTTGATTTTAGGAGTGTTATTTCGCGGTGTTATGATCGCTGCGGCGATGCGTTCTCACCAGTCCGGATCAGGCAAACGGTAGTTTCACTACCTTGGGTATTGCCTCATGTGCCTTGTCATACTTGTATCCCTATATACGCGACCACTACGATTTGTTTTGTGTTATACCTATGGAGTACTCCCTGATATCCCACTAGTTTACGGTGGAGTTTACAGTGCTGTATAGACTATAACGATTATATAAAAATGTGTTAAGGGGGATAATGGTAACGCCTTAACACTATTTTGATATCTTATATTATTGATAGGCATTATCTACTTATCGTACACTACTACATAGTAGATAGTTTAACGGATCTTTAAAGGATGGTTATTCCAAACATCCTTTGAGTTACTTGTATTTCAATTGCTATTTCACTTGAGTTGGATTTATTGATATAAGAATATTAATCCTGACTCGAGTGTTTTGTGTTTTCTTAACGCTCGGGTCAGACTGAGTGTACCAGTATTCGAGACCCACCTTTGGAGTTGGAGCTTCGCTTGGAGATCCATCTATCTATCCAGCTTTCAGATATTCAGTTGATTCCAGTGATGTATTCTGATATTGTATTTGACTATTGTATTCGAGACTCCTATTGTACCTTATTTTACTCTGATATGTATATAGTAGCTTCATGAACTACTATCTTTTGTTTCCGCTGCAATTATTACTCTGTGTCTGTGGTTTGTGATCTGTGATTATTTATTTACTGTATATGTTCAGTTTTGCCAAATTTAAATTAACAATTCGGTATTTTGAATTATTCAAGTTTGACATGTGCAGATGCGAATGGTCCAAAATAGCGGGTCGTTATAGTTGGTATCAGAGCTTTGGTAGCTCTAGGCAAAACTTAGCATATAGGGTAAATGTATTTACAGAATCACTCTCATTCAAGTTTCATTCTCTACCTTTTGACTTGATTCCTTTGAATTTGGAACGTTCCCTACGGTTTCAAAATTCATTCGTGTCCCTCACTATTCATCTTCTCTTAATTCTGGAGTATCCAATAATTTCCACTTCGAATGACCTTTATAATGAATCGGAGATCTCGCCAAAATTCGAATGATTTTGTAAATGGGTGAAACTCCTTTACAATAGACATCGAATTACCGGAGATTTCTGTATCCTCGGTTTACGATGCTATCTATCTTCTGATATGCCTGAATTCTATTTCTTGAGATCGAATGTCGATTTACCTCAGAATTCTACATCGATCTTATTCTTGAAGTCACGGTCGACCCGGTTAAGGTTGCCCGCGATTTATATAAACTTATACATCTTTCTATCTTGTTATTTAATTATTTTATCTTTGTTTCGAACCTATCTTCGAATCAAAATTTTCTTTGATTTGAGTCAATCAAAATTTGAATCTCTATACTTGTTTTGAAATCCATTCTTGTATCGTCGAGCGAGGAAGTGTATTTGTAAATTTCAAATTTCAAATGTTTTAATATATATTGTGTTGTCTGAGTTGTTGATGTTGATTTGGGTTTTCAATCGATTCGTCTGATCAACGCTATCGATAGGATTTCCAAAACACTCGAGCAGAGCAAACTGACATAACATTGTTTTCAAATTTAGTAAATAAAATAATTTTGAATGATTATATTATATATAAGTATAAATTTTTCAGAAATTAAATTGTTAATGAATTTGTTGTCAAATGTTAATATTTCTTTTTCATTTATTGTTTTTGTAAACCATAGACTATTCCAATCTGATAAATAAATGAAATTATAGAACATGGTTTAAAATTTTAATTGGGAGTTGAAATGAATTTAAATAAGAATTTGAGAATTTACTTTCCATTGATTTCAAACTTTGGGTTTTATTTTAAAAATGCATATTTTATATAGTAATTTCGAATAGAAATCATTTTCAAAGAATTTTAAATGTTTAAATAAGTGCTCTTCTCTTTGTCGCTGGAAAATAATTTCGGTGATGGCGGTCGCATCATCGACATTCATTTTCGAGTTTCGAAGTGGAGATACTATTCTGTAGCTTTGCTACGGTTTTGTTTTGAAAAATATTTTGATTTGAATTTCTTTAGTATAATTTGATTTATATATATATATAGGTATCTTATTTTGAAATTTAGTTTGATTTGATATAAATATATTATATATATCTCTAAATTGTTTAAAGTTAATCGGAAATCTAATTCTTAAATTTTGTTAAAGGATGATTTTAATTATAAATAAAACCAAAATTTGGAGTAAATATTTAAACTTGAATAATTGAATTGGGAAATTTTTTATTGTATATTGTTCAACTGCATTCTAATACAACTTACCTAAATCATTCAGAAGTTGAATATGTAATTGGATAATGTATAATATAAATTGAATTTATAAATAAAATTTGAGTGGTTATAATAAATGTTATACACTTAAATATTAATTATAAAATGTTAATTGAAATAAATATAATAATAAGTTAATTGAATAATAGATGAGGCAAATAAATTTGTTTTGAAGGAATTAATAAATGGAAATTAGATCAACTTATGGAAATACCTTAGAATTTAAACCAATTATTGAATATAAATTAATTTAAATTGAAAATTTATATGGTTTAAATTAATTTATATGGTTTAAAAATATGTAATAAGATATATTAAGTGAAATAATCTTAATAATAATTTGGAATACAAGAATTAAATCTGTTGAATAAAATATGAGTACAATAATAGATTATACAAATTGATGATTTAGAAAGTGTTAATTGAGGATGACTAGATAGTAAGATAATGAATTTAGAAATAGATAGATTGATTTAACTTAAGTGAAACCAAGTGGATTAAACCAAATTGTTAAATATTAATTAGTTTAATTTGAAATTATATGGTTTAATTGTTTTATCTTGTCTTTTAATCTATTTTCTTTCTGGTTGTTTCTATTCTCCTACCACCTTACTTTTCGGGGACGAAAAGTTTTGAGTGGGGGAGAGTGTAACGACCCGTAAATTTTAACTGTTTTAATATCATAATTAATTGAAATTTTTTGAAATTTCAATCAATAAAATTTTGAAATATAAATTTGATATTTGGAATGCGTCTAGTTAAACATAGCGATTGGTAAATTTTCGTCCGAAAATATGAAAGTTATTTCGCACGTAAATTTACTTCAATTTAATCAGTTAAAAAGCGATGAAAATAAAATGTTTTTGAAACCTAAATATTTTTACATAGAAAAATTCTAAACCATCTTCTGAGCAAGACGTCATTTTTCGTTTTTCCAAATTCGGACTTCTTTAGCTCCGTCGATCTTATTTTTCTGCGTTTTTCCTGCATTTTCCGTTAATAGAAAATTCTAATTTTTAAAATTTAAATCGAATAACTGATATCTATATATCGTTTTGATCATCTCGTCGTGTTGATTCTACGGCATATTCATTTCTGTGATCTGAAGTCCAGTACGCGACAAAACCATATAACGGTTCCCCGTACCGGTACGTTTATTCTTTTAATTCCCGCGTCCATTCGAATTTTCCCAACAAACAACTGCTTTTATTACTTCCTGGATTACCGTGCCCTGACTTCCACTATTCCACCAATTCACTTTATACATTGGTCCCCATTCGTTTCTCAAATTCCTATTTTCTCTGTTCATTTTAAAAATTCATTTTTAGAGCATGACTTCAATTATTTTGCTTGTAAACTAGCCACACGTGCTCTGTTCCTCTTCCTCCTCATATTTCTTCTCACTTCTCACTTCCCATTCTTTCTTCCTTCTGCCAAAATTTCTTACAGTGAGTTTTCTTCTTCTTTTTTCCATTTTTTTTTCTCTTCTTTTCTAATTTTTCTCCTTCCTTCTCTGGTTTTCGGCCATACCTTTGCCTCACCTCCTCCTTTAGCTTCGACTTCATTCCCTCACGCCTAAACACCACAAGCCCCTCCGTCGATGGCCTTCCTCCGCTACCGACCCCGTCTTAAATCCTACCCGACTCTCCTCTGCTTGCAGCCCGCCTTCGCCATCAACAACTCCTCATCCATGAACTTCCCCAGCCCCACCGAGCTTCTCTTCACCTTTCCATGCTGCACCTACCTCTGGCCTCACCAACGCCAAAGCACCACTACCTCGAGTCTAGCTACATGCTCGTATATAAAGTACGCGGCCTTTAGCCTTCGGTTTGCAATAAAGAAAGGTATACGTTATATTTTGTATATTAGATTATGGAAGAACAGATATATACATAGTAAGTCATATTGTTATAGTGTTTTCGCATATAAGTTTAGTGTTTCAAGTAAAAAAAACATATATGTAATAGTTTTCGCATATAAGTTTAGTGGTTCAAGTAAAATCAGCTATTTATGAACATTTTGTATATTAATCTACTTATGTTTAGCTATGTCAATAAAAAGGTTTGCATGTGATGAACTTTGGGGAACAAATTCTATCTGACTAATATATATACGTGTTGTACTAGTTATATAGTATGGTGGCGTGTGTGTCATAAGCACATAGATAGGTTACGGTGTATAGTATAAATAGTTAATGTAAGTCTACTGTTTTTTTAATAATTATTGTTTTAAAAATATGGTAGGTATATAAGTCTATAGTTTTACATATTTGTTTCAGAGAAGTATATATGAGCTTAGGCTGTTGCTTATATTGGCGTTATATATATCTAGTTACAGTAAGTTCGCTTATGATGTCAGATTTTATATATGTGCATTTATGTAATAGTGGTAAGTCTGCATATTTGAGTTAAGTGGATTTCTGGATGTTTGTATAAGTATAAAAGTTACAGCATATACATACTGTTTTAAATCTGAGTTCAGTTTTGTAGTGTAAATACTGCTTTATATGCACCGAGTGTTTAAATTAAAAATTTTGCTTTCATAAAGTAATAATAATAATAATAATATAATCTCTATTTACATCAAGCTGATTTTAAATTTGTTTCGTCTATTCTTGATTCTCAGTCTCGTTCGTCAAATTCGCATTCAATCTTACTTTGCTTTGAGATTCGTGCCTGGATTTCGCAACTCAACTTCATAGTCTATCTCTCTAGCCTCGAAAGGTGAGCAATCACTCACGATTAATGTTCTTTTATTTATTAAATTTGATTTCAATTGAAACGACAATTGAAATATGCTGCTGTTAGTTATTTACACTGTTATATAAATGTTATTACCTGTATCAGTTTACCTGTGACATCTGGCACCATTATCTGTTATTTATACGATGATAATACAGTTTGGCTGATAATTGATTGATTGTTCGATGTTTATATTGGATGTTAATTTGTTAGTGTTAAATGATAAATAGTATGCAAAATTGAAATTGATATAGGATAGTTAACAATTTTAAAACTGATTTATATGTCAAATTCGATTAGTTGAATATGACCCCTTTTAATTGTTAAATTAATTGACATGTAGAATAGTGATAATTACACTTTGAACCATCGACGTATATTGGATAAATTGTTGTAGTTTAAAATTGAAATTGAATGACAAGTGAAAACCGTATAAATAATTAGTGGAATAATCTTTAATCTGCATGAAATGACAGTGTAGATTCTAGAAATAATTATATTAGTTTGCACAAACAACAATGTGAATTAATACGATTATTTCGGGATTATTTGAATTGATTATTGGATTGATATTGATTGTTGTTATTGCTTATTTATTTACTTTGACACCATCCCAGTTATCACACTGCAAGTTCCCTTTGGTATGCTTTGATTTTGAATTGAATTGGAATCGGGTTGAAATGATAAATACCCAAATTAAATTTTGACCTAGGATAGAGAATTAAATAAAAACCCAATTGGTCAGTAATTTGATTTAAAAATAAAATGAAGATTTTATTTGAATAAATAATATGGTTTTGAAACGAAGTTGGAAATCGAATTTTAATGAAATTTAAGTGTGGATATTTAATAATCTGAAATAAAATAATAATAAAGAAATTGATGAAAGAATGTTGTTTAATTTAAGAAATGATTGAATTAAGTTTTGAAATTATTTAATAATTTAATGAGATTGAATTATTTAATAATTAAATTAAATTGAATCCTTTGATAATTAAAATTGAACTTTTAATTAGTGAAATTTAGTTCTTATTTAATTGAGCTTTGAAATTGTAACTAAGTAAATAAGTGAAATTGAATTTCTTTAACAAGAAATAAATGTGATTTATTGAAATTAATGTAAGACTTGAAATTTAAAGAATTTGATTTGATGAATTTAATTTAATTCAATTTGTAAGTTTTGATATAATGAAGTTGAACTTAAGTAATTGATTTAATGAATTGGAAATTAAATAAAAATTGTTTTGAATGATAAATTAACTTAACGAATATTGAATGAAATCGATTAATGGATTTAAATTGATTTGAATGTTAAATAAAATTAATTTAAATGATTTCGGAATGAAACTTATATACGAACTTGAATCAATATTGGAATTGTTTAAATAAAAATGGAAATTGAATTATAAGATTTTGAAAATAGGAATTGGGAAGTTTTGAAACGTAAATTATGGAAATTGATTTCGGAAGAGAAATGAAATGTTGGTTTACAAATTCTAATTGAAATTGTAATTGATTTGGTTTTCGAGATATATAAACGACCAATCGGTGTAATAATTATGAAAGTTGTTAAAGAGACCGGAATCGGTTAGGGACATACTCACTGTCTAAACCGAAAACCACTTTAATAACTATACGCGGAGTGTGATCCAGAATGAAGTGGTTGGAATGATGTACGTGATGACTGAAGAAAGAGAACGATAATGGATAGCCTTGACACTTGTGTCAAATTGGAAATGACTAAAACAGGAGCCGTGTCGGGCCAAATGGGGGCTAGCTACCTCGAGCGAACACACTTCTTCGAAAACTATTCATTACTTGATGTCGATTGGTGCACCCTTGATTTTGGGAGTGTTGTTTCGCGGTGTTGCGATCGCTGCGGCGATGCGTTCTCACCAGTCCGGATCAGGCAAACGGTAGTTTCACTACCTTGGGTATTGCCTCATGTGCCTTGTCATACTTGTATCCCTATATACGCGACCACTACGGTTTGTTTTGTGTTATACCTATGGAGTACTCCCTGATATCCCACTAGTTTACGGTGGAGTTTACAGTGCTGTATAGACTATAACGCTTATATAAAAATGTGTTAAGGGGGATAATGGTAACACCTTAACACTATTTTGATATCTTTTATTACTGATAGGCATTATCTACTTATCGTACACTACTACATAGTAGATAGTTTAACGGATCCTTAAAGGATGGTTATTCCAAACATACTTTGAATTACTTGTATTTCAATTGCTATTTCACTTGAGTTGGATTTATTGATATAAGAATATTAATCCTGACTCGAGTGTTTTGTGTTTTCTTTACGCTCGGGTCAGACTGAGTGTACCAGTATTCGAGACTCACCTTTGGAGTTGGAGCTTCGCTTGGAGATCCATCTATCTATCCAGCTTTCAAATATTCAGTTGATTCCAGTGATGTATTCTGATATTGTATTTGACTATTGTATTCGAGACTCCTATTGTACCTTATTTTACTCTGATATGTATATAGTAGCTTCATGAACTACTATCTTTTGTTTCCGCTGCAATTATTACTCTGTGTCTGTGATCTGTGATTATTTATTTACTGTATATGTTCAGTTTTGCCAAATTTAAATTAACAATTCGGTATTTTGAATTATTCAAGTTCGACATGTGCAGATGCGAATGGTCCAAAATAGCGGGTCGTTACAGAAGTCTTTGTGTATTGCACCTGAGTTGAATCCAGCCATGGCTCGGGTTTGACCTTGTGCTCACCTATTCCTGTAGTTTTATCAAGTGTATATCGGTGTGCACGGCCTTGTGGCATATACAGTGATACACTGTGCATGTCACAAGTTGTTCGTGTATGATGGATTCAAAAGAAATGATGACGAACAAACCAAATAACTGAGGCAAGTAAAATTTTCAAAACACACATTTCATTGTACACTGCAAAAACATTTCTTTTTCAATTTTACTATGTCAGTGTTTATTTTTGTAGATTGCTCAGATGTTGGATTCAAGCTGGAATAGAGTTGAAGAACAAATACGGATAAATGAGTGATATGTAGTGAGATAATAAATTGTAAAATGAAATTTGTGATGTAATCGAAATTGTAATGTAACTGAAATTGTGTATATATAGTGAGAGCTCAAATTTGTACTATTCAAAATTGTAATAACATATTTGTTTGAATAAAATATTTGTTTGAATTTAAATTCTGTGTTATTTATTTTATTCAACAAATATTTATTTAATTATGTGAAAAATAAAATAGTACAATAACAAATACATTTAAATGAATATATATATATATGTTTATTATCATCAAACAAAAATCATATAATAGCATATTCAACAAAACTATCCAATCAGTATAGTCCGGGTGTCTAAATGATATTTTCCTTTCCTGGAAAAATATCCTAGCATCATACCCACTTAACCAATTCATACCCAATATGATTCCGAACCCTACAAAGTCAAATATATGCAAACTACAAACAAAGGTGTAACCTAGCATGTCAAACTCTAAGTGGTCACACTTCATCCCAAGTGTCGCATACCCTCCTATCGAATTTGCAACTCTTAAGGAAGTAACTAAATATGTGGGTTCTTGGTTAAGCTTATCTACCAAACATCGATATATAAAAGAATGCAATGCATTAGTATCAAACAAAATGCTAACTGACATATCAAGGATCTGAAGCGTACCTCCCAAAACTGCCTTTCCTTTCTCCTGCACTGTCGGCTTCGAAGTAGCAGGCTCCAATGCATACACCTTGCCATTCCCATCCTTAGCGGGCTCTTTGCATTCATCTTATAGTGACCGATCTGATCACAATTGAAGCACATGATATTCTTCTTTCCGGTCACTTCCTTAGCCTTTCCAGTACGACACTCATTAGCAAAATGCCCCTTCTTATCGCACTTAAAACAAACCACTTTAGACTTCCCTTTCTTCGCTGCTCCACCTTTCTGAGCACCCTTCTTGTGAAAGAACTTGCTCTTCTGACCTTACCGAACCTGGAGCTCCTTCTCCTTCTTCTTCTCCAAACAAGCAAGCATCTCTTCATGTCTTAACGCCATCTCCACTACCACATCACATGGATCTCTGATATGCGGTAAGGTAGCCCTAACCAACTCAGGCTTCAATCCCCTGATGAACTTCTCATTCCTCTTCATCACTATATCAACATTGGCATACCTATATCTAGCCAACTCTTCAAACCTACTAGCATACCTATATCTAGCCAACTCTTCAAACCTACTAGCATACTCCAAAACTGAAATTTCTCCTTTCTCTAAATCAGCAAACTTTCTGATCAAAACAGACTGCCCCATCACCGATATGAACCTCTCCTGGAACCTTCTCCAAAACTCAGCCTATGTCATCTTCTCTTCATTTACTCCAGTTGTCACACTATTCCACCAACATAAAGCTGCACCCTGAAGCTGTCTCGAAGCAAGTCTCCTCTTCTGCTCATCGTTGAGCCCTAAGTCGGTAAATATCTTTTCATAGTGTAACAACCAGTTCTCCACTTCTATAGCATCCTCGGTTCTAATAAACGGCTTCCCTCTAAGCCTAGCAGCATAGTCTCTACTCAAGTTAGCATAATGGTTGACAACTGGAGCTTCCTGAACTCCTCCCACAGCATTTCCTCCAACCACTCCAGCAGCAATTCTAGCTTGCATCATGTTTACGAAAAACTGATACATAGCTCCCATATCCACTTGTAGGATTCCAGCACCAACATTCTCAACTTGAGCCTAACCTTGAGTCCTCCTCGTATTGGGTCGGGCATTTCCATTGGTGGTAGTGCTGTCCCCTTCTAAGTTAACTTTGCCTCTTCTTGCGTCCATATCTGTATTCAAGCCTCATGAGATATAGAAGAATAGCCTGATAGAGATAGGAGAATAGAGATATAGCGTATACTTATACAAAGCAAATACAAGTACGTTACTATAGCATTATCCTATACACCGATCTTACTCTAATTCCTAAGGATTATGTTTTTCAAAAATCAGTTTTTAGTTAAAGTATTTCATAAACCTATGCTCTGATACCAAGTGGTAACATCCCCTATCTGGAGGCCCAAAGCTAAGCGCTACAGATACTGCAGTCATCTATAGTATTAACTTTCGACGACTAAATACGGCTATTTTACCGGTATCCATAATATTAGAAGCATTTGAATATGAAACAAAATCGCAGATTTCAAAAACATCTTTTCACATTACATTTTCAAAACACATGTTTCACATTCAAATTACATAATCCCATAATCATTTCCTAGGTTCTGACAAAATATAATTATTACATAGATGCGCCAAGAGCGACATATGATGATGCCCTCTTGGTTGGCCAGAGTACTATATAGACATAACTGTCTTAAATACAACACAGCGGAATAAAACAAAACAAAACAGAAACTCCTAAATAGCTATCCTTCAGCCACGTGCTCGTCTTCGGAAGCTTTATTCGTCAACCTACTAAAACTTGTAAAACCTCAACCCTCAGCTTACTCAAATCAATTTTGAGCACCGAAGAGTTTAAGGGGTAAACATAAACTTTGAGTCAGACATAAAGCATGGTGTGAATAATACTATACATCTCGGTTATACGATATTAAGTGAGACCGGCCGCTTAGCGGAACGGGTTTCCCCCCAATAATATCCTTTTAAACCAAATCTTTTGCAAAAAAAAATCCTGCAACCAAAACTGGTTAAAACTGTAAGCTTTATTATGTAAACATACATATCAGGTAACAAATGAACTATCTGTCCGAACACTATAGTTTTGTTTGGCTAACTACTAACCTTTGGCTGACTCGGGCCTACTAGACAATATAACAAAATAATATAACATCTATTAGACATAACTCTTCTGGACGGTCTGTCCTTAACTATCTGTTAAATACTTCTCTTCTGGATGGTCTGTCCCTAACTTAATATCTCGCGGGGTCACTTGATCCTAATGGTTTTGTAGGCTCACCAATAACCTATCTGTATACAAACATATATTCCCTTTTGTGTGTAATCATAATTTTAGTCTTACCTATGACAAAGCCCTACACACTGGAATTTTGGACTTAATTAGTTGGGGCTAATAGCTAATTTATAAGGCGCGACCCTATACTAGTCCCATCTGGTATTCTAATATCCGAGTCATTTTACTTAGGGAAACCTTCCCAAAATTTTCCTTGAAAACCTTTCCAAACTAATTTAAAACCTTTAAATCTAATTCACACAAGGAAAATACATACACTCTATGTTTTACTCAAAATCACCTTGCCATGTTATATATACTTTACCCAAATCTTAGTTGATGAAAACATATAAACCTTTAAAAGTACCCATTTCGAATCTATTGAAAGTAACCCTTTCGAAACCAAGTAAAACCCTTTATTCAACCTAGGCCGAAAGGCCAAAACCTTCCTTTCGAAACCATTTATAGAAACCTTTCGAAACCATTGAAAACCCTTCCTTTCGAAAGCTTTAAAACCTTAGACATATTTCTTTTAAAACACTTTAGAACTGCCTCTCGAAAACATTGGAAAAACCTTTCCTCTTAGACCTCTCAAAACCGTTGGAAACCTTCCTTCAAAACCTTTCAAAATCATGGGGGACCACCCCTTCGAAACCTTCTATTAAAACCCTTTCGAAAGCAGTAAAACATTAAACCTCTCGAAAGCCTGTGGGTTCAATTACAACTTCTGGAAACCTTTCGAAACCATTCAAACTTTACCACTTCGAAACCTTTGAAAACCATTTCGGTCGAAACCATTTGGATAATGCGTTCAAGTAGAAATCATTCCTGAAAGGTATTCTTAAGTAAAGAAGTGATGGTGTCGAAACCAACCTTCCCAAAGCATTGGAGAAGTGGCCAAGTTTTTAATACAATGTATACCTTCCGAAACCATTGACTTCGAAAGGTAAGAAAAGCGGCAGCTAGGGGTTTTGACCCTTCGAAAGCATTACTTAAAACAAAAGAGCACAGTGCATTAGAAACCATTTCTTTAAAACAATTTAATGTGGTCGAAAGCTAACCAAGTCGAAAGCAAAGCAGGTGCAACTTCATTTTATAACAAAGGAATGCTTCAACCCTATCAGAACCATATGTTTCAACCCTATACCTCCCGCCTTCATCGAATTCGTACCAAGTATATTAATACCATGCGCATTGGTTTCAAAAGTAATGTTGGCGAAACGTCTAGGTCGGAACCCCTGGTGCCGAAAGTGGCGAAACAGGCTCAAAACGAGTAAATTTTGTCTTTAACTTAAAAGAGAAATACTTTTTGACTAACTTGCTATGTTTGTCAAATTTTCATTGATTACTAAATTTCTTTTTTCAAAAGTGCTGCCAAGATTTCAGAAACAAACAATAATTTTATTTTATAAAATATCCTTTCTCCTTTTACAAATATATAAAACATTTAAGTCTCATACCTCAAATAATTTCATATATCCATTAAAACATTTAGGAAAATTCTACAAAAATTCTAGAAAATCATTTTCAATATGTTTTCTGACATATATAAATTTCAAACTCAAATAATTAATTATATAGCCGTAAATAAATAACCCAAATGATTATTTTCTACACTAGAAAATTTATATAAAATCCACAATAGTTCAGAAAATTATAGAAATTGAAACCCATCTATAAAATATTATTTCTGATCTAAATCTAAAATCATAAGGCATTTGGATGTCATTTAATAGGGTTTTCTTATCAAAACATATCATAAAATCTATATGAATAAACATAAATCATCAACAGGTATACATAAACATTTAATCCATCAAAAACATGGCATAATCATGAAAAACACTTCGGATTCAACTTTAAACCGAAAACATTTAAGAAAATGAGATTTAGTCATTATTCACCTTAGCTTGAGATTAAGGATTTGAGACTTGAATAGCTTTTGATTTGATTAACCTTCTTCCTTAGCTTTTTCTTCCTCTAGTTCCCTAAAATGGCAGCCGGCATTTATGTTTTTAATTTGCAAATGAGAATGAATAATATAATACACGGCTAAGGGGTTTAAGGTTTAGGGTTAAGGATTTTCCTTGTTTCCATTTTTTCCCTGCCTACTTCCTAATCCTTTATCTATTTTATTTCACGTTATCTCATTTTGATTTTCTCATTAACATGTCACGGCTACCCCTGTTAATCACAAATCTCAATCCATTAATCACCTTACATTATTTTATTTTATTTAGCTAATTAAATATCCTAAATAATGTAACTAAAATATGGGGTGTTACAAAAAATTTCATGATATCCTCAAGATCTACTTCATGATGACTTTACTCTGACTTTAAGATCTATTTCATGATGGTTTTAAGGAACATTTCACAATGGTTTTGAGGAATTCCTTACGATGGCTTTAAGGAACCCTTCACAATGACTTTGAAACCTTCCCCATGATGATTTTAATACGGCTTTAAGATTTACTTGATGATGACTTTGAAGCATACTTCATAATAGCTTTAAGGAACCCTTCATGATGGCTTTAAAATCATCCTTATAATGACTTTAATATGATTTTAAGATTTACTTTATGATGAATTTGAAGAATAGCTCATGATGGTTTTAAGGAACCCTTCATGATGGTTTGGTCGTTATATTATTTGGCAGGCTTATTAAATCAATGCACAAAAGCTTCATTGAGTTAACACATGATAACTTAATTTTGGCTTTTGGTACTTTTAGGAAGTTGTCCCATGATAGCTTCCTTATACCAACTCATGATGACTATAAGGATTCCCACAAAATAGTTTCCTCTTATCAACTTATGACGACCTTAGAAATTATTACATGATGACCTTGAGAATCATCACACGATAACTTATATGTTCCATCTTTTGACATTGCCTTTGCTAATCTCTGCCTTCTTTATCTTTGAAAATTCTTAGGGTATAACATTTGCCCCTTCCCTTTTATGAAGAGCTCACTTAAGCTTTAGCTTAAGTAAGTTTCTTTTGTTTTATTGAATGCACTTTAGGAGATATAATCTTATTGAAGTTTTATTCTTACTTTCTTGATTCCTTGATAGTCGATTTTGTAGAAAGAATCTTTAGTTGCTTTGTTTGGTACACATCTTTTGGTTTATTTTTGAAGACGTTTGCATTCTTGTAATGACCTTTAATTTCAAATTAAGTTAACTGTTATTTAAAAGGCGAAAATAAGTTAAATAGAAAGGAAAAATGGTAATGATTAATAATAAAGAGTAAGAGGGCCCAAGCCCAAATTATTGTGGGACAATAAGAGTAACTCCTTTTCATTCACTCATTCCATTCTACTAAAAATAAATTAAAAGCCCGAGAGAAACATTAATGATGGTAGCTTAAAGAGGGTGAATAAGATGAATGTAAGCAAAGTGCAAACAAAAGAGGGATTAAGAAGACTAAAGCAAGATATCTTAAAGATCTAAGTGGGTAATACTTAACATTTTTATGCAGTTCCCCAATATATGGCCTCGATATGAGTTTGTATTTTTTTTTATATATGGTGGAGTTTTACATGGATTGTCATTAACAAGTGTAAAATTTTAATGAATGTTTTTGGGAAAAAGTAGATGAACATGTGATGTTCGGATGTGTTTCCCTACTCTAATGATTTCTACAAATTTAATGAACATTTTGGGGAGAAATAGATGAACATGGGTGTTTAGATGTATTTCTCCACCTTAATGATTTCAAAATACTGTATAAGTTTTATATGAATATCTAACCATGATTATGGAAATGGGTTTTTAATTTGCGTAACTTCCAAGGTCAAAATGGTTTATTATGAATTTTTAAAGGAGAATACCTAGAAAATAAACAAGGAAAACCTTTAAATTGAAGTAATGGATAGAGAATATTATAACAAGTGTTCATAGGTTTTCTTTGATTTTAGTAATGTTTCCTGAGAAGAAAATAAGTTGTTATGAGTTAAGTACTCCGCTAGGAAAAAGGGGAGAACTCCGGGGATGGTTGTAATATAAATTATATGATAAGACAAGTTTCTGGTGAATAGGGAACCAAATCCAAATTATTTGTTTAAAAGAAAATTAAAGGACACTATTAGTAACAGAAAGTTAAATAGTGATGAATAAGATAGTGACACGTGTGAAGACGTTGTCAGACATGACAGATTTTTGTCTAGCATGGAGTTTAGACAACGGTCTAACGTTTATAAGAAAACCGCGCATATAGGAAAGAGGTAGAAATTTTCTAAAGGGATCTAGAGACTCTTTGGGGTAAAGTAGGGTTGCACCACGTTTGTGGAAGACATACAATGCCGCAAAAATGGAAGTAGGAAAAGACTGAACTGCGGTGCAATATGTAAAAGTCATACTGCATTGCAATTTGGAATTAAACACTTAATTAAAAAAACTGTACAATGCTTAGAGCTTGGGGCAAGGTGGTACTATGCCAAGGAAAAAAGTGAATGAAACCTTATAAATGACAAATAGGTAGGACTCGGGGAGATACCAGGATGGTGAAGTGAAGGGTTCCTGCACTAGAATTAGGGTTGGAAGGGCTATTGACGCCGGGTGGGGACATTCACTCGAATGCATGCCTTGAGAATGTGAGGAGAGGCATTCAACTTCTAAGGGCTGCGACGGTAGTTCCAAATTAAAAAAATGTGTATATGGATGCACACCTTGGGAAGGTGAGGAGAGACATTGACGAATGCATACCTTGGGAAGGTGAAAAGAGGCATTCAACCATGTTAGGGGCTCAGGACAGATAAAAGAATAATCTGAAAAGGAGAATTTAAAGAGGTTGGCCGGGGAGCAGTATAAGTTAAAGAATAAACTAAAATGGAGAATATAAAGGGACCACGTTGGGGGTCCAATATTAAAAAGGTTAGAGAATAATCTAAGAATATAAGCTGATTAAGGGACTACACCGAGGGCATAGTAGAAGATGGGAACAAATTATAGATTAAAGAATAATCTAAAGGTGTGAGCTACGAGGGTGATGTGGCAGGGGTGTAGTAGTAAAGGGGAACCACTTAAGAATGCGTAAAGGCACAACAATAAATAAGAACTACTTGCGTTAGAACTATGATTGTTCCTTTTATGATGTTTTGGTATAGTGAGGTGGAAACGATTCTGTGTAGAGCAGTCTAGTCTCACTATGTGTTTGTTTGGGGTAAGTATTATTCACATCAGATTTTATGTTTGACCTGTGTTTTTATTATTGTTTTCCTCTAAACTCACGAACGCTCAATTGAATAAGCTGAGTTTATGGGGTAGGCAGGTTGATAATAGGCGCCGCATTACGTAGATCGAAGATGGAGCAAGAGGCTTTGTCTGCAAATAAAGATGTTTTTTTTCGCTGTATTTAAGGAGTTCGGGCTGCATCTTCATATGTTGACTGGCACTTTGCTATGTTATTTTCTATTTGTAGTTTGACCCCTGTATGGGCACGATTATGGGGTTATTTTTGGAACAAATGTTTGTAATGAATATTAGGTAACTTCTATGTAATGGAAATATTAGATTTATTTGAATATATAAATTGAAGTCACTTCCATTGCTGGAAGATAATTCTGGTGATGACTGCAACATCATCAACGTTCATCTTCGAGTCTCGAAGTGGGGATGCTACATTTTTGGTATCAAAACATTGGTTTGGGGACACTTAAGTAAGATAGAGCTGGAAATAGGAGCAGTACTTAGAATAAGATGAACACCGTGGGTAGGGGATGCACTATTATATATATATATATATATATATATATTTCGTACTTGTATCTTAATATATAGATTTACAAGAAGATATCTCTACCCTTCTATTGTTGTTCCATTCTCTTTCTTTCCATTTCTAATGAAGACTTTCTTGACAGAAAAGACACGATGGATTTGAGAAGTGGGCGAATAACAGTGGGAGGAGCAACTATTAGAAGGGAGGCTGAAAATATGCAGACTAATGAAGGGAACGAGGAAAGAATTCCAAGAGTAGTAGGGGAGGAAGCTGCACAACTAGTAAATGAGGCATGCATAGATATGAATGTCTTATTTAGGTGGTTCATGGCTCAGATGGTGAGGGATGCTACACCGGAGGTCGTTCGGTCAAGACTAGCAGTAGTGAGAAAGCATTTCCCAAAGATGAACAAAGACTACAAAAATATGGAAGGGAAGTCATTTACAGAGAAGGAGCACGCAGTTGAAGTACTGAATTGGCTAAGAAGTTGTGAGCGCATATTTGAAGACTTAGGATTGAATGATGCACATAAGAGAAGACTAGCATCAAGGCAATTGCAGGAAGACGCATTGGATTGGTGGAAGACAATAATTGCAGAGACCCTAGAAGGAGAGATTACTTGGGAGCTATTTTAGAAGAGGTTTGAGGCTCAATTCATATCATAGTCTCAGTAGAGTGTACTGTTATGGAAGCTCATTGATCTGAAGTAGGGTGACCTTATGATGG
The DNA here is from genome assembly GCA_030737815.1 of Allium fistulosum. Classification (NCBI taxonomy): domain Eukaryota; kingdom Viridiplantae; phylum Streptophyta; class Magnoliopsida; order Asparagales; family Amaryllidaceae; genus Allium; species Allium fistulosum. The sequence goes on along the minus strand of CM060904.1, from coordinate 286,500,453 downwards.
AGGGGTACATCCAGAAGTTTAATGTTTTGGCTAAGCATGGAGGGGAGATCATCAATACTTCAATGAAAAAGAATGATAAGTTTATCAAAGGCTTGAAGCAAGGTCTTGATCATAAGATGATGGCTCATCTAGCATCTCCTATTGAGTTTGTTGTTGACATAGCTAGAAGGTATGATGGGATGTACCAGGAGTAGAGGAGGGTGGAGGAGAGACCCAAAGTAGAGCAAAAGAAGAAGTTTACCCCATATACGAAAGGCAAGAAGGGAGTGCCAAAGGGGAGGGGCAGAGTGGTTGCTATCACATAAATTACTTGCTTTAACTATGGTCTAAAGGGGCATTATGCTTCAAAGTTCCCTATGCCTAAGGACATTAGGAAATGAAGTGCTTCAAGTATGATAAGATAGGACATCTAAAGAAGGAGCCCAGAGCTTAAAGCATAGGTTTATGCTTTGGAGGGATGGAGGGGGGACCATCTACCAAAGAAAGAGGCAAAGGGAAAGTCTTGGAAGGTATGATGTTGATTTCTGGTATTTTAGTTAAAGTATTGTTTGATACTGTGCTACACATTCATTATAGCTAAATATTTTGGTTGATAGACTTGAGTTAGGAGTTACCTATTTAGTCACTTCCATATGTATAGTATGCCACTCTAGGACTAAGATGCACTGATCTATATATCGAGTTAGTGGGTGTAAGTTTTCTTATGATCCCAACGTGTTTAACTTTATAAGCTTCAGAGTTATTTTAGGGATGGACTGGGGAGAAAATATAGCATAAGAGTGCACTACGCCGAAAGAATAATTACTTTGAGTCACCCAGACTGTAAGGATAGAGTGAACCAGTTTTGTGGTTGCCGCCCCCGAGAGTAGTAGAGTTTCACATAGACTTACTACTAGGAACCAAACCATTTAGTCAACCTCCTGGTAGGGTGCCTCCAAGGGAGATAGAGGAGTTGAAGAAGGGGTTGGAAGAGCTAGAAGGTAAGAGTCTTATAAATCAAGTAGTCCACCTTGGGGAGCAGCAACAGTATTTGTGAGGAAATCTGATGGTTCATTAAGACTATGTATAGACTGTCGAAAGATGAACGAGGGGACGGTAAGGAATAGATATCCTTTTTCGATAATTGATGACCTTTTGATTAGTTGAATGAAGCTAAGGCATTTTCGCACTTAGACTCAGCTACGGGGTTCCATCAGCTGAGAGTTACGAAGGAAAGCATTACCTTGAATGCATTCAGAATGAGGTACGGTTGTATTAGTGGTTAGTAATGCCATTTGGGCTAACCAATGCTCCAGCGTTGTTTGTAGACTTGATGAACAGAATTTTCCAAGATAAGTTGGAAAGATATGTGTGGTGTACATTGATGACATCCTAGTGTACTCTAAAGATGAGGAGGAACACACAGTTCACCTAAGGCTTGTGCTGGAGATGTTGAGACAACTTAAGTTGACGACGAAATTTTCTAAATGTTATTTTTGGAGAAAGGAAGTGAAGATCCTACACCACGTGATTTCGAAGGAAGTGTTAACAGTAGACCGTTCAAAGGTTGACGTAGTAAATGGATGGAAGAGACCTAAGACTGTGATAGAGGTGGGAAGTTTCTTGGGATAGGCTGGCTATTACTGGAGATTCATTAAGGACTTCTCTCGTATAGTAGTGCCAATGACAAGACTGACTCGAAAGAGTGAGCAATTCGTTTGGATGCAAGAGTGTGAGAAGGAATTACAGTAATTGAAGTATCAATTGAAGACTGCACTAGTATTAGTAATACCTAAAAAGAATAATGGTTGACTATGTACATTGATGCATCAGGCTCGGGGTTAGGAGTAGTATTGATGCATAAGAGCAGGGTAATTGCTGATGCATCTAGGCAGTTGCAACCCCACGAAGTTCGATGTCCAACTAATGATTTGGATTTAGCGGCAGTTGTCTTCGCATTGAAGATTTGGAGACATTGTCTCTTAAGGCAGAGGTTTGAGTCATATACTAACCACTAGTCTTTAAGATATTTTCTCTCTCAGAGGGAGCTGAACATAAGGCAGCAGAGGTGGTTAGAGTTTCTAGCATCTTATAATTTTGGGATAGACTAACTAAATATGCCCATTTCATTCCAGTGAAGGCCAAAAGAACCGTGTCGAAGTCAGCAGAGATATATATGAAGGCAATAGTTAGATTATATGGGGTGCCTAACACTATCATTAGTGATCGAGATTCGTTTTTCACCAGTGAGTTCTGACGCAGCATGCAGAAGGTGTTGGGTATAAAGTTGTGCATGAGTACTGTGTATCATCCACAAACAGATGGACAGACCGAGAGAATCAACAAGGTCGTAGAAGACTTGCTAAGAGCTAGCATTTTATACTTCATTTGATATTGGGAGGATTATTTACATCCGATAGAGTTTTCATACAACAATAGCTACAAGAGCAGCATTGGGATGGCCTCATTTGAGGAATTGTATGGAAGGTCGTGTAAGTCGTCTGCATGTTGGTTGGAGAGGAGGGAAAAGTTAGCGTTAGGACAATATGTGCTTAAGGATACTACTGAGAAAGTGGAGCTGGTCTGAACTAGATTCAAGGTAGCACAGTCTAGGCAAAAGATTTATGCCGACACGAGGAAGAAGAAACTGGAGTTCGTAGTGGGCGATCAGATGATTGTGAAGGTTTCTCCGATGAGAGGTGTGATGCATTTTGGGAAGGCTAGGAAGTTAGCACTCAAATATGAAGGGTCGTTTTCTATCATAGGTAGAATTAGGAAGGTGGTGCATATGGTGAAACTGCCTAGTGTTTTTGCAGGGATTCATATTGTATTTCATGTATAACATCTACATAAATGCATTTGAGATCTGGATGCAGTAGTTAATCCAAAGGCAGTAGAAAAGCTGGTCATAGAGCCAATTTTTACCTATGTGCGAAGGTCGATTCAGATAGTGGATCGGGATGAGAAGTGGATTTGGAACAAGGTGATGAAGCTAGTATGTGTCCAATGGAGCGTAGATCGAGAAGACTGCACGTGTAAAATAGAGGATAAGGTTAAGGGGACCTATCTAGAGCTATTTGTTTCATATTAGCTAATTAGCTATGTACTGAGTTTTATTGTGTAGACTATATATATTATAGTTCTTTATCTTATTAGTAGATAGCACTAGTACGTTTTATATATATGAATTAAGGATTCATGAGTATGCTTAACGTAAGTTTGGGATACTTGGAAAATTTCTATCATGCCTTAATTGAATTTCGAGAGCGAAATTCTTTTAAGTGGGGAAGAATGTAACGACCCTTAATTTTAAATTAATTTAATTAGTTAGTTAAATGGCCAAAATGATTAAAATAGGAAGGAAAACGGGGTAATGAATTAATGACAAAGAGTAAGAGGGCCCAAGCCCAAATTTTTGTACGACAATAAGGGTTACTCTTTTTCAGTCACTCATTTCATTCTACAAAAAATAAAGTAAAAGATTGAGAGAAACATAAATGGTGGTAGCTCAAAGAGAACGAATAATGAGTAGGTAAGCAAAACGCAAGCTAAGGAGGGATTAAGAAGAGTAAAGCAAGATATCTTAAAGATCTAGGTATATAATACTTAACCTTTTTATACCGTTCCCTAATATATGGCCTTGGTATGGGTTTGTATGTTTTTATACATATGATGGAGTTTCATATGGATTATCATTAATAAGCATAAAAGTTTATTGATTTTTTTTGGGGAAAAGAATATGAACATGGGATGTTCGGATGTGTTTCCCTACTATGATGATTTCTACAAGTTTAATGAACATTCTGGGTAGAAATAGATGAACATGGGATGTTTAATGTATTTATCCACATTAATGATTTCGAAATGCTATATAAGTTTTATACGAAGATTTAACCATGATTATAAAAATGAGTTTTTAATTTGAGAAACTTCCTTGGTCAAAATGATTTATTATGAATTTTTAAAGGAAAACACCTAGAAAAGAAATAAGGAAAATACCTTTAAATTAAAGTAAAGGATGGATAATATTATAACAAGTGATTACGGGTTTTTTAGGATTTCAATAAATTTTCATGAGAGAAAACTAAGTTGTTATGAGTTAAGTACTACGCTGGGAAAAAGGGAGGAACTCCGAGGATGCTTGTAATATATAATTATATGATAAAACAAGTATCAGGTGAATGGGGAACCTGATACAGATTATTTTTTGAAAAGAAAAATAAAGGACACTGTTAATAACAAAGTTAAATAGTGATGAATAAGATAGCGACATGCGTAAAGACGTTGTCGGACATGATAGATTTTTGTCTAGTATGGAGTTTAGGCGACCACTTAACATTTATAAGAAAAACGCGCATACGGGAAAGAGGTAGAGATTTGACAAAGGGATCCAGAGACCTTTTGAGGAAAGTAGAGTTCGGCCATAATTTGTGCAAGACATACCGCACCAAAAAATTGAAAAGTAGGAAAAGACTGAACTGCTCCGTAATAAGTAAAGGTCATACTGCTCCACAATTTGGAAGAGAACACTTAATAAGAAAAGTGTACAACGCGCAAAGCTTGGGACAGGGTGGTACTATGCCAAGGAAAGAAGTGAATGAAACCATATAAAGGAAAAACAGATAGGACTCGAGGTGAGACCAGGATGGTAAGTAGAAGTGTTCCTGCCCTAGAAATAAGGTGAGGAGAGGCCTTCAACTTTCAGGGGCTGTGTCTGTAGTTCCAAATTAAACAAATGTTTAAGAGGATGCACACCTTGGAAAGATGGGGACAGGCATTCACGAATGCACATCTTGTGAAGGTGAGGAGAAATATTCAAGCGTGCCGAGGGCTCAGGATAGATGAAAGTATAATCCAAAATGGATAATTTAACGAGGCTGGGTCGGGGGAGTGATACAGGTTAAAGAATAAACTAAAATGGAGAATGTAAAATGACTGTGCGAGAGCGCAGTAGCAAATAGGTTAGAGAATAATCTAAAAATAGATGCTAAGTAAAAGACCCGCACCGGGGACGTAGTAGAAGATTAGAATAAATTATAGATTAAAGAATAATTTAAAGGTAGGAGCTTAGAGGGTGTTGTGCCTGGGGCACAGTAGTAAGGGGAAACCATTTAGGAATGCATAAAGGCGCAACAATAAACAAGAACTATTTGCATCAGAACTATAATTGTTCATTTTATGATATTCTGGGATAGTGAAGGGGAATACCATTATGTGCAGAGCAGTATGGTCTCACTATGTGTTTGTTTGGGGCAAGTATTATTCACACTAAACTTCATATCTGACCCATATTTTTATTATTGTTTTCCCCATAATGCCTTGTAACGACCGCTCTACACCTAGGTGCAAAACGGTAGTCAAAGGAAAGAAATAAGATGAAGAAATAGAAGAGAAAAGAATGGAAAAAAAGAAAAAGGAAGCATCAACTAACCAAACTACCTATCGCATATCTTACATCGCATCAGAGTAAATATAATAACTAATACATGTATAAAACAATAGAGATAGTAATAACAATGTGAAATAATCATCTGAATAAAGATCCACAAATTTATACAACACCATAATAGAGTTTATTCAACGGGAAAGTAAACTCAACTGGTACACGGTCTCATAATAGCAAATCAACACCGTCAAGGTTCCATAGTGTCGCACAGCGGAAATATAATAAAAAATGCACATATAAGTATAGATAACCGTCAACTCTTGTCGGTCCACTTGTAGAACTCCATAATCATACACCTTCTCTCGATCTACTCATTTAAAAGTACCTGAGATAACAAGAAGCAAAGCATAAAACCTCAAAATACTATAAAACTCAATAATATACAGAACAAAGGGTATATAAACCATACCTGACCTGTCCCTGCAACCACAGAGTCAGCACATAAACATAAATAATATGCTACTCTATAACATCGAAAAAAGGGTATATCATACTCAGTATCTATCAAGGTGCCTAGGTTTCTCCACATATAGCCCATAACTCCATACTAAGTAAATTTCAGGCATCTAGATATCTTCATCCATACCTACTCCACACTAAGTCAAGTCAGGGTATCTAGGTATCCCTACCACAATACCTACCTAGTGTGACATCCCTAGGGTGACAGGTGACTAGTGAGCAACCATAACAAATATAGCATCTATCAAACAATACTAACTGTCATCCAATGTGCCGGATATATGATGACTTTGACCCTCTACAGCTGTCAAGGACTAGTGGAAATCCCGGTTCTCTATCATGTTCCCCCATACTTTTAGGTCTGAAACCCCGCACGGTTGCCTCCTATAGTACCTCTGTACCATCTAACACTAGACCCCCTCGGGGCGGTCTAGGGTACACGACCATCGCTACCAACCCTCGGGTATCACCCGCATATAGTACCCCTGCTCTGAGCATGACAAAAAGCACTTCAAGTTATCAACAATCCCTAGGCACAAACATATCCATCGAGCCCTAACTCGATACAGATTCAAACCCTACTAGCTCACTACAGTTCCTGGGCACGAGCCCCCACACTCAACCTAGTCCACTATCCACAACCTCACTCCAATCTGAGCTGCCATCCTCAATCCTACTCTCTGCTTGAGCTCTCGATCAAAGAACCCTACTATCATGCCATTCGAAGCCCCAGGTCCAACATGATCCATACAGTTCTGATACTATCATCCCGAAGCCTACTCCATACACCATGGAGTCACTATCCGTAGTATCAGACTACCAGGTCAAAGCACCACATCCCTACCTCACAATCAATATCACTCATCGTAGGTTAATAACATCCAATCTCTAAATCGGTCGCACGAACAGGCCATCATGTCGCACACCATGATACCTCATCAACGTCCAAGCCACATATCAGTTAAATTTCCAATCGACAACAGTGATGGACATTGACCACTCTACTATGGACAATACCATCCACCTTGGTCTTGTACATAACCGAACGGTTAAGTACATGCCAAACGAAAATGTCCGGCATCCACTCTGAAACTCAGATCCGTCGACATGTATCCCAAACCCTCTTTTACAGCTCATCTCGTTTATTAGATTTACACGTGTGCGAAACTCCAACGTACAAGATGCTACTTGAAATAAATCACCGCTAATTGGCGTTTTCAACCAAAATAGCCAAATAACAAACAAGCCAAACAATCAAACATACATCCATCCAAAACAACATACATACAACATAAACAATCCATCCGTATCAAATAATGTGGGAAAATAACATCAATAATAGATCTAATCTAATAATTCACTAACTATGGCACGACGATGGAAAATACACGATATTCTTTATAAATCATTTTAAAATAATTATATATTCTTTTATAAAAATATAGATGTTGTATAATAATAATAATAATACGACGTTAAGAAATAAAAAATCATTCTCAAGCATCAATATAATACTAAACAACTAACCATAGTAGTGAGTGATAAATCACTCACCTCAGCCAAATCTGTCTAAACCAGTGCCAAAATGCAGATCTCGCCAATACGATCCCAATACAAGAAACTGCATCTAAAAGGACCTTGTATGCAAAAGATATGGTCGGTATAAGATTCAAGATTAAATAAACGATTAAGTAGCTAATTAATTAACTAAATCCTTAATTACCATACTTTATTTTTCTTCCTCTCTTATTCCAAACTACCTGTACATGTTCGCTCAATCTCACGTGCGTGAATATGAGTGACACGAGGCGATATTCCATGAAATCAATCGCCGTTCATGCCAATAGTCTTCTCTTCGCTTGCTTGACCCGTCCACATCGAAATCGCCAAGATTAGAGTTGCCGTATAAATCACGTCCAACCTCGACCTGACCGCAATACGTGAATGTCGCACATGGCCATAATTGATCGGCCATCACCAAAATTTGAGGAGGAATGCGTCTCATATAAAGAAACGCGATGGTCACCTCCGATTTGTCGATCGTCGCTCCACTTTCCATCGAACTGAAACCCTAGTTGTAGCCGTGGAATGGTTGACCTCGCCAATCTTGATCGCACGCTATATACATACACCATCATGAAGCTCTTATCGATACTAGCTTATTGGATCAGGTTTCATGATTTTTAGTGGAGTAGATTAGGAGAATTTGTTTTCTGAATGCAAAGATAAATGTTCAGCCATGGATTTTCTTCGTATGGACGCTACAGTGAAATGGGAACTAATTTTGGAGGGATAAATTTTAAAGGGCTTTTTATATAATATTTTATTTTTCCAATTAGTTAATTTCTTAAATAAATGGCTGTACGTTTTAAGTTCGTACGATCACACGACACGTCCGATCACCACGAAATTTGTCTGTGTACATTTCTTCATTTTTCCGGATCCAATGTTACTAATCTCGTCGCCATCTGAGACTGCGCACCAGGATGCTTATTTGCGTATTTCAAGACTATATTGGCAATCAGATCATTCGATCTCAAAATATAGCGATTCTATACTCATTGTAATTCGCAACGTCAATCCGAACTCAATGGAAGGGGTCTCGAGTCGGTTGTATGCGAAAAATAACATTTTCAGGCCTTCATTTAATTAATGATTAAATATTTAAATAAACTATTTAAATATTCGATCGTTAAAAATATAGGTCGTTACATTCTCCCCTCCTTAAAGAATTTTGTCCCCGAAATCACAAAGCAAAGAGAATGTCTCCTAATCCATCAGCCCTAAAAAATATGTCAGATTCCGAAAAAATTCGACAGAACCTCCTTTGGACGACTAAGTCCGAAAAACTCTACTACAACAAAGATATGTGTACAAGTCATATATTTTACTATACTAGATCATCTATAGCAATCATCAAACAAGAATGTTGTACCATTTTCAGAAAATTTTGCCGGAGTCTTGTTTGTACGGAGGAGCTTTTGCAATTTGACAAAAGATATAAATATATATACATCGACCCACTCGGTCGGAAAAACAAAAACTGTTCATATTTCCTATTTTTGTATTGCGTAGGCGTACCATTTTAGCATTTTTAAGCAAAGCAGTTATTTATTAGCTTATTAACGCAACCAAATCCAGCCAAACGGCAGCCCCGGTACCTGTACTTACTCAATTTAAACATGTAAGCGACACATATAAGAATTTATTAACATTTCACTTGTTTTCAATAGCAAACACATAGTTTTTCATAAGCAATGCACTCAAAATAATTCTCATAAGAAATTTATAAGGTTTCAATACAATTTTAATTGCTTACAACTACATCCCATACCATTTTTATTCAATTCAAGTGATTTACAATTCACCTCTTTCATTCAATTCATTTGCATTCCATATTCACATTCATTTTGATGCATTAATATACAAAAATCTTTGCTTAGCATCCATTTCATAAACCTCATTTATGTATATTCAACAAATCAAGTATGCATTTGCTATGCAATTATAGCTTACAAAACAAATTCAAATTCAACTCATATTAATTCAATAATTCATTGTCAATATTTATACTTGCATTTTTTTTAGTTCTAATCCATTTATTTTCATTTCATTAATCAAACAAGTTTCGTTCAAAAACCATTTCATAAAACTTGACAACAACCATTTCACAATTTTACTTAAGTCGAGCTTTTATCCAATATTTACTTAAGTTTTTTTTTCAATTCAAAACTCAATTTTATTTTTCCTTGTAACACTTCCAAATTTAAATCCTTGATTTGATTTTCATTTATCAAATTCATTCCATCTACTAATTTAATTAAATTAGTTTAATACTTCACTTTGTTTTTCACAAATCAAATTCAATTCCAGTTCTATTTACTTACAAATTCAAAATGAATTTCAACATTCAATTTCATTTCATTGCGCTTGCAACTGCAAATTTATTCATTCACAATTTATTTTCCAACTTAATAATTTTATTCCAATCATTTAGTCTATTAGACTTCTAAAATTCACATTTATTCAAATTAACTCAAGTCAATTTCAGTTTAAATCTGAATTTCCAAAGTCATCCAAACTCATTTATTATTCTATAAACATTTTAATAAGATTCCAGAGTATTTCCAACATTCAAAAATAATTTATTTTGAAACCAATTCAAATCATCCTTTGAATTTCCAAAACCCAAACCCAGTTTTGCAAACAACTCCCATTTAAAATAATTTGGCAACAATTCCTCTATTGGAAACTCGAAAATGAACATCGATGATGCTGCAGTCATCACCGAAGTTATTTTCCAGCGACCGAAAAGAGTTTATTGTTTATCCCTTCAAAACATTTTTTCAAAACCTTTCAATCTACTTTCAAATAATTCTCTGGAATTCTATTTCAAATTATAAATCACATTTACAATTTACATTTACTAATCTCATTTGTATATGGATTTCATTTCTTAACCCTTTGTTTAACATTTTAATTTCTTATTCAATAATGATAATAGTTTAATATTTACCATTCCCTTAACAACCAAACAACCATATACTATAATAATTTATGGAAATCATTTCCCTTTATATACAAAAATAATTTTGGGTAAAATTGTTTCATTTACCCTATTTTTAAAACAATATCATGTCGATTTGTTCTGTATAAGTGTTTAGAGATACCTATCGATAGAGTTGTACAGACTATACCGACCAGAATCCATATACCACTCAACAAACCAATCATCACAATATAAAACAAATTTTTGTATTCACTAACAAATACGCGCTCATATCTATTATTACACTCAACTCATTCTAGAGTACTACTGAATCTATCTCTAATGAGCAACACCCAACAGAGGCAAGGTTTATCGCAAATCTAAGCTCTGATACCACATGTAACGATACGACTTTTCGATGCTCGAAAGTCGACATTAATACGTTTACTTTATCAAATGCCACGCAATCGAATGCCGGAAAACCGAATCATTAGGGTTAAAAAGAAGAGGTAGAAGAAGACTAAAGAAAAGAAAGAATAGAAAAACAGAAATAGAAACAATAACAGAATCTCACATTCGCCATGGAACAATATATAATAAATGAATGAATAATCTTTAATACAAAAGACTATATAAGTTTATACATTACATCATATCATCAGAGTTTACAACAATACACATCACTGGACAGTTATATAAACTTGTCCACATACAGAATACACAGCGGAATAAATAAATAAGTACGAGTGTACGTCTCGCCATCCAGCTTGCCTCCAAAGCTCCAGAATATCCAGAATATCCTGATAACATAACTCTAGGCTGCCCGTGTGGAAAATTATGGGCACCCAGAGTTTAGAAAGGGAACAATAAACTCCGAGTCAATCATGGTGACTGGTATGAGATCGTAAAACGGTTATTTTCACAAAGAAAATAAAAGAATTTCGCAATGCTTTTGGAAAATGAAACTACCATAAGACCTCCCACCACACACACAATGCAATCGCAGACTTGGAGGAGATTTCTTCTTATGATAGTCAAAAATGCTTACTACGCAAAATCATTTAATATTATTATTAGTGCATAGTGTAGAAAACATTTCGAAAGAATAATATTAATCTAAGCCAGCATAGACATTCCGAACTATGCCTACTATAGCTACCATCTAAACAGTGGTCACCACCATAAGTAAATGGCAGGTTCTGCAACTAAAACTGTATAGAGCGTGTATTGTTTCTTTGGATTTCCAACAAATGGTCAGGCAAAGGAACTTCCTTACATCGAAATGGAAACACCTCTGGAAAGACGCCCCGAGAACCTAACCGGATCTCTGCAAACACAAGGCCGATGCTACCTCACGCTGTACAACTGTAACTAGGTAACCAACACACTGACGCTACCTCACACTGTACAACTGTAACTAGGTAACTAACACACAAGTATGCCATCCCCCGGTCGTTACCGACCTTTATCCGAGGATCCTCAACCACAAAGCGACAACTACAAAGTATAATAAATTTGCAGCATCAACATAGGTAAAATATCTGGGCTCCATACCATGATATCACCTCTTATCCAGAAGGAAATGGACATACCCTAGGGGCGTGACCCCTAAAACCTTGCCGCAACATTCCTGTTTCTACCATTACCGGGTTGTGAGGCTCGACGAAGTCTCGTCCACAAAGCTACGCTTTTTCACAAAGCCATGCTTTGATCACAAATGATCAACAAATGATCAACAACACACAGCAACACTCAGCATGCCACACTACCAAATTGGGAGTATATCACTGATAACCTTCAACTCATAACCTCTGAGCTCGTACGTCTCAGAGAAGGGTGTTAAGCTAAGAGAATAAATTCTCCGCCACCAACAGAAATGTATTTGAAAGAAATCAGCTTTATATCTCAAAGTGTAATGTCAGACATACAACCATACAAGTCTGTTCCGGGTTCGAACAGAACCGAAGGTACTTCCAAAGAAGCCCTTGCAATCCGGATATTCACTAATCACGTCCGGACTTCCCATCACAAGAAGAGTGATATAAATCTCTATACCGGAGCAAATCGGTGCAGAGACAATCGACAGGTAATCCTTTCGCTTTCGAAAATACCCGGTCTTTACACCGGTCTTCAATTGCAATTCATAACGTCGTATCATTATTCAGAATGGGTTATATGACACAAAGTCCTCTCCCGGCTAAACCGAATAATGAGCGCTTGTTTTAAAAACAAATTCAAATGTCATTTCAAAGGAAAATATTGATAGTCGGTTATTTAACTATCAAACAACATTCACAACAATCAACCAATTTAAATAATTTTCCCAAATTATTTATTTTCAAAATATCTTCACAAGATATATATTTTCCACACTTCCTCACTTTGAAAACAAATTTCAAATCATATTTTCACTCTTGGAATAAAAATTCCTAATATTATTATTCCCCTTTTTCTTTATAAATTCCATTGTGAATTTAAATTTCCAAATATTCACTTATACACGATTTTCAAATCGTTTTCCAAATATTCACTTTCAAACACCAAATCAATTCCAAATTGGTCTCCAAATTTATTTTTCAAACACCAAATCATTTTACATATCGATTTCCCAAAGATCTATTTTCAAATACCAAATCAATTATTAATTGGATTTCAAACAAATATATCACTTTTTTTAAAATAAATTCCTTTATCTCTTCCAAACCATTTAAAATTCCATTTTTAAACAAATTCTTCAACTTTCAAATAATACTATTCAAAATCCATTTATAAAAATCTTTTCCATATTTTGGAAAAATTCGATAAGATTTCAAAAATCAACTTTGTACTTTTAAATTCCTTCTTTTAAATTCACCCAATTCTTTCAAAAGAGATTTACTTCAAATTTCCTACTTTAATTTCAAAAATCCAATTTTATTTATTTCTAGTATCCAAAGATACCAAAAATACATTCGGCTAAATTATAGCCTTTAACAAATTCAATCGTCAATATAATCATTCACAGATTATAAATAAATTATCACATAGCATATGAAACAAATTCACACAGTATATGAAACAAATTCATAAAATTTAAGGAATCCAGTTGGATCCCTCCAACCTGTTTCCCTATATCCACAGATGTTAGCACAATACCAATTCCACTTCGAGGTGGAATATCGCGGTATATGGGATTTATAAAATATTATCCGCTATTATGTGGCGCAATAGGGTCTCATCTGCTATATAATGCGGGAAATCAACAACTCCAAAATATATATATATATATATATATATATATATATATTCCAATATATATATTGCTATATACTACTATATATACTATCACAATCAAGCAATCAATCAATAACTGAAATTTCAATTTTCATTTGAGTGAGAAGATCTCACTTTTGCTTTTATTTTGCAATCCCATTTTCCATTTTGACCATTTCTTCACGGTTCAAACCTTGTATAAACAATTTTATACAGTTGATTAATATTTGAAATAAATCGAATAATAAATTTCCATTTAATAGTTTTAATCCAACTAATAATTTAAATTTCTTTAACTAGTGATTTAATTAAATTATTAATTTCTCTCTTAAAACTACATATAGAGATAACTTATTGTTTGCACAAAAAATGGACAAACACCTCAAAGTTGTATGACTTAGTAGATTTTATGTTGTTCTTAGTGATTTGGGTGTTTTATGCGAATCTATGAAAAGCAGGGGCTAAACTGTAAAAAGACACGCAGATTTATAGTGGTTCAGCCAGAATGTGCCTACGTCCACTTTATATGTTATTTCTCTTCTCTTGTTTAGATTACAAGTACAAAGCTTTGATACAAGTAAAAGAAAGTTGTTTGAAAGTTCTCTCCGTGCTTGAGCTCTCAAACTTGTACCCCATTGTTGTACCCCTGCCCCTCTATTTATAGAGTGAGGCTGGGGGTAGGGGTCTTGGAGGTATATAGCAGCCGGCGGGCCTGGGCTGACGTAATCTGGCCTGGTGGATCTGGTCCGGTTTCCTTTGGTTCGGTGGTGAGATGAGTGGTCCGGTGGTGAGATTTGTTGCTTCGTTCGTTGGAGACTTCATTCGGTGGAGAGGTTTGGACCGGTGGGGAGTTGGTCCGGTATAGGCTGGTTCGGTGGAGGTAGGTCTGGTCGTAGGTTGATCCGGTGGAGGTTGGTCTGGTCATAGGTCGATCCAGTGGAGGTTGGTTTGGTCGTAGGTCGATCCGGTGGAGGTTGGTTCGGCAAGCAATGGAGTGGTAGGTTGCGAATTGGTTCGGTTGTGAGTGGGATATGCGTTGATTCGGCAGTGACTGGAGTTGGTTGGAGTTCGATTTGGCGGGACCTGGTCCAGTGGTGTTGAACCGGTTGAAACACACCCAACACTTGCCCCCCAAAGTAGGGCATGTGCATGCACATGGCGTGCTTTGTTTTTGGTCGCTCATCCTGGACACTCCCATCCGGTCTCAGACACGAACCGGTGGTCCGACTATCTTTCTTTCCTCTATAAGTAGGGCTCCGTACCTTCGTTGTTTCCTTACCGATCGAAAAGGGCGGAACCAAATTCTTAAATACCGAATTAATTGTAGTGCCGAACTAAGCTAGTTTGCCGGATCAGGTGAGGCCTTCTTTCCTCGCCGAATGACTATTAAGTTTTGTACTACCGAATGTAATCGAGTGCCGAATGAACCTTCGTAGGGAAATACCGGATGAGATGTGGGAGTTTGAGTACCGAATGCCCTTTCGGCCTTGAACTACCGAATAAACTTTTATGACTTGAATTACGAGTGGAACTCCAGACTGTACACACTCGCTTGTTTACTTCCTTTATTCTAACGACGCACTTCTTCGTGTTTGCAGATAAATGTCTCGAAAAGCAGAAACTCGATCGGATAAAAAGAAGTTCCAGGGCGAAGGAGAATCTTCCGCAGTGCCCCCTGCTCAGCCAAGACCGGAACGTCACGGAACTGCCCCGAGATCACTGGTGGATGGGTACGGCCCTCAGGAGCTTCTGAACTCCCCGCCCGATTGCTTTCCCAGCTCCCTCAAGGAGGAGCAGCTTGATGTCATCTCCCGTTCTTTCGGAATCGATAGAGCGCGCATGCTGTTGCCAGGGAGAGAAGTTATGCCATATGACCCTCCTGAAGGGTACTTTTCCTACAGCCGATACCACTGCATGTGTGGTGCCATCCCGCCTCTTAATGCTTGGGTAGTCAGCTTTCTTACATATCTAAAGGTGGCCCCATTCCAGCTTCAACCCAACTCTTATGCCATTCTGGTGAGTCTCTTCGTCATCTTCCAAAGGAGATATGGGCGTCCTCCTTCCAACCGGGAGATCCGGTATTTGTACAACTTGAGAGGCTACAAGAAGGGGTCTCCCTATATCAGCTTGGAATCTGCCGTATCCTTTAAGCCCGTCCTGGACTTATACTCGAAGTTCAGCATGTTCAAGAAAGAATGGTTCTTCATCAGGGGTGACTCTGTCTCCATTCGTCGCTTCACCTCCGGTTGTAAGTGTGAGGCTTTATTTATAATTTCCATTCTGGTTGCGATGCTTCTTCTCATACGTTTTCATTTCTTGCTAGCGACAAGTGGCTTTGCGGTTGTGGAGACTGATCGCCTGGTTCAGATGGCAGTTGAGATAGAAGCTATCCCTGGGAGAGATAGATCGGCTGCTTACCTGATCAGAAATGCGACTCTTCTGGAGTATAATTTGATCCTTCCACAGCAGTCAGTAGTCAAGCAAAGGGAAACGGCGGAGGAGAGGGCGGCTGCTCAAGCTAAGGGAGGTGTCACAGTAGAGAGTGGCAAGAGGAAACCTTTCTCAAAATCTCCAGTGGTCGGAGGTAAGAAGCTTAAGAAGTCGAATGGTCCTTCCCCCAGCACTTGTCCACTTACTCCGGGGAAGGAAGATGTGGAGGAGGAGAGAGGTGAGGGTGGAGATGACCGGGAAGGTGGTGATGGTGGCGATGGCATCGAGGCCTTGCTTCCTGGGCAAGCAGGCGAGATTTAGGAGTGGACGGATGATGCATTCCACCAAGCTTTCGAGGGGCTGGACGGAGAAACGGCTTTGGTAGAGAAATTCGGGAAAGCTGACAAGGCCGGGACCGGTGCAAGCGAGTCTTCTCAGACTATTCCAGCCAAGGTGGCTCCGATGACTCAAGGTGAACTTTTGACTCCTGCAGGCTCCATTTATGATAGGGACTTAGGAATATTTTATGATCCGCTCCCGTCCTGGAATGAAATCCAGGACTCATTGCAGTATCCTACTCCTCCCCAGGGTTTGTATAACTAATGTGTTTCCTTTCTTCTTTTAACTTTTAATTTACCGCGTTTCTCGAATTATGGATCAATGTAAGCTTGTGACACTTGTTCTTCATATCAGGAGCAGGTAAAACGGCCAAAGCCTCAGATCTTCAGCACAGGCTTGAACAATACAAGCTCTCCAAAGCTTCCGCCAAGCCGAAGCCTTCGACCCACCGTTCCGGGGATGTAGTCGGCTACCGTCCTCTTCTCGGGGTTATTGAAGAGGGTATTCAAAAGAGAAAGAGGAGTCATCCCTTATCCGAACCTTCACTTGGTCCTCAGCCCCCAGTTCAGCCTCTTCATGATATCACGGGGGAGGATACTGAGTTCGCAATCTCTCCGCACCCGTCTGAAAATCCTACCGTTACTCAGATTGATCGTCCTGGCTTGGCTCGTAATCCATTTGCGGGTCATCCTGATCTGGATCCAAGTTCCCATGATATTACCTTTGACGAGGTTACCGGTGAGCACCTTCTTCCCCGCAATCCCATGGTACGGGTGCTCGATGAGGCCAAGTCCTTAGATCTCGATTTACTTACTACTCGGATAGTTACCATGGGAGACGAGGCCAAGGCTAATATTGATCAGGTGGCGGAGGAGACTAGGAAGTTGATGGGGCATCATGCCCGGCTGGTTAAGGCTGGAGAGGAGATTGGGAGTGCCAACATCCGACTACGATTGATGGTTTCGGACCAGGCCATACAACTTGCTGATCAGGCCATTCAGATTTCTCAGCATGAGGCTGCCTCCAGGCGGTTGAGGAAGACTATGGAGGAGGCTAGTAAGGCGGAATTGCGGAAGATGGAGGCTGCCTGCAAGGAGCAGATAAATATGGCCATCTCGACAGTGGACGAGGTTCGGAGGGCGGATCTTGAGCAGGTAGAGGAGCTGTCGGGGAAGGTTGAAGCTGCAGAGCTTGCTCAAGTCGGGCTAAAGGAGGAGATGGAGGCGATGAGGAGGTCCCTTCAGGCTGACTGCTCGCGATACCAATTGGAGAGGGATGCTGCCATTGTAAGGCTATCGGTTTCTGAGGCTCGTATGAGGGAGTTTGAGGAAAATGAGGGGATGATGGATGATATGCTGCAGGATATGTACTTTCGCATTTGGAAGCAGGGCAGCTTATCTTGGATGGACGACTACCCCCGGGTTATGGCTAGGATTTACCTCAGGGCTTTAGAGGAGGCCAAGGCTGAGGCGGATAAGGAGGGTGGAGCGGCCTTTAGGATGGATGCGGTAACCGCTCAGTTCACCAAGGAGGAGAAGATAGCGGTGAAGGAGGGGATGCGGTTGTTTGCAGCTGAGGAGGCAGGCGTGGAAGTAGGGGATGACGACCAAGATGATCAAGGGGAAGTCGCTAGTAACCTTTTCTTCTTTAGTTTCTTCTTTTGTTAACTCTGTTTTCTTATCACTAATGATTCCATTCTCTGACCGAACAGGTGGGCAGCAGGATAAGGTCAATACTCCGACGCAGCTGGCTCCTTGATTGGACCTGGAAAATTCTTTTTGTGGACTTGACATGGTTGTATATGTTAGTCTTAAAACAGTGGAGTAACTCTTAGGTTGTAATTTTTTGCTACTTGTAATAAATAGCTCTATTCTTGGTGTGTAATTCTTTAACTTAAGCTGATTTTGTCGTCTTTTGAATGTTTTTGCTATTTTGACATGTCGTATGAGAAATATAGCTATGCATATTCTTGTAATTAAATTGTGTTTGATGTCATAATTTCATGACTTGCAATGTTAGCGTGAGGTGTGAATAAATTATAGTCATATATGAAAGAAGGAAATACCGCCCTTTATATTTTGCTTGTAGATGGCAGCTTTGACTATCCTGTGTGACCAAGCAAGGGACGTGGTCCAGTATCTTGCTGTGAGTATCTGCTTCCATTAGTGAGCGTCTCTTGTTCTGTGTCCTGTACTTCAGGGATTGTTACAGAGGATAGGAGAAAAGTTTCTTAACTAAAATTGAAATATGTGAAATAGTAAAACTTCCAATCACGGAAGGCCTTCGATGTGCTTAAGTTCGTGGCAAACGGGCTTTGTAGTCACTTTCCATGGCTGTGGGTCTTGGAGACATTTGTCACCCATCTTACGCCTCCGCGGGCAGTTAATTCTTTTTTACCACAGCCGCACTTAAGACACATCGGAGCCGAGATCGCGCACAGTAACTACCCGGGCCATTATGGCCCGTAATCGTGGGTATTATTCGATTTACTGTGGCCGGCTAGCGTGGGTGCAGATCGTCAACTGTGAACTGCCCCTGGCTGGCCACACCTTATGTTGGGGCTTATAGTCGGTTCACAGTTGTCGGCGAGCCGAACGCCGTAATGAGCTGCCTCGGCTATAGTCGGCCTTCTCGGTGGCTTATAATCGGCTCATTACAGTTGGCTTTAAGGGCCGTCGCGAGCAATGAGTTAACCCGCAGCAGAGGGATGCCGGAGCAAAAGTGTCTCATTGGCGAGGGCATAGATTCGCATAGTACCTGTTAGGTCTTGTCCAGGTGAAGTTGTGCCGTGGAGTGCTCTGAGTGGAATTGCTTATACGCGTAGGATTTTGTTCAACAGAAAAGGATAACGTTAACAAGCAGCCAAGATATAAAGGAACAAGTTAAAAAAGAGACAAGGTTTTTTAAAGTGGTTCGGCACGAAAAGGCCTACGTCCACTGATTCTCTTTGTTAATTCACTTCATATGGGCAGTACAAGTTAAGAAAAGTATCGACGGAGGTGTTAGATGTTCCATGCCTTCTGGAATATCTCTCCGTCCACTATTGACAAAATATAAGCTCCATTCTGGAGATCTTTATGAATTACATACGGTCCATCCCAGATTGGGTCTAGTGCTCCGGGGCGAGGGAAGATTCGCTTGAGGACAAGATCCCCTTCTTGTAAGGTACGATGCTTGACTTTGGAGTTGTATTGTGCTGCCACTTTTTGCTTGTGGGCTGCTGCTTTAAGGACTGCATCATTTCTTCTCTCCTCAACTAGATCCAAAGACATGTGAAGGAGTTCTTCGTTCTCTTCTGGGTTATAGTGGATCCTACGGTGGGAAGGCACAATGGTTTCAACTGGGAGCATAGCCTCCGATCCGTATGCCAAAGAGAAAGGAGTATGCCCCGTTGATGTTCTGAAGGATGTGCGATAGGCCCACAGTGCCGTAGGGAGTTCATCCACCCAAGCGCCCTTTGACTTTTCGAGCTTCTTTTTTATTAGAGTTTTCAGAATTTTGTTGATGGCTTCGACTTGTCCGTTTGCCTGGGGATACGCTACGGATGAGAAGCTTTTGTGAATTCCGTGCTCTTGGCACCAGTTGGCGAATTCCTCGCTATCAAACTGAAGTCCATTGTCTGATATGATTTTGAGTGGGACTCCGTACCTGCATAGAACATTTTTTATCAAGAAGTTAATAACTTTTGCTGAAGATACTTTATTCAGAGGTTCCGCTTCCACCCATTTGGTGAAATAGTCGACTGCCACTATAGCATATTTGGCCCCGCCTCGGCCCATTGGTAGCTCGCCGATTAAGTCAATTCCCCATATTGCGAAGGGCCAAGGGCTGGTCATTTGAGTAATCTCAGTTGTTGGTAGCCGCGGAATCTTAGCAAACTTCTGGCATCTGTCACACTTTTTGACGAAATCTAAGGCGTCCTTGCTTAAGGTGGGCCAGAAATACCCATATCGGAGTATCTTTTTTGCTAACGTTTGCCCTCCAGTGTGATCTCCGCAGCTTCCCTGATGGATGTTGGATAAGATTTCCTTGGCTTCCCTCCCAGCGACACACCTTAATAACGGGTTAGAGAATCCGCGCCGATAGAGGATTTCTTCTTGAATTGTGTAGCGGGAAGCTTTCCTTAAGATTTTCTTGACTTCGTTACGTCCATTGGGTAGTGTGCCACTTTGTAGGTAGTCTCGGATGGGAGTCATCCAAGTTGCTTCTTCAGTTGCAGCTATCAGATTTACTTGCTCAAAACTTGGAGTCAGTTGCTTTGGGATGGTTACTGCTCCGAAGATGGCGATGTTTCTCATACTTGCTTGCTTTGCCAATTCGTCGGCCTCTTGGTTCTCTTCCCGAGGGATGTGTTTGACTAGGTAGTGGTCCAATCGGCTGAGAAGTAACTTGGTTTTCTTTAAATATGCTATGAGTCGTTCTTCTCGAGCTTGGATTTCTCCTAGTATTTGATTAACAATAAGTTGAGAATCGCTATGAAGACACAAAGAATTGGCTTCGATTTCTATGGCAAGTTCTAGTCCAGCTATCACTGCTTCATATTCTGCATCGTTGTTGGTGGCAGCGAACTCCAACCTTATAGCATAGTGCAGCCTTTTTCCCCTGGGAGTGACTATTACCACACCTGCCCCCGAACCTTGTTCGTTCGATGCACCATCCACAAAGAGATTCCACTTGATGTCTTCTGCCGACTCCAATTGCTCCTTATCTTCGTTGGTAGTGAATTCTGCGATGAAATCAGCCATGGCTTGTCCCTTGATGGCGGTGCGAGGGTGATAGGTGATATCATACTGACTTAGTTCAATGCACCATTTAAGTAGTCTCCCAGAAGTGTCGGGACGATGGAGTACCTGCCTCAGTGGCTGATCGGTCAGAACTTTGATGGAATGGGACTGGAAGTAGTGACGCAGTTTCCGTGACGTGATTAGTAAACAGTATGCTAGCTTCTCAAGTTTAGGATATCTGACTTCTGCCCCCGTAAACCTCTTACTGACGAAGTAAACTGGCCGCTGTGTGCGGTTGTCTTCCCTTACCAAGGCAGCGCTCAGGGCGTGAGATGACACAGCAAGGTATAGGTATAATTCTTCGCCTTCGCTTGGAGTCAAGAGTATCGGTGGTTTCTGGAGGTGTTCGATTAAGTTAAGGAAAGCGGTTAAGCATTCGTCAGTCCATTCGAACTTTCCTTTGTCTTTCTTTAGAGCTTCGAAAAAGGGGACGCACTTGTCCGTTGCTTTGGAGATGAATCGGCTTAGGGCGGCCACTTTCCCATTCAGGCTTTGCATTTCCTTTCGAGTGGAAGGTATCTTGATATCCCTTAGCGCTCGGACTTGTTCAGGGTTTGCTTCAATCCCTCTGGCATGGACGATGAATCCTAAGAACTTTCCTGATGATACTCCGAAGGAGCATTTTAGAGGATTCAACTTCATTCCATACTGGCGGAGTACTTGAAACATCTCGCCTAGGTGGCTTACGTGATTGTCGGCTTTCCTTGACTTTACCAGCATGTCATCCATGTATACTTCCATAGTTTGCCCTATTAGCCCTGCAAACATCTTGTGGACGAGGCGCTGGTAGGTGGCCCTTGCATTCTTAAGTCCGAAAGGCATTACCTTGTAGCAGTATAAACCTCGGTCGGTGATGAAACTAGTATGGTCTTTGTCGGGGGCATGCATAGGAATTTGGTTATATCCTGAGTATGCGTCCATAAAAGATAATAGCTCGTGCCCGGCTGTGCTGTCTACAAGTTGGTCGATTCGGGGAAATGGGAAGCAATCCTTTGGGCAGGCGTCGTTTAGGTTGGAAAAGTCAATGCACGTTCTCCATTTCCCATTAGCCTTCTTTACCAGTACCGGGTTAGCGATCCATTCCGGGTAGATGGCTTCTCGTATGAAGTCATTAGCGAGTAGATTCTTTACTTCTTCATCGAGGGCTGCCGATCGCTCTGCCCCATACTTCTCTTTCTTTTTTTACGGGCGCCTTGGTAGGATCAATGTTTAGTACGTGGCATGCTATGTCGGGGGAGATTCCGGTCATGTCAGCGTGTGACCATGCGAATACATCCAAGTTGTGGCGGAGAAAATTGATGAGTTGTTCCTTCAATTCTGCTTTTAGTTGGGACCCAATTTTCAATAGTCTACTTGAGTCGTGCTTGTCTACAGATATAAACTCCATAGCCTCTGCAGGCTCGGCGGTGGCCTCCTCCTCTCTGTCCCTGGGGTCTAATTCATTGAAAGGGTCGCTGGTATATCGAAGAGGAGGGGCTTTCTTTAGTTGCTATGCTTCTTGACTTTTCGTGCAGAGGGCAACCTCTACACCCTTCCCTTTATCCTTCCTGTGGTTGCTGCGAAGTTCAGTCACATAGCAGTCTCGAGCAACGTCTTGGTCTCCTTCTACTTCCCCTACTCCATTGTCCGTTGGAAATTTCATCTTTAGGCACCATGGGGCTAGGACAATTTGGAAGTCAGACAGGGATGGCCTTCCTAAGAAGGCGTTGTAGGCCGAATGGTTCTCTATCAGCACAAACGTTTGTTTCCGTACAGCGGAGCGGGGATGGCTTCCAATCTCAACAAAGAGGTCCAGTTGCTCGAGGGGCATCTTCACATCTCCAGTGAAACCGTGTAGTGGTTTATCGCAGGGAGACACATCCTTTATTGATAATTTCATTTTGTCGAATGCATGTTTGAACAGGATGTTTACTGAGCTTCCAGTGTCTACTAGGATTCGGTAAACTTCGGAGGGACCGAGTCGGGCAGAGATAACCATAGGATCCATGTGAGGGTATTGCCTTCCTTCTAGGTCAAGCTTACCGAATGTGATGTCATCATTGTCTTTCCGCTTTGGGTGGTGCTCTTATATGACCGAATTGACACAGTCTTTATTGTCTATAAGCGACTTTCCATATCTTTCCATCTCTTTCCAGCTTCTGTCTGCGATGTGCGGTCCTCCCGAGATGGTATGGACCACTATCTTCTCTTGACTAGAGCTGCTAGTGTTGCGGTTTCCTCTGCCGATCTCCAGTGAGGATGGCCCTGGGTTCTCATTGGCAGGAGCTGGAGTCCTGTCCTGACCTTTTACATAACGTTCCAGTTTCTTCCTTCTGATGTGTTCCTCAATCAAGTCCCGTAGATGATGGCATTCATTGGTATCATGCCCATGAGATTCATGGAAACGGCAGAACTTTCCAGACTTCTGCGCGTTATCTGATTCCTTCTTGTATGGTGGGCGTTTGTATCTAACTTCGCCTTGGGTGGCAAGGAAGATATTTTCGACGGTCTCGTTCAAAGGAGTGTAAGTGTCGAATCTCGGTCCAGGCCGATATAGGCGCTTTTCTCCCTTCTTGCCCCCAGCATTGTCCCTGGAATCATTTCTTCGAACGTCCCTTTCTACAGTAGGGGCGTTGCTGTGATTTGCCTTATTTTGCTGTCCTGACTGCCCCTCAACGGCGGCATCCTCAAGCCTCATATATTTCCCGGCTTCATGGAAGAAATCGGGTAAAGTAGCTGGTTTTTCTTTCGTCAACCTTCTAGAAAATTTAGTGTCCGGATGCACACCACTACAGAGGGCCATTAGGATGAGCTTCTCATCGGCATCTTGGACCGCGGCTGCTGCGGCATTGAATCGGGTTAGGTATTGCTGCAGCTTCTCTCCATATTTCTGTTTGACGCTGGATAAGGAATAAGCGTCCTTAGGTTGTTCCACATGGATGCGGAACTGACTGATGAACTTTTCTTTCAACATTTCCCACGAGCTGATGGATCCTTGGGGTAGATGACAGAACCAGGAGGTAGCGAGATCTGCTAAGAAGAGCGGAAAGCATTTGCACAGTACTCCCTCTGTCGCTCCACTCATGAGCATATGTTGTGTGTACTTCTGTAAGTGTACAACGGGGTCGGAGGTTCCTTTGTAAGGTTCCATTGTTGGCATCTTCCATTCTCGGGGAGTGATAGCAATTTCGATATTGCGGGCGAAAGGGCTGGTTACCCTAGCGCCTACCCTCGATCCCTTTGCTCCCGTTGGACGCACTCTCTGAATAAGTGTGCCATCCTTTCATCAGAATTTGGAGCAGATAGAAATGAGTTTGGTTCTGTTCTGTGGGATTGATTCCGTCCAGATGACCTATAGGGATGGTATCGTCTATCATTCCTTATATTTTCCAGTGGCTGCCTTTGATCTTCTGGGAGCATGCTAGGGTCAGCTACAGTTGGCCCTTGCCTTGATCTTCCCCTGCCGGGTTCTGATCTAAGCACTTCCTCGGGTCCAACTTCGGGCTGGATTCTAGCTCGGCCGCGTTCACTAGCGTTTCCGTGGTTAGGCAGTATGACAGGCTCAGCTACAGTTGACCTTCGTCCGGTACCTCCCCCGTTGGGTTCGGTACCAAACGTTTCCTCAGGCCTAACTTCGGGCTGTGCTCGATCTCGGCTCCTACCATGGCTACTTCTGCCGTTAGCTCCTTCGAAGAAGGAAGACCTTTGTTGTCTCTGAGATCCTCCAGACTGGGACTCGCCCCATGATTCAGTGTTGCGGTTGGATTCTTCAGCATCCCTTAAGCGTGACATGAGATGGTCCACCAAGGCTTCCTGCTGGGATGTGAAGCGGTTAGTTACTTCAACCACAACCCTGTCTAAATCTGCCCTAGTAATTGCTGCGGGCTATTCTGTGGCAGGAGTGGTCGGGTTAGCCTGTCCTTCATTTAGTACTGCTGCTGGAGGAGGACGATTTACTTGATTCGTGACAGCTGGATCTGGTAGACTGCTGGATGCGATGTTTTTTCCTTTGTTAACATCTTTTCTCTGTTTGGGAGGCATGTTTTCCAAGTGGCGAACGATGTTGTTAGGAAAAATGTTAAGTGGATGAAGCTGAAGCTTCGAGCTTCTAGCTCTCAGTGAAAGCACCAAAAATGTTTGCACAAAAAATGGACAAACACCTCAAAGTTGTATGACTTAGTAGATTTTATGTTGTT
Organism: Allium fistulosum; assembly: GCA_030737815.1. Lineage (NCBI taxonomy): Eukaryota > Viridiplantae > Streptophyta > Magnoliopsida > Asparagales > Amaryllidaceae > Allium > Allium fistulosum. Next base: position 286,475,100 of record CM060904.1, on the reverse strand, counting down.
CTTAGTGATTTGGGTGTTTTATGTGAATATATGAAAAGCAGGGGCTAAACTGTAAAAGACACGCAGATTTATAGTGGTTCAGCCAAAATGTGCCTACGTCCACTTTATATGTTATTTCTCTTCTCTTGTTTAGATTACAAGTACAAAGCTTTGATACAAGTAAAAGAAAGTTGTTTGAAAGTTCTCTCCGTGCTTGAGCTCTCAAACTTGTCCCCCATTGTTGTACCCCTGCCCCTCTATTTATATAGTGAGGCTGGGGGTAGGGGTCTTGGAGGTATATAGCAGCTGGCGGGCCTGGGCTGACGTAATCTGGCCTGGTGGACCTGGTCCGGTTTCCTTTGGTTCGGTGGTGAGATGAGTGGTCCGGTGGTGAGATTTGTTGCTTCGTTCGTTGGAGACTTCATTCGGTGGAGAGGTTTGGACCGGTGGGGAGTTGGTCCGGTATAGGCTGGTTCGGTGGAGGTTGGTCTGGTCGTAGGTTGATCCGGTGGAGGTTGGTCTGGTCGTAGGTCGATCCGGTGGAGGTTGGTTTGGTCGTAGGTCGATCCGGTGGAGGTTGGTTCGGCAAGCAATGGAGTGGTAGGTTGCGAATTGGTTCGGTTGTGAGTGGGATATGCGTTGATTCGGCAGTGAGTGGAGTTGGTTGGAGTTCGATTTGGCGGGACCTGGTCCGGTGGTGTTGAACCGGTTGAACATGCTTCGTCGCGCTCGAGCATTCCATTCGACGTTGCCCTCGACGACCAGAAAATTCATCGCCCCTCAATTCCTCTACGCGCGACGCCACCCATCCATCTCGTGACAGTCGTCGCTCATGTCGTAACCTCGCGAGCTTCCCCAGTGCCACCCTCGCGTGCGCGAGCGCGCGCTTCCTCTCCGCCTTCGAACTCGCCTATTTGAAAAATCGCGATCCCCAAATTGATCGACATTGTGGTCGAGCCTCTCGCTTTTGAATTCGTGGATCTGGGTTTTAAATTTTTGATTTTGTTATTGCTGAGGAAATCATGATTTTTAAGTGGTCGCCATTTTTTCTTTGAAGTTTCGATTTCGTTCCAAAGGGTAGGGAACAGACGTGATATTTGAAAAGAATGTAGCGTGCGACAGAGCTTTGGAAAGGACTAGTAAAGGATTGATGTGAGATAATTTCAACTGCAGTTGACTGGTATATATATGTATATTCAATTTAATTTCAAATTCAAATCGTTCGATAAATGCAACTTAAAAACTTGACATCCTATCGAGGCGTGCCGCTAGGCATTTATAATGTTATACGCCTATTCCGAACGCAATGGAAAAGGTTTCGACTCCAAATTCGATCGTATGGAGAAAATAGCTTTTTGGACCAGTTATAATATTGAATTTTCGATTTAATTTCAGCGCGTTTATATATCGTACGCTCACACAACAACTCCAAATTCTACGAAAATTGAAATCCGATAATAATACAATATTACGGACCCAATGGAACTTGTTTCGTCGAATTCCGAGACTGTGCCCCGGAACGCTATTTTTTTTAAATACAATTTAAACGATAAAATTTCAAAACTGAACAAAGCATCTCCAAATTAAATTCTGAAGCTTCTATTATCTTCAGTATTATTAATATAAATTTTCCAAGCCTTCAAATTATTTTTAATTGGCTTAAAACTGAAGATTCAAATTTTTACCCAGATTTAACGATTAAATTCAATAATTAAATCGCCAAATTCATTCTGATATCTCGAATTTTAAATTAAACTAACTTGCAGATATTTAAAATCAATTAAATATCCTGATTTCCAATATCAAAAATTCAGGGTCGTTACACCTAATGTGCCAAATATATAATGACTCATATGACCCTCTATAACTATCAAAGGCTAGTAGAAATCTTGGTTCTCTGTCGTGTTCCCCCGTACTTTCAGGTCTGAAAACCCGCACGATTGTCTCCTACAGTACCTCCGTACCGTTTGACACTAGACCCCCTCGGGGCAGTCCAGGGTACACGACCATCGCTTCCAGCCCTCGAGTATCACCCACATATAGTACTCCTGCTCTGAGCACGACAGAAAACACTCCGAGTCATCATTGATCCCTAGGCACAAACACATCCAACGAGCCCTACTCACTCAATACGGATTTGAACCCTACTCACTCACTATAGTTTCTGGGAACACGCCCTAACACTCAACCGAATCCACTATCCGCAGCCTCACTCCAATCCGAGCTACCATCCGCAATCCTGCTCTCCGCCTGAGCCCTCAATCGAAGAACACTACTATCATGCCATCCAAAGCCGAGGTCCAGCATGATCCATACAATCCTGATACTATCATCCTAGTGCCTACTCCATACATCATCGAGTCACTATCCATAGTATCAGACTACCAGATCGAAGCACCGCATCCCTCCCTCACCATCAATATCACTCGTTGTAGGTTAATAACATCCAATCTCTAAACCCATCGCACGAACAAACCATCACGTCATGCACCATGATACCTCATCAACGTCCAAGCCACATATCAGCTAAATTGCCAATCAGCAACAGTGATAGACATTGACCACTCTACTATAGTCAATACCATCCACCTTGGTTTTGTACTTAACCGAACGGTTAAGTGCATACCAAACGGAAATGTCTGGCATCCACTCTGAAACCCAGATCCATCGGCACGTATCCCAACCCTCTTCTACAGCTCATCTCCTTCATTAGATTTCCGCACGTGTCAAAATACAACGTACAAGATGCTACCTAAAATCAAATCACCGCAAATTTGGCGTTTTTAACCAAAACAGCCAAATAACAAACAAGCCAAACAATCAAACATACTTCTAAACATCTATACATCCAAACAACCATACATCCATCCAAAACAACATACATACAACATAAACAATCCATCAATATCAACTAATGTGGGAAAATAACATTAATAATAGATCAAATCTTATAATTCACTAACTATGGCACGACGATGGAAAATACGCAATATTCTTTGTAAATCATTTTAAAATAATTATATATTCTTTTATAAAATATAGCTGCTGTATGATAATAATAATATCACGTTTAAAAATAAAAAAATCATTCCCGAGCGTCAATATAATACTAAACAACCAATCATAGTATAGTGAGAGATAATATCACTCACATCAGCCAAATCTGTCCAAACCAGTGCCAAAACGTAGATCTCGCCAATACGATCCCAGTGCAAGAAACTACATCTAAAATGGACCTTGGATGCAAAAGATGTGATTGATATAAGATTCGAGATTAAATAAATGATTAAGTAGCTAATAAATTAACTAAATCCTTACTTACCTTACTTAATTTGTCTTCCTCTCTCATTCCAAACTGCATGTACATGTCCGCTCAATCTCGTGTGCACGAATATGAGTGATATGAGGCGATACTCCACATGAAATCAACGCCGTTTGTGCCAATAGTCTTCTCTTCGCTTGCTCGACCCATCCACATTGAAATCGCCAAGATCTGAGCCACCTTATGAATCGCGTCCAACCTTGACTTGATCGCAATACGTTAATGTCGTACATGGCCATAGTTGATTGGTCGTCACCAAAATACAAGGAGGAATGCGTCTTATCAAGAGAAACGCGATGGTCACCTTCGATTCGTCGTTCGTTGCTCCCATTTCCATCGAACTCAAAGCCTAGTTGCGGCTGTGGAATGGTCGACCTCGCCAATCTTGATCGCACGTTGGATCCATACCACCATCATGAAGCTCTCATTGATACAAGCTTATTGGATCGGATTTTTTAGTGGAGTAGATTAGGAGAATTCGATTTTTGGATGCCTAGTTAAATGTTCGGCCATGGATTTTCTTCATATGGATGCTACGGTGAAATGGGAATTGATTTTAGAGAGAGAAATTTTTAAGGGGTATTTAAATAATATTTTATATTCCATTTATTTAATTTCTCAAATAAACGGCTATACGTTTTGAGTCCGTACGAGCACACGATGCGTCCGATCGCCAAGAAACTTGCCTGCGTACATCACTTCATTTTTTCGGATCAAACGGTACTAATCTCGTCGCCATTTGAGACTGTGTCCCGGGATGCTAATTTCACGTATTTCAAGTCTATTTTGGCCATTGGATCGTCCAACCTTGAAATATAGCGATTTTTATACTCATTATAATTCACAACATCAATCCGAGCTCAATGGAAGAGGTCTCGAGTCCTGATTCGGCTGTATGCAAAAAATCACATTTTTGGGCCTTCATATAATTAAAGATTAAATATTTAATATAAACTATTTAAATATCCTATCGTCAAAAATATGGGTAGTTACATGCCCTATGGCTATTCTTGTGGAGTTCGGTAGGATCATAGGACAAGGAGGAGTTCTTTTTACCTAGTTTCCTTGGCTTTACCTAATTACTCTTTCTAGACATTTTTAATGGTCTTATTTGCTGCTTCTACTACTCTATTGGCTTTCGGATGCGCTACTGACGAAAACTCTTTATTATTCCACTCTTTTCATAGAAACAAGTAAACTCTTCGTTTTCGAATTGAGTCCCATTGTTGAAGATGATCTTATTTGAAAGCCTAAATCTGGTGACTATTTTTTATGACGAACTTCAAAACTTTCCCTACATTTATATTTGGGAATGGTTTGACCTCTAGTCAATTAGTAAAGTAATTGAAGGCTACCATTGCAAATTTTGCTCCCCTTAGAGATAGGAGGAGGTCCGATTAAGTCATTCATGGCTTGGAGGAAGTCATGGTATTTTGGAAAAACCTTTGACATTTGTCGCACTTTTCATAAAATTCATGGCTTCTTCCGTCATTCATGGCTAATTATATCCTTACCTCATGAATTTCTTTGCTAGCTTTATCCCCTTAGAAAGGTCTCCATAGAATGCCCCATGGGATTCTCTTAACAATTTCGCTCCTATTTTCTAGGTAACGCATCGCAAATAAGGCATTGAATACTCCTTCCATGACAATATTACATCAATTATGGTATATGAAAGAGCTTGGTACTTTAGCTTCCTTGCCTCTTTTTTCTCTTTTGTTAACAACCCCTTTTTGAGATATTCAACTAAGGGTCTTATCCAATTATCTGTGTATTGGTTTTCATCGGCGGTTACTCTTTCGAGGGCTTCATCGTCATTATCATTTTCTCCAAAATTTCCTTCGTTGTTTGGTGATTGATGAACTAGAGATCTAGTCATAACCAAAACTTCATTGATTAACTCATCTTTTCCTTCCTAGGTGCTGGTGTTTTGCCGAAACCCAACTAATCGGTCAAAATCTTAATTGAAAGTGCTTGAAAATATGACCTTAGTTTTCATGCCATTAACAATAGGAAATATGCCAATTTTTTTATAACTGGGTATCTGGCTTTGGCGTCCTTTAACCTTTTATTCGTGTAATAAACTAGGAATTGAATTCCATTTTCTTCTCTTATCAAGACCGAGCTAATTGCTTGTTTTGAGATGGCCATATAGACAAATAGGTATCCCCCTCCATATGACTCAAAAGTATTGGTGGCCTCTCGTAGTGGTCTTTTAATTCTTAAAAAGCTTTCTTGCATTCCTCCATTATTCAAAAGTTCTCTTCTTCTTGATCACAACAAAGAAAAGGCACACTTATCTATTGCCATAGATACAAATTGATTGAGGGCAGCAACTCATCCATTTAATCCTATTACCTCCTTACATGTTTTTGGTTGCACCATATTTCAAATAGTTATTATTTGATTAGGATTAGCTTGCGCTTGTAATGTACCCCAAAAACATGTTGGACTGAATTCCCATAGAGCACTTTTGTGGGTATAATTTTATTTTGTACTTTCTTAATATGCCAAACATTTCTCCTAAATCCTCCATGTGATTAACTTCCTTTTTGGATTTTACCATCATGTCATCTATGTAAACTTCCATATTTCTCTCTATTTGGTTTTTGAACATTCTGTTCATGAGCCACTGTTATGTTGCTCCTGCATTTTGCAGTGCGAATTGCATCACTTTATAGCAATACATTCCCTAGTTTGTTATGAAGCTGGTATGCTCCTCGTCGGGCTTAAACATTAGAATTTGGTTGTAGCCCGAATAGGCGTCCATGTAAGATAGTAACTTATGGCCACTAGTCGCATCAACTAACTAATCAATTCTAGGGTGTTGATAACAATCCTTTGGACACACCTTATTTAGGTATGTATAGTCAGCACATGTTCTCCATTTTTCGTTAGACTTTTTAACCAATACTGGATTTGCCAATTACTTTGGTCAAAATACTTCCCTAATGAATCCGTTCTCCAGTAGCCTCTTCACTTCCTCTTTTAGTGTCATAGTTCGATTTTTTTCAAATAGCCTCTTTTTCTGCCTTATTGGAACAAATATTGGATCAATGTTGAGTGCATGACAATATAGCTGGGTCAATTCCCTCCATGTCGGCGTGGGTCCATGCAAATATATCTGTACTTGATTGTAAAAATGAAATCAATCACACTCTTCCTAGTTTCTTTTTCCATGTCCCTTCCTATTTTCAAGATCTTGGTAGAATCTTGGGATTCTAGCTTTATCTCTTCTAAGTCTTCCATGGACCGCACATTCTCTTGTTTATCTCTAGAAACCATGTCGGGTATTATTTCTTTTGAGATTTCACTTTCAACTTGACTAACTTGGTTTAATTCTACATGCATTCTTTTCTTTGCTCTGGTTTCGGTCCTCTCGTTTATTACTCGATTTGTCTTTGGTTGAAGTCGTGACTTGCTTGTCTTAGATATCAGTTCCCGGGGACTGATATGCAAGGGCTTTTGGTTATTGTTATTTGACTCAGGTCCATAACAAGATTCCCCCACTTTATTCTACTGTTCGAGGGTTGAAAAATACATTTCATGAGAACTAAATTGCTCACCACGAACGGTTTCCCATTCAAATTTGAAAAGAAATTTCACCAATAATTTTTTTGGCGAAACAAAGGCAACAAAGGGAAAATTTTGTAAACCGTTGCACCCATGGATATATCTGAACGGCGTGTTTTCTATTAATCCAGACTTCACCGACATCAGCTTTTCCCTATCACTTACTCTCTCGACCGTATTAGCTTCAACATTAAACTGTTTTAGGTAATCTATTAACAACTCTCCTAGTTTCCATTTGATGTTAGCCAACACATTTGCACAATTGTTGGTTCTTTTGAACTGCAAAATTGTGTTTAAAATTTGTATGCGAATTGTTCCCATGAATAAATCATTTTACCCTTATAGTGCCAATACCATTTCACCACAGCACCAAAGAACAATTGGGAAAAATCTGCATTGCACTGTCCTTGGAGCATCTTATAGATCCATTTGGCTTCCAAATGCTATCAAATAATCATCTGGATCAGTTGTGCCATCATACCTAATGGATGGAATCTTTTTTTAAATAAAACCTACTTTCGTAAGCCAGGGATGTAAGAAGGTCCGCCACCGCTCCACCCCCTTTTAACTCAATCACTCATAAAGACACTTTTCGATCACGGGATTTTAATGCATTTAAGGGATTATTACAAAGGCATTATATGGAATCTTAATAGGATGGTAAGGGTATAACTATAATTTGTTCTATGAACGGTGCTTCCCTAAAGTTTCTATTAACTTTAGGATCCATCGTCCTTTTCCCTTTTAGGTTAACTATATCTTTTGTCATCTTTTTAGCTAGATCTCTCAAATATTCTTCATCATATTTGTAATTTTCCCATTTTAGTTTATACTTCTTCTATGAAGCGGAGCTTGTAGATTGTTCAAATGGTGATTTTGAACTCCTATTTGATGTTTGAGTCAAGCAATTTTCCTCCTTTTTTGTGGCCCTAAAGCACTTCTCCCAACATTTTTACTTTTCAAGTTTGATTCTTCCGCTTTCCTTTACGGGGACTAAGCTTCTTCTTCTCATGCTTCTTTCGTTCCTTTTGATGTTTTTGAAGATTTTTGGGCGACTAACATCTCAATAAGCTCGTGCATAGTTTCCAACTTTCTTTTCAGAACTTGGAGTTCATTCTCATCCTTTAGGGTTTTCTTTGGAGTTGACGCTTGTCCTACTTCTGCATTATCTATATTAAATTATGGAGTTATATTGTCTTTATGATTTACATGGCACAGTGCCTCCTCCTGAACTTCAACTTCACTTTCTTAGTCAGTCTTCCCATTGTGCAAAAGCAATCTTAATTAATTAATAGATTTCTCTAAGTTTGATTCTCGGTGAAAGCACCACTTAGTGTTGGCACTAAATTTTAGTCAACCTTAATTGTTTACCTTCAAGAAAACATAGACACTTGACTAAGATAATGTTCCAAGTCAAATGCTCAAGTTATAGGTCCATATGAAGTTATTATGTAAATTGTCGTTTGTATGAGTCTTTTGGTACAAAGTCACAAAATCCAGTTTGTTCAATCGACCATTGATGGTCCCCTTTCAAGCTTTCCTATTTATGCCAAAATAAAATAAAAACGAGGAAGATGATACATTCAAGAAAATCGCTCTTTTTAGGGGGGTACATGTCTATTTATAGAAAACTCCAACCCTCATATTTGTGCCATGTTTCACCTGAATTGGATGAATGGAAGGTATTCAGCTTTGTTCATGTAGCTTAGTGTTCATAACACGAGAGCATGTATCAACTTACTTCACGATGGCTTGGTCATTCTACCTTAAAAAAAATTTGGCGAGTTAACCCAAGATAGCTCTGCTTCTTAACTAGCTTTTCAAGTCAACTTATGATGGATTCCTCAATGACTTATCCTGCGATAGCTCACATACAGTGCTCTTTGATGGCTATAGAAATCGTTATTTGATAGCTTTTATATTTCACCCTACGATGACTCCAAAGATCATAACATGAAGACAATAATTTCCTCATTCCATGACTGCTTTAGAAATTACTTCATGATGGCTTTAAAGAACACTTCACGACAGCTTTGAGAAATTCTTCAGGATGGCTTCAAGATCTACTTCGCGACGACTTTAAGATCTATTTTATAATGGCTTTAAGGAACATTTCATGATGGCTTTAAGGAATTTTTCATGATGGCTTTAAGGAACCCTACACGATGGCTTTGAAACCTTCCTTATGATGACTTTAATACGGTTTTAATATTTACTTCACGATGACTTTGAAGCATAATTCACGATAGCTTTAAAGAACCCTTTATGATGGCTTTGAAACCTTTCTCATGATGACTTCATTACGACTTTAAGATTTACTTTATGATGACCTTGAAGAATACCTCATGATGGCTTTAAGGAACCTTTCATGATGGTTTGGTCATTATATTCTTTGGCAGCCTTATTAAATCATTTCACGAAAGGTTCATCGAGTCAACACATAATAGGTTAATTTCATATTTTTGTACTTTCAAGGAGTTATACCATGATAGCGTCCTTGTACTAACTCATGATGACCGTAAGGAATCCCACACAATAGTTTCCTCCTATCAACTCATAATGACTTCGGAGATTATTACATGATGACCTTGAGAATCATCACACGATAGCTTATATGTTCCATCTTTTTGACAATGCCTTTTCTAATCTTTACCTTCTTTTTCTTTGAAAATTCTTTGGGTGTAACACCTATGTTTCAACTCATTGTTTCAAGTGTTCAAACCATTTGATTGATCCAATCTTAAGCCCTTGTTTCTTGCAAATTTTGGTAAGGATCTATTCGTAGATTTCGATCGAGCTCCAAAAAAATTTAACCACCATTTTTAGGTTGTTTTGCATTCTAATTTTGCTTCACAGCTTGGAATTTAGGACCTAGCCTTGGTTATATTTATTTCCATCTTCTACTTTAATAAGTACATCCTCCAATGGTACTTTTCACTCTGTCTATTATTAGACCAAATTCGTATTTATTGACTGTATGTTTGTTAGTCTTGGGTTTAGGTGAGCACAAGGTCAAACCCGAGCCGAGGCTGGATTCAACTCAAGTGCATATGAGTCTCGACCAAATCAACATAACCATACTCAAGTTCAATGGTCAACAAACATGAAAACATTGCAGCTGGGAAGTTTAACTCGAGTAACTCAAGGTTAGACACAAGGCAACAAGTTCAATGTCAGAAACAACCCAGTTCAGTTCATGACAATGGCATAAAGTAAAAGGCTCAACCAAACTGAACATATTTATATATACATGTGTAGTGAAAACCATAGATTCGGGCATGTGCACCAGAACTGGAAACTAAGCAATGCAAAACTTTAAGATGAACACACATTAAAGGTTAACAAAGACATGGTCAGAGCTATCACCAGACATGTATAGGTCCAACCAAAAAAGGCCCCAAAATAATATACTTGTGAAGATCAAAACAAAATGTTCAAGCAACTTAACATGGTATGGTCAGGTGCAGGCACAAGTCAAGGCAGGACGCAAATACAACCAAACCAGAGCATAGCACATATGGTCAGAGAATAAAATGAATTGTTTGAAATGGCTCACAAATCAAAGACATAAACACAACATGATCTACCTCGAAGCAATATGACATACAACAGTTACAATATGAACTCAAGGAATAAGACCACATGATAATGCAACTACCAGAGTCCATCAGTTCAGAAGCAACCACAAAGTGTACAGGTAAACTAGAGAATTCAACCAAGTGAAGACTCCAAGAAAAACACAATGAGGCATGGATTCATAAACAACGAAGACTGGAAGAAACTACACAAGCTAACATACATATATACATGTGTGAACACACATATATACATGTAGTGCACAAGAAAAGAATGAAGCATGGTCAGATTTCAAACCAGATTCAGCTCAACATACAACAGTGATGAACCAGACCATCAACCAAAGTGTAAACATATTCCAAAATCAAGATGAAGTTCAAGTGAAACCAAAATGCACATGTCAACAGTGGTAACTTCAAGCAAACTACATGGTGCAACAAACATACATAATACACACACACACACACACACACACATATATATATATATATATATATATATATATATATATGAACATGAATGCAATGACCAAAAGCCTTAACATCAAATAGCAACAAATAAATATGCAACGCACAACATTTTAGTGCAGACTGCAAAGACAACGGTGATGCACATACATATATACAGTGTTATATACACATGTATACATATATACATATATATGTATACATGTATATAGTTCAGAAAGCATCACACCAAATGCAAGTCCAATAACAACAACTAGCATATGTATGCACAGTGCAGACTCAAGGAAATATGCAACTGAATACAAGTGCAGGTTTCAACATTTCAGACTACAAGATTAAATACAAGTATGTGGAACAAAACAAAGTGCAAACTCAACTAAAACAAGGAACCAGTAATATACATCAATGATCAAAGTCAATGTCACAGGAATTTTTATCTGACAATATCAGATTTTAAATAACAAAGACAAAGCCGTGGTGGCTAAGGTGATAACAGGAATCGATCAAGTCAAAGTCAAAACCAGGAAATAACAAAAATCGAAAGAGTCCAGATTATCATTTCAAATGGCTGAAGTCAGAGCAGCAAACAACGAAACCAAAACCAAAGCAAACTCAAGCCATGTTAATCAAGCAAAGGAATATACGAATTGAACTAGTCTAAACAAACCATATGCACTCAAGCAAAATCGAACGACAGAGAATAATTACCAGACGAATAATCATCATTGGCATTACAGAGAATCGAGTTCAAGCATATCAACGATAGTAATAAAGGAAATCAAATACCAATTCAAATCGAACTCGATGAATTGAAGCAGCCGTTTGCAAATCAAAGAAACGATCGATCGACAAAGCAATCAACGCTAAATATCAATTCCATCGATAAACTAGTATCGGCAGTTTTCAATTTCCAGAACCCTAATTTCTCGAAGAGGAACGAAGATAGATTGAAGAAGAAATAATGTAGCCATTTTCACAAAGCAAGGATACGGGCCAAAGAAATAAACAGAGAAAAGGGAAATAAATCGCAATTTTTTCTTTGGGCCGGCTATAAAATCTTTTGGTCTTTGAACTTTAAAATTAGGGTTTTTGTTTTGTTAGTGTTTAGTTGTTTTTATTTTGTAATCTACTTTTAAACTTTTATAAAATTCTAGTCGTGTGACTAGGGGACGAACTACGGAGGTGTAGTTCGAGAATTCGCAACTCAGTGGCTGAGTTGTGGTAGGGTTTTGAGCGTAGAGTTAGATTAGTCGTTAGCGGGTGTCGCGAGTTTGCGTGTGTAAGCGTCTGACTACTTAATTTCTAGTAGAAACCCTAGGGGTAGCACGCAGGTAGGGTTTTGCCGAAGCTGGGTAAATCTGTGTTGTTCTATTTCTGCTTTTATTATTCTACTATTTATCTATGTTGCAATTATTTTATATATTTCCGTAATTAAATTTTTATAATTATTAGTATCACCCTATTCACCCCCCTCTAGGGTGAAATCAATCCTACAAGTGGTATCAGAGCTAGAAACAAAAACTGATTTTTGTTTTAAAAATTTGATTTTTCAAAAAAGCAAATCCTTGTTTTAAAAACTTGATTTTTAATTGGCTTCGTTTAATGATGCTTTTGCTGAGAGACAGTCCATAGTTAGACCATCATTGTTCAATGGTGAATATGCTTATTGGAAAAATAGAATGAAATTTTTTTCTAAAAATCATTAATGCTTGGAATATCGTTGAGACAGGATATAGGACACCAACTATAGTGGTAAATAATCAAGAAATAGAAAAGCCAATGGACCAATGGACAGATCTAGAAAATAAATTACAAAATGCCAATGCTAAAGCTATGAATTCTATTATTTGTTCATTAGATCAAATTGAATTTAATCGTGTTTCACATTGTCTAACTACGCAGGAAATTTGGCATACACTTGAAGTGACTCATGAAGGAACATCTCAAGTCAAAGAATCTTGCCTTTCTATGCTTAGTAGCGAATACGAGAACTTCACAATAGCCAAGGATGAGAATGTCAAAGAGATGTACAGATGAGTTTCTAATCTCGTATACAAATCAAAAGCTCTTGGAAAACCATACACAGAATTGGAAATAGTTCGAAAAATCCTCAGAGTCCTTCCACGAAATTTCGAAGCAAAAGTGACTGCCATTCAAGAATCCAAAGATTTGAAACAAATCAAAGTTGAAGAACTCATCGGAAATCTCACCACTTATGAGCTAGAAATGAAATTCAAGGAAGAACGTGAAGGAGGTGATACTCGAAAGAAATCAATAGCTCTCAAATGAACAACTGTAAGTGAAGATGATGATGATGATGATGATGGTGCAGCAGAACTGGCGCTAATAATAAAGAAATTCAAAAGGTGGAATCGCAAATATGGAAATCCAACTATAAATCAACAATTGAAAAGTAGAATAGTCAAAGTACTAGACAACTCAGAAGAGCAGGATATCATTTGTCACAAGTGCAACAAACCCGGTCATATCAAGCCCAATTGTCCTCGGAATCGACTCAGCCAAGGAAAGAAACCAAAAAGGAGAAGTTTTGCAACCACTTGGGATGAAACTGATGAAAGTGATAAAAGCACTGGCAGTGAAAATGAAAAAGCAAAACCATGTCTTCAAGGAGAAATAACTGGCAGTGATGATGACGAGCCAAGCGAGGTATCAAAACTTACTCATTCAGAATTACTTATATATTTTCATGAGGTAAATGGCTGTTTTGAATGACTTAGGGAGAAGTACGCTAAAATTGAATCACAAAGAGATAGTTTAATAGAACTGAATAAACAGCTTGACCAATTGGTTAAAAACTATCAAAACAAGAGCCCAAAGTGTGATAAGTGTCCATCATTTGAAAAAGAAATTAAAAAATCAGAAATTAAAATTAAATCACTTGAAAATGAAATTCTGATTTTGAAAGAAAGTGAAAATACTAGGAGCGAAAATTCTATTAAAAAGTGCACTCAATTATTGAATGAAAATGAATCTCTCAAAATACAAGTCCAACAATTGTCTACAACTTTAGGAAATTTTCCAAAGGAGAAGGATCGTTAAATATGCTATTAGGGAAACAAACTGTTAATATTAGACAAGGACTTGGGTATAATCAATCTGAACGTGTTAGAAGTGAAATTAATCAAGTCAATTCCAAGTGCACAATTTATGGGAAAACTAGACACAATCACAATATATGCTGGTATAGACCCAAACATGTGAAAACCATTCCAATTTGGTTTCCAAAAGGCACGAATAAAAATCCCTTAAAGTCAAACAAATCTGGGTGCCAAAAGGAACAAATATAAATAGTCTTGGGTCTACATAGACATATTTTTCAAAATTTGTTGCCACTAACAACCATGGACCTATAAAATTAAACAGGTCACAAAAATATTTTCTCGTGTAGGTATGGTGGCAGGCTAAGGAATAACGACAGTGTTGCCTGGATTCTGGCTGTTCCAGGCACACGATGTGCAACAAATCAAAGTTCCTTAGCCTAGTACAAAGGCGGTAGAATCACAATGAGTAACAACGAAAAATTATCGTGAAGGTAAAATAGGTAACGGTGTATTTATCTTGAACGATTTATTAAATGTGAAAATCTGCACCGTAATCTAATTTAATTCAGCTAGTTATGTGGTATGGAAATGAATGTTGATTTTGATTTTGACTTAGTCAAAATTGTTGGCCAATTTTTTTATGTCGAGAACACTATAAGTATCACTAGAGAGTCTTTGAACTAGTTCATATAGATTTGTTGGACTAATGATGTTGTTTTATTGTTTGATGATTACTTTGGATACACGTGGATATATTTGTTTATCTTATTGCTTCTAGATCTAACACTATGTTCACTGTTTGCACGGTTTCAGTTCAACTTCAAAAGAATTTCATTTAAAAGCTGTAAAAAGATTATAAGATATTTGTTGCAACTTCATGGTCTGGTCTATGACATCCAAATAATGATAATCTTGAGTCAAAGGGAAATTCAGATGCAGATTACACTGGTAATCTTGTTGATAGAAAATTTCCTAGTGGAACGTGTTTGCATTACATTCACAGAGAAAATATCTGCATAATTTTTCATTTTTAACTGATTTTCAATTAGCAGACATTTTCTTTTATAAAACCCCTTCCAGAAAATAGTTTTTGTTGACCTTGTTTCAGATTAGTCATTTTAGAAAATTTGATTTTATAATTATTTTTGGATTTGATCTTAAATGACTTCATTAACTAATCTGACTCCCCACTAATTATCGAAAAGATAAATAGTGATTGAAAAAATGATGAGTGTTGATATTAATCATATATTATGACTTGAGACAGTATATTTAGTAAATGTCTTTAAAAAATTAAACAAGATTTATAATAACTTTTGTTGGTAAAAATTCCATAACCATCTCTATTTCTATCATATTTCTAACGTCACTCATCAAAATCCAATATAGTATGTCAAAATGTGGTATTTTAAACAGGAAATTATTCATTTTTATTTTTTTTTGTTAACATCCAAAGTATTCACTCTCATATAAAAGTCATCACAGTTATGCATGGGTGAATTACTTGGAATATTTTTTTATGTGCTTTCATACACAATTAAAAGTCCTCATGGTTATGCATGTATGGAACACATATCAAAATTGGTTATTAAATAGACGAGTTGATTCTAATCCCATTTAAAAGTCCTCACGGTTATGCGTGGTTAGAAGATACTTGAAATTTGTTTTTGGTTTTAAAAAAAAATTGGGAATACTACTAATCTCATTTAAAAGTCCTAACGGTTATGCATGGTTAGTAGATATTCAAATTCCTGATATAAATATACCACAAATAGACACAACTATATGGTTTTATATACCGACATCACCCCTATCATCCTAAAGTGGAATATGCGCCTAATAGAGTATTTATGATTTTTGTTTGATTTTTTTATTGAAAATTAATATTTATACTCGATTGGGTATTAATGGTGTATTAATGTCTATCACTTTATCTCTATTTTTCTAACACTATTACTCTTTTGTTGATAACAAAAGGGGGAGAGAGAAGTTAAGATTTTGGTTGGCAAATAATTCAAGTCATATTTTTTATTTGCATATTCTCATATATGTTTATTTGCATATTTTTATTTATTTTCATGCATATATGAAGGGGGAAATTTGGTGTAAGGGGAGCATTCAAATAGGGGGAGCAAATAGAATGATCAAATACGTTTAATAAATTCAAAATCTTAACTATATGTTTGTTATCATCAAAAAGGGGAGATTATTGAATATGCAAGTATATGATTTTTGTTTGATGATAATAAACATATATATATATATATTCATTTAAATGTATTTGTTCTTGTACTATTTTATTTTCACATAATTAAATAAATGTTTGTTGGATAAAATAAATAACACAGAATTTAAATTCAAACAGATATTTTATTCAAACAAATATTTTATTACAATTTTTGAGTAGTACAAAATTTGAGCTCTCACTATATATATACAAAATTTCAATTACAATACAGTTTCAAATCACAACACAATTTTTCACTATACAATTGTCATTTACATTTGCACCTCACTACATATCACTCGTTCACTCATATTTGTTCTTTAACTATATTCCAATTTGAATCCAGCATCTGAATTATCTGCAAAATAAACACTAACGCAGTAAAATTGAAAAAGAAATATTTTGCAGTGAAAATAAAAAGTGTATTTTGAAAATATTATTTGCCTCGGTTATTTGGGTTGTTCGTCATCATTTATTTTGAATTCATCTACACGAACAACTTATGACATGCACAGTGTATCACTGTACATGCCACAAGGCCGTGCACACCAATGTACACTTGATAAAATTGCAGGGAAAGGTGAGCACAAGGTCAAACCCGAGCCGAAGCTGGATTCAACTCAAGTGCATATGAGTCTCGACCAAATCAACATAACCATACTCAAGTTCAATGGTTCAACAAACATGAAAACATTGCAGCTGAGAAGTTTAACTCGAGTAACTCAAGGTTAGACACAAGGCAACAAGTTCAATGTCAGAAACAAACCAGTTCAGTTCATGACAATGGCATAAAGTAAAAGGCTCAACCAAACTGAACATATTTATATATACATGTGTAGTGAAAACCAGCGATTCAGGCATGTGCACCAGAACTGGAAACTAAGCAATGCAAAACTTTCAGATGAACACACATGAAAGGTTAACAAAGACATGGTCAGAGCTATCACCAGACATGTATAGGTCCAACAAAAAAGGCCCCAAAATAATATACTTGTGAAGATCAAAACAAAATGTTCAAGCAACTTAACATGGTATGGTCAGGTGCAGGCACAAGTCAAGGCTGGAAGCAAATACAACCAAACCAGAGCATATCACATATGGTCAGAGAATAAAATGGATTGTTTGAAACAGCTCACAAATCAAAGACATAAACACAACATGATCTGCCTCGAAGAAATATGACATACAACAGTTACAATATGAACTCAAGGAACAAGACCACATGATACTGCAACTACCAAAGTCCATCAGTTCGGAAGCAACTACAAAGTGTACAGGTAAACCAGAGAATTCAACCAAGTGAAGACTCCAAGAAAAACACAATGAGGCATGGATTCACAAACAACAAAGACTAGAAGAAACTGCACAAGCTAACATACATATATACATGTGTGAACACACATATATACATGTAGTGCGCAAGAAAACAATGAAGCATGGTCAGATTTCAAACCAGACTCAGTTCAACACACAACAGTGATGAACCAGACCATCAACCAAAGTGCAGACAAATTCCAAAATCAAGATGAAGTTCAAGTGAAACCAAAATGCACAAGTCAACAGTGGTAACTTCAAGCAAACTACATGGTGCAACAAACATACATACATATATATACATATGCATACACACACACACACGGGTATATATATATATATATGAACATGAATGCAATGACCAAAAGCCTCAACATCAAATAGCAACAAATAAATATGCAGTGCACAACATTTCAGTGCAGACTGCAAAGACAACAGTGATGCACAAACATACAAACAGTGTTATATACACATGTATACATATATATGTATACATGTATATAGTTCAGAAAGCATCACACCAAATGCAAGTCCAATACAAGTGCAGGTTTCAACATTTCAGACTACAAGATCAAATACAAGTATGTGGAACAAAACCAAGTGCAAACTCAATTGAAACAAGGAACCAGTAATATACGTCAATGATCAAAGTCAATGTCGCAGGAATTTCTATCTGACAATATCAAATTTTAAATAACAAAGTCAAAGCCGTGGTGGCTAAGGTGATAACAGAAATTGATCAAGTCAAAGTCAAAACCAGGAAATAACAAAAATCGAAAGAGTCCAGATTATCATTTCAAATGGCCGAAGTCAAAGCAGAAAAGAGCGAAACCAAAACCAAAGCACAAGCCATGTTAATCAAGCAAAGGAATATACGAATTGAACTAGTTTAAACAAATTACATGCACTCAAGCAAAATTGAACGGTAGAGAATAATTATCAGACGAATTCAAGTAAATGTAAATTAAGGGAATCAACCCTATAAAACCCAAACATCATCGGCATTACAGAGAATCGAGTTCTAGCATATCAACGATAGTAATAATGGAAATCACATACGAATTCAAATAGAAATCGACAAATTGAAGCAGCCGTTTGCAAATCAAAGAGACGATCGATCGACAAAGCAATCAACGCTAAATATCTATTCAATCGATCAACTAGTATCGGTAGTTTTCAATTTCCAGAACCCTAATTTCTTAAAGAGGAACGAAGATAGATCAAAGAAGAAACAAGGCAGCCATTTTCACAAAGCAAGGATACAGGCCGAAGAAATAAACAGAGAAAAGGGAAATAAATCACAATTTTTTCTTTGGGCCGGTGATGTGCACGTAAATGTGCATATTTTTACCACCATATTTAATCTATTTAAATTAAATAAATGATCATATCGGGCATTTTAACTTGTTTAAACCAAAATTCATATTATTTTCAAATCGTCACATATTCATCTTCATCCAAGGCCAAAATGGTCATTTTTGTGCATATATTAATTTGAGAAAAATTAGTTGGAAATTTATATATATTTGTGTAGGAACTTGATCTCAAATAGGAGTGGTTTCATGAAGACACATGCATGCACAAGAGTGAAGAGAACAAATGAAGATGGAAATAATTCAAAGTGAAGATAATGGAGGACCCCACCTACCCACCTACCTTAATGTACAAATTAGAGGCTAATGCACATGCTTATGGAATTAATGGCTTCATGTACACTTAAATGAAGATTATTTGAAGCTAATGATTACTTGACCTCCACACTTCCTAAGAGGGTATTTTGGGCATTACCCAAAAATATGAATTAGGATTTAACACATGTATAAAATCCCCTTATGTTTCATTTAACTCTCCCCCCTTAGTCTCTCTTTAGATTAGTTTAGGCTCAAAATAAAAGAAAGCTTCTCTTTTCTTTTCATGGCTACTTAGCCATTTTTATTTCATGTAATTTCTTTTTATGCAACTTTAAATACATGCTCTTTTCTTCTTTTCTTGTTTATTTCCTTTCATGTTGTAGTGTAGATTTCTTTAATTTTTCATGCAAGTAGAATAGTAGTTCTCTTTCATCTAGCTTACATTTTGCTTTCTTTTTGCCTTTATGTTGTTAGCTACATTTGTTAATCAAATGACAAATATGGTAGGCTAAACCCCTTCAATTTAGGGGTAATGAAGCTCTCTAATTATGTAGCTTCAACTATTTGTTAATTCATGCTCTCTTTTTGTGCTTAATGATGATGATAGAAATGGTTTACTAGTTGTTTTTGCTTTGAATTTGATAGCCTATATTGTTGACATCAAATAGGCTATGCTTAAACAATCACTAACACTAATTGTCTCTTCATCAAAATATGATTATGGCAAAAGAAAGTGATTTGAAATTAAAATTTGATGGTTTATATTTCTAATCAATAGTTAATAGGCCATACTTAAAATAGATTTCATTTTCATTTTCATTGTCAAATTTCATGAAAGTTAGTAAGTGGTTTAAGGGGTGTGTTATAGTTTGATGGCTTATGTTGGCTAATCAATAGCACAAATATGCCATACTTATGATAAACACATCAATTAAAACACTAATGACCATAAAAGAGAGATTATGATTTCATATGTGTTGAACTACATGATTTAGAGGGTGGATTTATTCTCTAAATTGTCATTTAACTCTTATATTTGCATCTCTTTTCTTTTAGTTAGTTAGCTAATTTTCTAATTCTCTAGTTTAACTTTCACTCGACTTTGGTTTAATTTGATTGAATAGAATTTTTAAAATCATCAATTCCCTGCGGATCGACCCGTATTCGCCACGTACTACAAGTGTACGCCGTGCGCTTGCGGTTATATTTTAATTTAAATTCGTTCGACGGTTTTCTAAACCGATAGAATTTCCGTCGTCGAACAAGTTTTTGGCGCCGTTGCCGAGGATTTGCTTTGATTTTTATTTTTCTATTCTTCGAATTATTTTTCGTTTGATTTTTGTTGTGTGTTAATTTGCAATTTTAAAAAAACATTTGTGTGTTTGTTGTGTGAATTTTTGAGTGCATTTTGATTGCTTGTTTTTCTATTGCCATTGCATTTGCATTTATATTCAAAAAAATAAAAATCTCGTACACAGTTTCATATAAGAAAAAAAGAGAATTTTATTGCATTTCTGTTGCAATTACATTGGTATTTACATTTTATATTTCTTTGTACAATTTTTTTTTGCATCTTGCATATCTGTTCTACCCTCCTATCCCCTGTAGATACAACCCACTTGATCACACCTTCACCACAATACTGTTGCCTTGCACTTCCTTGCCAACAACATTGTTGCAACATACATCTCCTCTGCAGCCAAAACTATCACCACAGTTCCTCCTTACTGTTCCACAATCTATCTTCCATCACAATCATCCATCATCCCTTACAAACCAAACGACCATACAACTGCACATACCACAAACAGTCCCCACTTCCTCCACATTACACTACCACTGTCTTTACTTCAAACATCCATACATCCAGACCATCATTCCAGTTCACCAAACTTCAAATTACAAACCAAAGACTGCCACTTCTCCCTTGCACTTCAACCAAAACCAAAACCAAAACTGTTAACAAACTTCTTCCGACCACATTTCAAACCACAACTACCTCTATCAGTCACACTACAGATCACAACCACAACTTCATACCCAAACTATTGTTACCATTCAGTGCCAAACTGTTGTTACCATTCAAAGCCATACCACTGACATCACCAAAAACCACAACCAACCCAGACATTCAATAGCACTACCACCATCACCAGTGACAACTGCTCTGTAACTTCAACAGCCTTCCCCCCACCATTTCAACTGCCATAATCAAACATTTCAAAAGAAAAAATTCAGTGCTCAGTTCAAAAGATTTCCATACTGTTGTACAAACTTCATCACCTCCGACCTACTTCCATCATCACAGTGATACCACCATCAAACAAACACCAGAGCAACTACACTACATACTGCTGCTACCATACTCTGCGTCAACCATCAACGCCCGATGTAACGATACGATCTTTCGACGCTCGGAAGTCGACATTAATACGTCCACGGTATCAAATGTCGCGCAATCGAATGCCGGAAAACCGAATCATTAGGGTTAAAAAGAAGAGGTAGAAGAAGACAGAAGAAAGAAAAAAACAGAAAAACAGAAACAGAAACAATATCAGAATCTCACATTCGCAGCGGAACAATATATAATAGATGAATAAATAAACTTTATCACAAAGAACTATATCAGTTTATACATACATCATCAGAGTTACAACAATGAACAGTTATATAAACTTGTCCCCATACAGAATACACAGCAGAATAAATAAATAAGTACAAGTGTACGTCTCGCCATCCAGCTCGTCTCCAAAGTTCCAGAATATCCTGATAACATAACTCTAGGCTGCCCGTGTGGAAAATTATGGGCACCCAGAGTTTAGAAAGAGAATAATAAACTCCAGGTCAGTCATGGTGACTGGTGTGAGATCGTAAAATAGTTATTTTCACAAAGAAAATAAAAGAAATTCGCAATGCTTTTTGGAAAATGAAACTACCATAAGGCCTCCCGCCACACACACAATGCAAACGCAGAATTGGAGGAGATTTCTCCTTATAATAGTCTAATATGCTTACTACGAAAAATCAGTTGATATTATTATTAATGTCTAGTGTAGAAAACATTTCGAAAGTATAATATAATCTTAGCCAGCATAGGCATTTCGCACTTATTCCTACTATAGCTACTATGTTCAATAGCAGGTTACCGCCATATTCCATAGCAGGTTATACAACTAAAACCGTACAAGGTTCGTATTGTTTCTTTGGATTTTCCAACAAATGGTCAGGCTAAGGAACTTTCTACTGCCACATGGGTACGCCTCTGGCGGGACGTCCCGAGAACTAACTAGCTCTCTGCCAACACAAGGCCGAGTTACCTCTTACACTAGGTAACTACTACACGAATATGCCACCCCCCGGTCCTTTGGGACCTTTATCCGAGGAGCCTCGATCACACAGCAACAATCACACAGTAAATGAGATTGGAGCAACCACATAGGTAAATATCTGGGCTCCATACTATAATATCACCTTTTTCCAGAAGGAAATGACATACCCTAAAGGGCGCGACCCTCATAACCTTGCCGCATCTTTCCTGTTTCGACCATTTCCGGGGTGTGAGGTCCGATGAGGTCTTGTCCACAAAGCTACGCTTTTTCACAAAGCCATGCTTTGATCAACAAATGATCATCAACACACAACAACACTTAGCATGCCACACTACCAAATTGGGAGTATATCACTGATAACCTTCAACTACATAACCTCTGAGCTCGTACGTCTCAGAGAAGGGTGTTAAGCTAAGAGAATAAATTCTCCGCCACCAACAGAAATGTATTTGAAAGAAATCAGCTTTATATCTCAAAGTGTAATGTCAAACATACAATCATACAAGTCTGTTCCGGGTTCGAACAGAACCGAAGGCACTTCCGAAGAAGCCCTTGCAATCCGGGTATTCACAATCCCGATCGGACTTCCCATCACATAGGGAATCTCTATACTGGAGCAACTCAGTGCAGAGACAATCAATAGGTTATCCTATCATTTTCGCAAACACCCGGTCTTCAACACCGGTCTTCAATTGCAATTCATAACGTCGTATCATTATTCGGAATGGGTTATATGACACAAAGTCCTCTCCCGGCTAAACCGAATAATGAGCGCTTGTTTTAAAAACAAATTCAAATGCCATTTCAAAGGCAAATATTGATAGTTGGTGATTTAACTATCAAACATCATTCGCAACAATCAACAGATTTAAATAATTTTCCCAAATTATTTATTTTCAAAATATCTTCACAAGATATATATTTTTCCACACTTCAACACTTTGAAAACAAATTTCAAATCACTTTTCACCTTTCAACTTTTGAAAATAAATTTCAAATCAATTTCCTTACGCGGAATATATTTCCAAATATTTATTCATTCCCACTGGAAATCTGCCGAGTTCAAATATTTTGAAATGCTTTATATCCCTATCTAAAATATAATTGGGAAAACATTTTCTCCGAAATATTCCTTTAAAAACCAACTTTAGAACCTTTAATTTATATTTTAAAAGCTACTTTGGAAATATACTCGGCTTTATAGTGAGAATACACTTTCACTTCAAAATGGTCCATTTAAACCAATTAAATAATCCTTATCGATTCATTTCAAATTTTCGTTCCAAATCTGTAAATTTATTTCCACACTTTAAAAATAAATCAGTGTTTATTTTTAAAACAAATTTCCCTTTCCTTTTTAAATTCCATTCTGAATTTACATTCCCAAATATTCACTTTTTATACGATTTTCAAATCGATTTCTCAAATATTCACTTTCAACTCCAAATCAACTTTCAAATTGATTTCCAAATTTATTTCAAATCCCAAATTATTTTCCAAACATTTATTTCAAACACCGAATCAAATTCCAAATTGATTTCTGAATTTACCTTCCTTTAAAATAAACGTCGTTGTTTCTTTCAATTTTTAAAATTTGTATTTCAAATAAATTCTTCAACCTTCGAATAATATTACCCGAAATCCATTTATTAAAATCTTTTCATCATATTTTGGAATTAATTCGATAAGATTACAAAATTCAACTTTTTTTATACTTTTAAATTCCTTCTTTTAAATTCACCCAATTCTTTCAAAAGAAATTTACTTAAAATTCCCTACTTTAATTTCAAAAATCCAAATTTATTTATTTCTGGTATCCAACGATACCAAAAATACATTCGGCTAAATTATAGCCTTCAAAACATTCAATCGTCAATATAATCATTCACAGATTATCACTAAATCATCACACAGCATATGAAACAAATTCATACAATATATGAAACAAATTCATATAATTTGAGGAATCCAGTTGGATCCCTCCAACCTGTTTCCCTGCATCCACAGATGTTAGCACAATACCAATTCCACTACGAGGTGGAATATCGCGGTATATGGGATTTATAAAATATCATCCGCTATTATGCGGCGCATAGGGTCTCATCCGCTATATAATGCGGGAAATCAACAACTCCAATATATATATATATATATATTGCTATATACTACTATATATACTATCACAATCAGGCAATCAATCAATAACTGCAATTCAAATTTTAATTTTGAGTGAGAAGATCTCACCTTTGCTTTTTATTTTTTATTTGTAGTCCATTTCCATTCCGACTATTTCTTCATTGTATTAGACCTTGTATAAACAATTTATACAATTTATTAATATTCGAAATAATAATTGAATAATCAATTTCATTTCCATTTAATAAAATTTTATTAACTAATGATTAAATTTTAATCAAAGAATTAAATTTTAAACTAATTTCCTTTTAATAAAAATATTTATTTTCCATTTTCTTCTTGAACTACCTACATATATATATATATATATACACTTATAAAATAATCTACATCACCATTTTAAAAATTTTACTTTCTAAATCTTATCTGTATATAAACTATTTCATATTTTGCTGTATACATACATATATATAAATCTTGAAATTGGAAATAACTGGCATCTATGCCTTATTGTAAAATGTTTATATACATTTTTTTTCCTTTATTGTAAAAATTCCTGTATATAGAAATTTAAGAAAAATAATAATAATACCTCACCAATCGATCGACCAACAGTTCTTAACCTTACTGCCAAGCTCGAAAATGAACAAAACCCACACACGCAGCCTCGCGGAGCCCATCGCGAATCCCACAGCCGAGTTCGACTGCCTTGACTTCGCCGCCTTCACTCTACCACTGCTTCGACAGCTCGAGCGCCAACCCTAAAATCGATCGCGATAACACAACCCTCCTCCTCCTCGATTCCAGACCTCGAATACGAACGCGCACCCCCACGCGACTTGATTCCAGCATGCCATCGCGATTCGAGAAGAATTGGTGTACTCGGCAAAAAAAGTTTCGATTGAGAACGGAAAGAGGGGTTTTGATTTTGGGTTTGAATAGGAGAAGGGCTCGGTCGATTTTGAATCTGAGAGGAAAGGAAGAAAATTTCGTTCGTTTGAATTGAATAAACAAGGGGAGACGAGATCTCATTCTGCCATTTTTATTTGCGAACGATGGATAAAATTTTCGTTTTCTTACTGTCGAAGTGTTCGGCTGTGAAATGAAATAAAGGAGAGGAAATGATGTTTGCGTGAGAATCCAGTAAAGCTAAGTGATACGAAGTGAATGAAAACACAGCTGATGTGAAATAATATTAACTGCAGTTGACAAATATAAATATTCAATTTAAATTCAAATCGTTCCGATAAAGGCAACTAAAAATCTTGACTTCCTATCGAGGCGTGCCGCTAGGCGTTTATAATGTTGTACACCTATTCCGAACACAATGGAAAAGGTTCCGAGTCCAAATTCGATCGTATGGAGAAGAAAGCTTTTTGGACCAGTTATAATATTGAATTTTCGATTTAATTTCAGCGCGTTTGCTTATCGTACGGCCAAACGATCACTCCAAACATTACGAAAATTGAAATCCGATAATAATACACTATTACGAATCCAATGAAACTGGTTTCGTTGAATTCCGAGACTGTGCCTCAGAAAGCTATTTTTAAATATCGATTTAAACGATAAAATTTCAAAACCGAACAAAACAGTTTCAAATTCAATTCTGAAGCTTTTATTATCTTCAGTATAATCAATATAGATTTTCTAAGCCATCAAATCATTTTTAACAGGCTTAAAATTGAAGATTCAAATTTTTACCCAACTTCAGTAAATAAATTTCAATAATTTAAATCACCAAATTCATTCTGATATTCGAATTTCAAATTAACTAACTTCCAGATATTTAAAATCGATTAAATATTCTGATTTCCAATGTCAAAAATTCAGGGTCGTTACACCCGACAACATCACCTCCTCCTACCAACAAACTTCCTTAACCTCTGAACATATCTTCATCTGTCAGTACCACCATCTACATCACCCTACAACCAATTGTTCAACAACCATCAACCAGACTGCAACTCCAACCTGCATCCTTCCTTGACTCCGCGATCACCAATACCATACCCAACCAGCCGGCTATAAAATCTTTTTGGCTTTAAACTTTAAAATTAGGTTTTTTGTTTTGTTAGTGTTTAGTTGTTTTTATTTTGTAATCTACTTTTAAACTTTTATAAAATTCTAGTCGTGTGACTAGGGGACAAACTACGATGGTGTAGTTCAAGAATTCGCAACTCAATGGCTGAGTTGTGGTAGGGTTTTGAGCGTAGAGTTAGGTTAGATATTAGCGGGTGTCGTGAGTTTACGTGTGTAAGCGTCTGACTACTTAATTTCTAATAGAAACCTTGGGGGCAGCACGTAGGCAAGGTTTTGCCGAAGCTGGGTAAATCTGTGTTGTTCTGTTTTTGCTTTTATTATTCTTCTATTTATCTGTACTGCAACTATTTTATATATTTCCGCAATTAAATTTTTATAATTATTAGTACCACCCTATTCACCCCCCAGGGTAAAATCAATCCTACAGATTATTATAGATATAAATATTTCAAGAATTTTTTATTATACTTTAATGTATCAGTTGGTATGTAATTATAAAAGAAATAATAACCAATAAATCAGGAGAAAATGAGAAATACATGGAAAGGTAAATCACGTAACATTTATGGTGGTTTGACGATTCACCGACATTCACTCTAAGGATTTTTACTACTTTTCCCTCTTTTTTTAGTTTTAGTGGATAAAGGATGATTTGTAATGAATAAAAGCAAAGAAAATAGAAAATGTCAAAGCTTTAGTCTTCAAATTCTGGATCTTTCTCTTCATTTTGTGTCGGGGTATCTATATGCGATCATAGACGGACTCCATCTTGAAAAAATATTTCTAAATTCAGATCTAGGAGTATGAATCAGTTCCTCTTTGAAAATATCAATTTTGAGCAATAACATTCTAAGTTTTGAACAAGTTTATTCTGGCTATGTCAATCAAATTTGACCTCCCATTACATATCTCGAGAGCCTCTATGCTTGCAAAGTTTGATTGCCTTTAAGACAATTGTCATATGCTCCTTGCCTTAATTCTTCGACTATCCTAAACTTTAGATTACGACCGATCCAATATGTTTAATTAGACTACTCTTTATATGCTAGATATTATTCTACTTTGACCAAATTTTGAGCATTTTTTCAAATTTTCTCTCATTCTACTTGATCAACTTTATCGCTTATTTTAACATAAGTTAGTGGTTAATTCTCCTACCAAAATTAGGGTAAAACATTTACACCCTAGAGTTTCTTTTTCATTAGCAGAAGTGTGAAAACCCACCTTTTCAACAATCTGAACCGATGCCTAATTTTGGATATCCATTTCCCAAACTCTGACAATAAAGGACTTTCAGGTTGTTGAAAACAAAACCCACCTTCATGAACCTATACAGAAGAATTAGATGGTTGAATGATAACATATAATATATAAATAAAGTCCAATAAATCTTGACAAATATAATACATGATTTAAATCAGAGAGAAAACAATTAATTTCATGGGCAAAGCATCAGAGTGTAGTACATCTATCATATAACTATATAATTCTGAAAGCAACTGAACAATACATAACTTATGTATATACAAATAATGCTAAATACTTTACGATTGAAATAAACTAAAATTGGAAATAATATGCAACATCTTTATCTCTGCTCCATGTGTTCCTCCAAATCTTCAATAGGGCTCCTCACACCTAAGACTCTCAGTTTACTTATATAAATGAGTGCTTAAGAGTTTTCATTTAAGATAGACATAAGGACAAAATGCGAGTCAGACATAAAACCTAGTGCGAGTATGCAAGCCCAAAATATAAATGTGCATAACATATATATAGAGAACACACACACACACACACACATATATATATATATATAATCCAATATAAGTGGGTAATAAGATAAGAGACTACAAGTAAAAGTGTCATACCACAACTCGCTCTTCGCTTGTAACCAACAGATTAGCACAATCATTCTATAGCCAACTAGAAATTTAAGTAGTGAAGTATTTAACATATACAATTACTACGTCTAACTAGGATATCGTCAATAAACTACCGCGTATAGTGAAGTGCATGGAACCAAGCCTCTATAATACTCGGGTGTGATGGGTCACAATATTTACGTATGTCAACACAAATAGCATTAAGCATATACTTCAAAACTACAAATCCACAATGAGGAATAACTAGCCTATGGTTTAGGACCTATATTCATTAACACATCCTCCAAAATTCCTTATTGCCTGCAATACAAACCACAAAAACTCTTAAAATAGCATTTCGGGAAAACATTAAGACTTACTAAAACCACTACCAAAGATAAGTGTCCCCATTCGGTGCGCTACTATCCATAGGCCTTAAAGGACATATGTAGATTTGATTTCCCTCACGATGTTGAAATCCAACTCCTAAGTATGCTTTATCATTAATACAGTCCATTTACGTGTATGGACGGCAGAATTGTAGTGTCTCTTTTAGTACCTTCATTAACCAGTACATAGCTTGCTTAAAACTATTGAGCGTAACACATTAAAAGAGGTGTACGCATGTAGTCAATGACCCAATTCCATGTGGATTGTTAGTCCTATTCATGGATCTTAAAGGCAACGTATCGACCAATGGATCTGTACATAAAAATTACCAAATCACTCGATCGTTAATACTTGACTGCTTTCCAACATTCATGTTTATCACTAGATCCCACTTCCATAGCATCAAAAATCAAATTCCTATGAGTCATATTGAAATTACCTAAAGTGTGGTCATCATTATCCTAAGGAAAACACACTAATTACGATTGATACCGGATGCAAAACGAAGGAAATATACTTGTTGTTTGCACCAAAGTTGGCACAAACACCCAACAGAAATTTTAAAAAGAAATCAATGAAGAATATAAAATAAAAACAGAGGAAAATAATAATGATATAGCAGTAAATCAAAGCAAGAACAGGAACACAACAATTTATAGGGGTTCGACGTTGTTTGCCTACGTCCACTTTGAATAGATTGCTTTATTAATCACATTGTAAACTGAGTACAATAAGGATCAGATGAAAATCCTTAGTCACAAAAGAATACAATGCAACAAGCAGCGTAAAGTTCCCAAATGAACAACCAAGCCTGTATTTATAGACGAAGATAGCGAAATATCTCACCAAAAATTTGGCAGAAGGATCTCCAAAACCATATGGATCCATCAAAGGGATTTCATGGCCCAAATCCCAAGGAATAGGGATTGGTGCCGATCCCAATTTTGAAGGAATTTGGGGTGCGATCGCCATGGTAGCTTTACCATGTTGTAATGTGCTTAGCCTCAAAGTTTCATGCCAATTGGATTAGTAGAACTTGAGTTAGATCTTTGCTTCAATGTAAGTTGCTTTTTGATTTTAGCCGATCCCTATTGAGGGAAGAGGGTCGATCCCTCTTATTTCTTATTTTTGAGGTACGATCCCTAGGATAGGCTCCCTAGGGTCCCCACATCTTGCTCATAAAATTTCATATGAATTAGACTTATGGACCTTGAGATATTGATTGTTTTCTATTAAATTGCACTTGCTTCCTGAAACATGCTGATCTGTATGTTGGAGAATGGTTATAGCCGATCCCTCCTCTATGTAAATATATTCCATACTTCAAATATTTTGCATTTCATATATCAATTCTGTTCAATCACGGCTACATATTACCATCTATACTTGAGTTCTGGACCCCACAATCATCGCTCTTGCTTTACTAGCCTTGACGACAGTTGAATCTAACTTGTCCAATCAGTTCGAATATAGCTGGGTCAAAATGCCAGATAACACTTGCCCCAAAGTACATCTTGTGCTGAACATGATCTGCTATTGAATCGAAGCAGGTTAGAGTCATTGGAAAGAAATCCATCTAGTTTTTGGAATAGTCACTAACCTCCCCTCGAATTGTTTTCCTAAAGTATTGCATATCTTCTTGATCGTCATGACGCTTGGTCGATTTCCAATAATATGAATTCAGGATCCGTCAGCTGATATCAATGTTTAGTTCTATAAGACTAATAAGCTTTGGCTATTTGATCCAGTCTCGACCTTGAAAGCTTTAGGTTTGAATTTAATTTCTGTCAATTTCAAAAATTGAACTTTTAGAATATACACGTGCACGTTCGGGTACACGTTCTTGTCGTTGGCTCCTAGACGCGTTTGCATGCTCACAGGTCATCGCTGATTTTCGTTCAATTAGATGCAGTTTCATTTCATTTTGTACATATGTACTTTACATAATCTTCATGTCCATGTTTGTATGCACATATGCTCATGGCCGATCCCTTCTTTTTTATGTATGTAGGGATCACATTCTTTTAGCCGATTTCCCCTCGTATCTTTTTTTATATATATGTTCATAGGGATCGACATTCCTCTAGTTGATTCCTACCTCCTTTCTCTTTTTTTATATATATGATCATAGGGATCGACATTCCTCTAGTCGATTCCTCCTTCCTTTCTCTTTTTTTAAATGCACGTTGGGATCGGCACCTTTTTAGCTGATCCCCCTCCTTTCTTCTGACCTTGTGGAGGACAAAAATGTGGGCTAAACCCTCCTTTCCCATATATAAGCCTAACGCCTTCCTTCCATCCCTCACTTATTTCGTTTCTCTTTCTTCTATCCTTTTCAATATCGAACCCCCTTACTTTACCATTAGAGCCCAACCCTTTCTCCTCTCTTCTTTCCTCAGTTACGAAACAAAATTTACTAATCCAACATACCTCTACGAATCTAATTCATCTTCCCTTCAATCTCGATCATTTCCAAGCCACTCATCATCACCACTAACACACACACACATATATATATATATATAGATTTTCTTGTCTTTAACCTTTAATTTATGATGAGTTGATGGGTTTTGTATATGATAATCGTGGGTTAAGTTTGGAGGAAAAGAGATTGGTGATGGCGATGCAGGGTTCGGCGAGATAGTGAAGGAGGAGAAAGAAAAGCATGAAGGATGAATGAAACAGAGGGATCGATGACGTTGTTGCTTGAGGATGGAGGGATCGGTTTAGCTATTGCATCGTATATGGATCAGTTGGTAGATAGCTTGAAAGAAGGATCAGCCGTTTCCTTAAGTAGAGGAGGGATCAGTTGGAATGAAGAGTTATGAATGCGGCCAAGTAGAGGGATCGGTAGTGGTATGTTGTCAATTGAGGGTTCGGTAGTTTTGCTTTGTAATAGGGATCGGCTATAGGCCTTGTAATAGGGATCAATAGTTTTGCATAATAGGATCAGCTAAATATGGTTCGGCTATTTTTTAGATAGAGGGATCGGCTATGGGTACTTAGTCAATTCTAAGCTTTGAATTGAACTTGAAAACCGGTCCACATTCTTTCGCATAAACAATTAGAACCAATCCCATTCAATTAACTTGAACATATGACGATAATGAACAACAGGACTTGCATATCCAATATCGAACTCGAAATTGAACGACCAAACTCCTAGAACTTAGAACGTGAACTAAAACTTAGCATATAGACTTTAATAGTAGACTTCACACTTTGACATGCCGATGGTAAATGCCAAAGCTTACACAACCGATCAATCTAAATGCTAGTTGAGAAGGTCAGCGATGACGGTCACTTTAGTTGGAATCAAAAATCTCGCTATTTACTTTTGCTTTTAATTTTGAACTATTTATCACCGCACCGCACCACACTAGTTTACACATAGCACGAGGGACAGATACATTTTTCTAATCTCGATCTACTGAGTTTAGTTGATATGGGCTCTGGACGTTCAGAGCGTCTAGTTGCAATGCCTTTCGAACAATATTCACAACACAATAATCTCGGAGCTGAGTCGAGTTTTGCAACTGTTTCCAGCAAACTTTCTCTTGATCGTCAATTTGAGCAACCGAAGGTTTCCGGCCCGTCGATCTACCTTTTTTATGATGTTCCCGTCCTTTTGACGGAAGATGTAAGTTCCGCCCCCGACGTTGTAGAAGGCGCTATATTTCTAGATAACTCGACGGATTCCCAAACGTCCAGAATTGACGAGGCTGCTCTTCGCAGATTATGCTCTAAACATGGAATTCCATTTGGAGATGATTTGGCCACTTCAGTAAATGATAAGGCTCATTTACCCCCGGAGGGATACATGGCATGCAATAAATTCATGTGCGGGGCTGGATGCGTGCCGCCTTTCAATTTTTTCATCCAAGAAATGCTAAATTATTAAGGAATAACTCCTGCATAGCTACATCCGAATAACTATGCTTTCCTTTATGGCACTTTCATACTATTTACGAATGTTTTGTTCCGCCCACCATCACTTGAGGAAATCAGGTTCATTTACAATTTCAAACGACGGACAGGAAGCCTTTCCTACACGTTCCTTGAGCCTTCGGCTAACTGTCAAGTTCTGACTAGCGCTTGGAACAAACTTAGCATCTTTAAACATGAATGGTTTTTCGTTCGTTGTCCGCCTGGCTTCACGAGGCGATGGTTGGAAGGACGTAAGTGTTGTTTTCACTTTATTCTCAAATTATTTAGTTCAAGTTGTAACCTGAACTAACTAACACTTGGAAAATTTACGGGTGTCCATCCATGTCCAGAAGGCGATAGTTTCTCAAGGGCGGTTTCCGCAATTCATGCCACCCAGTCGAGGACAGAGACATCAAATCCCTAGTAATTGATGAATGGTTATCTCTGTTTAGGTTGTTAGAAGAAGGCCGCAGCATCGGTCTTCCAAGAAGTGTTGCACCACTAAGAAATGTAGCGGAACAAGAAGTCGGCACTAATAGCCCTGTCGTGCCCCAGTCGAGGGGGCTCAGGATGATACTGAAGAGGGTGAAGTTAGAGGTGACTTAGACAACAAGCCTGACAACGCTGATGCAGGTCTGGGCAATGTGTCCATGGTTGAACCATCACAAGGCGTGCAATCCCACATGCCTACAAGGAGAGGAAAGAAGCTCGCATATAAACTCCACAGGAGAAAAACTGCTAAAGGTTCCGAGTTTATAATCACTTCTGTTGACAAAGAATCTTCCTCTCAACATCAAGAAAGTTCAATGGAAGGGTTCTCGAATCTCCCGATCCCCGATGATATCATGACTTACGACTTTCCCAACATCAGTATTGGGGGATTTAATTCTCCTACCAGGAGTGCTGACGACATTCCTCTCACTATCAAAGGGGAGAAAACTCCTATGGTTAAGGCTGCAACAACTGGTCCGTCGGGGGGACACTAGGACACTCACAATCACGCGCACTTTACTGCATATTTTTTGTCTATTTTTGTTTGTTTTCACTTATACACTCTTGTTTGGTTTGCCGGTGCGATGTCTCAATCATGTGCTTTCGATCGCTTGAGGAGCTCGTCGACATAGTACGGATCCGATCGCGGTCCAGAATCGGGTAGGCGTCGAGAGAGAGATATGATGGCCGGGAAAGAAGTCATCGTTCAAGGGAGTCTTCATCATCCACACATAAGTCCAAAT
This sequence comes from Allium fistulosum, assembly GCA_030737815.1. NCBI lineage: Eukaryota > Viridiplantae > Streptophyta > Magnoliopsida > Asparagales > Amaryllidaceae > Allium > Allium fistulosum. The sequence goes on along the minus strand of CM060904.1, from coordinate 286,441,024 downwards.
CTCAATTGTCTCATCAGGAAGTTCAACCCAATCTTCCTGTATACAGTGGCAATCAGACTTCTTTCTATGCTCCTCAAATTACTATGCCACTTAAGCAGCATTTTAGCTTATCTAGTTCTAGACAGTCCCGCGATCATAGGTCAAGCAAACGCCCATTTGTTGCTTTTGATCCTGCCTTGCCTACTGCAGCTCCCGAGGCTTCCACGGTAGAAAAATTGGCCGAACAAAGGCCAATTTTTCAAAAATTTGCTTCGATGGGCTTAAATTCCTTCCTCCCATTCATACAATTCCAGGGAATGCTAAAGTGAGTTTCCTTGCATGCGTCAATGACGTTTTTGTGCAACATGAAGCATTCCAACATCTAGCCGAAAAAATCTCCAAGGTGTCTATCGAGAGACAACATAATATCGATCATCTCAAGATAGAGGCGATCCATGACAAAGACATAATTAAACATCAAGACAATGAGATCGAAGAGTTGACGATGAAGCTAACCACAGTGGAAAAGAATGCAAAAGAAACATCTGAGTCGGTTAGTCATCTAGAAGCGGCTCACAGAAAGGAACTAGATGCTGCCTTCAACCGTAGTGGTATGCTTACTTTGGAAAAAGATACATTGCAAAAGGAGAAAAATATTATAGTCCACCACGTTGAGGAACTTGAAGAACTCCTTAAAAAAGAGAAGGAAGAGAACCTAGAAGCTCAGGAGGAGTCACAAAGATATTGCGAAGAGGCCGTCGAAGTTCGAGGACTGAAAATTAAACTTAAGGACTAACTTGCTCAAATTGATGTCTTCAAAGATGAGGCAAGAGAAGTGGGCTGCAATGAGATTAGAGAGCAGATTGAGGCCCGGTTAGAAGATGCCAAAGAAGCCGGTCGGAATGAAATTAAGGACATGTTCGATCCTCTGATCATGGAATATAATGCTAAAGTCTTAATTCATCGCGATCTGAGTTTCCTTGGAGTGGGCTTTCTTGAATCGCTCGCTGAGGCCTGGGTGTACATTGTAGAAATGAAGAAGAAAGCCCTCGGGGAAGCAGATTTACACGAAGGGAAGCTGGCACGGGAGATTCTTTGTGGGGATGAACCTTTAGATCTTGCTGCTGCGAGACTCAGATACTTTTATATTCTAGCACCCTCCAGCAAAGGGAAAAAAATTGCTGAGCCTTCAAAGTCCGATACCAAAGGTCCCCTCCGTTTCGAATAGCCGAAGGGTCAGTTTATCTTGGCCCGGGACAAGATCTAAGCTACGATGTAGACATACTTGGCTATCAACCAAAGGTGTTGACTCTTATTCTAGACGGAGAACTTCGATGACAACTGAGAGTCAGCCGAATACAGGTATCCTACTTTGTTCTCCATTATTCGAGAGATTTCGTTCACCATGCCTAATAGTCATGGGCTTATCTTCTTGTTTTCGTGAATCTACAGGTCTTCCGGGTCCCAGCTAGACTCCAGGAAGAGGTGCCAGCATGGAGCAACAATCGATGTTTACTTAAATTCTGGTAGCCGCCAACATTCCAGGGCCTAATGCTCAAGTTATTGAAGCACTTGATGATGAAAAAGCTGATGACTAGTCGTTGCCAGATGAATCGGATGATGTTGTGATCGCTGGCACCATCGAACATACTGCTTAGCTAAAAAGAGTGCATCAAGAAAGAGGAGTTGTTGAAGAGAAAAGCTAAGGCTGAACCCATTAACGTGGACATTGATGATCCAAACCTCGTCCCACTACAAGTCATCCCACCCAGCGGGTCGGTTCTTGAAGAACTCCCTCGAGCCACTGAGAGCTCTCCTACCAAGGGCGGCAAACGATCGAGGAAAAGGACAAGTGGAAGCTTGGGCAGTGCCGCTCCTAAAAAATCCAAAGAGAAAAGGTGCAAAAGAAATAGTCATTGTAGGATCATTTTCACCCTAGAGGGGGGTGAATATGGTGATACTAAAAATTAATGCGGAAATAAAACAGAAAGTAATGCAGTAGAGATCCCACACAGTTTGACCCAGCTTCGCCAAAAACCTGCCTACGTGCCGCCTCCAAGATTTCTACTAGAAATTAGGTAATCAGACGCCGTAAACTCGCGGCACCCGCTAACTCGATTAACCTAACTCTAAGCTCAAAACCCTACCACAACACAGCCACTGAGTTGCGAATTCTCAAACTACGCCCCGTAGTTTGTACCTAATTACACAACTAGAAATTTAAAAGGTTTTGAAAGAGAAAAATACAAATGATAATAAAAAATAGAACAAAACCTTTATTCTTAAGCCCAATACAAATAAAGACCGACCCAAAGTAAAAGTAAAGACTGTCTCCCTTTATTCCAATTCGTATAATCACTTCAGCCGATCCCTTTTGTTGCTCTTCAAAAAAATAGGGTTTTGAATCGAAGTCGCCGCTTGGAATTTGAAGTTCAAATTGATTGATGGTATGCTTTTGTTCCTGAATTCTTTTTTATGCTTCTTTAATCAGTGTAATTCGATTGCTCACAGCTGCTTCAATGTCGAGTTCGAATTAAATAAATTGGTATGTGATTTTTTACTTTATTTGCTCTGTTGTTTTTCTTGAATTCGAAGTGCGATAGTTTGCCGATGATGATTTTAGGCATTTATAGGGAATGAAACCCTATAATTTTGTTTCGTATATTTTGGTTTGAATTTTTCAATAACTATGCTCGACCATTGATTCTTGCTTGAACGATTTTGATGATTCTGACTTGTTCATTAGTTGATGTATTCGAATATGTTTGAATCGGTTCCGTTCTTTTCTCCTACGACTTGAATTTGAGAAGTGCCGACCTCCTGATATCTGACTTGTTCATTGGTTGACTTCATCATCCTTTGATTGTATATGTTTAAATATATTTGAATTTTTTTCTCTTTTTACTACTAACAACTTTTTCAATTCGCTTTCAGCTTGCATTTGAATTTGAGAGATATTTTGACTGAACTTTGATTACCCGAAGATTGACCGGTTCATCTTGAATTCCTCTGCAACTTTATTCAAACTGCTGCTGATAATTTTCCTTGGCTCCTTCACTGTTTTTGCTGTAGTTAGATTTGGTCTGGGTTAATAGACTTGGTGCCTTTGTACATTTTGGTCTTGTTCCATTTGAAATCTGGTCTGGTTTTTGTTTGAGTTATAATGCCTCGACTCCATTGAAGTCTGGTTGCATGTGAGGTCTGGTTGCTTTGTTATCATGGTCTCGTTCATCTTTTCATGTTGGTTTCCTTGTGTCATTTTAAAATTGTTTACTATGTACTTGTATTCTCTGGAGTCTTGCTTGCCATTGTTTTATTCTTTGTACATGTGCTTTGTTTTGGTCTGGTTGCAGCCCTTGTGTTCACCACTGCTTATGCATTTGAAGTCTGGTTCGGTTTCAATTTGTTTTGCTTTGCATTTTGGTTTCATGTGAAGATGCAGGCTAGAACAGAGTTGAAGATCAAAATACGAGTGAAGAGTGAATATGTAGTGAGGTGAAAATTATAAAATGAAATTGTGTTGTTATTGAAACTTGTATTAAGTTATGTAAATATAGTGAGAGCTTAAATTTGTACTATTTGAATTTGTAATAAACTATTTGTTTGAATAAAATATTTATTTATATAAGAATTCTGAGTTATTTATTTTATTCAACAAATATTTATTTAATTATGTGGAAAAATGAAATAGTACAATAACAAATACATTTAAACGAATATATATATATATATATTATCATCAAACAAAAATCATAGGCTATTGTATTTTACAATCTCCTCCTTTTGATGATAACAAACATATATTAAGATTTTAACTCTATTAAATGTATTTGGTTTTAATGAATTCTATTAGCTCCCCCTATTTGAATACTCCCCCTACAACAAAGCTCCCCCTTCACATATGCATGAAAATAAATAAAAATATGCAAAATGCAATGAATCCTAGATGAGAATACGCAAATAAAAAATTTGAACTTATTTGCCAAAATCTTAACTTCTCTCCCCCTTTTGTTATCAAAAAAAGAGTAATAGTGTTAGATAAGAGTGATAAAGTGATAAACATTAATACAACATTAATACCTAATCGAGTATATATATTAAATTTCAAGAAAAAATCAAACAAAAATCATAAATACTCTGTTAGGCGCATATTCCATTTTAGAGTGATAGGGGTGATGTCGGCATAGAAAACCATATAGTCATGTCCATTTGTGGTATGTTTATAACAAGAATTTGAATATTTACAAACCATGCATAACCGTTAGGACTTTTAAATGAGATTAGTAGTATTCGATTTTTTTATTAAAAAAGAATTCCAAGCATCTTCTAACCACGCATAACCGTGAAGACTTTTAAATTGGGTTAGAATCAATTCGCCTATTTTATCCAATTTTGATATGTATTCCATACATGCATAAGCATGAGGACTTTAAAATGAGCATGAAAGCACATAATCAAAGATTCCAAGTAGTTCACCCATGCATAACCGTGAGGACTTTTAAGTGAGAGTGGGTACTTTTGGATGATTTTATTACTAATTAAAAAATAAATAATTTTCTGTTTAAATACCACATTTTGACATACTATATTGGATTTTGATGAGAGATTGTCGTAGGAATATGATAGGAATAGAGATGGTCATGGAATTTTTACCAATCAAAGTTATTACAAATTTTGTTTAAATTTTTAAAATTTTTTTACTAAATATACCGTCTCAAGTCATAATGTATGATTAATATCAACACTCATCATTTTTTTCAGTCACTGTTTATCTTTTCGATAATCAATAGGGAGTCAGATTAGTTAACTTAGGCGTTTAAGATCAAATCCAAAAATATAAAATCAAAATTTTAAAATGCCTAAACTGAGACGAAGTCGACAAAAACTATTTTCTGGAAGGGGTTTGGTAAAAATGTCTGCCAATTGAAAACCAGTTGACATGAAATTTATGCAGATATGTTCTTTGGAAATGTGATCTATAATGAAATAATGTCTAACATCTATATGCTTCGTGCGAGAATGATGTACATGATTATTTGTGAGATCAATTGCACTTTTGCTATCACACATAAATGGGACTCGTTTAAAATTTAGACCATAGTCTTGCAAGGTTTGTATCATCCATAAGATTTGAGCAGAGCAACCGCTTAGAGCAATATACTTTGCCTCAGTGGTAGATAATGCAATACAATTTTGTTTTTGACTTGACCATGCTACTAACGAATGTCCCAACATAAAACATGTTCCACCAGTACTTTTTCTAACCAGACTACCAGCATAATCTGCATCTGAATACCCTTTTAACTCAAAGTTATCATTAGTTGGATACCAGAGACCAAACCGTGGGGTGTGCAACAGATACCTTATAATCCTTCTTACCGCTTTTAAATGAGATTCTTTTAGATTTGATTGAAACCGTACACATAAACAAACAGAGAACATAATGTTTGGTCTAGAAGCAGTAAGATAAAAAAAAGTATACCCACGTGTATCTAGAGTAATCATCAACCAATACAAAACAATATATGTTACCACCTAAACTTGCAATATCGTTAGGTCCAAACAGATTCATATGAACTAGTTCAAAAACTCTAGAAGTACTGATAGTGTTCTTGACATGAAAAGATGATTTTTTAAATTTTCCCAAGGTACATACTTTACATAGAGTTTCTATTTTGAAATCATGAGATGGTAAACCTCTTACCAAATCTTTTCTTTTTAATTTGTTTAACAGATTCATGCTAGCATGTCCTAATCGTTTATGCTATAAATTTACTTCTTCATTCTTAGCTACCAAACATTTTGAAAGAGTGAGATCATCAAAAGATAGAGAGTATATATGACATTTCCTCTTACCTGAAAATAATGTTTCTTTTGATGATTGGTCAACAATTTTACACAAATCAGAATCAAAAAACAACATTCATTCCCTTATCATATAACTGGCTGGTTGAAATCAGATTATTATGCAGATTTTCAACATATAATACATCGTTTAAGGTAAATGTGCCATTACCTATTTTACTTTTACCGATAATTTTACATTTATCATTGTTGCCCATTGTGACTCTGCCACCTTTGTACTTCTCTAGGCTAAGGAACTTTGATTTGTCACCAATCATGTGCCTGGAACAGCCAGAATCCAGGTACCACTATTGTTGTTCCCTAGCCTACCAACACACCTACACGAGAGAAGAGTTTTGCGACCTATTTGTTTGCATTGGTCCATGATTGTTAGTGATAAATTTTTTTGAAAAACAAGTAGAACCAAGACAGTCTATGTTTGTTCCTTTTGGCACCCAGATTTGTTTGATTTTAAGAGATTTTACATTCGTGCCTTTAGGAACCCAAATTGGTAAGGTTTTCGTGTGTTTGGATCTATACCAGCACTTGTTGTGATTGTGTCCAATTTTTCCACAAATCGTGCACTTGGAGTTGACATGATTAGTTTCACTTCTACCTTTTTCAGATTGAGTATACCCAAGTCCTTATCTAATAGTATTAACAGTTTGTTTCTCTAATAGCATATTTAGTGATCTTTCTCCTTTGGAGAATTTTCCTAAAGTTGCAGACAATTGTTGGACTTGTGACTAGAGAGATTCATTTTCATTCAATAACAAAGTGCACTTTTTAATAGAATTTTCTCTCCTAGTATTTTCACTTTCTTTCAAAATCAGAATTTCATTTTCAAACGATTTAATTTTAGTTTCTGAGTTTTTTATTTCCTCTTCTAACGATGGACACTTATCACACTTAGGGGTCTTATTTCTATAGTTTTGAACCATTTGATCAAGCTGCATATTCAATTCTATCAAACTATCTTTTTGTGATTCAATTTTAGCGTACTTCTCCCTAAGTCTTTCAAAACAGCCATTTACTTCATGAAAATATATAAGTAATTGTGAGTGAATAAATTTTGATACCTCGCTTGGCTCATCATCATCACTATCACTTGATTCTCCTAAAAGACACTGATTTGCTCTTTCACTCTCACTGCTACTGTTTTCATCATCTTCATCACTTTCATCCCAAGTAGTTGCAAAACTTTTCCTTTTCTGTTTCTTTCCTTTGCTGAATTGATTTTAAGGACAATTTGGCTTGATATGACTAGGTTTATTGCACTTGTGACAAATAATCTCCTGCTTTTCTGAGTTGTCTAGAACTTTGTGCTCTTCGGTTGTTGATTTAGGGCAGGATTTCCATATTTGCGATTCCACCTTTTGAATCTCTTTATTATCGGTGCCAGTTTAGCTGCTCCTTCATCATCACCATCATCATCTTCACTTTCCATCGTTTGTTTGAGAGCTATTGATTTCTTTCGCATATCTCCTCCTTCATGTTCTTCCTTGAATTTGATTTCTAGCTCATAAGTGGTGAGGTTTCTGAAGAGTTCTTCAACTTTAACCTGTTTCGGATCCTTTGATTCTTGGATGGCAGTCACCTTTGCTTCAAATTTTCGTGGAAGAATTCTGAGGATCTTTCGAACTATTTCCAGTTCTGTGAATGGTCTTCCTAGGGATTTTGATTTGTATACAAGATTAGAAAGTCATCCATACATTTCTTTGACACTTTCATCCTTTGCCATTGTGAAGTTCTCGTACTCGCTACTAAGCATGGCAAGACGAGATTCTTTAACCTGGGAAGTTCCTTCATGAGTCACTTCAAGTGTGTACCAAATTTCCTGCACAGTTAGACAATGTGAGACTCGATTAAATTTAATTTGATCTAATGAGCAAATAATAGAATTCATAGCTTTAGCGTTAGCAATTTGCAGTTTATTTTCAAGATTTGTCTATTGATCCATAGGTTTTTCAACTTCTTGATTATCTACCATTATTGTTGGTGTACTATATCCCATTTCAACAATATTCCATGCATCTATGGTTTTCAAAAAAAAATTCATTCTAGTTTTCCAATATGCATATTCACCATTGAACATGGATGGTCTAGCTATGGACTGACCTTCAGCAAAAGAATTATTAAAAGAAGCCATTGAAAGAAAAAATCAAAATTTTTAACAGAAAATGGTTTCTGTTCCTAGCTCTGATACCACTTGTAGGATCATTTTCACCCTAGAGGGGGTGAATATGGTGATACTAAAAATTAATGCGGAAATAAAACAGAAAGTAATGCAGTAGAGATCACACGCAGTTTTACCCAGCTTCGGCAATAACCTGTCTACGTGCTGTCCCCATGGTTTCTACTAGAAATTAGGTAATCAGACGCTTACAAAAACACGTAAACTCATGACACCGCTAGCTCGATTAACCTAACTCTAAGCTCAAAACCCTACCACAACTCAACTACTGAGTTGCGAATTCTCATACTACGTCCCGTAGTTTGTACCTAGTTACACAACTAGAAATTCAAAAGGTTTTAAAAGAGAAAATTACAAATGATAATAAAACTAGAACAAAACCCTTATTCTTAAACCCAATACAAATAAAGGCCGACCCAAAGTAAAAGTAAAGACTGTCTCCCTTTATTCCAATTTGAATAATCACTTCAGACGATCCCTTTTGTTGCTCTTCAAAAAAAAATTAGGGTTTTGAATCGAAGCAGCCGCTTGGAATTTGAAGTTCAAATTGATTGCTGTATGCTTTCGTTCCTCAATTCTCTTCGATGCTTCTTCAATCAGTGTAATTCAATTGCTCATGGCTGCTTTAATGTCGAGTTCGAATTAAATAAATTGGTATGTGATTTTTTACTTTATTTGCTCAGTTGTTTTTCTTGAATTCGAACTGCGATAATTTGCCGATGATGATTTTGGGCATTTATAGGAAATCAAACCTATAATTTTGTTTTGTATATTTTGGTTTGAATTTTTCAATAACCGTGCTCGGCCACTGATTCTTGCTTGAATGATTGTGATGATTCTGACTTGTTCATTTGTTGATGTATTCGAATATGTTTGAATCGGTTCCTTTCTTTTCTCCTACGACTTGAATTTGAGAAGTGCTGACCTCCTGATATCTGACTTGTTCATTGGTTGACTTCATCATCCTTCGATTGTATATGTTTAAATATATTTGAATTTTTTCTCTTTTTACTGCCAACGACTTGTTCAATTCGCTTTCCGCTTGCATTTGAATTTGAGATATATTTTGGCTTAACTTTGATTACTTGAAGATTGACTGGTTTATCTTGAATTCCTCTGCGACTTTATTCAAACCGCTACTGATAAATTTCCTCGGCTCCTTCACTGTTTTTGCTATAGTTAGATTTGGTCTGGGTTGATAAACTTGGTGCCTTTGTATTCTCTGAACTGATATATGTGTGTGTGTGTGTATATATATATATATATATATATATGCATACATGTGTTTATGATGCAGCAGCGGATAACATAAATGTATGAAACGATGAAAGTAGCAATCAGTGGATTGAAAATACCAAACGCCCAAATCCGTTGATCTCAAAAATGCCGGAATCTAGCTATCTTCGTCACGTTGATCGCGCACGATGCCGTGAACGAAGATCTACAATTCTTCGACGTTGATCAAGCGCACTTGATACCGTGAATTGGCTTCAACAATCGTTGATTCGAGCGCACTTGATACCGTGAATTGGCTTCAACAATCGTTGATTCGAGCGCACTCGAATGCCGAAGGTGGAGATAGGAGATCACACTCAACTACCAATTTAAGAAGAGGCACAAAGCACTCAAACAAAGTTTTTATTCAAAATGAACTAACTATACAAATGACACAACATCCCTATTTATACTCACACGACTCAACACCTGACCACACATAGGTCGTGAACGACCTAACACCTGCGACCTAAAAACAAACAAATACAATACAACACATTACAAGGCCATCACGACCTAACATACATGACCGACCTAACATAGGTCGTTAACGACCTAACAAATACAAGACGACCTAAAATCAAACGACTCAACATCAACAACACATAACGACATAACAAATACAAGTTACAACATAACAACCTAAAACTATAACACCACGCGGCATAAGCTTCAGCGACATGAGGAGAATCAGCTTCAGGAAGGACTTATGCGACCTATAGGACGAGCGACATAAGGAGTTGAGCGACCTAGGCTTGAGCGACCTAAGATTGATGCGGCCTATGGTCGAGCGACTCAAGGTAGGAGCGACATAAGAAACACGGCAGCGACATAAGGAAGATAGCAACATAAGAAAGAGCGACATAACTTCTTGCGACCTAAGGAATAACATCTTCAGCGACCTAAGCGATGAACGGTTTAAGCCCTTGAGCGACCTAACATGAAGTGTTGTATGTGAGCGACCTAGCATAGGTCGTAGCTCGCTCGTATGTCCTGAGCGACGTAATGCTTCTCGCGACCTAAGATTCTGCGCTTTAAGAACTGGCTTCTGGAATGATTCGCTAGGTCGTAGCCCTTTAGGTCATAGCCTTTTAGGTCGTAGTTCTTTAGGTCGTAGCTCTTTATCTCGTGATTCGTTAGGTCGTTGGCGACCTAAGAAAATGACCTTTAGATCGTTAATTCGCAACTCTTTATCTCGTGACTCGTTAGGTCGTTGGCGACCTAAGAAACAAGAAGGTCGCGCTGCATCATCCTCCCCCTGTTGAAAGAAATTCGTCCTCGAATTGACAGTTTCTTCGTCTTCGACACCCTTATCCTCGTGAATCGAAATTGAATGTTTGACATTGTCAACGTTAGAAATAGGAAGATGATCCGGCAAACTCAATTTATAAACATTCTCGTTAATTCCCTTCACGACTTCTAAATGACCATTCCTTCTAGTTTCTAGCTTGTTGCAAGTTCCAAAAAGAAATCGATCATTGGTAAACACCGGATACATAAAATCTCCTTCCTTGCATTCAACGCTTCGTCGCTTAATCTCTGCTGATTGCTTATATTTCTCAGTTGTCTTAAGAAATCGTTCCTGTACAACTTTGTAGCATCCTTGCATCTCATTCACAAAAACATTAGCCCGTTTAATCTCCCCTCTCTGCGGTGGCAATGTTGATAAATCTAACAGTCCTTTAGGAATTGTTGAATAAACAAACTGGACTGGACTGAACCCAGTGCTACGATTAACTGTGTGGTTGTGTGCAAACGCAAATGTCCAAATGTTACGATTAACTGCATGGTCGGGTGCAAACTCCGCTGGACATAACTTCGAATCCCAACTTTTCAAATTATCATCCACGAGGCATCGCAATAGATTACCTAGGGATCTGTTCACAACTTTATTCTGTCCATCCATTTGTGTATGATTAGCGCTACTAGATTTCAATTTAGTCCCAGCCATTTTCCATAGACTCATCCAAATATGGCTCAGACAACGAGTATTTCTCTCCGAAACAATAGATTCAGGTAACCCATGAAGTCTATCGATCTCTTTGAAGTATAACTGAATGACATTAACGGCCTCTGCAGTCTTCTTATAGGCAATGAAATGTACTAATTTTGAAAACCGGTTAACCATCACATAAATAGAATCATTGCCATGTTGCGTTCGCGGTAGTTCCAAAACAAAGTCCACACTAACATCCTCCTGTAATTTAGCATGTATATGTAACGGCATACATAAACTTGCTTTTGTCGTGGTCTTCTTTTACACTTGTCGATTATGGCTTCTCTGAACAGACCTTTCAACTTCCTTCCTCAGTGATGGTTCAAAATAAGACTGTGAGATTAACTGCATAGTACGATCACAGCTCAAGTGCCTTCCTACATGTAAGTCTTTGATAAATTTCATTTGCCAACTGCAATCTGTAATAGACAACTGACTTCCTTCGACTAGCAACCCATCAACCAGTTTTCTCAACTCTTCCTGCTCTGTCGGACACATATGATAACGTGGCCTATGTGGTACAATAGCATCTGGCATTTGATCAACATGATATTGCATGTCCCTCAGTGGCGGTACCTCCTTGGGCAACTCTGTCGGGAGTACATCTTCGAATTCATTTACCACTGGCTCATCCTCCTCAGGAGTCTCGAGATCTTTACTGGTTTCATTCCCATTCAACACAAACAATTCATTACTATTTTTCACCTTTTCGATAGACTCTTCAAAAAATACAAGACTAGTCTCTTCAGGCAGTTCCTCAGAGATCTCATCGTCAAACTCTTCAAATACTTCATCCTCTTCAGGATTCTCAAAATCAGAACCTTTTCCGGATTCCATCAACACTGATAATTCATCATTATTTTCCATTTCATTGACGAACTTTTCCAAAGATAATAAACTATCTGATTCTGCTTTCTCTTCTGTTTCGCTCTCACTTTGTTCGGGCTTCTCGGAAACTAAGGAATTTATACTTGGCTGACTCTCATCCATAAGTTCAGGTGTTCTACAAGAACCTTCCATCATCAAGTTATTTCCCTCAACTCCGAACACGATTACTTCTTCCATACTATCGACATCAATCTTTGTCGGTGAAGAGTAATCAACTTCTACATCCACATACTTTGACGTTGAATAAAATTCCATCAACAAATTACATTCATCGTCCTCCAACTCGATCTCTTCATCTTCGTTGTCAAACTTTGGTGGTAATTCTTCGTATGATTCCGTAGGACCGACCTCTTCAAATTCTTCTAACATTGGTTTAACCTCCTCGGGAGTTTTAAGCTTTTCACTTGCCTCATACCTAACCAACGATTCAGCACTAGCTTCCTCTTCTTTAACACTTTCGCTGAAAGATAATGGACTAGTCGGTTCCTCTTCTTTTTCTGGCTCGCTTTCAGTAGAATCATCCACATCCTCGTTTTCACATTCTTCTACAACTAAGGCTTTCTTCTTGGGCTACGTACATTCAATACTTCTATGGCCAGACTCCTAATAATGATAGCGCTTAATTCAGTCATCAACATTTGTCTTAGTGATTCCATGTACAACTGGTTCGTTGACTTTCTTAGAAACATTTATACTGCAATTAACGCCTTTACTCTGATTGCTGGGGTTTGTAACCACACCCTTTCCTCGACTCCCTTGACTCAATTTCTGCAACCGTTGGTTCAAACGAGCTTGATAATTATAGGGTAAGAAATTTGCCTTCATCATCCTTTTCATCTTATCCCACGTGACAACTTTGGATTTCCTCATTCTCTCTCTGGTTGATTTAGTTTGTTGCCACCAATGCATAGCTCTTCCTCTCAGTCTTGTAGCAACTAACTTAACTTGACGGTCTTCAGACACGTTGTTGAGTTCAAAAATATTTTCAACCTTTGATAACCAATCAAAGAATTCCTCTGCTTGTAGACCACCTCGGAATTCTGGAATTTCTTTGTCCATCCATGAATCCCGTGTATGACTATTCTCTTCAACCTTCCTATATCGATTTTGCCCTTGACCTGGATACCGAAAGTGAACACTATCACCATAACTATCTTCTTCAAAATTAAATGAGCTTCGATGTCGATTCTGAACATTGACTCTTTTATGACCATGCACGTCCTCTCTACTTCTTCTTTCCCCTACTCGGCATCTTTCATAATCACAATATGGCTCATGCTCATAACCACGATAAGCTCTTCTTTCGTCATTCTGATAATCACGATTGTCTCGAACTCCACGATCTCGATTTATTGACAAAGATGATTCTCTTCTTTCTCTATCATAACGTGGCGACATTCTCCTTTGATTTCGATTCATGTCAGACTTCATTCTCTCCACTCTCTCGAAACCCTTATTGAACCTTTCATCGATACGTTGTTCCATCTGTTCAGGATCTTTACTCCCATACAAACCTGCAACATTATGATGATGGTTAACACATCTCGGAGGCATGATCAAATCTTCAACAGATCCAAACACAAACTTCACTTTGATCCAAAAATTCTCGAATCAAACTTTCCCACTTGTTTGAGATCTCACGAACACCCCAAATAAAACAAACAACTTAATTCGAACTCCAAAACTTCAAATCTCAAAATTGACGCCCAACGAACTTGGATGAGTTCGTCTCCTAGCTCACGACTTGAACAAACCTCGCACAAACTTGAACAAGCTCGCTTCTAGCTCCAACACTTGGTTCTACTCTTCTCCTTGGCTCGGCTGAGATTGAACAAACACTTCTCCTTGGTCCAACAGGCTCGTCTTAGCTATGATTGGCTAAGTCTCGCTCTGATACCAAATGATGCAGCAGCGGATAACAGAAATGTATAAAACGATGAAAGTAGCAATCGGTGGATTGAAAATACCAAACGCCCAAATCTGTTGATCTCAAAGATGCCGGATTCTAGCTATGTTCGTCACGTTGATCGCGCACGATGCCGTGAAAGAAGATCTACAATTCTTCGACGTTGATCAAGCGCACTTGATACCGTGAATTGGCTTCAACAATCGTTGATTCGAGCGCACTCGAATGCCGAAGGTGGAGATAGGAGATCACACTCAACTACCAATTTAAGAAGAGACACAAAGCACTCAAACAAAGTTTTTATTCAAAATCAACTAACTATACAAATGACACAACATCCCTATTTATACTCACACGACTCAACACCTGACCACACATAGGTCGTGAACGACCTAACACCTGCGACCTAAAAACAACAAATACAATACAACACATTACAAGGCCATCACGACCTAACATACATGACCGACCTAACATAGGTCGTTAACGACCTAACAAATACAAGACGACCTAAAATCAAACGACTCAACATCAACAACACATAACGACATAACAAATACAAGTTACAATATAACAACCTAAAACTATAACACCACGCGGCATAAGCTTCAGCGACATGAGGAGAATCAGCTTCAGGAAGGACTTATGCGACCTATAGGACGAGCGACATAAGGAGTTGAGCGACCTAGGCTTGAGCGACCTAAGATTGATGCGGCCTATGGTCGAGCGACTCAAGGTAGGAGCGATATAAGAAACACGGCAGCGACATAAGGAAGATAGCAACATAAGAAAGAGCGACATAACTTCTTGCGACCTAAGGAATAACATCTTCAGCGACCTAAGCGATGAACGGTTTAAGGCCTTGAGCGACCTAGCATGAAGTGTTGTATGTGAGCGAGCTAGCATAGGTCGTAGCTCGCTCGTATGTCCTGAGCGACTTAATGCTTCTCGCGACCTAAGATTCTGCGCTTTAAGAACTGGCTTCTAGAATGATTCGCTAGGTCGTAGCCTTTTAGGTCGTAGTTCTTTAGGTCGTAGCTCTTTATCTCGTGATTCGTTAGGTCGTTGGCGACCTAAGAAAATGACCTTTAGCTCGTTAATTCGCAACTCTTTATCTCGTGACTCGTTAGGTCGTTTGCGACCTAAGAAACAAGAAGGTCGCGCTGCATCAGTTTATGTACTGAATGCATGCATATCCATGTTCATGTTGACTTGTTTGGTTGTCACTGCATATAAACTTGTACATGTTGAAATGTTTACTTGTTTGGTTGGAGTCTGGTTGCATTGTGTAGTTTCTGAGCATGTTTGAAGCTTTGTTGTCACCTTTGTTGCATATGTATAGAACTGTTTCGATTTGAAGTCTTTTTGTACTTGAAGTCTGGTCTGTTCTTGAACTGATATGATGTCAAGTTGTTTTCATTTTGAGTATGGTTGCCTTTGTACATTTTGGTCTTGTTCCATTTGAAATCTGGTCTGGTTTTTGTTTGAGTTATAATGCCTCGACTCCATTGAAGTCTGGTTGCATGTGAGGTCTGGTTGCTTTGTTATCATGGTCTCGTTCATCTTTTCATGTTGGTTTCCTTGTGTCATTTTAAAATTGTTTACTATGTACTTGTATTCTCTGGAGTCTTGCTTGCCATTGTTTTATTCTTTGTACATGTGCTTTGTTTTGGTCTGGTTGCAGCCCTTGTGTTCACCACTGCTTATGCATTTGAAGTCTGGTTCGGTTTTAAGTTGTTTTGCTTTGCATTTTGGTTTCATGTGAAGATGCAGGCTAGAACAGAGTTGAAGATCAAAATACGAGTGAAGAGAATATGTAGTGAGGTGAAAATTGTAAAGTGAAAATTGTGTTGTAATTGAAACTTGTATTTGAAGTTGTGTAAATATAGTGAGAGCTTAAATTTGTACTATTTGAATTTGTAATAAAATATTTGTTTGAATAAAATATCTGTTTAAATTAGAATTCTGAGTTATTTATTTTATTCAACAAATATTTATTTAATTATGTGGAAAAATGAAATAGTATAATAACAAATACATTTAAATGAATATATATATGTTTATTATCATCAAAAAAAATCATAGGCTATTGTATTCTACAGTCATTGCTTCAGCTTAGTTTGCATATAGCTGGTATAGCTGTTTTTCTTTTTGTTTGTCATAATTTTGCGAATACGACCCTCGCTTTTGACTAAACTTGTATCACAATTTTCAAGTTTAATATGTAAATAAAAGTTCTTTTTTTTGTCGAACTCTTATGTGAATTTTGTCTAAGCAGTTGGGCTATTACATTTCCATTCAATATACTTATAATTCGTTGCTCATTGATCTGGATGATAGTCCGTTAATTCATTCCCAAGGCCTCCATATAGTCGTGGCCCTGAGTTGTACCAAACACGGGGCTCGAGTCCTAGTGTTAGGCTGTCGGATTCAGAAGTTTGAGTGATTATAATCCTGCCCCTAGTCTCAGGTTAGCGGAGTTAGGTAATGGATGGTCGAACTTCATCCTTAATGAGTTTATACTCCTCCTATTGGTTTCAGGTTAGAGTTTATGGAATAGTGAGTGGTCTAACCGCACTCATCTAGTTTTTTATACTCATATCCACGCTCTGGGATAAGAGTTAGTTGGAGGGTGGTCGAATCACACCCAATTTACGTTTATACTCAAATCCACACTCTGGGGACTTAGAGTTATTTCAGAAAGTAGTCGGATCATACTTTCCTTAATTGATTTATATGCCCCTAAGTCCGGGATTTAACTTAGGGAGCGGTCGGTCGTATCACGATCGCTTTTGATTCATGTCTGTCCCATCACTTGGTTGGATTAATTTGGTTATTAGATGGCCGAGTCTCATCCATTCCTCGTTAGATATTCCGTTATTGGGTTCAATCGTGAACTTATGCAATCGGCTAGCTCCAAACTCTAGGAACCTGCTCGGATATGTCAATATTAGTTAGTCGGGTATTGTAACTAATATATAATGCTACATCAATAACAGGAATGAAGGTAATTTCAAACTTTATTTTCCAAAGGAAAAAAATGACATAATCCATCTTATTACATATCTGGAAAATCAAATGTTAAAGTAAATTTGGAAATTGAATGCAACTGAATAAAAAAGAATAAACTAAGCGAAATAGCGTCATAAATGCTCGCTATTCCATGCCCTTGGGAGTGTGATGCTATCAACAATCGCTATCTTGAAAGTTCACTCTCCAAGCCTCTATTCAATGACATACGGTCCTTTCCAAGTAGGATTCATGTGGGACGGGGCAAGAAAAACCCGTTCTAAGACAAGATCGCCGTTTCAAAGGTTCTGGGTCGGAATTTAGTGTTGTAATATCGGGCGACTCGGTGTCGATGTGCAGCTGCCCTTAGATCAGCTTCTTTGCGCTTCTCATCTAAAAAGTCTAGAGATTCAAGGAGGAGATCTCTATTCGTTTTGGGATTGTAGTAGGTCACTCAATGAGAAGGGACTTCGAGTTCTATAGGAATAGCAGCTTCGGAGCCTTAAGCAAGGGGAATGGAGTATGGCCAGTCGCGGACTTGTGGGTGGTTCTTTAAGCCCATAATGATGTCAGGAGTACATCCACCCACTTGCCTCTAGCCTTTTCCAAACGCTTCTTCAGAATGGACTTTATGATTTTATTTATAACTTCAACTTGTCCATTTGCTTGAGGGTGAGTAACTTCCGTAAATCTTTTCTCAATATGATGCCGACGGCAGAAGTCTTTGAATTCAGCGCTGTTGAATTAGGTTTCATTATCAGTTACAATGGTTCGTGGAATGCCAAAAGGACAGATGATGTTCCGAACGATGAAGTTGATTACTTTCTTTGTCGTGACCGTGGCTAAAGGTTCCGCTTCAGCCCATTTGGTTAAGTAATCAACTGCCACGATGGCTTACTTCGCACCACCTTAAAGATCGGTAAGGAACCGATAATATCTATACCCCATATGGCAAAAGACCATGGACTGACCATTTTTGTGGTTCCTGACAGGGGGACTCTCGGAACTTTTGCATACATCTGGCACTTGTCACATCGCCTAAAGTAATCGACGGCATCTCGATTGACAGTCGGCCAATAATACCCATAATGACGTATTTTCTTTGCTAGGGTTTGCCCTCCAATTTGATCGCCACATCCCCTTCATGAACTTCCTTTAGGACTCGTTATATTTCATCATGAGTGATACACCGAAGCAGGGAAATGGATAAACCCTTTGAATACATGGCTCCTTCCTAAATGATATACCGCGAAGCTTTGCGAAGGACTTGCCGCTTTTCATTCGTCCGTTTGGGAAGGACTCTCTATAGAAAATAATCTTTAATCGGAGTCATCCACGACTCCTTCTCAGGCTCCGTATCTAGTACCCAGTCGATTTCTATCTGATTTATGCTCGGAGCGCCTAGTACTTCAACTGGAACCAAGCACATTAGCTGTGCATCCTTAGTGCTAGTAAACTTTGCCAATGAGTCGGCTTCTTTGTTTTGGTCCCAGGGAATTTCCCTACGCGATGTCATAATACTCAAAGTCAGTTAATAGCTCTTGGACTTGGATAAGGTATGGAGCGAGTCATTGTCCTTTAGCTTGGTAATTTTCCCTGACTTGGTATACTACCCAAGGTTTTAAATCTCCCCGAGATCAGCCGAGATGAAAATCCGAGATATTAGCCAAAATCCGAGATTTGGCAGCTTGGTTAGTTATAAGTCTTTTAAATATCGCCCGAGATAGCCGAGATATTTGCCCGAGATATTGGCCAAAATCCGAGATTTTAAACCTTAATACTACCAACTGTGAGTTGCAAAAGATTTCAAGAGATTTTATTCTCAGTTCTCTGGCAAGTTTGAGTCCAGCAATCAGAGCTTCATACTCAGCTATGTTGTTCATTGCTAGAAAGTCAAGCTTCAAAGCTTAGCAAATTGATCAATCTTCCGGAGTTACTAACACGATTCAGACTCCAGAACAACGATCAATTGATGCTCCATCCGTATACATTTTCCACTGAATGGTAGGTGCTTCACCGCTCTCTGGGAGATCATCTTGTGCAGTAAATTCTGCTATAAAGTCTGTCGGTGCCTATCCCTGGATGGCTCTCTAAAAAAGACAAGTGATGTCGACTTGGCTCAGATCGATGTTCTACTTGAGTAACCTTCCAGACGTCTCAAGTTGCCGTAGGACCCGTCATAAAGGCTGGTCGGTGTAAATGTTGATAGAATGAGCCTGAAAATGGGGGTAGAGCTTCCGTGAAGCAATCAACAAGCAGTATGCCAATTTCTCTATCTTCGGATAGTTCCTTTCAACTCCTGTTAATCGTTTGCTAACATAATAGACCGATCTCTGGATCCGATTCTCTTCGCGAAGTAGTGCGACACTTATAGCATGTACTGACACGACCAAGTAGATATACAAGTCTTCGTGATCCACTAGCTTTGACAAGATGGGAGACTTTTCTAAGTGGTTCACCAAAGCTCAGAATGCGTCTTCACAATTCTGCGTCCATTCAAAGTTCCTTTTGCCTCTCTAATCAAATCGAAGAAAGGAATGCATTTATCGGCAACTCTGGAAATAAATCGACTTAGGGTGGCAACCTTCCCAGTTAGACTCTGTACTTGCTTGATGGTCTTCGGCACTTGGATGTTGCGAATTTCTTGAATCTTCTCGGGATTAGCTTCGATTCCATGAGCATTGGCGATGAAACCCAAGAACTTTCCTAATACAATGCCAAAAGAACACTTCAGAGGATTAATCTTCTTTTTGTAATATCGAAGGATATCGAACATTTCTGCTAAGTCTCTAATGTGGTCACTCGATTATCATGACTTCACGAGCATATCATCCACGTATACCTCCATCGTCTTTCCAATTTGATCTTTAAACGTTCGGTTGATTAGGCATTGATTGGCTACTCGGCATTCTTCAATCCAAATGGCATTACCACATAACAATACAATCCAACAACGGTAATGAAACTGGTGTGCTCCTGATTGGGAATGTGAATCGGGATTTGGTTATATTCAAAGTACGCATCCATAAAAGACAGCAATTCGTGTCATGCAGTTGAGTCTACCAGGTAGTCAATCCTCAAAAGGGGAAAACTTTCTTTTAGACACGCCTTGTTTAAGTCCGAATATTCAACGCATGTCCGCCACTTTTCATTTTCCTTTCTCACAAGTATAGGATTAGATACCCATTTAGGGTAGAGGGCATCGTGAATAAACCCATTGCTTTTGCTATCCACCTCCTCTTTAAGGGCAGCAAATCTATCCGGATCCATGCCACGCCTTTTCTATTTCACTGGGACATGTCTCGGGTCGATATATAATGTGTGGCTTGCAATGGTAGGCGAGATCCCACACATGTCAGAGTGAGTCCAAGCGAACACATCAAGATTCGCTCGGAGAAAACCAGCAAGTTCTTTCATCATATAGGGACCAAGTTGTGATCCGATCTTTAGGACTCATGACGGATCGCCGTGGCTGACCGTGATGTTAGTCATCAGCTCAGCCAGTGCAGCCTTGGTCTCTTTGGGCTCCTCCTCGTCATCCCACGGATTTATGTCTTTATAGAACCGAGTGTGGCGCCCGAGCCAAGGCCCACGAGCTAGTTGTCAATCTTCGACGGTTTGGATGCGGAGAGACATGTCCACATCCTTATATTTCTCCTTCTACTGAGCGTCTCCCAACTCTGCCACATAGCAGGCACATCCGGTCGTCTGATCACCATGCACAACTCCAACACCGTTATCAGTTGGAAACTTCAAAGTCAGACACCACGGGGTAAGAGCTGCTCGGAATTCAGCTAGGGCTGGTCGGCCCAAAAAAGCATTATATGGAAAGTCAACACCGTGACAACAAATGGTAAAATCCACACTCTCCTCTGGTCACCTTCTCCCAACTCCACGGGAAATTTTACATATCCGACAACTTCGGTCGCAGCATTGTTAAAGACATGAATGTAGGCTTTAGATGGTTTCAAGTCCTTTACTTTCATCCTCATCTAATCGTAAGCCTTTTTGAAAATTATATTAACGGAACTTCCACAATCTACCAAAATCCTCCTTACTAAAGTGAGGCCGATCATGGCTGAAATGACCATTAGGTCGATCGTCGGTGCCTCTACCTTGTCCACATCTCTGTTTCTGAACACAATTTCATATACCATTGTACGCTGCTATTTTGCCGGAGCTCCATCTTCTACACTCGAACAACATTCAACATTCATATGCTTGATCGCGCTAGCATAGCGCTCCATCTCTTGCCAACCCTTATCAGCAAGATGCGGTCCTCCGACTATCATATTGATCACTAATCTTCCACCAGCCCACAGAGGCTCCTCGGCCCTATGCGGAGCTTGTCCTCAGTTGGGGTCAGATGTCCCATGCCCACCATCCTGCGGAGCTTTAACAAACTGCTAGAACTTTCTTTCCCAAATTAGTTTCTCGATAATATCCTGGAGATGCCTACACTCATTCATGTTATGACCATAACATTCATGGAACCGACAATATTTTCCAGTCTGCTTCTCCGTTGATTCCTTCGGAGGTGGCTTCATGTACTGCATGGTATTGCAAGTAGACAAATAGATGTTCTCTAGAGATGTATTTTGCTGTGTGTAGGTATCATACATTGAAATCCTAGGCTTTCATCTTCCAGAATCCCTTTTTTGTTCACGGTTTTGATCACTGCCTTTCTTTTGCTGATTCGGTTTATTTTTGACATTCACTTGAACTTTTCCAGAACTATCACTAGATCGCTTCAATGTAATGTTACGCCGCACTCCTTCTCCACTTGATCCCACAACATTCTTCTTCCTAAAGCATCTAGCTTCCTCTTTCCTCAAATACGGAGCTGCTTTGGCATAGAAACATTCCAATGTTGCGGATGGTTTGCCAGCTAACAAATCACCAAAGTCGGATTCTGGATCAATCCCTCTCGTTATCGCTATCAATATTGAATGATCATTTGGACTACTGACTTCTACGACAACTATATGAAACCTCTCCAAACAATCTTTCAGCGATTCTCCCAGAGCCTGGATCATCCTAGATAGGGACATTATATCTTTGGGGCGAGTTGCATGCATACAAAACTGCTCCATAAACTTCGTTGCTAAATCGTCAAATCTAGAGATTGACCGTGGGGGTAATCTCATAAACCACATTATTGCTATGCCAAAGAGAGTACTAGGAAAAAATCTACACTTTGTTGCATCATCAGCTCGTGCGGAATCCATCAGCCATTCATATCTCATGATGTGCTGCAAAGGGTTGGTTTTTCCCTCGTAGGCAGGCATCGACAGCATGCCGAACCTCCTTGGATACTCTGCATGTAAGATATTCTTAGTGAACGAGGTATGGCTTCTCGAGATCCCCTGATCATCATTGGTCAAGCCTTGGCTCTCCCTCGCTAGCTGTCTAACCATAGTCGATAGGTTCAGTGTTTGGATAGTTAGAGCCAAGCGGTGGTCATGCTCCACCTCACGTGAATGGTTTGATCGATGACTATGAGTCGTTCCACGCCTTCTTGACTCAACATCCTCTCAATGTATATTACGTACATTCACTTCATCGTCAATCCAGGGAGGAAATTGGTCTGCATCCATATGAACTCCAACATTCAAATTAATCGCAGTAGCTCCAACTTGGGCTCCAGCATGGAAAGGTAGGCTCCCTCCTCTGGAGGAGGGATATGTACCGATCCCTATGGAGGGATCGACAACGATCGGTCTCGGTAGACCAGGTGGGTTTGCCTATTGATGTCCTGAAGATTATGCGCGACTCCATCATTTCTGCAATGTCTGCACCTGTGATAATCATCTGATGCAATCTGTTGAACTAGAACTCTCTGATGTAGAATAAGGGGTAGGCTCCCACCTAGCTTTCCCACGTTGTTGCCAACCGAGTTGGTTCACTAGATCGATATTAGCTTGAATTTGCCGATTCAACCGTCGGTGGCTATCCAGTAGCTCTCTCATCAAATTCTGGAATTCAGCTCTTGTGATAGAATCAGCCGGGTTCTGGACATCAACTGGATTGGTAGCATTCACATCTACTAGTAGATTGCTTGGGCCTCCCTGGTGGATGTTAGCGTTCTCGTTTGTTTCTGTGTTTTGAGAGGTAGATCTGGCGTTGCTAACCATCGTTGATAGTTTTTCTTAGACTTTTGCAAATCTGAATAAAACAACAAGCTTCTTGAAGATAACTTTGGATCTCTTTAGGGGATTTATGTAATCGAGTAGCAACAAAGGGATCCAAACAGGGTAGAGAATCTCGCCTCTCAATGAAAACACCAAAATGTTTGCATCAAAAGTTGGCACAAATACCTAATAGAAATTTTAAAGAGAAATAAATGAAGAATATAAAACGAAAACAAAGGAAAATAGTAATGAAATAGCAGTAAATCAAAGCAAGAACAGGAACGCAACGATTTATAGTGGTTTAGCATTGTTTGCCAACGTCCACTTTGAATAGATTGCTTTATTAATCACTTTGTAAACTGAATACAATAGGGATCGGTTGAAAATCCTTAGTTACAAAAGAATACAAAGCAACAAGTAGCGTAAAGGTCCCGAAAATGAACAACCAAGCCTGTATAAAGATGGCAAAATATCTCCCTGAAAATTCGGCAGAAGGATCTCCAAAACCATATGGACTCATCAGAGGGATTGCATGACCCAAATCCCAAGGAATAGGGATCGACGTCGATCCCTATTTTGAAGGAATTTGGGGGCGCGATCCCTATGGCAATTTTTCCATGTGGTAGTGTGCTTAACCCCCAAGTTTCATACCAATTAAATTAGTAGAAATTGAGTTATTGCTCGATCTGTACTTCAATGTGAGTTGCTTTCTGATTTTTGCCGATCCCTATTGAGGGAAGAGGACCGATCCCCCTTATTTCATCTTTTTGAGGTACGATCCCTAGGGTATGCTCTCTAGGGTCCCCACATCTTGCTTATAAAATTTTATATGCATTGGACTTATGGATCTTGAGATATTGATTGTTTTATATTGAATTGCACTTGCTTCCTGAAACATGCTGATCCCTATGTTGGAGAAGGTTATAGCCGATCCATATTCTATGTTGAACTATATTCCATACTTCGAACATTCTGCATTGCATATCTCTCAATTCCGGTCAACCACAGCTTCATATTACCATCTATACTTGACTTCTGGACCCCACAATCATCGCTCTGGACTAACTGGCATTAACGACAGTCGAATCTAACTTGTTCAATCAGTTCGAATATAGCCGAGCCAAAATGCCTCATAACGCTCGTCCTAATATCAAATTGGTTAAACTAATTCAAACTCGGACTTGGGTTGTAAGAAATTCTGTTAGCTTTTGTGCAAATGCATACTAGAATACTAATTAATATGGATTGATAATGGTTGATATAACTTGATGGTACCATGGATCGATACTAGTTTATGGTTTCTTACGCATTGGTATTGGTCCATTCTTATGGATCGGTACCAACCCACAAGAATTTGGCCTAGTAATTAGCCATGTTTTTTAAGATAAGTGCACATCCAATTGTTGTGACGTCTTGTGTGTTTTGCCCAATCCATTCTTGCTTTTCCAGCTCCAAAATTTGATCATTTCATGCAATTTAACGTTGCAAACACATTGATTCCATCAACTTAGAATTTTAGTGAACACCATTGAGGTCTTTACCAAAACTCCTAATTTCCTAAGGTGAAACTCAAATAAAACCATGGTATACCAAAGTAATATAAGCTTTTGCACAAGCATAAAACATCAATCATATAATCAATTTAACTACTTTAACTCTGTGGTTTATTCTTAAGCCCTAGGTTTAATATTCCAACCAATATTGTATTATATGTATTTTAATCTCATATTTAGACATTTAGGGTGATTATAAGCCATATTTGACCATCCAACAATTATAAGACTTCGTTTAACATCAAAACCCATCAATACTTAAGTCTCAAGCTATCATATATCAAAACTAGTGTATGACCCATACTACGTAAATGGGCAGTTAAGGACATGTAGAGAGAGTGTTAGGGAATGAAGAGTACTATTACTGTGCATGTAGGTATAAGTTAGGGTGTTGGCATTTTGTTTGTGAACTGTATAGTGGAAAAAGCTAATGAGGAGGTTAAAATGTCAGTGTACTAAGTGCATAGAAAAAGAGATTATGAGAGATATAAAAATATAGGAGTTTTTATTGATAACATAGTTTAACTTTTAGGTACTTGTTGTTATCGTCAGTGTCTAAAAAGAAATATGGCAGCAGGAACAGGTAAGTTGTTCAAATAGCATGTAACCTTGAAAGATGATAAGCTGCAAAAAATTGAAATTTAGAATAATTCAGTCATCAAGTAAATGAAGTTTCAACATGTTGATCTAACACGATGGTTAACATGGATTGAACTTTTAACAAATTAAAAAATATAATCTGATCAGCGTGGTAAGAAAACATTCACAAAATAGGTTACCAAATGCAGACATTGTAATATATGTTTCTAATCCAGTAGCCAATAGGATGTTGAAAGAGTGAAAGCCGTGAACAAAGCAACAAATTTCCCTTAATCATCATTTGACATCAATTGGACTTATTTGTGGAACAAACTAAGCACACCCTACTTTAAGCCACCAATCCTTACCAATTAATTGATGGGTATTCATTTTTCCGGTAGTTGGAGTATGCAGAAGTAAAATGTAGTATTAGGAAACACTATCGTAAATGCACATTGAATGTGAGAGAAAAAATATATGGAACCCGGAAAAAAATTACATTTAAATTACAATTCTTAGCAACCAAGTTGTAAGCTAATATGTTAGCAAGGATAAAACATGATACGCTAATGCTGAATATAAGAGTCTGTAGTTGCAATAGTAAAATAGGTCAACTGTATTTGCTGAATGTAGTAGCAAGAATGAGTACTAAGAAAGAACAAACAAACTTTTATTACCAAAAGGAAATCTTTTAGAATTGCAAACCACTTGCTCATAAATGATGTACAACTAATCCCTTGTTGTGCTCTGCAAACAAATCAGGAAACAAACATAAAAGACTAGGACAGATAGACACATATACAAATAAAATAGGAAACAACAGTTATATGAACGACTGGTTACCCTAAACCAAGGTTGAAACTGATATAATACTTCATCTACCAAAACCAATAATTAACATTTGTAACTGACTCATATAAAGAAAAAGAATAGGTAGTAATAATTGTGAAAGGGCGATGAAGTTACTAAAAGTAGCAGTTAAGTAAAACGATCGTGTACAGGTGTTTTATAATGGATTTAGTATGTTCATCGTAAACAGCTAGGGATGATGACGGTGCCACTACTTTATTTCCAACTACTGCACATTTATATCATTACATAACCCATACAACTTCAACCATAACATCATTTGAACTGATGTTGAAGGAATAGAAAGTATCAACGGTGAAGGTGATGAAGTTAAGAAAAATAGCCATTCGTTAAAAAGACCGTGTTCAAGTGTGATAAACTGACTGTATCACTTGAACATCATCCACCTTAAGTTACTTCGGCTGAAGTAATTATAAGTAATAGTATAAAAAGCATGCCCATCGTACATGCTGGTAGTACAATAAACGTTTGTAGTATGCAGTAAATTAATAACAGCATGCTCAGAATAATGTTAAGCGAACAATGTTAAACCGAATTAACCAAATCGTGACATTTACTGCGAAGTGCACATAATGAAATTTTTTAATACATACGTCATTTTTCATTGGTATACATATTACATAAATACATAATGAAAATAGGTTGTTGCTGAAGTGAACTGATAATGCGAACAAACGCTGAAAATTGATTATAAATATATCTTTGGAGTAATAAACCGATTGAAAGTAATAATAACTGAAAGAAACCCATTATTATGAGATTCAGCGGAAAAACTGTGTTGAAGGGTAGATACAGTCAGATAAAGTGACCACTAGTAGGTTCGGAGGAAAAGTGAGTAATAGTAAATACCTTCCTAGGAGTCATAAGTCTTGTTTGTTCAGCATGCAATTTCATCCTGATTGATATCCTCAAAAAGAAAGTAGCGATTATGTTACACCACCATATATGCTATGCTGAAAAAGATAACACAAAATATATTATATTTCAATAAAATGTATTGATACAAGTTATTAGGAGAATTATAAATTACGAAGGTGAACTGTGAACACAAAAGCAAGGCTTCATGTTCCCAATCTTTCGTATAATGTCTGCAACACATCCCTTCACAATAATATTCAAATTTACTATGGACATCGTTAATGTAAACCAAAAAATATTTATCTAGTAGTATTAAAGAATAAGAATAAGGGAAGACGACTGTATATTTATCGTTATAATATTGAAATGAGTTTAATAACTTAGACCAAGTTAGTGTATAGGTCTTCATAAAGACGATAAACATTTATTTATGACATATAATCTACAACTGTAAGTCAGCAAGAAATGTGATTATTTTCATGTTCGATATACCTTATCTATCAACTATTTCCTACTAATATCATGGGTACCACTACTGAATATGTTGCAGATTCAAACTGAGAGGATAGTAATGATAGCAGCTTTTAATTTTTAACTATAGTAAGTAATGTGTAAATTCATACATATATGTATGTATGTTTGTATGTATTCATGTATAAATTAAATGTAACATATAGTTCGAGAAGACCTTAAACTTTAAATGATAATCATGAATGCCTCCGATACTGCCTTTTTTAAATACATCACAAAACATATGTCATTTACGCCTAAATAACTGTATCAGAGGTTTGTTCTCAGTAAACACTGGTAGTACAAACATCATGGAGAAAAGGTGCATTTGTTTGTTAAGACAAATAAAATCAACATACATCCAGTTGATTAACATACCATAACACAAGTAGAACTTGCAATCTCTCTAGTGAACAATTACACATAAAAAAGGAATACAAACACATAACTACATGCATGACCGGACACAAACAACCATAAACGTACGTGGTTTCATGTTTTAAGCAAATGAAAGGTTAACTTTTTGACCTTTTTGCCTTGTAAATTCTTATCATTGAGTTTTGATAAAACACAGCTCACAGATTGTACTTAGAGATAAAAGTAGTGATATTTTGCTGATAAAGGCATAGTAAAAAAATTATTTTACATATAATCACTTGTAAACATCCTATTAATTTATTTCATATACGCTTCTTAAAAACATAATGTACATATTTTTGATAGCTTAATATGTGGTATAATGAAAAATCATTTTATATTTTACTCTAAGTAGCAATATTAAAAAGGTAGTATAGTAAAACTGTTAAAAATGTTTTGTAAGCAGGAATAAGAGAAAATGACAGTCCTACTACAAATGGCAGTTAAATATATAACTGTCATAAACTACTGTGATGTTCAACAGTTTCTGTTCCAAATATACATAAAAAAATCCCGACGATCCACTAATTGTCTTCCACAATCTTGGTTTACCATTCTCTATTTCATGTATCCACCTAAGAGAAGGTGGAAATTAAAATGTAGCAGAATATACACATGGTCTCTCATATTGCCTTTTACGGTACACAGGTATGCAAAGGAAAAAGTGGACATAAACATACTGACTTGTTTTTAACTCAAAGTGTAGTTTAGTAGTAATGAAAGATAGAACAATGCAGAGTAAATTAAACTTGGATTAAGGTACTCTATTAGCTATAAATTCTGGACCATTTTAGGGATTTAAATTCACACGCGCGCGCACACACACCTAAAACTGTAAAACTGTAGACATAAATAATGTAGAAACAAATATAAGTGCATTTATTTCATATTCCAAACTCCAAATCATGTAATGAAACCCAACCAAAGCAAATTAAACATCATATAATATATATTGAAGCACATATATAATTTTTTGAAAATAAAACAGTATTTAACAATCCTATAAGTACTGGCTATGTATTCTATTAAAGAAATTACTTGTTAAATTGTTTGATTGAAAAATATCATTGAGTCCCTACTCAGTTACAGTCGTTGAAGGTGGTTCCAATTAAAACAAAACCAGATACAAAATCCACAGTAATTTTTTTCAGCCTTAGAATTATACAACAGAAATACATAAACTAAATTCATAGATATCTTAGTGGAAACACAATTGGTTTAAATTACCAAAACCCACGTTTACAGGTACCAAATTGCAAATACCCAAAATTAGGTAAATAAGTCAAATTTACCAACCTTGAAACCCCTAATTTTCATAGTCCTGGTTATGGCGACGAAGGAATACCATCGGTGTGGACATCCACATGGTCAGGTTATGTGATAGGAAAGTGACGGCGACAACCATGGGTTTTCCAAACAATTGTTGACAATGGTTTGTAGGGACAGTTCAGTTGTTGAGAAAGTGAATTGCCAGGCATGGAAGGCACGTATTAACTAATTTTATTTTATTTATTTAAAAGAGGGCTTATAGTTGAAAAAGGATAGGTGTCGCTGCGGAAACATTTTGGTTTCTCTTTTCCTATTTAAATAATAGATAGATACTTGTATATAAAGTCAATAGTATTGGTAAAGATAGTTTCTCACTCACCTAAAGATGATTTGCCTCACTAAAAACCTCTATAATGACCTCAAAATAGTCCAAATAAGATATGGAATAAAATCAAACATGGCCAAATCACATGCTGTTGATATAGGTTTGTTTCTTTTTGCTCTAACTAAATTAATAATGATTTGATAAGGTTTTTAAAAGATGTATTTTGGCTTAAGAATGTTTGTTTTTTGATACGCATGCAGCTAGACCCCGGCGCATCATTCATAAACCAGCAAGATTTCAAAGCTAAGGCCACCATCAACACAAATTAATAAGAGCACATGGACAGTTATTTAGGCAGCAAGCATGCATGCAGCAAAACCTAAATTACAAGCAAAAAAATTAATACGGTTACAACAACTTTTCTTCTTTTCTTTTTATTAATATAAATGACTAATTACAGCCTAGAATATGACAAGTTGTATGGATCACGTGTCCTGAATTCGGTTACAAATGATTGGACAATATGGGTTGTAATTGCTATATATAGAAACCATGTACTAGAAATGAGGGATGCTGAAAGAATTTAGTCTTCTATCTCCTCCTCTTCTTTTTTTTCTTCTTTTTTTTGGTATCTGCAAAGTAATGAAACTGTGTTAGTTTCATTCACTCCTATCAATTTGGTGCTTCCACTGATTGTTCTTTCCTCCTTCCACTATGGTCCAATCCAATCAAGATCGTAATCGCCTAATCGATGAGGCTATCTCCCAACTTTGCGAAGACTCAACCACTCATTCTACCTCCATGGAATCCATCCGCTCTGAAATGACCACCCTCCAAACCTCCATGAACACCCTCACACAAATGATTCAAGACCTCACACTCAAAGTCTACTCCACACCGACCAAATCACAAACAACTCCTCCATCTCCTCCACCTCAATCACAAACCACTCCTCAACCTCAAGTTTTCCCTTCTCGCCCACCACCACTCCTAAGCACTCAACCCCATTCAACTTTCCTCCCTAATCCAATAGCCATTCGAACCCCAAAATGTGAGCTATCTCGCTTTGATGGGTCTAATCCGTTAGATTGGATTTTTCAAGTGGAGCGATTCTTCACCTATCATGCTACACCGGATGAACAACGGGTCGAACTCTCAAGTTTTTACATGGCGGGACAAGCTTTGACGTGGTTCCAATGGATGTACCGAAACAATCAACGCACTTCTTAGGCGGCTCTCACAAAATCAATAGAACAAAGATTTGGTCCTTCTTCCTTCATTGACCCTCAATCTTCCTTATTTAAACTCCGCCAAACCGGATCCGTTGAAGAGTATCAAGCAACCTTCGAAACGTTAAGCAACTGCATTACATCCCTCTCCAATGACTCACTTCTTCATTGTTTTCTCTCCAGCTTGAAACTACCCATTAAAAATGAACTCCAAATCCTCCAACCAACATCACTCTCCCAAGCCATTGACTTAGTAAAACTCATCCAAACAAAACTCACCGACAACCGCTCCACCTTCTATAAACCAAACCCATCTCGCTCACTGCCTATTCCTTCCATTCCAACAAATACCCTCCAAAATAACCAAACTAATCCACAAAACAACCAAACCAATCCCAACAACTATCCTATTCGTAGACTTACATGGCCACCGCGGAAATGAACCAATGAAAGGCACAAGGCCTATGCTTCTACTGCGACAGCCGCTATGGGCCAGGTCACCGCTGCCAAGCCCCACGAGCCCTGCTCCTTCTCCCCGACACTGACCCAGAACCATTAGAATCCATCGAAATTCCAAGCCCTAACCCTTCTAACCTCGCGGACCCTCTATACCCTGATGAACCCATCATCGATCTCTCCACCAACTCCTTCGACATCAGCCTCCACTCGATGATTGGCGCCGCCAATCCTCGTGCTTTGCGCCTCTCCGCGACCATCGCAGGTCACGAACTACAAGCCCTAATCGATATGGGATCCACTCACAATTACATTCACCCTCGCGTTGCGGCTTTCTTGCGTCTCGAAGTTGATGAGAACACGTAATTTTGTGTGACAGTGGGAAATGGGGCTAAATTGCTTAGCAAAGGGCTGTGTAAAAATGTTCAATTTAAGGTCCAGGATATTGAGTTTGTGGCAAATCTCCATCTATTAGAATTTACAGGTGCTGATATTGTGTTGGGTATCCAGTGGTTGGAAACTTTGGGCCCAATTACCACTGACCATAAAACACTTACTATGAGCTTCACTTACAACCAAAAATTCGTCACCTTATCCGGCCTTTCGAATATCTCTAACCCCAAAGAAATTTCCCTCCATCAATTAAGACGATTACACTCCACAAATTCCATTGCCTACTATTTTCACTTACAACTCGATCCATCCACTCTAGTCCATCCAAATTCAACCACAAAAATTATTCCTCCTATTCAAAAACTACTCGACCAACACACTTCTATTTTTCATGAACCTACCGAATTACCTCCTCACCATTCTCTTGACCACCACATTAATTTACAACCAAATCAACCCCCCGTTAATGTTCGACCATATCGCTATCCTCATTACCAAAAAACCGAAATCGAGAAACAAATCCGCGAAATGCTACACACTAAACTCATCCAACCCTCCACTAGTCCATTTTCCTCCCCGGTCCTCCTTGTTAAAAAGAAAGACGGCACATGGCGTTTTTGCGTCGATTACAGGGCCTTAAACGCCATCACAATTAAAGATCGATTTCCCATCCCAACAATCGATGAGCTTTTGGATGAACTTTATGGCGCTACATACTTCACAAAATTGGACTTAAAAAGTGGTTACTTCCAAGTGAGAGTGCACCCACCCGATATTCCTAAAACGGCGTTTCGAACCCACGAAGGTCATTATGAGTTCGTTGTTATGCCTTTTGGCCTAACGAATGCCCCATCGACTTTTCAAGCAACCATGAACAATATTTTTCGTCCTCACCTCCGCTCTTTCATCTTGGTATTCTTTGATGATATCCTTGTTTATAGCCCCACCTTAACCTCCCACATCTCTCACCTACAAACCACTCTTCAAATTTTAACACAACACAAATTCTTCGTCAACCTATCCAAATGTGCTTTCGCCCTCACTGAAATCGATTATCTAGGCCACATAATTTCTGGAAAAGGAGTGCAAGTAGACCCAAGAAAGATTCAAGCTATGGTTGATTGACCCACACCAAAAAATACGACGGAGCTTCGTGGATTTTTGGGCCTCACGGGATACTACCGCAAGTTCATCCAACACTATGCCAAAATTGCCAACCCACTTACCGATCTACTTAAAAAAGACGCTTTTCATTGGACCACCTCCGCAACCGATGCTTTCACTACCCTTAAACATGCCGTTACCAACACACCAATTCTAGCATTACCCAACTTCACCCAAACTTTTACTATTCATACCGATGCATCCATTACCGCCATTGGTGCTGTTCTATCCCAAAATAAACACCCAATTTCCTATTTTAGCCAAACCCTCCCTGATCTTCTCCAACGAGCTTCCACCTATAGCCGGGAAATGTACGCCATTACTTCCACCGTCAAACGTTGGCGTCACTATCTTCTCGGTCGCCACTTTATAATCATTACCGACCACCAAAGTTTACGCCAACTAATGACCCAAACCATACAAACCCCGGAACAACAACGTTGGTTGACCAAATTACTTGGATTTGATTTCACAATACTTTATCAGCCCGGGCCCTCCAACACAGTAGCAGATGCACTTTCTCGCTGGTCTTCAGAAGCCCAAACTCCTATCTCATCGCTGCATAATATCAAAACCTCCCTAACTCTTCCTTCCTCCAAACACAATTCTCCTCTACCCACAATTGAACAAATCCCTAATCCCTCCTCACCATTACAGACCAATACCCCACCCACACCTATCCTACCGCCGTCACCTTCGAAACCCCCTCCACAGAAACCACAAACCCGTCACATTCCATCCTCACAACAACCGCCACCGGCTGCACCCACCCACAAATCATCTTCCGTTCAACTCGCGGCAACCACCGTCCCTCTTTCCCTTGCTCCAAATTCTCCGATGCCACCACACCTAAATCTGTTCATTTTTCCAAGTCTGTCGCTATCCCCCTCCCCATATTCAATCCTATTCCATACCATCCTTACACCGCGATTTCTCCTTACCGAACAAATCAAGACAGCTACAGCAACTGATTCTCAAGCCCAACAGCTACTACAACAAGCCTCCGCTGGATCATCTCACCTTCAGGCTCGCGATGGACTACTCTTCTACAAAGGCAGAATTTTTGTTCCGGCAGCTCCAAACCTTCGTCAGCAAATCATAACTCTATTCCATGGTTCTAAGCTAGGTGGACACTCAGGTATTAAAGCTACTACTGCTAGAATATCTTCCAATTTATATTGGCCACATTTACCTACTTCTGTGAAAACTTTTGTGACTCAATGTTCCATATGCCTACAATCCAAACCCGAGAATATACCACCCAAAGGCCTCTTGCAGCCATTACCAATCCCTTATCGCATTTGGGAAGACATTTCCATGGACTTCATCACACACCTACCACCCTCCGCCGGCAAAACCTCCATTTGGGTCATCGTTGACTGCTTATCCAAGTATGCTCACTTCATCACTTTACCAACTTCCCTTTCCGTAGCCCAACTTGCCCCTTATTTTATACAAGATTATGTCCGTTTACATGGATTCCCTCGCTCCATAATCTCCGATAGATACCGAGTCTTCATTAGCCACTTTTGGAAAGAACTTTGTCGCTTACATGGCACGGAGTTGAAAATGAGTAGTGCCTACCACCTGCAAACGGACGGTCAAACCGAACTTGTGAACCGTTGCCTTGAAACTTATTTGCAAGCGGTAGTTGGCAACACCCCCAATCAATGGGTTAAGTTTCTACCATGGGCCGAATAGTGGTACAACACTAACCGCCACTCCTCTCTTGGCACTTCCCCATTTCAAGTTGTCTATGGAAGACCCCCTCCGGTACTTGCGGATTATTGTGAAGGAAATACTAATATACACGAACTTGATGAATGGCTCACCGACCGCACCTCCCTACTACAACAAATCAAAGAAAACCTAGAGAAAGCTCAAACAAGAATGAAGAATCATGCCAACCAACATCGCACGGACAAGGAATTCGACATAGGTACATGGGTCTTCGTTCGACTACAACCATATAGGCAAATAACACTTGGCAAAACACACCAAAAGTTAGCAAAAAAATTCTTCGGCCCTTATGAAATCATTTACGAATCGGTGCCGTTGCCTACAAACTCCGTCTCCCACATTGTTGGGTGCATTTCCACCCTTCATCGGACCAAATCCACCGAACCAACCAACTTACCGAACCAACCCACTTCCGACACTACCGAATCAAAGCTACGTAGACACTACCGAATCATCTACCTCCATCCATTGTCGAACCAGAAGCAAGGGAAGCCACCACCGGGCCACTTACTATCGGATCAACATCCACCGGATCAACCTCCACCGAACCGACATCTACCGGATCAACCTCCACCGAACCAACGTACTACCGGATCAACCTCCACCGAACCAACGTACTTCCGAACCAACTTTACCAGGCCAGATTGCATCAGCCTAGGCCCACCAGCAGCTATATACATTAAAGACCCCTACCCCTAGCCTCACTCTATAAATAGAGGGGCACGGGTACAACAATGTGGGACAGGTTTTTGAGAGCTCAAGCACGGATAGAACTTTCAAACAACTTTCATTTACTTGTATCAAAGCTTTGTACTTGTAATCTGAACAAGAAAGGAGAAATAATATATAAAGTGGACGTAGGCACATTCTGGCCGAACCACTATAAATATGTGTGTCTTTTACAGTTTAGCCCCTGCTTTTTACATATTTGCATAAATCTCCCAGATCACTAAAAACAACATAAAATCAACTAAATCATACGACTTGGAGGTGTTTGCCCATTTTTTGTGCAAACATTTTTGGTGCTTTCACTGAGAACGAGAAGCTCGAAGCTTCAGCTTCTCCCACTTAACCTTCTTCCTAACAGCGTCGTTCATTGCTTGGAAAACATGCCTCCGAGGCAGAAAAAAGACGTTAACAAAGGAAAGAATATCGCAACTAGCAGTGTTCCAAATCCAATGGTCACAAATCAAATAAATCGTCCCATTCCAGCAGCAGTACCAAATAAAGGTCAGGCAAATCCGACCATCCCTGCCACAGAACAGCCGGCAGCAATTACTAGGGCAGATCTAGACAGGGTTGTGGCTGAAGTGACTAACCGCTTCACATCCCAGCAGGAAGCCTTGGTGGACCAACTCATGTCATGCTTAAGGGATGCTGAAGAGTCCAACCGCAACACTGAATCATGGGGCGAGTCCCAGTCTGGAGGATCTCAAAGACAACAAAGATCTTCTTTCTTCGAAGGAGCTAACGACAGAAGCGGCCATGGTAGGAGCCGAGACCGAGCTCAGCCCGAAGTTAGACCTGAGGAAACGCTTGGAACCGAACCCAACGGGGGAGGTACCGGGCGGAGGTCAACTGTAGCCGAGCCTGTCGTACTGCCTAACCACGGAAACACCAATGAACGGGGCCGAGCTAGAGTCCAGCCCGAAGTTGGACCCAAGGAAGTGCTTAGATCAGAACCCAACAGGGGAAGATCAAGGCAAGGGCCAACTGTAGCTGACCCTAACATGCTCCCAGAAGACAAAAGGCAGCCACTGGAAAATATTAGGAATGATAGACGGTACCATCCCTACAGGTCATCTGGACGGAATCAATCCCACAGAATAGAACCGAACTCATTTCTATCTGCTCCAAATTCTGATTAAAGGATGGCACGCTTGTTCAGAGAGTGCGTCCAACGGGATCAAAGAGATCGAGGGATAGGCGCTAGGGTAACCAGCCCTTTCGCCCACAATATCGAAATTGATATCACCCCCCGAGAATGGAAAATGCCAACAATGGAACCTTACAAAGGAACCTCCGACCCCGTTGTACACTTACAAAGATACACACAGCATATGCTCATGAGTGGAGCAACAGAAGGAGTGCTGTGCAAATGATTTTCGCTATTCTTAGCAGATCTAGCTACCTCCTGGTTCTGCCATCTACCCCAAGGATCCATCAGCTCATGGGAGATGTTGAAAGAAAAATTCATCAGCCAATTCCGCATTCATGTGGAGCAACCCAAGGACGCTTATTCCTTATCCAGTATCAAACAGAAGCCTGGAGAGAAAGTGCAGCAATATCTAACCCGATTCAATGCCACAGCAGCCGCAGTCCAAGATGCCGATGAGAAGCTTATCTTAATGGCCCTCTGTAGTGGTGTGCATCCAGATACTAAATTTGCTAGAAGATTGACCAAAGAAAAACCAGCTACTTTACCCGATTTCTTCCATGAAGCTGGGAAATATATGAGACTTGAAGATGCTGCCACTGAGAGGCAGACCGGGCAACAAAATAAGGCAGCTCACGGCAACACGCCTGCTGTAGCGAAGGACGTTCGAAGAAATGGTTCTAGAGACAATGCTGGGGGCAAGAAGGGAGAAAAGTGCCTATATCGGTCGGGACCGAGATTTGATGCTTACACCCCGTTGAATGAAACGATCGAAAACATCTTCCTAGCCACTAAAGACGAAGTTAGATACAAACGCCCCCCGCACAAGAAGGAATCGGATAACGCAATAAAGTCTGGAAAATTCTGCCGCTTCCACGAATCCCATGGGCATGATACCAACAAATGCCATCATCTTCGGGACTTGATTGAAGGGCACATCAAAAGAAGAAGACTAGAACGCTATGTAAAAGGCCAGAACAGGACTCCAGTTCCTACCAATGAGAACCCAAGGCTACCCTCCCCAGAAATAGGCAGAGGAAATCGCAACACCGGCGGCTCCAGTCAAGAGAAGATAGTGGTCCATACCATCTCGGGAGGGCCGCACATCGCCGACGGAAGCTGGGCAGAGATGGAAAGGTATGGAAAGTCACTTAGAAACAATGAAGAATGCGTCAATTCTATTATAGAAGAACGCCACCCGAAGCGGATAGAGAATGGTGACATCACATTCAGTAAGCGTGACCTGGAGGGAAGGCAGTACCCTCACACGGATTCCATGGTTATCTCTGCCCGGCTCAGTCCAGCCGAGGTTTTCCGAATTCTAGTGGACACTGGAAGCTTAGTGAATATCCTATTCAAGCATGCCTTTGACAAAATGAAGCTGTCATTAAAGGATGTTCTTCCCTGCAATAAACCACTACACGGTTTCACAGGAAATGCGAAGATGCCCCTCGGGCGACTGGATCTCTTTGTTGAAATTGGAAGTCATCCCCGCTCCGTTGTGCGGAAACAAACATTTGTGCTGATAGAAAGCCATTCGGCCTACAACACTTTCTTAGGAAGGCTAGCCTTGTCTGACTTCCAAATTGTCCTGGCCCCATGGTGCCTGAAGATGAAATTTCCAACAGACAATGGAGTAGGGGAGGTAGAGGGAGACCAGGACATTGCTCGAGATTGCTATGTAACTGAACTTCGCAATAACCACAGGAAGGATAAAGGGAAGAGTGTAGAGGTTGCCCTCTGCACAAAAAGTTTGGAAGCATAGCAACTAAAGAAAGCCCCTCCTCTTCGATATACCAGCGACCCTTTCAACGAATTAGACCCCAAGAACAAAGAGGAGGAGGCCACCGCCGAGCCTGCAGAGGCTATGGAATTTGTATCTGTAGACAAACATGACTCGAGTAGACTATTGAAAGTCGGGTCCCAACTAAAAGCAGAGTTGAAGGAACAACTCATTGACTTTCTCCGCCATAACTTGGATGTATTTGCATGGTCACACGCTGACATGACCGGAATCTCCCCTGACATAGCATGCCACGTACTAAACATTGATCCTACCAAGGCGCCAGTAAAACAAAAAAAGAGAAGTATGGGGGCAGAACGATCGGCAGCCCTCGATGAAGAAGTAAAGAACCTACTTGCCAATGACTTCATACTAGAAGCCATCTACCCAGAGTGGATCGCCAACCCGGTGCTGGTAAAGAAGGCTAATGGGAAGTGGCGAACATGCATTGACTTCTCCAACTTAAATGATGCCTGCCCGAAGATTGCTTCCCACTTCCCCGAATCGATCAGCTTGTAGACAGCACAGCCGGGCACGAACTCTTATCTTTTATGGATGCATACTCAGGATATAACCAAATTCCTATGCATGCTCCCGATCAAGACCACACTAGTTTCATCACTGACCGAGGATTGTACTGCTACAAGGTAATGCCTTTCGGACTTAAAAACGCAGGAGCCACCTATCAGCGCCTCGTCAACAAGATGTTTGCGGGGCTAATAGGACAAACTATGGAAGTTTATGTGGATGACATGCTGGTAAAGTCAAGAGAAGCCGACGATCACGTAAGCCACCTAGATGAAATGTTTCAAGTACTTCGCCAGTATGGAATGAAGCTGAATCCTTTAAAGTGCTCCTTCGGAGTATCATTAGGAAAGTTCCTAGGATTCATCGTCCATGCCAAAGGAATTGAAGCAAACCCTGAACAAGTCCAAGCTTTGAAAGATATCAAGATACCTTCCACTCGAAAGGAAATGCAAAGCATGAATGGGAAAGTGGCCGCCCTAGGCCGATTCATCTCCAAAGCAACGGACAAGTGTGTCCCCTTCTTCGAAGCTCTAAAGAAAGACAAAGGAAAGTTCGAATGGACTGACGAATGCTTAACAGCTTTCCTTAACCTAATTGAACACCTCCAGAAACTGCCGGTACTCTCGACTCCAAACGAAGGCGAAGAGTTATACATATACCTTGCTGTATCATCTCATGCTCTAAGCGCTGCTTTGGTAAGAGAGGACAACCGCACGCAGCGGCCAGTATACTTTGTAAGTAAGAGGTTTACGGGGGCAGAAGTCAGATATCCTAAACTTGAGAAGCTAGCATACTGTCTACTAATCGCATCACGAAAACTGCGACACTATTTTCAATCCCATTCCATCAGAGTTCTAACTGATCAACCGCTGAGGCAGGTACTCCATCGTCCTGACACTTCTGGGCGACTACTTAAATGAACTAAGTCAATATGATATTACCTACCATCCTCGCACCGCCATCAAGGGGCAAGCCATGACCGATTTCATTGCCGAATTCACTACCAACGAAGGTTAGGAGCAATCGGAAATAGCAGAAGACATCAAGTGGAACCTCTTCGTGGATGGTGTGTCAAACGAACAAGGCTCGGGGGCAAGTGTGGTAATAATCACTCCCAGGGGAAATAAGCTACACTATGATATAAGGTTGGAATTCACTGCCACCAACAACGATGCAGAGTATTAAGCAATGATAATGGATTAGAACTTGCCTTAGAAATCGGAGCCAATTCTTTGTGTCTTTATAGCGATTCTCAACTTATTGTAAATCAAATACTAGGAGAATTCCAGGCTCGAGAAGAACGACTCATAGCATATTTAAAGAAGACCAAGTTACTTCTCAATCGATTGGACCACTATTTAGTCAAACACATCCCTCGGGAAGAGAACCAAGAGGCCGATGAATTGGCGAAGCAAGCTAGCATGAGAGACGGCGCTATTTCCGGAGCAGTAGCCATCTCAAAGCAACTGACCCCAAGTTTTGAGCAAGTAAATATGATAGCTGCAACCGAAGAAGCAACTTGGATGACTCCCATCCGAAACTACTTACAAAGTGGAACACTGCCCAACAGGCGTAACGAAGTCAAGAAAATCTTGAGGAAAGCTTCCCGCTACACAATACAAGAGGGCACCCTCTATCGGCGCGGCTTCTCTAACCCCTTATCAAGGTGTGTTGCTGGAAGGGAAGCCAAGGAAATCTTATCCAACATTCATCAAGGAAGCTGCGGAGATCACACTGGAGGGCAGACTTTGGCAAAAAAGATACTCCGATATGGATATTTCTGGCCGACCTTAAGCAAGGACGCCTTAGATTTTGTCAGAAAATGTGACAGATGCCAGAAGTTTGCTAAGATTCCGCGGCTACCAACAACTGAGATTACTCAAATGACCAGCCCTTGGCCCTTTGCAGTATGGGGAATTGACTTGATCGGCGAACTGCCAATGGGCCGAGGCGGGGCCAAATATGCTATAGTGGCAGTCGACTATTTCACCAAATGGGTGGAAGAAGAACCCCTAAATAAAGTATCTTCAGCGAAAGTTATTAACTTCTTGATCAAAAATGTTCTATGCAGGTACGGAGTCCCATTAAAAATTATATCGGACAATGGACTTCAGTTTGACAGCGAGGAGTTCGCCAACTGGTGCCAAGAGCACGGAATTCACAAAAGCTTCTCATCCGTAGCTTATCCCTAGGCAAACGGACAAGTCGAAGCCGTCAACAAAATTCTGAAAACTCTAATAAAAAAGAAACTCGAAAAGTCAAAGGGCGCTTGGGTGGATGAACTCCCTACGGCACCGTGGGCCTATCGCACATCTTTCAGAACATCAACGGGGCATACTCCTTTCTCTTTGGCATACGGATCGGAGGCTATGCTCCCAGTTGAAACCATCGTGCCTTCCCACCGTAGGATCCACTATAACCCAGAAGAGAACGAAGAACTCCTTCACATGTCTTTGGATCTAATTGAGGAGAGAAGAAATGATGCAGCCCTCAAAGCAGCAACCCACAAGAAAAAAGTGGCAGTACAATACAACTCCAAGGTCAAGCATCGTATCTTACAAGAAGGAGATCTTGTCCTCAAGCGAATCTTCCCTCACCCTGGAGCACTAGATCCAATCTGGGATGGACCATATGTAATTCATAAAGATCTCCACAATGGAGCTTATATTTTGTCAACAGTGGACGGAGAGGTGTTCTAGAGGGCATGGAACATCCAACACCTCCGTCGATACTTTTCTTAACTTGTACTGCCCATATGTAGTGAATTAAAAAAGAGAATCAGTGGACGTAGGCATATTCGTGTTGAACCACTTTAAAAACCTTGTCTCTTTTTTAACTTGTTCCTTTATATCTTGGCTGCTTGTTAACTTTATCCTTTTCTGTTGAACAAAACCCTATGCAAATAGCATTTTCACTCAAGGCGCTCCACAGCGCGACTTCTCCTGGACAAGACCTAACAGGTACTACACGAATCTATGCCCTCGCCAATGAGACACTTTTGCTCCGGCATCCCTCTGCTGTGGGTTAACTCATTGCTTGCGACGGCCCTCAAAGCCAACTGTAATGAGCCGATTATAAGCCACCGAGAAGGCCGACTATAGCCGAGGCAGCTCATTATGGCATTCGGCTCGCCGGCAGCCGTGAACCTACTTTAAGCCCCAACATAAGGTGTGGCCAGCCAGGGGTAGTTCACGGTTGACGATCGGCACCCACGCTAGCCGGCCACAGTAAATCGAATATAACCCAAGATTACGGGCCATAATGGCCCGGGTAGTTACTGTGCGCGATCTCGGCTCCGATGTGTCTTAAGTACGGCTGTGGTAAAAAAGATTAACTCCCCGCGGAGGCGTAAGATGGGTGACAAATGTCTCCAAGACCCACAGTTAGGGAAAGTGACTACAAAGCCCGTTTGCCACGAACTTAAGCACATCGAAGGCCTTCCGTGATTGGAAGTTTTACTTTTTCTCATATTTCAATTTTATTTAAAAAAAACTTTCCTCCTATCCTCTATAACAATCCCTAAAGTACAGGATACAGAGTAGGAGATACTCGCCAATGGGAGTAGGAACTCACAATTGGATGGCAGGGCATTCAACTGCATTCCATACTCGGTCGTACAAGATATTCAAAACTGCCATCTACAATTAGAACATGAAAGGCGGTATTTTCTTCTTTTGTGTACAAATACACGGCTATAATTTATTCATACATCACACTAGCATTGCAAGGCATGAAATTATGTTTTCAGCGAGAACTTGACATCAAACACAATTGAATTACAGGCACACGCACAACTATATTTCTCACACAACGTGTCAAAATAGCAAAAACATTCAAAAACGACAAAATCAGTTTAAGTTAAAAAATTACACGTCAAGAATAATGTTGTTTATTACAAGTAACATAATTACAACCTAAAAGTTACATTACTATTTTGGGACTAATATATACAACAATGTCAAGTCCACAAAAAGATATCCAGGTCAAGTCAAGGAGCCGGCTGCATCGGAGCGTTACCCGTGTCATGTTGCCCACCTGTCCGATCAAAGAAAGAATTCATTAGTGATAAGCAACCAAGTTAACGGAAAGACTAGAAGGGAAGACTTACCAGCGCCTGCTTCCTAACCATCCTGATCATCATCCTCTACTTGCACACCTGCCTCCTCAGCAGCAAGCAGCTG
Organism: Allium fistulosum; assembly: GCA_030737815.1. NCBI lineage: Eukaryota > Viridiplantae > Streptophyta > Magnoliopsida > Asparagales > Amaryllidaceae > Allium > Allium fistulosum. The sequence goes on along the minus strand of CM060904.1, from coordinate 286,398,071 downwards.
CATACCCTCCTTCACCGCCACCTTCTCCTCCTTGGTAAACTGGGCAGTGACCACATCCATTCTGAAGACCGTGCCACCCTCTTTATCCGCATCAGCTCTAGCCTCCTCCAGAGCCCTGAGATAAATCCTGGCCATAACTCGGGGGTAATCATCCATCCAGGATAAGTTACACTATTTCCAAGTGCGGAAATACATATCCTGGAGCATCTCACCCATCATCCCCTCGTTTTCCTCAAGCTCCCTCATTCGGGCCTCAGAAGCACGCAGCCTTGCAACGGCAGCATCCCTCTCAGATCGATATCGTAAGCGGTCAGCCTGAAGGGATATCCTCATCGTCTCCATCTCCTCCTTCAACCTGGACTGAGCAAGCTCCGCGGCCTCAAGTCTCCCCGATAATTCCTGTACCCGCTCGAGGTCCGCTTGTCGAACCTCATCCACCGTCGCAATGGCCATGTCAATCCGCTCCTTGCAGGCGGCCTCCATTTTTCGCAACTCTGCCCTGCTGGCCTCTTCCATAGTCTTCTTCAGTTGCCTGGATGCGGCCTCGTGCTGAGAAATTTGAATGGCTTGATCGGCAAGTTGCTTAGCCTGGTTGGAAACCATTAACCATAACTGAATGTTGGCACTCCCAATTTCCTCCCCAACCTTGACTAGTCGGGCATGATGCCCCATCAATTTCCTGGTCTCCTCGGCAACCCGGTCGATGTTCGCCTTAGCTTCATCCCCAGAGTTACAACCTGGGTGGTAAGCAAATCAAGGTCCAGGGACTTAGCTTCGTCAAGCACCCGTACCTTAGGATTGCGAGGGAGAAGGTGCTCACCAGTAGCCTCATCGAAGGAGATGTCATGAGAGGCCGGGTCCAGGTCTGGATGACCCGCAAACGGATTACGAACCAAGCCAGGGTGATCTATCGGGGTGACGGTTGGATTCTCAGACAGATGTGGGGAAGGCATAAACTCAGTATCCTCCTCCGTAATATCGTGAATAGGCTGGAGTGGGGCCGGAGGGCCAGGAGGAGATTCAAACGAAGATCGACTCCTCTTCCTCTTTTGTATATCTTCTTCAATAACCCCAAGAAGAGGACGATAGCCGACTACGTCTCCAGGGCGGTTAGTAGGAGGCTTCGGTTTGGCAGAAGCTTTGAGAAGTCTGTATTGTTCAAGCCTGTGCCGAAGATCTGAGGTCTTGGCTGTTTTGCCCGCTCCTGGAATGAAAACCAAGTGTCACCAGCATGCATTGAGCCATCATTCTGTAGGATCTAGATTAACCCTAGAGGGGGGTGAATAGGGTTATCGCAAATTTTCTCAAATTAAACGCGGAAGTAAACAGCAGATAAATAAATATGCAGTAAAGTAAATCACACACAGAATTTACCCAGCTTCGGCAACCCCTGCCTACTACTGCATTCCCAGATTTCTATTAGAGTTAAACAGTATCCCGCTTACAAACACTCTGACAGACTCGCAGACACTCGCTCCCGCTCACAAACACTCCTACAGACTCGCACACCCTGCTCCGCCTATAGAGTTTCGTTTACTCGCAAACTCTGCTCCCGCCTATAGAGCTTTGCAAACTCGCAGCCTCCCTGCTCACTGAACTAACCCTAACTAGACAATCTGACAACACCTAAACCCTAGGTGGTGATTAACTCTAACTGGACTTTGACAATACAAACTGAAAAACAAAATACAGTTTAACCCTAGGAGCAAAATTGAAATTTAACCTCAGATACCTAATTTTGCTCTAGAAGATAATCTCGGCCTAAAACAAAATAATTAAAACCTGGCCCAAATTTAAACCCAAAATTAAGACTAAATTTAAAACCCTATTTAAAAATTTGACCGGCCCATTATTATTTGATTAAACACGTCAGCCCGCTTCTTTGCTCAAACTTCGGCCTGCTTCCTTTTATTTCTTCGATCCTTTTCTCTGGAAAAATAAATGGCGACTTGCTAATTAGGGTTATGGCGATTCTTCGATTGCTTGTTTTCTCTGGCGATTCTACTCTTCGATTCTCTGTGAATCTTAAAGTCTTTTCCTCTGTATTACTTGCTTGATTGAATTTGGCCTAGCCCTAGTTCGTTTCTCTGGCAAGTTTGAAGCTTTGGAATTAGGACTTTTTAATTTTGAGGCTTCAGCTCTAACGATCTTTGTAACTCTGGCTTGCGATTCTCTTTGTGGATTTGGAGCTTCGGCTCTGAAATTGGTATGTTTCCTTTTTCTGAGAATACTTGTACTTGGTTCGGTTGATCTGTTGTCGGTGATGATTGGGTTTAGCTTTTCTGTTCTTCACCGCAACTTGTCAATGATGATTTGGGTCCTTTATATAGACGTCTGATTTGATATGCGTGCTCTTCACGTTGTTGAGACTTTCCTGTTTTAATCTTTGTATTTTTGGGAATTCCTTCTGTTATACGGCTTTATTTTTGTGACGTTCGATCTTTGATTTTACTTGAATCTCACGGTATTAATACTTTCCTGATTTTCAAATCTTTGACCTTTTCAAAAAGAAAGATACGATTTTTTTTTCTTTGACCTTTTCAAAAAGAAAGATACGATTTTTTTTCCTTTTGAACTTCTGCAATCTTCTCTGATCATCTGCACTACTGTATTGAGTTCGGTCTTGTAGTTTTTGTACTTCATTGTTGCTGTGTTATGATGACTGACTTGTACATATTACTTGTATCACTGTAGTAGTTGTACTGCACTCTTCTTTGTTTTCCAGATTTGATACTTTTGCCCATTTCACTGCTTTCCTGTGTGTACTTGCTATCATGTTGACTTTTGAATGTTGATGCTTGACTTGGTCGACATTGTCGAACTCTGCTCTTACCATGTTGTCTGGTCATCATTGTAAATTGTTACTGCCCTTCTTTTTTCAGTTTGCATTTTGTTCATCTGCATTTGTTCACTGTTTAGCTCAAACTCAAATGCTTATTGAACTTGTAGTATTCGTGGGTCTGCATCTATGTCTGGTTGTCATTTGTGCTTGATAATGATGTTGAACTTGGATGATCATTTCTGTAGTCACTGCACTGTGTTTTGGTGACATTTGTGTTGGTTCACTTGATAGCCTTTGTTGTTGTCCAGTTTGTACTTGTCTTGTTGATGTTGCACATTTACCTGCTAGTCGAGCTTGCATGTTGCCTTCATAGTTTAATCACTGAGTTCTTCCCTGTTGATCTGTAGCTTCACTTGAGTTGTTGGACTGCTGCACTCATGAAGATATCTACTGACTTGAGATTTGGTTCTATACTTTGACATTTGGTCTGGATGTTGTTCCTCGACTTTGCATAGTTCAGTAGCACTCTTGCTTTTGTTTTGAGCTGAACTTGATTGTCAGTGTACATGTATGCTTTAACCTGTTTGATTTCTCTGTGTACATGCACAGTTCATTTTTATTGTTGCAGTGATATTTTGGTCGAGGCCATTTGCACTTGTGTTGAATCTGATATTGATTTGACCTTGTGCACTCGAGTTGGCGAGGCAGTGCACACGTGCATACGTGTGTACTGCAGCCACTCGTAATTCTCTGTCCTTGATATGAATACTGATATGCACAGATATTACACAATCAAAGATGATGACGTTAACCCATATATCTGAGACAGTTTTAAAAACAAATTTTATATTTTTGCAAATTAAATTTGTTTCTGTCAGATTACTGCTGTAGATTGTCAATTATACAGGTACACAGGAGACGAGACAGATACTGGAACTGGACAGTGCAAATGCAGACAAACAACTGAGTGTATGAGTGATGTAGTGAGGACTGTGATTGTAAAATCAAATTGTGATGTATACAGAAATTGTACAGTTATAGTGAGTCAGAATTTGTACCATTCAAAATTTGTAATAAAAGATTGTTTGAATAAAATTTCAGTTTGAATTCAAATTCTGTGATGATAAAATTTCTGTATATGTATAATCTGTAAACACATCTGAAATACGATATATATATAGTTTGTTATCATCAAACACTAAACACACATCAAACAATCTCCCCCTTTTGATGATGACAAACATATATATTAGAGATTTTGAAATTCAGTAGATGTGTTTAAACATAACTATATATAGCTCCCCCTACATGAATGCTCCCCCTACATGAATACTCCCCCTACAACTGAGACTATTCCATATTCAGTCGAATAAAAGAACTATAGAAAATAACTAACAACATTTAACAAATTTGGTGTAGTATTCCAAAAATACTTATTTTCTTATCAAAATCTCTTCCTTCTCCCCCTTTTGTTATCATCAAAAGACTGACAAAAAATAATGAAACAGTAGGGGAAAACAAATGGAAAAAATAGGGAAAAACCATAATATATCATAATAAGATAATAATTTTCACATTTTAGAGAATGGATCGATAATTTGATTTTTATAATGAGAAGAGAGATATTCTATTCTATTTTAATTTTAAAAAGATTTGTCATTTAAGCATAAAAAATAATAAGCACTTACTAACCACGCATAACCATAAGGACTTTTAAATGGGATTAGCAGTTACTCATTAGTTATCAAGCTCCATCCATGCATAACCATAAGGACTTTTAAATGAGAATGGAGTGATGATAACCTCTAATGATCCATCCATGCATAACCATAAGGACTTTTAAATGAGAATGGATGCATAAGGAATATTTTAAAATTTCTTTTAATTTTTCCTTTTTAATTTAAAGAGAAATTCACTCTTCTCATTTTTCAAAACCATTATGAATGATAGAAAGATGGTAGAAATAGAAATGGTCGTGGAATAAGTTACCAAATTAATCATATTATGAAATTTCATAAACCAAACGTATTTCCACTACTGAATACCATATTTGAATCAATCTTTGAATAATATCCAAAACAGGTTTGAATTCTAGAAATTGAAGTTGAAAATAAATATCCAAGAGTATTTCAACCAAAAATTGAAAAATGATTAGTCAATTTCCATAATTCCCAAATCCAAACGTAATGTGGAAAATTTGTCTTCGGGGAGGGGTTTTGTGAAAATATCAGCAAGTTGATTCTCAGTTGAAATGAATTTAATGCAAATGTTTTCCCTAGCAATGTGATCTCTAAGAAAGTGGTGTCTCACATCAATGTGTTTGGTGAGTGAATGGAGAACAGAATTATTAGACAATGAAATTAGTGAGAGTCCTAGCATGAAGCATGTCCTACTAGTACTTTTCCTGTCAACCAGTGAACCCGTATAATCAACATCAGAATAACCAACTAAATTAAAGTTTTCACACGAAAGATATCATAGTCCAAATTTGTGTGTGTGAGAAAAATATCTCAAAATTTCGTTTAGTGGTATTCAAATGTGATTCTTTAGAATTAGAGTGAAAACGTGCACACAAACACACAGAAAACATAATATGGAGTCTAGAAGCAGTTAAGAACCATTTTAACAGTATCAGATTCATCTTCAGAAATAAACCACTGTGACAATGAAACGTACACACACTTTTATCAATTGAAGAGCGAGTGTGAATACCTTTCGTAGAATCACGGTTAAAATATCAAGATTATTTCAAAAGCAATTTAAAGTTTTCATAAGTGAAGCATCAGTTTCAGCAGCTTCTCAAAATATTTTTTAGAGCATGAGCAATCAGAAATCAATCATAGTTTGACCAAACAGATTAAGTTCAAGAAGAAGATGGTTGATCAATTTTTAACCACTGATTAAAGTCAAGTCATATAAGATCATAAATCAAGCAAGTTAGAATCTGTCAACCATCATAATCACTTCAAGTAAGATAATTGGATTAACAATCAGAATTAACATTATCAATCATAACTGGCTGATTTAATTCAGATGCAGATCCTTACCGGTTATCTATCGTTTGAAAGAAATACAACTACCTGTTTTACCTGTACGATAATCTTTCGTTGTTTGCCCATAGTGAATCTGTAACCTTTATACTAGGCTAAGGAACGTTGATTTGTCGCCCGTTGTGTATCTAGAACAGCCAGAATCCAAATAACACTAATGTTGTTCCTTAGCCTGCCACCACACCTACACAGTTAAAGATGTATGTGACCTATTTGTTTTTATAGGTCCATGATTGTTAGTGGCAGAATAACTGTGAATAAATAATCCTTTTGGAACCCAAACTTGTTTTGTCTTTTCATTTTTGTTCCAATAGACATGAAATTTGTTTGTAGAATTCTTAGGAACCCAAACTTGTATAAATCTCGTGTTCTTGTTCCTATGACTACAATTTTCAATATGATGTCCAACTATTTCACATTCAGTAAAGATGCCCTTTCCTTTTGCACTATCGTCAACCTGTGATTTACCAAAACCTAGCCCTCTTCGGTTGTTAGCAAACAGTTGATTGCTTAATAACATATTGAATGATTTTTCTCCTCTAGAAAAGTTATTCAGTGATTTCTCAAGATCTAGGACTTTGGTTTTCAGTGTTGAGTTTTCAGACACAAGCGTAGTGCATCTATTTATAAAATCCTTTTTCCTAGTCTCAATAATTTCCTTTAGATTCAGGTTTTCTTTTTCAAGATCTTCGAAGCTATTTTTCAGTTTAGATAATTCTGAATCTAAAGCTTTACAGTTTTTACATTCTAGGTTTTGAATTTTTTCAAGTTCAGATTCTAACCTAAAATTTTCACGGGCAAGTTCTTTCCTATCAGATTTCATTTTTTCATTTTTAGAATCAAGAGCTTCAACTGTTTTAGTGAGATCGATGCAGAAATAAGCAAGGTCTTTATAAGAAAAGTTTTTTACCTCATTATATACCTCTGGGCTTACTTCTGAATCTGATTCTGCCTCTGAATCTGATCTGGCCGTAAGACACAGGTTAGCCTCCTCTGAGCTATCACTCGAAGCTTCCTCTCCTTCCTCATCATCCCAAGTCGCTGCGAATGCCTTCTTCTTCTTTTTCTTTCCTTTGTTGATTTTGAGAAGTGGACAATTTTGTTTGTAGTGACCAGGATTGTTGCAGTTATAGCAGATTAATTCATTTTCAGAGTTGTCAGAATCTTTAGATCTATTACCGCTGGTTTTCTTCTTTCGTGGCTTGAATTTTGACCATCTTCTAAAATTATTGACAGCCGTTGCAAGTCCTTCAATTGGATCCTCTTCTTCATTATCGCTCTCTTCTCTGCTCTTTAAGACAATAGTCTTCTTCTTCGATTCGGAATTGATGCGTTCCTCCTTTGCTTTTAACTCAAGCTCATACGTCATCATATTTCCGATCAAATCTTCCATGCTCAGTTTGCTCAGATCTTTCGATTCTTGTATTGCCGTGACTTTTGCCTCAAAGTTCATCGGTAGGATTCGTAGTATCTTCCTTATTAGCTCTACCTCAGAGAATTCTTTTCCAAGCGCTCTAGCATTGTATACCAAGCTTGAGAAGCGTCCAAACATGTCTTTAATGCTCTCGCCTTTGTCCATCACAAAATTTTCGTACTCATTGCTGAACAGAGCTAGACGAGACTCCTTGACTTGAGAGGTTCCTTCGTGTGTCACTTCCAAAGTATGCCAAATTTCCTGTGCTGTTTTACAATGAGAAATTCTATTAAATTCAGTTTTATCAAGAGCACAGATCAAAGCATTCATTGCTTTAGCATTTGTGGTTTTCAATTTCTTATCATTAACATCCCACCTATCCTTTGGTTTAGGAATCTCAGTATTACCAACAGTTACAGTGGGAGGTGTATAGCCAGTTTCAATGATATCCCAAACATCATAATCTACAGAACTAAGATAAATACCCATCCTAACCTTCCAATACGCATAATCACTCCCATTAAACATTGGTGGCCTAACAATAGATTGCCCCTCAGAAAAAGCATTATTTGATAGATTCATGACTCTAGAGTTAAAAAAATTTACCTCGCTCTGATACCACTTGTAGGATCTAGATTAACCCTAGAGGGGGGGTGAATAGGGTTATCGCAAATTTTCTCAAATTAAACGCGGAAGTAAACAGCAGATAAATAAATATGCAGTAAAGTAAATCACACACAGAATTTACCCAGCTTCGGCAACCCCTGCCTACTGCTGCATTCCCAGATTTCTATTAGAGTTAAACAGTATCCCGCTTACAAACACTCTGACAGACTCGCAGACACTCGCTCCCGCTCACAAACACTCCTACAGACTCGCACACCCTGCTCCGCCTATAGAGTTTCGTTTACTCGCAAACTCTGCTCCCGCCTATAGAGCTTTGCAAACTCACAGCCTCCCTGCTCACTGAACTAACCCTAACTAGACAATCTGACAACACCTAAACCCTAGGTGGTGATTAACTCTAACTGGACTTTGACAATACAAACTGAAAAACAAAATACAGTTTAACCCTAGGAGCAAAATTGAAATTTAACCTCAGATACCTAATTTTGCTCTAGAAGATAATCTCGGCCTAAAACAAAATAATTAAAACCTGGCCCAAATTTAAACCGTATTTAAACCCAAAATCAAGACTAAATTTAAAACCCTATTTAAAAATTTGACCGGCCCATTATTATTTGATTAAACACGTCAGCCCGCTTCTTTGCTCAAACTTCGGCCTGCTTCCTTTTATTTCTTCGATCCTTTACTCTGGAAAAATAAATGGCGACTTGCTAATTAGGGTTATGGCGATTCTTCGATTGCTTGTTTTCTCTGGCGATTCTACTCTTCGATTCTCTGTGAATCTTAAAGTCTTTAACTCTGTATTACTTGCTTGATTGAATTTGGCCTAGCCCTAGTTCGTTTCTCTGGCAAGTTTGAAGCTTTGGAATTAGGACTTTTTAATTTTGAGGCTTCAGCTCTAACGATCTTTGTAACTCTGGCTTGCGATTCTCTTTGTGGATTTGGAGCTTCGGCTCTGAAATTGGTATGTTTCCTTTTTCTGAGAATACTTGTACTTGGTTCGGTTGATCTGTTGTCGGTGATGATTGGGTTTAGCTTTTCTGTTCTTCACCGCAACTTGTCAATGATGATTTGGGTCCTTTATAGAGACGTCTGATTTGATATGCGTGCTCTTCACGTTGTTGAGACTTTCCTGTTTTAATCTTTGTATTTTTGGGAATTCCTTCTGTTATACGGCTTTATTTTTGTGACGTTCGATCTTTGATTTTACTTGAATCTCACGGTATTAATACTTTCCTGATTTTCAAATCTTTGACCTTTTCAAAAAGAAAGATACGATTTTTTTTTTCTTTGACCTTTTCAAAAAGAAAGATACGATTTTTTTTTCCTTTTGAACTTCTGCAATCTTCTCTGATCATCTGCACTACTGTATTGAGTTCGGTCTTGTAGTTGTTGTACTTCATTGTTGCTGTGTTATGATGACTGACTTGTACATATTACTTGTATCACTGTAGTAGTTGTACTGCACTCTTCTTTGTTTTCCAGATTTGATACTTTTGCCCATTTCACTGCTTTCCTGTGTGTACTTGCTATCATGTTGACTTTTGAATGTTGATGCTTGACTTGGTCGACATTGTCGAACTCTGCTCTTACCATGTTGTCTGGTCATCATTGTAAATTGTTACTGCCCTTCTTTTTTCAGTTTGCATTTTGTTCATCTGCATTTGTTCACTGTTTAGCTCAAACTCAAATGCTTATTGAACTTGTAGTATTCGTGGGTCTGCATCTATGTCTGGTTGTCATTTGTGCTTGATAATGATGTTGAACTTGGATGATCATTTCTGTAGTCACTGCACTGTGTTTTGGTGACATTTGTGTTGGTTCACTTGATAGCCTTTGTTGTTGTCCAGTTTGTACTTGTCTTGTTGATGTTGCACATTTACCTGCTAGTCGAGCTTGCATGTTGCCTTCATAGTTTAATCACTGAGTTCTTCCCTGTTGATCTGTAGCTTCACTTGAGTTGTTGGACTGCTGCACTCATGAAGATATCTACTGACTTGAGATTTGGTTCTATACTTTGACATTTGGTCTGGATGTTGTTCCTCGACTTTGCATAGTTCAGTAGCACTCTTGCTTTTGTTTTGAGCTGAACTTGATTGTCAGTGTACATGTATGCTTTAACCTGTTTGATTTCTCTGTGTACATGCACAGTTCATTTTTATTGTTGCAGTGATATTTTGGTCGAGGCCATTTGCACTTGTGTTGAATCTGATATTGATTTGACCTTGTGCACTCGAGTTGGCGAGGCAGTGCACACGTGCATACGTGTGTACTGCAGCCACTCGTAATTCTCTGTCCTTGATATGAATACTGATATGCACAGATATTACACAATCAAAGATGATGACGTTAACCCATATATCTGAGACAGTTTTAAAAACAAATTTTATATTTTTGCAAATTAAATTTGTTTCTGTCAGATTACTGCTGTAGATTGTCAATTATACAGGTACACAGGAGACGAGACAGATACTGGAACTGGACAGTGCAAAGGCAGACAAACAACTGAGTGTATGAGTGATGTAGTGAGGACTGTGACTGTAAAATCAAATTGTGATGTATACAGAAATTGTACAGTTATAGTGAGTCAGAATTTGTACCATTCAAAATTTGTAATAAAAGATTGTTTGAATAAAATTTCAGTTTGAATTCAAATTCTGTGATGATAAAATTTCTGTATATGTATAATCTGTAAACACATCTGAAATACGATATATATATAGTTTGTTATCATCAAACACTAAACACACATCAAACACATTCAAGAATTAAAAAGAATAAAGAGAAATTCACCTTGAATCGCAGAAGTTGCCTCGGTAGAAGCACTCCCGGAAGATAAATCGGCGCCAGTCCCGGCCTTACCAGCTTTCTTGGGCTTCTCCGCCAAGGCTGGTCCTTCCTCCAACTCTTCGAAGGCTTGGCGGAGAGCGTCATCTGTCCACTCTTGAATCACGCCTGCCTGCCCAGGAGGCAAAGCCCCGGTGCCATCACCGCCCTGTCCTTCGCCACCATCATTGCTGTGACGATCACCGTCACCTTCTTTACCACTTCCACTCTCCGCTTCACCACCTTCATCCCCGCCTCTTTCCTCCTCCACATTTTCCTCCTCCGGAACATATGGACATTTGCTGGGGGAGGGTCCGTCGGACCTCCTGAGTTTCTTCCCCGCAGCGACTGGATGTATCGAGAAGGGTCTCCTTTTGCTGCTCTTCGCCGTGGCCCCTCCTATAGCTTTGGCAGCCCTCTCCTCCGCCGTGTCTCTCTGCTTGACCACAGACTGATGTGGTAGAATCAGGTTGTGCCCCAGAAGTGTAGCATTCCTGATCAAGTAAGAAGCCGACCTATCCCTTCCCGAAATGGCTTCTATTTCCACAGCCATCTGAACCAGGCGATCATTCTCTACGACCGCAAAGCCACCTGTCGCTAGCAAGAAATAAAAACACATAAGAAGAAGCATTGCAGTCAGAACGGAAATTATAAATAAGCTTCAACTTACAGCCGGAGCTGAAGCAACGAATAGAGACAGAGTCATCCTTGATGAAAAACCATTCTTTCTTGAACATGCTGAACTTCGAATATAAGTCCAGGACCGGCTTAAAAGATACGACTGATTCCAAGCTGATGTATGGAGACCCCTTCTTATAGCCTCTCAAATTGTACAAATACCGGATCTCACGGTTGGAGGGAGGACGCCCGTATCTCCTCTGGAAAATGACAAACAGGCTCACCAGGATGGTGTAGGAGTTAGGCTGAAGCTGAAATGGAGCCACCTTCAAGTAGGTGATGAAGCTGATTATCCAAGCATTGATCGGGGGAATGGCCCTACACATACAATGGTACCTACTATAGGCGAAATATCCTTCGGGGGGATTATATGGCATCACTCCCTCCCCCAGCAATAGCATACGCGCTCTGTCAATCCCAAAGGAGCGAGAAATAACATCAAGCTGCTCGCCTTTGAGAGAGCTAGGGAAACAGTCAGGAGGTGAGTTCAGAAGCTCCTAAGGGCCATACCCATCTACTAGTGACCTCGGGGTGGGCCCATGACGTCCCGGTCCTCACTGAGCTGGGGGCACTGCAGAAGGATCTTCTTTGTCCTAGGATTTCTTCTTTTCTGATCGGGTTTCAACTTTATGAGACATTTATCTGCAACATAAGAGAGTATGAGAGTATATAGTCTGGAATTTCACTCGTAATTTAAAAACATGAAAGGTTTAAAGTTCATTCGGTATGTCACGTCCTCGAGTCCATTCGGTAGTTCAAAGCAAAAACTCATTCGGCGGAAGAGGGCCTCACCTGGTCCGACAGATGAGATTTTGGCTTGGCTAATACGTTTGATTCGGCAAAAACGAGAAGTTTGGTTCAGCTGATAAGGAATAACAAAAGCATTAGGCCCATACTTATAGGCAAAATATAAATAACTGGACCAACTGGTTCAGCACACAGAGCCGGATGAGAATCCCCCAAACCAAAACAAAGCGCGACATATGTTGGCCTATGCCCCCACTTTGGGGGGGCAAATGTTGGGTGCGTTTCCACCCTTCACCGGACCAAATCCACCGAACCAACCAACTTACCGAACCAACCCACTTACGACACTACCGAATCAAAGCTACGTAGACACTACCGAATCATCTACCTCCATCCACTGCCGAACCAGAAGCAAGGGAAGCCACCACCGGGCCACTTACTACTGGATCAACATCCACCGGATCAACCTCCACCGAACCGACATCCACCGGATCAACATCCACCGGATCAACCTCCACTGAACCAACGCACTACCGGATCAACCTCCACCGAACCTACGTACTACCGAACCAACTTTACCAGGCCAGATTGCATCAGCCCAGGTCCACCAGCAGCTATATACATCAAAGACCCCTACCCCCAGCCTCACTCTATAAATAGAGGGGCAGGGGTACAACAATGGGGGACAGGTTTTTGAGAGCTCAAGCACGGATAGAACTTTCAAACAACTTTCATTTACTTGTATCAAAGCTTTGTACTTGTAATCTGAACAAGAAAGAAGAAATAATATATAAAGTGGACGTAGGCACATTCTGGCCGAACCGCTATAAATCCGCGTGTCTTTTACAGTTTAGCCCCTGCTTTTTACATATTTGCATAAATCTCCCAGATCACTAAAAACAACATAAAATCAACTAAATCATATGACTTGGAGGTGTTTGCCCATTTTTTGTGCAAACACACATGACTCCAAAATTCATCCCGTCTTTCACATATCCCTCCTCAAATACTGCCCTAACCCTCAATCCACCACAGCCAACCCACTTCCCCCAGTTGTTCATGATGGTCACCCCACCTATCAACCGGCCAAAATCTTTGCGGACCGCTACTTGAACCCCACCACACACCAGGTACTCATTGAATGGCAAGGCCTTGATCCCGCAGACTCCACATGGGAAGATTATGAACAACTTCTATAGAGTTTTCCCTACCTCAACCTTGAGGACAAGGTCGCTTTTGGAGCGGGGAGCAATGATACGCATGCAGCTAGACCCCGGCGCATCATTCATAAACCAGCAAGATATCAAAGCTAAGGCCACCATCAACACAAATTAATTAGAGCACATGGACAGTTATTTAGGCAGCAAGCATGCATGCAGCAAAAGCTAAATTACAAGCAAAAAGCAATACGGTTACAACAACTTTTCTTCTTTTCTTTTTATTAATATAAATGACTAATTACAGCCTAGAATATGACAAGTTGTATGGACCACGTGTCCTGAATTCGGTTACAAATGATTGGACAATATGGGTTTTAATTGCTATATATAGAAACCATGTACTAGAAATGAGGGATGCTGAAAGAAATTAATCTTCTATCTCCTCCTCTTCTTCTTTTTTTCTTTTTTTTTGGTATCTGCAAAGTAATGAAACTCTGTTAGTTTCATTCACTCCTATCATTTTTCTTAGGGAATTGATGAAAATGGAGTGGGTAATTATGTGATTTAAAAGTATGGAAGAGATTAGGTTATGCACTCATGGTGCTGTGGTAGGCTTGGCTAGTTTGGGCTACCCTAGTTAAGCTGATATAATATTTAAAAGTTGTCTCATCTTATTAGAATATTATTTCTCTCAAATCTCGCAAATTTTAACTCCAAATAACTAAAGTTTATGGTGATTTTTCATCATAAAAATCCACTATATGCAGTGAAATAAATTTCATGTCCAAATTCATTCATTAACAAATATACCAATTTTAATTTTCATTTTTTGCTAACATAACAAATTTATTATTTAAATTAGTACGTGTCAAATTTATTGGTAGTTGCATTCTTTCCCAACCCCTTAAATAACCTTTTCCCTAAAATTTCCCAAATGGGAATACTTTAACCTAAACTAAACTAGTAAAAAAACAACCAACAAACATATCTATCATAACATGTCAAGCATTAGACATACATAACCTAATAAGTCATACCTATATACTTAAATCACTATCATATATGCAACTATACAAAAAAGAAAAGAAAAACACACAAGTTGTAACAGTGAATTTTTTTTTGGTGAGAAGCTCTTATACCATCCTCCTGCTCCCATGTACTATCATTAGTATTATTGGTCCATTGAACTTAGACAAACTTGACATTTTTTTCTCAAAGCTTCTTCGTACGTTGTCCAATTATTCGAATAGGACGTCATGGTCAAAGCACTTCTAGTTCAACATTGAATTCTTCTAGTTATTGATTTTATAACTTTGTTTGAATTATGCACGTACTTCCTTAATGAGATACAAGGAAGACATTATGCGCTCTAGCCACCTTTTTAGGGTAGTTGACTCTATAAGCAACTTTCCAATTATCTTGCCAAGATATTATACAGGTGTTGAAACGAAGACTGTATAGTATAATGACTCAAGAAATGGATATAAAGACTCCTGAGCATAAACACAAAGATATCAAGACATCAAGGCTGCAATATAGTGTATAGAGTCATAGAATATTATTAAAGTCCTAGTAGCAATCTTGATCTCTATCTCCTATTTTCTATCTTTTATATTTAAAAAACCAAAATATATTTTCAAAATATATTTCAAAATATTTTATAAGTTTTTCAAAGTTCAAAATGTTTATAAAAAATGTTTAAAATATCTTACAAAGTATCAAATTATTTTACAAAGTATAAGATTTTCAAAACATTTTAAAATAAACAGGATTTCAAATATACATGCATATGTCGACATACCTGTCGGAAAACAGTTTTTCAAACTTTGAAATGAATGGTCCATTCATTGCAACCCTTCGCAAACATGCACATCTATTTATACACTATATATATATGAGGGTTTTAAATGAATTCTTTAGTAGTTATTATCTTATTTTCTTCTCTCTTACTCTCTTAAAAGCTCCATTGAAATTATACTCTTTTCCCTTCAAAATCAAATAGAATCAATTCAAACTTCTTTGCATTGATTCAATATTACTTTCTTACTATTTTGAAAATATCTCTCTCTCAAATCAAAGATCAAAGTGTTTTCCAAGAGGTTATAGGATCCATTGTATCCAAATTTCAACAAACTGTATTTGAAAAAAATCATCAAACTCTATTTGTATTTGCTTGGATGTGATTGTAGCCCATTCAAATCAATTGGGTGTGCTTAGTAGCCCGTAAATCTGAGTGGGTGCGCTTGTTGCCCATCCAAATCAAGTAGGTGCACCCTGAGCCAGAAATCAGGAGGGTGTGTCCCGTAGCCTCAGAATTAAGATTGTAATTGGGTTTGCCTTCGTCTATTTAAAGATTGGCGTTTGAAATAAATCTTTACAAGCTATTATAGGGACCAGATGTAGAAGAAATCCGAACTAGTATAAAATTTATGGTGTCATCTCTCTAACTCTCTACTTTGCTTTATTGCTTTTAATTTTATTTGCGATTGCATCTGTTATTAATTGTTGATATATTTATGTGTTGAAAATCTATGATTTAATATTAAACTTGAAAGAAATTTAAAAAGATATACAAAAGTTAGAAAAACTATTCATCCCCCTTTAGTGTTTAATTAGCCTTAAGATCCATAATTCTGCAACTCACAACACAGTGCTCAAGCTATGCTTTGTGTCTAACTAACTCTGCCAAAAATTTACTTATAAATAAAGAATATTGAACACTCATGATATTTTGGGAATACCATTAAGTGTTATTATTTACTCTACATATAGCTTTTCTAACCCTATAGTTCTTCTCGTCAATCTCAAAGGGACAAAAGTTTGTACTCTTAGTTAATTAATCAATGATGACATAAATACTCTCATTACCCCACTAGATTCTAAACAAACCATCTATGAAGTCCATATATATATATTCCCACTTCCAATTAAGGATTTCTACCAGAAGCTAAGAAGCTCTAGAAATTTTCTTTTGCTTAACATTTACCCATTGGAAAGTTTTACATTTAACTATGAACTCTACAATCTTGCACTTTATGCCTTCCTAATAAATTTAATGCATGATATCATTATACATTTTATTTCCAATGGGATGTATAATAAATATAGAATTATGATACTCTCAAAGCACTTCATAATTAAGTCCATCAATATTCGAGACATATAGCATGTTGTCCTTACAAAGCCATCCTTTGTGGTTAATATGATATCGTCACATATGCTCTAACTTTATTCCTTCCCCTAAAGCATTAATTATCTTGGATGATTTTATATCCCATTTCTAGCTAGCCCCAACATGATCCAAAAGAGTAGGTCAAAATTCCAAATCCACTAGCATCTCAGTCTCATTCTCATGCTTGGTTGGAAATTATATCAAGCTATGAAATCCAACATTTTCCACTTGACAAACATAAAGCCAAAGAAGCATGCCTTCTCCTTAACATGTGCGCTCCCACATTTCCTTCACTAGATTTATAAGAAATATCAAATTCATAAGAGCCGAGAACTCCAGCCATCTATGTTGTCGTAAGTTGACTTTCTTATTGGAGAAAATATACTTGAGCAATTTATGGTCGATATACATCTTAAATCTCTCTCCTAACAAGTTGTGCCTCTACATCTTTAAGGTAAAAATGATCGTTGCCAAAGTGAGTTGGATTGTTCTCCTTATGTAAGTATAGTTGCTTACTTGCGTACAATGAATCTCTCATTCTGCATCAATACGACTCCAAGGCATGTGCTACATAATTTTGCATAAATAGTAAGCACTGTCACCCCATTGGGAATAACTACTATATGTGCATTTGTTAACAACTCCTTCAACCTAAAAAATGCACCTACACGGTGCACCTTACATATTAAAAGTTGATTCTTCTTATTTAGATGTATCAATGGAGCGGTTATATTTTAGAATTTTTTTACGAACTTTCAATAATATCCAGTCGACTCTAGGAACCTATGAATGTATGTTGCATTCTCTAGCCTCTCTAATCTTAAACTGCAACTACCTCAATAGCATCTATGAAGATCCTATGTTCTGACATAATATGTCCTAAGAAATGCATCTCCTTTCTACAAAGGTGACATTTTGATAACTTGGCCTTCAAATGGTGGTGTTGTAACGTCTCCAATACCACCCTCAGTTGATTCTTATGTTCTTTCTTGGTTTGAGAGTAAATCAATATATCATCAACGGACATAAAAACATATTTGTTCAACTAATTCCTAAATACCTGATTTATAAGTGTTAAATATGCGAGTATATGATTTTTGTTTGATGATAATAAACATATATATATTCATTTAAATGTATTTGTTAATGTACTATTTTTTTTCACATAATTAAATAAATATTTGCCAAATAAAATAAATAACACTGTATTCAAATTTAAACGAATATTTTATTCAACCAAATATTTATTACAATTTTAAATAGTACAAATTTGAGCTCTCACTATATATACACAATTTCAATTACAATACAAATTTGATTACATCACAATTTATTATTTACATTAGCACCTCACTAATATCACTCATTCACTCGTATTTATCTTCAACTCCATTCCAGATTGAATTCAGCATCTGAGTGATCTGCAAAATAAACACTGAAGCAGTAAAATTGAAAAAGAAATATTTTGTAGTGTAAAATAAAATGTGTATTTTTGAAAATATTATTTGCCTTAGTTATTTGGGTTGTTCTTCATCATTTAATTTTGAATTCATCAAACACGAACAACTTGTGACATGCATAGTGTATAACTGTACATGTCACAAGGCCGTGCACACCGATATACACTTGATAAAATTACAGGGATAGGTGAGCATAAGGTCAAACCCAATTAAAACCCGGGTTCAACTCAAGTGCAATAAAAATAAAGTCACGACACGAGCACAAGGTCAAACCCGAGCTTTAAGCTGGATTCAACATAGGTGCAAGTTCAAGAAAATGGTCAAGACAACTAAAACAAGCCCCGACCAAAAAGTTCAGTGATGTACACATGAAGCCAGCAACATCATATGTCCAGACTAAATACAATGCCACAAAGAAAAATAACCAAGGAATGCTACAGTATGCAAACAAACAAGTCTGGCAACAAAGATATCATGAACCAGCTCTAAATGCATATGAACTCAAATATTAGTAGACAAGCTACATGAAGACTACATGAAGTAAATGCATGCACACTTATATACATATATACAAACAACTGAAGTGCAGAATACACAGGATGAAACATTCAGACTTCAAGATGACACAAGACATGATGACTAATACAATAAGACAGCAAGCACATGAATGCACAATACAGACTCAATGAAACAACACTGCAGATGCAAGCAGACTCGAGTCACGGTGCAGCTAGAACCAACAACAAGTGATGCATCAGTGAAATAGTGGATAGAGCTCAATGCAACTCATCACTTAAATCAAAATTCAGTGGTAACCACAACCCAATCCAGTTCGAATGTACAGCATGACACACTGCACTTGACCAGAGCATTAACCAAACAATGAAAACTGCAAATACCAAAGTGAAGCCACCAATGGAACCTGATTCTAAGCAATGCAACAACGACTATGATCAATATACATGCATGAATAATACATCTGACTCAATACAACAAACCACGATGAACTCAATCAATGTCGAAGTCGTGGAACAGCAGGGTACAAGTTCAAACAAAGCAAAAAATTAAGAAATCGATGTCAACAGTGGATTTCAAACCAAAGTCAATGTCAAGTTCAAATGCCAGAAACTCAAAGCCGTGATATTCACGAAATTAGAGAATACGATGAACAAGTCAAAAAACTGAACGGAATCGAACAGTTAAAAACCAAGCCATGGTGGCCATGAAAACGAAAGTCAAAATCAAACAAGCCGTGACAATCAAGTAACAAAATACATGATTTTGAACAAGTCAGTAATCATCTCATGCATTCAAGCAAAATTAAGTGGCCGAGAAAAATCATTAGACGAGTTCAAATAATTAATTCAAACGAAACTTGTTTGCGCCAAAATTGGTCACAAACCTCAAATATCGTGAAAGCACTAGTGTATGAACACAAACCAGCAGTATATAATCAAGATCACATATCTAAGTAATGTAGAGGATAAAAAGTGAAGAATAATGAACTTAAAATGGAAAGAAATAGACAGAGACACAAGATTTATAGTGGTTCAGCTATCTCCGGCCTACGTCCACTCCAAAAGTTAATCTTTTATTGATGTTCTTCGCTGATTGCAGCAGATTACAGCAGTAATTTTCGAGTACAAACAATAAAGTTGAGTTCAATCTTGATTTTGACAGAGTCTGGACGTTGCTGGATCCAAAAGTCCCCTTACTGTAGGCTCTAGGGTGCTATTTATAGGCCTAGGAGGCTGATATTTCGCTCAGATCTCGGGAGACTTCTTCTGACACATGAGTGGGCCCACGCAATTAATCCCACAAAGTTTCGGCTCGATCCGTGATCGATAAGTTACGAACGAATTTCTTATCGATCAATATTTGATCCAATCGAGTCGAAACTTGGCGTGAACCTTCCTTAGGTTGTACGTGAGCTCCTGTGAAAATTTCATAACATTTGAACTTGTGGTTTGTGAGATATGATCGATGTAAGATTGCATTTTTGTTAATGCTGTCGCGTTCGAATCGATCCTTCGTATCGATCTATTCGTATCGGTGAAAAGCATTGACTTCATATCAATCTCCTGTAGCTCTGTTCGCATCGATTATTTTGTCTTGTTCGTATTGATGTTAGTGGTTTGTTCGTATCGATTGTCACCGATTCGTCTGTCTCCATCGGTCACACCTTATTTCGTATCAAGTTCGTATCGTTCCCCTTAGCTTATCGATTACAGAAAGGGATCGATACGAAAATGGCGTTCTAGGTGGATACGAAGTCGAATGTATGCGATGGATACGAACAGTGGATGCGAACGTATCGATACGAATGGTGGATACACGATGGATACGAACAGAGGTTTTACTCTGATCGATACGAACTCCATGGATGTAAGGCGAAGTCACTCTGATCGATACAAACTCGATCGATTCGAACAAATCGATATCATGGCTATCTGATGGATTCGAACAACGTGACCGTGGATCGATTAGAACGTGATCGATTCGAAATTATACGTCCTTGATGGATACGAACAGCGTATCTTTCTCAATTTGCATCGATCATACCTCGATCATATGAACTCCGATTGACTTAAAATATGGCTTTGCTTGTCATGTCTTGTCAATTGTAGCTCGTTACGGACTCGGACAAAATTCATCGACATCCACAGTGAGCATGTGATGTATAATCGATATTTTTGATGAGTAATCATTGATTTTCAGTTAATTTCTTGATATCTCGACTTTGCTAAAAAGTGGGATAACACTTTGCCCCCCAAAATATGCCTTTTGGTAAAAGGCGTGTTTTGAATAGCTTCAAATCAAATGCCGTGAGTTCATGTTTTATCCATAGCTATAGTATTGTTAATTGAGTTTATGGCTGTTCGAAGCCGAATCAGTATCCATTTCTATTTGCGGAAGTCAGTAATCAAATTCTACAGCCTCTCCAGACTATCGATGGTCACTCTGGACCCTTGCTAAGTCCATTCCAGACCTAACGATTGAATAGAAAGATCCTGTAGCGCTCCGGTGCTGCTTTCTATCCCTTGCACTCTGGCCCCAACGAGGGCATATAGCGATGTCTTGGTCATCCTAGACCGATCATAGCCTCTATGGGCTCTTGCTGGATCCCATCCTGTCACTCTCCAGTGAAGGGGAAACAGCTTCGACTGAGCCGATCCTGTCGCTCTCCGACGAAGCGGCAACACCCCATGCACTCCGGTTCAGTGTTTCTGAACATTAAGCGATGTCATGGCCTAAATCCTAGGCCGATCACAGCCACTCCGGGCTCTTATCGAACCCCGATCCAATCACTCTCTAGTGAATGGGGAACGACGTTAAGTAAGTCGATCCTGTTGCTCTCCGACGAAGCAACTCACTTCTTGCACTCCGGACCCCTCCTCTCCGGGTAGGGTCATAAAGCGATCATTTTCAAGCTGGTTTTCAATGCTCATCCCTTAACTCTCCGGTCAAAGGTTTATTTCGAGAAATTCAAGTTCATTTATTAAATTCAAGTTCCAGTGTTCAATCACAAACAAAGGAAAAGTCTAAATATTTCCTCTCCGGGCAAAGCAGTCTATTACCATCTCAGAGTATGCCTAGGGATCTCTCTGGTTCCCGTACATGTGTAAGCGGAATAGCTATTTTATTTTGGAATCAAGTCTAAGAAATTTAATCGACCAAAGTTCAAATCCTGAACTTGGCCCTTTCCATCATGATCAATTGATGACGAGTCGTGATCCCGATCTAGGATTAGTTCTGTTAGGTGGAGGCGGTAGTTGCTCAGGTCCTACGGCCGCTGTCCGATCTCTGGTGTAATGTGGCAATCTACCACTTCTGACATGCTCTTCCACCTCATCCTTCAGATGGCGACATTCATCGGTAGTATGCCCTTCCAACTCATGGAATAGGCAGTATTTTCGACTTCTTTGTTCCCGTTCTGTGGGATTTCTCCTGGGTGGTTTTCGATAGGGGAGCTGCCCCCGAGTCTCTGTGTAAATACGTTCCAGGTTTGCCGTCAAGTCCGTGTATTGTCTGAACCTGGGTTATCGGAATTTCTTCTGTTTGTCAGAACCATCGTATCTGTCGTCCTGCTTTCGCTTTCCTTTGTCTGCTTCAGATTTTTCTTTGGAGGTTCCTTCGCCTTGCACAGCGTTTGTTTCTTGCCTCTCGACGCGTGAATCTTCCAGTCGAATAAATCTCTCAGCCTCATGATAGAATTCTCCGAGGTCTTGTGGTGGATCTCTTGCCAAAGAATCCTTAAACTCTGTGCCTTCCACAACTCCTGCCACCGCCGCCATCAAAATCATCGATGGATCCGGGCGATCCACTGACGCCACCGTCGCATTGAATCGTAGTAAAAAATCTCTTATGGACTCTCCGATCCTTTGCTTTATCGAAGCTAAGGTCATCACACTCTTGGGTCGCGTCACGTGGACCCTAAACTGTCTCATGAAGCATTCCACTAGCTCACCCCACGTTCTGATAGATCCGTTCTCTAGCTGTCTAAACCAAAGCGCAGCCAAATCTGATAAGAATAAAGGGAAACATCATGCCATCACTTCCTCGGATGCTCCCAGCACTTCCATATGTCTGATATATCTGGTAATATGCATGGTCGGGTCCGACTTTCCATCATAAGGTACCAGCATGGGTAGCTTGAATTTTGGAGGATTTCTCGCATTTTTGATATTCAGAGTGAACGGACTCCGACTAACTTCCTCTAAGCCTCCGCTTGCCAATCCTCCTCTCATAATTCGTCGCACTAATCCAGCCATTCTTTCATCTCCACCCAGCGGTTGTCTCCATAGCACGTTTCCATCCTGCCCCCTAGGTCTTGAAGGGTATTCCGGGTAATATTCCTCGTGTGGCTCATTCATGTTGGAGTTGGCTCTAGCCTGTTGAGCTCCATTCGTGGGTCTTCCAATGTCAGATCCCGAGGGTCTGCCCCCATGTCCGTGTTGATTGCCCTCAGGTTCTTCATTCTGATCTTCGATCTGACCTCCATTGGTCTCTGGGACTCTAGCTCCTTGTCCCGCACTTGCAGCCGCTGTAGTCGGTCCAAGGTTCTGCACACTTGCTGCTCTCATCTATTCAAAGAAAGTCTGCATTGCTTCTTGTCGATTCTTCAGCAATCTTTCGTGAATTGAATCTACCATAGCCTCCATTTCATCCTTGGTAATGTAGATCGAAGCTGGTCCTTCTCCAGCTCCAGAGGATGCCTCTTGGCTTCCTCCTTGTTGGCTTCTCTCGGCTCTTTGTCTTCTACTTGTTTGTCGCGTCATTGTCTCCCAAATATGAATTCTTCAAGCTTTCAAATCTAAACTCCAAATCTGGTATAGCGAGTGCTAGTTCTTCTCAGTGAAAGCACCAATGTGTTTGCGCCAAAATTGGTCACAAACCCCAAATATCGTGAAAGCACCAGTGTATGAACACAAACCAGCAGTATATAATCACAGATCATAGATCTAAGTAATGTAGAGGATAAAAAGTGAAGAATAACGAACTTAAAACGGAAAGAAATAGACAGAGACACAAGATTTATAGTGGTTCGGCTATCTCCGGCCTACGTCCACTCCAAAAGTTAATCTTTTATTGATGTTCTTCGCTGATTGCAGCGGATTACAACAGTAATTTTCGAGTACAAACAATAAAGTTGAGTTCAATCTTGATTTTGACAGAGTCTGGACGTTGCTGGATCCAAAAGTCCCCTTTTTGTGGGCTCTAGGATGCTATTTATAGGCGTAGGAGGTTGATATTTCGCTCAGATCTCGGGAGACTTCTTCTGACATGTGAGTGGGCCCACGCGATCGATCCCACAAAGTTTCGGCTCGATCCGTGATCGATACGAACGAATTTCCTATCGATCAATATTTGATCAATCAAGTCGAAACTTGGCGTGAACCTTCTTTAGGTTGTACGTGAGCTCCAGTGAAAATTTCATAGCATTTGGACTTGTGGTTTGTGAGATATGATCGATGTAAGATTGCATTTTTGTTAATGCTATCGCGTTCGAATCGATCCTTCGTATCGATCTTTTCATATCGGTGAAAAGCATTGACTTCATATCGATCGCCTGCAGCTCTGTTCGCATCGATTATTTTGTCTTGTTCGTATCGATGTTAGTGATTTGTTCGTATCGATTGTCACCGATTCGTCTGTCTCCATCGGTCACACCTTGTTTCGTATCAAGTTCGTATCGTTCCCCTTAGCTGATCGATAACAGAAAGGGATCGATATGAAAATGGAGTTCCAGGTGGATACGAATTCGAATGTATGCGATGGATACGAACAGTGGATGCGAACGTATCGATACGAACGGTGGATACACAATGGATTCGAACAGAGGTTTTACTCTATTCGATACGAACTCCAAGGATGTGAGGCGAAGTCACTCTGATCGATACAAACTCAATCGATTCGAATAGATCGATATCATGGCTATCTGATGGATTCGAACAGTGTGACTGTGGATCGATTCGAATGTGATCGATTCGAAATTATACGTCCCTGATGGATACAAACAGCGTATCTTTCTCAACTTGCATCGATCATACCTCGATCATATGAACTCCAATTGACCTGAAATATGGCTTTACTTGTCATGTCTTGTCAATTGTAGCTCGTTACAGACTCGGACAAAATTCATCGACATCCACAGTGAACCTGTGATGTATAATCGATATTTTTGATGCGTAACCTTTGATTTTCAGTTAATTTCTTGATATCTCGACTTTGCTAAAAAGTGGGATAACAAAACTTTAGGGAATTAAAACCCTATATAAACCATAACATCTTGGCTACCAAAATCATCGAGTTCAAACATATCAACCAGAAAAGCAAAGGGAACATACCAGTAAAATTGAACTCGATCGAAGCAGCCGGAGCCAAGCCATGAAGAAACGGTCGATCGACAGAGCAAGGAAAGTGAAATCACATATTCGATCGATCAACTAAAGTCCGCAGCTTCAACAAAGTAAAACCCTAAATCTGGAAAAGGAACCAACGAAGACAAAGCAACCATTTTTCAGAAAGAAAGATTACATGCCGAAAGTAAAAAAGGATAAGAGAAGAGGATATTTTTTACTACTTATTGGGCCAGCATATTATATTCTCTTTTGGGCTTCAACTTTTAAAATTAGGGTTTTTATTATTGTTTGATTGTTTTAGTTTGTATTTTTCTTTTAAACATTTGTGATTTCTAGTCGTGTGACTAGGGGACGAACTACGGTGGTGTAGTTCGAGAATTCGCAACTCAGTGGCTGAGTTGTGGCAGGGTTTTGAGCGTAGAGTTAGGTTAGTCGATAGAGGGTGTCGCGAGTTTACGTGTGTAAGCGTCTGACTACTTAATTTCTAGTAGAAACCTTGGGGCAGCACATAGGCAGGGTTTGGCCGAAGCTGGGTAAATCTGTGTGTTCTATTTTCTGCTTTTATTATTCTGCTATTGTCTGTGCTGCTGTTATTCTGCTATATCTGTGTTGAAATAATTTTATACTTCCGTAATAAATAATTATAATTAATAGTATCACCCTATTCACCCTCCCCTCTAGGGTGAAATCAATCCTACAATAAGATCTACAAAGGAAGCTAGCATATTAGTTAGTCTGAATGACATAACCAACCACTCAAACAACTCTATAAGGTTTCTAAATGTTGTAAGTGTAATATTCTCTTAAGCTACTCTAATCTTATGAAAACATGTAGGAAAAAACAAAGAGAATACTCTATTTCCACTAAGCAAATCAAACAAGTCGACGGTGCTTGCCAATGGGTACTTGTTGTTCGTAGTCACCTAATTCAGCTCTCTATAATTAACACATAATCTCAAAGGTCCATCAGCTTTTATAGCAAACACTATATGCGCTCCCCATTTAGATATGAAATCCTTATTTAAAAAATTTGGGTTTGCACCTCTAACTCACATCGTTCTCTATATGCCATTTTTCTGATAGGAATAACCACCGGCTTTGCATTTTTAACTATATCAATTTTGAACTCGATCTCTTAATGAGGAGGTAAACTGATATCCTCAGTAAAAACTATGAAAAATGTTTAGACAACCATAACTATCGATAACTCGCCTTAGAGAGTTCTAAAGAATACAGGTAACACAACATCATCGAACTTTATGTCCAAAATGTATATCGAGCATGTTAGCACCTTTACTTCTCACAACAACCGATTGTCCCTCACAATCCAATACTACCATATGTTATCCCATCCAATTAATATCTGAAATCAAACCATAGCTAGAAAAATGAATAACAAATACATCACATACAAATTCTATATTATCCTTGAATATTCTTATATTATGGCATATCGAACTAAGACTAGTCAGTCCCCCTAGAGGATTAATTAATATAATGGGATTTACTACTATGTGTATTTCTAGGTTAAGTTTATTTACCAAGCTACTAGTTATAAATGAATGTGAAGCCCCAATACCAAGAAGAACACATATAAGTATATCTTGGACTAAAACCATAGCTTTGAGGATGATATTCTTCCCTTTCACATTTTTAGTTGACTTAGAAGATCTCGATAGTACATCCAGTGTGTAAGGTTTAACCACCTCCCTTCTAGTTGCTAGTGTTAGACAATGCTTCTTCATATGGCCACCTATTTACATGAAGCACTTCCATTTAAACTTTTCTATTCTACACTTACTAGCAAAGTGCCCATTGATGCCACATATAGACAATCTTCAAATTCTTCTTCTTAAAAAGTTTTACTATCATTTTGCCTTATTCCTTTTGCTTTCTATTCCACTTGGGCTTGCTTTTAGACTTGGTTTCCATAGTAACTACTTTGGCTTAATTTGGGAACCCTTGTGTTTAATGGCCATATCTACAAATCTTTCAAAAGGCACCTCACTAGAGACATGAATGAGAACGTGGTATTTAATGGACTGACACTGACCATTTGCAAATTAGATAACTTTTTTAATGGTGTATTTATCACATTCGTACTCCAAAATTTGTCAAAGAATTTAATTGAGTAAAATACTTTTCATATACATTTCTCCTAATTTTTGATTGATAAAACTTTCAAGCTGAATATCTCACTCGTCTTTTAAGATGATCTGAGTTTTAAATCTCCTTTAGAATTCCTTCAATGTCACCTCAACTTCATCAACTTCAACAATAATTAAATCCCCCTAGTAGAGCCCTTCTCCTTGAAGCTATCTGGATTCAAGTATCCTCTTCATCATCTCATCTAGGCGCATGCCATCAAAGATAAGATCGCACAGCCTAAGACAATTCTAAGTCTTCGGTCTCCACAACTGACTCAATCCTCATATATGGCTTTTCATCTAGATTATATTTGCCTTTTCATATCTTATTAAAATTGCCCTTGGGGCAGGAATGACAAATTCCACCATAACATTCCTATTATCTACAACCTATAGAGTACTAGCTACTTGGGGAGGCATTTAAGGCATACCTTATAGAAACTGCCTGAGCCAAAGGGGAATCTATAAATTGTTTTTCACATGAGCATTAGCCCATATTTTATCTCCACCTCTTTCACTTCTAGTATTCATAATTGCTAATGTATAAACATAGCTGGTTAATAACCTCTAAGGAATACTAAATACTATGTAGTGGTGATGCGTAAATTTATACTTAGTGTCAAAAATACAAGTACGATATCTCATCATTGGGTCATCACAAAATCCTTTGCTTGACTCAGGTGCACCCAAATCTAGTGTGTACCTTATTTTTTCGAGTATCCTTATGGCTCTACTTGAATAAACTTTCTTATATGTAGCTTTCTAGTGCCTAACTGAATTGAACTTTTCTCTCTAATGCTGAACCTGACTAGGATACTAAAATATAAAAATTACTACTTCAACACCCTGAATTAATGCCTAATTTGGGACATCTGATTCGTAAATTCTAACAATGAAGGAACTTCTGGTGGTTTAGAAAAATCCATCTATTTTGATCTAGTACGGAAGCATCTCAAAGTAGAAGGACAACATATAACCTACAAATACAAAATAGTGATTCATGACAGATGTAATACATTAGTTAAATAAGAGAAAACAATGGCAAATGTCATAAACCAAACATCAAGTTTAGTACATCTCTTGTACATAAAATATTACTAAAAGTAACTGAATAATACATAACCCTTATCCATATATAATACCGCTAAACATTGTTTGAGCAAAATAAACTAAAATTGGTGTCTCTATAGCTCTGCCATAAGTTCCTCTAAACCTATGTGTAAAGCTCCTCACACCTAAGACTATCAGTCTACCCATATAAAAATGAATATCCAAGGGTTTTCATATAAGACAAAAATTAAAGTAAAAACATGGATCAGACATAAAGCCTGATATGAGTAGGAAACTAGCCTAAAATATAAGTAAATATATATAATTCAATATACGAAGATAACTGGATACGAGACTATAGGTATAGGTGTCATACCTCGACTTATTGTTCACCTGTAACCACTAAGTTAGCACGATATTTCCAGTTATAAAATTACATAGCGAAGTATTTAACATATACAACTGCTATGTCTAAGTAGAGCATCGTCACTAAACTACGACATATACTGAAACCATTGAACTTATAGTTCCTAACGCTCGAGTGTTATGGGTCGCGGTATTTACCTATACCAACCAAAAGATTGTAAATTATATGTTTCCACACCAACTAATCTGTAATAAGGAATAACTAGCACATGATCCAGGGTTTGTGTTCATCAATACATCATCCAAGAATCCTTAATGCTTGCAATACAACCCATAGACACCTTTAAAGTAGCTTTTGGTCTAGCATTAATACACACTAACACCACTATCATCTAGGGATGAGCATCTAGTCTGGTCCACCATTGTGTATAGGGATCAAAGAACATACAAATTTTTGATAGCTCTCACACCAATGACAATTGAATCCTAAAGTATATGGTATTTTTGAAACTGTCCATTTACCAATATAGACAATGGGATCCTATTCCAAATTTTTATCCCTTCAATAACCACTAGATATCTTGCTTGAAGCCATTGAGTGTAGAAATTTTAACCAAATACACACATAATTGTAGTCGAAATTAGCAATGGATTGTTGTTCCTAATCTATTGATCCTAAATTCATGTGTTGAACTATGGATCTGTACACCAACCATTACTTGATAACTCTATCGTTTGAACTTAACCGCTTGCATGTATTACTACCTATCATTGGATCTTTATTCCATAGCTCAAAATAAAACTCCTTTGAGTTATATTGAAATTCCCTAAAGTACATTCCTCACTATCTTGAGGACAGTGCACAAAGTCTCACCAAAATTGGACTTCAAATTAAGGAGACACACTCATCGTGAGATCGACCACCTATTGTGTATCTGACTCTTAGCCGATCACCAAAGTCAAACTGGAGTTGTTATGAACTCTATTGACCTCACTACCGTGCAAATGCATACTATATTATCAATCGATGGCAATCGATAATGGCCGGTACCTATTGAAAACACCATGGATTAGTGTCAATCCTTGGATATGGATTGATCCTAATGATAGAGCTAGGAGCATGCCTTTGGGAAATTCTTTAATTTATTGTAAATTATTAATTCTGCAATCAATTCTCATTTGTAATAAAGATGTTTTATTTCTATTATATATTTGTTACAATGTGTAATAAATAATTAAATGTTTAATTAGAATATATTTAACAGAAATCTGTAAATGGTGTGTTTACGATAGTAATTACAAACAGTTGTAATCATGAGTATTGTATCACAATATAATAAACACATCATTTTAAATATTCACAGTCAAGATGCATCAAGATTTGATATAGATGTATCTGTTGAGTTAGAGTATGTAATGCTCTCCAAATGTTGGATGATGTAATACTCATGACTGATGGGGCACCAAGGGGTTATGTATTGATAGTTATTAGATAACCATGGAATGAATCGCTCGATAGTTTTCTGTTGGTTAATATAACTAAGGCCAAATAGAAAATATCGGTGTGACTAATTTACAATGTTCTTTTGACCTGAGATCACCGTTAATCTTCAATATGAAAGCTTCGTCTTTGATTATAGTCAAATTATGGCACAATGTTCATCGAACGACTATAGTTGGGTCAAGTGAAAGTATTGGAAGTGAAACACTACTCAAGAGAGGATTCGTCTCCTCAGTTATCTGATGTTAGTACCACGGTCAACTAAAGTCGACTCAAAGTCAAAATCTCCGGCCAAAGTAGTTCGGTTAATAACAATTGTTATTATTGAACCAAGGACTTTGTATTTAAACTATAGAGTTGAATGTGGATGATATTGGAATTTTGATCATTATCAAATTCCATAAGTTCAAAGTGATATAGTTTTGACAAAGAGAATTGGTATAAATAATTGTCATTACAGGGCGACGCCTAATAAAGTAAAATTGGATGCTACCGATACCAAGCAAGCAATAAATTTAGCCATAATGTTACATCACCTACTAAGTGAAGTGTGACTGTTAATATTTGAATTGTTCGATATAAATAACTGACCAAATTTATACCTAAAAGTCACATAACCAAAACGTTGAATACTCCTTTTACCATCTGATTTAATTAATTTATAACTGTTATAATTAATTAAATTAATCAATATTTATGAAATAATAATTATAAAATTTTATTTGATGTGTTGGATAATATTAAACGGTATGTTTATAATAGTTATAAATATACTGATCGATATACGAAATATATACGCATTTGAATTGGATATAAATTGCAATGATTTTTGTTCGGGCTCGGATTGGGTTTGAGGCCCATATAGGGCATGTTATTTTTCTCTTGAGATTGCTTGGTTTCGCTGGCCAAATTTTGGCTAGGAGGGCTTTTGAATGGTTAAAAGAGGGGAAAGGTAAGAGGCTATCAATTTTCTATTGGATAAAATATACTTTACCAATATCCTTTTCAGAAAACTGGAGCAAAACCAATTTTCTCTTAAATATTTTGCTAACCCCAACAAATAATATTATTATTTGATATTATTTAATAGCTTTTCTAGCTAAATAAATTCATAGAAAATCATAATCACTTGGGAAAAATCACCAAAAATCATAATCGTTATATTCTTTCTCATATAAAAATTTCGGGGCTAAAATGATTATTTAATTATTTTTAATAATTAAAACGTGAAATAAACACTTTTCCATCTTATAAAATTCATAAAATATTCATACTAAGTTGGAAAATTATGAAATTGAAAACTCATCTCCAGAATAATGTTTTGCACAACATATCAAAATTTCAAATCAATTGGAGATCAAAGACTTAGGTTTTACCCTTAAAAACTACTAAATCAATTCTATAAAAAATCCAATAAATTATCATTCTATCGAATAATGATATAAACCATCCAAACATGACATATCATCATAACCAAATTGGAAATCATCCATAGATCCAAAAATAAATAAAAAATGAGATGGATACTATTATTCACCTTTGATTTGGTAAGAGAAATTGAGATTTGGTGTAGGTTAGTTTCCCTAAAATTTTCCCCTTGATTTCCTTGGCTTTCTTCTTCCTTTTCCTCTAAATAATAGTCGTCCTTTCTTAGGTTTAGTTTTGATGTTTTTGAAGATGAAATGAGAATATATGTGAGAGAAGGGTTTAGGGGATGAATAAAGGAAATATTCCTAATATGTCCCTCTCTTTACTTTCTTTCTATTTTATGTTCAAATCATCCTTATTAATTGATTACTTAAGGTAGACTCAAATTAATTAAAAAATCTCATCCTCTTTATCACACCACACATACATTATTCTATTTAATTTATTTAATAAATCTCTTGAATAATGTTAACAAAAATTAGAGGTGTTGCATTTTGATTTATGATTAACACTTAAGCAAGGACTAGAGTTCTTAGCTATAATGGTCTAGAATGACCTTTGATTTGCAGGTAGATTTGAAGGAATCTGATGATTTACCACGATTGGTCTAGTAGATAACCAATGAGCATAAACGATAATAATTTGCCAGTCTCAAAGTATGTCCTTGAGCAAAGCACACATTATATTCACAAGACGTACTTATGGGGGAAATGTTACTGGAAATTTTTTCCACAATCTCGAAACAAACTAAGATGGATGAATTGGACTTCAGAATGATAAAGTAATGGCTTCAGAGACTCGAAGGACATCAAGGATGACAAAAGAAAGAATCACAAGTTGATTGGATGAGTTCGAACAATTCAAATCATATCGGTACCGATATGGTCTTGCCGGTACCGAGATGATGTTGAAACGTGACATGGAAAATCTTGAAGGGAAGGAACTCAAACTATAAGGAAGATTTGGAAAAGATGGAAAAGTTAACGTTGAAACAAATCGACACCGACATGATTCAAATCCATAACGAGTTTTTTTGGAGCTTGGAAATCGTGTTGTTTGACTCGATCTTCGTGCCTAGATGTTCGAATCTTGAATTTGAGACCTTTTCCAACCTGAGGTGAGATCTATGCTAAAATTTGACTGTAAATAGGAAGCTACATACAACTAAAAGGGGGCTTCTTTTGGCACTTGAGATCTAAGAATGTTATCTTCCTCCACCATTAAGTCTTAAAACTCTTATAAATCTGAGATCTACTAGGTAGTAGTCAGACTTCCATTGTAAATATTGCATTCTAGAGAAAATCAATCAAATAATAAGATTTGATCAGAGTATTAGTCAAACCACTATAAAAAGTGCTTGTTTGTTTTTGTCTTCTTCAATTTTTAGTTTCTATATTCGAGATTCATCTACTTTGGGGTGTTTTGTCAAAATTTAGTGCAACATTTTTGGTGCGTTCACTGAGAATGACATAGGATTTGATTTGGAGAAGACGAAGAGGCCTACTGACAAAGTTATTGTAGGACCAAGCCAATTGGATCAAGTGGGCAACCATGAGGTATCCTTAAGTTCAAATCCACCAGTCTTCATGACAAATGAAGAGATTGAGAGAATGGTGAAAGGAGTGCAAGGTGGAATGATGACCCGATAAGAAGAAATGCTAGAAGAATTTTTTAAAAGGATGGATCAATAGAGAACTTCCAAAGAGGTTGGAATTCAAAACTAGAGCCAAAAGGCAATGTAGAAGCATTTGGGGTTAAAGTAGAACAAAACGGAGCCGAATCCCCACGACTAGAACCACTCAATACTGACCATGATCAGGTCGGTACCGACATGAATGCCCTTGGGGCATGGCTAATTTGGGTCAAGGAGGAGCAGGGATGCCATGAACAGACGATGCTGGAATCAGAAATGTGGACCAGAATGTGAAGGTACAACAATGGGAGTTGGAACTAGAAGTAAACCATAAAAAGACGAAGCTGGATTAGAGTCTTCCATTAGATGATAATTATGGAATTGCCGAGATGATAAGATGGGTACTAAGAAGTGGACACCAAGAACGAAGCTTAGAGGATGTCAATAGGAATCCATTCACCCCAAACATCTGGTATGCAAAGAATCCATCTGATTTCAAGCTACCAGCGTTGGAGACATATAATGGAATGAAAGATCCAACTGTTCATCTAATGAGATAAATCTAACATATGGCAGTAATAGGTGCTAAGGAGGAACTGATAGGAAGGTGTTTCCTATTATACTTGATTGACTAAGCAGCAATGTGGTTTCGACAGTAGTAGGATGGATCCATCGGCACTTGGACCCAACTAATGGATAAGTTTATGAAATAGTTTAGAGTCCATATTGCACGATCAAAGAACATAATCACACTTCCAAGTGTAAAGTAGAGGGCCAGGGAGACTCTGTGGAGTTATTTAACTAGATTTAATGCAACAGTTGCTGCAGCACAGAAACCAGATCCACCAATAGTTCTGATGGCGGTGGTTTTTGGAATTACGAGTAAAACGGACTTCAAAATTGCTTTGGAAAGAGAACCACCGGTGGATCTAGCGGATTTTTACTACCAAGCCAAGAGATTCCTACGCTAGGAGGACTGTAACAACCCACCCTGAAATTGACCTAAATTTCGACCCAGAAAAGGCCGATAGAAACTTGGAACCGTCTCATAGCTAGCTGTTGGTTGGTAAAAAATAACAATACAAAGCTATTCTATAATTCAATTGTCCATAATAAATTATTATTATTCTAACGGGAAAATTTTTAAAGACGTTTATTTATTCATTCTAATTTTACCTATTATGCCTTTCTTATCTCTCCACAATTCTTATATATTGGGCTAGGCTTTGTCTGTATAATTAAGGCTATATAATTTACCCTAATAAATGATTATACTGCATTATAATATTTAATCAGTACCTAATATGTTTATTTGCTATTCTACTTAAATTATTTTAAACTCGAAAACTTCAAACATCCACAACTTTTCCGTTTGAGCTCCGTTTTTAACATATTATATATGGAAATTGATTGAGATTTTACAACGAATGCAATGTCATAACTTTCAGGGTCAAATTCTAACTTTTGCAAAATTTTCATTTTTAACCCTATCTTATTTAAGTTAATTTATCATATTTATTTATGTTTGATTTTATAGGGTGTTACAGGGACATTGAAAAAAATGAGGCTACTGAGTTAAACACTATGGATGATGAAGGACTATCCAAAACAGGATCTAGAAAGGACAAAAGAAAGTGAAAAGCTGACGATAACTTTGAAGGACTAAAGCGACAAAGGATGGAGCCAAAATTTTCCCCTTACAATGAATTGATACAGACCTCAAAGAGGATTTACTTGGATACTAAAGAGAAAACCTCTTATTGGAAGCCAACTAAGAAATAACCCACGGATTTGGAGAAGAGGTTCGGAAGGTTTTGCCTATTCCACGATATGGATGGGCCTGAGAGGAATGAGTATCAACTCTTTCGTGTTTTAATAGAAGAGCACGTTCGGAGTAACTAGCTATGACAATACGTGAGGAACCAAGCTGTAATGTATCAAGTTGATGTTGAATGTGAAATGACAAAGCTTGAAGAGAAGGAACTTAGACTATAAGAAATAATTAGAAAAGAGGGAAAAGATAACATTGAAATAGGTCAGTACTGACATGATTCATATAGGTACCAAGTTGTTTTGGAGCTTGGAAATAATGTCATTTGACTCAATATTTATGCCTAGATGTTCGGATTTTGGTGTTGAGACCATTTCTAACATGGATGGTGGGATCTGTGCTAGGATTCGACTATAAGTAGGAAGCTACCTACAACTAAAAGGGGGCTTTTTGGCACTTGAGGTCTAGAAAAGTTATCTTCCTCCACCATTAACTCTTAAAACTCCCGTAAATCCGAGATCTACTAGATTGTAGTTGGATTTTCATTGTAATTATTGCATTCTAGAGTGAATCAATCTAATAGTATGATTAAAGTGGACATAGGCTGGAGTATTTACCGAACCACTATAAAAAAGTGCTTGTTTGTTTTTGTCTTCTTCAATCTTTACTTGCTATATTCAAGATTAATCTACATGGGGGTGTTTTGTCAAACTTTGGCGCAACAATACACACACACAGATGTGTGTGTGTGTGTGTGTGTGTGTATAATTTTACCTTATGAGCTGTTTAAGTGACTGTAAACATGATAAGATCTAAATGTTAATAATGATGATATATGGACAAACCTTAACATAAATTGATTAATACAAGATTAACATCCAAATTCAAAATAAGGAATCTAAGTTTGGTTTAGCAAGTTTTATTCAGAATTAAGATCTGGATTATATTTGATTAGTGAAATAATCTTAATGAATTAAATACTAACATTAAAATATATGCATGTATATAATTTCATTTATTCAAAATGTATTTATTTTAAATCAAATAAATTTTTTCAACCGTTTTTGCAAAATGAATAAAGGATTTCAATAATTTCAATTAAATAGTTTTGATATGTACATGGAATTCATATATTTCTAAATTTCTTTATATATATATATGTGTGTGTGTGGGTGTGTGTGTACATACACATACATATACATATACATATAGGTATATATATATTATTTAGTTTTATCTCTCAAGGTTAATCCAATCTAAAACAAAACAATCAAAAGAAATATTAAGATCAAAATATACACATAAGTTTTTGGATAAGTATTATTATACTTGCAGTTTGATTTGAGATATATGTGTTGGTTACAGATCTATATTTCAAATCTTATATTATATGGATAAATTACATATAAATTACCTTTAAAACATCACGTATATATAGAATCATAATTGTAGATAAAATTATAATCTATTCGTATATAAACATTTTTAATTTTGAACAAATAAATTGAATTAAACCATGTTATCTATTTAGTTTTTTAAATCATGGTGCCAATTTCAGATCTAGATGAAGCAACAATATCTGCATAAAACCATCATAAAGGGAAAAATGAAATTATAAATATAAAATATAATTTAACTTATGAATCTAGCCAATAAATTACTCTTTGATCTATGGATTCTCCTTAGATTGATGCAACTAGCACCTTATCTTTGCATGAGATGAATGAACATCGAAGCTCTTTATTTTATTTGATATTTTGACTTAATTTTAAGTTATTCATATTCAAAAATGGCTTAAAGGAATTTTGGCCTTGGATGGTGAAGAAGAGAGAAAGAAAAAAATTTCCTTTCAAAAAAAATGAATGTTGAGATTTTGTTTTAGTCGGAAAAAAGGAACATTTCTCCTTCTCCTCGTTAAACTTCCCTATTCAATTCCTTTTAATGATGTCAATTAATCAATCCCTCATCACTTTAAATGTGGTTGGCCCTATCATGCTTCAATAAGGAGAAAAATTTCTTAAAATCCTTCCAGTAATTACTTATTATTTAAACCATGTTTAAAAGGTATACCGATATCATATATCAATTTATGCAAATATAACTTTTAAACACATATTTAAATCATTAACAACTACTCAAAAACATAAAATAAATTAAATAATAATTAATATTTCTCAAATATTAATTAATTCAATTAATTTACAATAATTTATAAATTATTTAAATCATGTGGTTTTTTAGAGAATTGACAAATACGGTTGTGTGACTCAAAGATGCGAATTCAATCGGCGATTAATTTTAAACAATTTGAAAAATTAATGTTCACACATTACTTTAGCTAGTGGTGTAACTGTTTGGCCGAATTCATCATTTATAGACTTTTTAGTAAAATCATATTTTATATGATATTAAGCTGTACCTTTTAGTATTGATTATTTACACCAGTTCTCTTCATTAACTCTATATCACATCAAGACAACATCACCCACGTTCAACTTGATAAGTCCAAATACAAAGTCCTTGGTTGAATAACAATAATTATTATTAGCTATAATACTTTGGCCAAAAACTTTAACTTTGAGTTGGCTAAGTTGACCATGATAGTATCCACATATAATTAAGGAGACAAATTCTCTATTGAATAGTTTTTTTTACTTTTAACGCTTTAACGCAGACCCAACTATGGTCATTCTATGAGCACTATGCCTCGCTTTAACTATAATTAAAGTGAAGTGTCTATACTGAAGTTTAACAGTATTTTCAAGTCGAGAGAACTTGTATTATCGCCACTACAAGATTCTCGGTTTGACCTTAGTTATATTAACCAACAGAAAACTCTCGAGTGAGTCATTCCATAGTTATTCAATTACTATCCCCATGTTACCCCTTGGTGCCCCTAGTTGCCATGAGTAATACACTGCCTTATATTTGAAGAGCGTTATGTACTTTTGTCTCAGTGGATGTATCGGTATCTCATCTCGAAACATCTTGATTAGGAATATTGAAAATAATATGTTATTTTTAATGTGATAAATTTCTTATGATTATGACACATTGTAGTCACTATCACATAACGTATCATTTAAGAATTTTCTATTTAGTATACTTTAAACTAATTACTTAATTAGTTATATCATAATATAACATAAAGAAAATGCCTTTTATTTTGAACAAGTTTGGCTATTAAGTTAGATATATGTAACATATTACTTAATTTTCCTTAGGGCATACCCCTAATTCTATCATAGCCAGACCAAAGTGTACATGACGCCTACCATATACCACACTATTGAGCTCAAAGTCTCAACTCATATGGCTCGTACATAACATTATTGAGCTCAATAACTAAACTCATCGTCCTAGAAATCACACATTACTATTAAGGTTAAGTTCAAGCTAGCCATGACCAAAGGGTCGACGACATTGTTAGGACCAAGCCCAAATCTCATCATCTCCCCACCGTCCATAACACAACTAGATTAAGCCCTAAACTATCATCGCCAAACACTACTAGTACAACCGATGACCAATTCCTTCGTACATGTACCGAAACACCCCAGTAGAAACCTCACATAGATTAAATCTACTAAAATAAGATATTTTTCTAGAATATCTCAAAACATAGATAAAACATAATAAAACATTCCTTGCCTGACCATGATTAGGATGCCACGAACTACACGTGAAACGGAGGTCGTACGTAAGAGATATATGCATTAAAGATGAGGGTCAATATTGTAATTATTTAATATATATATATATATATATATATATTGAAAACGGGTTCCTTTTATTGCTATCATATAAATTACGAGTACAATTAAATAAAAAATGGTCTAGCAATAACATGCCTACATAGTGCATACAATAAAATACATCTTTATACATTGCATTTTCAAACTACTTGAGACATTGCCTATAGCATTCTTCATTTTCAGTTCCGCATCCGTCTAAGTTAATTGACACCATTCTTCATATCATATTACGTCTTCCACATAATTATGAAATGTTGCTTTAAACCCCAGTATTTATGGCCTAACACTTCAATTCCTTTTTCCTGAATGAAAGGACCATCCATCAGATCACAAGTGTGCATGTAACTCACATAAGAGGTTCAGTTTTCTTATGGTAACTATCATCAACAGTTACCAAACTAATCCAATATCTTCACGTGACTTACATAACCGTAGAAAAAGTACGCGAAGTCGCAAATCTCAAGATACATCATCCATGTTAATCTGCATCAGGCTCCTATGTCAATTCGAGCCACATAGCCCATGAACTCCCTCGACGTGCTCTTCCCTACCTAGAAACTCGCGATGGATCTTATGTGATTTTGGATCCCATTACTGATCTGATTTCCCACATCTTATGAACTGTCTGTGCAACCATCAGCTGCACCGCCTCAATCTCTCTCCCAGAACCGATTACTGTCTATCTCTAATTCCCAGATCTAATATCGAGATTGCAAAAAGAAAACTAGGCTTCATGATTGTCTGTCGCGATATGGACTACAACCATAAGTCTTCTCATCAGCAGTCATAGTAAATTGTATCTCGATCCAGGGCCGGTTCTTGCCTATGGGTTGCCCTAGGCGAGCATAATTTTTTTTGCCTTTTACATAAGAAAAAAATAAAAAATGACATTATAACATTGTAAATATTTTTCATTAATTTCACATAATAACAAAGTTCATCCAGAATACATATTTCATTCATTATTCCAAAATATTTTCTCATTAACTTCATATACATACTTTAATATATTTACCATATCAATCTCATTCAACGAAAACAACTTCTTCTTGAATTTTTGGAAGCAAATTCTTAAATTATATCATCATATTTTAAACTATCCAAATATCCATTTTCGATTGAAATCATTGCCAACCCACTTAGTCTTTCTTGCGACATAGTAGTTCGAAGATAAGTTTTTATCAACTTCAACTTAGAGAAGCTTCTTTCTACCGAAGCAACTGTAACCGGTATAGTTAATAAAATTCGATATGCAACCAATACATTTAGAAATCCACTCACGTCATGATAGGATTGTAAAAACTCAAGAAAACTAATTGATATTGTTGTTTCCGATGGCAATATTCTTTTCAATTGTCTAAGTTCAAGAAATAATCCTTTCCCACATATATCGCTCTCTTGATTATCTTCCGAAAAACTTTCTAATTTCATGCATTGCTCTTTCAATTGTTTTTCTTCAATAGTTTTGAACTTTGCATTCAACAAAAATCCAAAAATCCTTTCATAAAGCTCAAATTGTTCAAACCGATCCTTTAGTGAAGAAAGAGCTTGGTCTATTATACGAAGAAAGTAAGTGGTTCTAAGATTATCTTCCAAAGATTGACTTTCATGAGCATCAACATCCATATCCTCTTCAAAATGTTTCTTTCTACGAATAATTCTTCTTTTAGCAAACTTAGGTCTAATGCCAACTTCATCCGCGAGTTCTTTAGCTTCAATTATCATGCTTGCAAATCCATCTTCTCTAAATTTATCAAAAAATGCAATAAGCTCCTTTATTTTACTAATTGCATCTTCAATATCCATGTCTTCACATTGAAGTATTTTGCTAACTCGATTAATACTATCCAATATAGTGTACCAAACACATAAACTAATCAAGAACTCGTAATCTTCTAAAGCATTTTGACATAGACATTTAGCTTCCACCCTCATGATACTATCATCTTTATACTTATTTGCAATGTCAATTAAAGCATCTCTGAACTCCGCCGGTTGAAGTCTTATCGCTTTCATGCTTTCTATATGACTTTCCCATCGAGTTGCCGATAATGGTTTTGGCGTTAAACCTTTTACATGTTGTCTAAGTATTTCCCATCGTTGAGTTGAAATAGAAAACAAAATATAGATCTTTTGGACATATGCAAAAAAATCTCTAGCTTTCATGCATGATTTTGCCATATCACATAGAGCAAGATTTAAACTATGACACCCACACGAAATATAAAATGCTCTTGGATTTTGATTAATAAGTCTCTTTTGTACCCCTTGATGTTTACCTAATATCAAATTTAAGTTATTTATTACATGATATAATATAATAATACTAAACTACTAAATTCATGTTATAAAATATAACATACCTTTCATATTTGATCCGTTATCATAGCCTTGGCCCCTCACATCATCAATGTTAAGTTTAAGATCAATTAGAATATTTTGAAGCTTTTTAAATAGACCAAGTCCCGATGTATCATCAACCTCTATAAAGCCAAGAAAAAATTCCTCCACCTTGATAGCATCATCAATGTCAACAGATCTTATAATAATTGACATTTGTTCTTTGTGGCTCAAATCCGGAGTACAATCAAGAATGATTGAATAATACTTTGCCTTTAATATTTTTAAAAGCATCGTCTCTTTAATCTTTTTTGCCAACAAAAGTATTAATTCATTTTGAATGCTATGGCTAAGATACTGATTGTTTACTTCATTATTTACCACTCTTCTAAGATGCTCTTCCATGATTGGATCAAATTCGGCTACAAATTCCACAAGTTGGCAAAAAAGTCCATTATCCTTTTCATAAATTCTTTCATTAGTACCACGAAATGGTAAATTATTTCGAGAAAGAGTTTTCACAATGACAATTATACGCACTAATACCTTTTTCCAACATTGTCTCTCTTGATCGATTAAAGATTCCATTTTTTCATCAATTGTTGCCTTTTCTTGAAGACCTTTGTACAAATCAACCCACTTTATTAGATTTGCGGTATGCTCTAGATTACTTTCATGCTCTCTTAGCTTGGTTGTAATGTTATGCCAATCATCCATTCCTTCTTCTCCTAATTTAAACTTTTTTTGTGGGTTTTTAAATAGCTTTCAACAAAAACAAAAGACTCTATTTACTTCATTTGAGTAGATTAGCCATTTCTTTCATGTTCTTCTCCTCGTGGATAACAACTAAAATAGTGTTTATAAGAAAAATGTCTACCATCAGTTTCATTTTTAGGAAAATCTTCATTTTCTTTCACAATTTTGATAGGCCCTCGTTTAAGTAGCATTATCCTTTTACTATCGGTTATTCTTCCCCATAATGCTGGATCATAATTGACATCAACATCCTTTTCAAGATCAAGCACAATAAAATCATCAACACCTTCATTCAAATCATTCACTTTACCAACTACGTCTTCTTCAATTACATTTCCTTCTTCATTTTCAATAGCCTCTTCATTAACATCAACATCTGCATCCATTTCATGAATCTCAATATGCTCGTTTTCATCCATCTCTTCAATTCTACTTGAAGTTGAAGATTGAGATTTTTGAATTTGTGCTTGAAATAAATTATAGATCGAACCAATGAGAGATTTTTCAAGTTCATCTTTCTTTTGCTTAACTTTTCTATTGTAAAATCCGGAGTTTTGTTTACGAAATCTAACTCGATTTTTGTCATCTTCATTCTTCGTCATATTCCCTATAGATTTCCAATTCAATGGAACAGGTGAAGTTTTAACACCGTATATAATTTATAAGAATATATTTCATTTGATATACATAATAAAAATATCAACCATTAAATTTAACAAAAATGAATTCAAATACTTTTTTCCTAATAAAATATCATCATCAATCTAATAAATATTAATCTAAATAATCAACAAATCAGTATATAATTGCATTGAAATTTAATAAGTTAGGCAAAGCAATGCAATGCTTTTGATACCGATCAATTATCATTTATCATCAACCTAAATCTAACATAACATGTATTAATCAAAAATTCAAAATAGCATACATTTTTGTTACTGTCATACATGTTTCTATTACTGTCATATATCATATATGTTTCTTTTACTAGCAAACACAATAAAATAGCAAACACATTTATGTAATTACTAATTATTAATGTAAAACTAGGAAAAGGCCTGTTAATTTTTAATCACAGAAATACAAACGCAGTTATTTATATCAAGAAAAATGTTAGGATGTGCACAGGTTAGTAAAGAAAGATGCTTTAAGTTTATGAAATATGTTGTCGGGCTTATTAATAAAAATGGTATTTCCACATTCATCTGTGACACATTTGGTCCAAAATTATTATATATCAAATCCAGATAAAGGGTAGATTGGCAGGATATTTTCACCGAAAAATAAATTCAAGGATCACAACTCACAGATCACAACTCACAAATCACAAGCTATTCGCACATTTAAAAATTATCTTTGAAGATGGTCAAGCTTGTACAGCCCATTTAATACTAGATTGGGTTGATTACAAAAAATTAACAGTTAAATTAGTAATTACCTTCTAATCAAATTGTTTCAGGCAGGTGGCAGCTAATCACTGTAATAAAATTAGCAACCAGAGTCGAACTATCGAAGCCGGAGGAGAATTTTGCGCGAGTTGTTGCCTGTTGCAGCCTGCAGGCTCGGAGAGTTGCAGCCTATTGAATTTAGAGAACTTAGAGATGTAACAGATATTGGAGACTGCTGTGCCGGAGAAGAGTTAGCAACCAGAGTGAGTTGGCGATGTTGGAGACTACCGTCGTCGTAGAGGAGAAAGACTGAAAGAGACCCGCGCACACAGAGGAGAATCGGAGAAGGAGGCAACGCGATTTGAGATTTTGGGAATTTGG
Source organism: Allium fistulosum (assembly GCA_030737815.1). NCBI lineage: Eukaryota > Viridiplantae > Streptophyta > Magnoliopsida > Asparagales > Amaryllidaceae > Allium > Allium fistulosum. The sequence goes on along the minus strand of CM060904.1, from coordinate 286,354,776 downwards.
GGTTTTGTTATCTCTGATCTATTGCCCCATGAAGGGGGGTTGCCCTATTCAGTGGCCTATTGGGCCTTGCCCAAGAACCGGCTCTGTCTCGATCCATTGTAGATTTTTCTCTGGGTACCTAGATCTTATACACATGCCTTTAATTGACAAGAGGCTGCTATCCTAACCCTATGTAGATTTGGTAAATCAGGAATAACAAGCATTTTGTTCCTTATAGAGAAATTAGCAGCGAATTCCATGATAGCCCAGATGTCGTAGAAATTACCTTAGATCATCTCGAACTCCGATCTATATTTTCTAGTATCACTTCAAGAACAAACTATATTTTGCTTTCTAATCCCCAATTGTCATAGCTTTGGATCAACCAAAGAACGACGTTCCAGTAGTTCGTACATCGTTTCTCAAAGCGTGAAACCCAATCCTTTGAAAATTAAGTATCGTGCTTTATCTCTTCGCACCCATTTTGATTTTGAAATTTTGTTCCATATTTTTGAAGTGACTGAAAGTGAGGCCGAATTGTAGGCCTTTTTCCATGAATTGGCATATGATTTCGCCAATTACTATTAAAAAGCAAAAGGGATACTTTTGGAGATGGAACTATGATTTGAGATCCCAAAATCAAAAATTTGATTGCAAGAATATTGATAATTCCCAAATCACCATTTTTATTTATCGGCGGTGTCTCGCCCATGGGAGAGAAACTATATGTGTATGTATATTTTTTTTGAAAATAGTGTGTGTGTATATGTATAAAATTTCATCTACGTGTATCTACTATAATGCTTGCATCGGCCTAATCTTGCCAATCTCAACCTGAATCGCCAACTTTCTAGCGCCTCCACCGCACCTACAAAGTCTAGTTCCGAATTTGACTCGACCAGCATACTTTATATGCTAAGCCATGTCATTCCCCACCGTAGCCATAACCATCGGTCATCTCTAACAAACCCAAAATTTCCGCCAATCTACGATGATTTTGACTGTCCTTCTCCGATCTTAAATAGTCGAAGACCACCGTTAGCACCCACTCGACCTCCGCTACACACCCATGGCTTCGATCGTCGTAACATTGTTGTCTGACCGGTGGATTAAAACGAACGATCAACGTTGTCAAACTTATGACACATTTTTTATCAATCCACTAACCCAATCGATTAAAAAATGCCACCAGTGAAATCACGCCATTGAGAACTATAATTTTGATATATTATTTGCCTAATTTGAGGCGTTTTTATGTTTTATACTTTTTAATTAAGGAGAGATTAACCATGTGTTTAATTATGATTAGAAAAAACATTTTTTTAATTATTTAGCCATTGCAGACAATATCCTACTCATGAATTATAACAATTAATTATGATTACTAATCAATCCTATTCGATTTCACCATTTTTAATCTTATTTAAGACCATAAAGGGTGAATTACTATGTCTTATCAATATACACCCAAATAGGAAGAATCCCACTCACCAATTAGTGGTGTGTCCTCTCTGATTTGATGTGAATCCTCTGTATTCTTTGCTTTCTAAAAATTTCTCACTGTATAAATTTTGTATTCCCTGATAGCTATGATTAAATTGCGTAGCTCTTTTCGCGGCGATTGCTTTCATATATTAACTTGTTTGATTTGGATTTAATTTGAAGAATCTGTAATTGATGTTGGCATTATGATATTACAAGTGAAGGCAAGATTTTTAAAGCAAAAGAAATAGAGCGAAGGATATGTTTATAGGCTTACAAATAATAAAATTTAAGCTAAAGTTTCGTAATCAATATATAACGAAAATGCCACTGGGTTTGAGTTTTTTCTATTTTCCTACACATTTTATCAAATTCAACAAGTTGTATATTTTTTCTGACTTTAAACCACATTTCAGATGCAATGGGATAGTTCTTGAAGCCTAATTCCAACTTCTATAAAACAATATACTGTTTGTTTTTTTAAGTAAAATTATGGCTTTACCATTTTGATTTAACTATTTATTTGAGTAAAATTACAGACGTTGCACCAGAAATTGACACAACACCCAAATATCAATTAAATATGAATCAAACAACTATAAAATTAAAGAAATCAAAGAGACAAATAAGAAAGACAAGAAATTTTATAGTGGTTCGATGAAATTTCCAGTCGACGTCCACTTAATCCTTTTTTATTGAAGAATTCTCTTCCGAATATAACAATTTACAATCAATTTATGACTACAATCTAGTAGATCTTGAATTTTCTAAGAGGGTATCAGAGAAAAAGAAGAAGAAGATTGATACCCCTTCTCATTGATGGTCTCTTACTACTTATAGACAAATTCTAGCACAAATCTCGTCATTTTCGGGTTGAACGGGTCTTTTTCTCCAGCTCTGCAGTTCCAGCACAAAGAACATGTCACCACAAACAAATTCCAAAAACATAAAAAAACTTAGCACTAACCATAATAGGTCAGAATTGGCTATGTTGTTCACCCACTCTTCAAGCTTTATTCCATGGTGCGGTCCCCCATCCTGTTTGCATGCAGTCTAAGAGTATCAATCAAGTCGGTACCAATCAAAAATAACTCGGTAACAAGTTGTTCCAATGATCAATTTCCGCAAGTTTCTATCACATCCAAATGCCTATGTCCCAAGGCATGTAAATCAATGAAGCAAATAAGGGTCGGTAATCAAAACAGCTCGGTACCAAATTGTTTTACTTGATCCATTCTTGGCCAATTTTACTTAATTCCTTCATCTGTTATTCTTGATGATTTCTAAGTCTCTGATTCAATTGCCTTACCATTTTGCAGTCCAGTTTATTTGTTTTAGTCTATTTGAGACTGTGGAAAATTTGCTAGAAATACTTGCCTCCGCAAAGTAAACCTTTGGAAATACAAAGCGTGCTCTTCTCAAGAACATGTATCGAGACTATCAAATTGCCATAAGTTGCACTCTCTGGCTATATACTAGACCAATCATAGTGAATTATCCGGTTCCTTCATATTCACCTACAAATCAATGGTCGTTCTGGATCATCATAGCTAAGGACTTTTGTCCTTGCCGAAGTGTAAATTATAAAGCATAATCATCATGTGTTCCCTTAGGATTTAACTATCATAAATTAATCATAAGTCATTCTATAATGCATCTTTAATCACTACAATGCATTGCCACCGATTGGAACATTGCTTATGAATCATCTAGTATCGCCAACACCCTAGCATAAGTTAGTCCAATCGAATCAAAGCAGTGGCACTTATCAATCATTTGGATATCAATATCAAATCATTTCAAATCAAAAGGCACTCAAATCCCAAAGTTTATTTTTTAACTTCTTCGGATTGCATAATCGTAAATCTAGATTGAGCCCATCCGCTCGCTCTTCGACAAAGGGACTAAATATCTAAAACGAGTCCATCCGCTCACTTTCTGTTGAAGGGACTTGCTATCCTGTATAAGTCCATCTACTCGTAGGACTTGCACATTATAATTGTTGCCCCTCTTCTTTGGTTGGGTGATGCAGCGCAACCCTTATTTGGCCAAGGCATAAGTCGTCTACGACTTAAGGAGGCGGTGATGAGTCGTCCACGACTCATCTGGAAAACCAAAGGGGAAGGCATAAGTCGTCTACGACTTAAGGAGGCGGTGATGAGTCGTCCACGACTCATCTGGAAAACCAAAGGGGAAGGCATAAGTCGTCTACGACTTAAGGAGGCGGTGATGAGTCGTCCACGACTCAACTGGAAGACCAAAGGGAAAGTTGTGACGAGTTTACGACTTAACAAAGCAACTATAACTCGTCTACGACTTAACAGGGAGATGAGTCGCTCACGACTCAAGGGGAAGAATACACAAGTGATAAGTCGTCTACGACTTAAGGAAGGTGAGGAGATAAGCCATCCACGACTCAAGGGAGAGGCTGGTATAAGTCGTCCACGACTTAACGAAACTGGAGGTATAAGTCGTCCACGACTTAACACAAAGCAAGAAGACGAAGAAACGAGTTACGACTTAGTTGAGTCGACTGGATTCTTTAAATCGGAAACTGGGTTAAGTCTTAGAGGCCTGGAGCTGTAGATTCTGATGCCGCTTTAACCCATGCCGTAGATTCTCCTGACGAGTTAATCTGAACCGTTATTTCTTAAGTCGCTACTGGAGTATAAGTCGTATGGCGTCTGTTGTAAATAAGTTGAGTCGAATGGAGTTGATAAGTCGGCAACGACTTAAAAGATGTATTTTTCTATGTTGTATTTTCTGTTTGCTGTCGTTAGGCTTTCTTGTAATAAGTCGTTAAGTCGTGTACCTGGTTGAGACGAAGTTATTGATAAGTCGTCACCGACTTATGATGAGTCGTAGGTCGTAGGTGATGAGTCGGAAACGACTTAAGACTTAGGAAATTTTCTGGATTTGTGTTGTAGCCTATAAATAGGCAAGTGGTGTCATTTTGTAAGGTTGTTGATTTTTGAATAAAATTCTCTTTTGATTGCTTTGTGCTTTCATTCTAAATTGGTAGTTGAGTGTAATCTCCTATCTCCTCTTTCGGATAATCGAGTGCGCTCGATTCAACGATTACAGAAGCCGATTCGTGGAATCAAGTGCGCTTGATCAACGCTTGAAGAATTGAAGATCTTTGAACCCGGTATCGTGCGCGATCAACGAGTTCGGGATAGCTAGAGTTCGGTATCTTCGGATCAACGAATTCGGGCATTTCAGCATCTTCCAATCCACCGATTGCTACATTCAACGATCTACATTGTTTTTGATATATCCGCTGCGTCAGTTTTGGTATTAGAGCTTGTTCTAGCCAATCATAGCTAGATCGAGACTTGGAGCCTATTCATTTGAAGTTTGAAGAGATTTGCCGAGCTTGAAGGGAAGGTTTGGGTTTGTGTTTAACACGACCGAGAGTAAGAGGATTGTGGTTCGAAGATTGTTTGATCGAATTTGAATTGGAGGCCGAAACTTTGTCCATCGTGTTCAACGCGATTTGCTACAAAGTGGAAGTTTTCGATCCGTTTCATTTTGGATCAAGATCTGAAAAGTGTTTGAATTTTAAAATATTGAAGTGTTTGTAAAGATTTCAAGTATGCCGCCAAGAAGAGCTAATCGCTACCAAAACGTAGAAGCTTTATATCGAAGAGAAGAGGCTGATGAGATGGAGCAAAGAATCAATGAGAATTTTAGTGAAAAGCTTAACGAAGGAATTGGCCGGTTAGAGAAGCTTATGACGGAGATGAATCAAAATCGGAGAAGGGTTTCACCTGAATCTAATCATGGAGGTAGTAGAATCTCGCCACATTCCAATCGAGACCGAAGTATTGAAAATGATCAAGGGAGTGGGAGGAACGTGAATGATCGTGAACGGAGGAATGTTGATAGAAGGGATGATGGTGGAAGACGTAATGGTAGTAGAGATGTTGGTGGTCAGAATCGACATCGTTATGCATCTGATTTTGAAGAGGAGTATGATGGTGGTAGTGTTCAAGGAAGAGGTCAAGGAAGAAACTATTCTGAGTATGATCACAAATGGGAGTCGGGAATGAAGACTGAAATTCCTGAATTCAAAGGTGGTATGCAAGCGGAAGAGTTTCTAGATTGGGTAGCTAATGTTGAAGAGATTTTTGACTTTAAAGAAGTTCCAGAACAACGTAGAGTGAAGTTGGTTGCTACGAGGCTGAGGGGTAGAGCTTTGGCATGGTGACAGCAAACCAAACTTACACGTGAACGAATGGGAAAGTCAAAAGTTGAATCTTGGGAGAAGATGAAGAAATTGATGAAAGCAACGTTCTTACCTTACAATTATCAAACTTTGATGTATCAACGTTTGCAAAACTTGAGACAAGGGACGAAATCTGTGAATGACTATGCTGATGAATTCTATCAACTTATTGCAAGGAATGATATTATGGAAACAGAAGAGCAGCTGACCTCTAGATTCATTGGGGGATTGAGAATGCAGATTCAGGATATGGTTAATATGTTCGATCCAAGATCTGTGGCAGAAGCACATCAGAAAGCGTTGGCTTGGGAAAAGCAAGGGAGACGAGGAAGTCGTGTGTTTACTAATTCTAACAATCAAGCGAAGGGTGTTGGAGGAAGTTCTAATGTTTCTAAAACTATCAGTAGACCAGTGGTGAAGGAGGTTGAGAAGGCAAGGGTTAACAATGGTTTCAAATGTTACAATTGTCAGGAATTGGGTCATAAAAGCAGTGAGTGCCCAAAGCCAAAGAAGAGAACCATGATTGCAGAAGTTGACGATGAGGATGTGGATGGAGATTGTTCTAATCCAGCTGAGGAGGATGAGCAGGATATTGCGTCAGGAGACGAAGGTTGTAATCTAATGCTGAGGAGATCGTGTTTAACACCGAAGCAGGAGGAAGCTAGTTGGTTGAGAAGTAATATTTTTCAGTCAACATGTACTATTCTGGGGAAGGTGTGTAAGTTTGTGATTGACGCAGGAAGCTGTGATAATATTATTTCAACCGAGGCTGTGACAAAGTTGAAATTGAAAACAGAGAAACATCCGAGTCCATACAAGTTAGCATGGTTGAGAAAAGGAGGAGAAGTGAAAGTGGATAGACGAGTTCGTGTTCCATTCTCTATTGGGAAGAAATACAAAGATGAAATATGGTGTGATGTAGTAGAGATGGATGTTTGCCACTTATTATTGGGAAGACCATGGCAATATGATCGAGCAGTACTACATGACGGTCGGACCAATAGCTACAGTTTTATGTTTAAAGGCACGAAGATTATCTTAGTTCCGAAGAAGAGATCACAAGAAGAAAGTAAGTCAGAAGAAATTGAAGAGCTGAAAACTTTATTGACTTTAAAGGAGTTTGTTAAAGAAGTTGAAGAAGAGCCGGAAGTATTCTTGTTGATTGGGCGTGAGAGCAGTGAAGAAGTTGAAATTCTAGAAGAAGTTAAACCAGTTTTGAAAGAATTTGACGATGTATTTCCAAAGGAATTACCAACGGAGTTGCCACCGTTGAGGGACATACAACATCAGATAGATCTTGTTCCAGGTGCTGTGTTGCCACACAGACCACATTATCGAATGAGTCCGAAGGAACATGAAGAGTTGCGGAGGCAAGTGGAAGAATTGCTTGAACAAGGGCGTGTGCAGGAGAGTTTGAGTCCTTGTGCTGTACCAGCTTTATTGGTACCCAAAAAGGATGGAACATGGAGGATGTGCACTGACAGTCGAGCATTAAATAAGATTACTGTGAGATATAGATTTCCAATGCCGAGGTTGGATGACTTGTTAGATCAAATAAGCGGAGCTACTATATTTTCGAAGATTGATTTGAAGAGCGGATATCATCAAATTCGTATCAGACCAGGCGATGAGTGGAAAACTGCTTTCAAAACCAGGGAGGGTCTATACGAATGGTTGGTCATGCCATTTGGTTTATCCAATGCACCGAGTACATTTATGAGGGTGATGAATCAGATTTTTCGACCGTTCATTGGGAAATTTGTGGTGGTGTATTTTGATGATATTCTGATTTACAGTGGGAGTCCAGAGGAACATCTGAATCATCTTAGAGAAGTGCTGATGGTACTGAGACAAGAACAATTTTATGCTGCTACGAAGAAATGCGTGTTCATGACACACAGTGTTTTATTTCTGGGGTATGTTGTTTCAGAGAAAGGTATACAAGTTGACCAAAGTAAAGTTGAGGCGATCAGAGATTGGCCACAGCCCAAGACGATAACGGAAGTTCGTAGTTTTCAAGGGTTGGCTTCATTTTATCGGAGGTTTATTCCACACTTTAGTAGTGTGATGGCGCCAGTTACAGATTGCATGAAAGGTAAACAGTTTGCATGGACAGAGGAAGCCGGGAATGCTTTTGGGAAGATCAAGGAATTGCTGACGTCTGCACCAATTCTAGTGCTACCTGATTTTCAGTTAGTGTTTGAACTACATACTGATGCATCCAAGGTTGGAATTGGAGGAGTGTTGAGTCAGAAGGGACGTCTAATTGCATATTTCAGTGAGAAGTTGTCAGGAGCGAAGATGAGATACAGTACGTATGATGTGGAATTCTATGCTGTTGTACAATCTATTAAACACTGGAGACACTATCTATTTCAGAAGGAGTTTGTTTTGTATACTGATCATGAAGCATTGAAGCATTTGCAAGGGCAAGACAAGATTTCAGCGAGACATGCATCATGGATTGCATATCTGCAACAATTTACATTTGTTGTGAAACACAAGTCAGGAGTGACGAATCGTGTTGCGGATGCGTTGAGTAGAAGAAATCACTTGTTAACTACATTGAAGGTTGAAGTGACGGGGTTTGAAATATTGCCACAGTTATTCACCGATGATCCTTACTTTGCAAAGTTTGTTGATAAAGTCAAGGATGGGGAGACGAATGAGTTCATAATGACAGATGGTTTTCTGTTCAAAGGAAATCGATTGTGCATACCAGAGGGTAGTCTGAGAATGAAGATTATCAAGGAGTTACACGAAGAGGGACATGTTGGGAGAGACCGTACCTTACAGTTGATTTCACAGTCCTACTTTTGGCCATCGATGAGGAAAGAAGTGGAAAGATTTGTGGAGCGATGTCATATATGTCAAGTTTCGAAAGGAACTGCGACTAATGCTGGTTTATATATGCCGTTACCGGTACCAACTAAACCATGGGTTGATGTGAGTATGGACTTTGTTTTGGGTTTACCTCGAACCCAACGGGGAAACGATTCCATTTCTGTGGTGGTTGATCGATTTTCGAAGATGGCACACTTTATTGCTTGTAAGAAGACGGCAGATGCTGTTCATGTTGCTCAATTGTTTTTCAAGGAGATCTATCGACTTCATGGATTGCCAGAATCTATTGTGTCAGATAGAGATACTCGATTTCTGAGTCACTTTTGGTTGAGTTTGTGGAAGATGGTGGGAACGAAGCTGAAATTTAGTAGTGCTTATCATCCGCAGACAGATGGACAGACTGAGGTGGTAAACAGATCATTGGGAAACTTGCTGAGGTGTCTTATTCAAGATAATCTGAAGAGTTGGGATATGAAGTTATGCCAGGCAGAGTTTGCCCATAATCATGCTGTGAATCGAAGTACTGGGTTCAGTCCATTCCAGATTGTTTATTCAAGCTTACCGAAAGGACCGTTGGATTTAACGGTAGTGCCACAATCAAAGAAGATAGCTAAGAAAGCTGCTGATTTTGTTGAAGGATTGACGGAATGTCATAAACTCGTTCAAGAACGATTGGAGAAAGCAAATGAGAAATATAAACGAACTGCAGATTTGAAACGAAGAAATGTAGAGTTTAATGAAGGAGATTTGGTTTATGCAGTATTAACAAAAGACCGTTTTCCAGTGGGCGCTTATAACAAGTTGAAAGCCAGGAAAATTGGTCTGGTGGAAGTTGTGAAACGAATCAATGAAAATGCTTATAAACTGAAGCTGCCAGATGATGTGTATACATCTGACGTATTCAATGTTAAGCATCTCGTACCATATCATGGGGATGAGTTTTTTGGGGATGAAGAGTGTGCAAATTCGAGGTCGAATTTCTCTCAACCTGGGGAGGATGATGCAGCGCAACCCTTATTTGGCCAAGGCATAAGTCGTCAACGACTTAAGGAGGCGGTGATGAGTCGTCCACGACTCATCTGGAAAACCAAAGGGGAAGGCATAAGTCGTCTACGACTTAAGGATGCGGTGATGAGTCGTCCACGACTCATCTGGAAAACCAAAGGGGAAGGCATAAGTCGTCTACGACTTAAGGAGGCGGTGATGAGTCGTCCACGACTCAACTGGAAGACCAAAGGGAAAGTTGTGACGAGTTTACGACTTAACAAAGCAACTATAACTCGTCTACGACTTAACAGGGAGATGAGTCGCTCACGACTCAAGGGGAAGAATACACAAGTGATAAGTCATCTACGACTTAAGGAAGGTGAGGAGATAAGCCATCCACGACTCAAGGGAGAGGCTGGTATAAGTCGTCCACGACTTAACGAAACTGGAGGTATAAGTCGTCCACGACTTAACACAAAGCAAGAAGACGAAGAAACGAGTTACGACTTAGTTGAGTCGACTGGATTCTTTAAATCGGAAACTGGGTTAAGTCGTAGAGGCCTGGAGCTGTAGATTCTGATGCCGCTTTAACCCATGCCGTAGATTCTCCTGACGAGTTAATCTGAACCGTTATTTCTTAAGTCGCTACTGGAGTATAAGTCGTATGGCGTCTGTTGTAAATAAGTTGAGTCGAATGGAGTTGATAAGTCGGCAACGACTTAAAAGATGTATTTTACTATGTTGTATTTTCTGTTTGCTGTCGTTAGGCTTTCTTGTAATAAGTCGTTAAGTCGTGTACCTGGTTGAGACGAAGTTATTGATAAGTCGTCACCGACTTATGATGAGTCGTAGGTCGTAGGTGATGAGTCGGAAACGACTTAAGACTTAGGAAATTTTCTGGATTTGTGTTGTAGCCTATAAATAGGCAAGTGGTGTCATTTTGTAAGGTTGTTGATTTTTGAATAAAATTCTCTTTTGATTGCTTTGTGCTTTCATTCTAAATTGGTAGTTGAGTGTAATCTCCTATCTCCTCTTTCGGATAATCGAGTGCGCTCGATTCAACGATTGCAGAAGCCGATTCGCGGAATCAAGTGCGCTTGATCAACGCTTGAAGAATTGAAGATCTTTGAACCCGGTATCGTGCGCGATCAACGAGTTCGGGATAGCTAGAGTTCGGTATCTTCGGATCAACGAATTCGGGCATTTCAGCATCTTCCAATCCACCGATTGCTACATTCAACGATCTACATTGTTTTTGATATATCCGCTGCGTCATTGGGGAAACCGTTATCTATCCATTTAGCTATCAAACACAATGGATAACTTTTTCCTAATAGCATCGTTCAATAATATCAAAATCAAACATCACTTAACACCCATTATCAAATCTTTCCTATATTCTTTTTCAAATCAAGGTGCGACAAGAAAAAATTAAAATTTCAAATCTAGACAAGGATTACTCTTAAACCTTAACCTAGAGCATGCCTTAGGATCGACTAAGATCATGTACATGAGTATGTTGCCCGGTAGTAATTCTTTTGTAGTTTATTAAAAGAAAAATCAGAATGTAGAAAACAAACTTAACTTTGATCCCTCTCGATCATGGGACTATTATACCCGACCCAGATCCTCGGTTTGGACGAGGTATATCTGCTATAAGTGGTGCTCGCTCATGCTTTACCACTATAGTTTGATTCCTTATATATTGTTATAGCTAAATACTATGAATCCGCTCTTCAATAAAATCCTATAGGTGCATGCATTCACTGGTTTCATGCCCATCAAGATTATAGAATAGGCAATATTTTCCAAATATCCTGTCCCACTCTATAGGCTCTCTCTTCACGAGTTTCCTGTTGGGAATCTGCACCCTCGCATCAAGGTAGATCCTCTCTGAGGTCTCTGTTAATTTAGTGTAAGAGGAAAACTTTGGCTTCTTCTTCATTCGCCTGGATCCTCCAAATCCATCATTAGCTTTTGCTTTCCCTTATCCCTTCCATATCCTGCCTTGGATGGTCCTCCATCCTCCATGGCATTGACTTCACTACTCCGTCCTTCTGCATCCTCTTAGTAGATATATCTCTCAGCTTGACAATAAAAGTCTTCGAGATCCACTGGCAGATCCCTTTCTAGTTCTATCTTAAAATCTGTTTTGTGAGCCACACCAGAAACCATCGCCACCAGAACTATTGATGGGTTGGCTTTTACATTATAACAACCGCTGTGTTGAACCTAGTCAAATAGCTTTTAAGGTCTCACCTACCAAATGCTTCACACCAGATAGCATCATCGCATTCCTCACCTGAACAATGTGGGCTCTGAACTAGTTCATGAATCTTTCCACTAATTTAGGCCACGTGCTGATAGACCTATTATCCAATTTGTGAAACTACATGGCTACAAAATCAGTCCAATACAGCAAGAAGCACTGCCCCATCACCTTCTCCGAAGCCCCAAACACTCTCATGTGTTGGATATACCTCATCAGGTGAACTGTTGGATCCGTCCTTCCATCATACAGCTCTAAAATAGATAGTTTGAAATTAGTGGATTCCTAACGTATCAGATGTTCAGGATAAATGGCTTTATGTTTACATCCTCCAAACCTCGATCTGGAGCTCCACTTTGAAGCACTTATCTTATCATGCTAGAAATTCTGTCATTGTCATTCAGTCAAAATCCTTGAGCCTCTGCATGAATTTGATTCACATCTTCATCCTGCTCCCTTTCCTATGGGGAACTTCTAGTCCTAATCCTTGTTGTTGTAAGTTCACATTCTGACCCTCGTTTCTAACTCTAGTACTGCCCATTCCTAGTATCCCAACTTGCTCAAAACATAAATTGGTCATGCCCCCCAGAAAATTACGGTTAGTACCGCTCTGGGCAGGTTGGTACCGAGTTGTAGTGCTTCTAGGGGGTTCGGTCCAACTTGCTTTACCTTGTTGTTTGGTGCACCAGCATCGCCTTCTGGCCTCCAATTCTAATTTCCACCTTCTTTGGTTGTCCTTTGATTCTCGTCCTCTGGAAGAACCCATTCATTATCTCCTCTTTCTAAGCCATCAACCTCTTTCGCATCCTTGTCATCATCCCTTTCATCTCTTCCCTAGTCACATAAATAAAAGGCAGGTTTGAATTTGAGGACACCTCTTGGCTACCTCCATGCTTTGATTGGCTTGGTTCGGCAGTAGCTCCCGTAGTAGTCCTCTTTGTCTTCTCAAATACCGGGCTTGAACTCAACTCCCAATGAAAGCACCAAAATTTTTATCCCAAAAAGTGACATAACACTCTTTTATTAATTAAATCCAAATCAAACAAATATAAAATTGAAGGAATCAAAGAGAAAATAAGAAAAACAGAAATTTTTTATAATGGTTCAGCGAAATCTACGGCGTACATCCACTTAATCCTTTTTTTGATGAATTCTCTTCGGAATACCACAATATACATCAATTTCCAACTTCAATTTAGTAGATTTTGGATTTTCCAAGAGGGTATAAGAGGAAAAGAAGAAGAAGATTGATCCCCCTTCTAGTTGAAGGTTCCTTGCTATTTATAGTCAAGTCCTAGCATGAATCTTGTCATTTCAGACTTGAATGAGTTTTTTCTCTAGATTTGAAGTTTCAGCACTGAGAATAGGTCGCCATGCACGAATAATAACACATAACAAATCAGTATCGACCATAATATGTCGATGCTAATGTATTTGTTTATCCACTCTTCAAGCTTTGTTCCATGGTGAGGTCCCCATCCTATTTGCATGCAATCTAAGAATATCAATCAAGCCTGTACCATTTAAAAATAACTCAGTATCGCGTTGTTTCCATGACCAATTTCTACAAGTTTTCTTCACATCCAAATGCCTAAGTCCTAAGGCATGCAAATCTATAGAGGAAATAAGGGTCGGTACTGAGTTGTTTTGCGTGATCCATTCTTGGCCAATTTTGCTTAGTTCCTTCATCTTGTTATTCTTGATGATTTCTAAGTCTTTGATTTTGTTCCCTTGTCATTTTTCAATCCAGTTTATTTGTTTAAGTATGTTATGAGACCATGGAAATTTTTCCTGAAATAACAAAGTGTTACATCCTTCTTTCCTTAAAATAATTTCGTCTTTGAAATTCCAAGACAGGGAAAATGCAACTCGCTTTATAGCGTACGAACATACAAAATAAACATAACTACATCCATCTAGCATCCATAATACAATGCAAACAAAAGCACAACCAAGAGTATATAGTACGTATTGTTGGGCGCATTCTCACCCAGAAGACCTTGAGACCGAGGAGCATGACTCATCCATCCAGGCTCGCCTAAGCCCATCCGGTATTCTCGTCCTCCAAGGCCCATTCGGCAGGAACCCATTCGGTAGTCTTAGGCAAACACCGAAGCAATATTCTTCCATCCCACCGGACCAGCTGCCACCGGTCCAACCTACTTCCATCCCACCACCGGTCCAACCTACTGCCACCGAACCAATATTCTTCCATCCCGCCGGACCAACTGCCACCGGTCCAACCTACTTCCATCCCACCACCGGTCCAACCTACTTCCATCCCACTACCGGTCCACTCTACACTCCAACCACCTCCAAACCAAGCAATGCCGAACCAAGATATACCAGGCTAGATCACATCAGCCCAGGCCCATCAGCGACTATACATATCCTGGACCCCTACCCCTAGCCTCACTCTATAAATAGAGGGGCAGGGGTATAGCAATGGGGACAAGTTTGAGAGCTCAAGCACGGAAGGAACTTTCAAACAACTTTCTTTTACTTGTATCAAAGCTTTGTACTTGTAATAAAAAGAAGAGAAGAGAAATAACATATAAAGTGGACGTAGGCACATTCTGGCTGAACCACTATAAATTTGCGTGTCTTTTTACAGTTTAGCCCCTGCTTTTCATATATTTGCATAAATCTCCAAAATCACTAAGAACAACATAAGATCTACTAAATCATACGACTTTGAGGTGTTTGTCCATTTTTTGTGCAAACATTTTTGGTGCTTTCATTGAGAGCTAGAAGCTCGAAGCTTCAGCTTCATCTACTTAACATGTTTTCCTAACAGCATCGTCCGCCACTTGGAAAACATGCCTCCCAAACAGAGAAAAGATGTTAACAAAGGAAAAAACATCGCATCCAGCAGTCTTCCAGATCCAGCTGTCACGAATCAAGTAAATCGTCCTCCTCCAGCAACGGTAACAAATGAAGGACAGGCTAACCCAACCACTCCTGCCACAGAACCGCCTGCAGCAATTACTAGGGCAGATTTGGACAGAGTTGTTGTTGAAGTAACTAACCGCTTCACGTCCCAGCAGGAAGCCTTGGTGGACCATCTCATGTCACGCTTGAGGGACGCTGAAGAATCCAACCGCAACACTGAATCATGGGGCGAGTCCCATTCTGGAGGATCTCAGAGACAGCAAAGATCTTCCTTCTTCGAAGGAGCTAACGGCAGAAGTAGCCGTGGTAGGAGCCGAGACCGAGCACAGCCCGAAGTTAGGCCTGAGGAAATGTTTGGTACCGAACCCAACGGGGAAGGTACCGGGCGAAGGTCAACTGTAGCTGAGCCTGTCATGCTGCCTAACCACAGAAACACCAATGAACGGGGCCGAGCTAGAGTTCGGCCCGAAGTTGGACCCGAGGAAGTGCTTAGATCAGAACCCAACAGAGGGAGATCAAGGCAAGGGCCAACTGTAGCTGACCCAAGCGTGCTCCCAGAAGATCAAAGGCAGCCACTGGAAAATATGAGGAATGAAAGACGATACCATCCCTACAGGTCGTCTGGACGGAATCAATCCCACAGAACAGAACCAAACTCATTTCTATCTGCTCCAAGTTCTGATGAAAGGATGGCACGCTTATTCAGAGAGTGTGTCCAACGGGAACAAAGAGATCGAGGGATAGGCGCTAGGGTAACCAGCCCTTTCGCCCGCAATCTCGAAATTGCTATCACCCCCCGAGAATGGAAGATGCCAATAATGGAACCCTACAAAGGAACCTCCGATCCCGTTGTACACTTACAGAGGTACACGCAGCATATGCTCATGAGTGGAGCAACAGAGGGAGTACTGTGCAAATGCTTTCCGCTCTTCTTAGCTGATCTTGCTACCTCCTGGTTCTGTCATCTACCCCAGGGATCCATCAGCTCGTGGGAAATGTTGAAAGAAAAATTTATCAGTCAGTTCCGCATTCATGTGGAGCAACCTAAGGACGCTTATTCCTTATCCAACGTCAAACAGAAACCTGGAAAAAAAGCTGCAGCAATACCTAACCAGATTCAACGCCGCAGCAGCCGCAGTTCAAGATGCCGATGAGAAGCTTATCCTAATGGCCCTCTGCAGTGGTGTGCATCCGGACACTAAATTTGCCAGAAGATTGACAAAAGAAAAACCAGCTACTTTACCCGATTTCTTCCATGAAGCCGGGAAATACATGAGGCTTGAGGATGCTGCCGTTGAGGGGCAGTCAGGACAGCAAAATAAGACGACCCACGGCAACGCCCCTGCTGTGGCGAGGGACGTTCGAAGAAATGATTCCAGAGACAATGCTGGGGGCAAGAAGGTAGAAAAGCGCCTATATCGGCCAGGACCAAGATTCGACACTTACACCCCTTTGAACGAGACCGTCGAAAATATCTTCCTTGCCACCCAAGGCGAAGTTAGATACAAACGCCCACCATACAAGAAAGAATCAGATAACGCACAGAAGTCTGGAAAATTCTGCCGCTTCCACGAATCTCATGGACATGATACCAACGAATGCCATCACCTCCGAGATCTGATTGAGGAACACATCAGAAGGAAGAAACTGGAACGTTATGTAAAAAGTCAAGACAGGACTCCAGCTCCTGCCAATGAAAACCCAAGGCTACCCTCACCAGGGACCGACAGAGGAAACCGCAACGCTAACAGCTCTAGTCAAGAAAAGATAGTGGTCCATACCATCTCAGGAGGTCCGCACATCGCAGACAGAAGTTGGAGAGAAATGGAAAGATTTGGGAAGTCGCTTAGAGACGATAAAGACTGTGTCAATACGGTTATAGAAGAGCGCCACCCAAAGCGGAAAGAAAGTGATGACATCACATTCAGTAAGCGCGACCTAGAAGGAAGACAGTACCCTCACATGGATCCCATGGTTATCTCTGCCCGACTCGGTCCCGCCGAAGTTTACCGAATCCTGGTAGACACTGGAAGCTCTGTAAATATCCTGTTCAAACACGCATTCGACAAAATGAAGCTATCAATGAAGGATGTATCTCCCTGCGAAAAACCACTACACGGTTTCACTGGAGATGCGAAGATGCCCCTCGGGCAACTGGACCTCTTTGTTGAGATTGGAAGCCATCCCCGCTCAGTTGTACGGAAACAGACGTTTGTGCTAATAGAAAACCATTCGGCCTACAACGCCTTCTTAGGAAGACCAGCCTTGTCTGACTTCCAAATTGTCCTAGCCCCATGGTGCCTGAAAATGAAATTTCCAACAGACAATGGAGTAGGGGAGGTGGAAGGAGACCAGGATATTGCACGAGACTGCTATGTAACCGAACTTCGCAACAACCACAGGAAGGATAAAGGGAAAGGTGTAGAGATTGCCCTCTACACAAAAAGCCTTGAAGCATAGCAACTAAAGAAAGCCCCTCCTCTTCGATACACCAGCGACCCTTTCAATGAATTAGACCCTAGGGACAAAGGGGAGGAGGCCACCGCCGAGCCTGCAGAGGCTATGGAGTTTATATCTGTAGACAAGCACGACTCAAGTAGACTACTGAAGATTGGGTCCCAACTAAAAGCTGAATTAAAGGAACAACTCATCGATTTTCTCCGTCACAACCTGGATGTATTCGCATGGTCACACGCTGACATGACTGGAATCTCCCCCGACATAGCCTGCCACGTGTTAAACATTGATCCTACCAAGGCGCCTGTAAAACAAAAAAAGAGAAGTATGGGGGTAGAGCGATCAGCAGCCCTCGATGAAGAAGTGAAGAATCTACTCGCCAATGACTTCATACGAGAAGCTGTTTACCCAGAATGGATCGCCAACCCGGTACTAGTAAAGAAGGCTAATGGGAAGTGGCGGACCTGCATTGATTTCTCCAACCTAAACGACGCCTGCCCAAAGGATTGCTTCCCACTTCCCAGAATCGACCAACTTGTAGACAGCACAGCCGGGCACGAGCTCCTATCTTTTATGGACGCATACTCAGGATATAACCAAATTCCTATGCATGCTCCCGACCAAGACCACACTAGTTTCATCACCGACAGGGGTTTATACTGCTATAAGGTAATGCCTTTCGGACTTAAAAATGCAGGAGCCACCTACCAGCGCCTCGTCAACAAGATGTTTGTAGGGCTAATAGGACAAACTATGGAAGTATATGTGGATGACATGCTAGTGAAATCACGGAAGGCCAAAGATCACGTAAGCCACCTAGGCGAAATGTTCCAGGTACTTCGACAGTATGGAATGAAGTTGAATCCACTAAAGTGCTCCTTTGGAGTGTCATCGGGAAAATTCTTAGGGTTCATCGTCCATGCCCGAGGGATTGAAGCAAACCCTGAACAAGTCCGAGCATTAAGGGACATCAAGATACCTTCCACCCGAAAGGAAATGCAAAGCCTAAATGGAAAAGTGGCCGCCCTAAGCCGATTCATCTCCAAGGCAACGGACAAGTGCGTCCCCTTTTTCGAAGCTCTAAAGAAAGATAAAGGAAAGTTCGAATGGACGGACGAATGCTTAACCGCTTTCCTTAACCTAATCGAACACCTCCAGAAACCACCGGTACTCTCGACCCCAAGCGAAGGCGAAGAATTATACCTATACCTTGCTGTGTCATCTCACGCTTTAAGCGCTGCCTTGGTAAGGGAAGACAACCGCACGCAACGACCAGTTTACTTCGTCAGTAAAAGGTTTACTGGGGCAGAAGTCAGATATCCTAAACTTGAAAAGTTAGCATACTGTTTACTAATCACTTCACGAAAACTACGTCACTACTTCCAATCCCATTCCATCAAAGTTCTGACCGATCAACCACTGAGGCAGGTACTCCATCGTCCCGACACTTCCGGGCGACTACTTAAATGGTGTATTGAGCTGAGTCAATATGATATCACCTATCACCCTCGCACCGCCATCAAGGGACAAGCCATGGCTGATTTCATTGCAGAGTTCACTACCAACGAGGATAAGGAGCAGCTGGAAATAACAGAAGATATCAAGTGGAATCTCTTTGTGGACGGTGCATCTAACGAACAAGGCTCGGGGGCAGGTGTGGTAATAATCACTCCCAGGGGAAATAAATTGCACTATGCTATAAGGTTGGAGTTCGCTGCCACCAACAACGATGCAGAATATGAAGCAGTGATAGCTGGACTAGAAATTGCCATAGAAATCGGAGCCAATTCTTTGTGTCTTCACAGCGATTCTCAACTTATTGTTAATCAAATACTAGGAGAATCCCAAGCTCGAGAGGAACGACTCATAGCATATCTAAAGAAGACCAAGTTGCTTCTCAGCCGATTGGATCAGTACTTAGTCAAACACATCCCTCGGGAAGAGAACCAAGAGGCCGACGAATTGGCAAAGCAAGCGAGTATGAGAGACATCGCCATCTTCGGGGCAGTAACCATCTCAAAGCAAACGGTCCCAAGTTTCGAGCAAGTGAATCTGATAGCTGCAGCCGAAGAAGAAACTTGGATGACTCCCATCCGAAACTACCTACAAAGTGGCACACTACCCGACGGGCGTAATGAAGTCAAGAAAATCTTGAGGAAAGCGTCCCGCTATACAATACAAGAAGACATCCTCTATCGGCGCGGTTTCTCTAACCCATTATTAAGTTGTGTCGCCGGAAGGGAAGCCAAGGAAATCTTATCCAACATCCATCAGGGGAGCTGTGGAGATCACACCGGGGGGCAAACATTAGCAAAAAAGATACTTCGATACGGATATTTCTGGCCTACCTTAAGCAAGGACGCCTTAGATTTCGTCAAGAGATGTGACAGATGCCAAAAATTTGCTAAGATTCCACGGCTACCAACAACTGAGATTACTCAAATGACCAGCCCTTGGCCCTTCGCAATATGGGGAATTGACTTAATCGGCGAGCTACCGATGGGCCGAGGCGGGGCCAAATATGCTATAGTGGCAGTTGATTATTTCACCAAATGGGTGGAAGCAGAACCTCTGAATAAAGTATCTTCAGCAAAAGTTATTAACTTCTTGATCAAAAATGTTCTGTGCAGGTATGGAGTCCCACTCATAATCATATCAGACAATGGACTTCAGTTTGACAGCGAGGAATTCGCCAACTGGTGCCGAGAACACGGAATTCATAAAAGCTTCTCATCCGTAGCGTATCCCCAGGCAAACGGACAAGTCGAAGCAGTCAACAAAATTCTGAAAACTCTGATCAAAAAGAAGCTTGAAAAGTCAAAAGGCGCTTGGGTGGACGAACTCCCTACGGCACTGTGGGCTTACCGCACATCTTTCAGAACATCAATGGGGCACACTCCTTTCTCTTTGGCTTACGGATCGGAGGCTATGCTCCCGATTGAGACCCTTGTGCCTTCCCACCGTAGGATCCACTATAAGCCAGAAGAGAATGAAGAGCTCCTCAACATGTCTTTGGATCTAGTCGAGGAAAGAAGAAATGATGCAGTCCTTAAAGCAGCAGCCCACAAACAACAAGTGGCGGCACACTACAACTCCAAAGTCAAGCATCGTACCTTACAAGAAGGGGATCTTGTCCTCAAGCAAATCTTCCCTCGCCCCGGAGCACTAGACCCAATCTGGGATGGACCATATGTAATTCATAAAGATCTCCACAACGGAGCCTATATTTTGTCAACAGTGGACGGAGAGGTGTTCCAGAGGGCATGGAACATCCAACACCTCCGTCGATACTTTTCTTAACTTGTATTGCCCATATGAAGTGAATTAACAAAGAGAATCAGTGGACGTAGGCCTTTTCGTGCCGAACCACTTTAAAAAAACCTTGTCTCTTTTTTAACTTGTTCCTTTATATCTTGGCTACTTGTTAACTTTATCCTTTTCTGTTGAACGAAATCCTACGCGTATAGCATCTCCACTCAAAGCACCTCACGGCGCGACTTCACCTGGGCAAAACCCAACAGGTACTATGCGAATCTATGCCCTCGCCTATGAGACACTTTTGCCCCAGCATCCCTCTGCTGCGGGTTAACTCATTGCTCGCGACGGCCCTTAAAGCCAACTGTAATGAGCCGATTATAAGCCACCGAGAAGGCCGACTATAGCCGAGGCAGCTCATTACGGCGTTAGGCTCGCCGGCAACTGTGAACCGACTATAAGCCCCAACATAAGGTGTGGCCAGCCAGGGGCAGTTCACAGTTGACGATCGGCACCCACGCTAGCCGGCCACAGTAAATCGAATAATACCCACGATTACGGGCCATAATGGCCCGGGTAGTTACTATGCGCGATCTCGGCTCCGATGTGTCTTAAGTACGGCTGTGGTAAAAAAGAATTAACTCCCCGCGGAGGCGTAAGATGGGTGACAAATGTCTCCAAGACCCACAGCTAGGGAAAGTGACTACAAAACCCGTTTGCCACGAACTTAAGCACATCGAAGGCCTTCCGTGATTGGAAGTTTTACTATTTCGCATATTTCAATTTTACTTAAAAAGCTTTCCTCCTATCCTCTATAACAATCCATAAAGTACAGAATACAGAGTAGGAGGCATTCGCCAATGGATGCGGAGATTCACAATCGGATGACAGGGCATTCAACTACTTTCCATGCTCGGTCCTACAAGATATTTGAAACTGCCATCTACAAACAGAACATGAAAGGCGGTATTTTCTTTCTTTATGTACAGATGCATGACTATAATTTGTTCACACCACACACTAATATTACAAGTCATGAAATTATGTTTTAAACCAAAGCCTGACATCGAACATAATTCAATCACAAGAGTATACATAGCTATATTTCTCATACGACATGTCGAAATAGCAACAAACATTCAAGAAACGACAAAATCAGCTAAAGAATTACACGTCAAAAATAAGACTATTTACTACAATTGACAAAATATTACAACCTAAAGGCTACTTTACTGTTTTTTCGACTAACATGTACAACCCTGTCGAATCCACAAAAAGAGTTTTTCCAGGTATAGTCAAGGGGCCGGCTGCAGTGGAGCTTTATCCTTGTCCTGTAGACCCCCTGTTCAGTCAGAGAAAGGATTCATTAGTAGTAAGCAACCAAATTGATGGAGAAACTAGAAAAGGGAGACTTACCAGCGTCTGTTTCATGACTATCCTGGTCGTCATCCTCTACCTGCACGCCTACCTCCTCAGCGGCAAGCAACCGCATACCTTCTTTCACCGCCACCTTCTCCTCCTTAGTAAACTGAGCAGTGACCGCATCCATGCTAAAGACCACGCCACCATCTTTATCCGCATCGGCCTTAGCCTCCTCCAAAGCCCGAAGATAGATCTTAGCCATGACCCTGGGAAAATCATCCATCCAGGAGAGGTTGCCCTGCTTCCAAGTTCGGAAATACATGTCTGGAGCATTTCGTCCATCATTCCCTCATTCTCCTCAAACTCCCTCATCCGGGCCTCGGAAGCCGACAACCTTTCGACGGCGGCATCTCTCTCCAATCGGTATCTCGAGCAATCAGCCTGAAGGGCCCTCCGCATCACCTCCATCTCTTCCTTCAGCCTAACTTGAGCAAGCTCTGCAGCCCCAAGTTTCCCGGACAACTCCTCTACCTGCTCAAGATCCACCTTCCGAACCTCGTCCACTGTGGCGATGGCCATGTCGATCCGTTCCTTGCAAGTAACTTCCATTTTCCGCAGTTCGGCCCGGCTAGCCTCTTCCATGGTTTTCTTCAGTCGTCCAAAAGTAGCCTCATGCTGAGAAATCTGAATAGCCTGATCCGCAAGCTGTTTGGCCTGATCCGAAACCACCAATCGTAGTCGGATGTTGGCACTCCCAATCTCCTCTCCAGCCTTAACCAGCCGGGCATGATGCCCCATCAGCTTCTTAGTCTCCTCCGCCACCCGATCAATATTAGTCTTGGCCTCATCTCCCATGGTAACTATCCGAGTGGTAAGTAGATCAAGATCTAAGGACTTAGCTTCATCAAGCACCCGTACCATGGGATTGCGGGGAAGAAGGTGCTCACCAGTAACCTCATCAAAGGTAATGTCGTGGGAACTTGGATCCAGATCAGGATGACCCGCAAATGGATTACAAGCCAAGTCAGGACGGTCGATATGAGTAACGGATGGGTTTCTAGATGGGTGCGGAGAGGGTGCAAACTCGCTACCCTCCTCAGTGATATCATGAAGAGGCTGAGCCGGAAGCTGAGGACCGGGCAAAGGTTCGGATAAAGGATGACTCCTCTTCCTCTGCTGAATACCCTCTTCGATGACCCCAAGAAGAGGACGGTAGCCGACTACATCCCCGGAGCGTTGGGTCGAGGGCTTCGGCTTAGCAGAAGTTTTGGAAAGCTTATATTGCTCAAGCCTGTGTCGAAGGTCTGAGGCCTTGGATGTCTTGCCTGCTCCTGATATAAAGAACAAGTGTCACAAACTTACATCACTATATGATTCGAGAAACGCGGTAAATTACAAGTTAAAAAAGGAAAAAGAAACACAGCTGTGGTTGTACAAACCCTGGGGAGGAGTAGGATACTGCAATAAGTCCTGGATTTCATTCCAGGACGGGAGCGGGTCATAAAATATTCCTAAGTCCCTATCATTAATGAAGCATGCAGGAGTCAAGAATTCACCTTGAGTCGTCGGAGCCACCTTGGCTGGAATGGTCTGAGAAGACTCACTTGCACCAGTACCGGCCCTGTCCACTTTCCCGGTTTTCTCTACCAAAGCCGGATCTTCATCCAGCCCCTCGAAAGCCTGATGGAACGCATCATCCGTCCACTTCTGAATCTCGCCCGCTTGCCCAGGGAGTAAGGCCCCGATGCCATCGCCACCTTTATCACCTTCCCGACCATCTCCACCCTCGCCTCTTTCCTCCTCTATGTCTTCCTCCTCCCGGGTAAGTGGACAATTGCTGGGGGAGGGACCGTCCGACTTCTTGAGTTTCTTACCTCCGACAGCTGGAGGTTTTGTGAAAGGTTTCCTCTTGCTACTCTCCACAGAAACACCTTCTTTGGTCTGAGCAGCCGCCCTCTCCTCCGCCGTCTCCCTCAGCTTAACTACTGACTGCTGTGGGAGGATTAAGTTGTACTCCAGAAGGATCGCATTTCTGATCAGGAAGGCAGATGATCTATATTTCCCAAGAATAGCTTCTATCTCAACCGCCGTCTGAACCAGGCGGTCAGTCTCCACAATCGCAAAGCCACCTGTCGCTAGCAAAAATGAGAGAGTATGAGAAGAAGCATCGCAACCGGAATAGAAATTATAAGCGAAAACTCAACTTACATCCAGAGGTGAAACGCCTAAAAGAAACTGAGTCGTCCTTGACGAAGAACCACTCCTTCTTGAACATGCTGAATTTAGAGTACAGATCCAAAACCGGCTTGAAGGTCACAGCTGACTCCAAGCTAATGTATGGGGACCCTTTCTTATAGCCCCTCAGATTATATAGATACCGGATCTCCCGATTGGAAGGAGCACGACCATACTTCCTCTGGAAGATGACGAAGAGGCTCACCAGTATAGCGTAAGAGTTGGGTTGAAGTTGGAATGGGGCCACCTTTAGATATGTGAGGAAGCTGGCTATCCAAGCATTGAGAGGAGGAATGGCACCACACATGCAGTGGTATCTACTGTAGGCAAAGTACCCTTCAGGAGGATCGTACGGCATAACTTCTCTCCCTGGCAACAGCAAATGCGCCCTATCAATTCCGAAAGACCGGGAAATGACGTCGAGCTGCTCCTCCTTAAGGGAGCTAGGAAAGCAATCGGGCGGGGAGTTCAGAAGTTCCTGAGGGCCGTACCCATCCACTAGTGATCTCGGGATTGGACCGTGACGTTCGGGATTCGGCTGAGCTGGGGGCACGGCGGAGGAACTTCCTTCACCCCCAGATTTCTTCTTGTCTGATCGAGTCTCTGCTTTGCGAGACATTATCTACAACACCGGGAAAACATGTTGTTAGAATAAAGGATGTAAAAAAAAAAGGTAAGTATATAATATGGAATTCTACTCATAAAGTCAAAATGCTTAAAACTCCCATTATCATTCGGTAAAACTAAATATAAGATTCCATCCGGCATTCTCGTTCGGCATTCTCATCTGAAAATTTCATTCGGCACGTATGGCACACGCACTTCATTCGGTGGGCACAGACAAAAAACCATTCGGCTAAGGGAAATTGAGACCTTGTTCGGCAAGTGAAATGGTTCGGCAAGCTGGGATGATTCGGTAGAGGATCAGAATTTGATTCGGCTATGTGACTAACTTGGCTTGGCTGTTCGTTCGGTAGAAGGTAATAGAGGCCCTGGGCCCTTACTTATAGGCAATTGTAGACGACCGGACCGGCTGATTCGGCGAAAGCATCCAAGACTGACGTCATCATCTTTTAAACAAAGCGCGGCACATTCCGGCATATGCCCCACTTTGGGGGGCAAATGTTGGGCGCATTCTCACCCAGAAGACCTTGAGACCGAGGAGCATGACTCATCCATCCAGGCTCGCCTAAGCCCATCCGGTATTCTCGTCCTCCAAGGCCCATTCGGCAGGAACCCATTCGGTAGTCTTAGGCAAACACCGAAGCAATATTCTTCCATCCCACCGGACCAGCTGCCACCGGTCCAACCTACTTCCATCCCACCACCGGTCCAACCTACTGCCACCGAACCAATATTCTTCCATCCCGCCGGACCAACTGCCACCGGTCCAACCTACTTCCATCCCACCACCGGTCCAACCTACTTCCATCCCACTACCGGTCCACTCTACACTCCAACCACCTCCAAACCAAGCAATGCCGAACCAAGATATACCAGGCCAGATCACATCAGCCCAGGCCCATCAGCGACTATACATATCCTGGACCCCTACCCCTAGCCTCACTCTATAAATAGAGGGGCAGGGGTACAGCAATGGGGACAAGTTTGAGAGCTCAAGCACGGAAGGAACTTTCAAACAACTTTCTTTTACTTGTATCAAAGCTTTGTACTTGTAATAAAAAGAAGAGAAGAGAAATAACATATAAAGTGGACGTAGGCACATTCTGGCTGAACCACTATAAATTTGCGTGTCTTTTTACAGTTTAGCCCCTGCTTTTCATATATTTGCATAAATCTCCAAAATCACTAAAAACAACATAAGATCTACTAAATCATACGACTTTGAGGTGTTTGTCCATTTTTTGTGCAAACACGTATGATATATAAAAATAGAATGATATGATGTGAGATGGGTGCAAATGCATCTAAGTTAGCCTTTTGTATAAATGCATATGTACTGACAACAAAATAATATGCAAACATCCTAATATATGCACACACAAAAGCATATATATATATATATTTGTGTGTGTGTGTATCTGTGTGTGTATCTATAATCCATATTAAGAGCAAGTAAATAGCCGCTTCTATAAACAAACAATAAGTAAACGAAAAATAAAGAAACAATAAATATTATGTGTATAACCTTCTAACCTAAGTTAGCACACATACAAATATAAATATTTAACATGGTAACAACTAAGCTTGTATAACTCAGACAATGCAACTATAACAACCAAAACATGTCATAAGGATGTGCATATAACCAACCCTAGCATCCCTACATCTATGCCTTTGTCAAACTAGCTAGCTAAAGCAAACATGCAAATGACCTAACAAGCCGACTAACCTACAAACTAACCAAAAGGGGAAGGGTTATTAGAAGAGAGCTCATGATGGGAAACTCAGATTCTCTCCTTAAATTCCCTCGCACTCTCATCCAAACCTTTTCCTCGCCATACTTGGACTAATTTCATTTCTTCATTCTTATGTCTTACCACATCAAACTCTAGGATGCGAATACGCCTATAGAGTATTCTAGACCATGCCTAAATTCACCTCACCAAGTTGACTAGGATCTACAATAACTGCTAAATCGACAATGTATGTTCGTAAATTGTCCGTAAACATACGTCAACTTTTCAAGAAGCCCACTCAACGTGCCGACCCTCTATACAATTGGGAAAGGCCTAACAACTAATGGTGTTAGCTTTCTCACATAACATATCTCAACAGTGAGCCCATCACCTACACCATGTTGCCCACTGGAACTCTTAGTGCATGCCTATTCTATGCAGTTTCCATTCCTTTGCTTACCACTTCAACTTTCACTAAGGTGTCACTAATCATATAATGTCTAAGTAAAATTTTAACTTAAGCGGACTTAACTACAAGTATATTTCCTTTATCAAATAACATGCAGCATACTCCGCAACTTGCTTCTTCATCCCCATCCAATAGAAACCCATCTCCGTATCGCAGTCCATTTTTTCCCATTCAGATGAATATTCATCCTAGAACGATGACACTCACTAGGTATCTCGTCCATCACATCACTAGCCACTAACACACATAACCTTCCATCCAGACTCGATCTTCCTTCACGATCAATGGAATAGCACTCCAAAAGAGTAGGTTGCTTGCCTTTCTCTAACTACTAAAAAATACTAACAAACTCTGCATCCTTTGCAACATACCTTACCGATCTTCTTCTTTAAGTCTATGGGAATGATAACACAATAATGGACAATGCCTCCCCTCTAGGTGGACAAACATTTAGAATTCTTAGGTGAATCCCATACTCCATCATGGTGTAATTTACAAACATCACAAATGGACGATGCTGTAAAATCGATGAACATAATATTACTTCAACCAGACAAGTAAATTAAAGGAACAAACGTAACTAACAACAAACCTAGTTAGTCCTAAATAAAAATGAATCTAAGGCGCAACTCCGTATTATCCTAAAATTTGACTTAGTAATTACTAAACCAGACTTATAGATTAAGTTGTACATTTTTCATTTATTTTTCACATGCATCGGGGCACTAAAATAAGGTTATGCACAAAAATTCTCTACTTCATAAAATTTGCTAAGTAAGATAATTCTTTCGGTTCAAATGATGACTAAAAACCTAATCTCATCTCTCATCAACTTTCTTCCAAATTGACAAATCCCGCCTTCCTTAAAAAGTCGCCTTCATAACTTAGTACGCTCAAGTTAAGACATTTACTTCGTGCATTGAAATCGTACAACACTAGATACTTCAAAAACAGTATTAACTCCACATGCTTGTAAAGTCCTATAAATGAACATATATCTAGAGTACCTTTATGTATATCGTTGCACTCCAAAAACACTTTACATATAATTGCTTGATGGTATCTTCTCTAATATAGATCCTACATTAACTCACTTTCAAGATATAACAAACGATGAACCTAATATCGAATAGTGCCTCACCCTACTAGCTTAAAAATATAAATGCCCAGTCACCAAATAGCACAACCTCCATAAAATCCATGAACTTCATATAAGAAAATTTTAAAAATGGATCGTTGTCCTAACATAGTGAATATGACGTCAAGCACTTGTCACATTCAACTACTTATACATGATATCAAGATCGCACCCGCATGGCATACACCTAAATGCTAAAACCATGACCCAAACTAAAGCGATTTTCCTTCGTTGGTTACTCTATATATACATAATCATAACTAAAGGAAAATATACCCAAGTATAGTACAGCACAATAATAACCCTAGAGCATATACAATGGAACAATAATTTGTATGTAGGTATACCACAAACCAAAACAAACTCATGTGTCATAAAACTAACCGATGCTTCCGTATAATGACACTCTTCATGAAAAGGTATAATCGTCCTCAATCGTCAATTTCTTATGCAATAGTCTTCTACTATTCAATCTTTTAGGAAAAATTCATACTCAACTTTGCTCTCATACTTCACAGCGTCTTATGTGAGTGTATCCCCGCCCTTGACATTGACATACTATCATTTGATTTAACATCTCTTTACTATTACTCTATTGTAAAATATTTTGGCTTACTATGATCTTAATTTAAATTAAATATGTTTTAGACAAATCACATCTCCCAAGTCATCTTATGCTAAGCTCCGATAACTTAAACCATATTTTGGGTAAAATGACACAAAATGTTATTTACCCTATATTGTTACAGAAAAATTCAATTTGGTACTCTACCCTTCCAACACGAACGTCGATTGAAAAGGCCACTAAATTTCTATGCTAATTTTCCCTTGACCCAAATCTTCTAATTCTTCATAAATTCATTACGTTCAATACGTGAAAGTCTTAGCACATTGATATATTGACTGTTCTAGCTAGTTCACTATAATTAATTCAAACCTTATTGGCTGTGTAATTCTTTTCTAACTCCAATCCAAATTTTTGAGTTTAAGTGGAAATCAAAATGACATTTTCATTTTTGTTTTAAATAAAAAACCATTGAGTTCTACCTTTATTTCTTTTCATCATCAAAAAACTAGTAAGCTTCTAAATCTATGAGGTTCTTTTTTGACTGTAATAAAGTTTAATAAAAGTCATAACACATTTTTTTAAAATTAAATTCTTTAAATTCTACTTAAATAAATTTTCAAAATGTTTTACTTCAGATATTTCATGTTAAATCAGTTAACAGGAAATCATAACCCAAATTTATTTCAATTTCCCAAGCTAATTCCTTTTCAACAATTCTTGAAAATATCCATTCTTAGAAATATTTAACTTCAAAAACTCAACCCTTTATAGGTTTACCAATTTAATTTTAATTACTAAAAATATAATTTGATTGGAAGAAAACTTCAGTAATTTTTTGAAATACTCATACTTCAATTTTACAATATTATTTCATATAAGTTAACCATTTCATCATATACACACACAGACAAGTATAAATCATTTTATTTTGTTTTTAGCTAATTTACAACACCTTTAAATAATGAATAATGCACATACAAAAAAATATATTTTTAAAATTCAGTTATGGATGATAACAATTTGCATATTGAGTCCAAAAATAATTTTCAAAATCTTAAATGATTTATTAATGTATATTTTCAAGAGTTGATGTCACAAACCCTTCAATTTCCATTTGAAAATACCTAGAAAAATTCCATAATTTAAAATAATTACTTTTAAATCTTTCTTTTTCAGTTTTAATTCTATCCAAGTTGTTTCAATCTAACCTAGAAAAATAGGCATGTAAAACGTATCTTTTTGAAATTTACTTATATAAATCAGAAATTTTCACAAAGTTGTAAAGTAAATGTAATAATATTTTTCAAAGTGTGACCGAAATATTTATATAATAAAAGAAATTCAAAATAAAGTGTTTTACTTACTTTAGAATATACTTTCAAAAGTTTCTTTGCTAAAAGCAAAGCACACACCAAAATATAAGTGGAATATTGTGTCTTACACTAAACTTTTTACAAAAATAAAAGTTCTAAAATAGTTATTGAGAATTACATCATGTTAAATTTTCCTATGTTTGAAGCCTAAAATAAGGGGTTACTAGTTCAATACATTAAACAAACTTCAACTTCAATATTTTTACAGTAATCTCAAATGCTAATGTAACTTCTTAGGAAAACTTTTCAAATAATTTAAATACTTTAATTGGAGTAGATAAAAGAACATAACTTGCTTAAGCCTAACTAGGTCATGCAATCTAACAAATGGTTCAAGTGCCCCTATCATGCCTTATCAAGATCACACTTATTTTCAACTGACTCGCGGGTATTACTCTTCTTCTTATTCACACTTAGTCCAACAATTTACTCTATTTCTAGTTGGTATAGATACCCTCTATTAGCAATTCTTTA
Source organism: Allium fistulosum (assembly GCA_030737815.1). NCBI lineage: Eukaryota > Viridiplantae > Streptophyta > Magnoliopsida > Asparagales > Amaryllidaceae > Allium > Allium fistulosum. Next base: position 286,324,404 of record CM060904.1, on the reverse strand, counting down.
TAAGTAAATTATAACAAATATGATGGATTTGTTTTGCACCCTAAAGCTTTTTTTAAACTTAAAAATTATTTAACTCATAGTTTTTTACTTCTATAAGGGATGAGCTAACAACTACCTCTATGAGTCAAAATATAAGGTGTTGGCATATAAATAACAGAAAATCACAAATAAACTCTCTTATACGCCTTAATTTCATAGGAATCGTCCGACCTATGCTTTAATACTAGATTTAACAACCTATCATCTATAATGTCTATTAAAAGTGGCACTAGCATCACGGATGTCATTGATGGTGGAAGGCTCTTGAGTAAAACATAAAATAGTTCATAGAACTATCTACGATATTGTTTGAAACTCACAATAGAAGGATTAAAATATAATAATCAATAGTATAATCCCATATAAATAAAACAATGTAGTATCAAATAAACTTCAACTATAATATCTCTCTATACTCATCATGAAAACCGTCCAATGTATAGGAATAAATGAAATAAAATATTAGATAGCTAATAGATAAATAAATGCATGTCTCCATCGTACTATTGCATCTCTGAAATCACCGCCAGTATTCTCTACCTACCTATTAGAGAAACAAAAAGGAGAAGGGAATGGAGAGGATTAGATATAAGTCTCGTGAGTGATATGCACTGTATAAGTGTATAATATTAGTAAGAAAGAAAAACAACACCTGTGCTAAAAAAACTATTACCTTAACCCAAGTCACATGCACCCAACAAGTCAGCTAAACATGATACGATACTGTGGTGACATCATACACTAAAGTCTCACTAAAATCTATCTTATAACTAATTATATGCATACTATTGAGCTCAGGGTCTCAACTCGTATGCTGAAACAACTATGACACGATTGGGTCTAAGGTCCCAACTCGTCGTCGTCTAAATACATGCACACTATTAAGCTCAAAGTCCCAATTTGTATGCCGAAACAACTACGACATTACTGGGCTCAAAGTCTTAACTCATCATCAGCTAACATATGTAACTATTGAGCTTAAAGTCCCAACTTATGTACTGACACAACTGTGACATTTTTAGGCTCAAAATCCCAACTCATAGTCACCTAAGCTTAAGCACACTATTGAGCTCAAAGTCCCAACTCATATGCCACCGACTATAATGTAGTTGGGCTCAAAGTATTAACTGGTCGTTGCTAAATGTCACTGGCCCCACAAAAGTTCACCTAATGTCTACCATCTACTACAGTATTAAGCTCAAAGTCTCAACTCATATGGTCCGCATGCGACATTATTGAGATCAAAGTCTTAACTCACCATCGTGGAAATCACATATAACTATTGAGATCAAGTCCAAGCTAGTTATTGCCAAACGGTCTACGATCATGTTAGGACCGGGCCTAAAACTCGTCATCGCCCCACCATTTGTGAAGCTATTGGATCAAGCCTCAACTCGTCATCGCCAAATGCTACCAGTAAAACCGAGGACCAATTTCCTTATAAACGCACCAAAATTCCCTAGTATAAACCTCATATATAATGAATATATTAAAATAAGACATTTTTCTAAAGTATCACAAAACACAACATAACAAAATGTTCCCTATCTCGCCACGATCATGATGCTGCAAACCGCACATGAAACAGAGGTAGTATACGAGAAATATAAGCGTATAAAGATGAGGTTCAATATCGTAATTATTTAATTTATATATCATTATCATCATCATTTACTATAGTATACTCGTATTCTGCTATAGTGCTCACATTGGTCCGATCTCGCCAGTCACAACCCCAATTACCAACTTCCTAACACCTCCACCATGCCTATAAGCTTCCAGCCCCGAAGCCGACTCCACCAACACAGTTTGCACACCAAGCCATGTCATTACCCATGCTGCCGTAACCTCAGTCATCTTTGAGAAGGCATGAACCCATTGTCATTGGCAACTATAATGATTTACAAACACCCTTCTCCAATCTGAGATAACCGAAAACCACCATAAGCACCTACTCGACCTCCTTTATACATCTAAGTCCTTCTTGATGTCACTATTTCATGATTGGATCGCAATAGGCGGTCCACGTTTATTGAAATTCTAATGCATTTCATGATCAATTTGTTAACCCGATCGACGAATGAAGACTACCAGTAGATTCGTGTCATCGAGAACTACATTTTGATATATCATATGTTGAATTTGGGATACTTTTACGTTTTAGACTTTTTAATTAAGAAGAGATTAACCATATGTCTAATTATAATTCAGAAATCAATTTTATAATTATCTAGCTAGGCATACTACATCATAATCATGAATTATTATAATTTAATATTTTTGGTTGTCAATCCTATCAATTTTATAATTATGTCTAATTATAATTCAGAAATCAATTTTATAATTATCTAGCTAGGCATACTACATCATAATCATGAATGTGCGGGGGATCAGTAAAATTGCTAGTTTAATTGGTAATCCTCTAGATATGGATGATTATACCAGACATGTTAAAAGATTAAAGTATGCAAGAGTTCTTATAGAAATCAAAGCAAGTGATACAATCAAAAAACAAGTGAGAGCTAAAGACAGAAATGGCAACATATACATTCAGGAATTAGAGTATGAGCATATCCCTCCTATATGCAATAATTGCAAGTGTTTTGGACATACCTTGGATCAATGCGAGACCGTGTCTCCCCCCATCAAACAAGTTTGGAGGCAGAAGACAACTACTGAACAAAATTTACAACAAAATACGTCACAGACTGATCCAAGTATAGTTGATACTTATATACAATCTAAAACAACAATCTTGAAAAGTACAGAGCAGGTGGAGAATAAGGATGAGTCTGAGGAGGCAGTCCAGGATACATGCCACCCATTGAATGAAGAGGAGGTGAATACTGCATTTCTCCATAGCTTGGAAGAGGATGTAACAAAGAGCTCATTTGTAACACCAGAGGAAGAGGACGATATTAATAATGTTAATCTTGATAAAATAGATTCAGGAACTGAATCTGAGGGAGATAGCAAAAATAAATATACTACTTCTAATTTAAGTTATGAAAAGCAGTTTAAAGGAAAAGATTCTAAAGGAAAGGAAAAGGCAAATTCCAGTCGTGAGGTGTCTCCTATGAAATTGAGGAGTCGTCTTCCTGCATCTAAATGTCTATAATCAGTTGGAATGTAAGAGGTCTAAACAATGATACTAGACGTCTAGACCTCTTAAACCTAAGGAGAAATTATTCTCCTTCTATATTAAGTATTTTAGAAAAAAAACTTACAGATGATAATCTTAAATTTTTTATGGATTCACTAGACTCTGAATGGGACTATTTTCATAATAATGATGTAGGGGGCAAAGGTCGCATATTATTTTTATGGAACAAAAAAGTATGGGATGTAAATTTGTTGAATAGGGATGATCAACAATTCACTGTAAGTGTTCAGAATCTGGGTGGGCTTAAGCTGATTCTAAGTTGTGTCTATGCAAGTAATTTAGCTTCTCAACGAACACATTTATGGAAAGCTATCACAGAGATTAGCAAAAAAATCACTGAACCGTGGATAGTCATGGGAGATTTTAATGCAATACTTAAAGCAGAGGAGAAAAAAGGTGGGCTCACCATCAGAGTATCCCAGTTGGAAGAGTTTAACAATTGCATCATTGAAGCTGGATTATTAGAACCCATACATGGTGGCCTGAAATATACATGGAGAAGTGGAGAATGTAAGAAAATATCATGCAAGCTAGATAGAGCTCTTATTAATGTTTCATGCATAAATAAACTATCTAACATTAAAGTCAACATACTTCCCCCATCTACCAATGATCACTGTCCCATACTGATTAATTTAAAGGAGAGGAACTTGTCTAATAAAGGAAAAGCTTTTAGATATTCTAATCATTGGAATGAAATAGAAGGCTACAATGAAGTCATTAATTTTAAAAATATGCCTAGGGAGGAGGGGACTCAATGTTTCAAACTTGTGCAGAAAATTAAGGCTGCTAAGGCGATCCTTAAAGAGTGGAACATGAAAAGATTGAAAGATAGAGACCAGATTAGTTCTTTACAGAAACAGTGTGAATAACATCTATTATTAATTGACAATGGTGAGGCTACAGATGTCACATGGAAACTGTATTATCAATCTCAAAGCAAGTTAAAGGAGGCGCTCAGAATAAAATCCATAGAATTAAAACAAAAGGCTAAAGAAAAATGGCTGACTGAAGGAGATGAGTGTACCAAATTTTTTTATACTAAATGGCTATCAGAAATAATTCTAATCACCTAATGGATCAGGATGGTAATTTGATCAATAATTTATATGATATAGAAGAACAAGCTATCAAATACTATTCTGAAATGTTTAATGGAAATATTAACAATAATTTACCAGAAGTTCAGTGCAGGAGGCTGAAAAATTCCAAAGGGAGAAGGATGCTGAGCAAGAACATTTCCATGACTGAAGTCTGGGAGGCCTTGAAATCCATACATGTTGATTCCAGCCCAGGGCCAGATGGAATGGGAGCCAAATTCTTCCTCGTACATTGGGAAGACCTGAAAGAAGACATTTTATCAGCTATGCAAGATATATTCCAATATGGTAAATTTGTGAGAGAAATCAATCACACATTTATATGTTTAATTCCTAAGAAGGAAAATCCAGAAAAAATTGAAGACTATCGCCCTATCGCTTGCTGTAATGTGGTGTACAAAATTCTAAGCAAGATCCTTTGCAACAGAATGAAACTCATCTTACCTGATCTGATTTCAGAATGTCAAAGTGTGTTCACCAAAAGCAGAAGCATTTTCGAAAACTCATTGATGGCACATGAATTGATTAGAAACTTCAACAAACCAGGTGCAGACAAATTCTGTCTAAAGGTGGATCTTCACAAAGCATATGATAAAATAAACAGAAATTTTATTATACATATGCTAAAAGCTATGGGATTCCCTTCAAAATTTGTGAACATAGTTAAAGAATGTATCTCCACACCGACTTTTTCGATTCTGATAAATGGCATACCAGAAGGTTTTATTGGGTCCAATAGAGGTATTGGGGAGGGGGATCCTCTATCTCCTTATTTGTTTACAATTGCTGTGGAATATTTTTCATTACAAATGGAGCTGGCAGCCTTTAACAGACTAATCCAACCCATATACAATTTTCAGCCTATTGTGACACATTTACTCTACGCCGATGATCTTCTCATTTGTATTAAATCCAACCAGACATCAGCTAGAGCTGTTAAGGAAATTTTTTGCAATCTAGAGAGATTTTCTGGACTCAGACCGAATGAACAAAAAACCAAATGTTACTTAAATAAAACATGCATTAGAAGGAATGAAATTTTGGAGTACTTAAATGTGAAAGAAGGAAACCTCCCTGTTAAGTATCTAGGAGTACCTCTATCATCCAACAAGATAACTGACAGAGAATGTGCAGTTTTAATCTCTTCAATCAGAGACAGACTACAGGGATGGAGTTCAAGACTCCTATCTCTAGCAGGTAGAATTGAACTGGTGCACACTGTTATACATTCCAAAGTTAATTTCTGGCTTCAAACATTCCAACTCCCTGATGCTTCAATACAGAAGATAGAAAAAGTATGTGCAGATTTTATTTGGAAAGGGGGGTTACACAAGATTAAATATGAGAATTTATGTAGACCTAAGGAGGAAGGAGGAGTTGGTCTCAGAAAACTTACAGACATGAGATTGGTCTACACTTTAAAGCAAGCCTGGAGAATTATTAAAGGAAAGGGTTTGTGGGGGAACTGGATGAGGAAAAGATATATCAGAGGTAATTTCTGGTGCATGCAATTGGATAATAATGCATCTTCGACATGGAAAGCTATTATGAGAATAAGGGGTATACTTGCTTCATGTTGTACAAGGGAAATTGCTTCAGGAAAGGAAACTGATTTATGGAGGGATCCCTGGATCCAAGGAAATTCATTAATTGATATTCTGGGACTTAACACATTCTCAGACTATGGTTGCCCAGATAAAAAAGTGACAATAGCTATTAATAATAATGAGTGGAATTGCTCAGTGATTCCACTAAGTCAGGAAATTAAAGGAAAAATTCAATATATGCTGATATTTAGTGGTCGAGAAAATGATATATGGGTCTGGAAACATACTGGAAATGAATTTAGTACGAAACAGCTTGGAATGAAGTTAGACATTCAGATAACAAGGTAGAATGGAGCAAAATTATCTGGAATCATGTGAATTGCCCCAAAATGGCTGTCACAGCGTATAAAGCGATACTCAAGAGACTTCCTTCTAAGGATAGACTCTCAAAATGGGGAATTTTATCAGAAAATATGTGTGTACTATGTAATCAAGTTGAGGAAACGCATGAACACCTATTTTTCTCCTGCAATTTTTCAAAAAAAGTGTGGAATATGTGTAAAACGCAATTAATTCATCAATTCAGACTCACCTACTAGTAGATGCGATTAATTACCTAACTCATAATAGGGGAGGCGAAAACATGGAAGCCAAACTGAGCGGTATTGCCATCACTGTCATGATTTGGAGTTTGTGGAAGGAGAGAAATCGTAGAGTTTTTCAGAACAAACAAAGGAAACACGAAGAGGTCAGCAAACTCGCGATTAATGACATGAGATTGGTACAGAAAAGAAGTAAAAACTGGGGTCTTACCTCACGGGGAAGAGACGAAGAGCATACTGGAGTAGGGGATTTGAGCTATTCATTGGCAAATATCCCAAGTACAAGCTACCTTGTTCATGATCGGCCGCCATGATTGAAGAGGAAGAAGCGTTTTTTCTTTTATTTTTGTCTTTGGCTTTCTTTTTGGAAAGTATGCGAGTTATGTCGGGGTTAATCTTCTTTGTCTTTGTCGTATACCATTTGTTATGTTTGTAAACTTTGGGTCTGTGTTTTGGGCCTTGCTTTGGGAAGTTATGCCTTAATAAATTTCTTACCCATTTTCAAAAAAAAATAAAAGTCCTATCATATTGTAGAATATACTAGTGTATGATTTTTGTTTGATGATAATAAACATATATATATATATATATTCGTTTAAATGTATTTGTTATCATACTATTTTATTTTTTCCACATAATTAAATAAATATTTGTTTAATAAAATAAATAACTCGGAATTCTTATTTAAACAAATATTTTATTCAAACAAATACTTTATTACAAATTCAAATAGTACAAATTTAAGCTCTCACTATATTTACACAATTCCAAATACAAGTTTCAATTAAAACACAATTTTCACTACACAATTTTTACATACATGTTTCACCTCACTGCATATTCACTCAACACTCATATTTGATCTTCAACTCTGTTCCAGCCTGTATCCAACACCTGATCTATCTGCAAAACAAACATTGACGCAGTAAAATTGAAAAAGAAATATTTTGTAGTGCACAATGAAGTGTGTGTTTGAAAATATTGTTTGCCTCAATTATTTGGATTGTTCGTCATTATTTTTTTATTCATCTTTATATTTCAAACTAGAATCAAAAATACGCGAACAACTTGTGACATGCATAGTATACCACTGTACATGCCACAAGGTCATGCACACCGATATAGACTTGCTTGTTAAAATTGCAGGGACATGTGAGCACAAGGTCAAACCCAAGCCAAGACTGGATTCAACTCAGCTGCAATGCAAACATAAACCAAAACTAACTAGGGCCCGTCCAGGTAAACCATGAACCAAAGTGCAGCAGACATGTACAAAGGATAAAGCAAGTATGACAAGCAGTTCATGGTGAAGAAATCAAATAACCAGTTCAAAGTCAGTTTTTTTAGAAGTAGGAACCACACAAGCAAAGCCAGCAAGGGAAACTGACAAAAATGGGACTAACACATCAAGATGAAGCATGGCAGCAAGGCAATAAGAAACAATGTCGAATATTCACACCTACAGCCATGACTCGAACAAAAAAAAGAAAGTGCAGAAGACATGGTCAGGAGCAAGCAGTTCAACATGCATAAATACAAGTTCAGTTTCAGTACATTGAAGTGCACCAGACACAGCAAGTCTAACAAGCACAGTGACATGTATATACATATGCATATACACGTATATATGTATATATGTATACAAGCAAAGTCAGAATGCATGCACTTAGGTGGACAGAGCAAATAGCCATAACAATCACACACATATATACATACATACATATATGTATGTATGTATGTATATACATGGAGACATCAGATCAAACTCAAGCAAGGCAACATAGGGTGACACACAAACATACACTGAATACCCAACAAGGCAGTTCTCTTAAACCATGCAAGAAATGAACAACACATCAATGTATACATGACATGATCAAAGCATAGTAACAGAGCATTCAAAGGATTAACAAGTCAAAAACATATCAGAATCCTAAACAAAGCAAAGAACAAATTCAGGAAGGAGTAGAAAAAGTCGTAGAGGATATCATGATGAATAAGTCAGACTTCAGGAAGTCAAGATTAACCTAAAATCAGTATATATATCTCAAATTAAAATGCCAAGCTGTAATCGAAGGATGATCAAGTCAGAGATGAACAAGTCATACTTCAGAGATCATTCAATCAGAAATCAACGTAAGTACTAAAATCACGAAGAATTCAAATCAAAATATACGAAACGAAATTATAGGGTTGTGATCCCTATAAATACCCAATTCCTCATCGGCAATTATGCAGTTTGAGTTCAAGCAAATCAATAGAATAAATAAAGTATAAATCGCATACCGATATTATACCAAAGTCGAACTCAAACCCTCTAGAGCAATCGAATAACACTGATCGAAGAAGCGGTTGTAAGCAAATTGAGGAACGAAAGCTTCAAGGCAAACGATTTGAATTTCTATTTTCAAGCGGCGACTTCAATTCAACAAAACCCTAATTCCAGATCGCAAAGGAACAAGACGGCATGGATGAGCAGGAAGCAAAAGAAAAAGGGGAACTCGTTTATGTTTTTTAAATTGGGTCGTATAGTTTATTAGGGTTTTTATTATTTTTTTGGTACTTTTGGTTTTTTTTTTGTTTGTTATTTAAATCAAACTCTAGATTAACTAGTTTACGAACTATGGTTTTATAGTTTGAGAATTCGCAACTCAGTGGCTGAGTTGTGGTAAGGTTTTGAGCTTAGAGTTAGGTTAATCGAGTTAGCGGGTATCGCAAGTTTACGTGTTTTTGTAAGCGTTTGATTACTTAATTTCTAGTAGAAACCTTGGGGGCAGCATGTAGGCAAGTTTTTGCCGAAGCTGGATAAAATTGTGTGTGATCTTTACTGCATTGCTTTCTGTTTTTGTTTTTATTTTCGCATTAATTATTAGTAGTAGACCCTATTCACCCCTTCCCCTCTCTAGGGTGAAAACGATCCTACAAGTGGTATCAGAGCTAGGATCAAAAACCATTTTCTGTTAAAAAAATTTGATTTTTTCTTTCGATGGCTTCTTTTAATAATGCTTTTGCTGAAGGTCGGTCCATAGCTACACCACCCATGTTCAATGGTGAATATGCATATTGGAAAACTAGAATGAAAATTTTCTGAAAACCATAGATGCATGGAATATTATTGAAACGGGATATAGTACACCAACAGTAATGGTAGGCAATCAAAAAGTTGATAAACCTATGGATTAATGGACAGATCTTGAAAATAAATTGCAAACTGCTAATGCCAAAGCTATGAATTCTATTATTTGTTCATTAGATCAAATTGAATTTAACTATGTCTCACATTGTCTAACTGCGTAGGAAATCTGGCACACACTTGAAGTGACTCATGAAGGAACCTCCCAGGTTAAAGAATATCGCCTTGCCATGCTTAGTAATGAGTACGAGAACTTCATAATGGCAAAGGATGAAAGTGTTAAAGAAACGTATGGACGACTTTCTAATCTTGTATATAAACCAAAATCCTTAGGAAGACAATACACAGAACTAGAAATAGCCCGAAAGATCCTCAAAATTCTTCCATGAAATTTTGAAGCAAAGGTGACTGCCATCCAAGAATCAAAGGATCTAAAACAGGTTAATGTTGAAGAACTCATTGGAAACCTCACCACTTATGAGCTAGAAATCAAATTCAAGGAAGAACGTGAAGGAGGAGATATGCGAAAGAAATCAATAGCTCTTAAAGGAACGATGGAAAGTGAAGATGATGATGGTGATGATGGAGCAGCTGAACATGCACTGATAATAAAGAGATTCAAAAGGTGGAAGTGCAAATATGGAAATCCAGCCCTAAATCAACAACTAAAGAGCAGAATCGTTAAAGTTCTAGACAACTCAGAAAAGCAGGAGATCATTTGTCACAAGTGTAATAAACATGGTCATATCAAGCCAAAATGTCCTCAAAATCGATTCAGCAAAGGAAAGAAACCAAAAAAGAGATGTTTTGCAGCAACTTGGGATGAAGGTGATGAAGATGATGTTGAAAGCACTGGCAGTGAGAGTGAAAAGCAAATCTGTGTTTTTAGGAGAAACAAGTGACAACGATGATGACGAGCCAAGCGAGGTATAAAAGCTTACTCACTCGCAATTACTTATCCATTTTCATGAAGTAAATGGCTGTTTTGAAAGACTTAGGGAGAAGTATGCTAAAATTGAATCACAAAAGGATAGTTTGATAGAACTAAACATGCAGCTTGATCAAATGGTTCAAAACTATAGAAAGAAGAGCCCTAAGTGTGATAAGTGTCCATCATTAGAAGAGGAAATAAAAAAAATCAAAAACTAAAATCAAATCGCTTGAAAATGAAATTCTGATTTTGAAAGAAAGTGAAAATACTAGGAGAGAAAATTCTATATAAAGGTGAACTTTGTTATTGAATGAAAATGAATCTCTCAAGTCACAAGTCCAACAATTGTCTACAACTTTAGGAAAATTCTCCAAAGGAGAAAAATCACTAAATATGCTATTAAGGAAACAAACTGTTAATACTATTAGACAAGGACTTGGGTATACTCAATCTGAAAAAGGTAGAAGTGAAACTAATCATGTCAACTCCAAATGCACGATTTGTGGAAAAATTGGACATAATCAAAACAATTGTTGGAATAGACACAAACACGTGAAAACCATACCAATTTGGATTCCTAAAGGCACGAACGTAAAATCCCTTAAAATCAAACAAATCTGGGTGCCAAAAGGAACAAACATAGACTATCTTGGTTCTACGCAAACTTGTTTTTCGAAATTTTTTGTTACTAACAATCATGGACCTATGAAAACAAATAGTTCGCTAAACTCTATTCTCGTGTAGGTGTGTTGGCAGGCTAATGAACAACAAGAGTGGTACCTGGATTCCGGCTGTTCCAAGCACATGACGGGCGACAAATCAAAGTTCCTTAGCCTAGAGAAGTACAAAGGTGGCAGAGTCACAATGGGCAACAACGATAAATGTAAAATTATCAGTAAAGGTAAAGTAGGTAATGGCATATTTACCTTAAACAATGTATTATATGTTGAAAATCTGCACTATAATCTAATTTCAATCAGCCAATTATGTGATAAGGGGATGAATGCTATTTTTGATTCTGATTTGTGCAAAATTGTTGACCAATCATCAAAAGAAACATTATTTTCAGGTAAGAAGAAAGGCAATATATACTCTCTATCTTTTGATGATCTCACTCTTTCAAAATGTTTGGTAGCTAAGGATGAAGAAGTAAACTTATGGCATAGACGATTAGGACATGCTAGCATGAATCTGTTAAACAAATCAAAAAGAAAAGATTTGGTAAGAGGTTTACCATCTCATGATTTCAAAACAGAAACTCTATGTAAAGCATGTACTATGGGAAAATTTGAAAAATCATCTTTTCATGCCAAGAACACTATAAATACCTCTAGAGTCCTTGAACTAGTTCATATGGATCTGTTTGGACCTAACGATATTGCAAGTTTAGGTGGCAAAAGATATTGTTTTGTATTGGTTGATGATTACTCTAGATACACGTGGGTATACTTCTTGGCTAAAAAATCAGAAACTTTCTCATTCTTCACTAAATTCAAAAAATTAGTTCAAAATGAAAAAGGAGTTTCTATTATTTCGCTAAGAAGTGATAATGGTGGAGAATTTGAAAATTATGAATTTGAAATTTTTTGTGATGAAAATGGATTTAAACATGAATTCTCTGCCCTACGTACTCCACAACAAAATGGAGTAGTCGAGAGAAAGAATCGAACCTTACAAGAGTTGGCTAGATCTATGATAAACTAGTATGAACTACCCTTGTCCTTTTGGGCAGAGGTAGTAAATACAGCTTGTTATGTAATGAATAGAGTCATGATTAGGCTGATTCTTAAGAAAACACCATATGAACTATAGTTCAACAAAAAGCCAAACATTGCATATTTCAAGATTTTTGGCTGTCCATGTTTTATTCTCAATACAGGAGATCAACTGGGAAAATTTGAGCCAAAATCTGACGAAGGCATGTTCATGGGATACTCTTCCAGAAGCAAATCTTATAGAGTATACAACAAAATGATGAGAACAATCGTGGAATCAATCAATGTGAAATTTGATGAAGGCATTGATGATCAAAGCAAGCAAACAATCAAAAGCAATGTCGAAGAGGAGAACGAAAAAGATGAAAGTGAAAATCCAAAAGAAACTGCAACCGCGAAAGAAGTCCAAAAAAATCTGGAACTAGAGAGATTGAAATTCAAAGTAGATCATCTTCCAGAATTGGTAATAGGTAATCCTACCGCAGGTATTCTAACTCGTTCCTCTTTTAGAAATTTATGTGATTTGTGTCTATACAGTAGATTTATTTAAGAAATTGAACCCAAAGACATAGATACAACTCTCAATGATGAGAGTTGGTTTATGGCTATGTAAGAAGAGCTAAATCAATTTAAACGAAATGATGTTTGGATTCTAGCACCTAGACCTAATGATTATGCAGTTGTAGGAACCAAATGAATTTTTAAAAATAAATGTGATGAATCTAGAAATGTGATTAGGAACAAAGCTAGGTTAGTTGCTAAAGGTTATAATCAAATTGAAGGAATTGATTTTGATGAAACTTTTGCACCAGTAGCAAGACTAGAATCCATTAGAATCTTGTTAGCTTATGCTTGTTATAAAGGATTTAAACTAAGACATATGAATATTAAAAGTGCTTTTTTTAATGGAATTTTGAAAGAGGATGTATTCGTTGAACAACCTGAAGGTTTTGAAAGTCAAGAATTCTCTAACCATGTATATAAACTTAAGAAAGCACTATATGGATTAAAACAAGCCCCTAGGGCTTGGTATAAATGTCTTAGCAGTTATCTCCTTGAAAATGGGTTCAAAAAGGGTTGTGTAGACACCACATTTTTTCTACTACACAAAAATGATGACCTTTTGGTTGTTCAAATATATGTTGATGACATTATTTATGGTGCCATTAACAACCTTTTGTATGAGAAATTTGAAAATGTCATGCAAGAAAAGTTTGAAATGAGCTTGGAGGAGAGTTGAAATTCTTTTTAGGATTTCAAATCAAACAAAGCGAAAAAGGTACGTTCATCTCTCAAACAAAATATATCAGAGAGCTTGTCAACAAATTTGGATTGAAAGATGCTAAACCTGCAAAAAATCCCATGAGCACAACAATTAAACTTGACAAGGATGAAAAAGGTAAGGTAGTTGATAAAAAGAAATATCGAGGTATGATTGGATCACTTCTTTATCTTACTGCTTCTAGACCAGACATTATGTTCTCTGTTTGTTTATGTGCACGGTTTCAATCAAATCCAAAGGAATCTCATTTAAAAGCAGTAGAAGGGATTATAAGGTATCTGTTGCACACCTCATGGTTTGGTCTATGGTATCCAACTAATGATAACTTTGAGTTAAAAGGGTATTTAGATGTGGACTATGCTGGTAGTCTAGTTGATAGAAAAAGTACTAGTGGAACGTGTTTTATGTTGGGACATTCATTAGTTGCATGGTCAAGTCAAAAACAAAATTGTATTGCATTATCTACCACTGAAGCAGAGTATATTGCTCTAAGCGGTTGCTCTGCTCAAATCTTATGGATGATACAAACGTTGCAAGACTATGGTCTAAATTTTAAAGGAGTTCCACTTATGTGTAATAGCAAAAGTGCAATTGATCTCACAAATAATCTTGTACATCATTCTCGCATCAAGCATATAGATGTTAGACATCATTTCATTAGAGATCACATTTCTAAAGAAAATATCAGCATAAACTTCATTTCAACTGATTCTCAATTGGCAGCATTTTTACAAAACCCCTTCCAGAAAATAGTTTTTGTTGACTTCGTCTCAGTTTAGACATTTTAGAAATGTGATTTTATATTTTTTGGATTTGATCTTAAATGCCTATGTTAACTAATCCGACTCCCTATTGATTATCGAAAAGATAAATAGTGACTGAAAAAATTGACGAGTGTTGATCTTGATCATACATTATGTCTTGAGAGAGTATATTTAGAAAATTTCTTTAAAAATTTAAACAAAATTTGTAATAACTTTAGCTGGTAAAAATTCCATGACCATCTCTATTCCTATCATATTTTTATGACAATCACTCATCAAAATCCAATATAGTATGTCAAAATGTGGTATTTAAACAGGAAATTATTCTTTTTTTTAATTAACAATAAAATCATCCAAAAGTACTCACTCTCATTTAAAAGTCCTCACGGTTATGCATGGGTGAACTACTTGAAATCTCCGATTATGTGCTTTCATGCTCATTTAAAAGTCCTTACGGTTATGCATGTATGGAACACATATCAAAATTGGATGAAATAGGCGAGTTGATTCTAACCCCATTTAAAAGTCCTCACGGTTATGTGTGGTTAGAAGATGCCTGGAATTCATTTTTAATAAAAATAGGGAATACTACTAATCTCATTTAAAAGATTATAACGATTATGCATGGTTAGTAAGTATTTAAAAGATTCCTATCATAAATATACCATAAATGGACACGACTATATGGTTTTCTATGCCGACATCACCCCTATCACTCTAAAATGGAATATGCACCTAACAGAGAATTTATGATTTTTGTTTGATTTTTTTTAGATTTAATATTTATACTCGATTAGGTATTAATGTCTATCACTTTATCACTCTTATCTAACACTGTTACTCTTTTGCTGATAACAAAATGGGGAGAGAAGTTAAGATTTTGGCAAATAAGTCATATTTTTTTATTTGCATATTCTCATCTAGGTTCATTGCATTTTTTATTGTTTTTTATTTGCATATTTTCTTTTTTTATTATTTTCATGCATATATGAAGGGGGAGCTTTGTTGTAAGGGGAGTATTCAAATAGTGGAAGATAATAGAATTCATCAAGACCAAATACATTTAATAGAGTCAAAATTTGAATATATATTTGTTATCATCAAAAGGAGGAGATTGTAGAATATACTAGTGTATGATTCTTGTTTGATGATAATAAATATATATATATATTCGTTTAAATGTATTTGTTATTGTACTATTTTATTTTTTCCACATAATTAAATAAATATTTGTTTAATAAAATAAATAACTCAAAATTCTTATTTAAACAAATATTTTATTCAAACAAATACTTTATTACAAATTCAAATAGTACAAATTTAAGCTCTCGCTATATTTACACAATTCCAAATACAAGTTTCAATTACAACACAATTTTCACTATACAATTTTTACATACCTGTTTCACCTCACTACATATTCACTCAACACTCGTATTTGATCTTCAACTCTGTTCCAGCCTATATCCAGCATCTGATCTATCTGCAAAAATAAACATTGACGTAGTAAAATAGAAAAAGAAATATTTTGTAGTGCACAATGAAGTGTGTGTTTTAAAATATTGTTTACCTCAGTTATTTGGGTTGTTCTTCATCATTTTTTAATTCATCTTTCTATTTCAAACAAGAATAAAAAATATGAGAACAACTTGTGACATGCACAGTGTACCACAGTACATTTCACAAGGTCGTGCACACCGATATACACTTACTTGTTAAAATTGCAGAGACATGTGAGCACAAGGTCAAACCCAAGCCAAGACTGGATTCCACTTAGGTGCAATGTAAACACAAACCAAAACTAACTAGGGCCCGTCCAGATAAACCATGGACCAAAGTGCACTAGACATGTACAAAGGATAAAGCAAGTATGACAAGCAGTTCATGGTAAAGAAATCAAACAACCAGTTCAAAGTCAGTTTTTTAGAAGCAAGAACCACACAGGCAAAGCCAGCAAGGGAAACTGACAAAAATGGGACTAACACATCAGGATGAAGCATGGCAGCAAGGCAATAAGAAACAATGCCGAATATTCACACCAACAGCCATGACTCGAACAAAAAAACAGAAAGTGCACAAGATATGGTCAGGAGCAAGCAGTTCAACATGCATAAATACAAGTTCAGTTTCAGTACACTGAAGTGCACCAGACACAGCAAGTCTAAAAAGCACAGTGACATGTATATACATATGCATATACACGTATATATGTATATATGTATACAAGCAATGTCAAAATGCAGTCACTTGTGTGGACAGAGCAAATAGCCATAGCAATCACACACATATATACATACATATATGTATGTATGTATATACATGGAGACATCAGATCAAACTCAAGCAAGGCAACATAGGGTGACACACAAACATACACTGAATACTCAACAAGGAAGTTCTCTTAAACCATGCAAGAAATGAACAACACATCAATGTATACATTACATGATCAAAGCATAGTAACAGAGCATTCAAAGGATGAACAAGTCAAAAACATATTACAATCCTAAACAAAGCAGAGAACAAATTCAGGAAGGAGTAGAAAAAGTCGCAGAGGATATCACAATGAATAAGTCAGACTTCAGAAAGTCAAGATTAACCTAAAATCAGTATATATATTTCAAATTCAAATGCCAAGCTGTAATCGAAGGATGATCAAGTCAGAGATGAACAAGTCATACTTCAGAGATCGTTCGATCAAAAATCAACGCAAGTACTAAAATCATGAAGAATTCAAATCAAAATATACGAAACAAAATTATAGGGTTGTGATCCCTATAAATACCCAATTCCTCATCGGCAGTTATGCAGTTTGAGTTCAAGCAAATCAACAGAATAAATAAAGTATAAATTGCATACCGATATTATACCAAAGTCAAACTCTAACCCTCTGGAGTAATCGAATAGCACTGATCGAAGAAGCGGTAGTAAGCAAATTGAGGAACTAAAGCTTCTAGGCAAACGATTTGAATTTCTATTTCCAAGCGGCGGCTTCAATTCAACAAAACCCTAATTCCATATCGCAAAGGAACAAGACGGCATGGATGAGCAGGAAGCAAAATAAAAAGGGGAACTCGTTTATGTTTTTTAAATTGGGCCGTATAATTTATTAGGGTTCTTATTTATTTATTTTGGGTACTTTTGGTTTGTTTTTTGTTTGTTATTTAAATCAAACTCTAGATTAACTAGTTTACAAACTACGGTTTTGTAGTTCGAGAATTCGCAACTCAGTGGCTGAGTTATGGCAGGGTTTTGAGTTTAGAGTTAGGTTAATCAAGTTAATGGATATCGCAAGTTTACGTGTTTTTGTAAGCATCTGATTACTTAATTTCTAGTAGAAACCTTGGGGGCAACACGTAGGCAAGTTTTTGCCGAAGCTGGGTAAAACTGTGTGTGATCTTTACTCCATTACTTTCTGTTTTTATTTTTATTTCCGCATTAATTTTTAGTAGTAGACCCTATTCACCCCCCCTTAGGGTGAAAACGATCCTACACATATTTCATCAATTATAGTCTGATTTTAGACCATAAGGGGAGAATTACTACCCAAATAGGAAGAGTTCCACTCACCGATTAGCCGTGCATCCACTCTAAGTTCATGTGAATCCTCTGTATTCTTCAATGCCCAGAAATTTCTCACCTTTGAAATTCCAAATTCCTCGATTGCTTTGATTTATTTGCATTGCTTTCTTTGTTTTGATCGATTTCATATATTAATTTATTTGATTTGGATTCGATCTGAAGAATTTGTAATTGATTTTGGGATTAGGGTTTTATAAGTGGAGACAGGATTGTTAGAGAAAAGTAATAGCGTTAAGGATCTATTTATAAGAAAACAATAAACTTAAGCTGAAATTTTGCAATCGGTATATTACGAAAATGCCACTAGGTTTAGCTTTTTCTATTTTCCTGCATGTTTTATTAAATTTAGTAAGTTATGTATGTTTTCTAACTGTAAACAGCATTCCAAACACAACGCGATAGTTCGTGAAGCCTAATTATAGCTTCTGTAAAAAATTACAAATTTTCATTCATGTAAAATTACGATTTTACCCTTTTTACTTAATTATTTAATTTCATAAAATTACGGGGTGTTACAGAAAGGTCCTTCCCTATTGGGACCCAATGTGCCTAAAAAAGGAAAAATCAAATCAAAACTAGATATCCTATTTTAAACTTTTGATTCTATGCTTTGGGGTTATAAGGTCAAGCGAACTTCTGTTGGTAAGCGGGAAAGCGAAGAAGAGCCTCTTCAATTCTCTCATTGACCAAGTCTAAAGAAGAATTCAATAACTTCTTGTTTACTTTGGGGTCTGTTAACCTAAAAATGGATCAACACCCTGGTTTGAGTGTGAAAGCACCAACCCTATTCTTACATATCAATAATATAGAGAATAAATGTAAAAGAGCAAAAATAGAAAGAAGACAAGAGAATTTTTATAATGGTTCGGCTGTTAACGAAACCTACGTCCACTTTATAGTTTTTTATTATTGACTGATTGTTGTTACAAGTTGTATTTGATTACAAAGTTCTTGAATATCCTTAGCTAGATTGAATCTCCAAGGTTGGAATCCACTGGAGAATCACAACGAACTCTTTTGAAGACCGTTGTGATGGAGGTGAGGAGTGAAGAAAGCTTCTAGCAGAGTTTCAGCTATCAGTCCGGAGGGATCCATTTATGTTGTAGGTGGGAGAGCATTTATAGAGGTTGGAGAGTTATTAGGCCAGGCATGTTCGCCAACCACTTGCACATGATTACAGAAGGGAGCACTAGAGTATGCCTCACGACCCGAGCCAAAACCATGGATCACTAGCGATCCATGGTCTTTGGATCGCTAGCGATCCATAGTGTATGCCCGAGTGCGAGCCATCCCCTTAACTTTTACCCTTTGCTTGGTTTTGTGTGAGTCGCAGTGACCCTATGTTGATGTATGGATCGCTGGCGACCCATAGTGTATGGATCGCTAGCGATCCATACACTTAGCCTATTTTGGACTTTGGTGTCTGGAGTGCCTTTTTCATCTTGTATCGATGCTATTCATGTGATCTTGTTGCACATCGCCTTGTTTTGATGACGGTTTACTTGCTGGCTATATTTAGCTGCTGATTGGGCTAGTCGGATGCTTGTTTCTTTATTTAACCAACTCGGAATCTTGTCAAACTTAGCCCTGCTTCTAGAATATGTGTTGGATCATAATGCAAGAGAATTGGTTGACCCCTGAGCTAACCCCATGGATCGCTAGCGATCCATATCCTTAATGGATATTCTCGTTCTTTTTCCCTAGCTTCCTTTGGCTTGTTACTCTAGTTCTTTTGGTTGACTTTTGAGCTATTCTGACTCGACTAAGTTGTTTCGACTTCTCTTGGATCCTGTTGGGTTAAAAACCTGGATAACATTTTCTCTCCAGAGTACGTCTTCGTTGAAGATATGGCATGCTCTGGAAGTAATTGCTTTTTAGTCTCTGCTTATTTAATTTCAACTAGTCATGTTAGAGTTACACGAATTTGAATTTGACTAGACTGTCACTTGCTATGTTTTGTCTTGGACTTCCATTGCTTTTCATAGAAGACCGATCTTTACTCTATAACATCCCAAAATGTCTCGAAGTAGAATATTAACGTCGCTAGGCAAAGTCAAAGAAAAAAGGATGCAACTTTATGGATTGCTAGCGATCCATAGCAGATGGATCGCTAGCGACCTGACTACTTAGCAATTTTTTGGCATGTTTTCTTTTCCTATTTAAACTCTCGAGCCGACCTTCCTCATTCCTATTTCATGACTTGAGCTTTCATCTTCCTCCAACGATTCATGCATCCTTCAGTGACTTGATCCAATTAATTCACTACAACAAAAAAGACTTTTCACAGCGTTTGAAAAACGCTGTTAAAAGTTTTCACAGCGTTTTTAAAAACGCTGTATAACGACATGCGGTCGTTGACCCTAAATTTTTAACTGCAAAATATAAACGCTGTCAAAAACCCACTTTCTACAGCGTTTTTTAAACGCTGTTAATAATTTTTCTACTGCAAGGTATAAACGCTGTTAATAGTTTTCTACTGCAAGGTATAAACGCTGTCGTAGGGATATGCAATTTTTTTCCCAATGAATTGACAGCAATGTATAAACGCTGTCGTAGGGATATGCATTTTTTTCCAATGAATTGACAGCAATGTATAAACGCTGTCGTAGGGATATGCATTTTTTTTCCAAAGAATTGACAGCAATGTTGTGCCATTGCAATATTCACACATATCATTAATATAAACTACATTTAATTATATTTTAATCAGTTAATGTACATAACATAAACAAATCAAACTAAAAATTGTAAAATAAAAGCATAACTATTAATCACTTCCATAAAATAAGTTGAACACAATATCCATGAACAAAGTTTACATAAACCCGTAAAGAGAGATAAAATTTATAAACCAACTGCTTAGTGAAGGAACTGTATACAACCCTGCATCTGTACCGATAACTCCAAACCCACTTCTAATATTCTTCAATATCTTCGTATCAAATTTCTTTTCACTCCCATGGTCAAGAGAAACTCTGTTGTTAACTTCTCCTTTTGGGCACTTGGACTTGAGTTCGGGTAAGAATTTCGAGCTTATAAGTGGATCAGACTTATTCATGGATGGAAAATCGTATAGCCTGTTTTCCACGAAGAAGCATGTCGTTGTCCCAATTGTATGTGCAGCTGCATGCAACAACAGTGTTTAAGATGCATGTTTTTTATTTAATATGTTGTTAGATGCTTTAAAAAAATATACCAGTAAGGAGCACTAGGTCTTTTTCAGATAATCCTTTCTCTGCAAACTTTGCCTTGATCAACTCCATTGAATCGCGGACTTCAGGCATGTTTTCTGCATCAGACATTTTGGAAACTCGACCGTCCCTTCGGCCTGTAGGCACTTGGTAAAATGGCCCTTGACACTGCAATACAACAATATTTCAGACCTTTTTTTCAATAATGAAACAAATATTTAATATGATTAAACAAGTGTAGATACCAAAGCTATGGCATCGCGAGCAGCAAGTGCTACAATATCAGCACAAGAGACTATGCCTCTGCATTCATTTTCTAGCTTATTTTTTGCACTTTCAATAACATTGAGTCCTCGCAATCCTGCATGGTGTGGTGAGCTGTTTTCAGGTTCTTCGTTTGAGCCTTTTGCTATCAGAATTGATCCATCGCATCCCTTCACAAGTTATGATAAATGAAGTTAAACACTTATGAGTAAATTAGTACGTATGAATAGAGTTTTGGAAATCACCTGAACAAAGCAATCGTGGTAGTGCAATCTAAGGAGTGCAGTAGGCAATGTGGAATCGGATTTTGAGGCTTCTTTCACAACTAAGGTAGAGGATGATAAAGAGCAAGATGCAGATCATTATTTTTGGCCAAAGCTAACATTACAAGGGAAAAAAGATAGGCAAATTATTGGAGCATCTGCTTAGTGTTTTATAAACTTAGTCAACGCGGTTAATTTTTTTATAAAACTTAATTAACTTTTATAAATATAGTTATATTTTATAAACTTAGTTAGCTTGGTGAAACATATACTCATATGCAACTTAGCCATTTGAAGCACATTAATACCAAAAGAAAAAAAGAAAAAAGGGAAACGAAAGGAACAACATAAAAGTCTTGCTTTTGAAACTACCAGGAAGCAAGGACAGGCTTTGCTTATTACAGATTTGAATTTTTTTGAGCAGTATGAAAATGATGTATGCTAAGTTTCAGGTTAGTATGGAAACAATGATCCATTAGAGCAAATTAATTAAACCTATATTATTTTGGATAACTCACTTGTCTCTTGAAACTATACGAAGCAAAGTTACTATCCAGACTCTTTCCTGAATCAGAAGAGTTGAAAGACATTTTGGAAGAGACCATACACAAACTTGGCTTTAGAAACTCTTGTGTTTCATACCTGGACCTGTAGAAAACAATACATTTGGCTTTAAAAAGCAAGCTCTTAATACCAGTTTAGATGGAAAGTCGATATGTTTACCTGATAAATTTGGTTCTTTCCTTATTACTGGAATCTGGTTTAGGTTTTGAAACTCCCTTAGGAATATGAACACCCCAATATTTGCCGACCTGTAAAATTAAGGGAACAAACATTTACTCTTAAATACTACTCCAGTGCTAGGGTTTCCCTTACGTACTGGTGGTACATATGCATGAATTTTCTGACTATGAAAACAAAGGAAAAGTCTCTAAATGTCGTCGAATTCTAGGTAGCAATAATCTATGAAAATATATGTAAAATTCTAGGATTTGCGCCCATTTTGGATCTGGTGCACCACAATCTGCACAAGTGCGATTTTCTTTTTTGGCTAGTAGCTCCTTTAATTTCCTAACATTACCTGCAGCAAATCAAAAGAAACTAAAAATATTTTTAGACTGAAAAACAAATAATAGAAGGATATTTTGGAAATATAATATATAGTTGTTAGCTTTATTTGATTATATACATCTGGATGTAATTACTCTGTCATATGAATCTATGATTGGGGAATATTTTGTTCCTTTCACCTACCCAAAATAAGAAGCAACTTTTCAAAAGATGAAAACACTGCCCTGTTTAAAACGGTTGAGAACAAAGCACCCCTTATTCAATTATTTTAATATATATATTCTTATTAGACTTACGACTAAATATTGCATCTACACCACCTATTTGATCTAAATTACTACAGTACCAGTTTAAACTTAAGACTAATATTGCATCTGAAGTCAAATACACTATAGATTACAAAACAATACCTTGAGTAGGCTTTCTATATTCATAGAAACGGTTACTCATCTGTATTCCAGATTTTTGAAACAGAACAATTTCTACTTTTACCCGCATCAAGGTTTTAATCTTGGTTAAGAAACTTTCGAATCAATATTACTAATAGAAAAAACATGATGGCTTGAACCTTCTACTAAGCTGTTGCCAATACTTAGCACCTAATCGATCAAAATATTTGTTACTAAAATACATGGACCAATACTTCCCAGTAAAAGGTCCAGATTATTAAATAAAACAGTATGGTTAGCCTTTTTTAATTTCTCTAAAAATCTGTACAAAATAACATCAATATATTCTTCTAAGTTGTAGGTCCAAGTTACCGCTAGGCTTCCAAAAAACCCATGCACTTAATTAAATTATAGGTCCAAAATAATATAGGGTTTAGCTTAAACATGATATTATTTTTTTGACAATCATGTGAATTAGTATAATATCTACGTCAGAGCTCTAAATTATCAAATGCACATTCTGGGCATGACAAGCCTACACTAGAATTATATAGAAAGAAGGAAGCAAATTTAGGTTGAATAAATTACTATGACAGTATGGTACATCCAGGCATGCACTTAAATCAATTAATTTTATGCCCTGGCTGATGCCATTCATGTTTCGGCTATAAAATCTAAAAAGCATATGTTCCATATTACTATAGTCTTGTCTATCCATCAATATATTTATCCTTTATGCTACCACTTACACTTCATATTTTAGTTTTGTTGTTAAATAAAACACTTGCTAACATGAAGAAAACACTTGCTAACATGTATTCTTGACAGCAATGCATGGTAAAGAATACATTGATTAAGAAACTAAGAGAGGGAAAGAAATAAAGAAAAATTAAATTGTTAAATAAAAGCAAACATTAAATTTGATAACCACTCCTTTA
This sequence comes from Allium fistulosum, assembly GCA_030737815.1. Classification (NCBI taxonomy): domain Eukaryota; kingdom Viridiplantae; phylum Streptophyta; class Magnoliopsida; order Asparagales; family Amaryllidaceae; genus Allium; species Allium fistulosum. The sequence continues at coordinate 286,300,430 of CM060904.1, read as the reverse complement.
TTCACTAGAAAGGTCTTTGGATTCATCGGAAGAGAAAGTAGCTAAAACTGCTGTACCGAGTGCATACCATTAAATTTGATATGTTTCATTTGATTTATTTCAACCGGTAAACATGCTAAAAAAGTTTGAGGTTTCAATCCAAGAAAAGGAAAAGTCAGCAACATGCTAAAAAGGCTAAAAACAACCGGTAAACACTTCATTATATTTGTTTTATCAATTTGAGATAGATAAGGTTATGGGTCGGATTCGGTTAGAACTTAGAAGCAAGCTGAAGCAGACATCAAACCTTTTCTAGCAGGTCAAATGAGATCATTCATTATCATAGCATACCTTATATATAGTCTAAAAGAAATGATGGTGTAGCTACTCCTTATTGTCTGGATTGCTCTTCTAATTTTCCTTTGAATAATTATCCTGTCTCAATCACTAGTCTTAAACAAATCCATCTTATAAATAATAGCTATTGTTCAAGAGTTTTTTCTAATATTGGAATGAAATATTTATTGAGCAATGAACTTTCCCTGCTTTTGCCCTTTTCAAAATAAAGTTAAAAGTGCAACACTTTTCCAATTGACGAATAATTTTGTAACTATTATGACGCATTGGATTTCTCTGTATTGGATCCGATGTAGTGATTTATGCTAATTTTATGTAGTCTTGCGATTTTAAGTTATGGAAAAGAAACCCTTCTATTAATGAAACAATAATATACCATAAACCCTTCTGTATTGGATCCGATGTAGACTATGAATAATATCAAAATAGTAATAATATTTGAGATTATCTCATATAAATTTCAGTCTTTGTGTTAACTGCTATCTCCAAGTATTTTAGTTGCTTATAAACAAGGATATAAGAATATTTCTTTTTTATCGCAAGAATTCATTTTACTAGCAAACAAAATGCATTTGCTAATTGGATTATAACTGTTGTGAGTAATTATTGTCGGGTTAAGAACATTACTAATATAACAGGTCGCTAATACTGTAATTAGGTGTTTGCATATCTAGTGACCTGTGATTTATTGTATTTGTATTTTTATTTGTTGTTGCATTTTTCCTAGCTTATCTAAACAAAATGTTCACTATTGACTTGTAATTTATTGCATATGGTTTTTGATTCTATTGCATATGCTGGAATATAACATGTAAATTGTAATTAGGATTTTGTTGCAATATAACAATATTTGTACGATGCAATGAGGTGGAAATATCACTAATATAACAAATTTATTGCATATGTAGGAATTCTTTATTAGCCATTATTGCACTTTCAATTCCTTATTTATTATTTAAGTATTTTATAGGCTTTCTAAACTAAGGGTTCTTAGTAGTTCTAGTTGCAAAATTACAAAAACATCCTAAAATAATAATGTAAATTTTTTTACTGAAACACTGTTCAATAATGAAAATGTATTTTTTACTAAATTTAATAGTGTGTTCCTTAGGTAATTAATGTAATTTATCAAGTTTGGGCAGGTTAATATAAGCCCAGAGGTGACGAGTGCAACGGGATGTAGGAAAATCATGGAAGAACTACATTCGAAATAGAGAGTAGACTGCATTCGGCGGTTAGAACTCAGTGTTGAGCTACTGAATTACAAACTCAATAGCTGAACTGAGTAGACACGTGACTTTAAACTTTTTTTTAGCGAAAGCTATTTTATAATTAATATTAACTTTTTCACTGAGAATTGTAACCATGTAAAAAGTTAACATAATTAAAGCCCCATAATAAGAATGGATTATTTTTAAATTGTATAAATATAATTTGAAATCGTACCCGACGTTTCATTAACGTGTGAATCAACTGCTCTAGTTCTGAATCTATGTTGACATTGAGCTATTTGCTTGTCTTTGATTTGTGCTAAAACTTCATTGGTCATGGTTATACCCCTTTTCATCCCTCGTAGTCGGCCCGGTTTATCTTGTCCCAACACTAGTGAGAGAGCATCTTCTTTGAATTTACATGTTAAGCTAAATTGTGATTCATTTTCAACATTTTTTATTTTCTTCTACAAAAGTGAACACAAATTATATTTTGTAGATGAGTTATAAATTACATCATTTTCAAAAATTACATTCAAATAAAAAGTACATAGGACTTACAATAGTATCTACAACATGTGTGTTCACTGGTTCACCATTTTTTCGAATGCAAGATTTAATCCAAACATCAACTTTAGAAATGGAAGAGAGTTGATACTTTCCTCTTTTTGCATTAAAAGAAACATAACTTTAAACAAAACTAATAACCATAGTTAATAAATCAAATATTTTTCTCACCAAATCTTCAGTTAGTCGAGCCATTCCTCGACGACTACGTGTATGTGGCATTTGCTTTTCCTTCATGGATTTAAATTTTTTGCTTCGTAACTAGATTATAAGATTTTATCACATTGATTAGTTAATTTGCATTTTATGTACACTTATGTTTCATATAAGAAATGATAAAAAATTACATTACAATTACCTTAAACTCTTCACTCATTTTTGACTCAATAAACTTCTTCCACTCCTTCATACTTTTAATGTTATATGGTTTTAGTTAAAGTTGTTCCTCCTTGGTTTTTACTTAATATCTTTTTAACGAATTTGCTTTTTGAACACCTCAAAATACATACCATTTGCTGAAAAATGGGAGACTTTTGTCATTCCTCATCCAGTTTAAATCTAGCCTGTAGCATTCACCAAAATGGTAATCAAAATAGATAAATTATAACATACAAAAAAACGTATTTCCAACATGTAAATACTTTCTCTCAAGGTTTAGCATTTTAAACTAGAACATGTAAGGTGACCAGGATATTCACATATTCATTAAATTAAAGATAAGAACACATGCAAGAATAATTCTTAGTGCAAATTATAGAAACGGCAAAGGATATCTGTGTTTACAAAATAATAAGACGTTAATTTCTGAAAATATATAAAATGAGAAATTAAGACAGTTCTGTACCAGCACTTGCAAAATTGTATTCTAAACATTGAAAATCCTATGACCAAAGTCAAACTTTTCTATCATAGGCTTTATAATATATTAAGAATCAATTAGCATGTCGGTGAACTAATAGATTCGAGCATGGCAGGGGATCACAAACTCAAACTATATGCCACAGGTTCTTCCCGTGTTTAATCAGAAAAAATATTTACTTTTTCTTAAACATGTTTATTATGTACACCCATGTTCGAAGCTAAGAACTCTAACAAAAACTCAAACTAGATGTCCCATGCAAAATATTTATTTAGAGAGAATGTTTGTTCCTAATAAGATTATTTCTTGACAGCAAGAAGCCTTAAGAACTATGATCTGGATATATAAACAATATTTGTTTTCAAACAATGTTATGGATGTTAGATATTGAATAAAACTTATTATATATAGAGAAATGATGTGCTTGAAGAAAATCGGCAAAGATAATTTGAATATCCATGCATGGATATTCAAGTAAAGATATTGTATAAAATGGAATCACACAACTTAGTATTAATTAGCAGACTAAACATCAGGTGTCTCATCAAGTAATGTAAAATACACAATTTTGTACCTAAAGATAAAGATAAGAATTGGACTTATTGACTTGTTCTCGTTGCAAACAACATACTTGGAGTATAAAAGCAACAGTAGTCAATTGTAAGGCAATTACCAATAATAAAAGTGCTACATGGACATTAATTAGATGGCTAATGGACTTTGATTTAGAAACTTAATGACAAAAACATTCGAAGAGGAGTACATGATTGTCCACGTCAGTATAGATAAATGGTACTGACAGCAAACAATTGAATAATGCAATATACCCTAAACAGAGAATAAAGTAGGACTTAGGCTTTTTTATCAACTGATTCAACTTAAAACTGCACTAGAAAGGAACAGCAACAATGCTAGTTTGCGCACCAAGTAAACTTGTTTCTACTTTCTACATGGATTTTCACACTAAGTAATGAAATGACAAAAGAAGTAGTTGCAGCTTTAGAAGTGTCAGATGAGAAATTATGGACGATGCCAATGGATGAAAGCTATTGGAAAAATATTAAATCAGACTTAGCTGATATAGGTAACAGTGGAGGATGCAAAGGTGGTTCCATCTTCACTACGCTTTCTTAAAACAGGTATGCATCGTTAGTTTCTTAGCATATATAAATCAAATGAAAGTGTATTGTTTCATCTACCAAAGCACCTAAAGCTACCTGTAGTAATCGAACTTTATCAACAGCTCGACTTCACCGAGTTTCTAGAAAGTCGTTCCGACAATTGATAATCGAACAAAGTTCGACTTGCAACAATACCAAAGCAGGGTATTTGGAATATGAAAATCGAAATCTACAAACGAAATAAACCTAAAATTTGATTAATTGAATAAAGATAAAATAAGGAACTAGGGCTACCTGAAGTATGAACACGTAATTAGGGCGATGACGATCAACTCCACCAAAGAAACATCGAAGAACAAGCAAAATTTGAGGGAAACTGCAAACGAAGGAGAATGAAATGAGGGACGATGGGGGAGCGGTATTTTTGATAGAAGAGGGAAGATGAAATTTTTGGTAAAAGTATATTGACAGTGGCGGTAGATAAATGACTTTGAAACATGAGTAGTATCCTCAGCGTTAGAACGCAAATTATTTTCTGAATCAATTAACTTTTACTGCAATTAAGGTTCAAACGCTGAGAATGAGTGCAGTTAAAAGTAAGTTTTGGTGTAGTACAAGCATCCAGCGATTCGACTGATCGATCGCCACGTTCATCCAACCTTCCAACGCCGCTGTCGACTTCCTAGCCTTGCCACCGTCGTTTCTCCATAGCTTCCAATCCTCTTTTTCCACCGTCAACCAAACCCTAGGTTTGCCTGCTGCCTTAGATTGTCGCCGATCCATCTCTTAGCTCACTTACTTGCATAGGTCGCTAGATAGAGACTTCAACCTTCCTTGCCTCTTGATTACCGATTCATGATAGCTTTGCTGATCATGACGTTGGTTTGTCATTTTGGCGATGAAGTTGTATTGGTGGTGTTAGCAGTGAAGAGTCCAAGTTGATTGTGGCTTGATGGAGGAAGATAGTAAATCACGTCAGGAGTTCCTCACGGAACGACATTCAGGCCTTGCCCCGGTGTTGACATGTTTTTTTGCCTTCGTCCATTGAGCCAGAATTGACTTGTGCCAGGTCCCATAGCCGATACCGCATGACACATCGTGAATTGGTTTCGTCCTTTTGAAAGATTCGGATTGATTATGCTTTCTTTTGCATGCACGGTGCATTGTACTAGAATGGACTTTCTGCGTCGTTTCGGACAACGGATCCATTATCGATCGTTGATCGATAACAGATAAGTATAGGGGAAGTAATTTCAAAAAGAAAGTGATATGGGAAGTCCTTTTACCTCTCAGTTGTGAGCGTAATGTCTACACAGGATAGAGCGTTTGTGGTGTTTAGGACACCAAGCCCACCACCGATAGATAACACACTACACTTGCCCCGGTACATACTTGAAGTCCGACACATCGATGTGAATCGATATTTCTTCAGAATTCGAGTGTAGTACGGGGAGTTCTTATTTTAAAGTAGAATTACCTGACCATTTTGGACGTAAGTTATGTTGTTCTTAATGAAGTACCTGTCTTCTCGTCGCAAGTCTAGCGGAGGAAGTCCTGCACTTTCGGTGGCTGAGCCATCTTCTGTCGCCTCTTCTCCTTCTGCTTCACAGGCTGAAAATGGTTAATTAGTTCCATTTGGTCCGGTCATGGATCAAACTCCTCCTAACTTTAGAGTTCTTCCCAATCCACCGGAGAGACTTCCTCCATGATTTATGCTAAAGTCTTGCATAATATCTGCCTGCAACACGACATCCCAGAGGAAGATGTGTGCCTCCTAGAGAAGGATGAATTGGCTCATATACCGCCCCTGGGGTATACCACTTGTCATCGGTATATGTGCTTGAATGAAGCTGTACCCTCTTTTAACGATTTCTTGAGAGAGAGCCTCTCGAACTTAGGAATCGTTCTGTTTCATATTCACCCCAACGGATATGCCATCTTACCTTGTCTACACGTCCTTTTCATGCGAACATTCAACCTTGCCCCGAGCTTTGACGAGTTGAGATACTTTTTTTCATTAAGAAGAGATGAGTGTCCTTTCTTCGTTGTAATCAAGGCCCAGAGGAATTGTAAAATTGTATTACAACTCTAGAGCAACTTGTACTAGTTCAAGACTCAATAAATTTTTTTCAGATGTCCTGAAGGGGTCAACCGTCTTTGGACAACGAGGGATAAGTTCCCTTTCTTATTTATTGAGTTCCGGTGTGTCGTTAAAGAATTTCTAACAAGTCGAACACTTCTTACAATTATTCTGAGGCCGAACAAGGACTTGTCTCTCGATGGAACTTTCTGAGCCCTGAAGGCTATCGATGCTGGGGAAAGATCAGTTAAAGTTTTATTGACTGATGAAAACTTGCTTCGATACGGACTGTTGCATCCGGGAAGATCCGCAATTCCAGTTGAGGTCCCATCCACTTCTCGATCCAAGGTACACACGCGATCCACTTCCTCATCTTACGGTTCCGAAGAGGGCGCTTTCCAAGAACGGGAAGGCCCGACCGGCGAGTCGGCTGAAGAGACTCGCGAGGGAAAAGATGACGCGATTGAGACCAGTTACCCGGCTAGAATGCACCCGATTCAAGAAGAAAAGGAAGTGGAGTTTAATCAAAGGGAAGGCAATGCCGCGATGAACATAGAAAAAGAGGAGGGAGAGATTGGGAGTAGTAGCGATGAGTCCACTTCTAATGATGATTTCTATGCAAAATCCGATGATGGGGATTCTTAATCATGTGATGAGACTCCAGGGATGAGTCCCATTATTCCGAGCTAGCCTCCTCTAGACATGAGTGGTAAAGACGATGCTCCAAAAATCAGATGACGTCGGGATTCATCGAGTAAAGACGCTGGCGTGGACTTTGGAGATTTGAGCGATGTTTATGTCGATTTTGACGCGCTCATGGGGGAAAATTTCAAGTTTGAGGAGGTGCCTCCTCGTTCGGGCCATGTTGCACCAGAAGTTAGTCTGATTCCTTCCGCGACGCCTGCCCAATCCGGTTTGTGACGTCGTTTTAGGCCCTCCTCCCAAACACATTACACGTCTCACTAGGGTTACACTCACTTATACACATACTTTTCATGTTTACCTTTCATTTCTAAGGCTCTTTATTTATCTTCCATGTCAAGTATCATGAGAGGATGCGGTCTCTATGATGATCTCGAAGAATTCACCGACTCTCAGCGTTGGTCGAAACGGTCTTCTCGCCGTCACCAGCCCTGCGAAATGGAAGAGGAATATTGAAGAAGAAAAGACTTAGAGGCCGAAACTCGTCATCGAGAAGAGAGGGAACGGGGCTGAAACTCGTCGTCGAGACGAGAAGAAATGGGGCCGAGTATAAAAAAGGTGGGTACGAAAAGAGGAAGACTTTCAATGAGAGAGAGGAGCCGCCGAAAAAATCAAAGTTTGATCGCGGTTCCCATTCTTCAGAACAATAGGCCTTCGCTCCGGCCCCCGCCTCGATTGGTTCTGAAATCTCGGTTTCTTCTGTACACATTCCATCTTCAACTCAAGTTTCGTGATCTTATGTGACTCTCGCCCCAGCTCTTCATGCCACCACCGGAGATATGCCTATGTTCTTCCATCTGGTCCTCACAGGTTTGGGGCAGCGCTTCCCAGGTGGTTTTTAAGGGGGGGTTAAATTTGATCGCGATCTTCATTCAGTTCATAGAGATACATACATGCCCCATCTTCAGGCTATCCAGAATGATTTAGAGCAAGCCGAAAAGTGGGAGAAATTATGCAAACAGCTGGCGGACACGAACTGCAACAACTATCAAGAAATCCTCTCCTTTGAGTCGGAGAAGGATAATTTTGAAAGAGAGTTGGCGGAACGCGATGCCAGAATCAAAAAGCTGGAAGAAAAAAGGATGCGGTGCTTCGAGAAAGTAAGAACAACGCCGACTTGCTGAAGGAGCTAAAAGAGGCGCATGCGAAGATCGCGATCGTCCTGAGAGACGAAATCAAAAAGGCGCATATCGAAGAAGTTAAACTACAAGTGGAACTCGAAGCTTGCGACATGATCGTAGCTTAGAGGAAGACTATTTTCGAACATGACAAGATCATAATAAATCATAATAAGATTATCACTATATATGAAGAAGTCGTGAAGTCGCACAATAAAACAATCTCCGACCAGGCTGAGATGATTGCCACACTCCAGGACCGAGTCGCGCAGTTTAGCGCTGATAAAACTCGTGTTGAAGTTGAGAAGGCTGCCGTTAAGGCGGATTATTTGGAGCTCTTGAATACTTTCGAGAGAAAGATGGAGAAGATGGATGAGACCATCTTGAATTTCTATGTCAACTCCCTGTTGCACATCGGGAGTCTCAGCTACTTAGGCCCTAAATTCCCACGCATTCTTGATGTGGTTTGGGAGGAGACCTTGACCCGCTTCCATGATTGCGGGGATGTTTATACCGAGCAAGAGTTAGAGGACGCCTACCTCAATGAAGAATCATAGAAGGCGTTGCTAAAGGGCTGGGAGATTGCAGATTGAGAGAGAAAAGGAAGCTGCCGATGCTACCATGACAGCAGCTGCTGAAGCGCTTCTGGAGCCCTTTATTTCCGGTGCCGGTGAACCATCGGGGTAGCCTCACGATCCATCAGCAAGTTTTGGGTTTGAATATTCCCCTCGGATTGTGGAGCCATCGAAGGGGGGGTGAATGTAGTGAATACGAAGTTGACATTCTCGAACATTTTTCTGGTGCAGGTAATCTACTTGTTTCTCTCGAGTTCGAGAAATTTCAACTCACACCGCAAGAGTAGGACGAATTTAACACTGTCATTTTTGACCTTATCGGTCCGTCCTCCTTATCTTCTGATCTGCCAGTTTCCTCGATGCCTGGACCTGTTGCTATCTCTACCGCTTTCGTGCTCGTTTCTGTACCTACTCTGGTCGCCGTGTTCGTGTCTGGTTCGCAGCCGAGGTCGGAATTTGAGAAGATCGCCGCACTGCATGGCTTGGATGACCCTTCCATATCTTTGGAAGGGGACTTCACGGCGGCCGAAGTTCAGGAGCAGGAAATTTAGATTGAGCAGCCATGCAAGTCTCAACAAGAATTGGTCGCCATTAAGAAAGAGAAAGTCGAAGCAATCAAGGCCTCTAAAAGCTCCCGTAGATCTTGGAAGCGTAAAACGAAAGGCGAGTCTTCTGAAAAAGTCACAAAGCAGGAAGAGGACATCAGCACCGAGGAGATCGTCGACATCACTAGCAGCGGTGCCACTCCCGAGGCAAAGCAAAAACTTCGAACAAAAGGCGAGAAAGGGAGTGGTGGAAAGAAGCATTGAGAAGCTTGGGTGGTAGTTGATGTGGTTTTGATTCATTTTGCATTGTTTTGTTCAAATGCAGAGTCTGCACTTAGTGTTCTTGTTGTGTTGTCTATACGTTTTCTTTTGTTGCTTAGTATTGTGTGGGTACGGCCCCCACGTTTTGACCTTGTACAGAAGAAAATTATAAGTAATATATTGTTGATATTTTGACTGTACTTTTACTTATCTGCTCATATGTGTTCTGTGCACTTATGTCTATTTTGTTTACTTCCATTTCACTTTATCTAGTCCTGTGATTACTGTCAAAATCTTTGTTTGGAGTAACAGAACTTGTGAAATGTGAAATTTTTGTTTTTAAGCAAAACATTTTTGTTTAAGTGCCGGTGTATGCCCCCCAAGTTCACAGGGCTATTTACTTCAAAAGCTTGATAAACGACCAGTAACTTATGTATTTATGCGATTCTGGAAAGTATATAACATATGCATGTTTAAAATGTGCACGAAAACATAAACTCAATGTAGAACATACAGTTATGAGATTGACTATTGGAAAATTCATAAGTATACAGTTACGAGATTAATTTAATGAATAATCTTTGCAAATTTTTGGAAGTTAAACCACTCATCACTTCTCAAAAATGCAAGTTAGTACTCATGAGTATTATTTCTTCTGAATTTTGCAATCTTCCAATATGCACTTCATTTCCCCGAGCGTGTACACCATATGAGTTATCTGTAAGTGATTAAACGTTATTCACATTAAATGTTACAGTTCATCATAGGGTGTTAGCAACTGCTGGTCCATAGTACTACAATTTTGTTGGAGTCGCGCCCGTTACTCTCGATAATGGGAGTGAGTTGATCTTCACAATTCCCGTGATAGATGAGTTTCCCGGTATTGCCGAGGCAATTTCGATATAAAATACTTCTCAATGTTGCTAATCTTTGGGCAACATGAGGAGTTTATGTTTTAAAAGCATGATTTCATGGCTCGGAGAGTTGGTGTGTGGTTTATGAAATGTACGGCTTTTGATACTTCTCAGCGTCACCTATCTTCGGGCAACGCGAGGAGTTTGTGTTTTAAGAGTTAGTGCATGGCTTATGAGATGCGCAGCTTTTGATACTTCTCAGCATCGCCTATCCTCGGGCAATGCAAGGAGTTTATGTTTTAAGAGTTAATGCACGGCTTACGGCATGCACGACTTTTTATTTAAGCCTTCCCGACGCTGTTGAGGCAACACGGTTCTTAGAAGGCGGGGATTGGGTTTCGCTGTTCCAATGATTTGAGTCGATTTTCTTCCATCGATCCATCGAGTAGGTGAGGCACACTTGAGCATGGTTCCACTTTCTTAAGTAGCAATTGTATGATTTTGAGTCGATTTGACCCCGTCGACTTAGCAGGTTACTATTATGAACACAATTTCGTTGGTTCAAAAAACGAATTAATTTTGTTAATAGAAGTTGGGCAAGTTTTTCCTATTTACAATGCCCCCAGTATCCCAGGACGGCTTATTTGCTGAATAATAGGAAGTACATAAGGTAGTTTTCAGGTGAAGTAGTGGCGCAGCGATTCGCTGTTCCATGCTCTGGGAATTTGGATTCCATCGACAGTTGTCAATTTGAAAGTTCTGTCCCTTAGCTTTTGATTGATCACATATGGCCTTTCCCAGTTTGGTTTGAAGGTTCCCGACACGAGATAGATTCGTAAGAGGATGAGCTCTCCCACTTCGAAGGTTTGGTTGTGAATCTTGGAGTTGAAGTATCGTGCGACCCTTTTTTGGTAGGCGACGGTCCTTAACTCGGCTTCTTCCCTCCTTTCGTCAATCATATCCAGTGATTCGCGTAGGAGCTGCTTGTTTTTCTTCTGATTAAAGTTTTGCCTTCAGTGAGAGGGGACTTCTAGTTCGACGGGAATCATTGCTTCTGAGCCATATGCCAAGGCGAACAGAGTCTGTCCAGTTGCCGCTTTGTGAGTTGTCCTGTAAGCCCATTGTGCGAGTGGAAGTTCATCAACCCAGTTTCCTTTTGCTTTAGTCAGTCGCTTTTTGATAGTGGACTTGATGATCTTTTTTATTGCTTCCACTTGCTCGTTTGCTTGTGGATGAGCAACTGCGGAGAAGCTCTTCTCAATTGGAAAACGTTTGCAAAAGTCTTTGAACTCGATGCTTTCGAACTGGGTTCCGTTATCGGTGATGATTTTTTGTGGCACACAAAACCTGCAAATAATGTTTTTAGTAACAAAATTAATGACTTTCTTTGTAGTAATGGCGGCTAGCGGTTCCGCTTCGGCCCATTTCTGAAATAGTCGACATCAACTATAGCGTATTTGGCTCCTCCTTTAGCTATTGGCAATACGCCAATCAAGTCGATTTCCCATATCGCAAATGGCCACAGGTTGACCATCGGTGCCAATTCTTTTGAGGGAGTTCTTTTAATTTTGCCGAACCTTTGGCAACGATCATATCGCTTGGCATAGTCTGCTACATCGTGGTTTATTGTCGCCAAAAATATCCGTACCGAAGAACTTTTTTTGCAAGGGTTTAACCCCCAGTATGGTCTCCGCATTTGCTTTCATGCACTTCCTTGAGGATCTGTCAAGCTTCGTCGTCGGTCACACATCTAAAAAAGGCAGTTGAGAATCCCCTTCGGTAGAGTATTCCATCCTGCATTATGAATCGCAACGCCTTTCGAAGAAGCTTTTTCCGTTGATTCCGGTCGGTTTGAAGGGTTCATGTAAGCAAGTAGTCCTTAATTGGTGTCATCCATGTTTCCGGTTCGACGGTGGTCTCAAGAATCCAGTCGACGTCCATTTCGTCTATACTCGGGGCTGTCAGAGTTTCAACCGAGACTAGTCCCAACGATTGAGCTTCTCCGAAGCTTGCCAGCTTAGCTAAGTAGTCAGCTTTGGTGTTTTGCTCTCGCGGAATATGAGTTGTGGTATAATGTTCGATGTCACTCAACAACTCTTGTACTTTAGACAGATACGGTGCAAGGTTCTCCCCTCGAGCTTGGTATTCACCTTTTACTTAGCAGACGACTAACTAGGAGTCGCTGTAGATGTGGAGAGACTTTATTCCGAGTTCTTTCACAACGTTCAGTCCTGCTATTAATGCTTCGTATTCTGCTTCGTTATTTGCTGTAGGAAATTCCAGCACAAGGAGTAGCAAATGGCTTGTCCTACGGGGCTTTCAAGCACTACCCCCACCTCCGAACAGAGGTTGTTAGATGCGCCATCAACAAAGAGTTTCCGTTGCATCTCCACTCCCGATGGTGTTTCTTCTTCCTTGGTCAAATATTCTATGATCGGTGTCATTCACTATACCTTCCCATCTACTTTTATTTAATATTAACCATTTTCAATGCATGGAGCTGATAATGTCTTAACCATAACAATTCGCAATGACTATGCATCCCTAGAGCTTGCAAGAGTAGATAAAGAATCCATGTTTGTGTTTTCCTCCGACGGAATGTGACATTTAAGTAATATTTAAGCACATTCAAAAGTTCATTTACTTTCTGCATACAGAATTCTAATCTCATACCCCCTAGCTTCAAATGCATTGAAAACCTTATTTACAACAAGTTGGGAATCATTATATATCCACAACAACTTAATCGCCAACTCTTTCGCAATGTTGAGTCTATTAATCAATTCTGTGTACTTAGTCTCAATATTTGTTAATTGGAATACAAACCTTAATGCATAACATAATCGTTGATCCTTTGGAGTTATTAGGATAATGCCTTCCCTTGAATCATGGCCATTGGATGCCCCATCCATATGCAGCTTCCAAGCTGGTGGCTCGACTATTTCACCCTCCTTTTCATTATCCAAGGTTACGAACTTAGTAATGAAGTTAGCTAAAGTTTGCTCCATAATGGCAGTTCTAGGGTGATTAGTTACCTTTTATTGACTCAGTTGAAAACTCATTTTCAGTAATTGCCCTAATGTCTCTAGAGATATAAGGTCTGCCTTAAGGGATGATCAGTAACAACATACTAGGATGATATTGAAAATAGAGTTGCTATTTCAAAGGGGGCATTTGGGGTGGTATGAGTAAGATGTAGGCCAACTTATACAATATTGGGTACCATGATTCGGCCATGGTGAATCATTTTCTAATGACATATAATAACCAATAGAATATATGTTCTTCATGTACAAGTGCCATACGTAGTGCAAGAGTTGATAAAAAAAGGATGCTAGTAAAACTTCTACCCATCCAACAGCTTGGATAGCAAAGGAGGTTTCTTTAAGTGTTCTAAAGATTGCACAAAGGCTACTTGGAATTCATCCGGCTAATTAGACTTTATCCTTTTTCAAAGCCTCAAAGAATGGTTCCATATCCTTCAAGGCCTTGATTTGTTCCAAATTGGCCTTTATCCCTCTTTATTGATAATAAATCCAAGAACTTCCTTGATGATAAACAAAGGTGCACTTCAACTATGTATGTCTCATCCTATACTTTTTGAGTATGTTAAACATCTCAGGTAAATGCTGCTTGATACATGGATCATTTCGTTTTATGAGCATATTGTCTATATACACCTCAATCGTTTGGCCAATTTAATTTGCAAACATTCTGTCAGCTAGATGCTAGTAGATAGCTCCAACATTCTTTATACCAAATGGCATGTTCTTATAGTAGTATAGTGTCGGATTGATGATAAAACTTGTGTGATCCTAATCCGGGACACACATTGTTATTTGATTATTATCGGAGTATGCATCCGTAAAAGAAAATAATTCATGGTCTTCCATTTTTTCTACTAATTGATCAATGTATGGGAACAGAAAGTATTCTTTTGGACATGCATCGTTCAAATTTGAATAATTAATAAAAGTATGCTACTCCCTTTAGCTTTCGAAGTTGCACCGCATTGGTCATGAATTTTGGGTATTTCGTTTCCCTAATAAATTCATTGACTAACAACTTATCTATCTCCTCTTTCAGTGCACCAAACATTTTTTCATCTAAGCTTCTTAATTTTTACCTTCTTTAAACAACTTTTGGATTAATGTTTAAGGCATAATAGGGAACGTCACAAGAGATTCCACACATGTTTGAGTGTGAGTAAAGGAACACATCACAATTGGCTCTCAAAAACCTCATCAATTCTCATTTCCTATTATAACTAGGTTGAGTTATGATCTTGACGGTTTGTGGTGGATTGTTTAATCAGAACCATTTTAAGAGTCACAAACATTTAACCGTTCATCATATCACTCTCTTTTCGTGGATCCATGTCATCGTACATAGTACTAATGGACATAGGCGGGGGACTCATATTTTAGTTGCTACATCCTATGATTTATTGCAGAAGGGGTTTTCTACAACCATCCCCCTCTCTTTTCGACATGTCTCTCTTAATTCAACCACGTAATACTTTCTTTCAACAAACTGATTTCCCTTTACTTCTGCTACTCCCGAAATAGTAGGAAACTTCATTGTTAAGCATTATGAGGCTTTCAACGCTATAAATTATAAAGCTGAGTGCCACATGAATCCATTAAATGTTCATTATCAATCTACCACAACAAAGGTTGGATATTTACAACTATTTCAAGGTACCTCTTAGTTCTTTGATTAGATCAATGCATCCGATATGAACTATTCCTTCACTGACAAACCTATGTACTCTTAGTTCTTTGATTAGATCAATGCATCCAATATGCACTATTCCTTCACTTACATGTAGTAAATCCTTGGATGGCAAATTCATTCTGTTATAAGAATTTTTGACAATTTCACTAAACTTCTACTATCCACCAGTAACCTAATTACCATAGCTAGTCGAATTATCGCGATAGCTGCCATATGTTCCGAACAAGGATAGTCAACACCCCAATCACTCCATTCTCAGAATAAAATATTAGAGGTTTCTTAGCCTCATGCACTTCCTTTATAAAGTATACATTTATAGTACTAGGAATGTGTTCCAATTATGTACCATACCTTTCCATTATCCTTAATCGAGGATATGTTAGATATCGTCTTCCTAATATCGTATCTATCCAAATATACGAGAAAAAGAAGTCTAGGGGGAAATCCAACTTATACCTTCTATGCTTACTCTCATTAGAAGTCACCTTGAAGTTTAGTTATTATTTTGTGGATCCTCCTCGGAATCAACCTTCACATACCGTTGTCCGTGATTTTCTACATATGGCGATATGATGATATTAAACACTTGAATGGTAAAGTAATGGATGCAAAGATCACAGATGATCGAGTTCAGGATGGTGCTAAGAAAATTTGAAAGAAAGAACAAGTACCATCAATTAATATCAATGTATGACATGGATCGGTAAAAGTGCATGGATTCTTCAATTTCTAGTGAAGTTTTGATGTGTTCTAGCTTTAGGGAACATAATAAAGCTTTGGCATGAAGAAATAATGAATTAATAAACAAATATAGTACAAAATAGAAGGAAAATGACAAGTCCAACAATGGGTAATGATCCATGGTATCGATTTGTACTAATCAATGGCGCTTACTAAAAAATATCCCCAATATTTCTCCATCTTTTATGGAACTAGAAAAGATATTTATGGACAACTTTCTATAGAAGAGATCTCAATTTCAAAGTCGTAACTCATCCCTCTACAGCTATAAATAAAGATTGACATCAACCAATAAAGGGATCAAAAATATATTCCACTAAGGGAGACTTTGCCAATTTTCTAGATCTAGTAGAGATTTCAATTGATAAATTATAATTCTCCCTGTAAATTAGTGAAAATAAGCAACAGAATAAGATTAAAATGGAAGTAGTAAATACCAAACAACTAAGTATCCATATGTGACTTTACTTACTTTTCGTTGCATTCCTCTCTATATATTTCTTATATTTTACAGATTAAGATTTGAGATTCATTCATTAAAACTCAACAAAAGTAGAAATTGGAGGAAACAATTACTAATAAATGATAATCATTGATTACATCCCAATTCGTTGGTTCTACACAGTCTTTTTAGGGTTATTGACAATCTTTATGCCAACATTTTTTGGTGCTTTCGCTAGGAAATTTAATCATAGTATAGATCTCTAAAGATAATTGGATTCAATTTTCATCTTTTTGGAGATCATGTCCAATTGGTCCTAAGACTAATCAAGGAAAATAAGTTAGTAGAGGAGTTGGCAATGAATAAAGAAGTGTTGGAGAACATATCATAAGTGGTGGATCACAAACACAACCACTTGCGGATCTTGTTACAAAAGAAGAGTTAGAATGAATTATCGTTGGAGTTAACCAATAGGTAGAAGAATCTTTATGATCACTGATGAAGGAGTTAATATGAATGTTTGAGTTGGGAACAAATGCTAATGGAGATGGATCTTATGCAAGAGATCATGATGAAAGGAGAAACTCAATGCAAAATCCATAGAAGTAAATTCAGATGCAAGGTGAAGGATAGTTCGAAGCATAGTCGGGAGAGATGCAGGAGTTAGAAACAATGTAGCTAGATTTGTAGCTCTAGATGCATCGATCGATTCAGCGATAGTGGTAAACATTGTAGAAGGCTTGGTAATAACAATAGTAATAAGGGAATATTCCAATAGAAAGTAGGGCTAGGAATAATGTCGAGGGAAACGCTCATGGTATGACAATCTGTACCACTGTAGGCTCGAATTTTTACTAAATCGAAAACCAAGTCTACCAAAGTACGAATCGTTGGTGTTTGGTATCCTGCAAATAGCAAAAGTATATCAAATCGTTATCAATATAATCTCACGAGGGAATAGTAAAATATAATAAAATATATAGTTACTGACCAAGGTTGACAATTCCAATATCAAGTGTCCTGTTAGTGCCGAGCATGCCCTAAGGAAGTATGTCCTTCTACTGTTCCCGCTTTGTACAAAAACCTATTCCTCTAAAGCTATCTTGTGGGTTGTAATGAGGAGCGGGTCAAAATAACATTCTGGTGATTGGTAAATTACACACTTTATACATAACACTAGTTTATGTCGATTGCCTTCCATTACATGTTATGTCGATTCTTAGATATCTTGATTTCACGTACGCGTACGATACACTCCATCTACTCGAAGTAGACAATAACTACATGTGTGTGCATGTATATAGGTACCACAGTCCCTTTTGGACCAAGATATTATCCCTGCTAGTATTAGTAACCCAACACCTCACCAGGATCCATCATTAATGCAGTATCACGTCCTCGTTGCCCGTGCATACCAAGGACTCCTGAAGTGCCTATTAATGGCATCATGGTAGTTTATCCTTATTCTACTTTGTATTTGAAAGACCTCCACAAAAGGGTTATCTAGCCTTGCTTCCTAACAACAAACTAACCAGCAAATAACTATGAGGTGATGCATGTCCTAAACAGGATCTACACTAGTAGGAGGCTTAGTCCATTTAGGCGTAACTATTGTCTTTCCGCTGACCGCTCAGGACCAATGACACCTATGAAGTAGCTCCTACTCCCGCATATGGGACAAATCTCACTGTCATAGCTCCTACCCTTGCTCACCAACCCATTTAGATTGCCTAACGCAATCTAGGAAATACCTCTTGTTACTTAATACCCCTAAAAGGTTGAAGCACTCTACTTGTCCTTTAACACTTTGACCAAGCAAACACCCAACTTGGTATCCCCTTCACCTATACATGAATGTATAATTCCATGGGTCCAACAATTTGATATGTCCAACATCAGTATAATGTATACACAACTGCTAGTAGCCTTTAGCGGTGGATAGACTTTTATTATGTAACAATACTGACCTCGCATTCCAACCTAATTTAATGACTATTTCATTCTTGTTTAATCTAAGTTATTAGCTAACTTTAATAATTCACACCCATTATAAACGCATACTTGAGCCTACATATATATTCATATTTATTTATTTACTAGGCCTCCAATATCCAATTATTAATAATATTCATTTACTTTTCATGCGTACTTCTTATTTTATTAATGTCAACTTAGTGTCATTTATCACTTACTTTTAGTTTAAAAGATTTAAATATCCTTTAGTGTTCATTTCTCCTTTTCATTATTAGATCTATATACTGTTTCTTTTTATCTCATACTGTCTTCCTTTGGTTACTAACTTCATTACTTTCTCATTTTAGTAATTTACAAACATTTCATCACTTATTGTTTAATTTCTAATTTATCTTTTATTTCATATATTAGTTTTACATTTAGATTGTTACTATCATCCCTATGTACAATTCTTTAGTTATACCTAGGTATTTCTGCATTTTAATGCATTGAATTACATCTTTCCAAAAGGAATTGTTAACACCATAAACTTTTATTACTTACCCAAAAGGGAATTTGTGTAATCTTTGGAATTACAAGGAATTACCATTTTGTTTTTATTGAAATAGACAGTATAAAATATAGTAAAGACCCCATTCTATACATCTCTTTCTTTTAGGCTTATTCCTTGTTACTTCAAACGATACACTTTTATTCTTAATTATAAAACTGGATAGTCTATAGAACATTACATTTCAATACACTTCATTCCTATGAATTAAAACACTACTTAAATCCCATTTCAATTTATAATAACTTCTATTTCATATTAACTAACATGTGCCATTTAAATCTGGAAATCCGGAATATCTATAAATTCTAGTTAATTTATGGACTACAACTTACACCCTTACTTTCTAGATTTAAGTTAACCATTCACAGAATATATAGGCATGGGTTTAAATTTCATTACTTACATATAATTAAGCCTACAACTCCAAATTATTATATCCAGACATATAAGGAATAGATTTACAATGAAATAAATCTAATATTATATAAAAATATATAATTTCTCACTCACCTTTAAGCTATCGAAATCTCCATATCTAAACCCTATTATTTCTGTTTGACTCTCTTTTTCTCCCTAACAAAATATGTGTCGCAAGCATACACATATGTATTAGAAATCCAGGTCTGAGAAGAGATTTGAATTTAACTTAGATTTGGATTTTGTTAACCGGCACCTTGGCCCGGCTACAAGGCGATAGTTGAAGAAATTATCGTTAGCACTATTCAAGATTCTGACCAAGAAGAGCCTGAGGATATATAGGTTTGATGCAGTCGACATGTTTTGGCATTTAGGTACGGTTCGGCAAGAATAGACCAACTAGCTTGAGATCGCCCTATATGGGCCAAGTCACCTTGGCCTTGAGCCCGTGAAGGAAGTCCAACCCATCTTCTTCTATAAATAGAAGGGCAGGGGCACAATGAAATGGACCTTTTTTGGGAGAACAATGGGGAGACTCTGCCATTTTCAAGACTCATCTTCTTTACTCAGAAATTTCATTCAAGCATTTGATCTACAAATTGTATTTGTAATCAATCATTAAGAAGATCAATAAAGTTTAACCTCAAAGTGGACGTAGGCAATTACGCCAAACCACTATAAATCTGGTGTTCTTACTTTCTACATTTAAATTAGCATATTCTTCCTTGTTTAATTTATCTTCATCACTTATATCTCTACACAATCTTTCTCAATGAGGTTAGTGACCAATTTTGGTGCTAACACTTTGGTGCTTTCACTGAGAATTGAATTCTCAGCTCGATTGGATCTCATCGTCTACTAGTGGATTTCCATATTCGCGAGATAGATCCAGTTGTTTACTAGAAAACTTCCTATTCTACTCAGATTTGAAAGAAATCTAAAAGAAGCTGATAGCCGTGGATTGGATCCACTGATGTACACAAGATCTGGGGATTGGACGTTGAAGTTTGCACTCAAGTTGAATGAAGGCCGACCCTCCTCTAATGGCAATTCAGCCTATCGCCCCAGAAAAGGCGTATGCCGACCGCTCCAGAAAAGGCGTATGCCGACCGCTCCAGAAAATGCCTATGTCGAGCGGTATCCAGGCCGATCCATACCTCCAGGCCGAGCGACATCCGAATGCCGATCCATACCTCCCGGCCGAACAGTGTGAATGCCGAACAGTGTGGAATGCCGAACAGTATGGATGCCGAACAGTGTGGATGCCGAACAGTGTGAATGCCGAATAGTGTGTAATGCCGAACAGTATGGATGCCGAACAGTGTGGAATGCCGAACAGGGTGAATGCCGAACACGTGTGGAATGCCGAACAGTGTGGATGCCGAACGGTGTGGAATGCCGAACGGTGTGGATGCCGAACAGTGTGAATGCCGAACAGTGTGAATGCCGAACAGTGTGGAATGCCGAACAGTGTGGATGCCGAACAGTGTGGATTGTCGAACAGTGTGAATGCCGAACATGTGTGGAATGTCGAACAGTGTGGATGCCGAACAGTGTGGATTGCCGAACAGTGTGAATGCCGAACAGTGTGGATGCCGAACAATCTTGTATGCCGAGCAACTTTTTCATGCCGAACGGCCCTCAATGCCGATCGAAACTTAAGTTACACCGGTCTCTTATACGACCCCGAACCCTAGCCGCAGCGCAGTGCCTTCGGATAGTGAATTCAAAACTCAACTTAATAAAGGAACGTTCTATCCACTTCCCTGACATCCCATGATCGACCAGGGCATAGAGGATCTAGCGATAGCTTATGAACGACATCAAGGGAACGGACAAGCAACCGCTATTCAAATGGTACTCCCAAAGGTTGGAGAACATAGATGATATGACTCTAGCAAACGCCAAGATGACTCCAAGCACCATTCTTCGCTGACCCAGCGCTTCGAATTTAGTGACTCCAAGCAAACCAATGCTCTAAGCAATTTATTCCAAATACTAACAAGGGTATTATACTGATCGCGTTTGAGGAAAGTCGACCTCCAAATATATTTTGGCAGCTAGTTAGCTAAAGAGCCTCCTACGACTATGGATCGTTTCTTTTACAAAATGAATCAGAACTAAAGTGAGGAGGAGTGGAGCAGACTAAGAAAAATAACAATGAAGGCCCGTTGGCTAAGGATGTAGATCCCAATAGCCGAAACAAGACTTCAGAATTCATCTCATATGCTCTTTGAAAGATTCAATTGACAACCTCTACTTGAAGACTCACGACTCGGAGTGGTACTGGAAATCAACCTCGAGAGAGTACACCAAAGTCTAAAGAAAATCAGGGGAATGTTGTATATTCCCAGATGCTCACTGATCCTAAAACGGGCGATTACAAACACCTCCGAGGTGTGATCGAAAAGATGACCTGGAAAGGAAAGCTTCAATAGTATGTACAAGTCCTGCAGAATGGCGGGCAGCGAATATCCGACACCTATTAATAAAGGGCTATGATTATCAATTGGACGGTTGACGGCCGACATCCCTTTGAAAGGAGCCAAGGGCGGAGTCGAATATCGAGCACACGATGCTGCTTCACATATCAATGAGATTTACCATAATCTTCTTTGAATTATTTCCATTTCCATATCTATTTCAATTGTTCTATGAACTATGACTAGCTTGAACTAAACTACTTTCAAAACGATGCAGGTCACCAGGTACTCAGATTTGGTTGCCAACCAATCTACGCAGACCATGATCGGACGTGTGGAGTTACATCTGGACGAGCATAATTCTATCGCTCATCATCAACCATATGCCTTTGATTTGGGGCTATGGACTAAATATTGAAAAGTTCATCACGATCAGAGCCCAATACAAAGTCAACATGACCGACCATCCATTCATCGACCTCCACGTTTGACTCGGAGATCTAAGCAAGGCTTGGAATGGGTATGGCCTGATCATCCACTCAAATCGAGTCATAGAACAAAGTTCGACAAAATACAGATGCCCCTCCTGAAACTCAGTGACGTCGGGATCTGTCTAGAGTGGACATGATTTGTTCATCTACACATTAATTCCTACCTCGAACAAAAAAGGTTATTCGAAAGCCTGACTTGAAGTAGTTGTGGTGGACTGCCTACTCATTAACTATCGCTCTCAATATATGGACACGACTGCACCTTGAAACATATGCAACTTACTTTGTCTACTCAACAATCTATTATCCTTATTTTCTAGAAGGAGATACGGAGCAAATTGTAAGAGATTTGGCTATCTAACCCAATATGGATGTGATCCAACCATCTATCATATACCTCCTTCCTTGACTTGATTGGAAGAGCTATAATCACCAAGCGGACGAGAATCGATCGTCCATTTTTCAAATTCCATCCCTCATCCTGGGGGGTAGAATCCCATTCCGTGAGCAAACGTGGTTCGATTGTTCATTCGACGACATTAGCCTCGATATAGTAGATGAATACAAATTAAAGAGTGGAAATACGACTACTCTCAACTTAAACCTCCAAGTCCCCAGAGTGCGGACTGGAGTACTCTAAGTCCACAAAGCGCGGACTAGAGTATAAACGACTTAAACCTCCAAGTCCCCAGAGTGCGGACAGGAGTACTCTAAGTCCCTAGAGCGTGGACTAGAGTATAAATGACTTAAACCTCCAAGTCCCCAGAGTGTGGACTGGAGTACTCTAAGTCCCTAGAGCACGGACTAGAGTATAAATGACTTAAACCTCCAAGTCCCCAGAGTGTGGACTGGAGTACTCCAAGTCCCCAGAGCTCGGACTAGAGTATAAATGACTTAAACCTCTAAGTACCCAGAGCGCGGACTAGAGTATAAACGACTTAAACCTCCAAGTTCCCAGAGTGCGGACAGGAGTACTCTAAGTCCCCAGAGCACGGACTAGAGTATAAATGACTTAAACCTCTAAGTCCCCAAAGTGCAGACTGGAGTACTCTAAGTCCCCAGAGCGTGGACTAGAGTATAAACGACTTAAACCTCCAAGTCCCCAGAGCGCGGACTGGAGTACTCTGAGTCCCCAGAGCATGGACTAGAGTATAAACGACTTAAACCTCTAAGTCCCCAGAGCACGGACTGGAGTATAAATGACTTAAACCTCTAAGTCCCCAGAGTGCGGACTAGAGTATAAACGACTTAAACCTCCAAGTCCCCAGAGTGCGGACTGGAGTACTCTAAGTCCCCAGAGCGCGGACTAGAGTATAAATGACTAAAACCTCCAAGTCCCCAGAGTGCGGACTGGAGTACTCTAAGTCCCCAGAGCGCGGACTAGAGTATAAACGACTTAAACCTCCAAGTCTCTAGAGCATGGACTGGAGTACTCTGAGTCCCCAGAGCGCGGACTAGAGTATAAATGACTTAAACTTCCAAGTCCCCAGAGCGCGGACTAGAGTACTCTAAGTCCCCAGAGCGCGGACTAGAGTATAAATGACTTAAACCTCCAAGTCTCCAGAGTGCGGACTGGAGTACTCTAACTCCCTAGAGTGCGGACTCAAATATAAGCGAATCGGATCTCCAAGTTCCCTGAATATGAACTATGACACAAATGACTTGAATTTGTCAAATCCCTGACATACGGGCTAGAAATTATTCTAAGTGCTCGAAGCACAAAATGGAAGTTCAACGACTCCCGAAGAGTTTCCGAGTTATATGAAGATGGACTGAGAAGTCTATGTTACTCACAACTGCTTGGATTAAAATCACAATTACAAAAAAAACTGAATAATAAGAGTCTTTTGTAAGACAGAAAAAGGAAATAAACCTTATTCAGAAATGAGTTTCTATTATAACCCCTCCAAAGTTCGGGGTCGACATTCTATTTACAAGGACTAAGGAAATAGATGAAAATAATTACATGACTTAAACTAACTCTCGTTGAATGAGGATAGTAATCACTTCTTGTGCTTCTTCAACTTCTTTCTAGACGGCTCCTCTCCAGAGCATTTACCCTTGGTACTCTTCTTTGATAGAGGGGTAGCAACTGAAGGAGTACGGGGGCCTTCCATGGGCTTGGACCCGCCAGGAAGGATGACCTTCAACGGCTTGTTCAAAGGATCGTCCAAGTCCACAACTCGGGGCTCTACTACGACCTTGACCGTCTCCTCCTTCTCTTTCTCAAGCTGCTCCTCCATGCTCAATTCGGATGTGTGCTCAGAGGCGCCTGTAATTTCTATTTCACAACCCCCGTCGGTAGGAGAGGAGGTTTCAGACTTGTCTTCATCAAGCGCTCTGATCACCTGACCGTCTGGACCAGAAGCCTCCCCTGCGTGAGTGGCTTCACTTGTTTTCTCCCCCACATCCTTGGCGACATCGCTCCTCGGAGTGGGCTCAGGGTCAGAATGGCCTGTACAAAATCGTGGAAAACAAGCATTAGAATGCAATAGTTCTGCATAAAGAATAACGACTTTCGAAATCTTAAAGAGAATCTTAAAGAGAAGGATTATCTACTAGGTTTAGGCAAACTCTCAGCCATCCGGGGGGTTTCACCCTCTGGAACGGGAGACAAAATGCGGACTAAAGTACTCTAAGTCCCTGAGTGCGGACTAGAGTATAAATGACTCAAAAACCTCTACGTCCCCAGAGTGCGGACTACAGTACTCTCAGTCCCCAGAGCATGGACTAGATTATAGACGACTTTAGAAAATCCCTAAATCCTAGAAGCGGACCAGATTACTCTAAGTTCCCAGAGTGCGAACTAGAGTATAAACGAGTTCATGAAAATCTCTGCGTCTCGAACTGTGGACTATATCATAAACCGTTCGACAAATCTCTAAGTCCCTGGAGCGTGGACCGAAGCATGAACACAAATTGGGCGCGAGTCAACCGGGGGGAGAATAACACTAAGTCACCAGAATGCAGAGTGATGTATAAACATCGATAAATAGACGAGTGGATTCCGACCATTTTCTATTCCGCAAACATCGGCCTGGAATCGACAGGAGGATTATTAACCCGCTGAGGATGGAGTTCGACCATCCAACTAGTGACCTGGCCAAATCAATGCTGGGGGCAGGGGTACAAAACACTAAAAAGCCGAATACGACAGCTTACTTTAGCTCTAGCGTGGCGTTCTTTATAACTTGAGGCAGCGACTGCAGGGAGGCCTCAATACAGAACCAATCGAAACGGCATCCAAAGCTACGAGCAACTTACTATATCATACCTCAGACCAAGGGTCAATGCCGATTCGCACCAAGCACATACGAATGTGACTCGGATGTTTTTTGAAAAACTATGACCCCAGAGTATGGAAAGGAGGGTAAACCACGAATACTTGGTCAAAAATTCTCCAGCACCCTCGTTCGATTCGTCAGGAGGAGTATGAAACTGGATGAGAATAACCCGACTGCATTTGTAGCCAACTTTACCCCGAGATCTGATTACAGAGCATGAACCAAAGTGGACGTGGATGACCATCCACTGTCCAAATTATGCCCTGAAACTTACGTGGCATAGAAGTATTCCTCTTGGAATGAAAAACCACGATAAAATCCAAGATAGGCGAGACCTAGTCTCCCATCGACTGACATGATCCCACGATCCAACGGGAAAGAGAGTAAAGCTAAAGTGGGCGTGGCTGGCCTTCCTACTTATCGGTATATGCCCCAGACCTGCGGGCACGAGCGAGAAGCAAGATGAATGTGAACCGACTATTCACCAATCACCTCTATGTCTTTGGAGTTTAGGTGAAAACATAAACATAGCTAGGACGAGACTCAACCGTCCATGCAGTACATTTATCAACCCGAGACTGGGAGAAGACGCATGGTCATCCAAAAACTGGCTACGATAGCTCAGTATTAAAACTTATATATAGTGCTTACAGCTACTCAAGGCAACGACCGAAAGGATGCCTAGAGATAGAATCATTAAATCGATGCCAAAGCTTGTGGGCAACTGACTGTCACTCCAACCCGAAGGGCGAGTGAAGGATCATGAATGCATTGAATAGAAAATGCGTTACTCGAATATACAAGCAAATTCAAACTCATAGCAAGATCCAGCTATGCAGTTGCACGCAACTCGAGGCCGGCCCCTACTCGACATTTCCTTCAACGTGCTTTTAAGCCTGATCTTTGGCCATTTGCAGATAATCAATTAGAGCATTCAGAGCCCTTCATTATTTGACTTAACAACTCATGACAAGACTCTAGGATTCTACCAGAGTAACCATCAACATTGACCGTCCCAACCATATTTCACATTGAATGTTATGCAAAATAGTTACATCTTTACTCAAAGAATCTGGGATGGCACCTGCTAAGCTGGCGGTCGACATTACAGCCAGCCATGGCGACCCTTTCCGGGTGCTGAATATCGGATCATAGCTCAGTGCAGTGATGATAAAAGAATTAGTTGGATTTTTCTGAATAAATGATGATATGTTCCCTTGGACCCATTCTGACATGCATATGTGATTTCATTAACTATCGCGAGCCATGCATTGGATATCAACCTGAAGCTACAAAAGCTAGCACAATCTCTACTGATTTCATCATGAAAGCTCCACTCTTACTTTTAGGCTCACCCCATCAACGTCTATGCCTACCAGCCGTTGCGACAGGGCATACAATGACCTGAGACTCTGAAAGACTACTTAAATAGAATATCGAACTAAGCTAATTCGATATCACTTATTTCCCACGAAGGGCTATCCAAGGACGGAAATTAGCAGACCTCACACCCAAATTCACTACCTCAGATGACTACTCGAAGAGTAGCAGAGAACCAACCATAAGATGGAAAATGTACGCGGATGAAGCATCCAATGATCAGTGTTATGGCATAGGAGTCATGATAATGACACCTGAGGAACGATCAATCTGCTACGTCCTAAAACTCGATTTACCTGTAACAAACAACGATGCTTAGTATAAAGCCTTGACTGCCAGCCTCAAACTTGTAAAGGATTTGAAGTGAAAACTACGTACTCAGCGAACAAAATGAAAAGGTGTCATGGTTGACTCCTATCAAAGACTATCTACAATGAGGAATTCTTACTGAACGGAGGAATGGAAAACGACAGATCCTACTCAAAGCTTCACGTCAAAGCATCTAAGAATAAGTCGTGTGTCAAAAGGAGTTTATCCATCCCCATGCTTCGGCATATCGCCCATGATGATATCTTGAGCAAAGTCTATGAAGAAGAATGCGGTAATAACATCAGGGGGAAAACCATGATAAAGAAGATACTCTGCTACAGGTATTACTGGCCAACTATCAACCCAGAAGCGGTTGATCATGCTAGACAATGTGACTAGTGCAAGATGTTTGCAAAAAATCCGGGAACCCTGCCGATGGAAATTATTCAAATGGCTAGTTCATAGCCGTTTGCCACTTGGGGGCACTGAAATCATCTTCTTGTCGATCCTAAAGGTGGTGCGAGATACACCATCATAGCAGTTGATTACGTCACCAAATGGGCAGATGAAGAACTCTTAACCACGACCAAGATGAAGAAAATAATCAACTTCTTTATCCGTAACGTCATCTGTCCTTATGACCTTCCATGATCCATTATAACTACAAATGGACAGGTTGAAGCTGTGAACAAAATCATAGAATCTGTACTGAAGAGAGGTTTGGAAAACTCCTCAAGTGGCTGATTGCAACCCTTATTTCACAGAAAATACAAACAAGGAATCGCGATTGAATTGCAATTAAACTAGATGGAGTTGGCGACGACTTATGAGCATATAAAACGCATCCGAGAGCCAATGGCAAGAACATGTACCCGAACGTGCATGTGTACATCCGAAAAAGTTCGACTTCTTGAAATCAACAGAAATTGAATTCTCACTAAGGGTTATTAAGAGAAGACTAGATCAGATAGCCGAAGCTTATTAGCTCTGCAGAATCAGACACAAATGGCCACTGATGAACTACAACCCTGGATTTATAATATTGGGAATCGACCAAGCATCACGATGACCAAAGAAGGATACGACACCTTGGGAGGATAAATTGGAGGATAATGACTATTCAAGAAACATGGTGGATTTCTTTCTGAATACAAGGAATACTCGCTGATTCAAAGCGTGTTGTGTTGCTTCACACGACACACTTTGGGGGGGCAAGTGTTAACCGACACCTTGGCCCGGCTACATGGCGATAGTTGAAGAAATTATCGTTAGCACTATTCAAGATTCTGACCAAGAAGAGCCTGAGGATATACAGGTTTGATGCAGTCGACATGTTTTGGCATTTAGGTACGGTTCGGCAAGAATAGACCAAATAGCTTGAGATCGTCCTATATGGGCCAAGTCACCTTGGCCTTGAGCCCGTGAAGGAAGTCCAACCCATCTTCTTCTATAAATAGAAGGGCAGGGGCACAATGAAATGGACATTTTTTGGGAGAACAATGGGGAGACTCTGCCATTTTCAAGACTCATCTTCTTTACTTAGCAATTTCATTCAAGCATTTGATCTATGAATTGTATTTGTAATCAATCATTAAGAAGATCAATAAAGTTTAACCTCAAAGTGGACGTAGGTAATTACGCCGAACCACTATAAATATGGTGTTCTTACTTTCTACATTTAAATTAGTATATTCTTCCTTGTTTAATTTATCTTCATCACTTATATCTCTACACAATCTTTCTCAACGAGGTTAGTGACCAATTTTGGTGCTAACAGATTTATAATTATAATTTACCTTTGCTTTAGTAATCCGATTCGATCCTATTCTTCTTCTCTATTATCCTCTGCTATTCTCCACTTGTATATGTGTATATAAATCATAATTTTATTTAGATTTAAGAATTTATGGAGAAAAGGAAATGGAAAAGTACCACCATGCTTCAAAAAATATAAGAAGAAAAGTGAGAGGTTAGGCCCGTATTTATAGGGGCTCAAATCAATGTCTACCGCTAGATTATTTTATTTTAAATCCGAGCTATTCGGCCTAGGTACATATTACAACCGACAGTCAAATAGCAGTTGACCACTATCCCATGACCGATTGACTGTTAACAGTCGACCGGTCCAATATAAGGGTCGACCAGTTGTGAATTTTTGTCATGCGTTGATTAAATTCCTTTTATCCATCATTCCCTTTATTTTTAATCGATTTACCCTAGTGTTAATTATTCTTATAGGTTAAGTAAATGTTAAATATTACTTAACTCTAACTATTTCTAATTAACATTAGTTAACTATATTTACTTCCATAGTTACATAAATAATTATTTTCGATTTGAGATATTCGAACGTCGATAACTTTTTCGGTTAAACCGCGATCGAAAAACTTTATATATGAAAATTTATCAAAAAATCGCCACAAACCCAATGGTGCAAGTTACATAACCAAATTATAAAATTTGTAAAAATTCTATTTTCGGTGTTACTGATTATTAATTAATTAATTTCTTTTAATTTATTATCGCTAAATTTACAGGGTGTTATACATAGATAAGAGAAAACCCGAGGATGCAATCATGACAAACAATGTAAAAAATACGGTAGACCATGGCAAATGAACTCCCTAGAAATAGGAAGTACTAGTCATCATAATGCTTCCCGTGAGTGTTCAAGCAATGACGTCATAGTCGCTTATGGAATTGGGGACACGATGATGCGACTGATAGCTACCACCAAGGGAATGAGGAAGGAAACGACATACAATAAATGAGGTGATTAAGGGGTTACTCCATATAGAGAATCATGATGAAAAATGGGAAAGCATATCGAGCCATAATCCCTTTATAGGTAAGATTAAAGGATCGCGATATGCTCAAAGACTTTCTATGCCAACAACTTCATTATAAAATAAATTTATAGATCAACATTTATTGAGATTTGACAAGCACATGGATGGTGCCTGAATGGAGATATGAAGTGTGGGTGATTCCCTTTATTTTTAGAGGGATCAGTGATAATGTGGTTCTGGAGGATTAATTCGAGCTTCATAAGTTCTTAGATCAATTTGCCAATATGATATTAAGCAATTCAGAGTACAAGTAGAACCAAAGGATGCAATTTCATTAGTGAATGTAAAGTAGCAAAAGGGGAATCTCTGATGAATTTGTTAAAAAGATTCAATGTTACCATCGTAGAAGTCAAAAATCCAGAAGATAGCTTAGTGTTGGTGGCCTTGGTTGGATGCATTAATATGGATATAGAATTTAGAAATTGGCATAATGGAGAAGCCAACAACGTTGAAGAATTCTAATAGGAAATTCAATCAGTTTTTATGCTTGGAAGAGGTAGAGACCGAGGAAAAGTTAAACCTAATAAGATCTAGAGAGCCATTTAAATCTATTAAAAAGAAAGGAAGTAAAGACCATGGTAGTAATAATAGTAATAACAACAATAATACCTCTGCAAGATCCCATGAGATGGAGAGAGGATTCCTAAAAATGATTTAGGTCACATAGAACGGAAAATATACGGATGCGGAGTTATCAAACGCCATGGAAAATATTTAGCTTTTAACCGAAAACACCATAAGATATCGGATGTCAGCTCTACAACTAACATCCGAGGAGGATAGAATATCAAGGAAGAAATATTGCTTCCATGAGACACGAGGGCATATTAAGAATGACCAGAGGCACTTGAAAGATACTATTCAAAATTTGATTATGAAGAAGCAGTTGTTACAATAAGCAAAGAATTTGCAGGTGTTTGCATCAAAAATTGGCACAAACACCCAATAGAAGTTTTGAAGAGAAACAAATGAAGAAGATCAAATTCAAACAGAGGAAAATAGCAAAGAAACAGTAGTAAATTGAAAGAATAACATGAAGACAACGATTTATAGTGGTCGTTGTCGTTTGCCTACGTCCACTTTGAACAGATTTCTTTATTAATCACTTTATAAACTGAGTACAATGGGAATCGGAAGAAAACCTTTAGTTACAAAAGAATATAAAGCAAGTAGGAGCGTAAAGGTCCCGAAAATGAACAACCAAGCCTGTATTTATAGATGAAGATGGAAAAATATCTCTCAGAAAACTTGGTAGAAGGACCCTTGAAATCATATGGGCCCACAAAAGGGATCACATGGCCTAATTCCCAAAGAAGAGGAATCGATACCGATCCCTTCTTTGGTTGAATTTTTGGGAGTGATCCCAATGGTGGCTTGCACATGCTAAAACACGCTTAGCCTCCAAATTTCATGCTAATTGGATCAGTAAGTCTTGAGATATTGCTCGATCTTTGTTCCATCATGGTTTGCTTGCTCATTGCTTCCGATCCCTTCCAAGGGAAGTATATTGAACCCTCCAACTTTATCTCCTTGAGGTGCAATCAATAGGGTAGGATCCCTAGGATTCCCATGTCTTGCTCACAAAATTTCATATGCATTGGATTTGTGGAACTTGAGATATTAATTGTTTTTTATAGGAATGCTCTCACACCTTGAAACATGTCGATCCCTATTATTAGGGCTAATTTATGCCGATCCCTCCTATGCATTGAACCATATTTCATGCTTCTTACATTCTGTCTTAGATATCTATCAAGTCCATTCAACCTTAACTTCATGTTACCATTTGTACATGACTTCCGGGCCCACAATCATCACTTTGGAGTCATCGGCATTGATGGCAGTCGAATCTAACTTGTGCAATTAGTTCAATATAATCGGGTTAAAATGTTGGATAACACTTGCCCCCTAAAGTACGTCTTGTAATGAACATGATGTGCTTTAAATCAAAGCAAGTTCGAATAGTCAAAAAGAAATCTGTCCAGTTTTTTGAATAATGGCTATCCCTCTGCCGGACTATTTTCCCGAAGTGTTGCGTCTCTTTTTGATCGTCACGGCGCTTGGTCGATTTCCGATAGTATAAATCCATGGTTGTATTATATCAGTTGATATACGAGTCCGGTTTCACGAGACTAATTAGCTTTAGTTATCTAGTCCAGCCTCGAACCTGAAAGCTTTAGGTTTGATTTCAATTTCTATCGATTTCATAAATTGAATCTTTAAGTCCCATATGTGCATCTTCTTATCCACGTTCTTTTTGTTGGCTCCCGAACGCATTCGTATGCTCACGAGTCGTCGCCAATTTTCATTGCATTTTGTATGTACGTGCTTTGAATTATCTCTATGCCTAAGTTTATTGCGTGCGTGTTTATAGCCGATCCCTCCTTTTTTTAAGTGTTTGTAGGGATCGGCATATGTTTAGCCGATCCCTCTTCTTTGTTTCTTCATTTTTGAGAGAATCAGTACCTTTTATGTCGAACCCTCTCTCCTTGATTCGAGTGCCGACCTCTCTCCCCTTATATAAACTAACATCCCTTCTTCCCAACCTTCACATATCCAACATTTCTACCTACTTCCCATTCACATCCTTCAGACCGAACCTCCCTTTACCCTCGAAAAACCTGAACCCTTCCTTCCCTACTCAAACATCATCTTCTTCCACAAGTTAACCTTTAGATTTAGCTTTAGATTGTCATTTTGCCTCCCATTCGAACCATAATCCAACCTTTCTCCCTGAATCGCTCGTCTTAGGTTTATTCAGGTAGGTTACTCCCCTTTAATTTTTATCTTATGATGATACGATGGATTCCACGCCACCGGCGACGCGGGTAAAGTCCACTGCAAATGTTGAAACAATGGCCGAGGTTGCCTAGAAGAGGGGAGAAGTGGGATTTAATAGGGTTCGGTAGAGCAAAGAAGAGGAGGATGAAGAAGGGAGTGCACGACAGAGGGTTTGGTTGTGTAGGAAGAGAAGATGGCAAGTTGGGTAGAGGAGGGATCAATGGAAAATTTATGGAGGAAGGGATCGATAGAGTGGGCTAATGTAGAAGGATCAGTATTGGAAGTTTGGTGGAAGGTTGAAAACCGTAAGTGGAGGAATCGGTGGAAATGGTTAGTGTGGTGGGATCATCATTTTCTGTTAAAGGAAAGGGATCGAAATCTTTTGTTTGGAGAGAGGGATCGGTTGTAATGCTCTGGGATAGGGATCGGCATATAGGGGTCGGTATATAGGGATCTACATGTACTTGGCTAATTCTTAGGCTATGAACTGAACTCGAAAACCAATCCATATTCACTCGTTTGAGCAATCAAAACCAATCTCATCTCAAAGAACTTGAACTTATGACAACGATGAACAACGAGACTTGCATATTCATTATTGAACTCGAAACTAAACGATCAAATCCTTGGGACTTAGAACATGAACTAAAACTTAACATATGAACTTAAATAACGGATTTCATAATTTTATATGCCGATAGTCGATCCCAAAGTTCTTACACAACCGGTCAATCTCTTCGCCAGTTGAGATGGTCAGCGATGACGGTCACTCTGGTCGGAATCCAAAATCTCGTCATTTAACTTTGTTTTCTTATTTTAAGCTGCTTATTTTTGCACTACGCTACATTGCACCACACTAGCTTACACTTAGCACGGCGGGACATTAAACTTTTCTAATCTCGATTATCTGTTGAGTATAGTTGACATGGACTTCGGACGTTCAAAGTGTCTAGCTGCAATGTCTTCTGGACCACCCTCGCAACATAGTACTCTCGAAGCCGAATCGAGTTCCGCAACCATATCTAGTAGGCTTTCCCCTGGTCATCAAACTAAACAAATGAAAGTTTTACCCATGGTCATCAAACTAAACAAAATGAAGTTTTTGGCCCATCAGCCAACCTTTTTTCTGATGTTCCCGTCCTCCCCGGGGAAGATATAAGTCCTACCCTCGATGCTGTGGAAGGGGTTATACTCTTAGATAACCCAACAGATTCTCAAGCCTACAGAATTGGTAAGGTCTCCCTTCATAGACTATGTTCTAGACACAAAATTCCATTCGAAGACGTCCTGGCTCCTTCGATAAATGACAGGGCTCACTTACCCCTGGAGGGGTACAAAGCATGCAACAAATTCTTATGCTGGGCCGGATGCGTGTTGCCCTTTAATTTTTTCATCCGAGAGATGCTAAACTATCTTGGAACAGCCCCCATTTAGCTTCACCCAAACAGCTATGCCTTTCTCTATGGCACTTTCTTATTATTCATGAGCGTTCTATTCTGCTCGCCAACTCCTGAAGACATAAGGTTTATTTATAACTTAAAAGGACGGACATGGAGCCTTTCCTACATTTTCTTTGAGCCTTCGCCCAACTTCCAAGTCTTAACGGGTACTTGGAACAAACTCGGTCTTTCCAAACATGAATGGTTTTATGTCTGATGTTCACCTGGCTTTGCAAGGCGATGGCTAAAAGGACGTAAGTGCCATCTTCACTCTATTATCAAATTCTTTAACCCATGTCATATCGTGAATCAACTAACATTCTAAAAATCTACAAGCATCCATCCACGTCCAAAGGGCGATTGTTTTTCACGGGCAATCTCTACAACTCGTGCTATTCCAGTCGAAGCCAGGGACATTAGACTTCTCATAACCGACAAATGGTTATCTCTGTTCAGATTGCTGGAGGAAGGTCGCATCATTGGGCTTCTAGGAAGCACAGCGCTACGAAGATATGTTGCCAAACAAGAAGGTGACATCATTAACCCTATCATGCCCTCAGTCTAGGGAGCCAAGGATGACACCGAAGAAGGCGAAATTAGGGGTGCTGAGACCAACAAGCCTGACGACACTGATGCAGATCCTGGTAACGTGCCTATGGATGAACCGTCACAAAGTGTGCAATCTCACACACCAGCTAAGAGAAGAAAGAAAGTTTCATATAAGCTCGGTAGGTTGAAAACAGCCAAGGAGCCTGAGTTTGTTATCACTTTTGTCGACGAAGGGTCGTCTTCCCAACATTTAGAAAGCTCGATGAAAGGGTTTTCAAATCTCCAAATCCCTGATAACATCATGACTTATGATTTATCCAACATCAGTATTGAGGGGCTAAATTCTCCCACCAGAAGCGGTGATGGCATTCTTCCCACTGGAAAAGGAGAGAAAACTCCTATAAGCAAGACTGCAGCTACTGGTCCATCGTGGGGACACTAGGACACTCACAATCATGTGCACTTCAGCGCACGATCTCCATCTATCTTTTGTATAATGGTCACTTATACGTTTCTGTTTGGTTTTTTCTAGGTATGGTGTCTCAATCCTGAGCTTTTGATTGCTTAAGGGACTCCTTAGTGCAATACAGATCCAAACGTGGTTCAGAATCGAGTAGGCATAGAGAGAGGGACGACGACCAAGAAAGAAGTCGCCATTCGAGGGAATCCTCCTCTTCCAAGCATAAATCCCAGTCTCGACCGTCCCATTAGGAAGCTCAACCTAATCTTCCTATGTATAGTGGCGATCAGACCTCTTTCCATGGTCCTCAAGCTACCGTACCACCTTAGCAGTACTTCGGTTCCTCCAGCTCCAAGCAGTCCTGTGACCGTCAGTCAAGCAACGTCCAATCATCGCTTCTAATCCATCTTTGCCAACTGCGGCTCCTGAAGCTTCTACAGCAGAAAAATTGGTCGAACTTAAGTTCATTTTCCCAAAGATTTGATTTGATAGGCTTAATTTCCTCCATTCATACAATCCTAGGGAATGTTAAGGCAAGCTCTCTCGCATGTGCCAACGACGTTTTTGTTCAACATGAATCGTTCCAGCACTTAGCGGAGAAGATCTCTGAGGTGTCTATCGAGAGACAGCATGAAATTGATCCTCTCAAGATAGAGACGATCCATGATAAAGATATAATTAAACACCAAGATAATGAGATCTTAGATCTAATGGTGAAGCTAAACGAGGGAGAAAAAACTACTAAGGAAACATCTGAAGCAGTGAGTCGTCTAGAGGCTGCCCACAAAAAGAAACTTGATGCTGCTCTCAACCATAGTGGTGCATTTGCCCTGGAAAAAGAAACCTTGCAAAAGGAGAAAAATATTTTGGCCCGCCGCGTTGAGGAGCTTGAAGAACTTCTTAAGAAGGAGAGGGAAGAGGAAATTGAAGCTCAAGAAGAATCGCAAAGATATTGCGAAGAGGCTATTAAGGCCCGAACTTTGAAGATTAAGCTTGATGAGCAAACTGCTAAAATTGAAGTCCTCAAAGAAGAGGCGAGGGAAGCAGGCCGCAATGAGATTAGAGAACAGATCGAGGCCCAGGTGGAGGATTCTAAAGAAACCGGTCGAAATGAAATCAAGGACATGTTTGATCCCCTGATCATTGAATACAATGCTAAAGTCCTTCTCCACTACGATCCGAGCTTTCTTAGTGAGGGTTATCTTGAGTCACTTGCCGAGGCCTGGGAGTACATTGTTGAAATGAAAAAGAGAACCCTCGGCGAAGCTGATTTAGATGAAGAAAAACTGATACGAGAGATTTTCTATGGGAATGAGCCTTTAGACCTTGTTGCTACAATACTTCGATATTTTGACATTCTAGCACCCTCTGGCAAAGGGAAAAACAATGTCGAGTCTTTGGAGTCCGATCCCAAAGGCCCTTTTTCTTTTCAAGCAGCCGGTGCGTCATTTTCTCTCGGTCCGGGATAGGATCTAAGCTATGATCCGGACAAACCCATTTATGAATCTAAGGTGCTAACCCTTTTCTGGAAGGGGGACTCTAGCGACAACTGAGAGTCAACCGGATGCAGGTATTCCGCTCCATTCTCCACTTTTTGAGTGGTTTCGTTCTCCATGCCCAATAGACTTGGGCTTATCTTCTTGTTTCAACAAATCCATAGGTCTTCCCGGTCCCATCCAAACTCCAAAAAGTGATGCCGTCATGGAGTAACAATCGACATCTATTGAGATTCCGGCAGCCACCGATGCTCCAGGGCTCGATGCTTAAGTCATCGGAGCACTCGATGATGATAAAGCTAAAGATTCGCTGTGCTGGATGAATTTGATGATGATGTGATCACCGGCGCCACTAAACACACCGATGAGCTCAACTTAAAGAAGTGCATCGAGAGGGAGTAGTTATTGAAGAAACAAGCCAAGACTGAACTCGTCGATGTGGATATTAATGAACCAAATCTCGTCCCATTACAAGTCATCCCCCCGGCGGGTCGATTGCTGAAAAACTCCCTCCTATTTTTGAAAGGTCTCCCGCCAAAGGCGATAAAGGATCGAGGAAATGGATAGGCGGAAGCTCGAGTGGCGCCACTCTCGAAAATTCCAAAAAGGAGAGAAGATAGAAGAAATAGCTATCGCTTCGGCTCTGTTTGTACATAACTTGTATAGTTGTTTTCCCTTTTGTTGGACATGATTGTATGGGACTGGCACCCATTTTTCCAATAAACTCGTATCACAATTTTGAACCTTATTATGCAAATAAAAGTTTTTTTTTATGTTGAACACTCATGTGAATTGTTACTAAGTAGTTGAGTTATTACTTTCCATTCGACGTACTTATAATTTGTTACTCGTGGCTTTAATCCATTGGTTCTATCCAAGGCCTCCATGTGGTCGTGGTCTTGAGTTGTACTAGACACAGGGCTCAAACCCTAATGTTACGCTATCGAATTCAGTGGTTTGAATGATTATACTCTTGCCCCCAGTCTTGGGTTAGAAGAGTTAAATGGTGGATGGTCGAACTCCATCCTTTGCGAGTTTATACTCCTCTTGTCGGTTTCAGGCCAAGTTTGCGGAATAGTGAGTGGTTGAACCACACACGTCTGTTTGTTTATACTCATATCTGCACTCTGGGGATAAGAGTTAGTTAGCGGGTGGTCGAACCGCACCTGGTTTGCATTTATACTCTAGTCTGCACTCTAAGGATAAGAGTTAGTTAGCGGGTGGTCAAA
This sequence comes from Allium fistulosum, assembly GCA_030737815.1. Classification (NCBI taxonomy): domain Eukaryota; kingdom Viridiplantae; phylum Streptophyta; class Magnoliopsida; order Asparagales; family Amaryllidaceae; genus Allium; species Allium fistulosum. The sequence goes on along the minus strand of CM060904.1, from coordinate 286,262,647 downwards.
TCACACCCGGTTCGCGTTTATACACTAATCCGCGCTCTTGGGACTTAGAGCTATTTCGAAAATAGTTGGATCGTATTTTCCTTAATTGGTTGGGTTACCCCAACGTCCGGGAGTTTGACTTAGTGAGCGATCGGACGTACCACGATCGCTTTTGATTCATGCATGTCCCATCACTTGGTGGGATTAATTTGTTTATTGGATGGTCGAGTCTCATCCATTCCTCATTACATACTCTGTCTATGAGGTTGTGAACGAGAATCATCAAACGAACAGTTGGACCGCGTTCATTTTGTTTAGTTCAACTGGGAACTAACATAATTAGCTAACTCTAAACTCTGGGAACCTGCTCGGACATGTCGACATTATTCAGTTTAGTAATGTAACTTACATGTAATGTTATAACAAACACAAATGTGAAGGAAATTCAAAACTTTACTTTCCAAACGGAAAGAAATGACATAATTTGTCTTATTACATATCTTTGAAAATCAAATGCTAAATCTAATCCTGAAATTAAATACAGATGAATGAACAAAGTGAAATAGCATCGTAAATGCTTGCTATTCCACACCCTCGGGAGTGTGATGCCATCAACGGTGGCTAGGTTGAAAGTTCCCTCTCCAAGCCTCTGTTCAATGACGTATGGCCCTTTCCAAGTAGGATTCATATGTGATGGGGTAGGAAAAACCCGTTTTAAGATGAGATAGCTAATTTCAAAGGTTCTAGGTCGGACTTTAGTGTTATAGTATCGGGCGACTCGGTGTCGGTATGCAACTGCCCTCAAATCAACTTCTTCGTGCTTCTCATCTACAAAGTCCAGAGATTCTAAGAGGAGACCTTTATTCGCTATGGGATCATAGTAGGTCACTCGATGAGAAGGGAATTTGAGCTCAATAGGAATAACGGCCTCGGAACCATAAGCAAAGGCGAATGGAGTATGGCTAGTCTCGGACTTGTAGGTGGTCCTATAAGCCCATAGTGCTCTCGGGAGTTCAACCACCCATTTTTCGTTGATCTTATCCAAATGCTTCTTCAGAAAGGACTTGATAATTTTGCTCAAAGCTTCAACTTGTCCATTGGCTTGAGGGTGAGAGACTGCTGCAAATTTCTATTCAATATGATGCCGACGGTAGAAGTCTTTGAATTCAACACCGTCGAATTGAGTCCCATTATCTGTTACAACAGTTCGCGGAAGACCAAAACGACAGATGATGTTCTGAACAATGAAGTTGATTACTTTCTTTGTAGTGATCATAGCTAATGGTTCTGCTTCGGCCCATTTGGTGAAGTAATCAAATGTGACGATGGCGTACTTCGTACCACCTTTAGAGATCAGTAAAGAACCGATAATATCTATGCCCCATATGGAAAACGGCCGTGGACTGACCATTTGTGTAATTTTGGTATGCGGAGCTCTTGGAACTTCTGCATATATCTGGCACTTGTCGCATCGCCTTGCATAATCAATAGAATCTTGATTGACGGTTGGCGCCCGTAATGACGTAATTTCTTCTCTAGAGTTTGCCTCCCAATGTGATCGCCGTATTCTCCTTCATGAACTTCCTTTAGGACTCGTTTTATTTCATCATGAGCAATAGACTGGAGCAGGGGAATGGAAAAACCCTTTCTGTACATAACTCCTTCTTGTATGATATCTCGTGAAGCTTGACGAAGGACTTGTTTTTATTCCTTCGTTCCAGAAGGATTCCCTATAATAAATAGTCTTTAATCGGAGTCATCCACGCCTCCTTCTCGGGCTCCATCTCCAGTACCTGGTTGATGTCCATCGGGCTTATGCTCGGAGTGTTTAATACTTCGACTGGAACCAAGCCCATCTGTTGTGCATCCCCGGTGCTAGCCAACTTTGCTAATGAGTCAGCCTCTTTATTTTGATCCTTAGGAATGTGCGTAATATCATAGTACCCAAAGTCAGTCAGTAATTCTTGGACTTAGGTAAGGTACAGAACAAGTCATTGTCCTTTAGCTTGGTAATCTCCCCTAACTTGGTATACTACCAATTGTGAGTCACAAAAGATTTCAAGAGACTTGATTTCCAGTTCTCTGGCGAGTTTAAGTCTAGTAATCAGAGCCTCATACTCAGCTTCATTGTTTGTTGCAGGGAAATCAAGCTTTAAAGCATAGCAAATTGACCAATCTTTGTGAGTTACAAGCACAATTCCAGCTCTAAAACAACGATCATTGGATGCTCCATCTGTATACAACTTCCACTATATGGTAGGGATTTCACTGCTCTTAGGGAAATCATCCTACGCAGTAAATTCTTCTATAAAGTCCGCCAATGTCTGGCCCTGGGTAGTCCTTTAAGGAAGATAAGTGATGTCGAATTGGCTAAGTTCGATATTCCACTTGATTAACCTTCCAGACGTCTCAGGTCGCTGTAGGACCTGTCATAACGGCTGGTCGGTGTAAACATTGATAGGATATGCCTAAAAGTAAGGGCAGCGCTTTCGCGAATCAATCAACAAATAGTATGCCAATTTCCCTATCTTCGGATAGTCCCTTTCAGCTTTGGCCAATCGCTTGCTAACATAACGTGTACCGACACAGCTAAGTAGATATATAAATCTTCATGATCCACTGGCTTTGACAAGATGGGTGGTCTTTCTAAGTGGTTCACCAAAGTTTGGAATGCGTCTTTAAAATCCCATGTCCATTCGAAATTCCTCTTTCCTCTCCTAATCAAGTCAAAGAAAGAATGCATTTATCGGTAGCTCTGAAAATAAATTTGCTTAGAGCAATGACCTTCCCATTTAGGCTCTGTTCTTGTTTAATAGTATTTGGTGCTTGGATATTGTGAATAGCTTGGATCTTCTCGAGATTAGCTTCGATTCCACAGGCATTAACGAAGAAACCCAAGAACTTTCTTGATGTAACGCCAAAAGAACACTTCAGAGGATTAATCTTCATTTTATAATGTCGGAGGATGTCGAACATTTTTGCCAAGTCTCTAATGTGGTCGCTAGACTATCATGACTTCAGGAGCATATCATTCACATATACCTCCATTGTTCTTCCGATCCGATCTTTAAACATTCTGTTGACTAGGCGTTGGTAGGTTGCTCTTGCATTCTTTAGTCCAAACTGCATCACCATATATCAATATAATCCAACATCGGTAATGAAACTGGTATGCGCTTGATCGAGAATATGCATTGGGATTTGATTATATCTTGAGTACGCATCCATAAAAGATAGCAATTTGTGTCCCGTAGTTGAGTCTACCAACTGGTCGATCCTTGGAAGGGGAAAGCTATCTTTTGGGCATGCCTTGTTCAAGTATGAGAAATCAACGCATGTCCGCCATTTCCCATTTTCCTTTCTCACAAGTACAGGATTTGATACCGACTTCGGGTAGAGGGCGTCGCGAATAAACCCATTATCTTTGAGCCTATCCACCTCCTCTTTAAGAGTGGTAGATCACTCTAGATCCATGCCATACCTTTTTTGTTTCACCGGGACATGCCTCGGGGTTAATATTCAATGCATGGCTTGTGATGGCAGGCGAGATCCCATACATGTCAAAGTGAGTCCAAGCAAACTCGTCGAGATTCGCTCGGAGAAATCCACCAAGCACTTTCATCATTACGGGGCCGAGCTGTGATCCAATCTTTATGACTGGTGACGAGTCATCGTGGTTGACTTGATGTCAATCGTCAGTTCAGCCAGTGCAGCCTTGGTCTCTTCGACTCCTCCTCATCATCTCTCGGATCTATGTCTCTATAGAACCGACTGTGGTGCCCAAGCTAAGGCTCAGGCGTTGGTTGTCAATCTTCAGTGGCTTGGATGTAGACAGAGTTGTCTACACCTTTACCCTTTTCCTTTCGTTGAGCATCCCTCAATTCAGTTACATAATAGACACGTCCGGTCGCCTGATCACCATGAACAACTCCAACACAATTATCGGTTGGGAACTTCAAAGTCAAACACCATGGGTAAGAGCTTCTCAAAACTCAGCTAGGGATGGTCGACCCAAAAAAGCATTGTATGGAGAGTCAACATCCAAAATAAAAAAAGGCAGAATCCGCACTCTCCTATGGTCACCTTCTCCCAACTCTACAGGTAATTTAACACAACCAACAGCTTCAGTTGCAGCACCATTAAATCCATGAATGCGGGCTTTAGACGGTTTCTAGTCCTTGGCTTCCATCCTCATCTGATCATAAGCCTTTTTGAAAATTATATTTACAGAACTTCCACAGTCAACCAATATCCTTCTCACTAAAGCGGGGCCAATCATGGCCGAAATGACCATTGGATCGATCGTTGGAGCCTCCACCATGTCTGCATCTCTGTTTCTAAACACAATATCATCTGTCATTGTATGTTGCTCTTATGCCGGAGCTCCATCTTCTGTACTTGAACAACATTCAAAATTCACATGCTTAATCGCGCTAGCGTAGCATTCCATCTCATGCTAACTCTTATCAGCCGGATGTGGTCCTCCGACTATTGTATTGATTACCAATCTTCCACCAGTCCATGCGGGCTCCTCGACCATGTACGGTGCTTGTCCTTTGTTGAGGTCGAATGTCCCCTGTCCGTCATCCTGTGGGGTTTTTACAAATTGCCATAACTTCCTTTCTCGAATTAGCTTTTCGATAATATCCTGGAGATGCCTACATTCATTTGTGTTATGTCCATAGCATTCATGAAACCGATAATATTTTCCAGTTTGTTTATGCTTCTCCATTGATTCTTTTGGAGGCGGCTTCCTGTACCGCATGGTATTACAGGTAGACAAATAGATTCTCTAGGGACGTATTCAGTGGCATGTAAGTATCGTACATCGGAATTCTTGGCTTTCCTCTTCCAGAATCCCTCTTTCGTTCTCGGCTCCTATCTCTGCCTTTCTTTTGTTGATTTGGTTTGTTCTGGATATTCACTTGAACTTTTCCATAGCTATCATCAGACTGCTTTACTATAATATTACTATATACTCCCTCTCCATTTCGTCCCGCAACATTCTTCTTCCTAAAGCATCTGGCTTCTCCTTTCCTCAAATACTGAGCCGCCTTTGCATAAAAGCGCTCCAAAATTGCAAGTGGATTGCCAGCTAATCAATAGCCAAAATCATACTTTGGATCAATTCCTCTTGTTACGGCCATCAATATTGCATGGTCATTCGGATTACTAATTTCTGTGATAGCTATATGGAATCTCTCCAAGTAATCATTCAATGATTCCCCCGAAGCCTAGATCACACTGGATAGTGACATTACATCTTTGGGGCGAGTTGCATGCATACGAAACTGCTCCCCAAACCTTATTGCCAAATCATCAAATTTAAAGATCGACCGCGGGGGTAGCCTTATAAACCACATTGTTGCTATTCAAAAGAGGGTTATTGGAAAACATCTACACTTGGTTTCATCATCTGCTTGTGTGGAATCCATCAGCCATTCATATCTCATGATGTGCTGCTTGAGGTCGGTTTTTGCCTCATAGGCAGGCATCGACGGCATGTTGAACCTCCTTGGATACTCTGAATGTAGGAAATTACTAGTGAATGGGGCATGGATTCTCGAGATTCCACAGTCATCATTGGTCAAGCCTTGGCTCTCACTCATTAACTATCTAACCATAGCTGAAAAGTCCGGTGTTTGGATAGTTGGTGCCAAGCGGTGGTCGTGTTCTACCTCACGTGAATGGTCTGGTCGATGTCGACGGGCCATTCCACGCCTTCTTGGTTCAACATCTTCCTAATGTATATCGCGTAAATTCACTTCATCGTCATTCCTATGATGCAACTGGTCAACATTCAATTGAATTCCATCATCCAAATCAGCCGCAACAGCTCCAGCTTGAATCCCGACATGCATAACTAAGTTCCCTCCTCTAGAGGAGGGATCAGTGCCGATCTCTATGGAGGGATCAACATCGATCGGTCCTGACAGACCAGGATGGTCTGCTTGTTGACGTCCCAAAGTTTCTATGCAATAACCATCTATTCTACGATGCCTATGCATGTGGTACACGTCCGATGAACTAGAACTCTCCGATGCTGAGTAAGGGGTAGGGTCCCTCCTAGCTTTCCCTCACTGTTGCTGTCCGAGTTGGTTCATTAGACTGATATTGGCTTGAATCTACTGATTTAGTTCTTGATGGTTGTCCACTAGGTCTCTCATCAGATTCTAGAATTTGGTTCTTGTAATGGAATCGGCTGGATTTCGGACTTCAACTGGATGAGCATTCACATCCATTGGTTGACTGCTCGGGCCTCCTTGCTAGATCCTAGCATTCTCATTTCCTTCTCTGTTTTGAAAAGTAGATCTAGTGTTCCACACCATTGTTGATAGATTTGTTTATATTTTCACAAATCTAAATAGAACGATCAAACTTCTTAAGATAACTGTGGATCTCCTTCGGGGGATTTATGCAATCCAGTAGCAACAAAAGGATCCTAATAAGCTGAGAATCAAGGTTCTCAGGGAAAGCACCAAAATGTTTACACCAAAAATTGGCACAAACACCCAACAGAAGTTTTGAAGAGAAACAAATGAAGAATATCAAATTGAAATAGAGGATAATAGCAAAGAAACGGTCGTAAATTGGAAGAATAACATGAAGACAACGATTTATAGTGGTTCGGGGCACGTTTTCCTACGTCCACTTTGATTAGATTACTTTATTAATCACTTTATGTTTGCACCAAAAATGGTCACAAACCCCAAGTGTTGTGAAAACACCAGTGTATGAATACGAATCAGCAATATTCAAACACAAATATCAGATCTAAGCAAGCAACAAACAACAATCCAGAAATAATGAACAGTGACACGCAATTTATAGTGGTTCGGCTATCTCCGGCCTACGTCCACTTCAAGGATTTTTATCTTTTATTGATGTTCTTCACTGATTACAGATGATTACAGCAAATACCATGAATGAATATGAATATAACAACAATGGAAAGGAGTAGAGTTGAATCCGGCAGAGTCTGGACGTTGAATGGCAAAAATCCCCCTTTTCTGTTGATTCTGGGGCTCTATTTATAGGCGTAGGAGGCTCAGTTCTCGCCTAAACTTCGGGAGACTTCTTCTGCCACGTGAGTGGGCCCACGCGACCGGTCCCACCAAGTTTCAACTCAATCTGTGATCGATTCGAATCAACTTCGTATCGATCAGGAAATGCTCCAATCGAGCTGAAACTTGGAAGGATTGCTCTTTACCTTGTGTGGAAGCTACTGTGAAAATTTCATTACATTTGGCCTTGTGGCTTGGGAGATATGATCGATTCAAGGTCATGTTTTTCGTAGTCTGCCGCTTTCGAATCCATACTTTCGCATCCATCTGTTCGACTCGATCGAGGCACATGCGCGGGAGGTGACGTGGAGAGATATGGAACGAGTTTCCTGGGTCGATCCGATTTAAGTGGCGTATTGACCGATTCGTATCCACGAACTTCGCCTTGTTTGTATCGAGTACTGGTATCCTGTTTGAATCAATCAACTCCGTGCATCTCGTATCAGTTGTCAACGTCTAGTTCAAATCAAGGTATGCAGCTTAGCTCGTATCGATGGAGACTCATTCAATGGATACATGATGGATACGAACTAAAGCTTCCTGATGGTCAAATGAACGCCTCGTCCATCGATTCGAACTAATCATCGGTCAACCGATACGAAGTTCATGGATACGAACCAAGGTGTGGTGATGGATACGAACGGATGGATTCGAGCTTCATGACCACGGACCGATTCGTGCCTGATCGATTCGAAGTCGCCAAGCCCTGATGGATTCGAACTCGACGATGTCTCCCTGATGGATACGAATCTGATCGATTCGAACAGGTCGCTACCTTGTTTTTCTGATGGATACGAACAACTTGTATCCAACTTGTATCGATCATATCTCATTCACACGAACTCCGATTATCCTGAAATCTGAAACGCTGGTTCCCATGGCTTTGCTTGTCATGTCTTGTCAATTGCGGTCCGATCCGGACTTGGGCAAAATTCATCGATATCCATGATCATCCTGCAATGCATATTTAATATTCATGGCTGATTAATATTGACTTCAGTTAATTTTTGTGTATCCCAGCTTTGCCAAAAAGTGGGATAACACTTTGCCCCCCAAAACATGCCTTTTGGTAAAAGGTGTGTTTTGATTAGTCTCAATTCGAATGTAGTAAGCTCAGGTTTTATTCGAATCTTATGGTATTTTCAATCAAGTTCATGGCTGTTCGAAGCCGAAGCATTATCAATTTCTGCCAGTGGGAGTTAAGAATGAAATTCTACAGTCTCTTCGGACTGTTGACGATCGCTCCGGACCCTTGCGAAGCCCATTCTAGACTTAGCGGTTGAATAGAAAGATCCTATTGCACTCCGGCGTTGCTTTCTATTCCTTGCACTCTGGCCCCAGTTAGGACGTGAAGCGATGTCTTGGCCGTTCTGGGCCGATCGTAGCCTCTCCGGGCTCCTGCTGGATCCCATCCTGTCACTCTCCGGTGAAGGGGAAACAACGTTAAGTGGGTCGATCCTGTCGCTCTCCGGCGAAGTGACCCACTTCTTGCACTCCGGTTCAGTGTATCTGAACATTAAGCGATGTCTTGACCTGAATCGTCGGCCGATCATAGTCTATCTGGGCTCTTATCGAATCCTAATCGAAACACTCTCTGGTGAATAGGAAACGATGCTTAAGTGAGTCGATCCTGTCGCTCTCTGGCGAAGCAACTCACTTCTTGCACTCCGGACCACACCTCTCTGGGTAGGATCATAAAGCGATCATTTTTATATTGATATTTAATGTTTATCCTTTAACTCTCCGGTCAAAGGTTTATTTCAAGAAATTCAAATTTATTTATTAAATTCAGACCCTAGATGTTCAATCTCAAACATCAAGGAAAAACTAAACAACGCCTCTCCGGGCTGAACGGTCTATACCATCTCAGAGCATGCCTAGGGGTCTCTCTGGTTCCCATACATGAGTGAGTGGAATAGCCATTTTATTTTGAAAGCAAATCTAATGAAATTATTTGGCCGAAGTCCAAATCTCGAACTTGGCCCTTGCCATCTTAATCAGTTGATGATGAGTCGTGATCCCGATCCAGGATCGTTTCTGTTAGGTGGAGGCGGTAGTTGTTCAGGCCTTACCGCTGCTGCCCGTTCTCTGACATATTGTGGCAGCTTACCACTTCTGGCATGTTCTTCCACCTCATCCCTTAGGTGGCAGCATTCATCGGTAGTGTGTCCATCCAGCTCATGGAATAGGCAGTATTTTCCAGTCCTGCGTTCCCGCTCCGTGGGATCTCTCCTGGGTGGTTTTCGATAGGGGAGTTGCCCCCGAGTTTCAGTGTAAATCCTTTCTAGGCTCGCCATCAAATCTGTGAATTGCCTGAATCTAGGCTCTCTGAATTTCTTCCGTTTATCAGGACCATCATGTGTGTCATCCTGCTTTCTCTTTCCTTTGTCTGCTCCAGACTGTCCTCCTGCGGTCCCTTCGCTTCGTGTAGTGTTTATTTCCTGTCTCTCAGCTCGTGATTCCTCTAGTCGAATGAATTTTTCAGCTTCATGATAGAACTCTCCTAGATCTTTCGGTGGGTCTCTGGTCAGAGAATCTTTGAATTCGGTGCCTTCTGCAATTCCTGCTACTGCCGCCATCAAAATCATTGATGGATCCGGGAGATCTACAGAAGCCACCGTTGCATTGAATCGTAATAGAAAATCTTTTATGGACTCTCCGGTCCTTTGCTTTATCGAGGCTAAAGTCATCACACTCTTGGGTCGCGTCACATGGACCCTAAACTGTCTCATGAAGCATTCCACTAGCTCACCCCATGTCCTGATTGATCCAGTCTCTAGTTGTCTGAACCAAAGCGCATCCAAATCTGATAGAAACAAAGGGAAGCATCGTGCCATCACTTCCTCGGATGCCCCCAGCACTTCCATATGCCTGATGTATCTGGTAACGTGCATGGTCGGGTCTGACTTTCCGTCATACGGGTTCAGCGTCGGCAGTTTGAACTTTGGAGGGTTCCTTGCATTCCTGATATTTGGAGTGAACGGACTCCGACTGACTTCCTCCAATCCTCCGCTAGACAATCCTCCTCTCATGAGTCGTCGCACTAATCCAGCCATCTTTTCATCTCCATCCTGGGGTTGCCCTCTTGGTCTTGAAGGATATTCTGGTACGTATTCTTCGTGTGGCCCGTTAGGATCAGCATTGGCCCTAGCTTGTTGAGCTCCGTCTGTCAGCCTTCCAGCATCGGATCCCGAGGGTCTGCCCCCGAGTCCTTGTCGATTGCCCTCTGGATCTGCATTCTGTCCTTCATCAGGTTCCGCAATCCTAGCTCCTTGTTCCACATTCATAGCCGCTGTAGTTGGTCCAAGGTTCTGTGTCCCTGCAGCTCTCATCTGCTCGAAGAAATTCTGCAGCATTTCTTGTTGACTTTTCATCATTCTTTCGTGCATCAGATTGGTCATGGTCTCCATTTCGTCTCTAGTGATGTAGATCGAAGCTGGTTCTTCCCCAGCGCCAGAGGATGCCTCTTGACTTCCTCCTTGATGGCTTCTCTCAGCTCTTTGTCTCCTACTTGTTTGTCGAGTCATTGTCTTCAAATCTTCGAGTTTTCAAATCTGAACTTCGAATCTGGTGTAGCGGGTGTTGGTTCCTCTCAGTGAAAGCACCAAAGTGTTTGCACCAAAAATGGTCACAAACCCCAAGTGTTGTGAAAGCACCAGTGTATGAATACGAATCAGCAATATTCAAACACAAATATCAGATCTAAGCAAGCAACAAACAGCAATCCAGAAATAATGAACAGTGACACGCAATTTATAGTGGTTCGGCTATCTCCGGCCTACGTCCACTTCAAGGATTTTTATCTTTTATTGATGTTCTTCACTGATTACAGATGATTACAGCAAATACCATGAATGAATCTGAATATAACAGCAATGGAAAGGAGTAGAGTTGAATCCGGCAGAGTCTGGACGTTGAATGGCAAAAAGCCCCCTTTTCTGTTGATTCTGGGGCTCTATTTATAGGCGTAGGAGGCTCAGATCTCGCCTAAACTTCGGGAGACTTCTTCTGCCACGTGAGTGGGCCCACGCGACCGGTCCCACCAAGTTTCAACTCAATCTGTGATCGATTCGAATCAACTTCATATCGATCAGGAAATGCTCCAATCGAGCTGAAACTTGGCAGGATTGCTCTTTACCTTGTATGGAAGCTACTGTGAAAATTTCATTACATTTGGCCTTGTGGCTTGGGAGATATGATCGATTCAAGGTCATGTTTTTCGTAGTCTGCCGCTTTCGAATTCATACTTTCGCATCCATCTGTTCGACTCGATCGAGGCACATGCGCGGGAGGTGACGTGGAGAGATATGGAACGAGTTTCCTAGGTCGATCCGATTTAAGTGGCGTATTGAGCGATTCGTATCCACGAACTTCGCCTTGTTTGTATCGAGTACTGGTATCCTGTTTGAATCAATCAACTCCGTGCATCTCGTATCAGTTGTCAACGTCTAGTTCAAATCAAGGTATGCAGCTTAGCTCGTATCGATGGAGACTCATTCAATGGATACATGATGGATACGAACTAAAGCTTCCTGATGGTCAAATGAACGCCTCGTCCATCGATTCGAACTAATCATCGGTCAACCGATACGAAGTTCATGGATACGAACCAAGGTGTGGTGATGGATACGAACGGATGGATTCGAGCTTCATGACCACGGACCGATTCGTGCCTGATCGATTCGAAGTCGCCAAGCCCTGATGGATTCGAACTCGACGATGTCTCCCTGATGGATACGAATCTGATCGATTCGAACAGGCCGCTACCTTGTTTTTCTGATGGATACGAACAACTTGTATCCAACTTGTATCGATCATATCTCATTCACACGAACTCCGATTATCCTGAAATCTGAAACGCTGGCTCCCATGGCTTTGCTTGTCATGTCTTGTCAATTGCGGTCCGATCCGGACTTGGGCAAAATTCATCGATATCCATGATCATCCTGCAATGCATATTTAATATTCATGGCTGATTAATATTGACTTCAGTTAATTTTTGTGTATCCCAGCTTTGCCAAAAAGTGGGATAACACTTTATAAACTAAGTACAATGGGAATCGGAAGAAAACCCTTAGTTACAAAAGAATATAAAGCAACCAGCAGCGTAAAGATCCAGAAAATGACCAACCAAACCTGTATTTACAGACGAAGATGGCCAAATATCTCTCTAAAAACTCGGTAGGGGGACCCTCGAAACCATATGGGCCCACAAGAGGGATCGCATGACCCAATTCTCAAAGAAGAGAGATCGATACTGACAAATGGCACTCTCTTACCTCTGTGGGTCTATGTCTTCTTCCCGGATTCTTCATGATAGATTCGCTCCGCTCCTCCGTTAAGGACAAACTTGCTTTTTGTTAGTCACCTTGCAGCTAGCCATCTTCGTGTCATCTTTTCTTCTTCTGAGTGTCCCCTGTACAGGAGATCCCAAAGGCTCGCTCAGACTATACCAGGCATTATTACTAAACTACAAAGTCCTTCTTTGGTTGAATTTTTGGGAGCGATCCCTATGGTGTCTTGCTCATGCTAAAATACTCTTAGTCTCCAAATTTCATGCTAATTGGATCAGTAAATCTTGAGATATTGCTCGATATTTGTTCCATCATGGTATGCTTGCTGATTGCCGCCGTCCAACGGAAGTATACCGATCCCTCCAACTTCATCTCCTTGAGGCGCGATCCCTAGAGTAGGCTCCCTAGTGTCCCCATGTCTTGCACACAAAATTTCATATGCATTGGACTTGTGGATCTTGAGATATTAATTGTTTTCTATAGGAATTCTCTCACACCTTGAAACATGTCGATCCCTATTATTGGAGCTAATTTTTGTTAATCCTTCCTATGTGTTGAACCATATTTCATGCTTCGAACAGTCTTCCTTGAATATCTATTAAGTCCATTCAACCTTGACTTCATGTTACATTTGTACTTGACTTCGGGCCCTACAATCATCACTTTGGAGTCATTGGCTTTGATGGCAGTCCAATCTAACTTGTGTAATTAGTTTAATATAACCATGTTAAAATGCCAGATAACAGCAGGCACGTGAATAAGGCAACCACGTTTCAAAACATGTTATCACCCTTGGTTTTAAAATATGCAATGGTTTTATAAATAACTTGTGATAGCCTAGTTTTTTAGAACATGCACCAATGAGAAAAATTTATAATAGGGTATATGTTATACATAAATGATGTATGTTTTATTGGTGTAGATACTACATGTTAAATATGCAATGGCTACTAAATGCATGTTCAATACATGAATGACTGTTTTATATTTTTATTAATGTTCGCAATTGTTCGGTTTATATCATATTGACATAATTAATGAAATTCACTTGATAACGCTATACATAATGATGTATTAGGGATTTTGGGGAACCTAATGACCAATGTAGGGTTGTTAAATAGTGAGTATGCTTTGGCTTAACTAGTTGCTATGAATCATAGACCTAGCCTGAATAATAACGTATAAGATTGTAAAACTATTTTAGAAAAAGTGAAATTGGGATGGAGTGGCTAATGCTAAGGCAGCGCCCTAGGTCGTGGCTCCCTTTTGTCCGATTCATAAGGTCAACATATCCTAGTGTATGGGCACCAATACGAGAACAAAGAATGAGTACATATAGTTGGCTGAGTAAGGATGTTCACTGATGAATTTAGTGGGCTAGTCAAGGATCCCTGTGATGAAAAGAAAACTACTCAATATAGTTAAAGTCTAACCATCCAAATAGGCTTTTAGTTGACCTGTAAAACAAATAGATTCTTAGTGATAGTGAAGGGGAAAACTAATATGATGAATGAACACTTAATAAAATATGTTGGTATCTATAGGAGCCAAATAACACAACTTTATTGACAAAGTGTATAAAAGGATAAATGTACATATTTGGGATTTGGGTATAATAACACAAAAATCGATAACTTTTGAAATGATGATTTTTCATGTTAAATCCATTTTTATGTTTAAGATATTATCATTATGTGCTCATTCATTTGATGCGGGTGAAGGACAAGTATGACTTTCATTTATGGTTATAACCAATACTAGTGAAGGGGATACCCATTTACCCTAACGGCGTGGTCTCACTAAGTATTGATGTACTGAATAGTGATGACTTTTCTTATTTACACTAGATTTTATGTCTAACCTACAGTATTTGTTTTTTGCCTTAAATTTTCTTAGGTACTTATTTGAGTAAGTTGTGAGTAAGCATTTACTATGTTTCATTTTGGTAAATAAGAGCTTTCTAAATACATTCCAAGAGGTAAGCATTTTATCTATTACCATGTAATAAATTTTCATTATGCAATAATTTTTCTTTTGTGTATAATAAAGATAGGGTTTATAATTGTTTAGTATTTATGACTCTGATCAATCATGATGGCATTGTATGTCGATCATATAGAAGTATTTATGTTAAGGATATTATATTTTATCTATGTGATGAAATATGTAATTAATGTTTTTATTATTATCGCTCTATGATGTTAAATGTTGAATAAGGGATCTTATTTTGTAACTTAAAAATAATTCTGGTGATGATTGTGGCATGATTAGCATTCATTTTTAGGTCTTGAAATAGGGAATGTTACAAATCCAGTAGTAGAGCAAAGCTGAAACATAAAACTAATAAATTTTAAAAACTTTACGCAAATTAAAGAAAATGATGGTGATTAAAATGTAGAATATTGGTTAGTGCCATAGTATCATACTTGTTAATTTGAAATATGCATATGAGTATAGGTATATATCGATATCTCCTCCAACTTTAATTTTCTTCTATATTTTTACTCATGAAGACTTACTGCCTGCATATAGCAAAAGAAAGGACAAATACGAGAAGAGGAGGACGATTGAACTTAGGTGGAAATGTACAACTTTGAAAGGCTATGGAGGTCAAAATTAAAATTTTGATGCACTCATTGGAGCTAGGAAAATATGTGGTATATTCAAAAAAATGATGAAGATATTGATGGCATAGCAATATGCTCAAGCTCAAAATGCTGTTGTAGGTGCACCTACAATGAATATTGGAGATCTATTTACTTGAGTGAACTGGTAATACAATAATTCTGAAGGTGGCTTCTATGATGGAAAAAATTTAGCTATGGAAGTATATGATTGGCTCACATATTTGATAAATCCTTTAATGATCTAGCCTTAATTGATGAATGGAAGAAAATATTTGCATCTAGGCAGCTGGGGTGTCGCGATTGATTGGTGGGACACCACCATAACTGTAACTCCAGAGGAGAACACACGTGACTTATGTTTATGAAGCTTTTTAAAAGGCATTTAATTGCAAAATCATAGAACGGATGTATGTTTAGAAGATTCGCAAAAGAAAGTCAAGAAGAGTCCACTATTATTGAATTTCTAAACCACTTCAATTCATTAGTTAAATATGGTATGGATATTATTAAACAGCTAAGCTGTGCGATTCATTCAAGCACTCGGTCGAGATTAAGTAAGAAAGTTATGCCATATGTTAGGAGTCTATCCGATAAGATTGTAGATATTGCATGTATATATAATGATATGGAAAATGAGAATGTTGGATAGGCGATAGCGACTAAGAAGGGGATCAAACCACTTTATAACAAAAAGAACAGAAAAGGGTTCTTCAGTGGAAAGGTAAAGAAAGGTGAGGATAAATAAGTAGCACCAAATGCAGATATGCCTTAACTGTTTATTTTATACACCATAAGATGCAACATTATTATTATAACTAAATTTTCCGCATTCTTCAAACGGACTTAACCGAGCAAATTGGATGTACAAATGATGAATAAATGATCCATGGAGTTTGGAAAGATCATAAAAAGACAAGAAAAAGGAAATATAAAAACATAGTCGAAAAATGTTGAAAAATTGGAAAGTTGCATTTTTGCTCGACGTCCTCAGGTCGGCACTAAGTAGGACTTAGGTCGAACACACAAAAATCTCAAGTCAAACTCTAAGGAAGCAGTGGAAAACTGAAGCTCAGCAACCCCAAGTTATGACTCGAAGCAAACACACAAAACACTTGACTCGGACACTAAGTTAGGTCGGTACCGACCTGAAACTCATGATGTTCACCCATATGATTTTCACCGACATGGTTCATTCCAACATGATTATAACTATCTATAATGAAAATAGATGGATGAAAGGAGCCTAAACATGAAGAGAAAATGAACTTTGGATGTAGAAATTTAGGTCGATACCGACCACTTTTGATGACCATCAACTTGGAATGAAGACTTGATTCGGCAAGAGGTCGATGAGGAGAGCTAAGATATGGGAAAAAAATCTTGAAGAATGATGGAAAAATAAGATCGATACCGACTAGAAGTGGTCGGTACCAAGTAGATTTTCTACTTGGAGATCATGTCGGATAACTCTGTCTTCATGCCTAGATTTGCGTATGTTGAAGACTTGGACAAATTCTGACCTAATTGTGAGGGACTCACCTATAAATAGCAACCTAACTTCAACTAAAGGGGGGACTTTCTCTTTTGGATTTTGAGAGGGGCATATTTAGATCTAGGTGTTATCTTCTTCTTCTTTAACTCTAGAAATTTCATTGCAATCTGAGATCCACTAGATTGTGGTCGGATTAGACTGAATTCATTCTAATCTGGAGAGAAAACAATCTATAACAAGGTTAAAGTGGACGTAGGCCGGAGATTTCATCGAATTACTATAAAAAGTATTGTTTGTTCTTGTTTTGATTATTTGATCTGGATTTGTCTACTTTGGGCTATTGTGCCACTTTTTAGCACATCATTTTTGGTGCTTAGATCGAGAACTTGCTAGATTTGAAGACTTAATGCTTGGATCTGAAGTTTGGAAGAGATGAAGAGGCCTACTACTAGAGCTATTACGAGAGGAAGTCAACCAGGACGTGGGGGCAACCAGGAGGTGTCCTCAAATTCTGATCAATCGGCCTACGTGACCAGGGAAGAGATGGAGAGGATAATGAAGGAGATGCAAGATGGAACGATGGCACGATGATAGTAAATGCTAGATTGATTTTTTAGAAGGATGGATCAACAAAGGACACCCAGAGTGGTTGGAATTTAGAACCAAATACCAGAAACCAATGCAAGAGCATCTGGAGTTGGAGCAAAGCAAACTGGAACGGTGCCCCCATAATTAGAATAGGTCGGTACTAACCTGAATCAGGTTGGTATCGACATGAATTTACTTGGGACACGGTCGATTCTGATTTAGGATGAGTCTAATGCTCGAAACGGTCGATCCTAAAGCCAGAAATGCAGATCGAAATGCAAATGCACAACAATAGGGGCTGGAACCAAAAGCTCACCATAGGAATAGGGGAAGGGCAGAATGAAGCTATGGATTGGAGACTTCCATTGGATGATAACCCCATGATCGAGATGGATTGGAGTCAAGTTTGATTCCCTTACTTCACTTTTTGTTTTAAATAAATAATGCTATATTACTATTAGACCGCTTCCACGTCTACGGGATCCTGATCGGTTCCTATGCACGCTCTGAGTGGAAAGTCTGAAGGTGATCCTTGATAGAGTTAAGTGCTTTGATGCTTGCTAAACGCCCTGAATTAGGCTTCGTGAGTGACGGCTGACAATAATTAGAAAACATCAACAGAGATTGATGACCCCCTGAAATTGATTAGGATTTTATAAACCACTTGAATGTGATGGCTAATACTGATTGATCATGGTAGTCCCGCTCGGAGAGAGAGGGTGACGACCATAAGGTTCAAGTCCCCTTGTCGAAAAGAGCGAGTGGATTGGACTTGTATGAATAGTTAGTTTCCTTACCGAAGAGTGGGCGTATGGGCTAGCTAGGAAAGCAAGTCCCTTCCTAGAGAATTGGTGGATGGACTTGTTGGACATTGAGTCCCCTCACCATAGAACAAACGGACTGGACTCGGTAAAAATCCAAGGAGAACGAACCCTTGATTGGGTGATAAACGATCCGGAGATATTGAACCCTAGATTGGATGTTAAACGATCCATAGAGATCGAACCTTAGATTGAATGTTGAATGATCTAGAGATGTCGAACCCTAGATTGGATGTTAAACAATCTGGAGAGGTCGAACCCTAGATTGGATTTAAATGATCTGGATAGATTGAACCGCAGATTGGATGTTAAACGTTCGGAGAAATCGGACCATAAATAGGATGTTAAGCGATCAGGAGAGATCGGACCGTAGAATGAATATTGACTTGACCTTGGGATTTGAATGCCTTATGATTAGACTAGAATGGATAAATCTCGGGAGCATATGGGACGATTTTGATATATGATATGACAACTTTGGATTGAAATGGTTGGATTATATTTCTGACTAATACTTCAGCAAGGACAAGAGTCCTTAGCTATAATGGTCTTGAACGACCTTTGATTTGCAGGAGAATCCGAAGGAACCTAATAATTCACTATAACTTGGATCGATAGATTGCCGAAGAGCTCGACTTCCAATGATCGATCACTACTCTTGAAGCTTGTTCTTGAGAAAAGCACACCTTGCATTCATAAGGCGTACTTTAGGGGCAGGTTTATAATCAAATTTTCCATAGTCTTTGAAAAGACTTAAACGAATGAATTTAACGAACAAATGATGAAGAAATGATCCAAGGACTTTGGAAATATCATAAAAAGGAAAGAAAAAGGAAATATCAAAAAACGGTCGAAAAAGTTGAAAATTTGAAAAGTCACATCTTTGGTCGGGATCCTCAAGTCGGTACCGAGTACTACCTAGGTCGGACACACCAAAATCTCAAGTCGGACTTTAAGCGAGCAGTGGAAAACTCGAAGCTCGGCAACCCCCAGTCATGACTCGAAGCAAACACACAAAACACTTGGGTCGAACACTAAGTTAGGTTGTGTTGAGTAAATTTCGACCGAACAAGCCCACCGAACTACACACCGGACCAGATCCCACCGAACCAATTCCTTCCCCTACCTACCGAACCAGATCCCACCGAACCAACTCCTTCCCCTACCTACCGAACCAGATCCCACCGAATCAACTCCTTCCCCTACCTACCGAACCAGATCTCACTGAACCAACTTCTTCCCCTACCTACCGATCCAGATCCCACCGAATCAAGTTCGTCTGCCGAACCAAACTCCCACCGAACCAAACTCCATCCACTCACAACCGGACCAAGGCGTACCGGATCAACGCTGCCAGGCTAGATCGCATCAGCCCAGGCCCACCAGCAGCTATATACATCCAAGACCCCTGCCCCCAGCCTCACTCTATAAATAGAGGGGCAGAGGTACAACAATGGGGGACAAGTTTGAGAGCTCAAGCACGGATAGAACTTTCAAACAACTTTTATATACTTGTACCAAAGCTTTGTACTTGTAATCTGAACAAGAAAGGAGAAATAATATATAAAGTGGACGTAGGCACATTCTGGCTGAACCACTATAAATCTGCGTGTCTTTTACAGTTTAGTCCCTGCTTTTTACATATTTGCATAAATCACCCAGATCACTGAAAACAACGTAAAATCAACTGAATCATACGACTTGGAGGTGTTTGCCCATTTTTTGTGCAAACATTTTTGGTGCTTTCACTGAGAACAAGAAGCTCGAAGCTTCAGCTTCTCCCACTTAACCTTCTTCCTGACAGCGTCGTTCATTGCTTGGAAAACATGCCTCCCAAGCAAAAGAAAGATGTTAACAAAGGAAAGAACATCGCAACCAGCAGTCTTCCAGATCCAGTGGTCACGGATCAAGTAAGTCGTCCCCTTCCAACAGTAGTACCAAATGAAGGTCAGGCAAATCCGACAACTCCTGCCACAGAACAGCCTGCAACAATTACTAGGGCAGATCTAGACAGGGTTGTGGCTGAAGTGACTAATCGCTTCACATCCCAGTAGGAAGCCTTGGTGGACCATCTCATGTCACACTTAAGGGATGCTGAAGAGTCCAACCGCAACACTGAATCATGGGGTGAGTCCCAGTCTGGAGGATCTCAGAGACATCAAAGATCTTCCTTCTTCGAAGGAGCTAACGACAGAAGCGGCCATGGTAGGAGCCGAGACCGAGCACAGCCCGAAGTTAGGCCTAAGGAAAGGCTTGGAACTGAACCCAATGGGGGAGGTACCGGACGGAGGTCAACTGTGGCTGAGCCTGTCGTACTGCCTAACCACGGAAACACCAATGAACGGGGCCGAGCTAGAGTCCAGCCCGAAGTTGGACCCGAGGAAGTGCTTAGATCAGAACCCAGCAGGGGAAGATCAAGGCAAGGGCCAACTGTAGCTGACCCTAACATGCTCCCAGAAGACCAAAGGCAGCCACTGGAAAATATTAGGAATGATAGACGATACCATCCTTACAGGTCATCTGGACGGAATCAATCCCACAGAACAAGACCGAACTCATTTCTATCTGCTCCAAATTCTGATGAAAGGATGGCACACTTGTTCAGAGAGTGCGTCCAACGGGATCAAAGAGATCGAGGGATAGGCGCTAGGGTAACCAGCCCTTTTGCCCGCAATATCGAAATTGCTATCACCCCCCGAGAATGGAAAATGCCAACAATGGAACCTTACAAAGGGACCTCTGACCCCATTGTACACTTACAGAGATACACACAGCATATGCTCATGAGCGGGGCAACAGAGGGAGTACTGTGCAAATGCTTTCCACTATTCTTAGCAGATCTAGCTACCTCCTGGTTCTGCCATCTGCCCCAAGGATCCATCAGCTCATGGGAGATGTTGAAAGAAAGGTTTATCAGCCAGTTCCGCATTCATGTGGAACAACCTAAGGACGCTTATTCCTTATCCAATATCAAACAGAAACCTGGAGAGAAACTGCAGCAATATTTAACCCGATTCAATGCCGCAGCGGCCGCAGTCCAAGATGCCGATGAGAAGCTTGTCTTAATGGCCCTCTGTAGTGGTGTGCATCTGGATACTAAATTTGCTAGAAGATTGACAAAAGAAAAACTAGCTACTTTACCCGATTTCTTCCATGAAGCCGGGAAATATATGAGGCTTGAAGACGCTTCCACTAAGGGGCAGTCAGGGCAACAAAATAAGGCAGCTCACGGCAACACGCCCGCTGCAGCGAAGGACGTTCGAAGAAGTGATTCTAGAGACAATGCTGGGGGCAAGAAGGGAGAAAAGCGCCTATATCGGCCATGACCGAGATTCGACACTTACACTCCTTTGAACGAAACCATTGAAAACATCTTCCTTACCACCCAAGACGAAGTTAGATACAAACGCCCACCATACAAGAAGGAATCAGATAACGCACAAAAATCTAGAAAGTTCTGCCGCTTCCACGAATCTCGTGGGCATGACACCAATGAATGCCATCATCTCTGGGACTTGATTGAAGAACGCATCAGAAGGAAGAGACTGGAACGCTATGTAAAAGGTCAGAACAGGACTCCAGCTCTTGCCAATGAGAACCCAAGGCTACCGTCACCAGAGATAGGCAGAGGAAATCGCAACGCTAGCGGCTCCGGTCAAGAGAAGATAGTGGTCCATACCATCTCGGGAGGACCGCACATCGCCGACAGAAGCTGGGCAGAGATGTATGGAAAGTCGCTTAGAAACAATGAAGACTGTGTTGATTCTGTTATAAAAGAACGCCACCCGAAGCGGAAAGAGAGTGATGACATCACATTCAGTGGGCGTGACCTAGAGGGAAGGCAGTACCCTCACATGGATCCCATGGTTATCTCTGCCCGGCTCGGTCCAGCCGAAGTTTTTCGAATTCTAGTAGACACTGGAAGCTCAGTAAATATCTTATTCAAGCATACATTCGACAAAATGAAACTATCAATAAAGGATGTTTCTCCCTGCAATAAATCACTACACGGTTTCACTGGAGATGCGAAGATGCCCCTTGGGAAACTGGACCTCTTTGTTGAAATTGGAAGTCATCCCCGCTCCGTTGTGCGGAAACAGACATTTGTGCTGATAGAAAACCACTCGGCCTACAACGCCTTCTTAGGAAGGCCAGCCTTGTCTGACTTCCAAATTGTCCTGGCCCCATGGTGCCTAAAGATGAAATTTCCAACGGACAATGGAGTAGGGGAAGTAGAGGAAGACTAGGACGTTGCTCGAGACTGCTATGTAACTGAACTTCGCAACAACCACAGGAAGGATAAAGGGAAGAGTGTAGAGGTTGCCCTCTGCACAAAAAGTTTGGAAGCATAGCAACTAAAGAAAGCACCTCCTCTTCAATATACCAGCGACCCTTTCAATGAATTAGACCCCAGGGACAAAGAGGAGGAGGCCACCGCCGAGCCTGCAGAGGCTATGGAATTTGTATCTGTAGACAAACATGACTCGAGTAGACTATTGAAAATCGGGTCCCAACTAAAAGCAAAGTTGAAGGAACAACTCACTGACTTTCTCCGCCACCACTTGGATGTATTTGCATGGTCACATGCTGACATGACCGAAATCTCCCCTGACATAGCATGCCACATACTAAACATTGATCCTACCAAGGCGCCCATAAAACAAAGAAAGAGAAGTATGGGGGCAGAACGATCAACAACCCTCGATGAAGAAGTAAAGAATCTACTTGCCAATGACTTCATACGAGAAGCCTACTACCCAGAGTGGATCGCCAACCCGGTGCTGGTAAAGAAGACTAATGGGAAGTGGCGAACATGCATTGACTTCTCCAACTTAAATGACGCCTGCCCGAAGGATTGCTTCCCACTTCCCTGAATCGATCAACTTGTAGACAGCACAGCCGGGCACGAACTGTTATCTTTTATGGACGCATACTCAGGATACAACCAAATTCCCATGCATTCTCCCGATCAAGACCACACTAGTTTCATCACTGACCGGGGATTGTACTGCTACAAGGTAATGCCTTTTGGACTTAAAAACGCAGGAGCCACCTACCAGCGCCTCGTCAACAAGATGTTTGCAGGGCTAATAGGACAAACTATGGAAGTGTATGTGGATGACATGCTGGTAAAGTCAAGGAAGGCCGACGATCACGTAAGCTACCTGGGCGAGATGTTTCGAGTACTTCGCCAATATGGAATGAAACTTAATCCTCTAAAATGCTCCTTCGGAGTATCATCAGGAAAGTTCTTGGGATTCATCGTCCATGCCAGAGGGATTGAAGCAAACCCTGAACAAGTCCGAGATCTAAAAGATATCAAAATACCTTCCACTCGAAAGGAAATGCAAAGCCTGAATGGGAAAGTGGCCGCCCCAAGCCGATTCATCTCCAAAGCAACGGACAAGTGCGTCCCCTTCTTCGAAGCTCTAAAGAAAGACAAAGGAAAGTTCGAACGGACTGACGATTGTTTAACAGCTTTCCTTAACTTAATCGAACACCTCCAGAAACCGCCGGTACTCTCGACTCCAAATGAAGGCGAAGAGTTATACCTATACCTTGCTGTATCATCTCACGCTCTAAGCGCTGCTTTGGTAAGAGAAGACAACCACACGCAGCGGCCAGTATACTTTGTAAGTAAGAGGTTTACAGGGGCAGAAGTCAGATATCCTAAACTTGAGAAGCTAGCATACTATCTACTAATCGCATCACGAAAACTGCGACACTATTTTCAATCCCATTCCATCAGAGTTCCGACCGATCAACCACTGAGGCAGGTACTCCTTCGTCCCGACACTTTTGGGCGACTACTTAAATGGTGCATTGAACTAAGTCAATATGATATTACCTACCATCCTCGCACCGCCATCAAGGGGCAAGCCATGGCCGATTTCATTGCCGAATTCACTACCAATGAAGGTAAGGAGCAATCAGAAATAGCAGAAGACATCAAGTGGAACCTCTTTGTGGATGGTGCATCAAACGAACAAGGCTCGGGGGCAGGTGTGGTAATACTCACTCCCAGGGGAAATAAGCTGCACTATGCTATAAGGTTAGAATTCGCTGCCACCAACAACGATGCAGAGTATGAAGCAGTGATAGCTGGATTAGAACTTGCCTTAGAAATCGGAGCCAATTCTTTGTGTCTTCATAGCGATTCTCAACTTATTGTTAATCAAATACTAGGAGAATTCCAGGCTCGAGAAGAACGACTCATAGCGTATTTAAAGAAGACCAAGTTACTTCTCAGCCGATAGGACCACTACTTAGTCAAACACATCCCTCGGGAAGAGAACCAAGAGGCCGACGAATTGGCGAAGCAAGCTAGCATGAGAGACGGCGCTATTTCCGGAGCAGTAGCCATCTCAAAGCAACTGACCCCAAGTTTTGAGCAAGTTAATCTGATAGCTGCAACCGAAGAAGCATCTTGGATGACTCCCATCCGAGACTACTTACAAAAAGTGGCACACTACCCAACGGGCATAACGAAGTCAAGAAAATCTTGAGAAAAGCTTCCCGCTACACAATACAAGAGGACACCCTTTATCGGCGCGGCTTCTCTAACCCCTTATTAAGGTGTGTCGCTAGAAGGGAAGCCAAGGAAATCTTATCCAACATTCATCAAGGAAGCTGCGGAGATCACACCGGAGGGCAGTCTTTGGCAAAAAAGATACTCCGATATGGATATTTCTGGCCCACCTTAAGCAAGGACGCCTTAGATTTCGTCAGAAAATGTGACAGATGCCAGAAGTTTGCTAAGATTCTGCGGCTACCAACAACTGAGATTACTCAAATGACCAGCCCTTGGCCTTTTTGCAGTATGGGGAATTGACTTAATCGGCGAACTGCCAATGGGCCGAGGCGGGGCCAAATATGCTATAGTGGCAGTCGACTATTTCACCAAATGGGTGGAAGCAGAACCCCTAAATAAAGTATCTTCAGCGAAAGTTATTAACTTCTTCATCAAAAATGTTCTATGCAGGTATGGAGTCCCATTCAAAATTATATCGGACAATGGACTTCAGTTTGACAGCGAGGAGTTCGCCAACTGGTGCCAAGAGCACGGAATTCACAAAAGCTTCTCATCCGTAGCTTATCTCCAGGCAAACAGACAAGTCGAAGCCGTCAACAAAATTCTGAAAACTCTAATAAAAAAGAAACTCGAAAAGTCAAAGGGCGCTTGGGTGGATGAACTCCCTACGGCACTATGGGCCTATCGCACATCTTTAAGAACATCAACGGGGAATACTCCTTTCTCTTTGGCATACGGATCGGAGGCTATGCTCCCAGTTGAAACCATCGTGCCATCCCACCGTAGGATCCACTATAACCCAGAAGATAACGAAGAACTCCTTCACATGTCTTTGGATCTAATTGAGGAGAGAAGAAATGATGCAACCCTCAAAGCAGCAGCCCATAAGCAAAAAGTGGCAGCACAATACAACTCCAAAGTCAAGCGTCGTACCTTACAAGAAGGAGATCTTGTCCTCAAGCGAATCTTCCCTCGCCCCGGAGCACTAGATCCAATCTGGGATGGACCATATGTAATTCATAAAGATCTCCACAATGGAGCTTATATTTTGTCAACAGTGGACGAAGAGGTGTTCCAGAGGGCATGGAACATCCAATACCTCCGTCGATACTTTTCTTAACTTGTACTGCCCATATGAAGTGAATTAACAAAGAGAATCAGTGGACGTAGGCATTTTCGTGCCGAACCACTTTAAAAAAACCTTGTCTCTTTTTTAACTTGTTCCTTTATATCTTGGCTGCTTGTTAACTTTATCCTTTTCTGTTGAACAAAATCCTGTGCATATAGCATTTCCATTCAAGGCACTCCGCAGCGCGACTTCACCTGGACAAGACCTAATAGGTACTATGCGAATCTATGCCCTCGCCAATGAGATACTTTTGCTCCGGCATCCCTCTGCTGCGGGTTAACTCATTGCTTGCGACGGCCCTTAAAGCCAACTGTAATGAGCCGATTATAAGCCACCGAGAAGGCCGACTATAGCCAAGGCAGCTCATTACGGCGTTCGGCTCGCCGACAACTGTGAACCTACTTTAAGCCCCAACATAAGGTGTGGCCAGCCAGGGGTAGTTCACGGTTGACGATCGACACCCACGCTAGCCGGCCACAGTAAATCGAATAATACCCACGATTATGGGCCATAATGGCCCGGGTAGTTACTGTGCACGATCTCGGCTCCGATGTGTCTTAAGTATGGCTGTGGTAAAAAAGATTAACTCCCCGCGGAGGCGTAAGATGGGTGACAAATGTCTCCAAGACCCACAGCTAGGGAAAGTGGCTACAAAGCCCGTTTGCCACGAACTTAAGCACATCGAAGGCCTTCCGTGATTGGAAGTTTTACTATTTCGCATATTTCAATTTTATTTAAAAAACTTTTCTCCTATCCTCTGTAACAATCCCTGAAGTACAGGACACAGAATAGGAGACATTCGCTAATGGAAGTGGATGCTCATAACAAGACACTGGACCGCATTCCATACTCAGTCATGCAAGACATTCAAAGCTGCCATCTACAAGTAAAATATAAAGGGCGGTATTTTCTTCTTTCATGTATAAACACGTGGCTATAATTTATTCACACATCACACTAACATTGCAAGATATGAAATTATGTTTTAAGCAAGAACTTGACATCAAACACAATTGAATTACAAGCATACGCATAGCTATATTTCTCATACAACATGTCAAAATAGCAAGAACATTCAAAAACGACAGAATCAGCTTAAGTTAAAAAATTACACATCAAGAATAATGTTGTTTATTACAAGTAGCATAGTTACAACCTGAAAGTTACGTTATTGTTTTGAGACTAACATATACAACAATGTCAAGTCCACAAAAAGATATCCAGGTCAAATCAAGGAGCCGGCTGCGTCGGAGTTTTATCCTTGTCCTGTTGCCCACCTGTCGCTAGCAAGAAATAAAAACACATAAGAAGAAGCATTGCAGTTAGAACGGAAATTATAAATAAGATTCAAACTTACAGCCAGAGGTGAAGCGACGAATGGAAACAGAGTCATCCTTGATAAAAAACCATTCTTTCTTAAACATACTGAACTTCGAATATAAGTCTAGGACAGGCTTGAAAGACACGGCTGATTCCAAGCTGATGTATGGAGACCCCTTCTTATAGCCTCTCAAATTGTACAAATACCGGATCTCCCGGTTGGAGGGAGGACGCCCGTATCTCCTCTGGAAAATGACAAACAGGCTTACCATGATGGCGTAAGAATTAGGCTGAAGCTGAAATGGAGCCACCTTCAAGTAGGTGATGAAGCTGATTATCCAAGCATTGATCGGGGGAATGGCCCCACACATACAATAGTACCGACTATAGGCGAAATATCCTTCGGGGAATTATATGGCATCACTCCCTCCCCTAGCAATAGCATGCGCGCTCTGTCAATCCCAAAGGAGCGAGAAATAACATCAAGCTGCTCGCCTTTAAGGGAGCTAGGGAAACAGTCAGGAGGTGAGTTCCGAAGCTCCTGAGGGCCGTACCCATCTACTAGTGACCTCGGGGTAGGCCCATGACGTCCCGGTTCTGACTGAGCTGGGGGCACTACGGAAGGATCGTCCCTGTCCTGGGATTTCTTCTTCTCTGATCGGGTTTCAACTTTATGAGACATTATCTACAACATGAGAAAACACATTGTTAGAATAAGGATATAGAGATATAAACGAACAAGTGTATATTGTCTAGAGTTCCACTTATAAACACGTAAACTCATTCGGTATAACAAGGTTCAAGTTTCATTCGGCACTCAAGCCATTCGGTAGTACAAGGAAGAAGCTTCATTCGGCATACAAGCCATTCGGTAGTTCAAGGCACGAATTTTCATTCGGCCTTATACTCCCAAGTTCATTCGGTCAGTTCATTCGGTACTCAAGCCCCTTCGCTAAAATGATTGAGTTCGTTCGATGGATCAGTCTTAAAGAATCATTCGGCTCACCTGGTTCGGCAGATGAGTTGATTCGGTATTCAGTTGATTCGACTGTCCCAAACGGTGAAGGGTGAACATAGATGCGAGGTCCATACTTATAGACAAATACTAATGACCGGACCAATTGGTTCGGAACACAGGACCGGGTGAGGATATCCAAGCTAAAGCAAAGCACGCCACGAGCATACCCACATGCCCTACTTTGGGGGGCAAGTGTTGAGTAAATTTCGACCGAACAAGCCCACCGAACTGCACACCGGACCAGATCCCACTGAACCAATTCCTTCCCCTACCTACCGAACCAGATCCCACTGAACCAACTCCTTCCCCTACCTATCGAACCAGATCCCACCAAATCAACTCCTTCCCCTACCTACCGAACCAGATCTCACCGAACCAACTCCTTCCCCTGCCTACTGAACCATATCCCACCGAATCAAGTTCGACTACCGAACCAAACTCCCACCGAACCAAACTCCATCCACTCACAACCGGACCAAGGCGTACCGGATCAACGCTGCCAGGCCAGATCACATCATCCCAGGCCCACCAGCAGCTATATACATCCAAGACCCCTGCCCCCAGCCTCACTCTATAAATAGAGGGGCAGGGGTACAACAATGGGGGACAAGTTTGAGAGCTCAAGCACGGATAGAACTTTCAAACAACTTTTATATACTTGTACCAAAGCTTTGTACTTGTAATCTGAACAAGAAAGGAGAAATAATATATAAAGTGGACGTAGGCACATTCTGGCTGAACCACTATAAATCTGCGTGTCTTTTACAGTTTAGTCCCTGCTTTTTACATATTTGCATAAATCACCCAGATCACTAAAAACAACGTAAAATCAACTGAATCATACGACTTGGAGGTGTTTGCCCATTTTTTGTGCAAACAGGTTGGTACTAACCTGAAACTCATAATTTTCACTGACTTGATTTTCACCGACACAATTTATTTCAACATGATAATAACTATCTAGAATGGCAATAGATGGATAAAAGGAGCCTAAACATAAAGAGAAAATGAACCTTGGATGTAAAAATTCGGGTTGGTACCGACCACTTTTGGTGACCACCGACCTGAAATGAAGGCTTGATTTGGCTAGAGGTTGATGGGGAGTGCTAAGATATGGAGAACAACTTGAAGAATGATGGAAAAATCAAACCGGTACCGACTAAAAGTGGTCGGTACCGAGTAGATTTTCTACTTGGAGATCGTGTCGGATGTCACGATCTTCAAGCCTGGATTTGCGGATCTTGAAAACTTGGACGAACTTTGGCCCAATTGCAAGATTTAAGGAGGGAATCATGTATAAATAGCGACCTAACTTTAACTAAAGGGGGACTTTCTCTTTTTAATTTCGGGAAGGGCATTTTCAGATCTAAGTGCTATCTCCTTCATCTCTAACTCTAGAAATTTCATCATCCAAGGTCCATTAGATTATGGTTGCATCTGATTGAATTTATTGTAATCCATAGAGAAAACAATCTACAATAAGGATTAAGTGGACGTAGGCCAGAGTATTTGCCAAATCACTATAAAAAAGTGTTGTTTGTTCTTATTTTCTTCTTGTTTTTGTTTGTTTGATTTGGATTTATCTACTTTGAGGTGTTGTGCCACTTTTTGGCGCAACAATTATTTTTTAGAATATCGGGAAAGTATGACCAAAGGGACATCAGACTTGAGAAAACTAGGGTACTACAACCACAACAAGCTTTTGAAAGGAACAATCCGAATTTTGAAAAGGGTGGACATGTGAATGCGTTGAATCCCACAACATCAGGGTCGTCCACTATAGGAAAAGGAAAGATAGTGTCAAAAGGTACGCTTATGATACATAACATACCTGCTAAAATATATTTTATACAAAGCATCACATATATTTATATCTAAGCACTTGGTAGATAGATTGAACCTCAAACCAACATACCTTATTACCTCCCTAAGGGTTACGCATCCCATTAGAGGTTATGCAAGTCCTACGCTGAGATATGACCAATTAGAATTTGAATTGCTTAGTTAGGTGTTTACTTGTGACATGCATGTGTTTGGTTATGTGGGTTTTGGTACGATTTTGTCTATGTACTGGTTAATTAGATATAATGCTCCTGAAATCAACACTTGAGCATTTATTTCCAACACTAAAGATAGTGACTTGTTGGGTGAATAATTTTAAAACAAAAATCTTGATACGTAGATAACTCACAGCGAAATATATCAATATAATATTAGAAAAAAT
Source organism: Allium fistulosum (assembly GCA_030737815.1). NCBI lineage: Eukaryota > Viridiplantae > Streptophyta > Magnoliopsida > Asparagales > Amaryllidaceae > Allium > Allium fistulosum. Next base: position 286,232,559 of record CM060904.1, on the reverse strand, counting down.
GTATATTATATAAGGGCCGACGCCACAAATGCAATAGCCACCTCTAGCATTCCTAATACGTTATTCAACAATTTAATTTATAAAACAACAATAATAGTATAATGTAAGCATATCAAGTAGGAAACCTATGGATATAGGCAGCAATCGAGCTTTCTTTCACTTCCTTTAAACACGAGGATTACATAAGCACATACAAATACACACACACATACATATACATACATATATATATATATATATATATATATATATATATAGAAAGGAAAAGATTTTGACAACTAATTGGATTGTGCCCTCATATCTACGCACCCCAAAAGCTGGTGGTCTTAAGTAGAAATAGACTAACCTTCGTCACTGCACTCATAAGAAAAGTGTGTACAGACAATTACAATAATTACATACAAAGAACCAAGACACGTATACAAATAGATATACTAGTCATACAAAAAAAATCACATATGCACTAACAGTTACATTGGCCATATGTAGAACAATAACACATACACATATAATGGTTATAATACATTAAACAATAATACGGGTACAATGATAGCCAAATGATCCATATATTAACTTTTAGGAAATACCAGTAATCATACATGCTAGCAAAACATAAGTAATAATGATTGCATATACCAACTATCGGTGAACACTCACAAATAGAATCTACTAAGCAATAAATAGTAATGCTCACAAATGGTAAATATACAGTGGTGTATAGCTACAATTAGCAAATAACCACAACAACATGCTAACAAATGGTAAACATTGATGCAAACAAATGAACAGATAACACTAGATAATAGTAATAATTCACCACTAATATGGTTAATTACTTCTTATTATTAACTATTCAAAATATTTTTAATTTTGTTCAGATAATATGAATCACCTTATTTACTTATTATTCCAAATAATTTCATTTACTTTATTCTTTATCCAAATAATAATATTTTACTTCAATATCCTAAATTTACTTTATTCTTTATTCCAAATAATTTCATTTTTCTCCTAAATGTTTCTTAAAACTTATATAAGTACTTCTTTTAAAAACACGATAATATTAGCTTTACCAAAGTAATATTTACTGTAAAATTCGTTTTCATCGCTTTATTATTTTTCCAAACCAAAATAATAATAGAATTCCAACTCAACTACTTCAGAAATATAAATTTCACTTTTTCTCAAACTATCTTATTATTTATCTTGAAAATAATAATAGTATAGCTCAAAATATTTCTAAAATATCTCTTTATTTCTTATTTTCATACTAATAGTAATGAACTTTAATTTAATCAAAACTATTTTACTATTATTATCTGGTTAATTTGAAGGTTTTATCCAAAAGGTTTTATCACCATAATTTATTTAAAAAACAGTATAATAGATATTTCCAAAACCATAATTTTATTATTTATTATTTATAATTCAACTTCTCCTTATAAAGAATAATATTTTTAGAATTTACATAAAACTAATTCACTATTACTATTTATAAATTTCCCTTATAAATTCATAAATAATAATCCTATTAAAATCATTCTTTAATTTCCTTTAAATTGTTCTCAAAATATTACTTATAATATTTTTATGAATTTATAAATAATTACATAGGGTTCATTTTGTGCTCATACTATATTTAAATTCAGATAATTAATTCTTAATTACTATTTTGCCTTGAATTACATATAATTATTGGAACAAAATCTGTACTATATATTTGGTTGGCCAAACATAATTGTATTATCCATATACTTTTATTATTATCACCTAACAGCGTAACAATTAACAAGACAAACATTCCAATCCTAACATGAATTATAACAAAGTCATCCCAATATCCAAACAATCATCAAACGGGTATAATCATTTATTAATAGGCATGTGCGTATATCAAAAAATATCTATTTACAAGATAAAGCAAAAATGCTTATCACTTTTAAGCACCACTAAGGCGCTTTTACAAATAGTCTCAAAAAAAGCAACCCATGTATGAAAATGTCCAAATTCTCATAACAATCTTAATGCAACAATCTGCATATAAATCAGAGGTCATATTTAAAAGATATGGAAACTAGAACATTCATTCTTTAATATGTAAATAATTAAGTTTCCTGGACTTATATGTAAAATTTCCATTATGTGATCGCTGCCGAAACTCACCCAAGCAAAACTTTGATCACTAATTGTCATCACCATGCATACCTAATTGTTATGTGACTGTCACCATTGGAAAATAATAACGCATAATGGCACTCCACCCAAAATACTCAAAATTTTCATCAAGAATATCGTTTATCAGTTTGGACCGCCTGGGAAGATACCCATGGATAATGGCACACAATTCAAAAGCAGGTAATTCCTAGATTTTTATGAAAGAAGCAGGAACCAAAAATGCTTCTCGTCCTATCCTAAAGCAAATGAACTAGTTGAGGCTATAAACAAAACCATCAAAAGAATGTTCAAGAAACGCGTAACAAAGGCAAAATGTAAAGGAACCCCCGATGGTGCACTGGTCATACAAAAAATACCCCGTACATCTATCGTGAATTCCTTATTTCCCTACCATGGATATGAAACTATGCTACCCATCGAGGTTGACATCCCTCCCCTAGACTACCTGACATATGAACCAGAATAGAATGAAGAATTACTAAAGCTAAGGTTTGGACAATGTGAAGGAAAGAGTAAGAGAGGTCAAGTTTCGAACATAATCATACAAGCGTAAAATCATGAAGGGTTACAACTCCCGGTTAAATAAAGAACATTTATAGAGGGAGAGTTAGTTTGAAGGTGAGTGTTTCCCAACACAAAAAACCCCTTCCTAGGCGTCCTTATGCCGAATTAGGAAGGCCCGTATGTCACCAACAATCACTAACAATAGGAGCGTATTGTCTTATGCTCCCCGATGAAATAAACACCCCACACATAGGAACCTGGAGTACTTAAGAGCCTACAACATATAGAAGTCATGATAACGTAGGCCAAATTATAGGATTATATGTATGAAAAGAATAGTTGTATTTTGCAAAGTTTGTGTATGAGAATATGACTTCAGAGAGATGTAGTATCGATACATAAGAAAGAGCAGAAGCTAATTGAAGCCGTTGATTAGAGATCTAAGGCTCAGCATTTTTTCCTCCTTTACAAAACATATCTGGGCTTAGTCATTCTAGCCCAAAGCCCAACATAGCATCTCTATATAATGTAATCTCTATTGTAATAGAAAAGATATAATCTCATTATCTCTTGTACAAAACTCTCTGTATAATCATCATTCAATAATAAAGATTTTGTTTCATACTTTTATTCAAATTTTCGCATGGTATCGAAGCAAAGTGCCTAACAGCACTGAAAGATCCAATTATAGAGGAAACTCATCAGAAAATCAAACAAATTCATCACTCGAGGTTCATATTTTCCTCTCATCAGATTAAATATCATCATTTGAGAGGAAGACTCAAGATAATCACATCTGCCTTGCCTGTTTTTTAAAGTTCTGGCTGCATAAGGATTTATCACTGAGTCGGAAAGAAACATAAATCAAAATTTAGAAAAACAGAATCAAGAAGCTAAAGTCATCAAGCAATTGAAATCAAGGAAAGTGCCATCTTGATAAAAAGAAACCATCAGACCATCATCATCATTTGAATTTCTCTTTCTGGTTGCATCTTACCTGAGAGAATCTTGATCAGAATCTTGATTCTGCATTCCTCTTAAGACTCACTGTTTCTTGTTTTTCATTTTCTTGCTACACTTGTTCTGAGAACTCAAGACCATCATGGGGGATGAAGAAAATTCTTCAGCACCCACTAATGGCAGTGATTTGCAACACACTGCATCAAACGTTGAGAAACTGGTCAAAACCACTGTCAGCTCTCAAAGTCAACTCATTACAGTTCGTCTCAGTGAGGATAATTATCTCCTGTGGAAACTACAGATTGAAACGGCTCTTCAGGGATAAGGTCTTGAAGAATACATTCAAGAAACCATATCAGTACCACCAATGTTCATTGCTGATCAACAAAACAAAATGATCAGTAATGAAGAATATGTTAATCATCATAGACAAGACAGATTAATATGTTCTTGGCTATTGTCATCTATAAATGCAAATCTCCTTACTCACGTAATAGGCTGCAAAACAGCATATGGGATATTGTCTACAATAGAAAGGGTGTTTAACTCTCAGTCAGTAGCAAAGGTGCTGTTCTATAAAAGACAACTTCACAATATGAAAAAGGAAAGTCATAACATGAGAGAATATCTATTCAAAATTAAGGCAATCTGTGATGCATTAGAGGCTGCAAATCAAAAGGTATCTGATTCAGAACAAATTATGACAATACTCAATGCACTTAGTGATGAATATGAAGCAGTGGTAGCAGTTCTAACATCTTAGAGAGACCTGCCATCTATTGAAGATGTTCACTCTATTCTACTATCTCATGAAGCAAGAATTGACATCAAGAAACCTCAAGAAACTGACTTATCTGTCAACTTTGCAGCCAATCACAAAGGCACAATTCAAAACAATAACAGAGGAGAACAATTTACTCAAAGAGGTGGTCATTCTAACAGATCAAGGGGAAGAGGCAGATGGAACAATAGCAACAGGCTAAAATGCCAAATATGTGAGAAAGTTGGTCATACAGCAGCAAAATGCTATTCAGGTTAAATCTCAATTATGTTCCAGGACAAGGACAAAATACACAAAGAAATACAAACTACGGTGCAAATATGGTACATCTGTAGCCTGAATCAATCAACCAATCAGAGGTGAAGAATTCTCAAACTGAAAACACAAGGTCAGATCACACTCAAGATGAAGATTGGTATCCTGACTCAGGTGCAACTAACCACATCACAAATAACTTGAGCAATTTAAATCTTGGAAGCAAGGAATACAGAGGTATGAATTCTATTCACATGGGTAATGGAAAATCTATTGCAATTACACACACAGGTAAGTCATATATCATGGGAAGAAAACAATTATACTTGAACAACTTATTAAGAGTCTCACATATTAAGAAAAACTTACTTAGTGTGTCACAATTTGCAAAAGATAATAGTGTATATTTTGAGTTCTATCCACATAACTGCTTAGTTATGGACATTCTAACTAAGGAAGTACTTTTGCAGGGTAAACAGTGTAAAGGACTGTACAAGTTCAAAGTGGATAATTCAAGAAACTCAGTCATTAAAAGAAAGTGGTGTAATAACTCTGAATTCAAACAGCAAGAAATGAATGAGATATTTGACAAATGGCATTGTAAACTTGGTCATCCAAATGTCAATATTGTCAAGCATGTAATGAATGAAACCAGTATTTCTTTTAATGACATATCATTACCATACATCTGTACCTAATGTCAAATGGGTAAGAGTCATAAATTGCCTTTTTCAGATTCTAAAACTTTTTATAGTAAACCTCTTGAATTAGTTGCTACGGACTTATGGGGACCTGCCCCAATTCATGCTGATTATGGATATAAATACTATATATCTTTTGTGGATGCATTCTCTAGATATGTGTGGATATATTTTTTGAAATCAAAGAGTGAAACTCACAATGCAGTTATGCAGTTTATAGCACAAGCAGAGAATCAAACAAACTGTAGAGTCAAAATCATGCAAACAGATGGTGGAACTGAACATCTGCCATTAAAGGAGTACTTTCAAAAAAAGGGAATCAATCATAGAACAACTTGTCCATACACTTCAAAGCAAAATGGGCTAGTGGAAAGGAGACACATACAGATTGTAGAAACTGGTCTCACCCTCCTAGCACAAGCATCCATGCCAAAGAAATTTTGGCCAGATGCCTTTGCTACAGCAGTCTATTTAATCAATAGACTACCCTCAAAGGCTCTAAAGCTGAAAAGTCCAATAGAAATATTAACAAACACTAGTCCAGATTATCATAGTCTCAATTTGGATGTCTATGTTTTCCATACATTATACCTTATAATAATCATAAGCTAGATTTCAGATCATCTCCCTGTACTTTTATAGGTTATGCTAGCAACAAAAAGGGCTATAAATGTATAGACAATAATGGAAGAATATTCATTTCTAGACATGTAGTATTTAATGAAACAATATTTCCATTTAAAGAAGCAAACATTAAAGTAAATAGTAAAGTGTATAATGCAAAAGAATCTATATCATCTGTATCCATTCCACCTATTGAGATAATTCAGGGTCAAGCAAAGTCAACTCAAGGCACCATTAATCATGAAGCAGCCTGCTCAGATTCTCAAAGAACAGACTCCAACATTGGACTTGATTTAGCAAATGATCAAACAAGTTCAACAAATATACCTGATCAAGACTCTCAACAAAGAACTATTGAGCTACTAACTCCTCATCATATTCAAAGCAGTTTGCAAAGCACAGAATCAAACATGCAATCTGAAGGTGAAAGAGCCACTCAACAGCAAAATACTGGCAGAACAAGTCATCACATGATAACCAGATCTAAGAGTGGTATCTTTAAACCAAAAATTTATCATACTGTTTTAAATGCAGAGGAGCCAACCACATATGATCAAGCCATACAAAATGAAAATTGGAAAAATGCTATGGATGAAGAATATCAGGCATTAATGAAGAACAAGACATGGGATCTTGTTCTTAAGCCAAAGGATAAAAATATTATTGGGTGTAAATGGACCTACAAATTAAAGAAGAATGCTGATGGTACAATTTCTAAGTATAAGGCAAGATTAGTAGCTAAGGGCTACTCACAACAGAGTGGTTTCGATTTCACTGAAACATTCTCACCTGTAGTGAAGCCAACTACTATAAGAATTGTTATTACTATAGCCTTACATAGAAATTGGACCATTAGACAACTTGATGTAAATAATGCCTTTTTAAATGGAATTTTGCAGGAACAGGTGTACATGGAACAGCCCCAAGGCTTTAAACAGAGTGGAAAAGAAAATTATGTGTGCAAACTACACAAAGCAATTTATGGTTTGAAGCAAGCACCAAGAGTGTGGTTTGAGAAACTAAAAGAAATAATGATCACTTGGTTATCATTTAACCAAGTCTGACAGCTCCCTATTTACAAAATTTAGCAATGACATAACAATATTTGTACTAATATACGTTGATGACTTTATTATTACAGGTAACAGCGAGTAGGAGATCAACAATCTAATAAAGCATCTCAATTTGGAATTTAGCATCAAAGATCTTGGCAATTTAACTTATTTTCTGGGGATAGAAGTCAGGAGATCTACAAATGCAAAAATCCATTTAAGTCAAAAGAAATACATAACAGAGATTCTACACAAAGCAAAAATGCATGAAGCTAACTCCATTTCAACACCTATGGTCAGTAATTTGCATCTGTCCAAATACAAAGGAGAAGCATTACTTAATGATAGGCAATATAGAAGTATTGTTGGAGCACTTCAATATGCTACTATTACTAGACTAGACATTGCATATAGTGTGAATAAAGCAAGTCAGTTTATGCAAAATCCAACAGACATTCACTGGAAAGCAGTTAAGAGGATATTAAGATACCTCAAAGGAACACTTAACTATGGTTTAATACTAGAGGCAAGCAAGTCAATTAGCACAATGGGTATGCAAACTCTGACTGGGCTAACGACCCAGATGACAGGAAATCTACAACTGGGTACTGTATATACTTAGGTAACAATCCAATATCATGGTGCTAAAAAAAACAATCTACTGTATCAAGATCAAGTACTAAAGCTGAATTTAGAAGTGTAGCAAACGCTACAGCAGAGGTTATGTGGATTGAATCACTACTTGGAGAGTTACAAGTCAAAACTGAAAACAAAACAACAATCTGGTGTGATAATCAAAGTGCTGTGCATCTTACAGCCAATCCAGTACTACACTCAAGAACAAAACATGTAGAACTGGACATCTATTTTGTTCGTGAACAAGTAGCAAGAGGAAAACTACATGTAAATCACATACCTTCCACTTACCAAACAGCCGACATTTTGACAAAGCCCCTCTCAAAGAACAACTTCAATCGATTCAGAGAAAGACTGAAGGTTAAAAATACTGATAACGATTCACATACCAGAAGCATATGAACAGCCATGTCGATTTTTCAAGCAAGCTTCGACTCACCATTGAAGCAGCAGTGTAATCATAGCTGAACTCCTGATTATTGACTCTCCGCTTCACCAGAGAGCAGACAAATTATAAAGACGTCAACTTTTATCCATCAAAAGCCATAATCACTGAATTTGAGATAAGCAGCTGCTGAATCTCTAATCAATTGCCATCTTCAGATGATAATTGACCAGTATTTCAACTTGGCCTCAGATCTAACTCAAATACTTCATGAATCTTGGCATAAGAATTCTCAGACTCGAATCGCCGCAAACCCTAGTCGCTGTAGGGTTTGAGGTGGCGTATGAGAATATGACTTCAGAGAGATGTAGTATCGATACATAAGAAAGAGCAGAAGCTAACTGAAGCCGTTGATTAGAGATCTAACGCTCAGCATTTATTCCTTCTTTACAAAACAGATCTGGGCTTAGTCATTCTAGCCCAAACCCAACATAACATCTCTATATAATGTAATCTCTATTGTAATAGAAAAGATATAATCTCATTATCTCTTGTACAAAACTCTCTATATAATCATCATTCAATAATAAAGATTCTGTTTCATACTTTTATTCAAATTCTCGCATTGTGAATGAAAGATAAACAAAAAATTGCGAACTTGTACATAGCCCACAAGAGCAAAGTGCCCATGGGATAATGACCATGGATGACCAAAGCAACCCTAATTCCGAACCTCAGCAAAAACTTTCCCGCTCCCCAATATTGGAGTGGTGCATTGGCACAAAGATGGCGAGCACTTCCCATGATACAGCCCCGATTCATGTGCTTGTAAAGATCTTTTCTGCTACCCCTTCAATGGAGCGGAGGCTTGCTGTTTTCTAGGACTTTTCACAAGTAATTATTCGATGATACTAAACCTTAAAATAGTGAATGGATGGATGATAAACTAAAATATGATCGAATACAAAGCACGATAAGAAAACAAATAGGGGAAATGAGTAAGTCTATGGATTAGTACCTATCTGTGGATGGGTCGGCACCAATCCATCGTTTTCCTCTATTTTCCCACCATTCTTAGTGAATGTGTGGACAATAAAGCTATGAAATATCATGAAAATATTAATACATGAAAGAGAAAATATATCTCGAAAAAAATAGAGGAAAAGCATAATTTCTATGGTTAGTTACCAATAAATGGATGGATCAGTACAGATCCATCAACTTATTGATTTTTGATCTATTCTGCTCTTTATTCTCTTAGATCCTAATTTGTGATGAATTCTAACAGGCCAATAATGCAATTTGACAACTCAATGGCCTAATAACAACCAATTCATTTATAAAAATGAGTATGCGTGCAACAAAAAGGGATCTTGGCTAACTGCTTTACATGCCTACGGGGAAATGTTGCCAAAACAAATTTTAACCGAATTTCAAAATTATAATTTTTATTTCTTCTATATCTAGTTTGTAAACAACAATAAAAAAATCATTAAAGTGGATGTAGGCATACCTGAACCATTATAATTCTCTTGTTTTTTCTTTTTCTTTCATTTTCTTCATATTTTTACATTATTTCTATTGATTTGTTATTGTTTGGAATATAATGATTTGTAATCATCATCGTCATGAAATCAATCAATTTTGGGTATTAAACAAATTTTTAGCCAATTTTTTTTAGTAATTTCCCTGAAAAGTCGAAGATTGGATTAGATATATGTTGTTACTTGGATTTGGATAAAATATACAAGAAAATCATATCAAAAGGAACCTAAGAAGAACCTAAGAGAACAAGTTAGAGAAGCATCCGAATAGGAAGTGAAGGAACTATGCATCCTCTACCAGATTTGGTAAATAAAGAAGAATTAGAGGGGTGATAGCTACAACCAACCAACAGATGGAGGCAATGCAACAAACATAATGGAAGAGTTGGCTAGGAAATTTGATAGAAGGAAGCCTTTGAAGAAGAAGTATCCCAAGTGAAATTTCATGAGGAAAAGAGGAACCATTAGATTTGATGAAGGAAGGTATGGGGAAAGGCAAAGAACATGGAAAAACAGAGCTAGAGAAGTAAATAAAGGAGGAAATGTTTGACCTGGAGCTGCTGCTCCAGGTCGATTAATCGATAATGATCCATCACAGATAGGTACCGATGGATATATTTATGGTGTCGAGTGATGTTGAGACACTGATAGAGATATGGATTATGATATAAGCCATATTACTGGAATAACTAGAGAGAATGTTGAAGGAAACACTCATGAAAGAGAGCGACCTAATAGGCGTAGTCAGGAGAGAAAACGTGATAGAGTTGAGAGGCCAAGTTGAATGGACTCCCTAAAGACAGGGAGACCTAGGTGAAACCAACATGGTCATTCGTAGGACCGGGCACATGGTGATGCAATCGATGACCATAGTGAAGGTGGATAGAAGAAAATGATAAATTATAAATAATGCTATAAGATTATAGCTTCGAAAGGAGAATCAGGAAGACGATTAGAAGATTGCATCTAGTTAGAATTCATTCATTGCGGAGATTAGAGTGGTACAACATCCATGGATGTTTGCAATTGGATCCATGACCACACACAATGGACTAGTTAATAATATTATCTTAGGTATGACTAGAGTATAGATGGTGTAAGAGCGGATGACTATATAAAGTGCATATGCTTCTCTTTGTTCTCAAAAGGGTTGGCGACTACATGGTTGTGTCAGCTTGAGCCATGATCTATCAAGTATTATGATCAATTAGCAAACAAGTTTTTGAGCCAAAATAAGGTGCATTTTGTATAATTGAAGGATGAAATTTTGCTAGTAAAGATGAAAAAAAGGATGGTGGGGTCATTGAAGAATAATGAAGAACGGCTGACTATGAATAACGAGTTAGTGGAGTTGATAATGATTCTGAATTCTGAAAGTGGATGATTTGAAGAAGTCAGCGACACTGTAATGCTTTTTAAGAAAGAAAATTAATTTATGTGTTTGGAAGAGGCAAAAATGGAAAGGAAACCAAATGTTGCGGGGATGGTGGAACTATTTGGAATAAAAATGGCACAAATGCTCAATCATGTAGTAAATGAAAATTATAAAAGCAAAGAAGTTAAAAGAGAGAAAATAATACATAATTTTTGTAGTGGTTTGGACAATACTTCTACCTACATGCACTTAATATCATTTTATATTGATTGTACTTTGCTCCAACAAAGTATATTTTACAATTCGGTTGCTTACAACTCGAGTATTAGGATCTCAACTCATCGTAATTTAGAGTTCAGAAAGGTCCTCTTTAAAGTGCATCTCCTATACTTATAGATGAGAGCTGCTATCGAAATTGCCTGAAAACTCTCGGTCGCATTCTATATGTTGTCACAAAGTTATAGCTAGAAGATAGTATGTAGGGCCCACTACCCCTTTTCAACTTGGTGCCGAGTCGAGACTGCCAACTTGGTACCGAGTCGAGAGTTCTTAATTAGGCCCCGAGTTGTAGAACCTTGGCTTCCATTTTCCTCTCTTTTTCTTGACCTTTTCCTTGTGCTTGCATGTTGATCCATCACTTGTCACGTCTTAACCCGGTGCCGATATGAGGAGGGCCGTGTTGCACTTTCATGTTCATGTTAGGCTATACCTTTTATGGAGTTCTACTTCACCATCTCGTGATGTTTTCCAAAGGTTTGTATCCATTTCTTTGTCATTTATTATTCCAGTTCAATTGTTCAAGTCTGTTTGGAGATTGTGGAAAATTTGCCAATAACACTTTACCCCTAAAGTATGCCTTATAAATATAAGGTATGCTTTTCTCAAGAACAAGTACCGGAGGTTGGGGAATTATCAACAGTTGAGCTCTCCGACTATCCACTAGGCTAATCGTGGAAAATTATGCGGTTCCTTTGGATTCACCTGCAAATCAATGGTCTTTCCAGACCATTATAGCTAAGGACTCAAGTCCTTGCCTAGATGTTAGTCATAGATCATAATTGTGTTGCTTTTCTTTAGGATTATCATAACATACATCGATAGCAATATTATTCCGTGTTTGCCCGGGGTTAAATATATCACATATCATACATCTCGTCGTCATTTGGGATCAAATTATCATATATCAGTGTCCATATCGTCCCATATTCTCCAGGATTTAACTATCATATCATATACCGAGTAATCATGAATCATTAGTCACAGAAGTATATTACCATTGATTGGAGCATCACTTATAAATCATCTAGTATCACCTAGCATCACATAATAAGCGTGTCTAATTGAATCAAGATAGTGGCATAATCAAATAATCATCATCAAATCATTTCAAAATCTGGAGGCTTCCAAATCTTAAGGTTTAATTTCTGATGTCTCTGAACCACACGATTAAAATCCAATTTTAGTTCTCAATCTCTCTGGATCACATAATCGGGTACCCAGTTTAACTTTTTATTCTCCAGATCACATAATCATATATCTATTTTAGGTTCTGATATCACATAATTATATATCCATTTTAGTTATTGCTCTCTTCGGATCACATAATCAATATCCATTTCAGTTTCTAATCTCTCTAGATCACAAAATCACATATCTAAATTGAGTCCAATCTTCCTACTCTTTGGTAAGAGGACCCAATGTCGAAACACATCTATCCACTTACTCTCGATAAAGGGTAGTAGTCATCCAAGCATGTCTATCCTCTTAGTCTCTAGTAAAGGGACTTGCTATCCGAGCATGCCCATTCACTTACCTCTGATAAGGGGACTCACTATCCAACACGAGTCCATCCATTCAGTCTTTGGCAAAGGAACTCTATATCCAAGCATGTCCATCCACTCACTCTCCGATGAGGGGACCCACTATCCAATACAAGCCCATCCACTCACTCTCTGGTGAGGTGACTTGTACTTTATGGCTCATCGCCCCATCTCTCCGATCGGGGGAACCATGCCCTGTCATTTTATCATATCCAGTATAAAGAATAACCAAGTTCCATTGGTATCCCGTTATAGTATCAATATCAGTTATCATGTTTGAATGATTTCCAAATCCAAATATCCATAATTTAATCATAATATTCAAATCAAGTGCATCAAGCAAAAGCCACAAAGTCTACTTCAGTTAAGGATTCCATCGTACCTTAACCCAGAACATGCTAATGGGACCGGTTGGGATCCCCGGCTTGTGTGAGTAGTCTAATAGTTATCACCCATATCTTATTCAAAGAAAGAAAAGTACGTAATTTAAACCTGACTCTAATCCATCCCAATTATGGTATAATCATCCTCCACCCAAATCCACGGTCGCATCCAGATACATATGTCGTAGACGGTGGTTGCTTCTACGGTGCCACTACAGTTTATGCAATGGTAATGGGATTTCTAACATATTTTTGTAAGCGGTTACCCCAAACCTGTTCTTCGATCAAATTGCACAAATGCATGCATTCATTCGTTTCGTGTCCTTTTAGCTTATGGAATAGGCAGTACTTTCTAGACCTTCTTTCCTAGTCTGTGGGCTCTTTCCTAATGGGATTTTTTTATAAGGAATCCTCCCTCTAGTATCCAAGTATATCCTCTTCAGGGACTCCATTAATTTGATATAGAAGGAAAACTTGACTCTCTCCTTTGTCACTTCTATCCTCCAAAGCCATCATCATCTTTTCACTTCCCTCGATCCTTTCCATTTCCTGCCTTGGATGGTCCTCCATCATCCACAGCATCAACTTAAGTATTCTTAGCTTCTACATCCTCCTGTTGCAAATATATTTTGACTTAATAGTAAAATTCTACAAGATCCATTGAAGGATCTCTCTCCAAGGCTATTTTGAAATTAATTTTACTCGCAATTCCGAAAATCACCGCCATCATGACTATCGATAGGTCAGGTTTCTGCACTATAGCGGCTATTATGTTGAATCTAGTTAAATAGCTCCATAAGGTCTCTCTAAGGCTCTATTTCATACTAGAAAGTGACATCTTATCCTTTGGTCATGTTATATAAACCCTGATCTAATTCATAAACTTCTCCACCAATCCAGTGCATGTGCTAATGGACTCATTCTCTAGCTGTCAAAACCATATCACTACTAAATCTATCAAATATAATAGGAAACATCGTCCCATTACTTCCTCCAAAGCACCCAACACTTATATATGTTAAATATACCATATTAGATGCACTATTGGATCCGTCCTTCCATCATATGACTCCAAGATAGGCAATTTGAAATCCGATAGATTCTTAGTGAATCAAATGTTTGGGGGTGGAAGGGTTTTTGTCCTCCATACACCAACCTGGAGTTCGTTCTTGGAGTACTTATCTTACCAGCTCTGCTAAATTATCATCCTAATTTGGTTCAAATCTCTTAGGCTCCACGTGTCTTTGATTCAGTTCTCTATGGCCCCCATCTCCCGTGGGGATTTTTTGGTTTTGATTCCTGTCATTGTAGATTCACATTCTGGTCTCTGCTCATTTCTCAGCATCATTCCTCAAACTTGCTTTGCCTCATCCCAAATAGAAATCAACCGTGACCCCTTGGCCTCTTGACTCAGTGCTAAGTTGTCTTGTTAAATCAGTACAAAGTTAAGGTGTTTCCACGAAGTCTGCTCCGACTTGTCCTACTCTGTTTCCCACTACACTCGTTTCTCCTGATGGCCTTTGATTTTGGTTTCCAACTACCTTGCCTATTGTTTGTTGCTCTATTCCTTTAAAGAATCAATTCATCATTTCTCCTTGTCGAGCAACTATCTTATCTTGCATTTTTATCATTTCTCTAGTCACATATATAGATGGATTCAATTTGAGGACACCTCCTGGCTGCCCTATGTCCTTGTTGGCTTCCTTCAGCAATAGCTCTCCTTGTTGATGGTCTCTACGTCTTCTCTAAATCAAGTTTCAAATTCTTAAATCCAAGTCCTTATAGTGAAAGTGCCAAAATGTTTGGTCAAAAATGGCATAAACCCAATCAAGCAATAAATTAAAATTATAAAAGGAAAGAAGTTAAAAGAGAGAAAAGAACACACAATTTTTATAGTGGTTCAATAAATACTTCAACCTACATCCATTTAAGTGTTTTCTATTGATTGCACTTTGCTTCTATAAAGTATATTTTACAACTCAATTGCTTACAACTCAGGTATGAGATATCAGCTTTTAATTTAGAAGTGGATATCTCAACTCGTCGTAATTTAGAAAGTTTAGAAAAGTCCCATTTAAAGTGCATGTCCTCTATTTATAGATGAGAGCCAACATCGAATTGCCTAAAAACACTTAGCCACGTTCTTCACGTTGTCACAAAGCTGTAGCTAGAAGATATTGGGTAGGGCACTTTACCCCTTTTCAATTTGGTGTCGATTTCAAAGTGTTCAACTTGGTCCTGAGTTGTAGATCCTTCTCTTCCTTTTGCCTCTCTCTTTTCTAGCCTTTATCCTTGTGCTTGCATGTTGATCCATCACTCCACATATCTCAAATTGGTGTCGACTGGAGGGGGATGAGTTATACTTTCTTATACGTTGTAGGCTATCCCTTTTGTGGAGTTCTATTTTATCATCTCATGAATTTTATGAAGTTTTGTATCCATTTCTCTATCGTTTTTAGTCTAGTTCAATTTTTCTAATTTGCTTAAAGACTGTGGAATTTCGCCAATACTAGGAACCAAGCAGCTTTGTAAAATGTAACAAGGCTATGAATAATGATGGTAGTAAAAGGAATGATAATAATAACAATAAGAGGATGAATAACCAATCTAGGTGTAAGAAGGAGGATCCCCTAAATTAATCTCAGTTCGCATGGAATGGGAAATATATGGAATTGAATGACTCCATAGAAAATATTTTCCTAGCTACCAAATATAGAATTAAAAACAAGAAGCCAGCATCTAAGTAAGTCGCGGAGGAAGAACGAAGGTCTAGAAAGTATTGTCGCTTCCATGAACACATGTGCACAATACAATTAAATATAGAAATCTCAAAGATATGATTGAAGAGCTAATTAGGAAGAAACAGTTGCAGCAATATGTAAAGAACCTACAGGATGGTGGACAAGGAAATAATCAACCCTCATGGCAGCCACCTTGGGGCAGTGGTGAAGTGCAAGCGAGATTGGTCCAAGTTCTCTTGGAGGCGATTGGATAATAAACACAATTTCCAGAGGTTTGCATCTTATGGAAAAGAACTGGAATAAAATGAAAGGATACAGGAGTTCCTTAAAACATGCAACATAAGAGACACCCTATGAAATCGAGGATGGCACTATCACAAACCAGCTAAAAAGGATGGATAATGATATTTTGTTTTGGAATATAAATGCGAATAGGATCGTGGGGTAACGTTCAATCTAATGGTGATAAAGGTCAAGATTGGCTGGGCTACTATTTTTCAAGTGTAGATTGACAATGGAAGCTAGATGAATATTTTGTTCAAGCATGTGTTCGATGAGATGAGGTTGAGTGAAAAGGATTTGTTCCCTTGTAATTCGCGCCTATAGGGTTTTAACAGAGATGCAACATCTCCCATTGGATTTATTAAGTTGACCATTCAATTAGGAGATAAACCCTATAAGACTATGGGGATAGAGACTTTATTGTAGTAAATGAATATTCTACTTATAATGCATTTTTGGGATGAATGGCCCTAGAATGATTTTTGGATTGCTTTGGCTCCTTGATGTTTGATTATGAATTTCCTCATGGATTGTGTGGTTATAGTGGTTCAAGGTAGCCAAAGTGGTGGAAGGGAGTGTTGCGTTGTGGAACTTAGGGAAGTAATACGTATGGAGAATGGAAATAATTTATAGAAGGCTCTCTATATCAAATCACAAATGCATATCAACTATTGTCTGAGCCTCAGCTCGAGCCTAATAGCAAAATTTTTGAAGCTATGGACTCATGGAAAGTGTCATTAGAGGCGAGGGTGAGACCAGTTGAGCTGATGGACGAAATCCAGATTGCTAAATACAAACCTATAAGGATAGTCAAGATTGCTTAGCACAATTTAAGGATTAAGAAGGAATTGATATGGTTTTTGAGGGAGAACGGTGATACCCATGAATTGAATAATAATATAAAATTTCCTCTTGTGAAGAAGAAAAGACGTATTATGGAACCAGAAAGATCTGCTCCATTAAAGGAAGAAGTGGACAAGGTTTTGGAGAATAACATTTTTAGTCAATTGCTCTACCTCGATTGGGTAGAAAATAACCTGATGGGTAGAAAGTCAAATCAAAGTGGTGGACATATATCAATTATTCAGACTTGAATAAGGCATGTTCAAGGACAGCTTTCCACTTCCACGGATAGACTAACTCGTGAAGGGAACATATAGACATGATATGTTATCAATTATGGATGCTTATTCCAACTAAAATCAAATTACAATACATGTTCCAAGTTAGGAGCTTCTTTGTTTTATCACATATCTAGGACTGTACTGTCACAAGGGGATGTTGTTTGGTTTAAAGAATGGTGAAGCTACTTACTAGCATTTGATTAAAGGATATTCTAAGAATAATTAAGATGAACAATAGAAGTGTATGTGAACAAGATGCTAGTAAAGTTGAGAAGATCAACGGGCCATGTTGAACACCAACCAGAAATGTTTGATGTAATTCAAAAGTATGGAATGAATTGAATCCACTGAAGTATTCTTTCAGTGTAATATTGGATATAGTTTTAGGGTTCATCGTGAACTCTAGGGGCATTGAAGCTAAGCTCGAGCGGATTAGAGCATTATAAAATGTGTTGGACTTAAATACTAAGAGGCTAATGCAAACCTTGAATGGTAAGATTGACGCTTTGAGTAGGTTTGTCTCGAAAGCAACCGACAAGGACATGCCCTTATTGGATTCCCTCAAGAAGGAAAAGGGACAGTTATGATCGAGAAATGAGTATGAATTTGAATTTTATAAATTGTTGGAAAATTTAAAGAAATCACTGAGATTTTTTAAGCCTTTAGAATGAGAAGAGTTATACATCTATTTGGTGGTGTCAACTCATGCATTGAGTGCAACATTGGTGTGGAGGAGGTGAAGATCCAAAGGACGGTGGATCATCTTAGTTAGTGGTTTATATGGTCAAAAAGAGTTATCATAAACTGGAAAAGCAAAGATACATCTTATTGATAACATATAGGAAGTTATGACATTAGTTCCAAGCTAATCTAATAAGAGTGTTAACTGATCAACTTGTTAGGAAAGTCTTGCAATTCCTTGAGACTTCGGGACAATTATTGAAGTGAAAATTGAGATGAATTGATATGAAATTACTTCTGATCCTAGAAAGAGATTCTTAGACAAGCATTGGCAGAGTATACATGAAAGACAAATTATTCGCTCATCGAAACAAAAATGAAAGATCTTGCTAATAAGATGATCACAATTAGGAGTCAAATAAAAGGATTCATAAAGTACAAGAAAAATGGTTCCAACTTATGATGATAAAAGATTAGAATTACAGAAGGATATTTGGTAACTATTAAAAGAAAAAACCTCTGATTAATACATAAATTGCATTATTTTATAAAATCCTTCATTGATAAAATATACATGAATCTATTACTGTGTATCATTAAGATTTCAAATTTTAAATTTACATTTTTTTTAAACTAAATACATTTATAATGATAAAACAAACAAAAAGGAATTGAAAAGACAAATAAAAAACAATAAATTTTCACAATGTAAACCGTATGTAGATGGTACATCTAATGATCATGATTTTAGAGCAGGGGTAAGCTTGAAAATTTTAGAAGGTCAAAGGCTATGCATTAAAACTTTAGTTCCATGCTATAAATAATAAGGAAGAATACGAAGTGTTGATTGTGGGACTCAAGATAGCAATGTATTTAGGAGTGCAATCATTAAAAATATTTAATGATTCTCAACTGATGGTTTTCGAAGTAAAGAGAGAATTTCAAGCTATGGGTTCACAGCTTGTCCCTTACTGTCGAAAGTATTGGAACTACTAAACGGGATCGAACTTCACACAATTACGCACATCCCCATAGAGTATACATGAATGTAGGTTCTATAGCTAAACCGGCTAGCTCTGATGATATGCAACTAATGATAATCATTATAGTAGAGGTGTTGAAGGCTACATTATTGAAGATTTAAATTAAATCAAGGAAGTAAAAGAGAAGGAGTCATGGATGACTCCATTCAAGTAGTATTTATTGAAGGTAAATCTTCCAGAAAAAGTAGAAAGGAAATGTGGAAACTCTTACATAAGGTGCTGCTTTACACTAAGCAAAACGAGGTGTTATTTCAAAGGGTATTGTTAGCACCATAACTAAGGTGTTTTGATAAGGATACAAAAAATAAAATCCTTGAGGATATTCACCAAGGAAGTTGTAAAGACTACACAGAAGGGAATCTAGCAAAGAAGGTACTTCATCAGGGATATTACTGACCAACTATCGGTTGAGATGCGATAGAATTTTCTAAAAAGTGTGATATGTGCAAGAGATTTGCGAAGATACCAAGAACCCCATTCAACAAGCTTACACAAATGGTTAGCACATGCTATTTGTGGTTTGGAGAATTGATATTATTGGAGTCCTACCAATGGCATGAGGAGGAGCAAAATATGCAGTCGTTGTAGTGGACTGTTTCAAATAATGGATTAAGGCAGAGTTGTCACCACATCACTTTGGCAAAGGTAATAAACTTCATCATTAAAAACAATTTGGTCATGTTCAGATTGCCTCTAAAGATCATCACTGACAACGTAACTCAATTCAAGAGTGTGGTGTTTGTACCAAAATTGGGCACAACACTCTTCGAATGTGTTTGAAGAGATAAAATGAAGAATATAAATGGAAAATGAGGAAGATCCAACAAACACACTAATCGATAAACAGGAAAAACACATGGAAACACACAAATTTAGAGTGGTTCGGCGTATGGCCTACATCCACTATGAAATGATTGACTTTATTGATTTTTGCTTGCTGGTTACAATGAGTTACAACGGTAAAATTCGAGTACAATGGTGATTTCGGCAGAGTCAAGATGTAAAGGAGCCAAAAGTCCTTTTTCAGTAGGTCCAGGGATGTTATTTATAGGCGTAGGCTGCAAATATCTCGCTCATATCTCGGAAGACCTTTTCTCTCATGTGGGTGGGCCCACGCGATCGATCCCTGACCGTTTGGAGTCGATCCGTGGTCGATACGAACGCAATTCATATCGATCAGGATTTAGTATAATTGAGTCGGGATCGATCATGAACATTCCTGAAGATGTACGCAAGCTCCTATGAAAATTTGGTGGCATTTGGACTTGTAGATTTTGAGTTATGATCGATGCAAGCTTGATTTATTGAAGGCTGCCGAGTTCGCATCGCTCCACTTCACATCGATCTGTTCGTATCGCTTCTGGGCACGTGCTTGCTAGTTGACGTGGCACTTGCTTTTAGGATCGATCCACATTTTATGCTGAGCGACCGAGTCCCTCACTTGAATGCGATCTGTTCGTATCCATCCATTGTTTTCCCATTCGTATCGCTCCTGTACTTTACTTCGCATTGCTTTACATATACTTTGCTTCGTATCCATGAACGTTGCTTCATTCGTATCGATGATTTGAAGGCGCTTCGTATCGATCACTGTCTGCGTTCTTCGTATCGCTTCCTTTAAAGGTATGCCTCGCATCGATAAGTCAACTGATCGATACGAGTTGAGTCGGGGTGATCAATATGAAACGTGACTTGCTGATGGATACGAAATAAAGCAACACGATGGATACGAACAGAAGTGTACGCGATGGATACGCAACGTCATGCACTTGATGGATTCGAATAAGATCGATACGAAAGGGGGCTGATTCCCTGGATGGATACGAATTGAGGCTTGCGGAGCTTGTCCACCTATCGCTACGAGTTGGACCGATGCGAATAAAGGCTTAGTGTTGAATACGAATGTGCGATTTTCCCTGATTTGCATCGATCATAACTTGAGCATACAAACTTCGATTGACTTGAAACTTGGAATATTAGCTTTTATGGCTTTCATTGTTGTGTCATGTTAATTGTAGCTCGATCCAGACTCGGGTAAAATTTACCAGTATCCATAGCGAACCTGTGTATAACCGTTTTCCGGGAGGAACTGTCTTTGATTTCCAGTCAATTTCTTACTCTCACGACTTTGCCAAAAGGCGGGATAACATTTGCCTCCCAATGTACGATTTGTGAGAACATGACGTGCTTTGAAAAGCTGCAATCTTTATTCTGAACAGTTTTATCTGACTTGTTGACCGGTTGTTGTCTTTTCGTCGAAAGATGTAACGTTTGATGGATCATTAGTAATATAAATAATGAATTGTTGGCCGCCAATTGTTGTACTGTGCACTGTTGTAACTGAGTGTTGAATGATAGCAAACTGTTGTTTGTTGTTGTAATTGTCATCAGGTGAGCATCCAATTCCTGTTAATTTTGAAAATTGAGCATTAGTCCGTCATACATGTATGTATGTTAACCTGACTCTCGTTAACGTTCATACGTTCACGAGTCATTGTTAGTTTTCAGTTTTTTTTGTCGAATTTCGTATCGATCCTCTCCTGAATCAATGTGAAATTTGAGTTGTAACAACGCTTAACGGTTGTTTTGGGGTATTCCTTCACATCGATCCTCTTCTGGATCGATCTGAAAAGTCCAAAAAAATTGTCTTTGTATCGATAGGGATCGATACGAATCGGCTGATGATTTTATTTAACATGCCTCGCATCGATGGACATGAGTACTAGTGGACCTCGAGCAATGGATATGAAGTTGTCTCATTCGTATCGATGAGAGCTGATGGACACGAACAGCTGAGGCCTGAATCAATGATAAATGGATACAAATAGGTTACTTCATATCGGTATGGCGTAGACCTTTTCAACCGGTCAGTGCGCACTGGGATACGAATCGTCATTCGCTTTTCATATATATATATATGTGTGTGTGTGTGCGATTTTGTACTTATAAAAATTTTACATGCTCGTTTGTTCCAAGCTTTTCACATCGATTGCCCAGCCAAGAAGAAACGAAAACTGTCTTTGTTCCCAAATCACTCGCTTCCCTAATTCTTTGAATTAGCTGCCTAAATTAGGTAATTAACCAAATATCTCTCACTAGAAACGACAAAACTTGAGCTTCAATGTCATCCCATTCATATTCGCGTCCAAGTCTGGTGAAGAGGAGGCCGGAGATGGTTGGAGTAAGGTCGAGGAAGGAGGGGAAAATAATGGCGTTTAGGCTGTTTGGAGTAGAAGAAGTCTGGGAGCTTTCGTATCGAAGATGAATGAAGTACGAGTTCGTATCGATCCAAATGTAATGCAGCTTCATATCGATTGACCGTATTGCTTCGTATCGATGGAAAGTGGATATTCGTATCAGTCAATTGACGATCGATATTCGTATCGATCCAAAGCGATCGATGCGTGACTTTAGGCCTGGCGATCGATACGAAAATGTCAATGCCGATCGATGCGAAGTAGGGAATGTTGAATGGATACGAAACAATCTTCCAGTAATCGATACGAAGTGGTATACTATGGTCGATACGAGCTGTGCTCTTATGATTAATACGAACAGTACTCTCATGATCGATACGAACTGTACTCCTGGTGGTCAATCCTTGTCCAAACTTTGGTGGATACAAAATTCCTAAACACTCGAATATTCTACTCCGACGAGCTTCTGCCCTGCATATCTGGACTTAACCTTTTTTATTGCATATTTGACTGCCTTTCGAAGCTTGTCGACGGAACTGTAACTTGACATAATTTAACAAACTTTAACTCGAGTCAGTCTCTAAAGTCTAGATGGCACGGTTGTGACGGTCAGTGGTGATGGTCACTCCAGTTGAATTCTGTAGTCTTGTCGTTTGAACATTTCTCAAAATTTGTAAAATCTATTTAGTATTATGTAGCACTGCACTGCACAACACATTCATGCATTTCACATTGGGGAACACACAGGCTTATTATCATCTAATGATGGTTTTTGATGGGTTGATTAGTTATGGAATCTACAAGTTCACAGCAGTAGGAGCCTCAAAGTTCATCTTCTCCGATAATAGAGATTCCGGCCATTACGGCTGAAGTTATAAGTCCAGCTCCGGATGAGATGCCGGGAGTAACTTTTATCGCGAACCCACAAGACCCTGTGCCATCCAATGTCTCCGAAGATATGCTGGGGTGAATATGCTTAAGACACGGTCTATCATTAGATGACGTTCTACTTCCCAGGCCAAATGACAGGCCACACGCTCCTCCAGAAGGATTCGCAGCCTTTAATCGACATTTGTGCACAGCGGGAACACTTCCTCCATTCAACCAGTATATTCGAGAAGTGTTATCTTTCTTTAGAATCGCTCCATCGCAATTACATCCAAATGGATATGCACTGCTGAACAGCCTATTCATTGTTTTCATGGAACATCTCTTTCGGCCCCCGACTCTGGAAGAAGTCGGATACTTGTTTATTGTCAAGAGTCGGGGAGACAATCCTTCCTTCACGTTTTTAGAGGCAGTAAAGAATTTCCAAGTGCTGTCGAGATCCTGGACCAGGCTCAGTTACTTTAAGACGAAGTGGTTCTACGTCCGATGTCCTCCAGGGTTTGCTAGTCGATGGTTAGTCAGACGTAAGTGCTGCAATTTCTCCAGTAGCTAACGAGATAGTCTTAATTAACATTGAAATTAATATCTTCTTTCCTTTATAGCCGCAATTCCGCGACCCGAAGGTGCTCACTTTAAAGAAATAGTACGGATTCTTCAGGAAGTGCCGAGCGAAATGAGAGATATTGACTCAGTGCTCACAGCTAGAAACTTGAGGATTGTTGGGCTAATCGAGCGAAACCGGAGGATAAGACTTGAGGGATCGCTTAGGGCAGCCCTGACGAGGCGGGTGAAGTGTAAAGTGCCCAGGGTTACAATAGCTGAGGAGGGCGATGAAGAAAATACGCCCATTGACGACGAACCCGTAGCCGGGCCTCCTAATAGTTTTCAGGGTTTAGAGGGAAGGAGAAAAGGCAAGGTAGTAACACATAAGCATAATACGTCTTCGAGATGGAAATCCGTAGTCGTGTCCCTACCAGCCTTCGGTGTTAGAATTTCGAAGGCTCCTCCCTCGCAAATAGAGAATCCTTTCGAAGGGCTCGGCGACATTCCAATTCCGGACTATGTGTCGCTCCAACATGAAACCGGATTGGAAGGGCTTCAAAGTGTCTTAGATTTAAGCGAGTCACTTCCTACAAGTGTGGCTGACATATCCGGTTGGTCGGGGGTTCAACACATGCATACATACACTTCACGGCACTACACGATTTCCAATCATAAGTTATTCATTTCTGGAGATTACTGATTCTACTTTTCTTTCTATTTTACAGATACGATGACTAGGCGAGAATCTATGTTAGGAAGCCTTCGCTCTGCACGCCAGTCATCCAGTTCGTACTATGAGTCCCGTAGGATGGAAGCTGATAGAGACCGATCGCGGTTATTCTAGTCAAGAAAGTTATGAGAGGGAGAGGGATAGAGATAGAGAACATAGATATCTCTCCCGATCACGCTCTCCACCTCCTCGAGCTCCAACACCACCCTCCGGTCATGGGAAACAATCCTTAGAGCCTCCATGCCAAAAACCGTCTTCTCAAGCTCCCAGGTCTGATTCACAGCACCGTAGAACCGAGGCCGAAACTCCCACTGTCATTGAACAAGCCATTACCGAGCCCACTGGGGAAGGAGCAATCAAAATCGCCCAGTTAAAAAAAGACTTCCCAAATATTTTCTTCGACGGCTTCATCTTCCCTCCGCATTTAAAGAAAATTCAATTTGAGGTGGAGCAAACTATGCATGACTACATCCATGATGTTTACAACCAATATAGGGAGTGGATGAAGACTGCGGATAAAGCATTAGCGGTGGCTTTTGAGCGGGCAAAAGTAATCGAGAAGTTAGAAACCGATATCGCTCAAAAGGACCATATAATACAAGTGCTTAACAATGAGGTCAAATCTTCTAGGAAGTCGGAAATTGAGGCCACTAAGAAAGCCGATGAGGCAAATCAGTCCATGGAAAGGATGATACAGACACATTTTTCTTTGGTCGAGGAGAAGGGCCATCGAAACACCACTGTTACAGCTGAAAGGGATGCTGCGCTAAAGGAACTTGACGATCTTAAAGCCAAATTCTCCGAAATCGTCAAAGAAAAAGACGATGCAAACAAAGCATCCCAGGAGGCATGCGAACAAGCTGTGGCGCTTCGGGATGAAAGGGACGCGGCAACACTTAAAATTCGGGAGGCTGAGGCCAAGGTTGAGGATGAAGTTAAGACGGCAGAGGCCAGGTTAGAGGTCGATATTGAAGATCTTCTGATCACATACAACGCTAAAGTATTGAAGTACATGGATCTAACCTGGCTCGATAATTATTCAACACACCTGTATAACGCTTGGGGCCGGTTGGTGCAGGATGAGAAAGTTGAATGACAAACGGAATCAGTTGATGAGTTCGAACTTGAAAACCAGCTGCTAAACGAAGATGAAAGAAAAATTCTCCATGACATCATGATTGTATATGAAAAGGAGAAACTTAGCACTCAGCACTCGGAGGCTGGAGAAGGTTCTGGTGTTGAGCACCATGATGAAGGTTCTGAAACTTTTGCGCCAACTTAGCCTGAATCTACATCCGTGGTTGATCCTCTACCCGTTCCTGCTTATAATCCTGATCAATCGCGATTATCTCCAGTTCACGAGCACGTCACTGAAGCTGCTCCAGTTCTGCCTGTAAGTCAAACTGAGGAAGGTATTCTAAGCATTTCTTGTGCTCATTCAGTGTAGGAAGCTTTATTTGAAGCAATCACTAATAACTTTATCTTTGTCTCTATTCAGTGATAGGAGCTACATCTGCCATGCCTCCTGCAACCCAAGCGTTGCATCACGAGCAGAAGGCTATCATAATGGAAGCGACCGCGACAACGGCTACTGCACCTATGGATGGGGTGCAAGGGAGCACACTTACTTTCGATGAACAGATGATGGAGGAACTTCTCGATCATTACAGTGACCCCTTTGCTGATCTGCCGTTTGTCATGAGTAGGGGCGTACCTATGACTAGTTCTTCGGGCCCAACGCTAGCGTTCCCGGCGAGGCTCAAACAATTTGTGAGGAGGAGATAATAGCTGAAATTAACGCCAAGATGGAAGCAGCTGCACAGGCCAGTAACTTTGGAGGTGGAATGGCGGGTTCTGGCCCAGCCCCTTTGCGGATGATTTCCCCGGGAGGAACGGTCGTTGATACAAGTATGCCTCCTCCACCTGCTAACATTGATCCTATCCCTCCGACTCCTCCTTCGGGAAGCATTCCTATTCACTTGAGCTCGGAGGAGGAAGTTAACATAATGCCCCCAACTAGAGGTCAGCCGCCAAAAGGCAAGGGTTCGAAGAGGAAACCAAGCGGCGAATCCAGTGGGGCAACGCCAAAGAAGAAGCCGAGAAAAAAGAAAGAATAGATATGTCTTTTCGGCTCATTTTTGGTAGATAGATAGGAATCTACTTTTGTTTTCTTTTTGTAGGCCGGGTATAGATGCGGGTTCGGCCCCTGCTGGTAGGACTTTTGGTATAGTTTTGTACTTACCCTTTTTCTTCCAAAGAATAATCGAAATAAAATTTCATTTTGTCTCTAGCTCAATTTTTGTTCATTTGTTAAAGTGCTTCAGCTTTCGAACTTTCGTTCAATACCCTTGTGGAGTTTTAGTCTTTAAATCAGACCCGAGTTTAGTTGCTAAGTTCCGGAGTCATGGTTTCGGGTCGCGATCGAGCGCTAAGTCGAATTCCGATATTGCACTGTCCCAATCAGTGGTTGGCACTTAAGTTCTGCCCCCAGTTCTGGGGAGGAATTGAAAAGATTGGTTAACAATCGTTGATTGCCTTTAATACATCAAGCTTAATTTCGCTGAAGCAGGATTGAATCAAGACGAGTTCAGGTGGTCAAATTACACTTGCTCGTCTATTGGCGATCACATCCACACTCTGGGGATTGCACTTGTAGATCGATGGTCTGTTACACCCGCACAGGGTTTTGAGATACGTCCGTGCTCCGGGGACTTAAGTTGTTTTATGGGCAGTCAGTCACAGCCGTTTAATATTCAGAACTTCGTCCACACTCCGGGGACTTAGATTGATTCGTGGGTGGTCAATCACACCCGGCTTGCGTTTATACTCCAATCCACACTCTGGGGATTTAGAGTTATTCGATGTTTATACTCCAGTTCACACTCTAGGAATCTAGAGATATTTAATGTTTATACTCCGACTCGCACTCTGGGAATCTGGAGTTGGCTAATGGGTGGTCAATTTTACCCGCTTGGTATTTATGTTTATACTCCAACTCGCACTCCGGTAATCTGGAGTTGGCAGACAGATGGTCAGTCACATCTGTTTAGGCTTTACGATTTCGTTCACACTCTGGGAACGACGAATCTATGAGGATCGTGGATGGTCGGCTCACATCCACCCTGAGTTAACAAGTGAGGTCATTAGATGGACGGATCCATCCTCCTCAAACTTGGTTAAATATGGGCGAAGTCATTAGGTGGACGGATCCACCCTCTTCAAAACTGCATTTACAGGTTTATACTCCAGTTTGCACTTTGGGAATCTGGAGTTAGTTAGAGGATTCTTGTGTATCAATCCTTTTTTGACTTCAGTATGATGGCTTGTCCCCGAGCTCGGGTTTCACTTAGTGAATGACCGATCGTATCACAGTCACTCCCTATTTGAATAAATCGCACTGTATAGTGGAACTTAGCTCACCGTGCATAGTGATGGTTGTATGACACATTTCAAATAAATCATAGCTCTGGCTCGAAGAGATTGCATTTTATTGCTGAAATAAGAAAATACAGCAGAGTCAGTTGCCTTATTACAAATTCAAATTTCGAAATGCATAAACAAATTGCAAATGAAAAATAGACTGAATAAATAAACAGAGCCTGTTATGTATAGTAGTGATGTAGACTTTCACTGTTCCAGGCTCTTGGTAGAAGGAGATCGTCATCAGTCGAAAATTTGAATGTGCCATCTCCGAGCTTTCGTTCAATGATATATGGTCCTTCCCACGTTGGTTTCATATGTGAAGGAACCGGGTAAATTCTCTTAAGGACGAGATCGCCGAGTTCAAAGGTTCGGGGTTGGACCTTGGCATTGTACAATCGGGCGACTCGACTTCGGCATGCGGCTGCCCTCAAATCAGCCTCTTCTCGCTTCTCATCCAATAAATTCAGAGATTTGGCAAGTAATATAGCATTCGTTTTCGAATCATAATAAGTCACACGATGAGAAGGTACTTCCACCTCGACTGGAATAACGGCTTCTGAGCCGTAAGAAAGAGAAAAAGGAGTGTGGCCGGTCGCGGATTTATGGGTTGTCCGATAAGCCCATAGGGCCATAGGAAGTTCATCGACCCATTTGCCCCCAGCCTTTTCCAGTCGTTTTTTCAGAATAGACTTTATAACTTTATTAACAGCTTCTACCTGTCCATTCGCTTGAGGGTGTGCAACTGCGAAGAACTTCTTCTAGATGTGATACCGTTGACAGAAATTTTTAAATTCAACACTATCGAATTGAGCTCCGTTGTCTGTGACGATGGTATGTGGGAGACCAAATCGGCAGATAATGATGCGCACTACAAAGTTGATCACTTTCTTTGTCGTGATTGTATCAAGAGGTTGAACTTCCACCCACTTGGTAAAGTAATCAACTGCGACGACGACGTACTTTGCACCACCTTTGGCTAGATGTAGAGAGCTAATAATGTCAATGCCCCATACTGCAAACAGCCATGGACTGACCATCTGAGTTATTTCGGTAGGTGGGGAACTTGGAATTCGAGCGTGCTTCTGACATCTGTCACATTTTCTGGCATAATCCGATGCATCGCGATTTACAGTCGGCCAATAGTATCCATATCGAAGCACTTTCTTAGCAAGAGCTTGCCCCCCGGTGTGATTGCCACATTCTCCTTCGTGTACATCATGCAATACTTGTTTGATCTCATCATGAGCGATACACCGGAGTAAAGGAATAGAGTACCCTCTTTTACACATGACTCCATTCTGGATAGTGAACCGCGAAGCTTTTCGAAGAACTTGTCTCTTTTCACTCCTGCACTCTGACAGGGTCCCATGGTCGAGATAGTTTCTGAACAGAGTCATCCATGACTCCTTATCGGGAATGACCTCAAATACCCAATCTGTTTCCACCTGATCGATGCTCGGCGAAGATAATATTTCCACGGGAACGATTCCCATTTGTTAAGCCTCACCTGTACTAGCTAACTTTGCTAATGAATCGGCTTTTTGATTGCGCTCTCGGGGTATGCAATAGATGGCATAATAATCGAACTGATCCAATATCTCTTGGACCCGAGATAGGTAAGCAGCCAGCCTTCTGTCCTTGGCCTGGTACTCCCCCCGAACTTGACATATGACCAACTGCGAATCACAATAAATCTCAGAGCAATAATTCTTAAATCCCTGGAAAGTCTTAATCCAGCAAGTAGGGCTTCATATTCGGCTTCATTGTTGGTCGCATGAAAATCGAACTTTAAAGCATAGCATATAGATCGACCTTCAAGAATTTCAAGCACAACCCCTACGCTTGAGCAACGGTCATTTGATGCACCATCAGTATGCATTTTCCAGATATACATGGGAGATTCACTGGTCTCAGGCAAGTCCTCCGGGATAGTGAATTCAGCTATGAAATCTGCTAGAACTTGTCCCTGAATGGCTTGCCTTGGAGTGTAAGTAATGTTAAACTGACTTAGCTCGATATTCCACTTAAGTAACCTACCAGACATCTCAGGCCACGTAAGGACATGTCGTAACGGCTGGTCGGTGTAGACAATGATAGGATGAGCCTGAAAATATGGACGGAGCTTCCTCGAGGCAATAACATGACAAAAAGCCAACTTTTCCAGCATCGGATAATTTCTCTCTACCCCGGTCAGTCGCTTGCTAATGTAATATACTGGTCGTTGTATCCGATCTTCTTCCCAAACTAGGGCACGCTGATTGCATTTTCTAACACCGCCAAGTAAATGTACAACCTCTCGTGATCAATAGGCTTTGACAGAATGGGTGGTGTAGAGAGATGTTGAACTAGTGCTTTGAATGCGCCCTCACATTCTGTAGTCCATTCAAAGTTTCGTTTCCCTTTTCTGATTAGGTCGAAGAAGGGAATGCATTTGTCAGTGGATTTTGAAATGAACCTACTCAGTGCTGTTACTTTCCCGTTGAGGCTCTAGACTTGATTTATAGTTCTTGGGGTCTCAAGGTTTCTGATTGCCCAGATCTTTTCAGGATTGGCTTTGATTCCTCGAGCATT
Organism: Allium fistulosum; assembly: GCA_030737815.1. Classification (NCBI taxonomy): domain Eukaryota; kingdom Viridiplantae; phylum Streptophyta; class Magnoliopsida; order Asparagales; family Amaryllidaceae; genus Allium; species Allium fistulosum. Next base: position 286,202,141 of record CM060904.1, on the reverse strand, counting down.
GACGATAAACCCAAGGAATTTTCTGGATGCGACCCCAAAGTGACATTTCAACGGGTTGAGCTTCATTCTATATTCTCGGAGGATATTAAACATTGACTCCAGGTCTTTGATATGATCATTGGAGAATCGCGACTTCACGATCATGTCATCCATATATAACTCCATGGTTTTTCCGATCTGGTTAGCGAACATACGATTAACTAACCATTGGCAAGTTGCTCCGGTGTTTTTGAGTCCGAACGGCATGACTTTATAGTAGTAAAGTCCTAGATTGGTTACAAAGCTGGTGTGCTCCTGGTCAGGCAAGTGCATGGGTATTTGATTGTAGCCAGAGTACGGATCCATGAAGGATAAGAGCTCATGTCCAGCTGTAGAGTCTACGAGCTGATCGATTCGGGGGAGTGGAAAACTGTCTTTAAGGCCAGCCTTATTCAAGTCTGAGTAATCAATACACGTTCTCCATTTCCTGTTAGGCTTTCGGACAAGTATTGGATTTGACACCCATTCCGGATATAGTGCATCTCGGATAAACCCATTCGATTTGAGCTTTTCTACCTCCTCTTTAAGGGCGACAGATCTCTCTGGATCCATACCATGCCTTTTTTGCTTGACCGGGACATGCCGCGAGTCAATATTCAATGTGTGGCTCGCGATGTCCGGAGAGATTCCACACATGTCGGAATGTGTCCAAGCAAACATGTCGAGGTTTGCCTAGAGAAATTCAACCAATTCCTCTTGCATTTGTTGGCTTAGCTGGGATCCAATCTTTATCATTTTAGAATCGTCATTATCGTCGATCGGAACATCGATCGTCAGTTCGATCAGGGAAGCTTGACTGTCTTTACTTTCGTCTTCACTTTCAGTATCTCTCGGGTCAAGTTCCCTTGGGAATTGGTTGGGGTGCCCGGGCCTAGGTCCAGGCGCCAATTATCAATTCTCAGCAAAGCGGACGTAGAGAGATTCCTTTACGCCCTTTCCTTTTTCTTTTCGTTGCGCCTCCCACAGCTCAGCAACATAACAGGCTCGTCCAACAGCTTGGTCTCCCTGTACGACTCCAACTCCATTGTTGGTAGGGAATTTTAAAGTCAGACACCAAGGGGCAATGGCAGCCCTGAACTCAGCTAGGGCCGGTCGGCCCAAGAAAGCATTGTATGGCGAATTTATGTCCAATACAACAAATTGTAACATCCGGACTCTCCGACGTTTTCCGATATCCAACTCCACTGGCAGCTCCACCACTCCAGTGGGTATAGTAGCACTTCCATTGAAACCATGAATACGAGATTGACAAGGCTTCAAATCTTTTGTTTCCATTTTCATTTGATCATAGGCTCGCTTGAACAGTATGTTCACTGAGCTTCCACTGTCTACTATGATCCTCTTCATCCAAGCAGGACTTACCTGAGCTGATATGACAAGTGGATCAATAGTTGGGGCTTTGAACCTATCGGCATCTCTATCTCGAAATACGATGTTGTCAGTCATCAATTTCTGTTGCTTGGCCAGAGCCCTGTCTTCCAAACTACTACAACATTCGAAGCTTGCATGCCTAACAGAACTGGAATACGACTCCATTTCCTTCCAGCTTCGGTCTGCTGGATAAGGACCACCACTAACAATATTAATCACCAACCAACCGCCGGTACGAGCGGGTTCCTCCGGTCTCGCCTGATTTGGTACTGATTCGATGGACTTGCTCATCCAGACTGCAGCGCCCGCACAAACTGCTCCAACTTTCTTTCACGTATCAACTTCTCAATGATATACTGCAAATGACGGCACTCGTTCGTGTTATGGCCATAGCTATCATGAAATCTGCAAAACTTCCCCATTTGAATCTGTTTCTCTAATGATTGTTTTGGAGTAGGTTTCTGATATTGAATGGTATTACAAGTCTGTAAGTACACATTTTCTAGCGACGTATTCAAAGGAGTATAGTTATCAAACATGGGAGTCCTACGTCGTGGCCCACGATTCTGATCCCGTTTCCTGTTTTGATTCCCATTGCCTTTCTGTTGATTCTGTTTGTTCTGTATATTCAATTGTACCTTTCCAGAGCTCTCCCCGGTTTGTTTAACAGCAATATTGTTCTGGTGGGTCCTGCATCATCCTTCTTCCTAGACTGTTTCGCATCCTCCCTTCTCAAGAACTGGGCTGCCTTGGAATAGAAATGGTCTAATGACGCAGGAGGTTTTCCGACCAACCAGTTGCCGAATTTAGAATCGGGATCGATCCCTTTAGTTAATGCCATCAGAATAGAGTTATCATTGGGATTACTAATCTCAGCGCATGCAGCATGAAATCTCTCCAGATAACGTCTGAGTTTCTCTCCAGGAGCTTGAGTGACACTGGACAAAATATTAACATCTTTCGGCCTTGTGACATGCATGCAAAATTGCTCGACAAACTTTTTTGCCAACTGGTCAAAACACAAGATAGATCGAGGTGGTAAATGGGTAAACCACATAGTTGCTATGCCCCCTAGGAAAATTGGGAAGCTTCGGCACTTGAATGCATCATTGGCTCGTGCAACGTTCATCAACCATTCATACTTTAAGATATGTTGATTGGGATCAGAGCTCCCTTCATAAACGGGCAGATTTGGCATCCTGAATTGTCGAGGTGGTTTAGCATATAGTATATCATCAGTGAAAGCGATATGACTCCGGGAGATTCCCCAGTCGTCATTAGTAAGGCCCTGACTTTCACGGATCATTTGACGGATCACTGTCGAGATATCCGGCATCTGGACGTTCTGGGCATGCTGAGCCAAGGTGTGGTCGGGTTCCATAATGCGAGGAAGGGCTGGTCGCGGTCGACGGTCCATGTCTCGACTCCTTGGTTCTATGTCTTCAGGGACATAAGGCTCAATAGTATGATTGCGTTGGTGGTGGGTCGGATCCGTTCGATTCCAAGCATCAACTCCCAATTCAGTAGCAGTGGTAGTGCTGTTGTCGGTAATGTGATATGGGGCAGTACCTCCTCGGAGGAGGGTCCAGTCTGATGGCTAGTTGACGGGCCAACCCTTGGTTGCCCAAGACTCAAGGTGCGCTACTGTCTAGTGGCTTGTGTGTAACTTCCGTCCAGCCGAGGGCGCGTGGATCTATGATTAAAGTCAGAAGAGGCTGAACTTTCAGTAGATGAATAGGAAGCCCGATCCCTTCTGGATCTCCTTCGTCTTTGACGATTTAGTTGATTGGTCAATTCCACGTTAGCACGGAGTTGCTGAGTAAGCTGCTGGCAGCTTGGTGTCAATTCTTGAATTAGCAATTGAAACTCTTCCCTGGTGACAGGGCCTTGCGGATCTGACGGTCCGGCAGCATTCTGATCGGTAGGAGGTAGTTGTACAGGGTTCTGTCTGTCCCGTCCTTCTGGATCTACAGCTGTTGAAGTAGTCCTAGTGTTAACCATGATGAATAGCGAAGCTCTTTCCTAAACTTGATGCAAATCTGAATAGGATGGAAGAACTTTAAACTTGAAATCTGGATCTTCTTCTTAGATTTACGCAATCCGATATCGATAGTAGATCCAACGAGTAGGAAAAAAACTGGGTTTTCTCAGTAAAAGCACCAAAGTGTTTGTACCAAAATTGGGCACAACACTTTTCGGATGTGTTTGAAGAGATAAAATGAAGAATATAAATGGAAAATGAGGAAAATCTAACAAACACACCAATCGGTAAACTGGAAAAACACACAGAAACACACGAATTTAAAGTGGTTCGGCGTATGGGCTACGTCTACTAAGAAATGATTGACTTTATTGATTTTTGCTTGTTGGTTATAACGAGTTACAATAGTAAAATTCGAGTACAATGGTGATTTCGGCATAGTCTGGACATAGAGGAGCCAAAAGTCCTTTTTCAATAGGTCCAGGGCTGCTATTTATAGGCGTATGCTGCAAATATCTCACTCAGATCTCGAAAGACCTTTTCTCTCACGTGGGTGGGCCCACACGATCGATCCCTGACCGTTTGGAGTCGATCCATGATCGATAGGAATGCAATTCGTATCGATCAGGATTTAGTCCAATCGAGCCGGGATCAATCATGAACATTCCTGAAGATGTACGCAAGCTCCTGTGAAAATTTGGTGGCATTTGGACTTGTAAATTTTGAGTTATGATCGACGCAAGCTTGATTTATTGAAGGCTACCGAGTTCGCATCGCTCCACTTCGCATCGATCTGTTCGTATCACTTCCAGGCACATGCTTGCTAGTTGACGTGGCGCTTGCTTTTAGGATCGATCCACATTTTATGCCGAGCGACCGAGTGCCTCACTTAAATGTGCCCTGTTTGTATCCATCCATTGTTTTCAAATTCGTATCGCTCCTGTACTTTACTTCGCATCGCTTTACATATACTTTGCTTCGTATCCATGGACGTTGCTTCATTCGTATCGATGATTTGAAGGCGCTTCATATCAATCACTGCCTGCATTCTTCGTATCGCTTCCTTTAAAGGTATGCCTCGCATCGATAAGTCAACTGATCGATACGAGTTGAGTCGGGGTGATCGATACGAAACGCGACTTGCTGATGGATACGAAATAAAGAAACACGATGGATACGAATAGAAGTGTACGCGATGGATACGTAGCGTCATGCACTTGATGGATTCAAATAAGATCTATACGAAAGGGGGCTGATTCCATGGATGGATACGAATTGAGGCTTGCGGAGCTTGTCCACCAATCGATACGAGTTGGATCGATGCGAATAGAGGCTTAATGCTGAATACGAATAAGCGATTTTCCCTGATTTGCATCGATCGTAACTTGAGCATACAAACTCCGATTGACTTGAAACTTGGAAAATTGGCTTTCACGGCTTTGATTGCCGTGTCTTGTTAATTGTAGCTCGATCCGGACTCAGGCAAAATTTACCAGTATCCATAGCGAACCCGTGTATAACCGTTTTCCGGGATGAACTGTCTTTGATTTCCTGTCAATTTCTTGGTGTCACGGCGTTGACAAAAGGTGGGATAACATGTGGAATTCTACGAATTCTATGCTCGGTATTGAATTCAAAAGAGTTTCTTGGAGGTAGCACACTCACAAGTAAACGAACACATGGAGGCAGTGAACAAGATAAACAAATTCATCATTAAGAAGTGGTTGAAGAGAGCCAAACGAAATTGGTTTGATGAGTTATCACTCGCATAATGGGCTTATCGAATGACCCAGAAATCCACTTTTGGACATACTTTATTTGCACTGGCACATGGACTAATGCAATGATTCCAATTAAGGTTGGAATCCCTTCTCACCGGTGCGTACATTATGACCTCAAGATGAATGAGGAGCGATTGTTAGCATGACTTAGTGGAGGAAAAGCAAGAAGAGAAAACTTGAGAGTAGTTGTTATAGGATCGTAAATATACCGTAGAAGGGGGTGAATAGAGTATTTAAATTTATTTTACTAATAAACAAATACATAGAAATGCGAAAACGTAAAATATAGAAAATAAAGAATACACAGATTTATCCAGCTTCGGCATTACCCCATAGTTCATAATGCTCCTCCCATAATTACTACTAGAATTAAATAATCGACCACTTACAAACCCGTAATCTTACGACTCTTTGTTAACTGACTATTCTAATCCTATGCCTAGTAAACCTACCACAACTCAAATCCCGAGTTGAGAATTCACAAACTACAAAACTTGTAGCTCGTAACCTAGATAGAACAAGAATTTGAAATAAAAAGGAAAATACAAAACAAAAAATAAATAAAAGGATATTCAATTTCCAAATCAAAAATTTAGAGGGGCTTATAAAAATAAATCCCTTTTCTTTTAACTCATGAAGCAATGTCCTTCCCTTTTCCACCCTTCACCAAAAATTATAACCCTTCATTGCCCAAAAAAAAGTGATTTTTTTTTTAAAATCGAAAGCTTCAATTCATCTACCCCACTATGGATTGCCATCCTTGTTGCCTTGTCAATTGTTTGCATGTGTCACTACTTCCAACCTCGATTCAAGACAAATTTCATCTCAACTGGTAAATTTGAAGTTGCTTAAGGTGACAAAAGGTGCTGCCATGAGTCCCTTTGTTTTTCTTTGATGCTTGTGCAGAAAAATTTAAAGCAGATTCTTTGATTTTGAGATGATATTGTCACGTAAATCATTAGTTTGCTGGTTGAATTCCAATATTTAGCTCTGTATATGGGTTTCGCGATGCGTTCTGCCTCTTCTTGTCTAAGATGATTACTGGGAATTGACGTGCCTGGATTTTCTTAACAGCTTGGAGATGCTTAATTCATGGGCCTGACTATGATGTTGGAGTGTTATTCTTTAGGCTTGAGTTTTTTCTTGAGATGGAAGAGCAATGGTGTTATGCACTTGTACCTAAGCACTAATTCAACTTTGCCTAACAGAGATGCTTACTTGATGCTTGTGATTCTTCTCTAATAGCTTGAAGGTATACTATTACGAGTTCCTTCTGATCATTGATTGTTGCTGTAAACTGAAGTTTGATTATCTGGTTTGTTGGTGGCTTTGTACGAATATAATAGAATAGTTCAAAAATGTTATTTTGGGCACAACTAACAATGGTTTGTTCAGTTGCTAAACAAGCCATGGAGCAACCAGGTGTGGCTTGTTCACTTTCCCATGGCTAGTTGGTGGCTAATTGGAGTTGTTCTCGTGGCTAGCTGGGTGAAGCGGGGTTGATTATTATAATGGCAAAGTCTTTGTCATTATAAACTTATAATGGAAAAGACTTTGCCGTTATAAAACATAGTCGTTGCCTTGCAATGGCTCCATTCCAACGTTCCACTTATCTCCTATAAATTCCTCCATCATCCTCCTCCTTCCACACAACCTTATCTCTTACTTCTTCATTCTCTAATTATCAAAATGTCTTCTTCATCCAAACGTTCCGGCAAAAAAGTTATTAGCAAGAAACCTACGTCCAATCTACATTCCACCGAATTTTCCAACCAACATCACCATACCAATAGCAAACACTCCATCCCTCACATGAGTACGGATATTCACCGTATTCAAACTTCTCATATAGCTAGCCTTAACAACCGCTCGCTCCTCCTAACTTTCCTCCCATTCATTCTACTGCCCAGCAACAGTATTACTAACAACGTCCTCCATTAGGTGCATACGACGATCATTCATCGTACATGTATTTGATGGTGCAGAACGATCAAATGCAACATCATTATCTTAATGCGCAACAGTTAGAGATTCGTGACCGTGAAGCAATGCAGGATCTACAAAGGAAATTTTCTTATGCACGAAATGCTCCTGCTAACGAAAATACTCTTAATAGTTCGGAGGGGGAGGAGGATGAAAACCAAGAGGCAGATGCAATAAATACCAAGAATGCAATGAAGAAGCAGCTGCAGAGATGCTTGCGCCGCCAAGCCGGGAATATAACAAGAAGAAGAAGAAGTGGAAATCCTTTAATGGCATTTTCGACAGACGATGCAGAAATTCACTTGCAATGGAGACAGAAGCAGGCATCTCCAAACTGCTATAATCAAATACTTCAACAAACTGTGCATCACCAACATCCCCATACCATATCAATCCACAAAACTACCCATACTTCAAATAATTGTTGCCACTTGCTTCACTGTTCCTCCTACCATCTCCACCATCCATAACTGCCTGCAACCCAGTCACAACAACCTGACCAACTTCTAAACAATCCTTCATCACCCCATACCTCCTCCATCAACAACATACATACCACAGTGCCACACTAAACTGTTCCATCATCAATCTATATCAATGCACCCACTCCACATACAACATACAACCAATGCACCATTCAACCATCACCTTCACTTCATATTATCCTTCAACTCCCTTCTACCTGCATTTCACCACAACCAATATACATCACTTCTACTCCTCCTTCCAAGTCTATAACCATCACCAGAAATCTGTTATGAAAACCACAACCTCTCCATGCCTTACCAGAACTACGACCCCCTCTACAAACAATCGCGACATCACCGAAACCCCAAATCGCCCTCAAAACCACAACCGGCCTCGACTACTCTTACCACAACTCCATTGCACCTCCTCCCAAACCCACGACCAACCATCCAAAAATCCCTCATCGCTCCTCCTCTTAGCCGAATTGAACAGAGAAAATCACTTTTATTTTTTTTATGTGAAAAGGAAAATTCGACATTTTTTTTGAACAGAGAAAGGAAAGAATGGAAAATTAATTTGGGTAACGGGTTTCATATGGGGCTGGGTTGAGTAGAGTGATTTGTTTTTATTTTTTTTCTTTTTTGCCTTTCTATTTGTTTAGTTTTAAGTTTTTTTTATCTTTTTATATAAAAAAACACAAAACCCAAGAATTTTTTTTTTGCTTTAGTTTGGCTTTGCAGTTCAAGTTGTAGTTCAATTTCTTTTAATTTAAGTTTTCTTTTAAACAACGTTCTTTCTTTCTATTGTTTGTAAAAATAATAATATATATATGTATAAAAGGAGAAAAACTATATATATTCTTGTTCAAATTTTTAGGTTGCAAAAGCATAAAATCAAAAGGAGGGGATTAGCTTGCTGAAATAATTGCTCTGCTTGTTTGCTTATAAAAAAAATCGCTGCTTTAAAATAATTTGCTAACAACTCTGCACGCTCTGGTATCATGCCCTTATCTCTCATTTTATTTCTTTGCATTGTTGGTTGCTTGCATTTAAAAAAAATTCAAAAACAAAAGCAAAAAAAATTTCATTCATAGTTGCATTGTTAATTCACGTTTATTTTCTGTTTTGCATTTATACCATCTTATTTTCTTTTCAAAGGGAAATGCCCAAATCCACACAAAGTGGGGGATATCATCACCCCTTCCTTGGCCCATAAATTGCATATCATCTTAGAGCTTGACTAATAATAACGGTTAGACATTTGACTTAAGGGAGTCATGAGCTCACCTAGGGCTTAATTGTATCTTGACAAGTTGTCTTCTTTGAACAATTTATTTTCTTGGTGTCTAGGTTATGGCAGAGCAATGATCATTTATAAATATTACGGTGATTCGTAAATATTATAGTGATTGTTTCTCTGAAGGTACTTAAACCTTCATTACATTGCTACGGTTATTCGTGGTGCACCGATAACTCATGTCTGTTACCTGGCTAAGAACTATTTTGTTGGATTAAGACAAAGTGTGATTATACAATTTTGGGTTAGGAGCTACTGAGGACAGAAAATTTGTAGTTAAGTCCTTGCATTCATTTAGTTGCATTAGTTCATGCATATTTAAGAAAAAACAACAAAATCCAAAACTAAAAAAAATTGTACATTTTACTTAACTTATTTCTTGTTTAATCCAAAATCCAAAAACGAAAAAAATCTTTTTAAATCTTTTTCTTTGAAATTTTTCAATCAAAACAAAAAAATCCAAAAAAAGCAAGCATTTTACTTTTGAAAATCCAAAAAAAATTGAGTTGGTTGTTTTATTACAAAAAACAAAAATCCAAAAAAATATAATATTTTCAAAAAAACTAAAACATATACAATTTTTTTTTGAAAATCCATAAAACAAAACAAAAATCAAATCTCCCTTTTGAAAATTAAATCCTTTATGGTAAATATTTTGCCTTTCTAAAAAAATAATTTTTCACTTTATTTTCTAAACCTTGCTTTATTCTCTTAAACTCGATTCTCACTTCTTTCTCTCCTTGACTGTCTCGCTAGTACGTGTGTATTTGGACTCGTGACACTTCTACTAATCGTTGGACTCATGACCATTCTACGAATCGTTTAACTCGGACCAACGATCCTCCAGCAATGGCAAACGAAAATGCACCTCGAACTCTTATGGATAGAATCTTTCTCGATAGAGTTTCTATTCTTTCTTGTATCACGCTACCTGCCCCCAACGTGTAACCATTTTGAAATTCATTCCAATCATATTTCCAGGCTCCCAAAATTTTGCAATTTTGAACACGATGACCCATACATTTTCTTAACGAAATTCGAACAAGTTTGCACAACCATTAAACTCTAACAACTAAGTGATGACGGAATCAAACTTCGATTAATTCCATTTGCTCTTACTGATAATGCTGAAAAATGGTTGTATAGCTTACCTTCAAACTCAGTCAAAACTTGGGAAAAATTCGTTAAAGTTTTCTTGAAAAAGTTCTACCCCTAGGAAAAAACAACTAACATTCGAAATGAAATTGTCAATTTTCATCAATTTAGGGGTGAACCATTCAGAAAATATTTTGAATGATTTAAAGAGCTGTTGATAAAATGTCCACACATAATTTCAAAAAATGAACCCTTTGCCAAATCTTATATGATGAACTTGAAAACAGCTCACGAACCATGGTTGAATCGATGTGCCAAGGAAATTTTCTCGCCCAACATCATAACGATGCTTGGCAATTTCTTGAAAGCTAGCCGAAAAGTCATCCCAATGGGAACGTTCTAACGAAAAATCCACATACTCACGATCGAGCGCACACTCAATAGGATCATTTTTGGCTTTGGAAGCTAAAATCGATGCAACGATTAATAAATTCGACAAGATTTTCTCATCCAACCAAATGAACCATTCCCAACCCATGTGCTACAAATGTAACGATCTGAACCACATAGCTGATCAGTGCCCTAATTCGGTCGAACAACTCGATGCTTTCAATAGAGTTAAGAATGACCCATTTTTTCCAACGTACAATCCTGGTTGGAGAAATCATCCGAACTTTGCTTGGAATCAAAATAATCCCAACATGAATTTGGTTCGTCCCAACTTTCAAGCATTTCCCAACAATGCTTCGAATCCTCTCTTTCAACCCAATCATTTTCAACAAAATTTTGCGGGTCCATCCCAAAATCAACCTCAACAATCTTTTGCTCCCCAAGGCAATAAACGATTAAGTTCACTTGAGAAATGTCTTGAAACTTTGGCTAAGGCAACCACTCAAAGCCTCCAATCAGATAGTGAATACATGCAGAATACGAGTCAATCGATTGCTAAACCTGAAATGCAAATGAGTCAATTAGCCACGTCTATAAGTGAACGTGAATGAGGCACATTCCTAAGTCAGTCAGTTTCGAATCCCAGAAATCAAAACACGAATTCGAATCATGCCCATGCTTTTCAAGATAGCAAAATAACCAAAATGAATGCTATCACGATTTTGCTTTCCGGTAAACAAATTGATAATCAAGTCGCTAATCCAAATGGTTTATCGAAAACCCCTCTCGACTCTTCTAAAACAACAAACGAATCTGAACAAAACGTTGAGCCAAACATCGAATCAAATGCCAATCCAAATTCTTCTTCTACTCAAGTAGACCCACCAACTGAGTATCGTGTTCCATTTCCACATCGTCTTTGACCCAAGAAACATTCTGAAAAAATGGAAAAGTTGTTTGAAATTTTCAAACAAGTGAAAGCAAACATCCCGCCCCTTGATATCGTTCAACAAGTCCCAACTTACGCTAAGTTTCTCAAGGACTTGTGTACTCAAAAATGGCACACTCATGTACCCAAGAAAGTTTTCTTAGGCGCCGGACTTAGCGAAGTTTTATCCCAATCAATTCCTATTAAATACAAAGATCATGGATGTCTGACGATCTCGTGCATGATAGGAGACAAAACGTTTAACAAGTGCTTACTACATTTGGGTGCGGGTGTCAATTTGATTCCATATTCAATTTACCAGCAACTTGGCTTGGGTGAACTAAAACCGACGAAAGTAACTCTTTAATTTGCCGATCGTTCGATAAAGAAACCTATAACATCCCCCTACTTGGAGGCCCAAAACTAATGGCTACGATGCTGCAGTCATCCATAGTTATTAATTTCGGTGACAAAATACGGTGGTGCTAGATACATTGATTAACATATCACAGAAATATGGAAAAATCTTAACAATTCAAAAACGTATTTCCACATTCAAATCAAAACATTTCATGTTCATTACATAATCCCACTTGCGTTACCCACGTTCAGCAAAATATAATTATTACAAATACGCCAAGAGCGACATATGAAGATGCCCTCTTGGTTGATCAGAGTATATAGTAAGGCTAATAAATCTACCTTTAAAAACAAAACACACAGCGGAAAGAAAACTCTAAATATCTATCTGCCTCCTGCACGCCTCCCGAAGCTTTATTCGTCAGAGAAGAAAACTCGAGAACCTTAAATCTCAAACTACTCAAAATCAATTGAGTACCCGAGAGTTTAAGGGGAAAACAAAAAACTTCGAGTCAGACATAAATCCTGGTATGAATAATAATCTAACATCTCAATCCTTTTTAGATATCTAGTGAGACCAAGCCACTTAGCGGAATTGGTTTTCCCCTCACTAGTATCCTAAAACCTTTATAAAGCCATATACTGTGCTCCTGCATCCACAATGGTTAAAACTTACATTTTCAAAATATTATGAGGATATGCATACTTGGAAATAATTAGGATTTCCCATTCCCAGTTTAGTTTGACACCCTGTCATAATTATAGTTTCTAGGGTCACTATTAACCTTTTTAGTTTTCATGGGTTTACTAATAACCTTGTTATACCTAATAGATGCCCTGTCCTATTCAAAGTTTTCATGGAATCACTAAGAACCTATAGGCTCCTACCAGTTAACTTAATCAATTCATGGATCCTCCTGAACCTATTAGTCCTTCCAATAACTAATCACCTTATCCTAGTTTTCATGGGTTTACTAGGAACCTGTGGATTTATCCAGTAACTCATTTTACATCCTAGTTTTCATGGGTTAACTAGGAACCTACTGATACTTCCATTAGCCACATTCTTATTCTCGTTTTCATGGGCCTACTAGGAACCTATTGACTGATGTCAATTCTTAATCCAGATATAGTTTTCATGGGTTCACTACAACCAATTAGCTCCCGCCAACTCTCCTTAATACATAGTTTTCATGGGTTAACTATGAACCTGTTGGTTTCCTCCAATAACTACTTAATCATAGTTTTCATGGGTTTACTATGAACCTTTTGGTTTCCACCAATAACTACCTTGTCATAGTTTTCATGGGTTAACTATGAACTTTTTGGTTACCTCCTATAACTACAAAGTTTAGGCATCCTATATTTTTGGGTCACCCTGACTCCTTGGATGCAATTCTACTCATTTAGAAGTTTAAACAATTTATATTCACTATTGAGTTAAACTAGCTAGTTCTGCTACCCCTTTTTCCCCAAAAATACAGTTATGGGTTATCATGTGAATATATTCCTATTTGAAGAAGCAAAACAACAATTTAGCAATACCACTCTTGTGGGTTTAAGGTCCTTGAAATATATTTCATAAAACATAGTTAACACCTTTAACTTATATATTTTTTCAAGGTAATACTTCTTCAAAATTACATACTTAAAGTCATTACAAAATTCCTTTTTATAAGCCGTGGGTTTTCATTTAAAAATTAGAGTTATGGGTTTTAAAACCTTTCGACAATGTCGAGAGCTTCTATATTTCAACCCCCTTCGAAAGCTTTTAACCATACCTTTTAAAATAATAAGCTCTAGCCCTTCTTATTCTTTAAAATACTTGTTTTGCAACCCTTCAACTCTATTGAAACTCAAACCTTTCGAAAGCATAAGAAAACCTTTCGAAATCATTAAAACTCAAAACCTTTCGAAAGCATTGGAAAAAACCTTTCGAAAACTCACTGGGTTCCATTTAAAACATAAGGAAAATCTACTTTAAAACCTTCGAATTCATTGGAAGCTACTTTTCGACTTTGTCGAAAGCTCTGCTTTGAAAGCTTTAGAACATGTCATTTAAAACAATAGGCTTTTGCCTTTAAAACAACTCCTTCGAAAGCTTTGGGTTATACTTCAATTTTAAAACAAGAGTAAATCATCTAAGTTGAAAGCTTTGGTACCTTTTGAAAGCATTGGAGAAGTGACTGGTTTTAAAACAAGTAAACCTTTCGACTTTGTTGAAAGCAACGACTTCAAAAGGTTGGAAAAAGCGGCAATAACCTTTCGACTGTGTCGGAAGGTTCAAAACAAAACAATGATAAAGCGGCAATAACCCTTCGACTGTGTCGAAAGGTTTAAAACCTTTATTTTAAATAATTGACCTGGTCGAAAGCAACCAAGTCGAAAGCTCCTTTTCGAAAGCAAGCAGGTGTAAGCTTTTAGTTTATAAAACAAACATACCCCAACCTCTTTAGCAACCAATCTTTCGACTAAGTACGCTTCCACCTTGTTCAATTCATTACGTACCAAGTAACTCGATACCATATGCATTAAACTTTGACCTTGTCGAAAGTTATAACCTTTCGAACTTGTCGGAATGTCTGGGTCGGAAGGTTTGATGCCAAAATGGCTAAAACATGCTAAAAGCATGGTTTTCTTGTTTTGAACTTGAAAGATGTAACTTTTCAACTAACCTGCCTTTATTTGTCAAATTCTCATTGGTTAACAAATACTTTTCAAAAAAGTGCTGCCACTAATTTCAGAATTAAATAATGATTTTATTTTATAAAATGCCCCTTCTCCTTAATTAAATATATAAAACATTTATGTCCAATAACTTAAATAATTTTATATATTCATCAAATTACTTAGGAAAAATCTGGAAAAATTCCAAAAAATCTATTTTAATATGTTTTCCAACATATAAAATTTTCAAACCCAAATAATTATTATTTTAGAATTAAATAATTCATAATCCAATAAATCATTTTCTTCACTAGAAAATTAATATAAATTCCATATTAATTCAGCAAATTATGGAAATTGAAACCAATCTCCCAAATCATGTTTCCAATAACATATAATTTTCCCATGGCAAATAAAAATCATTTTATCTTAGCTTTACCCTAAACCGTGTATATCTCCTTTTTAACAACCTTGTTTAATCCATTTAAATCATAAATCAAGCATATCATCATTCAAAATATCATAAAAACAGATTTACACTAAAATCCAAAACCATATGATCATAAAACTAAAAATAGAGATGTAGAAATTATTATTCACCTTAGATTAGATAAGGAAATTGAAATTTGTTGGAGATTGATTTCTTCTAGCTTGAATCCTAAGCTTTAAGTTGATTTTCTCTTCTCTTATTTCTTTCTAATGGCCGGCCTTGCTTCCTTACGGTTATAATTTTTTTTATAAAATGAACGTGTATGAATAAGGGAGATAGTATAAGGGTGGGAAATATGGGCGGCTATTTACCCTAATGCCCTTATGTTTAGTATCTTAACCATTTATAAGTTCATTTGGTTAGATAAGCACGGCCACTTAATTCATTAATCAAATTCAATCTCCTTATCTACATTATTCTATTTAATTTATTCTAATTAAATTTCCTGAATAATGTTAATAAAATTAGGGGTGTTACAGGCTCCCTTCCTTAAAGAATTTCATCCTCGAAATTAAGTAAGGACTAACAAGCAAACATAGCAATCATCTATAACATCTCCTAACAACCATACTAGCCTACCAAACTAGCCACCAATCCATATAAATCAAATATAGACATACCATCATAGCAGATCAGGATAAGCCCCTCGAATCCTGTCTTTGGTCTCCCAAGTACGGTCTTTCTCGTTGTCGCTCCACTGAACTTTCACCAACTTGACTGTCTTGGTCCACAATCTCTTCTCATCTCTCGCCACAACCTGAACTAGTTGTCGAACAAAAGTCAAATTAGGCTCTACTACTAAGTCCTCCAACTCTGTCTGTGGAAAAGTAGCCTTTGGATCATACACATACTTGCGAAGATGAGACACATAGAATACATTATGAATACCCACCAAACTGCTCGGCAACTCTACTCTATACGCGAGCTTTCCAATCCTTTCTAAAATCTGGAATGGTCCAACATATCTTGGGGCCAACTTTCCCAACTTCCCAAATCGTACCACATCCTTCATTGGTGATACTTTAGTGAAAACCATGTCTCCTACTGAGAACTCTAGGTCTTTAGGCCTCTTATCATCGTAAATCTTTTGCCTGGATTGAGCTTCCCTCATCCATCCTCTGATTAACTCAATCTTTTCCAAGCCTCTCTAACCAAATCCGGACCCAAGACCAATCTGTCTCCAGTCTCCAACCAAAATGCCGGCGATTTGCATGGCCTTCCATACAAAGCTTCAAAAGGTGCCATTCCTATACTAGTCTGATAACTATTATTATAGGAAAACTCAATCAAATGTAGGTGATCTTCCAAAGATCCACCAAAGTCCAATACACAAGCTCTCAATATATCCTCGAGTACTTTATCGACTCTCTCTGTCTGCCCTTCCGTCTATGAGTGGTATGTTGTACTCATCTTGAGCTTGGTACCTAATACCCTTTGTAGACTCCTCCAAAATTCGCTAGTGAATAATGCATCTCTGTCGCTGATTATGCTACTAGGAATCCCATGAAGTCTAACTATATTCTTCATGAACAACTTAACCAAAACAGATGTCATCCTGGTTGACTTGACTGGAATGAAATGGGTACTCTTTGTCAACCTGTCCACAATAACCCTTATACTCTCATTTCCTCTATTTGACCTTGGCAACCCGTCTATAAAATCCATCGATATCAAATCCCATTTCCAAACTGGAATATCTAAAAGCTGAAGTAACCCACTTGGCTTCTGATGTTCGGCCTTCACTTGTTGGCAGTTAACACACTGCCTAACCCACAAGCCAACATCCTTCTTCATGGCTTCCCAATAGAAGCTTCTCTTCCTGTCTTGATACATCTTGGTCCCTCCAGGATGAATCGTAAACTTCGATCGATGACATTCCTATAGAACTTCTCTCCTTAAGCTCTCTAAACACATAATCGTCCCTTCTTTCTCAACCATCCTCTTTGGTAAAGATTAAAATCCTTTAGGTCATCAACCTATGATCCTTCCTCAAGCCTTCTGATCTTCTCAGCTAAATATGGATCTTTTCTTTGCTTAGAAGCTATCCTCTCGATCAGCGTAGGTCGAACTTCTAAACAAGATAACATGGCAGTACCCTGACTAGAACTAGCAGTGGATCTCAACTGCACACCACAACTGGCTAAAGCTTCTAGATCCTTCCATTCTGCCAACATTGCTAACACCACATTTTGATGTTTTCTGCTAAGAGCATCTGCTACCTTGTTTCCTTTCCCAGGAGTATATTCTATACTGAAATCATAAACAGCCAAAAACTCCAGCCATCTATGCTACCTCATATTCAACTCCTTCCGAGAGAATAAATACTTTAAAGACATATGATCGGTAAACAACTCAAATCTCCCTCCCAAAAGATAATACCTCCAAACCTTCAAGGCAAAAATCACCGCCGCCAACTCCAAGTCATGAGTAGGATGTCTAACTTCATGCGGCCTAAGCTGCCTAGATGCATAAGCAATAACTTTGCCCCTCTGCATCAATACTGCTCCCAATCCAGTACCACATGCATCGGTGTATACTACCAATCCTTGGTTACCATCCGGAAATACTAACGCTGGAGCATTGGTCAACATATGCTTTAATTTAAGGAATGCTTCCTCACATTTGTCGGACCAAAAAAACTTCACATCCTTCCTGGTCAACTTAGTCAAAGGTGCTGCTATCCGCGAGAAATCCTTGATGAATCTTCGGTAATAGCCAGCAAGTCTAAGAAAACTCCTGATCTCGGTTACCATTTCTAGTCTCTTCCAATTATTGACAGCTTCGATCTTAACTAGATTGACTGACAATCCTTCTTCTGAAACTACATGACCAAGAAACTTAACTTCTCTCTTCCAGAAATGACACTTGGAAAACTTCGCCTTCAGCTGATTCTGCCTCAGCGTCTCCAGCACTACTCTAAGATGAATCTCATGCTCTCTTTCATCTTTAGAGTACAACAGAATGTCATTTATGAACACCAACACGAACCTATCCAAGTGCTCTCGGAAAACCCGGTTCATCAAATCAACAAAGAAAGCAGGTGCATTTGTTAATCCAAATGGTGTCACCAACCACTCATACGAACCATACCTAGTTCGAAATGCTGTCAAAGGAATGCTATCCGCCGCCACTCTCAACTAATGGAACCTCGTCCCCAAATCCAATTGGGAAAACACTCTGGCTCCACTCAACTGATCAAATAAGTCATCGATTCTCGCAAAGGATACTTATTCTTAATCGTCCTCTCGTTTTACTTATGATAGTCGATGCACAACCTTAATGACCCATCTGGTTTTTTTACAAACATCGCGGTTGCTCCCTAAGGCGAACTGCTTGGTCTGATAAAATTCCTTCCCTCAAGATCCACTAGCTGCACCTTCAATTCCTTCATCTCTGTCGGTGTCATCCTGGTAGGTGGTCTACTGAAGGTTCAGCTCCTGGTACAAGGTCTATCCGAAACTCAACAGTTCGTTTTAGGGGTAATCTAGAAGCCGGCTCAAAGACGTCTGTAAATTCTCTATCCACACGAACCTAACTAAGCTCTCCTCCAACTTCCATGGTACTCAACAAAGCACAAACACTCTTACTGGAGTTTTCTACTGAGAAAATGATTCGGTTATGACTATTTGGGTGCCTCAATGATATTTCCCGATCATGGAAAAATATACTAGCTTCATACTTACCCCACCAATCCATACCCAAGATGATCCCGAAATCTACAAAATAAAAAACATACAAACCGCAAGCAAACTTATGACCTAACAAATCAAGTTCTAACTGGTCACATCTCATCCCAAGAGTTGCATACCCTCCTAATGGATTCGCAACCCTTAAGAAAGTAACAAGGTATGTGGGTTATATACATAACCTATCAACCAAATACTGAGATATAAATGAATGTGATGCACCGGTATCAAAATGTACTCTAATTGGTATACTTTGTATCAAAAGCGTACCTTCCATCACAGTCTTCCCTTTCTCTGTTGTAGTAGGTCTAGAAGAAGACGATGGTCCAATAGCAAACACCTTCCCTCTGTCCGCTCTGACTGGCTCGGAACACTGGTTTTTATAATGCCCAACTTGGTTGCAAATGAAGCATTTCACATTCTTCTTCTCTGCAGGCTTCTTTCCTTTACCGGTTTTGCACTCGGGGGCATAGTGGCCCTTCTTGCCACACTTATAACACACCAAATCAGCCTTTGCCTTCTTAGCGGCCTCCCCTTTCTAAGCTCCTTTCTTTTTAAAGAATCTTCTTTTTCTTCCTTGAAAACCCCGGGACTCAACTGGCTTCTCCCTAGTTGAAACGGCAAGCATCTCCTCATGGCGGACGATCATCTCCACCATCACATGATAAGGTTCTATAATATGAGTCATAGCCATCCTGCCTAGCTCTAGCCTCAAGCCTCTAATTATTCTCTCGTTCCTTCAGACATCCGTGTCAACCAAAGCATAACCATATCGAGATAGCTCATCAAACTTAGCAGCATACTCGATCGCTAACATCTGTCATTGGACAAGATCCATAAACTTCCTCATTAGTGCTAATTTGGCAACCTCAGACAAGAACCTCTGCTCAAACCTCTTGAAGTCAGCCCAGGTCAACTCTTCCTCCAGCACCCCTACCGTCACATTGTTCCACCAATGAAGTGTTAACCCTTGCATTTGTCTAGAGGCTAGCCTTCTCTTCTCTCCATCATTCAAGCCTAAATCTGTAAAGATCCTTTCACAGTTTAATAGCCTGCTCTCAACTTCAACAGCATCTTCCGTTCTAGCAAACGGCTTTCCTCCCAGACTGATATAGTCTCTACTAAGCTTAACATAGTTATACCCAACCGAAACTACATGATTAGCTCCTTCCACATTACCAGCAGCTCCTACTTGCAAAAGATTTGCCAACAACTGATACACCACCCCCGCATCTATTGGCAGATTTCCAGCACCTACATTGGCCTCAGCGTTTTATTAGCATTAGCCTATCGACCTTGGTTTCTCTGGGTATTAGGTCGAGCATTTCCATTTGTTGCGGTGCTTCCTCCACCCAGATTTCCTCTTCCGTTTCTTGCCCCCATATCCTCTTTCTCGTATATCTTTATACGAGCCTTAGTAAGATACAGAAGAATGGTCTAAGAGAGAGGGGAAGACATACTTACATATATACCAATATATCAATTACAAGTACGTTAATATAGCGTTAACCCAAACCCCGATCAAAATTTTAAATTCATTGGATTATGATTATAAAAGCTTTTAGGTTTAACTTTTCTTTTAAAGTTTAATAAACCTATGCTCTGATACCAACTTGTAACATCCCCTACATGGAGGCCCAAAACTAATGGCTACGAATGCTGCAGTCATCCATAGTTATTAATCTTCGACGACCAAATACGGCGGCGCTAGATACATTGATACACAGATCACAATAATATGGAAAAATCTTAACAATTCAAAAACATATTTCCACATTCAAATCAAAACATTTCATGTTCATTACATAATCCCACTTGCGTTACCCACGTTCAACAAAATATAATTATTACAAATATGCCAAGAGCGACATATGAAGATGCCCCGTCTGTTGATCATAGTATATAGTAAGGCTAATAAATCCTCCTATACAAACAAAACACACAGCAGAAAGAAAACTCTAAATATCTATCTGCTTCCTGCACGCCTCCGGAAGCTTTATTCATCAAAGAAGAAAACCTGAGAACCTTAAATCTCAAACTACTCAAAATCAATTGAGTACCCGAGTATTTAAGGGGAAAACAAAAACTTCAAGTCAGACATAAAGCCTAGTATGAATAATAATCTAACATCTCAATCCTTTTTAGA
The DNA here is from genome assembly GCA_030737815.1 of Allium fistulosum. NCBI lineage: Eukaryota > Viridiplantae > Streptophyta > Magnoliopsida > Asparagales > Amaryllidaceae > Allium > Allium fistulosum. The sequence continues at coordinate 286,181,460 of CM060904.1, read as the reverse complement.
TATCTAGTGAGACCACGCCGCTTAGCGGAACAGGTTTATCCCTCACTAATGTCCTAAAACCTTATAAAGCCATATACTGTGCTCCTGCATCCACAATGGTTAAAACTTACATTTTCAAAAAATTATGAAGATATGCATACTTGAAAATAATTAAGATTTCTCATTCCCAGTTTAGTCTTACACCCTATCATAATTATAGTTTCTAGGGTCACTATTAACCTTTTTAGTTTTCATGGGTTTACTAATAACCTAGTTATACCTAATAGACACCCTGTCCAATTCAAAGTTTTCATAGGATCACTAAGAAACTATTGGCTCCTACCAGTTAACTTAATCAATTTCATGGATCCTCCTGAACCTATTAGTCCTTCCAATAACTAATCACCTTATCCTATTTTTCATGGGTTTACTAGGAACCTATGGATTTATCCAGTAACTCACTTCACATCCTAGTTTTCATGGGTGGACTAGGAACCTACTGATACTTCTATTAGCCACATTCTTATCGTAGTTTTCATGGGTTTACTAGGAACCTATTGACTAGTGTCAATTCTTAATCCGGATATAGTTTTCATGGGTTCACTACAAACCAATTAGGTCTCGCCAACTGTCCTTAATACATAGTTTTCATATGTTAACTATGAACCTGTTGGTTTCCTCCAATAACTACTTAATCATAGTTTTCATGGGGTTACAATGAACCTTTTGGTTTCCACCAATAACTACCTTATCATAGTTTTCATGGGTTTACTATGAAACTTTTGGTTACCTCATATACCTACCAAGTTTAGGCATCCTATATTTTAGGGTCACCCTGATTCATTGGATGCAATTCTACTCATTCGGGAGTTTAAGCAATTTTATTCACTATTGAGTTAACCTAGCTGGTTCTTCTACCTCTTTTTCCCCCAAAATACAGTTATGGGTTATCATGTGAATATATTCCTATTTGAAGAAGCAAAACAACAATTTAGCAATACCACTCCTGTGGGTTTAAGGTCCTTGAAATATATTTCACAAACCATAGTTAACACCTTTAACTTATATTTTTTTCCGAGGCAATACTTCTTCAAAATTACGTACTTAAAGTCATTACAAAATTCCTTTTTATAAGCTGTAGGTTTTCCTTTAAAAATTAGAGTTATAGGTTTGAAAACCTTTCGACAATGTCGAGAGCTTCTATTTTTCAATCCCCTTCGAAGGGTTTTAATCATACCTTTTAAAATAATAATCTCCAGCCCTTCTTATTCTATGAAATAGTTCTTTTGCAACCCTCCGAGTTTATTGAAACTCAAACCTTCTGAAAGCATTAGAAAACCTTTCTAAACCATTAAAACTCAAATCCTTTCGAAAGCATTGGAAAACAAACCTTTCGAAAACTCATTGGGTTCAATTCGAAACATAAGGAAAATCTACTTTAAAACCTTTCGACTTCATTAGAAGCTACCTTTCGACTTTGTTGAAAGCTCTGCTTCGAAAGCTTTAAAACGTATCATTTAAAACAATAGGCCTCTGCCTTTAAAACAACTCCTTCGAAAGCTTTGGGTTATACTTCAATTTTAAAACAAGAGTAAATCATTTAAGTCGAAAGCTTTGATACCTTTCGAAAGAATTAGAGAAGCAGCTGGTTTTAAAACAAGTAAACCTTTCGACTTTGTTGAAAGCAACGACTTCGAAAGGTTGGGAAAAGCGGTAATAACCTTTCGAATGTGTCGGAAGGTTCAAAACAAAATAATGATAAAGCAGCAGTAACCTTTAGACTGTGTCGATAGGTTTAAAACCTTTATTTTAAATAATTGACCTGGTCAAAAGCAACCAAGTCGAAAACTCCTTTTTGAAAGCAAGTAGGTGTAAGCTTTTAGTTCATAAAACAAACATACCCCAACCTCTTTAGCAACCAACCTTTCGACTAAGTACCCTTCGATCTTGTTCAATTCATGACGTACCAAGTAACTTGATACCATATGCATTAAAATTTGACCTTGTCGAAATCTATAACCTTTCGACCTTGTCGAAAGGTCTGAGTCGGAAGGTTTGATGCCAAAATGGCTGAAACAGTCTAAATGCATGGTTTTCTTGTTCTGAACTTAAAAGAGGTAACTTTTCAACTAACCTACCTTTATTTGTCAAATTCTCATTGGTTAACAAATACTTTTCAGAAAAGTGCTGCCACTAATTTCAAAATTAAATAATGATTTTATTTTATAAAGTGCCCCTTCTCCTTAATTAAATATATAAAACATTTAAGTGTCATACCTTAAATAATTTTATATATTCATCAAATTACTTAGGAAAAATCTGGAAAAATTCCAAAAAATCTATTTTAATATGTTTTCCAACATATAAAAATTTCAAACCCAAATAATTATTATTTTAGCCGTAAATAATTCATAATCCAATAAATCATTTTCTTCACTATAAAATTAATATAAAATCTATATTAATTCAAAAAATTATGGAAATCGAAACCCACCTCCAAAATCATGTTTTCTATAATATATAATTTTCCCATGGCAAATAAAAATCATTTTATCTCGGCTTTACCTAAACCATGTATATCTCCTTTTAAACAACCTTGTTTAATCCATTTAAATCATAAATCAAGCATATCATCATTGAATATATCATAAAAACAGATTTACACTAAAATCCAAAACCATATTATGATAAAACTAAAATAGAGATGCAGAAATTATTATTCACCTTAGATTAGATAAGGAAATTAAAGTTTATTGGAGATTGATTTCTTCTAGCTTGAATCCTAAGCTTTAAGTTGATTTTCTCTTCTCTTCTTCTTCCTAATGGCCAGAGTTGCTTCCTTACGGTTATAAATTTTTGTTTTGATAAATGAACGTGTATGACTAAGGGAGATAGTATAAGGGTGGGAAATATGGGCGGCTATTTACCCTAACGCCCTTACGTTTAGTATCTTAACCATTTATAAGTTCATTTGGTTAGATAAGCAAGGCCACTTAATTCATTAATCAACCTCAATCTTCTTATCTACATTATTCTATTTAATTTATTCTAATTAAATTTTTTGAATAATATTATAAAATTAGGGGTGTTACAAAACCCGTGGGAGAAATCGAGGACGCACTCATCAAAATTGGTCAATTCATATTCCCCGTCGATTTCATCGTTTTGGAGACTCAACCTGTGAATAATTCGATGATCAAATTCTATTGATTTTAGGGTGACCTTTCTTGGCTACTTCAAATGCTTTAATCAATTGTTGAAATGGTTCTATGAAGATTTCTTTTGGAAACATGACTTTGGATCTTAACATTTTCAATCTTGAAAATCAACCGAACGAACCACATGACCAAACATTTGAAGTTAGCTTCATTCAAAAAAAATTTGATAACAAAACAATCGACCTTAACAATGAACGCGGGACCGAATACGAATAACTGTTTCAAGACGAGCCTAAAAAAATGGAAATTGCGCTTCCATTTGAAACCCTCACCATTGAGTCGGAACTTCAAGTAAATTCTTTGATTGAGCAACCCCCGCGGTTGGACCTCAAACCCCTTCCCAATCACATTAAGTGCGCATACTTAGGTGACAACGAAACATTTCCCATCGTAATCTCTTCAACTCTCTCTCTTGATCAATAATTTTCCCTTCTTTCAATTTTTTTGAAAAACAAAGAAGTAATTGGATGGTTGATCACCGATATAAAGGGAATTAGTCCTGCTCTTGTTCAACATCGCATTCATTTAGCCGACGATGCCAAGACTGTTCGCGACGCGCAAGGAAGGCTCAAACCAAAAATGAAGGATGTGGTTCGCGATGAAATTCTTAAACTTCTCGATAACGGAATCATATACCCGATCTCTAGTAGTTAGTGGGTTAGCCCAATTCAAGTCGTGCCTAAAAGGTCTGGACTTACCGTTATCAAGAATGATACTAACGAACTCATTCCAACTCGTACTCGAATGGGTTGGCGTGTTTGGATTGATTATCAAAAACTAAATGCTGCAACACGTAAGGATCACTTCCCTCTTCCTTTCATCGACCAAATGCTTGACGTTTAGCCAGCCACAAATTCTATTGTTTTCTTAATAATTATTCCGGCTTTAACCAAATTCTAATCGCTCCCGAAGATCAAGAGAAAACAACTTTCATGTGTCTCTTTGGCACTTTTGCTTATCGATGTATGTCATTTGACCTTTGCAACTCTCCTACTACTTTCCAAAGATGCATGGTCAGCATCTTTTCCGATATGATTGAACGCTTTCTTGAAGTGTTTATGGATGATTTTTCTATCTGTGGAAACTCTTTTTCCGAGTGCTTACACTATCTTGAGTTGGTTCTTAAATGATGCAAGGACAAACACTTAACGTTATATTGGGAAAAATGCCATTTCATGGTCAAACACGGTATTGTCCTTGGGCATCTCATTTCAAACAAAGGCATTGAGGTATATAAAGCGAAAGTTGACATAATTGTGAATCTACCCATTCCCAAATCTGTCAAAGACATTCGTTCATTCCTTGGACACGTTGTTTCTATCGATGCTTTTTGAAAGACTTCGGTAAAATCGCTCAACCTCTTACGACTCTTCTTGGCAAAGACATTCCATTTGACTTCAATTCTGACTGTGTTTCAGCTTTCGAACGTCTCAAAAAAACGAACTCATTTCCGCTCCCTTCATTTGCTCACCCAATTGGGATCTTCCGTTTGAAATAATGTGTGACGATTCTAACTTCGCGGTTGGTGCTGTCTTAGGACAACGCATCAACAAAATTATTCATGTCATCTACCAAGCTAGTATAACTCTAAACGATGCTCAACTCAATTACACTACCACTAAAAAAGAGCTTCTAGCGGTAGTCTTTATGCTCGAGAAGTTTCGACCTTATTTGATTGGCTCACACATTACTGTTTACACTGACCACTCCGCTCTTAGGTACCTTTTCGCTAAAAAGGATGCTAAGTCTCGTTTGATCCATTGGATCTTGTTACTCCAAGAATTCGACCTTACGATCAAAGACAAAAAAGGATCCGACAATGTCATTTCTGATCATTTGTCACTTCTTCCAAATGCACCATCTTCTTTATCAATTAACGAGAACTTTCCCGATGAACAACTCCTTCCGTTTCTATCGATCCATGGTATGCCGATATAGTGAACTATCTAGTCACTAAGGAAACTCCTTCATTTTAGTCGAAACAAGATAAATATAAATGTCTTTCCCAAGTCAAGTACTTCTATTGGGATGATCCATACTTGTTTAAATACTATTTCGACCAAATCATTCGACGTTGCATCCCGGATTGCAAAATCAAAAGTGTTCTTTATTTTTGTCGCGACTAAGCTTGTGGTGGTCACTTCGGTCCGAAGAAAACTGCAGAAAAGATGCTTTAATGTGGTTTTTACTGGCCAATGATTTTTAAAGATGCATTCGAGTTTTGTAAAACTTGCGATTGTTGCCAAATGTTAGGAAGAATCTCTCGCTGAAACATAATGCCTTTGAAACCCATTCTTATGATCGAAATCTGTGATGTTTGGGGTATTGACTTTATGGGACCGTTTCCCAATTCTTTCGAAAATTTGTACATTCTCCTTGCTGTCAATTATGTCTCCAAATGGGTCGGAGCCGTTCCGTGTGGAACCAATAACAATAGAATTGTTGTGAAATTCCTTAGAGAAAACACCTTTTCGAGGTTCGGCACACCTCGCACAATAATAAGTGATAACGGAACCCATTTGTGCAATCGATCATTTAAAACTCCAATGAAGAAATACTCGATAACCCATAAGTTATCCATTCCATATCATCCTCAAATTTGTGGTCAAGTTGAAGTTTCAAATCGCCAAATCAAACAAATCTTGGAATAAACCGTTAATAAAAATTGTAAAGATTGGTCTCAAAAATTAACGGATGTGCTTTGGGCTTACCGTACCACTTTTAAAACTAACCTTGGGATGTCCCCATTTCGTTTAGTCTATGGGAAAGCGTGTCATTTACCAGTTGAAATCAAACATAAAGCGTTGTGGGCAATTAAGAACATAAATTTTGATCTTGAAAAAGCTGGCGAAAATCGAAAATTGCAACTCAATGAATTAGATGAGATTAGGAACGACGCGTATGAAAATGAGAAAATTTACAAAGAAAGAACAAAAGTTTTTCATGACAAGTCTATCCTAAGAAAAATGTTTTCGCCAACCAAAAAGTTCTTTTGTATGACTCTAGACTTCGCTTATTCCCTGGAAAATTAAAATCAAGATGGACCGGATCATTTGTGGTATGAACTATGTTTCCACACAGTGCCATAGAAATACAAAACCCCAGGGATGGAACAATTTTCAAAGTCAATGGTCATCGCTTGAAACCGTACTTGGAATTACCAAGTAATTAAGAAGAGGAGCTCATGATTCTTCATGAGCCATATTACCTCTAAGTTGAAATGTTAACCCTCTTTTGTAAATATGTACATATTTTTCCCCGTTACACTCATTATATCATGCATTGATTGTGGGGACATAGTCAAAATTAAGTGTGGGGGGAGTCTTATGTTCATTTTTGATTTTTCATGGTTTAATTTTTGCATTTTCTTTCCAAAAATCAAAACTTAAAAAAATCCCAAAACAAATTTTCTTTTTAGCATTTACTTTTAGAGAAACACTATAGGATAAGTATATGTTTTGGTTATTAAATTGAAATTTTTGAAAATTTATTTGTGTCAACAAAAATAAAAATAAAGTTTGATTACAAGTAACTATGGTTTAAATAGTATATGGAAGGTTCATGGGTGTTAATTATGAAGTATATCCTAATTGTAAATCTTTATTTAAAAGAGTGGTTGATTTAAAGTAAAGGCGATAACGTTTTTGATCTTCTAAGTTAAGTGGTGCTAAGATGATTTTGCAAAACACACTCTTCATAAAAAATATAAAATAAAAAAAATGGTTTTCGTGAAAATAAGAAACACCTAGAGTCATCTGTTCACACACAATGTGTACACTCGCCATGCTCTGTACCCTTCTCACGTAAGCCCGAAAAGCAGTGCAGGATCGCTATATCTAGCCGTAGTTTATCTGAGTTAGGTGTATGTAAATAGATTTAATAAAAATAACCACCTAGAGTCATGTGTTCGTACGCAAGTGTATCCCTCGCCACGCTCTGTACTCTTCTCACGTAAGATCGAAAAACAGTGCATGGTCGGTATATCTGGCCTCAGTTTATCTGAGTTAGGTGTGTAAATAATAATAAAGTTAATACTTTTCAAAAATAGAGAGAGCAAGCAATTGAATTCCAAACACTATTTTCAATTAGTTGATTCAACTTGTTATTCAAAAGATATAAAAATAACACTTTGGAAAACTTTGATAATTAACTAAGGATCCATTTCACAGTTTGTGACAACCCACAAATTTTGAAAATATTTTAAATAAAAATTTATTTGAAATTTTGAATATAATTATTTTAAAATTGATAAATTGGGAGATTTAATGTAATATTTTGAGTTTTGATGTGAAATGTTCTTCCAAATTTAATAAAATAAAGATTTTTCTTAAAATGCAAATTTTGGTCAACTTTGGTCAAAGTTTGACTTTCTGTGAAAATTTTAAATTTTGAATTTTGAACTTTTACTTTTTTTATGAAGATGGATTTAATTCTAACATTTTCTTGGTTTTCCGTTTTGTTAAATTTTGATTTCTACTTCTCCAAATTTGTTGTTTTCAGCTTATTACACGCAGTTGTTTTCTCTTAACCTCTATCTTATTTATATTTTGATGTGGGCTTGTACTAATGGGCTGAGAACCCCTGCAGTAGATGAGAAGCCACATGTTTAATAGCCTATATAACATCTCCTAGGGTTTTAGTTAGCCTCCTCATCCTTCATTTGTGCCTCCACAGAGAATTATGTAAGTCTTCTTCTTCTTCATCCTTCTCCTCCAAACCCTAGACCTTCTTCCTCTTCTCCTCTAAATTTTTTCCTCCCCCTCTCCTTAGGAATTTCGGCCACACCTATTCCATCACCTTCCCATTACCAAACTCCAACCAAAACCCTTTTTCCTCCTTCCTTTCCCCCTCTCCTCTTCACCAATTTCGGCCTCCATTCCCCCTTCTCTATTTTCGGCCACCACTTCACCAAAACCCTACCAAAGCCGGGCCTTGCCACCACTAACCCTACACAAACCCCAGCCTCCACCTCTCCAAAACCCTAGCCTAGTCGAACCTACCAAAACTCGAGCCTTCTCCACCAAAACCCTAGCCTTTGCACCACAAAACTAAGTCCAAAAGCCCTAGGCCGAGCCTAACCCAAACTCCTATGGCTGAGCCTAACCTAATCCAAACCCCCTCTAAACTCTAGCCTATGCACCTCCTTGACAAGCCTCTTCTATTGTATTTTGCAAAAATATATTTTTTTTCTATTTTTTTTCTGTGTGAATTATTTGTTTACGTATGGAATTTTTTTTCCTCAAAGCGTTGGATTTGGATTCTCCTCTCACTCAAGTTTGTCCATAATTTGTCATGCTTGTTGCGCTTTGAATCACTTTGCTAACCAAAGAAAGGTGAGTAATCACTCTTGACAACGTACTTATATTTTGGTGAATTGATGATAATGGAATTGTATGGATTTGTATATGCAAGTTAAGAAATTTCATTATTGAATATTATTATGTTATTTCATACCATATTTTACCTATTATGATCATATGCCATGATACATTGAATATTATTATGTTATTTCATACCATATTTTACCTATTATGATCATATGCCATGATATATTGAATATTATTATGTTATTTCATGCCATATTTTACCTGTTATGATCATATGCCATGATATGTTGTAAATTGTTATGTTTATTTAATATTCTGAAAACATACTGCAAGTTCCTTCACTATGGGTTGAAATGATACATACCCGAATGATCTTTAGATTAAGGAAAATTAATGCAGCGCGAGATAGACTAACCCTAAGTCGCGAAGCTCCATTCTTCTTCGACCTATCCTAAGTCGCGAACGACCAGAGCATGTCGTAGGTTGCTCCTCCGCCTTATGTCACTCCAGCACTGTCGCAAGGCAATTTCGTAGGTCGCTCACCCTCCTCTTTAAATCGCGAGCGACATATACCCCAAGTCGCTGAATTGAAGCAGATCCCTAGGTCGCAAGGCCATAGGTCGTGGAGCCTAAATCGCGAACAAGCAGAGCTTCTTCCTTAGGTCACAAGAGATGTTAAGTCGCGAACATTGCTTAGGTCGCTGATGTTAAGTCACGAGCGAACATTCCTGATGTCGTGCTTCTTCCTTAGGTCGCGAGCGAAAGTTAGGTCGTGAACAGTTTCTTAAGTCGCTGAAGTTTAGATCGCGTGAAGAATCCTTATGCCGCTTCCATTTAACTCGCGAACTCCTTATGTCGCTGGTTGCTGTGCCGAAGATACTTAACTCGTTTTTCTTAGGTCGAATATTGTTAAGTCGTGTTATGTTGTAACCGTTTGTTTTGCTTTAAGTCGTTTGTACTGTGTGATGTATTTGTTAAGTCGTTGTGTTGTAATTTGTATATTGTTAGGTCGTACGAGGTTAAGTCGTGTGAGTTGTATTTGCCTATAAATAGGTGGGTTGTGTCATTTGTAAAGGGAGTTGATTTTGAATAAAAATTTGGTTTGTGCTTTGTGCCTTCATTAAAATTAGTAGTTGAGTGTTATCTCCTATCTCCACCTTCGGCATTCGAGTGCGCTCGAATCAACGATTGTTGAAGCCAATTCACGGAATCAAGTGCGCTTGATCAACGTTCGAAGAATTGTAGATCTTCTCTCACGGCATCGTGCGCGATCAACGTGTCGAAGATTGCTAGAATCTGGTATCTTCGTGATCAACGGATTTGGGCGTTTATCTTGGGTATCTTCAATCCATCAATCCATCATTGTATCATTTCATCGATTTATCATCGATTCACCAATTATTTCCGCTAATCGTGTGAGATCATGGATGGATTCGATTTACATCATCGAATTCGCTTCCTTGGCTGCATCAAAAATTGTTATGGGCTGAAATGATAGGCCTGAGCAATTTTATTTGACTTGGGATTGCGGGTTTGAAATGATATAAAACCTGAAAAATTAATAAATTGCGGATTGAAATGATATATGTTCGTATTTACTTGACCCTAGGGTAGAGAATTTTATACAGACTCCGTGGTTGATTTTAAAATGATTTTCTAAAAATTATTAAGTATTTTGGATTTCTATATATGAATCTCAACTAAAATTTAATGTAAGGATTTCTGTAAATTTGTTTACATGTGTTAAAATTTTTATAAGAAATAAATAGTTGGAAATGTAAAGTTTCGGAATCTAATTTACAGTATGAAGGTTAATTATAAATTTAATAATCTGATTTGACCTAATAATGGAATTTTATTCTAACCTATAAATTGTAAGTTTTAATTTAAGTAATAGTAATTAAAATGATAAAATGTTATTTACTGAAAGAAAATAAAGGGTAAGTTAAAATAGTGTTAACTTGGCATAAGGATTTCTACTTTAAAATTTGATATTTTAGTAACAAAGTTATTTTACTAAAGGTGTAGTTTCTTTAATGACCAAATAGCTAAATTTGAGTAATATAATAAGAATGATAGAATGACTATGATAAAACGGAAAATATATATATTATTTGCTTGTATAAACTATTGTAGTAAGAAGTATTACAGTAACAATTCAAAACTGATGCGATTTCTTACGGTAGCAATTCAAAACTGCTGCAGTTTCTTACTGTAACAATTCCGCACTACTGCGGATTCTTACAGTATCACTTCTCCACTGCTGCGGATTCTTACCGTAATAGTTATGCACTGCTGCGAATTCTAACAGTAGCACTTCTGTACTGCAGCGTTTCTTAAAAGTGACATTTTCAGAATGCTACAAATTTTCTAAAGGGTTATAGTTCCGAATGTATGGTTCTAAAAGTTACATTTTAAAGTGCTATGATCTTTAAATTTACGTTTTAAAGGGGTTATAATTAAATGAATTTGGAAGTGTTACAACTTTGGAAAAATGAATAATATTTTAAAAGAATAATGATATGGAATTTATATGGTTTTGAAAGAAATATGTTTGATATGAAATATAAACCATTTGAAATTTAATAACCACGGGTTATAATAACGTTTGGTTGTTAAAAAGTCCGGGATTAGATATGGGCATACTCTCTATCGATAACGAAAACTACTTTAACCACTGTGTACACGGTGGAGATTCTAGAATGAAGTAGGATGGTGGCGACGATCCTAAAGGTATATTTACGTGGACCTAACTCCCATGAGTTAGCATAAGGTGGCTAAAACAGGAGCAATTGACGGGCCAAGGAGGTAGCTCCTCTAATCGAACACACTTCATCATTAGCCATTCTATTACTTTGTGATTGATTTGGTGCGCACCTTTGATTCGGGAGTGTGGATCGAGTTGGGCGGTAGTTGTGGCTATGCGTTACCAACAGTCCGGAAGTGTAATTGGTATATCTACCATGGCATTGCCTAGCTATGTCGTGTCACCTACCCTAGCGCGCCTTCTACAAGTTTGGTTTGTACCATACCTATGGAGTGCCTTCTAACGGCACCCAGTATGGGTGGTATTACGGTACTGTATAGACTATGGGAAATAAAAATGTGTTAAGGGGGAAAATGTAACGCCTTAACGCTATTTTAATAGTTTACTTTACTTTAGACATTATTATAATAGCGTATATTACTACATAGTAGATAGTTTAACGGATCCTTAAAGGATGGGCGATCCCAAGCATTCTTTAAGTTACTGATGCATTTCCTTTACAGTTCACTTGAGTTGATTTACATTTTATAAGTATGTATGTCCTGACTCGAGTGTTTTGTGTTTTTTCTTTACGCTTGGGTCAGCCTGAGTTTCACAGCTTTGGTTTCATCTTTTTGGAGCTAGAGATCCGTCGGAGATTTAGCTGTCTACCTGATATTTCTATTCCAGTTATTTCCACTCAGCTTTTGCTTTTGTAGTAGAGAACTTATGTACCTTGAATTTCCAAATATATTGGATTCAGACTTTGGTATTATGTATTAGTTTTGAGACTTTGTATCTAGTAGCTTCATGAACTACTATGTTTATTTTATTCCGCTGCGAGTTATTCTGATATTCTGTGTCTGTGATTCTATGATTGATTTTATTTGCCCCAAATTTTATAAACAATCTGTTGTTTTGAATTATTCAAGTCCGACACGTGTGGTTTTATTATCGATTTGAATGGTCCAAAATGGCGGGATGTTACAGTTGGTATCAGAGCTTTGGTTTTAGGCAAACCTTAGCCTACGGGGTAAAAACTCATTAGAGATAGGGTAGAAATACCCTTGAATGAGTAAAATCAGTCTCAGAAATCATTCTTTGTGAGAGAACGCATTTTTAAGTATAAAATGATTTTAAAAGGATTATTTTGGATATAAAAAATTTCTTGTTTTAAAATCAAATTCTTTCTTAGAATTTCCTTCTTTTCGAATCCACCTTGTTTATAGAATTCTTTGATTAGGATTTCCATTCTAGTTTGGATCTTTTCTTCTATCTTTTCTTCTCCTCTTTCTTTTGTAATTTTATCTTTCTCCCTCTTTCTCTGTAGTTCTTATTTTTCCCTATTCTATTTCAGGATTGGGAAACTCCTAGGACTCCATCTGGTATCCGTAGCTTTCTGGGCCTTGCCGGTTATTATCGGAGATTCATTGAGAATTTTGCTCGGATTGATGCACCTCTCACCGCTCTAACTCATAAGAATGCTAAGTTTAGATGGAATGATAAGTATGAAGCTGCATTCAATGAGTTGAAGCGCAAGCTTACTTCCACACCAGTTCTTACCGTTCCAAATGGAAATAAGGGATTAACGGTATACACTGATGTCAGTCGTGAAGGTTTGGGAGCCATTCTGATGCAGGATGGGAAGGTTATCGCTTATGCTAGTCGCTAGTTGAAGACTCATGAAGCCAATTATGCAGCCCATGATTTGGAATTGCTTGCCGTAGTTTTTGCTTTGAAGCTTTGGAGACATCATCTATTGGGAACTAAGTTTGAGCTCTTTACGGATCATAAGTCTTTGAAATATATTTTCACCCAGAAGGACTTGAATTTGAGGCAAGTTAGGTGGCTAGAGTTCCTTGCTTCTTATGACCTTGACATCAACTATACCCCTGGGAAAGCTAATGTTGTAGCCGATGCTTTGAGTAGGAAGAAGGCGATGTTATGTCAGCTTGTTGTTTCTTCTCCTCTTATGGATCGTATTGTTGCTAAGCAGGATGAGGATAGGATAATTAGGCTTCTTAAGGAAAATGTTCGTAGCAAGGTTGGTGGTAGTAGCCAAGATGGTAGTGGAGCTCAGATCGATGATAAAGGGATTTTAAGGATTAATAATCAGATTTGCGTCCCGAATGTCGATGGATTGAGGCAAGAGTTACTTCGGGAAAATCATCGGTCCAGACTTTCTATTCATCCAGGTGTGACGAAGATGTACCATGATATGAAGAAGTTGTATTGGTGGAGGGGTATGAAGCATGATATCTCCTTTTTGTCAGTAGATGTGCGACTTGCCAGCAGGTTAAGGATGATCATCAGAAGACCGCTGGATTATTGCAACCACTTGAGGTTCCCAATTGGAAATGGGAACAAGTTTCTATGGATTTTATTGATGGATTACCAAGAACTAGGAGAGGTAATGAGAGTATTTGGGTAGTTGTGGATAGATTGACCAAGTCAGCTCATTTCATTCCGGTTTGGTCCAACCGTTCTGCTTCGAGTTTAGTTGAGATTTATATGAGAGAGATTGTTCGTCTTCATGGTGTTCCTGTCAGTTTGTTTGTGACAGAGATCCCATCTTTACCAGTCAGTTTTGGAAATCTTTTCAGGAATCTTTAGGTACTCGTCTGAATCTGAGCACTGCTTACCATCCGCAGACCGACGGTCAAACGGAAAGAGTGAATCAGATTCTGGAAGATCTTCTTCGTGCTTGCGTCCTTGATTATGGAGGATCTTGGGAAGATCATCTCCATCTCTTTTAATTCACCTATAACAATAGTTATCGGGTAAAGATCTCAAATATCTGTTTAAGGTTGTCTTAAACATTTATCTATCTTATCCCATTTTTGAATTCAGGCTAGCATCGAAATGGCTCCATTTGCTGCTCTTTATGGACGCCCTTGCAAATCTCCATCTTGCTGGATTGAATCTGGTAATCGTTTGGTTCTTGGTCCTGATATGATTCTAGAAGCATCTGAGAAGGTTGAGGAGATTAGGAGAAAGATGAGGATTGCTCAGGATAGACAGAAGAAGTATGCTGACAGGCGTAGGAGGAATTTAGAATTTTCTGTTGGTGATCAGGTTTTCCTTAAGGTCTCTCCATTAAGAAATGTGATTCGGTTTGGTCGGAGAGGGAAGCTTGCTCCTAGGTTTATTGGTCCTTTTCGCATCTTAGAGAGAATTGGTTCCTTAGCTTATCATTTGGAATTGCCTGAGAAACTTTCTGGAGTGCATAATGTGTTCCATGTTTCGCATCTTCGTCGGTATCTTCATGATCCATCTTTGATTGTCCATCCTTCTGCTCTCTAGAGTTTGGATGTCGAGCCAAACCTTACTGTCGAGAGGAAGCCACTTCGTATTATCGATAGAGGTACGAAGCAGCTTCGAAGAAAATCTGTCAACCTAGTCAAAGTGCAATGGAGCACTGATAATCGGGATTGTACTTGGGAAACGGAAGAGAGCATTCGTGCTTCGAATCCAGAATTGTTTGTTCCAGGTATTATTCGTTATCCTACCTTATCCTTCTTTGTTTTCTGTGTCTCGTTCCTTTTAGAGGATGAAAACTTTTGAGTGGGGGAGAGTGTAACAACCCGCAAATTTTGAAAATACTTTAAATAAAAATTTATTTCAAATTTTGAATATAATTATTTTAAAATTGATAAATTGGGAAACTTAATGTAAGATTTTGAGTTTTGATGTGAAATGTTCTTCCAAATTTAATAAAATAAATATTTTTCTTAAAATGCAAATTTTGGTCAACTTTGGTCAAAGTTTGACTTTCTGTGAAAATTTTAAATTTTGAATTTTGAACTTTTACTCTTTTTTTATGAAGATGGATTTAATTCTAACATTTTCCTGATTTTTCGTTTTGTTAAATTTTGATTTCTACTACTCCAAATTTGTTGTTTTCAGCGTATTACACCTAGTTGTTTTCTCTTAACCTCTATCTATTTATATTTTGATGTGGGCTTGTACTAATGGGCTGAGAACCCCTGCAGTATATGAGAAGCACTTGTTGAATAGCCTATATAACATCTCATAGGGTTTTAGTTAGCCTCCTCGTCCTTCATTTGTGCCTTCACAGAGAATTATGTAGGTCTTCTTCTTCCTCATCCTTCTCCTCCAAACCTTAGACCTTCTTCCTCTTCTCCTCTAAAATTTTTCCTCCCCCTCTCCTTAGAAATTTCGGCCACACCTATTCCATCACCTTCCCATCACCAAACTCCAACCAAAAACCCTTTTTCCTCCTTCCTTCCCCCCTCCTCTTCACCAATTTCGGCCTCCATTCCCCCTTCTCTATTTTCGGCCACCACTTCACCAAAACCCTACCAAAGCCGAGCCTTGCCACCACTAACCCTACACAAACCCAAGCCTCCACCTCTCCAAAACCCTAGCCTAGCCGAACCTACCCAAACCCGAGCCTTCTCCACCAAAACTCTAGCCTTTGCACCATAAAACCAAGTCCAAAAGCCCTAGGCCGAGCCTAACCCTAACCCAAACTCCAATGGCTGAGCCTAACCTAACCCAAACCACCTCTAAACTCTAGCCTATGCACCCCCTTGACAAGCCTCTTCTATTGTATTTTTCAAAAATATATATTTTTTTCTATTTTTTTTCTATGCCAATTATTTGTTTACGTATGGAATTTTATTTTATTTTATTTTCAAAGCGTCGAATTTGGATTCTCCTCTCACTCAAGTTTGTCCATAATTTGTCGTGCTTGTTGCGCTTTGAATCACTTTGCTAACCAAAGAAAGGTGAGTAATCACTATTGACAACGCACTTATATTTTGGTGAATTGATGATAATGGAATTGTATGGATTTGTATATGCAAGTTAAGAAATTTCATTATTGAATATTATTATGTTATTTCATACCATATTTTACCTGTTATGATCATATGCCATGATACATTGAATATTATTATGTTATTTCATATCATATTTTACCTGTTATGATCATATGCCATGATATATTGAATATTATTATGTTATTTCATACCATATTTTACCTGTTATGATCATATGCCATGATATGTTGTATATTGTTATGTTTATTTAATATTCTAAAATCATACTGCAAGTTCCTTCACTATGGGTTGAAATGATACATACCCAAATGATCTTTAGATTAAGGAAAATTGTTATAGGCTGAAATGATAGGCCTGAGTAATTTTATTTGACTTGGGATTGCGGGTTCGAAATGATATAAAACTCGGAAAATTAATAAATTGCGGATTGAAATGATATATGTTCGTATTTACTTGACCTAGGTTAGATAATTTTATACAGACTCCGTGGTTGATTTTAAATTGATTTTCTAAAAATTATAAGTATTTTGGATTTCTATATATGAATCTCAACTAAAATTTAATGTAAGGATTTCTGTAAATTTGTTTACATGTGTTAAAAATTTTATAAGAAATAAATAGTTGGAAATGTAAAGTTTCGGAATCTAATTTACAGTATGAAGGTTAATTAAAAATTTAATAATCCGATTTGACCTAATAATGGAATTTTATTCTAACCTATAAATTGTAAGTTTTAATTTAAGTAATAGTAATTAAAATGATAAAATGTTATTTAATAAAAGAAAATAAAGGGTAATTTAAAATACTTTTAATTTGGCATAAGGATTTCTACTTTAAAATTTGATATTTTAGTAACAAAGTTATTTTACTAAAGGTGTAATTTCTTTAATGACTAAATAGCTAAATTTGAGTAATATAATAGGAATGATAGAATGACTATGATAAAACGGAAAATATATATATTATTTGATCATATAAACCATTGTAGTAAGAAGTATTACAGTAACAATTCAAAACTGCTGCGATTTCTTACGGTAGCAATTCAAAACTGTTGCAGTTTATTACTGTAACAAGTCTGCACTGCTGCAGATTCTTACAGTAGCACTTCTTCACTGCTGCGAATTCTTACCGTAACAGTTCCGCACTGCCGCAAATTCTTACATTAGCACTTCTATACTGCTGCGTTTCTTAAAAGCGACATTTTCAGAATGCTACAAATTTTCTAAAGGGTTATAGTTCTGAATGTATGGTTCTAAAAGTTACATTTTTAAAGTGCTATGATCTCTAAATTTTACATTTCAAAGGGGTTATAATTAAATAAATTTGGAAGTGTTACAACTTTGGAAAAATGAATAATATTTTAAAAGAATAATGATATGGAATTTATATGGTTTTGAAAGAAATATGTTTGATATGAAATATAAACCATTTGAAATTTAATAACCACGGGTTATAATAACGTTTGGTTGTTAAAGAGACCGGGATCAGATATGGGCATACTCTCTGTCGATACCGAAAACCACTTTAACAACTGTGTACGCGGTGGAGATTCCAGAATTAAGTAGGATGGTGGCGACGATCCTAAAGGTATATTTACGTGGACCTAACTCCCGTGAGTTAGCGTAAGGTGGCTAAAAGAGGAGCAATTGACGGGCCAAGGAGGTAGCTCCTCTAATCGGACACACTTTATCGTTAGCCATTCTATTACTTTGTGATTGATTTGGTGCGCACCTTTGATTCGGGAGTGTGGATCGAGTTGAGCGGTAGTTGCGGCTATGCGTTACCAACAGTCCGGTAGTGTAATTGGTATATCTACCCTGGCATTGCCTAGTTGTGCCGTGTCACCTACCCTAGCGCGCCTTCTACGAGTTTGGTTTGTACCATACCTATGGAGTGCCCTCTGACAGCACCTAGTGCGGGTGGGATTACGGTACTGTATAGACTATGGGAAATAAAAATGTGTTAAGGGGGAAATGTAATGCCTTAACGCTATTTTAATAGTTTACTTTACTTTAGACATTATTATAATAGCGTATATTACTACATAGTAGATTGTTTAACAAATCCTTAAAGGATGGGCGATCCCAAGCATTCTTTAAGTTACTGATGCATTTTCTTTATAGTTCACTTGAGTTGATTTACATTTTATAAGTATGTATGTCCTGACTCGAGTGTTTTGTGTTTTTGCTTTATGCTCGGGTCAGTCTGAGTTTCACATCTTTGGTTTCATATTTTTGGAGCTAGAGATCCGCCGTAGATTTAGCTGTCTACCTGATATTTCTATTCCAGTTATTTTCACTCAGCTTTTGCTTTTGTAGTAGAGAACTTATATACCTTGAATTTCCAAATATATTGCATTCAGACTTTGGTATTATGTATTAGTTTTGAGACTTTGTATCTAGTAGCTTCATGAACTACTATGTTTATTTTATTCCGCTGCGTATCTAGTAGACTTTGTATTAGTTTTGAGACTTTGTATCTAGTAGAATTTGTATTAGTTTTGAGACTTTCTGTCTAGTATCCGGGGTGTTTTTACCAAAATCTAAAGTCTTTTCAAATCATCATTCATTCATCTTCATATAGAGGCAAAATGGTCAATTTTGTATGCGTTAATTTTTTATAAAATTTACTTGCACGTTTTAATGTTGTTTTGTAGGAATTTGAGTGATTATTGGAAGAAGCTTTCATGTATGTATGCATGTACAAGTGAAGGAAGACAAAAGAATGAAGAAATAAAAGAATGCATGCAACATGGAGGAGCCCACCTACCCACTAACTCATGGACCACAATTAAAAGATAATGGAGATTAAAATGCACATGCACATGTTAACGGTGGATTAGGTAGAAGCTAATGATTACTTGGAGGTTACACTTCCTAAATGGCATTTTGGGTAGCTCCCTAAAATACGGATTAGGGTTTTATGCATGTATAAATACCCCCTTATATTTCACGTAGAGAGCTCTTACCTTCTCTTTAGTTAGTTTAGTTGTAGCCACAAATTGTAAACATAAACTCTATTTCTCTTTAATGGCTTCTTAGACTTGTCTTTATGCAATTTATTTATATGCAATTTTAATTCATGCTCCTTTCTTTTAAGTTTCTTTTTATGTTAGTAGTTTAGATCTATTTCTCTAATGCAAGTAGTTTAGATCTGTTTTATGCAAGTAGATTAGCTTTTTAGTTTATTTTAATTAGCTCTCTTCTTTCATGTTGAAATCACTTTATGTTATAATGAATTCAAATATGAGAAGCTAAGACCCTTCAATTTAGGGGTGATGAAGCTCTCATGAATCACATAAAGTTAGCATAGTGATTTCATTTGATCTCTTTTTTGCTTAATGGAAGTTTGATGTGGTAAAATTTTGTTGTTTAATATTGAATTTGATAGCTTATGTTGTTGACACCAAACAGGCTATGCTTAAACAAACATAAACACAAATTCCCTCTTCATCTACATATGATTTTGGTAATGTAGTGGATTTAGATTCACGATTTGATGGTCTATGTTACTAATTAATATTAAATAGATCATGCTTAGAATAGATTTTATTTTTAATTTCATTATCATTTTCATGAGAGTTGACAAGTGGTTTGGATGGTGTGTTAAAGTTTGATGGTTTATGTTGAGCTAATTAATAGCACAAATAGACCATACTTAGGATAAACACATGAACTAAATTCACAAATGAATAGAAAGAGAGATCACAATTTCATTGTGTTGATTTGTGTGATCATGAGAAGGGATTTGCCTCTAAATTGCCGTCTACTCTCATAATTTTTATTCACTTTGTTTTAGTTAGTTTTTACATTTCTTTTTAGTTAAAAAATTCTCAAGTTTGGTTTAAGTTGATTGAGTAGAATTTAAAATTAATTCAACTCCCTACGGATCGACCCATACTCGCATACCTACTACAATTGTACGACGTTCGTTTGCAGTTATTTTTATTACATTTTTTCAGCGATTTTACATTTTCTAACCAATAGAAATTTCGTCGTTGAACAAGTTTTTGGCGCCGTTGCCGGGAAAATAGATTTGATTTTAGTTTTATTCTTAGAATAATTTTTTATTTAATTTAATTGTGTGTTAATTTTGAGTGTTGAATTGCATTTTTTTTAAAAATAATATGTTGTGTTGTGTGTTTGTTGTTTGATTTGTGTGCTTGTTGTTTTTCTATTTGCATTTGCATTTCCAAAAAATATATATAAATATACAACTTCATTTCAAAACATAAAAAAATATTTCATTTACATTTACATTTCATATATTTACAACTTTTCTGTTTTTCCTTGTTACAACAACATACTTGCACATTCTCTGTGCACATACTCAATTTCTCTGTGCACATACTTTCTGCTTCCGCTCACATCCTCACTGTGCACCATCTTGCCACACTGCCTCTTCCCACAAACAACCATCATATCCCTCAACCAAAAACCACATTCACTTCAACAACCAAACAACCACAAACACAACATACACTACAACAACCACCACATAAACCATTACTGTCAAACAGTTCCACTGCCAAGTTCCACAAACCAACCAAACCACATACCACTTCAAACCAACACCACAGCTGTAACCATTTCTGCAACTACTACTGCACACTACGTTCTACCTGATCAATACAACCGATACAAAACCATGCATCAAAACTATTGTGCACAACACCGCTGTGCATATCAGAACTGCCTACCATGCTATCATCCCTCCATATCAACCACCATACCTCTGCACATTATCAACCATCCACCCATTGTCTTGAATCATCACAACCTGACCATCATCACAATCAAACACCCTGCATCAACACCATACCCACCATCAAACTACCCTTCTCCATGCTATTCAATCTTCATTACAAACTGCCTTTCTTCACCCCCCCCCCTCTACACTATCAACTGCCTTCACATTTCCTTCCATATTCTTCACTCTGCCTTGCCACCATCTCACTGTTTCATCCACAATACAGTACACATTTTGCCCTGCCTTCATATATCTTCAACAACTACTTCATCAAATACTCCAACATCCATCAACACCCCAGCAAGTCAACATCAGTACTTCACCCTACAACAACTTGCTCACTGCCTGATACAACAACACAACTACTGCTTAATGGTGGATTAGGTAGAAGCTAATGATTACTTGGTGGTTACACTTCCTAAAGGGGATTTTAGTTAGCTTAGCCATGTATAAATACCCCTTTATGTTTCATGTAGAGAGCTCTTACCTTCTCTCTAGTTAGTTTAGTTGCATCCACAAATTGTAAACATAAACTCTTTTTTTCTTTAGAGGCTTCTTAGCCTTTTCTTTATATAATTTATTTATATGCAATTTTAAGTCATGCTCCTTTCTTTTATGTTTCTCTTTATGTTAGTTGTTTAGATCTCTTTCTTTAATGCAAGTAGTTTAGCTTTATTTTATGCAAGTAGATTAGCTCTTTAGTTTATTTTAATTAGCTCTCTTTTTTCATGTTGAAATCACTTTATGTTATAATGAATTTAAATATGAGAAGCTAAGCCCCTTCAATTTAATGGTGATGAAGCTCTCATGAATCACATAAAGTCAACATAGTGATTTCATTTGATCACTTTTTGTGCTTAATGGAAGTTTTTGATGTGGTAAAATTTTGTTGTTTAATATTGAATTTGATAGCCTATGTTGTTGACACCAAATAGGCTATGCTTAAACACAAATTATCTCTTCATCTACATATGATTTTGGTAATGAAGCGGATTTAGAATCAAAATTTGATGGTCTATGTTACTAATCAATAGTAAATAGGTCGTGCTTAGAATAGATTTTATTTTTAATTTCATTATCATTTTCATGAGAGTTGACATGTGATTTGGATGTTGTGTTAAAGTTTGATGGTTTATGTTGGGCTAATTAATAGCATAAATAGACCATGCTTAGGATAAACACATCAACTAAATTCACAAATGACTAAAAAGAGAGATCATAATTTCATTGTGTTGATTTGTATGTCATGAGAAGGGATTTGCCTCTAAATTTTCTTCTACTCTCATATTTTTTATTCACATTGTTTTAGTTAGTTTTTACATTTCTTTTTAGTTAAAACAATCTCAAGCTTTGCTTTAATTTGATTGATTAGAATTTAAAATTAGTTCATTTCCTTGCAAATCAACTCGTACTCGCATACGTACTACAATTGTACACCATGCGCTTGCGGTTATTTTTATTACAATTTTTAACAGCAATTTTCAAATGGATAGGAAATTCCGCCATTATCAAACACGGAGGACATAAAAGCATCGACCACCTTTGGAGTAGCTTCGACCATCTCTGTAGTGTTAGTTTGTGGAAGTAAGGATCTTAATGCTAATTTAACACTAGAGGGGGGTAGATAGTGTTTAATAACTTTGATGAATCATTTTGAACTCTTTTAAGATTATAATTTAAATAATGCAAATTGATAATCTCAAATGCAAATACAGACAGATATAAATGCAGTAAAAGTAAAAGTAAAGAGTTGGAGAGATCACACTTGGATTTTTATAAGGCTTTAGAGCTACCTTACATCTAGTGTTGTACAATTTCTTTTATAGATTTTTTTCAAATATCAAAGTTTATACAATCTCGATTTCAAGGCTACGAGACACACCCTCTAGATTTTCCAAGCTTTGGGTACACTCACTGGATTCGAATGGGACACCAACACACCTACTTGGTTTCAAACAGGACACCTAGCACACCCACATAATTCACATGGGACACAAGCATACCCACTTGGATTTCAGGGACATAAAGCATACCCAAGAGTATTTGAATATGATTTGATAGAGCTTACAAAATCAATTTCTTGATCTTGACTACAAATAATCCTATAACCTCTTGGATAACACTTTGATCTTGATTTGAGTGAGAGAGATGAGAGAGAACAGAGAGTATACAATAGAGAATTAAATCAATAGAATTTGAATTTGATTCTGATTGAATTTGAGAAGATTGAGTAGAATTTCTTTTAGAAATCAAGAGAGTGAAAGAGGAGAGAAAATATGACAAAGTAGTTAACCAAAATTCGTTGAGAGAACCCCTATTTATAGAGAAACAATAGTCATGTCCATTCATAAAGAGAAACAATGAAAAGATACTTCCATTCAAATTTTGAAAATATCGGACCATATGTCAACATATGGGTACTATATATGTCGACATATCCTTTGAAAATTACTTCATAAAAATTGTCTTTAAAAATATTGAGTTTTTTAAAATATTTTGATACTTCGTAAAATCATTTAAGCATGGTTTATACATATTTTAATCATGATAAAACTTAAGAAAACTTTATAAAATTATTTTGAAATATTTAAATATAAATAATAAACAAAAAATAATATATATAAAGCAGAAGTGAATATATGTCAAAATCAAAGTATTAATGAATGTCAAAAATATACTTTTGAGCACCATACTATTTAGAAAATACAAAACCAAAAACTATATCTAAATACAATAAATTAAAAGTATACTAAGATATAAAATGCTTAAAAACTTAATTATTCAAAATATAATAAACTTTTTAATAAAAATAAGTTTAAAATTCATCTGAAAACTATTTTGGAAAGATGTTTGAAAAATCATTTTGAAAACAGGGATTCTTTGAAAACCATTTTTGAAAATCAGGATATTTGAAAATCATTTAAAATCATAGAATAGTTTTTTTAAAACTTTTTTGGAAAATGAAGAGATATCAAAAAGGTGCTACCAGGGTTTTAACAAAATAATTTATGACTCCATAACTTAACTTGATATCTTGAATCTTCAAACTCACGAGTCTTCAATCTCTGACTCTTGTATCTCTATATCAGCCTCTTGAATCTACACTTGATACTATACAGTCTTCCTAATCAATACCTATATAATATCCTGCACTATATACTATATAAAAACCTTATTATCTATATTTTATATGATGTCATATGGTTGTTGTCATCAAAACCAATGCCTAAGGTAATAACAATCTTCCCCATTTTGATAATGACAACCATGTTTATTAATTATGATATAACTCCCTCTGAGTTATAAAACTCCCCAAAATCTATGCCTAGATATTTCTTCCCCTTTGTCATCAACAAAAACTCCCCCTAACTAAAGAACTATATAATATATAAAAGTGATATATAAGAGTGATAATGCATAATTTAATCAATCCAATATATAGTCAAACCAATCAAACATCAATACAATTCAATCCAATCATAAGTCAAACAAATCAATCCAAACTAATTCTATCCTAAATAAGTTTATACACACCAATCCATACTTCTTATCTTAGTGTAATATGTTATTATACAAACTTAAATCGAATCCTATATATATTTATAAACAAACCAATTAACTTAAACTTAACTAGGAACTTCTACCTAACCATCAAAACCAAAAATTGGATCTGCTTTGATGGCATCTCAATCGTTATTGTCTTTGTTGATGGCACAATCTGGATTGTTGATTGGTTCACCTTTGATAAGGGAAGAAGTCATCCATCTAATAGCATCAAAATACTTTTCTTATTCTTTATCATATGCATTTGACAAACTTTTAGGCATCTTTGATTTCTAAGGATAAAGATAAGAATATTCTTAAATGATTGAGAGGTTTGTTCAAGATTCTCATACAATTTTTGTTGTGGAGAAGTCATATCTGAAAAGTTAAGTTTATAAGTGAAAAGGGAGAAGAAAGAGAGTGGAGAATAATGTTTTTCTAGAGTGAATAAGTTTATGTAGGGGTGAAAAGTCATTTGCATAAGTTGAATAGATGGTGGTTTTTTTATTTTGAATTTTAAAAATTTTTGTAATCTTCCCGTTATATGTCGACATATAAGGTATACATATGTTGACATATATACCATTTGTTGCAAAATTAATTTATTTGCTATATATTTGCAATTAGCCTAAGCTATTGCACTTTTATGACTTTCCAGAGACTAATAACAATGTATAACAGCAAAGGACAAGGTTTCATTGATAACTATAGATGAGTACATGAAATTTAAAGATAAAAATAAAAGATACATGGATTAAAACTAGAACAATTCAAACTAAAAGCTATAAATACAACTAGGAAGAAGTATATGAAGATGAGGACTTCCCACTAATTATGCAAATAATCTTCCCAAAGTACTTGTCTACTTTGTTGGAAAAAGAAATGAATGATTTCTTAAGCTTCTTTTGGTTATTAAGAAGTTTCTCTTGATTTTTGAGAATTTCCTTTATGGATGCATGTGTTGGCTTTTCGAGACTCTCCAAAGAAGTGTCTTCCTCCTCTTTTTGTTCTTCCACCTCTTCTCTAATTTCACACTTCTCTTCCCAAGCCAATCTTGCTTCCTTCTCCGAAAGAGTTTCATAAGGCTCAAAGATGGGTGAAATGTGCACGAGAGAAATGTTGGCCTTATCGAAGAGTTTTCAAGAAATGGTTTCCTCTCCTCTTAGGTCAACACCAAAATATGTGAATATTCTAGTGAGATACACACCATGAAAGAGTATGTTCTCGTGCCTAGAGATATTCTTAGGAAGAACTCATCCAAAAGAATGTGTGCCTAATTTATGTCATAATGACCACAAATTGCAAAAAGTGCTTTGAAAACCTTTTGAGTTGGGTTATTATAATTTCTCGTCCTCGGAGTTATGCTTTATTGCAAAAGGAGACTTAAAATTCTTACTTTAGGATGCAAATTCTTATTTTTAAACTCAAAATCATCATCACTTTCAAAAATATCATAAATAACTTTATGACTTTGATTTTCAATTTTAAAAGACGAAAGGTCCATTCCACTAGATTTGCATTTGAGAATGTTACCTAAAATTTCACAATTCAAAACAATTTGAGTGCCTTTGACACTACTCCAAACTTCACCTTAATTTCCTTCATAAAACATTCCTTCTAAATTAGCATAAAACATTTTTATTAAGTTTGGAAAACACACAAAACCATTTTAAGAAGCATTAATTAGACCAAGAATTCCATTTTGATTACAAAGATCATTAAGATCATAAGAAGGAAAATCATCAAATTTGGCGAATCTTCTAGGAGAGACTTTTTCGAAAGAACTATATTCCATATAGGCTTCAATTGCCTCTTTATCATGGAAGAGATAGCCTTTGGTTTCGTTTGAAAGCCTTATGGTTTTCGAAGTGTTGCTTGAAGATGCCATTGATGAATCAGTAGATAGGTTCTCTGGTCAATAGACATCTTTATAGGACATTGGAGTTGGTGAAATGGTGGAGGGGATTTCAAATTTTTAATTTAAATGAAAGTTCAAATTCTGAATTCATGTGCATATGTCGACATATGCATAGTGGGTATGTCGACATATAGCCCATGAATTTCAAAATGAGGAATTGAATAAATTATTCCTATTTACTTATATATGTATACATATAATTATCATATAATTATTACTAATCTATATACTTAGTAAATAATTTAAAATTAATTTAAATATATATTTAATATTATTTTTTATTCAATGTTATATTCTTATCAAAATAATTTTATAAATTTTTCTTTGTGTGTGTGTATATATATTATATTCATCCAATATAATTAATTTATAGATTATTCCTAACAATCAAAAGCAACAAAAAATCCAATCAAAAGTTTAAATTTTAAAAGCGTACCTATTTTTACTCCATTTCTTCGATCTTTTCTGAATTTAATTGACTGTTGCTGTGAAGCAAATATTGGCATCTTTTGTATCTTGTTCATTATCACTTGAGGAAGTATCTGAATCGTCTAATGTTGCAATATAAGCCCTTCTTCATTTTTTGGATGAATCATTATTAGGTGATATTTTCGGTTTCTCCAGTTGTGGAAAGTCTCTCTGCATATGACCAAATTCATTGCAGTTAAAGCATCCAATAACATTTCCACTTCCAGGATTTTTGTTATCATGTCTCCTGAGATTATTCATTTTTCTGTATTTCAGAAATTTTCTGAAATTTCTGGTCATGAAAACAATTTCCTCATCATCATCATTGTCTGAATCCAGATGATCTATTATTGCATTGAAAGCAATGGATTTCTTTTCTACTGCCTTGCTTTCTCTTCTGCCCTGCATTTGTGCTTCAAATGACATTAAATTGCCAATTAACTCTTCCAATTTCAGAGTGTTAATGTCATTAGCCTCTTCAATTACAAGAGTCTTTTGGTCCTACAAAAGAGTAAGTGAATTAAGGATTTTTCTAATTTGATCCTCTTCAGAAAAACTGTTACCCAATGCAATTAGTGAATGTACTATATCTTTAAATCTACTATACATATCAGAATTGGACTCATTTTAAATAATTGAAACCGATTAGTTAACACAGAGATTTTGGTCCATTTTACTTTACTAGTGCCCTCATGTGTAACTGGCATTTTTCTCCATATTTCATATGCAGACATACAAATAGACACACTATCGAATTCATTCTTATCTAATGAACGAGACAGAATATTCGTGGCTTTAGAGTTACTTTGTGCAAGTGCCTTTTGGTCAGCGGTCCATTATGAAAAGTTAGTCTAGCGCTCATCATACTCATTTTGTGTGACACTCCAAATATCTAGACCAAATGATTGTAAATATATTTTCATTCTACATGACCAATATGTGTAATTACTGCCATTAAAAAGTAGGGGTCTAGCAGTAGATTGTCCTTCGACAAAGGTGTTACTAACAAGTGAACCAACGACGTTGTTAGCCATTTAAACTTTTCAAAAATCAAAATTATGAATACGTTGAAAACCAATGCTCTGATACCAAATGTTAGTTTGGGGAAGTAAGGATTTTAAGGCTAATTTAACGCTAGAGGGGGGTGAATAGTGTTTAAAAACACTAGTGAATCCTTTTGAATTCTTTTAAGATTATAATTTAAACAATGAAAATTGACAATCACAGATGCAAACACAAACAAATATGAATGCATAAAAAGTAAAAGGTAAAGAGTTGGAGAGATCATACCAGTATTTTTATACTGTTTTGGAGTTATCCTACATCCAGTCTCGTACAATTTCTTGTATAAATTTCTTTTCAAATATCAAAGTTTAAACAATCTAAAGGCTACGAGACACACCCTCCAGATTTCTCGAGCTCTGGGTACACTTACTGGATTCGGACGTGACACCAACACACCCACGTGGATTCAAACGGGACACCAGGCACACCCACTTGATTCGGACGGGACACAGGCACACCTGCTTGGATTTCAAGGACACCAAACACACCCAAGAATATTTGAATATGATTTGATAGAGTTTACAAAATCAATTTCTTGATCTTGAGTATAAATAATCCTATAACCTTTTGAATAAAACTTTGATCTTGAATTGAGTGAGAGAGATCAGAGAGATCATATAGTATACAATAGAGAATTAAACCAATAGAGTTAGAATTTGATTCTGATTGAATTTGAAAATATTTTGAGTAGAATTTCTTTTAGAAATCAAGAGAGTGAAAGAGGATAGAAAATATGAGAAAGTAGTTAGCCAAAATTCATTGAGAGAACCCATATTTGTAGAGAAATGGTAGCCATGTCCATTCGTGAAGCGATACGATGAAAAGACACCTCCATTCAAAAATAAATTTTGAAAAGCACTATATGTCATCATATGGGTACAATATATGTCAACATATACTTTGAAAATTTGAAAATTAATTAATAAAAATTGTTTTGAAAATATCAAGTTCTGTAAAATATTTTGATACTTTGTAAAATCATTTAAGTGTAGTTTATACATATTTTAATCATAATAAAACTTAAGAAAACTTTATAAAATTATTTTTAAATATTTAAATATAAGTAATATATACAAAAATAATATATAAAGTATAAGTGAATATATGTTAAAATCAAAGTACTAATGAATGTTAAATATATACTTTTGAATACCATACTGTTTAGAAAATATAAAACCAAAAACTATATCTAAATATAATAAATTAAAAGTACATTAAAATATAAATTGGTTAAAATCTTAATTAATTGAAATATAATAAACTTGTTAATAAAAAGAATTTTAAAAAGAATTTGAATACTATTTCGAAAAGATGTTTGAAAAATCATTTTGAAAACAAGGATTCTTTAAAAATCATTTTTGAAAACTAGGATATTTGAAAATCATTTAAAACTTGTGGATAGTTTAAAAAACCTTTTGGGAAATAAAGAGAGATCAAAGAGGTGCTACCATAGTTTTAACAAAATAATCTATGACTCTATAACATATCTTGATATCTTGAATCTTCAGACTCATGAGTCTTCAATCTCTGACTCTTGAATCTCTATTTCAGCCTCTTGAATCTGCTCTTGATACTGTATGATCTTCTTAATCAACACATGTCTAATATCCTACACTATATATATATATATCTTGATAAAAACAATAGTATCTATATTTTATATAATGTTATATAGTTGTTGTCATCAAAACCAATGCCTAAGGTACTGACATGTAGCAGCAGACTTTTTTACGTATTTGCCTTGAATCTCCTTAAGCAACTCACTTTTAATCGATACAAGCTCCACAACAGCATATCTATGTTCTATAAGGACTTATGAGGGTCCTCCTTCTCCACAACCAAAACACGGTCTATAACAATGGCTTAATTTGGCTTGGCACCATTCTCAAATTTAGTATTACGAATAACACTATCTCTGTCTACAAGGCTTTCCACTTCCTTCAGCTTATTGTGAACCTTTTCTTTACATCTAGGAATCTAGGTCTTTACTAATGGACACTAAACTTTGAGATGACCAAAACAAATAAAATAGTCACATATAGGTGGAGGGCTTTCATATATAATTGTTTGTGAGAATACCTACCTCTCTTCTTTCTTAGCCTCCGCTATATTTGGTAAGCCCAGTTTTGCATCAACATTCACTAACACTCTAGCCAAAGAAATACAACTATTATTTTTAGTAGCATCATCCATTCTAAATGGTTTGCCAATAGGACTAAGCAACGCATTGTGCGCTTTAGTACCCCATAAATGACAACTAAGACGATAAAGCCTAATCCAAATAGGCATCAAAGTGAGAAGATCTCTATCCATAGTCATAGAAGTTGATAACATCTTCATAATTATGAGTCTTTTTTTTGAAAAACCAAGGTCTACCCTCTAGAACACTGGAACAATCTTTATCCAAAAAGAATCTAATAACAAAAAACCCATTTTCTCTAGTTTGAACTTTAAACTCCTTTTCCATCTTCCATACCCTCCTTGTGAATGCTTCAAATGCTTTAAAATAGGGTTTATTCCCTACTACATAAAGTAGTAAATAATTTTTCCATCCCTCTTCTGCTTCTACAATCGCCTCCTTAGATAGGCAACCCCTAATTCTACCATTCTCCTCTTTAGTTTGAACAAAGCCTAAATTATTTTGTAAGGTTGAATCCGCTCCACAACTTTTAACTACACCAACATAAGAAACTTTATTTGCTTCCTTATGAATTGTAAATTTCACACCTTTCCTATTCATTTCTGATTATTTATCTTCTAATCCACCACGAGATGAGGTTGGAGGTCGCTCGAATTCCAGCCCCCATTCTACCGCCTTCCTACCTTTACACACCATCTCTTGTCAACCCTCCTCAACTTCCTTCTTTTGACTAAAACTCATGTCATTAGAAATAGATTAAGAAATAAAAGATAGATAAAATTAAAAGGAGGAAAAATTCAAAAAATGAAAGTTAAATGAAAATCATAGATCACCTGGAACGGTATAAGAGCATTGCCATTTTTATTTTTAAAATATTAAAATGTTATTTTCCAATCAAGGAGCATAATACCATATTTTATCTATCATATAATCAACATCAATGGTTTAAATAGTGCCAATAAGTTTAATTAGTAGTGATCAAATGTCCTAGAAAATCAATCCTTTAAACAAACCAATACGTTTTTTAAATATATACTAAAATGAAAAAAATTATAGATATTAGTCCATTTCCATGATTCTCAAATCTAGATGTAAGAGTGAAAATCTATCTTCTGAAAGAGGTTTTGTAAAGATATCGGCCAGTTGGAAATTAGTTGAAATAAATTTGATGCAGGTATTTTCTTTTGAAATGTGATCTCTAATAAAATGATGTCATATGTCTAGTACAAGAGCGGTGAACAGGATTATTTGACAAGTCAATTGCACTTTTGGTACAAAACTTTATAGGTACATGTTTATGTACTAAGCCAAAGTGTAACACTCTACCTCTATATCCATAATACCAAAGAGTATTACATGGTAATATTGTCTAATAATACAGAGAATGAGGTGATATTAGGATTATACATGTGAATATTTCCTTAGGCTAACACCGATATGTACCTCAAATCACATAACACTTACCATTATGTACTTGGTATCGGCATAAAGCAATAAACATGTGTAGTTACTAGGATAGAATAATACATTATACAAAATAAATAGACAAACACTACAGTGTCATAACACAACGATAAAATATAATACAACAATAATATGGTATCATGGTAGGTATAGAAAATGCTAGTCAAACTCCCACCACCATCAAATATACGTATCATAGTCCAATAAATAAATCATCATAATAAATGAGGCTACAAAAATACATAAAGGGGTCGGAAACCTACTATGTAACCAAAAGGTACCTAATAGATCTAGAAGACTACTTCGTCCCTAGACCCGAAATACCTCAGACTAACTCGAGTATTATAGAATATTGAATGGGTCAGGCTATGTCTAAAATGTAAATGTCAATATGTGATAGTAATAACATGTATCTCGTAAGTGACATATAATCATCCTCAAACATATGAATATAACTAAAACCATATGCAACATCAATACTCATCCATACTATAACATATCACTAAACATCCCAAAAGTGAATCAACTAATAGTCCAATAATCAACCATCATAAGAAATCTTCTACAAAAGAATATGGCATGCACTCCATTAAGCCTAGTCTAGGACTCAGCTGAACTTAAAACTAATAGACATATACGGGGTCAACTTACTCAATACGACGTACTCTCATTACTGTCGGCAACCATCTCCCCGATGATCATATAATGACTCGCACACAGGGATGATTACCTCATGTAACAGCCTGCTATTTCGAACCATTCAAATCGATAATCATCCACTCATTTCAAACTTGAATCGCTCCAAACAACAGATTGTTAATTTATAATTGGCAAAACTTAGCATATTGAAACACCTCACACCCCTTAGTATTCCTAAAAAAGTGCACACCAATGGATGTGGTGCGTCATAGGTATAGCTAAAGCATTACAGAGACTAAGATTCACAAGACAAATAAGTAAAAACAGCGGAAAACATTAAAATAATAACTCATCATTCAGAATTAAACTTCATTTCCAAATAAGTCATAAAAACATAACATGTCTCAAAAACTCAAAATGTCTCATGTCTCATGAAAATACATCTCAGTATCATAAAATCAGAGTATAAAAGCAACAATAATAATCATAATCTGTAACAACCCGCATATTTATCGGTTGTATATTTAAATATTTTATTTAAATATAATGTCGTTTGTCGGATTATAGTCCAAAAAGATACTTTTTGCAAACGGTCGAATTGGAGCTCGAAACCACTTCCATTGAGTTCAAAATGTCGTTTGCGATCTTTTTGAGTATAAGCTTCGATATGTTTAGAGTTTGTGGAGTTTTGACCCTTTTTCACTTTGGACTTGGGTTTAGGTTCAGCCCTTAACCCCACTTAACCCCCCCTAACTCAGCTCCTTCTCTTCATTCCATCTTCATTTCATTTCTTTTCTCAAGCTAAAGCTGAAAATGGTGGAAAGGAAGAGGAATTAGATATTCCAAGCCCTAGTTTCTCCTTGCAAACTCGAATCCTTGCTCCAAAATCGAATAGAAGCCATTGGTAAGCCTCCTCTTCATCTTCTCCAACTCTTTCTCCTTCAATTCCAGAAAGTTTCCTAACCCTAACTTAGGAAATACTTGTTTTGATCTTAGATTGAAGCTTGTTGAGTTGAAGTAGTGAGTGGTTGATCTTCTCTTTGCAATTGAGCCTCTTCTTCTTTGTTTTGGGTAAAAAGGTGAGATTTTTATCTCACATCTATGTGTATATCTATCATTGATGTTGGGTATGAATTCCTAAAAAATATTCATGTGCTATTGCTTTTGGTTTGGAAAGAATTGGTA
This sequence comes from Allium fistulosum, assembly GCA_030737815.1. Classification (NCBI taxonomy): domain Eukaryota; kingdom Viridiplantae; phylum Streptophyta; class Magnoliopsida; order Asparagales; family Amaryllidaceae; genus Allium; species Allium fistulosum. The sequence continues at coordinate 286,148,214 of CM060904.1, read as the reverse complement.
TTCACTTGATAGGGCAAGAAGTGCTGGAAAACAGGCTCCGGCCGACCGAACGCAGGGTCCGGTCGACCGACCTGCTACCTGAGCACTTCCCTGCCTCTATTTTGGGAGTGCAGGAATCTGGGCTCCGGCTGACCGACCCAGGAAGTCCGGTCAACCGACCTGCTTCCCGAGAATTTTTCCAGGACAGTGTCCGGTCGACCGAGCCCTGTAGCCGGCCGACCGACCTGCTCCTGTTTTCCCTGTTTTGCCCACCTTTTGTTGTTTTGATTGATATTTATATTCCCTAGTGCATCGCCTTTCGGTGTTGGTCTTTTTGAGCCGCATGATATGTAGCGATCATCTAGTGGAACTTGTGTACCTTCATTGGTATTTGTTATTTGCCTTTTGGCTTGATTTGGGATATGATGTCCTTTGCTTGTTGAGATGCCGATGATATGAGGCTTGTTTTGTTATGATTCATCTTATGTCAGATGATTGAGTTATCTCCTTTAGAGATAATTGTTATACTATATGATCTTGCAGGTTTATTATCGTTCAGTTTATCTAACTGATTTGTTTAGCTAGACTGACCCGTGTATTCTATACTCGGGTCAGACCGATATGTTTCAGGTTAGGTGCTTTTAGACTTAGCCTCTTTTGCTTCCGCATGGACTATTCCGCTAGCTTCTTTTTGTCTTAGCTTTTTGTGTAGTCCTTATCTATTGTAACTCTGATATGTATTCTTGTGAACTCGTCTGTATATTGTGGTTTGCTATACCACTTGACATGTATCATTTTGTATACTCTACTTTGTAACAGAATATGTGTTTATGATGATCCGCTGTTCTGTGATGTATATTACATTGAGTTGTTACATTTTGTTCTGATAGATCCTATAGCCATTGTAGTTTTTCTTTAAGCATTTATTGAACTTGTCGAACCACATGAGATGATAAAAACCACTTTTCGGCGTGTTCAGTAGATAGTTAAAGTAAGACTACACATGGTCGCTTCCATTATACTCGATTGTCCGCATTAGCAGACGGTATTATCCATATAATACTCTTTGTTAATGAGGCTCTCGGAGTGGGGCGTTACAGCTTGGTATCAGAGCTGAGTTCAGAATAAAATATGATAAACACATAACAGAAGCACATATTATGGTACATCAAAGTGTACTAAGTGTTACAAATCTTTGAATCATCGTGCTTTTATTCCTTTCGTGCTTTTGGGGTAGATAGGATTAGGGGAATACGTCTAGGAATGTATTTTCTATTCCGTAGTATTCCGTATTGAAGTATCTACCTTGTGATTAATCTTGTTCTTATCTTGACTTTCAGCTTATGGCTGGAATAGGCAGAGGACGACGCTCGGGTGTTCGGCAATCCAGTGGCTCACATCCGGACGGCGTTTATATGTCAGCCGATCAGTTTTTAGAGTTGTTTAGGAGCATTCAGCCTCCAGTTCCTACTCGAGTGTCTCAACCTCGCAAGTCTACCTTTGCACGCTTGTGTAGTGATTTTACTCATCTTGGAGGAAAGCCGTTTAAAGGCTTTGAGTCTGTTCTTGAGACCCAAGCTTGGTTTCGCACGTGCGAACGTATCTTCTCTCGCATGGATCTTTCTGACCATGATCGAGTTCTTGTAACTTCTAGTTTATTGCAAGAGCGTGCCCTTGATTGGTACGAGCTTCTTATATCTGAACTTGATGAGTCTGTTCTTTCTTGGACTCAGTTTCGGGAACGATTCGAACTCAAGTTCGTTCCTGAATCTGAGAAAGCTTTGTTGGCCCGACGCTTTCTTGAATTGAAGCAAAGGGAGTCTTCCGTTTCTGAGTATGTTGCATCTTTCGAGGCCTTATCTAAGTATGGTCTTGAATTTATTAGCACTTCTTATAAGAAGAATCTGAAGTTTGTTTCTGGTCTTAAGAAATATCTTAAGAAATCTTTGATGCTTGAGCTTAAACTTTCTTTTGAGGAGTTAGTTGATTCTGCACTTCATCTCGAAGCCATCGAGAGGGATTGCGATAGTGGTGATGATGTTGAGGTTCGCGAGAACCCCAACAAAAAGCAGTCTCCATTGGATGAGCCGGAATTTTTCCCTTCCAAGAAGAAAAAGCCCGTTGAATCTGATTCTCAGTCTCAGTTTGCTGGAACGCCTTCCATTCGTAAGTGTCTCAATTGTGGTTCTCCTGATCATATGATTCGAGCTTGTCCTAAGCCTCTCTTCTGCCGCTACTGCAAGAAGGAAGGTCATCATATTTCTGCTTGCCCTACTGTTCCTGGTGGTGCTAAGCCAGGAAAGCCAAGGATAGCGGATGCTTCTGGAGGTTCTCCTCAGGGATGAGGTATGTCTCCATCTATTTTTGCAGATTTCTATTTTTCCTTTGTGATTTCGATTCCAATTTGATGGCATCATTTTATTCTTTAAGCCCTCATGATGAGGAAAGGGTTGTTTCTCTCATTCTTGTAGTTTGAGAATTTTCCGGTATTTTGGTCTTGTCTTAGGATTATTACCTAAGCAATCTTTTGAGTAGTGTTAAGGTCTTTTTAGCTCGACCTTACCACTGGTTTTCATTTGGCTACGAGTTGCGGAAGTTAGCATTCCACTTACCGCATTCCGCACTTGTTGTGATTCTTATGAATGATTTATTATGTCATTCAGTTTTTTTTCTCATTTCATCCATTTTATGAATCGAGTATTCTGTGAATATCTCGATGATTCCATTTTTGTATTTATTGGTTTTGGATGGAAAATAGTAATTTAAAATTTTGCAAATCTTTTTCATAAGATTTATTTATGAGTACAATTGGATTTTTGATCTTTAAAAGAACAAAGGATATTCTTAAAAGTTTTTAAGAAACATGTTTATTATCTAAAAGATGATTTTGTGATTGTATTGCCCATTAAGTGCTTTAAGAATTCTGGTCGATGCGCTTGATCAACGTTATCGATAGGAATTTCCTAAACGCTTTGATGAGACAATCAGACACAGTAAATTGAATTGTAAAATAAAAGTTTTTCTGAAAAGATAATTACATAAAGGTAATTTTAATTTTGAAAGTCTTAGCTTTTTGGGAAAGAAAATTATTTTAAAAGAACTCTTTCTTTCCAATATTCATATTCTTGTTATTCCCGTAGGGAACCAAGATTCTATCTTTTGTACCAATGCTAAATCGTATTGGTTTGGATGCCGTTCACTTGCAAAAGAGAACGTGCTATCATTTATTCTTCTAAATAGTTATAGCCTATCGAGACTAGATATGCCACTCATGATCTAGTGCTCGCGGCTATTGTTTTCGCTTTTAGAGTTTGGCATCATCGTTTGTTTTGGCGGAGAAATTTATTCTCCACCTCAATCATAAACCTTTGGAATATTTATTTCTCATAAGGAGCTGCTCGAGTTCCTTGTATCTTATGACCTTGATATTCTTTGTATACTCCCGGAATAGGGAAGTCGTGTTGCCAATGCCCTTTGTTGGAAGCAAAAAGTGGGTATTTCTTTGTTGAAGTCCGAATGGAATGATTTTTTTACCAAGTTCATCGGACGTTTTGTTGTACTTTGTTTCATTGAGCTACGGTTCATTTGACGTACCGTTTGTATTACGTCGGTGTTCCGAATTATTTGAGCTTAGGAATCTAGAGAATTCTCTAAGCAACCAAGTTCGGACCTATCTTTCCATGCTCTTTATGATGAATTTCTGTTCTTCTTATGTGTTGATATGTTTTTGGTTGTTACTCTTTATTTTCTTCTTAAGAATTGCGAGGACGCAATTTCTTAAGGAGGGGAGTCTGTAACAACCCGCATATTTATCGGTTGTATATTTAAATATTTTATTTAAATATAATGTCGTTTGTCGGATTATAGTCCGAAAAGATACTTTTTGCAAACGGTCGAATTGGAGCTCGAAACCACTTCCATTGAGTTCAAAATGTTGTTTGCGATCTTTTTGAGTATAAGCTTCGATATGTTTAGAGTTTGTGGAGTTTTGACCCTTTTTCACTTTGGACTTGGGTTTGGGTTCAGCCCTTAACCCCACTTAACCCCCCCTAACTCAGCTCCTTCTCTTCATTCCATCTTCATTTCATTTCTTTTCTCAAGCTAAAGCTGAAAATGGTGGAAAGGAAGAGGAATTAGATATTCCAAGCCCTAGTTTCTCCTTGCAAACTCGAATCCTTGCTCCAAAATCGAATAGAAGCCATTGGTAAGCCTCCTCTTCATCTTCTCCAACTCTTTCTCCTTCAATTCTAGAAAGTTTCCTAACCCTAACTTAGGAAATACTTGTTTTGATCTTAGATTGAAGCTTGTTGAGTTGAAGTAGTGAGTGGTTGATCTTCTCTTTGCAATTGAGCCTCTTCTTCTTTGTTTTGGGTAAAAAGGTGAGATTTTTATCTCACATCTATGTGTATATCTATCATTGATGTTGGGTATGAATTCCTAACAAATATTCATGTGCTATTGCTTTTGGTTTGGAAAGAATTGGTATTCACTTGATAGGGCAAGAAGTGCTGGAAAACAGGCTCCGGCCGACCGAACGCAGGGTCCGGTCGACCGACCTGCTACCTGAGCACTTCCCTGCCTCTGTTTTGGGAGTGCAGGAATCTGGGCTCCGGCTGACCGACCCAGGAAGTCCGGTCAACCGACCTGCTTCCCGAGAATTTTTCCAGGACAGTGTCCGGTCGACCGAGCCCTGTAGCCGGCCGACCGACCTGCTCCTGTTTTGCCTATTTTTGTTCGTTTTGATCGGTTTTCCAAATCTTATCGATGCAAGTTGTTTTTTAATGTTTGTTATTGCATCTTTGGCTTTGATAACATACTTTTGACTTCATTCATGAGTTTTATAAATAATCCCTCTAAATCGTATTAAAAGCTCCCTTCTCCGCTTTATAAATTTCTATTTAAACACACATGATTTTGCACTTCGAACGAAGTGGAAAGGAGATTAAATGGTTAGGTAAAACACGGACCATGAATCCGCGCGTTCACCTTTCCGATTAGTCCCCGACCTATTCGATTGATCGTTTTGACCTTTGTGTCTGGTTTACCGATGACATGAGGTAAACTTTGTAATGCTTTGAGTGTGAAATTGGCTAATGGATAGTAAACCGTTTAGTGCGAACGAGTGGTTATGGGACATATGTTAACACTTTTCGGGTTCCTTTTCGAGAGTTATGACACATTCCGCCAGTTAGTGGTGTCCAGTACTGGGCCTCCGGACCTTCACCACTACGGTTTGTTGCCTTTGGGATAGTGTCTTCGGACAGTCTCCCTAGGTTTGTTGCCTTCGGGTATGTGCCTTCGGGTTTGTGCCTTCGGGTTTGTTGCCCTATAGTATCGCTTCCGATGTTGGTCTTTTTGAGCCGCATGGGTGATATTGGGTTTGGAGCCTTCGGGCTTATGGATCCTTGTTTATACAGTACTGAGCTCGAACAATCTTTTGTTGTTTTGATTGATATTTATATTCCCTAGTGCATCGCCTTTCGGTGTTGGTCTTTTTGAGCCGCATGATATGTAGCGATCATCTAGTGGAACTTGTGTACCTTCATTGGTATTTGTTATTTGCCTTTTGGCTTGATTTGGGATATGATGTCCTTTGCTTGTTGAGATGCCGATGATATGAGGCTTGTTTTGTTATGATTCATCTTATGTCAGATGATTGAGTTATCTCCTTTAGAGATAATTGTTATACTATATGATCTTGCAGGTTTATTATCGTTCAGTTTATCTAACTGATTTGTTTAGCTAGACTGACCCGTGTATTCTATACTCGGGTCAAACCGAGATGTTTCAGGTTAGGTGCTTTTGGACTTAGCCTCTTTTGCTTCCGCATGGACTATTCCGCTAGCTTCTTTTTGTCTTAGCTTTTTGTGTAGTCCTTATCTATTGTAACTCTGATATGTATTCTTGTGAACTCGTCTGTATATTGTGGTTTGCTATACCACTTGACATGTATCATTTTGTATACTCTACTTTGTAACAGAATATGTGTTTATGATGATCCGTTGTTCTGTGATGTATATTACATTGAGTTGTTACATTTTGTTCTGATAGATCCTATAGCCATTGTAGTTTTTCTTTAAGTATTTATTGAACTTGTCGAACCACATGAGATGATAAAACCACTTTTCGGCGTGTTCAGTAGATAGTTAAAGTAAGACTACACATGGTCGCTTCCATTATACTCTATTGTCCACATTAGCAGACGGTATTATCCATATAATACTCTTTGTTAATGAGGCTCTTGGAGTGGGGCGTTACATAATCCCTCTCACAAGTGCCAATCCATCATAAGCCAAATGGAAAAGATGAAAAGCAGAAGAATACATCTGAAATAAGAAAACTCTGGGAATGAATCTCCAAGCAAGCTACTCAACTCTGCTGGCCTATTGGGGGGAAATGGGGAAATAGAGGAGTGAGTTAGACAATAAGTCTGGTGAGTGGGAGTAATTACTAGTATTTCTAAGCAAGATAAAGATAATAGACTAAGCAACAGTTCTAGCTTGAAAGGAAAATACAGAAAGGGTAAAATAATGTTTCTGATTCTGTTTGACTGTTTGCTTTGATCGTTTGATTGTGATTGTTTGCACTTTTCCTAAACTACTGTGATTAGGTTGAAACCCTAATCTTATCTCAACTGCTAACTTGATTAGGCTGAAATCCTAATTATGCCCGTTGATCGTCGTGTTCTATCTCTGTTGTGCCACTGTGAGCTGGTCCAATCCTATTGGTCCCACAGCAAAAGATACCTCTTAGCACTTGGAACGCAATAGCGAATTATTTACCTTAATCGATGTCGCACGCTCTGTCATCGCCGGTACACACTAACTGTCGCTCCCTGTTGTGACCTCTTATTTACCCTAATCAGCATAAGCGTGCCTAGCCTCACCTAACTGTTGTGAGACCATCAGTCATAGACCTGAAAGGGAATGCTACCCAGCCTCACCTAGATGTTGTGAGACCATCAGTCCTAGTCCTGAAAGGGAATGCTGCCGGTACTGGTCCTAATAAAAAAAATTCTAGTTTGCGCCCCTTGCCCAAATCCCCAGATTTGAGCTTCTATCTATTGGCCACTTATTTACCCTAATCAGCATAAGCGTGTCCCAGCCTCACCAAACTATTGTGAGACCAACAGTTCCTGACTGAAAGGGAATGTTGCTGGTATGGGCCCTACATCTATGTTTGCTTATTAACTTAATTTAAGTTTTAAAATAAGCCTCTTCTGTTATTTCTACTATGTTTGCTTATTAACAAGATCTAAAAATAAGCCACTTTTGTTATTTCCGCTATATTTGCTTATTAACAAGATCTAAGTTTTAAAATAAGCCTCTTCTGTTATTTCTTTCTTTCTAATTATAACCTGTGTTATAATTGTTCTTGCAGCAGTTATTCTTCTATTTTCTCTTTTTAGTTATAACCACTTGTTATAACTATGCTTGCAAATATCTAAAATTTGCCTATTTCAGTCCACCTCTATTTTTATTTCAGTTTTTCTTATTTTACATCTGATTTCTATAAATTTAGTGTTTTTCTATTTTAATCCATATTAGCGAATTCTTCTCTTTTTAATTTATTCGCGTAAAAAGGGATTAAATCTCTATAAAAAAAGAAACTAGCATTTATAGGCTAAACTCTAACTTAAAACAGATGTAAATAACTGTAAATAACTATAAATAACAGAATAAAATAGCTTAATAAAAATAGACTGAAAAGAACTTCTGAAATTTACTTCAAACTGATTGTAAATAAACTTATATAAAAACTGTCTCAAAATTGAAGAAAAAATACCACTATTGAGAATCCTATTATTTTAAATTACTTAAAAATCTAAAAAGGTTATAAAACACTCCCCTGTGGTCCTTAGCTCTAATCCTTGGCCTTCCCGGATCCACTTTAAGGGCGTAGAATATTTTTATCAAAAAGATCTTCTGCCTAGAAAAAATTTCTATTTAGGGTTTAGCCTCAGGCAATGAACCCAATTGGGAGAAAATCTGAATGAGAAAAATAGCTAGGCCTAGGGTTCTATTTATAGTGTGACTTAGGGATCTTAGACCTTTGGATTTGAAGATTAAATCTAGTGCAACCACGTCATAGGCTCTCTAGGAACCATCGGATGGAAGCACGAACGCACAGGATTTGAGAAAAATCAAGTTATGACGTGTACGCTTCGATCTGGACGAATCTACATTCACTAACTAAGGCCGGTCAACCAAGCTTCTATGGGGGTCGACCCTATGGTCGACCTATGTATAACGGGGGTCAACCCTAAGGTTGACTTGACCATTGGCATGGGTCGACCCATGCCTTGCAATTTTTTTTTCGTTTTAGTTGATTTCTTGTTTCTCTCGTATCTTCTCCATACTGACTCGGATTTCGACAAGTTACATATGGAATTTGATCAAAAAATCGCCACAGACCCAATGGTGCAACTCCCATAGCTCAATTCTGATAATTTCACAAACTTATTTTATTATTTAATTAATTCGTTAATTAATTATTTTAACTTAAATTTTGGGTTGTTACATTCTCCCCTCCTTAAGGAATTTCGTCCCCGAAATCTCCAAGGACAGAAGAGTGAAATAAATATTTTCATCCAAATTCTACAACCACATATGCAATAGCGTAGTGTCAATGTCCCTAACTAATTCAAAAGGTTAGGTGGTCTACTGATTCAGTCGACCTCCTTTTTATGCAATCATGTCCATGTGTATCCAAATGAATGCAAATTTCCTTATTATAACTGATAGTTCTACATGCGTGCTACACTCATCATCCAAATGCAACAATCTTATGTTGATCACCCATTTATAGCAACCATAAAATAAAATAAAAATGCAAGTGCACACACATCCATAGGCATATGCTTTAATGACCTAGTTAGGCCGATCCCTAAGAAATAATAGTGCCTAGTGTATGTATATGCATCCATTAGCATCCACTAGCAAACACTTACAACCACTAAAGTCCATCATACATAACATGTTCTAGTAACATGTTTACATTCAGTCCTACCATCCATAGGTTAAATCCTAAGATCTACCCAAAGGATACTAAAGGAAAGAACCTATTCAAAGCTAATGATGGAAATAGGAAATTCAAAACGTACTATCGAAAAGATATGGATAAGAGGTACGTATTTTCTCCTCAGCCTCCCATGTAGCATCCTCGATACTATCTCCCCACTGCATCTTAACCAATGGGACTTCCTTATTCCTAAGCTTCTTGATATCATGTCCAACGATCTTGGTAGGAATGAGATGAACCGATGCTTCTTTCTCCACTTCAACTTCCTCACGTAGGCTAGGTTCCACTACCTCTGCTAAATCATGTAAGCACTTCCTCAAGTGTGAAACATGGAAAAACATCATGAACTCCCATGAGCCTCTTAGGTAGCTTTATTTGATATGCCATTTTCCCTGCCCTTTCCACAATGGGGAACGGTCCTACGAATCTGGGAGCAAGTTTCCCACTTGATCCAAACCTCACTAACTTTCTTAGCGGAGATACCTTAATGAAAACCAAGTATCCTACCTCAAAATTAATAACATACAACTATCCTACCTCAAAATTAATGAAAACCAAGTATCCTATCTCAAAATTGTAGAAAAACTACAACTATTGAGAACCCTATTATTTTAAATTACTTAAAAATCTAAAATATTTACAAACCACTCACATGTGGTCCTTAGCTCTAATCGTTGGCCTTTCCGGATCCACTTCTAGGACGTAGAGCATTTTTATCAAAAAGATCTTCTCCCTAGAAAAAATTTCTACTTAAGGTTCAGCCTCAGGCAATGAACCCAATTGGGAGAAAATCAGAATGAGAAAAATAGCTAGGCCTAGGGTTCTATTTATAGTGTGACTTAAGGATCTCAGACCGTTGGATTTGAAAATTAAAACTGGTGCAACCACGTCATAGACACTCTAGGAACTGTCGAATGGAAGCACGAACGTACAGGATTTGAGAAAAAACAAGTTATGACGTGTACGCTTCGATCTGAACGAATCTACGTTCATTAACTAAGGCGGGTTGACCAAGCTTCTGTGGTGGTCGATCCTAAGGTTGACCTATGTATAATGGGGGTCGACCCTAAGGTCGACCTGACCATTGGCATGTGTCGACCCATGCCTTGCAAAAAAAATTCTTTTTTCGTTTTAGTTGATTTCTTGCTTCTCTTGTATCTTCTCCATACTGACTCGGATTTCAACAAGTTATATATGGAAATTGATCAGAAAATCGCTACGGACCTAATGGTGCAACCCCTGTAGCTTGATTTTGACAATTTCACAAACTTATTTTATTATTTAATTAATTCGTTAATTAATTATTTTAGCTCAAATTTTGGGTTGTTACACATATACAGTAAATAAATCAATCACAGAATCATAGACACAGAGTAATATAACAATAAGAAACTGAGTAGATAAATAGTAGTTCATGAAGCTACTACATAACATCAGAGTTTAAAACAAAATACAACAGAAATTTCGAATACATAGAAGTCTCAATATATAAGCAAATGACAAGTCTGAACATAAAACTAGAAATAACTGAAAAATGAATAGATATAAGATAGATCTTCAAGCAATGCTCCAAGCTCCAAAGGTGAGTCTCAAATGTTGTGACACTCGGTCTGACCCGAGCATAAAACAAAACACAAAACACTCGAGTCAGGATTAACATTCTTATACAAGTAAATCAACTCAAGTGAAATATCCAGGTGAAATGCAATATAACTTAAAGAATGTTTGGGATTCCCATCCTTTAAGGATCCGTTAAACTATCTATATACATAGTACAATACGCTACATAGATAATGTCTATAGTAAAGTAAACTATTAAAATAGCGTTAAGGCGTTACCTGTATCCCCCTTAACACATTTTATATAAATGCCATAGTCTATACAGTACTATAAACTCCACCAAACCGGTGGGCTATCAGGGAGCACTCCATAGGTACGACACAAACCAAACTCGTAGAAGGCGCGATAAGGCATGTGACAAGGCACGCGAGGCAATGCCAGGGTAGGATTCTACCTTTGCACTCCCGGACTGGTATCGAAGAAATGTGCCCGATAGGGGGAGCGACCCCACTTGGCCCAGTATAGCTCATGTTTTAGCCATATCAAGCTGACTCGAAGGAATCAGGGCTACGTTCATACCTCATACAGACATTCGCCAAACCATCCAACTTCGTTCTGGAATCTCCACCACGTACACAGTTGTTAAAGTGGTTTTCGGTATTGGTAGAGAGTATGACAATATCCGATCCCGATCTCTTTAACAACCAAATGCTTATTTCACACCGTGGTCATTTTTATATTTCAAACAGTTCATACTTCATATCAAAACATCATATTCATTTCAAACTCATATCACTTTCGGAATATATTCACTTTCGACATCATATTCATTTCAAAATCGTATCACTTTAAATCATATTCATTTCGCAATCATATCACTTGAAATCATATTCGCTTTTAAATCCATTAAATCTAAATCATAACAGTTGCAACTTAAACAGTTTGAAAGTAGCATATATATTGGAATAGTTATACATTAAAAATAGTTTATATTTAAAATAGTTTATAGATTAAAATAGGTTATAGATTAAATAGTTTTATATTAAAAATAGGTTATAGATTAAATAGTTTTATATTAAAAATAGGTTATAGACTAAATAGTTTTATATTAAAAATAGTATATATATTAAAAAGAGTTTATATCGAAAATAGTTTCAAATTAGAATAGTTCATCCAATTTCACAAATCAATTCAAATCAACTTTAGTTCCAAAATTCAATTTAAATCGATCCCATTTTAACAATTTCAATTAAAAAGGTGAAATGTTCAATTCAAATTCTCATTAAACCATTTTTATTTATATCGATTTCAAATCTAGGTTTGAACTACAAATTTAAACCACTTCCAATTTAATAGGTTCAACATTTAAATATGCAAACAATTTACAATAACTCAATTTGATAAATTTCATCTATATTTCAAAAATGCAACTTTAATTTTATTTAAATTTTAAAATATTCACTTAATCATATTTAAATAAAATCTCAAATTACAAGTTTAAATAAATCAATAATTAAAACTTCAATTATATTTAATTCTAAAATATTCACCTAATCACTTTTTATAAGCATTTAAATAAAATCTCAAACTACAAATTTAAATCAAAATTAAATATTCAATTCTATTTAAATTTGAAATATTAATTTAATCACCTTTAGTTAAACATTTAAATAAAATATCAAATTACACATTTAAATCAAAATTAAATATTCAAATTCAATTTTACTTAAATTTAAAATTTTCCATTTAATCCTCTTTAATCAAAAATCAAGTTATCAAGTTATAAAACATATCTTTAAAATCCCAAAATAAATAAATCCAATCAATTCTTATTTAAATTCAATTCTCAACAAATTAAATTACAAATCAACTTTAATTCACCTTTCCAACCTTTGTTCAATAAAGTTATCACCAAATCTATTTCCAAATATTAATATAAACTTTTAAATAAATAGTTTAAAACATATTATATATATATTAGTTAAATTAAATTATTATTAAATTTTATTATATTACTAATTATTAAATCTTTTTTTATATATTTAAAAACAATAAAATTATAAGTAAAATCTTAAAATTTACATTTTCCAAAACTTAACTTATGAATTTAAAATTTCAAACATATAATTTAAAAATCTAAAAATTTCACCTATATTAAAATAAAATCTTTATATTATATTTAGAAATCAATATTTATTAAAACCCATCTATTTCCTTTTAAAACTTTCGAAATCATTTTTCAAAATAGACCAACGGTGTCTGTATATATTTTATATCCTATGGTCAAGTGATACGGATATTTATCATTTCAATCCGCAATTATTTAATATTTACGGTTATATATCATTTCAACCCGTAATCCCAAAATTTCAAAATCAATAAAATCGCTTGGGTTTATCATTTTAACCCATAACGATTTTCCCCTAATCTATAATATCGTTCGGGTATGTATCATTTCAACCCATAGGGATTTCTAAACTACAGGGAACTTGCAGTGAGAACAATATAAATATCAATGACAAGCATATTAATCATTAACAATTAAAATTTTAATATATATACAAACTGGTTATAGTGTCATATGTTAATTAACATTGGTTAACAATTTTTAAATAATAACACATCATATTTAATAATTAAATAACTAACAATTCAAATTTAACAACATATTTCAATCGTCATTTCATGGGACTTAAATTTACTAAATATAATAATGTTAATCGTGAGTGATCGCTCACCTTTCGAGGCTAGAGAAAACAACGGGAATAAGAAGCAACAGACACGGATACGCACACGGATACGCACATGGATACGGACATGACATGTCAAAGAGCTGAGACAAGCACTAAAAGAAAATCTAAGTGACGGGATTCAAAAATCAAGATATATATAAGTAAACTTATATATATACATAAGCTTAGATCCAAGGAAAAAAATATATATACACCAAATATATAACTTTTCCTTTTTTTCTTTATTATAAGAAGAGAGGGCTTACAGCTCGACAAGGAGAAGGGACTAGGCGATGCACTGCACGGGGTTGGAGGCTGGTTCTTAGATCTATATATATACTCAATGTATGTATATACAATCATTATTAATATATTTTTTCTTTAAAAGAGGAGCACGGCTAGACGGTAGGCGATGGAGGGGAAAATGACACGACTGCTGTTCGAGTTGGAGGGTGAGCGGCTATGGCTACGGCTATGGCAAGAATTTGGATGCTTAGGGGCTGGCGGAGTGAGTGTCGAGGAGAAGGGAGGATAGTGGGTTAGCATCGGTGGAGGGTTTAGAGGGGCTTCAGCTGGTGTTGCTCCTGGGTCAGGTGGCAGTTGCTTGTAGACTCGGAGTGGAGGAAATAGGGGCGGAGCAAGCGGGTGGTTATCAGGGACTTGTGTGGCGAGGCCGGAGGGAAGGCATAGGGAGAGGGCGAGCTGCTAGCTTCGGTGATGGTGGATTCCTGGAAACAAGGGTTGATGGGTTTTGCTACTTGCGTTATAGAGGTGTGGTTCGGTCTGAGTATGGTGTTGCTATATGGTGAGGGAAATGAGTGCGGGAGAGAGAGGGGCAGGTCTGGGGTTCTGATGAGCTGTTGTGGGTTTGAAGAGAGTGGGAGATGGTGGAGTGCAAGCCATGGCCGAGCAGGGTTAGAAGAAAACAAGTAGGCTATTTGCAAAAATATGAACGGGCAAAATATATAAGCTTTCCACTTTTTATATATATTTTTATATTTCTCAGAAAAAGTCAGAACGAATCCAAATGAAAAAAATAAAAGAAGGGGAGAGAAAACGAAACGAACCCGTAAATAATATATTGAACATAGGGAATGGTAATAGTCAGCCATTTAGTTTTGCAAATATTTATGGCTAGTGGTTATTAACTATACCAGATGAACAAACGAAAAGACACTGAAAACCCAAATGACTCAAATACGGAACTGATATGGCAAATCATTTTGTCGATTTCGCCGCGTACTGGACTCCAAAATAGACAGATGAATATACTATGGAGATCAGCATGATGAGACAAACAAAATGGTACACAAATATCAGCGATACGACCAAGCTATCAAAACTCGATTTTTCGCTGCCGAAAATGCTGCTAAAACGCCGAAAATAAGATAAACGGGGTTAGAGCAGTCCAATTTTGGCGAAATGAAATACGATGACTCACTTTGAAAATGATTTACATTATTATTATATAAAAATATTTTTTATTATATAAAAATATTCTGATTTCAAAAATATTTTATTTTCATCAAATTAACTGATTTTAAATTGAAATTGAAAATTACACAACAGAACTAACTTTCATATTTTCAAATGAAATTATGCCACTTGCTATGCTTCAATAGACGCATACCAAATATCAAATTTTCATTTCAAAATTTTATTATTTATTTTCATGAAATTTTTTAGTTAATTATGTTATAAAAAAATCATTAAAATTTCCGGGTCGTTACTCCTCATGACTCTTATTCATAGAAATAATACCTTTAGCCCATCACCGTTCTCTAAAAGATATCCTATAAGTGTATCAGTGTATGTCTCTATAGCCACATCAATTACCAGACGGAAGACAGATAGCTCTCAACCTGCTCCAGGAGCCTTCCTCACACGCTCTTAGTGCTACTCCTACAGTCTTAGTTATATCGATAACCATCGTCACCCAATATCCATCGGTTTAAGACAACACCATGAAATGGTCACGACCTTGCAATTGCTCCAAATGGTAACAAACTATTAGTCTTTATGACATGGGGCAGTGGCTCTCAGCCTTGGCTCTCGACCATTCATCAAAAGGTATGTCATGGATTTAGAAAGCGACCCCACAATCAGGCCGCTAGCCTAATTTGGTTTACTCCTCGCAAAATAATAGGAGTACACTACATAAACAGACAGACTTGTGGCTCTCAACCTGCTCACTCTCAGTTCGCAACACCATATATATAAATACCCTCATATAATGTGACCCCATATGAGTGACATATACTTGTAAAATATAACCACACAAATATCAACTCAAGTATCTCATACCACCTGACGATAATCATTTACTCCATGTTTGTAAACTACACCCGCGTCTGGCTATCACATTCTGTATAACAATTATACAGAATAACCGGAGATATATTACCGAATATCACATACTATATGGTATAATAACTCCATTTATTACAATTTCTCATCACACAAAAAATGTAACCAAACATCATCAAAAACTACTTGTAATGATATTTTATTTATAAGAAAAGTTTATTTTTTAATCTCTAAATCTCCTTTAAATTCCCATGGGATATTATAATTTTTATATATTATTTAGTATGAAAATCATGGTTCTAACTAGAGGAATAATTTTCCAAATTTCTTTCTAATTCAACAAATCATCGAAAATACCTTTAAAATCATGTGGTAATTATTAAAACCATTCTATTATTTTCTAGGATGTTAAAATGATTTTTTAAACCCAAAAATCAATTTTTATTTAATTTAAATGAATAAAATTCTCCTATTTTATTTTTGGTGGAAATAAACTCTTTTATACAAAATAATTTCACTTTAATAAAATGTCAAATTCCTACTTTCCAAAAATATTTTTAATTTATTTTTTTCTAATTTTTTTTAAAATGGAATAAGGTTACACTGCCTAGAGCTCACGCTCCAAGCTTCACCCATCGGTCGACTGCTCAGTAGTTCACCGATAGACTGGTCCCTATGGAATTATCGATCGTGGGTCGGCCGTTTGGAGCATGAAGCTCCAAGCTTTCCTTGAAATTTTCCCCTTCGATTCCGACCGAACCCCATTACTTCACTGCTCTTTATACTACTATTTTGACCATGTTTCTACACCCATATTCCAACATCAAGCAAAGCAGTTAGGTGAATGATGGAAATTTTATGGTGAAGGGTCATAGACATTAATTTTATGGTGATGGGTCATAGACATTGCATAGTTCAAACAAAACACCAATCATTTGTCGAGCAATATCAACCACAACCATATATATAACTAAATCAAAACTAACATCGCAATTTAGCATAGATATGTGAGTTTATAACACTCACCTCGGGTTTATTACATTTGTATAACACTCTAATCTAAATCATATAAAATTTTGATCAATCTTGACTTTTGCAACATTTTAATTTGCGGCAATTTTTCCATATTTTCTGCTCTAATTTTTTATTCCATTCATCAACATTGTTGATTCCTCGATAGAATTTCATCTTCACTATCTACTGAACTTTTAATGCAACTGACTTTCCTTTCAGTATTATGACACTCTTCCCTAGCCTTAAGCTCCATCCCTAAGGTTATAAGGTTTCCTATCAATGCATGCTTTGCTTGTTCAAGTCATTTGATTCTTGTATGGCATCGCCTTTTCCTCAAAATTACTTAGAGGTATTCATAGAATTCCATGAATCAACTCTACTTCGGAATAGGCTTTTCCCAAAACTCTAAGTTGTAAAGCAGGGTTGAAAAGTTTCTATACTCTTCTTTTATTCTCTCATCCTTTTCCATAACAAAATTTTTGAATTCGTTGCTAAGCATGGCTAATGCGATCCTTTGGCTGTGAAGTTCTGTCTTGTCTTACTTCAAGTATATGCCATATTTCTTGTGTTTTCATACGATGTGAAATTCGAAATAATTTAGTTTTGAAAGAGCACATATAAGAGAATACATAGCTTTGGCGTTTAAAGCACAAAGTTTTCTATCATTTGCATCCCATCTATCTATAGGCTTAGACAATTCTCATTCATTTGTAGTCATTACGGGTTCATGTAACCAGTTTCAACTATATTCCAAATCTCGAATTCAACTAACATCAAATAAATTTTAATCCTTGCCATATGCATAATCATCCCCATTAAACATAGGTAGTCTTGCTATGGACTGACCCTCAGAAAAAGCATTATTAGAAATAGACATGTCTAAAAGAGTTTCCTAAGAACCTCTCTCTGATACCACTTGTAAGATCATAAACATACTCTAAAATGGGAATGATTGGGTATTGTAAATTATCTTATAGACAAATAGATACATAGAAATGCAAAAACATAAAATGAAAAAAATAAAGAACACGCAGATTTACCCAACTTTGGCAACTACTCCGTAGTTCCTACTGTTGGCCCCAAGGTTACTACTAGAACTAAATAAATAACCGCTTACAAAATCATAAACTTACAACTCTTTTCTAATCGACTATTCTAATCCTATGCCTAATAACTCTGCCATAAATTAAATCCCGAGTTGAGAATCATCAAACTACAAACATTGTAACTCATAAACAAGATAGAACTAGAGTTCGAAATTAAAAGGAAAATAAAAAACAAAAATTAAATAAAAGGATATCAATTGTCAAGTCCAAATCTATGAGGGGCTTATAAAACAAATCCTTTTTTCTTTGTGTGTTGCAAAAAGCACACATAAACTTTCTTTCTAATAACAACACTAAAAAATACCACAACTTAACATCAATTTCACTTCTTAATACCATGCTCCCCTCTATAGGCTACCATTATTACATCTCATTCATTTTGTAACTTAACTTCAATTTGAAAATCCAATTGCTCAAAGAACTCTTAATCCTAAATCAAGAGATGAGAAATTCATTAGAAATCAACCAGAAGAGTACCGATATCATGGTGTAGTAAGACACATTGCAACCACTTATATTATCAGCAGCTCTCCTTCATGTAGTATGTCTTAATTAAATTATTTATGTTCAAATTTTTTATTTTGAATGCTATGTTAATTAGTTAATATGGGTGTT
This sequence comes from Allium fistulosum, assembly GCA_030737815.1. Taxonomy (NCBI): domain Eukaryota; kingdom Viridiplantae; phylum Streptophyta; class Magnoliopsida; order Asparagales; family Amaryllidaceae; genus Allium; species Allium fistulosum. The sequence goes on along the minus strand of CM060904.1, from coordinate 286,129,880 downwards.
GAGATAAATTTTAGTTCATATTTAATTGTTAATTCAAGTCAGGTTTTGATTAGAACTCAGGTTAATTTTCTTTTTATAAACCTAATTTAATTTGGGGATTAAAAACCAGTGGTTGATTATGGTTATGGGTTTAGGAATGGAGTAGAATGGATTTTGATAAAGCAAAAAATGCAATGTGGTATTGGGAAGTATGTAATTTTGTTAAAAAAATTCAGTATTAGGAAGAGGATTTATAGGTTCTTTTAGCAACTCACTTTACTTTTGACTTATGAAATAATGTTCTTCATTTTTCCACCCTTCTCCAAAAATTATCCCCCTTCACTCCAAAAAAGTGAAAACTTTTAATTGAAAGCTTAAATTCGACTAACTCACTATGGCTTCCTATCCTCACTGTCTTGCTAATCATTTTTATGTGTCACTTCTTTTAACCTTGATGCCGCTTCAAGACAAATCACCACCTCAACTAGTAGACTCGAAGTTGCTGCGAGGGACAAAAGATGATGTTAGAAGTCTTGTCATTGTTCTTTGATGCACGTGCCAGAAAAATTTGAAGCAGATGCTTTGATTTTGAGATGATATTATCGCATAAATAATGAATTTTGCTAGTTAAATTCTGATGCCTGGCTTTGGATCTGGGTTTTGCAATGCGTTTTGCCCTATCTTGTCTAAGATGACGACTAGGAATTGACGTGTCAGGATTTGCTTGATGCTTTGGAGATGCTCAATTAATGGATCCGACTATGATGTTAGAGTGTTGTTCTTTGGGCTTGAGTTTTCTCTAGGGATGGAAGATCTATGGTGCTATGTTATTGTACCTGAGCATCTATTCAACTATGCCTAATAGAGATGCCTAGAGATGCTTGCATCGATGTTTGTGATTCTTCTCTAATCGTTGCTTGAAGGCATGCTATTATGAGTTTCTTCTGATTTTTGATTTTTTTTGTAAACTAAGCTTGATTTTCTCGTTTGTTGGTGGATTTTTATGAAGATAAGGAAAATTTCAAATATGTTATTTGTAGCATTAAGTTAGAGACGAAAGGTTTTGATGCACATATGGTGTAACGACCCATAATTTTATCACTTTGAATTGAAATATATAATTATTTCTGAATATTCAGATAATTGATTTAAATGATGAATAATTCACTTTAACTATTATGTAATGATAATAAGTGATTTATAATTGTTTTATAAATATATAAACATATTTTATAAAGATATATAAACTTCGTCGTATTCTCGCAGTTCGACGTCGTATTATTATAAATGGATTTTTATATTATTTAAAATAATTTTATAGTTTAAATAATCTCGTTTTACTTATTTAAAGACGATAAGAAATTTATTTTCAATTTTTGTTTACATAAATAAATAGTGTGATTAAAAACTGAAAATATGACCAGGATTCGAATTCCGGATTTTCAACAATTTAACAAATAAAAGTTATATTTGAATGTTGCAATGTTGAAAGTTAAAATGACATATATATATATGCACATATAACAAATTAGTAACGTATAAGTTAATCATAATTAATTAAAATTAAGTGTTATTAGTAAAAGCAAGTAAGGAAGATATTTTCACAAAAGTTAAAATGGAAAAAGAAAACTTAAAATCAACTCATCATCACTTACACACACACAGACATCATGAAGTGATGGAAGGCACATGGAGGGGGGTTTGGTCGAAGCTATGATGGAAGGGGAGGGGCATTTTGGTAATTCCATGCACAAGATTTTCTACCCTATAAATACACATGCATATCCTCTTCCTTTCTTCAAAAATTCACTTCACTTCTCTTCTTCTTCTTCTTCTTCTTCTTCTTCTTGAGCTCTCTAAGAGCTCTTCTTCAATAGCTACCCAAATAGTAAAAATATTTCAACACCGCGTCGAAGTTCTGCTAAAATTGTTTCCATACACATATGATATAAAATCGCTTCAAAAGGTTAGCCAAACTCCACTTCCTCACTAAAGTGCACATCCCATACCACCACCATCTCAAAGTCGGGCTTTTACCTCCACACAAGCTTGGCCGAGCATCACTAAGGTCCGGGGGTAAGTTCCATAAGCTTCAGTGTGGAGAAAGGCATTGTTTTGTCGATTAAAAAACACTTAAAGTTGGATAGCATGAAAGTGAGAGCAATACTTCCATCTTATTTAAATTTATCTTAAATTTATCTATGATTTGTGCTATGAGAGAATACTTGGTTGATTAGCATAGTTTAATTGCTAAAATGATTGATTATTGGATGATTGGTTGATAATATGTTGCTTGGTATGGAAATTATTCATGGTAAAATACACGTCGAATTTTCACAAAGGAATCACTTTCCTTTATGAATTATAATGGTATACATAGCATTGTTAACTTCTTTAAAAATCGATAAAAATGGTTTATAAATGTTCCATAAACATTAAAACTCATTTCGGCAAAGTTTGAAAAATATTTGAAAATAGAGTCAAAATAAGCTGTACATAACGGTAATTCACGATTTTGCATCTTAAAAGTTAAATCCATGTATAGAATGAAATATGAGTCAGAATTCTTTGGAATAAGAATTTTCCAGACCCTTATAACAATCGTTTTCAAATGGAAAATAAAAATCAATATTTCATTTAGTAAAGTTTGAAATATGTCCAAATCAAGTTTTCAAAATCGTTGCGTTTTGGCAGTTCGTAAAATATAGTTTTCAACACTTTAAAAATGGATATTTTTTAATCACTAAAAATATGAAATAAATTTCATAAATATGTTAAAATGTTTTAAAAGGGATTTGAGTTATAAAAATGGATATACATACATACATAATGGAATAAGTGTTTTGATCAACAAAACATTAAAACCACTATTCACCGGCAATTTAACAACTGAATTTGACAATTTTTATATAAATGATTAAAACTTGGATTTCTCTTCCTGAATCTTTTGGAAATGTTTTCTAAATAATTATATAAGTATTTTAAAGGTTTAGAGTCGACTAAAAAACCTGTAACACTTATGGGTGATAGAGAGGTAGTCTCTAGGCTGGAGTTTGGGAAATTAGTTCTTTACTCCCCTTAGCTATCTGGACTGGCCCGACGGAGGGGATAGTTAGTTTGATTTACTCAGACCGTGTGTTTCCTAAGATAAAAGAAAAGAGATTGTGAGTTTTTTTGCCAAAAGTTAAACAAGATTTAAAATAGAACTTTGATGGTAAAGAGAACGTTCTAGTTAAACTCTGTATTAAATTTCAAGGAGGGAACCCATACTATCGTGTGAATTTAAAAGGTGATTTCAGCGTTATTCGACGATAAGTACAGGTTGAATATGGAAATTAGTATTGAGTATAATTAATCTAAAATTTATGAATCATTTTTACTCGGTACTAATAGGTTTGGGTATACAGTAAACGATACCTTAAATAACATTGTTTTTAACCTATTAAAAGAAATGATTTGGTAATAAGTAATCTCCATTAAGATTGAAATTATACCAATAATAGAAGATGGAAATACTTTTCCTAAGTAATTTAAAGTAAATGATTTAGTATTTCCAAAGTTAAAAAAGAGAGGTGTAATAAATCTATATATACCAAGAAGAAATGGTTTATATATATATAAAGATATTTTATTGGATATAAAGATATTAATTGATTGAATTATGATCAAAAATCACCCACATATTGAACATCTTTTCTATCGATAATTAGTTTGGAGAGACCGGGATCTGATTTGGATGATTCCTATCTAAAAACCACTTCGAACCAATATACGCATTCGAAAGTAAAAACATGTAAAAGAAAATTATTTTAAAGACAAAGATCTTTATAATGTAGGGCTTCTTGCCACTAGACTCGTGATTCCCATATTATATACATATGGTGGTAGTAGTACCTTCATTTTGAAATCTTTAATACAAGGACTGCTGCTACTAATCCTAGGGGCGATTCCCAAATAGGATGTAGTAGGAGTACCTTCGGTTTGTCCTGCTCCTGGACAACTTATATGGACCAATGTCTGAACATTGCATTTCTAAGACCATGTACATTGTTTTTGACAAACGTAAATCTGTTTGGTAGTGTAGAAGGAAACCCCTCTTATACTTAACACCCTTCCCTGAGGCGTTCTAACTTGAGGGTTGTACTTTTGTGGAAACTAATTAGTGTGTCGTTGGAAATGAAAATGTGTCATTCAAACTGGGATTTGATGTTTTGAGAAAGTTAAACGTTACCTCAAGCCTCACACATCGGTAATGGAAAAAACAGGGTAGATGCGACAAGGCTATGTGGGTCACACCTATTAGGAGATGATCATCACCATTCTAGATGTCCCTCTATATATCGGGTTTGTTATGTATGCCATGGCCAAGGATATGTCAGCAATGACTGGGGTGATGACATGTTCGGTACTATCTATGGTAGAGGCATGCCGATTCTGTATTGGTAGAGGGCAGCGGGGCTGTGCCTCGGTACATTCCTCCAGAGATGTACTGTACAGAAGGTAGTCCCTTACCTTATCATTGTTGGAATCCATCTTCCTATATGTGCTTTTAACGGACTTGATTGTATACCTAAATATGCCATCGAATATAACAAATGTAACAACTCCGGCTATTTTAATATGTTATTTGAAAGGATTTTCAAAGCAATGTCATTAGAAATAATATCAAATGATTTGATAAAAATGTTTTAGTTATCTTAAGGTAAAACCCCATCCATTTTTATGTGCGATGTAGTCTTATGAGATACTCTTCTTTCAAAGGTTTTGTTTGACATCAAAGTCAATCTATGAAATTGTCATATATAATTATAATTTGTGTCTCATGTTTGTTTTCCAAGCCTAATCCGGGTATTTTTAATACTCGGGTTAGATTCGAGTAGTTTCAGGATTAACTAAAGACGCTTGGAGTTTCCAGAGTAGAGCTGGAGATATTCATCAACGTATGGATGTAGTTTACTTTTCCACTGTGTTTGTTGCTTTTCAGCATTTGTAAGGATGGGTATTTATAACTGTCCAAGCTGAGCTTAGGATAGACCCTGATATATGTATTTAAAAGTTTTCCCATCATAAAGATTATTGAAATAATATATGTTATTCCAATCGTGTGGGATTCTATTTTGTCTTCCTTTTCTTTTTGTCCTTAACCATCTGCCTTTTCATTTAATTCGGGCTGGACATGTATGGTTTATTGTCAATCTAAACTGTATGGAAGCGTGGGTCCTTACACATGGTATCAGAGCTTAGGTTGAGCGAACACCTGAGCCTGATAAGGGTAAATTCTCATCAGAGATTGGGTTAGTAATACCCTAAGATGAGTAACTCATTAGAGATAGGGTAAGTGACACCCTAGAATGAGTTGAGAGTATTATATATGAGCACGTATTTGTTAATGCTATATATAAATGATTTTTTGTTTTGGAAAATTGGTAAATGAAATAATTTTACCTAGGATTATATTTTGAATATAAAAGGATAACCTTTTCAAAAGATATAGTTAACTATGGTATAATAATATTTTGCTATTACCATGGGTTGGTTAAAAGACATAAATTGGTATTTCAACATCTTGTGATTAGAATTTCACAGTTTGATTATAAGATATTTCATAAAGATGATAGTTTAACAAGTTAAGTTAGTAAGAAACTTATTAAAATATAATATTAGATTCAGGTTAGAATAGTTAAAAAGCTTAGTATATGTTTCTAAGTATTTCGTTGTCTATTGTAGAAGCCATCCATTTACGGTAGGAATTATTCCAAAGGAAAATCCTCCAGAGAAAATTAGGGAGAAAAGGATGACTTAATAATCCTTTCTAGCAACAACAAGGGAATAGAAAAAGGGTCAACTAAAAGCCATATACCACAAGTAAAGGAAGAGTTTGAAGTGGTAGTGTTCTCAGATTCGAATGGTCCATCGACTTCCGAATTCAATTGATTTGATATGCGTTTTGGTAGGGTTGGAAGTTGCTAGGGAGTAATAGTATTTTGGATATCCTAAGTATATTAGGAATATGTTAACGTGATTATCATGGGTATATAAAACAATTAATTATGGTTTAGGTATGGTTGATTGGCAAATGTAATAGTTCGAATCATGATATATATCTATGCATGATCCTTATTATAGCTTCTCTTATCTTATGTTTAAATTACTTAGGAAAATTTTTATACAAAATTTACTTCTTTGATAATTTCCTTTATGAAGTAAAGCTATATCTTTATAAAAATGTTTGAATAAAAGATATATAGTGATATTTTGAAATAATAAAATTGGTATTTGAATTCTTAAGAAAGTTGGTTCAAATAATAGTTACTTTAAAAATGAGTGTTTTGACAAATAAGTGTTTTGATAAATTAGATTTTGATAGGTTAAACTTGATAGAAGATTTTGGTAAAGCCTATTTTATTAAAAGCTGTGTTTTTGTGAAACTTTTAAAAAGAGTATTTAAATAAGAAGAATAACTTTTAAAGATATCTTCTAAATGAGGGTTAAAAATATTTGGATGGGATTTTATGAAATGTTTTCATAAATAATTTTGAAAAAGGAATTTGATATAACTAAGTACGTATGAGATATGTAGATCATTCATCATATGATTCTGATCTAAGATTCAAGTACGGAACTTTGAGGTATTTACATCGGTCCGAAAAAGGATTTATCACTCGATTCTTGATGGTGAATATTGATGAGGATTTGTGGTTGAATACTTGAGTTTTCTATCATAGTTGAGAGCTATGTAAGGGAAGTTAGGGTTTCTGATCACGAAGCCTAATCATAGTCTGCATTAGAGGATCGAGAGATCAATACTAGTTCGGAAATAATGTTGTGTATTTGAGTAGAAGATCGAATCAAATATTATAGATGATCTGTGTATATCATACAGAATTAAGTTTAAAGGTAATATTTTAGGTAGACTCTTTTGGGTTTTGGGTTGTGGAAAATTTCGAGGATGAAATTCTTTTAAGGGAGAAAGAATGTAATGACCCGTAATTTTATCACTTTGAATTGGAATATTTAATTAATTTCAAATACTCAGATAATTGTTTTAAATGATGAATAATTCACATTAATTATTATATAATGATATAAGTGATTTATAATGGTTCTATAAATATATAAACTTATTTTATAAAAATATATAAACTTCATCGCATTTTGGTAGTTCGACGTCATATTTTTATAAATGGATTTTTATATTATTTAAAATAGTCTTATAGCTTAAATAATCTTTTTTTAATTATTTAAAGTTGATAAGAAATTTATTTTCAAGTTTTGTTCACATAAATAAATATTTTGATTAAAAACTAAAATACGACCGTGATCTGGATTTTGGATTTTCAACGGTTTAATAAATAATAGTTATACTTGAATATTGCAATGTTGAAAGTTAAAATGACATATATATGCACATATAACAAATTAATAACATACAAGTTAACCATAATTAATTAAAACTAAGTGTTATTAGTAAAAGCAAATAAGGAAGATATTTTTCACAAAAGTTAAAATGAAAAAGCAAACTTAAAATCAACTCACGATCACTCACACATCTACACACCTAAGACATCATAAAGTGATGGAAGGCATATGGAGGGGGGTTTTGCCAAAGCAATGATGGAGGGGAGGGGCATTTTGGTAATTCCATGCGCAATAATTTCTACCCTATAAATGCACATGAATATCCTCTTTCTTTCTTCACAAATTCACTTCACTTCTCTTCTTTTTCTTCTTCATCTTGAGCTCTCTATTATCTCTTCTTCGATAGCTTCCCATATAATAAAAATACTTCAACACCGCATCAAAGTTCTGCTAAAATTGTTTCCATACACATACGACATCAAATCGCTTCAAAAAGTTAGCCAAACTCCACCTCTTCCATACTAAAGTGCATGGCCCACACCACCACCTTCTCAAAACCAAGCTTCCACCTACACACAAGCTTGGTCGAGCATCACTAAGATCCAAGGGCAAGTTCCATAAGCTTCGGTGCGGAGAAAGGGATCGTTTCGTCGATTAAAAAACACTTAGAGTCGGATAACATGAAAGTGAGAACACTACTTCCATCTTATTTAAATTTATCTTAAAATTATCTATGATTTGTGCTATGCAAGTATACTTGGTTGATTAGCATATTTTGGATGCTAAAATGATTGATTCTTGGATGATCGGTTGATAATATGCTTGCTTGGTATGGAAATTATTCACGGTAAAATACACGTCGAATTTACACAAAGGAACCACTTTCCTTTATGAATTATAATGGTATATATAGCATTGTTAAATTCTTTAAAAATGGATAAAAATGGTTTATAAATGTTTTATAAACATTAAAACTCATTTCAGCAAAGTTTGAAAATGATTTGAAAATAGAGTCAAAATAAGTGTCGCGTAACGGTAGTTCGTAATTTTGCGCCTTAAAAGGTTAAATCCATGTAGAATGGAATATGAGTCAGAATTTTTTGAAATAAGAATTTTTCGGACCCATATAACTATAGTTTTCAAATGGAAAAGAAAAATCAATATTTTATTTAATAAAGTTTGAAATATGTCCAAACTAAGTTTTCAAAATCGTTGCGTTTTTGCATTTCATAAAATATAGTTTTCAACAATTTAAAAATGGATATTCGGTACTAATCGTCGCGTTTTGAAATATGTCCAAACTAAGTAATTCCTATCCGAAAACCACATCGAACCAATATACACGTTCGAAAGTGAAGACATGTTGAAGACAATGATTTTGAAGATGGAGGTCTTCATAATATAGGGCAGCTTGCCACTAACCTCATGATTCCCATATTATATACATATGGTGGCAGTAGTACCTTCATTTTGAAATCTTCAGTGCAAGGGCTCATCGCTACTAATCCTAGGGTTGATTCCCAAATAGGATATAGTAGGAGTACCTTCGATTTGTCCTGTTCCTGGACAAATTGTATGGACGAATGTCTGACATTGCATTTCTAAGACCACATACATTGGTTTTTACAAACGTACATCTGTTTGATGGTGTAGGAGGTAACCCTCTTATACTTAGCACCCTTCCTTGAGGTGTATGAACTCGGGGGTTGCACTTTTGTGGAAACCAATTAATGTGTCTCGGAAATGGCAATGTGACATTCAAAGTGGGGTTTGCTGTTTTGAGAGAGTTAAAACGTTACCTCAAGCCTCACACATCGGTAATGGCAAAAACACAGTAGATGCGGCAGGGCTATGTGGGTCTCACCCATTAGGAGATGATCATCACCATTCTAGATTTCCCTTTATATATCAGGTTCGTTGTGTTTGTTGTGGCCATGGATAGGTCGGGAACGACCGGGGCGGTGACAAATTCGGTATTATCTATGTTAGTGGTAGGTCGGTTTTGTGTTGGTAGAGGGCAGCGGGGTTATCCCTCGGTACATTCCTCTAGAGATGTATTGTATGGAAAGTAGTCCCTTACCTTATTATTGTTGGAATCCATTCTCCAATACGTGCCTTTAGCGGACTTGATTGTATATCTAAATATACCGTTGAATTTAACAGATGTAACAATTCCGCTATTTTAATACGTTATTTGAAAGGATTTCAAAGCAATGTCATTAGAAATAATATCAAATGATTTGATAAAAACATTTTAGTTATCATAAGGCAAAAATCTTTTTATGTTTATATGCGGCGTGGTCTTATAAGATACTCTTCTTTCCAAAGGTTTTGTTTGACATCAAATTCGATCTATGACATTATCATATATACTTGTAATTCATGTCTCACATTGGTTTGCCAAGCCTGGTCCAGGTATTTTTATTACTCGGGTCAGATTCGAGTAGTTTCAAAATTAGCCGAAGACACTTGGAGTTTCCTGAGGAAAGCTAGAGATCTTCATCAACGTATGGGCGTAGTTTACTTTTCCGCTATGTTTGTTGTTTTTCAGCATTTGTAAGGACATGTATTTATAATTGTCCAGGCTGAGCTTAGAATAGACTCTGATATATGTATTTAAAAGTTTTTCTGCTATAAACATTATTGAAATAATATATGTTATTCCATTCGTGTGAGATTCTATTCTATCTTCTTTTTCTTTTTACCCTTAACCATCCGCCTTTTCATTCAATTTAGGTTAGACATGTGAGGTTTATTGTCAATCTAAATTGTATGGAAGTGCAGGTCGTTACACATCGAGTGGTTGTAGTTGGATGATTGAATTGTTGGGTTACTGATGTTTTGAATGATAGGATTGTGTGGGGATGAAAATTCTAGGCCCCGGTTGGTTTGCCCATTTCAGTTTTGGATTTTCGTCCAAACGAAAAACGCATGATGCATGTATTTTCTGGAAAACAACCAATTTCAAAATTGAAGTTAACATACAAAATAGAAAACAAATTTATTATATTTTTCGTGTTTTGAAAAATAACAAAAGCACATGAAACAATCCATCCATCCGCCATCCCTCCATCCCCTCCACCGTCCCTCCATCATTATCATAATGACTTAGATTTTAAATATATTCCTTCGCTCTCCTCATATTTTGTAATGGATTTTCAAAATGCAAAACACAAAAATTAAAATGAAACCAACCAAGCCCTTAGTTTTGCGGATTTAAGTTATGACAGATGAAGCGTAATGGAACCCATGAATAAAAGAATGATGTTGTTTGGTTTATATAAAGTTGTTTGGTTTATATAAAGTTGTTTGAAAGAGATAATAGGAGTAAGGGGGATATTATGGAGAAGAGAAAAAACATAGAATAAATTCAGCATTATTTTTGTTACTAATAAATAAAATAGTTCATTATATTTTTCCTTGGAGATAAACAAATATATTGTGTTGATTTGGCAATGAAAGGAACTAACCAATGATTCTCTTGAATTAGATACTTAAATTAAATCTGCAAATACTTAATAAAAATATTAGTAGAAAAATAATGTATGTTGTCATTAAACACAGCCATTCATTGCAAATTATACAGTCGTTAACTAGTAAAGAGTAGCATAGTGGTTCAATGCCAAGATCTAGAATAATATGTTTGACGCTAACAGCCTTGTTTTGAGACGGTCTTTCCAAATGCGAGAGAACATGATCTAATTTAGGAAGGACCCTACATGATAAGAAAAAACATAGAGATAGCACATTCAAACTATCAATTGTAGACAATAACCCAATCCCATGAGCATGGAATAGCGAGCATTTATGCTGTTATTTCTCTTAATTTATTATCTAAGGCATTTTTCATTTGGACACTCATGGGATTGAATTTTATGTAACAAAGCGGTAGTCGCTAAAGGGATTAAATAAAGTTTTCTTTCTAAATCGATGGAACCTGATTCACTAAGTTAAACTTTGTATTAAGGGGTTAGTAACAAAAACATCATTTGTTTTAAAAACCATATGATTAGTTGTACCCATAGATATGTATCGACAGACTCCTTTAAATTATGATTGATTCCTTAAAGCATATTCAAATGGGGGTAAATCAGATAATTAACCACCCCTCTATATCCAATCCTTGACTAACACTTGGAGATAGAGATGTAAGGAACAAACACCGAGGGATAGGCATCAATGGACATTAACACTTGGAAGAATGTAACAGTGTATAAACATAATTATAAAAATGTGTACTTAACTAGAATTAAAATGTTACTTGCATTAACATAAGTAAGATACCCATGTGGAGAATTATTTAATACATCGTAGTTTTATTTATCATTGAGCAAGATAAGTTTAACTAGTAATAAATAAAATTAGGTAAAGTTAGCAATGTGTAACAGTGGGAGTTTATTTATATACGTAGAGTTACAATATATAAATGTATTATGAGTGTTCAAACACTAAGGTAGGTAAAGTGTACGGTAAATCATTGCTGACATATATATAAAAATTTGAAAGAAAAGTAATTTAAATGCAAGAAAGTAAAGGACACGATAGAACAAAATCGAATTCTATTTATTACTTTCATTTTATATACAAAATGGGAACTATTGTAACAACATGAAATTTTAATGATGGAATATTTAAATGATTTATTTAAATATGTAATCGTTAATCGATGAAACGCCCGTTATACTCAATTTTTTGGAGGCAGAGGAATTAGATCTCGACATATCCGTAGTTGAGACCGCTTTTTCGTTATGAAAAAATAACTATAAACTTGACTACATTTGGGGTCGATGAACTTCGGGATGAATAGTGTCGGATGGAGAGGATTTGGGATAAAGCCCATAAGCTAGCCTATAAGTTAGCTAAACCTCTTCATAATTCTCATTCACTTTTCATTCTACATTTCTTTTGTCTCTTCTTCTCTAATTACTTCTCTAATTACCTCTTAATCCTCTTGCCCTAAATCACCAATTCATAATCAAATTAAATTCTATAAATCTCGATAAAATAACCATAATTTCTCTCTTCTTATTCTCTACAAAACCCGCGAAGGAATTGGCTTGAATCGGGGTTTGGGTGGGGATCTGGAAATTTAAAAAGAGCATGAAGGTGGGGTTTTGAGCTTGGTTTGGAGAAGAAGAGTCAAGTGAGATGATTTTCTTACTTAATTAACATGTTATACTTCATATATTTGTTTATTTGTGATTATGAAGTGATATCGGATGATTTAGAGAATGTTAGTAATGTAATTAGGGGTTAAAGGGATGGTTTTATATGATGTTATGGTTTGATTGCGGTTAATTAAGTAATATAATGGTGTGTGTTAACCCGCCTTTTGGCAAGGCAAAATACAGGCGGATTTAACCCACTCGATTGCATAATGATCGAAGTTGGATTACCACAGATAATAAACATGATCACGAGGCCAGGATATAGCATAGTCGACGAACAAACAGCGCAGGACACTTAAAATATGGGTTTCGACAAAAGTCGAGTCACTTCAAGTTGCTTGGAGTTTGCTTCGAGTCGTCCTTAGGTTTACTTTGGGTTTTTAGGCAGGTTACTTCGGGTTAGAGAAGGGCTTGCTTCGGGTCTTTGACGGATTGGCGTGTTTATAAGGGCTCCGCAACTACTTCGGGTCTTCTCAGCACTTGCTTCGAGTCATTGGAAGGTTTACTTTGGGTCAAGGAGGTGGCCACTTCGAGTCGGAGTCATGGATCGATCAACAACCTAGGGATTCACATCGTTTCGTATCCATCACCTTGCAACCACCCGTCTTCGTATCGATATGGCTTGGTATCCATCAACTACATCCTCTTCCTTCGTATCCATCAACGGTCGACATTTCGTATCCGTTACATTTATGCGCATTTCGTATCGATCTTCCCATCTACACAGTTCGTATCGATCGACCAACGATCGATACGAAACATACCACCGAACGATCGATACGAAGACCACATGCAATGATCGATACAAAAAGAGTCATGTTACATCGATACAAAGCAGCATCTAAAAGCATCAATACGATTGAAGTTACATTAGGTCGATACGAAGAAACTTGGTCAAAAAGAGGAAACGGACATGCGGCATGAAATGTGGATCTCTCATGAACCATCGCTCCATGTCACCACTGAACGATCTGATCGATACGCATAGCATCGATACGAAGTGCTATCGATACGAACCGATCGATACGCACAGTTCAACCCATTGAAAAGTCAACCTTGGATCGATCATAACTCAAAATCCATAAGTCCAAATGCTACCAAATTTTCATAAGAGCTTACTTACCACCTCAACATTGTCTCTGATCGATCTCAGCTCAAATGGACGTCGTTTTGATCGATACGAACAAGGTATGGATCGATCAGGGATTGATCCCAAATGACCTCAAATCGATCAAGTGGGCCTACCCATGTGGGAGAAGAGGTATTCCGAGATCTAAGCCAGATATTTTCAGACTACGCCTATAAATAGCCGCCCTATGCCTTCAAAAAAGGGACTTTTTTGGACTCTGCTACGCTGTTACTCTATCGGATCTTTGTTGTAACTTGAGTGTTAGAGTTATTTACTGTTGTAATCAGTTAGCAACCAGCAATAAACATCAAATCATTCAAAGTGGACGAAGGCTACAACGCTGAACCACTATAAACCCTGTCTTTTTACTACTTTCCTTTTAAATTTTGAGTGTTCTTCATATTTATATCCTCTACATTTTGTTTATCCATGATCTGAGATTGTGAATTGGTGCTTTCAACTGCAATTGGGTGTTTGTGACCAATTTTGGCACAAACATTTTGGTGCTTTCACTGAGAAGGCCAGCACTATGGGATTCTGCAGCTTGGATTTTGGATTTGAAGGCTTAGGAACTTGGATCTGGAGAGCTATGATGAAGCAACCGACAAGGAGACAATGAGCGGAAAGGAGTCAGCATGTAGGAAGTCAGGAGTCTTCTTCAGGAGCTAATCAGACTTCAGTTTTCATCACCAGAGATGAAATGGAGATGATGATGGATGCTATGCAGGAAGGAATGCTGAAAAGGTAGGAGGAAATGATGCAGAAACTACTCCGGTAGATTGGACAAGCTGGAGCCCAAAATTGAGAGAACGAAGCAGCTGGAACAGAGGGAATCCAGAACCAAAGTTAGGGACACGGGGCCACCAGGATTTAGGATAGAGCGGGACCATCAGGAGCAGCCCCCAAGCTAGGGGGCATACCCCCGGATCATGTTGACCCTATTCCAAGCAGGATTCCAGCCAATACTATGCAGCTTGGTGTCGATGGAGGAATGAATGCTCGTCCAAGAGAACAGATCTTAGGGTTCCCTCATGAACTCAGGGGGCAGGTCGGAGGCAATGAACAAGGACCACAACTTGATGACAGTGACAGATTGGCAGAGATGGTCAGATGAGCCATGAGAGGAGGATTAGTGAATAGAGATCTGGAAGATGTGAACTTCAGCCCCTTCGCTCCCACAATTAGACAGGCCAGAAACCCACCTGAATTCAAGCTACCTACATTGGATACGTACGATGGGAGGACGGATCCTGCAGTTCATCTGACGAGGTATATGAGGCACATGGAGGTGCTGGGGGCATCGGAGGTAGTCATGGCCCGGTGTTTCCCATTGTATTTGACGGATATAGCAGCGCTGTGGATCATACAATTAGAAAGCGGCTCCATTGGAACATGGACCAAGTTGATTGATAAGTTTATGAGGCAGTTCGGAGTTCACATCTCGAGGCCCAAGAACGTGATGAGTTTGACAACACTGAAGCAGAAAACCGAGGAGTCTTTGAGGAGTTTTCTAACACGATTCAATGCAGCGGTGACATCGGTGGATCGGCCTGATCCATCCATGATTCTGATGGCAGTTGTATCTGGCATAGCTGACGGCACGGAATTCAAGAATTCGTTGACAATGGATCCACATATGGACCTGGGAGAGTTATACCATGAGTCGGAAAGGTTTCTACGACAGGAAGATGCAAAGATTGAGAGAGAGGAAGGAGATGGAGTTGATGTTTATGCAGTCAAAGGCGGGGATCCAACCGGGAAAGATTCGAACAAGGATAAAGGGAAGTGAAAATCAGAGAATAGCTTTGACGAGTCAAGGCGACCGCGAAAGGGGCCAAGATTTACCTCTTATTCAGATCTGAGCAAGACTTTAGAACGAATATATCAAGACATAAGGGGGTAGGTTCCCTACCGGAGGCCAATGAGGAGGGATCCGACCAATAATGAAAAGAAATCAGACAAATACTGCATATTCCACGAGCTAGGCGGCCATAGTACAAATGATTGTAGACACTTGAGGGATGAGTTAGAAGGACATATCTGGAACGGTATGCTGTTGCAGTACGTGAAAAGGCGTGTAGCGACGGTGGAAAAGGAGCGGCCGACATCTGCATCAAATGAGAATGGCTCCGGACAAGGCATCAGCTTATCATCAACTAATTGGAATAATGACAAATAAGTAGCAAACTCAGCACTAACAACAGTTAAGTCGCTTACATATGTACGGGATCACGAACGGTCCTCGAGCATGCTCTGAGACAACAGTAAACCGCAATAGTGGAGTGTTTGCACTTTGACGTTTTTGTTTTTCTTTTGTTTTCTATTTTTTGCATCTAAACTTGATTTAGTTGGACATTTTTATTGTAAGACTTATTTGAATGTAATTCTGATGTTTATAATTCCAAAATACGACCACGACGGTCACAATTCGCCTCGAACGGCACCCGACCGCGAACGGTCACAATTCGCCTCGAACGGCCCCTGACCTCGAACGGTCACAATTCGCCTCGAACGGCACCCGACCACGAATGGTCACAATTCGCCTCGAACGGCATCCGACCTCGAACGATCACATATCGCTTCGAATGGCATACGATCTCGAACGATCGTTATTCACAATCAGGTAAGATTATTGGTCTCTTTACAGGTCATCAACAGGATACGAACATCCAGCTCATGGCGCAACAAAACACACCTTCCTATCGCAAGGAATGTTTTGGAGGGCAAAATGTTAACCAGCCTTTTGGCAAGGCAACATATAGGCGGATTTAACCCACTCGGCTGCATAATGATCGAAGTTGGATTACCACAGATAATAAACATGATCACAAGGCCAGGATATAGCATGGTCGACGAACAAACAGCGCAGGACACTTAAAATATGGGTTTCAACAAAAGTGGAGTCACTTCAAGTTGCTTGGAGTTTGCTTCGAGTCGTCCTTAGGTTTACTTCGGGTTTTCAGGCAGGTTACTTCGGGTTAGAGAAGGGCTTGCTTCGGGTCTTTGATGGATTGGCGTGTTTACAAGGGCTCCGCAACTACTTCGGGTCGTCTCAGCACTTGCTTCGAATCACTGAAAGGTTTACTTCGGATCAAGGAGGCGGCCACTTTGAGTCGAGTCATGGATCGATCAACAACTAGGGGATTCACATCATTTTGTATCCATCACCTTGCAACCACCCTTCTTCGTATCGATACGGCTTTGTATCCATCAACTACATCCTCTTCCTTCATATCCATCAACGGTTGACATTTTGTATCGGTTACATTCATGAGCATTTCATATCAATCTTCCAATCTACACAGTTCATATCGATCGGCCAACGATCGATATGAAACATACCACCGAATGATCGATACGAAGGACACATGCAATCATCGATACGAAAAGAGTCATGTTACATCGATACGAAGCAGCATCTAAAAGCATCGATACGAATGAAGTTACATTAGGTCGATACGAAGAAACGTGGTTAAAAAGAGGAAACGGTCATGCGGCATGAAATGTGGATCTCTCCTAAACCATCGCTCCACGTCACCACTGAACGATCTGATCGATACGCATAGCATCGATACGAAGTGCTATCGATATGAACCGATCGATACGCACAGTTCAGCCCATTGCAAAGTCAACCTTGGATCGATCATAACTCAAAATCCACAAGTCCAAATGCTACCAAATTTTCACAAGAGCTTACTTACCACCTCAACATTGTCTCTGATCGATCTCAGCTCAAATGGATGTCGTTTTGAACAATACAAACAAGGTATGGATCGATCATGGATCGATCCCAAATGACCTCGGATCGATCAAGTGGGCCCACCCACATGGGAGAAGAGGTATTTCGATATATAAGCCAGGTATTTTCAGACTACACCTATAAATAGCCACCTTATGCCCTCAGAAAAAGGATGTTTTGTACTCTGTTACGCTGTTACTCTGTCGGATCTTCGTTGTAACTTGAGTGTTAGAGTTATTTACTGTTGTAATCAGTTAGCAACCAGCAATAAACATTAAATCATTCAAAGTGGACGTAGGCTACAACGCTGAACCACTATAAACCCTGTCTTTTTACTACTTTCCTTTTAAATTTTGAGTGTTCTTCATATTAATATCCTCTACATTTTGTCTATCCATGATCTGAGATTGTGAATTGGTGTTTTCATCTGCAATTGGGTGTTTGTGACCAATTTTGGCGCAAACAGTGTGTATGTCATTAGAAAACATTAATTAAACTCTTAATGAGTTTTATAAAAGTTTTGCAAACAAAACATAGTATTGTTATTTTACACAGGAAAGATGGTTTTATAGTAGCCATACCACTTTACAAATGAAATACACGTGTGAGGCTAAGATGCCTCAACAATTAATAGGACGACAAAACTAACTATAATATAGAAGTTAGGCAAACATGCCTAAGATACTAAAGAAAAACACCATGCAGAGGAGGAATCATCCCCATCTCTTGACGAGGCAGCCCTAATGATATTCACATACTCACTATACAGTAGTGCAATCCAGGGATCAAATACAACAGACTCCTTATCGAAAATAAAAATTTTATCCCAAGTTTCATCCTTTAAAATCTCACTATTATGATCTCCATATTTACAATTAACTGAATGAGAAAGTATGTCACCAATAATGTGGTAAAAGAGATATCTAAGCTCTCCTTCCTTAGTAGATATGAACTTATAGTATATGTCAGACATCGAGTAGTATCGAAACTGAGTATTCTCATGGACCTAGGTTTTCTCATTAGCATTTCAAGCGATATTGTAGGAGATAGAGCTTGTGCTAGCAATTGGCGAGACATGATCCAAACTATTGATGGCTGGAGAAGGCGCACATTTGGGAACCCAAATTCGCTTAACCTTGGGGAGCGGGATCTTCTGAGGAGGCTTCATTTCAACTTTTACAACTTCAGGTATTAGCGATGGGTTAAGGGAATGCTTGCATTTAACGATAAGATGACCAAAAGATTTGTAGTTTGTGCATATCGGTGGTTTCCACTTATATCCAACATCAACCACAGCAGCAACTCCATGCGTCGTTTCAACTGGTAGTACAGATGGTAATAACCTATCAGGGTTGACCTCAATCAAGGCTCTTGCATAACCCAATCTATCTCTTCTGACCGTAGAATCATCAAAGCATACTAAATCACCGATCAAGTTCAATAACCAATTGATACCAATCATAGATTGAAAAACAGATGGTATATTCATGAAATGTACCCATTTCGGTATTCACGAGCTGCATTGATGGGGAGACACTATTTGGTTATAATAAAAGGCTTTCTCATAATAAATACGGGATCAGCTTCAAGAATCTGAAGCCTATCCTCAGGGCAAGTGAAGTCAAAGTAGAATAAAGAATTATCATACCGCATAGTAATCTTACCTTTTAATCTCCAAATTGCTTAAGATGTGTTTTCACAATTGAGAATGGAGGATTTTCATCTAGGAAGAAGCCAACTAACTGCTCATGCCAAAAGAAAGTGCTTGCCTCAATCACCTCAGAAGGAGGTATATTTACACCATTCGCAACTTGTAGTTCAAAGTGTCTTGGAGAGAACACACCTGCTTTATGTAGCTTGGAGATGAATAAGAAGGACCACAACTTTAGTAGTGCAACAATTGGATGAATGGATTCATCAATTGTAGGGCTAAACGATGCAGTCCTGGACTTTACATGAAATGAAGTAGGAACGGCATTAGTTCCTGAATCCATGCTAGGATGAGCATTTCCCGTGGCAATGAGGGAACCAGTACAAGATTCAATATATTGAGTTTGATCATGCACAGAGAACACAGACATAGTCCTAGCTAGAGATGGATTAGCATTATCGATAGCATTCATTCTCATATTTCGGGCTTCAACAGTTGCATCAATATGTGATCTTTCCTAGTTTACAACATCAGGGTAAATGTCTAATAACCTATCTAATTATGGAGGAATTGTAGCTACTGATGCTAAGGAACCAAGGGTAGCCTCGACATCTGTAACTTCAGAAAGGATGGAGCATTCAACACAACATTATATATTGATCCATCAAAAATCGAAGAAGGAGCCGCAAAAATATAACACCTCTAAAAATTAATAAGGAATAAATAAAATGGATAATTATTTAAATAAGATAAGGCTAAAAATGGAAATTTTCCAAAAGTTAGAATTTGACCAAAGTTATGTCATTGCATTCATGGCAAAATTCTGATCAATTTCCATATATAATGTTTTGAAAACGGAGCTCAAACGAAAAAGTTATGTACGTTTGAAGTTTTTAGATTTAAAATAATTTAAATAGAATTCAAATTCAAATAATTAAATAATTCTTAAATTTGAAATTTGAAAGTTAACAATGATTAGACTTAGAGGTTATGCAAATGTTAAAAATAATGTTAAATGATAATTAAGGAATAAAATAAATAAAAAACAACAGCATAAAAATCTTCCCGAAACAAATGTCATGGTCAATCGCTCCCTAGGATCGATCGACCGCTAGCGGTCAACCTTTAGGGTAGGGCGGTCGATCATTGACTGTTAACTTGTAGCTAGAGTTTTGCACTTTGAGTGTCCGAATTTTTATTATTTTAACCGACCTAAATTTGACAAATTTAGTGCATTCCAACCATTGTAAATAGGAGCCTAGTCCTCTCACTTTTATTTAAAAAATATTTTGGAATTCTAGCAAAGCTCCGTCACTTTGTTTCTTCATAGATTTAGAAAAACTCCATTAGGGTTTTAGGTAAGAAATCCTATATATCTATTTTATTTTTTATTTATTTTCCCAACCTATTCTTCTCAATTTTCTGAATCTAATGTATATATACAAATCTCTTACTATATATATATATATATAAATGTCTATATATATAAGGAGAGATCCGGTGGAGATTATTAAAGGCGTGTCAAATTCAAATGAGGCAAAACTAAGGATATATTATAAATGGAAATATTAGGATTTCTATTTTAGTAATTGATTAGTATAGTTTGGGTTTAAATATACCTTGGGAAGTTTTCGTTTGCAAAAACATCATATTATAAATCCCCAAAACTCCTTCAATGTGAAATGTCAATTCTATGTTGGAATCTCAATTGTTCATGTCAAAATAACGGAAATTGTGTAGATTTGCAGTTTTGAAAATTTTACCTTCTATCCCACTTCTTTTTCTTTAAATTTGGTTAAAGGGTTTTGATTAAGGAATAGTATGTAAGGTATGAATTTTATTTATAGTTTGCACCGCTTATTCCCATGAATTAAATAGAAATTCCTTTGCTTATTTTTTTGTGAAAAAGAAGTCGAATAGAGCGTAAAATTGGAATTGTAAGTTTCTACTATCAATATATTGCATTATTTTGATGTAGTAAGTTGATTTTAAATTTTCATTGTATATAAGTCTATTGATTGGAATTTTTTGATATGAATATTGGAATTTTATATTGTTGATAATATGGAATAAGACTTGTATAATTGTTGAAAGAGTTGACATTTAAACGCTAGTTTAAGGCGTAAATTCTGCACACTTAGAAATTACTAGGCGTGTATCTATATATATACACATTAGCATAATTAACATATAATTATAACATATAATTATGTAGTTAATTAAGTTATTAATTTTATTAAATCCCTCTTAGGCAAGTAATTAATGTTAAAGGCGAAATAAGAAAGATTTCTTATAAGGCCTTGATTATTGAAATAGTGAGATGTGTGACAATATATGTAGAGTGCATATAGATTACGACTAAGTATAGGGATGTGGGGTCAATCAAAAGCACAAGGAATTCTGCCTAGCTAATCTCGTTACCGACACTGTAACTTTAGAGCTGATAGCAGACACGAGGTCAGTCCCAAATTCTATAGGGTAAATATTCCCGGCTAATCTAGCTACCAGTACCTACGAACAATCGGGCTAATGTGAGACATCACCATGGGGTATGGGTCATAATACGAAGGCCCTGCTTCAGAGATTGAAAGAAATAAGTGGTTCTGTGAGGGTCCGCCTCTTCTCTATGTAGGAAGTAGTAAATGGTCGGGATTATAGGTTAGGCACTGTAGAGGATTCTCGGGAAAAGGCCCGCTCCAATAGAAAGTATTAAGTCTGAAGAAATTCCATGCAATGTCAGTTAGATAGTTACCAATGATGAGTCCGTCTTGGGATTATAGGTAGTAAATGGCGTAGACCTGCCTGAAATAAAGGTATTAAAAGGTAGGAGTCCACCTAATTCCATTTAAAAGGCATTAAGTGACTTGAGTACTATCTCTTACATTGATAGGACATTATGGACAATAGATATGGATTATTGGGTTGATAACAAGTTGGTAATGGGCTCATATTTGGAAAGCCATTTTATTTATTTTCAAGAAAGGCCTTTGGGCATATATTTGAATTATGTAGGTAGAATACGTAAGATATATTCCTATTTAAAGTATATTGCCCAAGTACTAATGCAGTATGGCTGGAGATTTTTATTCACCAGACATATATGGTTCTGACTCTCTCCTCATTACAACACTGATTAAGAAGGGCAATGCTGAAGACGGAGACGTTGATGAGACTTGTAGCAGTGGTCTATTTATTTACTTGTTATCTTCTAATGTACCCAAGAAATAAAAACGATGTTGTGATTTTAGAATATTGTACCACAGATATGTAATGGTTATTATGGATATTTTGTTATGATTTTCAATGACATTTTGAAGTTTGAATAAGATGGGTATTGTTGTTATTGTTATATTTTATCATTCCGTTGTGAGATTTTGATTGCGTAGATAAATAGCTCTATATTGTTCTTTTTACTAACCAACAGCCAGCTTTGAGATGGGTCTAAGTTTCAATAGGCCTTTTCTTGGTCGGGATTTAGTCCCGTTCAAAGCGAGTTGTTACATTTGGTATCAGAGCCTAAGTTACCTGATCCATAAGGATAGGTATACGTATGATAGGCGTACTTGTTATTTTTAAAAATGTTTTTAAAAAATCCTACTATGTATATGTGTGTATGTGTGTGTGTGTATGCAAAAATACTAGGCAAATCTTTACTTTAACGTGTAATACTATCTTAGGAAATGTAGAAGGAAGAGATTGTAACTCCAAAATTAATAAGGCAATAAATATGCAATAAATAGGGAGTTACAAGAATTTAATAAGGATATAAATGGACCAACTAAAGAGATTATTAGGGTAATACGGAGAGATGTGGAAGGCATAATAGGTAAAAATTTGAATGAAGTAAATAATGCCTTTAAAAATTATTCGATAGAAAAACAATCATTTATTACATACAATTGACATTTATAGAAATAGCAAATAAACATGTTAGATAGTAATTAAATATTATATGACAGTATAATTATCATTAGGATAAATTATGTAGCCCTAATTATACAGACGGATGTTAGTGGGCCTAGCTTAATACATAAAAGTAGATAAGAGATAAGAATATATGTGTTGTAAACAACCGAAAGTAAGGCATGAAAAAAGATGTGAAGAAGGAGTGAAACAAGCTTCCATAAGAAGGTATACATTAATCACTATAAGAAGATAATCGGATTTTTATGCAAATTGAGTTGGGAAGAAAGAAGTTTAAAAGAAAGGACAATTAAAGTCAATTTCTAAATCCAACCCCATGTGAAAGAATTTGATAAAAAGATTTTTGGAAAATTCCTTGAATTGTTTTGAATAAGTTTTTCAAAGGATATATTGGGAAGTTATTGTTGTGAAAAAGTAAAAAAATTTGGAAACTCGTAATTTTAAAAACTTGTGAGTCGAAAGTTTCTAATTAAAAGGTTTTTGGTACAAAAGATTTTTCATTTTTGAAATTCTAGTTTAAAATTGATTGAGTCAAAAAGTTTTCAATTTTTGGAGAAATGGATTGTTCATTTTTAAAATAAACGTAAGATAGAGCATATGCTGGACTTGATGATTTTTCTTCTATTTCATAAATTTGTAAGTTCTTTTTTATATAAAATAATTTTTTCTAAAAAAGTGAATAAATGGAAATGGGACTCAATTAAATTAAGGAATAGATAATAGAAGGATAATAACCCTCTGGTAGGAGGAAAATTTTTGTATAAGGAAAATATGGAGAATAACGGCTGAAGTAGGAGCCAATTAGTTAAGAGAAAAATAAATAGAGGCAATATTAGGAGTTTTGGATAGAAATAACATTAGGAATTTATATAAAATAGGATCTGTAATCTGGTTAAAAATTAAGAGGATAGAAGTTGTCCTTGTCTACTCACTTTTCATTGTTTAAGTTCATAGAAGATGTTTTGAAATTTTTTTTTACAATTAGATGAAATTAAATCACTACACCAAATCAGTAATTTTGCAATATTTATATTTTTCAATTTCTAACGCTTATAAATGTTATAAACTTGTAATAGTAAATAAGTGTTAGGATACCTAAAAAGTTGTTTGCAAAAATAAAAAAATTTATGCAACGCATACAAGTGTTACAATGGTTGGTCAATTTGTAAATAGTTCATCAATAGTTACCCTCATTTGTAATTTTGTACATCATTGATTTTCTCAAGCTTACCCATTCCCAAGCCGCATATATTTTAATTTCCAAATTAGGGTTCGTCTTCTCTCCACGTATCCATAAAGCTCAAAGCCTCTAGCGACATCGACGGTGTTACACACCTGATCAGCAGTCGATGCCAAAGGCTAATCAACTTCCAGCTAGCAAGCCATCGTTGGTGATTAGGTTGCCTCACAGGAAGAATTGATAAAGTGTTCTATGAAATATTTTTTGTTTCGGCAATTGATAGAACAGTTGTTAAGCATATGTTTGTGTGGGCTGTATTTTCAAGGCCCATTGGGTCGTTATATAAATGTACGGTGTAAAGGAACTTAAGCAGAATGATAACACGAAATTGAATTTTTTTCCCTCCTCTTTCCTTTACCTCTATATCTGCTACTTTTCACTTCTTCTACTTTACTCAAAAACACATCTCCTCGCTCTACAATGGTGCCTAAGAAGAAAAGCGATGCAACATCCTTACTGGTGGTATCAAATTCAACAGACGATCAAGGCGATGATGATAATTTAATCCGTAACACTCTAGAGAAGTTGGAGTTACAATTGCAGAAACATGAATTGATGGATAATCAGTTCTCTACACTGTAACTCATTTTCAAAGAGCTAAAATAGATTAAGCAATCGAAATGTACTCCTCAATCACCTAGATCTGAGCATAATGCAGTAGGTATTTTAGGAAATCTCCACAAACAGGTTATGGCTCTACATCTCAAGATCATTCTCTAAACTTAACTAAAAATGTTGCCGAAGATATTCATGTCAATTCACCTAACATTAACAAGTTCAGACAAATAGTTATAACCAAAATTCATTTCCTTCTACTCCGCATAAGCCAATCAAATTAAATTTTCCTATATAGAACGGATCTGGGGATATTCTTGCTTGGATTAAACAATCTGAGTTAGTTTTTAGATACTATAACCTACCTGATTGTTATTAAGTGCAAGTATGTTCTTTCCATTTACGTGATGAGGCCTTGCAGTGGTTTAATTGGTTATCAATTAATGTTGATACTTATTTTACGTGGGAAGGTTCTAAAGAGGAGATAATTACTGTTTAATCAACTAACTTTTTATCGTTTTAGAAAGTCGTCGATAAAATTTTAAATTAAAAATAACCGCAAGAGCATGGCGTACAATTTTAGTACGTGGCGAGTACAGGTCAATCCACAGGGAATTGTATTGATTTAAAAATTTCTACTCAATCAAATTAAACCAAGAATTTGAGATGTGTTAGCTACAAATTTCTAAAAACTAACAAAAGGAAAGCGGATAAAAATATGAGAGTAGAAGGCAATTTAGAGGTAAATCCCTTCTCATGATCACATAAATCAACATGTATGAAATTATGATCTCTCTTTTTTGGTCATTAGTGAATTTAGTTGATGTGTTTATCATAAGTATGGCATATTTGTGCTATTGATTAGCCCAACGTATACCATCAAACTATACCACACCCACTAAACCACTCGTTAACTCTCATGAAAATGTTAATGAAATTGAAAATAAAATCTATTCTAAGCATGATCTATTCACCATTCATTAGTAATATAGACCATCAAATTTTGATTCTAAAATTCACTTCATTACCATAATCATATGTAGATGAAGATGTAATTTCTATTTGTGTTTGTTTAAGCATAGCCTATTTGGTGTCAACGACATAGGATTTCAAATTCAAAGCTAAACAACAAAATATTTACCAAATCAAACATTCCATTAAGCACAAAAAGAGATCATCAATTAACAAATATGTTGAATCTACATGATTAAGAGAGCTTCATTACCCTAAAATTGAAGGGGTTTAGCTTCTCATATTTGTCATCATTTCAATAAATGTAGAGTTCAACATGAAACAAAAACAAGAGGAAAATGGAAGCTAACTAAAATAAAAAGAGTGCTAAACTACTTGCATAAAAATAAAACTAAGCTACTAACATAAAAGAAAAGAACAAGAGAAGAACTTGAATTAAAAGTGCATGAATTAAAATTGCATATAATAAAATTACATGAAAGAAGGCTAAGAAGCCATTAAAAAGAAAAGAGATTTTTTGTTTATTTTTGAACCTCAAACTAAACTAACTAAAGAGGAGACTAAGAGCTCATTACATGAAACATATGGGGTATTTATACATGCCTAAAACCCTAATGCATATTTTTGGGAACTACCCAAATTTCCCTTGAGGAAGTGTGGCCACCAAGTTATCGTTAGCAAGTAATTAATCCACCATTATTTGTGCATGTGCTTTTAATCTCTACTAACATGTGCATTAGCTCCTAATTAAGATCATGGTAAGTGGGTAGGTGGGGTCCTCAATGTTGCATGAAATGATTTATTTTCATCTTCATTTGCCTTCTTCTCTTATGCATGCACCATGAAGACTCTTCCAAAATTCACTCAAATTTCTACAAAACAACATTAAAATGTCCAAGTAAATTTTCTCAAATTAAATCATACACAAAAATGATTATTTTGCCCCTATATGAAGATGAATAAATGATGATTTGAAAATAATTTAAATTTTGGTTTAAACATGTTAAAATACCCTATATGCTCATTTATTTAATTAAATTAGATTAAATATGGAAGTGAAAATATGAACATTTACGTGCACATTAATTACTAGATTCAGCACATTTGATTTTCAACATCCTTTTGAGGCTTTATCAAATATCAAACAAACATCTATTGTGAGAAAATACCTGAGCAAATTTGAACAGCTCTTGAGTTTGCTTAATAAACTACCACAAAACTATACACTAGACAGATTTATTGGTGCCTTAAAAGTGATTTTAAGTTCGAGTTACTATCCAATCAACCAAAAACACTAAGGGATGCTATTACCTTGGCAAAACTAAGTAAGAAAAAATTTGCTCAATAAAGAAGATCATTTAGGCCTTTTCATTTTCAATCAGGAAATTCAAACTCCTTCACAAAACTTTTGCACAGAATACCTCTCCTCAGGTTTTAAGCCTTATACTGCGAAGCAACCACCTCGGGTAATAAATAAGTATTCTTAACATGGTAATACTCTTACTCCCAATGAAATTATGCAAAGAAGAAGCCAGGAATTGTGTTAAACATGTGATTAAAATGGATTCCGAGTCATAAATATCAAGGCAAACACATTTACATATTAGAAGGAGTACTTCAAGGAGACAAACATTGGCATTACCTGAAGAACCTCAAGAACAAGAAATTCAACCGTCTATCTCTTTGCAAGCAATGAGTGGAATAAATGTTAACAATACAATCAGACTTCAAGGCATTATTAAAGGACATCCTATCCATATCCTTATTGATTTAGATTCAACTCATAACTTCATTAATGAAAATTTGGTCAAAAAACTTTTATTCCTTGGCGAGATGTGTACATTACAAGTGGAGAAAAGTTACGAGGGTATGGCAGTTGTTCAAATGTTCCATCATCTCGCCAAGGAATAAAAGTTTATGTTGATTTCTTTTTATTACCAATGGGTGGATGTCAAGCAGTTCTGGGTGTGCAGTGGTTGAAAATTTTGGATGACATTGTCTTTAATTTCAATGCATTACAAATTATATTCAAGATCGATGATAAAATTGTAATTTGGCAAGGCTTACTTACCAAACAACCCCAATATGTTTTCGCTGACAAAATTACTAAAGACATAAATCATTACTACATAAGTTTCATGTTACAAGCTGTTGCACATACCAATGAAGATCAACCCATAAAACTATTTCATAAACATCCAATCTCTGCTTCATTGAAATTACCACCCGATCTAAAAGAAGTTATAGACAAATTTCCTGCAGTTTTCTCTCCCAGCCAACCATACCTCCTACAATAGACTATGATCATAAAATACCTCTGTTGCCCCATACTAAGCCCATTTGTCTGTACCATAAAGGCATTCCTTCCACCTGAAAAATTAAATAGACAACAGGGTGAAAGAGATGCTTGAAGCAAGAATCATCAGACTGAGTTTAAGCTCATATGCTGCTCCCGTAGTCATTGTCAAGAAATCAGACGGATCATGGAGAATGTGCATAGATTATAGAGAACTCGATAAAAACACAATCAAAGACAAATTCCTAATTCCATTGATAAACGAGCAATTAGATGAATTAGACGGGTCCTCGTTTTTATCTAAATTAGATCTCAAATCTGGCTGCCATCAAATCAAAATGTGGGAAGATGACATTCACAAAACAACATTTCGAACACATGAAGGCCACTATGAATTCATAGTTATGCCTTTTGGTCTTACAAATGCTCCATCTACTTTCCAGTCTTTCATGAACACAATCTTCCTTATCTCAGGAATTTTTTACTTGGGTTCTTTGGTGACATACTCATTTACAGTAAAACTTGGAGTGAACATATACTACATATTTCTCTTACTTTGCAGGTACTACATGACATCAATTGGTGGTGAAACTATCTAAATGCCAATTTTCTTAAACAAGAATTGTTTGCCTGGGTCATGTAGTATCTCAATAAGGCATTGCAATGGATGAGGAAAAAACTTTAGCAGTACAAAATTGCCCTATACCAACAAATTTAAAAGCTTTGAGAGGATTTTTGGGTCTCTTTAGTTACTATAGGAGATTTGTGAAGAATTATGGCATTATTGCTAGACCACTTACTAACTTATTAAAAAATAATGCCTTTCAATGGTCTAGTGAAGCTCAACATGCTTTTGATACACTCAAAAAATGCTTGACCTCACCTCCAATTTTAACCATGCCCGATTTTACGCAGCAGTTTTTATTAGAGTGTGATGCTTCTGGCATTACAATAGGAGCTGTTTTGCTACAAAAAAGTAAACCAGTGGCATACATTAGCCAGGCACTCAAAGGGAAAATTTCTCATCTTTCAGTTTATGAAAAAGAGCTACTGGCACTTATACTAGCTACTAAGAAATGGACTCAGTACTTGTTGGGAAGGAAATTCACTATCAAAACATATCACAAAAGCCTCAAGTATCTCTTAGAACAGAAGTTGCAATCTGGGATACAAAGCAAATGGCTAGCGAAATTGCATGGTTTTGATTTCTCCACTATGGGAAAAAACATAACAGACTACAGATATGCTCCATTGTCTAATTGCATACCTATTTGTCGTTAAATCCCATGTCATCTCATTGCACATCAGACCACATAGATGTCCCGTCGTTTGGTATGCACCGGCACAACAAAAAAACACCATATATTGTCTGATGTTACAGTACCATTTCTAGAAGTTCCTATTATACAACATATAAATATTGTCTAATACGAATAATTGTTCACAGAATGAAATTCAAATATTTTATTTAAACAAAAAATTTATTTCAAATCAAATTCAAATACAATATGACTCTCACTATCACTCTACTTACATTTCAAATACAACTTTCACTATCACTCTCATATATACAGCATTTCTCTACACTCATATATAACATTTTTTTACTCTCACTCACACTCACACTAGTTTGTTTTTGATGTTGTTCTTGATTTGCCATCTCCAGCTTGTGTCCAGCCATCTCCTATACATATCAATTAAACAATGCAGTGAAATGGAAAAGGAAGCTGACCTAAATTGCAAAAATAAAACTGAACATAATATGAATATTGCCTCAGTTTATGGGTTTGTGTTCTCTTCATGTTTTAGACAAGGACAAATATATATATGTGCACGAACAACTTATGATATGCACAGTGTATCACTGTGAATATCACAAGGTCGGGCATCGATTAAATATCACAGACTATTGCGAAGGTCAAGCCCGAAGGCTCAACACAGTGCAAATTTGCACAAGGTCAAGCCCAAGCCTCCTCGGGCTCAACTCAGGTGCACAAGGAAATGCAACTCAAATCAGAAAACCAAACTAAAGGAAGCAACACAGTTCAACAACACAGTTCAAAATGGTTCAAGTTTAACTTCATAGCCACAAATAAGTCCGGTGTGCACTGCTTTTAACAAAGCATGAACAAGACTGAACCCAGTTTTAAACCAGAAGAGCAAAGTGGCATAAACCATAAAG
Organism: Allium fistulosum; assembly: GCA_030737815.1. Taxonomy (NCBI): domain Eukaryota; kingdom Viridiplantae; phylum Streptophyta; class Magnoliopsida; order Asparagales; family Amaryllidaceae; genus Allium; species Allium fistulosum. The sequence goes on along the minus strand of CM060904.1, from coordinate 286,099,686 downwards.
CAAAGTGGAATAAACAAGCTTAGGAAAAACAATTCAACAATTGGTTCAAGCATCAAAACAGATAAGGTAAACAATGAGAACTTGAGTTTTAAACCAAACAACAAACCATACATGCATTAGTTCAAAATATACATGTATATGCAATAAACAAGTGCAAGTGCTTATGTGTAACATGGATATATATGTATATGCAGTAAACAATTCAAGTGCAAGTGCTCAGGTGCAACAAGTGCAAGTTCAAAGCATACATGTATATACATGTGTATGCAGTAAGCATACATGTATATGCAGAAAACGGTTCAACAATTCAACTCGGCTGCAACATGGACAATGCACTAGAACAAACTATAGAGCAAAGTGCACATAAACAAGCTCAAGAAAAACAACAAGTGCTGAAACAAGTATACTCAAGCTAGAGTGTACATATAAACATACGAGCATATATAAGTATATATACAAGTACATACAAGTGTATACAGGCACATACAAGTGCGTACAAGTATATACAAGAACTGAACATAAACAGATTTGCAATTGAAAGTGTAATAAGAAATCACAGTGCACATAAACAAGCTCAAGCAAAACAACAAGTGATGTAGCAACACACATACATATACGCATATACACGTATGTAAATACATGTATATGAAAAACATGTTTAGAGATTCAACCAACAGCAAGCATCAGGGAGTCAATCAAAACAAACCAGGCACATATACAAGTACAAGCAAACCAAACAACAAGCTTCAGAGCTCAAGTAATATACATATATACACATATGTATATACATGTATATATGTACATACCCAAAATGGTTCAAGCTAACGTAATTCGGAATTGGTTCAGCTCAAAAGTATCTTAACACTACTTTGAACTAGGCAGCAAAACCAAGCACACACATTGACTCAAATGCAATTCAAAATGGTTTGGAACTGAAAACAAGTTCAACTAAACCTCAAAATGGTTCAAGCATGGAAGTTCACACATTAAAACAACAAATTGAAAGTGTAACAAGAAATCAAAGTGCAAAAGCAAGTACCACAAATTAAAACATATGTATGTAGATAAAAGAACATTCACACATATATACATACATATGTATGTATGTACATACATGGAAGTTCACACATATACACACACATATGTAGTGATATATAAATATGTAGTGATATGCAAATATAAACATACACATACATATATACACATATGTATACATAAGAGCCAGTGCAAATGTAGTAAACAAGGGATAGTTTCGACATAACCAAGCACACACATTTTGGCATAACTAAGCACATTAATATATATATACACATATGTATATACATGTATATATGTACATAGTGAGTAGAAAGGCAACTCAACAACATGTATGGATGAACCAAAACAGCAAAAGCAACATGGACCATCAAAGTGCACCAAGATGAACTCACAGTAAGAATGATAAGTGTTCTATGAAATATTGTTGGTGATTAAATGTACATGCATGGATGGATGAACCAAGACAGCAAAAACAACATGGACCATCAAAGTACATTCACCAACATGTGTGGAGCTAGCATGCCATCGCTGGTGATTAGGTTGCCTATCATGAAGAATTGATAAAGTGTTCTATGAAATATAGTGTGTTTAGGCAATTGATCGAACAGTTGTTAAGCGTGTGTTTGTGTGGGCTGTATTTTCAAGGCCCATTGGGTCGTTATATAAATGTACGGTGTAAAGGAACTTAAGCAGAATGATAATTTGAAATTTAATTATTTTCCCTCCTCTTTCCTTTCCCTGCGGATTTACTGCTTCTACTTCACTCAAAAACACATCTCCTCACTCTACCATGGTGCCTAAGAAGAAAAGCGATGCAACATCCTTATAGGCGGCTTATCTAGGCGTGGCCTCAAAGTGATATCAAGTGACGGTTCAACACGCGCCATGTCAGAGCACCAGAATACAATGCCTCTTACGACTTCAGGTTCGCACATCTCTCTCTCAGCAACATCAGGTTCGATTTCGATTTCTTCTTAATTGATGTTCTTATTGCTCAAATGGTAGTGATATTTGAATGCTTATTACTCAAACGGTAGTGATATTTGTATACCTATTGCTCAAACGGCAGGAAGAACTGAAGGTTGCAATAAAATTCTCAACATTATTAGTAACTATGGTTAATGTGTTCTGGTGTTGGACATTAAACGCAATTTAGAACTTGATATTAAAAGACCTTGATATAATCAGTTTTACGTTTAAAGATAGAATGCATAACATCTGCTCAAGAGTTCTAGCACAACTAGTTAGACTTTATACATGAGGAAAAAAATGGCTAGAGGTACAATCTATATGTAAAAATCATCATTTATAAACAAATTAATATTTTGTAGGAAGATTTCAATGACAACCAAGTACAAATGGCATTAATTGGAGTTAGTAAATTAGTCTGACCAAATAATGTGGTTTAATTGTGTATGGCTGCAGGTACATACATAATTAGAAGAAAAAAAATGACTTAATGAGATTTGAGCTCTGAACTTACTGTTGGAATTCAAATGCAGATACTAAAATATCCTTAATTATTAATGCATAAACTACCAAAAAGAATCATTATACAAAGTTGCAGATAACAAAATGAACGAAATGTCATCTCTAAGCTATTTGTTCATATGCGCATGCACAGCATGTGCACTGCAATATATGTTATAATTGTTGCAAGCTTTACCGTGTAGTATTTAAATTTAACAATGCCATTGTGTGTGTAAAGGTTAAAATATTTGACCAGTTTATCATTCAATGTGTAATTAAAAAAATAAAAATAAAACTAAAATATGTGTTTAAATTATGGGATATGAATTTGTTGGAAAATTAGCATGGATGGGTAACTATGAGTTGCGGGCCTGTGAATTTTTTACCCACAATGTATGTTGTTGAAAGAGGAGTACATAAAGCAAAATAGACATGGGCATTCAAAACCAACTGTTCATATGATTGCATTTCAATTTAAATAGATAAGAAATATGGTTAGCATGAGGAAATGATTTATTGCTAAGTTTAGAATATGTAGAACATTGAAACTGTTATGTGTACAATGAATTAAAAACACTCACTGTCCCTTAAAATGTTGTTTAGTTTACGCAAGATAACTCAAAACACATAACTTTCATAATCAACTTACTTTCAAATTAGTATCAATCATATATCATTAATAGTGTTCATTGTTATCCTGTCTTTTGATAAGGCAGTATACCACGAATTTAGCTAAATGGATTTCGTGATCATCAAGACAGGAAGCCTAGAGGGATGATTATCAGGTTTGGAAATCAGTTATAAACAAGGCTATGGATGATAGTCGAGCAGATCAGACGAATGTCATTATAGAATTGGCTAAGTATGGATAGACACTTCCACTAGGTAGGAGATCGGATCACATCACTATGGCTATGGGCACTCAACTCGGCAGCTCAACTCAATTGAAATCGACCAATATCACCAAATTTCACCAAGGAAACTATACAAACAACTATCGAAACACGAAGGGAACATCATGGGGGACCACCACTAGGGATCACCGACCCCAATCAACATCTATAGGGTCCGGTACTGACCCTTAGGATGGCCTAGATGAGCTCTATAACATCCTCTACTTTGAGGCCCAAAGCTAAGCGCTACAGATGCTGCAGTCATCTATAGTATTATCTTCTGATGACAAAATACGGTAATGTTAATGGTATCCATAATATCACAATCACATGAACATGAAATAAAATCAACACGGGTTTCAAAAACAACTTTTCTGATTACATTTCAAATCAACTTTCCATATTCAATTACGTAATCCCAAAATGATTCCCAGGTTTTGATCAAATATAATTATTACAAATTACACCAAGAGCGACATGTGAATATGCCCCCTTGGATGATCAGAGTACTAGATAGACATATCAGTCATAAATACATCACAGCGGAAATAATACTAAATAGCTCCTGCACAGCTAGCTTTGCCTCCAACACGCCTTCGGAAGCTTATTCGTCCAACCTACTAAACCTGAAAAGCCCTTAACTCTTAATCCACTCAAATTTAATTTTGAGCACCCGAGAGTTTAAGGGGAAAACATAAACTTCGAGTCAGACATAAAGCCTGGTGTGAATAATCCAATTACATCTCGGTTTGTCGATATTAAGTGAGACCATGCCACTTAACGGAACGGGTTTCCCCTCACTAATATCCTTTTAAAATCATATCTTTTGCAAATCAAAATCCTACAATCAAACTGATTATAACAACAATAGCAATAACATATATGCATATAAATCGGGTAATTAATGGACTATCTGTCCAAACATTATAGTTTTACCTCGCTGTTAACCACTGGCTGAATCGAGCCTACCAGACATAATAAATATTCTAACTTCTGTAAGATACAATACTGGACGGTCAGTTCTTAACTTACTTTTCCTAAGGTCAACCGATCTTAGTGGTTGCCCGGGCTCACCAATAGCCTATCTCTACTCTGTGAATTCCTTTCTGTGTGTAACATGATTCTAGTCTTACCTGTGAAAAAGCCCTACACACTGGAATTTTAGACTTATATTAGCTAGGGGCTACTAGCTAAAGTATAGGGCGCAACCCTATACCAGTCCCATCTGGTATTCTAATATCTGAGCCATTCTTTTGGCAAATATCTGCGCTGACCACCCTATTCAAATTTCATTTCCTTGAAAACAATCTTTACAAATGATTTACCTTGAGACCATATCTTTTTAAAACAAGGAAATTATACCTTTTGATTACTCAAAATACTGATGTCATGAATGTGCTTTACACAAAACAATGTTGATGAAAATCTATATCAATAGGGTTATCTATACCTTTAAAATAAGTTAAAGCCCTTTTCAACTTTCAAAACATTAGGCTATAAAGTCAAAACCTTCCTTTCAAAACCATTGCTTAAGACCTTAAACAATCCCTTTCGAAATCACTGAAAACATCCCTTTCGAAACCACTACTTAAAATCATAGACATCATCTTTCGAAAACATAAAAAACACACCTCCTGAAAACATTAGAATCATTCCTTTCGAGACACTTAAAATTGTACCTTTCGAAGGTATTGGGTTCAAGTAAAAATTTGTGGAAACATAGCTTCGAAACCATTTATAAGTATCCCCTTCGAATCCATTGGGTTTAACATTTAGTATAACTATAGGGTCAAAGAGAATAGATGCGAAAGCTTTGCTTTCGAAGGCATTAATCTTAAGAGAATTGGAGAAGATGATAGCTTTGAAACCATCCTTTTAGAACCATTGCCTTCGAAACCATTGATAAAAGCAGCTAAAAGGACCCGTTCGAAAGCATTGGGAAGGCGGCCTCAAAGTTTAAAAGGCGAAAGCTCCCCCTTACGAATACATTGTTTGAAGGTTATAAGAAAACTGGCTTTAAACCAATCTGAAAGGTATGAATGTGGCAGCTAGGTTCCGAATGGGTTCAAAAGCGGCAACTCTTTCGAAAGCTTCTTATTAAAAACAAAAGCAAGTTGTTTGATTCGAAAGCTTATAAAATTGGCTTCAACCCCTTTGAAAGCATGCCTTCGACACAGTCCCCTCTGCCTTTCTCCAATACACTACGTACCAATTGCTTGATACCATGTGCATTGGTTTCAAATAGGTGCGAAAGGTCTTCTGGGCATGGTGACGAAAGCAAGCGGTGGAAGTGGCGATGTTGTAATTCGAAACAAAACTAGTTTTATGCCTTTCAAAGTTTCTTTTCACCTAACTTGCATAATTTGTCAAAATATGATTGGTTGCCAATTGTTTATCAAAATTCTTTTCTAAAAAGGCCGCTGAATTCAACAATTAACAATTGAAATTATTTTAACAAATAAGCCCTTCCCCTTAATAAAACAAATAAAGCATTTAAGTCCTCTAACTTAAATAATTTATTAATCATAGTAAAATACTTAGGAAAAATCCCCAAAAATCACAATAATTCGCTTTGAATATGTTTTCTTCAATCCAAATACATTATTTAATTTCCTTAAATAATTTAAATCTGAAATTCTCTATTACCTCTCTTAGGAAACCCATAATAAATCCAAAATTACTTGGAACATTATGAAACTTGAAACCCACTTCTAAAATAATGTTTTTGACCATATATTAAAAATGAAAATCATCCGGATGTCATTTAATAGATTTTCTAATCTAAACATATCATAAAATCTATATGAAACCATATAAATCATCAACAACCATATATATATATATATATATCCATTTAAACAAACACAACATGGCATATAACTTGCAAAAGTAATTTGGATCTAACTTGAAAATGAAATAAATACCAAAAGTGATATGTAAGTTTATTATTCACCTTAGCTTTGTGTTAAGAAGGTTGAGATTTGCCATTACATTGATTTGCTTAAGCTATCTACTTGAATCCTAGATTTTCTTCTCCTTGAATCCCCTTAATGGTGGCCGGCCGAGTTCAATAGGGTTTTAATTTTGTTTGTGAAAGTTAAAATGAATAAGGAATGAAGGATAGAAGGATTTGGGCATAGGAACAATGGTTATTATTATTTTACCCTTACTATATTCCTCATACTTACTAATTTTTAATTCTCTTTTGCTAATACATTCATTAAGGCATAGCTACTTCTTAATTAACAAATCTCGATCTCTTAACTATCTATATTATTTTATTTTATTTATCCAATTAAATACTTTAAATAATGTTAGTAAAAATTTAGGATCATTATAGGCCCCAATTGGTAAGCGGGTTCGTTTGGCCCTTGGTCTTCCGCACGTGGATTTTCACTTGGATATTTGTCTGTCTTCCCCTATAAATACAGCGGACATGACACTCATTTCTGGATATTCTTTTTGGCTTTCTTCTTCCTCCATTATTATTTTAAGGCTATTATCCAGACTGTAATTATAATCTATAGCATAAATAAAAGGAATTGGAGTGGACATAGGCCAGAGTATGCCGAACCACATTTCTTATGGTTTTAATTTTCTATTCTTCATAATTTGTTCTCTACTTCATGCTGTTTGGAATTGGTTATTGGAATTGTGGTGCTTTCATATTATTTAGGTGTTGGCAGCCATTTTTTATGTTAACATTTTGGTGCTTTTACCGAGAAGACTTGCACCTGCGGATGTAAAATCTACGATTTTGGATTTGGAAGCTTGGATCTAGGAAGTAATGGCTAGACAATTAATAAGGAGACCATTGGCAGATATGAGTCGCTATGGAGGGAGTCCGGAGGCATCTTCAAGAGCTGGAGCAAATCAACCCTCCGTCTAAATCACTTGGAAAGAGATGGAGACTAAGATGGAGGCGAGGCAGGAGCGAATGATGAAGATACAAGATGAGATGATGCAAAATTTCCTCAGGCAAATCAGATAGGCTGAAGCAGGAACTACTGGCAATCTGGATCAAAGAGTTGGAGTAGCGGGAGTTGTAGAAAATCAGAATCAAGAGCATGGAAATATGGCTAACAGGCAGGAGAACAGAACAGAGTAGCCGGGGGCGAACCCCAAAAAAGCAGGAGGGATCAGCACTGATCCTCTAGGCTTAGGGGGACACACCTGTGGGTTAGGCTGGATCGGATGTCGGTAAGCCAGTGGTCGGTGCTGTGCAATTTGATGCAAATTGGAATGCGGATGCACGTTCGTTGGAGTACGTTCCGGAATACCCTCGTGGAGTTGGGGGAAAGGCTGGTAATATGGATTAGAGGCCACCAATGGATGAGAATGAAAGGATGGCTGAGCTGATACGATGGATAATGAGAGTCGGATTATCCAATAGGAGTTTGGAAGATGTCAATCGGAGTCCGTACACTCCAAAATCAGGCAAGCTAGGAACCCACTAAAGTTCAAATTACCAACACTGGAGGTGTACGACGGACGGTCGGACCCTACAATACACTTGATGAGGTATATCCATCATATGGAAGTGCTAGGGGCATCGAGAGAAGTCATGACAATGTGTTTTCCTCTTTATTTGATAGAGTTTGATGGGCTCTAGTTTAGGCAGCTGGAGAACGGTTTAATTAGAAGATGGAATGAGTTGGTAGATCGGTTCATGAGGCAGTTTAGGGTCCACATTTCAAGATCTAAGATTGTAATAACGTTGGCAACACTAAAGCAAAGGATAAGAGAGTCCTTGAGGAGTTTCTTGACATTGTTTAATGTGGCAGTTGCTTTGGTGGATCGGCCGGATCCATCGATGGTCTTAATGGAGGTGGTATCCGGGATTGCCGACAATACAAATTTTAAGATTTCATTAGAGCGGGATCCACCAATGGATCTAATGGAATTTTTCCACGAAGCTGAGAGGTTCCAATGGAAAGAGGACGCATGAATTGACAAACAGGAAGTAAATGTGGTGCGAGGTGAAGGACCATTTGGAGAAGGGTCCAAGAAGGATAAGGGAAAAAGGAAGTTAGACGATGGTTATGATAAATCAAAAAGGCAAAGGACAGAATGGGAACCAAAGTTGTAACATCCCGCTTCCGGAGGCTCAAAATTAACTACTACGGATGCTGCAGTTATCCATAGGTGTTATTTCTGAGTGACCGAAATCGGAATCTTGAAACTATTGGCAACACAGAAACACAAGAATATGAAAAAAAAATTAAACTTCAAAAAAACATAATTTCTCATTTCTTATGAATTTCAATTTAAGATTTAATTACATAATCCCAGACGTTAACCACGTTCAGATCACATATACATGTACAAAATACGATAAGAGCGACATTTGAAGATGTCCCCTTATGATGATCAGAGAACTAATAAATATGAACTTTACAGTTCTTAGTACATCACAACGAAATACACAAAATAGCTCCTATATAGCTAACACTGCCTCCTGCAAGTCTCTGGAAGCTTATTCATCCAAAAACCTGAAAGTCTCCCACTCTCGGACTACTCAAATTAATTTTGAGTACCCGAGAGTTTGTGGAGAAATACAAACTTCGAGTCAGACAATAAGTCTGGTATGAATAATCCTATATCATCTCTTATCATAAATAGATAGCTAGTAAGACCACGTCGCTTAGCGAAACGGGTTTTCCACTCATTAGTAACCAAACAAAACATGCAAATCATTTACTATGCCTCTGCACCTAAAATGATTAGTTTTAACATAATATGAGATAAAGCCATAAATCATATATATTAGATAACTCATCCACCCATTTATTGGATATCCCATCTAAAAGCAATTTAGTAGATTTCCCATCTAAAATCAATTTATTAGAGTTCTCCTCTAAAACCTTTAAAATGACTTTCCAACATAATTTAATAGGACTATCCGTCCCAAATCAATTTAAAATAAATGTAGATTATCAATCATACATTGTTCTATAAAAGTTGGTGTGGGCTATCCACCGCGCACTCCATAGTTTTCCTAGGATGACTATGAACCATTGGGTGCCAAATCCCGAGGCTAACCACCTCTGGCAAAACATTCTTAACTTTAGAAATTTGATGTGGGCTATCCACTGCACATTCCATAGTTTTCCTAGGTTAACCAAGAACCCATCACTTGGCCAATTAAAACATCATGATCCCCATGATTATTTATAAAATTCATGATCCCCGTGATTAGTTATTTTTCCTAGGTATACCACCTGTTTAACCTATTCTCATTGGTAGCCCCAATTAGGTTAAATTAAATAAACACACATTGATAGCCCCCCCAATGTATATTTTCGAAAGCATATTTCTGTTTGTAACCTCAAACTATGTATTGAAAACATTAAACCCACCTCGGTGTCCCCAAGGTTTATTACCATTCATTTTATATAAGGATCCCCCTAACATATTCAAACAAAGATAGGTATTTTATGCTATAACCCTTCGAAGTAGCCCCCTCGAATTAGCAAAACTTTACTCAAGAAAAATGGCTAAAAACAGCCCTTTAAAACCCTTCGAATGAAGTTTCATTCGAAAGCAAATAACCCTCCGAAGTTAGCCCCTTCGGAGGCCTTCCTTTTGAAAGCATCGCATAATCTTACCTTTCGACCTTGTCGGAAGGTTTCTTTTTGACCAAATCGAAAGGTTCTACCTTTCGACCTTGTCGAAAGCCTGGGATATCCCACCTTACAAAACCATTTATATACCTTTCGAAAGCAATGAAACTCAAAACCTTTCAAAATCATTGAAATTCAAAACCTTTCGCAACCATTGAAGGTATCCCCTTCAAAACCTTTCGAAATCAAACCTTTTGGAATCAAAACCTTTCGGAATCTAACCTTTCGAAATCATTCAAAAACAATGAAGTGTTGGTGTTGGAACCAACCCTTTGGAAGTATACTTCTGACCTTGTCGGAAGGTTAACCCTTCGACTTTGTCGAAAGGTAATAAAACTTTTATTTTAAAAACAATGGGAGGTTCAGAAGTAACCCCTTCTTCTTCCCCTTCTTTCCCTTCGACTTTGTCGAAGGCATCCCTTCGACTTAGTCGAAAGGATTAAAACACCTTTTTAGAAAACATTTTAAATCAATTCTCTTGAAGGTTTAAACTTTCGAAGATCCCCTTCGAAACCCCTTCTTGAGTATAAAATTTTTGGTCTTTTATAAAATAATAGAGTCGAAGGATCCCTCTTCAACTTATTCGAAAGCAATTATGTTTCTATTCGAAAGCAAAGGAAGCGGCCTCCCCATCCCTTCGCCCCTCTTCCCTTTGACACCGTGCCTACCTTTCGACTTAGGTGGAGGGTAATTGTTTACCTTCCAACTTAGACGAAAGGTACCTTTCGACTTCGTCAAAAGGGTAAAAGCGGGCTTGTTAGAGTCAAAGGCAGAACTGGGCCTACTGAAGTGATGTTTTATCTTGCTTGTCTAATTTTGATTAGCTGAGAGGCCTTCTCCTGTACTTCCAAATAGTAAAAAGTATACAAAAGTCAACCTTTTTCTTAAAACACTATTCTTCTTTCCTAAATCAATTTCTTAGCAGTTTTCCCTCCGAATTTGACCAATTCGAAAGCAAATTTGCAGTTTAGCCCTTGGGCTTAAATAATTTAATTGCCTTAGTAAATCACTAAAGAAAAATCCCCAAAAATCTGATAAATCATATACTTCAACATATTAAAATTTCAAAGCATATAAAGATCAAACCAACTTGGAATTTAACCAAAACCGAATAGAAACGTGTTAATTAGCCCATTAACATTTAAAACACCTATGTCTTCTCTAAACAATGGTTTAAATGGTTATATCCTAACCAAAATCACAAACATGAATCGGGTATAATCCATAACCGATCCAAACACAGAAAAATGAGATGATAAACATGATTATTCACCTTGATTAGTCAATTGGAGAATGAGATAATTTCCTAGCTTTATCTTCAATTTATATTCTTCCCGGAGCTTTTAATGGCCGGTCGAAAGTTGGTGAGGAGTTATGAATGAGAAAGTGGAAGTTTATTAAAGTGGAGAAAGAGATATATACTAAGAAATGTAGCCTCAATTCCAAGTTTACCCCTTAGGAAAATTCCTCCTTCTAAATTTAGTTAAGTCTTATTTTAGTTCATTCATTAAGACACGGCCATTGGATTTATTAATCTTATCTCCCTAATTATTCACATTATTCTATTTAATTTATCCAATTAAATATCCTAAATAATGTTAATTAAAATTCAGGGGCATTACAGTCTTCCCCCTTTAAAGAATTTCGTCCCCGTAATTTCAGTAAGGACACAACAACAAGCATATAGCCCATGCAAGCAAAGCTAGTATAACCTACCAGCCAAATTCTATATAAACCCCATATAGAACATACCATCTAAAACAGCTCAGGAAAAGTAGCCATAATCATGTCTTCTTTCTCCTAAGTACATTCCTTCACGTTGTCGCTCCACTAAACTTTCACCAACCTGACAGTCTTGTTCCTTAGCCTCTTCTCATCTTTTGCCACAACACGAACTGGTTGCCTCACAAAGTCATATCCGGTTCCACCACTAAGTCCTCCAGTGTTGTCGGAGCGATAGTAGTTTCTGGATCAAAAACATACTTCCTAAGATGAGAAACATGAAACACATTGTGGACCCCGACCAAACTGCTCGGTAAATCTACTCGGTACGTGAGTCTCCCAATCCTCTCTGATATAGGAAATGGCCCAACTTATCTCGGTGCTAGCTTCCTGGTCTTCTCGAACCGAACCACACCTTTCATCGGTGATACCTTGATGAAAACTCTATCTCCAATTGTAAGAGAGAGCTTTTAATAGCCCGCCGAAAGTTGATGAGGAGTTATGAATGAGAAAGTGGAAGTTTATTAAAGTGGAGAAAGAGATATATACTAAGAAATGTAGCCTCATTTCCAAGTTTACCCCTTAGGAAAATTCCTCCTTCTAAATTTAGTTAAGTCTTATTTTAGTTCATTCATTAAGACACGGCCATTGGATTTATTAATCTCATCTCCCTAATTATTCACATTATTCTATTTAAATTATCCAATTAAATATCCCGAATAATGTTAATTAAAATTTAGGGGCATTACAAAAGTTCTCCACTTATTCGGATTTGACGAAAATCTTGAAACAGATTTATCTGGACACAAGGGTGCAACTCCCATATTGTAAACTGCAAAAGAGGGATCCTACGGAGTGGGAACGTAGATCTGGAATGTATTACCTGTTCCACGAACTGGATGGGCATACTACGAATGAATGCAGACACTTACGGGATATGGTTGAGGAATATGTCAGGGACGGCAGGCTGCCATAGTACGTGAGGACTCGGCCTGCGGTAGTGGAACATGAGCAGCCACTATCCGTGTATAATGGAAATTATCTTGGATCGAGGTCACAGATTGTTATCTCTTGATCGTGATGATATGAACTAAATAAATAATAAACTCCACAATAAAACGGCTAAGTCACTTACACATGTACGAGATCGATGTCAGTCCCTAGGTAAGCTCTGAGATGATGATGAACCGTCATGCCCAGAGAGGCAATGTTTGGTTTTCCTTGTTTTCTCGTTTTATGGCCGTTAGAACTTAAATTTAATAAGTTAATCGAAATCCACATTAATTCGATAAACAAACAGGTCGTGGTTGATCCGACCGAAGAGACGGGGTAATAATCGCAAGGTGCGAGTTCCTTCGCCACAGAGCGACAAAATGGATTCGTACATCATGGATTAAGCCCTCGACCGGAGAGTCGACGCCGAAGAAAGGAAGTCAGTACAGAATTGATCGCGTCATGTCCCTGACCAGAGAGTCAGGGACCGGAGTGCAAGAAGTGAGTCGCTACACCAGAGAGCGACATGATCATCTTACTTATCACTGTTCCCCCTTTCGTCGGAGAGACTGTGTGGGGTCCAGCAAGGGTCCGGAGAGAAAATGATTGACCTAGGAAGGCCAGGACATTACGTTATATTTAAGGAAACTAAACCGGAGTGTAGGAAGTAATGTCACTTCGCTGGTGACCGACATGATCGACTTACTTGTCATTGTTCCTCCTTCACCGGATGGTGACAAGATGGGTCCAGCAAGAGCTCGGAGAAGCTATGATCGGTCCAGGAGGATCAAGGCATCGTTATATGCCCTAAAAAGGGCCGAAGTGCAAGGGGTAGGTCGCTTCGTCAGAGAGCGACAGGATCGGCCTACTCGTCGTTAAGTTTGGATTGGACTTAGAAAGGGTCCAAAGAGACCATCGATCGGTTCGAAGAGACCATGGACTTGGATGACGATTCAAAGAGATCGCGGATTGACTTGCTAAAATCCAGTATTTTAAATGGTTATAGATTTGGAAATTGACCCAAAGAGGTCACGGATTTGGATAATGATCCGAAGAGATCGAGAATCTACGACAATGATCCAATGAGATCGTGGATTCGGTTGTGGGCTTGGAATGGATATGGATTCAGCTAAGGATTTGGAATGGATTCGGAATTGACCATCGATTCGGAACAGTCATGGATTTTATTAACAATCCAATGAGATTGAGGATTCGGCATACAAATACTAACTCTCGGGCGAACTGCAACAGCTCATGGCGGTTCGGTTTGGCAAAGGAATGGATTCTGAATTGGAGTAATCGGTTGTCAGTGGATTTTGGACTTCGGACTTATGGCAATTCAAAACACACCTTCATACCGCAAGACATGTTTCGGAGAACAAATGCTATCCCACTTTTTGACAAGGCAGTATATCATGGATTTGGCTAAATGGATTTCGTGATCATCAACACAGGAAACCCAAAGGGATGATTATCAGGCTTGAAAATCGATTATAAACAAGGCTATGGATGATAGTCAAGCCGATTCAGAAGAATGACATTCCAGAATTGGCTAAGTATGGATTGGCACTTATCCTAAGTAGGGGATCAGATCAGATCACTATGGCTATGGGCACTCAACTCAGAAGCTCAACTCAATGGAAATCGAACAATATCATCACATTTCACCAAGGCAACTATACAAACAACTATCGAAACACGAAAGGGACATCATGGGGGACCACCACTAGCGAGCGCTGACCCCTAATCAACATCTATAAGGAGAGGTGTCGATAACCTAGGATGGTCTAGATAGGCCTCAATTTTGGTGAGCGGATTCTTTTGGTCCTTGGTGTTCTGCACATGGATTTTCAGCTGCATATTTGTCCGTCCTTCCCTATAAATAAAGCGGACATGATACTCATTTCTGGATCTTCTTCCTTCCTCTCTTCTTCCTCCATTATTATTTTAAGGCTACTATCCGGACTGTAATTGTAATCTACAGCATAAATAAAAGGAAAATCTTTGGAGTAGACGTAGGCTGGAGTATGCCGAATCACTATAAAACATCTTATGTTCATCTATTATGGTTTTAATTTTCTATTCTTCATAATTTGTTCTCTACTTCATTCTATTTGGAGTTGATTATTGGATTTGTGGTGCTTTCATATTATTTGGGTGTTAATGGCCATTTTTGACGCTAACACACATCTTCTATTTTGAGACAAGTATAATTTTCAGAACAGCAATGTTAATAAGTAGGAGGTAATTGGCTATAAGTTGGATTTCCTTCAACTTCATGAAGCATGGGATTGAGAATTGAAAGCAAGCCAATGAGTTTTTCCTTCTCACTTTTTTATGAGCTCCATGCTAATCCAACCTCACCGTGAATCAGTACATCAAGTTCTGCTGCAACTTTACTTACCAATGAGGAGATGAAATTTTTTTGCCGTGCTTATGTTTGTTGCTACTTGAGAGGACAACGAAAGGTGATATAATTTTTGTTTGCATATCTATTATTTATGCATGTAACTCGTCTTATACCTTAAATCTTGGTAAGTCAACTCACCCTAGGAACAAATTTTAACAAAAATGAAAGAATTGATGTGTAAAGAAAGACCTCAAAGGCAATAAGGAAGTGCATAATATGAAACTAGTCATTAAGTTTGCATGTGTAAGTCCTCGACATCGAGAATGGAATGCTTGATATGAAACCATTCATTAAATTTGCATGTGCAAGTAAAATGTATTTGCAAGGTGACATCCTGTAAAGGGACGCTAGATCTGAACTTGGAATTAAGTAACAGCAGTTTGTGAGATATGAACAATAGTAGGATAATAAAAAAACTGAAAGATGAGTTTGTTGGAAGTTTTCTTCAATAGCAAATAGATTTGATTGTAGAAGAAGATAGATAAGAGGTTGGAGAAGAAAAATGATTTTTTTAAGAAGGAGAAAACCTATATTATTAAACTTTATTACAAAAGTTCATATATTTTTTCTTACATCCAAAATGAGTGAATCCACCTCTATTTATATGAGTTCACATCACAAATAAATGGTAGAGATTATCTCAATCTAACGGTTCTCCATAAATATCTCCTAAATACTCTCTCTTACAATTTCAAATATATCAGTCCACAAATATCTCCTAAATATTCTAGATTCTAGATATTTCTTATATGAAAAATCTAGATTACAAAATTAATTTTATTTCCAACACCCCCCCCCCCTTTAAACTTGATTTTGCTACTCTAAGCAGACTCCTCAACTTAACAAAATCTTCGTGCTTGAGAGGCTTGGTGAAGATATCAGCTACTTGATCATGTGTCTTCACATACTCTAGTTGTACATCCTTTTTGGTGATACACTCTCTAATATAGTGATAGCGTGTATCAATGTTCTTGCTTTGATCATGGAAGATTGGGTTCTTGGCCAAAGCAATTGCTAACTTATTATCCACGAAAATCTTGGTCGGCTCCTCTTGTGGCAAATTCAACTCTTTTAACATGTTTCATAACCAAATTGCATGGAAAACACATGAAGTAGCAGCTACATACTTTGCTTCGCATGTGGAAAGAGTGACAATCGACTGCTTTTTTGACACCCATGTGAAGGCCGTGTCTCCCATGTAGAACATGAAGCCACTTGTACTTTTTCGATCAACCATATCTCCACTCTAATCACTGTCGCTATATCCAACAAGCTTGTAATTATCAGAAATAGAGTAGTACAAGCCAAAGTTTGTTGTCCCTTTGACATAACATAGAATCCATTTTGCTACCTTCACATGAGTTGCTTTGGGTTCTCCATATATCGACTGAAAACTCCTACCGCATATAGGATGTTGGGTCTTGTGCACGTTAAGTATCGCAAGCTTCCAACCAAGCTCTTAAAGAGTGTTGGGTCCACCTTTTCTCCTTTCTCATGCTTTAACAACTTGATTCCACATTCCATTGGCGTGCAGATCGGGTTAGAGTCATCCATCTTGAACTTCTTTCGTACTTCCTTAGCATAGCCTTCATGAGTGATTAGAATTTCTTTGTCTTCTTGTTTTACTTTATTGCCAAGATAGTAAAACATAAA
This sequence comes from Allium fistulosum, assembly GCA_030737815.1. Taxonomy (NCBI): domain Eukaryota; kingdom Viridiplantae; phylum Streptophyta; class Magnoliopsida; order Asparagales; family Amaryllidaceae; genus Allium; species Allium fistulosum. The sequence goes on along the minus strand of CM060904.1, from coordinate 286,082,884 downwards.
CCCAATACCAGTCATCTTGAACTCCTTTGTCATCTCTTTCTTAAACTTATTAAACATACTTAGATTACTACCAGTGAAGATCAAGTCATCTACATACAAACATACAATCAATGTATCACCGTTTCGGATTTTGATATAGAGTGCATGCTCATATAGACACTTGATGAAGTTTCTCTCTTGGAAATACGTATCGACCCGAGCATTAATTCCAAGCTCTTGGGGCTTGTTTCAACCCATAAAGTGCCTTCTTTAGCTTCAAGAACTTATCTTCTTCTCCCTTGATTTCGTAGCCTTGTGGCTGCTCGATGTAAACTTCTTCTTCAAGAACTCCATTTAGGAATGTAGATTTAACATCCATTTGATGTATTTTCCAATTGTTTTGAGCAGCCAATGAAATAATTAGTCTAACAGTTTCTAGTCGAGCGACCGGAGGGAATACCTCATCATAGTCAATGCCGGTTCTTTGACTGTAACCTTTTGCCACCAATATTGCCTTGTATCTTTCAACTTCTCCTTTAGCGTTCTTCTTTATTTTGTATACCCACTTCACACCGATTGCCTTGTGACCTTTTGGAAGTGAAGCTAACTCCCATGTGTCATTTTTCTTGATCACCTTTATCTCTTCATCCATAGCATTTCTACAACTCTTCTTTTTGCTAAGCTTCTTGAAATTTCATGGGCTCACAATCCGCAAATAGAAAAAAAAGAGTAAGACTGTCTTGGTTTTCGGTTAACTCAAATATTTCTTGAAGGCTTCGAAAGCGTGAATATTTTTCACTTGAGCTTTCGTCTTCTTGATAACTCGTGGCTGGTGAAGTTGGTGGAGAAGTAAGCTCCTCTCTTGATTGTTCCATCCTTGATTGTTGCATGTCAACTTCTGTACAATGTGGAAAGAAGCTGTAGTTGTTACTCAATAAATTCGCCTTCCACTTAAGCCAAAGAATCTTAAACAAAAGATGGTAGAGAAAGAATTCAGATAAGACCTTCTGAAGAGATCGAAGGGATGCAGCTAGCAAAATGAGATGGCTCAAGGTCTTTCGAGAAGATAGAGGGTATTATCCTACAATGTCTAAGAAGCTCTAACCCTCCGAAGGAAGCAAATAAGCGGAAACAAGGGTATACGACCCTACGACAACCTATTCGAAAGCACAATAAGCCTTTCGGGCAAGATAATACACCTACAGGATACCTTTTGATGGTACCGAAAGGTTTAGGTAAAAGCAACATCCATGAGTCAAAAGAAGACAACCTTCCGCCATCATTCAGGAAAAACGCAACTCTCAGTAGTAATCAAGTAGGAAAAGCAACCTTCCGACAAAGCCAAAGGGTTCACTAAAGCCAGAAACCCTTCGGTACCATCGAAAGGTTCATGTGCCGTACATATGACAAATCTTCCGGCAAGGGCAACAGGTCCCTAAAAACAAATGAAGGAAAAGTCCCTTCGGCAGCATTCGGTAGTCCATGATTATGCACAATAAACAAACCTTCCGTCAAGAACGGGAGGCCAACAACCGTGTACAAGAAGCAATCTTCCAGAGAGATCAAAAGGTTTGCAACTGCATATAAGAGACAACTTTCCGTTCTCGATGAAGGCATAAGGCCGGAGGGAGTGCCACCTGCATCTATAAATAAAACTCAAGGGGTCCTGTTTTGGGGGGTGGATTCTCTCTCATTCTCATCTTGTAATCTCTTAAATTACAGCTTTGTAACCCTAATTGAGTATCGATTTGGGATTTTAATAAGAATGAAAGTTTGTTTGTAGATCTAAAGGAAGTCTCCAATCTTTTAAATTTACTTTGTAGTTTACTTTAATCTCTGTTGGTTAAATTCTATTTTTCAGGAATAGCCTCTCCGAAAGATCTATGTCAACAAACATATTGATTTACCTCTTGAATAATCTTTGTAACCCTTCGGAGACCTCAAATCAGTTGCTCAAACCCTTCGGTCACAAGGGAAATTTGCTTGAATCGTACTCTATAAAACCTTTCGGAACTATAAAATCTATAGGCTGATCCTTTCGACAAGAGCCATAATCCGTCACATCTGATAACCTTAACAACCTTTCGGACCCGTTACAACTATCTGACAAACCTTCCGGCGAAAGCCCAGTTCAATTGTCTATAGAAGATTAAATAAGGAAATTCCACCATAACCTAGAAAATAGCTTTCAGAATAAATCTTATAAAGGTTATACTAAATAAAGAGTCAATCTTCATAAATTCAGTAAAGCCGGAAGGTCTTTTTGGAACTAGAACCTAGATCTTCTTGATGTCCTTGAGAAGTTGAATTCAAAGTCTAGTCCTTAGCGAGGATTCATTAGCGATTCTACTGGATATCAACCTCTCGGAACAGTTTGGCTTTATCTCATTACTTGAGTCAACTCAGAATTACCAACCGGACATTTAAAAGTCTTTTTGGGAGATTCCACTTCCCACTGTTTCTCGATAACTTCATCTACAATAATCTTTTGGGGTGTTAACCATAAACTTGATTAACATTTTTGCCGCTAGAAGGAGGGCCTAAACCTTCGACTTGATTGATTTCCTGACACTACAATTCTCTGATTCTCATCGAACCAGTTCCGCATCAAATTCACCCATTACTGATTAGATCATGGCTAAAAGATTCAAGATGTCTGAGAAAGGGTCTTCTGAACCACATCTCACACGGCTTTCTTATGTAAATATCAAAGACTCTAATCAAGATGAGGAACAAAGGTTAAGGCTTGAAGCCTTGAAGATTATAAACAAAAAGAAGGCGGAATCTTATGACCCTGAAAAATGGAGCTTGAACCCTTTTCATGTGGGACCGACCCCGATATTTGCACTTGGAAAAAGAATAAATGGAAGTGACAACGTTTTAATTGAATGAGGAGAACTATCCAGTCATATTCCCAGGGAATTATCTTCTAAAAAGAGAGGATAAAGGATTATGATAATTTCACGAACAAATGGAGTAAGATCATAAGCGAGGCCTGCCACCCAAGGGAAAACTATGAGCATTTGGTAAAATCCGTGGCTGAAAAAATAAGACAGATAAAAGAACTGCCCAGCGGAAATATAAGAATTACCAAAGAGTTTCCGACCGAAACTCTGAGATTGAAAGGAAAACCTTTGGAAGAGAACCAACGGGCAATGAAAAGGAAGCCCATCCCTCAAGAAGAAGTATTTGAACCAGGCTACAAAAGAGTTAGACGCCTGTCAAAAACGGCTCAAAAATCAATACTTCTTGGAGAATACAATTTTACAATGTCTATCGAGGACATTTATATTAGAACCAAAGAGGAACTGAACTATAGGCCCTCTCAAAAGAAAATGCCAGGGTTTGAGAGAAGGTCTAAAGGAGTATATTGCAACTTCCATCTCATGAAAGGACATGATACTGACCAATGTAAAGTACTTAGAAAAATGGTCCTGCACTTTCTAAAACCAGGAAAGCTGAAACAATTTGTAAGGGGTTGATCAAGACATGAAATAAAGGCTCTATTCTCAAAATAAGAGAAGTCTACATGATCGGGAGAAGAATTCTCCTTAAACTTAGACTACCTGAAAATGTAGGGTACCAATAATGGTAGAAAGCCCTTGGTCACGCCAAGATGGCCAGGTCAAGGCACCTCTTGGAGGGAGGGTGTAAGCTTTTATCCGCGCCAAAACAAGAAATGGACAGGTTAAAACAGCACAAGCCCTTATTCGCGTTACGCTATGGCCAGGATAAGGCACCTCCTGGAGAGAGGACGGGTAATCCCTTGGTCCCGCCACGCTATGGCCTAGCCAAGGTACCAAACAAGCCCTTAACCGCGTCATGCTATGGCCAGGTTAAGGCGCATCCTGGAGGGAGTTCGGGTAAGTCCTCGGGCCTTGCTTCAGAATAAGCTAGCAGAGCGCACCGGAAACTCGGATGAAATGTTTGGCGGACTAAGAAAAGTCCATGCCTGAAATAGGCACCGCTAGAAATCGGCATAGCTTAAAATAGCAACCACCAAGAAGGTCGGTAATGTCAAAGATGACAAACAGCCTGAAATAGGCTCTGCTTAAATAAGCACAAAACCGGACAAAAAAGTCCCCGCCTGAAATAGGCCAAAAACAAATGACAAATGGATAAAGAAAACTCGGGTCTGAGAAAGCAAAAGCATGCATGACATCCTCAAAGCCTGAAGATGGCACACATTCAATAGACAGATCAGAAAGAATTCTCGAGCTTCTACCAGACGGGTATTCTGGACTTTTATTATTAACTACCAGAAATGATATTCTGGTCTTCTATTATTAATTACCAGAAATGGTATTCTTTATGGTCTTCTATTATTAATTACCAGAAATGGTATTCTGGTCTTCTATTATTAATTACCAGAAATGGTATTATGGTCTTTTATTATTAATTTCCAAGAATGGGATTCGGGATTTCTATCATTAGATAACTAAAATGATGTTCTGGACTTCTAATATCAAATATCAGAAAAGGATATTCTGATCATCTATTATTTATTACCAGAAGCGGTTTTTTGGATTTCCATTGTCGGTGCTAAATTAGATTGCTGGCCTTCTGTTACTCATTATTAAGATGTACACTCCCTTTCTTTTAACACATATTACCAGAGATTACATTCTGGTCATTTATTACTTGTTATCGAAAATGATATTCTGGCCTTCCATTATTAACCGTACCTTGGACTTCTATTACCAGAAACGAAATTATGGAAGTGGCATTCTAGTCTTCTATCACCTATTATCGAGAATGGTAGTTCGGCCTTTTATTGCTCATTGCCAGGCTAAGTCTCTAACCCTTCGTTATTAACTGTTAAATATGGTATTCTAAACTTCTATTACCCAAATTCCAAGATGGGTTTTCTGGTCTTCTGATACTAAATACCAGGGTGAATTCTTGGTCTTCTACTAATTACCAAGTGCTGCATTGGGTATTCTGGACCTTCGTTATCTAATTACCACATACGGTTTTCCTGACTTTTACTATTAATTCTAGATTAGAGATCCCGGTATCTTATCAGCAAATATGAATTTCTATCCTTACGACGACCATCATTGGAAACGATACGGCAGGGTTCTATTGCTTATCATCAAGGAAAGGCATTTCGGCCTTCTAATTCTCCATCGCCTATTATCAGAATATACCAAAAAGCGACTGCCAAATTATCTTAATATTTTCTAATACCCGAATTTGGGTCCGGTGATATCTTTAAAACTTAATCATTAATGATGCTAAGACTACTGGTTATTGAACGCCCCAATCTGAGTACATAATCTTTGGGTTCTTATTTATCTCAAGTAATTTGACCTGAGTCAAGGAGTATTATCGGAGAAGATTACTGCCAAAGGAGTCTCCTAATGGAAACTTCCGACCTTCTTTATTCTCAGATTTCCTAGATAATGAAAAAGGAATTCAAAAACTACCTTATCAAGATCTCAATCATAAATTTCCCATCAAGGTCTTCATTGGGTAAATGTTAAATTTTGGTGATTATATACAGCCTAACATTAACTATTCTTAGGAATGCTGAACAACCGGACCAACTCCTCTCACAACCGGACCAACAACCGGACCAACTCCTCTCACAACCGGACCGACTCCACTCACAACCGGACCAACTCCACTCACAACCAGACCAGCTCCACTCACAACCGGACCAACTCCACTCACAACCGAACCAAACCACTACCGAACGAAACCACCACCGAACCAAAGCCACTCCAGCCATCTCTGAACCAAGGCGTTGCCGAACCAACCTTGCCAGGCCAGATTACATCAGCCCAAGCCCACCAGCAGCTATATACATCCAAGACCCCTACCCCCTGCCTCACTCTATAAATAGAGGGGTAGGGGTACAACAATGGGGGACAAGTTGGAGAGCTCAAGCACGGATAGAACTTTCAAACAACATTCATATACTTGTCTTAGAGCTTTGTACTTGTAATCTGAACAGTAAAGGAGAATAACATATAAAGTGGACGTAGGCACATTCTGGCCGAACCACTATAAATCTGTGTGTCTTTTACAGTTTAGTCCCTACTTTTTATATATCTGCATAAATCACCCAGATCACTAAAAATAATATAAAATCAACTAAATCATACGACTTGGAGGTGTTTGCCCATTTTTTGTGCTTTCATTGAGAGCTGAACTCAGGACTTCAGTTTCTCCCACTTAACCTTCTTCCTAACAGCATCGCTCATTGCTTGGAAGACATGCCTCCCAAGCAGAAGAAAGATGTTAACAAAGGAAAAAACATCGCAACCAGCAGTATTCCAGATCCAGTGGTCACAGATCAAGTAAATCGTCCCATTCCAACAGCGGTACCAAATGAAGGTCAGGCAAATCCGAAAACCCCTGCCACGGAACAGCCGGCAGCAATTACTAGGGCAGATCTAGACAGGGTTGTAGCTGAAGTGACTAACCGCTTCACATCCCAACAGGAAGCCTTGGTGAACCAACTCATGTCACGCTTAAGGGATGCTGAAGAGTCCAACTGCAACACTGAATCGTGGGGTGAGTCCCAGTCTGGAGGATCTCAGAGTCGACAAAGATCTTCCTTCTTCGAAGAAGCCAACAACAGAAGCGGCCATGGTAGGAGCCGAGACCGAGCTCAGCCCGAAGTTGGACCTGAGGAAACGCTTGGAACCGAACCCAACGGGGGAGGTACCGGGCGGAGGTCAACTATAGCTGAGCCTGTCATGCTGCCTAACCACGGAAACACCAATGAAAGGGGCCGAGCTAGAGTCCAGCCCGAAGTTGGACCCGAGGAAGTGCTTAGGTCAGAACCCAGCAGGGGAAGATCAAGGCAAGGGCCAACTGTAGCTGACCCTATCATGCTCCCAGAAGACCAAAGACAGCCACTGGAAAATATTAGGAATAATATGCGATACCATCCCTACAGGTCATCTGGACGGAATCAATCCTACAGAGAAGAACCAAACTCATTTTTATCTGCTCCAAATTCTGATGAAAGGATGGCACGCTTGTTCAGAGAGTGCGTCCAACGGGATCAAAGAGACCGAGGGATAGGCGCTAGGGTAACCAGCCCTTTCGCCCGCAATATCGAAATTGCCATCACCCCCCGAGAATGGAAAATGCCAACAATGGAACCTTACAAGGGAACCTCTGACCCAGTTGTACACTTACAAAGATACACACAGCATATGCTCATGAGCGGGGCAACAGAAGGAGTACTGTGCAAATGTTTACCACTATTCTTAGCAGATCTAGCTACCTCCTGGTTCTGTCATCTACCCCAAGGATCCATCAGCTCATGAGAGATGTTGAAAGAAAAGTTTATCAGCCAGTTCCGCATTCATGTGGAACAACCCAAGGACGCTTATTCCTTATCCAGTATCAAACATAAACCTGGAGAGAAAGTGCAGCAATATCTAACCCGATTCAATGCCGCAGCGACCGCAGTCCAAGATGCTGATGAGAAGCTTATCTTAATGGCCCTCTGTAGTGGGGTGCATCTGGATACTAAATTTCCTAGAAGATTGACAAAAGAAAAACTAGCTACTTTACCCGATTTCTTCCATGAAGCTGGGAAATATATGAGACTTGAAGACGCTGCGACTAAGGGGCAGTCAGGGCAACAAAATAAGGCAGCTCACGGCAACACGCCCGTTGTAGCAAAGGATGTTCGAAGAAATGACTCTAGAGACAATGCTGGGGGCAAGAAGGGAGAAAAGCGTCTATATCGGCCAGGGCCGAGATTTGACGCTTACACCCCTTTGAATGAAACGATCGAAAACATCTTCCTGGCCACTCAAGACGAAGTTAAATACAAATGCCCCCTGCACAAGAAGGAATCAGATAATGCAATTAAGTCTGGAAAATTCTGCCACTTCCACGAATCCCATGGGCATGATACCAATGAATGCCATCATCTCCGGGACTTGATTGAAGAACATATCAGGAGAAGGAGACTAGAACGCTATGTAAAAGGTCAGAACAGGACTCCAGTTCCTGCCAATGAGAACCCAAGGCTACCCTCCCCAGAAATAGGCAGAGGAAATCGCAACACCAGCGGCTCCAGTCAAGAGAAGATAGTGGTCCATACCATCTCGGGAGGACCACACATCGCCGACGGAAGCTGGGCAGAGATGGAGAGGTACGGGAAGTCACTCAGAAACAATGAAGAATGCGTTAATTCTATTATAGAAGAACGCCACCCGAAGCGGATAGAGAATAATGACATCACATTCAGTAAGCATGACCTGGAGGGGAGGCAGTACCCTCACACGGATCCCATGGTTATCTCTGCCCGACTCGGTCCAGCCGAAGTTTTCCGAATTCTAGTAGACACTGGAAGTTCAGTGAATATCCTATACAAGCATGCCTTCCAAAAAATGAAGCTGTCAATAAAGGATGTTTCTCCCTGCAATAAACCACTACACGGTTTCACTGGAAATGCGAAGATGCCCCTCGGGCGACTGGACCTCTTTGTTGAAATTGGAAGTCATCCCCGCTCCGTCGTGCAGAAACAAACATTTGTGTTGATAGAAAACCACTCGGCCTACAACGCCTTCTTAGGAAGACCAGCCTTGTCTGACTTCCAAATTGTCCTGGCCCCATGGTGCCTGAAGATGAAATTTCCAACGGACAGTGGAATAGGGGAAGTAGAGGGAGACCAGGACATCGCTCGAGATTGCTATGTAACTGAACTTCGCAATAACCGCAGGAAGGATATAGGGAAGAGTGCAGAGACTGCCCTCTGCACGAAAAGTTTGGAAGCATAGCAACTAAAGAAAGCCCCTCCTCTTCGATATACCAGTGACCCTTTCAATGAATTAGACCCCAGGGACAAAGAGGAGGAGGCCACTGCCGAGCCTGCAGATGCTATGGAATTTGTATCTGTGGACAAACATGACTCGAGTAGACTATTGAAAGTCGGGTCCCAACTAAAAGCAGAATTGAAGGAACAACTCATTGATTTTCTCCGCCACAACTTGGATGTATTTGCATGGTCACACGCTGACATGACTGGAATCTCCCCTGACATAGCATGCCACGTACTAAACATCGATCCTACCAAGGCACCAGTAAAGCAGAAAAAGAGAAGTATGGGGGCAGAATGATCAGCAGCCCTCGATGAAGAAGTAAAAAACCTACTTGCCAATGACTTCATACGAGAAGCCATCTACCCGGAGTGGATCGCCAATCCGGTACTAGTAAAGAAGGCTAATGGGAAGTGGCGAACGTGCATTGACTTCTCCAACTTAAATGACGCCTGCCCGAAGGATTGCTTCCCACTTCACCGAATCGACCAGCTCGTGGACAGCACGGCCGGGCACGAACTCTTATCTTTTATGGACGCATACTCAGGATATAACCAAATTCCTATGCATGCTCCCGATCAAGACCACACTAGTTTCATCACTGACCGGGGATTGTACTACTACAAAGTAATGCCTTTTGGACTTAAAAACGCAGGAGCCACCTATCAGCACCTCGTCAACAAGATGTTTGAGGGGCTAATAGGACAAACTATGGAAGTTTATGTGGATGACATGCTGGTAAAGTCAAGGAAAGCCGACGATCACGTAAGCCACCTGGGCGAGATGTTTCAAGTACTTCGCCAATATGGAATGAAGTTGAATCCTCTAAAGTGATCCCTCGGAGTATCATCAGGAAAGTTCCTGGGATTCATCGTCCATGCCAGAGGAATTGAAGCAAACCCTGAACAAGTCCGAGCTCTGAAAGATATCAGGATACCTTCTACCCGAAAATAAATGCAAAGCCTAAATGGGAAGGTGGCCGCCCTGAGCAGATTCATCTCTAAAGCAACTGACAAATGCATCCCCTTCTTCGAAGCTCTAAAGAAAGACAAAGGAAAATTCGAATGGACTGACGAATGCTTAACAGCTTTCCTTAACTTAATCGAACACCTCTAGAGACCACCAGTACTCTCAACTCCGAACAAAGGCGAAGAGCTATACCTATACCTTGCTGTGTCATCTCATGCTCTAAGCGCCGCCTTGGTGAGAGAAGACAAATGCACGCAGCGGCCAGTATACTTTGTGAGCAAGAGGTTTACAGGGGCGGAAGCCAGATATCCTAAACTTGAGAAACTAGCATACTGTTTACTAATCACGTCACGGAAACTGTGTCACTATTTCCAATCTCATTCCATTAGAGTTTTGACCGATCAACCACTAAGGCAGGTACTCCATCGTCCCGACACTTCTGGGCGACTACTTAAATGGTGCATTGAACTAAGTCAATATGATATCACCTATCATCCTCGCACCGCCATCAAGGGTCAAGCCATGGCCAATTTCATTGCCGAATTCACCACCAACGAAGGTAAGGAGCAATCGGAAATAGCAGAAGACATCAAGTGGAATCTCTTTGTGGATGGTGCGTCAAACGAACAAGGCCCGGGGGCAGGTGTGGTAATAATCACTCCTAGGGGAAATAAGCTACACTATGCTCTAAGGTTGGAATTCGCTGCCACCAACAACGATGCAGAGTATGAAGCAGTGATAGATGGATTAGAACTTGCCTTAGAAATCGGAGCCAATTCTTTATGTCTTCATAGTGATTCTCAACTTATTGTAAATCAAATACTAGGAGAATTTCAAGCTCGAGAAGAACGACTCATAGCATATCTAAAGAAGACCAAGTTGCTTCTCGATCAATTGGATCGCTATTTAATCAAACACATCCCTCGGGAAGAGAACCAAAAGGCCGACGAATTGGCGAAGCCAGCTAGCATGAGAGACGACACTATTTCCGGAGCAGTGGCCATCTCAAAGCAACTGACCCCAAGTTTCGAGCAGGTGAATCTGATAGCTACAATCAAAGAGGAAACTTGGATGGCTCCCATCCAAAAATACTTACAAGACGGCACACTGCCCGACAAGCGTAACGAAGTCAAGAAAATCTCGAGGAGAGCTTCCCGCTACACAATACAAGAAGGCACCCTTTATCGGCGCGGCTTCTCTAACCCCTTATTAAGGTGTGTCGCTGAAAGGGAAGCAAAGGAAATCTTATCCAGCATCCATCAAGGAAGCTGCGGAGATCACACTGGAGGGCAGGCTCTGGCAAAGAAAATACTCCGATATGGATACTTCTGGCCCACCTTAAACAAAGACGCCTTAGATTTCGTCAAAAAATGTGACATATGTCAGAAATTTGCGAAGATTCCGCGGCTACCCACAACTGAGATTACCCAAATGACCAGCCCTTGGCCCTTTGTAGTATGGGGAATTGACCTGATTGGCGAGCTGCCAATGGGCCGAGGCGGAGCCAAATATGCTATAGTGGTAGTCGACTATTTCACCAAATGGGTGGAAGCAGAGCCCCTAAATAAAGTATCTTCAGCAAAAGTTATTAACTTCTTGATCAAAAATGTTCTATGCAGGTACAGGGTCCCACTTAAAATCATATCGGACAACGGACTTCAGTTTGACAGCAAGGAGTTCGCCAATTGGTGCCAAGATCACGGGATTCACAAAAGCTTCTCGTCTGTAGCTTATCCCTAGGCAAACGGACAAGTTGAAACTGTCAACAAAATTCTCAAAACTCTAATCAAAAAGAAACTTGAAAAGTCAAAAGGCGCTTGGGTGGATGAACTTCTGACGGCACTTTGGGCCTATCGCACATCTTTCAGAACATCAACGGGGCATACTCCTTTCTCTTTGGCATACGGATCAGAGGCTATGCTCCCAGTTGAAACTATAGTGCCTTCCCACCGTAGAATCCACTAAAACCCAGAAGAGAACGAGGAACTCCTTCACATGTCTTTGGATCTAATTGAGGAAAGAAGAAATGATGCAGCCCTCAAAGCAGCAGCTCACAAGCAAAAAGTGGCAGCGCAATACTACTCCAAAGTCAAGCATCGTAGCATACAAGAGGGGGATCTTGTCCTCAAGCGAATCTTCCCGCGCCCCGGAGCACTAGATCCGATCTGGGATGGACCATATGTAATTCATAAAGATCTCCACAACGGAGCTTATATTTTGTCAACAGTGGACGGAGAGGTGTTCCAGAGGGCATGGAACATCCAACACCTTCGTCGATACTTTTCTTAACTTGTACTGCCCATATGAAGTGAATTAACAAAGAGAATCAGTGGACGTAGGCATTTTCGTGCCGAACCACTTTAAAAACTTGTCTCTTTTTTAACTTGTTCCTTTGTGTCTTGGCTACTTGTTAACTTTATCCTTTTCTGTTGAACAAAATCATGTGCATATAGCATTTCCATTCAAGGCACTCCACAGCGCAACTTCACCTGGACAAGACCTAACAGGTACTATGCGAATCTATGCCCTCGCCAATGAGACACTTTTGCTCCGGCATCCCTCTACTGCGGGTTAACTCATTGTTCGCGACGGCCCTTAAAGCCAACTGTAATGAGCCGATTATAAGTCACCGAGAAGGCCGACTATAGCCGAGGCAGCTCATTATGGCGTTCGGCTCGCCAGCAACCGTGAACCTACTTTAAACCCCAATATAAGGTGTGGCCAGCCAGGGGTAGTTCACGGTTGGCGATCGGCACTCACGCTAGCCGGCCACGGTAAATCGAATAATACCCACGATTACGGGCCATAATGGCCCGGGTAGTTACTGTGCGCGATCTCGGCTCCGATGTGTCTTAAGTACGGCTGTGGTAAAAAAGATAAACTCCCCGCAGAGGCGTAAGATGGGTGACAAATGTCTCCAAGACCCACAGCTAGGGAAAGTGACTACAAAACTCATTTGCCTCGAACTTAAGCACATCGCAGGCCTTCCGTGATTGGAAGTTTTACTATTTCTTATATTTCTATCTTACTTAAAAACTTTCCTCCTATCCTCTATAACAATCCCTAAAGTATAGGACACAAGATAGGAGACGCTCACTAAGAACTCACAATTCGGTGATGAGTCAATCAACTGCATTCCATACTTAGTCATATAAGACATTCGAAGCAACCGTCTACAGCTAAAGCATTAAGGGCGGTACTTCCTTCTTTTGTGTATAAATACGTAGCTATAATTTTTTCGCACATCACATTAAACATTGCAAGGTATGAAATTACATTTTAAGCAAGAACTTGACATCAAACACGATCGAATCATAGGCATATGCACAGCTATACTTCTTATGCAACACGTCAAAATAACGAAAGCATTCAAATACGACAGAATCAGCCTAAGTTAAAAATTACATGCCACGAATAAAGTCGTTTGTTACAAGTAACATAATTACAGCCTAAAAGTTACATTGCTGATTTGAGACTAACGTAGACAGCAATGTCAAGTAAACAAAAAATATCCAGGTCAAGTCATGGAGTCGGCTGCATCGGAGCTGTACCGTTGTCCTGCTGGCCCCCCGGGATCTCTCTAACTGTGGAATGGGAACTCTCAGCATGTTGACCAGAGGAAGTTGGTGCTCTGAAGGTCCCGCCTGTCCGATCAAGGAAAGAATTAATTAATAATAAGCAACCAAGTTACGGAAAGCTAAAAGGGAAGACTTACCAGCATCTGCTCCTTGATCATCATCCTCTAACTGCACACTTACCTCCTCAGCAGTAAGCAGCCGCATACCCTCCTTCACCGCCGATTTCTCCTCCTTGGAGAATTGAGCCGTAACCACATCCATTCTGAAGGCCACACTTCCCTCCTTATCTGCTTTGGCCTTAGCTTCCTCCAGGGCCCTGAGATAAATCCTAGCCATGACTCGGGGATAATCATCCATCCAAGATAAGTTGCCCTATCTCCAAGTGCGAAAGTACATATCCTGAAGCATCTCATCCATTATCCCCTCATTCTCTTCAAACTCCCTTATTCGGCCCTCATAAGCCAACAGCTGTGCAGTGGCAGCATCCCTCTCTGATTGGTACAGTGAGCGGTCGGCTTGGAAGGATCTCCTCATCGCCTCCATCTCCTCCTTCAGCTTGGTTTGAGCCAGCTCTACGGCTTCAAGTTTCCCGGACAACTCCTGTATCCGCTCGAGATCCGCTTTCCGAACCTCATCCACCGTTGCGATAGCCATGTCAATCCGTTCCTTACAGACGGCCTCCATTTTCCGTAACTCTGCCCTGCTGGCCTCTTCCATGGTCTTCTTTAATCGCCTAGAGGCGGCCTCATGTTGAGAGATCTGGATGGCCTGATCAGCGAGTTGTTTGGCCTGGTCGGAAACCATTAACCGCAGTCGAATGTTAGCACTGCCGATTTCTTCTCCGGCCTTAACCAGCCAAGCGTGATGCCCCATCGGCTTCCTGGTTTCCTTAGCAACCCAGTCAATGTTTGCCTTAGCTTCATCCCCCAAGGTTACGACCCGTGTGGTAAGCAAATCAAGGTCCAGGGACTTAGCTTCATCCAGTACTCTTACCATAGGATTACGAGGGAGAAGATGCTCACCGGTAGCTTCATCAAAGATAATATCATGAGAACTAGGATCCAGTTCCGGATGATCCGCAAACGGATTACGAGCCAAGCCGGGATGATCTATCGGGGTAACGGTAGGATTTTCAGATGGGTGCGGAGAAGGTATAAACTCGGTATTCTCCTCCGTGGTATCTTGAAGAGGCTGAGTTTGGGGCTGAGGACCAGGTGAAGATTCAAACAAGGAGAGACTCCTATTCTTCCTTTGGATATCCTCTTCGATAACTCCAAGAAGAGGACGGTAGCCGACTACATCTCCAGGACGGTTAGCCGGAGGCTCCGGTTTAGTAGAAGCCTTGAGGAGTTTGTACTGTTCAAGATGGTGCCGAACATCTGACATCTTGGCCACCTTACCCGCTCCTGTAATAAAAACCCAGTGTTACAAGCATACATTGAGCTATAATTCAAGAAGTTAAAAAGAGTAAAAAGACGCATTTGTTATACAAACCCTGGGGAGGAATAGGATATTGCAATAAGTCATGAATCTCATTCCAGGACGGGAGCGGGCCGTAAAATATTTCTAAATCCTTATCATAAATGGAGTCAGCGGGAGTCAAAAATTCACCTCGATTCACAGGAGTCGTCATAGCTGAAGCGCTCTTAGAAGATGAATCAGCACCGATCTCGGCCTTGTCAGCCTTCTTAGACTTCTCCACAAAAGCCGATCCTTCCTCCGACCCTTCAAAAGCGAGGCGGAAAGCATCATCTGTCCACTCCTGGATCACACCTGCCTGCTCAGAAGACAAAGCCCCAGTTCCACCACCGCTCTGTCCGTCACCACCATCATCGCTATGACCATCACCATCACCTTCTCCACCGCTTCCAGTCTTTGCCTCACCTCCTTCACCCTCGCCTCTCTCCTCCTCCACATCTTCCTCCTCCGGAACGTCGGGACATGTGCTAGGGGAAGGTCCATCGGACTTCTTAAGTTTCTTCCCCCTCGCAATTGGATGCTTCGAGAAGGGTTTCCTTTTATTGCTCTTTGCCGTAGCCCCACCTTTACTTTGGCGGCCCTCTCCTCAGCCGTGTCTCTCTGCTTGACCACAGATTGGCGTGGCAGAATCAGGTTGAGCCCTAGAAGAGTAGCGTTCCTGATCAAATAAGAAGCCGCCCTCTCCCTTTTCGGGATGGCTTCTATTTCCGCAGCCATCTGAACCAGACGATCGTTCTCTACAACCGCAAAACCACCTGTCGCTAGCAAGAAATAAAGCACGTAAGAAGAAGCATCGCAGTCGGAACGGAAATGATAAATGAGATTCAACTTACAGCCAGAGGTGAAACGGCGGAAAGGAACGGAGTCGTCTTTGACAAAGAACCATTCCTTCTTGAACATGCTGAATTTTGAATATAAATCCAGGACTGGCTTGAAGGACACGGCCGACTCTAAGCTAATGTACGGAGACCCTTTCTTGTAGCCTCTCAAGTTGTATAGATACCGGATTTCCCGGTTGGAAGGAGGTAGCCCGTATCTCCTCTGGAAGATAATGAACAGACTCACCAAGATGGCATAGGAGTTGGGCTGAAGCTGGAAAGGAGCCACCTTCAAGTAGGTGATGAAGCTGACTATCCAAGCGTTGATCAGAGGGATAGCACCGCACATGCAATGATACCTGCTGTAAGCAAAATATCCTTCTGGGGGGTTATACGGCATCACTCCGTTCCCCGGCAACCTCATATGCGCTCTGTCAATCCTAAAGGATCTAGATATAGCGTCAAGCTGCTCATCTTTGAGGGAGCTGGGAAAGTAGTCAGGTGGTGGGTTCAAGAGCTCTTGAGGACCGTACCCGTCTACTAATGATCTCGGGGTTGGTACATGTCGTCCTGGTTCTGCCTGAACTGGGGGCACTATGGAGGACTCTCCTTTGTCCTTGGATTTCTTCTTGTTAAAACGAGTTTATACTTTATGAGACATTATCTGCCACACGAGAAAACATATCGTCAGAACAAGAGATGTAGACAAACAAATTCAACACATAAAAAACATCATTCGGTATCACGGGTCTTAGAGTTCATCCGGCATCCATGTTCCCCAATTACCGTTCGGTAGTACGAGGCGAAAGTTCATTCGGCACTCATACTTCCCAAGGTGCATTCGGTGGTTCGGGGGCGGAAAGCACATTCGGCACTCAGTGTCATTCGGTAGTACGAGGCGAAAGTTCATTCGACGCTTATGCTCCACGGACTCATTCGGTGGCTCTAGCATAAGGTTCGTTCGGTAGAGGGGAACCTCACCTGATTCGGCAGTTAAGAATCTGTATCGGCTCTTTCAAACAGTAAGAAATGACGAAGACATGGAGCCCATACTTATAGGCAAGAGCAGGGTAGCCGGACCAACTGGTTCGGCACTCGGGCCGAATGTGGGTGTCCAAATAAACAAAGCGCGGCATATGCAGGCATATGCCCCACTTTGGGGGACAAATGTTAGGCGAATTCTCACCACTACCGAACCAATTCGCACTCACCACTCATCACCGGACCGAGACCACCGAATCAATCCCAACTCCTCTCACAACCGGACCAACTCCTCTCATAACCGGACCAACTCCTTTCACAACCGGACCAACTCCTCTCACAACCGAACCAACTCCACTCACAACCGGACCAACTCCACTCACAACCAAACCAAACCACTACCGAACGAAACCACCACCGAACCAAAGCCACTCCAGCCATCTCTGAACCAAGGCGTTGCCGAACCAACCTTGCCAAGCCAGATTACATCAGCCCAAGCCCACCAGCAGCTATATACATCCAAGACCCCTACCCCCTGCCTCACTCTATAAATAGAGGGGTAGAGGTACAACAATGGGTGACAAGTTGGAGAGCTCAAGCACGGATAGAACTTTCAAACAACATTCATATACTTGTATCAGAGCTTTGTACTTGTAATCTGAACAGTAAAGGAGAATAACATATAAAGTGGACGTAGGCACATTTTGGTCGAACCACTATAAATCTGTGTGTCTTTTACAGTTTAGTCCATGCTTTTTATATATCTGCATAAATCACCCAGATCACTAAAAACAACATAAAATCAACTAAATCATTCGACTTGGAGGTGTTTGCCCATTTTTTGTGCAAACACAAGGTGTAAACAAAGAAAACGAAACAGGTAGCATGTACAACATTATAAGTATTACATTATGCTGCATAGCATTACCAAGGTATGGAAAACACATCTTATGTATAAATTGGGATACTTGTGACCTTATCAATCATACTAGCAAAACTCATGGATATTATAGTATTGACACTTGAAACTGAGGTACCAAATAGGGATTCTGAAGATTTGCATAGAACCCGACTATCTTTAGATTTTATTTCCAAGCTATCTATCTTCTCATGAAACTTAGTCATTTCTAGTCAAGATTTATACAAGTAACCCCATCAATGAAATGCTTTAAAACTTCAATATTTCAGCTTCCCTCTTTCTTGAAGATTTAATTTCAAAATCTCAATCTCCGTAAAGAATTTTTTAATAGTAAAACATTTTAGCATAGAAACTAAAGAAGTTTTTGTAAAATTAACTTTGTTTGAGCTCCATTCTTAACTTATCCAAAATCATTGTGAACTCCGAAGGAGGAGCTTCGGAAGAAAAAATTAGCCTTGTTCAAGTCTCCCATATCAACAAGCAAAACAAGTTCCTTTATTTCAACAATAAGAACACATATTAAAGTATGTTTATTATCGAAACTTGTTGTTAATAATAAGATACAATAACCCCATCTAAAATGGTAACTAGTGTGTATTTGCTAATTTCATCTCTCGGTTAGAAGGGTATTATAGTGTAACTATCAATCAATATAGACTAAAATATCCTAATTTCTTTGAAAGGAATTTTCCCTCTATCTTCAAAGGAAGCCGGGTGAGAAGTGAGGGTGTTCCACGTACGAAAAACCATTTACCTTAGGGCAACCAATATTAGGTCATTTTGGAAGGAGGCCTTCATCTATATAGCATGTTAACTAGGTTGGCTTATTAAGGAGACATGATTTAAGGAATAGATAGTTTGGAATAACATAGTATTGACAAGCGAAATATAAAATACGTACTAAGAAATATATATTCATAGAATAAATACTTGACACCCATTTGTAATCGCTCCCCCAATTCATATGAAATGGACTTAGAAAGAAATTTGAGAACAAACTTATACTTATAATGCCAGAGCCATTTAAGGAAATTTTTTGACAAAAAGTCCGATTCAAAGAAAATTATAACGTGCACCAAGATTTAGGCCAAGTCCTAATTTACATGAAAATAGAAATACAAAAGTAAAACTCTTACTGAAATTTACCCAAATACTAAAATTTCAGAGTTGAATGTTAAAAGTGTACTTTACATAAAAACAGCAAAGTGTCTCTATTAACTTGTCATCCAGTGGAAAGTTAAAAGTTCACCACTCTTTCTCAAAATGCGTTGAGTCAGGGCCGACGTTTGTAGAATTTTGTCAAATAAGACTTAACCAACAATTGCTTTCAAATCAAAGGTGAAACGGTAATCATACAAAAAGACAAAAACATTTAATGATAAACCTCTGGAAATATGAGAGAGAGCATATAAGACTTCGCACCAAAAATCTCTACTAGAAATCCATTCGTCTTCCTTCCCCTTCCCTTCTAACTTTTATTACAAAAAAAGGCATTGATGTCTCCATCAAATTCATCCTGATTTCATCAATGCGAAAGCACCACACTGTTGTTGTTGCTTTGTGTTAGGCTTACTAAACCCACCGCATGAGGTGGAAGAGGTCAATAGCGCACAATCTAGCAATATGGATCACCTACAACCTAATTTCCTTAATCCACACATAAAGGCAACATACTCCTTACTTTCGATCTGGCTACAAACACATTCTGGATGGATTTGGCCATCTGGGATGTTTCTAGAGAATACCTTGCGTTAATAACCTACACTCCTTATCAACCCATATGGATTGAACTCATCGTCATCAACCCCATCAATTTAGTTCTGAACCTTCCGCCTTTTCCAGATGGGCTATAGGGAAAAGGGGGAAAGAAATCATCTTGCTACTTTTGGACGCCTTCGATGATAAATTCTAGGACGCTAGTGTAATTTTGAATATGTACATATTAACAGATCAATTTGAACAGTGTAATATGAAGTAATATCTATATATGTGAATATTTAGATGTTTTAGTTGAATTTCTTAAGTTATATTATACAACTGAAAATGTGCTTGTTACTTGGTTATATGGTGTTTAGATGAACAGAAAGGAATCGGAGGGTTTAGGACTTCTAAATCCCAATGAAAGCTTGTTGTCGGAAGGACTAAACATTAAGCTATCTAGACCTTCCGCCAATAAGGGAAAATTGAGGTTGGAATACCTTCTGGTCCCTTCGGAAGGTTTAGAGCCGCAACTTTCATTCCTTTTGGAGGGGCAAAAAAAAAGCTTACCAAGATGATATTTAAATGGATCTTGGGTCATACTATTAATTTGATACTAAGGCCAGTTTTACTAGAATAAATGATGATGAATGAATAAGTAGGAAAGATATCCTGAAAGTTTTAAATCGGGTTTAAGAAATGACCTCCTTGTTTTGAGGAAGGTCAAATTGTTTGAAAAGGACTCTTTTACTTGTACTTGGAACTTACATTTACAGGAAAATAAGGCTTAGAGAGGATGACTTGAAAAGTCAAGAGCATCCCTTCGCATGGGGGGCAAATGTAACTCAATAAATTCGCCTTCCGCTTAAGCCAGAGAATCTTAAACAAAAGATGGTAGAGAAAGAATTCAGATCAGACCTTCCGAAGAGATCGAAGGGATGCAGCTAGCAAAATGAGACGGCTCAAGGTCTTTCGAGAAGATAGAGGGTATTATCCTACAATGTCTAAGAAACTCTTACCCTCCGAAGGAGGCAAACAAGCGGAAACAAGGGTATACGACCCTACGACAACCTTTCCGAAAGCACAATAAGCCTATCGGGCTGGATAATACACCTATAGGATACCTTTCAATGGTACTGAAAGGTTTAGGTAAAAGCAACATCCATGAGTCAAAAGAAGACAAAC
The DNA here is from genome assembly GCA_030737815.1 of Allium fistulosum. Lineage (NCBI taxonomy): Eukaryota > Viridiplantae > Streptophyta > Magnoliopsida > Asparagales > Amaryllidaceae > Allium > Allium fistulosum. The sequence continues at coordinate 286,062,486 of CM060904.1, read as the reverse complement.
TTCCACCATCATTCAGGAAAAACGCAACTCTCGGCAGTAATCAAGTAGGAAAAGCAAACTTCCAACAAAACCAAAGGGTTCGCTAAAGCTAGAAACCCTCTGGTACCATCGGAAGGTTCATGTACCATACATATGACAAATCTTCCGGCAAGGGCAACAGGTCCCTAAACACAAATGAAGGAAAAGACCCTTCAGCAGCATTCAGTAGTCCATGATGATGCACAATAAACAAACCTTCCATCAAGAACAGGAGGCCAACAACCATGTACAAGAAGAAATCTTTCGGCGAGATCAAAAGGTTTGCAACTGCATATAAGAGGCAACTTTCCGTTCCCGACGAAGGCATAAGGCCGGAGGGAGTGCCGCCTGCATCTATAAATAAGACCCAAGGAGTCCTATTTTGGGGGCGGATTCTCTCTCACCTTGTAATCTCTTAAATTACATCTTTGTAACCCTAATTGCGTATCTTTCGGGAGTTTGATGATAATGAAAGTTTGTTTGTGGATCTTCAGGAAGTCTCCAGTCTTTTAAATTTACTTTGTAGTTTACTTTAATCTCTGTTTGTTAAATTCTATTTTTCAGGAATGGCCTCTCCGAAAGATCTATGTCAACAAAGATAATGATTTTACCTTTTGAATAATCTTTGTAACCCTTCGGAGACCTCAAATCAGTTGCTCAAACCCTTCGGTCACAAGGGAAATTTGCTTGAATCATACTCTATAAAACCTTTCGGAACTATAAAATATGTAGGCTGATCCTTTCGACAAGAGCCATAATCCGTCACATCTGATAACCTTAACAACCTTTCGGACCCGTTACAACTATCTGCCAAACCTTCCGACGAAAGCCCAGTTCAATTGTCTATAGAAGTTTAAAAAGGAAATTACACCATAGCCTAGAAAATAGCTTTCAGAATAAATCTTATAAAGGATATACTAAATCAAGAGTCAATCTTCATAAATTTAGTAAAGCCGAAAGGTCTTTTCGGAACTAGAACCTAGATCTTCTTGATGTCCTTGAGAAGTTGAATTCAAAGTCTAGTCCTGAGCAAGGATTCATTAGCGATTCTCTTGGATATCAACCTCTCGGAATAGTTTGGCTTAATCTCATTACTTGAGTTAACTCAGAATTACCAACCGGACATTTAAAGGTCTTTTTGGGAGATTCCACTTCCCACCATTTCTCGATAACTTCATCTATAGGAATCTTTTGGGGTGTTAAATATAAATTTGATTGACATTAGTCTTCATTATGTAAACTCCAATCTCATTCTCCTTCTTCATCGAACACAACATCTCGACTAATGATTATCTTCCCCTTATCAGGATTGTAGAACTTGTAGCCTTTGGTGCTAGTGTTGTAACCAATAAAGATATACTTCTCACTTTTTTCATCTAACTTGCTTCACTTCTCGTCCGGTACGTGTACATGAGCTATGCTTCCAAACACTCTTAAATGGGAAATGTCGGGCTTCCTTCCACTCCATGTTTTTTGTGGTGTTTTTCCCCACACACTTTTTGTTGGAGATCGGTTTGATAGATAAACCGCACATGCAACTGCTTCCGCCTAAAACTCCTTTGGAAGCCTCTTACTTTTGAGTATGCTCCTTGCCATCTCAAGGATTGTCCTATTCTTCCTTTCTGCTACTCCATTTTTCTGGGGGGATCTAGGCACCGTCAGCTGTCGCCGGATTCCATTATCTTCACAATACTTCTGGAATTCCTTTGATATGAACTCTCCTCCACGGTCTGATCTCATGGCTTTAATCACAAGGCCACTTTCCCTTTAACATGGGCCTTGAACTTCTTGAAGTTCTCAAACACCTCTGATTTCTCCTTTAAAAAATACACCCATATTTTTCTTGAATAATCATCAATGAAAAGAAGGAAATAATTACTCTTACCAAGTGAACTTGGCTTGATCGGACCACACACATCTGTATGTATGAGTTCCAATGATTTTTTAGCTCTTGAGTATGACTCCTTTGGAAAGCTCGTTTTAAGCTTTCCAAGTAGACATCCTTTGTACACTTGATCGGGATGGCTGATGCAAAGTAATCCTTTTACCAATTTCTTCTTGGAGAGCAACTCTAATCCTCTGAAATTGAGATACCCAAATCAAAGATGCCAAAGTCAAGAAGTATCTTTGTAGCACATCTTAAGGCATTGTGCAACATCATTTTGAATGTTGAGAAAGAACATTCTATTTTTTGTCATCGGCACCTTAGCAATGAAGTTACTTGCACTATCTTATAGAAAGGTTTTTATCTTTTAATCGAATATCATAACCTTTCTCTAAGAGTTTCCCTAGGCTCAAGATGTTGCCCTTCATGTTTGGCATATAGTAAACATTGGAAATGAATTGGTGATCTCCATTCTTCAATCGAATGAGAACATTTCCTTTACCTTTTACCTCTACTTTGGATTCATCTCCAAGTGCCACGTTTCCCTTCATCGATTCATCAAGTTCCACAAACATGGTTCTTCTTCCGTACATATGGTTGCTTGCACCACTATCTAGGTACCATTGATTATCCTCACCTCTATCATTTTCTTTGTAAGCCAGCAGTAAAGTACCATCTTCTTGTCTTCTTTCTTCAATGTAATTGGCCTTCTCTTCAACTTTATTATTGCTTGGAGCTCTACATTCAGAAGCATAATGTCCAAATTTTTCACAATTGTAGCACTTGACGCGTGACTTGTCAAGCCTTGACTTTGAATTTCCTCTTCCACGACCTCTTGTTGATCTTTCTCCTCTTTGGTCGTTGTTGTCATTGTTGTTGTTGTTGTTGGGTCTCCAACCTCGTTCGTGTCCATATCCACGACTTCATCCTCGTTCTTGACCACAACCTCGTCTTTGTTGGCTTTGATTGCTTTCTTCCTTTTTTGAATCAATTCGTGTCTTGAGTACTTTCTCCACAATCTCTTCCTTCTTCTTTTTTCTTCTTCATAAGCTTGCAATGAACCGAGAAGTTCCTCTGTTGCCATGACCTCCAAGTTTTTTGTCTCTTCGATGATGGCGACAATATGTTCGAACTTTGGATCTAATGATCTAAGAATTTTCTCCATAAATTTAACACCATTTAACTTCTCACCGTTTCTTTTTAGGTTTCGTTAAAATTATTGAAAAGTAATCAGAGACAAGTTCACCTTCTTTCATACGCAAAGTTTCAAACTCTCCTCTTAAAGTTTGAAGACGTACCTTTTTGACTTGATCCGCTCCTTTGTAAGATGTTCGAAGCTTTTCCCATGCTTCTTTGGCTGACTTTGATCCCGAAACTTTCTCAAAAGTATCGTCATCCAATGCTTGATAGATTAGACAGAGAGCCTTCTTGTATCTCGTCCTTGAGTCTCTCAAACTATTCCTTTGAGTTTGAGTTAGACTATCTTCATTCTCTTGTTCGGTGTAACTTTTCTCGAATATCTCCCATATGTCATGTGCTCTAAGGAGAGCCATCATCTTTAAACTCCAATTGTCATAATTGGTCTTAGTGAACATTGGGACTTGTAAGGGAACGCCGCTATTCGCCATCTTTTAGGAGGATCTTCAAGCTCTGATACCACTTTGTTGGAAGTTTTCTTCAAAAGCAAATAGATTTGATTGTAGAATAAGATAGATGAGAGGTTGGAGAAGAAAAACGATTTTTTTAAGAAGGAGAAAACCTATATTATTAAACTTGATTACAAAAGTTCATATATTTTTTCTTTCATCCAAAATGAGTGAATCCACCTCTATTTATATGAGTTCACATCACAAATAAACGGTAGAGATTATCTCAATCTAAAGGTTCTCCATAAATATCTCCTAAATACTCTCTCTTACAATTTCAAATATATCAGTCCATAAATATCTCTTACATATTCTAGATTCTAAATATTTCTTATATGAAAAATCTAGATTGCAAAATTAAGTTTATTTCCAATAGAGTTGAATGTTATTGCTATGCATCCCCATCAAATTTGAATTAATTATTCCTACCTTATCTCAGATTAATTATGCGCTAGCTGTTATTCTTGTTACGTGCAATTAACAGCAAGCAAGAACACACCTTCATTTTCTTGCTAAATCTATTCCTACCACTATTATGCTTGGAACTGAAAGCTTAACGTTATACACATTTAATTGTCACTACACCAAAATGTTGAATTGCCAACACATATTTTTTTTGGATTGCTAACGTGTATAGTGAGTGGATTTTTCCTCTCCATATTTTTCAAACTAATGAGTGATTTAAAAATTCTAAAGGAAGAAATATATTATTACACGCAATTTATGAATGTATGGAAAATTAAATATAACATTTTTAAAGCCAAAATTTTTTTAGTATTGTATTCAATAACTTGTCCCTAATAATGTATAAAAAAATATCAACAGTAGTATGTATCATGATGACGAAAAATAAAAATATAGGAGTTGAAAGAGAAAAGATTATTGGAAATTTTCAATGTTTCCACCCTGTCATATTTATTTCTTTTAGTTGTCGGTAGCTCAGTATAGTTTTTATATGTATGTATTCTGTATAATGTTATGCATTTTAATCTAAAGTAGAAGTTTTGATTTCATGCTCTCATATCTCCATTATTTATTCTTTGTTTCTAATTATGTTCCATTATTTTGCTATCTAACACTACACCAAAATACTAGGATAAAATGAGAAATGAAATTGAAACAACTTAAAACAGTTGAACTAGGATAAAATTTACTTGTATAATACTCAATTGCATTTTAAAACATATATAACTTACGTGAAATATTCAAAAAGTTAAAATGTAATGTGAATATGTAATTGAAGGGTTATATAAGAGAAAACTTAAGTAATTAAAATGTTCACCCTAAATTTTGCTTAGTAGAAATGTTGTAAATAAAAGGTAATTTTTTATAGTGCTCAATTACATTCGGAAACATTAATAAAACTTACTTGGAAAAAGTTTGAATGTAATGAGAACATGTAATTGAATAGTATACAATATAAATGTAAGTAATAAGATGTCCAAAAATGAAATTTATATGGTTTTGAATTAAATATTGTATCTGGTATTATGTATTTCGAATCTATCTTTCCTTTCTATTGCTTTTATTCTCCTATCTCGTTCCTTTTCGGGGACGAAAAGTTTTGAGTGGAGGAGAGTGTAATGACCCAAAAAATTTAACGATTTTAAATAACGTAATTAACTATAAAAAATTCTTGAAAACAAACAATTAAATTTTAGCAATGAAAATTTGATATTTGGAATACGTCTATTTAAACGTAGCAGGTGTCAGATTTTCAGTGGAAAATATGTAAGTTTGTTTGATTGTGAAATTTGAATTTAAAATTTAAATCAGTTAATTTGATGAAAATAAAAATATTTTTGAAATATGAATATTTTTATATAAGAAAAATGTAAATCATTTTCTGAGTGAGATGTCATATTTCATTTCACCAAATTTGGACTGCTCTAGCTCCGTTTATATTATTTTCGGCATTTTAGTAACAGTTTTGGCAGCAAAATTCGGGTTTTGATAGGTGGGTCATATCACTCATATCTGTGTACCATTCTATTCGTCTTGTCGTGCTGATCTCCGTATTATATTCATTTGGGTATTTCAGCGTCCGGTGCACGACGAAATCTATGAAATGGTTAACCATATCGGTGCCCGTTTTGAGCCTTTATGGTTTCCATATGACCATTCATTTACCCACCGTGAGAAAACAAATGGTCACTTGCCTTTATTATTTCCATAAATTCAGCTATTGACTTTCACTATTCCCAATTGTTTCAATATATTGCTGGTTCATTTCTCTGCCTTTCATTTTCTTTCTCTACTTTCAGTTCATTCAGATTTTCATTTAAGAATAATATAATATAATATATATTTCGTATATATATTATTTTTGCATTGAGGTACCTATGAGTCTTCCCTTTCATTCCCGAAGCGCCCATCACCAAAACCCGAAGGCACCCGCTGCAACTCCCCTGCCTCCAGAATTCAAGCACTCGGCCTCTCGGTTTACCCACTCTCCTTCAACAACCCGACCATCTTCGACCTTTCTGCTTCCGCCCACCATCCCATAGCCACCCACGCCGTCAACTCTCCTCCATCACCACCCAGAAACCTCACAGCCTTTCCACGCCCTTCCTCTTGCAAACCTTCCCCTGCTCCGCTTCCCTTCCCTTCCATGATTCCATCGCCTCCCATCCCTTCCACCGCAGCCTTCATCTCCACAACCCTGCACCTCACCCATCGCTCCACAAAACAACCCTCCACCGCCAGTTTCTCCTCCTCCCATCCTCTCTCTCGGCTTTCCTTTCCCACCGCCGCATGTACCATCATTCCCCTATGCAGAAACCCCTGGCTGCAACACAGACCTCACACCCCAGTCCTTCCCCTTCATTTCTGAACCTTCCCCCCACCATATCCCTCCACCGAACGTCGGTTTTTCCTGCTCTACATGCAACCCATCTCCATTTACTGACCACACAACCCGCGCCACATTCCCATCCTCACAGCAGCCCTCCCATTGCCACCAGAATGCACCCCTCCTCCGCATTTAACTCCACCTCGGACCGGCCTTTGCCCTCAACCGACAGCCACCAGACCCGACCAAGCCCCAGCCTTGGTCGCAGGCCCGCCTTCCCACTATAAACCGAACTCATTCCCTCGGCCACGCCTAGTTTTCCACCGAGCCTTCCACCTTCATCTACCGAACTGCACCCTCCGACCAACCACTCTCCACCTTCTAGTCATCGAGTGCTCCGACAGTCCAGCGCCTACACACCTCAGCCTTGGCAGTAGCCAGACCTTATCGGCCTCCTCTGTGCCCACCTCGCTTGCCACAGCTCCTTCTCCTTCTTATTAAAAAAAAGAAGAAGGAATATATTTTTTTTGATTTTCGAATTCAAGTTCATCGAATTCATCATGTCTGCGAAGGCGAGGCCGAAATTTGTTGTGTTGTGCTTTGGAAATATATAAATATTATATATATATATATATTCATCGAATTCATCGTGTTCAAGACGCTTTTCTGTGCTTTGGAATTTGTTGTTTGGATTCGTAGCTTGTCGTGTTGTCTAATTTCTCTAGCCTCGAAAGGTGAGCTATCACTCACGATTGACATTCTTATATTTAGTAAATCGATTTCACATGAACTAACGATTGAAATATGTTGTTAAATTTTGAATTGGTTAGAAATTTAATTGGTAAGTATGATATATTATTATCTGCATTTGTTAACCTATGACACCATAACACGTTGTATATATATTATATTTTAAATTGTTAGTTATGATCCATGCTTGTAATTGATATGTTATGCTATGTTAAATTATTATGCTATTTTTCTCACACTGCAAGTTCCCTGTTAGTTTAAGAAATCCCTATGAGTTGAAATGATACATACCCGAATGATATTATAGATTAGGGAAAACGTTATTGGTTGAAAAAATAAACCCAAGCGATTTTATTGATTTTGAAATTTTGGGATTGCGGGTTGAAATGATATATACCCGTAAATATTTAATTGTTGCGGATTGAAATGATAAATATCTGTATCACTTGACCATAGAATAGAAAATTTTATACGGACACCGTTGGTCTATTTTCGAAAATGATTTCCAAAGTTTTGAAAGGAAATATATGGGTTTTAATAAAATTGATTTTTAAATATAATATAAAGATTTTATTTTAACATATGTGTAAAATTTAGATTTTTAAATTATATGTTCGGAAATTTTAAATTTATAAGTTAAGTTTTGAAAGATGTAAATTTTAAGATTTTACTTATAATTTTATTATTTTTAAATATATAAAAGAAGGATTAATATAAAATAAATTTAATAAAATAATATTTAATTTAATTATATAATAAAATTTAATAAAAATTTAATCTAATTAAAATGTATATATAATATATTTAAAATATTTATTTAAATTTTATATTAATATTTTTAAATAGATTTTGTTATAACTTTAATAAATAAGGTTGGAAAGATAAATTAAAATTGATTTGTAATTTAATTTGTTTAAGAATTATATTTAAATAGGAATTGATTTGAAACTTATAAATCTTGAGATTTTAAAGATATGATTTTTATAACTTGATAACTGGATTTTGATTAAAAGTGATTAAATGAATATTTTCAAATTTAAATATAATTGAAATTGAATATTTAATATTGATTTAAATTTGTAATTTGAGATTTTATTTAAATGTTATTAAAAATGATTAAGTGAATATTTTCAAATTTAAATAAAATTAAGGTTGAATTTTGAAATATAAATGAAATTTATCAACTTGAGTTATTGTAGATTGTTTGCATATGTAAACTTTGAAAACCTATTGAATTGGAAGAGGTTTAAATTTGTAGTTCAAACCTGGATTTGAAATCGATATAAATTAAAAATGATTTTTAATGAGAATTTGAATTGAACCTTTAACCTTTTTAATTGAAATCGTTGAACTAAGATTGATTTAAATTGGATTTTTGGAACTAAAGTTGATTTGAATTGATTTGTGAAATTGGAAGAAACAATTCTAGTTTGAAACTATTTTTAATATATATAAACTATTTTTAATATATAAGCTATTTTTAATATATAAACTATTTTAATCTATAAATTATTTTAAATATAAACTATTTTTAATGTATAATTATTCCAATATATAAACTACTTTCAATATTTAAACTGTTTAAGTTGGAACTATTATGATTTAGATTTGATGGATTTAAATATGAATACTTTGATATAATGGTTTAACCTATTTTGTGGTTATGATTTTGGAAATGAATATGATTTAAAGTGAATAATGATTTCGAAAGTGAATATGATTTCGAAAATGATATGATTTGGAAAGTAATAAGAATTCGAAAGTGAATATGATTTCGAAAGTGATATGATTTTGAAATGAATATGATATTTTGATATGAAGTATGAAATGTTTGAAATAAAAATTGACCACGGTGTGAAATAAGCGTTTGGTTGTTAAAGAGACCGGGATCGGATATTGTCATACTCTCTGCCAATACCGAAAACCATTTTAACAACTGTGCACGTGGTGGAGAATCCAGAATGAAGTAGGATGGTTTGGCGAACATTTGTATGAGGTATGAACGCAGCCCTGACTCCCTCGAGTCATCTTGATGTGACTAAAACAGGAGCTATACCGGGCCAAGTGAGGTCGCACCTCCGATCGAGCATGCTTCTTCGATACCATATCTATTACTTTGTGATTTGATTGGGTGCACCTTTGATTTGGGAGTGTGTCTCGACGTGGGCGGTAGTAGCTGCTATGCGTTACCATCAGTTCGGGAGTGCAAACGGTAGAATCCTACCATGGCATTGCCTCGCGTGCCTTGTCGCATGCCTTATCGCGCCCTCTACAAGTTTGGTTTGTGTCGTACACTATAGAGTGCCCTCTGATAGCCCTCTAGTTTACGGAGGAATTACGGTACTGTATAGACTACGGCAATTATATAAAATGTGTTAAGTGGGATATGGGTAAAGCCTTAATGCTATTTTAATAGTTTACTTTACCGTAGACATTATCTATATAGCGTATTGTACTATGTATGTAGATAGTTCCACAGATCCTTAAAGGATGGAATCCCAAACATCCTTTAAGTTATATTGCATTTCACTTGGACATTTCACTTGAGTTGATTTACTTGGATAAGAATGTTAATCCTGACTCGAGTGTTTTGTGTTATGCTTTATACTCGGGTCAGACTGAGTGTCACAGCATTTGAGACTCACCTTTGGAGCTTGGAGCTTTGCTTGGAGATTCTACCTTTTATCTATTTTGTTTTCAGTTATTTCCAGTTATTTATGTTCAGACTTGTCATTTGCTTTTGTATTGAGACTACTTTGTATTTGATATTTCTGTCTTATCTTGTTTTAGACTCTGATGTTGTAGTAGCTTCATGAACTAATATTTATCTATTCCGTTGCTTATTGTTGTATTACTCTGTGTCTGTGATTCTGTTATTGATTTATTTACTGTATATGCTAAGTTTTGCCAAATATAAATTAACAATCTATTGTTTTGAGCAATTCAAGTCTGACATGTTTGGATTATTGTCGATTTGAATGGTTCGAAATAGCAGGTCGTTACACCGCGCCTATATATAGGCAGAAGGCAAACAGGAAAATTCACTAAAAAAAATTCTACATTTCTTCCTCTCCCACAAAACTTTGTTCTTACTTAAATTCCCTTGAGTTCGCCGTTGTTGTGTGATTGTTCATCTTGAGAAACAATTGCTCGATATCCGTAAGCGCCGTAGAGGAAGCAATATTGCTTCAAGGAAATAATTTTTCATTGGACTCGGAAATTCTAATCGTTCTGTAGTGGTAACAGTTTTGTAGTTGTAATAGTTTTGCAACGTATTCGTAACACTTTTACAACATATTTGTAACATTTTTGTACTTGTAACAGTTCTGAAGTTATAACAATTTTACGACATAATCGTAATAGTTTCGTAACACCGTTATAACGTTCTGTTCACAAAAATTACTAGCTAAATTGCCATCTAGGAAATTTTGATTCGTTAATTTAATCAAAACAAGTTGTTTCTTCTCATTTAAATGTGCATGCTAGCTAAAGTTAGCAATGCACTTAACATCTGGCAAGAATAAACTATGACAATATTAGATGTGAACATATGTTTACCTTTCATATCTAACTTGTGAAATCAATAGTTACATTACCAAGAATAACTATGAACTGATAGTCTAGTACTTGTGTACTAGCCATTAGCTGAGGTATTCGGTGTACATTTTTATTCTCAATGCGTAGCATATTGCTATATTTGTTTCAATAAGACGAAAGTCAAATTGGAATTCAAGCTCATATCTTACAAACTTTAATTTTTCCAGATTTCAGCTTTACTTGAGAGTATTACATGTATAAGTAACTATAAGTGAGAGTACACAGTGATTATTTTTTCTTTAGAGTTCATTAAAATGATTATAAACATTAGGTTAACAAATAACTTAGCACTAATTAATTAGCATTAGTGAAGAAATAGCAGCTTAATGATTTATGATAGACTTCTGCAACTACCAATTGCAGCCTTTTTTCATATAGCTTGTAGCTACTATTCATGATGAAAATTTGATCTGATTAAAGTTACTAGAACCATCTTATTGTTGTCAAGGATTAACTAATGTTTATTCTAATGTGTAAATTTTTGTCCACACCAAGACCTACATACCATGTAATGTGTATATAATATATGTTGTGCTTAGCAGATGTATGTAGTTATTTGATATTTGCATTGCACATATACACGTCTTGTTGATATCTTGACTGAAAATTATATGTTTTATATAATAACTTTATGTTTTACTGAGTACATATACACACTTGCAGACGTAGTTATTTGATATTTTGCATTGCACATGCTTACATCTTTGCATTGCATATACACACATCTTGCATATGTATGGCAATTTGCACATATACAAGTTTAGAAGGCTTTTGCAGCAAACTAAGGGAAATCTTAAAAAAAGGAATAAAAATAAAAGCAACAATGATATCAATCAAATTAGAGAGGAATGCATGAGATTACAAGACAGTACTGATTTAGATTGCTCAAATACTATACAAATTAATAAAAAAATTCATTTGCAAAAAAAGTTAGCCAAGTCATTGCATGTTGAAGCTGTCAACTTAAGGCATAAAGCCAAAATTGATTGGCTTACTAGTGGTGATATGCTAAGTAAATCTTTCTATGCCAAGATGTCAAGTAGAAAATATTGTAATGACATAGGAAAATTACTTAATGACAAGGGGGTTATTATCAAAGAAGCTTCGCAATTAGAAAAGGAAGCCATTAAGTACTTCTCTTATTTGTATAATTTTGATGGGAGTCCAAGTATTTTTCCAAACATTACTCCTAAATACTTATTACATGCCAATAGTGAAGAAATCTTACTTGCTTAAATTTGTTAAGAAGATATAAAAAAATCTTTTTTAATGCTAAAGATGATAAAAGCCCAGGTTCAGATGGCTTTGGGGCCAATATCTATAAAACTCGTTGGGAGGAGTTAAAAAAACATTATATTTGAGGCAATTAATGAAATTTTCTCCACTGGCAAACTTCTGAAAAATCTTAATCACCCTTTTATTACTCTGGTGCCAAAAATAAAAGTGTCTAACTGCCTTGGGGATTTTAGGCCAATTGCCTGTTGTAATTTCTTTTACAAAATTATTTCCATTATACTAAGTAATAGAATAAAAGAGTTTTTAAAATTCTTAATTTCAGAAAACCAAAGTGCTTTTATCCCAGGTAGATTTATTGCTGAAAACACTCTACTAGCACATGAGTTATTAAGAAATTTCAATCGGGTCGGAAAAAATAAAATGTGTATCAAAATTGATTTGCATAAAGCATTTGACAAAATAAATAGAAATTTTATTATATTCATGATGAGACAACTAGGTTTCAATGAAAAATTTTGTAACCTAGAATGCATATGTAATGTAACATATTCCATCCTCATTAATGGATCCCCTTGTGGGTTTATACACAACAATAGCGGAATAAGACAAGGAGATCTGTTATCTCCTTATCTATTTACTTTAGTTATGGAATATTTTACATTACAAATGGAAAAGGAACAATTGAATAAAAATTTAAAACCAGTTAATTCAATTATTCCTTGTATTACTCATCTACTCTATGCTAATGATTTATTAATATTTTTGAATGTAGATGTTCAAAATGCAGAGATCATAGGGAAAATATTTGACAACCTCGAACATTATGCAGGACTCCAAATAAATGAAAGTAAGAGCAAGGTGTACTTCAGTAAAGCATGCAAGAGTAAGAAGGAGATACTTAATGTTTTAAAATTTCAACAAAGTGAACACCAGTCAAATACGTAGGACTTCCTCTCAGTTGTAATCAAATAAAGGATAGAGACTGTGCTAAATTGCATGATATTATTCAAAGCGAATTTGATAATTGATCTAGCAAGTTGCTACCAATTGCAGGAAGAATAGAACCCACCCACACGGTCATTACATCTGTAGTCATGTACTAGATGCAATCTCACAACATTCCAATAAAAGCAATGGAAAAAATAGAAAGATTATGTGCAAACTTCATTTGGAGTGGGAAATAACATAAAATCTCATGGAATACAGTCGCAAAAACAAAGAAGGCAGGAGGTTTAGGAATAAGAAATTTTACAGATTTGAATAAAGCTTGCAATTCCAAATTATCTTGAAAATTCATTGAAGGCAAATCACTTTGGGCTAAATGGATGAAAGCCAAATATGTCAAAAAAAAAAGAATTTTTGGTCTATGCCGGTGGAAAATCATCACTCTCATACATGGAAAAGCATTCTAAAATGCAAAGAAATAGGCACAAAATTAATATAAAGAAAGTTTAAAAAAGGTAAACAAATTAGTCTTTGGTTTGATCTATGGATCAATGGAAAATTCTTGATCAATTTACTTGGCTGGAGTAATCTTTATCAGTTTGGGGGAGCTAATACAAAAGTGGAAAGCATTATACAAAATTCATTATGGATATTCAAATGCAACCAGCAGCATTCATATTCAATTCTATAATAAACAAAATAGAAATATATCCAAGCCAAAATGAAGACAGCTGGATCTAGAAGCTATCATCAAAAGAAAAATTCTCATTCAAAAATACTTAGGATTTCATTGAAGGGGAGGAAATGGAAGTGGATTAGTACAAAACAATCTGGAGTACATCTAATTGCTCAAAAATGGCATATTTCACTTATTTTGCTGTATTAAATCGACTGCCAACAAGAGACAGATGTGCAAAGTGGAATAAAAATAAAGCAAACATCAGCTGTCTATTATGTAAGAAAGTGAAGCAACCCTCCCCAACTTGCCATAGTGTTTGAATGGCTCAATTTAGTTTGTGCTAAATTAAGGGTTACTTACTTTCAAGACCAACTATTTTCTTTCTTTTATTAGTTTTTTTTTCTTTTTTTTTCTCTTCCCAAGATCCAATCTGATCAATATAAAAATATTGATATACTTCTTAAAAAATTATTTGTATATATATATAAACATACAAATCATTTTAGTTCTAATATCATAGTTTTTAGGTAAAGAATAGCTCAATTTATTTTAAATTAAAATAACTATTAGTTTAGCCTTCCCTATCTGAATCTTTGTGAAAATTTACTAACAAATTCTTGTTTGTTTATGTTTGTATTTAGCAGTTGTATATTTTATAAAACCTGAAAGTTGACCCATGTCATATTAAACATTGGCAATATTACTTCACAAATTAACAAAGTAAAAGGTTGTGCATGCTTCTGTGCAGCTGAGTGCACCTAAACATGTACAACTGCTATTTATTACTTCTGGATTTGTAGGTTGGACAGCTTGATTGAGTTAGACTCCTATACTAGCTTGCTATAAACTACTAGCTTTGCTCATTCATTTAAACATCAAAACTTGTGTAATCTGAGTTCATTCTTTCCTATACTTCCAAATGTCCTGCCCCTGTGTTCATTCTCACTTCAGTGTATTTAAAGTCAAATGCAAACAAGTCTGAGTCTCTAAAACAATCTGTTATGTATGCATATACTACTTGTTACACATATGTCTTAGTTATACTACCAGTTTCATTACTTAAGTCTTGAAATTACATGCTTACAGGTTATAAAATGAAGCTAAATTCTTTTATCTTTTACTACTGAGAATAGTTCTATCACATAGTAGCTTTAAAGCATTCATTACATCACAGTCTGAGTTCCAGCATAATTCAAATATTACTTACATAGAAGTTCCTTAGCTAAAATAAACATAAAGAGACATTCTTTTACAAAATCATAATTCAGTGAATTAGCAAATTTCTTCTTAGTATCACACATCTGCATCTTATCACTTAGCTTTCTCTTTTCCTGCAGACATCTCATGACCTGCTCCATAATACATATGAAGCACCCATTTGATGCAAGCAACAAACAGGTCAGACTTATGTCTGGTGTAAGTAAAATCACTTGTTAATGCATAAAGACTAATGAAATATGTTCCATTATTACCTTTTCTGTTCTCAGAGGTTAAGTGTTTTACTCAAGGTAATTAAATCACTTTCTCATGTTCAAATTACAAAGTGTTATTCCAGTGGTGTGTGTGTTGTTAAATAACATGTGTGTATTCTTAGACTAACTTGTCATCAGAAACCTTAGTCCAGAAAATCATAACAACCATCATACACACACAGGTTGATGCTAACACCCAAACATGCACAAACATGCACAAACAATATTCATGGTATTGAGCTAAAGTATCAATCCTAAGTCTACATGTTAGGACTCCCACATACTTCTAGCCTATTTACCCTTGCATGTATAATCATTTCATGTTATTCTAAGGTCCAGTATTACATTCATGGTTGCACTGGTGCACACTGCCTGGAACTACTACCTAATTTCTAGTGCACTACAAGCTTCTTGGGCATAAACATGCCATGTGCAAACTCACACCCCAACCTTGATGCAAGCCAACCACTGTGTCATACCCACTTCCCTCATACCCAATCCTAATAGAGGTGACCCACATCCTTAGTTTAATTATTAAGTTTTTCATATGACTCAACATTGTCTATGCAGTGTCAGTCCCAAAACTATTGTACGCCTAACTAATGTATGCTATCAGGTCTCATACAAAAATCAATCATTCGTCCATTCATGTATTCGACAACTAGTCAGTTATACTTGTATACCATTTCAAGTCAGTTTCACACAGAGACATATCCTTGGCTAAAGCATAGATTAAAGCATTTTCAGAGAGTGAAATGCTAATGTGGTTTTCCAGCAATGTGGTTCTCACAGTCAATCCACAATTAAAGTGGGTTTGCTTGTTACTCAACCCTATTTCCAGAGGACACTTAATGATGGATTAAGGCTCAACACATGGAAATCCCATTGCACCCTAACCATCTCTTTCAGTTGTAAGACATAAGCCAGAGAATCTCTTTCTCTTACTGCCTTACCCTACTTTTCTTATTAATTCTTGCTTTAACTAACAATATTTCTCAAGTTCATAAACACCCAAGAATCGGTCATTATTCCATCACTAATTATCATGTATAGACAAGCATAGGTTTTGTGACAGCAAAGCAATGCAAATCACATAGTTTCAGGAACAACATAAACTTATTAAACTGAGAATGCATACAAAGTATCAAACAGAAATCAAAATAAACTAAAGGGTACGTGGCTGCCTTTCATAGGTCTTAAGCCTTTCCAAGTGAGGGTTTACTCACCAAAGTTCTCCTTCCCAAGTCTTGGTTCAGATCTGCCATGGCTTCTCTAAAACTACTGCCTGTTTCTATATTTTGTTTTCTGGTTTCTAACCCACAAACATAGGAGGTGGTAATCTTTATGTAGGGGAGCTGCTAGGGTTTTAAGGTCAATTAAATAATTTATTTTTACTAGAAATCCCATCACCAGTTCTGGCTTCACCCAACAACCCACCCTCTCCACTTTCCTTTCCCACCATTTCTCCTTTTTCCTTGTCTTGGCCACTTTTGGCAAATTTCTTCACACTATTTGCATGACTTTGGCCCGGATATATTTCTGTCTTTTCTGGCCTTAACCATGCATATAAGCTTATGTGCCTAACTAATTGTGTGTGTGTGTCTATCAATTATTTTGCACACCTTATATTCATGCATTTTCTACCCACACATGCAACTATGCTCATATTTAATCTATGGAAATTAGGACTAAAACTGCCTAGATTACTTATGTATTGTAATTAGGCTAATGTGTACACACTAACAAGTCATGCACTCATTTATTTTGTATTTATCTAAAGGGCCTTTACTCACTAACTTTCCTTGTTCATGTAGCATACTATAACAGTGTGCACATGCACAAGAGCATGCACACTTACTCACACACACAAGTATTTCCAGAGAAAAATTTATTTTTAACTAACTGTCTTTCTTTTATAAAATATTCAAGATACATATATATTTTTATATGCTTGCCTAACTATGGGCTATCACAGAAAGAAGCAGAAAATATTGATCAGGGGCTTCAAAACATCAGAGAAATTATTCAACATATTCAAAAGGTATTCAAAGGGAAGAAAAAAGAATTCAATAAAGCATGTGTAGTTCTAACCACAATAGTATACTTTATATGGAAGGAAAGGAACAATAGACTGCACTAAAACATTGAAACAGAGAGTCTACAATTATGGAAAGCCATTGAAATAGAATACAATATTATATTCCAAAAACTAGCAAATCATCCAACCTCAGTAGACAAAGTCATAACATATGTGATTCAGACAACTATGAAGAAAGAGTTGAAGAGTACTTACAAAGGGGGAAATTCTCCTTTGAGAATTCCCTTCAATTCAGTAATAGCCAATGGTCAAATGAGCCAATAGTTCATCATGGCAACAATTACAATCGAGCTATAGCTGAAGGCGACCATTCCAAAACATAAACCAGAAATGATTCCTACAAGGGAAGTAAATAGAATTTTGTTAAATATAAATCAGATAAAGATAATAATTTTGAATCTAACAATTTGTTTTGGCTACCTGATTTGAATAAGAGCTACCGCACACTCAACTGCGAGCTCGAGAAAAATGGCAATTTGCAACTGACAAGCAGTGATAAAAGGTTAAGAGCTAATCAGTTAAAGAGCAAGCTTGACTATAATAGCAATCACTTATCTATTTGGATTCAAGGGAAAATCACTTGCAACATAACTGATGGCGGCTTCTCCAAAACTCAATTCAAGAACGATACCTGCAAGGGAAGTAACAAGGCTATAATCAGAAATAAATTAGTCAATACTACATATTCTAATTCTGATCATAGTTTATTTCTACCTGAATTGAATAGGAGCTACCGTGCTTTCAATAGAAAACTTGAACAAGATAGAAAGTTCCAACTGGAAATCAATGATCAAAGATTAGGAAACAATCTTTATAAAAGCAAGCTTAACAATCAAGTTTATCACTTATTTGTCTGGGAAAGAGGTGAAAGTAGCAAGGCGCATGAGCCAGAAAATCTACCAATCATTGGAAAAAGCAGCAAACTTCAAAGACAAGTGAAGTTAACAGCTAGTATAGAGTTAGATTCAAATCCAATGGTTTTTTAATATAATTATCATAATCGAAAGGCCGCTGAAGTTATTCGAGAGACCCAAATAGATCTAACATCAAGGCTCCAGATTTCGAAGCTTCTGTTAAGGATCCTTTAGATCTAAAGCTTGATGAAGTTACTATTAGCAAAGCGGATCTCTTTAAGGTTGCTGAAGCAGAAACTACACATTTGAGTAATTTCTGCTCAGATACAAAGTCAACGAGTGAATCGCATCAAATCGAAGACATGGAAACCTCCTTGAATCTTCTATTCGGATTAATTTTGAGAAGCGAGCAGACATACTGACATGGAGAAAAATTTTGCTAGATCTAAAAGCTCATCAAAAGTTATATGCAACGGCAGCTCGAAAGCTGAAATTGATGGAATGAGAAGCAAATTCAATGAACGTCTCTCGTATTGGGAAAAGGGGAAAGTAGTGGAACAAATTATTGAGTATGATTTGTAGATCTGGTGGAGGAAGAGTTTTCGTCTTCCGCCATTTTTAAGTTTTTTTTCAGTATAGGTTGAGTAGTTTGTAAATGGAGGCGTGAGTTGTAACCCTAGAAGTGTTAGGGTTTGTATGTGATGAGTGATGTTGGGTGTGAAGTCAGGTGATACCCAAACTCTTATGGGCTTGGGCCCTTATTTTTTTATAAAGTTTCAAAAACACTGAGTACAAACTAAGTACTCATTTTTGAGTACTTAGTTTTAAAAAACTGAGTGCACTGGGTACTCGGTTTATGCTCAGTTTTTAACCGAGTTTAATCCTAGTAAAAACTAAAAACTGAGTATTTTAACAGATTTAAACTGTGTCTTCTTAGATTTTAATTGAGTTTTAGTTTATTTCAACTCAGATTTTTAACCCACCTTGATTACTAATGGTCATTCTTTTTAGTATAAATTTCAATTTAATGTGATATTGAATGCATTTAGACACTTAGAAAAGAAGTGGAGGAAAAGAGGAAATTAAATGGTAGTTCTAATGGTAATGGTGGAGTAGATCTTGAAAATGATCCGATTGCAAAAGTTTTTGGTTTCGATAGAAAGAAAAATTATTGTTGATCAATTAGTTCCATTTCTTCTATAAAACAAGTAAAGACGACTCAAGCTGTAAAAGTTATAACTAAAAAAAAGAAACCGTTGATTTATCTGTTTGGAAATTAAAAATAGAAAAGCAAGTAGCTAATCAAGTTAATGATGCCATCAAATCAATTACTTCAAATTTTATGAACTTTGTACCTAATTTTCAAGAAAAGCATGTTGCAAGCTTTACGACACCACGTATGGAAGGTGCTTCTAATTTAGAAGATTCTGGTATGAACAATAATCTAGTGCCACTCCAAATGTCTCACATAATGATATTCATTCATTTACAAAGGAGAAAAAATATGTAATGCTATGGTCAGAAATTTTAGAGATGGCTGTAGCTAAAGGTTATGATGGAACACAAACAACTTACCATTTTAGGAAGGTGATACCGAATATAGAGAAATTTATTTTGATGGTTGATGTTTTAGAACCGGATGCATCAATTTACGATGGTCGTCAAAATGGAATGTACAAGCTACGTGAATTTTCAGATGGAGACTTCGTTTTATGGCCAGATTTTCGTATTCAGTATTTGTAGACTTTAATTATGAACTATGTCTTATCTTTTGCTATTTCTATTTGATATTAATATGGAATTGGTAAACTATGTATTGAATTTGGTAACTTATATATTGAACTTACCTTTTGTTAATTGATATTCTATTTTGTTGCTATGATTATGGATGTTGTTTCTTGATATTGAATGGTTATAATTTGCTAAATTGAGATAATATTATCTTTGAATTCATATTAAATATAGTATACACTATAATAATACATGTCATATTAATTATTGCAAAGGTTATTAATGTTAGAAAATAGAAATTACTGACATCTATTTATGTTACTATTTTGTTATTACTCACGCTTGTATATGTTGGTATCATGAAATTTGCAACTATGAAATTTGCAACTAATATGTGTTACAAAATGTACATTGCTAACACTTATTTCCGTTGGAAGATCGAATTCAGTAACAGATATATCTGTTGCAAATACCATATTATCAACATTTATAACAGTTGGGAAAAAATAACTTCCAACCTTATAACCGTTGGCAATTAGAGTTTTGTAACGATATAAGTGTTACAAATAAATGCTCATACCCCGATAGCAACACGTATAAGTGTTACTGAAATTAGTCGCAATAGTTATACTCGTTGGGAATCCACTGTTTTGGTGTATTGAATGATGATAATTAATAAATGAGTTGGGATAATTTAGTTAATGTTATAAGGAAAAACATTTATATGAGGATGACAATTTTATATGCATTTTTATCTTAAGAATTTGTTTTTAAAATAGTAGTGAAAGAGAAATAAATTGGGATTGATAAAGATTATAGGAGTTTAAATAAGATTTAACAAAGTTATAAAAAGTATTTAGTTAAGTGACAATATATGTTGAGTGATAAAGAAATAAATGTTAATGTATGTCTTTAGGATAATATAACAACTTGAAATTAGAAATGTGGCATGCATATGGATTATAGTTTGAAGTCTTATAAATAATTGTCTTGTAAGTAGAAATATCTTTGAAATATTAAACTTTTCATAAGTATAGGCCCATGAAGTAATAAATGTTGATTTCGAATTTCATGTAGTTAGTTTATTTGTATGAATACTATTTATTGAAATTTATTTTGTATGTTGTAGAAGGTGTATGAGAAGGGAAATTATTTTGCTCCTTTATGGAATTAAGTAATTTTTTGAATTTCTGATATAATAATAGTTTAGTTTAATAATTGAGTTTTGAATGTTTTGAATTAGAGTCTAACTTTTAATAAACCTTTGTTGTAGAAAGTCCTTAAAAAGGAAAAGTTGGTTAGAAAAAGGAAAAAAATTATGGCTCATTTTAGGAGCCATGCAATTTTTTAAAATTAGCATAAAAGATTTCCAAGTTTATATTTTAAAGTTAAAGGTTTTAGATAAGGTACTTTATAATTTTGAAATTCTAGTTTTAAAAATGGTGAGAACTAAGCAAAAAAATTCACGGAGTAGATTGGGACCACTACCTAGGTAAGGCAGTGTAAAGTTTTAAGATCTGAATAAAATAGAAATAGTATGTACAACCTGATTTGGAAATCGGTCCCGAATATTTAATTATAGAATATTAGTAAAATTGTGAAGACGTTCCAAATTTATAATTGGGCTGTAAGTTATGTTGCCCTAGCTGACTTGGAATGTGAATTTCTATGTTTTGATTTATTTGGAACGAGTTCCGTGTAAACTGCATAAATTATCCAACTCTATAAAAGCGAGTCGTTTGAATTAACAAGGGATACACCAAAAAGAAAAGAGATGTGTAAGATGTGGATATTCTTTTCCATAGTTTACATTGTCTATTTCATTAAAAAGAAAAGAAATAATTCCTTATAGTTTCAAACGAAGCAAAGATCTCACTTTGGTTCATTTATGGAAATATTATAATGGTAATCCTTTTTAGAAGGATAGCTTTGATAAATTAAAATGTGGAAAGTAATGTTCTGTTTAGAACTTAATATATAGACCCACGTATAACCGCCCTTAACGTATAAAAACATAAATATATAAATAGCGTAATTTACGACTATGTACGTATTAGTTAGTAATTAACGGATTAGGGTTTATGGACATTAATTACAAATTTAACGGACAATAAATTTATAGTTAATGGGAGTTAAAAAGAATTAAATAAAGATTGATTAAGGAATTTAATATGGCATTGATGAGGGAATTAAATCGGCATAATAAATGGACCTTGAAACCAGTAAAAAGATTTAAGGGATTTAAATGAGGATTGATCAGGGATGGTCCAAGTTTGACATTAATAATCAATTATTAAGGTTATATTAACTGAAGTAATGAATGGACCACATTTATTGGAAATCGTGAAGGAAAATTAAGGAAGGTAGGTGATAGTGGAATGATATATTAGAAATGTCCATCTTAATTGATTAAGGAGTGTTAGGACCAAAACATTATTTACACTAGTTAATGGTAAATGACAACTTCCAACAAAATTTTCTTTTAAAGTTTTTGAAATTGCTATCGCTGGTTGTCTCTCTTAGGTTATTGGAAAAGCGTACGAGGGTATAAGATATGTTCATGTTTTATCGCTGTGTTGGTTTTATGAATGGGCCTCGTCTGAGCAAGCTTGGATTCATGAGCCTACGAAAGTGAGATATGATCCTAAGGGTGCTAGTTTATTTTTTAAGTATGTGGGTGGTGATGAGGAAGAAAAGCGTTTATATTATCACGTTGAGGGCAAAGGTCTGTCCCATACTGTTCTTGGTCATACTCGAGATCTGAATAAGATTGCTTTAGTGGATAGTTCCTGGAATAGGAAATTTCTTTACCGCCCTAATTCTATGGATTACATTCCAACCTTCTCTTCTCTGGATATTATCATGTTATTAGGCCTGATTCTTCAGATGATGGTAGTGGATCTTCCTCTTCGGATGGGGACTAGTTTTGGTTTTTATACTTAGTAGCTTTGGTATGTTTGCCAAACTCCTGTACTTTATTTTTCTCTAGTTGTTAGGTGCATGTTCCAAACACCTGTTTTCTATTATTTATAAATGTGGACGCTTACTCTAAAGCTGGCTAGATTTGCCAAAAAAAATATTGTAAATAAGGAAATTTCATAAGGACACTTGACTAGTGATAAACTATAGGTAAGACTAGAAGTTAATGAAGAAATTAGGTTAGTAACTAGGAATAAAGGATGCTTTACTCCTAAAAAAATTAGGATTTTGGGAAAAATAAATTTTAGCTTATAAAGTGATACCATTCAAGGATAACCCTTTACCCTGGAGGGGATAAGATGAATAAGAATATGAAGAGAATTTTCTATTTGACAGGGATGAAGAAGAATGTGGCAGAATTGAATATGAGGATAATTTTCCTTCATCCTTCCGTCAACGTCCTACTCAATTCGTGTTTTCTGAGGAAAACATCAAATTGTATGAATTGCGTAGGGGTCACATTCTGGAATTGGACGAAAAGGGGAGGAAAACAAACTAGTTTTTTAACAACAAAAAATTAAAGGAATATAATTTTTGCGCCCACATCACGTATTCTCTAGCGGTATTTTTAAGCCCTCTTGGCTTCGGCTGAGCCTAGGGGTATAACTTGTTTATAATATGCTTTAGACTTGTTATCTTAAGGTGTTATTTTTCATAAAAAGTTGCTTTAAAAAGCAAGAAAAAGGAAACATCAAAAAATGAGCAAAAAAGTTGAAATTTTGAAAATTCAAGTTGACTTGGAGCAAAACCCACAAAATCCTCAGGTCGGATTCGAATCAGAAGAGAAAAAAATGAAAGCACAATAGCCTAGGGAAAACACGAAGAAAGACCCGGAGCAACACATGGAAAAACCCCAAGCATGACCGTTCAATGCCGAACCATGGTCATGGATCGGTACAGATCCATGGACCTCGGGTCAGATACACAAAAATCTCATGTCGGACTCAAAACAAGCCAAGGAAAACTCGAGCACAAAAATCTCATAAAATCTTCAATTCAAGCCCCAAGTAAACTTTCAAATTTCTCATGTCGGACTCCAAGTCTGATCGGTACCGATCCAAGAGCCATGGATTGGTATCGATCCATGAAGTCTTGGATCGATTGACCGCGAGATTTTAGTGGAAGACATTCACGACGTGGTGGACGTGTAGAGCAATTTTCGAAGATTATCTCAATGATTTTCGCCTATAAGTAAAGTTGGACCGCACTTGAAGAAGGACCACTTCTTCCTCTTCTTTTCTGAATTTCCAGACTTTGCCACTAAACATTGTTAGATCTCCACCAATCCATAAAATCACAGTTTGTAAAAGTTACAGAAATCGAATAACAAAGTTTAAGTGAACGTAGGCCGAAACATTTGCCAAACCACTATAAACATTGTGTGTTCTTCTTTTACATTTCTTGCTTTTTTTTATTTTCATATTTATTACTTTATTGGGTGTTTGTACCAATTTTAACGCAAATATTTCCTTACTTCTTTTTCCACTTACCGACTGTCCTTTTAAAAGGCCCCATCGTGGGTTATCAGTAGGATGGACTTTATGCGTAGAGCCTTCCTCTGGAAGGCATTGTCCACAATCTCCCTAGCTAACTGTTTAGTAACCTGGGACAAAGTTTGTAGACCCAAGCGACATTGGGGTCTAGGAATTATCAACCTAGCACAATTCAACAGGGCCCTCCTAAGTAAATGGGCTTGGGCCATGGTCTCTAGATTCACAAAGCCATGGGCACAATGAATTAATCACTTCCATTACAACGGGAACTTCAGCCTAGTCAATCTCAAGGCCCCCCTCCAACTCAGGCTTCAAGTTTCTGAAAGAATATTCTCTTCTACTGCCAGCAACTGCACATTAGCACATCTATTTAGATGGAAAACAGTAAAAGGACAGCTTTCCGAACTGGCCCTTTGCTAGACAAAGTTAAGGGTAAGCATTCGGTGCCAAACCGAATTGAAATCGAAAAAATCAAAGCTGAACCGAACTAATTTCGGTTATTTCGATCGGCAATCGATTTAACTGAACTAAAAGGACTAGTAAGAGAAATTACCATATGGTATTATTCAAATGATTGATTTACTCAAAGTAAAACATAAATTTATGTTAGAAGAAACTTTTTTGGATATTTTCTTGAAGTTTATAAGAAAAATCAACCTATTCTCATATACTATGCTTTTCATTACTAAACCAATTATTAAAATATTAGAATACCATAAATTTGGATAATATAATGGAAGTTTGGTTAATTCGGTTAAACCAATAACCAAAATAAAATTATTTTACAAACCGAATTCAAACAGCTATAATTTCATAACCGAACCAAACTGATCAAAATAATCTAGTTTGGTCGGTTAATTTAGTTCTAACCAAATATTGCTCCCACCCGTAGACAAAGTGGCTCTCTACTCCTTATTCCCTGATCCCTACAATCTGAGAACAAATTAGCTTATTACTTTGCATAAGGCATTTACTAGAGGAGGAGGGTGCAAAATTGAGTTCAACGGTATCATCACTGGCTACAACATCCCCACACTGTTCATTACTATAGCTTACAGCAGACGTCCATCTAGATGACGAGGAAGACCAAATCACCTGCAGCATTCAACAGAATGGAATATTCAAAGTGAAATCCATGTATCATTTCTATAACTACTCTGGTATGTCTCTAAATTTTAGTCATCTTCGGACTATTAAGGCACCTCTAAAATTTAAAGTTTATATTTGGCTAGTTATGCTAAGCAAACTAAACACTACTGAGTGCCCAGCTTCCAAGCAACTGGCCTTAGCCCAGACTTGCTTCCTCTGCTATGACTGCATAAACGCTTTCTCCTATATTTTTGTCGATTTTGATTTTTCCTTCAAGGTTTGGGCATAATGTGCCTTCAACCTGAATGTGCATATAACTATTTCTGAAAGCACTTTGCTTCAGTTATGGGAGTCATGCACCCCTGGCTCCACTGAAGCTCTTTTGGTCTTAGCTTTTGCTTGGACAATATGGATAGAAAGAAACGACCGTTGCTTTAATTCCAAAACTCATTCATCCATGACAATGGCTCACAAGATTATGTATTTGTATTCTGTTTGAACAGGAACCTCGCCTGAGACTCTTCAGTTTTTCATCACAAATACATGTGATCAGGCGTCTGTTGGAAGCAACAACAATGGAGAGTGGTGAAGACAGTATATTGTTTTCTATATATTTGAACTATACTTATAACTATAACTATATGACTGTCGGTAATGTTTTATTGTGTTTTCTGAACATCTTCGATGTATTACTGTACTTGCTACTTCGATCATTTTGAGCTACCGACTAGGCTTGCTGGTCAGATTATGTTCTATTTATATTACGTACATATGTGCGGCTTTGTGTCGCATATCATTCTCATCAAAAAAAAAAATAAAGCACTATACAAGCTATTCGCATACAAATACAACACTTAAAAAAATTATCAACAATCATATAAACGTTGGCAAAAATATAGAAACAAAAGAACATATAAATGAACAAAGTTGAACAAAAAAAGTTGTTTAATTGTCCACAATAAGATACAAAAGAGGGGCCACGCTAGTTACATAACGAAATCAAAAATTAACAAAATACAAAGCTAAAATCTTAAGGATGTAACTAGCTCATCGCATGGGTCATTTCTTCTAGGTACGGGACGTTACTGCTTGACGCCTCCATTAGAAAGGTTGTCTTCTACAAAGTAAGAATGAGGGGTCTTCCGGCCCGTAAGCATCTCCTCCACAACCTCCTTGTGGACCTCTGCGGACGCCTCTAAAGGGGTAAAATCACACAAAAGCGAAAAGGGAAATTTTAAGATGGTGAATCTCTTCATCATCTTGGTCATCCGGTCATTCCACCTCACGTTTGCCTTCTTCGCCTCCGCCTTGCTAACCTCGACGGTCAGACAAACATCATACTAAACGAGGGGAACCGTGCAGTCATTGACCTCGGTCTTCTCCTCCAGTTGCGCCTTAAGGTGTACTTTTCGCTCTAGCCCTTGAAGGAGCTTAATCTCGACCTCCCGCACTTTCTTTGTCGCCTCCTTCGTCGCTTTTTCCACCTCCACCATATTTGCATCCATGTTCGTCTACTCCACGACCAATGCCCTCACGTCACCCAAGGTTCGCTTCTCCAACGCGACCACCTCTTGCCTTATTTGAAAGACGCAGGCCCCTGCCTGCACAAAGGCATAATCAACAAAAAGCAAAAGTAGGACCTAGCAAATTTAAAATATGAAACTTACCATAAAACCCTCCCTGAGGTTCGCCCCGATGATGGGCTCAATCTCGTGACCAGGCCACCCCCGCCACCATCCCTGTCATGGGGCAAAATAGCCCGTTTACCCCTTATCCACCAACGTACATGGGTTCCAATGCAATCAAAACTCTTCCTCGAAAACAAAAGGGAAGGGCATAACAAGTTGAACCAATGCAAAAAAGGAGTTAGACAGAACTAAAACGCATAACAAAAAAACATCGCATAAAAAGCAGGGTAAGAACAAGATAATTACGAATAGCAAAAAAAAACTAAAGTTTTATTTACCCTTAGAAGGATAAACCTGATGCTTCTTCCTAATTAGGGGCAGGTAATAAGATTCAATGTCGGGGTTTGGCCCACATTTGTACAGGTATTGCTAACTACCTAGGTTTGAGAGCCCTACCTGATTACTGTTAAGATCGGGTATGATTTGATCAAAACCCGATCCGGTTTGAATCCGATTAGATTATTAGTTTTTCATAGTATGAAAGCATGAATGTGCATGTTCGTTGATTACTATTTTGTTTGTTTTCATATAGAAGTTTTTGCATACTTTTTTTTTTTGAAAACTCAGGAGAACCTGGCGGGCCGGTAAACTCCTGAGGAGGGTATAGTAAAACCGTCCGCTGATCCAAGCCCCCATACCCCCGGGTAAATTTATATAGGATAGGGAAGCGCATGGTAGGAATCGAACCTGGGTCTTTTTACCAGAACCCAAGCCTCCTTTCCACTGCGCCGCACCCGCGGACAGTTTTTGCATACTTTTATTCTGAACTTAGCACATCGCCACCCAATTTGTTGTTAACATTGTTCGTAATTTTTACAAAAATCACAAGTTCAAAGTATGGTTTTAACATAAATCTTGCAAGTTAGGTATATGAGTATTACCTGATGGTCTTGAAAAGCCAAACGGTCGGCTTGGGTATTGGTTTGGAAATATTCAACGAATTCGGACTAGGCTCGAATTTGGATTATTGTATCCGGGCTCATGTCCGGGTTTTAAGATACCCGGACTGAACCCTACACATTAACAAGCCTACCCCCAAGTGCCTCTCGCTGCCGCTTTCCTCAACCCGAGCAACCACCGTGCCTTCTTGGGTTTGGGTGGCCTCAACCCGCCCCACATCACGCTCTACCCAGGATCCGACGACCCTACCCGACACATATTGACATATAATGATGACCATGTTCTTGCGGTTATTAAGTAGATAAGGAATGATCTCAATTCGAGTAACAAACAAGGACAGATCTATACCCAAGTCCTCTCGAATAACTGTAAATGAAAAACAAACACAATAAAAGGCAAACAAAGGGAAAATAACCCAAAAGAAAACGTAGCACTTCAAGAAGCTCGCCGAGGGTGAACACGAAGATCAGGGTTGATGGAAGAAGGCACGAAGAAGCTATCCAAATAGTCGACCACCTTGTTCGAAAAACCAGAGATCGAGGTTGGGTGACAACTCCAAAGATGGTAATATCAACCGTATTTAAAACTGGACAATTTGGGGAGCTTATACATGTCTCAAATGAAAAGAGGGAAGGTTCCAGAAGATCAAGATTCTCCGAAGGTTATATAGAGACTTGTTCTCCTTAGCAGGTAGGTGCGTAGCGAGCGGATAAAACTTCGGATGTTTTCATCGGTGCATATGCGAAGGGTCGTTTCTTAATATGTGGTCTTATCCACCCCTAGTATATTATTGGACTACTTATCCCAAGGACTTGAGGGTATCATTCAAGAATCGTAGTCGATTTGCTTTATAAAAAGAAGATATCAATGAACTTCTATGAAATGGTTTCACGGAGAAAACTTCGGATGTTTTCATCGGTGCATATGAGTGGGCATACAACTTTGGACCTAACGGCCAGCCCCTTTCCCTTTCGAAATGGGGGATCCCCGTTGGCAACAACCTCGAAACCTTTCAGACAGGCGCAACAAGCACGCTAATAAGTAAATACCCTGGAAATGGGTTTCGCCCGAAGCATCGGACCAATGATCACCCCTCTAATTCTATCTTTCTTATTGGAGTAGCTACTCTTCCAAAACTCAAATAAGAGAGTTGCTAGGGAGTGAGTCTGCATCACTTAAAGCGATTGATCCAGTTAAGATAAGATCGACAAATAGAAGAAGGTTTTTTGACCTACCTTTTAATTTTTCTCTCATAAAAAGAACTCAATCAAAATCTAATTTTCTAATCTACAAGAATGGATTTTCCTCACATGCAAGTGCCCTTATTGGGACCAGTGATCAAGTAGTTTGGCCAATAGTGGGTCAAGAAATATTAAATGGCGATGTGGGCGATGGTTTCCGAGGAATACAAATAACCTCCGTTTTTTTTCAAGCACGGACTCCGCGAGCGTCCCGCACCCTCTGATAAAGAAACTCCTCAACCATCACAAGAAAAAAGAAGTATGACGCTCTATCTCTAACTCTATTGGTAACAAATAGATCCTTGCTGTTGCGGCCGCCGCGTCCGCAGCAGTCGAAGTGGTGGAACGCCCTCCTAAGTCAAAGAGAGAGCTTCTGCACCTCTAAAAAAGTTTTTGTGATTGTTCCAGAAGAAACAAAATCCCAACCTACTCAAAAATGAGCTTGAAAGTCGAGTTGGTGCCGGACTAGCTGTAAATCTAAGTTTATCGAAAGCTTGGTCTAAAATTCCTAAATTAGCTTTTTATGATATTTTATATTCAAAGTAAACAAACCAATGCCTCGAAATAGTTCATCCAAAGTGTCTTACCCTTATATACTCATTTTTGAATAAGCCATATATCTTCCTATCAAGGTTAAGGAGTAAACTGAGCATCTCAGCGACGGGATTGAATGAAAGAATATTCAAATTAATAAAAAGAATTCCGGACGCATATTTTTTGTTCCAAGAGAAAAAATGCAAGTTGCAATTCCACTTTGTTAAGTTATTTTTTTGTGATTCGACATAACAAAACAGAATTACCTATGTAGGCGGCTACTTAAGCGGAAGCTCCTGTTCAAGGGAAGGAACTGTAACAACCCACCTTTTTGGACGTTTCAAATCGACAACAAACCACACATGTCAGACTCAAACCATTCAAAAGGAAGGATTGTTAATGGGGTAAATAAGAAAAAAAGAAACAAAACACAGAATCTCGCAACGGAATAACAAAATATAATAATTAAATAAACAGTTCATGAAGCTGTTTTATAAATAACATTTGATTACACTTTTACAATTCAAATAAGAGTTATACATACATCAGAAATAAACAAATAATTCAGCAGAACACAGAATGTAGTGAAATAATAAATAGCAATAATATACTGAATCTTCGTCTTCGTCCTCCAAAAAATAAGTGTCTTCGCTAAACTGAAATACTCGGTTTGACCCGAGAGTAAAGTAAAACAAGAGCACTCGAGTCAGGACTAACATTCTTATTTAAGTAAGTCAACTCAAGTGAAATGTACAGATAAATCAATAAGTGAAATGCTGAGGTTTAAATAAACATCATCTTTCACACTATAAATCAGTTCAGTTCAAATACCGACTTTATAATCGTTTCCAATCGATTCATTATTAAATCCAACTTCAGATTTCAATTTTTCACTTAAAGCTATTAAGTTATAATCAAACAACAAGTTTAAATCTAAAAAATCCAATTAAAACTTTCATTAAATCAATTAAATTTCAATTTCATAATTTCAAGTTCAAACATAAATTTAAACTTACATTATTCCAATTTTATTTCTAAATCAATTTATTTAAACCCAAAGTGGTTTTATATCGGGTATGTATCATTTCAATCCAAAGTGATTTTGCTAACTATCAGGGAACTTGGAGTGTGAGAACAATAACAACATAAATAACATAACATGTCAATTACCAACATGCGTGCATAATTAACAATTTAATATATACACATGCATAACTAACATATCACATGTGTCACATATCGTAAACAACATAAGTGAATATTTCAAATTCTAACATAACATATAAATATATAACATGACATATATACAAGGAACTTGCAAGGTGATTTACAATAAATTAACATGGCATATCATTTTTCACAAACATAACACATTTTTTACATATCATATGTGATGTATTTCAACATGGCATATAAAAATATATTTTTCTAACATAACACATTTTTTTACATATCATATGTGATGTATTTCACATACATATGTGACAATTAATCAAATCAACATAACATACTACTTGTGACATATAAAACAACATGTGCATGTGAATATCATAACACAAATTCAAGGGAACATAACAACATATATCACATATTCATATCTAAAGAAAACATTTCTTATAACATTTCGATGTTTATTTACCTAACAATAAAAATGTTAATCATGAGTGATTGCTCACCTTTCGAGGTTAGAGAGTTTTTGACAACACAAATATGTAGATCCTAGTTGAAATCCAAACACGACAAACTAACCAATCTTATCCATAGCAACAATCTAATAGAAAAGCAAAGCACGACAATGCAAATCGAACAGATTGAGTTTTCTTTTTATTTTTTAGAGAGATGAAGCAAGAAGAATTTGTGGATTTAGAAATTTTGGAGTTTATGTAGTTTTGAGGATGAAGGAAGTGTGAGCAGAAAGCTTCAGATAGAGGAATGAGAAACAATCTGTACGTACTTTGGTTTTGTTCTCTAGTGGGAAATTGAAAAGTCAACAGGTTGGAGAGTGGGAAGGTGATAAAAGAATACAAAAATAAAGTAAGCATTTCAAAGAAACGACGTGGTTATGTGTTTTATAAATATAAACATGAACAGGCTAGCATGAATGATGCACGTGCATTAAATCTGAATTGTTAATGGACGAATTTGTGCAGGCAGAAGTTATGAAAAAGAGTGAATACTAAAAGTTGTAACGTGTAAAAATAAATGCTCAGATGCAAATACAAGAGGTTTTTTTTAATATGAATAGCTGAAATGTGAGAGTAAACAAGGCAGAAAAATATGAATCAGATAGTAGTTAGAAAAAGCAATAGAATATGAAACGTGCATGAATATGAATTCATGATGAACATCACCTTTCATACTTCAAAAGGAATTTAATGTCACATTAATTATGGAAATATTTTTCAATTCAATTAATTTTTTTAACTCCAAATCAACTCAACTTTACACCTATCTAAAAGTTTATTAACATACAGTAAATAAAATTTGAACACACCAATTAAAATAACGATGACCACCGCTACATAAAATAAAAGGAGAACCATGATTCCAAATTCCAATTCAAAATCGGCGTTTTTCTCAGCGCACAATCATGAACATAAAATATTTAATTTATTCTAAATTTTACGATTAGCATTAAAATCACCTCTATACTGCCAAAGATTACTATTCAACGACCGTACAATATTGCTTCAAAATTCAATTTTTTCCTTTTTATAAAATTACACTTACTTTAAAAACAACAACGTTTATTTTATTTTCATTAAAACATACCATTTTTTAACAATAACGTACATTTCTTTCGTTAAATCCATTAATTACAATTAATGGTTTTTTTTTTGCCTCTTTAATATTGAAAGATTCCAAATCGACATAATTTTAATTAGTTTCAAAATTACACTTTAAATCGGATCCTGTACATTTCATTTATTAAACGTCATTAAGTTCAATTAAATTATCTTTCCCTTTTATTGAAAGATTTCAAATTAAATCCACGGTAATAAATTTCAACATTAAAATTTGAAACGGAAAATAATTAATGGATAGATAATAAAAACAATTAAATTCTTTTTACAGTAACTTAAATACATTTGTAGAATTGTTGTTTACACATAAGATAATTAAAACAACGAAAGTCTTTTTACAGTAACTTAAATACATTTATAGAACCGTTGTTTACACATAAGAGTTATAAATTAACTTGCTTAAATAGATTATTTTCCTACTCTTGTAATCCATCTATATGCTAAAACATAGTTCAAATATACATATATTTCTTCCTTTAAATCAATCATTATATTATTTATTTTAATGAAATTAAACCTACATTCACAAATGAAACATTCATTTCATTTGATATAAATGTTCTTTTCATTAAATCAACTTTCCTTATATTGTCATAAAACAAAAGCTACATTTAATTACACCTATTAATTTACAATTTGGTGTCTTTTCTACCATTAATTGAAATTATCCAATTACATTAATTTCAATTGTTTACAAAGGTGAATTTAAAATTAACAAAATAAATGTAATGAGAAATAGAACAATTATTTTCTATCTAATAGTAATTTAAACATAATTAAACACTATTGGATACAAACAGAAATTATACATTTCTTACCAAATAATAGTTTCTCATCTTTGCAATCAATCTTTCAGCTACCAAACATTTCAAATAAATAAACATATGATTTTTTATTTAAACATTTATTATTCTTCATTAACATTTATTATTCCAATCAATTGGAAATTTAAATTCAGACAATTGTTAATTTCACTCAAACCAACGCTATTAAAATACACACTAGCATTTGTTATCATCCTTACATTATTGCAAACATGTTTCATTAATAGAATTTTTACTTAAGCTCATAACTTGGATTATAATTAAATTTGTATCAGTAAAATCTTACAAAAAAATTCCTAACAATTTTATTCAAAAATCTTATTTAATTTAATATTTTTAAATGTTTAAAAATACGGGTCGTTACACCGGCCTTAGAACCAATCTGAGACCGGACCTAGAAGCAACCAAAAGAGAAAGCCAAAGCCCCCAACTCAACTCCCTGAGACAGCATCAGAGGGCAGCGATGACCAGGACCCGCACCCCCGGAAAAAGCGAAAGGCTCTCGTTCGGCCCTCCATATAAAGCCTTCCCCTCGTTTAAAAAAAGCCCTCTCTGTGAGCTAGAGGGCGAGTCAGCATTCGTCCAACTATTTAGGTCCATGATCCCTCGCCCCGGTCTCTAGATGATAGGATTCCTTTCCACCGTCCCCTTGGCTCAAACAACCACCGAGCGTCTACACCAAGTTTCGCAGTCACTACGCACATACAAGGCAGCCCGAGTAGCGCCTCCATTTATGCAGGCCCTATCCTAAATTAATATGAACTGCTAAGAATTGATAATTAAAGTTTCATTCAAATTAATCATTTTTGCTAATTGTTTTTACATAGATAATAAGTAAAAAAGCAGTAGGAATTACTATGAACAGTGCAGTGGCAATAAGTGCGAGAATATTGACTTCCATAATCTATTTTTTTTCATTCCGTCGAAAATCGATTTTACGGTATAGACGCTTATAACACCAAGCGAAACCGATGATTTCTTGGTCACGACCAACTAAAACTAAAGTTCCATTAAAGAGCGTTTCCACAGGGTAGAACCTCCTCAGGGAATATAAGGTTTTCATGAGGCTGATCCTGAGCTGCCATCCAAGCACTAATACCTTCATTTAATAAAATATTTTTGGGAAAGCAGCAAGCCAAACCCCCGTATTAGATCATTGTATCGAGTAGTTGGATCGTAATCTCTTACCATAAAAATGGCTCCATGTACAGCAGCACCAGCTATAAGAAAACCATCAAACCATCGATCCACATGTGATGTGTAAACAACGAAAGTTGGGTAGCATAGTCAGTAGCTAGATATGGATAAGGGGGCATGGAATACATATGGTGAGCTACAACAATAGTTAAAGAACCTAACATAGCTGGATTAAGAGATAATTGAGCATGCCATGACGTTGTTAGGATTTCATAAAGGCCCTTACGGCCCTGGCCTGTAAATGGACCTTCATGAGTCTCCAAAATGTCTTTAAGGCCATGACCTGCCAAAAAATTTTGGTAATGAAGGAATCAGAATCTTGCTTTTCGTGTTATTATTACATTAAAAAAACAAAAAATTAGTAAAAATTACCTTTTTCAAGAAAAAGACTTCATTTTCTTTTTGGTTTCTTTTTGGTTTCTTTTTGGGGCACTATGCCAACATAGTGTATGTGATAAAAAATATGCAATCTATTTCCCTTTTCAAAAAAAATATTGAAGATTGTGTAATCATTTTTTATCTTCGACATACAAATTTGTATTTTCGCAAAATAGATCATAATAAAATTCGTGTATCTATCTAGGGAGGATTCACTTTAGAAGCGACTATTCCCTAGATACCTACATCGTGGTATTTCATAGTTGAATCAATTTGAAAAAGACCTAAAGTTACAAATTTATCAATAAGTAATGTTGCTCCAATACCTAACCAAAGAGCTATTACGGTACTGATCAAAAAGACTGTTGTAGCTACTAGACGACGAAATGGATTTTGGAATCTATTAACGTTCTCCAAAAAGGATACTGTTAATAATCATGTTGGTACCGAAACCATTAAAAGAACACCCAATAAATTACCAGAGGTGTGTCCTTCCGGGTCCTCTCGTACTAGGAAAAAAATACGAATCGGAGTTTGAAGAAGAGTAAGGGGCCCTCGACCCGCAACAGATAGAGTAGGATTTATTCAATCATATAGTTTAGGCTCCTAGAATATAGCGCCCTTGTGGCAATCTATTTGATTGTATCGAAAGGTCCATTGAATTGGGATTTTCCTATTGGGCCGGGTCATAAAAAAATATTTCTCTACTTCAAAAATAAATATTTCAGTTAAAAAATTAATAACTAAAAAATGACTCTATATCGAGCTATTTGGACAAAGCATTTGAGCAACAATTTATAACTTTTCAAAATTTTGAAATATCTAAAAAAGTAAGAAAAATGAAAAATAAGAATATTTAAGGTTTCATATCTTTTTTTTTCATTACCCATTTGGTATTTTATGCAGAGCCTGGATACTTCATTTTTTTAGTTCAAGTTAACCATAAATTCTTCTAATTAAGAATGTTGCTCCTCAATCTAAATTAATCTAATTTAACTTCACGCTACGCATGATTGATTCTTCAATCAATACAATATTTCTTGGACGAAACAGAGGATATCTCGATTGGGGGAGAAAATGGGGAAATTCCATATGACTCAATATGTCTGACAAGTCGCACCATACGTCAATCCAAACTGCATTTCCTCTCCAGAACTCCGAAAATGTACTTTTGGAACACCAATGGACATTAAATTAAAGAAAACAATTTAAATATTGTACTTCACTTTAATATGGAAACGTAAGAATGAGTTTATTGTCTTGAACCAGAGACCTCGCCCGTGTAGTAAATCATCGCATCTATGATTCCAACCAATTGGAGGAGAATCAATAGATTCTTTTTCGGGAGCGATTCATCCTTCCGGAACGCAACATACAACTCCCATTTAATTGACCTATGCCTGTTTGAACAGCTTCAGTTAAAAATGTTCTTTGTTGATAAGAATCAATACGATCTTTATAAGGTTCCTCCTCTGAATGAAATTCAATGGGGTCCATGAAGACCATATCTTCGTCCATAGGATCCCAAGTGCCCGGGTCAATCAAAAGTTTGATTCTATCTGAACTGCTCATTTTCAAATGATATCCACAATGCTCACAAATATTCATTTTTGATCTAATTTTTTTTATATAATTTAATCCATAACAATTTTCGCACTTAACCCATAATTTTTTTTATTTTTTATTTATATCAAAATCATTATATACTGGACTTGGACGGGACTTTTGCAAGATTTAGTTGGTTTTTGGGATATTACAAAATGACGCATAAAAGGAAATTAGTGCAAATTCTTTCCAATTCGTTCCAATTATTGAATATAGCTGCAAAAGTGCATGAAAGGGTGGATTCGGGACATGGTTACGGATGGAATAGTATTGGTTCAGCATTGTGGGTCATGTTCTGCATGGTCGGCCGTTGGATTCAACGTTTATATCACTGCTCTTTATTCCCACATTAGATACCAAAATAATTATTGCACGTATGTGTAACGCCATTATATTAATTGGCCCATTGTTTCTCCCTCTCTGCGCTAACATAAGCTTCTTTCGAGCGCCGGGCAACAAGATTGTGGAAACGAGAATTTCTAAACCTACCACTGGACCCATTTAACCAAAAGATTGTCTTTAATTGAAATCTTTGAAGATTTCCCCAAAACTTTGTTATTAAATCAGTCATGATTTCATCTAAATCTACATTTTTTATTGTTCCACGAAAAGGTCCATTCAAAAAGCGATCATACATTTTGGGTAAATATTCTTGTCCATACTTTGCAGCTATATGAAACGCAAACTTGGAGCTTTTCTCATGTCACGAAAGATCATGAATTAACTAATAGGTCATTTTAAAATATCCCTAAAAACCAAGACTACCTAACAAGCAGTAGCTATTAAGGTGAGCTAGGCGAACGCCATAGAGTACGCATCCATAAAGCGGATGATGAATGAATGAAGCGATAGGGATTGATCGCATATCATGGAGAACGCCCATGTGATATAATCGAATGGAGGTCTATTCGTCCTATCCCCGTAAATTACAGGATGATGCTCGTGACACCGTAAGGCCTCTACCAGGTCGTTCTTATCCTCCCAATGCTTGGATGAAGTGGTTTCGAGGGCACCTCCGTATTTAGTCATCCCCTCCTCACCCCCCAAACCACGCACACACAGAAAAATGATCAACCACGACTCTTGCACATCCCAAAGAGGTTTAAGTATGATTGTTATGGTAACAGTAATCTTACCATTAGGAGTCAACCGATTATGAATTTTAAGTAAAATTGGTATACCGATATAATCGATATAGTAACGATAAATTTATCAATTTCCATAGTAAAACATCAATAATACATTTTCAAAAACAACGATAACGATAATTTATCAATCCATGACAATCATGTAATATTTTATACTACGGACATGTAAAAGCAAGAAAATTGTTAAATTTAATTTAGTTCAACTTAAATGATGCTAAATACACTCCTTTTCTTTCTGATACGATGAAATATATAATGAACCATCGTTATAAAATAAAAATATGTCAAAAATTGTTATTTTTTTAGACAAACGGTAATTCACCATTATCAATGTAACGGTTGTCAATTTATCGATATATCAATCGATCGATAATAATAACAGAAAGCAATATTAATTTACCAATAAAAACAGTACGGTAACGACATTTGCAAAATGGTAATGATAACAGTTACCATAACAACACTAGATTTAAGAAATCCATTATCCATTGAAATTTTGAACATCCAAATAAAACCGTGTAACATCTAATTTATTTGTCTTTTTATTAAAAGAAAACAAGTAAAATAATAGGTTGCAATAATATGAACTGAATCACACAAGATATTCTACCTAGTTAACAAGAACATATAACAAGGAAGATATTGATAATTCTAAACGGTAAACTGTAAATCTATCAACAAAACATAGCAATTTTGACTTGCCAACACACATCCTGACAGGCGATGAATGCATGAGACAACATGCTTGCAACATTTAAAAGAATGTGCAACGCAACATTAGCAACACAAAAGGATCATCAAACCGTAGTCAAACTTGGTATTTAGTTCACATGCGTATGCAGACTGTAGCAATTCAACAAGACAATTCAACATGCGTATGCAGACTGTAGCAATGCAACAAGACAATTGAACTACAGATTAATATCATTAAAGATACTCAAGATTGAAGGAGACCCACGAAGATTGATACACTGCCCTCTAAACAAAATAGAAACAGAACTCGTTTAACTAGGAACCCATCAATAGAACATTATGATAATAAATTATGGAAAACAGTTCCTACCATAATTTTGGTATGTGCCAAGTTAAAAGGGGAAGAAACCAATAGCCTGTACAACTACACAGTTTATCATGTGTTGGCATATTTTGGATAAAATTTGTCTTGATATTCAATACCACGCAAAGTGCTCCTAATGTCCGAACACATTCAGATCTCCGATTAAAACGGCGGAACTTTAAACTCAAATTTTATACTTAAATTTTCACACATGAAAGATTTCAAGCCGAGATGCAACAGCTTTAAATGTGAAATTTAAGTGTAAATTTCAAATCCAAAACCCTGTTTAAAATCGCCAAGATAAAGATTTGGCATACCTCAGTAAGTAAATTATAAAACAAAATAACAAGTTGCTTGTACCAGCACCAACATACACCATTGAGCGGCAGCTGAGTTCCCATGAACAGGAAAGAACCTGCAACTACCAACCATTTCCTAAGGTATAGCTTAGGATAAATAAGGCTTATAATTAATATGGTCAAAGCGTGTGACAATATCAAGTTCCCAGAAAGTTGATATTTGCTTTGTAGAAACTTGATCATACAGATGAGGGACAGTTTTGCCATAAAATTCAGGGATACTATATATTACTTCTAAATTAAAGAATTGGCAGAAACTAATAATGGGACAAAACACGTTCTTTTTAAGAAAAAAAAAGCATAAAAGGGATCATTTATTTAAGAAAAAATTAGAGATCATTCATCCGATAATATACAGTAACAAAACCACCAAGAACAAAATGCCAAAAAACAGGTTAAATCACCAAAAATATAATGGAAAATTTGTTCAGTCAACTATAAATTTCCTCTCAAGGACTTCTGTGAGAGGCATAACAACAATGGTTCAGCTTTAAACACAACAGCGAACTCAGTTCCACAAGCAATCTTAATACCAGACCAATAAAAAGGTTAATTTTTTTAACAAACAAAAACCAAATAAATTAACTATTAAAGATGACATGTGAAGAGTTGGGAATTAACAACTGAATGCAATACAACATTGTATGATGCATAATTTCTCAATGGGTTGTTTGATTGGGATTCTTTTTTTTTTTTTGAAATTTCATTTGAACACAATTTGTAGACACAAATTTTCAAAGTTACTGGTATGCCAATCACACATAGGAAGTGAACATGGAAAATATTGTTCTTAATACCTAAAATCAGTACATTGCACTTTTAGTTATCAAAGTTTTCCGTCTTAATCTTTCTCCCACATGAAACCCAAATTTAATGTGATTTCTTGATAGTAAACTCTACCTAGCTTAAACCAAATCTCACAAGAGTGCAGATGATTTGACATAAGTACCCAACAAATTCAAAATTTTGTCACCGACAAGAAACATGATTTACCTCACGATTAAAATTGTGAAAGTTTACTGCTATTGAAAAAACCTGTTGAGCAAAAAAAGCGTAAATGATATTGTAATAACATGAAAACAGAATTCTATGCGAATTATGAAAAGTGAACACCCTAAAACACGTAAGCAAAAATATGTTCTTTTTAAAAGAATTTTAGGGGTACTCATCTTACACACCCTCACCCTCTATGACCAATAAATATGTTTTCCAATATGTATTCTTAGATGACTCTTCTTTGCGGTAAAAAATGTTAAATGGTTAGATCCTACACACCCTCTATGACCAATAAAGGAAACAACCTTACAGACATCCAATTAAGATATTCAATCTTTGACTGTTCTCAACGGGATTCAACATGATCACCGTAAAGATATTCAATCTTTGACTGCTCTCGACGGGATTCAACGTGACCATTGAACGAAATAATTTGCAACCTAATGCAGGCATGGCTATGACAAAGCTTATCAGGCTTTTGAATTGAGCAACCCCTAAATACAGGGCAACCAAATCCTATATTCTATTTAGGTCAAAATTGAACAGAGGGGAGAAAACTGGAATCAAGACGAAACTAAAAAACAACTACGAGTTGAAATTGCTGCTGCAGCTCCAGACTCCACTTCTCTAGCAACCGTTGCTTCAAACTTCTAGGTTTTGATCAGCTGGCCACAAATTCAAAGATAG
Organism: Allium fistulosum; assembly: GCA_030737815.1. Classification (NCBI taxonomy): domain Eukaryota; kingdom Viridiplantae; phylum Streptophyta; class Magnoliopsida; order Asparagales; family Amaryllidaceae; genus Allium; species Allium fistulosum. The sequence continues at coordinate 286,021,805 of CM060904.1, read as the reverse complement.
TTTGTTATTTTTGTTTAATTGTTTTTTCCAACCCACCCAATTCATGGAAATTTCACAACTTTTATTTTAATTGTTTTTGCTTAGTTTCAATCAACTTCAATTTAAATTGAAAATTCATAGAAAGATCGTTTGTAAATTTATTTTTATTTCGTTTCAGTTTCAATATGTAATTTGTAAATTAGCTTATAAATTGTAATCTATTTATAAATAAAACAAGATTTTGATCCAATTAATTTGTAAATTAAAAAAAAACAAGCAAATTTATAAATTCATAGGAGGGACAATATGATCAACTAACAAATAATGATTTCAGAAATCCATGCGGTGAAGGAATATTTTTATCGATAAAGATTTGGTCGTTTTTTAAAATAAAGTTGACTCGTGTCTTTTCTTTGTGGACTAAGAAAAACAATTATAATAGCATAATGTTGAATTTAAAAAAAAATCTTTTGTATAGAAGGCAAAAATATCATAGTTGCCTTGAGCTACCAGACTAGAACTGAAATGATGCACTTAAAACTAAAACTATCAATGAATACCCGAAAAATCCGAAATATATCAAGATCAGCGAATAATTTAGTACAATGAATACAAAGGCATCTACATCCGAAAATTATTCCGTCGGTGTTAAGATTACAGCTTATTTTATGTGTATTTTAGTACAATGAAAGATATGCATTTAATGCATATTAACCGTTCAAAACTATTTATTATCGTCATATTTGTTGATTTTGCATACCTTTATAATCAATGGGATTGAAAAAATTATGTTAAATCAAAATTTTCTATTTATGTTTCTTGATTTATCGATCGTTAGTGGATGGAATAATTATCCGATATCCGTCTATATCCGTGGATGCGGATATCCAATCTCCGAAAATGATTTTAGATGCGGATGCGGATATGACACTATCCGCATCCGGATCCGTTGACAGACCTATTTAAACAATCTTTCACATTGTCAAAAAACCTACATCAGAAAAGTTCAAAATTAAAATTCCAAGAATTAAATTCAACTGTAATTACCTTACTAAGAGCAAACACCTGCAAACCTGAGGCAATAAGACTTGAAAGTAGAGGTTAAAAGAACACATTGTTTAAAATTCCAAAAGAGAGAACATATAATAATGAACATCAAAAATGCTTATTTTATTGGGTGGAGACTGCGTAAATTACCAGTAAGAAACATTTTTTATTTTAAATTACTCTTTAAGACATTTAAGTCAATATAACATGTTAATACATATATTTAAATCATTGATTTGAGAAGTTATTTTGCATATGTTAAGATCATCAGAATGAGCTATTTTACAGAAATGTTCCCTATTGACATAAAAATATACACAAAAAATTGGTAGCTAAAAATATGCAAGGCTGTGTAGATAGGTATAGCCAGAAGCAGTCATTTGTTAACTAATAAAAGTTTAGATCATTTTGAAGCTTTTAATCTTTTTAAAAACTAAAAAAGAAATGGTTAAAATATAAATGTTAAGCTGTTTATATTAATGCATGTGATAAAAAGCAAGGTTCTCATAACAGGATTCAAAGCTTTAAATAGAAACGAGATTTAAATCGTAGATCGTAGATTTAAGAGATCTATATTCTAAGGTTTGTACACACCTTAAATATATATTTTTTTAATGTTTGAACTTCTACATCTTACACCTCAAATTCGGTTCTCTCTTTTCCATTTTCATTTTGTTTAGAAAACATTAGAATTGGAAGTGTAGATCCAAATAAGTGTATTAAATGTATCAATGGATCGAATGGTTTTCCTCAATTATAGTTTGAACTGAGTTTGAATCATAAGGGAAAGATTTGATTTAAAATCAGGATTTAAATCGTAGAATTTCAAGATTTTTGATAACAATGATAAAAAATCATATCCAAAAAGGTGTCGCAATTCATTTTGTTTTGAGAAAAAAAATCTCTAAAAGAAAGGATGAGGATTTATATGGAAGAGGATTTAGATCCCTCCCCACACACACTGTGTGTAATCTAAAGCCCTAAAATCCCAACATTATTCACATTTGGATATACCAAAAGGAAAGGCATTATAATTCGATTTCTTCGCCTCATAATCAAAAGTTTCTTGCATGTCAATTCCTCCATTCCACGAAGAAGGTTATGGAATAAATAATATATTAAAGAACCGAAACTATACCTCTAGTTTAGCATTAAAAATAACAAAACTAAAATAAATAAATAAAAGTGATTTACAACTAGACTAATCTTATCTATATTCCATCAGAATCTTCAGGTGGTTATAGCATTGATTTGGTTTTATAATCAAGCGAGAAACTATTTCAAGCTATTCTAAGATTATAAAGTCTATTTAAATATGAATTCATGAATTGTTTTGATCAAAGAAAAGAAAATATGTGAATATTAGGCACACATCCCTAAAACCAAAACTTAATTCAAAGCCGATGTCAAAAAAACATACTTTCTACGTCCATGTTTTTGTTTTACGCCTATTTTTTCCCTAAATTACCCTTGTGCTTCAAAGTCGAGCCATGGTTCTTCTTCTTCAGTTTCTTCTAATCAAATTGAAAGTCGAGCTGAGTTTTCTTCAGACAAATGTTTAATTCTCGATTTCAATAAAAAAACTGCAACTATTTGAAGACAAATCAATCTTGTATACAAAAATATGAATTGTTTTTTATTTTTTATGGATTGTTGGTGTTGTTTTGATGTTTAAATTCAATAATTATAATGTGAAATGGTTGCAGTTTGATATTTGAAGTTATGTGCATAAATACTGCAAATGTTACCTAGAATAACATTCAGACAATTCTTTCCTGTAAATATTTTTAATAGTTGCTGGAAAATCAGCAATTTTTTAGATTATTTGCAGACATTTGTGCAAATTTTCATAATAATTGCAAAAAAATCAACGAATATTGAGAATATTTGCATATAAATATGCTAGGAATTTCCCTCTGCAATTATTCACTTAAAATTTAGCATATATTCATAATATATACTTGCTGAAAAATCAGCAATTATTCTCTTAAAATCATTTGTATTCATCTTTGTATGCAATTATTCAAAATAATTGCAGAGATGTATGCAATTATTATGTATAATTGCATGTATGTCTGCAATTCTTCTGAATAATTTGCATGTATATCTTAAAAATTTGCAATTATTCTCAATAACTGCAGAAGTTGGTGCAAAAATTGTAAATAACAATAGAAAATAACTGCTAAAAAATCTGTAATTTTTAAAAATATTTGTAGACATTAGTGCAAATATTCAAAATAATTGCGGAAAAGTCAGCAAATATTAGAAATTTTTGCATATAAATATGTCTTTCTGTAAGAATTTTTCTCTGCAGTTGTTAATTTCAATATATTGCATTAGGAAGATGAATTTTATCTTCACAATTAAGAATACATGCATAAAAACTGCATTTATGAGAATACTTGCAAATATGTGCATTAGAAACTGCAATTAGTGAAAATACATGCATAAAAATCTGTAAATATTCCAATATTTGCAATATTTTTGCATGTATTCTCAATATTTGCAGAAAAATATGCAAATATTGAGAATACTTGCATAAAAAACTTTAAAGTTTAAATAGTGTCAATTTTTGCATTTAAAAAATCTAATGCAAATATTATGAATATTTTTACTTTTCTCTGCAAATATCATGAATAATTGCAGTTATGGCTGCAATTATTCTTAATAATTGCAGAAATCTGCAAAATTTGAGAATATTTGTTTATAATACTACAAATATATTCAGCATTTTTGCAAAAAAAAAAATATAATAATATATGTTGAAGCTGCAAGTGTTTTTTAGCAAGTATTCATTATTTTTACTTTCATATGCCATTATTATGAATACTTGCAGATATAGCTGCAATTATTCTGAATAAATGCAGAAAAATCAGCAAATATTGTGAATTTTTGCTTACAATGCTGCAAAATATGTACAATTTTTGCAGTAAAACATGTAATAATATATGTTAGGGCTGTAAGAGTGTTTTATCGAGTAATCAAATTTTTTACTGCAAATTTTCTATGTATTTGCAACTAAAACTGCAGGTATTAAGAATATTTGCAGAAAAAACTGCAAATATTATTAATATTTGCATTTTTAGCTGCAAATATTCTTAAATTGTTGCTGATATATTATAATTTTTAAATTTTGTGAAGAATGAATTCGTTTTCATACAAATTATTGTTTTCTTTTGCTATTTCAATTTTAATGTTTGATTTTGATGTTCTAATTGATTATACTTTCCATTATTTGATTTCAGATTCTTCTCGATTAATTAAAATGAGTATTTGATTTCGTTTTCCTTCTAAATTAATTTTCTAGTCACCTTGATTTCAGCTTATCCGCTAGATTATGATTCGATTTTGTTTATTGATTCCATTTTCACAAGAACGATGAAGTGCAGAGAGAGATTACAATGAAAGGGTACTTTTGTCTTTTAGATGGTCGATTTTAAAAACAGGGACCGGAAACTTATCTAAAAACGGAGGGATGTTTTGTGTATTTGCAAACTATACGAGGGATGTATGCCAAACGCTCCCTTAAAAATAACAAAACTAAAATAAATAAATAAATAAAAGTGATTTACAACTAGACTAATCTTATCTATATTCCATCAAAATCTTTAGGTGGTTATAGCATTGATTTGGTTTTATTATCAAGCGAGAAACTATTTCAAGCTATTCTAAGATTATAAAGTCTATTTAAATATGAATTCATGAATTATTTTGATCAAAGAAAAAGAAAATACAACACATAAATGAAAATCGCTTCTATTATAACTTTGCAGAGAAAATAACAAAGAAAAAATGGCAAACATAACCGACTGCATAAGCATGTGTGTAGGACACTTGCAGCATTTGATATAAAAAAAACTCAATTTAACCACTGAATATCATATCAGCTGTTTTCAACAGGTACTTTGCACAAGATATGAACCCAAATGAAGTGTGTATATGTATATGGTTGCAATCTACCACAAAGGAGAACAGCATAAAATTTCATTATTAATAGCACAGAAGGCCAAAATCTTCAAGCTCTTTTCATTGGTAATTTATGAAATTGAGAAGAAAGAAAACACAAATTTCAGATTTTACTATATATAATTAGAAAGATATTTTGCTACCTGAAAATTTATTAAAGCAATTGTTTCAACTTGAAAATGGCTAGAATATTGTTTTTATTATTTCTACAAGCATGCAGCTTAATATTGTAATTTAAGTGTCATTTAATAAGCAAGCAAGTTACCCCTTTAGAACAAATAAGAAGCCAGAGTTGTGAAATCTTCAAGTCAGAAAAGGCCACCATGTTTGTTTAGCTAGGCTCTTTCTTTCTTTTTTTTAAAGACTGAACTCAGACACATCTTCGTTAAATGTTAACACAGCTTACATGGAAAAAAAATAAGCCCCAAAAAGTCTGAATTTGAAAATTCAATGTAAAACAGCATAGAGAAGAGCAAGTTTAAAATGAATTGTCGTCTGATTCCACAGAATTTTAGCTGTAATCCTTTGACAGTATGAGTATGCCTAGCAAATAACAAAGCTACCAAAAATGTTCAGACAAATACCCTGAAGAACCATGCAAATGACTTTTCCATCAGTTTCTAGGAATACATGCCTTTCCTATTTGCCTAAAAGCAGCCCTTGACTTTTTAATTACGTAAACACAGTGAAGCAACAACCTGAACTTCATGCTACATCTTGTTTTCCTGTATATTGGTTAGGTTTACCTTAAGGTATACAAATCCATGAAAACCTGCTCCATCTCTCTCATTTAGCATAGAAGAAACTTGCTGGACAGCTTTTCTAGGATAGATGAAAAGCACTTTCTCTAAACCAGTCTTTCTTCATTATCTCATTTCCTAGTTGCACGACTGAATTCATGACTGAATTAAGCCAACAACTTGATTAACAATCCAATGCACGATTATCATGCAACTCATATAGTTAGTTAATGCCCTAAAATCTTTTCGCAGTCTTTTTCAACTAATTATCAATTATGCATTTAAATGAATTTATTTTTGCCCAGATTTTATTCAGCTAGGTTATTCCATACAGCTAGTGATTCCAAATCAACCTTTAGGAGAGCTAAGGCTCAGGGTGGTAAAGCATATAAACCTAGTGGTCTTCTATGATGTGATGGGAGGAGCCAAGTGCTTAGCACTTAAGCTTCTATAAGTTCCAAATGTCAATAAAGGACCATATAGAAGACGAGGCAGCACGCTATAACACCATTCAGAGACAGGGCATCGAAGCACAAAAATAAAGCTTAGGTGGAGTCTAAAGGGAGCTCCGATGGAGCCTTTGACAGCATAGATTGTATAGAATTTCACATTACAGTTTGAATCATCTAAATATGTCCTCATTTCTAAGGGGAAAAGAAAAAAGCCAAATGTGTAGGACTCTGGTATTCAGTCAAAGATCATTGTCGCTCTCATAAACATAAATATCAAAAAAAATTGATAAATAGTTAAATACCAAACATTGATGGTCCATTAGAAAAGAAATGTATATTTCAGGGCCTGATGAGCTGAAAAATGACTATTTAACAGCAGTGCTAGCCCCAATGTAAATTGCATAACTTACTACCTGTACAATGGTGCACATGTTGCCTGTTGGGGGTGTCAAGTAAGGAGACTGTAAAGTATACTGAAACGGGATTCCAATTTGCAACTTGTGATAAATAGATTATATACCTTGGTGAAACTTGTGCATGATTACAATCGCGTGGACATACAAGATATTGCAAGTGAACAAATATTAAAAATGTACAGAATATGCCAAGAAAATAGTTGATCGGTAACTGAATATAAAAAGTAGCTAGAGGAAAAGATGGACACTTACTTTGTTTGCAGAAAAATAGCACCTAACCCTATAAAAAATAATAATAAACCATGTTAATTGAAAAGGTACACATGTAATATAGAACTATAGCACTACGTTTTTTAAGGTGTACGGTAAATAAAATGGGCTAGCTAACACACACACACACACAAACAAGCTCTTCCAGTTCAGCCATTTACAATCAAACACCTCGAGGATGAAAATTATATCACTTAACATGCGCTAATTCACTGCCTGTTGAGGCAATATTCACACACAATTGATCAGTGCCAAATTCCTAACAAAAAACTAGTTCAAAGAAATTCGTTGGTAAATGCTTACGCATTGAGATAATTGGTTGACCACACAAATTGATAAAGGAGCAATAGTAGCATCGGCACACTTGCATGTGCGCGCACACACAGAGTAACAAAGATGGAGTAAATGTCATAACTAATATGCCCTTACCCCTCCATGAATTCCAGATGGGACCAGGGATATGCTAGCCAAGAGTTATGCTGTAGCAAAGAGAACTAAATGTGTCAAACTTGACGACTCATTTTAATTTCAGCTGAATACATTTATTCCAACATTATAACTTGAAAATATGATCCTCTGGATTTAAAACGAGCAACTAAAACGCCATCCACTACACAGATCAATTAAAATACCTCCGATGATCCAATCCAATCTGGAAGATGATGGAGCTGGGGGTATTCAATTATTTATTTATATGGGGAGAAAAAAACCTAAAAGTTACTTGATTTGGCCAGCTTATGCCTCCCCTTCACAAAAGATAACATTTTAAGTTTCGGCACAATTAAGAGAAACACAGCCCATAAGAATTTAATAACCGCATATTGATTTAACATGTTTCCAAATTAATACCACATAAACTTCTAAACCATCATCTGCTATGGGAAAAAATTTTAATCCAAATAAAGCTGATCTTGTGGTGAGGTAAGTAGAAAGGCAGAAGCCATAGAAAATGTACACGAACTTGTTTGTAAAAATAAAATTATGTACATTTACAGGATTATTGAGATGTTGATTACAAAACAAATGATCTTGAAAAGGACCAAAAAAATAGTGTTTACTAGTAGTAGAATTCACAAAATAGTAGCAAGCGACGTTGCATTATTGCTTATGATGAAATGTACCGTATTCCAAAGAGAAACATAACAATGTTGGTTGAAAGCAATAGTAGCAAACGACTTATGTGTTTCCTCACATAAAAGCTCAACTTTCTCCACAAAAGGTCGAAAATAAAAGAAGAGGAAGAAAAAAGATAGACGTATACTTGGGGATAGTCAAATCAAAGACATCAAAATACTAAACACCCTATCCAACAATCCAGGGTACCTTTCTTTTGGCTGCCCTTGGCATCTAAAACAAGAAATTGGTATCCTCAGAAATCCACTAGAACCCTGGATTAAAGAAAATATTAGATAATTTGGGCCCAAATGAATATAAATTTAAAAGTGGAAAAAAGCATAAGGACAAACTTTGAAAAAATAATTAGGCTGAAGGACAAACTTTGAAATAAATTAAGCTGAAGGACAATGCTAATTATAGTTAGCATTTTGTACAGTGTAAAACTGAATATAATGCTAGTTATAACTTGCATTTTGTATAGTGTAAAAACTGAATACTAACTAGCATTGTTCTTCAGCCTGAATTTTTTTTCAGAGTTTGTATTTCGGCTCAAAAATGAAATTCGTTGTCCTTTAGCCTAATTTTTTTTCAAATTTTGTCCTCCTCCCTGATTCCCTCAATTTAAAATAACTAAGACAGAAATAAGAACGAAGATGGGCATGACAAGAATTAAATAGCATATCCAACAAGCTGGCAAAAATTCTTTTCTATAGATAACTGAATATACAACCATCGACGTTTACAGCGCAATAAAACATGAAAATGCCTGTAAAAACAATCCGTTGACCTAAAGATACACACACATGTGTGTGCATAGAATACATGTGCTGCAAACGTGATCTGTTTACTCAATCACATGCACATCTTAGTTTGCACAAAGCACAAACAAAAGCTACGTGGAAATGGAATATAAACCAGTGTTTGTATCGTCAATTTTTCAAGACAATCAAATAATATATTTATAAGAACTAAAAACACCTTTAACAAGTTGTCTTACAAGAAACAGAATACAACTGACAAGAACTGCCATGTATGAAGATTGCACTTGACCATCTCCACAAATGCTTCATCAACCCAATCACTGCTTTCGGTCCATTGTCTCATAGATAAGACACGTAAGTAGTATAATTAGATGGGAAAAAGTAATATTACAAGGTAGAATCAATCTCAAATGCATTTGCAAGTCAGAAAATCGGCATCTTAATTCACTTGCCCGTGATAAAAGGATGACTTAATGCTTGAGAAACAGTTAAGCGCTTTTCTGGGTCCAAAACAAATATTCTTTCTAGAAGATCTTTGAAATTGGCTGTCATTTTTGGATCTTCTCCAGGAGAACTTGAAATAAGTGTGCTAATGTCCTTTGGTTTGATATTCAGAAGCAATCTTCTGATAGGCTGCAGGTAGAAAAGCATAAATCGTACAGGATAACATCACTAAAATAGATGACCCAAAGAGCAAAGAATACAAGCTTACCTTCCTAGTAACCGGATCTTCTTCTGTAGCCAGAAAATTCAAATCTTGATCAAAATGTTGGCTAGTGAATAACGCCTGTTGCAATACAAGAGAACACGGCAAAAAAAATCAATTTATGCATAACAGCATCACAGTAAAAGGATTGAAAAGGCTGTTCAATGACCAAAATGTATGGAATACCGTTTCCCTGTCGATCCACTTATGCTAGTAATATAATGTCAAATAGTAAAGCATATTAACCAAATAAGAAAGTCACAGTCATCTAACCTTCCTAAGCATCTTCTTTGGAAAAGAACCCTTCAATTCCATATGAAGACGAAGCATATCATTATTAGATGGACCAGGAAATAGAACTTTTCCACAATATAGTTCATATAAGCAACAACCAACTGACCACATGTCCAGGGGGTGATCATATTCCAGTCCAAGAACTGCAAAAGGATAATTTAGCTTAGGAATAAAGATAAAACATAGAGAGATTACAAGTGCTAAAGCCATTGCCTTCCAAAATTCAAGTTATAAAATAAACAATATAAATGCTTACTTATTTCTGGAGCTCTATAGAAACGGCTAACCAAGTATGGTGTGGGTTCGTTCTTGCCAGCAGACATAGCATTACCAAAATCACATAGCTTTAAAATGTTTTTTCCTTCGTTCACCTAGTTGAAATATTATAACAGTTGTTTGTATAATTGATATGAATGACAACATAATTAGCATTATAAATTAACATGCATGATGACAAGGCTTTACCAGCATATTGTCTGGTTTTATATCACAATGTAATACACCACAATTTCTTAGATGCTTCAGGGCAATGAAAAGCTGCTTAGCGTATGTCCTCACCGCAGTCAACTTCAGCCCAATATTACGACCAAATTTTTTTAGAACCTCACGAAGATTCATATGAAGAGATTCAAAAACTAAGCAAAGATGATTCCGGTACTTAAAAGTAGAAAGAAACCTAACACAATGACGCTTGTCCTCGGGATCAGTAGCAGCCAGCTTGCCCAATATTTTTAACTCTTCTTGACCAGCCTTGTACCTGTATGTGACAAAAGAAGAAAAACCATAAGAAACAATTACCTATAAAACATAAGGAATAATTAACTTAGGTAATAACTTCATATTACTCACATGGTTTCGTTGTTGCGAATTATTTTTATGGCAACTTCCTCAGGCTCACCCGGTGCAGACTTAAGGTCCTTGGCCCGAACAACAGTTGAAAAAACTCCTTTGCCATGTGCTGCAATAACTTCATATCGACCATCAAGAATTTCACCAAATCTATAACCTATACAAAGATGAACTTCCTTTTACAACAGATAACAAAGTTCAATTTGGTCAACCGGTTTAAGAGAAAGATCTAAAAATCAATTTACTCTGTTTAGTAATTGGAAGGAAAAATATAATTCTTTTTTTATGAAATTAAAAACATTCATTCAACAAAAAGGTCTTCATTTCACAAAAAAGGAAGATGGACTTCGTTTTACAATAACAAAAAACAAAATACGGTTTCATTTTACAATAACAAAAAACAAAATACAGTTTCTTTACAAAGGGAAAGGAAAACGGTCTTAATTTTGCAAAAAAGAAGATTGTATTTTTATTTTATTTTTACAGAAAAAAGATTGAAATCTAGTGATGTGTATGTATGTATGTATTTATATAAGCTTTTGGCTTATACGCCTCAATGATGAAGTGTAATTGTTTGATTTTTACACAAAAGACATTAAACAACTAGACTTCTGGGAATTTGAATTTTATATGTGCATGATGTTTATCATTAGAATGGTTATGGAAAATTGTGATGTGATAGTGAAAATAAATTTTCAATTTGAATTTTTCATGAAAAGTTAATGCATTTTGAAGATTGAGTGTAAAGGAGATAAAGAGAAGGGAGAAAAAAAGAAAATGGGCTATAATTCAATTCTTCTGAGCTATTAAGGAGTAGAGGGGCTGGGCAAGGTTTACAATCATGAATTTTGGTCATGTCTCGCCTCAAGATTTTAATTCACGATATCAGATGTGATCTCGGATGAGATGAGATGAGTGTACATCCTGAATTGACATCTCGAATCTTAAATTATACCTCAAAACAATCTCAGAGTAATTTATGTGTCTAAAATTTACAATTAATATGTACCTAAAAAGTGTAACATATACTTGATTTGCATAGGAAGAAATTTGTGAACTAGGAAGAGTACTTTTTTTTAGGATGACGGTAATGAAGTAACTAATTTGGTGGTGATTAGATGATTGTTCTATTAAACATCGAAAAAAAATAGTCCTTTTTTGTTACTATTCATCTAAGTAAACAGTAAAAAATAGTATAAATATATTTTTGTACATATATAAAAAAGTTTTAAAAAATGTACTCTTAAAAGAAACACACATCTTCGAACGAGATTTCATATTGTAACCTCGTCTTATATTTCGTCTCGCCCAAGTGCAAAAATGGAATCTCGAACAAGATCTTCAACGAAATAGACAAGATTTGAAACAGTGAAAGTGGGATCAAGATATTTGGTAGGAAGGAATGAATGTAAAAAGGTGAATTAAAAAGATAGAGCAGAACTAAATTTTGAATGAATAAAGGACGTTTGTACATTCGTTCATCAACCTAAAGAAGAAGAATGGTCCCATATAGACTTACTGTAATAGCCATCTGCATCATCCCAATTGTCATGTAGGCCACTCTTTTCAATTTGTAAAGCATCTGTTTTACCCTGAAAATAAAATATAGTAAGAAAAATGATGCAAAAAGATGCAAAAGAAATGCTATAGTTGATTTAGACATATTCAGAGCTTTAAATCTCCATCGTCTCGTCCGACATCTCCTTTTCACTAGTTTTTATCTTGTTTGAAACTCATCACATCCGAGAAATGGACTGAGATGCCAATCCAAGATCTCGACTAAAATTCGCGATTTGAAACCTTTATATCTTAGCGGTTTGCAACTACTGACTAGAAAATACTTTTCCCCTTTTATTTATTTTTACTTGTCCTCCTAGACAAATTACATATTATGGGTTTTTTTTCCTTTCAGGTAGGAAGAGAAAAAAGACACCCACACACACATATAAATTATTAAGGAGAATCTCTTTTAAATTATCAAATCATCAAAGAAAATTCAAATAAAGTATCATTTCCAATGAAGCCAGTTGATAAAAGAGTTCTGTAACTGTCTAGAAGTATATTTGTAAATGTCGCTTTGTGCACAAACCATGAAAGTTGAATAAATCAAACCAGAGATGATAGTAATGTACATTATTAGAGCATTTCCAGCAGGAGGGCTAAATTCAAGAGGAAGAAGAAGAAGAAAAAGGGAAAGAATTCCCACTCATCCAGCAGTGAACGTGGGGTTTTCATAAAAAAAAATTGAGGAAATGCACTAAACGGTGTTCAGAAAACATTTTAGGATATCCTTGCCCTAAACGGTTTTCGGAAAACCGTTTAGCGCATTGAATATTAAAAAAATAAAATATTTATACCTAAACGGCTTTCAGAAAACCACATAAAAACTAAACGGTTTTCTTAACGCCGTTTATAAATCCACACTCATAAAAAATGGAAGAATCGTCACTTTTTTTTCTTCACGCTCAAATTCTCACTGCTGGAGCATGAGGATGAAAATAAAAATGAGGATTCTTCCCATTTCTTGCTCTCTCCACACTGCTGGGAATGCTCTTATGCAGCAAAGGCAGCCACCCACCCTACATAAGGACTGCTCTGCTTATCTAGAATCCTACAGCATTACAGTATTAACAATAATCGGCGAAATTTGCTTCCGGAACTCTTAAGTGGTTGTAATTACATTAAGCAAAAAAAACTGATAACTCGCCATCCCACCCTACATCCCACTAAAGCACGGATACCGTATGGATAAAGATTGCTTTTCGGAAAAAAAAAAATTAAATTTAAATCCAGGACAAAATCTAAACTAGCTCACACCAATAATAAGGATGAAATTGGTCAAAAATTTACCGTTTTCCGAATTCCAACAGGTGATTCTCCAAAAATATCATCACAAAACATATCCGCTGATCTCTCACTCTGCATAAACAAGTTTTTGTTTATATTTGACGCAAACTTTATTTAGAGCTTGTACTGGGTAGAAATAAAGTCAACCATGAAAAGGCACGCATATATTGGAATGTCAGCTACAAACCTTAGGAGAACCTTCACCAAGTCCCCCAACCCCGCTTCCCTTTTCGTGAATTGGGACTCCATTATCTATAGATAACTTCTCCACGGTGAAAGATGGATCAATAGCATAACCATTAGGAAACTCTTCTTTCATATCAGAAGTATCATGCTTTGTGTCCGAACATTCTTTGGTGTCTCCCAGTGTAAGTTCCCCGTTCACTGCTGCAAACGATGATCCATGAATGTGAGTTTCCATCTCAAGAGAAACAAACTGATGACTACAAATGTGTATTACCAGGTGACACAGAAACTGTGTGTTGCAACTGCTGTTGTTTATATTTTTCCAAAATGGCTTGTTTCCGTTTTCTGCTCTCCTCCTTGATTCTCTCAAGTTCTTCCTCTTCTTGGTTAGCAAGTTGGTGTTCAATTTTTTCTTGATAATCGTCTTCATCCTCCTCCCTAATAAAATAAAAGCACAAAAAAGATAACCAAACAACAGCATATAAAACTGAAGTTATCTTTATATTATTTAATTCAATTCAAACAGTGAGGAAGGATGATTCAAATATTACCTCAAAGTCTCCCCTTTCCTATCTAAATCATTGGTTGCAGAACGTATCTCATTTGATCTTATTCTTTCCCTTTGCCTGTCACATTCATAATATTTTGGGTGCCGTGAATCATTATGCATGCCACGGTTATCTCTATCACTACGCCTACCATTTTCTCTATCTCGGTCTATACAACGACCCCGGTCTCTATCATAACTATCCATATCCCTTCCTCTTCTACTCCTGTCCTTTTCTCTGTACCTATCCCTGCTCACATCCCTTGGTTTCTCCATGTCTCTGTGTTTTCCACCATCTCGTTCCATTTTCCTCACGTCATACTCTTTTCTGCTAGAAATACTAGAGCTCCTTTCCCTTTCTTTACGATATTCTCTACTCTTATCTATGTCTCTATCATTGTTTGTATGTCTTAAATCTTCTCTGTCATGTCTGCTATGACTAACACTCCTATCTCTTTCCCTATGAGCAGCTCTAGCCTTTTTTGTTTGTCTTATGCGATCAACGTACTCGTCTTCCCTAACACCGTGCTCGGCATGTTTGTGCTTATCTATCTCTAAATTACTTGAGTGATTTCTTCTATCATAATCGATCTCACGTGACCTTGACCTATCCCTTTGATTTTTTTCATTGTTTTTCTTTCTTCTCCTAAAATGATCAGATGTGACTTCAATATCCTCGTCCCAAGCCTTGTTCTTCACATCTGTGCTATCCCTCGAAAATGGCGTTACTGATCTTACTCGACTTCTATCTCCATCATCATCAACAACAGCAACAGCATCAACCCTTGATTGTTTTCTTTTTGTGTTGACATCATTTAACACATCAATTACTGCCAGAGTTGTTGAGGATTTCCTTTTTGTTTTGTCATCAACCCACCTAGGAATAGCTTCAATCTTTTTGCTGTGAATTCCACAATTATTAGGCAAAGTTTTCGGACTTGCAGAATCCAAATGATTATCAAGCACTTTAGGTTCAGTTTCATTGTCTGAGTAATTATGATTCTTATCAGGAACAGCCTGTATGTGCTGGAAAATGAAAAAATTTAAGATTTTCAGTACGTACTATATTTGATCTGGGAATCTTTTTCAATTGAAATCAGAGAAAAGAAATCCCGTACACATGAAGCTATTCTTCCGAATTCAAATAGATACGCAAAAACCAGGAATTCACTATAAACCAATTAAAAATGATAAGAACTATTGTTCCAGGAGAATCCAATGGAATATCTTTATACGTTCATCATTATATCCAGGCAGCATATAAGAATGAAACAAGTAGAAAATAGTAAAGAAGGAGGTTAATAAAGCTAGTTGTACAAAATGCAAAATAAACTCATCACAACTGAACAACAGTATGTTTTCAAAACAGATTGCATAATTCCTTACGTGCCCATTGTCCAAAAACAATGTGTACCCAACTCTCATACAAATTGGGGTTTTAAATTTATAAAATGTATAGCTTAGTGAACTATCCGGACCCATATTTAGAAACTAATAAGAACATACTAGTTCTATGGAGTGAAAGGGCGTTTTAGGCACACATACTAAACAAAAAGAACAAAAACATTGATACAAACAAAAGAATCAGACCAGAAATCTAGTGTCATGATCCGAAACAATCTCCCCTTCTTCTAAAATCTCGCCTTCTTCAATCTCTCCATCCTCAGCTACTTGGTACCTCTCATTCCTAATCATGTCATCACCATCTTCAGGATTCTCTTCTTTCTTCTCCTTTCTGCTACGATGCCTATGACGATGGTGTCGGTCGCTGTGGTGCCGATGATGATGCTTTCGGCGCTTTGACTCTGATTCTGGCGACCGCGATCGGCGGTGTAGATTCTTTCGAGTTGGAGAGGATAGGACGTGAGATTCGGGTGAAACTTCCATAACCGAGTTATCGTGTAATTAGGGTTAGGGTTTGGGGATAACGATAGATCGTATTTAGACGGGAAACGTTTGGCAAGGGCTTTGGTTTCTGTTTTAGACCCGGAGTTTTGTAGCAGCGGTCAATAATGTTTGGAGTGTATTGGTTTCTCACCCCATCGTCGGGGCCGTTTTTGATATGTTTACTGTTTGGAAGTTTTATACTATCCTTTAGAATAAGCTTTATAATAGGTTCTAGCAGTCAATGATTGCAGCGGTTTTAATTGTTTTACTTGAATTGTTGTTGCGGCTGATCGATATATGATTAAGAGTTTGATATGCACCGGTTTTGAGAGATTTTATCTAAAGTAACATTATATATATATATATCATTGCATTTATTCTCTAATTCTATAATTATTAATTTTTCAATATAATTAGTAGAGGTATAATTGGGAAAAAAAGTTATAACCCCTCAAAACATCTTAATTTGATGGGTTGAGAAATATCATCAAAATTACACTACACCGGTTTTCATCGATTTTGTAATCAACAATGACCGGTGCGAAAAAAAACTTACAAGCAAGAATTAAGACAACACCTCAAATACATAACCGTCCAAAAACAGTCAAAAATAATAAAAAAGAAACTCTCAGGTGAAGCCTAAGAGTTTAATATAAATCGATTATAGAAGGTTTCCACTAAACAAATATTACATATATATATCCTTATATTTATTATCTGGTTTGGTCAAGATTAATTTCCCAATATGATTAATAGAGATATAGTTGGAAAAAAAATAGAACCTTTCAAAACACCATAATTTGATGGGTTGAGAATTGTCATCAAAATTATATTGCGCTGGTTTTCACCGGTTTTATAATCAATAAAAGCCGATGTAAAAAAAACTTACAAGCAAAGATTATCACAACTAGAGCTGTTATGGTAACAGTAAATTTATCATTACTATACCATTACCGATCAATCAGTTATCGTTTTAAAGTAAAGTCGGTATACCAGCATAATCGGTACGATAACGGTAAATTTACCATTTTTACGGTAAAACATCGGTAATATTTTTTCAAAACCAGCGGTAACGATAATTTACCAATCCATTCATAATACATTAATATTCATGTAAGATGTTGTATTATGAACATTTAGAAGCAAGAAAACGGTTCAATTTATTTCAGTAAATCAACTCAAATGATGATAATTATACTTCTTTTCTATGTCATTTATTAAGTGACCCAATGAGATATATAATAAATCATCATTCAGTGTAAAATATATCAACTTATTATTTTTCTAGACAAACGGTAATTTACCATTACCAGCATAACGGTTATCATATACCAGTCATCGGTATACCAGTCAATCGGTAATGGTAAACAATTTTACTTTACCAGTAAAAACGGTACGGTAACGGTATATACAAAATGATAACGGTAACCATTACTATGACAGCCCTAATCACAACACCCTAAATATAGAGCCGTCTAAAATCAATTAAAACCATTAGAAAAAACTCCCAAGTGAGGGGCAATTCTACTTTCCAAATGACTGTAAATGCAGCCCCGTTTATCTAAAAAAATAAACTGTTTTTTATCGAAAATTAAATTCGAATAATGACAACATGTTTCTATGATCAAAATAATTCTTTTTAAATGTACATATTTGCAACAACTCTGCAAATATGAAGCTTAAAAGTATGGGCTTTTGTTTATAACATATTTTTGAAAAGGGACGCTCTGTATTTTGAAATTTAAAGATGGTGTTTGACAAATCTTCTCTTTAAAAAATGTTAGCGCTTACTGTCTCTATTCACACTGATTCACAATCGTAGAACCTAGTGTTTCGAAATAGGGTAAATAGAAGTAAATACGTACCGCTAATACAGTTCCGTAGTAGTATGATGATTGTCCGAGTCCAGTATCGTATAATGTTCCCTTAAAGCAGAATTGCTCCCCCACAGTGGCGCAAAGGGGTTGATCAACAACTGCTTCCCAAGGTAAAACGGATCATGTTCTGCAAGGCCGCGCAAGCGATGCAGAATAACGGCGAACTCAAGTGAAGATTTGTGTCAAGAACTGAGCACGGAGGAAAAAGAAGATGATCAGAGAAATAATCGATTCGGTAATTCAAATGTTTCTCGGATCCGCTATTTATAGGAGTAGTACGCGGCCGTTAGGAAAGGTTGTGACCCTTTACCAATTGGCGCGTCATTTCAAACAGTTATTACCGTTGGATTCAAACTGTTTCGGCTCCTACAAGACGCCTCAAACGCCCATTCGCCCACGCCGCGCGTGCAGATGCGGGTGCGGACTCGGGCTCGCGCACGGGCGCGCGCGCGCGTGCGTGGTGGTGCGTTGCACCACCCGCCAAGATTGTCATGCTCATGTCTCTCTTATTGTCTCATTGTAATTATAATAGAGACCACATCTTAATATATATGTAATATAATGGCTATTATATTATAAGATGTGAGACTATTCATATTTCAGGACAATAAATGCTTCATTTTCCAATGCACTATTCATTAATGCTCATTCAATTTCCAACAATCCCCACATGAATGAGTATTACTTGTTCTTAAGCTTTACGAAACATTTATCATATCGGTTTAAGTAGCACATTGGCCTTGAACTTATCCTAGTGTTTATCTTCTTGACTTACTGGTGAATCAGTAGACTTAGGTTGTCTTTGAACTGTAAGCCTTTTGTGTAAATCCAAACAGACAACACGTGATAAATGTTTTCTTGTCTCCCTTGGTTCTCTGTTTGTGTTCGTTTTTGCCATGAACACCAGCTTGGTCTCATGAGTGCTTGGAGAATTTGGCCTTACAATTCTCTTTGAAGCGGCGCCTTCGCACTCACGTATGTGATTCTATAAAGGGTACCTTCTAATTTCCCAAGTACAAACATCATTAAAAGTATCAATACTTATCCTATTTTCCAACATATAATGCACCGACTTATCATAGGAATGGCTTGAGAGTAACGGTGCCATCAAGTTTCTCTTAAATTTAGTTGTCCCTTTGAACCTAGATCTTGGGATCTCCAGTCAACTAGGTGGGGTTTCCATTTTAGAAAAACTTTTAGTTTATAAGCCTTAACCTCATTCCCATCGATAAGGTTTGAACTCTCTCTCTTGGCAAGCCTTTTGTCAGTGGATCCGCTATGTTATCTTTTTACCTTATGTAGTCTATAGTGATAACTCCATTAGAGAGTAGTTGTCTTATGGTTTTATGTCTTCGACGAATATGCCTAGATTTTCCATTGTATAGTGTACTATTGGCTCTTCCAATAGCTGATTGACTATCACAATGTATGCATATTGGAGGCACGGGATTGCTCCAATTTGGAATGTCTTCCAAAAAATTTCGAAGCCAGTCTACCTCTTCTACGGTTTTATCTAGTGCGATAAATTTGGATTCCATCGTCGATCTTGCTATGCACGTTTGTTTGGATGATTTCCATGAAATTGCTCCATTTCCTAATGTTAATACATATCCACTTGTGGATTTTGTATCATTTGAACCAGTTATCCAATTTGCATCACTGTATCCTTCTACTACAGAAGGATATCTTTTGTAATGTAGACCATAGTTTTGTGTATACTTTAGGTATCCCAAAACTCTGATTATTGCTTTCCAATGATTTTTACCAGGGTTGCTAGTATATCTACTTAGCTTACTTACAGCGTATGCAATATCTGGTCTTGTGCAATTCATTACATACATTATACTTCCCAGTATACGAGAGTATTCTAGTTGGTAAATCCCATCACCAGTATTTTTTACCCAATTTTGGTTCATATCTACTAGTGATTTTGCAATAGTTATATCATACTGTTTGAACCTTTCAAGTATTTTGGCAATATAATATGACTGGGATAATGCATATCCCTTTGATGTCCTTAATATTTTCACTCCTTAAATCACATCAGCCAATCCTAGATCTTTCGTATCAAATCTAGATGACAAACATGTCTTTTGTTGATCTTATTATGGCATTATTATTACCTAATATCAACAGGTCGTCAACATAAAGACAAACAATGACATATCCTGCATTTATACTTTTTATATAGACACATTTATCCGATTCATTTATTTTGTATCCATTTGACAGCATAGTTTCATCAAATTTTTCATGTCATTGTTTTAGCGCTTGTTTGAGACCATAAAGTGATTTTACCAACTTACACACTTTATTTTCATTTCCTGGGCTTACAAACACTTCAAGTTGTTGCATGTATATTTCTTCCTCCAATTCACCATTCAGGAACGCGGTTTTTACATCCATTTGATGTATTTCCAAATTTAGTATAGAGGCAATTGCGATAAGCATCCTAATGGATGTTATTCTAGTTATTGGTGAGTATGTGTCAAAGTAATCTAGATCTTCCTTCTGTCTAAATCCTTTGACCACCAATCGGGCCTTATATTTGTCTATTGAGCCATCGGCCTTTAGTTTTTTCTTAAAGATCCATTTGTACCCTAGGGTTTTTGATCCCTTAAGAAGATCTACTAGTTCCCATGTATGGTTTTGCAGAATGGATTCTATTTCACTATTGATTGCTTCCTTCCAATAAGAAGCATCGGGAGATGACATTGCTTGTTGATATGTTAGAGGTTCATTTTCTATCATATATTTATAGAAATCAGGTCCAAAGGTTTTTGACGTCCTTTGTCGTTTACTCCTTCTTGGTTCCTCTAACTTTATTTCAACATTTCTTTCATTCGATCTTTGATCAGTATTAACCTCTGGAGGGTCTATATCCCTTGCTCGCTTTTGAACAAAAGTCTCATCGGAGGCTTTCAATGGATAAATATGTTCAAAGACACTACACCATACAACTCAATTTGCCACACCCAAATGCGGAAAAATTGCCACGGTCCAGAGCCGTGGCAATTTTACCATGGTCCATAGCCGTGGTAAAATAAATTACCACAGGTACTGGCCGTGGCAATTTTGGAACGGCCTTAGGCCGTGCCAAAGCTGTCAAAAAAAATTCAAACTGTTTCGGCTCCTACAAGACGCCTCAAACGCCCATTCGCCCACGCCGCACGTGCAGATGCGGGTGCGGGCTCGGGCTCGGGCACGGGCGCGCGCGCGCATGCGTGGTGGTGCGTTGCACCACCCGCCAAGATTGTCATGCTCATGTCTCTCTTATTGTCTCATTGTAATTATAATAGAGACCACATCTTAATATATATGTAATATAATGGTTATTATATTTTAAGATGTGAGACTATTCATATTCCAAGACAATAAATGCTTCATTTTCCAATGCACTATTCATTAATGCTCATTCAATTTCCAACAATCCCCCACATGAATGAGTATTACTTGTTCTTAAGCTTTACGAAACATTTATCATATCGGTTTAAGTAGCACATTGGCCTTGAACTTATCCTAGTGTTTATCTTCTTGACTTACTGGTGAATCAGTAGACTTAGGTTGTCTTTGAACTGTAAGCCTTTTGTGTAAATCCAAACAGACAACACGTGATAAATGTTTTCTTGTCTCCCTTGGTTCTCTGTTTGTGTTCGTTTTTGCCATGAACACCAGCTTGGTCTCATGAGTGCTTGGAGAATTTGGCCTTACAATTCTCTTTGAAGCGGCGCCTTCGCACTCACGTATGTGATTCTATAAAGGGTACCTTCTAATTTCCCAAGTACAGACATCATTAAAAGTATCAATACTTATCCTATTTTCCAACATATAATGCACCGACTTATCATAGGAATGGCTTGAGAGTAACGGTGCCATCAAGTTTCTCTTAAATTTAGTTGTCCCTTTGAACCTAGATCTTGGGATCTCCAGTCAACTAGGTGGGGTTTCCATTTTAGAAAAACTTTTAGTTTATAAGCCTTAACCTCATTCCCATCGATAAGGTTTGAACTCTCTCTCTTGGCAAGCCTTTTGTCAGTGGATCCGCTATGTTATCTTTTGACCTTATGTAGTCTATAGTGATAACTCCATTAGAGAGTAGTTGTCTTATGGTTTTATGTCTTCGACGAATATGCCTAGATTTTCCATTGTATAGTGTACTATTGGCTCTTCCAATAGCTGATTGACTATCACAATGTATGCATGTTGGAGGCACGGGATTGCTTCAATTTGGAATGTCTTCCAAAAAATTTCGAAGCCAGTCTACCTCTTCTACGGTTTTATCTAGTGCGATAAATTTGGATTCCATCGTCGATCTTGCTATGCACGTTTGTTTGGATGATTTCCATGAAATTGCTCCATTTCCTAATGTGAATACATATCCACTTGTGGATTTTGTATCATTTGAACCAGTTATCCAATTTGCATCACTGTATCCTTCTACTACAGAAGGATATCTTTTGTAATGTAGACCATAGTTTTGTGTATACTTTAGGTATCCCAAAACTCTGATTATTGCTTTCCAATGATTTTTACCAGGGTTGCTAGTATATCTACTTAGCTTACTTACAGCGTATGCAATATCTGATCTTGTGCAATTCATTACATACATTATACCCAGTATACGAGAGTATTCTAGTTGGTAAATCCCATCACCAGTATTTTTTACCCAATTTTGGTTCATATCTACTAGTGATTTTGCAATAGTTATATCATACCGTTTGAACCTTTCAAGTATTTTGGCAATATAATGTGACTGGGATAATGCATATCCCTCTGTTGTTCTTAATATTTTCACTCCTTAAATCACATCAGCCAATCCTAGATCTTTCGTATCAAATCTAGATGACAACATGTCTTTTGTTGATCTTATTATGGCATTATTATTACCTAATATCAACAGGTCGTCAACATAAAGACAAACAATGACATATCCTGCATTTATACTTTTTATATAGACACATTTATCTGATTCATTTATTTTGTATCCATTTGACAGCATAGTTTCATCAAATTTTTCATGCCATTGTTTTAGCGCTTGTTTGAGACCATAAAGTGATTTTACCAACTTACACACTTTATTTTCATTTCCTGGGCTTACAAACCCTTCATGTTGTTGCATGTATATTTCTTCCTCCAATTCACCATTCAGGAACGCGGTTTTTACATCCATTTGATGTATTTCCAAATTTAGTATAGAGGCAATTGCGATAAGCATCCTAATGGATGTTATTCTAGTTACTGGTGAGTATGTGTCAAAGTAATCTAGATCTTCCTTCTGTCTAAATCCTTTGACCACCAATCGGGCCTTATATTTGTCTATTGAGCCATCGGCCTTTAGTTTTTTCTTAAAGATCCATTTGTACCCTAGGGTTTTTGATCCCTTAGGAAGATCTACTAGTTTCCATGTATGGTTTTGCAGAATGGATTCTATTTCACTATTGATTGCTTCCTTCCAATAAGAAGCATCGGGAGATGACATTGCTTGTTGATATGTTAGAGGTTCATTTTCTATCATATATTTATAGAAATCGGGTCCAAAGGTTTTTGACGTCCTTTGTCGTTTACTCCTTCTTGGTTCCTCTAACTTTATTTCAACATTTCTTTCATTCGATCTTTGATCAGTATTAACCTCTGGAGGGTCTATATCCCTTGCTCTCTTTTGAACAAAAGTCTCATCGGAGGCTTTCAATGGATAAATATGTTCAAAGACACTACACCATACAACTCAATTTGCCACACCCAAATGCGGAAAAATTGCCACGGTCCAGAGCCGTGGCAATTTTACCATGGTCCATAGCCGTGGTAAAATAAATTACCACAGGTACTGGCCGTGGCAATTTTGGAACGGCCTTAGGCCGTGCCAAAGCTGTCAAAAAAAATTCACCCCTACTCCCCGTGTACAGATCTCGACGTATTCCCTTCTTCAAAAAATAGAACGCTCCTCTTTCACACAAAAAAAATAGAACGCCTAGCCCTAAATCAATCTAAATCGATCACCGTCCCAGGTCTCACCCATTTTCACTCCCCTCGTGTCCAGATCTCATCCATTTTCACTAAAATCGATCACTGCTAGCCTGTTTTCATGGTATAAGGCAACTAGTTGAAGTCGACTGCTGGTGAAGGAACTTCTCGACATAGAAGTAAGTGAATTTTGTTTTTAATTGATGCTGTCGTTTGAAAGCAAATCTATTGATTTATGATTATTTCGGAAGTAATTGAATATTGTGGGATGATTGTTGGTAAAGTTGGGTTACCCAAATCGAAATGATTTTGTTTTTTTCATGGAATATTAGCATTCTGTTTTTTAAATTAGGTTAGTTCGAATTTATTACAGTTTTCCATTAACAATTGAAGTGGGAAAAGTCGATTTACAGTTGGTTTTTGCTTTGCTGTAGAATTTGAGAATACTCGGTTTTGATTAACCAAATAATATGAAAATTTTGAGAATTTAGAAGTGTAGATTATTGTATTTTGGCTTTCTCGAGAACTGCGTATATCTTAAATTCAACAATTGAAAAACTGCGAAGGAATCAGAAAGACTGTTCCCAGTTTGTTTTCTTTGCATATATTAAGATCACTCTTAATTATAAATCGAGTTAAGCATCTTAAATATTAAGAGGTTGGGAAATAAAAATAGTACTTTAATGACAATCCCTTTTGGGATTGAAAATACATAAGATCAAAAACCTAATACTGCTATACAAGAATCATAAATCTTCCCTTTGGATAAACAAAGGTTGCATGTTTTAGGTAACTACTTTAATAAACAATATTAACTCGACCATAAATGGTAATGCAATAAATTCTGTCACTGATGGCAAATAATACTTCAGCAGCAAACATAAAAACTGGAGAAAAGAAAACCCGTTGCTCTGGAATCAGTTCTTGCAACTGAGCCCGAAGATCCTGCATGAGAGGTAAACAAATAAGAGCTTGCTGGCATCGCAGATATCATTGAAAACAATATCTAGAACGATAACACTTAATAACTAGAAATAACGCTAAATAGCACACCTTATCGATGTAATTGTTTGGTAAAAAATGCCACATTCGGATTTTCTTAAGGGTGTTTTATTGTTAAGATTGTTAAAATAAAACTGACAGAACTGGTATGACACTGTAAGTTGACCACCCTACACAGTCAGACAATAAGAACATAACCACATCAAAGAAAAGACCCCATTTTTTAAATTATACTTCACAAATCTTTATCACCACAAACTAATGCAAGACACTCAACACAGTGTATCTTTGTGAAAAAAAATGCAGTAATTATCAGGTTTTAAGAAAGCCCAATAACTTATTTATTCCTTTCTTGGCCAACTGAAGCGATTAGATTGCAGCAGGCTTTAACAAAATTGTAGATAAAAGTTTATCTTGGCTTTTAGTTTTAGAAGCCAAATAAGCAGAGACACAGCGTGTGTGAATTTGGACACATGATGTCTCTATTTGAATATAGGTTTTGAGTCCTGAAAACAGACTCTCAACATGTAAGAGTAAGACTGCATACCAATCTTTCTCAAAGCTTCGTGCACTAGTTACCAGATCTTTAATGTCTCTATTCTAAACATTATATTGAAGAACTGACCCTCCATTGGGGGTCTGTTGCCCTTGTTGAAAATGCCCCGAGTAAAATAAAAAATAGTGGTGGTTCTACTACTACATAATATTCGCCAGACTAACTCACATAATCCACAACTAACCCATGAAGATCTCATATTTTATTAAGTTTCTTCTTTTCCTCTAAACAGTAATTCAAAACAAAAATCATTCATAAATCATCACCTCTGTGATTCTTCTATTGAAGGAAAAGAAAACCAATTTATTATCAGATGAGTGAAACATAAGAGTAAACAACTCTAGTTCCATTACTATCTTGAATTCACAGTAAACTGTCTAAATTGTAAATGCATTCCAAATGCTGCTAGTACTTAGTGATAAAAACAGAAATGCCGGCATTACACGGTTTGCAACACAAGCAAAGATATAATAAAGTAATCAGTATATGATGAAAATGTTTTTGCATTCTTTCTTTTATTGAAAATTATCCATTAGATACAAAAAATAATAGGAATTTTCAGTAATTCATTAATGTAAATGCGCCTGTATAAAAAAAATCAAACAAATGTAATAATACAAATACAGAAATTTATGAAGACGAGTGATTTTTTATGGAGAAAAAAGACTTACCAAGCGAGATCGCAGCTTCGATAGTGCTCCGACACTACGGAAGAAACTCATTTCTCTGAATGATGAATATCAATAAACGGAATCCAACCTTTTAGAGAGAATATGAAGATATGCGATCAAACAATGTGTGCATATAAAAAAGAATAAAAATATGCGATTGGAAGGTACATTATGGGCTAAGATTGACGACGAATATATTCTTTTTATTTAGGAAAACATAACTATTGGAATAAATTTGTAAACTGCTTTCTGTTCTTGGCCGTGGATGGTTGAATATGGGACATTTGTTTATTCCCGTATTAGAAGGGCAATAATATATTTCCAATTAGTCCCTCCTTAATGAGCGATGATAGAGAAAAAAATTTATGACAGAAATACTAGTCTATGCATACGGTTGTGATGAAGCAACTGGAAAATCTGAAGAGACTAACTGAAAGTCTGAAAGTAGCCAAATATATGGTTGCGAGGAAAACAAATGGAAAATCAGGAAGGACTAATTGAAAGGAGCTCGGTGAAAAGAAGGAGGCGAATTAAGAATGTGTTTCTGGGTTTGACAATGTAATTGCAAGAAAATTACACTATTTTTTTATATTGGATATTTGTTTCAAAGGCGAAATTGTTTTTTTTTCTTCTTAATTTCAAAGTACAACCAATTTCTGTTATCCGCATCAACGAAAACTTTCAAGTTTTAATTGAATAAGAACCAAATATTTTAAATCAAGGACATATACGGATATTCTGTAGCTTAGATGTCATTACGTCCATGTCTTTTTTTGATGTTATTGTGTTGAATAAGAACCATTGCTTTGAAATTGGTACATACGTCATCCTGTAGCTTAGATGTCATTACGTCCATGTCTTTTTTTGATGTTATTGTGTTGCTTTGATAAGTGATCACATAAATAAGCATATTTGCTTTTGAATTTTCGTTCTTGCCTGTAGCATAAGAATTGGTCACGTATATTTGCTTTAACATTAATGGCATGTTCTGTCGTGCATTGCTTAATTTAATGCACATGGACACACTTCCTTTATATATATTTTTCTTTGAAAAAGTCATATACTTGGATATGGGCCTGCATTGGTTAATTAAAGTAAGCATCCTTGATTGAATTATTTCGTCCCTACTTGCATGTGCATGTTTTAGTTGACATCACTTTGTACACTTTATTTGCCTTTTCATATAAGTAGCCTAGCTCGACTATTTATATATACCATATTGCTTTAATACTTCACTTAACCTTCAAATAAATAAACAAAAGCATTGTCTGTGGTTGCAAATATTCATTATATCTATATGTCATCAGTATATGTTGACCTCTAGTGTTTCATTTGTAAATGAATTTGTACTAATAGGCAAGCAAGGTACAAACAATAATATCCCATTTCAGAAACTAATATATAAAATATTTGATTGTTATCACTTACATATTTAAATAGACTGTCTTTTTCAGATCAAAAGAATAGAATTTCACTTCTGAATTCTATTGACTCATCCAACAAAGATAGTTTATATTTCTTTACTTTGTTTTTGAAATGGTCCCAGTAAGCAAGTTGGTACAAATCATTGAGTTAACTAGATTATTAAAGATGATCATCTAACAACTTATTAGCCCTCTAGATTCAAAAACTGCACAGATAAAATTTTGCTCTTCATATGCAGAAACATAGTCTTTGTCCCATCAACTCTAGCTCAAAAAAGTCAGATTACTCAAGATCATCAACTTCCAATGGAAGTCAGTCTGATTTTATTCACAGCGTAAAATCTTCTGAAGTAAATGATTCCCAAGGATTTATCGGCTCGTTTATTGGTTGTTTTGTTCCCCACACTACAACAAAGGCAGCGTATAGCGACGGCAAAAATGCGTCGGCGGCCGTTGCTAATTGCCGTCGCTTTTCAATCCGTTGCCATCAGGAAAAGCAACGGCATAAGCGACGGCTCCGTCGCTAATATAGCGACGACAAGCGACGGTATCTTACACGTGTCAACGCCACGTGGCAGTTAGTTGTTCCAAAAGCAAGTCTGTTACTCGCCGTTGCATGCCATTACTAGCCGTCGCTATTTTTGCCCAGTAAGCCGTTACTAGCCGTCGCTTTTCTGGGTAAAATCTGCTGTGCATACAGCAGCTATCCTTCCATCAAACCTCATCCCAAACCTCAAACCGTCTTTTCAAACCTCAATAATATCAACAACAACACATCTCAACAATACCCACAACATCAATATTCAACAATATAACCAAAAAAACACAAAAACCAACCAAACCAACATAGTATACAAAAACCAACCAAACCCAAACATCATCCAAAATGCCAAGTATCCAAACCCAAGTATCAAATCTAGTCTAAATACATACCCACAAGAATAGTAAAACTATGCATCATCATCCTCCTCGACATCATCAGATCCATCTCCCTGCTCCCCAGGCATAGAGCCGTGCTCCTGATAAAATGCTGCAATGCGCTCATCTATCTGCTGTGCCAGTTGGCCCCTTCGCCAATCGTTGAGTTCATCCAGCTGCCTCTGCATCTGAGCAATACGCTCCTCCTCCATCGATTTTCCATAAGCTCTTTGAAAATTAACAGCCTGTGAAATAACTGAAGTTAATACGATAGCATTTCACATGAATTTTGAATGAATTGGATAGTATATAAATAATTCTTTTGATGTGAGAATAATATGGATCTTTTAATATGAAGTTAGTGAAATGGTTTACCTCCTGATTGCCGAAACCATAACGCCTATTTCGAGTAGGCGGTGCAATAACGGAATCCCAAATCCTGTTGGACTCCTCAACTGTAAGCTCTGCTCTTCCACTCGCCTGTGTCAATGCCGATGCCTTTGTCTCATATCGCCCCTGCAATTACAAACATAATTTTAAAATAATTGGTATAAAATTTACATATATACAATTTGAATCACGAGTTAGCATATTTACCATCGCTGCTTCAGCTTTGCTGTCGGTCCAATCATAGGTCGCATTCCCCTCATCATCAACAGACTCAACTGCGTGTGTGGCTCTAAAAACCTCAGCCATTGTAGGCTCCCTTCCGTACTTTGCAAACTGAAGATATACACAAATAAGATATATTGAAAATAAGCATAAATGTTATACATGAAGATATGCATCACCATATGCTAAATATATTTTATATCTACCAATTCTCTCCTATGCTGTTGGAAAGATTTAGAGCCACCTCGATGTAAATCCGGATTCTTATTCCTATTGGCTTGGTTTCTTGCTGCTACTTCCTATATTAATTTAGATACACGATTAAAATAATGCAACTAACATAATTGTAAGCATTCTCATCATAGCTTACTTTAGCTGCTTCTGACTCCCAATATGTGAGAAATCCGTTCCAGACTTCATCGCTCATCCAACCTGGCTTTTTGCCAGCCTTCTTCGCCCTTGATATTGTCTCTCTATAATTCTTCCGCATTTTTTGGTTCCAATTATTGCTAAAAACATCTAAATCATGCGGCTCCACTCGTACAACAGCCTGCATATTGAATTTATTTTGAATTACATACAGCATATTATTTTCAATAGAAATATATAAATTGTAATTACCATCAAGTCGGCCCATATAGCATTTTTAATATGAGCTGGAATGCTATCCCAATGCGGCCAAACTGCTGACATCCGACCCTTATATGATTTCTTCGAGACATCTAAAATAAACTGTGATGGTTCCACCTCGAATCCCCTGTGATTGTTAACGTGCATATTTTATATAGTTTATGTATTTTAAATAATATAATTGAAATAAATTTAACATTTACCCAACACTCTTCGGAATAATCTCTGCAACTCGGCGTGTATCTGCCTCTAAGCTACTAGGACCCGCTGCAGCTCCAGGAGACTGAGATGGAGAAGGCTGAGATGGAGAAGGCTGAGATGTACTCCTACGTCTTCTATCAGCCATATCTGCCACAATCATATATTATATATAAAAGCATAATGATCAAATGAGCATCACATAATCATACAATAAAACGATAACGCATAAATTAGAATAATACATCGCTCAGAATAGTACATCGCTCAGAATATTACATAGCTCATAATAGTACATTGCATAAGTGAATACATAGCTCAAAATAGTACATTGAATAAGTGAATACATAGCTCAATATAACACATGACATAACTCAGAATAGTACATCACATAATACAACAAACGATGCCATCTGTGATCATTCTTCATCATCTTCTGATTCAGACGTCTCGATCTCGTACTCTATATCGTTTTCTTCATTACTAACAAATGCATCTATTAAAACATTCGCTTCATCATTCAACGATCCTACATCGATGTCATCGGCTATTATTATTTCGGAATTTGGCTCAAGATCTGCTTGATACGCTGCTTCATCTGGAATATTATTTCCATCAAATGTAAATTTTGCCTTTGTTTTAAAAACAGCCCACCAGTCTGCTTTATCTTTTTTTAAGGATGGATACGGAGCAAAATAAACTTGTAATGCTTGCTTAGCTAACACGAAAGGATCATATTTATAGTAATGTGACGTATGCTTTATTTCAATTAACTTATAATCCTTATGTACGTTAATTCCAGAACCGGGAACGTTGCTAAACCAGTTGCATTTGAATAAAAAAACTTTCTCTAGCGGTTGTGTATAATAAGTCAACTCTAAAATTTGTGTTAAGACTCCATAAAAATCTTTTATATGCTCTTCTGGATCATCGCTGCCTTTGACAAATACACCGCTGTTATACGTTGATTTTTCAGCTCCATAATCTTTGGTGTTAAATTTAAATCCGTTGACGAAGTATATAGGATAGGTCTTGACATTTCTTCTTGGTCCAATAGCAAGGTGTCGTATTCCTTCGTCAACAACACTGTTATTCGGATCGTGAACATAGCTTGCAAACCACCCAGCAAATTGTTTACTGAAATCACCAGATGGATGTTGTGATTCGTATATGCTGCAAATAAATGTATTATATTCCCCTAATTATTAATATATAAATACACGTATAATTGAACTGTACAATCATTCAGTATTACCTGATAAATGGTCCAACTTCAACACAATTTAAAAGAACATATGTGTGTGCCACATGGTAGTCTCTATCATCTAACCATATTTCCACACATTTTCCGGCAGGTCTTCCATGTTGTCTAAAAATAGATAACATTGTTTGAGAAGAATCATGCTCAACAGCTTCTTCATTACGGGGAACACTTACAAACGATAAGTTCACATCGTCACTAAAGTAGTGTGAGAAAAAAAAAAGCTTCCTCTTCAAGGTACGATTTGCAAATCGAACCTTCTACTCGTGCTTTTTGTCTAATTTTTTTCTTCAAATGATTCAAGTACCTATAACAAAAATAATTAATTTAGTATATTGGTACAAGAATATACATTTTCAACTAATCAACAAGAATATTGAGGAGTTTAAAATCACCTCTCAAATGGATACATCCATCCATATTGCACAGGACCTCGAAGAAGTGCTTCGGATGGCAGATGCACAGGCAAATAATCCATTACATTAAAAAAACCGGGCGGAAATATTTTCTCGAGTTTGCAGAGCAATACAGGAATTTCTACTTCAAGTTTACGTAAATGATCTACCTTTAACGTGGTTGAACAAAGCTGTTTGTAAAACATACTTAATTCTGTTATAACACTCCATATTTTTGTTGGCAACAGTTCTTTGAATATCACAGGTAAGAAATATTCCATCATGATATGGCAATCATGACTTTTCATCCCACTCAATTTATTGTTTTTCAAGTCAACACATCTGCGAAGGTTAGAAGAAATCCCATCAGGACATCTTAGTCCTTCCACCCATTTGAGCACGAGTTTTGCTTGCTTGTTGTCTAGCTCATAACATGCTTTGGGTTTTTTGTTATCGTCGTACAACTGAAGTTCGGGCCGCTTACAGAAATGTAATATATCACGTCTCGAATTTGCATCGTCCTTGGTTTTCCCCTTTACATTCAAAACTGTATTAAAAACGTTATCAAACACATTTTTTTCATTGTGCATGACGTCAATATTATGTCGCAGTAAGAGATTTTTCCAATAAGGTAACTCCCAAAATATACTTTGCTTGCACCAGTTATGAATGTCCGATTTACCCGGAATGTCGACCTGTTTTCCAGTTTCATGAATCTTAGGATAGTCTTTCACGATTTCATATATCTCTTCACTTGTCCAAACTTTAGGTGGTAGCATATTCTCTACTCTGTTAGCTTTAAAGTTATTTTTATCCATTCTGAATTTATGATTAATATGTAGAAAACACCGATGACAGTCAAACCACGAAATTTTCTTGCCGTACTTTAATGAAAATACTCGTGATTCTTCCATACAATATGGACAAGCTAGACGTCCAGCTGTGCTCCAACCTGAAAGCATGCCATATGCGGGAAAATCATTAATAGTCCATAATAAAGAAGCGAACATACGAAAATTTCTTTTTCTCGAAATGTCATATGTTTCAACTCCTTCACGCCATAGTGTTTTCAATTCTTCGATCAACGGTTGTAGATAAACATCAATTCCTTGAGTCGGATCATCAGGACCGGGAACGACAATCGTTAAAAACATATATGGAGTTTTCATACACATCCATGGAGGTAAGTTATAAGGAGTGACAATAATAGGCCATGATGAATATTTACTACCAAATTGAGAGAATGGCGAAAATCCATCTGTACATAAACCGAGCCTAACATTACGGCTCTCTCGAGCAAATTCAGGATACGTCCTATCGAAATGTTTCCATGCTTCTCCATCAGATGGATGTATCAATGTTCCTTCTACTGGTGTTCTCACGCTGTGCCATCGCATATGACATGCTGTAGCAGAAGAAGCATATAGCCGTTGAAGTCTGGGAGTGATGGGTAAATAATGCATTCTTTTATAAGGGACTTCTTTTCCTTTCTTTTTCCTTGGTTTGTATCTTTCCTCGTTACATATTCTGCATTTTTTAAGGTGAGCGTCGTCTTTCCAAATTACATGCAACCTTTAACACATGTGTCTATCTTCTGGTATGGCAATCCAAAAGCAGACATAAGTTTTTTAACTTTATAATGACTATCGCACATCAAATTATTGGGTGGCATGTGTCGTTTAGCAGTTTGTACAATTGCTGTAAACGATGCTTCTGTAAGATTGAATTTTGATTTCATCGTGATGTATTCAGCGGTTACAGATAATTCGGTTCCACTTTCACATCCATCCCACAATGGTCTCTTAGCGGAATCCAATAAATCATAAATTTTTTTAGCTTCCATAGTCGGTTCTTCACCATTTTCGTTTTCAATGTCGTCTTGATCAATGGATGGAAACATTGATCGGGCTGCATCTTGCACCATATTTTCTATTGGATTTGCCGCTGTATTATCATCCTCTTCCACTACAGGATTAGGTGTATATTGAACAAACTCTCCGTGACGATCCCATAAATAATAATTCGGTACAAAACCAAATTTATACAAATGAACTTCTACTACATCTGCCTTCCAATGCTTCAGATGTTTGCACTTAGCACACGGACAACGAATGTCTACGTTATTTCCATTATTAGATTTAGCAAATCTAATAAACTCGTGTACACCGTTAACAAAATGTTCCTTTATTGATCCTTTCATACCTTTTCGGGATTCATACATCCAACTACGATCGAGAAAATAATCGAACATATCTCCTGATTTGCAAAAATTATATTAGAAAATTCAAACAAACACTTCATTGAAACTTTATTAATAATTTGACAAATTAGACTGAACTTCAGTAAATTTAATAATTTGGTAAACTAGACTAACTTTATTAATTTGGTAAATTTTAAACTAACTTTAGTAAATTTTAATAAATTAGACTGAACAAATTTATTAGTTTCAAACTAACTTTTAAATTTTATTACTTTAGTAAATTGCACTTAATAAATTATTCGATTGTTTTATAAAATACAGATCATATATATACAACACTTGATAATACTTGTTTAACGGCCGGTCATCCTACTTCCCATTACAAACACAATAACGTAATCATATTTTATAAATCATTTCAGATTAAACGATTCAACAAAATTTCGGCAGCACTTCCCTTTATTCCCTGTATCGTACACAAATGCATGTACACAGGGAAAAAAAGGAAGTGCCATCGAAATTTCGTTAACCGTTTAAACTGAAATGATTTATAAACTGCGATTACGTTATTGTGTTTGTAACTTGTCCAATACTGGGACAAATCCAACAAATATTGTATCAGATGAATACAGATGTCCGTTCTGTGTAAAAACGAACATCCATATAACGATCATATACAACACTTGTCAGACGGGGCCAAAAATTGTCTAAGGGGTTCACACAAATAAAACAAATTTTCTAATTTATATTTTAACAACTATAAATTTTTTAATAATACGTTCAATAAATATTTGTCAAGTAAATTTCACATTTTAACACGATTACACTTATAACTAACGCATGCTAAATAATTAAATTTTCACCTAATCGACAACCGACATTGCATAAACTTATCAATAAGCATCTTAAAATGGTATCACCATCTTAATCCAAATCACGTCACCAATCGTTAATTCTACAATAACCAACATCATAATAGTATGCTTTAATCATCGTTTTCAACGTCGAAATAAAATGATTTTATTCTTAAATTAACCTACATTACTACTATCACCATACGTATACCACGTAACTACCAATCTCAAACCCATAAACATGCCATTAACAACCAATTTTTAGACCCAATAAACATGCAAATAAACCCTAATTAAACCCTAATTGAATAGAAAATAGGGTTAGAACACATACCGGATCAATTTGGGAAGTAGGGAGCGAACGTTTGAGCACCGAATCGGCGGGGCGACGGGGGGGGGGGGGTTTCTTTTTTTTTTAGGTTTTGTGGAATATGGAAGAAGAAGGCTCGGTTCTGGCTGATATACAGATCGAGCGACGGTTAGCGACGGCCGCTTTTTTAGCCGTCGCAAACCGTCGCCCCAGTCCGACGCTATGCCAACCGATTTTAGTAGTGCCATAAATCAACTGAAAAAGATGACGATGACAGTGGAAATGTTCCAACAGTTGATTCATTATCCAGTTATTCAGGTACTCTTAATATCGTAGCCATAAATTTTTCTGTAAATTTAGAGTAGGGAGATTCAGACGGTTATATTCTGATTTTGCAGGGTCATGAACATCCACTAGAAGCAGCAGCAGTCAATCTAGGCTTACCAAATTTAGCAGTTCCTATACTG
Organism: Allium fistulosum; assembly: GCA_030737815.1. Classification (NCBI taxonomy): domain Eukaryota; kingdom Viridiplantae; phylum Streptophyta; class Magnoliopsida; order Asparagales; family Amaryllidaceae; genus Allium; species Allium fistulosum. The sequence continues at coordinate 285,986,406 of CM060904.1, read as the reverse complement.
TCAGTGATGCAAAAGGGTCAACTGAATTCTCAATTCCCATCTCATGCAAGGCTACTAAAAATTTCTCTACAGAAAATATAATCGGGGAGGGTGGTTTTGGTATTATTTATAAAGGAAAGCTCAAGGATGGTACTCTAATTTCTGTTAAGCACGCCAAAAAGGTAACAAGAATTTGATGCTTAATAACTTGATATCAGTAGGTGTTAATTTCATTTTTAATTCATCTTCTGATAGAATTTACTTCAGCATTTGTCATATGAGTTCAAGACAGAAATCCAAATTTTTCCAAGAATAGACTATTTAAATTTGGTGAAATTTCTTGGTTTTATAGAGCAAGATGATGAATGGTTAATTGTTGTTGAGTGCATCGGCAATGGAAATTTACGTGAACATCTAGATGGTCAGTACATATACATTTACTCTATAAGATGGTACGATACTCTGATACATACAGAGAAGAAACTGTCTTGTTAGTAAAGCTTCATTGTGTACTGACTATTGAGAAACAATATAGAATATAATTGTAATGCAGGCATTCACGGTGAAGTATTAGAGCTTGCAGCGCGGTTGGAAAATCTGTCAAATTTGTCTTTATATTCATGACAAATTTGTCAAATTTAATTAGGGGGTTCTATGCTTTAATTTTAAGTTAATAGCAAGTAGTTTTATTTAAGTAAATGAGAATCAATGACATGGAACCGTCTCATGGATCATTGAGATGCTTTAAATTCAATTGAAGATTCATCCACTGTTGACTTTCTGCATATTTTTTGTTTATTTTGCAGCTTGGGATTTTGCTTAGGGAGAGAAGCATCTGAAATATCTTTAATTTGCGTTTGCACGTGGGCAACTGAGTTCAAATTGTTGCCTTCACTTATGTATTAGATTCTACAGTTAGCTTGGAGTTGTCATTGCTTCACTAAGAAATGCAGTCGTTATACTATGACGAAGTATATTATACTATGATGAAGTATATGCTTGGCAAATTCAGGAATCATTTCTTTCTTGTTGTTTAGGGTTTACATGTACAATAGATGTTGTTTACTTGTTTTACTATGAGATGATGGTTTCACTATGAAATGAAGTTGTATTATGAGCTAAAAGTTGTAAGTTTGTAATTAAGCACTTGTAGTAGTTGTATTATAAATTGGGTTTGTCATCTATTACTGGTTTTGTATTCACGTTATTTATAAAATGTACTATATATATTTTGAAACTACATGTAGAATATCTGTATACCATGAAACTGCATTTAGAAATGGATTTAAGCTGTGATTAAAATGGTTTTAAGCTGTGGCCTTTTTTTTAATTTCGCCACGGCTCAGGGTCGTGGCTAATTTATATATTGCCACGGCTCTAAGCCGTGGCAAAAGTTTAATTTGCCACGGCTCTGGGCCGTGGCAAATTTTTTGCCACTGCCAATTTTGCCACGGCTCAGAACCATGGCAAAATTATTTAGCCACGGCTCAAAGCCGTGGCAAATTTGCTTTTCTGGTGTAGTGAGAATCTAGCATTTCGAGACTCGATAATGGTGTTTTCATGAATGTCATCTATTTCAGATTTATACACCAAAAATCGATATGCACTACTATTATGAGCATACCCAATGAATATGCAATCTATAGTTTTTGGACCAATTTTGACCTTTTTCGGTTTTGGTACTTCTACTTTGGCAAGGCACCCCCACACTCTTAAGTATTTGTAGGAAGGTGGTCTTCCTTTCCATAGTTCATGGGGTGATTTGAAAGTCTTTTTGCGAGGCACTTTGTTCAGTATGTGATTAGCTGATAGTACTGCTTCGCCCCAAAAATTGTCTAGTAAACCAGAACTAATTAGCAGGGCATTCATCATTTCCTTGAGAGTTCGATTCTTACGTTCTGATATTCCATTAGATTGTGGAGAATATGGTGCTGTAGTTTGATGAATTATACCATTTTGAGCGCAAAATTCCTCGAATGGAAATTCATATTCACCACCTCTATCGCTTCGCAAGGCTTTTATCTTTTTGTTCAGTTGATTTTCAACTTCTGCCTTGTATTGTTTAAACATTTCAAACGCTTCATCTTTGCTTCTTAGTAGGTACACATAACAGTACCTAGTGCAATCGTCGATAAAGGTAATAAAATATTTTTTACCACCTATGGTTTGACACATCTTTAGATCACAAACATCTGTGTGTATTAGGTCTAAAGGCTCGGTATTTGTTTCCTGGGGAATTGACCAGGCAACTTAGTACTCGGCCTCCCCATCGATCAGTTAAACAATGAGCGTTCGGCATGTTAAAACCGTTCGGCACGAGCACAGCGTTCGACATCTAAAGGGCGTTCGGTATGGGATAACGTTCGGCATCTAGGAGCGTCCGGCATCGATAAACGTTCGGTAGTGAATACCGTTCGGCCAAGGAAGAACGCTCGGCATAAAATCGTTCGGCATCCATGAACGTTCGGCCTACAAGGTACGCTCGGCATTCCCGGACTGTTCGGCATTCCAGCCTCATTCGACCTGCATCCCTCACTCAACACCACATCTCTTCCGGTACGTATCTCATTCGGCAATCACCTGCAGCTCGTCATCCAAGGTCATTCAATACAAATGGATGTTCGGCATTCAGAGTGTCTGGCCTCACCTCGTTCGGCATAAAGAGGGAGGCTCGACATTCTGTCGTTCAGCCTATCTGGTTCGGCGCATAGGACTTATACTATTTGGACCGAGTTATTCAGCTACCAGGCCCACCAGAGAAGTCCAACCCACCTTCGTCTATAAATAGAGAGGCAGGGGCACAATGAAAAGGGTCTTTTTTTTTTAGAACACTGGGGAGACTCTGCCATTTTTGAGACTCATCTTCTCTACTTAACAACTTCATTCAAGCATTTGATCTACGAATTGTATTTGTAATCAATCATTAAGAAGATCAATAAAGTTTAATCTCAAAGTGGACGTAGGCAATTACGCTGAACCACTATAAATTTGGTGTTCTTACTTTCTGCATTTAAATTAGCATATTCTTCCTTGTTTAATTTAACTTCATCACTTACATCTCTACACAATCTTTCTCAACGAGGTTAGTGACCAATTTTGGTGCTAACACTTTGGTGCTTTCACTGAGAATTGAATTCTCAGCCTGATTGGATCTCATCGTCCACTAGTGGATTTTCATATTCGCGAGATAGATCCAGTTGTTTACTAGGAAACTTCCTATTCTACTCAGATTTGAAAGAAATCTAAAGGAAGCTGATAGCCATATTCATATAAACCAAGTCTATGTAAGATATGGGGACTGGGCGTTGAAGTTTACAGTCATGTTGAATAAAGGCCGACCCCCCTCTGAAGCCAATTTAGCCGATCGCTCCAGAAAAGGAGTTTGCCGACCGCTCCAGAAAAGGTGTATGCCCATCGCTCCAGAGAATTCCCCATGCCGAGCAGAATTCCCATGCCGAGCAGCATCCAGGCCGAGCAGAGCTCCCATGCCGAATAGAATTCCCATGCCGAGCAGCATCCAGGCCGAGCAGAGCTCCCATGCCGAGCAGAATTCCCATGCCGAGCAGCATCCAGGCCGAGCAGAGCTCCCATGCCGAGCAGAATTCCCATGCCGAGCAGCATTCAGGCCGAGCAGAGCTCCCATGCCGAGCAGCATTCCCATGCCGAACAGCTTTGGCCGAACCACTCCAGGCCGACCCACTCTGGCCGAACAGTCTTGGCCGAACAGCTTTGGCCGAACCACTCCAGGTCGACCCACTCTGGCCGAACAGTCTTGGCCGAACAGCTTTGGCCGAACCACTCCAGGCCGACCCACTCTGGCCGAACAGTCTTGGCCGAACAGCTTTGGCCGAACCACTCCAGGCCGACCCACTCTGGCCGAACAGCTTTGGCTGAGCCACACGCCAACACCGAACGCCCCAATGCCGAACGGTACTTCTGTGCCGAACGAAGCATCCAGACCGATCCATGCACTGTATACCGATCTCTCTCTCAAAAAACAATCTGACTGGTCCCTATAAAAAAAATATATGGATCGAGTACGACCCTTATTCTCAAAAAAAATCTTTTTCGGGTACGACCCAAATTACCAAAAAAGAGTCTCCTAGCCGCAGCGCAGTGCCTCCGGATAGCGAGTTCAAAACTCAACTTAATAAAGGAACATTCTATCCACTTCCCTGACATCTCATGATCGACCAAGGCATAGAGGATCTAGCGGCAGCTTATGAACGGCATCAAGGGAACGGACAAGCAACCGCTATTCAAACGGTACTCCCAAAAGTTGGAGAACATAGATGATATGACTCTAGCAAACGCCAAAATGACTCCAAGCAAACCAATGCTCTAATACTAACAAGGGTATCATACTGATCGCGTTTGAGGAAAGTCGACCTCCAGATATATTTTGGCAGCTAGTTAGCTAAAGAGCCTCCTACGACTATGGATCGTTTCTTTTACAAAATGAATCAGAACTAAAGTGAGGAGGAGTGGAGCAGACTAAGAAAAATAACAATGAAGGCCCATTGGCTAAGGATGTAGATCCCAGTAGCCGAAACAAGACTTCAGAATTCAGCTCATATGCTCTTTGAAAGATTCAATTGACAACCTCTACTTGAAGACTCAGGACTCGGAGTGGTACTGGAAACCAACCTCGAGAGAGTACACCAAAGTCTAAAGAAAATCAGGGGAATGTTGTATATTCCCAGATGCTCACTGATCCTAACACGGGCGATTACAAACACCTCCGAGGTGTGATCGAAAAGATGACCTAGAAAGGGAAGCTTCAATAGTATGTACAAGTCCTGCAGAATGGCAGGCAGCGAATATCCGATGCCTATTAATAAAGGGCTATGATTATCAATTGGACGGTTGACGGCCGACATCCCTTTGAAAGGAGCCAAGGGCAGAGTCGAATAGCGAGCACACGATGCTGCTTCACATATCAATGAGATTTACCATAATCTTCTTTAAATTATTTCCATTTCCATCTCTATTTCAATTGTTCTATGAACTACGACTAGCTTGAACTAAACTACTTTCAAAACGATGCAGGTGACCAGGTACTCAGATTTGGTTGCCAACCAATCTACGCAGACCATGATCGGACGTGTGGAGTTACATCTGGACGAGCATAATTCTATCGCTCATCATCAACCATATGCCTTTGATTTGTGGCTATGGATTAAATACAATGTACAACATCACGATGCACGGAGAGCTGAATTCCATCCTGCAAGTGGAATTTATTCAAGTAGAGAGTGGCTGCGATACGGCTGGCGACTCGCTAAGTGAAACTCGAGCTCGGGGGCAAGCCATCACATCATGGCTAAAAATTGGTTGATACACGACGATCCTTCGCACAACTCCGTACTCCCAGAGTGCGAGACGGAGTATAAACATCTACTTAACTCCGTACTCCCAGAGTGCGAGATGGGGTATAAACATCTACTTAACTCCGTACTCCCAGAGTGCGAGATGGAGTATAAACATCTACTTAACTCCGTACTCCCAGAGTGCGAGACGGAGTATAAACATCTACTTAACTCCGTACTCCCAGAGTGCGAGACAGAGTATAAATGTTAATCAACTCCGTACTCCCAGAGTGTGAGACGGAGTATAAACATTCGCTTAACTCCGTACTCCCAGAGTGCGAGACGGAGTATAAACATTAATCAACTCTGTATTTCCAGAGTGCGAGACGGAGTATAAACATCTACTCAACTCCGTACTCCCAGAGTGCGAGACGGAGTATAAACATACATCAACTCCATACTCATCCCCAAAACTGGGGGCAGAACCAAAGCAAAGCACGCTAGTTGAACATTTGTCTAAAAGAAGATTGCAATGAAATGATTAAAAGACGACTGTCAAGCAATCAACTGAACGGAAATATTCAGCATGAAAGACTGTGGTTTTTCAAAGCACGTCATGTTTACACAAGTCGTCCTTTGGGGGGCAAATGTTATCCCGCCTTTTGGCAAGGCCGTGACACCAAGAACTTGATTAGAAACCAGTGATAGTTCGTCTTGGAGATCGGTTACACAAAGGCTCACTATGGATATCGATGGATTTTATCCGAGTCTGGATCGAGCCACGATTAACAAGACATAACAATCAAAGCCAGGGAAGCCAACGTTCCAAGTTTCAAGACGATCTGAGTTCGTATGCTCAACTTATGATCGATTCGAACAACCGACCATCCATCCATCAACCTCCACATTTGACTTGGAGACCTAAACTGCTTGGAATGAACATGGCCCGATCATCCACTCCAATCGAGTCATAGAACAAAGTTCGACAAAATACAGATACCCCTCATGAAGCTCAGTGACACCGGGATCCGTCTAAAGTGGACGTGATTTGATCATCTACACATCAAATCCTACCCTGAACACGAAAGGTTGTTCGAAAGCCCAACTTGAAGTAGCTATGGTGGACTGCGTACTCGCTAACCATCGCTGTCAATATATGGACACGACTGCACCTTGGAACATATGCAACTTACTTTGTCTACTCAACAATCTACTATCCTTATTTTCTAGAAGGGAATACGGAGCAAATTGTAAGAGATTTGGCTATCTAACCCAACATGGATGTGATCCAACCATCTGTCATATACCTCCTTCCTTGACTTGAATGGAAGAGCTATAATCACCAAGCGGACGAGAATCGATCATCCAATTTTCAAATTCCGTCCCTTATCCTGGGGGGCAGAATCCCATTCCGTGAGCAAACGTGGTTCGATTGTTCATTCGATGACATTAGCCTCGATATAGTAGATAAATACAAATTAAAGAATGGAAATATGAGTGCTCTCAACTTAAACCTCCAAGTCCTCAGATTGTGGACTGGAGTACTCTAAGTCCCCAGAGCGTGGACTAGAGTATAAATGACTTAAGCCTCCAAGTCCCCAGAGTGCGGACTGGAGTACTCTAAGTCCCCAGAGCATGGACTAGAGTATAAACGACTTAAACTTCCAAGTCTCCAGAGTGCGGGCTGGAGTACTCTAAGTCCCCAGAATGCGGACTAGAGTATAAACGACTTAAACCTCCAAGTCCCCAGATTGTGGACTGGAGTACTCTAAGTCCCCAGAGCGTGGACTAGAGTATAAACGACTTAAGCCTCCAAGTCCCCAGAGTGCGGACTGGAGTACTCTAAGTCCCCAGAGCGCGGACTAGAGTATAAACGACTTAAACCTCCAAGTCTCCAAAGTGCGGACTGGAGTACTCTAAGTCCTCAGAACGCGGACTAGAGTATAAACGACTTAAACCTCCAAGTCCCCAGAGTGTGGACTGGAGTACTCTAAGTCCCCAGAGCGCGGACTAGAGTATAAACGACTTAAACCTCCAACTCCCCAGAGTGCGGACTGGAGTACTCTAAGTCCCTAGAGCGCGGACTAGAGTATAAATGACTTAAACCTCCAAGTCCCCAGAGTGCGGACTGGAGTACTCTAAGTCTCCAGAGCGCGGACTAGAGTATAAATGACTTAAATCTCCAAGTCTCCAGAGTGCGGATTGGAGTACTCTAAGTCCCTAGAACGCGGACTAGAGTATAAACGACTTAAACCTCCAAGTCCCCAGAGTGTGGACTGGAGTACTCTAAGTCCCCAGAGCGCGGACTAGAGTATAAACGACTTAAACCTCCAAGTCTCCAGAGTGCGGACTGGAGTACTTTAAGTCCCTAGAACGCAGACTAGAGTATAAATGATTAAAACCTCCAAGTCCCCAGAGTGCGGACTGGAGTACTCTAAGTCCCCAGAGCGCGAACTAGAGTATAAATGACTAAAACCTCCAAGTCTCCAGAGTACGGACTATAGTCCCCAGAGCATGGATTAGATTATAGACGACTTCAGAAAAATCCCTAAATCCCAAAAGCGGACCAGATTACTCTAAGTTCCCAAAGTGCGAACTAGAGTATAAACGAGTTGACGAAAATCTCTACGTCTCGAACTGTGGACTAAAGCATAAACCGTTCGACAAATCTCTAAGTCCCCGGAGCATGGACCGAAGCATGAACACAAATTGGGCGCGAGTCAACCGGGGGGAGAATAACACTAAGTCACCAGAATGCAGAGTGGTGTATAAACATCGATAAATAGACGAGTGGATTCCGGCCATTTTCTATTCCGCAAACTTCGGCCTGGAATCGACAGGAGGATTATTAACCCGCTGAGGATGGAGTTCGACCATCCAACTAGTGACCTGGCCAAATCAATGCTGGGGGCAGGGGTACAAAACACTAAAAAGCTGAATACGACAGCTCATTGTAGCTCTAGCGTGGCGTTCTTTATAACTTGAGGCAGCGACTGCAGGGAGGCCTCAATACAGAACCAATCGAAATGGCATCCAAAGCTACGAGCAACCTACTATATCATACCTCAGACCAAGGGTCAATGCCGATCCACACCAAGCACTTACGAATGTGACTCGGATGTTTTTTGAAAAACTATGACCCCTAAAGTATGGAAAGGAGGGTAAACCACGAATACTTGGTCAAAAATTCTCCAGCACCCTCGTTCGATTCGTCAGGAGGAGTATGAAACTGGATGAGCATAACCCGACTGCATTTGTAGCCAACTTTACCCCGAGATCTGATTACAGAGCATGAGCCAAAGTGGACGTGGATGACCATCCACTGTCCAAATTACGCCCTGAAACTTACGTGGCATCGAAGTATTCCTCTTGGAATGAAAAACCACGATAAAATCCAAGATAGGCGAGACCTAGTCTCCCATCGACTGACATGATCCCGCGATTCAACGGGAAAGAGAGTAAAGCTAAAGTGGGCGTGGCTGACCTTCCTACTTATCGGTATATGCCCCAGACCTGGGGGCACGAGCGAGAAGCAAGATGAATGTGAACCGACTATTTACCAATCACCTCTACGTCTTTGGAGTTTAGGTGAAAACATAAACATAGCTAGGACGAGACTCAACCGTCCATGCTGTACATTTATCAACCCGAGACTGGGAGAAGACGCATGGTCATCCAAGAACTGGCTACGATTGCTCAGTATTAAAACTTATATATAGTGCTTACAGCTACTCAAGGCAATGAACGAAAGGATGCCTAGAGATAGAATCATTAAATCGATGCCAAAGCTTGTGAGCAACTGACTGTCACTCCAACCCGAAGGGCGAGTGAAGGATCATGAATGCGTTGAATAGAAAATGCATTACTCGAATATACAAGCAAGTTCAAACTCATTGCAAGATCCAGCTATGCAGTTGCACGCAACTCGAGGCTGGCCCCTACCCGACATTTTCTTCAACGTGCTTTTAAGCCTGATCTTTGGCCATTTGTAGATAATCAATTAGAGCATTCAGAGCCCTTCATTATTTGACTTAATAACTCATGACAAGACTCTAGGATTCGACCAGAGTAACCATCAACATTGACCGTCCAAACCATTTTTCACATTGAATGTTATGTAGAATAGTTACATCTTTACTCAAAGAATCTGGGACGACACCTGCTAATATGACGGTCGACATTACAGCCAGCCATGGCGACCCTTTCCGGGTGCTGAATATCGGATCACAGCTCAGTGCGGTGATGATAAAAGAATTAGTTGGATTTTTCTGAATAAATAATGATATGTTCCCTTGGACCCATTCTGACATGCATATGTGATTTCATCAACTATCGCGAGCCATGCATGGGATATCAACCCGAAGCTACGAAAGCTAGCACAATCTCTATTGATTTCATCATGAAAGATCCACTCTTACTTTTAGGCTCACCCCATCAACGTCTATGCCTACCAGCCGTTGCGACAGGGCACACAATAACCTGAGACTTCTGAAAGACTACTTAAATAGAATACCGAACTAAGCTAATTCAATATCACTTATTTCCTATGAAGGGCTATCCAAGAACGGAAATTAGCAGACCTCACGCCCAAATTCACTACCTCAGATGACTACTCGAAGAGTAGCAGAGAACCAACCATAAGATGGAAAATGTACGTGGATGGAGCATCCAATGATCAGTGTTATGGCTTGATAATGACTCCTGAGGAACGATCAATCTGCTACGTCCTAAAACTCGATTTACCTGTAACAAACAACGATGCTTAGTATGAAGCCTTGACTGCCAGCCTCAAACTTGCTAGAGGATTTGAAGTGAAAACTTTACATATCTTTTGTGATTCTTGATTGGTAGTATACAAATTTAAGGAAGTTGATCTTGCTAGGGGGCATTGTCTTGCTCCTTATCTCGGCCAAGTTCAAGAGCTACTAATTGACTTCACGTATTACATCTTTACACACGTACTCAACGAACAAAATGAAATGGTGTCATGGTTGACTCCTATCAAAGACTATCTACAATGAGGAATTCTTACTGAACGGAGGAATGGAAAACGACAGATCCTCCTCAAAGCTTCACGCCAAATCATCTAAGAATAAGTCGTGTGTCAAAAGGAGTTTATCAATCCCCATGCTTCGGCATATCGCCCATGATGATATCTTGAGCAAAGTCTATGAAGATGAATGCGGTAATAACATCAGGGGGAAAACCATGATAAAGAAGATACTCTGCTACAGGTATTACTGGCCAACTATCAACCCAGATGCGGTTGATCATGCTAGACAATGTGACGAGTGCAAGATGTTTGCAAAAAATCCGGGAACCCCGCCGGTGGAAATTATTCAAATGGCTAGTTCATAGCCGTTTGCCACTTGGGGGCACTGAAATCATCTTCTTGTCGATCCTAAAGGTGGTGCGAAATACACCATCATAGCAGTTGATTACGTCACCAAATGGGCAGATGAAGAACTCTTAACCACGACCAAGATGAAGAAAATAATTCACTTCTTTATCCGTAACGTCATCTGTCCTTATGACCTTCCATGATCCATTATAACTGAAAATGGATAGGTTGAAGCTGTGAACAAAATCATAGAGTCTGTAGACTCTGTGCTGAAGAGAGGTTTGGAAAACGCCTCAAGTGGCTGATTGCAACCCTTATTTCATAGAAAATACAAACAAGGAATCGCGATTGAATTGCAATTAAACTAGATGGAGTTGGCGACGACTTATGAGCATATAAAATGCATCCGAGAGACAATGGCAAAAACATGTTCCCGAACGTGCATGTGTACATCTGAAAAAGTTCGACTTCTTGAGATCAACAGAAATTGAATTCTCACTAAGGGTTATTAAGAGAAGACTAGATCAGATAGCCAAAGCTTATTAGCTCTGCAGAATCAAACACGAATGGCCACTGATATTCTCAAGAAGGCATCTCCAAGAGGATTTAACCAAGGTTCGAAGCGGAGCATGGAGGATACGTAATTCAAAGCGTATCACGTTCGGTCACGTAATACACTTTGGGGGGCAAGTGTTTCCTGGGGAATTGACCAGGCAACTTAGTACTCGGCCTCCCCATCGATCAGTTAAACAATGAGCGTTCGGCATATTAAAACCGTTCGGCACGAGCACAGCGTTCGACAACTAAAGGGCGTTCGGTATGGGATATCGTTCGGCATCTAGGAGCGTCCGGCATCGATAAACGTTCGGTAGTGAATACCGTTCGGCCAAGGAAGAACGCTCGGCATAAAATCGTTCGGCATCCATGAACGTTCGGCCTACAAGGTACGCTCGGCATTCCCGGACTGTTCGACATTCCAGCCTCATTCGACCTGCATCCCTCACTCAACACCACATCTCTTCCGGTACGTATCTCGTTCGGCAATCACCTACAGCTCGTCATCCAAGGTCATTCAGTACAAATGGATGTTCGGCATTCAGAGTGTCCGGCCTCACCTCGTTCGGCATAAAGGGGGAGGCTCGACATTCTGTCGTTCAGCCTATCTGGTTCGGCGCATATGACTTACACTATTTGGACCGAGTTATTCAACTACCAGGCCCACCAAAGAAGTCCAACCCACCTTCGTCTATAAATAGAGAGGCAGGGGCACAATGAAAAGGGCCTTTTTTTGAAGAACACTGGGGAGACTCTGCCATTTTTGAGACTCATCTTCTCTACTTAACAACTTCATTCAAGCATTTGATCTACGAATTGTATTTGTAATCAATCATTAAGAAGATCAATAAAGTTTAATCTCAAAGTGGACGTAGGCAATTACGCTGAACCACTATAAATTTGGTGTTCTTACTTTCTGCATTTAAATTAGCATATTCTTCCTTGTTTAATTTAACTTCATCACTTACATCTCTACACAATCTTTCTCAACGAGGTTAGTGACCAATTTTGGTGCTAACAGTATTCCTTTCAACATGATGAAAAGAAGTTCTTGTCAATTTTGATTCGGCACATGTTTCACATTTGTAATTGGAATCAATTGCAAACTTAGGTATAAATTCTAAGTTAATCATTTTTCGCAATGTATCAACGTTAACATGGCCTAATCTAGCATGCCATATATTAAATGACTCAGATATATAAACAGAAGAATCGATTTTATTATCAATCTCCTTTGGTACAACAGTCATTACATTCATTTTAAACAGACCATCACTCACATACCCTTTACCTACATATACTCCGTTCTTAGACAAGACAAATTTATCAGAAACAAAGACCAACTTGAAACCATTCTTACTCAACAATGATCCCGAAACTAAGTTCTTGCGGATATCTGGAACATGTAGGACATCATTCAGAGTAAGTTCTTTCCCGGATGTCATTTTAAGGACTATTCTTCCTTTGCCTTCAACCTTTGACGTGAAGGAGTTTCCCATAAAGAGTTGCTCTTCTTGCGTCACTGGTTTATAGTTGGTGAACATCCACTTGTTGGCGCAAATATGTTTCGTAGCACCAGTGTCAACGAACCATTCTTTCATGTTGCCAACCAAGTTACATTCTGAGATTACTGCGGACAGATTCATTTCGAAGACATCTTCTAACTCCGCAACATTGGCTTGGTCTTTCTTTTTGTTCTGATTCTTTGGACCTCGACATTCACTTGCCTTATGTCCTTTCTTCCCGCAATTATGACAGTTTCCTTTGAACTTCCTTGTCTTCTTTACATTCGGGTTGTTTTCCCTTTTTCTTTTGTTGTTCTTTTCGGTTTCGACCACATTTGCCTTTGCCACCTGTAACGACCCCGAATTTTATATGAATTTAAATTGATAATTTATTTAGTCTTTGAATAAAATCTGTAAAATCAATTGATTTTAGTGATGCGAGTTTCCCCGAAGTAAAATAAATTCTGTATAAATCATTTAAAATAAAAATATTGAATATATATGTATACGGGCATATATGAGTAAATTTGAATATATATGTATAGATTTGAATTTGAATTTAATTCTTAGATAAATGGTTTAAAAATAAATAAATAAAATATATAGACTTTTGACACAAGGAAATAAATAAATTCAAAACAACATATTAATAAACTATGTAATGATATAAAATAACACATTAGCTAAATAAAATCCAACAACAGTTAAAAATAGAAATGTATTCACTTATATTATAAAAACAAAGAAAATACAAACATTAATATGTATTCATGTATGAACACTTGCAAAAGAAGATGCTAGTGTAAATATCTATGTACAAAATCAAATTGGGTAAAGTATATTTGTACAGCTGAAATAAGCATATTGTACAAGGCAATCAATGCCAAATCTTAGCACACAAAATAAAATATGCATTTGTACCAAGTAAATTAATGAAGCCATCACAAGATTTCTATCAGCCGAAGTGAAGAAAAATTTATAAATTGGTACAAGGCAAGTAATATATACTTTAACAATGAAGATATGCAGGGCAAAAAGAAAACACATAGGTACATACGAATTGATATGGGGATAAGTATGACAATGTTAATAAATGCTTGTACAAGATGTTTCATATCAGCCTCCATGTATAAAAAAATCTCTGAGCTTATTGTACAACACATAATCACTTGTACAAAATAAATATTATCTTGTACAACTCATTTTCCTATATCAGCTTCTCATTTCAACTTCATTCCAGTTCGTTCCTTTTCACTGAGAAAAAAAAAACTAAAGTAAATGTCATTTAAACTTAAAACAAAACTTCAACTTGAACAAACAATAATTCAACTCAAACTAGAGAAGAAGATCAAGTGAAGATTCCAGCTTGTATTTTCAAAGCCAGTTTCAACATAGCAAACTCTGTTCATCATCATTTTCTGTTTTCTTCTCCTGGAAAACACTGTGAGTAACATCACACCTTTAAAATCCTTAAATTGATTCTGGTTGCATGTTAAGTTTTGGAAGGTTTGTGTCTGTGTGAATATATAGATATGTTTAGTAATTCCTCTGCTTATATATGAATGTGTGTATATGTGAATAAATTATTGCCTGTAACATCTCTGTTACCTGATCCTTAAGCTAAAGCTTATTCAAATACACTACTTATTGATCCAATCTATATGTGGATTTAAGTATTTAACAAAACATGTTTGTTAGATCATAGATTTGAGTTTAAAAACTGGTTTAAGTTAAAATAACTTAGCATTATTTCTGGAAATCAAAGTGAATAAACTTTTGATTTAAAAAGCTTAAATCTGTTCTAATCTTTGATGCCTGTGATAAATCTGTTGTAAATGTGAGTAACTTCATTTATAAAAACCTGGGTATCTGGTTGTTTAACCAAGTATGAAATAATTATGAAATGTGTTTATATATCTGAGTGTTCTGTAACTTTTGAAGATACTGTGGGTTTCCTGTTGTAGTTACAGAGTTAAGAAGTTAATCAAAACATACAAAACATCATTTTCCAATCATTTATAGACTTACATTTTTAATAAAATAGGTTGTTAAACATAAATTAAAGCTTTAAAATTTGTTTTAAACTTGTTGGGGAGGTATCATCACTGGAAACTCTGTTCTACAGGCAATATGTCTTATTATGATAAAATTCGAACGTGATGAATTGTTGATTTGATTACATAATCGGAATCTACATTCGAAAATATGATTTTTAAAACAAAAGTGGAAGCTTTTCGTTAAGCATGCTTCGAGCAGTTCAAAGATGAACTGAGATGGTATTTTTATCAATTTCTGATGATCGCGTAATTGTAAAATCTTAGGATTGTTTCTGGAGGAAGATGGTGGTCTGGGGATTCATGTAAAAATACAAATCTAATTTATAAATGATCATAGCATTGGGACGATGATGTTTTAGGGTTTTAAAAGCTAGTTTGCTAGTCTGTTTTTAAAGTGGAACTGCATCGTCGCCTTGGGACCGGAGGGGATCGGACCGGGGGGAAAGGGGTCGTAGGTCATCGGAGCAGCTAGGGTTGTGGTCGCATGGCGTCCGGAGGTTTGTGGTGGTGGTGCGGGGTACTTTCTGGTGGTTAGTCAAAGCCGTGTTGGGTTACAGGAACGAAGAAAATTGGCTCGAATTCGCTCGATTCTGATTTAGGCGAATTTATGCGTATCGGGTTGTTCGAATGGATTTGGGTGATCGCCGATGACGCGTAGGGGGCTGCGACGTTGGCCGGAGTTGGCTGTGAAGGTCGTGCACGTGTACGCGTGTCAGAACGTGTCAGTGGATTTGGTAGTGTGTGACTCGAAGGAATACTCGAGGAAGGGAAGTCGT
Organism: Allium fistulosum; assembly: GCA_030737815.1. Taxonomy (NCBI): domain Eukaryota; kingdom Viridiplantae; phylum Streptophyta; class Magnoliopsida; order Asparagales; family Amaryllidaceae; genus Allium; species Allium fistulosum. The sequence goes on along the minus strand of CM060904.1, from coordinate 285,970,884 downwards.
GGCCCGGGTTTGATCTCGTGTAGCCGTGAGTGTTTTCCTGGTATAATAAGTTCTAACTTAAACTAAAACTAAGGTTGAAAAAGAAGTAGAAGAAGGAAGCACGGAGAAGAAAGGGAAGAGACTCGGGGAAAAGATGAGAAGAACCCGAGGGTGACTCGAGTACGAACCTGGGTTTACCGGGTTTTGTTAAAAGTTTTAGTTAAATTTATTTGTTTAACAAAATTAATTACCTGAAGTTAATGACCTAATAAAAGTGATTAAGATAAATTAATTAATGAATTTAAGTTTGATTAATCAAGAAATAATTAAAGGATAACTGATTCGTTAAGATTAACTAAATTAAGGTAATTAGTTACTTAATCAAAAGTAATTAACTAATGATTTAAGTTAAGTAATCAAGTGATTAAGATTTATTTTTGATTAAGGATACTCATTTATTAATTAAGAATAATTAATTAAAATGATGATCAATTAGGAGGTTGATTTATTAATTAAAGATAATTAATTAAAGGATAATTAAACAATTAAGGTTAATTATTTAATGATTAAAGATTGATTCAATTTTTAATTACGGTTGATTTATTTATAATTAAAGGTTAATTAATTTGTTATTAATGATTAATTAATAAATGACTAAAGAATAATTAATCAAGATACTTTGTAATTGATTAATATTAATTAACCGGGATTAATAATTCATAAGAAATAAATCTGATTTAAATTAATCAGACAATTAACTGATCTTACTTATGAATGTTTGGATTCTATTGGATGACTTGATTGTTTGATATCCCTGATATATGATGCTTTGTGATATACCCTGATTTGTGTTGTGATCTGTAATTTATTTATCTGCGATATGTATATCTGTTTCTGTGATATATTACTATGTGAATATGAAAACCCTTGACCCATAAACGACATTTGAATTTCGATGCGACAGGGAGTCGGATTCCAGTTGGTTATCCAAAACCCACATCGAATTGTAATAGTGAATCTTTGTGACTGATAAATCTACTTTATCTATGAATCTGTGAATGAAGATAAGCGTTATCGATTATACCGCTTATCAATATATCTATGATGATTGATGTTGTGCACTATTGTGTGAAACCCCTGGACTACACCTTTAGACACACAAATATGGATTTCACGTGGAAATCGGTTAAGTCACAGATGATGTAAATTTAATGTTTTTGAAATTGAAAATTTTAATTTCAATTGATTTTGAAATTGGAAATTTGGGTTTAAAGTGAAAAGCTTTTGAAATGGGATTTCAAAGATAAAAGTTATTTTGAATAACTTAACCGAGTTTTGAAATTTAAATAATTTGATTTAAATTTGAATTCAAGTTTGGAATTGAATTCTATGATTTGAAACTAGGGATTAAAGATGTTGTATAAGTTATATATGGGTTAAACCATTTTAAAGTATTAATTTGGAATTGAATTCTATGATTTGAAACTAGGGATTAAAGATGTTGTACAAGTTATATATGGGTTAAACCATTTTAAAGATATTGATTTGGGAATTTGAATTTTAATTCAAGGGTTTAAACTCGTGTAAATATAACTGGATTTTTCCGAAACGAAAACTACTTGTTTTCAAATAATAATAGCTTTCATTTTAAGAAAGGATTTCCAAATTATGTTGAACGGTTTCAAGTTTGAAATGGAATTGAAATGTTTTGAAAACTATAAAATGAGTCTTTGATTCAAAGACTGGATGAGTTAATCTAACTTGAAATGGAATTGTTTTGGAAGGCTATGACTGAATCTTTGGAAATGAGTTTTGAAAGCTATAAGTTAAATCTTGACTTAAAGATTTAACGAGTTAATTCAATTGAAATGGAAATCGATTTGAAAATCTATGAATGAATCTTTGTGAATGGGGTGAACTTTGTGAATTGAATCTTTTTGTTTAAAAGATTAAAAGTGTGGAAATTGTTTAAACCATTGAAGGTTTTTGAAATGAATCTTTTTGTTTAAAAGATTGGAAATGGTAAATTATTTTACCATTCGAATGAAAAGTTTTGGGCTTTAAGCTGTGATTTAACTGAGACCCCAGTATCCATATGATTTTTAATTGCGCTCGTTATTCGGTTTAGCCGGGAGAGGACCTTTGTGTCATATAACCCATTCCGAATAGTGATACGTCGTATATGGATAGCATTTGAAGACCGGTGGTGAAGACCAGATATTTTCGAAAACGAAAGGACAACTCGTCGAATGTCTCTGCACCGACTGGTCCCCGGTATAGAGATTTTATCACCCTTTGTGATGGGAAGTCCGGACGTGATTAGAAATTATCCGGATTTGCAAGGGCTTCTTTGGAAGTGCCTTCGGTTCTGTTCGAACCCGGAACAGACTTGTATGGATATGTGTCTGACATTACACTTTGAGATGTAAAGCTGGTTTCTATCAAATACATTTCTGTTGGTGGCGGAGAATTTATTCTCTTAGCTTAACACCCTTCTCTGAGACGTACGAGCTCAGAGGTTATGTAGTTGATGGTTACTAGTGATACATTCCCAATTTGGTAATGTGGCATACGAAGTGCTGATGATCATTTGTTGGTCAAAGCGTGCTTTGTGAAAAAGCGTTGCTTTGTGAAAAGCGTGGCTTTGTGAAAAAGCGTGGCTTTGTGAAAAAAACATAGCTTTGTGGACGAGACTTCGTCGATCCTCACAACCCGGTAATGGTCGAAACAGGAATGTTGCGACAAAGGTTTATAGGGATAGCGCCCCTAAGGTATGTCATTTCCTTCTGGATAAAGAGTGGTATCATGGTATGGAGCCCAGATATTTACTCATGTGGACACACTTTATTTATTATTGTGTGATGTTGCTTTGTTGGTTTTTGGGATCCCGGGATAAAGGTCGGTAACGACCGGGGGATGACATAGCTCGTGTGTTAGTTACCTAGTTACAGCTTGGTTAAAGCGTGAGGTAGCGTCGGCCTTTTGTTTGCAGAGATCCGGTTAGGATCCGGGGCGTCTTTCCAGAGGCGTTTCTATTTCGATAAGGAAGTTCCTTGGCCTGATCATTTGTTGAAAATCCAAAGAAACAATACGAACCCTGTACGGTTTTAGTTGTATTACCTGCTATGGAATGTGGCGGTAACCTGCTATTGAACGTAGTAGCTATAGTAGGCATACGATGAAATGTTGTATGCTGGCTAAGATTAATATTATATTTTCGAAATGTTTTCGACACTATGCACTAATGATAATAATATCGAATGATTTTTGCGTAGTAAGCATTTTTGACTATCATAAGAAGAAATATCCTCCAATTCTGCGATTGCATTGTGTGTGTAGTGGGAGGTCTTATGGTAGTTTCATTTTCGAAAAGCATTGCGGATTTCAATGTTTAAAAGCCTTTTGGGTTTGTTTAAAGATAAACTGTTTTTGTTGCTCACACCAGTCCCATGACTGATCCAGAGTTTATTGTTCCCTTCCTAAACTCTGGGTGCCCACTATTTTCCACACGGGCAGTCTAGAGTTGGGTTTTTCAGATATTCAGGTTTAGTAGATTATCTGGAGCTAGTTCATTCATCGGAGTTGCTTATCTTGGAGTTGTGGATTCATTCTTGTCTGAAGATCATTTTGGAGTTATCACTTCTATTGATATCGTTCCGCTGCTGATGTTATCTTTTCTTTTCCGCTGCTATTTCTTGTATCATATCTCTGATGTATATAGATATTCATTGTATCATTGTTGTATCTGGATATTGTATCAGATGTTGTATATCTATATTCTTTTTCTTTTCCGCTGTGTTGTTTACTTAATGTTGTTATAAGCTCCGGCGACTCGGATTTGAACGGTCGAATCTACGGCATTCGAGTACGATGTAAAGTATGGATGTCGATTTTCGAACGCGAAAATCCGTATCGTTACACCACCATAGTATTAGATGCTTTCTTTTCGGATTTTCTGTTGTCTACTTCAATTCCGAGTCGAACAACCAAATCTTCCATTGACATTTCTTTTCGTTTATGCTTCAGATAATTCTTGAAGTCTTTCCACAATGGGGGCAACTTCTATATGGCGGCTGCTACTTGAAATGATTCACTCAGAGTCATTCCTTCGTCATGTATTTCATGAATAATGACCTGCAATTCTTGAATTTGGCTGATAACTGTCTTGGAGTCTATCATCTTGAAGTCCAGAAATTTGCCGACAATGAACTTCTTCATACCAGCATCTTCTGTCTTGTATTTCCTATCCAAAGATATCCAAAGTTCCTTCGATGTCTTCATTGTGCAGTAGACATTGTACAGACCGTTATCTAGTCCATTGAGTATGTAATTTTTACATATGAAGTCAGAACTCTTCCAAGCAGTGAGTGTCTCAGCCTTGATCGGGTCGGGCTCTAATTCGTCGACCGCAGGAGGATCTTCTGTGAGAAATTTGGCCAAGCCTAATGTGGTTAAGTAAAACAACATTTTTTGCTGCCACCGCGTAACGGATAACCGTATCCATGCTTGTTATTTTGAACCTTATCTTTCTTTTGCCTTTTCGTTAGCCAACCTGGAAACCAACAACCATCTGTTCCATTTTTCCAGAATTTATTGCTGAATTTATTTTTCCTGGATTCATGGGTGGCTATCTCAGTTCCTAGTTGTGATATTTATTCCTGCCACTCATTCCCATTTTTATTGGTATGCCGGTATCTCTGTTCGTCTTCCTCTTCTTTTTTTTTTTCAGATCCATTCTATAAAATTTATTTTACATCAAATGAAAATGAGAAGCACAGAGAAAAAATTTGTTAAGCTTGCTGCCTCTCTCCCTCTTCAAAGTTCACCACGCGCCGACACTTTTCCCCAGATCCGCGTCAACCCATGTCATCTCCACCTTGCTCGATGCCTGGAGCACCACCGAACTGCCTCGGCACCTCGCCTCTATCTTGCTCGCTCCTCACGCAACCCCTAGCTGGCCGAACACCTTGCCCATTTCCAGCAACTACCACCGTCCTTTGCCCTACAACCCCACCGGCCTCGCAACCACCACAACCGAGCGCGCCTAAGGCCTCCACTCTCGGCCTCGTGCCCGCTACTCTGGCCCCGTCTCCACTGTGCCGCCTTAAACTTGCAGGCATGTTTTTTTCATGATGTTTCATTTTACATCATATGTACATATATAGTATAGGTGTTACATATATAAGTTATGTATATATTTATACACTAGAATTTGGTTTTAGGAGATATATGTAGTTCACGTATGAGTCATATTATTTTGATTTTTAATATATATATACGGTTGTATATATTTGCTTTATTGGGTTTCTGTCAACAGCAGGTGACATTAGTGCATGATATTATGAAAGTATTATCTTTCTGTCAGGTTACTTAAAGTTATATAGATTTGTTGTTACACATAAATAAGGTGTGTTCTTTGCATAAGCTATTTATATTATATTTTAGTTATAAGTTTGTCTCCGTTTTATAAATGTGTACGTTTTAGTTAATATATATGTAGCAGTATGTATAAGTTTATGCTTACACGTACCTTCTTGTGTGAGTTATTTGTATTATAAATATTATCAAGCTTGGTTTTATTATAACATACAAAATAGTTTTGTATATATTATCAAGTTTAGTTGATATTAATTATAAAATCTGGATTTCTGGGATAACTCGTATGTAAGTTCGATTATATGTTCCATATTTGTATGGGTTGATTTAATAATGATTTTGAATTTCTTATATTACTTTAATTTTTGTCTTAAATTTAAAATATTGAATTTTTTTTATGTATAATACAATAATAGATATATATATATTTTTCAGTTTTACCATGACTGATTTAATTTGATTTCGTCTATCCCTATTTATCAGCTTGTCTATCCAATTCGTGCCAATCTACCTTTGCTTTGGGATTCGTGCTTGCAATTCATAGCTTGTTCTTTGGTCAAACTTCTCTAGCCTCGAAAGGTGAGCAACCACTCACGATTAACGTTCTTTTATTTATTAAATCTGATTTCAATTGAAACGACAATTGAAATATGCTACTGTTAGTTAATTACACTGTTATATATGCTATTGCCTGTATCAGTTCACCTGTGACATTTGACACCATTATCTGTTAATTATTTATGTGATGATAATACAGTTGGCTGATAATTGATTGATTGTTGATGTTTATATTGGACGTTAATTTGTTAGTGTAGGAAGTGATAAAATATGAAATTGAATTTGACGTAGGATAGTTAACGACTGGAAATTGATTTATATGTTAAATTGATTAGTTGAATATGACCCCTTTAATTGTTAAATTAATTGACATGTAGGATAGTGATAATTACACTTTGAACCATCGACGTATATTGGATTAATTGTTGTAGTATAAAATTGAAATTGAATGACAAGTGAAAACCGTAATGTAATAATCTTTAATCTACATGAAATGATAGTGAAAATTCTAGAAATAATTATATTAATTCGTACAAATAACAATGCGAATTTATACGGTTATTTCGGGATTATTTGAATTGATTATTGGATTGTTATTGTTTGTGTTATTGCTTGTTTATTTACTTTGACACCATCCCAGTTATCACACTGCAAGTTCCCTTTGCTATGCTATGATTTTGAATTGAATTGGAATCGGGTTGAAATGATAAATACCCAAATTGAACTTTGACCTAGGATAGGAAATTAAATAAAACCCGATCGGTCAATAATTTGATTTAAAAATAAAACGAAGATTTTATTTGAATAAATAATATGGTTTGAAATGAAGTTGAAATTTGAATTTTTAATGAAAGGAAAATGTTAATATTTAAAAAAATCTGAAACAAAATATTAAAAATGAAATTGATGAAAGAACGATGTTTAATTTGAGAAATGATTGAATTAAGTTTGAAATGATTTGATAATTAAGTTTGAAATTAAAATTAAGTTTGAAATTATTAAACTTTGAAATTATTTAATAATTAAACTTTGAAATTTTTAATAATTAAGTTTTGAATTATTTAATAATTAAATAAGATTGAATTATTTAATGATTAAATTAAATTGAATTTTTGAATAAGTGAATTTTACTTTGTAAATAATTGAAATTGAGTTTCTTTATTAATTAAGTTTGGAAAATCATTTAAGTAAATAAGTGAAATTGAATTTCTTTAACAAGAAATAAAATGTGATTTATTGAAATTAATGTAAGACTTGAAATTTAAAGGATTTGATTTGATGAATTTAATTTAATTCAAATTTGTAAGTTTTGATATAAGGAAGTTGAATTTAAGTAATTGATTTAATAATTGAAAATTAAATGGAAATTGGTTTGAATGATAAATTAACTTAACGAATATTGAATGAAATCGATAAATGAATTCAAATTGATTTGAATGTTAAATTAAATTAATTTAAATGATTTCGGAATGAAACTTATATACGAACTTGAATCAAAATTTGAATTTTTCAAAATAGAAATTGAAATTGAATTATAAGCTTTTGAAATGGTAATTTGGAAGTTTTGAAACGTAGATTTTGGAAATTGGTTTAGAAAGACAAAGGAAATGTTGGTTTGCAAATTCTAATTGAAATTGAAATTGATTCGGTTTTGAAATAAATAAATGACCAATCGGTGAAATAATTACGAAAGTTATTAAAGAGACCGGAATCAGTTATGGATATACTCTCTATCTAAACCGAAAACCACTTTAATAACTATACGCGGAGTGATGATCCAAAATGAAGTGGTTGGAATGATGTACGTGATGATTGAAGAAAGAGAACGATAATGGATAGCCTTGACACTTGTGTCAAATTGGAAATGACTAAAACAGGAGCCGTGCCGGGCCAATGGAGGATTAGCTACCTCAAGTGGACACACTTCTTCGAACTACTCATTACTTGTTGTCGATTGGTGCACCCTTGATTTTGGGAGTGTTGTTTCACGGTGTTGCGGGCGCTGCGGCGTTGCGTTCTCACCAGTCCGGATCAGGCAAACGGTAGTATCACTACCTTGGGTATTGCCTCATGTGCCTTGTCATACTTGTATTCCCTATTCGCGACCACTACGAATCTGTTTTGTACCTTTAGTATATGGATTGCCCTCTGGTGACTTCCGGTTTTGGGGAAACTACGGTCTTGTATATGCTTTTGGGAATAAAAATGTGTTAAGGGTGGAATGGGCCATGACTTAACACTATTTTGATATCTTTATATTACTGATAGACATTATCTACTTATCGTACACTACTACATAGTAGATAGTTTAACGGATCCTTAAAGGATGGTTATTCCAAACATCCTTTGAGTTACTTGTATTTCAAATTGCTATTTCACTTGAGTTGGATTTATTAATATAAGAATGTTAATCCTGACTCGAGTGTTTTGTATTTTGCTTTACGCTCGGGTCAGACTGAGTGTACCAGTATTCGAGACTCACCTTTGGAGTTGGAGCTTTGCTTGAAGATCCAGCCATCTATTCTGCTTTCAGTATTCGATGATTCCAGTGATGTATTCTGATTTGTATCTGATGTATCATGTTACTCTTCCGTTGTATCTGGTTTAACTTTGATGTATCGTATTACTCTTCTGTTGTAAACTCTGATGTATTTTATATTCATATAGTAGCTTCATGAACTACTATCTCTTTTATTTCCGCTGCAAATTATTACTCTGTGTCTGTGATCTGTGATTATTTATTTACTGTATATGTTCAGTTTTGCCAATTTAAATTAACAACGCGGTATTTTGAGCAATTCAATTCCGGCATGAGTGTCTACCTATACACTTATAATGGATGCGAATGATCTAAAATATCGGGTCGTTACAAAAACGGATCAGGTTCTGCAAGGCCGCGCAAGCGATGCAGAATAACAGCGAACTCAAGTGAAGATTTGTGCCAAGAACTGAGCACGGAGGAAAAAGAAGATGATCAGAGAAATAATCGATTCAGTAATTCAAATGTTTCTCGGATCCGCTATTTATAGAAGTAGTACGCGACCGTTAGGAAAGGTTGCGACCCTTTACCAATTGGCGCATCATTTCAAACAGTTATTACCGTTGGATTCAAACTGTTTCGGCTCTTAAAAATATAGTGTGATGCGAACCAATTCCAGTAGCCCGAATGCCTAATGCCAATTGCACATTGCAAAGTGCTAAGTGCCTACAAGACGCCTCAAACACCCATTCGCCCACGCCGCGCGTGCAGATGCGGGTGCGGGTTCGGGCAACGGTGGGAGCGCGCGCGCGTGTGGGGTGGTGCGTTGCACCACCCGCCAAGATGGTCATGCTCATGTCTCTCTTATTGTCCCATTGTAATTATAATAGAGACCACATCTTAATATATATATAATATAATAGTTATTATATTATAAGATGTGGGACTATTCATATTCCAAGACAATAAATGCTTCATTTTCCAATGCACTATTCAGTAATGCTCATTCAATTTCCAACAAAAAACAAGATATCCAAGTGAACTTGTGGATCTGCAACATGACCAACTAAATGTGTTAGCTTTCGACATTAGATTATCGTGGATGTTTTATTTTTTTCAATCAACTATATATTACCAGTCGATGATATACTCGACCTGCTCAGTAAAATATAGTAACATATTGATATTTCTTTCCTTTGTTTGGAAGGGTAAAATTGAGTCCATGTACAGGTGTGCATTCAGCCCCACTATTTCTAATTAGCACAAAAGTATACTTCTCACCCAAAAATGCTATATTAAGATAATTGCATTATGACATTTTATTTATCAAACCACACCAATTTCAGAGGGTTCACAATTAAAATATTTGATCACCCCACCTTGAAATCCATACTTTTAACTATTTGTCTTTAGTAGTAGCTCGTGAAGAAGGGCTTTCCTCTAGTTGTAAGAGGTGAGTACGATCACCGCCCTAAACAACTATGCCCCCTAAAGTAAAATAGCCTGGTGTAGTGGAGGTCCATGAGATTCGTGCGACTGGAATGCCCTACATCCTCAAGGATGAACGATCCGCCATTATTCTTCGGTTGGTCATTTCGTTCCTTTTTAATTATTTGTTTTGATTAATTTTAAGCCTGGTAGACTGGCATGCTCTTCCCACACAAATTATTTTACAAGATGAAAGATAATATGTGAACATAGCAACGTAATGACATGGTAGTTTTGTTTGCAAGCTCATGAAAAAGCGGTACGCATCATTCGTTATAATATAACGTTTACCATCAACTTCAATTTTGAAAACAATGCATTGTATTCTTTATTTCACTTTGACTGTCTTAGAAAAGTGATTGAAATAGATAACAGCTCCTCATCTCTTCCCTTTGGCTTCACAAACATTATCCACCTAGACGCTTAGAAGCCTACTCATATTCAATATTCAAAAGGCGCTCTTATGAATTTTTAGGTGGAAATATAAAAGGTATATACAATTTCGGTATTATATGTATGTATGTGTGTATTCAAAAAAAAGTATACCATATATAATAGATATCCACATATTTTCCACTTGGATCAAACACATTTGACTCCTCTTTTTTCCCATGCAAAGAGGGCCAAAATTAGATAATTAATCTCTATTAACTACTTAATTTATGGCTTCAAAATATAGGCATTATATATTTTATTTAACCCCTTCAATTAATCAATTACTCATTTAAATTAAATTAAGCATATCTACCACGATTGTACATATTTAACTCAATTAAATATAGTATTTAAATCATTCGCATATACATGTATACATACACACATAAAAATTATATGTGTGTATATGTGTCTGTGTATGTATGTGTGTGTTTATGTGTGTGTACTATGTATATATGCATGACACATAAACTATCTCTACAATAATTTGTAATAATTTTAAATTATTATATTATAGCGTTTAGGTCCAAGGCTATAATTCTCCATTGTGTGACTCGTAAGTGTGACTCAATCCTTGGTTTTAAACTATTTAATCATCAAAGTCTATGAATATTTTGTTGAAACACGTTAAAGGTCACAGATTTCTACGTCTATTGATCATTTAGGTGAAGTTATACTTCATATCGTTTTTCGTGAATGTTTACCGGTTAAAAATATGTCACTTGAACATTTAAGGTTAGGTCATCGGTCAAAACCCTAATAACGTTCTTATATTTAAATGTGAGGTTGAGCTCTAACGATAACACATATCGATTAACAAAACTTATTATGGTAGAGATTCCCACTACAACAAAATACATTTTTTACAACAGACAATACACGTTGTAACAGGGGTTTCGCAACGGGCCTGCGTCCGTCTTATTATGCGATGTCGTAATAGACCCAAAAGATTTTACAACGTTTTAAAACCGTTGTAAAAGCCTATTATAGTAAACATTTTTTACAACGGTCCACAATCGTTGCAATAGGATCTTTTACAGGTGCTTTTACCCGTTGCAATAAGATCTTTTACAACAGTTTTTCCCTGTTGCAATTGGATCTTTTACAATTATTTTTGTCTATTGCAATTGGGTCTTTTACAATTGTTTTTTTTGTTAAAAAAATACTATTACATTGCACTCATTAATTTAAAATTAATTTGCTATTGAAACCAAAATATTCCCCCAATAACAAACATATTCATTCATATCTACTAAAGATAAAAAAGATTTATATTTCTAAATACCAAAAAGATTCACGTATTCTCGGTCTCTTATAATATAGAACCTATAAAAGAAATACATATACCAACTAATACAATGAAAATATAACGAATATAGGATTCATCTAACTTTGTGTGTGTCTTGACCCTTAAACTTTAGCAGTTTGAACCCCAACATCAGCTCTTTTAGCAACAACTGTTCATACATATCATGATCCAATGATAGTTTGGAATATACAAACAATGGGAAAATACAACAATAATATAAAAAATTCACATAATATATTCCATAGAGAAGTTTTCACATAACATAAACATCTCAAGTAAGATATACCAAATTGTTTGTTGACATGCTAAAAATGATCATTAGGGATGTGATCAAACATAATAATATAAGACCATAACATATATGTAAAATAGTAAACTCATGTAATTATTAAAAGGGCCTATAGTTCTTGAGTGAAGAGCTCCATTTTATATGATAGGTTTTAACACCTTGGCAATCAGTTAAATATACTATACTTTAATTTGTACTTTGTTTTAATAATGTCATAATCAGCTGAGTTGACTAAAGAGCAGCCATAAAAATTCAATTATTTGTTGCTACATAACATGTGAATAACTAATAGCAATCAATATAGCAAAATCTTATGCAAAACCAAAGTATACAAAAAAGATTCTAGTTTAGTTCGATGTAAATCTTATCAAAACTAATAGTAATCAATTACATGAAACATGTAAGCAAAATTGTTTATATTATATTTTTAAGGCAAAAACAATTATACATTTTCAAGCAAGGAATAATTAATATGGACAAACACCTTTGTCCAAGTGGTTAATTGATTCGGCTTTGGTGCAGAATGTCACAAGTTCGAAACTTGCTTTCGAACGTTTATTTGACATGGGATATGTTGTCCCCATGATTTGTTGTATATAAAGTACCAGTTCAAAAAAAAAAAAAAAAAAATTAATATGTGAATAACACAAACTACAATGAAATCTTACCTAATTAGATACACAAAACACACTTGATCTTAAATGTATTGACATTATAATAGCATATACTAACCTTGCAACTGGCTTTGCCCATGGCCAATGCCATGGCTTTTCCAATACCCCTAGAAGCACCAGTGATTCCAACTTTTAGGCACCTTTAACTACTGCATGTTCAATAGTTGCAACTTGAGTGTTAAAACATGCATATGCAACATTTATAAAATGACAATGTTATGATAAAGTACTGGTTATATCACAAACTTTTAGTGATACTAATGATTATGAATGTCCCAAACAAAACTGCATTATCTGCTAGTGCTACCAATTTGGTAAATAAATTCCCAAATCCTTCCAATATCGACTTTTATGCTATCAGAGCATACCCAACAGCGTGAAAAATAAATAAAAATCGAATGATTTTACTCACTATCCTCACCGCCATTAACAGTGTAGATATGCAGTATTCAAACAAAAGAAAACAAAAGAATAATCTAACCGTATAACAAAGGAATTCTGAGGCTTGCCTTAGCAATGTCCTTAAAACTTTTATTTCCAAAGTTTCCCAAGATACAACAGAATGATTCTGCACGAAACTGTAACGAGCAATGTCACTCTGTGATGTTTGATATGGCAGCAGTAGTTTGGAGGAAGAAGAAGATAGAAAACTGGAATTTCGAATTGATAGAATGTGATCAGTATTCTGTCCTTTTTATAGTCCAGTTTGCATCCCTTCAGACAGTCGCGTCTGTTCGTTTGAACCGCGCATAACTGTTCGTTTTAAACGGGCCGCGTCCGTTTATATCCGTTGCTACCGTCCACCAGAGGTCACACCTCTTCAGAAAAACTTGTTCGAAACCGGCCTTGTTTTCCTGTGCAAAAATAAGATTTCATTTAGACCCAAGCCCAAGCCCAAGCCCGAGCCGAGCCCGGTTCGGTTCGGTACGGGACGGGCGGGCGGCGCGCGCGCGTGTGTGTTTTTGGTCATAAGATATACGTCTTCCCCCTCGCACAAAATTACCTGACCCTAAGGGCCAATATAGGGTTTGAGGAATTGGTATATATCTATGAAACTTCTCTTATTTTTGTCAATGTGGGACTATTGTATATATCATTCAATTTTATCTTTTTAAGGAATTCCAACAATCCCCCACATGAATGATAATATACATATCCCCCACACAAAGTGGAATATCACAGAGTACATATGGAATAATGCTATATCGAGGATAAGTAGATATTTCACTTTGAACTTTCCCTAGTTAAAACTCATCGGATATACTTGGCTAATCGGTGAATTATTTCATCTTGAACCGTCGGCCGTTATTGTATAACCAGACAATAAGTTTCACAAAGCATTGATTCCCTTCTCATCCAATTTCTTGGTTATGTTCATTTTGGTCCTGAACAGGTATTGGTTCTGCGAGTGTTATAGAGAATTATAAGCCTGTAATAATCTCATAGAGCCGACCCAGCTCACACTAACATAGGTGATCGTATCCATGTAGAGTATCCTACTTATACCCCATTTGTTATTTTCAAGATATGGACATCATTAAAAAACATAGTTTTAACCTTTTAATACTTCTGTAGGCATGCATTTTATTTTGCATCATAGGAATTAGGTAGGACTAAGTCCAAACAAATGCATTACTTCTTGAGTTAATCATAACTGGTTTGCCTATTGAACCTAGTCCGTGGGATCTCCAGTCGCTAGGTTAGGTTTCCGTATAAGTTAACTCTTGTTGGTTAAGGCTTTTAAACCCATTCCCCTCGATGCGCAGTCAATTTTCTCTCTGGATAAACCTTTAGTAAACGGATCCGCTAGGTTATCATTTGTCCTCACATAATCTATGGAAATAGTTCCATTAGAGAGTAACTGCCTAACTGTGTTATGGCGTCGTCGAATATGTCGTGACTTTCCATTATACACAAAGTTGTGTGCTCTGCTTAGCGCTGCTTGGTTATCGCAGTGTATGCATATGGCCGGTACGGGTTTAGGCCAGAACGGAATATCTTCTAAAAAGTGACGAAGCCATTCTGCTTCTTCGCCTGCTTTATCTAATGCAATGAACTCTGATTCCATAGTGGATCGAGCTATGCATGTTTGTTTAGTAGATTTCCATGATACTGCTGCCCCTGCTAGGGTAAAGACATAACCACTTGTTGATTTTGATTCCTCTGAATCTGCAATCCAATTTGCATCACTATACCCTTCTAAGACGGTAGGATATTTTCCATAATGTAAGGAATAGTTAGCGGTATTTTTTAAATATCCAAGTACTCTCATTAGTGCTTTCCAGTGTTCCTTTCCTGGATTGCTTGTATACCTGCTCAGTCGACTTACTGCATAAGCTATATCTGGTCTTGTGCAATTCATGAGATACATGAGACATCCTATTACACGAGAGTATTCCAGTTGCATTACACTCTCATTAGTGTTTTTATGCAGTACTTCTGATGGATTAAAAGGTGTTCTCACTCCTTTAATTCCATAGTCTTGGAATTTTTCAATCACTTTGTCTACATAGTGTGACTGAGATAATTCAATTCCATCAGGTGTTTTTATTATTTTGATTCCCAAAATAACATCGGCAACTCCTAAGTCTTTCATATCGAAATTGTTGATTAACATCTTCTTTATGGTCTCTATTACTTTAGTGTTAGGACCAAAGATTAGCATATCGTCAACGTATAGGCAGATCATTACAAATGATTGTCCGACTTGTTTGTAATAAACACATTTATCACATTCATTTATACGAAAACCATTTTTCATCATGACACTGTCAAATTTTTCGTGCCATTGTTTAGGAGCTTGTTTTAGTCCGTATAGTGATTTTACTAATCGACATACTTTCTTTTCATTTCCTTTGGAAATGAAACCCTCAGGTTGCTCCATGTAGATCTCCTCATCAAGATCTCCATTTAAAAATGCTGTTTTTACATCCATCTGATGAATCTCTAGATTATAGATAGATGCAATTGCTATTAACATTCTTATAGAGGTTATTCGTGTTACCGGTGAATAGGTATCAAAGAAGTCTACTCCTTCTTTTTGACGATATCCTTTGGCTACTAATCTGGCTTTATATTTATCAATAGAGCCATCCGGTTTCATTTTCTTCTTGAAAATCCATTTGCAACCAATCGGTTTTATTCCAGGGGGAATATCAACTATTTCCCAAGTTTTATTACTTAGAATTGAATCAATCTCACTTTTGATTGCTTCTTTCCAACAGGAAGAATCAGAAGAAGACATTGCCTCTTTATATGTTTGAGGTTCATGTTCTAGTACGTAAGTTAGAAATTCCGAGCCGAATGACTTGGAAGTTCGTGCCCTTACGCTTCTTCTTGGTTCAACTTCATCTCTGTCTCGATGAGTTTCATTTTCATGTGGTTCATTTCTGTCATCTCTTGTCCTTTTTGAGGCAAGATTTCCATTATTTCTTTTATGTGGAAAAACATCTTCAAAGAATGAAGCATCTCTTGACTCCATGATTGTATTTACACAGATGTCATTTATATCAGACTTGAAAACTAAAAATCTATAGGCACTACTATTTTCAGCGGGGCCTAGATAGTAGCAGTCTACAGTTTTTGGTCCAAGTTTGACCTTCTTGGGAGGCGGAACTGGAACCTTTGCCAAGCACCCCCACACTTTGAGGTATTTAAAGCTAGGTAGGTGTCCTTTCCATAACTCATATGGGATTGTTCCTGTTTTGCTATGAGGAACCCTGTTTAATATATGGTTAGACATATTTAGGGCTTCCCCCCACAAGTTCGTTGGTAGGCCTGAAGTTAAAAGCATAGCGTTAACCATGTCTTTTAACGTTCTATTCTTTCTCTCGGCGATACCATTTTGTTGTGGTGAATATGGAGCTGTTCTTTGATGAATTATACCATTTTCGGCACATAATTGTTCAAATGGTGATTCATATTCTCCACCTCGATCAGATCTCAATATCTTGATCTTTCTATTCAGCTGATTTTCTACTTCAGCTTTGTATTTTATAAATGATGTTATTGCTTCATCTTTACTGTTTAAAAGATATATATAGCAATATCGTGTATAATCATCGATAAATGTAATAAAATACCTTTTCCCACCTCTTGTAGGTAAGTTTCTGAAATCACATAAATCAGTATGAATCATTCCCAATGGTTCAGTACTTCTATCAATAGTATGAAATGGTTTCTTAGCCATTTTTGCTTCTACACATGTCTCACATTTGTAGGTTTTATCTATTTGGAATTTAGGAATTAATCCTAAGTTTGCAAGCTTTTTCATTTTTCGAAAATTTACATGACCTAATCTATCATGCCATAATAAAATTTCATGCTCAACCAAATAAGAAACTTCAATTTTATTGATATCACAATCAGAATACATAGTATCTTTGCCAACTACGGCTACATTTGCCTTAAATAGGCCATCACATAAGTAACCCCTTCCTATGTAGATTCCTGCCTTAGACAGAACCATCTTGTCTGACTCGAAGACCATCTTGAATCCCTTCTTTGAAAGCACGGATCCAGAAATGAGATTCTTGCGAATATCTGGAACATGAAGGACATCATTCAGTTTAATAGTCTTCCCAGAAGTGAACTTGAGGGTGACTGTCCCTTTGCCTTCAACCATGGAAACCGATGAATTGCCCATATAGAGTTTCTCATCTTGATCTAATTTGGTGTAGGTTGAAAATACGGATTTGTCAGAACATATATGCCTAGTAGCACCCGTGTCCAACCACCATTGTGCAGAATTCTGAATCAAGTTGCATTCAGATACAACTCCTGAAAAATTGGATTCATCGATATCCATATTTTCCACAACGTTTGCTTCAGAATTTTTCTGCTTCTTGTGTCGACAATCTCTAGCGACGTGTCCCGTCTTACCACAAACCCAACACTCACCATTAAACTTCTTGGTTTGTTTGTTGTCTTTTGGTTTGTTTTCAGGAGCTTTTCTTTTCTTTGAGAAATTCTTCTTTTTGTTGAAGTGGTCTTTGTTCTTTGACCCTTCTGCTACAAACGCCTCCTCGGTTTGTTTTGTAACTCCACGGTTATCTGCCTCTATCTTTAAACGTACGATGAGGTCTTGTAGAGAAATCTCTTTCTTCTTGTGCTTCAGATAGTTGCGGTAGTCTCTCCAAGACGGTGGCAACTTTCCAGTTATTGCTTCCACTAAAAAGGATTCCCCAACTTGATGGCCTTCTGATTCCAGTTCGTGGATGATAATCTGAAGTTCTTGCACTTGTGCAGTTACAGATTTTGAGTCTATCATCTTGTAGTCCATGAATTTGTCTACGATGAATTTCTTCAGACTAACATTCTGTATCTTGTACTTCGTGGCAAGTGCATTCCAGAGAGCTTTTGCTGTCTTTAACGGTTGATATACCTTGTATAACACCTTATCCAGACAGTTTAGTATATAGTTTTTGCACAGGAAGTCAGAATGGTTCCATGCATCAATGGCAGAAAACACATCTTTGTTTTCCTCTCTGGTTTGGCCTGGTACAATCACTGGTTCGTCCTCCTCGAGATACCTTTGCAAACCTAGTGTGGTGAGATAAAATAGCATCTGACTCTGCCATGTGTTAAAATCGTCACCATCTCCTTTAAAGAGATCAGGTTTGTTGTGGGTAGCATTTTTGTTTTGAATTTCTACCGCTGCCATTTCCTGTTGCAACAGAAACAGTCTTAGGAAATGTATGATAACAAACTGTACGTAGACAAGTTTGAATAACAGAAAGTTCGCAACTTTCTAGATCAGTGATAAAACACTGTAACTAATGGACTGTATGATAACCAGTCGACCGAATACTGTATGAGTGCACAAAATTCTACGAATTTTGTAAAAGTTTTAAGATGTAGATATGCAGTATTCAAACAAAAGAAAACAAAAGAATAATCTAACCGTATAACAAAGGAATTCTGAGGCTTGCCTTAGCAATGTCCTTAAAACTTTTATTTCCAAAGTTTCCCAAGATACAACAGAATGATTCTGCACGAAACTGTAACGAGCAATGTCACTCTGTGATGTTTGATATGGCAGCAGTAGTTTGGAGGAAGAAGAAGATAGAAAACTGGAATTTCGAATTGGTAGAATGTGATCAGTATTCTGTCCTTTTTATAGTCCAGTTTGCATCCCTTCAGACAGTCGCGTCTGTTCGTTTGAACCGCGCATAACTGTTCGTTTTAAACGGGCCGCGTCCGTTTATATCCGTTGCTACCGTCCACCAGAGGTCACACCTCTTCAGAAAAACTTGTTCGAAACCGGCCTTGTTTTCCTGTGCAAAAATAAGATTTCATTTAGACCCAAGCCCAAGCCCGGTTCGGGACGGGCGGGCGGCGCGCGCGCGTGTGTTTTTGGTCATAAGATATACGTCTTCCCCCTCGCACAAAATTACCTAACCCTAAGGGCCAATATAGGGTTTGAGGAATTGGTATATATCTATGAAACTTCTCTTATTTTTGTCAATGTGGGACTATTGTATATATCATTCAATTTTATCTTTTTAAGGAATTCCAACAAACAGTACACTCACCAAAGTCAAATGATTTAAACAAAGTCATCAATCCCATTTTAATCATGCATCTGTTTTCCACCACTCGTTTTCATTGCTTTGCTTCAAATTTCAAGTTTCAGATTTGTGTAGGAGGGAAGAAAGTTCATTCTGCAATCTTTGTATCTCAGAATGTAAACTATCATGAGTGTGCACTGACCATGCAAGCTGTGACCGTAATTCCTCAAGCTCCATCTGTTTGGAGTATACCTTTTCTTTCAATATTCTATAGACCAAAATTTCTGCCTTCAATTCTACTTCCAGTTCATTCTGTTAAGGAAAACTGCAAAATTAAGAAACTATAGAGACAACAACCATAACGTGTGTGTGTAAAGGTGGATCATTCCTCTGATTCCTGACACTTATATTTCTGCTTTGATAATGATGATTTTGTATCTGATGCACCTATATTCCCCCTCTCACTTGACAATTTAGCTACAGTTATCAAACTTCCTCCAAAATTTTCAATTTCTCTCCTTAAACTCTGATATTTAGCAGCGTACTCACCAATCACCATATATATAACCGTCTTCTTCATATTACTTGCACTCCGTGAGGTTTAGTATTTGGTTGCAAAATCGTTTATATTCATTCAACAACGAAATGCCTTGATTCTGCAAGCATTCTACTCGAGCTCAAGTTATAGAAGCAAAAACAATTGGATCAATAAGTACTTTGGGATGTTGTGTTCCACAAGGGCAATAGCCTGTTAAGAATCATTCACAAACATTTCAACATATATGTACTTGAATCCCACTATACTATCCAGACAAAGTTTACAAATGACGATCAGATAAATATATTGAAATATAACAGATTGTTTGAATCAAAGTAATTAGAAAAGTTCAAGTTTCAAGAACATTTCAACTTACAATTAACTTCGGTATCCCTGAATTATCAAAAGACCAAGCAAACAATCGAAGCATATTACCGCCCAAATACGCCTTGGATCCAAGTCGTAACTTGCGACCGCCTAGATTTATAAACCTGCATCCCACTTGCAACCCACGACCACTCATGAATTGTATCTAATCGCAGTCGATCACCAACGAGATCTGAAACCCGAACGTACTATCTCAAGAACCACGCTCAATTGTTGCACCGAACTTCTAATTTACTTTGTGAAAGAAAAAAAAGCGTGAAGAACGACAGGAGAGGGGTATTAGCAAGGTTAGGATATTTTTTATTTCTAAGGAATAAAAAAAGTTTTGTATTTAGAGCCAAAACGATATGAGACTTAACGAAGGCGGAAAGGGAAAAGAGCTGCTGGTTGAAAATTTAGATTTGGAGCAAAAACTTTGCATTTGGAGCCAAATTTTTTAGCGTAGAGCCAAAAGAGAGCTTGGATACGCCAAATAAGAATGTTACTTTTACCATACACAAGTTGAAATTTTATTAACACTTTCTGATTTTTAAAATTTGAGGCCCCGTTTGGTTTGTTTTTTTTGTTTTGTGTTTTCTTCAAAAAACGTGCACATGATGCATGTGTTTTTGAAAAACAATCGATTTGAAAAATGAAGCTAACATATAAAATAGAAAACAATTTTATTTTGTTTTTCGTGTTTTGAGAAATAATAAAAGAATGAAAAACAATTCATCTCCTCCGTCTCCATCCATTCCCTTCATCGTCATCGCAATGGTCTAAAATTTTATATTTCTCTTCGTTATTCTCATATTTTGTTATAAATGTTGAAAACGGAAAACACAAAACATAAAATGAAAACAAACAGACCCTTAATTTTTAGACTTTATGAAAATTTAAATATTTTATTTAAAGTTTTATGTAAATTTTTAATTTTATTTTAAAAAATTTCAAAAAAAAATAAATATTAAATATAATTATAATTATTAAATACTAAATAATAAATATTGTTTTATAATTATTAAATATTAATTTGAAGAATGAGCAAATGGGAGTAATGAAAAACACTATTATAAATTTTTACTTTTGACTTTAAAGTTTTAAAATTTTGTTTCAAAGTTTTATGAATTTTTTAAAATTTTGAATTTTTTTGAAATATTAAATGCTATTATTAATTATAATTATTAAATATAAAATACTAAGTGATAAATTTTACTTCTTAATTACTGAATATTAATTGCTTATTAATTGTTAATTATTAAATATTAGCCTTAATTATATATTAATCATTGATTATGAAATAAAAATTATTTTATAGTAATTATCAATTATTAAAATTTACTTCTTATTTGTTAATTATTAATTATTAGTTGTTACGTATTACTTCTTAATTATAATTGAATATTAATAATTAAATACTTTCAATTATGTATATATTATTAATTATTAATAATAATTATTAATTACTGAATGTATTATAAATAGTAAATTAATCAGTAATTATTCATTATTAATTATTAATTATTAAAATATAGAAAATTACTAAATAATAATTATTAAATTGTAAATTAATTAAATATTAAACTTGATTATTAAATATTAAGTATTAAAAGTTAATTATTAATTATTTAATAGTAATATTAGTTATTAATTATTTAATATTAATTATTAAATGTAATTAATAAATATTAAATGCAATTTACTAATTATAAATGTTAACTATAATAAATTATTAAATATAAAAAATTAATTATTGATTATAGATAATAATTAGTAATTATAAATTATTTATTAATAATCATTAATTATTATAAATTATAAATAATGTCGTCCTATATAAGTTGAAATTTATATTATCATTTATAAATTACCGTTTAGAAATTATTAAGTAAGTATTATTGATTATTAATTATAAATTGTTATAGTATTTAAAGCAATAGTAAATATATTCAAAAAAATTAACTTAATTCTGTCTTCTCCTATAGTGAACGTTTTCTAAGAAAAAAGTTAACCTATGATTAATATTAATATGAATATTATTAATAATTAATTATTAAATATTAATAAATAATAATTGTTAATATTTTTGAGGAAAACACTATGATTGTTAATTATCAATTATCAAAAATTGGCAACGGACAATTATTACAATGGGCATTTTGTGATCGTTGTAAAGTCGACATCTATTACAATGGGAAAAAAATGGTTGTAATAGGCATCTATTACAATGGGCAAATTAGAATGAAATCTGGTATTTATTACAATGGGCAAAAAATAGCTGTAATAGGTATATATCACGACGGGAAAATTATAAATGTTGTAATGGGTGTCTATTACAACATGCAAAGGTAAAGAGTTGTTGAAAAGTGGTATTTATTACAACAGGCCTGAAAAAACTATTGTAATAGGTTTCTATTACGACGGACATTTAAAGGCCGTTGTAAAAATGGCGTTGTAATAGGGTATTTTTGTTGTAGTGTTCTAACTTCGATTCAACAACAAATTACGTTGACACTAACCTTTTGTACTAAAAGAGACAAATTCTCTATTGAATAGTGTTTCACTTCAAGTACCTACTCTTGTATCCAATTATGGTATCAACATAAACATATATCATGTGATTAAACCTCATCGAAGTATAGGCTCAATAAACAAGATTCACAATACTCTCAAGTCAAAAGACCACTGCGTATCATTACATAAGATCCGTTATTTTAACTTAAATATCTATATTATGCTATTAAAGCCGAGTATCACATTCTTTGCTCTCGCCCTTTCCCAATATTGCTTCATTTTCTTCTCCCTGCAACTTTCATGTGTCATCTTAGTTCCTTTTTATTTACTTAGAAACTTCTCAAGTTTTCTAACCGACTACTTTTTAAATGTCTACCCCTTCGTATTTTTCAACAAAATTTCTTCTCTCTCTAACCGAAGAATCGCCGATCGCATATGTCCCCGTTAATACACATGCCGTCTATTTTGGATCTACATGATGGGGCTTCGCTAAATTGTCATCTTCGATCCGCTCATCTACTACGCAATACAATCTCTTGCTTTCTCTTCTGTGCTGTATAAATAAAAACTGTTTCCATCTAATTTTGGGTCTATTAACGCTAATACATGTTTATGCATGAAGATTATACCAAAGTTGTATAGCCCTCCCTCATTAAAAAATTTCAAAGCATCATTTATGTGCAATGATATAATTTTATGCCCAACGTCAAGATGAAATATATTGATTATAATATCCTACTAAGTCTCATATATCACTTGTGTGCTAAAGCGATTTTTTTTTTTTGAAAAAAGGGTACTTTATAAATGAATAAAAAGCATATATGTCCATAATATACCTCATTAAAACATAGCAATCCTCCTAACTTAAATGGGTGCCTTGCCAGGAAAAAGAGTACCTATCATGTCCATATATTAATAGTACGACAATATAGATATTAGAACCCAAGTTGACTAACAGATGGAGGAGTAAAAACAAAGAAACAACGCACTCAAAACCATCCATATGTGCAACTTGGGCCAAGAAAAAACAAAGCAAACAAACTACACAAAAAACACAAAAAGGAAGAAAATAACTCCACGTGGAAAAGACAGCAAATCCCAAACAAAAAACAGTAACCGGGTTCACTAAGAATGCGAGCGAAGGATAAAACACGAAAGCTTCTAAATGAGAGATCAAAATATCTCAATCTAAATGAACTAAAAAGATCATTAATAATGGCAGCCGAAGCGAACTGGAGGGCAGGAAATCTATCAACATACGTGACAAAAAAACCCAAGCTAGCCAAATCGAACTCAAAGAGAATGGATCACCAAATTAGAGTCGATTCTGATGTTGAA
This sequence comes from Allium fistulosum, assembly GCA_030737815.1. Lineage (NCBI taxonomy): Eukaryota > Viridiplantae > Streptophyta > Magnoliopsida > Asparagales > Amaryllidaceae > Allium > Allium fistulosum. The sequence goes on along the minus strand of CM060904.1, from coordinate 285,947,032 downwards.
ATCAGACAAGATAAGTATCATCTCTCTCGAAATCTTCGTCGATTCCACTGAGTTTTGCAATAGATTTTTACAGTCCTGATTAATGAGCATATTTATAACGTTAACTGGCATTTCAATTCCTTTAAAAATTCTCGAGTTTCGTTCACACCATATATGCCATATCATCGTAGTAAATGAAATGCTTATAATATGATTATGTAAGCTGCTACTGAGTTGAGTTTGACACAAAGTTTCTAGAATCTGATTGATATCATAAGAATTGCTGAGGCTAATTCTTAATTTATGCATAGTATCTTCAAGAATTTGTTTGGAATACGAGCAGTTGAAAAGGAGATGATTTCTGTCTTCATTATGATTAGAACACAGAACACATAATTGATTAATATTGTTGTTCCACCTACTGATTCTGTCTTTAGTGTTCAGTCGATTTAAAATGGTCAATAAAGCACAGGTCGACATTTTAGGAGCACATTTATTATCCCATATGATTTTAGACCACCTGAATTTAATATGTTTGCTTCTAATATGGTCCCAAGCCGAATTGAAATTAAATTGACCATTGTTGTTAGGTATCCACCACTAGTAATCATGCTGCCTCTGATTATCTATCTTAATATTATGCACTGTGTCTTGGTATTGAGTAGGAATGTAATCAAGATGATTTTTCCACTTTTTATTAGCTATAAGAGATGATACTGTTCTGTTGTCACCACCATAGATATCCATAGAATTGCAACCAAATTTATCTAGCAAGGAATACCCATTGATCCATGGGTCAGTCCAAATATTTGTGCTCTCACCATTTACAATAGTCCTATTAACTAAACCAGTACACCATTTTCTAGCTTTAAGCAGAAGATTCCAAGTATGGGATGCACCGTTAGTTATGTCAGCAGATCAGAAATTTGAATTATGACAATATTTACTGATCATCCATTTGGCCCAAGTAGAATTTCCTTGTAAAATTTTCCATAGCAGTTTAACAGCCACTGCTTTTTCCATATCCTCTATTTTTCTAATACCTAGCCCACCTTCATTCTTGGTTTTACAAACATCTTCCCAGGGCATTTTATGGGCTTTGGATTTCCAAATAAAATTAGCACAAATAGAATTGATTCTATGAATAACAAACACAGGGAATTGTGAGAGTTGTAACCAAAATTGAACCATAGGATGAATGACTGTTTTTACTAATTCAATTTGACCATAATATTAAACAGTTTGCTATTCCAGTGATTAATTTTCTTGTTGATTTTATCAATTAAACACCCAAAATCTCTGGCTTTAAGAATATTGTTGGATAGAGGGATGCCTAAATAAATCGCTGGCAAATTACCTGTACTGATGTTCAGAATATCTACTATTTGTTGCTTGTTTTTAGCTCCTTTGCTAAAATAAACAGTGGATTTGTTTTCATTGACATCAAGGCCAGTAAAAACTTTCAATCTATGAAGTGTGTGCATTATACAGTCTGCATTTGTTTTATTAGCTTTGACCAAAATCAATATATCATCCGCATATAATAAGTGAGTGATTATGAGGTTAATCTTATGAATATGGGAGAGATTACCTTTTATATACTCCAAATCGAGGTTGATTGAGAGGAACTCCATAGCTATAGAAATAGATATGAAGATAGAGGGTCATCTTGTCTTAAACCCCTCGAACTCTCAATAAAACCAAAAGGGGTTCCTTCAATTAACACCGAAAATGTTGGAGTAGAAATACACTTATATAAGAGGTTAGCAAAAGATATAGGAAAACCCATGGCAAGCAACATATGATGAATAAACTCTCTATTAATTTTATCGTAGGCTTTTTGTAAGTCAAATTTCAAGCAAATGATGTTGGAATTTTTCTGATTGAATCCTCTAATCATTTCATATGCAAGAAGAGAGTTCTCTGTAATGATTCTCCCTGGGATGAATGTGTTCTAATTATAAGAAATAAGGTCGTCCATATAAGGTTTTATTCGATTACATAACAGATTGGCTAAAATCTTATAGGAAACATTACATAAAGAGATTGGTATGAAATTAGACATTTCAATAGTATCTGGTTTTTTTGGCATGAGGCAAATAAATGTATGGTTGATTTCCTTTATTATTTTGCCATGTTGAAGAATACCATTCATGGCATTCCATATGTCCTCTTTAAGCTGCTTCCAGTGAGTCTTGTAAAACTTTGAATTAAGGCCATCAGGCTCCGGGGAGCTGTTGTCATTGATCTGGTAAATAACTGCTTTTATCTCCTCCATTTGAAATGGTTTGCATAATTCTCTTCTTGCATTTTCAGATATTTTTTTTTACAAATAATGTCTGGAAATTTTCTTGTAGCCTGTGATAAAAAAACAAATCTGAGAAATAACTGATGGCTTCAAAAGCAAGTTTATCTGATGTTGCTGTCCATGTGCCATTCGAATTTAGAATATAATTGCTTCCTCTTTTAGATTTAAGCACATTGACTTTGCTGTAGAAGAACGTAGTAGGCCTATCCCCTTTGACTAGCCAATTAAATTTCATTCTTTGTTCATTATCAATTGCTATTCTATTCATAAAAGCATGGATCTAATATGTTTTCAATTTATATTGATCAATCAGATGATTATTTGAAGGGTGTTGAACAAGTTTATTATACATATCATTAGCCTCTTCCTTCATTAAAGCAAAAACATAATGTATGTTTTTCTTATTTTTAATCCATGTCTTCATTGCTGATTTTGCAGCCTTTAGCTTGCATAAAAGATGGTGGAGAGGATTGCCATGAAAGACTTGAGACAATGCAGATTGAAGAGTTGAATGATATCCTTCAAGAAGATACCAGGTATTATTATATCTGAAAGGAGTCCTTTTTATCTTATCAGAAGGAATCATGAATTTTAGATAAATAGGAGAATGATCACTTAGCGAATGATTTCCAAAGTGAATACCAAAATTATAAAACTTATTCATCCATAGTGTGTTGACAAAGACATGATCAATTTTACTATGAATAGAATTGCCCACCCCTCCGGGTAAAAAAATTGCCAATGAAGTTAGGTTCCACTAGTTTAGAAGAAGAAATACAGTCAATAAAGTCGGAATCCTCCACCGAGTTGTAGCTACCATCATTTATTCTCTCATTAGAAGATAAAATAGAATTGAAATCTCCCGCCACTATCCAAGGGAGATTAAAGTTTTGTGATTGTTTCGTAATATAATTCCATAGCTCCTTTCGCTTAGCCTCGTCTTTGAATGCATAATTGTTGTACATAACATACTCAAACCATTAGCATTGTGAAGGATACAAGAAATATACTGATCATTAGAATGGATAATAATATTCGACCAATAAGAATTATCCCATAAAAGTAATATCCTACTTTTAGGGCTAGTAGCTATATTGTGCGAATGTTTCCAATTGATATTTATTTTTGCTATAAAATTATCAATGTTAGGACTCGATAATTTATTTTCAAGGATTCCGATGAAAGAAAATCTTTTACTATTAAGTAAATGCAAAATGTCTAACTGCTTGGAAAGGGCATTCATGCCTCGAATGTTCCAGAAAAGGAACTCCATAAATTAATTAATACCTGAAACACTACCATCAGCAGGGGAGGTAGTAGCCCCAGTAGCCTTGTGCCTTTTGACTTTTTTCTTTTTCATTTCAATTAGCTAACTAAATTACTCCATTCAAGGTTGTCTAGCACATCAGTTGACGAGGTGGATTTAAATTCGAAGGGAGCTTCTTTAGGTCGAATCTTCCGAGTGGCTTTTGGTTTGCGAGCCTGTTGCACCTCCGTAATCAGAGTATCATTAGCACTGCAATTAGAAATTTCAGAAGGCGAATCAGAGACCTCATCAGAGATTCTGTTATTTTCATCTGTATTTGTATAAAGTGGCTGTAAATTAGTATCAGACATCATAGCATTTGAATTCAGACTGTTTGTATGAATAGTCTTGATAACAATATCAGACTGGACTGTTTGAACATTCTTATCTGATTGAGGAGTTTTATTATTGAAGTTTCCTTGATTTTGCATGATGATATCAAAAGAGTCTTGATCCATATTTTCATGAAAGTCTGGGATACTTGTCGAGACGCCTGTATCTTCTTTGTTTTGATTGAGAACATCAATATTTATTTCAATTGTTTCATTCGTTTGTTCCTGGAGGGGTTTTTTTGGCAGCCATATTTTGGCGAATTGGCAATGGGTTCCAGTGTGTCCAAAACTGGTGCGGTTTGAACAGATTGTAGGTTTCCACTCATAATCAGCCTCCTACCATATAATTTCATCATTCTCCGAAAGAATAGGAATTTTGCTCGGAAAATCAAAAGAGTTTTTTATTTCTATCAAGACTCTAGCATAAACTATCTTAATTATTACCTCCGTAAATTTGTCCAGTTTGATGGGAGAGCCCAACATCGAAGCAACACGACTAATCCCCTCTTCCGTCTAGTAATCCAAGGGTAAATTAGGGAAACAGACCCATATCGGAATGGAATTAAGAAGTTCTTTATTGAGTTGCATCCCTAGAGACCATCTCTTTATCATCATCGATTTTTTGTTGTACTAATAGGGACCGCCTTCCATAATTTTGTCACAATCTTTTTTGCTATTAAATTTAATAACATAAAAACCATTTTCCTTCGAATATATAGAAAATCCATCTTCAGTCTTCCAAACTCTCGAGATATAGTCTTTAAAGTATGGATAATACGGTTTTGGACCAACGACATAGATCACTATAGCATTATCCCACTATTTTTTAGCATTTTGAACAACTTCAATGGACATTTTAGCACAATTCATCGAATTGAAATTTCGGGGTTGATAAAACTTCAGTGGAACGGAGACCGGGATGTTGTTTCCCTTGACAACTTCGTTCCACGCCCGACTAAAGGAAGTGGAAGAATTCCATTTGGAGTTACCTGATTTGTTCTCAGTTTGAGATGCGCGATTGTTGTTATCATTCTTATTTATGGTGAGCGTGTTGATTAGGGGCTGATCTTATATTAATGGTCTGAGATCTATGTGGAGCGGTATTGGGATTGAATGTCATTGGAGAAATTTTGGCTTGGCGTTTCCATCGCTTGGATCTAACTGGGATGAAATCCTCTTCTTCATGAGCTGTAGAGTCGAAAATATTTCAAGGTGGGAAGCCCGGAGGCGGGACAGAGGGATTAGGCAGCGAATCAGACTTGGTCAGTGACAAAGGACTGGAAGTATTATATGGAGACATACTGGGCGAGGATGGAGAAAGGAACACAGCCGAAGGCAGGAAATCGGGAAAAAAACAAGGCGAAAGAGGAAGAAAACTGGGTGGCGGCTGAGGAATTTAGCACACATGAGCTAAGGTTTCCGCCATGAACGTTTTCTTCACGTTAGACCTCAGATGGCTTTGCTAATGAGTGCAGGTTGTTGTAGAAAAATTAAACCAAGTTCTACCTCGAGTTATTGATGTTGTCATGTGATTCATAACTTTATTGGTATGTATGTCCATACACTCTTCACGAAACCACTACACAGAGCAAATGGAATTGAAATTTGGGATAACTGTTACCTCTACGTCAATGACAGAATTTTGAACTGCTACAATAATATAATGTCCACATTAACATTAACATATAAAACCATTACCTTAGCAAAAAAATGTTTGGAAACACGCACGAATCAAATGACATGTAATTGAGGCAAGTGTCCTAATTAACATCGACAACGAAAGTTTTCACGATGTGATGTATGTACACTAGTTAAATGTCAATGCATGTTTATGGTGCTTGGAAGTAGAAACTCGACTCGAACCACGAGTTTTTTATTGGTAATTTCGTAGTAAGAATGTCTTTTTCTGGTTCCCAAGACTGTCATAAAGTTAACGTTTGTCATTTAGTAGCATCCAAATTAGCTATGTTGTCTACAAATTATTAAACATTTGTTTCATGATTTTTGTTTATAAAATTTGATTAGTTTGTTAGATGCCGTTCCTTAAACCATTGGCAACCATGGGACAACAACATTATGGTGCATTTCCATTACCATGTTAAAAAATTGAGGTTTAGGCAAGCTTAACAAATTGGTGCTTACGTTGTCTACATTTCACAGATGGCTTTCTTCACTTATAAATATCTAATATTCCCAAGCATAACATTTTGGAAATGTAACATAGATTCAGACTAGTAGTGTATTATTTAATTTTAAGCATGCAAGTTTGAGTATGAAATAAATACGTGGTTGTGGTGGATCTAATAAAAGTTGGTCTAAGTAGGTGGAGCCAAAGTATCCTTCATGATAGAAACTTCTATATACGCATATAAAACTATTATGGTATTCACTTTAAGTGACTGTGATACTGTTGGTTTGTCACTAAATGATGAAGTTTGTTAGTTATCTTTACTTCTTATTCTTCGTAACAAAATGAAATAGTATGAGGTTGTCATTTTTTCCATTTACTGAATTTGATATAATATGTATACTGATCTTGAATTATTAAAATTTAACATGATTTACGTTGTTACTCAACTATCCGTAAATGCATATCTCATTTCATATGATCCTTTTATAGTTTATACCCTAATATAACTTGACCAATATATGGATGATTAGAAAAAATTTATTCTTTTATAGTGCAAAATGAAGCATAAAATTTCTTATTGTATAGGTTTGGATGTTCGTATATGAAAACATATTTGATTGTAGAAAAGTAACTTGAGCCCCAATATGATGATGAAGTTGAAAACCAAAATGCATTCTGATCATATGGTATTTTACCTGTTATGACGATTAAAGGGGAAAAAATCCCTAAAACCAAGATAATTGAAGGATTAGAATTGTTGTTATATCGGGTACTAAACGAAGACACTTATTCTTTAGCTAAAAGGGTTGTTATAGATGATTGTCCCAATCGAGACAACTGCGTGCCACGAATTCAACACATTAAACAAAAGGGATATCCGAAAGAGGGCGTAAAAGGAGATTATTTAACGAAAGGAGAATGACCATTCTTATGCTATGAAAGCAGTATTTGAAACGAGGATTAATTGTTTTGTTATTATTAATTATATTTAAGAGTAATAATTATTCATGTTAGAAAGGGGAACAAGATGAACCAAAGTTTTAATATACAAATAATCAATGTTGGTGTCCGACACATCGTATGTGACGCGGGAGTGTGCACGCGCAAATGTTTGAAGCGAAAGAGTTGTTATAAGTGCACTTCGTAATCCCTTATGTTTAACTCGTTTAAAATGATGATTTGTAAATATATCATGAAAGGATATATTTTGGTTGTACTCACTTATAATGTTTTATGTGACAACAAGGAAATGGTTTAGAAAATTATAGTTATTGTGGGACAAAGTAGCAAAAGTTAGAAGTGAGAAAGGTCGCTACATGAGCACTTTATAATTGCCTTATCTTTGTGAATTTTTAATATGATTTTGAAAGATATTCTTAGGGGTTCTTTGCACGGTTATTAAGTACTCTAAGTATAGTACTTACTGTAAAAATTGAGAGTTTAAAGCAGTTGTTTAGTTGAGAAAATAGATCAAAATATTCAAGCATTTTTAAGCATTCTCTGTCTAGGTATCTTTTACGACCCTTACAAGTGGCATTTTCTGGCCTATGACAGAAGTTCTGAGTTTTTATAGCATTGTTTGTTGCAGTGTGATTTTTAACTATTTTAAGTGATTTAGATGAGTTTGAAAAAAGCAATAAAATTGACTATTTTTTGTGAAATCTATTTAGAGATCACTAATAACATATTTAAGAGTATTTTAAAAAAGAATTAAAAGTTTATATATATTATCATTAACTATATATGAATTTTTAAACAAAGGTTTTCTTACTTATAACATTTATTTTAAAATGGTTTTTAGCAAATTCTAAATTAGTAATTTTTACATAATATTTTGTATGGGTAAACAAAGCTAATTGTAAGTATTTTAATATAAATATATATATATATATATATATATAAGGTTAGAAAAAGTAATGGTTTAATTTATAAAAGAGAGGAGGTTTATGGTAACAGTGACATTTGTTTTTAACCTCTTTAATTATATTTTAAAATATAGAATCTTGTTAAATGATCTGTGAAAATTCTTATACCTTTGAGATAGGTGTTCGAACATATTTTAATGAATGAAAAGAGCATAATAAGTAGCATAGTATTGGTATACATGTTCATATCATTTATAAAGGTATTTTAAACATATATACAAATAAGATAAGGAAGTAAAATAAAGCTTCATGGATTTATACGGTTTGAAGTCCCTCGAGAGTACTTATTCCTATAAAACATATCTAGCTTTTAGGACGTATATTTGAGATCCTCCGAGGAGGGCTCTTATATATAGTCTGCTTACTTCGAAAAGAAAATTGATTTAATAAAAAGGGATTATAAGTCGCTTGTGTGATTTGACCATGTTAATGTGCTTATTCATCTATGGAAAGTATTTACTCATATAGCCGACAAAGTAGACTTGTTCTCTCTATGGGAGTTAAGAAAAAGGTGTTAAGGTAGGGCTTAGATGCAACCAGTGCTCCAACACACCTAGCTTCACCCTTGATCGAGAGGTAGCTAAGTAAAAAGGTCGGAAATGGTGATAAGTATACGTTACTTAATTTTTGTATGCGTTCGTTTTATTGCTATTGAATTTGACCAAAATTAACTTAAGAAATATCTAAAAGAGACACGAGATTTATACAACACGGTTATCCTCTTAGTGATACTCTACCATACGTATAAACTCCTCCTGCTCTTCTAGGATAAGAGATAAGGAAATCTGTCCGGATAAGAAATGATCTCCACCTTATGCGTTGTTTGCTTATTTCTAAAAGAACCGAATCAAGAATTCATCGATTTGGTTTTGAAGAGTCTGGTAAGAGGGGGAGTGTACTTATATGAGACGACTCGAAACTGTAACCACTTCAAAACCGATATACGTGTTCTATGTTATGGAAGCGATTATGGAGTGGAATGTCATAGAGTTGAACTATTTATCATAAGGTTAAGTCCAAGGGAGAGGTTAGCATTAACATTTGAAATGATGCTAGCAAGGGTACTATCTGTCTTGAGGATGATTTCAAGAGAGAGGGCAGAGTTAGTAGTCCTTGGATGACTTATATTAGAATCCGGGAGAGATTCGAGATTCAAGTGATGAAGACTCATGTGTTGAGATGATGAGCATGACTTCATGTCATCGGAAATGACAGAAAATAGAGTAGGATGCATAGCCAGTGGGTTAACTAATCCAAGGATACATCAACTTCAAATATCTAGAGATGCTTTCGATTAAGGCACACGGGAGTTGATGGTATTCAGCATCATGTGTTTGTGCGTGGTCTAGCCTTGTTTGCCTTTGTGGTATATTTTATCTAGAGATATACGTAGTTTTGGAAGGTACTTTTTGACCCTTGTCGGGAGGCCCGCCTTAGTTTACTGGTGGCATCTCTAATGGAAATCCATACGTGAATGCACCCTTGGCGATTTTGATTGTATACCTAATATTGTTGTGATGTGATATGCAAGTAGCTATTTTTTTATTTATATTCTACACCCTAGACATTATCTTATTTCGCCTTGTTTACTTATTATATGGTTTTTGTTCTTTTGAGGGGAAAACCATTCTGATTATTCGGATGGTCTCAAAATTTAGTGTTATATGTAGTTCATATTTCTTGAGTTTCTCATACCAGACTCCTGTCTGTCTCGTGGTTTTATCTTTCCCTTAATTCCTCGAGCGCTCTTTTCGGGCAGTTTGAGAAAAATAGGTTTTTGTTGGATGTTCTTTGAAGCTCAAGGAGATGAGCTTGATGATTTCACCTACCATGGTATTTCATTTCCCTGCACTACTAGTATGTATATATCAACGGTGTGAGGATAGGATTTTATAACTATCTATGCTGATGATTGTACTCAGGTTCTGATGATTGTACTCAGGTTAGTAACTCTGAAATGCTATGTATTAGAGTAGCCATTTATACTGTCTTTTGGATATTATATATTATCGTTTCGTTGTGAGATTCAAATATTTTGTTCTTTCTTTCTCGTTCCTTTTCTTTCTGCTTTTTCTTTTTACCTTGACAATCTGTCTTTTCGATACTTGGGTGTTTGATGTGTGAATACCGTGGATGTATTAGTATCAATATTTGAGAGTTGAAAAGGCAGATCATTACATTTGACATCAAAGCTGATGGTTAAGAAAGAACCTTGGCTTTGTTTAGGTATAACTTATTAGAGATAGGGTAAGTGATGCTCCAGAATGAGTTGAGTTATTATATATATGAGAGCGTATTTGTATTTTTTATAAACATATGCCTCAAAGGTAATTTATACAAATCTGATTTGTAATGTAGTTTAAATAATGTTGGAAATGATAATGATCATTCATTATCCCCAATTGATTTTTAGCCATGCCCGACCAATTTATGAGCATTGTTATCATTTGTAGATCGATTAATTATGCTCGACCAGTTTATGAGTATTATTATCATTTGTAGATTGATTAGTCATGCTTCGTCAGTTTATGAGCATTATTATCATTTGTAGATCAATTAGTTATGCTCGATTAGTTTATGAGCATTTATTATCTCTGAATGTTGATTTATGCTCAACCGGTTTATGAGCAATTTACCTTTGTACCGTGTAGGTTGGGTACACAATATTTATGGGTGCATTGAAATGAACACCTTGTGATTATAATTTCATAGAAGACATTCAATGATAATGTTGGTTTAGAAGTTTACTTTAATAAAAGAAGTTTAGTATAAATTTTCTAAATGAAGTGAATTTATATTGGTATGGTTTATAAATGAAGAGGGTTAAAACTAAAATTTTAGAGAAAATAATAATAGTACTATTTGAAAATATTTGTAAATACTAATATTTTGAAAAGATTTTAAGATATGTTCGAGTTCGAGGCTGCTCTTAAATCTGACTAGTCAATTTGGGAACAAAGTTATTTGTGTTATCTAGTTCGAGCAACTAGAAAATGACTAAAAATGGACGAGGGAAGTATTTGGTTGGTAAGCACTTCTTGTAAGTATCATCCTTTGTATTAAGCGGATATATTATATGACTTGGTAGGACCCGTTGCCTTGGTATCATTTGGTGTTACTCGATCTATTTTTTTGGGTTGTAAAGTAAATAGTTGGGAAATTGGTTTATGAAATTTTATCAGAATACATAATATGATTATACATAGTATTTGATACCACTTTGAAAATGATTTTGATTTTAATGCCGAAAGTATGATTTGATATACAAAAAGGTATATGTACATATTATTATTTCAAATGATTTGAAATAAAACCCGGTATTTCATTCTTTAGTTTTCTTTAAAAGAAATTTGACATAAAATACATAGTAATTTAATATGGATTTAGATATGAACTTTCTTTATAGAAAAGATTTGTATATATGCTACGTAGGGGGCCCAAGTGGTAGGGGCATAACCTAGATAATTATAAACCTTTTCTTTTTTTTCTTTATAAAAAGCGTGTCTAATAAATAAGTGAAACTCTGATAAGTTATCTTATTGACGCATGTATTTTATACATTTAGGACAACGTGGTATGTTCATCATGTTATGATGTGTTTGTTTTGCAGTTTTCATTTGTTAGGACGAAATGGATTTTTTGGTGATTTTTGACAGTTTGAAACTTCCGGTTCGTTATAAAACTCAAAGCTAAGTATTTTTCAGAATATAAGGACAAGCTTATGTTGCTCTTGAATTTAGAAAGTAGTAAGTTAAAACAAGTTTTAAATTGGTTTGAACATCTTTGATAAGCAAACCATCTGATGTTATTGGGCCAACTAAAAAAACGTCTTTATCTTAGGGTGTCTAAGGAAGTAGACTTTAGGCCATACTCTTCCAAGCTACTTGCCTATACCGATAGGATACAATACATATGTTGTACATAGATCATTTTATTTGCATGACGGTTCTTGATTTAGGATTTGAGTACATGGTTTCTTGGTGATTTACACCGGCCCAAACAAGGGTTTTTCACTCGATTCTCGATGACAAACACTAGAATTAGATTCTTGATATGGTTTTAAGGTTTTCGATCATTGTATATGGCTATGTAAGGGAAACAAAGGTTTCCATTCAAGGAACCTTATTAGAGTCCGCACTAGAAGGGTCAAGTGATCTATACTAGTTTAGAAGTGAAATTTATGCAATCGAGTAAGTGATCAGATTTGATATCGCGTACGGATGATCCATATGCATTGTACAAACTTAAGTATATGTTAACTCTTTATTAGCTTAGGAGAGTTTAGGGAATGACTTTTCAATTTGTTTTAGGGTAGCTTGAATAATTGCCTAAGTAATAACCCAAGGTTGATGAGCGTAAGGTGCGCTCAGTAAATTATTTATCGTCCTTGTGCGATGAGAAGGTTTTCGAATCTGCGCAAACCTTGAGCTTTATTTGCTAGTAATTTTGAATAATATTAAGTATTGATAAATGCTTGTTTCTTTTGTCAGTTGATTGTGTTGGAATTTCAAGGACGGAATGTTTTCAGTAGGGGAGAGTATCGCGACCCGTAATTTTGAACATTTCGTATTTAAATATTTGAATTATTTAAATATATGAACCTTGGTTTAATGTGATAAAATTGATTTTATAACCTTGTCAAACCCCTTTTAATTAATAAAACATGAAGGTAAACTTGTTTTTGAAATGTGTTTACAAAAATAACATTTCGAAGAAATATGGATAATATGATCAAAAATACTTTTATTAATAAATGACTTTTTAGTCGATATAAGTTGTTTAGACTTTTTAGGCATGTCCAATATATTAATGTGTTATTAGTTAGTAACTAAAAATATTTTTGTTTTATGGCTAGTTAATTGCATTAGTGATGTCATGGGGTAGAAGATATTTCATGAAGAAGACTGAAGAGCTAAGTTAAGGAGTATGATGCGTAATTGAATACATGGAGGGGAGCATGCTTTCTTGGCTGGCCAAAAAGGTTTAGGAGGTCATTTTGACCTCTCGTTAAATTCTATTTAATCTCTTCATTAGTTCGTAAAGTGGGTTGCAAAATTATAACATAAAAACAATGTCTTCTTCATCTTCTTTCTCTTCTCTTTAACTTTCTAAAATCAATGGAAATCAACACCAAACTTCAGCAAAGAACCTACCACAACATAGAAGCATGGAATAGTAGCTCAAAGGTGGAAGGAAAGGAGCACAACACCCCCATTTATTTGTGGTTGTGAGCAAATAGGGGAGAGGGGGGACGATCAAGAGCACTATGAAGCAAAGGTGGAGTCTTTGGCTTGTTTGGTTGAGGTAGGAAACGGTCATGTGTACTAATGGCATGTACACGATGTTAGTAAGGGTTTGAGTGAGTTAACTCACCATTGAAAAGTAAATTTTGTGTTTATAATTGTGTGTTAATATAAAGTTAAGAAGTTAGCTAATGAAATTATAACTTTGGACCCCTCTTGCTTTCGAAAGCAAACGATAACTGTATATGTAATATACTCACTTCTATTACCCTCTACAACGTGTAACATGGCCTTGACTTTATGTTTACATGCTTAGTTTGGTTACCCTATTTTAGGTGATGGGGAAGTGTGTGTGCATATGTTTAAAGCGAAAGAGCCGCTATAAGTGCAATTCGTAATCCCTTGTGTTTAACTTATATAAAATGATGATTTGTAAATATATTATGAAAGGATATATTTTGGTTGTGCTCTACACTTATAGTAGTGTATGTGAAAGCATGGAAATGGTTTGGAAAATTATAAAACTTGTAGGACAAAGTTGCAAAAGTTAGAAGCGAGAAATGTCGCTATATGAGCACTTTGTAATGCTTTGTCTTTGTGAATCTTTAATATGATTTTGAAAGATATTCTTAGAGGTTTCTTTACATGGTTATTAAGTACTCTATGTATGGTACTTACAGTAAAAAATTCAGAGTTTAAAATAGTTGTTCGTGTTGAGAAAATAGATCAAAATTTTTAGGCATTTTAACTATTCTCTGTCAAGGTATCTTTTACAGCACATAACAGCAGCGCTTTTTTGGCCTATGACATTAGTTCGAAGTTTCTATAGCACTGTTTATTGCATTGTGGTTTTTAACTATTTTAAATGATTTAGACGAGTTTAAAAATAGTAATTAATTGATTTTTTATGAGATCTTTTAGAGATGACTAATAACCTGTTTAATCTCATTTAAAAAAGAATTGAAAATTTAAATATATTTTTAATAATTATATATATGAATTTTGAAAGTAAAACGTTTTCTTACATATAGCACTTATTTTAAAATGGTTTTCAGTAATTCTAAATTAATTATTTTTACATAATATTTTAGTGGGTATTTAAAACAGATTTATAAGTATTTTAAAAGTATTTTTATATATAAGGTTAAAAAAGTAATGGTTTAATTTATAAAAGAGAGAAGGAGCTTATAGTAACAATGTTTAAGTAACATTTGTTTTTAACCTCTTTGATTATATTTTAAAATATAAAATTTTGTTGAATAATTTGTAAATATTCTTATACCTTTGAGATAAGTGTTTGAACATGAAGACTAAAAAGAGTATAATAAATAATATAGTATTGATATACTTGTTTATATCATTTATAAAGATAGTTTAAATATATATAAAAAATAAGAAATGGAAGTAAAATAAAACTTCATAGATTTATACGGTTTGCGATCCCCCAGGGAGTACATATTCCTATAAAACATATCTAGCTTTTGGGATATATATTCAAGATCCCCTGTGGAGGGCTCTTATATATTGTCTGTTTACTTCGAAAAGAAAATTGATTTAATAAAAGGGGATTATAAGTTGCTTGTGTGATTTGATCGTGTTTGTGTGCTTATTTGTCTATGAAAAGTACTTACTCATATACTTAGCACTAAAAGAAGACAAAATGGACTTTTTCTATCAGTGAGAGTTAAGAATGAGGTGTTAAGGTGGGGCTTGGATGCAACTAGTGCTTTAACCTACATGGCTTCACTCTGATCGAGGATAGCGTAAGTTGAGAAGGTTGAAAAGGGTTATAAGTATACGAGAGTTTATTTCTGCATGCGATCATTTTATTGCTATTGAATTTGACCAAAATTAACTTAGGAAATATCTAGAAGAGACACGAGATTTATATAGTACGGTTATCCTCTTAGTGATGCTCTACCCTATGTATAAACTCGTCTTGCTCTTATAGGACTAGAGATAAGGAAATCTATCTAGATAAGAGATGATCTCTATCTTATGATTTGTCCGCCAATTTCTAAAAGAACTGGATTTAAGTTAATCGAAAATTCATCGATTTGGTTCCGAAGAGTCCGGTAAGTGAGGGAGTGTACTTATATGAGATGACTCGAAGCTATAACCACTTCAAAATTAGTATATGAATTATATGTTGTGGAAGGTGTTATGGAGTGAAATGTTATACAATTGAACTGTCTATCCTAAGATTAAGTCCAAGGGAGAGGTCAGGGTTAATATTTCAAATGATGCTAGCGATGGTGCAGTCTATCTTGAGGATGATTCTAAGAGAGAGGGCAGAGTTACAATTCGGTTGATGACTTATACTAGAATCCATGGAGAGATTCATGAACTGTTCGAGTAATGATGGCTCGTGTGTTAAGATGCTGGAATCCAAGGAGAGATTCAAGATTTTTTAAGTGATGAAGACTCATGTGTTGATATGGTGAATGTGACTTCACTATCGAAAATGACAGAAAACTGTGTAGGATGCATAGCCAGTGGGTTTAGGTACATCGACTCCGTATATTTAGAGATGCTTTCAATTGAGGCGCACAGGAGTTAATGGCATTTGGCATCATGTGTTCTGGCGGGGTCTAGCTATGTTTACCATTGTGGTATATTTTATTTAGAGATATACGATGTTTCGGAAGATAATTTCTAACTCTTGTCAAGAGACTCGCCTCAGTTTACTAGGGGCACCTCCAACGGAAATCCATATGCGAACGCACCCTTAGTGATTTTGATTGTATACCTAATATTGTTGTGATGTGAGATGTAAGCAGTTATTTTTTGATTTATATTCTATACCCTAGACATGATCTATTATGTCTCCTTGTTTACTTATTAGATGGTTTTGGTTCTTTTGGTGGAAAAACCATTCTGGTGATTTAGACGGTCACAAAAGTTACTGTTATATGTAGCTTGTATTTCTTGAGTTTCTCATACCAGACTCATGTCCGACTTATTGTTTCATCTTTCCCTTAATTCCTCGAGTGATCTTTTTCGGGCATTTTGAGAAAGCAAGTTTTCGTTGGATGTTCTTTGGAGCTCAAGGAGACGAGTTGGATGCTTTCACATATCGTAGTATTTTATTTTCATTGCATTACTAGTATTTACATTAGTAATGTAAGGACAGACCGTTATAACTGTCCAAGACAATGGTTGTACTTAGGTTAGTAACTCTGAAATGCTATGTATCCTAGAGTAGCCTTTTGTACTGTCTTTTGGATATCATATATTATTGTTCCATTGTGAGATTCAAATGTTTTGTTATTTCTTTCTTATTCCTTTTCTTCTGCTTTTTCTTTTTACCCTAACAATCTATCTTTACAACACTTAGGTGTTCGACACATGAATACCGTGGATGTGTTAGTGTTGACATTTAAGGGTCTAAAAGGGGGTTGTTACATGAATAGTATTAGAGTTTTTACCAAAACCAAATTCCATAAATTCTAATGTGATATAGTTTTGACAAAGAGAGTTAGTGTAAATATCGCCACTACCAAGTACCGTTTATAATAAGTAAAATTAGATTTTACCAAAAAGTTGTATAAGTGATAGATTAGCCAAAATATCATACCATAAGCTAAGATGACGTGTGAACATTAATATTCAAATTGTTCGATATCAATCGCTAACTTAATTTTTGCTTTTGAGTCGCACAATCGTAATGATGAATACTCCGAAAAACCACATGATTTAATTAATTTATAATCATTATAAATTAATTAATATTTATGAAATTTTAGATATTAAATTTTATTTGATTTGTTTGAATGCCATTAGTATTTAATAAAACGCGTTTAAAAAATTTATATACATACATATCGATATACAATATCAATAAATATTTAAATTTGATTTAAATCAATTAATTACTAAGTGTATTTTGAAATTTTGAAGGCTTATCCAGGCATTTTCTTTGGCTTGCCATACATTTATAGAAAGGGGATTTAATTTGATTTGATTGAGATTTAATGAGCAATAAAAGTGGGAAGATTTTAATGGAGGAATTTGAAAGGCTTCGATGTTTCCCATAAAAACAAAATCCCTTTCATTTCATTCATTATCCCTTCTACAGACAATTCATTTTCCATTTCTCCCTCCCTCTTCCATTCTAGCAAAAAATAATGGCTTCGAAGGCTAAAGGAAAACTTCAACATCAAATCAAAATAAATTAAAACAAACAGTGGTTTATACCTCTTGATATTTGCAAAATCTGAAGGTTGAATTCTGGATCTAGGAGCTATCTCATCATTCAAGGGCATTCTCTTGGCTACATCTCTAGGTAATAATTCTAATTTCATTTATTCATCATTCACCTTATCCATATGAATTGGATCCATCACATATCTTATCTCATATATATATATATATATATTCAATTACATAGATTAGATTCCCCTTTTGCTTCATCTTAACTAATGACATATGTTCACTGTATTAATTTAATTTGAATCCATTTTAAGTTATAATTTGATTAATCACCTGTTCATCTTGTAGCCTTTATATCTATTCCATATGATTTCACATTTTATTAATTGTTCACATTGTTTAGTTTAGGTTTGAAACATTTGCAAGAAATACATATGTGCCTAATTTGTCCTATCTGTTTTTGTTATTGTTTTTAAATATGTTGTTAAAAAATACTTTTTATCGAAACCTAAATTTTAATTAATGACATATTCTATTAACGGTTACATATACAAATATGAATAAACTGCACATGTTTTATATTTGAAATCACTGTGTAAATTTTGTACATATGTTTTGTGTTTGTTGTTTTGAATACAATCTTTTGCTTAATGCATATTTAAAATTTGTTTAAAAAAGAAAAGAAATTATTATGTAAATATAACTAGATGTTTGTGTAAAATATCACAGATCTTTTGGTTTCCTTTTAAATTAAAGTTAGACTTTATTTTCTTACTTTAATTTTCAAAGCATGTAATAGAATTTTTAAATTTTATTCATATACATGTTGTTTAGGTTTGAAACATAATTTACAATGTTTGGTGTATGTGCATGCATATATATATATATCAATTTAACTTAAGATTTATAAAATGGACTTTTGTGTAAAATCATAATATTAGTCTTAAATCCTTTCTAACTTAGAAACTAGATTAAAAATTATTGTTTTTAATTTCAAACTTATATAAAATAGTGAAACTTAATTTTAACATGTTCATATACATGTATGTATATGTATATGTATATAAGTTCTATTATATATATGTATTTTAAATAAAGTTATTGACAACAAAGACACAAAGAAAACATTAACTATGCACACTTCTTATATGTTACGCTTACACAGTATATTTGTATATTTGGATCTACTCACATTTCATGCTATGTTTATATTGATCATCAACAGCATTTAATAAATCATTAATTTAATCAGCGAGTGAAAGAGAAATGAAAGGTTTCTCTGTCCAATTAAAGCTACTTCTTCCCTTAATTGATTATGTTATCCAGCCTTTTGGCCCGACTATATTCGAACTGACTAGACAAGTTAGACTCGACTGTCATCGGGACCGACAAGTCAGATTAACAATCACGAAGCCCAAAAGTCAAACACATATGATAATATGAAGTAGTGGTGAAGCAAAAGCAGAAGATAAACTCGATAAAACGACAAAAATATGAAAAATATACCATTTACTGAAAATGGATCAGATACTTCATCAATTATGGATCACACCGTATCGATATTACAGTTCAACTAAGTGGAGAACGATCGATATCTTAAAATCTACAAGTCATATACACATGAAACTTTGGGAACATCAATATATTGAAGAGTGGAGCCCACCATATCGATCGCATGCCAAAAGGAGCTCATAGAACAATCAGTGCCGATCGTTATTATGGATGATGTGGGACCCATGATCGATACTATGACTTCTTCTGGATTTGGAGACTCCGTTGCCGATATTGCAGGAAGATATTTCACCGTCTTCCCCTATAAATATAGACTTGATTATTCATTTTCAAGATCTTTACACTGCTGTTTCCTTGGTACTCCATTGTAACTATAGATCATATCTGATCCATCTCTTTGTACTCAGTAATTCAAGTGATTAATAAAGTTATTTCTCTAAAGTAGACGTAGGCTTTCATCGCCGAACCACTATAAATCATTGTGTTCTTTTTATTGCTTATTTTCTATTATTTGATTGCGTGTTACCTCTGTATTCATTGATTATTTTTCATTTATTTCTCTATATAATCTCTATTGGGTATTTGTGCCAATTTTTGGTGCTTTCACTGAGAAACAAATTCTCAGCTTGATTGAATCTCATCATCTACCTGTGGATTCCCATATTCACGAGATAGATCCAGCTTTCTACCGACAAGCTTCCATTCCTATTCAAATTTGCAATAGTCTAAAGAAAACTATTAACAATGGTTAGGAACACCAGATATACTGCTCAAAACGCAGAGGGGAACGAGAAAATCATCATCCAGCATGGAGGCCAGAGCAATCTACCAGTAGATGTTAATGCTACCTATCCAGTTGATGTCCAAAATCCAGCTGATTCCATCACAAGAGTTGATTTTCAAAATCTGATGAGAGAGCTCATGGATAGCGGTCGATAGTTGAACTAGCAGATTCAAGCCAATATCGATCTAATGAATCAACTCAGGGATCAACAATGCGGGAAAACTAGGAGAGACCCAACTCCCTATTCTACATCGGATAGCTCAACTTCACCAGATGACTATCACAGACTTAGACGTCGCAGAACTGCGACGGATACCACGCCAAAACATTAACCCACTATCATCGAACTGATCCAGACAGACTAATAACGATCGATGCCGATCCTTCTGAAACGATCGATGTCGATCCAACTTTTGGAGGCATGTTACAGTAGATGACGGGAAGATGCACACTGGTGACACCGCGGTTGATCTGGATGCTAGAGTTCAAGTTAACGCAAATCAGGTACTTCTCTGAAATGACGACGATGTGAACGCACGCGACGCACATTAAGAGAATGTTGAGCCATGAAGGCGTGGAATGGCCCGTAGACATCGACCGAACCATTCACGTGAGGCAGAGCACGACTAGCGCTTAGCTTCAACTATCTGAATGCCAGATTTGTCAGCTATGGTCAGACAGCTGGTAAGGGAAAGTTAGGGTTTGGCCAATGATGATTAGGGGATCTCTAGAAGCCATACCCGTTCACAGATAATATTTTACACGCGGAATATCCGAGGTGATTTAGCATGTCATCGATGTCTGCCTACGAGGGAAAAATCGACCCCAAACAACACATCATGAGATATGAATGACTGGTGGATTCCGCACGAGCTGATGATGCCATAAAATGTAGTTGTTTTCCTATTACTCTCTCTGGCATAGAAATGATGTGGTTTACGAGATTACCACTATGGTCAATCTCTAGATTTGACGAGTTAGAAACAAAATTTGTGGAGCAGTTCCGTATGCATGCAACTCACCCTAAAGATGTAATGTCTCTATCAAGCATGATCCAGGCTCTGGGGGAATCACTGAAGGATTACTTGGAGAGATTTCATATAGTCATCACAGAAGTCAGTAATCCGAATAACCATTCAATGTTGATGGCGGTAACAAGAGAAATTGATCCAGAGTCTGATTTTAGCGATTGGTTAGCTGGCAAACCACTTGTGTTGTTGGAGCATTTCTATGCAAAAGCAGCTCAGTATTTATGGAAAGAGGAAGCTAGATGCTCTAGGAAGAAGAATGTTGTGGGACCAAGTGGAGAGGGAGTGTAGAGTAACATTGCAGTGAAAAAGTCCTGGGAGAGTTTTGGAAAAGTTAAAGTAAATGTCCAAAATAAACCGAATCAGCAAAAGAAAGGCGATGAAAGGAACCATAAACGAAAGAGGGATTCCGAAAGAGGAAAGTCAATGATTCCAATGTATGATACCTACATACCACTGAATACGTCTCTAGAAAACGTCTATTTGTCTATATGCAATACCATATAGTATAGGAAGCTACCTCCAAAGGAATCGATGGAGAAACAAAAGCAAACTGGAAAATATTGCTGGTTCCACGAATACTATGGTCACAACACAAATGAGTGTAGGCATCTCCAGGATGTTATCGAGAAACTGATTTGGGAAAGAAAACTATAGCGGTTTGTTAAAGTCCCTTAGGATGACGGGCAGGGGACATCCGACCCCAACCGAGGACAAGCGCCGCATAGGGCTGAGGAGCCTACGTGGACTGGTAGAAGATTAGTTATCAATACAATAGCCGGAGGACCACACCCAGTTGACAAAAATTGACACAAGATGGAGTGCTATGCTAGCACAATCAAGCATGTGGATTTTGAGTGTTGTTCAAATATAGAAGATGGGGCTCCAACCAAATAGTAGTGTACAATGGCAGATGTCATTGTATTCAGAAGTAGAGATGCAGATAAGGTGGAGGCACCGACGATCGACCCAATGGTCCTTTTAGCCATGATAGGCCCCGCCTTAGTGAGAAAGTTTTGATTGACAATGGAAGCTCGGTGAATATCATTTTCAAAAAGGCATACAACCAGATAAGAATGGAAGCCAAAGATCTGAAACAGCGTAAAGCCCACATTCATGGCTTTAATGGTATTGCAACGAAAGCTGTGACATCCCCCTACTTAGAGGCCCAAAACTAACAGCTACAGATGCTATAGTCATCCATAGTTATTAATCTTTGACGACCAAATATGGCGGTGCTAGATTCATTGATACACAGATCACAGAAATATGGAAAAAAAATTTAACAATTCAAAAACACATTTCCATATTCCATTCAAAACATTTGATGTTCATTACATAATCTCAAAAACGTTAACCACGTTCAGCAAAATATAATTATCACACATACGCCAAGAGCGACATATGAAGATGCCCCTTTGGTTGATCAGAGTATATAATAAGGCTAATAAATTTTCCTTTACAAACAAAACACACAACGGAAATGATATCTCTAAATAACTATATGCCTCCTACATGCCTCCGGAAGTTTTATTTATCTAAGAAGAGTACATGAAAACCCTAAACCTCAAACTACTCAAAATCAATTGAGTACCCGAGAGTTTAAGTGGAAAATAAAAACTTCGAGTCAAATATAAAGCCTAGTATGAATAATAGTTATCATCTCAAACCAAATAGATATTTAGTGAGACCATGCCGCATAGCGGAACGGGTTTCCCCCTTACTAGTATCCTAAAACCTTTATAAAACCATATAATGTGCTCCTACATCCACAATGGTTTAAAACATAGTATTTCAAAACATTATGATGATATGCAAAACAAGCAAATCAAATTTGGATTATCCATCCCCATTCACTACTATATGTCTCAATTATAGTTTCTAGGATTACTATTAACTTATTAGTTTTCATGGGCTAATTAATAACCGGTTAAACATTTAAGGACTCCCTATCTAATTACATAGTTTTCATGGGCTTACTATGAACCTGTCTATCTGACATCTTCATTTACACATAGTATTCATGGGCTAACTATGAACCTGTCTGTCTGACATTCTCTTTATACATAGTTTTCATGGGCTAACTATTAACCTATTGGCCCCTGCCAATATCATACGGTTTTCATAGGCTTACTGGAAACCTATTGGACTTTGCCAATATCTTTCCTTTATATTTTAGTATCCTATATTCTGGTCTTCCCAACCTTCTGGATGCAATTCTACTCATTCAGGAGTTTATTCAATTTATATTCACTCTTGGGTTAACCTAACTGGTTCTCCTACCCTTTTTCCTCAAAATGCAGTTATGGGTCCATTATAAAGTTTCATATTAGAAGAAGCAGTATAACAACATAGCAATACTAGTCCCGTGGGTTTAATTTATCAAAGATAGATTCTTCTTAAACCATTATAAACCTCTTTTAATATAGCCGTGGGTTTTTCCTTTAAAAATAGAGTTTGGGTCATAAAACCTTTCGATACCTTTGAAACCTAGCTTTCGACTTCATAGGATAACCTCCTTCGAAAGCTCTTAAAAACCTTAGGCTCCTACCTTATAATACTTTAACTTCTACCTTTCGAAAGTATAAAACTTGGTCAAAAGAAAACAATTTTACAACCCCTTCGAAAGTATCCCCTACGAAGGCAAAGAAAACCAAGCAGACATATTCGAAAACAAAGAAATCAACTCCTTCGAAAATATAAAACTTTGTTTTAGCTATAACTTTTTATAGGTGTAGAATTAAGGTCTCTAACCTATTCCATTGTATTCAAATGATGGTTTCCCTTTCCGTAGAGTGGTCACAGTATATAAACGGGCTTACAGTTAGAGAGTTATGTATATTTAAAGTTTGCAAACATAGTTGGAGAAAACTGCTACGAAAGGTCTTCCGCAACGTTTACAAGTGGAAAGGTAGCTTTCGACTAAGTCAAAAGGTTACTTAGTCGAAAGGTTACTAAGTCGAAAGGTTTTTCCAAAATGCCGCATAAGGGTCCAGAAGTGCTGCAGAATGATCTAAGTCGAAAGGTTTCTACGTCGAAAGGTTCTTCCAAAATGCTGTAGAAGGGTCCAGAAGTGCTGCAGAATTATCTAAGTCGAAAGGTTACTTGGTCAAAAGGTTACTAAGTCGAAAGGTTCTTCCAAAACGCTGCAGAAGGGTCCAGAAGTGCTGCAGAATGATCCAAGTCGAAAGGTTACTTGATCGAAAGGTTCTTCCAAAATGCTGCAGAAGGGTCCATGCTGCAGAATGATCCAAGTCGAAAGGTTACTTGGTCGAAAGGTTACTAATTCGAAAGGTTCTTCCAAAATGCCGCAGAAGGGTGCAGAAGTGCTGCAGAATGATCTAAGTCGAAAGGTTACTTGGTCGAAAGGTTACTAAGTCGAATGGTTCTTCCAAAATGCCGTAGAAGGGTCCAGAAGTGATGTAGAATGATCTAAGTTGAAATGTTACTTAGTCGAAAGGTTGAATGGCAGAGTCGTAAATAACTTGAAAACTGTTATTTTGCTAATTAAAGTATATTCTTTTCACCAACTTCTATCCTTTGTCCAAATCCTATTGGTTAATGACATACTTTAACACTTTCTTTGTAGAAAAACTGCTATAGATCAGATTTATTATTTCAAAAATTATTTTCAAAATAATTAATTATACTAATATTTTAATATAATTATTAAGCCTTTTTAGCTTAGAAAATTCATAATAAATCGAAAGCACTTGAGAAAAATACCAAAAATTCACCAAAAATCCAAAATAATATTTTCTACATCATATAAAAATTTTGGGGCAGAATTCATTATTTTATTATTTTTAATAATTAAAACCCGTAATAAATGTTTTTTCACCTTAGGAAATTCATAAAATATTCCTATTAACTCCGAAAATTATGAAATTAAAAAGTCATCTCCAAATACGTTTTACACAATATCCAAAAATCAAGTCATTTAGAGGTCGTTTACTAAGGTTTTTACTTTAAAACCCATCATTTTAATTCCATAAATATTCCAATAAATCACCATAAATCATTATTCTATCCAAAAAATTGTTATTAGATCCAAACATGATCAACACAGCAAAATAAATTTGGTTACTATCCATAACCGAACCAAAATAAGGAAAAATGAGATGATTTACACTATTATTCACCTTGATTAAGTTGTTGGAGTTTAAGATTTGCCTTAGCTTTAATCTTCAAGCTTTCTCTCTTGGATCTTCCAATTTTTCTAATCTCCTAAGGTATTTTAATGGCAGGCTATATCTTCTCTTTTATGTGTATTTTTATTTATGAAATGGTAGGTGAGAATAAGGGTGGGTTTAAGGGTATATGGGTGTGACTATTCACATATCGCCCTCCTCTTATTTTCCTAACTTATAAATTATAAACTATACTTATACATTCATTAGTTTAACCGTGGCCATGTTAATTGACAATTAAATCTCAACTCCTTAATCAACCACATTATTCTATTTAATTTATCTAATTAAATGTCTTGAATAATGTTAAACAAAAATTAGGGGTGTCACAGAAGCAGTAAGCTATGTCGAACTACCGGTGGAGTTAAGAGAAGGCGACCATAGGAGAGTACAAATGTTGTCATTCATTGTGTTGGATGTGGAATCTCCATATAATGTTTTTCTAGGCCGACTGTCCCTTGCCGAATTCTAGGCAGTCATTGCCTCTTGGTGTCTTACCTTAAAATTCCCAACCGACAATGATGTTTGAGTTATGCATGGAGATCAGGCAACCAGACGTTCCTACTATGTGGTTGAGTTGAGGGATGCTCAACGAAAGGTGAAAGGCAAGGGTGTGCACAAGTCTCTTCGCATCCAAGCCACCGAAGATTAACAACCAACGCCTGGGCCTTGGCTTGAGTGCCACAGTCGGTAGTATAAAGACATAGATCCGAGAGATAACGAGGAGGAGTCTAAAGAGACCAAGGATGCACCGGCTGAGATGACAATTGATATCACAGTCAGCCACGACGACCCGTCACAGGTCCTAAATATTGGATCACGGCTCTGCTCCTCGATGATGAAATAACTTGTTGGTTTTGTCCGAGCAAATCTTGGTGTGTTCACTTGGACTCATTCTGATATGTATAGGATCTCGCCTGCCATTGCGAGTCACGCATTAAATATTGATCCGAGGCATGTCCCAGTGAAACAGCAAAGCCGTGGCATGGATCTAGAGAGATCTGCAGCCCTTAAAGAGGAAGTGGATAGGCTCAAAAGAAATGGGTTTATTTGCGACGCCCTCTACCCTAAATGGGTATCCAATCCTATACTTGTGAGAAAGGCAAATGGAAAGTGGCGAACATGCATCGACTATTCGGACTTAAACAAGGCATGTTCGAAAGAAAGTTTTCCCCTTCCAAGGATCAATAAGCTGGTGGACTCAACCGCAGGACATGAGTTGCTATCTTTTATGGATGCGTACTATGGTTATAATCAAATCCCGGTGCACATCCTCGATCAGGAGCACACCAACTTTATTACCGACCTAGGATTGTATTGCTATGTGGTATTCCTGTTTGGATTGAAGAATGCTGGAGCAACCTATCAACGCTTAGTTAACCGAATGTTTAAAGACCAAATTGGGAAGACGATGGAGGTATATGTAGATGATATGCTCGTGAAATCGCGATGATCAAGCAACCACATTAGAAACTTAGCAAAAATGTTCGATATCCGCCGATATTACAAGATGAAAATCAATCCTCTGAAATGTTCTTTTGGCGTTGCATTGGGAAGTTCTTGGCTTTAATCGTTAATACCCATGGCATCGAAGCTAATCCCAAAAGACTCGAGCTATTCACAACATCCATGTGCCAAAAACTATCAAACAGAGCCTGAATGGGAAGGTTGCCTCCCTAAGCCGGTTAATTTCCAAAGCCACCGATAAATGCATTCCTTTCTTCGACTTGATTAAAAGAGGGAAAATAAACTTTGAACGGACATAGGATTATGAAGACGCATTCCAAGCTTTGGTCAACCACTTAGAGAGGCCTCTCATCTTGTCAAAGTCAGTGGATTACGAAGACCCGTATATCAACTTGGCCATGTCGGTACACGCTATAATTGCCGCACTGCTCCGGGAAGAGAATCGAATCTAGAGACCGGTCTATTATGTTAGCAAGTGATTAACAGGAGCTGAAATAAACTATCCAAAGATAGAGAAATTGGTGTACTGCTTGTTGATTGCTTCACAAAGGCTCCGCCCCTATTTTCAGGCTCATCCCATCAACGTTTACATCGATCAACCGTTACGACAGTTCCTACAGCGACCTGAGACATCTGGAAGGTTACTGAAGTAGAACATCGAACTGAGCCAATTCGACATCACTTATCTCCCTCGGAGAGCCATCCAAGGACAGGCATCGATGGAATTTATACCAGAATTCACTGCACATAATTATCTCCCAGAGAGTGGTGGAGCCCCTGTTCGGTGGAAAATGTTGCAGATGGAGCATCTAATGATCGTTGTTCTGGAGCCGGAGTTGTGATAGTAACTCCAGAGGATCAATCAATTTGTTACGCTTTGAAGCTTGACTTCCTGCAACGAACAATGAAGCTAGGTATGAAGCTCTGATTGCTGGACTCAAACTTGACAAAGAATTAGGAATAAAATCTCTTGAAATCTTTTGCGATTCCCAGTTGGTGGTATATCAAGTTAGGGGAGATTATCAGGCTAAAGGACAATGACTCGCTCCGCACCTTATTTGAGTCCAAGAGCTATTGACTGACTTTGAGTACTATGACATCGTGCATATTCCCCAAGATCAAAACAAAGAGGCCGACTCATTAGCGAAGTTTGCTAGCACCGGGGATGCACAACAAATGGACTTGGTTCCAGTCAAAGTATTAGACGCTCCAAGCATAAACAAGATGGAAATCGACTGGGTACTAAAGACAGAGCCTGAGAAGGAGTCATGGATGACTCTGATTAAAGGTTATTTGCTACAGGGAGTCCTTCCCGAATGGAGGAATGAAAGACGATAAATCCTCCACAAAGCTTCACGATATATCATTTAAGAAGGAGTCATGCATAGAAAGGAATTTTTGTTCCTCTATTCCAGTGTATCACTCATGATGAGATAAAATGAGTCCTAGGGGAAGTTCATGAAAGGAAATGTGGCGATCACACTAGGGGGCAAACCTTAGCAAAGAAAATACTTTGCTATGGGTATTACTGGCCACCTATCAACCGAGACACTTTTGATTACGCTAAGCGATGCAATAAGTGCCAAGTGTATTTGAAAGTTCCGAGAGCTCCGTCGATGGAAATTACACAAATGGTCAATCCATAGCCATTTGCCAGATGGAGCATACATATTATTGGTTCCTTACCAGTCGCTAAAGGTAGTGCGAAATATGCCATCATAGCAGTTGATTACTTCACTAAATATATCAAAGCAGAACTTTTAGCCACGATCACGACAAAGAAAGTAATCAACTTCATTGTTCGAAGCATCATCTGTCATTTTGGCCTTCCACGAACCATCATAACATATAATGGAACCCAATTCGACATTGCCAAATTCAAAGACTTCTGCCATCGGTATGGTATTGAAAAGAGATTTGCGGTAGTTTCTCACCCTTAACCAAATGGACAAGTTAAAGTTATAAACAAAATCATAAAGTCCATTCTGAAGAAACATTTGGAAAAGGCTAGAGGCAAGTGGGTGGATGAACTCCCAACATCATTATGGGCTTACAGAACCACCCACAAGTCCACGACTGGCCATACTCCATTCGCCCTTGCTTACTGCTCCGAAGCCGTCATTCCTGTTGAACTCGAAGTCCTTACTCACCGAGTGACCTACTATGACCTCGGAACGAATAGAGATCTCCTCTTAGAATCTCTAGACTTGGTAGATGAGAAGCGCGAAGAAGCTAATTTAAGGGCAGCTGCACATCAATATCGAGTCACCCGGTACTACAACACTAAATTTCGACCTAGGACCTTCAAAATCGGTGATCTCATCTTGAAACGGGTTTTTCTTATCCCATCACACATGAATCCTACTTGGGAAGGACCGTACGTCATTAAACAGAGGCTTGAAGAAGGAACTTTCAAGCTAGCGACTGTTGATGGCGTCACACTCCCAACGGCGGCGTGGAACAACGAGCATTTACGATGCCATTTCACTTGGTTTATAAAATTCATTCAGTTGTATTTAATTTTCAAATTTACTTTAGCATTTGATTTTCTAGATATGTAATAAGACAAATTATGTCATTTCCATTTGGCAAATAAAAGTTTGAAATTTCCTTCATATCCGTGATTGCTGTAACATTACATGTTAGTCGCGATACCCGATTAACTAATATTGACATGTCCGAGCAAGTTCCCAGAGTTCGGAGCTAGCCAGTTACACAAGTTCACGACTGAACTAAACAAAATGAACATGGTCCGACCGTTCATTCGATGATTCTTGCTCACAACTCGATGGATGGATTACCTAACGAGAAATGGATGTGACTTGACCATCCAATAATAAAATTAATCCCACCAAGGGATAAGACAGATATGAATCAAAAACGATCATGACATGACCGATCGCTCGCTAAGTCAAACTTTGGACTTAGGGGCAAATCATTCAATTAAGGAAAGTACGGTTCGACTATTTTCTGAAATAACTCTAAGACCCTAGAGTGTGGATTGAAGTATAAACACAAATTGGGTGCGATTCGATCACCTGCCAACTAACTCTTATCCCTAGAGTGCGGATATGAGTATAAACAGATAGATGAGTGCGGTTCGACCACTCACTATTCCATAAACTCCGACCTAAAACCGACAGAAGGAGTATAAATTCGATAAAGATGGAATTCGACCATCCATTATCTAACTCCTTTAACCCAAGAACTGGGGACAGGAGTATAATCACTTAAACCGCCGAATCAAACAGGGTAACACTAAGGATTGAGCCCGATGTCTCTTACGATTTGAGGCCA
The DNA here is from genome assembly GCA_030737815.1 of Allium fistulosum. NCBI lineage: Eukaryota > Viridiplantae > Streptophyta > Magnoliopsida > Asparagales > Amaryllidaceae > Allium > Allium fistulosum. The sequence goes on along the minus strand of CM060904.1, from coordinate 285,917,378 downwards.
TGACCATATGGAGGCCTTGGAATAAAATTAACAGATTATCATCCAAATCAATGAGCGACAAATTACAAGTACATTGAATGGAAAATGTAATAGCTCAACTACTTAAGCAAATTCACACAAAAGTTCAGCAAAAGCAAAAGAAATTTATTTACATAAGCTTGGAAAGTCAAGTACAAGTATTCACAGCAAAAGAATCAAAAAAAGGGGGCCAATCCCGTACAAATTTGGCCAATAAAACCCAAGAGACTTGGGAGCATGAGTACACACAAAGAATCACTTCCTCCTCGTCTTCCTCTTCTTCTTGGAATCGAGAGAGATTTCACTCGAACTTTCCCCACACCTCCTCTCTCCTTTCTTCTCGCTTCCTTGGCCTTTCACCGGGGTAGATTGGGTTGACCCAATAGGTGCATCTTGATTAAGTTCTAGCCGAGGAGCGGAAGCATCACAGTTTCTCCAGGCAAAATAATGGAGAGAGGAGGGGGAACGATCTCCATTTTCTCCCGCTTGACTTTCGTCTCAAGGGCAATGTCTGCCCTAAGTTTCTGTGCCATTTCTTGCAAATAGGGGCCTAATAAGGATTAGGAAGTTCCAATAATCACCACATCATCATCAGCAGGAATCTCTTAACGTGGATCGCTTTCTTCCCTCAACAAAGCATCCACCAAGTGCTCGTCAATCATAAAAGCTTCCTCTTACGGGACATCTTGGGTTGTTGCCGAAGTCGTGACAGTAGCGGACTCCATCGTCGGCACCTAAGGTCCTGGTTGAGATTATTGAAGAAGAGGTGGAACTGCAGCTGGTGGATCTAAAACTGAGGAAAAATAACTAAAGAGATTAGATATATCGACCAGGGACACTCCAGCATTTTGAAAAAATGGGTGAGTTTAATGAAATATCTTCTCCAGATTGGTCCCCCATGTGAGCTGGAGTGCCACCGGAACCTCCTTCCATAATCGGGGAGAGCCCACTAGATGTAGCAATATGCGGCTTCTCCGGATTGTAACCAGGCTCGATAGAAGAATCCATAGTGGTGCTGGGAATAGCTTGGGTCACTAGATTCTAGTCATCTACGACATTTTTTGACATGGATCCAGAACCTTCACTAGCTTCATGTTGAGAAGTTATGGCATGCACTTTTTGGAGTATAAGCTGGGTTTCATGTAGAACTTTGGGTTCATCACCCGATAGAATCTCGCCTTCCAGCCTCATCATACCAATTTTTTTAGTGCCGAGAGCCTCCTTCTCCTCCTGAACAAGATGCTCCCAAGCACGTACAAGATGGTAAGGGTAGTCACCCCGGAGCTACTCCAAGTTTCTATGCTTCAGGACGTTGGCGTTGTAAAGAATAAGCACTGGATTTAGTTCTTCCATAACCTCCTCTTCGGCCTTTTCTTTCACGGCCTCTACTTCTCGTTTAACGAGGGCATCAATGTTTTTAGCCTTTTCAACAGCCGTGCCTCTTTCAAGCCTGACGGTAATCAATTCATCACAGGCGTCCTAATCGATTTTCAACGCTTCCTCTTTAACTTTGGATTCGCGCACAAACTTAGTTTTGTACTCAGCTGCGCTTCTTTAGGCCGCATCCCTTTCTAACACCAGTTTATGGTTCCGATGATGAAGCACTTCAACCTCGGCTAAGTGCTTGGCCACCTCATCCTCGAGTGCCTTGATAGCTGTTTCTACTTTTCTCTCGGCTTCTTCTTATGAGCTCCTTAAAGATTCTAACTCATTGGTTAGAGTTTCGATGATCTGCTTGTCCTGGTCCTCTTGGCATTTCAGCTTCTCAATCTCCGCCGCTTTCTCCCAAGATACTTTAGAGATCCTCTATGCCGCTCTCATCCACTCATTATACTGCTTATGGATATCATACACACAATCCATGGTCATTTGCTGGATTTTTTCAGGAACTTTCTTAAGATTAGGTACAAAGAAAAATCCATTGAGACATATATTTGGAAAATCTAACTTAAGTTGGGCCATACGAGCGACGACATCGACTTGTTGAGCTTCAGTGATAACTTGGGCATCACGCTTTCTTTGCCTGGCCTTTGTTGGTGAACATCATGCTCACTATGACGTTGACGATCACTGGGTCGCTGAGGATGAGATGGAAAAGCGGACCGTGAAGAAACTGAAGTAGAAGTGGGACCATGAGAGGTGTCAATAGGAGGAACGTTGTCGCGACGATCTTGTTGCCTTTTAGAGTCTTTAGGAGGAGGAGATCTAGACTTGGATTGATGTTTATCATGGGAAGATCTGTCTCTATCACCTATGCTATGGTAATCTCGATCCAACTGGAGCGATAGGTAGGGTCGTATTCACGACCACTACCTTGGCGGTACGAGCCCAAACGAGAACCAGGATTCTGGCATGATATTTCCTGTAGAGACCGAAAAATGTGCTTCTTCCTTACCATTGTTTCTGTAAAGAAAGACAAAGAATGAATTGGCTCTAAGTATTGAAAGACATGAGATAAGTGCGATGCGATATTGTGAAGTGCGTGCGAATGTGTGTGTCCTTGTATCCTCCCAATGGACCAGTTATTGAAGCTTTACTGGCAGGAGTAACCTCTCCACTAGTGGTAGGAGGGATTCCAGCCCCAGCTATGGAAGGAGATTCTGATCCACCGATGCTCATATTGATAAAATGAAAGGCATCAACGTCATCTGGTTTTGGGAGATCAGATAATGCCTCAAATGTTTCGTCCAAGTGTTCTAAAGATTGAGAAGTGGACTGATCTGGAATAACCTAAGGAGTGATGGATAGCTTGGGCTGTTTGAAGAGGCAACTCTTAGGGAACCTGCAAACGAGTTTCTTCCTTTTTCTTTTTTCGAGAGTGGGTGCTGTGAGGTTTGCGAGGATCTGATCACAGCCCTGAAACTAGAACCTGCATCATCGCCACCGAGATCGTCACCCTTATCTCATGCTACGTCTTTATTGGTAGCTTCCTGAGCCCCCTTAACTTAGGGAACGACGGGATCAACTTAATGGCCTTCATCATTATCTGCATCCCATTGCTCAGTCACTATAATTCCAACAGTGATTAGTAGCCCTATGCTACGACCCTCTTTCATCAGGCAGTAGGTAATGAGGCATTCATCGATAAGGAGATTCTCGATGTCTCTATCTTTTGATGGAACCCTTTTGAGCACCGAGACTGCATCTATGTATTGTTTTCCATCGGTTCGTGGATAAGAACCTGCACAAACCAGAAAAGATTCTTAATTCAGGATACGACCTGGATACAAGAACTCAAGAAATTAAGTAAAGAGTAATACTTGCGTCCTTCTAACCACCATCTGGCAAAGTCGGGCGGGCAGTGAATATAGAACCACTCACTTTTGAAAGTGCTCAACTTGTTCCAAGTACCAGTCAAGATCTAGCACTTCTTGGTTGACTCGAAAAATGTGAATGAATGGCTTCCCTTTCATCGCTTGAAGGTGAAAAGAAATCGAATGTCTTCGGGATTTGGAGGACGAATTGAAAACTCCATAAGTGCCATATAGGTATAATTAAGCAAGGCATAGCCGTTTGATGCAGTTGTACCGGTGCTAACCTCATATGATATAGCTTCTCTTGGATAAATGAATTGAAAGGTGGGACGCACCATGCCCAACACATGAACTTGTTGCATGCAGTGAACCCCTCAGTGGGCATATGAGCTTTATCATTCCGAGTCGGGACTCACACGTCATCAAACGAGATCCTGTGTCTGGCATAAATTCTACACTTCTGCTGGAAGGACAGGAATGACAGAGAAAAGGTCGAGTGATGGACATGAACTTTTTGGTTGTTCAACTTGATGTCCTGGGGAGAGTTTATCGAAAGCAGTTGCGGAGCTCGATTCATCGCTTGTACTGTTGTACTGTGAAGTCTATCCAGAAGACATGGCAGTTAAACGCCCCGAGCGTTTAGAACCCATGCCCGTGAAAAGTGTGTGCTAGTGTAGAGTGGTACAATGTCGTGCAATGCAGTGAAAAATAGTTCAAAACTAAGACTATGACTATAACGAGACTTCGGGGTTCGATCGGAGTGACCGTCATTGCTGATTGTCTCAACCAATTCTCTACGTCACTGGCTAAAGATTCAGTCAAAGCATTGGGATCAATTGTTGGCATGTTAAAGTTCAAATTGTGCGTTCAGGAGTGGACGAGCTTCAAAAATCTATCCAAGGCATAGGCAACAAATATAAATATGCAAAATATTAGTCAAGTTCGTTCCACAATTTGATTGTCATATACGTTTGAATATGCAGTCCATTTCATATGCAAGTCATGTACGACCATTCAAGTGTTCAAGGCCGAAGCTCATCGTAAAGTTCTAATTAAGATTTGAGGATTTTAAGTATGTTCATCGAAAGTAAACCAAAAACCGATCGTTAATGATGTTATGACCGATCCATCCCTATGCGCGTAACCGAACCAACTTCTAATAACCGATAATTTCTGTACGATCATTTCACAACCGATTGTTTTCTCAACTCCAACCAATAGTTATCCCATATCGATCATTACGGTCGATCCAACCTTCGGCTTTGGCTCCATACTTCACTTCAATTCAAATCTCCAATCACCAATCCAAAAAACGATCGGCCAAAACCCTACCAAAAAACGATTGGTCCAAAATTCTTCATTTTTCAAATACCAATCCATCATAATGATCCGTCGAACTCTGTTTCATTCCCTTATGCTAACAACTTCACCACATCAACCTCGTTAGAAATGATCGGTGGTAGTTTAAATTTTGGAACTCCAAGAACGATCAGCTGAAACGATCTTCCACCTTCGACCGTAAACAAGCACATTCCATCCAATCTTAACACCAACCTAAATGACTCGACCCGATCGTCACCATCTCCTTCTCCGTTACGACCGATCGAACCACCATGACTTGAATCATGCAAAGTAGAACGAGATCCTATCATCTCGTCACTAAATTACTATAAGTAAGAGACGTTCGACCTACCTATGTCAGAAATTGAAAAGCAGAGGCAATTTGGATTCGATTATAAAATAAGATCAGTAGGAGATAGCAGTGGTGATGGTTGATGTAGCAAGGAGTTGGGCCAACTTATGAAAATGGTTACGAGAAAAGTTTGGAGTTTGACCGGGAAGCTCGGTAGTTAGGAAAAGATGAAGATGGTGTTTTCTTTTTTGGGTCGGGTAGCAACGATAGAAAATGAAGTAAAGTGGGGGAAACAATCTAAGTATCCAAGTTTTATATATATATATATATATATATATGTGTGTGTGTGTGTGTGTGTGTGTATGAAGGAAGCAATATGCCATCAAAGTTTGCAGTTCAATGGAGAATCCAACCGATAAATGATCAGATATGATCGTTTTATGACAATCTTGCCTCGATCCATTTTTTTAAACCCGTGATTTAGCTAATTGGCCAAACCGAGAAATGATTGGATATGATCGTTCTATGGTGGAGGTATACCGATCATTCTCATTAATACGCTGTGCAATTGATTCATTCAACATATACTTGGATCATGTACGATCCAAAACAAAAGGCTTTAGAACGATCCATTATTTTCTTAAAAAAGAGAAGAGAGGGGAGAACGATCGGGCATGAACCAATCTCAAATGAATTTGACCCAATCCATGTTAAAAATGGGTCAAGTACGATCCATTTACCTGATGGATTCATGTCGATCCATCTTTAAAAAATGTAAATGATTGAATTGCATTCCACTGAATTGGCAATGACCTATGAGCGTACGAACACATCCGAGAACCAATGACAAGAACATGTACATGAACGTGCACGTGTGCATCTTAAAAATTTGATTTCTTAAAATTGATAGAAATTGATTTCTCACCTGAGCTATCAGAGAAAGAACTGGATCAGATAACCCAGGCCTACTAGCTCAATGGAACTGGGCACTGATATTAATTGTCAAATTACAATCCGTAATTTATATTATTGGAAATCAGTCAATCGGCATGTCAAACAGAAATAGATGCGACTCTTCAAGGAAAACAATTCATCAAAGGGATAATTACTATTAAAAAACTGGATGGATTCCTTTTCGATGACATTAACTTGCATCAATTCAAAGCACATCATGTTGAAATAAGACGTACTTTGGATGGGCAAGTGTTATCCAGCCTTTTGGCTTGACTATATTCGAATTGATAGACAAGTTAGACTCGACTGCCATGGGGACCGACAAGTCAGATTAACAATCATGAATCCCAAAAATCAGGCACAGATGATAATATGAAGCAATGGCGAATCGAAAGCAGAAGACGGACTCGATAGAACAACAAAAATATTAAAATATACCATTTACTGAAAACGGATCGGACATGGTCCATATTCATCAATTATGGATCGTACCATATCGATATTACAGTTCAACTGAGTGGAGAACAATCGATATCTCAAAATCTACTAGTCAAGTACATATGAAACTTTAGGAACATCAATATATTGAAGAGTGGAGCCCACCATATCGATCGCATGCCAAAAGGAGCTCAGAGAATGATCGGTGCCAATCATTATTATGAATGATATGGGACCCGTGATCGATATTATGACTTCTTCTAGATCTGGAGACTCCGCTGCCGAAATTTCAGGAAGATATTTTACCTTCTTCCCCTATAAATATAAACTTAATTGTTCATTTTCGATATCTTTACACTGATGTTTCTTTGGTACTCTATTGTAACTACGGATCATATATGATCCATCTCTCTGCACTCAACAATTCAAGTGATTAATAAAGTTATTTCTCTAAAGTGGACGTAGGCTTTCAACGCCGAACCACTATAAATCGTTGTGTTCTTGTTTTTGCTTATTTTCTGTTATTTAATTGCGTGTTTCCTCTATTTTCATTAATCATTCTTCATTTGTTTCTGTACAAAATCTCTATTGGGTGTTTGTGCCAATTTTTGATGCAAATAGATTGCATAGGTTTTAGAGAAGAAAATGAAAGGTATTCCTCTCAAATTAACTTTAATGAGTAACTGTTACACACATGGGTTTATTTAATACAATCATACAGTTAAATTTATATCAAATTCAAAGTCTTTCAAACCAATAAAATAAAATAAAGGATTTTATTTAAAACACCTTTTAGATTGGATCGTGCTATGCCTAAAAATGGCACAACACCGAAAGCAAATTATATGAAGATAGATCTAGTAGAAAGCAATAAGTAAATCCGAAAGGACACCAGAATTTTAATAGTGGTTCGGCAAATATATGGCCTACGTCCATTGTATTGTCATTGATTATTGATTTTTAGTCACTAGTATAAGGGCTTGGCAGATCTAACTGCTAAGAGTAGCTTCCTTAGTGTGCACGGTTGAGGAGAGATAAAAGATAAAGAGAGCAAAGTGCCAAAAGTCCTTCCTTAGTTGCCATAAGTGCTGTATTTATACGGAAATCATCCATTATAATTGCCATATCTCAATATACCAAGTCTTACTTCAGATTCAAAAAAGTAGGAGGGGAAGATGAAGTCCCCAAAGCCAACATTCATCTTAGTACATACCAAAAGTGGTCGGTGCTGACCTAAATTTATAGGAGGCAACCGCTCCATCTCCCTTCCCTTGGTCTTCTATCTTCGATCCTTTGCAGTCTGAGCACTTTTTCTTAGAAATTGTGTTGTTTCCAAGAGGTTTTGATATTGCTTATACTTGTCTGCCTTCCATCGATACCTCCTTGAAGTTGCTTACCTATTCCTCCAAAAATGCACCTCGAGACGATCACATAAGCCAACGGTCCACATGTCACAGCTCTGTGCCCCCAAAGGAAGCTTGAAAAGTGGTCGGTACTAACTAGAAGTGTTCGGTATCGATCACTCTACTTTGCTTCACCCTTACTCCAACCTCCCAAGTCCATTCCTATCATCCTTCCAAGCATGTCCCCAAGTCCATGAATTATTTCGTCTTTATCCTAATATCCAAATCCATTTGAAACCTTCTTGGTTAAAAAGCCGGATAACACTTACCCCCAAAGTCTGCTTCTGTTGAAAATAAAGCATGCTCTGAAATAAGACAAGCAAACATCACCATCTCTATAAATTAGTTAGTTATTCTAGAGTTGCTTCGAAGCATTATCTTTATTCCGCAGATATCCGTTCAATTGCTTTATATAGTAATAATTCCATTTTACGCACCAAGAACAAGATTTACACTTTGGAGATCATTTCACGCCTTCATTAGGTATGCACTACCTTCCCACTTCTCCTTTCATCAATTTCTGGCCAAACATTCTTCTTGATACTGAGCTGTTTTGCTCGGCACCAAGAACTATTGGTGTTTACCGAGCCTTTTAAGTATCGTGTACTTGGAAAATATTATCACCTTTACATTTTCTAGCCTTAGCCCTTTTTGTACCTGAGTCCTTCCATTATTCCATTCCAATGTTGATTTGAAGCCACTCCGATCTCTCCAGCCAAACCAATCACTGTAGTTATTTCCAGATCGCCACCGCTACTTGATGACGACTTTGACCATCACTATTGAACTCGAGGATCTTGTCACCGACTTCCTTGATTCTACCATGAACTTCAATCTAAACTCACTAAGTTTGGCAGTCTTTCCATGTCTAGTGGTCGTGGTTGTACCTAGGGTCCACCTATGGCCAATTAATAGATGATGCACTGACTTATGGTGGAACAAATCCTTGAACCATAATCTTAGCTAAATCCAAATCTTCACAAACCCTATGTCAAGTCAGACTTGAAAAAACATTGGGCTTGTCCTAGGCTTGAAAATCGTGGTTTCAACTTCAAGCCAATCTTGTTATTTGGTCTATCTTGTTTTGGATCAAGTTGTGATATTCAAAACTGTTACCCGGTACATTGGTCCGGCTATGTAAGGTTGTTTATGAAGTCCAACTCGACTGTTGTTGGGAAGGATGATCACGAGACAACATCCACATAATCAGAGTATAATGCTTGAGCGTTATATCTAGCCTAGGGTAAATGAGGTCAACAAATGGATAATATCGGATGTCGAAGTCTTAGAGTTTGGTTTGGTTGAATTAGGGGCCGGAGTAGATGCTAGGAAAATTGAGTGAAACCCAAACGGGTCGGCATGGTATGTGAAATGGCTCGGGTCGGCATAGTATGTGGAATGGCTCGGGTCGGCATAGTATGTGGAATGGCTCGGGTCGGCATAGTATGTGGAATGGCTCGGGTCGGCATAGTAAGTGGAATGGCTCGGGTCGGCATAGTAAGTGGAATGGCTTGAGTCAGCATAGTATACGGGATGGCTTGGGTCGGCATGGCGAGTAAAACCCAATGGGGTCAGCATGTTAATGCTTCTAGAAGAGGGTTCGGCACGATGATGAGACTGGATTGCCATAATATGGATTGGCATAGATTGTGGAGATGATGAGGTTGACATACTAGAGGGATCGGCATGGTAGGGGTCAGGTTGGCACAATATGGATGAGATCGGCATACCAATATGGATCAGATCGGCATACCAATATGGATCGGGTCGGCATGCTAAGATGGATCAGATTGACATGATGATATAGATTAACATAATAAGTTGGGCTGAGCCTTCTTTATGGTGGGCCCAAGTGGTCGGGGGGTCTAAGTCTTGAGATGTCAGTCAGTTTGGAGGCTGCCTTCGTCTATAAATACAAGGGCAGAGGGCCTGTTTTGGGGACTTCTCTTTTTGGCTAGCAAGTGAAACTCTACCATTTTTGTAATCAATTTTGTTCTAACTTATGCTCAAGCTATTTCTTATTGATTGTAACTGTAATAAATTGAGTGGTAAAGCAATAAATAAAGCATTCAGAGTGGACGTAGGCAATCAGCGCTGAACCATTATAAATCTTGTTGTTTTTGCTCTCTGCTATATTTCCCTGAATATCTACCATTACTCCTCAGTTTTCATTTAATTTCTTCATTTATTTCACTACCTAAACCTATTCTCGGGTGTTTGTGACCAATTTGGTTGCAAACATTTTGGTGCTTTCACTGAGAGACTCGATTCTCAGGCTATAGGATCACCTTTGTTGCTACTGGATTGCAGAAATCCCCCAAAGGAGATCCAGGTTCACTTTCAGAAGCTTGTAGATACTATTCAGGTTGTTCAAGATCTAAGCAAATGAATTCAAGATGGTAAGGCACACCAATCTACTTCTTACAATATTGATGCTAACGAAACTACTAGTGTCCAACAAGGGGGCCCAAGTAACCAGCCTGCTAATGCGAATGTGGAGCCTGCTACAGCCCAAAACCTCGCAGATTCCGTTATTAGAGCTGAATTTAACGACTTAACGAGGGAGATGATGGAGAGTCGTAGGTAGCAAAACGAGCAAATCCAGGCTAATGCCAACCCGATGAACCAGATTGCTCAACAGTAACGCCAAAGCACCGGAGGAGGTCTTGCTTTGTACTCGGCGTCAGATAGCATAACCTCATCAGATGAGCACCACAGGCATAGGCGCCGCAGGATTGAAACCACACGGGCTGGGGCGATAGAGCAACGTTTGGCAGACCATCGTGGTATGCCAAACCAGGTCGGTGCCGATCCCTCCCTAGGGGTCGGTACCGATCCCTCGACCAGGGGCATGGCTCCTCAACTGCAATTGGTGGGTCGTACTCAGCTTGGAACCAGGAACTTGGACACTAGAGCACGCATGGATGCTAGTCAACAACCTCTCCAGAATGACAATGAGGCGAATGCTCAGGATACACATCTGGACCATAATAGGCCAAGGAGGCGTGATGTGACGACCGCCCATGACCCCTGCACCGAACATAGAGATAGTGCGCTGTAAAGTGTGCCAGGCTGCCATGGACGGTTGCCAAGGTTAAATTAAAACAGCACTATCGTATTACTCACAGCGCATGGACAAAATAAAATAGAATATATATATAGTGAAGCATCTCAAAATAGAATCTCATCAATTAAGCTTCATAATAGTTGAATACAAACATCTGAATAGTCAATACATCAAGCCTCACTACATATCACTCAGAGAATTATACAAAGCAGCGGAACATCCAGTACATATAGTAAGAATATAATATGCAAGCCTCCAGCTCGTCTTCGTCATCAGCATCGTCGGAAACTAAGAACAGCACCTGTCACCTGCTACCTAGTCTGCCCATCCCAAAGCGGATGAACAGCCCAAGGCAATAAGAGTTAAACATAAAGCCTTGAGTCAGACAACAGCCTTAGTGAGCGGTAAATTAACTAACAACATACCAAAAGAGCATAAAGGAAAAAGGAATAGGAATCCAACCCTCCCACTCCACCTCATTCTACAGTGATAGCCCCCAGACACACTAAGCAAAAGTAAACATAGCAAAGCATACATTTAAAGTAAAGTAATTATCACTCGAGTCAAGGTCAACATTTTCCAAGTACAAACCCCTAAGGCCTAAACCAAGATCAGATAAGCACCCAGAAAACATTGCTCTTGAGACCGAATGACGATACAACCAAACATCCATGACTCTGGCTATCACTGTTATCTTTGCTTCGATACCACCATTAATTGAATGACCGACACATTCTTTCAGCCGTCCGTCAAGGGTTAATGGCAACCCCGGTTCTAGACAGAACTCCGCACGTCGTCGCAGCCCGTGCCTAGGACTATCGAATCTACCCAGAGTACTCGACTACAATCATAGTCTTTAGGGATTATCGAATCTGCCCAACGTACTCTTGCTTTGAGCCTGCTAGAACCTTCAACAACGATGAAATCTCAGCCTTCTAGTCATCCTCCTCGACGACTATTCTCATACTAGCTCAAGCGCCTCTCGAGCCAACCATTATCCTCAAACTCGAACCATTTCACCGAGTTATCAACATGCTCGGAATGATCCCGTCTGGATTAAACCAAGGCTATCTCATACCATGCCTCGCTTCATCTCATTATAGCAAAGCCTCATCTTAACATCAACATCATCAAATCTATCCATATGAGCTTCATCATCCGCCACATATGCCACGAGCAGCTTTTCCAATTCAAGAGCCTTTCCCTTAGCTTTTGAATCATCTTCGACCATCTTGTCCAAATCAAATCATCAATCAACTAATTTATAACAATCAATCAAGTCAATCATTAATCCAAGTAATCAAGCATTCAAACATGACCAAATAAACAATTATAACAATAATGGCAATCTTGTAAATAAAGAGTCCAAATCTAACAAGCATGAATTGTGAGCAATATCTCTACAACTTGATGAATGAACTTACATAGGTTAAAATGTAGTAAAATGGACGTCAAATCATCATGATCAATAGATCTATACTTAAGTTTATGAAAATGCATGGAAATCACTATTTTAACACCAAATCAAGCCAACAATCCGATATACTCCTTTGGATCCGTGTGAGAGATAACCACCACTCACCAAATCACCTAAACACCTCAAAAGCAACACACTTCAGATCTGGACAGCGAAGGATCTAACTCGATCTATCAAAATTCCGCTTCAAATGATGAAATCTCTCTTCGATGGATGTAGATCTTCAATCTAAGCTCTTGGATCTTCGATTTGGATGGACGGAATCACAAGATTAGAGTGGAGAAAAGAAGTGAAGAAGTGTAGAACTCGAGCTCTCAAAATAGCAGCACTTCGTCGCTTCAAAATCCGGATCCCAAAAAGTGAGGAAATGGACGTGTATTTATAGGCTGAAATCCCTAAGTCGTCCGCCTCCTTAAGTCGTCTACGACTCATAGAAACCTCACAACTTACGACTTAAGAAATACCACGACTTACGACTTAGCAACTCAACACATCCTACGATTTAACAGATCCACCAATCTACGACTTAACGACTCCACACAATAAGTCCTTACGCGACTTAACAGCTCACGACCTAACACTAAGCGATCTAACCCCTTAAGCCTTCACGCGACCTAACCTGTCATAGCCGCGTTCCTACCTAAGTCGTTTTAAACGACTTAACAACTTATGACTCAATGACCTTGCGACTTAACAAACCATACGACTTAACTCCATAAGCGGTTTAGCGACTTAACGCTACACGACCTAATCCCTTAACTCGTCCACGACTTAACTTCCTTAGGTCGTAAAATCACTCAACCCCTAGGTCGCTAACTGCTACCACCAGCTTCCTTAGGTCGTTGCCGGCCTATCCTCCTTAAGTCGCTAACTTGCCCAGTCTCCTAGGTCGCTACTCTTATGCCGCTAAACCCTTAAGTCGCCGACTTTCTTAAGTCGCCAACTCCTATAAGTCGCTCCACCGACCTAACTACTATACGACTTAAATTCCAACACGTCCCAATTTCCTTAAGTCGCCTACCCTTCTTAAGTCGGTCAAACTCCTATAGGTCGCTCCATTCTCTTAAGTCGCTCACGATCTAACTTCTACTCGACTTAAGCTTCGAACGACTTAAACCCTAGACGACTTAACAACATTACGACCTAATGACAATAGTTTTACGATGTTTCGATGCATAAAAATATGGGTCGTTACATTCTCTCCCCCTTAGGAATTTCGCCCCCGAAATTCCAAACAAACAAGAGCAATCAAAACTATCCTGCATGCCTACCATCCATAGCAATCAACAAACCATGCGTCCAATTCTAGCCTAGCATGCAGAATTCTAAAACTAGAACAAGTTACAATGTCGTGAGATGACACGACACCTTATGGCCATACCTCGAAGAGTTCAGGATGAGCTTCCTTCATCCTCTCTTCCACCTCCCATGTACAGTCGTTAACATCATCACTCCATTGTATCTTGAGCAACCTAACTACCTTCCTCCTAAGCTGTTTCGTGTCAGTTTCCACAACACGAAGCGGCTTACGAGGTCTCTTCTTGACTGGATAAATCTCAAAATCTTCACAGCTATCTGCAGAAACCACTGTATTCGAGTCGTGCACATACTTCCGTAGATACGATACATGAAAAACATTGTGCACACTCGACATCTTTTCTGGTAACTCCAATTTGTAGGCTAACTTTCCAATTCGATCGATGATCGGGAATGGTCCAAAAAATCTCGGAGTCAATTTTCCTTTCTTCCCGAACCGAATAACATTCTTCAGTGGAGAAATCTTCACAAAAACCATATCACCTACGTCGAATTCCAAATCCTTACGATGCTTATCAGCATAACTTTTCTGACGGTCTTGGGCTGCCTTCATTCGTTGTCGAATGATCTCTATGCATTCCGAAGTCTGTCGAATCATTTCTGGCCCAAGTATCAACTTTTCTCCTATCTCTAACCAACATGTCGGAGAGTTACACGGTCTTCCATACAATGCCTCATACGGTGCCATACCAATGCTTGACTGGTAACTGTTATTGTACAAAAATTCCACCAAATGAAGGTGATCTTCCCATGATCTTCCGAAATCCAAAACACATGCTCTAAGGAGATCTTCCAAAACTCGGTTGACTCTCTCGGTCTGACCATCTGTTTGGGGGTGATAAGCTGTACTCAAACACAACTCGGTTCCCAAAACTTCCTGGAAGCTCTTCCAAAATCCGCTAGTGAACAATGGGTCTCGATCGCTCACTATACTCTTCGGAATACCATGGAATCGGACTATCCACTTAACATACAACTCAGCCAACTTTGATGCAGTCCTCATTGATCGAACAGGAATGAATCTTGCACTCTTAGTCAAACGATCTACAATGACCCAAATCCCTTCATTTTCCGTTCTTGTTCTAGGTAGCCCATCAATAAAATCCATCGATACTTGCTCCCACTTCCATGTAGGAACTTCTAATGGCTGAAGCAATCCACTTGGCTTCTTCTGTTCAGCTTTTACCAACTGGCAGTTCATGCACTTGGAAATAAAATTTCCAACATCCTTCTTCATACCTTCCCAGTAATAGGTTCTCTTCATATCCCGATACTCTTATTTCCACCTGGATGAATTGTCAACTTCGAGTGATGACTTTCCTTCAGAACTTCATTTCTCAATTCATCTATATCGGGAACAACTAGTCGTCCTTGCTTCCGAAGCCAACCCTCTCGATCGACCTCGAATCCTTTATCCTTCTCTGGGTCCAATCCATATTCCAAATCACGGATAATCTCGACAAGCTTATCGTCTCGCTTTTGGCTCTCGCCAATTCTTTCCACAAGAGTCGGTCTTATCGATAAGTTTGCCAACATCTCAGGTTCCAATTCACATCTGGGCCTGAAGTCAAATCCAGCCAAATACTCGAGATTCTTCCATTCTGAAAACATGACTCACAATCCTGCATGTCTTCTACTTAACGCATCTGCCACTGCGTTACCTTTTCCCGGAGTATAGGTTATACCAAAATCATATGTTGCCAAAAACTCTAGCCATCGTTGCTGCCGAAGATTCAAATCCTTTTGGGAGAAAAGATACTTCAACGACTTATGATCTGTAAACAACTCGAATCGAACTCCCAATAGATAATGTCTCCACATCTTCAGAGCAAATACAATTGCCGCTAACTCCAAATCATGAGTCGGATAATTCCTTTCATGCGGCTTCAGTTGTCGACTTGCATATGCGACAACTTTACCCTTCTGCATCAGCACTGCTCCAAGTCCAGTACCACATGCGTCGGTGTAAACCACCTTCTCATCATTTCCACTTGGAATAGTCAAAACAGGAGCACTTGTCAATCGCTCTTTCAGGATTCCGAAAGCTTGCTCACACTTAGCATCCCATCTGAATACTTGGTTCTTTTTCATCAATCCTGTCAATGGTGCAGCCAACTTGGAAAAGTCTTTGATAAATCGACGATAGTATCTTGCTAATCTAAGAAAACTTCTCACATCAGATGTATTCTTAGGTCTAACCCAATCCTGGATTGCTGCCACCTTAGCAGGATCAACCGCTATTCCATTTCCAAAGATAATATAGCCTAAGAACCTCACTTCACTCTTCCAAAAGTGACACTTCGAAAACTTAGCCTTCAGCTGATGTTTCCGTAAGATTTCCAAAACAATACGCAAGTGCATCTTGTGCTCTTCTTCAGTTCTGGAATAAATCAAAATATCATCCACGAACACAAGTACGAACTTGTTCAACTGATCTCTGAACACTCTATTCATAAGATCCACAAAATATGCTGGCGCATTGGTTAATCCAAACGGCATTACCAGCCACTCAAAGAAACCGGATGGTGTCCTGAAAGCAGTCTTTGGCACACTATCCTTAGCCACTCTTAACTGGTGAAATCCCGTTGCCAAATCCATCTGGGAAAACACCTTAGCTTCGTGAAGCTGATCAAACAAGTCATCTATTCTCGGCAATGGATACTTGTTCTTCTTAGTCACTTTATTCAGCTCACGATAATCCATGCACAACCTCAACGATCCATCCGCTTTGGTTACAAACACAACTGGTGCACCCCATTCGGACACACTACGCCGAATGAATCCTTTCTGTAAAAGATCATCAACCTTCACCTTCAACTCCTGCTGTTTCCTAGGCGCCATCCGCCTAAGAGGCATCACAACAGGTATGGCTCCTTCAACTAGATCGATACGAAACTCGATCTCTCTATGCGGCGGTAACCCTTTGACCTCATCAAAGACATCCTCAAATCCATTAGCGATTGGCACCGATGACAGTCCATCCCGTGGAACAACCAGCGAATACATGAAGCTCATGAAGATGCCTTCCTCATGCTTACATCGTATCACAACCTTTCGCCCTTCCACATTCTCGACTGTCACCTCCAACCTTTCACAATCAACCTTTGCCGCATACTTCCTAAGCCAGTCCATACCCAAAATAATTCTGAACCCCGCAAAGTTCAGAACAAAACAATCACAAACAAAAGAGTAATCATGACTCGATACAATCAGACCACGGCATAGCATACACAAACAAGACGAACCTCCAACTGGATTAGTCACAACCAATGGCCTATCAACAATATCCGGTTCTAAGCCCAACCGGCCTACAAGTTCATTACAAACAAAAGAATGCGACGCCCCAGTATCAAATAACACTCTAACTGGAACACCACAAATGGAAAGAGTACCCTGAACCACCACACTCTTTCCTTTCTCTTCAGCGGTAGGAGCTTTTGAAGATGATGGAACAGCCCCCAAAGCATAAGCTTGCACAATCTGCTAGTCCTTCCGTGGTTCTGGACAATTCCTCTTAATATGCCCCGGCTTGTCACAGTTGTGGCACTTCACCGGCACCTTCGGATTCTTGCAATCTCTGGAGAAATGGCCCTTCTGCTGACAATTGTAGCAGGTCACTTCGCCCTTTGGCTTCTTCTGGCCATCCTTACCCTTTTGCTGCTACTGCTTCCTCTTCTTGTTTCCACCCTGCTGTGGTTTAGACTCTTCCTTGGTTACAACAACAACAGATCCCTCTTTAGGAAACAGATTCTCGTGCCTGAGAGCTTTCTCCACAAGCTTCTCAAATGAATCGTCCAGATGATCCACCAACTGCCTCCCAAGATAACTATCCAAGCCTGTCACAAACTTCTCATTCTTCTAATATGAAGATTCAATATACGACCGGGCATACTTGGACAAGGCTTCAAACTCAGAAACATACTCAAGAACTGGTCTTCCACCTTGCTTGAGCTCCACAAACTTCTTGAACAGAACAGACTTCTGAGTTGTAGAAATGAACTTAGCTTCAAATCTGGCTTGGAATTGCTCCCAAGTAATTTCTTCCTCCGGAGTATCAATGGTGATAGAGTTCCACCAATCAGAAGCTCTTCCTTGAAGATGTCTTGATGCGAGCTTCCTTTTGGTTGCATCCTCAATTCCCAAGTCACCAAACATCCTTCTACAAGCATCTATCCACCTCTGGACTTCAATGGTAGACTCTGTTCCCAAGAAAACCTTTCCTCCAAGAGCAGTATAGTCTTTACACAGCTTAGCAAAATCCACCGGTTTTGTAGTTTGAACTTGAACTCCGACATCTACTGCTGGCCCCAGAGCTGGCATCCTTCTCATGATCGAAGTCATCATAGCTTCGAACATAGCTGCATAATCAGCAGCCCCCTCAGCAGCACAGCCTTCTCTAGCAGCTGGTCTCCCTCTTTGACTCATTCTCAATATCTATAAAAGAAATGATTAATACACCTTGAGAAACAACTGCATAAGGAATTCAAATCCTTCTAAGCTACTATATTATATATAGTAATCATCCATCAAAATACAATTACGTCTCTCATACGTAGTTACATCAGCGAGCGTTGGGTAAAATCGATTAACCAAAGCTCTGATACCAAATGTGACGACCGCCCATGACCCCTGCACCGAACATAGAGATAGTGCGCTGTAAAGTGTGCCAGGCAGCCATGGACGGTTGCCAAGGTTAAATTAAAACAGCAGAATCTATCGTATTACTCACAGCGCATGGACAAAATACAATAGAATATATATATAGTGAAGCATCTCAAAATAGAATCTCATCAATTAAGCTTCATAATAGTTGAATACAAACATCTGAATAGTCAATACATCAAGCCTCACTACATATCACTTAGAGAATTATACAAAGCAGCGGAACATCCAGTACATATAGTAAGAATATAATATGCAAGCCTCCAGCTCGTCTTCGTCATCAGCATCGTCGGAAACTAAGAACAACACCTGTCACCTGCTACCTAGTCTGCCCATCCCAAAGCAGATGAACAGCCCAAGGCAATAAGAGTTAAACATAAAGCCTTGAGTCAGACAACAGTCTTAGTGAGCGGTAAATTAACTAACAACATACCAAAAGAGCATAAAGGAAAAAGGAATAGGAATACAACCCTCTCACTCCACCTCATTCTACAGTGATAGCCCCCAGACACACTAAGCAGAAGTAAACATAGCAAAGCAGACATTTAAAGTAAAGTAATTATCACTCGAGTCAAGGTCAACATTTTCCAAGTGCAAACCCCCAAGGCCTAAACCAAGATCAGATAAGCACCCAGAAAACATTGCTCTTGAGACCGAATGATGATACAACCAAACATCCATGACTCTGGCTATCACTGTTATCTTTGCTTCGATACCACCGATAATTGAATGACCAGCACATTCTTTCAGCCGTCCGTCAAGGGTTAATGGCAACCCCGGTTCTAGACAGAACTCCGCACGTCATCGCAGCCCGTGCCTAGGACTATCGAATCTGCCCAGAGTACTCGAATACAATCATAGTCTTTAGGGACTATCGAATCTGCCCAACGTACTCTTGCTTTGAGCCTTCTAGAACCTTCAACAATGATGAAATCTCAGCCTTCTAGTCATCCTCCTCGACGACTATTCTCATACTAGCTCAAGCGCCTCTCGAGCCAACCATTATCCTCAAACTCGAACCATTTCACCGAGTTATCAACATGCTTGGAATGATCCCGTCTGGATTAAACCAAGGCTATCTCATACCATGCCTCGCTTCATCTCATTATAGCAAAGCCTCATCTCAACATCAACATCATCAAATCTATCCATATGAGCTTCATCATCCGCCACATATGCCACAAGCAGCTTTTCCAATTCAAGAGCCTTTCCCTTAGCTTTCGAATCATCTTCGACCATCTTGCCCAAATCAAATCATCAATCAACTAATTTATAACAATCAATCAAGTCAATCATTAATCCAAGTAATCAAGCATTCAAACATGACCAAATAAACAATTATAACAATAATGGCAATCTTGTAAATAAAGAGTCCAAATCTAACAAGCATGAATTGTGAGCAATATCTCTACAACTTGATGAATGAACTTACATAGGTTAACATGTAGTAAAATGGACGTCAAATCATCATGATCAATAGATCTATACTTAAGTTTATGAAAATGCATGGAAATCACTATTTTAACACCAAATCAAGCCAATAATCCGATATACTCCTTTGGATCCGTGTGAGAGATAACCACCACTCACCAAATCACCTAAACACCTCAAAAGCAACACACTTCAGATCTGGACAGCGAAGGATCTAACACGATCTATCAAAATTCCGCTTCAAACGATGAAATCTCTCTTCGATGGATGTAGATCTTCAATCTAAGCTCTTGGATCTTCGATTTGGATGGACGGAATCACAGGATTAGAGTGGAGAAAAGAAGTGAAGAAGTGTAGAACTCGAGCTCTCAAAATAGCAGCACTTCGTTGCTTCAAAATCCGGATCCAAAAAGTGAGGAAATGGACGTGTATTTATAGGCTGAAATCCCTAAGTCGTCCGCCTCCTTAAGTCGTCTACGACTCATAGAAACCTCATGACTTACGACTTAAGA
Organism: Allium fistulosum; assembly: GCA_030737815.1. Classification (NCBI taxonomy): domain Eukaryota; kingdom Viridiplantae; phylum Streptophyta; class Magnoliopsida; order Asparagales; family Amaryllidaceae; genus Allium; species Allium fistulosum. The sequence goes on along the minus strand of CM060904.1, from coordinate 285,897,212 downwards.
AATACCACGACTTACGACTTAGCAACTCAACACATCCTACAACTTAACAGATCCACCAATCTACGACTTAACGACTCCACACAATAAGTCCTTACGCGACTTAACAGCTCACGACCTAACACTAAGCGATCTAACCCCTTAAGCCTTCACGCGACCTAACCTGTCATAGCCGCGTTCCTACCTAAGTCGTTTTAAATGACTTAACAACTTACGAATCAACGACCTTGCGACTTAACAAACCCTACGACTTAACTCCATAAGCGGTTTAGCAACTTAACGCTACACGACCTAATCCCTTAACTCGTCCACGACTTAACTTCCTTAGGTCGTAAACTCACTCAACCCCTAGGTCGCTAACTGCTACCACCAGCTTCCTTAGGTCGTTGCCGACTATCCTCCTTAAGTCGCTAACTCGCCCAGTCTCCTAGGTCGCTACTCTTATGCCGCTAAACCCTTAAGTCGCCGACTTTCTTAAGTCGCCAACTCCTATAAGTCGCTCCACCGACCTAACTACTATACGACTTAAATTCCAACACGTCCCAATTTCCTTAAGTCGCCTACCCTTCTTAAGTCGGTCAAACTCCTATAGGTCGCTCCATTCTCTTAAGTCGCTCATGATCTAACTTCTACTCGACATAAGCTTCGAACGACTTAAACCCTAGACGACTTAACAACATTACGACCTAATGACAACAGTTTTACGATGTTTCGATCTGTAAAAATATGGGTCGTTACACGTGAAATGCCCCGGAGACACCGGCCAGAACATTCATACGGGGTGGAGCACGGCCACAACCTGGCGCCACCCATCCAGACACCAGATTTATCCGCAATGGTCAGACAGTTGATGAGGGAAAACCAAGGCTTGATAAACGATGATTGGGGAGTCTCTAGGAGTCATACTCCATTTACCGACATCATTTCACAAGCGGAGTATCCCAGGAGATTTAACATGCCTACAATGCCTGCTTTTGAAGGAAAGACAGACCCCCGGCAGCACGTTATGAGGTACGAATGGTTGATGGACTCGGCAAGAGCGAATGATGCAATTAAATGCAGATGCTTCCCTATAACTCTATCCAGGATTGCTACAATATGGTTCACGAGGTTACCCCGCGATCGATCTTAAGATTTGACAAGCTGGCTACGAGATTCTTGGAGCAGTTCCAGATTCATGCCATATGCCCTAAGATGTCATGTTGCTATCTAGTGTAATCCAGGCTCCGAGGGAATCACTGAAGGATTACTTGTAGAGATTTCATGTTGCCGCCACTGAAGTTAGTAACCCGAATGACCCTACCATACTTATGGCTGTGACTAGGGGGTTGACCCAGAATTCGAGTTCGGTGATTGGCTAGATGGAAAACTTCCGACCATGCTAGAGCGTTTCTACACGAAGGCAAATCAGTTCATGAGAAAGGAAGAGGCCAGATTGTCCAGAAGAAGCAATGCTGTAGGGCCAAGCGGAGAAGCGGTACAAGGCAACATCGTAGTGAAGCAATCCGGCGAAAGCTCTATAAAGGTTCAGGTTAATGTTCAAAACAAGCCATGGGTCAACGGAAAAGGAGCAAAGAGGGAAATCCTGATCAGAAAAAGGAGCCCGGAAAGTGGAAGTCAAGGATCCCTACGTATAACGACTATACACCTCTGAATGCATCTCTGGAGAACATTTATCTATCGACCTGTAACACTTTTCAGTATAGGAAGCTGCGTCCGAGAGAATCGACTGAGGAACAAAAGCAAATCGGGAAGTACTGTCGGTTTCATGAATGCTATGGGCACAATACTAATGAATGTAGGCATCTTTATGATGCCATTGAGAAATTGATCCACCAGAAAAAGTTGCACCAGTTTGTCAAGAATCCGCAGAATGGCGGACAGGGAACATCTGATCCCAATTGAGGACAAGCTTTGCACCGGCCTAAAGAGCCCGCTCAGACCGGTGGGAGGTTGGTAATAAACATGATAAGTTGTGGACCGCATCCTGTGGACAAGAGTTGGCAAGAAATGGAGCGTTATGCTAGTTCAATAAACATGTGGACTTTGAATGTTGTTCGAATACAGAGGATGGAACTCTGGCTAAGTAATAGTGTACGATGACGGATGATATAGTGTCCAAAATTAGAGATGCCGATAGAGTGGAGGCCCCTACTACTGATCCAATTGTTATCTCTGCCATGATTGGCCCCGCTGTGGTGAGAAGAATTTTGATTGATTGTGGCAGTTCTGTGAACATCATCTTCAAGAAAGCTTATGATCAAATAAGGATGAAGGCTAAGGATTTGAAACCATCTAAAGCTCGTATACACAGTTTCAACGATGTGGCCACTGAGGCGGTGGGTTATGTCGAGTTACCGGTTGATTTGGGAGAAGGTGAATGTAGGAGGGTGCAGATCCTACCGTTCATTATCTTGGATGTTGATTCACCATACAGTGTTTTTCTGGGCCGTCCGGCCCTGGCTGAGTTTCAGACAGCTCTTGCCCCGTGGTGCTTGACTTTGAAATTTCCGACAGATAATGGAGTAGGTGTTGTGCATGGCAATCAGGCGACTGAATGTGCTTGATATGTGGTTGAGTTAAGAGAGGCTCAACGAAAAGAGAAGGGTAAGGGTGTGGACAAATCTATCCGCATCCAGGTTACTAAAGATTGATAAGTAGTGCCTAAGCCTTAGCTTGGACACCACAGTCAGTCCTATAGAGATATAGATCCGAGGATGATGAGGAGGAACCCAAGGAGGCCATGGCAGCTCCGGCTAAACTGACGATTGATATGTCCGTCAGCCACGACGACCCATCGTGGGTGTTAAAGATTGGATCGCAACTCAGCCCTTCGATGATGAGAGAACCTACCGATTTCCTCCGAGCGAATCTGGATGTATTCGCTTGGACTCATTCTGACATGTGTGGGATCTCGCCTGCCATCATGAGCCATGCATTGAATATTAATCCGAAGTATGTCCCTGTGAAGCAGAAGAGACGAGGTATGGATCCGAATAGATCCATGGCTCTTAAAGAGGAGGTGGATAAACTTAAAGCCAATGGGTTTATTCACGACGCCCTTTATCCCGAATGGATATCTAACCCCGTCCTGGTAAAGAAGGAAAATGGAAAATGGAGAACATGTATTGACTATTCGGACCTGAACAAGGCATGCCCTAAGGATAGTTTTCCCCTGCCAAGAACTGATCAGCTAGTCGATTCAACTGCATGGCATGAATTGTTGTCATATGGATGCGTACTCGGGATACAACCAAATCTCGATGCACGTCCCAGATCAGGAGCACACCAGTTTTGTCACGGACGTTGGATTATACTGTTATGTAGTGATGCCATTCGGATTAAAGAGCGCAGGAGTGACCTATCAGCGATTGGTTAACCGAATGTTTAAAGATCAGATCGACAGGACAATGGAAGTCTATGTGGATGATATGCTCGTGAATTCACGACAATCAAATGACCACATTCGAGATTTAGTGGAGATGTTTGATATTCTTCGATTTTATAGCATGAAAATCAACCGTTGAAATGCTCATTTGGTGTTGCGTCAGGGAAGTTCTTGGGCTTTATCGTTAATGCGCGAGGGATTGAAGTGAACCCAGAGAAGATTCAAGCTATTCGGGATATTCAAGCACCCAAAACTATTAAGCAAGTACAAAGCCTGAACGGGAAGGTCGCTGCCCTGAGTCGTTTCATCTCTAGTGCGACCGATAAATGTATTCCTTTATTTGATTTGACAATGAAGGGGAAGAGGAACTTCGAATGGATGCAAGACTACGAAGGCGAATTCCGATCTTTCGTGAATCATTTGGAGAGACCCCCTGTTTTGTCAAATCCCGTAGATCATGAGGAGTTATACATTTACTTAGCAGTATCACCACATGCCATAAGTGCCGCATTGATTTGCGAGGATAACCAGATCCAGAGACCGATGTACTATGTTAGTAAACGATTGATGGGGGAAGAAAGAAACTATCCAAAGATAGAGAAATTGGCATACTACTTGGTTATCGCATCGCGCAAACTTCGCCCGTATTTCCAGGCACATCCAATCAACGTCTACACCGATCAGCCTTTACGATAGGTCCTACAATGACCCGAGACGTTCGAGAGGCTGCTTAAGTGGAACATCGAGCTCAGTCAGTTCGACATCACATATCTTCCTCGAAGGGCAATCCTGGGACAAGCACTGGCCGACTTCATAGCGGAGTTTACCATGCAGGACGAGCCCTTGGAGAGCAGTGTACTCCCTACTGTACGATGGAAGCTACATACCGATGGAGTATCCAATGATCATTGTTCCGACGTAGGCATCATTCTCATAACCCCCGAGAACCGGTCAATTTTCTATGCTCTGAAGCTCGATTTCCCTGCTATGAACAACGAAGCCGAGTATGAGGCATTAATGGCTGGACTTAAACTTGCTAGAGAGCTTGGAGTGAAATCTATCAAAAACTTTTATGACTCACAGTTGGTGGTGTACCAAATTAGAGGGGACTACCAGGCAAAGGGACAACAGCTTGCCCCATATCTTACACGAGTTCAGGATTTGTTGGCGGATATGGAATACTATGACATTTCGCATATCCCACGTGAGCAAAACGGAGAAGCCGACTCGTTGGAAAAGTTTGTGAGCACTGGTGATGCACAATAGATGGGCTTGGTTCCAGTTGAGATACTACATTCCCCAAGTATAAATGTGATGGAAGTTGACCAAGTACCGGAAACATAATCTAGAAGGAAGTCATGGATGACTCCGTTTAAAGAATACATGTTTCATGGAACCTTGCCCGAGAAAACGAACGAAATGCGACAAATCCTTCGTAAAGCCTCACGGTATATTATGCAAGAAGGAACTATGTACCGAAAGGGATTCTCTGTTCCCTTACTCAAGTGCATCGCCCATGATGAGATAAAGCATGTCTTGAAAGAAGTCCATGAGGGAAAGTATGGTGATCACACTGGGGGGCAAATGTTAACTAAAAAGATACTCCGTTATGGGTGCTACTGGCCGACCGTGAACGGGGACGCCGCAGACCATATGAGACGGTGCAACAAATGCCAGATATATGCAAAAGTCCCAAGAGCACCGCCGACAGAGATCATGCAAATGGTTAGTCCATGGCCATTTGTTGTATAGGGAATCAATATTATCAGCTCTTTGCCGATTTCAAAACATCGTGCAAGATATGCGATTGTCGTAGTTGACTATTTCACCAAATGGGCCGAAGCGGAGCCATTGGCTACGATCACAACCAAGAAGGTCATTAACTTTGTTGCTCGAAACATTGTGTGTTGTTTCGGTCTTCCGCGAACTATCGAACTGATAACGGAACTCAATTTGATTGTGTTGAGTTTAAGGAGCTTTGTCGGAGATATCGTATTGAGAAAAGGTTTGCGACAGTCACTCACCCTCAAGCAAATGGACAAGTTTAAGATGTAAACAAGATTATAAAGTCCATATTGAAAAAGCATTTGGAAAAGACTAGAAGCAAATGGGTGGATGAACTTCCTACGGCACTCTGGGCCTACAAGACCACTCATAAGTCTGTGACTGGCCACACCCCATTCGCTCTTACTTATGGAGCTGAAGCAGTCATTCCTGTAGAACTCGAAGTCCCTTCTCATCGGGTAACGTAATATGATCCCAGAACAAACCAAAATCTCTTATTGGAGTCATTAGACTTTATTGATGAGAATCGTGAGGAGGCCGATTTAAGAGCGGCTGCACATCGACACCGAGTCGCCCGGTACTATAATACTAAAGTCCGATCGAGAACTTTCGAAGTGGGAAACCTTGTCCTAAAATGAATCTTTCCAGTCCCATCGCACATGAACCTGACATGGGAAGGGCCATACGTCATTGAATAGAGGCTTGGAGAAGGAACTTTCAAGCTAGCGACTGTTGATGGCGTAACGCTTCCAAGAGCGTGGAATAGCGAGCATTTATGACGTTATTTCACCTAGACTATTTCTTTCATATTTTAGTAGTATTTGTTTTCAATATTTGCTTTGGTATTTGAGTTTTTTGATATGTAATAAGGCAAGTTATTCTATCCTTATTTTTGTGATGAATAAAAGCTTGAAGCTCCCTTTGCATAAATTACTGTTATTGCATGTCATGTTAAGCGTGTGTTGGAACTGATTGATATCGACATATGCGATGTATGAACAGATGTGTAAGGTTAAAAATCTCTAAGTCCCTGGAGTGTGAATTAGAGTACTCTAAGTCCTCGGAGCGTGGACTAGAGTATAAACGACTTGAGAAAAAATCTCTAAGTCCCCGGAGTGCGGATTAGAGTACTCTAAGTCCTTGGAGCGCGGACGAGAGTATAAACGACTTGAGAAAAATCTCTAAGCCCCTGGAATGCAGATTAGAGTACTCTAAGTCCCTGGAGCGCGGATTAGAGTACTCTAAGTCCCCAGAGCGCGGACTAGAGTATAAACGACTTGATGAAAATCTCTAAGTCCTTGAAGCGGACTAGAGTACTCTAAGTCCCCGAAGAGCGGACTAGAGTATAAACGACTTGATGAAAATCTCTAAATCCCTGAAGCGGACTAGAGTACTTTGAGTCCCCGAAGTGCGGACTAGAGCATAAATGACTTGATGAAAATCTCTAAGTCCCTGAAGCGGACTAGAGTACTCTGAGTCCCTGAAGCAGACTAGAGTATAAATGACTTGACGACAATTTCTAAGTCCCTGAAGCAGATTAAAATGTAAACGATTTGATGGAAAATCTCGAGCCACTAGCTGTAGACTAAAAAACTCCAAGTCCCCAAACCATAGGCCAGTTCAAAGACCTAATGGATAGACAGGTGAGCTTTCAGTCATTCGCTATCCCACGAATTCTAGTCTAAGATAGACAAAAGATACTCGAACTGGTAGCGACGGAATACAACCGTTAGTTGCGGCTCTGATTTGGCATTGCTTATGACTTAAGATGGAGCCTATAAAAAAGCTCTGAAACCAAGATAATGGATTATCAAAAAAACTTGTGAAAATTATAACAAGTACTTGAAATGGGAAGAAATTACTCTACTATTGGAGTAATAATTAACTCAATGGTTGACCAAGGAACATTTTTTATTTATTTACGATCTCAAAAATTTCTTACAAGTTATTAGAAAGTTTAGGATCCACGCCCATGCATCTGTGACTAAAAAGAAAAAAGAAAAACAACACATGTCTAACTTATTTGGACTAAATACAATAACACAAGATCCTGGCTATTTCTTCGATTTCTTCTCCTTCTTCGGTTTTTCGGGAGTTGAATCGGTCGAGCGCCTCTTTCGAGACCCTTTGCCGCCTTAAGTGGAAGTACTTGAGGAAGGAGGAGGAACCGCAATAGGAGTTGTCCTGTCAGGTGGGATGAATTGCAAAGGCCTATGAAGAGGATCTTCAATTGCTACCACATCGAGTTTAACATTGACTTCGCGTTTCGATTTTTCCTCCTCTTCAATTTGTTCTTTCATGCTGACTTTAGTGGTATGCCCCAAAGCACCCGTGATCACAACGTCATCAATTTCTTTGGCAAAGGATGGGTCTTCGGGCTTGTCCTCATCAAGTGCCCCAATAATTTGAGCATCGGGCCCTGGAGTATCTGCAGCGGCTGGAGCCTCAGCCATTTTTCCTTCCTACTCCGTGGCGATATCGCTCCTAGGAGTTAATTCAGGACCAGGATGACCTGCAAAGTTTCATAAAAAGCAAGCATTAGACTATGGACATTATCTATCGAGAGCAGCAACCTTTAGATTCAAAAGAGCTCAATGTGGTACCGGCATCCGGTTGGCTCTCGGTAGTCACCGGAGTGCTCCCTTCGATGATAGGAGACAGCATGTGTGGACCAAGCCCGGCCTGTCTGGATCATAACCAACGTGTTGTTCCGATGACATCCTAGCCTTCTGAACAAGAGGAGGACCTTGAGGCTCAGTTCCAGTAGACCCTACGATTTCTTCTTTTTCCTTAAGCGGTGTAGGACCTTTGCCGAATTGAAGTTTTGTGGTAGCCAATTCAGATGGCTAATTTCCTCGAAGCACTTCCTACACAAGTGCCCCTTCATCAAGCTATGCCATCCCCAGCTCCTCTTTCTTGATCTTTGTAATGATCTCCCAAACTTCGGCGAGCGATTCGAGATAGTCCTCACCAAGGAAAGTTAAGTCGCGGTGAAGGAGGACTTTTGCATTGTATTCGGCGATGAGTGGGTCGAATAAGCATTTAATCTCTTCCCTACTTGATTCAGTCGCTGCCTCAACTCGGGAGTTGGCTTCTATGAGCACTTTTTTCATGCCCTCTTCACGGGCGGCTTCTTTCAAGGCTTTGATTTGGGAGAGTTGCTCATCAAGTTTCATTTTAAAATTTTTGGTTTCAACAATCTCCTTGCAATATTTTTGCGACTCTTCTTGTGCTTGGACTTTCTCCTCCTTCTCCTTGAACAGTAATTTTTCTAACTCCTCAATGCGGCGAGCTAGGACATCTTTCTCCTTTTGTAAGGAGTCTTTCTCTAGAGCTAGGGTGCCATTGCATTGGAGTGCGGCGTCCAGTTCCCTCTTATGTGAAGTCTCTAATCGACTCACTGCCTCAGCTGTTTCCTCCATATTTTTATTCACTTCGGCAAGTTGAGCCTTAACATCGAGCGATTCAACATCTTGATATTTGATAATATCCTTGTCATAAACGGCCTCTAGCTTAAGGCGATCAATCTAGCGTTGGCGCTCTATAGAAACTTCTGAGAATTTTTTGGCTAAGTGGATAAACGCTTCATGCTGAACGTATAGATCATTCATACATGCCAATGAACTCTCTTTGGCAGTTCTAGGGATGATGCGTATGGACGGGAGGAATTTATGCCCATCGAAGCAAATTCTCGGGAAGGTAGCTTTAAGTTCAGCTAGTTTCTCCACCGTGGTCGGATCATGGGCAGGAACCGGAGGAATTTGTTTGGACGCAACCAGAGGTTGTTTACGGTGCTCGCGAGGTTGCCTGGTACTTGATGATCCAAAGTGTTGGTCACGGGGAGCGGCAGATTGAGAACCCCGGTGCATGGACTTGTCTCCACAGTGAGAGGGAGGGTTAGATGGGTCGCTTTGGCGCGGAGCGTATGCTTGAGATTTCCTTCTGGACGAAGAAGAAGATTCTCTAGAATGATAGTCTCTATCCCGTCCTTCGTTCTTGTCTCGGCGCCTTCCAGATTCGGAATCTCGACTTGAGCGGTAGTAAGTGGAGGAGCCACGGAGGCGATCGAATGCATGTGAATGAGACATTGCACCTGTAAAAGAACCAAACGGGGACGTGTTAGGAGTTTTTGTGTGGAGAATTAATCGCAAGTGGATGGTGAAATGCAAGTGCTTGTGTGTATCCTAGTGATTCCCCCCAACTGACCAGTAATGTTTGCTTTACTCATCGTAGTTCTTTCCCCTTTGTTGGAGGGTTGCACGCCTTCGTCGTTCCTCGCGGGTGAGTCCCTTCGACGTCGAGGTTGGTGAAGTTGTAGTTTAATAGATCATCCGAGATCGAAATATCTGAAAGTCCCTTCAACACGCTCCTCATATGTTGAGAAGACGATCCTTTTTCGACCGGAGTTATGACAAATTTAAGGGTTTCTCCGGTCTTCCTCTTTCGAATCTTGTACGCCAAACTTTTTCCCCTTCTAGGGGGAGGTTGCAATTGGCTAGTGTATGGCACTTCAACTGCCGATGTTTTTCCAAGGCCTACGTCTTTGTTTCTTAGCCCTACATCTTCTGTTTCCTTTATTTCTCCCTCTTCAGTGCCTTCTTGGATTCCCTCGACAGAGGGCACTACAGGATCGTTTGTTTCTTCCCTCTCTCGGCAACAACCTTTGCAATCGCTCTGCTCCTAGGGTGGCCAATCCCGCGGCCATCCTCTAATATCCCAAATAAAGCAATCATCTAATCGGTGACGAGGAGTTTGATGTCCCGGTCCTCCATCGGAGTAGCGTGGATGGCCGCGACGGCCCTGGAATATCTGACGCCTTCGGGAGAGGGCAAACCCTTGAAAGAATTGAAGGAATTAGTATGGATGAGAAAGAAACTGTAATTTGAATCTTTGGGTTTAGGGCAAAAGCCGAAGTAGTACTTACGTCGTTCCAGCCACCTCCTTGTGAAGCTAGGAGGACACCGTACGTAGAACTATTCATGTTTGAATAAGGAGAGCTTATTCCACGTGCCTGTTAAAACATGGCATTTGGGCATAGGTTTGAGGAAGACGTACGAAGGACTATCGACCCATCTTTTGAAGTTGTAAATGTATCAGATGTCCTCGGGAGTTGGCGGGCGAAATAAGACGTTCATGAAGAGGAGAAAGATGCCATGAACAAAGGCATAGCTGTTGGGATGTAGCTGAGTAGGAGCGATTCCCATAAATCTCAGAACTTCTCGAATGAAAGAGTTAAACGGTGACACGCATCTAACCCAACATATGAATTTGTTGCATGTAGTATACCCGGCTGGGGGCAAGTAAGGTCTGTCTTGCCTCGATGGGATGAGAACGTCTTCAAAGGGAATTCCGTGAATAGAACATACTCGGCGGAGAGCGGCCTCACCGATTCTAGATGCCTGCGAGTCAGTTGGATTGTTCAAAATGATGGCATCCTCCACACCATCGGGAGCTGGGCCTATAACTTCTGTAGAAAGAATCGGGATATCGAAAAAAAGATTTGCTTGTGGATCAGATATCTCTACTTCTTCTCTTTGGTAACTTGGTATAGGCTTGTCAGACAAGATAGCGGAGCTTGATTTCATATCCGATCTTGAAGATATTGTGGTTATATGATTCGTATAACTGGGGATCTGTGTCAGCTATACTCAATAGATAATCAATATTAGAAATATTAACCTATCCCCCGTGCTGTGTGTGAACTAGTGCAATGCAATATGAAATGAATGTGAACAGTTAGAAATCAGATAAGTGAAAGTAAAATGTTGAAGCTTAGAGATTTCGTCCGAAGAGACCATCATCGCTGACTGTCTCAAACGACGTAAAAGGTGATCGGTGACAAAAGCTTTAGGATCAAATGTTGACGTTCTGGGTTATGAAGTCCGTTGTTTGAGTATGTTGGGCCAGTTTTATACTTAACTCGCATTGAGTAGATTAGGAATTTGTTCATTCAAGTTTAAGTCCATTGATCCATATATGCTAGTCGTGTTGTTATCAGTCACTTTATGCTTAGGCAAGGCAATATACAGTCATATGTTTGAATAACTCGAGTTAAGATGGTTTGAATTAGCCAACATCGATCCCAGCTATTTATGCTGATCCCTACGTCTTAAAACCATAGCCGATCCCTAGACTTAGATTCGCATAGATATACCGACCCCTATCTACAGCTAATTGCCGATCCCTTCCTCTCTAGCCTCTATACCGATCCCTCTTTTCCTAACGTACACCGATCCCTACACCTAAGAGAGAATATCGATCCCTTGCTTGACTAATACATACCGACCCCTTGTTTAGCCAACATATACTGATCCCTACACCTAAGCTAAAATACCGATCCTTAGTCCTACCGATCCTATCTTTTACATCTTCTTCACCGACCCCTCACCTAGCCACTTCACACTAAGTTTTTGTCACTTCACTCAGACCCATACCGAGCCCTCTCCAACCAACGCCATCTCATCCAAACCCCTCTTTTCTCCTTCTTCTTCCTCCTCTTTCTCCTATTCCTTCACCTTCTCCTCCTCTCTAATGTATCTTAATGAAACCCATCTACCTACACACCTGAACAACACTCAAACTTTCCCAAACTCGAAAGTTCACGACCCAACCACACAAACAAGGAAGAAATTTTACCTATTCGACTTGGATTGCAAGGTCGAATCTTGGGTTGGGAATGAATTGATGGTAATGGATGTTGAAGATGTGGTTTTGCACTCGGGTTTGGGTTTCAAAAGGGAGGCTTGTCTTCTTTCCGAACGATCGGCTAAATGATGAACGAGAGAATGAAAAGAGGCTTAAGTGTTGAGAATATAAAATGAAAGGGGAGGAGAAGAGGATATGGGTTTTTATATGAGAGAGATAATAGGGAGGTGAACTGGTCTTATCCAAGAGACCCGGTCACGATATTAGAAGGGGTCGACCTTAAGGTATGCCGACCCCTATCCATGAAGATCCATCGAGGGATCGGCATGCCAATTGCTGACCCCTCTCTCAAAAAAGAAAATGTAAAGTAATAATGATATATAATCAGTAATGAAAGGAAAGGGGAAATGTGCATGAGATAAGAAGAAGAAAATGAGGCCATAATAAACGTTTGGAAAACCCAAATAGCAACCGATATCGTGGAGGTTCAGGTACAACAGACATATGTGTATGAACGTGCACGGAGGAAATTAATCAATTTGACCTTTGAAAGGTTAAATCATGAAGAAACCTGGAAACCCCATATGACCAAATCGATGCCTTTCAATGGAACGAGACGTCAGACCCGTTTCATCGAAAGTTAATAGAAGAACAATGACTAACCAGTGACTTGGATAGGCATGTTTTTGGAAACTTGGGTCTCTCCGATTCAAAGCACATCGTGTTATTCACAAGACGTACTTTGGGGGGGCAAGTGTTACCTGGTACATTGGCCCGGCTATGTAGGTTGTTCATGAAGTCCAAACTCGACTGTTAATGGGAAGGATGATCATGAGACAACATCCGCTGATCAGAGTATAATGCTTGAGCAATTATATCTAGCCCAGGGTAAATAAGGTCGACAAATGGATAATATTGGATGTCAAAGTCTTATAGTTTGGTTTGGTTGAATTAGGAGCCATAGTATATGTTAGGCAAATCGAGTGAAACCCAAACGGGTAGGCATAATATGTGGAATGGCTCGAGTCGGCATAGTATATGGATTGGATCAGGTCGGCATAGTATGTGGAATGGCTCGGGTCGACATAGTAAGTGGAATGGCTCGGGTCGGCATAGTATATGGGATGGCTTGGGTCAGCATAGCGAGTAAAACCCAATGGGGTCGGCATGTTAATGCTTCTGGAAGAGGGTTCGGCACGATGATGAGATCAGATTGACATAATATGGATTGGAATAGGTTGTGGAGATGATGAGGTCGGCATACTGGAAGAATCGGCATGGCAGGGGTCAGGTCAGCACAATATGGATGAGATCGACATACCAATATGTATCAAATCGGCATACCAATATGGATCGGGTCGGCATGCTAAGATGGATCGGATCAGCATGATGATATAGATCGATATAATAAGTTGGGCTGAGCCTTCTTACGGTGGGCCCAAGTGGTCAGGGGGGTCCAGGTTTTGAGAAGTCAATCAGTTTGGAGGCTGCCTTCGTCTATTAATACAAGGGCGGGGGCCATTTTTAGGGACTTCTCTTTTTGGCTTGCAAGTGAAACTCTGCCATTTTTATAATTAGTTTACTTTTGTTCTAACTTGTGCTCATTTCTTATTGATTGTAATTGTAATCAATTGAGTGGTAAATCAATAAAGAAAGCATTTAGAGTGGACGTAGGCAATCAGCGCCGAACCACTATAAATCTTGTTCTTTTTGCTCTCTGCTATATTTCCCTGATATCTAGCTTTACTCCTCAGTTTTCATTTAATTTCTTCATTTATTTCACTACCTAAACCAATTCTTGGGTGTTTGTGACCAATTTTGTTGCAAACAACAACCTTGCAAAATCCTTGCATTCTATCCATTTCTTCATTGTGAACATGCCTCGACCATAAGTTATTATTCATGAAATCCGGCAACCTAATGATCTCCTTACACGACATTTCTAATCATCACACTTGCGATGTTCCTATAAAAGAAACTCCGTGTCGCTCCGGATAATAGTTTTGTTATCGATTATTCGATGATAATTGGTAAGATCCGATGCATAGTTTCGTCATGCGATGTGGTTTGTTTTTAGCACGAGCGAGCTATCTACACAGGATGGTCCATTCGTCGTGTGCAAGACACATGTCCCACACTGCATATATTAACACCTTCACTTTCCACAGTCGACTTTCAGAATCCGATTGGTCAACACGCGTCGACATCCATTCGATTCCGAGATCTGGTCATATGGGTTTAAATTTAAAATAGAATTCCAAAATAAAACATACCTGACCGTGTTGAACGCCAAGTTTTCCTATCCAGAATGACTCGCCACTCTCCCAGATTCAATGTTGGCACTGGGCCATCAACTCCTCTTGAAGTTGGGTCTACCATTGCCCAGGCTTCGACTTCCATGCCTTTTAGACCTAAATGTTCAATTACAGCTGAATTACCAAGAATGATCGTCCTAATAGAACCAATTCAAGAATAGCCTCCGTCTTAAACGAACACATCAACTTAAGAGTTCTGGAGGATCCGTCCAAACAGGTGCGAACAATCCTCACTCCCAAAATGCTCAAGACCATCTACTAATGATATGGAATTCCTAAAATTGATGCTTGTTTCCAACTCAGGGCCAGCGAGCGCACAATCCTCCGATGGGTTATACGGCTTGGAATAGATACATGTGCTTAGGCAATGCCATACCGCCTTTTAATCCTTTCATATCCATGTTTCTCCAAGAGCTTGGGTTAGCTCGTCCCAAGTCCATTCCAATGGATATGCACTATTGAGCTCCTTATATGTGATGTTCATGAACTACTTCCAATGACCTCCAAACTTCAAAGAGTTGACTCACATCTTGAGTTTCAAACATCAGCGTGATTCATCGTCTTATATGATCATTGAGGCCTGGTGCTGATGCAAGGTCATTAAAGAGTTCCATAATAAATGTTCATATTTCAAGAACGAGTGCTTCTTTGTTCGATGCCCATATGACTTCAACAGGCCTTGGCTTTCCAATAGTTAGATCCTTTTCTCTTCATTCTTCGCACACTTGGATTCCTGCCATCCAAGCATTTAACTTTTTGTCCAATTCCTTTACAGATGTCCTCGCTCGAGACACAAGTGATGAGCATGCTGAAACTTTGAAAACTCTCAAGAGGGTTAGCTTCTTATATTGCACCACCGCTTATCTTCTAACGAATTAGAACCTTCACTGGTGCACCTTATTACATCCCAAATGCTTTGCCGTTCCTACCATCGCTCCTCTAAGAAGTTATAGAATGCCTGCCCGATCTTCAGCCCCCACTCACAGCTCTGGCAATAATCTCCAAGGGGAAGTTGAAGGTCCTTTTGGGATGGCATATGTCGAAGAACCATTTGATGAAGAAGCAGAAGAACATGTTGTCGATGAAGGACTGGCATAAGGAGAATAAAGAGTTGAGATGGGAATGATTTAAGAAGAAGATGATGAGGAAGAAGAAAGAGAGTGAGAAGAAGAAAAGGAGGAGGAGAAGAAAGCGATGAAGGAAGTGATAGTGACCATGACATTGGGCAATAAGGAGACGAGTCGTACGGCGAGACATCTCCCGATGTCACTGAATTTCATGCCTCTCCTCGTTCAAAGTGCATCATGATCAAAACTCCAAAGAAAATCACAAAACCAAGCATGACGCCATAGGAAATTCTTCTAGCTATTTCTTCTAATGACATTTTTAACTCATTGAGCGGTTTTGACGTCCTAATTGTCGATCTCCTTAAGGAAGGTTCTCCAGACTCAACTTCCCATCCAAGGGTATCCTTGCCGAAGGAGGCGAGACCCCATCCTTATTTCCTTCGAGCACGGTCTATTGAGTACTTAGGGGGGACATCGACACTCTACGAATTTCTAGGATCACGAACAAACATGCCTTGATTCTCTTTAAATTCCAATATTCTGAAACTTATACGATCCTTTCTCTTGTTTAAGTACCATGGGCAGAGATAGATTTGGTAATCTTCAATACGGTATTGTTGAAGAGAGAAAACACACTCTTGAACTACCTCATTCCAGTTCTTACAAGGGCGAGAAACCAAGGAAGAGAGAGCTCGTAGGAAAGATAAAGAGCACAAGGTGGAAGAAGACTGCCGAGCTAAGAAGGATCGAAAGAAAAGACAGGCTGAAGAAAGGTAGCCTTATAATCAAGGTAAGTGGCACAAAGACTCACATGATCACCGTGACTCATCTTTTGTCATTCCTCTACCTCATTCTCAATCCTAATTTCCTACATACCGACAAACTTCAACCTCACTTTCACTTACTACTACCATTCCCCTCAATTTAAAGGAATCACTACTCCTCCAACTCCTATTCCAGCTCCATCCACCTACATGAAGGCCGCCTTCCCTGACCTTTGCTTAACCGATGTTATGTTTGACCATGACATCAAAAATATTCCCAAAGAAGAAGCAGACCGCAAGGTTGGATGGGTCTAGGAGCTGTTGACCAAGGGTATGGATGGAAGAAGCTTTGATATGCCCTCCCTAAGGTTAACCGAATCAATCAAACGAATATTCAATCGTTTGAATATGAAAAGATGACCTATGACTACCTTATAGAGGGGTACAGAAGAGATTTGGAGAAGATGAGGACAAAGAGAGACGCGGCTCTGAAATCCAAGAAGAAGATTAAAGACTTGATGAAGGAGATGAAGAGAGCCCGTACCTAAGCGGAAATCATGATAAAAGATTTGTTAAAGATTGCTCATGAGGATAACGCTACTCTAAAGACATAGCTTGCTAAGAAGGACTTGGCCCTCACCGCGAAGGATGAAATTATCCGGAGTAAGGCTAAAACTATTAAAGGCCAGGACACTGAAATCCAAAAGCTCTGCGTCGAAAAAGAAAAGCTTGAATCCGAATTACTCCTGTCGAAAACCAAGACGCTAGAAGCTCAAGTTGACTATACCGCAGCTACACATGATCTAAGCGAGCTAAAGGAATAGAAGGCCAAAGAAAGAGAAGACTTGAATACCACCCTTCAGCTGTTCTTGGCTAACATTATCTAATATAAGAAACTTAAGTGGTTGGGCAGCACTTACGCCGTTACTCTTGCTGATGCCTGTGAGAAAGTGTTATGCCATGCATGGGTGATCGGTGAAGGCCTCATTGAAGATGAGCTGAATGCCAAGTACCTTGACGCTGAAGACATCCTAAAATTGAAGAGGGAAAGGCTAACCTGGCCACGGAAGATGCTGCTGCTGAAGCTACTGCTGAAGCTCCTATCGACCCTAGCGCATCCAGTTAGGCAGAATCATCAACTCCCAAATCTCAAGTGCTTTCAATGGAAAGTCCTATAATTGAGGGGGACAACTCCAAGGCCACCCATGTTATCCTAGCCTCTGCAGCAATCGCTCCCGCTGAACATTATGTTCTCGTTTCATTGATCCACCAATTCAACATTCGCTCGAAGAAGGGGGGATATCTAAATCTCCTATTCCTCAACCGAGTCCACGCGAAGGTATAACCCTGGTTTCCCCAATATTCGAAGTCCTTTTGTTCTCACTTGAGACTGTAACTAATCTCTACTTCTCCGTTGGTGAAGTTATAGGTCATCCTTCTCTTCCACCTCCTCTGTCGCCAATCGCTCAAGGCATGGGCACTATTGCTATCACTACCGAGTCAACTCCCTTGACCATGGGACTAGTTGTTCCAAGTCTTCCATCTAGCTCTATCCCTAGTTCAAATGCAGAGAGACTTGCAGCTTTGGAGGGATTGGACGACGTCTTCCAATCCCAGGGAGAAGACATCAATATCACTAGTGCCTTAGGCCTAATGAACCCATTTCCAGGGCAGAGAAGTGGAAGATGATATGTCCAAAGTTAAGATCAAGATTGAGCCTAGTCTTAATAGGCCTACAAGCACCAGAGAGCCAAAACCTTCTTCTCATGTTTCTCCCAGCATTATCCATCCTTCAAGGAGCGGCGACACCGACGCTGCAATAGAGACTCCTGGGTTTCCTTCCAACTGTCCTGAAGATCCTGCCATCATTATTTTTGAAGGTGACACCACCCCTTCTGGAGGTAGCATACCAAAAGATGATAAAGGCCATAAGAGACCTCATGATGGCTCAGGCAGCAAGGCCGGGAAGAAGAAGAAGAGCCAAAAGAAATAGACTTCTCAGCTATCCTCTGATGAAGGCGAGATAGTTTCTATTTGTCTGTTTGAGATGTAACTTGTGTTTCCTTCTGTTGTATATAGGCCGTGTTTGTGCGGGAGCAGCCCCCGCAGTCTCTATTTCATATATAATCTCTATTCTGTATACAATGAAATAGACTTTTCTTTTGCAATCCCTATTCCATATACAACTACATGTACTACAATTTATCCATATTACATATGTTTGTCTCTATGTAATGCTTTTATTTACTGCACCTCTATGCATATAAATAAAATTCCTACAGTTGACTCAATTATATTCCTTTACTTAGCACTGTTTATGACTGCCAAAGTGTTCTATTTGGCTAAAAAAACTATAATTTAACCAAGTTCCGTGCCATTCCCTATCTCTAGGGAACAGTGGTTAAAATGTCTATCTCCTAACGTCCTTAATCTTGGCGATAACCGGACATGATTAGTGTTATCCATAAGTTTACATTGTGAAACCTCGACAAAGCGAATCCTGCTATGCCGTAAGTAAAATTATAGCCTTTATGCAGTTTTATCACATAGCGAGTCCTGTCTCCGGGACACGTCCAAATGCCAAAAAACCGGCCACCGTTCTCCGACCTTTTCATTATTCAGGCATCGGTCAGATATTAACCATGTTGGGCAAATTATCCAATTACACCTAGTTCGATTAATTCTCCTAGTTCTGATCTTGGACTGAAAGAGTTCGATTGTTCCTTTTTTCTTTTTTCAAAGACTATACTCGCTTATCCTTGGTCGAGCGAATCCCGCAAGGCCGCAAGCGTAGTCGTGAATATCCCAACCGCTGACCGATTCATATACCCGAGAACCTGTTTCTTTGGACACCCATCTTTGGGCTTCTGCTCTCAGCACCAAGAGTATCCATTGACCATTCTCGCTTATCCTAAGCCTACCATATCCTACCAGGCCTCCAAAGTGATCAAGAAATTTCTATCTACGCGCTAGTTTCTATCTCCAAAAACTGATGATTTTTGCTACGTGCCCCCCAGATATCCTTTGTTGACCTTGCCTATTTTCGAGCAATAGTCAGTATCGGAGGAATAGGGTCGAATTATCCGGTTGACCCTTATGATCAGATTCCTTTGTCCGAACCTTTAACTAAAGGAATCAATACCAGGTTGCACTACTAATCGCACAGCATAAGATTTTGCTAATAAGAACATACGGAGGAGTGTAACGACTCTATCCTGGGTCCTACTACCCATAAATTTTTGTATTTTTTATTTATATCAAAATCATGGTTCCATTGGTTCGAGAAGCTAACTTTTGTTTATAAATAGAAATTATGGCAAGTCCTACCTTATTACATTGCCCCCAGAATCCTTAGCTGGCTTATTCGTAAAAAGTAAATAAAATAAAGCTAAATAAAATAGCATCGTAGCGAGTCATCATTCCATGCCTGTGGAATCGAGATTTCGTCAATATTGTATAACTTGAACGTTCCATCTCCAAGCTTTCGTTCAACTGCATAAGTGTGATGACCCGACTTTTTGACCCTCGAAAAGTCGACATCAATACGTTCACTGTATAGCATGCCGAACAATCGAGTGCCGGAAAGATAGATTGTTAGGGGAAAGGAAATAAGGTAGAAGAAAGAAGAAACTAAACAAATACAGAATCTCACAGCGGACTGAATAATATATAATATCAATAGCTCTTTACAAAAATCAAAACCATAATATACATATCTCAAATCAGAGTACACAAATCAATAATTACCAGCCTGGACAGTTATAAAAGACTGTCCTTACAATTGCTAATAATTTCAAACAAACTTTGCAGTGGAATAAACAAGTGCGAGAATATGTCTCAGTCTCCAGCTCGTCTCTTGAGCTCCAAAGCGATCCAATCAAAATCTGTAATATGCTCAGTGTGACCCGAGCATTATTATAAAATAATAACACACGGATCAGTCTGGTAAACCAGCCTGAGAAAACACACTCAATTTGATTTATTAAGTTATATAAAATTTTCAAAATAAAGGCACTGTAAGACCACACCACACATAAAAACGACGGGTTTTTACCTTAAGATCACCAAAACATTTCTATAGAAAATCCAGTGATATTATAATAATGTCTAAGGTTCAAAATAATAATAATCAAGTAGCTGTGATGGTCGTGCTGTGTACATCACAACAATACTATATATAAAATCAAAACTCGATAAGGCTCATTCGTTAATTGTGTAGGATTTCCATGGAGGTTCCCTCAGTACTTCGAGAATGGTCCTCCTGCACAAGGATCAGAGTTATCCTTCCGAAGCATCATACCCGTCTAGCCAAGGTATCATAGGAAAAACATAACTGGTCTTACTAAGACCGAGTGCATCGCTCCGGCATGCCAAAAACAAAGGTATCCGAATTGCTAGAAAAGGAGCCGAGTACACCCTATAGGTTTGCCACCCCTACTGGCCATGCCTCCTATCTATGGTTTTAGTCATTTCCGCTGGTGAGGCTACGTCCGGCGTTCCAGCTTACGCACCGCTCCAAAAATAGATCACGGAATCCCATATGGATTCCCACACCACAATGGCCTTGGAATTGCATATAGATTCCCACATCTCAATAGATCTTGGAATCACACACAGATTCCCATGGTCCAACGAGTCACAGAGCCACATATAGATTTCAACATCCTAAAATATAACGCATCTCCTCCATTTAACCGTATATGGTTTCAGAGTAGGTCAAGGATTCCGAGTCATCTCTTACGAGTACACTCTCCATTTCCTGGGTGCTCCAAAAAAAACCATTCGCCGATTTCCGGAATGCTCTAGACCGGTTCTTTAGGAAATAATCAGATAATACATAAGACCAGGGATCACCCCCTAACCATTTAAGTGCACGGATCTCCTTATCATTTACCCTAGAAGAACAACGAGTTTATACGTACAGTATAGTACCTCGAATGGTAATTGTACCATATAATTCTCGTGTTTCCCTTAGATATTTCCAAAGTTAAAATACCTCGGTGTTAAGTACGAAATCGTTTCCTACAACTAAAATTAAGAAGGATTACATATTTGGGCCAAGATTTGATAGTCGGTTATTTAACTATCAAATAAAACAAATATTCAACCAAGATTACATTTCCCACTGAAATCACTAAGCCTCAATTAATTTGAATTTGAAAATTAGGAATTCCTCATTCAAAACAGGCTATACTTATTTCATCTGAGTAAGTATATTAACAAATCATCCCTTTCAAATACTTGAAAACTATATTATATAAAATAGATATGGAAGTACCATTTGGTATCGATAATGGATCGCAGCTCAATGATTACGTCTCTATCCCAAAGAAATCCAAACTTAACTTAGGCAATCTCTGCCTCCCGATTTCCGCCTTGAAATCAATCATAGATCGCAGTTTGCACAATGGTTATGTCGCTATCCCGACGTAAACATCCCAAACTGTAGGCAATCTCTGCCCCTCGAATTACGTTATGAAAATATACCATTACTTCCCAAAAATTTCTTTATTTCATACATACTCCAAAATCTATTTATAAAACTTCTTTATAAATTTCAAAGTTTAACTTAGAAAAATATCCTTTCACCAATTTCAAACCATTTGTAAACTTCCTTTTCAACTCCAAACCACCTTCACATTTATAAAACCCTTTTAACCAATTCCTCTATAAATCTCAAACCGTTTATAAAATCTCCCTTTTAAATTCCAAATCTTTTCAGATTTTATAAACTCCTTTAACCCATTCCTTTACATAAAGGATTTCTTTTATAAACAATTCCTTTTACATAATTATAATAAATAAGATTTTCACATCACAAAAATATCTTAACCATTTTTCATAATATAAAATACTTTTAAAAATATTATTAATAATATAATCATTTAACCTTTAACATTTTAAAAATTTAATAAAATAAACTAAATCAACCTTTAAATAAAATTAATCAACTTTTGAATTGTATTATTACTAAAATAAATTTCTAGTTCTAAATAACTAATAATAATAAATAATTTATTATCTTTAAACAAATCAATTAAACAAATAATTTTAAAACATAATTAGCTTTACTAAATAAATGATTTTTACAAAACATTTGTAAATAAAAATTTAAAACAAAACAATTTGTATAATAATTATTAATTAAAATCTTTTACTTCGAACTATAAAATTTGAAGTTAAACAGAAACCATAACCTTTCCATTGTTATACTGAGGCTCGAAAATTCCAATGGTACTTATCAGCTACCATTCAATTCAATTTAACTATCAAAGTTATATTACAAGCATTTGCATAACAGTCATATACGTAAATCAAATCCACACTTAACAATGATTTGTTAGCACATCAATCTTTTCTCAATATAAATCCATTTGCATTGAACAGTGTCCAAATTAATAAAATAGTAGAATAAAAATTTGATTCTGCTAACTAATTATCATTCACAATCAAACTCTTCCATTTATTATTCACCGGTGTTTATTTGGCCAAATAGATCACACCAATATATTTTCAATTCAGTTTACGTTATAATTTAACAACGTAAATTAAAAAAAACAATCCAGTTATCAATTTCACACATATATGATCAAACACTGGGATTAAGCTTAAAAATAAACATAAACATTTTAATAGCAATTCGAAATGCTATATCGTGACCCTAGATCAGGTTCAACCAATCTAATAGCATTTCAAGATGCTATATCGTCATCCTAAATAATTTCAACAATCTCCAATTTCAACAACCCAAACAGCATATTATTTGCTATCAAACGTTACTGATAAACCAAATGAGTGAGTTTAACTTACCTTGAGTTTCCAATTTTAAATCAAATCGAACGACGTTCGATTTAACCTAAAATTTTAGCCATTTCCAATCGTCTCCAAATCAGTTCCAAAACATAGTATTCGTTGCCACGATTCCATCGCCGCTTGTTTCGTCCAATTCCGACAACATATGAAAAAGATATACCCTTTATAAGATTTGAATATAATTTATACAAATAAACTTTTTTTTATTTACCCTAGAACTAAATTGGCCGTTGATTAGAAGATGATGAAAATCTGGCCTCTCGTCTGACCTCTTTCCCTTTCATTTCTTCCAGGATACATATGCACGACAAAAACCCATCACGTCTTCGTTCATCTATACGCCGCACCCACTTCTTCGTTCGAGACGTCGATCGAACCACGCCATGTCGATGCTCGTACAATGCCACGCCTATAGCCAGAGACTGGCCTTCCCTCGATGCGCCATTGCCATGAAATCGCTGTTCGAACTAAAGATGAATGCGGTAAGATCTGGAACACCACGCGAAGAAATTGATGATCTCAATCGTATGGATGCGGAGAGCTCGAGAAGCTTGATGATTCCCGAGTTGAAAGTTTTCTCTAATAGTCAGTGGATTTCAAGAAATTAGAGGGGAAAGCTTCAAAGGTTTACGGCCATTAAAGAAAAATGGAGGCGCGACTGTATATTAGGGTTAGGGTTAATTGCACGCATACACACACACACGTATAATTTACTATTTAAAAACCCCGTTCACACTTGATTTTTCCCGATCTCCAAACGAAGCATGCCGCCTAGCATTTATAATGTTTTACCCCTATTTCGAACTCAATGGAACATGTTTCGAAGGCCAATTCCAAAGTATACAGGAGTTACGTCTTTAAACGACTGATTTTAAATTAAATTCCTTAAATTAATTTCTACGCGTTTTCAGCTCCCACGAGCAAACGATAAATCCGATTGCTACGAAATTTGAAATCCTAAAATGATACACTATTAAGGATCCAATGAAACTAGTTTCGTTGAATTTCGAGACTGTGCCCCGGAAGACTATTTTAACGTGTCGATTAAATCGAGCAACATTTTCAAAATCGATGAAATTACTTGAAATTCCAATTTTAAAGACTTACTAACTCCATTATAATTCAAATACAATTTATATTCATATTAGAAACCATTCCGATTCATATTAAATCACAAATTCAATTATTTACAATACCCCAAATATTAAATTTCACTATTAAATTAATATATATAAATTTCAAATTTTTAATTCATCGTCTTTTAATCCCATTCAAAAGTCCACTATCATCACTCTAATTAAAATAGAGTTTAAATCAACTTTAGAAATCATTTCCATTCACATTTAACTGTAGATTCACATATTTACCCAATTTCAAATATTAAATTTACTATTCACCAAATCTATTTAATCGCTATATTTGAAATTTAAATCAAATTCACCAATTTAACCAAAATCTCAATATCCAAAATCAATTAATAATTTAAATTCAAACTTTAAAAATAAATTAAACGTTCAAAACTAAATGACCAAAATCCTGGGTCGTTACAATAAGGACCTTTCCAATTCGAACCAAGTGCTCCCATACCCAGGGGAACCCGTTTCAAAACAAAATCTCCTACCTCAAAGGTACAACTCCGGACCTTGGTATTAAAGTACCATGTTACTCTTCTTTGGTGAGTAGTAACCCTTAACTGCGCTTCTTCCCATTTCTCGCTAACCAAATCAAGGGACTTCAGCAAGAGTTCCTCGTTTTCCTTTGGATCGTAAACGTGCAATTCTATTGAGATCGTAGCCTTTGATTTGTAGGCTAAAGTGAATGGCATTTGTCCAGCCGTGGACTTATGGGTCGTCCTATAAGCCCATAATTCTGGTGAAAGCTCGTTGACCCAATTTTCTTAGCTTTCGTTAACCATTTCTTCAAGGTTGACTTGATGATTTAATCACCGCTTCCACTTATCTATTTGCCAGTGGATGTGCTACTACTGAAAAGGTTTTCTCAATCTTGTACCGGTTGCAGAAATCCTTAAACTCGCTACTTTCAAACAAAATTCCATTATCCATTATGATCTTCTAGGGAACTCCAAACCTATAGATGATGTTTCTCATCATGAAGTTGATCACCTTTTTTGTTGTGATCGTAGCAAGTGGTTTGCTGTGGCGCACTTTGTGAAATAATCCACTACAACTGTTACATATTTAGCTTATCCTTTTGCTATTAGTAGCACACCAATTATGTCAATTCCCCAAATTGCGAATGACCATGGGCTAACTATTTGCATCTACTCTGTTGATGGGGCCCTTGGGACCTTCACAAACCTCTGGCAACTATTGCACCATTTAGTGTAATCAACTGCATCTCGATTTATTGTTGGTTAGAAATTTCTGTAACAAAGTAACTTTTTCGTTGACGTCTGTCCCATGCTGTGGTCAACATAGCTACCCTCATGGATTTTCGTGTGGATTTTTCGAGCCTCACCTTGGTTACGTCCTAAGCAAAGGGTAGAGAATCCTCTTTTATACAGTACTGCTTCTTGCATCATGAACCGTGGTGCATTTCAAAGGAGTTTCTTCCATTCATTTCCGTCTCTTGGGAGAATTCCCCGGAGTAATTAATTCTTTATTGGAGTAATCCATGACTCCTTTTCCATTTAGACCTTCGAAATCCAATCGACATCCATCTGGTTGATGCTTGGAGTCGATAATACCTTAATAAGAACAAATCCCAATAGTTGCACATCACCAAAACTTGCTAGCATAACAAATGAATTGGCCTTCGCATTCTCCTCTCTAGGGATGTGCTTAATTATATAGTATTCTATGTCATCCAAAGGTTCCAGAGCCTTCTTTAGGTAAGGGGCAAACCGTGTACCCTTAGCCTGGTATTCCTACTTTACTTGACAAATCACCAACTTGGAATCCCTAAAAACATTCAGCGTCCTTATTCCCAGCTCCTTTGCTATCCTTAGCCCTACTATCAATGCCTCATATTCAGTCTCATTATTAGTCACAAGAAATTCCAATTTCAATGCATAACAAATTGATCGTCCTTCTGGTGTTACAAACACTACTCCTGAACTACGTTCGTTTGAAGCTTCATCCACAAATAGTTTCCAGCGAGAAAGTGTGACATATTATCTTCCTCATCCACAAATATCCACATTCAGTCTTATAATGCCTGCCCGTTTATCGCTCTCCTCGGATGGTAAGTAATATCAAATTGACTTAATTCAATATTCCATTTCAGCAATCTCCCTGAAGTCTTGGGTCGATACAACATCTGCTTCATGGGATGATAGTCAACACCTTAATTTGATGAGCCTGGAAATATGGTTGTAACTTCCTCGATGCAATCAGCAAGTAATATAATAGTTTTTCCAACTTCGGGTGATTCTTTTTAGCTCTAATGAACTGCTTACTACTATAATAAACCAGCCTTTGAATCCTCGCCTCCTCACTTACTAATGATGCACTCAGTGCATGAGCAGGCACTGCCAAATAAACAAACAAGTTCTCTCCCTCTAACGGTTTGGACAGAACCGGTGGCATCTTCATATGCCTTAGTAACTCCTCGAAGACATTATAACATTCCATCGCTAATTCGAAACTCTTCCTTTTCTTTTTGAGAGTGTTGAAGAACGGTATGCATTTATCTATTACCATTGAGATGAATCGACTCAATGCGACAACTTTCTCATTCAAGCTCTGCAACTCCTCCTTCGTGATCGAGGTGCTCACATTCCTCAAGGCGTTAATCTACCGTGGATTAGCCACAACACCCCTTGAATTCACGATAAACCCTAAAAATTTCCCCGATGCAACTCCAAAAGAGCAATTTAATGGATTCAACTTCATTCCGTACTTCCGCAATACCTTGAACATCTCAGAAAGGTCGTCCATGTGATTTCTTGATAGCCGTGACTTCACAAGCCTATTATCCACGTACACCTTCTTCATCCGTCCGATTTGTTTCCTGAATATGGAATTCACTAACCTCTGATATGTAGCTTCTATGTTCTTCAAACCGAACGACATTACCTGGTAACAATACAATCCCAAATCCATTATGAAGCTTGCATGCTTCTGATCCAGCACATGCATTGGTCATAACCAGAATAAGCATCAATAAATGAGAGAAACTCATATCATGCTGTCCCGTCTACCAGCTAGTCGATCCTAGGAAAAGGAAAGCAATCCTTCGGGGATGCTTTATTCAAGTCAAAATAATTAATATACGTCTGCCATTTTTCGTTTGATTTCTTGACCAACACAGGGTTTGATACCCTTTCCGGGTATAAAGCATAACGAATAAAATCGTTAAATTTTAGCTTATCTACTTCTTCCTTTAACGTAGTGGATCGCTCCGGATCCATACCGTGCCTCTTTTGCTTCATAAGTGGAAACTTCGGGTCCATATTCAGTGCGTGGCACACTATTTCCGGAGATATCCGTACATATCCGAATGTGCCTAAGCAAACACATCCAAGTTTGCTCATTGAAGACTAATCAACTCCTTCCTTAATCCTGCACTGAATTAAGGTCCGACCTTAAGAGCACGAGTGAGATGATCTATATCAATCTGAACATTGACCATCGGCTCAGCCGGAGCTGCCCGCACTTCCTCTGACTTCTTCCTGGGATCCGTAGACTTTTCAAACCTACTATGGTTCCCGAGCCAGGGCTTGTGCTTTAATTTCTATGCTTTCAAATTCTTAATGCAGAGAGTCCTCTTCATATTTTTGCCTTTTTCCCATCGTTTTGCCACTCTTAACTCAGCGACATAACAATCCCCCCCGCACTTTGGTCTCCTCTAACTTATCCGACTCCATTCTCCGTAGGGAACTTCATCACTAAGCACCAAAGAGCCACTACTATTCTAAAACCAGCTAGGGCCGGTTGGTCCAAAAAGGCGTTGTACGCCTAATATTCATCCACTATAACAAACTTTTGAATCTACACCACCTTGTGATCTCCTAACTTCGTGGACAAATCGATTGTCCTAATCGATTGTTTTGCCTCACTTGTAAATCCTTGAAAATTGGATTTACAAGGCTTGACATCCTTCATACCGATCTTCATCTAATCAAATATTCTTTTGAAAAATATATATATAACTTCCGCTATCCACCAAGACTTGATGTACCGTAGTCGGGCCAATAATAGCCGTAATCACCATAAGGTCGAAGGTTGGCACTTTGACTCCATCAAAATCCCTATTCCTGAACACAATGTCATCTGTTACCATCCTTTGTTGCTTAGCCGGAGCTTCATCCTCTATGGAAAAGAAACTCTCCTATGGTATATGCTTTAACGAGCTTGCATACCACTCCATTTCCTTCCAGCTTTTCTCTGTAGGATGAGGTCCCCCTTTATGGTATTTATGACTATTCTTCCATCATTGTGCCTGGGCCCCTCTCCACTGGTTCCAGATTGATTTCCTTGGGCACTCGGCCCTTGGGGTCTTGCATTTCGTATGTCATCCTGTGGCTCTCTCACATACTATTGTAATTTTTTCTTCCCTATCAATTATTCGATAAAATATCTAAGATGCTGGCACTCATTCGTGTTGTGTCCATGAGTTTCATGGAAATGATAGTACTTGCCTGAGTGCCACTCTTCCTCGGTCGCCTCCCCATAGGCGGCTTTTTATACCTTTATATGCCTTGCATGGAAAGATATATATTTTCAAACATATCATTCAAAGTCATATACTCATCAAGTCCCATATTCCTTGGGCACTTTTTGGTTTCATTCCGTCTGCTTCCAGAGCCCTGATTTCTCTCCTTCTGATTATTAGAATTTTCTTTACAGGCATATTAAAAGAACTCTCACTGGTTTGCTTAATTGCTACGTTACTTTGAATCACTTCCTTTGGCTGTTCACCATCAGCCTTTCCTATAACCTAACTTGCTTTTTTCAATCATAAGAACTGATTGGCCTTTCAATGGAATTCCTCCATGGTCGTCGGCTGCTTCATTTTTAGCCATTTTCCAAAGCTCGTGTCCGGATTTATGCCTCGGACTAATGCCATAAACACCAAATCTTCCTTTGGATTATTAACCTCTGTTACTGCAATATTAAACCTGTTTAATAGCCCTTTTGATGACTCCTTAAGTCTTAGAGAAAGGCTTGATTAGAACATCACATTCTCAAGTCAAGCAGTATGGAGCTAAAACTGCTCCAAAAACTTCTTTGCCAATTCATCGAATGTCGATATGGATTTCGGTGCATGCCGAGTAAACCACATTGTCACCACGGCTTCCCAAAAAATAGGAAAACATCCATACTAAACCACGTTCGTCGCTCTGGCACCATCCATATGCCATTCATATCTAAACAAATGCTGCTTGGGATAAGTTGTCCTATTATATGATAGCATTATTGGCATCGTAAACCTCTTGAGGTGCTCCTCCCTTAGAACGTTCTCCATGAACGGAGTTCTTCTTGGTGTGGAACCCCACTCCATATTCTATCTCCAATTATTTTCTTCCACCAACCTCTTAACCATATCCCCTGTATACTCCTCACTAGCCTGGAACCCTAAAAGTCGATTGTCAAGAGCTGCACCGAGTGTTTAACTCTACAACGGTCTTGGTTTTCTTGTTGATGTCTAGTTTCTCCAGTCTATAGGAGAACCACTCCTTTAGGTCTTTTCTGACACCTGATCGGCTCCATAGCGGTTGTTTGTATGCCAGCATCTCAAACTTTAACATCCCGAGCTCCAACATCAAGTTCATAATCATCACCATCATGTTGCAGGTCATCTTCAGAATTAGGGAAGTCGGCTTCCACAACCCCCCTTCCAAGATTCTTCTTGGTACCGACCTGATTGTGGTTGATACCAAGTTGAATTCCCTTAAAGGGAGCCTTCCTAATTCCTCCAACAACTCCCCCTGCTTTCCCAATTGTCTTTTCCTTCCGCTTTTGTTTTTCCATCTTGCCTATTCTGACCAGAAGCAAAGGAATTCTCCTCTTCAGATCCTGCATGTGAAATCTTCCTCCCGCTCCTCCTGGCTCTCTTTGACTACTGGTCAACAAAGCTATGCTAGCATCCATAATGTCTAATAGAGCCTTTTGACTGTCAGCCAACTTCTGATTCAACTCCTGCATCATCTTGTCAAACTCTACCCTTGTGACCATCTCTTGAGGAGCAGATGGTCCTGGCAACACTACTGCTTGCTAGTTGCTAACCTCCGTATGATGGGAAGCTCCTTCATCAGCACCAGCTACTACTCCATATGATCTTCTAGATCTCCTAGGTGCCATTGATTCATGTATGCAGATTCTTCAGGTTTCTCAATGAAAATCTTTTTGGATCTAACCTCTAGACACTCCAATCCAAAAAAGATAGCTAGATCCATGCCTGAGAATCTCCATTCTAAGTGAAAGCACAAAATTGTTGAGCCTAAAACTACACAACACCCAAAGCAAACCGATATAAAGAGATATCTAGCAAAAAGCAATAAGTAAATAAAAAAAAACAACAGAATTTTTATAGTGTTTTGGCAAATCTATGGCCTACGTCCACTGTATTATTATTGATTATAGATTATTAGTCACTAGTACAAGGGTTTGGTAGATCTAACAGCCTAGAACAGCCAAAAGGAACTTTCCTAGTGACTGTGGTTGAAGAGAGATAAAAGATGAGAGAGTAAAATGCCAGAAGTCCTTCTTCAGTTGCCATAAGTGTTGTATCTATAGGGAAATTGTCCACAGAGTCATCAGATCTCAATATACCGAGTCTTACTTCAGATCCAAAAAAGAAGGAGGTGAAGATGGAGTCCCTAGAGCTAAATATTCATCTCGGTACCGGCCAGAAGTGGTCGGTACCGACCTGGTCATAGGGGGCAACTGCTCCATCTCCCTTCCCTTAGTCTTCTATCTTCGAGTTATTGCACTTCAAGTTGTTGCACTTCGAGCACTTTTTCTTAGAAATCATGTTGTTTTCGAAAGGTTTTGATATCACTTGTACTTGTCTGCCTTCCTTCAGTACCAGCTTGAAGTTGCTTACCTATTCCTCCAAAAATGTACCTCGAGATGATCACACAAGCCAATGTGCCATAGCTCTATGCCCCAAGGGATGCTTGAAAAGTTGTCGGTACCGACCGGAAGTGTTCGGTATTGAGCACTCCATGTAGCTCTACCCTTACTCCAACTTCCCAAGTCCATTCCTATCATCCTTCCAAGCATGTCCCTAAGACAGTGAATCATTCCGTCTTCATCCTTAGATCCAGATCTGTTTGAAAGCTACTTGGTTAAAAAGCCGGATAACAGATTAAAAACCTCTTCAGACTTCATATGCCCAATAGATCCAAATAAGAATTTTTTTGAAATCTACATATTTTACCCGCTTTCCACTGGCCCAGTTCCAACAATGGTATCAAAGTCAAATAGTCTATGTAGTTTAAATTAGTCACGTTAAGGCTAACCGATTAAGCTTACCGATTTAGCAATGTGTCTAGAAATGTAGTGTCTAGGCTTGAGTTTGGGTAATCAAGTACCCTACCCTCCCTGGCTAATGGCCTAGCCCAAAAAGTGAAGTGAGCCTAAGGGTTGCCCCTAATAGAAAAGGCCTATTTTGAATTAGGCCTTGGGTTAATTTTTCTAGTTGTTTTGAAAATTAAAATTTTAATTTAAATGTTAAATTTAAAATAAGAATTACATTATAAATGTTACAATATGATTTTCAAAGTTGACTCTGAAAACAATGTATATTATAATATTATAATACCGTTTCAAAAAGTACTTTGAAAATATAATTAACATATTTTGAAAATTCTAATATTCATTAATAAGATTAATAAATTAATTAAATAGTTCACTAATTAAAGCACCTACATGTATAGTATATATATAGATATATGTTACATTATCCTAAATTGTTTAAGTAGATGTAAGTATATATGTATATACATTAGAAATTTTTGAAATTATCTAATTAATACTCAATTAAATTATCTAATTAAATATGTTAATAAAAGTTAATTAACAAATAGTAAAATACACACACACATGTGTGTGTGTGTATAACCATAAATGTAATGGTATACGTATTCAATGAAAATATTTGGTTGAATAACACAAAATTAATTGAAATGTTAATTAATTAAGCTAATTAAATAAGGTTTAATTAATATAATGTACGTAAGATTATTATATAAGTTAATTAAATTATAAAAGTTATATAATAATTGAACTTGCATAATATGAATGTATAAAACAAAAGTGGAATAGTACGAAACCCAAAATAGACTTAAGCAATAAACACATACATATAGTACATATACCATGATTTTTGATACATCCAACACTTGAATCACAAGGGCATTTCATAAGAAATACATTATTCTGTAAGTTGATATCACTCAATTAAATATATTAAAGATTATGTATCTTTAATATAACTATTGTCTTCTACCATTTATATATTAATAAAGTACTTGCATACTCTCTAGTTGTTGAGCAAACTTAAGTTAGGGATGTTATGTGTAGCATTATTAGTATATAAAATAGACGAGGTAAGATAACTATATGTATTTGTTAAGCAAACTCAAGGTACAAATACTATACTTAGATCTTCGCAAAATGGTAGGTACGAGTGAATAATCTCTTTCGATTTGTTGAGCAAACTCAAGGTCAAAATGAGATTTGGACAAGGAACCATGGGTTGGGAGTTGTATATGATACAACCGATAAGGATTTATCCACCGTCTATGGGGCCATGACTTGTTAAACAAACTAAAGGTCAGAATATTAAGACAGATGAGTCCTAACATCCATTAGTGAATGTCGGAAGTAAGAATTAGAAAAAGAGAAACTAAGGCATTGGTAGGAAGAAGTAGGACACCAAAAGCATTCAAGGTATATTAAACTAGGAGACTACACTTCCTTGAATGATATTGTTGGGAACATCTACCTTGCCACGCAGGGTACGGAGAACTATAATAAGCCACCTTAGAGGGATGCAACTGAAGCTAAACGGCGCTCGGGGAAGTATTGTCAATTCCACGAAACTCATGGGCATGATACTAATTAGTGTCGTTACTTGAGAGGTATAGGTTAAGATCTACTTTGGAAGAAGAAATTGCAGCAGTATGTGAGGGTGCCATAAGATAGAAGACAAAATGCTAGACCCCAAGGGTAGAATGCCTAAAAGGATCAGCCTAGTTACATTGGAGAGTGACTGAGGCAACCGAAGAGCAAGATTGTGATAAACATCATATCTAGAGGACCCCATCCAACGGAGAAAAGCTGGAATAAAATGGAAAGATATGGCAATTCACTGAAGCATGTGACTCAGGTAAGTTATTTCGCTATCGAAGACGGCACTCTGGAAAAACAACAAAGAAAAATGAAAAATGGCATTGTTTTCCGAAGCATAGATTTTGGCGGGAGCGAAGTACCGACACTTGACCCCATGGTGATTATGGACATTGTTGAGCCGACAACTATGCGTCGAGTTCCGATTAATGTAGAAGCTCAGTTAAATTTTTATTAAGAAACCTTTGCTCGAATGAAGATCATCCTACAGAATCTGAAGCATGTAAATCTTACATCTAGGGATTTACCAGAGAGGCTAAAGAACCTATTGGATGTATTGACTTGTTCGTAGAATTGGGCGACGGAGACCGTAAGATTATGCTGGTTCAAACGTGGTGGTCGATGAATTTTTGGCCTACAATGCTTTTCTGGGCTAACCAGCCTTTGCTGGCTTTAGCATAACACTTGCTCCATGTTATTTAATCATGAAATTCCCCAAGGAAAATTGAGTTGGAGCTATTCAAGGCGACCTAAGCATTGGTTGAAAATGCTATGTCACTGAGCTCAGAGAGGCGAAGCGATGCGAGAAAGGAAAGGATGCAGAGAAGATTGTCTGCGTCAAGACTACTGATGATAGAAATTATAGTCCAAGCCCTAGCTCAAGCCCTATAGTAAGTTATACAAACCTATGGACTCCCGGAAAGAGCCAGTGGATGCGATGGCAACGCTGGTAGAGTTGACGATCAACATCCTGATCGATGATGATGGCCCCACTCAGGTTCTCAAGGTCAGATCTCAGCTTGGCTTGAAAATGAAAAAGGAGTTGGTAGGGTTTCTAAAGAAAAACCTAGATGCATTTGCCTAGACTCTGATATGTATGGAATTTCACCATAGATAGCATGCCATGCATTAAATGTGGATACATGATCCCTCCTGTAAAGAAGAAGAGAAGCAGCCTGGGTCCGGAGCGATCCGCTGCACTAAAAGAAGAAGTGGACAAACTAAAGGAAAATGGATTTATCTACGATGACTTTACCTTGAATGAGTATCAAACTATGTGTTAGTCAAAAAGCTAAATGGAAAATAGCAGACATGCATCGATTATTCAGACCTAAATGAAGAATGTCCAAAAGACAACTTCCCGCTGCCAAAGATCGACCAACTTGTGGACTCAACGACTGGACATGAACTGCTATACTTTATGGATGCATACTCTGGCTACAACCAGATAGTAATGCACATCCTAGATCAAGAGCATACTATTTTCACCACTGATTTAAGCCTATACTATTATCGAGTAAAGCCATCCGTTTTGAAAAACGCTGAAGCGACTTAGCAATGACTGCTGAATAATATGTTCAAAGATCAAATCGAGCAGACGATGGAGGTTTACGGGGACGATATGCTTATGAAGTCACAACGATCAATGAATCACATGGATGACCTCTCTAAAATGTTCGATGTGCTTCGAAAGTATGGGATGAATCTTAATCCATTGAAGTCTTTATTGGAGTCGCATCAGGCAAATTTTTGGGTTTCATTGTGAACTCAAGGGGTATTGAAGCTAACCCAAAATAGATTAAAACACTGAAAGAGGTTACCGCCCTAAAGACAAGGAGGGAAATGCAGACTTGAACAAGAAGGTTGGTGCACTAATTTGATTTATTAAGAAGGCAATAGAAAAATGTACACCATTCTTTGATGCCCTTAAGAAAAAAAGGGAAGTTTGTTTGGATGAAGGAATGCCAGGAAGCTTTCCAAAATTTGCTAGAGCGTATGGAAAGACCACCAATTTTGTCAAAGTCTTTGGGAGGAGAAGATCTATTTGTTTACCTAGCAGTATCTGCACATGCACTAAGTGCAACCTTGGTATGTGAGGAATACAAAATCCAAAGGCCCTTATATTATATCAGCAAGCGATTCACCGAAGTAGAAAAGAATTACCTGAAGCTATAAAAGCTGGCATAATGATTTTTGATTACTTCAAGTATGTTGCGGCCATACTTCCATGCTCACCCAATAAAAGTGCTTATCGATCAGCCGTTAGGGAAGTACTACACATGACTCTAAACTAGTGGTCTGCCAGGTAAAAAAGGAATTTCAGACTAAGGGAGCGAGACTTTCCCCTTACATGAAAAAGGTACCAGAACTACTAAGCAACGTTGAACACTACACGATTATGCAAATTCCAAGAGTAGAGGATATGAAAGTCAATTCACTAGCCAAACTGACCAGCTTCGGGAATGACAGCTTATGGGACTCATTCTCGTAGAGGTTTTACCAGCTTTGAGTATCGACAGGATTATTGTTGATTGGATCTTGGAGGCCGAGGAAGAAGAGGAGACATGGATTACTCTAATAAAGAAGCATTTGCTGAAGGGAATTCTCCCGAATAGACGGAATGAATGACAAAAACTCCTATGTAAGGTACTGCGATTTATTAAGCAAGAAGAAGTGATATATGGGAGAGGATTCTCGACCCCCTTTTGTGGTGCATCACCAAAAATGAAGCTAAGAAAAATCCTTACGGAGGTACATGAAGGAAGCTACGGTGATCACACTAGGGGCAAACATTTTTAAAGAAGATACTTTGCTATGGATACTTTTGGCCAACGATTAGGCAAGATGCAGCTAACTACACTAGACGATGTTATAGATGCACTAGGTTTGCGAAGATACCAAGAGCCGAATATAGAGAGTTTACGCAAATGGTTAGCCCATGGTCATTTCTGATTTTGGGGATTGATATAATCAGTGTGCTACTGATGTCGAAGGATGGAGAAAAATATGATATTGCTACTTCGGATACTTTACAAAGTGGGCTGAAGCGGAACTGCTGGCCACGGTCATTACAACGAAAGTGATCAACTTTTTGGTGAAGAATGTCATCTGCTGATTTGGAGTTCTGTAGAAAATCATCACTAATAATAGATCTCCATTCGAGAGCACCGAATTCAAAGATTTATGTAGCTGATACCGAATTGAGAATAACATTCCGGCAGTAGTACACTATAACATCCCCCATTCCGAGGTCTAAAACTAACTGCTACGGATGCTGCAGTCATCCAGAAATAACATTTACATTCCATTTCAAATTATGATTTCATATTCAGTACATAATCCCATTTATAATTCCATGTTCAGAGAAAATATAATTATTATAAAATACTCCAAGAGCGACATATGAAGATGCCCATTTGGTGGAGCATCGAGATAGACAAAACCAAACTACATAGCGGAAATAGATAAAGCTCCTAATAGCTAGATTGCCTCCTACACGTTTTCGAAAGCTTATTCATCTAACTGAAAACATGAAATCCCTTACTCCTAACCTACTCAAATGAGTATCCCCTTTCGTATGGATGACCCACGAAGTTACAACATTGCCGACCTCTATCCAAGGTCGAAGATGTCACTTAAATTCTTTTAAGTATTAAAACTCTATGTCAAGGACGACGTCGACGACGTAGATAAAATATAGGTCACCCACCCTTTTCGAAACAAAGCTTAGCATTTGTAAAACAAGTATAACGTCATCGACACTGATGACATCAATACAAGCAGCGTTGTTATAAAAACATACTTAGCTTACTTCGGCTATTATGCACTTCGTATATAAAGTCGAAGACAGGACATGTGGCATCACCGCCCTTCCGTATTGATGACTTTGAAAGCACTTAAAACAATAGTATGCGATGTTATTAAAAACATAGGCGAAGTGGTACGGCTTCGATATAGATAAATCATGGGGTGCCGATGTCACTGATACTAAATTACCAACGAGGTCGACTTTGAATTACTCTGAAGCATTTCATAACTACCGAAGTAATTATCCAATGCTTCCTTTCACCTCGACTTCGACACTCAACGACGCGACACTTCTATAGGCTCGGAGAGGATATATGCGACATGATCTTATTCGTAATTATTAGGAAAATTGATTTATTACTAATAAAAGCATATACTTTCTAATAGAACCATACTTTTGTTCAATTTCAATTGGATAAAAACATCTTTAACCTTGCCTTTGCAGAAATACTACTGCATAAAATTTCAAGTTCCAAAACATTTATCAACTTTAATTAAATAATATCCCTAATTAATTGTTGATTTAAATGCTTATCTAGCATATTAAATTCATAATAAATCATATTCACTTGTGAAAAATCGCAAAAATTCATAGAAATTAAGAATATCCTTCTTTTTACCATATAAATATTTCAAGGCCAAAAACCATATTTAATTCTTTTAAATAATTAAAACCCAAAATACTCCAATTTCCTCATTAATAAATTCATAAAATATTTATTTCAACTTGGAAAACTATGAAATTAAAAATTCATCCCTAAAATATCATTTTATATCACATATTCAAAAATCAAGTCGTTTGGAGATTAAAAACTTAGGTTTTACCCTTAAAAACCACTTAAATAATATCATAAAAATTATGTAAACCATTATTCTATCCAAACAATGATTTTTCAACCATAACCTGGCAAAACAAACAAACTAATTCGAAAACTTCTCATAGCTGAATTCAAAACAAGAAAATTAGGATGGAACATTTATTATTCACGTTAAATCTGAATGTTGAAGTTAAGATTTGATTAGTGCTTTAGTTTCCCCTAAACTTGCTTGAATCCCCTTTGATTTTCATACTTCTTTCTCCTAGGTTATGGCCGGCCTTAAAATCTTCTTTTTTGAGTAAAAATGAGACTGTAATGTGGAAGAGAAGGTTTAAAAGGTGAAAGCTGGATCTACCTAATTGCCCCTCTCATATATTCCCTTATATGTTACTTAGTTTATTAATATTGGCCCGACCTTATTAATTACCAAATCTCATTCTCCTTAACTATTTATATTATTTCATTTAATTTATCCAATTAAATGTCTCGAATAATGTTAAACTAAAATTAGGGGTTTTACATACACCCATATGCGAATGGACAAGTGGAGGTGGCGAATAAGATTATCAAATCCATTATGTAAAAACGATTGACAAAAGCTAAGGGTGGAAACTCGTGATGAGTTACCACCAGCATTGTGGGCTTATAGAACGACCAATAAAGTCCATGGCTGGGCATACTCTGTCTTCTTTGGACTACAGAGCTAAGGCTATGATTCCAATAGAATTGGAAGTACCTTCTCATTGAAGAAAGCATTATGATCCTAGGATGAACGAGGAACTCTTGCTTGAGTTCCTCGACTTGGTTGATGAAAAGTGAGAAGAGGCCGAACTGAGGGTAGCTCCTCACCAGAAAAGAGCAGTAAGGCATTTCAATACCAAGGTTAGAAACCATACCTTTGAAGTGGGATACCTCATTTTTAAATGGGTCCTCCCTAGTTTGGGAGCACTTGGTCTGAATAGGGAAGGTCCTTATGCGATTGAACAAAGCTTGGAGATGGCACTTTTAAGCTATCAACTATTGATGGGATCATAATTTCATGGACATGGAATAGAAAGCATCTACGTTGCTATTTCACTTAGATTTATTTATTTTCTCCAAATAAATCACCCTAATTGAGTGGGGGAAATGCAATAAGGTAGGACATACCATTTCTTTTGTTTGTAAATAAAGTTGTCACTTTGAGCTACACGATTAGTGGTAAAATTAAACATTCCATGTTTTAGAAAAAAAACTAGATGGCTAGGTACCCGAAGAATGGTACCGATGAACTCCTCCGACCAATGATTGGGATGAAGGAGTATAATTGTGCCAGATTGATCGAACAATTGCCCTTGCACTTCTAATCTTTGAGCAGTGCCCGGAGATAGGAAAGGTCAAGGATTGATACCCAGAGATTGGCATCAAAGATGCCAGATCTCGAAGATAGGAGCTGCCATGAACTTACATCCTCTTATAGAATCGACCTCGCTTACAGCCCAGCGGGATACACTCGGCCAAAGATAAGTGATGATGGTCGGTGAATGTATTTGATCAATACCCAAAGACATGCACGATTGAAGATGGAGTTCAGAGAAAGGATCTAAGACATCGATCCCCAGAGATTGGAGTCGGTGTATAATTGAAACTTTGGCAGGAAAGACCATGCTTACGGCCCAGCAAGACGCACTTGGCTAAAGATAAGCGATGATTGTCGATGAACCCTTCCGATTGACACCTAGAATAAGTGAGATTAAGAATGGATGCCCAAAGATAGGCATTTAAAACAGTGGTTCCTAAAGATAGGTGTATAATCAGAGCTTTCGCAAATACGACTATGCTTATGGCCTAGCAAGATGGGCTTGATCTAAGAAAAGAAAAGATGGTTGGTGAATGTTTTGGATCAATGCCTGGAGATAGGCAAGATCAAAGATCAATTCCCAGAGATAGGCATTCGAGTCGTCGATTGCCATAAACAGGAGTTGGTGCATAGTTGAAATTTTTGTTGGTACAACCATGTTTATAGCCTAACATGATAGTTCGACTAATGATAAACGGGGTTGATGGACGAGTTAACTATAATTATAACCTAAAAACAGGTGAAATAAAGTGTATTCTATGTGATCGTTCCTTAGATCCATCTCACCGAAACGAGCCTCCGATCCATATTCGCCTAGAAGTTTGGTGAAGGGAAATCGCACCACTTTTTCTCAAAGATCTATTACACATGTAAAGCCAAGAAAAATCCTTGGAAAGAACTCAAAACAAAGGCTTTGGGAACTCAGGATCGATACCGAGTGAATAAACTTGAAAAAACTTCGGTGGAAACATGAAAATGCTTAGTGTCTACTTGACAACAATCTCAGTCTTCCCTAAAACCACCATTACAACATAACCTTGCTATGTGAAACTCCGACATGAGGATGTCCATGGATTGACGATGACGACTTAGTGCTGATAGTGGCAGCGACTGCAATGTCAACACTTAAGGCATCGAGTTTATGATCAACAGCCCACCTATATATACCAGATTTAGACCAAAAAGGTCGGTTTAAGTAAGTTCGGTGTCAACTAGATGGCGATGATAGCAAAGCCAACTGCGGTGAAGTCATGGATGTTATCGACGAAGGCAAAGTTGGGATATGGGGACGCTAGATACAACAGCGACATGTTACAACAGCTGGAGGATATGGTTGCAAGGGAAAGTGGTATGCTTGGCAAATGAATTCAAGTGAAGGAAATGTTTATAAGTGTTGAAACTTATATAGCATATTGTAATACCCCTAATTTTTGATAACATTATTCAGGAGATTTAGTTAGATAATTAAATAGAATAACATAAATAACTAGAGTGATAAGGGGATTGAGGTTTGAATAAATAATTAAAGCCCGTGCTTAATTATTTAAATGGGCTTAAGAATGGCTTATGGGGTAATTAATTTACACAAGGGCATATTGGGAAATAGCTGCACCTTATTACCATAACCCATATATATTCTCTTTCCATATACCATTCACGTTCATTTCTGATTTTCACAAAACATAAAACTTAAAACATAAGAGGAGCCGACCATTGTTAAGGAAGAAAAGAAGAGAAATTCAATTCAAGCCATGGGAAATTAATCTCAATCTAATCTCCTTATCCTAATCAAGATGAATAATAATCTATATCATCTCTATTTTGTGTTTATGATCAGTTGTTTTTGGATTTAAGATTAAATCCATTTTTATGATGATTTGGATGATGATATGCTTGGATTATAACATGTTTGATTTAAACAAGATTGTTTAAATATGATTTTATGCGGTTTTAGGGGCAAAACCGATTAAAAGTAATTTCGAATGCCATGAGAAAATTTTATGTCGTGTAAAACATGATTTTGGAGTTAGGTTTTAATTTTCATAATTTTCCAAGTCATGGATAATATATTATGAATTTTCAAAGGAAAATATGGTTAATTGGGTTAGAAATTTATTCTGGAAATTATATTGAGAATTTGGGTCTGAAATTTAGATATGTTAGATAACATATTAAAAGTGAATTTCTGTCTTTTTTTAATGGCAGCAGATCCTTTTCCCGCCCTGTCCACTCCATACTTGTCCTCCACTCGTACCACTTCCGACAACCCCCCATACCTCTCTTGTCTCCTCTGCCACCCTCTCGCCCTCCTGACCCAGTCTCAATCAATCCAAATCCACCTGACATATCTGTTCCTTCAGCTCCTTCAATTCCATCTTCTTCTCTAGCTCCTCCAAATCTCACCAAACCTTCTTCCACTTAGATCACCTCTGCTATTCATCCTTTCCCTTCTGTAACTGATGAACACACATGGACTTCCCTTTTCAAGAACCTACCTTGTAATGCGGGTAAGTACATGCCTGTTCATATGAACATAACCTTCAATGGTGATGCTATGGTACCTCCAACTCAATCCATAGATGTGGGTGTTGATATATGGTAAGATTATGTAGTAGGGTTTTTCTTGGATAAACCCTTATCATTCTCATATGTAATTGAAAGTCTAAAATGCAGATGGCGCCTGAAAGGAAATGTACAAGTCAAGCCTGATGGCTCCATATTTCTTTTTCTTCTATCTGATGGATCTGATAAAGAAACAATAATTAGAAGTGATCCCATAGTCATGAAAAACAAACTGTTTATATTGAAACAGTGGGATCCTACTATTAGTAATGTATGTGGTACAATTAGATCGGTTCCAATCTGGGTTCAACTCTCGAATATACCAATATACTTATGGTCTCCTCTAGGTATTAACTGGTTAGCAAATGAATTGGGAAAGCTTGTGTGTTTGGAAGAAGTAACTGAATCAGTGCAAAGAATTCAACATGCTTAATGTCTTATTGAAATACCCCCTGCCCATGAGCTAGTTGATTCTTTCCCTATTCTGAATACAGATGGTACGAGGCAAATAATACAAGTATTTTATCTTTGGAAACCAGATATTTGCGCTCATTGTAATGTTTTTGGTCATAAAAGTATGAATTGCCACTTAATGCCAGAGGAAATGAAAACTAAAATAAATGGGAATGAAGAGAAGAAGTCATTCCATTCAGCAGTTGAATATGAGAAACAAAAAAAACAGATTTGAACCAAATTTGAGGAAAAAAATGGTATGGGAAAAGATAGTGAAAGGGAATAGAAATGTCTATGCTGTGAATAACAAAGCAACAACTGATGCTCACTCAAAAGTGGTAAACTTTGAGAAAGTAAATACAGTTGAGACAATAACTGGGAAGGAAGTAACAAAAAACTCTAGTGGAAATGCAATTAGATATGAAAAAGAAGATAGAAATAAGAATGCTATTTATATGAGCAACAAATATTTAGCTCTTGTATTGATAGAAGAAGGAGAAATTAATGAAAATGATGAAGAAATGTATACTGAAATAGAAATGGAAGTTGGATCTGTTGAAACAAGAAATAAAACAATTACTGAAGGTAAAAAGAAACAAGTAACAAGAAGAAATAACATTGCTGAAATAAATGAAAAAGACATGGGCAGTATAACAAGTGCAAAAGAGAATGGCAATGTAACATCACAACAACAACCCAAAAACAGCAAACTACCAGTGTCTGAATGCATGCAAGTCAATGTATCTGATCTGTCTCACCAAACAGTATCAACATCTGCCCATAACATATCCCATACTGTTGCTCAATCCAGGCACGGTTAATCTCAAAATCACACCATTGCATATCACACCAAATCTGCTCCTAAAGTAATCACATATAATTCAAAACAACAGTCAATTGCCTCCTCATCCAATTTGCCACCTCTTCTTCCTACTCCTAATTCAAAACAGTCATTGTGCACATCTCCTGTACGTGCACACATGCACGAGATATCACATAATACAAACAAAAACCGCCATCAACTTTCTGATATGTTGTCCATTGGAGGCAATAGTATCTTCTCTCCTACTGATAGTACTATCAATACAGCTCCATCTACTACCAGCAATGATGATCCCCTCCTTTCTTTAACCACTCCATCTACAACTTCCTCCTCCATCAAATTTACCAAAAAGAATCATCATTCAAACAAAAAGAAACCCTCCTTCTTGAACGCATCCTCCAAGGAAAACAAAAGGAAAAAGACTGTAACCATCATGAAAAGTAACCTACTTCAATCTCCAAACTCTCTTTCACCAATAGAATCAGAAAATGATTCAGATACATCCATGAAACAATACCTAGAGAATACCCCATATTCTAATGCTAGAAGAACGAGAAGCTTGAATAAAAAAACCAACAAAGTTTATCAATGATCAACAACATAGCAGCTTGGAATATAAGAGGGGCCCACAAACATGCAAAGCTTGACCAAATAAAAACTCTGATACATAACCACAATCTATCTTTAATCTCAATTTATGAAACCAAACTTGACTCTATTCTATCTCAAAGAGTTGCCAAATACATAAACTCTAATTGGATACACTTATCCAATCATTCTCAAGCCCCATATGGCAGATTATTAGTTCTTTATGATCCTTCAATTTTCAGCTTGACCCAAATCTTATCTAACAACCAATTCATACATACTCATGCTATTCACCTCCCTTCTAAAACATCTATGCATTTCACCTTAATTTACGCCAGTAATTCCCCTTATACCAGAAATAGAATGCATGAATACATACTACACTTCAGACAGTCTTCACACCCTTGGATACTGATAGGAGACTTCAATTGATATTTCCTTTCCATCCATAAAAGTGGTGGTAAACCATTATCCTTAACTGAACTCACTCCATTAAATAATACCATTCAAAATGCCTCCTTGATAGAAATACCATTCTCTGGATCACATTACACATGGACCAATAAAAGCCACAACAATCCTCGAACACTCTCTAAAATTGATCATGGATTTATGAACTACAAAATTCTATTGCAATGGCCTACCATAAACATACACATCCCTATGCCCCTCCTATCTAAACATTGTCCTTTGATCCTTAGCTTTAGATCTGCTGTTATACACACATAGCTAAACTTTAAATTTTATGATGAATGGACTAGCAATGTCAGCTTGATTCAGGTAGTTACAGAAGCTGGGAATATCCACACATTTGGGAATCCTATGCTTTGTTTGTAGAAGTAACCGAAGAATACAAAAGAAGCTATAAAATCATGGTCAAGAAGCATATATGGTCAAGGAAACAAACTTTCAAATGATATAGCAGCTCAGCTAGAACAAGTTCAGCAAATGATCTTAAATTTAAACTCAAAA
Organism: Allium fistulosum; assembly: GCA_030737815.1. Classification (NCBI taxonomy): domain Eukaryota; kingdom Viridiplantae; phylum Streptophyta; class Magnoliopsida; order Asparagales; family Amaryllidaceae; genus Allium; species Allium fistulosum. Next base: position 285,853,036 of record CM060904.1, on the reverse strand, counting down.
CCTGACTTGAACCAAAAGGAAATTGATCTATCATCTCAACTTGAGAAAGCCTACACTATAGAAGATAATATAGTGAAGCAAAAGAATAAACAAAACTGGTCTACTTATGGAGATAGGAATACTAAACTCTTCCATGCATCATTAAAAATCAGACAAGCAAAATCAATGATACATCAGATCACTAACATGCATGGTGTTACTCATGCTACCCCAGCACAAGTTGATGCTGCATTCCTTAACTATTACACTCATTACTTAGTGGCCTTCCCTCTTCTCCTTACAACACCATAATTAATAACCTCTCAATCCCAAAGCTATATGCTGATATGCAGTCTGCTCTGACAAGTCCTATATCTGATGAGGAAATAAAGAATTCTGTATTTATTATGAGAAAATCAGCTTCCCCTGGCCCTGATGGATTCACAGTTACTTTCTATACTTACTGCTGGGCTATGATTTCATCTGATGTTCACAAGCTATTCACAATTTTTTTAACAAAAGCAGGTTGCTGTCCTCTATCAACTCTACCAATCTTGCCCTAGTCCCCAAAACTGCTACTCCTATAGATGTTTCCCAATATAGACCAATAGCTTGTTGCAATGTCATCTACAAGTCCATATCTCATATATTAGCCACAAGACTTAAAAATGCTCTACAACATATAATTTCACCTAACCAGGCAGCCTTCCTTCCCAATAGAAGTATACTGGATAATGTCTTATTGACACATGAATTATTGAATGGTTACTTATCGCCATACGAATCCCCTAGAGCAATGTTGAAAATAGACATCAGAAAGGCATTTGATACTATTAACTGGACAACCATAATGACCATACTTGATAGGATGGAATTCCCACTTAAATTTAGTAACTGGTTATACCAATGCATCTCGACAGTTAGATATACTCTGGTCTTCAATGCTTATACCGTTGGGCATTTTAAATGCAACAATGGCTTGAGGCAAGGAGATCCTATCTCTGCATACTTGTTTATAATGATCATGGAAATATTCACTCTTGCTATACACAAACGGGTTGATTTGAAGAACTTTGCTCTTCATCCTAAATGTAGAAAGCCCATGGTTACAACTTTAGCCTTTGCTGATGACATGATAATATTCACCAAACCAACTGTTCAGTCCCTACAATTTATAACGAAAACCCTATCCTCCTTCTATAATTTCTCTAAGCTTCAAATTAACCCTCAGAAATCTCACATATTATTATCTGGATTGACAAATCATCAAATATCTATCGGCTTGAACATCACTAAAATGCTTCCTCTTGACTTTGATATGGCATATCTTGGTATTCCTTTGGCAACAAAAAGAATAACTGTAGCTCAATGTGTCCCTCTCTATGAAAAAATTACTGCAGTTATGAACAGATGGGAAAATAGATACATTTCGCAGCCAGGGAGACTTGTAATAATAAATGTTGTCATCCTCTCCATGATAGTTTATTAGAGTAGAACATTTGCTGCCAACAAAATTAATTGCCATGATCAGATCTGCCATAATAAAAATTTTATGGTCGGGTACAATACACACTAGAAAATTGTCTCCCATTGCATTTACGAAACTGGAATTTCCTAAGAGCCAAGGGGTTTTGGGGATTAAGAATATGAAAATTTGGAATGTGGCTGCCTTGTCTAAACAATTCCAAAACCTTATTACCAAATCAGATTCGTTATGGGCTCAATGGACCATCAAATACAACTTGAAAGGTAAAGAAATTTGGCTAGCAGAACCTAAACAATCTCAGAGTTGGCTCTGGAAAACAATGATAAAAATACATGATATATTGCTACCTCATACAAAACTTCTTCTTACCTCTGACAGTTTTGCTAAATTCTGGACTACCCCTTGGATAAAAAAAAGGCTCGATACTTCAGAGATTGCTCTTATATGAAAATGTAACTCAGACCAGTATCTCCTTAAATGCAAAAGCCAAAAGCTACATAATCAATAGTAGAATCTCCTTGCATCACACAAGCAACTCCACATAATGCTCTGTGGGATAAATATAATAATGAACCTTATTGTTACAACCAGAAAGATGATTATAAATGGTCAGAGGACCTCAGAGACCATTCAACACAAACAGTCTACAAAGCGCTTGCAGGAGAGATGAATCAGAACAACTTCCTATGGTATAAACGAATATGGAACAAGCATGCAGATGAAAAACATAATTTCATGCTTTGGAAAGTGTTTAGAAATGCTCTGCACACTTTAGCAAATCTGGCACTGAAAGGAATAAATATCTCTACCTCATGCATATTTTGCTCATCTACGGTAGAAGATGTGCATCATTTATACTTTAGCTGCTCATTTACGCACTTTATATGGTCCAAAATAAAAAACAAAGGAGGTTATGGTGGTACTCAGAGAAACAACAAGATTGAATGGATGAGTATATAAAAGCAACTAGGTGGAAGCAATAATCGAAATATGAATTGTTAATCATGCTCAAAGTTATGGTTACTGTAATTTGGGAGGAATGGAACTGCAGAATTTTCAATTATAAAAGCAAGAATAGAATGTAGATATATTATGAGATTTGCAGGAAAATTCACACAATGCTCACTCTGTCCTCTTATTCTTTTGATGCTGCAGCTCTTGTTAAGTGGTCATAGTTTGGTTATTTTTGCTCCTGTTTTTCCTCTCTTCCTATCTGTTTTTCTCTCTTATTTCTGTATCCTTCCTAGTATGCTTTTCTTCATTTATATTATAAGTCTTGCTTATTGATATAAATAATGGTAGGGGCCATTCAACCTCGCTGGCTTTGCCAAAAAAAGAAGTGAATTTCTATGATTTTTGGGGATCTTTACAAAGTTATTTGCTATGAGAATTAAATTATTTTGAAAGAAGGACCTAAATGATTTAATTGTTTTGCTTAATGGAATGGCTTATTTGTTAAATTAATCTTGGTTTAGATCTGAAATTATGCGACAGTTATTTTTGTAAAGAATTTGAAAAGTTGAGCCAACCAATCACATGTTTACAAGTAGGCAGATTAGTTAGAAAGTATTTGCTTTAATTGGCATTAACCGGCCTTTACCCAGAAAAGTGGGTTCCACCTCTATTAGAAGCACCTTTCCACTCATGGCTTCCACCTTTAACGAAACCCCACAAAGTCGAAACAAACACACAAGGTAAAAATGTTGGTACGTAGTGGATTGGAGAAAGGCGGAAGGCATGTTGTTGAAACATAGCTTCCGATGGGAATGGAACCTTTGTTTTGTTTTCTTAAGAATGCGCCTGCCTGTTTTACTAAATGCTTTCGAAGGGATCGAAACAGATACTTTCGGATGGGTCTTTCTAAATTGCTTTCGAAAGGGGTTGCCACCTCTTGTTAAATTGTAGCTTTCGAAGGAGTTATTTAGTTTTAAATCAAATGCTTTTGAAAAGGGTGGGTTCGACCAAGTCGAAACCCTTCTGTCGTTTTTTTGCCTTTCGAATGTATTGAAGTCATCAATTCTTTCGAAAGGTAGCTTTTGTTTTAAAGTTGTACTAAGCCACTTCCTAAAACCTTTCGAAAGGGTTCAAGGTTTTCGAAGACAATGGCTTCGAAAGGGGGTTTCGATGCTATCCTTCAATGTTTTACTTAATGTTTTGAAGCTTTCAAAAGGATGGTTCCAAAACCATCAAATTTTCCCCAAACACTTTTATATGATGAATAATGGTTTCGAAAGGGATACTTTCGTTTATGTTCACTTTGACCCAAAAGATATTTTAGAGAAAAACGCAATGGTTTCGGAAGGGGTACTTTCAATGGTTTCGAAAGGGGTACCTTTCAATGGTTTCGAAAGGGTTACTTTCATATGGTTTCGAAGCTATGCTTCTATAATTGAATAGTTTCACTATAATACATTCAAAAGGTTTTGAAAGGAAGGTTTTAAAGTGTTTCGAGTAGGAGCCTAGTGTTTTGGAAAGAAGAGTTTAATGCTTTCGAAAGGAAGTTTTCCAATGGTTTCGAAAGAAAGAATTAAAGGTTTCGAAGCCTTAGTATCCAAAACAAATAACCCAATCCCATTTTAAGGGAAAACCATGGCATAATAAAAGAGTTTTGAAATGATTTTAAGTAAGGAGTTTTTGAAGAAGTTTTCCTTGATTAATAGGTTAAAGGGATTAACCAAGCTATATATAAAAGGATTTCAAGGATATTAAACCACATGTGTTGGTATTATTATGTTATTATGTTTACTCCTTCATATATATATATATATATATATTCACATTGTAATGGACCTAGAACTGTATTTTAAGGAAGGGCATAATAACCACCTAGGTTGACCCAGTAGTGAATATAAATTAAGTTAACTCCTAAATGAGTAGAATTACATCCAGGAGGTCAGATAGACCAGAATATGGGATGCCTAAATAGTGAAGTTGTCAGATAGATAGGTTCATAGTAAACCCATGAAAACTATGTTTAGGAAAAGTTATTGGCAGAATGCCAATAGGTTCATAGTAAACCCATGAAACTATGATTAGATTGAGTTATTAGCAGGGGCCAATAGGCTTGTAGTGAACCCATGAAAACTATATCTAGATTAAGTTATTGACAAATGTCAATAGGTTCCTAGTCAACCCATGAAAACTAGGACAAGAGGGAAAGTTAATGGAGTTACCAATAGGTTCGGGGAGAACCCATGAAACAATGATGTTATTGGTAGGGGCCAATAGGTTCTTAGTTATCCCATGAAAACTATAAAATAGTATAGGGAGTCCATACATTTAAACAGGTTAATAGTAAGCCCATGAAAACTATGAAACTGGACATGGAGTCCATAAACATTAAATATGTTGTTAGTCAGCCCATGAAAACTAATAGGTTAATAGTAGAAACTATAACTGAGACAGATAGTCAAAATGAATGAGGATGGGTAATCCAGAATTGATTTACTTGTTTTTCATATCATCATATTATTTGAAATGTTATGTTATAACCATTATGGATGTAGGAGCATATTATATGGTTTTATAAAGTTTTAGGATACTAGTGAGGGGAAAACCCATTCCGCTAAGCGGCGTGGTCTCACTAGATATCTAAATGGTTTGAGATGGTAGATTATTATTCATACCAGGCTTTATGTCCGACTCGAAGTTTATGTTTTCCCTTTAAACTCTCGGGTCTCAATTGATTTGAGTAGTTTGAGAGTTGAGGTTTTCAAGTACCACTTTTGACGAATAAGCTTCCGGAGATGTGCATGAGGCATGATAGCTATTTAGACTTCTCTTTTATTTTGATTATGCTGTGTTGTTATTGTAAAGGCATAGTTGTTTAATTGCCTATATATATACTCTGATTATCCAAAGGGGCATCTTCATATGTTGCTCTTAGCGTATGTTTTAATAAGTATATTTTCTCTAAACGTGGTTCTCGTATTGGGATTATGTAATGAATTTGAAATGCTTCGAAATGGAACGAGAAAATTGTTTGTTAATTTTAAATTTTTTCCATATCCATGTGTTTCTGTTATATCAATGTATCTAGCATTACCATATTTTGTCGCCGAGGATTAATAACTATGGATGACTGCAGCATCTATAGCTGTTAGTTTTGGGCCTCCAAGTAGGGGATGTTACAAGGTGGTATCAGAGCATAGGCTTATGAAACTTAAAAGAAATTTAAACCTAAAAGATTTTTCAAAACATAATCCAATGAATCGGAAAATAAGATCGGGGTTTGGGTTTACGTTATAGTAACGTACTTGTATTTGATATATATATATATATGTCCATATTCCCCTCTCTCTTAGACCGTTCTTCTGTATCTTACTAAGGCTCATATGCAGATTTACGAGAAAGAAGATATGGAGCTAGGAAACAGAATAGGAAATCTCGATGGAGGAAGCACCACAACTAATGGAAATGTTCGATCCACCAGAAGGAATCGGGTTGATAGGCTAATGCTAACTAAAATGTTGATGCCAATGTGGGTTCTGGAAATCAACCAGTGAATATGGGGGCGATGTATCAGTTCTTCGTCAATATGATGCAAGCTGGAGCAACTGCTAGTGTTGCTGGAAATGTTGGAGGAGCTAATCCTGTGGCTCCAGTTGGGAATAATTATGCTAAGCTGAGTAGAGATTACACCATATAAGTTGAGAATTGGTTGTTGCATTGCGAAAGAATCTTTGCTGATTTGGGTTTTGATGATGAGAAGAAGAGGAGGCTGGCCTCTAGGCAGTTGCAAGGGGCAACACTTCATTGGTGGAACAGTGTTACTATCGGAGTTCCGGAGGATGAATTGACTTGGGATGATTTTCGAAGGAGATTTGAACAGAGGTTTATGTTTGAGGTTGCTAAATCAGCGCTACTGAGGAAATTTTTGGATCTGGAGCAGGGAGAGATGTCAGTTGTTGAGTATGCCACTAAGTTTGATGAGTTGTCCCGTTATGGATATAATACTATGGATACCGTCAATAGGAGGAATGAGAGGTTCATTAGGGGACTGAGGCCCGAGATTACTAGGGCGACCCTGCCACATCTTCATGATCCTAGTAATGTAGTGGTAGAGATGGCAATTCGCCATGAGGAGATGCTTGTTGTTTGTGCAAGAGAGAAGCCAGTTGAAACCCAAGGCCCTTAGGGAAAGGAAGCTCTTTAAGAAGAAGGGAGCCCAGAAGGGAGAGGCTGCTAAGAAGGCTACAGAAAGAAGAATGTCAAGTGCTTTAATTGTGACCAAGTTGGGCATTATAAGAACCAGTGTCCAGAGCCAGTCAGGGCGGACAAGGGAAAGGTTTTTGCTGTTGAACCATCATCTGCTAGGCCAACTGCAACTGAAAAAGGGAAGACTGTAATGGAAGCTACGTTTTTGATTCAGAGTATACCGGTTAGGATACTATTTGATACCGGTGCATCACATTCATTTATATCTCAGAATTTGGTTGATAGGTTATGCTTAGAACCCACATACATTGTTACTTCCTTAAGGGTTGCGAATCCAATAGGAGGTATGCAACTCTAGGGATGAGATGTGACCAGTTTGAACTAGACTTGTTAGGTCATAAGTTTGCATGCAGTCTGTATGTTTTCGATTTCGTAGATTTCAGAATCATTTTGGGTATGGATTGGTTGGGTAGGTATGAGGCTAGGATATTTTTACAAGATATGGGGATATCACTGAGACACCCAGATAGTCATAACCGAATCATATTCTCAGTGGAGAATTCTGACCATAGTAGTTGTGCTTTGTTAAGTGCAATGGAAGTGGGAGAAGAGTTAAGTCAGGTTCGAGTGGCAAGAGAGTTTGCAGATGTCTTTGAGCTGGTTACAGGACTACCACCGAAACGAGCTGTTGAGTTTCAGATAGACCTTGTGCCAGGAGCTGAACTTATAAGTAGACCACCTAGCAGGATGACACCGACCGAGATTAAGGAATTGAAGGTGCAACTAGTGGATCTAGAAGGGAGAAATTTTATAAGACCAAGAAGTTTGCCTTGGGGAGTGGCCATAGTGTTCGTGAAGAAACCAAATGGGTCGTTGAGGATGTGCATCGACTATTGTTGTGATATCCCAGAATTTTTGGCAATATCAATTTAATAATCTATATTAAAAATTAAATTGATTTGATAATTTTTGTTGATAAAATTTGAATCGATTTAGTAATCTTCTTTTAATAAACATTTAATTTGTGAATGTATCATTTTAAAAGCTAATAAATTGTTTTCTATTTATAATGTGTATATATTTGTATATATTGTAGATAGATAAGCTTTGTTTTAAAGTTAATAAATAAAGGCATGTCTTCTAATTCTAATATTTTTGATAATTTGGAAATTTGATTTAATTTAATATTAAGCTATTAAATAAATAACCATATGGCTTTAAAATACTCAAGATAAAGTTTAAAATGATTTTAGTTAAGTTTAAATTTAAACAAAAAAAGTTTGTTTTGTTCTTTTTAAATATAGCTTGATAAAATAAGTAATTTATTAATAAAGAGATAACTTCTTTTATAAATTATTTTAAATTTAATAAGGAGTTATTTTTAAACAATAAAAATAATGTATGTAGCCTGTAAATAGATATGTAGGCAAGTAAAAGAAAAATCTATCAACATAAAAGTAAAATAAAATACCTATGTACATGCAAGACAAATAAGATAAGTATGAAACAAGACAAAAAGTATATATGCACATATAATATAAAAACAAATCAGGCAAGAATAAAGTATGAAAGCATAGGTAGGCAAGTAAATTATATATGAATGTAGCATGTAAGGTAGTGTGCAAGGCTAAAGAAAAATCATATAAGTACAAGAAAATAAGATAAAAAGGAAACAATAAAATACATACAAGTTGTACTTGATAAAATTATAACAACTTTATAGAAGCATATAGAGTAGGAATACATATAGTTGCAGGCAAGAAGAAAACACATAGGTATATACGAAATTTATAAGGGGATAAGTATGACCATACATACAAGATGTACAAAATAAAATAAAGAAATGGTATGTGTAAACATGATAAGGAACAAGGCATTTAATGCCATCATCTCTAGTACACTAGTAAGATCATATCAGCCTCCATTAGAGAAGAAAAAAATCTCTGACCCATTGTGTACAAATAAAGATATCAGCCTGTACACTTGTTCATATATCAATCTCCTTTTCATTTTCGTTCATAAAACAAATGAAAACCAAAGCTTGCAAAGCTTCTTCTTCAACCTGAGCTTCAAACTAAAGCAAGCAAATCCATCTTTGTTTTAAATATTAGTCATCACTACTAGATCTAGTAACAAGCTTCAGCAACTCAAGTTTTAAAAGCAAAAGCATATTCAAGTTTAAAGCTCAAAACTGTTTTCAAAATCAAAAGTGCTCTGTTCTTCATTTGAACAGGTGAGTAACATTTTTTTTCTAAAAGTTTAAGTATATAAATCTGTTTGCATGTTCATATCTGGAATTAGTATGTTTGTATGTATATATATATTGGTGCATTTCTGGGTGTATATGTAAATATGTGTGTAAATTGGTTGTGCATGTCTAAAGAGCAGACATATGCATCTCTGTCCCAGGTTAACAGGCATCAGGCCTGTTCAAAAATCAATCCCCATTCCTCTGATTCATTTCAAGCTATAAGATCTAAACAAAGATTGTTTATTTAAACTTGTTTCAAGTTTTAAAAATAGATTTGAGCAAAAATCAATGTAAAGCTTTTCTGGAAATTGGAAATTGCAGGCAAAGTCAAAATGTATTGAAATTTCAAACATCTTAATTCATCAATCCAGACACATAAACAAAATCCTTATCTAAAACATGATTTTTAAAAGTGGAATTACAATTTTTAGTTATGGAATGTGTGAGCAATTCGGGTTTGTCCAGAATTGGTGCTTTGGGTGTTTTCTGGTGATCTACTTGCTCGGCGAGGTCGTGGTTCTCTATGGTGGTAGTGGAGTGATAGGGGAGTGTGGGAAAAATGCCAGGAAGATGATCAAGGCGTTGTGGTGGCGGCGGTGATCGATTGAAGTTTATAACCCTAGTTTTGGCATGGTCGTGAATTTTGATTGACACGACCCCTCTGGTGGATCGAGTTCCACCGAACTCTGGGCAATGGAAGCATGGAGGTAGGCGATGGCATTGCCGAAAGTGCAGACTCTCCGGTGGTCGGAGGGACGTATTCGAGATTGTTCCAGTTTTTGATGGTTGTTCCAGGTTTATGCCTTAATGCTTGATTTTGATTTCGAATTGTTATTGAGGATCTGATGGTCGTAATCTGCTTTGGAGTTGATCGTCGACATATGTGAGTCGTCATGGATGATCGGAGGAGGGTGGTTGGTCAGTGCATGTGCACGGTGCATTTTGTTTTTCTGGTGAAGTTTTGGGTTGTAGCAGCAGAGGAATACTCGAGTTTATCTCGAGTCAATTGAGGGAGTTGCCCGAAGTTTTTCTGTGTTCGACTCGAGTGTTTTTAGGGTGGCTCAGGTCATTTTGATCTGTTACAAGTTTTTAAAAACCTATCAGGTTTAAATTATAAAATGAATTAAAAAATGTAAAGCAAGATTTGAAACAAAGTTTTAAATCAAGTTTAAGTATGGATTCAAATCAGATTTATATCTTAGTTTTGAAGTAAATAAAGTTTTATAAAAGTAAAATGTTTTAACAACTTTAAAATGTTTAAAGTGTATTTTAAAATGATTTGAATTTAAAATGAATTTGGTTTAAAACTCTTTTAAATTCCTTTTATAAAATAAGTGTGTCTTTAACATGTGATTTAAAGGGTTTTTAAATTGTTTTAAATTTTGTTAGAATTAAATTTGTATTTGATTTGAATCTTAATTTGAAATGGAATTTAAAGTAAATTTAAAAGTAAATTGTTTTTAAATGCTTTGTTAATGATAATTTAATTATTAATAAGAATAATTTTTATCTTAAAGTTAATTAGGATTTAATGATTAATGATTCATTAAATTATTAAGTTAATTAAAATGGATAATTAATTAATGATTTGGATTAATTAATTAAGTAATTAAGGGTTTAATTTAGTTAATTAAGGTTTAAGTAAATTAATTAAGGAATAATTAATTTGTAATTAAGGATCATTAATTAGGTAAGATTATATTATAAATTAATGATTAGAAACTAATTAATCAAATAATTAAAGATTGATTAAGTTAAAGTTAAGCACGTAATTAATTAAATAATTAGAGATTAATTAATTGGTTATTAAAGATCTATTAATTTGTAATTAATAATGATTAATATAAGTTAATTTCTTTAGAAAAATAATTAAAGAATTATTAATAGTTAATGAAGATCATTAACTTGAGACTACTAAATAGTTAATTAATGTGATTAAATTTGATAATTAATTAGATTAATTAATTAAAGATAATCATTTATGGAATTGGTTAAGTATAATTACTTAATGGAAGTAATTAAGGAATTAATTACTCAATGTAATTAATTATGTTTAAATTTGATTAGTTTAAGTTAATTATTTAAGTTTAATTAATTTAAAATAATCACTGAATTATTAATAAGTATAATTACTTAGTAAAGTAATTAATGGTAATTACTGGATGTAATAAATTAAAGGAGATTTATTAATGGAAGTAATTTGAGTTTAATTACTTTTTTTGTAATTAATCAAGGGATTAATTAAATATAATAAATTAAGGAGTAATTAATTAATTAATGAAGTAATTAAAGGTTAATTACTGTATTTGGTTAAGAATAATTAATTTATGAAATTAATTAAAGGTTAATTTCTTGAATGTAATTAAATGATAATTAATCAATGATGATTAATTAAGATGGAAATTAGAGAATGATTTATTAATTGGCTTGGAATTAATTAATGGTTATGTAAGCAAGATTTATAATGATGAAGTAATTAATTTAATTTACTTTAAATTAATTAGAGATACGGTAATTAATTTAATTCATTTTAAATTAATTATAAATGGTGTGATTATTAATCCTAGCTTATGTATGATGGATGATATTGATTTCCTTGAATGGTTTGAAATCTCAGATATGAGATAAGTAATGCTGTGTGATATGGATGTTTTGGTTGAAGTATGATGATAATGTGAATTATCTGTTTGTGATGATAATATGAATTATCTATTGTGATATTATGAATTATCTATTTGTGTGTATATGGATAATGAATTGACTTGTTTTAACTTTAAAACAACTTGGCCTTAAAAGATACGTTTTGGATTTCGATGAGACCGGGATCGGGTTTCCAGATTTGGATATCCGAAAACCACATCGATTCAAATTAACGATAGGTCGTGGATCTCAAGTGAAGATGAAGATTCAGAGTGCAAGGGTTATTGTCGTTAACTCTGAGGATGATTCCAAAATAAGTGTAACGAGATAATGCCTTCGGTTTCGTTCGAACCCGGAACGAACTTGTATGGATTGAATGCTTTCAGAACATCGTCAGGTGGACGATGAGCATTCTAAGTGATGTGTTCTGCTGAGGTAATCGTAGCCTCAAGCCTCATCAACCGGGAATGGCTAAAACAGGGGAGGTGCCGCAAGGCTTCGTGGGTAGCACCCACTTGAGAGCAAGATATACCCCTGTCTAGATGTCCCTTTTTATTCGGCTGTGTGGGTAGTTGGTTGCAAACAACTGCGGGGTTGTTTTGTTCGGGACTGTCCAGTAAGGGATGGTTCCGGCCTTGTGTTGCAGGGGATTGGGAGTGATCCTCGGTACGTTGATCTAGGCCAGAAACTGTGATGGGCGGTACCCTAGTAGCCCTGCCATTGTATGGAATCCAATCTCCAATAAGCGCCCTCAGATTTGATTGTATTACCCACTTGTTGGCTAGTATGCTGGAATTTAATCATGTAACAATTTCAGCTATTTCTTATTTACTTGAAAACCCTAGACCTATTATAATATCATAGAATTTCCTATCAAATGTTTGGTTAGCGTAAGGTAAAAACTTTTCCATGTTTATGTGTGGGAAGTCTTACGTGATACCTTTGTTTTCAAAGGATTTCCAAAGTTAAGCAACTTTAACCTGTTACTCACACCAGACCCATGTCTGACCCGGAGTTTATTTCTGTTTTCTTAAACTCTCGGGCAGTCAAAATTTTACGAGTATCCAAGGGATTCAGGTTAGCTTTGACGATTTGTGGAGGAGCAATGGAGCAGGAGGCTTTAGCGTTATTGATATATAGTTTTCCACTGTGTTGGTATCTATGTGTTGTATTTGAGTTGTATCGAATTGTATTAACTAGACAGGTGTTTATAACTGTCTAGTACGTGATGTATTATCTGTGTAACTCTGATTGATGTTGTATATTATGTAATACTTATGTGATTTATATAATTTATTCGTTCCGCTATTGAGATTCTGATGTTGTTTCTTCTTTCTTCTCTATCTTTTCTCTTTTCTATCCCTTTCTTTCTTCATCATGATATGACTTTCTGGTGATAGAAAGTTAGGTCGTGACAGTTGTAAGTTGAACGAGAGGACAGTTAAGAATAAGTATCCATTGCCAAGAATAGATGATCTGTTCGATCAGTTATATGGAGCCAGAGTGTATTCCCAGTTCGATTTGGCGACAGGTTCCATCAGTTAAGAGTGGCAGAGGACAATATTCCTTTGACAGCATTTCAGACTAGGTACGGTTCGTATGAGTGGTTAGTGATGCCATTTGGGTTAACGAATGCACATGTTTTCTTCGTGGATTTGATGAACCGAGTTTTCCGAGAGTACTTGGATAGATTTGTGCTGGCGTTTATAGATGACATTTTAGTATACTCTAAGGATGAAAGAGAGCATGAGGATCATCTTAGAGTGGTGCTTGAGACGCTAAGGCAGCATCAGCTGAAGGCGAAGTTTTCCAAGTGTCATTTTTGGAAGAAAGAGGTTAAGTTTCTTGGTCAAGTGGTTTCAGAGAAAGGATTGTCAGTCGGTCCAGATAAGATTAAAGCTGTTAATAATTGGAAGGGACCAGAGACGGTGACTGAGATAAGGAGTTTTCTTGGACTTGCTGGCTATTATGAGAGATTCATCAAGGATTTCTCGCGGATAGCAGCACCTTTGACTAAGCTAACCAGGAAGGATGTGAAGTTTGTCTGGTCTGACAAATGTGAGGAAGCATTCCTTAAGTTAAAGCATTTGTTGACCAATGCACCCGTATTAGTAGTTCCAGACGGAAACCATGGGTTGGTGGTGTATACGGATGCATGCGGAACTGGATTAGGAGCTATGTTGATGCAAAAGGGTAAAGTGATTGCCTACGCTTCATGACAACTTAGACCGCATGAAGTGAGATATCCTATTCATGATTTGGAGTTGGCTGCGGTGATCTTCGCATTGAAGATTTGGAGGCATTATCTCTTAGGGAAGAGATTTGAGCTATACACATATCATAAGTCTTTAAGGTAATTATTCTCTCAGAAGGAACTGAATATGAGACAACAGAGGTGGCTGGAGTTTTTGCCTACTTTTGGTATAGAGTATACCCCTGGGAAAGGAAATAGAGTAGTGGATGCTCTTAGCAGAAGACATTAGAATGTGGTGTTAGCTATGTTGGCAGAATGGAAGGATTTAGAAGCTTTGACTACTTGTAGTGTGCAGTTAAGATCAACTGCTAGTTCTATTCAAAGTACCGCTATGTTGTCCTGTTTGGAAGTTCGACTAGTGTTGATCGAGAGAATTGCTTCTAAGCAGAAGGAGGATCCATTATTAACCGAGAAGATTAGAGGCTTGAGGTTGAAACTAAGATCGATGATCTATAAGGTTTTAGTCTTGACCAGAGGGGATGGTTGAGAAAGAAGGGACGGTTGTGTGTTTCGAACGTTGAGGACTTAAGGAAAAAAGTTCTTGGAGAATTTCATCGATCTAAGTTTACGATTCTTCCTGAAGGGACCAAGATGTATCAAGATATGAAGAGGAGCTTCTATTGAGAAGGTATGAAGAGGGATGTTGGCTTGTCGGTTTGGCAATGTGCAAACTATCAACAAGTGAAAGCCGAACATCAGAAGCCGAGTGGGTTGCTTCAACATTTAGAGATTCCATTTTGAAATGGGATTCGATATCCATGGATTTTATTAACGGGTTGCCAAGGTCAAATAGGGGAAATGAAAGTATATGGGTCATAGTGGATAGATTGACCAAGGGTGCCTATTTCATTCCAGTTAAGTCTACCAAGATGGCGCCTGTTTTAGCTAAGTTGTTCATGAAGAACATAATTAGGCTACAAGGGATTCCTAGTAGTATAGTCAGTAACAATGATGCTGTGTTTACTATCAAATTCTGGAAGAGTCTACAGGATGTGTTAGGCACTAAGCTCAAGATGAGTACTGCGTATCACCCTCAAACGGATGGGCAGACAGAGAGAGTCAATAAGGTACTCGAGGATTTATTGAGAGCTTGTGTATTAGACTTTGGTGGATCGATCACCTACAATTGGTTGAGTTTTCCTATAATAATAGTTATCAGACTAGTATAGGAATGGCGCCTTTTGAAGCTTTGTATGGAAGGCCATGCAAATCACCAGCATGTTGGTTAGAGACTGGAGACAGATTGGTCTTAGGTCCAGATCTGGTTAGAGAGGAAACAGAGAAGATTGAGTTGATCCAAGAAAGGATAAAGGGGGCTCGGTCCAGGTAGAAAAGTTACGCAGATAAGAGGCGTAAAGACCTAGAATTCTCAGTTGGAGATAAGATTTTCATTAAAGTATCACTGGTAAAAGGTGTGGTACAATTCGGAAAGTCAGAAAAACTGGCACCGAGATATGTTGGTCCATTCCAATATACAGAGAGAATCGGAACACTCGCATACAAATTAGAATTGTCGAGCAGTATGGCAGGTGTCCATAATGTATTTCATGTGTCTCATCTTCGCAAGTATGTGCATGATCCAGAGACTACTATTCCTCCGACAGGGTTGCAAGATTTGGTAGTAGAGCCTAATTCGACTTTTGTTAGACAACCAGTTTGGGTTGTAGTGAGATATGAGAAAAGATTGAGGAATAAGACAGTCAAGTTGGTGAAAGTTCAGTGGAGCGATACTGAGAAGGACTGTACTTGGGAGACAAAAGACAGGATTAGAGATACTTATCCTGATCTGCTTTGAGGGTATGTCTATATTAGATTTATATGGATAGTTACTAGTCAAGTAAGATAGTATGGTTGTTAGGAGTGGTTACAGATGATTGCTATGTTTAGTATTTAGTCCTTACTGAATTTCGAGGACAAAATTCTTTAAGGAGGGGAGCCTATAACACCCCTACTTTTTGATAACATTATTCAGGAGATTTAATTAGATAAATTAAATATAATAATGTAAATAATTAGAGGGATAAGGGGATTGAGGTTTGAATAGATAATTAAAGTTCATGCTTAATTATTTAAATGGGCTTAAGAATGACTTATATGCTAATTAATTTACAAAAGGGCATATTGGGAAATAGTCGCACCTTATTACCATAACCCTTATATATTCTTGTTCCTTATACCGTTCTCATTTCTCATTTTCACAAAACGTAAAACATAAGTGGAGCCGACCATTGTTAAGGAAGAAAAGAAGAGAAATTCAATTCAAGCTAGGGGAAATTAATCTCAATCCAAACTCCTTATCCTAATCAAGGTGAATAATAATCTATGTCATCTCTATTTTGTGTTTATGATCATTTGTTTTCGGATTTAAGATTAAATCCATTTTTATGATGATTTGGATGATGATATGCTCGGATTATAACATGTTTGATTTAAGCAAGATTGTTTAAATATGATTTTATGTAGTTTTAAAGGTAAAACCGATTAAAAGTAATTTCAAATGCCATGAGAAAATTTTATATCGTGTAAAACATGATTTTGGAGTTGGGTTTTAATTTTCATAATTTTCAAAGTCATGGATAATTTGTTATGAATTTTCAAAGTAAAATATGGTTAATTGGGTTTAGAAATTTATTCCAGAAATTATATTGAGAATTTGGGTCTGAAATTTAGATATGTTAGATAACATATTA
Source organism: Allium fistulosum (assembly GCA_030737815.1). Lineage (NCBI taxonomy): Eukaryota > Viridiplantae > Streptophyta > Magnoliopsida > Asparagales > Amaryllidaceae > Allium > Allium fistulosum. The sequence continues at coordinate 285,836,579 of CM060904.1, read as the reverse complement.
AAAGTGAATTTCTATGATTTTTGAGGATCTTTCCTAAGTTATTTGCTATGGGAATTAAATTATTTTGAAAGAAGGACCTAAACGATTTATTTGTTTTACTTAATGGAAGGGCTTATTTGTTAAATTAATCCTGGTTTAGATCTGAAATTATGCGGGAGTTATTTTTGTAAAGAATTTGAAAAGTTGAGGCAACCAATCACATGTTTACAAGTAGGCAGGTTAGTTAAAAAGTATTTGCTTTAATTGGCATTAGTCAGCTTTTACCCAGAAAAGTGGTTTCCGCCTGTATTAGAAGCACCTTTCGACTCATAGCTTCAACCTTCAACGAAACCCCACAAAGCCAAAACAAACACACAAGGTAAAAACGTTGGTACGTAGTGGATTGGAGAAAGGCGAAAGGCATGGTGTCGAAACATAGCTTCCGATGGGAACGAAACTTTTGTTTTGTTTTCTAAAGAATGCGCCTGCCTATTTTACTAAATGCTTTCAAAAGGATCGAAACAAATGCTTTCGAATGGGTCTTTCTAAATTGCTTTCGAAAGGGGTTGCCACCTCTTGTTATATTGTAGCTTCTGAAGGAGTTACTTAGTTTTAAATCAAATGCTTTTGAAAAGGGTGGGTTCGCCAAGTGGAAACCCTTCTGCTGTTTTTTTGCCTTTCGAATGTATTGAAGTCATCAATGCTTTCGAAAGGTAGCTTTTGTTTTAAAGATGTACTAATCCACTTCCTAAAAGCTTTCGAAAGGGTTCAAGGGTTTCGAAGGCAATGGCTTCGAAAGGGGGTTTCGATGCTATCCTTCAATGTTTTACTTAATGTTTTGAAGCTTTCGAAAGGATGGTTCCGAAGCCAACAAATTTTCCCCAAACACTTTTATATGATGAATAATGGTTTCGAAAGGGATACTTTCGTTTATGTTCACTTTGACCCAAAATATATTTTGAAGAAAAACCCAATGGTTTCGAAAGGGGTACTTTCAATGGTTTCGGAATGGGTACTTTCATATGGTTTCGAAGCTATGCTTCTCTAATTGAATAGTTTCACTTTAATGCATTCAAAGGTTTCGAAAGGAAGGTTTTAAAGTGTTTCTAAAGGCATGAGCCTAGTGTTTTGGAAAGAAGAGTTTAATGCTTTCGAAAGGAAGTTTTTCAATGGTTTTGAAAGAAAGAATTAAAGGTTTCGAAAGCCTTAGGTGGTGTTTGGTTTGTTGTTTTTAGTTTTGGATTTTCATCCATACAAAAATGCACATAACACATGTATATAGTTGAAAACGACCAACTTAGAAAACAAAGTTAACATACAAAATAGAAAACAACTTTTTATTTTTATTTTTCTTGTTTTGAGAAATAACACAAGCACGTGAAACAATCCATTCTTCCGTCGTCCCTCTATCACCTTCGTCCTCCCATCCATCTTTTTTTCATCCCCTCCGTCATCCCTCTATTCTTCTCATATTTGACATACATGACTACCTTAGTTTTCAAAACAAATAACCCAATCTCATTTTAAGGAAAACCATGACATAATAAAAGAGTTTTGAAATGATTTTAAGTAAGGGGTTTTTGAAGAAGTTTTCCTTGATTAATAGGTTAAAGGGATTAACCAAGTTATATATAAAAGGATTTCAAGGATATTAAACCATAAGTGTTGGTATTATTATGTTATTATGTTTACTTCTTCATATATATATATATATACACACACACACACACATTCACATTGTAATGGACCCATAAATGTAATGTTAGATACATTCGCTTTTGGTGTATGTTGTAATAAGTATATTTTATCTGAACGTGGTTCTCGTATTAGGATTATGTAATGAATTTGAAACGCTTTGAAATGAAATGAGAAAGTTGTTTGTTGAATTTAAATTTTTTCCATATCTATGTGTTTCTGTTATGTCAATGTATCTAACATTACCGTATTTGGTTGCCGAAGATTAATAACTATAGATGTGACGCCCCACCTCTATGCTCACAATAACAAAGGTTATTATAAGGAATAACGTCTGCTATTGCGAAGAATAAGGCTTGTTAGAAGCGACCATCCGTAAGTTATGCCTTAGACGAGTATTGATTACATCAATAGGAGTTGTGAAAATTTCTCCCAAAGATATAAATTCAATCCAAATCTAAAACGAAACTACAGTGGCTAAAGGAAAATCCAGAACAACTCATAATAACAACACACTGATAGTATAATCACACCAGAACAGAAATATCAGATGTATAGCGGAAGACAAGTCTGGAATACATGATACAACAATCGATAGTTCACATGAACCAATTGTACATATACATATACATCAACATACATAAGGCGATAGTCAGTAATCCAAAAGAACTCCTCGAAGGCTAGACAAAAGATGATGCGATACCCCAAAAGCTGAAGCTGCTACTGAATCAGAGATAGAGACTACCCTGAAATAACTCGGTCTGACCCGAGTATTATTTAAAAGAAAATAATAAACGGATCAGTCTAATTTATTCTTAGAAGTGAATACATCATAAACAACATAAATCAAAATAATAATAATCTCGAATGAGATTATTCAACACAAGAAATCAACATAATTAAATGAAAAAAATCACATCAAACTCCATCAAAATCAACTTTCAAATTCACAATTGAATTCAAAACAACAATTCACAAAATCTAGAAATCAAAAATAGATAACTAGAAAATCAACATAAAAGTGGATCGATCCCATCATATGGCGAGTCTAAGCTACGCCGCACGTGCATCTCATATGGCCGAAGCCTACCAAGTACTGTCATCATAATTTTGGCGCCCAACATATGACCCGAAGGTCCAACATATGACCCGAAGGTCTAGTACTGGTATTTGACCCGAAGGTCCATCATATGACCCGAAGGTCCATCATAGTCGCTCGAAAGCGCACAAAATCATCAAAATCATCAAACAACAAATATTTCAATTAACGAGTCCGGATTTAACCGAAATAGTAAAAGTGTGGTTCCATACTCCGCACTTTTGCTAAATCGTTTAAATCTCTTCATCGTTTCCTTGAAAGTGCAAAATTGTGTATTTTATAAAAATACACTTTACGTTCTCAAATGGACAAGTCCGGAATTAAGCGAATCAGTAAAAGTAAGGGTTCATAGTCCTCAGTTTTGCTGAAGCGTTTAAATCGCTTCCTCATTCTTTTGAAAGAGCAAACTGTAGAATTTTTGAAAACAATTTCAATTTAAAATGATTTTTAAAACGCGTGATTAAAATAGCAACAACTATAGCAATTTCAACGAGGAAATTGCACTTCACAAAATACCGTAAAAACGGATACCAAATCAGCGTTGCGGGATAACCGCTTAAAATTCACTTTAAACTTTAACGGTTACTGACGATAAAATAACCATAATTTTTATACGCCAAAATCTCATCAAAATAATCAGCATCCAATTATAATACCGGTGTACGATTCATTATACAAATAACGGTAAACAATTTTTTCATTAAAACAAACACCGGATTCACGTGAATAAATTGAACTCACGTGTATAAAAATAGAATGGAGAGCGTTGATACAGGGCAATGATACGTTCAAAATTATATTGAACTCACGCTCACAAATATAGTGAAGATTCACAACACATTCTAAAATACACTGCATCTTCAACATTATAATACACGTGTAAGGGTGAGAAAGTGAACGGCCTCTCTATATTTTTCCATACAAGTGTTACTAAGTGTAATTAGAACTGGGTACATATGTCAAAATGTTGCGCATGAAATATTTTCATGCAAAGCTACTCATTAATGCTCTGAATAGAAACGTGTACAATACTACACGCATACATAAATTCTTTTCCAAAAAGTAATAAAACACTTTTACATGTCTGAGCTAATGAATTAGTGAGCATTGGACACTCTCAAATGTTTAATACTACAAGCATGCCCAGGTGCCCACTAATGAACATACGCACGAAACTTTCTTTTTTTTTTACTTGGAATGATACCCACGCAGGCTAAGAGAAAATATTGAACCAAAAATTAGATGTTTGAACACCTTTATACTACACGTATGCTGCTCTGGGAAAAACATTTCAAGTATGCAAATTTTTCTTACTCACGCATGCACTAGAAAGTAGAACATTTCAATACTGTAAATACTTACACACGCATACAGTATGAAGTAAAACATTTCAACATTTGCAAAATAAGTATGCATGTATACAACTAATAGTTATTGCAACTTTTATGAAACAATATAGCTATATTTTAAAGCTTGCCTGATGCCTCTGCATGATTTACACGCAGGCTATCGATTCTGAACCAATTTTTTTTCAAGCTGAACTACCAAAGCTATAATATAGGTAATATATGATGACCACCAACTCAATGATTCAATGGAGACAGCAATTTATATAGGTGAAGCTACTGATTTAGGTAAGTCACCCTAAGCTAATATCATAAGCATGCTACTGCATAGTGGATATAACTCAAAATCTTTCCTACGAAATCTCAATAGAAAATTTTCAGTGCAAAACATTGGAAGCAAAGATGTGAAAATAACGAAAATAGGATTCGAAAATCATAAGAAAACCCACACTTCAACAGAGGTAGAAACTTGATGACTGTAAACTAGAAATGTGAGTATAACTCACATTGTCTGTTTCCAATTCAGTTGGCTTTAAAGATGCAAGCAAGCAAAAATTATGGAAGCTGCCATTAGAAGTCTTTTTAGAGCTCTGTGTTTGAGCGAAAAAATGATGCAGAGAAGTATTATTCTCTTTCTTCAATTGGTATAAGTCAAAGAGAATGAGTGTTAGCCATCTTTCTGGTACGCTTTGCATTTAATGCAAAAGTGTGTTTTGAAATAATGTACACGGCTATACTTGATGGCTACAGACATTTGCAATTTGTTGATAAGAAATATAATCAAAGTGTTCACACTTTGTTTTACAGACCGAAAGAGATAGCAGTGCTATAGAGTTTACACATTGTTTTACTTTTTGGTCATAAATTTTCTTACACTACCTGAATTAAAAGACAGCAAGTCATACTCTCTTTTTTTTAAAATTTAAATTTTCCGTTTTAAAAATATTTACTTCGACAGTAATTCAAAAATCACGGTCGTTACCGATTTTTAAATTATTTAATACTACGGTAAAATTACAGTCGTTATAGACTCCCCCTCTTATAAAAATTGCGTCCCCGTAATTTTCATACTAGAAGCAGTTAATAATGCAAATCATTAATCACAACAAAGATTTCAAATAGAAAAGATAGATAAGAATACTCACCCCCACCTGAAGAGGAGAGAAAACCCGGATAAGAACGCTCGATGAATTCCCTGGTTTCCCAAGTGCAATCTTTGGGGTTTGTGGACCATTGAATTTTCACAAGCGGGACTTCTTTGTTCCGAAGGCGTTTAACCTCCGAAGCTAGCACACGAATAGGATTTTGCACAATAGACAAGTCGGGTGAGATCTCAAGATCTTGCAACATAGGAGGATCAATAACATAATCTGAATCTCGAAGGCATCGACGAAGCTGTGATATATGAAATACGTCATGTATTCCCGAAAACTGAGCAGGTAGCGATACACGATAAGCAACTGGGCCAATGCGTTCCGTAATAGGAAATGGTCCAACATATCGAGATGCCAATTTCCCGGAATGACTAAAACGCACTACACCCTTCATCGGGGAAACACGAATGAATACGAGATCGCCAACAGAAAATTCCAAAGGCTTCCTACGATGATCGGCATAAGATTTCTGCCTATTCTGAGCCTCCTTCATTCTCTGTCGTATAATATCAATCCTCTCTGAAGAATCACGAATATAATCGGGGCTGAGAACTAACTTTTCCCCCGATTTCAACCAACAAGACGGTGATCGACACGGCTTTCCGTAAAGAGCTTCGAACGGAGCCATACCGATACTGGATTGAAAACTGTTGTTATAAGAAAATCCAACAAGAGATAAGTGGTCTTCCCAACTACCACCAAAATCAAGAATGCAAGCTCGAAGGAGATCCTCTAAAACTTGATTCACCCTTTCAGTCTGACCGTCAGACTGTGGATGATAAGCTGTACTGAGATTGAGCTTAGTGCCCAAAGCTTTTTGAAGACTCCGCCAGAAACCACTAGTGAAAAGCGGATCTCTGTCACTAACAATAGAACTAGGCACACCATGAAGTCGAACGATTTCTTTAACAAATAGCTTAGCCAACAAAGGAGCAGTCCGATTGGACTTGATAGGAATAAAATGGGCTGATTTACTCAATTGGTCAATAATCACCCAAATACTAGTATGGCCCGACCTCGAACAAGGTAGACCATCAATGAAGTCCATAGAAATTTGATCTCATTTCCATAATGGAATCTCAAGAGGCTGCAAAAGACCACTGGGACGTTGGTGTTCTGCTTTAACAAGTTGACAAGTCATGCAACGACTTACGTAACTTGCAACATCACGCTTCATACCCTCCCAATAGTATAAGCGTTTCATATCAGCATACATCTTACTACTGCCTGGATGGATAGTATACTTAGAACGATGACAGTCCTCAAGAATGTCATTTCTAAGATTAGAAATATCAGGCACGATCAATCTACCCTTCTTCCGAATACAACCATGAATATTAATATCGAAATCCTTCAGATCATCACTTCGGGATTCCGATTTACAACTCTGAAAAAGATAAGCAAGATCTGGATCTTGCTTCTGGGCATCGACAATACGATCTAACAAATTAGGACGAGCTTCCATGCTAAATAAAAGTACGGGAGAATCAGAAACTGAAGGACGGTCTCTAATATCGCAAAGAGATAAAACTTCCAAAATATTCCACTCTGCTAGCATCATGGAAACAACAACTTGCTTCTTGCGACTAAGCGCATCAGCAACTTGATTACCCTTACCAGGGGTATACTGAATATCGAAATCATATGAAGCAAGAAATTCGAGCCAACGATGTTGCCTCATATTAAGCTCTTTCTGAGTAAATAAATACTTCAAAGATTTGTGATCAGTGAAGAGAATAAAACGCTCGCCCAATAAATAATGTCGCCAAATCTTTAAAGCAAAGACTATGGCGGCCAATTCCAAATCATGGGTAGCATAACGAATCTCGTTAGGCTTTAGTTGTCTAGAAGCGTAGGCAACTACTCTATCTTTTTGCATAAGAACTGCACCGAGCCCAAAACCACTGGCATCGGTATAAACAACAAGATCATGATTCCCTTCGGGAACCACTAAGATAGGAGCATGAGTAAGGAGACCTTTTAACTTCAAGAAAGAATTCTCACACTTATCCGACCAAATAAAAGGAACAGCTTTTCTCGTGAGAGTGGTAAGCGGTAAAGCAATACGAGAAAAGTCCTTAATAAACCGGCGGTAATAACCCACCAATCCAAGAAAACTACGGATCTCAGTAACGGTCTCGGGCTTCTTCCAATTCTGAATAGATTCGATCTTGGAAGGATCGACAGAAATACCATCGGAAGAAACAATGTGACCGAGAAACTTCACCCTATTCTCCCAGAAGTGACACTTGGAGAATTTGGCATAAAGCTGATGCTGACGAAGAGTGCTCAAAACAATCTTCTTTCCTGAAAAGCTAAAGCTTCCAAAATTACAATTATTTTTATGAAATCATTTTCTAGAAAAAAATTACTTTTTATAGGTCAATTTATTGTGTCAAATTGTCTCATCAAAGCGTTTAGGAGATTCCTATCGATAACGTTGATCAAGCGCATCGACCAGAATTCTTAAAGCACTCAATGGGCAATACAATCACAAAATCATCTTCTATACGATAAACACAAATCCAATTATACTTGTAAATAAATCTTACGAAAAAGATTTGCAAAATTTTAATTTTACGTTTTCATCCAAAATTAATAAATACACAAATGGAGTCATCGAGATATTCGTATAATACTCGATTCATAAAATGGATGAAATAAGCTGGGCAAACGGAATGACATAATAAGTCATTCATAAGAATCTTAACAAGTGCGGAATGCGGTAAGTGGAATGCTAACTTCCGCAACTCGTAGCCAAATGAAGTCCGATGGTAAGGTCGAGTTGGGAGAAAAGCTTAGCGCCACTTAACTGATCGAACATATCATCGATCCTAGGTAATGGATACCTAATTTTTTGATAGTGAGCTTGTTAAGTTTGCGACAATCAATGCATGCCTAAGAGTACCATCTGGCTTCTTAACAAAGACAACGGTGGCACCCTAAGGAGATGAGCTAGAACGAATAAATCGCTTAGCATCCAATTCAGATAATAGTTGCTTGAGTTCCTCATTTTCCTTAGCAGACATCCTCGTGGGAGGACGACTGACAGGATGTGCACCAGAGATAAGATCTATACGGAACTCAATTGCCCTTTTCGGTGGCAACTTAGAAACATGCTCGAAAACATCAGAAAAATCACAAACGACAGGAATATTAGCAATGACATCCTCCGATTCGAGGAAAGAAATAAAAGCATTCGAAGTATGATCCATGCTTCGAAATATAATAGACAACTGCTCGCTAGCATCAGGATGCTTAAGATATAAAGTTCTTTCGGGACATAGGATTGAACTACATAACGGACGAGCCAATCCATACCTAATATCATATCAAAACCAAGATGATCCATAACATGCAGATTCGCATGAAAGGAGAAACCACAAAGAATAATCCCAACCTCAACACACAACAAACCAAGAGTAGCGAATCCACAAATAGGATTCACAATCCTCAAAAGGGTCACAAAGATTAACAATATCCAAAGGAATAACATCAATAAGCTCCTTTGATACGAATGAATGTGATGCACTCGTATCGAAAAGAACTCTAATAGAACGGCCATGAATAAAATAAAATCTTCCAAAACCGAAGGAGTAAAACCTTGGGCTTAGAAGAATCACCAGAAGCTTAAGCAACATTAAGCTTCCCAGATTTGAAACCCTTAGGAGCAGTAAGACAATCAGAAACCAATGCCCTACTTTCAAATCTAAAATTGAAATAGAATTTAACAAATGGAATACTACGGGGATATGAGATTTATCCCTAGACATACTCCAACTTGTTAGAGAGGATAAAGTTCAAGAACAACGAAGGAATAGATTAGGAAAGGCACGAACAAAATTCCCGAATTGTTATAACACATGTTCCATTCTTTTTCTGCTCTGTGTTTATTACAATTTATTCTGAATTTCAGCTCTGATACCAAGCTGTGACGCCCCACCTCTATGCTCACAATAACAAAGGTTATTATAAGGAATAACGTCTGCTATTGCGAAGAATAAGGCTTGTTAGAAGCGACCATCCGTAAGTTATGCCTTAGACGAGTATTGATTACATCAATAGGAGTTGTGAAAATTTCTCCCAAAGATATAAATTCAATCCAAATCTAAAACGAAACTACAGTGGCTAAAGGAAAATCCAGAACAACTCATAATAACAACACACTGATAGTATAATCACACCAGAACAGAAATATCAGATATATAGCGGAAGACAAGTCTGGAATACATGATACAACAATCGATAGTTCACATGAACCAATTGTACATATACATATACATATACATCAACATACATAAGGCGATAGTCAGTAATCCAAAAGAACTCCTCGAAGGCTAGACAAAAGATGATGCGATACCCCAAAAGCTGAAGCTGCTACTGAATCAGAGATAGAGACTACCCTGAAATAACTCGGTCTGACCCGAGTATTATTTAAAAGAAAATAATAAATGGATCAGTCTAATTTATTCTTAGAAGTGAATAGATCATAAACAACATAAATCAAAATAATAATAATCTCGAATGAGAGTATTCAACACAAGAAATCGACATAATTAAATGAAAAAAATCACATCAAACTCCATCAGAATCAACTTTCAAATTCACAATTGAATTCAAAACAACAATTCACAAAATCTAGAAATCAAAAATAGATAACTAGAAAATCAACATAAAAGTGGATCGATCCCATCATATGGCGAGTCTAAGCTACGCCGCACGTGCATCTTATATGGCCGAAGCCTACCAAGTACTGTCATCATAATTTTGGCGCCCAACATATGACCCGAAGGTCCAACATATGACCCGAAGGTCTAGTACTGGTATTTGACCCGAAGGTCCATCATATGACCCGAAGGTCCATCATAGTCGCTCGAAAGCGCACAAAATCATCAAAATCATCAAACAACAAATATTTCAATTAACAAGTCCGGATTTAACCGAAATAGTAAAAGTGTGGTTCCATACTCCGCACTTTTGCTAAATCGTTTAAATCTCTTCATCGTTTCCTTGAAAGTGAAAAATTGTGTATTTTATAAAAATACACTTTACGTTCTCAAATGGACAAGTCCGGAATTAAGCGAATCAGTAAAAGTAAGGGTTCATAGTCCTCAGTTTTGCTGAAGCGTTTAAATCGCTTCCTCATTCTTTTGAAAGCGCAAACTGTAGAATTTTTGAAAACAATTTCAATTTAAAACGATTTTTAAAACGCGTGATTAAAATAGCAACAACTATAGCAATTTCAACGAGGAAATTGCACTTCACAAAATACCGTAAAAACGGATACCAAATCAGCGTTGCGGGATAACCGCTTAAAATTCACTTTAAACTTTAACGGTTACTGACGATAAAATAACCATAATTTTTATACGCCAAAATCTCATCAAAATAATCAGCATCCAATTATAATACCGGTGTACGATTCATTATACAAATAACGGTAAACAATTTTTTCATTAAAACAAACACCGGATTCACGTGAATAAATTGAACTCACGTGTATAAAAATAGAATGGAGAGCGTTGATACAGGGCAATGATACGTTCAAAATTATATTGAACTCACGCTCACAAATATAGTGAAGATTCACAACACATTCTAAAATACACTGCATCTTCAACATTATAATACACGTGTAAGGGTGAGAAAGTGAACGGCCTCTCTATATTTTTCCATACAAGTGTTACTAAGTGTAATTAGAACTGGGTACATATGTCAAAATGTTGCGCATGAAATATTTTCATGCAAAGCTACTCATTAATGCTCTGAATAGAAACGTGTACAATACTACACGCATACATAAATTCTTTTCCAAAAAGTAATAAAACACTTTTACATGTCTGAGCTAATGAATTAGTGAGCATTGGACACTCTCAAATGTTTAATACTACAAGCATGCCCAGGTGCCCACTAATGAACATACGCACGAAACTTTCTTTTTTTTTACTTGGAATGATACCCACGCAGGCTAAGAGAAAATATTGAACCAAAAATTAGATGTTTGAACACCTTTATACTACACGTATGCTGCTCTGGGAAAAACATTTCAAGTATGCAAATTTTTCTTACTCACGCATGCACTAGAAAGTAGAACATTTCAATACTGTAAATACTTACACACGCATACAGTATGAAGTAAAACATTTCAACATTTGCAAAATAAGTATGCATGTATACAACTAATAGTTATTGCAACTTTTATGAAACAATATAGCTATATTTTAAAGCTTGCCTGATGCCTCTGCATGATTTACACGCAGGCTATCGATTCTGAACCAATTTTTTTTCAAGCTGAACTACCAAAGCTATAATATAGGTAATATATGATGACCACCAACTCAATGATTCAATGGAGACAGCAATTTATATAGGTGAAGCTACTGATTTAGGTAAGTCACCCTAAGCTAATATCATAAGCATGCTACTGCATAGTGGATATAACTCAAAATCTTTCCTACGAAATCTCAATAGAAAATTTTCAGTGCAAAACATTGGAAGCAAAGATGTGAAAATAACGAAAATAGGATTCGAAAATCATAAGAAAACCCACACTTCAACAGAGGTAGAAACTTGATGACTGTAAACTAGAAATGTGAGTATAACTCACATTGTCTGTTTCCAATTCAGTTGGCTTTAAAGATGCAAGCAAGCAAAAATTATGGAAGCTGCCATTAGAAGTCTTTTTAGAGCTCTGTGTTTGAGCGAAAAAATGATGCAGAGAAGTATTATTCTCTTTCTTCAATTGGTATAAGTCAAAGAGAATGAGTGTTAGCCATCTTTCTGGTACGCTTTGCATTTAATGCAAAAGTGTGTTTTGAAATAATGTACACGGCTATACTTGATGGCTACAGACATTTGCAATTTGTTGATAAGAAATATAATCAAAGTGTTCACACTTTGTTTTACAGACCGAAAGAGATAGCAGTGCTATAGAGTTTACACATTGTTTTACTTTTTGGTCATAAATTTTCTTACACTACCTGAATTAAAAGACAGCAAGTCATACTCTCTTTTTTTTAAAATTTAAATTTTCCGTTTTAAAAATATTTACTTCGACAGTAATTCAAAAATCACGGTCGTTGCCGATTTTTAAATTATTTAATACTACGGTAAAATTACAGTCGTTACAATAGATGACTGCAGCATCCGTAGCCATTAGTTTTGGACCTCCAAGTGGGGGATGTAACACATATGTTAGGAATCATGTCGGTACCGACAAGATATGGTATGTACCAACATGTTTTTATTATAAAATTTAAAAAATATATGAAGAGAGCTTACCTGATAGAGATACGATGTAGCTTCTAGATAGTTAGGGACTCCATCCTTGTTGCTGGAAAAGAATGGTATGCTAAATATTTGAAGTGGTGAACGGTGTTCTTGGAATAGATACGATGCTTTAGAATGATGATTGATTGTCATTGACATGATCCATTACATGCTTTGTTTTCACTAAAGCATAATTTGGTGGTGCAAGTGTTATCCAGTATTTGAACCGAACAACTTCTAAGTGAATTGGACTTCAATACAAAGACAAAATGGATCAAGAACTAGAGGAAATGCTTGGGATCATGAAATGAAGAAGTATAAAAGGGTTAATGAGGTTTGGAGCAACTACATTATGGTTTGTACCGACCATGATTGTGGTCGGTACCATGTTGATTTTAAAGGGGACCCACTTCTAAGTTGGAAGACTTGAGATCTATACAAGTATGGAATAGCATGTACGTTGATATTGAGCAAATATGCTCGGTACCGACCATATTTTGGTCAGTTCCACATGATTTTGTTGCACAAATGACTCGTTTTTCCTCTCTGGATTTATGGATCTAAATGCTTACCTGGTCATCCATAAGTGATATCGAGTATTTGCGAAATACTAGAGAATAGTTTGTAGAAAAAATGAACTCCTCATGAAGGAGTGTGTGGACTCGAAATTCATAAGTGATATCGAGTATAGTATATTAATCCTAATTTCATGTTCAATTTTAAGTTGCTGGAAATGTCCCGAATACACAAGTAGTGGTTGCTTCAACCAAAGGCTAAGTACATCACCTTGAATAAATGATGCGATAAAAGAGGTATAAATAAATGCGCACATTTAAAACTGAGCTAAGGGTGATTTCGAATGTTGAGAATCTCATGACATTGTTATATAATAATAATGTTGCAATACAGAAATAGAACTAAGGTTCACTAGAAGTTGAGAGACATACTCCAAATAGTTCCACATAACAAAGGTAGTTTATCAACACCGGAGGCAGTTGATTGACATGGTAGATAACTAAAACAAAATAACATACCGGTTCATTTAAAGGACTAAACCAATTAGTTTTGAGAAAATCGATCGAAAAAGTTGGAATAAAATTCCATAATTGACCCCAAGTGCAAGTTGGAGTTTGATAGAGTTAGGGGTATTCCCTAAGGGCAATTATGTAATTTTTTACTTATATCTAATTCAATAACCAGTCTTGCTCATAGATAAAAGGTGTTTTTTCCTACTATATATACTTGTTGTATTGTGATATAATTAATTAAGTAGATAATTTAAAGTATATTAAATAGAAAATCTTTAAATGATATGTTACGTGATAGTAATTACAAGTATTGTAATCATTAGAAATTTATCACTTTAAAACTAACGTATTATTTTAAATATTCCTAGTCCAGATGTTTCGAGAAAGGATATCGATAAATCCGTTGAGACTAAAGCATGTAACGCTCTCAAAATATTGGGCAATGTATTACTCATGGCTGCTAGGGGCAACAAGGAGTAATGTACTGATAATTACTGATAACCGTGGAATGACTCACTTGAGTGTTTTATGTTAGTTAATACAACTAAGGTCAAACAAAGAATTCAAAGGGACGATGTTACAAAGTTCCCTTGACTTGGGAATATTGTGGAACTCCAACATGGACAGTCCATTTTGATTATAGTTAAATTGTGGCATGCCATCCATTGAACGACCATAGTTGGGTCTAAGTTAAAGCATTTGAAGTGAAATACTATTTAATAGAATGTTTGTCTCCTTGGATATATGAGATTATCAACTACTGCCAACTCAAAGCCAAAATCTCTAGCTAGAGTAGTACAGTTAGTAATAAATATTATTATTGAACCAAAGACTTTGTTTATGGACTAACCAAGTTGAACATGGATGATATTGGAATTTTGAACAAAACCAAATTCTGTAAGTCCTAACGTGATACAATGTTAACAAAGAGAATTGGTGTAAATAATCGTTACTACCAGGTGCCACTTATAATAAATAAAATTGGATTTTACCAAACGCGATAAATTCAGCCAAAATGCCACACCATTAGTTAAGGTAACATGACTGAATTTATACCTTTGAGTCGTACAACCGAAGTGACGGATAATTCCAATGAACCACATGATTTAATTAATTTGTAATCATTGTAAATTAATTAAATTAATATTAATGAGATATTAATTAATAAATTTTATTTCATTTTCTTAAATACCATTAGTATTTAATAAAGTGCGTGAATAAAAGTTATGAACGCACGTATCGATATGAGATGTCGTTAGAATATTAAATTGGATTTAAATAGAATAAATAACAAGTGTGTTTTAAATTAATTAAATTAATATTTATGAAATATTAATTATTGAAATTTTATTTTAATTGTTTGCACAACGTTAGACGTGCATATCTATATACGATATCAGTAAAATATGTAAATTAGATCTGGAAGGATTGTAGATTAAATGGGTTTGGAAATTTTTTGAGGCCCATTACCTCCTTAATATGGCGGCCAAAATATGGGAGAGGATAAGTTTCAATTTTGAAATGAAGAGGCATGAAAGAAATAATGGAAGAGAATGATCCACTATCTTAAATGTTCTTTTATTCCTTCCTTTATATCATTCATTCATTCGGTCATTTTCTCTCCTTCTCCTATCATTTCATGGCCGAAAACTCATGGAGAATATGATAAATTTTTTTACAAAATCAAATATAAAGTAGAGTAAAAAAAAAGTGGTTCTTACCTCTTGGTCCCTACAAGATCTGGAGAATGATTCAACGGAGTCTAAGAGCTTTCGATTCTTCATTTCAAGGTGTGATTTATGGGCAACATCCAAGGTAATCCTCAAATTATTTTACTTATATGTTTTATCATTCAAATGCTTAGATTTTGTAAGATTCGTCATGTGTTTAAGCGGTCATCTTGTATATATTAATCAAAACCCTCTTTTATCTCAATTGAATATATGACTCTTGTATTGTTTTAATTTGGATCTATATATTCTTCATCCCTTCATAACAAATGTGTTGATTCATGAGTTTTGATTCATGACACAAGCTTCAGAGATCATACGACGAGAATACTATATGAAAGCGACAAAAAGAGAATAAGTGCATACCGTGCACTACAAAGGAGATAATCTTACAATCCAGAGATTAGTATGGATATTTTATTTTATTTGAGTCTTAGAACAATGTTAAAATCATTCCTCAAATAGTCACACACGCACACAAAACATTTTATAGCAAAAACTATGTTCACTGTGCATATAACACCAGGTCGGCCGACCGACCAGGATCCTCGGTCGACCGACCCTGTATCATGTGCACAGTGACTTTCTGTTTTGTATACGTTTTAAACTCAACTGACCGGCCAGGTTTTCCGGTCGACCGACCAGAGAAAAACGGCTAGTTTTCTGAAGAGACGCGATCATTTCATGAAGAGGAATGTCCTCTATTTCAAGAGGTATGGACACAACTGTTAACTAAAACTCTTCATGAAAGATTACAACTCTTCTACAACTATATAAACATATTCAATTCACTTCTACAATCACCGATTCTTGTTTATATTTCTGAAATCTAATCTCTATTCATTTCTGCAAATAAAAGCATTTATTCTTATTTAATATCACTAGAATCCTTGAATTTATTCATATACTTCGATTCTACGTGATTATCTTCCTTCTAAATCTTCACACACATATATACTCTTGAGGATTTGATTATAGGAAAGCTGTACTATCAAAAGACAATCAGTGTTATTCAGAACACATTCGTCAACAAACTATTTGTATTAAGTTGAAGTCCTCTTCGGCTGTTGAGGCGGAAAAATTCCTGTTCGGCTGCTCAGGTGTCGTATACCTATTCCTCCGGGTTAAGTGAGGGGTTTAGTTTAAATCCAGAGGGTATTCTGGGACTGGACGTAGAACGGGAAGTTCGAACCAGTATAAAAATTCCTGGTGTGCTTAGTTTAATTTGTACTTTACTGTTATTACTAGTTTCCGCATTAACATACCATATTACACGATCCTTAGTACTACACGTGTACTTTCATTTGGTATCAGAGCAAGGTCATCCTATAACCATCACAAAGTTATTTGATATTTACTTTTAGTAATATGGCAACCACACAAATTAATGATGTTAACACTCACACTAATTCTAGTTTCACAGAAGGTCAATCGACTTCACGACCTCCACTTTTCAATGGTATAAATTACAATTATTGGTCAACTAGAATGAGAATCTATATGCAATCAAGTGGATTTGATATCTGGAATATTATACAAAGAGAGTATACAACTCCTACTGGAGAATACTCAACTTGGAGTAACACACAAAAACTAGATGCTACTTCAAATGCAAAAGCAATGAATATTTTATTTTGTGCATTAGATAGAAATGAATTCAATAGAGTTAGTATGTGCACTTCCGGTTATGAGATTTGGAGAACTCTTAAAGTTTCACATGAAGGAACGAACAAAGTTAAATTGAGCAAAATTTCTATGTTGAAACATCAATTTGAAAATTTTAAAATGAGGCCAAATGAATCTATAAATGACATGTACTCTAGATTTCAGGATATTTATCATGCTTTATTATCACTAGAACAAAAGTTTACTGATTTTGATGTTGTCACAAAAATCTTGAATTCTTTAACGGATGAATGGGAACGAAAAGTCCTAGCTATTGAAGAAGCAACTGATTTGTCAACATTAAAACCAGAAGAGTTGATAGGTAATTTAATGTCCTACGAAGTAAATTTGCAGGCAAAACGAAATGGAGCACAAGAAAAGAAAAATGTAGCATTCCAAGCAGAAAAAGATGATTCCGACTCAGATAATGAAGATATGGCCATGATCGCTAAAAATTTCAAAAAGTTTTTGAAATTCAACAGAAACAAATTCAAGGGAAACAAAAATAATTCCAACAACAATTCCAATAGCAGCAAACCATCATCTTCAACAATGGAATGTTATGAATGTCATAAGAAAGGACACATGAAGAAAGATTGTCTAGATCGTAAAAAGAATAATTTCAAGAAGGACAAAACCAAACGAAAAGCTTTTTCAGTCACTTGGGACGACACTGACTCATCATCCTCATCAGAGAGCAAAAGTGATAATGAACAAGCAAATGTATGCTTCATGGCTTCATCAGACGATGTAAGTGATTTTACTTTTGAAGATTTAATTGAAATAAATTCTGAATTAGTAAATTTAACAAAACAACTTAAAAAGAAAAATAAAGAGTTGCAAAGAAAGTTAGATAGAACAGCTTTAGAAGTAGATATGTTAAAAGATGAGAAGGTAATATTGGAAGAAGAACTTGAAATCTCTCAACAATCGAATTCTAACTTATCTTCTCAAATTACGTCAATTTCTGAGGAACTAGAAATTCAGAAAAATAAAAATGATGTTTTACTTTTTGAAAATAATAGTTTAATATCTAAGATTAAGGATTTAGAGTTAGAAAAATCTAGTCTTAAAATAAAATTTGATGATATTTCTAAAAATGTTTCTAATTTCAATAAAGGAAGAGAAAATCTTTCTAGTATATTAGAAAACTCTCAAACTCCTAACAATAAATCTGGACTAGATTTAAGAAACAAAATAATTTTGCTAAAAGTAAAACTAATAATAAAATTAAGAAAGATATTAAGAAAACAGTTTATTCAAATACTAAAACTATTAAGATATGAATTCCAAAAACAAATAATACATTGATAAGGAATAAACATATCAAAAGTTTTATGGAAACTGTTCATAATAACAAAAATTATGTCTATAAAGGGAATTCTGAACCCGTATGGGTTTGGCTTCCTAAGATCTAACTCTTAGGACCCTAAAAAGATTGGGTACCAACTTTTTATAAATTTTGCAGGTACCACATAAGAAGAGAGGAAAATGGATTTTAGATAGCGGTTGCTCAAAACACATGACTGGAAACAAAGAAATGTTATCAAACATTATATACTCAAATGGAGGAGCAGTCACCTTTGGAGATAACTCAAAAGGATATATCATCGGCAAAGGCAATGTTAATAGCAACGGTACATCTAATTTACCTCTCATTACTGATGTTTTATTAGTTAAAAATTTAAAACATAATTTATTAAGTATTAAGTATTAGTCAACAATGATGTCTACAATTCTGAAAATTCTCATCTTTCTTATACATCCTCGGACGACGACTATTCTGATCGCATCACTGAAAATGGTCCCCAACCTACTTTTCCAATGCCTAATCGTGTTTTAGAATTTCCCTCTCCAGATAATGACCCCCGACACAGGTGGAAACCATGGGAAGACTCCCATACAGGTTATACACCTGATAAAAAGAAAGGGAAAAAGGAAATGGTAGTATCTCCATCAACCAAACAAAAGATTGATGAAATTCATCACTACCAACAACAACAGATGAATATGCAAAGGGAACTTTATTACGAACAGAAAGTCACGGCAAGACGTTTAAGCTTCCTTGAAAAGATTGCCATGAAATTTTGTTCATCTAAGAAGGATGATGTTGCTGAACCTTCTTACAGAACTCCATCTCCTTCTAACCATGTTCAATCTCCAATAGCTCCAATATGGTCACCGGTAGAAAACGTTCCATCTCCAAATTCATGGGAACGTCGATGCTGATGCACCATGGCTATAATTTACTATATATATGTTATTATTTTGAATAAGATGTATAGATATATATAATGTAATAATATAATTATACTTCTATAATTCTTGTTTGAAAGACAGCATAAACTAGTCTGTTCACATGCCTCGGTCGACCGAAAAATCTGAATCGGTCAACCGAAGCTGTCCCGAGAGGTTTTTAAAAAACAGATTTCTTACAAGTCGGTCGACCGAACAACCTGTCTCGGTCAGCCGAACTTGTTTCCAGAATGAAATTATAACATTTTTTTAACTAAGTCAACCGAATACCCTGCACCAGTCGACCGGAGTTCTTCCCGAAAGTTTCAGCACTATTCTGAACCTCAACTCGGTCGACCGACCCAGGGATTTCAACCGACCGAACGAACTTTTTCTGCTGAAATTGCCTACATATTTTAACCCAACCATTCACCTTTTTATCTCACCTCTTCACTTTACTCTCCCACAACAGATTTTAACCCTAGCCCCCATTACAACCTTCCTAAATTTCTTCAAATTCTTCAAAGAAAAATGGCTCCCAAGAAGAGATCTAAGACTACTGCTGGCCAATCTTCCTCAACTCCTGTAGACTCTCAAATTGCTTCTTGGCTAGTAAGTGAAAAAGCTTTAGAAAGATGGATAAGGCTTCAAGATGCAAAAATCTTTGAGGAGTCTTTTGTAAGTTATCCTGATTTTACCGCCTACGGTGTTGAAAATGCCGCACTTGAAAGTGGTCTTGATGCTTTTCTTGACCATAGGAAAAACAACTTGAAAATTAATCATATAATGGTAAAGTTATTCCTAGCAAATCTCAATCTTGTAAATCCACCGAGAAACACTGAAAATTGTGTTTGGACATCGGTTTGTGGCACTTCGATTTTTCTCTCCATTGATCGAATGAATCATATTTTAAATGCTCGACCGGGTGGAATATCATTACATGATGTAGACTGTAATACATCAACTCGTGATCGCCTAAGTCATCTATTCTTTGAAGATGATGCTACCGATTTAAGGCAAACTCCATCTCTCCGACCTAAAGCACGACTTTTTCATCGATTCATGATGAAGTCTATTGTTCCACGAGGAGGGTCATACCACTTAGTATATCCCGAAAACTTCAAAGCGTTATATGCTATGTGTGGAAATATTCGGGTAAATTGGACACAACTTCTCATGGATGAATTCCTTACGTTCAACCAAGGGAAAATGCTCCATATTTATTATGGAGAATACATAATGCGGTTGATTAATAATTTTGTCACCCATGCTCCGGAATCCAAAACATCCAAAGTTCGTACCTTTGACTCACGAACAATAAAATTAATGAAGTTACCCGATGCACCATCCCAAATCACCACCTTTCAGCAATGGCGTACCATTCCACGAGAACAACTACGTCGCAGCTATTCTACACCTCAACCATCCACTCACTCTACAGAACGTATAACTCGTCAGACCTCTATCCAAAGACCACCTCCCGGTACTAGCACAGCGGCTGCCATTGATATTTTGGCCCAAAATCAACTAGCTTTGGATTCTCGCCTTCGAAAAATTGATGGACGTTTCAAGAAGATCAAAGGCTTCTTCGTAAATTTATGGGATGCCTTATCATGCTCTTCTGAAGCCGGTGCTTCATTTGTTGCTCCTGGAAAAAGACCAGCACCAAATTTCTCTTGGTCTACATCCGAGAACACAAGTTCCAGCACATCGGCAACTCCCGCACCTACCACTCAAAGACGGGGTAAGGAACCGGCTCCTCTCGATGAAAATCTTCATCCAGAACAGTGGGATACCGACGATGATGAGGAGTAATTGTAGTATTTTTTTTTACTTTCAAGAATTTCTTGTACTTTATTTGTTTTTTAATTAATTGTTTTGTTATGTTCTATGCAAACATCTTTAAATTATTTCTAATTAAGCTCAAGAATGTACCATGTAAATTTAAATGTTTTGCATTACTTTAATCTGTTATAAGTATTCCTTTTTGTCGATGACAAAGGGGGAGAAATGTATGCAAGCTAACAAATTTTTGCAGAAAAGTCGCCATATATTCAGGGGGAGAACTATAATATATATGTCAATATTACTTCGTCACATAAGTATTGTCATCAATCAAAAAGGGGGAGAATGTTGATTCATGAGTTTGATTCATGACACAAGCTTCAGAGATCATACGACGAGAATACTATATGAAAGCGACAAAAAGAGAATAAGTGCATACCGTGCACTACAAAGGAGATAATCTTACAATCCAGAGATTAGTATGGATATTTTATTTTATTTGAGTCTTAGAACAATGTTAAAATCATTCCTCAAATAGTCACACACGCACACAAAACATTTTATAGCAAAAACTATGTTCACTGTGCATATAACACCAGGTCGGCCGACCGACCAGGATCCTCAGTCGACCGACCCTGTATCATGTGCACAGCGACTTTCTGTTTTGTATACGTTTTAAACTCAGCTGACCGGCCAGGTTTTCCGGTCGACCGACCAGAGAAAAACGGCTAGTTTTCTGAAGAGACGCGATCATTTCATGAAGAGGAATGTCCTCTATTTCAAGAGGTATGGACACAACTGTTAACTAAAACTCTTCATGAAAGATTACAACTCTTCTACAACTATATAAACATATTCAATTCACTTCTACAATCACCGATTCTTGTTTATATTTCTGAAATCTAATCTCTATTCATTTCTGCAAATAAAAGCATTTATTCTTATTTAATATCACTAGAATCCTTGAATTTATTCATATACTTCGATTCTACGTGATTATCTTCCTTCTAAATCTTCACACACATATATACTCTTGAGGATTTGATTATAGGAAAGCTGTACTATCAAAAGACAATCAGTGTTATTCAGAACACATTCGTCAACAAACTATTTGTATTAAGTTGAAGTCCTCTTCGGCTGTTGAGGCGGAAAAATTCCTGTTCGGCTGCTCAGGTGTCGTATACCTATTCCTCCGGGTTAAGTGAGGGGTTTAGTTTAAATCCAGAGGGTATTCTGGGACTGGACGTAGAACGGGAAGTTCGAACCAGTATAAAAATTCCTGGTGTGCTTACTTTAATTTGTACTTTACTGTTATTACTAGTTTCCGCATTAACATACCATATTACACGATCCTTAGTACTACACGTGTACTTTCAAAATGCTCACCTCAAATTGATATGTTTAGATTCTTTGTTGCCTTTTCTAATTTTTTATTATTCTGTATTGTTTAGATCACTTTGTTATTATCACGAATTTACATATGCCTAACTTGTTCATGTTTTGATCATTTTATATTAAATAAACTTGAAAACAAATTTTAATTCCTATCTATTTATACTTTTATACAATTTACATATACAATTGTTAATGAAATGTATATATCAATTATTTATTATTCATTGAAAGTTGATTTCTACAAATTTTGGCTAATTATCGATACAAACATTTTGAATATTGTACATGTAAGAAGGAAAGTTTTTTCATCTAAACTTTATGAATGGACTTTTGTGCAAATTTTAAATCATTTGTACCCTTTTCTAAGTTTATTGTTCTATGAAAAATCTTAAACTCTATTTTCATTTATAAACTAGAAGTTTAATCCAAATTGTTGTTTACACACGCACAAACACACATATCGAGATGTATGTGTGTGTATGTGTGTATGTATACATGTATCATAAATTACTATGTTCAAAAATATATATTGTTCTAAATCTAAAATGTTGAATTGTAATTTTATATACATGGAAATTTATTTGCGTTGTTTCAATTCAAATTTATAGAATAGATCTTGTATAATAATGTAACATTTAATGTCAATCCTTTCTTTAATTAAAAAATTCATTAATGTTAATTTTGGATTTCAAATCACATAAAATTAGCTAATGTAATTTCAATACATATATTTTTATGTTATATATATATATCAATATTATGGACAACAAAGACATTTGTAAAGGGGAAACATGTCTGTTGCAATATAAATCCTAACACCTATGTGCGGTCCCTATAGTACGTGCACTACACACAAACAAGTATATTTGATATACTTGTAAACTAAAATCTAAAAATACCTTTTAAACATATTAAATAAAGTGAAGATTTTATTTAAAATAATTTATATTAGATTTTGAAATCAATTTAGGCTTCATAGACTTAACTAAGATCAAAATGGAGTTTTGTTTAAATTTACCCATTTAAATTGCTTTCGTTGAATCGGGTCCTACAATGATGTTTGGAGCTATCCTGATGGATCGCAAGCCATTTAGGTTGGTGGTATATGAGTTACGGAAAAATACCGATCGATTGTACCATAGTGAAAACATAAGGCAACGCGAGTTTGACGTAGGGAATTGTTGTGTTTACTTCGGGACTAATGTGCAAAAATTATGTGACTTTTGTGAAGTGACCATAAACGTCCCGAGCTTCAACAACACGATGATGTGAGTTGTTTGGATCAAGAACTTCAACTGGAAAGTGTTCATAGGATATAGTAATAGTCCGAGGAGGCACATTTGACGATGTGAACTTGTGGAGTGGAACATATGGTGTGTTCTCCCATCGAGATTTGATCCTAAGGGATCGATGGATAACTTATAGATCTTACGTGTGCTTGTATAGCGAGGTATGTGAAAGTCTTCACCTTTGTACCCTAGATTCAGTAATGGTTTGGCTGGCTTTAGAGAGGGCAGTACCTTAGTAATAGTATTTGTTCGAGCACTGTGATCATGACATGGTGTGGTAACTAACCATAATGATTGTAATAACCTACCCTGAAACGGACCTAAATCCCGACCCATCAAAGGCCCATCAAAATTTAGACTCATTCCAAAACTGGCTATTAGCTGGTAAAAAAAACAATACAGAGTTATTTATCTACTCATTCAAAACTCACAGCAAAAGGATAAAATATAATAACATAAAAGTACCAATTTTATTTAAAATTCCAAATGTCATAAAACCATAACACAATTTTAATAATAATCATTACATAATCGAGATACAATATGTTTAAAATACATTGTTATTTTTAAATGGGTACATAAGAAAATAAAATAAATAGATAACTAGACTACTGCCGCAAGCTCCTCTCATCGTCATCTCCATTTGATCATCATCTCCTTCCCTAACCTGTGTTGTAATGAGGAGGGAGTCAGAACAACAATGTCTGGTGAATGAAAATCTCGAGTCTTTCTATATTAGTACTTGGGTAGTATAACTTAAATAAGGATATGTCTTATCCATTTTAATTATATTCTAAGTCTTTCCAATTATAAGCCCTAAGGTTATCCAATTCCATAACCATTTCAACCCAATAACCCATAACCATCGTTATTAATGTCCTATCAATGCTAGAGATAGTACCAAGCCACTTGATACCTCTTTAACAAGAATTAGGTAGATTCTGGCCATTTAAGACCTCATTTGAGGTAGGCCCCATCATTTAATACCTAACTCCAAGGCAGACTCCTCACCGGTGCTTATCTAGCTGGCATTGCATGGAAATCTCTTCGAACACTTAATACTTCTTATTGAAGCGGACCTTTCTGAGATATCCTCTACTGAATCCTGACCATTTAATGCTTCATACATGGAGAAGAGACGGGCCCGCAAAAAATCACTTAATACCTTAAACCCCTGAAGAAGGTCCTTCTTAGTATGACCCGTACCTTACGGAGACATCTCACATTAGTCCGACTATTTGTAGGTACTGGTAGCCAAATTAGCTGGGCAGATTTACCTTACAGAATTTAGGCCAAACCTCGCATCATCCGTAATTACTTATTATAGGAAATGTCTCACGTCAGCTCCAAACTCACACTACTAGTAGCCATATTAGCTGGACAGACTTCTGTGTGCTTTTGGCTGACCTCGCATCCCTATAACTTAGTCATAATTCATAACACTTTCAAATATATTATCACACATCTCACCGTATTCATTATTAGGCCTTATAAAAAATCCTTCTTATTTTTCCTCTATAATTAATTACTTTCACATGGGGGATTTAATGAAAATTATTAATCTAATTAACTACACAATTAATATGTTACATTTGTACGTTGTTTACGCTAGTTTATATATGTATGTATGTATGTATTTGTAAATACACACTTATTGATTTCTATGCGTGCGGAGTTATGCCATAAACTAATGTTTAAATGTCAAATCTTCAAAAATTATACACATCTCATTCCCACAATAACTTATATACTACATATCCAATATCCCAAAATCAAATCAATAGACTTGTATATGGAATCCAAATCCAATTTATTTTATATTAACACAATTGAATAAATCAATAACAGGAACTTATAATTTAATTAATTTTACGCTATATTCAACTTCTTTTACATGAAAATAGATAAGGGAAATTATATTCAATTTGCAGAAATAGGAGGTGTAAACTATGAATAAGAATTCGTACGTTACACATGATTTCCTAATTAAATCCCTTAATCAGATCTAAAGAAAAAGAATAAGAAGTGGAATAGAAGGTAAAACACTTAAATTGAAAAATACAAAAAAACTCCATTATTTCAATACAAAACAATTAATATCCAAGCTAAGAATTGACATTTCACTTTAAGGGATTTTTGGAGGTTTTAATGTAATGTTTTTGTAAACCAAAATTCCTCAGGGCATATATCAAATTCAAACTACACTATTCAATTACTAAAATATAAAAATTAAGATTTTCACTCATTGCAGGTCCTTAGCTTTGCTCCTCTTTGGATTTGACAAGCCTACAATAATCTCCTTTGGATCTCTCTTCTTATATATATATATCTATGTGTGTGTGTGTGTGCAATAAGAGAAGTGCATATGGATTAGATTCAAAAATTAAGAGGTTGGAGGAGAAAATGGATTAGAAATTGAATAAGAACATTTAAAATTTCTTACTTGTAATTATAGAGAATTTCTTGAATCTTTTTAGATGAGAGATTGACAGAGTTCCATTGTGTTCCCAAATAATTTTTGAAGAAAAGTGAGGGGGCTAGGCTCTTAATTATAGTGTTTGGAACACACCAGAACCGTCGGATTAAGGTTGGTTAAAAATAAGATAATCTGGTACGTTAAAAACACACAAACCCTAGCCGCCATTCACCATCACCGGTCGACTGGTCCAGCGGGAGCGGTCAATCGGTCCTCATATCCTGGGAACCACTATGCCAAAAAATGCATCAAATGACATATATGCTCCATTGTCTGATAGCATATCTACCTGTCATTAAATCCACTGCTGTCTCATTGCAAATCAGACCACAGATATCCATCGTCTGATATGCACTAACACAACAAAAAAGTCATATGTTGTATGATGTCATAATATCTATAATGACCTACAAACCCATACCCCTTGAATCGACCCTATTCTCCAACATATCGACTCAAAGTGAACGGAAATACGAACCATCAGGATTAAAGAAGAAGGAGGTAGAAGAAGAAAATAGAAAACAACATTAGAATCTCACATCGCAGCGGAATAATATATAATAGATAATAACTGATCTTTACACAAAAGAACTATATCTCTTTTATACATCTCATCATCAGAGTACATCACAATCAATAATACAATACTGGACAGTTATGACAACTTGTCCTCACAAATCTGACTATACAACTTATGATACACAGCGGAATACATGAAATATGTGTGATACGTCTCGCCATCTAGCTCGTCTCCTAAGCTCCACAGAATCTTATCATGTATCTGAAATACTCGGTCTGACCCGAGCATTATAATAAAATAACACCCGAGTCAGTCTGGAAATCCAGCGTGAGAAAACACACTCAATTGGATTATTAAAGTTTTCCAAACCCTTTGAAATCAAAAGCATCTCGTAAGACCACGCCACAAATAAACATGTCGGGTTTTTACCTTACGATAGCCAAAACACTTTTTATCAAAATCCTCTGATATTATAATAGTGTCTATATACAAATACTTATTCAAATAGCTGAAATTGTTACATGATTAAATTCCAGCATACTAGCTACAAAGTGGGTTATACAAACAAAACCGTAAAGGCACGTAGGGAGAATGGATTTCCAACTAATGACTAGGCACTGGGGTACCACCTGTCACAGTACCTGGTCTAGATCAACGTACCGAGGACCATGCCCGATCCCCTGCAACACAAGGTCGGAACTACCCCTTACTGGATAATTCCGAGTAAGATCACCCTACAGTTGGGATCAGCAACCGCACCACTAAGCCGAATAAAAAGGAACATCTAGACAGGGATGACCTCACCCTAATGGGTGCGACCCACATAGCCTTGCTGCATAACCCCTGATTTTCAGTCATTCTCGGTTGATGAGGCTCGAGGCTAAGCGTTACCTTTTTAGAACACATCTCTTAGAATGCTCACCATCCACCTGACGATGTTCCGAAAGCATTCATCCATACAAGTCCGTTCCGGGTTCGAACAGAACCGAAGGCACTACTCCTACTACATCCATTTTGGAATCACCCTCAGGATTAGTAGCGACTAGCCCTTGCACTTCAATGCTCCATCTTCGATTCCAAACTTGTTTTCCCCATGAAAACATACAAACTGGATCGAAGTGGTTTTCGAGAAATTAATCTCGATCCCGGTCTCTTCGAACCGATCAGCGCATTGGCCAATATTGATAGTCGGTTGTTTAACTATCAAATAACATTCAAAATCAACCATCAGGCGCATAAATAATTTTCCAAATTATTTATTTATCTCAAAATATCTTCGCAAGATATATTTCCAATTTTAAACCCTTTGAAAACAGTTTCAAACCGTCTTCTCTCATGGAATAAATTCCCAAATATTTTCTATTTCCACTGGAAATCACTGTTATCCCGCCTTTTGGCAAGGCCGTGGCACCAAGGGCTTGACTAGATACCGGCGACAGGTCGTCTCGGAAGTCGGTTACACGTAAGGATCGCTACGGATATCGATGAATTTTGTCCGAGTCCGGATCGGGCTGCAATTGATAAGACATGTCAAGCACGGCCAGAGGAAACGACGTTCCAATTTTCGAGTCAATCCGAGTTCGTATGCTCAAGATATCACCAATGGAAAATGGAGGAGACAGCCTTGTATTCGAATCCATAAAAGACCCTATGTTCGAATCAATGAGGTAGGAATGCTATTCGAATCCATTAAGGACGACTCGATCATCTTCGTATCCATCGTGGAAGCCTTCCTTCGAATCCATCCCTTTTGCCTGGCTTCGTATCCATCGTGGGAGCCTTCCTTCGAATCCATCCCTTTTGCCTGGCTTCGTATCCATCGTGGGAGCCTTCCTTCGAATCCATCCCTTTTGC
Source organism: Allium fistulosum (assembly GCA_030737815.1). Taxonomy (NCBI): domain Eukaryota; kingdom Viridiplantae; phylum Streptophyta; class Magnoliopsida; order Asparagales; family Amaryllidaceae; genus Allium; species Allium fistulosum. The sequence goes on along the minus strand of CM060904.1, from coordinate 285,808,060 downwards.
CTGGCTTCGAATCCATCGAGCACCCCTTAGTTCGAATCCATCAAAACAGACCACACTAAAATCCAACAGTTCGAACCCGGTAGGCAGTCCTCTACTTCGAATCCATATAGTAGATGCACCTCGACTCCATCCCATAAGCTACCTCGAGTCCACCCTGTTAAGGTAACCTCGAATCAATTAAACCAAGGTAAGCCTTGATCGATTCGAACGAGTATGTCTACGAGCCCACTACCTCGAATCCACTAGGCCACGGCAGCTAGAAACGTGGAGTCGACCCAGTCAATCCGGAGTGGAAAGCGGATCGATACGAAGCATACGCACCACGTCACCATCTTCACGTGCAGGAGGATCGATTCGAACGAATCGATTCGAGCATATCGATTCGAACGACTCCAGAATTCGAAAAACACCAACTTGAATCGATCATAACTCGAGTTCTACAAGTCCAAATGCCATGAAATTTTCACAGAAGCTTAAGCACATGATGAAGAATGTTCACACCAAATTTCAGCTCGATTGGATGATTTCTTGATCGATTCGAACCAAGGGTCGAATCGATCCCAAAGTGGGCCCGGATCTCCGGATTTCGGCCACGTGGGCCCCCTGACGTGCCAGAACTGGTCTCCCCTCATTTTAGGCGAAATATCAGCCTCCTACACCTATAAATAGAGCCCCTGGTCATTCAGAAAAGGGGTCGGATAATTCTAAGTACTGAAGAGCGCCCAGATTCTGCCAGATTTACTCCAGAACACCGCCGCTGCCTTAGATTGACACTTAGCATTTAAATTCAGTTGTATTGCCTTATTAACTACTATAATCTTCAAGTAATCGAGCAATAAAATCATCAAATTTCACAGTGGACGTAGGCAAAACGCCGAACCACTCTAAATCGCTTGTCTTTGCAATTTACTTTCTGTTATTTGGAGTTTTTGTTAGATAATCCACAGTTTTAATTTTCATTCTTCACTTTTATCTCTTCAAAAACTTACGAAGAGTGTTGTGCCCATTTTTGGTACAAACACTTTGGTGCTTTCACTGAGAAAAAACCAGCTTTTTTCTCCTGCTCCTTGGATCTACCATCGATACCGGATTGCACAAATCCAAGAGGAAGATCCAGATCTTCGATTCACAGTCCTTCCATTCTACTCAGATTTGCATAAAATCTAGGAAAAGGATTCATCATTCAAAATGGTTAGCACGAGAACCACTTCTGCAGCTCCAGGACAAGAAGGTAGGGATGGACAAAATCCTGCTCAACAGCAGCCATCCAACCAAGACAACACTGCCCACTCGGATCCGTCTGGGGCAGTCACTAGACAAGAATTTCAGGTGTTACTTCAAGAGTTGACTCAGAGTCGGCAACAGTTAGCCGAACAGTTGCGAGCCAATATTGAATTGACAAATCAACTGAACCGCCAGGGCCGTAGGAGGTCCAGAAGGGATGATGTTTCCCGCTCATCCACTGAAAGTTCTGCCTCATCTGACTATCATCATAGATCTACCTGTCCCCGATTAGACGGAGATCATGCTCAGACTGCTGGATATCAGCCCGCCCTGACTGTCGGGCAATTGAGGGTAGGACCATCAACCAGCTTCCAGGCTGGGCTATCAGCACGAGGTGGCCGCACTCCACAATATACTACGGACAATCATGTCACAGCTGCCACAGTAGAAACAAGGGTTGATACCCGACATCTTCCAGATTCGAGTAATCAACAGCAAGGACGTACTTCTGAACCATACATCCCGGAAGACGCTGAGCCAAGGAGGCGAAACTTGGACCGTCGACAGCGCCCGGTCCAAACTCGCACTGTGGAACCCGACCACACCTTAGCTCAGCATGCTCAAAACGTAGCAATGCCAGACATCTCGACTATGATACGTCAGATGATCCGTGAAAGCCAAGGTCTTACCAATGACGATTGGGGGATTTCTCGAAGCCATACTCCTTTCACGGACGAGATACTATACGCTGAACCTCCTCGGCGATTCAGAATGCCAACTCTCCCTATGTACGAAGGAAGTTCTGATCCCAATCAGCACATACTGAAATACGAATGGTCAATGAGCGCCGCAAGGGCCGACGATGCAGTAAAATGCCGCAGCTTCCCCATTTCACTGGGAGGAATTGCAACAATGTGGTTTACAAGACTACCTCCAAGATCTATCTCGTCATTTGACCAATTGGCTAAGAAATTTGTTGAACAATTCCGTATGCATGTTGCTAGACCCAAAGATGTTAACACCCTGTCCAGTGTTACCCAGGCTCGTGGGGAAACATTAAGGCATTACTTGGAGAGATTCCATGCGGCATGTGTGGAAATTAGTAATCCCAACGACAACTCAATTTTAATGGCATTGAAAAAGGGAATTGATCCCGATTCTGAATTTAGAAACTGGTTAGCCGGAAAACCACCCGCATCGTTGGACCGTTTCTACTCCAAAGCCGCTCAATTCTTACGGCAAGAGGACGCGAAACAGTCTAGGAAGCAGGACGATGCGAAACCCAGAAGTGAGGGAATACAAAGCAATGTAGCAGTTAAATAGTCCGGTGACAATTCCGGAAAAGTCCAGTTAAACATACAGAACAAACAAACTCAGCCAAGAGGTGGCAATGGTCAGAATAAGAAGAGAGATCCGAATCCAGGCCCACGGCGTAGGGCTCCGATGTTCGAAAGTTATACACCGTTAAACACTTCGCTGGAAAATGTGTACCTGCAAACTTGCAACACAGAACAGTATAAGAAACCCGCTCCGAAGCGGTCATCAGAAAGGCAGATTCAGACGGGAAAGTTTTGTAGGTTTCATGAGAGTTATGGCCACAATACTAATGACTGTCGCCATTTGCAAGATCTCATAGAAAAGTTGATCAGGGAGAGGAAGTTAGATCAATTCGTGCGGGCGCCGCAGTCTGGTGGTGCGGGCCCATCGAATCCAAACCGTGCGCAAGATCAGGAAAGACAAGAGGAACCCGCTCGTACAGGCGGGAGGCTAGTTATCAATACCATAAGTGGTGGTCCTCATCCAACGCACAGGAGCTGGAGGGAAATGGAGTCGTATGCTAGCTCTATCAGGCATGCGAGCTTCGAATGCTGCAGTAATTGTGAGGATGGAACCCCGGCTAAGCAACAAAAAACGATGTCTGACGATATCATATTCAGAAGCAGGGATGCTGACAAAATCGAAGCTCCAACGATTGACCCACTGGTCATATCTGCCCAGGTTGGTCCTGCTTGGATGAAGAGGATCCTGGTTTACAGTGGGAGTTCTGTAAACATTCTATTCAAGCGAGCATACGATTTGATGAAGATGGAAGCCAAAGACTTGAAACCCTGCCAATCCCGAGTTCATGGCTTCAACGGGAGTGCAACGATACCTACTGGAATAGTGGAACTACCAGTAGAACTGGGGATTGGAGAACGCAGGAGAGTCCGACTGCTGCAATTCGTCGTTCTTGACATCGCTTCGCCGTACAACGCATTCCTGGGTCGGCCAGCCCTTGCTGAATTCAGGGCAGCCATTGCCCCATGGTGTTTGACTTTAAAATTCCCAACCGATCATGGTATAGGAATCGTTCAAGGAGATCAGGCAGCAGGAAGAGCCTGTTATGTTGCTGAGTTGCGTGAAGCACAGAAGAAGGAGAAAGGAAATGGCGTAGAGGAATCTCTCTGCGTCCGTTTTACTGATAATTGACAACTAACGCCTGGGCCCCGGCCCGAGCACCACTACCAATTCCTTAGAGATCTTGACCCTAGAGATAGCGAAGATAAAGATGAAGTAGAAGAGAATCAAGCGTCTCCAGCCGAACTGACTGTGGACGTCCCGGTCAGTGAGGATGACGACTCGAAAGTGCTAAAAGTTGGATCTCAACTGGGAAAACAGGTACACCAGGAATTGGTTGAATTTCTTCAAGCAAATCTTGATGTCTTTGCCTGGACGCACTCAGACATGTGCGGAATCTCACCGAACATTGCAAGTCACTCTTTGAATATTGATCCGCGACATGTTCCGGTCAAGCAAAAGAGGCGTGGTATGGATCCAGAGAGATCTGCCGCCCTTAAAGAAGAAATTGACAAGTTGCACTCAAATGGTTTCATCCGAGATGCTCTATACCCAGAGTGGGTGTCAAATCCGGTAATGGTTCGGAAACCGAATGGGAAATGGAGAACTTGTGTCGACTACTCCGACTTAAACAAAGCTTGTCCTAAAGATAGTTTTCCACTTCCTCGAATTGACCAACTCGTAGACTCAACTGCAGGCCATGAATTGTTATCCTTTATGGACGCTTATTCCGGTTATAATCAAATACCCATGCATCTACCCGATCAAGAACATACCAGTTTCGTGACTGATCTAGGACTCTACTATTACAGAGTCATGCCTTTCGGTTTAAAGAATGCCGGGGCAACTTACCAACGCTTGGTTAATCGAATGTTCGCTGATCAGATCGGGAAGACCATGGAAGTCTATGTGGATGACATGTTAGTTAAGTCCCGATTTTCCACAGATCACGTCAAGGATTTAAATTCAATGTTCCGCATCTTGCGTGAATATGGAATGAAGCTTAACCCGTTAAAGTGCCACTTTGGCGTCGCATCCGGAAAGTTTCTGGGGTTCATCGTCAACGCTCGTGGGATAGAGGCAAACCCCGAGAAGATCTGGGAAATAAGGAATTTGCAAACTCCAAAGACCATAAAGCAAGTCTAGAGTCTCAACGGGAAGGTAGCAGCGCTAAGCAGGTTCATCTCGAAATCCACTGATAAATGCATCCCTTTCTTTGATCTAATCCGGAAAGGAAAACGAAACTTTGAATGGACCATGGAATGTGAAGGCGCATTCCGATCGCTGGTTCAGCATCTCTCTACGCCACCGATTTTGTCGAAACCAATTGATCACGAACAATTATACCTTTATCTGGCGGTATCAGAGCATGCGATCAGTGCTGCTCTGGTCCGGGAAGAGGATCGAGTGCAGAAACCGGTCTATTATGTTAGTAAACGATTAACCGGAGCTGAAAGAAATTACCCCAAGTTGGAGAAACTGGCTTACTGTTTGGTCATTGTCTCGAGAAAGCTTCGTCCTTATTTCCAAGCTCATCCACTTACTGTGTATACCGATCAGCCGTTACGACAGGTCCTTGCGCGGCCTGAGACGTCTGGAAGGTTACTCAAGTGGAATATCGAACTGAGTCAATTTGACATTACTTATGCTCCGCGGAGAGCCATTCAAGGGCAAGTCCTAGCTGACTTCATAGCTGAATTTACTGTTCCAAACGACTTACCCGAAACCAGCGAGTCTCCTGAATATGTCTGGAAACTTTATACAGATGGTGCATCAAACGATCGGTGTTCGGGCGCTGGAGTTGTACTAGAAACCCCCGAAGGTCGATCCATATGCTATGCTTTGAAGTTTGATTTTCACGCAACCAACAATGAAGCCGAGTATGAAGCCCAGTTGACTGGGTTAAAGCTTGCCAGAGATCTGAGAATTATCACTATAGAAGTTTATTGTGATTCACAGTTGGTTGTGTGTCGGGTACGGGGAGAATATCAAGCAAGAGATCGAAGGTTAGCTGCTTATCTAGCCCGAGTTCAGGAAGCGCTGGATCAGTTTGATTATTATGCTATTTACTACATACCACGAGATCGCAATCAAAAGGCCGATTCATTGGCAAAGTTGGCCAGCACAGGTGAAGCACAGCAAATGGGACTCATCCCGGTCGAAACTTTGCCTTTCCCAAGCATCGATCAAATCAAAACGAATGATGTGTTGGAAACCTTTCCCAGCAGAGAATCATGGATGACTCCGTATCGAAATTATATTGAGAATGGGATATTGCCTGAACACCGAAATGAGAAAAGGCAAATTCTACGAAAAGCTTCGCGGTTCATCATTCAGGACGGGATCATGTATAGAAAAGGTTATTCTGTTCCACTCCTCCGGTGTATCGCTCACGACGAAGTCAAACGAGTGTTACATGATGTACACGAGGGAGAATGCGGCGATCACACCGGTGGACAAGCGCTTGCTAAGAAGATACTCCGATATGGATATTACTGGCCGACAGTGAATCGAGATGCAGCCAATTACGCCAGAAAGTGCGACAAGTGCCGAAAACACGCTCGAATTCCAAGAGCCCCGCCTACCGAGTTAACTCAAATGGTCAGTCCCTGGCCGTTCGCTATGTGGGGTATCGATATCATTGGCGCTTTGCCTCTGGCAAAAGGTGGTGCGAAGTATGCCATCGTCGCAGTTGACTACTTCACAAAGTGGGCCGAGGCCGAAGCTCTCGCAACGATTACGTCAAAGAAAGTGATAAACTTTGTGGTCTGCAATATCATTTGCCGATTTGGACTCCCGCATACCATCATCACCGATAATGGGACCCAATTCGAAAGTTCGGAGTTCAAGAATTTCTGCCAACGATTTCATATTCATAAAAAGTTCTCTACAGTCGCACATCCACAAGCAAACGGTCAGGTCGAAGCTGTTAACAAAGTTATCAAATCCATCTTAAAGAAACGACTGGAAAAGGCTGGGGGCAAATGGGTCGACGAACTTCCTATGGCATTATGGGCTTATCGAACAACTCACAAGACCGCAACTGGACACACCCCATTTTCCTTATCCTATGGCTCGGAGGCCGTCATTCCAGTTGAGACAGAAGTATTTTCTCACCGCGTAACTTATTACGATCCGAAAACAAACGCTATATTACTCGCTGAATCTTTGGATCTGTTGGACGAGAAACGAGAAGAAGCTGATTTAAGAGCGGCCGCTTACCGAATCGGGTCGCCCGATTATATAACACCAAAGTTCGCCCCCGAACCTTTGATCTCGGTGATCTGGTCCTCAAGAGAATATACCCGGTTCCTTCACACATGAAACCAAATTGGGAAGGACCGTACGTGATTACGCAAAGACTTGGGGACGGCACATTCAAACTATCAACCGTGGACGGTCTAGTTTTACCAAGAGCCTGGAACAGCGAGAGTCTCCGTCGCTATTACATATGACAGGCTTCATTTATTTCATTATGTTTTTTATTCAGCAATTTACTTTTGCATTTCGAAATTAGAATTTGTAATAAGGCAACTGATTTGCCATATTTTCTTATTTCAGCAATAAAATGCCATCTCTTCGAGCCAGAGCTGTGATTCATTAAATACAATGTACAACATCACGATGCACGAAGAGCTAAGTTCCATCACACAGTGGAATTTATTCAAGTAGGGAGTGGCTGTGAAGCAATCAACCACTCACTAAATGAAACCCGAGCTCGGGGGCAAGCCATCACATCAGGCCACGAAATGGGTTGATACACGACAACCCTTCATTCAACTCCGTACTCCCAGAGTGCGAGGCGGAGTATAAACATTTTACTAAACTCCGTGCTCCCAGAGTGCGAGGCGGAGTATAAACATTTTACTAAACTCCGTGCTCCCAGAGCGCGGGGCGGAGTATAAACTCTCATTCAACTCCGTACTCCCAGAGTGCGAGGCGGAGTATAAACATTTTTCCTAGACCCCAGAGTACTCCGAGAACGCGAGCTGGGTACAAGCTTTTTACTTAACTCCGTGCTCCCAGAGCGCGAGGCGGAGTATAAACATTCTTCTAACTCCGTGCTCCCAGAGCGCGAGGCGGAGTATAAACATTCTTCCAACTCCGTGCTCCCAGAGCGCGAGACGGAGTATAAACATTCTTCTAACTCCGTACTCCCAGAGTGCGAGGCGGAGTATAAACATTCTTCTAACTCCGTACTCCCAGAGTGCGAGGCGGAGTATAAACATTCATCTAACTCCGTACTCCCAGAGTGCGAGACGGAGTATAAACATTCATTCTACTCCGTACTCCGGAGCGCGAGACGGGGTATAAACATACGTCAACTCCACACTTATCCCCAATACAGGGGGCAGAACCATAACACATAACAAGTTGAAGACAGAAAGGGAATAGATTTTCATTTCCACTATCAACAAAAAGAATCTGATTACAAAGTGTTTACGAAAAATTCTGCTAGTGGGAGCCGAATCCACATCTATACACGGCTATAGAAAAATCAACAAAATGCTACCCTACGCAACAGAGATTTAGAGAAAGAGTTCAATCTTTCTTCTTCCTTATCTTCTTCTTCGGGGTAGCTCCACCCGATCCGCTGCCCGATTTCTTCCTCAATCGCTTGCTCTTTTCAGGCTTGCCCTCCGGCAGCGATATAATGTCGACGTCTTCCTCAGAGCTGGAGGCGACGGAAGTTCTTCTAGGAGGACGAGCTGGAGGCATAGGAGTAGTAGCAGGAGGAGGGACAGGAGCGGTCTCGATCAATACAGTACCGCCCGGTGAAATCACCATTAACGGGGCAGGCCCGGGCGGACTAGCACCAACATTCCCTGCTGCCATCTCGGCAGCAATCTCAGCAATAACGTCGTCCTCACGAGATACTTGGGCCGCATAGGATGTGCCAATAGCTGGCATAGATAAACTAACGGCCGGAGCAGCCTCACTCACAGCATCGGACGGGTTGGCAGAGGGATCGATGGGTTCATTGAGAAGCTCCTCAATCATTTGAGCGCTGAAAGAAAACATATTAGCATCTCCCTCCTCGCCAATCAAAGTAGAAGTCGTGATGGCTTCGGAAAAAACAACCCCTTGTGTTTGATGAGGAACTGATAAAGCAAGGGGCGCAGAAACAATAACTTCGGTCACTGAAATACGACAAAACGAAGATTGTTAGCCAAGTGTGTTGCTTAAGGTTCTTCACAACTAAACTACGAGAAGCGTTCAAATACCTTCCTTGGTCTGAACCGAAACGTGGGCAGAATCCTCGGCAGAAGATAATAATGGTTGGTCAGGATTATAGGCAGGAACAGATTGGGGATCTACCGCACCAGTGGTTTCGGGCAATGTTGGAATTACAGCTCCAACACCTGTCCCGTGATGCACGACCCCCGAGCCTTCGCCTGTCTCTAGAGATTGGACGCCGAGCTTTTCTTTCGCCATAGAGATTACCACCTCATGAAGGGTCTTCCTCTCATCCTCGGTAAGCAGACGCATCTCCAGTTCAAAGTCGTCGAGTGTTCCATCTGGATGCGCTGCTCTTTTCTCATTCACCAGCCGGGTCCAGGCATTGTACAAGATCATGGAGTCATCTCCCAGCCACGCTAAATTTCTGTGTTCCAGCACATTAGCGTTATACGTGACTAAGAGATCGTCAAACTCAGCATCTAGCCTAGACCTCTCCTCCAAGATCTTTTCCTGAATCTCTGCTTCCACAGACTTAGCCTTGACCGCCGCCGCAGCAAGTTCGGCCCTGAGAGATACTGCTTGGTCGCAAGCCTCTTGAGCAGTGGCGTTCGCATCATCCTTCTCCTTCACCATTTCAGCGAATTTGGCCTTGAGCTCGTTCAGCTCTTTAACGGCTAAGTCTCGCTCAGCTGCAACGGTGGTATTGCGATGGCCCATCTCTTCCACCGTGGCGCAATGTTCTTGCTGCATCCTCGCTAGTTTGGCCACGACACCCTCATGTTTCTGAAGTGTTTCAAGCTCTGACTTTCGGGACGTTTCCACTTCGGATTGAAGAACTTGAATGATGCGTTTCTGCTTCGCAATGTCAACATCACGTTCAGCAATGACCTTCGCCCTGTCGAAAGCTACTCTAGAAGCCTTCACGGCTGCCTTATACCACTCCTTGTACTGAGCATAGAAGTCGTGGATGTAACTATGAGCAGTGGTCTCAGCTTCCGGAGGGATTCTTTTAAAGTTAGGAGGGAAGATATAGCCATCCATGCAAATTTCCGAGTAGTCATTTTTCATTTGGGCGAGTTTAGCAGCTCCCTCGCTTGTCAACTTAGCCGGAGCTTGTTCAATTATAGCGGCTGCCGTTGGTTCCATTCTTGGCCGTTGAGCATCAGGCCGAGAAGATTGAGAAGGCAACTGTTGCTGATGAGATGGCCCTGGGAGGTCTACTGGAGCCCTGGGAGGCGGAGGAGAACGAGATCGGGGTCGGTACTGGTATCCCCGGTCTCTGTCAGAGTAATCATAGCCAGAACGGTTACGCGAGTAATCTCTGTCTCTATCATAACGTTCTTGACTCGAATAGCCTCACCCATGATCCCTATCTGTCTCTCTCCTACGGGAATCGTAAAATGGAGAAGATTGGCGCACATTCCGAAGCCTATCTAGAGTAGAGCCACGTCCTGACATCTCACCTGCGATAAGAAAGAATTACGGATTAAAACCCCATAAAGCAATGTTTACTATGCAGAAGTCATGAAGTGCCGTGGAAGTGTGTGTAAATGTGTAAACCCCCAAACCGACCGGAAGTGTTGACCGCACTTAAAGGAAAGGGCTCGTTCATGTTTAGGACATCTTGCAATTCCTCCAACCCAGGATTATGAGAAATCGATATATAATCTGGGATAGGAATGTCGTCAAGCCCTTTGAGAGAATCTCTCGAATGAGAAGGGGCGGCCTCAGAAATCATAACTCCGGAAGCGGGAAGAAACACATCTACAGATTTTCCTCCCTTTGACTTAAGTTTTTTGGAAACGGCGGCCTTGCCTTTCCGTTTTTCTCCCGATTCCTCCAAGTTTCCCGAAAGGTCAGCCATTGGCTCTGAATCCGTATGGGTTCTTTCTTCGTCACTCGCCTCGATTATTTTGATTCCGAGTGACTTCTTCGCTTTTCTCTTCTTGGGTTTCTTCTTATTTTCCTTCTTGGAGACGGACTTTGAAAATCCCTCAACGACTATGCTTTGATTGATGTCGATCAAACCAAGAACTCTTAAGTTGTAATCGTTCAGCACCGAGTCAATATGCCTCAGCTCGCTTGGGACTTCTTGAAGACTCCGGACGGTACCCTTAAAACGCCCTCCATCGGGCCTAGAGATAATAGCTGTAAAAGGAATGAAATGTTAATTATAACACCGAAGAGCTATTGGTCAAGGAAACAGGTTAAGGCGCTTACGTCTAGACAACCATCGCCTAGCGAAACCCGGGGGGCACCGAACGTAGAACCACTCATTCTTGAAATAGCTCAGTCGAGTCCAAGCTCCAACTACAACTTGGCAATTCCTAACCGCCTCCAAAAATGTAAAAGACGGGCTATCACCCCTACTTTTGAAGTTAAATATGTGTCTGATCTCGGAGGGCCTCGGCGGGCGAAAGAGACAGTCCATAAATATTACAAAGGCGCTGTTCAGCAGCGCGTGCCCGTTGGGATGAAGTTGTGAAGGAGCGATTCCTAAATATGATAGCATCCCTCTGATATATTGGTTGAAAGGAGGAAGAGTTCCGGCCGCACAAGCATGACGGTAGAATGCTGTATATCCTTCAGGCGGGTTGTGCGGTCTATCAGTGGCGCTGGGCAATAGTACGTCACCAAGAGATATGTTATGCTTTAAGCATATTCGTCCCAATAAGGATTCAGAGATGTTGGACTGAACCGAATCAACAGGGTCCTCAATAAATATCGCCTCCGGCAATTCATCTGGAGCTAGATCGATTATATCGGCAGGGATGTCAGGAATCTCAAGAACCGGAGGGGTCGAGCTCTGTACCTCTTGTTGTTGGGAGCTCGAAGATTCCATAATTAACTAACTCATCAGAAAGCAACGTTAAGTTCATAAAGAGCCCGTGCATTCCCCAGTGTAGTGTGTATGAACGTGTCATGCAGTGCAAGTGCTGTACATTACTTAAACAGATTCTACAGATTGAAGCAAGATGTCTGTACGACAAAAAACTTTGGAATTTAAGAACGAAGATGACCGTCATCGCTGACCGTCACTTCCACACCATCCAGACGCTACTGACCACTTCAAGTATAAATCAGTTATATTGTTGGTTGTGTCATAGTTCCATCGACGAGCCTCAAAGGAAATTCAAGTATAATCTTTCAGTCAAGTTCTGTTGTACAAGGCCGAAGCTCGTCGGAGTCGAGTATGCTAAAGTTCGGTAAGTTCAGAAAGTTCGTCGAAGTTCAGACTTGGAAATGGCCGTAGTCCAGATGTCGAAACAAATCAGAAGAATAGAAGCCTCTGAAGCAAGGGAGTTCGAATTGATCAACTCGAATCGATGTGCTTCGACTCCGCATGCTTCGACTCGAATCGATATGCTTCGACTCGAATCGATGTGCTTCGACTCGAATCGATATGCTTCGACTCCGCGTACTTCGACTCGAATCGATTTGCTTCGACTCGAATCGATATGCTTCGACCCCGTATAGTTCGACTCGATGAAGTCTTGGGGTGGAGAAGCACTTCGAAACCATGAGATATGCATAACCACGAATCGATGAAAACTGAGATCCTTCGAATCGATCGGAGTATCGCTACTTCGAATCGATCGCCACGAACCTTCTTTCCTTTCTTCTCTTGAAACCATCGATTCGAAGTTATGCATTCAAAATCGATTCGAATGATTCATCCTTGGATCGATACGAAGCAACGAGAAGCAACATTCTGACCGCATAGTTTCGTTCCTCGGTTCCATCGAGTCGACCCACCTCGTTCAGATTTCGTCACTTCTCGATTTTTTCAGGAGAAAAAAACTGAATCGATGCTAAAAAATTCCAAGTTCTATCTTTTTTACTCATTTCGAATCAATCCCTTGGTTACCTGTTTTTATTACGAGCGAAAGCGTGAGGGAGTTCGATCGATCTGGAGAAAGTACGTTCGACTTGACCTTGGAGAAATCGATTCGAAGAAGAGGCAATAGCAACAGTAAAATGTAAAAAGAAAAAGTGAAGTTGACTACGCGTATTTATATGGGTTCCAAGGGCGACTCGAGGCTCTTCGTCTCCCGGTCATGATAACCGCTCACGGCAGGTCACAGCCCCATCGATTCGAACGTATGCTCGATTACCCATCGACTTCGAATCCATCCATACGGTATGACGCAAAGCATCATCGATCCGGAGTAGACAATTCAAACTCGCCAATTTGAACTCCAACATGCGTACGTCTCGAATCTGCTTCGAGTCCACACCACCGAATCCATCGTTGTCGAATTCATTAAAAGCTTCGAATCCATCGATTCGAGGCAATTGACGGAAGATGAGTCAAAGTCACAGTATCATATCAATTCGAAGTACTTGCTTCGAAACCAACAACTCAGGCAACCACATCGAATCCACACAATATCGATTCGAAGAGGCACAGCTTCGAATCCATCGCCAACCACTAATGAAAATGGACGAACCGTTTCAATGTTAAAAATTGCTTGTCTACTCTTCATACCGATTCAGGAGAGGATCGATGCGGGAGGATGACCATAGACAATCATAAAAGCAATGATTTAACTCAAATCTCAAATCGGTTCAGGAGAGGACCGATGCAGATTTCGATAGCAAAACCGAACTGACAACAACTTGCGATCGCGCAACGTCAACCAAGGTCAAGATGATACACGTATGTACGTATTTTTGACTAATGTTTTGGTCTTTATCATCAACAGGAATCAAATGTTCGTCTCGTCATGACTCAAAAGCCTAGACAGCCAGTCACGATTATACGACAGTCGATTACTGCAATACAGAATGCAACTTTCGATAAAGCATGTTGTAGCAATCCAATGAGAGACTGTAGCTTTTCAAAGCACGTCATGTTTACACAAGACGTACTTTGGGGGGCAAATGTTATCCCGCCTTTTGGCAAGGCCGTGACACCAAGGGCTTGACTAGATACCGGCGACAAGTCGTCTCGGAAGTCGGTTACACGTAAGGATCGCTACGGATATCGATGAATTTTGTCCGAGTCCGGATCGGGCTGCAATTGATAAGACATGTCAAGCAAGGCCAGAGGAAACGACGTTCCAATTTTCGAGTCAATCCGAGTTCGTATGCTCAAGATATCACCAATGGAAAATGGAGGAGACAGCCTTGTATTCGAATCCATAAAAGACCCTATGTTCGAATCAATGAGGTAGGAATGCTATTCGAATCCATTAAGGACGACTCGATCATCTTCGTATCCATCGTGGAAGCCTTCCTTCGAATCCATCCCTTTTGCCTGGCTTCGTATCCATCGTGGGAGCCTTCCTTCGAATCCATCCCTTTTGCCTGGCTTCGTATCCATCGTGGGAGCCTTCCTTCGAATCCATCCCTTTTGCCTGGCTTCGAATCCATCGAGCACCCCTTAGTTCGAATCCATCCAAACAGACCACACTAAAATCCAACAGTTCGGACCCGGTAGGCAGTCCTCTACTTCGAATCCATATAGTAGATGCGCCTCGACTCCATCCCATAAGCTACCTCGAGTCCACCCTGTTAAGGTAACCTCGAATCAATTAAACCAAGGTAAGCCTTGATCGATCCGAACGAGTATGTCTACGAGCCCACTACCTCGAATCCACTAGGCCACGGCAGCTAGAAACGTGGAGTCGACCCAGTCAATCCGGAGTGGAAAGCGGATCGATACGAAGCATACGCACCACGTCACCATCTTCACGTGCAGGAGGATCGATTCGAACGAATCGATTCGAGCATATCGATTCGAACGACTCCAGAATTCGAAAAACACCAACTTGAATCGATCATAACTCGAGTTCTACAAGTCCAAATGCCATGAAATTTTCACAGAAGCTTAAGCACATGATGAAGAATGTTCACACCAAATTTCAGCTCGATTGGATGATTTCTTGATCGATTCGAACCAAGGGTCGAATCGATCCCAAAGTGGGCCCAGATCTCCAGATTTCGACCATGTGGGCCCCCTGACGTGCCAGAACTGGTCTCCCCTCATTTTAGGCGAAATATCAGCCTCCTACACCTATAAATAGAGCCCCTGGTCATTCAGAAAAGGGGTCGGATAATTCTAAGTACTGAAGAGCGCCCAGATTCTGCCAGATTTACTCCAGAACACCGCCGCTGCCTTAGATTGACACTTAGCATTTAAATTCAGTTGTATTGCCTTATTAACTACTGTAATCTTCAAGCAATCGAGCAATAAAATCATCAAATTTCACAGTGGACGTAGGCAAAACGCCGAACCACTCTAAATCGCTTGTCTTTGCAATTTACTTTCTGTTATTTGGAGTTTTTGTTAGATAATCCACAGTTTTAATTTTCATTCTTCACTTTTATCTCTTCAAAAACTTCCGAAGAGTGTTGTGCCCATTTTTGGTACAAACAATCACCAAGTCCAAATACTTTAGATTTTAAAATAATTTAAATCACTTTATTCCAAAATATACTTTTAACATTTAAATTAAACTACTTAAACACTTATTCAAAAATATGTATTTTAACAATATTTAAAGTAAAACTACTTTATAAAATATAAATCTAATCTTTAAAATAAAAGTTAAGTCACACAAAATTTTAAAATAAGAGTTATGAAATTCTATACAAGTTTTCAAATAAAACTTTAACTAAACCATCTTTAAAATAAAACTATTTATAAAATATAGATATTTATAATTATCTTTTTAAAACGCAATACCCATTTACCTTTTTAAAATAATTACCACTAAAACTAACTTAATAAATCTTTACCTTTAAAAATTTAACAACTTAATAATTATTTCTTAAAAACATTTCTTTAAACAACTTAAACTTTAACTTATACTTAAAAGTTTGCTTTGAAAACATACTTGGCTTTCTAGGGAAATACACTTCTCTTCCGCACCTTTTAAAAATAAATCACTATTTATTTTTAAACAAATTTACTCATTCCTTTATAAATTCCCACCTTGAATTTATTCTTCCAAATATCCACTGATATCTTATTTCACTTTATAAACCCAGTTTATAAATTCCATAGTCTCATCTCCCTTTAAAATTCCAATTTCAAACACTTAATAAATTTTCAAATTGATTTTCAAAATTTACTCCATTTTTAAAATAAATTCCTTTACCTTATCCAAATTTATTTTAAAATCCTGCTTATTTCAAACTGAAAATATCCTTCTCATTCTTTATCCAAAACTATCCCTTTTAATTCTTCTCAGTCGTTTTAAATAATAAAATTTAATAGAATAATAAAATTCTTCCCTTTTATTCTTAAGCAATATCACTTAAGTCTCCAAAACTCCTTTAATTTCATTTATTCAAAACCTCTATATTTTCCTTTTTCCATACCCAGCATTCATTTAATAGAATTTAAAACCAAACTTTTATTCTTCCCGAATTCATTCTTAATTTTATCCAAAATTATTTTACTTAATATTTCTCTCTTATATCACTTTTCAAAATCAAACCTTTTATATTTTCATATCTTCAAAATATCCAATTATATTCAGCCAAACCATTGCATTCAATAAATTTCCATTACCAATAACATCATCACAGATTATCACATACATCACATCGCTGAATATAAAATAAATTCAACGTTTTGAGGAATCCAGTTGGATCCCTCCAACCTGTTTCCCTGCATCCACAGACGTTAGCACAATACCAATTCCACTTCGAGGTGGAATATCGTGGTATATGGGTTTATATAATATCATCCGCTATTATGCGGCGCATAGGGTCTCATCCGCTATATAATGCAGGAAATCAATCATTCCAATAAATATATATATACTACTATATAGTATATCACATCTAATTAATTCAATCATTTAACCAAATATTTAAATTTAACCATTTTAAATTTAAATTAAACCCAGATGAGTGAGATTAACTCACCTTTGATGTTTGCAATACCAATCCAAATCTCGACTTGTTTCTTCATAGTTTTAAACCTTGTATAAATATTTATACAGTTTATCAATATTCGAAATAAATCGAACAATTAAATTCCCATTTAACAATTTTAATTTAAACTAGTATGTATTAAAATTCCTATATATATATTCAAAAATCTTTCTGTACAGATTGTATTTCTCTTTACTATAGATATATACCTTTAGACTGAAATAATGAATTTTAATTAACCGGTTTTAAATAAAAACTTAGCCTAATATATTTTGTCGTTTTAGTTTGCAACTAAAACAGTTTAATCAACCACAAAATAAAATAAAATAAAGGTTACCAAGAAATCGACTGTTGCTAAACACTCACCGGAAAACAACCACGACCATCTCCCGAACGAAAACCTGTCTTCGATCGCCTAACCACGTCCATGGCCATCGCCTGACCTATCTTCGAGAAACCCTACTCGAACAAACAAACTTGCGTGCTCACTCGACTCCGATGCCAACCCCGCCATCGTGCGCGCGATTCCAAACCCTAGCTTCTCGAAATTCTAAACCTTATATCGCCTCCACGCAACACGACACCCAATCACGGCGGCCACCCACTGACGTGCCTGACCAACGAGCGCCTTCTCCTAACTTGCACACACCCCATGCTCCCCTGTCTAACGCCTCTCCTCGACCGCGAGTCGCTTGCCTTATTATTATTATTATATATATTTTTTATCAGATGGAGAGGGCTTTGCCATTAATTTGATTTGAATAGAAAAGAGGAAGAAGCGGCCATTTTATTGAACTGGAGAGGGTTAGATTTAGAAGAAAGGAAGTCGTTGGCTATTTTTTTCGAACGATAGGTTTTAATTTAGAGATGATGCGTGTCTCAGGGAGGACAAGTGTTCTGCCTTGCGTGTCTGCATAGGCTTGCTACAGTGACTGAAATGAAGTGTAGAAAACACTGGTGTGACATTATTTCAGCTGAAGGCTGACTATGGTATGTGAATAAATATATATATATATATATTAAATTGATTTCTAATTGTCTCGAATTTGTAGCTTAAATTTTCGACCTCCTAACGAGACGTGCCGCCAGGCTTTTTAATGTTATACCCCTATTTCGAACACAATGGAAAAGGTTTCGAGTCCTAATTCGATCGTATGAAGAAGATAGCTTTTGGACTCAGTTAAAATATTGAATTCGATATAAATTTCAAAGCGTTTATATATCGTATGCTCACACAACAACTCCAATCACTACGAAAATTGAAATCTGATAATATTACAATATTACGGATCCAATGGAACTGGTTTCGTCGAAATCCGAGAATGTGCCTCGGATGGCTATTTTAAATTCAATTTAAACAATATATTTTTAAACTGAACAAAACACTTTTAAATTCAATTTTAAAAGTTCTATCACCTTCAGTATTATTAATATGAATTTTATAAGTCTCCGAAATATTTTTAACAAGCTTAAAATTTCAAATTCACTACTTAACCAATTTCCAAATATTAAATCCAATTATTTAATCATCCAAATAAATAGTGATATTTGAAATTCAAGTTAAACTAACTTTCAAATATTTAAAATCAATTAAATATTCCAATTTCAAATATCCAAAAATTCCGGGTCGTCACAATATCATTCCTTGAATTACCTATTAGATAAAATATAATATTGACTAATATTGTAGAGTATAACGGTTTATGATTTTTGTTTGATGATGATAAATATTTTATTCAGAATTTCATATTTTATTCAAACAAATATTAGATTTCATTTCAATTTCAAATAGTATGCATTAAGCTTCCACTATATTTCACACTTTCATACATAACATTATTTTTACACTCTCATATACAACATTTTTTTTACTCTCACTCACAAACTCGAATTTGATATCTTCTTGCTTCTGCTTCAGTCTTCTACCTTTCCTGTCAATCAAACAACAACGCGGTAAAAAGCAAAATGGAACAAACTGATATTTTCAAAAATAAGAATGTGATTTAATTTGATGTTGCCTCAGTTGTTTGGGTTGGTTTTTTTTCATACATTAAAACTAGAATCAAAGTGCACGAACACAATGTACGACATGTACAATATATCATCGTATATGACATAAAGCCCTACACACAAAATGCACTTGTGTTAATAAATTTCAAGGAAAAATGCAAAGGTATCAACGCAGTGCAAATTTGTACGTGGTCAAGCCCAAGCAATCTCGAGCTCAACTCAAGTGCATCACATAGTCTACATAGGTGAAACCATGTTTTGGACTCAACTCAAGTGCAGCCAGAACATGAATGCAAATTTAGCAAATACACATTGCCAAGCTTTACAAATATAAACAATCAATCCAAATCCAATATGTGGTACACCAAGTATCAATTTAAGGCATGCACATATGAATCAGATGTAAATGGCAAACTACATGTCAAGACCGGGCACATTCGCACAAGTCCAGATTCAAGGCACAAGACCAGATCGTAAATGATTCAATGAAGCAATCAATTCAAGTGCAACACTTTAGCCCTGACAAGAAATACATAAGGATACAAGCAACGAGGGTCACATACACAAAGATAATACAGGGTTAGAGTGCCCATAGTGGTATTATTCAGGAAAGAAAGTAGACAAGTGCACACAAATGAGGACAGTGCACACAAGGAAGAATATTAGAAGTACACAAGTTAAAGTGAGTGCACAAACATACAACAAACAATATAAGTGAAAATTCAAGGCAAACGCACTCAAGCCCATAGATATTTGAACCAGTAAAATAGAAACAAATGCAAGCAAAGAATTTGTTTTCAAGCATCGTTCCAGTTCACCATCTTCACAAAACAACAAGCACTAATGCAACATGCTAGCATAAGGATGTACAAGCATACTAATATGCATATATACACATATGTGTATACATGTATATATGTACATAGTGTGTAGAAAGGCAACTCAGAGATGCACATAATAGCAATAAAGATCAGGCATCACAGCACAATGACCATCAACTCAACTAGGATCCAACAGCAATGGAGCATCAAAATAGATAAGGCACACAGTTCAACAAAAACTAGCATACAGACTAGCAAAGTCACACCTAGACAAGCACACTAACATACATATACACATATATGTATATACATGTATACATGTGCATAGTGACCACTTCAAACTCTAGGAAGCACATTAATAAGTCATGCATGCAGTTCAATAGAGATACAAATGAGCGAGCAAATACTTTTAGAAAATCCATGGTCGAGCACACAATAGAGATAAAATTCATCGTCCATCAGAAAATTCAAAACCGCAGTTCAACAGAGATACAAACCAACAGAGATAAAAACTCTATATATATAAGCCAACAAAGATAATATAAACCAATAGAGAAAAAACTCTAGGAAGCACACAAATCATTGCAAAGATCAAATCAGAATTAAAACCAGCAGTTCAACAAAGATAAAAGCTCCAGGAAGCACACAAACCAACAATTCAAATCAAAGTATATATTCGAAAATATAGGAAATTGATTCCTATATATACCCATATCATTATTGGTAGGAAAAAAATCAAGTTAAGTTCGAGCATAAAATTGAAAAGGGGCAAAACTATTAAACATACCACATCGACAAAAATCTACTCAATTTTTCCATATGTTGTGTGAAAAAGTGGGATAATAGAAAATTTACCATATGTTGTGTGATCACTGTTGTCTGATTCACTTTGTGGTATAGTGAACGTTAATTCGTTGTTCGTTGTTTTAATTATTTTCTTCCTTAATTACCAATAAATGTTTACATTAGTTTTAACTTTTACTTAACCCTCAAGTATAATTACCATTAGCTTTTGAATTTCAAAATTTTGAATTAGTTATTTAAAATTATTTGAGTTCAATTTAAATTATTTTTGATTTTGAAACCTCAAACATCCATAACTTTCTCGTTTGAGCTCCATTTCCAACATATTATATATGAAAATTGATCCGAAAATCGCAACGAATGCAACAACATAACTTTTATCGTCAAATTCTAACTTTTACAAAAAGGTTCATTTTTAACCCTATCTTATTTAAATTAATTTATCTAATTTATTTATTTATCGTTGATTTTATGGGATGCTAGAGTGATGGTCATATGAGTTATCATATATCCAATAGCATCTTAGTGGGTGATACAAGAACTGGTTGGTTATTTCTATGTTTTTCATGATTGTTGTGTATTTTCCAATTGCTTCTTTTTGAGACGGATGTCATGTGATGTAGCTGCTACTAAGCTAGGTACCCTGACACCCAGTATTGTACTTAGTGTAGTACACCCATATGATGATAGTTTAGCACATATTATGTTATGTGCTAACTTTTTAGATGTAGGAAAATATCATGTATGATTATTCATACTCGATGTTCCTACTTATGATATACCATTTTCTGTATCTATTTTGATATTATAGATCGCTCATGCTAGGCTTACATTTGATCCGTGATTACTTACGTTGCTTCTTATCATCTCAACTACTCTTAATTGAGTAGATTGAGATGGAAAGTATTATATAGCACATGGAGCAGTACAGAGGATGGGTATGAGGCTTATGCTTCTATATATTTATATTTGGAGTAATTATGCTATATTTTGTAGTGCAGTACGATGAAGCTACAATGGTACTTATTTATCTATTAGAGATAGTTTTTATTTGGAGTTTATAATTTAGATATATAAACTTTATTGCCACTTTGTTTTGCATAATTGTGATGAATCTAAAGCGCTTTAAGTTAGTTTTGCTCATTTATTTATATTACTGTCTTGCCTATATTATATCTATGTTGGATATTATATTTTATCTATGCACTATGAGATATACGATAGGTTCTTCTTTGGTTTATTGTCACTTCACTCTTGATCGTCACTTTACATTGGTCAAGTACCGATGTAGTGCACTACTTATGGTATCAGATGTGTATTTGGGTACCGAAGGTGTAGGGTAGTTGTCACAAGAAGGGTGAATGTCACTTTTGCTCAAAGAAGAGATATCATAAGAGGAACTGTCTATACTATTTGAAGATGCTTAAGGGGAAGGAATCTGATTCTGCTCCTAAAGGTATTTTCCTTATAGAACTTTTTATTATCTATAAGTGCTTCTAACTAGGTTTTAGATACAAGATTTGGAATTCATATTCGTAGTTCATTACAGGGATTTAGGAGCAAGAAGCCATGGAAAGAGGAACCATGTAATTCCAAGTTGCAAATGGAGCTACTGTAGTTGCCATCGCAATAGGAGATTACCATATAAAGCTTACAAGTGGAAACGATTTAATTTTGTACAATATTACTATGCACTGAACTTTATTGGTGGAATAATTTATGTTTCCCATTTGATGAAAAGTGGATATAGTTTTATTTGTTATGATAGTATTCTGAATATTGTTATGGTAATAAAATTACTTATTTTGGTACTCTAAGGAATGACATTTATATATTTAATAATAATCGTGCATTCGCTATTGAAAACAATAATGCATCTAAAATAAATGATAGTTACATTTGGCATTTTAGACTAGGCCATACTAGTAAGAAACGATTGAAGGAGTTAAGAAACTAAGGGTTTCAGCCATGATTTGATTCAAAATCATTTGATACTTGTACATTGTGTCATAAAGGTAAAATGGTCAAACACCCATTCAATGAGAGCAATGAAAGAGTTGAACACTTAGGACTAGTGCATACTGATGCATGTGGTCCTATGTCTATGTAACGACCCGTATTTTTAACACTTTAAAAATACAAATTAAAATGAAAATTTTGGATAAAAATCCGAAGAAAATGAAAGTAAATGAATTATAAACTATATATTGATAATAATGTATAAGTAAATGGTTGATTCAATAATGAAAGTGTAAATCGAAATAAAAGAATTCAATTGGAATTAAATAACTTGAATTTGAACTACAATATAATTGAACGCTGAATCTAATGCAATCTTTTATACTGGATTTATAATAGAAAACTGCATTGTAAAAGATTGTTAATTTCTGTGAAATTAAAAATGAAATTTGTGAACAATCGAAATTTGATTTAAAAGTTAATAATTTAAAATTGGGAATTTTATATTGAAATTAAAACAGTAGAAATAGCCATTTTACAACTGTCTCGGATTTCGACGAAACCAGTTTCATCGGATCTGTAACGGTGAATTATTGTAGGATTTCAAGTTTCGTATCGATCGGACTTGTCGTTTGATCGTATGGACTCGAAACGTCTTGAAATTTATGCAATTGAAATCAATTGAAATCAATTTGGAAATTATTGTTTTAGCATAACTTCTTTATACGATGCAATTTGAACCCGAAACCTTTTCCATTGCGTTTAAAATATTTTAAAAAAAACATCTATTTTGATATATGGGTTGACGCAATTCCGTTCCAGGGTCAGAACGAGCTTTTGGGCCACTTTGTCGTTAGCGCATCTAATAGACCCGATCCATTCTTCTTTCCAACCTTTCCCTATAAATATCCTATTATAAACCCTAGCCTCCCTAATTCTCATTTGTCTGTGCATACATCTCAACTCTCTCCTCTTCAATGGCAGACAAACAAAAACTCTAGATTCAGACCCAGTTTAAAATTTAAAATAATAATAATAATAATCATTTATTTAGTGTAGAAATTCGAATTTTCACAAACAAATTCCGTTGCTACTCAAACTTCACATTTGGAATGCGTCTAGATAGACATAGGCGTACGCCAAATTTCGTCGAATAATATGGAAGTAAATTTCGCTCGTCGCATTTACATATTAGTTTAAATTTTATGTGTAAATTTTCTATCATCCGAAGTCAAATATTTTTCACAATGTTGCATAAGAAAAATATTCCGATCATGACGGCGCATTTCGTCTCGTCAAATTCCGCTTCTAATTACTAGTAAAATTGTCGCTCGAGCAAATGGTTCAATAAGATTTACCACTTCGCAAACAATGTCAAACCATCAATATCTTCATACCGTTGTGTCCGCCTCGTCGCGCTGATCAAAACGGTATATTTATTTGTGTCAATCGGAGTTTGGCGTTGCAAATTATAAATTGTTTAACGGAGTACAAACTGGTCCGTTACGCCACACAAACCGGTACCCAACTTTCCCACGCTCAGAATTCTAGGAGCCTTTGGCCATTCAGAAACCCAATAGCCATCACGTTTACCAAGGACATCATTTCTATGACCTTGAACTCTGAACCCCTCTGTATATATCAGCTACCCTCTGCATTAATTGATTTTTCACTTCGCACTCAAACTCTCTGGTACGTGCTCCTTTCTTCCTGCTCTCTGCTCTTCTTTTCTTCTTCCTCTGTCATTTTAAAATTTATTTTCTAAATTCCAGTATGAAACTCACAAAACCCATGCACTGCCCACAACCTCCACAGTTCGCCTCCTGCTCCACCTCCGCGTCCCACCACCCACTTCGCACCGCTCCGCCCTACCCCAGCCCGCTCCGCCGCACCCACCTCCGCACTACACTGCTCCGCCCTCCAGCCCACATCCGCCCGCCTGCCCCTGCCTGCCCGCTCCGCCCTACCCCAGCCTGCTCCGCCCCTCCAGCCCACCTCCGCCCTGCCTGCATAGCCAGCAGCTACCTCAACATCGCGCTGGCCATTGGCGGCCGTGGGCGAGCGGCAGCGAACGTCAAGAGGTGGCGCGGTTGGTCGAACGTGTGTGTTGTTCCATGCGTGCTCCATTTCTTTTCGTGCCTAGGGAGATAGAGTTCTGTTGCGTGCATGCCTGTAGCTCAAGTGGGAGATGAAGGTTGGTGACGTGGCAAGGTAAAAATGTGTTCTCTTTTTCATTTTATTTTAAATTGAAATTCAATCGCAATTTTCGTCATAACTTCCACATACGAACTCCGTTTTACGCGCGGTTTCTTTTGTTAGGATCGTATCTGAATTCCGGACATTTCGGCGTAGGTTTCGTTCAGATATGAGACTGTGAAATTTTGGGCCTTATTAACGGGCTTTGAATCAAAGGTGAGTGTTTATACGCTCACAATTGACTAAAATAATTTATGGTAGTTAAATTTGATATTATGAAGTGATATGAATTTTATTTGTCGTTGTTTGATAAAATTTAATTGTCATATAGATTGTCATTTGAATTCACCGTTGAAAATTAAATTGATAGTCAAATTGAAATTAAAATTGAATTGCGATTAAATTACCTGACATTGATAACTATGAAATTGCCGTGAATTGTATTGTCTATTGGATGATGTATTTCGATGGATGCTATTGGTTGATATTTAGATGTTTGGATGTTTATTTGCTTATATATATCCTGTTATACATACATATGACACTGTGATTTGGTTTAAGTGATGTATATTCATCACTGACATTTAATTGAAATAAATAATCACTTGGCCGTAGGTAAGAAAATTATATACGGACACCGGGTTGGTTAAATTAAATGATTTTAAAAGTTGTTTTGAAATTATTTAAATGAATTGATTTTAAGAATAAAATCCAATTTATGGAAATTGAATTATTTTGAATTGAAGCTCGAGATGTTGGAATTTAAACTTGGTAAATGAAATTGTTTAATTATTTGAAGTTTAGATTTTAAGTAAAATTTTGAAATACGGCGTAAATTTTCGAAAGTTGATTTGTTTTAAAAGATTGGACTTTTAACCGAACTCTGAATATTTCTAAGAAAATTTATATGAAATGATATTTCAAGTTGAGTTTGGAATTGAAGATTTATTTGAAATTGAGATTTAATTAATTTGGAATTTAATTGAAATTCAAAGAAATTTATGGATTGGACTAAATTGAAACTATTGAATTAAATTTGAAGACAAAATTGATTTGAATAGGATTTGAACTGAAATTGATTTGGAATGTAATACTTAAATGAATTCTTGAAATCCGAATGTTAATCTAAGTTTATTGAATTGGAATTGTTCCAGAAATTAAGTAAACTACTTAATACGGATGTTTAATTTGAAGTATATTCTAATTTGAATATGAAATGGTTTTAAAGCGAATCTTATATTCTTATATAAATATATGAACTGTTTTGAAATGTGAAATATTTAAAGTTTCGAAGTATATTGGAAGTGAAATGGCTTATTTTGTGGTTCAAATATGTATTTGAAATTGATAATTTGAAATGGTTTATTGAGAAGCTGAATCGAGTTGAAATTGATGATTTGAAATTTGATTAAATTTTAAATTTTGGAATTCGAGTTTATGTGAATCGTTTTGTGAGAATTGAGGCGAAAAATGATTTTGAAATCGAAATGAGATTTTGAGGCGAAAAATGATTTTGAAACAGAATCTTACATCTTGAATAGATATGATGATATTTGAAATGGATTTGATTTTGAAGCGAATATGATATTTTGATATCAATTACGAATCGATTTGAAATGTAAAAGAGCCACCGGTGTAATAATACGTAGTTATTAAAGAGACCGGGATCGGATATGGACATACTCTCTGTCGATACCGAAAACCACTTTAATAACTAGTATACGCGGAGTGTTGATCCAGAACGAAGTGGATGGTTTGGTGAACGCGTTGATTGAAGAAAGAGAACGATATTGGATGACCCCTGACATGACTAAAACAGGAGCCGCGCCGAGCCATTGAGGTTCGCCACCTCTAGCGGACACACTTCTTCGTTACCATATCTATTACTGTTGTGATTCGATTTGGGTGCACCCCTCGATTTTGGGAGTGTTGTTTCGCGGTGTTGGGGTAGTAGCTGCTATGCCCAACATCAGTCCGGATCACGCAACTACTAGTATCCTAGTTGGTATCGCCTCATGTACCTTGTCATACTGATTATCCTATTCGCGACCACTACGTTTTGGTTTGTACCTTTAGTATATGGATTGCCCTCTGGTGACTTCCGGTTTTGGGGAAACTACGGTCTTGTATATGCTCTTGGGAATATAAACTGTGTTAAGGGTGGAATGGGCCATGGCTTAACGCTATTTTAATACTTTTACTTTAATGTAGACATATTATAATAGCGTATTGTACTACATAGTAGATAGTTTAACGGATCCTTGAGAGATGGAAAATCCCGTAACATCTCTTAAGTTATTGCACTCACGTTGACACTGGATAGGAGATGTCAAAACCCGTAAACATCTCTGACGCCGTCACACTCATATTTTCTTATTCGATTTGACTTACATGAGATATTTTAGTCCTGACTCGAGTGTTTTGTCTTTTCATTACGCTCGGGTCAGCCTGAGCATTTCAGATAAGGTTGAAGATCTATTTTGGAGGACGAAGACGGAGTTTGGTATTACATCATTTGTATTCTACTACCATATTATTTTTCCGCTGCATTATTGTATTATCTCTGATATGTATGTAACTCTGATTTATGATGTATAATAATAATCAAATTTATTTATTTAACAGCTTCATGGACTGTTATTTTATTATTATATCTTGTTCCTTCCGCTGCAAGATTCTGAGTTTGCTTCTGTTCTTTCTTTCCTTTTCTTATTTAACCCCAATAACCATCTGCCTTTTTGAACGGTTTGAGTTGGACATGTGTTTGATTTGTCGACTTGAACGGTCCAAAATGGCGGGTCGTTTCAGTTGGTATCAGAGCTTTGGTTTAGATTACCTGAGCTCTAGTGGGGAATAACTTGTTGAAATAGGGTTGAAACCTATGAATGAGTTTGAGTGTATATGAGAGAGCGTACTTGTTATTTGCTATAAAATGGTTTTATATTGTGTTGATTTGTTCCGTTGAGTATTTATAAATTCTGGTCGGTACATGGGACGCCATGGCATCGATAGGGATTTCTAAACACTCGAATAGGACAAACTGACATAATATCGTTTTGAATTATATTTTATATAAATATTATTATCAATATATAAATTTTGATGGTATTGGTTGGTAGGAGATGATAATATTAGATTATCGTCATCAATTGGTTGACTTGTCAATATTTCTAAATTATTGGCAAATGAAAAAAAATGAATTTGGGAAATATAATTGAAAATGGAATTAAATGAATATGATTTTGGATTTGAGAATATAAATTCCAATGTTTGAAATTTGTTGCAAATGGTTTGAAAATAATATACATATTATATGAAAGAAACTCGAATAGGAAAGATTTTAAATGACTTTGAAATGAAATAAGTGATGTATGCCCCACTTGACGTTTGGAAAATAAGTTTCGGTAATGTGTGCACGCATTATCGACGTTTATTTTTCAAGAGTCCGAGTGGGGGAGACCACTAAATGTTTTCTGTACTCTTCGAATAAACTAGAAATTGAAATTTTTCTAAAATATGAAATAGAATTTAAAGGTTAAAATGAAAATTTAAATTGTAATAGTAAACCTTAATGTGATAAATAATAAATTGAAGATTTGTTAAATAAGCTCAACACTAGAATTTAATGAAAATAAGTTGTATATTATCAACTGCACTAAATTTGCATAACCATAACTTACCTAATATTTAAAAGTTTAAAATGCATATTTTGATAAGTAAGAAATAATATACAAGTACGATTGTGAAAACAAAATATGGAGATTCTTTGATAGTTGTGAATATAAAAGAAATTCAATTGAAATTGAATAATATATACTTAGTTAATAGTGTGAATTTAATTTAAACAAGTAAACTAACCGAATTGAAACAATAAAGTAAACAAATAAATTGAATGAGGGAATTTGCTTTAACTTAAACAAAGCAAATGAATGAGTAAACTGGATTTGTTAGGAATTATAAAAGATGGAAAGTTAAGCTAAAATTTAGAATCAAAGAAATATACAAAGGAATGAATTAGATTTAAATCAATGAAATATAAAACTTGTAAATGGAAACTAAGTAAATTTGAACAAACTAAATGTCAATAAACTTGAAATTGATTGACTTGGTGGGAAATTTTGTATGGATGTTAATGTTGTGGTGCAATGGGTGTTAGATGGATGTTAATTGATTAAGTATGATTCATTTTGTTAATAAATTGAATAAATGGAGTATAATTTTAAATAATTAAATTCAATTTGAAGTAAGGTGATGTTGAATATAATTGTATTCAATTTAATTTGAAGAAAAATTGTCTTGAGTTAAATGTGGATGTAATAAAGTGAATAAACCGGAAAACAAATTTAATGTAAACTTATTTCATAAAAATATAAAAGAAATTAACAACTTTGTGTTAATGCTTGATTTTCCGGAAACTTTAAATTGGATAGTTTGTATTTGTAATAACAAACAAATGTGGAAATCTAAAATTGTCCGGTATGTGCTGAAACTAAAAGTACCATAACTTTTAAATGAATAATCAGAATTTGATGATCTTGGACTTTTCGGAAAGCTTAGAATCTGTAGCATGACTTTTGTTTAGAGTATTTCAGAAAATTCATTCGTTTACTAGGTTAAAAATGTAAATGTCTATCGCTGTCCTGTGTAAGAATAAGCAAAAACCAATAGCATTTGACCTTAGTATTTATGACATAACTTTTTTCTGGTTTATCGGATTTTCATGATCTTGTACTTTCTGGAAACCTCAGAACCTATTCTCCAACTTTTGTTTTATAAGCTTTGCATTTTGCTGAAGTTTAGAAGGTCGAAAGTGTGCGTGAAGGTCGCTGACCTGCACGGACCTGAAACGTATTCTCGTAGTAAAACGGTCGTAACTTTTGAACGGATGATCCAAATTTGATGATTTTGGACATTCCGGAAAGCCTGAAACGAATGCAACAACTTTTATTCAGATTCCATTTTAAAATTTTATCGTTTAGGTGACCAAAAACTAAGATTCGTTTGCTGTCCTGGAATTAGAATTTCAGTTTTGAAACTAAACATGTTATATGTATGTTGTTTATGCTAAGTATATCGATCTATCTTTATATGCATGGTTCTAACTTGGTTATTGAGCATTTTAGTAGGTAGCAAAGGGGTTGGGCTTCGCTTGTGGAGCTCGCTTCTGCGCTAAATGCAAAATGTAAGTTAAAATGCTAATAAACGCTAAATAAAAGGTATGTTCTCGGATTACAGTTTATGTGTGGTATATTATTGTGTTCCCCATGTTTTGGGATGCCTCATTCTTGTAATGAGATGTATATCATGCAATTATTACTACTGTGAAATTTTTCGGTCCTAGCCGCGCAAAGGAGGTGCTGCCGAAATTTTTCAAAAATCCGGGAGTTAGAAAATTTTGAGATTTTAAAAATCCTTTAACTAAATTTTGCAAATAAGTCGAATATTTTGAATGAATTATATCTAAATGATGGTTTCCCCTTCTCCGTTCCTTTTCGAGGACGAAAAGTTTTAAGTGGGGGAGAATGTAACGACCCGTATTTTTAACACTTTAAAAATACAAATTAAAATGAAAATTTTGGATAAAAATCCGAAGAAAATGAAAGTAAATGAATTATAAACTATATATTGATAATAATGTATAAGTAAATGGTTGATTCAATAATGAAAGTGTAAATCGAAATAAAAGAATTCAATTGGAATTAAATAACTTGAATTTGAACTACAATATAATTGAACGCTGAATCTAATGCAATCTTTTATACTGGATTTATAATAGAAAACTGCATTGTAAAAGATTGTTAATTTCTGTGAAATTAAAAATGAAATTTGTGAACAATCGAAATTTGATTTAAAAGTTAATAATTTAAAATTGGGAATTTTATATTGAAATTAAAACAGTAGAAATAGCCATTTTACAACTGTCTCGGATTTCGACGAAACCAGTTTCATCGGATCTGTAACGGTGAATTATAGGATATCAAAGGAATTCTCATGGATACATATTATATCATACTTAAGAACAAAAGGTGTTCATTTCAAACATGCCATCTTTTTTGGAAAAGGAATTTCTCTCATGAGAAGTTTGTGTTAATAAGGTAGACTTGGATGAGATCTAAGAATCTTCCATAGAAACCAAGTATTTAGATAGTAGTTCAATGCCCATAGAAAATAGGCAACCTATTAGAAAGTCTATTAGGGAATCTCGTATTCCATGCGAATATTAATGGTTTCTCATTGATGGAAAGAATGCAGATTGCATCATTCATGACAACTATCCCCTCATGTATAAACAAGCCTAGGAGAGTAATAACTCTGCCTTGTGGCTTTATGTGATGAAATCTAAAAGGGATTCCAAGTAAAAAACAAAGTTTGGACTTTAGAAAATGTACCCAAAGGGGAGAACCCATCTACTACAAGTGGATCTATAAGAAAATGATCGGTAGAAGGAAAGGTAAAGACCTATAATGCAAGGTTGTTAGCAAAAGGTATCTGTCAAATTAAATGTGTCGATTGTGAGGAAATATTTTCACACGTCATCATGCTTAAATAAATTCGGATACTACTTGCAATTTCTGTTTATTATGACTATGAAATATGGCAGATGGATATTAAAACAAATTTCCAAGATGATGATTTAGAAGTGACTATTTATATCTCATAGTTAGTGGATTTCAAGGTAGTAGAGAGGGATGACAAAGCATGTAGACTCTTAAGATCAACTTATGGTCTTAAGCATTTAGGATTTAAAACTAATGTTTTAATAAGGTAATCAACAGTTTGGTTTTGGTTAAAACATATAGGAAGCATGGGTATATAGGAAAGAACAAAATAGTACTATAACGTTATCAGCATTATACATTGACCACTTTCTGCTGATTGACAACGATGTACCAATGTTACAATTAGTGAAAGCTTGGATGTTCAACAATTTTTGGATGAAGGGTTTAAGAGAGGTATCCTTTATATTAGGAATTAGGATTTATAAGGACAGATCGAGAAGGTTATCAAGATTGTCCCAATCAATGTACATAGATATTATATTTGATAGAGTTAAGGGTATGCCTTACGGGCAATTATGTAATTTGTTATATCTAACTAGATAACAAATCTTGTTTAAAATAAAACATGTTTTCTTTCTATTATATACTTGTTATATTATGATATAATTAATTAAGTAAAAAATTCAAAGTATATTAAATAGAAAATCCATAAATGATATGTTATGTGATAGTAATTGCAAGAGAAATTTATCACATTAAAACGACATATTATTTTAAATATTCCTAGTCAAGATGTTTCGAGATGGGATATTGATACATTCGTTGAGACTAAAGTGTGTAACGCTTTCCAAATGTCGGGGAAGTGTAATACTCGTGGCTATTGGGGCACCAAGGGGTTACGTACTGATAGTTATTGGAAACTACAGATACTCACTCAAGAGTTTTCTATTGGTTAATATAACTAAAGTTAGACAGAGAGTCTCGATGTGACAATATTACATAGTTCCATCGACTTGAGAATACTACAGAATTTCAATGTGAACAATCAACTTTGATTGTTACTAAATTGTTGCATGAAATACATCGAATCAAATGACTATAGTTGGGTCTAAGTTAAAGCATTGGAAGTGAAACACTATTCAATAAAGAATTTGTCTCCTCGGTTATATGGGGTTAGTATCACAATAAACTACAGTCAACTCAAAATCAAAGTCACTGGTCGGAGAAGTACTTTTAATAATAATGGTTATTATTAACCAAGGATTTTTTTTGAACTTACAAAGTCGAATGTGGATGATGTTAGAATTTTGACCAATACCAAATTCCACACACTACAAGAAAAGTTGGTTTTTATAACACCAATAGATAAGACTTTATTCCATAGTGTTATATTTTGTTTTGATTTATTTTATTTAAACTATGTAATGCTGTTTGCGCCAAAATTGGTCACAAACCCCGAATGTCGTGAAAGCACCAGTTTGCAATCACAGATCACAAATATCAAATATGTAGAGAAATAAAAATGATGAACTCTCCGAAAAATTAGATGAAAGCAATAAATGACACAGGATTTATAGTGGTTCGGCGATCTTGCCTACGTCCACTCTGAAGTTGATGATTTTATTGATGTTCACTTGATGATTACAATTTCTTCTGATGTAGTACAACTGATTTTATGATTATAATCTGAATCTAAGGAAGCAGTGGTGATTTTGAGTAAATCTGGCAGAGTCTGGGCGCTCTTTAGCTCTTGAAATTGTCCGACCCCATTTCTGAATGACTAGGGGCTCTATTTATAGGTGTAGGAGGCTGATATTTCGCTTAAATCTCGGGAGACCAGTTCTGGTGCGTGAAGGGCCCACATGCCCGCTCTCAGGAAATCCGGGCCCACTTTGGGATCGATTCGAAGTCCATTCGAATCGATCAAGAAATCGTCCAATCGAGCTAAAATTTGGTGTGGACATTCTTCAACATGTGTGCAAGCTTCTGTGAAAATTTCATAGCATTTGGAATTGTAGATCTCGAGTTATGATCGATTCAAGGTTGCATTTCCGGTTGATGTGCTCTGTTCGAATCGATTCATTCGAATCGATAGGGTCGAATCGATGGTGTAGTGTGCGGAGGTGTTGACGTGGCGCGCGCTTCTCGCATCGATCCGCTTTTTACTCCGAGTCGACTGGGTCGACTCCTTCATTTTCGCCGCTTTGACTTAGTGGGCTCGAGGGAATGGATTCGAACGGAAGTTCGTTCGTATCGATCGCAATATATAGTAGCCGATCGATACGAAGTCGCTGCAACAGGATGGATTCGAAGCAAGGTCACTGGATGGATACGAAGTGGAGTGACTTCATGGATTCGAAGGACTTCATCCTGAGGGATACGAAGTGGAGTAGCTTCATGGATTCGAAAGTCCTCCAAGCTTGATGGATACGAGGTCGTGCGTGACGATGGATACGAACATATGCTTGTCGATGGATGCGAAGTCGATGATGGCTGATCGATGCGAATCGAGGCCAACTGCTGATGGATTCGAACAGGGAGACGTTGATGGATTCAAACAGGGAGGCGCTGATGGATTCGAACATAGGTGTTGCCTATGGATTCGAATAAGGGTATCCTCCTTCATCTTGCATCGATCATATCTTGAGCACACGAACTCGGATTAACCTGAAATTTGAAATGCTGGCTATCGCGGCTTTGCTTGTCATGTCTTGTCAATTGTAGCCTGATCCGGGCTCGGACAAAATTCATCGATATCCATGGTGAAATAGTGTATAACAAACTTTTATGACGAACTGTCTTTATTTTTTCAGTCAACTTTTTGGTGTCACGGCCTTGCCAAAAGGCGGGATAACATTTGCCCTCCAAAACATGCCTTGCGATAGGAAGGTGTGTTTTGTAGTTCCATAAGCTGGATGTTCATATCCTATCATCGACCTGTAAAGAACTTGATAGTCTTATCTGACCACGAATGACGATCGTTCGGGATCGTATGTCATTCGAGGCGATATGGGACCTTTCGAGGTCGGATGTCGTTCGTGGAAAATAGCGAAATGGGACCGTTCGCGGCAAAATGTGATCGTTCGCGATCGAGTGTCATACTTGGTGAATTGTGACCGTTCGTGGTCGGGTGCCGTACGAGGCAGAGTGTGATCGCTCACGATCGGGTGCCGTTCGAGGCGATTTGTGACCGTTCGCGGTCGGGTGCCGTTCGAGGCGATTTGTGACCGTTCGCGGTCGGGTGCCGTTCGAGGCGATTTGTGACCGTTCGCAGTCGGGTGCCGTTCGAGGCGAATTGAGTGTGCCCGGGGAGGGACTTAGTATCATCGATACTAGGTTTCACGTTCGGGTGAATTCTCGGATTGTTTGTTGCAACGGTTTATCGCCATCTTAGAGCATGCCTAGGGACCATTCGCGATCCCGTACATGTGTAAGTGGCTTAGCCGTTATGAAATCACAAGTAGCATTTTTTCATTGAAAATAAGTCTTTAGCAGAAATTTTAAACAGAATCAAGTTCAAATATTCAAATCAAGATGAAACAAAAGTAAAGCAAGGATGTCAAAGTGTAAACTCCCACAACGATAAGGTTAATAGTCATTCAGAGCATGCCTATGGACCGCTCGTAATCTCGCACATGTGTAAATGACTTACCTGTGTTGGTGAGAGGTTTACGATTTGTTCATCGTTATTTCAATTAATTGATAACCATACAGTGTCCCGGCTCAGGGTCACCCCTAGCTGATGTAGACGGTGGTCGCTCTGGCTCCACTGCTGGAGCTCGCCTTCTCACATACTGAAGTAGCATACCGTTCCTGATGTGCCCTTCCACCTCATCCTTTAGATGTCTACAGTCGTTAGTGTTATGACCGTTCAGTTCGTGGAACAAGCAATATCTGTCTGATTTCCTCTCGTCAACAGTGGGGTCCCTTCGTATTGGCCTACGGTAGGGAACTTGCTCTCGTGTATCTCGGTAGATTCGCTCCAAACTCTCATTCAGCTCTGAGTAGGTGGTGAATCGTGGCTCTCTCCGCAGTCGCTTTGGCCCGTCACCACTATCCTCAGCCTTTCGTTTTCCTTTATCCTTGCCTGAGTCCTTTTCGAGAGGCTTTTTGTCTTTAATTGCATAAACTTCTATTCCCTCTCCTTCTTCTCTTTCAGCATTAGCGTCTTCCAATCGCAAAAACTTTTCTGCCTCGTGATAGAATTCTCCTAGGTCCATAGGCGGATCCTTAGTTAATGAATTTTTGAATTCTGTGCCGTCAGCTACTCCGGACACAGCTGCCATCATAACCATGGATGGATCTGGCCGATCCACCGATGCCGCTGCCGCATTGAATCGCTTCAGGAAATTCCTCAAAGACTCCCCAGATTTCTGCTTTAGTGTTGCCAAACTCATCACATTCTTGGGTCTTGAAATGTGGACCCTGAATTGCCTCATAAATTTCTCAATCAAATCGGTCCATGTCCCAATGGAGCCGCTCTCTAGCTGTCTGAACCATAAAGCTGCTATGTCTATCAAATACAATGGAAAGCACCGGGCCATGACTTCCTATGATGCCCCCAGTACTTCCATGTGCCTTATATACCTCGTTAGATGGACCGCAGGATCCGTCCTCCCATCATACCTTTCCACTGTTGACAGTTTGAATTCTGGTGGGTTCCTAGCCAACCTAATCGCAGGAGAAAAGGGACTCATGTTCACGTCTTCAAGATCTATGTTTACTAATCCGCCTCTCATGGCTCGCCTGACCATATCTGCCAATCTATCGTTGTCTCCAAGTTGTAGTCCTCGTTCACTACCTTCGATCTGGCCCCCAAGTCCGTGTGAGCTTTCGAGTGTCTGCCCCCCTGGATGAGCGTTCATCCCTCTATCGCTGCCAGGTTGCTCGGATGTCCTTGTCTCTCTTCCTAGGTTCGGATCAACATGTCCTAAGTGTGTGCCCCCCAGCTCCGGCGCTGCGCTGGATGGTCCTGCTCCGTTCTGGACTCTGGTTGCTCCTTGATTTTGCGCTCCAAGTTGCCCAATCTGTTGAACCAAGTTCTGTATCATTTCTTCTTGTCTTCTCATCATTGCCTCCATCTCATCCCTGGTGATGAAGGCTGAAGCTTGGTTTGCCCCTGAGGAAGCCTCTTGACTTCCTTCGTGCTGGCTTCTCTCAGCTCTTTGCCTTCTACTTGTTTGTCGGGTCATTGTCTTTCAAATCTTCAAACTTTCAGATCTAAAATTCAAATCTTATGTAGCGGGAGCTAGTCCCTCTCAGTGAAAGCACCAAAGTGTTTGTGCCAAAATTGGTCACAAACCCCGAATGTCGTGAAAGCACCAGTTCGCAATCACAGATCACAAATATCAAATATGTAGAGAAATAAAAATAAAGAACTCTCCGAAAAATTAGATGAAAGCAATAAATGACACAGGATTTATAGTGGTTCGGCGATCTTGCCTACGTCCACTCTGAAGTTGATGATTTTATTGATGTTCACTTAATGATTACAATTTCTTCTGATGTAGTACAACTGATTTTATGATTATAATCTGAATCTAAGGAAGCAGTGGTGATTCTGAGTAAATCTGGCAGAGTCTGGGCGCTCTTTAGCTCCTGAAATTGTCCGACCCCTTTTCTGAATGACCAGGGGTTCATTTATAGGTGTAGGAGGCTGATATTTCGCCTAAATCTCGGGAGACCAGTTCTGGTGCGTGAGGGGGCCCACATGCCCACTCTCAGGAAATCCGGGCCCACTTTGGGATTGATTCGAAGTCCATTCGAATCGATCAAGAAATCGTCCAATCGAGCTGAAATTTGGTGTGGACATTCTTCAACATGTGTGCAAGCTTCTGTGAAAATTTCATAGTATTTGGAATTGTAGATCTCGAGTTATGATCGATTCAAGGTTGCATTTCCGGTTGATGTGCTCTGTTCGAATCGATTCATTCGAATCGATAGGGTCGAATCGATGGTGTAGTGTGCGGAGGTGTTGACGTGGCGCGCGCTTCTCGCATTGATCCGCTTTTTACTCCGAGTCGACTGGGTCGACTCCTTCATTTTTGCCGCTTTGACTTAGTGGGCTCGAGGGAATGGATTCGAACGGAAGTTCGTTCGTATCGATCGCAATATATAGTAGCCGATCGATACGAAGTCGCTGCAACAGGATGGATTCGAAGCAAGGTCACTGGATGGATACGAAGTGGAGTAACTTCATGGATTCGAAGGACTTCATCCTGAGGGATACGAAGTGGAGTAGCTTCATGGATTCGAAAGTCCTCCAAGCTTGATGGATACGAGGTCGTGCGTGACGATGGATACGAACATATGCTTGTCGATGGATGCGAAGTCGATGATGGCTGATCGATGCGAATCGAGGCCAACTGCTGATGGATTCGAACAGGGAGACGTTGATGGATTCGAACAGGGAGGCGCTGATGGATTCGAACATAGGTGTTGCCTATGGATTCGAATAAGGGTATCCTCCTTCATCTTGCATCGATCATATCTTGAGCACACGAACTCGGATTAACCTGAAATTTGAAATGCTGGCTATCGCGGCTTTGCTTGTCATGTCTTGTCAATTGTAGCCTGATCCGGGCTCGGACAAAATTCATCGATATCCATGGTGAAATAGTGTATAACAAACTTTTATGACGAACTGTCTTTAGTTTTTCGGTCAACTTTTTGGTGTCACGGCCTTGCCAAAAGGCGGGATAACAAATGCTGCTTGATAGAATTGGCTCCCTGAATTATTTTCATTTCCGCTTTCCCAATAATTTATTCCCACTCAAAACCATAAACTACCGCAACTTTCCCTAAAATTAAGTAACTTTTCCCTTGCTTACCCTCGCTATCTTCATCAGAATCTCCTACAACCTTTCTGACCCCACTTTCATCACTATCTTTCGCTGGGGAGTTGTCAATGTTACGTCTGCATCCGTGTACTCAAACCCATCATTCACAAGCTGTTGCTCGAGATTCGAGCGGAGTTTTGAGAGGACGATGATTTTGAGTCTGTTGGCCGGGGTGTCGTTGGATGAGGAAGCATTGGAAATGTACAAGGAAGAGGAGGATAGCTCTGGAATGTTTCCCACCATTAAAAATGTTCCGAGGTTCGATGATTCAAGAATATGATCTTCTTTGTTATCTCTATTTTGCACTAAATTGCAAAATAAGTTTAGGATATTATAGAATTTTTGATTAATTCATAATGGATTTTTAAAGTAGATAATAAAAAATTATAGCAGCAACTAGTTGTGGATTACAACATAGTGCTAATTTGAATGGATCTTAAGGCTACTTTAACACTAGATGGGAGTAAATAGTGTTTTAAAACCTTTATGGAACTTTTTAACTTATTTCAAGATTTGAATCAAACACAGATAATCAATCATAGAAATATATACTAACAGGAAATCGTAGATATAAATAAATGCAGTAAAAGTAAAGTAATGAGTTAGAGAGATGACACCAGGAGTTTTATACTGGTTCAGACTTCTCCTTCATCGAATCTGGAACAATTTCTTGTACAGAATTCTTTTCATTTACCTACTTTAACTAGGTAGCATGCAAACCCGAATATAGTCTCGATTTTAAGGCTATGAGATACACCCTCCCATCTCACGAGTCTAGGGTAAACTCTCTTGATTTACTAGAAAATAAGATTACCCTAGATTTAGATGAGCTACTAAGCACGCCCACTTGATTTGAACGGGCAACAAGCACACCCAAAAAAATAAGATACAAGATATTATATAGCTCTTCTGATAGTGGTTTAATCTTTGAGTTTGTAGAGAGAATGCTTTCAAAATAGTGGATAGTTTGTAGAAAATCAATCCAGTAAAGTATGGAATAACTTTGTATATATTTTGAAGAATATAGAAAGTAGTTTTTAAGAAATATAACAAGAGAGTAAAAAGTACGAAGAAAGTGAGAAAATTAATTAAGAAATTGTTTGCACTCCTCTTTATATAGTGAATGAACATAAGTATCCATTCGTGAAGAGATGTGTTCAAAAAACTTGTTTTCAAAATTTAAAAATAAGACCAATGGTATTGTCGACATATCAAGAAGGGGTATGTCGACATACATATATTAATTCTGAAAAATGATTTTTCTTTTAAATTGTTTTCAAACTTCTATATTTTTGTAAAATAATTTTAAACATAATTTTTAAATACTTTGAACACATAAAAAACTTTTATAAAATATTTGTAAAAAATATTTCAAATTTAAATAATTTATGTTGATTAAAATATCAAAGATCGGAAATTTGTGATAAAGATCAGAATCTGCTATCAGGGACTTTAAATATTTGTTCTAATCATTCATACTAAACACTAGGGCCTAGAGCTCTTCAAGTCTTTTGTCTCTAAACTCATGAGTCCTAATCATCATATCTAAATCTTCATTCTTAGTCTTTATACCGATCAGTCTTCAAGTTTAATCATTTTGTACCTGTATAATATTCTGGAATATGTACTATACAAGTTGACAAAACATTAATATTTATATTTATATGGTTGTTGTCATCAAAATTAATATTTGTGGTATTAATAATCTTCCCCTTTTTGATGATGACAACCATGTAAATATTCTTGTATATAAAATATAATATAACTCTCCCTTAACATATGCAAGTATTATATATTTTATATTTTTCTCCCCCTTTGTCATCAACAAAAATGGGTAAAAAACAAAAGTCCCTCTAAATGTGATATACTTATCAACTATGGAGTCAAAATCAATAATTAAATGTGATATACTTATATATTGAGTAACGATTAAATTCTAAATTATATACTAAATATTGAAGACATTAAATAAGACAAGACAAACTTTATTAGTAAATCAAACTTTTATACAATCAAAACAACCCTAAACAAACCAAATCAAATTATACAAACCTATAACAATCCAAACCTATAACAATCCAAACCTAACTATATTTATAAACAAACAAATGAAACCAAAAAAGTACATGCGAATCAATGTTTCTTTTTGACTATTGGAGACTTATGGATAGAGCAATTGGGATAGTGGAGGTAAAAATTTCCATTTTGTTCCACGATATTTCCATTATAGTCAAAGTTTACTTCCCCTACACACTTAACCTTGTCGCCTTCTATTTCATCATCATCCTTTTCTTCTTCCTCTTCCTCGTCATTCATTGGGTAATGAGTGAGAAGATTGGGGGTATCTTCCTCAATCACTATTGAATTAGTCTCACTATCCAATAGATGCTTTTGAAGGTTTCAGAGAATTTTTCCTTATTCCTCTTGCTCTTTCAAAAGATGAATTTGGACAACTTCAATTTCAGAAAGCATTTTAAGGACATGCTTCAGGTCATCTTCAATTTTAGTGACTTTGGTTAAGGTACTGTTATGAAATGGTCCTAAACTAGAGACATTGAAGTTTAGGGTGGATTTCTCTCTTTGCCTTTTGGAGTTTAAAGGATCCACGAATTTTTATTTGATTTTGAGTTTTCAGGAAGAAGAAGACAGGGAAATGAGTGTAAATTCAAATTTTGGTGGTTATATAAATAGATTTCGAATTTCAAATTAAAGAGAGACAAGCAGGTTTCAAAAAAAATGGTATGTATGTCAATATATATAGGAAGCATATGTCGACATATGTAGCTAATTTTTTTTATTTTCGTTATATTTTAATCAATAAAAGCTACTATATTTAAATTTATGTGAATGAACATATTCCTAGTTATCTTCTTAGTTTAACGAAGGCAGCTTATGCTAACGTTTTTGTTAAGATATCATTTATTTGATTTTCAGTATTTTAAATTCTAGTGAAATAACTTCTTTATTTACGTTGTCTCTTAGAAAATGATGTCTTATGTCTATATGTTTGGTCCTAACATGATATGTTAGATTTTAGATAAATTTAGTGCACTAGTATTATCACAATATATTGGTGATTGTTTCAAATTTAAACCAAAATATTTTAAAGTTTGTTGCATACAGATAACCTATGAACCGGCTAATGCAGCTGAGATATATTCTGTCTCTGTTGCAGATAGAGAAATAGAATTTTCCTTTTTTGCTAAACCAGGAAACAAGAGAGTGTCCTAAAAAGTGACAAGTCCACTTGTACTTTTTCGGTTTGATTTACATCCAACATAGTTAGCATCACTATAAGATA
This sequence comes from Allium fistulosum, assembly GCA_030737815.1. Lineage (NCBI taxonomy): Eukaryota > Viridiplantae > Streptophyta > Magnoliopsida > Asparagales > Amaryllidaceae > Allium > Allium fistulosum. The sequence continues at coordinate 285,766,998 of CM060904.1, read as the reverse complement.
TTAAGTTAAAGGAGTCTTCTTTTGGATAGAAGAGCACATTGCTAGTGTCTTGTTTACATATCTTAGAATACGTCTTATGGCGTTTAGACTAGTTTTCTTATGTTGAGATTGATATCATGCTCAGAGACATATACTATGCATTATATCGGGTCTACTAGCAGTTATATAAAGTAAAGATCCTATCATATATAGTTTTTGATTTACATCTTTTGAATTTTATTCCTTATTTAGTTTTTTGTTCGTCGACAGAAATTCTATCGGTTTAGAAAACTGTCGAATGAATTTAGAAATAAAATATACCGCAAGAGCACGGTGTACAAATGTAGCATGTGGCGAATACGGGTCGATCCGCAGGGAATTGATGATTTTAAAATTCTATCCAATCAAATTAAACCAAAGTCGAGTGATTGTTAACTAACTAAAAGAAAGTAAAAACAAACTAAAACAAAGGAGAATAAAAAGATGAGATTAAAGAGCAGTTTAGAGGCAAATCCCCTCTCATGATCATATAAATCAACATAATGACATTATGATCTCTTTTTGGTCATGTGTGAGTTTAGTTGATGCATTTATCATAAGCATGGCCTAATTGTGTTATTAATTAACACACTTAAACCATCAAAATTTAATGCACCCTCTAACCCACTTACTAACTTCAATGAAAATGATATGAAATCAAAAGTAGAATCTATTTTAAGCATGGTTTATTAACTATTAAATTAGAAACATAAACCATCAAATTTTGATTCTAAATCCACTTCCATTACCATGATCATATGTAGACGAAGCGGTAATTAATGATCATATGACTAAGCATAGACTATTTGTTTTGAACAATATAAGTTATCAAACTCAATATTAAACACAAAACCACACAAACATCTACTTTCCATTAAGCACAAAAGAGACATAAAAGAAATTATGTTTCATCTACATGATTCAAGAGAGATTCATTACCCCTAAATTGAAGGGATTAGCCTCTCATTTTTGTTATCAAATCAACAAATGTAGAAAACAACATTAAACAAACAAGAGGAAAAAGAGAGAAAAAAGAAAGGAAAAACTAATCTACTTGCATGAAATAAGAGAGATCTACACTACAACATGAAAGGAAAAGAAGCATGTAAAAGAAAAGAGAGTACTAATTAACATTAAAAAAAATAAAAGTTACATGAAAATAAAAATATGGTTAAGTAGCCATGAAAAGAGAAAGAGAGCTTTGAGTTTTATTTTTGAGCCTAAACTCAACTAAGAGAGACTAAGGGAGGAGAGAGTTACATGAAACATAAGGGGTCTTTATACATGTATGAAACCCTAATTCATATTTTTGGGGAATGCCCAAAATACCCTTGAGAAAGTGTGGAGGCCAAGTAATCATTAGCTTCTACTAATCATCATTTAAGTGTACATGAAGCCATTAACTCCATAAGCATGTGCATTAGCCTCTAATTTGTACATTAAGGTAGGTGGGTAGGTGGGGTCCTCCATTATCATGCCTTTGAATTATTTCCATCTTCATTTCTTTATCTTCACTCTTGTGCATGCATACATCTTCATGAAACCACTTGTATATGAATTTAAATTCCTACAAAATAATATAGAAATTTTCAATTAAATTTTAGGAAATTAATATATGCACAAAAATGACCACTTTGCCCTTGGATGAAGACGAATATGTGACGATTTGAAAATAATATGAATTTTGGTTTAAACAAGTTAAAATACCCGATATGATCATTTATTTAATTTAAATAGATTAAATATGGTGGTAAAAATATACACATTTACGTGCACATCAAATACCCCCACACTTATCTTTTTATTCGTCCTCGAATAAAGAAAAACTAAGATAAATCCGTTTTCGTAGGGAGCACGATTACATTGAGCGTATGCAACAAGCCGTTAAACCTATGGGTGTCCCCAGTAGGACAAGTGTTGTCTCGTGAGGGTTTTCAGCGGATACTTCCCACAAAATCCAAATGCAGGATGAAAATATTTACAAAATATAAGATTTATTTACAAAGGGATGAATGTGAGTTTTTGGAAATATTTTCGAATGAAGGATTTACTTTTAAATTAACACAAATAAGTTAAATATAGGTTTGGTTATTATCTTGAAAATTTAAGTAACTTACTTATCAAAATTTCCAATAAAAACGAAGTTATTAAAGCAAATAAACTATAGTTTAACTCGTTGTTTCAGTTGATAACAAAGTGTAACTATGAAATGGATCCTTAGTTGATTATCAAAGTTTATCAAAATGGTATATTCATTTCTTTTCAATAACAAGTCAAATCAAATAAGTTTAAAAATAGTGCTAGGATTTCAATTGCTTACTCTCTCTTATTTTTGAAAATTTTATTGATATTAACAATTTTTACATATGCCTAACTCAGATAAACCGAGGCCAGATATATTACCCATGCACTGCCTTGCGGACTGATGTGAGGGGAATACAGAGTGTGGCGAGTGAACACACGAGTGTGAACACCTATTGACTGTAGGCGTTATTAAAAAGAATTTTTACATATAGACACTAAACTCAGATAAACTGAGGCCAGATATACCGATCGTGCACTGCCTTTCGGGCTTACGTGAGAAGGATACAGAGCATGGCGAGTGAACACACGAGTGTGAACACATGACTCTAGGTGTTTATTAAGAAATATATACATATATACAAGAATTTTTGTTTTGTTTTGTTTTTTTATATTTTTTTAGAAAGAGAGAGTTTCGCGCTATCATCTTAGCACCATTTAACTTAGAAGACAAAAAAAATGTTATATCATTTACTTTAAATCAACCACTTTTTAAAAACAAAGATTTTCAATTAGGATATATTTCATAATTAACACGTATGAATCTTCCTATATACTAGTTAAACCATTGTTATTTGTAATCAAACTTCATTTTTACTTTTGTTAAGACAAATAAATTTTTAAAAATTTCAATTTAATAAACCAAAGCCATATATTTATCTTATATTGTTTCTTTAAAAATAAATCAAAAGAATATATATATATATAGAGTTTTTTTAAAAGAAAAAGCAAAAATAAACCATGAAAAATTAAAAGTGAAGATGAGTCTCCTCCCTACACTTGACTTTGACTGTGTCCCCACAGTCAACCCAAGTGGAAGGAGAAAAAAAAGATGACCTATATTTACATGAAAACGAAAAGATTATTATTTACAAGAGTTCAGAAAGTATATCGTCAAGAAGTAAATGAAACGATCTTCCAAAGACCGATTCATTTGTCTCGTCAAGTATACGAGACACGACTTAAGCTCGGAAAACCAAACCATACAAGATTTCGAAGTTGAATTTGGAATTGGAAAAACGAATGCCGTTTTATTAAAAATTGTACGAGTCACTTTATTTTCAATGATTTTTGGGGTTGATAAAACGATTGATTGAAGTTCAAGTTTATTTTCACCAAATTGAAATTCAAGCTGTTCATTGAAAAATTCTTCAAAATTATTGATTTCAAAATCAAATTGGTGATTTAAATCTTCCCTATCAGAGTTTAACGACTTGTTTTCAAAAAGTCCATAAAACTCGTGTTTGTTAAATTCGACTTCCTTTGCTGGATTATCAACAACTTCATTGCGTATCTCAAGTTCAAAATCCAAAGTTGTTGTATTCAAATTTTCAGAAAAAGGAAGATTGAAATTTAAATCGAGTTTCTCACCCTCAAAAGAATTGAAATCCAAGTCAATCACCAAATTTTCAACAACTTCGTTAAGATCGTTATTTTCAATTTCAAAAGTTGTTATTTGAAAATCATCGATTTGGGTAAAAGATGGATTATTGTTTGACTCGTCACACGTTGGAATTTGATTTTGTTTTTCACGTTGTTTCATATATGTTTCAAACAACGAATTCGTGTGATCATTGTAAAGTTCGTTCATTTGCTCAACAAAATCCAATTTATAATTATTGACATGAGGATTTTCACTTTGAAATTATTGAGAACAAAGATTTTCAATCGTAACGTGGTTAAGATTATTCCCATTGCCAAATTCGTTTGAAAATTTGTTTCCATTTTCATTTTGAGTTTGAAATTCATTTTGGAGTTCGAAATTGAATTGGCATGGGTTATAATCGAAATCGTTTGAATTTTGAATTGAATTCAAATTTTGATTATTTTGAAAATCTTGACTTGAGTTATCACACAAATAAGAATTACACAAATCATTTATCATTTGATTTTGTTGTGTAGAGATTTCAAGTAGAGATGAAATGCTATTTTCGAGATTCGAGAGTGGTTTGTCATTTTGAAAATTTTGTGGTTCGAAACTCAAATCGTTTAAACAATAGTTGTTGTTGAAATATCCATAAGAATTTGGAGTGAAATCATATGGATTATATTGATTTTCACAACTATTGTAAAATTCACGTAAGTGGGGAAACTCGGACATTTTCAAGAATGTTTTTTGTTTTTTTAAAGGAAAAATATTTACAAATAAAATTTATTTTTCAAAAGGGAAATTGATTTTTGTTTTGTTTTTTGGTTTTTCAATTTTTTCTTTGTTTTTGAGAAGGTTTTTTTTTGTTTTTTTGTTTTAAATATGCATGAACTAATACAACTAAATGAATGCAAGGGTTAATTACAAATGATTTATCCTAAGTTAACTCAAAATTGTATAATCATACTTTGTCTTAAATCAACAAGATAGTTCTCAGCCAGGTAATGGGCAGGGGTTATCGGTGCACCATGAATCACCGTAGCAATGCAGCCGAAGGTTTAAGTACCTTCAGAGGAACAATTCAGTATAATATTTACGAACCACCGTAATATTTATAATTGATTATTGCTCTACCGTAGCCTAGACACCGAGAAATTAAATTGTTCAAAGAAGACAAGTTGTCAATATACAATTGAAAGTTATCGATGTCTAACTGTAACGGCTCGACTTTTCGACGCTCGAAAGTCGACATTAATATGTCCACTGTATCAAATGCCGCGCAATCGAATGCCGAAAAACCGAACCATTAGGGTTAAAAGAAGAGGTAGAAGAAGACAGAAGAAAAGAAAGAACAGAAACAGAAACAATATTAGAATCTCACATATCGCAGCGGAATAATATACAATAGATAAAACAATAATCTTTAAAACAAAAGACTATATCAGTTTATACATACATCAATCAGAGTCTATATGCAACTCAATACAACAATGGACAGTTTATATAAACCTGTCCCGTACAGAATACACAGCGGAATAAAATAAACAAGTACGGTAGTACGCTTCGCCATCCAGCTCATCTCCAAAGCTCCAGAATATCCAGAATATCCTGAAAACATAACTCTAGGCTGCCCGTGTGGAAAATTATGGGCACCCAGAGTTTAGAAAGGGAACAATAAACTCCGAGTCAGTCATGGTGACTGGTGTGAGATCGTAAAACAGTTATTTTTGCAAAGAAACTAAAACAGCTTCGCAATGCTTTTGGAAAATGAAACTACCATAAGGCCTCCTTCCACACACACAATGCAATCGCAGAATTGGAGGAGATTTCCCCTTATGATAGTCAAAAATGCTTACTACGCAAAATCAGTTGATATTATTATTAATGTCTAGTGTGGAAAACATTTCGAAAATATAATATCAATCTTAGCCAAAATACAACCATTGTTGTATCTCTACTATAGCTACTACGTTCAATAGCAGGTTACCGCCACATTCCATAGCAGGTAATACAATTAAAAAAACCGTACGGGATTCGTATTGTTTCTTTGGATTTCCAACAAATGGTCAGGCGAAGGAACTTCCTTATACCGAAATGGAAATGCCTCTGGAAAGACGCCCCGAGAACCTAACCGGATCTCTGCAAACAAAAGGCCGACGCTACCTCACGCTCTAACCGAGCTGTAACTAGGTAACTAACACACGAGCTATGCCATCCCCCGGTCGTTACCAACCTTTATCCGAGGATCCTCAATCATAACGCAACAGCCACAAAATATAATCAACATAGGTAAAATATCTGGGCTTCATACCATGATATCACCTTTTATCTAGAAGGAAATGGCATTCCCTAGACGCGCTACCGCTACAAACCTTTGTCGCAACATTCCTGTTTCGGCCATTACCGGGTTGTGAGGCTCGACGAAGTCTCGTCCACAAAGCAACGCTTTTTCACAAAGCCACGCTTTTTCACAGAGCCACGCTTTTTCACAAAGCAACGCTTTGACCAACAACTGATCAACAACACTTCGTGTGCCACATTACCAAATTGGGAATGTATCACTAGTAACCATCAACTACATAACCTCTGAGCTCGTACGTCTCAGAGAAGGGTGTTAAGCTAAGAGAATAAATTCTCCGCCACCAACAGAAATGTATTTGATAGAAACCAGCTTTACATCTCAAAGTGTAATGTCAGACACACATCCATACAAGTCCGTTCCGGGATCGAACGGAACCGAAGGCACTTCCAAAGAAGCCCTTGCAATCCGGATATTTACTAATCACGTCCGGACTTCCCATCACAAAAAGAGTGATATAAATCTCTATACCGGAGCAACTCGGTGCAGAGACATTTGATAGGTTGTCCTTTCATTTTCACAAATATCCGGTCTTCACACCGGTCTTCAAATGTAGTCCATTCACGACGTATCATTATTCGGAATGGGTTATATGACACAAAGGTCCTCTCCCGGCTTAACCGAATAATGAGCGTTTGTTTTAAAAACAAATCAAGTGTCATTTCAAAGGCAAATATTGATAGTCGGTTATTTAACTATCAACAACATTCACAACAATCAATCAATTCAAATAATTTTTCCCAAATTATTTATTTCAAAATATCTTCAAAAGATATATACATTTTCCACACTTCACATTTGAAAATCAATTTCAAATCATATTTTACACTTCACATTTGAAAATCAATTTCAAATCATATTTTACACACTTTAAAAATAAATCAATATTTATTTTTAAAACAAATTTCCCTTTCCTTTACCAATTCTATTCGGAATTTACTTTCCTAAAAATCCACTTTTACACGATTTCCAAATCGTTTTCCAAATATTCATTTTCAACACCAAATCAACTCTCAAATTGATTTATCAATTTTATTTCAAATTCCAAATCGAATTTCAAATTGATTTTTGAATTTACTTCAACACCGAATCGCATTTCAAATTGATTCTAACTTTAATCCCAAATACCAAATCATTATTTTACAAATCGATTTCCAAATTAATTCTCAACACAAAAATCAATTTTCATTCAACATCAAATAAGTTTTCATATCGATTTCTCAAAGATTTATTTCAAATACCCAATCAATTATCAATTTGATTTCAAACAAATTTATCCCCTTTTAAATAAACTCTTTTATTCTTCCAAACCATCCAAAATTCAATTTTTTTTTCAGAAATCCAAAGTCAATTATTTCTAGTATCCAACGATACCAAAAATACATTCGGCTAAATTATAGCCTTCAACAAATTCAATCACAGATATAATCATACACATATTATAAATAATCAATCACACAACATATGAAATCAATTCAAATGTTTTGAGGAATCCTGTTGGATCCCTCCAACCTGTTTCCCTGCATCCACAAATGTTAGCACAATACCAATTCCACTTCGAGGTGGAATATCGTGGTATATGGGATTTATAAAAATATATCATCCGCTTACTAACAGCGCAATAGGGTCTCATCCGCTATATAATTGCGGGAAATCAATCAATCCAATATATACATATGCCAATATGTATATATTGCTATATATATAGATATATCCTACTATATCTAATATCACAATCCAAACAGCAATCAAATCAATAACTGAAAATTCCACTTTTCATTTGAGTGAGAAGATCTCACCTTAGCTTTAATTTGCAGTCCATTTCCATTCCAGTTTATTTCTTTTAGATATTGACCTTGTATAAACAATTATACAATTCATTTGCATTCCATTTGCGCCAACCCTAACTACACTCCCTGCCCTACCTCGCGCCCGAACGCCCTCGATCGAACTCCCCTCTCGAATACGCGAGCGCGATGGTGCTTCCTCCCCTCGATTGAACGATTGATTTGTTTGAATTTACTTTGGCGTTCTGTTCGATTTTTCATTTGATTGAAAAAAAATCGAAAGAGGAAGACGCCATTTTATTCCATTTTATTTTGAACGAGATGTTTGATTTTTTTCTTTCTGTTTTGAATCTGTAGAAAGAAATGAGAGGGGCAGTAGTTTCTTTTGTTTTCAGCTGCGATGTTTTGAAAAGGGGAGAAGTACTATGTGAAGTGAGGGTAACGTGTTGTTCTCAAAAGAGGGAACATCATTTAAAGAAATGAGCTGACTGATGGTAAAGAATTTCAACTCGATGTTGACTAGTGCATGTGAATATACACATATATTAAATTGATTTCAAATTTTCTCAATTCGCACGACAATAAATCATCGATATCCTATCGATGCATGCCGCCAGGCGTTTGTAACATCATACGCCTATTCCGAACGCAACGGAAAAGGTTCCGAGTCCAAATTCAATCGTATGGAGAAGATAGCTTTTTGGACCAGTTATAATATTAAATTTTCAATTTAATTTCAGCGCGTTTGCTTATCGTATGGCCAAACGATTACTCCAAACATTACGAAAATTGAAATCCGATAATAATACAATATTACGGATCCAATGAAACTGGTTTCGTCAGATTCCGAGACTGTGCCCCGGAACGCTATTTTTAAATTCAATTTAAACAACTAAATTTCAAAACTGAACAAAACAGTTCTAAATTCGATTCTAAAGCTTTTATTATCTTCAGTATAATCTATATGAATTTTTCTAAGCCTTTGAAATATTTTTAACTGGCTTAAAATTGAAGATACAAATTTTTACCCAGTTTCACTAATTTAATTTAATAATTTAATCGCCAAACTCATAGCAATATTTTGAATTTCAAATTAAACTATCATTCGAATATTTAAACTCAATTAAATATTCACATTTCAAATGTCAAAAATTCAGGGTCGTTACACTAATCGTTATTATTAATCAAAATCTAAGATGAAATGCAAAGCAGAAATTAAACGTGTATTAACAATGCAACTACGAATGGATTTTTTTTGGTTTTCTGAATTTTTTTTAAATGCAAGTAAACAACAATGCAAGACAAACAAAAACAATAGATATATACAATGCAAGGCAAATAAAGAGAAAATTATAAATAAGCAAGCAGTTTTTTTGGCAAGCTCAGCACGCATGAAATAAAAACAAAATACATATACATTTTTTTTGAAAAGGAAACTTAAAAGTGAGGTTTTACTTAAAAAAAATTTTTTAAAGAAAAATATAAAATATAGAATGCACACAAATTAACTAGAAAGAAAAGTAAATCAAAATTTAACAACTAAATGAAAACAGAATTTTTTTTAATGAAGATAAGAACTTAACAAAAACGAAACCAAATTCACTTACCTAATTCACTAAACAAAAAGTTAAAAGAAAACAAGCTCGGTCACTCTTTTTTTATGCAAAGAAACTAAAGGCTATAAGAAAGTTTTCTTTTTTTAAATTTAAATGAAAACCAGCCCTGGCCCAATAAAAATAGACGAAACAAACTTGACCTCCTCTTCTCAATCAAAACATCGACAGGCTCTCAAAAAAAAAATCTCAAATCAATACTATTTCTCAAATCGAAAACTCTTTTTTTTATAGTGAAAATCAGTTTACTTCGAAATCAATGGCGGGGGATTCGAGGTTGCGTTCGCGGTTTGCAATGGAGGTTGGTGTTTTGAACTTTGCAGTTGGTGATGGAGTGCGGCGTTTGATTTGTTGAGGCGAGTGGTTGATAGTCAAAGCGAATTGAGGTGGAGATGGAATGGTCGTGGAGGTTGTTGCACGATTGAGGATGATGTTCAATGATTTGGAAGTGGAGATGCTCGGTGTAGAATTGGCTCTGATTGTTGATTGCGGTGGAATTGTTGACGTAATGGCAGTCATTGGTTGCGTTCTTTGGGCAGTGAGTGATGATGTTGTTCGATTTTTGGTATGGTGATGATTGGGTACTAGGAAATTTTAGTCGCGATTCAATACAGGTTTCAGTGGCTTCGAATTCAAGTTCAAGCTCGATTGTGGTGATATGCGGTGATTCGATTATCAATTTGGTTTGCTTGGCGGGTGGTAGTAGGAGACAGCGGATGTAGCCATGATGGTATTCGTATGGAGGATGTTGAAGGATACTGGGAGGAGTTAGTGATGGCAAGCAGGGGTAGTGGAAAGTCGGTGGTGTTGGTGTTCAGGCAAATGAAGTTGTAGTGGTTTACAGTGGAAGTATTGGGCAGCAGGGGATGGTGGTGGAACAGTGAAGTCTTGTTGAGGTTAGAAGGGAGGGGAATGTCAGGTGAAGTTATGTAGTTCCCCTTTTTTTTGGCGATATGCAGTTCAATTGAAGTATGGCAGCAGTTCAGTTGACGTAGTGATATGCAGAGCGAAATGTGAGGTAGCTGTTTGTAGTTGAGATGTCACGTATGATTGGTGTGTTGGTTGTTTTTGCTGTTGAGTGAAGATATGAATTGGTGTTGTTGAAGAAGTTTGTACAGGTAGAAGATTGTTACAGTGATAAGTGGTGAAGTCAATGAACATAGGCTGATGTGCACGTTTTGGAGATGACTGTGATGGAATGTGGATGGTTGCAGAAAGTTCAGGTGATGGCGTGGTCAGGTGATATGGTCGAGCACAGTTGATCAGAGATGGTTTTGACTGTTGGAGATGAGCTAGAGCAGTGCTGCTTGAACTTGTTTGATGTCAAATATGTGGTTTATGGGTATGTAGCATAGGTTGTCGATATGAGAACTTGGGTTATTTTTGTTTGAGTTTGAGTTTGGTATGTGACAGTAGTGTAGTGGAAGGGTATTGCTGATGTGGGGGAGAAATGGAAGGAGGTTGATGGTAGGTGAATAGAGAGATTATATGTTGTATATGGTGGCAGTGTAGTTTGATCAAGTTTGATATGTAACAATGGCTTGAATGGGAGTATGACGGCAAAATCTGTTGGAGACAAAGGTAGTTTACAGGAGGAGGTCGAATTGGAGAAGATGAAGGAGAAGGTGTGGTGGTGGTGATGTTTGAAATTGAAGTATGGCCAGAGGTGATGAAGTGGTATTGCAAGGGTAGTGACTGGTGGTCAGCAAGGAGGAATGTATATGGGTAGGTTGTTGTATTGGAAGAAGTGCAACAGTATGGTGGTAGAATGTAGTGGCAGAGGTTGTGTAGAAAAGAACTGTTGTCGAGTGATGAATTATACGTAACAGTGAGTAGGGTGTGGAACTTGGTTTTGAAGAAGTAAATGGCAGAGGGGGTTTGTGTGGTGTAGGAGTAATGTGCACTGATGCACAAAGAGGAAATGCACAGAGAGAAAATGCACAGAGTGGAACTATTTGCAAATGTAAAAGCTAAATTTGTGAAATCAAAGCAAAAATTACAAATGTAAATGAAAATAAATGAAATAATTTTTTTGTTTTTTTGTTTTGTGTATGTTTTTTTTCTTTTTAAATATGAAATGCAAATGAACAAAATGTTGATTCATGACATAAGCTTCAGAGATCATACGACGAGAATACTATACGAAAGCGACAAAAAGAGAATAAGCGTATATTGTGCACTACAAAGGAGACAAGACTACAATCCAGAGATTAGTATGAATATTTTATTGTATTGAGTCTTAGAATATTGTTAAAATCATTCCTTAAGTAGTCAACACACACACAAATTATTATACATTAATTTATACATAAAAACGTGTGTACTGTGCAATTGACAGCAGGTCGGCCAACCGACCAGGAACTTCGGTCGACCGACTCTGTGTCAATGCACATATATGCACTGTTCAGTGTACGTTTTTGAAACTCAGCTGACCGGCCAGTTTTCTCGGCCAACCGACCTGAGAATAATGGCTAGTTTTCTGAAGAGTTGCGATCGTTCGTGAAGAGGAATCTCCTTCAATCCAAGAGATACAGACACAACTTTTGATTGAAACTCTTCATGAAAGATTGTAACTATTCTACAACTATATAAACATGTTCAATTCACTTCTATATTAACCAATTCTTGTTTATAATTCTGAAATCTATTATCTATTATTCTCTGCAAATAAAAAGCATTCATTCACATTCAATATCACTAGAATCCTTGAATAAATTCATATACTTCGATTCTACGTGATTATCTTCCTTCTAAATCTTCACACACATATATACTCTTGAGGATTTGATTATAGGAAAGTTGTACTATCAAAAGACAATTAGTGTTATTCAGAACACATTCGTCAACAAATTATTTGTATTAAGTTGAAGTCCTCTTCGGCCGTTGAGGCGGAAAAATTCCTATTCGGCTGCTCAGGTGTTGTATACCTATTCCTCCGGGTTATGTGAGGGGTTTAGTTTAAATCCAGAGGGTATTCTGGGACTGGACGTAGAACGGGAAGTTCGAACCAGTATAAAAATTCCTGGTGTGCTTAATTTAAATTTTATTATACTGCTATTATCAGTTTCCGCATTTATATATCATATTACACGATCCTTAGTACTGCACGTACACTTTCATTTGGTATCAGAGCAAGGTTATCCTATAACTGTCACAAAGTTATTTGATATTTATTTCTAGTAATATGGCAATAACACATACTAACGATTTTGACACTAACACTAATACTAGTTTCATAGAGGGTCAATCAACTTCACGACCTCCACTTTTTAATGGTATAAATTATAATTATTGGTCAACTAGAATGAGAATCTATATGCAATCTAGTGGATTTGATATATGGAATGTTATACAAAGTGAGTACACAACTCCTACTGGAGAATACTCAACTTGGAGTAACACACAAAAACTAGATGCTACATCAAATGCAAAGGCTATGAATATTTTATTTTATGCATTAGATAGAAATGAATTCAATAGAGTTAGCATGTGCACTTCTGGTTATGAAATTTGGAGAACACTTAAGATAACACATGAAGGAACGAATAAAGTTAAATTAAGCAAAATCTCTATGTTGAAAAATCAATTTGAAAATTTCAAAATGAGGCCAAATGAATCTATAAATGACATGTACTCTAGATTCCAGGATATTTATCATGCTTTACTATCACTAGAACAAAAGTTTACTGATTTTGATGTTGTTACAAAAATCTTAAATTCTTTAACGGACGAATGGGAAAGAAAAGTCCTAGCCATTGAAGAAGCAAGTGATTTGTCAACATTAAAACCAGAAGAATTGATAGGTAATTTAATGTCCTACGAAGTAAATTTGCAGGCAAAGAGAAATGGAGCACAAGAAAAGAAGAATGTGGCATTTCAAGCAGAAAAAGATGACTTCGACTCAGAAAATGAAGATATGGCAATGATTGCTAAAAATTTCAAAAAGTTTCTGAAATTCAAAAGAAATAAATTCAGGGGAAACAAAAACAGCAATAGCAAACCATCATCTTCAGTAATGGAATGTTATGAATGTCACAAGAAAGGTCACATGAAGAAGGACTATCCAGAATGTAAAAAGAGCAATTTTAAGAAGGACAGAACCAAAAGAAGAGCTTTGTCAGTCACTTGGGACGACACAGACTCATCATCCTCATCAGAGAGTGAAAGTGATAATGAAAATGAACAAGCAAATGTGTGCTTCATGGCTTCGTCAGACGATGTAAGTGATCTTACTTTTGAAGATTTAATTGAAATTAATTCTGAATTAGTAGATTTAGCAAAGCAACTTAAAAAGAAAAATAAGGAGTTGCAACAAAAGTTAGATAGGACAGTCTTAGAAGTAGATATGTTGAAAGATGAGAAGAAAATATTAGAAGAAGAACTTGAAATTTGTCAACAATCGAATTCTAACTTATCTTCTCAAATTTCTTCAATATCTGAAGAACTAGAAATTCAGAAAAATAAAAATGATGTTTTATTTTTGGAAAATAATAGTTTAAACTCTAAAATTAAGGATTTAGAGTTAGAAAAATTTAGTCTTAAAATAAAATTTGATGATATCTCTAAAAATGTATCTAATTTCAATAAAGGAAGAGAGAATCTTTCTAGAATACTTGAAAATTCTCAATCCTCTAACAATAAATCTGGACTAGGATTTAAGAAACAAAATAATTTTGCTAAAAGTAAGATTAATAATAATATTAAGAAGGATATTAAGAAAACAGTTTATCCAAACACTAAAACCATCAAGATATGGATTCCAAAATCAAATAATATTTTGATAAGGAATAAACATATCAAAATGTTTATGGAAACTGTTCATAATAACAAGAATTATGTTTATAAAGGGAATTCTGAACCCGTATGGGTTTGGCTTCCTAAGATCTAACTCTTAGGACCCTAAAAAGAAATGGGTACCAACTTTTTATTAATTTTTGCAGGTACCACATAAAAGGAGAGGAAAATGGATTTCAGATAGAGGTTGCTCAAAACACATGACTGGAAACAAAGAAATGTTGTCAAATATTATCTACTCAAATGGAGGATCAGTCACTTTTGGAGATAACTCTAAAGGATATATCATCGGTAAAGGCGATATCAGCAGCAACGGTACCACTAATTTACCTCTCATTACTGATGTTTTATTAGTTAAACATTTAAAACATAATTTATTGAGTATTAGTCAGCTATGTGATAAAGGTTTTAATATAACTTTTTCAGAAAAAAATGTAATATTTTCGATAAAAATCATAACACTATTTTCGAAGGAATAAGAGATAAAAACATTTATATCTTAAATATTAATGTTAATAATGATTCAAATTTGTGTTTAATAGCTAAAGAAAACGATTCTTGTCTTTGGCACAAAAGATTTTGTCATGTTAATTTTAAAACCATCAACAAATTAGCTAAAAATAAATTAGTTAAAGTATTACCTACTATAAAATTCAAAACTAATATATTTTGTGATGCATGTAAATTAGGAAAATTAACAAAATCTTCTTTTAAATCTAAAAAGGTAATATCTACAGAACAACCACTTGAACTTTTACACATGGATCTTTTTGGTCCAACTCAAGTTCAGTCTATTAATCATAATAGATATGTGTTTGTTATTGTAGATGATTTTTCTAGATACACTTGGATTTTCTTTTTAAAAAATAAAAGTGATACTTTCGATAATTTTAAAGTTTTTGTTAAAAGAATTCAAAATATTAAAAGTTTGAAAATTAAAAATATTAGAAGTGATCATGGAGGAGAATTTGAAAATGAAGCTTTTGAACAATTTTGTAACAAGAAAGGTATTAACCATAATTTTTCGTTTCCTAGAACACCACAACAAAATTGAGTTGTAGAAAGGAAAAATAGAATGTTACAAGTATGTGCGAGAACTTTATTAAATGGAACCACATTATCGAAACACTTTTGGGCAGAAGCTGTAGCTACTGCTTGTTATGTGTTGAATAGTGTTTCTATTCGACCGTTAACTAAGAATACTCCATATGAACTTCTAAATGGAAGAAAACCAAATATTTCATATTTTAAAGTTTTTGGTTCTAAATGTTTTATTTTGAATACTAAATATCAGCTAGGAAAATTTGATCCAAAAT
Source organism: Allium fistulosum (assembly GCA_030737815.1). Taxonomy (NCBI): domain Eukaryota; kingdom Viridiplantae; phylum Streptophyta; class Magnoliopsida; order Asparagales; family Amaryllidaceae; genus Allium; species Allium fistulosum. Next base: position 285,751,441 of record CM060904.1, on the reverse strand, counting down.
CCGATAAAGGAATATTCGTTGGATATTCGGAACGAAGCAAGGCTTATCGAATTTATAATAAAAGAACTCAAATTATTGAAGAAAGTTTACATGTTTCATTTGACAAAAATTTTAAAAATATAAATCCAAATATTACTATTGATTCTCATGATGAAACTACTCAGAATGAAAATAGTAATACTAATGAAAATTTCGATAATGATCATGATATTACTGAAAATAAGAATATTACTCCTAATATAATAAAATCTCCACCTAGAATTTTACGAGATCATCCTGTGCAAAATATAATCGGAGAAGTTAATACGAATGTTAAAACCAAACATCAATTAAATCAAATTGGACATGTAGCTTTTCTCTCTAATATAGAACCTAAGAATATAAAAGAAGCATCAACTGATGACTACTGGATTCTTGCCATGCAAGAAGAACTAAATCAATTCGAACGAAACGAAGTTGGGGAACTCGTTCCTAGACCTAGTGATCAATCAGTCATCGGTACTAAATGGGTTTTCAAAAATAAAGCAGATAAACTAGGAAATATAACCAGCAATAAAGCTAGATGTTTGCACCAAAAATGGTCACAAACCCCAAGTGTAATGAAAGCACCAGCGTATGAATACGAATCAACAGTATTCACACACAAATCACAGATCTTAAGTAAGTAGCAAGCAACAATCAAGAAATAATGAACAGTGACACACAATTTATAGTGGTTCGGCTATCTCCGGCCTACGTCCACTTCAAGGTTTTTATGATTTTATTGCTCGATGCTTGAAGATTACAATTTCGTATGTTGTATTACAACTGATTTGCTGAACTAAGTCTGAATCTAAGGCAGCAATGGTGATCTGGAGTGAATCTGGCAGAATCTGGGCGCTCTTTAGCTCTCAAAATTGTCCGACCTCTTTTCTGAATGACCAGGGGCTCTATTTATAGGTGTAGAAGGCTGATATTTCGCCTAAAATGAAGGGAGACCAGTTCTGGTACGTCAGGGGGCCCACATGCCCGCTTTATGGAAATCCGGGCCCACTTTGGGATCGATTCGACCCTTGGTTCGAATCGATCAAGAAAGTGTCCAATCGAGCTGAAATTTGGCGTGAACATTCTTCAACATGTGCTCAAGCTTCTGTGAAAATTTCATAGCATTTGGATGTGTAGATCTCAAGTTATGATCGATTCAAGGTTGCATTTCTGGTTGACTAGCCTGGTTCGAATCGATCTAGTTCGAATCGATTCGTTCGAATCGATCCAGCGCGCGCTTCTGTACGTGAAGGTGATGACGTGGTGCGCGTGCTCCGAGTCATTCCCCCTTTTTCTCCGAGTTTTCTGGGTCAAACCCTTGGTTTTAGCTGTGGTGGATTCGAGATGTTTGGATTCGAAGGTGGGAATGGGTTCGAGGCAAGGTGCGTTCGAATCGGTCATGGTCTATACTTGTTGATCGATTCGAAGTCGTTCAAACCATATGGATTCGAATGTCAGGCATAGGATGGTTCCAGTGTGCTTCGTTCGTATCGATTGTTGGAAACAATAGGCGATCGATACGAAGTTATCTCTTAAGGACAGATTCGAACCAGCGACACCGGATGGATTCGAAGTGATTTGCTCCTGTGATTTCGAAGGAATTTGTTTTGATGGAGTCGAAGATCTGCAGCTCTTATGGATACGAAGCAGATGGAGTCGAACATGATGGATTCGACGCAATGATCTTCTGATCGATTCGATCCAACCTTTCCTCATGGATTCGAGCCTAGCCTACTTCATCTATTTCCTTTTGGCGATATCTTGAGCATACGAACTCGGATTGACTCGAAACTTGGAACGTTGCTTCATCTGTCCTTGCTTGACATGTCTTATCAATTGCAGCCCGATCCGGACTCGGACAAAATTCATCGATATCCGTGGTGAACCTGCGATGCACAATCGATGTTCATGACTAACAATCATTGATTTTTAGTTAATCTTTTGGGTATCTCGGCTTTGCCAAAAGTTGGGATAACACTAGATTAGTTGCACAAGGATATAATCAAGAAGAGGGAATTGATTACGAAGAAACGTTTGCTCCAGTCGCCCGACTTGAAGCAATACGAATCTTATTGGCTTTCGCGTGTTTTCATAATTTTAAACTTTATCAAATGGATGTTAAAAGTGCTTTTTTAAATGGTTATATAAAAGAAAATGTTTTTTTTGAACAACCACCACTTTTCAATCATGAAAAATATCCAGATCATGTTTATAAACTCAAAAAGGCCCTATACGGTTTAAAACAAGCACCACGTGCTTGGTATGATCGTCTTAAAAGCTATTTATTAGAATCTGGTTTCAAAATAGGTAAAGTCGATCAAACACTTTTTATTAAGAAAACTAAGAAAGATATTTTAATAATTCAAATATATGTTAATGATATTATTTTTGGGTCGACAAATGAAAAGTTATGTCAGGATTTTTCGACTATAATGACAAATGAATTTGAAATGTCTCATATGGGAGAATTGTCATATTTTCTTGGATTACAAATCAAACAAATTGAAAATGGAATTTTTATTAATCAAGAAAAATATTGTTATAATTTAATTAAACGATTTGGTCTGGAAAACACTTCTGCCAAACCAACTCCAATGAGCACAACTACTCATCTCGATAGAGACGAGGAGGGCAAAAGTGTTGATCAGAAACTATATCGTAGTATGATTGGATCTTTACTATATTTAACAGCGAGTCGACCCGATATAATGATGAGTGTTTGTTTATGTGCTTAATTTCAAGCAAATCCCAAAGAATCACATATGCGAGTAGTTAAACGTATTATTCGTTATCTAACTAAAACCAAAGATTTCGGGCTATTTTATTCGAAAGAATGTCCTTTCGAATTAGTCTCCTATAGCGATGCTGATTTTGGAGGAAGTCGGACGGATCGAAAAAGTACGAGCGGAACATGTCATTTCATTGGACGTTCCTTAGTCTCTTGGTTCAGTAAGAAACAAAACTGTGTTTCCTTATCGACGTGTGAAGCAGAATATATATCTGCTGCTTTAGGATGTGCACAAGTCGTATACATGCAACAAACACTACAGGATTTTAATTGTTTTCTTGAAAAATCTATAATTTATTGTGATAACACTAGTGCAATAAATCTTTCTAAACATCCGGTCAATCACTCACGAACAAAACACATCGATATTCGTCATCACTTTCTTCATGATTGTTTGGAAAAAGGATTAAGAAATTTAGAATTTATTAATACTGAAAATCAAATTGCTGACATTTTTACTAAACCGCTAAATGAAAATATTTTTATAAAACTTAGACGTGACTTAGGAATAATGTCTTTAAAAGATTTATAAATAAAAAATATGCAAAAATATCGAAAAGCAAAAAATTGTTTTATTTCTGACCAAAGCGAGACTCGAACTCATGACCTCTGACTTGCTTGTTAAATGTTGTGTTATAGCCACTTGAGCTATGGGTGTTTCTTGTCTCAGTCTTCGTTAGAGTTTGTTTTATTTATTTTGGTTTCAGAAAATCTATTTTTAATTCTAAACTTATAAATCATACATTTACAAACGGCTTTATTATTAAACTTCTGTGATTATGATTAAAACTAGTTCCTATCCACTAATTTTTCAGCAAACAAATGCTTATATATACTATGCTTATTTTTCAAAACATATACTAAGAAAGTTTTAAAAATCAAAACTAAAAAAAATGTCTTCAAATAATGACTTCTATAATTCCGACAACTCTCGTCTATCGTATACATCTCCATACGATGATGGTTCCGACCGCATTCCTGAAAACGGACCCTATCCTATCTTTCCCATGCCTAATCGTGTTCTTAAATTCTCTCCTTCTCCGGATAAAGACCCCCGACATGGATGGAAACCATGGGAAAACTCCCATACAGGCTATACAGCGGAAAAGAAAAAAGGCAAGAATGCAATGGTAATATCTCCATCAACTAAACAAAAAATTGATGAGATACACCACTATCAACAACAACAAATGGATATGCAGCGGGAACTTTACTATGAACAAAAATTTACGGCACGACGTTTGAGCTTTCTAGAATGTATGGCTATGAAAGTTTGTTCATCAAAGAAGGATGACATTGTTGAACCCGCTTATAGACCTTCATCCTCTTCGAATCCTGCTCAATCTCCATTAGCTCCAAAATGGTCACCTATAGAAGATGTTCCGTCTCTAAACTCTTGGGAACGTAGATTTTAAGAACGGTGGCTAAACAATTTATATATATATTTATATGTTGTTTGTTTTCAATAAGTTGTATTAATATAGTACAACAATAATAAAATTTATATTTATATAATTTTTTAAGAAAAACAGCAAAACTGTGCGTTTTTGACAGGGTCGGTCGACCGAAGGCCTGAGTCGGTCAGCCGAACCCATCCCGAAAGTTCCACTTGTTCTCAGATAACCCAATCGGTCAGCCAACCCAGAAATTCGGTCGACCGAACGTGTTTTTCTGATGCTTTTCACTTCATATTTGTAACCCATCCATTCACCTTTTCATCCTACCTCTTCACTTTTACTTTCCCAATTTCAGTTTTTACCCTAGCCCCCATTAAAATTTTCTCAAATTTTTATCTTTTCTTCAAAAACAATGGCTCCAAAGAAGAGAACAAAGACTACCAATGCTTCATCTTCATCAACTCCAGTAGATACTCAAATCGCCTCATGGCTTGTCAATGATGTAGCACTTCAAAGATGGATACAACTTCAAGATGCTAAAATATTTGAAGAATCATTTGTAAGTTACCTTGATTTCGCTCCCTATGGTATTGAAAATGCCGCTATTGAGAGTGGACTTGATACATTCCTTGACCATAGGAAAAATAATTTGAAAATCAATCATATTATGGTCAAGTTATTTCTAGCAAACCTTAACCTTGTCAATCCGCCGAGAAACACTGACAATTGTGTTTGGACATCGGTTTGTGGCACTTCAATTTTCCTTTCCATTGATCGAATTAATCACATTTTACATGCACGATCGGGTGGAATTTCGTTTCACGATGTAGATTGTAATATATCAATTCGTGACCGGATAAGCCATCTATTTTTTGAAGATGACGCTACAGATCTTAAACAAACATCATCCCTTCGACCTAAAGCCCGACTCTTTCATTGATTCATGATGAAATCTATAGTTCCTAGAGGCGGTTCATATCACTTAGTATATCCCGAAAACTTCAAAGCACTGTATGCTATTTGCGGGAATGTACGAGTAAATTGGGCACAACTTCTTATGGATGAATTTCTCTCTTTTAACCAAGGAAAGATGCTCCATATTTATTATGGAGAATACATAATGAGATTGATCAATAGCTTCGTCACCCATGCTCCGGAATCTGAAACATCCAAAGTTCGTTCTTTTGATTCAAGGACCATAAAACTAATGAAGTTGCCCGATGCACCTCCTAGATTTATAACATTTAACCAATGGCGTACTACTCCTCGAGAACAACTACGCCGTAGCTTTTCTACACCGCAACCATCAACTCATGCTACGGAACGTCTAACTCGCCAACATTCAATTCAAAGACCAACTCCCAGAATTAGTACGGAGGCGGCCATTGATATTTTGGCTCAAAATCAACTAGCCTTGGATGCCCGGCTACGAAAAATTGATGGTCGTTTCAAGAAAATCAAGGGCTTCTTCGTCAATCTATGGGATGCCTTATCATGCACTTCCGAAGCCGGTGCCTCTCACCTTGCTCCCGGAAAAAGGTCGGCACCAAACTTTTCTTGGTCCACTTCGGAGAATACAAGTTCCGGTACATCGGGAACTCACACTTCTAACGCTCAAAGACGTGGTAAGGAACATGCTCCTCCGGAAGAAAATATTCGTCCAGAATTTTGGGATTGTGATAATGGTGAGGAGTGATCATATTGTTTTACAACTTGCTATTTCATATTTTTAAGTACTCTGTTTTTTCTTTATGAACAATATGTCTATTTTTTAGATGTTCTGTAGTAAGTAAACATCATTAATATTCCTATTTTGTTTGAGTATGTAATATTTAAACTCGATGTTTTCTTACTTGTGTTACATGTTCCATATTTTTTTCATATTACATCTAATAAGTATTCCTTTTTGTCGATGACAAAGGGGGAGAAATATATGAAAGCTAACAAAGTTTTGCAGAAAAATCGCCATATATTCAGGGGGAGAGTTATAACGTATACTACTTCGTCACATAAGTATTGTCATCAATCAAAAAGGGGGAGAATGTTGATTCATGAGTTTTGATTCATGACACAAGCTTCAGAGATCATACGACGAGAATACTATACGAAAGCGACAAAAAGAGGATAAGCGTATATTGTGCACTACAAAGGAGACAAGACTATAATCCAGAGATTAGTATGAATATTTTATTGTATTGAGTCTTAGAATATTGTTAAAATCATTCCTCAAGTAGTCAACACACACACAAATTATTATACATTAATTTATACATAAAAAAGTGTGTACTGTGCAATTGACAGCAGGTCGGCCAGCCGACCAGGAACTTCGGTCGACCGACTCTGTGTCAATGCACAGATATGCACTGTTCTGTGTACGTTTTTGAAACTCTACTGACCGGCCAGTTTTCTCGGCCAACCGACCTGAGAATAATGGCTAGTTTTCTGAAGAGTTGTGATCGTTCGTGAAGAGAAATCTCCTTCAATCCAAGAGATACAGACACAACTTTTGATTGAAACTCTTCATGAAAGATTGTAACTATTCTACAACTATACAAACATGTTCAATTCACTTCTATATTAACCAATTCTTGTTTATAATTCTGAAATCTATTCTCTATTATTCTCTGCAAATAAAAAGCATTCATTCACATTCAATATCACTAGAATCCTTGAATAAATTCATATACTTCGATTCTACGTGGTTATCTTCCTTCTAAATCTTCACACACATATATACTCTTGAGGATTTGATTATAGGAAAGCTGTACTATCAAAAGACAATCAGTGTTATTCAGAACACATTCGTCAACAAATTATTTGTATTAAGTTGAAGTCCTCTTCGGCTGTTGAGGCGGAAAAATTCCTGTTCGGCTGCTCAGGTGTCGTATACCTATTCCTCCGGGTTAAGTGAGGGGTTTAGTTTAAATCCAGAGGGTATTCTGGGACTGGACATAGAACGGGAAGTTCGAACCAGTATAAAAATTCCTGGTGTGCTTACTTTAATTTTTATTTTACTGCTATTATCAGTTTCCGCATTTATATATCATATTACACGATCCTTAGTACTGCACGTACACTTTCACAAAACACTAGAAAACAACAACAAACACACAAACAAAATGCAAACAAAATCAAACGACAAACAAAACACAAATTTTTTAATGCAAACAAACACACAAAAACCAAACAAAAATAATTCGAAAAATAGAAAATAAAATCAAAACAACTACCCGGCAACGGCGCCAAAAACTTGTTCGGCGCCAAAAACTTGTTCGGCGCTAAAAACTTGTTCGTCGATGGAAATTCTATCGGTTTAGAAAACCGTCGAACGAATTTAGAAATAAAATATACCGCAAGCGCACGGTGTACGAATGTAGCATGTGGCAAATACGGGTCGATCCGTAGGGAATTGATGATTTTAAAATTCTATTCAATCAAATTAAACCAAAGTCGAGTGATTGTTAACTAACTAAAAGAAAGTAAAAACAAACTAAAACAAAGGAGAATAAAAAGATGAGATTAAAGAGCAGTTTAGAGGCAAATCCCCTCTCATGATCATATAAATCAACATAATGACATTATGATCTCTTTTTGGTCATGTGTGAGTTTAGTTGATGCATTTATCATAAGCATGGCCTAATTGTGTTATTAATTAACACACTTAAACCATCAAACTTTAATGCACCCTCTAACCCACTTACTAACTTCAATGAAAATGATATGAAATCAAAAGTAGAATCTATTTTAAGCATGGTTTATTAACTATTGAATTAGAAACATAAACCATCAAATTTTGATTCTAAATCCACTTCCATTACCATGATCATATGTAGATGAAGTGGTAATTAATAATCATATGACTAAGCATAGCCTATTTGTTTTGAACAATATAAGCTATCAAAATCAATATTAAACACAAAATCACACAAACATCTACTTTCCATTAAGCACAAAAGAGACATAAAAGAAATTATGTTTCATCTACATGATTCAAGAGAGCTTCATTACCCCTAAATGGAAGGGATTAGCCTTTCATTTTTGTTATCAAATCAACAAATGTAGAAAGCAACATTAAACAAACAAGAGGAAAAGGAGAGAAAAAAGAAAGGAAAAGCTAATCTACTTGCATGAAATAAGAGAGATCTACACTACAACATGAAAGGAAAAGAAGCATGTAAAAGAAAAGGGAGCACTAATTAACATTAAAAAAATGAAAGTTACATGAAAATAAAAATATGGCTAAGTAGCCATGAAGAGAGAAAGAGAGCTTTGAGTTTTATTTTTGAGCCTAAACTCAACTAAGAGAGACTAAGGGAGGAGAGAGTTACATGAAACATAAGGGGTCTTTATACATGTATGAAACCCTAATTCATATTTTTGGGGAATGCCCAAAATGACCTTGAGAAAGTGTGGAGGCCAAGTAATCATTAGCTTCTACTAATCATCATTTAAGTGCACATGAAGCCATTAACTCCATAAGCATGTGCATTAGCCTCTAATTTGTACATTAAGGTAGGTGGGTAGGTGGGGTCCTCCATTATCATGCCTTTGAATTATTTCCATCTTCATTTCTTTATCTTCACTCTTGTGCATGCATACATCTTCATGAAACCACTTGTATATGAATTTAAATTCCTACAAAATAATATAGAAATTTTCAATTAAATTTTAGGAAATTAATATATGCACAAAAATGACCACTTTGCCCTTGGATGAAGACGAATATGTGACGATTTGAAAATAATATGAATTTTGGTTTAAACAAGTTAAAATACCTGATATGATCATTTATTTAATTTAAATAGATTAAATATTGTGGTAAAAATATACACATTTACGTGCACATCATTTTTCATTAGTTGCCATTGGAGTTGGCTTACCACTAGTATTGGACATACCAAATTTCTTTACTAGTTCCTTAGCATACTTCACTTGACTTATAAATATACCATTACTTAATTGTCTTATTTGTAATCCTAAAAAGAAAGTTAATTATCCCATATGATTCATTTCAAATTCCTTAGTCATTATATCAGAAAATTCTTTATTTAACTGTTCATTTGTTGACCTAAAAATAATATAATCTACATATATATATTATATAAGTCGAATATCATTATTATTTCTTTTAATAAATAGTGTACTATCTAATTTTCCTATTTCAAAGTTAGATTGGATTACATAAGATTTAAGTCTTTCATACCAGGATTTAGAAGCTTGTTTTAATCCGTATAAAGCTTATAGAGTTTGAACACTAGAACTAATACTATTGAAGAAACACTAAAAGTTTCATTTGATTAAAATTTTAAAGAAAATATACCAATATTGACGAAGAAGAAAATACTTATCAGAATGAAAATAATGAATTAACAAATAATGGAATCACTAATTATGAAAATAATAATAACTCTGAAAATTCATATCCAAATAAAAGACCAAAAAATTTGAAAGATCATCCTGTAGAAAATATTCTAGGAAATATAGAGTCAATTGTAAAAATAAAATAAAATAAGTCATATGGGAGAATTGACTTTATTTTTAGGATTACAAATAAGATAATTAAATAACGGTATATTTATAAGTCAAGCAAAATATGCTAAGGAACTAGTAAAGAAATTTGGTATTCCAATGCTAGTGGAAAGCCAATTCCATGGCAACTAATGAAAAAATAAATAAGGAAGAAAATTCAAAAGGTGTAGATTAAAAACTATACAGAGATATGATAGGATCTTTGCTTTATATAACTGCTAGTAGACTTGATATAATGCATAGTGTATGTCTCTGTGTAAGGTAACAATCTCAACCTAAGGAAACTCATCTAAAAGCAGTAAAACGTATTCTAAGATATGTAAACAACACACTGGACTATGGACTCTTCTACCCAAAAGAATGCTCCTTCAACTTAATATCATATAGTAACGCTGACTTTGCTAGATGCAAATCAGACCGAATTGGACTTAGCTTGAAGTTGATGTTGGATAACAGCTCTTCTTTCTCTTGAGTAATTTCTGTTCTTCCACATACTCTGATGAATTTATATTTGATTCGATGTATATGTTGTGGTCGAGTACCACCTTTATTGTATTCATATTGTATTGTACTAAACATGTATCAGTGTATATGTATATATATGAAGTTGATTACTATTCTGTGATGTGCTTTACATTTAGTTATTGTATTTTGTTCTGATAGATCTGTTAGCCACCTATAGTTTTGGATTAAACATTTACTGGGTATGTCGATCCACTTGAGATAGAAAAGAAAAATCACAGTGCATTTATCGACGTATTCAGTAGATATTTAAGACAAAGTTATAGATGGTCGCCCTAAACCAGCCATATTCTCCGCTTTAGTAGACGGAATTACCCGTTAATTCTCTTTACTAAGGTGGGTCTCGGGGTGGGGCGTTACAACATGCATTTTTTCTAAAATAAAAATCATTTTTCACTTATTGTCAACCAAAACAAAATAAAATAAAGTTCTAAACTTTATTTTCACAATTTGATTCCAATTTCATTGTTTATTCCAAATAAACAATATAAAATTTCCAATTTAATTTTAATCACAATATTAAATTATAATTATCGTTATAATTTAATATTAACAGGTAATCTCAAATATCAACTCAAAACAATGTACTCAAGAGGTTTCGATTGTACAAGTCCGGAATTAACCGAAAAAGTAAACCCACGTGTCCCATATTACGTGTTTTACTAAGTCGTTTAATTCTCTTTCTCATACGTCCGAAAAGTGCAAAAACATGTATTTTTATATAGAAAATAAGTTATTATAGAAAACAAGCTTTTAAAACTATTTTCGAAATCGTTTGAAAAATAACTTTTGAAATTCGCTTATTATAGAATATGTATAATTTTATATCTCCATCCACTTGTCACTCTTTGGGACACTCTCTTATTTCTTGGTTTAGCAAAAAGAAAAATTCTATATCTCTATCCACAAAAGGGGCAGAATATATCTTAGCTTCATTAGCATGTTCACAAGTTATTACAGGCAACAACCCTCAAAAGATCTTGGTTTAAATTTTAATCAGTCACCAATATACTATGATAATATAAGTGTAATAAATCTATTTAAAAATCCAACATATCATGCTAGGACCAAACATATAGATATAAGACATCATTTTCTAAGAAACAACGTAAATAAATGGGTAATTTCACTCGAATTTATAAATATTGAAAATCAAATAGCCAATATCTTAACAAAACCATTAGCACAAACTGCCTTTATTAAACTAAGAAGAGAGCTAGGAATACGCTCTTTCACATGAATCTAAGTATAATAGTTTTTACTAACTAAAATAAAAAGAAAATATAAAAATACATTTTTAACTGCATATGTCAACATATGCTACCTATATATGTCGACATACCTGCTAGTTTTTTGAAAACCGCTTTTCGCTGTTTAATTCAAAATTCGAAATCTATTTATATAACCACCATATTTTGAATTTACTCTCATTTTTCTGTCTTCTTCTTCCTAAAAACGCAAGATAAAAAATAAAATCATGGATCCTTCAAACTCCAAAAGGCCAAGAGAGGAATCTACCATAAACTTCAATGTCTCTAGTCTAAGACCATTTCAAAACATTACACTGGCCAATGTCAGTAAAATTGAAGAAGAGCCGAAGCATGTCCTTAAAATGCTTTCTAAAATTGAGGTTGTCCAAATTCAACTCTTGAAAGAGAAAGAGATCAAGGAAATTTTTTTCTGAAACCTTCAAAAGCATCTATTAGATAATAAGGCTAATCTAATAGTGATTAAGGAAGATACCCCCAATCTTGTCATTCAAAATACAATGGATGATGAGGAAGAGGAGGAAGGCGATGAAATAGAAGGGAATGAGGTCAAGTGTGGATATGGAGTTATCTTTGACTATAATGGAATCTCATGGAACAAAAAGGAAAATTTTGTTTTGTTTGTTTGACTATAAGGTCAATTGTTCTATCCATATGTCTCCAATAATAATAAAGAAACATTAAACTGTATGTAGTTTGTTTGGTTTGGTTTGTTTGTGTATATAATTAAGTTTATTTTGATTTGGATTGTATAGTTTGAATTTGTTAGGGATTGTTTGAATTGTGTAATAGTTTAACTTATTAAACAAACTTTATTTTGTTTTGTTTAAATATCTCCAAGATTCAGTATTTAAATATTTGACTCCATAATTCATAAGTATATCATACTTAGGGAGAGTATTTTTTCACCCATTTTTGTTGATGACAATGGGGAAGAAAAATTATAAAATATAATACATGAATATATTAAGGGCAATTTATTTAACTCAAGGGGAGTTATATTATATTTTATGTACAAAAATATTTACATGGTTACCATCATCAAAAATAGGGAGATTGTTAATGTCTCAGATTTTGATTTTGATGGCAACAAGCATATAAATATAGATACCAATGTTTTGCAAGTTGTATAGTATATATTGCAGAATATTACATAAGTATAAAATGATGAAACTTGAAGCTGATCAGTATAGAGACCAAGAATGAAGATTTAGAGATGATGATCAAGACTCATGAGTTTAGAGATAAAAGACTTGAAGAGTTTAAGACTTTAATATGAGTTAATAGAACAAATTGCTAAAGTCCCTGATAGCAGATTCTGATCTTTCTTATAAATTTCTGATCTTTGATATTTTAATCAAAATAAATTATTTTAAATTAAAAATATATTTTTACAAATATTTTATAAAAGTTTTTATGTGTTCAAAGTATTTAAAAATTATGTTTAAAATTATTTTACAAAAATATAGAAGTTTGAAAACAATTTAAAAGAAAAATCATTTTTCAAAATTGACACGGGTATGTCAACATACCAATCCTACATATGTCAACGTAGTGACCATTGATTTGTTTTTTAAATTTTGAAGAGAAATATCTTTGGATTTATTATCAATGCACGGGGCATCAAGGCTAATCCGGAGTAGATTAATGCCTTGAGGAATGTAACTGCTCCAAATACGAAGTAACAGCTATAGAGCTTGAACGGAAAGATTGCTGCTTTAAGAAGGTTCATCTCAAGGGTGACAGATAAGTGCATACTTTTTTCAACGCCCTTAAGAAAGGTAAGAAGAATTTCAAATGGAATCATGACTGCCAGATGCCTTTGAGGAATTATTGAAGCACATGGAGTCATCACCGGTCCTATCCAAACCACTGGACATTGAGGATTCATTTGTTTACTTAGTAGTGTCCGCTCATAGCCTAAGTGCAACATTAGTGCGTGAGGAGGCGAGGATTCAAAGACTGGTGTAGGATATCAGCAATGGTTTACTGGAGCTGAAAGGAATTACTCGAAGTTAGAGAAACTTGTGTATTTCCTACTAATCGCTTCAAGGAAGTTACGACCGTATTTTCAGGCTCATCCGATCAAAATATTGATAGATCAGCCCCTGAAGTAGGTTTTGTACCGACCCTAGACCTCGGGAAGATTGCTGAAGTGGAATATTGAATTGATCCAGCTTGATATTACCTATCATCTGAGAAGTGCGATAAACGGGAAGGCATTGGCAAACTTCATTACCGAGTATACAGCGCGTGATAGTAAAGAAGAAGAGGATGCTGCAGTCGCAGTCCCTCGTTGGGAGTTATTCGTCGACGGTGCTTCAAACGAATATAGCTTAGGGGAAGAAGTAGAATTTGAAACACCAGAAGGACAGTCAATCTGTTATGCATTGAAGCTGAAATTTCCTACAACTAATAACGAAGCCGAGTACTAGGGATAAAGATGCTGCACATATTCAGCGATTCCCAGCTAGTGGTTTGCCAAATCAGAAAGGAGTATCAGACCAAGGGAGTGAGATTAGCCCCATACCTGTCGAAGGCCCTGGAGTTACTGGAAGACGTAGAGCATTATACGATAACACACATACCTAGAGAGGAGAATATAAAGGACGATTCATTAGCTAAGCTAGCTATCTCTGGGGAAGTGTAGCTAATGGGTCTTGTTTCGATATAAGTTCCGACTACTCCAAGTATCAACGAGATGGATGTCGATTGGATTCTGTAGACCACAGTTGAGGAAGAGTCATGAATGACCATAATCAAGGTCCACCTGATTATTGGAACTCTCAGAGAGACAAAAATGAACAAAAGAAGCTCCTTCGAAAAGTGCCACGATTTGTGATGTAAGACGAAATGTTGTATAGGAAAGGATTCTCAACCCTCCAACTTTGGTGTGTAGCTAAGGATGAGGCTAGAAAGATCCTCATAGAAATCCATGAGGGTAGCCGTGGTGATCGCACCGGTGGTAGACTCTAGCGAAGAAGATACTTCGCTACAGATATTTTTGGCCGACGATAAACCAGGATGCTGCCGATTACACCAAATAGTGTGACCTGTACCAGAGATTTGCGAAGCTTCCAAGAACCCCATTGACAGAACTATATAAATGGTCAGTCCATATCCGTTTGCAATTTGGGTAATTGACATCATCCGTATGCTACCGATAGCGTAAGGAGGAGCCAAATATGCTATCATCGCTGTGGATTACTCTATGAAATAGGCTAAAGCATAATAGCTTGCCATGATTACAACGAAGAAGGTAATTAACTTCATAACGAAGAATATAATTTAGAGGTTTATAGTTCCTTAGAAGATCATCACGGACAGTGGAACCCAGTTCGAGAGTGCCGAATTCAGGAATTTCTGCAACCGATACAAGATTGAGAAAAGCTTCTCTACGATGGCACATTCGCAGGCAAACGGGAAAGTGGAAGAGTGAACAAGATCATCAAATCCACCTTGAAGAAGCAGATAACTAGAGCTAAAGGCAACTAGGTTGATGAGCTTGCACTAACATTATGGGCTTATAGGATGACACATAAGTCTGTAACTTGACACTCGTCGTTCGCTTTGGCTTATGGATCGGAAGCAATTATCCTGATAGAACTAAAAGTCCCTTCTCATCGTAAAAGGCATTTCGACCCAAAGGTGAATGAGGAACTGTTGCTTGAGTCCCTCGATTTTGAGTCCCTTGATTTTGAGTTCCTCAATTTAGTTAACGAAAAAGGGAAGAAGTAGAATTAAGGACAGCTGCCCACTAGAAAAGGGTAGCACGATAGTTCAATGCCAAGATCTGAAGCCGTACTTTCGAGGTAGGGGATCTCGTTCTGAAACAAGTTCTCTCGGGTACGGGGGAATTCAGTCCAAATTAGGAAGGTCCTTATGCAATCAAAAGTAAGCTTGGAGATGACACATTTAAGCTAGCTACGGTCGACAAAATTCCGCTTCTAGGGGCATGGAACAATGACTTGCTGCGTCGCTATCAAACTTAGTTTCACTCAGTTTACTTTTGCAAATAAGCTACCCATGGATCCTAGGTGCAATGTAAAAGGCAGGACTTGCCATGCTCTACACTTCTTGACCCGATGGAACCGTGTTCAAGCAAGTAAAAAACACATACCATGCGATTAGTAGTGCAACGGGACCATACTCCTCTGTCTTTGGATAATGGACGAAAGTACGGATCTGGGGGTTGATCGGATAATTTTGTACAGCTCTCTAGGACCTATTTAAGGTTCGATATGATAATTCGACCTCAACCTTCAGGAATTCATCATTGCCTGAGGACAGGTGACGATGAGAAGGTTTGTCAACCCAAGGTAGAGGTCAATCAGATAATTCAACCTCGGCTTTCAAGAATTCGTCATTGTCTAGAGATAGGCGACGATGAGAAGGCTTGCCAATTCAACCAACCTTAAGGAATTCGTCGTTGCCCAAAAACAGCGATGGCGAGATGGTTCGTCATCCCAGCCTAGGGGTCGATCAAATAATTTGGCCCTGGCCTTCAGGAATTATCTTTACCCAAAGAATGGCAATGATGAGGAGGTTTGCCAATTCAACCAACCTTCAGGAATTCGTCGATGCCCGGAGATTGTCAATGACTAGAAGGTTTGAATGCTTCAACCTTTAAGAATCCGACATTGCTTGGAGATTGACAACTTCAGTAAGGTAAACCCCATCCTTCTAGAATCTGGTGTTGCCTGGAGATTAGCGACGTCAGGAAGGTAAACCCAATCCTTCAGGAATTTGACATTATCCGAAGACTAGCGATGATAGGAAGGTAAACCCGTCCTTCAGGAATTTGGCTTTAACACCCCATAAAATCAATCATAAATAAATAAATTGGATAAATTAATTTAAATAAGATAAGGGTAAAAATGATTCTTTTTAAAATATAGAGTTTGACTAGGAAAGTTATGGCATTGCATTCGTGGCGATTTTCTAATCAATTTCTATATATAATATGTTAAAATCGAAGTTCAAATGAGGAAGTTATGGACGTTTTAATTTTTGGATTCAAATTAATTTAAATAGAATTCTAATTCAAATAAATAATCAATTCCTGAATTTGAAATTCAAAAGTTAATAATAATTTTACTTGGGGGTTAAGCAAATGTTAAAATTAACGTTAAGGTTAAATTGCAATTAAGGAAGAAAATAAATTAGACAACGACAACAAATAAATCAATGTTCCCGAAACAAGATCGATCGACCACTGACCCATGACCGTTCAACTGCTAGCGGTCAACCGATGGTAGGAGCAGTCAACCGGCAAACACAGGGTGGTGGTTATGGTTTTTCAGCAATGCACGTTCCAGATTTTATAGTTTTAAACCAACTTAAATCCGATGGTTCTAGTGTAGGCCAACCACTATAAATAAGAGCCTAGCCTCCTCAGTTTTATTCACGGATTATTTTAGGAACCAATCGAAGCTCTGTCAGTCTCTCTATTCAAAGATTCAAAATTTTATTAGGGTTTTAGGTAAAAGATTCTAGATGTTTATTATTTTACTTTTAGTTTTTTTCTCCTCCAAATTTCTGAATCCGATTCATATGCAATTCACTTGTTGCATATATCTAAGAAGAGAGATCTAAAGGAGATTATTATAGGCATGTCAAGTCCAACAAGGAGAAAAGCTAAGGACCTCTATGAGTGGAAAGCTTAGTTGTTCTATTCTAGTAATTGAATAGTGTAGTTCAGATTTGATATATGCCTTGGGGAGTTCTGGATTACGAAAACATCACAGTAAAAATCCCCAAAATTCCCCCAAATTAAAATGTCAATTGCTAGGTTGGAACCCTAATTGTTTTGTATTAAAATAATGGAGTTTTTATGGATTTTGCAATCTACGTGTTTTACCTTCTATTCCACTTCTTATTCTTTTTCTTTGGATCCTATTAAGGGATTTAATTAAAGAATGGTTTGTAAGGTACAGATTCTTATTCGTAGTTTGCACTGCCTATTTCTACAAATTGAATAGAAATTCTCTTATCTAATTTTATGTAAAATAAGTTGAATAGAGCCTAAAATTAATTAAATTGTAAGTTTCTATTATTATTGTTTTATTCCATCATCTTAATATAAAATAAGTTGGAGTTGGATTCTAAGTACAAGTCCATTGATTTGATTTTGGAATATTGGATTTATGGAAAAAAACGCTATTGTGGAAATGATACTTGTATAACATGGAAGATTTGTGAACGTTAGTTTATAGCATAATCTCCATATGCATAGAAATTAATAAATGCATACTTATACACAAACTAACATAAATAGCGTACAATTGTAACGTATTAATTGCATAGTTAATTATATTAATAATTATCATTTAAATCCCCATAGGAAAGTAATTAATTAGGCATAATAAGAAGGATTTATTATAAGGCCTAAATAATGAATATGGTGAGATGTGTGATAATATAGTTAGAGTGTGTTATGAAATATGACTAAGTTATATGGATGCGAGGTCAGTCAAAAGCACACAAAAGTCTACCCAGCTAATCCGGCTACCAGCAGTCTGACTTTAGGGCTGGTGTGAGACATCGTCGATAATAAGTAACTACGGATAACTACAGATGACGCGAGGTTAGTCCCAATTCTGTAGGGTAAATCTGTTCAGTTAATCTGATTTACTAGTTCATACGAATAGCCGGACTAATGTGGGATGTCTCCGTAGGGTACATATCATAATACGAAGGACCTACTTTAGGGATTGAAGGTATTAAGTGGTTTTTCGAGGGCTCGTCTCTTTCCCTTATATGAAGTATTAAATGGCCGAGATTGGATTTAGGCACGGTTGAGGATATGGAAAGGTCCGCTTTAATGGAAGTATTAAGTGTTCGAAGAGATTTCCATGCAATGTCCGCTAGATAGATACCTGTGAGGAGTCTGCCTTGGGAATAAGTATTAAATGATGAGAGCCACCTCGATTGAGGTCTTAAATGGTCAGAGTCTGCCTATTTTTCATTAAAATATATTAAGTGGCTTGGGTTCTATCGCTTGCATTGGTAGACATTAATAACGATGGTTATGGGTTATTGATTATGGAAGGACTTGCTTCAGAGATTGAAGGTATTAAGTTATTGTTTGAGGGCCCGTCTCTTTCCTTTATATGAAGTATTAAATGGTTTGAATATAGTTTAAATGCGAAAGGCATATCCTTATTTAAATATTATACCGTCCAAGTAGTGATATAGAAAGGCTCGAGATTTTCTATTCACCAGACATTGTTGTTCTGACTCCTTCCTCATTATAATACGGGTTAGGGAAGGAGACAATGATCAAGATGGGGATGGCGATGAGAGGTGCTTTTGGCAGTAGTCTATTTATCTATTTATGCTATTTTATGATGTACCCATTTGAAGTTGACGATGTATTTTTGAACAATATGATGTAAAGGTTATTGTTGACATTATGTTATGGTTTTGTTTTGTGGCATTTGGAATTTGAAATAAAATGGGTACTGTTTATGCTATTATATTTTGTCCTTCAGCTGTGAGTTCTGAATGAATAGATAAATAGCTCCGCATTGTTCTTTTTACAAACCAACATCCAGCTTTGGAATGGGTTTAAGTTTCGATGGGCCTTTTGTGGATTGGGATTTAGGTTTTTTTGGGGATAGGTTGTTACACTAGCGTTGCCCAAAGATTGGCAATGTTAGGAAGGAAAATACCAACTTTCAGAAATCCGGCGTTGCCCAGAGATTAGTGATGTCAGGAAGGTAAATCCACAACCATCAAGAACCTAGCACTGACCAGAGATTGGCAATCGCAACTTCCAGGAACTTTCCGTTGCCCGAAGATAGGAGGCGTCAATAAGGAACATTAACTTAGGATCAATCAGATAATTCGGCCCTGACCTTCTAGAATTTGCTATTTTCCGAAGATAGGCAACATCGAGAAAGTATATTCACCTAAGGGTTGATCAGATAATTCAACCCTGACTTTCAGGAATGTGCCATTGCCCAGCGATAGGCAACGTCAAGATGGTATAATTATTGAGAATTCGATCAAATAATTCGACCCTAGCCTATAGGTATAAGTTATTGCCCGGAAGTCAACAACACCAACAAGGAATGCGAGGAATTGGGCAATTAAACCATCGATTCCTGAAGATAGGAATTGGTGTACGAACTGAACTTCCACGACAACGCTAGCGGCCTAGCAGAATAGCTTCACTGAGGATAAGCGAGGATAGTCTTTCAAAATTCAAGATAGGTGTTGTCGTAATCCTTAAATCATGGATCACGATTGGGAGAGCGCAATTGGCTTAGGGGCAATTGGATAATTTGCCCAACAACGTTTAACTCTTACTAATGCTCGGAAACTGGCATTCAGAAAAACAAGTTTCGCAAACAGGATCTGGTTCGCAGCAAAAATACATAAGTAGAACATAAGTATTACAGGTGAGGCTCCCTGGCAATAGGGAGCAATATGGAATTTGGACTATTTATAACAATAGTTGGTCGAAGGAAACTCAACCTAACACGAACATGGATAACCATAGAATTGGTTAATTGATAGTCCTATTTTGAAAAGTGAAACACCTTGGCGACTAAACCATGGTAAATAACCAGTGCAGCTATAGGAATTTTATTTATCTGCATTGAGTTGCAATAAATATAGGTATTACATGAGAACAGGTACATATGTATAATACAAATAAATTGCAGGATAAACAGTTATATTATATACACAAGCAGTTGCATATAGGCAAGAACATAGTATAAAAGTGCGGAAAGTAAAATGGAACAAGGATTATAAGATAAAACAATCTTTCATTGCTTAAACTTTCCCATCCAAGAATAGGGGGCTGCTCCCGCACAAACACGTCGTGCTGGCAATAAAGAGGAATAGACAAAAGCACAACCAAAACACAAGCTATCATGCCTATGAGCTTTAGGAATCTCCTACTTATTCTTCCCTTTCCTTCTTTCCTTGCCATCAAAGCTACTGGGTTGCCTCTTATGTTTTCGACCGCTCTTCCTCATCTTTAGGAGTGTCACCCTCTGACTGGGAAGTCTTACCTCTAGTTGTAGCCTGAGCTGTGATGGACCCGGTTTAGGAGGAGTAGACATCTCGACATTGGTCTGAAGGTGCAGAGATCGATGAGTCATTCTGGACAAGAAAACATGGCGTTAACATTATTGGGTATGTTTTATTTCAAATATTAAATCAGTGTGACCAACGTCCGAAATCCGAAGGATGTCGATGTGTGTTGACCAATCAGATCCAAAAAGTCGACCGAGGAAAGTGGAATTGTTAATCTATATAGTATGAGTTCGGTGTCCCGCACACGATGAACAGACTATCCTATGTAGATAGCTTGCTTGTGCTAGAAAAATGAGCCATGCCATACGATGGAACTGTGCATCGAATCTTACCCATTGTCGATGGACAATCCATAACAGAACAACTGTCCAAAGAGATGTAGAAGCTTTTCTTTTACAAGAATACATGGAGTGCAGTGAAGGGAAATGCTAACAACAGAGTTATTCAGGCACTGTAACTTGCTTAATATGGTTGTCCTTTGAAAATAGAACCATCCGATCGACCTTTAACCGGTGAGTTGGCATAATCTTAATAAGGGTTTACAAGAGAACTTTAAGGCACAAAAACCTAGATAAGTGCAAGCTCAACTATGGCTTGGAATGATCTCCAAAGAGTAGTTCTTGTCACTAGCACAAAGAATGGAATTTTGACTATGCAAACCAATTAAAGGAATATTTACAGGATGAAAGCAATGCTTTGAAGCAATTCCTGAACGAGTAACTGAAGTAATAAGATAACAAGTCAGAATTTGTCTTGATCCAGAGCACACTTTGATTTCAACAAAAGCATACTCTTGGGGCTAAGTGTTAACCAGGTTTTTAACAAAGTGGATTTCAACTGGAAGCAGAAGGCCAAAACGAAGATGAAATGACTAACAAACTTGGAAACACATTTAAAAGGGCCATGAGAAGGAACTCCAAAAGGTTACAAGTCTCTTGAAGTTAAAGAGACCTCTCTGTACCAAGAGCTTTTTATAGCTCTTTGGGTCCTACAATCCGTTTGTGATCAATGTACTACTTTAAGCAATCATCGTCAAATGCTTTTCCCAGAGAATGGACGAGCAATACTAAGGATTGACGAGAAGAAAACATGGAAAGCAGGATAATGCAAGTGCTATCGTGGGAATCGTCGGGAATGACTCAAAGTCTATGGAAAAGAGTTTGGAAAACAACAAATGAGAGGTATGAAGACTTCACAGAGGGGAAAAGGTTGGGTTTTCACCCAACTAAACCTCTCGGTACTGAGTAAATCCTCTCGGTACCGAGAGGTCCATATTGAGAATTGGCTACGTGCTCTCTTGTACACCTATGGGCTTGCATATGAACCTTGTACAACTCGAGCATATAGACCTGCAGAGCAGTTTCTCTATAAATGCAAACCCTATAGCAACAGAAGAGGGGCTTCAGACCATGGATCTTCTTTATCTCCTATCTCTCTACACAATAGTCACCTAGGCAGATACTTTTAGTTGTTCTAGGCTTAAGAACATGTCAATCCCTTGTACTTGTGACTTTAGTCTTTCTCAAATCTCTAATAAATAAAATATAAAGTGAATGTAGGCTAGAGATTGTTGAACCACTATAAAAATCTCATGCCTTTCTACTTTTATGCTTTTCTATGCTTATTTTCTATTTCCACTAGATCTATTATTACAACAGGTCATATTTGGGTGTTGTGCCACTTTTGGCGTCAAAATTTTGATGCTTTCTAGGGAAGTGCCAATGAAAGAGTTAATTGGTAAATTAATTCCTATGAAACATAGTTACAGGGCATGAAGAAAAGAAAAGCAACAGAAAAGAAATCAACCGCCTTCAATGCAATAGCTGACGATCGGTACTCAAACGATGATAATGATGAAGAAATTGCTCTTATGACTCGAAATGACAGAAAATTCCTAAAATATAGAAAGATGAATAATTTTTATAGACCTTAAAACAAAAATTTCTGGAAATGGGAGTGTGATTAAATGTTACAACTATGATGAACTGGTCATATGCAAAGAGACTGTCCATATCAAAAGAAATCAAAGATTTCACTTGTCACTGATTCATGCAAAAAGAGAAAGAGGGCCTACACTACAACTGTAGATGATTCTGATACAGCATCAAATGACAACAGACCAAATACAGAAAATGCCAATATGTGTTTCACAACAATAGAAGTTTAACCGGATCAGAATAGAGGATAACAACAAAAGTGGTACTTTTTATGTTTGTACCAAAAATGGGCACAACACTCTTCGGAAGATTTTGAAGAGATAAACGTGAAGAATGAAAATTAAAACTGAGGATTATCTAACAAAAACTCCAAATAACTAAAATGTAAAGTGCAAAGACAAGCGATTTAGAGTGGTTCGGCGTTTTTTCCTACGTCCACTATGAAGTTTTATGATTTTATTGCTCTATACTTGAAGATTACAATTTCTTATAACGTAGTACAACTGGTTTTATGAGCTAAGTCTGAATCTAAGACAACCGTGGTGATTCTGAGTAAATCTGGCGGAGTCTGGGCGCTCTTTAGCTCTTAGAATTGTCCGACCCCTTTTCTGAATGACCAGGTGCTCTATTTATAGGTGTAGGAGGCTGATATTTCGCCTAAATTGAAGGGAAACCAGTTCTGGCACGTGAGGGGGCCCACATGCCCGCTTTCTGGAAATCCCGGCCCACTTCGGGATCGATTCGAAGTCCATTCGAATTGATCAAGAAATCGTCCAATCGAGCTGAAATTTGGTGTGGACATTCTTCAACATGTTTGTAAGCTTCTGTGAAAATTTCATAGCATTTGGACTTGTTGATCTCAAGTTATGATCGATTCAAGATTGCATTTCCGGTTGGTCAGCTTGGTTCGAATCGATCCCTTCGAATCGATAGGGTCGAATCGATGGCTTCGCGCGTGGCATTAGTGACGTGGCGCGCTTTCTTCGTATCGATCCACCTTTCACTCCGAGTTGACTGGGTCGACTCCATGATTTTAGCTGCCTTGACCTAATCGATTCGAAGGAATGGATTCAAAGCAGGGGTTGGTTCGTATCGACCGTTTGTGGACAGTAGTTGATCGATACGAAGCTGTCATAGTGGAACAGACTCGAGGCAAGATTACTGGATGGATTCGAAGCAGGGGAAACTTGGTCGATTCAGAAACGCGGCTTCGAGTGATGGATACGAAGTTTGGCCATCTGATGGTTTCGACATATCTCTGCTGATGGATACGAAGGAAATATCATTGATGGATTCGAAGTAGGGCTAGTCTTATGGATTCGAAGCTGGCTACCTGATGGATTCGAACATAGGCTTTTGCCTATGGATTCGAACTTAGGACTGTCTACTCCTTTTTCCGTTGGTGACATCTTGAGCATACGAGCCCGGATTATTTTTAAATTCGGGACGTTGGCTTTCACGGCTTTGCTTGTCGTGTCTTATCAATTGCGGCCCGATCTGGACTCGGACAAAATTCATCGATATCCATAGTGAGCCTGCGTGTAATCGATCTCCAAGACGAACTATCATTGGTTTCTAGTCAAATTCTTGGTGTCACGGCCTTGCCAAAAGGTGGGATAACATTTGCCCCCCAAAGTACGTCTTGTGTAAACATGACGTGCTTTGAAAAGCTTCAGTCTCACGTTGAACAGCTATGACATGCTTTGCTGAAAATTGTATTCTGTATCGCTGTAATTGACCATTGTATGATTGTGATTGGCTGTTTGTCGTTGAAATCATGACGAGATGAGCATTTTGATCCCTGCGAACGTTAAAGATCAAATACTAGTCAGACATTTGTTCATATAGTGTCACTTCGAATTTAGTTAACGTTGCATGATTGCAAGTCGTTGTCAGTTCGGTTTGTTATCGAATTCTGCATCGATCCTCTCCTGAACCGTTTTGAGATTCGAATTTAAACATTATTTTGACGATTGTCTATGATCATCCTCTTGTATCGATCCTCTCCTGAATTGGTATAAATGGTAGACAAGTAATTTTTCATATCGAAGCAATGCGTTCGTTCTTATTGACGGTTTTCGATGGATTCGAAATTAGCCGTTCGACTTGATAGTCTTCAAATCGATAGGATTTTTCAACTCAGCTCTCGTTCAACCGCTTCGTATCGATGATGCCCCGCATCGATGTTGCTTTGATGGATTCGAAGTCATAAGGGATTCGAAGCCTTGATGGATTCGAGGTTGCAAAGGATTCGAAGGATGATGGATTCGGAGCTTTTAGGGATTCGATGCCGTGACTGGATTCGAACGTGATGGTTTCACGAACAGTAGTTCGAATCGATGGCTTATGGTAAGTGACCGGTGGCAAACGGTCAGGATGACCGGGAGACGAAGAGCCACGAACCTTCTCTGGAATCCATATAAATACGTGAGGCCGGTTTCATTTTTACTTTTTACTTTTCACTGTTGCTATAGCTTCTTCTTCGAATCGATTTTCCCAGAGCCGAGAAAAAACGTGTCTTCCCCGAATCGATTGAATCTTTTAAACCTTCATTCGTAATCACATTAAACCAAGTAACTAATGGATCGATGCTAGTTGAAAATGACAAAACTGGAAGTCTTCGCCTTCAATTTTTCTTCTGAAAATCTTGAAGGGTTGTGAGATCTGAACAAAAATGGTTCGAATCGATGATTCGAGGTGTAACAAAGCGTTGAGATTTCCTAGGAGAAGCAGAGATCTTGAGGGATGTTATCTTTCATTGCTTCGAGTCGATCTAGAATGGAGTTTACTCGAATCGACTCTGACTGCAGAGCTTCGAATCGATGCTTGCAAAGGAAAAAGGCCTCGTGTCTATCGATTCGAAGTAACGATACCTTGATTGATTCGAAGGTATTGAATGTTGATCGATACGAAGTCACTCAGCGCCCACGGATTAAAAGCGTTCCTCCATCCCGAAGTACATCGAGTCGAACCATATGGATTCAAAGCACATTGATTCGATTCGATGGATTCAAACGCCTTTAGTTTAGAGAATCCAACTTTTCTGACTCGTTCCAACATCTGAACTACGACTAATTTCAAGTTGAATTTTGATGATCTTAATAAACTTTAGCACACCTGACTCCGACGAGCTTCGACCTTGCATAATTGAACCTAACTGTAGGACTATACTTAACTCCCTTTTGAAGCTTGTCGATGGAACCACGCTTAGCCAAAAACATAACAGATTTATACTTGAATCGGTCGGTAGCATTTGAATGGCGTCGATATGATGGTCAGCGATGATGGTCATTTCCAATCCTGATTTCTAGAGTTTCGTCGTTCGTACATCTCGTTTCAATCTGTAAAATTTGCTTTAGTAACGCACATCACTTGCACTGCACAACACGTTCATACACTCTGCACTGCGGGATGCATGGGTTTATTGTTTGTTTTAACACGGATTTCTGATAAGTAGTTAGTTATGGAGTCTTCGAGCTCTCAGCAGTAGGAGATTCAGAGTTCTCCTCCTCCGATCCTTGAGATTCCCAATATTCCCGCTGACGTAATCGACCTAGATCCAGACGAATTGCCAGAGGCTATATTTATCGAGGATCCCGTTGATTCTGTCCAGTCTAATATCTCTAAATCCTTATTGGGCTGGATATGCTTGAAACATAACATATCTCTGAACGATGTATTATTACCCGGCGCTGATGACAGATCGCATAATCCGCCCGAAGGATATACGGCCTTCTACTGCCATGCTTGCGCGGCTGGAAATCTTCCTCCTTTTAATCAATAAATCAGGGAAATGTTGTCGTACTTAGGAATTGCTCCTTCGCAACTTCATCCCAACGGTCATGCGTTGCTAAATAGTGCCTTCGTCATATTTATGGACTGTCGCTTTCGCCCGCCAAGGCCAACCGAGATTAGATACATATTTAATTTCAAGAGTAGGGGCGATAGTCCATCCTTTACATTTTTGGAGGCAGTTAGAAATTGCCAAGTTATTATTGGAGCCTGGACCAGACTTAGCTATTTCAAGAATGAATGGTTTTATGTCCGATGTCCTCCTGGTTTTGCCAGGCGATGGTTGTCTCGACGTAAGTGTCCTATCCTGTTGACGATTTTCCTTGATCAATAGTTTTTTGGCATTGGTATTGACATCTTGTCTCTCTTACAGCCATTATCTCCAGACCCGATGGCGGGTACTACAAGGGCATAGTCCAAAGTCTCCAGGAAGTTCCGAGCGAGCTGAGACACATCGACTCGGTGCTGAATGATAATAACTTAAGAGCTCTCAGTTTGATTGAAATAAATCAGAGCATAGTCATCGAGGGGATGTCAAAGCCTGCCTCAAAGAAGAAAAACAAGAAGAAGAACTCAAGTGCAAAGAAAACGCTCGAAATCACAATAATCAAAGTGAGCGATGAAGAAAGGACCCATACAGATGTGGAGCCGATGGCTGATCTTTCGGCCAACTTCGAAGAGTCGGGAGAAAGACGGAAAAGCAAGGCCGTCGTTTCCAAAAAAACTCAAGTCTAAGGGGTGGTAATCTGTAGATGTGTCTCCTCCCACTTCCGGAGTCATGATTTCTGAGGCCGCCCCTTCTCATTCGAGAGATACTTTTAAAGGGCTTGATGATATTCCCATCCTGGATTTTATATCGATTCCATGTAATTCCGGGTTGGAGGAATTTCAAGATGTTTTAAATATAAGCGAGCCCTTTCCTTTGAGTGCAGTCAACACTTCCGGTTGGTCTGGGGGTTTACACATTTACACACACTTCCACACAACTACATGACTTTCGCATATTAATCATTGTTTTGTAGGATTCTAATATGTAGCTCCTTCTTATCGCAGGTGAGATGTCAGGTCGCGGATCCACTTTGGATAGGCTCCGTAATGTGCGTCAATCTTCCCCATATTATGATTCCCATAGGAGAGAATTGGATAGGGACCGCGGGCAAGGTTACACTAGCCAGGAGCGCTATGACAGGGATAGAGATTATTGGCATGGCCGTTCTGGCCATGATCGTACTTACAGAGATCGGGGCCACCAGTACCGATCACGATCTCGTTCTCCTCCGTCTCCTAGGGCCCCCGTAGATATCCCTGGGCCTTCACAGCAGCAACAGCCTTCCCAATCTTCAAGGCCCGAGACTCAGCGGCCTAGAGTTGAACCACTGACAGCTGCCATCGTTGAGCAGGCTCCGGCTGAGTTGACAAGCGAAGGAGCAATTTAGCTTGCTCAAATAAAAAAAGATTTCCTAGAAATCTGTATGGATCCATATGTCTTTCCTCCTCATCTGAAGAGGATTCCTCAGGATGCCGAAAATACCGCGCACAGCTATATTCGCGACTTTTATGCCCAATACAAGGAGTGGTACAAAGCAGCCGTGAAAGCTTCAAAGGTAGCTTTTGACCGGGCAAAAGTCATTCAGGAGCGCGATGCTGAGATTGTCAAGAAAGACCGCATCATCCAAGTTCTCCAATCTGAGACGGAGTCGTCCCGAAACTCGGAACTCCAAGCACTCAAGAAGCATGAGGATGCTGTGGCCAAAATGGCGAGGATGCAGCAGGCACACTGTGCCACGGTAGAAGAGATGGGCGACCGCTACACCAACGTCGTAGCTGAGCGGGACGCAACCGTTAAGGAGCCGAATGAGCTCAAGGCCAAATTTGCTGAAGTGGTGAAAGAGAGAGACAATGCAAACATCACTGCTCAGGATGCATGCGACCAAGCGGTATCCCTTAGAGCCAAACTTGCTGCGAAGGTGGCCAAGACCAAGTCTGTGGAGGAAGAAATCCAGGAAAAGATTATGGCGGAGCAGTCCAGGATGGATGCTGATTTCGATGATCTCCTGGTTACATACAATGCTAACGTGCTAGAGCACAGAAATTTATTTTGGCTCGAAGATGACTCTATGATTCTGTACAACGCCTGGACTAGGTTGGTGGCAGAGAAGAAAGCGGCGCATCCGGATGAAGTACTGGATGATTTCGAGCTTGAGACGCGCTTGCTTTCTGAGGAAGAGAGCAAATTTCTCCACGAGGCGGTGATTTCCATGGAGAAAGAGAGGCTTGAAGCCCGTCAAATAGAGACTGGTGAGGGCTCGGGGATCGAGCATCATGAAGCAAGTGTTGGAGCTGTAATTCCGACATTGCCTGCGGTTACTGGCGCGGTTGATCCCCAGTCCGTCCCTGCTTATAATCCAGACCAGCCGCAATTGTCTTCTACCGATGCTCCTGCCTCTGCTCCTGTCCATGCTCCGGGTCAGGCTAAGGAACATACTCGAACGCTTCCCGTTTTTTTTAGTGTGATGATCACGAAGTAATACACTTAGCTAATAATCGTCGTCTTTTCATATTTCAGTGAACGGAGTCGTTATCTCTGCACCTTCTGCATCTCAAACTTTATATCAAGCGCAGGGGGCCGTTGTCGACGAAGCCATTATGACATCTGCCGTGGTCGGTGAAGAAGGAGAAATGAGCATGTTGTCTTTCGACGCTCAGATGATTGAGGAACTTCTCAGTCAACCCAACGATCCCTTCACCGATCCTTCTTACGCCATGAGTGGGGTCGCTCCAGCTGTTAGTTCTTCTATGCCAGCTACTGGCACATCCAGCGCGGCGCAAGTATCCCGTGAGGATGATGTTTTGGCGGAAATCAGTGCTGAGATGGCAGCAGTGACTGTTGATATGAACCCATCTAGGCCTGCCCCGCTAATGATGATATCCCCGGGCGGCACCGTGGTCATTGAAAATGCTCCTGTCCCACTTCCCGTTAATGCTCCTATGCCCCCAGTTCAACCCTCCAGGAGAATCTTTGTTGCCTCAAGTTCCGAGGAAGATGTTGACATTATGTCGCTGCCGGAGGACAAACCGGAGAAGGGTAAAATGTTTAGGAAGAAATCGGGCGGTGGATCCAGTGGGACTACCCCAAAGAAGAAACCGAGGAAGAAGAAAGATTGAACTCTTTCTTTGGTTTGTTGTTGTGTCCCGGGGTAGTGTTTTGTTTTGTGAACCTTTCTATAGCCGTGTATAGACGTGGATTCGACCTCCACTAGTAGGGATTTTTTGAGCCAGCTTGTAACCGGATTCTTTTTGTTGATAATGGAAATGAAAACATATTCTCTTTTGTCTTCAACTCAATATTTGCTTTGGTTCTGCCCCCAGTTTTTGGGATATGTAGGGAGTTGATGTGTGTTTATACTCCGTCTCGCACTCTGGGAGTACGAAGTTGAGGAATGTTTATACTCCGTCTCGCACTCTGGGAGTGCGGAGTTGATTAATGTTTATACTCCGCCTCGCACTCTGGGAGTACGGAGTTTAGTGAATGTTTATACTCCGCCTCGCACTCTGGGAGTGCGGAGTTGATGTAATGTTTATACTCCGCCTCGCACTCTAGGAGTGCGGAGTTGATGAATGTTTATACTCCGCCTCGCACTCTGGGAGTGCGGAGTTGATCTAATGTTTATACTCCGCCTCGCACTCTGGGAGTGCAGAGTTGATGAATGTTTATACTCCGCCTCGCACTCTGGGAGTGCGGAGTTGATGAATGTTTATACTCCGCCTCGCACTCTGGGTGTGCGGAGTTGATGAATGTTTATACTCCGCCTCGCACTCTAGGAGTGCGGAGTTGATGTAATGTTTATACTCCGCCTCGCACTCTGGGAATGCGGGGTTGATGAATGTTTATACTCCGCCTCGCACTCTGGGAGTGCGGAGTTGATTAAGGGATTGTCATGGATTTCCTCACTTTTGGCCTTGATGTGATGGCTTGCCCCCGAGCTCGGGTTTCACTTAGCGAGTGGCCGGTCGTACCACAGCCACTCCTTTCTTGAATAAATCCCATTGCATGATGGAATTTAGCTCTTCGTGCGTCATGATGTTGTACATTGTATTTAATGAATCACAGCTCTGGCTCGAAGAGATGGCATTTTATTGCTGAAATAAGAAAATATGGCAAAGTCAGTTGCCTTATTACAAGTTCTAATTTCGAAATGCAGAAACAAAATTTTAAAACGGAATTTAAACTAAATAAACATAGCCTGTTATTTGCCATAGCGACGAAGACTCTTGCTACTCCAGGCCCTTGGTGAAGTTAGACCATCAATGGTTGCTAACTTAAATTTGCCATCCCCGAGCTTTCGCTTAATTTTGTGCGACCCTCTCTATATTGATCTCATGTGTGGGAGTGCCGGATAATCTTCTTTAGTGACTAGCTCACCGAGTTCTAAAGTTTTAACTCGGTCCTTGGCATTACGTGATCGGGCAACTCGATTTTGGTGTATGATCGTTCTCAAATCAACCTGGTCGCCCTGGACGATCCTAATTCCGTTGACGGTTGGGAACTTTAAAGTTAAACACCACGGGGCGATTATGGCCCTGAATTCGGCAAGGGCAGGTCGACCTAAAAAGGCAGTATATGGAGAGTCTACATTCAACACAACGAACTGCAATGTCCGAATCGATCTATGTTCTCCGGCTCCCAACTCAACTGGTAACTCCACCATCCCAACAGGTGTGGTAGCGCTGCCATTGAATCCATAGAGATGAGTTTGGCAGGGTTTTAGATCTCCAGCTTTCATCTTCATTTGATTATAAGCATGTACAAATATGATATTCAAAGAACTCCCACAGTCAATCAGGATCCTCTTCATCCACATCGGACCTACTCGGGTCGATATCACAAGTGGGTCAGTAGTCGGGCTTCCAACGTAGTCAACATCACTGTCTCGGAAAGTGATGTCGTTAGTTATCGTTCTCTTTCGCTTGGTCGAAGGTTTATCGTCCAAGTTATCATCATACTCGAAGTTTGTACGTCTAACTAAGTTGTTATATGATTCTATTTCTTCCCAGCTTCGAATCGCTGGATGAGGACTACCACTTACAACATGAATTACCAATCTTCCCCCGACACGACCCGGTTCTTCCTGTCTTTCTTGATTCTGTGCATGATTTTGATTTGAGGGGCCCGCTCCACCAGACTACGGTGCCCGCACAAACTGGTCTAACTTTCTATCCCTGATCAGCTTTTCGATGAGGTCCTGCAAATGTCGACACTCATTGGTATTGTGGCCGTAACTTTCGTGAAATCTGCAAAACTTCCCTGTTTGAATCTGCCTCTCTGATGACTGCTTCGGAGCAGGCTACTTATATTGCACAGTGTTGCAAGTTTGCAGGTACACATTTTCCAACAATGTATTCAATGGCGTGTAATTATCAAACATTGGGGTCTTACGTTGTGAGCCTCGATTCTGATCCCTTTTCTTATCTTGACCACTGTTGCCTCGTGGCTGAGTCTGTTTGTTCTGTATGTTCAACTGAACTTTTCCGGAACTCTCACCGGATTGCTTAACTGCCACATTACTTTGTATTCCTTCAGTTTTGGGCACCGTGTCGTCCTGCTTCCTAGACTATTTAGCGTCCTCTTGCCGTAAGAATTGAGCGGCTTTGGAGTAGAAACGGTCCAACGACGTGGGTGGTTTTCCAGCTAACCAATTTCCAAACTCTGAATCGGGATCGATCCCTTTGGTTAATGCCATCAAAATCGAGTTATCGTTGGGATTACTGATTTCCACACATGCTGCATGGAATCTCTCCAAATAACGCCTGAGTGTTTCCCCACGAGCCTGGGTAACACTAGACAGGGTGTTAACATCTTTAGGTCTAGTGACGTGCATACGAAACTGTTCGACAAATTTCTTAGCTAGTTGATCAAACGAAGAGATGGATCTAAGCGGCAGCCTTGTAAACCACATTGTTGCGATTCCTCCCAAAGAGATGGGAAAACTTCGGCATTTCACTACATCATCAGCCCTTGCGGCGCTCATTGACCATTCATATTTCAAAATGTGTTGATTGGGATCAGAATTTCCTTCGTACATAGGGAGAGTTGGCATTCTGAATCGCCGAGGAGGATCAGCATATATTATCTCATTTGTGAAAGGAGTATGACTACGGGAAATTCCCCAGTCGTCATTGGTAAGGCCTTGGTTCTCGCGGATCATCTAACGTATCATGGTTGAAATATCGGGCATAGCCACATTCTGTGCATGCTGAGCTAAGGTGTGGTCGGGTTCCACAGTGCGAGTTTGGACCGGACGCTGTCGACGGCCTATGTCTCGCCTCCTTGGCTCCATATCTTCTGGGACGTATGGTTTAGGAGTACGCCCACGTCGTTAATTATTCGGATCCGACAGATTCCGGGTGTCAACCCTTGTTTCTCCCACGGCAGTTGCAGCATGATTGTCCATGGTATACTATGGGGTAGGGCCTCCTTGTGTTGAGGGCCCGGTCTGGAGGCTAGTTGACGGTCCAACCCTCAATTGCCCTACAGTTAAGGCAGGTTGATATCCGGTAGCTTGTGTGCGATTCGCATCCAATCGGGGATGCGTGGATCTGCCGTGATAGTCAGATGAAGCAGAACTTTCAGTGGACGACTGGGAAGCATCATCCCTTCTGGTCCTCCTATAGCTTTGGCGGTTCAGTTGGTTGGTCAATTCAATATTAGCACGCAACTGTTCGGCCAACTATTGCCGACTTTGAGTCAATTCCTGAAGCAACGCTTGGAACTCTTGTCTGGTGACTGGTCCAGACGGATCTGAGTGACCAGTGTTGTCTTGGTTGGATTGTAGCTGCTGTGTAGGATTCTGTCTATCCCGACCTTCTTGATCAGCAGCCGTAGAGGTAGTTCTTGTACTAACCATCTTAAGTAGTGGATTCCTTTCCTAGATTTTACGCAAATCTGAATAGAATGGAAGGATTCTAGATTAGAGATATGGATCTCCCTCTTGGATTTATGCAATCCGGTATCGATGGTAGATCCAAGGAGCAGGAGAAAAAGCTGGTTTTTTCTCAGTGAAAGCACCAAAGTGTTTGTACCAAAAATGGGCACAACACTCTTCAGAAGTTTTTGAAGAGATAAACGTGAAGAATGAAAATTAAAACTGAGGATTATCTAACAAAAACTCCAAATAACTAAAATGTAAAGTGCAAAGACAAGAGATTTAGAGTGGTTCGGCGTTTTTGCCTATGTCCACTATGAAGTTTTATGATTTTATTGCTCTATACTTGAAGATTATAATTTCTATAACGTAGTACAACTGGTTTTATGAGCTAAGTCTGAATCTAAGACAACCGTGGTGATTCTGAGTAAATCTGGCGGAGTCTGGGCGCTCTTTAGCTCTTCGAATTGTCCGACCCCTTTTCTGAATGACCAAGGGCTCTATTTATAGGTGTATGAGGCTGATATTTTGCCTAAATTGAAGGGAGACCAGTTCTGGCACGTGAGGGGGCCCACATGCCCGCTTTCTGGAAATCCGGGCCCACTTCGGGATCGATTCGAAGTCCATTCGAATCGATCAAGAAATCGTCCAATCGAGCTGAAATTTGGTGTGGACATTCTTCAACATGTTTGTAAGCTTCTGTGAAAATTTCATAGCATTTGGACTTGTTGATCTCAAGTTATGATCGATTCAAGATTGCATTTCCGGTTGGTCAGCTTGGTTCGAATCGATCCCTTCGAATCGATAGGGTCGAATCGATGGCTTCGCGCGTGGCATTGTTGACGTGGCGCGCTTTCTTCGTATCGATCCACCTTTCACTCCGAGTTGACTGGGTCGACTCCATGATTTTAGCTGCCTTGACCTAATCGATTCGAAGGAATGGATTCAAAGCAGGGGTTGGTTCGTATCGACCGTTTGTGGACAGTAGTTGATCGATACGAAGCTGTCATAGTGGAACGGACTCGAGGCAAGATTACTGGATGGATTCGAAGCAGGGGAAACTTGGTCGATTCGGAAACGCGGCTTCGGGTGATGGATATGAAGTTTGGCCATCTGATGGTTTCGACATATCTCTGCTGAAGGATACGAAGGAAATATCATTGATGGATTTGAAGTAGGGCTAGTCTTATGGATTCGAAGCTTGGCCACCTGATGGATTCGAACATAGGCTTTTGCCTATGGATTCGAACTTAGGACTGTCTACTCCTTTTTCCGTTGGTGACATCTTGAGCATACGAGCCCGGATTGTTTTTAAATTCGGGACGTTGGCTTTCACGGCTTTGCTTGTCATGTCTTATCAATTGCGGCCCGATCTGGACTCGGACAAAATTCATCGATATCCATAGTGAGCCTACGTTTAATCGATCTCCAAGACGAACTATCATTGGTTTCTAGTCAAATTCTTAGTGTCACGACCTTGCCAAAAGGCGGGATAACATTTTACATCTAATTTTTATTTCATTTTGAATTATTGAATTTAGGAATAAAATATAGATTAATAATAATAATTATTATAAGTTTATTTAAATGTGTGTGTGTCTATATGAATATATTTCCTTTGTTTAAATTTGAAATTTTCGACCTATATGTCGGCATGTCACATGAGTATGTCGACATACGTGGCAGAAAATTGGAGATTCTTTTCAAATTCAAATTTTGAATTTCCCACTCTTTTGTTTTAATTTCAAAACTGAAAAGGCATCTTTTCAAACAGAAAATGTCAGTACATCCTCTATTAAATCATCCCATCTCTATCCTTTCATTCACTTAAGACTTTATTTCAAAATTCAAAACCATTCTTCACTTTCTTACCTTTAAAACTTCACAACAATGTCTTCCTCAAGCCAACCATCCTCATACAAAGCTACTAGGCTAAGGATCAAAAGTCAACTTCACATTGATGAAAAGTTCGTAGAAACTTATATTGAATATGCTACTTATGAAAAAGTATTTTCAGGAAGGTTTGCAAATTTCAATGAATTTTCTTCTTATGGTTTACAAGATCTTACTTTTGAAAATGGTATTTTTGTTTTAACCGATTTATCTCAAAATGTTTTTTTTATTCCTATCCCGATTTAGTTAAATTATTTTATGAAAATTTGAATGGAAAATTTTTTCAAGGAGAAGAAGATCAAATTTGAAGTAGTGTAAAAGACACTACTATTGTTTTGGATCGTGAAATTCCGGGACAAATTCTTAGCTGTAAAAGTAGTGGAAATGACCTCTCCACTTTTGAAATTGATTATGGTAATAGGGAAGTTATGCATGATTTATCTTCTAATGATGATTTATTCTTCTTATGATTTACATATTTATATTTATATGGTCGTTGTCATCAAAATCAATATTTGAGATATTAACAATCTCCTCTCTTTGATGATGCAACCATGTAAATATTCCTAATATATAATATAACTTCTCCTAAGTTAAATAACTCCCCCTTAATATATGCAAGTGTTATATTTTATAATTTTCTTCCCCTTTGTCATAAAAAAATAGATGAAAAACAAAACTCCCCTCGATATACTTATTAACAATGGAGTCAAAATCAATAATTAAATGTGATATATCTATATATTTAGTAATGATTACATTCTAAGTTATATACTAAATATTGAAGACATTAAGTACGAAAAACTTTATAAATAAATCAAACTTTTATACAATCAGAACAATCCTACACAAACATACTTAAACTATATAATCCAAATCAAACAAAATATCATATACAAGGTTATACCAATCCAAACCAAACCAACAAATTTAAATATATAAGTTTAAAACATATACTTACAAGTTGTAAATAAAAATACAAGACTTTCCTTGGAACTTTAACCCATTCTTCAGAACCAAAGATTGGATTTGTTTTGATGACATCACAATCTTCTTGTTCCACATTTTCCTTAGAGTTTGAGAATTCTGGGTTGTTGTTTTGGTCATCTTTGATAAGCGAGTAAATAAACCAATGAAGATCATCAAAGTGTTTCTTTTGTTCTTTTATCATTTGCATTTGGCTTAATTCCAAATGCCTTTGATTTCGTAGAATGAAATAGTTTGAAAGATTGAATTGTTTCTTCTATGTTTTCACAAAGTTTCTGATGTGGATAACTCATTTTTATGAAAGGAAATATTTGGAATAGAAGGAGATAAAAGATGAATTAATGTATGAGTTTTTCTAGAAGGAAATGGTTTAAATAGAGATGAAAAGTCGGATTAAACAACTATTTTAAAAGTAGTTGAAAAAATTAAAATTTAAAATTTTGAAAAACGGCTATGTTGAATATATATGTAGGGTATGTCGACATATGTGCGTTAATTTTCACATTTATGTTTTTGTTCTAACTATTTAATACTATTTTATTATAATGATTGGCATAGATTAAGATAACATAATCGAATAGTAAGAAGTAAATTTTATTATCAAAATAGAAAGATACATAAATTCAAAGAAAAATACATGATAATGACATGAAATAAAACTAGTAAAACATACAACAAAGGTATATAAAGGTAGAAAAAGATCTAAAATGACGATGACGACAAAGTAGAGTTTCCACCAAGCTTCCTAATGATCTTCCCAAAGCATTTGTCCATTTTGGTGTAGAAAGAAGTGAACTTTTTACTAAAAGAGCATCTAAGCTTCTTTTGGTTGTTGAGAAGCTTCTCTTGGTTTTTGAAAATCTCTTTGTTAGAATAGCGAGATGGTTTGTCAATGATTTCTAGGAAAGTATCCATTTCCTCCTCTTCCATTTCTTGTTCGTCCTCTTCTTTAATTTCCATATCGTCGCCTTCTTCTTCTTCTTCTTCTAGAATTTCTTGCTCTTCTTCCTACACCAATCTTTCTTCCTTTTCAATAAGAGTTTCTTAAGGTTCGAATTCAAGAGTGATATGCATAAAGAGGAGTTGGTTTTATTCGAAAACTTTGTGAGGCGAAATGTTTTCACCTCTTAAATCGATACCAAAATAATTAAAAATTCTAGTAAGATACACACCATGGAAAATTTTGTTCTCATGCCTAGAGATTTTCTTTTGAACAATGTCATCAAAAATCACTTGAGCCCAAGTTATATCATATTTTCCAAAAACAGGAAAAGAGCTTCAAAAACATTTTGAATCCGATTATTATATCTGTCCTCTGTGTAAAACTTTGTTGCAAAATAAAATTCATTAGTCTTGTTTTAGACCTAAATTTTTTGCATTTAAAACCGTACACTTCATCATTAGAAAAAAATCGTGCATAACTTCCCTATTACCATAATAAATTTCAAAATTTAAGAGGTCATCTCCACTACTTTTACAACTAAGAATTTGTCCCAAAATTTCACAATCCAAAACAATAGAAGTGTCTTTTACACTACTTTAAATTTGACCTTCTTCTCCTTGAAAAAATTTTCCACTCAAATTTGCATAAAACATTGTAACTAAATTGGGATAGCAATCAAAATCATTTTGAGATAAGTCGGTTAAACCAAAAATACCATTTTCAAAAGTAAGATCTTGTACATCATAAGAAGAAAATTCATTGAAATTTGCAAACCTTCTCGAAAATACTTTTCCATAAGCAGCATATTCAATATTAGTTTCTATGGACTCTTGATCATTACAAAGTTGACTTTTGATTCTTTTAGTAAACCTAATGGCTTTGGATAAGGAGGGTTGGATTGTGGAAGACATTGTTGTGAATTTTTAAAGGTAGGAAAGTGAAGAATGATTTTAAATTTTGAAATAAAGTGTAAGTGAATGAAAGGATAGAGATGAGATGATTTAATAGAGAGTGAACCGACATTTTCTATTTGAAAAGATGCCTTTTCAGTTTTTGAATTTAACAAAAAAGAGAGGAAAATTCAAAATTTTGAATTTGAAAAGATTCTCCAATTTTCTACCACGTATGTCGACATACCCATGTGACATATGTCGACATATAAGCCGAAAATTTCAAATTTAAACGAAGGCAGTATATATATATATATATATATATATATATATATATGAAAATATGCACTTAAGTAAACTTATAATAGTAATAATAATTCATTTATATTTTATTCCTAAACTCAATAATTTAGTAATTCATAATGAAATAACAATTAAATGTAAAATGTACCACTTTTGCTATTATCCACTGTTTTGATCCGGTTAATCTTCTATTGCTATGAAACACATGTTGACATTTTCTGTATCTGGTTCGTTGTCACTTGATGCAGTATCAAAATCATCTAAAGTTGCAGTGTAAGCCCTCTTTCTCTCTTTGGTTGAATCAGTGAGAGGCAAGATATTTGATTCCTTCTGATATGAACAGTCTTTTTGCTGATGACTAGGTTCATCACAGCTGTAACATTTAATCACATTTCTGTTTTCAGAATTTTTTTTTTCAGGTCTACTTCAAGAATTTTCTGAATTTTGAGTCATAAGAGCAATCTCCTCATCATTATCATTGTTTAAGTCCTAACCGTCAGTTATTACATTGAAGGCAATTGATTTTTTTTCTATTGCTTTGCTTTTCCTCTTGCCCTGTAACCGTGCTTCATTGGACATAGATTACCGATTAATTTTTCCATTTTTTAAGTACTAATGCCATTAGTCTCTTTTATTGCTAATGTCTTTTGATCCCATTCTAAAGAGAGTAAATTAAAGATTTTTCTAACTTGGTCCTCTTTAGAAATTTTTTTTACCTAGTGATATTAGAGAATGAGCTATATCCTAAAATCTAGAATACATATAAAAAATGGACTCATTTTGTTTTATTTTAAACAATTGAAACTAATAAGTTAGCATGAAAATTTTTGTCTGCTTAACTTTACTAATACTCTCAGGGGTAACTTGCCGTGTTTTCCAGATTTCATATGCAGACTTACAAATAGAAACTTGATTAAATTCATTTTTACCTAATGAACAAAATAAAATATTCATAGCCTTATAATTATTAAGTGCTTGTGTCTTTTGGTCTAGTGCCAATGTTGAGTATTCAGTTTGAGGCTCAGTGTACTCATTCTGTGTAATATTCCAAATACCTAAACCATTAGACTATAAAGAAATCTTCATCCTACATGAACAATATGTGTAATTACTATCATTAAATAGTGGGGGTCTAGTAGTTGAGTGTCCTTCAATATAAGTATTAAAAAGTGAACTACCAATGTTACTAGCCATTTATACTTTTCAAAAATCTAATAAAAAGCTAATGCTCTAATACCAAATATGGATAACATTGTAATGGATCTTAAGGCTACTTTTAACACTAGAGGAAGAGGAGTGAATAGTGTTTTATAACTTTTATGAATTTTTTTAACTTTGTTTCAAGTTTTAAATCAAATCATAGATTATCAACATCTATCTATGCTAATCAAGCAGCAACCAGAGATAAATGTAAAAACAATAATAAAAAGTAAAGTAAGAGAGATGACACCATAACTTTATACTGGTTCGAATTAACCAATTCTACATCCAGTCTCGTACAATACTGTACAGCTTTATTTTCAATCGCCTACTTTAACCAGGTAGCAAGCAAACTAGAATACAGTCTCAATTTCAAGGTTATGAGATACACCATCCTGTCTCATGAGTTCGGGGTGAACTCTCTTGATTTACTTGGCAACAAGACCATCTACTAGATTTAGACGGGCTATTAAGCACACCTACTTGATTTGAACATGCAACAAGCACACCAAACAAATAAGGGTAGAGTTGTTGATTTCCAAACACAAACAGTTATACTTGGAATATAAGATATCCTATAACCCTTCTGGTAGCGGTTTGATCTTTGAGTTTGCAGAAAGAATGCTTCCACAATAGTAGATAGTTTGTAAAGAATCAGTCTAGTAGAGTATGGATTGGTTTATACAGATTTTGAAGAATATAGAAAGTAGTTTTTAAGAAATAGAACAAGGGAGTAAAGAGTAAGAAGATTAATTGAAAAATTCGTTTTCATTCCTCTTTATATAGTGAATGAACAGAAGTATCCATTCGTCAAAAGGTGTGCCCAAAAGATACATATTCAAATTTTAAATTTTTTAAAAATAAACCAACATTCAAGTTTCAAACTTCTATATTTTTAAAAAATAATTTTAAACATAATTTAAAAAATCTTTGAACACATAAAAGACTTTTATAGAATATTTATAAAAATATATTTTGAATTTAATATAATTTATTTTGATTAAAATATCAAAAATAAAAAATTTGTAATAAATATCAGAATCTGCTATCAGGGACTTTAACAATTTGTTCTAATGACTCGTATTGAAGTCTTGAACTCTTCAAGTCTTCTGTCTTTAAACTCATCAATCTTGATCATCCTCTAAATCTTCATTCTTACTGATCAGTCTTCAAATTTAATAATTTTGTATTTGTGTAATATTTTGCAATATATACTATATAATTTGACAAACCATCAGTATATATATGTATATGGCTGTGTCATCAAAATCAATATATTAGGTATTAATGTTAGTAGCTAAAGAACCTCCAAATATTGGAATTAATTGATTATTTCTGCACATGGATTTTCACTATACATTGCCATGACAGCAGCTACAGATATTGTCATAAATTTAGAACTTTGAACTTGATTCATCAACATGATTTTCTTAGTCTTACTATTTTGAAATGACCCACTTAATTTTTTTTATAAACAGTGGCCATTTAAACAAGAAAATATTTCATTCCAATTTTCTTCTATCCAGGATCTTTATGCCAATAAGAATATTGGTTTGTTTACATCATCTTAAACTTACATATGTGAGGATATATAAGCTACTTCCTACTTGAATCAGAGTACAGAGATTTGAAAGTAGAAATCTGTTTGAGTATTTCTTAAAGGAAATACTCTCTACATAGTAATAATGTTTCTAAAACTAGATTTTCAAATTACACTTGGGTTAATGTGTGACTATTGATTTTATGTCTCAAGACTTATCAATTTTCATCAATTTCCATAATTTTATTACTGTATAAACTGTGCCTTTGCTTGTGCATGTGTGTGTGCATGTTTCTGTGCATGTATGTCTGTAAGGAATTCAGGTGCTTTATATTTTTCCTTCTTGTTAACAAAATGTCTGAGTCTACCCTATACTTGTGTTATAAAACAGAGCTAAAAACTTGACTCAAAACTCTTTAGTGCTGGCTTAACCCAGGCTCAAGAAAATGGCTATGTTAGCCCTATTCAGTTTGCACTATATCTCAACAAAACACATTTTATTTTGGTTTCTTCTCTAAGGCAGCTCATAACCTTATTGCCAGATTTTTCTTTACTTAAATATGGATTTTCTTAGGTCAGTTCTCTGGATATACATTCAATCCATAAATCCTTTATTCTTAGATTTTTCTACCATTATAGCCTAACTGTTCTTGAAGCTTAAAATTCATTTTCTTAGCAAAGCATTCTTGCAAAGCAAAATACATAAGTACCAGCTGATACATATAAGTTCAACACTTACAAAACAGTCAATGACAATACATTGGTTTTTCTAAGCAACTTAAACAAAATATCTTAACATAGTTCAACATGAATATTTAATTTAACTTCAGCAAAGTCTTTAAAAATAGCATCCAATCTCTAAGCAGTTAACTCATCCAAAGCCTGATCAACAAAATTCCTATTTACCTACATAATCACCATGAACTGCCTCATACAAATATGAGACACCCAATGGTGCACAAACACAAAAGGGTCAGACTAATGTCTGGTATGAGTAATCTACCTGAAAACATGATTTTATATTAACTTTTACTTATATTCAAATACTTTGAATGAATTAAGGAACCCAGTATCATCCCTATGCATGTTTTCTGTGTGGTATGTGCATCCATGTCAGTGCAAAACAAGTCATGTATGATTCAAGTGGTTTAGTTCAGAAAAAGCAATCATAAGATTCACCAATAAAATATCATAAACCAATCAATGCAATCATCAATTCAGTCATCAAACACCCTTTACCAATTTACTGGCCATCAGGGACTTTACCCGAGCCTCACCTGAACCTATTTCTACTGCTCATTATCAAATGTTATATGGTCTTTAGCTACTTTCTCTTTTTAAACACACACTGCCTGGGACATCTCTCTCTGTTAACCCAGCACACTCAGGCCCCTGGGTATAAACATACCATGTGTGAGCTTGCAATGTTCACCTTGCCAAGCTATATTTTGTAGCCCTAAGATCCAAAATCCTTAGTTAAATTACTAAGTGTTAATTTTCCCTTTTCATAATTGTGCTAACCCCTTCTGTATCTCACTTTTCAATCAGAAGAAAATAAACAATTCAACCAACAAGTATTCATCCAGAGATGGTTAAGTCATATTCTCAGAAGCAAACATTTAATCATGAAAATAGATGTGATTTCTTAGTATATCATTTTTCCTATGGGTTACAATGGATCCAGTTGTACATATATGGTCCTAAGTAATTTACTAGTTATCTTTTCTTACCTCTGGTTCAATCAGATTCATATTAATCTTGGAGATCTGGCTAAACCATAAGTATATTTTGATTTGGGTAGTTCATAAAACATAGAAGCTCAGCGCATGTACAACATTGCACTCCTACATTTTCTTTTGTTTTAATTAATATGAGACATAAGCAACAACACAATGTTGCAACCCCATATTTCTTTCTATCTTCAGACCATATATCTACCACATGAATCCGTGGATTTTTATAAACAACTTTATAAAGAAAACTTATAAAAGAAATCACTCCATCTCAAAGTTAACCCATATCACAGATAAACTTTTTAAAACATGAATCCATGACTCTTATCTTTCTGGGTAAATCAAAGTGAGGGGTTTTACACTTAAACAGATCATTAACAAACCAAAGTCATCAAATCATAAAACATAACTTGTAAAAGAAAATGAATGATTAGTTCAAATAGGCTGCCTCAATATTCAGGACTTAATGCCAAAGTTTTCAGTGAGGTTACTCACCCTTAATTCCCCTTTTTCCCTAAGCCTTGCTTTTCTTTTGATCCTCTGCCCTCCTCTAACTCTAATGGCCGGTGCTCTGGCTTATATTTTTTTCTTTAGGTTTTGAAGAGCAAATGGGTATGATCTCACTACATTAAGCCTCTTTATACAAATCCTGGCTGTTACTAGGGTTTATGGAATTACCCAATGTCAGTTCTACCCCATACAAAACATAGTCTGCCTCTTATTTGATTCAAGAAAATAAGAGGGTATGTGGTCCTTGCTAATTTTTCAGAAAATAAACCTTATTCTTTTAATTTTTCCCCCGGGTCATGTTATATGCATGACTTCTTATTTCCTAAATTAAAGAAATTACTGGAAATGGATAAAGTGTTTGTTTAAGGACTCATGCCATTTCCATGTAACTTCTGTTTTCTTCCAGAAATTGGTTGACTGTATACATGTATAACACATGTATACCTATGTCTTTTATTTTTCTTTCTTTCTTTAAATAATTTTAAGTTTATTTCTGCCTAGCTTTTATTTTCTTTGTACCATATTTTATTTAAAGATAAAATTCTATCTTCATGCATATGTATTTCTAAATCAGTTATTTTAATTTATTTATTGATTTCTGCTAAATTTTATTACACAGAAATCTATGTGCATGTGTGTACACTGTCTTGTGCACATGTACATGTTTTAAACCATGTATCAGCAAAATCAATTTCCTATTCCTATCTTTTCAATGTAATTTTAAACAAATATGAACTAAATTAAATCATGAAATTATTCACAAAAATCAGGGTTATCACATATACCCCTCCTTTTAGGAATTGTGTCCCACAATTCTCTCATATTTAACTTAAGTATCATTACTTCAGAAAAATCAATTTTCTGATCTCAAAACCATTCTCAAGCCAACCACTTATTTAAAGGCAAAAATCACAATGCATATTCAATCAACACATTCATTAGTATAT
Organism: Allium fistulosum; assembly: GCA_030737815.1. Classification (NCBI taxonomy): domain Eukaryota; kingdom Viridiplantae; phylum Streptophyta; class Magnoliopsida; order Asparagales; family Amaryllidaceae; genus Allium; species Allium fistulosum. Next base: position 285,707,264 of record CM060904.1, on the reverse strand, counting down.
ATATAAATTTACCTTTCATTCAATCAAACAGTTGTGGATAATCATTTCTGATTTTATCCTCCACTTCCTATGTGCAATCATTTGGGTCAAGACTCCATTGCACTTTTACTAATTTAATTTCTTTGTTTCTCAATTTCTTGGTTTCTCTAGAAATTATGCCCACTGGCTCCTTTTCATAGATCATTCTAGGATCAATCTGCACATCCTTAGAGGATTCTAGGATTGCCTCCTTATCATGAACCCATCTTCTTAGTTGAGACACATGAAAAACATCATGCATTGCTCTCATTTCTTCTGGCAACTCTAACTTATAGGCTACAGTTCCTATTCTTTCTAAAACTTTATATGGCCCTATATATCTAGGAATCAACTTTCCTTGTTTCCCAAACCTTAGAACCTTTTTCATGGGTGATATTTTGATAAATACATAATCTCCAACATCATATTGTACTGCCTTCCTTCTTTGATCTGCATATTTCTTTTGCCTATCTTGGGCAGAAGCAATTCTTTTTCTGATCAAAGCTATCTTTTCAGAAGTCTCCTTCACATTTTCTGGTCCTAAGACCACTTTTTCTCCATATTCAAGCCAACTGGAGGGTGATAAACATGGTCTCCCATAAAGAGCTTCAAAGGGTGCCATGCCTATACTACTATGATGGCTATTATTGTATGCAAATTCAGCTAAAAAGATATGATCCTCCCAACTTCCTCCCCAATCCAATACACAAGCTCTTAACATGTCTTCAAGCAATTTGTTCACAATTTCTGTTTGGCCATCAGATTGAGGATGGTATGCTATGCTTAAGCATAAATCAGTCCCCATTGCCTTGTGAAAACTCTGCCAAAACTTTGAAGTGAAGATGGCATCTCTATCACTTACTATAGTCTTTGGTATACCATGCAACCTGACTACTTCTTTAATAAACAACTGTGCTAGTGTATTTGCATTTCTTTCTGATTTCACTGGTATAAAGTGGGCTGACTTGGTTAGCCTATCAACCACTACCCAAATACTATCATTTCCCCTCCTAGTTCTAGGCAAACCATCAATAAAATCCATTGATATGTCTTCCCATTTCCACTGTGGTATTTGTAAAGGTTGAAGCATCCCTGAGGGTTTTTGATACTCAGCCTTCACCTGTTGGCAAACCATACATTTAGATACATAGGTTGCCACTGCACTCTTCATACCACTCCACCAATAATCTCTCTTGAGGTTGTGATACATTCTTGTGCTTCCTGGGTGTATAGTATATTTGTTTTTGTGGTAAGCATCCAAGATTTCTTGCTTCAACTCACCAACTGCTGGAACACATATTCTTCCTCCTTTCTTCAAATGGCCTTGATCATTCAACTAAAAACCTTCCACTGCTTTACCATTTAATATTTGAGTCTTCCTTTCAAATAAAAATGGATCTTGGTCTTGTAGCCTTACAACTTTATTCTTCAATTCTGATCCCAGAGTAATAAAACTTAATTTTCCCATTTCTACATTCTCACTGCATAAGCTCATATCTTCTATGTTATCACTTTCTATCTCTGAATCAATTAATAAGGATAAAGTGTTAAACTCTTCTATCATTAATCTAGCCACTTTAGCATATTGTCTACTTAGGGCATCTGCTACTTTATTAGCCTTACCAGGTGTGTACAATATTTCAAAATCATATGAGGCTAAGAGTTCAATCCATCTTTGCTGCCTCATATTTAATTCTTTTTGTGAAAACAAATATTTAAGTGATTTATGGTCTGTATACACTTCAAATTTTGCTCCTAACAAGTAGTGTCTCCATAACTTAAGAGCATACACTATAGCAGCCAATTCAAGGTCATGAGTAGCATACCTTACCTCACTTGATTTCAACTGCCTAGAAGCATAAGCTATTACTTGATGTTGTTGCATCAATACTGCCCCAAGCCCTTGTCCACTTGCATTAGTATACACCACCAAGTTTTCATTTCCTTCAGGTATTTTAAGAATTGGAGCTTGTACCAGTGCTTCTTTTAATTTCCCAAAGGCTTTCTCACACTCCTCAGTCCAAGTAAACACTTGATTTTTCCTAGTCAATCTGGTTAATGGAATTGAGATTTTTGCAAAATCTTTTATGAATCTTCTATAGTAACCAGCCATTCCCATGAATGATCTGACTTCAGTGACATTAGTAGGCCTTTTCCAAGCTTGCACTGCAATGACTTTATTGGAATCTACAGATATTCCTTTTTCTGATATAATATGACCTAGAAAATTCACTTCATTTTGCCAAAAAGTGCATTTTGAAAACTTTGCCTTCAAGTCTTCCTGTCTCAATTTCTCAAATACCATATGTAAATGATTTTCATGCTCTCTTACTGACTTAGAATAAATTAGTATATCATCTATAAATATCAATACAAACTTATCCAAGTATTCTCTAAAAATCTTATTCATCAAATCAACAAAATAGGAAGGAGCATTTGTCAAGCCAAATGGTATTACTAAAAATTCATAAAGTCCATATCTTGTGTTAAAGGCTGTATACTTTATGCTTTCCTCTTCTACTTTCATCTGATGAAAGCCTGAAGCTAAATCAAGCCTAGAAAATATCTTTGCACCACTCAATTGATCAAAGAGATCATCAATTCTTGGTAAGGGATATTTATTTTTAACTGTGATTTTATTTAATTCCCTATAGTCAATACATAACCTAAGGGATCCATCTTGTTTCTTAACAAAGACTACTGGCGCTCCCCATGATGAGCTACTGGGTCTAATAAAACCTTTTTCTTCTAGTTCATCCAATTGCTTTTTCAGCTCCATCAACTCCTTAGGCCCCATTCTAGTTGGTCTTTTAACTACTGGGCTAGCTCCTGGAATTATTCTAATTGAAAACTCAACTGGTCTGTGGTTTGGAACTCCTCTCACTTCACCAAACACATCATCATATTGATTCACTATGGGGATTTCTTCTAATGCAGGCATGGGTTTTTCATTAGACAATGTAGAAAGGTTGGCTATACTTCTATTCTTGTTTGCCTCACAAAGAACTACTATTCTTTGTCCATCAGCAACTTTCAATGATATGGTGGATGTCTCCATATTTATGATAGCCTTATGTCTACTCAAGCAATCAACTCCTAAAATAATCCCTATGCCCGGATATTGCAACACATATAGGTCTGATTCAAACACATGTCCCCCTATATTTAATCCCAGTTGCATACATATCATACCCAGAACACATGAACTCCCTATAGGGCTTCTAATTAACAGTGGCTTATCAACAATCATACAATTCAATTTTAATTGTTGTGCAATATCATGGGAGATCAATGAGTGTGTAGCCCCAGTGTCATACACTACTGCAAAAGGTATTGAGTGAATAAGCAAAGTACCTTCAACTTGACCATGCTTTTCAGCACTTGATCCCTCAGCTGCCTTGCCTTTTCCTTCCAAAGTCCCTAATTTTTCTTGCTTAAAGTCTGGACAATTCCTCTTTATGTGACCTTCCTTCCCACAATGGTGACAATAGAAGGATGCAGGCCTAACATTTGTGCATCTATTCTTTATATGCCCCTCTTGGCCACAGTTATAACAAGTGATCTTCTTAACTTCAGTAGCCCTGACTTCTTATGGTTTCTTGGTGGAAGCTATGTCTATTTTCTTCTTATCATAAGGGTGAAATTTACCCTTTCCCTTCTTGTTTTGGTTATTCTTGAATGCCCTGAAATTCTCTCTAGCATTATCATGTTGTTCAATGCTCAGAGTCAAATCCAAAACTTGATCAAAAGTCTTGTCCTTGTATGGTAGCATGGCTCTACTAAGGCTAGGGTTCAACCCTTGAATATATCTGCCATTCTTAGCCTCCTCAGTAGTGATGAGTACTGCACCATACTTTTCCAATGATTCAAACTTCTGAGTGTACTCAGTGACACTCATAGTTCCTTGCCTTAATTTGATAAATTCCTCTAGCAAAGATTCCTTGGCTGATGCAGGGACAAATCTGCCTTCCAACATTGCTTTAAATTGATCCCATGTCACTTCTCCTTCAGGTCTTCCAGCTATGATAACCACCCACCAATCCAAAGCTGCTCCTCTCAATTGCCTGGATGCAATCTGCCTCTTCCTTTGATCTTCAACCTGCATGTCTGCAAATATTCTTTCCAAAATTCTGAGCCAATTTTGAACTCCCATAACTCCTTCTATGCCATCAAAAGTTTTGCCTCCAAGATTGGTAAAAGTCTTGAGTAGTTTGGAAAGCTCCTCATGTAGATTTTCCTGCATGTTGCCTACTCCATCCCTTATGGCTCTCATGAATTCTTGCATATTCACCATGGGTGGTTCACTTGTTCCTACATTTTGATGTCTGGGTCCTACCATAACTCTATGGATATAATACTTAGGTTAGTCTATTTTGTCTAATACTTTACAGATTTATTCATTTTAATCTATCACTATTCTGTTATAATAGATATTAATAGTGTAAACATTAACAAACAAAGCATCCAAAGCAGTCAACACTTCCATACATCCAATGCAAACAAGTTCATACAAAATTTTGCTATGTTATTTAACAACATAGCTCTGATACCAAATGAAATGACCCACTTAAATTTTTTTTTCTGTTATAAACAGTGGCCATTTAAACAAGAAAATATTTCATTCCAATTTTCTTCTATCCAGGATCTTTATGCCAATAAGAATATTGGTTTGTTTACATCATCTTAAACTTACATATGTGAGGATATATAAGCTACTTCCTACTTGAATCAGAGTACAGAGATTTGAAAGTAGAAATCTGTTTGAGTATTTCTTAAAGGAAATACTCTCTACATAGCAATAGTGTTTCTAAAACTAGATTTTCAAAGTACACTTGGGTTAATGTGTGACTATTGATTTTATGTCTCAAGACTTATCAATTTTCATCAATTTCCATAATTTTATTACTGTATAAACTGTGCCTTTGCTTGTGCATGTGTGTGTGCATGTTTCTGTGCATGTATGTCTGTGGGGAATTCAGGTGCTTTATATTTTTCCTTCTTGTTAACAAAATGTCTGAGTCTACCCTATACTTGTGTTATAAAACAGAGCTAAAAACTTGACTCAAAACTCTTTAGTGCTAGCTTAACCCAGGCTCAAGAAAATGGCTATGTTAGCCCTATTCAGTTTGCACTATATCTCAACAAAACACATTTTATTTTGGTTTCTTCTCTAAGGCAGCTCATAACCTTATTGCCAGATTTTTCTTTACTTAAATATGGATTTTCTTAGGTCAGTTCTCTGGATATACATTCAATCCATAAATCCTTTATTCTCAGATTTTTCTACCATTATAGCCTAACTGTTCTTGAAGCTTAAAATTCATTTTCTTAGCAAAGCATTCTTGCAAAGCAAAATACATAAGTACCAGCTGATACATATAAGTTCAACACTTACAAAACAGTCAATGACAATACATTGGTTTTTCTAAGCAACTTAAACAAAATATCTTAACATAGTTCAACATGAATATTTAATTTAACTTCAGCAAAGTCTTTAAAATTAGCATCCAATCTCTAAGCAGTTAACTCATCCAAAGCCTGATCAACAAAATTCCTATTTACCTGCATAATCACCATGAACTGCCTCATACAAATATGAGACACCCAATGGTGCACAAACACAAAAGGGTCTGACTAATGTCTGGTATGAGTAATCTACCTGAAAACATGATTTTATATTAACTTTTACTTATATTCAAATACTTTGAATGAATTAAGGAACCCAATATCATCCCTGTGCATGTTTTCTGTGTGGTATGTGCATCCATGTCAGTGCAAAACAAGTCATGTATGATTCAAGTGGTTTAGTTCAGAAAAAGCAATCATAAGATTCACCAATAAAATATCATAAACCAATCAATGCAATCATCAATTCATTCATCAAACCCCCTTTACCAATTTACTGGCCATCAGGGACTTTACCCGAGCCTCACCTGAACCTATTTCTATTGCTCATTATCAAATGTTATATGGTCTTTAGCTACTTTCTCTTAATAAACACACACTGCCTGGGACATCTCTCTCTGTTAACCCAACACACTCAGGCCCCTGGGTATAAACATACCATGTGTGAGCTTGCAATGTTCACCTTGCCAAGCTATATTTTGTAGCCCTAAGATCCAAAATCCTTAGTTAAATTACTAAGTGTTAATTTTCCCTTTTCATAATTGTGCTAACCCCTTCTGTATCTCACTTTTCAATCAGAAGAAAATAAACAATTCAACCAACAAGTATTCATCCAGAGATGGGTAAGTCATATTCTCAGAAGCAAACATTTAATCATGAAAACAGATGTGATTTCTTAGTATATCATTTTTCCTATGGGTTACAATGGATCCAGTTGTACACATATGGTCCTAAGTAATTTACTAGTTATCTTTTCTTACCTCTGGTTCAATCAGATTCATATTAATCTTGGAGATCTGGCTAAACCATAAGTATATTTTGATTTGGGTAGTTCATAAAACATAGAAGCTCAGCGCATGTACAACATTGCACTCCTACATTTTCTTTTGTTTTAATTAATTGAGACATAAGCAACAACACAATGTTGCAGCCCCATATTTCTTTCTATCTTCAGACCATATATCTACCACATGAATCCGTGGATTTTTATAAACAACTTTATAAAGAAAACTTATAAAAGAAATCACTCCATCTCAAAGTTAACCCATATCACAGATAAACTTTTTAAAACATGAATCCATGACTCTTATCTTTCTGGGTAAATCACAGTGAGGGGTTTTACACTTAAACAGATCATTAACAAACCAAAGTCATCAAATCATAAAACATAACTTGTAAAAGAAAATGAATGATTAGTTCAAATAGGATGCCTCAATATTCAGGACTTAATGCCAAAGTTTTCAGTGAGGTTACTCACCCTTAATTCCCCTTTTTCCCTAAGCCTTGCTTTTCTTTTGATCCTCTGCCTTCCTCTAACTCTAATGGCCGATGCTCTGGCTTATATTTTTTTCTTTAGGTTTTGAAGAGCAAATGGGTATGATCTCACTACACTAAGCCTCTTTATACAAATCCTGGCTATTACTAGGGTTTATGGAATTACCCAATGTCAGTTCTACCCTATACAAAACATAGTCTGCCTCTTATTTGATTCAAGAAAATAAGAGGGTATGTGGTCCTTGCTAATTTTTCAGAAAATAAACCTTATTCTTTTAATTTTTCCCCCGGGTCATGTTATATGCATGACTTCTTATTTCCTAAATTAAAGAAATTACTGGAAATGGATAAAGTGTTTGTTTAAGGACTCATGCCATTTCCATGTAACTTCTGTTTTCTTCCAGAAATTGGTTGACTGTATACATGTATAACACATGTATACCTAAGTCTTTTATTTTTCTTTCTTTCTTTAAATAATTTTAAGTTTATTTCTGCCTAGCTTTTATTTTCTTTGTACCATATTTTATTTAAAGATAAAATTCTATCTTCGTGCATATATATTTCTAAATCAGTTATTTTAATTTATTTATTGATTTCTGCTAAATTTTATTATACAGAAATCTATGTGCATGTGTGTACACTGTCTTGTGCACATGTACATGTTTTAAACTATGTATCAGCAAATCAATTTCCTATTCCTATCTTTTCAATGTAATTTTAAACAAATATAAACTAAATTAAATCATGAAATTATTCACAAAAATCAGGGTTATCACATATTTTCTTTTCAAAACATTCTGATATGAAAAGGTAAATAACTGACCATTCAAAATACGTTGGAATATTGATTTGTGATTACATCTGGTAATAAATGCATGAATATCAGTAAAATGCTGACATATTAAACCAGTATACTAAACATAAATAGAAGTAGTCAAGGAAGATACATGTTATTAATAGAGGAAAATATATAGCATAATCAATGCTTATAATATTGGATGTGAAAGATATTTGATAATTCACTCCTCTGCAATCTACATTGCTTTGAAATTGAGATTAAAATCTGGCTTAATTTGACTTTAATTGTTTTTTCATTAGAGTTACAACCACTGAACACAGTTGATTATCTAAATGGAATACAATGAGAAAATTGTAGGAGTTCTTTCTTATTGAATGTGATATGGTAGTGATAGTGTATTGATACTACCTCTAATATGCATGACTCACCCACATCAAAATATGTGCATTAGAGTGTGCACAAGTTGTTATGCTAAATGACAAATATGGTTATGTGATGGTTATTCAACTTTTATTGCATTTTCTATTGTTTCTTTATTTAGCCAAGCATGGTATGCCAACTGGCTACTAATTCGTTGTAAGCACTAGTATTTGTATATATAAGAATGAAGGAATGAGGAATCTGTTGAATGAAAATCTTTATTTGTTGTTGCATTTACTTCTTCTTCCCTCATTCTCTTTTCTTCTTTCCCCTCTTCCTTCTCTCTTCAAAATGTGCATCCTATCATTTGGTGCTTTCACTTGTTCTTACCTCCCCCTCTACCACCCTCACACCTTCAATTTCCACACCAAACCGATCACCATACCCAATCAGCACCAGCTCCATGGTTTCTTCCCATAATTACCCTCATGTCAAAAAGAAAATTAAAAAATGTCTGATTCCATCCTGCAGCAGCCCCATCACAACCAAGCCATCACCGCCACAGCCATCAGTGTCCTTCCAATCTCTACCGCCCCATCCGCTACCTCGCCATCAACGCCTCCTACCAAGCCTCCTCCATCATCCTCTCCCTTGTTCCTCAACCCCTCCCTGTCCCCCCTCTCCTCCCTCCTTTCTTCTTAAGGATGACCGCATCTCGACCTTTCTGGATCATCGACGGTTGAATCGTCATCCACGACATCACTGACGTCGACACCTCCTGGATCCCCTCCTCCTCCTGCTCCGGCAGCCCTAAGCACATCTCCTTCCCAAACTCTAACCCTAATCTTCACCTTTCCCTCCTCGGCTTCTTCCTCATCACTCGCAACACTTGGATCCATGTCTTCGACCAACTCATATCCCTCAAAATCACATGTGCTCCCAAATCCGAATTCGTCAAGCTCGTCTTCACCTTCGATAAACTTCGCCAGCTCCAGACTAATTTTAGTACAGTTTATAAAGTAGCGAATCCCGATCAGTACACTCTTTTGTTTGCTAATTGTTTGCCGAATGCTAAGGTTTCTATGTTTATGAAATCTGCTGTGTATAACATCGAACCGGGTACTGATAGACGGCTGTATTTGTCTACTGGATCTGTTATCTTATCTACTATTTACTGCATGTTTTTACTGGGTTATCGTGTGTTGAGAGCTGTTTGGATTTCGTGCTTGTCAAGAAGAGACTAACCGTCTTTTGGATATATTGTTTCATGCTTGCGGTAGTGATATGAAAGCTGTAAACTTGTGTGAATCTGAGGATAAAAGTCGCATTAAGAAGACAAACAATGGCATGGAGATAAATATAATGTTTACTGACTTGGATGCACCATTCAAAGAGGCCTGAAACCGTTCGATAAAATGGCACATTCAAAATTGATGCCAAATATGATTACATATTCACTCAACTCTTTCGTTAATACCCTCTCATCCATAGACATTAACTATAGTCAAGTCGTCGTCAACCTAACTACCTCCTCCACCATTGTCTTTTCTCTCCTCGTCCCAGCTTCATACAACTACGTCAATAACTTTTCTTTCAATGCGTCTCATATTAAGCTTTACGACTCCAACCACCAAACACTTAAATCTTTATTCGACTCGTACATCAAGTTTGTCATTGACATCCCCAGTGTCTTCCTTTTGTCCATAAATAACCTCAAAACCACCATCTCATACATCTCCACCAACATCACACTCTTCTTTTCCAAAACCAAAATGTCACCATCGACAACAAGATCCTCTTTGATAATATCGACACTTCTGTCTTTGTCATCTCAATCCCCTACATCGTCACCACTATCCGATCCTCCCTCCATTCTTTTCCATTCCCCATAGATCTCATTTCCATCCATTTCCTATTCAACAAGTTTGAATTCACTCTACACAAATCCAACTCAATCTTCCTCTTCATCGTCCTTTCTTCTCATTTATTGCTCAACCTGACGAAGGCCTCCACCATGCCATTTCTTGCCACATCCGAAACCCTAACCTCGACGTTCTCTCCTCTCCACATACCGACATCCTCTTAACTTTCAAAAATATTACCTTCGATAACACATCTTTCATATTTACCCGCGACAAGTATAGCCTCTTCTTCACCATTGGAAGCATCTCCGACCTTGAGGATAGGGTCTATTTCGAGGGGATGGTAATGATACAGTAGTGATAGTGTATTGATACTACCTCTAATATGCACGACTCACCCACATCATTATATGTGCATTAGAGTGTGCACAAGTTGTTATGCTAAATGACAAATATGGTAATGTGATGGTTACTTCAACTTTTATTGCATTTTCTATTATTTCTTTTTTTAGCCAAGCACGGTATGCCAGCTGGCCACTAATCCATTGTAAGCATTAGTATTTGCAAGAATGAAGGAATGAGGAATCTGTTGAATGAAAATCTTTATTTTTTTTGCATTTAGTTTTTCTTCCCTTATTCTCTTCTCTTCTTTCCCCTCTTCCTCCTCTCTTCAAAATTTGCATCCTATCAGAATGACTTGTACAATCCAAAATTTTCATGCGGTTGCCTTTTGGAAAGATTTTCATACCCATTTACTCTAACTAATGCTATGACTGTTACATCTGCTTCTTTGGTAAATTCAGACATAACTTGTACCAGTTTGAACTTGCCCTCATTTCTGGTATGATAGTGAACCTCCTTTATGTGTGTGGGGGATGTCAATAATCTCTGGTAAGGCCTTTTAGAGCCTTATATTCTCATCTCTCTTTGTATCATGGCATTCATTTCAAGCCTCTCATCCTTTTATGCCTTGTTACTTCTACTTACCATTGGTCTTGTAATTTGTTTAGTTTTTCAAGTGAACAGTGGATCTCTTGAGATTGAAGCATCTCATCATGTTGATGTCAGCACCCTTACTACTCAATATGTATCAAAAAGTATTTAATTAGCAAAAACTAAAATTAAACGAATATATATCTTAAATGGTATCATATCCTTTTATTTAGATTCAAGAATATTTTGTTTATGGAAATTTCTGCTATAGTGGAGATGCATGATTCATCTAAAGCTTTCCATTTTATGCATGTAAATACGGAAGTAACATTTCACATTTTGATTATTGAACTATAACGAAAAATGTAATAAGTGAAGGTAATTCTCAGCAAGTAAAGTTATAGTGTTTTATGCTCATATATAGAAATCAAATTTAAGGAGATATTCAAAAGAATCTAAAGAAAAAGGACATCGAATCTTATATTAAAAACTATTAGAGTTTGTGATAATCTGATATGAGAATTGAATTCGATTTAACAGAAAAGATACAAGAGAGATGTATGAAGCCTTGAATTGAGTTATCGAAATATGAAAAGTCTGTTACAATACAGAGATACAGATGTAATATAAATAATGTATTATATGGGCCTTTTAGTCAGTAGCCCAAATAGCAATAAGACATTGGAAATGTATGAACGGCTGTGATTTCATCTGAATGGAATGAAGGGCTGATACTTGTGGAAGTTTACAACACATAGTATATGTTGTGAGAACGTCGTATCTCTAACCATTATTTCCCCCTTCGAACCCTAATCCAATTTCTATGGTTAGGTTTTGAGCGGCGAATCCAAATATCCTTCAGCAAATGATGAAATTACTTGATGAGATCCACAAATTTAGATCTTTCCTCAGTCTGCTTCTTTTGATTTGAGTTGTATCTTTGTAACTCTTGAACGTTCACGGTATTTTAATTATCTGAATTGAAGCCAAGGTGGCAACTTTGGTGTTGCTTCTTCTTCGACTCCTTAATTTGATAAGAACCTGAGTGTTCAAGCTCGGTAGAGGTATGATCTTATATAACTCCAAGTTCAGATCGAAACTTGATGAAATTGTTTCTGGACAGCGGTTTGGTGAGAGTGTCTAGTTTTTGGTAGGTAGTAGGTATATGGTTTATTTGTAAATTTCCTATTTGAACTTGATCTCGAACAAAATGTAAATCTATCTCAATGTGTTTAGTTCTGGAGTGCAGTGTAGGGTTCGCGGTCATATATACAGTGCTTTGATTATCACACCACAATGTTGACTTTATGCCTGAATCTAACTTTAATTCTTTTAATATTGACTATAACCATATTGTTTCGGCCACTGCACTTGCTACGCTCCTATATTCTGCTTCTGTACTAGACCTTGAGATAGTAGTTTGTTTCTTAGAGCACCAAGATATCAAGTTCCCTCCAATGAAAATATAGTATCCAGTGACAGACTTTCTGTCGTCTGGATCTGTAGCCCAGTCAGCATCTGCATATCCAGTTATGTTGAGATTGTTTCTAGCTTTAAGTGACAAACCATGATTTAGGGTCCCTTTTAAGTATCCGAGTACCCTCTTCACTGCCTTCCAGTGCTGATCCAGAGGGTTTTGCATAAATTGAGAAAGTTTGTTAACACTGAATGCAATATTTAGTCGTGTTATAGTAGCATACTGCAGTGCTCCTATAACACTTCAATATACTTTAACATTATTTATGGCTTCTCCTCTATTTTTTGATAGATTATGCTTGCTTATCATTTGTGTTGACATGAGTTTTGCCACTTCCATTTTTGTTTTTGTAAGAAGCTCTGATATGTACTTTCTCTGACACGGTATAATCTCAGAATTTTTTGCTTTGCATACTTCATGTAACGACCCGGTATTTTGGACCATTCAAATCGACAATAAATCCACACATGTCTGACTTGAATAATTCAAAATATCAGATTGTTAATTTAAATTTTGCAAAACTCAGCATATGCAGTAAATAAATCAATCACAGAATCACAGAGTAATACAATAATACGCAGCGGAATAGATAAAATAGTAGTTCATGAAGCTACTATATAAACATCAGAGTTAAATAAAATACAACAGAATATCTCAAATGTAATGAAGTCTCCAGTACAACAGATGACTTCTCTGAACGAATCAACTAGAAGAGCTGAAAGCTGAGGCGATAGTTGGATCTCCAAAGGAAGCTCCAAACTCCAAGGGTGAGTCTCAAATGCTGTATCACTCGGTCTGACCCGAGCGTAAAGCAAAACACAAAACACTCGAGTCAGGATTAACATTCTTATATCAATAAATCCAACTCAAGTGAAATATCAACTGAAATACAATTAACTTAAAGGATGTTTGGGATAACCATCCTCTAAGGATCTTCAGAACTATCTACAAGGTGGAGATATATATTATAACACCGTGGTCATTTCAAATTTATTTATACTTCAAAATCAAAATATCATTTTCATTTCAAAAATATCTATTTTCCAAAATAGTGTATATTCGTTAAATAATTTATAAAGTAAAGTATTTATAATTTCCTCAAGTCTCGCAAATCGATTCAAATCAACTTCAAATTCCAAATTCAAATTTATTCAAAGCTCAATTTTTCAATTTAATTCAGTTCTAAATATACCCTTTTATTTTCAATAAATTTCAAAGCTTTAATATTCAACAATTTCAAAGTTAAATTTAACCATTTCATATAACTCTTGGTTTAACTTCATTTATTATTTAATCAAGGAATATTCACTTAATAAATTCAATATCATTTAACTAGCCCTAAATTTCATTTTTACTAAATATTTCCTTAAATTTATTTAAACAAGGAATATTCATTAAATTATTTAAATCAAACTCAAGTTATAAATCATATCTAAAATTCCAATTTCAATAAGCTTTATATTGATTAAATTAAATAAAATTCTTTACTAAATTCAAATTATCATCCCAACCTTAACTTATTCAATTTTTTTTTTCAAAAATCTACTTTGAAATATAAATTTTTATACTTAACATATTATATGTATTAACTCTATCTTAATTAAATTAAATATCATTTCCATATATATATATAAAAATTTATGAATCAACATTTATTAAAACCATATATTTCTTTCCAAAACCATAGAATTCAATTTCAAAATATTTATATATATGGACCAACGGTGTCTGTATATATATATTTATCATATGGTTAAGTGATACGGATATTTATCATTTCAATCCGAAATTTAAATATATACGGGTATATTTCATTTCGACCCGTAATCCCAATTTCAATTCAAATGAAAATCGCTTGGGTTTATCATTTCAACCCATAACGATTTTCTCCTATTCTAAAGTCCGTTCGGGTATGTATCATTTCAACCCATAGTGAATTCTATACTAACAGGGAACTTGCAGAGTGATAACAGATAATATAAAATAAAACAACAGGCATATATCATCAATAACAATAGAATAAGAACAACGGGATATGGTGTTATATCCCTGGTGAACAGTTACAGATAACAACATATATAACAATTTAAATAACTACAGCAGCATATTTCAATTTCTATTTCAAATGAAATCAATTTAAATAATAAAAGAACGTTAATCGTGAGTGATTGCTCACCTTTCGAGGCTAGAGATGGACAATGAAGTTGAGTTACGAAATCCAAGCACGAATCTCAAAACAAGGCAAGATTGAACTCGAATCGACGAACGAAGCTGATAAATAGGAATTGACGAAATCAAGTCAAAACTGGATCGATGAAGATTAGTTATAAATGAACTAATATATATGACTGTATATAACTATACATATATGAAATCATATACTAAATTCAAACACATATTAAATTAATTATATATATGTATTTCAAAATCAATATGAAATCCCAACACATACAACTTATATATATATATATATATATATATATATATAATTGAAAACCAAATTCACATATATATATATAAAATAGAATATATATAATGATATATTAGTATAAATGTAGTTAACATATAACAAAACCCAAAATATTATATAAATGTAAACATAACGTACAATATAAATATGCACATACCAAACCGTTAATCAACATATATTTATACAATTCAAATATCAACCTTTATTAAGACATGAAATGCATAACATACAGTGCGCACACATAATAAATCAATTAAAAATGAAAATAACTTATAAATATGCTAACCTATAGACTTAAAACTTGCCTATGTAATACTATATATTATAATATTGTAACCATTATAAGATATACCAGATTTATATAAACTATCCTATAAGTTAGATACTTAAATATATGTATATAGGCTGTCATAATAACCTATAATAATAACGTTTTAAAAATCAATATAAACAATAAATACCACTTGCAAACTTACATTTTTTTAAATACGTATAAACTAATATATATATATATACTATATAAATCTGAACTTATAAAATATACATATGTACAACAACGTATTATACAAAATCTTATCCAAATTTTAGATATAAACCGATTATATATATTATAAAGTACAAACCTGGATTACCAAACTCATAATGTGAACAAACAGCTATATATATAACTATTATACAAACTAACTAAAGAATCAAACTATATAAACTGTAAATATATAAAAGTATAACATATACAGCAACAAATAACTAACGTATATGGGCCCCATATGCAAACCTACTTTAAGATCAAACATATTATACATGCGACTATGGACCCTATGCAGCCTTACCTTATTTACAAACATATGTAAATATATATGACTAACGTATATATATATACTGTACCATATAAATATATAA
Source organism: Allium fistulosum (assembly GCA_030737815.1). Taxonomy (NCBI): domain Eukaryota; kingdom Viridiplantae; phylum Streptophyta; class Magnoliopsida; order Asparagales; family Amaryllidaceae; genus Allium; species Allium fistulosum. The sequence goes on along the minus strand of CM060904.1, from coordinate 285,691,545 downwards.
GATTAATATAGCTTGCAATTATATATAATACTTGAAAAGATTCCAAACCTACACATATACCTAAACCGATTAAGCATGGATAAACGTCACCTATAACTGTATATATAAGCTTTTCAAAATACTAATATAAATGTACATATAACATATTATATAGATATAAACATACAATTACGTTATCAAACACATTATTATATAAATATATATATATATATATATATATATATATTGCCAAACATATATATGAATAGGCATATTTAGGATGTTAGCAAAATTGTCATATACTTAAAACCCAAACTGTTATATACATTCATTTTAAAATAGTAACGGCTATTATAAACATATACTTTTATAATAAATACACGGTACTATATATTAACAACACATATCTCTACCAATACCTCATCAGAAAGAAAATGCTCGGCTAGTGACGAACTCGGCAAGATGAGGTAAAGGCGGGTGGACGAGGAAAGGCTGCGCTCGATTTGAGGTGACAAGGCTTCACGTGGGTTGTTAGCTGAAGGGGAAGAACAGAGGGAAGCTTGCAGTGGTGGTTGATGAGGTGGAAGCCAATGTTGCGTGATGTTGTTCGGCTGCTGGAGGAAGTGAGGCAAGGCAATGGTGGCCGAACTCAAGAGGAGGAAGGAGAAAAAGAAAAAAAAAGTGTAGATCTGTAGAAAGAAAAATAGAAAGAATGAGGAGGAAGAAGATATTTCGGGTCCAGGAAGGAAGGAGGTAGGCAAAATTTACGGAGAGAAAAAATGAATGGGAAGAGAAAAGTGGTCCAAGTTTTATAGATCTGATGAAATTGTAAAGGTGAATACATATCAACCGTTCAAAATATTAAATACACGAATTTACACGCTGATTTTCGAAATGGTCATGGGATGGAAATGGTCACCCTCTAATTCAGCAAATTAATTAAAACAATTTAAAGTAATTTATTACTGTGGCTACGGTTCTAAATTGAAAAGAAAAAAAAGAAGTCAAAAGTCACGAAATTTGGTAATAGTACGATGCACAGTTTGATTGTTTCCACCGCGTACTGGAGCTCAAAACACACGAATGAATATACTATGGAGATCAACACGATAAGACGATCAAAACGGTATACAGATATTGGTGGTACGATCATCGGATCAAAAATCGATAACCGGTACCGAAAATGCTGCTATTTGGTCAGAATTAAGATAAACGGAGAAATAGAAGTCCAAATTTGGAAAAACGAATCTCGCGGTCTGATTCAGAATGATCTGAATAAATTTTCTCCTGTTGACGTATTTTGGTTTCGGAAAACTTTTAAATTCACTTTTATTAACCGGTTTGATTTGAAATGAAATTTCACAGGAAAACAAACTTCAATATTATCAAATGAAAATTTTCCAGTTGCTATATTAAAATAGACGTATTCTAAATAATAAATTTTTATTTTCAAATTTTATTATTTAAAATTTTACAAAATTTCAATTAACTACGTTATTAAAACCAATCAAAATTTATGGGTCGTTACACTCTCCCCCACTCAAAACTTTTCGTCCCCGAAAAGGAAGGAGGTAGGAGAATAGAAACAACCAGACAGAAAAGATAGATTAAAAGACAAGGATAAACAATCAATTTAACTATATAAATTTTACTTGAAATATTCATTTGAAAACTTCATTTACAATTCAATTATTTTTAATACCTTAATTATTTTCAAAACTCATTTGTAAAGTTTCTTGTTTTCTTTATAAATACCATTTATATGTTTAAATAACACCTTTATAAATATATGTAAGCTATTTGAAAAACAATTATTTACATTATTACATATTTTTACAAAGAAGCTATTGAAAACATTTAAATCCAAAATTCATAAATTTATTAATTTTTATCTCAAGATACTTTTCAACATTATTAATAATCAATAATCATTTACTTTAAATATGTTTTATTTAATTAATAACTTCTAAAATTTTTATAACACTAAAATTTTCTATTAAACCATGTGGTAAATAAATAAACAATATTTGAAAAGGATATAGTCAACAAGGAAAAGAAGCACGACTTGGAAAAACAGAATATAGGTGAATAAATCAAGCTGAGCAGATAAGGTAGATTCAAGGAATAGTATCGGCATGAATAGTTAATTTAGAACCATAAGGGTTTTGATTCCAAATATCGATACAAAATTTTCTTTGTTGGAAATACTTTTATATATAGAATACCTTTATAACGAAACAAATTTTCTTTCGAAAATACTTTTATAACTCGGTGTTTCAACAAGTTTATCCTTGTTCCTGTAGACTCTGGTAGTGCGTTGATCAGGCGCAAAACTAGAATTCTCCAAGTACTTAGTAGACCTGTTTCAACACCCAGTGAAAATACTGGAAAAACTTTTAAAAACAGATATGGAAAGTACAATCCAATCAAAAAACGAATCAAATCATGGATCGCAGATACACAATGGTTACGCCTGGGTCCCCCAGGAAACATCCGTACCTTTTAAGCATTCACTGCCTTACGAATTTCGCCATGCAACAAAACGGTGGACCGCAGGATACATAAAAATGGTTACGCCTGGATCCCCCAGGAAACATCCATACCCCGTAAGCAATCTCTGCCTTGCGGATTACGCCACTAACACGACCATAGATCGCAGATACACAATGGTTACGCCTGGATCCCCCAGGAAACATCCGTACCTTTTAAGCAATCACTGCCTTACGAATTACGCTATGCAGTCGAGTTCGTAAGACCATGGGTAACGCCATGGAATTCGAAGGACACTCGAGTATCATATCCGGAAAACCAAAAATCAGAGAGAATAATATCGATAGAATGAATCCAAGATGTGGCCACAAATCGGATATCAAGCAGAAGGCACTTTCCATATCTTTACTTCGAAAATATGTATCATATAGTACCTTTTCAAATCACTTTCAAATATCGTACTTATATAAAATCCATTATATATAAGATTTAATTTTCCAATCAAATACTTTCCAAAATCAATGGTATATCAAGTCATACTTATATAGACTTCAATTATATAAGATTTCACTTTCAAATTGAGTACCCTTTCAAATCTATAGTTTTTGAATCAATTTTATACTCATACAAATCAATTTTATATAAGTTCGACAACTCCCAAATCAAGTGTTTAGTAACACAAGGTTCTCAAATTTCAATTTGTTTCAATATCAGTTCAATTTCAAAAATCATATATAATTTCACCAAATTACTTCTTCTCAAATTAAATATCTTTAGTTTCAAAGTTTCCAAAATAATAGATTTAGAAAATAAATCCAAATTTCCAAATCAATATAATTTAAGTCAACCAATCCATTTCCAAAATCAAATGTTTTCAAAATCATCTTATATTTATGTAAGGTCCATCTTATATAAGGATCAAATTTTCCAAAATAAATTTCGCTGTATGAAGAGCCATATGGGATTGAATATCTTTGCTTTTATGGGTTATATATCTTTGTAATTTAAATTGGAAATTTTCTTTTAGTAAGCAAAGATATTCTAACCCGACAGCTTTCAATTTCAGCGTCAAAATATATCAATGATATTAGAATATAAGATGTTCATACGTCATCATTTCGCAGAAAACATTTGATCGCTCGCTCGATCACACAAGTTCGCTTTCGAACTAGTATTGTTCATTCGACTTCCCTAATGCGGATTTCGATATGGTTTCTCGACTAGAAGTCATCAGTCTCCTTGCATAGCCATATACTATGATAGAGAATTCTAGAATCAAGTCCAAAATCCATATCAAATATTCGCCATCAAGAATCAAATGAGAAATCCTAACACGAAATGGTGTAATTCACCTCGAACTTGTGTACTCAACCAGGGTCAAATTAATTATGCGAATAAAACAGCATACGTACAACTTATATATTTATTCCAACTTGTTAAATATATAGTTTCATAAAGATGTTACTAAGTTAAAACATTTAAATTTTATTTAAAATATTTTGAAGACCAAATTCTTTTCAAAACATTTCAAATCTAAACTTCAAATTTTTTTTTTTCAAAATAGCCTTATTCATTTACTTAACAAAACAGTTTCAACTTATTTAAACCATATTACTTCATACTTAAACATTCAAAAAATACTTATATACTTTATCAAAATACTTTTCAAATTTCAAGAGTTGGAAATCAGCAACAAATCAGTAAATCAATTTTAATGGATAGGGTTATATCAAATCCAAAACTCGAGGACTGAACACCGGCTTACTACAAATCATTTCAAATATATATGTACATATATCTTTCAAATATCAAATCTTACTTCGGAATTTGAAACCAAAATTGGTTTCGCAAAATCACTCGCATAGCAAAGCTATTGAAGTGGCCTATCCCTCACTCTGAAACTCGAAAATCAATGTCGATGATGCGTGCACTCATCACCGAAATTATTTTCCAGCGACATAAGTGAGTTCTGGACTTCTATCTTCTCAAACTTCTTTGAATTTTCTTCGAAATCATTCGAAACCCATTAAAATCATTTGAAACATTTCTTATTCGGAAAATACTTTTAAATCATATTATTATTATATATTTCAAAATCTTAAAACCAATTTCAAAACACCGGAGTTCAATTCTCGAATTTCAAATTTAAAATTCTTCAGTTATAAATCATTTTTTTTTAGATAAATCGAATTTCTTATTCAAATTTTTCTTTCCAAAATTGCAAATCCTTCCTAAACCTCAAATTCTCATTTTTAAAAAGGGTATATAATTTTTATCGAAAACATTTTACTTTTATATATAGAATATAATCATACTTATCAAAATAATAATTTCGATATAGAAAACACTTTTCTAAAATACAAACAAACCCGATTTTCAAAGGATGATTCTAGAATGAATCTCGGAACGTGATAAAGGTTGAAGTCAAATTCAAAAGGGATCCTACTTAATGAGAATCCTAACCAAGATTCCGAGGTATATTAACCTATGTCAATTCAAAGGAATTTATTCCATTAGCGAAAGAAAAAAAACAACAAATTCTCATCAAACGAAATGGTAAAGCATCATTATAAATCTTAAGTTCGACACATCGACTTTTACTAGGTAAAGGATATAATAGAGTTTACTTAATACGACTTAACTTATACCACTAATACAAAGAGATTTCACTGATCCATACTTCTACAAGAATAATGCATCGGTATTAATCCTACCGGGTGGTGCTTCAACGGGTCCAGTACACTCCACATCAAGGTGCCCCCAACTATGACATTTCTTGCATGAGTACACTATTCTCCCATCTTCCCTAGTGAACTTTGGGAAGGCAGCAGCTCGAGCAGGACGTAACACAGCTTGCCTTCCGCGCTGTCTCTCAGAACAATCTCTGGCTATATGTCCAGTCTGTCTACAGTGGTAGCAAATGGTTGACTGGTCGGTAGATGCCGTGAGTGCCGATTTCACTTTCTTCACTTCCAGGCAGCGACTTGGGAAGTGTCCCTTCTTACGACACTTAAAACAGAAAATCTCGGATCGAAAGCACTTGCCCTCCTTCTTTTTCCCTTTCCATCTCTTTCCGCACATGGCTGCATAATGCCCCTTTTCCTGACACCGATAACAAATGACATGGTCATAAGGACCCGGTTCTGCCCTTTCTCTCCACAGCCTCTCTTGTTCCTCAATTGCTTCCTCCCGTTCCTTACGGGCCAGTGCTCTTCGTGCCCGACGGGCTGCTTTCTGCTCTTCAGATTTTGCCATTTACCAAAATATTTTCCTATCATTCAATGAGTCCAAAATCAACAAGATAGAAGTTCAAAAATTTACGGGGAAATTTAAATCGAAGGAAATTTCAAAATAAAAAGGAAAGGACTCGCACCAAGATGAGATAATTAATATTCAAAAAGAAGACGGATACTCATATAAGAATATAAATAGGGAGAGGCCAAGACGAATTTCAGAACAAAGATAGCAATTCAAATTATAGGAACTCATCAACAAGAATTCTGATTCGAAGATAGGCCCGAACGAAAGTGATTCGGTAAATAAATTTACTATATATGCTAAGTTTTGCCTAGAACCTGGCTCTGATACCAACTGTAACGACCCGGTATTTTGGACCATTCAAATCGACAATAAATCCACACATGTCTGACTTGAATAATTCAAAATATCAGATTGTTAATTTAAATTTGGCAAAACTCAGCATATGCAGTAAATAAATCAATCACAGAATCACAGAGTAATACAATAATACGCAGCGGAATAGATAAAATAGTAGTTCATGAAGCTACTATATAAACATCAGAGTTAAATAAAATACAACAGAATATCTCAAATGTAATGAAGTCTCCAGTACAACAGATGACTTCTCTGAACGAATCAACTAGAAGAGCTGAAAGCTGAGGCGATAGTTGGATCTCCAAAGGAAGCTCCAAACTCCAAGGGTGAGTCTCAAATGCTGTATCACTCGGTCTGACCCGAGCGTAAAGCAAAACACAAAACACTCGAGTCAGGATTAACATTCTTATATCAATAAATCCAACTCAAGTGAAATATCAACTGAAATACAATTAACTTAAAGGATGTTTGGGATAACCATCCTCTAAGGATCTTCAGAACTATCTACAAGGTGGAGATATATATTATAACACCGTGGTCATTTCAAATTTATTTATACTTCAAAATCAAAATATCATTTTCATTTCAAAAATATCTATTTTCCAAAATAGTGTGTATTCGTTAAATAATTTATAAAGTAAAGTATTTATAATTTCCTCAAGTCTCGCAAATCGATTCAAATCAACTTCAAATTCCAAATTCAAATTTATTCAAAGCTCAATTTTTCAATTTAATTCAGTTCTAAATATACCCTTTTATTTTCAATAAATTTCAAAGCTTTAATATTCAACAATTTCAAAGTTAAATTTAACCATTTCATATAACTCTTGGTTTAACTTCATTTATTATTTAATCAAGGAATATTCACTTAATAAATTCAATATCATTTAACTAGCCCTAAATTTCATTTTTACTAAATATTTCCTTAAATTTATTTAAACAAGGAATATTCATTAAATTATTTAAATCAAACTCAAGTTATAAATCATATCTAAAATTCCAATTTCAATAAGCTTTATATTGGTTAAATTAAATAAAATTCTTTACTAAATTCAAATTATCATCCCAACCTTAACTTATTCAATTTTTTTTTTCAAAAATCTACTTTGAAATATAAATTTTTATACTTAACATATTATATGTATTAACTCTATCTTAATTAAATTAAATATCATTTCCATATATATATAAAAATTTATGAATCAACATTTATTAAAACCATATATTTCTTTCCAAAACCATAGAATTCAATTTCAAAATATTTATATATATGGACCAACGGTGTCTGTATATATATATTTATCATATGGTTAAGTGATACGGATATTTATCATTTCAATCCGAAATTTAAATATATACGGGTAGATTTCATTTCGACCCGTAATCCCAATTTCAATTCAAATGAAAATCGCTTGGGTTTATCATTTCAACCCATAACGATTTTCTCCTATTCTAAAGTCCGTTCGGGTATGTATCATTTCAACCCATAGTGAATTCTATACTAACAGGGAACTTGCAGAGTGATAACAGATAATATAAAATAAAACAACAGGCATATATCATCAATAACAATAGAATAAGAACAACGGGATATGGTGTTATATCCCTGGTGAACAGTTACAGATAACAACATATATAACAATTTAAATAACTACAGCAGCATATTTCAATTTCTATTTCAAATGAAATCAATTTAAATAATAAAAGAACGTTAATCGTGAGTGATTGCTCACCTTTCGAGGCTAGAGATGGACAATGAAGTTGAGTTACGAAATCCAAGCACGAATCTCAAAACAAGGCAAGATTGAACTCGAATCGACGAACGAAGCTGATAAATAGGAATTGACGAAATCAAGTCAAAACTGGATCGATGAAGATTAGTTATAAATGAACTAATATATATGACTGTATATAACTATACATATATGAAATCATATACTAAATTCAAACACATATTAAATTAATTATATATATGTATTTCAAAATCAATATGAAATCCCAACACATACAACTTATATATATATATATATAATTGAAAACCAAATTCACATATATATATATAATAGAATATATATAATGATATATTAGTATAAATGTAGTTAACATATAACAAAACCCAAAATATTATATAAATGTAAACATAACGTACAATATAAATATGCACATACCAAACCGTTAATCAACATATATTTATACAATTCAAATATCAACCTTTATTAAGACATGAAATGCATAACATACAGTGCGCACACATAATAAATCAATTAAAAATGAAAATAACTTATAAATATGCTAACCTATAGACTTAAAACTTGCCTATGTAATACTATATATTATAATATTGTAACCATTATAAGATATACCAGATTTATATAAACTATCCTATAAGTTAGATACTTAAATATATGTATATAGGCTGTCATAATAACCTATAATAATAACGTTTTAAAAATAAATATAAACAATAAATACCACTTGCAAACTTACATTTTTTTAAATACGTATAAACTAATATATATATATATACTATATAAATCTGAACTTATAAAATATACATATGTACAACAACGTATTACACAAAATCTTATCCAAATTTTAGATATAAACCGATTATATATATTATAAAGTACAAACCTGGATTACCAAACTCATAATGTGAACAAACAGCTATATATATAACTATTATACAAACTAACTAAAGAATCAAACTATATAAACTGTAAATATATAACAGTATAACATATACAGCAACAAATAACTAACGTATATGGGCCCCATATGCAAACCTACTTTAAGATCAAACATATTATACATGCGACTATGGACCCTATGCAGCCTTACCTTATTTACAAACATATGTAAATATATATGACTAACGTATATATATACTGTACCATATAAATATATAAGATTAATATAGCTTGCAATTATATATAATACTTGAAAAGATTCCAAACCTACACATATACCTAAACCGATTAAGCATGGATAAACGTCACCTATAACTGTATATATAAGCTTTTCAAAATACTAATATAAATGTACATATAACATATTATATAGATATAAACATACAATTACGTTATCAAACACATTATTATATAAATATATATATATATATTGCCAAACATATATATGAATAGGCATATTTAGGATGTTAGCAAAATTGTCATATACTTAAAACCCAAACTGTTATATACATTCATTTTAAAATAGTAACGGCTATTATAAACATATACTTTTATAATAAATACACGGTACTATATATTAACAACACATATCTCTACCAATACCTCATCAGAAAGAAAATGCTCGGCTAGTGACGAACTCGGCAAGATGAGATAAAGGCGGGTGGACGAGGAAAGGCTGCGCTCGATTTGAGGTGACAAGGCTTCACGTGGGTTGTTAGCTGAAGGGGAAGAACAGAGGGAAGCTTGCAGTGGTGGTTGATGAGGTGGAAGCCAATGTTGCGTGATGTTGTTCGGCTGCTGGAGGAAGTGAGGCAAGGCAATGGTGGCCGAACTCAAGAGGAGGAAGGAGAAAAAGAAAAAAAATGTGTAGATCTGTAGAAAGAAAAATAGAAAGAATGAGGAGGAAGAAGATATTTCGGGTCCAGGAAGGAAGGAGGTAGGCAAAATTTACGGAGAGAAAAAATGAATGGGAAGAGAAAAGTGGTCCAAGTTTTATAGATCTGATGAAATTGTAAAGGTGAATACATATCAACCGTTCAAAATATTAAATACACGAATTTACATGCTGATTTTCGAAATGGTCATGGGATGGAAATGGTCACCCTCTAATTCAGCAAATTAATTAAAACAATTTAAAGTAATTTATTACTGTGGCTACGGTTCTAAATTGAAAAGAAAAAAAAGAAGTCAAAAGTCACGAAATTTGGTAATAGTACGATGCACAGTTTGATTGTTTCCACCGCGTACTGGAGCTCAAAACACACGAATGAATATACTGTGGAGATCAACACGATAAGACGATCAAAACGGTATACAGATATTGGTGGTACGATCATCGGATCAAAAATCGATAACCGGTACCGAAAATGCTGCTATTTGGTCAGAATTAAGATAAACGGAGAAATAGAAGTCCAAATTTGGAAAAACAAATCTTGCGGTCTGATTCAGAATGATCTGAATAAATTTTCTCCTGTTGACGTATTTTGGTTTCGGAAAACTTTTAAATTCACTTTTATTAACCGGTTTGATTTGAAATGAAATTTCACAGGAAAACAAACTTCAATATTATCAAATGAAAATTTTCCAGTTGCTATATTAAAATAGACGTATTCTAAATAATAAATTTTTATTTTCAAATTTTATTATTTAAAATTTTACAAAATTTCAATTAACTACGTTATTAAAACCAATCAAAATTTATGGGTCGTTACACTTCAATTCCTAGGAAATAGTTGAGATCCACAAGGTCCTTGATAGAAAATTGCTTGTCCAGATAACAAATAATTTGATTAATTTCATCCTGATTATCACCTGTAATGATTAGATCATCAACATAGATTAGTATATAAATGGTTGACGACTGACTGATTTTAATAAATAACGAAGAGTCTGATTTGGTAGACTGATATCCCATTGTCACTAAAGTTGATTTCAGTTTATCAAACCATACTCTTGGTGCTTGTTTAAGGCCATATATTGCCTAATTTAGTTTGCACACAAGATTTGTATTCTGTTCATAACCAGGTAGTTGTTTCATGTAAATTTCTTCTTCTAATATGCCATTCAAAAAGGCATTGTTGCATCTAGCTGCCTTAATCTCCAACCCTTGTGAAGGGCTATGGTAAGAATAAGTTTAACAGTAGAGGGTTTGACCACTGGGGAAAAAGTTTCAGTGAAGTCAAAACCATACTATTGTGTGTAACCTTTAGCAACTAGTCTTGCCTTGTATTTATTGATGGTACCATCAGAATTTCTCTTTATCTTGTATGTCCATCTGCACCCTACTACATTTTATGTGTAGGTGGACATACAAGATCCCATGGCTGCCTTCCATTTGCCGTCTTTTGCAGCCTGTTTATAAGTAGTTGGTTCCTCTGAGCTTGTGTTTGTAACGACCGAGACTTTCGACCTCCGAAAATCGACATTAATACGTCCATTGTATTACATGTCGAACAATCGAATGTCGGAAATACCAGATCGTTAGGGAAAAGAAGAAAGAGGTAGAAGAAGAAAATAGAAACAACAACACAGAATCTCACAATCGTAGCGGAACAATATATAATAGATAACAACTGCTCTTTATACAAAAGAACTATAACTGTTTTTATACATTACATCATCATAGTACAACACATCAATAACACAATACCAGATAGTTATAATAACTTGTCCTCTCAAATGGTGAACATACAGCCTACAATACATAGCGGAATAAAATCAAATACGTGTAATACGTCTTCGTCATCCAGGTTGTCTCCTGAGCTCCATAGCATCTTACCCTGTACCTGTAATACTCGGTCTGACCCGAGCATTATAATAAAATAACACCCGAGTCAGTCTGGAAAACCAGCGTGAGAAAACACTCTGAATTTGAATTATTAAAGTTTTCAAAATCCTTTGAAAATCAAAGGTATCTCGTAAGACCACGCCACACATAAACACGACGGGTTTTTACCTTACGATAACCAAAATATTTCATATCAAATCCTCTGATATTATAATAGTGTCTAAGTACAAATACTTATTCAAATAGCCGAAATTGTTACATTAATTAAATTCCAGCATACTAGGCTCTATAATCAAAACCGTAAAGGCACGTATTGGAGAATGGATTCCATACGAATGACTAGGCACTGGGGTACCACCTATCACAGTACACGTCTAGAAATAGCGTACCGAGGACCACGTCGGGATCCCCTGCCACACAAGACCAGACTATCCCTAACCTGGATAGACCGAATATGCTATCACCCCGGGTGTTCCCACCCTCTTTCAAGCTCCTTTCATATACCGTAGTAATAAAATAATATCCACGAGTATCTAGAAAGGTGATATACATACCCTAATTGGGTGCGACCCACTTAGTCTTGCAGCATCTCCCTTGATTTTCAGTCATTCCCGGTTGATGAGGCTAGAGGCCATGATTACCTTTTTAAGGAATTTTCACTTAGAATGCTCATTGTCCTCTGATGACACTGTATTAATAACATTCATCCATACAAGTCCGTCCTGGATCCGAACGGAACCGAAGTCACTATTCCTACTACATCCATTTTGGAATAATCCTCGGGATTAGTAGCGATTAGTCCTTGCATTTCACTGCTCCATCTTCGACTCCATGCTTTTGTTTTCACATCGAAAACGTACTCGTTGGATCGAAGTGGTTTTCGTATAAGTTATCCGATCACGGTCTCTTTGAAATAACGTTCGATATTTCTGGTAAACTCAACCCCGGTTCTTTTAGGAAATAAACATATGAAAATAAGATTGGAGATCACCTCCTAACCATTAGTGGATGGATTTCCTTATAAACGTCCTAGAGAAACAAAACGAGTTTATACGTACAGTATAGCACCTCGAACGGTAACTGTACCATATAATTCCCATATTTCTCCTAGATATTCCCAAAGTTATATTTTGGGTCCAGATTTGATAGTCGGTTATTTAACTATCAAATAAACAATCATTCAACCAAATATCCCATTTTCCACTGAGAAACACTAAGTCTTATTTAATTAAATTTTCAATCACTTAAATCTCTTTATCCAAAATATATACTTATCTTATCGAATTTAGTATATTCACAAACTATCTTTTTCAAAAATATTTGAAACCCTTTATAAAATAATACGGAAAGTACCACTGCGGTATCAAACCATGGATTCACAGCTCAATGATTACGGCTCTATCCCAGAGAAATTCAAGACTTAACTGCAGGCACTCACTGCCTCCGATTTCGCCATGTGGGTATACCATTACTTCCCGAAAACTTATTTTAGAAAAAATTTCAAAATAATACCTATAAAATTCTTATAATAATTTCCAAGTTAATTTTAGGCAAATACTCTTTAAATAAAAGTTATTATATAAAATAATATTAATATTGAATAATTATCCTTTTAAAATAATGATACTGACTAACCTTTAAATAATAATTAACTTAATATCAACCATTTATAACTACTTAATTAATAGTTAAATATATTTAAACAATTTTAAAATAACTAAATAATTAATTTTTTCTGGAATATCCTTAGGCACCTTTTTAAATTACCCAGTTGATAATTAAAAATTCTTCTTTTTAAACAAACTCAACTTCTCGATAAAATACATTTTTCACTCCCAATATAACTAGTCTAACATTTATAAATCTCCCTCGATTTATTCTCAATTTGATTTACGTCCCAATTCCGTAAATCCCCTTTTCACATTTCCTAAAACAAATCTACCATTTATTTTTAAACCGATTTGCCCATGTCTTTATAAATCCTCACCGTGAACTTATAATCTCAAATTTATCCCCTAACAATCAATTTACTTTATTTATAAACCTTGTTTATAAATTTCATAGCCTCATTTCTTGTTTATCACTTTTCACAACACTTAATCGATTTTAAATCAAACTTTCTAAATTAAATTCCATTTTTAAATTAATTTTTTAAATAACCCAAATATATTCCATAACCCAACTATATTCAGATTTCACTTAATTTTCATAATTTAAAATCTTATTTAAATCTGGAACATTAATTTCATATTTTATTGTCAAATTTCCTTTTTATTTTCCCAAAACTATTTTAAATCTCGATTTTAAAAATAAATTTTCTTTACACTTAAACATTATCGCTTAAGTTCTATTATTAAAATTCTTTTATTTACATTATTCAAAAATCTCTATTTACAATATTCCAAGATCTCTATTTACAATATTCCGAAATTATTAAATACAAATTTAAATCAAACTATTTATTTTTCCCCAAATTCATTTCTTTTAAGTTATCCAAATTTCACTATAATTATTTTACCTTCAATTTCCCTTTTTAATTTTCTTTTAAAATTCAATATTCATATTTATGGTATTTTAAAATACCAAAATCTATTCAGTAATACAATAGCATCCAATAAATTCAAATTGCACTATAATCCACCACAGATTATTTAAATAGATCATATATCAATATATATGAAATTAAATTCAACATTTTTGAGGAATCCAGTTGGATTCCTCCAACCTGTTTTCCCGCATCCACAGATGTTAATACAATATAAAAATACCAATCCCACTTCAAGGGGAATATCGTGGTATATAGGGTCATCCGCTATTATGCGGGGCGTATAGGGTCTCATCCGCTATATATGCGGGAATATCAATCACTCCAATATATACACTACTATATATAACATCACATTCAACTGATAAAAAATTATTAATTCTATCAATCAATCAATAATTAATTTTAACTATTTAAAATTAATTGCGGTAAATCCAAAATTGAGTGAGATTAACTCACTTTGATTTTTATTGTTGCTTCCGCGTTCCGTTCTAATTAATTTGAACGCGTTTGAATTTATTTGAAAATTTGGCAAGCCTAGATCTTAACCAATCCAATTCCTATGCATAGATGATGACACTACGATCCCAACGCCTCTTGAATCGCCCGAATCGGAGCTCGTATGCATGAGATACACATTTTATAAGTTTGATTTGTAATTTATATAAAAAATTCTTTTTTTTATATAGTAAAAAGAATACAGCCCATACCCATAACCGGCCCGCTTGCTACAGTGCCTTCTCCCACTTCTCCTCTTTTTTTCTTTCGAATGCCTGTACACGAAAGAAAAACATGCATGTTTCATTGACACGCCGCACCACTTGCCGATATCAAAATTCGACTAAGCCATCGTTCTTCTCACTGAAACCTCCACCTCCCCGTACCACCAACTCCGAGTTCGACATCCCCTATCAAAACACGTCCCCAGGCCTCCTCGTGCTACAGGAAAAGCCGCACCTCCCAAAACAAAAACGCGACCCATGAAACTCCACACGTAAATGCGTCTTGCCCTTCTAAGCTCGAATCCACCCTTGCCTTGGCGAATCAATGAGCCAATCCCATCTAAACTGGAACCCTAGTTCTCACGGCCACTACCCAGCATGCGAGAAACACTTTCACACCATTCAACATAAACAGCAGATCGAAGCTTGCACAAAAACTCGAATTTACAACCTGGTTTCAAATTTGTTAATAAAGTATTTTGTGAGGTCTTGATTTTTTGAATTCACCATTTTCTCTTTTTTTCTTTATTTTTACTGTGCTTGGCCATTATTTTTAAAAGGAAGAAATTGCATGTTGAATATGTTTTGCGTGTTTGAATATGTTAGCTACAGTGATTTGAAAAGGAGAAAAAGTTGATGTGAAAATATTTGTCAAGTCAAATAAATAAATATATTTATTTAATTTTAAATCGTCCCGATTTCGTAGCTTAAAATCTCGACCTCCTATCGAGGCATGCCACTAGGCATTTATAATGTTATACCCTATTTCGAACACAACGAAAAAGGTTTCGAGTCCTAATTCGATCGTATAGAGAAGATAGCTTTTTAGACCCAATTATTATATTGAATTTTCTATATAAATTTCAGCGCGTTTATATACCGTACGACCAAACGATAACCCCAAACATTACGAAATTTGAAATCCAATAATAATACACTATTACGGATCCAATGGAACTAGTTTCGTCGAAATCCGAGACTGTTCCCCAAAAGGCTATTTTTAAATGTCAATTTAAACGATATATTTTTAAAACTGAACAAATCTCTTTTAAATTCAATTTAAAAAGTTTTATTATCTTCAGTATTATTAATATAAATTTTATAAGCCTTTAAATTATTTTTATCAAGCTTAAAACTTTAGATTCAATATTTTACCCAATTTCCAATTATTTAATTCAATAATTAATTTATCCAATAAATAGTTATATTCGAAATTCAAGTTAAAAAATAACTTTTAAATATTTAAAATCAATTAAATATTCCAATTTCTAATATCCAAAATTTTGGGTCGTTACAGTGTTGGCAATGTATATCTTTGGTTTGAAGATGCCACTTTTAGCTCTAGTAATCATGGGATGACTTGGTCTAGCTGGAGTTCCAGTGTGAGGTAATTCATCTATTCTTTCATTTGAGTTGATTCTTGAACTGCTTTGTTGATTTTCTTCTCTATGATCTGTATCTTCTCTTGTTGAATGTACAGGTGAGTGACTGGCATGACTGAGATCATCTGTCCACTCATAATTTTGTTGAGCACATACTGTGGGATGAGTTTGATGATCATCGGTAGTCCTCCTCACCTCTACTGGATCATCATGCTCAGGATATATGGGTAATTCAGGTATAGAAACATATGGATTATGAACTTTACTAGTTGTCTTGATTTCAGAATTTCTAAAGGGAAAAATGTTTTCATTAAAAACAACATGTCTACCAATGAAAAGTTTTCCACTATCATTAAGACATTTGTATCCTTTTTGATTTGTTGCATATCCTAGAAAAGTGCATGGCTTAGATCTAAAATTCAACTTGGTATTGTTGTATAGTCTTAAGTATGGAAAGCATAGACACCCAAAAGTTTTTAAGCTATGATAGTTTGGTTTAATCCCTTGTAGCTTTTCTAAGGGGCTTATACCTTCTAAAATTCCGGTTGGGAATCTATTAATAAGGTAGACTGCAGAGTTAAAAGCCACAGGCCAGAATTTTAGAGGTAAATTTGCATGAGCTAATAAGCTAATCCCAGATTCAACTATGTGCCTATATTTTCTTTCAACTAGGCCATTTTGTTCAGATGTGTAAGGACATGTGATTCTATGAATTATTCCCTTTTCTTTGAAATAATCTTTAAGGACTTTAAATTCAGTTCCCCCATCTAATTGCAAAATTTTCACTTGTGAACCTAGTTGCTTTTCAGCCATTGTTATGAAATTTATCATAACTTTATGTGTATTAGATTTATTATAAAAAAAATATATCCAAGTGTATCTTCTGTGTGCATCAACAAAGGATATATAATATTTGTATCCATAATCTGAACATATTGGTGCTGGTCCCCAAAGACCAGTGGCAAAAACTAGGGGTTTAGAATATTTGGTTTGTGAGTCATTAAAAGGCAGTTTATAACTCTTAGCCATTTGACAATATGTGCATATATAAGGAAGAGAAACATTATCATATGATATACTATTTTCAGAAAGAATTTGCTTAACAACTTTCACACTTGGATGACCAAGTTTGCAATGCCATAGATCAAATACACCACTGCTGTTTATCTATTCACACTGATTACAATAGCTTTGCTCTTTTATAGAGCTTGTACAGTTGACAGACTTGAACCCATATAGACCCTTTTCTGCATCACCCTGCAACAAAATATCTCTAGTCAATATGTCTCTAAAAAGACAATATTTAGGATAAAATTCAAAGAACACTTTATTGTCATTAGCAAATTGAGATACACTTATCAGATTTTTCTTGATTTTTGGTACTCTTAGTAAGTTATGAAACAACAATTTTTTCTTTCCCTTAATAAGATCACTTCCTACATGAGAAATTTTGATGCACTTACCATTCCCCATGCAAATAGACTATTTACCTCTATACTCCTTGTTGCCTAGATTCAAATTGTCAAGATTATTAGTTATATGATTTGTTGCTCCTGAGTCTGGATACCAACAATCATCTTATACAAGTTCAGATTGACCTTTTTCACTTGAACTGTGATCTTTGTTCTCTGTTTGGTTGCTTGAACTTGCCCAAGCCCCATTGACACTGTAGTTGCCACTTCTTTGATTGTTATTGTTCTGATTTGAATATTTGAAGTAGCATTTTACTGTAGTGTGTCCAATTTTCTCACATATTTGACATTTTTGCCTATTGTTGTTATTCCACCTGCCTCTTCCCCTTGACCTATTAGCAGGTCCTCTTCTCTGTGATGATTGGTCACTTTTGTTGTTGTTTTGATTCTTGTTTTTGGTATTTGTAGTGTAATTAATAGCAAACTCTGATTCTTGAGGCCTTTTATTGTCTATTCTTGCCTCATGAGCATGTAGAATAGAATGAACATCATCAACAGATGGTAAGATTTTATGAGAGGCTATGACTGCAACCACAGCTTCATATTCATCACTTAAACCGTTTAAAATGGCCAGAATCTGTTCAGAATCAGACACTTTGTGTCCTGCAGCTTCAAGCAGATCACAAATTGTTTTGATCTTGTACAAATATTCTCTCATAGAGTAATTATCTTTTCTAATATTCTGCAGTTGTCTCTTGTAATACATAACTTTGGCTGCAGATTGAGTATTTAAAACCTTCTCTATAGTTGACTATATTTCACTTACAGATTTACAGCCAATGACATGAGATAGCAGATTTGTGTTGATAGATGATAATAACCATGAACATATGAGTCTGTCTTGCCTGTGATGTTTGACATACTCTTCATTACTAATGATTTTGTTTTCTTGATTAGTTATGCATTTTGGTGGGGTTGGTATTGTTCCAAGAATGAAACCTTCGAGCCTATATCACTAAATTGCAGTTTCAACCTGCAGTTTCAATAGCAAATAATTGTTTTCATCAAGATGCACAGTGACCAACTGGCTCTGTGGGCTTGTAACTGTCTTGATTAGCTTCCCTGTTGCCTCCGTTTGCTGATCAGTGCTGGTATTGTCAGATGTTATTGATTGATCATCAGTCATGATGCAGATCCTTGAAAAAGAAGATAAAGAAAGGCTTCAGAACAGATTCTTGAGAAGGAAAATCAACAAGAAAAGAATGGACCCAGGTATGATGCAGCCAGATCCAAGTGATGATAACTTTCTGATAGATCTTGGTACGACACAGTCTTTATTTTCAGTTTGATGAGTTGATTTTTGGTTTCTTGAATCTGTTTTCTAGTGTTTTATTCTCTTGAACAAGTTTGAATTCAATGATATCTTGTGCAGCCAGTATAATAACTAGGTGAGACATAGGAATCTTGATACAAACTTATAACCCAAATGATGAAAAATTATCTGATGGGTTATATGCTCTCCAAATGATGAAATTACCCTGATGGAGAAGCAATTAAAATCCTCTTGAGATTGTGATTTTGCTGTTAAGCTGTATGCTCTGATACCATATTAGAGTTTTTGATAATCTGATATGAGAATTGAATTCGATTTTACAGAAAAGATACAAGAGAGATGTATGAAGCCTTGAATTGAATTATCAAATTATGAAAAGTCTGTCACAATACAAAGATATAGATTTAATATAAATAATGTATTACATGGGCCTTTTAGTCAGCAGCCCAAATAGAAATAAGACACTGGAAATGTATGAACGACTGTGATTTCATCTGATTGGAATAAAGGGCTGATACTTACTGAAGTTTACAACACATAGTATATGTTGTGAGAACGCCGTATCTCTAATCATTGTTTAAAAAATAAAAAATAGTTGATATGATAGCCATCTTCCATATTACATTGCTAATTATGATACCTTTTTTAAGGAAATAGTTGTCATGTTTCAAAAAATTTCTTATGGTTTTCCAGTTAAAAACAAAATTAGTAGATTCTGTGTAGTTTAGCTGACTATGCTTTCGTCATAACAATTCATTCAGTTCCAAATTTTAGAGATAGCTAGATATAGTTATGTACATTATGGTGGAGAATATATTAAACATAGTTAAAATTGCAAATTATATGGAAGCGTGTGTAGTTATTTCACTACGCCATAGATGGCCTATTGCAACGAAATTACAAGGTGTTGCTAGCTACAATGTAACGATAGCTATGCTGATTTTTGTCAATTGCAACATTCACTTCAATGTGTTAGCATAGATATCAGCAAAATGTTGCAGTAGCTATAAATATATTCAAATTAATAAAATTAATAAAATTTTACACCTCAGCGATCCACACCATCATTTAAAACAAAATCTCAACCATCAATCCACACCATCAATCCACACCTTAGCAATTTCCATTTCCCGCTTTACTTTTCTTTCTCGTTCCTCTTTGTGTGAAAATTAGGGCACGGCATTTTTCTTTCTCGTTCCACTCTGTGAAAACTAGGGCACGCGATTCCAGTTGCTTTGATGCTCTGATTGATCGAATCTAGTGTGAGAAACGTTCCTGGTAGCTTGCTCCTTCGTTCTCCTTGATTGATTGCTCGAATTGCTTTGACTTCGTCGTCCGGTGCGATGTGATATTATTTGGTATGTTTTCTGCCTTTTGGTTTACTTGATTATTCTCGATTTTGGTTACACTCGCACGCTTTTGCCGATGATGAATTGGGATTTATTTATAGGCTTTATTTCCTATAATCTCGAGTTTAATCTTTCTGTTGGACTTTGAGAAATCTGGTATGTTGGATTGCGATGATGTATTGGTATGTTGGATTTTGGTTCACTGGCTTGATTTTGCTTTGCCGATGATGAATTGCGATGTGATATTATTTGGTATGTTGGATTTTGGTTCACTGGCTTGTTTTTGATTTCTGATCTGAGCTTGTTAGCTCCTTTCTGCTGCATTTGTTAAACCAGAACTTGAACCTTTGTTAAACTTGTTCACATACCTTTGTACCTTGCTGCATTTGTTAAACCAGAACTTGAAGTATTTGTATTCTGTTGTCCTCTAGAAAACTGCTTCACTTGAAAACTTCTGCATTTTTGAAAATCAGAACTTTGAAAGTGATCTTTGGTTTTCTAAAACTGTTGACTAATCTGAACATTGAGTTTTGATTTCCACAATATATACAAACATATGTGTGTTGAGCTTTGTTGGTTTTTCTTGGTCTGGACTGAACTGGTACCATGCTAACCTTGTTCTTTAACATGAACTGATGCTCCAAGTCCTCTGTATATCATATTACTGCCTATGTTTCTCTTGTACATCCCTGATGCATTCACTGTTTTTGCTTGATGGGCTGCCTATGTGTACTGCTGTGTTTCTTGCACTGGCTTGTCTACATTTTTCTGAACCTGGTTCTTGTTTGTTTTGTTGGTTGCTTGGCCCTGAGTTGAATCCAGTCGATGACTCGGGTTTGACCTTGTGCCGTGTCCTTGTATCCATGTGTTGCATTCATGTTTGGCTTATGCACTTATGAAAAGAAACAACCCAAATACCTGAGGCAAATATTATAACAAAAATATTTTCATTTTCTGTTTGAGTTAAATATTATTTTCCAGATTACTGCTTTTGAATTATATGTGACAGGTATTGAAGACTGGACAGCTGGATACAAGCTTGAAGACAGAGTCAAATCAAATGTGCATGAGTGTATGAATGCATGAGCTTGAAGACAGGTTTCAAAGAAGGTTCGATCTTCCAAAATCGGATGAATCGGGCGGTGCCCACTTGTTCGATCCCCGCCGGGACTGCGGTGCCCCGGACCCCCGCCGGCGCTGCGCCCGGACCCGCTTCTCGGCTCGCCTTCGGCTCGGCACTCGGCTCGTCATATATTTGTTAGTGTCGGTGTCTGTATAAATTGAAACTGCATATGTAATGAGTGAACTGAGTGATGTAGTGAGGAATATCTGTATATGTGAATATCAGTGTTATATATCATTGAATTGTAAAATAGTGGAGTCAGGAATTTGTACTATTTTAAATGTTGAAATAAAATATTTAAATAAATTACTGTTTGAATATCAAATTCTGTGCAATAGCATTTTATTAAATAAATATTTATTTCTATTAAAAAATCAAATATGCTCTACATTGTGGGTCCCACAAATTCAGAAAGTTAATATCTATAGCAACATTTTGGAATGTTGGTACAGACACCTATGGATGTTGCTATAGACCCAAATAAGGTTCTATTGCAACAATATTTCTTATGTTGCCTTAGATAGTCAAAATGTTGCCATTGAGGTCTGCGGCAACGCGGCAAAATGCATCACCGAGAAAGTGTTGCCTTTGCCCTTTTTTAGCATATAGCAACATTTTTTGGCACTTCCTGCATCACTTCTTTGGTGTTGCAGTATGCAATCTATGGCGTAGTGTTTTAAGATAATATAGTGATATATGATTCAAACATGTTCGAAATAAAGGTCACATGTCTTTTATTCAATGGACATTCCAGTTTTAAGAGTATAATTATTTATTATCTATATTTTGTGATTTGGCGATACATTTTAGATATGTTTAGTTGATACATTTTAGATAGTCTTAACAGTATTATGTTATGACAGGTGTTATCCCGCCTTTTGGCAAGGCCGTGATACCAAGAAATTAACTGGAAACCAAAGACAGTCCGTCCCGAAGATCAGTTATACGTAGGTTCACTATGGATACTGGTAAATCTTGTGCGAGTCCGGATCGAGCTATAATTGATAGGACACGACAAATAAAGCTATGAAAGCCAACGTTCCAAATTTCAAGTCAATCCGAGATTGTATGCTCAAGATATGATCGATGCAACTCAAGTGATCACATTATTCGTATCCATGAAGCAACCAGAAAAAACCTCCTTCGTATCGATATGGTTCGAATCCATCAGATGTGCATAGCTTCGTACCGATCAGGGAAGCGCAAGTTCGTATCCATAGATAGCATTATTCTCCGTATCCATCCTTCCTCATACTGCTTCACATCCATCATCTCCAGCTTGCTCGTATCGATCAACCAACATCCACTTCGTATCCATCGAAACCATACAAAGCCACTACTTCATATCGATCCATTAACACACACTGCACTCATATCGATCGGCTAGTGATCGATGCGAACAGTTAAGACGAACCGGTATGAAATGCACTTATGATTGATCGATACGATTAAAGCAGTGGAGATCGATACGAACAGAGCAGTGCCGATCGATACGAACAAGGCAGTGACGATCGATACGAACAGAGCAGTGACGATCGATACGAACGAGGCACATCCATAATACAGACTCGGTCGATCGACATAAAATGTGGATCGATCCTAAAAGAAAGCACCACATCATCAGACATCATGTGCAGAATCATCGATACGAACAACATCGATACGAATCCAACAGCCTTCAAAAAATCCAAACTTGCATCGATCATAACTCAAAATCTACAAGTCCAGATGCTACCAAATTTTCACAGGAGCTTGCGTACATCCTCAAGAATGTTCATGATCGATCTCGACTCGATTGGACAAAATATTGATCGATATAGAATTCGTTCGTATCGATCACGGATCGAGTGCAAACGGCATGGGATCGATCGTGTGGGCCCACCCACATGAGAGAAGAGGTCTTCCGAGATCTGAGCGAGATATTTGAAGCCTACGCCTATAAATAGCAGCCCTGGACCTACAGAAAAGGGACTTTTGGCTCTTCTACATCCAGACTCTGCCAAAATCATTGTTGTATTCAAGTTCTACTGTTGTAATCCGTTGTAACCAGCAAGCAAAAGTCTATAAAAATCAATCATTTCATAGTGGACGTAGGCCATACGCCGAACCACTCTAAATCCGTGTGTTTTTCTTGTTTATTTTTGGTGTGTTTGTTAGATCTGCCTTTTTTCATTTATATTCTTTATTTTATCTCTTCAAACACATCCAAAGGGTGTTGTGCCCAATTTTGGTACAAACACTTTGGTGCTTTCACCAAGAAAACCCAATTTTTCTCCTGCTCGTTGGATCTACTATCGATATCGGGTTGCATAAATCTAAGAAGAAGGTCCAGATTCAAATTTAAAGTTCTTCCATCCTATTCAGATTTGCATCAAGTCTAGGAAAGAGCTTCGCTACTCATCATGGTTAACACCAGGACTACCTCAACTGCCGCAGATCCAGAAGGACGGGACAGACAGAACCCCGTACAACTACCTCCTGCCGATCAGAATGCTGCCGGACCATCAGATCTGCAAGGCCCTATCACCAGGGAAGAATTTCAATTGCTAATGCAAGAGCTTACTCAAAGCCATCAACAGCTTACTCAGCAACTGCATGCCAACGCAGAACTAACCAATCAGCTAAACCGTCAAAGACGAAGGAGATCTAGGAGGGATCGGGCTTCCTATTCATCCACTGAAAGTTCAGCCTCTTCTGACTTTAATCAAAGATCCACGCGCCCACGGTTGGACGGAAGTTACACTCAAGCCACTAGTCATCAACATACATTGAATCTTGGGCAACCGAGAGTTGGCCCGTCAACCAGCCATCAGATTGGACCCTCCTCCCGAGGAGGTGCTGCCCTATATTATATTACCGACAACCGTACTACCACCGCTACTGATTTGGGAGTTGATGCTCGGAACCGAACGGATCCGACCAACCGCCATCGCAACCATACTCCTGAGCCTTATGTCCCTGAAGACATAGAACCAAGGAGGCGAGACATGGACCGTCGACTGTGACCGGCCCCTCCTCGCATTGTGGAACCCAACCACACCTTGGCCCAATATGCACAAAATGTCCAGATGCTGGACATCCCGGCGATGATCGGTCAAATGATCCGTGAAAGTCAGGTCTTACTGATGACGACTGGGGAATCTCCCAGAGTCATACCCCTTTTACTGATGAAATACTCTATGCTGAACCACCTCGGCGATTCAGGATGCCGACTTTACCTGTTTATGAAGGGAGCTCTGACCCTAATCAACATATCTTGAAGTATGAATGGTTAATGAATGCCGCACGAGCTGATGATGCAGTTAAGTGCCGAAGTTCCCCGATCTCTCTAGGGGACATAGCAACTATGTGGTTCACTCATTTACCACCTCGATCTATCTCATGTTTTGATCAATTGGCAACAAAGTTTATTGAGCAGTTTCGCATGCATGTCGCAAGGCCGAAAGATGTTAATACTTTTTCTAGTGTCACTCAAGCTCCTGGAGAGACACTCAGACGTTATTTGGAGAGATTTCATGCTGCATGTGCTGAGATTAGTAACCCCAATGATAACTCGATTATGATGGCACTGACTAAGGGGATCGACCCCGACTCCGAGTTCGGCAACTGGTTGGCCAGAAAAATCTTGCGTCATTGGACCGTTTCTATTCCAAGACAGCCCAATTCTTGAGAAGGGAGGATGCGAAACAGTCTAGGAAGAAGGATGATGCAGGGCCCAGTGTGGAAGGAACCCAGAGCAATATTGCTGTTAAACAAACCGGGGAGAGTTCCAGAAAAGTACAACTGAATATACAAAATAAACAAAATCAACAGAAAGACAATGGAAACCAAAACGAGAAACGAGATCAGAATCGTGGGCCATGACCTAGGGCTCCCATGTTTGATAATTATACCCCTTTGAATACGTCGCTGGAGAACGTGTATCTACAGACCTGCAATACTTTTCAGTATAAGAAACCTGCTCCAAAACAATCATCGAAAAACAGATCCAGACAGGGAAGTTTTGTAGATTCCACAAGAGCTATGGCCATAACACAAATGAATGCCATCATTTGCTGGATATTATTGAAAAGTTGATACGTGAGAGAAAGTTGGAGCAGTTTGTGCGGGCGCCGTAGTCTGGAGGTGCGGGCCCATCGAATCAGAACCATATGCCAAATCAGACGAGACAGGAGGAACCCGCTTGTACTGGCGGGAGGTTGGTGATAAATACTGTTAGTGGTGGTCCTCATCCAGCAGACCGAAGCTGGAAGGAAATGGAGTCGTATGCCAGCTCTATTAGGCATGCGAGCTTCGAGTGTTGTAGTAGTTTGGAAGATGGGGCTCCGGCCAAGTAACAGAAAACGATGACTAACGACATCGTGTTTCGAGACCGAGATGCCGATAGAGTCGAAGCCCCAACCATTGATCTACTTGTCATTTCAGCCCAAATAGGTCCTGCTTGGATGAAGAGGATCCTGGTGGATAGTGGAAGTTCAGTAAATATATTGTTTAAACGAGCTTATGACCAGATGAAAATGGAAGCAAAGGACCTGAGGCCTTGTCAATACCGCATCCATGGCTTCAATGGAAGTGCGACAATACCCATTGGGATGGTGGAGCTACCAGTGGAATTGGAAATCGCAGAACGCCGGAGAGTACGGATACTACAGTTTGTTGTGTTGGATATAGATTCGCCATACAATGCCTTTTTGGGCCGACCGGCCCAAGCTGAGTTCAGGGCTGCCATTGCCCCTTGGTGTCTGACTTTAAAATTCCCTACCGACAATGGAGTCAGAGTTGTTCAGGGAGACTAGGCTGCTAGACGAGCCTATTATATTGCTGAGCTGCGGGAGGCGCAACGAAAAGAAAAAGAAAAGGGCGTAGAGGAATCTCTCTGCGTCCGCTTTGCTGAGAATTGACAATTGACGCCTGGGCTCAGGCCCGAGCACCCCAACCAATTCCCAAGGGATCTTGACCCGAGAGATACTGAATGCGAAGACGAAAGTAAAGACAGTCAAGCTTCCCCAGCCGAAATGACGATCGATGTTCCGATCGACTATAATGACGATTCTAAAATGATAAATATTGGGTCTCAGCTGAGCCAGCGGATGCAAGAGGAATTGGTTGAATTTCTTTGGGCAAACCTCGACGTGTTTGCCTGGACGCACTCTGACATGTGTGGGATCTCACCGGACATCGCGAGCCACGCATTGAATGTTGACCCGGGGCATGTCCCGGTCAAGAAAAAAAGGCGCAGTATGGATCCAGAGAGATCTGTCTCCATTAAGGAGGAGGTAGAAAAGCTCAAATCGAATGGGTTTATTCGAGATGCATTATACCCAGAATGGGTGTCCAATCCTGTACTCGTGCGAAAACCAAATGGAAAATGGAGAACATGTGTTGACTATTTAGACTTGAATAAAACTTGCCCTAAAGACAGTTTTCCACTTCCCCGAACCGATCAGCTCGTAGACTCAACGGTTGGACATGACCTCTTGTCCTTCATGGATGCGTATTTTGGCTACAATCAAATACCCATGCACTTGCCGGACCAAGAGCATACCAGCTTCGTAACCAATATAGGGCTTTACTGCTACAAAGTTATGCCTTTTGGACTCAAGAATGCTGGGGTAACTTATCAATGGTTAGTTAACCGAATGTTCGCTAACCAAGTTGGAAAAACCATGGAGGTATATGTAGACAACATGCTCGTGAAGTCACGATTCTCCACTGATCATATCAAAGACCTGGAGTCAATGTTTAATATCCTCCGAGAATATAGAATGAAGCTCAACCCATTGAAATGTCACTTTGGAATCGCATTTGGAAAATTCCTTGGGTTTATCGTCAATGCTCAAGGGATCGAAGCTAATCTTGAAAAGATCTGGGCAATCAGAAATCTAGAAATTCCGAGAACTATAAAGCAAGTTCAAAGCCTCAACGGGAAAGTAGCAGCGCTGAGCAGGTTCATCTCAAAATCCACTGACAAATGCATTCCCTTCTTCGACCTGATCAAAAAGGGAAACGAAACTTCGAATGGACTACGGAATATGAGGACGCATTCCTAGCACTAGTTCAACATCTTTCTACACCAGCTATTCTGTCGAAGCCCATTGATCATGAGAGATTATACATCTACTTGGCGGTGTCAGAAAACGCGATCAGTGCTGCCCTAATTCGGGAGGAAGACCGAATACAACGGCCAGTATATTAGATTAGCAAACGACTGACCGGGTCAGGGAGAAATTATCCGAAACTGGAAAAGTTGGCTTATTGTCTTATCATTACCTCAAGGAAGATTCGTCATATTTTCCAGCCCATCCTATCACCGTCTACACCGACCAGCCATTACGACAGGTCCTTACGCGGTCTGAGACGTCTGGTAGGTTACTTAAGTGGAATATCGAGCTATGCCAGTTTGACATTACTTACACTCCAAGGCGAGCTATCCAAGGACAAGTCCTAGCAGATTTCATCGCAGAATTCACTATCCCGGAGGACTTGCCCAAAACTAGTGAATCTCCCAAGTATATCTGGAAGTTGCATACTGATGGTGCATCAAATGATTGTTGCTCAGGCTTTTGAGTTGTACGTGAAACTCCAGAAGGTCGATCTATATGCTATGCTTTAAAGTTCAATTTCCATGCAACCAACAACGAAGCCGAATATGAAGCCCTACTGGCTGGATTGAAAATTGCCAGAGATTTAAGAATTATTGCTGTGGAAATTTATTGTGATTCGCAATTGGTCGTGTGTCAAGTTCGAGGGGAGTACCAAGCCAAATATCGAAGACCGGCTACTTACCTTGCTCAGGTTCAAGAGATATTGAATCAGTTCAATTATTATGCCATCTATTGTTTACCTCAAGAGTGCAATCAGAAAGCCGACTCATTAGCAAAGTTAGCTAGTACAGGCGAGGCACAGCAAATGGGAATCGTTCCCTTGTAAACATTATCTTCCCCGAGCATCGATTAGATGGAAACATATTGGGTATTTGAGGTCATTCCCGATAAGGAGTCATGGATGACATCATTCAAAAGTTATCTCGAGCATGGGACCCTGCCAGAGCGTAGGAGTGAAAAGAGACAAGTTCTTCGAAAATCTTCGCGGTTCACCATCCAAAATGGAGTAATATATAGAAGAGGATACTATGTTCCTTTGCTCCGGTGTATCGCTCATGATGAGATCAAACGAGTATTGCATGATGTACACGAAGGAGAATGTGGCGATCATACCGGGGGCAAGCTCTTGCCAAGAAAGTGCTCCGATAGGGTACTATTGGTCGACCGTAAATTGCGACGCGTCGGATTACGCCAGAAAATGTGACAAATGTTAGAAGCATGCTCGAATTCCAAGAGCCCCACCTACTGAAATAACTCAGATGGTCAGTCCATGGCCGTTTGCAGTATGGGGCATTGACATTATTGGCTCTCTACCTCTAGCCAAAGGTGGTGCGAAGTACACCATCGTAGCAGTTGATTACTTTACCAAGTGGGCGGAAGCTGAACCCCTTGCTACAATCATAACAAAGAAGGTGATCAACTTTGTAGTGTGCAACATCATCTGCCAATTTGGTCTCCCACATACCATCATCACAGACAACGGAGCTCAATTCGACAGTGTTGAATTTAAGAATTTCTGTCAAAGGTTCCACATCCAGAAGAAGTTCTCCGCAGTTGCACACCCTCAAGCGAATGGACAGGTCGAAGCTGTTAATAAAGTTATAAAGTCTATTCTGAAGAAACGACCGGAAAAAGCCGGGGGCAAATGGGTCGATGAACTTCCTATGGCCCTATGGGCCTATCGAACAACCCACAAATCGGCAACCGGCCACACTCCTTTTTCTCTTTCCTACGGTTCAAAAGCCGTTATTCCAGTCGAGATGGAAGTACCTTCTCATCGCGTGACCTATTATGATCCGAAGACAAATGCCATACTACTTGCCGAATCTCTGGATTTATTGGATGAGAAGCGTGAAGAGGCTGATTTGAGGGCATCCGCATATCGAAGTCGAGTCTCCTGATTATACAATGCCAAGGTCCGACCTCGAACCTTTGAACTCGGCGATCTCGTCCTCAAGAGAATTTACCTAGTCCCTTCACATATGAAGCCAACATGGGAAGGGCCGTATGTTATTGAACGAAAGCTCGGAGATGGCACATTCAAATTATCGATCGTTGACGGTCTCACTCTTCTAAGAGCCTGGAACAGTGAGAGTCTTCGTCGCTACTACACATGACAAGCTTTGTTTATTTATTCAGTATACTTTTCATTTGCAATTTGTTTATGCATTTCGAAATTTGAATTTGTAATAAGGCAACTGACTTTGCTATATTTTCTTATTTCAGCAATAAAATGTAATCTCTTCGAGCCAGAGCTCTGGCTTATTCGAAATACATCATATGGGCATCACTATGCACGAAGAGCTACGTTCCCCCGTACGGTGGGGTTTATTCAAATAGGGAGTAATTATGATACGATCGGTTACTCGCTAAGTGAAACCCGAGCTCGGGAACAAGTCATCACACTAAAGCCAAAAAAGGATTGATACACAACAATCCTCTAACTAACTCCAGATTCCCAGAGTGCAAACTGGAGTGTAAACCTGTAAATGCGGTTTCGAAGAGGGTGGATCTATACACCTAACGACTTCGCCCGTATTCAAACCAAGTTCGAGGAGGATGGATCCATCCATCTAACAACCTCACTTGTTAACTAAGAGTGGATGTGAGCTAACCATCCACGATCCTGATTCATTCGTCATTCCCAGAGTGCGAACGAAATCCTAAACCCTAGATAGATGTGATTGACCATCTGTCGGCCGACTCTAGAATCCCGAAGTGCGAGTTAGAGTATAAATATAAATACCAAATGGGTGTGACTGACCACCCATCAACTAACTCCAGATTCCCAGAGTGCGAATCGGAGTATAAACATAAGATAACTCTAGATTCTCAAAGTGTGAACTGGAGTATAAACTCAAATAACTCTAAATCCCCATAGTGCCGATTGGAGTATAAATGCAAGCCGGGTGTGACTGACCACTCACGAATCGATCTAAGTCCACAGAGTGCGGACAAAGTTCTGAATGTCAGACGAGTGTAACTAACCGCCCAAAAAATAACTTTAAGTCCCCATAGCGCGGACGTATCTAAAAAACCTTGTGCAGGTATGACAAACCAGAGATCTACGAGTGCAATCCCCAGAGTGTGGATGCGATCGCCGATATACGAGCAAGTGTGATTCGACCATCTAAACTCGTCCTGTTTCAATTCTACTTCAGCGAAGTTTAGCTCGATATATTAAAGGCAATCAACGATTGTTAATCAATCTTCTTAATTTCTCCTCGGAACTGGGGGCAGAACTCAAGTATCAGCCACTGATTGGGACAATGCAATATCGGAATTCGACTTAGCGCTCGATCGCGACCCAAAACCATGACTCTGGAACTTAGCAACTAAACCTGGGTCCGATTTAAAGGCTAAAACTCCATAAGTGTGTTGAATGAAAGTTAAAACGTTGAAGCACTTTAACAAATGAACACAAATCGAGCTGAAAACAAAATGAAATTTTATTTCAATTATTCTTTGGAAGAAAAAAGGTAAGTACAAAACTATACCAAAAGTCTTACTAGCGGGGGCCGAACTCGCATCTATACACGGCCTACCAAAAGAAAACAAAAGTAGATTCCTGTCTATCTACCAAAAATGAGCCGATTAGACATGTCTATTCTTTCTTCTTTCTCGGCTTCTTCTTCAGCATCGACCCGTTGGATTCGCCGCTTGGTTTCCTTTTCGAACCCTTACATTTTGGCGGTCGATCTTCAGTTGGGGGCATTATATCAACTTCCTCCTCCGAACTCAAGTGAATAGGAATGCTTCCCGAAGGCGGAGTTAGAGGGATAGGATCAATGTTAGCAGGCGGAGGAGGCACACTTGTATCAACGACTGTTCCTCCCGGGGAGATCATCCGCAAGGGGTCTGGGCCAGGTCCCGCCATTCCGCCTCCAAAGCCACTGCCCCACACAGCTGCCTCCATCTCAGCGTTGATTTTGGTTATAATCTCCTCTTCGTGAAGTGTTTGCGCATCGCCGAGGACGCCCGCAGTCGGGGTCGAAGAACTAGTCATTGGTGCGCTTCCACCCATAACGAACGACAAATCGGCAAAGGGGTCACTGTGATGACCGAGAAGTTCCTCCATCATCTACTCATCAAAAGTAAGTGTGCTTTCCTATGCTCCATCAATTGGTGTCATGGTCGTTGTGGTGGTCGCTTCTGTTATGATGGCCTCCTGCGCATGATGTGATTCTTGAGTTGCAGGAGGCATGACCGGTGTATCTTTGATCACTGGATAAAAACAAAGGAAGGACTGTTAGTAATTATTTCAAGTAACGCTTCCGATTTTGAATAAGCATAAAGAATGTTCAGAGTACCTTCCTCAGTTTGGCTCACGGGTGGCGGAATGGCTTCAATGACTTGCTCGCGAGCTGGAGATAACTGTGGTTGATCCGGGTTATAAGCAGGAACGGGCTAAGGATCAACCGCAGATGTGGATTCAGGCTGAGTTGGCGCAAGTGTTTCAGAACTTATATCATGGTGCTCGACACCATAGCCTTCTCCAACCTCCGAGTGTTGAGCGCCAAGTTTCTCCTTTTCAAATGAGATCATCATATAGTGGAGAACTTTCCGTTCATCTTCGCTCAACACCCGGTTCTCGAGCTCAAACTCATCAACCGATTCCGCTTGTTGTTCAGCTTTCTCATCCTGCACTAACCAGCCCCAAGCGTTATACAGGTGCGTTGGGTAATTATCGAGCCAGGTTAGATCCATGTACTTCAGTACTCTGGCATTGTATGTAATTAGAAGATCTTCAATATCGGCTTCTAACCTGGCCTCTGCCACCTTAACTTCCTCCTCAACCTTGGCCTCAGCCTCCCGAACCTTAAGTATGGCCGCATCCTTTTCGTTCCGGAGCACCACCGCTTGTTCGCACACCTCCTGGGCTACTTTGTTTGCGTCGTCCTTGTGATGGAGCGATTCTAAAGAAAGATAGCACTTATCGGATATACTGGTTGAAGGGAGGAAGGGTTCCCACGGTGCATGAATGGCGATTAACAACCGTGAATCCTTCTAGGGGAGCGTGTGGCCTGTCATATGGCCCGGGTAGAAAAACGTCGTCTAAAGATAAACCATGTCTTAAGCATATTCGCCCTAGCATATCTTCGAAGATGTTGGATGGCATAGAATCTTGTGGGTTCGCAATAAAAGTTGCTCCTGGCAGCTCGTCCGGAGCTGGACCTATTACTTCGGCTGCAATGGTCGGAACCTCTATTATTAGAGAAGATGAACTTTGAATCTCCTGCTGCTGTGAACTTGTAGATTCCATAGTTAATCAACTCATCAAAAACCATCGTTAGATGATAATAAGCCCGTGTGTTCCCCAGTGTGAAGTGCATGAATGTGTTGTGCAGTGCAGTGCTACATAATATTTAGAATTCTATAGAATTTAAGAAGTGTTCAACGACGAGACTTCAAGATTCAACCGGAGTGACTATCATCGCTGACCGCCACAACTGTGCCAAACTGACTTTGGAGAACGATCCATGTTAGAGTTCGTTAAGTTTGTCAAATTACAGTTTCATCGACGAGCTTCAAAGGGTAGTCAAATATGCAGTTTAATGGTCAAGTCCAATTATGCAGGGCCAAAGCTCGACGGAGTCAAGGGTTCGAATGTGCAATAGATTTGTATCTATCAAAGTTCAACATGGATCGCTCCTCCAAAAGCTCGGTTTCATATCGATCTCCCTCCAGGATCAAGATTTCGTGTCGATCGACATCCAGAGATTTCGTATCGATCGACATCCAAGATTTAGTATCGATCGACATCCAGAGCTTCGTATCGATCGCCAGATGTGATTTCGTATCGATCGTTCCAGATTGATACGAACTCCCACTATTCCAGATCGGTACGAAGCTTCTCCCTCCATCCACCATCGATACGAGATCGAAACCAGAAATTCTTCCAATGACTGTTTTGTTTCCATCAATAGCTCTTCTTTTCCAAGCTACAACAACGCCATTACCACATCCACGACCTCACTCCAACCAACTTCCAGCATCAACAGCGCCAGAATCGGCCACGACTTTGGATGAAATGGCATTAAGACTTGAGTCTCATCATTTTACAATAGTTTCGGTCGATTAATTACCTAGTTCAAGTGAATTGGATCGAGGGTTAAAAAGCTTAGTGATTTGGAGAAGAAGGCAGTTCTTTCTTCCCATGTTCTCAATCGATACGAAGGCAAATAAGAAAACAATGACAAGTAAAAAAATTTCTAAGTACAAAATCCTTTTATATGGATTCGTATCCCAACAAAGAACGTTTCGTATCCCGGTAGCAAGAACCGGTTGAAACGGTCAGGGGTATGTCGACACGAAGGGCACTGAGCGAACATGTCTGTAATGATTCCCTCTATCGATACGAAGACGTAGCTTCGTATCCATCAGCCTAGAGCAATACAGAGGTTAACACTTCGTATCCATCAATGAGTTAACATCTGTTACGTATCCGTCAATTCGAACCTCATCGATACGAACCTTACAACAAAGTCTTACTTGAATCACTGAATTTCATCAATACGAAACACCTATTTCGTATCCATATGCTCGAAGACCCAAGCTTCATATCCATCGATACGAAGCATCTCCAAGGACTATCCATTTCGTATCGATAACCATCGATACGAAGCATGCATTCCAACATCTCGGATCGATCCAGGAGAGGATCGATATGAAAGAAGTTACTTAAAATGACTATCGGTCATTGCTACAACTCGAATTTCACATCGATTCAGGAGAGGATCGATACGAAACTCGATCTAAACAAGAACTAAAAAACTTGACAACAACCTGTGAACGTGCAAATGTGAACAAGAGTCGAGCTAACATAAATGCATGGATGTCGGACTGATATTCAATTTTTAAAATTCACAGGAATTGAATGCTCACCTGGTGACAATTACAACAATGAATAACATATTACTATCATGCAACACACAGTTACAACAGTACATGGTGCAACAATTGGCAGTCAACAGTTCATAATTTATATTTCTAAAGAGCAATCAAAAGTCACAACTTTCGACGAAAAGACAACAACCGTCCGAACAAGTCAGATAAAACTATTCAGAATGAAGATTGCAGCTTTTCAAAGCACGTCGTGTTCTCACAAGACGTACTTTGGGGCGCAAAATGTTATCCCGCCTTTTGGCAAGGCCGTGACACCAAGAAATTAACTAGAAACCAAGGACAGTCCATCCCAAAGATCGGTTATACGCAGGTTCACTATGGATACTGGTAAATCATGTCCGAGTTCGGATCGAGCTACAATTGATATGACATGACAAACAAAGCTATAAAAGCCAACATTCCAAATTTCAAGTCAATCCGAGTTTGTATGCTCAAGATATGATCGATGCAACTCAAGTGATCACATTGTTCGTATCCATCAAGCAACCAGGAAAAAAACCTCCTTCGTATCGATCTGGTTCGAATCCATTAGATGTGCATTGCTTCGTATTGATCAGGGGAGCGCAAGTTCGTATCCATAGATAGCATCGTTCTTCATATCCATCCTTCCTCATACTGCTTCGCATCCATCATCTCCAGCTTGCTCGTATCGATCAACCAACGTCCACTTCATATCCATCGAAACCATACAAAGCTGCTACTTCATATCGATACATTTACACACACTGTACTCGTATCGATCGGCCAGTGATCGATGCGAACAGTACAAGATGAACCAGTGCGAAAGGCACTTATGATAGATCGATACGAACATAGCAGTGGCGATCGATACGAATAGAGCAGTGACGATTGATACGAACAGGGAAGTGACGATCGATACGAACAGAGCAATGACGATCGATACGAACGAGGTACATCCATAATACAGACTCGGTTGCTCGGCATAAAATGTGGATCGATCCTAAAAGCAATCGCCACATCATCAGACATCACGTGCAGAATCATCGACACGAAGCTATCGATACGAACAACATCGATACGAATCCAACAGCATTCAAAAAATCCAAACTTGCATCGATCATAACAAAATCTACAAGTCCAAATGCTACCAAATTTTCATAGGAGCTTGCGTACATCCTCAAGAATGTTCATGATCGATCTCGACTCGATTGGACAAAATATTGATTGATACGAAATTCGTTCGTATCGATCACAGATCGAGTGCAAACGGCATGGGATCGATCGTATGGGCCCACCCACGTGAGAGAAGAGGTCTTCCGAGATCTGAGCGAGATATTTGCAGCCCACGCCTATAAATAGCAGCCCTGGACCTACAGAAAAGGTACTTTTAGCTCTTCTACGTCCAGACTCTTCCGAAATCATTGTTGTATTCAACTTCTACTGTTGTAATTCGTTGTAACCAGCATGCAATAGTATATAAAAATCAATCATTTCATGGTGGACGTAGGCCATACGCCGAACCACTCTAAATCTGTGTGTATCCGTGTGTTTTTCTTGTTTATTTTTGGTGTGCTTGTTAGATCTTCCTCCTTTTTCATTTATATTCTTCATTTTATCTCTTCAAACACATTCAAAGGGTGTTGTGCCCAATTTTGGTACAAACAACAGACATCTTCCATATAATATATTATAATGTATTATAATATACTAGTGCAAACCCGTGCTATGCACACGGGTGCAATTATAAAGTTAGGAATTGTTAGACGGAAAAACAACTTAGATTAGGGGCACCATTAATGTATTTGTTAAGGGGGAAAATAACAAAAATCAGTTTTTCCTTTAGTGATTGAGATATATAATATAGCTTACGTTTTTTGTTTAAAAAATTCTACTAAATAAATACTCTAATTTGCAGCTTTAAAAAAATGATACGTTAAAAGATGAATTTGTCCCTTATTTTTCATTTATTTTTCTGAAGTTTGAATTTTCTAGAATATTGAGATTTTGAAACTTGATAATTACAGGAAACAAAAACTGGATTTTCAAACTTTAGATTTATGACTTATTTGGTTTTCTAAAACTTTAATCTTATAATTTTGTAGTTCGGTATTTTGTAAATTGTTAGTTTCCATTTTTTGTAAAACTATTAATACAGAAACATTATAAGGATATATTTTTCCAATAAATAGTATAAGAAAAAATCATTCAGTATTTTTTTACTAATAAAAAATTGCATGTTTTGAATTGTTTTTTTTAACCAGTAGCACATAACATTCATTGCCAAACACGTGGTTAGTGCGGTGATCACAGTTAAGAATCATCTAAAAAAATTAATATTTACCATGAAAAATATTACATTTAAACCAAGAAAGTAAAAAAAAGCAATCAAGCATGGTATCTCATATAGATAATATACTCGCACATAATACCTCAGTCAACTTCAATTAAAAGTTGATTTATAAATCTAGCATTATATAGATGAAATGGAATATTTTCATTAGTCAATCAAATTATATGAATTAAAAGCTTCAAACTGTGCAAGAGCGCCTAGTATATTACATTCCAGATTAATTTAACAGTAACCAAAGTCAAACTGAATGTTAGTTCTTTGTTCTTTGAACAAGCTCTGAATTAAGGCTACAAATGTATCCTGCATAAAATTTGGCAACCTTCGCATTCTGCCAAAACTTAGAAACAATGTTCGCCACATTTGCTGAGTAGTGTATTGGATAGCTAGATTTTGAGTCCACCAAAAATAATGAAGCCTAACATAACAATATCTTAATCCTAACTCAGATAGCTAAAAGTAAGTATTCAACTAAATGCCCAAGTGTCAAATGTTTATATCACCTTCAAATTGATGTGGGTGTCTTCGTTTCTCTATTTCCAAGGTCATCGTAATTTGGAAAGAAGGTATGCATTGCCCGGTATATGATTCTTTTGTATACGAAATATTAATCCCTTCATAGTCCAGGTGCTTGGTTGTTATAAAAAACCTAAAAATGACACATAACATGTTACTTGCAAAATAATCCGGCCATAATCATAAAACTGAAATCATGGTCAAAAGTTTAATTTGAATCCTAGCTTTTCTTCTTCTTGAATCTCCTTAGTGGTGTTCGGTCGAGCTATTAGGGGTTCTTATTTTGTTTGTGAATGTTAAAATGAATAAGGAATGGAGAATGGAAGGGTTTAGGGTATTAGAATGAAAGATGTCCCCAATTTACCCTTACTATATTCCTCCTACTTTCTTATTTTCAGTTCTCTTTTACTTATACATTCATTAAGGCACGACCTCTTATTAATGAACAAATCTCAGTCCCTTAACTATTAACATTATTTTATTTTATTTAATCGATGTTTTAAATAATGTTACTCAAAATTCGGGTCATTACAATCACACCCAAAATCATACCTCCCACCTTATTCTAGTAAAAAATAATTCAACCACTAGCAAAGAAAGAAAGTCATTAAGCAAGCAAGTAATTACAAAATGAAAAAATTAAATACAATTACAAAACCTGAAATCGAAATCATTAACCAAAATCAATTACAAAGATTTCATTTTATCTTTTGCATTTATGTGGATTTATCTTCTAAATACTTATGGATGATTATATTTTATTGAATTTGATTTAAGTTTAGATGCTTATGGGTGATTGTGTTTTTTTTAATTGCCTCAAATGCTTTATCTTCTTATATAATATTTGACATTTAATCTTATTCTATGTCAAATTTCATTATATGTATTGCATTTTTGTTACCCAAGAAGCTTATGCTTCAAAGGCTTACGCCTCATCTCACAAACACAATATAACCTCCTAGTTATGCTTTATAAATGGTTCGATTCTGTCACATCTTGATTCGTAAACTTTACATATGAGATTTTATTTTGGTTGTCAAGCATATAGCATAAATACTTAGCTATTAGTACATTTACAACGACACACCAGTAAATTTTTAAGGCAGATTGTTTAAGTTTATAACACAAGTGCATAAAGAAATTTTAAGCAACAAAAATGCTGATCGATGATAAGGTAAAATGATACAATTTTTTTCACAAAAAAATAAACCAAGGTTGAAATAATGTACTTGAATACATTAACAACCATTACTGAAAGATTAAATGGAAACCAAATTCCCATATAGGCAGACCCATTGAAACTGAATTTTCAAATAGGAAAAAAACCATAACTCGTGGAGACATGGAAATTGAACTTTCAAATAAACCATCAATTGGTCATTATTTGGAGATATATTAGAGATTAAATTATTAGGGAAATATGCAATCAACTTGTGTAAATCATGGATAGTATAAGAGAGATATTTTCTTTTTAATAAAAGAATATCATCGTTCTTAACAACTTAGGTAAATATATAAGAAATTGGTGATGAATTCTATTATTACCATTGAAAGTTTATATGTTAATATAATAGCTCCTATAATTTGATAAGTGAAGTAAAACAAAAAGGATGCAATTTGAAGGTGAAATATGCAATCCATTCTTTCTTAATTAAGAATTAATTAAATTAGTCGTCTTTTTTTTGCTGTAATATATAAAGAGTTTATGTGACGACCCAGATTTTTCGATATTCGATTTTAAATATTTAAATGGTTGTAAATATTGAATTTGGGATTTATAATTTAGATAGTAAGATTTAAAACTAGAATTTTAAGCGATTTCGCAAATTTTTGAAATCGTCAATTTAATCAATGCGTTAAAATAGTGATCCGGGGCACAGTCTCAGAATTCGACGAAACTAGTTCCATTGGGTCCGTAACAGTGTATTATTATCAGATTCCAAATTTCATAGCGTTTGGATTTACCGTTTGGTCGTATGATATTAAAACTCCTAGAATAAATTAATTGAATTTAATTTAAATATTTGATTTAAAAAGCTATCTTCCACATACGATCAAATTGGGGCTCGAAGCTTGTTCCATTGAGTTCGGAATAGTGGTATAACATTAGGAATGCCTGGCCGCATGCCTTGATAGGGGTTCAAAATTTTAAGTTACGTAAATCGAAAACATTTTGAGTATTTATTAATATATATTGCCATGCCAACCTTTCCTTTCAGCTGTATGTTATATCTTTCACTTGTCCTTTTAAAACATGCCTCCTTCTTATCAATCGCTTTCCCTTTTTATCTTTTTAAACGGCAATACAGAGGAAAAAAATAAATAAATAATACAAAATCCAATTCGTTCGTTCATTATAAAAAAAGGGAAGGGGCAGACGAAATCAAATCGCTCGAAAAGAAAAAATTTATCACGCGATCGAAAAATCGATCGCGACTTACCTGGAAATCGCGTGCGTATGCGTGGAAGAGTGGAGGGAAATTTGGGGTTGCGATGGATGACGACAGTCGAGTTTAGGGGGAGTTCGAGTCGCGATTCAAGGGCTTGGCGTCACAAGGAGGGAGTCGCGATCTAGGATGAGGTGCGGCTATGATGTTATGGTGGTTTTAAGTCAGGTCGATGTTGGTTGGAGGGTTTTGTCTTCGGTCGGCGGTGGAGTAGATGACGTCGCGATCGAGATGAGGTGGAGTTCGCGTACGCGCGTATGTACGCGTGGGGCAAGGTCGATGCGAACTGGGCGCACGGTGATGGTGGGTGGAAAACGTCGCAAGCCGAAGATGTGCATTTATGGACCTAGCAATGAGGTGCGCACTTCGGGGCAGGCCTGGCAGTGGCAATGAAGGGCCTCGCATATGGTGGAACTGCTGGTGTTGGCTAATGTCTTAGGCATGGTATATTTGGGCTGAGATGCCAGCATAGGTAGAGGCTGGCACAAGCACAGTGGTTGAAGGCAGTAGAATTGGAGATGTCGAATGAGGCAGTAAGAGTTCGTTCGGCAATTTGGTGAGTTTCTAAACTCACATCTATATTTATATCTATCTCTATGCTATATATACTATCCTGATTAGTGATTGAATTACTTGGTTGAAACGTTTGTTTGGAATATTGAATGAATTGATAAATTATAATTATTATCTTTCTGGATGATATATATATATATATATATTAGTATATATTAGTAGTTGGATATACCCGCCGTTTGGAGCGGATGAGACCCTATGCGCCCCGCATAATAGCGGATGACCCTATACCGCGATATCCCCTCGAAGTGGGATTGGTATTTTTATGTTGTATTAACATTTGTGGATGCAGGAAAACATGTTGGATTGATCCAACTGAATTCCTCAAATATATTGTTTATTTTTCATATATAGTGATATATGAGGTGTGTAGAATAATCTATTATAGATTACTGTAGTGATTGGAATTATTGGATGCTATTGTAGCACTGGCCTGAATTTTGATACTTTAAATACCATAAATTTTTTTAAATTGAAGGAATTAAAGGGAATTTTTGATATAAAAGTATTTATATTGGAATTGGAATTATTGTAAAGAAATCGAGTTAGAGAAATATATTTGATTTTGGTTATACTTAACTATTGTGAATTATTAAATGGAAATTTTAAAAATGAATTTCATAAAAGAATTTATAAGTGGTATTCTAGAAATATAAAAAGGAGTTGAAGTTGATATTAAAAATAGATTGGAAGTTGTATATAGATTTATAAAGAAATGGATTTATAAAACGGAATTTCATAATTAAGATTGTTTTTTATAAACAAGTAAAACTCAAAGGAGTATAAGGATTTATAAACGATGTTATAAATAAGGTAAGCGATATCAGTTGCTAAATTGGAAATATAAAATTCACAGGGAGAATTTATATTCGAATATGGAAATAGGGTGAAGAAAATAGTGGATACTATTTTGAAATGAAAATGGTTAAGGAGATCGGAATGGAAGTGATATGATGTAAATCGAGAGAAATTTATAAAAATCGAATTGGTTATTGAGGGTTTAAAAAAATATATATTTTAAATACTAAAAAGTTAAGTTTGTTTTTAAAAGGAATTTTTTTTATTTTTGGAACTATGGAATTTTAAACTAGTTAGGATTGAAATACTTCGGTAAGTTGATTTTCAAATATTAAGTATTTATTTTAGTAAAATCTAACTTTTAAAATCAGGTTTGAAATTTATTTGATTATCTAAAAATGGGTTATTGATGTTTATAAAAGTGTTTCGATATTTTAAATAATTATTCGAACATGTTTAAAAATAAATTATTATTCTTTTAAATACCTATTTTATATATATACAAGAGTTTGAAATGATTTTTACTTTATTCTCTCGAGACTTGTAGGCGGGTTTATTTAATGGGAAGGTTTTATAAGAGAAGTTTTTTAATGGGATGCTGGAAATTTAAGACATTTCCTAAATGTTGGAATACTGAAACTTGAAAAAAAAGAATTCGAGTTAAATAAAGAAGTTATAAATGGTTAGATGGGATTATAAATAAATATAATCGGTTTTGGAGATTGTGAGAAGAAATTTATTAATAGTTTCGGAAATGTAGGAGATAAGCCAGGAAAATTCCTAAGTATAAAAATGGAAATTTGGAAATATTTCTAAGTGCTGAGATGGTTTGGAAATATCCGGTTACGGATTTAAGTATTTGAAATTGTTTTCAAATGTTGGAAAGAATCGATATATCTTATAAAGATATTTTGAAAATAGATATTTTAGGGAAAAATGTATAATAAGGCCTGGTGTCTGCTTATGGATTTTTATTGATAATTAAATAACCGACTATCAATATTGGCCAATTTCGTTAATCGTTTCGAAGAGACCGGGATCAGATTTAATTATCCGAAAACCACTTCGATCCGGTTTGAACGTTACTAATGAATACCGTGAAGATAATGAAGACAGTGATTCGGTTTGTCCAAAC
The DNA here is from genome assembly GCA_030737815.1 of Allium fistulosum. NCBI lineage: Eukaryota > Viridiplantae > Streptophyta > Magnoliopsida > Asparagales > Amaryllidaceae > Allium > Allium fistulosum. The sequence goes on along the minus strand of CM060904.1, from coordinate 285,649,330 downwards.
CCAGGACAACTTGTATGAACGAATGCTATCAGAACATCGTCATTGGAGGACGATGAGCATTCTAAGTAAAATTGTTTTCTTGAAAGGTAACGCTTAGCCTCAAGCCTCATCAACTAGGAATGACTAAAACAGGGGAGATGCAGCAAGGCTAAGTGGGTCACACCCAATTAGGGTATGTTATCATTTTTCTAGATGTTGTCGGAAATCTATATATTATGGATATGGTTGTGCATGAAAGAAGGAGCGCTTGATTGTAAGGGTGGGAACACCCGGGGTGATAACATATTCGGTCTATCCAGGTTAGGGGTAGGCCGGTCTTTTGTGGCAGGGGATCCCAGCGAGGTCCTCGGTATATTGTTCTAGAGGTGTACTGCGATGGGCGGTACCCCAATGGCCCAATCATTGTATGGAATCCATTCTCCAATACGAGTCTTTACGGTTTTGTTTGTAGAGCCTAGTATGCTGGAATTTAATTAATGTAACAATTTCGGCTATTTGAATAAGTATTTGTACCTAGACACTATTATAATATCAGATGATTTTGATATAAAATGTTTTGGTTATCGTAGGGTAAAAACCCATCGTGTTTATGTGTGACGCGGTCTTACAAGATACCTTTGTTTTTCAAAGGGTTTTGATAACTTTAATAATTCAAATTGAGTGTGTTTTCTCACGTTGGTTTTCCAGACTAACTCGGGTGTTATTTTATTATAATGCTCGGGTCAGACCGAGTATTACAGATTCAGGATAAGGTGCTATGGAGCTTAGGAGACGAGCTGGATGATAGAGATGTACTCTCATACTTGATTTATATTTCCGCTGTATAAGGACAAGTTATTATAACTGTCTATATAGATGTATATATTTTTGTACTCTGATGATTGTAAGTATAAAATAGTTACAGGTTCTTTTGTATAAAAATTTGTTATTATATATTATATTTTATTCCGCTGTGATTGTGAGATTCTATGCTGATGTTTCTATTTTCTTCTACCTCTTTCTTCTTCTTTACCCTAGTTATTCGCTCTTTCATACAATTTGGGTTGAATAGGAGTGAATTATTATCAACTCAAAGGGTATGGAACTGCGGGTCGCTATAGGTTATAAGTTATATTTTTTGGATTCTTAATCTATATTCTAAAATATACTATGAACATCGAGATTTTGAGAATTTCACAGCATAACAGGCCAAGGGTGTGTTTTTTATTAAGCGAAAGGGGTTCTTCGAAAGGGGTAGCATGAAAAGGGTAAGTTAAGGAAATGGGATGTGGTTTTGTATTTTAAAAAGGGGTATGAGAAGGGGAAATAAATGTTAATAATGAGGAAAAGGGGCGATAATTTTGCTAGTGGAACGCAAATAGGATCAATTTGCTACGCCACTTCAATAGGCCAAATCCAATGGTTATCCCTAATGCGAAAATGGAGTAAACATTTATTATGAATGCACCCTAAGTTAATGTGAAGGTCCGTGCATGGTTCAAACATGTATAGATAAATTATATTTATGATTTACAATTCCAAATTTACTTTGTTAATTCCGTGTAATCAACTCTAAGAGTACCGTACAAACTATTACATAGGATATGAATTTCTCCACTCTGGTCTAATTGTAAATATAACCACATTCTTTAAGGAAAGAAAAAACAATGCTTTCGTTTTAACCCAAGCCTTTTAATGATGATTTCTCAAATAAGGGAAACTGATTAATATTTCAAAAATCATTGAACAAATATGGTATTAAATCAAAAGAAAGGGGGAATGAATAGTTGATTATTTTGCATACTAACATTATTAACATACTTAATATAAGACATCATAACATACAAATTAAAATTTATCTAAGATTGATTACAAATAAGGAGGTCCTTGATGTATTGAAAGATTATTTGTAGTGATAAGACCATAAAAAAATTAGTTTGTTATTGCGCATGCTCATTATGAGAAGTGTTAAACATAATGTTGGTAATCGATTGATGTAACCCAAAATACCATAGAAATATCATTTTTTAATGTACTATGTTAAACACTTATTGAGTGTGAACAAAATAGTAAATATTAAGCGTTTTATAGTATATAGTTTCCAATATGTTTTATTATCTAAAAAAATCTCCATCCTGAACATATTTTTGCAAATGAGTGCGAAATAATACCAATACTTAAAGCTTTTTTGTTGATGTCAAGAATGATTGAGGGTTTAGCTTGTCCTAAAAAAATTGAAAATTGGTAGCACGAATACAAATCCCCTAGAGGAGTTTTATAAATAAGTTCTTATCTGACAAATGTTGACGATAGCAGGTAATAATTTGAATACATACCTTATGCAAGAATGGTTAAACAATGCTACTGTTTATCACCACAAAAGAACAGATCCAAATAGTAAAGCATCTACTATCATTTCCACCACCAAAAACACATATGCAAAATGAGTTATGTGTTAGTTTCAACAATGAAAAAAATGCTAATATAATAAACTATTAGACACTGTTTTACTTCATAAACTTCGTCGGCACTCTTTATGAAACTTAAAATGCACTAGCGTTATTATTTTGATGATCGTCCTTATTCTGCCCATAATCATGCCGGACTTTAGTTTAATTTTTTATCAGAATAATTTCATATTTAAAATATTAAGTAAATGCATTTGGAAACAATTCAATTTGATGGGATTATTGTTTAAAATAATCATAGCAAACTTATAAAAAAATCATTAATTACCTTAGGGTAATAGCATATGAAATATAAAATATCAAAAGAATAGTTCATTAAATAAATTAGGTTGAATGCTGATCTATGTACGATATGGATTGAAAGTAACCCACTAAATCTTTTAAAGTACTGGATTATAGGTTTGAAGCAGCTCTCTATTTTGTGTAAAGCACGGTTCCTTTATCCGCATTGAGATTAATTCATAAGACAATCTTCACCTACTGTGTTTTGAATCTACAAATCTGTCACTATATTTATACTTTGTATATTATAGGACATGACTTACCTAAGGTAAATTTTTAATAATGAAACTTTAGTTAATGAAGCATATTAACTAAATAAGTAAGTTATTAATCAATATTTATCCAATAGGTATGGGTAACCACTTGTTCAGACTTTGATGATGTCAACCAAAAAATAATTTGAGATATTAATTAAAGTAATGTGAGATATATGGAAGTGTACATACTCAAATCAAGCATAAGCACTAAAAATATACCCAGTTGAAATCAAATTAAATCTGCTTCACTTAAAGTAAAAAAATATTATGCTATTGCACTATAGATTGGGGAATGAAGCATTTATGGGAATGCAATGTTCTTGCTTTTGGATAGTTTTCAAACCATATATACTCATCAACTTATCAGGCAATGAAGGTTGCTTGATCAACCTAGGATTATTCTCCAAGAGTGAACCTTTTACAACACACCTACAATAAACCAACACACTCAAATAAAATTAATATTTGTACATTGGTTTTTGAAATGGAAAATAAGGATTTCTTCTCATTTAAGTACTTGCTACAAATCTTTGTAGGTACCAACCCTCTTTCAACCCAAGCAATGAATCAGAGATTGCATAATCAATATTAATTGGTAACTGAATTAAATATTGTATAACCCAGTCATGTAAAAACTTAAGAAGTAACACCAAACTAAGGTCATGCAAAGGGATGTCCTGGTAACAATGGACTATATCTCTTTATCAGTGACGTGTGAAATAAATGAAGGTCTGCATAAAGGAGTGGTAAAAAAAAGTTGCACTGCAGCAAGTTCTGCTTAGCTATGAAATAAAGACCCAAGGGAAATGAAGTAGAATCATACGCCATGTTGCATATTATTTGCAAATAACATATTTTAGTTCGCATCGTATGACTAACTGAATAGAAAATCTTAGCATCCAAAAAAAATCTTAAAACACATTGCAAATAAAGTTTCTCGGACCTCCATAACTATATATAATCATAAATATTCAAATGTATTTATGATAGTTAACTAAAAAATACATACAGCAATTCAATTAAGGTATAATATGTTTGTTGTTGTTTAATATCCAAGCTATTAAATTCTATTGGTATCGAAGTGTATAGTTGATCAAATGACTAACAACTTTTATTGATTCTACAACCAACATGTGAGTTTGCAAAATGAGTTGAGAACATAGATACTTTTTTTATAATTCATTAATTGTTTGTTATTGATAGGTATAATGAACTTATTTATGTAAAAAATTGCTAGCAATTAGAAATTTGAACAACCACATGCTTTGATGGAAAATTTGAGTTGCACAACTTAAACCAAAAAAATTTACCTTTCATCTACTTAAAATTTCGTGTAATGTGCCGATTTCAATCATTTTACAAACTGAATGTTTTGCACCACATTTAGTAGAAAATGATTTAGCTTCAGTTAAACCATTCAAATATATGGGTAAGACATTATGCTGAGTAAAAAATTGACTCAAACGTATGCCCAAACACATATGCCCATAATGCTAAATTCTGATAAAATGCACCCACACAACATGTGTGTGTATAAATCTATTATTTAAATCGATGTAGTAATTTGATTCTTAGCGTTATATGTTTTTTAACCGCACGCAAACATAAAGGATCGATATAAAATATTACATTCTGTACTTTGATTGAAATTTTATTTTCATGTAAAAGAAAGTTACATGGACACTCGTTACAATAGCGACATCAACTATAATTTTCAACACAATATCTAATATCATATTCTAAATAAATACAAAGTTTCAAAGAAGTTGCAGTAGAAGTGAACAACTTCACATGTACACACACATGATTTGATCCAATGAACCGATTTGATATTAGAAAAGTTGAGTATGCTAGCATTGAGCATTAAAATATATGTTTATGTGACGACCCAAAATTTTTGAATATTTGAAATTGGAATATTGATTTGATTTTAAATATTTAAAAGTTAATTTTTGACTTGAATTTCAAATATCACTATTTATTAGGTAATTTAATCATTAAATTAAATGATTTGAAGTTGGGTCAAATATTGAATCCGGGGTTTAAAACCAGTTAAAAATAATTTGAAGGCTTGTAAAATTTATATTGATAATACTGAAGGCAATAGAACTGTTAAAATTGAATTTAAAAGTGTTTTGTTAAGTTTAGAAAATATATCGTTTAAATCAATATTTAAAAATAGCCTTCGGAGGAACAGTCTCGGATTTCGACGAAACCAGTTCCATTGGATCCGTAATAGTGTATTATTATCAGATTTCAAATTTTGAAGTGTTTGGAGTTGTTTTGTGAGCGCACGATATATAAACGCGCTGAAATTTATATCGAAAATTCAATAATAACTGGGTTCAAAAAGCTATCTTCTCCATACGATCGAATTAGGACTCGAAACCTTTTCCATTGCGTTCGGAATAGGGGCATAACCTTATAAACGTCTAGCGGCACGTCTCGATAGGAGGTCGAGATTTTGAGTTGCAAATTTAGAGACAATTTGAATTTAAATTTAAAATATATATATTTACAATGGTCAACCTCGGCTGAAATAATTTCACATCAGATTCTTTTTCATTTCTCTTTACATCAACACTTTTAGCTTTCACTCAAATCACTTTTCTTTACCGTGTGAATCACTCCTCTTCCCCTTTATTTTTAAATCATCCAACCAAGCAAATCAAAAATCAAAGTTAGAGAAAATATATAAATAGTTTGCTCGAAAATTTTAAGGCCGAACAAAATCCAAATTTCAAAATTAGGGCCAAGGAAAATAGAATCGACTCGAAATATTATCGCGATTGATGCCGAGGTACGTGGAGTTTGAAGAAATGCGAGCCTTCCTTCCCCAATAAATCGATAGGCCCCAGAATGAATTCATTTCAATTTGGTCCAGAACGAATTCATTTAAAAACTGAGGCACGTGGGGATAGGGCATGTCGCGAGGTGCAGTTTCGATTTGGGGCATCTCGTTTTGGTCGATGGGAGAAGGAATCACGATTGGGTAGCGATGATGAGGCCGGGTTCGAGTTCGAAATCTGGCTTATGGCGTCGACAGGGTGATGGAAGGGACTCGTTCTGGGCGACGACGTCGTAGGGGGGAGTTAGTTGCGGCTTAGGGCTTAGGCTGCGTTCGCAAGCTGCTCGCGCTCGAGCTTGGGTTCGTGCAGAGCTTGATTGGGAGTGGCCGAACGTCGATGGCCAGGGAGCATGGGTAGGAGGCGCGGTCTTGGCTCTGACAACGACGAGAGGTATTCGATTTCATTCACCCTATTTAAATTAATGTTGATTTAATAAAAGTATACACAGATTACTGGAAGCAGAAGATATATATAGATAGAACTAGATTTTAAATTTATAGTAAAAGATAAAATAAATTTATTCTTTTCCAGTTTAAAGACTTGTATTAATGTATATATATATATATATATATATATATATATATATATATGTGTGTGTGTAGACGTATACAGTAGGAAAGGTATAAATAAATATATATGCATGCACAAGCCTATTTAAATTTAACTTAACTAGGTATATAGTTAAGATTTCTGAAAAATAATAAAAATAAAATAAAATAAAATATATAGGAGTTTTAAATGTTGGAAGTTTATATATAAAAATTAGATTTTTAAATCTACTAGTTATTTATTTAAGTATATAGTTTCAAAAGAAAATTAGATACACACATTCTAAATCTACTAGTTTAATTTTAAAATAATGGATTTGGAGATTAAATTGTTTCAATTAATTTATTTAATTATTTTAGTTACTAAAAGATTTATTTAAAAAAAAAGAAAATTAGTTTAAATTAAATAAGTAGTAATTAATTGTTCGATCAATTCAAATGATTAATAAACTGTAAATGTTTATACAAGGTCCATAACCATGAAGAAAACAAGCCGGAATGGAAATAGGTTGTGAAGTGATCCACTTCTTCTGGATTCTAATTTATGTGATTTTTAGTGAGTTTTTTTTTAAACAAGTGATCACTTCTTTAATTCATTAATTCATTTCCCCCAAGATCCAAAATCTTACCAATATAAAAATATTAGTACATGAATCAAAACATGTCATTTATATATATAAGATATATAAATGTTCCTTTGCCCTTCAGAGTAATTAAAATTGCAAAGAAAAATCAATCACATAATATTCTCATATTTGAGAGATGTTATGTCACATAGCTTCATTCTGGTTTTAATTTTTTTTTCCTTTAACAAGCTAAATTCTTTCTTAATTTAAATAATATTCTTTTAATATTTTCTTATTCTATTTATCAGCTTGTTTCTTAATCCAATTGATTAATTTCCAGATTTTTAGTCAATACTTTCCTTTCATTTGTGAAACCAAGAGTTTAACACTTATAGTTTTTCTTTTGAATTTCATATTAAGTGTTAAAGCAACTCAAGCTTGAGATTCTTATCCCGAGGTGCTTATTGCTTACTCTAACAATGTTTGTGTCAAGTAACTATACTCATGTCTTAAAATAGTTATAGTGTTCTTTGAACATTTGGTGATCAGTGTATTTTAAATCAGGCAGAGGAAAAACTACAAACAAGCTAACATGCTAACTTAATCTAGCATACCAGATATGGACTTGCATGAATATAATGATTGAAGCAATATCAAAATCAGCCTAATGTAAACTTTCAGATGAACATTTGAGAAGAGTACTGATAAGCTCTCAGATTATAGAACAGTTGAAAGTGATCAATCAAACAGAGGGATTTTTAGCATGTTTAACATCTAGGTAGACTACATAGCAATGCATTTTTGTGAGTTTAGCAAACTTGTTAAAGACCAGACTCCCCTGACTTAAACCAAGTAGGTGGTCAGATAGGCTCAGTTCAATACAGTTGCATTTCAGATTATAAGTACAAAGCATATATGTTTCATCTGTACTAAACAATACCATGCCAATTCTTCATTGTAAAATCAGATGTTCAAAGAGGATTTCCAGGTTAAGATTTCAAGCTTCTCATGATCCTATATCAGTTATAAGTCATGGTCAAGCTCTTCTGGTTAGCCAATGCCAGACTCAATATCACTTAACAATTTTTAGCTACCTGCTTATCCATAAACTAATGCAACTTTTCTATTTAAAAGTTTAACAACCTTTGATAAAGAAAGCATGTCCACATATTAAATTACATGGCATAATTTTCCCCATCAGAGTCTATTAGAAAATATCAAAATCAGTCACTTAGATCTGTAACTTCAGACACATATAATGTTTAAGTTTTACAACTTCTTTTCAAATAAACAAAGCCACTACAATGATGAAAGGTCTACATAGACTTAAGAAAGTTTGCCTAGTTATCTTTATTACAATGAACTACAGCATATTTAAAAAGAAACTCAAGCAAGTCTTCTAACTTCCCAAGTAAGCAATCTACTCATGCATCTCTACCTGCAACAAAATTTTGAGCTGCCTCAATAGAAATGAGACACCCCAAATATTGCAAAGGCAATAAATAGGGTCAGAATAAAATTCTGGTATGAGTGAAATCATCATATAATAACTTGTCATTTTTACATTGTTTTGCAGAATTGTGCTAAATGCACTTTGGATTTATAATGTAACTAAGTATATATACATACATATATATACATACATACATATATATATATATATATATATATATCTAAACTCCTACTACACTCATGCACACAAGCAACCATTCAATCATTCAATACAGTATACATGTACACGTACTCTTATGGAACTAACTCATTTTAATTCCACAACTCAGCTCTAAATCTTGATTTATTAATTTAATTTGGTCATATCTCTTTGCCATTGAACACCATGTGTGCATTGCAAGGGACTCAATTCTGTTAACCCCTGCACAAAGGCCTATAGGACTTAAACAAGTCATGCACATACCCATCATACTCCTTATGATGAATAAATCAAGGCTTTTCTCCTAGATTAGTTTTATAATCTAGTGACCAGTCTCATTTCTTATTTCAGAAAGATTTATTAACTCTTGAAATGCTTTTTCATTCTTTCTTTCTTTCTCCATGAATCAGAGAGAATTAGACTCGCTCAGGGATTTCAACTGACCATACTTTCATTCATGAAAATAATGCTATATTTCATTTTTTCCAGTTGTTTTATTCAAAATTTGTTTCAACACTTGCATATCCAGAATATCATGATCACTTAAACAAATCCAGTAGAATCATACAAAAATTATTATACTCAATTCTATTTTGAACATAGGGTAAGTTTTTTAAGAAAAACCCATAAAACATTGTAGCTTTTGATCTGAACAAATCAGCACATAAATATTTTATTCCATTGTTCATTTCAAATTTTAAAACAATCTAGACATAAGCATGAACCTCCTTTGTTCACACTGCCTAGATTATTTTCCAGTAATACCCTACTTCATAATAAAATGTATTTATCTTTCTAAACATATTTACAAACTGAGGTTTTAAGGTACTGGATTCATATAAGAGATCATGGTATTTTTCTTATCAAACAATCAACAAACAAAACAAAGCATCAACCAAAGATTTATCAAAACAACAACCATTCTCAGTATTAATCTATTCAGAGAAAACAAATTGATCAAACACCACAAATAAAATGGCTGCCCTTAACTTGGGTCTTAATGCCTTAGCCTCATGAGATTGATTAATCACTCACCTTCCTTTGCTCTTCTCCGGGAATGCTCAGGTCTGAAGGCAATGTGAGTTTATTTTCTATTTTAATTTTTTTTCTCTCCTGGACAACTATTGTCCCCCCCCCCCCCGATTTAAATCACTCTGTTAGGGTTTAAATGGAGGAAAAACCCATTCTATCCTCACCTTACTCAGAGATTCATGTATGCATCTTTATGGCTAAAAGTGCCATTTTCTCTTGGTTTCCATTTTCAGTAAAATAGTTGCCTTATTGCTTTTCTGTGCACATGCTATTTGCATGATTTCCTTGCACATTATTTTTATGTGACTCAGCCTTATATTTCTTTTTCTCATTTCTTTTGTAAGCTTGATTTTTAGCTAACAAATTTTTATCATCTATCTTGATTTATTTTAAAAATGCATTCATACCCAGAAATATTACTTGACTAGTTGGTATGCATTTTAATTATCAAAAGAAGTTATTTTACTACCCAAATATTTTTCTGGCCATATAAATTTATAGTATCCATAAGATATGTGTATTTAAAACTCATTCATACCTTAGTTATTTTTCTTCTTATTATTTATTGAAATATTTATTCCCTTTTTGATATTTATTTCAAAAATACATTCTCACTCATAAATATTTCTTAACTGATTTCTATGCAACTTAATTATCAAAAGGATTTTTATTATTAACATCCCATACTTCTCAGATCATATGTATATATTCTTTTTATACAATATTCACACCTGCTCAAATCATGTGAATTTTTTTTTTGAATTTATTTTATACTTAATCATTTTCCTTTTATCACTGTATTAAAACATTTATTCCTTGCATAATTTCTTCACTCACTTCTGATATTTAATATCAAGCTATTTTTCTCCTATTCTTATTTACTTTATTCATTCTTGTATTTATTTTAGAGTAATTTTTATTCTCAAAAAATTTTGGGTCTTCACATACTCTCCCCCTAAAAAGGAATTGTGTCCCACAATTATTCTCTCATACATTTCCATCCAAATGTATACAAAGCATAATCCCCATTGAATGAAGTTTCAGCAATTCATTCATTCTAAATCAATCAAACATACATAAATAATTTTTAGGGTCTCATCATGATTTTTTTTTACATACCTTTAAGCAGAAAACAGATTAGGATACTTATCCTTCATCCTCTCTTCAGCCTCCCAAGTGCAATCATTCCCATCCAAACTCCATTGGATTTTAACTAGTTTAATTATTTTATTTCTCAGTTTCTTTTCTTCTCTAGCCACAATGCCCACTGGTTCCTTTTTATAAACCAGATTTTCTTGAATTTCAACATGTGTAGGAGATTCAAGAATGGACTCTTTATCATGCACCCATTTTCTCAATTGGGATACATGAAATACATCATGTATTTTGCTCAATTCCTCTGGTAACTTCAACCTATAAGCTAAAGTCCCTATTCTTTGAACAATTTCATATGGTCCTATATACCTTGGTGACAGTTTCCCTGCTTTGCCAAATCTCAATATTTTCCTCATTGGTGAAACTTTGAGAAACACATAGTCTCCCACCTCAAATTCTACTGGCCTTCTTCTTTTATCTGCATAGGCTTTCTGTCTCTCTTGAGCTACTCTCATTCTTTGCCTCACTAGTTCAATTCTTGCAGAAGTTTCTTTTAAATGGTCTGGTCCAAGCAACACCCTTTCACCAGCCTCCATCCAACATGCAGGAGATAAACAAGGCTTCCCATACAAAGCCTCAAATGGAGCCATTCCTATAGTGGACTGGTAGCTATTATTATAAGCAAACTCAGCTAAATAAATATGATCCTCCCAGTTGCCTCCAAAATCAAGTATGCATGCTCTCAGCAAATCCTCTAAAACTTTATTAACAATCTCAGTTTGCCCATCTGTTTGTGGGTGGTAGGATGTGCTTAGGCTTAGTTCTGTCCCCATAGCTTCTTGAAAGCTACTCCAAAACCTTGAAGTAAACGAAGTATCTCTATCACTAATGATAGTCTTGGGGATGCCATGCAATCTCACTATCTCCTTCACAAAAAATTGAGCTAGCTTGTGAGCATTTTTGTTTGAACTTATTGGGATGAAGTGTGCTGTTTTTGTGAGTCTATCAACCACTACCCAAATACTATCATTGCCTCTCTTTGTTCTTGGCAAACCATCCACAAAATCCATTGATATACTCTCCCATTTCCAAGTAGGCACTTCCAAAGGTTGCAATAGGCCTGAGGGTCTTTGATAGTCTGCCTTTACTTGTTGGCATGTCAAGCAATTTGCCACATATTTTGCTACTTCTCCTTTCATTCCTGGCCACCAGTAATTTCTCTTGAGATCATGGTACATTTTTGTACCACCTGGATGGATAGTATATTTTGTTTTGTGATGCTCATCCATAACTTCTTGCTTTAGTTCCTCTACATTTGGCAGACAGAGCTTCCCCTTTTTCCTTAAGTATCCTTTATCATCTACTTCATAATTCTCTACTGTCATGCCTTGTGATAACATGTTCTTTTTCTCCTTTAAATTTAAGTCTTGACTTTGCATTTCTCCTATTTTATCAACCAGAGTTGACTTTAAAGAAATGAGGCTTAGTTTACCATATTCAATCATATCATTAGGCACATTATCTGGTGCACTAATTCCTTCCTTCATCTCCACTTCACTAAGGATTGTTAAATCCTTAAACTCAGTCATCATTAAGCTGGCCAATTTTGCTTGATGTCTACTTAATGCATCTGCCACTTTATTAACTTTTCCTGGGGTGTATAAAATATCAAGATCATAGGCAGCTAGGAATTCTACCCACATATGTTGCCTCATGTTTAAATCTTTTTGGGAAAACAAATATTTAAGTGACTTGTGATCTGTAAACAATTCAAACTTAGCACCTAATAAGTAATGTCTCCATAGTTTCAATGCATATACCACAGCAGCTAGTTCTAAGTCATGTGTAGCATACCTAGTTTCATTTGGCTTGAGTTGCCTTGATGCATATGCTATGACTCTACCATGTTGCATAAGCACTGCCCTTAATCCAGATCCACTAGCATCTGTGTAAACCACTAACTCTTCATTACCCTCTGGAACCTGTAAGACTGGAGCTTCCACCAGTGCTTTCTTTAGTGATGCAAAAGCTTGTTCACATTTCTCTGTCCACACATATGGTTGCTCCTTTTTAGTTAACTTGGTCAATGGGATGGCTATTCTTGCTAAGTCTTTTATAAACCTTCTATAATAGCCTGCCATTCCCAAAAATGATCTCACCTTAGTCACTGATTTGGGTCTACTCCAAGATTGCACTGCCATCACCTTATTTGGGTCTACACTAACCCCTTGTTGTGATACAATGTGCCCCAAAATTTTTACTTCATTCTGCCAAAATGTACATTTAGAGAATTTGGCTTTTAAATCATGTGCCCTCGGTCTAGACAAAACCAGATGCAAGTGTTTTGCATGATCTTCTTCTGATTTTGAATACACTAATATGTCATCAATAAAGACAACCACAAATTTGTCTAGAAAATCTCTAAATGTTCTATTCATTAAATCTACAAAATATGATGGTGCATTTGTCAATCCAAAAGGCATCACCAAAAATTCATATAATCCATACCTTGTGTTGAAGGCAGTATACTTAATAATTTCTTCCTCCACCTTCATCTGATGAAACCCAGAGGCTAAATCTAGCCTTGAAAAGAACTTTGCTCCATTTAATTGATCGAATAGATCATCAATTCTGGGGAGTGGGTATTTGTTTTTAATGGTGACTTTGTTTAATTCCCTATAATCAATGCACATCCTCAAAGTACCATCATGCTTCTTCACAAATACAACTGGAGAACCCCAGTTTGAACTACTAGGCCTTATGAAGCCTTTCTACTCCAGTTCTTCCAACTGATGTTTCAACTCCACTAGTTCTTTAGGACCCATCCTAGTAGGCTTTTTGATGATTGGACTTGCTCCTGGGATTAGTCTTATTTGAAATTCTACTTGCCTATTTTATGGAACACCTATGACTTCACCAAATACACCTGGGTATTCATTTATAATTTTTATGTCTTCCAGTTCTAATTCTTTCTCAGTCATGCTACATATTTGGTTACAATAATTGATTTTAGCAATTTCACTCATGACTATAATATTTTTACCATTTTCTGTTTTTAGAGAAATAGTGAAATTTTCCAAATTCAAAATTGCTTTGAATTTGCTCAACCAATCTACCCCTAAAATAATTCCTATTCCAGGGTATTTCAATACAAACAAATCAGATTTAAACACATTTCCTCCTATGTTTAATTCCACTCCCAAACATTTTAATCCTAGCAAACAAGAGCTACCTAGTGGGCTTTGAATAAACAAGGGATTATCAACTAAATAGCATGTGAGAGTCAATTTATTCACTATGTCTTGGGATATTAATGAATGTGTTGCTCCAGTGTCATATATAACTGAGATGGGGTGATCTTTAGTTAGAAGTATACCTTCCAATTGTCCAGAACTTCCCACTGTAGTTGCTTTTTCTTTGCCCTCAAGTGCTCCTACCTTTGCTCCCTTTTTGAATTCTGGGCAGTTTCTTTTAATATGACCTTCCTTCCCACAGTTATAGCAGCTGAATGGTGCCTTCTTGGCTGCTTGACACTTATTACCCATGTGTCCTTCTTCGCCACAAATATAACAAGTAATTTTTTTCTTAGCTTCCCCAGTGGCTGCTCCCTCCATTTTCTTTTCCACATTCTTTTTGTCATAGGGATGTACTCTATTTTTCCCCTTCTTTTGATGGTTAGCCCTCATGCTCCTAAATTTTTCCCTTGCATTGTCATGTTGTTCAAAAGAAAGAGCAAGGTCTATGACTTGATCAAATGTTTTATCCTTGTATGGTAACATTGCTCTACTCAGACCTGCATTTAATCCTTGGATAAATCTTGAATTCTTTGATTCTTCATCTCCTATGAGCATAGTTCCATACTTGGACAAGCTCTCAAATTTTTGAGTGTATTCAGTCACACTCATTGGTCCTTGCCTCAGCCTTATGAATTCCTCAAGCAATGTTGCCTTAGCTGTTGCTGGAACAAATCTTGCCTCAAGCATCTCCTTGAATTGATCCCATGTTATCTCATTTTCTGGCCTTCCTGTGATGATCACCTCCCACCAATCTAAGGCTGCTCCTTTGAGTCTCCTTGAAGCTATCTGCCTCTTCCTTTGGTCATTAATTTACATATCTGCAAATATCCTTTCCAAAGTTCTCAACCATGTCTGCACTCCCATAACTACCTCAGTGCCTTCAAAATCCTTGCCTCCTAAATTTGCAAATGTCTTCAATAGTTTGGCTAATTCCTCATGAGGATTTTCTTCCTTGTGCACTGCTCCTTCTCTAAATGCCCTCACCAAATCTTGCAAGTTGACCATTGGTGTTGTATTGGAGGGTCCTGCTCCATGACTTGGTGGTCTTCCTACCATGATTCACTATTCAATTGCATAGCTAGTTAGTCATATTTCTAATTTAATTATTTTCTGCAATTTATTTCTACTGTGGATATTTATTTCCATCATTATTGTATATATTTATTTTTATTTTAGAGTTTTATCCCTATAAGAAAATTGGATAATATATTTATGCTATGTTTTAACAACATAGCTCTGATACCAACTGAAGTGACCCACTTCTTCTGGATTCTAATTTATGTGATTTTTAGTGAGTTTTTTTTAAAAACAAGTGATCACTTCTTTAATTCATTAATTCATTTCCCCCAAGATCCAAAATCTTACCAATATAAAAATATTAGTACATGAATCAAAATGTCATTTATATATATGAAGATATATAAATGTTCCTTTGCCCTTCAGAGTAATTAAAATTGCAAAGAAAAATCAATCACATAATATTCTCATATCTGAGAGATGTTATGTCACATAGCTTCATTCTGGTTTTAAATTTTTTTTCCTTTAACAAGCTAAATTCTTTCTTAATTTAAATAATATTCTTTTAATATTTTCTTATTATATTTATCAGCTTGTTTCTTAATCCAATTGATTAATTTCCAGATTTTTAGTCAATACTTTCCTCTCATTTGTGAAACCAGGAGTTTAACACTTATAGTTTTTCTTTTGAATTTCATATTAAGTGTTAAAGCAACTCAAGCTTGAGAGTCTTATCCCGGGGTGCTTATTGCTTACTCTAACAATGTTTGTGTCAAGTAACTATACTCATGTCTTAAAATAGTTATAGTGTTCTTTGAACATTTGGTGATCAGTGTATTTTAAATCAGGCAGAGGAAAAACTACAGACAAGCTAACATGCTAACTTAATCTAGCATACCAGATATGGACTTGCATGAATATAATGATTGAAGCAATATCAAAATCAGCCTAATGTAAACTTTCAGATGAACATTTGAGAAGAGTACTGATAAGCTCTCAGATTATAGAACAGTTGAAAGTGATCAATCAAACAGAGGGATTTTTAGCATGTTTAACATCTAGGTAGACTACATAGCAATGCATTTTTGTGAGTTTAGCAAACTTGTTAAAGAACAGACTCCCCTGACTTAAACCAAGTAGGTGGTCAGATAGGCTCAGTTCAATACAGTTGCATTTCAGATTATAAGTACAAAGCATATATGTTTCATCTTTACTAAACAATACCATGCCAATTCTTCATTGTAAAATCAGTTGTTCAAAGAGGATTTTCAGGTTAAGATTTCAAGCTTCTCATGATCCTATATCAATTATAAGTCATGGTCAAGCTCTTCTGGTTAGCCAATGCCAGACTCAATATCACTTAACAATTTTTAGCTACCTGCTTATCCATAAACTAATGCAACTTTTCTATTTAAAAGTTTAACAACCTTTGATAAAGAAAGCATGTCCACATATTAAATTACATGGCATAATTTTCCCCATCAGAGTCTATCAGAAAATATCAAAATCAGTCACTTAGATCTGTAACTTCAGACACATATAATGTTTAAGTTTTACAACTTCTTTTCAAATAAACAAAGCCACTACAATGATGAAAGGTCTACATAGACTTAAGAAAGTTTGCCTAGTTATCTTTATTACAATGAACTACAGCATATTTAAAAAGAAACTCAAGCAAGTCTTCTAACTTCCCAAGTAAGCAATCTACTCATGCATCTCTACCTGCAACAAAATTTTGAGCTGCCTCAATAGAAATGAGACACCCCAAATATTGCAAAGGCAATAAATAGGGTCAGAATAAAATTCTGGTATGAGTGAAATCATCATATAATAACTTGTCATTTTTACATTGTTTTGCAGAATTGTGCTAAATGCACTTTGGATTTATAATGTAACTAAGTATATATACATACATATACATACATACATACATATATATATATATATATCTAAACTCCTACTACACTCATGCACACAAGCAACCATTCAATCATTCAATACAGTATACATGTACACGTACTCTTATGGAACTAACTCATTTTAATTCCACAACTCAGCTCTAAATCTTGATTTATTAATTTAATTTGGTCATATCTCTTTGCCATTGAACACCATGTGTGCATTGCAAGGGACTCAATTCTGTTAACCCCTGCACAAAGGCCTATAGGACTTAAACAAGTCATGCACATACCCATCATACTCCTTATGATGAATAAATCAAGGCTTTTCTCCTAGATTAGTTTTATAATCTAGTGACCAGTCTCATTTCTTATTTCAGAAAGATTTATTAACTCTTGAAATGCTTTTTCATTCTTTCTTTCTTTCTCCATGAATCAGAGAGAATTAGACTCGCTCAGGGATTTCAACTGACCATACTTTCATTCATGAAAATAATGCTATATTTCATTTTTTCCAGTTGTTTTATTCAAAATTTGTTTCAACACTTGCATATCCAGAATATCATGATCACTTAAACAAATCCAGTAGAATCATACAAAAATTCTTATACTCAATTCTATTTTGAACATAGGGTAAGGTTTTTAAGAAAAACCCATAAAACATTGTAGCTTTTGATCTGAACAAATCAGCACATAAATATTTTATTCCATTGTTCATTTCAAATTTTAAAACAATCTAGACATAAGCATGAACCTCCTTTGTTCACACTGCCTAGATTATTTTCCAGTAATACCCTACTTCATAATAAAATGTATTTATCTTTCTAAACATATTTACAAACTGAGGTTTTAAGGTACTGGATTCATATAAGAGATCATGGTATTTTTCTTATCAAACAATCAACAAACAAAACAAAGCATCAACCAAAGATTTATCAAAACAACAACCATTCTCAGTATTAATCTATTCAGAGAAAACAAATTGATCAAACACCACAAATAAAATGGCTGCCCTTAACTTGGGTCTTAATGCCTTAGCCTCATGAGATTGATTAATCACTCACCTTCCTTTGCTCTTCTCCGGGAATGCTCAGGTCTGAAGGCAATGTGAGTTTATTTTCTATTTTAATTTTTTTTCTCTCCTGGACAACTATTGTTCCCCCCCCCCGATTTAAATCACTCTGTTAGGGTTTAAATGGAGGAAAAACCCATTCTATCCTCACCTTACTCAGAGATTCATGTATGCATCTTTATGGCTAAAAGTGCCATTTTCTCTTGGTTTCCATTTTCAGTAAAACAGTTGCCTTATTGCTTTTCTGTGCACATGCTATTTGCATGATTTCCTTGCACATTATTTTTATGTGACTCAGCCTTATATTTCTTTTTCTCATTTCTTTTGTAAGCTTGATTTTTAGCTAACAAATTTTTATCATCTATCTTGATTTATTTTAAAAATGCATTCATACCCAGAAATATTACTTGACTAGTTGGTATGCATTTTAATTATCAAAAGAAGTTATTTTACTACCCAAATATTTTTCTGGCCATATAAATTTATAGTATCCATAAGATATGTGTATTTAAAACTCATTCATACCTTATTTATTTTTCTTATTATTATTTATTGAAATATTTATTCCCTTTTTGATATTTATTTCAAAAATACATTCTCACTCATAAATATTTCTTAACTGATTTCTATGCAACTTAATTATCAAAAGGATTTTTATTATTAACATCCCATACTTCTCAGATCATATGTATATATTCTTTTTATATAATATTCACACCTGCTCAAATCATGTGAATTTTTTTTTGAATTTATTTTATACTTAATTATTTTCCTTTTATCACTGTATTAAAACATTTATTCCTTGCATAATTTCTTCACTCACTTCTGATATTTAATATCAAGCTATTTTTCTCCTATTCTTATTTACTTTATTCATTCTTGTATTTATTTTAGAGTAATTTTTATTCTCAAAAAATTTTTGGGTCTTCACAGGTTGCAAACAAAAATAAATGTGAGTTAATCTCACTCATCTGGGTTTCATTTAAATTTAAATGGTTAAATTTAAATATTTGGTTGAATGATTAAATTGATTGGTTGTGGTATATTATATATAGTAGTATATAATATATATATATATATATATTTGAGTGATTGATTTTCCCGCATTATATAACGGATGAGACCCTATGCGCCGCATAATAGCGGATGATATTATATAAACCCATATACCGCGATATTCCACCTCGAAGTGGAATTGGTATTGTGCTAACATCTGTGGATGCAGGGAAACAGGTTGGAGGGATCCAACTGGATTCCTCAAAATTATTTAGATTGTTTAATATTTTGTGTAATGAATATTTGATTTTCAGTGATGGATTATATGGACAATTGAGATTGAATGCTATGGATTGCTTGAATATATTTTGATACTCTGAGTTATCAAAATATATAGAATTGGATTTTTGAAAAGAAAATAAAAGAGTAAATTTTCAAGTAAAATAAATATAGAGAATTTGAACAAATTTAAGAATGAATTGGAAAAGAATATAAGTGATTTTAAAATCCTAATAAATAAATTTCGAGTATGGGAAAAGAAGATTTTGAGCAAACAGAGAAATAATGGAAATTTAAACTTAAGTGATATTATTTAAAGTAATAAAGAATTTACTTTAAAATTCAAGGTTTAAATTTATTCGAAAGGATAAAGAAGGAATTGGAAAGAAATAAAAGAAATTTTATTTCAGTTTAAATAAGATTTTAAATCATAATAAGAAGTCAAATATGGAATTAATGGGATTTTAAAATAAATTGGGTAAATAAAAGAATTTATTTTTAAAATGGAGTTGATTTGGAAATCGATTTGAAATTTGATAAAGTGTTTGAAACTGTATTAAAAGATGGATGAGACCATCAAATTTATAAATTGGGTTTATAAAAGTGAAGTAATATATCAGTGGATATTTGGAAGGATAAATTTAATGTGGGAATTTATAAAAGGAATGGGTAAATTTGATTAAAAATAAATAGTGATTTATTTTGAAAGATGTGAAAGAGAAGTGTATTTCCCTGGATAGCCGAGTACGTTTCCAAAGTAAATTCTTAAGTAAAGTTAAAGTTTCAAAGTTGTTTTAAAAGTATGTTTTGGAAAATCTATTATTTTAAAATGTGGAAATGTTAAAGTAAGTATTTTTCAAATTATAGTAGTAGTAATTATTTAAAGGTTAATTGGTATTATGTTTAAAAAAAGAATATTTTTATCATTGATATTTTATAAAATGGATTTATTTAAAGATAGTTTGGTTAAAGTTTTATTTGAAACTTATATAGAAGTTTGTAACTCTTATTTTAAAATTTAGTTTGACTTAACTTTTATTCTAAAATTAGTTTTATATTTTATAAAGTAGTTTTAACTTAATATTCTTGAATTATATTTTGAATAAAGTGTTTAAGTAGTTTAATTTAAATATTTTAAGGTATATTTTAGAATAAAGTGATTTAATTGTTTTAAAATCTAAAATGTTTGGACTTGGTTATTTTCAGTGGGGAATAGAAAATGTTTGGGAAATCTGTTCCGTAAAAAGGAAGTTGGTTTAAACTGTTTTCAAAGGGTTGAAAATAGAAATATATCTTGCGAAGATATTTTGAGAAAACATAAATTTGAGGAATTATTTATGTTTGATGGATGTTTGTGAATGATAATTGATAGTTAAATAACCGACTATCAATATTGGCCAATGCGCTGATCGTTTTGAAGAGACCAGGATCGAGATTAATTTCTCGAAAACCACTTCGATTCGGTTTGTACGTTTTCGTGGGGGAAACAAGTTGGAATCGAAGATGGAGCGGTGAAGTGCAAGGGCTAGTCGCTACTAATCCTGAGGGTGATTCCAAAATGGATGTAGTAGGAGTAGTGCCTTCGGTTCCGTTCGGACCCGGGACGAACTTGTATGGATGAATGCTTTCGGAACATCGTCAGGTGGACGATGGGCATTCTAAGGGATGTGTTCTATAAAGGTAACGCTTAGCCTTAAGCCTCATCAACCGGGAATGACTGAAATCAGGGGTTATGCAGCAAGGCTATGTGGGTAGCGCCCATTAGGGTGAGATCATTCCTATCTAGATGTCCTTTTTTATTTCGGCTGTGTGGCGGTTGGTCGCGCCAACCGTGGGGTGATCTTACTCGCAATTACCCTTAGGTAGTTCAGGTCTTGTGTTGCAGGGGATTGGGCGTGGTCCTCGGTACGCTGATCTAGACCAGGTACTGTGACAGGTGGTACCCCAGTGCCTAGTCATTAGTTGGAAATCCATTCTCCCTACGTGCCTTTACGGTTTTGTTTGTATACCTATTAGCTGTAATTTAATAGATGTAACAATTTCGGCTATTTGAATAAGTATTTGTATATAGACACTACTATAATATCAGAGGATTTTGATAA
This sequence comes from Allium fistulosum, assembly GCA_030737815.1. Classification (NCBI taxonomy): domain Eukaryota; kingdom Viridiplantae; phylum Streptophyta; class Magnoliopsida; order Asparagales; family Amaryllidaceae; genus Allium; species Allium fistulosum. Next base: position 285,627,943 of record CM060904.1, on the reverse strand, counting down.
GAAAGTGTTTTGGCTATCGTAAGGTAAAAACCCGACATGTTTATTTGTGGCGTGGTCTTACGAGATGCTTTTGATTTCAAAGGGTTTGGAAAACTTTAATAATCCAATTGAGTGTGTTTTCTCACGCTGGTTTTCCAGACTGACTCGGGTGTTATTTTATTATAATGCTCGGGTCAGACCGAGTATTATAGGATACAGGTTATGATGCTGTGGAGCTCAGGAGACGAGCTGGATGGCGAGGCGTATCACTCGTATGTGATTTATATTCCGCTGTGTTGTGTATGTTGTGTATTCTGCATGGGACAAGTTATTATAACTGTCCTGAATTATAATGTTGCTTGTATTGTACTCTGATGTGTATTCGGATGATGTATGTATAAACAGATACAGTTTCTTTTCTGTAAAGATCAGTTATTATCTATTATATTTTATTCCGCTGCGATGTGAGATTCTGTTGTGTTGTTTCCTCTTCTTCTACCTCCTTTAGCCCTCATTGTTCGTATTTCCATTCTTTTTGAGTTGATCTGATGGAGATTAGTGTCAACTTAAGGGGTACGGAACTGCGGGTCGTTTCACTTGGTATCAGAGCTTAGGCTGGTGATAACCTTAGCTCTGGTGGGGATAACTCATTGAAATAGAGTCCATAGTACTCTAGAATGAGTTTGAGTGTATTAATAGATATGAGCGCGTATTTGTTAGTAAATATAAAATGGTTTTATATTGTGTTGATTGGTTTGTTGAGTTTTATGGATTCTGGTCAATACGAGTAATTAACGTTATTGATAGGGATCTCTAAACATTTGAATAGAACAATTCGACACAATATTGTTTTAAAATAGGGTAAATGAAATAATTTTACCTAGATTATTTTTTGTATATGAAAGAAATAATTTTTAGTAATTATTATATATATGATTGCTTGGTTGGTAGGAAATGATAATATTAAATTATTATCACTATTGAAAGGAAATCAAATAAGAAATTGAAATCATAACTAAAAGCTAAGAAATAAATTCATATACAAATGGGATTTGTAAATGTAAACTATAAATGTAATTTATAATCTGAAATAAAATTCCAGAGAAATATTTGAAAATAAATTGAGTTGAAAATTCCAGAGTAATGTTGAATATGAATTGGATGGATTTGGAATTTGGAATTTTTGGAGTTTAAATTCCTTGGGTTGAAAATAGTTTTCAAAAGCTTTGGAGGAATAATAGTGATATTATTTTGAAAATATATTGAATTGGATTAGAAATCTAGAGAGATTTGAAATTAAAAATATTTGAAATTGTTTTAAAGAGATAAAAGCTTTTAACTCTCTTTTGGTCGATGGAAAATAACTTCGGTGATGACTGCAGCATCATCGATGTTCATTTTCGAGTTTCCAGAAGAGAAATTGCTACCAAATTGTTTTATACTGTAATGTCTTCAAAACTGAGTTTGGTTTTTAAATTTCAAAAGATAATTTGATACCAAGGGATAATTGGATATACCCAAGAAGTTGGATATGATTAATTTCAAAGGTGATTTTGAAATTTTGGGAAATTGTTTAAACTCTGGAATCTTATTTAAAGCGTTTATGGAATAATAAATAAGTTGTGACTTATAAAATTTAGAAGTGGGATAAATAAGCCTAAAATAAATCTGTTTTTTATTTTGGAAGATGAATAAAAATCCAAAACTTGAATTATAAAATAGATTGAACTCAAGTAAAATAGTTAAAGTGATTTTTGAAATAAAAATCAAATATTGGGTATAAATTTTGAATAAACTAATTGATAATTAATTAGTTAATGGAATATGAAAATGGAATTTGAATTGGTTAAATGAAAGTTGAATTGTGAATAAATAATAGAGTTTGGAAATGAAGCTTGAGTTATAAATAAAAATTCAACTTGGAATTGTAAGTGAAGTAAATATGAATTGAAGTTGTATGAAATTGGATTAAAATAAAATGATTTGAGATGAAAATAAATCCAATTCGAGCATGAATAAATTAAATATGGCTTTGGATATTATTTTAATGAATGTGAATTAAAATTTAAAATGGACTAAATGAGTGGCTAATTGAATTAAATGAGATTTGATTAAATGACAATCAAATTAAAATGAGAATAAACTTAAGTTATGGAATGGGAGTGAATTGAAGTAAGTTAACTTAAGTTTAAAGTTAATAGAAGTATGGGCTTATATAAATTTGGAAATGGTAATTAATATATAAGCATGAGATGATGTCGAGCATAATAAAATGGTTTTTGAACAAAACCAATGTGAAACGAAATGGAATGCAACTATATGGTTTGTAAATAAGTCGGATTGGAATGGAATTTATATAAATTGAGTTGGAATCAATTTAAAATGGTTATGAACTAAAGCAATGGTTTATTCGAATGAATATTGTCGAATTGTGTAAGAAACTATTCGAATTGAATGGAATGGTATGTGATTTGGTTGCAAACAATTTAAAACTAGTGTCGAAACCTTACATATATGCTTATGAATGTATACCACATGCATTACTTATAAAATCTATGTGTTAGCTATTTGAGTATAAGTGAAATGCTAGTAAATTGAATATATTTGTCACTTACATATTTAAATTGAGTAAGTACAGGTTCAAGGAAGCCGTGTGACTGGATTCAGTCGCGCTAATTTCTAAAAATAATAAGCCGCTTGCTTAAAATGCTAAATAAAGGTACGCCTATGCAATAAAATTAGGAAATATGAGCTGTTTTTGTTTTTTCGACCGTGTGGGTCGATGTATATATATTTATATCTCTTGTCAAATTGCAAAAGCTCCTCCGTACAAGGGAGACTCTGCCAAAAATTTTCTAAAAATTTTGGGAGTTAGAAAATTTTTGGAAATTTTCACTAACGACAAATGATTTAAAATTGAAATTTGAAATAAAGGTAAATAAAATTCAATATTCAGAGGTTGGAGATGAATTGAATTCAAGTAAAATTGAAAAAGAAAATCGGAATGAAAATTGGGCAAAAGTATTTAGATTTGAAATAATTTGTAAATTGAAGCAAATTGAATTCAAATGGAATTGTGAAGGCAAATTGAATAGGAATGGATATAAACTTCAATAGTGAAGTAAAAATAAATTAAAGAAGTATATAAAATATTTATACTGAACTTAAGAAATGAAAGATGAAATTCTCAAGTAAATTTGGTATTGAGAAAATTATTTTAAGTGAATAATTGAATAAAGATTAAAACTGGAAGTTGTGACAAAGGAAAAGTGTGAATAAGTGAATAACAATCAAAATGAATGTGAATAAAAGAGAAAAATTGATATAGTTGATAATCAATTGGAATTTATACGTAGGATGTACGTATATTATTTTATTCGCATAGCAATTTGATCCACATTCGAGCACAGAATCTCGAAATAGTTATATCGATCCGAGTTGGGATTTTTCACTCGATTTTCGACAGCGAACCCAGATATGGATTTTGATTGATTTTGGAAATTCTCTATCATAGTTTACAGCTATGCAAGGAGAATGACGGTTTTTGATCAAGAAACCAGATCTGAGTCCGTACTAGGAAGTCGGGTGGACGATACTAGTTCGGAAGTGTGATTGTGTGATCGAGTGAACGATCGAATTTGATATTGCGTACGAATGATATATGTGCATTGTACGAATATGAATGAAATATATATGGAAACTTTTGTAAAGAGATGTGTAAAGCGATTTTGAATGTTGTGATTGGATATTATTGCTTAGTAAGATATACAGGTATATAGAAGCAAAAGATAAATTAATGATTTTTGATTTTAGAAGATAATTTAAATTGCTCAGCAAAAGGTATGTATTTAAATTTCTATATGAAATTTGATGATTTTCTGGACTAGCCACTTGGTTTTTTTGTTTTCTTTTGGAATCTGGGGGCCCGTAGAGGCATTTGTAGTTGTACCGAGCTAGCCGCGCAAAGGAGACGCTGGCAAAAATTTTCAAAATTTTAGGGAGTTAGAAAAAGTTTGAGAAATTTTTGATAATTTAAAATTTGAATGGTTGAGTAAATAGTATTGTTTGAAACCCATGGAAGAGTCGGGGAAGTTAGTAAGTAATAATGTGTCTTTAATGAAAAGATGATTTTGAAAAGATGTTTAAAAACTGTTTGGTCTTGGGAAAGAGTTAACGGGTGTTGGATCATTCTTCTTAACTAGCAATTTCGGGGACGAAATTCTTTTAAGGGGGGAGGAATGTGACGACCCAGAATTTTTGAATACTTGAAATTGGAATATTTAATTGATTTTAAATATTTAAAAGTTAATTTTTGACTTGAATTTCAAATATCACTATTTATTGGGTAATTTAATCATTAAATTAAATAATTTGAAGTTGGGTCAAATATTGAATCTGGGTTTAAAACCAGTTAAAAATAATTTGAAGGCTTGTAAAATTTATATTGATAATACCGAAGGCAATAGAACTGTTAAAATTGAATTTAAAAGTGTTTTGTTAAGTTTTGAAAATATATCGTTTAAATCAATATTTAAAAATAGCCTTCCGAAGCACAGTCTCGGATTTCGACGAAACCAGTTCCATTGGATCCGTAATAGTGTATTATTATTGGATTTCAAATTTCGAAGTGTTTGGAGTTGTTTTGTGAGCGCACGATATATAAACGTGCTGAAATTTATATTGAAAATTCAATAATAACTAGGTTCAAAAAGATATCTTCTCCATACGATCGAATTAGGACTCGAAACCTTTTCCATTGCGTTCGAAATAGGGGCATAACCTTACGAACGCCTAGCGGCACGTCTCGATAAGAGGTCGAGATTTTGATTTGCAAATTCAGAGACAATTTGAATTTAAATTTAAAATATATATATTTACAATGGTCAACCTCAGTTGAAATAATTTCACATCAGATTCTTTTTCATTTCTCTTCACATCAACACTTTTAGCTTTCACTCAAATCACTGTTCTTTACCGTGTGAAGCACTCCTCTTCCCCTTTATTTTTAAATCATCCAACCAAGCAAATCAAAAATCAAAGTCAGAGAAAAATATATAAATAGTTTGCTCGAAAATTTTAAGGCCGAACGAAATCCAAATTTCAAAATTAGGGCCAAGGAAAATAGAATCGACTCGAAATATTATCGCGATCGATGCCGAGGTACGTGGAGTTTGAAGAAATGCGAGCCTTCCTTCCCTAATAAATCGATAGCCCCCTGAACGAATTCATTTCAATTTGGTCCAGAACGAATTCATTTAAAAACTAAGGCACGTGGGGATATGGCATGTCGCGAGGTGCAGTTTCGATTTGGGGCATCTCGTTTTGGTCGATGGGAGAAGGAATCATGATTGGGTAGCGATGATGAGGCCGGGTTCGAGTTCGAACTCTGGCTTATGGCATCGACAGGGTGATGGAAGGGACTCGTTCTGGGCGACGACGTCGTAGGGGGGAGTTGGTTGCGGCTTAGGGCTTAGGCTGTGTTCGCAAGCTGCTCGCGTTCGAGCTTGGGTTCGTGCAGAGCTTGATTGGGAGTGGCCGAACGTCGATGGCCAGGGAATATGGGTAGGAGGCGCGGTCTTGGCTCTAACGACGACGAGAGGTATTCGATTTCATTTACCCTATTTAAGTTAATGTTGATTTAATAAAAGTATACACAGATTACTGGAAGCAGAAGATATATATAGATAGAACTAGATTTTAAATTTACAGTAAAAGATAAAATAAATTTATTCTTTTCCAGTTTAAAGACTTGTATTAATGTAGATATATATGTAGATGTATACAATAGGAAAGGTATAAATAAATATATATGCATGCACATGCCTATTTAAATTTAACTTAATTAGGTATGTAGTTAAGATTTCTGAAAAATAATAAAAAGAAAAGAAAAGAAAATATATATAGGAGTTTTAAATGTTGGAAGTTTATATATAAAAATTAGATTTTTAAATCTACTAGTTATTTATATAAGTATATAGTTTCAAAAGAAAATTAGATACACACATTCTAAATCTACTAGTTTAATTTTAAAATAATGGATTTGGAGATTAAATTGTTTCAATTAATTTATTTAATTATTTTAGTTAAAAAAAGATTTCTTTTTAAAAAAAAAGAAAATTAGTTTAAATAAAATAAATAAGTAGTAATTAATTGTTCGATCAATTCAAATGATTAATAAACTGCAAATGTTTATACAAGGTCCATAACCATGAAGAAAACAAGCCGGAATGGAAATAGGTTGCAAACAAAATTAAAGGTAAGTTAATCTCACTCATCTGGGTTTCATTTAAATTTAAATGGTTAAATTTAAATATTTGGTTGAATGATTAAATTGATTGGTTGTGGTATATTATATATAGTAGTATATAATATATATATATATATTGGAGTGATTGATTTTCCCGCATTATATAACGGATGAGACCATATGCGCCGCATAATAGCGGATGATATAATATAAACCCAAATACCGCGATATTCCACCTCGAAGTGGAATTGGTATTGTGCTAACATCTGTGGATGCAGGGAAACAAGTTGGAGGGATCCAACTGGATTCCTTAAAATTATTTAGATTGTTTAATATTCTGTGTTATGAATATTTGATTTTCTGTGATGGATTATATGGACAATTGAGATTGGATGCTATGGATTGCTTGAATATATTTTGATACTCTGAGTTATCAAAATATAGAATTGGATTTTTGAAAAGAAAATAAAAGAGTAAATTTTCAAGTAAAATAAATATAGAGAATTTGAACAAATTTAAGAATGTATTGGAAAAGAATATAAGTGATTTTAAAATCCTAATAAATAAATTCCGAGTATGGGAAAAGAAGATTTTGAGCAAACAGAGAAATAATGGAAATTTAAACTTAAGTGATATTATTTAAAGTAATAAAGAATTTACTTTAAAATTCAAGGTTTAAATTTATTCGAAAGGATAAAGAAGGAATTGGAAAGAAATAAAAGAAATTTTATTTCAGTTTAAATAAATTTTAAATCATAATAAGAAGTCAAATCTGGAATTAATAGGATTTTAAAATAAATTGGGTAAATAAAAGAATTTATTTTTAAAATGGAGTTGATTTGGAAATCGATTTGAAATTTGATAAAGTGTTTGAAACTGTGTTAAAAGATGGATGAGACCATCAAATTTATAAACTGGGTTTATAAAAGTGAAGTAATATATCAGTGGATATTTGGAAGGATAAATTCAAGGTGGAAATTTATAAAAGGAATGGGTAAATTTGATTAAAAATAATTAGTGATTTATTTTTAAAGATGTGAAAGAGAAGTGTATTTCCCTAGATAGCCGAGTACGTTTCCAAAGTAAATTCTTAAGTATAAGTTAAAGTTTCAAAGTTGTTTTAAAAGTATGTTTTGGAAAATCTATTATTTTAAAATGTGGAAATGTTAAAGTAAGTATTTTTCAAATTATAGTAGTAGTAATTATTTAAAGGTTAATTGGTATTATGTTTAAAAAAAAGAATATTTTTATCATTGATATTTTATAAAATGGATTTATTTAAAGATAGTTTGGTTAAAGTTTTATTTGAAACTTATATAGAAGTTTGTAACTCTTATTTTAAAATTTAGTTTGACTTAACTTTTATTCTAAAATTAGTTTTATATTTTATAAAGTAGTTTTAACTTAATATTCTTGAATTATATTTTGAATAAAGTGTTTAAGTAGTTTAATTTAAATATTTTAAGGTATATTTTAGAATAAAGTGATTTAATTGTTTTCAAATCTAAAATGTTTGGACTTGGTTATTTTCAGTGGGGAATAGAAAATGTTTGGGAAATCTGTTCCGTAAAAAGGAAGTTGGTTTAAACTGTTTTCAAAGGGTTGAAAATAGAAATATATCTTGCGAAGATATTTTGAGAAAACATAAATTTGAGGAATTATTTATGTTTGATGGATGTTTGTGAATGATAATTGATAGTTAAATAACCGACTATCAATATTGTCCAATGCGCTGATCGTTTTGAAGAGACCGGGATCAAGATTAATTTCTCAAAAACCACTTCGATTCGGTTTGTACGTTTTCGTGGGGGAAACGAGTTGGAATCAAAGATGGAGCAGTGAAGTGCAAGGGCTAGTCGCTACTAATCCTGAGGGTGATTCCAAAATGGATGTAGTAGGAGTAGTGCCTTCGGCTCCGTTCGGACCCGGGACGGACTTGTATGGATGAATGCTTTCGGAACATCGTCAGGTGGACGATGGGCATTCTAAGGGATGTGTTCTATAAAGGTAACGCTTAGCTTCAAGCCTCATTAACCGGGAATGACTGAAAATCAGGGGTTATGCAGCAAGGCTATGTGGGTAGCGCCCATTAGGGTGAGATCATTCCTGTCTAGATGTCCCTTTTTATTTCGGCTGTGTGGCGGTTGGTCGTGCCAACCGTGGGGTGATCTTACTCGGAATTACCCTTAGGTAGTTCCGGTCTTGTGTTGCAGGGGATCGGGCGTGGTCCTCGGTACGCTGATCTAGACCAGATACTGTGACAGGTGGTACCCTAGTGCCTAGTCATTAGTAGGAAATCCATTCTCCCTACGTGCCTTTACGGTTTTGTTTGTATACCTATTAGCTGGAATTTAATAGATGTAACAATTTCGGCTATTTGAATAAGTATTTGTATATAGACACTACTATAATATCAGAGGATTTTGGTAAGAAAGTGTTTTGGCTATCGTAAGGTAAAAACCCGACATGTTTATTTGTGACGTGGTCTTACGAGATGCTTTTGATTTCAAAGGGTTTGGAAAACTTTAATAATCCAATTGAGTGTGTTTTCTCACGCTGGTTTTCCAGACTGACTCGTGTGTTATTTTATTATAATGCTCGGGTCAGACCGAGTATTATAGGATACAGGTTATGATGCTGTGGAGCTCAGGAGACGAGCTGGATGGCGAGGCGTATCACTCGTATATGATGCATATTCCGCTGTCATGTGTATGTTGTGTATTCTGCGTGGGACAAGTTATTATAACTGTCCTGAATTATAATGTTGCTTGTATTGTACTCTGATGTGTATTCGGATGATGTATGTATAAACAGATACAGTTTCTTTTCTGTAAAGATCAGTTATTATCTATTATATTTTATTCCGCTGCGATGTGAGATTCTGTTGTGTTGTTTCCTCTTCTTCTACCTCCTTCTTTAGCCCTTATGGTTTGTATTTCCGTTCCTTTTGAGTTGATCTGATGGAGATTAGTGTCAACTTAAGGGGTACGGAACTGCGGGTCGTTTCAGTTTACAAAATAGGGGCAAAATCATAATAGCTTAAAAAATGTAAAAAAAAGATGGAGCTCCTGGTATAATAGATCTAGATCATTCATTATTGGTTGGTTGCAAATGTATAAATAAATAAGAGTGCAAAAATGAGTAATCTTACATTCTAGAAAGGCAGGGAAGGCAAATTGTCACATGACTAATGGTTGGCGTTATATTTCTCAAGAAATATGAAAAAAGAAAAACAATATCAAATAGCATAATTAAATTACTTGTATATCAACACAGCATGCGTAGGAGGTTGTATTGTGTTCACTTAGTAAGCTATTTGCTAGTTCAGTGGAAGGAGGAAAATGCGTTCTTATGCTAATAAAAGCTTATTTATTTCATAATTCATATTACCAAAATGGACCAACGTAAGAAATTTAACTAATGAACAAAGTACATGATAGCACAAATAAGTAGAAAAGTAAATAAGAGTCCAATTTTAAGAATATGGCTGTACCTCTTCTAGTTTTGTAGTTGTTAAACTTGATGCTTAAGATTAATAATCGTGGTAAAAGATATCTGCAGGTTATTAAAATGTAAAGAAAATAATATATACACCATAAGAAAATGATAGCATTATTCCACTACCCACATATGACAAATGCTTGCAGCTGAAATTTACCACAACCAAAATGGAAAGTAATTATCATCTTCAATGCATAACAAATCCAAATTCAAAAGCGATAGACAAAACGTATGTATATAAATATCTCACTCGCAGGTGTTCTTGGCATTCACATTGCTAGAAATATATCCACAAACAAAGTTACCAATACATATATCATGGAGGGTAGCGCCAAGAACATAGGCACATCATGGGTTAAATTTAATGGTAACCACCCAAAAACGGGAAAGCATCAGAATTTCATAATACCAAATTTTGTTCCAACCATACAGTTGTAAGTTCCATAAAATAAATGAAGTTAAAAATTCCAAAATATCAAACAAATCAAAATGTCCACATTATATTTTCCTGACAAAAATGAAGCAAAAGACCTTTCAAGTAATTTTAAAACAATTTCCTTCACCTTTCAAACTCAATTTCAATAGAAATAAGTGTTTATGTATAGCTAATAACATAATGTAGCAAAAAAAAGTATTTATCCATCAAATTAAATAAGAGGATTTTTTTGTAAAAATAGTTGCTAAAACTCATTTTGTGAAAAAAAATTGAAAAACAAAGTGAACAATAAAAGATATAAAATATACAACCTAAAAATTAGGTTTTTTAGCTCCAAGGGGATGAACTTCTTTTGTAACACATTAAAGAAAAGACTTTTAGGGCAAGTGGGAAACACTTCTATTCACATTTCATGCTTTGTTTCAATAGTACTTGTCTAACAGATATTGACCATAGATAACAAATAACATAACCAAATTAATAGAAGTCATCTTAGTTAACCAAATGAATGTTTCAAAAGAATAGTTATTGAAATTCATTTTGTAACACAAAATAAAAAAATGTATTATCTGAAACATTCATTTTATATTATAAATATTAAATATTAAAAAAATGATTAAGGATAATACAATAAATATAATACAAAATGTAATTTATTTATAAGGGAAGAATTATTTATTATATTCAAGTGAGTGCCAAATAATTAAACTAAGAGGCATATGAGTTAGACAGATCCTTTCTCATAATCAATGTGTGATCCAAAAAAAAGATAAAAAACTTCCTTAAACTTTAACATGAGTATAAATTCATATTATACTGAAATTCATGTGGTTTGAATATTACAATTGATGAATAACCAATATTCATAAGGCTACGGGTTACTAGTTAAACCAAAATCAAATAAGCAAAGAGTAAACCCTAAAACCTACCAAACACTAAATTGTATTATCATCTCATTTCAAGTCTGTTCTAATAAATTTGAGGTAACAAATGCATCATAATCCATTCAATTGAAAATTTCAAACTTTATAATTTCAAATCAGTAAATTAAAACCTTTTAATTATCCGCAATAGTTAAATCACTAAAACCATTATAAAATCAACCTAACCAAAGGAGATGGAAGAGGAATAACGACGTCTAATCTCAGATTTGAATACAACAATACAAATAACAGAACTATAATCAATATTATATATGAAATATCAAACATATTGTAGCTTAAACGAGATCACTTTTATTATCAATTACCTGGTTTATGATCTAGAAGCAAATTTTGGGTAGCGGTACCCGATGTCGACAACAAAAATCAATCGCTCTCTAATGGGTATAAGTGCGAAGGCGGATCCATGCTTTGCCCAAGAAAATGAATTTTGGATGGTGGAGATTTTGGTTATGGCTGTGGCAAAAAAATTAAGGAATAATTGTGATTTAGGTTATAGAAAAAAAGATTTTAGGCTGTAGGTTGAAAATGGGAAAAGAACGAGAGAGTGTGGAGGAATGAGGATGTTAATATCTAGGAATTGGAGGAAATGGAAGAAGCTGAGAGAAGCTTAGGAAAACAGGAAAACAGAAAACACGACTCTTCATTTCTCAAAATAAGATAGAGGCTTCTGCGCCCTTAAAATCTAACTCAGTAATAATAGTATAGTATAGATTATATGCAATAGGCCAGAGTAGAGAGATTTTATTTATTATCTATATTTTGTGATTTGGTTATACATTTTAGATATGTTTAGTTGATACGTTTGGTATTTGATTTATTTAATGGTACCAGAGTTAATATTTATATCATTCATATAAAAGTAATGAATAGATGATTGTAATCAGAATTAACAGAATTTTATACAATTTGTAATTGTTATTTGTATAGTTACTCGATGCAATATTTTTTTAAACCAAATTTATATGGCAAGCACCATTTTTCACTCTGGATTCACCTAGCTCTATGAGTATTCTTGCCGCCTACAACTTTGCTCCACCATGAGCGTTTGTAGTAGGTCATGCATGTTAACAGAACGTTACAAAGATGTTACGAAACTGTTATGATTACGTTGCAAAACTGTTACAATTTCAGAACTGTTACAAATACAGAACTATTACAACTATGTTGCAAAAATGTTACGAATACATTGCAAAAATGTTACGAATATAGAACTGTTACAACTACAGAACTATTACAACTATGCTGCAAAACTGTTACGAATACAGAACTGTTACAGCTACAAACTGTTACAACTATGCTGCAAAACTGTTACAAATAGAACTATGCAGCAAACAGATTATTCAATAGATATAATACCGATTAGACTGTCCGAGTCCAGAATACTCTGTTTCCTTGAAACAATATTGCTCTCTCTACAGCGTTTAAGGATAACGAACAATTGTTTCTAAAGATGAAAAAGACATGTCTCTGTGATGCTGCACAACAATCACAGAGCAACGACGTACTCAAGAGAATTTAAGTAAGAACAGAGTTTCGTGGGAGATGAAGAAGTGTAGAAAAACTAAGTGCCTGTTGCCTATATATAGATTCGGGAAGGTGCATATTCGGTATTAGGTGCATGTTCGAACGGTTAGAAAAGTTGCGACCATTTACCAAGCGGTGCGACCGTTTTATTACCGTTTGAGTTTGAAGGACAAAAATAAAAGTAAAATCCGTTTGGTCTAAATAGCCAAGCCAAACCAACTACCAAGCATCTCTAATACGCCTCGAACGCCAATTCGTCCGCGCCCCAAGCTCAGACATACGGGCCCACCAAGATGGCTATGCTTTCATGCCTCTCTTTGTCTCATATTAACAATAATAGTATCCACATCTTAGTATATAAACACAACATGTATATTTTATTCTAATATGTGGAACTATTTATTTCCCAAGGCATTCGATGCCTCACATTTCGCAATATATATTATTTATTCATTTCTAACAATGCATTTACCCATTTCTTATAGATCATAAAGTCCTCTATGGTGTGTATATTTTACAGGATAATGCACATGCTACTCATGATAATTGTTTCATTTTCTCTTCTGTTTACAGTGAAATTAGCATTTGTCATTTTCTATTGGTCCTAATTGCTGAAAATTTATTGCGCTGTTGTTCTAAATATATATCTGCTTCGCAACTTTCTGCTCTTATTTGTCCCGAAGTCATATTCCTAGTCTCTCCTCTGGTTTCTCCTATACAGGACCAAATAATGCATTTGAAGCAGGTTAGCACTTCGTGTTAGGATTGTCTCGTATTAGAAACGACGGGGGTTTGAAATTGGAATAGTTCCACATTGCTAATAATTTAGAGATACGGTGTATAAATAAGTGTTAGTAGGCATATAATATTGGGGGATTCCTTTTGTTACGATAAAGTGCATGCCAACTCATAGGCGTGCGTTACGTGCTAAAGATGGGGAGATATGTCCGACCGCCGTTACATAACACTTAGAACACTAGGATTCTTTCTATTTGTTTTTCTTATGACCATCAAAATTTTGTAACATGTACAGGAGAATATTCCTGCTGCATATCTAAGTGCCAATATGGAATGAGCTATACAACAAGATATCCTTAGAGAACTATCATCTAGTGTGTGCACATACAAATTGTTTTATGTTACCCTAAAAAAGTTGCAAAGTGAGTGTTTAGTATTACTGGATGTTATATTAAGAAATGGAATGACAAGGACTTGAATTTTATTTTATTTTTATGCAGGTACTCTTGAAATCACTCTTTCAAAGGACCACAACAAACTACTGATAGGTGATGACGAGCATTGTTGTAGTAAGAACGGTGTGTCAAACATAGAAGGTGGCTGCTATGCAAAGTGCATTGACTTAGTCAGAGAAGGAACCAGGTATTTGGAATGCTATCAAATTTGGGATTGGTACCTATCTAACCTAACAACCTCATCTATATATCCATCTTGAGTATTGAATATGCATTAAATCTAGCGGCTAAATTTCTACTGTAATAGTGCTTGAGATTGCAGTGTTCTATAAGCACGCTTGTGAACTGGGTTATAGAGATAAGTCCGTTACCGGTTACTTAATCTATAATCAACACCTCCTTGATATTTTGTACCTTATTTATTTAAGTATTTATTGGTGCATGTTTTAAATGATATTTAGAGAATGTGCTTACCCAATAGAGTACATTCCAAATGCAAAAATACCATTTGTTGGACCACACCCAAAAAAATGCGATTCTTTTAGCTTGTGATGCCTTTAGAGTTCTACGGCCAGTGAGCAAACTAAGCTTAGCTCAGACCATATTCCATTTCATCAGCAGTTACACTGCTCTTGTAAGTAAATCAAATCCGAACTACTTCTTTTCCACCGTCTCTTTGCTTGCTAACATTAATATGAACCACAATAAATATCGGAAATTTTTTTCCATAGGTGGCTGTCATCGAAGAGGGTATTAAGATGCCACATGCAACATTGTTAGCTTATTGTTATGAAGCAATTGATATGTGATTGGTTAACAAAAGAAACAGATAATTTTTTTATTGTTATGAAGCAATTTGTGGAAGACCAAGGCTTAGAGCTGTTCAAGGAAAATCTTTTGGACTCGCATTTAGAAGTGCAGCAAAAGAAACTGGTGTTGAGTATTTTTATGAGCTTTTCAAGACTTCTTGGCAACATTTGCTTGTAACAAAAGCAATTTCCAATGTTACATGCCACCAATTCCGCATATATACCACGTTATGCACCATATTTCTTACGATGTGTGACTTATCGTTCAATCTACATATTCTCAAATACGAGCCACACTTAACACCTTCTTTTATATATTCTCAATATGTTTAAGAACTAATGAATTATTTCAGCTATTCTATTATTATATTTCTATTATCCTGTTTCAACCCAAGTGAAGTAAACTATTAGGTCAATCAGATTTTTCTAATTAAACTGACATTCCTTTGAAGCGTAAATATTCAACTGAAATTTGTTTGAAGTATAATTTTGTTGAATGATTCTAACATTCACGTTGAGGTCATGAAATACAATTATTAATGAAGGTATCTAGAAATACTATAAATATCCATTATAATTTTTAGTTTGAAAGATTGTGCTAACCAACTAAAGGTGTAGTTAACCGTTGTCCAATTTAATTTCAATTGTTTAGATGTCTAAAGCAATGTTTATTCAGGTGAACTGAATCTTTAGGACAAACGTTACTGGCAAATGGATGCCAAATATAGAGTAAATGTTAATAATTAAGGTAAGTTTTACTCAAAAGGACATTAGCTAAAGGTTATTATTATTACGAGCTGCCTAGTATAATCAATTACTATAGTATATCAAAATGAATTTGATTCAAGAAGCAGTTGCTATCCTTGTTCGTTAGCTAAGTTTTATAAAAATTAAATAAGTTTATAATAGTAATAATATATTAATTAAGTTTATGAAATTTAACTAAGTTTATAATAATAGTAACAACAACAACAATTATTATTATAATAAATTATAAATTATAAAATATTAATCAAGTTAAGTTCATGTAATGATAATAATAAAAAATTAATTATTATTTTATAAAAGTTAATTAAGTTTATAATATTAATAATAAACTATAAAATATTAACCAAGTTAACTAAGTTTTAACAAAATTAACTTAATTTATATAATTAAAACAATAATAATAAATTAATTAAGATTATAAAAATTAACTTTAAGCTTATAAAAATTAACCAAGTTGATAACAATAACAATAATTATTTAACTAAGTTTATAAAAATTAATTATGTTTAAAATAACAACAACGACGAGAGTTAATAATAAGTTTATAACAACAACAATAAATTTATAAAAATAAATTTATATAATAAATTTATAAATTAACTTCGCTAATAATAAATTTATAAATTAACTTCATTTATAATTTACAACAACAATAGTTTATGAAAATAACTTTGTTAATAATAAATTTATATAACAACAACAACAACAACGATAATAAAAATTAATTAAGTTTATAAAAATTAACTTCTTTAATTAAGTTTTATAAAAATTAAATAAGTTTATAAAAATTAACTATGTTTATGATAATAATAATAAATTAATTAAGTTTATAGTAATAATAATAAATTTACAAAGTTTATGAAAATTAACTAATTTTATGATAATAATAATAATAATAAAATTATAAAGTCGTACATGACCATTCTGGTAGATGATAATGCACATGACCATTCTAATTCACTGCTTTTATTAGAAACTAGCTCTTTTTGAGCAGAACGGATGTGTAGCGTGGAGCTACACAGCCGATTAGTGATAGATACTAAATATAAATATTACGATCAACATGCTTGATCGTTAGCCAAAAAGATAGTGTCAAATTACATCAGCAGTAGCATCAAAAAAGAGTACCCGAAAATGAAACTACCGTACAATATATACATCTAGAGCAGTCAGATAAAAGTGAAAATGAAACTAGCTCTTATTTAGAATTTTTGTTCTTTACTTACAAAATTAATGTTGTTTAAAAGTCATAGTCTTTCTTATATGGGTTTAGTTGTATAAATTCATAAATATATGGGCCCATATGCTTGTTTGGGTTAAGTGTAAGTATTTAATGGTCTTTGACTCACTTTTGTTTCTTTTCATGCTTGTGTTTCTTTGGAAATTTTAGCAAATTCGCTAATATTGCTAAAATGTACGTTTTAATGCTTAACAAGCGTATGCTATGCGACATACACACTTTGTAAGTTATAAATTAGTAAATATTTGGATATATTATCCGTGTAGGTGTTTGTGATTACTATATTGTGATTCTGATCATGATTCGATCGTATATATCTATTTCTTGTGTTTGGGATTTTTTCCAGTGCTACCCATGGAAAGGAGAATCTTGCAAATTATTTCAAAATTTAGGCACTTAGAATATTTTATATAAGAAACCTTTATAAAAAAAAATTTCTAATGTAGATACTTCATTTTTCAATTTTATTCATGTCTATATTTATATTCATTTCTAATGTAGATATTCATTTCATTTTCTAATGTAGATATTTGTTTCATTTGCAGGTGAGAGAATGAAAGATTTGGTGTATTTCTTCTTTTTCATGCAAATAACTAGCTACTTGTTTTTGGTGTAACATTAGCTACTATTTTATGGTTTTGCTTACATATATAATAGTATATTATGTGGTTAAAAATGTGTGATATTATATGTATGAATATTTGGTTACGGTTAATACAATTTGTATTTCTTTATGTCCAATATTTTCTATGATTTTTCATTATTTAAATGGATTTATGTTTTAGAAATATTCTTGATGCAACATTTTGATATATATTGACTATTATGATTTATAAAGATGTAATGGATTTTAAAAATGCAAAAAATTAAATCACAGTACTTAGAAAACGTTATAGAAAAGCTTACAAGAAAAGCGTTATCGAAAGTAAAAAAATTTATAGCACTTTTTTGTGCTATAAATAGTTTAGCATCTATTACAATATGTCGATATACAACGTTTAATAAACCACTATAAAAACTTACAATAGTATATAAAAAGCGCTGTAACGATGATTTTTTATAGCGGTTTTATTTGTGCTATAAATAAGCCACTGTTTTTCCTATAACATGTTGATATACAACGTTTATTGAACCACTATAGTTGTCATTTATATGTGTGTGTCGCTATTGATGACCCTTTTTGTTGTAGTGATAAGTGCTAATGTGATATAGTTTAACGAAGAGAATTGGTGTAAATAATTATTACTACCAGGTACCGCTAATAATAAGTAAAATTGGATTTTACAGAAAACATGTGCAAGCGATAAATTCAGCCAAAATTTCAAGCACTAGCTAAGATGACGTGTGAATATTAATGATCGAATTGTTCAATATTAATCGCTAATGGAATTTACATCTTTGAGTCGCACAACCGAAATGATAAATACTCCAAATGAACCACACTATTTAATTAATTTATAATCATTGTAAATTAGTTGATGTTTATAAAATATTAATTATTAAATTTTATTGATTTATTTAAATACTATTAGTTTTAATAAGTGCATTATAAAAGCTATAAACATGCGTATCGATATACGATATTGATAGAATGTTTAAATTAGATTTAAATAGAATAAATAATCTCTCGATTGTTTCAAGATCCAGAGATCGATTCACTAAATATAGGAATTCTTTCATCATTCAAGGTGTTTCTCTTAGCTATCTCAAGGTAACCTTCTATTTTATTTATATACAAATTATCATGTTTATATGTTTTGAATTCCTATCTTTTGTATCTCTTTCATCTATATGAATTTTTCAATATGATTTGGATCTCTACTTCCCTCCATTGAATCAGTTGTATGATAATCTTGCTAATATGTTTTTAATAATCAAAGAATAATGCAAACATGCATACATACATATGTATGTGTGTACACACACACGCATATATGCGGACAAAATCAGTCTTATTATATTAAATAAATTATTTTGGATGAAAAAGGTATATATAAGTGGGAAATGTTTCTGTTGCGGGGTAAATCCCAGCACCTAAGTATGTTCACATTAACTATTGATACTTCATATATGTTGCACTTGCACTTTCACAAATGCGGGCATTTGATGCACTCATTATAACATACGTACAACTTAAATTAAATCAAATTATTTTAAACAAATTAAATAGAATAAAGATTTTATTTGAAATTTTCAATTAGATCTAGAATCCAATTTAGGTTCCATAGGCTCAACTAAGATCAAAATGAATTTTTCTTGAATTCACTCATTTAACCCGCTTTCGACTGGTCCGGTTCCTACAATGGTATCAGAGCCCTATAGTCTATGCAGTCTGAATTAGTTATGTTAGGGGCAACCAATTAAGTTTACCCTTTAGTAGGGTGTCTAGAAAAGTAGTTTCTAGGCTGGGTTTGGATAATCAAGTACCATGCTTTACCTAGCCACCGGCTTGGCCTAAATGATGAAGTGAGCCCAAAGACTATCCCTAATAGAAAAGGGCAATTTTGAATTTGGGCCTTCGTCTAATTTTCAGAATCTGTTTGAAACTAAAGTAAAATTTTAAGATCGAAAGTTAAATTTAAACTAAAAAAATATTGTAAGTGTTATAATATGATTTTCAAAATTATTTTAAAAACCTATAGATTAATTTCAAAAATTAGTTAGTTATCAATTTGATTAATTAATTAATTAATTTGATTATATAACATATTATATAATAATATATGTTACATTATCTTAAATTGTTTAAGGCGATGTCAATATTTATGAAATTTTCTAAATTAAAATGATTAACTAAAATTGTTTAATTAAATATATATATATATATATATGCGTGCATGACTGTAAACGTTATAGTATACATATTCAATTTGAAATGGTTAATTAAATAATACATAATTAATTAAAATGTTAATTAAAAAATTAATTAAATAAGATTTAATTAATTATTTCAATACAAGATTATACATAAGACTATTATATAAGTTAATTAAATATAAAAGTTATATAATAATTAGAACTTATATAATATGAATGTATAATAAAATGTGGAACAAAGAAATCCTGATGAGACTTAAGGGGTAAATACATACGTATAGTGCGTACACCGTGATTTCAAATGCGTCTGACCGATATTTGAATCACGATGGTATTTCAGAAAAAATACATTTTTCATAAGTAGATGTCACTCAATAAATATATTTAAGATTATGAATTTTTGACATAAAAGTTGTCCTCTACCATTTATATATCAATAGATTGTTTGCATACTCCTTAGTTGTTGAGTTTCTTCATCTTGGTATGTTATATGTAATACTTTTAATATATAGAATAGATAAGTTAAGATAATTGCATTTATTTCTTAAGCTTACCTCAAGGTACATGCATTATACTTAGGTCACCGTGAAATAGTAGGTACGAGTGAATAACCTCTCTTGATTTGTTGTGCTTTCCTCAAGGTCAAGATGAGATTAGGATAAAGACAACGGGTAACGAGTTGTATATAATACAACTGATAAGGTGTTATGTATCCATCGCTTATGGACCTATGATTTGTTGAGCTTTCCTCATGGTTAAAATCCCAAGGAAAGCAAGTCCTGACACCACTAAAGAATTCAAAAGATTTTTGTGTTTTGCTTATGGTTTTGAGAAATATAAAAATCTAGTGGGAGCCTTGTTAGAAAAATGAAATGGTAACCTTTCTAATATGGTAAGAACATTTTCTATAAAAGGTTAAAATAATCTACATCGATAAATTTAAGCAACTAATAAAATTGATAATCGCTTCAAGACCCATGCAAGAGCCTAATCATACACTAATATATACATTACACTATTATATACATTAATAACTCGGTCACTTAAAAGTTAATTTTTCTAAGATGATATATTGTCTTTTATAAGTTTTGAACTCTGAAGCAATACAAAACATGAATATTTGATCTATACTATATATCATACAAAAGTTACATAGTAAACAGTCATATTCATAGTGTAGGAAATTTCAATGAAACTAGTTCACTGGAAATAAGCAAATAAACCATAATGCAAAATCATGTATTCAATAAAATTGATTACAATAAGGATTTCTCTTTTGAATGGTTCGACTGTTTAGAAAAGGAAAGTGAATGTACAAGAGTGGATGTAATTTAGGCATAGTTATGATGAAGAGAGTGAATTGTCACTCTGCTTCATGAAGTGATATCGAAACATGAATTGTATAAAATGCTAGTAGATACTTAATATGGAATGAAAAATGTAATTTTATTCCAATTGTATTTTTCATATTTTCTATAGAAGTCATTTCTATGAGTTTAAGATATTTGATCTAAAACTCAACTGTAAACTGGTTACAATAAAAGAAGTAACTAGCCCATAATAGGTAGTTGAATGAAGCTTTGTATTTCATACACTATTATCATAATGGTGGAAATAATGGGTGCATAGCATATAATACTTATCAGTGGATGCATCAAGATGCAAAAATTTGTTTTCGTTAATATATGAGATATTATTTATGAAATAATAATTATTTTCAATATTGACTAAAAGTGAATATAATTTTATTTTGTTACGAATGTTTCGAATATCCATTATGAAGTAAATTAATTAGAATAACGATATTTTTGCATTAGCTACGTAATACACAATTATATAATATCAAAATTACTTTGTAATTAAGGACAAAGTGCCCATTTAGTGGGAGCAACATAGGAGTTGGTGAACTCTTCAAATTGATACATGAAGACATACACAGTTAAAAAGTCTAATGATACCATAACAATTCCACATACTTCGTTTAATTCATAAATGAATTATCATGAAAAGAAAAATGTGTATTTGATACACATGTAGTATGTCTAGACAAGTCCATTGAATATAAAATAAAAGTTAAAATAGAACATGCAAAGGAAATAAGAATTTTTAATTTGATTAATTATGTGAGTATATCGGAAACCAGTTCCAAAGGTACCTAAAAATGAATTAAGATTCAATTTCAAAACTCACGCCTCCCTATAATACATAATTGTGTATTTATAAAAAGTAACCAAACTTCGTTGGACAAATTACGATTGATAACGAGTGAAGTAGAGTTAACTTCTTTCTGTAAGGTCATGTACTTAGAATTAAGTACATAAGATTAAAATTAATCTCATCCACTGTATAATTTACAAGACCATACAAGATATAAGTTTATAAGAAACCCTTACTTATTCCAGATCAAAGAGTTGGAAGGTTGTGTGAGTTGAGAGGCTGCACATAATAATTGCTTGTAAGGGATCTTATGTGTACCACCCCAAAGGAGTTTGGGACTGATAATTATTGATTGATCAATTTATAATATGAACATAAATATCATAAACTAAAACAGTTTCATACATATATTTAGGTTGTTCATAAAATGTTTATAAATACCTATTTTATTGCATTAAGAAACAACTATTATTTTAAGAAACTCCAACTTCATAAGAAGGAATTACTTTTAGAAATTATTGGTAGTGAAATGGATTTGGATATGATTCAAAGGTAAAATTGATAATGATGGATGTAATAAAATTTATCGAACTAAATAGACACGACACATTAAAATGTCTAATAATAAATCTAACATATTAAAGAGAAATTATGAATTTTATTAATGTCAAGAAAAGAACTTCCTCGGTCTTAAGTAGGCCATTAAGAGTATTGACTCTACCATGTGGCACACTGCATAAATCTGGAATGGATTCTACTTAATTTATCAAAATATGATTTTGATATTGGTACCCAAAATGATATGATCCATCGGCTATAAAAAGTGTCTTCAAGAAGAAGAACAGTGTGGTTAGAGTTTAAGCCATGTTGATAAGAATAACATCGTAAATTTCAACTGTTGAAACTAACGTAACAGATTCGTCATTTAACGTGCTTTAATTAATTCTGATTTTACTCACAAAATTTTTCGCTAGGTATGATTTTGAGTTTTGGTACATGTATGTTGAAACAAATATTCTAAATAACAATTTAGAATAGACTATTTGCACATAACTACCAAAATGTCTTGAAGTTAGTGGGAGCAATGACTGAGTTAGTAAGTTTGGATATGATCCAAGAAATGATACGAAAGTATTATTCGATAAGCATTCGGAGTTAAGCAAGTATTTTGAAAGAAAAATCAAATAGTTTGATTTTCAGTCGAAATGCATAGAAAGCGTTTGTTTGTAAGAAAGAACTGTAAAGGTACCAAAATATTTCTAAAAATATAAGTAAACAACAAACTTAAAATTAGTAAGGATGTAGTAAAGTTAAAATCATGTTAGTTTGGTTGTTTAGCACTCGATATTAGATTTGAAAATGACATCTTTTATAATCGGTATAAAAGGATGTTAAGATTGTCCCAAATGATATACGTACATAATATAAAACTGTTTAATATGGAGCATATAAGATTGTTTTTTTATGCATTGACAAAAGGAATTATCATACATGATATTCTGTCTACAATTTCACACTTCGCTTATGTATTTGACATATAAAGGAAGTATCCAAATTAAGATTACTATATGAAAATTGAGTGTGTTCTCCAGTATTTATGAAATACCAGAGAATTGTTTATAGAAACAAGGAAATTTTATGAAGGAGTGCGCGCGTTAACAAATTTCTTTGTTAACCCAAATATGCAAGATAAGGCAAGTCCAGTTTAGATAAGGGCTTGAATGACCTTATGCAAAGCTTGAGAGAAGTATGCAAGTTCAAGTCCAAAAGAATGAAATATGCATGTCCATAGTCCGAGTCAAGTACAAGAAGTCATATGCATGTCATAAGTTCAATACGCGGTCAAATATCTTTATTTAATTGAAGTATGTTATGCAAAGTTCATTGCCAAGTTCTTATGCGCAAAAAGTCAAAAATGTACAATTAGCTCTATAAAATCCCCAATTTGATTTAGGGTTTACAACTTGAAAATGTCATAAGTGAGATGAGAAAAATTCCCCCTCACATGTAGCCATAGGGTATGTATTTATAGTGGTGGCAGCAGACAGTATGGCTGCCATGTGTCCTTTGATATGCTATGTGAATTGTTGGTATTCGATATCCCTTTGTATTGCTAAATTTCAAAATCCTTTGTTGTACCGATGACATTCGACATCCTTCTTCATATTGAAGACATTTGACATCCCTCTTTATATTGATGATATTCGGAATCCTTCTTTGTACCATGATATTGGGCATTCTTCATAACCATATACATTCGATATTCTTTATGTCCTTTGAAGTTCGACATCCTTTGCTGCTTGTAAAGCTCAAGACTACCCGCTGCTTGTGGATGCTTTGCAATAGTAATAATTGTAAAGGCTCTATATCTATTGCTTGTTTCATAGAGTCACGATATACCTCTTCGTGAGTATATATTTGATATCTCTTAATGATGCGGCACCCCTCTTTATTCTTCATTCTATTAGCACTTTACGTTGTAGTGGTTCAACAACTCTCTCTGAATTATCAGGTTCGATATCCTTTGTACCATAGTATCTTGGTACCATTGATATTCTGTAAAGACCCGGAATTTTATCGCTTTGATTTGAAAATGTTTAATTTATTTTAAATATTCAATAATGGTTTTAATAATTAAATAACCTTTTTTAATTAATAACCAATGATAGAAAATTTATTTTTGAATTTTGTTTATAAAAATAAGTAGTTCGATGAAAATTGAATTTGTGACCGAAAATTATTTTCGAATTTTCAGCTTTTTATCAAACGTCAAATTGTGGAAAGTTGTTATATATTGATATACACTTTGAAAACCACATATAAATGGTTAGAGGAAACTTTTTTTATTTTTCAAAGGTAAGGATAAGTAAATATAATAATAATAAGGATTAATAAAATATAAAATATATTTGAATTTGAAAATGAAGTGATGGATTTGAAATCTTAAGATTCCTTAAGTATTGAAATGAAAAAAAGTACATAAACCATTTTAATATCCACCATTTTATTCATGTATGTAGTACTTAGTTGATTTAGAAAAGATGGGTGAGAAAAAAAATGTTATTAGAGGTATTTTGGTTTTTAACATTTTTCATTCATTGGTAAAAACAAGTTTTATTTCACTTCTCATTAACTCTCTTCCTTTCCTCTTCTTACTTCTTATTTTGTTTCTTATAAAATGAAAACACTCATTCTCTTTACTTCAAAAATCTGTATATCATAATCTGATCGAAATTAGCAAATTATTCAAACATGAAAGTTGTTCGTCTCCTTCTCTAGTATTTTTAAAAAATAATAGCATGCAGTTTCATCAACCATAGTGGTGGGATTTGCCCAAAATCAGTGGTGGTCAAGAGATGGAGAAAAGTCGACGTGTATGGAATGGAGATCGGAAGGTATGGGTGTGTTCGTATCGTCAAATGGGGATTTAGTGGCGGCTGTGTGATTTGTAGTGGCCTAGGGTGGTCATGGGTGATTTTAGATCGTTTTTCGATTATCTTTTTTCTCTACGATGGAGGTGTCTAGTGGAGGTGCTTAGGTGACTGTAAGCTGCCATGGGTCAAGGTGAAGCCGTGTTGATGGCTGCTGGAAGTTCGATGGCCAGTAGTGGCGTAGTAAGCTAGAGTTAAAGTTTCAGCATTTGGTGGATTTTGGGTTCAGTCATTTTAGTGCTTGCGGTGGAGGAGGCTATCAGGTGTAGCATGGGGTTGGTTGGAGGGGCAGAGGGATGTAGCGGTTCTGATAGAGGTAGTGGGGAGGTCTGGCATTAGTCGAGGCATCGTGGCGACCTCGATTTGTAGGGGGTGTTCAACCTAGAATGCAATTTCACTTTTGGGGGGTTTGGGTCAGAATGTTCTAGGTGGGGCTAGAGATAGAGGTGGTGGTGCCAACGTGTCGAGCTCGGCAGGTGGAGTGGGTTGGCAGCCTTGGATCGTCGGATGGTGGTGCGAAAGGGGGGGGGGTCCATGTGCACGCCGTGCACGTTTGATTTGGACATGCATTTGATTTAGGGGAGTTGGGGAAGAAGGGCTAGAGCATTTACGAGTTAGGTTTTGATGAAGATGGGCCCGAATCATTTGCTTAGTGAGAAATAAATTTTATTTTATTTGTTTAAGTTATAAATCAAGTTATGTTAACCTTAAGATGTCATATCGTATTCGTTTTAAATCCATTTAACTTGCAGATTTTTGCGTTCTACTCGTACTAACGAGTTCACCACCATAGTATAAATCGTTGATAGTTTTAATCAGGCGAAAATCTATGATAAAATAATAGTGGTTGAATTTTAATTACGTTATTTTAAATAATAACGTGGTTGAATTAATTATACATCATTGGAGTTATCTGTTTGGCCAAATAAAACATCGTTCTGCTATTATAAATGGAATAGATTATTTTAGACATCTATTTAGCAGAATAAAACATCATTCTGATATAATTAAATTGAATATATTATTTATGATATATGTTTGGCAGAATAAAACCCGGTTCTGCTATTATATTGGACAATTATTAATATGCCGATTAATTAATATGTGGATTAATTAATTGGGGAAAAGTGATGGGTTAACTATTGATGGTAAACTATGGAATTGATTTACATATATATTGCTTATGTAAATACCAGATATGTGACTTGAAAATTCAAATTGAATTAAGTGGTAGCTTGATTAAGTACCATTATGGTCGCCGAGCCTCTTCCGAATTTGAAAGGTTATGGATTTAAATTAACTTCAATTCCATAACAATTTGAAGTTAAGTGTTTATTTAATTATAAATGATTTTAATTATTTTATAAATGATGTTTAAGTTACTTGATTGTTTTGTTAATGATGTTTTAAACCAAGTTAATTAATTTTACTATTAATGTTACTTGATGTTACTTAATTATATTATTAATGTTGGTTTAAGTTAATCAATTGATTTCATTATGGTTAAAGTAATTTAATGGATTTGACAAATGATGGGTTAAGTTAATTACTTATTTTATTAATAATGTTTTAAAGTTAATTAATTATTTTATTTATGAAGTTTAAAGGTAATTAATTAATTTAATAAATGAATTTTATAAATGATAAGTTTTTTTATAAAAGGGAAGGATTTTATTTATTAAAAGGATTTATTTAAAGAAGATTTATAAATGATATTTTGTAAAGGGGATTTATAAATGAAAATTTATAAAGGAATTTTATAAGAGATACTTTGCAAGAAAGGTTTATAAATGGTATTTTATAAATAAAAGAGAGTTTGATGAATGGTAACTTATAAATAAAAATGGATTTATAAGTGATATTTTGATAATAATGGAGATTTGTATTAATTATATAAGATTTATAAAATGGGCTAAAGGATTCTTATAAAGAATTTTATAAAGAATTTTTATAAAGGAATTTATAAAGAGAGATTTATAAAAGAGTTTTATAAATAGAAATCAGTTTGATAAATAGAAAAGAGTTTTATTAATACAGAGGGATTTTATAAATTATTTTAGAGATTTACAAAAGAAGTTTTATAAATTAATCTGGAGATCTATAAAAGGATTTGTAAATATGAAATGGGCTTATAAAAAAGGAATTTTATAAAAGGAATGAAATTTAATTTTGATAAATAATCCTTCTTAGTGGTATGGAAACATTCTTTCCATACTTAACATCAAAGGAAAAGTCAGTTGGGCTTTGAGTAAGAAAAGTTTAAATGATATTTGTTTTTGGCACATTTAAATGCCGATTTGGAAAAGAGGAAATCTCCTTTAAGTTTGTTAATATACTTATACCATTGAGATAAATATATGGATATAATTTCTAAGTATTGGAAGTATAATGGTTTGTGAATATACTTCTACTACTGGATAAATATATGAATATTTTTCCAAGTACCAAAAAGATATTTAATTAATAAAAGATTAATTAATAGAGGCTTAGTGGATCCTATATGAAATTTAATCTATATCTGATTGTTTGTTTATTTGACAGTTAAAAAACCAACTATCAATTCTTGGACAAAATGTAACTCTTGAAATATCTTGGAGAAGTATGGAGTTATATGGCACAGTCATCTTCGATGATGTTGTACTGTTTGTATAAATCTCGTTTTGTTCTCCTAGGACAAATGATAAGGAAATCTATCCAATTAAACGGTTAAGAGGTAATCTCCGCTCTTATGTATTATCTGACGATTTCCAAAAGAACCAGAGTTGAGTTTACTAGAACCATCGATTTGGTTTAGGAGCGATCGGTAAGTAGGGAAGTGTACTTATATGAGATGACTTGAAACCGTAACCACTCCAAAACCATATGCGTATTCTACACTTTGGAAGAGATTCAAGACTGGTTCGAGATGATGGGATCGAAGACGAAGTTCTTTGAAGTGCAAGGGCTACTTGCTACTAATCTTGAGGGTGATTCCAAAATGGATGTAGTGCCTTCGGTTTGTTCTTATCATGAACAACTTGTATGGATGAATGCTGGCATTGCATTGTGCCTAGAGGACATCGTTAGCATTCCAAGTGGGATTTTCTAAGAGAGGAAAAGATAATCTCGACCTCACAAGCTGGTAATGACTAAAACAGGGATACGCTTCAGAGCTATGTGGCTCGCTACCATTAGTAGCATCATTACTCGATCTAGAATCGATATTTACGGATTTGGTAGCATGCGCATGGGAAGAGTAGGGCCAGAGGCAATATATTTGCAGCCTTGGTACCCAAGGGATGATGTAATCCAACTTTTCATGTTAGAGGGACGAGTCGACTCTGATTCACAGGGGTCGATAGGTTCAACCTTGGTTCATTGTCTATAGATGTACTATTGCAGGCGGTACCCAGTTGCCTTATCGCTGATGGAAATCCAACCTCCAATACGTGCCTTAATGGACTTAGTTGTGCCTAATTATGTTGAAATGTAAGATGCAAGCATTTCAGCCATTTTATATATTTATTTTCCCCTCTAGTCATTATTATAATATCACGAGATTTCCTATAAAGTGGTTTGGTTATCATAAGGTAAAAATTCGTCCATGTTTATGTGCGGCATGGTTTTACGAGATACCTTTATTTTGAAAAGTTATTTTTTAAAATATGAAGAATCCATTTGATTGTGTTTCTCACGCTGGTTTTACCAGACTGATCTGTGCGTTATTTTTCTTATAATGCTCGGGTCAACCCAAGCATATTTTCTAGATTTAGCTGGACACTTTTGAGCTTTAGGAGATGAGCTGGATCCTCCAAGATGTATTCCTATATTTTATTTTTCGCCATTTGTTCTTGTCTGTATTTATCAACAAATTGTAAGGACAAGTTATTATAACTATCCAGGTTGACGATAGGTTAGTTTTGCTCGGATGATGGTACGTATATTAAAGTTCCTTTTCTTTATAGTGACATATTGAATATTATATATTACCCATTATTCGAGATTATGTTCTATCTTTTCTTTATTTCACCTTTAACAATCTGTCTTTCCGGCACTTGGATGTTCGACACGTTAATATCATGGATGTATTAGTGCTGACTTCCAAGGATCAAAAAGGTGGGTTGTTACATATTCGACACGATGTTGGGCTTGTTATATGCTCCGTATCTTTATAAATTGTTTGGGACACGATATTTTTTCCTCCTTACATGCTCGATAACTCCTATAATTGTTGAAGCTCAATACCGCCTCTTCGTTCATTCAAGCTTAATAACACTTGTAGCTTGACATCCTTAGAGATTCGATACCTTAATCTGGTAACTTTTTGATTGTTAAGGTTCAATAACCTTCTTGCCATGCTTATGTTCGATAACTTCTGGGTTTGCCAACTGCTTGGAATTCAATACCTTCAAAGACTAGCCATCCCTTCTTAAACATTCGACACCTTTGATTATAGAGGTCTGACATCTCCCTAGGGTTGCTTGAAGTTTGATATCCCTTACTGAATGATTGGTTGCTTTTCCTTCTTCACACTCGACATCTTGAATTTTGATATGTTCTTCCCTGATGTTTGACATCTTTATTTGTATTAATAGAGTAGATTCGAATTTCGTAAGTGATATCAAGCATAGTGTGGCAATCCTAAGTCCATGTTCAATCTTAAGTTAAGAACTTTAAATTGGAAATGTCCCAAACAATAAGTAGCGACTGGTTTAAACATAGGCTAAGTGTTATCCACATATTTTCTAAAGGATATAAATAGAAGAAGCCATGCCGCATATGATCACTAACATGTACAGTCGATGCTATTTCTCTTTGATGTCGCCTTTATCCTATATCGCCACTCTTTGTTATCGATTCCCAAAGCATTGCCATACATCAGTAAAGCAGAGGTCAATATCGCTTCGACTCAGTATCATTGTTAATCAACATTGTCGACAAGCAATATTGCATGTTTTCGATGCTTTCTCATTCC
This sequence comes from Allium fistulosum, assembly GCA_030737815.1. Classification (NCBI taxonomy): domain Eukaryota; kingdom Viridiplantae; phylum Streptophyta; class Magnoliopsida; order Asparagales; family Amaryllidaceae; genus Allium; species Allium fistulosum. The sequence goes on along the minus strand of CM060904.1, from coordinate 285,597,943 downwards.
TAGTATTGCTTTGATGCCTCATAAAACTTCTGTTATTGTTCCCAAAGATACACATCATACTGCCTTTCATATATATCGCATCCCTTGATGATACAAGACATCAATGAAGCCAAGAATACCAATTATTATCAATACCACATGGAAGCAATGCTGCATTTCTCCAAAGAAGCGATAATGTCAAGTATGGTCAAAATCGTAAGCCATCAGTGTAATATGCACATTACCTATGTTGCGTCTCATTGATGTTGAGCCCCATTGTGGCCACTGTCTACTTATAAAGATAGAGCGAGTAACCTAGATCATTAACATCACTCCTTAGTGATACCGCACGACATCAATGCTGCCTAAAATTGATAACGTTATGTAGCGATGTCATGAATTATTAATACTTCCATGAGAAAATGCCACTCATCCTCAGCACCGCTCTATATCAACGCTGCTCTTCATCAATGCAAAATGTTAATGCCACTTCCAGCTTATGTCACCAATAACCAATAAAGAGATTCTTAATGCATAAGATCATCTATGCCGAAGACCATTGTTGCTAAGGCGACATCGAAGTTTGGTTATTTTCATCAACAAACAAAGACCAGCGCATAGCAATATTGACATTGACGTTGACGAAGCTGTTGCCAAAGCATGTCAAAGTCATGCGTTATGCCACGCGACCACCTCTATAAATACAGACCTAGGGATTATGGAGAAGGGGCAATCATTTTTCTTCTTTCCCTCGTAAAATCAAAGCATTATAACCCTAAATCGAATTGGGGAAAATTATCAATTGATTGTAAATCTCATAATTCTATGATAAGGAACATAGACAATGTCGAACATAGCCTATTCGACTATGAACGATGACATGTATAGCCTATTTTGCCTATGGATAACATCGAACATAACTTAATTTGCCTATTAACATGACTATGCACTTTGAATATTATTGACACGAAAATGCATATAATAAAACTCCCTAGTCCTAAAGCTCAACGTGATTATCTCCGAAGGGCTCCGGACTAAACAAGAATTATATGCATAATTACTATTTTGCCAATCACATATGAACATTGGACTTCAGATATAAGGACAAATCACTAAGTCTATTAACACGCTTAATGCATTATTGCACGAATTTGCTAATTATATTCTCTCTCTCCTTTAGATATATAACATGAGCCTTTGAGTATTTTATTCCAAAGGCTACATGGATTCTCGAATGTATATTCCAAGTGATCTTAAGGACTCTCGAATATTTCATTCCAAGTGACCTTAAGGGATCTTGAATAACATATTCCAAGCAAATAGCCGGATTTTTGAATATTTAAAATCAAAGGCTCAATAGCATTATAAATCCATTCTTTAATGACTTCACCTTGCATCTAATCTTAAATGATAAAGTTCTTCTTGATTGCACTTTTTGGATAATGCCAACTAAGCCATGCTTAGTTGTGATGTTATCAAGGGTTAGTTTATCGCAATTAGCATCATAGGTGTTATGCCAATTTTTCAGTTTAACTTTTTGGCACTAGAAGGATGGCTTGAACCTCCGTCTCTATTCAATTCTTTTCTTAAGCTAATGAAACGAATTGTTATTTCAGGGAAAATGAGATCAAGACGGCTTAATGCCTTAAATGAAGAAATCATACAAACAACAAAATTGGAAGAGAATGTAGTTCTCATCTTCAACTTGGGAAATGCAGAGCCAGGACAACCACCGGAACCAGCACAACTTATCAATAATGAAACTAAGATTAAAGACCTATAACAATAGGTATCAATGATGAAAGAACTTTTGAAGGGAATTCTTGTTTAATTTTTTTTCAAAACCACTAAGCTCATGGGAGGAGATTAGGTAGAGTCTCTAAGAAGGGGCTTAGATTTCTCTTTGCTTAGGAACAAAAGCCAAAGCAAGCTCATTATAACGCCACAGAAGAGGAAAAATCACCAGTAAGCTGAAGAAACCAAGCTTTCTCTAAGGTCTTTGGCGGGTAACAAAGTTTATCCAGATTACTATAAGAGATAGGAAGAGAATTCCAGTGAGCAATCTGGAAGTTCCACCTCCATGGGATTCAAAGCCGTTAGAAGTAATTATCACATTGACAAAGCTTACCTAAGAGACATGGCTGAGAGAATGGTAAAGGATATGCTTAATCTTAAAGGAAAAAGAAATCTCGATGACAAGGTGAACAGTAACCACTAGGAAGCTCGCTTCACGGAAGAGATCATGTCCACCTAGATCCTATCGCACGTCAAAATTCCATCCTTGAGATACAGTGGAACCATTGATCCTGATGATCACTTAATGGCATTTAAAAGTCAAATGGATCTATACTATGCTTCCGGAGCTGTGCATTGCAAGCTTTTCCCTACTACTTTCCAAGGTGCTGCAGCCAAGTGGTACAAGCAATACCGTGAGAAAACCATATATTCCTGAACTTATGAATTCTTAATGCAGTTTTGTATTTGTAATGACCCTACTGTCGACTACACTTTACTGGCTAATATCAAGGAAAGACCGGGGGAGCTATTAGGCAATTATCCGATGGGATTTAATTTAGAGTTACTAAAGGCAAAAGGGATGACCAATAAGGACAAGTTGGTGGTAGTATACTTGGGATTGATTGAGCAAACTCCATTCTGGAAGGTGCTCTATATACACGAATGTAGCGATATACAAGAATTCCACTTCAAGGCTGACAAATTTATTCGTATGGATGAAATATTTCATGCTAAAAAGATATCTTAAGCCAAAAAATCATCCGGAAAAGCAGGCTACAGCCAAAACCATAAGATACCAAGGTGGGTGGAAGTCCCTGACACTAATCACATTACCTTGCATAAATTGTTATCTTACATATACGCTACAACAAAATGAAAACTATGATTCCCGATCTCATACAAAGCTAAGACCAATCCCGAATCAAGAAGAGGGAAAGATTATTGTGCTTATCATAAGTCGAATGGGTATGAAACCAATGAATGTCGTGTTTTGGCGGGCATAATTCAACCTATGATTCGCTTCGAACGCTTAAAAGAGTTCGTTAAAGATAGCCAGAAAGAGGCTCGTTCTGAAGATCACCACCAAAGACTCCAAAACAATGTTGCTAACTTAGTGGAAAGTGATGATCAATAAGGATCCGTACCACCCCTCAATAGAATTGATATGATCCATGGAGGACCGCATCTAGCTGGGAGTAGCAAAGGAGCTAGGGACCGCTATATTCAAGAGGCAAATGAGGGGATTTTCTCCATTCACCAAGAACCACTGCTCAAGAATCCTAGGTACCAAATTCAGATGGACAGTCTAACTATCACTCTACAAGAATTAAGAGGTGGAGTTCGTCGGCCACACAATGATCCACTCATGATTACTCCTCAAATCAGAGTCTCTTTAGTTTTCAAAATTTAGGTGGATATTGGAAGTGCAATTAATGTGATCTTTAAACATGCATTTGATCAAATGGAAATTCCGGAGGAGAAGCTAGAGCCGAGTTTTGAACCTTTTGGGTTCAACAATAAAGGATCAACTCCTATCGAGCAGATAAAGCTTTTAGTGCGGATGGGGATTTCGCTAAATTCCACGACGCTCGAAACTCTCTTTGTCACCATGGATCAACCATCCTATCACAATGCCTTCTTTGAGAGGCCGACTTTAGACGAAGTTGATGCTTTTGTTTCGCCAAAGTACTTGATGGTGAAGTTCCTAACTAGGAATGGCTGGAGAACAATAAAGGGAGAACAATTTAGCACTCCTCAATTGTATTGTGCTACTCTTAAGCAATATAAATGAGACATCTTTCTTGCTATGACAATGAGTTGGCTGAAAATGATATTAATAAGCCTTTGGATAAGGATCCTTCAGACCAATCATCCAAAGCACAAACGAAGCCTAATGAGAAAACTAAGCATGTATTAAAAAAATTCAATTACTCTGAAAAGAAAAGGAGGAGGAAGGAAACAAACCTGGTGGAGAACGAAATAAAATGTGAGGAAATAATCACTAAATTAGATTGCAGAGGCAAGAAAGAATGAATGAAACCTGCAAAAGCTCTCGAAGAGATATGCTTGATCCAATCAATCCAGCAAAGGCAGTCAAAGTTGGAAAGGAGTTGGAAAGCAAACCCAAAGCAGAACTAATTCAGTTCCTGCAGTCTATCAAAGATGTATTCGCATAGACTTATTCAGATATGGTTAGGATAAATCTAACCGTTATGTATCATGCTTTGAATATCTATTCTAGCATAACGCCTATCCGACAAAAAAAGAGGCAATTGGATAAAGTCCGATCCAATGCTTTAAAAGTGCAGGTCAAGAAATTGCTTGAGAATGGGTTCATCGGAGAGGTACTTTATCCAAAGTGGTTAGCCTTTCTAGTGCTGGTTAAGAAATTCAACGGCAAGTTGAGAATGTGTGTTGACTATACTTATCTAAACAAGCCATGCTCAAAAGACTGCTACCCCCTTTTGAGAATAGATCAGTTGGTTGATGCAACCAGCGGGCACAACCTTCTCGTGGATGCTTATTCCAACTACAATCAAATTCCCATATTTAAGCCAGACGAGGAGAACACTAGTTTCATAACAGATTGGCGGATCTAGTGTTATAAACTGATGCCCTTTGGGTTAAATAATGTTGGCGCTACATACCAGAGACTGGTAAACAAGATGTTCAAAGAGAAGATTGGCCAAAATATGGAATATACATGGCTGATATGCTAGTCAAGTCTCATGAAGGGAGCATCCATTTGAAAGATCTTGAGGAAATGTTTGGGGTATCGGGAAAGTATCAAATAAAGCTCAACCCATAGAAGTGCTCTTTTGGAATTAAGTCTTGGAAGTTCCTCAGATATATTGTCAGTGCTCGAGAAATTGAAGTAAACCCTGACCAGATTTAGGCTATTAAGGACATGACGGAGCCCAAGACGAGTAAAGACGTAATGAGCCTAAATAGAAGAGTGGCAACTTTGAATAGGTTCATCTCCATGGTCATTGACAAATGCATTCCATTCTTAGATGTGATTAAGAAAAAGAAGAATTTTGAATAGGGAGAGGAGTGTCAGAAAGCTTTCAAGCAGCTGAAAGACCATCATAAGAAACCACCAATCATGTCTAGTCCCATGGAAGGTAAACACCTTTATCTTTACATGGCAGTTTATGGACATGTAATTAGTTCTGTATTGATAAAAGAAGAGAAAGGGTTTCAACTCCCAGTATATTATGTAAGCAGAAGGCTAAAAGAAACAGAGACTTCATATCCAGTCATAGAGAAGCTAGCATCCTGGAGATCATCACCTGAGATGGTGTTAAAGGGTTCGATCCAAGTAGAGATCATCACCTAAGATGGTGCCAGATAAATCAATCAAAATTAGAGCCAAGAAGCGCTACAAATCAATTAATATTCTAGAGGAAGATCTATAAAAAATCAGAGCCAGTTAGCGTTCCAAGTCAGACAATAACTGGAGAAAGATCCATTGAATATAAGCCATTTGTGCTCCTCAATAAACACAGTATTCAGTTTCCAGATAAGGATTTCTGTTTATTTCCAAATAAGGATTTCTAGCCTCTTTCTATTATTGCCAAATGGATGTGTGGTCTTCTATTATTGCCAGATGGATGTCTAATCATCTATTATCAAATGGGATTTTTGATCTTCTATTATTGCTAGATGGATTATTGGTCTTCTATTATTACCATATTGGATTTATAGTCTTCTTTTATTATCACCAGATAAGGATTTCTGGACTCCTTCTATTATCGCAAGATAGATTTCCGGTCTTCTATTATTAGCACATGGATTTTCGATCTTCTATTATTATCAGATGGGATTTCTAGTCTTCTATTATTGCCAGATGGATTTCTGGTCTTCTATTATTGCCAGATATATTTCTGGTCTTCTATTATTATCAGATGGGATTTATGGTCTTCTATTATTGACGGATTTCTAGTCTTCTATTATACCAGATTGGATTTCTAGTCTTCTATTATTATTGCCAGGTTGGATTTCTGGTCTTTTATTATTACAAGACTTGATTCCTGGTCTTCTATTATCATTACCGGATAGGATTTATGGTCTTTTATTGTTAAATGAATTGTCTGATCTTTTATTATTATAAGACAGATTTTCTAATCTTCTATCATTATCAGACGGATTTTCTAGTCTTCTATTATTATCATATGGATTTCTTGTCTTTTGAATTTCCGAACTCCTATTATTGCTGCCAAATAGGTTCCTGATCTTTTATTCATAATATGGCTAGAAAAAATTTCTGACGCTCCCTCCCATGATACCACAAGGTAACACACTAGGCCTCCATTTGAAAGTTTATTATTATTTATTGATCTCTTATAGCAAAATTATGATCCTAGCTCTTAAAAATAATATAGACAATATATACCTATTTATAACTCAATCAAATCCAAAATGGGATTGCTCAGAATTGAAATTGAGTATAAAGTTAATAACAAAAGTCATCATTCACTTTATGTTTTATGGGAAAATGGGGTTAAAAAGGAAATTTCACAAGGAATCGAGAAAGCAAAGAAATTGTTGTTTTTACACTAAAGTGTAAAACTCTTCTTCTATACATGGGGGGGCACCATATATTTTCTAGAGGATATAAATAGAAGAAGCTACGCCGCATATGATCACTAATGTGTACAATTTTGATGCTATTTCTATTTGATGTCATCTCTATCCCATACCGCCACTCTTCATTATCGCTTTCCAAAGCATTACCACACATCAGTAAAGCCAAGGTCAATATCGATTCGAATCGGTATCATTGTTAACCAATGTCGCTGATAAGCAATGTCGCATATATCAGATGCTGTCTCATTCCTAATATTGCTTTGATGCCTCATACAACTTCTATTATTGTTTTGAAAGATACACACCATACCGCCTTTCATACATATCATATCCCTCGATGACATATGACATCAATAAAGCTAGGAATATCAAGTATTATCAACACCGCATTGAATCAACATTGCATTTTTCCAAAGAAGCGATAATGTCGAGTATGGCCGAAATCGTAAGCCATCAGTGTAACGTCAACATCATCTATGTCATGTCCCATTGATGCCGAGCCCTATTATGGCCACCATCTACTTATGAAGATAAAGTGAGTAACCTAGCTTATTGACATCGCTCTTTAGGATACCGCATGACATCAATGCCGTTTGAAATCAATAACGTTATATAGTGATGCCGTGAGTTATTGATACTTCCATGATACAACGTCGCTCATCCTCAACACTACTCTATATCAATGCCGCTCTTCATCAATGGTAAATATTAATGCCACTTCCAACTGATGCCACCAATAACCAATCAAGCACGCCTTAATGCATAAGATTATTGACGCCGAAGACCATTGCTGCTAAGGCGGCATTGAAGTTCTGTTATTGTCATTATCAAAAAAAGACTAGTGCATAACAACATTAAGGTTGCCGAAGTTGATGCCAAAGCGTGTCGAAGTCATGTGTTATGCTGCGCGCCCGCCCCTATAAATACGGACTTATGGGTTATGGAGAAGGGGTGATCATTTTCCTTCTCTCCCTTCTAAAATCAAAGTATTGTAACCCTAAATCGAATTGAGAAAAATTATCAATTGATTGTAAATCTCATAATTCTATGATAAGGAACATGGACAATGTCGAATATAGCCTATTAGACTATGAACGATGACAAGCATAGCCTATTTTCTCTACGGATAACATCAAAAATAACTTAATTTTCCTATTAATGTAACTATGCACTTTAAATATTATTGACATGGACATGCATATAATAAAACTCCGTCTTCCCATATTTCAACGTGATTATCTCTGAAGGGCTTCAGACTAAATAAGAAATTAAATGCATAATTACTATTTTGCCCATCACATATGAATATTGGATTGCAGATATAAGGACCAATCACTTAGTTTATTAACACGCTTAATGGATTATTGCACGAATTTTCTACTTATATTCTCTATCTCCTTTGGATATATGGCATGAGCCTTTTAGTATTTTATTCCAAAAGGCCACATGGATTCTCGAATGTATATTCAAAGTGATCTTAAGGACTCTCGAATATTTCATCCAGGTGACCTTAAGGGATCTCGAATATCATATTCAAAGAAAATAGCCGGACTTTTGAATATTTAACATCAAAGGCTCAGTAGCATTATAAATCCATTCTTTAATGACTTCACCTTGCATCTAACCTTGGATGATAAAGTTGTTCTCGATGGCACTCTTTGTATAATGCCAATTAAGCCATGCTTAGTTGTGATGTTATCAAGGGTTAGTTTATCACAATTAGCATCATGGGTGTTATTCCAATTTTTTAGTTTAACATTTTGGCACTAGAAGGAGAGCTTGATCCTCCGTCTATATTCAATTCTTTTCTTAAGCTAATGAAATGAATTGTTATTTCAAGGAAAATGAGATCAAGACGACTTAATGCCTCAAATGAAGAAATCATACAAACAACAACATTGGAAGGGAAGGTAGTTCTCATCTTCAACTTGGGAAATGCAGAGCTAGGACAACTATCGGAACCGGCACAACTTATCAACAATGAAGCTAAGATTAAAGACCTATAACAACAGGTATCAATAATGAAGGAACTTTTGAAAGGAATTCTTGCTAAAAAATCTTCCAAAACCACTAAGCTCACGGGAGGATATGATGTAGAGTCTCCAAGAAGTGGCTTAGATTTCTCTTTGCTTAGACACTAAAGCAAAAGGAAGCTTGTTATAACACCATAAAAAAGGAAAAATCACTAGCAAGCTGAAGCAACCAAGCTTTCTCTATTGTCTTTGGCAGATAACAATGGTAAGGCAGATTACTAAGGGATATTGGAAGAGAAATCCAAGGAGCAATATGGAAGTTCAACCTCCATGGGATACAAACCCATTAGAAGCAATTATCAGTGACGAAGCTTACCTAAGAGACATGGCTGAGAATATGGCAAAGGATATGCTTAATCTTAAAGGAAAAAGAACTCTCGATGGAAAGGTGACCAATAACCACCAAGAAGCTCCCTTCACATAAGACATCATGTCTACCTAGATCCCGTCCCACATCAAAATTCCGTCCTTGAGATACAATGGAACCACTGACCCAGATGATCACTTGATGGCCTTTGAAAGTCAAATGGATCTATACTATGCTTCTAGAGCTATGCGTTACGGGCTTTTCTCTATTACTTTCCAAGGTGCCGCAGTCAAGTGGTACAAGCAATACCGTGACAAAACTATCTATTCCAGGAAGCAATTCTCTTATGAATTCTCAGTGTAGTTATGTATTTGTAAAGATCCTACTATCGACTACATTGTACTAGTTAATATCAAGCAGAGACCGGGGGAGCTATTAGGCAATTATCTAAGGAGATTAATTAAAGAGGCACTAAAGGCAAAAGGGATGACCAATAGGGACAAATTGGTGGTAATACACTTGGGATTGATTGAGCAAACTCTATTCTAGAAGGAGCTTTATATACACTGATGTAAAGATTTACAAGACTTCCACTTCCAGGATGACAAATTCATTCGTGTGGATGAAATATTTCATGCTAAAATGAAAGCTTAAGCCAAAAAGGAGTCCAGATGAAACATAATTTTCTAGGGTTAATCTAACGGTTAGGACTTGTTAAAACCCCTACAAATACAGAGCTAACATAAACCCTAATTCATTAGGAATTATGAATATAACAAAATTCTATCAAAATCTCTTCTCCTCCACTTTTAAGCTCTCCAAAATAAAATAAGAAACTCAAGAACATCGGATCGAGGAAGGGGCAAGCAAACGAGGGTAAGTGTAACGACCCGTAAATTTTAACCGTTTTAATAACGTAATTAGTTGAAATTTTGTGAAATTTTAAACGATAAAATTTTGAAATATAAATTTGATATTTGGAATGCGTTTAGTTAAACATAGCAACTGGTAAATTTTCGTCCGAAAATATGAAAGTTTATTTCGTGCGTAAATTTACTTTAATTTAATCAGTTAAAAAGCGATGAAAATAAAATGTTTCCGAAACCTAAATATTTTTACATAGAAAAATTCTAAAACATCTTCTGAGCAAGATGTCAGTTTGTCGTTTTTCTAAATTCGGACATCTTTGGCTCCGTCGATCTTATTTTTCAGCGTTTTTCTTGCATTTTTCGATAGTAGAAAATTCGGATTTTTATAATTCAATCATACCACTGATATTTGTGTACCGTTTTGATTGTCTCGTCGTGCTGATCTCTACGGTATATTCAACTCTGTGTTTTGAAGTCTGATACGCGGCGAAACCCGCAACACGGTTAATCGTATCGGTACCCATCTACAACGTTTGAGCCTTTTGAATTACTTGTGTCCATTCATTTTCTACCCGTCGAATCAGGCAGCATTGCCTTTAATTATTCCAGCTGTTTGCAATTAATATCCCCTAATTTATCGTGCCTTTCACTATTCCCTGACATTTCAATATAATTTGTCTATTCCTCTCTTTATTTGTTTTGTTATACGTTCTCTCTCCTTCTTCTTTTTGTTCTGCAAATATAACACTCCCTATATTCATTCTCTCTGTTGCAAATTCATGACCCTTCAAGCCTCAGCCACATCTCCTTGCTCTTTCCTCCTCCACCTTGAAGTCACGCAGCTGGCTCGCCGTTCGCCTCATCATCCACGTGCATACAACCAAGACCCCAACCACAACCCACGACCTTGCTAAGCACCGCCGTTCATCTCCTCACCCATAATCGTCGAGCTTCCTCCTCAGCCGCCTCCAACCTTTTATTCCCCTCATCGGCTAGCGAACCACCCACCGACCCGCACCTTCACAGCCTCGTGTCCACACTTCCTCGCCTCAAACCCAAAACCGAAACCCATCGCCCAGCCAAGCCGCATCTTCTCATGCCGAGATCCTCGCCTCACCTTCCCCTACGAGCTGCTCCGCCCTCCACCACATTTCACCTGCCTTGTAGTGCCGTTTCCGAGCACTGCATCCATCTTACCCACTCATGCTGGCCTTCTTCTTTATCTTTTGTAAGTATATATATCCTATATTGTTTGTTTGTTTTAAATATAGTAAACTATATTATTTTTTTGAATGTATGTACAAACTTATATCTTGTTTGCGTGTGAGTTTTATCTGTTATATGTATATAAAGGTTGTATATATTTTAAAGTGTATTAGTTGCTATTCATATATATATTATATAAAATTTACATTTTTACTTTCATTCTGCACAAGTTACAGTATTATATATATTGCATTAGAGCTTTAAAGTGGGTTTTATAGTAGTTCAATATATTCTCTGTTTGTTTACAGAATTTTATATATAATGTTATAAAGTTATTAGTGCCGTTACATATTTTGACTACAAAACAGTTTCATAGCCGCATATATGTATAACTTTATATATTTATTTTACAGTTTGTGCTTATAGTTTTAAGTTTACTGTTAGTATATAAATATTTACTCATATAGTTTATATATAATATGGATTTTTAATTTATATTTGTAAATATATATAGTGTATAAGTGTTTCCAGTAAGGGATACGTGCCATATTTCATATACAGTGTAGTATGTTATTTATAACAGTTGGAAGCTTAAAGATTGCTTTAAAATTGGCTTATGGCATTTATATTGTGGCCAGTTGTTATATTGTTGCAAGTTTACAAGCTAAGTATATTATATGCAAGTTATAAGGTTATTTGTTAAATTATAATATAAAGTTATATTGGTAGTATTTATGATATGTTTCGAATAAATTTACATATGTTTGTACAAGCTTATATAAATACCGGTATTGAACTGTAATATTATATATACATATTATTTTAAAAGTTATAAAGTTTATATAAACATTTATTTAATTTCCAATTATATGTATAGTTTCGAAATAACAGCAGTTAGACTACATGTTCACGATATCAAATCTCCCTTATGTTTTATCAGAATGGGTTGATTTTATTTTTAAAAAGGAGTCAAAGTTACCTAGTTTATGCCTGTCAAATTTCAGTAAAATCCGACATCGTTTGATTAGTGGTCGAGGATCTGGAAGTTAGACTCAGACAGCTGTTCTTTTGTACTTAGAAATTATTTTACACTGCTGCAAACACGACCTAAGTTCATGTTTGACGCATCGTATCTCTTCTGTCTTACGTCGGAATGGGTTGATTTTATTTTTAAAAAGAAGTCAAAGTTACCTAGTTTATGCCTGTCAAATTTCAGCCAAATCCGACATCGTTTGATTAGTGGTCGAGGATCTGGAAGTTAGATCCAGGCAGCTGTTCTTTTGTACTTAGAAATTATTTTACATTGCTGCAAACATGGTCTGAGTCTATATTCGTGACATCATAACTTCTCTCGTCTCTTGTCCAAATCAAGTGATTCTTTTGCAGTTTAAAATTCAAGTTTTGATCTTTATTCATACCAAATTTCAGACCATTTCGATCTCGGTAGCACATAGAATTATATTGTTAAACTTTGACGCATGACATATTTTATTTGTTGCTATGTTGAATGTTGTGATTTGATTTCATCGATTTCTGTTATCAGCTTTGATCGTTGAATTCGTGCCGATTTGTTTTGCTTGGATTTGTAACTCAATCTCTATGTCCGTATCAGTGTGCGTATCTGTGTCATCTTCTCTTGCATCTCTAGCCTCGAAAGGTGAGCAATCACTCACGATTAATGTTCTTTTATTTATTAAATTTGATTTCAATTGAAACGACAATTGAAATATGCTGCCGTTAGTTATTTATATTGCTATACCTATGCCATCATCTGTATCTGTTCACCTGTGACACCTGACATCATTATCTGTTATTTATATTGATATATATATATGCCATCATCTGTATCTGTTCACCTGTGACATCTGACACCCTTATCTGTTATTTATACTGATGATATATGCCTGTTACCGTTGTTATATTATTATCATATCTGTTATCACTCTGCAAGTTCCCTGTTAGTATAGTATCACTATGGGTTGAAATGATACATACCCGAACGGACTTTAGAATAGGAGAAAATCGTTATGGGTTGAAATGATAAACCCAAGCGATTTTCAAATTAAATTGAATTTGGGATTTCGGGTTGAAAAGATATATACCCGAATATATTTTAAATTGCGGATCGAAATGATAAATATCTGTATCACTTGACCATAGGATAGAAAATTATATACAGACACCGTTGGTCTATATATAAATGTTTTGAAAACATTTCTACGGTTTTGAAAGAAATATATGGTTTTAATAAATAATGATTTTAAAGATTTATTAAAGTTGATTTAATAAGGTTGATTTGAATCAATATGAAATATGTTTAAGTATTTATTTATCTATATTTTCAAATATAGAGTTTATAATGATTTGAAATTGATTTGAAATTATATTTATTTCAGAATTATACTTAAATAAAGTTTGATTTGAAATTTATAAAATTTGAAATTCTAAAGATATGTTTTAACTTGAATTTGATTAAAAGTGACTTTAATGAATATTTCAAATGATATAAATTTAAATGGGATATTTTGTTTATTTGAATTTGTGAATTGAAGTTGTATTAGATGTTATTGAAATGTTAAATATTTAAAGCTTTGAAATATATTGAAATTGAAATGGCTTATTTTATGGTTTAAATATGTATTTGAAATCGATAGATTGAAATGGTTATTAGAAATTGAATCGAATTGAAATTGATGATTTGAGATTTGATTAAATTAAAATTTTGGAATTCGAGTTAATTTGAATCGATTTGTGAATTTTGAGGAAGCTATTTTATTTTATAAAGAAATTTTAAATTATATTTAAACTAATGATATTTTGCTTTATAAATTATTTTAATATAAACTATTTTAATATAAATCATTTTTGATATAAATTACTTTATTTATAAACTATTTTATTATATATACTAATTTTAATATCTAAACTGTTTCAAAGAAAAGTGTTGTGATTTCCAAAATGCTATGATTTCAAAGCTGTGATTTCCAAAGTGTTTTGATTTTTAAAAGACTATGATTCAAAAGCGTTATAACTTTGGAAAAGTACTATGATTTTGGAAATGGATTTATTTGAAGTAAAAGTGATATCGCATTGATATGGTTTTTAAAATGGCAATGATGTGTCGGTTTTGAAATATAACTATTTTGAAAGTTTATTAAATGACCATCGGTGAAATAATACGTAGTTATTAAAGAGACCGGGATCGGATATGGACATATTCTCTGTCGATACCGAAAACCACTTTAATAACTATTATACGCGGAGTGTTGATCCAGAATGAAGTGGATGGTTTGGTGAACGCGTTGACTGAAGAAAGAGAACGATTTTGGATGACCCCTGACATGACTAAAACAGGAGCCGCGCCGGGCCATTGAGGTTTGCCACCTCTAGCGGACACACTTCTTCGTTACCATATCTATTACTTTTGTGATTCGATTTGGGTGCACCCCTCGATTTGGGAGTGTTGTTTCGCGGTGTTGGGGTAGTAGCTGCTATGCCCAACATCAGTCCGGATCAGGCAACTACTAGTATCCTAGTTGGTATCGCCTCATGTACCTTGTCATACTGATTATTCTATTCGCGACCACTACGATTTTGGTTTGTACCTTTAGTATATGGATTGCCCTCTGGTGACTTCCGGTTTTGGGGAAACTACGGTCTTGTATATGCTCTTGGGAATAAAAATGTGTTAAGGGTGGAATGGGCCATGACTTAACGCTATTTTGATATCGTACTTTACCGATTAGACATTATCTACTTAGCGTATTCTACTATATATATAGATAGTTTAATGGATCCTTAGAGGATGGTTATCCCAAACATCCTTTGAGTCACTTGTATTTCAGTCGTTATTTCACTTGAGTTGGATTTATTGATATAAGAATGTTAATCCTGACTCGAGTGTTTTGTGTTTTCTTCACGCTCGGGTCAGACTGAGTGATACAGTATTTGAGACTCACCTTTGGAGTTGGAGCTTCGCTTGGAGATCCAGCTATCTATCCAGCTTTAGTTATTCAGTTGATTCCAGTGATGTATTCAGATCTTGTATTTGACTATTGTATTGAGATATCTATTGTATTCGAGACTTCTGTTGTCTCCTGTATAACTCTGGTTTATATATATATAGTAGCTTCATGAACTACTATTCTTTTGTTTCCGCTGCATTGTTGTTATATTACTCTGTGTCTGTGATCTGTGATTATTTTATTTACTGTATATGCTGAGTTTTGCCATTTAAATTAACAACGCGGTATTTTGAGCAATTCAACACCGGCATGAGTGTCTACCTATACACTTATAATGGATGCGAATGGTCCAAAATATCGGGTCGTTACAGTTGGTATCAGAGCTTTGGTAGCTCTAGGCAAAACTTAACATATAGGGTAAATGTATTTACAGAATCACTCCCATTCGAGTTTCAACCTCTTCCTTTTGACTCGATTCCTTTGAATTTTGGAACGTTCCCTGCGATTCCAAAATAAAATTCCTTCGTGTCCCTCACTATTTGTCTTCTTTCAATCCTGGAGCACCCCATAACTCCATTCTGAATGTTATCTATAATAGATCGGCGGTCTCGCCAATCTTCGAATGATTCGTAAAGGATTAAACTCCTTTATAATAGGCATCGATTTACCGGAGATTTCTGTATCCTCAGTTTACGATGCTATCTATTACCTGCTATACCTGAATTCCATCTCTTGAGATCGAGTGTTGATTTACCTCGGAATTCAGCATCGATCTTATTCTTGAAGTTACGGACGACCCGGTTAAGGTTGCCCGTGAATTAAATAAACTCCTTCATCTCCCGATTGTGGAAATTGAATTATCTTATCTTCTGTTTCAAACTTATTTTTCGAATCAAAATTCTCTTTGATTTGAGTCCATCAAATTTGAATCTCTATCTTTGCTTTGAAATCTATTCTTATATAGTCGAGCGAGGAAGTGTATTTGTAAATTAATATTTAAAATGTTTTATATATTGTGTTATTTGAGTTGTTGATGTTGATTTGGGTTTCCGATCGATACGTTTGATCAACGCAATCGATAGGATTTCCAAAACACTTGAACAGAGCAAACTGACACAATATTATTTTCAAATTTGGTAAATGAAATAAATTGTTGATTATATTGTAAAAATATAAGTAAAATTTTCTGGAATTTAATAAGTTAATTAAATTGTTTGTTTGAAATGATAATATTTGATTTTCATTTATTGTTCTAAATAAATTTATAAATGCGGTTAAAAATTGATTTGCAATTTGAAATGATTTTGATTCAGAAATTTGAGAATTTAGTTTCCGGTGATTTCGAACTTTGGTTTTAAAATTTTAAAGAATATATTATTGAAAGTATTTTCGAATAGAAATTGTTTTCAAAGAATTTTAAAACATTGAAATCAGTGCTCTTCTCTTTGTCGTTGGAAAATAATTTCGGTGATGGCGGCCGCGTCATCGACATTCATTTTCGAGTTTCGAAGTGGAGAAACCATTCTGTAGCCTTGCTACGGTTTTGTTGGAAAATATTTTAATTTGAATTTCTTAAGTATTACTTGATTTATATATATATATATATGAAAATGTTATTTTAAATTTAATTTGATTTAATATATATAGTATATAAATAATTATCTCTAAAGGTTTGAAATTTAACGGGAATTTAATTCTTAAAATTATGTTAAAGGATGTTTCCAATTATAAATAAAGCTAAATTTTGGATAAATGTTTGAACTTGAAATAATTGAATTTGAAATTTTATTTGTATAGTACTAAATTGCATTCCAATATAACTTACCTAAATTATTCAGAAGTTAAAATGTAATTGGGTAATATACAATATAAAATGATTTTATAAAAATTGAGTGTTTATAATAAATGTTATACACTAGATTTTAATTATAAAAAAAATGCTAATAAAGATGATAAAATAATTAATTGAATATAATAAATTTTGTTCTAAAAGAATTAACAAATTGAATTTGATCAACTTATGAAAATACCTTGAATTTAAAAGCAATTAGTAAATATAAATTAATTTAAATCGAAACTTTTATGGTTTAAATTAATTTATATGTGTTAAATATATGTGATTAGATATATTAAGTAGAATAAATTTAACAATAATTTGGAATAAAGAAGAATTTAAAATTGTTGAAGAAAATATGATTATAATAAAAGACTATTCAAATTTATGGTTTTAGAAATTGTAAATTGAAGAAGATGGGATAATAAGATAATGAATTTAGAAATAGTTGAGATTGATTTTAGTGAAATCAAATGGATTAAATCAATTATTGAATATCAATTAATTTAAATTTGAAATTATATGGTTTAAATTAACTGTTATTCTATATTTCAAATCTGTTTTTCTTTCTGGTTGTTTCTATTCTCCTACCTCGTTCCTTTTCGGGGGCGAAAAGTTTTGAGTGTGGGAGAGTGTAACGACCCGTAAATTTTAACCGTTTTAATAACGTAATTAGTTGAAATTTTGTGAAATTTTAAACGATAAAATTTTGAAATATAAATTTGATATTTGGAATGCGTTTAGTTAAACATAGCAACTGGTAAATTTTCGTCCGAAAATATGAAAGTTTATTTCGTGCGTAAATTTACTTTAATTTAAGTGGAAATTAGCCACAAGGGCCTCATTAGCAAGTGAAATTAGTTTCTAGGACACACAATTGAAATAATTACTTTCAAGGACAAAATGTTAAATAATTAGTTTCTAAGGCCTAAAAACCTATAAATTATGTCCTTGAAAGTAATTGGACTGCTGACTTTGTCCTTGAAAGTAATTATTCTGCTGACTTTGGCCTTGAAAGTAATTTCTTTGAATGTGTGTCCTAGAAACTAATTGAACCGCAAAGTTTGTCCTTCTAGTGAAATGCCCCTTAATTTAATCAGTTAAAAAGCGATGAAAATAAAATGTTTCCGAAACCTAAATATTTTTACATAGAAAAATTCTAAACCATCTTCTGAGCAAGATGTCAGTTTGTCGTTTTTCTAAATTCGGACATCTTTGGCTCCGTCGATCTTATTTTTCAGCGTTTTTCTTGCATTTTTCGATAGTAGAAAATTCGAATTTTTATAATTCAATCATACCACTGATATCTGTGTACCGTTTTGATTGTCTCATCGTGCTGATCTCTACGGTATATTCAACTCTGTGTTTTGAAGTCTGATACGGGGCGAAACCCGCAACACGGTTAATCGTATCGGTACCCATCTACAACGTTTGAGCCTTTTGAATTACTTGTGTCCATTCATTTTCTACCCGTCGAATCAGGAAGCATTGCCTTTAATTATTCCAGCTGTTTGCAATTAATATCCCCTAATTTATCGTGCCTTTCACTATTCCCTGACATTTCAATATAATTTGTCTATTCCTCTCTTTATTTGTTTTGTTATACGTTCTCTCTCCTTCTTCTTTTTGTTCTGCAAATAAAACACTCCCTATATTCATTCTCTCTGTTGCAAATTCATGACCCTTCAAGCCTCAGCCACATCTCCTTGCTCTTTCCTCCTCCACCTTGAAGTCACGCAGCTGGCTCGCCGTTCGCCTCATCACCCACGTGCATACAACCAAGACCCCGACCACAACCCACGACCTTGCTAAGCACCGCCGTTCATCTCCTCACCCATAATCGTCGAGCTTCCTCCTCAGTCGCCTCCAACCTTTTATTCCCCTCATCGGCTAGCGAACCACCCACCGACCCGCACCTTCACAGCCTCGTGTCCACACTTCCTCGCCTCAAACCCAAAACCGAAACCCATCGCCCAGCCAAGCCGCATCTTCTCATGCCGAGATCCTCGCCTCACCTTCCCCTACGAGCTGCTCCGCCCTCCACCACATTTCACCTGCCTTGTAGTGCCGTTTCCGAGCACTACATCCATCTTACCCACTCATGCTGGCCTTCTTCTTTATCTTGTGTAAGTATATATATCCTATATTGTTTGTTTGTTTTAAATATAGTAAACTATATATATATATTTTTTTTTGAATGTATGTACAAACTTATATCTTGTTTGCGTGTGAGTTTTATCTATTATATGTATATAAAGGTTGTATATATTTTAAAGTGTATTAGTTGCTATTCATATATATATTATATAAAATTTACATTTTTACTTTCATTCTGCACAAGTTACAGTATTATATATATTGCATTAGATCTTTAAAGTGGGTTTTGTAGTAGTTCAATATATTCTCTGTTTTGATTCTAAGTATACAATATTTACAGAATTTTATATATAATTTTATAAAGTTATTAGTGCCGTTACATATTTTGACTACAAAACAGTTTCATAGCCGCATATATGTATAACTTTATATATTTATTTTACAGTTTGTGCTTATAGTTTTAAGTTTACTGTTAGTATATAAATATTTACTCATATAGTTTATATATAATATGGATTTTTAATTTATATTTGTAAATATATATAGTGTATAAGTGTTTCCAGTAAGGGATACGTGCCATATTTCATATACAGTATAGTATGTTATTTATAACAGTTGGAAGCTTAAAGATTGCTTTAAAATTGGCTTATGGCATTTATATTGTGGCCAGTTGTTATATTGTTGCAAGTTTACAAGCTAAGTATATTATATGCAAGTTATAAGGTTACTTGTTAAATTATAATATAAAGTTATATTGGTAGTATTTATGATATGTTTCGAATAAATTTACGTATGTTTGTACAAGCTTATATAAATACCGGCATTGAACTGTAATATTATATATACATATTATTTTAAAAGTTATTAAGTTTATATAAACATTTATTTAATTTCCAATTATATGTATAGTTTCGAAATAACAGCAGTTAGACTACATGTTCACGATATCAAATCTCCCTTATGTTTTATCGGAATGGGTTGATTTTATTTTTAAAAAGGAGTCAAAGTTACCTAGTTTATGCCTGTCAAATTTCAGTAAAATCCGACATCGTTTGATTAGTGGTCGAGGATCTGGAAGTTAGACTCAGACAGCTGTTCTTTTGTACTTAGAAATTATTTTACACTGCTGCAAACACGACCTAAGTTCATGTTTGACGCATCGTATCTCTTCTGTCTTACGTCGGAATGGGTTGATTTTATTTTTAAAAAGAAGTCAAAGTTACCTAGTTTATGCCTGTCAAATTTCAGCCAAATCCGACATCGTTTGATTAGTGGTCGAGGATCTGGAAGTTAGACCCAGGCAGCTGTTCTTTTGTACTTAGAAATTATTTTACACTGCTGCAAACATGGCCTAAGTCTATATTCGTGACATCATAACTTCTATCATCTCTTGTCCAAATCAAGTGATTCTTTTGCAGTTTAAAATACAAGTTTTGATCTTTATTCATACCAAATTTCAGACCATTTCGATCTCGGTGGCACATAGAATTATATTGTTAAACTTTGACGCATGACATATTTTATTTGTTGCTATGTTGAATGTTGTGATTTGATTTCATCGATTTCTGTTATCAGCTTTGATCGTTGAATTCGTGCCGATTTGTTTTGCTTGGATTTGTAACTCAATCTCTATGTCCGTATCAGTGTGCGTATCTGTGTCATCTTCTCTTGCATCTCTAGCCTCGAAAGGTGAGCAATCACTCACGATTAATGTTCTTTTATTTATTAAATTTGATTTCAATTGAAACGACAATTGAAATATGCTGCCGTTAGTTATTTATATTGCTATACCTATGCCATCATCTGTATCTGTTCACCTGTGACACCTGACATCATTATCTGTTATTTATATTGATATATATATATGCCATCATCTGTATCTGTTCACCTGTGACATCTGACACCCTTATCTGTTATTTATACTGATGATATATGTCTGTTACCGTTGTTATATTATTATCATATCTGTTATCACTCTGCAAGTTCCCTGTTAGTATAGTATCACTATGGGTTGAAATGATACATACCCGAACGGACTTTAGAATAGGAGAAAATCGTTATGGGTTGAAATGATAAACCCAAGCGATTTTCAAATTAAATTGAATTTGGGATTTCGGGTTGAAAAGATATATACCCGAATATATTTTAAATTGCGGATCGAAATGATAAATATCTGTATCACTTGACCATAGGATAGAAAATTATATACAGACACCGTTGGTCTATATATAAATGTTTTGAAAACATTTCTACGGTTTTGAAAGAAATATATGGTTTTAATAAATAATGATTTTAAAGATTTATTAAAGTTGATTTAATAAGGTTGATTTGAATCAATATGAAATATGTTTAAGTATTTATTTATCTATATTTTCAAATATAGAGTTTATAATGATTTGAAATTGATTTGAAATTATATTTATTTCAGAATTATACTTAAATAAAGTTTGATTTGAAATTTATAAAATTTGAAATTCTAAAGATATGTTTTAACTTGAATTTGATTAAAAGTGACTTTAATGAATATTTCAAATGATATAAATTTAAATGGGATATTTTGTTTATTTGAATTTGTGAATTGAAGTTGTATTAGATGTTATTGAAATGTTAAATATTTAAAGCTTTGAAATATATTGAAATTGAAATGGCTTATTTTATGGTTTAAATATGTATTTGAAATCGATAGATTGAAATGGTTATTAGAAATTGAATCGAATTGAAATTGATGATTTGAGATTTGATTAAATTAAAATTTTGGAATTCGAGTTAATTTGAATCGATTTGTGAATTTTGAGGAAGCTATTTTATTTTATAAAGAAATTTTAAATTATATTTAAACTAATGATATTTTGCTTTATAAATTATTTTAATATAAACTATTTTAATATAAATCATTTTTGATATAAATTACTTTATTTATAAACTATTTTATTATATATACTAATTTTAATATCTAAACTGTTTCAAAGAAAAGTGTTGTGATTTCCAAAATGCTATGATTTCAAAGCTGTGATTTCCAAAGTGTTTTGATTTTTAAAAGACTGTGATTCAAAAGCGTTATAACTTTGGAAAAGTACTATGATTTTGGAAATGGATTTATTTGAAGTAAAAGTGATATCGCATTGATATGGTTTTTAAAATGGCAATGATGTGTCGGTTTTGAAATATAACTATTTTGAAAGTTTATTAAATGACCATCGGTGAAATAATACGTAGTTATTAAAGAGATCGGGATCGGATATGGACATATTCTCTGTCGATACCGAAAACCACTTTAATAACTATTATACGCGGAGTGTTGATCCAGAATGAAGTGGATGGTTTGGTGAACGCATTGACTGAAGAATGAGAACGATTTTGGATGACCCCTGACATGACTAAAACAGGAGCCGCGCCGGGCCATTGAGGTTCGCCACCTCTAGCGGACACACTTCTTCGTTACCATATCTATTACTTTTGTGATTCGATTTGGGTGCACCCCTCGATTTGGGAGTGTTGTTTCGCGGTGTTGGGGTAGTAGCTGCTATGCCCAACATCAGTCCGGATCAGGCAACTACTAGTATCCTAGTTGGTATCGCCTCATGTACCTTGTCATACTGATTATTCTATTCGCGACCACTACGATTTTGGTTTGTACCTTTAGTATATGGATTGCCCTCTAGTGACTTCCGGTTTTGGGGAAACTACGGTCTTGTATATGCTCTTGGGAATAAAAATGTGTTAAGGGTGGAATGGGCCATGACTTAACGCTATTTTGATATCGTACTTTACCGATTAGACATTATCTACTTAGCGTATTCTACTATATATATAGATAGTTTAATGGATCCTTAGAGGATGGTTATCCCAAACATCCTTTGAGTCACTTGTATTTCAGTCGTTATTTCACTTGAGTTGGATTTATTGATATAAGAATGGTAATCCTGACTCGAGTGTTTTGTGTTTTCTTCACGCTCGGGTCAGACTGAGTGATATAGTATTTGAGACTCACCTTTGGAGTTGGAGCTTCGCTTGGAGATCCAGCTATCTATCCAGCTTCAGTTATTCAGTTGATTCCAGTTCTGTATTCAGATCTTGTATTTGACTATTGTATTGAGATATCTATTGTATTCGAGACTTCTGTTGTCTCTTGTATAACTCTGGTTTATATATATATAGTAGCTTCATGAACTACTATTCTTTTGTTTCCGCTGCATTGTTGTTATATTACTCTTTGTCTGTGATCTGTGATTATTTTATTTACTGTATATGCTGAGTTTTGCCAATTTAAATTAACAACGCGGTTTTTTTGAGCAATTCAACACCGGCATGAGTGTCTATCTATACACTTATAATGGATGCGAATGGTTCAAAATATCGGGTTGTTACAGTAGGTTTCGGAGCAAAGATTAGGAATGAAGCTTGGATCCGAGGTGAGTGGGAACATTTTTAATAAGATGATTATTTGTAGTAAATTTTAATACACACTATTTGACCTAGGTTTTTAGAAATTGAACTGTAAACGCTGTCTAATTAAATTGAAAATTTAATTGTTAGTATATGAATATAATTCATCTTTTCTAACCTAGATATGTAAATTAACCTATAAACTTATAAAAATTGGGTTACTAGAGATGTTAATAGTAACCGTCAATTAAACTAATCTATTGTAAACTTGTGTAAATCTATGAATTTAATTTGAATAAGAAGTTTGGATAAATTACAAAGATTGGGTTACTGTAGTTAGGGTTTACTTTAAGAAACCTGAGAATGACGGTAATTAATAAATATACAGTTAACAATTATTAAACAACCTTAAATTTTATACCGCGACTGTTCGACCACATTACTTAGAGCGGTCGACAACAAGCGGTTGACCGCCCTAGTATATGGCGATCGACCAGTAGGCGTCCCAGATACACAGGTTGAACCTTGGCCTAAGGCCCAGGTTATAAATAATAAGTAATTGTTTATATTATATACATTGGATGTTAGGAATAGGGGGAAGCTAGTTCCCTATGAGATGACGTTAGGACGTTGCGGACTAGGTAAATGCTATTTATCCAACGGGGGTTGATATTCAACTGGAGGCGATTCTATCGCAAATGACACTCACAGGAGGTTCTATAGTGAACGCGCAACACTAAAGTTTGGATTCGGTACTCATGATTACGATCTATTTGTAACTGCAATTGATATAACATTCTACTTAGAGATTTTTTATTTATTAATTTCTAATGTTCGTAATCATTAATTATATCAAATATAACAGACACATAAATAAGAAAACCAAAATGAATACTTTTACTTCGAGCAAGAGTTATTACAAAGTTAAGCTTATGTAACAAATTACATAATTTACTATAAGGCATACCCTTAACTCTCTCGTTCTATAGGTTAATACAACTAAGTCAAAATAGAAGATCTCATGGTAATGACGTATGATAGTTTTTAGACTTAAGGGTTTTGTTGATCTTAAGTAGCTGGATTGTACATTAATTATGGTCAAACACATGGCATGAAAACCATGTTATGACCATAGTTGGGTATACGTTAAACTACTTGAAGTGAAACACTACTCAGAGAAGATTTATCTCCTTTGTTATAGAAGGTTAGTATCATTGTAATTAGCAGCCAGCTGAAAGTCAAAATCTCTGGTCAGAGTAAATTGGTTAATATATAGCAGTCCATGCAATTAACTACAGATATTAATAGAGCTTTTGACTTTAAAGAAGACCCTAGATATCGAATTGATACAAAATTGAACAAAAGAAAACGTGTACAAAATGTTGTTACTAGGTGTAGCTAATATAAATTAGAAATTGGATTTGACCAAATGATTTGTAAGTGAATGAACTTGTGCCCGATACTATACTTTAGCAAAGTCTTTACATGCTTCAGCATTTGAATTGTTTAAGTAAACCGTTCATACTGGAGAGTCAACACAAATGTGTTCGTTAATTTTCGAGTTCGACTGTAACAACCCTGTATTTTGTGATTATTTTAATTATATGTTTTAATTACTTTAATTTAATTTCTTGATTTAAGAACTTTATTTTATTTATTAAAATGGATAAATTTTGTTATTTTAAATATAATTTTGATTTTTATGTGAATTATAATTCCAAACAAGAATAAATAGAGTATTTTCCAGAAATGTGAATTTTGGTCATTATGGTCAAACTTTGACTTTTAATTTAAAAATTTAAAAAGTTTAAAATTTTTAATTTTATCTTTTATTATGAAAGTAAATAAAATTTCAAGAATACTGCTTTTTGTTTCGTTGAAATCTGATTTATAATGTGAAAGTTATGCCCTTTTAAATATTGTGTGTAATTAGCTGTATTTAACAAAATTGTTTATTTTAAATTATATAAATAATATTTTATTTGGTCATGTAATGTTCTAATTTATGTTTATATGGGTAAAATAACTTGTTATGTATATGTTTTGGTTTTAAAACATTTTTCAAAATGTAATTGACATTTTCCAATGTCAGTTGTATTCTGTTGATAATTTTAATCTCCAGTTTCAATTAATTAAAGGAATTCTTTATTTATTTCTCTTTTTCCTTAAGATCTTATTTTATTCTCATTCCCACTTTATTTTGTTCCTCATTTATTTCATTTATTTGACCTTTTATTTGTTTTAAAGTGAAATAGAAATTTTATAAAACTAGTGATATTCTATTTGTAATTTTTAAGTCCTGTTTTGAATTTTTAAACAATTTCTTTAGTTCTTTTTCTAATTTCTCTAAATTTAATTATTTATTTCATTTTGAAAATATAAATGAATTATTATACTTCACATTTTGTTTTAAAATATTTTTAAAATGAAGTAGATATTTTTCTAAAGCTTGTGATGATTTAATTGTAATTTTTGAACCCTGTTTTCAATATTTAAGCAATTTCTTTAATTCTTTTCTTATTTTCCTAAATTTATTTATTTATTTTATTTATATTTTGTTTTGTTTTCAGTTCTGAAATTCATTTACTTATTTTTATTTGTTTTATTTGATTTAAAGAAAGGAAATATTAAGAGACTTGACTTTATAACTTGTGACCTTTCATTTGCCTAGTCTTTCCATTTTCCTTTGACCTTTCACTTTCTTTGTTTTGGCCGTACACTTTCCTATGCTATAGCCGTGTATTCTCATCAGCATTCATGTGAAAATACTCCTTTTCATTTCATTTTTCACTGCCAAAAATATTGAAGGCATTGTCTCTTTATCCACTTTTCTTCCTTGAATTTCCCTTGTTTTCCACTTGAATTTGCCATGACTTGCTCTTGTCTAGCTCGGCCTCAACCACCACCATCTTCTCCGACCACCACCATCCCTTCTTTCCCACTTCATCCACGGCCAAATCATCCCCCTCCTCTGACCTGAAGTGGCCATGGCCTCCTCATGAACACAACACCACAAAAAGTTGCAAAATTTCCATGGAAATCATGCTAGCCGACCAATACTTCAACACCACTTCCATATTTTGCCTTGGCCACCTCCTTAGCCTCCACCAACATCATGACCTGACCTCTGACCATACACCTACCCACTGACCAGACCTGAAATTGAATGGCCAAGCCCAAACCACCCATGGCCGAGCCCAAAACATTGATCAAAACACCTCCTTTTGCTTTGCCTTTTGCACTTCCACCTTTGTAACTTCCAAGACCATTTGTATTCTTGACTGAGCCATGTATTTCAGATCCAAACCTGACCATTACTACCTGAAAACATGTCATGGTTGAACCAATATAGCCTTGTGGTCGAGCATATGTGAGGTTGGAGTCAAGAAAAATTTGTTTGAAAGCTAGGTGATGTTATTTGTCTAGCCTAGTTTCCATTTATTTCAATTTATTCTTTTGTATTGTAATTATATTTATGTGGCTTTGTTTTGTTGTTATATACAAGATTTATATCTTGGCTCTATCCATTCAAATCTATCGTGCTTGTCATGCCTTTGGAATCGTGCTTGTGTGTTGTTTTGGTCTCTAGCTTTGTAAAAGGTGAGTCTTTCTCACTCTGACATTTATACTTATGCAAATGTGAATTGACAACAATTGAATGTGTAGAATATTATATATGATGTTATAACTGCCTATGATTATTAATTATATGATGTTAAACCTATTATTTTACCTATCATATTATCTGTTACTGTTATTTATTGTAAAACTGTTCATTTATATCTGTTTCTCACACTGCAAGTTCCCTGTAGAATAGAATCACTATGGGTTGAAATGATACATACCCGGACGGACTTTAGAATAAGGAAAAATCGTTATGGGCTGAAATGATAGGCCTTAACGGTTTTTATTTATTTTATTTTAACTTGGGATTATGGGTTTGAAATGATAGAACCTGGATTTTTGCTTTTTAAACTACGGATTGAAATGATACATATCTGTATCAGTTGACCTTAGTTAGAAAACTATATACAGGCCCGTGATTATTTTTATAAAGTATTTTGAGTATTTTAAATATTTTTAAAATTGTAAAATTATGAGAATTTGATTTAAATTTGATTTTTAATATTTAAATAAAGAAATTTGGATTTTTCTAGAAGTTAAAAATGTAATTTAAATGAATGGTAAAAGTGAATTTTTGAAATATAACTTAAGTTAGAAATTTGGAATTTTGGTTTTAAAATGATATTTAACTTATATAAATAAAATGGAAATTTAATTATATTTGGAAAATGGTAAATATGATAATTTGATTTGAATTTGAATCTAAATGATTTAATAAAGTGTTATTGAGTTTTCTATGTATTAAAATGGTTAAATAAATGCATGCTTAAAAGTGTAATTTTAAAATATAACTTGACTTGGAGATGTGAATTTGGTTTTTATTAAAGGTTTAAATTAATTAAATAAATTGGAAATTTAGTTTAATGTGTGAAATGGTAATTTGAAAATGTAAGTGTTAATAAATTGTAAAAGGTAAAAATGGGAAAATTGTATATTTGAATGGTTAAGTAAAACTATTGAAAAATTGGATTTTATTGTAAAGTTTACTTTATAAAAATCATATGTAAAAAGGTATGTTAATGAACATTTTTGAATGTTAAAAATATGCTTTTTATAATGCTAAAAAGGTTTAAATCAAAGTTTATTGTTTGCTGGAAATACACTAAAATCTGGAAATATTTTAATAGCATTCAGAAATGCTATGGTTTCTTAAATGAACTAAAACTTAAATAAGAGGCTATTACAGCAGTTCTGTAATGCTGTAGTTGCTGTAGTTGAACTAAATAGACTAAAACTTCACTCAGGTCTATTACAGCAGTTCTGTAACTGCTGTAGTGGTCTGCTGTCTTTGCTGAATTTAATTAAAACCTTTAATTTGAAACCTGAGCTATTACAACATTTCTGAAAATGCTGTCTTTGCTGTTTTAAACTAAATTTCAACTAAACTTAGATCTAACAGCAGTTTTAAAATGCGGTCTTTGCTGTTTTAAACTAAATTTCAACTAAACTTAGATCTAATAGCAGTTTTAAAATGCTGTCTTTGCTGAATAAAAAAATGTTTTCAAGAATAACTTATAACAGTTTTTTTTGAATGCTGTGAAAGGCTGAAATTTTCAATGTTTATGGTTTTTAACTTAGTAAATGAACTCAGGATAGTTTAAAACTTTGGAAATTGAATACTTGATTTGAAAGTATAATAATTACACTTTTAAATGGTTTAGATGAATTATTTTGATTGAAATATAAATAATATATATAAGGTGACTTGAAATGAAAATAAATGAATGATATCTTTGAATTTAAAAGGTATTTAAAGTTGAATATTTGGATTTGAACTCAAATGATGATTTGATAATGAAGTTTTGAAAAGATATGATATTTTGATATATTAAATGATTTGAAATGAAGTTTTTGAAAAGATATGATGTTTTGATATATTAAAATGATTTGAAATGAAGTTTTGGAAAGATATGATATTTTGATATATTGAAATGATTTGAAATGAAGTTTTGAAATGATATGATATTATAAATATATTGAAATGGTTTGGAATTGATTTAATCTTTATTTTGATAAAGATTTGGATTTGAAATGATATTCTATTTTGAAGTATAAAATATTATTTTAAAATTTTAACCACGGGTTATAATAACGATTGGTTGTTAAAGAGACCGGGATCGGATATGGACATACTCTCTGTCGCTACCGAAAACTACTTTAACAACTGTGTACGCGGTGGAGTTTTCAGAATGAAGTAGGATGGTGGCGACGATCCTAAGGTATATACGTGGACCCAACTCTCGTGAGTTGGCATAAGGTGGCTAAAACAAGAGCGATCTCGGACCAGTGAGGTAGCACCTCTTATCGGACGCACTTCTTCGATACCATTCTATTACTTTGTGATTGTTTGGGTGCACCCCTTGATTTGGGAGTGTTGTTCGAGGTGGAGCGGTAGTGGCTGCTATGCGTTTCCATCAGTCCGTGTGCGTAATTGGTATATCTACCCTGGCATTGCCTTATGTGCCGTGTCACCTACCATATCGAGCTTTACTACGAGTTGTGATTTCTCCCGTAGCCTGTGGAGTATCGAGGGTAGCCCCCATTTTGGGAGTATGCTAATACCGGATAGACTACTGGGACTATTACGTGTTAGGGTGAGTTCAGATTAAATGTAAAGCCCTAATGCTATTTTAAAGTATGTTTATTTTATGATTAGACATTATTATAATAGCGAATATTACTACATAGTAGATAGTTTAACGGATCCTTAAAGAATGGGCGATCCCAAGCATTCTTTAAGTTACTTGTACCTTTATTACAATTCACTTGAGTTGGTTTACATTGTATAAGTATGTATGTCCTGACTCGAGTGTTTTGTGTTTTGCTTTACGCTCGGGTCAGACTGAGTAATACAACATTCGAGACTCACCTTTGGAGCTGGAGTTTTGCTTTGAAGATCCAGATATCTATTCATTTTGTTATCCAGTTGATTCCAGTTGTATTCTGAGTTGTACCTGATTATCATACTGTTACTCCTGTTGTACCTTGGTATTCCTATTGTATCTTAATTAACTCTGATGTATTTTTATAGTAGCTTCATGAACTACTATTTCTTTGTTTCCGCTGCATTATATTACTCTGTGTTTGTGATCTGTGATTATTTATTTACTGTATATTCTGAGCTTTGCCAAATTTTTATTTACAACGCGGTATTTTGAGAAATTCAAGTCCGACATATGCGGATGCGAATGGTCCAAAATATCGGGTCGTTACATCGACCAATGTAAATTTGATCTATAAATGTTATAAATTAATAATAAAATTGGATACAGATGTTGTATTAAATTTGAGTGGCATTTTAGTTATCTATTTGAAGCCTGAAAATTATTTAAGACGATGCATAAAAGTTATACGTTGATTTAATAATGGTCTTAAATTAATTAATAAAATAAATGATTTAATTATTAAATCATTTTGGTATGAATTTTGGATTTCCAAATAACAAGAGCAAGGTTAGCCGCAGTAAGCAAAGTAGGGAAAAACTTGGTCTTCTAGGGTTATAGAGAAAGAGGCTAGATACTTGTGATCCAGTTAGCTATAAATAGCCATCCCTCTTTTCTCTCTATATATTTAACCAAACCCTAATCCAAGCTTGTTGCTGGCATTGGTAAAGCTAAAGAGGCAGTTTCATCACATAGCCAAGAAGAAAGAACAATGGAGTTCAAGGAAGGAAATAACCAGCGACCAAAGTGTTAGATAATCGGGTTGATCTCGATAAGTTAACATCTTATTTTAATAATTTATACATGTATATTTTGATGCATTCTCCCATATATATATAGTTCGGTTATAATAAAACTATAAGAATTATTTTTGAAATTAAATATATACAAATATATAATTTATGAATTAACTTAATGATTAAAACATTAGATATTCATATAACCATTCTTAGTTTTTAAAAGAAATTTAACATTTCCACATCTATAAATATATATATACACACACACACGCGCGTGCGCGCACACACACTAATATTTTATATATTAAATAGTTTATCAATTATTATATCCAGTTTTTAAAAAAGTAAAATTATTTTCAGCTTAAGATAAAAATTATTATAGTAAATTATATTAATTATTAGTTTTTATACGCAAATTCTCTTCATCAAAACTATATCACTTTAGACTTATGGAATTTGATAATGGTAAAAATTCCAATATCATCCATATTCAACTCTATAGTCCAAACACAAAGTACTTGGTTCAATAATAACAATTATTATTAACCGAACTGCTCTAGTCAGAGATTTTGACTTTGAGTTGATTGACTTGACCGTGATATTAACCCGGTATAACTGAGGAGACGAATCCTCACTTGAATAGTGTTTCACTTCCAGTGCTTCCAGTCGACCCAACTATAGTCGTTTGATGGACGCCATACCATGATTTAACTATAATCAATAGAAGACTATCGAGTGAATCATTCCATAGTTATCCAATAACTATTAGTACGTAACACCTTGGTGCCCTTAGCAGCCATGAGTAATACACTGCCCAATATTTGGAAAGCGTTACGTACTTTAATCTATACGGATGTATCAGTATCTAGTCTCGATACATCTTTACAAGGAATATTTAAAATGATATATTTATTTTCATTGTGATAAATTACTCATGGTTACAACACTTTGTAACTGCTATCATAAAACATACCATTTATGGATTTTATATTAAATATACTTTTAATTAAATTAACTAATACAACACACTATATCAAGTATATAATAGAAAGAATATATCTTTTATTTCGAACAAGATTGCTTATCAAATTTGATACATGTAACAAATTATATAATTGCCCCTAGGGCGCATCCCCTAGCTCGAAGAAAATGCTAAGTACATCGCCTTGAATAGTGTCACGCTGAAAGCATTGTATAAATATAAATGCACAAATTTATAACTGAGCTAGGGGTGATTCCAAAGTATTAAGAATACTACATGATTGTTATATGATAACAATGTAATGATAAGAGCTCACCAAAGGTCGAGAAACATACTCTGACTAGTTCCACATGATAACGGAAGTTTATCAGCATTGGAGAGAGTTGATTGAAAGATTAGATAATTAAAACAACATAGCAAATCCATTCATGAAGGGTCTAACTCGATCAGGTTTCATAATTTGATCATAGGTATGGGATAAAGATTATATAATTGGCCCTAAGTGCAAGTGAAAAAATGATAGAGTTAGGAGTCTGTCCTACGGTAAATTGTGTAATTTGTTACATATATAACTCGATAACCAATCTCGTTTGAAATAAAAGGTGTTTTTATTCTATTATATACTTGATATAATGAGTTATATTAATTAATTATTTAATTAAAAGTATATTTAATAGGAATTTCATAAATGATATGTTTTGTGATAGTAGTTATAAAGTGTTGTAACCATGAGTATTTTATCATAATGAAATATAACATACTGTTTTAAATATTCCTAGTCAAGATTTATCGAAACTGGATATCAACAGTATTCTCAAGTCTAGATAGCTATGTGAATTAGGCACATCGATATTTTCTATTTGACCTTAGTTATATTAATCAACAGAAAACTATCAAGTGAGTCATTCCATAATTATCCAATAACTATCAGTATGTAACCGCTTGGTGCCCCCCAGCAGTCATGAGTAATACACTGCTCAACATTTGGAAAGTGTTATATACTTTAGTCTCAATGAATGCAATGTTATCCACTCTCGATGTATCTTGGCTAGGAACATTTAAAATGATTTGTTTATTCTAATTTGACACAATAGTCATGATTACAACCATTTGTAGTTACTGTCACAAACACACCATTTGTTAAATATATTATAATTAAATATTTAATTATTTATAACACATTAAAACAATTATATATCAGGAAGAAAAAAACCTTTATTACGAATGAGAATTGATTAAGAGTTGATTAATTTACTATAAATTATTGAACTTCTCTTAGGGCATACGCCAAACTCTATCAATCTCCAACTTGCACTTGGTACCAATTATGGAATCTTAATCCCATCCCTTCAATCAGCTTCTTGAGAGCCAATCGAGCTAGATCCTTAGTGAATGGATCTGCTATGTTGTCCTTGGTATTTCCCTTTGCATTACGCTTCCATCTCAATGAATTCTCTAATGAGATGGAACTTCCAAACAATATGCTGTGACTTCTTATGTACTCTAGATTCCATTGTGATCTGAATTGCCGCATTGTTACCAGAGAACAAAGCCATAGGATTCTCTGTATCGGGAATCACTCCGAACTCACTCAAAAACTTGTGCATCCAGACTGCTTCTTTAGCTAATTCATTGAGGGTGACGTACTCGGCCTCCATTGTCAAATCAGCCACTGTCTCTTATTTGAATTTTTCCAACTGATGGCTCTACTGTTAAGTGTAAAGACATAACCTAACACTGACTTACTATCATCTATATCACTTTGAAAGCTAGAGTCTGTATACCCCTTCATAAGGAGGTCTCCTTGCTCGTAAATAAGGAATAAGTCTTGAGTATTTCTTCAATACTTCAGTATACATTTTACGGCCATCCAATGTTTTTCTCTAGGATTAGAGTGGTATCGGCTTGCGAATCCTAATATGTATGCCACATCTAGTCTAGTACATAGCATAGCATGCATTATGGATCCTATGGATGAAGCATAAGGAATCCTCTTCATAGGCTCTTTCTCCTCATCAGTATGAGGAGCGTCCTTCTTAGAAAGGACGATTCTAGACTATGTTGGAATATTTCCACGCTTGGAATTCTCTATACTAAAGCTTTTCAGTATGGTATCTATGTACAGAGATTGGGACAATCCCAATAGCCTCTTTGATCTATCTCTATAGATCTTTATACCTAGTATATAGGTTGCTTATCCCAAATCCTTCAGGGAGAAGTTCTTGGAAAGCTAAGCTTTCACTGATTGCAATAACAAAGTATCATTACCCATCAATAATAGATCATCGACATAAAACACTAAGAATATGATAGTGTTGCCCTATTCCTTTCTATATATGCATGCTTCCTCCATGTTCTAATAAAAACCAAACTGTTTGATTACCTTATCAAAACACTTGTTCCATTTCCTTGAAGCTTGTTTAAGTCCATAAATGGAGTTTAACAATTTGCAAGCCTTGTCCTCACTCCCACTAAATACAAAACCTTCTGCCTGTGACATAGTTTCTTCTAAATCACCATTTAGAAATACTATCTTTACATCCATTTCCATATTTCATAGTCATATAATGTAGCAATAGCTAGCATAATCTGAATGGACTTAAGCTTGGCTACAGACGAAAAGGTCTCATCATAATCAACACCTTGAATTTGACGAAATCCTTTGCAACTAGCCTTGCCTTATAAGTCTCTACGTCACCATCTACATTTAGTTTTTTCTTAAAAATCCATTTATAACTAATGGGTTTTATTCCTTCGGGTATGTTTGACAAAGTCCATTTTTTTCGTACATAGAATCCATCTCGGATTTCGTTGCTTTAAGCTAGAGTGCAGAATCTTTACTCTGTAGTGCTTGTTGGAAAGATAGAGGAGTGTCTTCATCTAAGACATAGCCTCCTTGTTGCCATCCACAAGAAAGCCATAATATCCCTCTAGTGCATGAGTTTCCCTCCTAGACCTTATAATAGGTTGTGTTTTTGTATACGGGTGAACTTGGTTCTCCTACTGGTCGCCCTTAGTGTTAACTACTTGGATCTCATCCAAGTCTACAACTTCACTGTAATTTTCTTTTATAGAAATTCCTTTTTTAAAAAGGCATCATGTCAGGAAACAATAACCGTTTGTTCCTTAGTATTGTAGAAAGTATATCCCATCGATTTTTGGGTTATCCTATAAATTCACATAGTACCGATCATGCCTCTAGTTTGTTCGAACTAACGTATATTGGACAACTTGTAACAACCCATCCTAAAACAGGCCTAAATTTCGACCCAGAAAAGGCCCACTGATACTTAGATCCA
Organism: Allium fistulosum; assembly: GCA_030737815.1. Lineage (NCBI taxonomy): Eukaryota > Viridiplantae > Streptophyta > Magnoliopsida > Asparagales > Amaryllidaceae > Allium > Allium fistulosum. The sequence continues at coordinate 285,563,074 of CM060904.1, read as the reverse complement.
TTCTAAGGCAAGTTGTTGGTAGTAAAAGAAATAACATTGTAGAGCCATAACTAAACTTTTAGAACTCACAACGGATGGAACAAAATATAATAGTAAAGTGCACCTATTTATTTCAAAACCATAAAAATGTCATAACATAAAATCCCATAAAAATCGTAACATAATATCCGTTACAACAATTGTCAAAATCCATAGGTATGCATAAAAGCAAATAATAATAAATACTGCCTCAAGCCAAGCTTCTCCATCTCTATGCATCATCACCGCCATCACTCCATCATTAACCTGTGTTGTAATGAGGAGGGAGTAAGAACAATAAGTGTTTGGTGAATAAAAACCTAAAGTCTTACCTTTTCAGTACTTGGGCAGTATATTTCAAAATAAGAATATGTCCATGAACATAAAACCAATAAAGTCATTTAATACTTCTTTATAAGAAAAGGAGGCGGGTTCAACCACTTAATACCTTCCATTCCAAAAGCAGGTTTCTAGAATCCTATATCCCAATCATACGTCATAAATAGCTAATAATGTAGAGACGGTATCCAAGCCACTTAATACTTCTAAGTGGAAAATAGGCAAACTCTGGTTATTTAAGACCATAATTAAGGTAGACCCTATCATTTAAAACCTATTTCCAGAAGCGTGCTCCTCAATGATACTATCTAGCTAACATCATATGGAATCACATAGGCCACTTAATACTTTCAACTGGAAAATAGGCAGACTCTGATCATTTAAGATTTTAATTAAGGTAGACCCCGTCTTTAAGACCTATGTCCAAAAGTGGACCCCTATAAAGATACCACTTAACGTATCCCCTTGGCCATTTAATACTTCATCTGGGAAGAAGAGGCCAGTCCAACCACTTAATACCTCAAAACCCCATAGTAGACCCTTCGTCTTAATGTGACGACTCGGGTTTTGCCCGCTCGAAAATCAACATCCGTACTTCACATTGTACTAGAATGCCGCAGATTCGACCGTTCAAATCCGATTCGCCGGAGCTATAACACAATTAAGTAAATAACACAGCGGAAGAAAAGAATAATACATTGATATACAATATCTGATACAACAGAGTGATACAATGAATATCAATATACATCAGAGATATGATACAAGAAATAGCAGCGGAAAAGAAAAGATAACATCAGCAGCGGAACAATATCAATAGAAGTGATAACTCCAAAATGATCTTCAAACAAGAATGAATCCACAACTCCAAGATAAGCAACTCCGATGAATGAACTAGCTCCAGATAATCTACTAAACCTGAATATCTAAAAAGAAACCCAACTCTAAACTACTCGTGTGGAAAATTATGAGCACCCAGAGTTTAGGAAGGGAACAATAAACTCCGGATCAGTCATGGGACTGGTGTGAGCAACAAAAACAGTTTATCTTTAAACAATCAACAAAAGAATTTTAAACATAGAAATCCGCAATGCTTTTGGAAAATGAAACTACCATAAGACCTCCCGCCACACACACAATGCAAACGCAGAATTGGAGGAGATTTCTTCTTATGATAGTCAAAGATGCTTACTACGCAAAATCAATTGGATATTATTATTAGTGCATAGTGCAGAAAACATTTCGAAAGTATAATATCAATCTTAGCCAGCATAGACATTTCGAACTATGCCTACTATAGCTACCATCCAAACAGTGGGGCGCCACCATAAGTAGATGGCAGGTTGTACAACTAAAACCGTACAAGGTTCGTATTTGGAAGATGGATTTCCAACAAATGGTCAGGCTAAGGAACTTCCTTCCGCCGCATGGGATCGCCTCTGGCGGGACGTCCCGAGAGACAAACTGCTCTCTGCCAACAAAGCCGGGTTACCCCTGTAACAGGTAACTCACGAATATGTCATCACCCGGTCCTTTGGGACCTTTATCCGAGCGCTCGATATCCAACATCACACATCATAAAGAAAGTGTATCCACATGAGTAAGTATCTGGGCTCCATACCATGATACCACCCCTTTCCAGAAGGAAATGACATACCCTAAAGGGCGCGACCCTCATAACCTTGCCGCAACATTCCTGTTTCGACCATTTCCGGGTAGTGAGGTCCTGACGAAGTCTCGTCCACAAAGCTACGCTTTTTCAAAAAGCCACGCTTTGGGTCAACAGATGATCAACCTATGATCACAAAGATAAATGATCAAACAAATGATCATATCACAAATGATCAAACACTGATCATCACACAGCAACACTCAGCATGCCACATTACCAAATTGGGAATATATCGCTGATAACTTCAACTACATAACCTCTGAGCTCGTACGTCTCAGAGAAGGGTGTTAAGCTAAGAGAATAAATTCTCCGCCACCAACAGAGATGTATTTGAAAGAAATCGGCTTTATATCTCAAAGTGTAATGTCAGACATACAATCCATACAAGTCTGTTCCGGGATCGAACAGAACCGAAGGCACTTCTCACGAAGCCCTTGCAAATCCGGATAATTTCCAATCACGTCCGGACTTCCCGTCACTAAGGATGATAAAACCTCTATACCGGGGATCAGCCGATGCAGAGTAACTCGACGGTAATCCTTCCGTTTTCAAAAATATCCGGTCTTCAACACCGGTCTTCAAATGCTATCCATATCGACGTATCACATATTCGGAATGGGTTATACGACCCAAAGGTCCTCTCCCGGCTAAACCGAATAGTGAGCGTAATATTTTAAAAACATATGGATATGAGATTTCAATTAAGTCACAACTTATTAACCAAAACTTTCTTTTCAAATGGTTTAACAAATTACCATTTTCAAATCTTTAAACAAAAAGATTTATTCTTTACGGTTTAAACAGTTTCCACACTTTAATCTTTTAAACAAAAGATTCATTCACAGATTTTCCAAATTAATTTCCATTTCAATTTGATTAACTCGTTAAATCTTTAAATCAAGATTTAACTTATAGCTTTCAAAACAATCCCATTTCAAATGATTTAAACCAATCATTATTTTAAATCTGTTAAAAATAAACAGATTCAATTCATAGCTTTTCAAAACAATTCATTCATAACTTGGAAAACCACTTTCAATTCAATATTGAAATTCCTTTAATTAAACTGGAATTTCATTTCTTATCTGAAAGCTTTTATCTTTTGAAAACAAATAGTTTCATTTCAGAAAATCTGATTCATTCATACGAGTGGAAATCCTTGGGTTAAATCCAAATTCTCAAAATTATACTTTTAAATGGTTTAAATTCAGATAAACACATTTATAACATTTTCAATCTCTAGTTTCAAATCATAGGATTCAACTTTAAACTTGAATTCAAATTTAAATCAAATTATTTAAATTTTCAAAACTCGATTAAGTTATTCAAAATAACTTTTATCTTTGAAATTCCATTTCAAAAGCTTTTCACTTTAAACCCAAATTTCAAATTTCAAAATCAATTGAAATTAAAATTTCAATTTCAAATACATCAAATTTAAATTGTCTGTGACTTAACCGATTTCCACGTGAAATCCATATTTGTGTGTGTAAAGGTGTAGTCTGGGGGTTTAACACACAATAGTGCAACATCATAAATCATCACAGATCAGGATACAGAAATATAGTTGATAAGCGGTATAACTATAACGCTCATCTTTATTCACAGATCACAGATATATATCACAGATAAGTAAATTACAGATCACAACATAAATCAGGATATATCACAAAGCATCATATATCAGGGATATCAAGCAATCAAGTCATTCAATAGAATCCAAACATCCCTAAGTAAGATAATTTAATTATCTGATAAATTTAAATCAGATTAATTACTTATGAATAAATTACTAATCTTGGTTAATTAGTCATTAATAAATTACAAATCATTTTGATTAATTATCCTTTAATCATTTATTAATTAATCTTTAAGTTAATTACATAATTAATTAACCTTGAATTATTAAATAAATCAACCTTAATTAATAATTAAGTCACTTTAATCATTAAATAATTTACTTTTAATTATTTAATTATTCTTTAATTAATTATCTTTAATTAATTACTCCTTAATTAATTATCATCCCTTAATCACTTTCGTTAATTAGCCTTCAATTAATAAATCATCCTCAAATTTATTACCTTGATTTAATTAATCACATAAATTAATTTTCCTTTAATTTATTATTCTCTAATTACTTGATTTGTCAAACTTAAATTATTAGTTAATTTACTTTAATTACTTTTATTAAGAAATTCACTTTAAGTAATTAATTTCCTTCAACAAATAAATTAACTTTAAACTTTAGAAGTTAATTAACCATTAAAACATCCTTTATATTAATTTACCAACCTTTAACATTATTAAGTTTAAAGTTTTAAAAACTGTTTTTAAAACAAAATCAACAGACCCGAGCCAAATGCTTGCATACTCGAGTTCTACTTCAAAACTACCCGAGTTCCCTTCTCCTTTCCTCTTTAAACTGAGTTTAATTCAAATTTTTCTTTTTAAAACTGTTATACTATAACACTCGCTCACGTACGCGAAATATCCCGAGCCCAACTCCCATTTTCTCCGAGACTCCCTGTACGCAGCCCATCTTCTTCTCCTTCCTAAACTCTTCACTGATACACAAAATAATGGTGCATATGCACCAACGACTTCGTCCACTCTGATCATCAACGATGATCTCTTCAAGTCGGCTATCACACATTAACTTAATCACAAACTTCAGATCATTTATTCAAACACAAATTCGAATTCGAGCCTTTCACTTGAACCTGGAAGACAAAACTGGAACCACCTGTCTTCCTATCAACGCCTCGTCTTCGATGCCTCGACTACCGGAAACCCCACAATCTCGGCCACGCCATCGCCAACTACCCCCCTACCATCACCCAGAACCACTTCACACTCGATCCATTGTTGACGACGCGCGAGGGGAAATCGTCAGCCACCCCAAAACTAGGTCATTGGAATTAAAACGACTCCCGCTGCCACCGTGGTCATCGATTGACCATCGCAACATTTTTTTCCTTCTCCTTGATCATTCCTCCACCTCTAGACCACATCTCGTCCTTCCAGATCAAAATGATCGCCCACGGCGACTAAAAATGCCCAAAACAGTCGAACACGAACTGCACCTCACTCCCTCTACTAAAAATTACGATTCTTATTTTAAAAATCAAGTTTTAGCATATAGATTCCATTCGTATACCTGAACTTAAAATGAAGAGATTCGAAAATTTGCTCATCTTAAGTTTATTCTGATAATTTGGGTTTCCAGAGACAATTTAAGGTTGTTTTTAACTTAAATGAAATTTTAAATTAAAGCTTAAGGTAAAACAATCAAGTTCGTTTAGACATCAAAGTCTATAGAGGATTTAGAGGAAGAAATTTGAATTTCTAAATCAAGTTAAAGCCTGTGGACTAACAGAGACATATATATCTATTTATCCAGATATATACAGACATATGCACATAGTTTATATACATGCAAAACACATACGTCTATCATTTGCCTAGGCATTCATCATCACAGATATTAGAATCAAGAGAATGGTTTCAAAAATGAAGTTTGCTCACCTGTAAAAACAGAGAACAGGGGACAGTCTTCTTATTTCTGGTTCTAGGTTTTAAATGCTTTGGTTTTGATTCTTGAAGCTGATGTTTTTTTGAACTGCAACTTTGATTATGTTGAATTTGTTGCTTTGTAGGTTCGAATCAAGTTGATTCTTCTCTCAAGCTTTGAAGTTATTGAATTCATTTTCCAGTTGTTTATGTTTGTTCAAGTTTTAAAGAGGATGCTTGCTTTAGGGGTTACTCAGTTTCGAATGATAAAAACTGAGATGAAGATGTTGATAAATATAAAAGAGGAGTTGTACAGGGTATACAATATTTATATTTGTTTGTACACTGGAGAGCAGAAACTTTGGAGGCTAATGCTTGAGTACTTGTTGTATATTATAATTTCTTTTGTACAATTAGATCAGAGGAATGGAGGCTGATACAATTTAGTTTGTACAAATTTGCATAAAATTATCTATACACTTATGCTTTGTCTCGGCTGATAAAATATTTCATTGTGTACTTTATGCTTCATATTATACTTTTACATTGTGTCTTGCATTTATTATGTTGTACCCTTATGTCTACAATCTTTATACTTTATTATTTGTTTCCATCTTATCTCGGCTGTACAAAGCATGGAGATAGTTTGCTATCTTGTTTTGGTTTCACACTTGTATATATATTTTTGCTATCTTGATGTCTTCATATGTGTCTTGTTTTCAAAAGCTTATGCAATTTTTTCCTTGTTTGTTTTATTTTTCTTTGTCTTAAGCTTTATTACTTTGTGGTGATGTTGATATAAATCAATTTTCTATTTTAACTTACATTTTGTCTACATTTATTCATACTATTTTACTTTTATATTTATTGTTTTATATTAAATTTATAAATTCAAATTATTATTATTAACCCATTCATTTACAATTTAAATTCAAATGTATATACATATATATTATTCAAATTTACTCATATATTACATATACATTCATATGTACACATATATACACAATATACAATATTTTAAAGTTACAAAATGATTTATACCAAACTTAGTTAAATTCGGGGAGACTCGCAATCCATTTATCGTTTTATTTCACAAATATTAATTCAAAGATTAATAAATTATCATTTTAAATATTTATAAAATTCGGGGTCGTTACACTTAAGGCCCATACTCATAACGATGTCTCACATTAATCCACTATTCGTAGGAACTGGTAGGCAGATTAGCTGGGTAGATTTCCCCTACAGAATTTGGAACCAACCTCGTGTCATTACAAATATTTATCATAAGGATATCCCACATCAATCAAAGTGTACACAACTGCTAGTAGCCTCAAGTGAAGGGCAGACTTCTGTCATGTAACTCTATTGACCTCGCACCTCTATGACTTAGCCATAAATCAATTACTCTCCATATATCTATACATACATACATATATATATATATATACATATACATATACACATATATATATACACATACACGTATATATATACACACTTATATATACACACTCATCTCACCGTTTCATAAATAAGACCTTATAAGGAATCTTCCTTTTTACGCCTTAAAATAATTATTAGGCTATATAAGAGTTTCCTTTTATTTTTCGCCTCATAATCAATTACCTTTCTAATGGTGTAAATAAATGTAAATAAATGCCTAATTAAATATGCCTTATATGCAGTAATTATACGTTAATTACGTAAATAGAGATAACTAAATATTCGCGCTTAATAAGTTCTAAACGCACGGATTTTACACTCTAAACTAGCGTTAAATGTCAATTCCCTAACCACATATTAGTACATGTCGTTTTTCTTTAAATTCCTAGGATTTCATGGGATTTTAATATCCAAAACAAGGAATAAATATTCATAACCAAACTGCAATAGCAGACTTGTAAATAAAACAGAAACTCAATTTATTACACCAATTCAATGGAATATCTTAAACAAATAAGAATTGCAGTCTAGACCTTATATTTTATTCAACTCCTCTTTTACAAAGAAATAGATAAGAATATATGTTGTAAACTACGAATAGGATTCGTAATCTAAACCCTTTATTTATTAAAGGATCAGAATTTGACCCAAAGAAGAAGAAGCAACATAGACTATGAAATTATCAAGAATTGCATAAATGAGATAAATTCCATCAAATTAATGTAAACAATTGGGAATCTCAGCATAGAATTGATATATCGAAATAAAAGGAAATTTCGAGGGATTTTATCTATCATATTTTCGAAATCACAAAATCCCTAAGTCATATTCAAATTCAAAAAAAGAAACTCACTAAACAATTGTTGAAAAGAAATACTAAGGTTTCCACTCATAGATTAGTCTTAGCTTCACTCAAATAGATTTGTAGCCTTTTGATCTCTTCCAGAATCTCTCTCTTTTGATACACACACACAATAGGGAAGAGGTATGTATATTCATTAGATTCAGAATAATTGGAGAAGAATAGGATAAGAATTGATTGGAGGAAGAAGAATCAAATAGAAAATAAGTTGAATTCTTACCTAAATTCTCTACGAAGTTTTTGAATCTTATTAAAGAGAGATGGTAATGGCATAATTTCATCATATTTCCTAAAATAATATGAATAAAAGTGGAGAGGATAGGGTTCTTATAGGAGTTGAAACACACCAGAATCGTAGGATGGAAGTAGGTAGGAAACTGGTAAGTTTGGAGCGTACAAACGAATAAAATATGGCTTCAAACCCTAGCCACCACGACAACTTTTGTTGCTAAGCGGTCGACCGCCTTTGACACATTGGATACTCATCGCTTTACATTAATGTTAAAAGTTATATATTTGACTTCTCTATGGTATTCTCCATTTATTTTTAATTTCCTCATACTTTTTTAATTACAAATGAGGAGAAATAATGAGCATATTGATAGGGGGAATACATAGTTAAAAGTTAAAGAGAAACATTATACTTACGGGTAGTTTTTTCATATAGTACACCAATGTATTTATCCCTTTTTGTTGATGATGAAGGGGGAGAAGAATGCGTGCTTTACATATTTTATATTAGCATCTATATAAAGTTGAGGGAAATAAACTTATTATAATTAACATACATTTAGGGGGAGCTATTAATTTATATTATAAGGTTGTGTGGTTGTCATCATCAAAAAGGGGGAGTATGAAAGAACCATATATATGGTGTTTTGATGATAACAAGCATACAACAATGTTACTAATATGTTTATTGAGATTTTTCAAGTCAAAACGATGATGAAAAGTTGGAAAATAAATTGGCTAAAAATATGTGAAGCTCGGACTCGAACCTTGATGGGCTGAGCGATATGCTCATGCCTTTATCACCGAACTAAGCGAGCTTTTGGAAATTATATTGATTAAGTTGACTAAAATCCTTGCTCAGTCGATTGAACCAGCCTAAGTCGACTAACTTATAAAAAACAGCCTACTGAATCAAGCCCTGCTCTTTAGACCAAAATTGCTCACTTTCAATCGACTGAATTTGGTCCTCAATCGACTGAGCTAGTAGACAAACGACTATTTTTTTGAATTGGTGCCTTCGTGTCTCTTCACTCCAAAAGTTGCATCTCTTCACTTCTACAGCCACTTCTCTTCATCAATGGCGAATTTTGAAGGTTGCACCCCTACATTGGCATCCCTACAACAACTATTAATCCCCTAAACATTCCCGAATCAATATACATTGAAACACAACTCTATGCTTTGAATTTTAGGCCTCAAACTCTTAATTCCTAAGCAATACTCCAAATTCCAAGAAATTCATGTGATTTAGGGATTTCGACTAGTGTGCTTCATCTCCACATCCTATATTCTAGTCGAATAAACTCCTTTGCCTCTACACCTCCACTCAATATAGTTTGTTCTGGTTATAGGATTTTTTGTACATCAAAGTGACATTCCGTATATCAAGATACGCTGTGTCAAAAAGTAACATTTGTTACACTATTTGTAATTGTTGTTGAAGTCTTGTTCGGTTGTTCAGGCAGAGTCTGTAAACCTATTCCTTCGGGTGAAGTGAGGGTGTTGATAGTGGAATTATAAAGGGGAGCTTTGAGACTGGATGTCAGACGAGAGGTCTGAACCAGTATAAATCGACCGTGTAATCTACTTTACTATTTCCGCTGCATTTACATTATTTTTTACTATTGGTCATCTTCGATCCTGTGCATAGTGACTAACACATTTTACTTATAGGCTCCCACTAGTCTTTTTTGTTTTGCCAAACCATAAGTCGAAACATAAAATTCGTTCGGCTTCACTATTAGGCGTTAGGACTCATTGGTCTTGGAATTCTGACCTTGAGTTTACTCAACAAGTCATAGATCCATGGACGATGGATAACTCCTTATTGGTTGTAGCGTATATAACTCAGAACCCTTGAATTTCAATCCGACCTTGAGTTTTTTGAACAAGTCAAAACGAATTATTTACTCGTAACTACCATATCGCGGCGGCTTAAGTACGTACCTTGAGTTTGCAACAAATACATATGGTTGTCTTACCTCGTCTATTCAGTATATTAATAGTACTACACATAACATCCCTAGCTTGAGTTTACTCAACAACCAATGAGTATGCAAATAATTTATTAATATATATGGTAGAGGACAACATTATACCAAAGATTCATAATCTTCAATACATTAAGTAGTATCGACTTATGGAATAATGTAATTCTTATGAATTACTCTCGTAACTCAAATATGCGACACGTGTGGAAATCATAATATACGTACATTTACGTATGTATTTCTTACTTTAGTCTAATTAGGGTTTCTTAATGTTCCACCTTTAATTTACACATTCATATTATATAAGTTTATTATTATATAACTTTTATATTTCATATTACTTATATAATAGTCTTATGTATAATATTATATTAATTAAATATTATTTAATTAATTTTAGTCAATTAACATTTTAATTAATTTTATATTATCTTAATATAACATATAATTGATTATTTATTCTATACTATAATCGCTATAATATAACACATATATCATATACATGTGTATATTATTTGATTAATTAAGCTTTTAATTAATTCATTTAATTAGACAATTCTAATTAAATTATATCAATTTCAAAATTCATTTCATATGCATATATGTATACTTATGTTATTTTCAATGTTTTGAAACAACATAATACATAATACATAAATACATTCATTAATTAATTAACTTATTTTATTAATCTTATTTATAAAAGTTTTGAGTTTTTAAATTAATTTTTATTATTTTTCACATTTTGAAAAAAATTATTATATTATAACTTTTATAATATATGTATATCATATTTTAAATTTAACTTTTAAATTTAAAATCTTATATTTTTAAATTTCAAACAATTTTGAAAATTAGCCTCAGGCCCAATTTAAATTGGGAATTTTCTATTAGGGATAACCTTTGGGCTCACAAATCTATTTGGGCTAGGCTGATTGTCAAGTAAGGCAGAGTACTTGATTATACACTTTAATTCTTTGACACTACCTTTCTAGACACCCTACTATCTGGACTGTGAACTTATTAGTTAACCCAAACATGACTAATTTATACATATAGGCTATTGGGCTCTGATACAATTGTTGGAACTGTGCCAGTCCACGGTAGAAGTAATGGGTGAATTTTAATTTTTTTTTAACCTTTTTGGATCTTTATTGGGTCAATGAAGTCTAATTTATTTATAACATTTCTAAATTTCTTCTAAATAAAATCATTATTTTTTTAAATTTGTAAAATGACTTTATATTATGTAATTAATGTTATATTATATATATAAGTGTATCATATACACATACATGTGTGTTCATGTGTAACATAGTAATCCGTGCAAGGTATAACATGTTTATGTATAGGTATTGAGATTTACACCGCAACGGACAATTAGCTCATCTAATATACAAATATATTGTTAAAATGTATGTTTATATACTTTAATTTATATACAAAAGTTACAAACACACACACACACTCTCTCACACACAGATATATAAAAACTATATTTTTATTTAAATAATTATATATATATATTTATAAATATATGTATGGAATTTTAACATTATATATATAACTACATAAGTATATTTAAATCATTTATAAATTGTATTAAATTAAAAAATTTTTGCTCCGAAGCTTAAAACAATATATATATATATATATACATATGTAATTTTTTAAACGTGTGTGTATATATATATTAAATACTTATATATATATATATGCATAAATAATACAATAATATATATATATATATTAATACTTTTAAAATACACAAACATATTTTATATATACATATACCTGATAATGCGTATGGTAAAGGTATTTTTTAATTTTAAAAATATATTTTAAAATAAATATTCGTACGAATATTATTTAAAAGTAAAAAAAATCAATTTCAAAACATAATTTTCAATTTTCAATTTTTAATAAAATTTGAAGTGATATTTTGTAATCTAAATATTTAATATATAATTTTATAATTTAAATTTTTTTAAAAGTTTATTTTTATCTTCGACTGATAATTATATATTTTTAAATGATAAAAAAATGTTTTTTTTATTTTTCTACCAAGAGTATATTAAGCGTTAATTTAATTTTATAAAGTATAAAACATAATTTATATACTATATATATCGATATAGTTGATTTATATATAATAAATTTATTTAAATAATATTTAAATAAGAATATATTTGTAAAAATTATTTTATTTCTACCAAAAACATTTTAACAATGAGACTGTATATATAAAATTACATAACCATATTTTGTATGTAGTAAGATGTAATATTTAAATTATAATATATATATATATATATATATTGTATATTAAATTATTTAAAATTAAAATTTTCTTTTTTTGAGCCGTGCATCTTATAGGCATATATATGATAGAAATTTTTATGTATATGAATAAATATATATATATATATATACACACACACAACCAATCTAATTATGATAATATGTTTATTTATTAGAATCATCACCTAACTAACAATAATATACATGGTATAAACATTACATATACTTTAACATTCATAAATAGGTTAGAAATTTACCTTATATCCTGTGCCTACAAGTACACTATGAACAATGAGATCTACCCCTCGAACTAGTTTCCAATCCAGTATAACGCTGGTCTTTGAACCGATGTCCACCAGATATTAAATAGAATTGTTTTTACTTTGATTTGACTTTGGAAATAGAGAGTTGGGAGGCTCTTAATTTTGGCCAGAAGTAAGGGATAAATAGAGGCTTCAAAAAATTCTCTAATAGGAGTGGGTTGAGATGCTTATATAGAGGAGGAATGAATACAAGTTAGGATCTATATCTCTTACCAGTTCTCACTCCCATATCCATAAAAATCTGGCCCATCTAGCCAACACACATGGCCACCCACTTTCTAGTACTATCATGGCTGAACAAAAAAGCCTCCCATATTGTCTTCGAACCCATTTAAAGCACGAACAACATATTTTGCATTTAAATCCAATTTAAATACGTATCGATATTGTATATCGATTGATATATTTATAACTATTATAAATACATTTAATTATATTTGGTCATCAAATCAAAATAAAATTTTATAACTAATATTTCATAAATATTATAATTAATTTAATCAATTTACAACAATTACAAATTTATTAAATTATTTGGTCAAAGGAGTATTCATTGTATCGGTTGTGTGACCAGTTAGGTGTAAATTTGGTCAGCGATTAATATCGAACTATTCAAATATTAACGTTCATGCACCACTCAGTAAGTGGTGTGACATTTTGGACAAATTTATTGCTTACTTGGTTTTAGTAGAAATCTAATTTCACTTTGTTAAGCGTTACCCGGTTGTGACTATTATTTACGTCAATTGCCTTCGTCAAAACTATATCACTTTGGACTTATGGAATTTGGTAATGGGCAAAATTCCAATATCATCCATATTCAACTATATAGTCCAAACAAAAAGTCCTTAGTTCAATAATAACAATTATTATTAAATAAACTACTTTGGCCAGAGATTTTGACTTTGAGTTGACCATAATACTAACCCCATATAACCAAGAAGATGAATCCTCTCTTGAATGTTGTTTCATTTCCCATACTTCCATTTGACCCAACTATAGTCACTCGATGGATGTCATACCATGATTTTATTATAATTAAAGTGGAGTTTTCATTTTGAAGATCAACAATATTATCAAGTTGAGAGAACTGTGTAAATTAGTCACATTGATATTTTCTGTTTGACCTTAGTTATATTAACCATAGAAAACTATCGAGTGAGTTATTCCATAATTATCCAATAACTATGAGTATATTACTCCTTGATTCCCTCAGCAGCCATTAGTAATACACCATCCAACATTTGGAGAGCGTTACGCACTCTAGTTTCAACAGATGTGCCGATATCTTATCTCGATGTATCTTAACTAGGAACATTTAAAATGATGTGTTTATTATATTGTGAAATAATACTCATGATCACAACTATTTGTAATTACTATCACAAACACACCATTTATGGATTTTCTGTTAAATATATTTTAATTAAATATTTAATTATTTATAACACATTATAACAAATATATAGCAGAAAGAAAAACAACTTTATTACAAATATGAATTGATTACAGAGTTTATCAATTTACAATAAATTATTGAATTGCCCCTAAGGCATACCACTTGACTCTAGCACTCATCGTCCATAGTGAGTGCAAGAGAATCCCTAAAGACTTGGTAGAATAACGACCTCTGTTCTCCATCTACATCTACCACAAACTTGATATATGTATTACCCAAAGAATTGTACTTGAATTGAGTAACATTATGGACCCAAGTCATTTCATTCGAATTCCAAGTGATAGGCTCAGGAAGAGCATGCTGATTTTTAGGCATAGTTGTTTCAACAATGGGGAGGACTTGGGAATCCACTTACGTTTCACTACCTTGGGCAAGGAGATCTGATTGGGGATAAGAATTTTGATATCGTCTTTCTTTGCTGGCTCCGGTGTAGAGATGGGAAAATGCTTAAATGAAGAAGCAAGATGACCAAAAGAGAAGAACGAAGAATATCACGGAGGGTTTCATTTGTAATGAACATCAAAAATGTCAACTTGCCCCTTAGTAGGCTCTACAGGAAAAATAGTGTAACATATAGTCTGGTTTGACTTCAATAATGCTCTTCCATACACAATATGATCTCTTTTGACTTTAGCCATATCAAAACAAACCAAATCCTCAAGGAAGCCTTCCAACTAGATAACTGTCAAAGACTGCAACACTATAGTGCTTTTTGAAAAATAGATCAAAACATGATTAGAAAGAACCATTCCCTTGTAGAATCGGCAGAAGAGCTTCATTGGGTGATAATAAATAGTTTTTCAAAAATAATAACAGATTCTACCTCTGGAATCCCAATTCTATCCTCCAAACATGTAAATAAAAAGAAGAATATTGAGTTGTCATAGCGCATTGTGATTTTGCCTTTGAGATTCCAAACTCTCATTAAGTAAATCTTAACATCAAAGAATGGTAGATTTTCACCCAAAAAGTAACCCACAAGTTGTTCACGCCAAAATGAGGTACCTGCCTCAATAACATCCAAAGGGGGTTGTTGATAACATACGCACAAATGGTTTCAGACTTTCTTGGCGTGTAAATTCTAGCATTACATGGCTTATTAGTGAATAACAATGACCAATTCACGTTAGATGGAGAGAGTTTAATCTTAGAGAACTTGCTTTGCTCTGTATTTTCAATGTTAGATGCATAGTTTTTGCCCATGGAATATAACCCTTTACGGGTGATAAAAAAAATCTGAATAGAGAACCGTTGCACAACTAACGTAGTAGCAGCTTTTAAGCAAAGAGGTGGAAATTCAAATGTATCTACATAGACCCATGCATGGAGGTTGACATAATCAATTACTGTAGGACTAGAAAAATCAAAGGTAGGTTTTAGATCATTTGCAATATATGAAGTCACTCCACTGGATGGAGTAATGATGTCAATAAATCAAGCTTATTTAAAATACCAAAAATTAGATGAAAGACCGAATCCTTTAGGTTGTCAAAGAATTGGGGACATGGAGGTATAGGCATAGAAGTTGGAGGTACGACCAGCGGCATAAAGCACTAGACAAAGCAAGAATAAGAACCTTCAGGCGCTGCCAATCCGATGTCAAATATATTTTTCCAAGTCATTTCCTCCTCATCTAGAACTAAGAAGAAGGGAGAGTGTAGAGTGCGAAGTTGAAGTAAGGATGAAATAGGAAGGGCAGAATAGACGAAACATGAGAGAAAGGCGAGGAAGATTCAAATCAGGGATAGAATGAAGAATCACCATTTAAATATGGAAATTTTTATTCTTATTTGGCTATTATAATTCCTTTTTAGTTCGGATTTTATAAATATGTACATACATATACACACACATACACACAAAATGGACATAAAATTAAAGAAAATTGGTTACACAATAGATCTGGATCGTTGGATCTCATCATGTTCACACGCGAAGTTAAAATCAAGGGGCAATCCAATGGTTGAGATTTGTTGTATCACCAAGTGTGTTCCATTATATATATATAATAAAAAAATATTACTGCTATAAATAAAAATATATTTATTTTTATCATTTGAAAAAGTCAAATATTATATATATATATATATTAATTCAAAAAGATTATATTTTAAAGAAGGGAACTTTTGTACAAACACCCTCCTCAAGTTTCAAAATGCATAATCTCCCCTCCTAATAAACATGTTAAAAAAACATACACTATACATACATACATACACACACACACACACACACATATATATATATAGACACACACATTCCAGGATATTTACAAAAAACTTTGCAAATATTTGTAGAAAACTGAGCAAATATTTGCAGAGAATTATGCAAATTTTTACCGTAGATATTTACAGAGTTCACTGCAAATATTTTCCATTTTTAGAAAAAACTAAAAAAATTGTTTTGATTGTAGAAACATGCAAATTCAAATTTAATTTCTGATAAAACAAAAGAAAATTTCACTAAAATTAAAAATAGAAGTGTAATTTTAAATATGTTTCGGTGAATGGTTTTTCACGCACAAATCTAAAAATAAAGGGCAGAACTAAATTTTCGCTTAAGAAAATATCATTTGACTTACTATTTTTAAACTGAAAAAATATATTTTAATTTGAAAAAGTAAAATTATATTACAATTTAATGTTTTAAATTATCTAATGTATAAATAATTTTAGATAGTTAAAATAACTACATATATAAATTAATAAGTCCAAATAATTTATTTTAAATATATATTTATAAATGTGTCGAAAGTTATATCATAATATATATGTATAATATTTTAATAATATAATTATATATATATATATATGTGTGTGTGTATATGTATAAATATTAATTAATAAATAAATGATTGAATTAAAAAAAATTAGTTTATACTAATTTAGATATAAATTTAAATATTCTGTGTGAGCACGTGCATGTGTGTACACATACACACTTATGACATTATCATTAACTTATGGAATTAAACATATTTGTTAACTGTTATCCTGCTATTGAACTATGCCATGTTTGGATGGGTTAAAGAGAAGTGAACCAAAAACCTTAAACCCAAACTTTGAAGACCAGAATCCAATTAAAATCCAAAGAGTTGTATAGAGCCTTGCTTGCCATTTAAAGACATCTTGCTAATCTCCAATTGAACCGAGCGATGAAAGCCAATTTTCATTAATCTCTCCTTATAATTTGATTAGTGTTTGTCCAATTTTTGACACAAACATTTTGGTACTTTTACTAAGAACTCTTGAAATTCTCATTCCTTGGATCTATCTTAAACCTTTGTAATGTTATAATCCATGAGTTAAATCTAAAATTTCTTATTGCAGGATCCTTGATTACTTAGATCACCATAAAGTCTATCATTAGATCCAAGAAAGCTATGGCACCTAGAAATGCCAAAGAGAAGCCTATTACTTGTAGACCACTAATGATGCTGAAAGTGATGGCTCTCAACATGCAGAGGAGAAAATCAACATGTTGTTGTAGACATTCAGAGTGCTCCAGAAATTGTAAAAAAGGTTGATTTGGACAGGACGATGATGGAAATGAAAAAAATGTTGATGGAGAGCCAAGAAAATATGCTGAAGCAGATGAAGGAAAACATGGATTTGAAAACTCAGATATCCCAGAGATGTTGGAGTAGAAAGTAGTTGTTATCTTCTGATTTTGAATAAGAAAGTTCATCCTTATCGGACAGTAACCATAGAGATGGAAAGCAGAAGATGAATAGAAGGGAAGCCGAGACTTCGAAAATTGGAACTGGAAAAGTTTATATAAACAACTCATAACTCGGCACCGAGTTGACTCCACAACTAGGTATGAGTTAAGGCCTTGAGTAATGAATGTTGGTTAAGATTATGAATTTCAAAATGTAGTTTATGTTTATATTAAGCAAGTAACTGATGGTTGGAGTGGTGGTGTTCAAATAGATGCTACTGAACCATCACATAGCGATCATGGACAAAGAATGATTGAACAATTTTCCCAAAGACAGTGGAAGCCAGATGTTAAGGAACTAACCGAGAGTGTCTGCGGAGAAGAACACTTAACGTAGGCCTTAAGGATTGTCGTTCAATCGATACAACTGATTTGGAGTATATTGTTGTTATGGCGAGGAGGCTGGTGAATGAGAACCAATACATGATCAATGATGATTGGAGTTCTTTTCCTATTTGGAACTCATTCACCAAAGAGATTGTACGAGAGGAGTAACCTAGGAGATTTATGATGCCGATGACGCCGTTTTATAGTGGCGGACCTCATGTAGCCGAGAAAAGCTGGAATGAGATGGAACGATACATGAGTTCGTTGAAATATGTTATGCAGGAAAGCTGCTTTGTAGTAGAAGACGGAGCTCCGGCAAAGCAGCTAACATTAATGACTGATGATATTGGGTTCAAGAATCACGATGCAGATGGGGTAGATGCGCTGACACTTGACCCTTTAAGGATTATGGCTGTGATTAGGTCGGCCTCTACAAATTGAGTTTTCATTGATTGTGGGACCTCAGTCAATATTTTGTTTAAGAAGACTTATGACCAGATGAGGATGGTTGGGCAGCATCTAAAACCATGTAAAGCTCACATTCAAGGATTTACTAGAGAGGCTACAGGGCCTATTAGATGTGTTGATTTATCGGTTGAGCTTGCTGGAGGTGACCGCAAGAGAGTGCGGATGTAGACCTTCATTATGGTTGATAGTACTATGCTTATAACGCTTTCTTGGGCCAATTGACCATTGCTAATTTCAGAGTGGCTCTAGCCCTGTGGTGCTCAATGATGAAGTTCCCAAATGAAAACGAGGTAGGAGCCATTCAGGGAGATTATAGTACAGGATGTGAATGTTATGCCGCAGAGATGAGAGAGGCAAAGCGACATGAGAAAGGAAAAGGTGCAGAGAGAACTCTGTGCATCAAATCAATTGATGCATAGAAACCACTACCTAAGCCTAGCTCATATGACATAGTAAATTTCACAAATCTATGGATTCGAGGAAAGAGCTATAGGATGCGTAGGCGGCCCTAACCGAGCTAACGATTAACATCCCGGTCAATTAGAATGACCTCACTCGGGTCCAAAAGATCGAATCTCAGCTTTTCTTGAAGATGAAGAAGGAGTTGGTAGAGTTTCTTCATGCAAAACTGGCAGTGTTTGTTTGAAAGCATTCCAATATTTGTGGAATATCTCTGGAGATAGCGTGCCATGCATTGAATGTGAACCCAGACGCCCTCCTGTGAAGCAAAAGAGGCGCGGCTTGGATCCGGAGCGATTCATGCTCTGAATGCGGAAGTGGATAAGCTTAAGGCTAATGACTTTATCCGTGATGCTATATATCCCGAATGGGTAACGAATCTAAAGCTAGTCAAGAAGCCTAACAGAAAATGGCGAACATGCATTGATTATTCAAACTTGAATAAAATGTGCCGAAAAGATAGCTTCTCGCTGCCGAAGTTGAGTAACTAATGGACTCAACTACCTGACATGAGTTGTTATTCTTTATGGATGCTTATTCCAGTTACAACTAGATACCAATGCACATTCTAGATCAAGAGTACACCAGTGACGTCACTGATTTGGGATTGTATTGCTACCACATCATACAATTCGGCTTGAAGAATGCAAGAATTACCTACTAGAGATTGGTACACTCAATTTTCAGAGATCATATCATACGCATAATAGAGGTTATGTGGATAACATGCTAGTGAAGTCATAACGATAGTGAAGCATATGGGAGATCCCTTGAAGATTTTGATATACTTTGGAGATACGTGATGAAGCTCAATCATTGAGATGTTCTTTTGGAGTTACACTAGGAATTTTTTTGGATTTTGTAGTAAACTCAAGGGGTACAGAAGCTAATCAGGAGCATATTAGCGCATTGAGAAATGTTAAAGCCTCAACGACAAGATGGGAGATGCTAATCTTAAATGAAAAGGTCGTTGTGCTGAGTCGATTCATCTCAAAAGCAATAAATAAATGTGGGTCGTACTTTGATGCCTTTAAGAAAGAGAAGGGGAAGTTTGTCTAGATGGAGGAATGTCAGAAAGCTTTTCAGGCTTTGCTTGATCACATGGAAAGACCACTAGTCTTATCGAAGCCTTTGGAAGGAGATGATTTATTTGTTTATTTGGCAGTATCTATTCATGCACCCAGTGTTGTCCTAGTATGTGAAGAGTGCAAAATCTAGAGGCTTATGTATTATAGCAGCAAGCGATTCACTAGATCAGAGAAAAATAATCCAAAGCTAGAGAAACTAGCTTATTGCTTGTTGATTGCTTTGAGGAAGTTATGACACTACTTTCGGGCTCATCCAATATAATGCTGACTGATCAACTTTTGAGACAAGTCCTACAGCGAACTAAAACTTCGAGAAGGTTATTGAAGTGGAACATCATGCTGAGCTTGTATGATCTAACCTACCATCATAGAAGGGAGATACGAGGATAGGCATTAGTTGATTTCATTAATGAGTTTACCACCTGGGATAGAAAAAAAGAGGAAGATATGTAATGAGATGTTCAGTGGAAACTAAGCACGAACGGAGCGTCTAATGAGCATAGCTTTACGGCATGAGTGATCTTAATAACCCCAAAGGGGTGAACAATCTATTATGCCTTGAAACTTGAGTTTCCCACAACAAACAATGAAGTGGAGTATGAAGCACTGATCATGAGGATCAAGATAGCAAAAGATTTGGGAGTCAACACATTTCATATTTATAGCAACTCTCAATTGGTGTTCTGTCAAGTGAAGAAAGAATTTTAGACTAAGAGAGCAAGACATGGCTCTTACTTGATGAAGGTTCTGAAACTGCTAAAGACATTGAATATTACATGATAATGCATATTTCTAAAGAGGAAAACACAAAGGCTGATTTGTTGGGCAAGCTGGGTAGCTCTGGGGATGCACAGATTATGGAACTGGTTCTAATTGAAGTCTTGTCTACTGCAAGCATCAACCAGATGGACGTCGATAGGATCTTGGAGGCTAAACTGGAAAAGGAGTTGTGGATGACTCCAATCAAAGAATATTTGTTGAAGTGAACTCTTTCGAATGGTAGAAATGAATGAAGGAAACTCCTACACAAAGTACCATGAATTATTATTCAGGAAGGAGTTCAATATAGGATAGGATTCTCTGCCTCCCTATAATGGATTGTCACCAATGAGGAAGCTAAAATGATCCTTGTGGAGGCATACGAAGGAGCATGCGACGATCACATCATGGGACAGACTTTGGTAAGGAAGATTCTTCGCTATGGAAACTTTTGGCCAACAATCAACCAAGATATAGTTGGAGTGCAATGGTGCCAAAGATTTGCAAAGATTCCTAGAGCCCTATCCACAGTGATTACACAAATAATCAGTCCATGGCCATCTGAAGTTTGGGGGATTGACATCATCGGTGTTCTACCAATGTCAAAAGGTGGAGTAAAGTATGACATTGTTGCAATTGACTATTTCACAAAGTGGGCTGAAGCGAAACTGCTAGCCATGATCACTACGAAGAAGGTGATCAACTTTGCGATGAAAACATTATCTATCGATTTTGAGTTCCTAAGAAAATTTTCATTTACAACGGGACCCAATTCATTAGTGTTGAATTCAAGGATTTCTGCAATAAGTACTAAATTGAAAAGATATTTGCGACTGTCGCACTCCCACAAGTTAATGGATAGGTGGAGATGGTGAACAAGACCATCAAATCCATTCTAAAGAAACGACTAATGAGGGCCAAGGGCAAGTGGGTCGATGAATTACCCTTAGCGTTGTGGGCATACTGAATGACTCGCAAGTTCGCGGCCGACCATATTCCATTTGCTCTAGACTATGGATCATAGTCCATGATTTGAATTGAATTGGAAGTACCTTCTCATTGGAAAATTCCCTACAATCCCAAAATAAATAAGTAACTTTTGCTTGAGTCCCTTGATATGATTAATGAGAAGCGCGAAGAATCTTATTTAAGGGTTGCTGCTCACCAGAAAAGAGTAGCATGGCAATTTAATGCAAAGGTTAGGAATCAGACCTTTAAGATTTGACGATCTTGTTCTGAAATGAATCTTCTCTGGTCTAATGGCTTTGGACTCGAATTGGGAAGATCCATACACCGTTGGACATAAACTTGGAAATGGAACTTCAAGCTAGCTACTGTTGACTGAATTCATGTATTGATTCAAAAATTTTAACGTTTTGAACGAGAATATTAGATTTATTTAAATATTCAAATTTGATTCAAATATAATAAATAATAATAAAATCAATTTTTAATATAACGAATCCATTTTTAATGACGTATCTTTTATTTTTATTTATTTGATTTTTCCATAATTTTTTATTTGGAAAATATTTAAATTATTATTTGATGTATTTTTGGCAAATGATGGTGTTTTTGAAATTTCTCAAGATTAAATAATCTGTGTATATTATTATTGTTTTATGATCGTGTCACTTTTTGGTGCATGATCGTATCTTTATTTTTGTCATTCACGGACGGGTACATGGCAGAGCACGTGGGGAGTAGAGTTAATTGGAGATTGTTTTGTGTGTTTTCTAGGGTATCGAGTAAGAGAGGAGGGAGGTATTGCATGGCCAGGGTGCGTGCATATAAGTGTACATGGAGATGAAGAATTGGGGATTTTGGGAAGAAGGGTTAGTGAATAATCCAGTAAATAGTGTATTAATTATATTATTTAAATCAAAATCTTATAAAATGAATAACTTCTTCATACGAGGTCCAATCGAGACATGGTCTTTTGCATTGCATTTGTAATGGAATTATCTATGCGTTGGAACTGGTTTTGTTGAGTTTGGAACTAGTAGAATTTTGGGGTAAAATCGAAGATCAAACCAGAACGCTTAAGCGTCCACTGAAATTTCGATGGATTATCTCACCTTTGAATGAGTACTATAATGATATATAATAGGTATACATTATTGTTTTGTGTTTGGATGAATTATTTGTTTGGATTGGCTGAATTTCGGCTTTTAAAAAGTGAATGACATTTAAAAAATGGAATACAGAGAATTTTGTAGAAAATTCGGATTTCTCACCATTATGATTTTAAATTCCAATTATATACATGTTGATTTTAATTCCATTTATGTATCTATTATATAAATTGTTGAATGCTAAAAGGTGGTAGTTTGGCCTTATTGGATGTGACATTGATATATGTTGAAAAGTTGAACCTTTTTGGTGATAAGGATAATAATGGTATTGGTTAAGTGCTATGGTAGCCATTGACCTCGTTATAGTATTTTGAAATACTATTAAATGCAGTTTCGATTTGAAAATGATTTTGATTCGACATATGATTTTTAAAGCTGATTTCATTTGGAATTTCTATGATATTTATTTAAAATGAGTTTTTGAACATCTCTATTTTACTTCAACTTCTTTTATTATTCTTTTCTAATATATGTATGTATGTAAATGTTTTAAAATTATTTTGGAAAGTATTTATCTTTATAGAATAGTTATTATAATAATGACTGGTTATTTTAAAGGAAATAAAAGGGGTTTATCTTTTATGTTAAAGTGATTTTGTTTCTACAAGAAGGTAGAAATATTTTGGAATAAATATTTGTGAAATTTTTTATATAAGATGTTGTATAAAAGGATAAATTTATAAATGCTATTTTATAGATAAAATAATAGTTTTATAAATGGTATTTTATAGATGAAAAGAATTGATTTATAAATAATATATTTTTTAAAGGGAAATGATACCATTTTGAGGAATTGGTTAAATAATCACATTTGTGGATTTATAGTAATATATGAAATGATCGTTTTTTGGAAGTAAGATTTGTGTTAAGTATAAAAGGAGTTTTATAAATATATTTGTAGATTTATAAAAGAAGTTTATAACTATATTTTGAGATTTATAAAAGAAGCTTTATAAATAGAAATGAGTTTTATAAAAGGAGTTATAGATAAAACTGGAGATTTATAAAAGGAATTTTATAAATAATACTTTTATAAATGGAGTTTGTAAATATAAAAGAGTTTTATGAATAGAAATGAGTTTTATAAAGGAATTTGATAAAGGGATTTATAAAAAGAATTTTATATATTTATTTTAGACCCTGGACATTATTATAATATCACTGGATTTTCTATTTGAAATGATTTGGTTATCATAAGGTAAAAACCCATCCGTGTTTATATGCGATGTACTCTTACAGGACATCCATATTGTTGAAAGGTTTTTATAACATTAAAAATCCATATCATGTGTGTTTCTTATGCTGGTTTACCAGACTGATCTGGGCGTTATTTTCTTATATTGCTTGAGTTAGCCCGAACATGTTTTCTAGATTTAGTTTGGATGCTTTGGAGCTTCAAGAGACGGGCTGAATGCTACCAAGACGTATTCACGTATATTTTATTTCTGCTGCATTGGTTATTTATATTTATCAACATTTATGAAGACATGTGGTTATGATTGTCTAGGTAGATGATTAGTTAGCTTACGCTGATTGATGTATGTATATTATAGTTTTCTTTTGTAAAGATCTTTTGTATATTATATATTCTCGTCACATGTGTGAAATTATGTTCTGTTTTTTTATTTTTCTCCAACAATCTGTCTTTCCGACACTTGGATTTTCGGCACTTGGATACCTTGGATACATTAGCATCGACTTTTGAGGGTCGAAAAGGCGGGTCATCACAAGTGGTATCAAAGCTTAGGTTGAGCGAACTCCTAAGCTTTGGTGGGGTAGACATATTAGAGATAGGGTTAGTAACACCCTAGAATGAGTTTGAGTGTATGTGTGTGTTTGTGTATATATATGAGAGTGTGTATTTGTTAGTGTTATAAAAATATTTTATATTATGTTGATTTATTTATTAAGTGGTTTATGTATTCTAGTCGATGCAAAAGGAACAACTGTATCGATAGAGGTTTCTAAACACTTGAACAAGGCAAACCGACATAGTATTGTTTTAAAATTTAGTAAATGAAATAATTTTACCTATATTTTATATATAAAAGAATTTTTTTAGAAAACTGATAGTAATTTATGATGAGTTTGTTTTTTGGGAAATGATAATATTCAGTTATTATCATTTATTATTTGATTAGTCATGCTCATCCAATTTAAGAGTATTGACTATTCTTTGTTTAGTGATTGTTTGTGCTTTGATAGTTTATGAGCATTTTTTGTTTTGGTCGAACCAAATACGAACACTTTGTGAATTAAGTTTCACAGTTTGACTATAGGGTGTTTGGTGATAATTTAGGTTAAAATTTGATTTTTATAAAAGTTGTTTATTAAAATCTAAACAGAGAAAAACAATTGTGAAATGGTTTATATAAAAAGGTGAAATTGTATAAGTATGGCTGATATATATGATTTATAAATAAAAAGGATTTAAACCTGAGAATTTGAGAACTTAAATCCTGGTGTTTTGAAAATTATTTTTCAGAGTTTTTAAAGAAAATAATAGTACTATTTAAAAGTATTTATGTATAGAAATATTTTACGAAGGATTTTTTTGAAAAGAGATAGAAAGCAGTAAACTCACGTCTTTCGCTGGAAAATAATTCGGGTGATGACTGCAGCACCATCGACGTTCATTTTTGAGTTTCTAAGTGGGGGAATGCTACCATAGTAGTTTTGCTTTAGAGCTATTTTGGTAAAACAGATTCGATTTAAAAATCCTAAAAGTATGATTTGTTATACAAAAGAAGATATGTATATTATTATTTCAAATTGATTTGAAATAAAACCGGGGTGTTTAGTTCTGCAGTTTTCAGTCAAGTTATTATATGACTCATATATGCTATGCATTAGAATAATTTGGGTTGTGCATCTCATTATGATTTGTTGTTTGATAATTTTCATATGTTGAAATGAAATGGAATTTTTAGCAATTTTGGATAGTCAGAAATTTCCAAATTAAATAAAATTTGATGCTAAGTGTTTTTGTGAGATTATAAAAAAATAAGTTTTTGTAACTCATAAATTTAAGGAGATAGTAAGTTAAACAAGTTTTAAATTTATGGAACATCCTGGTTAAGTAAAAAAAAATCTGATATTGTATATATACTTCGAGAATGTAGCGGAGTATTATATGAATATAAACTTAAGTATTAAAGGGTGTTGATAAACATAAGTTGAGTTTCGTAAGATGTTTATAGACTTAAGAAATTTTTTATGAAATGGCTCACAAATGATTAGTATTTAAGGAAATATATTATAAGTAAAATAAATGTGAATAAAAATAATTGGTGTAATTAAGAAACCAATTGAATAAATACGTAAGTTATACGTAGATCATTTTTTATTCCCATAACTGTTCGAAATCCTTATTCGAGTATAGGATTTCGAGGTGATTTACACTAATTTGAGATAGGATTTCTCACTCGATTCTTGATGGCGAATACTTGATATGGATTTTTAATATGATTCTGAAGTTTTCTATCATAGTATATGGCTATGCAAGGAGAATGGATGCTTCTAATCAAGGAACCTAATCAGAGTCTGCACTAAGGGAGTCGAGTAAGTGATACTAGTTCGAAAGTGAAATTTATGTGATCAAGCAGGTGATCGTAATTGATATTACATACGGATGACATATGTACACTGTATGGGCTTTAATGTAATCGTATGCTTTTGACATTAGAAGTGCAAGTTATATGGTTCGATATCATTTGTAAGTGAGATACGGGTTGGTGGAAAAATGGGATAGGTAGTTGCTTTTGGTTTCATGGGTAGAGTTTGCTTGCTCGATAATAGGTACACGTTTATTGCTTAACGGGTGTGTTTGCTATGTGTCACACACACTATAAAATATAGAATAAGTATATATTATTGTTGTTGATTATGTTATGACCTAGATATGGGAGGCCAGTTTTGGGCTTTTGTTTTTTTGTTGATTTGGGCCAGTTGTGGCGAGTTGTATTTTTTCCGGATCGAGCCGCGCAAAGGAGATGCTGCCGAATTTTATGTAACATATGGAATTTTATTTTGAGAGAAATGTGTGATCCTCTAAAGTAGAGGAGAGAACACATGAACATATATATATAAATCACCAATAACAAAGGAGCTGCCAATATGCCTGGTAGGTGACAAATCATAATCACAGAAAAAACTAAGAAAACATACTCATGTATCTTCTTGAATGAGCTTCGGCAAGGCTACCACCCATTACACCTCAATATCGAACTCCGACAAGGCCACCACCCGATAATAAGGTGTTATAAGTACCCAATCAAAAACTATAGTGCATCTAAGTGAACAACGAGATCAACCAGCCGCTCCACTAGATAATGAAATGCCACACAGCTAGTGCGGATGATCCAGATCTAAAATGTGAAAAATCTTCTGATAGCGACCCTATGAACAGCAATCCTGCAATCCTGGCAACAACAACCCTAGAACCCTGTGAATAGCATAGTAGTACCATATATAGCCTATAACCTGGACCTGAAGATAAAACTAAACAAAAATAAGAATAAGACACACACATATATGTATATAAATAAAATTTATATACATATATATGTATATAAATAAATTTATATACATATATATGTGTTAATGAAATAAAAGTAGTAAATCTAGAGTTAAAACTATGAAACTTACTATTATGTTATGAGATTGAATCAAGAGGCATCAATATTAACATAAAATGTAGTTATATAGTTAAAAAAATTAAAAAATGAAAAATATTAACATTATGCTCCTTTGATCCAAAGAACATTGTGATAATCAAAAAAGTCTTCATTCGAATTTGAATAAATGCTAACGTTGTAGTTATTAATGGTAACAGTATTATTTTTTCTTTTAAATAAATCAATGCTTTTTCTAAACTTATTAAGATATTCATTCAAATGATTATTTTTAGCCAATCTATATTTTGGATTTGAGATCCAATTGAAACAAAAAGAATCTACTATTATTACCAATCTATTAATATAACTGTTGTTGTTATTAAATAGTCTCTTGTTTCTCTCAAACCAAATATACCAACATATTATAATGAATAAAGTATATAATAAAAAATATATTTCCTTTTTAAAACTTAAATCTTAAGTTATTCCAGTAAAAATTGCAATCAATAATTTTAGTTGTAAAATAAAGTTAAAGTATTATTAAGAATGTAACAAGTATCCATAGAGTCGTAATATATATGATTAATATTCTCAAAATCCAAGTTACAAAAAGTACATTTATTATCAAGTGGCAAATTCTTTCTTTTTAAAAGTTCAATGGTGTTGAACTTCCCATGCTTGATTAACCATATATGAATCTTAGCTTTTGGTGGTGAATTTGCTTTCCAAATAAGATTAAAAGTGTTAGTAGAAACGCTCGAGAAATTAAGAAATTTATACAATGAATTAGAAGTTAATTTCTTACTTTTATCCCATTCCCAGTTAATAATATCATTTTCATTATCAATACGAGTATATAAGCACGTCTAGATGACCTGCATCTAAACACGTTGTGCATGTATTAACTCAACAATGTACTTTGTAGCATTTTCCGAAGCATGTATAAAGATTTTTTTACAGATATAGTAACACTGCCTTAATGAATATGTACCCAAATTCATAATTAATCAGATATATTATATTCAATAAATGAAATGTTATTGACAATTGGAAACAGGAAGAATTATGGATATAAAAACTCCATGAAATTACTGTCATGTAGTTAGCAAAGAGTAATGCTGATGCTAAAAGTATTTTCATTGTTTTTTCTTTTTGTATATTTTATTACATAAGACAATTTCTTTCTACGTAATCTCAATTTCCCATGTTCTTCGGCTAGGCCCCACGCAATGAAATCGCAGACCTGGCCAACCGTGGGCTAAGCTATTAGAGGATGGGGTGCGACCCTATCCCAGTCTCTACCCGTAATTCTTAAATCTTAATCTGGTTTTCAGATTGTCAATGAGTTATATCTTATGATCAGTTCGTACATCCTAACAAAATTTTGATCTTCACGGTCTTTTGTTCGCAATTTTACTCACTCGAAAGCTTAAGTCTGACCATGTCCACTGTTGGAACAACCCTATGTGACGCCCCACCTCTATACCCATGCTAGCCAAGCACACTACGGTGTAATGCTGTCAACTAGCACGGAGAATAAGGCTGTTGAGAAGCGACCCTCCATGTAACTTCTTTGAGCGAGCACCGATATGTCAGATAGTATAGCATGCATTTCATTTAAGGAGGAAACCCGACATACCGATACAAACTCAAAGCTATCACACGGTGGCTATATATAATCTTCGGAAACAAACATAGAAGAAAACATAACATAAATCAGTCACAGACATCCATATCACAAAGGCGGAAAGAGATATGAATATAAATATAACACATGAAAGTGTACATTAGAGTAGTGGTCAGAAAGATCCACGATAATACAAAAGAATAGCAACACGTGCTATACAAAAAAATAAGTACACAACATAGAGTCTATATCTCAAATGTGTACATCCAAAAACTACTAATCTATGTAGTTAGCCAAAAGTCAGAATAATCCTGAAGAGGAGTCAAGCAGAAGCACCTGTAACATCTCGGTCTGACCCGAGTATTATTTATAAGAAAATAATAAACGGATCAGTCTAGCTATAAATATCAGATGATATGGTATAAAGTAAAAGACATGGCATGAACATGTAATAACCATCGTGGCATACTACTATAAGTATGTAATTAAAAATCAACAAGAGATTAATCAATATCACAAGAATCTTCTCAAAGATAAAATATGGAATCATACCCTAAACTTGTATTCATAACAAGTCAATGACACACAAATTCACCAATGCACAAAAATTGATATCATATCAATGAAAATCATGAAAATTGGTGAAGCATAAATTCCAGAAATCAACACACGAAATCCAAAAATCACATAAAAAGGGGGAGGCCTATCACCAGAACGGGAGCATGAAAACTCACCAACACGTGTAACACAAGAACGAGAAGCTATCTCATGGAAGCTATCCATTAAATTTTGACACACGAACGGCCCGAAGACCATGGGGCGCTACCCCACATATGTGATGGCGAAACATCACACAAACGGGGTTTAGTCTCCCTCGTAGACAAAGAGACATCGCACAATTGCTAGTCTAAATGAAATCACAAAAATGATCGTCATGATCATCAAGAAGTGTCAATCACACCAAGCTAGTAAATATATGAGTTTAGCTTCATGTCCCATAACCACTTGCTTAACTTAAATATTTACGAACAAGCTGTAGATCTTCACTAGAAAATTGTCACAAAAGGGTTCAATCGAACAAGTCCAAGAGCTAACCGACGAAGTGAACGCAAGCGTTTCATACCACTTGTTTTACTAAGTCGTTTAATTCGATTTCTCATCCGAGTGAAGTAAAGGCTTGTATATACTAATAGATTGGAAAACGGTTTAGGAAAAAGAGCTTTGTAATAAAATAGAGTTGAAATCGTTTTGATGAAAGAGCTTTGATATTTACTACTAGTATTGAAACCTTCATATCTTTAGAGTGACAAGTCACAAAGCGATTGTTGAAACAAATCGAATCACATAAATTCACGTTCGAAGACGTGAGTAAAGTCCAAAGAAATCAATCCCAAAACCATCAAAGTAGGAATATACTTGCGACCTAACATGGTCGAATTAAAGTGCAAAGACTTTAAGTCAAATAGATCGAACGACCTAAGGGTTATAATGTCGTGCGACCTAACAGAAGAATAGGTCGAGCGACCTAGTGAAATACAGGTCATACGACCTAAGTGTAAATAGGCAAGCAACCTATCCTAGCACAGCCTAACTGTGGAGCGACCTAGCAGGGTGAGCGACCTAAGGGTTATAAGGTCCAACGACCTAAGTGGTTGTGAGGTCGAGCGACCTAAGGGGTATAAGGTCCAACGACCTAAGTGAAGCAAGGCCTAACGACCTAAAGTAAATAAGGTCTAGCGAACTAATGTTGTTGGGGGTCATGCGACCTAACGGAG
This sequence comes from Allium fistulosum, assembly GCA_030737815.1. Classification (NCBI taxonomy): domain Eukaryota; kingdom Viridiplantae; phylum Streptophyta; class Magnoliopsida; order Asparagales; family Amaryllidaceae; genus Allium; species Allium fistulosum. Next base: position 285,531,942 of record CM060904.1, on the reverse strand, counting down.
TTTCCCATGGTGAAGCGACCTAAAGGGGGTCAAACGACCTAACGGAAGCAGGCCAAGCGACCTAAGGAGCACACGACCTATCTGGGAGGCGAGCGACCTAACACGAGACAGGCCGAGTGACCTAAAGTCAAACGACCTAACCGAGCGACCTACGACCTAAGTCCTAGCGACCTAGGATTTTCACGCGACCTAAAGAATACAAGGCTGGGCGATTTAACTCGTGGTGAGCTAATCTAATCGTAGGCAGAACGACCAAGCGGGTTACGAGCTATGGCCGAGCGACTTAAGGATCGCGGCCTAACTGCGAGGCGACCTAAGGAGTTACAACCCATATGCCGTATGCGACCTACGACCTAGCGACCTAGCATGCTAGCGACCTAAGTCCAGAACGAAAATCTGCAGGAACTGGCTTCCAGACAGCGCGACCCAGGGCCCAGAATTTGCCAAAGACGCTAAAAAATTAAGTTTCTCACCAATCCAATCCAAATCCAATGCAAACATACATGCCAAAGTGATGGGGAATCATTCCCAACAGTTCAATGACGATTATAGGCAAGATGTGAGATAAAAATCTCACCTTTTCCATGAAATTAATGATGGAGAGCTTAAAAGTTAAGCAAGAGCAACAACAAGCTTGAATCTATGTTCTTCATTTGAATTTGGAGTAGATGTTGGATTAGCAATGAAGACTTGAGCTAGGAATTTTAATTTCCCATTCCCTCCACCATTTTTGAAGAAGCTTGAAGTGTTTGATGAAGTGATGAAGAGGAGATGGGTTGGGACTGAGTTAGAAGAAGTTCAGCCCAAACTAAAAGCCCAAAGCAAAAAGTGGCGAAAATTTCACTATCTCCAAACGTATCGAAGTTTACACTCAAAAAGATCGCAAACGTCATTTTGAACTCAATGGAAGTGGTCTCGAGTCCTAATTTGACCGTATGCAAAAAGTAGCTTTTCGGACCAAAATCCGATTAATGATAAAATATTTAAATAAAATATTAAAATATAAAATCGATAAATATGCGGGTTGTTACAGACTCCCCTCCTTAAAGAAATTGCGTCCTCGCAATATATAAGATGGAAATAAAAAGTAACAACCATAAAAGCATACTAACACAAAAGAAATTTGGAAATAAGAAGTTTACCTCAAAGTGAGAAAGTAAGTCCGGATGTGTTCGCTCGATGAATTCTCTAGTTTCCCAAGAGCAATCCTTAGGATTTGAGGACCATTGAACTTTAACAAGCGGAACATCTTTATTTCGAAGTCTTTTGATCTCCGAAGCAATAATTCGAATAGGATGCTGCTCATAAGTTAAATTAGGCGAAACTTCAATCTCTTCCACAACACCGGGCTCAAGAATAGAATCAGAATCCCGAAGGCACTTCCGTAATTGAGAAACATGAAACACGTCATGTATGGCAGAAAACTGAGCCGGTAATGAAAGGCGATAAGCCATGGAACTAATACGTTCAGTGAAAGGAAATGGCCCAATGTATCGAGGTGCTAGCTTTCCTGATCGACTGAAGTGTACAACACCCTTCATAGGTGAAACACGAACAAATACAAGATCTCCCACAGAAAATTCTAATTTTCTTCTTCGGTTATCGGCATAGGATCTTTGTCTACTCTGGGCTTCTTTCATCCTATGTCGAATAAGTTCAATCTTTTCTGTGGAATCCCGAATAAAGTCTGGACCTAGGACCAGCTTCTCACCGGCCTCAAGCCAACAAGAAGGAGATCGGCATGGCCTACCATAGAGTGCCTCGAAAGGTGCCATACCAATACTAGATTGGAAGCTGTTATTATAGGAAAATTCAACAAGTGAAATATGATCTTCCCAACTTCCACCAAAGTCAAGAACACATGCACGAAGAAGATCTTCAAGTGTTTGATTCACACGCTCAGTTTGTCCATCGGACTGGGGGTGATAAGCGGTGCTAAAATTAAGCTTCGTTCCCAAAGCTTTTTGAAGACTCTTCCAGAATCCACTAGTAAACAATGGATCTTGATCACTAACAATAGAAGAAGGAACTCCATGCAGTTTAACAATTTCTTTAATAAAGAGTTTGGCCAGAAGAGGAATGGTTCGGTTCGACCGAACAGGAAAAAATGGGCAGATTAAGTAAGTCTGTCAATGATCACCCATAAACTATTATGACCCGAACGAGAACGGAGAAGGCCATCTATAAAATCCATGGAAATTTGATCCCACTTCCAAATTGGAATTTCCAATGGTTGCAATAACCCACCTGGCCTTTGATGTTCAGCCTTGACAAGTTGGCAAGTCATGCAACACTTAGCAAAGTTAGCAACATCAAATTTCATTCCCTCCCAGTAATAAAGTCGCTTCATATCTGCGTACATTTTACTGCTACCGGGATGAATGGAATATTTGGAACGATGAGAATCTTCTAGAATATCTTTACGAAGGTCCCTAATATTTGGTACGATAAGCCTACCAAATTTTTGAATGCCTCCACGAGAATCGATATCAAAGTCTTTCAAACCTTCAATATCGGTTTTATCCTTAAGATTTTGGCCAAGCAAAGCCAATTCAGGATCTAGCTGTTGAGCTTCAAGAATGCGGTCTAAAATAGAAGGATGAGCCTCAAGGCTACATAAAACAAGAGATGAACATAAAGCAGAAACACGATCTCGAATTTCACAAGTGGATAAAACTTCGAGATCGTTCCATTCAGATATCATCATGGAGACAACCGCTTGTTGCTTGCGACTAAGTGCATCGGCAACACGATTTCCTTTTCCGGGAGTATAAAGGATATCAAGATCATAAGAGGCAAGGAACTCGAGCCAACGCTGTTGACGCAAATTAAGTTCCTTTTGAGAAAATAAATATTTCAAAGACTTATGATCGGTATAAAGTATAAATTTCTCTCCCAAAAGATAATGTCGCCAAATTCGAAGGGCGAAAACGATAGCCGCGAGTTCTAAATCATGTGTGGCATATCTAGTCTCAGCCGGCTTCAATTTCCTAGAAGCATAAGCAATAACACGTTCTTTTTGCATAAGAACGGCACCCAAACCAACGCGACTAGCATCGGTATAAACGACAAAATCTTGATTCCCTTCGGGAATAACAAGAACAGGAGCATCAGAAAGGAGTACTTTTAATTTCTGAAAAGAAGTTTCACATTTGTCCGACCAAATGTATTTAACACCTTTCTTTGTTAAGCCAGTAAGAGGCACGGCAATCTTAGAAAAGTCTTTTATGAAACGGCGGTAATAACCTGCCAATCCGAGAAAGCTACGGATTTCAGTCACGCTCTCCGGTCTCTTCCAATTTTGAATCGCTTCAATCTTTGAAGGATCCACAGATATTTTGGATTTGGAAATAATATGACCGAGAAACTTCACACTAGATTGCCAAAAGTGGCATTTAGAAAATTTTGCCTTTAATTGATTGCTCCTAAGAGTTTCCAATACAATTCGAAGATGCTTTTCATGTTCCTCCTCGGTTTTAGAATACACAAGAATATCATCAATAAAGATGAGGACAAACCGATCAAGGAAATCTTTGAAAACTCGATTCTTAAGGTCAACGAAATAAGCCGGAGCATTCGTTAAACCAAATGGCATAACTAGCCATTCATAAGATCCATAACGTGTACGGAACGAAGTCAAAGGAATACTATCCTCTGCAATATGAAGCTGATGGAAACCGGTAGCCAAGTCCAATTGTGAAAAGACTCTAGCACCACTAAGCTGATCGAATAGATCATTAATCCGAGGCAAAGGATATTTATTCTTAATAGTTAGATCATTAAGCTTGCGGTAGTCGACGCAAAGCCTAAGTGTACCATCGGACTTATTTACAAAAATAGCTGAAGCTCCCCAAGGCGAGGAACTAGAGCGAATAAGTTGCTTCATCTCCAACTCGGATAATTGTTTGCGCATCTCTTCATTCTCCTTATTGGACATGCGATAAGGAGGACGGGTAATAGGTTGAGCTCTAGGTATAAGATTAATTTTGAACTCAATAGCTCGCTTAGGTGGTAATCCTAAAACGGGCTCAAAGATGTCGGAAAATTCACGAACGACGCGAATAAGAGAAATGACATCTTCCTCATCATCATTATCATCATCACGAGGATTTAAAGAATATAAAGATGCAACCAAAGCGGAATCTGAATCTTTAAGAACAATAGAAACTTGATTAACAGATTGTGGATGACGGAGATAAATAGTCCGCTCAGGACATAGGATATGAGCTTCATAACGATTAAGCCAATCCATACCCAAAATCATTCCAAAGCCTAAGTAACGCATGACATGCAAATCGGCTAGGAAAGAAAAATCACACAAAATAATCTCTACGTCTTTACAAAGCAAACTAAGAGTTGTGGATCCACCAACCGGATTCACAATTCTTAGAGAAGTCATTAAAGCAACAACACTTAAAGAAAGAGTGTCTACAAGTTCCTTTGATATAAAAGAATGGGATGCACCCGTATCAAAGAGAACTCTAATAGGTTGATCATGAAATATAATTATGCCATCAAGGACAGAATGAGACATACCTTGACCGCGAGATGTATTGCCAGGGGCTTGAGCAACGTTTAACTTTCCCTCCTTGCTTTGAAGCTTAGGGCATAGATGCATAAAATGATCTGGACTTTTACAATAGCGACAAGAGCGGGGCTTTGAACACTTGTTCGCAAAATGGCCCTTAGCACCACAGCTGAAGCATTTCCCATCAATAGGGGAGAGTGTCTTGGCAGCAGGAGTTGCTTGCTTACCTTTTTTTTGGGATAAAGACCCTTGAATTTATTAGGCATTTTCTTGTTGTTGAAGTTTGGTTTGGCAGCCCCCACTTCAACATCACTGTCCTTATCAGCCTCTTCAAGACGAAGAGCGATATATATGAGTTGGTCGAAAGAAACTTCTAATTTGAGAAGTAATGGCTTCTTGAGATTTTTGTTTAAGCCATAAACGAACCTTTGGTTCTTCTTCAATGGGGTGTTGATATATTCAACCCCATATTTAGACAGTGACTCGAAGGATGCGACATAATCTATCACAGAGGATTCACCTTGAACAAGGTCTATAAAACGACGAGCCAATGTCACCTTCTCTGCTTCTGGTACGAATTTTAATTCGAAGCATTTCCGGAATTGCTCCCAGGTGAGATCAGCTTCATTAATTTCAGAAATAAGAAGTTCGTACCAATCCAGTGCTCTTTCTTGGAGCATACTGGAAGCCACCTGAACACGGTGAAGATCGATAAGATTCATGTGAGAAAAGATTCTATCGCATGTTCTTAACCAAGCCTGGACCTCGATAATAGTTTCAGAACCTTTGAATGGTTTCCCACCCAAGTTGGTATAATCGTTGCACAAACGTGCAAATCCAGACTTAGGATAAGTAGGTTCCTGATTAGGACCAGCTGCTTGAGCATTCTTTACTAAATCAAGAAGCTGCTGAGCAGTCATGAAAACTCCATCCTGGGGAGTGACAGTAGATGGTCCGGCTCTAGGACGGCCTGGTCTAGACATTCTCTCCTTTAAGAAAGAGCGAAGAAGAAAAGTTATTCTCCAAATAAATATCAAGCAAATCTTGATAGATAAAACAAGGATTCGTAGAAGGGAATAGGATAAATCGGTACGAAGACTCGAATTAAATCCTAAGGCACGACTCCTAAGTTGGACTTAGGACGATGATCCTTGTTAAGTTATTCTACATTGTTCCGAAGTTTGGCTCTGATACCAAGTTTTGACGCCCCACCTCTATACCCATGCTAGCCAAGAACACTACGGTGTAATGCTGTCAACTAGCACGGAGAATAAGGCTGTTGAGGAGCGACCCTCCATGTAACTTCTTTGAGCGAGCACTGATATGTCAGATAGTATATCATGCATTTCATTTAAGGAGGAAACCCGACATACTGATACAAACTCAAAGCTATCACACGGTGGCTATATATAATCTTCGGAAATAAACATAGAAGAAAACATAACATAAATCAGTCACAGACATCCATATCACAAAGGCGGAAAGAGATATGAATATAAATATAACACATGAAAGTGTACATCAGAGTAGTGGTCAGAAAGATCCACGATAATACAAAAGAATAGCAACACGTGCTATACAAAAAAATAAGTACACAACATAGAGTCTATATCTCAAATGTGTACATCCAAAAACTACTAATCTATGTAGTTAGCCAAAAGTCAGAATAATCCTGAAGAGGAGTCAAGCAGAAGCACCTGTAACATCTCGGTCTGACCCGAGTATTATTTATAAGAAAATAATAAACGGATCAGTCTAGCTATAAATATCAGATGATATGGTATAAAGTAAAAGACATGGCATGAACATGTAATAACCATCGTGGCATACTACTATAAGTATGTAATTAAAAATCAACAAGAGATTAATCAATATCACAAGAATCTTCTCAAAGATAAAATAAGGTATCATACCCTAAACTTGTATTCATAACAAGTCAATGACACACAAATTCACCAATGCACAAAAATTGATATCATATCAATGAAAATCATGAAAATTGGTGAAGCATAAATTCCAGAAATCAACACACGAAATCCAAAAATCACATAAAAAGGGGGAGGCCTATAACCAGAACGGGAGCATGAAAACTCACCAACATGTGTAACACAAGAACGAGAAGCTATCTTATGGAAGCTATCCATTAAATTTTGACACACGAACGACCCGAAGACCATGGGGCGCTACCCCACATATGTGATGGTGAAACATCACACAAACGGGGTTTAGTCTCCCTCGTAGACAAAGAGACATCGCACAATTGCTAGTCTAAATGAAATCACAAAAATGATCATCATGATCATCAAGAAGTGTCAATCACACCAAGCTAGTAAATATATGAGTTTAGCTTCATGTCCCATAACCACTTGCTTAACTTAATTATTTACGAACAATTTGTAGATCTTCACTAGAAAATTGTCACAAAAGGGTTCAATCGAACAAGTCCCAGAGCTAACTGACGAAGTGAATGCAAGCGTTTCATACCACTCGTTTTACTAAGTCGTTTAATTCGATTTCTCATCCGAGTGAAGTAAAGGCTTGTATATACTAATAGATTGGAAAACGGTTTAGGAAAAAGAGCTTTGTAATAAAATAGAGTTGAAATCATTTTGATGAAAGAGCTTGATATTTACTACTAGTATTGAAACCTTCATATCTTTAGAGTGACAAGTCATAAAGCGATTGTTGAAACAAATCGAATCACATAAATTCACGTTCGAAGACGTGAGTAAAGTCCAAAGAAATCAATCCCAAAACCATCAAAGTAGGAATATACTTGCGACCTAACATGGTCGAATTAAAGTGCAAAGACTTTAAGTCAAATAGATCGAACGACCTAAGGGTTATAATGTCGTGCGACCTAACAGAAGAATAGGTCAAGCGACCTAGTGAAATACAGGTCATACGACCTAAGTGCAAATAGGCAAGCGACCTATCCGAGCATAGCCTAACTGTGGAGAGACCTAGCAGGGTGAGCGACCTAAGGGTTATAAGGTCCAACGACCTAAGTGGTTGTGAGGTTGAGCGACCTAAGGGGTATAAGGTCCAATGACCTAAGTGAAGCAAGGCCTAATGACCTAAAGTAAATAAGGTCTAGCGAACTAATGTTGTTGGGCGTCATGCGACCTAACGGAGTTTCCCATGGTGAAGTGACCTAGAGGGGGTCAACGACCTAACGGAAGCAGACCAAGCGACCTAAGGAGCACGCAACCTATCTGGGAGGCGAGCGACCTAACACGAGACAGGCCAAGCGACCTAAAGTCAAACGACCTAATCGAGCGACCTACGACCTAAGTCCTAGCGACCTAGGATTTTCACGCGACCTAATGTGGTTCACGACCTAAAGAATACAAGGCTGGGCGATTTAACTCGTGGTGAGCTAATCTAATCGTAGGCAGAACGACCAAGCGGGTTACGAGCTATGGCCGAGCGACTTAAGGATCGCGACCTAACTGCAAGGCGACCTAAGGAGTTACGACCCATATGCCGTATGCGACCTACGACCTAGCGACCTAGCATGCGAGCGACCTAAGTCCAGAACGAAAATCTGCAGGCAGTGGCTTCCAGACAGCGCGACCTAGGGCCCAGAATTTGCCAAAGACGCTGAAAAATTGAGTTTCTCACCAATCCAATCCAAATCCAATGCAAACATTCATGCCAAAGTGATGAGGAATCATTCCCAACAGTTCAATGACGATTATAGGCAAGATGTGAGATAAAAATCTCACCTTTTCCACAAAATTGATGATGGAGAGCTTAAAAGTTAAGCAAGAGCAACAACAAGCTTGAATCTATGTTCTTCACTTGAATTTGGAGTAGATGTTGGATTAGCAATGAAGACTTGAGCTAGGAATTTTAATTTCCCATTCCCTCCACCATTTTTGAAGAAGCTTGAAGTGTTTGATGAAGTGATGAAGAGGAGATGGGTTGGGACTGAGTTAGAAGAAGTTCAGCCCAAACTAAAAGCCCAAAGCAAAAAGTGGCGAAAATTTCACTATCTCCAAACGTATCGAAGTTTACACTCAAAAAGATCGCAAACGTCATTTTGAACTCAATGGAAGTGGTCTCGAGTCCTAATTTGACCGTATGCAAAAAGTAGCTTTTCGGACCAAAATCCGATTAACGATAAAATATTTAAATATAAAATCGATAAATATGCGGGTTGTTACACCCTAACTGGTCATCTGTTCCACAATCCCCAAGGTTACAATGTTAGGTGATATCGTATAATATATAAGGGAGCATGTTAACAATTCAATATATGCAATAATAACTGATCAATGTATAAAATGAACATACAACATATCAACAATCAATTAAATATATATTCAACATGATAGTCAATTTATACACAAATTACTTTTCCAAGGTAATGGCTTCTTTCAAAAATGAATTAATACATTTTTCTTTTCTTTTGAAATCTTATTAAAATATTTAACAAAGTCGCCTTTTTTGTTTAAGTAATATTTACCTCCAATATAGAGTGAGAATATTTCAGGTGTATCCCCAACTTTTTTAAACCGTAGGCTAACGTGTCTTAATAGTTCACTTTTTTTAACGCTTTAAAATACAGACCGTCACACGTTAAAATTTTACTTACGTTCGCGTGTTAAAATTTTACTCTATCGTTGCTTGTTAAAATATAGGGCATCACGCGTTAAAAATTTAGTCAGCCACCACGCGTTAAAAAATATAAGCTGTTGTGCGTTAAAATATTTACTTCGTCGTCACGCATTAAAATATAAAACAAAGTCATGAATATATAATTGCTTCTCTGCGTAATATCTTTGCATGTCATGAATAATAGATATTTACTTGTGTAGATTTTGCATGCATTTTATTTATCATTCACCAACCTAATACACATTTTGTACAACTTGTATAATACATGTTTACTTGTTTAGCATTCACCAAACGTAATAAACATTTTGTTTTGCATGCATAATATACATCATTTGCATGTCATGAGTAATATATATTTTGTACAACTTGTAATTCATCAACCGTACATACATTTTGTACAACTTAATATATATGTGTTGATAACTTAATATACACACATATACACACCTTGTGAATAGTAATTGTCGTGTGCAGCATAACATGTATACCTATTAGTACATGCACACATGTACTGACGTGTATATGCACATCTTGCTTTCCATGTGTGTTCGATATATGTGTATATTTTGCACTTGAGTCGTTGAAAAGCTATATACACATATTATTTAAATCGGAACTTGAGGTGGAAATCAAAGGTATTTTTAAATTTTGGTCCATTGCCTCAACCTATTTCATGCTATACGATCACCGCTCCAAGCTTAGAAATTACATCTAGGCATGCATCTAGTTGATGGGTTATTTAGATTTTATATACCATAACATTTAAACTATCATTTTTTCTCACATGGACTAAAATTCTTGTTCAACATATGTAGTCCATCACTTCCACAAAGAATGTGAATAACTATATGTATACATAAAATTTATCTCGTAATTACACATAACTTTATATATTCCACCTTATAGATATATTTAAAGGACGTGTCCTCATAGCAAAATGAACAATAAATGACCAATTTAGGACATCAAGCCTGACGTTCAAGCAGTATAAAAAGAAAATAAGAATTTTGCATTATTAATGGTTTTTTTCCTTTTAACTAAGTAAGACTCAAAATGAATGTAATCGACTCATTTCAAAAAAAAAATCAGCACAGAAAATGAATGAATTCACTTCCTTCCCAGTTTGTACAGTTAAAATGCAAAAAACAATTGTAAAAAGAGAATAAAATGTAGTCTTCAAGCATATTTGTATCTACTTCAGGGTCTTCACAATTATAGGCCAGTCATCCTTCAATTTAACTGCATAGATGATAGAACAATAGTTGATTAGCTAAGAATTCCTGATATAAAATGAATATGAATATTACATTGTAAAAGAATTGAAATAAACTAACCAATAAAAAAGAGGTGGTGGAATAACATATAACATTTATAAATATCATGTTGTACATTGTAACAATGACTTAGGGCAGGTCGTAAAAAACAAATTAGCATAAATTTTTGCTATCTAGACATTCTTCCTTTGTTGATATAAAGCAAGTGAAGATTATGGGTATATTTGAGTATATGTCCACAATATTGCTACACCTCATGGTACATCTCCACAACAATAATTTTACACTCTTACCTATCTGGACAACACCTTCGTTTTTAAGTAAAAAGATACTTACAAAGGTGAGGTAAAAAATAGTTATGCCATGAGAAACCCACATGTAATCCTTATCCTTTGAACTAATTGAGCATGAGATTTATGAACTGACAACATAATTTCAGTTAGAAATTTCCACTACTAACATCATAAAGAACTATTGGTACCTCATTGTACAATGGAAAATCAACATTACTTTCAAGTAGATACATGTCAAAATATGGGTTTTATTTTACAGCTGCTAAACCTCTAACGGTACCTTCAATTTCCTATAGATTCCACCATAAGAAGATTTTACATACTAAGCTTTGTTTCATATTGTAGTTTTATAATTCCAATCTTTATAGGAAAATTAAAATGTACCTATTTCGGAATGTGGAAATAGAATGAAATACCTAGAAATCGTTTTAAAATTAGGAATCTGATAGAAGGATTTCAACTTTAAAAATGTATGTGTTTCTAATTTTGGTAGACTCACATGGGGACAAAGGAAAGTTCATAACGTTCAATATTATTAATGAACTAAAAGAAAAACATTACAGTCATATAAGGAGCTAGAAATGCAGGTAAAGCAAAAAAACACAACCATATTTTACTGTAAAATACCAACAATTAATTTCCTTTATTACATACTTGTGACCATTAAGCAGACTGAACCCAAATGAAGCCGAGCAAATCATACACGTCCAAACATACCAACCACGATACCATACATGATACAGTTAAAGATGATTTGAACATACTATATATATGTATACACATACACACAGAGGCCACACAATTGAAACCACAACCCTATTTATAACAAACATTGTAATCTCCGTTGAAAGTATAATGTCTGAATGAGATCTTATTAGGTTAAATAGTGCAACTATTGCCTATGATTAGCCAATTTGGGAAGTAGAAGTAGTTTATCCTTCATGCTTCCAAGTGGCAACCTCTGGCTATAACATGTTGATTTAACAACACATAGGATGTGTGTACATGATTCAATCTCCATTATACAAATTAATTGTCTGTTGTACTTTATTCAATCTTCAGTATACAAAAAATCATAAATCTTACTTACAGCAAAAATTGTAAGAAGTGTATTAAATAGCAAAAATCTTAAATTTCACTTACAGCAAAAATTATATTAAACATCAAAAATCTATAATCAATAATTAAGGCTCCATAATGTCTATGGAATTTTCTATAATGTACGGTAAGCTATGTGTTAAACATACCTTTTGAATCTGGGGTCTAAAATTTTGGGTGACCATGATGAAAAATATCTTCAATCGCAAACCCCTTTGATGGAAGATCGAGTCCCGGCGTAAGTTGGGATGTGAAGGAGGATCAAGCGGAGGCAGAATTTCCGTAGGTGAAGGTAGACATAGCGATTAATAAGTAAGTGATGATGATCGATTAGGGTTTATCGGTTTAGGTGAGATTAATGGAAACCGCTTAGTAATGGAATAGCAATAAAAACATATTAAGTTTGATGGTTCCGTTGGTGTTGATTAGCCATGGAGGTGGATTAGGTTTAGTGATGAATCTGGAAAAAAATCTAGGAAAGACGCGATGAAATGAGGACAAAGAGGCGAACAGAAGGAAGGGTATTTTCGGTAGTTTGAAAAGACACGGTTGAAACCTATTTCATGAATTTTTATTATTAATAGTAGAGATTACATAAATTCAATCTTGCATAAAATAAAGTAAATTGTCTAAGAGTCGTACCTTCTAGGATTATATTAAAACTAAAATTCCAAGGGGATCATTATCTAGAGAAAAAACATCTTTAATTAAAGCATTTTTAAAGTTACAAATTTCAAAAAGATCTTTAAATTCAACCCTAAAAGGAATGACAAATATTCAATGATCATGACAAAAAGTTGTATTATTACCTGAATGAACAATCGTATCAGTACCAAGGCTATAAATCTCATGACATTTTAAAATTGATTTCCAAAAACTAGACAATTTATTATCAAAAGGTGTAATTTGTATAAATTATTACTACCATTATAACAATGTTTAGAAATAATTTCTTTCCAAATAGAATTATCATTTATATCCTTAAATTTCCATAGCCACTTCACTAATAAAGACAAATTCATGTTAAGCAAATTAATAATACCTAGTCCTCCTTCCTTTTTCGATTTACAAACTATTTCTCAGTTGACTAAACACTTAAGACTACTGTAAGGATTATCACCGCTCCATAAGAAATCCCTTCTTATTTTATCAATTTTATCGATTATCCTATGTGGAAAAAGATGCATAGACATCCAATAAATCAGAAGTGCAGATAAAACAGAATTGATAAGAATTAATCTACTCGCTCTCGATAAAAACCTCCCATTCCAGTTAGAAATTCTATTTTTAATTTTATCTATTATAATTAGTCGGTCATCATACTTAAGTTTAGTTGGTCTAATAAAAAAACCAAGATAATCAATATGGAAATTCATATTTTTACAATTAAGCGTATTAGCAACTAAACCCTCAACCTTATCAATGTCATTTAATACTAAAACCGAACTCTTATCGAAATTAATTTTTAGTCCTGAAAGTAGTTCAAAGCTATATAAAATAAATTTAAGGGCGATGACGTGATTATGCAAGTGAGAAGTAAATAATAAAGTATCTTCCGCAAATTGAAGAACATAGAGACCATTACGAAAAATTTCACTACCAACGCACCCTAAAGGTCCATTTCCAACAACTTTTTTAATAAGCGTAGCGAAAATATCTGCATCTAAGTTAAACAAGAGAGGCGATAAAGGATCTTCCTATCTTAAACCACGTTTTGATTGAATTTTATTCCCTAAGATCCCATTAACCATTATACTAGAATTACCAGTTTTAAGGATGGTCATAATCTAACCAATCCATTTGCAAATAAATCCTCTAGCCAGTAACATATCAATAAGAAAATCCCAATCTACCGAGTCAAAAGCTTTCGCAAAGTCAAGTTTTGGAAGCGCACATGTAATGTTATTCTTACAACAGTGATTAATGTATTCTTGAACAACAGCCACTCCATCTGTGATATTTCTACCCTTAATGAAAGCGGTCTGTGAACAATCAATTAGATCATTAATTCTTGTATTAAGTCTATTTGCCAAAACTTTTGAAATAATTTTAACAGAACAATTAACTAAAGAAATTAATCTAAAATCTTTTAAATTATTAGCACTGATTTTTTTATGTAATAGAATGACATTTGCAAAATTAAATCTTCCTAATTGTAGTTTCCTATTATAAAATTCATTAAACATGTTATTAAATCAAATTTTAATACGTTCCAAAATATTTTGTAAAATAAAATAGGAAAACCATAAGGACCTGGAGCTTTAACACTAGGCATGTCATTAATAGCCTTCAAAATCTCCTCTTCGGAAAAAGGATTATCAAAGCTAGTAAGATTAATTCTAGACTTGGTAGGATATAGTTCATTCCATCTAACGTTTATTCTTATTGCCAAAAAATCCCTATAGTAATCAATAAAGGCCTTATTTAGGTCCTTTTGATCAACCAATTCAACATTATTCACAAAAATAGAATTTATTGTGTTGCTACGTTTTCTACCATTACCCATATTATGAAAAAAAATTATATTATTATAGCTTCATTAATCCATTGAATTCTAGATCTCTATTTCCACATAACCTCTTCCTTTTCTAAAATTGAATTAAGCTCTACTTTTAAATTAGCAAGTACATTACGCTCTCCAAGATTTAATTCCGTTGTTTCTTCTATCTTATTAATTTTAAGCATTTCAGAAAATAAATTTTCTTTTTAATTTTAATACTGCCAAATACATTCTTATTCCAATTTTTAAGAAAATTCCTAAGACCTTTAAGTTTTAAAACAAATTTTTTTGTAGAGTTATCCATGTTTTTGATATTATAATAATTCATTGATGTCCATTTATTTTTAATTAGATCAGTAAAGTTAAATTCTAATAACCACATTTTTTCAAAATTAAAAGTTTTATTAACAATTCTAAGATGATCATATGTAAGAATTATAGGGCAATGGTCAGAATACATATAAGGCAAACTGGTAATTCTGCAAATAGGAAATTTATCTTCGATTTCGTCACTTATGAAAAATCTATCTAAAAGAGCCATTGAGGAAGAATCCCTAGTATTACTCTAAGTGAATTCTCTATTAGATAAAGGCATTTCAATCAATTACAGTTAATAATAAATTAATCAAATTCTTCCATAGAAGAAAAATCTCCCTCCCGGGGTGATCGTTCCCCTAAAAAACGCATAACATTGAAATAGCCTCCCAAAATCCAAGATCCAGGAGCAAATGATCTAAATTCTAGACATTCGCTCCATTAAACTCGACGACCAATTTTTGAATTAGGACCATAAACATTAGATATATTTAATAAGGAGTTATTACTAAGGTTAATGAAAATAATATGTAAAGAGTGTTGCTTAGTAATTGTTTGAAGAAGTTTAAAATAATTATCACGCCACCCTATAAGTAAACCCCCAGAAGTTCCAATTGAAGGTAAACAAGCCCACCGTCTAAAATGATAACAACCTAATCTTCTATAAAAATGAAGATCAGGACATTCTATTTTTGTTTCTTGTAACATGCAATATCTATAAAAAAATCCTCTAATTTTATCACATTTATTTAAATCATGGAGACGCCTAATATTCCAGCTAATAATCCTCATAATCCAGATGATCTAACCCTCTCTATTTCCCTACTAGTAATGAAAACAGTAACTAATTCATCATCAGTAAAAACAAAAGCGATATCCCTAGCAAACTAACATAACTGGCTAGTTGATAGATTTCCTAGAGCATAGGAAGAATAGGCACTGCCTAAATCAGAATCCATACCTGAGCTTGAATTCGTAGTGCCACACATGGCACTCGAATCAGGTAACTCACCCAAAACCGAAGAATGACTGCTACAGACCCTGGCAATGCGACGAACAACACCACTGACAGCAACAGATTTCCTACGCCTGCCTCTCTTTGATGATGAAGATATAAATGAAGCTTTGCTAATAATACTACCCTCTCTATCAATTACTGTAGACGAACTTGAACCACCTTGAAAAACATTCTTTTCCTTAAATACATCTGTAACGACCCAGAATTTTTGTGATTTGAAATTAGAATATTTAATTTAATTTTAGATATGGAGAATTTAATTTTTATAAGTTAAATAACTTTAATTTCAAATATAGTGGTTTATTGGATAATTTAATTGTTAAATTTAATAATTGAAATTGATTAAATAATGGAATCCTGATTTCTAAGCTAGATAAAATAATAATTTCAAAGCTTATTTAATTTCTATTTATAAGAATGAAGGTAAATAAAATTTTAAATTGAATTTAAAAGTGATTTACTCGATTTTAAAAATAACTCGTTTTAAATTAACATATAAAAATAGCATTCCGGGACACAGTCTCGGAATTTGACGAAAATAATTCCATTGGATCCATAATAGTGTATTATTATCGGATTTCAAATTTTGTAGCGTTTGGAGTTACTATTTGGTCATACGGGATTGAAAAGCATTGAAATTAATATTGAAAATTCAATAAAATAATTGGGTTCAAAAAGCTATTTTCTCCATACGATCGAACTGGATCTTGGAACTTGTTCCATTACATTCGGTATAGGGGTATAACATTATGAATGCATTGCGGCATGCCTCGATTGGAGTCCATAATTTACAATCAGATATTTGGGAAATTTAAAAAATATATTTGAATCGATTTAACTTCAACCGATATTACATCCAATCGGCCACATAAATTTTTTTTAAATCCAGCCACCCTATCTGATCCATGTACATCCTATTTTCTCCCTTGTATAAAAAAAATCATCTCTAGGCCGAAAAGAAAGGAAAAAATATGAACATCAAAAGTTCAAAAATTTATTTCTCAAAATCTATGCATTGAAAAATTCCCAAACAGATTTTAAAAATCATAATTCGCTTAGAGCTTCGATCTCGTAGGCAATTTGGGAGGTTCGGCGATGATTTGGGCAACTCGACAGTGATGTCGTAAAGAGGGTTGATGGCTAGGGTTGGAAATTTATTTCAATTTTGAGGTCGATGTGGAGATTGGAGGGTGGAATTGAGTTTGTGGTGGTGAGAAGCACCTCGAGTTGAATTCTGGATGGCCGCATCGCCTTGGTAGAGGTCGCGACACTGTGCTACAGTGGTGGGAGGCTAGATGTCGCATTTTGGCTGAGGGGCTCGGGCGAGACGTGGAGAATATGGGCAGGTGCGTTTCGTCGAAGGGAAGACGATGGCGAAGTCAAAATTCAGCAGCGTGAAGCCGAGCTCCGTATCCCTAATTTCTCGTGCATGCGTGTTACCGTGATCGTGTACATGCAGGAGATAAAAAGAAAGGGGGAAGAAGAAGTAGCAGTATGGAGTTGGGCCTTGGGCCGTTCAATAAGAGAAAAAAGGGAGAAAAGAAAGGAGGAGGGAAAGTTGGGCCGCAGGTTGGTTTCCTTCAAATTGAGCCGGGCTTATATATTAAGGTTATATTAGTTTAAAGTTTATAATTATGTTTATTAATGAATTTATATTGATTGATATTCTTAAAATATTGTATCTTCTTCGTACGATGTCAAAATTTAACGAAACAAGTTGCATTGCACTCGTATCTACGAATACTACGCATAGGAATTGGATTGGAGTCAATTGGGGCTAGGAAGAATTTTGGTAAAAAATAAAACGTCTGTTTAATTTTAATTTAAACAGAACGCTTCAGCAACAACGAAAATAAATGTGAGTAAATCTCACTCATTTGTATAACTAGTTTTATTTTTAAGCGTTAAAAATTATTTATTGGCTGATTGGTTGAATTGATAAATTATTATTATCGGTTGGATGATTATATTATATATAGTAGTATATATATTAGTAGTTGGATATATTCCCGCCGATTGGAGCGGATGAAACCATATGCGCCCTGCATAACAGCGGATGACCCTATATTACCGCGATATTCCACCTCGAAGCGGGATTGGTATTTTATGTTATCTAACATCTGTGGTTGCAGGGAAACAGGTTGGATGGATCCAACTGGATTCCTAAAATTTTTTTAATTTTAATTTCATATATAGTGATATATGCTGTGTTTGAATAGTCTGTGATAGATTATGGTGTGATTTAAATTTATTGGATGTTATGGTAGCACTGGCCCTAAATATTAATATTTTTAAAAACTATAAATATTATTTTTGGATTTGAAAGGAAATTGAAAAATGATTTGGAAATGAAATATTTATATCGGATTTTGGAATTTGTTTAAAGAAATTGTATTGGATAAAATAAATGATTTGAATTTAAAATTTGTACATAACTTTTTCATGATATATATTTTTTTTGCAAAGCCAGTGGAGTTGAATGGCCCCTACCATATATTTATAACAATAAGAAAGTTCTTATAATCATAAATCAGAATACATGGATTACAAAGAAGGAAAGGAGAGAAATAAAGACAAAGTGGACTGAAAAATCAAGAAAAAAACAAAAAAAAACAAAGGAAACAATCACTAAGACCATTTCTGTTCCACTGCAGCATCAATGTGGTTGGGAGAGAAGGAGATAGTATTGTGGATTTCATAGCATATTTGATAGTATACATCACTTCGTCTTCTTCTTCTTCTTCTTTTATTATTGAAAATTATTTCATTTCTTTCTTTCCATAGTTCTGCCGCAGTAACTTTAAGACATAGCAGTAATTCATACGCTGCCAAACTTTTCCACTTTGTTGCTTTGAAAATTTTGACACCATTCTAGCTTGCTGTCCCAGATAGGTTGATCAAAACCTCCTCTTGCTTTTATCTTCTTCCAAATAAAATTCGTGTAAGGGCATGAGAAGTATAGATGTTGCACATTCTCTTCACCAGTATTACAAAATATACAAGCAGTGCTAACATTAATTCCTTTTCTTCTCAAATTGGCTTTCGTATGCAATGCATTTTTAAGGATTTTCCAAAGCATGAAATTTAGCTTTTCACTAGTTTGAAGATTCCAAATCCTTTTATACCATGGGAATCTGCTGATGGCATTGTAATTAGATAAAGAAGAATATAATATGGCAGTTGAATGATCAGTTTGTTTGTCTGACCAGTAATATTCATCTTTAGTATCAAATAGGTACTGCTGCCTATTATATCTATCCCATTTGGAATTGATTTCAGAGCAACTAGTAGTAGGTAGAGCAATTAAGCCATTTCTAATGTAGGAGACAACTTTAGCATTCATAGGAATTCCTGTCATTTGAATATCTGAATATGACATAATTTTGCTTAAAATCAGGCCTTTTGTTATCCATGGCACATGCCAGAATTTTTCATTGCTCGTCTGGCATAAGGATATAATTGAGTGAGGTAGAAGATCATCTCTAATTCTCAGCATTAGTTTCCAGACCCAGGTACTTGTAACTTTTGGCTTCACCAACCATATATCACCATTTTGAAGGTTGTGTTTGAGGCACTAATCTACCCATAACGTCTTCCTTTTGTTCAGAAGGTTATCAAAGTGTTTTGATAAAGCTGCTACATTCCATCTTCTTAGATTTTTAATTCCCAATCTGCCATTTCTTTTAGGCACTTCAAGCTTGTTGTATGCTATGGGAGATAGTTTCCTATTATGTGTGGTTCCTGTCCAAAAAAATCTGATCATAGCAGATCGAATCATAGCTATCAGTTTTGTTGGAAGAAGGAAAGTCCTACACCAATACACTATCATTGAGAAGCTAACATCATTGATGATGACCAACCTGCCAGCCTGAGATAGAAACCTATTATGCCATTTACCAAAAACAGAAGTGATTTTTTCATATAGGGGGATACATTGAGTGATAGTGACTCTTTTGCATGCCAAAGGTATGCCTAAATAAGACATGTCAGTTTTGAGGGGAGACATCTTGGTTATAGATAAACATTAAGATTTTTCAATTGAATTTAGGCCAACCATAAGAATATGAGATTTATCATTATTAAGCATTAAGCCAGAAAATATATAAACGGATTCAAGGGTTGACATGATAGTACTCAAAGACTAAAGTGTAGGTTTGGTGAAGATTATCAGGTCATCAGCAAACGCCAAAGTAGTGACCATAGGAGACAAGCATTTAGGCTGAAGAATGAACTTCTTTAGGTTAACTTGTCTCTAAAAGGCTATTGTGAGGATCTCAATAATCAGAATGAAAAGGTAAGCAAAAATTGGATCACCTTGTCTCAATCCATTCTTACCTTTAAAGTATCCTACTGTATGAGCGTTGAAAACAAGGGAGTATCTCACAGTGGAGATACATTGCAATATCTAGTTGCAGAATTTTGGTGGGAAGTTCATTTTTGTCATGATATGCATAAGAGATGACCATTGAACAGAGTCAAAAGAATTTTTTATATCAATATTTAGCATTGCTCTAGGGCAGGCTGATATTTGAGTTTGCATATCCATTGAGAAGCTCATGTGATAGGAGTACATTATCAAGGATGCTTTTATTGGGGAGAAAAGCAGTTTGGTTAGAAGAGATGATGGATGGAAGAACATGCTTTAGGCTAAAGGCAAGAATCCTGGATATGCATTTGTAAATGATGTTGCAGCAGGCTATGGGTGTATATTGTGTTACACTTCTGGGATTGTCAACCTTTTTCGTGATATATTTTAAATATAGATTTTGAAAATAATGGATATAAAAGATTTTAAATAATAAATCTTAAGTGATATGTGTTTAAAAGTAAAAGGGTTTTAAAAATTGATATTTAAATAGTTATGAGAATAAAGGGAATTTGGAAATAAATATAAAAATTGTTATACTAGATTTAAAATAAGATTTTTTTTTAAATTACGAAATGGAAGTAGAAATCGAGATATGATTGGTTTTGGAATATAGTTGGGTTATTTGAGAAATAGATATAAAAAATGGGATTTTAATTAGAAATCGATTTTTAAATGGATTTTTGTAATATAAACCGGTATAAACTGGGAATGAGTTTGGGAAATTTATAAACGATGTTTATAAATAAGTGGAATGATTATAATTTGGGTAAATTGGAAATATAAATTCACGATGTGAATTTAAAATGAGATGTGGAAATCGGTTTAAAAAGAGATAGTAAATCCTAGTTGGAATTTAGGGATAAGGGATTTATGAAATTGAAGACGTAAATCGATTTCTGATAAATCAAGGGGGATTTATAAATATTATATTGGTTATATTGGAATTGAAGAATATATTTTATCGAGAAGTTGAGTTTGTTTAAAGAGAAGATTTTTAATTATTAAACTAGGTAATATAAAAATGTTTAAGCATTAAAATGTTTCAGGAAGTTAGTTATTTAAATATTTAAATTTGGAAAAGGTGAAATTCTAAGTTTTATAAACAAGTTTGTAAATCGATTAGAAATTTTATAAATAAACTAGAATTAGTTATTGACTATTATTTTAAAAGTGCTTTGAAATTTTAATTATTTATTTAATCATATCCCTGAAAATTATTATTATTATTAATATTATTATTATTATTACATATATGGTTTAAAAGTAAGAAATTGGAATTTATTTTTAATTACTCTCGAGATTGTTAATCCAGATTTGTTTAACAGATGTGATAGTGTAAGTGGAGTGTTATAATAGGGTTCTGGAAATTTAGGGAATTTCTAAGATAGTTAGATTCGAGAACTTCGAAAATGAATTTGAATATATTAAAGGAATTATAAATTGTTAGATGGATTATAAATTAGTATAATCGATAATTTTTGGAAATTAAAAGGGGAATTAATAAAATTCTAGAGATTTGTGAGATAAGCATGAAATATTTCTTAAATGAAGATATTATAAATGATTTTGGAAATTTGACTTGCAATATTTTCTGAGTCTTGAAATAGAGGGTTTCGGAAATATTTAGCGATGAAGTGAATTGAATAGAAATACTTCTTAGTGTTGAGATAGTTTTGAAATTATCCTGTTATGGATATAAGAATTTGAAATTGTTTCAAATATTGAAATATTGAAGAGATTTGAATATACTTATCTCTGTGAAGATATTCTGAAATAAATATTTCGAAAAGAAATATAATGTGGGCCTAGTGACTGCTTTTGTGTGTAAATTTGATAGTTAAATAACCGACTATCTAATTTGGCCAAATTCGTTGATCGTTTCGAAGAAACTGGGATCGGATTTAATTATCCGAAAACCACTTTGATCTGATTTGTGCGTTACAAATCGTGATATCGAGAAGCAATGGAAATGGAGATTTTTGAAGAAGATTTGATTTGTTCAGACCCAGAACAACTTGTAGGGATGAATGCTATCAACACATTGTCATTGGAGGACAATGAGCATTCTAATTGTAAATTTCTTTAAAGGTAATCGTAGCCTCAAGCCTCTTCAACTGGGAAATGATCGAAACAGGGCATGTAGAAGGGCTAAGTGGGTCGCTCCCATTAGGGTATGTAATCATCTTTCTAGATACCCTACATATATATATTTATGGATTTGGTTGTGCATGAGATCTCAAAAAGGTCGGAAGACCAGGGTGATGACATATTCGGTAGTAGTAGTCAAGTGCTAGGCCGGCTCTGTGTGGCAGGGTACAAGATGTTCTTGTCAGACCTGGGTGCATTGACATAGAGTTGCACTCATCGGAGGTAGTTCCTTACCTGGTCATAGTATATAATCCATTCTCCAATAAGCGCTGTACGGTTTTGATTGTATACCAATTATGCCGAAACATGAGATGCAAGCATTTCAGCTATTTTATAATTTACTTTCTATAGACACTATTATAATATCATATGATTTTAATATAAAAGGTTTTGGCTATCGTAAGGTAAAAACCCATCATATTTATGTGTGACGTGGTCTTACGAGATGTCTTTGTTTTTCAAAAGGATTTTGATAACAGTAAATAATTCAAATTGATTGTGTTTTCTCACACTGGTTTTACAGACTGACTCGGGTGTTATTTTATTATAATGCTCGGGTCAGACCGAGTATTACAGATTTAGGTAGTATGCTATGGAGCTCAGGTGATGAGCTAGATGACAGAGACATATCCCATGTACTTGATTATATTCGACTGTGTGTGTCAGGCTATATAGTCAGCTCTGGTGAGGAATAACTGTCCATATTGATGTATTGATTGTTGTACTCTGATGATTGTATGTAAATTTATAGTAACAGTTTTAGACCTTTTTGTATAAAGATATGTAACTATCTATTATATATTGTTCCGCTGCGATTGTGAGATTCTGTGTTGTTTTAGTTTTCTTCTTATCTATCTTCTTCTACTTTCCCCTAACAATCGGGTTTTCCAGCATTCGATTCCTCGGCATGTAATATAGTGGAAGTATTAGTGTCGATTTTCGAGGGTTGAAAAACTACGGTCGTTACAACATCATTCACCGTAGTGTCAGATATTACTACAACTATATCCTCAACTAACAGAGCATCAAATCTATTCACAGTATCGCCATCCATTTCCCCACCCATACCACATAAACTAACACCATTATTAACCAATCTCTGCGAGCTTTCGGTAACATTCCCATTCACTGTAGCATCAGATTTAATTACATTACCAACCACTTCCCTAACTAACATAGCACTAGAACTACTCATAGCCTCTCACTCGAATCCCCAACCATGCCACATAATCTATCACCATTGTTAGCCAAAATTTGTGAACAATCATTAAATGCTTTCGAATCAGCCGCTACATAAACCATTCCTGTCGAATTACTACCATCACTCAATGTCCATTCAGCTGAAGAAACATCCGCATCCACTGTATCAGTATCAGACATGCACACATAAACACTTGCACCAGCAATCACGTGATGTTCAACTAGAACCACAAAAGACATTGCACCAACCAAACCCACCAAATCTCTCTTCTTTAAGCCAACATGACCCAAGTAATCTCCAACAACATCCAATCCCACCTTAATCCTATTTCTGAATTCGGAAGCCATCAAGTTTACCATTGCATCGTTCAACCACTTGCTCGTGTGCACTCTAGTATCCAAGTATGAGTAAACATCAATAACCAGACATCAAGAGTTTTTGTTATGGATATATATATATATATATATATATATATATAACACACCAGAGCCAATATCCACATCCAAGCTACCAGATGAACTAAACCTCTCAATTTCCTTACCAACATCACTGCCATCAAATAGCTCTCTAAAATTTTCAGAAAAAGCGTCACCTTCATAAACCTGATTCCTTGAACAATTGTAATACGCAAAGACTCAGATGAGGAAGAAGTATCAGCAATAACATCACTACTCTCTAGATTCTTATCTACAACTTGCAAAGAAAAAGCCTCACTAATGCTGCCCATCACAGATCTGTTTTCCACCAAAAACCATTTGAGAACCCTCTATTAGTTACCAAATCTTGAGATATAACAGATTTCTCTCTTGAATCATCCAGTGATCTTAGACAATCAAAACTGTTTTTAATGTCTAATTCAAAATTGCCCCTATTAGAAGATTTAGCTTTAAATTTCTTGTTATGAATATGATAATTAAAAAGTTGAATAACTCATTTTAAGTAGAAGATTTTATAAAGCTAAGGGTTCGAAGACATTTTTCTTCCTTTGGGAATTTCGGGGACAAAATTCTTTTAAGGGGGGAAGAATGTAACGACCCAAAATTTTTAACATTCTAAATGGGAATTTTTAATTTATTTAAATATTCATATTTGATTCAAATATAATAAATAGTAAGAAAATCAATTTTTTTTGAAACGACTCAATTTTTAATGATGTATTTTTATTTTAATTTATTTGATTTTTCCATAGTTTTTAATTTGCAAAATATTTAAATTATTGTTTGATGTATTTTTTCGCAAATGATGGTATTTTTGAAATTTCTCATAACTAAATAATCTACGTATATTATTACTGTTTTGTGATCGCATCACATTTTGCCGCACGATCGTATTTTTAATTTTGTCATTCGCGGATCATATGCAAACAAAATATTATGTAGCGAAGTACCGCAAAACTATTTCAAATCAAATCAAATTCAAAATTTTGGATTAGCCTTAATTGAGATAGGCACTTTGATTTGATGTGTTGCTTGAGAATTTTGTTTTACTTGAGTTTGAATTGAAGTAAATAGGTTTTTGTTATGAAATCAAACCACATATAATGACCCGAATTTTGATCACTTTAATTAAGGATATTTAATTTATTTTAAACAGTCAAATGTGGATTATTTTCAACAAATAATGAAGTTTTGATAAATGTATGATAATAATGAACTTATTTTGGAGAAATATTCGTAAAAATAGTTAATTTGGAAAAATATCGATAAGAGGAACCGAAAACCGTTTTCTCGATAAATAGCTCTATAATCGTAAAACATCGCGTGGAGCTAGATACATACACTTATATTTATAATTGAACAAGAATATGAAATAAAATTAATTATTGTATTTTTGGAAAAGTAAAAACATCATTAATGATGCTCTTATATTTAAATATTGATCCATGACTTTAAATTGAGATTTAATGATTTAGTAATTATTATAATTATTCAAATAATTATTTTTAAATGATGATAATTCATTTTAAAATAGTTATAAAGTGATAATAAATGATTTGTATTAGTTTTATGAAGATATATATTTGATTTGAAAATATAAGAAGTGTCACTTTATCGATATAATAACGATTTTTGTAAATAATTGTTAATATTAATTTTTATGGTTTCGAAAATAAAATATGATCATTTTGATTATGTAAAAATGGTAAGAAATTAGTTTTCAAATTTTGTTTACATTTATATGTAAATTAATTTATAAGTAGAAATGTGACCGGGAATCGGTTTCCCGATTTTCAATGGTTTAATGAACGGAAGTTATTCAAAGTCGTTGAAATGTTGTTTATTCTCTTATGTAGATACATGTACATATATACATGTCATATGCACACAGGAACATATAAAACATACAAATATACATGTAAACACATATATACATATACATATCTAAGATATTTTAGATTTCTTCACCCTTAAGCATTCATAAAGTCAATGCACATGCATAAGTACAAGCACATGACCTTGTCCATGATGGAGGGGACTTCTAGCCATCATAGGGTGATGTAGGGAGGTGATGGAAGTAATGATGGTTGGTGATGGTGGATGATGTAAGGAGGAGATATTTTCTACCTCTCCACTTGCCTATAAATACCCACTCATTTTGCCTCTTCTTCATTCCACCATAACTTCTCAAAACCAGAACCAAATGGAGAAATTCCCTTTTTCAAACCATGTAAAATTCTAGTGGCTACAACTTTTATGTTTACCACTTCTCCCTTTTTGAACTTAGCCATGCCAAAATCTCCATTCTTTCCAGTGCATTTTCGGGCCTAGAATTTTAGATCCGAGAATACCTCTTGCTCTCTTGATCATATCTTCCTCAAAACAAATCAAAATCAAGTGTCTCTTTATTTAAATTGTAGAGAAAATAATTTGCAAGAGCTTTTCTTTTAACCACATTTCAAAATTCCTAGAGCAATATGTCCAAAAATCAGTTAGAAGTCGACCCATTCTTGGGTTAGATTTTTATGAATCCGAGAACACCTCTTATTCTCTTAGCCATAACTTCCTCAAAACAGATCCAAATCAATAAATTATTTTTTCTAAACCATAGAGAAAATAATTTCCAACAACTTTCATGTTGACCACTTTTCCAAATTCAGAGAGTAAAATGGTCAAAAACTTAAGAGAAAATAACCTATTTTCAAGTCTAGTTTTGTGAATTCGATGATGATCCGAAGTCTCTTTCCTCCATGCAACTCACTGCCACAGTCCATTACCTTGCTTCGCCGAGCCTACTCTACTTCCTAGCCTATGCCATGACTTCCCTAGGGTCCAAGGCACGATTCCATGAAGCTTTGGTCCGTCGTATTGGAGCTATAGTCATTTTAAAGTTAGTTCGTTTGAATCTAAGGTGAGACACTCTTACTTATATTATATTTTTGGATGATGATATGATTTTTGTAATGGATGTTTACTATGCTTTTATTATCATGTTTGGTTGTTTAATATTGTTGTTTAATTGTATTAATAAGTCACGTTTAATACACGTCGAAAATCACAATGGAAATCACTTTCCTTTAATAGATGAATTGTTGTATATGAGATTTTTAAACCTATTAAAAATGGTTTAAAATGGCTTATAAATGTTTTATAAATACTAAGATCCAATTTGGTAAAGTTTTGACAGGTTATGAAATTTGAGTTAAAAATAGGCGCGTCGTGTAACGGTAGTTCACGATTTCGCACGGTAAGAGTTATAACTATTTATAGGATGGATTCGTAGTCGGAATTCCTTTTAATAAGAATTTTCCGAACCCTTTCAATCATAGTTTTCAAACAAAGAAATAAAATCGAGATTTTATTTAGTAGATTTTGAAATATGGGCAAAACAAGTTTTCAAAATAGTCGCGTTTGGCAGTTCAGAAACCAAAGCGACAAATTCTTTATAAATGATATTTTTAATTCTTTAGAAATATGAAATAAATTCAATAAATCTTTTTAAATGTTTTATAAGAGATTTGAGTTTTAAAAATGAATTTCTAAATGATCAAAAAGTTGTTTTTACCAAATAAGCTTTTAAAACACTATTTGCAGCACTTTTTAATAACTTTTACAAACAATGGTTTTAACTTAACTATTTTTTTCCCAAATCTTTTGTGAACCTTTCAAATAAATAATTAACTAATTTAAAAATAATTAATAGGTAAAAATTGAGTATGCGGAAATGACTAGTACATTTGTTCCATTTGTGAGTGTCATAGAAAATCCGATCGAGGAATGGAACAGATCGAAGGGAAAGCCCGGATGCTCTAAAATAATTAAAGGTAAATTAAGCATGTTAAAAGGTTTAGAGTCAATCAAATAACTTGACCACCTAATGGGTGATAGTGAGGTAGTCTCTAGGCTTGGGTTTGGGATACCAGTTGACTGCCCTCCGTAGCTACCCGGACTGGCCCGATGGAGGGGACAATAAATTTGATCTCGGATCAAAATTTCCCAAAGTATAAAAGATATTATTTTCCAAAGTCAAACAAATTGGATTGCATAGAAATAATCTTCTTGTACTTGATATTAAATTTCGAGGAGGGAATCCGTACTATCCGTGACAATTTAAAAGGTGATCTCACCGTTATTCGATGGATAGTAAAGGTTAAATACGGAAATTGATATAGAATAGAATTAGTATAATTTCCATGGATCTTTTTTACTCAATGATGTTTTCCAAAATGGCTTATATGAAAATGGGTTGGTATTTCCAAAATTTAAAAGAGAGGTTTAACGATTCCATATATACCAGAAAGAAATGTTTTAAAGATATATATCTCTAGAAGATATTTTTGATAAAAAGAAAGTAATTAATCAAATGATAAGCACCTATTTACCTAACATCATTTTATAGATGATTGGTTCGAAGGAACCAGGGGTCAGATTTGAAGTGATTATTATCCGAAAACCACTTCGAACCAGTTTACGTATTCGGAGTGAAGACATGGAATGATAGTAAATGAATGAAAGACTGCTTCTTACTAACCCTCGGGGGAAATTTTCCATATCGTGTATATATATATATGTGTGTGTGTGTGGCGGTAGCATCTTCATCTGATCTTCGATGCAAGGGCTACTCGCTACTAATCTTAGGGATGATTCCCGACAAGATGTGGTAGGAGTATTCCTTAGGTTAGTCCTATTCCTAGACAACTTGTATGGACGAATTTTGACATTACATTTCTAAACACCCTTTCCTAAGACATATGAGCTCAGGAGTTATACGTTTGTAGAAATCAGTTTTGTAATCATGGAATGGTAGTGTGGCATTCAAAGTATAATGTGCTATGTGAAAGGTAATTGTTACCCCAAGACTCATCAACTGGAAATGACTTAAACAGTGCATGTCGTGAGGCTAAGTGGGTCATTCCCATTAGGGTTTGGCCATCACCCTTCTAGATTACTCTATATTTTCTTAGTATTCTGTGTATGCTAAGAGAGCTCTCGGATAGGTCGGTTAAGACCAAGATGATGTCATATTCGGTTCTATCCACCACCAGATGGGTCTATGGGTAGGCCGGTCATGCCAGTTGCGTAGGTTTCGAAGACGTCGATCCATGGTACACCCTCTAGAGATGTACTGTACGGAAGGTAGTCATTACCTGCCATTGTATGGAAATCCATTCTCCAATAAGTACCCTCCGACTTAGTTGCAAGCTTATTACGCCGTCAAGTTTAACCAATGTAACAATTTCGGCTATTTTAATATGTTTATTTGAAAAAATGTTTTTTAAAGAATGTCATTAAAGATAATATTCCCAGATTTTGCATAGCAAACGTTTTGATTATCATAAGGTAAAAACCCATTTTGTGTTTATATGCGGCGTGGTCTTGTGAGATACCATTTGTTTTCAAATATCCGTATTTTGAGTTTCTCATGCCAGTCCCATGACTGACCCGAAGTTTATTTTTCTTTCCCTTAAACTCTGGGTGCCCTAATTTTTCCAAGCAGTCTAGTAGTCAGGTTTAGTTAGAAGAAATCTAGAAGAGCTCAGAGCATGAAGTTAGAAGATTCTTCTGAATATTGTTATCCATTTCCACCACACTCGCGTATTATTGTATTCGCATTTGTAAGGACAGATATTTATAACTGTCCATGTTTAACTCTGACAAATGTATTTAAAATTTTCCCCTGTAAAGATTATATATTGAAATAATATATGTTATTCCATTCGTGTGATATTTTGTTCTGTCTTTATTTTCTTTCTTACCTGTAAAGAACCACCTCTTTGACGCGTGGATTTATGGCACGTGAATACCGAGGATGTATTAAAGTCTATTTCCGAAGGTTGAAGAAACAGATTGTTACATCACTTCAACACTTAAACAAAAAATTCACTTTTCATTTCTCTACTTTTCTTCCCTCTCTTTTCTTTTTTTAAATTATGCTGTAACTAAGAAATCAAACCTTCCTCCAAAGAAAAATAAAAAATGAAATAATATACTCAATAAAAAATACAAAATAGGATTCGTTGGAATCATGTAGCCGAGATCTTCGATTTGGTATACTCAATGGGGGTTTTGGTCATGTTTGGGTAGGCAGCGTTAGTTGGTCGTGAACTAGGGTTTCAGTTTATAGGTGAATGAGGCGATGATAGCTCAAGGAAAAGGTAGATTTGAGTTTGTTGTATGAATTGGAAGAGTGGTGGTCGAACGAGGTAGTGCAGATGCTTTTTGGTGAATGCGACATCGCTACATTCATGGCTTGATGCTCAAGTCGCATCGAAGAGGAAGGTGTCGAGTTGGGAGATTTCGGGTTCATGGCAGAGCATGCAGGGAGTGGAGTCGATCGGAGGTTGTTTGCTGCGTTTTTGTAAGGCATCTAGTGATAGAGGAGGGAGGCGGTGCCCGGCCTAGGTGCTTGCATATTAGTGTACATGTAGAGGAACTAGGGATTTTGGGAAGAAGGGTTAGTGAATAATTAAGTAAATAGTGTATTAATCATATTATTTAAATTAAAATCTTACAAAATGAATAACTTCTTCATACAAGGTCCAATCGAGATGTAGTCTTTTGTGTTGTGTTCATAATGGCATTATCTATGCGCTGGAATTGGTTTAGTCGAGTTTGAAGCTAGGTGAATTTTGGACTAAAATCGAACACCGTTCGATTTAGATCAAACTGGAATGCATAGGCGTCTACTGGAATTTCGATAAGTTATCTCACCTTAGAATGAGTACTATAATGATATATAATAGGTATAAATTATTGTTTTGTGTTTGGATGAATTATTGGTTTGGATTGGCTAAATTTCAGCTTTTAAAAGTGAATGACATTTTAAAATGGAATACGGGGAATTTTGAAGAGAAATCAGGATTTCTTACTGTTATGGTTTTAAATCCAGTTATATACCTGTTGATTTTAATTCCATTTATATATCTGTTATATAAATTATTGGATTTTAAAAGTTGGTAGTTTAGCCATATTGGATGTGACATTGATATATGTTAAAAAGTTGAACCATTTTAGTGATAAGGATAATAATAGTATTGGTTAAGTGCTATAGTAGTCATTGGTCGCGTTATGGTATTTTGAAATACTATTAGTTGCTGTTTTGATTTGAAGATGGTTTTGATTCGGGAAATGATTTTTAAAGCCGACTTGTTTAGGAATTCCTTTGATATTTATTTAAAATAGGGTTTTGAACTTCCCTATTTTACTTCAACTTATTTTATTATTCTTTTAGAATACATGTATATATGTAAATGTTTTAGAATTATTTTGGAATGTATTTATCTTTATAAAAAAATTATTATATTAATGAATGGTTGTTTTAAAGGAAATAAAAAGGGTTTATCTTTAATTTTAAAGTAATTTTGTTTTTATAAGAAGGTAGAAATATTTTGAAATAAATATTTGCGAATATTTTATATAAGATGTTGTATAAAAAGGATAGATTTATAAATGTTATTTTATAAATAAAAGAATAGTTTTATAAATGGTATTATATAGATGAAAAGGATAGATTTATAAATAATATTTTTTAAAAAAGGAAATGATACCATTTTGAGGAATTGGATAAATAATCATATTTGTGGATTTATAGTAATATGTGAAATGATCTTTTTTTTGAAAGTGTTTGGTCTTATTTTGAAAACAAAGATTTTTGTTAAGTATAAATGGAGTTTTATAAATCTATTTGTAGATTTATAAAAGAAGTTTATAACTATATTTAGAGATGTATAAAAGATGCTTTATAATGAGTTTTATAAATGGAATTATAGATAAAATTGGAGTTTTATAAAAGGAGTTTTATAAATAATACTTTTATAAAAGGAGTTTGTAAATATAAAAGATTTTATAAATAGAAGGGAGTTTTATAAAGGAATTTTATAAAGGGATTTATAAAAAGAATTTCTATAAAAAGAATGAGACTTGATTTTCATAAATGACTATTTTAAATTATGGGGGTATGAAACGTATTCTTTTCATACTTAACATTAAATTGCGAGGTATGGAAACTCATCTCTATCTTGAGAATTAAGAGTGTATGTAAAGGCAAGGATAATACGTTAACTTGTTTGACTACATTGTTAATCGAGGGGTAGTACTGTTTGAAATCGGGAAGTGGTGGTAAGTATATTTGGTCTAATTTCTATACGATCTATTTACTTACACCAAAGGTAAAGTGTTTTGGGTTTATTGTTATTAATGTTTTTAAACGACATTTTTAAAATCTAATTGAGTATTATTTTGGAAAATGATATCTTCTTAGAGTTCTGAATATACTTATACCGTTGAGATAAGTATATGAGAACATTTCCTAAATATTAGAAATGTAGTTTTTTATGAATATACTTATAATGTTGATATAAGTATATGGAAAAGTTTATTAGTTTTGGAAGTGAAATGTTTTGTGAGTATACTTATATAGTTGAGATAAGTATATCAATATTTTTCAAGTATTAAAAGGAGTAAAGAAGGATTTGCGAATATATCTTTGTAAAATTATTTTATTACAAGAATTTACAAAGTAGTTTTAATTAATAAAAGGGTTAATTAAAGAGGCTTGGCAGTTGCTTATGTGCTTAACCATGCTTGATTAAATCTCTATTTTAATTTTAATTTATTTGATAGTCAAATAAATGACTGTCAAATGTTGACCAGTTTTTAAAACTATCGTTGTTGGTTTGGAGAGACAGTTGATCATATATATTATTCGAAAACCACTTCGAACCGATATTAGCGTTCGAATTTGAGATATCTTGAAGATGATGGAATCGAAGATGGAGTTCTTTGAAGTGCAAGGGCTACTTACTACTAATCCTGAGGGTGATTCCAAAAAGGATGTATTAGGAGTAATGCCTTCGGTTTGTTCATATCCTGAACAACTTGTATAGATGAATACTGGCATTGCTTGTTGCCTGAAGGGCAGTATTGGCATTCCAAGTGGGATTTGCTAAAAAAGTAAAACGTAGCCTCTTGTCTCAACAACCAGGAATGGCTAAAATAGGGGATATGCTTCAGGGCCATGTGGATCGCATCCATTAGGGTACGTCGTCAGCCATCTACATCACTATTTATGGATTTGGTATGTGCATAAGAGCTCTCGAGGAAAAGTTGCAAAACAATCAAGCTAACAACATATTCCGTACTATCCAACAAGGGGTAGGCTAGTTCTGATTCACATGGGTCGAAAGATTTTCATCCTCGGTACATTTTCTAGAGGTGTACTGTGGTAGGCGGTACCTTAGTAGCCTTGTCATTGTATGGAATCCTTTTTCCAATAAGTGCCTTACAGACTTAGTTCTGCACAACTATGCTTGAATGTGAGATGCAAGCATTCCAACTGTTTTATATATTTATTTTAAACCATAGACATTATTATAATATCATTGGATCTTCTATTTGAAATGATTTGGTTATCGTAAGGTAAAAACCTATCCTTGTTTATGTGCGGCATGGTCTTATGGGATGCCCTTATTTTTGAAAGGTTTTTATAACATTAGAAATCCGTATAATGTGTGTTTCTCACGTTGGTTTACTAGATTGATCAGGGCGTTATTTTATTTATAATGCTCGGGTCAGCCTGAGCATGTTTTCTCGATTTAGTTCGGATGCTCTAGAGCTTCAAGAGACGGGTTGGATGCCGCCAAGACGTATTTACGTATATTTTATTTCTGCTGCATTTGTTATTTATATTTTTTAGCGTTTGTGAGGACAGGTGGTTATAAATGTCTAGGAAGATGATTGAATAGCTTACTCCGATTGATGTATGTATATTACAGTTTTCTTTCGTAAATATCTATTGTATATTATATATTCTTGTCACGATGTGAGATTCTGTTCTATCTTTTCTTTCTTTTCCCCCAACAATCTGTCTTTCCAACACTTGGACGCTCGGCATGTGAATACCGTGGATGTATTAGTGTCGATTTTTTAGGGTCGAAAAGATGTGTCATTACATTTCACTTCTAAGAGCATGGAATAGCAAACACCCGTGATATTATTTCACTTCAATGTATCTTTTAAATATCTAATCGAGCTCTAATGTAATAAGGCAGAGTCAGCCATTCTTATGTTTATAAAAGGAATGGCTTTGGGGATCGATGGTGCTGTATTCTCAATAGCTTGATTTTATGTTGTGCAAACAACAACAAAATTGAACATTCCATGTTTTGAAAATATAGTTATCTAGGCAGCTAAAGAGAGGTACTGACAAACTCCTTCAACCTAGGATCGGGGTGCGGAAGTATAATAACACTAGGGTTAATCGTGATGATTCACCCTATTTCTCTAACCTTTGGCCATTGCCCAGAGATAGGTAAGGTCTAAAGGCAATGCCTAGAGACAGATATGTTAAACATTAGGTCCTAGAGATAAGACCTGGTAAGAGATCGAATATAGGTGTCCAAAGATTGATGTAGAAATCATCATATTTGATGAAAAATTATGATCGATGCCTAGAGATAGGCAAGATCAGGCATGGATGTCCAAAGATAGATGTCCAAAACATTACTGAGATAGGAAGTGATGTGGAAGATCCTACCTTGTCTTTGGTAATACGGAACCCGACTACAGATATACCAAGTGGGCTATAGGGTTAGCCAAGCAGCATGTTTCAGTTCGCTAATGGAGAAATTTTTTGACAACGATAAAAAATGAAATAATGAAGTATATAGAGCAATGGCAAGAAATTATTCATACACATAAAGTGATGGTGAATGATAACATTGCTGTGATTTAGATATAACAACAATAACCATAAATAAACAAAGTATATAGGCAAACAAGATGAAAATCTAAAAGAAAAGGATATTCTATTCAAAACTGAAGAACTTTATAAACAAAAGCAAGGGCCAATGACGGCCTATATACACAAACTAAAACTAAAACAAACAAACAGTAGCATAAGGAAATGACGATTAATTGTACTTCTTCTTCCTCTTCTTCTCCTTCTTTCGCTCAGGAGAAACTACAATATGCCTTTTTTCCAGATCTACCACTTCTTCTTCCCTCAGTCAGGTAACCCTTGGGATCAGTATCCCAATCATAGTCGCTCCCTGGAGATTTTGGAGCATCAACTTGAATGCTTCTCGTGGAGTAGAACCTAGAATAACAAATGGTGGTGTACGCATAGAAACCAAAAGAGGAAAAGGAACATTATCAACCTTTTCCTTCTTAATTTTTTTGACCTCCTCCTCCAACATTAATGGCCCAAACGTATGTTCAGTGGCCCTTGTAATAACCATGTCTTCTTCCCCTTGTGATATGTTGGGATCATCTATAACCCCTTCATTCAGGCATATATCATTTTGGTATCAAGACCTGGCTGAATAAGTTAGGATTGGAGTTAAGGTGGACACGATAATAAATTTTTTCATTGTAGCTTGAGTGCTCGAAGACAAGTTCTCTTCTGTTAAGGGGGCAAGAACGTATAGACCTAATACTTCAAAAAGTTAAAAATAGAGATTTGAGACATCGACGGGTGCCATTTGAGCCTTCTCTAACACATGAAATGTTAATGATATACCGCCAGAAGAAGTGAAGATCACTTGATATGGAGTCCCCAACAAATTCCCTTCCATGATTAGAGAAAAGGTAGGCAACTTTGAAATGGATTCCGACTGCGTATAACCTAGCTCCTCGGGATTGTATTGTACATCGACTGAAGATGTCGAACCGGTTGATGTTCCCAAAGTCACTGTGGTAGTTGGAGTTGTAGCAATGCTAAAGGAGGGAATAGTAGACTCAATAGTGAGAGCTTATATATGGAAGAAGTGATGGCACTGGAAGTAGCCGTTGTTACAATAGGAATCTCTGTTGGGAATTCCTTAGAAGCAGGAGAAAAACCTTTACCCAAATCTATAGAGCTAAATTCGGGAAGGACCCGTGCAGGCATATCAGTGGACGCAGTAGCCTCAGTTTCCAACATAACCTTACCTATGGCAAGTGCATCCAATTCTTCATCATCTAAGAGGTGATATTTCAGCTAAACTTAATTGACCTTAACGCCATCTGAGTGTTCTCTTTCTTTTTTCAATATTTCCTCCCAGGCCATGGCTAAGGCCATAGGGTATCCCTTACCAAGCCAACTCAAATTCCTACTTCCTAGACTTATTGATGTTTGCATAAAAGCGAACTAGTATAGGCTCTATTTGAGACTTGATTCTATCTTCGACAGTTTCCACACAGAGCTCTACATCCTTTTGTGCTTGCTGAGCATCAACCAGTTGTTGTTTCTACTCTTGAGCTTAAGCAAGAGCGTCATCTTTCTCTTTCTTTTGGACCTCCAATGCGGCCTTTAAATTCTTGATTTCCAAAGCTTGGTCACTAACCGTCTCCTAAAGAGTCGCTTTCTAGAGTAAGATTATGACTCTTATGATGCGCTGCTTCAATATGATTCTGTTATAGCTGAAACTTCCCCCAAAAGGTTTCCTTTCTTCTTCTAATGTATTCTCTACAACTTCCTGATATTTCCTAACCTTCTCAATGTCCTTATCTAAATTAGAAATGATGCACTTGTTATCTTACTCTACCCACTTCTTCCCTTGAAGAGCCACCATTTCTTCCCTATTAACTTCAAAAAGAGCTTCCGCGAGCCTCATCCACGTGTAGCACTGATTGTAAACATCACACATATAAGCTATTACTTATGGCCCTACGTTATGTGGAATATCCTTCAAATTATTGATGAACTTAATTCCATCAAAGAATATCTTAGGGAAGGCTCTTTGCATCATAGTAAGCTATGAATTGGAAGCATATTATGTCACTATAGTAGAAGCATGGGAATTTAATTATTGTCGTGCCTTCGTCTAGAGGGATTAGAAGTTACAAACCCAAATAGTTGTGTAGGCTGCTTAGATTTGTGTGTAGACATCATTGGCTACGTGACAGGTGGCACTGAAGTGGGTGCAGTTGGAGCTCTAGATGAAGGAACATGATCAAGTTTTGTCAAATAGCGATCCATACTTATGAGCAAAGGAGAACGAGCCCTATGTTGTGTAGGACATGTCCTACCCAACCCTCTAACACGATCAT
Source organism: Allium fistulosum (assembly GCA_030737815.1). NCBI lineage: Eukaryota > Viridiplantae > Streptophyta > Magnoliopsida > Asparagales > Amaryllidaceae > Allium > Allium fistulosum. The sequence continues at coordinate 285,495,109 of CM060904.1, read as the reverse complement.
CTTGTGTTTGTAATCTCTTCTTGGGCTTTCAAACTCCTTTCTATGATGTCTACTTAAATCAGATCCATGTGATGATTCATAATGTTAACGCGAGGAATCGGGACTTTGATAATCAGCGGAATAGTCTTGGAGCTCATCGAAAAGCTGTTTACGTACCATCAAACCTAAAAAGAAAACACAACCAAATTAAAACTTGGAAATCGAAGAACAACATGTGCAGTGCAAATGTGTTGACTTTAAATGTCTTGAAATGTTAATGTGTCCTAGTGCCCCTCACAGACCATGCTCTTGAAACTTACTAATATGGGTTATTTCCCCGACAATGGTTGCAGGTACATCTGCCGGTAGATGGATAGGAAACCTATGGCACTAAGACTGATATTGTACAGCCATAAGAAGGAATTTTGTTTTATATGCACCCGAGTAAGCCATATATGTTGCCAGTCGGAGGAGCCAGTGTTTCTTCCTCGAATGAAGCCCAATGTGGTTGTGGGACCAGATAGGGTGAAATAATTTTCAGCTGCGGATGTTAAGGAGTAAATGGTATTTGATTATCACTACCCTTCTTTCCAACAGACTGATGAATGAGGTTCACACACTCACCATCAACCCTGTCCTCGTCGTCATCATCATCATCATCATCATCGCCATCATTATCGATATCATCATTATCGTATCCATCCACTTCCTCTTCTTGATTAATCGAAAGGTCTTGAACAAAAGGAATCTCTAGTTTCTCTTCAGCGTGGGGCTCAACTTCACCTTCTTGAGCAGGCTGATCATCACCATGAACATTTGGCATGAGGCCTAAACTATGATCGTTATCCAAAAGATTAAAGTGTCACATCCATTCATCTGTTAAAGGAAATCTCATCTCTCACTTTTCGATGGGAAGAACGTGCAAATCTTGGAGAGTACGTGCTAGAGTTGCATTGCTAAGCCTCTTTATAATATCTAAAAAGTTATTAAATCTTGGAGACTGTCCTTAGAAGGTTCCAGATAAGTAAGAGAAGGACTTTCTTTTCACTTTATGAAAGCATACAGATAACGAATCTCCTTCGGCATGGGCACCCTGCCCAGATAATGAAGACAAACCATATACATGTTATTCAATGAAGTGTAGCTATCGGGATGAAGCTAGGCAGATGTAAGATTCATAAACTGGAGCATAAGTCGGATAAAGTGATTAAAAGAAGAGACACATCCGAGGAAAAGCACATATATCGATTAGATGTAGTATATCCCTCAAGCAGATTGTGAGCCCAGTGGAATGGCTTTGGAATTAGAACGTCCTCAAGATGGATTCCATGCTTTTCTCATATTCTTTTGATGGTCGCTTCATCTAATTTGGAAAAGAGAGTGTCTAGAGGATTATTTAAAAATATATCTATTAACCCAAAAAATGGATCAACATCCATGATTGAGTGTGAAAGCACCAGCCCTGTTTATCAAGGCAAATAAAATAGAAAAAGCAATAGTAGATCGCAGAAAAAGCAAAGAAACAAGATGATTTTTATAGTGGTTCGGATGTTAATGAAGCCTAAGTACACTTTATAATGTTCTACTAACTGACTACTATTACAAGTGGAGTTAGATTACAATACGATTGAATCTCCTAAGTTAGATTAAGTCATGAGTGTAAGGGTTCACTAGAGAATCACAGTGAACCCCTAGGTGACTATTGTGTGGGAGAAAAAGGGTGAAGAATAGTTTCTTCAGAGTTCTAGCAGCCGGTCCAAATTATCCTATTTATGTTGTAGGTAGGATTGTATTTATAGGGGTTGGAGAGCTATTGGGCTAGGCCGCTTTGCCAGAGACCTAAACATGATAATACAAAAGTGCTCTAGAAGATTCACAGTTATCCAACTTAATGTGATGGATCGCTAGAGATCCTTTGGATTGCCTCTCTTGGGTTGCATTCCTTGCTTTCTATAGATGCTCTCCATGTAATATAGTAACTAGTTGCCTTATTTTGAAGGTTATTCTTATACAAGTTGCATTGAACTATGACTGGGATCGGCTGAATGCTCACTTCTTGAACTAGCTTGCTTGAAATATCATGAAACTTGGTAGACATCCCTATGAAAGATGTTGGATCATGATGCAAGAAGATTGGAGGGTCCAAGAGCAAGCATTATGGATTGCTAGCGATCCATAGGTGATCCATCGCCTTGGCTTGTTTTGCCATCTTCCTTTTTGGGTCTTTCTCTTCTTTTCCTTCTGGTCTTCTTGGTTGATGCTTGGGATGTTTTGACTTATTGTAGAGGTTCTAGTTCCTATTGAATTATGTTGGGTTAAAAACTAGGTTAACATTTGCCCCTCCAGAGTATGCCTTCATTGGAAACAAGGCATGCTATGGAAGTTGTTAGGAAATCAAATTCATGGTTTTAATGACAACAACTATACAATGAAAATCAAATGTGCATATATGTATATATACAAGAACTTGCTAGAGCAACATCACTAGAGAGACAAGAACAAGGCTCAAAGAACGTATCAAGAGGCTACAAGTCGATAGAATTAGAAAAGGAATTGCACAGACACAGATACAACAACATGCACACATTCATACAGACGTCTGGTTAATATATCAGACGTCTGGAGAAAGTCTCTGGTTCACAACTCAGAAGAAAACAGACGTCTGATCCTGAACTCAGATGTTTGAAAGACATCCAAACATAAAACAGAAATGAAGACCAGACGTCTGGATAATAAACACAGACGTCTGAAATGCTACCAGACACAAAAAATATATGAAGGCCAGACGTCTGAGGTCACTTTCCAGACATCTGATTATAGGCTCGACTGTGTATTTTCAAAGTTCAACTGTCACATCTGAAAAGACATCTTCACTTCTCTTCGCTGCAACTCTTCATCACCATCAGAAGCGACCATAGAACACTTGTTAATGAATGCAACTACTCAAGGAATCTCTCTACAACTATATATATCATCAAGAATCAAGAGAAAGAATGAACCTGACTACTTTACTGACTTATGCTCTCTGATTATACACTCTATCATATACTCTTGATCTCTAGCAATCTATACTTGTATTCTACTTGTAATGACCCGACTTTCTTTGCCCAGAAAGACGCATCGTTATGAAGAAAGAAAGGGATAGAAGAAGAAAAGAAAAGAAGAGAGAACAACAACACATCAGAAATCTCACAGCGGAACGAGAAATATATTATCACATAAGATATTACATAGTATCATATACATCAGAGTACACGATTTATACATCACAATATAGACAGTTATAAACTTCTGTCTATTATACAACACAACTACATAAATACGATACATCATACACAGCGGAAACTCTATATATCTACACGCTGAAGCCTCCTGCTCCACAGCTCCTCCAGAATTCGTCAAGACTAACCTGAATCCCCTTGACTACTCATACAAATTTGAGTACCCAAGAGTTTAATAAAACAGAAAATAAACACTTGGGTCAGACATGGGTCTGGTGTGAGTAAACGGTTAGATTGCTTAACTTTGAAAACCTTTGAAAACAAAAGTATCACGTAAGACTCCCCACAAATAAACATGGGTAAGTTTTTACCTTACGCTAACTAAAACATTTGATAGGAAATCCGATTGTATTATAATAGGGTCTAGGGTTTTCAAGTAAAATACAGAAATAGCTGAAATGCTTACATCTCACATTCCAACATAGTTGGGCACAACTAATACGTACGACACTTATTGGAGTTTGGATTCCATACAATGGCAGGGCTACCGGGGTACCGCCCGTCACAGTACGTGGCCTAGATCACCGTACCGAGGATCACTCCCAATCCCCTGCAACACAAAGCCGGAACCATCCCTTACTGGATAATCCCGAACAAGATAATCCCGTAGTTGGCGCGACCAACTACACACTAAGCCGAATAAAAGAAAAGGGACCTCTAGACAGGGATCTATCTTGCTCTCAGTGGGTGCTACCCACGAAGCCTTGCTGCACCTCCCCTGTTTTAGCCATTCCCGGTTGATGAGGCTTGAGGTTACGATTACCTTTAATCAGAACATATCACTTAGAATGCTCATCGTCCGCCTGACGATGTGCTGAAAGCATTCAATCCATACAAGTTCGTTCCGGGTTCGAACGAAACCGAAGGCATTATCTCGTTACACTCGTTTTGGAATCACCCTCAGAGTTAACGACAATAACCCTTGCACTCTAAATCTTCATCTTCACTGGAGATTCACGATCTATCGTTAATTTGGATCGATGTGGTATTCGGGTCTCCAGACCTGGAAATCCGGTATACGGAAACCCGATCCCGGTCTCATCGAAATCCAAAGCGTATCTTTTAAGGCCAAGTTGTTTTAAAGGTTAAAAACAAATTCAATTCATTATCTTTATACACAAAGAAAGATAATTCACAATAGATAATCAACATTATCAGATAATCCATACAATTCAACTAACATCCATATCATACAGCATATATCTCGTCAGAGATATCAATCAATGCCAAGTATTCAATACTATCACCCATTCATAAGTAATGATTTATATTATCTTTTAATTAATTTAAAGAATTAAATTAATTACTTCATTTTATAAATCCTTCTTACTTAACCATTAATTAATTACAATTTAATTAATTAATCATCTTTTAATGATCTTCTTAATTAATCTTCCTTGATTAATTATACTTTAATTACATTCAAGTAATTATCCTTAACTATATACAGTAATTAACTTTTAATTACTATCATTAGTTATAATAATTAATGAACCTTCATTAATTAATTAAGCATATAATTAAGCATACTTTAATTAATTACTTTCATTAATCAACCTTGATTAATTCATTAATTAAATAATCCTTACTAATTAATTAACCTTTTAATTAATTAAATAATTAATTTTAATCAACCACTTCATTAATTAGTCTTAATTAATCATAAACGGTAATTAACAATTTGTAATTGCTTATCTTAATTAATTACTTCTTAATTAATTATATTAACCTTGATTAATTAATCTAATTAATTAATCTTTAATTACTTCATTAAGTAATTATTAATCAATTTAAATTAATAAATAATCCTTAATTAATTACTTTATTAATTACTTTTTAATTAATTACACTTAGTAATTAATCTTAAATTAAACACATTTAATTAATCACATTAATTTATTAACTAAAATAATTAAATAATTAACTCTTAATTACTTCCATTAATAATCTTGATTACTTTCTTAATTAATTAAATAAATAATTAACTAATTATTTAAAATTAATTAAACAATTAATTAATTAACATTCTATATTTAAAAATCCTTAATTAATTATGAAACCATTATTCTTAATTAAACTTTACTTAAATTCTATTTAAATTAAGTATTCTTTAAATTCATATTAATACTAATTCAACCTTATTATCCTCATAAATAAATTATTTGAATTATTTAAATCTTATTATTCAAAACAAATTATTAAACTTGATTTACAAAATAATAATAACCTTACTTGGAGATAAAGTATTTATAAATCATTTCCAGATTTAAAACTTCAAATTAATCAAGTTTTAAACTAATTTATTTTCAATATAAAATGAAAATTTGTTATTAAAACATTATTTCAAACTTTAACTTAAAACTTTGATTTAACTTTGTTTTTAAACTTTAAAACTCTTGGAAAGACTTGAGTTCTTCTTTTTTTTTTACCTGGAACATTTTCTTCAAAATTTTAGAAACCAGATTACTTTAAATAAAACCACCGAGCAACTTTATTTCTTTCCCGAGCAAACTACTCTAAAACCCCGAGTCTAAACAAAAGAAAACCCGAGCCTTCCCTGAGTCCACGCGAACCTCCTTCAGCTTCGAGTCGAACTACAATCTACACGAGACTTCCCCGAGTTTCCCCCCTTCTTCCCCAAACCCAAACAATCCCAGACAATCCAAACGTTCACGTGCACGTGGTGCACTTGCACCATCGCCGCCGACTATAGATGATCGTCGCGGCCATACTCATTGACCACTCGAACCACCTTGATCAAGAATCCCAACCCAGATCATACGAAAATACATTAAAACAAAATCGAGCTCAATCTCGATCAACTGGAAAACACCATGGCCGTAAAAACCTCTTCTTCCATCGCCTCCGACCTCGAGATCAACTTCCGATCCACCCAAAGCCATGCTACATTCCCACGAACCTTTTCCTACCCTTGCGATCAACTCCGATGATCCACCAACGCCACACGAAGCTCAGCAACCATTACACCCAATTCGATACGCCGAACCCTAGATCACCTCATTCCGACCACCACGGCCAAAAGTAAAATCAACCACTATTTTTCCGATGATCTACACTCTACTGGCCACCTCCAGACCCAACCTCAACGCAAACTTCAACGCCGATCATCGTAAATCGACAAAAATGCCCATTCTGATCAACACAGAATTTCACAACAATTTCTAATCTAAAAATCATGATTCTTCTTTCTAAATTCATTGTTTTCCACGACGAATTCAATTATATAATCCAATCTAAAAATTATGAATATTGATTTTTTGACTTATCTCTGGTTATCACTGCAATTTCTAATTTTTAAATTAATTGCTAGATTAAAATTCCAGGAACTATTTTTAGAATTGTTACCATGTTGTTATAATCATATTTCATTACCAAATCCAAGTACAAAATCAATGGTATGTGTAAATAAAAATTGTCTAATGAAAATGATGCCTACAAATAAAAATGACAGAGCAGTGTTTACTGACATAATATCTAGACATACATATGCATTCAAACCAAAGCATTTTCTATAAACATTTATACCATATTTCTACATCATTTCATCACAAGCAACTAAGTTAAAGTCCCAAATTTCAAACTGTTTTTAAAATTTATGTTTACTCACCAATTTAATTGCAGAGAACAAAGCAGAGCAGTTTTAAATTCTTTTTTTTTCCAGGCCTTGAAATCTGAGTTGTTTTAAATTGCCTTGCTGTTGAAATCCTTTGCATGCTTGTTTAATGTTGAATTGTAACTTGAATTGTTGCAGGTTGAAGTTGAATCTAATTTAGTTGCTTGATCTTCTACTTGTTTGTAGATTTGAAATTCCAGGTTTCTGCTTCGATTTCTTATTATTATATTTTTTTTCAGTTTTGAAAAGATAAGAAGAGAAAATGTTTGAAGAAAAATTGAACTGTAAAAATGAAGACCAGATCTCTTTTACAACATTATATTAATTTAATTCAATTTTAGAGAAAATAAAATTTTGCCACTTGTATATAAATTAGACAAATGTCACAACAATACCTTCTCATCCTTACAAGTGTTAAAACAATGGATTATTAGATCTAAATCCTAATTACAAAGAGTAATTATGTTTTATTATTTACTAAAAATGAATTTAGTAATTTATTTATGTAATGTGATTTTATATTAATTTATGTTATATTTATTTATATGTTTTTGTATGTCTTTTATATGTTTACAAACTATTCTAATTCAAGAGATATTTAAAAAGAAATATTTAAAACCATATATACACACTTATAACCATTTTAGTTTAGTATTTTTAAAAGAAAACAAGATAAAATAAATCTTTTATTAAATCTTATTTAAACTAGAGCTAAAATACTTTTAATAAAATAAATATTTACCTTAAGAGTTTTGAAAATATATGATTAGCTTTTTAAATAGCTTTTGAAAGGTATTATATTAAATTATACTTTACAAATTACAATTTATATATATATATATATATATATATATTAGAATTTGAAACACTTTTATAAATTTTCAAACCAAAACTTCAATATATACAAATATACATATATATTTAAATAGAAAATATTTTTAACATTAATTTGAGAATTATTATATTAAATTTCAAACAACTTCAAATCATAACATATACATACATATATATTAAAATTTGAAAATACATCTTTTATTATTAAATTTAAATCAAAGACTTCCTATTTACAATATATATATACTAGTATATACATTATAAATAGAATATAATTTTATTAGCTTGGAAAGAATAAATCTTACAAATTTAAATTATTAGAAAAAACCAAATTAAATATTGCCAGATTAAATATTTATTAACCTTTAAAAGATTAAATTACCCATTTTAAATTAAACTTATAAGGAAAATTATCAATCCAATTAAATCATTAATACAGATTATTAAATTTATATTGCCCAAAATCCCGGGATATCACACTACTCTTCCAAATATACAGTTCCTCATAGACAATACTCTCTAGATATATATTGGAAGCTTTTGTACTATATAGTCAAAATCCGTGTAATAGAGAACACACAATTGACAAAGAAACTCTGCTATTGTAAACCTATTCCTCCGGGTGAAGCGAGGGTTATTTGGTGAAAGGAAATTCCGAAGAGGAGCTTCGGGACTGGACGTAGGACGGGAGGTCCGAACCAGTATAAAATCCTAGTGTGATTATTTTACATTTACTTAGATTAATATTGTTTTAGTTGCATCATATATTTTGCCACATATATTTGCATATACACTACACGATCCACCCCATATAGACTTTCAACTGGTATCAGAGCCTAGGATTCTAGAGATCGTAACAACATCCTAGAATAAATGGCTATAAAGAGATCTACTCAAGGCAATAGGAAGAGGAAGAGCAATAAAGAAGAATCAAAGGAGAAAACAAACAATTGCTTCATGGCTAAACTCAGATCACAATCGGTATGCTTGGATTCTTTATATAAAGATCTTCTGTTAGCACATGATGAATTATTAAAAGATTATAAAACCTTGAATAAAGTTAATAGAATTGCTTTAGATAAGTTAAAAGATTGTGAGCAATAAATTTCCAGTTTAAAAGAGGAAAATAATTTTTTGATAAACCAAACTAAATGTTTTGAAAATACCATAGAAGAACTTATTTCACAAAAAGATTTCCTACAAAAAGAAAATGAGCAGTTAGAAGATAAAAACAATGATCTTTTAGAGGAAATCAATGTTTTGCAAAATAAAAATACTATGTTTGATAAAGAAAAGGAAATTTTTTCCAAAGAAATTACGGATTTGAAAAGACAAAATGATTCATTACAATCATCTTTAGATAATTCAGAATCTCGAATTTTTCTTCTCGAAAATAAGAACTGTACAATAAAAAGAGAGAATTCTGAATTAAACAAGCAAATTGATATTTTGAAAAACAGTAATATTTCTTTTGAAAATAATAATTTTGACTTCAAAGCTAAATTTGATAAACTTAACACTGAAGTCACAAAATTTAATAAAGGTCAAAACGATTTAAACATGATTTTATCTAGTTCTAGACCTTTACATGACAAAAGTGGTTTAGGATATAATAAAACTAATCGTAGAAATAGCACTAGATACGCTTTCATGTATAGAATAGTGCTAGTACTAAATTTCGAGTAAAGTCTAGATCAAATTCTTATAGAAATTCAAATACTGCTATGGTCAATAATATTTATAAATTCTCTAGAAGTACAAAATCATTGAATGAAAATATGAATAAAAATTATCTAAGTATTTGGGTTCCTGTTAATTGGAAAAATAGAGAAAAATACATTGATGATTATTTTGATATGGTAGTTAATAATGAAAATTATATTTATAAAGGTTCAACCACACCCAAATGGGTATGGTTTCCAAAGATCTAACCCCCCGGATCCAAACATAGTAAGTGGGTACCAAAAAATGATTTTTTATTTATTACAGGTACTCGGAGAAACAAAAGGAAATTTTTTGGAATTTGCAAATATGATTCCCTCATTCTTTTTTGATAATGACAAAGGGGGAGAGATAATGGAAAGCACATATTCAGGGGGAGATTTATAGAAATTACATATAAGTACATTGTATAGTTGTCATCATCAAAAAGGGGGAGATTGTTAGGAAATCAAATTCATGGTTTTAATGACAACAACTATACAATGAAAATCAAATGTGCATATATGTATATATACAAGAACTTGCTAGAACAACATCACTAGAGAGACAAGAACAAGGCTCAAAGAACGTATCAAGAGGCTACAAGTTGATAGAATTAGAAAATGATTTGTACAAACACAGATACAGCAACATGCACACATTCAGACAAACGTCTGGTTAATATATCAGACGTCTGGAGAAAGTCTCTGGTTCACAACTCAGAAGAAAACTGACGTCTGATCCTAAACTCAGACGTCTGAAAGACATCCAGACATCTGGATAATAAACACAGATGTCTGAAATGCTACCAGACACAGAAAATATATGAAGGCCAGACGTCTGAGGTCACTTTCCAAACGTCTGATTATAGGCTCGGCTGTGTATTTTCAAAGTTCAACTGTCACATCTGAAAAGACATCTTCGCTTCTCTTCGCTGCAACTCTTCATCACCATCAGAAGCGACCATAGAACACTTGTTAATGGATGCAACTACTCAAGGAATCTCTCTACAACTATATATATCATCAAGAATCAAGAGAAAAAATGAACCTGACTACTTTACTGACTTATTCTCTCTGATTATACACTCTATCATATACTCTTGATCTCTAGCAATCTATACTTGTATTCTACTCTTCCAAATATATAGTTCCTCATAGACAATACTCTCTAAATATATATTGGAAGCTTTTGTACTATATAGTCAAAATCCGTGTAATAGAGAACACACAATTGACAAAGAAACTCTGCTATTGTAAACCTGTTCCTCCGGGTGAAGTGAGGGTTATTTGGTGAAAGGAAATTCCGAAGAGGAGCTTCGGGACTGGACGTAGGATGGGAGGTCCGAACCAGTATAAAATCCTGGTGTGATTATTTTACATTTACTTAGATTAATATTGTTTTAGTTGCATCATATATTTTGCCACATATACTTGCATATACACTACACGATCCACCCCATATAGACTTTTAGAAGTAATTGCTTTTGAGTTCTCACTTAGTGAGGTTCAAATGACCGTGTTGAGGCTATCATGCAAATTTGGCTTTGGCTATTCAGCCGTCTGTTGAGTTTGATGTGAATTGTCGTTGCTCGTAACAATGAATCATTTTGACCCCACAACTTTCCAGATGCTTGCAAATAACACGTGGATCATGCTTAGCGGGTTTGGAGAACATTGATTGCAATTTGATGGATCTCTAGCGATCTAAGGACTTAGAAATTTTTTTTAGAGTAACATCTTACTTAACTGTGCTCAAGCCGACCTTCTTTCTTTTCATTCTTTCCCCTGCAAATCGAGCTATCTTCCTTTGCGAACTGATCCAATCTTTTGACCAAACCCTAGCTCGCTTATGCCACCGTCTTCGTCGATCTTCACCGTCATAGCCTTTTGCCTCTGACCCCACTTTCCTTTGCCGTCACCATGAGCTAGCCCTTAGTTCCTGAATCACCACCTACTTGGATCGCCGTCGATCTTATTCACCTGGATCTCCACTGGCCTTGTTCACCTTGGATCGTCAACAACTTGAGATTGACAGTATTCACCTTTTGACTTGAGGTGTGTGATGTGGATTTTGGCGTTTATTTAGCGATTTGGTGATGAAGTTGTGTTGGTGACGGATGCAATGGAGAATTCGAGTTGATTACGATTTTGTGGAAGAAGATCGTAAATGGAGTCATGAATTCTTCACAGAATGAAGCTAGGATTTTTCCCTAGTGCTTGATGTGTTTTGCTATCTTCGTCCATAGAGACAGAATTAACTTGCACCGGGTTACACTATTAATCCAGCACGATGTCTTGTGGATTGATCTTGATTAATCTGGGAGGTGATAATAGATTAGAGTAGCATCTCATATGCAGCTCGTGCTGTTATCACTTTCCAGAACACTGAAATCGACTTATGCTGAGAATTATCTACTCAATTCGAACCCATTGATCTACTATTGCTCACTTTGGATTGGTTCTTTCATTGCATGGTCGGTGTACCTGGAATAGAAAGAGCTTTCCATGTCGCTTCGGATAGCTGATCTGTTATCGATCGTTGATCGATAACGGGTAAGTGTAGGAGAAATAACTTTAATGAATGATACGAAAAGCTCTTTTCTTTCTTCACTGTGCATGAACTATCTACATAGAATAGAGCATTTGTAGTGTTTAGGACACCGAGCCCATCCCATATAGATAACACACTGCACTTGCTCTAGCCAATGCTTGAAATCCGATGTGTTGGAATAAATCAATATTTTTTTGCAATTCAAGTGCTAAGTGTTGGGGGACATTTAATTTAAACAGAATTACTTGACCATGTTAGATACAAGTTCTATTGTATGGAATGAAGCACCCGTTATCTTGTCGTAAATCCAGTGGAGGAAGTTCGGCACTCTCAGAAGCCGAATCGACATCAGTTATGCCTTCACAAACGGTTTTAGTAGCACCTACTTCTTCAGCACTACCAGCTGAATACGGTCAATTGGTTCCAGTCGGTCTGGTTGTAGTTCAAACTCCTCCAAACTTTAGAGCTATACTCAACCCTTCGGAGAGAGCTTTCTCCGTAATCTCTGCTAAAAGTTTCGCATAACATTTTTTTACAGCATGGCATTCTAGATGACGACGTACGCCTTGCATCGAAAAATGAGTTTGCACATATGCCATCTTCAGGGTACACCGCTTGCCACCAGTACATGTGCTTGAATGGAGCAATGCCCCCCTTCAGTCACTTCTTGATAGACACTCTTCTGAACTTGGGAATTGCTCCATTTTAGATTCACCCCCAACGGATACACGATTTTGACTTGCCTTCATGTTTTATTTAGCGGACATTTAATCACGCCCCAAGCTTTGATGAGTTGAGATATTTCCTCTCATTCAAGAAGAGAGGCGAATATTAGTCCCTTGTGATCATCGAGGCTCAAAGAAATCGCAAAATCATGCTGCGGCTTCAAAGTAACCCGTCCCAATTCAAGACCCAATATTTTTCGTTAGGTGTCTTGAGGGATTTAATTGTCTTTGGATGACGGGGAGTAAGCTTTTCTATACTCGTTGAGATTTAATATGTTGACTCAGGATTTTTCATAGACTGAATACTCCTTGTAGTTATTCCGTGGCTAAACAAAGATCCATCTCTTGATCCCATCTTCCATACTCTGAAGGCCGTAGATGCTAAAGAGAAACCGGTCAAGTTTTTACTAATGGATGAGAATTTTTTTAGGTGTGGGTTAATGCATCCTAAGAGATATGCTATAGCTGTTGAAGTTGCATCTCCTTCCCATTCTTGGATTCGAACATGCTCCACTTCTTCATCGCACAACTCCGAAGAGGGCGATCTACCAAAAGGAGAAGGTTCGTCCAGTAGATCAACTGAAGAAATTCATGAAGGAAGAGGTGTTACGACCGGATCTAGTTACCCGATTACGATGTGCCCGATCTCGGTGGAGGGGGAAGAGGAATTCAAGTAGTGTGAGGGAAAGGTTGCCGTGATAATGGAAAAGGAGGAGGGTGAAATCGAGAATAGCAGCAGTTATGATTCCTCCTCCAATGATGAGGAATTTGATGCAAGTTCCAGTGAAGGAAACTTTGAATCATGTGAAACACCGGGAAAGAGTCCTATTCTCCTTGATTTGCCCCCCAGAGATTACAGCTAAAGATGCTCCCCCAACAGCTGAACGACTTCATGGTTCTCCGCTTAAGGAAACTGATGTTAACTTTGGGGACTTGAGCAACATTTACGTAGACATCGATGAACTCATGGGAGATGATTTCAAGTTCGAGGGATTGTCTTTATGCCTCGGTCATGCTGTGTCTAGAGTTAGCCTGACTCCTACTGTAGTCGCTTCCTGATCTATTTGTAATTTCCTTTTGGGCCGCCTATGACACGTTTCACATTTCACTAGGGTCACGTACACTTACATATGCATTATTTGAGTTCATTTTCTGTTGCTAAAGTTCTTCATTCATTTCTTCTTTATTAGGTACCATAGGAGGCCGTGGACTTTACGAGGACCTTGAACAATTCACTGGCGCACAACACTGGTCAAGAAGAACTTCAAGCCACCATCAGCCTTGAGAAACCGAGGAAGAGTGGAGAAGGAGGAAAGATTTGGAAGCCGAAGTTCGTCGTCGGGATGACAGGGACCGAGGCAGAGTTTACAGGAGTGTTTATGAGAAGAGCGAAACTCCCGACAACCGGGCAGAGCCATCCAAGAAATCGAAGATAGATCGTGGTTCTCATCCCTTCGAGCACCAAGAATTTTCCCCGACTTCATTTTTTCTTGGAATTGAAGTTCTGACTTCTACTTTTCAAGTTTTTCCATCAACCCAGTCACTGTCAACTCACGTAGCGCCTATTTCTGGTTCTTCACATCCTTATAGGAGGCCGGCTTATATTCTCCCGTCCGGTCCCCCTAAGCTTGAAGCTACACTCTTCGAATGGTTTCTGAAGGTAGTTAAATTTGATCATGACCTACGCTTAATCCGTAAAGATTCTTATATGCCCTATCTCTAGGCGATTCAAAGCGATTTGGATCATACTGAAGGATGAGAGAAGTTATGCAAGCAACTAGTAGACACCAACTGTAACAACTACCAAGGGATCCTTTCCTTCGAGTAAGAAAAGGATGATTATGAGAGGATGTTAATGGAGCATGACGCCAAAATCGAACAATTGACAAAGGAAAGGGACGCTGCACTCCGAGAGAATAATAGCAATGCCAGCTTACTGAAGGAATTGAAAGAGGCCCACACAAAAATAGAGATCATGTTTAGAGATGGAATTAAGAAGGACCACGCCGATGAAGTTAAGCTAAAAAAGGAGCTTGAGATTTGTGACGAGATCATCGAAGCTCAAAAGAAAACTATTGCCATTCATGACGAAGCCTTCGAAGCTCATAAAAAGACAATCGCTGATTATGCGGGAATGATGGAGTCCCATGATAAGACCATTTCTGACCAGGTACGAATGATTGCTTTGCTTCAGGAAAAAGGCATGCAACTTAACGCTTAAAAGACCCAAGTCGAAGTTGAGAAGGTTGCCATAACGGCATAGTACTTGGAGCTGCATGATACTTTTGAAAGGAAGATGGAGAAGATGGATGACACCATCTTGAATTTCTACGTTAACTCCTTGTTGCACCAGGGCAGCCACAACTATTTGGGCCCCAAATTCCCGTATACTCTTACTGTAGTTTGGGAAGAAGTTCTGGCCTTTTTTCGAGAGAACGCGGATGTATACACCGAGCAATATTTGGAGGATGCCTATCTCAATGAGGATTTGAAGAAGGCTTTGGTAGAGGGACAAGAGATCATTCGAGTTGAGAGGGAACAAGAGGCCGCCGATGTTACTACAACTAAAATTGCAAAAGTGCTATCAGAGCCTTTCATTTTCGGGCCTGGCAAATCATCAAAGTAGCCTTGTGATCAATTAGGCACTATTCCGAGTTCAACCAATACTGCTTTGTTGTCTGCTCCTTCAGCAGCTGTCTCGGAAGCCTTGGGTGGTCTTGGGACTTCACTAAAGATCATGGACGGAGAAGGTGGCGAGTATGAGATTGAATTCTCGGCCACTCTTCTGATGTAGGTACCTTCTTTTTTCCCTCGAGTTTGAGAATTTTCAGCTCACGTTGTAAGAACAAGACGAATTGAATGCTTTCATTTTTGATCTTATAGGTCTGTCTTCTTTACTTACTGAACTATCGATTTCTTCGATCCAGGAACCTGCTGCTATTTCGACTGCCTCGATGCTTTTTTCTATAGCTAGTTTGATTACCACGCCTGTGTCTGGGTCACAACCAGGATCAGAATCTGAGAAGATTGCTGCGTTGCACGGCCTGGATGACCCTTCTGTATCTCTAGAGGGCGATTTAACAATAGGTGACACTCGAGAGCAGAAAGACCAAACAAGTCAGTTAAGTAAAACTGAACAACAGATGTGGCCATTAAGAAGGAAAACATTGAGGAGAGAGTATTCAAGGAGCTCCCGCAAGTCCCGGAAGTGCAAGAACAAGGGGGGTCTTCCGAGAAGGTCGAAGAACAAGGAGGAGACCTGGACACAGGGTTGATAATTGATATTTCAGGCGGTGACATGACTCCTGGCGGGGATTCTAAGAAGAAGAAGACACTTCCGACCAAAGGTGGGAAGGGAAGTAGTGGAAAGAAACATTGACGGGCTCGAGTAACAGTGGAGCCAAATATTGGGACATGCCGATTTGTTTGATATGTGTTTTGTATAAGTGCAGAGTCTGCACTTATCACTTTTGTTGTTTTAGCATCTGTATTTTTCTTTTTGTTGGTTGACATTGTATGGGTACAGCCCCGCCATTTTAACTTTGTATAGAAAATGTTATAAGAAATGAAAAGATTAATGTTTTAACTGTCATCTTTTCTGTGTTCTTCCTTATTTGTCATGTACTTAACTTGCTTTTAAATTACTTATGTATACACATGGCATGATTGCTTTTCCTGCAATTTCTATACTTTACATTGCCATATCGTGTTTCTCCGTATGCGATGTCTTTATTTCTATGATTTTACGCAGTACGTACGCACTTTTTTTAACCTTTGTAACTAGATCCGTTGTGATTCCTAAAATTCTTTGTTTGGAGAAACGGGCTTGTGGAGTAGTTTTCCTTTCAACTAAATACTGGTATATGTGCCTACTTTACAAGATTGTTTTCTTCGAACACTTGACAAATGACCGGTTGATCCGAGAAATCCCTCGGATGTCTGTAGACAAATCTACCTTACGGTTCCTATCTTCGGGAACTTATGACTCGAGCGTCTCGACTTTGGGTATTTTGTCGATCAACAACCGGAATTCTTTGCCGATTCTTATTTGTGTGATATTGTTGGACCTACATCAATTACTTTTGATAGTGGAAGTGGATTCTTGTTAGTCCTGCAATAGAAAATTTTCCCAACATTACCGGGGCAATACTGGTACTCAAGAGTGTGTGCGGCTTATGAAATGCGCGGCTTTTAAGAGTGTGCGTGGCTTATGAGATGCATGGTTTTTAGGAGTGTGTGCGACTTATGGGATGCACGGCTTATGAGATGCGCATCTTTTGGGATCCATATGATCCGCGATCCGGCAATCTTTGGGTAACACGAGGATTTCGTGTTTTGAGAGGGTGGTTTTACGGCTCAAGAAGTAATGTGCGGCTTATGGGGGTGCGTGGCTTTGATTTGGGTCTTCTCGGTGTTACCAGAGCAACACTGGTTCTTAGAAGGTAAGGATCGAGTTCCATCGATCCAATGGTTTGAATCGATTTACTTCCATCGACTCGGTGAGCAGATTGGCCGTACTTGAGTGTGGTTCCACTATCTCAAGCAGCGATTGGATGTTTTTAAGTCGATTTGTCCACATCGACTCAGCAGGTTACTTTTGTGAACAACGTTTTATTGGTTCAGAAAGCAAAGCAATTTTATTGATAAAAGTTGGGCAAGTTCTACCTATTTGCAATGCCTTCGATGGTATTCCAGAATGACTTATTTGCGGGAAATAGGAAATACATAAGATAGTCTTAGATAAAGTAACGATGCAGCAATTCGCTGTTCCAATCTCGAGGAATTTGGATACCATCTGCAGTTTCTAGATTGAATGGCCCTCTCCTAGCTTCTGGCCGATCACATAAGGCCCTTCTCAATTTGGTCCGAATGTTCCTACTACAGGGTAGACCCATTTGAGGACAAGGTCTCCTACTTTGAAAGTGCGGTTACGAACTTTGGAATTAAAAAATCATGCGACCCTTTTCTAGTGAGCAATAGTCCATAACTCAACTTCTTCCTTCTTCTCATCGATCATATCGAGCAACTCGAGTAAGAGCTGCTCGTTTGGTCTCTAATTGAAGTTTTTCCTTCAATGAGAGGGGACTTCTAGTTCGACTGAGATCATTGTTTCTGAACCATATGCCAGGGTGAATAGGAGTGCCCGGTTGTAGATTTGTGCATTGTCCTGTATGCCCATAGTGCGAGTGGAAGTTCATCAATCTAATTTCCTTTAGCTTTAGTTAGTGGCTTTTTGATGGTGGACTTAATGATCTTGTTTACTGCTTCCACTTGCCTATTTCCCTATGGATATGCAATAGAGGAAAAGCTTTTCTCGATTCGAAAACATTTGCAAAAGTATTTGAACTCAGCGCTTTCGAATTGAGTCACGTTGTCAGTGATGATCTTTTATGGCACTCCAAACCCACAAATAATATATTTTAGTAACAAAATTAATAACTTTCTTTGTGGTAATAGTGGCCAGCGGTCCCGCTTCGGCCCATTTAGTGAAATAGTCAACAGCAACTATAGCATATTTGGCTCCTCCTTTGGCCATTGTAATACGCTAATCAAATCAATTCCCCAGATTGCGAATGGCCAACGGGATGATCATCTGTGTCAACTCTATCAAAGGAGTTCTTTTGATCTTGCTAAATCTTTAGCATTGGCCGCACTGTTTGGCATAATCTGTTGCATCATGGTTTACTATTAGCCAAAAATATCCATATCGGAGGGCTTTCTTTACGAGGTTTGCCCCCCACTATGATCTCTGCAGTCGCCTTCATGAACTTCCCTGAGGATTCATCGGGCTTCATTGCTGGTCACACACCTGAGCAAGGGGGTAGAGAATCCCATTTAGTAGAGTATCCCATCCTGTAATACAAACCACGACACCTTCCGAAGGAGCTTTTCCGTTGATTCTTGTCTGTAAGGAGTGTTCCTTTGAGCAAGTAGCCCTTGATCAATGTCATCTACGTTTCTGGTTCTTTGGTTGTCTCAAGATATCCAATCTATATCCATCTCGCTTATGCTTGGAGCGGTCAGAGTTTTTACTGGGACTAGCCCTAAGGACTGAGCTTCTCCGGAACTTGCCAATTTGGTTAGATAGTTTGCCTTCATGTTTTGTTCCCTCGGGATATAAGTTATGGTGTAATGTTCGATGTCATTCAGCAATTCCTGCACTTTAGATAGATACCGGGCGAGGTTCTCTCCCCAAGCTTAGTATTCGCCTTTCACCTGGCAGATGACTAGTTGAGAGTTGCTATAGATGTGTACAGACTTTATCCCGAGTTCTTTCACAACTTTCAGCCCAGCTATCAGTGCTGCATACTCCGCTTCGTTATTTTTTGCAGGGAATTCCAAGCATAAGGCATATCAAATGGATCGCTCTTTAGGAATTTCGAGCATTATTGCTGCCCCTGAACAGAAGTTGTTAGATGCACCACCCGACGAACAATTTCCAACGTGTTTCCACTTCTGGGTCTATTTCTTCTTCATTATCTCATATCATAAACTCGACAATGAAGTCTGCCAGCGCCTACGCATTGATCGCCCTTCACGGATGGTAAGTAATTTCGTATTAACTCAACTTGATGTTCAATTTGATAAGTCGCCCAGAGGTCTCGGGGCGCTACAACACTTGCTTCAGGGGTTGATCTGTTAGTAATTTGATCGGGTGTGCCTGGAAGTATGGTCGTAACTTTTTGGATGTGATTAAGAGGCAATATGCTAGTTTTTCAAGTTTCAGATAGTTCTTCTCGGCTCTAGTGAATCGTTTGCTGATGTAATATATGGGTCGCTAGATCTTAGCTTCTTCTCTTACGAGCCCGACACTTAATGCATGGGGAGAGACTGCTAAATAAATAAACAGGTCTTCTCCGTCTACCGGTTTGGACAGGATTGGCGGGGTTTCTATATGTCACACCAGCTTTTTGAATGCAGTTTGACAAGCTTGATTCCATTCGAAGTTCTTCTTTCCCTTGTTTGACACGGTAAAGAACGGTATACATTTGTCGATTGCTTTTGAGATGAACCGGCTTAGTGCTGCAACTTTTCCATTCATGCTTTATAACTCCTACTTGTTCCTTGGGGCCTCGGCTTCCCGTAAAGCGGTAATTTGTTTAGGATTTGCTTTGATGCCTCTGGCGCTTATAATGAATTACAAGAACTTTCCAAAGGCTACCCCGAAGTGACATTTAAGTGGATTGAGGTTCATTTCATATTTGCAGAGTATTTCAAACATTTCAGCGAGGTTGTCCAAGTGATTTGCAGCTATGCGTGATTTAACTAACATATCGTCTACATAAACTTCCATAGTCTTTCTGATCTGCTGTTTGAACAGTGGCGTTCACCAGTCGTTGGTAGGTTGCCCAGCATTCTTTAAGCCGAATGGTATTACTTTTTACCAGTATAGCCCCATATTAGTAATGAAACTAGTATTCTCCTATTTAGGTTCACGCATCATGATCTGGTTGTACCCTGAGTAAGCATCCTTAAAGGATAGTAGTTCATGTCCAGCCGTCCCATCCACAAGTTGGTCAATTCTAAGCAGAGGAAAGTTGTCTTTTGGGCAAGCTTTGTTTAGGTCCGAATAGTCGATAAAGGTTCACCATTTTCCGTTGGACTTCTTGACTAAGACCGGGTTGGATCCCCATTCGGGGTATGTTGCATCGTAGATAAAACCGTTTGCCATTAGCTTATCCATTTCTTCTCTTGGCACTTTGGACCGTTTGGCTCCTAGGCTGCATCTCTTTTGTTTTACTGGTGTATACTTGGGATAAATTTTAAGTGCATGGCATTTGCAATCTCCTGTGAAACTCCGCATATATCGGAATGTGTCCAAACGAATACATCCAGGTTAGTGCGAAGAAATTTGATGAGTTCCAATCGCATATTGTTAAGATGTGATCTAATTTCCAGGACCCATGTTGGCTCATCCATATCGACTGGGACAAACACCGTCAATTCTGCCAATGCTACCCCGTTCCTCCCCTGAGCTCTTCTTTCTAAGGTCCAAACCCTTGTCGAATCGGCTATGGTCCCCAAGCCAGGGGCGACTCTGTAGTTGCTATCCGGTATGTTCACAAATGTGGAGAGTTCTCACATTCTTTCCCTTTTCTTTTATTCTAGACTCGCGTAGTTCTACGATGTAGCATTCTCTAGCGGCACTTTGGTCTCCTTTGATCACCCCAACTCTATTCTCTGTCAAAAATTTCATGGTTAGACACCACTGAGCTAAAGCAATCCTGAAATCTGCCAAAGCGGGCCGATCCAAGAAAGCATTGTAGGCAGATATTTCATCTACAATCATAAAGGTTTGGGTGGGGATGCCTCTTCGGTCACCTTCTCCGAGTTCTACGAGTAAATCGATTGTTTCGACGGGTTTCTTAGGTTCACCGGTGAATCCTTGGATCTTCGTTCGGCAAGCAGATACGTCTTTCATATTGATCTTCATTTTAACAAATGTTTGTTTGAAAAGGATATTCACAGAACTTCCACCGTCCACCAATACTCGTCGGACCACCGCTGGTCTAATTCCTACTGTCACGACCATGGGATCAAGGGTCAGAGCTTCTATCCCTTCAATGTCTCGATTTCGGAACACTATGTCATTGTTCAGGGTCCTCTGATGCTTGGCAGGAGTTCTATCTTCGATCACAAAGCATGAATATTTCAGAATGTGCCTTGATGAGCTCGCATATCGCTCCATTTCTCCTCAACTCTTCTGCGCAGGATGAGGTCCTCCAGATATTGTTCCAATAATAAGTCTCTGGTCGGTCCGTTTGAACCCTCTTCGTTGGTTCCAGCTTGGTTTCCTTGATCCCTGGGAGCATGGGGTGCTACAGGCTGGTTGAGATTTTGTGGTTTCCTCACATACTACTGAAGATTATTCTCCCAAATCAGCTCTATAATCAGGGTTTTTAAGCGATGGCACTCATTTGTGTTGTGACCATTTGTTTCATGGAAGCATCCGTACTTTTTAGAACGCTTTTGTTGTTCCGTCGCTTCTTTTTAGGCAGATTCTTGTATTCTTCCATCCCTTGTGTTGCGAGGTAGATGTTCTCTGGAGTATTATTGAGTGGAGTGTAGTCTTTGGGCCTCAAGCCTGTAAATCACTTGCTACTTCCATTTCGCTTGTGGGAATTCTGATTCTTCCTTTTCTGATTCCCGTCCTTTCCCGCAACGGTCCCGGAGGTATTTGCGTCTTGGTTCGCCACCATACCATTCTGCCCAATGTTGGTTGGTTGTAGGTTAGCTGGTTTTCCTTCTAGCTCTTCTGCCTTTTCCTATCTCAAGTACTGGCTCGCCTTCCGATTAAAGTCCTTCCTAGAAGTTGATTGTTTCATCTTGATCCATTTTCCACATTCAGTGTCAAAATGGATAGCGCGGACATGGGCCATGAAGACCATATCTTCGTTTGGGTTACTTACTTCAGTGACCGTGGTGTTAAACCGACTCATGAAGGATTTCAAAGATTCATTTCATCCCTAAGATAGGCCAGATAAGGACATCACGTCTTTTGGTTGTACCGTGTGAAGCCTAAACTGATCAAGGAACTTTATTGCTAATTCACCGAAAGTGGAAATGGATTTAGGTGGGAACTTGGTGAACCACACAGAAGCAATTCCCTCCAGAAAGATTGGAAAACATCTACACCGAATAGCATTCGATGCATTTGCGCCATCCATGTACCAACTGTACTTGTATAAGTGTGGTTTTGGATCTCTAGTTCCATCGTATGATGGAATAGTCGGCATAGTGAACTTTTTAGGATATTGTACATTCATAATGTCATTAGTAAAGGGAGTCCAGCTTGGAGCGGATCCCCATTCATCATCTCTCTTATTCTTACTTTCGTCTATTAAGTGCTTGATCATGTCAGTGCTATATGCCTCGGATGTCCGATAATCCGTGGGTTGGCTGTCACTGACTATACTAAGTGTTTGATTTTGCAAATGGTCTTGGAAAGTGGACTGAATCCTAGGCTCTCCTGTCTTCGGAAGAGCCACTCCACTCCCTCGGAGTTCCGTTGGCTTACGGTTGGTCATATAGGGGTAGTTTGGACCTCTCTACCGGTATTAAGTGCGTTAATGTTTTCTTTCAAGTTGTTCACAATATTCGAAGTTGGAGAGATCCACTGCTATGTCTTCCTATGGGGTTTTCGTCCACGGATTCAAGTTTATGGTGGGCTGCTTTGTAGTTGGTGGATTGCTTATGTTTCCTTCTATGGTGATTCCTGCAATTCCACCTACTGATGTGCACGTAAATGTGCATATTTTTACTTCCATATTTAATCTAATTAAATTAAATAAATGATCATATTGGGTGTTTTTAACATGTTTAAACCAAAACTCAAATTATTTTCAAATCGTTGCATATTCATCTTCATATAGGGGCAAAATGGTCGTTTTTGTGCATTAATTTGAGAAAATTTACTTGGAAATTTCTATATTATTTTGTAGAAATTTGGCTTCAAATGGAAGATGTTTTCATGGAAAATATGCATGCACAAGAGAATACAAGCAAATGAAGATGGAAATAATTCATTTCATTAAACATGGAGGATGCCATCTACCCACTTACCATGATGTACAAATTAGGAGCTAATGCACATGCTAATGGCCATTGAAGATACATGCACACTTAATGGATGATTATCTCATGCTAATGACAACTTGGTGGCCACACTTCCTAGAGGGATAGTTTGGATAGTCCCCGAAAATATGGATTAGGGTTTCAAACTTGTATAAATACCACTTAAGTTCATGTAATTACCCTCTCTTCTTCTCTTAGCCTCTTTAGTCTAGTTTAGGCTCAAAAATAAAATACAAGCTCTCTTTCTCTTTTCATGGCTAATTAGTCATATTTATCATGTAATTCTCTTATTTATGTAATGTTAATTCTTGCTCTCTTTTTATTTACATGTTTTTCCTTTCATGTTAGTAGTGTAGTTTCATTTCTTATGCAAGTAGATTAGTTTCTATTTCATGTTAATTAGCTCTCTTTTTTACTTTGCTCTCTTTTTTCTCTTGTTTTGGTTTCATGTTGCATTCTACATTTGTTGATATGATAACAAATATGAGAGGCTAAACCCCTTCAATTAAGGGGTAATGAAACTCTCTAATTATGTAAATTCAACATAACTTGCTCATTTTTGATCTATTTTTAAGCTTAATGGAAATATTTGAATGGGTTAAATTTTGTTGTTTTAGATTTGAATTTGATAGCCTATGTTGTTGACATCAAATAGGCTATGCTTAAACAATCACAAATACAAATTACCTCTTCATCTACATATGATTATGGTAATGAAGTGAATATTGAAATCAAAATTTAATGGTCTATATTTCTAATCAATAGTTAATAGGTCATGCTTAAAATAGATTTTATTTTCAATTTCATTGTCATTTTCATGAGAGTTAAAAAGATAATTTAGTGGATGTGTTATAGTTTGATGGCTTATGTTGAGCTAATTAATAGCACAAATAAGCCATACTTATGACAAACACATCAATTAAACCCACTAATGACCAAAAAAGAGAGATCATAATTTCATGTTGTGTTGATTTATGTGATCAAGAGAGTGGATTTATCTCTAAATTACCTTCTACTCTCATATTTTTATCCATTCTAGCTTTTGTTAGTTTTTACATTTTTTCTAGCTTAACAACATTTCAAATATTGGTTTAATTTGATTAAATAGAAATTTTAAAATCTAAATAATTCCCTACGGATCGACCCGTACTCGCCACGTACTATCACTGTAGGACGTGCGCTTGCGGTAAATTTTAATTAAAATTCGATCGGCTATTTTCCAATCCGATGGATATTTAGCCGACGCGAATACCTACCACTCATTTTTACTGCTGCTTTCCATTTCTTCTTGATGTGCACGTAAATGTGCATATTTTTACTTCCATATTTAATCTAATTTAATTAAATAAATGAGCATATAGGGTATTTTAACATGTTTAAACCAAAATTTTAATTGTTTTCAAATCGTCATTTACTCATCTTCATATGGGGGGAAAATGGTCGTTTTTGTATGTGAATTAATTAGAGAAAATTTACTTGCACATTTTAATGTTGTTTTGTAGGAAGTTGGATTCAACAAGGAAGAGGCTTCATCAAAATATACATGCACAAAAGTAGGAAACAAAAGAACGAAGAAATAAATCAATTCATGCAACATGGAGGACCCCACTTACCATGATCCACTATTAAGAGCTAATGCACATGTTAGTGGGGATTAAAGTTACATGCACACTTAATGGAGGATTAATTAGAAGCGAATGATAACTTGGTGGCCACACTTCCTCAAGGGAAATTTGGTAGTCCCCTAAAATTTGGATTAGGGTTTTAGGCATGTATAAATACCCCTTATATTTCATGTAATGAGCTCTTAGCACCACCTTCTAGTTAGTTTAGTTGTAGGCACAAATTGTAAATATAAACTCTCTTTCTCTCTTTCATGGCTTCTTAGCCTTTTCTTCATATAATTTTCTTATGTGCAATTTTAATTCATGCACTTTTAATTCCTGTTCCTTTCTTGTTTATTTCTTCTTATGTTAGTAGTTTAGTTTTTTTATGCAAGTAGTTTAGCTCTCATTTTTTTTAATTAGCTTGCACTTTCTTTTGTTTGTTTTATGTTGCAATCTACGCTTATTGAAATGATAACAAATCTGAGAAGCTAAAACCCCTACAATTTAGGGTAATGAAGCACTCTTAATCATGTAGATTCAACATAGTTATTTTATTTGATCTCTTTTTGTGCTTAATGGAAGTTTTGATATGGTTAAATTTTGTTGTTTAACTTTGAATTTGATAGCCTATGTTGTTGACACCAAATAGGCTATGCTTAAACAATCATAAACACAAATTACATCTTCATCTACATATGATTTTGGTAATGAAGTGGTTTTTAGAATCAAAATTTGACGGTCTATATTACTAATAAATAGTAAATAGATCATGCTTAGTATAGATTTTATTTTTAATTTCATTATCATTTTCATGAGAGTTAACAAGTGGTTTAGCGGGTGTGTTAAGGTTTGATGGTTTATGTTGGGCTAATTAATCGCACAAATAGACCATACTTATGATAAACACATCAACTAAATTCACAAATGACCAAAAAGAGAGGTCATAATTTCATTTTGTTGATATATGTGATCTTGAGAAGGGATTTGCCTCTAAATTTCCTTCTACTCTCGTATTTTCAATCACTTTCTTTTAGCTTTATTTTACATTTTTAGTTTAAAACAACTTCAAATTTTGGGTTAATTTGATTGAGTAGGATTAAAAATCAAGTCAATTACCTACGGATCGACCCGTACTCGCCATATACTAAAATTGTACGTTGTGCGCTTGCGGTTATTTTTATTACAATTTTTTGATGATTTTCTAAACCGATAGAAAACCGTCGATTTCAACAAGTTTTTGGCACCATTGCCGGAGAATTAATTTGATTTTATTTCTATTCTTCGAATTATTTTTATTTTATTTTATTGTGTTTTCATTTTGTGTGTTAATTTACATTTTAAAAATAATTTTTGCTGAGTGTTTGTTGTGTGATTTGTGTTTTCATTTTGTTTGTGTGCATGTTGTTTTTCTAGTTGCGTTTGCATTTGCATTTGCATATCTAAAAAAAATATACACAAGTTCATTTCAAAAAGAATTTTTTTTATTCCATTTCATTTTTTTTCTACATTACAATTTTCATCTTTTGCTTTGCAAATTGCATTTTCCATTTATTTACATTTGCAATTCACTTTCTCTCTTACAAACTACTTCACTGCATCCGTCAACTGAAACACACCAAACTTATAATCACCACAGCAGCACCAGATTAGATACCCACCATACAACCCATCCCCTTCTTAACAGTGCCACAAATTCATCTATACTTCTGACCTCAAACAACTCAAACATTCTAAGCACATCACCATACTGTGCACATCAGTGCACTGCACATACAACTTCATTTCAACATACCACCAAGCTTCAACAACTCCAACATTCCCTTCAATTTCAACATAACTGCACATAACTTCAACACTTCTTTCAACAACTTCATCAAAACTCCCCTACCATCACAGTGCAGTACCATTGCCTACTGTTGTGCATGTGCACATCAAATACAAAACATTCTCCTTACTGCCACTTCATCAATTCCATAAACCTCCACTGTCATCCTTCTTACTGCGCCTCCTACTTACTGCTGCACTCCAGTACAACATATACCTCCACTGTCATCCATCTCTTACAGCCCCCTGCTCCTCATCGTGTACAACACTGCACCATCACACTGCTGCTGCTGTTGCATCCATACAACATACAACATTCCAAATTTACAACTTCATACTTCCACTTCAGATACAACATCATAACTGTGCACATTCACCATACTTCAGATACCACATAACTTCTACCTCATCAACCTTCCTTCACCACTGACTCCAACCTGCACAACCACATCACCTCACAACTATCAACTACCTGCATCTTGCCATCAATTCAAACACCCTGACCAACTGCCTCCACATAAAATACATTCACTTCCACCAACCTTCTACATCCAAACAACATTCACCAACCTATCATCATACAATATTGCTAGCTGCAACATACTCTCCAAACTCCCATACAAACTACTCACTTCATCACTTACTTGACCGTACTCAACTAACTTCACAAATTGCCATAACTTGCTGTCCATCTACACCACCATACCAGATAACTACATACCCTCAAACCCATACCTCTACTCCTCCCAAACTTCACCCCTGAATTTCCATTCACTTCACTTCAGTCAACGACACCAATGAATAGACTTGCCATAACCACTACAGTTCATTCTCCTCTCAAAACAAAAACACTTCAAAGCTGACTGTAACATACATCATCTTCATATCAATGTCTTCCTTTGTCACAACCTCCTTCACCTGACAACCACCATAACTCCACATTACTAAACTGCCTCACCATCCATCAACAGCTACTTGCACATACAAACCTGAACAAACAACCCTGCTCCACCGACCAACCACACCAAGCAACAAACAACAACCCCTGTAATATTACACCACTGTTATCACTGATCAAAACCACCATCAACAAATACAACAAACTTTCCCCCCACATTCTACTCACATTAACCATCCATCGCCCTTTGTCAACTGCAGTCATCATCAAACATCTTCATGCTGCCTTCGTTTATGCCATCATTTCTACCACATAATCACCACAACCCGAAATACCATATCGCGACCCTCAGCGAATCACTAATTGTCGAAACCAAACCCAACACTGCCTCGACCAACTCAAATCGCCATGAATTTGAATCAACACTCGAGCGATTGAAAGTGGAAATTGAATTCGAGTTTTAGGAAATTACGATTATTTTGGGAGATAATGAGAAATATTTGATTTTTCTTCTATTTTTATATCGCATTTGTTTTGTTTTGTTTTAGGAATGAGAAAACTTTGGGTTTGTATCGGGTTTGGGCCGGGCTTGTAGGATTGAGTACAATTTTTCTTTTAGTTTGTTTTCTTTTGTTTTAATTTGTTTATTTTTAATTTGTTTAAGTCAAAGAAATTAAAAATAAAAATATATAAAATAAAAATAAATAAAATAAAAACATATATATTTATCTTGTTAAAAATTTCAGGTTGCTAAAGCAGATAAGGAGAAGGACCGCTTGCCAAAAATAACTGCTTTGCTTGCTTGCTAAACTCGCTGTTTAAAAATAAAAAATAAAATTTTTTGCTAATAATTCTGCACGCTCAGGTAGCGTTCCCTCATCTCCTGTTTTTATTTGGTTTGCATTGTTGGTTGCTTGCATTCTAAAAAAAATTCAAAAACAAAAACAAAAACAAATTTCATTTGTAGTTGCATTGTTAAATCACATTTAATTTTTGTTTTGTATTCATTCCATCTTATTTTTATTTTCTAAAGGCAATACCCAAATCCACATAAGGTGGGGGATTTCATTACCCCTTCCTTGGCCCACAAAATGCATTTCATCTTAGAATTTGATTAATAATAACGATTAGACATTTGACTTAAGGGAGTTACAAGCTCACCTAGGGCTTAATTCTATCTTGACAAGTTATCTTCTTCGAATAATTTATTTTCTTGGTGTCTAGGCTACGGTAGAGCAATAATCAGTTATAAACATTACGGTAATTTGTAACTATTATACTGATTTTTTCTCTGAAGGTACTTAAATCTTCAGTTGCATTGCTACGGTGATTCGTGGTACATCGATAACTCCTGTCTATTACCTGCCTAAGAACTATCTTGTTGGATTAAGACAAAGTGTGATTATACAATTTTGGGTTAGGAGCTACTTAGGACATAAAATTTATAATTAAGTCCTTGCAATAGTTCTTGCATATTTAAAAAAAACAAAATCCAAAACTAAAAAAATTGTACATTTTACTTAACTTAGTTTTTTTTGAAATCTTTTCCTTTGAAATTTTCAAATCAAAATCAAAAATCAAATAAATATATTTAAGTTAGTGTTTTTTTAGAAAAGCAAAAATCCAAAAAAAAAATTAATAGGCTTTTCAAAAACAAAACAAAAAAAAACTGAAAATCCAAAAAACAAAACAAAAATCAAATTTCCCTTTTGAAAAATAAATTCTTTTTGTTAAATATTTTTCCTTTATACAAATTTTTTTTTTGAAAATGTTTGAATTTCTCTACTCGATAGAATTTTACAATAGTTGTGAAAATCAATATAATCCATATAGTTTCACATCAAACTCTTATGGATATTTTAATAACAACTATTGTACAAACCATTCGAATTTTGAACCACAAAGTTTTCAAAAAGATGACCAACCTTCAACTCTTGAAAATAGTATTGAAACGATTTGGTCTTTACTTGAACAACAAAATAAAATGATAAATAACTTGAGCAATTCATATCAGTGCAATAACTCAAATCAAGGATTTCAAAATAATCAAAATTCGAATTCACTTTAAAATTCAAATGATTTCGATTATAACTCATGCCAATACAACATCGAACTCCAAAATTAATTTCAAAACCAAAATGGAAACAACCGTTTAAATGATTTTGGCAATGGGTATAATTTCAATTATGGTGCAATGGACAATTTTTGTTCTCAACAATTTCAAATTGAAAATTCTCAAATTTATAATTGTAAATTTGATTTTGTTGAGCAAATGGAAGAAATTCACAAAGATCACATGGATTTGTTTTTTGAAACATACATGAAACAATGTGAGAAAAAAAATCAACTCCCAACGTGTGATGAGTCAAATAATAATCCACCTTTTACCAAAATTGACGATTTTCAAATAACAACTTTTGAAATTGAAAATGATAATCTTAATGAAGTAGTTGAAAATGTGATAGTTGAGTTAGGTTTCAATTCTTTTGAGAGTGTGGAACCAAATTTAAAATTTGATCTTCCTTTTTCAGATTTAGAAAAATTTAATACAACAACTTTGGATTTTGAACATGATACATGTAATGAAGTTGTAATAATTCAACAAAGGAAGATGAATTTTGTGTGCACAAATTTTTTGGACTTTTTGAAGATGAGTTGTTGAATTCTGAAGGTGTAGATTTAAATCATCATTTTGATTTTGAAATCGATAATTTTGAAGAGGTTTTCAATGATAAGCTTGACTTTCAATTTGGTGAAAATAAACTTGAACTTCAACCAATTATTCTATCTACCCTAAAAATCATCGAAAATAAAACAACTCATACGATTTTTAATAAAACGACATTCGTTTTTCCAAATCAACATTCAACTTTAAAATCTTTTATGGTTTTATTTTCTTTGCTTAAGCTATGTCTCTCATACTTGACGAGACAAATGCATTGGCCTTTGAAAGACCGTTTCATTTACTCCTTAACAGTATATTTTCTGATATCGTGTAAATAAGAATCGTTTCATTTTCATTTAAATATAGGTCATATTTTTATTTTATTTTTCTCCTTTCACTTGGGTTGACTGTAGGGACACAGTCAAAATCAAGTGTGGGGGGAATCTCATCTTCATTATTGATTTTCATGGTTTATTTTTTGCATTTTCTTTTCAAAACTCAAAAAATTTAAAAAACAACATCCTAAAATACCAATTTTCTTTTTAGCATTTTGATTTATTTTTGAAGAAACAATATAGGATAATTATAGGTTTTTGGTTATTAAATTGAAATTTTTGAAAATTTATTTGTCTGAACAAAAATAAAAATAAAATTTGATTACAAGTAACGATGGTTTAACTAGTATATAGGAAGGTTCATGGGTGATAATTATAAGGTATATCTTAATTGTAATCTTTGTTTAAAAGAGTGTTAAAGTAAAGGCTATAACATTTTTGATCTTTTAAGTTAAGTGGTGCTAAGATGATTTTGCAAATCTCTCTCTTAAAAAATATATAAAAAAATTGGTTTTTGTGAAAATAAGAAACACATAAAGTCATGTGTTCAGACACAAGTGTGTATACTCGCCATGCTCTATACCCTTCTCACGTAAGCCCTAAAGGCAGTGCATGATCAGTATATTTGGCCTCAGTTTATCTTAGTTAGGTGTATGTATACAAAAATTCTTTCATTAATAATGCCTACAGTCGATAAGTGTACACACTTGTGCATACACTCGGCATGCTCTGTACCCTTCTCACGTAAGCCCGGAAGGCAGTGCGTGGGTGGTATATCTGGCCTCAGTTTATCTGAGTTAGGCATATGTAAATATTGTTAATATCAATAAAATTTTCAAATAAAGAGAGAGTAAGCAATTGAAATCCAAGCACTATTTTCACTTATTTGATTCGATTTGTTATTCAAAAGAAATAAAAATACCACTTTGAAAAACTTTGTAAATCAACTAAGGATCCATTTCATAGTTACATTATGTTATCAACCGAAACAACTAGCCAAACTATAGTCTATTTGTTATGATACTTAATTTTTATTGGAAATTTTAACAAGTAAAAGGACTTAAATTTCTTGATAATGACCACAACTTATATTTAACTTATTCGTGTCAATTTAAAAGTAAATTCTTCATTTGTAAATATTTTCAAAAACTTGCATTCATATCATCGTAAATAAATCTTGCATTTAGGAATTTTCCATGTTGCATTTGGATTTTGTGGGTAGTATCCTTTGAAAACCCTCACATGACAACACTCGTCCTACTAGGGACATCTAGGGGTTTAACGGCTTGTTGCATAAGCTTAATGCAATCGTGTTTCCTACGAAAACGGATTTGTCTTATTTTTCATTATTCGAGGACAAATAAAAAGATAAGTGTAGTAGTATTTGATGTGTACGTAAATGTGCGTATTTTTACTTCCATATTTAATCTAATTTAATTAAATAAATGAGCATATAGGGTATTTTAACATGTTTAAACCAAAATTTCAATTGTTTTTAAATCATCATTTATTCATCTTTATCTTGGGCAAAATGGTCGTTTTTGTGTGTGAATTAATTTGAAAAAATTTACTTGCACATTTTAATGTTGTCTTGTAGGAATTTGGATTCAACAAGGAAGAGGCTTCATGAAAATATACATGCGCAAGAGAAGGAAACAAAAGAATGAAGAAATAAATCAATTCATGCAACATGGAGGACCCCACTTACCCACTTACCATAATCCACTATTAAGAGCTAATGCACATGTTAGTAGGGATTAAAGTTACATGCACACTTAATGGAGAATTAATTAGAAGCTAATGATAACTTGGTGGCAACACTTCCTCAAGGACAATTTACGTAGTCCCCTAAAATTTGGATTAGGGATTTAGGCATGTATAAATACCCCTTATGTTTCATGTAATGAGCTCTTAGCACCAGCTTCTAGTTAGGTTAGTTGAAGGCACAAATTATAAATATAAACTCTCTTTCTCTCTTTCATGACTTCTTAGTCTTTTCTTCATGTAATTTTCTTATATGTAATTTTAATTCATGCACTTTTAATTCATGTTCCTTTCTTGTTTATTTCTTCTTATGTTAATAGCTTAGTTTTATTTTTATGCAAGTAGTTTAGCTCTTTTTTTAATTAGCTTGCACTTTCTTTTGTTTGTTTTATGTTGCAATCTACATTAGTTGAAATGATAACAAATATGAGAAGCTAAAATCCTTCAATTTTGGGGCAATGAAGCTCTCTTAATCATAATCATGTAGATTCAACATAGTAATTTCATTTGATCTCTTTTTGTGCTTAATGGAAGTTTTGATGTCGTTAAATTTCATTGTTTAACTTTGAATTTGATAGCCTATGTAGTTGACACCAAATAGGTTATGCTTAAACAATCATAAACACAAATTACCTCTTCATCTACATATGATTTTGGTAATGAAGTGGATTTTAGAATCAAAATTTGACGGTCTATATTACTAATAAATAGTAAATAGATCATGCTTAGTATAAATTTTATTTTTAATTTCATTATCATTTTCATGAGAGTTAACAAGTGGTTTAGTGGGTGTGTTAAGGTTTGATGGTTTATGTTGGGCTAATTAATCGCACAAATAGACCATACTTATGATAAACACATCAACTAAATTCACAAATGACCAAAAAGAGAGATCATAATTTCATTATGTTGATTTATGTGATCTTGAGAAGGGATTTGCCTCTAAATTTCCTTCTACTCTCGTATTTTCAATCACTTTCTTTTAGCTAGTTTTTACATTTTTAGTTTAAAAGAACTTCAAATCTTGGGTTAATTTGATCGAGTAGGATTAAAAATTCATTCAATTCCCTATGGATCGACCTGTACTTGCCACATACTAAAATTGTACGCTGTGCGCTTGCAGTTATTTTTATTACAATTTTTCAACGATTTTTTAAACCGGTAGAAAACCATTGATTTCAACAATTTTTCGACACCATTGCCGGGGAATTAATTTGATTTTAATTTCTATTCTTCGAATTATTTTTATTTGATTTTATTGTGTTTTCATTTTGTGTGTTAATTTGCATTTTAAAAAAAATTGTGCTGAGTGATTATTGTGTGATTTTTTGTTTTCATTTTGTTTGTGTGCATGTTGTTTTTCTAGTTGCATTTGCATTTGCATATCTAAAAAAAAACACACAAGTTCATTTCAAAAATAAACTTTTTTTTATTTAATTTCATTTTTTTCTACATAACAATTTCCTTCTTTTGTTTTACAAATTGCATTTTCCGTTTATTTACATTTACGATTTGCAATTCACTTTCTCTTTTACAAACTACTTCACTCCATCCGTCAACTGCCATATACCAAACTCCTAATCACCACAACAACACCAGATCAAATACCCACCATACAACCCATCCCATTCTCAACAGTGCCCCAAATCCATCCATACTTCTGACCTCAAACAACTCAAACATTCTGAGCACATCACCATACTATGCACATTAGTGCACTGCACATACAACATCATTTCAATATACCACCTAGCTTCAACAACTCTAACCTTCCCTTAAATTTCAACATAACTGCACATAACTTCAACACTTCTTTCAACAACTTCATCAAAACTCCCCTACCATCACAGTGCAGTACCATTGCCTACTGCTATGCATGTGCACATCAAATACAAAATATTCTCCTTACTACCACTTCATCAATTCCATAAACTTCCACTGCCATCCTTCTTACTGCCCCTTCTTCTTACTGCAGCACCCCAGTACAACATATACCTCCACTGTCATCCATCTCCTACAGCCCCCTGCTCCTCCTCGTGTACAACACTGCACCATCACACTGCTGTTGCTGCTGTTGTTGCTGTTTCATCCATACAACATACAACAGTCTACATTCACAACTTCATACTTCCACTTCAGATACAACATCATAACCATGCACATTCACCATGCTATAGATACCACATAACTTCTACCTCATCAACCTTCCTTCACCACTGACTCCAATCTGCATACCCACATCACCTTACTACTATCAACTACCTACATCTTGCCTTCAATTCAAACACCTTGAACAACTACCTCCACCTCAAATACATTCACTTCCACCAACCAACTACATCTAAACAACATTCACCAACCTGTCATCATATACTATATTGCCAACAGCAACATACTCTAGAAACTCCCATACAAACTGCTCACTTCATCACTTACTTCACCAAACTCAACTGACTTCACATACTGCCATAACCTGTTGTCCATCTACACCACCATACCACATAACTACATACCCTCAAACCCATACCACTACTCCTCCCAAACTTCACCCCTGAATTGCCATTCACTTCATTTCAGTCAACAACATCAGTGAATAGACTTGCCATAACCACTACAGTTCATTCTCATCTTAAAACAAAAACACCTCAAACCTGACTGGAGCATACATCATCCTCATATCAATGCCTTCCTCTGTCACAACCTCCTTCACCTGACCACCACAACACCTCTATATTACTAAACCGCCTCACCATCCATCAACAACTACTTGCACATATAAACCTGAACAAACAACCCTGCTCCACCTACCAACCACACCCATCAACAAACAACAACCCCTATAATATTACACCACTGTCATCATTGATCAAAACCACCATCAACCAATAGAACCGACTTTCCCCCCACATTCAACTCACATTAACCATCCATCGCCCTCTGTCAACTGCAGTTATCATTAAACTTCTGCCTGTTGCCTTCGTTTCTGCCTTCATTTCTGCCACATAATCCCCATAACCCGAAACACCATATCGCGACCCTCAGCGAATCACCAATTGCCAAAACCAAACCCAACACTGCCTCGACCAACTTAAATCGCCATGAATTCGAATCAACACTCGAGCGATTGAAAGTGGAATGGGTTTTGGGAAATTACGATTTTTTTAGGAGCGAATGAGAAATATTTGTTAATTTGATTTTTCTTCTGTGTTTTTAACGAGTTTGTTTTGTTTGTTTTAGGAACGAGAAAACTTTGGGTTAGTATCGGGTTTGGGCCGGGCTTGTAGGGTTGAGTATAATTTTTCTTTTAGTTTGTTTTCTTTTGTTTTAATTTGTTTAGTTTTAATTTGTTTAAGTCAAAAAAATAAAAAAATAAAAAAATAAAAAATAAAAAAATAAATATTTATCTTGTTCAAAATTTCAGGTTGCCAAAGCAGGTAAGGAGAAGCACCACTTGCCAAAAATAACTGCTTTGCTTACTTGCTAAACTTGATGCTTAAAAAATAAAAAATAAATTTTTTTGCTAATAATTTTGCAAGCTCGGGTATCGTTCCCTCATCTCTTGTTTTTATTTTCTTTGCATTGCTTGCATTTTAAAAAATAAAAATTCAAAAACAAAGACAAAAACAAATTTCATTTGTAATTGCATTGTTAAGTCACGTTTAATTTCTGCTTTGTATTCATTCCATCTTATTTTTATTTTCTAAAGGCAATACCCAAATCCACATAAGGTGGGGGATTTCATTACCCCTTCCTTGGCCCACAAAATGCATTTCAACTTAGAATTTGATTAATAATAACGGTTAGACATTTGACTTAAGGGAGTCACGAGCTCACATAGGGCTTAATTCTATCTTGATAAGTTGTCTTCTTTGAACAATTTATTTTCTTGGTGTCTAGGCTACGGTAGAGCAATAATCAGTTATAAATATTACGGTAATTCATAGATATTATACTGATTGTTTCTCTGAAGGTGCTTAAACCTTCGGTTGCATTGCTATGGTGATTCGTGGTGCACCGATAACTCCTGTCTGTTACTTAGCTAAGAACTATCTTGTTGGATTAAGACAAAGTGTGATTATACAATTTTGGGTTAGGAGCTACTTAGGACAGAAAATTTGTAATTAAGTCCTTACATTAGTTCATGCATATTTAAAAAAAAAACAAAATCCAAAACTAAAAAATAGTACATTTTACTTAACTTAATTTTTTTTGAAATCTTTTCCTTTTGAAATTTTTCAATCAAAACCAAAAATAATAAAAAAATCAAGTTAGTTTTTTTTAGAAAAGCAAAAATCCAAAAATAATAATAATAATCTTTTTAAAAACAAAACGAAAAAAATTGAAAATCCAAAACAAAACAAAAATCAAATTTCCTTGAAAAATAAATTCTTTTTGTTAAATACATTTCTTTATAAATTTTTTTTTGAAAATGCCTGAATTTTCCTACTCAAAAGAATTTTACAATAGTTGTGAAAATCAATATATTCCCTATAGTTTCACACCAAACACTTGTGGATATTTTAATAACAACTATTGTACAAACTATTTGAATTTCAAACCACAAAGTTTTCAAAATGATGACCAACCCTTACCTCTTGAAAATAGTATTGAAACGATTTGGTCTTTACTTGAACAAAAAAATCAAGTGATAAATAACTTGAGTAATTCATATCATTGCAATAACTCAAATCGAGGATTTCAAAATAATCAAAATTTGAATTCACTTTAAAATTCAAATGATTTCGATTATAACTCATGCAAATACAACTTCGAACTCCAAAATGAAATTCAAAATCAAAATGGAAACAACTATTTAAATGATTTTGGCAATGAGAATAATTTCAATTATGGTGCAATGGACCGTTTTTGTTCTCAACAATTTCAAATTGAGAATTCTCACATTAATAACTGTAAATTTGTTTTTATTGAGAAAATGGAAGAAATTCACAAAGATCACGGATTTGTTGTTTGAAACATACATGAAAAGTCAAATAATAATCCCCCTTTTATCAAAATTGACGATTTTCAAATAACAACTTTTGAAATTGAAAATGACAATCTTAATGAAGTTGTTGAAAATGCGATAATTAAGTTGAATTTCAATTCTTTTGAGAGTGTGGAACCAAATTTAAAATTTGATCTTTTTTTTTCCGATTTAGAAAATTTAAATACAACAACTTTGGATTTTGAACTTGATACATGCAATGAAGTTGTGAATAATTCAACAAATGAAGATGAATTTTGTGAACACAATTTTTTTGGGATTTTTGAAGATGAGTTGTTGAATTCTGCAGGTGTAGATTTAAATCACCATTTTGATTTTGAAATCAATAACTCTGAAGAGGTTTTCAATGATATGCCTGACTTTCAATTTGGTGAAAATAAACTTTAACTTCAACCAATTGTTCTATCTACCCCGAAAATCATCGAAAATAAAACAACTCATATGATTTTTAATGAAACGACATTCGTTTTTCCAAATCAGCATTCAACTTTGAAATCTTTTATGGTTTGGTTTTCTATGCTTAAGCTATGTTTCTCATACTTGATAAGACAAATGAATTGGTCCTTGAAACACCGTTTCATTTACTCCTTAACAATGTATTTTCTGATTCGTGTAAATAAGAATCGTTTCATTTTCATGTAAATATAGGTCATATTTTTATTTTATTTTTCTCCTTTCGCTTGGGTTGACTGTAGGGACAGTCAAAATCAAGTGTGGGGGAGTCTCATCTTCATTTTTTATTTTTCATGGTTTATTTTTTTCATTTTCTTTCCAAAACTCAAAATTAAAAAAAAAATCCCAAAAAACAAATTTTCTTTTTAGCATTTTGATTTATTTTTGAAGTAACACTATAGGATTAGTATAGGTTTTTGGTTATTAAATTGTAATTTTTGAAAATTTATTTATCTTAACAAATATAAAAATAAAGTTTGATTACAAGTAACGATGATTTAACTAGTATATAGGAAGGTTCGTGGGTGATAATTATGAGGTATATCCTACTTGTAATCTTTGTTTAAAAGAGTGGTTAATTTAAAGTAAAGGCTATAACATTTTTGGTCTTCTAAGTTAAGTGGTGCTAAGATGATTTTGCAAATCTCTCTCTTTAAAAAAATAAAATATAAAAAGATTGGTTTCTGTGAAAATAAGAAACACCTAGAGTCATGTGTTCACATGCAAGTGTGTATACTCACCATGCTCTATACCAATCTCACATAAGCCCGAAAGGCAGTTCATGATCGGTACATCTAGCCTCCGTTTATCTGAGTTAGGTGTATGTACATAAAAATTCTTTAATTAATCATGCCTACAGTCGATAGGTGACACACTTGTGCATACACTCGCCATGCTCTGTACCCTTCTCACGTAAGCCCAAAAGGCAGTGCATAGGTGGTATAACTGGCCTCAGTTTATCTGAGTTAGGCATATGTAAATATTGTTAATATCAATAAAATTTTCAAATAAAGAGAGAGTAAGCAATTGAAATCCAAGCATTATTTTCACTTATTTGATTCGATTTTTTATTCAAAAGAAATAAATATACCACTTTGAAAAACTCTGTTAATCAACTAAGGATCAATTTCATAGTTACATTATGTTATCAACCGAAACAACTAGCCAAACTATAGTCTATTTGTTATGATAACTTAATTTTTATTGGAAATTTTGACAAGTAAAAGGACTTAAATTTCTTGATAATGACCATAACTTATATTTCACTTATTCGTGTCAATTTAAAAGTAAATTCTTCATTTGTAGATCGCTTCCAAGTTCAATTGGCCATCAATGGCCTAGGCTAATTTTTGCCCTGAGCTTCAGCTCAGACGTTTGGGAAAACACTCAGACGTCTAGGCCATCGGAATAAATATTCCAGATGTACAGCTCAAACGTCTGAGGTTATTCCCAGTAGGTCTGGGCGATCTGGAAGAAAATTTCCAGATTCTCAGCTCAGACGTCTGAGAAAACCACCAGACATCTGGTGCTATTTAATTCAGCCAATTTGCCTAATTTTTAGTGGATTTCCGTTTTATCGATTTTTGTTGATCCGGTTGGTTGTTGTCATTTATTATCGACTTTGATGACTTCTTCTCTGAATTTTTAGGAATGTCCATTTGATGGATTGGATAAGGATTTTCTTGGTTTTAATTCACGTCGTCGTATGTGAATTTTTGGTGATAGATTGTTTTTACAATCATTTATGTGATTTGTCACTTTAAAATACAAAGGCTTCTATACTAGTAGTAAATACTCAAACTCTTTCACATAAATGATTTCAACACTATTTTTAATACAAAGCTCGTTTTTAAAACCATTTACCAATCTATTAGTATATACAAACCTTTACCTCATTCGTATGAGAAATCTAATAAAAGACTTAGCAAAACAAGTGGTATGAAACGCTTGCGTTTACTTCGTCGGTTAATTTTTGGACTTGTTCGTTTGAAATCTCATGACAGTTTTTGATTGGAAATCTACAATCTGTTCGTAAATATTTAAGTTAAGCCAGTGGTTATGGGACATGAAGCTAAACTCATTTATTTACTAGCTTAGTGTAATTTACACTTCTTTTTGATCAATGATGATCATTTGGTATTTTCGAGTGGGAATCTACAATTTGTTCGTAAATATTTAAGTTAAGCCTGTGGTTATGGGACATGAAGCTAAACTCATTTATTTACTAGCTTGGTGTAATTTACACTTATTCTATGGAGCTTCGGCTCAATTTTGTGGGGTAGCGACCCATGGTCTTTAGACCGTTCGTGGAGTAATCGGCTCAATGAGTCGGTGCATAGGGCGTATCTTTTTAGGTGCGTCGATGTTCGGCTCAATTAGTATGTGCATGGGGCGTATCTTTTTAGGTGCGTCGATGTTCGACTGTGCATGGGGCGTGTCTTTTTAGGTGCGTCGATGTTCAGCTCATTTTATGGGTTAGCGACCTATGGGATAGTGTCTCGTTTATGATACACGTGTTGGTGAGTTTTCGTACTCCCGTTTGTGATGGGCCTCACCCTTTGTGTTTCTGGATTTCTAATTATTGATTTCTGGAATTTTTGTTTCACCAATTTTTGCGATTTTCATTGGTATGTTTTATCAATATTTGAGGTTTGGTGAATAAGCTTAAGAATATGATATTCTTTTTGGATATTTGAGGAGATTTGAGATATTGTATGATTTTCATTGTTATTAAATATTTGCTTGTCACAGTATGGTATTATTTTTATCATATATTTTTGTCATATCTCTTATCCTATCTCATCTTATATGATATTTATATCTAGACTGATCCGTTTATTATTTTTCTTCTTAAATAATACTTGGGTCAGACCGAGGTGTTTCAAATGCTTCCACTTGACTTCTTAGCAGGGACTAGCTTCTGACTTTTGGCTAACTACTTTGGCTTAATAGTTTTTGTTTTTATACATTCGAGATAGAGACTCCTTGATGTATACATATTCTTTTGTCTAGCACTTGTACCTATTCTTTTGTAATGCAGTGGATCTTCTATGACCACTACTTTGATGAACCCTTCTTTGTGTTATATTCATATCTATTTCTGCCTTAGTGATATGAATATCTGTGACTGATTTGTGTTATGCTTATTTTATATTTGTTTTCGAAGCCCACATAGCCACTGTGTAGTAGCTTTGAGTTTGTATTTGATATGTCATATTTCCTCTTGAAACGAAGTGCAAGTCATACTATCTGACATATCGGTACTCGCACAAAGCAATTACAAAGATGGTCGCTCCTCAACAGCCTTATTCTTCATGCTAGTCGACGGCATTACCCAGTATTGTCCTTAACTAGTGTGAGTATAGAGGTGGGGCATCACAGCTTGGTATCAGAGCCAAACTTCGGAACAATATAGGATATTATGACAAGGATCATTGTCCTAAGTCTCTCTTAGGAATCGTGCCTTAGGATTTAATCCGAGACTTTTGACCCGTTCTATCCTATTTTCTTTTATGATGTCTTGTTTATCAATCTAGTTTATTTGAATTCATTCTAAGAATAACCTTTTTCCTCTTCTTTCTTTCTTTCTTAAAGAAGAGAAATGGTTAGACCTGGCTGTCCTAGCGCTGGTCAATCCAGTGATCCTCCTCTGGATGGCATATTCATGTCTGCCCAACAACTTTTGGATCTTCTAAAGAATCAAAGGTTTATCTGTGCTTTGAATAAGAAACCTAAAAAGGTTTTACCTCTGAAATTAGAAGTGCCTTTCGACCAGTTTGTAGGTATCACTCTTCGACTTGAAGAGGCCGACAAAGGAAGTGATGGTGATATTGGGGTTTCTAAGAAGAGGCGTATTAAGTTCAAAAGCCCTAATCCCAACAAGAAAGTGAAGCAAGCAACTTCGCTAGCAAAGACTCCAATCCGTAATCGTGGAGTATGTTACAATTGTAGTTCTAAGGACCACTATGCAAATAAGTGTCTGAAGCCCCTTACTTGTTGCTATTTCAAAGGTTTGGGTCATATTTTATCTTCATGTCCCATACTTCAAAGTAGGAGAGAGGGTAAGCTGAATGTTGTGCAAGCCCCTAGTAACACTTCTCTTGGTCAAGGTATTTCTCGTTCTGTCCTTGATGGCATTATTTGTTTCGTGATTATCCTATTTGAATTCTTTTGATACGGGTGCATCTCCTTCTTTTATATCAAAAGAACTTGTTGATACTTTTTCTTTAAATATTATGGGCTTGATGACTTCACTGAGAATTGCGAATCTGGTTGGTGGATCCACAATACTCAGTTTACTTTGTAAAAATGTCGGGATTATTTTACGTGATTATGCTTTCCGATCCAATTTGCATGTTATGCGCTACTTAGGTTTCAGAATTGATTTAGGGAAAAGATTGGCTTAATCATTATGAAGCCCATATCCTATATCCCGAAAGGACTATCCATCTTCGACATCCTCAATCTGTTAAGTAGATTTCTATTGTTCTTAATGATTTTGATTCCAATTCGGTGGCATCATTTTATTCCTTAAACCCACATGATGAGGAAGATGTTATTTGCTTCATTCAAATAGTTCGTGAATTTCCCGATATCTTTGAGCCTGTCTTAGGATTACCACCTAAGCGAGCCATTGAGTTCATAATTAATTTAATCCCTGGAGCTCTTCCCATTACTCGTCCTCCTTATCGTACGTACAATAAGGAAAATATGGAGATGCGTAAACTATTATCCGAATTGGAAGCAAAACAGTTTATTCATTCTAGTTCCTCTCAATGGTAAGCTTCAGCTCTCTTTGTAAAGAAATCTTATGGTACTCTTAGGCTTTGCATCAATTACCGCAAGCTTAACGAGTTGACCATTGAAAATAAGTATCCATTTCCCAGGATCGGTGATATGTTCGATCAATTTAGAGGTGCTAAGTTCTTTTCTCAGCTTGACCTTGCCACTGGTTTTCATCATCTATGAGTTGCGGAGGATAGCGTTCTACTTACCACATTCCGCGTTCATTATGATTCTTATGAGTGTTTCGTTATGTCATTCGGTTAGACGAACCCTCTGGCTTATTTCATCCATCTTATGAATAGAGTATTTTGCGAATATCTCGATGAGTCCGTCCTTGTATTCATTGATTATGAGTG
Source organism: Allium fistulosum (assembly GCA_030737815.1). NCBI lineage: Eukaryota > Viridiplantae > Streptophyta > Magnoliopsida > Asparagales > Amaryllidaceae > Allium > Allium fistulosum. The sequence goes on along the minus strand of CM060904.1, from coordinate 285,452,135 downwards.
AAAATGGCAACTTAAAATTGCAAATCTTTCTAATAAGATATATTTATAAGTATAATTGGATTTTGTTCTTAAAACGAGCAAAGAATATTCGTAAAAATTTTAAGAGACATGTTTATCATATAGAAGATGATTTTGTGTTGTATTGCCCATTGAGTGCTTTAAGAATTCTGGTCGATGCATTTGATCAACGTTATTGATAGGAGTCTCATAAACACTATGATGAGACAGTCAGACACAGTAAATTGACTTGTAATAAGTAAATTTTTCTAAAAATATGATTGCATAAGGTTAATCATAATTTTGAATGTCTTAGCTTTTCGGAAAAGTGGATCATGAAATAAATGATTTAGCATAGAAACTGCTTTTTAAAAATTAAAAGAACTCCTTTTCGATACTCCTATTCCTGTGATTCCCAAAGGGAACGTGTTATCGCTTATGCTTCTAGGCAATTAAAGCCTGTCGAGACTAGATATGCCACTCATGATTTAGAGCTCGCGACCATTGTTTTCGCCCTTAGAATTTGGCATCATTATCTTTTAGGAGAGAAATTTGTTCTCTACACCAATCATAAATCTTTGAAGTACTTATTTTCTCAAAAGGAACTTAATTTGCGAGAAAAACGTTGGCTCGAATTCCTTGCATCTTATGATCTTGATATTCTTTATACTCCCGGAAAGGGAAACCGTGTTGCCGATGCCCTTAGTCGTAAGCAACAAGCGGTTGTTTCCATGATGATATCCGAATGGAATGATCTCGAGACATTGTCCACTTGTGAGATTCGAGATCGTGATTCCAATTCATGTTCATCTCTTGTTTTATGTAGCCTTGAGGCTCATCCTTCTCTTTTAGACCGCATTCTTGAAGCTCAAAAGATGATCCCGAATTGGCTCATCTTAGCAAAAGTTGTAGGGATGAAAATAATATTGATGGTCTAAAAGACTTTGAAATCGATGCTCGTGGGGGCATTTGAAAATTTGGTAGACTTATTGTGCCGAATAGTAGTGATCTTCGTAAAGACATTTTAGAAGATTCTCATCGTTCTAAATTTACCATTCATCCCGATAGTAGTAAAATGTACGCGGACATGAAGCGACTATATTATTGGGATGGAATGAAATCTGATATTGCTAATTTCATTAAGCATTGCATGACTTGCCAACTCATTAAGGCCGAACATCAAAGGCCCGGTGGGTTATTGCAACCTTTGGACATTCCCATTTGGAAGTGGGATCAAATTTCCATGGGCTTTATTGACGGTCTTCCCCGTTCTCGTTCGGGCCATGATAGTCATTGGGTGATAGTAGATGGACTTACAAAATCCGTCCATTTTCTTCCCGTTCGGTCCAACCAGACCGTATCTCTTTTGGCCAAACTTTATGTCAAAGAAATTGTTAAATTTCATGGAGTTCCTACTTTTATTGTTAGCAATCGTGATCCATTATTTACTAGTGGATTTTGGAAGGGTCTTCAAAAAGCTTTGGGAACGAAGCTTAATTTTAGCACCGCTTATCATCCTCAGTCCGATGGACAAACGGAGCATGTGAATCAAACTCTTGAAGATCTCCTTCGTTCTTGTGTTCTTGATTTTGGTGGAAGTCGGGAAGATCATATTTATCTTGTTGAGTTTTCTTACAATAATAGCTTCCAATCTAGTACTGGTATGACACCTTTTGAGGCACTCTACGGAAGGCCATTCCGATCTCCTTCGTGTTGACTTGAAGCTGGTGAGAAGCTGGTTTTAGGTCCAGATTTTATTCGTGATTCCATAGAAAAGATTGACCTTATTCGTCATAGGATGAAAGAAGCTCAAAGTAGACAGAAATCCTATGCCGATAACCGAAGAAGGAATTTAGAATTTTCTATGGGAGATTTGGTATTTATTCGTGTTTCACCTATTGAGGGGTGTTGTGCGTTTCAGTCGATCGGGAAAATTAGCACCTCGATATATTGGCCTATTTCCCATCACCGAACACATTAGTTCCGTGGCTTACCGCCTTTCATTACTGGCTCAATTTTCTACTATTCATGACGTATTCCATGTTTCTCAACTATGGAAATGCCTTAGAGATTCCGATTCTATTCTTGAGCCCGGTGTTATTGAAGAAATTTAAGCTTCACCTAATTTGACTTATGAGCACCATCCTATTCGTATCATTGCTACGGAGGTTAAACACCTTCGAAATAAAAATGTTCCGCTTGTGAAAGTTCAATGGTCCTCGATTCCTAAGGATTGTTCTTGGGAATCCAGAGAATTCATCGAGCGAACACATCCGGACTTACTCTCTCGTGCTCTTTATAGTGAACTTCTCACTTCAAATTTTTCTTTTGTGTTGTTATGCCTTAGAGTGGTTGTTACTCTTTATTTTCTTCTTAAGTATTGCGAGGACGCAATTTCTTTAAGGAGGGTAGTCTGTAACAACCTGCATATTTTACGTATTTAAATGTTTAGTTTAAATATAACATCGTTTGTTGAATTGAAAGTCCGAAATGTTACTTTTTGTAAATAGTCGAATCCGGACTCGAGACAACTTCCATTAAGTTCAAAACGACGTTTACAACTTTTTTGAGTATAAACATCAATATATTTGGAGTTGATTAGGATTTTGGTATTTTGTTTGGGCTTTGGTTTGTGTACTGGCCCACTAACCTAAACCTTCTACCAAATACCTCCCACTTCGCTCCTCTTCATTCATTCATTCCACTTTCTAAATTCCTAACACTCAAGCCCTAGAAAAATGGGGGAAAAGAAAAGAGATTAGAAATTCCTAAGCCCTAATTCTCTTAGGAAATTCAACTTCAAGTTATAAATCAAAGAGAAGCTTAGGTAAGCATCCTCTTCATCTTCTCCATCTCAATCTCTCTTCAATTTGCAGAAATTCCTATAACCTAACTTAGGAAATTGATTGCATTTGATAATAGGTTGATGATTCTAGAGGTGTTGTTGAAGAAAAATCAATCTTAGCTTGTTTTAGAGCTTCTCATTTCTATATTTTAGTTTAAAGGTGAGTTCTTGAACTCACATCTATGTCTATAGCTTTCATTGTTGTTAGGTATGAATTTCTAACATCTATTTCATGTTCAATTGTTTTTTATTTGAATTGGTTTGGTGAATTTTCCAATTTTGGTATTTTGAAGTTAAAATCTATGAAAACCCGACTATGGATGTTTGGACATGTTGTTTGGAGTGTATTGAAGAGCCTATAGGGCTGGGTTGTCGCTTGGCATAAATCCCTAGCCATCGTCGTTCATCGTGTGTTCTCTATTACACGGATTTTGACTATATAGTGCAAATGCTTCAAATATATATCTAGAGATTGTTGTCTATGAGGAACTGTATATTTGGAAGAGTAGAGTACAAGTATAGATTGCTAGAGATCAAGAATATATCAGAGTATAAGAGTAGAAAGCGCAAGTAAGTCAGGTAGGTTCTTCTCTTGGATTCTTGATGCTATTTATAGTGGTAGAGAGATTCCTTGAGTAGTTGCATCCATTAGCAAGTGTTCTATGGTCGCTCCTAATGATGATGAAGAGTTGCAGCAAAGAGGAGCGAAGGTGTCTTTTAAATTGTGACAGTTGTACTTTGAATGGTAGCAGCCGAGTTCAAAACCAGACGTCTGGGAAAATGTTTCAGACGTCTGTCTTTTATATTTTTTTGCATATGGTTACTTTTCAGACGTCTGAGTATCAAAACCAGACGTATGATTTTGTCTGATTTGCGAACCAGAGAATTCAATCAGACGTTTGGCTAGTGCACTCAGACGTCTGGATTTGTGCATGTTGCTTTTCCTGTGCCTGTATCATTCCTCTTTCGATTCTATCGACTTGTAGCCTCTTGATACTTCTTTTGAGTCTTGTTCTTGTCTCTTTGGTGATGTTACTTTATCAATTACCTGTAAATATAGATATATATGCATATTCGATTTCCATTGTATAGTTGTTATCATCGAAACCATAGAATTGATTTCCTAACAATCTCCCCCTTTTTGATGATGACAACTATTCAATGTACTTATATATAGATTATAAATCTCCCCTTGAATATGTGCTTATTCTTAATGTTTTATTATTATACTTATATTTCTCTCCCTTTGACATTATCAAAAAGAATTATAAACAATTTAACTAACGTCAAAGACAAAAGGAAAATTTCATTAATAATTCGAAAGAGAATGCATACATAGATTTTGTTAATTTACAAACGTTGAAAAACTAAAAAATCCTAAACTATATGATTCCTAAAATCTATGACTCCTTTGGAGAAGCTTTATTTTGATCTTCTTCCTTTGGTTCTTCTTTTTCAGAAGTGCTAGCCTTTGTAGGAGATGTCAAAGCTTCCTTGAGAGGTTCTTCCTCAGAGAGTTTGGAATGTTTTGCGGGAGGAGAAGGTACTGGGGTTGGCCAATCTTCAGAAGGTGGTGTTGGACCGCGAACTCATTGTAGTACTTCTTTAAGAACCGACAAGACAGTGGAAAGGGATACTTCAACTGTGGCTAGGCGTGTAGCAAATGATGTTTCGAATTTGTCAATTCGCTTAGCCAAAAGTTTTTGATTTTGAGATAGAATTTGTTGGTTTCGAAGAGTGAGATCTCGAACACTTTCGTTTGAATTTGTATCTGTCCGAGTCTCCATAATTTCATCTTGTCCCGGATAATCAAATGGTGCGGGAGAAGGAGGAGTGGCTTCTCGATGTTGTTCCTCCTCTTGGGATGGATCAATGTGTGGTTGAAGAGGAGGCTCAACTCTTCTAGATTGATGATTGTGCGTCCAATCTTCGAAGGACATGAATTCTGGAGGGATTTCGGGTAGGTGCATCAAAGAGAAGAATTTGGTGGAAGCATATTTAGGCGAGATTTCTTCGAATGTCGATAGGTAGGATGGAATGTTATGTGCACGAAGAAGTCTCATAATATAAGTTGGGTAAATAATTCACGGCCTTGATCGAGTCCAAAAATGCTTTAGCTCGTCGAAGATGAATTTGGCCCAATTTACTCTTGTTCCACTAAATAGAGCATATAGGGCTTTGTGCTATAATTCGGTGATTTGCTCGTGACTTCCCATTCGTGAAACAATTGTGTTAATTATCATTCGAGTTAGGAGTCGAGCTTTTGGACGTAGAAATTTGGAGGAAAATTTTGGCATTTCATCCTCCCAAATTTGATGAGTTATACTGTTTCGTGGCTTGAAGCGCATATCCGGAATGTTGTATAAATCTTCCCCTGTGTCAGAGCATCCTAGGGTTCGACCTATTATACCTGGAGTTAATCTAATCGTGTTCCCATACACGGTAGAACAGAGCCAGTTATCCTCATTTTCAGTGTTCCACACTGAAGTACTGTCTAAATTCGCATAGAATAAAAATATGGCTAATTGGTCTATTTGGACATCATTAGGAGTGAAGGAAATTAGGGTTTCCAACCCGGCATTCTCACATAGTTCATCCAAATCATACATAGGAAATTTAAGGAGATTGTAGAATGGACCTATGTGGAGTTTTTTCTTTTGGATGTCTTCATACCTTTTGATGGAATGCGGCGCTTTATTCATCCACCTTTCGATATGTTCATCGGAGCACACCTGAGGATTTGAAGATGAGGCCGGTTGGTCTTGTTTTCTTTTAGACATCTTGGAATTCTTAGTGCGAGGAGGCATTATGATTAGATTTGCTTAAATATGATGCTTTGGAAAGAAAATTGTCTCTGAGAAAATCGTAGGTTATAATAATTTTTAAGATAAAAGAAAAAATGACGTTATCTGGGCTAATTTAAATGGTCGATTAGGAATCAGTCGTCTTGATTGGAAATCAGACGTCTGGTTTGCCCTTAATGGAGTGCAGCAGATAAAATTAGACGTCTGGTTTATGATGTAGACGTCTGGTTTCTGATGTAGACGTCTGGTTTGATCAAATTTGTAAAATTGGAGAGGCAGAGAGTTTTATCAGACGTCTGGGTATAAGAAACCAGATGTCTGGTTTGGTTTATTTTTGAAAAACTTCAAGGCGGAGAACTAAGGGAGACGTTTGGATCTTATTTCAGACATCTGAAATGCTCTGATTTTTATTTGGAGAAGACAGAAAAATTTCAAACGTCTGGGGGGTATATCAGACATCTGACATATGCACAGTGCTTAAATTTTAGACGTATATCCTTGTGTAAGACGTCTGAAGGCCATAGTCAGACGTCTGAAATAAGCAATATGGCTAAAAATAGCCTAAAATTTGATGGTTTTGCTTATTTCTCTAATTTTTATAACAAGTTATTTTATTGTTGTGAAATAAAATAACAAATAAGCATAGATACATACAAATATAATTTATTTAGAAGGCGATGGAGTTTTGCGATCTCCTGAATTGTCATCCGTCCATGGTTTAAGTGGAGACCATATATTTCCACGTTCATGGGTTCTCGGAGAGCCAAAATATCGTCTTGGTGAAGGGTTCGAAGGTTACGATATGAAGATGAGGCATCCAAAGAACTACAAGGTTTTGGTAGCGGTTCATGGATATCTTTCTTCCATGACGAACAAAACTTCATCGCTACTTGCTCCAAAAAGCTTAGGCGACGTGCTGTAACATTTTGTTCGAAATATAGTTCTCGTTGAAGATCTATCTGTTGTTTCTGATAATGATGAATTTCATCAATTTTCTCCTTTGTGTTAGGAGAGACAAACAGAGATCTTTTGGTCTTCTTGTTGTCGGGAGTAAAGCCCGTATGATACGAGGACCACCTATGCGTTGGTTCATGAATTGGTGTGGGTGTAGGAAGTCGCTGGGGAGTATCAACCGAGCTATCCGGCGTAGGCATTGAGATGGAAATATAAGAGTTATCAGAAGACATGGCTATATTTTGTTTGTTGAGAAAAATATGAATTGTGTGTATAAAATTTTTCTTGAAGTATAACTGTTTATATATACGTTAAAAAATTATTTATAGAGAAACTAACTATCTAAAAAAACAAAGGGTGTATGAATTACTGATTATAATTTTTGATAGAAAAACACTTGACTAAATATAGGCTAGATAAACCAGGAATTATTCAGTAAGAAGATCATGAAGAGAGCAAATCCCTAAATCACGTCGGAGTTTAATAAAAGTTTGTTCATTTAGTGGTTTTGTAAAGATGTCTGCTATTTGATTTTTGGTATTTACGTATTCTAATGAGATATTTCCTTTTTCAACATTGTCTCGTAGAAAATGATGTCGTATATCTATATGCTTAGTTCGTGAGTGATTGACAGGGTTTCTTGATAAATTTATTGCACTCGTGTTATCACAATATATTGGAGATTTATTGATAATTTTATCGAAGTCCATAAGTGTTTGTTACATGTATATTACTTACGCACATGCTAGAGCTGCAGTCGCAAGTAGATAAAGAAACACAATTTTGCTTTTTGCTAAACCATGAAACTAATGATTGTCCAATAAAGTGACATGCTCCACTAGTACTCTTACGATCTATTCTACACCCTCCGAAATCCGCATCACTATATGAAACTAGTTCAAACGATGATCCTTTAGGGTAAAACAAACCATAATCTCTAGTACTAGATAGATAACGTAAAATCCGCTTAACAGCTCTTAGATGAGATTCTTTTGGTTTTGCTTGAAATCGAGCACAAAGACATACAATCATCATAATATCGGGTCAACTAGCCGTCAAATAGAGTAAGGAACCAATCATGCTACGATTTAATTTTTCATCAAAATATTTTCCGTTTTCATCTTTTTCTAAGTGAACAGTAGTACTCATCGGTGTTGGTTTGCTTGAAATTTTATCCATTCCAAAGCATCGTAGTAGGTCGTTACAATATTTTTCTTGGTGAATAAAAATACCATTTTCAAGTTGTTTTATTTGTAAACCTAAAAAGAAATTTAATTCTCCCATGTGAGACATTTCAAATTCATTGGTCATAATATTTGAGAAATGATTACAAAGATTTTCATTAGTTGAACCAAAAATAATATCGTCTACGTAAATTTGCACAACTAAAATATCGTTATCTTCTCGTTTAATAAATAAAGTTGTATCGGTTTTACCTATTTGAAAACCCAATGTAATTAAGTGATTTTTAAGTCGTTCGTACCAAGCTCGGGGAGCTTGTTTTAAACCATATAAAGCTTTCTGTAATTTAAAAAGATGATCGGGATATTTTTCGTGAGTAAATAGTGGAGGTTGTTCAACATATACGTTTTCTTTGATAAAACCATTTAAGAAAGCACTCTTGACATCCATTTGGAACAGTTTAAAATTGTGATGATTTGCAAAAGCGAGTAATGTTCATATGGCCTCGAGTCTTGCTATCGGTGCAAAAGTTTCATCGTAGTCGATACCTTTTTCTTGATTATAACCTTGAGCAACTAAGCATGCTTTCTTTCTTATAATATTTCCATTCTCGTCTGCTTTGTTTTTAAATACCCATTTTGTTCCTATAACTGATTGGTCTTCAGGTCTTGGAACTAGTTCCCAAACATTATTACGTTCAAATTGATTCAATTCTTCTTGCATAGCCATTATCCAAAAGTTATCATTTGAAGCTTCTTTATAATTTTTTGGTTCAAGATTTGACACAAATGCTACATGGCTTATTTGATTAAGTTGATTTCTAGTTACTCTAGAATAGAGATCTCCAATGATATTATCTTTTGGATGATTCTTAAGAATTCTAGGGAATAATATTAAAGTGTTATTTTGCACATTTGTTTCATTATTAATAGAATTTGTTGAATTTGTTGAATTTGTTATTGGAATAGTCTCTTCTTCATCATTAGTATGATTGTTAAATAGATTTTCGTCGAACGAAACATGTAAACTTTCTTCAATAGTATTATTTCGTTTATTAAAAATTCTATATGCTTTGCTACGATTAGAATATCCAACAAAGATAACTTCATCGGCCTTCGGGTTAAATTTTCCTAAGTTATCTTTTGTATTTAATATAAAACATTTTGAACCGAAAGTTTTAAAGTATGATACTTTAGGTTTTCTTCCAAAAAATATTTCAAAACAAGTTTGTTTAGTCATAGGACGTATGGTTACTCGATTTAATACGTAACAAGCTGTGGCAATAGCTTCCGCCCAAAAGTGTTTTGGTAAACCACTACTATTTAGCAGTGTTTGTGCACATTCTTGTAACGTACGATTTTTTCTTTCTACTACACCATTTTGTTGAGGTGTGCGAGGAAAAGAAAAATTATGACTTATTCCTTTCTTAATGCAAAAATTTGTAAAAAGATCGTTTTCGAATTCTCCTCCGTGATCACTTCGAATATTTTTAATTTTCAAGTCCATTTGTGTTCTAATTCTTTTAGCAAATATTTTAAACATTTCAAAAGTATCGCTTTTATGTTTTAAAAACAAGGTCCATGTATACCTCGAAAAATCATCAACTATGACGAAAACATATTTGTTGTGATTTATAGATCGTATTTGTGTTGGACCAAATAAATCTAAATGTAATAATTCTAATGGTTGCTTTGTAGAAATATTATTTTTAGATTTAAAAGAGGTTTTCTTTAGTTTTCTAATTTGACAATCGTCACATAAATTTCTACTTGGTAATTTATTTTAGGTAAACCTCTAACTAACTCATATTTTTCCAATTTATTAATACTTTTCAAATTGATGTGGCAAAAACGTTTATGCCATAACCATGGATCATTATGTTTGGCGGTTAAACATAAATTTGAATTTTTATTTATATTCATGTTTAATACATAGATATTTTTGTTTCTAAAACCTTCAAATATAAGTTGTTTGTTATTATCTAAAATATTACATCTATCTTTTTCGAAATTTATTTGAAAGCCTTTGTCACATAATTGACTAATGCTTAGTAGATTGTGTTTTAGATTTTCTACTAATAAAACATTTGTAATAATAGGAGAGTTAGAAATACCATAATTGATGACTTCTCCAATGCCAACGACATATCCTTTTGAATTATCTCCAAAGGTTACCATTCCACCATCGATGTATGTTATATTTGATAACATTTTTGAATTTTCGGTCATATGCTTGGAGCATCCGCTATCTAGTAACCATTTATCCTTATGTTTTATTTTGGGTACTTGCAAAATAAAAAATGTTTTAATTGGTACCCATATACTTTTGTTAGGGTCCTAATTGTTAGGAGAAGGTAGCCATACCCACGATGGTTTGGTACCTTTATAAATATAATTTTTATTATAGACTACATTCTGTAAGAAATTATTAATATGTTTTTGTTTAGTCAAATTATTATTTGTCTTAGGAATCCAAATTTTCATAGTTTTGGTATTCATACTAGACATAGGTAAACTTTTAGTTTTTGTATACAAAATTTTTTTTAACATCATTTCCTTATTGTTTAGAAATATTTTTAAATCCTATTCCATTTCTATTGCCTGATGGTTTTGAGGTTTTGATAAGTTTTCCAAATCTTGTTTCCCTTTATTGAATTTTGACACATTATTTGTAATTTTATCTAATTTTTCATTTAATTCTAAATTTTCAATATTTCAATATTGCTTTTCAAGTTGACTTTTTCTTTTAGTAAATCATCCTTTACTATTTTAGTGTTTTCAAAATCAATAGTAATAGCCTTACTTTCTATCAAATTATTTTTAATTTTTTCTTGAGATAATTCTAGTTCTTCTTCTAAGATAATTTTTTCATCTTTTAACATTCCTACTTCAAGTTCTAATCTATTTATTTTAGCTATATATTCTTTGTTCAATTTTTTAATTTGTCTAAATTTATCATCTAATTCCATGCTAAGTTCTAATAATTCGTCATAGCTAAGTTCTGGACATACCTCATCAGTTTGTGCCATAAAACACACATTAGCTTGTTCTCCATCATTATCACTATCACTTTCAGATGATGAAGAATCTAAGACTTCCCATGTTACTTTGAAAGCCTTCTTCTTCTTGAATTTTTCAAATTTGTTCTTCTTTTTATCATTATTGAGTTTAGGGCAATCCTTCTTCATATGTCCGTATTGATCACATTCATAACACTTAATTTGAGATAAGTTTATTGTGTTGGACTTCCCTTCTTTTTGGAATTTTGTCATCTTTCTAAATTTCTTGAATCTGTTATAATTCTTGGCAATGAAGACTATCTCTTCTTAATCTAAATCAGAGTCATCATTTTTTGTTGCTGGAAATGCTATGTTCTTCTTTTCCGAATTTAGTTCTTTTTGTGCCTGCAAATTAGCTTCATATGGCATTAAATTTCCTATCAACTCTTCAGTTTTAAGAGTAGAGAGATCATTAGCTTCTTCAATAGCTAATACTTTCCTTTCCCAATCTGATGTTAAAGAGTTGAGTATTCGAGAAACTAAATCAAAATCGGTAAATTTAACTCCTAATGCCATAAGATCATGTTGGATAGTTTGAAATCTTGAATACATATCAACAATAGTTTCATTTTGCTTCATTTTAAATGACGAAAATTGGTTTTGCAAAATTGAAATCTTAGTTTGTTTGACCATTATTGTACCTTCGTGTGTAATTTATAAAGTACGCCAAATGTCAAATGCAGTAGTACATAACATGACATGTGAAAATTCATTTTTATCTAGAGAACAAAATAAAACGTTCATAGCTTTAGCATTATTTGATGCTAAGGTCTTTTGTGCAACGGTCCATGTGTTCATAGCAGTAGTAGGTGCTTCATATTTATCTTGAGTTGCTGACCAAATTTCTAGACCATTAGCTTCCATAAAAATTCTCATATGTATTGACCAGTATGCATAGTTAGAGCCATTAAAAAGTGGGGGTCGTGCTGTGGATTGTCCTTCTTGAAAAATACTTGCCATATTAAAATGATTCAAAAACGTGTTACTATACTTTGATCAAACCTTTCTTTGATACCAAATGAAAGTCTATAGTATGGTGGATCGATTATGCAGATGACAAGTATGTGACTATTTTAAACTATATTGTAACAATATTATAGTATGTAAACAAGAATAATCACACCAGAGATTTTATACTGGTTCGGACCTCCCGTCCTACATCCAGTCCCGAAGCTTCTCTTCGGAATTTCCTTTTATCGAATAACCCTCACTTCACCCGGAGGAACAGGTTTACAATAGCAGAGTTTCTTTGTCAACTGTGTGTTCTCTATTACACGGATTTTGACTATATAGTGCAAATGCTTCCAGTATATATCTAGATATTGTTGTCTATGAGGAACTGTATATTTGGAAGAGTAGAGTACAAGTATAGATTGCTAGAGATCAAGAATATATCAGAGTATAAGAGTAGAAAGCGCAAGTAAGTCAGGTAGGTTCTTCTCTTGGATTCTTGATGCTATTTATAGTGGTAGAGAGATTCCTTGAGTAGTTGCATCCATTAGCAAGTGTTCTATGGTCGCTCCTGATGATGATGAAGAGTTGCAGCGAAGAGGAGCGAAGGTGTCTTTTAAATTGTGACGGTTGTACTTTGAATGGTAGCAGTCGAGTTCAAAACCAAACATCTGGGAAAATGTTTCAGACGTTTGTCTTTTATATATTTTTGCATATGGTTACTTTTCAGACGTCTGAGTATCAAAACCAGATGTCTTATTCTGTCTGATTTGCGAACCAGAGAATTCAATCAGACGTCTGGCTAGTGCACTTAGACGTCTGGATTTGTGCATGTTGCTTTTCCTGTGCCTGTATCATTCCTCTTCCAATTCTATCGACTTGTAGCCTCTTGATACTTCTTTTGAGTCTTATTCTTGTCTCTTTGGTGATGTTACTTTATCAATTACCTGTAAATATAGATATATATGCATATTCTATTTCCATTGTATAGTTGTTATCATCGAAACCATAGAATTGATTTCCTAACACCTTTTAGGTGCCTCGATGTTTGACTGTGCATGGGGCGTATCTTTTTAGGGGTGTCGATGTTCGGCTGTGCATGGGGTGTATCTTTTTAGGTGCGTCGATGTTCGGCTCATTTTATGGGTTAGCGACCTATGAGATAGTGTCTCGTTTATGATACACGTGGTTGTGAGTTTTTGTACTACCGTTTGTGATAGGCCTCCTCCTTTGTGTTTTCTAGATTTCTAATTATTGATTTCTGGAATTTTTGTTTCACGAATTTTTGCGATTTGCATTGATATGTTTTATCAATATTTGAGGTTTGGTGAATAAGATAAAGAATATGATATTCATTTTGGATATTTGAGGAGATTTGAGATATTGTATGATTTTCATTATTATTAAATATTTGCTTGTCATGGTATGGTATTATTGTTATCATATATTTTTGTCATATCTCTTATCCTATCTCATCTTATATGATATTTATAGCTAGGCTGATCCGTTTATTATTTTTCTTCTTAAATAATACTCGAGTCAGACCTAGGTCTTTCAGGTGCTTCCACTTGACTTCTTAGCAGGGACAAGCTTCTGACTTTTGGTTAACTACTTTAGTTTAGTAGTTTTTGTTTTTATACATTCGAGATAGAGATTCCTTGATGTATTCATATTCTTTTGTCTAGCACTTGTACCTATTCTTTTGTAATGTTGTGGATCTTCTATGACCACTACTTTGATGAACCCTTCTATGTGTTATATTCATATCTATTTCCGCCTTAGTGATATGAATATCTGTGACTGATTTGTGTTATGCTTATTTTATATTTGTTTCAGAAGCCCACATAGCCACTATGTAGTAGCTTTGAGTTTGTATTTGATATGTCATATTTCCTCTTGAAAAGAAGTGCAAGTCATACTATCTGACATATCGGTACTCGCATAAAGCAATTACACAGATGGTCGCTCCTCAACCGCCTTATTCTTCGTGCTAGTCAACGGCATTACCCAGTAGTGTCCTTGGCTAGTGTGAGTATAGAGGTGGGGCATCATAACATTTTAATGTTGTTTTGTAGGAATTTGGATTCAACAAGGAAGAGGCTTCATGAAAATATGCATGCACAAGAGAAGGAAACAAAAGAATAAAGAAATAAATCGATTCATACAACATGGAAGACCCCACCTATCCACTTACCATGATCCACTATTAAGAGCTAATGCACATGTTAGTGGGGATTGAAGTTACATGCACACTGAATAGAGAATTAATTAGAAGCTAATGATAACTTGGTGGCCACACTTCCTCAAGGGAAATTTGGGTAGTCCCCTAAAATTTGGATTAGGGTTTTAGGCATGTATAAATACCCCTTATGTTTCATGTAATGAGCTCTTAGCACCACCTTCTAGTTAATTTAATTGTATGCACAAATTGTAAATATAAACTCTCTTTCCCTCTTTCATGGCTTCTTAGCCTTTTCTTCATGTAATTTTCTTATATGCAATTTTAATTCATGCACTTTTAATTCATGTTTCTTTCTTATTTATTTCTTCTTATGTTAGTAGCTTAGTTTTATTTTAATGCAAGTAGTTTAGCTTTCTTTTTATTTTTAACTAGCTTGCACTTTCTTTTGTTTGTTTTATGTTGCAATCTACATTTGTTGAAATGATAACAAATATAAGAAGCTACACCCCTTCACTTTAGGGGTAATGAAGCTCTCTTAATCATGTAGATTAAACATAGTGATTTCATTTGATCTTTTTTTGTGCTTAATGGATGTTTTGATGTGGTTAACTTTTGTTATTTAACTTTGAATTTGCTAGCCTATGTTGTTGACACCAAATAGGCTATGCTTAAACAAACATAAACACAAATTACCTCTTCATCTACATATGATTTTGGTAATGAAGTGGGTTTTAGAATCAAAATTTGATGGTCTATATTTCTAATCAATAGTAAATAGATCATGCTTAGAATATATTTTATTTTTAATTTCATTATTATTTATATGAGAGTTAACAAGTGGTTTAGTGGGTGTGTTAAAATTTGATGGTTTATGTTGGGCTAATTAATAGCACAAATAGACCATACTTATGATAAACACATCAAGTAAATTCACAAATGACCAAAAATAAAGATCATAATTTCAATATGTTGATTTATGTGATCATGAGAAGGGATTTGCCTCTAAATTGCCTTCTACTCTCATATTTTCAATCACTTTCTTTTAGCTAGTTTTTACATTTTTAGTTTAAAACAACTTCAAATCTTGGGTTAATTTTATTGAGTAGGAGTAAAAATTAATTCAATTTCCCGCGAATCGATCCGTACTCGCCACATACTAAAATTGTACGCCGTGCGCTTGTGGTTATTTTTATTACAATGTTTCGGCTATTTCTAAACCATAGAAAACTGTCGATTTCAACACTTTTGTTTAGGCCAGAAACGGAGGAGTTTTCCTACTCCATAGCAGCCGCAGGCTCAGGCATGGTTCTCAGAGCCATTAGTGATTGCAAGGTCAGGAGGGCATTTAGTTTTTCCATAAGAGCCTTTTGGTTGTTCTCCATCTTTTGATTGATTTCACCAACCATCTTGTTTAATTCGCCTCTAGTGACAACTTCATACTGGATAGAAGATCTCGGCATTTGATCTCCTATGCTGGCACCATTAACTTCAACTTGCTGAGGATTGGTTTCCTCTCCAGCTGTTATAACTCTTATGGATCTTCCTGGAGCAGTTCTCTTTCTTCCTGGTGCCATTGATTCTCAATAGCCAATTTTTTAATCCAAGATTGGGGATCTAACTACTGAACCTATCTGATCCAAAGTAGATAGCTAGATCTGAGCCTGAGTTGGGCTCTCAATGAAAGCACCAAAATGTTAATGCAAAAAATGGATCAACACCCTGTATTGAGTGTGAAAGCACTAGTCCTGTTTATCAAGGTAAATAAAATAGAAAAAGCATTAGTAGATCACAGAAAAAGTAAAGGAACGAGAAGATATTTATAGTGGTTCGACTGTTAATGAAGCCTACATCCATTTTATAACTTTATACTAATAGTCTGCTGTTATAAGTAGAGTTAGATTACAATATGATTGAATCTCCTAAGTTAGATCAATTCACGAGTGCAAGAGTTCACCGGAGAATCACAATGAACCCCTAGGTGATTATTGTATGAGAGGAGAAGAGTGAAGAATTGTTTCTACAGAGCTCCAACAGCTAGTCCAGAAGATCCTATTTATGTTGCAGGTAAGATTGTATTTACAGGGGTTGGAGAGATATTGTTCTAGGCTGCTTTTCCAGAGACCTAAATATGACAATACGAAAGTGCTATAAAAGTTTCACAGCGATCCAACTTAATGTGATGGATCGCTAGCGATCCATAGGGCATGGATCGCTAGCAATCCATGTACTTAAGGGACTTTTGGATCGCCTCTTTTGGGTTGCATTCCTTGCATTCTGTAGATGTTCTCCATGTAATGTGGTAACTGGTTGCCTTGTTTTGATGGTGATTTGTATACAAGTTACATTGAACTATGACTGGGATCAGCTGAACACTCACTTCTTGAACTAGCTTGCTTGAAATATCATGAAACTTGGTCGACATCCCTAGGAAAGATTTTGGATCATGACACAAGATAATTGGAGGGTCTAAGAACAAGGATTCTGGATTGCTAGCGATCCATAGGTGATGGATCGCTAGCAATCCATCGCCTTATCTTGTTTTGGCATCTTCCTTTTTGGGTCTTTCTCTTTTTTTCCTTCTGGTCTTCTTGGTTGATCCTTGAGATGTTTTGACTTATTATAGATGTTCTAGTTCCTGTTGAATTCCGTTGAGTTAAAAACTCGGTTAATAATAGCATCTTCAAGATCGATATTGGAGGGGACCCTGACAAATGCTTCATCTTCCATCATAAAAGGAACTACCTCTAGAGACTGCCTTGTCGAACGACGAGGCGGTTGAGCCCAAAAAGACAATGATGTTCATAGCATTGAAGATGTTAAAGTAGAATCTAACTCAGTCGTAGAAAAAATTAACTTTGATGACGATGGACCTATACCCATCGTAGAGATATGCAAGGAGCATCTACAATCCATAACTATTGAAAACTTCACAGATGAGCAAGGTCAGGTAGAGTTTACTTGTGATCTTCATGATGGAATAAAACACTATGTGGTCGATGTACAAGACCCAATGGATGTCAATGTGTATTGACCAATCAGATCTTATACATTAGCATTGGCAGTGATATACAATTCAATCTATGCAGTGTGTGTCATTTGTCTGATGCATGGTAAATGTGAATGCTCTGTGTAGATAGCTTGCTCATGCTGGCAAATGAGCACTATCGCACGACAGAACCATGTGTTGGATTTTATCCGTTATTATAGGATTTAAGATAATAGAACCGTTGTACGGAGTGACAAAAAACTCTTATTTGTGGGGACACCGAAGTGAAGTATTTGATTTAAATTAGTGACAAAAAAGTCCATTCGAATGTCGAAGCGCATTTAATGCGACCGTTAGCTAAAACTATCCCATCGGAACACGACCGTCGATCACACTTAGCCACAAATCATCAATATGCCACCTCCTTTCTTGAACCCAAAATACTTAGCAAATTTTTTAAAGATTTCTTAGCTATACAAGTGATCTAGTCAATGCTAGGCAGGATACAAAGTCAACCCGAAGCATCATTAAAGGGTAAAAACCCCAAGTCAGATTTGGAAATTTTATTGGAATACTAGAGGTCAACTTCTGTTCTCAAAGATGCCTTAGACTCTAGAAAATTTCGAAGCCATTCTCAAACTCAAGAAAGGAGGTGAAGTTCCATCAGCGATCGATTGTGGTCGATGACCGTGAATGAAAGACAGCCACCACTAAAATGGCGTTGCCACCTACCTAGGCATGGAAGCAACAAATAATGATAGCCTAAGAATCCAAATCGAGGTTCGAATCAATTTGAAGATGGGTTCTTCTGAAAAGGAACTAAATGAATTGAAGCTAATGGCAGCGGTAGGTCATAGGCAACGACAATGTTATGAGGTGACGATGCTAACTAGAGCTTGGGTTGAAATTCAACGATGGCTAGAAAGCTCAAGTTCCAAAGTTACTTAAATAAAATGAAAATGAGAAGTGAAAAGGAATAGAGAATTTCTTAAGTACAAGATCAGCCCTAATAATCGCAATGAAAATAACTACCGAGTCACACCCCATAACTCACTACCGACCTATAAAAGAAAAAAGAATGGAATTAATGGCTATTAATAATGAATATAAAGGCAACCAAAGTAAATCCAACTTACCTGACCGACTAAAAGAAAGAACTTCTAGAGCTTCCGAAATCCAAATGGAAAATTTGAACAACACGCTTCAACTTTTATATATCATCCAAATGATATAGAGCTAAACTGTTCAAAGTGACGTGATGATTTGGAGGAGATGCACTACTTTGTGAAAACGGTTTATAGAATGAAAATATCTATTCAGATTAGAGTTTGAAGTGAACAGCTTGTCTCAATCCAAAGCATACCTTGTTATCACAGGGTATACTTTGGGGGAGGGCAAGTGTTATCCTACTTTTGAACCAAGCCATTTCTGGATGAGTCAAAACCGTTGAATGGTTGAGAAGTGAACTAGAAATCCTGAATCCAAATTTGAAGACCATAATCCAATCAATGTCCAAAGAGTTGTGCAAAGCCATTCTTACCACATAAAGATAGCTTGTTAATATCCAAAGCTAATATCCGAATGAACCAAGTGGTAACAGCCAAAATAGAAAATCACAACTTCCACTCTCAACTTTGTGCCGAGTTGAACACCACAACTTGGTAACAAGTCATGAAATTAACTTAGCATAACCAATTTAAGGAAATTGAAGTTCGAATTGAAGGGAAAGCATGGTATAGAGCTAAGGAAGATGGGCTAAGGGCAATGCATTTAAGAGAATGAAGAAGCAAAGCTAAGTACTTCAGAAGTTGGAGAACCCATGACTCGACACCAAGTTAGAAAGCATAACTCGGAATCGAGTTGACTTTTGAGATGCCGATCTGATCACGATCTTCCTTTTGAACCTCCTCCTGAACATGGGAACATGGTTGGCAAATAGCGAAGCTTATTTCGCTAATCTGTGTCTATAAATAAGAGGAAAGGAGCATAAAAAGGGGATCTTTTCTTTACTTTCTGAGTTTATTGATTTTACCCTAGACTCTATTGGATTCTTACCGACTTGTAAGAAACTGAATTTAAAAATCACAGTTATAAAAAACATTAGAAATAACTAACAAAGTTTAAGTGGATGTAGGCCAGAGTATTTGCCAAACCACTATAATTTTTCTTGTGTTAGTTACCTCAATTTCCATTTAGTTCTTCATTAATCTCTTATTATAGTCTGATTGGGTATTTGTTCAACTGTTGACGTAAACACTAACCATAAATTGCAGTGATTAATTAAACCTATGAAAGGTTAGATCACCATATTTAAGGTAGTTATAATGTTTTTATTATGAATACGAACATACTAAAATATGAAATCAAATTAAGACCAAATAAATAAATTGAATTAAAATACTATAAAAAATAAATTAAATTAATAATAACATATTATTATTAAATCATAACAATGAAATAAAATTTTAATATACAGATTGATTAAATTAAAGCTATGTTGTCAAGGACCGCTAACTCAAGTGGCAAGTGGTATGGCGCTTTGGATAGAGGTTCTGGAGGTCATGCTTCCAAACACCCGAGACATCAAAAAGAGTGCTCTACTTGAATTAAATACCACTTTTATTATCAAAATAAATAAACTAAACCTATACCCTAAACTCTTTTATTAGTTAATACTAGATATGACTTAGTATAAAATCATTATTCTTGTTATAAAGGACTTTCTCTAAATTCTCCCCTTTAACCCCATTGCCAATGCACCTAATACAATATAAACCAGCCATCACGGATTCATATTCAATGACATTATTAGTTACAAAGAAACCTAATTTCATGGAATAATGTAACTGATGCCCATCTAGAGTTATTATTTGTAACAACCCTGATTTGGGGTCATCTTTTTATGTTAAATTATATCGAAGGTTATAATTTAATATTGATTTTAAGAATAAAATTTGAGTTAAAAATCTAATTATTGTGAGAATTGAGGATTTGTTGTGAAAATAGAGTTTGAGGATTTTATTTCATGTTATGTAAGTGGAAATGAATGGAAAATGTTTTTATTTAGATAAAAATGAAATAATTGGATAATTAATGCCAATTGCTTTTAGTGATTGGTTTCAATACAAGTAATCAATTTTTATTAAGTGTTTATTAAATAAAAACATGAATTTGGGTTTGAGGTTTGTATTAAACATAAATTATGGCTCTATATGGTTTTGTGTATTTTTCTAAGTAAAGGAAAATATTTTGTGGAGTTTTAGAAGTTAAAATATGGGTTATTTTCTTTATTTAATTAAAAGTGTGCAATTTATAATAAAAGAGGAGCTTTATTGAAAAAGTATTTAAAATGGAGATTTATTTTTTATTTGGGTTGAAAATGTCTTAATATACAAGTGTAGAAAATTTGGTTATTTTATCTTGTGTAATTTGGAAGTTAATGGTTTTTGTATTTGTGTATATATATAGAATTGTATGAATTAATTTATTCTTTCTATTTAGCCTAATAAATTCTTATTTGTTTTGAGCCCAAGCCCAATTAACCCATATCTTTTCTATTACTTGGTCTGGTTGAGGAGAAAACATTTTCTCCAGTACGTTCTTTTTTCTTCTTCAGCTCCTTTCTTCTTCTTCTTTCTGTTATTTGAGAATTCATGGCTTCTCATCCAAATCAAAATTTAAGGCCTTCAAATCCCTTGTTTTTCTAGCTAATAAAAGAAGAATGGTAATCTCCTCCAAACCCTAGCTAGCTTATCTCTCAATTCTTTTACAGTAAATAGAATTTGATTTTTCTTCTTTTCAAATCTCTAGCATCTATTCCAGCTCCAAAGCTTCCACTTGCATGCAAAATTTTGCCAAATCGCTGCCAAAACAAAGGTAAGCAACATGCTACAGCAAGCTAAAATGATTTTTGCCAAAATTTGGTTTGATTTTGAATATTACGTTGCATGTTGGTCTTTGTTTGCTCATAAATGTTGTTTGAAATTATCCAATCTTTGAAAAATCATAACTTGCTCGATTTGTAGCGAAATGCTGCCAAATTTGGATATGTTATAGTCTATGTGTTGTAGTATGATTCTGCAAATTTTTGTTAAATTTTGAGATGAGTTGATACTAAAAATCGTATATTTTTACCTCTGTCATGTGTTTAGAATAATACAGGCTGAGATTAAGATTGTTAGTAAAACAACCATAATATTTGAACCAATGATCGGAATTTGATGATCTTGGTCATTCCGGAAATCTTAGAAACTAAGTTAAAACTTTCGTTTTATTCATTTTGCCTGATTTCGAAGTTATCTATGCTAAAATTGCAATTGTTTGTCACTGTCCTGCAAATGCATATGTTCAGGTTGAGTTTGATGTTTTTAGTAATTTGATCATAACTTTCATGTTACGAATCGGAAATTATAAATTTTTGAAGTTCTGGAAACCTTATGATTTAAGAAATAACTTTGATGTTTTGAGTTTTGAGTATTTTTGAAGTTTATATGGTGAAAAATCCATATCTTTTTGACTGTCCTGTCATTGACAGAGAGTGTTTATATATATTCAGCTGGAAAGTAATTTGATCATAACTTTCTTGTTACGAATCGGAATTTAGAAACTTTTGAAGTTCTAGAAACCTTATGGTTTAGGCAATAACTTTAATGCTTTGATTTTTGAGCATTTTTGATGTTTATATGGGGTAAAATCCATATCTTTGTGACTGTCCTGTCATTGACAGAGAGTGTTTATATATTCACATGGAATGTAATTTGATCATAACTTTCTTGTTACCCATCGGAATTTTGAAATTTTTATTGTTCTAGAATCCTTAGGAAATATGCTACAACTTTTATGTTTTAATTTTTGTATGATTTTGTTGTTTACATGGTGGAAAATTGATGTTTTTACTGCTGGCCTATCATTGACAGCCACAATATTCATATATTTATCCGATTTCGACAATTTCATTTGAAAAAAATTTATATGAAATTTGATGCTAATATTTGATCATTTTGTCCAGCAATGGAATAATCAAGTTAGGATAAGATTTGAATTTAAATTAATTTAAATTCGATTTAAATTTGAATATCGGTTTAGGCCGATTAAATTGCAAATTGATGTTTTCTTGAGTTTTAAAAATCCGAATAAATTCCAGAAAATCTTCTAACATCATGGTTGGAGTAATGAATGCTTTTATGAATTTTTAGAGGTTTTTAAAACAATTATTTTTTATTTTTAAGACTTTTAAAATTAATAAAATCCCATTTTAATGATGTGTTTTCTCTCAAAATCTTTTAGATAAATTTCTAAAATTTGTTTTATAACCCCGTTTTCTCAAGTAAAATCTTTTATAATTAATTTTAATTACTTTGATGCTTTTTCGGACGTATGAGGAAGTAAATTAAACGGTTTAGTAAAATTACGAGGTATGGGACTCGTGAATTTACTTTATCGGTTAATTTCGGACTTGTACGATCGAAACAACTTTTGGGAATTGTTTGAATTCCTCTTTGATGACAATCACTTCATGGTATGTTTTTGATGTACTTAAATCCTGATTGGGGCATTATTCCATATTAATTTATTAGGTTGATATATATATAGTCCAAGAACTCCTAAATAGGAGTATATTCGATGATGGGCTATATTGATGGAGACGCTCTTGCCAATGATATGAGGCAAATATTTAGATGGAATTTGATGATGATTGATGAATTTATGGTATTTCTTAGTTGTCGATGAGATGAGACAAGTTTGGCATTTCATACCATTCACCGATGACATGTGGCGATTTTTATGATGATTTAGATGATTTTCATAGTATGGCATCGACTAGCGGCTAGAAAACCGCTAAGTGAGAACGTGCGGTATGTGACATACGTTACCACTTTCCGGGTTACTATTCGAGGGTTTCTGACACATTCTAGAAGGACTACCAGTACTTTGAGTCCCGATCGGGTCAAGCAATGTTTGGCTCGATCACTGTGATGGCGGGGGCTCAATGGACACCGATTGGAGTGAAGACTCCAATCGCTGTGATGGCGGGTGTTCGGGATGGATGTAGACGACGTCATAGACAATCGAGTCAAGCCTAGTTTGATGTTTTGCTCGATCACTGTGATGGCGGGACCCTGGTCAATAGATGTTATGGTACCATATAGATGAATAGTACTGGTGGGTAGCACGTGCAGCATGCTTCGGCATGTAAGGATCTGGCCAATCCAATGTTTTCTTTTGAAGGTTCTTGATGATTTCGATTTCACCATTTCTTGACGATCTTCACATCGATAGCCTAGTGCTAAAAGAGATGTTTATATATATGGTTATATCAGTTATATTATAATGTTTGATTAAGTGCTTTACCTTGAATTGATGATTTGGTGACTTCTTTGAATTTGATGATTTGGGGTGGATTTGGAATGTGATCGTATGTTACCGATGAAATGAGGTGCATATGTATAATTGAAGTTCCTTTTATATTGTGATTGTTATTTTTGTTGTTTTGGCACTTAGGATATGCCGATGAAATAAGGCATTCCTATATATGTTCCATTCTTTTAATAAGGTTAGTGCCATTGTATTATATGGATGTTGTAGTTGTGTGTTTCAAGACGATTGTGGTTGTATATTATTATCGATATCCATATAATCTCGCCAGTGATACGAGGCGAACGTGTATTTGATATGTTCTTCTTATGGACCCTTATTTAGTAATAGTTCTTTTACTCAAGTGTCATCACACCACTTGAGTATACCTTGTTCGATATCATCTTTTTCATCCTTAGTAAGAGTAATGCTATTTCCCTTATGTTATTGAAGTACTATTCAGTGTATGCTTTCCTTTGCGTGAAGGATACCATATATCTTATGCGTTACCTTATCGATCATTCATCTTTAACTGATATTTTTAGCTAGCCTGATCCATGTGTTTTCACTCGGGTCAGACCGAGTTGTTTCAGGATGCTCTCTTTAGTTGTTGCCGTTGGTAATGCTTTGAAGTTAGGATCGTGTCTCTCCCCTTTTTGAGGTTTATTTCACTAAGATGATGTATATTCATTTGATTCGTTCTTGTATTCGTGTGGTTGTCATACCACCAATTGTAGTATTGGTATTATAAAGTGATGTATCATTGTATATGAGACATTCATTCATGTATGTATATCTGTTCTGTGATGATATGTTTGTTTAGTTGATGTGTTTTGTTCTGATAGATCCTTAGCCACCTATAGCTTTGTGTTAGTCATTTATTGGACACGTCGAACCTCTTAAGTGAAAAGACTATACAGATAGCATTCATCGACGTTTTCAATAGATGGTTAAGGCAAAGTTACAGATGGTCGCCCTTAACCAGCCCTATTCTCCGCTTTAGTAGACATAATTACACGTTAATTCTCTTTACTAAGGTAGGTCTCGGGGTGGGGCGTCATAGTTTGGTATCAGAGCAAGCTTCAGAACAAAATACGTTAAACGCAGAACATAAACATATATGATGATACATCCAAATATAGTACGAGTATTACTAGTCATCTTATCTGGTTGGCTTTCACCTTTCTACAACCCTTCAAACCAATATTTTGGAGTACGTCTAGGAATATAGTTATTCCATTGTATTCCAAATCGGTTTGGTGATGTCTTATCCTTAGAACAATTCTTTTGGGATATTTCCATTTGAGTTTCTTCTGATACAGATGTATGATATTTATCTATACCAAAGGAAATTACTTGATGATCTTTGATGCCTTGTTGTGAGATTTCCTTAAATGGTTTGTTACACCGTTGGTAATAACGAACCTTCGAGCTTATCGTATCAATCATTGAATTGAGTATTACTATAATATCTCAATGAATTCTCTTTGATGTGGATTTTAATTGGGTTTTAAAACTTTTGAATTTGAAGGTTTGTTTTCTGGGAAATTAAAATTTTGTTTGATTTAAGGAGGTTTTAATAGAGGTGAATTTTGTTTTTAAATGAGAAGTGTTTTATGAATTATTTTTGGGTGAGTTAAAGTCCGTTTTGTAATGAGCTTTGTTCTGAAGGAAATTTCTTATAGAAAATGTTTTCTTAGTGTTGGGTCGCCCGTAGAGTGTTTAAGAGTTCTAGTCGATACGCCTGATCAACGTTATCGATAGGAATTTCCTAAACGCTAGGATGAGACAATCAAACACGATAGGTTTTGATTTAAAAAAAGTTTGAATTTAAGATTTTGATTTGGAAATTTGAAATATTCGTGTCCTTTATGCTTATTTGGCTTAGAGCAATATTTTCACGACTCACTTTCGCGCGGTCATTGAGGTTGGTGTCTCTTGTTATAACCACCTCTTCTTCGAAATTGTGCTCATATCTTGATGGTATCCTTTGATTGATGGGATTTTCCGTGGTATTACATGGGAAATTTGTTTCGATTACCCTTTTTATGTCTTGACTTGAGGTAAAGGTTGAGCTAAATCCCAGCTCTATCTGGGTAATCTATCTATTTTGATTGGTTTTGGTTGCATTTTTCCTTCTTGTTGCTATTCGAAGACGAAGTGTCTTCGATATTTCGGGCTGTTGCTTAGAAATTTTATATTCCGCTTATCCCCTTTCCGATGTTCGGGGAGATTTATGGGAATTTCAAGCAATCTTGTCATTCTATTCCTCTATATTAAGGTGTAAAATGAGGAATTTTCCAGATCTATGCTTATCCAAGCTTCTTTCGATTGATTGAATTCGTTGCTTTGTATAAACTTTTCCCTAGAAATTGCGAGGACGCAATTTCATTAAGGGCGGGAGTCTGTAACAACCCTGGGTTTGGGGTCATCTTTTTATGTTAAATTATATCGAAGGTTATAATTTAATATTGATTTTAAGAATAAAATTTGAGTTAAAAATCTAATTATTGTGAGAATTGAGGATTTGTTGTGAAAATAGAGTTTGAGGATTTTATTTCATGTTATGTAAGTGGAAATGAATGGAAAATGTTTATATTTAGATAAAAATGAAATAATTGGATAATTAATGCCAATTGCTTTTAGTGATTGGTTTCAATATAAGTAATCAAATTTTATTAAGTGTTTATTAAATAAAAACATGAATTTGGGTATGAGGTTTGTATTAAACATAAATTATGGCTCTATATGGTTTTGTGTATTTTTCTAAGTAAAGGAAAATATTTTATGGAGTTTTAGAAGTTAAAATATGGGTTATTTTCTTTATTTAATTAAAAATGTGCAATTTATAATAAAAGAGGGGCTTTATTGTAAAAGTATTTAAAATGGAGATTTATCTTTTTATTTGGGTTGAAAATGTCTTAATATACAAGTGTAGAAAATTTGGTGATTTTATCTTGTGTAATTTGAAAGTTAATGATTTTTGCATTTGTGTATATATATATAGAATTGTATGAATTAATTTATTGTTTCTATTTAGCCTAATTCGTTCTTATTTGTTTTGAGCCCAAGCCCAATTAACCCATATCTTTTCTATTACTTGGTCTGGTTGAGGAGAAAACATTTTCTCCAGTACGTTCTTTTTTCTTCTTCAGCCCCTTTCTTCTTCTTCTTTCTGTTACTTGAGAATTCATGGCTTCTCATCCAAATCAAAATTTAAGGCCTTCAAATCCCTTGTTTTGCTAGCTAATAAAAGAAGAATGGTAATCTCCTCCAAACCCTAGCTAGCTTATCTCTCAATTCTTTTACAGTAAATAGAATTTGATTTTTCTTCTTTTCATATCTCTAGCATCTATTCCAGCTCCAAAGCTTCCACTTGCATGCAAATTTTGCCAAATCACTGCCAAAACAAAGGTAAGCAAAAAGCTACAGCAAGTTAAAATGATTTTTGCCAAAATTTGGTTTGATTTTGAATATTACGTTGCATGTTGGTCTTTGTTTGCTCATATATGTTGTTTGAAATTATCCAAACTTTGAAAAATCATAACTTGCTCGATTTGTAGCAAAATGCTGCCAAATTTGGATATGTTATAGTCTATGTGCTGTAGTATGATTCTGCAAATATTTGTTAAATTCTGAGATGAGTTGATACTAAAAATCGTATATTTTTACCTCTGTCTTGTGTTTAGAATAATACAGGCTGAGATTAAGATTGTTAGTAAAACGACCATAATATTTGAACCAATGATCCGAATTTGAAGATATTGGTCATTCCAGAAAGCTTAGAAACTAAGCTAAAACTTTCGCTTTATTCATTTTGCCTGATTTCGAAGTTATCAATGCTAAATTTACAATTGTTTGTCACTTTCCTGCAAATGCATAAGTTCAAGCTGAGTTTGATGTTTTTAGTAATTTGATCATAGCTTTCATGTTACGAATCAGAATTTAGAAATTTTTGAAGTTCTGGAAACCTTATGATTTAGGCAATAATTTTGATATTTTGAGTTTTGAGTATTTTTGATGTTTATATGGTGAACAATCCATATCTTTGTGACTGTCCTGTCATTGACAAAGAGTGTTTATATATATTTACATGGAAAGTAATTTGATCATAAGTTTCTTGTTACGAATCAGAATTTAGAAATTTTTGAAGTTCTGGAAACCTAATGATTTAGGAAATAACTTTAATGTTTTGATTTTTGAGCATTTTCGATGTTTATATGGGGTAAAATCCATATCTTTGTGACTGTCGTGTCATTGACAGAGAGTGTATATATATTCACCTGGAATGTAATTTGATCATAACTTCCTTGTTACATATCGGAATTTTGAAATTTTTAATGTCCTGGAATCCTTAGGAAATATGCTACAACTTTTATGTTTTAAGTTTTGTATGATTTTGTTGTTTACATGGTGGAAAATTGATGTTTTTACTGCTGGTCTGTCATTGACAGCCACAATATTCATATATTTGTCCGATTTCGACAATTTTATTTGTATTCTTTTGCAAAAAATTTATATGAAATTTGATGCTAATATTTGATCATTTTTTCCATCAATGGACTAATCAAGTTAGGATAAGATTTGAATTTAAATTAATTTGAATATCGGTTTAGGCCGATTAAATTGCAAATTGATGTTTTCTTGAGTTTTAAAAATCCGAATAAATTCCAGAAAAACTTCTAACATCTTGGTTGGAGTAATGAATGCTTTTATGCATTTTTAGAGGTTTTTAAAACAATTATTCTTTATTTTTAATGCTTTTAAAATTATTAAAATCTCATTTTAATGATGTGTTTTCTCTCAAAATCTTTTAGATAAATTTCTAAAATTTGTTTCATAACCCCGTTTCCTCAAGTAAAATCTTTTATAATTAATTTTAATTACTTTGATGCTTTTTCGGACGTATGAGGAAGTAAATTAAACGGTTTAGTAAAATTACGAGGTATGGGACTCGTGAATTTACTTTATCGGTTAATTTCGGACTTGTACGATCGAAACAACTTTTGGGAATTATTTGAATTCCTCTTTGATGACAATCACTTCATGGTATGTTTTTGATGTATTTAAATCCTAATTGGGGCATTATTCCAATTAATTTATTTGGTTGATATATATAGTCCGAGAACTCCTAAATAGGAGTATATTCGATGATGGGCTATATTGATGGAGATGCTCTTGCCAATGATATGAGGCAAATATTTAGATGGAATTCGATGATGATTGATGACTTTATGGTATTTCTTACTTGTCGATGAGATGAGACAAGTTTGGCATTTCATACCATTCGCCGATGACATGTGGCGATTTTTATGATGATTTAGATGATTTTCATAGTGTGGCATCGACTAGCGGCTAGAAAACCGCTAAGTGAGAACGTGCGGTATAGGACGTACGTTACCACTTTCCGGGTTACTATCCGAGGGTTTCTGACAGATTCTAGAAGGACTACCAGTACTTTGAGTCCCGATCGGGACAAGCAATGTTTGGCTCGACCACTGTGGTGGCGGGGGCTCAACAGACACCGATTGGAGTGAGGACTCCAATCGCTGTGATGGCGGGTGTTCGGGATGGATGTAGACGACGTTATAGACTAGGTCCGATCGAGTCAAGCCTACTTTGATGTTTGGCTCGATCACTATGATGGCGGGACCCTGGTCAACAGATGTTATGGTACCATATAGATGAATAGTACTGGTGGGTAGCACGTGCAGCATGCTTCGGCATGTAAGGATCTGGCCAATCCAATGTTTTCTTTTGAAGGTTCTTGATGATTTCGATTTCACCATTTCTTGACGATCTTCACATCGATAGCCTAGTGCTAAAACAGATGTTTATATATATGGTGATATCAGTTATATTATAATGTTTGATTAAGCGCTTTACCATGAATTGATGATTTGATGACTTCTTTGAATTTGATGATTTGGGGTGGATTTGGAATGTGATCGTATGTTACCGATGAAATGAGGTGCATATGTATAATTGAAGTTCCTTTTATATTATGATTGTTATTTTTGTTGTTTTGGCACTTAGGATATGCCGATGAAATAAGGCATTTAGTAATAGTTCTTTTACTCAAGTGTCATCACACCACTTGAGTATACCTTGTTTGATATCATCTTTTTCATCCTTAGTAAGAGTAATGCTATTTCCCTTATGTCATTGAAGTAATATTCAGTGTATGCTTTCCTTTGCGTGAAGGATACCATATATCTTATGCTTTACCTTATCGATCATTCATCTTTAACTGATATTTTTAGCTAGCCTGACCCGTGTGTTTTCACTCGGGTCAAACCGAGTTGTTTCAGGATGCTCTCTTTAGTTGTTGCCGTTGGTAATGCTTTGAAGTTAGGATCGTGTCTCTCCCCTTTTTGAGGTTTATTTCACTAAGATGATGTATATTCATTTGATTCGTTCTTGTATTCGTGTGGTTGTCATACCACCAATTGTAGTATTGGTATTATAAAGTGATGTATCATTGTATATGAGACGTTCATTCATGTATGTATATCTGTTCTGTGATGATATGTTCGTTTAGTTGATGTGTTTTGTTCTGATAGATCCTTAGCCACCTATAGCTTTGTGTTAGTCATTTATTGGACACGTCGAACCTCTTAAGTGAAAAGACTATACAGATAGCATTCATCGACGTTTTCAATAGATGGTTAAGGCAAAGTTACAGATGGTCGCCCTTAACCAGCCCTATTCTCCGCTTTAGTAGATGGAATTACATGTTAATTCTCTTTACTAAGGTGGGTCTCGGGGTGGGGCGTTACATTATTAGATATCCAGCTCTAGCTTCTTGCTCATTGGAGGCTCCATCTATAAATAAGTACTACTTTGGTCGCTACTCTTTTCCTTTTCTATATTTTCTTCAATGAATCATGTGCATTTGGTTATAAATTCGGCTATTTCTTGTCTCTTTATTCCAATTACCATTAGATAAGTTATGCCATATTTTCCTAATCCCATCCCACATTTTACCAGTCACCCGACTATTTCTGTTTCAGTAAACACTTGTTTGAGGGGGTAGCCAAAACATTTACGGGATGTGATTAAAAATAAGATCTTAACTTTCTAGATCTTAGCACTAAACAATAAACTAATTTATCTATGATTGGGTACCTAATTGTAGCATTTTTCAACCTTTTACTCGTATAATACATGGGTAATTGCACTCCATTTTCTCCTCTCATCAAAACTAAGCTTATGGCATACTCAATTATTACCATAAACAGGAATAAATTTTCATCTTCTATGGGTTAGAAAGAAGTATAAGTTTTTCTAAATGTTACATTTATTTGCTGCTTTTGGTATGAACCGGTTGAGTACAACCACCCTCCCATTTACACTCATTACATCCTAACTTGTCTTTGACTTTACCATGTCCCTAATTGCCTTTGTTTGGTCAAGATTAGCCTATACCCCATATGTAGTAAACTATATACCCTAGAAATATTCACGATTATATCCCAAAGGAGCATTTATGTGGGTTCAATTTCATATTATACTTACGTAAAATTCCATACATTTCCTCTAAGACCTTCACATGAATTGCTTCTTCCTTTGATTTGATTTCCATGTCATCTACATAAACTTCCATGTTATTCCCAATTTGGTTTTTGAACATTCTATTAACTAGTCATTGATAGTTAGCTCCAACGTTCTTGAGCCCAAAATGTACCTTTTACCAATACATTCCATTATCAATTATGAAGTTTGTATGCTCATCCTTGAGCTTAAACATTGAACTTGATTATAGCCTATATATGCATCCATAAATGATAACCATTTTGTGCCCACTAGTTGCATCAACTAGTAGATAAGTCTATTGAAGCGAATAATAATCTTTCAAAAACGCCTTACTTGATTCCTTGAAAACAATGCTCATTCTACATTTCCCATTATACTTCTTAGCTAACACTGGATTTTCCATCCATTTGGGATAATATACCTCTCAGATAAATCCATTTTCCAATAACATTTTAACCTCTTCTTATGGACCAGCCGCCCAAAAATATCGAAATGCATTTTTCCTTTGGCGACTGGAGTAATATTCGGGTCTATATTTATAGCATGGCACATTATCACAGGATTAATTCTGACCATGTCCGTGTAAACTGCAGGTGAATCCTTACTTAATTGAAAGAAATGTAATTAGTATTTCCCTTGCATTTATATCTAATTCTCTTCCTATCTCGACCACTTTTGTTGGGTATTGAGGATATATGGATGCTTCCTTACACTCTTCTACACACTTAACATTTCCTTGAGTATATCAGGAGTCAATTTCAATAATGACCCTCTCTTGTTCTTCTTCCTCTTGGTTTATCTCATGATTTATTTCAGTTGTCTCATTATATTTTTGCTTCTTTTTGCT
Organism: Allium fistulosum; assembly: GCA_030737815.1. Classification (NCBI taxonomy): domain Eukaryota; kingdom Viridiplantae; phylum Streptophyta; class Magnoliopsida; order Asparagales; family Amaryllidaceae; genus Allium; species Allium fistulosum. The sequence continues at coordinate 285,420,439 of CM060904.1, read as the reverse complement.
TTCACTATCCATACTACATGATACTTTCCTCTTATTGATGGGAAGTTTTTGTTTATTTTCCCTAACCAACATTTTTTGATATTTGATGTCCAAGGGCTTTTCGTTTTTAATTTCTTTTGCTTTATTTAACACAAAATCATAATGGGCTTATTCTCTTTATTCAATTGTTCCGCGATAGCTATTAGTGAAATTTTTCGACTCGCAACACCTCGATTGATCATGGAGTAACTGAGGCTATCAATTACTTTCACAACTTTAGAATCAACAAATTTAAGTGATATTAAATTTTCCTTTGAGTAGTAATTATGTTGTTGGAAACTTACACAACCAAGTAGTTGCAATCTAACTGTTTGTAAAAATGTCAAATAAAATTTGTATTCTACTAACGACTCAAAGTGGATGGGACTTTAAGAAAAATAATTAAGTAATAATGCATAAAAATAAAAGACATGGGAATTTTACGTGGTTTAGATTCTTTCGAAATCCTACGTCCATAGGTCAAATCTTTAATTACATATTTCTTCCTTATTACAATTTTACATGAATGAGAGCAAAAATAGAAGATACAATTCCTTTTATTTTCCCCAAAAAAGGATCACCCTTCCATCCCAGACCATCTCGTATTTATAGCGTAGAAGATGTACACTAATTCCCGCAATCACTCTTTTTCCTCTAAATTAGTTTCCACCGTTGGATCATTCCACGTGTCATCCATCTGTATTGTTTATTTTGGTGGGCATAGTGACATGTTTTTGGCAAGAAAACATACTTTGAGCGGTTAAAATCTAGGAGTTGGCGGGAAGTTTGAAATTGAGGCGGGAATACATGAAATTGAAGCAAGAATACTTGAATTTGTAGCGGGAGGTTCCAAATTTAAATGGGCTATGAATTCCCTCTCTTTAGAGGGCGAATGACCCAGGCATTACCTCTAGTGTGAGTACAGCAAGTTGTTGTTCCTTTTTCTTCGGGTTGAACTGCATCTCCCTAATTACTATTGCCTTAAAGAATGGTTGTTCCTTTGGTATGCCCTGAGCATAGGTGATACCTACAGGGTTGGCTAGGGTGATTGGGTTGCTATTTGTAAAGGCAATCGCTTTATATGGCTTTATGCCAAGCTGCTTTGAGCATTGAACTGCGCGATTTATCGATGAGGGAGATTTATATCTTTTCCATTTACTCGTGAGCGTGGGTCTGCACTGGTGCACCGTTTGAGTGGCCCTGTGTGCATCCCTTGGATTACTATTAACTTCACATGGTACTACTTAGGTAGCCAACATTGAGTGTAGTGTGGATCCGTTGTTGGAGCTATTAGCAATGTACATGACTCTGGGAATAATATTGGGATTTATTCAGTCCTTTGTATGCAGCGCAATCCTCTCTCTATGCTCATATCTTCATGGTGGCACGTTGTGTCACTTTACTCTTTCTCGGCATCAAAAGAAAGCGGGGGCAGTGCATCCATGTTTTCCTTTAATGCAAGGTTGTTAGCACAGTTCTATTATCCATATATATTGGCTCGTGAGTGCAGCATGTCATTGAAGGGGTGTATCTTTTTTGAGTGAGGTGTGTTATGTTTTGACACCCATCTATATAACTCCTTGTGTCATAGTGCAACTTTAATGTTTTATTGTTATTTTAGGATTATGGTTGCGTCGCAGTTCCATATATCACGGTTGTAGGCTGTTTACTAAATTATGTGGCTGTATTCGGTCTTGGGCTCGGTATCGTAATGCAATACTCGGATTAATGGGATCAGCACAGTTTGAACCTTTACCGTCGTTCTGCAGTTTCTCAGCACGGTATTCTTTTGACTTTGCTTTATTCTTTATTTTCCTTTTCGTAGTCCAACTATTATTGTGGGAGCATCCTATAATGATTTAGGTGTTACGTCATCTTGCCTTCAATAGGGTTTGGCAAACACGGGTATAACACTTGCTCCCTAACTCTGCGGTGATCCTAGGACGGTGTAGACTTGTTGTTATTCACACTTGGTCTATGCATCCCGTCACTTCCGTCTATTCCTTTCTCTCTTTTCGTCTATTGAAAAGTTTTACTACTTGCTTTTTCATTTAATGCTCATGTATACATGTCATTCCCTCATTGGGTTGTTTTCTAGATTGTTATTAAATCAGACCTTTCGTTTCTTCAGGTAAATTTGTCTCGATTTTTGTATTTATTATTTTGGCTGCTAATCGATTAACGTTTAGCAAGTTCTTTCATCATTTCGATCGTGCTGCTAGTATTCAAATTAAGGTGTGTGTATAAATATATTTCCTTTATCTTCTCTTTATCCATTTTATTATTCTTATCCAACAAAAGAAAGAAGAAACGAAACGAAAAAAATTCCAATATCCATTAGATCGATTTCATCTCTTAATTTGGGTTTCTCTTTAGATTGAAGTAAGAATCTTGTTTTCATTTTTTATTTCTGTTTGATCTCTTTAGTTTTGCATTTCATTTCTTCTTTTTTATACTAATCCCTAGATTCCAAATTGGCTTCCTCTTCTTCTTCCTTACTTTTGCCTCTTTAAGATTACTCAGCTAGAAGAAGTCGAAGGCGTTTTAAATCGGTTTAGGTTCGTAGGTTATGATGTTAGAGTTCCCGAAACTTATGAGCATATTAAAATCCTCCAATGGGTTTTACACCCTCACACCTAAACATATACAATGTGGGCTTTATCTTTTCCCACACCCAATCCTTCATTAATGGTTGTCCGCCATTGATTGCGTGCTTGTCGACTCACCCACTTTCTTATACTCTTGTGATAGCCACTTTCATCCTTTATACTAAGAATGGTTATGACCATAGTTGCAAGAAGCTTCAATTTTTGTTTGACATTAACAAAAGTCCATTAAGGGGAACTGTTGGTTTTTCATGCTCAAACCAAAAAATCAGTTTTTTCGAACGTCCCTTAGAATACTCAAGGATGGGATGATAAGTACTTCTTTATTTCAAGCTCTGATAATTTCCCTTCTTCCTTCCGCCCTCTTCCTACTTGGACCATTTTTTCTAATGGTGCCACTAAGTCATATGAACTTCGTAGAAACCATATTCTGGGATTAAGGGTGAAGAGAGAAAAACTCAGATATTTTTTACTGAAAAGATGCTAAATAATTATAATTTTTTACGCTCACATCACATATTCTCTCACGATATTTTTAAGTCTTCCCTGATATCGGTTGAGCCTGAGAGTATAGTTTGTTAATAATAAATTTTAAGTTTATTATTTTTATGATTCGGACTTTCGTTGGGTACTTCTTCTGATCTTGAAGCCTTCCCCTATTTTATACAGGTGAAATGGATGTCAAGGTCTTGAAAGCGCTACATAACAAACCATCGAAAGGGCATACCCAAAAGAGGAAGACTGACTCTAACACCGATTCTTATCGGAGTCCCAAAAAACTAGTCGCTTCCACTCCTTCCCACCTTTGACCGCTCCACATGTTTTGTCTTTGGTAGCACTTCCTATTTCTCCTCTACAGAGTCTTCATGATCCCAAGATTCGAAGGTGGGGAAGACTGCATTGGATACATTATCCTATATTGCCTTGTCTTCCCCTTCTCTCCTTCCCCTTTCATTTCGAGAACTCTCTCCTTCTACGCTTGTGTTCAAGATAGAAAAGCCCTAGACCTCTGTTAGTATTATTATTTTATTTTTTATTTTTGTTTGGTTACTTATCTAGTTTCCCCATGCTATTTTTTAAGCTTGCCGCTTTGAAGATGGAGGCATGGAAGTGGGAAGGCAAGTAGGTCATTACCCATGCTTAGGTTGTCAAACTTGAAGCAGATCTCGCTTCTGCTACTTCTGAGAAGACCAACATCGCTTGTTAGAAGACCAAGATCGGTGAAGATTTTAAAGTATTTTGGGAAAAGGTTGAAAAGGACTCTGAATCTGCTGCGAATGCCCTAGCCCTGAAAGATCGCAAGTTGAAGGAGAAGGAGAAAGAGCTAGCAGCTGCCTAGGGAGAGCTAAAAATGGCGCAGGAAGAGCTTAATGAGAGAACTTCCACTGTAACCTACAATCTTTATGCCTCAACTCTATGCCAATTTAAGAAGGAGATCAAGCTTGACTTTTTGGGGGATCTAGACATGATTATGATGTTTACACCTACTATAAGGCCTAATGGAAAGAAGAGTTTTCAACGAGGAATGCTTCTCCTTTTGCCTCTGTGCAGCAAACTAGGGGTGATGAGCCTTGGGATGGTGAGGTGCCTATAGATGCCGACGTGGCTAAAGGAGTCTGGTTTCTCTTTTACTCCTCATGGAATTACTAAAAACTACTTTGTATATAGATTTTGAGATTAATATGCGGTGAAAGTTAGTTTTTTATCCTTGCTTTGTTATGAAAAAAATTCCTTTTTTACCTTATTTTGTTGTTGTCTTGCGAATGACTATTTCATCTTTGTTGTTTTTGTTTAAGTGTTCTAAAGAATTTTTGTTTGCTAAATTTCTTAAGGAAAGCGAGGACATGCTTAAAACCCAAACCTTAAATCGCCTTGGTCTTAGTACTGTGGCTATCCGTAGGTGTGAGAAAGAACTAGACGAGTCTTGTACAAAATTTAGGGACGAGACCCAAGGTTTACTTTTTAGGATTTCCCAAGTAGTTCAAGAGAAAGAAGCCCTTAGTGACTTTTTGTTGCACGAATGAAGATATACCTTAGAAAGTGGCTCTTTCCCGCCTGATAGCCTCTAACTGGAGTGGTTTAGGCTTAGGCTTAGAAATTTATATAAGGACTGAATCTTTCCTCCCTTTGTTATTATATGCATGTTTCACTTGTACATGAATTTATCGAATTAATATAGTTTATATTGATGTTTATATTAGATCTTTATTTGGTGCATTTTGATTGTCCTTGAGTTAATTTTTTTAATAATTAGGTTGACTCCCATGATCCTTTGCTTGAATCTAATGAAGCCTTTGACCCTGACCTTCCTTTTATTCCCATTGTTTGAGGGTCAAAGACACAATCATGTCTGACTTTGGAGGTGAGGTAAAGGATCCTTCTACTGACATCGAGGCAGAGGCTATTCATCTTGTGATCGATAGTGGAAGGCTTGAAAAGGATTTAGAGCATGTTCATGAGGAGCTTAAGGAAGCCAAAGATGCACTTGCACGACAGTATGAATGTAACACTAAGTTGCGTGCATGGGTTGAGGAGGTTGCATCAAAGTTAGAGGGAATACAATAGTCTATGAAAGATGGTGAAAAACTTTATGGTGTTGTTTATGAGAATGAGATTGCTCGGTAGAAGAAAACCATTGAGGATTTGTCTGTGGAGATTGATTGCTTAATTGGAGAGAAAGAGGCTGCCGAAAGCGAGAAGGTGGTAGCAATGTCTTGCTTGGATTCGGTTCCAACTCATTCTGCAGGTATGCATCCTTATTCGTTAATTGAGCGGAAGAGGAGGGTGGCATCCAAGATGCTTTACCATCTGCGGGGAAAGGATGTAAGAATGACGCCTTTAGGTATTTTGGTGGTTTTGCCAAAAATACCAAGAAAATTAGGGCTCGGCTAATTGAAACTTTAGACAACATTAGGATGAAGGCTATACTGAGAATCTATAAGCGCGATGACTCCTTGACTGAAGGTCAGGGTAAGATCACCTCCTTCTCAAAAAAACTTATAGGATAGAAAATTGAGACTAAGAAAAGGAAGATTCTCTTGCAGCACGTCAAGGATGTCCTTGAATATATCTGCCATTCAATTTATCATAATTTCTTATGCTATATGGCGGGTTGTGAATTAACCACAAATGGACTGATGGACCATTGGGTTGGTTCTTATTATGACCCCTAAAGAATCTTCCCCATCGGTTCAACCTTGCATTTGGCCAGTTTGTCTTATGTGGCTCAAGGTAGTATTGTTGGAGTTTGCGTTAGAAAATACTTCGTAACTTTACATTTTATTCGAGGTTGTATATATGTTATGTGAATTGAGATTTATTTTCGAAGTTTGCGAGTTTCTTATATTTACTTTACATATTTTTACTCCTCTTTAATTTCATTTTGTGTGGGCTCGTTTGATTTTTAGCCCGCTTCTTTCGATCAAGACCGGAGGTGGCCATCTTTGAAATGAAGCTTAATTCTGCTATGGCTAGGGTTGTAGAATTGGAAGGCTTATTGAAGGATGCCAAAAGTGTATGTGCAGTCGTATACATGGATGAAATTAGAGCTTTGAAAGTTAAATTTGAAGAATTAGATAGGCAGATTGCAGCGAATTAGTGTCGAAGATTCACCCTCTACAGCTTTGAATCTAGGTGCTACTTCTGGATTAGGTGCAGCCCCCACATCTCCTTCTAGGGCTGATCTAGAAAATGTTCTCAAATGGAAGAAAAACTTCCAAAATTATTATGAGACTAAGTTTAATGAGTTAGAGGATCATTATAAGAAGGAAATGGTAACTACTGGAGTGCACACCTTACCTTACCTTACTTCTACGCAAGAGCTCTTTGGTCCTTTTTCTAGGACCACTGAGAAAACAAGGGATCAACTTTTGTATGAGATCGAATGAACTAAAAGAGTCGCTATGGAACGTGAATGCCTTTGAGAATAAAATATTCAATCTTGAGTGTGAAGCTCGCTTGGAATCTGTCATAGTTTCTCGTAGGGGGTTAGATAGGGCTTCCTTGTTGGAAAAGCTTCATGATATGAAGGTAGGAAAAGGTAAGGCGTAGATTGGTGTGAAGCGTGCAGTTGGCATTTTCACTAATTTCTGGCCAGGGTTTAATCTGACCTTTCTATACAATCGAACGGATTCTGAATTTTATCTATAGGACTATGGCGACCATTGGACCGGCACCAGTTACGATCCACATTCTGCTTACAGTCATGCTGCTCTGAGTCATTCATCAGTTGTTATTACTAAATTTAACAACCCACCTCATGCTCTTCAACTTGAGGGCAGCTCTCCTCAACATTTCACGTCATATTCCTGCAGATCATACCGCCAGAGAGGGATTATAACTAGTTCTTCCTCCGAGTCAAAGTCAGACTTGTAATGCGGTTCCATTTAATTAGAGTGCGCTAGTTTATTTTTTGCACTTTTTAAGGTGTTTGTAGAAATACTGGTCGTGTATATATGAGCACGGTATTTAGGATATACTAGCATGACTTAAATAAATATAAGAAAATCCTTGTTTTTGCTATTTACCCGGCAAGCTTTAACTAGTTTCTGTAATTGTACCTGGTCTATAAATTGTAGTATGTTCCATATGTTATTTTCTTATCGTTTTCTAAATGAACTTCTTGTGCAGTTCATGAATGCTGAACTAAGCTTTTGACGTGCGTATTCTATTGCATGTTGGGCATGATCTGCCCCTCTATTCAGGGTCAGGTTCACATTCGTGTGCTTGGCATAGTCTGCCCCGCTATTTGAGGGCAGACTGATATTCGACTGCGAAGTTAGGTCACGTGTTTACAACCCTTTTAAATCACGCACATGGTTTTTATGACTGGTTCATGCTGTCTAATATCCTTATGTCCAATGTGGTTATGTTAACAGTATTAACATAAATGGATTTTTATACTGGTTTGGACCGTTCAGTGCCCCTACGACCAGTTTGGCTGAGAAAGCTGGACTGCGTTTTATGCAACGTCGTTTTGATAGCTGGTTCGGACCATCCAATATCCCTATATCAAGTATGACTATGCTAACGAATTTAACACAGAAAGTTTTTTATACTGGTTCAGACCGTCAAATATCCCTACGTCCAGTTGTCGTGTTAAAGAAATTAACACAGAGATATTTTTATACCGGTTCAGACCATCTAATATCCCTATATTCTGTTCATTCTATTACTACTTTTAATAATAATTACAATGTTTATTACATAAGTGATGTAGATCGCTCAGAGTGAGGCCCGAGATACCCAGCGCAGTACCAAACACTTATCTTTTGTAGCCATAGTTGATGCCCCAACTTTAGTTCTTCAAGCAGATTTTGAATCCATTATGCCTCCGCTCTTAGCTACCTCTCCAATATTAATGTTCCTTCTAATTAACCAGAGAAGATAAAAAAATCTTGTACTATTTGAAGGGCTCGATTTCAACCATAGATGGTAACAAGTTTTCCAAATCGGTGTTCATCTCAAACACTTCAGCTTGCTATTTGGCTTGGCTGGCGATTAGCATTAAAAGGCTCGACAATTGATTCTCCTGGTTTTCTAGCAGAATGTGCAAACGTCCTTAACAACATGACCGCTATTGGAGAGTTTTCTCTAAATCCTTTAGAAACAGTAATGGGGATTCTTGGATTCTGGCTCTAGGTTTTCGCCGTCATTGAAATCACTATCCAAATCAACAAATACCTATGTGCTCTTGTCCAGCTTGCTGTCATTGATTGATAAAGGATGATAATAATCAACTAGTAGTAGCCCTTCAACTTGATTCCACGCAACACCGCAGATTGAGTTCCTCTATCAAGTAGTAGTTGGTTAATGTTAGATGGGTATGATTTAATTCGTAGGCCAGCTTCACCGTTCTTATTTCTGAGAGTGCCGTTATCACCTACTCGTTGCATAGTCAGTGCAGCTGGTGAGTGAAGGCAGTCAGTTGTGGATTGTAGGAGATAATTCAGCCTATGGTCAGTATTCCGGGCCATCATCTTCTTTAACCCTTTTGTAGGTTCCCTAGTTTAATGAAGGGCTGGATTGAGGATATGAGGTCGGAGGGGAGCGTTAGTAGACTCGTCGAAAATAAGAGACTGGGAACAGAGGTTTGGGCCCTCCTTCTAACGCTAAAAATTGTAGTGAATTTTTTTATCTCACAACACCTTAGTTGATCGTGGAGTAACTGAAGATTTCAATTACTTCCACAACTTTAGAATCAGTGAATTTAAGTAATATTAAATTTTCCTTTGAGTAGTAATTGTGTTGTTGGAAGCTTTTGCAACCAAGTAGTTTCAACCGTTTGTTAAAATATCAAATTAGATTTGTATTCTACTAATGATTCGAAGTTGGATGGGACTTAAAGTAAAATAATTTAGTAATGCATAAAAATAAAAGACACAGGAATTTTACGTGGTTCAAATTCTTTCGAAATCCTACGTCCATAGGTCAAATATTTGACTATATTTCGTCCTTGTTATTAATTTACATAAATGAGAGCAAAAACAGAAGATATAATTCTTTTTATTTTACCTAAAAAAGGATCCCCCTTCCATTCCAAACTATCTCCTATTTATAGTGTAGAAGATACACCAACTCCTACAATCACTCTTCTTCCTTTGCTTTAGTTTCCACCGCATCGTTTATTTGGTGAGCGTAGATTGCTGACCTGTCTTTAGTGGAAAACCAAACTTTGAGCGGTTAAATTCTAGGAGTTGGCAGGAAGTTTGAAATTGAGAATGGAATATCTAAAATTGAAGCAAGAATACCTGAAGTTGTAGCGGGAGATTCTAAATTTGAATGGGCTATGAATTCCCACTCTTTAGAGGGTGAATGACCTAGGCATTACCTCTAAGTGTGAGTATAGCAAGCCATTGTCCCTTTTTTCTTCTGGTTGAACTACGCCGCTCTTATTACTTTTTGCCTCAAAGGATGGTTGCTTCTTTGGTTTTCCCTGAGCATAGGTCATACCTACAGGAATGGTTAGGGTGGTTGGGTTGCCATTTATAAAGGCAATCACTTTATGTGGCTTTATGCCGAGCTGCTCTAAGCGTTTGGACTGTGCGAGTTATCGATGAGGGAGACTTATATCTTTTCCATTTACTCATGCGCATGGATTTGCGCTGGTGCAAATGGCCCTATGTGCATCACTTAAATTACTTTTAACTCTTCATGGTACTAATTAGGTAGCCCCTAATGAGTGTAGCACAGATCTGTTCTTGGAAATATTAGCAATGTACATGCTTTGGGAATGATATTAGATTTTATTCAATCATGTGTGTGCGAGGCAGTCCTCTCTCTATGCTCATGTCTTAACAGCGACGCATTGTGTCACTTTACTTTTTTCCGATGTCAAAAGAAAATAGGGGCAGTGTATCCCTAATTTCCTTTAGTGCAAGATTGTTAGCACAGTTCTATCATCTGTATATATTGGCTTGTGAGTGCAGCATGTCGTTGAATGGGTGTATCTTTTTTGAGTGAGGTGTGTTATGTTTTAATGTCATCTATATAACTCCTTGTGTCGCAGCATAGCATTAATGTTTTATTTTTATTTTTGGATTCTGGTTGCGTCACAATTCCATGTATCACGATTATAGGGTTTTTTACTACACTTGTGGCTGTATTCGGTCTTAGGCTCGGTATTATAGTGAAATACTGGGATTAGGGGATCAGCACAGTTTGAACCTTTACCGCCGTTCTAAAGTTTCCAAGCGCGGTATTCTTTTGAGTTCACTTTATTTTTTGTTTTTCCTTTTCACAGTCCAACTGTTATTATGTGAGCATCCCGTTCTGATTTACGTGTTATGTCATCTTGCCATCAATAGGGTTCGGGAAACATGTGTATAATGTTACCCCGCCTTTTGGGCAAGGCCGGGATATCAACAAATTGGCTAAAAAAGGAGGTTATCAGGATTAGAGATCGATTAGAAAACACAGCTATGATCGATACCATCAAAATTGGACCAGTCCCCAATCAAGGCGGGATCGATAGGAATGATAAACAAAGCTAGGTGAGGCTACACTTCAAATTTCAGGTCAATCGGAGTTCGTATGCTCAAGATATGGATGGATCAATATTCATCAGAAATGGTTTCACATCGATACGTTCGTATCGATCACTGCTACACAGGTATGGATCGATCGGTCTTCGGATCAATGCATTTCGTATCGATGCGCCTTGCACCGATCAGTTGACTTTAGGAAGGAAATAGGATGATGGATAAGGAGTTCATATCGATACGCACGTATCGATTAAATGGAAAAGTATGCCAATGCACTTTGTATCGATCAAGGATGGGATCGATACGAAGAATGAAGTAGTGGTCACAGAGGATTTGGATGAGCATCTCATATCGATCAAGTATCAATTGATACGAAGGACATACACAAAGGATGGATATGAAGGCGGCAGCATTAGATGGACACGAAGCGGTCAAGAGTGCAAGACTTGGATCGATACGAAGGGCAAGCGGATGGGTCGATACGAAGAAGGGATGGATACAGAAAGCAGTGGATATTCAGGGATCGATACGAAGTGATGGACATAAGGCAATGGAATATGATGGATACGAACAGCATAGCGATGGATACGAACTGTTTCATGGATCCGAAGCTTTCAGCCTACTTGTAATCCCAATTTCGATCGATCATAACTCTAAAACCATAGATCCAAATGCTATGAAATTTCACAGGAGCTTGGTTATTCACTCAAGAACGTCTACGATCGATCTCAGCTTCATTGGACCATTTTCGGATCGATACAAATTGTACTTGGATCGATCCCAAACGACCCTGGATCGATCTGGTGGGCCCACCTGCGCATGAGAAGAGGTATTCCAGGTTTTGGGGGCAGATATTTCCAGATCTACACCTATAAATAGCAGATCTATGGAAACTAAAAAGGATCTTCTTCTTTTCTAGGAAAAACCATCCCATTTTGTTTACTGATTTCCAAGGCTTATAATTGTAATCTCAATATAAAAGGAGTAAAAGGATTGATTCAAAGTGGACGTAGGCCAAAGATAGCCGAACCACTATAAACCTTGTGCTCTTTTCTTTCTTACTCGTTTTAATTTTGCTATTTCATCATTTTTATTCTTTACTTTGTCTAGATCTGAGATTTGTGCTTGAATATTATGGATCTGTGTGTAAACACTGGTGCTTTCACGACTTTCGGGGTTTATGACCAATTTTGGCGCAAACACTTCAGTGCTTTCACTGAGAGGGACTAGCACCCGCTATATCGGATTTGGAGTTCAGGTTTGGAAAGCTAAAGGATCGGATTTTGGGAAGCAATGGCTAAGCAATCAACAAGGAGACAAAGAACGGATAGGAGTCAGCACGAAGGAAGTCAGGAGGCCTCTTCGGGTGCTAATCAAACCTCAGTTTTCATCACCAGAGATGAGATGGAGATGATGATGGATGCTATGCAGGAAGGGATGTTGAAAAGGTAAGAGGAGATGATGCAGAACCTATTCCGACAAGTTGGACAAGCTGGATTGCAAAATCAAGAGAATGTAACTATAGGAAATGCTGGAAATAGGGATTGTGAAGCTGGAGCAGCAGGAGCGAAGACAGTTCGGAATCAGGATCAGGAGCATGGAGCAACCGGGATTCAGGATAGAGTGGAACCATCAGGAATAGTCCCTGAGCTAGGGGGCATGCCCCCGAATCATGTTGGCTCAATTCTAGGAAGGGTACCAGGCGGCGCTATGCAGTTTGGCATTGATCGGGATATGGATGCTCGTCTAGAAGGACAGGTTTCAGGATTCCCTCGCGGACTCGGGGGGCAGGTTGGAGATCGCAGACGGAGGTTACCACTTGATGACAATGACAGGTTAGTGGACACGATCAGACGAGCTATGAGGGGAGGATTGGTGAATAGAGATTTGGAGGATGTGAATAGGAGTCCCTTCACTCCTGTGATCAGGCAAGCTAGGAATCCACCGGGTTTCAAACTACTAATGCTGGAGATGTATAATGGGAGAATGGATCCCGTTGTTCACTTGACAAGGTACATGAGGCATATGGAAGTACTGGGGGCATCAGAGAGAGTTATGGCTTGGTGCTTCCCTTTGTATCTGACGGATATAGCAGCACTATGGTTCAGACAACTGGAGAGTGGTTCAATTGGCACTTGGACGGAGTTGATTGAGAGATTTATGAGGCAATTTCGGGTCCACATCGTGAGACCCAAGAATATGATGACTTTAACACTAATGAAACAATGGAAGGGAGAGTCACTTATTGATTTTTTGACCAGATTCAATGCGGTAGTAGCTTCAGTGGATCGACCCGATCCGTCGGTGGTTTTGATGGCAGTAGTCTTAGGAATTACGGATGATTCAGATTTTAAGATATCATTGGAATGGGTTCCGCCGATGGATCTCGGAGAGTTTTATCATGAAGCAGAAAGGTTCTTATGACAGGAAGATGCAAAGGCTGAAAGAGAGGGGAGAGAGGCTAAAGTTTATGCGGTAAAAGGTGGAGGTCCGCCTAGGGAGGATTCAAACAAGGACGATAGAGGCAAAAGGAAAATGAACAACAACGGTAGCACATTGAAAAGGCAACGAAGGGGATCTAAATTCTCTTCTTACATGAATTTAACTGAAACTCTAGAAAGGATATACTTGGATACTCGAGGGTGCCTCCAGTATCGAAGGCCGGCAAAAAGAGAACCCTTCGAATATGAATGTGCATCGGGAAAGCATTGCCTATTCCATGACCTGGATGGGCATAGGATGAACGACTACAGGCATTTGAAGGATATCGTTGAGGAGCATGTGAGGAATGGTCATTTGCAACAATATATAAGGAATCGAGCTGTGGCAGTGGAACAGGAGCGGCCACCGCCCACCTCAAATGAAGATGGCATTGGATCTAAGCAATGAAATCAACTTTTTATCAGCTGATTGGATTTATGGCTTCGAATAAGTAATAAACCCCGAAGTGATGCGGCTAAGTCACTTACACATGTCCGAGATCGAGGATGATCTCTAGGCATGCTCTGAGATGATGATAAATCGTGATGCTCGGGTTTATGAAATCTTGTTTTCTTTCTGTTTTCTGTGGACTTTGGTTTCTTTCCTAGTACTATAAACATTTGATTTTCTTGGTTGTACGGAATTTTATTTTGTCAATTGGACCATGTGTTGATTGGATTTGGATTAATGTAATAAATAATATAGGTCATGCGATTACAGTCCTGACCGGAGAGACGGGGCAGTAATCGCAAGCTACGAGTCCCTTCGTCGGAGAATGATGGATTGGACTCGAACGCAATATAAAAGTCCTCGACCGGAGAGTCAAGGCTAGAGAATATAAAAGTCCTCGACCGAAGAGTCGAGGCCGGAGAATATAAAAGTCCTCGACCGGAGAGTCGAGGCCAGAGAATATAAAAGTCCTCGACCGGAGAGTCGAAGCCAGAGAATATGAAAGTCCTCGACCAGAGAGTCGAGGCCGAAGAATATAAAAGTCCTCGACCGAAGAGTCGAGGCCGGAGAATATATAAGCCCTAATAGGAAAGTCGAGGCCAAAGCAGGATAAAATGACCCGGTAAGGTCTACGTATTTGGATTAGGACACGGAGAGGTCCCGGCTTTGAATTACTGGACCCGGAGAGGTCCCGGACCCAGATTTGGATAGCAACCCGGAGAGGTCATGGATTTGGTTATTGGTTAATGGATATGGAATTGGCTAAGGATTTGGTTACTGGATTCAGAATCGGATATCGACTCGGAGCAGTCGCGGATTTAGACAACGATATGGCTATGGCACTTGGATAGAATGTCTTGGTAATGGATTGGGTTATGGATCGAATGATATGGCTATGGATGGAATATGGACTTTGGATGTCAGATATAAAGCTATTCAAAACATGCCTTCCTATTGCAAGGCATGTTTTGGGGGGAAAATGTTACCCCGCCTTTTGGGCAAGGCCGGAATATCAACAAATTGGCTAAAAAAGGATGGTATCAGGATTAGAGATAGATTGGAAAACACGGCTATGATCGATACCATCAAAATTTGACCAGTCTCCAATCAAGGTGGGATCGATAGGGAATGATAAACAATGCTAGGTGAGAATACATTTCAAATTTCAGGTCAATCGGAGTTCGTATGCTCAAGTTATGGATGGATCAATATTCATCAGAAATGGTTTCACATCGATACGTTCGTATCGATCACTGCTACACAAGTATGTATCGATCGGTCTTCGGATCGATGCATTTCGTATCGATGCGCCTTGCACCGATAAGTTAACTTTAGGATGGAAACAGGTTGATGGATATGGATTCCATATCGATACGCACGTATCGATTAAATGGCAAAGTATGCCAATGCACTTCGTATCAATCAAGGCTGGGATAGATACGAAGAATGAAGTAGTGGTCACAGGGAGTTTGGATGAGCATCTCCTATCGATCAAGGATCTGTGTGTAAACACTGGTGCTTTCACGACTTTCGGGGTTTGTGACCAATTTTGGCGCAAACATATAACAATAGCAAAATACATTTCCCTTGCACTAAATTGCCTACCACTTAAGGTTCCTCGCCATCTATATCTAATTCTCTTCCTATCTTGACCACATTTGTTGGATATTGAGGATATATGGAAATTTCCTCTCATTATTCTACAGACTTAACATTTCCTAGAGTATCTCGACAATCGGTTTCAGTAATTATCCTCTCATTTTCTTCTTCCTCTTGGTTTCTCTCATGATTGTCTTAGTTATCTCATTTTATTTTAGCTTTCTTCCACTTTATTATCCTTACTACATGAACTTTCCTCTTATTAATGGGAAGTTTTTGCTTATTTTTCTTAACCATAACTTGCCCGATGTTCGAATTCCAAGGGATTTTCATTTTCAATTTCTTTATCTTTATTTAACATAGAATCATAAATCGGCTCATTCTCTTTATTCAACTGTGATAGGACAAAGAAATACATTTCTCTTGCACTAAATTGTTTACCCCTCAAGGTTCACCATCCAGCTTTAGAAAGAAACTTTAACATTAGATGCTTTAGCGAGACAAAAGCGTCCATCTTGTCCAGTATTGGTCTCCCAAAGAAAGCATTGTAGTATGAGGGCTAGTCCATTAGTATGAAAAGCGTATCAAAAGTTTTTGTAGCTAGAGGAATTCCTACTTGTACATGCCACTTAATCTTTCCTAATAGAGTTGACTCTTTATCGGTGAACCTAAAGATAGGTTCTAGACTCAAGTCAAGTTTTGCCTCTGGAATATCAATCTAATCAAAGGAATGCTTAATGATTACGTTCATGACAATTCTTGTATCTACCAAGACTTTAGATACTAGTGACAATCTAATTTGTATCATGATCATTAGAGGATGACTAAGTAGATGTCTTACTCCTCTTAGTTCCTTAGTAGTTACAACTAAATCGATAATTCCACTTTCAAAAGACTTCGATAGGGGTTCCGCTCCATTATAATAGATTCCTTCCTTGACCTACCTCATGTACCTATTTCTTGCTCTTTTGCTTACCCAGTAATATGTAGACCTCCATATATTACATTTATATGGTTTATCGGTAGTGGAAAGTCGCATTTAGGCTCATTTTCCAAAATAGTTCATTGTTAGTGTGCAAAATTGCATTAACATTTGGCAGTGGGGACTTCTAGTCCACCTTAACAAATTCCTTTAGTGCCCCCTCTATATCAATCCTTGAAATATTAAGGCCAAAGCATGGCAATATCGGTATTATGTCCATTAACTTTATCATAAACATAATAATCTCCCACTTTGCTCTACCAGGGGTTAGTTCAGGCTTTTAGTAGAGCTTGGGTACTCCATTTAATCCTTAGTAATGGCGTAGACATACAAAATGGATTGATTCAAAGATACAAAATTAGCTTTTTGGACTTCATTCCATCTTCCTTTTTTGCTTGGTATAGAAAAACCAACTTTATCACCTTCCCTTCCATTTTATCATAACCTTTTCTTCTCAAGAAAATTTGTATCCAAACAAATGAACATATCGACCTGAAAATGAAAATCATGGAAACCTCTACATCCATGAATGTATAAATCCTTTCAAAACGGAGTATTCTTGATTAGTCCTGATTTAATTGCCATAAGCTTTTCCCAATCATTAACTTTTTGGCTCTATTAGCTTCAGCATTTAACCCTTTTAAGTAGTCTCTTAACAATTCCCCTAGGCGTTGTTTTATATTCACTAACACACTTGAATTCATAGTAGGATCTTTCAAAGTACAAAAGTGAGTAGAGAAATTAGACTCCACGAGTAGATCGTTCTTTCATGGTATCATCTATACCACTTACTCATGGCTCCAAGAAAATTTGTGTGGAATGGCCTACACCTCGTAGCTCTAGGTGCATTATAGATATCCATTTGACTCTCAAATGCCAAAAAGTGATCATTTGGACCTGTAGACCCGTCATACCATATATATACTGAATTTTGATGTGCAATGGAAGTGGAACCTCCATTATCTCTTTCATAAATGGAGCACCCCTTGTATTATTGTTAACTTTTGGATCTAACATCCTTTTTGCTTTCAAGTTCTTTATATCTTTGTCCAGTTATGCGCTAAGTCTCTCAAATATGTTTCATCATCCTCGTAATCCCTTCTACTTGGCTTTTACTCTATTACAGAAGTGGAGAAAGCGGATTTTACCCTTGGAGACTTATTAAAGGATTTAGGTTCTCTAGATACTTTTTGCACAAACTGATTGTTTATCACAACGTCGTTTCCAACGTGGTGGTTAAGCTTGGACAGAGTTCTGGTCGACTTCCCAGCACTTGCTACTCCTTTCCCTTTCAATTATAGGATGCTCTTACCAAGATTACATTTTCCTAGAAGAATCATGTTGTTGTCTTTAAAGGGGGATTCCATCTCCTCTCTGCCATCCTTTGTAACTCGAATTTTTAAAGACCTTTGTGATGATAGCATTTCAAGCAACTCATGCATCGTATCCAGTTACTTTTATGGATGACAATGGGGTGTGTCTAGGGTCTAAATCGATAGACCCGTCCCTATTTTGACCCAACAAGACCCACCCATTGGGCCATTGGGGTGGGTAGACTCATGACCCATTCTTGGGAGCTCTGGGTCTAGGGTCAGGTCGGGGCTCGATTGACCCGCCCCAACTCTACCCGCACTACTGAGATCTCATAAAGTATCTTTATATAATGATTATGATTTGTTAATCTATTGAAACATAAATGATTATAATATGAATATTATAATGTGTAATAGAATACATTATAGGATTTTTATAGTATTGAGTTGCATCATGGATAATTATACAATAGCATATGTATATTTTTTTTGAAATGTAATTGAACACAACATTTTTATTATCTTTCTTTATCATTGCAAACACATTGTTAATTATATTTAATGTATCATTTAATGACAATCTTTTTACAAATAAAAAATTTATATGTACATTAGTACATAATTTTGAATGAATATATGAGTCTCGCCCGGTCTTGGGGCAGGTAGGTTTACTCTGAGCCGTTCGGGTTTTAGGTTTGGGGCAAAAATCTAGACCCACACCGGGTCTAGGGGTGGGTCTGGCTAGGGGTTTAAAAATCACGACGCAAGTCTGAGGCACAAAAAACCCACCCCAACCCACCCTATTGCCATCCCTTGTTGCTTTTGCATCTTCTTCAATGTAAACTTTCAATCTCGGTCACAATTGGCAACTACGCTCGCCCAACCTCGATATTATCTATATTAAAATTTGAATTTGCATTCTCTTCCAAGTTGATGTTTTGAACTACATCTTGCTCTTGAACGTTAACCTTCTTTGGCCTTGCCATTTTGGTTTAAGTTGATATAAGCGGGATGGTTGATGATTTTAGACTTTTGGATAACTTTTTTAGTGAAAGAACTAAAATGTTATGCCTAAATTTCTTATACGAGATAGAAGTTGAATAATACTTATGAAAGAGGGAATCCTCAAGGGCAAGTATGCAAAAATACAACTTATAAAAGTCCTTCCTCATAATTAGCAACTCTCAATTTGACCTAGGTGACCATGAAATTACCAAATGAAGCTTTTACAAATATCATGAGTACAAATGAAAAATGATAAAGAAGAGAATTCATAAAAGGGCACATTCTTATGTTAGGGTACATATCTATTTATAGTAAAATTACATCATTGGATTCTTGACACATGGCAAGTAGTAACTTTGGACTACTATCTTTTGCTACATTATGACGTGGCATGTTATTGGTGCGATATGTTGCAACCTTAATTCATGTTCTTTCTTCCACTTCGATGCTTCTTATTTTATGCCTAATAGAGTTATGGGTATGCTTTAGGGGCAATTATGTATTTTATTACATATCTAACTCGATATCAATCTTATTCGAAATAAAAGGTATTTTCTTTCTACTATATACTTGATATAATGTGTTATATTAATTAATTAATTTAATCAAAATTATATTTAATATAAAATCCATAAATTGTATATTTTGTGATAGCGGTTATAAAGTGTTGTAACCATGAGTAATTATCATAATGGAATCAAACAAACTATTTTAAATATTCCTAGTCCAGATGTATAGAGATTGAATATCGATACATCCATTGAGACTAGAGTACATAATGTTCTCCAAATGTTGAGCAATGTACTATTCATGACTATTGAGGGCGCTAAGGGTATACGTACTGATAGTTATTAGATAACTATGGAATGACTCACTCGATATATAACTAAGGACAAACAGAAAATACCGTTGTGACAAAATTACATAGTTCTATTGACTTGAGAATACTATTGATCTTCAGTGTGGAAGCTTCACTTTGATATAGTTAAATCATGGCAAAAAATTTCCATTAGTAACGGTTATAACCATTACAATTTTTGTAGCAAAAAAATGCCATACACACGGTAATTACAGGTATAACGGTTACAAATTTAATTTATAATGGTTATAACTGTTATAAATACCCTATTCTGGTGTGTGGCAATTAGTAGGGTGTCTAAGAAAGGTAGTGTCTGGGCTGGATTGTTAGGTAATCAAGTACCATGTCCGACCTAGCTACCGACTTGGCCCAAACAGTTATGTGAGCGCAAAGGTTTCCCCTAATAGAAGATACCCAATTTGAATTGGGCTTTGGAGTAATTTCAAAATTATTTTTGAAATCAAAATAAAAGTTTTAAATTTAAAAGTTAAATTTAAATAAGAAATGTATTATAAATGTTATAATATAGATTTTCCAATTATTTTAAAAATTAAAATAAATGTTTAAAGTTAAATTTAAAATAAAACACATATTATTAAAGTTATAATATAATTCTTCAAAATGTTTGAAAATGTTATAAAATTAATTTCAAAAATATTATTTATTAATAAGATAATAAAAATAAATGAATTAATTAAATAAGTTAATTAATTAAATATATATGTATATGTATAATAAATAATATATATAATGATATATATTATATTGTCTTGAATTGTTTAGGACGGCATAAGTATACACATATGTATAAAATAATTTTTGAAATTAATAAAATTTAATTAAAATTATTTAATTAAATAAATTAATTAAAAGTTAATTAATAAATTAAAATACATATATAAGATATATGTGTATTACTATAAAGGTTATAGTATATATATTCAATATAATATGTTAAAATCGAATAATATAATAATTAATTAAAGCGTTAATTAAATTAATTAAATAAGATTTAATTAATATAATGTTATACATAAAATATTATATAAGTCAAATAAATTACAAAATTTATATAATAATAAAACTTATATAATATGAATGTATAAGCTAAAGGTGGAACATTAAAGAAACCCTAAATAGACTTAAGGAATAAATACATATGTAAAAGTACGTATACCATTATTTTGATGTGTCCGACACTTGAATCATGAGGGTATTTTATAAGAAATACATTATTTCATAAGTCGATATCACTCTATTAAATATATTGAAGAATGTAAATCTTTGATATAAGTGTTGTCCTCTACTATTTTTATAGTAATAAATCACTTGCATACTCTCCAGCTGTTGAACAAACTCAAGCTAGTGATGTTATGTGTAGTATTATTAATATATTGAATAGACGAGGTAAGATAACTTTATATATTTGTCAAGCAAACTCAAGGTACATATACTATACTTAGGCCATCGCGAAATGGTAGGTATATGTGAATAATTTCTTTCGATTTGTTGAGCAAACTCAAGGTCAAAATGAGATTAGGACAAGGAACCATGGGTTAGGAGTTGTATATGATGCAATCGATAAGGAGATATCCATCATTTATGTGGTTGTAACTTGTTGAGCAAACTCAAGGTTAGAATCCCAAGACAAGTGAGTCCTAACATCCACCAGTGAAGTCAAAAGGCTTTTATAGTTGGTCTTAGGATTTGGAGAAACATAAAAGACAAGTGGAGGTTTATTAGAAAATTTTAAATGGTAATATTTAACCTTTCTAATACTGTAAGAACATCTGCCATATAAAGTTATAATAATCTACATCAATAAGTTTGTGCAATTAATATAATTGATAAAATATCTATCAATTAAAATATATAAATAAACTGAATTTATATTGACAAATAGAAATATAAAATATACTTACCAATAAATTTTTATATGTTGACCCACGCAAGCGCTAAATAATACAACCATTAAATACATTCGTAACTTGGTCACCGACGTGTTTACTTGCCCAAGACTGTGTATTCTCTTTAATGAGTTTCAAACTCTAAAAGCAATATAAGAATATGGATATTTGATCCATATACAATCACGTATAAATGTTATATGGGGAACGGTCACAATCCGTGATATACGAAACCTCGATGAAATTAGTTCATTTGAAATGAGAAAGTAAACCACAGTGAGAGATCATGTGTTCGATATGATTGATTACAATAAATATCCTGTTGTGTTAATTGTAACACTAGACCAAGAGCTACAAGATTGATCTAAGAATTTGATCGCTGAAATGCCAATTTGGTTAGTTTACATGAAGTGCAATTTATTTGATATCCTTAAAAGTTAAGGATGGCCAAATGCACTTTTGTAAAGAGTTCATTATGATATTGTAGTGGAGTTTCCATTTGAATGGTTCGATCATTTTGGAAAGGAGAAAAAATGTACAGAGTGGATGCAACTTAAGACATAGTTGAGACGAAGAGAGTGAATGGTAATTCTTCTTCATAAAGAAATTTGGATATAAGAATTGTAAAATAATAACAAATACTTAACATTAGAATGAGAAATATGATTCCTATTCCAAAAGTATTTTCACATAGAAAAATATTTTCTATGATATTTATCTCTTTGAATTTAAGATACTAGATCTGAATATTCTCGACTGTAAACCAGTTATAGTAAATGAAATAAATAGCATATATTAAGTGGTTAAATTGAGCTTTGTATTTCATATGCTATTATAGTAATGGCGGAAATAGTGGGAGCATGTCATATAGCACTTATTAGTCACATCTTATGAAAATTATTTTCATATAACATACCAAATATTATTTATGAAATAATAATTGTCTTTCCATATTGACTGAAAAACAGACATAGTTTCATTTCAATATGAATATTATAAAAATTAGTTATAAAATAAACTACAATAGTGGTATTTGTGATGCAATGGAAAATATAGAAGTATCTAAATTTATTTACAATTATTTTAGCATTATGGACTAAGCTACAGTTTTGAGAAATAATTTTTGATTATATGATTATGAGTCATATGGTACTAATAAATTATGTCTTAGACAATTAAAGGCAAAGTACCCAATCAGTGGGAGCATCATAAGAGTTGATGAACTCGATATATTGATACATATAGATGTATGCAATCACAATTCTGTTAATACCAAAAATGCTTCCACATACTTTGTTATATTCACCGATATTATCACTGACATGGACATGTATATTTGATACACATGTAGTATGTCTACGATAAGCTCATAGAATATAAAATGGAAGTAAATAAAATAACATGCAATAGAAAATGATTTGATTTTATCGGATATGTGAGTATATTAGAAAGAGATCCGAACATACCTAAAATGAATAGAGATTAAATCTCAAAAGCCAATCCTTCCTATAATACATAATGATGTATCGATAAGGAGTAATCAAACCTTGTTGAACAAAGTGTGATTAATGGTAAGTGAAGTTGGGTTAACTTCTTTATATAAGCTCGTATACTTAAGAGTAGCGAGGTTAAAATTAATTTAATCTAAAGAATAGTTTTGCAAAATCATACAAAATAAGGGTTTATAAGAAACCGCAACATATCGTAGGCTAAGGAGTTAGTAAGTTGTGCGAGTCGAAAGACTGCATGTAATAATTGTACTTTAAGGATCTTGTATGAATCACCCCAAAAGGATTTTGGGAACAATAGTCACTGGATGACCAATTTATGTTTTGAACATAAGTATAGTAAACTAAAAACCAAATTAGTTTTATATATAAGGCAATTCATAAATTGTTCACTAATACCCCCGTTGCACCTAGAAACAATTATTGATTCAAGAAATACCAACTTCGCAGTGAAGGAATTTCTTTTAAAATTATTGGTAGTAAATGGATTTAGATACGATCCAAAAATAAAAATAATGACAAGGGATGAAATTAAATTAACCAAACCTAAATGAACAAAAAAAATTAGAATGTCTAATAAGTATTCTTGCATATTGAAGAGAAACTGTGGGTTTCTTATCAATGTCAAGAATAGATAATCCTCGTTGTCAATTAAACCATTAAGTGTATTGACCATGCCATATAGTATGATGTGCAATTCCAAATGGATTCCAAGTGCAATATCAAAGTACGATTTTGATAGTTGTACCTAAAGGGATATGAACCATCGACCATGATTATGTCTACAAGAGCAAGACTAATGAAGTTGGATTTAATGAGAAAAGTTTGATAAGAATAACATCGTAAATTTCAATTATTGAAATCAGCGTAATAGATTTGTTATTTAACGTGCTCAAGTTAATTTGGATTTACTCACAATATTATCACTTGGTATGACTTTGTGTTTTGGTACATATGTGATGAAATGGAAAATTTAAACAATGGTTTAGAATAAACTGTTTGAGCATAACAACCAAAGTATCACGAAGTCAGTGGGAGCGATATTGAGTTTGTGGGTTTTCGAATATGATCCAAGAACGGATACGAAGATACATTCGACAAGCATCAAAGTTGAATAAGTGTTTTGATAGAAATAACAAATAGTTTGAATGTCAATCAAAATGCAGAGGAAGCATGTGTGCATGAAAAAGAACTTTAAAAGGTATATAGATATTTCTAATACTATAAGTGAACAACATAGTGCTGATTGTTAACAATATACTTATGCTAAATTTAGTTCTAGTTTTGCTGTCTAATGCTCGATATTGGATTTGTAAATTATATCTTTTATAATAAATATAAAAAGTGTTAGGAATGTCCCAAACGACATGTAAAGACATCTTATTAAAATGCTTACTAAAGAACATGTAATATGGATTCCTTGTTGTTTAGCATAGGAATTATCATATATGTTGTATTTCTATGATATCGTAATTTGCTTACTATTTGATACATGAAGAAAATACCAAATCCAAATTAAGATCACTAACTAGTAGTTTAGAGTATTAATAGTATTTATGAAATACTAGAGAATTGTTTATAGAAACAACGAACTACATATGAAGGACTATATGAACTCAAACTTCATGAGTGATACTGAGTATAATATTTCAATATTAAATTCATGTTCAAACCTTATTTAAGGAGATTTAAGTTAGAAATGTTGGAACTAGGCCATCCCGCAGCAAAAGGTAGGGTGAATTTTAAATTTTTTATACCCTATTAGATTTTTATTGGGCCTATGAAGTATAGTTTATTTTGAACATTTATTAATTTTATTTAAATTTATAAATTGATGTACTTTTATTTAATTTCTATACACACACATACGTGTATCATACATACACATATATGTGTGTGCATGCGTAACATTTCAATCCCTATGAGGTATAATATGCCTGTGCATACATGTTAGGATTTACATCGCAATAGACACATTAGCTCATCTAATATGCAAATATATTATCCAAATGTATATGTATATATACTTTTATTTATATATAAATAATACAAATATATATATATGTACACATATATATAGTATAGTTTTATTTAAATAAATTTATATAAGTATATAAGTACATTTATATATATAATCATATGAATAAAATATTAACATTGTATATACATACTGTATCATAGACTTATTTAAATATAATAAAATCAATTATAAAATATTCATCAATTTTTTTTAATTTTTTTATAAAGCCAAAAGCAATATATGCAAATATTTTTTTATATATATATTTATATGTAAATATATATGCATAATAAATATTATATATATATATTGATTAATGTTAATAAAATACAAAAAATATTTTGACAAATATAAATGACTAAGTCTTATGCATGGTCCTATATGTATAATTTATTTAATTTTCTCTAATTTTAAAATATGTTATATTTAAATATATGTTTGAAAAATATTAAAATACTAATAAAAAGTCAATTTTGAAATTTTATTTTGAATTTTAAATTTTTAGTAAATCCTCAATGATATTTTATGTTTTGAAACTTTGATTACATAATTTTTTATTTAAAATAATTTTAAACTGGTTTTTCCATTTTTAACTATTATTTAAAATTAACTTTTGAAAATAAAAAAATGTTATTTTTTTTACTTTTTGTCGAGAGTGTACTCTGTTCTGATATTATTCTATAAAATATAAAACATAATCTTCATAATATATTTGAATTAATATAATTGATTTATGTAATAAATTGACTTAAATAATAATTAAATATAAAAAATATTTTAGCATTGTCAAAAATTATTATAGCCTTAATACTTTACATATAAAATTATATGACCATATTTGATTAAAGTATGATGTTGTAATTAATTATAAACTATATATGTCTATTTAAATATTATGTATTAATTCAATAAAATAATATAAAAAAATTTAACTGCAGATTCGTATTGACCTAAGAAGTATTTGATTAAAAAAATGCTTTTTATAATATTTAAATATATACATACATACAACCAAAATAATTTTTCGACAATATCATTTGCATATCACAATTATTGCCTAACCAATAATATAAAATATGTGTATATAATATAACACTATAATTAAGCATTAATAATTGTATTTTGATTAGAAAAATGCCTCACTTCTTATGCCTTAAAGTACACCTTCAAATGATGATCTGTTCTCCTTGAAATCATTACCGATCCAAAAGAATATTGGTCCTTGAACTGTTGACCACCGGCTATCAAATAACAGTTAAATTGACTTGATTTGGTTTGAAAAAAATTGACAGACTAGAGGGGAAATTTTTATCACTGATGTCTAGAGATGGAGGTTCCAAAAGACCAAAATCAAATGTAGGAAGAGATGCTTAAATAGAGAAGGAAATGAGAGAATTTAGGATCTCATATTTTACTTAATTTCCTTTAATTTTAACCATCTATTATCAAGACTCTCTAGCCCATATTCTAGTTGCCCATAGCCCCATGTTTTAGCCGAAATAATCAGCCCCTATTATGTGCCTATAACCCATTTAAAGTCTGAATGAATATTTTGCATTTAGATTCAATTTAAACGCGTATCGATATCGTATATCGATTAATATATTTGTAACTATTATAAATTCATTTAATAATATGTACTCATCAAATCAAAATCAAATTTTATTATTAATATTTCATAAACATTAATTGATTTGATTAATTTATAAGAATTACTAATTAATTAAAACATTTGGTCAAAGGATAATTCATCGTTTCGGTCCTATGACTTGTCAAGTGTAAATTTGGTCAACGATAAACATCGAACAATTTGAATATTAACGTTCACACGTCACTTAGTAGGTGGCGTGACATTTTGGTCAAATTTATTGCTTACTTAGTTTCGGTAAAATCCAATTTTACTTTACTAAGCATTACGTGGTTGTGATGATTATTTACACCATTTCTCTTCGTCAAACCATATCACATTGAACTTATGAAATTTGGTAATTATCAAAATTCCAATATTGTTCATATTCAGCTCTAATGTCCAAACACAAAGTCCTTGGTTAGTAGAAACAATTATTATTAAC
This sequence comes from Allium fistulosum, assembly GCA_030737815.1. NCBI lineage: Eukaryota > Viridiplantae > Streptophyta > Magnoliopsida > Asparagales > Amaryllidaceae > Allium > Allium fistulosum. Next base: position 285,393,637 of record CM060904.1, on the reverse strand, counting down.
CAAACTGCTCAAGTCAGAGATTTGACTTTAAGTTGACTTTACTTGACCGTGATATTAACCCGATATAACCGAGGAGACGAATCCACTTTTGAATAGTGTTTCACTTTTAGTGCTTCCACTCGACCCAACTATAGTCGTTCGATGGACACTATGCCATAATTTAACTATAATCAATAGAAAACTATCGAGTGAGTCATTCCATAGTTATCCAATAACTTTCATGGGGATTCTATCGGTTTAGAAAACCGTCGAACGAATTTAAATTAAAAATATAACCACAAACGCACGGCGTACACTTGTAGTACGTGGCAAATACGGGTCGATCCGCAGGGAATTGATGATTTTAAAATTCTATTCAATCAAATTAACCAAAGTTGAAAATGCGATTAGCTAAAAATGTAGAAAACTAGCAAAAGAAAATTGATAAAATATGAGAGTGTGATGGCAATTTAGAGGCAATTTCCACTCTCTAGATCACATCAATCAACAAAATGAAGTTATGATCTCTCTTTTCTTGTCATTAGTGTAATTAGTTGATGTGCTTATCATAAGTATGGTATATTTGTGCTATTAATTAGCACAATATAAACCATCAAACTATAACACAACCACTAATACACATTTAACTCTCATGAAATATGACAACAAAGTTGAAAGCAAAATCTATTTTAAGCATGGCCTATTAACTATTGTTTAGAAATATAGGCCATCAAAATTTAATTTCAACAATCACTTTATTACCATCATCATATGTAGATGAAGAGATAATCATTGTTTGTGATTGTTTAAGCATAGCCTATTTGGTGTCAACAATATAGGCTATCAAATTCACATCAAAAACAACAAGTTAAACCACTTCAAATGATTCATTAAGCACAAAAAGAGAGCATAAACATCAAAATGTTGCATCTACATACTAGAGAGCTTCATTACCCCTAAATTGTAGGGATTAGCCTCTCATATTTGTTATCATATGAACAAATGTAGCTAGCAACATGAAAGCAGAAAGAAAGGAAAATAAAGGCTAATGGAAAAGAGAAGGTAATTAACAAGAATTAAAACTAACTACTTGCATGAAAGTAAATCTACACTACAACATGAAAGGAAATAAAGAAGAAAAGAAAAAGAACATGTATTGAATTGCATAAAAAAAGTTACATGAAAAGAAGAAATGGCTAAGTAGCCATGAAAAGAAAGAAGAGAACTTGATTTATTTGTGAGCCTAAACTAAACTAAAGAGAGACTAAGGGGGGGAGCAAGTTACATGAAGATATGGGGTATTTATACAAGTGTTAAACCCTAATTCATATTTTTGGGGAATGCCCAAATTTCCCTTGAGGTAGTGTGGTGGCCAAGTAATCTGTGGTGGCCAAGTAATCATTAACATCCACTGATACGAAATTAAAGAGGGAAAGAAGTTTCAAAATCAATTTTATTAATCACGAAACTTAACCGAATAAAAGAAAGCTTGTGTTATACTTATACACAAATAAGAGAAACGAAAGCCCAACATACACGGCCCAATATAATAACCAAGTCCAGAAAAGAAATGTAAAAAGAAATGTACGCAAATAACCATACACACTACAAACTAATATCAATAATACTTTGATGAACCTGAACCACGCAAGCAACAACATTCTCATAACACTCCCCCTCAAGTTGGAGCATATAGATTCATCATGCCCAACTTGCCGCATAAGTAACCTACTCGTCTTCCATCTAATGCCTTATTCAAAATATCAGCAGTCTGCTCTTCACTCCGAACATACTTAGTGCTTATAATTCCTTGCTAAATCTTTTCTCGAATAAAATGACAATCAACTTCGATATGTTTGGTTCTTTCGTGAAACACTGGATTAGATGCAATGTATAAAGCAGCTTGATTATCACAATTCAATACTATTGGTTTTTCAACCTGCAAACCAATTTCAGTCATGAGATGATCAACCCACATGACTTCACACACTGCTTTGGACATAGCCCTATATTCTGATTCAGCACTTGATCAAGCCACTATACTTTGCTTCTTACTTTTCCATGAGATTAGATTACCTCCTACAAACACACAATAGCCAGAAGTAGATTTTCTGTCCAGTTTTGAGCTTGCCCAGTCAGCATCAGAGAAGCATTCTACTCTGATATGGTGATGATTCGAGTACATGATACCTTGCCCTGCAGTTCTCTTCAAATATCCCAAAATATACTCTAATGCCTTCCAATGATGTTTACCTGGTGATGCCATATATTGACTAACCACACTAACAGAATATGATATGTCTGGTCTTGTCACTGCTAGATAATACAGTTTCCCAACAAGCTTTCTATACCTTTATGGACCTTCAAATGGTTCTCCATCCATTGCTAGATTGCTGTTTGGCATCATTGGTGAGTTGTTTGGTCGAACACCTAATTTCCCTGTTTCACCCAACAAGTCAAGAGTATACTTTCTTTGAGATAGAAAAATTCCACTCTCATTTCTTGTAACTTCAACACCCAAAAAATACTTCAACTCACCTAAATCCTTTGTGTGGAATTGTGTATGAATAAAAGCTTTAAGTGAAGAGATTCCCACTTCATCATTCCCTGTTATAACAATATCATCCACATACACAACTAATAGGATAATTCCAGCTGCAGAATTCTTATAAAAGACTGAGTGATCGAATTTACTCTTGGTCACTCCAAATGGTTCAATGGCTACACTAAACTTTCCAAACCAAGCTCTAGGACTTTGCTTTAAACCATACAAAGTTTTATTAAGCTTACATACCATTTCATTCTCCCCTTGAGTGGTGAATCCAGGAGGCTGCAGCATATACACCTCTTCTTGAAGATCACCATGTAAGAAAGCATTCTTGATATCCAATTGGTGTAACTTCCAATTCTGAACAGCAGCAAGTGAAATGAATAGCCTGATTGAAGTCAACTTAGCAACTGGAGAGAAGGTCTCTAGATAATCAATCCCATAAACTTGAGCATATCCTTTCGCAACGAGTCTAGCTTTATAACGAGCAATAGTCCCATCTGGATTTATTTTAACTGAAAATACCCATCTGCAACCAATTGCTTTCTTATCACTAGGTAAAGGAACCAAGTCCCATGTTTTATTAAGTTTTAAAGCATCCATTTCCTCAGCCATTGCAGCATACCATTTGGGACTAGATAACGCTTCATTAATTGTCTTAGGTGTAGAAACAGTGTCCAATGATTTAAGGAATAAGCAAGTGGTAGATGGTAAGTGATTATATGATACATATGATGATATAGGATATGTGCACTGTCGTTTCCCTTTTCTAAGTGCAATGGGTAGATCAAGTTCTGGGTTAACATAAGGAATCGGATCATGAACTGGTGTAGAATTATCAATAGGATCTTCTGGTGGAGTGATCCCATGAGTAGTATCACTGAGTGAATAAATGAGAAAGTCTTCATTTTCTGGTTGAACTGATTCAGTTGGTTCTTGTGATGATTGAAAATATGGAATATCTTCATGAAATGTTACACCAATAGACACTAAATACTTATCAAGACTAGGACAGTAGCATCTATAACCCTTCTGCACTCGAGAATATCCAACAAAGACACACTTGATTGATTTAGGATCAAGTTTAGACAATTGTTGCCTTACATCTCTAACGAAACATGTACTCCCAAACATTCTGGGTTTGACTGGATATAAGGGTCTATTAGGAAGTAGAAGCTTATATGGGATATCACCATTCAACACAGATGAAGGCATCCTATTTATAAGGAAACATGTCGTTGACACTGCATCTGCCCAAAAACACTTAGGCATATTCATTTGAAACAATAGAGCTCTAGTTGTTTCTAAAAGATGCCTATTCTTTCTCTCAGCTACACCATTTTGTGATGCTGTATCCACACATGAGGTCTCATGAATCATACCATTGTTGCTGATAAACGTATGAAATAACTCTGATGTATACTCTTTAGCATTGTCACTTCTCAAAGTTTTAATTATAGAATTAAACTGTGTGTTAATTTCTGCACAAAACTTGCAAAATATAGAATACAACTCATATCTATTCTTCATAAGAAACAACCAAGTGACACGAGTATAATCATCTACGAAAGTAACAAAGTATTTAAAACCAGGTTTTGATACAATAGAAGAAGGCCCCCAAATATCTGAATGTACAAGTTCAAACATAGAATTAGCCCTTCTATTTATTCTGGGACTTGAACTAAGACGATGATGCTTTGCAAATTGACATGATTCACATTCTAAAAATTGTATAGAATTATATTGGGGACACAATTTCTTGAAAACATGTAAAGAAGGATGGCCTAACTGACAGTGTTCTTTGAGTGCTTGATTAATGCTCGTACATGCAACAGGAGTTGATAACAAAGTATCCAAAATGTATAAACCTTATGATTCATGTCCCATACCTGCTTGGTTGTCAATTCCTGGAATACACAATGTGTAGGGTAAAAGGATATGCAGCAATTCAACCTTTTAGTTAATTGACTAACTGATAACAGATTAAAGGCTAGATTTGGTGTATACAAAATTGAGTTCAGTGATAGTTGTGATGTAATACAAACAGATCCAGTTCCTTTGGTGTTAGATGATGACCCATCAGCAAGTGTAATATTCTGAGTAGAATTATCATTCTGAAAAACTGAGAAAAGATGTGGATTACCTGACATATGATCAGTTGCTCCTGAATCAATAATCCACTTGTTTGATTTGACAATAGTTGAAACTGGATTAGAACTCTTCTTTGACTCCTCCTTGTATTCAGAGAATTTTGCATACTCATCAGCTAAAATAAGAACAAATCCATCATCATTCTTTTTTACAACATTCACTGTTTGATTTGATGAGTTTTGCCATTATTATTTGATCCATTATTCTGTCTTTGCCTAGCTGCCTGTAACTTCCAACAATTCTGATATTTGTGACCAGGCTTCTTACAATATGTACAAATATTTGGATTCATCACTCGGTTTTCAGACTGTGTATGTGTATTTGGTACAAATCTACTTGCTTCACCCTGGTTCCTTTGACTCATCAAAGTACTACTGTTAGATGCACCGATTTGAGTATTTTGTGCATTCAAACTATCTAATCTCAAGATTCGACTAAACACCTCCTACAACGATGTAACATTTGATCCAGATAACACTTGTGCTTTAGCTAATTCGTACCCTGATGGAAGACCCCCAAGAAAGCTCATAATTGCCATTTGCTCTCGTTGTTGATGTTGCATCTTCATATCTGAACTAATTGGAAGCAATAAGTTGAATTCTTCATAGGTTTTCTTAAAATTCATAAAGTAGTTCATTAGTGTCAGATCTTGTTTTTCAGCTCGATAAAACGATTTGCAAATATCATACATTCTACTTAAATTCCCTTTTCTTGAATACAAGAATTCTAGATAATCCATTAATTCTTTCACAGATCCACAATGATTGACCAAACTAATAACATTGCCATCAATATTATTTCGAATTTGAAGAAATAACCGTGCATCATCTCTGAGCCATATCTGCTCATCCTTATCCTCTGAATCTTCTTTCGGTGGATCCTTTCGGAGATGGTCATCCTTGTCAATACTCCTAAGATACAAGCGAATAGTTTTGCTCCAATCAAAATAATTTGAATCCCCCAATTTATGATCAGTGATCTTTGACATCACCGACATCATGTCCATAATTGATTTGCTTTCCGTCATGGCAATACTAGGATCGATGAAGATGAAATCAATCTAGATAGATTGTTTGGATCGAGATTGCTCTGATACCATGATACGAAATTAAAGAGGGAAAGAAGTTTCAAAATCAATTTTATTAATCACGAAACTTAACCGAATAAAAGAAATCTTGTGTTATACTTATACACAAATAAGAGAAACGAAAGCCCAATATAATAACCAAGTCCAGAAAAGAAATGTAAAAAGAAATGTATGCAAATAACCATACACACTACAAACTAATATCAGTAATACTCTGATGAACCTGAACCACGCAAGCAACAGCATTCTCATAACATCCACTAATCCCCCACTTAAATGTACATGAAGCTTTAATGTCCTTTTATCATGTGCTTAGCTCCTAATTGAAAATCAAGGTAAGTGGGTGGGGTCCTCCATGATCACCACTTTGAATTATTTCCATCTTCATTTGTTCTCTTCACTCTTGTGCATGCATATATTATCATGAATCCACTTGTAAAATTCACCAAATTTCCTACAAAACAACATAGAAAACTCCAAGTAAATTTTCACAATTTAATAAATGCATAAAAATGACCATTTTACCCCTATATGAAGATGAATATGTGACAATTTGAAAATAATTTGAATTTTGGTTTAGACAAGTTAAAATACATGATATGATCATTTATTTAATTTAAGTAGATTAAATATGGTGGTAAAAATATGCACATTTACATGCACATCAGTACGTAACCCCTTGGTGTCCCCAGCAGCCATGAGTAATACACTACCCAACATTTGGAGAGCGTTACATACTCTAGTCTAAATAGATGTATAGATATCTAGTCTCGATACATCTGACAAGGAATATTTAAAATTGTATATTTACTTTCATTATGATAAATTACTCATGGTCACAACACTTTGTAACTACTATCATAAAACATACCATTTATGGAATTTATATTAAATATACTTTTAGTTAATTTAATTAATATAACACATTATATTACGTATATAATAGAAAGAATACACCTCTTATTCTGAACAAGATTAGTTATCAAATTAGATATATGTAATCAATTATATAATTGCCCCTAGGGCATACCCCTAACTCTATCAAGGAATGTTCCAAATAAGAGGATGTGGTTGATTTAAAGAAAATGCTTAGTACATCGCCTTGAATATATAGTGCCACGCTAAAAGCATTGTATAAATATAAATGTACAAATTTATAACTGAGCTAGGGGTGATTCAAAAGTATTATGAATACAACATGATTGTTATATGATAAAAGCTCACCAGAATTTGAGAAACGTACTCTGACTAGTTCCATATGATAAAGGAAGTTTATCAACATCGGAGAGAGTTGATTGACAGAGTAGATAATTAAAACAACATAGTAGATCTATTCATAAAGGGTCTAACTCGATCAGTTCTCATCAAAATGATCATAGGTTTGGGATAAAGAATCTATAATTGGCCCCAAGTGCAAGTGGAAAATTGATAGAGTTAGGGGTATGCCCTATGGGATATTGTGTAATTTGTTACATATATATAACTCGATAACCACTCTTGTTTTAAATAAAAAGTATTTTCTTTCTATTATATACTTGATATAATGTGTTGTATTAATTAATTATTTAAATAAAATTATATTTAATAGAAAATCCATAAATGGTATGTTTTGGGATAGTAGTTATAAAGTGTTATAACCATGAGTAATTTATCGCAATGACATATAACATATTGCTTTAAATATTTCTACTCAAGATTTATCGAAACTGGATATAGATACATCCGTCGAGACTAGAGTACGCAACGCTCTCTAAATGTTGGACAGTGTATTACTCGTGACTGTTAGGGGCGCCAAGGAGTTACGTACTGATAGTTATTGGATAACTATGGAATGACTCGCTCGATAGGTTTTGTGTTAGTTAATACAAATAAGGTCAAATAAAAAATATCGACATGGCAAAATTACACAGTTCTCTTGACTTGAGAATACTATTGATCTTCAATGTGGAAGCCCCGCTTGGATTATAGTTAATTCATGGCACGACGTGTCACCACCCGCCTTTTTGGTCAGTTCAAGTCGTCAATAAACCACATATGTCCGAACCGAATTGTTCAAAAAGACAAATTATCAAGGGGGTTTTACAAGAAAAGGAAAGAAGAAGAGAGAAGAACAATATATAGAATCTCATAGTGGAAGGATAAAATATAATAATAACATAATTACAAAGCAGTTAATCAAAAAACATTTGATTCCATTTCAATATTATCAGAGTTGTACATTTAACTGAGCATGCCAATATAATGCAGCGGAATAATAGTAGTAAGTACGATCTTCCAATCTCCATCTTCGTCTTCAAGTAAATAATGTCTTCAAGAACTGAAACAACCCGGTCTGACCCGAGCATAATGAAAAACAAAACACTCAAGTCAGGACTATGTATTCTTATGGAAGTAAATTCAAATCAAACAATATAGGTACAGTAGTTTAAGAGACCAAACAAGTTGCAGCGACTTCGTATGAGCAATCGAATTCAAGTTTGAATTAACTTTTCACATTTCGATTTACGAATTCATATTAAACTTATTAGTAATATACTCATTCTTGGAAATAATCTCTTCGACTAAATTCTCGATTTCATTTCACAGAACCATTTTATTTAAAAGATAAAATATCTTTTATTTTCCAACATTTCATTTGTAAATACCGTCTTTTAATTAATCTTTCAAAATATATTTTTGTGAAAATCCTAATTCACCATTACACAATTGCCAAATTTCATTACTACTCAAATTAATAAAGTTAATTAAATATTTAAATACAAAAGTTTTATTATTAAATATTCGATTTAATTAACTTCGGAATTAATTTACTTAATTTCTTACTTTAACACTTTTAATTGAACTTTAATTCAAAACAATTCAATTTAATCATTATATTTTAATTCAATAAAATCAATTAAAATTCTCTCTTTAATTGAATTAAATATTTAGTTAAAATTTAATTACATATACAATATTAAAAAATTTCATTAAATTTCAAACAATCAATATAACGAGTTTAAATCTCATTAATATTTAACATAACCATTTTAGTTCAATTTCATAATTTTAAAATAGTTCAATTAATATTTCATTTAAAGTCTAAATTCACTTAATGGATTTCCAAAATTTAATATTAACTTCAACGTAAAACTTCAAATATATAATTCACGTTAAATTTCCAAGTTCTTCTTAATTTCAAATTTAAATCCAAAATAAATTTCAATTGACCAACTGGTGTTTATTATTTAATTTTCTGTCCTAGGCCAAGTGATTTAATTTTGGGTATATATCATTTAAACCCATATCCCGGTTCAAGTTTCAGTGTCCAAATCAATGCACACAGCAACAATATAAAAGTGAAAAGTATCAATAAATCAATAAACATCCAATATCTAAATTTTTTTTATAGTTAACGGGTTTCACAAGCAATTCGGGATCCCAATCAATCGTTTAAATTAATTCACCGAAATTATATATCACAACGTCGAATATTCATGATTTCCCATCCCAATATCAACCATATTTATCAACCATTTATTTGTAAAATCACAGGATACTTGCAATATGAATATCTAATCGTGAGCTTAAAATTGCTCACCTTCGCGGATTTGGAAAACAAGAATGACGATACGGATCCGGATACGTGTACACATCCTAGAGCGGGAATGGAGACGGCTGCTTTAGCGGAATGCTGTCGCGTACGAATTCAGTGGCTGTTAGGTGGAGATCGCGGGTTCGGTTTCTTCCTTGCTTTCTTTTTTTCTTTTTTTCTTTTTTTCTTTTTACACGTGGCCTTCTACTTTATTCCCACTATAGCCATGCTCATTTTTTTCATGCACGCACAATACACTGCCACTTCCTTGCCTTTTTTATATATATAACGCACGCACAAAACCGATGACACACGCAAACTTTCATGGGAGACACGCGGCCAAGCTAGGATGCGGATACAGGCGGTGAAGGTGGGGGTTGGCTAGGGGAGGAGGTGGTGGACTGGGTTGCGGGTTCGACCGAGGGGGTTTGTGGGTCTCGGTGAAGGTGGAGGTTGGTGGCTTGGGAGGGTACAGTGCAGGTTGGGCTTTCGGGCCAGTGGACTGGAGCGGGACGGGGAAGGGGTGGAGTGGGCTAATGGTTCGGCGGGGAAGGTCAAGGTGCAGACGGTGGCTAGGCAGCGGAGGCTAAGGCGGGGTTCGGCGTGGACTGGGGTGGTCAGGTAGAGGTGAGGGACGGAGCTGGGCTGCGGGAAGGAGGAGGTGGTGCGGGTAGGGTGGTTGCGGCTTCCGGTGGTGGGGTGCGGTGAAGGGCTGCTGGTGGTGGGTGCGGTGTTCGGTTGTGGCAAAAATGCGGCTGGGTGGCTGATGGAACAGGGGTGGAGGAGGCTGGAGCAGGTGGTGATGGGGTAGGGTGCGGGTGAGCTGTGTTGTGTGAGGGAGATAAAGGAAGGAGGGAAAGGGAGCCACGTGAAATGGTATACATATACTTATATTTTCTCTTAAGCAAATACTTTCAGAAACCAAGAAAAATGAGATGGAGCAGAAGAATGTGTGCATATAAATAAAAGAGGAAGGGTGCACGGCAGGTCATTAAATGCAGCATTAAATACGTTTGGCTACTCAAGCAAGGTATGCCTGCGAAAAGAAATTTTGTTGGCTGAAAGAATGTATGCAATTATGACCTAGGGCACGGTCACATACCACTATTTCAACCATTTAGCATTTTTCCACGGAAGCCAAAATACGAAAATAAATTTACCGCAGAGATCAGCGCGACGAGACGAATCCAACAATACACTCAAATTTGTGTTACGACGTTCATAGCAAAATTTCATCTATCGTCGCTGTTGCCGCTTCGAAATTGGACGACAACGGCAATTTTTGATAAATGGAGCTACAAAGGTCAGAATTGGATGGAACGAACTTTGACGTTTTAATCAGAAAATTTTCTAGATCATTTCTATGTAAAAATATTCATACTTTAAAATTTGATAATTAGTACCGAAAAATGTGCTGACCGAGTTTCGAACAAATTTTGACGCAAAATAAATTTTATTGGTCTTATTTAAATGGACGCATTTCAAATATCTAGTTTTCGTTGTCAAATTTTTATTGTTAAAATAAATTTTATTTTGAAATCTTCGTTAAAATCCTTATTTTAAATCGTTGAAAAATTCAGGTCATTACAATCTCCCTCACACAAAACTTTTCATCCTAAAAAAGAAAGATAATTAGAAATCTAGTTTTCAAACATTTAAGAATTGAAAATTTTCTTTGTTAAAAATTCTTTTATAAACAAATACTTTTATATCGAAATAATTTTATATTGAAAATACTTTTGATAACTTGATGTTTCAACAAGTTTATCCTCGTTCTTACAAAATCTGACAATACATTGATCAGACGTAAGGCTAAAAATCTCTAAGTACTTAGTAAAGCCGTTTCAACACCTAGTGAAAATACTTGAAAAACTTTTCAAAACAGATATGGAAAGTACAATCCAATCACCGAAATCAAATGAACGGGATCGTCATGGAACGCAGTCCCTAAGGTCGCTCTTTCGCTAAGTCAAGAGGACAGAGCGACGCGGCCTCAGGTGACTTTAGGCGGTCATTGCCCCACGTCTTACGCCATGACACCCATAAATCGTAGATACACAATGGTTTCGCCTGGGTCCCCCAGCTAACATCCATACTTGTGAGCAATCACTGCTCTACGAATTACGCTATGCAAAACACTCGCATGGATCGTATTCTACTTAATAGTAACACCGGCGGTCACGTCGCTATCACCCATAGACTCAAGGCAATCATCGGCCCCCTCGAATTACACCATGTGGACCGCAGATACACAATGATTTTGCCTGGTTCGCCCATGAAACATCCTTACCTCAGGGCAATCGCTCTACCCAAGCGGATTACGCCGAAAACGACCATAGATCGCAGTTACACAATGGTTTCGCCTGGTTCCCCTAGGTAACATCTGTAACCGTAAGCCTTCACAGCCTTGCGAATTTCGCTATGCAGCCAAGTCAAAGGAAACTCATGAGCATTATGTCCGGAAAACCTATATCGATTAGGAGCCATTTCTGGATCCACCCAAGTCCATGTGGGATCAAACCAAAGAATCAATAGAATTGTATCTACAATGTGGCCACAAAGTAGATAGTCAACAGAAGGCACTTCCCATATCTTCAATTTCAAAATGTATATCATACTACACATAGTACCTTTTCAAACCATCAATTTCGAATATATCATTCTTATATAATTATGTTATATATAAGATCATCGCTTATCAAATCGAGTACCTTTCAAAATCAATAGTTTTTGAATTAACTTCATACTTATACAAACCAGTTTCATATAAGAATCGAAAACTTTCGCCAAATATTTATATAAAGTCAAAGGTCTTTGAAATCAATCCATTTTCAAATATTGGTTCAGTTTCAAATCCATATACGATTTCAACAATCATTTTTCCTTTCAAATCGAATATCATTCAAAATTCAAAATTTTCAAAATTTCTAATCAATTGTTTTTCACAACTTCAGTTCTATGTTTATATCAAATCATATAAAATCAAATTTCTTTCCGATCAAATACTTTTTAAAATCAATAGTCTCGAATATATCAAATCATTTTGAAAACATTTCTTATACAAAAAAATACTTTTCAAATAGTATAATATATTTTTCAAAACCTGAAATCAATTTCAAGAATCTAGAATAAAGATTCTAAAATTTCTAGTTTGAATTTCTTTTCAGTCTTAAATCATATTTATATATATCATTTCTCATATAGAATCATTTCAAAATTGTATATGTTTGCTTAAATTGAATATACAACTTTTAATCAACTAAATTTCCATATTATTACCAATGTTTACTAGCAATTGGTATTTATTCAACAATTTTTTTATAGATATATTATTTACAATATTTTCCCAAGGGTTCAAAACATGATAAACTTCATCCCTTTTCAATTCCTTAAAATTCGATGGTTCGTTATTTTAACAAGTCAGACTTATAATATACTTAACTCTTATATAATTTCTCTTTTTTTCTTTAATCCAAGAGTTTTAAGTTGTAATAAGTTTACAAAATACTATATATATATATATATACAAAATACAAATACGTTCTCTCAACTCTTAACTCATTCTAGGGTACTACTGAACCTATCTCTAATGAGTTAATCCTAAGTAAGCTAAGGTTCTCGCTTAACCTTCAGCTCTGATACAAAGTGTGACGACCCGCCTTTTTGGTCAATTCAAGTCGTCAATAAACCACATATGTTCCACCCGAATCATTGAGAAAGACGAATTATCAAGGGGGATTTTACAAGAAAAGGAAAGAAGAAGAGAGAAGAACAATATATAGAATCTCAAAGCGGAAGGATAAAATATAATAATAACATAATTACAAAGCTGTTTATCAATATACATTTGATTTCATTTCAATATTATCAGAGTTGTACATTTAACTGAGCATACCAATATAATGCAGCGGATAATAGTAGTAAGTACGGTCTTCCAATCTCCGTCTTCGTCTTCAAGTAACTAATGTCTTCAAGAACTGAAACAACCCGGTCTAACCCGAGCGTAATGTAAAACAAAACAATCTAGTCAGGACTATGTATTCTTATGCAAGTAAATTCAAATCAAACAATAAATGTACAGTAGTTTAAGAGACCAAACAAGTTGCATCGACTTCGTATGAGCAATCGAATTCAAGTTTGAATTAAATTTTCACATTTCGATTTACGAATTCATATTAAACTTATTAGTAATATACTCATTCTTGGAAATAATCTCTTCGACTAAATTCTCAATTTCATTTCACAAAACCATTTTATTTAAAAAATAAAATATCTTTTTTTTCCAACATTTCATTTGTAAATAACGTCTTTCAATTAACCTTTCAAAATATATTTTTGAGAAAATCCTATTTCACCATTACACAATTGCAAAATTTCATTACTATTCAAATTAACAAAGTTAATTAAATATTTAAATACAAATTTTTTATTATTACATATTCTATTTAATTAACTTTGGAATTAATTTACTTAATTTAACACTTTTAATTGAACTTTAATTCAAAACAATTCAATTTAATCATTATATTTTAATTCAATAAAATCAATTAAAATTCTCTTTTTAATTGAATTGAATATTTAGTTAAAATTTAATTACATATACAATATTAACAAATTTCATTAAATTTCAACTAATCAATATAACGAGTTTAAATCTCATTAATATTTAACATAACCATTTTAGTTCAATTCCATAATTTTAAAATAGTTCAATTAATATTTCATTTTAAAGTCTAAATTCACTTAATGGATTTCCAAAATTTAATAATAACTTCAACGTAAAACTTCAAATTTATAATTCACGTTAAATTTCCAAGTTCTTCTTAGTTTCAAATTTAAATCCAAAATAAATTTCAATTGACCAGTCGGTGTTTATTATTTAATTTTTTAGCCTAGGACAAGTGATTTAATTTTGGGTATATATCATTTCAACCGATATCCTAGTTCAAATTTCAGTGTCCAAATCAATGCATACAGCAACAATATAAAAGTGACAAAGTATCAATAAATCAATCAACATCCAATATCTAAAATTTTCCATAGTTAACGGGTTTCACAAGCAATTTGGGATCCCAATCAATCATTTAAATTAATTCAGCAAAATCATATATCACAGCGTCGAATATTCATGATTTCCAATCCCAATATTAATCATATTTATCAACCAATTATTTGTAAAATCGCAGGTTACTTGCAATATGAATATCTAATCGTGAGCTTAAAATCGCTCACCTTCGCGGATTTGGAAAACGAGAATGACGGTACGGATCCGGATACGTGTACACGTCCTAGAGCGGGAATGGAGATGGCTGCTTTTGCGGAATGCTGCCGTGCACGGATTCGGTGGCTGCTGGGCGGAGATCGCGGGTTCGGTTTCTTCCTTGCTTTTTTTTCTTTTTACACGTGGCCTTCTACTTTATTCCCACTACAGCCATGCTCATTTTTTTCATGCACGCACTATACATGCAACTTCCTTTTCTTTTCTATATATATATATATATATATATATATATATAACGCACACAAAAAACCAATGACACACGCAAGCTTGCACGGGAGACACGCGGCCAAGCTAGGATGCGGATACAGGCGGTGAAGGTGGGGAGCGACTCAGGGAGGAGGTGGTGGACTGGGTTGCGAGTTCGACCGATGGGGTTTGTGGTTCTCGGTGAAGGCAGAGGTTGGTGGTTCGGGAGGGTACAGGGCAGGTCGGGTTTCCGGGCCAATGGACTGGAGCGGGACGGGGAAGGGGTGGAGTGGGCTAGTGGGTCGGTGGGGAAGGTCAAGGTGGAGACGGTGGCTAGGCAGCGAAGGCTGAGTAGGGGTTCGGCGTGGATTGGGGTGGTCAGGCGGAGGTGAGGGATGGAGCTGGGCTGCGGGAAGGAGGAGGAGGTGTGGGTTTGGGTAGGGTGGTTGTGGTTGCCGATGGTAGGGTGCGGTGAAGGGTTGCTAGTGGTGGGTGCGGTGTTCGGTTGTGGGGAAAATGCGGTTGGGTGGCTGATGGAATAGGGGCGGAGGATGCTGGAGTAGGTGGTGACGGGGTGGGGTGCGGGTATGCTGTGTTGTGTGAGGGAGATAAAGGAAGGAGGGGAAGGGAGCCACGTGAAATGGTATACATATACTTATATTTTCTCTTAAGCAAATACTTTCAGAAACCAAGAAAAATGAGATGGAGCAGAAGATTGCGCGCATATAAATAGTAGAGGAAGGGTGCACGGCAGGTCATTAAATGCAGCATTAAATACGTTTGGCTGCTCACTCAAGGTATGCCTGCGAAAAGAAATTTTGTTGGCGGAAAGAATGTATGCAATTATGACCCAGGGCACGGTCACGGACCACTATTTCAACCATTTAGAGTTTTGCAATGAAAGCCAAAATACGAAAACAAATATACCGTAGAGATCAGCGTGACGAGACGAATCCAACAATGCACCCAAATTTGTGTTACGATGTTTGTAGCAAAATTTCATCTGTCATCGCTGTTACCGCTTCGAAATTGGACGACAACGACAACTTTTGATAAACGGAGCTACAAAGGTCGGAATTGGACAGAATGAACTTTAATCAAAAAAATTTCTAGATCATTTCTACGTAAAAATATTCATACTTTAAAATTTGATAATTAGTACCGAAAAATGCGTTGACCGAGTTATGAACAAATTTTGACGCAAAATAAATTTTATTAGTCTTAATTCAATGGACGCATTTCAAATATCTAGTTTTCGTTGTCAAATTTTTATTGTTAAAATAAATTTTATTTCGAAATCTTCATTAAAATCCTTATTTAAATCGTTGAAAAATTCAGGTCGTTACTTCAGGTCGTTACAACGTCCATCGGACGACTATAGTTGGGTCGAGTGGAAGCATTGGAAATGAAACACTATTCAAGATAGGATTCATCTTCTCGGTTATATGAGGTTAGTATCACGGTTAGCTGAAGCCAACTCAAAGTCAAAGTCTCTGACCAGAGCATTTCGTTTAATAATAATTGTTATTATTAAAACCAAGGACTTTGTGTTTGGACTATAGAGTTAAATATGGATAGTACTGGAATTTTGACCATTACAAATTCCATAAGTCCAAAGTTATATAGTTTTGACGAAGAGAATTGGTGTAAATAACTGTCACTATCGGGTAATGCTTAATAAAATTGGATTTTACCGAAACCAAGTAGGCGAAAAATTTGGCCATAATATTACACCACCTACTAAGTGATGTGTGAACATTAATATTCAAATTGTTTGATATTAATCGCTGACCGAATTTACAGCTAAAAGTCACATAACCGAAATGATGAATACTCCTTTTACCACCCGATATGATTAATTTGTAATTGTTATAAATTAATTAAATTAATTGTATTTATAAAATATTAATTATAAAATTTTCTGTTTGATGTGTTTAACAATGTCTAGCAGTATATTTATAATAGTTATAAGTATACTAATTTATATACGGTATTGATACGTGTTTAAATTTTGATTTAAATGCAATAGACATTGTTCGGGCTTGGAACTGTTTTTTAGGCCCATAGGGGCCTTGGGAATTTTGGTTATGATGCTTGCATAGGGGACCGGTCATATATGATGTAGTATGGTAGATTTGAATGGAAAAAGGAGTGTAAATGGTAGGAGAGATATTAGAAATTATGATCTAATTTTCACTCTTCTATCTTCCTTTAAATATGCCACTCTCTATTCATTCTTTTTAGACTTTTTTCTCGTTCTCCTACTTGGAAATTTTGGCCAAAAATATTCCCTTCCAAACCCCAAAATATCCAAGCAAAAACCATACCAAAACATTTTGATTCAATCGTCGATGGTAAAGCAGTTCAAGAGCCAGCAGCTCTAGAACTTGGAATTCGATTCAAGGAGCCATTTCATCATTTCAAAATATGATCTCTAGGCCTTGGTGGGAGGTATGCTTCAGATGTATTAATATTTTAAATTGCTCAAATTAATCAATCGATCACATATTACCTAAACGGATCATATCACAAATCCTTATATTACTGCATTATCACATGTCGATGGTTATATACAGATGTGCATAAATTTTTTGCATATATATATCATCTTATTGGTCTTGGCCTAATAACAAAAGAACTAATTTTTTATTATTAAAATATTACTATTAAATGATTTTATCAATTAAATCTAATTATAAATATTAATTCATATGATATATGTGTTTTTTATAATTTTTGTACATACCTAAAAACCATTCGACAGTAAAATAAAATATATATTTGTTTTAACATTAGTTAAACAAACAAAATATATTTATAATATATTTATAAATAATATAATATTCTGTAAAAAAATTATAATATAAAATATGCATTTTGATTTGAGAAATATTTTTTATATATTATTTTATTATTAAATCTTAACGGATTTTATTTTTAAAGTATATTTTATATAAAAATTATTTAAATCTTATTTTTTTTGGCCATAAGCAGCAACAAATATATGTATTTAATATATATATATATATATCTTAACTTAATAGCTATAAGTTTATATATAATATATCTACATTTATATATGTATATATATATATATATTAAAAAATTAATTAATTTTTGTTTTCAAAATATATGATAAAGGTTTTAAATTATCCTAAAAATTAAATTTTTGAAATAATTTTGAAATTTAATTATATTGTATATATACGCATATATATTGATATATTTCATACATGATTTATATAAATAATTTATAGCCAATATTTTATAATAAATATAATTAAATTTATACATGTATGTATGTATATATATTTATTTATACAATAATTTTGATGCACATATATGTATTTAGGCAATGCATTAATATACACGAGGGGCTAACATGTTCATTGCGACGTAAATCCCAACATATATACATGGGCATGTCAAACCACGTACACATTATACTATTGCATTTGCACGCGCACACATATCTGTATATAATATACATATATGAAATGTAATATAAATTATATAACAATAAATTTCATTTATAAATTCAAATAAAATATTGATTTCATTTAAAAGAAAATTTAGCAAAGTTCAAAATGAATCAGACTACATAGGCCTATTAAAAATCCAATTGAATTTTTTTTTACATTTACCCAATTTCTCCACTGCGGGTTAGTCCGGTTCCAACAATGCTGACGTGGCAAGAATGGTCCAATAAGGCATTGACACATGGACAATTCAGGAATCTTTTACAAAGTCGATAACACTTCAACTACGAACTCTATAGCACCTCAACTACAAACTCGATCTCACCTTAGCTATAAACTCGATAGCCTCTTCTCGGTATAAACTCGATGGCACCTCAACTATAAACTCGATAGCCTCTTGTGTTACAAAGTCAATAACATCTTCCTACATACTCGATAGCCTCTTCTTGGTATAAACTCGGTAGTACTTCATGTACACATTCAATAGCCTCTTCAACTACAAACTCAATAACATCTCAGCTATAAACTAGCCAGTAGAGTTTTTATGAGCTCGATAGCATTCCTTTATTTTCTTCATAAAATTTTTGGGTATAACAATTAAGTATTTTAATATCTTTTGAAACTCATGGTTGCTAACCATTCAAAACTGTAATCGATTAATTGCTTTTCCTAAGGACTCATATATAGAAGAGTCATAATGTAATTTTATTCTACAATCAAAAAAGGAACTACCAACAAGCATGGCAGGTAACAAGAACCCCCCCCCCCCACAAAGAAAAGGAAAAAAGAACCTTCCCAATCCTGGTACTAGACTCCCTACTAAAACCGAAAGAGCTACACCAAGAGCCAAAACTAATGTACAGCGATGAAAAAGAAAAGATAAAGTGGCCAACCTAGGCCACAACATCAGCAGGTATGTCAGCCAAATAAGTCATGACTTCAAGGGAGGATAAGTAGCATGACCAATGGTCTAAAAACACAAAAACAAGTGCATTATGGCAGTGCAACCGAAAGCTCCCACGACTGTAGCAAGTCCCCAAAAGCATGGTGTAAATAATTCGATACACACCGAGCAATAAAACAGTAGAGCTCAACAAAATTGTTTGTTTGGTACATATATATATATATATATATATAATTAATTAATGGTTATATACATATAAATGTGAAAAAAGGAAAGTAGTAGAGTTAGAAGCACCATAGAATTAGTTATCTATTAAAAGTTGATCGTTCGGTTAGAAGCATCGATTAGGCTGTTGCTTAAGGCCTCATTGCGTCTTCCATTATTGAAGGAAAATTTAAACTTTAAGATATTAAAGCAACCTTTTACCTTTTTAAGGAATTTTCTGAAGGAAGCATATTTAGCCAATTTGTACCTAGAATTTGCAATCCAATTGTAACTAAAAAGTGCAATAGCATGAATCAAGTTTTTAGAAGGAATATTAGCATGGTTAAATATTCTTTGGTTCCTTTCGATCCATAAGTACCAACAAGTAATGGTGAATATGTAATAAAATTTTATAATTCTTAGCGTATTGAAATCTAAACTTGTCCCAAAAATATTCACGATTGAAGTCGATATTGGTCATGCTATAGTAAAAAAATATTTATTGTTTATCAAAACCCAAGTCCATTAGGGCATGGATCATTGGTTTTGATAACCTGTAATAAACACAAGTATATCAGAGTGCGATCAATATAAACTCACAGCGGAATAGAAAAATATACTAGAACATAAATATTGACCGAGACTACTACCATGGAATCAAAAGCATTCCTTAGGTATTTAATTGCATTGTCAACGCTGAGCATGAAATAGAAGACTCCACTATCTGCAGTTTCCGTCTTACACCAGTAGTCCATCCCTCAAAATTTATCATGTGGGTTGTTATGAGGAGGGGGTCAGAACAACGTTTTGGTGACTAAAAATTACATACTTTACCCATAACATCAATTTATGCCGATTGATTTCCATTTAAGCGTTATGTCTATTATTTACGGTTAATCCGTTCAACCCTATGTGCGCGTACGATATGTCTAACCTCCTCCGAGGGATACACACACATACATATATACATACATACATACATATATATATACATATATATATATGTCTATATACATATATATCTAAACGACGTACTACCCAAAACCCCTCGGCCATTAATACTTCTTAAATAAGGAGGAGGTAGACCCAACAGCCTTTTAACCCCTCAGTCCTCGAAGCGGGTTCTTCACAACGTATACGCTAGGTAATCAGTCCTAACTATAAAGACCGATGACCCCTAGATACAGTTTTATAATTTAATTATCTATATTACAAGTGTTAAGGGACACTTGTAACATAAGTGCGTTATGTTTTCAAAATCTATATTGCAGAAAGCACATATTTTATCTATAAGTAAATTCTTTTTCTTTAAAAATTCAATAGTGTTTAATTTGTTACGAAGGATTAGCCAAATGTTCATCTTTGTTTTGGGGAGAGACTTAGTCTCTAAAGAGCTTCGAAAGGGTAAGGTTTAGTCCTTAAGAAATTTAAGAACTTGTAGGCTGAGTTAGGAGAGTGTTTTGCTTTTGTCCCAACACCAAGTTTTTAAATCGCTCTCATTGTCTAAGTTATATATTCTAGCTTGGTACACAGTGAAACAAATTGGGTTAAAGTAATACCTTCGAGAGGCCGATTAAAGTTAAAGTACCATGTAAATTCATTTGTGATATAAAGGCCTATGAAACGAAGGCATTTTTGAAATTGCAAATGTCATATAGCTTCGAGTTTTCAAATCTAAGAGGTATAGAAGAAATCCATCCATCATGCCGGAACGATGTGTTGTTGCTTGAATGCACTATATTACTAATGGCTAGTTTAAAAATATTAAAGTTTTTTAAGATGGTTTCCAAAAGTGGAACATGTTGTTGGAATTGGAGATGACATGGTGAAGGTTATGAGTTCTATGATAAAGTTGAATTGAAATCACTTTCCAGATAAGATTTTCATTTTCATCATTAAATTTTCAAAGTCATTTTTCTAGTAAGGACAGATTAATGTTATGTAGATTTATAATTCTCAACCTCCATTCTCTTTTGATTTGAAAACTGTTTCATAGTTGACGAGGCAGTTAATACTATTACAAGAATTTTCCCCGCTTCAAAGGAAATTTTTTCTATTTTATCAATAACTCATTTGAGAAAAATGTAAAACAACATCCAGTAAATTAGTAGATCCGATAAAATAGAGTTAATCAAGACGATTCTACCTACCTTAGATAGAAATGTATAGTTCTAGTTTGATAATTTTCTATTAATTTTACCTATTATTATTTGCCAGTTTTTCTTTTTTGGCTTAGCTGGTCTAATAAAAAATCCAAAGTAATGAAAAGAGTTTCAATGTTATTAATGTCATTTAATACTAAAACATAACTCTTATCAAAGTTAATCTTAAACCCGTAAAACATTTTATATCCAATGTAACAATACATATATAAAAGTAAAATTAGAAGCATACTTCATTTTGAAAAAGATTCCAAGAGTTAAGTTGTATAATCAAATTACATAACCGCTCATAATGCACACCACTTAATCATATCTAACCTTCAATTGTGCATGCTCTCCTTAAACAGCCCTTCTACTTGCTTTGTTCGGATCTCATTTCTCTGTCCTCGGTTCTTGAGTCCATTCCCATGTGCTCTCCTTGGAGCCTTTGACCATTGCTCTCTTCAACTTCTCTTAATTTGCTGTCTTCAGAGTTCTACTAAATAGATGCATCATCATTGCCAAGGCTCCACAATGCACACTAAAGCTACTTCTACAGTACATCCACTTACATTTTATAGTAACAAACTATCACTAGGATGATCCCACACAGCAAGAATCCAGCTTTTCGTTTTGCTATCAACACATGGCAAAAATACCCCTAATGGGTTTTCCACTTAACCAGTCTGAGAACTCTGGCCATGGCATCAATCCCGAGTTCACCAGTACTCCCTCCAGTTCAAAATATATGACGTTGTAGAGTTTTTCACACAAATTAAGAAAACTGAAAAATGACTTATTTATCCTTTAATTAATTCTCTCATATTAAATGCACTTTAATTTGAGAACAATAATGATCTCACTTTTCATTAAAAAACGCACACTGCATGCAACCTTTAACTTTTCAATATACTCCAGTAAATTGCAATTAGAACCACGTGACTTGAAAACAATAATGCTCTTTCATCTTTCCACAAAAAATGTACAGCCCATGCAGTTTCTATCTTTTTCAACTCTCACCTGTTAAATTTGATATGGAGCCAATTCTACAAATTTTGAAATCGAATTATTTCAACCCAACTAAAATTTTGAAATGGAGCCAAATCTGCAAAATTTATTGTTTCCCTTCCCTTGCTGCTATATATAGGAAGCATAAAAAAGTTGGTTTTAAACTACAATAACATGAACATAAACATTAGTCATAACATTGATCTAAATCTTCCTGCTACAAACAATGATGAAGTTTTTCCGTTCGACGACTCAAGCATGCTTAACGCACTGTCCATGGTTTGCAGAAGTAATCAAAACATTGATCTCAATTCTCTTGCTACAGACAATGATGAAGAGGAGCCAATCTCATTGATAGTTAGACAATCTACTAGTGGAACAATCATACTAGATTTGAACGTCGATCTAACTCAAGAGTTTGAATCTCCATTGCTCCAACTAAATGTTGACCGGTTGCATGAAGAAGACGAAGAAAACATAAACATCGATCCAAATCAAGAGGTAGAATCTCCATTGCACGAAGAAGATGAAGAACACATTGCTGTAAATTTAGGTACTTGCATGAAATAACTTGTGCTTGCATTATTTTTAAAAATAACAAGAACTGACCATGCATGAAATAACAGTATAATAGTGCAGTTTTGACAATAAGACCTTGCATTTTTCGCTCAAACATCAACTTCTTATCAAGCATTTCTTTAGTTTGTTGTACTGTTTTTGACACATTCACTATTTCAGTTTTTTAATACGTGTTGGATTATATTTTTGTTTGACCCTTTCAATTCATTTTGCAAGCCACCGCATTTTGTATTGTTATACAAAAACAGGTTATGCAAACTCATTGCATTCACACTGGTCCAACCCTTTTGTATACAACTTGTGCTGATTAACTTTGTCCACGCTTATGTTTTATTTGCAGGTACAGACAATATCAATATAGCTCAAAAAAGGAAAAGAATATTTCTATCAAATGAGCAAAGGTGGTCTGTTTACCGTGCTTTGTTAGAAAAGAGTGTTAATGGAAAGCTAAAAAAATCTACAACAAAACAAGTTTCCGAACAATTTTCGATACCCATACGGACAGTACAACGGATTTGGAGACGGACAAAAGAGACCCCAGATGGAGTAGCAGTTAATGTTTCATATAAGAAAACGAGGAATTGTGGTCGGAAAAGAATTCATGTTGACTTAAGCCGAATGCATGAAATTCCTTTACACCGACGAACAACCTTGAAGCACTTGCCGAGGCTTTGGATGTAAGCTACACGACGTTATTTCGACTTTTGAAACAAGGTCTCCTTCGACGCCACACAAATGCTATTAAGCCGTATTTGAAAAAAGAACATAAAATAGCGCGTCTCAAATTCTGCATATCAATGTTAGACCCAAGCAGCTTACCTCATGAGCCAAAATTTGTTGGCATATATAACATGATACATATTGATGAGAAGTGGTTCTATATGACGAAAAAGACACAGACGTATTATTTACTTCCAAATGAAGAGGTACCATTGCGTACATGTCAGAGTAAAAATTTTATAGGAAAAGTTATGTTTCTAGTTGCCATGGCTCGCCCAAGATATGATGATGACGGAAATGAAGTGTTCTCAGGAAAATTAGGTGTGTTTCCTTTTATCACCATGGAAAGAGCACAAAGATCAAGTAGGAATAGAGAAGCGGGCACTTGGGAAATTAAACCGATGACCTCCGTAAAGAGGGAGAATGTGCGAGCATATATGATTGAGAAAGTTATTCCTGCTATTCAAAATAAGTGGCCAAGAGAAGATGTTAATAAAACCATCTTCATTCAACAAGATAATGCAAGAACACACATTGATTTGAACGATGAGGCATTTAAATTAGCTGCTTTGCAAACTGATTTTGATATTCGACTAGCATGTCAACCATCTAACTCGCCGGATTTAAATATTCTAGATCTTGGTTTTTTTGCTTCTATTCAAGCATTGCAACACAAGGAGTGTTCACGGACGGTACAAGAGCTTATCCATGCTGTTGAGAGAGCTTTCGATGAATACCCTTCGAGCAAAGTGAATGATATTTTTTTGAGTCTACAATTATGCATGCAAGAGATCATGAAGATAGAAGGTTCGAACAAATATAATCCTCCACACATAAATAAAGCCGCACTAGAAAGAGAACGTCGCCTTCCTACACAAATTGATTGTGATGCCAATCTAGTACAAAGTGTTATGAATATACTATCAACATCTTAACATGGAATTCAAAATTATGAAGATGCATTAACTTTACATTCCCTTTTGTTCTTTTGGTTACTTTTTTTTTTGCTTCCAACAAATGGTCCATCTACCGCTTGTAAAAAATAAAAACAGTACATTATATTTGGCATTGCACGAAGAAGATGAAGAACACATTGCTGTAAATTCATTGCACGAAGAAGATGAAGAACACATTGCTGTAAATTTAGGCACTTGCGTGAAATAACTTTGCTTGCATTATTTTTAAAAATAACAAGAACTGACCATGCATGAAATGACAGTATAATAGTGCAGTTTTGAGAATAAGACCTTGCATTATTCGCTCAAACATCAACTTCTTATCAAGCATTTCTTTAGTTTGTTGTACTGTTTTTGACACATTCACTATTTCCGTTTTTTAATACGTGCTGGATTATATTTTTGTTTGACCCTTTCAATTCATTTTGCAAGCCACCGCAATTTGTATTGTTCTACAAAAACAGGTTATGCAAACTCATGGCATTCACACTGGTCCAACCCATTTGTATACAACTTGTGCTGCTTAACTTTGTCCACGCTTATGTTTTATTTGCAGGTACAGACAACATGTATTCAAAAGAAACTACTAGAAACATGTATTGAACACGAACAACATGTTTTTGATAGTATTACTGCAAAGAGTGATACAGTTGCATCATAACGTAAACTACTAGAAACTGAATTGATGCATCTCTGGAAGAACCAACTACATCAACCTAACAATGAAACTACTAGAAACTGAAGAAAAAAGGAGTCCTCTTAACATGAATTCAAAAGAATTCAGGATACATAATCTTCAACATTGACACAACAAATTGATGCATCTCTGGATCATTGTCAAGCGTTCCTTCTTCACTAGACGGCTTGTTCAAATCCGGAAGCTGATCGACCTTCTCCTCAAGTTCATCTTGATTATTGTGAAGCTGTTCTTCATCAACCTCTTCTTCATTAGCAGACACCTTATTCAAATCAAATTCTTTAGTAACCTTCTTCTTCTTAAAGTCATTAGCTCCATACATCATATCATCAGATTCGTCGATAACGCTTCTTTTGAGTTTTGGAGAAGATGGAGAATCCTCTTTTTTATCCATAATAGATTGTGGTTTTTGCATTATTCCTCGTTAAGAAATTTGGATTGGAATATGAGAAAGGTTGTTATCATTTTTATAAGAGAAGAACTGAGAGGGAAATGAGTTGGCGGATTGTTGTGAGGAGAAGTTGGAGGGAAATATAGAAGTAAATGTTGCATTGGAAGACTAATGGGATATCTGCATGCATGCGTTGTCTTTTTTATTAATACAGTAATGAAGTACATTATAAAATGCTTTTTGAAGAAGGGTAAAATAGAAAACAAAATGCTGATTTATCTCAAACGTCATATATTTAGCAAAATGGTCCAAACTTTAGAAAGTCTTATATTTTGAACTGGAGGGGGTATTAGATTTTAGCTATGTGAAAACGGTCTAAACTGGTAGGTTTTCTATTTGGATCAACTTAAATAATCTACTGTTTAACCTTTTGAAAGTCAAAATGAATTGGTGTTGACTTTAAAAAAAAATAAAGTAGCTTATTTGAATTCATAAACAAATAAAATTAGCCACATCATTCATCTATGCAATGATTGCAATAATATAAAGGAAATGATCACCTGTTTATAATGTGATCCTGGATATTATTCTTGAGAATCGTCCAGTCGTTCTCTTTATCAAATCATTACTATACATACTATTACCGTAATAAAATACAAAGAGCATTCTAGCCATGGAAGCTGGGTAGGTATTTTTTGCAAACCCCATCAATAGTCCCCAGAGCTTCCTGTGAACCACAATATCGGTTATGGTTTTTTTTTTTTTTCACACCTCAAGGCAAGCAGGGTTGACGGATCCCCTATGTGCATTTTCCTTTCTATGGTTTCTCGATGCACTCTTCCTTCTTACGCTTAAGTGCCCTTGCTTTTAGGTAAATTTTCTCTTCTGTACAAAATTACACTGGGCATTGCATGCTCTTCTTAACTTTTTCACAAACAAGTATAGAACCTCATCCAACATTCGTCGAACCTCTCCCTCGCAGAAACTTTTGGAACATCGGACCAAGAAATCGTACCAACAAAAATATGTGAAAAAATTATGTAGGCACATAAATTGATTAGATAGATAAAGGAAGGAAGATGCGTTTAAAGGTAGATTTTCGAAATGCATATGACTCAATCAGTAGAAAATTCATTTATTTCATCATGAAGTGGATGGGATTTTCACTAAGGAAAAACAGTTTGATTTATGGGTGTTTCTGCACTCCTACTTTCTTGATGCTGATACATGGGACTCCTGGAGATTACATCCATAGCGATAAAAGGATCCAGAGAGGAAGACCTTCCCTTTCCCTATTTATTCTCTATGCTGACTACCTCATGCCCTTTGTTAAGTAAGATGAAAAGAATCATATAACAATCAAGTGGATTTTTGCTAACTGAGAAAAGATGGTGGGGAATTAATGCAAATCAAATGTAATTAACAAAATATGAGGGGCTGATTTGGTCTAAGGAACCAGCAGGATCATAACGATCTTCTTGGTTCTAGCTAGTCTTGGACAAAATGGAAGCATAACGAGGATTGGAAGGCTAATTTCTTAAACTTGAGGACAATAATGCCTCAGGTTGTGGGAAAAAATTAGTAAGGATCAGCAACTTGGGTTTACATTTATAAAGTACTAACTTAACATAATCATGTAACAGTCCCTCAATCTTTAATGATGATAGTCGTGTTTATGAGCTCATCATTAGCCAAGTTATGAGATAAAACCCAAATAATTGCATATCAGATGTATAGCATAACTGGAAGAAGATAACATATAACAAATGATTTATTTAAAAAGAACCATCACTTACTAAGACTTTCTTAGCTAACTAAACGATCCACTGGATTTATATCACCAGACAAGTGTGTTATCATCATCAATGGTAGCATCACGACTCATGAGAGAACCACTGACCTATGCTCGAGATATCAACTGTTTTAGAAACCTGATGGTATCTAGTCCTCTTAAGCTGCTTCTTTATATTCACTAATCAAGATCAATGTCGTCATCACTGAGATCATCAATGCTGTCATCATCGTCAAAAAGATCAACGCCGTCGTCACTAAGATCATCAATGCTACCATTGTCATCAAAATCATCAACGCTATTATAATTATCGACATCATCATCATCGAGATCATAACTAACACTAGTGTCCTCTTCATTGAGATGGTCAGTGCCATTATCAACATCAATATCATCATCCTTATTAACATCATCATCATCAAGATCATAACTAACACTAGTGTCCTCTTCATTGAGATCGTCAGTGCCATTATCAACATCAATATCATCATCCTTATTAACATCATCATCATCAAGATTACCAATGTCGTCATCTTCGTCGTCGTAGTCGTCTTCGTCGTCGTTGTCGTCATCAAGATCATCAATGTCATCATCACCACCATCATCCATACTATTGTCATCACCATCGTCCGAATCATTACTATCATCATCTTCATCAACAAATTCTTCACTACATTCATTGCTGTCATCGTCGTCGTCGTCATCACTATCGGAGTAGTCATCAACATCCATTCCAAAGACGGGGGCACCAAAATAAGAGTGACAAAGTCGATCGGCCTTCAAAATTGCATCTACATCAACTGGTGGTGCTTGTTCAAAAGAATCGGGAGTCCATATCTTAATATCTTTCTCAATACCACTACTTGCAATAGTTGTTGAATACGGGTGGGGCTCAACGCAATTCACCACATGCTTATCTCCTTCCATCGCACGCAAAAGCTCTCCATCCTTCTTTCTCCACATAAATATCCGACCACAATCGGACCCACTTACCACATAATCACAATTGGGACCATAAAAATTCACTCCTTTGACCGTATAACAATTACGATGACCTTTATAGATCTTGGGACATTCTTCATCATCAATAGATTGCGATTGCAATGGTTCAGTGCCAAGCCCTTGATCTTTCAAGAAGAGATAAATGTTTTCATTTACATAAGATACCAAAAGTTCGCTTTTACTAGAGAATTTCAATCCCGTAATCGTAGCATTGTGGTTAATCAATCCATGCGGACAGAAAAAATCACATGGCTGACCGCTTAAATCATCCGTACTGGATCTATATCTACGGATGTCATAAAGTCGAGCATATCTATCATTTCCCCCAATTGCAAAGTAATTAGGGTTTCTAGGATCTACAGATATATCATTTAGAGGAACAATGGTTGACCCAACATCCCTGCATACAAAGAGCAACGTACCTGCTTTGGTCCTCAAATCAAAACGCTGAACTACACCGTCTTCCCCGCAACTATAAAACACATATGGACTTCCAAGCTCCAGCGCCAACTTATGAACCTGACCAGCATGTTGCGATAGCCTTATATTAGTGACCCTGCCACCTTCGCAGATCATAGCATGCCTCACCTCTCCATCAGCGGAAGAAGTAACAATGCTTTTATCGTTACTAAAAGGCATGAACTGCGCTTGAAACACATTGTTAGAATGTCCAGAATGAAACGAAAGTCTGATTTTTCCAACATCCCAATCCCATAATATAATCGTTCTATCATCGGAGCCCGAAATAAGAATGTCGCCATCGTCGTTGAAAGTTACCGTATTTACACAACCTCTGTGTTGATTTAGTTTCCTCTGAATTCCAAAGCGCAGCACGAGATTTTCAGATGCGGCGAGGCAATTCGTAAATTTTCTTAGGGAGAGATCGCCGATTTCTCTTTGATAAACGCCGCCGATTCCTTTACTTGTTTTTTTAGTTCTATCCATTTTTATTTTGATATAAATAAAATAGGGTTTCTGATTTTTGCTCGCTCCACATTTCGATAAATAATTTTGTAACTATAACGTAATGAACAATTACAGATCAACCCCCGTTATATCCTCTTAATTGATTTGCACCCAAATGGATAAATCTTTATTTTCTCAGCTAATAAGGTCCGATTTGTTAAGCACAGATTTCTCTACGGGATTAATGCATGGAGAACCCAAATCCAAACTTAAATGAATGAAAGTTTTAAAATCAGGTGTGAAGGATGGCATGATAATTTTGATTGAGATTCTAGAACGCACAAGTTCAAGGTGAGTGCTTGCTAAGTTTCACTTAGCGTACGTTCACAGGGTTGAATTAAACAGTTCAAATTTTCTATGCGTCGGAATTTCCATTGTGGAGTAAAGCTCCATTTGCTCTATTGTTGGAACGTGAGAAAATTGAATCGTTTCAGGATGACGTGTCAAACTTTAAAAGCTATTTTTATTAAATAATAAAATTTTAAAATGATAATATGATATAAATTTAAAACTAAGCGATAATAAATAATAAAATTTAAAAAGTTGTAAATGTTTATAATTTATAAAATATTTATTTTTAGTACAAAAATGACAGTAAAACCAAACACGTCTTGAATGATAAAATAATATTCGTACTAACGTGATATTTTGCGTAAAAATAAAAAATGCATCGATAACATACATATGCTATTTTCTCGACGGCCCTCTAGACCGTGCGACTTGACCAACCAAGTAGAACGTCATCCATAGGGACGTTGCCCATACACCCCACACCTACATGGCTGTCGCTCCCTTGAACACCTTAGCATGGTGATAAACATTTTCTTAAAATTCAATATTCATTTTCAATTCTGATATTTTCTCTCTCGTATTTTCTTTGATATATTCATAGTATGTTGTATATTTATCAACCTTGTGTACCAATCTTTTTTAATGTATATGTTTTTTAATTTCGTAATTTTCGCATTAATTTATAATTTAGTATTAATTATTAGCATACAATCAAACATACATAAAATGATTTAAAACAAATAAATATATAAATTCATACAAACAATTGTTTCCTTTTCGTTGAATTTTCTCCGTTCATGACCTGTTTAGATGTTATGTTCGTTTACACAAGAACGCACCCTTATTCTAGAAAAGGCCAACGTTTTAAAAGTTTCAAACGTACAAATAAAGTTTATATGACCTACTAAACTTTTATTTTCTCTCCATAATTATAACAATTTTCCTATTCTATAACTACTAAAAGTAGTTGGATTCATGTCTCTGGTGCATAGATGTAATAATGGTGTATTAATAATGAGAAATCAACACTTAAACCCATGATATGAAAATAAATTAAAATAAAATATGCATTTTAACACACAATAAAATGTGCATTTCATAATTCAACACAACCACTAGAAGCTTAGGATGTTTACTTTGTGCAGATATATTATGCCAAATAAATGATTACAGTTTGATAATTGAATGGTGACATGTTGGCTTAGTTAAAAGAAACTTGTACTAAAAAGTAATTGTTGACAATAGTTTTGCTCAACCTCGAAATTATAATGTTGCATCGCGAAGAGTAAAGGTTTATTGCTAATCTCTAGGATTAAGGACATGAGAAAGCAAGCATTTGAAGTTAAATGACATGAGATATAGAGTGGTTCGACGAAGCTGTCTACGTCTACTATGAACTTCTCTTACCATTTAACTCCCTTACGATTAAAAGAAATTACAAGAGAATAACAACAACAAATGCACTTAAGACTAATGAAGCAGCTAATTTTAAGGGTTTGTTGTGTGATAAACTCTGAATTGTGTATGGTATCCAGAATTCTTATCATTTCCAACCTCTTTGAAGTGGTTATTTGTTCTCTGATCAAACGACGAACCAACCCGCTAGCCTGGCGCTGGGGGCGGACGTTTTTGATGTATGCATGATATATTTATAGTAACTGAAACTAATGCTTAGACAATAGAGATCATGCGATAAAACAGGCAGGAAGCGCGTCTAGTTGTTGATCTGCCTTAATGGACTTGATGAGTGATAGCTAGCTAAATGGAAGGAAAGTATGGCCAAGATGAATGTTAACAAAAGAACCGTACCAGAAGTATACCCTACGTTACCTCACATTTAATGCACTTGTGCTATAGCGGCATGCTAGGGGAAATGGAACATGCTTCTTGTCAGTAGACACACCTGATTGTACCTCTTGTTGCCTTACTCCCATATGCCTTTGTAGCAAGACGAGTTGAGTTGGTTTGCCGGTCACCGAGACCATGAAGATGATAGGGAATTGCTAAGAGCCGAGGGCTGAGTGCATGCCAAGCCGCGCGAGGGATGACAAGACGAACTGCAAGCCATATGTGGTTGTATTGAAACTGGATCAAATGTCGGATCACACTGAAGTCGACCTTGAACTGAGCCTGTCGGAAAATAGCTAGGAGAGATGCTTAAGAGGGCGGCCAGACTTGGCGTCATACTGAAAGCAGACCGACATGAGTAATGGTCCTCATGATTTATTGGGTAGGAATGAGTAGATGGGCTGATATGGGTCTAGCCTGAACCTGAGACGGTCGCCGAAGGAGCCTTGCCGGCCCACCTTTGACTTTTGGCTAACTTGAGAGAGACTGGCCTGGACCGAGTTGACTTGGACTGGACTGGGCTAGGGTGAGGAGGCTTGATTACTATATCTCATTATTTATGAAAAAATTAAGTAACATTTTTCCTTCCAAGTCCATGCCCGTTTACAGGCACGTGCTTGTTAAATCACGAGGCTTCATTGATTGACGGCGATAGCAGTTGCACTTCTCAAGACATGAAAGAGAGGTGTCATTTCCCTTATGCAGTGGTGTGACACGACACTTGATTATTCTTTAACAGTTGAGATCCATTCGCCATTTTGAGCATAACAGTTGTGACTAAAGGGAGAAGTAATAAATACCCCATTTTGCTTCCACTCATGGAGCTTTTGCTATATAATTTCTTTAAAGAACTGGAATATTGCATGGTTTTCTATTGGTAAAATTGGTTAACTTTGTCCTCTTCTTCCTCTCCAAATGCTCTTTAATGCCCTTGGTTTTGCCAACTTGTTTGAGTTAAAAGAAAGGAGGAAACTTTCATAAGTGTCAAACTATTTTTGCTTATTGCAGTTTGGAACGCTACTTGGTTTTCTGCTTCTTAAGATGGATCTTACCTCACTCCTCGGCCTAGGCTCGTGCTATTTAACCATCTTTTTGATGGCGATTGTTCATCAGTTTTGAGCCAATAATCCAACTGATGCCCAACTGATACTAGTGAGCTTTCTCGTCATCTTACTCTGACATTCCAGAACCAAAGTCGGCTTGAAAGTGCAATTGCTTTGCTGAAAAGTGTAATAGCTAACGCCTCTACCTCTGATGTCACGGTCGAAGTCTTGGTCTGCTCCTTGACGTTGTCCGAAAGCTTTTTGAGACTTCTTGTGAGATTCGATGTAGAAGGCGCTGAAGGTGGTAGCGTACCGCTACTTCCGTAGCAAAATACCGACCGGTCAGTGTCCAGGAGTGTAATCCCGCCTTTTGGCAAGACCGTAACACCAAGGAATTGACTAGTAACCAATGGCGGTCCGTCCTAGAGATCGGTTATACACAGGCTCACTATGGATATCGACGAATTTTGTCCGAGTCCGGATCGAGCTAAAATTGATATAACACGACAAGCGAAGCTATGAGAGCCAACGTTCCAAATTTCAAGTCAATCTAAGTTCGTATGCTCAAGTTACGATCGATGCAAAATTGAATAAAAAGAGCCTCTGTTCGACTCGCTCCGCTTCGCATCCAACAGAGAGCCTCTGTTCGACTCGCTCCGCTTTGCATCCATCAGAAAGCATATGTTCGACTCGCTCCGCTTCGCATCCATCAGAGAGTCACATTTTGACTCGATCATCCAATGCCCACTTCGTATCCACATAACAGAGCATAACCATCAATGCGAACTTTGCACCTTTCATCGATGCGAACAGAGCAGAATCATCGATACGAACAAACCACCTCCATCGATTCGAACAAGGCGTGCTACAGATCGATGCGAAGGAGCAAGCTGTTGATCAATTCGAACTGGGCAACAAAATTCGATGCGAACAAGGCGAGGTCCAAGAATGACTCGGCCAACTCAGCAAAGAAAGTGGATCAACATGAGGAAGGCTCGCCACGTCACCTCCAGATTACGCGCGCCCATCGATTCGAAGTGATCGAGTCGAACAGGACCGAGTCAAAATAAGGGAGTCGAACGAAACAGCCAACCGAAGATCCTAATTCGTATCGATCATATCTCCTAATCTACAAGTCCAAATGATATGAAATTTTCACAGAAGTCTACGTACATGCTAAAGAATGTCCACGCCAAATTTCGACTCCATTGGATGAAATCTTGATCGATACGAAATCTGTTCGTATCGATCACGGATCGGGCCAAAACTTCACGGGCTTGGGCGCGCGGACCTGGTCACGTGCCAGAGAGGGTCTCCCGAGATTTGAGCGAAATACCAGTCTCCTACACCTATAAATAGAGACCCAAGGCATACAGAAAATGGGCATCTTCCCCTGGGAATTCTCCAACGCCCAGACTCTGCCGGATCCAGATCTAAACTCCATAGCTGCTGCCAATAACGAATTTCACTGCTGTAAATCATAATTATCTGCTGTAACTCGCTGAATTCACTTGTAATCATCAAAGAAAGATAAATAAAGTAATCAACTTCATAGTGGACGTAGGCGATATGCCGAACCACTCTAAATTCTTGTGTCTCCGTGCATTTTAGTTACTTTCATATCTGAAATTTGGAGTTTTTGTTAGATAATCCTCTTTTTCCATTTAATTTCTTCACTTTATCTCTTCAAAAACTTTCGAAGAGTGTTGTGCCCAATTTTGGTACAAACACTTTGGTGCTTTCACTGAGAAAACCCAATTTTTCTCTTGCTCTTTGGATCTCCTATCTATATCGGATTGCATAAATCCAAGAAGAAGATCCAGATCTAAAACTTTGAAGCCCTTCCATTCTATTCAGATTTGCATCAGATCTAGGAAAGGACTTTCATCAATTCACCATGGTAAGTACACGGACTACCTCTACAGCTGCTGATTAGAGGTAGTCCGTGTACTTACCATGTTGATTAGAAGAGTGTTGTGCCCAATTAGAAGAGTGTACCTCTACAGCTGCTGATTAGAAGAGTGTTGTGCCCAATTTTGGTACAAACACTTTGGTGCTTTCACTGAGAAAACCCAATTTTTCTCTTGCTCTTTGGATCTCCTATCTATATCGGATTGCATAAATCCAAGAAGAAGATCCAGATCTAAAACTTTGAAGCCCTTCCATTCTATTCAGATTTGCATCAGATCTAGGAAAGGACTTTCATCAATTCACCATGGTAAGTACACGGACTACCTCTACAGCTGCTGATTAGGGAGGACGGGACATGCAGAATCCCGCGCAGTTGCCTCCATCAAACCAAGATTCCGTCGGACCTTCAGATCCAACAGGCCCGGTTAGCAGACAAGAGTTTCAGATGCTGCTCCAAGAATTGACCCAGAGTCGACAACAGCTAACTGAAAAATTGCGCGCCAACATAGAGTTGACCAACCAGTTAAATCGCCAAAGGCGCAGAAGATCCAGAAGAGACCAAGGTTCTTATTCTTCCACAGAGAGTTCAGCCTCATCTGACGGTCATCACCAATCCACGCGCCCACGGTTGGATGTAAGCTACACCCAGGCCATTGGGCACCAACCTGCTTCGAATCTTGGACAACCCAGAACTGGACCATCCACTAGTCATCATACAGGACCTTCATCCCGAGGAGGTGCTGCTTCTTATCATGTCACGGGCAACATTGCTACTACCACCGCTACCGAACAAGGAGTTAATGCTAGAAACCAAGCTGATCCTCATCGCAGCCAACGAGAGCATACTCCTGAGCCTTATGTCCCTGAAGATGTTGAACCAAGGAGGCGAGGCACGGATCGTCGACCGCGTCTGCTCTAGACTCGCGCTGTGGAACCCAACCACACCTTGGCACAGCAAGCTCCTAGCATCCGTATGCTGGATATACCAAAGATGATCCACCAAATGATTCGTGAAAGTCAGGGTCTCTCCAATGACGACTAGGGAATCTCCCGGAGTCATACCCCTTTCATCGATGACATATTGTATGCTGAACCACCTCGGCGCTTAAGGATGCCAACTTTGCCAGTATATGAAGGAAGTTCTGATCCCACTCAACACATCCTGAAGTACGAATGGCTGATGAATGCTACGAGAGCTGATGATGCAGTAAAATGCCGTAGTTTCCCTATTTCCCTAGGGGGCATTGCAACCATGTGGTTTACTCATTTTCCACCACGATCCATTTCTAATTTTGATCAAATGTCCACCAAGTTTGTTGAACGATTCCGTATGCACGTAGCGATGCCTAAAGATGTTAACACTCTGTCTAGTGTCACACAAGCTCCCGGAGAAACACTTAGACGTTACTTGGAGCGATTCCATGCTGCATGTGCAGAAATAAGCAATCCCAATGACAACTCTATCCTGATGGCATTGACTAAAGGGATTGACCCTAATTCCGAGTTCGGAAATTGGTTAGCTGGGAAACCACTTGCGTCATTGGACCGTTTCTACTCCAAGGCAGCCCAATTCTTGAGAAGGGAGGATGCGAAATAGTCTAGGAAGCAGGATGACGCAGGACCCAACATCGAAGGAATCCAGAGTAACATCGCTGTTAAACAGTCCGTAGAGAGTTCTGGAAAAGTTCAGTTGAACGTACAAAATAAACAGAATCAGTAGAGGGACAATGGAAATCAAAGCAAAAAACGCGATCAGAATCGCGGTCCACGGCGTAGAGCTTCCATGTACGATAATTACACTCCATTGAACACGTCGTTGGAAAATGTGTACTTGCAGACCTGCAATACCATGCAATACAAGAAACCTGCCCCGAAACCACCAACTGAAAGACAAATTCAGACAGGGAAGTTTTGTAGATTCCATAAGAGTTATGGCCATAATACAAATGAGTGTCATTATTTACAAGATCTCATCGAGAAACCGATACGTGGGTGGAAGTTGGATCAGTATGTGCGGGCGCCGTAGTCAGGTGGTGCGGGCCCATCAAATCTGAATCATGCACCAAAATCAGGAAAGACAAGAGGAACCCGCTCGTACATGTGGGATGTTGGTTATCAATACAATAAGTGGTGGTCCTCACCTAGCAGATCAAAGCTGGAAGGAAATGGAGTCGTATGCCAGTTCTATCAAGCATGCGGACTTCGAGTGTTGTAGTAGTTTTGATGAAGGGGCTCCGGCCAAGCAACAGAAGACGATGACAGATGACATCGTGTTCAGGAACAGAGACGCTGACAAAGTCGAAGCCCCCACTATCGACCCGCTGGTCATCTCAGCTCAAGTAGGTCCTGCTTGGATGAAGAGGATCTTGGTTGACAGTGGAAGCTCTGTGAATATCATGTTTAAACGAGCTTATGATCAAATGAGGATGGAAGCAAAGGACTTCAAACCCTGTCAATCTCGAATCCATGGTTTCAACGGAAGTGCTACAATACCCACCGGAATGGTGGAACTACCAGTGGAGTTGGGAGTTGGAGAATGCCGAAGAGTACGGATGTTACAGTTCGTTGTGTTGGACATAGACTCCCCTTATAATGCTTTCTTGGGCCGACCGGCCCTCGCTGAATTTAGGGCAGCCATTGCCCCGTGGTGTTTGACTTTAAAGTTTCCCACTGATTGTGGAGTGGGAATCATTCAAGGAGATCAGGCTGCTGCAAGAGCCTGTTATGTTGCCGAGCTGCGGGAGGCGTAGCGAAAGGAGAAAGGAAATGGCGTAGAGGAATCTCTCTGCGTCCGCTTTACTGATAATTAACAATTAACGCCCGGGCCTAGGCCCGGGCACCCCAGCCAATTCCAAAGGGATCTTGACCCAAGAGAAACTGAAGACGAAGAAGAACCTAAAGAAAGTCAAGCATCCCCGGCCAAACTGACGATTGATGTCCCAATTGACGATGACGATGATTCGAAAATGATAAAGATTGGGTCTCAGCTAAGCCAGCAAACTCAAGAGGAATTGGTTGAATTTCTACGGGCGAATCTTGATGTATTCGCCTGGACGCATTTC
Source organism: Allium fistulosum (assembly GCA_030737815.1). NCBI lineage: Eukaryota > Viridiplantae > Streptophyta > Magnoliopsida > Asparagales > Amaryllidaceae > Allium > Allium fistulosum. Next base: position 285,355,837 of record CM060904.1, on the reverse strand, counting down.
GACATGTGTGGGATCTCGCCGGACATCGCGAGCCACACTCTGAATATTGACCCGCGGCATGTCCCGGTCAAGCAGAAAAGGCGTGGTATGGATCCAGAGAGATCTGCCGCCCTTAAAGAAGAAGTAGAAAAGCTTAAAGCGAACGGGTTCATTCGAGATGCGCTATATCCTGAATGGGTGTCGAATCCCGTGCTCGTCCGAAAGCCGAACGGAAAGTGGAGAACATGTGTCGACTATTCCGATCTGAATAAAGCTTGTCCCAAAGACAGTATCCCGCTTCCCAGAATTGATCAGCTAGTAGATTCGACAGCTGGGCATGAACTCTTATCCTTCATGGACGCGTATTCTAGCTACAATCAGATACCGATGCATTTACCCGATCAAGAATATACCAGCTTCGTAACCAATCTGGGACTTTACTGTTACAAAGTTATGCCATTCGGACTCAAGAATGCCGGAGCTACTTATCAACGATTGGTCAATCGGATGTTTGCCAATCAAATCGGGAAAACAATGGAAGTATATGTAGACGACATGCTTGTGAAGTCACGACTCTCCACCGACCATGTTAAAGACCTGGAAACTATGTTCAACATACTTCGAGAATACAAAATGAAGCTAAATCCACTGAAATGTCACTTTGTAGTTGCATCTGGAAAATTCCTTCGGTTCATCGTCAACGCTCGAGGGATCGAAGCTAATCCTGAAAAGATCTGGGCTATCAGAAATCTTGAGACTTCAAAAACCATAAAGCAAGTCCAGAGTCTCAATGGAAAAGTAGCGGCATTGAGCAGGTTCATTTCAAAGTCCACTGACAATTGCATTCCCTTCTTGGATCCGATCCGAAAAGGGAAACGAAACTTTGAATGGACCACGGAGTGTGAGGGCGCTTTCCAAGCACTAGTTCAACATCTATCCACACCACCTATCCTATCGAAGCCTATTGATCATGATAAGTTGTTCGTATATTTGGCGATATCAGAAAACGCTATCAGTGCTGCATTAATTCGAGAAGAAGACAAGATACAGAAACCAGTATACTACGTCAGCAAACGATTGACTGGAGCCGAAAGGAATTATCCGAAGCTAGAAAAGTTTGCTTATTTCCTAGTTATTGCGTCAAGAAAGCTCTGACCGTATTTCCAGGCACATCCCATTATTGTTTACACCGACCAGCCGTTACGAGAGGTCCTTTCGCGGCCTGAGACGTCTGGTAGGTTACTCAAGTGGAACATCGAACTGAGCCAGTTTGACATTACTTACACTCCAAGACGGGTCATTCAAGGACAAGTCCTAGCCGATTTCATAGCTGAATTTACCGTTCCAGAGGACTTGCCCGAAACAAGTAAATCCACCGAATACGTTTGGAAGCTTTATACCGATGGTGCATCAAACGACCGGTGTTCGGGCGCTGGTGTTGTACTTGAAACTCCCGAAGGCCGATCCATATGTTATGCTTTGAAGTTCGATTTTCATGCGACTAATAATGAAGCTGAATATGAAGCCCTCTTAGCTGGCTTGAAACTTGCTAGAGATTTGAGAATTATCGCAGTGGAAATCTATTGTGATTCACAATTAGTTGTGTGTCAAGTACGGGGAGAGTATCAAGCAAGAGATCGAAGGTTGGCTGCTTACTTAGCTCGAGTTCAGGAAGTACTAAATCAGTTTGATTATTTTGCCATTTATTGTATACCTCGAGAACACAACCAAAAAGCCGATTCATTGGCGAAGCTAGCCAGCACAGGCAAAGCTCAGCAAATGGGACTCGTTCCCGTAGAAGCGTTATCCTCCCCGAGCATTGACCGGGCAGAAATAGACCGGGTATGCGAAACCGTCCTCGAAAAGGATTCATGGATGACTCCACTCAGAAGTTACATTGAGCACGGAACCCTGTCGAAGCGCAGGAGTGAAAAGAGACAAGTCCTTCGGAAGGCCTCACGATTTACCATCCAGAATGGAATCATGTACAAAAGAGGGTACTCAGTCCCTCTACTTCGGTGTATCGCTCATGATGAAATTAAACGAGTATTGCACGATGTGCACGAGGGAGAATGTGGCGATCACACCAGGGGGCAAGCACTTGCCAAGAAAATACTTCGATACGGATATTACTGGCCGACCGTGAATCGCGATGCGTCGGATTATGCAAAGAAATGTGATAGGTGCCAGAAATATGCCTAAATTCCTAGAGCTCCTCCTACCGAGATAACGCAAATGGTCAGCCCATGGCCGTTTGCAATGTGGGGCATCGACATCATTGGTGCTCTACCTCTGGCAAAAGGTGGTGCGAAATACGCCATCGTCGCAGTTGATTACTTTACAAAGTGGGCTGAAGCCGAAGCTCTTGCTACCATAACAACGAAGAAAGTAATCAACTTTGTAGTTCGCAACATCATCTGTCGATTCGGTCTCCCACACACCATTATTACGGACAACGGAACCCAATTCGACAGTGCTGAATTTAAAGATTTCTGCAAACGATTTCACATCCAAAAGAAATTCTCTGCAGTTGCACACCCTCAGGCAAACGGACAGGTCGAAGCAGTTAATAAAGTTATAAAATCCATTCTGAAAAAACGACTGGAAAAGGTTGGGGGCAAGTGGGTCGATGAACTTCCTATGGCTTTATGGGCTTACCGAACAACCCACAAGACTGCGACCGGCCACACTCCATTCTCTCTCTCTTATGGTTCAGAAGCCGTTATTCTAGTTGAACTAGAAGTATCTTCTCATCGTGTGACATACCATGATCCAAAGACAAATGCTATATTACTTGCTGAATCTCTCGATCTACTAGATGAGAAGCGTGAAGAGGCTGATTTGAGGGCAGCCGCGTACCGAAGTCGAGTCGCCCGATTGTATAATGCCAAGGTCCGCCCGTGAACCTTTGAACTAGGCGATCTCGTCCTAAAAAGAATTTATCCGGTTCCTTCGCATATGAAGCCGACATGGGAAGGACCGTATGTTATTGAACGAAGGCTCGGAGATGACACATTCAAATTATCGACCGTTGACGGTCTTACTTTGCCAAGAGCCTGGAATAGCGAGAGTCTTCACCGCTACTACACATAACAGGCTATGTTTATCCATTTAGTTTATTTTCCATTTCACAATTTGTTTCTGCATTTCGAAATTAGAATGTGTAATAAGGCAACTAACTTTGCCATATTTTCTTATTTCAGTAATAAAATGCAATCTCTTCGAGCCAGAGCTGTGATTTACTTGAAATGCTTCATATGATCATCACTATGCACGGAGAGCTAAGTTTCACCATACGGTGGAATTTTATCAAATAGAGTGTGACTGTGATGCAACCGGTCACTCGCTAAGCGAAACCCGAGATCGGGGACAAGCCATCACATCAAAGTCAAAAACGGATTGATACACGACAATCCCTCACTTAACTCCCGGTTCCTAGAGCGCGAACTGGAGTATTAAAAATACGTCTACCAAGAGGGTGGATCTATCCTCCTAACGACTTCGTCCGTATCTGAACCAAGTTCGAGGAGGGTGGACCCGTCCATCTAACGACCTCACTTGTTAACTTAGGGTGGATGTGATCCGACCATCCATGATCCTGATACAACTCTGGATTTCTAAAGTGCGAGAGTGAGCATAAACATCAACACCGAACTCCCAGAGTGCGAGTCGGAGTATAAACATCAACTCCAAATTCGCAGAGTGCGAAACGGAGTATAAACGACAACTTCGAACTCCCAGAGTGCGAGTCGGAGTATAAACAACTCCGAACTCCCAGAGTGCGAGTCGGAGCATAAACATCAACTCCGAATTCCCAGAGTGTGAAACGGAGTATAAACAACAACTCCAACTCCCAGAGTGCGAGTCGGAGTATAAACACCAGCTCCGGATTCCCAGAGCGCGAAACGGAGTATAAACAGAAACTTCAAGTTCCCAAAGCGTGAATTGAAGTACAAATATCAACTCCGAACTCCCAGAGTGCGAGTCGGAGTATAAATGTCGATTCCAAGTCCCCAGAGCATGGACGTATGATTTAAACTTGAGCCGGCGTAACCATCCGCTGATAAACAAATGAGAATCCCTGAAGTGTGGATATGATTATCGACAATCAAATAAGCATGGATGAATTACTCAATCTCCGCTTGTCTCAGACATCCGTTCGGTGGCACTAGACTCAACATGTTATAAGTGAGAAGCGATCGTCGACTGATGTTCTACAACTCACCCCCAAGACTAGGGGGCAGGACTTAAGCATCGACCATTGACTGAAGCGATGCGACGTAAAAAATTCAACTCGCTTCCCGGTCGCAAACCATGTCCACGGTATCCGAACTTGGCGAACAAAAAAAACTTTATTCGGAAGCTGAAACTTCACAAGTGCACTTCAGATATTGAAACACTTAGGCAAATACACAATGACAGAAAAGAAGTCAAAAAAGAGAAGTTTCATTTCTATTGTTTGTAAAAGAAGTTCGTGTACAAGTTTGTTCCAAAAAATTCCTACTAGCAGGGGCCGAACCCGCATCTATACACGGCCAACAAAATGAAAGTCAAAATACACCGAGTGAGCATGTCTAATCTTTCTTCTTCCTCGACTTCCTTTTTGGTGTGAACCCGCTGGAGCCGCCGCTACCTTTTCTCTTTGAGCCTTTTCCTGTCGGTGGACGGTCTCCGGGCGGGGGCATAATTTCAACTTCCTCCTCCGAACTCGAATGAACGGGGATGCTCCCTGCCGGCGGAGTCAGAGGGATAGGATCAAATGTGGAAGATGGAATGGCCTTACTAGTGTCGGAAAATGTACCACCAAGCGATATCATTCTAAGCGGAGCTGGACCAAGTGTCGCCGTCCCACCTCCAAAACTGCCGCCATGTGCTGCGGCATCCATTTCAGCGGCGATTTATGCCAAGATTTCCTCTTCAGTAACCGCTCGAGCCTCGCTGGGAGCGTCAGTAGTCGGCATCGAAGATCTTGTGGCAGGAATACCTCCGCCCATGACGAATGTTAAGTCAGCTAAAGGATCGCCATGACGGAGAAAGAGTTCTTCCATCAACTGCTCATCAAATACAAGTGTGCTTCCCTACGCATCGTCGGGCGAGGCAGTTGTAGTTACGGTGATCGCTTCGGTCACGATAGCCTCCTGCGTCTGGTATGATTCTTGAGTAGCAGGAGGCATGGCCAGTGCAACGTCAATCACAGGACAAAAATAAGAGAATTGTCAGAATTTAATCCAGATAAAGTTTCCGACTTGAGGCAAATATGTGGAATGTTCAGAATACCTTCCTCGGTTTGATTTGTAGACGGCGGAATGGCTTCAGTAACTTGCGCTGTGGCCGGAGACATTTGCGGCTGATCCGGATTATAGGCAGGAACAGCTTGGGGATCGACCGCAGACGAGAGATCGGGCTGGGTTGACGCTGGAACTTCAAGACTCGCCTCATGATGGTCAACCCCTGAACCCTCTCCTATTTCAAAGTGCTGGGCGCCAAGTCTTTCCTTCTCATGCATAATCATTGACTCGTGAAGAATCTTCCTTTCATCTTCATTCAGAATGCGATTCTCGAGTTCAAATTCATCCACAGACCCACCCAGATGCGCCTCCTTCTCTTCCTCAACCAGTCGGCCCCAAGCGTTGTAAAGATGCGTCGGATAATCATCGAGCCAGGCTAGACCCCTGTGCCTCAGCACGTTAGCATTATAAACAACGAGAAGGTCTTCGATGTCAACCTCTAGCCTGGACTCGGCCGACTTCACTTTCTCCTCGACCTCAGTCTCCACCTTGTGGACTTTAGCCACAGCTGCATCCCGCTCACCCCTAAGCAGAACAGTTTGTTCGCACGCCTCCTGGGCTGCGTTGTTTGCGTCATCCCTTTCCTTGGCCATATCGGAAAATTTAGCCTTGAGCTCGTTAAGTTCCTTGACCGCCGCATCCCGCTCGGCGGTAACTGTAGTATTCCGATGGCCCATCTCCTCCACCAAGGCAACATGTGTCTGCCTCAACCTCTCCATGGCCACTTTCGCTTCGTCAGCTTTTTTGGTGGCCGTAATTTCAGATTTTCGAGAAGACTCGGCCTTAGCAATGAGCACTTGAATGATCCGGTCCCTTTGAGCAAGATCGGCCTCCATTTTCTCAAGTGCTTTGGCTCGCTCAAAGGCCACCTTAGAAGCTTTCTCTGCAGCCTTTACCCACTCTCTGTACTGGGTGTAGATGTCATGAACGTAATCATGCATCGTTTTTTCCACTCCAGAGGGGATTCTCTTTAAGTGAAGTGGGAAGACGTAGCCATCGAAGCATATGTTCAGAAAATCCTTCCTCATCTGAGCCAATTTGAGGGCCCCTTCTCCTGTGGGCTCAGCTGGGACCTGCTCTGAATTATTGAGGCCGTGGTTTCGACTCTCTGGAGATGAGTCTCGGATCTAGAAGTATGAGAAGACAGCCTATGACGAGGAGGCTCTGGCGGATGTGGAACAAGAACAGGGGGTGGAGACGGAAGTCTAAGAGGAGGAGAGCGAGATCTAGATCGATGTCTGTATTCTCTGTCCCTGTCCCGCTCGTACCTCTCTGGACTAGAGTACCCGCGATCGCGGTCTCTATCCGAGTCTCTCCTGCGGGAGTCATAATAGGTAGAAGACTTTCGGGCCGAACGAAGATTCCCAAGCATCAAACTCCTCCCAGACATAGTACCTGAAAATGAGAAACGAAGAAAGAGTTAGTGATTTCTTAAGTTGGACGATTTACAGTTATGAATCATGTAGTGCAGTGAAGTGTATGCATGTGCAACCCCCCGACCAACCGGAAATGTCGACCGCATTCATAGCAAGCGACCTGCTCAGCTCAAGAGCATTGTCAAGCTCCTCCATCCCGGTGTCGTGTTGAGACGACACATAATCCGAAATCGGAATATCAGCAAGCCCTTCAAAAGGATTCTCTACTGGCGGGGAAGGAGCCTCCGAAATTCTAATCCCCGGGACGGGCAAGGACATAACCATGGATTTTAATCTCTCGGATTTAGAACGCTTGTGAGCAGCAGCCTTGCCTTTTCTCCTTCCTCCTGAATCCTGAACAGCTTGGAGCTCATGATCGGTAGGCGTTCTCTCCGGATCGACTTCTTCGGCTATTACGACTCCGGGCGCTTTGCGCTTCACCCATTTCTCCGAGACCACTCTAAGTGTCCTTCCAGCCATATGCTCTGCCTCCGTTCAATTAGCCCGACAGTCCTCAAGTTTCTTTCGGTCAGAACCAAGTCGATATGTCTCTCTTCGCCCGGAACCGCTTGGGGAATCTGAACTAGCTCTCTGAAGTATGCACCGTCAGGTCGAGAGATTGCAGCTATAAAAGAAGAGAAGTATGTCAGTTTTGAGGTCGGTCATAATTATCTCGATAATTCAAGGGAGAGATTGCAACGCTTACGTTTATCCAACCACCGCCTAGCGAATCCAAGGGGCACCGAACGTAGAACCATTCAGTTTTAAAGTAACTTAGCCTTCCCCAGGAGCCCATTACAATGTGGCAGTTCCTGACCGCTTCCAAGAAGATGAAAGAAGGACTGTTTCCACGACTCTTAACATTAAATAGATATCTAATCTCGATCGGCTTTGGTGGTCGAAAGAGAATCTCCATAAACAAAATAAAGGTGCTATTCAACAGAGCATATCCATTGGGGTGTAGCTGGGATGGTGCTATTCCAAGAAATGATAACATCTCCCTTATATATTGATTGAAAGGAGGGAGTGTCCCCGCTGTACAAGCGTGACGGTTGAAAGTAGTAAACCCCTCCGGGGGATCATGTGGCCTGTCATTCGGCCCAAGCAGTAACACGTCGTCAAGCGACAAGCCATGCCTTAAACAAATCCGTCCTAACATATCCTTGGAGATACCAGACGACACAGAATCTTGCGGACAAAAAATGAACCGGGCACCTGGACGGTCGTCCGGAGCTGGGTCTATAACTTCGGCTTCAATGACCGGTATCTCGATGGTTGAAGGAATTGAACTCGGGAGTTCCTGCTGCTGAGAACTTGAAGGTTCCATGACTAACTAGCTTATGAAAAATCATTGTTAAACAAACAATAACGCTCGTGCATCCCCCAGTGTAAAATGTGTGAGTGTGTTGTGCAGTACTGTATATCACTTAAGAAGTTCTACATAATTGGAGAAAACATGAAAACGACGAGACTTCGAAATTCAGTCGGAAGGACCGTCATCGCTGACCGTCACAACCGTGCCATCGATCCAAGTTAAAGTTTGTTATCATTTTGCTAAATTATAGTTCCATCGACGAGCTTCGCAAGACAGTCAGATGTGCCATTCTAAGGTCAAGTCCAATTATGCAAGTTCGAAGCTCGTCGGAGTCAGTTTCTCAAGTGTACAGGGAATTACGGGTTCTTTAACGTTCAATTCGTATCGATCGATAGATCCATGTTCGCATCGATCATTCGTATTCATCTGCGTGCAAGTTCGACTCGGTCAAAAGGCTTGGGAGTTCGAATCGATCCAAGAGGAGTGTTCTCATCCATCAATTGGGATGCCGTCGTATCGATCCTTTTCGACTCGATGATTTCGAATCGATCGAGGACTCTGGGTTTCGAATCCATCAGACGCAACCCCTTCGCATCGGTCAACACGCTCGAGATAATCGCGTCGATCATCTCGACTCGATGCAACAGCATCGCCATCGATCGATACGAAGGCCTCTATCTCATCATCTCGAAGCCTTCCGGATCGACACGAAAACGAGGACCAAGTCATCTTCCTTCACACTCCTTCTTCCCCAGATCGATTCGAACTCCATTTTGTCCTTCCTCGACCTCGCACGTTATCTCCTTCCTCGAGCAATGTTCGGACACAGATTCAAATGGAATGGCATGAGAATTTGGATCTCTTCGTGTTACGACTGGATTTGTTCAATTGATTACCTGATTTCGATAAATGGTTGAAGGAATTAAGGGTTTTGGTTCGATTCGAATTCGAGCAGTTTTCCCTTCTTAGAAGCGATACGAAAGCAAGGCACAACAGTAAAAAGTGAAAAGTGAAAAAATGGCTAAGTACAGAGTATTTATATGGGCTTAAAGGTGAATGGAATAAACGATTCGGCTCCCAATGGATTCGACCGGTTACAAAGCGCCACCACGGGATCGATTCGAACAAGTTGTTCGATTCCATGAACTCAAGTCTGCATCGATGCGAAGCCCTTCTTCGCATCGATCATCTTCGACTCCATCCCCAGAGCATCGATACGAACGAACGGTTCAAATCCATCAGATCGCAGCTCCCAGAAGCCAATGCCTATCGATACGAATGACCGCTTCATATCCATCAAACCCCATATCCATCGATTCGAAATTCTCATTTCGTATCCATCAATGCAATGAATACTGATGCAAAAGCAATGTTTTAACCTTCTACACCGATCCGGGAGAGGATCGATATGAAGGAACAGTCAAAAACAACCATCGAGCGTTGTTACAACAAATTCACGTCGGTTCAGGAGAGGATCGATACGGAATTCAATATAAGATAAACTGACAACGACTCGTGAACGTCAGCGAGAGTCAGGTTAACATATATGCATATATGTCGGACTAATATTCAATATTCTAGACTTACAGGAACTGAAAACTCATTTGATAACGGTTACAACAACAAACGACTAATCATTAGCGTACAGCAATCAGTTGCAACAATACAGGGTACAGCAGTTGACAGTCAACAATTTGCATTATCAAGAAAAACAATCGAAGACTACAGCTTTCATAAAAAAAAACGATAGCTATTCAGAATAAAGATTGCAGCGCTTCAAAGCACATCATGTTCCCACAAGACGTACTTCAGGGGGCAAATGTTATCCCGCCTTTTGGCAAGGCTGTAACACCAAGGAATTGACTAGTAACCAATGACGGTCCGTCCTAGAGATCGGTTATACACAGGCTCACTATGGATATCGATGAATTTTGTCCGAGTCCGGATCGAGCTAAAATTGATATGACAGGGCAAGCGAAGCTATGAGAGCCAACGTTCCAAATTTCATATCAATCCGAGTTCGTATGCTCAAGTTACGATCGATGCAAAATTGAATAAAAAGAGCCTCTGTTCGACTCGCTCTGCTTCGCATCCATCAGAGAGCCTCTGTTCGACTCGCTCTGCTTCACATCCATCATAAAGCATCTGTTCGACTCGCTCCGCTTCGCATCCATCAGAGAGTCACATTTCGATTCGATCATCCAATGTCCACTTCGTATCCACATAACAGAGCATAACCATCAATGCGAACTATGCACCTTTCATCGATGCGAACAGAGCAGAATCATCGATACGAACAAACCACCTCCATCGATTCGAACAAGGCATGCTACAGATCGATGCGAAGGAGCAAGCTGTTAATCGATTCGAACTGGGCAACAAACTTCGATGCGAACAAGGCAAGGTCCAAGAATGACTCGGACAACTCAGCAAAGAAAGTGGATCAACATGAGGAAGGCTCGCCACGTCACCTCCAGATTACGCGCGCCCATCGATTCGAAGTGATCGAGTCGAACAGGACCGAGTTGAAATAAGGGAGTCGAACGAAACAGCTAACCGAAGATCCTAATTCGTATCGATCATATCTCCTAATCTACTAGTCCAAATGATATGAAATTTTCACAGAAGCCTACGTACATGCTAAAGAATGTCCACGCCAAATTTCGACTCCATTGGATGAAATCTTGATCGATACGAAATCTGTTCGTATCGATCACGGATTGGGCCAAAACTTCACGGGCTTGGGCGCGCGAACCTGGTCACGTGCCAAAGAGGGTCTCCCAAGATCTGAGCGAAATACCAGTCTCCTACACCTATAAATAGAGCCCAGGGCATACAGAAAAGAGGCTTCTTCCCCTGGGAATTCTCCAACGCCCAGACTCTGCCGGATCCAGATCTAAACTCCATAGCTGCTGCCAATAACGAATTTCACTGCTCTAAATCATAATTATCTGCTGTAACTCGCTGAATTCACTTGTAATCATCAAAGAAAGATCAATAAAGCAATCAACTTCATAGTGGACGTAGGTGATACGCCGAACCACTCTAAATTCTTGTGTCTCTGTGCAATTTAGTTACTTTCATATCTGAAATTTGGAGTTTTTGTTAGATAATCCTCTTTTTCCATTTAATTTCTTCACTTTATCCCTTCAAAAACTTCCGAAGAGTGTTGTGCCCAATTTTGGTATAAACAAGGAGGCTCATTTGTATAAAGCTGGATCTTTTGAGAGGCCCTAAGGCACGGGCCTTTCCTTCTTTTTCTCTTTTTCAACTAGTTAGCGTTAGAAAATCTTCGTAAGCTTAACGAGTTACGCATTATGCCCTTGTGCTCTTTGAACTGAATGAAATAGATCTTTTGTTGCTAACTTTGTTCATGAAATTTGTTATTCTGTCTTTGCTTTTATCCTATGACTTATAGAGAAACATATATGTGATAGCCGAAGTAGCTCCTACATTATGTGCAAAAAATGTTTCCTTTTATTTTGGATATGTTAAATAGCAATGTGGTTATGTGACGGGTTGAGCCTGGACATGCATATAAACTAAGTGTCAGCTGGGTGTTGAGTGGCGGGCGGCACGGGTCTTAAGTGAGAGCGCATGATTGCCAGTGGGTTCTCCTAGAAAATAAAAGATCATGTGCAGAGTGGCGGACGGGCCCAGCTCGAAATGGAGTGCATGAGGTCTCAAGGGTTCTCCTGGGTAAGACGTCATCACTTGTAGGATGAATGATGGTTCTTGCTTGAATCGGAGCACATGGTTGGCTCGAGCATTTTATATAAGTGTTGTATTAAATAGTGAGATGGACGGTAAGCACCGCCTTTCACATGAACTTAGCAAATTGTATAACTTATTTTCAAGAGTAAGAACTTATCTGCGATGCTGGGCTGAACTTGTAAGTATGCTTGAGTAGGACACTGGCCGTTAAGCCCGAACATTTTTAGACATGTCAACAGCACCCAGCTACTTTTGGGAATGGTTGAGAGCGAAGATGGATGAGTGTGCTGCTTGATGGCCTAAGGGGGATGGCTGATCCAAATATAACCCGGAGTTCTAAGCCGCTCAAGGACCCTTCAAGTAGGAACGTGTGATATGTGCCCATGATTATAAGGCTTGATGTCTTGCCTCCGGGTTTAGCTACGAGTGCAGACTGGCCTGGGTATTCTTGTAGGAGGAGGCATTTTTGGGCAGAGAGAGACGTGTGTTTCTTCCCTTTCCTAAGGGTGGGGATGCCGCTTATACAGGTATAGCCGAAGCCACTTGATGAAAGATGGAGGGCGGAGGAACTCGACCTTCGATGGTTAGTGCGATCCTTATGCAAAATATGCATGCAATCTCCATAACTTGGCTGATAGTAGTAGCAATATGAGGGAGTGGGCAGGTAATGTGGGCATACGACATAAAGCCAAACTGTGATTATGGCCCAACGTCTTAAGGTGATCATGCCTACCTACTTGTTCTAGCACCAAGCTGTTAACGCCCACCACAAGTTAGAGTGTGTGGCTATTAACCACAAGGTCGGAAGTTGGCCCTCCTTCTAGCACCAAAATGTTAACTATTTTTTCATCAACCTCAAAATTATGATGATGTGTCGTGAAAAGAAAAGGTTACTTGCTAATCGCTAGTCTTAAGGATGGAAAACCATGGAAAAGCAAGCATTTAGAGATAAATGACACAAGACGTAGAGTGGTTTGGCGAAGCTGCCTACGTCTACTGTGAAGTTCTCTTACTATATGGCTTTCTTACAATTACAAGGAATTGCAAGAGAATATTAGAAAAGAGGCACCTAAAATTAATGAAGTAGCTAATCTTATGGATTTGCTTTGTGATAAACTTTGAATTGTGTATAGTATCCAGAGTTCTTATCATTTCCAACCTTTGTGAAGTGACTATCTGTTCTTGGATTAAATAACCAACCAATCTGCCAGCCTGGCACCAGAGGCGGCCTCTTTGATGTTGCATGCATGATATATTTATAGTTGCTGAAACTGATGCTTGGACGGTTGAGATCGTGTGGTAAAATAAGTAGGATGCGCACCTAACCATTGATCCAGATGAATGGGCTTGATAGGAGACAACTAGCTAAATAGAAGGAAAGCGTGGCTGAGATGAATGCCAACTGGAGAACCGCAACAGAAGTATGTCCTGCCTTACATCACATTTAATGCATTTGTGCTATGGCGGCATGCTAGGAGAATGGAACATGCTTTTTGTCAGGAGTAGGTACACCTAGTTATTCCTCTTATCATCTTACTCTCGTATGCTTAGGTGGCAAGATGGGACGAGTTGGTTTGTTGATCATTGAGACCATGAAGAGGATAGAAAATTGTTCAGAGCCAAGGGTCAAGGGTATATTGAGCTGGGTGAGGGATAAGGAGATGACCTGCAAGCCGTATGTGGATGTACTAAAACTGGATCAAATGACTGTCCATGCTGAATTCAACCTTGAACTGAGCCGGTCGACAAATAGGTAGGAGAGATGCTTAAGTAGGTGGTCAGATTTGGTGTCGTGTCGAAAGCTGGTCGGAATGAGAGGGACGATCATAAGCGAGATGGGGAGTCATTCTTATGTTTTGCGAAGCTATACTGGTCCTCATTCTTTTCTAGGTCAGTATGAGTAGACAGGCTGATATGGGTCTAACTTGGACCTAAGATAGTAGTCAAAGAAGCTTTGCTGGACCACCTTCAACTTTTGGCTAGCTTGAAGGAAACTAGCCTAAAAATGAGCTGACTTGGACAGGGTCGGGCCAGGCTGAGGAACCTTGATTACTATATCTCCTTACTTACGAAAAAATTGAGTAATAGTAATAGATTATATGTTTAGCTCAACTAGATATAATAATCTGTATATTGACATGTGGTAACCTGCTTGCACATAAAACAAGTAAACACCCCAATTCAATGAGAAATAGAAAGAAATTTAGAAAGAGCAACGAACACATGAGAATTTTTATAGTGACTCAGCAAATTCTATAGCCTTGATCCACTTTATATTTTATTACTTAATAGATTTAGCTATTACAACTGAATTACAATGCAAATCAGATCTAGATTTGATCGATATTGAGTTCGACAATGATTCCATACAGAAATGAGAAAAAAATCTCCTTTCCAAGTGTTGAAGATGCTTATCTAAAGAAAAATCCACGCACTAAAATCATCAGATATGGTTTGAATTAGTTGAATCCCCAGATCCGAGTTTCCAGCATAGAACATGTTAAATTAGCACATTTCTCGAAGTTTTGATCAATCAGTACCGATCGATATGGATCAATATCGATCGATTATGCTAACCAATTCTCAGCTTTTTTCTTCGGAAGTTCTTAAGTCTTCAAGCTTTGAACCTTCAAGAGTGAAAGGTCATCATCGATCAATCATCGATGAGTATTCTCCAAAACTTGTCTTTTTCATCAAACCTGCATGTAGAACCATAGTGGAAGCAAAGTGGGACCCATTCATAGCTTTTGATCGATCGACACTGATTAATGTTAATGCTTCTATACTTTGCACTTTTTTCTTGAAACTTCATCATAAACATCTTTCAAGTTTCTTAATCCATCCTTTCATCATATTATAGTCCAATTTCATCGAAATGTCAATTGGTTTAAATATCAAATAACACTTGTCCCCAAAGTATAATTTTGTGAATACAAAGCATGCTTTGCATCGAGATAAGTGATCAAATCCAAATTCGCAAAGACATTTCCATTTTCTAAACTTTTTTCATGGAAAGTTGCATCTCTATTGAGAATATCAGCATATCATTCTAGATAGTTATGGAGTTATATATTTTTGGCACATATAGAGAGAGAAAGAAGGAGAAATTGAGGAAGAGGCACCGAAGGCCCTTGTATTCGAAGAGTTTGATCTACATGCCCTAGCCGATGCCTAGGCAGCTAAAGCTTCCACCACCACATGGACATCAACTGGGGATCCAGCCGAGTGTAGCCCAAATGACTTGGCTAAAGGCATTCTTACTCCCATCCTTGGGAGGCCCCAAGTGGAAACATTCACTTTTGCGATGAGCAACTCTAAGGCCATTGTGATTCTGACGTTTGTTCCAATAACAACTGCTATTGTTGCTACCTCTGAAGGTATAACACCAACATGCCTCAGTTTGTTCCTCCTGTGGTCGCCTTTGAACTTCCTACATCATATTAACTCCCGAGGAATGGCAGACCATGGTTTCTTCCTTTGAGCTTGCTCCGCTTCCTTAAGGTATATCCTTTACTTCACATGTCACTAAAAAGCTTAACATGTCTTCTAAGAAGCTAGTTACTTTATCATTCGATTTTCCTCCTTATAGATCAACCACCAATTCACCTACTTCCTGATATTATCTTGGCTCCGGGCTCTGAGGCTTCCTCCACAACTTCTAATAGAAGTAGGGGTATGACTATGGTCAATTATATAATTTATTACATATATTTAACTCGATAACAAATCTTATTCAAATAAAGGTGTTTTCTTTCAATTATATACTTGTCGTATTGTGATACTTTAATTAATTATTTAGTTTAGAAAATCCTTAAATGATATGTTATGTGATAATAATTACAATATGTTGTAATCATGAGAAATTTATCACATTAAAAATAATATATTATTCTAAGTATACCTAATCAAGATGTTTCGAGATAGAATATCAATACATCCGTTGAGAGTATTGTAAGTAACGCTCTCTAAATGTTAGACAGTGTATTGCACATGGCTTCTAAGCATCGATGGGTTACATACTGATAATTATTGGATAACCATGGAATGACTCGCTCAAGAGTTTTCTGTTGGTTAATATAACTAAGATCAAACAGAAAATCTTAAAGTGACGATGTTACACAGTTCCCTAGACTTAAGAATATTGTGGAACTTAATTATAGGCACTCCACTTTGATCATAGTTAAATCATGTTGTGACATCCATCGAACAACTATAGTTGGGTCTGAGTTGAAGCATTGGAAGTGAAACACCATTCAATAGAGAATTCATCTCCTCGGTTATATGAGGTTGGTATCAGGGTCAATTGTAGTCAACTCATAGTCAAAATATCCGAGTATGGTTAATAATTAATCTTATTATTAAACCAAGGATTTTGAATTTGCACTAGTCAAGTTGATTGTGAATGATGTTGGAATTTTGACCAAAACCAAATTCATAAGTCATAATGTGATATATTATTGACGAAGAGAATTAGTGTAAATAATCGTTGCTACCAAATACCGCTTATAATAGTAAATTTTCTGAAAAGATATGTAAGCTTAAATTAAGCCAAAATGTCACATCACTAGCTAAAATGACATCTGAAAGTTAATATTCAAGTTGTTCGATATTAATTGTTGACTAAATTAACACCTTTGAGTCGGACAACCATAATGATGAATACTCCGAGAAACTACATGATCTAATTAATTTATAGTCATTGTAATTATTTAAATAATTTAATATTTATGAAAAATTAATTATTATTTTTTAATTGATTTGATATTTGATTGCCATTATTATTGATTGAAATGTGAATATATAAAATGTGCATATACACGCATCGATATACAATATCGATAAAATATTTAAATTTGATTTAAATCAATTAATTGATAAAGTTTTTGGAAACTTTTAATGGCCCATGTGGCACCATTCATAACCACTATACTAGTTGAAGAGGGAGAGTATTTTATTAAGATTCAATGAAGAATTTAAGAAGGAAGGTTTTAAGGAAGGAGTTAAAAAGGTTTCAATCATTCCTTTAAAACAAATCTCCCTTCATTTCTTTCATTTGATTCTTCTTGACAAATCAATTTTCTTTCTCTTGCTCTCCTCTTCTCTCTTAATGGCCGAAATCATCATAGCTTCCATGGAAAAATTTCACAAAACAACATAAATCAAATAAATACAAAGGTGGTTCTTCAGATTGTTGCAATTTCCGAAGGTGGTTCAATTGGACCTAGGAGCTTTCTTCATTCATGGTGCAAACCAAAAGGCAACATTAACAAGGTTGTTATCTATATATTGCATGATATTGTAGATCTAATGGCTAATTCATTCACGAATTTATATATACATTTGTTGTCCCTTACAAATATACTAGTGTAGATCTTAAAGTATTATAACATGTTATCATTTAAATTTGTTTTGACTAATATTAATAATTTCTACTGATTTTTATCTAAATATATATCTAGTAATTAATTTGTTGTTTTTTATAATTATTTATTCGGTTATTAATGATAGTTTCTATTAATTCAAAATTGATTTTTTCTATTTTAAGCAATATACAATATATATATATATCTATGTATGTGTTAAAATAATTCAAAAAATTCCTACATTAAAAAGGTTTCAGAAAATTTCTTTTACAAATATACATACTAATCATAAAAGAGAATTGCATTAATTTATAAATGAACATAAATCAATACAACGATATTGTTAAATAAACTATATATCTGGCAAATTATTATTGCGTATAAAATATCTACATTTTATCTTACTTAAAATTATTAACATATACACATAAGTTATATTTGAATTTATAGATTAATATCCATTTTCAAATTATTTCACTAAATCAAATCGCTAAATGTTTTGGAAATAAATCTCGAATTCAAAACAGTTGACTTGGTTGAATTAATTTAGATTTAGCAAAGGATTCATTAACAATACATACACACATATATTTGAAATATAATTAAACAAATACGCATACATATAATTTTAAACAATGCTTTAAGCAGCCAATGCGTATATAAAGGGAGAATGTGCCTATTGCGATATAAATCCCAGCATCCAAACACATACACATTAACTATGTAAACAATATGATATGTTGCATTTACACAATATACTAGAGTATATTTGGATATACTCACAATATATGCTAAGTATAAATATAGTCAGTAATGGCATTTAGTATACCAATCAATTTAATTAAAGGGAGAGAAATGAAAGGTTTCTCCCTCTAAATAAAATGAAATTTTCCCTGATTAATCGAATATGTATAAGAGAGAAACAAAAGGTTTCCTTCTCTAAATTGAATTAAACAATAACTGTCACACATACATATACACAAGAGTATATTTGATATACTCTATTTTATATATATCTCACAATGATTAAAATATAAATAATTAAAACCTTTTATAAAACAAAATTAAATAGAATAAAGATTTTATTTAAAATATTTTAGATTGGATCTAAAATCTCTTTAGGCTTTATATGCCCAATAGATCCAAATAGGATTTTTTTTTGAAATCTACCTATTTCACCCATTTTCTACTGGCCTAGTTCCTTTAGCTTCTACCGTCATCTCTTCTTCCTTTCTCCTTCCTACCTCCTCATCCAGGTCCGGTTTCGGTCCCGAAGCTAAAAATATCAGTGCTTTGGAGGAGGAAATAAAGGACTTCAGCCTTTCTGACAATGATGATGATGCACTCATTACTCAAGTCATGGGTCTGGTCCTTCAATGGCGACCAAAATGGCATTGGACACCTCAAACCCTTGTAAGGTTAAGGTCAAGGTCAAGTCGAGCCTGGTTAACCTAACTATACCATTATCAATTGCCATTTCAGTGTCTCCAACCTTTATCAACCTCCTACCGTCCTTGCCTTCAGAGTTTCCCCTATACCCTAGAAGACTACTATCTCCTCCTTCAAGGAATTTGAGTAGGATGCTAAAGAAGAACAACCAACATCATTGAAGGCTATCAAGAAGGAAAAGCACATGAATGGGACTCCTACTAAGGCAAGAAAAGGTGGCAAGAGAGGCAGGAAGTGAATGATCCAATTACCTCCACTAGAGATTTTTCGCTTTTCATTACTTCTGTGCTTTTGACTTCCTTTTGTACATAGGATGATGTTGTTAGGGTACGGTTCCATATTTGTACATAAAGGATGAAGTAATGAAATATAGTTTTGTTTGAACTTGTCCCATTTACTTTTACCGCGTCCTTTACTTTTTATGCTTATGCACTTAGCTGCATGTATAAATATATGATTATCTGCACTGAAATTACTTATATATCATAATTATCGTCATTTGTGATCCGTGCAATGCATTTATTTAAAGTAACTCTATACATATAAATAAACTTTTGTGATTGCCTGGTGTTGTTCCATTACTTAGTTATATTTATTAACAACCAAATATTTCTTGATCAACTATAAATAAAACGATGCCCCAATGCTGCAACTGTAATTATATGGCATTCCTCTTATGTTAATACGATAACCAATACAATCTAGTTTTGTACTTACAAAAACTCAATTATACACCTATGTCTATCTCTATGTATTGGTGTTTATGATGCCAATCTCTGGTCATCCACCCATGACCTTGCCTATTTTCAGGCGTTAGTCATAGAGGAGATGTGTAGGGATGAATTATCAGATCTTCCCTCAGTCT
The DNA here is from genome assembly GCA_030737815.1 of Allium fistulosum. Classification (NCBI taxonomy): domain Eukaryota; kingdom Viridiplantae; phylum Streptophyta; class Magnoliopsida; order Asparagales; family Amaryllidaceae; genus Allium; species Allium fistulosum. The sequence continues at coordinate 285,336,449 of CM060904.1, read as the reverse complement.
GATTATACTCAAATGACTGACCATGGCTTAATTGAGGCTATCGATACATATCTTCAGATACTTAGACATCCATTTTCAAAACATATTGTCTGTTCGTGCTACAGATTATGTAGCATAAAGTTGTATTTTAATAATGTGGTTACATTGATTCAAAAAGATAGTTTTATTCCAATAAATCCATTTAAATATAGTCTAATTACATTCAATCCAAATGAAATGGAATGCCTATATAAAAGAATTCAAATGAAATAGCGTTGTAGGTGCTTGCTATACCATGCCCACTGAATTAGGATCCAATCGACTGTTGATAGCTTGAAAGTGCTATCTCTAGGCTTCTTTCCTATCACATAGGGTCCTTCCCAATTTAGACCAACTGCCCCTGTAGTTGGAAAGAACCATTTCAAAACAAGGTTTCCTATCTTGAAAGTACGATTATAGACCTTGGCACCGAACTACCTTTCGACGCATTGTTGGTGAGGAGCTACCTTAGATTAGCCTCTTACCTCCTTACTTCTGTAGGTCGAGGGATGATAACAATTACTCCTTGTTCACCTTAGGGGTCAACATAATTTCAATTGTGAAAAGGAACTTTCGCTTCAATTAGAATCATGGCCTTAGTTTCGTAGGCCAATGAAAATTGAGTGTGTCTGTTTTAGACTTCCGGGTTGTCTGATAAGCTCATAATGCCAATGGTAATTTATCCATCTAGTTCCCTTGCTTGTTTCAATCACTTCATCATAATGGATTTGTTTATTTTATTTACCGTCTCCACCTGTCCATTTTCTTGTGGATATGCTACCGTTATAATGATGTTCTCAATTCTATATCAAGCATAGAATTCAAAAAAATTTACACTTTCGAATTAAGTTCCATTATCCATATAATCTTCTATGGCACTCTGAACTTGCATAAAATGTCCTTTAATATGACGATCGCTTTTGCTGAATTGATCATGGTGAGGGGCTCTGCCTCAACCCACTTTGTGAAGTGGTCCACCACAATAATTAAGTATTTTGCTCCTCCGCGAGACATTGGTATCACTCTGATGATGTCAATTCCCAAACTGCAAATCCCTACGGGCTAATCATATGTATAAGCTTGTTGCATGGGTGTAACATCCCCTATCTTGAGGCACGAAGCTAAGCGCTACAGATGCTGCAGTCATCTATAGTATTAACTTCCAGTGATAAAGTACGGTAATGTTAATAATATCCATAATATCAGAAGCACATGAATATGAAATAAAATCAACACAGAATTAAAAAATATTTTCTTATTACATTTCAAACCCATATTTCATATTCAAATACATAATCCCAAAATGATTCTCAGGTTTTGATCAAATATAATTATTACAAATTACGCCAAGAGAAACATATGAAGATGCCCACTTGGATGATCAGAGTACTAAATAGATATATCAGCCATAATACATCACAGCGGAAATAAAATTAAAAAGCTCCTAACTTTGCCTCCTGCACATCTTCGGAAGCTTATTCATCCAACCTTCTAAACCTGAAAAACCTTAACTCTCAATCTACTCAAATTAAATTTTGAGCACCCGAGAGTTTAAGGGGAAAACATAAACTTCGAGTCAGACATAAAGCCTAGTGTGAATAATATTATTACATCTCGGTTTACTAATATTAAGTGAGACCAAGTCGCTTAGCGGAACGGATTTCCTCTCACTAACATCTCTTCAAAAATATATCTTTTGGCAAATAAGAATCCTGTAATCAAACTAATTAAATCAATAGCAATATCATATATGCACATAAATCAGGTAATCAATGGACTATCTGTCCGAAGAATGTAATTTTGTTTGGCTAACTACTAACTGTTGGCTGACTTGGGCCTACCAGACAAAATAACTAATCTAACTTCTATTAAACACACTTCTGGACGGTCTGTCCTTAACTTACATCCCCCAGGGTCAACTGATCCTAATGGTTTTGCGGGCTGACCAATAACCTATCTTTCTTTGTATATTCCTTTCTGTGTGTAACATCATTTTAGTCTTACCTGTGACAAAGCCCTATACACTGTAATTTTGGACTTATATTAGCTAGTGGTTATAGCAAAGTATAAGGCGCGACCCTATAGCAGTCCCATCTGGTATTCTAATATCCGAGTCATTTACTTAGGGTTAACTAGCCCATCAAATTTTCCATGAAAACATTTCTTTCAAATTGATTTAACCCTTTAAATTATAGTTATACAAGGAAAATATACTTTTTGCTTTACACAAATATCTTTGCCATGATATATGCTTTACACAAAACAATGTTGATGAAAACTAAATCAATAGGGTTATCTATCCCTTTAGAACAAGCTAAAGCCCTTCTTTAACTTAGAAAACATTAGGTTTTAAATCCAAGATGTCTTCTTCGAAAACCTTATTTAAAAACTTTAAACAGTCCCTTTTGAATTCATTGAAAGTACCCCTTTCAAAATAGGTTAACAACTTTACCTTGAAACACCCCGGAAGGTCAAAACACACCTTTTGAAACCTTTAAAATGGACCTTTCAAAATCATTGAAAGCATCCCTTTGAAAACTTTATAAACCTTAGACATTCTCTTTTCAAAATACTTTAAACTTGCCTTTCGAAAGCATTGGAAACCTTCCATTTAAAAACTCAAGTAAACCTTTCGAAAACTTTAGGGTACCTCCCCTTCGAAACCTACATTATATACCTTTCAAAAGTATTGAAATTCCTTACTTAAAATAAACCTTTCAAAAGCATTGGGTCCAAGTAAAAGTTCGTGGAACATAGCTTCAAAACCATTTAAAACCATTCTTTTTGAAACCTTTGGGTTTAACTTTCAATATATCTAAGGGTCTTAAAAGAACTGAGGCGAACACATTGTTTTCGAAAGCATTATTCCTAAGTAAAATAAAGTGGATGGTTTCGAAACCAGCCCTTTCGAAAGCATGGAGAAGCAGCTCTAAAGTTCAAGAAAAAGAACCCTTTCGAAGGCATTGATTCGAAAGGTTGAATGCGGCAACATAGGTTTCGACCCCTTTAAAAACAAAAGGCGGCAACTCATTCAAAAGCCTTTCCTTTATATAAACAGAAGCAAGTTGGTTAAGTCGAAAGCTCCAACCTCTTCGAAAACCTTACTTACAACCAAAATAGTTCTAAGTTTATAAGAGCTGCTTCTACCCCTTCGAAAGCACGTTTCGACTCTATACCTTCCGCCTTTCTCCAATCCACTACATACCAAGGCATTGATACCATTTGTATTGGTTTCGACTTGGTTAGGGGAGGATGTATGGGGTCGAAAGGTGGCTGCTATAAGTGGCGAGGCAATGATCCTTTACGAAACTGATTTTTAACTTTTTAAAGTAATATCTTTCCAACTAACTTGCCTTATTTGTAAACATATAATTGGTTGCCAATTCTTTTACAAAACCTTTTTCTAAAAGTTTTGCCGAATTCAGTAATTAACAATTTTTAAAATAGTTAACAAATCGCTCCTTCTCCTTTTATAAACATATAAAACATTTAAGTCTCATACCTTAAATAATTTTATATCTTTAATAAAATTCTTAGGAAAATTCTCATAAATCACTTTTAATATGTTTTCTAACATATTTAAATTTCTGACCCAAAGCTAAAATATAATAGCTGAAAATAATTTAAACCCAATTTAACCATTTTCTTTACTATTCATAATAAATCCGCAACAACTTAGAAAATTATGAAACTTGAATCCCATTTCTAATATAATGTTTAGAACCTTATATCAAATAGGCAAGCCATTTGGATGTCATTTGATAAGTTTTTCAAATCAAATCTTATCATAAAATCCATATAAAACAACATAAATCATCAACAAGCATATATATATATATATATATATATATATATATATATATATATATATATATATATATCCATCTAAACAATCAAATCGTGGCATTTTTCTTGCAAAATAAATTCGGATCTTATCTAGAAACCGAAAGCAATAAAAATGATATGTAATCTATTATTCACCTTAGCTTGTTGTTAAGGGGTTTAAGATTTGCCCTTGAATTGATTTGATTAAGCTTCCTTCTTGAATTCTTGCTTATCTTTCTTTAGATTTCTTCTAATGGTGGCCAGCCAAACTCTAGGTTTAGTTTTAGTTGTGAATATTGCAAACGAAATTGGAATAAGGGTTTAGTGTATAAGAATATAATCTATTCCTATTTTTCCATTATCTTATTACCTTTACTTACTTCATTTTAAATTTCCATTTGTTTGTTCATTACTTAAGGCACGACTACCTTATAATTACACAAATCTCAATCCCTTACATTATTTCATTTAATTTATCTAATTAAATGTCCTAAATAATGTTAGTCAAAATTAGGGTCGTTATAGACTCCCCTTCTTAAATAATTTCATCCTTAAAATTACGATAAGGTGCTCATAAAATCAATCATAAAGGTAAAACAAACCATGAAACAAGTCAGGATAAGTATCTCTAACCTTGCTCTAAGTTTCCCAAGCACAGCCTCTTTCATCGTCACTCCACTGGACTTTGACTAATCTGACCGTCTTGTTCTTAACCTCTTCTCATCCCTTGTGACTATTCGAACTGGCTTTCTAACTATAGTCAAATTTGGTTCCACTACTAAATCATCTAACACAGTTGGTGCTATATTAGTCTCTAGATCTCGAATACACTTTCTTGGATGAGAAATATGAAAAATATTGTGGACTCCTGCCAAACTACTTGGTAACTCCACTCTATACATGAGTTTCCCAGTCCTTTCTATAATAGGAAATGATCTAACAAATCTTGGTGCCAATTTTCCTAATTTTCCAAATCTGATTACACTTTTCATCGGTGATACCTTGACGAAAACATGATCTTCAACTGAGAACTCTAAGTCTTTCCGTCTTTTATCAACATAGCTCTAAAAGTGTACGTGTAGTACTAAGGATCGTGTAATATGGTATATAAATACGGAAACCGGTAATAACAGTAAAATAAAAATTAAAGTAAGCACACCAGGAATTTTTATACTGGTTCGAACTTCCCGTTCTACGTCCTGTCCCAGAATACCCTCTGGATTTAAACTAAACCCCTCACTTAACCCGGAGGAATAGGTATACGACACCTGAGCAGCCGAACAGGAATTTTTCCGCCTCAACAACCGAAGAGGACTTCAACCTAATATAAATTGTTTGTTGACGAATGTGTTCTAAATAACACTGATTATCTTTTGATAGTACAACTTTCCTATAATCAAATCCTCAAGAGTATGAATGTGTGTAAAGATTTAGAAGGAAGATAATCACGTAGAATCGAAGTATATGAATTAAAACAAGGATTCTAGTGATATTAATTAAGAATGAAAACTTTTATTTGCAGAAATGAATAGAGATTAGATTTCAGAAATATAAACAAGAATCGGTGATTGTAGAAATGAATTGAATGTGTTTATATAATTGTAGAAGAGTTATAATCTTTCATGAAGAGTTTCAGTCAATAGTTGTGTCCATATCTCTTGAAACAGAGGACATTCCTCTTCATGAAATGATCGCATCTCTTCAGAAAACTAGCCGTTATTCTCTGGTCGGTCGACCGGAAAACCTGGCCGGTCAGTTGAGTTTGAAATCGTATACAAAACAGAAAGTCACTGTGCACATAACACAGGGTCGGTCGACCGAGGATCCTGGTCGGTTGGCCGACCTGGTGTTACTTGCACAGTGTACACAGTTTTAATATAAATTGTTTTGTGTGTGTGACTATTTGAGGAATGATTTTAATAATATTCTAAGACTCAATAAAATAAAATATTCATACTAATCTCTGGATTGTAGTCTTGTCTCCTTTGTAGTACACAATATGCACTTATTCTCTTTTTGTCGCTTTCGTATAGTATTCTCGTCGTATGATCTCTGAAGCTTGTGTCATAAATCAAAACTCATGAATCAACATTCTCCCCCTTTTTGATTGATGACAATACTTATGTGACGAAGTAAAACTTATCTATATTATAATTCTCCCCCTGAATATATGGCAACTTTTCTGCAAAAAATATGTTAGCTTTCATACATTTTTCTCCCCCTTTGTCATCGACAAAAAGGAATACTTACTAGATGTAATATGCGAAATATTGAATTTTTAAATAGTACATGTTCAAACCAAAATAGGAATAATTAAAGATGTTCGCTTAATACACAACATAATAAAAAAACAAATAGTTCATAAGGAAATTCTTGAAAATGAAATGTAAAACACTACAATTACTCCTCATCATCATCAGAATCTAAAAATTCCGGACGAATATTTTCATCCAGAGGAGCCGGTTCCTTACCCCATCTTCGACTGGTAGGTGCGGGAGTTGCCGATGTGCTGGAACTTGTGTTATCGGATGTAGACCAAGAGAAATTTGGTGCTGGTTTTTTTCCAGGAGCAACAAATGAAGCATCGGCTTTAGAAGTACATGATAAGGCATCCCATAAATTTACGAAGAAGCCTTTGATCTTCTTGAAACGACCATCTATCTTTCGAAGGCGAGAATCCAAAGCTAGTTGATTTCGAGCCAAAATATCAATGGCAGCCGCTGTGCTAGTACCGGGAGGTGGTCGTTGAATTGAGGTTTGACGAGTTACACGTTCTGTAGAATGAGTGGATGGTTGAGGTGTAGAATAGCTGCGACGTAGTTGTTCTCGAGGAGTAGTACGCCATTGTTGAAAAGTTGTAATTTGGGACGGTGCATCGGGTAACTTCATTAGTTTTATGGTTCGTGAGTCAAAGGTACGAACTTTGGATGTTTCGGATTCCGAAGCATGGGTGACAAAGTTATTAATCAACTGCATTATGTATTCTCCATAATAAATATGGAGCATCTTTCCTTGGTTGAAAGTAAGAAATTCATCCATAAGAAGTTGTGTCCAATTTACTCGAATATTTCCACACATAGCATATAACGCCTTGAAGTTTTCGGGATATACTAAGTGGTATGACCCTCCTCTTGGAACAATAGACTTCATCATGAATCGATGAAAGAGTCGTGCTTTAGGTCGGAGGGATGAAGTTTGCCTTAAATCGGTAGCGTCATCTTCAAAAAATAGATGACTTAGACGGTTACGAGTCGATGTATTACAATCTACATCATGTAAAGAAATTCCACCCGGTCGAGCATTTAAAATATGGTTAATTCGATCAATGGATAGAAAAATCGAAGTGCCACACACCGATGTCCAAACACAATTTTCAGTGTTTCTTGGTGGATTTACAAGGTTGAGATTCGCTAGAAATAACTTGACCATTATATGATTTATTTTCAAGTTATTTTTCCTATGGTCAAGAAATGTATCAAGACCACTTTCAAGGGCGGCATTTTCAATACCGTAGGAAGTAAAATCAGGATAACTTACGAATGATTCCTAAAAAATTTTGGCATCTTGAAGCCTTATCCATCTTTCTAAAGCTTTTTCACTTACTAGCCAAGAAGCAATTTGAGAGTCTACAGGAGTTGATGAAGATGAGCCAGCAGTAGTCTTAGATTTCTTCTTGGGGGCCATTTTTTCTTTGAAGAATTTGAAGAAGTTTGGGAATGTTGTAATGGGGGCTAGGGTTAAAATCTGTTTTGGGAGAGTAAAAGTGAAGAGGTGAGATGAAAAGGTGAGTGGATGGGTTAAAATATGTAGGCAATTTCAACAGAATAGCAGGCTCGGTCGGCTGAGCGACCTGGGTCGGTCGACCGACTTGAGGTTCAGAACAGTGCTGAATCTTTCGGGAAGAGCTTCGGTCGACCGGGGCAGGGTATTCGGTTGACCGACTCAAAAAAATGTTCTAGTAGATTTTCGGGAAACAAGTTCGGCTAACCGCCTCAGGAAGTTCGGTCGACCGACCTGGCAGAAAAATATTTTTAAAAACATCTCGGGATGGCTTCGGCTGACCGAGTCAGGGAGTTCGGTCGACCGAGGCATGTGAACAAACAAATTTCTGCTGTTTTTCAAAAAGAAATATAGAAATATAAATTATATTATTACATCATGTATATCTATACATCTTATTGAAAATAATAACATATATATATTAAATTATAACCATGGTTCATCAGTATCTACGTTCCCATGAGTTTGGGGACAGAACATTTTCTATTGGTGACCATCTTGGTGCAATTGGAGTTTGAACGGGGTTTGAAGGTGATGGAGATCTGTAAGAAGGTTCAACAACATCATCCTTCTTAGATGAACAAATTTTCATGGCAATCTTTTCAAGAAAACTTAAACGTCTTGCCGTGACTTTTTGTTCGTAATAGAGTTCCCGTTGCATATTCATTTGCTGTTGTTGGTAGTGATGTATTTCATCAATCTTTTGTTTGGTTGATGGAGATACTACCATTGTATTTTTCCCTTTCTTTTTATCAGGTGTATAGCCTATATGGGAGTCTTCCCATGGTTTCCACCTGTGTCGGGGGTCATTATCTGGAGAGGAGAATTCTAGAACACGGTTAGGCATTGGAAAAGTAGGATAGGGACCATTTTCGGGGATGCGATCAGAACAGTCGTCGTCCGGAGATGTGTATGAAAGATGAGAATTTTCAGAATTGTAGACGTCATTGTTAGAAGACATTTTTGTTTCAAGTTTTGTTTTGCAAAAAGTTTTGTAGTATATGTTCTTAATCAATAAACATAGTGCATATATATACTTATAAATTTTCTGAAAAATTAGTGGTTTGAAACAAACTTTAATTGTAATCACAGAATTTTAAGAAAAAATTGTTTCTATATGTATGATTTATAATTCAAGAGCTAAATATAGTTAGTCTGAAAAACGGATTAAACAATTTTTTTTTAAAGAGAGCTAAACAGGAAACACCCATAGCTCAAGTGGCTATAATACAACATTTAACAAATAAGTCAGAGGTCAAGAGTTCGAGTTCCGCTTTGGTCAGAAATAAAATACTTTTTGTTTTTCGATATTTTTGCAAATTTTTATTCATAAATCTTTAAACGACATTATACCTAAATCACGTCTTAGTTTTATAAAAGTATTTTCATTTAGCGGTTTAGTAAAAATGTCAGCTATTTGATTTTCAGTGTTGATAAATTCTAAATTTATCAATCCTTTTTACAGACAATCACGAAGAAAGTGATGACGAATATCAATGTGTTTTGTTCGTGAGTGATTGACTGGATTTTTAGAAAGATTTATTGCACTAGCATTATCACAATAAATTATTGATTTTTCAAGATGACAATTAAAATCTTGTAGTGTTTGTTGCATATAAACGACTTGTGCACATGCCAGAGCAGCAGATATATATTCTGCTTCACACGTTGATAAAGAAACACAGTTCTGTTTCTTACTAAACCAAGAAACTAAGGAACGTCCAATGAAATGACACGTTCCGCTCGTACTTTTTCGATCCGTCCGACTTCCTCCAAAATCAGCATCGCTATAGGAAACTAATTCGAAAGGACATTCTTTCGGATAAAATAGTCCGAAATCTTTGGTTTTAGTTAGATAACGAATAATGCGTTTAACTGCTCTCATATGTGATTCTTTGGGATTTGCTTGAAATCGAGCACATAAACAAACACTCATCATAATATCGGGTCGACTTGCTGTTAAATAAAGTAAAGAACCTATCATACTACGATATAGCTTCTGATCAACACTTTTGCCATCTTCATCTCTATCGAGATGAATTGTTGTGCTCATAGGAGTTGGTTTGGCAGCAGTGTTTTCCAGACCGAAACGTTTGATTAAATTATAACAATATTTTTCTTGATTAATAAATATTCCATTTTCAATTTGTTTAATTTGTAATCCAAGAAAATATGATAATTCTCCCATATGAGACATTTCAAATTCATTCGTCATTATAGTTGAAAATTCTTGACATAGTTTTTCATTTGTCGATCCGAAAATAATATCGTCAACATATATTTGAATTATTAAAATATCTTTATTAGTTTTCTTAATAAAAAATGTTTGATCTACTTTACCGATTTCAAAACCAGATTCTAATAAATAGCCTTTAAGACGATCATACCAAGCACGTGGTGCTTGTTTTAAACCATATAACGCCTTTTTGAGTTTATATACATGATCCGGAAATTTTTCATGATTAAACAAAGGTGGTTGTTCAACAAAAACATTTTCTTTTATGAATCCATTTAAAAATGCACTTTTAACATCCATTTGATATAGTTTAAAATTATGAAAACACGCATAAGCTAATAATATTCGTATTGCTTCAAGTCGAGCGACCGGAGCAAACGTCTCTTCGTAATCAATTCCTTCTTCTTGATTATATCCTTGTGCAACTAATCTAGCTTTATTCCTCGTTATATTTCCTAGTTCATCTGCTTTATTTTTGAAAACCCATTTAGTACCGATGACTGATTGATCACTGGGTCTAGGAACGAGTTCCCAAACTTCGTTTCGTTCGAATTGGTTTAGTTCTTCTTGCATGGCAAGAATCCAGTAGTCATCAGTTGAAGCTTCTTTTATATTCTTAGGTTCTATGTTAGAGAGAAAAGCTACATGACCAACTTGATTTAGTTGATGTCTGGTTTTAACATTCGTATTAACTTCTTCAATTATATTTTGCACAGGATGATCTCTTAAAATTCTAGGTGGAGATTTTATTATATTAGGAGTAATGCTTGTATTTTCAATTATTTCATGAATATCAAAATTTTCATTTAGATCACTGTTTTCAGTCTGAGTAGTTTCATCATCAGAATCGATAGTAATATTTGGACTTGTATTTTTAAAATTTTCATCAAATGAAACATGTAAACTTTCTCCAATAATTTGAGTTCTTTTATTATATATTCGATAAGCTTTGCTACGTTCCGAATATCCAACGAATATTCCTTCATCGGATTTTGGATCAAAATTTCCTAATTGATCTTTAGTGTTTAATATAAAACATTTTGACCCAAAAACTTTAAGATATGAAATGTTTGGTTTTCTTCCATTTAGAAGTTCATATGAAGTATTCTTAGTTAGCGGTCGAATAGAGACACGATTCAATACATAACAAGCAGTAGCTACAGCTTCTGCCCAAAAATGTTTTGATAAAGTGGTTCCATTCAATAAAGTTCTTGCACATTCTTGTAACGTTCTATTTTTCCTTTCTACAACTCCATTTTGTTGTGGAGTTCTAGGAAGCGAAAAATTATGATTAATATCTTTCTTGTTACAAAATTGTTCAAAAGCTTCATTTTCAAATTCTCCTCCATGATCACTTCTTATATTTTTAATTTTTTAGATTTTTAATATTTTGGATTCTTTTAACAAAAATTTAAAATTATCAAAAGTATCACTTTTATTTTTTAAGAAGAAAATCCAAGTATATCTAGAAAAGTCATCTACAATAACGAATACATATTTATTATGATTAATAGACTGCACTTGAGTTGGACCAAAAAGATCCATGTGTAAAAGCTCAAGTGGTCGTTCTGTAGATATTACCTTTTTAGATTTAAAAGAAGATTTTGTTAATTTTCCTAATTTACATGCATCACAAAATATATCAGTATTAAATTTTATATTGAGTAATCCTTTAACTAATTGATTTTTAGCTAGTTTGTTTATAGTATTAAAATTAATGTGACAAAATCTTCTGTGCCAAAGACAAGAATCTTTTTCTTTAGCTACTAAACACAAGTTTGAATCATTATTAACATTCATATTTAAGATATAAATGTTTTTATCTCTTTTTCCTTCGAAAATAGTGTTATGATTTTTATCGAAAATATTACATTTATTTTCAGAAAAAGTTATATTAAAACCTTTATCGCATAACTGACTAATACTTAATAAATTGTGTTTTAATTTTTTAACTAATAAAACATCAGTAATGAGAGGTAAATTAGAGGTACCGTTGCTACTGACATCGCCTTTGCCGATGATATATCCTTTTGAGTTATCTCCAAAGGTGACTGCTCCTCCATTTGAGTATATGATGTTTGACAACATTTCTTTGTTTCCAGTCATGTGTTTTGAGCAACCGCTATCTAAAATCCATTTTCCTCTCTTCTTATGTGGTACCTGCAAAAAGTTTATAAAAAGTTGGTACCCAATCTTTTTAGGGTCCTAAGAGTTAGATCTTAGGAAGCCAAACCCATACGGGTTCAGAATTCCCTTTATAAACATAATTTTTGTTATTATGAACAGTTTCCATAAACATTTTGATATGTTTATTCCTTATCAATACATTATTTGTTTTTGGAATCCATATCTTAATAGTTTTAGTATTTGAATAAACTGTTTTCTTAATATCTTTCTTAATTTTATTATTAATTTTACTTTTAGCAAAATTATTTTGTTTCTTAAATCCTAGTCCAGATTTATTGTTAGAGGATTGAGAGTTTTCTAGTATACTAGAAAGATTTTCTCTTCCTTTATTGAAATTAGAAACATTTTTAGAAATATCATCAAATTTTATTTTAAGACTAGATTTTTCTAACTCTAAATCCTTGATCTTAGATATTAAACTATTATTTTCGAAAAGTGAAACATCATTTTTATTTTTTTGAATTTCTAGTTCTTCAGATATTGACGTAATTTGAGAAGATAATTTAGAATTCGATTGTTGAGAAATTTCAAGTTCTTCTTCCAATATTATCTTCTCATCTTTTAACATATCTACTTCTAAAACTGTTCTATCTAACTTTCTTTGCAACTCTTTATTTTTCTTTTTAAGTTGTTTTGTTAAATTTACTAATTCAGAATTTATTTCAATTAAATCTTCAAAAGTAAAATCACTTACATCGTCTGACGAAGCCATGAAGCATACATTTGCTTGTTCATTATCACTTTCACTCTCTGATGAGGATGATGAGTCAGTGTCGTCCCAAGTGACTGAAAAAGCCTTTCGTTTGGTTTTATCCTTCTTGAAGTTATTCTTTTTACGATCTGGACAATCCTTCTTCATGTGTCCTTTCTTATGACATTCATAACATTCCATTGTTGAAGATGAAGGTTTGCTGCTATTTGAATTGTTGTTGGAATTATTTTTGTTTCCTTTGAATTTGTTTCTGTTGAATTTCAAAAACTTTTTGAAATTTTTAGCGATCATTGCCATATCTTCATTTTCTGAGTCGAAATCATCTTTTTCTGCTTGGAATGCCACATTTTTCTTTTCTTGTGCACCATTTCATTTTGCCTGCAAATTTACTTCGTAGGACATTAAATTACCTATCAATTCTTCTGGTTTTAATGTTGACAAATCAGTTGCTTCTTCAATAGCTAGGACTTTTCGTTCCCATTCGTCTGTTAAAGAATTTAAGATTTTTGTAACTACATCAAAATCAGTAAACTTTTGTTCTAATGATAATAAAGCATGATAAATATCCTGAAATCTAGAGTACATGTCATTTATAGATTCATTTGGCCTCATTTTAAAATTTTCAAATTGATGTTTCAACATAGAAATTTTGCTCAATTTAACTTTGTTCGTTCCTTCATGTGAAACTTTAAGAGTTCTCCAAATTTCATAACCGGAAGTGCACATGCTAACTCTATTGAATTCATTTCTATCTAATGCACAAAATAAAATATTCATAGCCTTAGCATTTGATGTAGCATCTAGTTTTTGTGTGTTACTCCAAGTTGAGTATTCTCCAGTAGGAGTTGTGTACTCATTTTGTATAATATTCCAGATATCAAATCCACTTGATTGCATATAGATTCTCATTCTAGTTGACCAATAATTGTAATTTATACCATTGAAAAGTGGAGGTCGTGAAGTCGATTGACCTTCTGTGAAACTAGAATTAGTGTGAGTGTTAACATCGTTAATTTGTGTGGTTGCCATATTACTAGAAATATATATGAAATAACTTTGTGATGGTTATAGGATGACCTTGCTCTGATACCAAATGAAAGTGTACGTGTAGTACTAAGGATCGTGTAATATGGTATATAAATACGGAAACGGGTAATAACAGTAAAATAAAAATTAAAGTAAGCACACCAGGAATTTTTATACTGGTTCGAACTTCCCGTTCTACGTCCAGTCCCAGAATACCCTCTGGATTTAAACTAAACCCCTCACTTAACCCGGAGGAATAGGTATACGACACCTGAGCAGCCGAACAGGAATTTTTCCGCCTCAACAACCGAAGAGGACTTCAACCTAATATAAATTGTTTGTTGACGAATGTGTTCTAAATAACACTGATTATCTTTTGATAGTACAACTTTCCTATAATCAAATCCTCAAGAGTATGAATGTGTGTAAAGATTTAGAAGGAAGATAATCACGTAGAATCGAAGTATATGAATTAAAACAAGGATTCTAGTGATATTAATTAAGAATGAAAACTTTTATTTGCAGAAATGAATAGAGATTAGATTTCAGAAATATAAACAAGAATCGGTGATTGTAGAAATGAATTGAATGTGTTTATATAATTGTAAAAGAGTTATAATCTTTCATGAAGAGTTTCAGTCAATAGTTGTGTCCATATCTCTTGAAACAGAGGACATTCCTCTTCATGAAATGATCGCATCTCTTCAGAAAACTAGCCGTTATTCTCTGGTCGGTCGACCAGAAAACCTGGCCGGTCAGCTGAGCTTGAAATCGTATACAAAACAGAAAGTCACTGTGCACATAACACAGGGTCGGTCGACCGAGGATCCTGGTCGGTCGACCGACCTGGTGTTACTTGCACAGTGTACACAGTTTTAATATAAATTGTTTTGTGTGTGTGTGACTATTTGAGGAATGGTTTTAACAATATTCTAAGACTCAATAAAATAAAATATTCATACTAATCTCTGGATTGTAGTCTTGTCTCCTTTGTAGTACACAATATGCACTTATTCTCTTTTTGTCGCTTTCGTATAGTATTCTCGTCGTATGATCTCTGAAGCTTGTGTCATAAATCAAAACTCATGAATCAACAAGCTCTTCTGCCTAGACTGAGCTTCCTTCATTCTGGCTCGAATGAGCTCAACCTTTTCTATAGCCTCTCTAACCAAATTTGGACCAAGAACTAACCTATCCCTGGTCTTTAACCAACAAATGGGAGATTTGCATGGCCTTCCATACAAAGCTTCTAACGGTGTCATCCCTATACTAGCCTGATAATTGTTGTTATACGAAAACTCGACTAAGTGTAGGTGGTCTTCCCATGATCCCCCAAAATCTAGTACACAAGCTCTTAACAAATCCTCTAAGACTTTGTTAATTCTTTTCATTTGCCCACTTGTTTGCGGGTGGTAAGTGGTACTCATTTTGAGCTTGGTACCCAAAGTCTCCTGTAGACTCTTCCAAAACTCACTAGTGAATAAGGAATCTCTATCACTTACTATACCACTAGGAATTCCATGCAGTCTAACTATATTCTTCATGAAAAATTTAGCCAAAACAGGTGCCGTCCTGGTTGACTTAACTGGAATAAAATGGGCACTTTTGGTCAATCTGTCCACTATAACCCATATACTTTCAATTCCTCGATTCGACCTTAGTAACCCATTTAAAAATCCATTGAGATAGAATCCCATTTCCATACTAGAACCTATAAAGGCTAAAGTAACCCACTTGGTTTTTGATGTTCAGCTTTTACCTGTTGACAATTCAAACTTTGTTTCACCCATAAGCCTACTTCTCTTTTCATGCCTTCCCAGAAAAGACTTCTTTTCATGTCCTGATACATCTTAGTTCCTCCCGGATGAATGGTGAACTTTGAGCGATGGCATTCTCCAAGAAATTCCTTCCTAATGGTTCCCACATTCAGAACACAGTCTTCCTTTCTTCCTTAACCACCCATTCTGGTCAAGATTGAAACCTTTCAAATCATCTCTCTCCGTTCCATTCCTTAACTTTATGATCCATTCAGCTAATAGTGGATCCTCCCCTTGCTTAGTAGCAATGTTTCGATCATCACTGGTTGAACTTCTAAACTTGACAACATAGCAGTTTCCTTACTAGATCTTGCCTCAGATCTCCACTGTATTATGCATGTAGTCAATGCTTCTAAATCTTTCCACTCAACTATCATTGCCAATACTACATTCTGGTGTTTCCTGCTAAGTGCATCCGCAACCTTGTTGCCTTTTCCTGGTGTGTACTCAATACCAAAGTCATAAGCGGCTAATAACTCTAACCACCTTTGTTGCCTCATATTCAACTCCTTCTGAGAGAATTGATACTTTAATGACTTATGATCTGTATATAATCGAATCTTTCTCCTAAAAGGTAATGTCTCCACACCTTCAATGCAATAATTACCGCAACTAATTCCGAATTGTGAATTGGATATCAAACCTCATGCGGTATGAGCTGTCGAGAAGCATAGACAATCACTTTACTTCTTTGCATTAACGCAGCTCCTAACCCTGTTCCACATGCATCTGTGTACACCACTAAGTCCTGATTCCCCTTTGGAACAACTAACACAGGCGCATTTGTTAATAAGTGTTTCACCTTCTGAAATGCCTCCTCACACTTATCAGTCCAGACAAACTTCACATCCTTCTGCGTTAGCTTAGTCATCGGTGCCGCTATCCGTGAAAAATCCTTAATGAATCTCCGATAATAACCAGCTAATCCGAGAAAATTCTTTATCTCAGTCACTGTCTCGGGTCTCTTCCAACTATTCACTGCCTCGATCTTAGCTGGATCTATAGACAACCTTTTCTCTAAGAATACATGACCAAGGAACTTCACTTCCTTCTTCCAAAAATGACACTTCGAAGATTTCGCCTTCAGTTGATGCCACCTCAACATCTCAAGCACCACTCTAAGATGAACTTCATGCTCTCTTTCATCTTTAGAGTATACCAAAATATCACTATGAATACCAATACAAACCTATCCAAGTGCTCTTAGAAAACTCGCTTCATCGAATCTACGAAGAATATTGGCGCATTAGTTAGTCCGAACGGCTTTACTGACCAATCATACGATCCTTATCGGGTTCTAAACGCCGTCAAAGGAATACTATCCTTAGCCACTCTAAGCTGATGGAACCCTGTTGTCAAATCTAACTGGGAAAATACTTTGTCTCCACTCAACTGGTCGAACAAATCATCAATTCTAGGTAACGAATATCGATTCTTTATCGTCTTTTCATTCAACTTATGTTAATCGATACATAACCTTAACGATCCATCCGATTTCCTTGCAAACACTGCGGTTGCTCCCCAAGGCAAACTACTTGGTCTGATAAAGTTCTTATTTTCCAAATCCACCAACTGCACCTTTAGCTCCTTCATCTCGGTAGGTGTCATTCTGCTTGGCGGTCTACTCACCGGTTATGCTCCTAGTACTAAATCTATCTGAAACTCAATAGTTCATTTCAGCGGCAGTCCTACTACGGGCTCAAACACATCTGCGAATTCTTTAACAATGAAAACTCGATTTAACTCGTCTTCTACCTCCACAACACCCAACAAAGCATTAACCTCGAAACAAGGGTTTTCTACACAGTATATTATTCGATCACTACGGTCAGGGTGTCTAAATGATATTTTCCTATCATGGCAAAATATCCTAGCATCGTATTTACTTAAACCAATCCATACCCAAAATAATTCCGAACCCTACAAAATCAAACACAAGCAAACTGCAAACAAATGTATGACCAACAATTCAAACTCTAACCGATCACACTTCATCCCAAATTGCACATATCCTCCTATCGGATTTGCAACCCTTAAGGAAGTAACTAGGTATGAGGGTTCTAGGTTAAGCTTATCTACCAAACAATGAGATATAAAAGAATGCGATGCACCAGTATCAAATAGAACTCTAATTGATACACCATGAATCAAAAGTTTACCTCCCAACACAGCTTTTCCCTTTTCCTCTGCCGTTGGTCTCGCGGTAAATAGCTCTAATGCAAACACTTTTCCCTTTCCATCCTTGGCTGGCTCCTTGCACTGGTTCTTATAATGTCCAATCTAATCGCAGTTGAAACATCTTACTCCTTTCTTGTTAGCAGCTTTCTTCCCTTTGCTTGTCCGATACTCATGAGCATAGTGTCCCTTCTAATCACACTTATAACATATAATCTATGCCTTTCCCATTTTGGCAGCTCCACCCTTCTGAGCTCCCTTCTTATGGAAAAACTTCCTCTTCTGGTTTTGCCCTCCTTGAGCTCCTCCTGCCTTGTTACCCTCAAGAAAAGCAAGCATCTCTTCCTGCCTCAAAGCCATTTCAACAACTACATTGCATGGATCACTAATATGTGATAATGTGGCCTTAGCAAGCTCAGGCTTCAACCCATGGATAAACTTCTCATTCCTTTTGATAACAGTATCAACCGTAGCGTATCTGTATCTCGATAGCTCCCCAAATCTGGTAGCATAGTCAAGCACTATCATATCTCCCTGCTCCAACTCAGCAAACTTTATGAGCAGAGTTGACTTCGCAATCTCTGACAAAACCTCTCCTCAAACATTCTTCTGAACTCCACCCAAGTCATGGTCTCCTCATTAACTCCTACCGTAACACTGTTTCACCAGTACAGTGCTGCTCCCTGTAATTGCCCAAAAGCAAGCCTCCTTTTCTACTCATCATT
This sequence comes from Allium fistulosum, assembly GCA_030737815.1. NCBI lineage: Eukaryota > Viridiplantae > Streptophyta > Magnoliopsida > Asparagales > Amaryllidaceae > Allium > Allium fistulosum. Next base: position 285,317,948 of record CM060904.1, on the reverse strand, counting down.
GAGCCCCAAATCAGCAGAAATCCTCTCGCAATGGAGTAACCAATTCTCTACTTCAATTGCATCCTCAGTCTCGATAAATAGTTTTCCTCCTAGCCTGGCGTAATCTCTACTCAACACAACATAATTATTGACCATTGGAGCTCCCTGATTTCCTCCTTCAGCATTTCCACCAACTAAAACCATAGCAACTCCAGCCTGCATCATGTTAACAAAGAACTGATACATAGCTCCCATATCTATTTGCGGCATTCCAGCACCCACATTAGCAGCTTGTGCCTGACCTGGATTCCACCTAGTGTTTGGTCTGGCATTCCCATTAGTTGTGGTGCTTCCCCCACCAATGTTAACTCTTCCACTGTTAGCATCCATATCTTAAGTCCGCAAAATCTGCATTCGAGTCTTTGTTAGATACAGAAGAATAACCTAAGAGGGATGGGAGAATAGAGATAAAGCGTATACTTATATATAGAAAATACAAGTACGTTACCATAGCGTTATCCCATACCCCATTCTTTTCTCTAATTCCTTAGGATTATGTTTTCAAAAATTATTTTAAGTTTGAAATTCCTTTTAAGTTTTCATAAACCTATGCTCTGATACCAAGTTGTAACATCCCCTATCTTGAGGCCCGAAGCTACACGCTACAGATGCTGCAGTCATATATAGTATTAACTTTTGGTGACAAAATACGGTAATGTTAATGGTATCCATAATATCAGAAGCACATGAATATGAAATAAAATCAACAAAAAGTTGAAACAACTTTTCTGATTACATTTCAAACCCATATTTCATATTCAGATACATAATCCCAAAACGATTCCCAGGTTTTGATCAAATATAATTATTACAAATTATGCCAAGAGCGACATATGAAGATGCCCCCTTGGATGATCAGAGTACTAAATAGACATATCGGTCATAATACATCACAGTGGAAATAAAATTAAATAGCTCCTAACTTTGCCTCTTGCATGTCTTCGGAAGCTTTTTCGTCCAACCTACTAAACCTGAAAAACCTTAACTCTTAATCTACTCAAATTATATTTTGAGCACCTGAGAGTTTAAGGGGAAAACATAAACTTTGAGTCAGACATAAAGCCTAGTGTCAATAATACTATTACATCTCGGTCTACTGATATTAAGTGAGACCACACCGCTTAGCGGAACGGGTTTCCACTCACTAATATCTCTTCAAAAACTTATCTTTTTGCAAATCAGACAAAATAATTAACTGTTGGCTGACTCGGGTCTACCGGACAAAATAACTAATCTAACTTTTGTTAAACACACTTCTGGACGGTCTGTCCTTAACTTACATCCCCCAAGGTCAAATGATCCTAATGGTTTTGCAGGCTGACCAATAACCTATCTTTCTCTGTATATTCCTTTCTGTATGTAAAATCATTTTAGTCTTACCTATGACAAAGGCCTACACACTGGAATTTTGGACTTATATTAGCTACGGGCTATAGCTAAAGTATAGGGCACGACCCTATAGCTGTCCCATCTGGTATTCTAATATCTGAGTCATTACTTAGCGTTAACTACCCCATCAAATTTTCCTTGAAAACATTTCTTTCAAATTGATTTAACCCTTTAAATCATACTTATACAAGGAAAATATACTTTTTGCTTTACTCAAATATCTTTGCCATGATATATGCTTTACACAAAACAATGTTGATGAAAACCTAAATCAATAGGGTTACCTATCCCTTTAGAACAAGCTAAAGCCCTTCTTTAACTTAGAAAACATTAGGTTTTAAATCCAAGATGTCTTCTTCGAAACCCTTGTTTAAAAATTTTAAACAGTCCCTTCCGAATCCATTAAAAGTACCCCTTTCAAAATTGGTTAACAACTTTACCTTGAAACACTAGGCCGAAAGGCTAAAACATACCTTTCGAAACCTTTAAAATAGACCTTTTGAAATCATTGAAACCATACCTTTGGAAGCTTTATAAACCTTAGACATTCTCTTTTCAAAATACTTTAAACTTGCCTTTCGAAAGCATTGGAAACCTTCCATTTAAAAACTCAAGTAAACCTTTCGAAAAGATTGGGGTACCTCCCTTCGAAACCTACATTATATACTTTTCAAAAGTATTAAAATTCCTTACTTAAAATAAACCTTTCGAAAGCATTGGGTCCAAGTAAAAGTTTGTGGAACATATCTTCGAAACCATTTAAAACCGTTCCTTTTGAAACCTTTGGGTTTAACTTTCAATATATCTAAGGCTCTTAAAAGGACCGAGGTGAAAGTATTGCTTTCGAAAGCATTATTCTTAAGTAAAAGAAAGTGAATGGTTTCGAAACCAACCCTTTCGAAAGCATGGAGAAGTGGCTCCAAAGTTTAAAGCAAAAGAACCTTTTCGAAGGCATTGATTTGAAAGTTTGAATGCGGCAGCAAGGGTTTCGACCCCTTCGAAAGCTTGTTTTAAAAACAAAAGGCGGCAACTCATTCAAAAGCCCTTTCTTTATATAAATAGAAGCAAGTTGGTTAAGTCGAAAGCACCAACTTCTTCGAAAGCCTTACTTATAACCAAAATAGTTCCAATTTTATAAGAGCTACTTCTACCCCTTCAAAAGCATGTTTCGATTGTATACCTTCCGCCTTTCTCAAATCACTACGTACCAAGGTATTGATACCATGTGTATTGGTTTCAACTTGGTCGGGGGCGGATGTATGGGGTCGAAAGGTGGCTGCTATAAGTGGTGAAGCAGTGATCCTTTACAAAACTGATTTTTAAAATTTTAAAGTAATATCTTTCCAACTAACTTGCCTTATTTGTCAACATATAATTGGTTGCCAATTCTTTTACAAAACCTTTTTCTAAAAGTGCTACCGAATTCAGTAATTAACAATTTTTAAAACATTTAACAAATTGCCCCTTCTCCTTTTATAAACATATAAAACATTTAAGTCCCATACCTTAAATAATTTTATAGCTTTAATAAAATACATAGAAAAATTCTCCAAAAATTCCAATAAATCACTATTAATATGTTTTCTAACATATTTAAATTTCTGACCTAAAGCTAACATATAATAGCCGAAAATAATTTAAACCCAATTTAACCATTTTATTTACTAGAAAATTCATAATAAATTCACAACAACTTAGAAAATTATGAAACTTGAAACCCATCTTTAATATAATGTTTTTGACCTTATATCAAAAACGCAAACCATTTGGATGCCATTTTATAGGTTTTTCAAATCAAATCTTATCATAAAATCCATATAAAACAACATAAATCATCAACATGCATATATATCCATTTAAACAATCTAAACATGGCATTTTTCTTGCAAAATAAATTCGGATCTTAACTATAAATCAAAAGCAATAAATATGAGATGTAATCTATTATTCACCTTAGCTTGTTGTTAAGGAGTTTGAGATTTTCCCTTGAATTGATTTGATTAAGCTTCCTTATTAAATTCTTGCTTATCTTCCTTTAGACTTCTTCTAATGGTGGTCGGCCAAGCTCTAGGTTTAGTTTTTATTTGTGAATATTATAAATGAAATTGGATAAGGGTTTAGGGTAAAAAAATATAACCTATTCCTATTTTTCCCTTATCTTGTTGCCTTTACTTGCTTCATTTTAAATTTCCATTTGTTTTTCATTACTTAGGCACAACTACCTTATAATTACACAAATCTCAATCCCTTAACCATTTACATTATTTCATCTAATTTATCTAATTAAATATCCTAAATAATGCTAGTCAAAATTAGGGTCGTTACAATGGGGCTATAGAAGTCATCACATATCCCTAGCACCTGTCGCACTTCTTTAAGTATTCAACCACATCTCAGTTGGTAGTTGGCTAGAAATATCTATAGCGAAGAACGTTCTTTGCTAAAATATGTCCCCAGTGTGATCCAATTGCTTCCTTCATGAACATCCACTAGGATCTTCTTAGCTTAGTCCTTTTCGACACATCTTAACAAGAGGGTAGAGAATTCTCTCCTATACAAAACTCCTTCTTGCATAATGAATCGAGGTACCTATGCAAGAGCTTACTTTTTTCATTCTAACTTTTTGGGAGAGTTCCATTTAGCAAATAATCTTTGATTGGAGTCATCTATGACTCCTTTTTCTCAATCTATATAATGTAATTAATGTACATCTCGTCAATACTTGGATATTCCAAAACATCCACTTGCATGATTCCTAACATCTATGCATCTGCAAAGCTCACCAATTTTGCTAATGAATCAACATTTGTATTTTTCTCTCTAGGGACGTGCATTATCACGAGTAATCAATATCGTGCTGTAGTTTCAGTACTTTCGATAGGTATAGGTTGAGTTAAGCACCCTTAGCCCGAAATTCCTTCCACACTTGGCAAACCACCAACTAGGAGTCACTGTAGAAGTGCAACATCCTCACTCCTAATTCATTTGCTATCTTAAGTCCTGCTATCAACGCTTCATACTCCGCTTCATTATTCGTTATGCGGAACTCAAGCTTTAATGCATAGAAAGTCCTTCGACCTTTCAAGGCTATCAGAGCTATTCCAGCCCTAGAATTATGGTCATTGGATACTCCATCTACATATAATTTCCATTAAGAAAGTTCGACCAGTTCTTCTTCTGTCTCATCATCCCTGATGGTGAATTCGATAATGAAATCTGCTAATTCCTGTCCTTGAATCGCCTTCCTAGGATAATAATTGATCTTGTACTGACTCATCTCGATGTTTCATTTCAACAGTCATCCCAAGGTATTAAGGGAATGCAATACTTTCCTTAGGGGTTTATCTATTTGGATGAGTCTGAAAGTAGGGTCTCAACTTTCGCGATGTAACTAATAAGCAATAGGTAATTTTTTCCAGCTTCGGATATCATTTTCTCGCTCCAATGAATAGCTTGCTAATATAATAGACAGACCTTTGGGGCTTACACTCCTCATACACCAATGCTGCACTCAATTCATGAGTCGATACAACTAGGTAAATATGAAGATCTTCTCTTTCCAAAGGCTTCGATAATATATGTAGTTTACGGAGATGCTCCAATAGGTTTTGAAAGGCAGCTTCACATTCACTCATCCATTGGAATTTCCCACTTTCCTTTTTGAGCGCATTAAAAAATGGTATACCCTTATCGGTCGCCTTGAAGATGAACCGACTTAAAGCATAAACTTTACCATTCAAGCTCCGCATTTTCCTCCTTATCCATGGGTCTTTAATCTTCTTCAAAGATTCAATCTGATCTGGGTCAGCTTCAATGCCCCTCAAATTTACAATGAACCTCAAAAACTTGCATGATGCAACTTCGTAGGAACACTTTAGTAGATTCAATCTCATTCCATATTTTCAGAGCACATCAAACATTTCAGAAAGATTGCCTATGTAGTCAATTTTTTTCATGAATTTACTAGCATATCATCCACATAAACATCCATCATCCATCTGATCTGTTCTTTAACCATCTTATTGAACAAACGCTAGTAAGTAGCTCCCGCACTCTTCAGACCAAATGACATTACCTTGTAGAAATATAGTCCTAAGTCCTTGATAAAGCTTGTTTGCTCTTGATCAGGGTTGATTATAGTTGGAGTACACATCCATAAAGGACAATAGTTCATGTTCGGATGATCATTTAGTAACTGGTCAATCCACGGTAGTAAGAAGCAGTCTTTCAAGCATGCTTTGTTCAAATTTGAATAATATATACTTGTTCGTCGTTTTCCATTTACCTTTTTGACCATTGTTGGATTTGATACCCATTCCGAGTATAAGGAATTATAGATAAAACAACTTGCCTTTAACTTATCCAATTCTTCCTTCAATGCAGTAGATCGCTTTGATTCCATGTTGCACCATTTCTACTTTACTAGAGGATATGATGGGTTCACATTCAGTGCATGACACATGAATTCAGGCAAAATTGTGCACATATCGAAATAAGGCCAAGCAAACATGTCCTTGTTTGCTTGGAGAAACCCTACCAATTCCCCCTTCATCCTTAAACTGAGTTGGGATCCAACTTTGATAAACTTTGATGGATCATCCTCATTTACTTAAACCTTGACCATCAGCTCCAATGGTTCCACCGTTACCTCTTTCGACTCTTTTTATGCGTCCATAGCTTTGTAGCAGTCACTACTAGACCAATCTGAGGCTCAAGCGATAATTGTTATGCATCTACACTCTTGATGCAAGAGGCTTCTCCACATCCTTTCCTTTTATCCCTTTATCGTGTCTCTCTAAGCTCTACGACATAGCACTCTCGACCCGTGCTTTGTTTTCCTTGGATTGCTCCCACTTCATTTTCTATGGGAAATTTCATTATTAAGCACCAAAGAGCAAGGCAATCCTAAAATCTACTAGGGTCAATCGACCAAAGTATACGTTGTCAAAGGAGAATGTGTCCATCGCAACAAAATTTTGAACCTATATTGCCTTATGGGGGTATTTTCCAAGTTGTATAGGAAATTTTATGTATCCAATCAAAGTTATTGCCTCTTCAGTAAATATTTGAGTGTGGGACTTAAAGGTAGCAGATCCTTTTCATTGAGTTGCATCTTATGGAATGTCTATTTGAAAAGGATATTCATCGAACTTCCCATATCCACTAGCACTAGGCAAACTATAGCTAGGCAAATCATGGCTGTTATCTCCAACTGGTCAAGTGTCGGTGCCTTAACCCCTTCAACATCCCTATTATGGAAGTCACTACTAGAAAAATTACTGTTTACCTACTTTATATTATCGACACTGCGCCGATGCCACTTTAATAGGCATCAGCCAGGCATCGGTAAGTCGTAGGTAACTCTTTACCTATAGAATATTACCGACGCCTTACCGATACCTTTGTTATAGCCGTTAGCAAGGCATTGACATGGCATCACCCCCATATATACTTACCCCAACCGACGATCCTTCCTCCATTACTTTCCTAATTGAAAAAGGATAAATCCTCTACTTCGCCTCTCCTTCTACCGCCTCCACCTCCCTTCATGCCACCGTAAGCCAAAACCATGTCCCCTCGTTGTCACAAGCCTCGCCTCGTCGTTGCCTCGTCACCGCAAGCCTCGTCACCTCATCGCCACCATGTCATCATGTTACCTCATTGCTGTGAGCCTCATCACCTCATCGCTGCCATGTCACTAAGCCCAACCGCTAACATGTCACCAACCCCAGCTACCACCATGTCATCTTGCCACTACAAGCCAAAGCCCAATTTACTACAAGCCCAATTTGCCGCAAGCCAAAGCCAACTAGCCACCATTGCAAGCCCAAGCCTCTTCTAAGCCGCCGCAAGCACCTTCCACCATCGGTATGATTTATTTACTGTCTGTGTGTATATTTATATACACATGGACTTATAGATATAGAATTGTAAATCCCTTACCATATATACACACACAAATATATCTACCATTATAAAAAGCAATTTCTAGACGACAGTTAATAGGATGCTAAATATGTTGTCATGTTAACTTGTTTTCACTAAATGCCGTGTGTAATACATGTTAGATTATTTCCTCTATACTAAAGCATTATTATGATATATTTTTGGTAAATTAAATAAATGTGTAGAAAAATACATATAACCATTGTTGTCAATGTAAAGTATAAGTTAAACTGAAGGTTAAATAGTGAATTTAAATGATATTATATATTATTAACTTTCAGTAAAGTGGAAAAATAAAATTGTCGAGTATGTAGACTGATTATAATAGTCTAGGCATACATAGTCTAGTGAAATGAGTAAACAGAAGAAAAAACATATTTTATGCCTCAATCGAATCAGTAGTTGAATTATAATTTAGTAACATGTTTATTTTAATTATATGGATAAATGGATCGAAAATAGTAAAGGAAAGGAAACATATCTTAACTACATACACATGCACATTGTTGAATTGATGCACATGATATGTTTTGGACAATTATAGTACTAGTGATGCATGTACTTTGTTTTCATACTGAAAGTTTAATTTGAATTAAAAAATACTATCATGTGAAAGATAATGTAAATTTTGTTTACATGCAGGAACGTTTCGATTGCACTTGAAGGTTTAGATGACTCTTCACCATATAATACAATGATAGTTTTTGCTAATGATAGGCGTCGCTCCTTTTCAGTAGAATCTACCAATGTTTTGACCATATCCATCGAAAGATTGATAGAATCTACAAAAAAGGAGCGACACCAATCATCAGAAAAATATATTATTATATTAGATAGTGAAAAACAAAGACGGTCTAAAGCCATAGCGGTAGTGACTGGGCATGCATAGTAGTGTAGTTATAACCAGTGATGGTGGATTGGGGAAATGCTAGAAGGATGCTATTAGCACTAGAGTCATTGACCATAAATGATGATGGTTGTTGCCACCAGTGGTAGTAGTATCACCAATAACATCTTCCTCATTCACTATCACCAGTTATAATAGCACTACTATGCATGCCCAGTCACCACCGCTATAAATTTAAACTATCTTTGTTTTTCAGTATATAGTAGAATGATAGTTTTTTTCGATGATGGATGTCACTCCTTTTTTCTGATTCTAATAATCATTCGATGGATATGATTGAAACATTGGTAGAATCTGCTAAAAAGGAGCGACGCCAATCATCAGAATAATCTATCATTGTATTGTGTGGTAAGAACCATCTAAACCTCCTCGGTCACTACCTTGATTGCAAGGCATGGGAGCGTGGTAATATTAATAAAGGAGGCGTGAGGGCTTAAATGGTAGTCCTATTATAACTAGTAGTAGTATGTTGGAGTAGTGTTGGAAGGGATTTTGTTAATGTTAATTGGGCTACCCATGGTGGCAAACAATGGTATCTCAGAAACTGATTTTACATCCAGCCTATTGAACCCGGAACAACTAATGTTTCACCACACTCACCATAGATCACAAAGAGAGAATCCCTCATCATGCATCAACCGGCTCTGATATCACTTGTTACCAACTGAGGAAAAGTATAATCGACGATTTCTATTTGATGATAAAAAACATTTGTTTTATTTAACGTGTTTGTCTAGTTTTATATATTTACAGGTTTTTTTATAAAATATGGGTTATGGAAAAGTTTCCTTTTAGTGCAGTAAATAGTTGCATATATAGAGAAAAGAAAATAAACAAAGATCCAGGGTAGGAAATATTTCAGTACGCAATCATAGACTGTATATATAAAGAAAGTGAAACAAATATAAATCAAAAGTAGGGAAACATATACAAAATCAGAGGTAGTATACATAAAGAAAGGGAAATGAATAGAGATTAGAAGCAAAGAATTGTATACACCATCAGAGGATATATTTTGGAATATACAATAGAGTTTATTTCCCATTATATATAGATTGTGTTTTCTACATAGGGAAACAAACTATCTCACAAATCATATCTTTCTCCATATATTCTCACACATATATCTTTCCATACATACATCCTATGCACTAGCCTATATAAACCTATACATTACATGCACAAAAATCATTGGATTACACACAATAACATCTCTTATCATCACCTGATCATCAACTCAAGCTTACAAGTTCACTACATCATTACCACTCCGTCTCCTCTGTTTAATACAATATTACAGTAAACCCCTACCTTATCACACCAATCTTTTCCATATCAACACCAACTCCATTTAACAACACATCATATCCAATATGACCGCAACCATCTATGCACCCAAGCATAATATAACTTACCCAGGCATGCAACTTCATCAAATTTGGATACATCTTCACAGCATTGAGTTCAGCCACACCATTGTTATACAACCATCAAAAACTCAGAGAGCTCGACGTCGGACAGTGACACAAACCAAATGTGAACGCAATACATTGTTTGTAGCGACAAAGACAACATCTCCACATCATCTTTCATCGCCGATGGGTTGCAGCAATGAAGGGAAAAGGCGTAGCATCATCACGGCTTAGGCTTTAAGTTGAGCATCCTCCATCAAACGCTATGTTCATTAAACAACATAAACCATAAAGAGCATCAACGGCGGCAATTTGCAGTTCCAAGCAACGGTGTTGACGAGCTCCAAGTGGCAGCGATTTTGTTTGGATTGCGACGTTTATTTTTTATTCTGGGCAAAAGTCAATTTTTTTGTGAAATTTTCTATTTCGGGAGATTTGAATTTGAAGAGGAAAGAGGCTAATTTTTGAAGTGGATAGTCACGTGAAGTGAGAGGTGAGTGCTCATTTTATTTAGCTCTTATATAATTTTTTTTTGTTTATTTTCAGTTTTATTTGTGTTTTGAACTCTAAAATTTGTTTATGGAGCTACATGTGATATATTGAGGATTCTAATCTCAAAGGTTTGATTTGAGGTAGAGTTATTAGACATAGAGTTAGAATATTTATTTGTAGTGTTTGTGAGTTTATTGTTTGTAAGCATTTGAATAGTTTACTCTAGTAATAGCTTTGGGGGCAGCGGTAGGCATTAGGCTGAAGTTGGGTATATTTCGTGTTCTTTATTTTCATCATTTACGTTTTTCTGTACTCTATTTCATATTTTATCAGTAATTACACAGAATAATTATAAATACCCTATTCACTACCCCTCTAGGGTATATTACTCGATCCTACAAGTGGTATTGGAGCTTAGGTGTTAGGTTTACTCTAGCAACATGTTTAGTTCAAATAATTCTTTCTTTGAGGGTCAGGCAATAGTTAGGTCACCCATGTTTAATGGGACAGATTAGGCTTACTGGAAGGCTATGACGAAAATATATCTAAGCACTGTTGATTATGATGTTTGGGATATAATAGATACAGGGTATAATCCACCTACAATGACAATCAATGATGCTGAATTCCTTAAGCTCAAAGACAAATGGGGTGTAGTTGAGAAGAAATTACTTTCATTAAATGTTAAAGCTATGGGTGCCCTTATTTGTATCCTTGAAAATACTGAATTCAATCAAATTTCTCATTTTTTGCCTGCGCGGGAAATTTGACACATTTTGGAGGTTTCATACAAAGATACATCTCAAGTCAAAGAATCACGTCTTGCACTACTCAGCAATGAATATGAAAATTTTGCGATGCTAAAAGGTGAAAGCATAAAAGAGATGTACAGACGCTTTTCAGTGTTGTTATATAATTCCAAAGCTTTGGGCAAGGTGTACACTAAAGTTGAGTTGGTTCGGAAAATACTAAGAATTCTTTCAAAGAATTTCAAGGCAAAGGTGACAAACTATACAAGAATTCAAAGATCTAAACAAACAAAGCATGGAGGAATTGATTGGTAATCTTATGACCTATGAAATGGAACTCAAATCTAAGGAAGACCATGATAATTTAGACTCCAAAAGGAAATCAATTGCGCTCAGTAGAACTCTTGGTAGCGATGATGAAAATAATCCTATCATTGAGCTAGCAATGTTGATGAATGGTCGTAAGAAATGGTCCAAAGAAACTTCAAACCTTTAACCAAAAAGAAAGGAGCCAACTCAAGGTCATTTAAGTACTCAAATAATTCAGATGAAGAAATCATGCATCGCCCCATAAAAATTAATAAGAAATAAATAAAATAAGATAAATTAATTAAATAAAATTAGAATAAAAATGAAAATTTTGCAGAAGTCAGAATTTGACTACAGAATTATGTCGTTGCGTTCTTGGCGGTTTTCTAATCAATTTTTATATATTATATGTTGAAAACGGAGCTCAAACAGAAAAGTTACAGACATTTGAAGTTTTCAAATTCAAAATAATTTAAATAAAATTCAAAATCAAGTAATTAAATAATTCTTAAATTTGAAATTTGAAGGTTAACAGTAACTAGATTTAGGGTTAATAATCATCAAAGTTAACATTAACGTTAAGGGGTAATTAAGGATTAAATAATTAAAAACAATGGCCAATAAAATTCTGCCCAAAATAGAAGGATCGGTCGGCCGCTAGCGGTCGACCGGTGGTTAGCAGCGGTTGACCGGTGGTTAGCAGCGGTTGACCGGTGAAGGTTGTGCCGGCTAGGGTTTTCTGCAATAATGAACATCTGGATTTTTATTATTTTAAACCGACTTAAATCCGACGATTCTAGTGCATTTCAACTACTATAAATAAGAGCATAGCCCCTTCACTTTTATTTACAAATTATTTAGGAACCTAGCGAAGCTCTGTCCGTTCATCTCTTCAAAGGTTTAGAAAACTTCTTTAAGGTTTCAAGTAAGAAATCCTATATGTTTATTTTTGCTTATTGATTATTTTCTAAACCTATTCTCCTCCAAACCTTGAATTTTCTAAATCTAACATACATACAAATCCCTTATTGTATATATCAAAAAGAAAAGATCTGAAAGAGATTATTGAAGGCGTGTCAAATCCAAAAGAAGGCAAAATTAAGGACATACTGTGAGTGAAAATCTTAGTCTTTCTATCATAGTAATTGATTAGTGTAGTTTGGATTTGAATCATGCCTTGGGGAGTTTTGGTTCATGAAAACATCATATTAGAAATCCCCAAAACAAAATATCGATCTTAGGTTAAATTCTCAATTGTTTATACTAAAATAATGGAAATTATGTAGATTTGCAATTTAGCGTTTTTACCTTATGTTCCACTTCTTATTCTTTTTTCTTTAAATTTGATTAAGTGTTTTGATTAGGAAATAGGGTATAAGGTATGAATTCTTATTCGTAGTTTGCATTGCTTATTTCCAAAATTTTGATTGAATTCCCTTTTTCTAATTTTATAAAACAAAGTTGAATAGAGCGTAAAAGGAACTGAAATTGTAAGTGTATTGATTTATAAAAGTCTATTGATTGGGTTTTTGGATATTGGATTTATGGTATATTGATAATTGATTAGAAATTCCTAGACTCTCTGTGTGTGTGTGTAAATGATGTATAATTATAACATATTAATTGCGTAGTTAGTAGGCTATTAATTATTATTATATCCTCCTGTAGGAAAGTAATTAATGGTAGAGGCGAAATAAGAAAGATTTCTTATAAGGCCTTAATAACAGATGTGAGATGTATGATAATAAATCTAGATGGTGTTATAGATTATGACTAAGTTATAGTGATGCGAGATCAGTCAAAAGCACACGGAAACCTACCCAGCTAATCTAGCTACCAGTAGTGTTACTTTGGAACTAATGTGGGACATCGTCTATAATAAGTAACTACGGATGCCATGAGGTTAGTCTTAAATTTTATAGGATAAATTTGCCTAGCTAATCTAGCTACTAGTACCTACGAATAGTCAGTGATGTGAGACATCACTGTGAGGTATGGGTCATAATACGGAGGACTTGCTTCAGGGATTGAAGGTATTAAGTGGTTGTATGAAGACCCGCCTTTTCCCTATGTAGGAAGTAGTAAATGGTTAGGGTTATGGGATAAGCACGGTAGAGGATATCTCGGGAATGGGCTCACTTCGATATGAAGTATTAAGTGGCCAAAGAGATTCCATGTACTGTCAGCTAAATAGTTACTATAGAGGAGTCCGCCTTGGGATAAGTATTAAAGGATAGGGACCTGCCTTGAAAGATGTATTAAATGGTCAGAGTCTACCTAGTTCCCATTAAAAGGTATTAAGTACCTGGGTACTATCTCTTATATTGATAGGACATTATCGACGATAGATATGGGTTATTAGATTGAAAGAGAGATGGTTATGGGCTTATATTTGGAAAACCTTTTTGACTTTTATTTGGAAAGACTTAGGATGTAGACAAAATGCGAAAGACATATTCCTATTTAAATTATACTTCCCAAGTACTACTATAGTAAGGCTCGAGATTTTTATTCACCAGACATATGTTGTTTTAACTCCCTCCTCATTACAACACAGGTTAGGAAAGATGACGATGTTGAAGGCAAAGGCGCGGAGAAAGTTTGTGGCAGTTTATCTATTTATCTATTCATCTTATTTTTAGATGTACCTACTGGAAACCGTTGTATTTTAAATATGATGTACCACATATACGCAACGGTTATTATTAGTTTTGTATTATGGTTTTTATGACATTTTGAGTTTATAATAAATGGGTACTGTTGTTATTATTATATTTTATCCTTTCATTATGAGATCTGGATGTGTCAATAAATAGCTCTATATTGTTCTTATTACCAACCAAAAGTCAGCTTTGGAATGGGTCTAAGTTTCGATGGGCATTTTCTGGGTTGGATTTAGGTTCGTTTCAAGGAGGATTGTTAGAAAGCATGTGCTATAGATATTGAAAGACAGGTCATATCCGAACCAGTTGTCCACTAATTCAAAAGGAGAAAGGAAAGAAAAAGAAAAGAAGGGCGTTTGCTGCAACTTGGGACAATAAAGAAGGTGAAGAGTGCACTAATATTGATGAAGCATAAACAAATCCATGTTTGATGGGACATTTAACTCATGATGATACTTATCAGGATTTACTTTTAGTGTATCATGAACTTACTAGAATGATTGATAGTCTTAATCTTAAGAACAAAAAATTGAATTTGAAAAAGCCGAGCTACTTCGCATAAATGATAGGTTAGAAACTAAACTTGAAAAAAATAAAAAAAGTTCAAAATTTCGAATGTGAAAGTTGTGGGTCTTTAAAAGGGGATTTGGATGAATGTAAACAAATCTTGAAACTTTTAGAAAAGGGATTCTGATTTTAAAGAAAAATGATGATGCAAAGAGAGAAAATTTTATCAACAGATGTACCATGCTTGTGGAAGAAAACACATCACTTAAATCCAAAATTCAAACTCTTGAATCAACCGTTAATTAATTTTTCAGAGGTGAACAATCATTGAATATGCTTTTGGGAAATTAATTATATGTAAACTATAGGAAAAGACTTAGTTTTGGTAAATCACTACACAATATGGAAAATAGGACTGACAATGCCCATGGTAGAAGTGTATTTCCAAAATGTATAGGTTGTTGTAAAATTAGACATAGCTTCGATATATGTTGATATAGGAACAAATGCAAACATGTTAGACGAATTTGGGTTCCTAAAGGCTCTCTTGGTACTTTTGGATTACTAAACTCTTCTGTTGCAAATGTTGACGACCTATGAAGTTTTCTAGTCCATATTTTTCTTTCTACTGTAGGTATGTTGGTGGGATAGGGAACAACAAGAATGGTGCTTGGATTCAGGTTGTTCCAGACATATGATGGGCGATAAAATAAAGTTCCTTAGCCTAGAAGAGTATAGAGGTGGGAGTTTACTGTGGGCGACAATGGTAAATGTAAGATTGTTGGAAAAGGTAAAGTAAGTAACAACACCTTCTTTTTGACCGATGTTCTTTATGTCGAAAATTTACATCATAATCCCATCTCTATTAGCTAACTCTATGTTAAAGGTATGAGCGTTACTTTTGACGTTAACCTGTGTAAGATCATTGACAAATCCTCGAGTGAAGTTGTATTTACAGGTCAGAGAAAAGGGGATGTCTACATTCTATCATTTGATGATCTAACCCTGTTTAGGTGCCTAGTAGCTAAAGATAAGGAAGCTACCTTGTGGCATAGAAAACTAGGACATGTTGGAGAAGCTTGAGAAAAAGGAGTTAGTCAAAGGGTTGCCGTAGTAGAAATTCAAGAACAATAAAGTGTGCAAAGCTTGTACAATGGGTAAATTTAATAGATCATCATTTCATGCCAAAAACACTATGAGACATCTAGAGTTCTTGAATTGATTCATATGAATTTGTTTGGTCCTAATGATGTTTCTAGTTTAAGTGGTAAGAAGTATTGTACTGTTTTGGTGGATTATTACTCTAGATTTACTTGGGTATATTTTCTAGCCAAAAAGTATGGAACTTTCGATTATTTTTCAAAATTAGTAAAAATTGTTCAAAATGAAAAAGGCGTTTCAATAATAACTATTAGAAGTAATCATGGTGAGGAATTTGAAAATTAGGATTTTGGAAATTTCTATGAAGAAAATGGTTTTAAACATGAATTCTCCACACCACGAACACCTCAACAAAATGGGGTAATTGAACGGAAGAATAATACATTGCCAGAATTGGCTAGGTCAATGTTAAATGAATATATTCTTCCTTTTTCATTTTAGGTAGAGGTAGTTAGTACTTCACGCCATGTAATGAATAGAGTAATGATTATACTAATACTTAATAAAACTTCTTATAAATTATGGTTCAACAGGAAACCTAACATTGCATATTTTAGGGTATTCGAGTGTCAGTGTTTTATTCTTAATACAGGTGATCATCTAGGGAAGTTTTAGTCCAAAACAGATGAAGGAATTTTCATGGGATACTCATCAAGGAGCAAAACTTATAGAATCTTTAATAAGCGCTTGAAAACTATTATGGGATCAATCAATGTGAAGTTTAATGAGTCAGAAGTGGATGCAACAATAAAGAAGGACAAAAGTGATAATAGAGAAGATGATGTAAACGAGAAATTTGGTGAAGACAACAAAAATGATGATCCATGCACTATCAAGCCTTCAACATCAAGTTTGGAAAACAAGAATTTGAAGTTCAAAGCAAGTCGTCCACCATAATTGGTTATAGGTAATCTAATGGCAGGTATATAAATATGCTCTTCGTTCAATAGAAATCCTTATGCTTTGTGTATTCATAGTGGCTTTATTTCTAAAATCGAACAGAAAAATATTAATGTTGCACTTAGTGATGAATGTTGGATAATTTCCATGCAAGATGAACTTAACCAATTTGTGAGAAATAATATTTGAAAATTAGTTCCTAGACAAATGACTGTCTAGTTGTAGGAACTAAATCGATGTTTAAAAATAAACTTTATGAATCCAGGAATGTGATTAGAAATAAAGCTAGATTGGTTGCAAAGGAAATAATCAAATAGAAGGCATTGATTTTGATAAAACATTTCCCCAGTTGCTAGGTTAGAAGCCATTAGAATTTTGCTAGCTTTTGCTTGTTTTAAAGGTTTTAAACTTAGGCAAATGGATGTAAAAAGTGCATTTCTAAATGGTTATGTGAAAGAAAATGTTTATGTAGAAAAACACTTGGTTTTGAAAGTTATGAATTTCCAAATCATGTGTACAAGCTTGAAAAAGCTTTATATGGTCTCAAACAAGCTCCTAGGGCTTGGTATGAGTGTCTCAGTGCATATCTTTTAGAAAAGGGTTTAAGAGGGAAGTGCTGACACTACTTTGTTTCTATTACATGAGCATGATGACTTTTTGATTGTACAAATTTATGTTGATGACATCATTTATGGTGCTACTAACAAAAAATTGTGTGAAAAGTTTGAATAAGTCATGTAGGATAAATTTGAAATGAGCTTGGTAGGCGAGTTAAAGTATTTCCTAGGATTTCAAGTCAAGCAAAGCGATAAGGGAATTTTCATCACTCTAACCAGATACGTGAAGGAGCTGTTGAAAATATTTGGAGTGAGAATGCGCCTCTTAAAACTCCCATAAGCCCTTCAACCAAGCTTGACAAAGACGAAAAAGGGATTACAGTTGATCAGAAAAAATATCGAGGTATAATTGGCACTCTTCTCTATCTTACTGCTTCTAGACCCGATATCATGTTTTCTGTCTATCTTTGTGCACATTTTCTTGAAAACTCAAAGGAATCTCATTTAAGACCCACTAAACGAATTTTGAGATATCTCTTGCACAAACAAAAAATTGGATTGTGGTATCCCACTTTTGATAATTTTGATTTAATTGGGTACTCTAATGCTGATTATGCGGGTTGTCTTATGGATAGGAAAAAACACTAGTGGAGCATGTTTCATGTTAGATCATTCATTTGTTTCATGGTCAAGTCGAGAATAAAAATGTGTTGCATTGTCTATTACCAAAGTAGAATATATTGCCTTAGGCAGTTGTTGTTCTTAGATTCTATAGATGAGACAAACATAATTAGACTTTGACTTAATACTTCAACATGTTCCCTTAAAATGTAAGTAAAAGTGCAGTTGACCTATCAAACAATCCTTTTCCCCACTCACGTACTAAACATATAGACGTAAGACATCATTTCATTCGATATCATATTTCAAAAGAGGACATTTGCATTGAATTCATCTCTATCGATCTACACCTTGCTGATATATGTACAAAATATTTTTCAAAAGATAGATTTTCACGATTACATCTGGATTTGTGGATCATGGAAATGGATTAGTATGATGTCTATTTTAGTGTTTGTTTAGCTTTTTTTCATTTATTTCTGCTTATTTTTAATTTTTTTTCCTCTCTTTCAGTTTTTCCCCTCCTCTAGTTTCTTTTAGGATTTTTTTTCTCATTTTATAAGAAAACAAAAATAGAACAAAAAATTAGGATTAGACTTTTTATTGTTTATTTTAACCTTCCTAACATTTTCTATTTTTTTAAAACATAAAAACATCAAAGATGAGGGAAAAACACTCTTAGATTGCCCCAATTTTTTTGCTTTTGGAAAATATATAGCTATAACTAAGTTGAACATATTTATGCTTATCAATTCTTTGAGTAATGCTTACATAGTTGTTGAGAAATGAACTGTTGTGGTCTTGAAAAAAATACGAGTATTATATATCACAATCTAAGTTAAGCATGAGTTGCTAGCATTCTATTTTCTATTATTATATATCCTACAACATTTTCTTATCCATCACATTCTATCACTCCGTGTTTTAATTATTTTATGTTTGTATGGGGTAAGATTAACATAACCAGAATGTAGTAAAATTTGATTGAAAAAATAGTGGGTATTGATGATAAGTCATGTACACGCTCCATATGAAAAGTAAATCACATATCAAATATTTTTATAAATAAATAAATAAATAATTGAAATTTAATGGTGAAAGACCTACACATGAAAAATGGATGCGGTATGGACGTAGAGTTACATTACCAAAGAGGATCCGACCCGTGCTGAAAATTCTTTAGCATCGATGCATATTAACCCATCAAGTAATGCTTATTTTCCCTCATCTAAGAGACCTAAGGGCAATGTATGGGTATAAGTCTATTGATCAAATTAATAATGATTTAGGGATAAACTATCCTCACATAAATATTTCACTCGAAAAACAAAACAAAATTGCCATATACTATGTTTATTGTTGATTGAACCATATGTCATAGAATTAACAAATTTTAAAAAAATTACCATCCATTTTCTATTTGGGGCATGTTTTTGATCAATAACGAGTGCTATAATTCATGTTTGGTTTCAAACTGGAAATATATGATTTAGTTACCTTTACTCTTGAGTTATAACTATTTTTTTCTCTTTGACTCTGTTGACTGGTCACTCATACTTGTGATGAAAATAAATGAGGGAGAGAGATTAAGATTTGGTGGTAGCAATTGATTTGACAATAACTAAGATTTGTTTTTTTCTTTCTCTCGTAACTTACTTTTAATCATATTTTTTTCATTTTATTTTCCTCTTTTCTGATTTAACCTCTTATCATTTCACGTGTTTGGAGAATGCTAGAAAAGGAAAATTTATGTAGGAGAGCATCTGAATAAGAGGAGTATATGTGTAGGAGGAGCATCTATATATGAGGAGCTTAACTAAAATTCATCAAATTTCACACATCACTTTCACATACGACAAATGCATCTGCATTTTATTTGTAAACCTTAACATATGTTTGTTACCATCAAAAGGGAGAGATTGTGGAAAAGTGCAATCAATGACTTTTGTTTGATGATAATAAACATTTATTTTATTTAATGTGTCTGTCTAGTATTGTATATTTATAGTTTTTTTATAAAATATGAATTGTGGAAAAGTTTCTTTTTAGTACAATAAAAGGCCGCATATACAAAGAAAATGAAATAAATAAGATATGAGGAAGGAAATATTTCAGTGCGCAATCAGAGACTATATATATAAAGTGTAACAAATACAAATCAAAAGAAAGGAAATATGTACACAATCAGAGGCAATATATATGAAGAAAGGTAAACAAATAGAGATTAGAAGCAAAAAATTATATACACAATCGACAATATATTTTGGAATATACAATGGAGTTTACTTCCCATTATATATATACTAGTGTAAACCCGTGCTTCCCACACGGAATTGCACAATATAAGTAAACAAAATTAGCATTGTATATTTCATGGTTGCGGTGTGCTAAATGCATAGGACGGTGGCACTCGTTGTTATCCTGCATGCAATCAAATATTTTTGTATGTGGATGCAGGTGTATATTTCATAGCGTTGAACTGCATAGAATATTTCTTGTAGCCTGAGAGTTGGTAGCACATACAGAAAAAAAGCTGGACAATATACATACCAACTGAAGGCAAGTTAGTTAAAATATTAGGATATGCCTAACTCACTGCATGCACTATTTTTTTTGAATTTTTATTTTTACATATCATGCAATGTTTATGCGTCATTTGGATTGTTGTTTTTTAACCATGAAATTTTGAAACCTTTTATTGTTGTTATAGATATTGAACAGTGCAACACGTTCAATCACTGCTGAGCTGTGTAAAGATGTTTATCTTGAGGTGGTGGATAAATTCATTGAGCCCTGCTGAGCATATGCTATATTTAAACATTAAACGTATCAATACGTCACCAGTATGTGACATGGGAGCAGTGTACTATTGGCGTAATTTGCGGTTAAAAGCTTGGGTGACTCTTTTTTTTATGTACAACTTACAGTTGGTAATAAAATATGCAATGTGAGCCTAATTTGATTTGTTTTTGGTTTTTTCCCATTTCTTAAAAATAGAGTAAAATAAAAAAGAAAAAAAGCGGAAGTATAAACTGCTCAGTTAGATAATGAATTCAAAAGTATAATCAGTTGTCAAAGTTTTGTTGTACGAACAGATTATGAAGACAAACATGTCTATATAAAATAAGAAGAGTTTGATTTGTAAGATAACAGGCATATAGAATCTATATTCCTTTTCATGTATTCGCACATCAACAAAGGTATATGAATATTTATGCGGAACACTGATAGTAGTTAAAATCTAGTTTGGAAAAAGTTAACAGTGGATTAAAAAAAAGTTGCTGAAGTTTGTCAACAAATTGGTACAGCATATATTTTTCCTAGCCTATTCTAAACCCTGCAGCATTTTCTCCTTTGTGCTAAATATGCCCCAAGAACTGTTCCTATCCGAAGCACTTGAAAAGTCGTTGCTGCAGCTATTCCTGCGCACAAATGTATTGTTGTCAATATTACCGTGAAGACAGAATAGCTGGTGCATTATTGTATTCAGTAAGTAGCAGAGTGCAACAGCAAGGTAGTAATCGAATGAAGTAAAGCAAGTGAGTAAAGGACTGAGTCACTATATACTAAATTTTTTTGCACCGTTGGATGTTTCACACATATATTCATGTGCATCAGATTTTATGCATTCTTCTTCATTATGCGATCACTTTTCCATTGTACTGAAAAATATGTATTAGTAAGTTTGTAGTTTTTTTCTTTGTGAACCTATAAAGATTTATCATAATTGATTAATTAATTGTTTAATAAATCATAACAAGAAAAATTACACAAAGTATAATTACTAAATAATCAATTACAATTAATTTATCGCTTGATTTTTCTTAATAATTGATCAAAACATAGCATAATAACAAAAACTATATTATAAATGTGATTACGTTTCCAATCTTACATTCAACTCTACCAATCACCTTTCAATCCCAATTCAGTCAACCCCTTGTCCTCAAATGCACCCTAAATGAACCAAATCCCCTCAAGCAAACTATCGGGTTACCCTTCTAGCACCATTAGTTGCACATGTCTGATTTCAAACAGTCTTGCACCAATTTCTCCTTTTCATATCAAAAAAATCATTACTCAGATAAGTATTTATCTCTTTTAGCAATTAACATTTACCCGGTTTAGATATTTTGTCCCGAATAAAAACAAATACCACTCAGCAGCGTATGATGCCAAATTTCAGTGTTATGGATGCTGAAAGCATTGTTAGGCATAGATAACAAACTCTCAAGCTTGAAAGGTTTCAAATTATATCATTAATATTTTGACAAGTTAAATTTATAAGGTGACCAGCGTTCTGCTATAGAATGGGTATGTTGGGTGGGAACTTTACTAAGTAAGAAGGTGGAATGACATCATATAATATTTGTTGAATTCAGGCTATAATTTGTCGCGTAGCAGGTTTTTACAGAATTAGTAAGTTGGCTGATAGGTTTTGCCAAGACAGGCAATGTATTCCACTTGAATGACTGGGACATCATGTTAACACGGGGACAGTAAAAAATATCACATGTCCTTCATAAGAGTTGTATGGAGTAAAACAACTTGTGCAGGGACAGTATGTTATGTTTGAAGACTGTAAAACAGTTGCAAGGGAAGTGTGGTGTTTTTGAAAAGGCTGAAATGGATATTTAAAAAAATTATCTTTTATGTTATATGTGAATATAACTTTTTAAACTAATCTTTTATTGCTGGTACTTTTCGTTGGTGCTTTTGAAGTACATATTGAAAAAGCAAAGCAAGGACAAAAAATTAGGAAATGAAACAGACATTTATATGAAAATATTTATTGTACATAATTTTATGTTAGGGATTGAATGTTGAGTACTCAACTCATTAAAGGCATATGTGTTTGTGTAAGGGTATAAATTTGAAAATGCAAACTAATTTCCATACAACTGTTCAGATTAAAAATATGAGCTAATATTTGTTAAATTCTTCATTCTCAGTCATGATAAATTTGCAGTCCTCTTGAAAAGTGTATGGTCGGGTTAAAAATTGGGAATGTGTCAAAACCATATTAAAGATAAAGATATTTAATACTTTAGTCTTCTTCAATGTATATTTATCCCTCCCACCCTTGTGATGACAGATGTACATCCAATTTCGTTGATTTGTACTATAGGCTGTTGTATTTTACAGCATAATATTACCTATGTAAACTAAAATTTGGATAGTAGTTGAAGAAGTGTAGCAGAAATTAATATTGGATGTAAATATAAAATCAAATATCACGCCCGTATGTATGGAACTATTTGCGAATTAGTAATACATACTTACAGAGAGAGATGGAAATATATACAAATGTATATCTGTATGTGCGTATGTGTGACCAACGAAAATTATTCCATTCTAGAGATAGATTTCCAACAATATTTCAAGGACATTTACACAGAAAAATACTAATCTGGAACTACGGCAGATGCTAGTAGTTCAACAAATTATAATTGTGTTTTTTTTTCTCTTATCTTGACTCAGGAAGTTATTTGTAAACAAAAATAAAGCCCTCACATTTTCTTAGAGTATAAAAGACCAATTATTTGAACTCTATTAGGATAGATTTCCAACTGTGCATAGATTACTTAAATTTTATTTAATATAGATTCTACCCTTGCGCATACATAGACTAATGATTAAACGGTTGAATTGTGTACATAACTTTTATATCTTATTTTTCGTATATCCAATGGTTTGCTCCTACATAATGAAATAATATGTAATTAGGAAACTTCTATAGTCTAGTTCAATATATTAAGAGTTAAAACATAATAACTAAAATCAAGCATCATAAGACTGCAGGTATTAGAAGTAACTTGCATATGTCCAAGAATAGCTAATGAACACCCAATTAAATTAAGCCTAGGCACTAATGTTATCTTTTTTAATGATTTTACTTCCCAACACTACTTTAGAATCAACTATTACCTTATCTGCATGTGCACATTTCAGTATGAAATTTAATGAACTAATCAACTTCTCGTCACCAAAATGTCTAAACTTGCACATCCGAACTGTGGTTATTATTTATATATAGTGTTCAGTATGTAATCCGAAGAAATGATAAAAAATTGGACAAAAGAAATATACATCATCTATATGTGAAACAAATTATGGTTTTTAATGGAGAAAGGGATTTTGATTTGTTTCTCAAACAATACTATCATTAGTGGAGTCATGTTTTCACTATAACCATCCTCTGAATAATGCAATATCATTTTCCATTGAAGTATTGTTGTCAATTAGAATCGTTAACTAATTACATTTACATTTGAAACAATAATATATAGGGTAAGACACATGTTAATTCAAAAAAAGATCATAAATTACATGCGTTCATAATATAAACTGATAGAGTGATAAATAATTACATTAAAACTCATGTTGATCTTTGAACTTTAGAAAATCTAACATATTGCATTCAATATCCATACAAGCACAAACAAATGGTCGCATATTGTTTCCTGGGGATTTGACCAGGCAACTAGTACTCGGCAATAAGTGCTCGGCATCAGAGAGTGTCCGGCATCCAGGAGTGTTCGGCGAAGCAACTGACATCCATGAGTACTCGGCGTAGTACTCGGCATCCATAGTGTCCGGCGTCCAGGAGTGTTCGGCGAAGTACACGGCATCAGAGAGTGTCCGGCATCCAGGAGTGTTCGGCGAAGCAACTGACATCCATGAGTACTCGGCGTAGTACTCGGCATCCATAGTGTCCGGCGTCCAGGAGTGTTCGGCGAAGTACACGGCATCAGAGAGTGTCCGACATCTAGGAGTGTTCGGCGAAGCACTTGCCATCCAGGAGTGTTCGGCGAAGTACTCAGCAGTGTTCGGCGTCAACCGGCACTCAACGTCAACCAATGCTCGGCATCAAGACTGCTCGGCATACAAGACTGCTCGGCATCAAGACTGCTCGGCATCAAGACTGCTCGGCATCAAGACTGCTCGGCATACGAGACTGCTCGGCACACGAGAGCAATCGACATCAAGGGGAACTCGGCAGTATCTGTGGTTCGGCGTACAGGAGTACTCAGCATGACACCCGGTAACATCAGAAGTACTCGGCACAAGAGCACTCGGCGTCTAGAGGAGCGTTCGGCTTCGACCGACTAACATCCTGCACTCCCCAAACATCAACCACATCGTTCAGCATAGAAGGGACTGTTCGGCATCATTACGCTCGGCACATCTGGTTCGACATACAGTGATCACTGTACTCGGGCTGGAGCGTTCGGCCATCAGCCCACTTGGGAAGTTCAGCCCATCTTTGTCTATAAATAGAGGGGCAGGGTCACAGGGAAGAGGATCCTTTTTTGGAGAGAAAACACCGGGGAGACTCTGCCATTCTCAAGACTCATCTTCTCTACTTAACAACTTCGCTCAAGCATTTGATTCACGAATTGTATTTGTAATCAACTATAAAGAAGATCAATAAAGTTTAACCTCAAAGTGGACGTAGGCAATTACGCTGAACCACTATAAATTTGGTGTTCTTACTTTCTGTATTTAGATTAGCACTGTCTTCTCTGTTTAATTTGATTTCATCACTTATATCTCTTCACAATCTTCTTCTACGAGGTTAGTGACCAATTTTGGTGCTAACACTTTGGTGCTTTCATTGAGAGTCGAATTCTCAGACCTCAAGGATCTGCTTTGAAGCTACTGGATTGAACAAATCCCCCAAAGAAGATCCGACTCACTGATAGGACATCCGTTGATTCTACTCAGAGTTCATACCAATAACTCTACAATGGCAAGACCACGTACCAGGTCAGCTTCTCATAATGCGGATGCCCGTGAGACTGCTAGCGTGCAGCAAGCAGGACCTAGCAATCAACCAGCGATCCCGAGTGCAGGGGTTGCCGCTGAAGAACAGACTCCAGTTGTCACCAGAGTAGAGTTCAATGACTTGATGAGAGAACTTAGGGAAAGCAGGAGACAACTAGGAGAACAGATGCAAGCTAATGCCAACCTGATGGCACAACTCACTCAACAGCAGCAACAGAATGCTGGGGGCAATCCCGCTACTTACTCCTCATCTGACAGCTCAACTTCCTCTGATGAACCTCCCAGGCGCAGACGCCGTAAGACTGATGCTGCGCGAGCAGATGCTGCTGTTCGAACAGCTGGAGACCGCGACCAAGCAAGAGCTGGAAGCTTCAGGACCGGGATACAGATGGAAGATAGAGGCCCAGATCATCAAAATGCTAACGATGTCGAACCTCAAGATGCACGATTGGCAGATCGCCAAGATAGGAGGCATCAGCATGGACAGGTGCGTAGAACAGACTCCAACCTTTCGCCTTCCATACAAACACCCGATCTGACAGCCATGATCAGGCAATTGATGAAAGAGAATCAGGGCTTATCAAATGATGATTGGGGAGTGTCAAGAAGTCATACTCCGTTCACGGATGTTGTGTTGCAAGCGGCGTACCCCAGGAAGTTTAGTATGCCTACTATTCCTGCATATGAAGGAAAGACTGACCCTAGACAACATGTCATGAGGTACGAATGGATGATGGATTCAGCCAGAGCGAATGATGCCACCAAGTGTAGGTGTTTTCCGATTACTCTATCTAGGATCTCTACTATGTGGTTCACCCGACTTCCTCCGCAATCCGTATCAAATTTCGAGGAGTTGGCAAAGAAGTTTATTGAACAGTTCAGGATACACACTACGCGCCCAAAAGACGTGATGTCTCTGTCAAGTGTAATCCAAAACCCTGGGGAATCGTTGAAGGAATATTTGCAAAGATTCCACGTAGCAGCAACTGAAGTCAGTAACCCCAATGACCATGCAATCCTGATGGCTGTAATGAGAGGTGTGGATCCAGACTCTGAGTTTGGAGACTGGTTGGCAGGAAAACCTCCAGCTACGCTAGAGCGTTTCTACTCTAAGGCACACCAGTTCATAAGAAGAGAGGAAGCTAGGTGGGTACGACGAGATAAGGCGCTAGGACCTGTCCAAGAGTCAATAAAGAGCAACATTGCTGTGAAGCAATCCGGAGACAGCTCGGGAAAGGTCCAAGTCAATGTCCAGAATAAGCCCGGGCAACCCAAGGAGTCCGGAGGAAGAAGCCAAGGGAAAAGGAAAGAAGCAAGAAAGTGGAAGTCGAGAATTCCAAGCTACAGCGAGTACACTCCGCTAAACGCCCCACTTGAAAACATTTACCTATCCACCTGCAATACTTTTCAATACAGAAAACCACGTCCGAAAGAATCAACTGAAGAACAGAAGCGGACCGGGAAATATTGTCGCTTCCATGAGACTTATGGGCACAATACGGAAGAATGTAGACACTTGCACGACGATATCGAGAAGTTGATCAGGCAGAAGAAATTGCAAGAATTTGTGAAGGATCCACAAGAAGGAGGACAGGGAATGTCCAACCCAGGTCGTGCACCAGCTCCACGCCATCCCGAGGAGCCTGCCCGGACCGTTGGTAGACTGGTCATAAATACAATTATCGGCGGGCCTCACCCCGCGGATAAGAATTGGTAGGAGATGGAGCGATATGCAAGTTCCTTGAAGCATGCAGATTTTGAGTGTTGTTCGAACATGGAGGACGGAGCCCCTGCTAAGCAACAGCGCGTAATGACAGACGATATTGTGTTCAGAAGCAGAGACGCTGATCAGGTAGAGGCTCCGACCATCGACCCCATGGTCATATCTGCAACGATCGGACCAGCATATGTAAAAAGAATTCTGATTGTTTCTGGAAGTTCAGTCAACATCATCTTCAAGAAGGCCTACAATCAAATGAAGCTAGAAACAAAGGACTTGAAACCATCCAAAGCTCGTATCCACGGCTTTAACGGCGCTGCAACTGATGCAGTGGGATATGTCGAGTTACCAGTTGAACTGGGACAAGGCGAGCGTCGGAGAGTGCGAATTCTACCCTTTGTAGTTTTGGATGTGGACTCTCCGTATAACGTTTTCTTGGGCCGGCCGGCCCTGGCGGAGTTTAGGGCAGCTTTAGCCCCGTGGTGTTTAACTTTGAAGTTCCCGACTGACAAGGGAGTAGGCATTGTTCACGGCGACCAAGCGGCTGGTCGTTCCTGTTATGTGGCCGAGCTCCGAGAGGCCCACTGGAGGGAGATGTGAAAGGTTGCGGACAATCCCGTCCGCATCCTCAATGCGGATAATTGACAAGTAATGCCCGAGCCCTGGCTCGGGCATAGTTCTCGGATCTACGGAAGTATAGATTCGAGAGACGACGATGAGAAACCCAGGGAAGAGAAGGCGGCACCGGCTGAATTAACAATTGACATTTCAGTTAGCCGTGACGACCCTTCGCGAATACTGAAGATCGGATCACAACTAGGCCCCGCAATGACTGAAGACCTTAGCGACTTCCTCCGGACGAACCTTGATGTTTTCGCCTGGACGCATTCTGATATGTGTGGGATTTCTCCCGCCATCACGAGTCATATGTTGAACATAGACCCGAAATACGTCCCAGTCAAGCAAAAAAGGAGAGGAATGGATCCGGAGAGGTCCGCCGCTCTTGGAGAGGAGGTGGACAAACTCAAAGCAAATGGGTTCGTCCGCGACGCCCTCTACACGGAATGGGTCTCCAACCCCGTGCTAGTAAAGAAGGCGAATGGGAAATGGAGGACTTGCATAGATTATTCCGACTTGAACAAAGCATGCCCTAAGGACAGTTTCCCGTTGCCTAGGATCGATCAGTTGGTCGATTCCACCGCAGGACACGAGTTACTGTCATTCATGGATGCGTACTCAGGATACAACCAAATACCAATGCATATTCCGGACCAAGAACACACCAGCTTCGTCACAAATGTCGGCTGTATTGCTATGTAGTGATGCCCTTTGGATTGAAGAATGCTGGAGCAACTTACCAACGTCTGGTGAATCGAATGTTCAAGGACCAGCTGGGTAGAACCATGGAAGTCTATGTGGATGACATGCTCGTGAAGTCACGACGGTCAAACGACCACATTCAAGACTTGGCTGAAATGTTCGACATACTCAGGTTTTACGGCATGAAGATCAACCCGTTGAAGTGTTCTTTTGGCGTTGCATCAGGAAAGTTTTTGGGATTCATCGTCAACGCTAGGGGAATCGAAGCCAACCCAGAAAAGATCCAAGCTATTCGAGATGTACAAGCGCCCAGGACTATAAAGCAGGTACAGAGCTTGAACGGAAAAGTAGCTGCGCTGAGTCGATTTATATCCAAGGCAACTGACAAGTGCATCCCGTTCTTTGACATAATAAAGAAAGGAAAGAGAAATTTTGAATGGACGTCTAGCTGTGAGGAAGCGTTCCGGAATCTGGTAAGTCATCTGGAAAGCCCACCAATGCTATCAAAACCAGTTGACCATGAGATGTTGTACGTTTACTTGGCTATATCCTCTCATGCGATAAGCGCAGCTTTGGTTCGTGAGGAGGATCGAGTCCAGAAGACGGTGTATTATGTTAGCAAGCGTTTAACGGGGGCAGAGAAGAATTACCCTAAAATCGAGAAACTGGCTTACTGCTTGGTGATTGCATCACGCAAACTGCGCCCATACTTTCAAGTGCATTCAATCGGTGTTTATACCGATCAACCCCTGAGGCAGGTACTCCAACGACCGGAAACTTCTGGAAGATTGCTAAAATGGAACATCGAGTTGAGCCAATTCGATATCGCGTACTTACCACGGAGAGCCATCCGAGGGCAAGCGTTAGCAGACTTCATCGCTGAATTTACCATACCCATCAAACCGGACGATCACGACATCATTCCCCCCGTTCGATGGAAATTATACACTGACGGTGCATCCAACGACCGTTGCTCCGGCGCGGGCGTAGTTCTTGTAACTCCGGAAAACCGATCGATCTGTTATGCCTTGAAGCTCGATTTCCCGGCTACAAATAATGAAGCTGAATATGAAGCACTAATCGCTGGCTTGAAGCTCATCAGGGAACTCGGGATCGAATCAGTCGAAATCTTTTGTGACTCGCAGTTGGTGGTTTACCAAGTACGGGGAGACTACCAAGCAAAGGGACGAAAGCTAGCTCCGTACCTCATTCAGGTCCAAGAACTACTATCAAATCTTGAGCGTTATGACATCTCACATATCCCGCGCGAACAGAACAAAGAGGCCGACTTATTGGCTAAGTTCGCAAGTACCGACGATGCGCAACAAATGGGATTGTATCCCGTCGAAGTCTTGCATGCCCCGAGCATAGACGAAATGAAAATTGATCGAGTGTTGGGAACAGAAATCGAGAAGGAGTCGTGGATAACCCCATTCAAACTGTACCTGACGACCGGGGCTTTACCAGAAAAAAGAAGCGAAAGACGGCAGGTCCTTCGGAAGGCCGCGCGATACGTAATGCAGGGTGGATCCATGTATCGAAAAGGATTCTCAGTCCCATTATTACGGTGCATCGCTCATGATGAAACAAAGCGAGTCTTGAGGGAGGATCACGAGGGGGAATGCGGCGACCATACTGGGGGACAAACGCTAGCAAAGAAGATCCTCCGCTATGGATATTACTGGCCCACCGTAAACCGGGATGCCGCGGACTACGCAAGAAAATGCGACAAATGTCAAAGATATGCAAAAATCCCGAGGGCTCCATCAACGGAACTCACACAAATGATCAGTCCCTGGCCATTTGCGATCTGGGGAATCGACATAATCGGCTCTTTGCCTTTATCCAAAGGCGGTGCGAAATATGCAATAGTTGCAGTCGACTATTTCACGAAATGGGCTGAGGCAGAACCTTTGGCCACTATCACCTCTAAGAAGGTCATTAACTTCGTTGTACGAAACATTATATGCCGCTTTGGCCTTCCACGCACCATCATTACGGACAACGGAACGTAATTTGAAAGTAGAGAGTTCAAAGAGTTCTGTTTAAAGTACGGCATCGAGAAAAAGTTCGCCGCCGTTGCACACCCAAAAGCTAACGGACAAGTCGAGGCCGTTAACAAAATAATCAAGTCCATATTGAAGAAGCGTCTGGAGAAGGTTGGAGGCAAGTGGGTAGATGAGCTCCCGACAGCATTATGGGCGTATAGAACTACCCACAAGTCCGCGACCGGCCACACTCCGTTCGCCTTGGCATACGGCTCTGAAGCCGTTATACCCGTGGAGCATGAAGTTCCATCGCACCGAGTGACATACTATGATCCCAAGACGAACCAAAACCTCTTGCTGGAATCACTGGACTGCATCGACGAGAAGCAGGAAGAAGCTGAATTAAGGGCGGCGGCGCACAGACATCGAGTCAAGCGTTACTATGACGGCAGAGTCCGCCCAAGAATCTTTGATGTGGGTGATCTCGTTCTGAAACGAGTCTTCCCGGTACCATCATGAATGAATCCCAGCTGGGAAGGTCCATACGCCATTGAACGGAAGCTTGGAAAAGGAACATTCAAGCTAGCGACCATTGATGGCGCGACACTCCCCCGAGCATGGAACAGTGAACATTTGCGGCACTATTACATTTAGCATGTTTTTCCTTTCTTGTTGTAGGCACTGTTATTTCCTGCATGTTTCCATTCAATAATGACTTAGTTTCCTTGTGAAAGTTGTAATCAAGCAATTTAGTTGATTTTCGTTAATAAAGGCTTGAAGCCATATTTTCTATGAAGTTTCTATATCTCTTAATTGGACGATAAATTACATTATCATTCATGACATGCAGACTCGTACGAACGATTTCAAATCTCCGAATCCCCAGAGCGCGGATCGGAGTACTCTAAGTCCCCAAAGCGCGGACTAGAGTATAAACGATTCCAAATCTCCGAATCCCCAGAGTGCGGATCGGAGTACTCTAAGTCCCCAGAGCGCGGACTAGAGTATAAACGATTCCAAATCTCCGAATCCCCAGAGCGTGGATCGGAGCACTCTAAGTCCCCAGAGCGTGGACTAGAGTATAAACGATTCCAAATCTCCGAATCCCCAGAGCGTGGATCGGAGTACTCTAAGTCCCCAGAGCGCGGACTAGAGTATAAACGATTTCAAATCTCCGAATCCCCAGAGCGCGGATCGGAGTACTCTAAGTCCCCAGAGCGCGGACTAGAGTGTAAACGATTTCAAATCTCCGAATCCCCAGAGCGTGGATCGGAGTACTCTAAGTCCCCAGAGCGCGGACTAGAGTATAAACGATTTCAAATCTCCGAATCCCCAGAGCGCGGATCGGAGTACTCTAAGTCCCCAGAGCACGGACTAGAGTGTAAACGATTCCAAATCTCCGAATCCCCAGAGCGTGGATCGGAGTACTCTAAGTCCCCAGAGCGCAGACTAGAGTATAAACGATTCCATATCTCCGAATCCCCAGAGCTGGGAACGGAGTACTCTAAGTCCCCAGAGCGCGGACTAGAGTATAAACGACTTCAAATCTCCGAATCCCCAGAATGCGGAGCGGAGTACTCCAAGTCCCCAGAGCGTGGACTAGAGTATAATCGATCTCAAATCTCCGAGTTCCCAGAGCACAGAGTCGGAGAGAGTCCAAGTACTCGAGAACGGACCGGGAGGTAATGCAGCTCTTGAGAACTTAAGTTATGGCTACAATTAGTCAACAAACCAAAGAAAGACAAGAGAATCATTCAAGCAATAAAGAAACTAAAATTTTATTCGATAAGTCCAAAATGGGGATACATAATCACTCCTACAAAATTCAGACCTCTCTATACAAACTGCAAGTTGTGAAAGATAAAAGCAATTACAAGACTTAAGCAAAAAACTCGTTGAACGAGTGTATCGATTATTTCTTCGACTTCTTCTTTTTGTCTTCCTTTGATGTTTCCGACGACTCCTCTCCCTCACGCTTTTTCTTAGACTTTTTGCTTGCTAGAGAAACAGAGTCAGGAGTAGGAGACGGAACATCTAGTGGTTTGGACCTGCCCGGGAGAATGATTTTCAAAGGTCTGTTCCGCGGGTCAGTGAGTTCCAGTATTTCAGACTCGACTTTGACTTTGACTTTTCTCTTCTCCTCGTCGGCAAGACGGTCCTTCATGCTCATCTCAGAAGTATGCTCAGAGGCGCCAGTGATTTTAATTTCATCTCTTCCTTCGACAGGAGACGAAGTATCAAGTTTGTCATCATCAAGCGCCCCGATCACTTGGGCGTCGGGATCGGGAGTTACCCCTGCGTGAGCAACGTCGCTTGTTTTCTCTGCTTCCTCCTTGGCATCATCGCTCCTCGGAGTTGGCTCGGCGTCAGAACAACCTGCACGAAAATATAAGAAATGGGCATTAGAACGAATAACCATTGCTGAAAAATGACGGGATCTCTTCGACTTCTAGAGAAAGAAGAATTTCCTACCAAGATCCGGTTGGCTATCGGTGGCGCACGGGGTCTCACCCTCCAGGATAGGTGACAGCACATGAACGCCAAGCCCGGGATCTTCGGGATCATAACTGGCATGCTGCTCGAATGGACCAAGCGTCGACCGACCGGCCGATCGAGCATCATAAGGAGCGGCGATGTGAGGAGTAGTAGCATCGGCCTCTGACGGGCCGGCCTCGTCGTTCTTCTCTTTCGAAGGGGAAGAGCCTTTGCCACAAAGAGCCAATGCCGCGGATAAATCCGATGGCTCATTCCCCCTCATGAACTCCTTCACTAATGCATCCTCGTCGACCTCTTCGGGGCCCGACTCGACTTTCCTGATCTTTATCAGAGTTTCCCATGCCTCAGCCAGGGATTCGAGGTAGCCGTCGCCCAAGAATGTTAAGTCACGGTGCATAAGGACGCGGGCTCCGTACTCGGCGATCAACGGGTCAAACATACTTTTGACCTCTTCCCTGCCGGCCTCTACGGTCGCCTCAAGGCGAGAATCAAGCTCCTCCGCAGCCATTCTTTTGCCCTCTTCACGGGCCTCATCCTTCATTTTCTCGACCCCGGCAAGTTCATCGTCGAGCTTTGTCTTTAGGAGTCGGGTAGCAACAATCTCATCACAATATCGCTGTGATTCTTCCTGAGCAGCTATTTTGTCTTCTTTCTCCTTGGAGAGTAGTTCTTTCAGCTCTTTGACTTGAGTAGCGAGCACGTCCCTTTCTTTTTGGACAGAGTCTTTTTCTAGGGCAAGGGCGCCGCTGCGCTGGACTGCTTCGTCAAGCTCTTTTTTATGAGCCACCTCCAAACGAGTAACTGCCACGACAGTATTTTTTGCGCTTTGTTCAGCGGCTTCTAGCTTTGACTTATAGGAAGCGAGCTCTTCGTCTTGGAGTTTGATGATTTTCTTATCGCTGTCAGCCTCCAGATTCAGACGGTCGATCTCGTGTTGACGCTCGACGGACACTTCCGAGATCTTCTCCACCAAGTGCACGAACGCGTCATGTTGAACATAGACGTCGTTGTTGCAGGCAATGGCACTTTGCTTCACGTGCCCAGGAATGTGATGGATGGCCGGGAGGAATTTCAAGCCGTCAAAGCAGATTTTCGGAAACTTGGCCTTAAGGTCGACCATTTTCTCCGCAACAGTTGGGTCCACTGCAGGAATAGGAGGAGGAGGCTTTGAGAATTCCGTTCTTTTACATTGCTCTCGAACTTGCCTCGTACTCGATGAACTGGAGTGTTGTTCCCGAGCAGCATCAGACTGATAACCCTTTTGCGAAGACTTCTCTTTGTCCGGCTCAGTTGAAGGAGGAAGATCACGGGGCTAGGAAGATTGAGAATGTGCTTTCTTGCGGTGGGACGACTCACGAGGACGATTGTCCCTATCTTCATAATCACCTCGGTCCCTGCGTCTGCCTGAACCGGAATCCCGTCCAGAATGATGGAATATAGAAGACCCCTGAAGGCGATCAAGTCCGTGAGAGCGGCCCATATCACCTGCAAAGAATGGAGATAACGACGAGTTAAGGAGAATTCACGGGCTAAAAAGACTTGAAGTATATTATGGAATGCGCATGTGCGTGTGTGTCCTAGTGTTCCCCCCCAACGGACCCGTTCGTTTATCTTTGCTAATCGGAGTGTTGTCTCCTTGAGCCGGGAGTTGAACTCCTACATTGCCTCTAGCGGGCGAAGAGAATTTGAGAGCTTCAGGATCATCAAATCCGTAATTAAGTAAATCATCGGGGATGGACAAGTTGGACAGACCCCTCAGAGAACTTTCCAGATGCTGCGAAGAAGCCTCTTTCTCAGGAGGGATAGGCGTAGATTTTGAGGTGCCACCAACTTTCTCCTTTTGAACCGTGTATTTCAGCTTCTTTTTTCCCTTCGAAGGGGAGGATGATGTCTCAATATCCTGAACTTCGATTGCCGGATTCCAAGCGGGACCCACGTTCTCACCCTGAGTCTCGGGAGCATCATCCTCTCTACGCTTGCTTTCTCCGTGCGTATCGGGAGTGCGGCGCGACGACGGTCCGGCCTGCTTTTTCCCTTTACCAGACGAAGGCTTGGGAATAGTGACACCTTCTGGAAGGCTGATCCGACGACCAGGGGCTAGCAGGCCAAACCCCGACAGCGATTCATTTGAAATGATAGTCTGGATGTCTCGATCCTCAGTAAGAAGAGCTCTAATGGCTTCAACGGCCTCAGAATATCCTCGGCCTTCCGGATGCGGGTTGATGCCTGAAAAGATGAAATGAAGAGTTAGGAAAAGCATGACTCCAATTAAATACGAATAGCGATTCAGCAGAGAGACTTACTGCCTTCAACCCATCTCCTAGCGAAACCGGACGGGGAGCGCACATAGAACCATTCCTGTTTGTACAGGGCGAATTTGCTACAGGCCCCTGTCAAGATCTGGCACTTGTGGTATGGCTCGAGGAACATAAAGGAAGGGATATCTTTCCGTCTCTTGAACATATAAATGTATCGGATATCACCGGGGGTTGGAGGTCTGGAGAAGACGGCCATGAAAAGTAAGTAAGTCCCATATAGAAATGCATGACCGTTCGGGTGCAGTTGCGATGGAGCCATGTCTATGTACTGCAGAATGTCCCGGAGAAATAAGTTGAAGGGAGGCACGCTGCCCATCCAACACATGAACTTGTTGCAGGTAGTGTACCCGACTGGGGGCAGATGAGGGCGATCGTGTCTCGAAGGGACTAACACGTCGGTGAAAGGAATCCCGTGAATAGAGCATATCCGCCTCAGAGCAGCTTCATTGATCTTCGAAGCTTGAGAATCGATCGGATTGTCTAGTAAGATGGTTGCTTCCAGAGCATCAGGCACCAAGTTATGAGCGGGAGAAATTGACGGGTTAGAAGAATCAGCGGCTCCTTGCCTTGTGGACGGCCCAGGCCTGTCAGATATGGTGGCAGAACTAGATTTTCTCGACATCCCGAATAAATAATGAACCTGGCTAAATGCTTGAGAAAGCTATACTTAAAAAACGTTGAACGTTAGAATTAGCAACACGATTTTTTCCCCCCGTGTGGTGTGCGAACTAGTGCAAGCAATTGTGTACAGGCAATAAGAATCTAAAGGTTTTAAAGATATAATAATTAGCTCCGAATCATCGCCTTCGAAGACCGTCATCACTGACCGTCTCAAAAAGCTCGCCTTGAGGTGATTACAGTTCCGGATTCAGAAAGCATGTGATTTATAAAGTGACCGGCCTAAGTGTAGTTTGACGTTTATGTTGTTCGACATGTATGTGTTTGTTCGACATTTGAATGTTGTTCGGCATTGACATTGTTCAACCTAAGTTCTGTTCAGCATGTATGTGTTTGTTCGGCATTGAGACTGTTCGACCTAAGTTCCGTTCGACATGTATGTGTTTGTTCGGCATTTGAATGTTGTCCGCATTGGAATTGTTCGGTCTAGGTACTGTTCGGCAATAGTATTGTTCGGCTGAGTTATCGTTCGGCATTTTTGTAAGTGTTCGTCTTTAGTTCGTTCGGCTAAGTTGTTGTTCGGCTGAGTTATCGTTCGGCTAAGTGGTTGTTCGACTGAGTTATCGTTCGGCATTTTTATAAGTGTTCGTCTTTAGTTCGTTCGGCTAAGTTGTTGTTCGGCTGAGTTATCGTTCGGCTAAGTGGTTGTTCGGCTGAGTTATCGTTCGGAATTTTTGTAAGTGTTCGTCTTCAGTCCCTTCGGCTAAGTTGTTGTTCGGCGCTCTAACGAGTATTCAGCCTCATTAAGACGAGATACTATTCGCTATCGTTCGGCGCACGACAACGTACGCCGAACCATAACTATGCCATCCAACACCCTTACCACCTCCAACGTTCCCTTGTTCCTTCATTTTTGACTGTGGTTCGACGCGATGGAGCTAAATACAATAGCCACATATTTGCAAACACCTCAAATCCTTCCTCCTCGCCTCACATTATCGTTCGGCAAGGGGAACAACCTACTCGAAAGCTTTCTACAGAACACACTTGACTCATTTGAAACGTATTCAAGTTATACAAGGAGCGGTACCTAGATTGCAGTTAGGAGTCTAAGAAGGAGTGTTCAAGGTGCAAATCTGTTCGACTGGAGAAGGTTAGAAATCTTGGAAGAATGACGGAAACGAAAAAGTAAAGGAAAAGGGACGGGAAGGACCCGGTTATATAGAGGGAGGTAGAAGTCGAAGAGGCTATACCCGGTAGAGCCGGTCAATACCGGAGTGTTCGGCATCGTGGCGGAGAGACGTTCGGCACGCTAGGTACGTTCGGCTTCGAACGTATCGTTCGGCATCCCAACCTCGTTCATCTTACACCACCTTCGCTAGCATTCTCGAGAAGGTACCTCCGAGATAGATTGTACCGGATTCAAAGCGCATCACGTTCGGCCACACAATACACTTTGGGGGGCAAGTGTTTCCTGGGGATTTGACCAGGCAACTAGTACTCGACAATAAGTGCTCGGCATCAGAGAGTGTCCGGCATCCAGGAGTGTTCGGCGAAGCAACTGACATCCATGAGTACTCGGCATAGTACTCGGCATCCATAGTGTTCGGCGTCCAGGAGTGTTCGACGAAGTACACGGCATCAGAGAGTGTCCGGCATCCAGGAGTGTTCGGCGAAGCAACTGACATCCATGAGTACTCGGCGTAGTACTCGGCATCCATAGTGTCCGACGTCAGGAGTGTTCGGCGAAGTACACGGCATCAGAGAGTGTCCGGCATCTAGGAGTGTTCGGTGAAGCACTTGCCATCCAGGAGTGTTCGGCGAAGTACTCAGCAGTGTTCGGGGTCAACCGGCACTCAACGTCAACCAATGCTCGGCATCAAGACTGCTCGGCATACAAGACTGCTCGGCATCAAGACTGCTCGGCATCAAGACTGCTCGGCATCAAGACTGCTCGGCATCAAGACTGCTCGGCATCAAGACTGCTCAGCATACGAGACTGCTCGGCACACGAGAGCAATCGACATCAAGGGGAACTCGGCAGTATTTGTGGTTCGGCGTACAGGAGTACTCGGCATGACACCCGGTAACATCAGAAGTACTCGGCACAAGAGCACTCGGCGTCTAGAGGAGCGTTCGGCTTCGACCGACTAACATCCTGCACTCCCCAAACATCAACCACATCGTTCGGCGTAGAAGGGACTGTTCGGCATCATTGCGCTCGGCACATCTGGTTCGGCATACAGTGATCACTGTACTCGGGCTGGAGCGTTCGGCCATCAGCCCACTTGGGAAGTTCAGCCCATCTTTGTCTATAAATAGAGGGGCAGGGTCACAGGGAAGAGGATCCTTTTTTGGAGAGAAAACACCAGGGAGACTCTGCCATTCTCAAGACTCATCTTCTCTACTTAACAACTTCGCTCAAGCATTTGATTCACGAATTGTATTTGTAATCAACTATAAAGAAGATCAATAAAGTTTAACCTCAAAGTGGACGTAGGCAATTACGCTGAACCACTATAAATTTGGTGTTCTTACTTTCTGTATTTAGATTAGCACTGTCTTCTCTGTTTAATTTGATTTCATCACTTATATCTCTTCACAATCTTCTTCTACGAGGTTAGTGACCAATTTTGGCGCTAACACATATAAAGGGCTATAAATCTACCATTCAATGCAAGGTATATAAATCTAGTCATTATTTGTTTTATCAAAAGTTATTTATATAAGTGCAATTGTCTTTTTTTCTAAACTACAGCGTATAAAAAGCTTGCATCTTTCCACTTTATATAAAATGGATTTGCTTTGAAAATCACACCTTACACCTCAGTAATGTCATTTGCACTACAAAAAGATCAGACTCAATGTTTAAAGAAAAACAAACATTGTACCAAAACAAGGTGATATAGTGAATTTATAAATACCAAATACAAAAGATCACTTTATCCAGCCTAACAGTGCTAGATGATTGTGAGCAAATATGTAAGAGGACTAAAAATTCGGAGACAAATAAGTAATGAATACAACAACAGAGTGTTTAAGAATTGTGATAACCTTCAAAATGAGTTGTACTTACTTGATGTAAAAGCTATAAAAACATATAATTCTAGTTGTCACCAATCTCCTAACTTATCTACTGTCTACAGAAAGGAAAAAACACACACAAAATTGCACGGGTAGTGAATTCTTATGTTTAGAACACTTTAAAAATAGTAAAAGCGAACACCAAATTCTATGACTTTTAGAAATCAAAATTTTTCTTAAGCGTCAAATTATGCTTTTCTTCAGAAACGTAGAAGTGTGATGACTAAGAAACAAACCTTCATTTTTTTAAGACGGCTAAGACCAAAACGACAACATGGGACGATAGACCTGAAAACAAAGCTTCGAAAAGACAAACTGTCTACAAAAGGGTGGAAGACAGCAGCTTGCATCATTTGACAAAATCATACGCCAAAAAGTTAATGACATCGATGGCAGTAAAAAAATTCAATATAGGCTTAAGGGAAGGAAGCGTGTGTATATTTGATAATTATTTTGTAATTACTTCAATTAGAATAATTTGGATACACTATTCAGTTGGTTAAATACAGGAATGTTTTTCAACGTTCAAATAACTTATCCTAAGAAATTTTTGCAAACCTTAAAAAAGAGCGCTTTATGCTGATTATCTCCAAGCGACAGGAAGCTTTTACTGTGCTTAACATTCAAATTAGACAATATTGTTTCTATGTTCATATAATACACATCTTCTTAATATCTTCTCCATCAAATTCTCAGTTCAATACTTTATCTAATCAACTCTAGACCTGTTAATATGCAATCCAAATCATATGCAGACACTAAACCTTGGAAAGTTTAACAATAATGAATGATATGTATAGCACCAGAAGGTTATAACGCTTAATCGTCAAATGTTTTGTATATAATACAAGATGTTAAAAGTAAGCCAAACACAATGTTTCTCCCCAAGAAGGAGAATCAATAACACTTGCTTCAAGAAAAAATATTTAGTATATTATAAGATTTTTATGAGCAAACAATACTAACAGGTCTACGGCTTAAAGTTAATAACATGTTATGTTTAAATTTTATATATCATGATATAAGAAT
The DNA here is from genome assembly GCA_030737815.1 of Allium fistulosum. Taxonomy (NCBI): domain Eukaryota; kingdom Viridiplantae; phylum Streptophyta; class Magnoliopsida; order Asparagales; family Amaryllidaceae; genus Allium; species Allium fistulosum. The sequence goes on along the minus strand of CM060904.1, from coordinate 285,277,935 downwards.
GTGGTAATTATATTGAAAATAAAGCATCATAATTTATTCAACAGCAAGGAAAATCACAACATGTGTCAACCAATTGACCTACCTCTTCCCTACTTATGCTAGCTCTATTTTGATTTCTAGACTATTACTTTAATGGACCTAACAAAAAAAGGAAGCCTTTGAAATATTATTTCTGTTTAGTAAAATACTGCAATATTCAATAGTTAATTCCCCAACTCAAAATGATGGCACATGGTTGTTAATACTTAATGTATATACTCTATTGTGGACATCAAGGCTTATATAGCAAGTTGTCAACAACAATATTATTTAACAAATTATAATTTACTTCAAAGAGGACGACATGAGACTTATTTATTACTACACTTCAGATCATCTAATTTTTTCTTGAAGAATGAATAATTAAATAGATAAATGGAAAGGAAAATTAAACAGAAGCTGAAATTAAAGTGCTATACCAAAGATATCAATTTTAAATTTTCCAAAAAGAAACAAAATCCATTAACTTAAAGTATACCACTTTCATTCATTTCTATCATGTTAGTGAGCTCAGATAGGAAACTAATAAACTTTTTGTTAAAATAAAAGATAAAATGGACAAAAAAATACCGATTATAAACAATAAAACTGGAATGATTTGATATTTGAAGAACAATCATTGTAGGTCCGAATCATCTCTACGTCCTTGTTACTGATTTCTACACTCTTAGATATAAACAAACTATTAAACATCAGATTATCTAGGATGGGGTACTACCTGAAGATTCAAATTTGAAACCTCATAAGGGTGAGATGAAGAAAAGGAAAAGTAAACATGCTTAAAATTACAAATCTTTGAACCTAGATACCTTTCACTAAACTTAATCTTTTAGTTGATGGAAAACTTTATAATAGCCATTTGTGTTTCTAAAGGACAAAATTAGGCGAGCTTTAAAGATTTTTATGTTTATATTCTCGTGTCATAAAATAATCAGTGTAGAAGTTCAAATGATATTAATTAAAAAAATTGTTTTAATTTAATAGCATTACACAAAATATAATTATTGAACTGTAGTAGTACAGTAAAATAGAATAAAAACCTCAAAGTTGTGACATATAATAATGAGATGGAAGAAACTGCTCGCCCACCTAATGATTAGGAACTGAACAACCGGATGTTTAAATTTAGCAATATACAATTTAAATAAATAAAAAAAGGAGTCAAACATATAATATGCTGGACAAATTTTTAGTGTTCTAGTCTAATAAAGCTACAAATACTTAGCAAGAATAGAAATGCCTTAACAAAGAATAGGAAAACATGCACTCTCATTCAAACATGGAATTCAAAAATAAAGGATCGCAAATTACTGATGTAGCCGAAGTGCAGAAAGAGTGAACCATATAAAATATAGACTTAATCAAGATCCATAAAAGAAAGAAACTTCATGAGGATTCAACTTCCTTACATATAAATAAATCGAAAAAAAATAAAAGAACCGACTAACCTAACCTAGGTTTCGATTATTGGGGTTCAGTCACAGCTTAAATGTAACTGTAAAAATTTAAAGGACAAATCTAGTATAACATAAAACGGTCTAGCACATACGCACATAATTTTAATATAATCCTTTTTCATCCAACTCCCGTGATATATTATTATCGGTATTGAATGTTCAGTAGCGAGCAAACTGTAAGGAGAAACTCAATATAAAAACAAACACAGGATCCCTATACTGATAGTATACCGTAAATTGCAAATTAAGCAGTAAACCAAAAACAGATGCAAATTAGGTGCAAGCGGTTTATGTATATGTGATAACATATTTGGCAGGCAGAAGAAGACATCCCAGTTAGAAGAAGATACCTGAAACACGTAGAAGAGCGAATGGATGAAAAAGCTAACAACGGAAGGAAGACCTGTATTCGCCCGCTGTGGAAAGGCAAAACACAAAAGAGAGCAATCGGCAAAAGTACCTCGTTTTATTGGTTAAAAAGAAAAGGGGAAAATAGGCCAATTACCTCTAGGGTTTGAGGACGATGAAAATGGGGGCAAAGCCGATGGAAATCATGGCGATAGTGTTTTAGTGGCTAAAAAGAAACGGGGAAAATGGGTCAATTACCTCTAGGGTTTGAGGAGGATGATAACGGAGGCAAAGCCGATGTAAATCACAGCGACAGAGGAAAGTAAATTTGGCACGCGAAGAAGCCAGGAAGGGTGGACAGCAACGGCGAAGTGAAAAGACAGCAAATGAGAGAGGAGGTGCAGTGGAATAAGAGGGAAATAAGAATGGAGGAGCGGGACAACCTTGTTTTTGTTTACGTTAAAGAGGGGCAAAGGAGAGAGAAAGGTCGGCAAAGAAAGAAATAGGAAAGGAGACGTTCCATTTCACAAAAAAACTAAGGGGGCTTCTATGCACTCGAAACCAAACTCAGTAATAATATAATAGTATAGATTTTATTTCCTACACAGGAAAACAAACTATCTCACAAATCATATCTTTCTTTGTACATCCTCACACATATATCTTTCCATACATACATCCTCTCCACTAGCCTATATAAACCCATATATTACACACACAAAAATCATCGGGTTACAAACAATATCATCTCTTATCATCAAGTAATCATCAACTCAAGCTTACAAGTTCACTACATTACTACCTCTCCATCTCCTCTGTTCAATACAATACTAGTGCGAACTCGTGCTTCGCACACGGATATGGTGAAAATATTGTAGTTACACAGTAAATAGAAAAGCAGGAAAATCGATGACATAAGGAATAGAAAGTAAATAAGGTAACAGAGCAAAAGGTATAGTAAGTTAGGCAACATTATACTATAAATTTACAATATTGAAAAGGAGCATAGTGAAATAGACATGGAAATAATAACCAAAGGTACATAAAGTAAGTTTACTTTCAAGTGTAAATTCAAATACTTGATTAATTTAACATTTTGGACTTAACACACTATTAAATTATGAACAAAGATTTAGAACTGGGCAGCAACATTGTAGCTAAATCAGTACATCTTCAACTATCGGTATTATTTGAGAAAAAATAGACGTAACAGATGTTGTTACAACCAGTGCAATGAAATCACCTTTTGATACCAATGTACATGAGGGTTAGTTGTAAAAAGAGTATAATGTAATTAGAAGCAGCACAAATTTCATTAATAGAAGCATCCTTAAAGTAGCGACCATCACATATGTATACTATTGAGTAAAATTACAAAACAGACCCAAATAAAGTTGGATTGCATTGAAATTAAAAGTAAGACCTCATAAGCTTGTCTTTGGGTTTTATTATGAGATGACCAAGATAATAATTTAGTAATTCGATATAACTAATTACTAAATCCAAAACTTTAGTTGAAGAAAAATATTTGTTGGTTAATGCCTGGTATACAACGGAAGCATGTTTAATTCTAAGTATTATAACATCATCTGCTCATTAAATGTTTAAATTATTTTAGAAAAAAAGAAATGGAATAACTCTTAGCCGACTTTATGGTTGGTCAGAACTGAATGGCAAAACAGAGATAAAGTAAAGGATTGAAGTCAAAAGCAGTATTTTTTATTTTTGCAGGTCTAGCTAACCTGAAAATTACCAACTTTCGACTATCATATAATATATAAAAGTATGTAAATTCATAGGGCATGATACAAAATACAACAAACAGACGACAATAATATAGTACCAAAAAACATTGTTTTACTATTATTTTTTGATAGATGTAAGATGGGAAAAGATGAAAATATAATATTTATCATTGTGCCGCTGATTGTTAAATTGCAGTGAATGCCAGGCGCAGGCTTAGTTTGGTCTATTTTTGCATAGCTTGTCCAAAACATAATTTTGCATAGCTTGTCCAAAACATAATGAGGAACTGGTAAAATAACGTACGTAGTGTAAGCACCAAATTGAATAATTTAAATACGATACTCACAATGATGTGGAGAAATCCTGGAAGCAGTATTTTGTGCATTAATAGCCAGAAATTAAATGTAGCCTCAAATCATGTGTTGAAATGAATAAATTTATATCTTCATATACGCAGTATATGTGTTGCATTCTCGAACATCAAAGTTACATAAACACCTTCTTGAACTCCAAGATTGACCTTAACCCTTAAACGAAAGTAAATAGTCTTTGAAAAACCAAATATTGTTGGAGATATTGCCACCAAAAAATAGTTTTTTCTCTGAAATGTGAAAAATTTCGAAAATGACAAAGAATTTGAGGTAAGGTCATAGCAAATTAGTTTTGGATTTGCATGGTTTTAGCTGCCATTGATATTCATTTTGGAAATGTTATGTGATTGTTAAATTGAATCAAGTGATAAAGTAATTAGAGGCAGCATCATGCAATAGAGTAACAATGTTAAGGAAAAATGTAAGTTGTATATTAGTTTGCCGCCTCGGTAATATGTCGTTGCTGTATTTAAAAATGGTCAATTGAACGTACCTTTTATTTAAACTTGATAGCTAAGGTTGGGAATGGGGCGGGTTAGGGCGGGCTTTTCATGCCCCATACCCGATCCGAGTTTTTTAAACAACGCCCAGACCCGCCCCGTAGACCCTGTTCGGGTCTAGACTTTCGTCCAACCCGAAACCTATACGAGTCGGGGTAAGACACGACCCGCTCCAAAACCTCCAAAACCCAATGAATCTTTGTTTGTTCACTCAAAAGTTGATTCTAATTTGCATACACTAATACTTTTATGTGTAAGAAACATAGGTATAAAAAAATATTGATTATAGATAATAATGACTATAAAATTAAAAGAAAAAAAATAAAGTGTTCAGTTAGAATTCAAATAATATGCATTTTTATTTATACATTTAGCAATAATGCAACTAATATTTTAAAATAATAGAATTTATTGAATAAAACATTATGATTTCTTCATTATAAATTATTTGTTAAATAGATTAACAAATCATAATTATTTTATATTATGAGCTTCAATAGTACGGGTAGGGTTGGGTAGGTTTGCCAAGCCCCAACCTGACTTGAGACCCGGAGCTTTCATGAGCATGGCATGGGTCTACTCGCCCTGATGGCTCAATGGAGCATGTCTTGATGAGTCAAAATAGGGCCAGGTCTACCTGATTTGGACCCTAAACCTACCCCATTGCCATCCCTATTGATGGCTGCAAATTTGGGTCGTTAAAGAATGGTCAACTATTAAACTTATGTGAGTTCAACATGCTGAGTAAATCTTCGGTGGTAATGTATATATACCTCATGTGGATTCGTTAATGCGAACGGTTACCTGTAATGATTTAGAGATATGTCTCTTTAGGTTTCGTAAGTTAATATATTATTAGAAGATGAATTTTTGTACCTTGTTGACGTGGATGCACAACTGCTTGTCGTGGTATGGAACGTAGTTTTCTAATTTTTTTAATCGATGTTCCAGTTCCAATGTTGTGTATGAATATTTCAAATCCTAAGAGATAACTTGTAAAGGTCAGTGGATAAATGATCTTAGGTAAGGCTTGTAGTAGTGAAACTAACTGTTTTTTGTTACATACATTTTTGGAGTTTGTTCTCTTGATTAATCATTAAAGGTATTTTTTTTCTATCGTAGATTGACGTAGTGCAGCGTTTAGTTCTCGTGGTGCCTGCAATTAATGAGAGCATAACTGGTAGCGCGTAAACATGGACTTATATTCCTTGAAACTCCAAAATAGAACGGACTAATGTGATGTTCTCGTCCACCTTCAGGTTTCATGTTTTCGTAGGAAATTTTCAAGGCCATGGTCAGAATGAGTGAATGATTGTAGGATCAACTGTTAATATGAACTTATGGCAAGTAGATACCTATCCATGGATGTCAATCTAATATGGTACATTTTTTAAATTGCACCATGAATAAGGGGCAAGAAGGAGAAAAATAATATGTGGGATATATAGTTGTTGGAGCAGTTAGCGGAAACATTTCATTGTATACATACATTTGTATAAATGTACATACAGATGTTTATTAATGTGTACGTAGTTAAAAAGTACCTTGGACTCTCGTTTGGAGTGTGCGATGTCCGTTGTGAATAGATTGTTAGAAGTTGTGAGGTGTAGACTCCCGATTGTAACAATTAGTTTGTGGCCCAATCACATGTTAGCAGAATGTAACTGATGTTAGGGTTGTCTCGCATGTTTAATAGAGGAACGACGGTTCGGATTTGGAAAGTCCCACATCGCTAAATAACTTGGAGAAGTGGTGTATAAATATGGGTTGGTAGGCACGTAACATTGGGGATTCCTTTTGTTACAACAAAGTGTGTGTCAACCCATATGCGTACGCCACGTGCAGGAGATGGGGAGCTTGGTCCGACCGCCGTTACACAACAGTGGTATCAGAGCCGATGGTTACGGACTGGGCCATGTAGACACGGCAGTGCCCTCAAAGGTTATCGCAAAGGGATGCGAGTCAAGGGGGAGACTGTTAGGGTTGTCTCGCATGTTTAATGGAGGAACGACGGTTCAGATTTGGAAAGTCCCACATCGCTAAATAACTTGGAGAAGTGGTGTATAAATATGGGTTGGTAGGCACGTAATATTGGGGATTCCTTTTGTTACAACAATGTGTGTGTCAACCCATATGTGTACGCCACGTGCAGGAGATGGGGAGCTTGGTCCGACCGCCGTTACACAACAACTGATGCCTGGTTTAATATTAAATATGGTAGAAAAATCATCATATTCCCTTTTTGTTAGAAAGACAGACTAAATCGTAGCTGATATACTTCTTGGTACCCAAAATTGATAGATTTTTATGTAATATGCTTTAACTAAAGAGTAAGTCTAACCTAATTTTTTTACCCTTTTTTAGGTGTGCGCTCTATTTTTGTCGCCCTGTATAAATTTTGGCTGATAGGTAGCGGATGGTGGCTGAGTATAAAGTGTAACAATGTGTATGAGTATATTCAGTAATATGAACCAATATTTTGCATTTTATATCAAAACATAGATTTAGTATTTGCAAAAACTTATGAAGTTTAATTCATGCAGGTGGAAAATTATGTTTAAATAAAGAAAGTTAGGAGACACATGGAGATCGATAGAAATTGCAATGCTTTATTAGACGAACAGATGAAAACACACACAGTACATGCATGACAATAGTTGACATAACCAAAGACAAAGTAGAGTTGTTAATCGACAATCATACGATTTTACTTCCTTCACGATCCCTTACCCAGTGAAACCTTGCTTGGAGAGCTGCTAGGAACATGTTGGTTGATGTCATGTCAGTTTGTTTGAAATATATGTAGACATTGATTGATTTAAAGCATGGAAAGAAGATTCATGTAATGACAGTGTGTAACATGTAAGCTGCACACGGTATGTTTAGAAAAACAGTTGTATAAATATTTTCAAGGAATTGAATTTGCTATGGGTAATTTGCTAAAATAATTGATTCATGTACTAAAGTTGTTAATTTTAAGTACATGATTTTTGTCATGTGAGTTATGATTTTTATATTCTTATAAAAATTAAATTCCTTTGTAGATAATAATGATTTAGATATTTATTTATTACTTTTAAGCATTTAATATTTGGTAAGAAAATAAATAAAAGTTAGTATTTTTAATTAATTTTGGAAATAAATATTTTTATAGATTTCAAGTTATAAATTTATATACATAAATTTTGAGTGTAACATATGGTTTTTATACATTTGTTTATAAGATACATAATATATAAGCTGAATTTCATATTTACTTATAAAAAAGACAAATATACACAAAAATGAATGTGTAATACTAATTAATCAATATTTGTTTTTGCATTTAAAGCTCTTGGGGTTAATATCAACATCAAGAATAAGTTTATTATATTACCTAAATAATACAAAATATTTACTTAACAACTAAAAGAAATGTTAATTAAAAGAAACATTTCCATTCATATTGTTATTTAATTATGTTAAAATTATAACTTGGTTTTAAAATCATTGTTTCATACCTTCAATAATTTTAATTTATAATAAAATCTTTTTAAAAAATAATTAACATTTGCCTCAAAAAGACAATAAAATACCAAATGAAATTTCTAACTAAAATACTACATATTTTGTCGTTTAATTAACGTAAATTATGAATATTTAGAATTATAATATTTTTACAAACGTATTAACTAAAAATATCCATTGTTCTTCAAAGTTTCAAACTACATTTTTCATTACCAACAATTAATTTAATATCATTCTTAACAAAAATAAATTTTATTAACCATAAAGAAATCATTTGATTACAAATTTTAAAAAGAGAAAATGTTAAATATATTTGTAACTATACATGTTTTAGAAAGAAAAAGTTGTGTGTATGTTTATTTATAATAAAATAACAACTTCAGAAAGAAAATTTATATATATTTTTCTTTATAATTAAGTACTAATTGTAGAAAGAAATAAATTATGTAAACTTGAATTAGGATAATGTAAGAGATCTAAAGATAACTTTGTAAATAATTATAGAAAGTTTGATTTATTTGAATAGAATGAAGTATTAGGTCGATAATTTTTTGTCAATAATGTAGTATATCACACATTGAATTATCATATATCAGGATTTGTTAGACCAAATATTGATTATTAGTTAATTAGATTTATTTTAAAAGTTCAAAATTTAAATCATTGAATTAATTCAAATATATGGACTTGAATGTAAAATAATATGATAAAACTTGAAAGAGTTTTGTGATTAACTATAGAAATTATTAAATATTGGTATTTAAATATAAAATGATAATTAAGAGAATTGACAGTAGTTTGTAGTAATAATGATAAATTGAAAGGAAAATAATTTTTAAAGAGAACCAAGAAGAGAGGATAAAACCTCATAAATAATAAGAAAACTTTAAATTCTTATGTTTTACTAATATTTAACATATTGTTCTATTCTATACTTACTTAGGCTCTAAGTGTTTTGGCTATAAATAGCTAATTATATATTTTATTGCTATCATAAGATTGTAATGAATTACTCATATACACACTTTTCATCTGCCAATTATCTTTAACAAACTGCTCATCAGCGTCTGCTGTTGAAATAGTGAAACCGATCCAACTATGACTTTACATCAGTAAACATTCATATAAATAAAAATATTAAAATACTTGTCAAAGAAAACTTCCAGATCATAAACCATTTCGACAAAGTTCCATTTGTTGACTTGCCTCAGTAACATGGCAATAATTTTGTATGAAACGTGAATAAACTACTAATAGTAGTTAAATACTAAATTTGATTAATTTAATTTAACATCTGTAATTAGTAATGTATCTCATGTCTCAAAAGACTTCCAAGATTACAATTTTGTGCTCAATCACAAAAGCAAGTCTAAAAGTTTGCTACCAGATATATTGTAAAAGGAAAAAATAAATGCTTATAATGAACATTCCTAATATTATCCATCAGATAACTTATTGAAACTGTTTATTGCATGACAGGACCTCTAGGTTTTATCGTATGCATAGGCCTTCCATTCATGTTTGAAGGGGGTTGGTTTTTCTAAGTTCCTTTTTGATTTTTTTCTTTTGCTTAAACTACAATGTAGCCTCACTTTATCAACAATCTTCCATTAGCCAGCCGACCTATTGATCAGAAAAAAATGATGAAAAGTATGTTCGTTTTAGAAAATATATTCAACCGAAGATAAGAAACCGCAAGAGTATTAAGGCCACTCGAAGATTCACTGCCTCTTTATACACCATGGCCAATAAAGTAAAGTTCAAATCTATATTTTTGTACCTTCCTTTCCACTTTGTACAAAAGAAATCACTCAAATTGGATTTATGTTAGTATAAGGAATGTAGTATATCATTATCACTATCGGCATGCACAACAACATATTCAATTTATTAATAAAATGCATGTCAGGATGGGTTAAAACAGCTCGTAAGGATCTTCCAATGGGTTAGACTGGGTCCACTTAGTAGAATTTAGACCAAAATCCACTAATTCACTCAATAAGTCTACATTAAGTAGGTAATATCCTATTTCTACTTACCTACTATTTAAAACGATTCAAAATTTGTATGCAAATTAATTGACATAGTAAACTAACTATTCTAAGCTGTGAAGTAAGTAGTAAAAATTGGACAAATCTCAAGACCAAAAACATTAAAAAACACATCATATTAACGTTTAATCATGCCATTTTAGAATTATATGCATAAAACTTACCTACACTCTTATCTCCTATAAACGAAACATAGCAATATGAAACTACTTATTTTTTTAAATCAATTAATAACATCCATTATATGATAGTAATATATCCATTCAAATGCAAAAAATTAAGGAGGGTTAAAAAATATTTTAAAAAACCTTCAAGCTTCGCTACGATGGATCTTCTCTTCCTATTCAACCAATTCAACAGTCCACTAAATTATGTACTAATATTCGTACAAAAACAAAAGTTAAAAACAATAACAAACCCCAAATATCGTGAAAGCACCAGTTTATGAACACAAATCAGTAGTATGTAATCACAAATTACAGATCTAAGTAATGTAGAAGATAGAAAATGAAGAATAATAAACTTAAAACGGAAAGAAGTAGACAGAGACACAAGATTTTATAGTGGTTCGACGATCTTGCCTACGTCCACTCTGAAGTTGATGATTTTATTGATGTTCACTTGATGATTTCAGTTGATTACAGTAGATTACAGTCAGTAATGATGATTTACAGCAGTGAATTTCGTTATTGGCAGCAGCAAGGGAGTTTAGATCTGGATCCGGTAGAGTCTGGGCGTCCGAGAATTCAAAGAAGAAGAAGATCCCCTTTTCTGTATGCCCTGGGGCTCTATTTATAGGTGTAGGAGGCTGATATTTCGCTCAGATCTCGGGAGGCTCCTTTTGGCACGTGACCAGGCCCGCGCGCCCAAGCCCGCGAAGTTTCAGTCCGATCCGTGATCGATACGAACAGATTTCGTATCGATCAAGATTGCGTCCGATGGAGTCGAAATTTGGTGTGGAAATTCTTTAGCATGCACGTAGGCTTCTGTGAAAATTTCATTGCATTTGGACATGTAGATTAGGAGATATGATCGATACGAAATGGATACTTTCGGCAGGCTGTTTGGTTCGACTCGCTTATTTCGACTCGATCTTGTTCGACTCGATCTTGTTCGACTCGGTCTTGTTCGACTCGATGGCTTTCACGCGTGCGGCGGTGACGTGGCACACATTCTTCACATTGGTCCACATTTGTCGCTGAGTTGATCGAGTCGATCTGGAGTCTTCGCCATGCTTGTATCGGAGATCATTGCGTCGAACCAGGTTGCGTTGACTCGTTGGATATGAATAAACCATTACTCATGGGTTCGAACAGAGGCCCATGATGGATACATAATAATCTTTATCTGATGGATTCGAAGGACGACAAGTAGATCGATGCGAGTTGCGGTTGCATGATGGATACGAACTAGCGGAACCTGATGGATTCGAATAGCTATTCGCTGATGGGTTTGAAGTAGTGTTGACACGGGGTATGTTGATGGACACGAATAACATCGATTCGAAGTGTGCAATTATGTTCCTTCCTGAGCGATACGAACTGCATCGAGTCGAAACTCACCTGGCCTCCCTATCTGATCGATACGAAGGCGTTGTTCGAATCCATGCTGATCGATACGAACGCATTGATCGAATCGATCGATTATCTTGAGCAAATGAACTCCGTTTGTCCTGAGATTTGAAACGTAGTCTCTCCTAGCCTTGATCACCATTCCCAATCGATCCCGTCATGATCGGAGCTCGGCCAAATTTCGACGACATCGATCGAAGCCTCGTCTCCAAACGATTTCCGATCCTGATATCCGTCATTTTCCAGCTAGTTTGTTGATATTCCAGCCTTGACCGAAAGGTGGGATAACATTTGCCCCCCAAAACATGCCTTGTGATAAGAAGGTGTGTTTTGTAATGCCATAAGCTGGATGTTCATATCCTGTTGATGACCTGCAAAGAAATTGATAGTTTTATCTAAGCGCGAATGACGATCGTTCGGGATCGTATGTCATTCGAGGTAGTACGCGACCGTTCGGGGTCGGATGCCGTTCGCGGCGAATGATGACCGTTTTGCGGTCGGGGTGTCGTTCGAGGCAATTTGTGATCGTTCGCGATCGGGTACCGTTCGTGGCGATTTGTGACCGTTCGCGGTTGGGTGCCGTTCGAGGCGAATTGTGACCGTTCGCGGTCGGGTGCCGTTCGAGGCGAATTGTGTGTGCCCGGTGAGGGACTTGGTATCATTGGTGCCAGAATTCACATTCGAGTGAGTTTCTGAACTGTTTATTATGACAGTTTGTCGCCATCTCAGAGCATGCCTAAGGACCGTTCGCGACCCCGTACATGTGTAAGTGGCTTAGCCGTTATGGCATCACAAATGGCATACTTCTTATTCAAAATGAGTTTTTTAACAGAGCTTGTTCAACAAAATCAAATTCAAACATCAGAAATGGAAAATAAAAGCAAAACAGGGACATCAAAGTGCAAACACCTACACCGTTGTGATTAATAGTCGTATCAGAGCATGCCTGAGTATCGTTCGCGGTCCTGTACATGTGTAAATGACTTAATCGTGTTGGTGTGGAGTTTGCTACTTATTCATCATTATCCCAGTCAATTAATGACAAGTTGACGTCTCAATCTTGAGCCGTCCCCAGTAGGTGCAGATGGTGGTCGCTCCCGTTCCACCGTCGTTGTTCCCCTTCTTATGTACTGCGATAGCAGACAATTCCGGATATGTCCCTCAACCTCATCCTTCAAGTGTCGGCAATCATTCGTGCTATGACCATTCAGCTCGTGGAATAAGTAGTACTTGTCTGACCTTCTTTCATTGTTGTCAGATCCCTTCTTATCGGCCTTCGATAGGGAATCTGCCCCCTAGTATCCTGGTAGATTCGCTCCAAAGTCTCATTCAATTATGTAAAAGAGGTGAATCTTGGTTCCTTTCGTGGTTGCGTTGGTCCATCACTACTATCCTCTGCCTTTCGTTTCCCTTTACCAGTCCCTGAATCTGTCCTGGGAAGATTTTCACCCTTGACTGCATAAACCTCGGTTCCTTCTCCTTCCTCTCTTTCAGCATTTGCATCCTCTAATCGTAAAAATCCTTCAGCCTCGTGATAAAATTCTCCTAGATCCATAGGGGGATCCCTTGTTAACGAATTCTTGAACTCTGTGCCATCAGCTATGCCAGATACAGCTGCCATCAAAACCATGGATGGATCGGGTCGATCCACTGATGCTGCCGCTGCATTGAATCGCGTCAGAAAGTTCCTCAAAGACTCCCCGGTTCTTTGCTTCAGTGCTGCCAAACTCATCCCATTCTTGGGTCTTGAAATATGGACCCTTAATTGCCTCATAAACCTCTCAGTTAGATCGGTCCAGGTTCCTATGAAGCCACTCTCCAGCCGTCTAAACCATAGCGCTGCGATGTCTGTCAAGTACAATGGGAAGCACCGGGCAATGACATCCTCCGATGCCCCCAACACCTCCATATGCCTCATGTATCGTGTCAGATGCACTGCAGGATCTGTCCTTACATCGTACGTCTCTAATGTTGGTAGCTTGAATTCTGGTGGATTCCTGGCTTGCCTGATCGTAGGAGCAAAGGGACTCCTATTCACATCCTCCAGATCTCTATTCACTAGTCCGCCTCTCATGGCGCGACTGACCATCTCCGCCAATCTATCACTATCTCCAAGCTGTAGTCCTTGTCCGTTGTTTCTGATTTGCCCCCCGAGTTCACGGAAGATTCCTGGAATCTGCTCTCCTGGATGAGCATTCATTTCTCTGTCAATGTCGCGTTGCGCAGTTCCATCTGGTACTCCGCCCGGGATTGGGCCAACATGCTCTGGGTTATTGCCCCCTAGTTCTGGGGTTGTGCCAGATGGTCCTACTCCGTTCTGAACTCTGGTTTGTCCTTGATTTTGCGCTCTAAGCTGCCCAATCTGAAGAAGCAAGTTCTGGATCATCTCCTCTTGTCTTTTCATCATTGTCTCTATCTCATCCCTGGTGATGTAGATTGATGTCTCATTTGCACCCGAGGAAGCCTCTTGACTCCCTTCATGCTAACCTCTCTCTGGCCTTTGTCTTCTACTTGATTGCCTTGTCATAGCTTTTCAGATCTGAATCTCTAAGCCTTCAAACTTAACTTCCAAACGATAGGATTCCTGAAGTAGCCTTCTCAGTGAAAGCACCAAAGTGCTTGCGCCAAAAATGGCCACAAACCCCAAATATCGTGAAAGCACCAGTTTATGAACACAAATCAGCAGTATGTAATCACAGATTACAGATCTAAGTAATGTAGAAGATAGAAAATGAAGAATAATAAACTTAAAACGGAAAGAAGTAGACAGAGACACAAGATTTTATAGTGGTTCGACGATCTTGCCTTCGTCCACTCTGAAGTTGATGATTTTATTGATGTTCACTTGATGATTTCAGTTGATTACAGCAGATTACAGTCAGTAATGATGATTTACAGCAGTGAATTTCGTTATTGGCAGCAGCAAGGGAGTTTAGATCTCGATCTGGCAGAGTCTGGGCGTCCGAGAATTCAAAGAAGAAGAAGATCCCCTTTTCTGTATGCCCTGGGGCTCTATTTATAGGTGTAGGAGGCTGATATTTCGCTCAGATCTCGGGAGGCTTCTTTTGGCACGTGACCAGGCCCGCACGCCCAAGCCCGCGAAGTTTCAATCCGATCCATGATCGATACGAATGGATTTCATATCGATCAAGATTGCGTCCGATGGAGTCGAAATTTGGTGTGGAAATTCTTTAGCATGCACGTAGGCTTCTGTGAAAATTTCATTGCTTTTGGACATGTAGATTAGGAGATATGATCGATACGAAATGGATACTTTCGGCAGGCTGTTTGGTTCGACTCGCTTATTTCGACTCGATCTTGTTCGACTCGGTCTTGTTCGACTCGATGGCTTTCACGCGCACGCCGGTGACGTGGCGCGCGTTCTTCACACTGGTCCACATTTGTCGCTGAGTTGATCGAGTCCATCTGGAGTCTTCGCCATGCTTGTATCAGAGATCATTGCGTCGAACCAGGTTGCGTTGACTCATTGGATATGAATAAACCATTGCTCATGGGTTCAAACAGAGGCCCATGATGGATACATAATAATCTTTATCTGATGGATTCGAACGACGACAAGTAGATCGATGCGAGTTGCGGTTGCACGATGGATACGAACTAGCGGAACCTGATGGATTCGAATAGCTATTCGCTGATGGGTTTGAAGTAGTGTTGACACGGGGTATGTTGATGGACACGAATATCATCGATTCGAAGTGTGCAATTATGTTCCTTCCTGAGCGATACGAACTGCATCGAGTCGAAACTCACCTGGCCTCCCTATCTGATCGATACGAAGGCGTTGTTCGAATCCATGCTGATCGATACGAACGCATTGATCGAATCAATCGATTATCTTGAGCAAATGAACTCCGTTTGTCCTGAGATTTGAAACGTAGTCTCTCCTAGCCTTGATCACCATTCCCAATCGATCCCGTCATGATCGGAGCTCGGCCAAATTTCGACGACATCGATCGAAGCCTCGTCTCCAAACGATTTCCGATCCTGATATCTGTCATTTTCCAGCTAGTTTGTTGATATTCCAACCTTGACCGAAAGGTGGGATAATAGGAGAAAAACTTCAAAATGTAGAAAAGAGAGCAACTCCATAATCACACATAAATGAGTCATAACACTTCAAAGGTGAAGCATATAACTTTTATCTATTGTATACACATACATGCGAAGTATAAATGATTGCATAAGTCAAAATTCACACGCTTTAAGAGCAAAAACATCTACAGTTGAAACTTTTCGAGTTAATAAGAGCATCTCGTAGATGAAAGGGGTAAAAAAACACAACTTTGATGAAGAAAATCACATTTAATAATTATTTTGACAAAACCGTTTTGCCTATATTGACATAAACTTTATGGATTCTTTTCCTTATTGCAAATTTCTAGAAACTTAACAAAATTTTCTTGTAGAACACTAAAAAAGTTGAAATAAAAATAGTTTTTTTGCGATTTGAACAAAAAAGCATTTTGCTAGAAGTGGGAGAATACACATCAAACAATATGAAAATAGAGCTATTAGTAAGGAAAAGGAATAGGAAAATCAAAGGACCCAATTACCTTTGATTTCTCCTTTCAGTGTCCTCCAACCCGCTAGTCCTAGCAAAGCGCTTAGCTGAACATAGTTTCTTGAAGGATAAAGAAATCTGTATCAATGAATATAAATTTCATTATACCTAATAAAGGTAGGAAAACAATTGTAAATAACCAAAAGGTAAATAATTTTATCTACAGCTCCGCCCATAGAATATCCACACGAAAAGATTTTTATCTGGCCAACATCTAAGTTAGCAAATTTATATACATAAACACACATATAAACTACGCTCATTATAACCATGAAACACCACTGATCGCCAAATACAAATGTGA
This sequence comes from Allium fistulosum, assembly GCA_030737815.1. Taxonomy (NCBI): domain Eukaryota; kingdom Viridiplantae; phylum Streptophyta; class Magnoliopsida; order Asparagales; family Amaryllidaceae; genus Allium; species Allium fistulosum. The sequence goes on along the minus strand of CM060904.1, from coordinate 285,261,459 downwards.
ACTAATTTGTGTGTAGATATGAAGTCATGACCAATAATACCGAAGTAAGGAATTATCTTAAATAAATCGTTTTGCTTGAAAAGCTTAACGAATTGAACCTAATATTACATCATCATCTTACGCTACACGCTCTAATTCATAATGTTATCTGCTTGGTAGTGAAATTTTTTGTATAGGCCTACCATGCTGCAAATTAAATAGTAAGATGACTATGAACTGTAAACCATAGGTTGTAAATGTATCAAGGCCATCCATTGGTTACTGAAGGCTCCAAATATTTTAAAGAAAATTAACACATGCCATAAAACAGAATGCATATTTAATATGATGATTTTAATATAATGCACATTGATCTAAAGACTATATTAAATTTCTACAGTTGCACAACACAAATTGGATTTTTTTGCCTTCATATTATCTACAATGTAACAAAATATGAAAAACGATATTATTTATGCCTGAATCTACATTATAAAATCATGCTAGCATGTTAAGTTAACCACAAAAAAAATCAATTAGATTGCAAGGTGTAAAGCAAAGTTGTATATAAGATGTTGAATGATTTTATCTATAAAAATACTAGACTAAAAGTACACAAAATAATGTTAAAAGAAATTTGCAATGCAACATAACAGTTTATTACTGAACTGATGTATGATTACAAATATTCTTTTGTAATATAATGACCAATAAAAGTGCAGAAACACTCATAGTTTATTCATCATCATGGTTTATTAACCCACATGAACAGAACTAAAGTAAAAAGATTTAAACAAAGGGAGCAAATCATTATATATAAATTTTTAAATCACTAAGCAATTTAAAGAAAGAGAAATAAATCATTAGACATACATTTAAAACAAGCCATAAAGCCACACCATAGTGAATATAAAATCCTCAAACTTCTACTGAAATTAACTAAGTTATTATGTACAAAGATTACGCAAACCTGAGAACAGAATACACCGATTAATGTTTTACAACAGATAATTGTATGTAAAGCTCAAGAATTTTTGAATAAGCATGCCCATTGGAAATTATATATATATATATATTATATATTAAAAGGTATTCACATATCAATTAGCAACATTTGTTCAAAGATACACGCATATAGATAAAGTGATTAGTGTTCGACACTTAACTTAGTCTGCCTTAAAGTCTCAAAAGCATCTCAAATAATTGCAATTTTTCGTACATAAAAAGGTAAGTATAAAACATAGTACACCTGAGATTTGTTGTTCAGAGGTTGAATTGAAGGAACCGTTGTATTATGAATTTGAGCATTTATATTAGTATTCAAACAAATATCATAAAGAAAAATGGAAACCAAACCAAATATGTAGATTCCCCAAAAACAACATAAAAATAGTTTAATCAAAGAAACAAATAATTCAATTTCAAGTTTCATCATAACTTCATGGGTTTATACAAATCCAAGCAAATTGTACTTGTAATCTACAGTATAAATAAACAAAATCTTTGGAGTGGATATAGGCCGGAGTACGCCAAACTAGTATAAAACCTTGTGTGTTCATTTCCTTCTTTTTTTTAATTTTTTTTCTTCATTTTTATTCTCTTCTACTTTCTATTGGGTGTTTGTGCCATTTTTGGTTCAAATAGTATGCATGTATATATGTATGTATGTATGTATAAATGTGTACAAAAAAAATTAATTATCGCCAAAAAACATGTATACAAAGGGGCAAATGTGCCTAATGTAGTGTAAAACCCAACATTTATATGCGGACACATTAAACCATGTACAAATCTATATGTTGCATGTGCACTATACACATATTATGTGTATTTGATACACATATACATTATATGTTTTATATAAATACAATGAAAATCGTTATACTAACAAACTAAATAAAAAAATTACTTAAAATTATTTAGATTTGATCTAAAATAATTTAATTTTAATAGGCCCAATAAGATCTAAAAATGGATTCACTCATTTATCCCGCTACGACCCGACCTCTTCAATGGTATCAGAGCCCAATAGCCTATGTGGTCTAAATTAGAAGTATTATAGCCAGCTTGTTAAAGCCTACCATTTAGTAATGTATCTAGAAAGGTAGTATCGAAGGTTGGGTATGGGTAACCAAGTACTCTAGCCTACATGGCTACTGGTCTGACATGAAAGATAAAGTAAGCCCAAAGGTTTTCTCCAATATAAAGGCCCAAATTATTTTGGGCCTTGAGCTAATTTTCAAAATCGGTTTTGAAATTATAAATAATATTTTAAATTTAAAAGGTTAGGTTTAAAAAATGTAATAAATTTTATAAATGTTATAAAATATATTCCAAATATGTTTTAAAAAATCATTAACTATTTTTGAAAATTATAATAATAATTAACCGGGTTAATTAAATAAAAAATTAATTAAAAGTTAATTAATTAAAAACATATATAATGATATATGTAATTTACCTTAAAATGTTTAAGGAAATTAATAAATAATTTTCAAAATTAATTAAATTTAATTAAAAATAAATAAATAAATATATTGATTAAATATTAATTAATGTGTAAAATACTATATATATTAGGATATAAGTGTATTGCTATAATTGTTATAATATACATACGTACATATATATATATATATATCAATTTTAAATTGTTTAAATTGGTTAAAATTAAATTAATTAAAAATGTATGTTAATTAATTAGTTAAATTAATTAAATAAGATTTAATTAATAGAATTAATATATATACATATACATAAAAATATTATATAAGTTAACTAAAATTATAAAATGTTATACATGAATTAAACTTATATAATATGAATGTATAATAAAGGTGGAACTTCAATAAACCCAAATGTGATTTGAGGAATAATACATACATATATTACTCGTACCGTGATTCCAGACGTGTCCGACACTTGAATTACGAATGTATTGCATAAGAAATACATTATTCCATAACTCGATATCATTCAAATAAATATATTAAGATTATGAATCTTTTATATAAGTGTTGTCCTCTATCATTTATATATTAATTGATTACTTGCATATTATATATAGTATTATTAATATAGATCTACCAAGGACGAAGGTGCCTTGCTCTAATGAAACCAATCCAGGGCTTCAATCTATTAATGTGGACTTGGAAATGAAGAAATTATTCTCCTAAACTCAAAAACACTACCTAATTTCATTACAAATAAGAGCTGCTTTCATTGGCTAGACTAGGTAAGATACGTGTACATATTTGTTGAGCTTTCCTCAAAGTATGTACAATATATTTAGGCCGTTGAGAAATGGTAGGTATGAGTGAATAATCTCTCTTTATATATTGAGCTTTCCTCAAGGTAAATATGATATTAGGACAAAGGTTAGGAGTTGTATATGATACAATCGATAAGGCGTTACATGCGAGCATGTAACTTATTGAGTTTTCCTTAAGGTTGGAATCCCAAGGCATGCGAGTCCTAATACCCACTAGAAAAATTGAAAGATTTTTATGTTTCCTCTAAGGGTACCTACTAGAGAATTTGTCAAGAAGAAAGAAGTCATAATTCTAAGAAGATACGAAGGACAACATAGCAAATCCATTTACTAAGGGGCTAGCTCTTGGTTAGTTCTCAGTAAACTAATCGAAAGGATGGGATTAAGATTCCATAATTAGCACTAAGTGGAAATGGGAGATTGATAGATTTAGGGGTATGCCCTAGGGGAGATTCTGTATTTTATTGTAAATTATTAACTCTATATTAAAATCTCGTTCAAAATAAAAGGTAATTTTCTTTCTATTATATACTTGTCATACTTTGTTATGTTAATTATTTATTTAATTTAAGTATATTTAATAGAAATTCCTTAAATGATATGTTATATAATAGTAATTACAATGTGTAGTAATCATGAGATATTTATCACATTAAAAAAAATATTTTTAAATATTCCTAGTCAAGAAGTTTTGAGTATCGATACATCTGTTAAGACAAGATTATGTAATACTCTCCAAACGTTAGGCAATGTATTACGAATGGCTGCTGGAGGCACCAAGGGGTTACATACTGATAGTTATTGGATAATTTTGGAATGACTCGCTCGATAGTTTTCTATTGGTTAATATATGTTACTAAGGTCAAACATAGAATATTTGTTAACTTGCTTTTTAGCAAAGCATATTTCAATTGGACTTAGAAGATTAAAACGAGGATGAAACAACTTGAAATCTAGAAGGCGCACTCAAATGAACTAAGGAGATAACTCGAAAAAATTCGAACCAAAAATATGCTAAAATCCATAGCTCGGTATCAAGTTATCACCATAGAGCGGTACCGAGTTATCCTGCTCTATAGTCAGCCCCTCCAATTTTTCACGAGTTATTCTCTTCCTCTTACCTATGTGCCCTAGAGATTTCCTAAAGTTCTGGATGACCTGTCTTAAGAGTTGAAGAATTAGCAGCTGAAACTGCAGAGAAAACTAAGTAATTAAGCAACGATCGTCCAAACTAGTCATCGATCTACGAAAACATGTGAGAAACACCAAAACGAAGTAAGAAGCGCGATGCAAAAGAATTGGGCAAATTTCCCACTAAAGGGATAACTCGATACCGAGCTATAACTATAGCTCGTGGGACCTTATGAATTTTCACACTACTTTGGGCTAACATCTGGACTTCACTGCAAGTGGGCCTCTGATCCATCATGCATGTTTTCTCTATAAATACAAGCGATGGGGCAACCAAAATTGGATCGGGATTCTCTGACTATGAAGACCCTGCTATTTCTTCACCTCTAACCTCTCCTCTATTAAAGTCACCTTGGAAACAACCACTTGTTGTTCTAGGACTTAGATTAGCAAATTCTTAGTACTAATGACTCACAAATAACCTAGAAACTCTATTGTAATTCTGATATCCACTTGGTTGTGGTCAAATCTTAGATAACTAGTTGGAATTCAAAGAGAGAACAACTTATAAAAAGATTGAAGTGGACGTAGGCTGCAGATTACGTCAAACCTCTATAAAAATTCTTGTATCTCCTTTTACTTTTTTTTCCTTTACTTCTAATAGAACTGGTGCTTTCATTTGATTTCTACGTGTTGATCCATTTTTTGGGTTAACATTTTGGTGCTTTCACTGAGAACAAGGCTAGATCTGAAAACTTAAAGCTTGAATATGAGATTTAAAGAAGATGAAGAGGCCTAATATTAGATCTAAAATCAAAGCAAGCCAAACAGAGCATGGGGGAAATCAAAAGTTGTCCTCAAATTCTCATCAATCCATCTACGTGACCAGAGAAGAGATGGAGAGAATGATGAAGGAGATGCAGGATAGAGTGGTAACCAGACAACAAGAAATGCTTAAAGGATTCTTTCAAAGGAGGGGACAACAAGGAATAGCTAAAGCTACAGGAATTCAGAACCAAGGATAAGGAACCAATGCAAGAGCATCTGGAGTTGGAGCGGAGCAAACTGGAACAATGACCCCATAAATAGGAACAACTCGGTACCATCCTAAATCAACTCGATACCGAGAGAACTGCACTTAGGGCAGTGTTGGTATCACTATAGGGATGCTGGGAATGGACAATGTTGGAGCTAGAAACACAAATCAGAATGTGAATCCACAACAACCGAAGGACTATGTGCCAAAACCTCCCCGTGGAAGCAAATGACAGAATGAAACTAGAGGAGCAGTTCAAAACTCTAACATGCAGCCAGAGGAGTATGTGCTAGAATATGTTATGGGATTCCCCTACAGGAGCAAAGGGTATAAAGTTGCTTTTGGACGAAGACCATCATTGGACGGTGAAAACCGAATTGCTGAATTAATAAAGAGAATAGTTAGAGGTGGACTCCCTGATTAAAGCTTGGAGGATGTGAACAAGAATCCATTCAGTTCAAATATCTGTAATGCAAGAAATCCTCCTGATTTCAAGCTTCCGACGTTGGAAATGAACGATGGAAAGTCAAACCTGACGATTCATCTAATGAGATACATCTGACATATGAAGGTGTTGGATGCATCTGAGGAAGTAATAGGGTGGTGTTTTCCATTGTACTTGATGGACATGGTGGCGATGTGTTTTAGGCAGTTGGAGAATGGGTCCATTAGTGCATGGATTCATTTGGTGAGTAAATTCTTGAAACACTTTAGAGTTCACGTCTCGCAACCGAAGAATGTGATGGCATTGTCAAGAGTGTAACAAAGGCCCAGAGAGACATTGAGAAGCTATTTGACAAGATTCAATGCAATAGCAGCTGCAGTTGATAAGCCATACCCATCAATAATCTTAATGGCGGCAGTGTCTAGAGTCGCGAGCAAGAATGACTTCAAAGTTGCACTAGAAAGGGATCCATCGATGGATCTTGCGGAATTCTACGATGAAGCTGAAATACATTTGCATCAGGAAGACGCTGAAGATGAGGATAATGATGCTGAAATTAATGTTGTGGATGACAGAGGACTATTTGGAGTGGAAAATAGAAAAGATAAAAGAAAAAAGAGAATTGATGAAAAATTCAGGGAATACAACAAAGGAGGGAGCCTAAATTCTCTTCCTATACTAACTTGACTGAAACCCCGAAGAAGATATATCTAGACACTAGGGGGCGGATCCTCTATCAAAAGCCAGCTAGGAGAGGGCCTACCGATCAGGAGAAAAGATATGGAAAGTTTTACATCTTCCATGAGATGGATGGACATGAAACGAATAAGTGCCGACATCTTCGTGATCTGATAGAAGAATTAGTCCAGAGCAACTAGCTGCAACAGTATGTAAGGAACCGAACTGCATTAGTATGCCCGGAGCAACCACCATCTACAACGAACGCATCAAGGAAAAACAAGGATCTGGTCCAAGACTAGAAGTCCAATGATTGGGATGAACGGGAGTCGAATCCAATCCCCGTGTTTTTCGTTTTCATTTCTTTTCTTGCATTCTACTTTTCATATTAAGCAATAAAGATAATAATAATCTTAGGTTACTTACACATGTAAGGGATCACGAACGATCCCTAGGCATGTTCTGAGTCGGAAGCCTGAGATAACTACTTAGGACGATAATAACCTTGAACCGCTTATAAGTGTACAAGAGCTAGAGTGGTCTCTAGGAATGCTCTAAGTCGGATGTCTAGGATGAACACTTAGGATTTCTGCTTGTCTTCTTTGATTTGATTTGAATATTTGAATTTTGAAAAATCCACATGAATGTGAAGATTGATATTGATCGCTTTTAGTGTCGTCCAAAGAAATAGGACCGGAGTGCAGGGTGTAAATCCCCTCGTCGAAGAGCGAGCAGATAGACCTATATGATATCGATCACTTTAAGTCCTGTACAGAGAAACGGGACCGAAGTGCAGGGTGCAATCCCCTGCCGGAAGCAAACGGATGAACTTATACAATATTGATTACTTTAAGTCCCGTTCGGAGAGACGGGACCAGAGTGCAGGGTGCAATCCACTTGCCAGAGAATGAGTGGATGGGCTTGTACGAAAAGTAAGTCCCCTTACCGGAGAGTAAGCAGATGGGCTTGCTTGGTCGTTGAGTTTCATTTGCCGGAGAGCAAGCGGACTTAGCAAAAATCCGGAGAGATTGAAACACTAAATTGGGCGATAAACGCTCCCTTAGATTGGAAGATCAACGGTCCGACGAGACCAAGCACTGAAGCGGAAGCAGACTTAATAAAATGATTTAAACGCCTTGCAATCGAAAAAACGAAGATAAGCCCTGAGCGAACACAGGAAGGCTTGGATATGTGGAATGATACTTTTGGATAATTCACGAAGATCGAGATCAATGAATAGCTGGAGAGCTCAACTATCGAAGACTGATTTTTGGAACTTGTTCTTGAGCAAACTACACCTTACATTCGAAAGGCGTACTTTGGGGGGCAAGTGTTAACTCGCTTTTTAGCAAAGTAGATTTCACATGTACTCAGAAGATTCAACGAGGACGAAATGACTTGAAATCTAAAAGGATTTCAATTATACTCAAAAGGTTCAAATGGGACAAAACAACTTGAAATTTGGAAGGCCACTCAAAAGGACTAAGGAAATAGCTCGAGAAAATTCCAGCCAAAAATATGCTAAGTCCATAACTCGGTACCGAGTTATCACCATAGGTCGATACCAAGTTTACTCCATAGTTAGCCCTTCCAACTTCACACAAGTTATCCTCTGCCTCTTCCCTATGTGCCTCAGAGATTTCCTAAATTTCTAGATGACCTATCCCAAGAATTGAAGAGTTAGCAGTTGAAACTGCAAAGCAAACCAAGTAATCAAGCAAAGATCATCAAAACTAGTCATCGATCTACGAAAACACATAAGATGCATCAAAACGAAGCAAGAAGCACGATTGAAAATAATTGGGTGAGTTTCTCACTAAGGGGATAACTCGGTACCGAGCTATAGGGATAACACGGTATCGAGTTATAATTATAGCTCATGGGACCCTGTGAATTTTCACACTACTTTGGGCTGACATCTGGACTTCACTGTAAGTGGGCCTTTGATCCACTATGCATGTTTTCTTTGTAAATACAAGCCATAGAGCAACCAAAATGGGATCGGGATTCTCTAACAGCGGAGACTCTATTTTTCTTCACCTCTAACCTCTCCTCCATTAAAGTCACCTAGGAAACAACTATCTGTTGTTCTAGGACTTAGACCAGCAAATTCTTAGTATTAGTGACTCACAAACAACTTAGAAACTCTATTATAAATCTGAGATTCACTTGATTGTAGTCAGATCTGAGATAACTAGTTGAAATCCAAAAGGAGAACAACTAATAATAAGATTGAAGTGGATGTAGGCCGGAGATTATGCTGAACCGCTATAAAAATTCTTGTGTCTCCATTTACCTTTTTCTGCCTTTTCCTTTACTTTTAATAGAACCGGTGCTTTCATTTGATTTCTGGGTGTTGAACCATTTTTTGGTTAACAATATCGAAGTGACGAAATTAAACAGTTCTCTCGACTTGAGAATACTATTATAATTCAATATGAACACTCTGCTACAATTCTAGTTAAATCGTGGCATAACGTCCATCGAACGACTATAGTTGGGTATGAGTTGAAGCAGTGGAAGTAAAACACTATTCATTAGAGAATTCACCTCCTCGGTTATATGAGGTTAGTATCATTGTCAACTGTAATCAACTCAAATTTATAGTCTTTAGCCCGCGTAGTTCGATTAATATTAATGTTTATTATTGAACCAATGACTTTGTGTTTGGATTATACAAGTCAAGTAAGGATGATATTGGAATTTTAACCAAAACAAAATTCCACAAAGTTCTAATGTGATATAGTTTGACAATGAGAATTGGTGTAAATAATCATTACTACCAGGTACTGCTTAAAATAGTGAAATTGGATTTTACCCAAAAATGTGTAAATGATAAATTCGGCCAAACCGTTCACCACTAACTAAGGTGACATGTGACTATTAATATTCGAATTGTTTAATACTAACCGCTGACTGAAATTACATCTTTGAATCGCACAACCGCAATATGGAAAGATCTGAAATGCCACATGATTTAATTAAATTATAATCATTATATATTAAATTAATTAATTAATATTTATGAAATATTAATTATTAAATTTTATATGTATTTGAATCGGTATTTAATAAAGCACGTATATAAAAGTTATGTATGTATGTACTGATATACGATATCGATAAACATTTAAATTGGATTTGAAATGAATAAATATTGATTGGATTTGAAAATTTATATGGGTCCAATAGACCCGTATATGGCTAGCCATAATAGTGGGAGGGGAAGAGGTGATTTTATTTGAAAATCTAGTTTTGAATTGGCAAAGAGAATAGGTAAACAAGGAGATCTAGATTTACTCCTTCCAGTTGCCTATATAAATCGCACATCCTCTCTCATTTTCATTTTACTTTTAGCCTCCAACCTCTACACCTCTTGGTCGCAAATCATAAGGGATATTTCAGTTCATTTCCAACTCAAATTCAAATCAAATAAATTTATTTCTTGTTAGTGGTATTCTCTCTAGTTAACTGCACTTTCTGGAGGAGTATAGATTGGATCTAGAAGGAGTTTATTTAGTATTCAAGGAGCTAATCTTAGGCTTCATATTTTGGTAAATTCTATATTTTTTTCTATATGTACGTATGTACGTATGTATATGTATGTGTATTCATCTATGTTTGTATGCATGTTTAGATTAGATTTGTGTATTATATATATGTGTGTGTGCGCGCGCGCGTGCGTGTGTGTATATATATGATGTTCGATGTACATACTTATACACACACATTTAAATTGAATTAAAAAAACATATATTCATATGATATATGCATGAATTTAGTTTCAGTCATTTAAAAAAAATTCGAATGTTATTTAAAACAATTTTAAAAATTAAAATTTGAATTTTATAATTAGTACAATATATATAATACAAACAAATTAATTTATTAATTTATAGTCATTTATATATATATGTATGTATGTATGTATGTATGTATGTATGTATGTATATTTGATTAAAAAAAACATTTTTTTTTTTTAGCAAAGCTAGCCGGCTTTATAGTGGGCCGTGCCACTGAATATAAATGAACAAACAGGTGCTCTGCACAGGCACAGAACAACTAAAAGGGCAGGAGGCCCAAAATAAAAAAAGAAATAAATAGAAAGCACAGGAGCTAGACAAAGATGCCTAGACTACTAAACACAGCATGACTAATCATCCTCAGAAGAGGGAGAACAAACACGACCATCAGCCGAAGATGGACCAATAACATGAGAATATCCCATGAAAAGAGAAGCCAGGTGAGGATCATACCCAACAGAGTCAGGTGAGTAAATATATTTCCTATCCCAAGAGACGTCATAAAACTTACTTTTGTTCTCATCGCCAATCTCGCCAGTCCTTGTAAGGCACAAACCATCCCCATCAATATGGTAGATAAGAAACCGACTCTCACCCTCATTTTCACTGATAAAAGCATAAAAGGTGTCTCTCTCAGGTGAATATCGCATATCAGAAGGAGCATGAATCCAAGCACGTTCCTCCGAATTCCAGGAAATGATATCAGAAGAGTCTACAGAAGGAATCTCCTCCAGGGCCGTAGAAGGAGAGAATTTAGATGGAGCGTTATCTGGTGGAAGGACAACGGGAGCAACAGAACTCGGAGCTAAATCAGGAGCTACAAAAGGACGAGCCTCAGAGGGTGCAATAGCAACGGGAGCTACCGAAACAACAACTGAGGGAACAATAGGAGCAACCTTCGGAACCCACTTCCGGAGAGGAGGACGGGGTAGAGGAGGACGGTCAACAAGAGGAACAGTCGTAAAGGAGCAAGTATCAGCAATATGGCCAAAGGACTGACAAGAAGTGCAAATCTTTGGTTTCCAACTATAACAAACTTTGACCTCCGCAACGTGGCTCTCATCTAATCTGACCTTCAAAACACAAGGCAGAGGCTTATCAGGTTTAATCTCAATTAGAGCTTTGGCATAGACTAGCTTCTTTCTGGCTACAGTATTTGCATCATAACATATTACCTTTCCTACAAGACCAGCAAGCCAATCAATCCCAATAAGAGGCTGGAGAACGGAAGGAATATGCGAGAAATGGGCCCAGACAGGGATAAATAGCACTTGCTCCTTCACACGATCAACAGAAGGACTCCAAGCAGTTATAATGAATGGCTTGCCGTCAATCAGAATTGGGTCGGCCTCTAGAATGCGTTGCCTTTCATCACTACGCGAAAACTTAAAATAAAACATTTCGTTGTCAAAGTGAACACTGAGACCACATCTAGGCTTCCACGAGGAGTTGCACCTCGCCTTAACAAGATGATATGGCGGATTGGAGTCAAGAAAGAAACCGACTAAGTGGTCTTTCCAAAAATCCACACCGGCATTGATTACTTCCAAAGGCGGAATCATCACACCCTCATTTTCAACTTTATCAAAAAGACGTGGCGTATGCAAACCGGCATTACTAGGCAATTTTGAAAACAAGGAGGACCACTTAGGGACAGGCCGAGGTGGAGGAGGATCCACCAAATTAGCAATCGAATCAGTAGACAGAGGGATACTTGTTGAGGCATAATTACAAACACCTTGGGTGCATCGAATAGAATCCCCTGTTGGAGCTTTGCAGAGAACACAATCATCAGACAAACATGCACAAGGCACCGCACTAACATCACTACCAGACCCAAGAGGAAGACTAGACTGTTCAACACAAATTGACGGCCTAACAACAGTTTCCGACCAACAAGAAGAACCCCTGCTCAGAAGCAAAGGCGATAGCGGAGTTGAAGAGTGAGAATTGACAGCAGCTACAATACTGGCAGGAGGCTTCGTCGTATCTAAATCCACCAACAGGTCGGCCATAGGGAAATCACCGGCTGAAACCGCAGTTCTACCAACAGACAAAGGAGCATCTGAGGGAGCGAGACCGGCACCACGAGGAGAAGACGAAGGCGGCAACAACGACATGAGGGCAGACGAGAGATCAACCGAAACAAGTCAAACGGGAAAAACACCCCAAATCGCGAATCGCACAAACGTCATTTTTGATTTTTTTCTTCTAAAATAGTGTTAAAACATTTAATACAAGTAAAAAATGAAAAAAACATTTTTACATATATATATATATATATTTATATGATTAAAACTGAAATATAAACAATAATTTATAAATATATTTTAAACCAGTTTAAGTTATTATGTTTTTTAAAAAAGATTCTTTTAAATATAAATCCAAAAGGATTTATATTTTAAAAAATTGCTATAAAAATCTACATAGATTTGTGTGACGAAAAAGAAAATAAAATATATGAATCTGCACGGATTTGTATTTAATTTTTTTTTACATATAATGTTTCTATTGGATAAAAAGAATTATATTTATATTTATTTATTTAAACATATGTAATTTATATTTATTAATTTGTATTCTATAAATAAAATTTTAAATTAAACAAGATATATTCTAAATGTTTAAAGAAAGAGTGTGTGTGGGGGGGGATAAAATTTGAAATAGATATTGTTCCTTAGATATAGATCTGGTTTTAAAATTTAAAACTACCTTATGATATTTTAAATATTAATTTAAATTTTTTGATACAATCAAGATTAATATATATATATATATATTATATACATGCATGCATGCATGTATATATATATATATGTATATGTGTGTGTGTGTATCTGTGTGTGTGTAAATTTGTATAAATAATAAAATAATCATGGACAGCAAACGTGTATATAAAGTGGGTAAATGTGTCTGTTGTTGTGTAAATTCCAACATTTATATACAGGCACATAGAACCATGTACACATTTACATGGTGCACGTGCACTATACACATATGTGTGTATTTGATACGCATACACATTATATATATTATATATAAATAAAATCAAAAAATTTATACTAATAAATTAAATTAATTAAAAAATTTATTTAAAAGTATTTAGATTAGATCTAAAATAATTTAGACTTCATAGTCCCAATAAGATCCAAAAATGGAAATGATGTTGAAATTCACTCATCTACTCTGCTGCGACCCTACTCAATTTCGTCATTTAAAACATCTTGACCAGGAATACTTAAAGAAAAATATTATTTTATATTGTGATTAATTAGTTACGATTGTAACTATTTGCAACTAAAATCACATAACATTTTTGTTGACAGTATTTTTCATTAAGGAATTGCACCACGAAAGCAAAGGTTACTTGCTAATCATACGGCTTAAGAGCTAAAATGAGCATTCAATGGGTACATATCACAAGATATAGGGTGGTTCGGCAGAGCTGCCTATGTCCACTGTGAATTCCTCCTATTATATGGCTCACTTAAAATTACAGGGAATTACAAGATAAAAAAGGGAGACTTGGGACTAAGGCTGCTACTAATCTTGAGGGCTTGCTGAGCTTAGAGTTGTAGATGTTGAGCAGCTGTGAGAATCTACTGCTTGATGCTAAGCTAAGGATACATGATCGTGATTGACTGGTGGATTCTTCGAGGAAATCGACCCTTGAGGGTGGCAACTAACCTTCGAATAGTCAACCCTTGGTGGGTGGCAACCAATAATCGAATGGTTGATCCTTAATGAGTGGAGACCGACCACAGAATAGTCGACCCATGGCGGGGCGAGCGACGATCGAATAGTCGACCCTTGGTGGGTAGTGACCAACAACCAAATAGTCAACCTTTGGCGGTGGTGACCAACTACCCCTTAGAAGTTGCCATACATGAGGTATTTATAGTGGTTGAAACTGATGCTATGATGACTGAGATGATGCCATAAAACCGGCTACATCGTAGATCTGATTAATAAGGGACGGCTAGCGAAGTGAAGGGAGTCAACGGTCGTGGTCAACATCAATAGGGAAAACCATGCCCTGCCCTTACTATTCAGGTAATGTTCATGCATAGTGGCAGCATGTTGCACAGCATGCTTTATGTTAGAAAAGGGCACACTTAGTCGTACTTCTTTGTCGGCATTGCCCCTATGCTGATGTGGCGAGGCGAGCAAGGCAGGCCAGCCTTTTCCCAAGGATATGGAAAGTGGTGGAAAACCGCCAAGGGTACTACTAAAGGAGGGGGGCGAGCTAGGTAGGTTTAGCTGCACTACTCAGAATGATATAGAGGATCAACTATAAGGTTGCTTGCGTGGGCTACATTAGAGCTAGGAAAGTAGGTTGTGCTTGAGGCAATCTAGAGACGCGTTGATTGGGCAATGATCGAGGGAGACGCTCGAGTCTGTTTGGGAGCCAACTAATCATAAGTAGGGGATCGGGCCGAGTAGTGCGAATGCTTTGCTTTGCTTGACGAGCTAGTTGATGATTGTTACTTTGGGGAGCATGTCCAGGGGGCCAACCTGAAGTGCTATGGAGAGGATGAGCTAACAGGGTCTAACTCGGATGGTAGTCAGAGGGGGCCTACTAGCATGTTTTTGATTCTCGAGTAGCTTGTGGTAGGCTGGCTTGGACCCAAGCTGAACCGAACTGAAGCGGAATAAACTAAGAAACCTTGATTAGCATATCTTCTTATTTATGAAAAATTGAAGTAACATTTTGTCCCCCAAGCCTATGCCCATTAGCGGCCGCGGGCTTGTAAAATCTTAAAGACTTCCACCGATTGATGGTTTTGCTATGCAATTAATGCACTTTCACATGGCCTTGCACCGTTAGTCATGACGGTTGTGCTTCTCAAGTTGTGGTAGAAAGGTGTCTCTTCACCCATATGTGTAGTGTGACACAACACTTATCATCTTTATATGATCGAGATTTCTTTTGCCTTTCCAATTATAGTGGCTGTGATTGAAGGGAGAGGCATATAAATACCCCCTTCCCCCTGCACTTTAAACCCATGGAGTTTTGGCAATGTAATTCCCTCAGCAGATTCAAACTCTGCACAATTTTCTCATTGTAAAAAACAAATGGCTTCGTCTTACTCTTCCTTTCCCATTGCTCTTAAGCATTTGGCTTTTTTTCAAACTTGTTTGATATTTTTCTCGAATTTAGCGGGATTTAGAAATGAGGGAGCGTTCTCAGGTGTCGAACTATGCTTGCCTATGGAGATTTGGACCATTGCTCTTAAATTTCGACAGCTTGAAATGGACCATGCCTTTGCTTTAGACTCGAGTCCCCTAGCCAAAGTTCTGACATTGATCAAACATTAGTCTCAAGCTATGGATCCAAGTAGGGCTAGGGTGTTTCCTTGCCTTGATGCTCCTACTTTCCCGACCTCAAGTCGATTTGGAAGCTCCTGTGCCCCTTTGGAAGGAGTAGGGGTAGGTGCCTCTAATTTGGATGTCATCATTGAGTCCTTGGTCTAGTCCTTGACGAAGTTGCCTGGGAGCACTTCGCAGTTTCTTGTGAGAACTGATGTTGAAGGCATTGGTGGTGACAGCACACTCCTTCTTCAATAAGGTCTAGATCGATCGAAGCATCTAAAATGCTTCAATGACGAGAGGTTGCTTATTTTTCTTCAACAAGTTCTTGATCATTTCCTCTGTTAGGGGCTTTCTAGATGGTGATAAGAGTGCGGACTAGCTGGCCTCGAAAAAGGGTCGCTGACATGCTTCTTCTTCCCTGCTCTTTTTCTTCTTTTCAACTAATTAGCGATGGAAAACTATTTTTCCCTTATGCAGTATTGAACTGAATTAAAAAAATTCTTTGTTGCAAACTTGTTGTTTGGAAGCTAGCTATAGTAGTATGTTCTTGCTTTCGACTTGCAGGGTAGCGTATCTCGAATAGCTAGCAATCTTTTGTGCTAGCCTGACCAGATTTCCTCGGTTGCATACCGGGCATGTTGAGGGAGTTGGAAGAGAGCATTGATCGTGCCGCTTGGTTGCTTGTTAGGTGTTGAGGCCGGTGTGCGGTAGTTGAGCCTCAATGTTTTGCTTTACCGATGGGCTGTCCCAGTTCGAACCTAAGCATTAGGGGCTCGGAGGTTCTCCTGGGTGATGCACTGCCCGGTGTTCATGTATGATTTTCAGTAAAAAAAACTATTTAAAATGTGCTAAGTATCAATATTGTCATGCGACGGGCTGAGCCGGGTTGTTTGCTTATACGAACCAAGTGCTTGCCAATCGTCGAGTGGCGGGTGGAACTAGCGCTGTGTGGGAACGCATGCTTACCCAAGGGTTCTTTTTGTGACAAGTAATCGTGTGCGTAGGAGTGGATGGACCTTGGCTCGAACTGAAGTGCACAGGACTCGGGGGTTCTCCATGGTGACACGTCGCCTATTTCTTAGAGGACTGCGGGATCGGGTCGACCGGGGGTGCATGGGTGGCTCGAGTACTCTTGTATAATGAAGTGATAATGATGAGATGGATGGTTGGCGCCATCGTTCACAAGAACTTAGCATATAGAAATTGTTAAAAGTGAACTTAATTGTGCATTGCTTTGATGGTAGGTGGTCCCAGTTCAAACCTAAGCGTTGAGCGACTTGAAAGTTCACCTAAGTGACATGCAGCAAGTGGAGGCTGATCCTACTTATTCTCATGCGAGCACACTACGAATATCAGACTTCAATGTCACTTAGGGCAACAACGTCGATCTATACAATAGTGTCACATCCTGTTCAAAGGATGAACAGCATCATGGATGAGGGGTACGAACCGTTGTAGTTGTGTATTCGGCCGTTGATGACCTATGGTGCACATTGGAGAGACGTATCACCCAGGCCCTCAGGGCAGGGGCAGTCCCAGAATAAAGAAATGAATGCATGGAGATTCAACTTTACTGGATAGTTTGGCAGTCCCCTACAAGGTAAAGAATTCTCGATAATTCATCCTCGTAGATAGCTTGTCTGCCATGAGGGGAGCGATAGCTCGCGCGGTCTTAGGCGACGAAGGACGACGGTCCTAAAACAAGGTAAAAAGCACATGAAAAGACATCCTCGTTGGATGGTTTGGGCATTTCCCAAAAAGGAAATGAATTCTTGGTAATTCATCCTCGTGAATAGTCTGCCTACCAAGAAGGGAGCGACGGCTCACGCGATCATGGGCGGCGGTCCCCAAACAAGGTAATGAGCATATAGAAACTCATTCTCATTGAATATCCGGGGAAATCCTCGATAAGGAAATGAATTCTTGTAATTTATTCTCGTAGATAGCCTACCGGCTTGGAGGGGAGCAACGGCTTGTGTAGTCCTATGCAGCAAAGGGCGGTGGTCCCCAAACAAGGTAATGAGCACATGAAAACTCAACATCATTGGATAGCCTGGGCATTTCCCAATAAGGAAATGGATTTTCGGTAATTCACCATTGTGGGTAGCCTGCTGGCCAGGAGTGGAACGACTACTCACATGTCCTGGGTAGCAAAGGGCGACGGTCCCCAAACAAGGTAATGAGCACATAAAACTCATCTTCGTTGGATAACCTTGGCATTCCTAGACAAGGAAATGAATTCTCAGTAATTCTTCTTCGTGGATAGCCTACCGGCCAAAAGGGGAGCGACTGCTCGCGTAGTCCTATGCGGCAAAGATCGACAGTCCTCAAACAAGGTAATGAGCACATGAAAAATCATTCTCATTGGATAGTCTTGGCACCTGTGCTGAATAGTGTGGGCTTTGAAGACTTCAACGCTCTCTTCACAAGAAGCCGTGGGCTCAAGAGCAAGCTTGAGAGAGTCGTTGGCTGTTGAAATCAAATGCCATTGGACACGCGGACGGGCATTTAGTTGCTCTTAGGAACCTTTGAGGACAAAGACGGAGGAGGGTTCACTCTGTGGCCTGCAGACATAGCTACCCCAGACATTGACATAAGTGGCGGATCCTAGGGATTTTACAAAGAGGGGCGAGGCGAAGATCAAGGTCACCGATGATGGTCATCCTACCCCTGGGTCTAGGCATAATGCCGATCGACCAGGGCATCTCATAAGGGCATGCTTGACGAGTGGTGGGAGGCTCGTTCCCCATGATGGGGTCTTTCCAATGATCGGAGGTACAAGCGGGACCGCACTTACAGTCGTCATACTTCATACTGAATGTGGGATGCCAAGTGCGAAAAGAGCTTACATATGAGGCTACTAACCACAAGAGTGGAGGTTAGCCCTCCTTCTAACGACATAGTGTTGACTGTATATTTCGTCAACCTCAGAATGCACCACGTAAAACAAAGGTTACTTGCTAATCATCCAGTTTAAGAGCTAAAATGAGCAATTAACTGGTGCATGATACAAGATATAGAGTGGTATGACAGAGCTACTTGCGTCCACCATGATTCCTCTTATTATACGACTCTTTTAAATTACTGGGAATTACAAGATATACCGCTGTTGCTAATCTTTAGGGCTTGAGATTAAAGCTATGGATAGTGAGCTGCTGTGAGAACATGCCGCTTGATGTTAAGAAGAGGACGTAGGATCATGAGTGACTGGTGGATCCTTCGAATAAATCGACCCTTGAAAGTGACGACCAACCTTCAAATAGTTGGTCCTTGGCGGATGGTGGCCAACAATCGAATAGTCGACCGTTGGAGGGTGGTAACCAACCGCCAAATAGTCGAACCTTGGCGGGTGGTGAACAACAACCGAATAGTCGACCCTTGGTGGATGGCGACCAACAATGGAATATTCGAGCAGGTGGCGACCAATAACCGAGTAGTCGACCCTTGATGGGTGGCGACCAACAACCGAATAGTCAACCCATAGCGGGTGGTGACCAACAACCCCTTAGAAACTGCCATGCAAGCGAGTATTGTAGTGGTTGATACTAATGTTGGAACGACTGAGATGATGTCGTAAAACTGACTGAAAAAGCGTTGCGTCATAGATCCGATTAATGCGGGACAGCTTAAGAAGTGATGGGAGTCAACGATAGAGGTCACCATCAATAGGGAAAACAATGCCATGCCCTTACTGCTTAAGTATTGTTCATGCACAGTGGCGCTCGCATGTTACACAACATGCTCACTGTCAGAAGAGGATATATTTGGTTGTACTTCTTTATTAGGCTTGCCCGTATGCTGATATGGCAAGGCACAAGGCAGGTCAACCTTTTCCAAGGATATGGAAAGAGGTTGAAAACTACCAGGGGTAGTGCTGAAGGAGCGGACCGAGGCTGATAGGTTTGGATGCACTGATTAGAATGATACGAAGGACCAACTGTAAGGTTGCTTATGGGGGCTACATCCGAGCCAGGATGCAAACCGTGCCTGAGACAATCTAGAGACGTGTTGATCGAGGAACGGACCAATGAAGGCGCTCGAGTAGACGGGCTGTCTAGGAGCCAGCTGATTATAAGATGGTGGGCCGGACAATGGGAACTGGGCCAAGTAGTGCAGATGCTTTGCTTTGGTTGACAATCTGGCTGTTGGTCGTTGCTTCGGAATGCACTGGCCGGGGGGCCGACCTGAAGTGCCATGGAGAAGATGGGCTGATAGGGGTCCATCATGGACGGTGGTCGAGGGAGACCTGTTGGTTTGTTTTTTATTCTCGAGTAACTTGTGGTAGGCTGGTTTGGGCCCAGACCGGTCTGAAACCAGAGCAGGTTAAGCTAAGAAACCTTGATTAGCTCATCTTCTTATTTATGAAAAATTTGAGCAACAGTTTTATTTAAGAATTTTCGCATTATATGCTTAAAATTAATTACATAATTATTTATATCACAATTTAACAAAGTATATAAACGTAAACAAACATCGTAATTACGAACAAGATTAACTGCAGAGTTAGATGTACTTAATAATTACATAATTACCCCTAGGACATACCACCAACTCTTTTAGAGTAAATTTTTGATTCGCGGATGAACTCGAAGGAACTGGATGATTCATCATGATCAGTTTGATAGACTACCTGACGACACAACTAACAATTTTCCAACATCGATACATGTCCTTAATTAAAGCACGCTCTGAATCTAAAAAACATGCTTGGGGGACATGTGTTACCAGTAAATTTTCCATAGCCTTGGAATTGACTCAAGTTCGAGAAACTGAACTACGATGAAGGAATAGACAAGAAGCTTAGAAGATGTTAGAATTGAAGGTGTCACTCTTAGAGGAGCAAAACCAATTGGTCCTTGGTGGGCAATTTTGTCATTGATGATCCGAGAAATGAGCAAGCAAAACTGATCGACGTCAATCGATTCAACTATTAAGAGCTGTCGATTTTAACAACTTCTTCATTGTTGAAATCTCAAATCTCGATGTTTACTTGTTCAAATTTGTTCTGCCAACTATGGCGGAGTGCGTCTATAAAAGACTATCTCCTTCACTTAAAAAGAGACTTTTGGATCTCTTTTCGAATTTTTACACTAAAATGCTATCATTTTCAAAAGCAACTATTTTCTTGTTCTAAAATCGTTGTAATATTGGTTGTTCTAGTAGGAGATAATTAATAAAAATATTAAAATGGACGTAGGTCAAAGATTTGTCGAACCATTATAAAAATAATCATTTTCATTCTTCATTTTCTCTTTAGCTTCTTATATTTTCCACTTATTTACTTAGTTTCCGTCAATTTGTGGTGTTAACCCAAAAAAAAAATGCTAACATGCCATTTCAAACCAATTTATCATATTTAGTTTGATTGTGCTTATAGCATGCGCTTTTTTTTGCTAATGTTCAGATATCTTGTGGAGGTACTCATTCAGTTACTTGTACGCGTGATGATAGAATGTTCTAAGTTTTTCCGCAAAATTTTGCAACGTTTTCAGTTGCTTGTACGGTACTCATTCAATAAAAAGATACGGACTGTTGCACACAAACCAGTCGAATACCGTTAAAAACTTAAAAATAGCATGCATATCGCTGCATGTGGTGGGATTCATACTCTAGCTATTGCAGCTTGAATCACCTACATACAAAATCCATAAAAGAAGGATCCAAACAAAAGCTACAAGACTACATATGTATTTATTACATCACAATATGTATAAAACAAGAAGAAAGGTCAAACAAAAGCTAAAAAAAATTAAGTACACATCAATTACATTATGCTATGTAAAACCACCTTATATACCAAAACAGATACCTTCCTGTTAAATAATACCCAGAAATACATGTTATACTAAGTTTAATATTATATTCAAATTGAAGGTGTCTGTACTGTGTCAGATGACAACTGATCGAGCCTGTGGCTAACCGGTCTAGCATGAGCGCTTCTATACTGCAAGCGTTGGTGAAGCGATTCCGACATTTGGTTGAAGAATTCTACATCCCATCTCTGGATTAAGGATGGGTCTTCTGCGTAACATATGTATATTGATGTCACTGCACTTTCTACTACTACTAATGACAATCCCACCTAACAATGTAGGACATTATAACAGCGAGACTAGAGTATGATAAAAATACATATTTCTGTGTTAAATGACATACCAATATCATGCCCATCAACATGGAAGTTGACCCGATCATAAGAACTTCATCACGAGTTCTAAACCATGCCCAAACACCTGTGCATGTTCCAGTTATAAGACCGCCAAAAATAGTTCCCATTAAAAGAACTGCACCTGAACAATCATAAGCAATCAGTGCTTCAATGCCAGTTGATTGGAATAGTTCCCATGCATCCCTTGCTGAGTGGTTGAATCCCTTTCCATTTACTGCAATCTATATCATATGTGAAAAGAAAAGGCATCTAGAAATCTACTTATGATCAGAAGTATGTGTTGATGATATTTATGAACAGTTTTGCACCACAAGTTCATGTGCAATATGGTATAAATTGGCCTTTTAGATCGTATTAAAAGTATTTTAGGATAGCTGTAGGGAAAGTGCACACCTGAACATATGCATATTTGTTGAAAAATCGAACTAGTGTCTCTACAATGTGAAAAAGGAAATCAACGCAGCAAAGCAAGCACTCATTGTTGCCTATTTTCGACCGGATTCCTCTGATCTAGAAGCATTTCAGAAAATAAATCATTATAAGATATGCGCAAAAGATATCACTTTTAGCGCCATATATTGATATAGAATGTTATACATATACCTCCCATCTTAACGTTCGTATAGCAGCTGTAAAGAGAGATCCATAACATATGCTTCCAAAAGAAGTCGTCACTGCGTAGCGCAATGTTTTTAATATTGGCCTTGAAGGCATTGATGCTTCCCTTCTGCCACCATGGATAAGAACAAGGAACACCATGCCAGATACTATAACATGTACTGTATTACAAAGAACAGCTCCAGTCCAAAATAAGCTAACCGAGAAAATCTGCAGTTGTAATACAAAGGATAAGGATGCTATCTGCTAGGTATTATCTAAACAATAAATGGATTAGTTTGCCAAGAGTAACACAAAAGGTTCTCATATGAATATGGTTCCTTGTATATAAATAACATTGTTCGGTTTACACGGGCATTCAATATACATAAAGAGGGAGTCTCCATGTCTCCCCCATACCTTTAATTCCCAATTCTTCCATCTTTTTTGTATCTATGTTTCTCAAAGTAAATCAACTTTTTATAAATATGTTCCTATCATGTTTGATCGTTTTCACAAATATGGAAAGCTTCCAACTCCTTCTCAGCAAAAACTTAACAACAGTCAGTGAAATAGTTATTATGACTGCTGATTTAAAATATACTTATGAAAGGAGCATTCAAAATAATAAATAATTAATAAAGATGATTTATATAAACACAACACCATGTGCACAAAAGATTGGCTTAATCCAAAAATCTAAATACAGAAAAGTCAACAGGGAATAAAAAGATGGGGCCAGTAAGAAAAGATAGGCTGTGATTGCGGAGCAATATCTGAAAACATATACTGGGTACGCCCTTCGGCGCTTCTGTTATCATTACGAATATACAAACCAAAACTGTGAAAACCTAGAAGATCCTTATGACTTTCTGAAATATATATAAATATATTACATTTGACATATGCTACCATGAATGAGTCGATCAGCAAGGAGAAATACATCATACAAAGAAAAACAAGCAAGATAATAGTAAATTATACCTTGAAAAATACATTTTAATGATTTTGAAAGGGACTTCATGTTAAAATTATCAATAAGTTGTTTTCGACGTACCATAGGAAGAAACGTTTGTAATTTCTGAAAAACTACCAACGCTATAAAACTGAATTAGCATTGACAAAAGAGAAACTTGCCAGCTCACCCCAAGAAGCAACCAGCTTCCACCATCATTCAGATTTAACGAAATAATGCCAGATATACCAAATGACCAGATTGCCATCCAACCAAGCATGATCAAAAGAAAAGCTGACACTATTTGGATCACTTCAGGAAGGTCCCAAACCAGCTTTACAGCCTTCCGCAATACTAGCATTGTAAAGGGAATCCTGTAGAATGGTAGATAAATATTCATTTATTTTCTTTGATTCATGAACTATGATGATATGCCATATAACAAATTGAATGGGAATATATAGGCTAGGTACTTGTTTATTTTATAACAACCTATCAGTGAGTAATAATTTATACTATGGTAGTTGAGAAACTTTTTTTCAGACTATGGCTATGTAAAGGTGATGTTCTATTTTTATTTTAGACTAAGGCATGTAAACATTAGTGAGGATATTCTATACCCTATACGGCTACTCGGCCAATTCCTAAGCACAACAAACAGTTTATCAATTTAATAAGGTACATGACCACAAAGCATTGTCCATACAGTATAGCATTTATACTGCACAAGAAAAGCTTGATAATTGATAACATGTAGTCATTTTCACAAGTAGATGTATAAAATTATCGATATTATAACATAAATTTGTGTTAATTTATTTTTTGTTATTCACTTCCATTCCTTCTCATCTGTTAAGAAAACGAAATGTTATGACAAAGTCAAAATAAGTAGCCTGCATTTTATTTATTTTTTGAAGATCCAAAAAACCAAGTTTAATTTATAAATTCCAAGGAAGTATGCACATGTGTATGCACAAACACACATATACAGGCACACAAACATACACACTTAGTTCCATGAAAACAGCTTATCCCAGCACAAAAACGCCAGAATCTCTCAGACTGGTCGTAAGTTATGTAATATAAGGTTGAAATGTCAGATGAACAAGGACCTGATATCACTTCAAATAATAATCAAAATTGTCTAACATGCAACAAAAAGAAGTTAATATAGACATGCAATAGAAACGAAATGCATATAATAGAAGTTCAATATCCAACACTCAAGTGTACACTACATGTTATGCTACAGGTTACACTATGTAACCGAATATTAATAAAAATTATCATTTCCTAGCTCATTTCCAACGAAATAAGTGTACAAACATTTCAAAGAAGTTGCATTTTGCATCCAACTAACTGGAAACATACCTGTTTCATTTTGAAGTCTGTACTAGACCCACAAACTAATAGTGTAACAAGTAGTTAATCAAATTTTAGTTACTGGTTAGTCAGATTTATTTTACCAACTGATAATAACACCCTAGAGCTAATATCTGGCTCTCTGTATCATCAGGTTCACAGATCATGTAGAAGCCACAGTGGGGGGAAATGCAGTGAGAAATTCTCAGTATATGTAGAAGTTTACAATTATATGACCATCAGAATTCAGATTCCTAATGAATAACTGGTACGAATTAAAATCAAATTCCATAGTACGACATTTGGTTTGCAGATTTCACATGAAAATCTATATCTAAACATCTTCAAATTCTAAAACATTAGTTGACAAGGCTACAAAGAAAGTTGCCAGTTGTCATACTTGATGAAAAAGTTGTCCATTTTGGTTAACTCATAAAACTACCCCTTAAAAGGTAAACTGAGTTGAGCACTTCAAAACCACAATTGATTATTGTAAAAAATCAAATTCAAATATAGTACCTATCAAGTACAGACATGACATACACGAACTGCAACCCACCACCAATTGCAAAAGCAACACCCCAAAAGAAGAACTTCCCCCAAAAACACAGCACGCTCATCACTGCCAGATACGTGCTCAGCCCATGCACGGAAACCTTCATCACCTTCTCGATCATACCCAACCAAGCCCACGCCACGACGATCCCAACCCCTCCGGTGGCCCCGTACATTGGCCAGAACGTCTCCGTCACGAGCTCCGATTTGACATTATTATACGTAGTAATGTTGGTAAATCTATCTATGTTGAACCGGTCTGGCTTCTGGTATCGGTTTAGGCCGATAAGTGATAAAATGAAAGCGACCGCTAGTAAATGGAGGAGGAAAATCAATAGCCAAAAAATGTCACGCCAGTGGCGGCGATCGGCCTCCGCGGTCGCCGCCGGTGGAGCAGGAGAAGGAGGAGAGAACTCGTGAATGGTAGAGAAGGATGCGAAATCGGAATCAGAACTCATGAAACTGTTTAGGGTTTTCTAAGAATTTTGTGAAGGGTCAAAATGTAAAATGAGAACGAAGAGAACAAAGTAGTTATATGACTTCAACGGAGTTACGAAAATAGTTTGCATTGTAGGGATATATTGGTAATTTCCTGGTAATATGGCCGGGCGATGATGCCATAGTGGAGACTCTGTCGTAGATGCCAATTATTATATTTTCAGTTTGAAAAGGAAGTTCCAAAATTACTTTTGCCCCTTGTAAAAAAACAAATTTCAAGAAAACTTTCCGTCGTTATATTCAGTGAAAATGCACATTCTGCCATCAGGAAATTATTGTCAAGAACAAAATTTCTCAGCATTTTAGCCTCAAGGACAAGCTTTCAGCATTTTAGTCTGAAAGACAACTTTCTTTAGGTATCAGTTTTTAGTTATTGATAGCAGTTTTTAGGTATCAGTTTGTAGTTATTGGTAGCAGTTTTTATGTATCAGTTTTTAGTTAAGTAGCAGTTTTGGAATAATGTTTGTCCTTATGAATAATTTTGAAAGAATGTTTGTCCTTATGAATAATTTTGAAAGAATGTTTGTCCTTATGAATAATTTTTAGGAGAATGTTTGTTCTTGTGGTTAAAATACTGAGGTCGTATCCTTGAGGCTAAAAATATATAAATTTTTGTTCTTTAAATTAATTCCCCCTTCTGCACTGTACATATTTGCAGTCTACACCATAAATATTTGCAGTTTTAGCTGCGATTTTTTGTAAACTGCAAATATTTATTTTACAAAAATGTGCAGTTAGAGTTACAAAATTTTGCATTCTACACCGTCCACTTTCTTTGAAAATATTGACAGTAATGTTTCACGAAACCTGCTTTTTAGATGGATTTTCAGGTATTAAATTTGAAAATAAAGAGCGGATTCTAATTTCCACTTCCAATAAAGCTATTACAACGAAATTTTGCATCACTAAGTTAAATTCGAGGAAAACCATACGTAAAATTACCGCAGCATTTATAGCTTTTCACAAGCAATAATTCGATGGCAATGAACTTCAAAATGATAAAAGGATAAACACTAGATTCATAAACAATAGGATACAAGGCATTGCAAAAAGGAAAACGATGGAAATTTGGCTAAGTACACTGGTCGCTAATGATCCATCAAAATTTGGAATTATCGATGAACAGTTATAGCATGCTGGCTTTAAAAGCATGGAGTAAGGTTGAAACATGAGGTAGCAATGAGTCGATGAACCTGATTGATGGAAAATACATAAGTTTATCGATCAACACCGACCCATAAACTTGTTAAATTTCGATTATGTTACATCTTCTACGTATTTGGATTTGAATTAAATATATTTTTGAATGATTTTGCAACAGGGGATCACGAGTCCCATGCCTAAATATCATCTCTCTCCGCCTATAAATATAAGTGTACATGCAACGGAAAAGGGATCAAGCTATTTTACATTTTAGAGGAGGTACTACCATTTTTAATCTCGGTTCTCACTTTGATTTTGAGATTACTATTATAATTACCGCTGGAATATATCATAAATAAGGAATAAAATCAATCAAAGTGGATGTTGGCACAAACCATTATAAATTTGATGTTCTTGTTTTTCCTTGATGTTACTCCATAACATTGCTTATAATTAATATTTTTCTTTAGATATGACCTGAGAATCAATGTTTGGACTCATTACTTATGTAAATCGGTAGCTAAATCCTTGTAGAACCATAATCAACAACTATATACAAAGTTGTTGGTTCTTCGTAGCTTCTTTAGGGTGTTAGATCAATTTTCCAGCTTACATTTTTTGGTGCTTTCACTGCGAATAGAACTCAGGCTAGAGCTTTGAGGTTACTTAGATTCGATTTACATCTACTAGGAGATAAGTTTATATGTGTCCTAAGGAAAATCTGAAAATGCAAGTTAGAGGGGCTAGCGAGGAAGAAAGTGCTATAAATTAAAATGCAAGTGGTGGATCTACAAAACTACCACATGATCTTGTCACTACAGAAGAGTTGGAAGGAATTGTAGTTAGATTAAATCGGTAAATGGAGACAACACAACGAGCGTTAATGGAAGAGATGGCACGGTAAATCAACATGATGAGACAAGCCTTTCAAGGAGAATGATCTCGTACAAGGGATAGCAATAGAAAGAAGAATTCATAGGTTGGATCTGATGAAATGAATTCGGTTGCAATGCTGATAATGAGTAAAAGTAGAGCCACGAAGACAAATGATGCGACCACGGCAATTGCTTCAGGAACATCGATCGGTATCGATTAACACCAATCGGTACTGATCCATCCAGTGATGAAGTTGGGAATTGTAGAGTCCTCGGAAGAAATCAACATGAAGGAAATGCTCTAGTAGATGGAAAAACCTAGGAGACTATTAAGGGGAACGTTTGTGATCAAGAGCATTCCCAAGGATGCAACTGTGATAGACAACTTGACAGATATGAAAGGCCAAGATGCATGACCTCCTCATAGATAGGGAGACCGAGACATGCTACTAGCCAGGAGTGCTTTGGCAGCAACCATCAAGGTCGTTCATGTTGGATTTGGTGCATTGGGCAAAATGGTAAAAGGGAAAATTTTCAAAAAGAAAGTTTTCTCTTATTCGTTATGCACTAGATCTTTTAATAGTATTTTCATGAATAATGTTGTTAACATTAAATCATATTTAATATTTTATTGTAATTTTATTTTAATTTCGTATTATATTATTGTAAATGTAAATAACAATTATTCAAATATGAGATTTACTAAAGTGGTTTAATTGTTAACTTGTATTAAAGTTTATTTTAAATGGATTTATTGTAAATAAATTTAAATTCAATTTATGCAGCATTTATTCCAATATAATATTTAACAAAATAGTTTTATTAATTTTTGACAACATTTATTTAAATATAATATTTAATACACATACACACAAAAAAATACATGCAGATAAATGACTTGTATTTGTTTTGTTCCATGCATGAAGTTTTTTCAAATAATAAATATTACCTTAATTTATAATTTTCTCTTAACAGTATTAATTTATGAAAAAATTATTAACTAATTAATATTTTAATAGCTAATTTATAATATCATACATAAGTGTGTGATGTAAAGTTACATAATATCCGACAAGCACCATTGTCCCAATGGTTAAGTGATTCGACTTTGGTGCGAGAGGTCATAAGTTCGAAACTTGTGTAGCGTAATTCGAACATTTATTGACAGTGAGTTGTGATATGTTGTCCCAATGACATATTGTATCTAAGTACCATTTCAAAAAAAAAGTTACATAATATCCAAATGTTCAGAATTCCAGTACCAACCCATTGATGCAAGTTACACGTGATATAGAGCTTGTGTGCAAAAATTATACTTTTTTGAATAATTTGGGTTATCTATGTAATTTTTAAAAAGAGAAAAATATACATAAGGACAAACTTCAAAGAAAAAATTAGGTTGAAGTACAACTTGTTTATGTGTGAGGGCTAGGGTTGAACCTCGGCCTAAACGACCCGGATTTAATATATTTTAATCTAACAGATAGAATTGATTCGAGCGCCTATAAATACATGTCTAACCCCTCACTTTTCTTCTCATATTTTCTGAACAGAGCAGCAAAGCTCTGCCATTCTTCCTTCTCCACTATTTCTATAAATTATAAAATTACTATATAATTATATACTGGAGAAGGACAAAAAATAAAAGAGAAGGAAGGAAGGACCGAGTCAACTCCGCGAAAGAGTTAAGTTTAGAAATTTTAAATTTAAACATCAATTAACTTAAATCTCCTATCAGATCTGTAATTCTAATGGTAAACATATACATATTTTTGGTTGAAAAGGAAATGGAGTCAAGTAAGATGGAACTAGATCTAGAGATTTGAAAGTCATAAGGTGAGTAGGAAATTATATAATTTACATAATACTACATTTACTGTGTTGAAATTCTATTTCTGATTATTATGTCGATGTGAAAATATTGATTGTAGGTTTAAATAAAGAAATCTAACTTGAAATCCTTGCCTACATATTCAAAAATTGTTTAACTTTGATGAAATGATACATACACACCCCAGATCTTCAAGTTAGGGAGAATAGTTCTTAAAATTTATGAATTATAATATTGATAGAATTGCGTAGTTAATTCTGGATTTTTTTAATTTAAGTTGTAAATTGCTAAACTTGATAATATTCAATTGGAGATGCTTTAATTTGATTTGGGACTTAAATTTCAATGTTTTAATTCATTAGAATTGTAGAATGTACAACCTAGTTGTATTGAATACCATGTGAATTTCCATAAACTATCCAACTATCCCACTTTTGGTAGTTGGTGGAAAGTTGCAATGGTAACATTTCTTTCTTGGGAAAGATACGGTTCCAATAGATTCAAATGTAGAAGTAAATATTTTTGGGAAATTTACACATAAGTGTATTTTAAAAATCTCTAAATGTAGAAACTAAAAGGTTGTAATAGGAATATAACCAACCAATTATATATATATAAGCACACATAAAGTAAAGTATGTGTTTAGAAAATAAATAAATAAATAAATAAACGTCTATAGCAACATTAGTACATATGGTAACGTGCAATTAATTGTACGTTATCATATTAATTACAAATAAAACGCCGAAACATGAATAATGTAATAAATTAAGAAATTAATGGGAATTTATAGTTAAGCAAATATGGATATAAACTGATTTAATGAATTTAATTGCAGAGACCAGATGTGACATTAAATTAAATAGGCATGATAAATAAATTTTGAAACATATAAATAAATGTCATTAATACTTGTTCAATTTGAATATAAAAGACCATTTGTATAGAGCATTAACAGGAGGTAAAAGAAGCATTAAATGAGATTAATAACATTAATGAAATAAGAAGTTAAAATAGTAAGTGTATAAAAAAGGGAAGTTCATAGAAAGTAAATAAATGAATATGAATGAAAAAACAAACTTAAGAGGTGTAATTAATTTCATTATTGAAATTATAAGGCCTCGATAATACATTTGGGACGGGTGTGAATTAGTGGGCCTAGCCCAATATTTAGATAAATTATAAATGACTTGGTTTAGTATGGGTTGGGATGCAGGTCAATAGAGTTACACAATGAAATTCTGCCTTCCGTGAGGGGATACTAGCAGTTGTGTATACGTACTACTAATATGGGACATCTGCAACTATAGGACGCGTGTGAATATACGTTTGCGTATAAGGTTGAGGTATTTAGTAGCTGATTTACAGTCTGCCTCCTCCCTAATAAGAAGTATTAAATGACTTGGGGAATTCCTTTAAACAATGTGGGTAATCTAGGATGGTCCTACTTCAGGCTTGAGGTTTAAATGGCTATTGTAGGGTCTTCCTATTCCCCATTCAAGAAGTATTAAATGGTCGAAAGTATCTTTTAGGTGCGGTAGTAGAAATCTATGGAGAGGGTTTGCTTTGGGGTTAAGGTATTAAATGGATATTGGAAGGTCTACCTCTCACCCATTTAAAAAGTATTAAATGGTTGTATGAGATTTCTTACGGTGTCAGTTAGGAAGTACCTAGGAGGGATTCGCCTTAGGTCTAGGTATTAAATGGTGGGGGTATGCCAAGGGTCTAGGTATTAAATGACCGAAGTCTGCCTATTTCCCACTTAAAAGGTCTTAAGTGACCCAGGTACTTTCTCTCCCATCGTTAGGAGATGATTGGACGAGAGATGGGTTGTTGAACCCAATGTACTCCATGGTTTCAGTAGGCCCGCTTGGGACCGAGGTATTAAATATCCACTATGTCTGTCTCTTCCCTATTTAAGAAGGGTTTGCTTTTGGGAAGTACAATGACACACCTATATATATAGGTATATAGATACTTATACCTCGGAGTAGGTTACATTTATAGATACTTATACCTTGGAGTAGGTTACGTATATA
The DNA here is from genome assembly GCA_030737815.1 of Allium fistulosum. NCBI lineage: Eukaryota > Viridiplantae > Streptophyta > Magnoliopsida > Asparagales > Amaryllidaceae > Allium > Allium fistulosum. The sequence continues at coordinate 285,229,779 of CM060904.1, read as the reverse complement.
GATACTTATACTTTGGAGTAGGTTGGACATATTGTACGTGCATATGGAATTAAATGACTAATCGGTGAATAGTAGACATAACATCTAAATGGAAATCAATTGACATAAACAAGTGTTATGGATAAAGTATGTAATTTACCAATCGCCAGAACGTTGTTCTGACCCCCTCCACATTAATCTACATGATAGATTAAAAGGGATATAGTTCTAGTACAAGACAAGAACGGTAGGTGGATAGGTCTTCTTATTCATGCTCACCACTAAAAAGGCGACTAGATATCCAAGGTAGTGGCCTTAACTAGTATATATGTTTTATTATATTTTACTATTCCACTCTAAGTTCATATAGATATCTCTTTGATATACTTATATTTATTACAGGTTATCAACACCAACGATCCATACCCTAATGGACTTGGGTTTTTCGATTTAGTCCAAAAATCAGGCCAATTATGGTGTTGGTTGTTACAAATTCTTTGCTCAATATGCTAGTCTAATTATGTAAGTTAAGGGTCCACATGAGAGTAAATATACAAAGTGGAATTCATTCAAGTCCTTGATTAGAAAACCTTGACTCAATTTAACCTAATGGCCATTAAATTCCTATTCTCAAGCTTTTTACTACACACTCAAGAAAATGAAAAATGAGGAGGAAGTACCATTTGGAATCTATCCCCTTTATAGTAGTGGGTACATGCCTATTTATAAAAGACTTGGACCTTTGGATTCATGACACTTGTCACTTGTTGGAAATAAACTGTCATGATTTGCTGACGTCGCACATGTTTGAGATGACATATGGCACAACCCTTCTCCTACTTCATGATGACGTGGCATTGCTGACCTAATTAGAGAATGCTACGTGGCCAATTGGATGTTAAATTTATGTCAATTATTCAACATGCGATAGCTCAACAACATCAACCTTCAATAGCTCATCCAATCATCATGCAATAGCTTAGAAGCATCAATCTTTGATAGCTCATCCAATCAACGTGTGATAGCTTAGAAGCATAAATCTTCGGTAGCTCATCCAATCATTGTTTGCACAAAAAAATGGACAAACACCTCGAAATTGTATGATTTAGTAGATCTTAGGTTGTTCTTAGTAATTTTGGAGATTTATGCAAATATATGAAAAACAGGGGCTAAACTGTAAAAGGACACGCAGATTTATAGTGGTTCAGCCAGAATGTGCCTACGTCCACTTTATATGTTATTTCTCTTCTCTTGTTTTGATTACAAGTACAAAGCTTTGATACAAGTAAAAGAAAGTTGTTTGAAAGTTCCTTCCGTGCTTGAGCTCTCAAACTTCTCCCTCATTGCTGTACCCCTGCCCCTCTATTTATAGAGTGAGGCTGGGGGTAGGGGTCTTGGAGGTATATAGCAGCTGGCGGGCCTGGGCTGACGTAATCTGGCCTGGTGGATCTGGTCCGGTTTCCTTTGGTTCGGTGGTGAGATGAGTGGCCCGGTTGCTTCGTTCGGTGGAGGCTTCATTCGGTGGAGAGGTTTGGACCGGTGGGGAATTGGTCCGGTATAGGCTGGTTCGGTGGAGGTTGGTTAGGAGTTGGTTCGGTAGTGAGGGCGCAGCTTGGTCCGGCAGTGGGTCTTTCGTGGAGCTGGTCCGGCAGTGGGTCTCTCGTGGAGCTGGTCCGGTAGTGGGTCTTTCGTGGAGCTGGTCCGGTAGTGGGTCTCTCGTGGAGTTGGTCCGGCAGTGGGTCTTTCGTGGAGCTGGTCCGGCAGTGGGTCTCTCGTGGAGCTGGTCCGGTAGTGGGTCTTTCGTGGAGCTGGTCCGGTAGAATCTCGCTCAACACTTGCCCCCCAAAGTAGGGCATGTGCATGCACGTGTCTTGCTTTGTTTTTGGTCGTTCATCCTGGACACTTCCATCCGGTCTCAGAAACGAAACGGTGGTCCGGCTATCTTTTCTTCCCTCTATAAGTAGGGGCTCCGTACCTTCGTTGTTTCCCTGCCGATCGAAAAGTGCCGAGCCAAATTCTCAAACACCGAATCAATTGCAGTGCCGAACTAGGCTACTTTGCCGGATCAGGTGAGGCCTTCTTTCCTCACCGAATGACTATTAGGCTTTATACTACCGAATGAGCTTTTTGAAAATGCCGAATGGGCCTTTGGGTAACGAGAATGCCGAATGAACTTGATAATGAGAATGCCGAATGGGCTAGATACACTTGATTTTTTCACTTTTTATATCACGAGCGAAATTCCGGGCTGTATGTACTTGCTTGTTTGTACTCTCTGTTTTAACAACATGTTTTTTCGACGTTGCAGATAATGTCTCGCAAAGCAGAAACTCGATCAGATAAAAAGAAGTCCCAGGGCGAAGGAGAATCTTCCGCAGTGCCCCCTGCTCAGCCAGGACCGGAACGTCACGGAACTACCCCCAAATCACTGGTGGACGGGTACGGTCCTCAGGAGCTTTTGGACTCCCCGCCCGATTGCTTTCCCAGCTCCCTCAAGGAGGAGCAACTTGATGTCATCTCCCATTCTTTCGGAATCGATAGAGCGCGCATGCTGTTGCCAGGGAGAGAAGCTATGCCGTATGACCCTCCCGAAGGGTACTTTGCCTACAGCAGATATCACTGTATGTGTGGTGGCATCCCGCCTCTTAATGCTTGGGTAGCCAGTTTCCTTACATATCTAAAGGTGGCCCCGTTCCAGCTTCAACCCAACTCCTATACTATACTGGTGATCCTCTTCGTCATCTTCCAGAGGAAGTATGGGCGTGCTCCTTCCAACCGGGAGATCCGGTACTTATATAATCTAAGGGGCTATAAGAAGGGGTCCCCGTACATCAGCTTGGAGTCAGCTGTAACCTTCAAGCCGGTCTTGGATCTGTATTCTAAGTACAGCATGTTCAAGAAGGAGTGGTTCTTCATCAGGGACGACTCTGCTTCTATTCGGCGTTTCACCTCTGGATGTAAGTCGACGCTTTATTTATAATTTCCATTCTGGTCGCAATGCTTCTTCTCATACGTTTTCATTTTTGCTAGCGACAGGTGGCTTTGCGGTTGTGGAGACTGATCGCCTGGTTCAGACGGCGACTGAGATAGAAGCTATCCCCGGGAGAGATAGATCAGCTGCCTACCTGATCAGAAACGCGACCCCTCTAGAGTATAACTTGATCCTTCCTCAGCAGTCAGTAGTCAAGCAGAGGGAAACGGCGGAGGAGAGGGCGGCTGCTCAAGCTAAGGGAGGTGTCACAGTAGAGAGTGGTAAGAGGAAACCTTTCACAAAACCTCCAGCTGTCGGAGGTAAGAAACTTAAGAAGTCGAACGGTCCTTCCCCCAGCAATTGTCCTCTTACCCAGGGGGAGGAAGACGTAGAGGAGGTGAGAGGTGAGGGCGGAGATGATCGGGAAGGTGATGATGGTGGCGATGGCATCGGGGCCTTTCTTCCTGGGCAGGCAGGCGAGATTCAGGAGTGGACGGATGATGCATTTCGTCAGGCTTTTGAGGGGCTGGACGGAGACCCGGCTTTGGTAGAGAAATCCGCGAAAGCTGACAAGGCCGAGACCGGTGCAAGTGTGTCTTCCCAGACTATTCCAGCCAAGGTGGCTCCGACGACTCAAGGTGAACTTTTGACTTCTGCAGGCTCCATTTATGATAGGGACTTAGGAATATTTTATGATCCGCTCCCGTCCTGGAATGAAATCCAGGACTTATTGCAGTATCCTACTTCTCCCCAGGGTTTGTATAACAGATGTGTTTCTTACCTTCTTTTAACTTTTAATTTACCGCGTTTCTCGAATTATGGATTAATGTAAGCTTGTGACACTTGCCCTTTATATCAGGAGCAGGTAAAACGGCCAAGGCCTCAGATCTTCGGCACAGGCTTGAACAATACAAGCTCTCCAAAGCTTCCGCCAAGCCGAAGACTCCGACCCACCGTTCCGGGGATGTAGTCGGCTACCGTCCTCTTCTCGGGGTTATTGAAGAGGGTATTCAGAAGAGAAAAAGGAGTCATCCCTTATCCGAACCTTCACCCGGTCCTCAGCCCCTAGTTCAGCCTCTTTATGATATCACGGAGGAGGATACTGAGTTCGCACTCTCTCCGCACCCGTCTGAAAATCCTACCATTACGCAGATTGATCGTCCTGGTTTGGCTCGTAATCCATTTGCGGGTCATCCTGATCTGGATCCAGGTTCCCATGATATTACCTTCGACGAGGACACCTGTGAGCACCTTCTTCCCCGTAATCCCATGGTGCGGGTGCTTGATGAGGCTAAGTTCCTAGATCTCGATTTACTTACCACTCGGATAGTTACCATGGGAGACGAGGCCAAGGCTAATATTGATCGGGTGGCGGAGGAGACTAGGAAGCTGATGGGGCATCATGCCCGGCTGGTTAAGGCTGGAGAGGAGATTGGGAGTGCCAACATCCGACTACGATTGATGGTTTCGGACCAGGCCAAACAGCTTGCTGATCAGGCCATTCAGATTTCTCAGCATGAGGCTGCCTCCGGGCGATTGAGGAAGACTATGGAGGAGGCTAGTAAGGCGGAACTGCGGAAAATGGAGGCTGCCTGCAAGGAGCAGATAAATATGGCCATCTCGACAGTGGATGAGGTTCGGAGGCGGATCTCGAACGGGTAGAGGAGCTGTCGAAGAAGCTTGAAGTCGCGGAGCTTGCTCAGGTCAGGCTAAAGGAGGAGATGGAGGCGATGAGGAGGTCCTTTCAAGCTGACTGCTCGCGGTACCGACTGGAGAGGGATGTTGCCACTGCAAGGCTATCGGTTTCTGAGGCTCGTATGAGGGGGTTTGAGGAAAATGAGGGGATGATGGATGATATGCTGCAGGACATGTACTTTCTCATTTGGAAGCAGGGCAGCTTATCTTGGATGGATGACTACCCCCGGGTCATGGCTAGGATTTACCTCAGGGCTCTAGAGGAGGCCAAGGCTGAGGCGGATAAGGAGGGTGGAGCGGCCTTTAGGATGGATGTGGTCACTGCTCAGTTTACCAAGGAGGAGAAGACAGCGGTGAAAGAGGGGATGCGGTTGTTCGCGGTTGAGGAGGCAGGTGTGGAAGTAGGGGATGACGACCAAGACGATCAGGGGGAAGTTGCTGGTAACCTCTATTTCATTAGTTTCTTCTTTTGTTAACTCTGTTAGTTATCACTAATGATTTCTTTTTCTGACCGGACAGGTGGGCAACAGGACAAGGACAAGACTCCAACGCAGCCGGCTCCCTGATTAGACCTGGAAAATTCTTTTTGTGGACTTGACATGGCTGTATATGTTAGTCTTAAAATAGTAGAGTAACTTTTAGGTTGTAATTCCTACTACTTGTAATAAATAGCTCTATTCTTGATGTGTAATTCTTTAACTTAAGCTGATTTTGTCGTCTTTGGAATGTTTTTGCTGTTTTGACATGTTGCATGAGAAATATAGCTATGCATATTCTTGTAATTAAATTGTGTTTGATGTCGGGTTTTTGTTTAAAACATAATTTCATGACTTGCAGTGTTAGCGTGAGGTGTGAACAAATTATAGGCATATATGAAAGAAGGAAATACCGCCCTTTATATTTTGCTCGTAGATGGCAGCTTTGAATATCCTGTGTGACCGAGTAAGGGATGCGGTCCAGTATCTTGCTGTGAGCATTCGTTTCTATTAGTGAGTGTCTCCTGTTTTGTGTCCTGCACTTCAGGGATTGTTACAGAGGATAGGAGAAAAGTTTCTTGAGTAAAATTGAAATATGTGAAATAGTAAAACTTCCAATCACGGAAGGCCTTCGATGTGCTTAAGTTCGTGGCAAACGGGCTTTGTAGTCACTTTCCCTAGCTGTGGGTCTTGGAGACATTTGTCACCCATTTTACGCCTCCGTGAGGAGTTAATTCTTTTTTACCACAGCCGTACTTAAGACACATCGGAGCCGAGATCGCGCACAGTAACTACCCGGGCCATTATGGCCCGTAATCGTGGGTATTATTCGATTTACCGTGGCCGGCTAGCGTGGGTGCCGATCGTCAACCGTGAACTGCCCCTGGCTGGCCACACCTTATGTTGGGGCTTATAATCGGTTCACAGTTGCCGGCGAGCCGAACGCCGTAATGAGCTGCCTCGGCTATAGTCGGCCTTCTCGGTGGCTTATAATCGGCTCATTACAGTTGGCTTTAAGGGCCGTTGCGAGCAATGAGTTAAACCGCATCAGAGGATGCTGGGGTGAAAGTGTCTCATTGGCGAGGGCATAGATTCGCATAGTACCTGTTAGGTCTTGTCCAGATGAAGTTGTGCTGTGGAGTGCCTCGAATTGAAATGCTGTATGCACAGGATTTTGTCCAACAGAAAAGGATAAAGTTAACAAGCAGCCAAGATATAAAGGAACAAGTTGAAAAAAAAAGAGACAAGGTTTTTTAAAGTGGTTCGGCACGAAAATGCCTACGTCCACTGATTCTCTTTGTTAATTCACTTCATATGGGCAATACAAGTTAAGAAAAGTATCGACGGAGGTGTTGGATGTTCCATGCCCTCTGGAACACCTCTCCGTCCACTGTTGACAAAATATAAGCTCCGTTGTGGAGATCTTTATGAATTACATATGTTCCATCCCAGATTGGGTCTAGTGCTCCGGGGCGAGGGAAGATTCGCTTGAGGACAAGATCCCCTTCTTGTAAGGTACGATGCTTGACTTTGGAGTTGTATTGTGCCGCCACTTTCTGTTTGTGGGCTGCTGCTTTAAGGATTGCATCATTTCTTCTCTCCTCAACTAGATCCAAATACATGTGAAGGAGTTCTTCGTTCTCTTCTAGGTTATAGTGGATCCTACGGTGGGAAGGCACAATGGTTTCAACTGGGAGCATAGCCTCCGATCCGTATGCCAAAGAGAAAGGAGTGTGCCCCATCGATGTTCTGAAAGATGTGCGATAGGCCCATAGTGCCGTAGGGAGTTCATCCACCCAAGCGCCCTTTGACTTTTCAAGCTTCTTTTTTATTAGAGTTTTCAGAATTTTGTTGACGGTTTCGACTTGTCCGTTTGCCTGGGGATACGCTACGGATGAGAAGCTTTTGTGAATTCCGTGCTCTTGGCAACAGTTGGCGAATTCCTCGTTGTCGAACTGAAGCTCATTGTCTGATATGATTTTGAGTGGGACTCCGTACCTGCATAGGACATTTTTGATCAAGAAGTTAATAACTTTTGCTGAAGATACTTTATTCAGAGGTTCCGCTTCCACCCATTTGGTGAAATAGTCGACTGCCACTATAGCATACTTGGCCCCGCCTCGGCCCATTGGTAGCTCGCCGATTAAGTCAATTCCCCGTATAGCGAAGGGCCAAGGGATGGTCATTTGAGTAATCTCAGTTGTTGGTAGCCGCGGGATCTTAGCAAACTTCTGGCATCTGTCACACTTTTTGACAAAATCTAAGGCGTCCTTGCTTAAGGTGGGCCAGAAATATCCATACCGGAGTATCTTTTTTGCTAATGTTTGCCCTCCGGTGTGATCTCCGCAGCTTCCCTGATGAATGTTGAATAAGATTTCCCTGGCTTCCCTCCCAGCGACACACCTTAATAACGGGTTAGAGAATCCGCGCCGATAGAGGATGTCTTCTTGTATTGTGTAGCGGGAGGCTTTCCTCAAGATTTTCTTGACCTCGTTGCGCCCGTTGGGTAGTGTGCCACTTTGTAGGTAGTCTCGGATGGGAGTCATCCAAGTTGCTTCTTCGGTTGTAGCTATCAGATTTACTTGCTCAAAACTTGGGGTCAGTTGCTTTGGGATGGCTACTGCTCCGAAGATGGTGATGTCTCTCATACTTGCTTGCTTTGCCAATTCGTCGGCCTCTTGGTTATCTTCCCGAGGGATGTGTTTGACTAGGTAGTGGTCCAATCGGCTGAGAAGTAACTTGGTCTTCTTTAAATATGCTATGAGTCGTTCTTCTCGAGCTTGGAATTCTCCTAGTATTTGGTTAACAATAAGTTGAGAATCGCTATGAAGACACAAAGAATTGGCTCTGATTTCTATGGCAAGTTCTAATCCATCTATCACCGCTTCATATTCTGCATCGTTGTTGGTGGCAGCGAACTCCAACCTTATAGCATAGTGCAGCTTATTCCCCCTGGGAGTGATTATTACCACACCTGCCCCCGAGCCTTGTTCGTTCGATGCGCCATCCACAAAGAGATTCCACTTGATGTCTTTTGCTGTTTCCAATTGCTCCTTATCTTCGTTGGTAGTGAATTCTGCAATGAAGTCAGCCATGGCTTGTCCCTTGATGGCGGTGCGAGGGTGATAGGTGATATCATACTGACTTAGTTCAATGCACTATTTAAGTAGTCGCCCAGAAGTGTCGGGACGATGGAGTACCTGCCTCAGTGGTTGATCGGTGAGAACTTTGATGGAATGGGACTCGAAGTAGTGATGCAGTTTCTGTGATGTGATTAGTAAACAGTACGCTAGCTTCTCAAGTTTAGGATATCTAACTTCTGCCCCCGTAAACCTCTTACTGACGAAGTAAACTGGCCGCTGCGTGCGGTTGTCTTCCCTTATCAAGGCAGCGCTTAGGGCGTGAGATGACACAGCAAGGTATAGGTATAATTCTTCGCCTTCGCTTGGAGTTTAGAGTACCGGTGGTTTCTGGAGGTGTTCGATTAAGCTAAGGAAAGCGGTCAAGCATTCGTCAGTCCCTTTGTCTTTCTTTAGAGCTTCGAAAAAGGGGACGCACTTGTCTGTTGCCTTGGAGATGAATCGGCTTAGGGCGGCCACTTTCTCATTCAGGCTTTGCATTTCCTTCCGAGTGGAAGGTATCTTGATATCCCTTAGCGCTCGGACTTGTTCAGGGTTTGCTTCAATCCCCCTGGCATGGACGATGAATCCTAAGAACTTTCATGATGACACTCCGAAGGAGCACTTTAGTGGATTCAACTTCATTCCATACTGTTGAAGCACCTGGAACATCTCGCCTAGGTGGCTTACGTGATCTTTGGCTTTCCTTGACTTTACCAGCATGTCATCCACGTATACTTCCATAGTTTGTCCTATTAGCCCTGCAAACATCTTGTTGACGAGGCGCTGGTAGGTGGCTCCTGCATTTTTAAGTCTGAAAGGCATTACCTTATAGCAGTATAAACCCCGGTCGGTGATGAAACTAGTGTGGTCTTGGTCGGGAGCATGCATAGGAATTTGGTTATATCCTGAGTATGCGTCCATAAAAGATAGGAGCTCGTGCCCGGCTGTGCTGTCTACAAGTTGGTCGATTCGGGGAAGTGGGAAGCAATCCTTTGGGCAGGCGTCGTTTAGGTTGGAAAAGTCAATGCAGGTTCGCCACTTCCCATTAGCCTTCTTTACCAGTACCGAGTTGGCGATCCATTCCGGGTAGATAGCTTCTCGTATGAAGTCATTGGTGAGTAGATTCTTTACTTCTTCATCGAGGGCTGCTGACCATTCTGCCCCCATACTTCTCTTTCTTTGTTTTACGGGCGCCTTAGTAGGATCAATGTTTAATACGTGGCATGCTATGTTGGGGGAGATTCTGGTCATGTCAGCGTGTGACCATGCGAATACATCCAAGTTGTGGCGGAGAAAATCGATGAGTTGTTCCTTCAATTCGGCTTTTAGTTGCGACCCAATTTTCAATAGTCTACTTGAGTCGTGCTTGTCTACAGATATAAACTCCATAGCCTCTGCAGGCTCGGCGGTGGCCTCCTCCTCTTTGTCCCTAGGGTCTAATTCATTGAAAGGGTCGCTGGTATATCAAAGAGGAGGGGCTTTCTTTAGTTGCTACGCTTCTAGACTTTTCGTGCAGAGGGCAACCTCTACACCCTTCCCTTTATCCTTCCTGTGGTTGTTGCGAAGTTCAGTCACATAGCAGTCTCGAGCAACGTCCTGGTCTCCTTCTACTTCCCCTATTCCATTGTCCGTTGGAAACTTCATCTTTAGGCACCATGGGGCTAGGACAATTTGGAAGTCAGACAAGGCTGGCCTTCCTAAGAAGGCGTTGTAGGCCGAATGGTTTTCTATTAGCACGAACGTCTGCTTCCGTACAATGGAGCGGGGATGGCTTCCAATCTCAACAAAGAGGTCCAGTTGCCCGAGGGGCATCTTAGCATCCCCAGTGAAACCGTGTAGTGGTTTATCGCAGGGAGATACATCCTTCATTGATAGCTTCATTTTGTCGAATGCGTGTTTGAACAGGATGTTTACTGAGCTTCCAGTGTCTACCAGGATTCGGTAAACTTCGGCGGGACCGAGTTGGGCAGAGATGACCATGGGATCCATGTGAGGGTACTGCCTTCCTTCTAGGTCACGCTTACCGAATGTGATGTCATTACTTTCTTTCCGCTTCGGGTGGCGCTCTTCTATAACCGAATTGACACAGTCTTTATTGTCTCTAAGCGACTTTCCATACCTTTCCATCTCTTTCCAGCTTCTGTCCGTGATGTGCGGTCCTCCTGAGATGGTATGGACCACTATCTTCTCTTGGCTAGAGCTGCTAGCGTTGCGGTTTCCTCTGCCGGTGTCCGGTGAGGGTAGCCTTGGGTTTTCATTGGCAGGAGCTGGAGTCCTGTCCTGACTTTTTACATAACGTTCCAGTTTCTTCCTTCTGATGTGTTCCTCAATCAGATCCCGGAGATGATGGCACTCATTGGTATCATGCCCGTGAGATTCGTGGAAGCGGCAGAACTTTCCAGATTTCTGCGCGTTATCTGATTCCATCTTGTATGGTGGACGTTTTTATCTAACTTTGCCTTGGGTGGCAAGGAAGATATTTTCGACGGTCTCGTTCAAAGGAGTGTAAGTGTCGAATCTCGGCCCAGGACGATATAGGCGCTTTTCTCCCTTCTTGCCCCCAGCATTGTCTCTGGAATCATTTCTTCGAACGTCCCTTGCCACAGCAGGGGCGTTGCTGTAAGTTGCCTTATTTTGCTGTCCTGACTGCCCCTCAACGGCAGCATCCTCAAGCCTCATGTATTTCTCGGCTTCATTGAAGAAATCGGGTAAAGTAGCTGGTTTTTCTTTCGTCAACCTTCTAGAAAATTTAGTGTCCGGATGCACACCACTACAGAGGGCCATTAGGATAAGCTTCTCATCGGCATCTTGGACTACGGCTGCTGCGGCATTGAATCGGGTTAGGTATTGCTGCAGTTTTTCTCCAGGTTTCTGTTTGACGCTGGATAAGGAATAAGCGTCCTTAGGTTGTTCCACATGGATGCGGAACTGACTGATAAACTTTTCTTTCAACATTTCCCACGAGCTGATGGATCCCTGGGGTAGATGACAGAACCAGGAGGTAGCGAGATCTGCTAAGAAGAGCGGAAAGCATTTGCACAGTACTCCCTCTGTTGCTCCACTCATGAGCATATGTTGCGTGTACCTCTGTAGGTGTACAACGGGGTCGGAGGTTCCTTTGTAAGGTTCCATTGTTGGCATCTTCCATTCTCGGGGGGTGATAGCAATTTCGATATTGCGGGCAAAAGGGCTGGTTACCCTAGCGCCTATCCCTCGATCTCTTTGCTCCCGTTGGACACACTCTCTGAATAAGCGTGCCATCCTTTCATCAGAATTTGGAGCAGATAGAAATGAGTTTGGTTCTGTTCTGTGGGATTGATTCCGTCCAGATGACCTGTAGGGATGGTATCGTCTATCGTTCCTCATATTTTCCAGCAGCTGCCTTTGATCTTCTGGGGGCATGCTAGGGTCAGCTACAGTTGGCCCTTGCCTTGATCTTCCCCTGCTGGGTTCTGATCTAAGCACTTCCTCGGGTCCAACTTCGGGCTGGACTCTAGCTCTGCCCCATTCACCGGCGTTTCCGTGGTTAGGCAGTATGACAGGCTCAGCTACAGTTGACCTCCGTCCGGTACCTCCCCCGTTGGGTTCGGTACCAAACGTTTCCTCAAGCCTAACTTCGGGCTGTGCTCGGTCTCGGCTCCTACCATGGCTACTTCTGCCGTTAGCTCCTTCGAAGAAGGAAGATCTTTGTTGTCTCTGAGATCCTCCAGACTGGGACTCGCCCCATGATTCAGTGTTGCGGTTGGATTCTTCAGCATCCCTTAAGCGTGACATGAGATGGTCCACCAAGGCTTCCTGCTGGGACGTGAAGCGGTTAGTTACTTCAACCACAACTCTGTCCAAATCTGCCCTAGTAATTGCTGCAGGCTGTTCTGTGGCAGGAGTGGTTGGGTTAGCCTGTCCTTTATTTGTTACTGCTGCTGGAGGAGGACGATTTACTTGATTCGTTACAGCTGGATCTGGAAGACTGCTGGATGCGATGTTTTTTCCTTTGTTAACATCTTTTCTCTGTTTGGGAGGCATGTTTTCCAAGTGGCGAACGATGCTGTTAGGAAAACTGTTAAGTGGATGAAGCTGAAGCTTCGAGCTTCTAGTTCTCAATGAAAGCACCAAAAATGTTTGCACAAAAAAATGGACAAACACCTCGAAATTGTATGATTTAGTAGATCTTAGGTTGTTCTTAGTGATTTTGGAGATTTATGCAAATATATGAAAAACGGGGGCTAAACTGTAAAAGGACACGCAGATTTATAGTGGTTCAGCCAGAATGTGCCTACGTCCACTTTATATGTTATTTCTCTTCTCTTGTTTTGATTACAAGTACAAAGCTTTGATACAAGTAAAAGAAAGTTTTTTGAAAGTTCCTTCCGTGCTTGAGCTCTCAAACTTCTCCCCCATTGCTGTACCCCTGCCCCTCTATTTATAGAGTGAGGCTGGGGGTAGGGGTCTTGGAGGTATATAGCAGCTGGCGGGCTTGGGCTGACATAATCTGGCCTGGTGGATCTGGTCCGGTTTCCTTTGGTTCGGTGGTGAGATGAGTGGTCCGGTTGCTTCGTTCGGTGGAGGCTTCATTCGGTGGAGAGGTTTGGATCGGTGGGGAATTGGTCCGGTATAGGCTGGTTCGGTGGAGGTTGGTTAGGAGTTGGTTCGGTAGTGAGGGCGCAGCTTGGTCCGGCAGTGGGTCTTTCGTGGAGCTGGTCCGGCAGTGGGTCTTTCGTGGAGCTGGTCCGGCAGTGGGTCTCTCGTGGAGCTGGTCCGGTAGTGGGTCTTTCGTGGAGCTGGTCCGGTAGAATCTCGCTCAACAATCATCATGCGATAGATTAGAAACATCAACTCTCTATAGCTCATCTAACCATTATGTGATAGCTTAGGAATCTCAACTTTGGCAGCTTAACTAACATGCAACGGCTTTACAGGCATCAACCGTAGATAGCTCTACTTTTTTCCTTATCATATATTGGCTTTGTCTCTATCATCTTCCGATAGCTTCATATGATCAACACAACACCAGAATTGAAACTTCCCAATGCTTATAAGTGTTGTAAACTAAATTGGTAACGGTTATAACCATTACCAATAGGGGCGTGGTATTTTCTGTAACAGATTTGCTAACGATTATAACCATTAGGAAAATTCATATTTCTAACGGTTATAACCATTAGAAATGTGTTACTCCCCAACGGTTATAACCATTAGAAATGTATTACTCCCCAACGGTTATAACCGTTGGTAAGGGTGGCGGTTCCACTGGCTATAACCGTTAGTAAATTGTGCTATTGCTAACGGTTATAACTATTGGTACATATGGTAAAAAATTTATAAATTTAACCATTGCTAACAGTTATAACCGTTGGTATGCATTCTCATTTGTAACGCTTATAAGTGTTACAAATTCAATTTTCCTGAATGACTCAGCATCTTATACTACTATCATATAATATCATACAAAATTTAAATTTATAGAAATAACGAACACATAACCAAATATCAAAACTAACAGCAACAACAAACATAACCAAATATCAAAACCAATAGCAGTAACAAACACAAAACCAAATATCACAACTAACATATCAATAAGTTTCAAAACAAACATCAAACATACATGAATATACTTCCTACAAAGTTCATTATATGACTTCATATTTTACTACTAAATAATGTATAAAAACTTACAAACGACGGATCCGACACTCCGGCTAAACTATGAAACCTCCATCAACTAACTCGATAGTGTATAATGACCATTTTGAGGTGCATCAAAAAGTGGCTTGTCTGGATCAAAAACATCCTCCACCCAAACTACTTTTTCGCCATCTACAACATTTCTACCATGACAAATTTTTTGCACTCCATGATGCCCTTTAGCTACCACTTCTAATTTTTGTGATAATAGTCGCCGCTTGTTTTCCAAATATTGAGGGTCAACAGCAGCAGTAGATGGAGTGGGACTAGGGTTGGGATGGTTCCAATCTGTCATCGAATTTGTTCCAATCTGACTAACAAGTTGCCTTATACAATGTTGCAAATCAGCTAGAGTTGAATTCATTGTTCTACTTTCTTCGTGCATTTGATCAATCTTGTGTTGCGTCTCCATTTTCCATTGCTTATCTTCCTTCTCTTTGTAATTGATAATTGATTTTGAAGCTTGTGTGAGTTTTATGCGCTTTACATTAGATGTAGAACTAATAGCACGACAATAGCTTCTTTTATTGTCATTTCCAAAAACTTCAGCAACGTGATCTCTTTCGAAATCTTGTAAACTAATTACTCCTTCTTCACCATTAACACTAGCTTCTGATTTTTACTTTTCTTCCGTGGCTTCTATTAAAGCCTGCATATTCACAAACACTTCTCGGTTTATAAAACAAAATAGAATAAAAAATGGAAAAAAATAAACGATCCAAATTTTCATTTTAAAACTGAGCAATCTTCGTTTTTAATAAACTGAAACAATTTAATTTTTCTTTACAAACTGAAGAAGCACAATATTTTCATGTTTTCCTCAAGTCATCTTTAATCAAATTTCAAGCAACTATTGGTTCTCAATGATACCATAGTGCCATCTCCCAGTAAACTTTTATATTTGAAGTCTTCATATTTCAACCATTGCATATAATACCGTCATCTTGCTTTCATATTGTAGATGATGAAACAGATACATGTTTCATGGCATTCTAAAGCTATTGATAAAAAGAAATAATTTTTATATATGGAAGTGCTTTAGATGATAATTCCACCATGTATTGGGGCTATGATTAGTTATGTGCCTATTATGCCTGGATAATGGTAATTTGTGGGGTTAGATTTCACTATTTGAAGAATTCCTTTACTCGGTTTTTCTTAATATTCAAAATCTGTATACAATTAAACTTTGTGCGCAAAATTTTTACATTCAAGCTTGGGGATAATACTACTTTTTTTTCATTTGGATGAAAAATTATAATCACTATGAAATTTCAAAACAATTTTCAATGTAATTGTTTTTAAAAATGGTAGTCACTTCAGGGAGTAATCTCGTATATATGTTCTTTAGAAAAGAAAAAGGAAATGTTGCATTAGTTGTGTTAACCAGCATCTTGGCCCGGTTACAAAACGATAGTTGAAGAAATTATCATTAGCACTAGACAAGATTCTGACCAAGAAGAGACTGGAGGTGGTAGCAAGTTGTCAGGTCCACAACAAAGCAAGAACATTCGGCCTACCTGGCCTGGTGCGCAGATTCACCTACTATGGGCAGAGGCACCTTGTTCCTAAGCCCATGAGGGAAGTCCAACCCATCTCGTCTATAAATAGGAGGGCAGTAGCACAATGAAAGGGACCTTTTTTGGAGAACACTGGGGAGACTCTGCCATATTTATACTCTCCTCTTTTTAATTCAAACTTGTATTCAAGTCATTAATATATGGATTGTATCTGCATTCAACTACTTGTGAAAGAAATGAAGATCAAAACTCAGAGTGGACGTAGGCAGTTACGCTGAACCACTATAAATCTGGTGTTCTCGTTTTTGTTGTTCTGTTGGCATTGAATTTCACTATATTTCAGTTCTAATTCATCTTCTTCATTAATCTCCCTACACAATCTTTCTCAACGAGGTTAGTGACCAATTTTGGTGCTAATAAGTTGTTATTTACTATGGACAAGGTTTATCAAACATCTTTTCAAACCTTAAATCCACATTGAATCGAAGCTTATCTAAGTTCTATTGTACTAAAAGTTCAAACAATTGCAATTTTAAGTGTAATTTAAAAATAAAATTTTGAAAAATATTTCAAGGAAATTTCATTTATTGCGTTGTTGGTAGGGCTGAAGAGGATTACATTTGGAAATAAGTATGTTTTTGTTAAATATATTAAAGGAAATTTTTTATTCATAGGTTCAAGAGAAAACCTATTTCAACTTAAAATAAAATAAAATAAAATAAAATTTATAGGTCCAACTCCATAGGCAGCATAGTGTTGTGCAGTGCAGCAGCCTATCACTGCTTTATACGCAGCGGTTTTTTTAAGATTATCATGCATATTTGAAGTTGTGGATCCTACTACAATCCCATTTGTATCAAAAACACCTAAATAGTATGAAAGTTGACTGATTAGTTATGGCAAGTCAAGCGCATTGGAAATCAGAGTAAAATATGTGTAAAGTGATTAACATATATAATGAAAATCGATGTTATATGAAGTAGTTACATTGTGCTTTCTACTTAAAAACGAAGGGCTAAATACTCATAAACTTTAATTTTCTTATCAAAAAGAATAAAGAGTTTGAATATAATGCAGCAAGTTTCTGATAATTAAAATGCACCCAACGATGCATAAAACGTAAAACGAAACTGATATGGATTTTTTTTATATGTGCTGCTACAAATAACAGCAGCCTAATGATGTGATAAAGGCAATGTTTTTTAACCATTTGAATTTTCACACTATAATTTTCTGATGGACAAATAGTTCACATACATCCTATAAGAGTTTGGATTGAAAAGACTACTTCCATAAAACAAAGAAAACACAAAGACTGTCTGCATATGGATAGACTGAGAAGAATTAATTCTGACGGAGGAAATTAAGAAAGAACCTAAACCACTATGATATAAGATCATATATCACCAAAAACATATTCCCAAAGACAATGGAAGATAATAGTAATGACCTGGGTTTTCGGACCAGTAAAATCACCGAAAAACCCGTTCGCTCTAAAACTACGAATGAAAACTACCAACTTAATACTCAATATTCGATAAATATTCAACACCATAAAATTTATAGGATACAATTTCAATTTTACAAGTTATCAGAGTAATCAATTTAATCTACTAGGTATGCTTTAATACAAACCTAAAATCAAATACTACAAATAACTGTAAATCTACCGCTGTGCAACTCTGATGAGAAACAACAATATCCTTACCTGCAAACTCAATAAACAATATAAATGTGGAATAAAATAGTAAACAGGAAAGATACAACAATACACGATATATGACAAACAATAACCAGAAAAATGTTATGTTATTATAGGGGCTGCATCACTACCACAAGTAGCTTACAAACCTACGACAAGTGGCTTACAAACCCACGAACATCCTGGTTTTGTACAAGTTCTCGAGTCCTGATGTGGTGAGATATTCTGCAGGAAGAAGATTGCAAAACTACTTCAAAATGATTTTTCAAAATGATTTTCAAAACTGCTTTTCAAGATGTTTTAGCCTTCAAATATTCTTTGTTTTTTGTTTTAAATAAACTCTTGTTTCAAACTTTGTTTGTTTTTAAAACTATCTTCTGTTTTTTAAATATTCTTTATAATATATATATACTTGAGATTTAAAATCAAATTTATATATACATTCTAAAAATATATTTTTCTACTCTTCTTTATTTTAAAACATAGGAAAATTAGTTTATTTTACTCCAGAATCATTTCATCTTGTTTTCCGTTCAATACCATTTTCAAAACAAATTTTACATTATTTTTAACTTAGGGATGTCGACATCATGGGATACCCCATGTCGACATGGTGGCCGTTAAATTCAAAAGTTTCAATTTTCAAAAGAAGTGTCTATTCGTTTAAATCTCTTCACGAATGGTTATGACCGTTACTGGTTTATAAATAGCCTTCACAAACGAATTTTTTTAACAAACTACTTTCTTATTTTCTTCACTCCTCCTTCTCCACAAATCCATATTCTAAAATATTCATATTTTTAAGATCGTGCCGAAATTCTGCCGAATTCTCAAGTGAATCAAATTAGAATCTCATTCTTGTATGATTCTCTACCCTCTCTCGAAGATCAAAGTTCTTTTCAGAGTTATAGGATCAATTTATAATCAAAAGTTTATCGAGTCTCTCTATAAGGTGTGGTTGTGCCTGGAAATAAATTGGGTAATCTTGTGGCCCGTAAATCAAGAGAGTTTACCCCAGACTCGTGAGACAGGAGGGTACCTCAAGGCCTTTAGAAACTGAGGATTGTAATCTCGACTTTGGTATAATAAAAATCTGTATGAGGTGTTTTGCCTTGGTACAAGACTGGATGTAGGGTAACTCTGAACCAGTATAAAATTCGGTGTGTTTTTTCTTTTACTGTTTTTTATTTACTTTCTGCATCTGTGTTTGATTCTGTGATTAAGTTCTGCATTTGTTTATTCACCCCCCTCTAGTGTTAAATTAGCCTTAAGATCCTTAATCCGCACTCCTTTTCAATTGGTATTAGAGCATAGGTTTTCATAGTTTTCATAATCTGAAACTTGAAAATTGTTTTAATGGCTACCAACACTGGTAATGTCAACTCTGGCACTAGTTCTATTAACACTAACACTAGTTCATTAGTAGAAGGTCAGTCTACTGTCAGACCACCATTTTTTAATGGTAGTAATTATGCATATTGGGTTTGTAGAATGAAAATTTATTTACAATCAGTAGGATTAGACACTTGGAATATCACACAAACTGAGTATGTTGAACCAACTACCGATTTTTCCCAGTGGACTACTGAGCAAAAGAATGTTGCACAAAATAACTCAAAGGCCATGAATATATTATTTTGTTCACTAGATAGGAATGAGTTTAATAGAGTGTCTGTTTGTAAGTCTGCATTTGAAATTTGGAAAACTTTGCAAGTTACTCATGAAGGAACAAGCAAAGTTAAATAGACTAAAATTTCCATATTAACTAATCAGTTTCAATTGTTTAAAATGCATGCAAATGAGTCCATTTCCGACATGTATTGTCGATTTCAAGATATTGTCCATTCACTAATTGCACTGGGAAAAAGCTTTTCGGAGGAAGACGGACCAAGTCAGAAAAATTCTAAATTCACTCACTCCAGAATGGGATCAAAAGACACTTGCAATCGAAGAAGCAAATGATATCAGTCTAATGAAAATAGAAGAATTGATTGGGAATCTGATGTCTTATGAAGTTCAACTACAAGGAAGAAGAGAAAACAAGGTTACAGAAAAGAAGTCATTAGCATTCAATGCAACAACTGAAGATTCGGAACCAGACAGTGATGAGGAGATTGCTTTCATGACAAGAAACTTCCGAAAATTTCTTAAATATAGAAAAATGAATGATTACAAAAGAAATGATCAAAGGAATTCCAGAAATAATACGGAGAACGTCAACAATGATAGATGCTACAATTGCAATAAAGTCGGGCATCATAGGAAAGATTGTCTGTATCCAGATAAACAGTTGTTTCCTCCAAACAATGATTCGTCGAGGAAAAGAAAGAAAGCATACACAGCAACTCTTGATGACTCAGACTCATCATCCAGTAACGATGAAAAGAAGATGGATAATTCAAATATGTGTTTCACTGCTATTCATGAATCAGACGATGATGGGAGTATGGATCTAAAAATAGGTACGCATTTACATTTTTTTTATTTTTTTTGAATGGATGCATATTTATTTGCTTGATTTTTTAAATTTCCTTGAATTTTAAATTCAAATTTATCCCTTGAAATTTGAATTTTAAATTCAAATTTATCCCTTGAAATTTGAATTTTAAATTCAATAATAATAATATTTTAAATATTAAATTATTAATATTTAAGTATTATTATATTTAATGTTATCACAGGAATTATATAAGTAGAATATAGGAAATAATTATTAGAAATTAGGAATAGACACCTGTCCTTTGATTCAATAGGCATATGTCGACATACCTGGATACCCCATGTCGACATGCCCCTCGGAAAATTGATTTCAAAATTTGAATTCAAACTTTTGAATTTCCCTCCACCTTTTCACCAACTTCAATGCTCTGGAAAGATGCCTCTTGACCAGAGAACATGTCTATAGAATCTCTATTTAATTTACTCTCTTTATCATCACTTTTCACTTTTATTTCAAATTTCAAATTTATCTTCATTATCTTCAACTCCCCTCAAACTTCTTCAATGGCCTCTTCAAGCACTCCTAACACCATTAGACTTCCAAAATCTATCAAAAACTTTCTCTTTAATGACCCGGAAGCTATCAAAGGTTACATCAACTATGTAAACTTTGGTAAAATTCATACGAGGAAATTAGCTATTTTTGAAGATTTTCCTTTTTATGAAATTGAAAATCTGTTTCAACAATGTTCTATTCTTAGTGTAGTAGATAACAAACAAAATGATTTTGTATGTTATCCAAAGCTTGTTAAGATGTTTTATGCGAATTTAAATCGTGGTTTTTATGATGGGCAAGATGGACAAAATTGGAGTAGTGTTAAAGGAACACAAATAGTTTTGGATTGTGAAATTTTAGGAAATATTTTGGGATGCAAGTATACCGGAATGAATCTCTCGGAATTTCAAATAAATGAAAATGATCGAGAGACATTTCATCACATCTTTGAAGGGGATGACAATTTTGAATTCAAAAATCGTTATTTTTGTCCAAAAGCAAGAATTATTAACCTTCTTATTCAAGACACCCTTATACCAAGATCGGGAAACTACAACAACCGAACTTTGAAAGTTTGCAAAGCTCTTTTTGCAATTTTTGGAAATTATGATATCAATAGGGCTCAAGTTATTTTGGATGAGCTAAGGCCCAAGAATTTTACTATGGCTGAAAACACATTATATCATGGAATTTATCTCACTCGGATTTTTAATTACTTTGGAGTTGATTTCAAAAGGGAAGAATTTATAACTAGAAAAGTGTTCAACCATGGAAACTGATGCAGCGCGACCTTCCTATTTCTTAGGTCGCCAACGACCTAACTCTCCTGAGCTACGACCTAGCACTTTAATCCTTAAGTTGCGCCATTTTAGGTCGCAAACGAGCTATGAAGACCGACCAAGCAAGTCATGCGAGCTAAGTCTTTCTTTAGGTCGCTCACGACCTAACGAGTCACGAGATAAGGAGTTGCGACCTAACTCTATCTGCAAGCTACGACCTAACGAGTCACGAGATAAGGAGTTGCGACCTAACTCTATCTGCAAGCTACGACCTAAAAGGCTACGACCTAAAGGACTACGACCTATGCTAGGTCGCTCACATATACGAGAAACATTAGGTCGCTCAGGACGTACGAGCGAGCTACGACCTATGCTAAGTCGCTCACATATACCACTTCCTGTTAGGTCGCTCCATCCATTCATGTTGCTGTGCATTTTCCTTAGGTCGCTGAAGATATTCCTTAGGTCGCAAGAAGTTATGTCGCTCTTTCTTATGTTGCTATATTCTTTATGTCGCTGCCGTATCTCTTATGTCGCTCCTGTCTTGAGTCGCTCGACCATAGGCCGCATCAATCTTAGGTCGCTCAAGCCAAGGTCACTCAACTTCTTAAGTCGCTCGTCCTATAGGTCGCATAAGTCATTCCGGAAGCTGATTCTCCTCATGTCGCTAAAGCTTATGCCGCGTGGTGTTGTGTTCTTAGGTCGTGTGTGTTGTATCCTTGGGTCGCATGTTGTAAATTGTATTTGTTATGTCGTTATGTGTTGTTGAGTCGTTGCTTTAAGTCGTCTTGTATTTGTTAGGTCGTTAACGACCTATGTAAGGTCGTAAGTCGTGTGTTTGTTTCAGGTCGTGATGGCCTTGTAATGTGTTGTGATGTAACGTGTTGTATTGTATTTGTTTGTTTTAGGTCGCAGGTGTTAGGTCGTTCACGACCTATGTGTTGTCAAGTGCTAAGTCGTGTGAGTTGTAACCCTATAAATAGGGATGTTGTGTCATTTGTAAAGAAGTTGATTTTGAATAAACTTTGTTTGAGTGCTTTGTGCCTCTTCTTAAATTGGTAGTTGAGTGTTAGCTCCTATCTCCACTTTCGGCATTCGAGTGCGATCGGATCAACGACTGTTGAAGCCAATTCACGGTATCAAGTGCGCTTGATCAACGTTTGAAGAATTGTAGATCTTCTTTCATGGCATCGTACGCGATCAACGTGATGAAGATAGCTAGAATCCGGCATCTTTGAGATCAACGGATTTGGGCGTTTGGTATTTTCAATCCACCGATTGCTACTTTCATCGTTTTATACATTTCTGTAATCCGCTGCTGCGTCATTTGGTATCAGAGCAAGACTTAGCCAATCATAGCTAAGCCGAGTCTTTGGAGCCAATTCTATTGAAGAAGTTAAAGCCGAGGGCTAGAAGTTGAAGTTGTGCATCACTTTGTGTTGAAGAGTCAAGGTCGTGCATCACTTTGTTATTCAAGGCCGAGAGTTGAATCGAGCTAAGTTGAAGTGTGAAGTTCAATTTGAAGTTGAAGCCGTGCATTGTTTGTTCATTTGTTATTCAAGGCCGAGAGCTAAACCAAAGCCAAGTTTTGAAGTTTGTGTTTGAATTTTTTTGAAGATTTGTTGAAGATCAATCATGCATCCGAGAAGAGGTAATTGTCATCAGAATATTGCCGATGTGTATAGAAGAGAAGATGCTAAGGCAATAGAGCAACGAATTAGTGATAACCTCGAAGAGAAGTTCAATAAAGGTTTTGGAAAGTTGGAGAAGTTGATGATGGATTTGAATCAAAGTCAAAGTGGAAGGTCACCAGTCTTGAACCATGGAGGAAACAGAGTTTCGCCAATGGTTACGGAAGCAAGGAGGGTGTCGCCACAAACTTATCAAGATAAAAGGGAATCATCAATTTCAATGAGACGAGATCACCATGGGGAAGAGAGAAGAAGTCAACGTGAGTTTGACAATGAACCATGTCGTGATGTCAAAAGACCGAGTAGAAGGGAGTTGCATGATCACAGAAACATACATGGTCATAGAGACGAAGGGTGTCATTTGCCAAAGCATGAGAATGATTCTATTTGGCTAAGGAACAATTTTTTTCAGTCTACCTGTACTATCTTGGGAAAGATTTGTAAATTCGTTATTGATGCGGGAAGCTACGATAACCTTATCTCTGAAGAAGCCGTTATGAAGTTAGGGTTGAAGACTGAAAAACACCCTAGACCGTATAGGCTGGCATGGATAAAGGAAGGGAAAGAAGTGATGGTGGGAAGACGAACATTGGTTACATTTTCTATTGGAAAAAAATACAAAGATGATATATGGTGTGTTGTTGTTGATATGGATGTATGTCATCTACTATTGGGAAGTCCATGGCAGTATGATCGAGCTGTACAACATAATAGTCACGCCAACAGCTACAGTTTCATGTTCGAAGGAACCAAGATTACCTTAGTTCTTAAGAAGCGTGAACAAAGTGACTGCAAACCAGAGAAGAAGGTGGAAGCAACTAATTTAATATCTTCGAAAGAATTTGTTGAAGAAGTGAAAGGTGGTGTTGAAGTGGAAGATGAAGTCGATTGTTCTCAACCGCCGAAGTTTGATGAAGATAAAGATGATGATTTTCAACCAACAAAATCTGATGAACATGAGGTTGAAAATTCACAATCATCAAAGTTTGATAGAGGTGAAGTTGATGTTTTTCAACCGACGAAGCTTGATGAACATGAAGTTGAAATTTCACAACCAGCGAGAATTGATGAGGATGAAGAAAGTGTGTCAAGAGATGAAGGGGGTAATTTATCGGTGAAGAAGGTGGATTCGATTAGTCTATTATCTACAGAAGAGTTTGATAAAGGAGTGGAGGATAGAGCGGAAGTGTTTATGTTGAATGGGAACGAAACCTGTAAAGACCTCGAGACTCCTGAGGAGGATGTGCCAGTGGTTAACGAATGTGAAGATGTAGTTCCTGCAGAGTTGCCCAAGGAATTACCGCCACTGAGGGACACACAACATCATACGGATATAGTGTCAAGTGCTATTGTACCGCATAGACCACAATATCGTATGTGTCCAACAGAGCAAGAAGAGTTGAGAAAACTAGTTGATGGGTTGCTAGTCGAAGAAAGTCAGTTGTCTACTACAGATTGCAGTTGGCAAATGAAATTTATCAAAGACTTACATGTAGGAAGACACTTGAACTGTGATCGTACTATGTAGTTAATCTCACAGTCTTATTTTGAATCGTCAGTGAGGAAGGAAGTTGAAAGGTGTGTTCAGCGGAACCATAATCGACAAGTTTCAAAGAAGACCATGACAAATGCAAGTTTATGTATGCCGTTGCATATACATGCTAAATTACAGAAGGAGGTTAGTGTGGACTTTGTTTTGGGATTACCGCGAATGCAACATGGCAATGATTCTATTTATGTGGTGGTTGGTCGTTTTTCAGAATTGGTTCATATCATTATCTATAAGAAGACTGCAGAGGCCGTTAATGTCGTTCAGTTATACTCCAGAAAGATCTATCGATTTCATGGATTACCTGAATCTATTGTTTCAAAAGGAGATACTCGTTTTTTGAACCATATCTGGATGAGTCTATGGAAAATGGCTGGGACTAAGTTGAAATCTAGTAGCGCTAATCATACACAAACGGAAAGACAAGCTGAAGTTGTGAATAGATCCCTAGGTAATCTATTGCGATGCCTCGTGGATAATAATTTGAAAAGTGGGGATTCGAAGTTATGTCAAGCGGAGTGTGCACACGACCATGCAGTTAATCATAGCATTTGGGCATTTGCGTTTGCACACAACCACACAATTAAACGTAGCACGGTGTTCAGTCCAGTCCAAGCTGTTTATTCAACGATCCCTAAAGGACCGTTAGATCTATCAACAGTGTCACCGTAGAGAGGGGTGATTAAACGAGCTAATGTTTTTGTAAATGAGTTGCAAGGATGCTACAAAGTTGTACATGAACGAATTCTTAAGGCAACTAAGAAGTATAAGAAATCAGCAGAGATTAAGCGACGACGCATTAAATGCAAGGAAGGAGATTTTATGTATGCAGTGTTTACCAATGATCGATTTCTGGTTGGTGCTTACAACAAGCTAGAAGCTAGAAGGAATGGTCAATTAGAAGTCGTGAAGGGAATTAATGAGAATGCTTGTAAAATGAGTTTGCCGGATCATCTTTCTATTGCTAACATTGTCAATGTCAAACACTTGGTTCCGTTTCACGAGAATAAGCGGGTCGAAGAAGAGGAAAGTGTTAATTCGAGGACGAATTTCTTCCAACAGGGGGAGGATGATGCAGCGCGACCTTTCTATTTCTTAGGTCGCCAACGACCTAACTCTCCTGAGCTACGACCTAGCACTTTAATCCTTAAGTTGCGCCATTTTAGGTCGCAAACGAGCTATGAAGACCGACCAAGCAAGTCATGCGAGCTAAGTCTTTCTTTAGGTCGCTCACGACCTAACGAGTCACGAGATAAGGAGTTGCGACCTAACTCTATCTGCAAGCTACGACCTAACGAGTCACGAGATAAGGAGTTGCAACCTAACTCTATCTGCAAGCTACGACCTAAAGAGTTATGACCTAAAAGGCTACGACCTAAAGGACTACGACCTATGCTAGGTCGCTCACATATGCGAGAAACATTAGGTCGCTCAGGACGTACGAGCGAGTTACGACCTATGCTAAGTCGCTCACATATACCACTTCCTGTTAGGTCGCTCCATCCGTTCATGTTGCTGTGCATTTTCCTTAGATCGCTGAAGATATTCCTTAGATCGCAAGAAGTTATGTCGCTCTTTCTTATGTTGCTATATTCTTTATGTCGTTGCCGTATCTCTTATGTCGCTCCTGTCTTGAGTCGCTCAACCATAGGCCGCATCAATCTTAGGTCGCTCAAGCCAAGGTCGCTCAACTTCTTAAGTCGCTCGTCCTATAGGTCGCATAAGTCATTCCGGAAGCTGATTCTCCTCATGTCGCTAAAGATTATGCCGCGTGGTGTTGTGTTCTTAGGTCGTGTGTGTTGTATCCTTGGGTCGCATGTTGTAAATTGTATTTGTTATGTCGTTATGTGTTGTTGAGTCGTTGCTTTAAGT
Source organism: Allium fistulosum (assembly GCA_030737815.1). Classification (NCBI taxonomy): domain Eukaryota; kingdom Viridiplantae; phylum Streptophyta; class Magnoliopsida; order Asparagales; family Amaryllidaceae; genus Allium; species Allium fistulosum. The sequence goes on along the minus strand of CM060904.1, from coordinate 285,203,743 downwards.
CGTCTTGTATTTGTTAGGTCGTTAACGACCTATGTAAGGTCGTAAGTCGTGTGTTTGTTTTAGGTCGTGATGGCCTTGTAATGTGTTGTGATGTAACGTGTTGTATTGTATTTATTTGTTTTAGGTCGCAGGTGTTAGGTCGTTCACGACCTATGTGTTGTCAAGTGTTGAGTCGTGTGAGTTGTAACCCTATAAATAGGGATGTTGTGTCATTTGTAAAGAAGTTGATTTTGAATAAACTTTGTTTGAGTGCTTTGTGCCTCTTCTAAAATTGGTAGTTGAGTGTTAGCTCCTATCTCCACTTTCGGCATTCGAGTGCGCTCGGATCAACGACTATTGAAGCCAATTCACGGTATCAAGTGCGCTTGATCAACGTTTGAAGAATTGTAGATCTTTTTTCACGGCATTGTGCGCGATCAACGTGACGAAGATAGCTAGAATCCGGCATCTTTGAGATCAACGGATTTGGGCGTTTGGTATTTTCAATCCACCGATTGCTACTTTCATCGTTTCATACATTTCTGTAATCCGCTGCTGCGTCAGAAACATTTCCCTTATGCAAATTCCATTGGTGTTTCAACCATATGAAACACTTACGGAAAAGGAAGAAAGGCTTGCTCACGAAGAGATGGAAGAAATGGAGGAAGAAGAAGAAGAGGAAGAGGAAGGAATGGAAATTGAAGAGGAGGAAAAGGAAGATCAAGAAACTTCCTTAGAAAGTATTGAATATCCTACTAATCCCGCTAATCCATCCAATAAGACCATTCTCAATAATCAAAGAATTATAGTGGAAAATCAAAAGACACTCAAAAGATCAATGAGTAAGAAAATGGATAAGATTTCCACTAAAATTGACAAGTTCTTCGGGAAAGTTAGTAGAAAGCTTGGACTATCATCTTCTTCATCTTCATCTAATTAGTTTTAGTTCATGTTATCTTGTTTGTTTCAAGTTCTATCCATGTATTTTCCTTTATTTTAGTTAATATTATATTAGTTTATGTAATGTTGACTAGAATCATTAATGAAATCTTTTATTCAACTTCACTTGTCTCTGTAATTGCTTGTTTTTATATTACACAAATTATAGTTGCATAGATTTGTTCATAATATTCAAAACAAAGCAAATTGTCACTTTAGACAGAGGCATGTCGACATCGCCCATCCCCTCATGTCGACATACAACGGGTAGAAAGTAGTTACACTTTCAAATTTTTATTTCATGTAACTAACTTGTGTCTATTCATTTTAAACGACTTTCTACCCCTATTTATACATGTTTCTTCCAGAATAATTTATCAAACTTCTAATCACTCCCTTTCAATTGGTTCCTACTTCTTGAATTATGGCCTCTCCGATTAAGAATCTAAGTGATAATCTTGAGGAAACTCTCACTTCATTCAAGAATATCCTTGCATTCATACTTCGTAATCAGCATCACTTAGAATTAAGTCAAATGCAGATGATCAAGGAGCAAGAGAGACATTTCGACGCCCTTCGTTGGATGATCTCAGCCCTTAACAAGGACGATCTCGAAGGAAATCCACCAGTCACTCTTGACAAAGATAAAGAAGAATGGGATGCCATCAAAGCAGACCCTATCTTTGGAGAAGATGGATGGGTGGAAGTACCTAGGAATATCTAGTCATTTTGTATGTTATTAGTGTGTTTTAAACTTGATTGACTTGACTTATTTAAAACTTTTGGTGTGGTTTGTATATACGATTGATTGAATAATTACTGTAAATATGATTGGATGATGATTGATTTACTGTTGGATTACACTTATGATCACACTCATGATCACATTTCACATTTATGATCACATTTCATACTTATGATCACACTTAGCACTTATTACACTTATATATGGATTACTCTATTTGTATTATGGTTGATCATCTTATATCAAGTTCAGAGAATTTATTAGTAAGAAGTTTTTGTTGATGACAAATGGGGAGAAGTTATAAAATAGTAGTTGGCTTGGAGTAAGGGGGAGTTATGATTGGAGTAAGGGGGAGTCATGGAGTAATAGGGAGTTATGATAGGAGTTATGGTATGGTAAGTATATTTTATAAATACAGGTTGTCATCATCAAAAAGTGGGAGATTGTTAGGAACTGAGATGTTGGTTTTGTGAGGAATGCAGATTACGGATCTTAAGGCTAGGAATAACACTAGAGGGGGGGTGAATAGTGTTTATAAGAAATTACTAAATGTTTTTGAGTTATTGTTGATTTGTACACAAATGTATGCAATATTCAGACACAGATATAATCACAGAATCAGACACAGATGCAGAAATAAAGTAAATGCAGTAAAGGAAAGAACACACCGGATTTTATACTGGTTCGGAGTTACCCTACATCCAGTCCCGCACAAATAAGTACGGATTTCCTTTCAAAAGCAATTCAACAATTACAACCCTCGGTTTCAAGGCTACGAGGTACACCCTCCAGAATCACAATCCTCTGGGTAGAGATACTTGATTTCTGGGGGCAACAAGTTCACCCAATTGATTTCCATGGCTACAATCACACCTTTTCTCGCTTGATTGATTTACAAGGCTACAATCACACCTTTTCTCGCTAGATAGATTACAAAGAAGCCTATAACTCTGAATAGCACTTGGATCTTGTTGAGATAGTGATAGAGAATCAAACCAGAGATAATCTAGTTAGATTCAATATTGATTTCGGTAGAGTGATGATAGGATTTTGAATAAGAAAATGTGGAAGAAGAAGAGAAGTGAAAAACCAGAAAATCTGATATTAAATTCGTTGAAACTAACCCCTATTTATAGAAGAACAACAGCAATGTCCATTCGTGAAAGGTTATGGCGAATAGACACTTCTTTTGAAATTCAAATTTTTGAATCTAACTGTCACTATGTCGACATGGGGTACTAGGGCATGTCGACATCCCAAAGGAAATTTTGATGTTTTGTTTTTCTTTGAAAATAACCTTTATCTTATATTAAAACTATTTTAAACTTTATAAATATACTTGACTCTCGATAAAATACATAGATAAATATAGAGAATACTATATATATAATTTTACTATAATTTTATATTTAAATCTAAGTATAAATATATTATAATTAAAAGGTAGTTTAAAATAAACGAAGTTTAAAAACAAGAATATTTTAAGGCTAAAACATCTTTTTGAAAATCATTTGAAAAGGTAATTTTTAAGGCTAAAACATTTTGAAAAACAGTTTTGAAAATCATTCTGAAGTAGTTTTGAAAACCATTTTGAAGTAGTTTTGCAAGCTTCTTCCTGTAGAATATCTCATCATATCAGGACTCGAGAACTTGTACAAAACCAGGATGTCCGTGGGTTTTTAAGCCACTTGTCGTAGGTTTGTAAGCTACTTGTCGTGGGTTTGTAAGCCACTAAAAAAGGTAGAAATGGGTTTCATCCCAAAAGAAAATTGGAGTGAAGATTTCAGTGCTATTGTGAAGTTTTAACATAATTCTAGACTCAATACTTATCTTGAAATCTTGAACTCTTGATAATCTTGATACTCATGAGTCTTCAATTTTGATATCTTGAATCTCTATACTGTACAGTCTTCTTTCTTGGTACCTGCATGGTTAAATCCTGCATATACATATATATTTAAACTATAGTGTTAGTATTTATATTTTATAATCTTATTCAAGGTTGTTGTCATCAAAACCTTCAACTCATGGACTAACAATCTCCCATTTTCGATGATGACAACCTTTGTTTATAAAATATTACTTCTATCCTAATAACTCCCCCTAAATCTAATAACTCCCCCTTAATCTATGTCTAACTACCCTATTTTATATTTCTCTCCCTTTGTCATCAACAAAAACAAACTAACTCCAAACTATATAACTCTTAGTCTAATACCCTATATGATTACAATGATAGTGTTATCACAGATAATCAATACTTACTTGTAAACCTAGTACTTAGTCCTAAACTACTAACATTCCTAACCAAGTATCTATATAATACTTATAACATATATAGGAATCATATATAAGAACACACAACATTTATTAATTATATATTTGTTTAAATTTACATTTTCATAAAATGTGACAAGTATACACAAAACGATGAAAATGAAAGAGAAGAAACTACTGAGTATCTTTGACAATTGAAAATCTATGGATCGAACAATTTGGATAATGGAAACAGAAATTTCCACGTTGTTCAACCAAGTTTCTGTCCTTGTCAAAACATACTTCGCCAACGCAAATGACTTTGTCGTTGTCTTCCGCATGCTCTTCTTCCATTGATTCGTCTTCTTCTTCTTCACTTTCCTCTTGTTCATGATCTCCTGAAGAGTCCTCGTCAATCAAGATTGGGTTAGCATGATTATCCATAAGAAATTTTTGCAAATTCCTAAGGATTTTGCCTTGCCTCTCTTGTTCTTTGGCCATTCGAAGTTGCATCACTTGGATTTCAGTCATTAACTGAAGGGTATCCTTCAGAGAATCCTCCATTTTCGTCGCACGAGCGAGCGTTGTTTGTTGAAACGGACCAGAAGTAGGCGATGGGAACGAAAAAGTTGATTTTATGTTTGATTTGGAAGAGGAGACCATTGATAAATTGATTTCAGAAGATAGAACAGAAAGAGAACAGAGAGAATGAAGAAAATTTCGAAAATAAGAAGAATATATAACTAATTATTTGAATTTTGGTGGGAAAATTTTAAAATTTAAAAAACGTTATATGTCGACATGGGTCTAGGGGGGATGTCGACATGGTTCTTGAATTTTTGCCTATTTAATTTATTTTGAATTAATTTTTAATTATACTTGTTATTTATATTTTATATTTCAGTTAATGAACAAATACCTAATTCTCTTCTTAATTTAGTAAATGTAGATTCATTTAAGGGTTTTGTTAAAATATCAGCAATTTGATTTTCAGAATTGATATAGTCGAGAGTAATTACTTCTCTACTTATATTATTTCTGAGAAAATGGTGTCTGATATCAATATGTTTAGTTCGAGCATGTTGAGTAGTATTTTTGGATAAATTTATTGCACTAGTATTATCACAATAAATTGGTGATTTTGAGATATTTAAACCAAAATCTTTTAAAGTTTGTTGCATATATATTATTTGAGAACAAGCCAAAGCAGCAGAAATATACTCTGCTTCAGTTGTTGATAGAGAAACTGTGTTTTGCTTTTTACTAAACCAGGAAATCAAAGAATGCCCTAAAAAGTGACAAGTTCCACTTGTACTTTTTCGGTATGATTTACAACCAGCATAATCAGCATCACAGTAAGATATTAAGTCAAACGAATCATTTTTAGGATAAAATAAGTCATAATCAAAGGTGTGTTTAACATATCTTATAATACGTTTTACAGCTTTTAAGTGAGTTTCTTTAGGTTGGGATTGATACCTTGCACATAGACAGACACTATGCATGATATCAGGTCTACTAGCAGTAATATAGAGTAGTGATCCAATCATTCCTCTATATAATTTTTGATCTACATCTTTCGAGAGATCTTCTTTACTAAGGTACTCATTGGTTGCCATGGGAGTGGGTTTTCCACTCGCAGTAGTCAAACCAAATTTACTAATTAAGTCTTTAGCATATTTTTCTTGACTAATAAAGATACCATTATCTAATTGTTTTATTTGTAATCCTAAAAAGAAGTTTAATTCACCCATATGACTCATCTCAAACTCTTTTGTCATTATTTCAGAAAATTCTTTATTCATTTCAAAATTAGTTGATCCAAAAATGATATCATCTACGTAGACTTGTACTAGTTGAATATCATTTTTATTTCTTTTAATAAAAAGAGTATTATCTACTTTACCTATTTCAAAATTTGATTGTAACAAGTAAGATCTTAGTCTATCATACCAGTCTCTAGGAGCTTGCTTTAGACCATATAGAGCTTTCTTAAGTTTGTAAACATGATTTGAAAATTTATCATTTTCAAAAAGTGGTGGTTGTTTAACAAATACTTCTTCTTTTACAAAACCATTTAAAAATGCACTTTTAACATCCATTTGAAATAATTTGAAATTATTATGATTTGCGAAAGCAAGTAAAATCCTAATAGCTTCTAATCTTGCTACGGGGGCAAAGGTTTCATCAAAATCTATTCCTTCTTCTTGACAATAACCTTGAGCGACTAACCGAGCTTTATTTCTAACAACCTCTCCTTGTTCATTCATTTTATTTTTATAAACCCATTTAGTTCCAATTATTGTTTTATTTTCAGGTCTAGGAACAAGTTTCCAAACATCATTTCTAGTAAATTGATTTAATTCTTCTTGGATAGCCAAAATCCATGAATCATCAGTTGATGCTTCTTCTGGATTTTTGGGTTCAATAGTTGATATAAAAGCTACATTACTCATTTGACTTAGTTGGTTTCTAGTTTTAACAACAGATTGCATATCTCCAAGTATATTTTCTATAGGGTGATCTTTTAAAAGTTTAATCCTTTTATTAGGATGATTTAATTCATTATTAGTTTCAGTTGACTCTTGGTTTTGAGTGATTAAATCCTCTTCATCGTTTATTTCTTCAAAAATTTTGAAATTTTCATCAAATGAAACATGCATTGTTTCTTCGATGGTATTAGTTCTTAAATTAAATACTCTGTATGCTTTATTTCTATTAGAGTATCCGATAAAGATACGTTTGTCGGATTTAGGATCAAATTTATCTAAGTTATCTTTTGTATTTAAAATAAAACATTTACTTCCAAAAATTCTAAAATAAGATACCTTAGGTTTCTTTGAGTAAATAAGTTCATAAGATGTCTTATTAGTTAAAGGTCTAATTAAAATTCTATTTAAAATATAACAGGCGGTAGCAACTGCTTCTGCCCAAAAGTACTTTGGTAAACTACTATCAGAAAGCATAGTTCTCGCACACTCTTGAATCGTCCTATTTTTACGTTCTACTACTCCGTTTTGTTGTGGAGTTCTTGGAAATGAAAAATTGTGAATTATTCCCTTTTTATTGCAAAATTCTTCAAACTTTTCATTTTCAAATTCACCACCGTGATCACTACGGATGGTTATAATTTTTTAAGAAAACTGATTTTGAACTCTTTTTGAAAAATTCTTAAAACATTCAAAAGTATCACTTTTATGTTTCAAAAATATTGTCCATGTAAATCTAGAATAATCATCTACAATTACAAAAACATATTTACTGTGATTTATTGACTGAATTTGAAATGGAATAAATCAAGATGAAGTAATTCAAGAGGTTTTGAAGTTGAAATCATATCTTTTAATTTAAGGGAACTTTTTCTAAGTTTTCCTAGTTGGCATGCATCACATAGACTATCTACTTTAAAATTCATTTTAGGGAGGCCTCTTACTAGATCATGTTTTGACAGTCTAGATAAGAGTTTGAAATTCAAATGCCCAAATCTCTTATGCCAAATCCAAGGGTCACTTGCATTTGCCAAAAGACACAAGTTATCATTTGAAATTTTCATACTAAGAATATAAATATTCTTTTTCCTAATTCCCTCAAATATTATGGTTGAATTATTGTCTTCAATGTGACACTTATCTTTTTCAAATTTAATTTTATATCCTTTATCGCATAGTTGACTTATACTTAGCAGATTGTGTTTCAGATTCTTAACTAGCAAAATATTAGTAATAATAGGAGTTTCAGAGTTACCGACTTTGCCGATGCCGATCACATAACCTTTTGAATTGTCTCCAAATTTAACTAGTCCTCCGTCTTTGTATATTATATTATTCAGCATATCTGGATTCCCAGTCATGTGTCTAGAACATCCACTATCGAGTATCCATTTGTTCTTTTTGATCTGCACAATTTGTTTGTTCTGGGTTAATTCCTCAACTCCCATAAAGCATGATTCCTGCACATCAAACAATCTTAGTGGATAACTTGTATTTGAATATTGATTATATGCAGAAGCAAGAGACAATGATGATCTGAATATTTCTAAACATGCATTAATAAATTTTTTAAACATAGCCATTAATTTTTTTTTCAAAAATCAGATTATGAAACTTTTGAAAACCTTGCTCTGATACCAAATGTGAGGAATGCGGATTACGGATCTTAAGGCTAGGAATAACACTAGAGGGGGGTGAATAGTGTTTATAAGAAATTACTAAATCTTTTTGAGTTATTGTTGATTTGTACACAAATGTATGCAATATTCAGACACAGATATAATCACAGAATCAGACAGAGATGCAGAAATAAAGTAAATGCAGTAAAGGAAAGAACACACCGGATTTTATACTGGTTCAGAGTTACCCTACATCCAGTCCCGCACAACTAAGTACGGATTTCCTTTCAAAAGCAATTCAACAATTACAACCCTTGGTTTCAAGGCTACGAGGTACACCCTCCAGAATCACAATCCTCTGGGTAGAGATACTTGATTTCCGATGCAACAAGTTCACCCAATTGATTTTCAAGGCTACAATCACACCTTTTCTCGCTTGATTGATTTCCAAGGCTACAATCACACCTTTTCTCGCTAGATAGATTACAAAGAAGCATATAACTCTGAATAGCACTTGGATCTTGTTGAGATAGTGATAGAGAATCAAACCAGAGATAATCTAGTTAGATTCAATACTGATTTCGGCAGAGTGATGATAGGATTTTGAATAAGAAAATGTGGAAGAAGAAGAGAAGTGAAAAACCAGAAAATCTGATATTAAATTCGTTGAAACTAACCCCTATTTATAGAAGAACAACAGCCATGTCCATTCGTGAAAGTTTATGGCGAATAGACACTTCTTTTGAAATTCAATTTTTTGAATCTAACTGTCGACATGGGGTACTAGGGCATGTCGACATCCCAAAGGAAATTTTGATGTTTTGTTTTTCTTTGAAAATAACATTTATCTTATATTAAAACTATTTTAAACTTTATAAATATATTTGACTCTAGATAAAATACATAGATAAATATAGAGAATAATATATATATAATTTTACTATAATTTTATATTTAAATCTAAGTATAAATATATTATAATTAAAAGATAGTTTAAAATAAATGAAGTTTAAAAACAAGAATATTTTAAGGCTAAAACATCTTTTTGAAAATCATTTGAAAGGATAATTTTTAAGGCTAAAACATTTTGAAAAACAGTTTTGAAAATCATTTTGAAGTAGTTTTGAAAACCATTTTGAAGTAGTTTTGCAAGCTTCTTCCTGCAGAATACCTCATCATTTCAGGACTCGAGAACTTGTACAAAACCAGGATGTTCGTGGGTTTGTAAGCCACTTGTCGTAGGTTTGTAAGCTACTTGTCGTGGGTTTGTAAGCCACTAAAAAGGTAGAAATGGGTTCCATCCCAAAAGAAAAATGGAGTGAAGATTTCAGTGCTATTGTGCAGTTTTAACATAATTCTAGACTCAATACTTATCTTGAAATCTTGAACTCTTGATAATCTTGATACTCATGAGTCTTCAATCTTGATATCTTGAATCTCTATACTGTACAGTCTTCTTTCTTGGTACCTGCATGGTTAAATCCTGCATATACATATATATCTAAACTATAATGTTAGTATTTATATTTTATAATCTTATTCTAAGGTTGTTGTCATCAAAACCTTCAACTCATGGACTAACAGGTTTTGATGACAACAACCTTTTTAACTTATCTTATTATAAAATATATACTAACGCTATTGTCTAGTTAGATATGTATATGCAGGATATATATATATATATATATATATATATATTCAGGTATTGATTACTAAAGACTGATCAGTATAAAGACTCAAGACTCAAGATTCAAGATTGAAGACTCTAGAGTATCAAGATCAAGATTTCAAGATATGTGTCTAGTTTATTGTTAAAACTTCATAATAGCACGGAAATCTTCATTCCAAATTTCATTTGGGATGCAACCCATTTCTATCTTCTTAGTGGCTTACAAACCCACGACAAGTAGCTTACAAACCTACGTCAAGTGGCTTACAAACCCACGAACATCCTGGTTTTGTACAAGTTCTCAAGTCCTGATGTGATAGGATATTCTGCAGGAAGAAGCTTGCAAAACTACTTCAAAATGGTTTTTCAAAACTGCTTTTCAAGATGTTTTAGCCTTAAAATATTCTTTGTTTTTTGTTTTAAATAAACTCTTGTTTCAAACTTCGTTTGTTTTTAAAACTATCTTCTGTTATTTAAATATTCTTTATAGTATATATATACTTAAGATTTAAAATCAAATTTATATATACATTCTAAAAATATATTTTTCTACTCTTCTTTATTTTAAAACATAGGAAAATTAATTTATTTTACTCCAGAATCATTTCATCTTGTTTTCCGTTCAATACCATTTTCAAAACAAATTTTACATTATTTTTAACTTAGGGATGTCGACATCATGGGATACCCCATGTCGACATGGTGGCCGTTAAATTCAAAAGTTTCAATTTTCAAAAGAAGTGTCTATTCGTTTAAATCTCTTCACGAATGGTTATGACCGTTACTGGTCTATAAATAGCATTCACAAACGAATTTTTTTAACAAACTACTTTCTTATTTTCTTCACTCCTTCTCCACAAATCCATATTCTAAAATATTCATATTTTTAAGATCGTGCCGAAATTCTGCCGAATTCTCAAGTGAATCAAATTAGAATCTCATTCTTGTTTGATTCTCTACCCTCTCTCGAAGATCAAAGTGCTATTCAGAGTTATAGGATCAATTTGTAATCAAGTTTATCGAGTCTCCCTATAAGGTGTGATTGTGCCTGGAAATAAATTGGGTAATCTTGTTGCCCGTAAATCAAGAGAGTTTGCCCCGGACTCGTGAGACAGGAGGGTACCTCAAGGCCTTTAGAAATTGAGGATTGTAATCTCGACTTTGGTATAACAAAAATCTGTATGAGGTGTTCTGCCTTGGTACAGTACTGGATGTAGGGTAACTACGAACCAGTATAAAATCCGGTGTGTTCTTTCCTTTTACTGTTTTTTATTTACTTTCTACATCTGTGTTTGATTCTGTGATTAAGTTCTGCATTTGTTTGCGTCATAATTTTAATTTAGTCCATATAAGTCTTAGAATCCATTAAACACTATTCACCCCCCCTCTAGTGTTAAATTAGCCTTAAGATTCTTAATCCGCACTCCCTTTCACCCCTATCTAATTGGGCACCCAATTAGATAACATGATCAAACCAGTATAGTTCTCCTACCGCAAATAGGACTCATGGAGCCTACGATGCACAAACAATATGCAATTCCCAAAACTACCCACTTAGGCTTAATATTCAAGTTTAGATTTTTCAAATCTAATTAACTTCACGGAAATTACCTCTTTGGACTTCATTCCTGGATTCATATTTCAAAACTTTTAAAATATATATATATATATCTTTTATATTCAAACTAGTCCTTTACTTTAAGATCTGAAAACAAATCACCTTTTAAAACGATACCAATATACAAGCATACAAAACTATATGCCACCAAATGTTGGGAGGTTTCTAGCCATAACAAGGCAACTGGGTCCCAACCTTCCAAAAATAAATATAGATATGTATATCCCTCTACAAATAGAGCGGACTATACTGAGGCTACATAACATCTGCACCACCCTTGCCCACTTTTTAGTTATGGGTTACCCAAATCATCGATAACATAACGAATCATTTTATACCATATAGTGGCAAAATCATTTACACTAATAATTACAAATAATTCAAATCTATAATAATTTTCATTTCCAAATCCTTTCAAAAATCAGCTTAAAACCATCGAGTTTAGTCCTCGAAATTATTTCCGTTTTATAAAACACTTTTATAAAACCATTTTTTTTTATACAAACCACTTTTATATAAATTGCTTCAAAATATTCATTTTCAAATATTTCTATTTCTTTAAACATTTCATAAACTTTCATTTATGAAAACCAACTTTGAAAATAATTCCATTGTTGTCAAATTATTATAACTATTTATAATAATTAAATGAACCAATATTATCGCTAAACACCTTATAGCCAAATTGTGAAATATATCAGAAGGTGTTAGCCTACAATTGTTTTTTACCCAGTCCATGCATATGGATAATTAATTGCTCATAAATTGGTCGAGCAAAGTCAACAATCAATAATTAATAATCGGTGCTCATCAACTAGCCGAGCCTAATTCAAACAATCAATCAATGAAATAAACAAAACAATAAATGATAATCAATGTTTCATTCTATCAAATATTTATAACACTTTTTATTTTATCTTAGGTTAAAACGGTTTGATATTCATTTTGGAGCATTCGGGCTTTCCCTTCGATGTGTTCCGTCCCTCGCCCAAGTCTCCTTGGATCTCACAGACGAAACACATGTACTAGTTGTTTCCGCATACCCCATTAAGTATTTAACTTCTAAATTATAAAATACTTAATTAAGCATCCAAATAGTCAAACAAGGAGAAAAAACCATTGTTTTAGCAAACAAAGTAAACAAGCATTCAACAAGGGTTTTCAAACAACACATAACACTTAAAGTTCCTTCAACTTAGCAATGATTTTAATGAACTTAAAGGATGAAATAACTCACTTTGGATTCCACTCCGTCAAACTTTAAGGCAAGAAACTCTAGATCTAAACCATACTTCCTACCAATTTTACTAACTTTGTCACTACTGATTTTGACTATAGCTTCGCTATTATTTTCCGAAACTTTTTGAAATCCGGCTATAGCTCCGTTATCCTAGAAGTTGAGATGAAAAGAGGTGGAGATGGCTTCTAGGTGGGCATGGCCTTGGGTGGATGGATGGAACTTACTAGCTTGAACATGACTTAAATGGTATACTTTTTTGTCGATTATTTTTGTCATAACTTTGTTACGCTTTTAGAATTTTTTAGAGAGGCATGGAAGCCATTAAAGCTCTAAGGAAGAAGAAAGAGAAGCTTAGAAAATGAAGAAGAAGAATGGAAAATGTGTGTAATTCGTTAAAGAATTTGTAGGTATTTATAGAAAAAAGTTTTGAATAAAATATTATTTTGTAAAAAGACCAAAATACCCTTTTTTATACTTTAAGCAAACTAATTTTTTCAACACTTAACATCACATTTCAAATCATTATTTTATGTCATTTTCACTTAAATATTAAGTAAAGAACATAATAATTATGTTTGTTTGATTTAATGTTTACTTTTTGACTTTTCTAACACTTTTTGTCTTTTTATGTTTACTTTTTGTTAATTACATTCTAGGATTTTCTAAGTATGTTTAGTAAAAGTAAACTTGATTAGTGAATTAATTAATACTTATACTATTTGAATATATGTTCATATATAAGAAAATAAAGGTGCAACAACGTTGCGACAACTTTAAATCGACAAAACGTTGATTTTCGACAAAATGTTTTACGGTCACATTTTGACGTTTTAGTTAAATTATTTATTTATGTAAACCAAATTTAAAAACAAATTTTTATAATGTTATTTAAAAATATATCTACTCATAAATTAATTAAAATAATTTATTTAATCATTGAAACTTACTTGATTTTGTCATTTTTGTCGATATAAGCTATTATTTCTATTTTTGTGTATATTTCTCTTTGCAAATCCTATCTAATATTATTTAAATCATAAAATGTTATATATTTAAAATTTAAAATTACTTTAAATAGTATATTTTAATGTGGTCAAATTCTGCATCGTTACAATAATTTAGGACCGATAATTTCAACAGAAAAAATTAAGCTACAGAAGGAGCATTATAGTAATCTCACAACTAACCTCCAAATTTTATGTTATATTTAAGTAAGTATTGACATCTTTAACAACGCAATCTCATTATTACACTTATTTTATTTTATTTATAGGTCCAAATATATTACATTAATCTCATTATCAGTCCACACACACATAATTTTTTCTTCAAAGCATGTGGCTACATAAATTGTGAACTTGCATATTTTTCTACTGCATACAGAAGCATCTCTCTCGTTTTCCTACTTGTGTACGCTATTTTCCACGCCATTGCTCATGTAGGCATGCATTTCGAATTCTCCGCTACCTACATGAATAAATATGAATTAATTTGTAAATTATACATTACTATTGAGGTTACATGTACGATGGTTGCTGTGTATCAATTCTTTTTTTTTTTGGAAGAATGTACTTTATAAACAAACAGAAAAAGCATATACTTTCATAATATGCCTTATTAAAACCTTACAATCCCCCTATCCTAGATGAGTACCTTGTAAGGAAAAAGAGTACATATCATGTCTGTATATTAACGGTACAACAGAATATAACCGAAATCCAAGTTGTCAAATAGATGGAGTTAAACAAATAGGGGACGCACTCAAAACCATCCATACGAACAACTTGGGGCTATAAACTATATAATAATTCAAAAACAAAATACCAAACTAAAAAAACAAAAACAAAAAAAACAAGCAGCCTATACTTGAAGCCATAGGGTAACGACACTTCAGCAGTAACAAATAAAATTCTAAATGAAAAGACTGCACTCTACCGACATCAGGAAAAGTAGTCTCAATTACTTTACCAAATTGTGAAATCCTGATCTATACTCTCTTCACTCTCAACTGAAAATGGTGAATGGATTGATAAGCGGGCTTCAAGGAAGAAGGCAAAAGCTTCTCATCTACAATCAAATGGGCAGACGTGGAAGATCAAGGGGGTCGAAGCTCAATTCTTGGATCAATTTCAATGTCGAAGTCTGCTAAGATTTCAGAGGAGTAGCTGCCCCCACTGTCTTATGCTTTTTCAATTTTTTGTTTTTTCCTTTCAATTAATTGACAAGTATATTCCACGTAGGATTCTCAATGACGTCTGGTGCATTTGTGGCTTTGAATTCGAACGGTTCTTCCTCCGTTCTAACTTTCCGAGTGGAACATAGTCTGGCGGCAGGAAGAGAGTCTGAGTTTTGATCTTCATTTGTACTATTAGGCAGAGTATGTTTCTGTTTGTTAAGCTGTTCCTCTAATTCATTTATCAATTTTGAATTATTTGTATTCTCTGTTTGTATCTCCATATCAGAAGATAGATTTTGAACCGCCTTATCTGTAATTGAATTTGTGGTCGATGTCTGATTGGTCGGTTGAACATTCAGGACTGTTTCTATTGTTATATCTTCCTTGTTGTTGCTGTAAAGAAATATGTTTGTCGTATCATTCGAATTATTGCCTTGTTGAACTACAGCATATATATTCATTTCGTTATCATCATGTGGTTGATTTGGAGGGTTAGTTTTGGGTCGCCATACTTTTTCAAATTAACAATGGGTTTCAAGGTGACTAAATCTAGAACAGTTAGGACACGTAAATGGTTTTCATTCGTATTCTATCTCTTGCCAAATAATTTCCTCTTTTTCAGAGATAATAGGAATCTTATTTGGAAATTTAAAGGAATTGTTGATTTCAATTAAAACTCTAGCGTAAGCAATTTTAATTATACCTTCAGTGAATTATCCAGTTTGATTGGAGAACCGAGAACCGAAGCAATACGACTTATCCCCTCCTTCGTCCAATAGTCAAGTGGCAAATTAGAAAAGCGAGCCCAAATCGTAGTAGGATTGAGGAGGTCTTTGTTGAGTTGAATTCCAAACGACCATCTCTTCATCATCGTCAATTTTATGTTGTAGTAGTAGGGGCCACTTTCTAAAATTCTGTCACAATATTTTTTTTTATTGAATTTAATAACATAAAATCCATTCTCCTTAGAGAAAATAGAGAACTCTTCTTCAGGTTTCCATACTCTGATAATATAGTCTCTAAAATACAGATAGTATGATTTAGGACCAACTACATATATCACAATGGTATTATCCCACTAATTTTTAGCATCTTGAACAGCTTCGTTTGACATTTTAGCACATTTCATAGAATTAAATTCACGGGGTTGGTAATATTTTAGAGGAATGGAAACAGGTATATTGTTTCCTTTGACAACTTCATTCCATGCTCTACTTTCTAAAGTGGAAAAGTTCCAATTGGTAGTCTTGGGTTGATTATTGGATTGAGCGGGACGATTGATATTATTGGGTATTCGGGCATGATGAGGTATAGCATTAACAGAGAATGAAGGCGTTGATTTCAGATTTTGGAATTTGTTGGGGCTAGGATTGTGCGAAACAGGGTGATTCACGACATGTGGTTGACGCTTCCAATTTTTGAGTCGCACTGGGATGAAACCGTCTACATCTTCAATGGACAAAGCCGGCATTATAGCTGGTAGGAAACCCGGTGGGTAATCTTGAGAGGAAGGAGGTAGTTCAGGTGGGTCAGACAATTGGCGAGCACTAGCAAAAGGGGAAGACATGTCGAAGGATGTGGAATCGAAGCCCGGTCAGGGCGGAGTGGGAAAGAGGCGGCTATGGAAAAAAAGTCGAGTATATGATTTTCTTCCTAAAGTATGAACAATGATATTTTTTCCTTTATTTTCAGTATTTTGTTTGCACTATTTTTTTTCTTATCAGTGTACTCATTTTCAATGAATTTTTCCTATTGGATTTTGTCGATTTCACTTAGACGGTTATCAATCGCAATACGTCTAGATAATAATTCTCCATCTTTCATCAAAAAAGTATGCCTTAGCATCGATTTTATTATTCTAAAATATTGTGAAAAATCTTTCTTCAAAATAGATCGAGCAATAGTTGGATCTAGATTCATATCAAACTCCTACAAAAACAAGAGAAAAAATCAATACAAATTTTAATAAGAACACTCAAGTTATAAATAATAACCAGTCAAATGTACACGCTACAAATTAAAATAAAACAATTTGGTTTTGTACTTGTCATCTTATTTAAGTTGAATAGATAAATAAAATGCAATCATGTGGTAAATACTAGTTCAAAAGCGCCGTGTGCTACACTTATTTTTTAAGATTTATGTTCATATCAAAATTGGGCAAATTTTAGATTGCAACCATTAATTTACTACAATATACATCTCCTTTGGGTTTATCGTCTAGTAATTCATATGTTAGACTGCAATATACTGCTTTAAAAGTTAATGTATGTTTATTTTATACATGTAAGGTAAAGTAAAATACCATGATTGCTTTCCACAAACTATTCCTATAGAAAATGTCTACTTTCCTCCAATCATCATAACCAATTGGAATGAGTCCACGAATCAAAACCCCACAACGAGACCTCCATTTTGTTGCATCTCTACCTTTAGCACCCTCCATGTCAATAACTACTGAATACTTTTTACCTGGTGGCAGAGGAGGAACATCTTCTTCGGTGCTTTCTAGATATTGTGATGCATTGCTACAGCCAGTTGACATTCTGCAATATACAATAATTGTTACAAAAAATCCACCAAACTAAGGCCTAAATTAGAACACATAATAATCAACCATCTGTTGTTGACTACTTCAAACGAATACAAAAACAATATTCATCCTTTTCCGACCTTCCACGCCGCTGCTATATCCAACCATAAGTTTGAAATTATTAAATCAGTTTAGGTTAGTTGCTGATTTGGATGCCTCGATAAACAAATCACAATTTCAACTATACCATGATATTACATGATATATTTTAACAATTAGTCATGAAGGTTCAACTTCTGTAGAGCAATAACTATAGTTTATACAAGCATTTTTTGGGATAATTTTCTAGCCTAAGACCATTAGCAACATTAAACTCAGGATTATATTTGCTCTGTCAAATCATGGGATAATAGGACCTACAATCACTTAATGCAAGGCTTTCTCTGTGGCATAATTTTATTTGTAAGGATTTGCATCTATCATTCATAATTATCATTTGTTCTATTAATTTGTTTTATTCTTTTTCTAAAAGTAAATGAGAAAAATTTACTTGTAAGTAAACAAAATTGTCTCTGAATAAAACATCCTTTACAAATTCTCAACATAACTTAGTAAATGAGTAATTTAAGTAAACGAGAAAAAAAAAATTGAAATCTTTTGCATCAAATTATCTTTGAATTGTTTTTCTTCCTCCCAAACCTTAACAATTTCCGATACAAACAGGTTTTTATTTTACTAGAAAGAATGAATAAATTCAGGTAAGATTATTGAATTTTTTGACAAAATTGAAGAAAAAAAATTCTACAACGAAATTTATCTAAGATTTCACTACATAGTCCATTAAAAGGTAAGATTATGAATGGTTGTAAGTTGCCTTATATAGATTATAACAGATTGCTATTGAAACCGACAAAATTGTTCAAACCGTACCATGGGGTGCTACTGTGATATTTTAGAAAAATTATGCTATGTGATAATATTTTATATGCTTGTATCAAATGTTAAAACTATAAAGGTGTTTAATATTGTTGTTATTAACGTTGGAAAACATTAAAACCATAAAGCACAACATTATATAAAGTTAGTATTGGAAGGAAAATGTGAAATGTTATTCACAGTAGCTGCAATACTTTTTTCTTTTTCTAGATTGATTTCCTGCTTCAGAATGGTATATACTTCAGAATTTATTGTCCATCTTGGCCAATAGTTAGCTCTCGAATGTTCTTCCTAGTCCTGCCACCAAAATAATATTTAATTATATTCACTATTATGATTGACAATTTGGGAGTGTTACAGTATATATTAACACACATAATTGTAACTAGCTGATAATAAAATTTCAATTTTCTATATTAATAGCATTTGATGTTCATATTTTTGTTCTGTTTCGCCTGAAACAATGCCCTTTTATGATGTTAGGATTTACACGTTCTCAAAATCAGACATTTACAATGAAAGCCTTTGGTGAAATGCATATAAAATCATATAATTAAGCAATACGAAACATCTGGAATAACATTAATAGCACAGTGTTTCAAGTTATAATGTACCTTGAAAGTTAGATTTGAATTCACAAGTAGTTAAATGGCTTGCAAGTATTTGTCCTAACTCTTGTTGCCAATTATCTGTGGCTTTGGCTTCTGGAACAACCCAAATAACCGCTTGTTCCTTCGCAAAGCTTACTATAGCTTGTGATGCTTGGGGCTGTACAAACAATTGCAATAACATGAAAGCGTAGATGCTTAGGCTATTTTTCTTATGTTAGCCGTACATTATTATTTCCATTCAATGTTATTGAAATGCAACTGAGTTGCATATGATGGAGCACAAAACTGAAAGCAATTAACAGATTTTGAGCCATCAGAGACAATTTACTAGTAAGCAAACTCATTTACTAGTAATTTGCATTAAATTTGGCTTACTTACTAGTAAGTAAACAAAATCCATTAGTTATTGAAGCTTAGTATAGTGAGAAAATTCTCAACATAACTTAGTAAATACAAATTATCACTATCCAACAATAATCCCAATCAAATCACATCGGTTTTTAAAGAAAACCTAAAAAATCAAAGTCCATAAAACCATCAATAAAACATCCTTTACAAATCACTACATATTGTTTAGATATGAAATCAACATGCAGATCTTCTATTATTTGCGGTTTGGTTCATTTTTTTTGATTTTACAAGGATAACATAAATATGAAACTTGATTTCTTAAACCATATGGTTCATAGGTTTTCGTGTTGATGAAAACCAATATGAAAACAACTAAAAATTAAGCACTTAGTCTAAAAGAGCGTTTTACTATTCCCATAGCAATCAGATGTCTACTTAGATTCAATACATCAAGCAAAAAAATAAATAAAACATCCTTTATTACAATCATATTGTCTACTTTAGTTCGATGCATTTCAACAATGTTAAGTTGGGTTGCTCATTTAAATTAGATTGGAAGTTTGTTGGCATCTCATAATCATTTGTGTCATTGGTCAAACGCTTAGGCGGACGTTATACAATGGACCACTTATGATTTTGTACATCTTTTACATAAAAGATTTGACTTGCTTCAAACGCAAGAATGACGGGATGATCATATTCTTCATTGCTGCTTTTAAGCTTCTTTAGATTCACCATCAACAAATTAGAGTCTGGACAAATCTTACACTCATGTGTTCTGTCAGCGATATTAACTTAGTCATAATAGAATACTACATGTTGAAAATTGTAATAATCAATGATCACCTTGATAACACCATACCAAGTAGTATCATCATCCATAGTATTAAAATCTTTCGCACTTGCAACATTGGTTGTAATTGCATCCATGCAAACACCGATGTCTTGTGTTGAAAGAGTGTTGTCATAATGCTGGGGAGAGAATACATAGCTATTGATCCTATATTTGAGGTGAGTTTTGGCTTCCTATGTTGGTCCACTAACATAATACCATAACATTCAATTCATGCATTTTTTTTCAATGAACTATTAAAACCACTAAGATATATCAAATAAAGTCATATTTTTATGATTAAACTATCATTTTATGGAAGCTTAACAAATTTTCTTGTGCAACCAATCAATGAATTCGGTTTGTACTACAACTTATGCCTTTGTCTGAAGTCTTTTTTTGTTACGTTGAGCATCTTCTAATGATAATCGATACTTGCTACAAATTAAACATGTTATATTTTAAGTAAATATAAAGTTATCTGATAATCTATAAAAAAAACACTAACCTATAATAATTATCTAGATCTGGTATGTCCATTCTAAAAAGTATCCACCTTCGAATTTGTATGCGTTGTATGCCACTTAGCTTGATAGTTTTACTCTCAATAATGGAACTTTCAAATGTATCGTTTCCATTATCATCCAAAAATGGTGCTTGTTTAGAGCTATGATTACCAGCACGTGAATCTGGCATATACTCCATTGCATACATGATGGATTCTGAAACAAGATGTGCTTCGGAAATCGACCCTTCCACATATCGCTTATTTCTTGGTATGTCCTTATACTCCTTCATAGCTCTATGAAAATATAAATAATGCATGCTTTTATATTACTGTTGAAAATAATTCATGCAATAATTATTTAAAAGAACTTCTCGCCTTTCAAATGGATACATCCATGTATAATTAACTGGTCCGTAAAGTAGTGCTTGATCAGCTAAATGCACCCTAAGATGTATACTCATATCAAAAAATTAAGTGAGAAAAAATGGACCAGCACACATAATGCCTCAGCAATCATATCTTTGGCAGCTTGGACATGCTCTCGAATCAAAACATTTGAATAAATAATGTTGAAGTACAAGCATACTTGCAAAATCGCACGTCTCAAGTCATAAAACTTTGGAAATGCATGTTGAACCATGATAGGAAGAAAACATTGGATAATAACATGATAGTCATACGACTTTCTAATATTCAAACTAGGTGGTTGAATACTTACTAAGTTGCTTAATTTAGTTCCAAAGCATAACGGAAGTTTTATATCTTTAAGAACTTGACAACATTAAATCTTGTAAGCTTTATCAAATGCAAATTTAGAGGATTGTTTGGTTCTATCGAACAACAAATTAATAAAATGCTCCGCCATATTCTTCTCAGTATGCATCACATCTATTTTATGTCGCACTTTATATTTTAAGGAAAAAAGAATCGACTTATTATACCATGTCGGTCTTACACCATTATCATTCTCATTTACAATGTGTTCTTCATCACGATCAAATTCATCTCCCATACACTTCTTTTCTTTAATCAATTTACCTGGTATATATTTGATATGAGCAATCTTCTCTAAAAGAGCCGATCCTGTCAACCCTGTTGGAGGTTCTTTATACTCTGTATCCTTATACCATCCATGTTTCGATGCTCTATATGGATGACCATTCTTCAGAAATCTTATGTACTTCGTATAAACAATCTTATTACCAAAGTGTTCTGACTCAGTCTCAATAGCACAAATAGGGCATGCTTTATAACCATGAGTCACACAACCTGATAGATTCCCAAATGCAGGTAGATCATGAATTCCCCATAATAGCATTGCTCTCAATGTGAAATACTCTTTCTTGTCCATGTCAAATGCAAGCACTCCCATCGTCCAAAGCTGCTTCAACTCATCCACAAGAGGTTCTAAATATACATCAATATCTTGACTTGGTGTTCTAGATCCAGGAATTAATAAACACAACATTTGAAATTCTAATTTCATGCATAATGAAGGAGGCAAGTTATAAGGAACCATTTACATAGGACAACAACTATAACTGTTTGGATGGGTTATATTAAGATTCAACCCATCAGTAGCAATTCCAAGCCAAAAATTTCGCGCGTTGTTAGCAAACTTCAGCTATTTGTTCTTAATAGATCTCCATTCAGCTGAGTCAATAGGATGACGTATGAAATTCCAACAAGGTTTTGCTTCACTATGCCATAACATTTTTCGAGCTCTCCATGGTATAGTGTACAACCTAGCTAATCTGGGAATTATTAGAAATTACTTTAGAACCTTTCTTGGTTGTTTTGTGACTTTTATAATTTTACCTTCATCTTCAACTTTAAATCTCAAAGTATGGCAACGAGGACATTCAATGGCATCTTTGTTCTCTTTCCAAAATAATATGCAATCGTATTCGCTAGCATGTATGCAGTCTACAGACAATCGCAAATCTTTTAAAATTTGTTTCATCGTGGGGTATTTATCTGGTAGTGTATTTTCCTTCGAAAGCCACTTTTTCAATCGCTTCAACAACTCAGTCACACTATTTCCTGACCAATAGAATTTTTTTTTCAAATTATGTAGCTCTATAAGGACACTCAATGTTGTAAGACCATCTTCACAAGAAGAGTATAGTTTTTCATTTGCTTTTCTTTTGTACTCATGGTACTCTTTCCCCTAATAACAATCACCAATACCGTGTATATTATCTTACACACAATACGCATTGTCAATAAGGTTTCCAAGAGCACCTTCTACATGGTTTTCTTTTAGAGTTTGATGAGAGATGCAAGCCTCGTTGGTGGTAATATGTGGTATAGGATTGACTACTGTATCAACGTCGTTTCTCTCACCGTGAAAAAACCACGCATTATATGTTGGATCCATCCCATAAAAGATCAAGTTTTTCTCGATTGTTTTAAAAGATAATATTTTTGAATTTCTACACTTTTTACAAGGGCAACTGCACATTTGAAAGTCAGGCGGTGAATGATGCTTTGCAAAATTTATAAAATATTGAACCCCTTATATATTCATCGGTGTTCCTATGCCGACATCTAATCCACTCTCTTAAAGTAGGTAATGACATCAGCTAAAACTTTTATCTCCTCCTATTATTTCACGTAAATATGAAAGAAAATTAACTTGTGTAAATAGAATAGTAACATTGTAACTAATCAAATGAAGGACTGAAGCATATATAAAGAACTGACGCATAATTTTCTGTTTTCTTATACTGAAGCATAAGCTTCACTATAAAAAAAACTGAAGGATATGCTTCAGTTTTTGTATACCGAAGCCAATTGAAGCATATTTCTGCATATCTATATTATTATTTATTATGCACATGTTTATGGATTGGTTGACCATATAATGATTGTTTCATTTTCATTTGAATTTATTGCAATATTAGTTGTGGTTTTAAGATAATCAAATATTAAAACTTGCAGTGATAGATAAATCCATATTTGACAGTAGAGGTTCTAGTATAAGGTGACATGGTTAGTGCTCAGGACTTTAAAAATAAACAATCTCGCTGCATGCATTTAACAGTTGAAACCAACATTTCCAAGCAATAGTTAAGAAACATTTTCATCCATTATAAATATCAAACGAGTATATATAAACAAATAAGAATTGCAAAGAAACATAGTTTAATTCATTAGAAGCACACTGACTGCTGCTGCAGTATGCAATAGCACAGTATATATATATCCAAAAATAGAAAAAAAATATAGCATTGGTCAGCGTGTGTGTTTTGGAGTGCGTGCGTGCTTGCATGTGTGTACAGGTGTGTGTCGCTGTGTGTAAGTTTGTGTGAATGGGTGTGGGTAAATATGTGCATGTGTATTGGTAAGTTAGTACCGCTTGGATTTCGGGAAGAAATGTTTTGCCCCAAACTTTTTGTTACCAACACTTGTTAAATTAGCAATTTCACATTTTTGATACTTCCATTAGTACATCAATAGGGTCAAGTGCAAAACTTTCGCAAGTTGGAAATGTTTAACTTCAATTGTTCTTGCATTGGCACATGAATGTTGTGTGGAATAAGCTGATGTTAAAGTATTGCATTTCTTATGAAAAGTTCAGGCAAGCAAATGGAATTTTCATAGAAGTCAGTTGGATGTGCTCATAATGAACTAAGCCATTAAGTTTGGTCCATATTGATAAAGATATAAATTTATGACTTTGCAAAACCAGGTTGGAAGATATGTATGCATGGTAAAGGCATCAATCTTTCCACTTTATACTAAAAACAATGAATTGATTGAAACAAACAATGAATTGATTGAAACAAACAATGAATTTGCATCAAATTATTGAATATAATAATTCAAACAGATTTGTAGAACTGACTGAAATAGTTGTATGGACATATATAAGAAAAACAGCATACTTCACATCTTATATAAGAGCACCATACATACATACATATATATATTAGTCATTCAACTATTTTGAAATTTGTTCATTGTTCTAGGGTTATAGTGTAAAAATCTATGCTTTAAAAACTGGTTACAGTTAAACCTATTAGCAAATGAAGCAAATACTTATAGCCTGTAAAAATACAAGCAACAAAGTATATCTTTCTGGGTATGAGAAAAACAATGAAAGCCTAGATTTTGATACATGAATCAATTTGAATAGAAGAAAAAAGTGAAGCTCTAGATTTGAATCTAAAAATTATACCTGAGATTTTAAGATAGAAGGAGGCGAAGCAGAAGAAAAATCCTAGATTCAGACGATCTGCCAAATACCTGCATTCAAAACAATGGAGGATGAAACATTAATTTCATCCATTCTTTCTACATTTGTGATTTTCCTTATCACTTAATAATTATGCAAAATTATAATGGATATAACGTCTTTATGATAATATAATGCAATAAAGATTCACAAAAATAACAAAAAAGAGGCAAACAAAATTTGATGAACCCGAGGATCAAGTTTCGAATTTAGACAGTGTATGAGCATTGGGATTTGCTATACACACAGTACAATAGTATGACACTGAGATTATGTCCTTTTTTCGACTTAGCCACTCATTAAGTGAATAAAACAATTAATAAAAGTGAAAATAATCTGAACGAGTGAGATTGAGTGGACGCATGAGAACGCAGGATCTCTCCTTATAGTAAGACTTAACTGATAGATGGTGTGGTGCATTAAGAAATCCATTTAAACACATCATTCATCTTTATAATGTCAAAGGGATAGGACCATATGAACTAGTTTTAACAAGAGTAAGGAAATGACAGATATGAAATTAAAATTAAAGCAGATATTTCCAATGAATACAAATATGTTTTGGTTAAACATAAACAAGAAATGACAAATATGAAATTAAGATTCACAAAAACGTTTCAGCGAAGATGCAAAAACGATAAACTATAGTATTGGAAAATATTCATTCATGAATTTTTGGCTTTCTAGTTTCTACCATGTCATCATAACTGAAATAGGTCAGACTTAATGCAGGCAATTCTAAACCTTGATTAAAAGATGCAAACATGAAACAAATAAACAGTTTTTTTCCCTTAACCATTTTTCATACGTTACCTATTTAATTAAAACGTAGTAAAATAATATAGAAATTAAATAGAAGTAGCCACTAATTAATTAATGAACGAACAAACTTCCATTTACTCTATTAAATAAATTAAACTGATTGAATTAAGAAACAGAAAACCAGCCATGCTGCTAAGAAAAACAAATCGGTTTCTACCGGCGCACCAAACTAACCCCCAAAACCATTTCAGTTCAGAATACAAAAACATTCCAATCGAACATTAAATGAAATCAGCAAACTAAACCCCTAAATATATATTGAAAATAAATATATACTTTTAGTGAGTATTTACAGTTAGGTAAAACTAATCATGTATACATCTCCCACTTTTGATAAACTTTTTTTTGTAAAAATAAAATTTAAAATAGAACTAAAAAGATCTTTGAAAATTTGATTCTTTTCCAGCTGTTAACTATACAACTAATATATTCAAACTAATATTTTGATCTTGATATATTCATGGACGGTAAATATACAACCATAATAGGTATGAATCTTCGACAATATGTAAATAGGTAATCAAAAATGCAAGTGTGCCAAAAAATGTTTTTGTCAAATTCTACATCAAAAACAAAATTTTAGATGGGACCACTAAGCAAATTACTGTATTGCCCTCTTGAATTCCTCCAAATCTCCTAAAAATGCTATTCTTACATTTCGACAGAAAATTCTTTTTGTGCCAAATCCTTAAGTAATAGGTAATGACCAAAATATTAACTTAACATTTATAGGTGCAGGTTGAATTTAGGTATTTACCAGTCCAGCTTAATATAAATGCTTTTTATTTTTATAAACAGTAGAGTTGAATTTTAGTTTTAATTTCAAAAAGGAACTATTAAACAACCAGAATGTTTTAGACAGTTCAGAAATCTTTTTTGTCATGCTACTTCCATAATTTTGTGAATGGAATGTGCAATGATACGGTACTTGAGTGTGTGTTGTAGCCTATTTAGAACTATGGCTACTATTAATTATCAGTAGCCTATTTTGGACAGTTCATAATCGCATAGAAAAAAATAACACTATACATAAAAGCACTATCATTTTTCTATGCGATTATGGACATATAAATGCACTGAACATACAATTAAAAGCACTAAACATAACGATATCAATTCGAGTAGATTATGAACATGTTTAACGAACATTTCAGTAAAAGAACTGGACATACAATTAATTAAACCATCTTAAATGAAAAACTGAAATTAACTAAAAAGCAAAGCAAGCCGTGCATATTAGAGCGTCCATTTATAGGAAAATCTGTTCACTCGATGAAGGAGATCTATTGATTGGTAGCACCAGTTAAAAGCTACAACTCCCGACTTCATTTTAATAAGTGCAGAAAATTTCAGCATATTAACAAAATTAAAAGGAAAAAGAAATTCCGACAAGAGATTTAAAAAAAGAAAAGAAACCTGGCGACGGTGGTGCTGGAACGAGGCGAAGGAGGCAATAACCCCTAGAATGAATATCGAGGTAGAGGGGGGTAATCCTAGAACAGTAACGAGGCGGAGGGGGAAGCTAGAGGTGGAGGTGGCGATAATGGAGGGGATGGAAACCCTAGATTGGAATTTTTGATTTACAGAACGATTTTGGGAAATGATTTTGGAAGAGTGGGAAACGCCCGAAACGGGATAAGTACCAATAATAAACAAAATGACACTCCTTTCCATGATACTTTCCCCTATTTACAAAATCACCGGAGTTGGTAATGGAAATAACCATTGTAATCATTTGTAATGGAAATATCCATTTGAAATTTTTAACGACTATAACTGTTACAAATTAAAAACGAAAAAGGGTTACAAAATGGGCTATTTGGTATTGTGCAATATGGGACAACTTGTTTTTGTTTTGACATGCGACAACTCCATATATCATCAATTTGCGATAGCTTGTCTTAATTTCAACTTGTGATAACTTGCTTAAGCCTTCAACCTATGATGGCTTATGGCTATCAACTTGTGATAGTCCCTTGCTTCAACCTACGATGATTTATAGCTATCAACTTGCGATAGCTTGCTTAAGTCTTCAACTTGTGGAGGCTTTGACCCTATCAACTTACACTAGCCCAATTTCTTCAACCTGCGATAACTTACATATTTGGGTACAACATTTGCCCTCATTTATAAAAACATTTAACATTATTACTCTTAAACTCTCCCCGGTTTAAACTCTTCGTAATTTATAGCTTCTTATCTTGACCTTACATTTCCCCCTTTTTGAAATCCAATGGTTAGATTACTTTCTTCCCTCTTCTATAAATAGTTCATCTTTCCCATTTCCTTATTTTTACCATTTCAATCAAAATCACTAATTTTCTTAAATTTAATTTCTTTTATATAATTTAGTTTCTTTCCTGGACAAGATTCTCATTAGGTAATCCTTAATTTCTTGTATTATCATTACATTGATTGCTTTCCATATTATTATTTATGTGATTTTGGATCCCAATTCTAAAATTATTAATCATGGTCTTTTATGTGAATCTAGTCGAGTTTCTTCATAATTTATGCTTTGATCTTCTATTACCCTGCTTAAATTACTTATTTTCTTAGCAGATTTTGGTTTCCATAATCCGATAACCATTTTTAATTTTCTACCACTTCTAATTATCGATAGCTTGCCTTATTTTTTATCACCTAAATAGGCGATAACCCCGAGCGACAACTTGTTAATAGTGATAATGTAACGACCCAGAATTTCAATCATTTGAATTTGGAATATTTAAGTGAGTTTAAATATTGAAAAGGTTGATTTTATAAATTTAAGAACTTGTATTTCAAAATATAGCCATTTAATTGATAATTAATTGTCGAATTTAATATTTGAAGTTGTTTAAATAATTGAATCTTGAATTTAATATGAATGAAAACGATTTCAAACGTTGATCTAAAATCTATTTGAATAAGAAGGAAGATAGTAAACTTTTAAATTGGATTTAAAAGTGAATTAAACTGTTTTGGGAATTACTCATTTTAATTAACGTGTAAAAATAGCCTTCTGGGGCACTTTCTTAGATTTTGACGAAACCGGTTTCATTGGATCCGTAATAGTATATTATAGTATGCCATCAAATTTCATGGCAATTGGATGTATCGTTTGGTCGTGCGAGTTTGAAACGCATAGAAATTAATTAAGGGAATTTTAATTAATATAACTTGATTTTGAAAAGCTATCTTCTGTATATGATGAAATTGGCTTTCGATATATATTCCATTTTGTTCGGAATAGTGATATAACATATATAAGCCAGGTAGTACGCTTCATTTGGAGTTCAAAATTTTTAAGCGTGAATAGTGTTTTGCAAAACTTCTATATAAGGACCTCACAATTGCTCAAACCTTAGAAAATAAACATCAGTTGTCATTCATCTTCTTCCCTTCCAAAGGCCACCATCCATCGGCACCATTCCAGGCCGAACTAGGCTTCGACCCTAACATGAAAAATGTCGACATTGATAAGATGAGGAAAATCAACGATGGGATCAACGAATGGACGACGATAAGAGCATCGGTTTCCCTCCATTCGAGCACAGTTTAGGACTTGGGTTGGGTTCGTGCTTGCGCATGGCATGCACGGCAGGTGGCAGCGGCAAGGCAAGCGGCGCGGCGTGTTGGTGGATGGTCGGCGGCGGCTCGGCAGGTGGTGCGACGTTCGTTCTATCGAAAAAAAAGAAGTTGCAGCCTGAAAGGAAGCGTGCGCGAGAGGGAAGATGGAGATAGGTTAATTTTTAAAACTTTAATTACTTTAAGCTAACTATAATATTAATTATATCGTACGTTAGTTATTTCATAACTCATTCGTACGAGGCTTAATTGAACGCGACAAGTTACGTTGCGATCGTATCGATGAAGGCTATGCTATGGAATTGGATTGGATGGATTCAGAGCTAGTGAGAATTTTGGATTAAAATTGGAAGTTCATTCAATTTCGATTGAAAACGAAATGTTTTGGCAATTATTAAAATCAATGTCAGTTAATCTCACGTTTTTGGTTAACTAGAATATTATATAGTCAATGAAATTTATTTGTTGGATGCGAGAACATTTTATAGTTGATTGTTATTGACTGTTTGGATGAATTACTAATTTATATGGTTGGTTTGGATATATTCCCACATATTGGAGCGGATGAGACCCTATTATGTTCCCATGTAAGAGCGGACGGCCCTTTATATACGAATCCCACCTTGAAGCGGTTTATTTACATTTTTATGATTATATATACTATATGTGATGCAAGGGAACGGGTTGGAGGGATCCAACAGGATTCCTCACACTATTGGTTTATTTTCCTATATATATATATATATATATATATATAGTGATATATGACTTGTTGAATGTCATATTGATGACATGGACATGACTTTGCTTATTTAATGCTTTAGGTACACTAGGCCTTATATTTTGGTATTTTAAAATACCATGAAATAGCGATTGATTTTAAAAGGAGATTTCAAAGTGATTTTGAAAAAATTATATATGTTTTAAATAATTTTCTTGAATTATTGAAGAATTAATTTATTTTAAAATCAAAGGTGTGATTTTTGTAGATATTATAATTTAATGGTTTTATCAAACATTTTTAAATAGAGTTTTGAACTGTGAGTAGAGATGTTTAAAATCTTGGAAAATAAGCCTATCTTTATAATAAAGGGATATGGTTTTAAAAAGAAAATAGAAATATTTTTTTATAAATATTTATTTACCATTTTATATAAATTAATATATATATATATATATATATTTATAGGTACATATATTATAATTTATTTATAAAAATGAGATTTACAAATATGATAATTTATAAAGGTGATATTTTACAAAGGAAGTGAAGATTTGTAAAATCATATCTTGTTAATAAAAAGTATGGATTAAACGGTATTTGTAAATTTAGGGAAACTTTTATCATCGGATGAATGGGAAAATAAATCATAAAGAGGTGGATTTATTATAGGATGTGGAATGTTGTTTTTGAAAATAGTTGATTCTATTTTGGAAATTAAAGGTGAGGGTAAACTGGAAGATGTCGAATGATTTTATAAATAAAAAGGGATTTATAAAAGGAATCCATGAATATGGGAGCAATGTTTCAAATAGGTTGAAATTATGTTTTTAAGTGGGATTTTATAAATAAGTGAGATTTATAAAGGGATAGAGTTATAAATAAAGCTCTATAAATAAATGAATTTTATGAAAGGAAGTTTTATAAAATAGATAGAGATTTATGAATCTTGTTTATAAAATATGGAGATGGTTATGTGGAAAGTTAAGTATGGATTTTTATCAAGGAAATATAATTAAGTTTTAAAAGTTGTTAATTTATATTAATATTGTTTTAAAAAGTGATTTATCAATATTTTAATATTTTGAAGGGTTAATTATTTAAAAAATTTAGTATTTAATAAAATGTCGAAGATAAATTATTATTATTATTTTAAAATGTTTTAAAGTTAATATTTATTTATTTATAATGTTTACTATTATAGAATGATAGTGTTTTAAGTAAATGATTAGAAATTATGTTTTAAAT
Source organism: Allium fistulosum (assembly GCA_030737815.1). Classification (NCBI taxonomy): domain Eukaryota; kingdom Viridiplantae; phylum Streptophyta; class Magnoliopsida; order Asparagales; family Amaryllidaceae; genus Allium; species Allium fistulosum. The sequence goes on along the minus strand of CM060904.1, from coordinate 285,172,641 downwards.
GGTTTGGTAGATTTATAATGGAGTTATGAATGATTTTAGAATTGAATAAAAAGGGGAAATCTTCCTAAATGTTGCCGTTGAGATAAGTATATGGATATTTTTCCAAGTATTGAGAATAGGGATTTGTGAGTATATATGTATATCTTTGTAAAAGTATTTTGGTATAAATATTTACAAAGGGATTTGAGAAAATCGAAGAATTTGTTAAAGGAGGCTTAGTGTTGCTTGGTGCTTAACCAATGTTGGTTTTCACTATGGAATTAAATCCCTGAGTGAATGTTTGTTATTCGATAGTTAAATAACCGACTATCGAAATTGGACCATAAACGAAACTTTGGAAATATCTAGGAGAAACACGTGAGTTATACGGCATCGTCATCTCCGATGATGCTATACTGTGTGTATAAATCTCGTTTCGTTCTTCTAGGATAATGATAAGGAAATCCATCCACTAACGGTTAGGAGGTGATCTACGCTCTTATCTTTGACTATTTATTTCCTAAAAGAATCGGGGTTGAGTTTACTGGGAATTATCAAATGTTGTTTCGAAAAGTTCGGGATCGGGTATGTTATTCGAAAACCACTTCGATCCAACAAATGCATTTCGAAGTGAAGACATCTTGAAGATGATGGAATTTGGAGATGGAGCTCTCAAGTGTTTCGTTCAGTCCCAAAACAGACTTGTATGGATGCATGCTGGTATTGCATTGTTGCTTGGAGGGCAGTATTAGCATTCCAAGTGGGAAGTGCTATATAAAGGTAAAACGTAGCCTCAAGCCTCATCAACCGGGAATGACTAAAACATGGGAGATGTGGCAGGGCTAAGTGGGTCGCTCCTAAGTAGGGTATGATCATCCCTATCTAGAGTTGCTATTATCTCTCATTTGTATGCTTCGAGGCCTATTAATGGAGGGGTGATCATATTCGGTACTATCTAGTAAGGGGTAGGCCCGTCCTATGTTGGCAGGGGATCTAGGCGTGGTCCTCGATGTTATTTTATCTAGAGATGCACCGTGATGGGCGGTACCCCAGTAGCCCAGTCATTGTATGGAATCCATTCTCCAATAAGCACCGCACGTACTTAGTTGTGCCCAACTATGCTGAAACATGAGATGCAAGCATTTCAGCTATATTCGTATTTTACTTCGACCCCTAGATATTATTATAATATAAATGGATTTTCTATAGAAATTGTTTTGATTATCGTAAGGTAAAAACCCGTCTGTGTTTATGTGCGGCGTGGTCTTATGAGATACTTTTGATTTTCAAATGGTTTTCTAGAACTTTAAAATCCGGTTGGGTGTGTTTTCTCACGCTGGTTTTTCAAACTGACTCGAGTGTTATTTTATTATAATGCTGGAGTCGGACCGAGCTTATTTATAGATTGCTTTGGATGCATAGGAGCTCAGGAGGTGAGTTGGAGGTCTTCAAGTCGTAATCCTGTATATGTTTATTTTCCGCTGCTTTGATATGGAAATTATCAGCAATTGTGAGAGCAGGATGTTATAACTGTCCAAGCTGATGATTTTGATTATTGTTATACTCTGATGTATGTATGTATGTAACAGTTTCTCTTTTGTAAAGATCATTGATGTTACATTATATGTTGTTCCGTTGTGATTATGAGATTCTGTGTTGCTTTTAATTTCTTTTCTCTTTCTCTTCTCTTATTCTTTCTTTCTCATAATTATTCGTCTTTCCGTTCGATTTGGGCTGGACAAGTGTGGTTTATTTTCAACTTGAATAGTGCGGATTGACAGGTCATTACAGATAACGTATTTGTTATCTCAATATGCGATGACTCATCTTTCTTGTCTTACCCAACATGCGATAGCTCACTATGCGACAACCCACCTTATTTTACTTATTCAATATGCGACTGCTCAAGATGTGACAATTCATTTTGTTTACCTTACTCAACTTGCGATAGCTCAATATGCGATTGCTCATTTTGATTACCTTACACAACTTGCGATAGCTCAACACATAATAGCTCATTTTGTTTACCTTACTCAACTTGTGATAACTCAATATGCGATAGCTTATTTTGCTTACGTATTCAACACATGACAACTCAATTGGCGACAACCCCTTCTATTTGTTTTAATCAATGTGTGATAGCCTATGTCATCAATATGCGATGTCTTATATTATCATCATGTGATGACCCAATTTGCGACGATCTCTTTTTTTTGAGAGAAATGTGTGATCCTCAAAAGTAGAGGAGAGCACACATGTATGTATATATACATATATCACTGAAAACAAAGGAGCTGCTAATATGTCTGGTAGGTAACAAATCATAATACAAAAAATCAAAGAAAATGGAGTCAGGTTCTTCTAGAATGAGCTCCGGCAAGGCCACCGCCCGATACTGAGGTATTAGAAGTACCCTAAAAATACATGGTGCAACCCAGTGTGAATGGGATAAATAAGTAGCTCAGCAAAGAAAGAACTTCTCACTACAAATGTGGAAGATCCAGAACGAACACCTCATTGCAAATGCGGATCATCTAGAATGAACGTCTCGCTACAAAAGCAGACGATCCATGATGCTACCAAGTGTACAAATGCGATCAACTAGCAGCTCCACCATTGAAAGAACACCTCACTACAAATGCGAAAGAACCAGAAAGAACGCCTCACTGCGAACGCGAAAGATACAGAATGAACGCCTCACTGCAATCCTCGCGACAACAACCTTAAGAACCTGCAAATAGCAATATAGCACCATTTCTGGCCTAAACATGTATCTGTAGATGACACTAAAGAAAAATATAAGAATAATACATATATATGTATATAAATAAAATTTATATACATATATATGTATTGATGAAGTAAAAGTAATAAAACTAAAGTTAAAATTATATAATAGTAAAGAAACTAAAATAAGAGAAAGACTACTAAAAGGATCAAAGTTCATTATGCAACCTCTTAACTAACTTTAAAATTATGAAATAGTGATTTTGAAAACAAAAGGAACATTATGAAACAAAATATAAAGCTAAAAGCCAATAAACTATAAAATTTAAAAAAATTAACATTATGCTATTAGTCCATGAGTTGATGGTTTTGATGACAACAACCTTAGAATAAGATTATAAAATATAAAAACTAACAATATAGTTTAGATATATATGTATATGTAGGATTTAACCATGCGGGTACCAAGAATGAAGACTGTACAGTATAGAGATTCAAGATATCAAGATTGAAGACTCATGAGTATCAAGATTATCAAGAGTTCAAGATTTCAAGACAAGTATTGAGTCTAGAATTATGTTAAAACTTCATAATAGCACTGAAATCTTCACTCCATTTTTCTTTTGGGATGGAACCCATTTCTACCTTTTAATGGCTTACAAACCCACGACAAGTAGCTTACAAACCTACGACAAGTGGCTTACAAACCCACGAACATTCTGGTTTTGTACAAGTTCTCGAGTCCTGATATGGTGAGATATTCTGCAGGAAGAAGCTTGCAAAACTACTTCAAAATGATTTTCAAAACTACTTCAGAATGATTTTCAAAACTGCTTTTCAAAATGTTTTAGCCTTAAAAATTATCTTTTCAAATGATTTTCAAAAAGATGTTTTAGCCTTAAAATATTCTTGTTTTTAAACTTCGTTTATTTTAAACTATCTTTTAATTATAATATATTTATACTTAGATTTAAATATAAAATTATAGTAAAATTATATATATATATATATTATTCTCTATATTTATCTATGTATTTTATCTATAGTCAAGTATATTTATAAATTTTAAAATAGTTTTAATATAAGATAAAGGTTATTTTCAAAGAAAAACAAATCATCAAAATTTCCTTTGGGATGTCGACATGCCCTAGTACCCCATGTCGACATAGTGACAGTTAGATTCAAAAATTTGAATTTCAAAAGAAGTGTCTATTCGTCATAACCTTTCACGAATGGACATGACTGTTGTTCTTCTATAAATAGGGGTTAGTTTCAATGAATTTTTAATCAGATTTTCTGGTTTTTCATTTCTCTTCTTCTTCCACATTTTCTTATTCAAAATCCTATCATTACTCTGCCGAAATCAACATTGAATCTTACTAGATCATCTCTGGTTTGATTCTCTATCACTATCTCAACAAGATCTAAGTGCTATTCAGAGTTATAGGCTTCTTTGTAATCTATCTAGCGAGAAAAGGTGTGATTGTAGCCTTGGAAATCAATCAAGCGAGAAAAGGTGTGATTGTAGCCTTGGAAATCAATTGGGTGAACTTGTTGCCCCGAAAATCAAGTATCTCTACCTAGAGGATTGTGATTCTGGAGGGTGTACCTCATAGCCTTGAAACCGAGGGTTGTAATTGTTGAATTGCTTTTGAAAGGAAATCCGTACTTAGTTGTGCGGGACTGGATGTAGGGTAACTCTGAACCAGTATAAAATCCGGTGTGTTCTTTCCTTTACTGCATTTTCTTTATTTCTGCATCTGTGTTTGTTTCTGTGATTATATCTATGTCTGAATATTGCATTCATTTGTGTTCAAATTAACATAAACTCAAAAAGATTTAGTAATTTCTTATAAACACTATTCACCCCCCTCTAGTGTTATTCCTAGCCTTAAGATCCGTAATCCGCATTCCTCACATTTGGTATCAGAGCAAGGTTTTCAAAAATTTCATAATCTGATTTTTGAAAAGTTTTCAAAATGGCTACCAACACTGGTACTGTTATTAACTCTAGTATCCATGTCACTAGTTCTTTTGTAGAAGGTCAGTCTACTACCAGACCACCACTTTTTAATGGCAGTAACTATGCATATTGGGAATGTAGGATGAAAATATATTTACAATCTGTAGGATTAGATACTTGGAATATCACACAAACTGAATATTCTGAACCCACAACTGATTTTGCACAGTGGACCGCTGAGCAAAAGACTATTGCACAAAATAATTCTAAAGCAATGAATATTCTGTTTTGTTCACTTGATAGGAATGAATTTAATAGAGTGTCAGTTTGTAAGTCTGCATATGAAATCTAGAAAACTTTGCAAGTGACTCACGAAGGAACAAGCAAAGTTAAACAGACCAAAATTTCCATGCTCACAAATCAGTTTCAGTTATTTAAAATGAATACTAATGATTCTATTTCAGATATGTATAGTCGATTTCAAGATATTGTGCATTATTTAATATCCTTGGGAAAGGAATTTTCGAAAGAAGATCAAGTCAGAAAAATTTTAAATTCTCTCACTCCAGAATGGGATCAAAAGACACTTGCAATTGAAGAGGCAAATGACATCAGTACCTTAAAGATAGAAGAATTGATTGGAAATCTAATGTCGTTTGAAGTCCAAATGATCGGGAGAAGAGAAAGCAAAGCATCTGAAAAGAAATCAATGGCACTCAATGCATTAACCGACGGATCAGACTCAAACAGTGATAATGATGAAGAGATAGCATTTGTGACCAGGAATTTTCGGAAATTCCTGAAATATAGAAAATGAATAATCTCAGGAGAAACAACTATAAGAATTCTGGAAATCGAAGTGTAGTGCCAAACAATGTCAAATGTTTCAACTGTGATGAACCAGGCCATATCAAAAGAGATTGTCTGTATCCAGAAAGGCAGAATCCTCCTATAAACAATGAATCAGTAAAGAAATGGAAGCGTGCATTTACTGCTACTCTAGATGACTCAGACTCGTCCTCAAGCGATGATGATCAGAAGATAGATAATTCAAATTTGTGTTTCACGGCAGTTCATGACTTCAACGAATTCAAGGAAACGGACTTAGAAAAAGGTACACATTTACAATACAATTGATTGAAATTGCATGCTTAGAATTAGATGATTAATTGCTTGATTGATTGATCTTGAATTGGTGTGTTGATTAAATTTTAAATTTATTTTATTATTATTATTTTATTATTTTATTTTTATTATTTTTTAATAATATAATAATATTTTCTGGAATATACTATGATTCTAATAATATTCCAGATATATACATATATATAGACATTAAAATAATAAGTATGTATATATATATTAGAATTCATAGGAAAAATAAATCATAGAAATTCACCGGCACATGTTGACATGGTCCCTACCATGATGTCGACATGGGTACAAATTTTGAAATTCAAATTTTGAATTCAAATGGTTGAATTTCCCTCCACCTTTTCACTTCATTCAATACTCTGAAAAGGCATCTTTTGACCAGAGAACATGTCTTTCAAAAATCTATTTATTCACTATCTTTTATCACAACTTTTCACTTTCATTTTCAAATTCAAACTCTCTCTTCAAAACTTCAAGCTCTCTACTCTCTACTTTAATGGCTTCTTCAAGCAACCCCTCCACCATGAGACTTTCCAGAAACTTGAAAGAGCAACTCCTCAATAATTCGGAGGCCATAAAAGCATACATCAATTATGCTAATTATGGAAAAGTCCATCCCGGAAAATTTGCTATTTTTCAAGATTTTGCTTCTTATGAAATTGATACTCTTTTTGCAAACAATCATATTCTTAGTCTTGTTGATGCTTCTCAAAATGATTTTGTTTGTTATCCAAATCTTATCAAAATCTTCTATGCAATGAAATTGAATTTCTTTTCTGTTATCCAGCTTATCTTATCTCTTAAATAAATGTTAGTATATTATATAAATATATATATATATACACAATTATTCACAAAATCAAAATTACCATCAAATTTCACTGCCTCATGTCGACATACCCTCTATGACCATGTCGACATGTAACGGTCAGAAATGACACTTTATTTTGAATTTGAAATTTGAATAACTACCATATGTCTATTCATTTCAAACGAATTTCTACACCTATATATACCCATTTCTTCCAAAATTCATTATTGAATATTATTTCTTATCTATTCTATCTCTCATTCTTCTCACAATTTCAAAAATGGCTAATCCAATTCATAACTTATCCGAGAATCTTGAAGAAACTCTTAATTCATTCAAGAATATTCTCTCGTTCATTCTTCGTAACCAGCGACACTTAGAATTGAGTCAAATGCAGATGATCAAGGAACAAGAAAGGCATTTCGAGGCAATTCGATGGATGATTTCTTCCCTGCACAAGGATGATAACGAAGCACATCCTCCTGTCTCTCTCACAAATGACAATGAAAATTGGGATGCCATCAAAGAAGACCCTATTTTCGGAGAAGAAGGATGGGTGGAAGTTCCCCATAACGTTTAATTTGTTTGCTTTATTACTTTGTTTGAATTGATTGTTTTGATTGAAATTGGTTGTTTTGATTGATTTGATTTATACTTGGTATGGTTTGATGATTGTATAAATATACATTGATATATTTATAATCGTTGATTGAATATCATGTCTATAAGTATAGTTATTTCTTAATATACTTTATTATATAGTTTATTAATGCAGGTACTTCAGTACAAGAATGAGGGGGAGTTGTATAGTTTAGAGTTTGTTTTTGTTGATGACAAAGGGGGAGAAATATAAAATAGGAGAGTTAGGCATAGATTAAGGGGGAGTTATTAGATTTAGGGGGAGTCAATAGGATAGAAGTAATATTTTATAAACAATGGTTGTCATCATCAAAAAGGGGGAGATTGTTAGTTCATGAGTTGATGGTTTTGATGACAACAACCTTAGAATAAGATTATAAAATATAAAAACTAACAATATAGTTTAGATATATGTGTATATGCAGGATTTAACCATGCGGGTACCAAGAATGAAGACTGTACAGTATAGAGATTCAAGATATCAAGATTGAAGACTCATGAGTATCAAGAATATCAAGATTATCAAGAGTTCAAGATTTCAAGACAAGTATTGAGTCTAGAATTATGTTAAAACTTCATGATAGCACTGAAATCTTCACTCCATTTTTCTTTTGGGATGGAACCCATTTCTACCTTTTTAGTGGCTTACAAACCCACGACAAGTAGCTTACAAACCTACGACAAGTGGCTTACAAACCCACGAACATTCTGGTTTTGTACAAGTTCTCGAGTCCTGATATGATGAGATATTCTGCAGGAAGAAGCTTGCAAAACTACTTCAAAATGATTTTCAAAACTACTTCAGAATGATTTTCACAACTGCTTTTCAAAATGTTTTAGCCTTAAAAATTATCTTCTCAAATGATTTTCAAAAAGATGTTTTAGCCTTAAAATATTCTTGCTTTTAAACTTCGTTTATTTTAAACTATCTTTTAATTATAATATATTTATACTTAGATTTAAATATAAAATTATAGTAAAATTATATATATATATATATTATTCTCTATATTTATCTATGTATTTTATCTATAGTCAAGTATATTTATAAATTTTTTAATAGTTTTAATATAAGATAAAGGTTATTTTCAAAGAAAAACAAATCATCAAAATTTCCTTTGGGATGTCGACATGCACTAGTACCCCATGTCGACATAGTGACAGTTAGATTCAAAAATTTGAATTTCAAAAGAAGTGTCTATTCGTCATAACCTTTCACGAATGGACATGACTGTTGTTCTTCTATAAATAGGGGTTAGTTTCAACCAATTTTTAATCAGATTTTTTGGTTTTTCATTTCTCTTCTTCTTTCACATTTTCTTATTCAAAATCCTATCATTACTCTACCGAAATCAACATTGAATCTAACTAGATCATCTCTGGTTTGATTCTCTATCACTATCTCAACAAGATCTAAGTGTTATTCAGAGTTATAGGCTTCTTTGTAATCTATCTAGCGAGAAAAGGTGTGATTGTAGCCTTGGAAATCAATCAAGCGAGAAAAGGTGTGATTGTAGCCTTGGAAATCAATTGGGTGAACTTGTTGCCCCAGAAATCAAGTATCTCTACCTAGAGGATTGTGATTCTGGAGGGTGTACCTCGTAGCCTTGAAACCGAGGGTTGTAATTGTTGAATTGCTTTTGAAAGGAAATCCGTACTTAGTTGTGCGAGACTGGATGTAGGGTAACTCCGAACTAGTATAAAATCCGGTATGTCCTTTCCTTTACTGCATTTACTTTATTTCTGCATCTGTGTTTGTTTCTGTGATTATATCCGTGTCTGAATATTGCATTCATTTGTGTTCAAATTAACATAAACTCAAAAAAAAAATTAGTAATTTCTTATAAACACTATTCACCCCCTCTAGTGTTATTCCTAGCCTTAAGATCCGTAACCCGCATTCCTCACATATGCTTCTTTGATCAAAAGAATATTATGATAATCAGTAAAATCATTATTCAAATTCAAGAAAATGTTAATGCTATTGTTATTATTATTAAAAATATTTTATTTTTGTTTAAATAACTTTATGACATTTCTAACCTTATTAAGATATTCTTTAAAATGATTATTTTTGGCTAATCTATATTTAGCATTTGAGGTCCAATTGAAACAAAATGATGCTATTGTAAATATCAATCTATTAATATGACTAGAATTATTATTAAAAAGTCTTTGGTTTCTCTCAAACCAAATATACCAACATATTATAATGAATAAATCATCTAGTAAAAATTTATTTCCCATTTTAAACTTAAATCTAAAATTATTCCAGTATAAATCACAATCAGAAACTTTAGTTGTAAGAATAAAGTTAAAGATTTTAAGAGTATTGTTAAGAATGTAACAAGTATTCATATAATCATAATAAATATGATTAATATCTTCAAAATGCAATTTACAAAAAGTACATTTATTATCAATTTGCATATTCTTTTTTTAAAATTCAGTAGTATTTAGTTTCCCATGCATGATTAACAACATATGAATCTTAGTTTTTGGCGAGGCATTAGCTTTCCAAATAAATTAAAAGAGTTATTAGTAACTACCGAGAAATTAAGAAATTTATATAAAGTATTAGAAGTGAATTTCTTACTTTTGTCCCATTCCTAGTTAATAATATCATTTTCGCTATCAATATTATATAAATTATATCTTGCACATAATAAATAAAATTGTCTAAGAGTTGTACCTTCTAAGATTCTATTAAAACTAAAGTTCCTAGGGGATCATTATCCAGAGAAAAAACATCTATAATTAAAACATTTTTAAAGTTACAAATATCAAAAAGCTCTTTAAATTCTATCCTAAGAGGAACAACAGATAACCAACGATCATGCCAAAAAGAAGTATTATTTCCTAAATGAACAATCATATTAGTACCAAGGTTAAAAATCTCATGACATTTTAAAATTGATTTCCAAAAATTAGACAATTTGTTAATTACTGTAGGTGTAATTTGGTATAAATTATTACTACCATTATAATAATGTTTAGAAATATTTTCTTCCCAAATAGAATTATCATTTATCCTTAAATTTCCATAACCACTTCCCTAATAAAGACAAATTCATGTTACGTAAATTAATAACTCATAAACCTCCTTCCGTTTTCAATTTACAAACTGTTTCCCAATTGACTAAACATTTATGACTACTGTTGGGATTGTCACCGTAAGAAATCCCTTCTTATTATATCAATTTTATTAATCACCCAATCAGGGAAAATATGCATAGACATCCAATAGATCGGAAGAGTAGATAAAACAGAGTTGATGAGAACCAATATACCCGCTCTCGATAAAAACCTCCCATTCCAATTAGAAATTCTATTTTTGATTTTATCTATTATAATTAACCAGTCATCATGCTTAAGTTTAGTTGGTCTAATCAAAAATCCAAGATAATCAAAAGGGAAATTCATAGTTTTACAATTAACCGTATTAGCAACTAAACCTCAACCTTATCAACGTTATTTAATAATAAAACCGAACTTTTATTGAAATTATTTTTTAGCCCTGAAAGAAGTTCAAAGCTGTATAAAATAAATTTAAGGGTAATGACATGATTAGGTAAATGAGAAGTAAATAATAAGGTATCATCTGCAATTGAAGAATAGAGAGACCATTGCGCGAGATTTCACTACCAACGCACCCTAAAGAACCATTTCCATCTACCTTTTTAATAATCATAGAGAAAATGTCTGCAGCTAAATTAAACAAAAGAAGCGATAAAGGATCACCCTGCCTTAAACCACGTTTTGATTGTATTTTATTTCCTAAAATTCCATTGACCATTATACTAGAATTACCAGTTTTAAGCAACGTCATAATCCAACTAATTCATTTGCTACTAAAATCTCTAGTTAGTAACATATCAATAAAAAAATCCCAATCCACTGAGTCAAAAGCTTTCACAAAGTCCAGTTTTAGAATCGCACATGTAATGTTATTCTTACAACAGTGATTTATGTGCTCTTGAACAGCAGCCACTCCATCAGTGATATTTCTACCCTTAATGAAAGCTGTTTGTGAACAATCAATTAGTTCATTCATTCTTATGCTAAGTCTATTAGCTAAACTTTTGAAATAATTTTAACAGAATAGTTAATTAAAGAAATTGGTCTAAAATCTTTTAAATTATTAGCACCGATTGTTTTATGTAATAAAATGACGTTTGCAAAATTAACTCTTCCTAATTGTAATTTCCCGTTATAAAATTCATTAAACATGCTAATTAAATCAAATTTTAAAACATCCCAAAATAATTTTTAAAATAAAATAGGAAACCCATTGGGACCAGAGGCTTTATCACTAGGCATGTCGTTAATAGCCTTCAAAATCCACTTCAGAAAAGGATTATCAAAGTCAGTAAATTAATTCTAGAATCAATAGGATATAGTTCATTCCATCTAACGTTTATCCTGTGCTTATTCTTATTGCCAAAAATATCCATATAGTAATCAGTAAAGACCTTATTTAGATCTCTTTGATCGACAAATTCAACATTATTCACAAAAATAGAATTTATTGTGTTGCTACGTTTTCTACCATTAGCCATATTATGAAATTTTTTGTATTATTATCGCCTTCATTAATCCATTAAATTATAGATCTCCGTTTCCACATAATATCTTCTTTTTCTAAGATTGAATTAAGTTTTTCTTTTAGATTAGCGAAAACATTACGTTCCCCTAGATTAAGTTGTCTTGTTTCTTCTATCTTGTTAATTTTAAGCATTTCAGAAAGTAAATTTTCTTTTTTAATTTTAATACTGCCAAAAACATTCTTACTCTAATTTTTAAGAGAATTCCTAAGACCTCTGAGTTTTAAAACAAATTTTTTTGCTGGGTTATCCGTATTCCTGATATTATAAAAATTCATCGATATCCATTTACTTTTAACTAGGTCAAAGAAATTGGATTCTAATAACCACATTTAAAAGTTTTATTAATAATTCTATGATGATCACAAGTAAGAATGATAGGGCAATGGTCAGAGTATGTAAAAGGTGAACCAGTGAATCGATAATTAGAAAACTTCGATTTCGTCGCTGATAAAAAATCTATCTAATAGAGCCATAGAAGGGGATTCCCTAGTATTACTCCAAGTGAATTCTATATTAGTTAAAGGCATTTTTATCAAATACTACTAATAATAAATTGATCAAACTCTTCCATGGAAGAGAAATCTCCTTCTTTGGGATATCTCTCTCCTAAAAAATGCGTAACATTGAAATCTACTCCCAAAATCCAAGATCCAGGAGCGAATGATCTGAATTCTACACATTCGCTCCATAGAACTCGATGACCAATTTTCGACTTTGGTCCATAAATGTTAGAAATATTCAATAAAGATTTATCACTAAGGTAATGAGAATTATATGTAGAGAGTGCTGCTTAGTAATAGTTTGAAGAAGTTTAAAAGAATTATCACGCCACCCTATAAGTAAACCCCCAAAAGCTCCAATTGAAGGTAAACAAACCCAATGTCTTAAAATGATAACCACCTAATCTTCTATAAAAACGAAGATCATGACAATCAATTTTTGTTTCTTGCAAAAGTGCTATATCGATAAAATAATCTTTAAAAAATGTTTTAATTTTATCACATTTATTTAAATCATGAATACCCCTAATATTCCACCCGATAATCCTCATAATCCAGCTGATCTAACCCTCTCCATTTTCCTACTCCTAATATAAGCAGAATCTAATTCATCGTTAGTAAAAACAAAAGCGGTATCCCTAGTTAACTGACACAACTCACTGGTGGATAAACTACTAAGAGCATAGGTAGAATAACTACTACCTAAAGAAACCATACCTGAGCCTGAATTCGTAGTGCCAATCATAGCACTCGAATCAGGTGACTCACCCATACGCGAAGAAAGACTGCTACGGACCCTGGTACTACGACGAACAACACCATTGGCAGCGACTGATTTCCTACGCCTACCTCTCTTTGCCAAAGTAGATAAATTTGGATCTCTATTAATAAAATTACACTCTCCACCATTCACTGTAGCTAAGCTTGAATTGTTCATTGTGCATTTCAATTTCAAAGACACCAGATTACTTTCAGTCTGAATATCATTTCCCAAGCCTACAAAACTAACACCTTCATTGAAATCAACACTTTCACAATTTAAAACTTCATCCCCATCTGTACGAACATCACCGTCTAGCGGATCACTTCCATCTCCAACCAACAGCAACTCACAACCTAGTCGAGCAACAGATCCAGGCAAATCACTCAACTTCTCTCCATCTAAATTCCCAACCACACCACTCAAACAATCACCATATTGGAACAAACTGCTGATGTTAATATCCTACACTATGTACATTCTCTTGTGCACATCAACATCCTTGTGTATATCATCACAGAACACACTGGAAATACTATATCTATTATCAATTTCAGGGACATGTACAACCATGCTTAGATCAGAGCCACCTTTATAATTACTGACAGCATCACCAACATCAATAAATAGAGCATCTCCATCCCCCATAGATCCAGACAAATCACTCACCTTCTCTCCATCTAAATTCCCATCCACACCACTCAAACAGTCACCAAAAAGAGACAAACTACTGTTGTTAACATCCTTCACCGTGTACATGTTCATGTGCACATCAATATTCTTGTGCATATCATAACAGAACTCGTTGGTAATACAACATATATTATCAACTTCAGGGACATGTACAACAATGCTCAGATCAGAGCCACCTTCACCTTCATCAACAAACAGAACATTCCAATCCCCAGCAGACATAACCACACCATCTAACAGAGCATCAGATCCAGACAACCCACTCTTTACCACTTCATTTATGCACATGCTCCTATGCACAACAATACTCTTGTGCATATCATCACCTAAAACATTGGAATCACAATTTATTTTATCAACTCCCAAGAACTCAGTAGAATCATTTCAATCACCAGAGATAGGCAACCCACTGTTCTAATCGAGGCTATCCTTATAATTATTTACAAAACCACCTACTTCATCCTCCTTGTTTACAACACCACTCTCAACATCCACCAACGAACTGCCATAAGTATTATGGCATTCAAGCATCTTATTTACCAAACTGTCTTCTTGTAACAATGGTTCTAAAGAAGATTTAACATTATTAATACCATCAACCAATTCAGATTTCTTATCAGAAACCTCCACAGAATTAAGACAATCAAATTGATTAGAGGTGACTAACTCAAACCTTTCCACTTCACATGAATTATCTTTGGATCTTTTTCTATGAACATGGACAAAATCATTATTTAGTTCTCTCACATGAAATAAAGAATCAATAACCCTCTTGGGATAGACATGATATCTGAAATCATTTAATGAATCGTTGTTATCAAATGAAAGAGCATCCAATTTATAGTGCACAACATCAGGATCCAAAAGCAATGGATCAAGGAAATAAGAATCATCCCTTTGAGTAACAACAAAAGCATCATATACATCCTTGATAGCTTTAGAATTGATCGAAACACCATTATGCTCTATAGAGATAGAAAACATACCTACAGCCGAGACCTCATCAATCTCAGAAGAAGCGTAATCTTCAAAATATTCTTTAGGATCACCAAATTTATTTTTATAGTTCTGCCTATATTAACCGCATTTATAACATCAAAATGACAGAATAATTCCTCCAAGAAGCCAATTCCTTCCTTCCTTTGCACCCATAAGTGATCTAACAGAATTCTTTTAAGCTTCATACATTTCAAGACAAACTGAAAACCATGATCAATAATAGAAGGATCAAAACGCCTGTCAGCATTAAAATCGAATTTCCTCGAATACTCAAACTTTTTATGCCCAAAGAAACCACACTCAAAACATCTTATAGGGTCGCGACAATCCATAGCCATATAGGAATAATCCCCACAACAAAAGCAAAATTTGCTCCCTTTTCTTAAATCGATCCATTTCTTGAATTTGGGTGATTGAGAGAAAACTTAAGAAGCAGAGACTTTAGAACCTTTAACAACCTGGGCAAAAGAACGTGATGGTGGAGGATTACGATCATTAAGAGAAAAAGAATGGAGATACGAGATTGAGGAAGAGAAAGCGAGATAAAGGACGAAGATTGCGGAAACGAGAACGAAACTGTCACCATTTTTTATTTTAATTTTTTAAATTGATTGAAATTATTTTATGCAAATATGAACTTAATCATATCAATTATTTTGAAATTAGGTTTCGAACAATTTTTTTTGTTATATAATAATTTTCAAAAAAAGAACAAAAGAACAACTTAGGTACATATAAATTTGCTGTATTTTTTTGTTTATTCAACATGGAATAGTTCTATTTTCTATTCTATTATCTTATTAATTGAAAATTTACTAGTTTCATTATATTGGAAATTTATTAGCTTGACTATCGTTGGAGCAACTTATATATGACTTTTGTTTTTTTCCTAATTGAAATTTTATTACCCCATATGTTTGGTTACAACGATATAGGTGTGATGGCTGGAAATAAAAAAGAATCTTCTAAAGGATCACAAAGTACTCCCAAGCATAAGAAGCCTTCCGAGGAGAAACTTTATACCAATCGCCAATCCTACTTCTCAAGGCAGGAGGACACTAATTCTCTATCGTAACATTTTAAGGTTTCTGGAATTGAGACCAGAGTTCTTGGTCCTTATAACAGGATTGACACTGCTCCTAAGTGATTTTTTTGCTTTGACTTGTATCCATATCAAGCATTCTTACTACATGCCTTTCAACTATTAATACCTCAGTTATTGATGTTGATGACAACAACCATATAAAATATAGTCACTGATGTTCTACCAAGTTATATAGTATATAGTGCAGAATATTACACATGTGCCGAATCAAAG
Organism: Allium fistulosum; assembly: GCA_030737815.1. NCBI lineage: Eukaryota > Viridiplantae > Streptophyta > Magnoliopsida > Asparagales > Amaryllidaceae > Allium > Allium fistulosum. The sequence continues at coordinate 285,156,490 of CM060904.1, read as the reverse complement.
ACTATACAGTATAAAGACTGAAGATAAAGATACGAAGACTCATGAGTTCAAAGATAAAGAAATGAAGATCCCAAGGTTATAATTTAGTGTATAGATTCATTAGTATATACTGTTAAAGTCCATGATAGCAATTTCTGATCTCTATCTCCAATTTTCGATCTTTGATATTTTAAACAAAAATAAATTATTTTACTTACAAATATATTTTTAAAATATTATACAAAAGTTTTTTTAAGTCCAGAAATATTTAAAAACTCTGTTCAAATTATTTTATAAAATTATAGGATTTTCAAATCATTTTAAAGAAAATAATTTTCATTTTTCACTAACATATATCGACATACATATCTAGGATTATGGGCTGCGGAATTATGGATCATAAGGCTAATTAAACACTAGAGGGGGGGGGGTAAATATTGTTTTCTAACTTATCAAAATCCTTTTAAATTTCATTTAAATTAAATATTGAATCGAAGATTAACAACATAGAATTATACTATCAAACAGTCACAGATGCAATCGCAGATAAAAATAAAAGTAGTAAAGTAAAGAGTTAGAGAGATGACATCAGAGGTTTTATACTAATTTGGATTTCTCATACATCCAGTCCTGTACAATTGCTTGTACATATTTCTTTTCAAATGCCAATCTTTAACCAGGCAAAAAGAAAACCCAAATACAATCTCAATTTCGAGGCTACGAGACACACCTTCATGAATTTCCAAGCTCAGGGTAGACTCACTTGATTTGAACGGGCTATAACCATACCCATCAGATTCCTGGGCTACTAAGCACACCCACTTGATTGAGCGGGCTATAAGCACATCCAAGCAAATTCAAATAGAGTTGATAGTTTTTCTAAAGACAATTTCTTGAACTTTGGATACAATGGATTCTATAGCTACTTGGAAAACACTTTGATATTTGAATTGAGAGAGAGATGTTTCCAAAACGGTAAGAAAGTAGTATTAAATTAATTCAAAGAAGTATGAACTGACTCTATGTGATTTTGAAGAGATTTAAATATATGTTTCAATGGACCTTTTAAGAGAGTAAGAGAAGGGAAGAAAATTAGTAACTAGTTGTCAAAAAATTCATTTACACTAACATCAATATAGTAAATGAATAGATGTGTCCGTTCCTGAAGAGTTGCGACGAATGGACACTTCATTTCAAAATTTAGAAAACCAGTTGGTGGCATGTATGTCGGCATACTCTATGTATATATGTCGACATATACATATATATTTTGAAAACTTGTTTCTTTTAAAATGTTTTGAAAATCCTACTTTGTAAAATAATTTGACACTTTGTAAAATAGTTTGAACATAGTTTATAAACATTTTGAACTTTGAAAAACTTTTATAAATATTTTGAAATATATTTTGTTTAAATATATAAGAGATAGAAAAATAGGAGATAGAGATCAAAGATTGATGTCAAGGAATTTGACAATATAAGCTATGACTTTATACACTAAAATATAATCTTAAGATCTTCATATCTTAGTCTTCGTACTCATCAGTCTTCATGTCTATCTTTTGAGTCTTTATACTGTACAGTCTTCGATTCAATACTTGTGTAATTTTCTGCACTATATACTATATAACTTGGCAAAACATTAGTATCTGTTTTTATATGATTGTATATGATTGTATATAGTTGTTGTCTTCAAAATCAGTAACTGAGGTATTAACAAGGATATATTGACAAATATACTGCCAAATGGTTTTTTAAATTTTGAATGGAAGTGTCAATTCAATACAACTCTTCACGAATGGACATATATGTTAATTTACTATATAAAGGGGAGTGCAAACGAATTTTTCACTAACTAATTACTTACTTTCTTCCTGCTCCTTACTCTCTTGAAAATTCTCTTGAAAAATATACTCTGTTCTTTTCAAAATCATACAGAATCAATTCATACTTCACTGTATTGATCTAATACTACTTTTGTGACGACCCGTGATTTTTGGATATTTGAAATTGGAATATTTAATTGATTTTAAATATTTAAAATTTAATTTTTGACTTGAATTTCAAATATCACTATTTATTGGGTAATTTAATCATTAAATTAAATGATTTGAAGTTGGGTAAAATATTGAATCTGGGGTTTAAAGCCAGTTAAAAATAATTTAAAGGCTTATAAAATTCATATTAATAACACTGAAGGTGATAGAACTTTTAAAATTAAATTTAAAAGTGTTTTGTTTAGTTTTGAAAATATATCGTTTAAATCGATATTTAAAAATAGCCTTCCGAGGCACAGTCTCGGAATTCGACGAAACCAGTTCCATTGGATCCGTAATCTTTTATTATTATCGAATTTCAAATTTCGGAGCGTTTGGAGTTATCATGTGATCGTACGATAGATAAACGCGCTGAAATTTATATCGAAAATTAAATATTATAACTGGGTCCAAAAGCTATCTTCTCCTTACGATCGAGTTAGGACTCGAAACCTTTTCCATTGCACTCGGAATAGGGGTATAACATTATAAACGCCTTGCGGCATGCCTCGATAGGAGTTTGAAATTTTAAGTTGCATTTAAATTTAAATTTGAACTTTATAAATATATATATATTAATGGTTGATTGACATATATACTCATATCAACTGCATGCTTTACCATCAACTTACTGTAGCTAGATTTTTCAACACGCTTCCTTTGCCTTCTCGAACACACGATCCCTTATTCTTCTTCCTTTTTAACACGAAACCCATTCCCTTTTAAGTAAAAATTCCAAATGCTCGAATACTAGAAAAATATATAAAATCATGGACGAGCTAAATTCTTGTTTTATTTCTTCTTCTGTTCGAAAGTACTCAGTCTTCCCTTTCCCCACCTTCCAATCCATCTTCCCTTTTCTCGATTAAACGAAATCGAGCAGAGCTATATGCTAAAACCTTGCCTCTTCTCTTCAATTTCAAAGCGAGAGAGAGGGGAAGATCGTAATCGATCTGGATGTTTGTCGCGTGCGACCTGAGAGGCCGCGTACTCGTTCAAATAATGGTGGGGGAGAATCGGTTCTTGGTCGAGCTCGAGCGCATCGCGCGACTTAAATCACGATGGCGGCAGCTCTGAAGCGAGGGCAGAGTGGTGTTCGACATTTGTTGGGGGGCAGCGGTAGTGCTCGACTCGACGTTGTTTGCGAGTTGGTCACGTGGAACGTCGAGGTCAGAAAGACGATTTGGGATAGGGTTTCGTTGGGTTGTATTCGAGCTCGGCAGGGTAGTCGTGATGCTTGGTACGGCGAGGTATATAGCTAACTTCATCTGCTTTTAATTTAATTTAATGTATATATAGATTAGAAAATAAAAACTGACGAGAGGAATATATAAAGTTAAAATAGAATTTTTTTTACAGAGAAATATATGTACAGGAAGAATTTGAAAAAAATAAAGTGTATCTATATATAAAGCAGTAAATTAAGATGTGAATGGAAATTTATAATAAAGTTATATATATATATATATTGTAACCAAGTTAAACTGGAAAAAAATAGTTTACAGTAGAATATATGCAACAGTTCTGTTTTAATTTAATGTGTATGTATATACAAGACCTTGGGAAAAGATATAGAAATTTGAAATGTGGTAGAGTTTATATAAGATCTAATTTTTAATTCTATATAGGTTATTTTAGTATATGTAGTTTCAAAAATAAAATAAAAATAAATATACACGTATTTTTTTATTTACTTTTTAATTTTAGAAGTTAGTATTATGGGGATTAACTTGTTTTATTAACTTATTTAATTAATCGTTACCAAAATTGTTTAAAGGAAAATTAGTTTAAATTACATTATTAAATGTTAAGTGATTGTTCGGTTAATTCAAATGAAATAATTAGTTAATTAAAGTTATTTAAATGATAATTGATCATTCAATTAGTTCAAATGTTAATAAAACTTATAATGTTTGTACAAGGTCCAAAATTATGAAGGAAATAGCCGGTTTGGATCGGATTGCAAAATAAAAGCAAAGGTGAGTTAATCTCACTCATCTGGGTTGTTATTTAAATTTAAATGGTTAAATTTAAATATTTGGTTGAATGATTGAATTGATTGGATATGGTATATTATATAGTAGTATATATATGTTGGAGTGATTGATTTCCCGCATTATATATAGCGGATGAGACCCTATGCGCCGCATAATAGCGGATGATATTTTATAAACTCATATATCGCAATATTCCACCTCGAAGTGGAATTGGTATTTTATATTGTGCTAACATCTGTGGATGCAGGGAAACAGGTTGGAGGGATCCAACTAGATTCCTCAAAATCATTTAGATGGTTTAATATTCTGTGTTATGACTATTTGATATTCTGTGATGAATTATATTGATAATTGGAATATTGGATGCTATGGTTTGATTGGATAAATTTGGACATTCTGAGTTATCAAAAATGTATAGATTTGGATTTTAAAAGAAAATAAAAAGAGAGAATTTGAGTAAAATGATTATAGAGAATTTGGGATAAATTAAAGAATGAATGGGAAAAGGATAAAAGTGGATTTTAAAATTGTTAATAAATAAATTCCATGTGACGCCCCACCTCTATACCCGCACTAGTCAAGGACACTATGGGGTAATGCCGTCGACTGGCACGAAGAATAAGGCTGTTGAGGAGCGATCATCCATGTAATTGCTTTGTGCGAGTACCGATATGCCAGATAGTATAGCATGCATTTCATCTCAAGAGGAAATCCGACATACCGATACAAACTCAAAGCTACTACACAGTGGCTATGTATATATACTTCAGAAACAAATATAGAAATAAACATAACACAAATCAGTCACAGACAATTCATATCACAAAGGCGGAAATAGATATGAATATAACACATGAAAGTGTACATCAGAGTAGTGGTCTGAAAGATCCACGATAATACAAAAGAATAGCTACAAGCTACACAAAAGAATAAGTATACATCACGGAGTCTATATCTCAAATGCATACAGCAAAAACTACTAATCTAAGTAGTTAGCCAAAAGTCAGAGTAATAAATCCCTGGAGAGAAGACAAGCAGAAGCACCTGTAACATCTCGGTCTGACCCGAGTATTATTTCATAAGAAAATATTAAACGGATCAGTCTAGCTATAAATATCAGATGACATGATATAGAATAAGAGAAATGGCATAAACGTATAATAACCATAATGGCATACTACTATAAGTATGTAAATGATAATCAACAAGAGATTAATCAATATCACAAGAATCTTCTCAAAGATCCAAATCCACAAAAGGTAATGACACACGAATTCACCAATGCACAAAAATTGATAAAACATATCAATGAAAATCACGAAAATTGGTGAAGCACAAATTCCAGAAATCAACACACGAAATCCAGAAATCACAAAAAGGGGGAGGCCTATCATGCGAACGGGAGCATGAAAGCTCACCAACATATGTATCACATGAACGAGATGCTATCTCATGGAAGCTAACCATTAATTTTTGAACACACGAACGGCCCGAAGACCATGGGGCGCTACCCCACATATGTGAGTATAAACATCACACAAACGGGGTCTAGTCTCCCTCGCAGACAAAGAGACATCGCTCAATCGCTAGTCTAAATCACGAAAATGATCGTCATGATCATCAAGAAGTGTCAATTACACTAAGCTAGTAAATATATGAGTTTAGCTTCATGTCCCATAACCACTAGCTTAACTTAAATATTTACGAACAAACTGTAGATCTTCACTAGAAAATTGTCACAAGAGATTCAATCGAACAAGTCCAAGAATTAACCGGTGAAGTAAACGCAAGCGTTTTATACCACTCGTTTTACTAAGTTGTTTAATTAGATTTCTCATACGAGTGAGGTAAAGGTTTGTATATACTAGTAGATTGGAAAACGGTTTTATAAACGAGTTTGATATTGAAAATAGAGTTGAAATCATTTTGATGAAGAAGTTTTGATATTTAATACTAGTATTGAAACCTTTATATTTTAAAGTGACAAATCATAGAAGTGATTGTAGAAACAATCAATCATAAAAATTCACATTCGAAGACGTGAATCAAATCCAAAGAAACCGATAAAGAATCCATCGAAATAGATATTCAAAAATCCCTAAAAAAGAGTCATCAAAGTCATAATAAATGATAACAACAAATAGGATCATCACGAATCGTTTCAAATTGGAAATTCAATCCCAAAAGGCAAAGTGGGCTGAAACAGCAAATTCAGTTGACTAAACAGAGATTTTCAGTTGACTGAATTCTACCTGGAAACTTTCTGTTTCCAGGTTCAGTCGACTGAACAGAGATTTTCAGTCGACTAAACCCTGCCTGGAAACTTTCTGTTTCCAGGTTTAGTCGACTAAACAGAGATTTTCAGTCGACTAAACCCTGCCTGGAAACTTTCGGGTTCCAGATTCAGTCGACTGAACAGAGATTTCAATCGACTGAATCATGTCTGGGCTGTTTTTCAGCCTATCCAAATGAAGAGCAAACTCTTCCAAAACGCAACCGGACGAACATTGGCTCTAAGGGTTTATGCCAAACAGCAACCCTGCCCTATATGCTCCTCGGTGCATCACCAAAAGCATGATCAAACATCCATAAAAGGATTTTCACATAAATTTGACTTAAAAACCCAAAAATTGGAATATTCACAAAACCAATCCAAATCAAGGGCAAATACACATGAAGAGGTATTAGGAATTCATACCTAACAACCAAAGATAATTATAGTCATAGATGTGAGATAAAAATCTCACCTTTAAACCCAAAACAAATGAAGAAGAAGCTTGAAAACAAAGGAGGATCAACCACTCTTCAATCCCAACTCAAGAAGCTTGAATCTAAGCTTTAAAAGAAGAATATTCCCCAAGTTAGGTTTAGGAATTTCTGAAATTGAAGAAGGAAAGAGTTGGAGAAGATGAAGAGAAGGCTTACCAATAGCTTCTTCTTGAATTTGGTGATAGAACTTGGATTTGCAAAGATGATTATGGCTTTGAATTTCCTAATTCTTTTTCTCTTCCCCCATTTTTGATAAAGCTTGAGTTGTATTAGGAAATGGAAGTGAATGAAGAGAAGTGGGGGTGGAGCTAGGGGCTTGTGTTAGGATATAGGGCTGAAACCCAAACTAAAGCTCTAAGTGAAAAAGTAACAAAATTCTACTATCTCCAAACATATCAAAGTTTATACTCAAAATGGTCGCAAACGGCATTTTGAACTCAATGGAGGTGGTCTCGAGTCCAAATTCGATTGTTTGCAAAAAGTAGCTTTTCGGACTAAAATCCGACGAACGATGTTATATTTAAATAAAATATTTAAATATGCAATCGATAAATATGCGGGTTGTTACATTCTAAGTATGAGAAAGGAGATTTTTGAATAAATTGGAATAGATGAAATTTAAAACTTAAGAGGTATTAATTAAAGGAATAAAGGAATTTTTATGAAATTGGTATTTCCAGTTTAAAATCATAATAAAGAGTTAAATCTGGAATTTATGAAATTTATGGATTTTGGAATAAAATTTAGTAAGTAAAGGAATTTATTTTAAAATGAAGTAAATTTTGGAAATCAATTTGAAAATTTATTAAGTGTTTGAAACTGGGATCTTAAAAGGAAGATGAGACTATGGAATTTATAAACTGGGTTTATAAAGTGAAGTAATATATCAGTGGATATTTGGAAGAATAAATTCACGGTGGGAATTTATTAAAGGAATGGGTAAATTTGGTTAAAAAATAAATAGTGATTTATTTTTAAAAGATGTGAAAGAGAAGTGTATTTCCCAAGATAGCCAAGTACGTTTTCAAAGCAAATTTTTAAGTATAAGTTAAAAGTTTTAAGGATTGTTTTAAAAGTATGTTTTAGAAAATTTATTATTTTTAAACGTTTAAGTTTTAAAGTAAGTATTTTCCAAATTTATTTAGTAATAATTATTTAAAGGTGATTGGGTATTATGTTTTAAAAGATAAAAAGTTAGTTTTATATTTTATAAAGTAGTTTTATTTTAAATATTCTTAAGGTATATATTTTTTAAATAAAGTATTAAAGTAGTTTTAAATTTAAATGTTTAAAGTATATTTTATAATAAAGTGTTTTTAAGTTATTTTTAAAATCTAAAGTATTTGTACTTGGTGATTTCAGTGGAAATGGAAAATATTTGGGAATTTATTCCATGAGAGAAAGACGGTTTGAAACTGTTTTCAAAGGGTTAAAAGGTGGAAATATATCTTGCGAAGATATTTGTGAGGTAAATAAATAATTTGGAAATTATTTATTGTTGATGGATGTTTGTGAATGTTAATTGATAGTTAAATCACCGACTATCAATATTGGCCAATGTGTTGATCGTTTCGAAGAGACCGGGATCGAGATTTATTTCTCGAAAACCACTTCGATCTGGTTTGTACGTTTTCGTAGGGAAAACGAGTTTGGAGTCGAAGATGGAGCAGTGAAGTGCAAGGGCTAATCGCTACTAATCCTGAGGATGATTCCAAAATGGATGTAGTAGGAATAGTGCCTTCGGTTCCCTTCGAACCCGGGACGGACTTGTATGGATGAATGCTTTCGGAACATCGTCAGGTGGACGGTGGGCATTCTAAGAGATGTGTTCTTAAAAGGTAACACTTAGCCTCGAGCCTCATCAACCGGGAATGACTGAAAATCAGGGGTTATGCAGCAAGGCTATGTGGGTCGCGCCCATTAGGGTGAGGTCATCCCTATCTAGATGTCCCTTTTATTTCGGCTTAGTGGTGCGGTTGCTGATCCCAACCGTGGGGTGATCTTACTCGGAATTATCCAGTAAGGGGTAGTTCCGGCTTTGTGTTACAGGGGATCGGGCGTGGTCCTCGGTACGCTGATCTAGACCAGGTACTGTGACAGGTGGTGCCCCAATGCCTAGTCATTAGTTGGAAATCCATTCTCCCTACGCGCCTGTACGGTTTTGATTGTGCCCAACTATTGCTAAAATGTGAGATGCAAGCATTTCAGCTAGATTCTATTTTACTTTCAATAGACACTATTATCATATCAGACGGATTTGATAAAAAGTGTTTTGGCTATCGTAAGGGAAAAACCCGACATGTTTATTTGTGGCGTGGTCTTACGAGATGCTTTTGATTTCAAAGGATTTTGAAACTTTAATAATCCAATTGAGTGTGGTTTTCTCACGCTGGTTTTCCAGACTGACTCGGGTGTTGTTTTATTATGATGCTCAGGTCAGACCGAGTTGTACAGATTCAGGTTAAAAAGCTAAGGAGCTCAAGAGACGAGCTGGATGGCAGAGCGTACTTCCGTATTTGATTATTATTCCGACAAGCTATTTGACTGTCCAGATTTGATGTAATGATTGTATACTCTGATAATGGTATGTGAATATAACAGTACATATTTCTTTGTATTTAAAGACTGTTATTCTATATTATATTTTGTTCCGCTGCGATTGTGAGATTCTGATGTTGTTTATCTTCTTCTTCTACCTCTTTCTTCTTTAATCCTGAAGACTCGTATTTCCGTTCACTTTTGAGTTGAGTTGGTGTGGAATATTGTCGGCTTAAAGGGGTACGGATTTGCGGGCCTTTACAAATTTCCTACAATTTTGGAAACATCTCTCTCATTTCAAAGATCAAAGTGATGTCTAAGTGGCTATAGGATCCATTATATCTAAAGTACAAGAATTTGTCTTTGGAAAAACTATCAATTCTACTAGTGTTTGTTTGGGTGTGCTTGTAGCCCATTCAAATCAAGTGGGTATGCTTGGAACCCGTTCAAATCAAGTGTGTGTGCTTAGTAGCCCGTTCAAATCTAGTATGCTTGTAGTCTGGTCAAATCAAGTGAGTTTACCCTGGACTTAGATTATAAGAGGGTGTGTCTCATAGCCTCGAAATCGAGATTCTATTTGGGTTTGCCTTCTACCTAGTTAAAGATTGGCATTTGAAAAAAAATCTATACAAGAAATTATATGGGACTAGAAGTAGGAGAAATCTAAACTAGTATAAAATCCCTGATGTCATCTCTCTAATTCTTATTTTACTCTATTACTTTTATTTATTTGTATTACATCTATGACTTATTGTTAGTATAATTCTATGTTGTTAATATATGATTTCATATTAATCTTGAAATAAAATTAAAAGTATTTTCATAAGTTAGAAAATACTATTCACCCCTCTGGTGTTAAATAAGCCTTAAGATTCATAATTCTGCAACCTATATTTGGTATCAGAGCACTAGGTTTTCAAAAACTCGTAATTTGATTTTTGAAAAGTTCAAATGGCTAACAACAATGTTAATGCACTATAAACACTTTTGTTGAAGGACAATCTATTGCTAAACCCACACTTTTTAATGGCAGTAATTACACCTATTGGTCATGTAGGAAGAAGATTTATTTATAGTCTAATGGTTTAGATATTTGGAATATTACATAAAACCCCAAACAGACTTTTTGTAACGACCTAGAATATTAGTCACTTGATTTTGAAATATTTAATTAATTTTAAACATTTAATTAATTTTAAATATTTAATATTAATTTTATTAGTCGAATAACTTAAAATTTAAATATAAGGATTTATTTGAATATGTGAATTGTGATCTTAATATTGGAATAGTGATTTAAATATCAAAATTATTTAAATAATTGAATCTTGAATTTAATTTGAATAAACTGGTTTCAAAAGTTTATATAAATTCTGTTTAAATAAGATTGATAATAGGAAACTTTTAAGTTAGAATTAATTAAAAGTGATTAAATTTGTTTTAATAATAATTCATTTTAATTAAAGTATGAAATTATCATTTCGGGCATTGTCTCGGATTTTGAAAAAACTAGTGCCATCGGGACTGGAATGATAAGGCGTTGCACGCTGACAAGTTTCGTAGCGATTGGACGTACCATTTGATCGACTAGGTACGCATTGCGATTAATTTTTAGGAATTAATATATATATATATAATAATAATTTGATTTAAAAGCTAACTTTTGGATACGTTCGAATTTGGTCCCGAAATAGTTCCATTTAGTTCGGAATAGGGATATTCGGCTAGGAACGCCAATGAGCACGCCTCGATTAGAGTTCATGATTTTTGGTAGGTGAATAGTGTTGAGTAGATATCCTATACAAGGACCCCAACCCACATTTCTTTGCCTGGACTTGAATTAAACCCTAGCCCCGAAATTTACAAACCCACATCCAATGATCCATGTTGATCGGAGCCGTTGGGGTTCGAATTGGACTTCGATCCCAACTAAAGAAATGTTCACCTTGATGAGTAGAGCAGGATGACCAGTGGGATCATCGGTTGGATGCATGTAGCGGCAGGAATCTCGAGATGAACATTGGAGACGTTTTTGGTTCGCCAATGCATTTTGGTCGTCGATGGGAGGTGAGAGTGGCGGCGTTGAGTTTGTCATGGATGCGGCTTTCATCTGAGGTGGCGTGACAGTCGGGGATGGTTTACCGCCGTGGCGGTAGGCGGAGATAGTTCGGCGCATAGGTTGTCTCGTTCGCGATTTAGGGTTGAGCGTGGTTAGTGTTTTAAGCAAGGGTAATTAATGATTAGCTTGTAATTAGTGTATATTAATTATATTAATTTATCTCAGTCTTATAAAATGTATAACTAGTCCATATGAGGTCCAAATCAAATGCGATCGGTCGCGTTGGGTTTAACATCCCGAAATTTTCGACTTTCGAAAATTCGACATCGATACTCACTTTATCGACTGCCGAGCCATCGAATGCCGGAAACCCGAAAAGTTATGGTTTTAAAAAGAAGAAAAAGGTAGAAGAAGAAGAAAAGAGTAGAAGAAGAAGAGAACAACATCAGAACAGAAAACAATATCAGAATCTCACATATCGCAGCGGAACAATATATAATAGATAACACTAGTCTTTTAAAACAAAGAACTATATCAGTTTATACATACATCAATCATCAGAGTCAATATACTACAATGGACAGTTATATCAACTTGTCCTCATACAGAATACACAGCGGAATAAATAATTTCAGATACAAATACTACGTCTCGCCATCCAGCTTGCTTCCAAAGCTCCAGAATATCCAGAATATCCTGATAACCTAACTCTAGGCTGCCCGTGTGGAAAATTGGTGGGCACCCAGAGTTTAGAAGGGAACAATAAACTCCGAGTCAGTCATGGTGACTGGTGTGAGATTGTAAAACAGTTTATCTTTCACAAAGAAAATAAAACAAATTCGCAATGCTTTTGGAAAATGAAACTACCATAAGACCTCCCGCCACACACACAATGCAAACGCAGACTTGGAGGAGATTTCTTCTTATGATAGTCAAAGATGCTTACTACGCAAAATCAAATCATTTTTGATATTATTATTAGTGCATAGTGTAGAAAACATTTCGAAAGTAGAATATAAATCTTAGCCAGCATAGGTACCATTATAGTATGCTTGCTATAGCTACCATATTAAATGGTAGGTTCTACAACTAAAACCGTACAAGGCTCGTATTGTTTCTTTGGATTTCCAACAAATGGTCAGGCCAAGGAACTTCCTATGCCACGATGGGTACGTCCCTGGAATAGACGACCCGAGAACCTAACCGGATCTCTGCCAACACAAGGCCGGGTTACCTCTGCAAAAATAGGTAACTACTGACACGCGTATGCCATCCCCCGATCGTAACCGATCTTCCCGAGGATCCCCGATTCGCAACAAACCACATAGTAAAAATGCAGCAACCACATAGGTTAAGTATCTGGGCTCCATACCATGATACCACCTCTATCCAGAAGGAATGACATACACTAAGGGGAGCTACTCCCTAGAACCTTGCTGCATCCTTCCTGTTTCGACCATTTCCGGGGTGTGAGGCTTGACGAAGTCTCGTCCACAAAGCTACGCTTCTCAAAAAGCCATGCTTCGGGTCAAACAAATGATCAACCTATGATCACAAAGATATAAGATCAAACAAATGATCATATCACAAATGATCAAACACTGATCATTTCACAGCAACACTCAGTATGCCACGTTACCAAATTGGGAGTATATCGCTGATAAATTTCAACTACACAACCTCTGAGCTCGTACGTCTCAGAGAAGGGTGTTAAGCTAAGAGAATAAATTCTCCGCCACCAACAGATATGTATTTGAAAGAAATCAACTTTATATCTCAATTTGTAACGTCAGACACACAATCCATACAAGTCTGTTCCGGGATCGAACAGAACCGAAGGCACTTCTCACGAAGCCCTTGCATATCCGGATAATTTCTAATCACGTCCGGACTTCCCGTCACTAAGGGTGATAAAACCTCTAAATCGGAGATCAGCCGATGTAGAGTAACTCGACGGTAATCCTTCCGTTTTCAAAAATATCCGGTCTTCAACACCGGTCTTCAAATGCAATTCATAACGACGTATCACATATTCGAAATGGGTTATACGACCCCATGGTCCTTTCTCGGCTAACCCGAATAGTGAGCGATTATTCAAAAATAAGTGTGGCATTCAAATTCATCCAATTCACAACAAATACCTATCTAAAGGTAATTATTGATAGTCGGTTATTTAACTATCAATAAAGATGCGCAACATCATCAGATTCCAAATAATTTTCCAAATTATTTATTCTCAAAAATATCTTTACTAGATATAGAATTTCCACACTTAACCGTTTGAAAACAAATTTCAAATATTCACTTTTCAATTTATCTTTAAAAGATAAAGTTTCAAACCCTTCGTTTCATATTGGAAAAGCAATTCCATACTTATTTAAAATAAGTAATTCACAAAACTATTTATTTTCAACATTTGAAAATATTCAATATACTTAAATCAAAATTAAGTATACATTTCATTCTTTAAGGAAATCATTAATTTTAACATCTATTTGAGTCAAAACGAATGTTGCGTAAAACATCGTTACGACGACTCGAAATCACTAGTATAGGGATTCGGATTTTAAGATAGGTATATAAATCCCAATACTAGATAAAAACATTTCCTTTCGAAAATCATTTACTATAACAACAGTGTTATAGTCCATCATTTCCTTATTCCTCGAAAACGTCTATTTCAACAATGAATGTTGAAATCTATGTATTCGATACTTATCACGTTTTAAAACATCTTTTAAAACAATTAACTTCATTTTATAATATCGCTTCCCCAAAACCATATCCATTTTACTTAAAAATATATTCACTGTCCAAAATCATGAATATACTTCCCTAACCAAATTTCAATCTTTTCTACACATTTATTCCAAGAATTATCCACTATCCAAAATCGTGGATAAAATTCCCTTAATCACTTTCTATATTTAATTTATCAAATTTGATTTATTTTCGAATTCATAAAACAACGTTTATAAATTCATCTTCATAATTCATAACAACTTTGATTTAATAAATCTCTTTTATTAACAAATTCGATCAATATTCCATTTAAAGGCAAAAATCCAATTTATAAGTTAATTTCTTATAAATCTCCTATTCGACCGTTTCATCCATTTTATAACTTCACAATTTATAAATCTATAAATTTCATTTACTTATGAATTCCATAAATATTTCATTTTTAACACTTATAAAAACTCGTTTTATAATTCCAATATTTGATTTATAAATATCAATTTTTATACATCTTTTTATACAAATCGTTTATAGTTATTCAAAAATTCCAACTTAAACCATTTTATAAATAAATCGACTTTTATTTCAAAAATGACACTTTGGTTATATTTCACTAAAAATTATAACTTTTATAACTTTAAAATTTTAACGTTTATAAATCAATTCAAAAATTCCATAAAACGTATATTTTCAAAAATCACTTTAAAAACCCTTTTAAAGTAAAAGTCGTTATTTTTAAATTTCAAAACTGAATCCGATGATGCAACAACACCAATTAGTCAAACACAACAACAACAAACATCATATATCAATATGATCACAGAATATACATCAATATCTGTAAACAAATAAATACTGGTGAGGAATCCAGTTGGATCCCTCCAACCTGTTTCCCTGCATCCATAGATGTTAGCACAATACCAATTCCACTTCGAGGTGGAATATCGCGGTATATGGGTTTTATAAAAATAATCCGCTTACTAACGGCGCAATAGGGTCTCATCCGCTATACGAGGCGGGAAATCATCAATCCAATATATACATATGCCAATATGTATATATTGCTATATATATAGATATATCCTATTATATCTAATATCACATCCAAATAGCAATCAAATCAATAACTGTAAACATCAATTTTATATTTGAGTGAGAAGATCTCACCTTTGCATTTATTTTGCAATCCATTTCCATTTCCGACTTGATTTCACAGTTTTGACCTTGTATAAGCAATTATAAATTTATTAATATTCGAACAGATCGAATAATAAATTTTCATTTGAATGGATTAAATCGTTTAACAATTTAAATTTGAACTAATTTAACCATTAATTTCCTATTAGATAAATTAAATTATCCAAATGACTTTATCAAACAAATCCCAATCTTACCAATTTATTTAATTAAACTAAATCCCCTTTTTTAAATAAATATATTCCACCTAGATTCTATTTTAAATAAATTCTAAAACTGTTAATTACATTGATTAAATAAATTAAACACCTAAATATATTTCTTGCGCTACAATCCTATCTAACTGCCAGTAAAACATCCTTCTCTTTATTTTACACATACTCGTTTATATAATCATTTAAATCGATACAATAAATCTGAGAATATACCTCATTGCAGGCTACGGCATCGAGTAAACACTCGAGTCCCAAACCATCGCGAGCCTGCCTTCCCCATCACTGTGGTGCTTGCCTTGACCTAGTTCTACTCGTGACTGTGAACACACGAGAAAATCGATCGCTCATGCCTGAACACGTTCTCGCGATCGATGCTTGCCCTAGAGGCGATGACGCGAGATTCGAGATGCCTCAACCCCCATCGCGACAGTACGTCAAGCCTTGCCGTGCCCTAACTCGAAATCGCGAGATCCCTCCAACCTGACTCCACCACGCGCGCCCTCAAAGAAGTCGCGACCACGAACTCTGGTACCTCAACGTCGTTGCTCCCCAATCCAAACTCGCGGCGACTCCAACAACAACTCCACGCCTTAAATCGGAACCCAGCCTCCCACGCACTCGCGAGTTCGCGCTTCACAACACGCGGCCTCAAACATCACAACTCGATTTCGAGATTCCCCTCCCCGCGAGCCTAATTCAGATCGAGCTTCAAGGGTTTAGGCTTTGATTCAAAACCGAGCTCGACTCGATTTAGAAATAGAGGCTCGATTTTTTCTTCTTTATATATGAGGGAAACGAATTTGATTTCTCGTTTGTGAATGAATGAAGAGAGTCGCGGTTTTGATTTAAGGAGGGGGAAGCCATAGTTTTCTTTTGAACAAAAACAGATAGATTTGTTTTGAACGCAATGATATTCTTTTGAACTGCTCGCGTGATAGAGAAACAGAAGGGGACAATAGATCAGCGCGTTCAGATGTAGGGTGGCTGTGATTTGATTTGTACAGAAGTTTAAATCAAATTTCAATTTAATCCTCAACGCATTTGCTTATCGTACGATCTCAAAACAACTCCAAACGCTACGAAATTTGAAACCCGATAATAATACAATATTACGGACCCAATGGAACTGGTTTCGTCGAATTCCGAGACTGCGCCTCGGATGGCTATTTTCCAATATCAATTCGAACGATTAAATTTCAAAATTGAACAAATCGTTTTCAAACTCAATTCTGAAGCTTCTATTATCTTCAGTATTATCAATACGAATTTTACAAGCGTTTGAAATATTTTTCTTCAACTTAAAATTGAAGATTCAAATTAAGATTCAACTTACAATAGATTAAATTTTATAATTTAATCGCCAAATTCAAAGTTATATTGGGAATTCAAATTAAATCATCGTTCAAATATTTAAAATTAATTAAATATTCTCAATTTAATTTGTTCAAAATTCTGGGTCGTTACAAACTTCCCTCCTTAAAAGAATTTCGTCCCGAAATTACAAGTCAGGAAAAATGCCCTTAACTCGTCTACTATCTTTCAATATCTAAAAGTTTTATCAATTTTTTCAAAACAAATCTTTCTACTAAAGATTCGTTATCAATTCAACTAATATTTCAACTTCAATTAATATGTTCAAACAACATTGTTTACTTCAAAATTCAAATTTTAGTTTAAATTCAAATTTCAAACTTTCAAAATTTTCTCGAAAATTTTCTAACGCTCTAAATTTCCGAAAAATTTCGCCAGCGTCTCCTTTGCGCGGCTAATACGGCACGACTACAAAACGTCCCTACGGACTCTCAGATTTCAAAAAGAAAAGGAAAAAGCCAAGCGGCTAGACAAGAAATCAGCAAATCTCATATAGAAATTTAAATACTTACCTTTTGTCGAGCAATTCAAATTATCTTTGAAATCAAAGTTCCAATTCCTTTATACACCTGTATATCTACTAGCCATAATATCTAGTTACAATATTCTAACCATTTTGCAAATTCTATTACAAAATTTTCAATATATACTCCTTATACATTTTTCTAGTTTACTATCGAAGTTATATATATATATATTCATTCAATTTCACATTTCAAATTCATTTGAATTCAATTCATAATTCCAATCTAATTTGAATTTAGTTTAACTTCTGAATATTGAATTTTATCGATTACCTTTCATTCTCCTGCACTATTTTAAATTAGTTCCGTTACTAATTCATTACAAATTCTAATTCACTTTATTCAAATTTGTTTTCAACATTCAGTTTCAATTCCAGTTTTATCTTCATTCAATTAGCTTTACTTACTAATTTTAATTTAATAGTTTTCTTTGTTTTCCACAAATCTAAATTCAATTCAGTCTTACCTACCAATTCAAAATGAATTTTAACATTCAATTTTATTTTCTCGCATTTGCCATTGCAAATTTATCTATTCGTTCACAAATTCTTTTATTTCAATTTGAACTCTCATTCCCATCACATTCACTTATACTTTCTTTAATTCAACTTAAAATTCCTTAAGTTAAATTTATTCAATCTAAATTCAATTTGTATAGGTTATATCTTTATATAGCATTCCAGAGTCTTTTCAACATTTCAAAACCATTTTGAAAACAATTCAAATTTATCTTTTGAATTTCAAAAACCAAACCCAAATTTTCCAAATTACTTCTATTTAAAACAATTTGGCAGCAATTCCTCTTTTGGAAACCCGAAAATGAACACCGGTGATGTCGCGATCATCATCGGAATTATTTTCCAGCGACCGAAAAGAGTTTAGAGCTTTCATCCTTCTAAAATACTTTTTAAAACCTTTGAAATTCATTTTCAACTCCAAAAAGATTTAAACTTTCCAAATCTCCAAAATTTTCAAATTCTTTTCAAAACATTTCCAAAAACTTCTCTAGAATTCCGTTTTAAATTACAATTCACATTTATAATTTACATTCTTTAAATTTCATTTGTATATGAATTTATTTCTTAACTTTGGAGTTACGATTTCAATTTCTTATTCAATTCCAATGAGAATAATTAAATATTACTACTTCTAGCAACCATGCAACCATATACTATAGTACTTCATAGAAAAACATTTCTTTTCTATACAAAAATAGTTTTGGGCAAAATTATTTCATTCACCCTATTTAAAACAATATTGTGCCGAATTGTTCTATTCAAGCGTTTAGAAACCCCTTCGATACAGTTTTGCAGACTGTGCCGATGAAGGTTCATATGCCACTCAATAAACCAATCATCACAATACAAAACAATTTTATATTAACTAACAAATACGCACTCGTATATATTATTACACTCAAAATCATTCTAGAGAACTACTGACTCTATCTCTAATGAGTAACACCCAACAGAGCAGGGTTGTCGCTTAACCATATGCTCTGATACCACTTTGTCACATACCGAGATTTTCGACTTTCGAAAATTCGACATCGATACTCACTTTATCGACTGCCGAGCCATCGAATGCCGGAAACCCGAAAAGTTATGGTTTTAAAAAGAAGAAAAAGGTAGAAGAAGAAGAAAAGAGTAGAAGAAGAAGAGAACAACATCAGAACAGAAAACAATATCAGAATCTCACATATCGCAGCGGAACAATATATAATAGATAACACTAGTCTTTTAAAACAAAGAACTATATCAGTTTATACATACATCAATCATCAGAGTCAATATACTACAATGGACAGTTATATCAACTTGTCCTCATACAGAATACACAGCGGAATAAATAATTTCAGATACAAATACTACGTCTCGCCATCCAGCTTGCTTCCAAAGCTCCAGAATATCCTGATAACCTAACTCTAGGCTGCCCGTGTGGAAAATTGGTGGGCACCCAGAGTTTAGAAGGGAACAATAAACTCCGAGTCAGTCATGGTGACTGGTGTGAGATCGTAAAACAGTTTATCTTTCACAAAGAAAATAAAACAAATTCGCAATGCTTTTGGAAAATGAAACTACCATAAGACCTCCCGCCACACACACAATGCAAACGCAGACTTGGAGGAGATTTCTTCTTATGATAGTCAAAGATGCTTACTACGCAAAATCAAATCATTTTTGATATTATTATTAGTGCATAGTGTAGAAAACATTTCGAAAGTAGAATATAAATCTTAGCCAGCATAGGTACCATTATAGTATGCTTGCTATAGCTACCATATTAAATGGCAGGTTCTACAACTAAAACCGTACAAGGCTCGTATTGTTTCTTTGGATTTCCAACAAATGGTCAGGCCAAGGAACTTCCTATGCCACGATGGGTACGTCCCCGGAATAGACGACCCGAGAACCTAACCGGATCTCTGCCAACACAAGGCCGGGTTACCTCTGCAAAAATAGGTAACTACTGACACGCGTATGCCATCCCCCGATCGTAACCGATCTTCCCGAGGATCCCCGATTCGCAACAAACCACATAGTAAAAATGCAGCAACCACATAGGTTAAGTATCTGGGCTCCATACCATGATACCACCTCTATCCAGAAGGAATGACATACACTAAGGGGCGCTACTCCCTAGAACCTTGCTGCATCCTTCCTGTTTCGACCATTTCCGGGGTGTGAGGCTCGACGAAGTCTCGTCCACAAAGCTACGCTTCTCAAAAAGCCATGCTTCGGGTCAAACAAATGATCAACCTATGATCACAAAGATATAAGATCAAACAAATGATCATATCACAAATGATCAAACACTGATCATTTCACAGCAACACTCAGTATGCCACGTTACCAAATTGGGAGTATATCGCTGATAAATTTCAACTACACAACCTCTGAGCTCGTACGTCTCAGAGAAGGGTGTTAAGCTAAGAGAATAAATTCTCCGCCACCAACAGATATGTATTTGAAAGAAATCAACTTTATATCTCAATTTGTAACGTCAGACACACAATCCATACAAGTCTGTTCCGGGATCGAACAGAACCGAAGGCACTTCTCACGAAGCCCTTGCATATCCGGATAATTTCTAATCACGTCCGGACTTCCCGTCACTAAGGGTGATAAAACCTCTAAATCGGAGATCAGCCGATGTAGAGTAACTCGACGGTAATCCTTCCGTTTTCAAAAATATCCGGTCTTCAACACCGGTCTTCAAATGCAATTCATAACGACGTATCACATATTCGGAATGGGTTATACGACCCCATGGTCCTTTCCCGGCTAACCTGAATAGTGAGCGATTATTCAAAAATAAGTGTGGCATTCAAATTCATCCAATTCACAACAAATACCTATCTAAAGGTAATTATTGATAGTCGGTTATTTAACTATCAATAAAGATGCGCAACATCATCAGATTCCAAATAATTTTCCAAATTATTTATTCTCAAAAATATCTTTACTAGATATAGAATTTCCACACTTAACCGTTTGAAAACAAATTTCAAATATTCACTTTTCAATTTATCTTTAAAAGATAAAGTTTCAAACCCTTCGTTTCATATTGGAAAAGCAATTCCATACTTATTTAAAATAAGTAATTCACAAAACTATTTATTTTCAACATTTGAAAATATTCAATATACTTAAATCAAAATTAAGTATACATTTCATTCTTTAAGGAAATCATTAATTTTAACATCTATTTGAGTCAAAACGAATGTTGCGTAAAACATCGTTACGATGACTCGAAATCACTAGTATAGGGATTCGGATTTTAAGATAGGTATATAAATCCCAATACTAGATAAAAACATTTCCTTTCGAAAATCATTTACTATAACAACAGTGTTATAGTCCATCATTTCCTTATTCCTCGAAAACGTCTATTTCAACAATGAATGTTGAAATCTATGTATTCGATACTTATCACGTTTTAAAACATCTTTTAAAACAATTAACTTCATTTTATAATATCGCTTCCCCAAAACCATATCCATTTTACTTAAAAATATATTCACTGTCCAAAATCGTGAATATACTTCCCTAACCAAATTTCAATCTTTTCTACACATTTATTCCAAGAATTATCCACTATCCAAAATCGTGGATAAAATTCCCTTAATCACTTTCTATATTTAATTTATCAAATTTGATTTATTTTCGAATTCATAAAACAACGTTTATAAATTCATCTTCATAATTCATAACAACTTTGATTTAATAAATCTCTTTTATTAACAAATTCGATCAATATTCCATTTAAAGGCAAAAATCCAATTTATAAGTTAATTTCTTATAAATCTCCTATTCGACCGTTTCATCCATTTTATAACT
Organism: Allium fistulosum; assembly: GCA_030737815.1. Taxonomy (NCBI): domain Eukaryota; kingdom Viridiplantae; phylum Streptophyta; class Magnoliopsida; order Asparagales; family Amaryllidaceae; genus Allium; species Allium fistulosum. The sequence continues at coordinate 285,134,726 of CM060904.1, read as the reverse complement.
TCACAATTTATAAATCTATAAATTTCATTTACTTATGAATTCCATAAATATTTCATTTTTAACACTTATAAAAACTCGTTTTATAATTCCAATATTTGATTTATAAATATCAATTTTTATACATCTTTTTATACAAATCGTTTATAGTTATTCAAAAATTCCAACTTAAACCATTTTATAAATAAATCGACTTTTATTTCAAAAACGACACTTTGGTTATATTTCACTAAAAATTATAACTTTTATAACTTTAAAATTTTAACGTTTATAAATCAATTCAAAAATTCCATAAAACGTATATTTTCAAAAATCACTTTAAAAACCCTTTTAAAGTAAAAGTCGTTATTTTTAAATTTCAAAACTGAATCCGATGATGCAACAACACCAATTAGTCAAACACAACAACAACAAACTTCATATATCAATATGATCACAGAATATACATCAATATCTGTAAACAAATAAATACTGGTGAGGAATCCAGTTGGATCCCTCCAACCTGTTTCCCTGCATCCATAGATGTTAGCACAATACCAATTCCACTTCGAGGTGGAATATCGCGGTATATGGGTTTTATAAAAATAATCCGCTTACTAACGGCGCAATAGGGTCTCATCCGCTATACGAGGCGGGAAATCATCAATCCAATATATACATATGCCAATATGTATATATTGCTATATATATAGATATATCCTATTATATCTAATATCACATCCAAATAGCAATCAAATCAATAACTGCAAACATCAATTTTATATTTGAGTGAGAAGATCTCACCTTTGCATTTATTTTGCAATCCATTTCCATTTCCGACTTGATTTCACAGTTTTGACCTTGTATAAGCAATTATAAATTTATTAATATTCGAACAGATCGAATAATAAATTTTCATTTGAATGGATTAAATCGTTTAACAATTTAAATTTGAACTAATTTAACCATTAATTTCCTATTAGATAAATTAAATTATCCAAATGACTTTATCAAACAAATCCTCTCTTACCAATTTATTTAATTAAACTAAATCCCCTTTTTTAAATAAATATATTCCACCTAGATTCTATTTTAAATAAATTCTAAAACTGTTAATTACGTTGATTAAATAAATTAAACACCTAAATATATTTCTTGCGCTACAATCCTATCTAACTGCCAGTAAAACATCCTTCTCTTTATTTTACACATACTCGTTTATATAATCATTTCAATCGATACAATAAATCTGAGAATATACCTCATTGCAGGCTACGGCATCGAGTAAACACTCGAGTCCCAAACCATCGCGAGCCTGCCTTCCCCATCACTGTGGTGCTTGCCTTGACCTAGTTCTACTCGTGACTGTGAACACACGAGAAAATCGATCGCTCATGCCTGAACACGTTCTCGCGATCGATGCTTGCCCTAGAGGCGATGACGCGAGATTCGAGATGCCTCAACCCCCATCGCGACAGTACGTCAAGCCTTGCCGTGCCCTAACTCGAAATCGCGAGATCCCTCCAACCTGACTCCACCACGCGCGCCCTCAAAGAAGTCACGACCACGAACTCTGGTACCTCAACGTCGTTGCTCCCCAATCCAAACTCGCGGTGACTCCAACAACAACTCCACGCCTTAAATCGGAACCCAGCCTCCCACGCACTCGCGAGTTCGCGCTTCACAACACGCGGCCTCAAACATCACGACTTGATTTCGAGATTCCCCTCCCCGCGAGCCTAATTCAGATCGAGCTTCAAGGGTTTAGGCTTTGATTCAAAACCGAGCTCGACTCGATTTAAAAATAGAGGCTCGATTTTTTTTTCTTTATATATGAGGGAAACGAATTTGATTTCTCGTTTGTGAATGAAGGAAGAGAGTCGCGGTTTTGATTTAAGGAGGGGGAAGCCATAGTTTTCTTTTGAACGAAAACAAATAGATTTGTTTTGAACGCAATGATATTCTTTTGAACTGCTCGCGTGATAGAGAAACAGAAGGGGACAATAGATCAGCGCGTTCAGATGTAGGGTGGCTGTGATTTGATTTGTACAGAAGTTTAAATCAAATTTCAATTTAATCCTCAACGCATTTGCTTATCGTACGATCTCAAAACAACTACAAACGCTACGAAATTTGAAACCCGATAATAATACAATATTACGGACCCAATGGAACTGGTTTCGTCGAATTCCGAGACTGCGCCTCGGATGGCTATTTTCCAATATCAATTCGAACGATTAAATTTCAAAATTGAACAAATCGTTTTCAAACTCAATTCTGAAGCTTCTGTTATCTTCAGTATTATCAATACGAATTTTACAAGTGTTTGAAATATTTTTCTTCAACTTAAAATTGAAGATTCAAATTAAGATTCAACTTACAATAGATTAAATTTTATAATTTAATCGCCAAATTCAAAGTTATATTGGGAATTCAAATTAAATCATCGTTCAAATATTTAAAATTAATTAAATATTCTCAATTTAATTTGTTCAAAATTCTGGGTCGTTACATTGGGTTTGTAATGTCGCTAGCTACATCTTGGAATTGGATTGGTTGAGATTTGAGCTCATGGAATTTTGAGCTAAAGTTTGACTTTAGACCAAATCAAAACGCTTCGACAATAACTGGAATTTCGTTGAGTTTAACTCACCTTTTTGGTCAAATCAATATGTTGTATAGTAGATAAAAATTTACTATTTGTATTTGGTTGAAATTATTGGCTGTTTGGTTAAATATCCGTTTTTACTAGCGATTGTTATTTAAAATTGAAATATAGGAAATTTGTTGCAAAATCCGAATTTCTCACCATAGTGATTTAATTTCCTTTTATATATACCCATTGATTCTATTTCAGTTATAACCTTGTTATATAGATTGTTAATTGCTGAATCTTGAATGTTTGCACTATTAGTTATGACATTATTATATGTTCAAAACTTAACCCCTGTAGTGATAAAAATCAATAATAAACATTGGTTAAGTGCCTTGTATGGCTATTGGCCTCAATTTAGTATTTTGAAATACTATTAATTTTCATTTGGCTTGGAATTGGTTTTGATTCAGAGAATGATTTTAAATCAGACTGTTGGGGTTTTCTATGATATTTTATTGGAAATGGATTTTGAACTCCTTTTACTCCATCATTTTTATTCTTCTTTCATTATTATTTCAAAACGTTAAAGTTGTTTAACTATTGATTAAAAATGTTTCAAAAGTTATTTATTTATATTTAATAGTTTTTAAAAGTTATTTATTAATATTTTATATTATGAAAGGTTATTCATTAAATGATCAATAATGTTTTAAGTTAATAATAATTATTTATTAATAATATTTTAGAATTTATAATAGTTATTTATTAATAACTTTTTGGAATTAATAGTTTTTATTTGTTATAATAATGTTTGAAGATTAATTTTTTATTAATAATGTTTGAAATTATTAACTATTATATTTACAATGTTTTGAAGTTAATAATTATTATTTATTAGAAATGTTTTGTTGTTAGTAGTTTTTATTATATAATGATGTTTTGACGCAAATAGCTATTATTTATTTATAATGTTTTGAAGATATTAATTATTATATTAATAATGTTTTAGACTTAATAAATTATTTTATTAATGATGTTGGAAAGTTAATTTATTATTTATTTAAGATTTTGAAAGTAATTTAATTAATCTAATCAATTATATTTATAAATAATAAATTAATTTATAAAAGGAATCTCATTTAATAAAAGAGATTTATTAAAGAGTTTATAAATGAAAATGGGGCTTGGATTTATAAGAATTTTTAAAAACCTTTATAAAGGGATTTTAGAAAAGATTTATACAATGTAATTTTATAAAGGATTTTTATAATAGATCTTTATAAAGGAGTTTTATAAAAGAATAAAGTTTTTATAAATGGGTTTATATATTTATAAAAGAAATTTTATAAATAGTTTTATGGATTTATAAAAGAGTTTATAAATTGTTTTAGAATTTATAAAAAGAGTTTTATCAATGATTTTGGAGATTTATAAAAGAGGAATTTATAAAAGAAGATGAGACTGATTTCCAAAAATGATCTTTAAATAATTATGGTGGTATGGAAACATCTTTCCACACTCAATACCAAATATGAAATCTTTCAATTTTTGTAAATATACTTATATCGTTGAGATAAGTATATAAATACGTTTTATAAGTAGTGAAAGTGTAGTGTTTTTGTGAATATACTTATACCATTGTGATAAATATATGGATATTTTTCCAAGTATTGAAGGGAGTATAAAAGATTTGTGAATATATCTTTATAAAGTATTTTGATACAGGTATTTACAAAGCGATTTTAACTCATGGAAGAATTAATTAAAGTGGTTTGTGGCTGCTTATATGCTTAACCAATGTTGGTTTCCCTAAGGAAATATATCCCTGATTTGATCGATGCTTGGTTGTCTATTTGATAGTTAATAACCGACTTTCAAACTTAGTCAGTTTTAAAATATTATGGTCAGTTCAGAGAGACCGGGATCAGATATATTATCTGAAAACCACTTCGGACCGGTATAAGCTTTCGAATTGGAACATCTTGAAGATGATTGAAGTTGGAGCTTTTGAAGTGCAAGGGTTACTTGTTACTAATCCGGAGGGTTATTCCAAAATGGATGTAGTTGAGGTAGCGCCTTCGGTTTCGTTCAGACCTAGAACTAACTTATATGGATGAATGCTGACATTGCATTTCTGCCTGGAGGGCAGTGTTATCATTCCAAGATGGTTTGCCATATAAAAATGTAATCGTAGCCTCGAGCCTCATAGCCATGGAATGACTAAAACAGGTAATGCTTTAGGATTATGTGGGTTGTACCCATTAGAGTATTGTCATCACATTTTCTAGATATATACATTTATAGATTTGGTCGTGCATGAGAGCTCTTGGAAAAGGTTACAAAAGCAACCGGGGTGATGAAATATTCGAAACTATCCGGTAAGGGATAAGGCCGGTCCTGATTTGTAGAGGGTCCATGTGAAGCCCTTGGTACATTATCTAGAGATGTACTGTACGGAAGGTAGTCCCTTACCTTGTCATTGTATGGAATCCATTCTCCAATAAGTGCCTTTCAGACTCAATTGTATACCTATTATGCTAGAATTTAATCAATGTAACAATTTCGGCTGTGATTCAATATTTACTTTAAACTCTAGACAATATTATAATATCAAAGGATTTCCTATAGAAATCTTTTGGTTATCGTAAGATAAAAACCCGTCCGTGTTTATGTGTGGCGTGGTCTTACGAGATACCTTTATTTTCAAAAGATTTTTATAACATTAAAATTCAATTGAGGTGTGTTTCTCACGCTGGTTTACCAGACTGGTCCAAGTGTTATTTTTATTATAATGCTTGGGTCAGACCGATCATATTTTCAAATCTAGTTTGGCAAGTTCTGTCTTCCTTTCTTTTCCCTAATAATATGTCTTTCCAGCACATGGATGCTCGGAACGTGAATACCGTGGATGTAATAGTGTCAACTTCCAAGGATCGAAAAGGTAGGTCTTTACATGTGGTATCAGAGCCTAGGTTGAGCGAACACCTTGGCTTTGGTGGGAATAACTCATTTGAGATAGTGAAAGTGAGACCCTAGGATGAGTTTGAGTGTATTTATATATATGAGCACGTATTTGTTAGTGATATAAAAATATTTTGTATTATGCTGATTTATCGATGAAGTAGGTTATGAATTCTGATCGATACAGAAGGAACAACTGTATCGATGGGGGTTTCTAAACACTTGAACAAGGCAAATTGACATAGTATTGTTTTGAAATTGAGTAAATGAAATAATTTCACCTAAATCATATTTTATATATAAATGAATAATTTTTAGAACTTAATATTGATATATATGGTGTGTTTGTTTGTTAGAGAATGATAATATTCAATTATTATCACTTATTATTGGTTAGTTCTGCTTGGATAGTTTATGAGCATTTTGTTTGGTTAAATTGAAAACGAACACCTTGTGAATTCAGTTTCGCAGTTTGACTATGAGGTGTTCGATGATAATTTTGAGTTTAATTTTAATTATAATAAAAGCTTTTTGTTATAATCTATACAAAGAGAAACCATTGTGAATTGATCTTATATAAGAAGTGACTAGAGGGAGTTAGAATGGATTTTAAAGGAAACAAAAAGCATTAAACTCACTTCAGTCGGGTGATGATTACAACATTACCGGTATTCATTTTAGAGTTTCTAAAGTGAGAAATTGCTATCATAACAGAAATTGATTATTGAGTTGTTTTGGGTAAAACAAATTTTTTTAAAATCTCAAAGGTATGATTTGTTGTACAAAAGAAGATGTGTATATATTATTTATGTCAAAATGTTTTGAAATAAAACCGGGTGTTTGATTCTTAAGTCTTCAGTTAAGTCATTATATGGATACATGTACCCTATGTATCAGAGTAGTTTGGTTTTGCATCTTCTTTTGATATGTTGTTTGGGAAATTTTCAGTTATTAAAAATGATATGGAATTTCCGACGATTTTGGACAGTCGGGACTTCCAAATTCGATGTAGAAATTTAAGCCAAGTGTTGTGAGAAATTACAAGGGAAATATGTTTTTTAACTTATAAATTTGAAGGGATAGAAATTTAAAACAAGTTTTAAATTTGTTGAATCTTCTAGTTAAGTAAAACAATTTTGAATGTTGTATACTCTTAGGAAATGAAGAGTATTTTGCAAATATGAGCTTGAGTTATAGAATGTTAATAGACTTAAGTAATGTTTCTTAAGTAAAATAATGATTCTTAAAAAGGTAATTATAATCTTGGGAAATGTTTTATTAATGAAGATAAGTCTTTATAAAGTGTTTGTAGGCTTAAAGTAATATGTTATGAAATGACTCAGAAAATGAATTCTAGTGCTAATTAAGAATATGAACTTAAAATTTAAAAGTGTTGATAAAACCTACGTTGTGCTTTAATAATGTTTATAAACTTAAGTAAGGTTTTATGAAATAGTTCATAAACAATTTTAGTATTAAAGGGAATATACTAAGAAATAATAAATGTGAATTAAAGTAATTAGTATAGTTAAGAAAAGTAAATTTGAAAATTGAGCTATGAGATGGAATTTAACTGATTTTAGTATAAAAGGAAATACTATTGGAAAATTAAGTGTGTTTAAAATTAAATGTGAATAAAAAGAATTTGGTATAATTTAGGAACCAATGGAATAAACATGTAAGTTGTACGTAGATCATTTTTATTTGGATAACTGATTTTGATTTTGATTTTGATTCGGGTAGACGATATTGAGGTAATTTACACCGGTCCGAACAAGGATTTTTCACTCAATTCTTGACGATGAACAGTTGATATAGATTTTTGATTTAATTCTAAAGTTCTTTAGCATATTATATGGCTATGTAAGGAGAATAGAGGTTTCTAATTAAGGAACCAGATCAGAGTCCGTACTAGAGTTGTCGAGTGAGCAATACTAGTTCGAAAGTGAAATTTTGTGATCGAGCAAGCGATCGGATTTGATATTGCGTACGGATGGCATATGTACATCATACAGGCTTAAATTTAATTGTATGCTTTGTCACTAAAAATGCAAGTTTCATGATTTGTTATGGCATGATTGTTTGAAATGTTTGCTATGTATGTTTTAGCATGCTTAAATTCATGTATAGGATGACTGAATTGTAATATTGTTTCATTTTCTTATTTAATTCTCTTTTGGGTTATTTAAGTGAGGTTCAGGTACATGGAAGCAAAGGCTTGCTTGCTGCTTTTGATATCATAAGTAAATTTTAGTTGCCCGACAATTAGGTATGTGTTTATATTTTTGATTTGGCTTGATGATTTTATGCCCCAGATATGGCAGGCCACTTGACTTTTGTTTTCTTTGATTGGTTTGGGCCCATGGTGGCGATTTGTAGTTTTTTCGATCGAGCCGCGTAGAGGAGACACTGCCAAAATTTTCCATAAATTTTAAAGACTTAGATAATTTGGTAACAAGTTTCGACTAATTGATTTTGAAAAGTTAATGAGTTTGGAGTCATTTTTCTTACTTTGGGAATTTCGAGGATGAAATTCTTTTAAAAGGGGAAGAATGTAAGATCCAGAATTTTAGTCATTCGATTTTGAAATATTTAATTAATTTTAAATACTGAATATTAGTCTTATAATTCAAATAACTTAAAATTAAAATATAAGGATTTATTTGAATATGTGAATTGTGATCTTAATATTGGAATAGTGATTTAAATATCAAAATTATTTAAATAATTGAATCTTGAATTTAATTTGAATAAATTGGTTTCGAAAGTTTATTTAAATTCTGTTTAAATAAGATTGATAATAGGAAACTTTTAAGTTAGAATTAAAAGTGATTAAATTTGTTTTAATAATAATTCATTTTAATTAAAAGTTTGAAATTATCATTTTGAGGCACCGTCTCGGATTTTGACGAAACTAGTGCCATCAAGATCGGAATGATAAGGCATTGTACACCGACAAGTTTCATAGCGATTGGACGTACCATTTGATCGTGCGAACTGAGAACGCATAGCAATTCATTTCAGGAATATATATATAAATATATAATAATTTGATTTAAAAAGCAAACTTTTGTATACGTTTGAATTAGGTCCCGAAAATAGTTCCATTTAGTTTGGAATAGGAGTATTTGGCTAGATACGCCAGTGTGCACGCCTCGATTGGAGTTCGTGATTTTTGGTAGGTGAATAATGTCGAGTAGATATCCTATACAAGGACCCCGAACACTCATTTGTTTGCCCAGACCGGAATTAAACCCTAGCTTGAAATTTAGAAACCCACATCCAACGATCCACGTTGATCAGAGCCGTTGGGGTTCAAATTGGTCTTCGGTCGTAACTGAAGAAATGTTCACCTTGATGAGTAGAGCAGTATGACCAATGGGATCATCGGTTGGAGGTGCGTGGTGATGGGAATCTCGAGATGAACGTCGGCAATGTTTTTGGTTCGCCGGTAGGTTTTGGTCGTCGATGGGAGACAAGGGTGGCAGCGTTGGGTTTGTCGTGGATGGGGCTTTCACTGAGGTGGCGTGACGGTCGGGGATGGTTCATAACGATGGCGGTAGACAGAGATAGTTCGGGGTCTAGGTTGCCTCGTTCACGATTTAGGGTTGAGCATGGTTGGGTTTTAAGCAATGGTAATTAGTGATTAGCTTGTAATTAGTGTATATTAATTATATTAATTTATCTCGGTCTTATAAAATGTAAACTTGTCCATACGAGGTCCCAATCAAATGCGATCATTCGCGTTGGGTTTGTAATGTCGCTAGCTACATCTTGGAATTGGATTGGTTAAGATTGGAGCTTATTGAATTTCGAGCTAAAGTTTAACTTTAGACCAAATCAAAACGATTCGACGATAACTGGAATTTGGGTGGGTTTAACTCACCTTTTTGGTCAAATCAATATGTTGTATAGTAAATTAAACTTTACTGTTTGTGTTTGGTTGAAATTATTGGCTGTTTGGTTAAATATCCACTTTTACTAGCGATTGTTATTTAAAATTGAAATACAGGAAATTATTTGAGAAATCCCGATTTCTCACCGTAGTGATTTAATTTCCAGTTATATATGCCCATTGATTCTATTTCAGTTATAACCCTATTATATAGATTGTTAATTGCTGAATCATGATTATTTGCACTATTAGTTATGACATTGTTATATGTTCAAAACTTAACCCCTGTAGTGATAAAAATCAATAACAACATTGGTTAAGTGCTTTATGTAGCTATTGGCCTCAATTTAGTATTTTGAAATACTATTAATTCAGATTTGGCTTGGAATTGGTTTTGATTTGGAGAATGATTTTAAATCAGACTGTTGGGGTTTTCTGCGATATTTTATTGGAAATGGATTTTGAACTCCTTTTACTCCAACATTTTATTAGTCTTTCATTATTATTTGAAAATGTTAAAAGTTGTTTAACTATTGATTAAAATGTTTCAAAAGTTGTTTATTTATATTTAATAGTGCTTAAAAGTTATTTATCAATATTTTATATTGTGAAAGGTTATTCATTAAATAATTAATAATGTTTGAAGTTAATAATTATTATTTATTAATAATATTTTTGAATTTATAATAGTTATTTATTAATAACGTTTTGGAATTAATAATTATTATTTTTATAATAACGTTTGAAGATTAATTATTTTTGTTTTATTACTAATAATTGAAATTATTAACTATTATATTTACAATGTTTTGAAGTTTATAAATATTATATATTGGAAATGTTTTGATGTTAATAGTTAATATTATGTAATGATGTTTTAAAGTAAATAACTATTATTTATTTATAATGTTTTGAAGTTATTAATTATTATATTAATAATGTTTTAGAGTTTATAAATTATTTTATTAATGATGTTGGAAAGTTAATTTATTATTTATTTAGGATGTTTAAAGTAATTTAATTTGTCTGATTAATTGTATTTATAAATAATAAATTGATTTATAAAAGGAATCTCGTTTAATAAAAGAAATTTATTAAAGAGTTTATAAATGAAAATGGGGCTTGGATGTATAAGAATTTTTAAAAAGGCTTTATAAAGGGATTTTAGAAGAGATTTTTATAAAGTAATTTTATAAGGGATTTTTATAAAAGATCTTTATAAAGCAGTTTTATAAAAGAATGAAATTTTATAAATGGGTTTATAGATTTATTAAAGGAATTTTATAAATAGTTTTATGGATTTATAAAAGAGTTTATAAATTGTTTTAGAATTTATAAAAAGAGTTTTATCAATGATTTTGGAGATTTACAAAAGAGGAATTTATAAAAGAAGATGAGACTGATTTCCAAAAACGATCTTTAAATAATTATGGTGGTATGGAAACATCTTTCCACATTTAATACCAAATAGGAAATCTTTCTTAGTTTTTGTAAATGTACTTATACCATGGAGATGTATATAAATACATTTTCTATGTAGTGAAAGTGTAGCATTTTTGTAAATATACTTATACCGTTGTGATAAGTATATGCATATTTTTTGAGTATTGAAGGGAGTATAAAAGAATTGTGAATATACCTTTGTAAAAGTATTTTGATATAAGTATTTACAAAGCGATTTTAATTCATGGAAAAATTAATTAATGAGGTTTATGGCTGCTTATATGCTTAACCAATGTTGTTTTCTCTATGGAAATAAATCCCTGATTTGATCGATGCTTGGCTGTCTATTTGATTGTTAAATAATCGACTTTTAAACTTGACCAGTTTTGAACTATCGTGGTCGGTTCGGAGAGACCGTGATCAGATATATTATCAAAAACCACTTTGAACTTGCATAACCGTTCGAATTGGAACATCTTTAAGATGATTAAAGACGGCGCTTTTGATGCGCAAATGCTACTAATCCCGAGGGTGATTCCAAAATGGATGTAGTAGAGGTAGTGCCTTTGGTTTTGTTCAACCTAGAATGAACTTGTATGGATGAATGCTGGCATTGCATTTTTTCTTGGAGGATAGTGTTAGCATTTCAAGGTAGTTTGCTATACAAAAAGGTAATCGTAGCCTCAAGCCTCACAACTTTGAAATGGCTAAAACTGGGAATGCTTCAGGACTATATGGGTCACACCTATTAGGGTATTATTATCACCTTTTCTAGATATATACATTTATGTATTTGGTTGTGCATGAGAGCTCTCAGAAAAAGTTGCAAAAGCAACCAGGATGATGAAATATTCAAAAGTATCTAGTAAGGGGTAGGGCCGGTACTGATTTGCAAAGGGTCCATGTGAGGCCCTCAGTACATTATCAAGGGATGTACTGTATAAAAGGTGGTCCCTTACCTTATCATTGTATGGAATCCATTCTCCAATAAGTGCCTTTCAGAATCAGCTGTATAGTTATTATGCTGGAATTTAATTAATGTAACAATTTCGGCTATTATTCAATATCTACTTTAAACCCTAGACAGTATTATAATATCAGAGGATTTCATATAGAAATATTTTGGTTACAGTTAGGGAAAAACCCGTCCATGGTTATGTGCGGCATGGTCTTACAAGATACCTTTATTTTTAAAAGATTTTTATAACATTAAAATTCAATTGAGGTGTGTTTCTCACACTGGTTTACCAGACTGATCCGGGCGTTATTTTTCTTATAATGCTCGGGTCTGACCGAGCATATTTTTAGATCTAGTTTGGATGCCTTGGAGCTTCAGGAGATGAGCTGGATGTCCAAAACATATCTCTTGTATATTATTTATTTTTGCTGCATGTGTTGTTTTATTTGTCAGCATTTGTAGGGCAGGCTGTTATAACTGTCTAGGCTGATGATTAGTGATTAAGTGTACTCTGATTTTGATGTATGTATATTATAGTTTTTTTTGTAAGTACCTGTTGTGTATTATATATTACTCGGCATGATGTGAGACTCTGTTCTGTCTTTCTTTCTTTTTCCAAACAATCTGTCTTTTCGCCACTCAGATGCTCGATACGTGAATTCTGTGGATGTATTAGTGTCGACTTCTAAGGATTGAAAATGTGGGTCATTACAGTCTTCAACTTGGACTGTTGATCAAAAGACACAAAAACTTAGTAATTTTAAGGCTGTGAATATTTTATTTTGCTCATTGGATAAAAATAAATTTAGTAGTCTCTATTTGTAAGTCTGCGTATGATATTTGGAGAACATTGCAAGTTACTCATGAGGGCACTAGTAAAGTCAAAAAACTAAAATTTCCATGCTGACTAATCAGTTTCAATTGTTTAAAATGAATCAGAATGAGTCTATTTCTGATATGTATTGTAAGTTTTAAGATATAGTACATTCTTTAGTATCATTGGGTAAAAGCTTTTCTGAAGAGGACCAAGTTAGAAAAGTCCTCAATTCACTCTCTTCGGAGTGGGATCAAAAGACACAAGCAATTAAAGATGCTGATGACATTAGTACTTTAAAATTTGAAGAATTAACAAGTAATTTAATTTCCAATGAAGCATAATTGCAGGATAGAAGAGAAAGCAAGGCAACAGAAAATAAATCCATTGCTTTTAATGTGATAACTGACAATCAGGATTCAAACATGATAATGATGAGGAGATTGCCTTCATGACAAGAAATTTCAAAAATTCCTGAAATATAGAAAGATCAGTAACTTTCGAAGACCCAAAAATAGGACTCCCACAATTGGAATTGCAATTAAATGTTTTAACTATGATGAACTTAGGCATATGTAAAGAGACTGTCCATATTAGAATAAAACAAAGATCTCACCAATTACTGATTCATCCAGAAAAAGAAGAGGGCTTACAAAGCAACATTAGATGATTCAGTTACTACTTCAAGTGACAATGAACTGGACACTAAGGATGCAAACATGTGTTTCATAACAATGGTAGATTAATTAGAATCGATCAAAGGAAAGGAGCAAAAAGGGGTGCTTTTTACATTTAATTTTACTTCATTTTTTTATTTAGGAATAATATATGGATTAATAATAATATTAGATGCATATAAGTATATATATAAATATAAATAGGAATATTTTACCTTACTTTTAATTTTGAATTTTTCGGCCCATATGTCGATACCCATAGTCCATACGTTGACATATCTGCCTTCTCTTTTGCATTAACTCCAATAAATGAAAAGGCATATTTTCAAAATTGAAATGTCAGTTCTCTCTTTATTAAATCATCTTATCCATATCCATTTATTTACTTACTTTATTTCAAAATTCCAAAATAGCTCTTCACTTTCTTATCTCTTCAACAACTCAAGAATGGCCTCCTGAAGCCAACCATTAAAAACCATATGGCTCTCAAAAAGAATCAAAGGCTTTCTTTTCAATGATAAAGAAGCCATAGATACTTATGTTGAATTGCTACTTCTGGAAAAGTTTTTCCCAAAATATTTGCAAAGTTTGGTGATTTTTCTTCTTATGGTCTTCAGGATCTTTGTTTTCAAAATGATATTCTTGGTTTAGTCGGCTCTTCTCAAAATGATTTTGTGTGTTATTAAGATTTAGTTAAAATGTTTTATGTGAATTTGAATGGAAAATTTTTACAAGGAGAAGAGGGACAAGTTTGGAGTAGTGTGAAAGACACTATTATTGTTTTAGATTATGAAATTTTGGTTCAAATACTTGGTTGCAAATTTAGTGGAATTGACCTCTCCACCTTTAAAATTGATGAACAAAATCGTGAAGTTTTCCATGATATTTTAAAAAGTGATGAAAATTTTGATTTCAAACACAAAAATCTTAGATCAAAATCAAGACTTATGAGTCTCATTTTACAACAAGGCATCACTCCAAAGATGAAAAATTACAATAACCCGACTCAAAAAGTTTTTAAAGCTCTTTTTGCCATCTATGGAAACTACAATATCAAATGGGCTTAAGTCATTTTAGATGATTTTGTTCAAAAGAATATTCTAGAGATAAGAACACACTTTACCATGGTGTGTATCTTACTAAAGTGTTCGAATATTTTGGTGTCGATTTACGAGGAGAATCCACTTTGCCTCGAAAAGTTTTCAACAAGGCCAACATCTCTCTCATCCATATTCCTCCCTACTTTGAACTACATGAGACTCTTCCCAAAAAGAAGAAAGATTGGCATGGAAAGAAGAACAAGAAATTCAATGATAAGAAGAAGAAGTAGGCGATGATATGGAATTTGAAGAAGAGGGTAATCAAGAAGAAGAGGAGGAAATGGACTCTTCCTTGGAAAGCTTTGACAAAACTCCTCACCATACCAAGAAAGAGATTCTAAAGAACTAAGAGAAGCTTCTCAAAAATCAAAAGAAGCTTAAACATTCCTTTAGTTCAAAGTTCACTTCTCTCTCCAATAAAGTGGACAAATACTATGGTAAAATCATTAGGAAACTTAGTGAAAACTCTTCATCTTCATCTTCAATCATTTAGGTCTCTTTCTTTTACCTCTGTAACTTTTGTTGTGTGTTTATCTAGTTTTATCTCATGTCATTTTTACGTATTTTTCTAGTTTCTCTTTGAAATCATGTATTTCTTTATCTTAAGTATTGAAATCTATTTCTTGGCATTCTATATTATTTTATTAGTCTCTGGAAACCATTAAACTATAATTATGTTAAGTTGAAACTAAAGTTATATCAAAAAACTGAAATAAAATTTTTAGGCATATACGTCGACATACATATATGCGATATGCCGACATATCCTAGTTGTAACGACCCGTTTTTTTAACCAATCAAAATATTAAATTTGATATAATTGTTGAATAAAAATGGTTAGAAATCAAAATTTTATGATTTTAGTAATGAAAATTATATTAGAATGGAAGTTATGAACTTAAATTGAATTCTTAATTACAACAGATTGCAATAAGATAAATGTTGTAATTTATATTAGAATTTAGATTAATGATATTGGTTGTATGAAATTAACAACAAAAATTGAAATAACAAACGTTTAATCCAAATAAAGAATTGAATGAATATTTTAATGAAAGTAAAACATAAGTTGTTTATTCGAAATATATTTAAGAGAAGTTGATTTCAGATAAGATAAAACATTTATTTAATAAACAATATATAATTCTGGTTGTATACAATAATGTTCTAAACGTGTTTGAATTACTTTAAAATGGAAATAGTGTTTCATTATTGGAATTTATTTTAAAATTTAATATTGAAATTACTGGTAATTAATTTATTAGGAATTTTTTGATTAAAAGAGAAAGAGAAGTGAAATTTTAATTAATAAGTCGAATGAAAGGAATATACGTTTTTGTGTTAAATTTGAATAAACGTTTTAATGAAAATACAAGAATGTTTGAGTAGAATAAACAAAATATTTTTATTTTTGAATATAAGCATAATTTTGTAAAAGGAGAAAATTTTAATTTGAACTGAATGTTATAGTCGTTAAATAACTGTAATGGGTGATATCGAAATGATTTTAATGCTAAAACTAAAAACTTCAATGAATTAAAGTCGTGTGATTAAAATGTGTTTTAATAAGTTTATTATGGAAAGAAATTAATTTGTTATGAAATTTGGAAAACCTATACTATTTTAAATTTAATCAGAGACTAGTAAATATTTTAAATGAAAAATATTATGTTCACAATATAAATATTCAAACTTGATTCAAATGTAATTAATAATAAGGAATCAATTATTGATGAATCGACTCTGGTTTAATGAAATATTTAAATTGAAATTATAATATTTTTCCATAACTTTAAATTGGGAAATTATTTAAAATGTTAATTGATTGATTCTATCGATGAACTAAAACTCAAATAGTCGCAGGCAGACCTTTTTAGTACTCTCGACCACTTTCATTTAGCCCGAAAAAGGGATATTTAGCTAGGAACATTGGTGAGCACATCTCGTTTGGAGTCCATGATTTTAGATGAACATTAATCGAATAAAATATATATAATGTCTCCCCCCCTCTCTCATTTGCGCAGCCTACCGAAAAGAAACCCTCCATCCAATGGCCGTGATCATCCATGGTGCCAGAAGCTGATTCATGCAAAATGCCCAACATGAAAGTTGTTCATCTCGGCAAGATGTAGAAGGTAATCGGTTGAGATGCCAAATGGAGGAGTGAGGCGGTCGAAAATCGCCAATAACCGTCGGATCTAGGGTGGCGAAATTCGTCGTCGACATTGATCGATAGGCGGCGACGCTAAAAGGAAAGTTGTGGAGAATGTCGAGAGCTACTTGCGGCAGGAGTTTGGTGGTCATCAGTGGTTGGTGGTTACCGCAGTTTCAAGTTGAACGGGACCACAAAATGGGTTATTTTCTGACGAACGGAGGCAGGTGGTGCAGCGAGGCCGGTGGCACTGGGTTGCGCGCAGCTGGCGATGGACTGGTGTGGTGGCGGTGAACGATTGAAGGACACGACGTTTGTTCGGATACAAAATCTCGGTATCGACGAAGAAGTATTTGTGGCTAATCTTGTTTACAACAATAATTAAATTTATTTACCTACTTAATTAAGTTATTATTTTTATCAAT
Source organism: Allium fistulosum (assembly GCA_030737815.1). Taxonomy (NCBI): domain Eukaryota; kingdom Viridiplantae; phylum Streptophyta; class Magnoliopsida; order Asparagales; family Amaryllidaceae; genus Allium; species Allium fistulosum. The sequence goes on along the minus strand of CM060904.1, from coordinate 285,117,729 downwards.
TAATTACATGAGGTTAATTAATTTGTATCTCTATCGTACATGGTCGGATTTGGATGTCGTCTTTTGCGTTGGACTCGTATCGAAGTTGTCTACGCTATGGAATTGAATTCGTTGTTGTTCGGCTAGTGCAAATTTTTAAATTTGTAAAAAGGTGAGTGTTTAAACTCACTCACAAAATACTAAAATTTATTATGCAAGTTAAACCAAAATCACAAAGTGATAAATGTCATTGATTTCTGTTTGGAAATTTAATTTGGAAATCATGGCTAGTCGACGCCGTGATATATAATGACGATTGATTTTGTGACATATGTTTAATTAAGTTAATAGGGATCCTGATTGCATGTATAGACCCTAAAAGAGTTAATACTAGGATTATCTATATGTTTAGTCACTGATTTTGAAATAAAACCCTATCTCCACCCTGTATATCATTGAGATTTAAATCGACATTGAAATTGAATATCACTGCTAGTTAAACACCCAACATTTAATGACTAATGGTTGTTGTGATGTGACGACCCACATTTCGAAAGGTTTAAATCGACAATAATCTACACATGTCCGACTTAAACAATCCGGAACGTAGATAATCAATGGGGTTAAATAAGAAAAATAAGAAGAGAAGAAGAAAAAAAAATACAGAATCTCACAGCGGAAATGATAAAATATAATAATCAAATAAACAATTCATGAAGCTATTTACTATACATTTGATTATAATCTATACATATTTATCAGAGTTATATATATACATCAGGGATAAATAATCAATACAGCAGAATAGCATGATGCGGGCATAATAATAATAGTAATATACCAAAACTCCGTCTTCGTCCTCCAGAGAATAGTCTTCAATACGCTGAAGAACTCAGGACTGACCCGAGCGTAATGAAAAGACAAAACACTCGAGTCAGGACTAAAATACTCTTATGTAAGTCAAATCAATATCACAAATATGAGTGCAATAACTTAAGAGATGTTACGGGATTTTCCATCTCCTAAGGATCCGTTAAACTATTTATATATAAAAGTATACGCTATAATAAATAATGTCTATCAGTAAAATAAATATCAAAATAGCGTTAAGGCTTTACATTATCCCCCTTAACACATTTTTATAGGTTCAAAACCAAAGTCGTAATGGGCTCGTATAGGGATAAACATGACAAGGCACGTGAGGCAATACCCAAGGTAGGATTCTACCAGTTTACCCTTTTTGGCTAGTCGTAACCCATCCGTGGCCGACTGCGACAATCAATCCAACCGACAAAAGGTGCACCCATCGAATATGAAATCACAATAGTAATATGAGGGATCAATGTCACTAGAGGTAGCTAACCTCAATGCCAGACATAGGCTCCTGTTTTAGTCATTTTAATTATGACATGAGTGTCAAGGTTATTCATCATCGTTCTTTTACTTCATTCCATTAAACGTTGCCAATTCAACCACTACATTCTGGATATCATCCACCGCGTACACAATTGTCAAAGTGGTTCCAATATTGACAGAGGGTATGCCAATAAGAGGCCCCGGTCTCTTTAACAACCAAACGTCGTTTTACACACCGGTTGGTACTTTTACATTTCGAAAACAATTCGTACTTGATATCAAAATATCATTTTCGCCTTAAAATCAAATCCCTTTCGAAATCATCATATTCGCTTCAAAAATCATATTTTACTTCAAAATGTCAATTCACTTTGATATATCGATTTCACTTTGAAATTTGATTCGAATTACAATTTAGGTTACAACTTCACTTTAACCCAATTCGTATTTAAATCCAAGATTTAAATATAAACATACCACCCTTTTAACCAGTTCGAATTTTAGAAAATAGTTTTAAATAGTTTTAAAATAGTTAAATAGTTAAAATAGTTTAATAGAAAATAGTTTGAGTAATAAAAATGGTTTATATAGTAAAATAGTTTAGAAAATCAAAAAAAAGTTGAATATCTAAAGAATATAGATTTTAAACCATTTATACTAAAAATATTCATTTAAAAATAGTTTCAAAGTCAAACCAATTCACTTTCCAAATTTTCCAATTCAAATCAGTTCTAATTTTCATTCCGATTTAATCGATTCAATTTCGATTGCAAGTTGAATTTTATTTCGATTTCAAATTAATTTCAATGCCAATTCCAAATTAATTTCAACTCCAATTCTAAATTAATTTAAAATTCCAATTCCAAATTAATTTATATCCCAATCTCAAATTAATTTCAACTCCGATTCAAATTTTAAACCGTTTCGATTTATATCAGTCACGAGTTCGATTTCCAGAATATCGATTCAAAACACTTAAATCAAATTTTCCATAAATATTCAATCTAAAATTCAAATATTGAAATATAATTGAATTACGAGCTCAATTTTGAAATATCATTCTAAATCACCTTTTCTTCGAAATATTCAAGTTCGAATAAAAGTTCAATCTTTTAAAACAGATCAATTTTCTGAAATTCACATCATACTTCGATTTTAACTTAAAAATCTCAACTTCGATTATTAAAACAATTTCGTTTACCAAATTTAAATCTCAACATTTCGAGCTCTAGTTCTAAAATAATTTGATTTCCATAAATTCGATTTTTATTCCTTTAAATCAAAGCATTTAAATAATTTCAAAATTATTTTTTTAAATCATTTAATTTTACTAATCCGGTGTCCGTATATAATTTTCTATCCTATGGCCAAGTGAATCAATTATTTCAATTTAAATTCCAGGGATGGATATATATCATTTCAATCCAAAATGAATGCCATAGGTATATATCATTTCAACATATTTCTTAATTTATTCGAAATAATTTAATTTTACAGTTTTATGTACTATAAATAATATACAGGGTGATAACATGATATATTAAACATAAATAAACATCCAAACATCCAAAATATCAATCAAATTTCATCCATCACCATCCATTATCCGAACGGTCAATAATCAAAACAATCAACCAATTATCGATAAATTGGGGATTTTACTAGCAGTTAAATTCTAATTCTATTTTAACTATCAATTTAAATTCTATCAATAAAATCAGATGTCAATTTAATTTATCAAGCCACAATCCATAAATTCAATTCACTTCATGATATAATTCAACTACATAAAAAAAATTTAGTTCTTGTGAGCGTATGAACACTCACCCTCGCTCGAATCTGAAAATTCGAGTGAAGCAAATTGCAGCAATTTCAACTTTATAGCGTAGACAATACCAATACGATTCCAACGCAATTCTTTCCGCCCGAATTGGACCTCGAATAGAAGATTTACGATTTAATTAATATTGAAATAATCAATTTATAATTAACATTTGAAATGAAAAAAAATTAACAACAATACCATAACCCTCTTCTCTCCTGCTTCTCTCAAGGCCTCCCCACTCTCTCCTCCTCAGGTCGTGACCTGCTGCCCTCTCTATTTTTTATTTATTTATAAATATTGATCGCCCAAAGGCAATGCATCCCCATCGCTTCGACTACCTCACCTCGCCAGCGCCGCCACCATGCACCCTAACCCGCCGCCTCCAATCCACGATTCGATAATTTAGCCGATCATGAAACAAATCAACCCAAGCCCCATACCAGAACTCGCCTCCGCCTATGTTGTTGCGACGCCAATCTTCTTGATCGATTGCTTAACTTTTTCTTTGAATGGTGGTTTTCTTCTTCTTTGAATTGAGTCTGCGATTCGATTAAAATGGAAAGAGAACGAGAGAGGGTGCGGCTATAGAGGGTATGAACGGTTGAGAGGTAATAAGTAATATAAAATATTAATATTTACATAAATATCTCGCTCGAACAGCCCGTGGAAATCCGAACTCCAAATGAAGCTTGCCGCTTGGCGTTCCTAATGTTTTACCCCCATTCCTAACGTAATGGAACTAGTCTCGAGGTCTAGTTCGATCGTATGCAGAAGATAGCTTTTCAAAATTTATTTAAATTAAATTCCGAAATTAAATTCAACGCGTTTCAAGCTCGCATGGCCAAATGACAAATCCGATTGCTACGAAACTTGAAATCCTACAATAACTCACTATTACGGATCCGATGAAACTAGTTTCGTCGAAATCCGAGACAGTTGCCAAAATGGCTATTTTTACACGTTAATTAAAATATAAAATTTCCAAATTTTAATTATTCACATGCAAATCCAATTTTAAATGTTTAACATCTTCATTCATATTTTAAAAAAAAATTAAACCAATTTTCGTTGCCATTTTCATTCTCATTAAATCCCGAATTCAATTATTCAAAAAAAATTCAATATTAAATTTAAACAATTTAATTATCCAATAAATAAATATTACTAAATCCTTAAATTTTTATTTCTACCCATATTTATACAATAATTGCATTAAATTTAATAACTTACAATAGTCAAAAGTATGGGTCGTTACATGTGATATATGGTTGATTTGGTTGATTTGAATGCTGATTGCATGGATGCTTATGGATGATGTTGTGATGGATGATATTGTTATTGGATACACATTGCTATTGATTTTGGTATATCCCTATTATCATCCTAGTTATTATTGAAACTATATGAATTGTTATATTGATCATCTGGACATTGGATTATGATATGAACCCTTGAACACCTGATAATGATTTATGGAAATATTTGGATGTTTTGCTTTGGCCACAAAAGTAAATTTTGAAAAATCAACTGCTGTTTTGGTTTAAAGTGAAAATCGATTTTTAAATTATATTTTTTTAGAGAAATTTTAAATTGAATTTTCCATAACTTAGAATTTTAAACTTAAGTAAAATTATATGTTATAAAGAATGTAAATTTGGAAATGTTAGTTAAATTAGATTTTTGAAAAGTTGTTTTGAATTTTTTTATAAAATTTGAATTCAAATGTAGTAAATATATTTAGAAAAGTGATAAGTAACTTGAAACTTTTCTTTAACTCTAATAATTATGTGAAGAATATGTGATAAAAGATCACGTATTTATTTAAGTGATTCGGTAATTTTAAAAACTTAAACCTTGAAGTTAATCGTTTGAAATTTGTGAAGATAAGTAAATCAGTTGGAAATTTATGAAACTTTAATGAAAATTTCTAAATGGGTGTTTGAAAACTCTGAAACTTTCTATGAATTCTTAAAGCAAAAATGAAACTATCGCACCCATATTTCGCCTTATTTTGATTTAACTTACATAAGAATTTTTAGTTCTGACTCAAGTGTGTTGTTTTCCTTTACGCTCGGGTCAGCCTAAGTATTTCAATGTTTCGAAGACATTTGTTCTCGAAGATGAAGACAGAGTTTGAAGATCGTTTTTACTAGTATATTTCCGCTGCATTGTTTTGTGATGTCCGATATGTATAACTTTGATGTTATTGTATAATGAAATCAAATGTATATGATTAAACAGCTTCATGAACTGTTTATGTATTTATTATATTTTGTCATTCCACTGTGAGATTCTGTATTTTGTTCCTTTGTATATTATTTCTTTAGAATAAAACCCATTGATAATCCATCTTTTTGAATGGTTTGAGTTGGATATGTGTGGCTTATTGTCAACTTGAATCGTCCAAAAAGGTGGGTCGTCATAGTTGGTATCAGAGCTTAGGTTGAGCGAACACCTAAGCCTGTAGAGTAAACTCATTAGAGATAGGGTTAGTAATACCCTAGAATGAGGTTGAGTGTGTGTGTGTGTGCATACACACACATACAAACAAATGAGAGCATATATTTGTTTGTGTTATAAAAATGTTTTGAAATGGGTAAATAGAATAATTTTACCTAATATTATATTTAATATAAAAGAATAATTTGTAAAATTTGATAAGGTTATTCATGATGTGTTTTTTTTAAATGATAATTTTTAACTATCATCATTTATTGATCGATTAGTTATGCTTGACCAGTTTTTGAGCATTGACTATTGGTTGTTGATTTTTGAATTTTGTTTAACTAGTTATAAGTAATTTGCCTTTTCAACATGGGTTGGGTAGATATTAATTTATTGAAAACATTGAATCAAACACCTTATGGATTTAGTTTCACAGTTTGACTATAAGGTGTTCGGCGATAATTTTGAGTTAAAACTTATTAAATTTGATAAAAGTTGTTTATTTTAATCCGAACAAAGGTTTACACTTGTGAAATAATTTTATTCAAGAAAATGACTTATCTAAATATGGTTCATAACTAAAAAGAAATTCAAACTAAGAATTTGAGAACTTAAATTCTGGGGTTTTTTAAATTGGTTTTTTGAGATTTAGAAAACAATATTGGTATTATTTTGAAGTATTACTAATAGAAATGTTTTCAAAATGATTTCAAAGGGAATAGAAAGCGCGGAACTCACTTCTGTCACTGGAAAATAATTTTGGTGAAGACTGCAACATCATCGGCGTTCATATTCGACTTTCAAGTGAGGGGCCACTATAGAATCGTTGCTACGCGATTGTTTTGGAAATGGATTTTTACTTAAATCCCTGAAGTATGATTTGGTATACATAAGATATATGTATGTATTTATTTCAAATGATTTAAAATAAAAATTGATGTTTAGTTCTTGAGTTTTTTGTTAAGTGATATTATAGACACATGTATCGTATGCATTAGGATAGTTTGATTGTTCATCTATTTGAGATATTGGTTGGTGATTTTCAGTTATTCAAATTAAATGGAATTTTGGACAATTTTGAATAATCAAGAAATTTCAAATTGAGATAACAATTGAAGCCAATTGTTTTAGTGAAATTATAAAAAGTTGAGTTTTGTAATTCTTAAATTAAAGGAATAATAGAATTTAAAACAAGTTTTAAACTGTTAAATATTCTTGTTAAGTAAAAAGAATAAAAATATTTTGTATTATACAAGTACGAAATTAAATTTTGAAATGTTTTATGATGAAATTGTATTTTAAGAAATGTTTATAGTTAATGTTGTATAAACTCTATTTATTCATAAGATGACTTTTGAAAAGTATTCAATTTTAAAGAAAATTTGATTTATATAAAGTCTCTATTATATATTTGAAAACTATTGATTTTGAAAATAATGAATTTCGAATGGCATTCAATTTTGAGGAAGAAGGAAAAATGATTTTTAGATTTTATATAAATATGAAACGAAGTGATATTTTGAAACTTATTGATTTTTGAAGACCTTTGATGTCGTAAAATATTCGATTTGGAAAGTAACGATCTTATATAAATGGAGTTTATATAAGTATGATATAATGATATGGAAGGGAACTATATATAGTATGATATATTTTGAAATCGAAGATACAGAGAAGTACCCTCCATGAAAATTGGAAATTGGAAACCCACTTGGTGGATTTAATTAAATTTGATGCAGGTTGTCTGGACATAAACTCATGAGTTCCTTTCTCATAGTATAAATCAAGAGGTGTGATACCTATAGTTACCATGGATTCGCTAGGACAGCAACGTAACCATTGCGAAACCATGATCTATGGGAGATTTTGTGCGTAAATCGAGGGGCAAAGATTGCCTATAGTTACTATGGATTCGTTGGATTGCAACGTAACCATTGTGTAACTGCGATCCACATTTTTTCATGGCGTGAATCGAGGGGTAGAGATTGCCTATAGTTACTATAGATTCTCTGGGATAGAGATTTAACCATTGTGTAACTGTGATCCATTATCGAAATTTCGAGCGGTACTTTCCATATCTATTTTGGAAAAGTTTTCAAGTATTTTCACTGGATGTTGAAATAGATCTACTAAGTACTTAGAGATTTTTAGTCTTGCGCCCGATCAACGTATGGCTAAAGTCTGTGAGAACGAGGATAAACCTGTCAAGACATCGAGTTATAAAAAGTATATTTATACAAAACTTATATATATTTTCCAAATTATTTAGAAATGTTAAAAGTTGTTTATTTATAATCAGTACTGTTTAAAAGTTATTTACCAACGTTTTAATATAGTGAAAAGTTATTTGAATAACTAATATTGTTTGAAATTAATGATTATTATTTATTAATAATGTTTTGGAGTTAATTATTATTAATCACTAAAATGTTTGGAAATGAATTATTATTTAGTATAACAATGTTTGAAGTTTAATAATTTTTTTTATTAATAATATTTGAAAAGGTATTTTATATTAAACTAGCAAAATTTTAAATAATGGATTTAAGAATTTAAGTAGCCTCTTTTTAAATATAAGTAATTATGTTAATAATTATTTTTAAATATTTTACACATATTTATAAGGATGTCTATTGCGAATTTTTAAATGTTATTTACAAATGAATTTACCTTATGTAAAGTAAGAAACTTTACAAATGAATTTTGTAAGGTATTGATATACTGAAGATTATTAATTTTGCAAATGAATTTTGCAACTGGATTTTCAAATGAATTTTCCAAATGAAATTTATATAAGTTTCTTTAAAAATAAAATTTAGAGCTATTATATAAATAGTATATATATAAAATTTTCCATTTAAAAATTTTACGGAATAAATGATTTGGAAAGTTATTGTTATAGTCTAATATGTTTGTAAAAAAATAAATTTGAATATCTATTTTAGAACGGAATTTTTTTTGAAGTATGTTTTTTGTTTTGAAGTAATAATATGTAATTTGAATGTTTATGCACTATTTAATTTATAATAAACCTAAGTAAATGTTTTCTAAGATTTGATGATGATTTTAAAAATAATTATTTTATGAATTAATTATGAAAGATATGAATTTTATACTCTTAGTTTGAAATAGATATTTAATGTAAGATTTGAGTATATTATTAGTTTTAGTTTGATAATCTTTGAGTTTATACTTATTTTAAATAATGAGTTTAATAAATCATCGGATTTTAAGAACTTTATTTTAAAGCTTTTTTAAAATGTTTTGATATTGTAACGACCCGTATTTTTCGGTAATTAAAATATTAAATTTAATAATATTTTGAAATATTAATATTGTAAGAAATTAAAATTTATGATTTGTATGATAAAACAATTAGAATGTAATATAGTAATGTTGATTTAATGTAATTGATTACCATTTTAATCCAATTTCAATCAATGGATATAATTTAAGGTTATTTGGTTATAATTATAAATAATGAAATAAATTAAATGATGCATTTAATGATGTGATTATATGTAATTGATTGGAATAGGTTAATATATAATATAAAATCATTTTGTTATAACCCTTTGTTGTAAATGATAAGATAATGGATATGAACTATTATTATAAACGATGGTTGTAATTAATTTCTCATTAATTTGTCCGTTTGAATATTAAATGGGTAATTAATGGAATTAAGGCAATTGAAGGTTGGAATTTTATGTTGTTAATTGAAATTGAATATAATCAGTGATGTGTAAGTAGTCATAACATTTGTTATAGATAATAAACTTATAAATATGATTAAATTACTTAAAGGTAACAATTGTTCATTTATCATCTCATTATATAATATGTTTGGAATTAATTTGGAAATCAATGAAAATTTATGTAATTAATTATTGCAGTTAATATGGTAAAAGATGTTAATGGTAAAATAATGAATGTAATAAAATGTAAACTTATGTTAATATAATTCATAGGGTATTGTTGATTGAATAATAAGGGTGATTACATAGGTTTGAATGTAATTGGATGAGAATTAGATGCGTAGTTAATGGCATTTAACCTTTTAAATATGATAAGGGGAAACAAATTAATATTGCATTAATTGATATTACACCTTTTAATTAAGATAAAGTGTAACGATCCGTAACTTTTAACAACTTTAAAATGGTAGTATTTTAAATTTAAATAAAAATTGAATAATTTTTTTTTGAATTTGTGATGTTGATTGTTTTATTTGACCAAATTTAATAGAATAAAATTTTTGTGAAATTTCAAATTTTGGTCAAACTTAGTCAAAGATTGACTTTTCGTTGAAAAATTTAAATTTGAATTTTAAAATTTTATTCTTTTTATATAATACTAGACTGAATTCTGATCTTTCCTCCACTTTTTGTTTCGTCAAAATCAAATTCCTATTGCTCTAAAAATTTGAATTACTGTGAAAAATTAACATGAATTGGTAGTGTTTAGTTTTGTTTTATTTGGCTAAGGGATATTGGGTTTGTATGGTCTAATGGGCCTTGGTTCACCAAGAGACTCTAGTCAGTCATGTGACCATTCCTTTGTCTACGACCTTATGTTTCTTATCTGATAACATCTACTACATAATTTTTCTTCTGAGAAACTTTCTCTGTACACTTCTTCTTTCTCCTCAAAATCTACAGAGAACTCTAGATCTAAAACTCCAAAAACCTCACAAATCAAAACTCCTTTCCTCCTCTCCTTCAACCCTTCCTCCTCCCCTATAGCCGCCGCCCTCTCCACCATCTCCAAGGCCATCTCCTTCCACCTTCCCTCTCCTCTTTTTCCTCCTTTTCCCTTCTTTTCCCTTTCCCTATTTTCCCTCTTTCTTCCCCTTATTTCCATGGCTTCTATATTCCACTAAACCACTCCAAATCAAATAAATTTTTTTGAAACTGTGTATAATTTCAATGGCAACAAATTTTTTGTTGAACCCTTCTTCCCATTCCGAATATTTCTATATCAAAAACTCCATTTTTCAAGCCCTTTCTCAGGTCCAGTTTTGGCCAAAAAGACACCATATTGTATCAATCATATCTCCTTCAGTAATGAACCAAATTATCTGATTCTTTTTTTCAAACCATTTATTTTTCCAGTGGCTTCAACTTTTCTTTAGATTAGTTCTTTAAATTCCTTAATTTGCTATGCCAAAAACTCAAATCTTTTCGAAGTAATTTTGAACTTGGATTTTCAACTCAGAAAACACCTTACTTTGTTTTGACCATAACTTCCTCAAGACAGAAGATTTTTGAGTGATTCTTTTTTAGAAAGTCGAGAGAAAAGTATTTGTAACAACTTTCTAGTTAGTTACTTTTACAGATTCAGTAATATTCTAGTCCAAATATTTTCTTAAAGATGACCTAGTTTCAGGTTTGTCCGTAGTTTGGATCTTGAGTTATTTGGAAGTTGGAAGTAGTTGAAACTTGTTTATTGATTCATGTTCGTGTCTAAGCTTTATTGGATTTGCTTTGAATTTGGATCTTTGCTAGGAATCTCCATATTGCTCCATTTTTATCATCACTTTCGTAGCCATGAAAGGTCAGCAAACACTCACAACTACTAGATTTTCTTATGTTAGTTAAATTGAATTTATGATGTGATTAGAAATTGACTGGTTGCTATTTAGTATATTTTAAATTATCGTTCCAGTTAAATCTGAATTTTATTAAATTTAATTTCCATTTAATTTAATATTGAAATTTAAATTGACAGTTAAATACCTGTTAATGATAACCAGTAAATTGTTGGGAGTTATTGGTTGATTTCAATGATGATTGTGCTGTCTGTTCAATTGTTGATATTTGGGTGATTGGATGGATGTTATTGGTTGACATTTTGGATGATTGGATGTTATTTATGTCTATATCTCTGTTATCCCTATGGGTTAAAATGATGCATACCCAAACGATCTTATAGATTAAGGGAAAATCGTTATGGGTTGAAATGATAAAACCGAGCGGTTTTCATTGATTTGGAAATGTTGATTTTTGATACTGGTTGAAATGACATATAGCCATATAATTTCTTGAATTTGGATTTCATTTGGAATTGAATTATTTGAAGGGTTTAAGTTAATTCAAACTTTGGATTTGTTTTAATTAGATGATTAAGATTGATATTTCAAATTATTTGAAACCCTTTAAATAATTATATTCACGTTGTACACTTGATAGGAGATGAAAATCCCATAACATCTATGAAACTATTGCACTAATATTTCTATTTTACTTATTTTGATCTAACTTACATAAGATCTTTTAGTTTTGACTCGAGTGTTTTGTCTTTTCATTACGCTCGGGTTAGTTTGAGCTTTTTCAATGTATTGAAGACTATTTTTTGGAGGACGAAGACGAAGATTCAATATATTATTGCTATTTATTGTTCCACTGCATTTTGTATTCCACCGCATTATTTGTTTATTTCTGATGTATGTATAACTCTGATTTGAATTGTAAAAGTGTAATCAAATGTTATTTGTAAAACAACTTCATGAACTGTTTATTTGATTATTATATTTTTTTGTTCCGCTGCAAGATTCTGTGTTTTATTTTCCATTTTTTTCTTATTTACCCTATTAACAATCCTCCCTTTTGAATGGTTTGAGCCTGACATGTGTGATTTATTGTCGATTTGAATCGTCCAAAAAGGTGGGTCATTACAGTTGGTATCAGAGTGAGGTTTAGACATACCTTAGCCTGTTCAGGTTATCTCAGAGATAGGATAGTAATATCCTAGAATGAGTTGTCTGAGTGTATATACGAGAGCGCGTACTTGTTAGTGTTATAAAATGTTTATATAAGTTTTGAAATGGAATAATTTTTCCTAATATTATATGTTATATATAAAGGAATAAATTTTTTATAACTATTATAGTTATTTGTAATGTGTTTGATTTGTGAAATGATAATATTTAATTATTATCATTTATTGTTGATTTGTTGTATTTAGTCATTTATAAGCATTGGCTAATTGTTGTTGATTTAATTTATGGACTAAACACTAGAAGTAATGGTGTATTAAAGAGAATAAAATGAATAATTAGGATATTTGGTTAGGAATTGAAATGTTTGGTTGCAAATATTATTGTTTGTTGATTGGTAGTTTCAACTATTGAAATAAAATGGAATATCTAGATATTTTGGATAGTCGAAACTTCTGAATTAATATGTGAGTTGAAATGTAGAAATTTTGTTGAATTATGCAGTTGAATTTGGTAACCTTAAATTGAAAGCAAGTGAAACAAGGTTAAATTTGTTATATCTATGTTAGTAAATGAATAGAATTGTTGTATACATTATTGGCATGTAATGTAATAATATACAAGTGTGAACCTTAAGCCTTGGCATGTTTAAATCAAAATTGTGATTAAGGAAAAGCTAAAAATGAGATTTAAAAAAATGTGTTATGAAGTTAATTAAATTTATGAAATGTGCCATAAATAAATTTGAAAAGTAAGTGAAAACTAATTGGATAAATGAATATGAACTAAAAGTGAAATTATTTTAAATAAAGTCACGACTTGTAAATTGTTTATGAAATAAATGGATGTTGCAATAAATGTAGTATTAAATGAGAAATATTACATGTGAAATTGAATTTAATTTAAAAATGAAGAGAAATACAAGCAATGTTACGAGAATGAATATATTAATGTTTGATTTTAAATAGAGAAATTCTACGAAACAAATATTAAAGTATGAAGTGATATTTGTGTTAATCAATGAGATTAATAATGAATTTAAATCAAAATGTAATGGTGATGAAACAAATTGGAATAAGTACGTAAGTTATACGTATATTGTTTTATTCGCATAATTAATTTGATCTGGATTTGAGTACACAAGTTTGAGGTGAATTACACCATTTCGTATTAGGATTTTTCATTTGATTCTTGATGGTGAATATTTGATATGGATTTTTGATTTGATTCTAAAATTCTCTATCATAGTGTATGGCTATGCAAGGAGAATGATGGTTTCTAGTCAAGAAACCTTATCGAAGTCCGCATTAGGAAAGTCGAATGAACAACTAGTTCGAAAGTGAACTTGTGTGATCGAGCGAGCTATCAAATGTGATTTAGCGAAATGATGACATATGTATGTATATCTTATGTATGCTTTGACGTTGAAATTGAAAGTTGTTGGGTTGGATATTCTTTGTTATTTAAACTAGAAATTTTCTTTTGTGCAAAATTACTATTAATTTAAAACCATTATACAAAACTATTTTCTTTTATTTTTCTTATACAAACTAGTTTATTCTATTTTATATACAAAACTATTTTACAAACTATTTTATTTACAAACTATTTTATTTACAAACTATTTTACAAACTATTTTACTTACAAACTATTTTATTTACAAACTATTTTTCAAATTAGTTTTTATACAAACTATTTTACAAACTATTCTATATATACAAAACTATTCTAAATTCAAAACCTTTTATAAAGCAAAGATGTTCAATCCCATATGGCTCTTCATACAGCGAAATTGATTTTGGAAAAATTTGATTCTTGTATAAGATGGACTTTATATAAGTATACGGTGATTTGGAAGACTATTGATTTTGGAGGGTATTCGATCTGAAGAGATAAATCTTATATAAAACGGAATTTATGTAAGAATGATTTGATATATTCGAGACTATTGACTTTGGAAAGTACCCTATCTGAAAATGAAACCTTATATATAATGGAATTTATATAAGCGTGATAGTTGAAGTTATGATTTTGAAAGAGTACTATATATGGTATGTTATTATTTTGAAGTAAAAGGAATGGGGAAGTACCCTCCGCAAAGAAGTATAGTATGATATGCTTTGACCTAGATGGACTTGGGGAATCCAGGAATGGATTCGACCGATAAACCCTAATATACATGGGTGAATACAGAAATGGATACGAACTGATATGGTTGTCTGGACTTAAACTCATGAGTTCCTCGATTTTTTCAGGGTAGATGGTTCTTTAGTTTACCCAATAGAGGCGCTTTCGTCCTGGGATCTGTTATTTATGGATCTTCCAAGAAGGAAGTGCATCCATTGCGTAAATCATTGAATCGGCAGTTACCACTGCAGCAGGGGTCGATGGTCTCTTGTTTACGAAATGGCTACGATATTTTTCTAGAATTCGGAAGGTGGAAGGATCTTCTGGAAAGTTTTGTGTCCATTGCATAAGCACTGGATCAGCAACGGGCCACTGCTACCGTAACATCATCATTTGATATCAAATTTTGAGTGGTACTTCTTGTAACAACCCGCATATTTTACGATTGTATATTTAAATGTTTTATTTAAATATAGCATCGTTAATCGGATTAAAGTCCGAAATGTTACTTTTTGTAAACAGTCGAATTGGGACTCGAGACCACTTCCATTGAGTCCAAAATAGCGTTTACAACTTTTTTGAGTATAAACATCGATATGTTTGGAGTTGATTAGAATTTCGATGTTTTCATTTGGGGCTTTGGGTTTGGGTTTCAACCCACTAACCCAATAAGAGAACCCAACTCCTTTATCAAACACTCTAACTCAACTCCTCTTCATTCATTTCATTCCTCATTTCCTAACACTCAAGCTCAAGAGAAAAATGGGAGAAAGAAAGGGAAATCAAAATTCCTAAGCCCTAGTTTTCTTAGGAAATTCAAGTTCTAGCTCCAAAATCAAAGAGAAGCTTAGGTAAGCATCCTCTTCTTCTTCTCCATCTCAATCTCTCTTCAATTCTCAGAAATTCCTAAACCCTAACTTAGGAAAAACTTCACCTTTGATAGTAGATTGAAGATTCTAGAGGTGTATTGAAGAGGAATTGGTCTTGCTTTGTTTTAAAGCCTCTCATTCGTTGT
Organism: Allium fistulosum; assembly: GCA_030737815.1. Taxonomy (NCBI): domain Eukaryota; kingdom Viridiplantae; phylum Streptophyta; class Magnoliopsida; order Asparagales; family Amaryllidaceae; genus Allium; species Allium fistulosum. Next base: position 285,102,263 of record CM060904.1, on the reverse strand, counting down.
CTTTGAGTTTTAAAGGTGAGTTTTTGAACTCACATCTACGTCTATAACTCTCATTGTTATTAGGTATGAATTCCTAACATTTATTCATGTTCATTTGCTTTTGAGTTGAATTGATCTGGTGAATTTTCCAATTTTTGGTTTTGAAGTCCAATTTTATGAAAATCCTACTATGGATGTTTGGACATGATATTTGGGGTGTATCGAAGAGCCTATAAGGCTGGGTTGTCGCTTGGCATAAATCCCTAGTCGTCATTGCTTGTCCGATCGCTTCCGAATCGTTTTGGCCATCATGGCCTAGGCAAACTGTTGCCCAGACCAGGTGACCAGGCGTATCAAGTCCAGACGTCTGGTTATAGACCTGGAGGAAAAAAAATAAGCACGTAGAAAATAAAATGGCAGAACCCAATTCCAGACGTCTGATTTATAGGTTCAGACGTCTGGATAGGGCTCAGACGTCTGTTTTGAAATTTCAGACGTCTGGGGGTTTTCTGGATTATTTCCAGAACCCAAATCCAGATGTCTGGATTAAACACCAAACGTCTAGAACTGTTCATTTTGCCTATCCTGGCTGTTTTTTTTAGCGGGTTTCCAATTTCAATCGATTTTTGTCGATCCGATTAGTTGTTATCACTTATTATCGACTTTGATGACTTCTTTCTTTGGATTTTTGGGAATATCCATTTGATGGATTTGGTATCGATTTTTATGGATTTAATTCACATTGTCGTATGTGAATTTTTGGTGATTGATTGTTTTTACAATCATTTTGTGATTTGTCACTTTAAAATACAAAGGTTTCTATACTAGTAGTAAATACTCAAACTCTTTCATAGAAACGATTTCAACACTACTTTTAAATACAAAGCTCGTTTTTAAAACCGTTTTCCAATCTATTAGTATATACAAACCTTTACCTCATTCGTATGAGAAATCTAATTAAACGACTTAGCAAAACAAGTGGTATGAAACGCTTGCGTTTACTTCGTCGGTTAATTCTTGGACTTGTTCGATTGAACTCTCGTGACAATTTTCGAGTGGAAATATACAATCTGTTCGTAAATATTTAAGTTAAACCAGTGGTTATGGGGCATGAAGCTAAACTCATTTATTTACTAGCTTAGTGTAATTTACACTTATCGATCAATGATGATCCTTTGGTGATTTAGACTAGCGATGTGCGATGTCTCTTTGTCCGCGTGGGGGACTGTTCCCCGTTTGGAGGAGTTTCGGCTCATAGTCCACAAGGGGGGACTATACCCTGTTTGGAGGAGCTTCGGCTCATAGGAGGAGCTTCGGCTCATAGTCAGCAGGGGGGACTATACCCTGTTTGGAGGAGCTTCGGCTCATATGAGGAGCTTTGGCTCATAGTCCTCAAGGGGGGACTATACCCTGTTGGAGGAGCTTCGGCTCATAGGAGGAGCTTTGGCTCATAGTCCGCAAAGGGGGACTATACCCTGTTTGGAGGAGCTCCGGCTCATTTTATGGGATAGCGGCCCATTTGTGATACACGTGTTGGTGAGTTTTCATGCTCTCGTTTGTGATAAGCTTTCCCCTTTTTGTGATTTCTGGATTTCTAGTTGATGATTTCTAGAATTTGTGTTTCACCGATTTTTGCGATTGGCATTGATATGTTTTGTCAATATTTGTGTTTTGGTGAATAATTTAAAGAACATGACATTCTTTTTAGTGTTTGAGAATATTTGAGATATTGTATGATTTTTGTTGTTACCTTATGTATACTTGTCATAGTATGGCATTTTTATTATCATACGTTTTTGTCATATCTCTTATCCTATCTCATTTTATATGATATTTATAGCTAGACTGATCCGTTTATTATTTTCTTCTTAAATAATACTAGGGTCAGACCGAGGTATTTCAGGTGCTTCTGCTTGACTTCTTATCAGGGTTCGTCACCTGACTTTTGGCTAACTACTTTAGCTTAGTAGTTTTTGTTATTATACATTCGAGATAGAGACTCCTTGATGTATACTTATTCTTTTGACTTGCACTTGTACCTATTCTTTTATGATGTAGTGGATCTTGTATGACCACTACTTTGATGTACACTTCTATGTGTTATATTTATATCTGTTTCCGCCTTTGTGATATGAATATCTGCGACTGATATGTGTTATGTTTATTTCTATATTTGTTTCCGAAGCCCACACAGCCACTGTGTGGTAGCTTTGAGTTTGTATTTGATATGTCGGATTTCCTCTTGAAATGAAATGCAAGTCATATTATCTGACATATCGGTACTCGCACAAAGTAATTACACAGATGGTCGCTCCTCAATAGCCTTATTCTTCATGCTAGTCGACGGCATTACCCCGTAGTGTCCTTGGCTAGTGTGAGTATAGAGGTGGGGCGTCACACTTCTCATACCAGTTTTTAAGTATTTTAACTGGATGTTGAAACATGTCTACTAAGTACTTGGAGATTTCTAGTCTTACGCCTGATCAACGTACGACCAGAGTCTGCAAGAACGAGGATAAACCTGTTAAAACATCGAGTTATAAAAGTATTTTGATAAAGTATTATATAAAAGATATTTTGGTTATTTTTTCCATTTCTAAATACTTTAAAATGTTTAAAATATTGTTTATTTATGTACAACATGGTTTAGTAGTAAATTATTAGTGTTGTAAATATTGTGAGAAGTTATTAATTCAATAAAACATATTTAAAGTTAATGATTATTGATTTATTAATGGTGTTTAAAGTATTTTGAGATTTAAAACTAATAAAATTTATAAATAATGGATTTAAGGTTTTCTATAACTTCTTTTTAAATATAAGTAATAATGTAAATAATTGTTTTCAAATAGTTTACATATATTTATAAAGATGTTATTTAAAAAAAAATTATGTGGCATTTAAAAATGAAGCAAGAAATTTTATAGATGAAATATTTTCGTAAAGTATTCAAGTATTAAAGATGATTGATTTACAATTGAAGTTTTCAAATGAATATTCCAAGTAAAATTTATATAAATATCTTTGAATGTATAATTTAAAGATAATATATAAATAAATAAAAATGATTTGCGAAGTTTTATTTATAGTAATATACTAGACCAATAAATTTGAATCTTTATTTTGGAACTATGGTTTGAAATATTTACTTGATTTCGAAGCACTAACAGTAAATTTATAGGTTTATTCACTATTTGAATTTTTGTATTGAACCATAATAAATGTTTTTCCATGATTTGAATATTCATTTTAAACAAGTGTGTAAAATTAATTATGAAGATATGAAATTTTATACTTTGATTTGGATATTTGATGTAAGATTTGAGCATACTATTAGTTTCAGTTTACTAATCTAGGGTTATACTTATTTTAAAATAACGAGTCTAATAAATTATCGGATTTAAGTAACTCTATTAAAAAAAAGGCTTATCCTAATGTTTTGATATAAACTTCTAACATTGTTTAAACTTTTTGGAAAATTCTTGCATAATGCTATGAAGATGTTTTAAATATATCTTATATTCTTACTAAGTGAATGAGGTTAAATGTTTTAATTGAATTTTTAGATATATTGAAATATTTCTTTTCCCTTCAAGGGCGAATACCAAAAACTTACCAGAAATGTTTAATAAGTTGACATGTTAATAGAATATGTAATGGAATATTATACAAGTAAAACTTAAGTAATGGAAGTGTTCAATGAAATTATTTCTAAATAAGAATTTCGATGTACAAGAAATGTTATGAATGTAAGTTAATATTGTGAAATAATTTATGTAAGTACATGAAAGAAAGAAAAAAGACTTTGTATGAATGAAAAAGAAAAGAAAAAAGGGTAAATAATGATGTGAAAAGGAACCAATTAAATAAACTTAAATAATGTGTGGAAATTCTTGGCTGTTTTGGCTTATGAGATGTTTGGAAAGGATACTTCTAATTGTTTAAGGTTGTATGGATAGTCTATTGAATAATTACTAAAGGCTGTTGAGCATAGGATACACTTGATAATTTATTCATCACCCTTGTACGATTAAAAGTTTCTGAACTAAACAAACCATTGATTTTGGTTGCTATGAATGTATGATGGATTCAGTGGTTGCACCTAATGGTTGTATTGTTTGTTTGTATATGTTTTATAGTGATTTGCTTTTATTGCAAATTGAACAACTTAAATATTTCTCTTTTTGCATAATTATTAATTTATTTTGGATTATATAATGAAATACAAGTTTAAGGAAGCAATAGCTACTGCTTTTGGTTTCATAAATAAGCGTTGTTTGCCCGACAAATAGGTACGTTTTGGATTACGGTTTTCTAGCGATATTATATTGTTTCCCTTGATTGGGATATTTTATTTTTAAATATGAAATATATATAGTTATTATTGATATTATTATTATTTTTTGGACCTATCCTGTAACGACCCGGTATTTTGGACCATACGCATCCGCACATGTCGGACTTGAATAATTCAAAATACCGCGTTGTTAATTTAAATTTGGCAAAACTGAACATATACAGTAAATAAATAATCACAGATCACAGACACAGAGTAATAAATGCAGCGGAAGCAAAAGATAGTAGTTCATGAAGCTACTATATACATATCAGAGTTAAATAAGGTACAACAGATGTCTCGAATACAATAGTCAAATACAAGAATCAGAATACAATCACTGGAATCAACTGGATATCTGAAAGCTGGATAGATAGCTGGATCTCCAAGCGAAGCTCCAACTCCAAAGGTGAGTCTCGAATACTGGTACACTCAGTCTGACCCGAGCGTGAAGCAAAAACACAAAACACTTGAGTCAGGATTAACATTCTTATATAAATAAATCCAACTCAAGTGAAACAGCAATCGAAATACAAGTAACTCAAAGGATGTTGGGAATAACCATACTTTAAGGATCCGTTAAACTATCTACTATGTAGTAGTGTACGGTAAATAGATAATGCCTATCAGTAATATAAAATATCAAAATAGTGTTAAGGCGTTACCATTATTCCCCTTAACACATTTTATATAGCGTTATAGACTATACAGCACTGTAAACTCCACCGTAAACTAGTGGGATATCAGGGAGTACTCCATAGGTATAACACAAAACAAATCATAGTGGTCGCGTATATAGGGATACAAGTATGACAAGGCACATGAGGCAATACCCAAGGTAGTGAAACTACCGTTTGCCTAATCCGGACTGGTGAAAACGCATCGCCGCAGCGATCGCAACACCGCAAAACAACACTCCCAAAATCAAGGGTGCACCAATCGACAACAAGTAATGAATAGTTTTCGAAGAAGTGTGTTTGCTCGAGGTAGCTAACCCCCATTTGGCTCGGCACGACTCCTGTTTTAGTCATTTCCAATTTGACACAAGTGTCAAGGCTATCCATTATCGTTCTCTTTCTTCAGTCATCACGTACATCATTCCAACCACTTCATTCTGGATCACACTCCGCGTATAGTTATTAAAGTGGTTTTCGGTTTAGACAGTGAGTATGTCCCTAACCGATTCCAGTTCCTTTAATAAATTTCGTAATTATTACACCAATTGGTCGTTTATATATTTCAAAAACCAAATCAATTACAATTTCAATTAGAATTTGTAAACCAACATTTCATTTCCCTTTCTAAATCAATTTCCATAATTTACGTTTCATAACTTCCAAATTACCATTTCAAAGTCTTATAATTCAATTTCAATTTCTATTTAAAACAATTCGAATATTGATTCAAGTTCGTATATAAGTTTCATTTTGAAAACATTTAAATTAATTAATTTAACATCCAAATCAATTTAACTTCATTTATCGATTTCATTTAATATTCGTTAAGTAAATTTGTCATTCAAAATAATTTCTATTTAATTTCCAATTCATTAAATCAATTACTTAAGTTCAACTTCCATATATCAAAACTTCAAATTGAATTAAATTAGATTCATCAAATCAAATTCTTTACATTTCAAGTCTTACATTAATTTCAATAAATCACATTTTATTTCTTGTTAAAGAAATTCAATTTCACTTATTTATTTACTTAGTTATAATTGCAAAACTCAATTAATAAAAAAACTTAATTTCACTTATTCAAGAAGTTCAATTTCACTTAATAAAGAATTCAATTCAATTTAATTATTAAATAATTCAATCTTATTTAATTATTAAATAATTTCAAAACTTTAATTATTAACTAATTTCAAACTTAATTATTTATAATTCCAAATTTTAAACAACGTTCTTTCATCAACTACTATGTTAATATTTTGTTTCGGATTATTACATATTAACATTTTCCTTTCATAAAATTCAAATTCCAACTTCATTTTAAAACCTTATTATTTATTCAAATAAAATCTTTATTTTATTTTTAAATCAAATTTATTGACCAATCGGTTTTTTATTTAATTCTCTATCCAAAGTCAAAGTTTAATTTGGGTATTTATCATTTCAACTCGATTCCAATTCAATTCAAAATCAAAGCATAGCAAAGGGAACTTGCAGTGTGATAACTGGGATGGTGTCAAAGTAAATAAACAAGCAATAACAACAATCAATATCAATCCAATAATCAATTCAAATAATCCCGAAATAATCGTATTAATTCACATTGTTATTTGTGTAAATTAATATAATTATTTCTAGAATCTACACTATCATTTCATGTAGATTAAAGATTATTACACTAATATTAATACGGTTCTTCACTTGATATCTATTAATCAATTTCATACAACATCAATTTAAGCAACAAACAATTAAATGGTTCAAGGTGTATTTTACCAAATTTCTACATGTCAATTAATTCGACATTAAAAGGGTCATATTATGCAGGTGTCATCTAATCAAATTTAACATATATCAAATCTAACTATTCTACGTCAAATTCAATTCAAATTATTTATCATTTACTATATTAACAATTTAACGTCCAATGTCAACATCAACAATCAATCATTTATCAACCAAACTGGATTATCATTGTATATATAACAGATAATGGTGTCAGATGTCACAAGTGAACTGATACATGTAATAGCATATATTTAACAGTGTAAATAACTAGCAGCATCATATTTCAATTGTCGTTTCAATTGAAATCAAATTTAATAAATAAAAGAACATTAATCGTGAGTGATTGCTCACCTTTCGAGGCTAGAGATGCACGAGAAGATGACACGGATACGCACACCGATACAGACATAGAGATTGAGTTACGAATCCAAGCAAAACAAATCGGCACGAATTCAACGATCAAAGCTGATAACAGAAATCGATGAAATCAAATCAAAACATTCAACATAGCAACAAATAAAACATGTCATGCGTCAAAGTTTAACAATATAATTCTATGTGCTACCGAGATCGAAATGGTCTGAAATTTGGTATGAATAAAGATCAAAACTTGTATTTCAAACTGCAAAAGAATCACTTGATTTGGACAAGAGACGAGAAGAGTTACGATGTCACGAACATAGACTCAGGCCATGTTGCGACTGTCAAATGTTCAGGTCTGAAAACCCCTCTGGGTCTGACTTTCAAGTAAGAAACAGAGAACTGAACCACCTCGTATGAAGCTAAAATTTTATATACAGAAAGTAGAAAACTTTATCTTTTAAACAAAAAGGGAATCACTGAATTCCGACGTAAGACGGAAGAGATACGATGCGTCAAACATGAACTCAGGTCATGTTTGCAGCAGTGTAAAATAATTCCAAGTACAAAAGAACAGCTGCCTGGGTCTAACTTCCAGATCCTCGACCACTAATCAAACGATGTCGGATTTTGCTGAAATTTGACAGGCATAAACTAGGTAACTTCGACTCTTTTTAAAAAATAGAATCAACCCATTCCGATAAAACATGAGTGAGATATGATATCGTGAACATGAAGTCTAACTGCTGTTCAGAAAAGAAAAATAAAATAAACATGCAAACAAGTGCAAAATCAGTTATTATTATTATTATCTTAAAACCAATATTCAGTTTCTGGAGAAGTCAAAATTTGTAATTAAAGAGAAAAGGCTTCTGCCAGTTTCCAAATGCAAAACTACTTATATATATAAAACTTTTACACACAATATATATATAAACATTACATATATACTTTAAACACATATCAAATATCATCATATTATAAAATAAACAACTTGGTATATGACTATCATACATGCTGTAATAGATAATGTAGATCAGCAAGCAAATCCACCTTTACATTGTCCATAAAAGTAAACAGACTACAACCTTATAGTATAAATATATATAGGCCGTACCAAACTTTCATCTCTCTATTATATATTACAATATTTAGTATAAAACAATGCAACTTACTTTATAAAATTTTTTTATAACTTTATAAATTCTTGTATCTAACAGACTTTACATATATATAAAACAACTTGCACACCGTAGTCTTGAGCAACAGACTAGAACCTATATTAACTATGTGCAACAACAGTGAATACCATTGCAACTTACATTTTTTTCGAAATGCACTATAAAAACAAAACTACATGCATGCGAACAACAATTATACATATATGCTACAAAATAAATAATATATATACGTTCATATTTGTGTTACTACTTCTCTAATATTTGTATACTAAAAAAATATATCATTATAAACGTATATACATCATCTTTTAAAACTTGTATTGTTAAAAATCATATAACAGCTGCTATGAATAATGAAACCAATGTATATACAAAAATAAATGTAAACATACCACTACATATTTCCTTGATATTGTAAACACAAAATAATATATATACAGTAACAATACAACTTATAACACAATATAACTTATATCCATAATAAAACGTCTATAAACAAACTTTATAATTTAAAACCAATACCTATAAATCAACATTTGCAACTCATACTTTAAACTGTTAACTGTTAAAGGAAATATAACAAGATCAGAACCTCATATACTATTAGAGAAGCAAGCTCGGCCCAGGCTACAGGAAGGGTATGGCCACTGGTGAATGATGTTGACGAGGCTTGCTGAGGACGAGATGAAGGGATGCTCTCGATTGTCAGAGGCTGGGGCAAAGGAAAGTGGAAGGACGAGCTGAGGTGCGGCAAGGTGGAAGGCTATGAGAGGCGGGAGGTAGGGGTGGATGTGTTAGGTGATGTGGCGTCGGGGTTTGCGAACGGAGGAGGAGGGAATAGGTTGGTTGCGAGGCTTAAGGCGCGGGTGGAGTTGCATGCGGGAAAGGTGACTGCTCGATACGAAGTGGTGGCTGAGATGTAGGTTAAACGAAGGTGGCAGGTTGTTGGTCGGCGAATGCAGTTCTCTTTTTTTTTTCTTTTTTTTATAGTCATGGCCGAAAGGAGAAAAGGGGAGAAGGAGAAGGAAAGGTATGGGCTTTGTGAAGTGGAGGCTACAGGTAAGAATGTACTGTCAAAGAAATGGAAGTACCAAGGAAATTGAATGAAACAACGTATAAATGGGCATAGGGAATAGTAATAGCCAGCATAATAAATTTGGGAACTGAAAATGGCTATTGATTTGTTTTCACACGGTGAAAATGAACGGTTACAGGAAAACCAAAAGTCAAATTGCGGAATCGATACGAAGATCTTTTCCGTATATTTTGCCGTTTCCCGGATCACGAAATTGACAATTGAATATACCGTAGAGATCAGCACGACGAGACGATCAAAACGGTATACAGACGTCAGTGGTATGATTGAATTATAAAAATTCGAATATTTATACTAGCGGAAAATGCAGGAAAAACATAGAAAAATAAGATCGATGGAGCTAAAGAAGTCCGAATTTGGAAAAACGAAAAATGGCGTCTTGCTCAGAAGATGGTTTAGAATTTTTCTATGTAAAAATATTTAGGTTTCGAAAACATTTTATTTTCATCGCTTTTTAACTGATTAAATTGAAGTAAATTTACGCGCGAAATAAACTTTCATATTTTCGGACGAAAATTTACCAGTTGCTATGTTTAACTAGACGCATTCCAAATATCAAATTTATATTTCAAAATTTTATCGTTTAAAATTTCACAAAATTTCAACTAATTACGTTATTAAAACAGTTAAAATTTACGGGTCGTTACATATCCGTATAAAGGAGACTCTGCCGAAATTTTCCGCGAATTTTAGACTTAGAAATTTTTTGTGGAGTTGAAAATATTTTTTCAAACTTTAGTAAACTTGAATATGAAGATTTGATTGTTTATTAATTAGTATATTATATTTAAAATACTTAATTACGTAAATTAATTGTTTATAAATTGAATACTTTGAATAAAATATATTAATCCCTTAATTCCTCAGTTTTCCTTTTCGAGGACGAAAAGTTTTTGAGTGGGGGAGAGTGTAACGACCCGTATTTTTGGTAATTAAAATATTAAATTTAGTAAGATTTTGAAATATTAATATTCTAAGAAATTAAAATTTATGATTTGTAATGATAAAAAAATAGAATGTAATATAGTAATATTGATTTAATGTAATTGATAACCATTTTAATCCAATTTCAATCAATGGATATAATTGTAAGGTTATTTGGTTATAATTGTAAATAATGAAATAAATTAAATGATGCATTTAACGATGATATTATATGTAATTGATTGGAATAGGTTAATATAGAATATAAAATCATTTTGTTATAACCCTTGATTGTAAATGATAAGATAATGGATATGAACTATTATTATAAACGATGGTTGTAATTATCTTCTCATTAATTTGTCCGTTTGAATATTAAATGGGTAATTAATGGAATTAAGGCAATTGAATGTTGGAATTATATGTTGTTAATTGAAATTGAATATAATCAGTGATGCGTAAGTAGTCATAACATTTGTTGTAGATAACAAACTTATAAATATAATTAAATTACTTAAAGGTAACAATTTTTCATTTATCATCTCATTACTTAATATGTTTGGAATTAATTTGGAAATCAATGAAAATTTATGTAATTAATTATTGCAGTTAATATGGTAAAAGGTGTTAACTGTAAAATAATGAAGGTAATAAAATGTAAACTTATGTTAATATAATTCATAGGGCATTGTTGACTGAATAATAAGGATGATAACATAGGTTTGAATGTAATTGGATGAGAATTAGATGCGTAGTTAATAACATTTAACCTTTTAAATATGATAAAGGGAAAAAATTAATATTACATTAATTGATATTACATCTTTTAATTAAGATAAAGTGTAACGATTCGTAACTTTTAACAACTTTAAAATGGCAGTATTTTGAATTTAAATAAAAAAAATTTTGATTTTGTGATGTTGAGTGTTTTATTTAACCAAATTTAATAGAATAAAATTTTTGTGAAATTTCAAATTTTGGTCAAACTTAGTCAAAGATCGAATTTTTGTTGAAAAATTTAAATTTAAATTTTAAATTTTTATTCTTTTTATATGATACTAGACTGAATTCTGATCTTCCCTCCACTTTTCGTTTCGTCAAAATCAAATTCCTATTGCTCTAAAAATTTGAATTACTGTGAAAAATTAACATGATTTGGTAGCATTTAGTTTTGTTTTATTTGGCTAAGGGATATTGGGTTTGTTTGGTCTAATGGGCCTTGGTTAACTAAGAGACTCTAGTCAGTCATGTAACCATTCCTTTTCCTACGACCTTATGTTTTGAACTCGGATTTTAACTCAGAAAACTCCTCTGTTTGTTTTGACCATAACTTCCTCAAGGCAGAAGCTTTTTGAGTGATTATTTTTAGAATGTCGAGAGAAAAGAATTTTTAACAACTTTCTAGTTAGTCACTTTTACAGATTCAGTAATATTCTGCTCCGAATATTTTCTTAAAGATGACCTAGTTTTAGGTTTTTTCGTAGTTTGGATCTTGGGTTGTTTGGAAGTTGGAAGTAGTTGAAACTTGTTTATTGATTCGTGTTCGTGTCTAAGCTTTGTAGGATTTGCTTTGCATTTGGAGCTTTGCTAGGATTCTCCATATTGCTCCATTTTTATCATCACCTTCGTAGCCACGAAAGGTGAGCAAACACCCGCAACTACTAGATTTTCTTATGTAAGTTAAATTGAATTTATGATGTGATTAGAAATTGATTGGTTACTGTTTAGTATATTTTAAATTGTCATTCCAGTTAAATCTGACTTTTATTGAATTTAATTGCCATTTAATTTAATATTGTAATTTAAATTGCCAGTTAAATACCTGTTAACGATAACCAGTAAATTGTTGGTAGTTATTGGTTGATTTCAATGATGATTGTGCTGTATGTTCAATTATTGATATTTGGGTGATTGGATGGATGTTATTGGTTGACATTTTGGATGATTGGATGTTATTTATGTCTATATCTCTGTTATCCCTATGTGTTGAAATGATAGATACCCGAACGATCTTATAGATTAGGGGAAAATCGTTATGGGTTGAAATGATAAACCCTAGCGGTTTTCATTGATTTGGAAATGTTGATTTTTGATACTGGTTGAAATGACATATACACATATAATTTCTTGAATTTGGATTTTATTTGGAATTGAATTATTTGAAGGGTTTAAGTTAATTCAAACTTCAGATTTGTTTTAATTAGATGATTAAGATTGATATTTCGAATTATTTGAAACCCTTTAAATAATTATATTCATGTTGTACACTTGATAGGAGATGAAAATCCCATAACATCTATGAAACCATTGCACTAATATTTCTATTTTACTTATTTTGATCTGACTTACATAAGACCTTTTAGTTCTGACTCGAGTGTTTTGTCTTTTCATTACGCTCGGGTCAGTCTGAGCTTTTTCAGTGTATTGAAGACTATTTTCTGGAGAATGAAGACGAATACTGTAACAACCCGCATATTTTACGATTGTATATTTAAATATTTTATTTAAGTATAGCGTCGTTAGTCGGATTAAAGTCCGAAATGTCACTTTTTGCAAACAGTCGAATTGGGACTCGAGACCACTTCCATTGAGTCCAAAATGGTGTTTGCGACTTTTTTGAGTATAAGCATCGATATGTTTGGAGTAAGTTGAATTTTGCTATTTTCTACTTGGGCTTTTGGGTTTGGATTTCACCCAACTCATTCTATAACCTAACTCAGCCCTCCTCTTCATCAATTCATCCTCATTTCATTCTTTTTCTCAAGCTCAACTGAAAATGGGGAGAGGAATGGGAAATTAAAATTCAAAACCCTAGTTTCATTTTGCAAACTCAATTCTTGCTCCAAAATCAAAGAGAAGCTTAGGTAAGCCTTCTCTTCATCTTCTCCATTTCATTTCCTCTTCAATTTCAGAAATGTTCTAAACCCTAACTTAGAAAATGTTTTCTTTTGAGCTTAGATTGAAGCTCCTTGGGTTATAATTGAAGAGTGATTGTTCTAGCCTTGCTCGGTAGCTTCTCATCTTTGTTTTTGAGTTTAAAGGTGAGTTCTTTAACTCACATCTATGTCTATAGCTATCTTTGTTGTTAGGTATGAATTCCTAACACTTGTGCATATTCATTTGCTTTTGATTTGAATTGATTTGGTGAACATTTCAATTTTTGGTGTTTTGAAGTCAAAACTTTGAAAATCCTAGCTTTGATTTATGAACATGCTTTGGTGGTGTATCGAAGAGCCTATAGGGCTGGGTTGTCGATTGGCAAAAACCCCTAAAGCCCATTGCTCGTCCGATTGCAAACGGTGAGAGTTTGCTCTTCATTTGATAGGATGGAAAACAGTTTCAGTGCTAGCCAGTCGACTGGCCTCTGCAGTCAGTCGACTGACTGCAAGGTCTGAAACTATCGGGTTTCTGGATCAGTCGACTGAGTGCAGAGGCCAGTCGACTGACCTGCTTGTTTTTCCCATTTTGCCTATTTTGCTTGAGGTTCCAATTTTTATCGATTCGTGATTATCCGATTTATTGTTATCATTTATTATTGACTTTGATGACTTCTTTTTCGGGACTTTTGAGAATATCCATTTTGATGGATTCGGTATCTATTTCTTTTGATTTGATTCACGTCTTCGAATGTGGATTTTGGTGATTGATTGTTTCTACAATAATTTCTGTGATTTGTCACTTTATAATATAGAGGTTTTCTATACTAGTAGTAAATATTCAAACTCTTCTTCAAAGATGATTTCAACTCTATTTTTAAATATAAAGCTTGTTTTCAAAACCGTTTTCCAATCTATTAGTATATACAAACCTTTATCTCATTCGTATGAGAAATCTAATTAAACAGCTTAGTAAAACAAGTGGTATGAACCGCTTGCGTTCACTTCGTCGATTAACTCTTGGACTTGTACGCTTGAACTCTTGTGACAATTTTCGAGTGGAAATCTACAATTTGTTCGTAAATATTTAAGTTAAGCTAGTGGTTATGGGACATGAAGCTAAACTCATATATTTACTAGCTTAGTGTAATTCACACTTTTTATTGATCAATGATGATCATTTTGTGATTTAGACTTGCGATGTGCGATGTCTATTTGTCTGCGAGGGAGACTAAACCCCATTTCTGTGGAGCTTCGGCTCAAATTTGGCGGGGTAGCGACCCGTGGTCTTCGGGCCGTTTGTGAAGCTTCGGCTCAAAATTTATGGTTAGCGACCATGGAATAGCGTTCCTTTTGTGATACACGTGTTGGTGAGTTTTCATGCTCCATTTTATGATAGGCCTCCCCCCTTTGTGATTTCTGGATTTCTAATTGTTGATTTCTAGAATTTGTGTTTCACCTCATTTTGTGATTGGCAAATATATGTTGTCAATATTTGGTGTTTGGTGAATAAAATAAAGAATATGACATTCTTTTTGGTGCTTTGAGATTCTTAAGATATTGTATGATTTTGTTGATGTTTGAAGTATACTTATCAGTGTATGACATTTTTGTTATCATACGTTTTTGGACATATCTCTTATCCTATCTCATTTTTCTGATATTTATAGCTAGACTGATCCGTTTATTATTTTCTTCTTAAATAATACTCGGGTCAGACCGAGGTATTTCAGGTGCTCCTGCTTGACTTCTTATCAGGGATTATCATCTGATTCTTTTGGCTAACTACTTTAGATTAGTAGTTTTTGTTATTATACATTTGAGATATGGACTCCTTGATGTATAATTATTCTTTTGCCTAGCACTTATATTTATTCTCTTGTGTTGTAGTGGATCTTGTTTTACCACTACTTTGATGTACACTTCTTTGTGTTATATTCATATCTGCTTCCGCCTTTGTGATATGATTATCTATGACTGATTTGTGTTATGCTTATTTCTATATTTGTTTTCGAAGGTCCACTTAGCCACTGTGTGGTAGCTTTGAGTTTGTATCAGTACGTCGGATTTCCTCTTGAAAATGAAATGCATGTTATACTATCTGACATATCGATGCTCGCACAAGGCAATTACACAGATGGTCGCTCCTCAACGGCCTTATTCTTCGCGCTAGTTGATGGCATTACTCCGTAGTGTCCTTGGCTAGCGTGAGTATAGAGGTGGGGCGCCACAGCATGGTATCAGAGCCAAACTTCGGAACAATGTAGAATAATCTAGCAAGGATCATTGTCCTAAGTCTTTCTTAGGAATCGTGCCATATGATTTAATTCGAGTCTTCGTACCGTTCCATCCTATTTCTTTTTATGATGCCTTGTTTTATCAATCAAGTTTGTTTGATATTCATTTTAAGAATAACCTTTTTCCTCTTCTGTCTTTTTCTTTATTTCTTAAAGAAGAAGAGATTATTAGATTTGGCAGTCCCAGCGCCGGTCAATCCAGTAGTCCTTCTATGGATGGCGTATTTATGACTGCTCAACAACTTTTGGATCTTGTAAAGAATCAAAAGTTTATCTGTGCTTTAGGTAAGAACCCCAAAAAGGTTTTACCTCTGAAATTAGAAGTGCCTTTCGACCAGTTAGTAGATATCGCTCTTCGACTTGAAGAGGCCGATAAAGATAATGATGTTGAAGTTGTGGATGCCAAACAAAACTTCAACATCTACGGGAAGAGGCATATCAAGTTCAAAAGTCCTAATTCCAACAAAAAAGGGAAGCAGGAATTTTTCCCTTCCAAGGAGAAAAAGCCTGTTGAATCTGGTTCTAACTCTCAATCTGCTGGAACACCTTCCATTCGGAAGTGTTTCAATTGTGGTTCCCCTGATCATATGATCCGAGATTGTCTTAAGCCTCTCTTCTGCCGTTATTGCAAGAAGGAAGGTCATCGTATTTCCACCTGCCCTACTGCTCCTGCTAATGTCAAGTCTGGCATGCTTTATGTTGCTAAGGCTTTTGGAGGTTCCTCTCAGTCCAGAGGTAATTCTCCTCCTATACTTGATGACATTATTTTATTTTGTGATCTTCCTCTTTGATTTCTTTTGATACAAGTGCGTTCCATTCTTTCATATCAAAAGAACTTGTTGATTCTTTTTCTTTAAATATTTTGGGCTTAATGACTTCTTTGAGAATTGCGAATCCGGTTGGTGGATCCGCAACACTCAGCTTGTTTCTTTTAAAGATGTCGAGATTATTTTATGAGATTATTCTTTTCGAGCCGATTTGCATGTTATGCGTTACTTAGGCTTCGAAATTGATTTTTGGGAAAGGATTGGCTTAATCATTATGAAGCCTATATCCTATGTCTAATGTGGACTATTCATCTTCGACATCCTCAATCTGTTAAGCAGATTCCTTTTGTTCTTAATGATTTTGATTTCCAAATTCGATGATATCATTATATTCTTTAAACCCACTTGATGAGGAAAGTGTTATTTCTCTCATTCAAGTAGTTTGTGAATTTTCCGGTATATTTGAGCTTGTCTTAGGATTATCACCTAAGCAATCTTTTGAATGGTGCTAAGGTCTTTTCAGTTCGACCTTGCCACCGGTTTTCTTCAGCTACGAGTTGCGGAAGGTAGCATCCTCTTACCGCATTCCGCACTCGTTGTGAGTTTTGTGTTTGGTTCGTTATGTCATTCGGTATGACGAACCTTCTACCTTATTTCATCCATTTTGTGAATCGAGTATTCTACGAATATCTCGATGAGTTTATCCTTATATTTATTGATTATGGATGAAAATAACAAATTAAAATTTGCAAATCTTTTAATAAGATACTTATATGTATAATTGGATTTTGTTCTTAAAACGAGCAAAGAATATTTGTAAATTTTTTTAAGAGACATGGTTATCATATATAAGATAATTTTGTGTTGTTTTGCCCATTGAGTGCTTTAAGAATTCTGGTCGATGCGCTTGATCAATGTTATCGATAGGAATCTCCTAAACGCTATGATGAGACAGTTAAACACAGTAAATTCTTGTAAAATGTTAATTATCCTAAAAAGATGAATATATATAAAGTTAATTATGATTTTGGAAAATCTTAGCTTTTCGGGAAAGGGAATCGATTAAAGGAACTCTTTTCCGATGCTTTTATTCTTGCGGTTACCGAAGGGAACCAAGACTTTATTGTTGTACCGATACTAGTCGTATTGGTTTTGGGTGCCATTCTCTTGCTAAGGGAATGTGTTTTATCATATGTTTCTTGACAATTAAAGCTTGTCGAGACTAGATATGCCATTCATGATCTAGTGCTCGCGGCTATTGTTTTCGCTCTTAGAATCTGGCTCATTATCTTTTGGAGAGAAATTTGTTCTCTACTCCGATCATAAATCTTTGAGGTATTTGTTTTCTCAAAAGGAACTCAATTTGCATCAACAACGTTGGCTTGAGTTCCTTGCATCTTATGATCTTGTTATTCTTTGTACTCCGGAAAAGGGTAATCGTGTTGCCGATGCCCTTAAGCCGAGAGCAACAAGCGGATGTTTCTTTGTTGATATCCGAATGGAGTGATCTCAAGACTTTATCCACTTGTGAGATTCGAGATCGTGAATCCAATTCATTTTCATCTCTTTTTTTGTGTAGCCTTGAGGCTCGTCCTTCTCTTTTTGACTATGCCTCTTTTGGCTGAACTCTATGTCCTGTTATATTGCATGGAGTTCCTACTTCTATTGTTAGCAATCGTGATCCATTATTTTTCTAGTGGACTTTTTATTTTTTTGTAGAGTCTTCAAAAGCTTTGGGAACAAAGCTTAATTTTAGCATCGCTTATCGTCCACAATCCGATGGAAAAACCGAGCGTGTGAATCGAACTCTTGAAGATCTCTTTCGTGCATGTGTTCTTGATTTTGGTGGAAGTTGGGAAGATCATATGTCTCTTGTTGAGTTTTCTTCCTATAGTAAGCTTCCAATCTTGTATTGGTATGGTACCTTTCGAGGTACTCTACGGAAGGCCATGCTGATTTTCTTTGTGTTGGCTTGAAGCCGGTGAGAAGCTGGTTTTAGGTCCAGTTTTTATTGGTGTTCATTCATGTTTCACCTTTGATGGGTGTTGTGCGTCTCAGTCGATCGGGAAAATTAGCACCTCGATATGATGGTCCATTTCCCATCACCAATCGCATTGTTCCGTGGCTTATCACCTCTTTTATTACCGGCTCAATTCTTTTGCTATTCTTGACGTTTTCCACGTCTCTCAACTATGGAAATACCTTAGGGATTCCGATTCTGTTCTTGAGCCCGGTATTATTAAAGAAATCGAAGTTTCACCAAATTTGACTTATGAGCAACATTCTATTCGTATCATTGTTTCGAAGGTTAAACGCCTTCGAAATAAAGATGTTCTTCTTATGAAAGTTCAATGGTCCTCAAATCCTAAGGATCGCTCTTGGGAATCTTGAGAATCCATCGAGCAAACATATCCGGACTTACTCTTTCGTGCTCTTTATGGTGAACTTCTTATTTCAAATTTTCTTTTGTGTTGATATGCTTTTATGGTTGTTACTCTTTATTTTCTTCTTAAGTATTGCAAGGACGCAATTTCTTTAAGGAGGGGAGTCTGTAACAACCCGCATATTTTACGATTGTATATTTAAATATTTTATTTAAATATAGCGTCGTTAGTTGGATTAAAGTCCGAAATGTCACTTTTTGCAAACAGTCGAATTGGGACTCGAGACCACTTCCATTGAGTCCAAAATGGTGTTTGCGACTTTTTTGAGTATAAGCATCGATATGTTTGGAGTAAGTTGAATTTTGCTATTTTCTACTTGGGCTTTTGGGTTTGGATTTCACCAAACTCATTCTATAACCTAACTCAGCCCTCCTCTTCATCAATTCATCCTCATTTCATTCTTTTTCTCAAGCTCAACTGAAAATGGGGAGAGGAATGGGAAATTAAAATTCAAAACCCTAGTTTCATTTTGCAAACTCAATTCTTGCTCCAAAATCAAAGAGAAGCTTAGGTAAGCCTTCTCTTCATCTTCTCCATTTCATTTCCTCTTCAATTTCAGAAATGTTCTAAACCCTAACTTAGAAAATGTTTTCTTTTGAGCTTAGATTGAAGCTCCTTGGGTTATAATTGAAGAGTGATTGTTCTAGCCTTGCTCGGTAGCTTCTCATCTTTGTTTTTGAGTTTAAAGGTGAGTTCTTTAACTCACATCTATGTCTATAGCTATCTTTGTTGTTAGGTATGAATTCCTAACACTTGTGCATATTCATTTGCTTTTGATTTGAATTGATTTGGTGAACATTTCAATTTTTGGTGTTTTGAAGTCAAAACTTTGAAAATCCTAGCTTTGATTTATGAACATGCTTTGGTGGTGTATCGAAGAGCCTATAGGGCTGGGTTGTCGATTGGCAAAAACCCCTAAAGCCCATTGCTCGTCCGATTGCAAACGGTGAGAGTTTGCTCTTCATTTGATAGGATGGAAAACAGTTTCAGTGCCAGCCAGTCGACTGGCCTCTGCAGTCAGTCGACTGACTGCAAGGTCTGAAACTATCGGGTTTCTGGATCAGTCGACTGAGTGCAGAGGCCAGTCGACTGACCTGCTTGTTTTTTCCCATTTTGCCTATTTTGCTTGAGGTTCCAATTTTTATCGATTCGTGATTATCCGATTTATTGTTATCATTTATTATTGACTTTGATGACTTCTTTTTCGGGACTTTTGAGAATATCCATTTTGATGGATTCGGTATCTATTTCTTTTGATTTGATTCACGTCTTCGAATGTGGATTTTGGTGATTGATTGTTTCTACAATCATTTATGTGATTTGTCACTTTATAATATAGAGGTTTTCTATACTAGTAGTAAATATTCAAACTCTTCTTCAAAGATGATTTCAACTCTATTTTTAAATATAAAGCTTGTTTTCAAAACCGTTTTCCAATCTATTAGTATATACAAACCTTTATCTCATTCGTATGAGAAATCTAATTAAACGGCTTAGTAAAACAAGTGGTATGAAATGCTTGCGTTCACTTCGTCGGTTAACTCTTGGACTTGTACGATTGAACTCTTGTGACAATTTTCGAGTGGAAATCTACAATTTATTCGTAAATATTTAAGTTAAGCTAGTGGTTATGGGACATGAAGCTAAACTCATATATTTACTAGCTTAGTGTAATTCACACTTTTTATCAATCAATGATGATCATTTTGTGATTTAGACTAGCGATGTGCGATGTCTATTTGTCTGCGAGGGAGACTAAACCCCGTTTCTGTGGAGCTTCGGCTCAAATTTGGCGGGGTAGCGACCCGTGGTCTTCGGGCCGTTTGTGGAGCTTCGGCTCAAAATTTATGGTTAGCGACCATGGAATAGCGTTCCGTTTGTGATACACGTGTTGGTGAGTTTTCATGCTCCCGTTTGTGATAGGCCTCCCCCCTTTGCGATTTCTGGATTTCTAATTGTTGATTCTAGAATTTGTGTTTCACCTCTTTTTTTGATTGGCAAATATATGTTGTCAATATTTGGTGTTTGGTGAATAAAATAAAGAATATGACATTATTTTTGGTGCTTTGAGATTCTTGAGATATTGTATGATTTTATTGATGTTTGAAGTATACTTGTCACTGTATGACATTTTTGTTATCATACATTTTTGGACATATCTCTTATCCTATCTCATTTTTCTGATATTTATAGCTAGACTGATCCGTTTATTATTTTCTTCTTAAATAATACTCTGGTCAGACCGAGGTATTTCAGGTGCTCCTGCTTGACTTCTTATCAGGGATTATCATCTGATTCTTTTGGCTAACTACTTTAGATTAGTAGTTTTTGTTATTATACATTTGAGATATGGACTCCTTGATGTATAATTATTCTTTTGCCTAGCACTTATATCTATTCTCTTGTGTTGTAGTGGATCTTGTTTTACCACTACTTTGTTGTACACTTCTTTATGTTATATTCATATCTGCTTCCGCCTTTGTGATATGATTATCTGTGACTGATTTGTGTTATGCTTATTTCTATATTTGTTTCCGAAGGTCCACTTAGCCACTGTGTGGTAGCTTTGAGTTTGTATCGGTATGTCAGATTTCCTCGTGAAATGAAATACATGTTATACTATCTGACATATCGGTGCTCGCACAAGGCAATTACACAGATGGTCGCTCCTCAACGGCCTTATTCTTCGTGCTAGTTGACGACATTACTCTGTAGTGTCCTTGTCTAGCATGAGTATAGAGGTGGGGCGCCACAAATATTCAATATATTATTGCTATTTATTATTCTGCTGCATTCTGTGTTCCGCTGCATTATTTGTTTATTTCTGATGTATGTATAACTCTGATTTGAATTGTAAAAGTGTAATCAAATGTTATTTGTAAAACAGCTTCATGAACTGTTTATTTGATTATTATATCTTGTCGTTCCGCTGTGAGTTTTTGTGTTTTGTTTTCTTTTTTTTTCTTATTTACCCCATTAACAATCCTCCCTTTTGAATGGTTTGAGTCTAACATATGTGGTTTATTGTCGATTTGAATCGTCCAAAAAGGTGGGTCGTTACTGATATCAATTCCTAACAGTATTTCAAACTTTTTGAAAAATCTTTGCCTAATACCGTGAGAATATTTCATATGTATTTTATATAAACCTAAGTAAGTGAATTTAAATATTTTATAAGCTTAATCTTTTAAGACATATTAGAATATTTTGTTCCTCTTCAAGACGAATGCCAAAAACTTAAAGATTTTTTTTACAATAAATTTTGTTTCGACTTTAAAATTGTTTTATACTTAGCTTGAAGTTTTTAAGTGTTTCGAATTTAAGTGTTTTATACTTAACATGAATTTACTTTCTAAACACTTATGAAATAGTTATAAACAGTTATGAAATAGTTATAGATTGTTTATGAAGTAATTATGATGAATTATTTTATAGAATGTTATAAACTTAAGTAATGTTTTAAGAAATGATTCATTAGTGATTTTAACATTGAATGGAAAATAATTTTGTGTAAGTAAATAAATATCATTTCATAAAGGATGGTTTCTTTGTTGCATATAGTTATTATAATGATTTAGTTAAATATAGTTTTACATCACACTGAAATTTCATGTAGAACTGCATCGATATGGTTAGTTTATCACGTTGCCTTGTGCATGTAATTGTTATGTTGTGATGTCGTTTCTGAATACTAGTACAATGTTGCATAATTCTATTTTATAATCCTTACCTAATTTGGCAGTTTTAACTTTAAAACTTTGTTAAGAAATGATTTGAAATAAGAGTACATGTTGTATGGTTCTATTAAACTCATGCATTGCTCTCTTATCTTTAAATAAGCAGCTAATATTCAAAGTTGAGTTGAGATAGGTACATATGAAGCCTATTTGGACATGTATGCAATTTTGATTTGCTTTTGCTCGCTTAAATATGAGCAAACTTGCTTATAACGCTAATAAATGGTACGTTTTTAGATTATGGTTTTATGTATTGGTATTTTTTGTTTTTGCCATGTTTTGGGATACCTCATTATTGAAATGAGATGTATACCATGTAATTATTGATATCGTGAAATTTTCTTAACCTAGCCGCGCAAAGGAGGCGTTGCCGGATTTTTTTGAAATTTTAGGAGTTAGTAATTTTTTGTTAAGCAATAAAACTAGGAAAATTTGAATGTTATATAAGTTGATTATTTTGAGTAAAAATATATCAGAATGATAGTTTCCTTACTTCATTCCTTTTCGAGGATGAAATTTTTTGAGTGGGGGAGATTGTAAAGACCCATATTTTTTAACCAATTAAAAATATAAAATTTAATATAATTGTTGAATAAAAATGGTTAGAAACAAAAAATTTATGATTTTATTAATGAAAATTATATTAGAATGGAAGTTATGAACTTAAATTGAATTCTTAAATGATGACAGATTGCAATAAGATAAATGTTGTAACTTATATTAGAATTTAAATTTGATATTGGTTGTATGAAATTAATAACAGAAATTGAAATAACAAATATTTAATTCAAATAAAGAATTGAATGAATATTTTAATGAAAGTAAAGCATAAGTTGTTTATTTGAAATGTATTTAAGAGAAGTTGATTTCAGATAAGTTAAAACATTTATTTAATAAATAATGTATAATTCGGGTTGCATACAATAATGTTTTAAACGTGTTTGAATTACTTTAAAAATGGAAACAGTGCTTCATTATTGGAATTCATTTTAAAATTTAATATTGAAATTAATGGTAATTAATTCGTTAGTAATCTTTTGATTAAAGGAGAAAGAGAAATGAAATTTATTAATAAGTCGAATGAAAGGAATATACATTTTTGTGTTAAATTAGAATGAACATTTTAATGAAAATAAAAGAATATTTGAGTAGAATAAACTGAATAATGAATATATGTATAATTTTGTAAAAAGGATAAAATTTGAATTTGAACAAATTGTTACAGTCCTTAAGTAACTGTGATGGGTGATACGGAAATGATTTTAATGCTAAAACTAAAAACTTCAATGAAATAAAGTCATGTGACTAAAACATGTTTTAATAAGTTTATTATGGAAAGAAATTAATTTGCTATGAAATTTGGAAAACCTATTCTACTTCAAATTGAATTAGAAACCAGAAAATATTTTAAATGAAAAATATTATTTTTGAAATGTAAATATTCAAACTTGATTCAAATGTAATTAATAATAAGGAATCAATTATTGATGAAATGACTCAGTTTTAATGAAATATTTAAATTGAAATTATAATATTTTTCCATAACTTTAAATTGAGAAATGATTTAAAATTTTGATTGATTAATTTTATCGATGAACTAAAACTGAATAGTCCTAGGCAGACTTTTTAGGACTAGAGACCACTTTCATTAATTCTGGAATAGTGATATTTGGCTAGGAACGTTGGTGAGCACATCTCGTTTGGTGTTCGTGAGTTTAGATGAACAGTAATCGAATAAAATCTATATAATTTCTCCCCTCTCTCTCTCTCTTTTGCACAGCCTACCGAAAACAAACCCTCCATCCAACGGCCGGAAAAATCTACGGCGCCAGAGGCCGATTCAGGCGAAGTGCCCAACATGAAAGTTGTTTGTCTCAGGAAGATGTAGAAGATGACCGGTTGAGATGTCGAACGGAGGAGCGAGGTGGTCGAAAATCACCAATAACCGTTGGATCTAGGGTGGCAAAATTCATCGTTGTCATTGATCGATATGTGATGGCGCTAAATGGAAAGTGGTGGAGAATGTCGGGAGCTACTTGCAGCCGGAGTTTGGTGGTCATCGGTGGTCGGTGGTGGCTGCAGTTTCAACTTGAATAGAGCAACAAAATGGGTTCTTTTTTGATGAACGGAGGCAGGTAGGGCAGCGAGGCCGTTCGCATTGGGTGGCGTGTGTTTGGATATACGAATCTGGGTATCGATGAAGAAGGATTTGCGGCTAATCTTGTTTAGAATGGTAATTAAATTTAATTACTTACTTAATTAAGTTATTCATTTTATGAATTAATTACATGAGGTTAATTAATCCGTATCTCTCTCATACGAGGTCAGATTTGGATGTTGTCTTTTGCGTTGGACTCGTATCGAAATTGTTTACGCTATGGAATTGAATTTGTTATTGTTCGGCTAGTGCAAATTTTTATTTTTAAAAAGGCGAGTGTTCAAAACCCACTCACACAATACTAAAAATTATTATGCAAATTAAACCATAATAAAAAAGTGATAAATTTCATTGATTTCTGTTTGGAAATTTAATTTGGAAATCACGGCTAGTTGACGCCGTGATATATGTTGACAATTGATTTTGTGACATATGTTTAATTAAGTCAATAGGGATCCCAATTGCATGTGTAGACCTTTAAAATGTTAGTATTGGGATTATTTATATGTTTATTCACTGATTTTGAAATAAAACCCTGTCACCACCCTGTATATCATTGACATTCAAATCGACATTTAAATTGACATTGAAATTAAATATCACTGCTAGTTAAACACCATATACCTGATAAATAATGGTTGTTGTGATATATGGTTGAATTGGTTGATTTGAATGTTGATTGCATGGATGCTTATGGAAGATGTTGTGATGGATGATATTGTGATTGGATGCATGTTGTTATTGATTTTGATATATCCCATTTATCATCCTGGTTATTATTGAAACTATATGAATTGTCATATTGATCATCTCGGCATTGGATTATGATATGAACCCTTGACACCTTATATTGATTTGTGGAAATATTTGGATGCTTTGCTTTGGCCACAAAAGTAAATTTGAAAAATCAACTGCTGTTTTGTTTAAAGTGAATCGATTTTTAAGTTGATTTTTAAATTAGATTTAAATTAGATTTTTTTAGAGAAATTTTAAATTAGATTTTCCATTGTTAACCGGCATCTTGGCCTGGTTACAAAACGACAGTTGAAGAAATTATCATTAGCACTAGACAAGATTCTGATCAAGGAGAGACTGGAGGTGGTAGCAAGTTGTCAGGCCCACAACAAAGCAAGAGCATTCGGCCTGCCTGGCCTGGTGCGCAGATTCACCTACTATGGGCAGAGGCACCTTGTTCCTAAGCCCATGAGGGAAGTCCAACCCATCTCGTCTATAAATAGGAGGGCAGTAGCACAATGAAATGGACCTTTTCCCGTGAACACTAGGGAGACTCTGCCGCTTTCAAGACTCATCCTCTTTACTTAGCAATTGTATTCAAGTGTTTGGTCTACGGATTGTATCTCTAATCAATCATCAAGTAAAGCAATAAAGTTTAACCTCAAAGTGGACGTAGGCAATTACGCTGAACCACTATAAATCCGGTGTTCTTACTTTCTGCATTTAAATTAGCATATTCTTCCTTGTTTAATTTAACTTCATCACTTACATCTGTACACAATCTTTCTCAACGAGGTTAGTGACCAATTTTGGTGCTAACACTTTGGTGCTTTCACTGAGAATTGAATTCTCAGCTTGATTGGATCTCATCGTCTACTAGTGGATTTCCATATTCGCGAGATAGATCCAGTTATTTACTAGAAAACTTCCTATTCTACTCAGATTTGAAAGAAATCTAAAGGAAGCTGATAGCCGTAGATTGGATTCACTGATGTACGCAAGATCTGTGGATTGGACGTTGAAGTTTGCACTAAAGTTGAATGAAGGCCGACCCTCCTCTGAAGGCAATTCGGCCGAACGCTCCAGAAAAGGGGTATGCCGAACGCTCCAGAAAAGGCTTATGCCGAACGCTCCAGAAAAGGGGTATGCCGATCGCTCCAGAAAAGGCTTATGCCGAATGCCCCAGAAAAGGCTTATGCCGAACGCTCCAAAAAAGGGGTATGCCGATCGCTCCAGAAAAGGCGTATGCCGATCGCCCCAGAAAAGATTTATGCCTTCAGAAGAGCATTCGGCATAAGCCTTTTCTGGGGCGATCGACATACGCCTTTTCTGGAGCGATCGGCATACCCCTTTTTTGGAGCGTTCGGCATAAGCCTTTTCTGGGGCATTCGGCATAAGCCTTTTCTGGAGCGATCGGCATACTCCTTTTCTAGAGCGTTCGGCATAAGCCTTTTCTGGAGCGTTCGGCATACCCCTTTTCTGGAGCGTTCGGCCGAATTGCCTTCAGAGGAGGGTCAGCCTTCATTCAACTTTAGTGCAAACTTCAACGTCCAATCCCCAGATCTTGCGTACATCAGTGAATCCAATCTACGGCTATCAGCTTCCTTTAGATTTCTTTCAAATCTGAGTAGAATAGGAAGTTTTCTAGTAAACAACTGGATCTATCTCGCGAATATGGAAATCCACTAGTAGACGATGAGATCCAATCAAGCTAAGAATTCAATTCTCAGTGAAAGCACCAAAGTGTTAGCACCAAAATTGGTCACTAACCTCGTTGAGAAAGATTGTGTACAGATGTAAGTGATGAAGTTAAATTAAACAAGGAAGAATATGCTAATTTAAATGCAGAAAGTAAGAACACCGGATTTATAGTGGTTCAGCGTAATTGCCTACATCCACTTTGAGGTTAAACTTTATTGCTTTACTTGATGATTGATTACAGATACAATCCATAGACCAAACACTTGAATACAATTGCTAAGTAAAGAGGATGAGTCTTGAAAGCGGCAGAGTCTCCCTAGTGTTCCCGGGAAAAGGTCCATTTCATTGTGCTACTGCCCTCCTATTTATAGACGAGATGGGTTAGACTTCCTTCATGGGCTTAGGAACAAGGTGCCTCTGCCCATAGTAGGTGAATCTGCGCATCAGGCCAGGCAGGCCGAATGCTCTTGCTTTGTTGTGGGCCTGACAACTTGCTACCACCTCCAGTCTCTCCTTGATCAGAATCTTGTCTAGTGCTAATGATAATTTCTTCAACTGTCGTTTTGTAACCGGGCCAAGATGCCGGTTAACACTTGCCCCCCAAAGTGTGTCGTGTGAAGCAACACAACACGCTTTGAATCAGCGAGTATTCCTTGTCTTCAGAAAGAAATCCACCATGTTTCTTGAATAGTCATTATCCTCCAATTTATCCTCCCAAGGTGTTGTATCCTTCTTTGGTCATCGTGATGCTTGGTCGATTCCCAATATTATAAATCCAGGGTTGTAGTTCATTAGTGGCCATCCGTGACTGATTCTGCAGAGCTAATAAGCTTCGGCTATCTGATCTAGTCTTTTCTTAATAACCCTTAGTGAGAATTCAATTTCTGTTGATTTCAAGAAGTCGAACTTTTTCGGATGTACACATGCACGTTCGGGTACATGTTCTTGCCATTAGCTCTCGGATGCGTTTTATATGCTCATAAGTCGTCACCAACTCCGTCTAGTTTAATTGCAATTCAATCGCGATTCCTTGTTTGTATTTTCTGTGAAATAAGGGTTGCAATCAGCCACTTGAGGAGTTTTCCAAACCTCTCTTCAGTACAGACTCTATGATTTTGTTCACAGCTTCAACCTGTCCATTTGCAGTTATAATGGAGCATGGAAGGTCATAAGGACAGATGATGATACAGATAAAGAAGTTGATTATTTTCTTCATCTTGGTCGTGGTTAAGAGTTCTTCATCTGCCCATTTGGTGACGTAATCAACTGCTATGATGGTGTATTTCGCACCACCTTTAGGATCGACAAGAAGATGATTTCAGTGCCCCCAAGTGGCAAACAGCTATGAACTAGCCATTTGACTAATTTCCATCGGCGGGGTTCCCGGATTTTTTGCAAACATCTTGCACTCGTCACATTGTCTAGCATGATCAACCGCATTTGGGTTGATAGTTGGCCAGTAATACCTGTAGCAGAGTATCTTCTTTATCATGGTTTTCCCCCCGAACCCTAGCCGCAGCGCAGTGCCACCGGATAGTGAATTCAAAACCCAACTTAATAAAGGAACATTCTATCCACTTCCTTGACATCCCATGATCGACCAGGGCATAGAGGATCTAGCGGCAGCTTATGAACGGTATCAAGGGAAGGGACGAGCAACCGCTATTCAAACGGTACTCCCAAAGGTTGGAGAACATAGATGATATGACTCTAGCAAACGCCAAGATGACTCCAAGCATCATTCTTCACTGACCCATCACTTCGAATTTAGTGACTCCAAGCAAACCAATGCTCTAAGCAATTTATTCCAAATACTAACAAGGGTATCGTACTGATCGCGTTTGAGGAAAGTCGACCTCCAGATATATTTTGGCAGCTAGTTAGCTGAAGAGCCTCCTACGACTATGGATCGTTTCTTTTACAAAATGAATCAGAACTAAAGTGAGGAGGAGTGGAGCAGACTAAGAAAAATAACAATGAAGGCCCGTTGGCTAAGGATGTAGATCCCAATAGCCGAAACAAGACTTCAGAATTTAGCTCATATGCTCTTTGAAAGATTCAATTGACAACCTCTACTTGAAGACTCACGACTCGGAGTGGTACTGGAAACCAACCTCGAGAGAGTACACCAAAGTCTAAAGAAAATCAGGGGAATGTTGTATATTCCCAGATGCTCACTGATCCTAACACGGGCGATTACAATCACCTCCGAGGTGTGATCGAAAAGATGACCTGGAAAGGAAATCTTTAATAGTATGTACAAGTCCTGCAGAATGGCGGGCAGCGAATATCCGATGCCTATTAATAAAGGGCTATGATTATCAATTGGACGGTTGACGGCCGACATCCCTTTGAAAGGAGCCAACGGCGGAGTCGAATAGCGAGCACACGATACTGCTTCACATATCAATGAGATTTACCATAATCTTGTTTGAATTATTTCCATTTCC
The DNA here is from genome assembly GCA_030737815.1 of Allium fistulosum. Classification (NCBI taxonomy): domain Eukaryota; kingdom Viridiplantae; phylum Streptophyta; class Magnoliopsida; order Asparagales; family Amaryllidaceae; genus Allium; species Allium fistulosum. Next base: position 285,072,757 of record CM060904.1, on the reverse strand, counting down.
ATCTCTATTTCAATTGTTCTATGAACTACGAATAGCTTGAACTAAACTACTTTCAAAATGATGCAGGTGACCAGGTACTCAGATTTGGTTGCCAACCAATCTACGCAGACCATGATCGGACGTGTGGAGTTACATCTGGACGAGCATAATTCAATCGCTCATCATCAACCATATGCCTTTGATTTGGGGCTATGGACTAAATATTGAAAAGTTCATCACGATCAGAGCCCAATACAAAGTCAACATGACCAACCATCCATTGATCGACCTCCACGTTTGACTCGGAGACCTAAGCAAGGCTTGGAATGGGTATGGCCTGATCATACACTCAAATCGAGTCATAGAACAAAGTTTGACAAAATACAGATGCCCCTCTTGAAACTCAGTGGCGCCGGGATCTGTCTAGAGTGGACATGATTTGTTCATCTACACATCAAATCCTACCTCGAACACAAAAGGTTATTCGAAAGCCCGACTTGAAGTAGTTGTGGTGGATTGCCTACTCATTAACCATCGCTCTCAATATATGGACACGACTGCACCTTGGAACATATGCAACTTACTTTGTCTACTCAACAATCTATCATCCTCGTTTTCTGGAAAGAGATACGAAGCAAATTGTGCAAGACTTGATTATCCAACCCCAGCATGGATGTGATCCAACCATCTATCATATACTTCCTTTCTTGACTTGATTGGAAGAACTATAATCACCAAGCGGACGAGAATCGACCGTCCATTTTCAAAGTTTCATCCTTGATGCTGGGGGCATAATCCCATTCCATGAGCGAACATGGTTCGATTGTTCTTCCGACAACATTAGCCTCGATACGGTAGATGAAATATAAATTAAAGGGTAGAAATACAACTACTCTCAATAACAACCTCCAAGTCCCTAGAGTGTGGACTGGAGTACTCTAAGTCCCCAGAGCGCGGACTAGAGTATAAACGACTTAAACCTCCAAGTCCTCAAAGTGCGGACTGGAGTACTCTAAGTCCCCAGAGCGTGGACTAGAGTAAAAACGACTTAAACCTCCAGGTCCCTAGAGTGCGGACTGGAGTACTCTAAGTCCCCAGAGCGCGGACTAGAGTATAAATGACTAAAACCTCCAGGTCCCCAGAGTGCGGACTGGAGTACTCTAAGTCCCCAGAGCACGGACTAGAGTATAAATGACTAAAACTTCCAAGTCCCCAGAGTGCGGACTGGAGTACTCTAAGTCCCCAGAGCGCGGACTAGAGTTTAAACGACTTAAACCTCCAAGTCCCCAGAGTGAGGACTGGAGTACTCTAAGTCCCCAGAGCGCGGACTAGAGTATAAACGACTTAAACCTCTAAGTCCCCAGAGCGCGGACTGAAGTATAAATGACTTAAACCTCCAAGTCCCCAGAGCGCGGACTGGAATACTCTATGTCCCTAGAGCGTGGACTAGAGTATAAACGACTTAAACCTCTAAGTCCCCAGAGCGCGGACTGGAGTATAAATGACTTAAACCTCCAAGTCCCTAGAGTGCGGACTGGAGTACTCTAAGTCCCCAGAGCACGGACTAGAGTATAAATGACTTAAACCTCTATGTCCCCAGAGTGCGGACTGGAGTATAAATAACTTAAACCTCCAAGTCCCCAAAGTGCGGACTGGAGTACTCTAAGTCCCCAGAGCGCGGACTAGAGTATAAACGACTTAAACCTCCAAGTCCCCAGAGCACAGACTGGAGTACTCTAAGTCTCCAGAGCGCGGACTAGAGTATAAACGACTTAAACCTCCAAGTCCCCAGAGTGCGGACTGGAGTACTCTAAGTCCCCAGAGCGCGGACTAGAGTATAAACGACTTAAACCTCCAAGTCCCCAGAGCGCGGACTGGAGTATAAATGACTTAAACCTCCAAGTCCCCAGAGTGCGGACTGGAGTACTCTAAGTCCCCAGAGTGCGGACTAGAGTATAAACGACTTAAACCTCTAAGTCCCCAGAGTGCGGACTGGAGTATAAATGACTTAAACCTCCAAGTCCCCAGAGTGCGGACTGGAGTACTCTAAGTCCCCAGAGCGCGGACTAGAGTTTAAACGACTTAAACCTCTAAGTCCCCAGAGTGCGGACTGGAGTATAAATGACTTAAACCTCCAAGTCCCCAGAGTGCGGACTGAAGTACTCTAAGTCCACAGAGCATGGACTAGAGTATAAACGACTTAAACCTCTAAGTCCCCAGAGCGCGGACTGGAGTATAAATGACTTAAACCACCAAGTCCACAGAGTGTGGACTGGAGTACTCTAAGTCCCCAAAGCGCGGACTAGAGTATAAACGACTTAAACCTCTAAGTCCCCAGAGTGCGGACTGGAGTATAAATGACTTAAACCTCCAAGTCCCCAGAGTGCGGACGGGAGTACTCTAAGTCCCCAGAACGCGGACTAGAGTATAAATGACTTAAACCTCTAAGTCCCTAGAGCGCGGACTGGAGTATAAATGACTTAAACCTCCAAGTCCTCAGAGTGCGGACTGGAGTACTCTAAGTCCCCAGAGCGTGGACTAGAGTATAAATGAATTAAACCTCCAAGTCTCCAGAGTGCGGATTGGAGTACTCTAAGTCCCCAGAGCGCGGACTAGAGTATAAACGACTTAAACCTCCAAGTCCCCAGAGTGCGGACTGGAGTACTCTAACTCCCCAGAGTGTGGACTCGAATATAATCAAATCAGATCTCCAAGTTCCTTGAATATGAACTATGACACAAATGACTTGAATTTGTCAAATCCCTGACATATGGGCTAGAAAGTATTCTAAGTGCTCGAAGCACATAATGGAAGTTCAACGACTCCCGAAGAGTTTCCGAGTTATATGAAGATGGACTGAGAAGTCTATGTTACTCACAACTGCTTGGATTAAAATCACAACCACAAAGATAACTGAACAATAAGAGTCTTTTGTAAGACAGAAAAAGGAACTAAACCTTATTCAGAAATGAGTTTCTATTACAACCCCTCCAACGTTCGGAGTCGACATTCTATTTACAAGGACTAAGGAAATAGATGAAAATAATTACATGACTTAAACTAACTCTCGTTGAACGAGGATAGTAATCACTTCTTGTGCTTCTTCAACTTCTTTCCAGACGGCTCCTCTCCAGAGCATTTACCCTTGGTACTTTTCTTTGATAGAGGGGTAGCAACTGAAGGAGTACGGGGGCCTTCCATGGGCTTGGACCCGCCAGGAAGGATGACCTTCAACGGCTTGTTCAAAGGATCGTCCAAGTCCACAACTCGGGGATCTACTATGACCTTGACCGTCTCCTCCTTCTCTTTCTTGAGCCGCTCCTCCATGCTCAATTCGAATGTGTACTCAGAGGCGTCTGTAATTTCTACTTCATAACCCCCGTCGGTAGGAGAGGAGGTTTCAGACTTGTCTTCATCAAGCGCTCCGATCACCTGAGCGTCTGGACCAGGAATCTCCCCTGCGTGAGTGGCTTCACTTGTTTTCTCCCCCACTTCCTTGGCGACATCGCTCCTCGGAGTGGGCTCGGGGTCAGAATGGCCTGCACAAAATCGTGAAAAACAAGCATTAGAATGCGATAGTCCTGCATAAAGAATAACGACTTTCGAAATCTTAAAGAGAATATTAAAGAGAAGGATTATCTACCAGGTTTAGGCAAACTCTCAGCCATCCGGGGGGTCTCACCCTTTGGAACGGGAGACAGAATGCGGACTAAAGTACTCTAAGTCCCTGAGTGCGGACTAGAGTATAAATGACTCAAAAACCTCTACGTCCCCAGAGTGCGGACTACAGTACTCTCAGTCCCCAGAGCATGGACTAGATTATAGATGACTTCAGAAAAATCCCTAAATCCCAGAAGCGGACCAGATTACTCTAAGTTCCACGAGTGGGAACTAGAGTATAAACGAGTTGATGAAAATCTCTGCGTCTCGAACTGTGGACTAAAGCATAAACCGTTCGACAAATCTCTAAGTCCCCGGAGCATGGACCGAAGCATGAACACAAATTGGGCACGAGTCAACCGGGGGGAGAATAACACTAAGTCACCAGAATGCAGAGTGGTGTATAAACATCGATAAATAGACGAATGGATTCCAACCATTTTCTATTCCGCAAACTTCGGCCTGGAATCGACAGGAGGATTATTAACCCACTGAGGATGGAGTTCGACCATCCAACTAGTGACCTGGCCAAATCAATGCTGGGAGCAGGGGTACAAAACACTAAAAATCCAAATACGATAGCTTACTATAGCTCTAGCGTGTCGTTCTTTATAACTTGAGGCAGCGACTGCAGGGAGGCCTCAATACAGAACCAATCGAAACGGCATCCAAAGCTACGAGCAACCTACTATATCATACCTCAGACCAAGGGTCAATGCCGATCTGCACCAAGCACATACGAATGTGACTCGGATGTTTTTTGAAAAACTATGACCCCCAGAGTATGGAAAGGAGGGTAAACCACAAATACTTGGTCAAAAATTCTCTAGCGCCCTCGTTCGATTCGTCAGGAGGAGTATGAAACTAGATGAGCATAACCCGACTGCATTTGTAGCCAACTTTACCCCGAGATCTGATTACAGAGCATGAACCAAAGTGGACGTGGATGACCATCCACTGTCCAAATTATGCCCTGAAACTTATGTGGCATCGAAGTATTCCTCTTGGAATGAAAAACCACGATAAAATCCAAGATAGGCGAGACCTAGTCTCCCATCGACTGACATGATCCCACGATCCAACGGGAAAGAGAGTAAAGCTAAAGTGGGCATGGCTGGCCTTCCTACTTATCGGTATATGCCCAGACCTGGAGGCACGAGCGAGAAGCAAGATGAATGTGAACCGACTATTCACCAATCACCTCTGTGTCTTTGAAGTTTAGGTGAAAACATAAACATAGCTAGGACGAGACTCAACCGTCCATGCAGTACATTTATCAACCCGAGACTAGGAGAAGACGCATGGTCATCCAAAAACTGGCTACGATAGCTCAGTATTAAAACTTATATATAGTGCTTACAGCTACTCAAGGCAACAACCGAAAGGATGCCTAGAGATAGAACCATTAAATCGATGCCAAAGCTTGTGGGCAACTGACTGTCACTCCAACCCGAAGGGCGAGTGAAGGATCATGAATGCATTGAATAGAAAATGCGTTACTCGAATATACAAGCAAATTCAAACTCATAGCAAGATCCAGCTATGCAGTTGCACACAACTCGAGGCTGGCGCCTACTCGACATTTCCTTCAATGTGCTTTTAAGCCTGATCTTTGGCCATTTGCGAACAATCAATTAGAGCATTCAGAGCCCTTCATTATTTGACTTAACAACTCACGACAAGACTCTAGGATTCGACCAGAGTAACCATCAACATTGACCATCCCAACCATATTTCACATTGAATGTTATGCAAAATAGTTACATCTTTACTCAAAGAATCTGGGATGGCACATGCTAATCTGACGGTCGACATTACAGCCAGCCATGGCGAACCTTTCCGGGTGCTGAATATCGGATCACAACTCAGTGCAGTGATGATAAAAGAATTAGTTGGATTTTTCTGAATAAATGATGATATGTTCCCTTGGACCCATTCTGACATGCATATGTGATTTCATTAACTATCGCGAGCCATGCATTGGATATCAACCCGAAGCTACAAAAGCTAGCACAATCTCTATTGATTTCATCATGAAAGATCCACTCTAACTTTTAGGCTCACCCCATCAATGTCTACGCCTACCAACCGTTGCGACAGGGCACACAATGACCTGAGACGTCTGAAAGACTACTTAAATAGAATATTGAACTAAGCTAATTCAATATCACTTATTTCCCACGAAGGGCTATCCAAGGACGAAAATTAGCAGACCTCACACCCAAATTCACTACCTCAGATGACTACTCGAAGAGTAGCAGAGAACCAACCATAAGATGGAAAATGTACGTGGATGGAGCATCCAATTATCAGTGTTATGGCTTGATAATGACTCCTGAGGAACGATCAATCTGCTACGTCCTAAAACTCGATTTACCTGTAACAAACAACGATGCTTAGTATGAAGCCTTGACTGTCAGCCTCAAACTTGCTAGAGGATTTGAAGTGAAAACTTTACATATCTTTTGTGATTCTTGATTGGTAGTATACAAATTTAAGGAAGTTGATCTTGCTAGAGGGCATCGTCTTGCTCCTTATCTCGGCCAAGTCCAAGAGCTACTAACCGACGTCACATATTACATCATTACACACGTACTCAGCGAACAAAATGAAAAGGTGTCATGGTTGACTCCTATCAAAGACTATCTACAATGAGGAATTCTTACTGAATGGAGGAATGGAAAACGACAGATCCTCCTCAAAGCTTCACGCCAAATCATCTAAGAATAATTCGTGTGTCAAAAGGAGTTTATCCATCCCCATGCTTCGGCATATCGCCCATGATGATATCTTGAGCAAAATCTATGAAGAAGAATGCGGTAATAACATCAGGGGGAAAACCATGATAAAGAAGATACTCTGCTACAGGTATTACTGGCCAACTATCAACCCAAATGCGGTTGATCATGCTAGACAATGTGACGAGTGCAAGATGTTTGCAAGGTGCAGTCGTGTCTATATATTGAGAGCGATGGTTAATGAGTAGGCAATCCACCACAACTACTTCAAGTCGGGCTTTCGAATAACCTTTTGTGTTCGAGGTAGGATTTGATGTGTAGATGAACAAATCATGTCCACTCTAGACATATCCCGGCGCCACTGAGTTTCAAGAGGGGCATCTGTATTTTGTCAAACTTTGTTCTATGACTCGATTTGAGTGTATGATCAGGCCATACCCATTCCAAGCCTTGCTTAGGTCTCCGAGTCAAACGTGGAGGTCGATGAATGGATGGTTGGTCATGTTGACTTTGTATTGGGCTCTGATCGTGATGAACTTTTCAATATTTAGTCCATAGCCCCAAATCAAAGGCATATGGTTGATGATGAGCGATTGAATTATGCTCGTCCAGATGTAACTCCACACGTCCGATCATGGTCTGCGTAGATTGGTTGGCAACCAAATCTGAGTACCTGGTCACCTGCATCGTTTTGAAAGTAGTTTAGTTCAAGCTAGTCGTTGTTCATAGAACAATTGAAATAGAGATGGAAATGGAAATAATTCAAACAAGATTATGGTAAATCTCATTGATATGTGAAGCAGCATCGTGTGCTCGCTATTCGACTCCGCCCCTGGCTCCTTTCAAAGGGATGTCGGCCGTCAACCGTCCAATTGATAATCATAGCCCTTTATTAATAGGCATCGGATATTCGCTGCCCGCCATTCTGCAGGACTTGTACATACTATTGAAGCTTTCCTTTCCAGGTCATCTTTTCGATCACACCTCGGAGGTGATTGTAATCGCCCGTGTTAGGATCAGTGAGCATCTGGGAATATACAACATTCCCCTGATTTTCTTTAGACTTTGGTGTACTCTCTCGAGGTTGGTTTCCAGTACTACTCCGAGTCGTGAGTCTTCAAGTAGAGGTTGTCAATTGAATCTTTCAAAGAGCATATGAGCTAAATTCTGAAGTCTTGTTTCGGCTATTGGGATCTACATCCTTAGCCAACGGGCCTTCATTGTTATTTTTCTTAGTCTGCTCCACTCCTCCTCACTTTAGTTCTGATTCATTTTGTAAAAGAAACGATCCATAGTCGTAGGAGGCTCTTCAGCTAACTAGCTGCCAAAATATATCTAGAGGTCGACTTTCCTCAAACGCGATCAGTACGATACCCTTGTTAGTATTTGGAATAAATTGCTTAGAGCATTGGTTTGCTTGGAGTCACTAAATTTGAAGTGCTGGGTCAGTGAAGAATGATGCTTGGAGTCATCTTGGCGTTTGCTAGAGTCATATCATCTATGTTCTCCAACCTTTGGGAGTACCGTTTGAATAGCGGTTGCTCGTCCCTTCCCTTGATGCCGTTCATAAGCTGCCGCTAGATCCTCTATGCCTTGGTCGATCATGGGATGTCAAGGAAGTGGATAGAATGTTCCTTTATTAAGTTGAGTTTTGAATTCACTATCCGGTGGCACTGCGCTACGGCTAGGGTTCGGGGGGAAAACCATGATAAAGAAGATACTCTGCTACAGGTATTACTGGCCAACTATCAACCCAAATGCGGTTGATCATGCTAGACAATGTGACGAGTGCAAGATGTTTGCAAAAAATCCGGGAGCCCCGCCGATGGAAATTAGTCAAATGGCTAGTTCATAGCCGTTTGCCACTTGGGGGCACTGAAATCATCTTCTTGTCGATCCTAAAGGTGGTGCGAAATACACCATCATAGCAGTTGATTACGTCACCAAATGGAAAGATGAAGAACTCTTAACCACGACCAAGATGAAGAAAATAATCAACTTCTTTATCTGTATCATCATCTGTCCTTATGACCTTCCATGCTCCATTATAACTGCAAATGGACAGGTTGAAGCTGTGAACAAAATCATAGAGTCTGTACTGAAGAGAGGTTTGGAAAACTCCTCAAGTGGCTGATTGCAACCCTTATTTCACAGAAAATACAAACAAGGAATCGCGATTGAATTGCAATTAAACTAGACGGAGTTGGTGACGACTTATGAGCATATAAAACGCATCCGAGAGCCAATGGCAAGAACATGTACCCGAACGTGCATGTGTACATCCGAAAAAGTTCGACTTCTTGAAATCAACAGAAATTGAATTCTTACTAAGGGTTATTAAGAAAAGACTAGATCAGATAGCCGAAGCTTATTAGCTCTGTAGAATCAGTCACGGATGGCCACTAATGAACTACAACCCTGGATTTATAATATTGGGAATCGACCAAGCATCACGATGACCAAAGAAGGATACAACACCTTGGGAGGATAAATTGGAGGATAATGACTATTCAAGAAACATGGTGGATTTCTTTCTGAAGACAAGGAATACTCGCTGATTCAAAGCGTGTTGTGTTGCTTCACACGACACACTTTGGGGGGCAAGTGTTAACCGGCATCTTGGCCCGGTTACAAAACGACAGTTGAAGAAATTATCATTAGCACTAGACAAGATTCTGATCAAGGAGAGACTGGAGGTGGTAGCAAGTTGTCAGGCCCACAACAAAGCAAGAGCATTCGGCCTACCTGGCCTGGTGCGCAGATTCACCTACTATGGGCAAAGGCACCTTGTTCCTAAGCCCATGAGGGAAGTCCAACCCATCTCGTCTATAAATAGGAGGGCAGTAGCACAATGAAATGGACCTTTTCCCGGGAACACTAGGGAGACTCTGCCGCTTTCAAGACTCATCCTCTTTACTTAGCAATTGTATTCAAGTGTTTGGTCTACGGATTGTATCTGTAATCAATCATCAAGTAAAGCAATAATGTTTAACCTCAAAGTGGACGTAGGCAATTACGCTGAACCACTATAAATCCAGTGTTCTTACTTTCTGCATTTAAATTAGCATATTCTTCCTTGTTTAATTTAACTTCATCACTTACATCTGTACACAATCTTTCTCAACGAGGTTAGTGACCAATTTTGGTGCTAACATCCATAAATTAAAATTTTAAACTTAAGTAAAATTATATGTTATAAAGAATGTAAATTTGGAAATGTTGGTTAAATTAGATTTTTTAAAAGTTGTTGTGAAATTTATTTATAAAATTTGAATTCAAATGTAGAAAATATATTTGGAAAAGTGATAAGTAACTTAAAACTTTTTTGTAACTCTAATAAGTTACGTGAAGAATATTTAATAAAAGAACACGTATTTATTTCAATGATTCAGTAATTCCAAAAATTTAAACCTTGAAGTTAATTGTCTGAAATTTGTGAAGATTACTAAATCGATTGGAATTTTATGAAAATTTACTGAAAATTTCTTAAAAGGGTGTTTGAAAACTCTGAAACTTTCTATGAATTATTGAAGAAAAAATGAAGTTATTTGCATCCATATTTCACCTGATTTTGATTTAACTTAAATGAAAATTTTTAGTTCTGACTTGAGTGTATTGTTTTTCTTTACGCTCGGGTCAGCCTGAGTATTTCAGTGTTTTGAAGACATTTGTTCTCAAAGATGAAGACGGAGTTTGAAGACCGTTTTTACTAGTATATTTCCACTGCATTGTTTTATGATGTCTGATATGTATAACTATGATGTTATTGTATAATAAAATCAAATGTATATTGTTAAACAGCTTCATGAACTGTTTATGTATTTATTATATTTTGTCATTCCGCTGTGAAATTATGTATTTTATTCTTCTGTATCTTATATCTTTAGAAGAAAACCCAATGATAATCCATCTTTTTGAATGGTTTGAGTTGGACATATGCGGCTTATTGTCAACTTGAATCGTCAAAAAAGGTGGGTCGTCACACTAGCCGTATGGCAAATTTTTTGAATTTTAAAAATGTTATAACTACCATTTATTCAATCATTCCAAACGACTTTTCACTCCTATTTAAGCCTATTTCTTTTAGAATAATTCATTCGTAATTTCATTCTCCATTCCCATCCACTCTCGACATTTTTCTTAATAAAAATATCTTTTCCACACCAAAAAATTTAAGAAAACCTTGAATATACACTTCAATCATTCAAAGATATCCTCTCTTTCGTTTTAAGGAATCAACGACATTTGCAACTAAGCCAAATGCAAATGATAAAAGAACAAGACAAGCATTTGATGCTCTTCGCTGTTTAGTTTATTCCCTGATCAAAGATGATCAAACCATAAAACTAGAATGCTCAAATGCTAAGAATGTTAACCCGCCTTTCATCAAGGCAATATATGGGCAGATTTAACCCAACAAACTTCTCGATTATCAAGGCCGATGAGTGCAGAGCAACGATTATATGACCTGGAAGTCGAGTACATGTAATAGCATGAAGCCAGAGTTGGATGGAGTTGGTAGATAACCGATGTAGGGCGCTTGAAATATGGATGTTAGCTTGGAACCAAGGGGTCGGCATAGCATAGGAGGGATCGACATGCCTCCATAGCATAGGAGGGTTCGACATGCCTCCATAGCATAGAAAGGACTGGTATACCTCCATGGCATAGGAGGGGTTGGCGTAGTTTTGTGAAGTAGGAGGGATCGGTATAGTTTCACGACATAGGAGGGATCAGCGTACCTTCATGGCATAGGAGGGATCGGCGTAGTCTCATGAAGTAGGAGGGCTCGACATAGCGTTGAGAAGTAGCATGGATTGGCATAGCTAGGTAGCGTCAGAGGGATCGGCATGACTGGTTACACGAGGGATCAACAAAGACGAGGCGAAGCGTGGATTAACATGGTTGGTTCTAGAGGGATCGGTATACTTCATTAGCTTGGCAAGATCGAGTGGTCGACATGGTTGGATGCATTGGATCGGTGAACTTCATTGATAGGGATCGACGCTTATTAATGCAACAAGTACATTCTTACATTCAACAATCAATAACTCAAGCTCCCTTATTCCAAATGATGTGAAACTTGGAGATTAAGCATATTTTATCATGAAGAATCCACCATAGGAGACGCTGCCCAGAAATCAGTTAAGGAATGGATCGATACCGATCCCTCCTCATGAAGATTTGGGCCTAGCATCCCCTATGGTGGGCCTATATGGGTGAGAAGGTCATGTAGCCGAAGTTTCACTAAAAATACAGCAGGCATGGCTTCAGAAAAGGGGATCGTCATTCTGCTTCTCTTCATCTTCTACCTAGGCCATACTCTGTCATTTTTATTCTTGAATTTCATGGATTTGTAACTGTGATCAGTAGTATAAGCTAATAAAAGGGAAATCATTGGAGTGGATGTAGGCCAGAGTTAGCCAAACCACTATAAATCTGTGTTTCTATTTACTTGCTTTCTGATTGTTTTAATTTTGTTCTTCATTTATTTCTCTTCATATTTCTGCGACTGGATTGGATATTGGCGCTTTCACATAATTGGGTGTTATTGGCCAATTTTGACGCCAACATTTTGGTGTTTTCATTGAGAGAACTTGCACCTACTGATTTGGAAACTTGGATACTTGGATCTAGAAAGCAATTGCTAGGTAATCAACAAAGGGAGTGCTACCGAAAAGGTGTCACCATGGAAGGAATCAGGAGGCTTCCTCAAGAGCTGGAGCTAATTAAGCATCTATCTACATCACTAGGGATGAAATGGAAATGATGATGGATGCTATGTAGGAGTGGATGCTGAAAAGACAGGAGGAGATGATGCAGAATATACTCCAACAAATCGAACAGGCTGGAGCCATAGGAGCTGCTGGAATGCAAAACCAAAATCCGAACCGGGAGCATAGGAACGGAGCTAATAAACAGAGGAATGGAACAGAGCAGCCGGGGGCAGTCCCTTGCCATCTGAGAGGGATCAGCCCCGATCCCTCCAGAGGGATCAATACCGATCCCCAAGGGCTGGGGGAATGCCCCCGGGTCTTGTTGATCGCGATGCCAGAGGAACTGCGATTGAACTCTTGGAGCTTGGTGCGAATCAGAATGTGGATGCGCATCCGGAGGAGTACGTTTCGGAATTCCCTCGTAAACTCGGGGAGCAGCTTGGGCATGATGATAAGAGACCACCGTTGGGAGATAATGACAGGTTTGCGGAGGTGATAAGGCGAGCTATGCATGGAGGATTAGTGAACGGGTATCTTGAGGATGTAAATAGAAATCCATTCGCTCCAAATATCAGACAGGCTAGGAATCCACCGGAGTTCAAACTACCAACGCTTGAGACATATGATGGAAAAACGGATTCCACTATTCATTTGACGAGATACATGAGACACATGGATGTGTTGGGGGCATCGGAGGAAGTCATGGCATGTGCTTCCCTTTGTACTTATCGGATATAGCTGTACTATGGTTCAGACAGTTGGAAAGCGGCTCTATTGGCACGTGGACAGAGTTGATCGAAATTTTTATGAGGCAGTTTAGGGTTCACATCTTGAGACCCAAAAATGTGATGAGTTTGGCAACATGGAAGCAAAGGACCGGAGAGTCCTTGAGGAGTTTCTTAACATGGTTTAATGTCATGGCGGCAGTGGTAGATCATCCAGATCCATCCATGGTTTTGATAGCAGCTGTATCAGGAATTGCCGATGGAACGGAGTTCAAAGATTCACTGGCGCGGTATCCACCTATGGATCTTAGAGAGTTTTATCATGAAGCAGAAAGGTTCCTACGATAGGAAGACGCACGACCAAACAAACCGGAGGTGAATTCTATGTAAGGTGGAGGTTTGCCCGAGGAAGGTTCAAACAAGGATAAAGGAAAATGAAGAGCAGAGGATGGCTTTAATGAATCGAAGCGTTCATGAAGGGAACCGAGATTCACCTACTACATGGAATTGACCGAAACATTGGAACAGATATATTTGGATACTAGGGGGCAGGTCCCCTATCGAAGGCCTGTGAGGAGAGAGCCTACAAACGATGAAAAGAAATCAGAAAAATATTATCTGTTCCATGAGTTGAACGGGCATAGTACCAACAACTGCAGGCACTTAAAGGATGAGATTGAGGGACATATCCAGAGCGGCAGGCTATTACAATACGTGAGAACTTGAGCAGCGGTAGTGGAACAGGAGCAACCAGCATCCGCATCAACCGGGAACTTCCTAGGATCGAGGCATCAACTTGTCGAACGATTACATTTCGCCTTGAACAGTACTAGATCTCGAACGATCACATTTCGCCTCGAATGGCACTTGATCTCGAACGATCGCTTTTTTCCTCAAATGGCACACGATCTCGAACGACCACATTTTTCCTCGAAAAGACACTCGATCTCGTGCGATCATCATCAGCCTGGGATCGCTACGAATTTGATTAATGATCCCGAATGGTCGTTACTAACAATCAGGAAAAATAACTGATTTGTTCACAGGTCATTAACGGGTTTCAAACATTGGACTTAAGGCAATCCAAAGCACGCCTTCGTATCACAAGGCATGTTTTGGGGGGCAAAGTTTTAACACGCCTTTCATCAAGGCAGTATGCAGGCAGATTTAACCCAACAGACTTCTCGATTATCAAGGCCAATGAGTGCAGAGCGACGATTGTATGACTCGAAAGTCGAGTACATGTAATAGCACAAAGCCAGAGTTGGATGGAGTTGGTAGATAACCGATGTAGGGCGCTTGAAATTTGGATGTTAGCTTGGAACCAAGGGGTCGGCATAACATAGGAGGGATCAGCATGCCTCCATGGCATAGGAGGGATCGGCATGCCTCCATAGCATAGAAGAGATTGGTATATCTCCATGGCATAGGAAGGGTCGGCGTAGTTTCGTGAAGTAGGACGGATCATTATAGTTTCACTGCATAAGAGGGGTCGGCGTACCTTCATGGCATAGGAGGGATCGACGTAGTCTCATGAAGTAGGAGGGATCAACATAACATTGAGAAGTAGCATGGATTGGCATAGCTGGGTAGCGTCAGAGGGATCGGCATGACTGGTTACACGAGGGATCGGCAAAGACGAGGCGAAGCGTGGATCGACATGGTTGGTTCTAGAGGGATCGGTATACTTCATTAGCTTGGCAAGATGGAGTGATCGGCATGGTTGGATGCATTGGATTGGCTGACTTCATTGATAGGGATCAGCGCTTATTAATGCAACAAGTACATTCTTACATTCAACAATCAATAACTCGAGCTCCATTATTCCAAATGATGTGAAACTTGGAGATTAAGCATATTTCATCATGAAGATTCCACCATAGGAGTCGCTGCCCAGGAATCAGTTAAGGAAGGGATCAATACCGATCCCTCCTCATGAAGATTTGGGCCTAGCGACCCCTATGGTGGGCCCATATGGGTAAGAAGGTCCTGAGTCAAAGTTTCACCTATAAATACAGCAGGCATGGCTTCAGAAAAGTGGATCTTCATTCTGCTTCTCTTCATCTTCTACTTGGGCCATACTCTGCCATTTTTATTCTTGAATTTCATTGATTTTTAACTGTAATCAGCAGTATAAGCTAATAAAAGGAAAATCGTTGGAGTGGACGTAGGCCGGAGTTTGCCGAACCACTATAAATCTGTGTTTCTATTTACTTGCTTTCTGATTGTTTTAATTTTGTTCTTCATTTATTTCTCTTCATATTTCTGTAATTGGATTCGATATTGGTGCTTTCACATAGTTGGGTGTTAGTGGCCAATTTTGACGCCAACAAAGGATAATGAAGATTGGGATGCCATCAATGCAAATCCAATCTTTGGATCTGAAGGTTGGGTTGAAGTCCCTAGGAATGTCTAGATTTCTGCTTATTTGAATTAGTAAGTTTGTATATTAAATTTATTTATTTTTAATATATGTAAATAATTTGGCTTGGATTGATTATAATTAGTTTATTTATATAGTGTGGATTGCAAAATAAATAAGTATGGTTTTGATTTGATTGTATTAAAATATATAGATATATAAAGTTTGCATTATCCTATTTATTGTCTCTAATAATTAGTATATCACTATATATATATATATTAATATATGCCATGATTATATCATATTAAATATCTAGTATTTTCATTTATGTAACCCATATTGCATCTTTCAGATCACACTTATTATATGCTTTAATTATTTTTAGTCCAATTACAATTATATATGTAAATCCATAATATTTAGCATAATACTTAATTCTTAATTATTGATTTTTGACTCTATAGTTTATAAGTATTTCATTTAGGAGGGGTTTTATTTTTGACCCAGTTTTATTGATGACAAAGGGGGAGAAAAATATAAAATATATACATGCATATATTCAAGGGGAGTTATGTAACTCAGAGAGAGTTATATCATATTTTATATACATGAATATTTAATGGTTGTCGTCATCAAAAATGGGGAAATTTAATACCTTAGTTATTGATTTTGATGACAATAACCATATCAAATATAAACATTAATGTTTTGCCAAGTTATATAGTATATAGTGCAGAATATTACACAGGTGCTGAATCGAAGAGTGTACAGTATAAAGACACAAGATAAAGATATGAAGACTTATGAGTTCAAAAATAAAGAAATGAAGATCTCAAGGTTACAATTTAGTGTATAGTGTCATCAGTATATATTATTAAAGTCCTTGATAACATTTTCTGATCTGTGATATTTTAAGCAAAAATAAATTATTTTAATTACAAAATATATTTTTAAAATATTTTACAAAAGTTTTTTTAAGTCCAAAATTATTTAAAAACCATGTTCAAATTATTCAAATTATTACAAAGTATAGAATTTTCAAATCATATTAAAGAAAATAGTTTTCATTTTTCACTAGCATATATCGACATATATATCCATGATATGTCGACATACGTGCCGCCAAATGGTATTTCAAATTTTGAATGAAAGTATCTGTTTGACACAACTCTTCATGAATGGACACATCTGTTAATTTACAATATAAAGGAGAGTGCAAACGAATTTTTAACTAATTAATTACTTGCTTTCTTCCCACTTCTTACTCTCTTAAAAATTCTCTTGAAAAATATACTCTATTTTATTCAAAATCATATGGAATCAATTAATACTTCATTTTATTGATTCAATAATACTTTCTTACTGTTTTGGAAACATCTCTCTCTCATTTCAATGATCAAAGTGTTATCCAAGAGCTATAGGATCCATTGTATTCAAAGTATAAGAATTTGTCATTGGAAAAACTATCAACTCTACTCGTATTTGTTTGGGTGTGCTTGTAGCCCATTCAATTCTAGTAGGTCTGCTTGTATCTCATTCAAATGAGTGGGTGTGCTTACTAGCCTGTTCAAATCTAGTAGGTGTGCTTGTAGCCCGGTTAAATTCTTTACTATAACCTTTTGCACCTCCATCGCTATGGAACCGCTAAGCGCCTTAACTGCACAACTTGACGCAAAAGTTTTTGGTAACCTTGTTCCTTAACTCTTTCATATAATGACCTACTAACCCCTTCATTCATCAAATATAAGTCAAATCCAGTTCTACAGATAAATCTTCACCTGCCCTCCATTCCACCACATAATTCAGGTCATGCACACATTTCTTCGGATGTAATAAATGAAAAACATTATGCCCACCCGCAAAACTACATAGTAACTTAACTCGATATTTGAGTTTACCAATCTTCTCGATCACTAGAAATGGTCCTACATATCTAGGTGCCAATTTCCTCGTTCCCAAAATGCATAACTCCTTACATCAGAAAAACCTTCACAAACACATAGTCAACTTTCGCGAACTCAAGGTCTATTCTCCTCTTATCGTCATAACTCTTCTGCCTTGATTGCGCTTCCTTCATTCTAGCCTGAATCGATTCTACTTTCTCAGTAGCCTCTCTTACTAAATTAGGTCCTAACACGAGTCTGTCTCCTATGTCCAACCAGCAAACTGGTGACCTGCACGGTCCACCATAAAGTGCATCAAATGAGGCCATCCCGATTCTTGGCTGGTAACTATTGTTATATGCAAATTCTACCGGATGTAAATGATATTCCCAAGATTCTTCATAATCTAGACGCATGCCCTCAGCAAACCTTCGAGCACACGATTCACTCTCTCTGTTTGACCATCAATTTGCAGGTGGCAAGTAGTACTCATGCTCAAATCTTTACCCCATGTACTCTACAAACTTCTCCAAAACTCGCTGGTGAATAAAGGGTCTCTTTCACTTACAACACCACTTGGAATCATATGCAGTCCCACCACATTCTTCATGTACAACTTTCCATACTAGCTTCCATCCTTGTCAACATTACCAGGATAAAATGGGCACTCTTAGCTAGTTTGTCGGCTATCACCCAAATGCTTTTATTTTCATTTCTGGACCTAGGCAACCTGTTAATAAAATACATGGACACTGAATCCTACTTCCAAGTTGGTACTTCCAATGGTTGAAGTAATCCGCTTGGCTTCCAATGCTCAATTTTTCTTGCTGATAAGTGAAACATCTCTTCACACACTTACTGATATCCCTCTTTATCCCTTCCCAAAAGAATACCCTCTTCATCTCATGATACATCTTCATGCCTACAGGAAGAATGGTAAACTTAGGTTGTTGAGTTTCTTCCCAAGACCTCCTTCCAAAGATTTTCCGTATTCGGAACACACAGTCTTCCTTTCTTCCAAAGCCATCCCTTCTATTCTATCTTGAATCCGTTCAGATCCTCAACATCTACACCCATTCTCAATTTCCTAATTCTCTCGGCTAAAATGAGTTTTCTCTTTGTCTTGCAGGAATTCTATCCACTAGGGTTGGATGTACTTCCAAACTTACCATCATTACCGGATCTTGACTCGACCCTGCATTTGTTCTCAAAATGCACTTCAAACGACACCAATGTGTCCAACTTCTTCCTTCATCAATCATGGCTAAGACTCCATTCTAATGTTTTCTACTCAAAGCATCGGCAACCTTATTCCCCTTTCCTGGTGTATGCTCTATACTGAAGCCGTAAGTCGCCAAGAATTCTAGCCATCTCTGTTGCCTCCTATTCAAATCTTTCTGAGAGAAAGTTAATTAAGGGATTTATGGTCTATATACAACTCGAACCGTTCTCCTAAAGGATGATGTCTCCATATCTTTAGTGTAAAAACAATCGTCGCCAACTCTAAATTGTGAGTCGAATATTTGGCCTCATACAGTCTCAACTGTCTTAATGCATAAGCTATCACTCACTCTTTTTGCATCAACACTGTTCATAAACCTATACCATAAGCATCAGTATACATTAACAATCCCAAATTCCCCTCAGGTATGATTAGGGCAGGAGGGTTTCTCAATAACTTCTTCAACTCATGAAATGGCCCTTTGCACCAATTGTTCCATATGAAATTATAATTCTTTTTGGTCAACTTAGCCAAGGGTTCTGCTATACATGAGAAATCCTTACTGAATCTGCGGTAATAGCCAACCAATCCTAAGAAAATCCTTATTCCCACGACCTTCTCTGGTCTTTTCCAACTGTTCATGGTTTCTATCTTCGATGGACTTTACCTTTAACGTTATGTTGTCTCAATGTCTCCAACACCAATCTATAGTGGAATTCATAGTCTCTCTCATCCTTAGAATACACCAGAATACCATCGATGAAGACCAACACAAATCTATCCAACTGATCATGAAAGATTCGATTCATAAGATCTACAAAGAATGACGGGGAGTTCGTTGGTCCAAAAGGCATAACTAACCACTTATATAAACCATATCTTGTTCTAAACATGATCAATGGAACACTAACTTCTACTATCTTTATTTGGTGGAACCTTATTGCCCAATCTAGTTACGAGAATATTCCAGCTTCACTCAACTGATCAAACAAGTCATCTATCCTAGAAAATGGATAACGATTCTTCAACGTTACTTCATTTAGCTTTTGGTAATCAATACACATCCATAAAGATTCATCTGATTTCTTTATAAATACCTCAAACACTTCCTATGGAAAGCTACTCGGCCTAATGAAAATTTTATGCTCAAGTTCCACCAGTTTCCTTTTCAATTCTTCCATCTCACTGAATGGCATTCTGTCAGGTAGTCTATTAACTGGCTGTGCCCACGACATCAAGTCTATTTGAAAATTCAATCGCTCTTCTCGATGCTAATCCTATTATTGGTTCAAAACATCTATAAACTTCTGAACTATCTGGACTCCACTTATCTCATCCTCTTGTTCCTCCACTAAACATAACATAAAATCTGAATTCTCTTTCATTATGTCCAAGGCTATTATAATTCTTTCTCTACCTCTTGGATTCCGTAAGGCGATATCTCTATCTGTACAATAGATCCTAGTGCCATTACATACTAACCAATCTATGCCTAAAATTATCCCATATCCTACAAAGTCAAACACATATGGGTTGCAAACAAACAAATGTCCACACAAATCAAACTCAAGGTCAGTGCACCTTAATCCAAGAGTGGCATACCCACCGATCAGATTAACCACATGCAAGGACGTAATCAAATAGTCGGTATCTAGTTCTAACCTATCAAATAGATCATTCAAGCTGAAAGAGTGTGTAGAACTAGTATTAGACAGAACTCTAACTGACATGCTGTAAATTAGAATCATACCACCTAACACACCCTTTCCTTTCTCATCCATAGACAATCCAAACGAAGGTCCTTCTAAGGAGAAAACCTTCAGCCGCTTTTGCTCGAGATAATCTTTCTTCTTGTGCTTGGGCTTATCACAGATAAAGCATTTAATCTTCAATGCTCCAACCAACTTTGGATATGTCCGCAGGTGCGGTGCAGTGGAAAGGAGGCTTGGGTTTTGGTAAAAAGACCCAGGTTCGATTCCTACCATGCGCTTCCCTATCCTATATAAATTTACCCGGGGGTATGGGGGCTTGGATCAGCGGACGGCTTTACTATACCCTCCTCAGGAGTTTACCGGCCCGCTGGGTTCTCCTGGGTTTTCAAAAAAAAAAACTTTGGATACTTATTTTCATAGTGCCCTCTCTTCAAATTATGGTAGGTTAAGTCAGCAACATCCTTCTGTTCTCCACTATCCCGTCAGCAACATCCTTTTGTTCTCCATTATCCCGAGCCTTTCTTTTTTGCTATTGGCCCTTCTTTCCTTTTTGGTATGGGGCAAACTTCCTTTTCTTCTCAACTTGAGCCTTTTGCCCCACACCCTACCTCTTAGCATACATTAAATTGTACCTTCTTGACAAGTCTACACTTCATTGAATAGAAGTGCTAGATGGGCCATCATCTTGTCACTTGATCCTGGCCTCAATCCCAAGATAAATTTCTCTGCCTTATTTTTTGGAGCCCTGATGAAATCAGCTTCATACTTAGACAAGGCATTAAACCTTGCACATACTTAGAAATGGTCAGGCTTCCTTGTTTCAATTCCATACATTCCCGGAACATGGCTGATAGCTCTGATCTAGGGATATATTGTTCTTTAAACATCTCCTTGAACCTATCCCATGTAATTTCCTACTCAGGAATCTTGATTCTCATAGTTCCATACCAGAGTCCCACTAGATCCATGAACCATCGAGATACAAACTTTACCTTCCGAGCATCTATCAGCTCTAAGTCCTCACAAATCCTCTTACACGTCACCAGTCAAACACATACATTTGATGCCAGTTTCATTCCATCAAACATCCCTCCTTCTAGGCTTAGGAAATCCTTATTCGTGTTAGCAAAATTTTCTGTAACTGGCTCCACCGAGCCCCTTGTTGCATTTCGGGCTTGTGGTGGCACTTGCTACTGCGCTAAATTTGCCAAGTACTATTGGAAAAGTACATTCTTATCCAAACTCCCTACCATTGAGGTAGGCATTTATTATCGGCTTCTACATGAACTTTTGGATTTGCCTCCCTTCCTTGGCCATTGGTTTGCATGCTATCATCTCATCTACTAGGATTCATTCTCGTACTTCCTAAAGGCAAACTTTTTTTATGTAGATCAACTCTTACTTTCTGCACAAGCAAGGTTTCATAAGAAACGGAAGTAAAGAGAGTAAGAGCAATAATAAAGAGGTGGATATATCTTCCTATATATCTATATCAAGACACAAATACATTATATATATAGTTCATACCCTCCCCAAAGGTTTTCGTTTTCTTGTTTTCTAACTTATACTTAGCTTTGTTTTACTTAGGTATCCCCTAACCTAAGTTCTAATACTAAGTTGTAGCATCCCCTACTTTGAGACCCAAAATTAGACGCCGATGATGCTGCAGTCAGAATCATTTTTATGCGACGAAGTGATTTCAGTATTATTTCGTACAACATTAAGTAATCAAAGCAGCTAAATAGATTTCCATTACATCAAATTATTTTACATGATTCTTTACATCACTATTAATCCTTTTCATTCCCCTGCTAGTGTAAATATAATAAAATATAAATAGAGTGTCATGCCCGACATATGATGATGTCAACATGGACACTTAACCAGTTATAAATTCTGGTTTTATTTGCAAAATAAGCCTCTTGTTTTGTTTTTGGATTCTTTATTCATCTTTCCAAAAGATACCCATCTAATCCATAAACTCGGCTTACTCGAATGAGTACCGTGAGTTTATAGGAAATAATAAGAACATGAGTCAGACATAAAGCCTGGTATGAGTGATACTTTACCATAAACGATCAATCATATAGTGAGACCACGCCACTAAAGAACGGAATGATTTTTTCCCTCACTATTCCAATCATCGTCAATTACGTCCTACTATGTAATAACATCATGCCATGAACAAACATAAGTCATCAATTCATTATAAAACATCTTGAGTTATATTTAAAATGGGTAAAACCCTTTGGTTAAAAGTTATTTTGGGGTGTGTTTAAATTTCAAAAGGAATTGATAATTCCTTTATTCTTATTGTACCTTCCTCTCAAAGCCCATACCCTCAAGCTCACTTTCATCCATCCATTCCTTACTTTTCCCATTTACCACTTCATTTCATTTTCTCCCAAATCCCAGCCTCTTCTTAAATCGCATATGAAAAAAAGAAAAATAATGGGTAACAGAATTGCGATTAGTAAAGAAATGACAAGGTGAGCGACACGAGGGGCAGGACTTGTGAGGACGGATGAAGGCGGTTGTTAGTTGTTACTATGCATGCGATGGATGAAGTAACGATAGTAGTCCGTCATGGTTACTTGAAGGAGGTGATGAGGTAGGGTGTCTTACATAAGCGAGGAGTGAAAATTCCTAGACAATGACGTTTCGACAACGCAGTGTGGCAGTGATGGTGATTAGGGTTTTGAATGTTGGTAGGAAGTAAACATCGATCTCCTATGAGTATAACATTTTACCTTGATTTACGGTGAATGTACCAATTTTGTAATAAGTTGTTGTAGTTTTAATGAATCCAATTATCCTCTTTTGATTTCTAATTAATTTTGTTTGCTTTTATATTTAATTGTTGATGGCTTAATAGCCCGATATGTTTTATTACTATTAGTAAATGTTGATTTTATTGATTTTTTCTTGGAAAAATATTATATATATTGTGATAATAGATTTTAAGAAAATAAAATTATAGTAGTGTGATGAGATGAGTTGTGGATTAATTACATGATCAATATGTATCAGTTAAATATATTGATATATTGTTTCGAATTAAATATTTAATGTTCAATACAGACTGGCAACTATTAATATAAAGTTGAATAAAACATCAAGAATTGGCCAAATATCATTGAAATACTGTTGCTATATATAATTTTAGCAATAATATATGAGGGTTTTCTTTGGAGGTGTTTGTGATTCCTTATCGTTGAATATGAATTAGTTACTGGTAAATTTGAATTAATTGTAAGATGTTTATATGTCCTGACCGATGTATTTTAATTATGATCCATGTAATGTTGGAAAACATTATTAATGGTATAAATATTCAATGGAAATATTTATGAGAATTATTTGAATAAAATTACTTGGGAAAATGGAGAACATGGGAATTTATTTAAGTGGATTTATCAATGAATATTATTATTTATCTCTAGTTATAAAAGTATTTTGAGTAATTTATAAAAAGAGGGATTTAAAATTATTTTCCCAAAGCGGTGAGATTGTTTAGTTAAGTAGTATTGAATAAATAAAAAACTTTGTAAATTAATACGTTGGGATAGATAATAAATTCTGAATGTGATTTATTTTTCTATATGGAAATTATTACTAGGGCAAATTTATTATATATTTTATTAACTATAATTTTGTAAGTTATATATTTTGTATTTAACTATTTTTAAATAAAAGGAAAATTATTTAAATGCCTTTTGAAATATTAACAAATATGTATAATTTAAATTATTTTGGAAAATGTAGATTTGATTTTGAAAATTATGAGAAAATGAATTTATAAATGAATTTTAAATTCATTGTTATATGACTTTTGTACTACACAAGGAGTTTGAAATCTTTTCAAATTATTATGAAGGTTTAATTGCTTGTATTATAAAGAGTATGTGCATATGGAATGTAAAATATATAAATTACAATGTTTTTTGATAATACTTGATTATTTAAATGGTTGTGAATGTGGATAAGGAAATAAATGCCAAGTATATTTGTTTTGTATGCTATGTACACAAGTTAAATGAATACCAATTTAAAGCAAAAATGCTTGGTTAATTAAATGGTATAGTATGGTGAATGCCAAATATATATTTATTTTATGAATCATGGGTACAATAAATGTATTGTGTTGTATGAATATATTTGGGTGATTAAAGTTCTTGTTTGAGTTCGATATAAGTGATTGAATATTTATATTTCACTTATGTTATGCAATTATACTAATGAATATTTATATCCCATACGATTGTTATCCAGTGAATGTATGAAATGTCATGTTTAAATTTCCTAATTATGATGCATTATTATATAATGTGTTGAAATGCACATACAAGACATTTACTTGATGAAAATGGGATATAACGCCAAACATCAGAAAGTTCAAATGTTTTGAAAATTAATAAATTTAACATTTGACCATAACAATATAATATTGACCACTAGATGCTTTGGATATCTAAATACTTATTAATACCTAAGCTTAAACTTAATTTGAATTTTATTGAATAATCTCTATATTCAAATAAATTTGAAATGAATAACTTTTATGGGATTCTATAAACCAAAGGAATTGTATTAAATGATTTTGAATTATTTTACTTAAGTAAAAAACAAAGGTGTTTAAATGGATATTGAATTTAAACCCTACATGCCCAATGATTTAAATAAATGGTTATATGAATGAATATTGTTATGAAGTGGATAAGTGTTCAAATGTGATAACATGTTATTTATTACAAGTTATGTTATTGTAACAACCCACCTCGAAAAGGACCTAATATTCAACCACATAAAAGCCAATCAAACCTTAATGTTGACCCAAAAAATGGATCAACACCCTGGTTTGGATTTGAAAGCACCAGCCTTGTTCTGACAGAGCAATATCATAGATACAATGTATAGAAATAGAACAGTAAAATAAAGAAGGAAGAGAATTTTTATAGTGGTTCGGCTGTTAATGAAGCCTACGTCCGCTTTATAGCTTTACTATAGACCGATTGTTCTTATAAGAGTTGTTTGATTACAAGGCTTTGATTGTATTCTAGCTAGATTGAATCTCCAGAGTTGGAATCTACTAGAGAATCATAGTGTATTCCTTTGGAGATTGTTGTGAGGGAGGTAGAGAGTGAAGAATAATTCCAGCAGAGCTCCAGCAACCAGTCCGGAGAAGATCCTCTTTATGTTGCACGTAGCACGATATTTATAGAGGTTGGAGGGTTTCTAGGCCACGCCTGTCATTATTAGCTCTCTGATTGACTACAGGCGACTTAGGAGATTCTGGTTAGTGAAATGAGGCAACACCATGGGTCGCTAGCGACTCATGGTGTTTGGGTCGCTAGCGACCCATCGTCAATAGGTCGCTAGCGACCCATAGACTTAGTTTATTTGGCCGATCGAATTCCACCTCCTTTCTTCGTATTCCATAACTTGCTTGCTCGTGGTTTTGAAGAAGTGCATGGGTCACTGATGATCCGATCACATTGAATAATCCTGGATTCTAGAATTGGAGGTGTTTTCATAGACATTCCCCGTCATTATTACGTGTTGATAGCTAGTCCCTAGCTGTTTACGTTCAACTACTTGTTGGGCTATAGGAATGCCGGTCCCTTGGCTTCGTTGATCCCCACCATCGCCTTAACCGTATAGTTTGACCTTCGTGGGTCTATAATCTTGGCTTCTCTGGTTAAGTCTCGAACCATCCTGCCTGCTGAAGGTTGTCCTGTTTCTCGTCTGTATCTCCTAGGTTAAAAACCTGGATAATATTTACCCCCCATAGCATGTCTTCGTTGTAGATAAGGCATGCTTTGGAAGTTGTCATTATCAATATCCATATGGTGACTTTCAAGCGGTTGCATTAGGGCTCTACACATAGGCTGACCTAACGTCGTCGGTTGGTCTTCCCAGATTCTGGTTGTTATCACTTGTCATAAAATATGTTTTTGCCTCTAGCTTTTCGGCACTCCTTGGAATGAGGAACAATTGTAATTGATCGAGTCTAACACGAATAGGTAGAGCTTCCCCTTCTTATTATTATTATATATGTATATATACATATATATTATTATTTTCTTTTTTTCTTTTTTTAATGGGTCGCTAGCGACCTATGGGAGATGGGTCGCTAGCGATCTATTTAAAGGTCGGGTCGCTCGCCACCCATGATGGGTCGGGTCGCTTGCGACCCGAGTACTTAGAAAATTTTCTGTTTCTTCCTCTACATACTTATATCCCTTACCCGACCCATCTGCTCATTTAACCCGAGCGATTTCATTTCTTCCAAGCGATTGACTTCTTTAGCAATTCAAACTAATCTCC
This sequence comes from Allium fistulosum, assembly GCA_030737815.1. Lineage (NCBI taxonomy): Eukaryota > Viridiplantae > Streptophyta > Magnoliopsida > Asparagales > Amaryllidaceae > Allium > Allium fistulosum. The sequence goes on along the minus strand of CM060904.1, from coordinate 285,046,429 downwards.
ACGCGACTGCTTGCTCCAGCGATCCTTTGCCTTCTTTGTTCGATCCATCATCTTATTCACATACTCCAAGCCCTAGCCGACCCATTGCTTCGTTCGAGTTTATGCCAATCCATAATCATGCTATGACGACCGCCCATAACCCCTGCACTGAACCTAGAGAAAGTGCGCTGTAAAGTGTGCCAGGCAGCCATGGACGATTGTCAAGGTAAATTAAAACAACAGAATCTATCGTATTACTCACACCGCATGGACAAAATACAATAAAACATATATATAGTGAAGCTTCATAGAATAGAATCTCATCAATAAAACTTCATAATAGTTGAATACAAACATCTGAATAGTCAATACAACAAGCCTCACTACATATCACTCAGAGAATACAAAGCAGCGGAACATCCAGTACATATAGTAAGAAGTAATATGCAATACTCCAGCTCGTCTTCGTCATCAGCATCGTGGGAAGCAAGAGCAGCACCTGTCACCTGCTACCTAGTCTGCCCGTCCCAAAATGGACGAACAGCCCAAGGCAATAAGAGTTAAAACATAAAGCCTTGAGTCAGACAACAGTCTTAGTGAGCAGTAAATTAACTAACAACATACCAAAAGAGCATAAAGGAAAAGGAATAGGAATACAACCCTCCCACTCCAACCTCTTACTACAGTGATAGCCCCCAGACACACACTAAGCAGAAGCAAACATAGCAGAGCATACAATGTAAAGTAAAGAAATTATCACTCGAGTCAAGGGCGATGTTTTCCAAGCACAAACCCCAAGGCCTAAACCAAGATCAGATAAGCACCCCGAAAACACTGCTCTTGAGACCGAATGACGATACAACCAAACATCCATGACTCTGGCTATCACTGTTATCATTGCTTCGATATCACCGTTAATTGAATGACCGGCACATTCTTTCAGCCATCCATCAAGGGCTAATGGAAACCCCGATTCTAGACATAACTCCCGCACGTCATCGTGACCCGTGCCTAGGACTATCGAATCTGCCCAGAGTACTTGACTATCAATCATTAGCCTTCAGGGACTATCGAATCTGCCCAACGTACTCTTGCTTTGAGCATGCTAGAACCTTCAACAACGATAAGACCTCAGCCTCCTAGTCATCCTCCTCGACGACTATTTCCATACTAGCTCAAGCACCTCTCGAGCAAACCATTATCCTCAACTCGAACCATATCACCGAGTTATCAACAAGCTTGGAATGATCCCGTCTGGATTAGACCAAGACTATCTCATATCATGCTTCGCTTCATCACATCCTCGCAAAGTCTCATCTCAACATCATCATCAAATCTATGCATAAGAGCTTCATCATCCGCTACATATGCCACAAGCAGCTTTCCCAATTCAAGAGCCTTTCTCTTAGCTTTTGAATCATCTTCGGTCTAAATCAAATCATCAATCATCTAATTCATAGCAATCAATCAAATCAAACATTAATCCAAACAATCAAGCATTTAAATATGATCTAAGTAGACAATTATCACAATAATGGCAATTTCGTAATTAATGAGTTGAAAGTCTAATAAGCATGAAAACATGAACAATATCTCTATAATCTTGATGAATGAACTTGCATAGGTTAACATGTAGTAAGATGGATGTCAAATCATCATGAACAATGAATCTATACGGATCTACACATGTGATTAGGAAAATGCATGGAAATCACTATTTTAACACCAAATCAAGCCAACGATCCGATATACTCCTTTGGATCCGTGTGAGAGATAATCACCACTCACCAAATCACCTAAACAACCTCAAAAGAAACCCACTTCAGATCTGGACAGCGAAGGGTCTAACTTGATCTATCACAAATCCGCTTCAAACGATGAAATCTCACTTCAATGGGTGTAGATCTTCAATCTAAGCTCTTGAATCTTCAATTTGATCTTCGATATGGATGGAAGGAATCACTAGATTAGAGTAGAGAAAAGAAGTGAAGAAGTGTAGAAGTCGAGCTCTCAAAACGGCAGCACTTCGTCGCTTCGAAATCCGGATCCCAAAAATGGAACAAAGCCCTCCTATTTATAGCTGAAATTCCTTAATTCGTCTGCCTTCTTAGGTCATCTCCGACTTAAGCCTCCCTCTGCCTTACGACCTACGACTCAGCAACTAACCCCTAAGTCGGTAACGACTTAACACATGCGCCCATACGACCTAACGAAGATACGTCTTAACATATGTGCGCATTCTCACGTCCTACGACTTAATGCTTTGCCGACCTACGACTTAACAAAACCCACTAGTCTACGACTTATAACTTAGCAGGGCTTCCGACTTAATAGATAACTAGGTTATGACTTAACTGGGTTATGACTCAACTCCTAAGTCGTATATGACTTAACGTACCCAGAAACCTACGACCTAAGCTCATGTGTGCCTATATGACCTAACGACTTAGCACACACTCAACTCAGCAACGATACCGCCTTAACGAGTCAACTGGGATACGACTCAACATGGTAGCCGACCTACGACTTAGCTAACCTCCTTAAGTCGCTTACGAGCTAACAACTCTCGTGACCTAACATAGACCACTACCCTGCGACCTAACACCCCACACGACATAACTACTCACGCGACCTAAATGGGTTATGACCTAACACTTAAGTCGTCGCCGACCTACCCCTTAGATCCTTAACTCGCCAAAACCCTTAAGTCTCCTATCTCTTAGGCCGCGCTACCTCTTAGGTCGTCTACGACCTAAACCAATACGACCTAACTTCTAAGTCGCTCCAATACTTAGGTCGTCCACTCGACTTATCTCAAACTCCTTAGGTCGCCAGTATCTTAGCTCGGTAAATCTTCTTAAGTCGGTCACTTACCTTAAGTCGTCTAAATCTTTAGGTCGACTAATTCTATAGGTCGCCTATCTCCTTAAGTCGGCTACGAGTTAAGCCTATGCTTACTTACGACCTATCAGACTCTCCGACCTAACTCTTTGCCGACCTAAAACCCGCACGACCTAGGACTTAAACTCTAAACAACTTATCAACAGTGTGACCAAATGTCAACTGTTTTAAAAAATTTCGATCCGTAAAATACGGGTCGTTACATTCTCTCCCCCTTAGGAATTTCGTCCCCGAAATTCCAAACAAACAAAGCAATCAAAGACTATTCTGCACGCCTACCATCCATAGCAATTAACAAACCATGCATCCAATTCTAGCTTAGCGTACAGAATTCTAACACTAGAACAAGTTACAATATCGTGAGATGACACGACACCTTAGGGCCATACCTTGAAGAGTTCAGGATGAGCTGCCTTCATCCTCTCTTCCACCTCCCACGTACAGTCGTTATCATCGTCACTCCATTGTATCTTGAGCAACTTAACTATCTTTCTCCTAAGCTGTTTCGTGTCGGTTTCCACAACACGAAGCGGCTTACGAGGTCTTCTATCGATTGGGTCAACTTCGAAACCTTCACAGGTATCAGCAGAAACCACTGTATTCGAGTCGTGCACATACTTCCGTAGATATGATACGTGAAAAACATTGTGCACACTCGACATCTTCTCTGGTAACTCCAATCTGTAGGCGAGCTTTCCAATTCGCTCGATGATCGGGAATGGTCCAACAAATCTCGGAGTCAATTTTCCTTTCTTCCCGAATCGAATAACATTCTTCAGTGGAGAAATCTTCACAAAAACCATATTACCAACGTCGAATTCCAAATCCTTACGACGCTTATCGACATAACTTTTCTGACGGTCTTGGGCTGCCTTCATTCATTGCCGAATGACCTCTATATAATTCGAAGTATGTCGAATCATTTCTGGCCCAAGTATCAGCTTTTCTCCAATCTCTAACCAACATGTCGGAGAGTTACACGGTCTTCCATACAATGCCTCATACGGTGCCATACCAATGCTCGACTGGTAACTGTTGTTATATGAAAATTCCACCAAATGAAGGAGATCTTCCCATGATCCTCCGAAATCCAAAACACAAGCTCTAAGAAGATCTTCCAAAACTCGGTTGACTCTCTCGGTCTGACCATCTGTTTGAGGATGATAAGCTATACTCAAACATAACTCGGTTCCCAAAACTTCCTGGAAGCTCTTCCAAAATCCACTAGTGAACAATGGATCTCGATCACTTACTATACTCTTCGGAATACCATGGAATCGAACTATCCACTTAACATACAACTCAGCCAACTTTGATGCGGTCCTAGTCGATCGAACAGGAATGAATCTTGCACTCTTAGTCAGACGATCTACGATGACCCAAATCCCTTCATTTCCCGTTCTTGTTCTAGGTAGTCCATCAATAAAATCCATCGATACTTGCTCCCACTTCCATGTAGGAACTTCTAATGGCTGAAGCAATCCACTTGGCTTCTTCTGCTCAGCTTCACCAACTGGCAGTTCATGCACTTGGAAATAAAATTTCCAACATCCTTCTTCATACCTTCCCAGTAGTAGGTTCTCTTCATATCCCGATACATCTTGTTTCCACCTGGATGAATTATCAGCTTCGAGTGATGACTTTCCTTCAGAACTTCACTCCTCAATTCATCTATATCGGGAACAACTAGTCGTCCTTGCTTCCGAAGCCAACCCTCTCGATCGACCTCGAATCCTTTACCCTTTTCTGGATCCAATCCAGATTCCAAATCACGGATAATCTTGACAAGCTTATCGTCTCGCTTTTGGCTCTCGCCAATCCTTTCCACAAGAGTAGGTCTTATTGATAAGTTTTCCAACATCTCAGGTTCCAATTCACATCTAGGCCTGAAGTCAAATCCAGCTAAATACTCGAGATTCTTCCATTCTGAAAACATGGCTCCCAATCCTGCATGTCTTCGACTTAACGCATCTGCCACTGCGTTACCTTTTCCCGGAGTATAAGCTATACCAAAATCATATGATGCTAAAAACTCTAACCAACGTTGCTGCCGAAGATTCAAATCCTTTTGGGAGAAAAGATACTTCAACGACTTATGATCTGTAAACAAATCGAATCGAACTCCCAATAGATAATGTCTCCACATCTTCAGAGCAAAAACAATCGCCGCTAATTCCAAATCATGAGTCGGGTAATTCCTTTCATGCGGCTTCAGTAGTCGACTTGCATATGCAACGACTTTATCCCTTTGCATTAATACCGCTCCAAGTCCAGTACCACATGCGTCGGTGTAAACCACCATCTCATCATTCCCACCTGGAATAGTCAGAACAGGAGCACTTGTCAATCGCTCCTTCAGGATTCTGAAAGCTTGCTCACACTTATCTTCCCATCTGAACACTTGGTTCTTCTTTGTCAATCCTGTTAACGGTGCAACTACCTTGGAGAAGTCTTTGATAAACCGTCGATAATATCCTGCTAATCCAAGAAAACTTCTCACATCAGATGCATTCTTAGGTCTAACCCAATCCTGGATTGCTGCCACCTTAGCGGGATCAACCGCTATTCCACTACCAGAGATAACATGGCCTAAGAACCTCACTTCACTCTTCCAGAAGTGACACTTCGAAAACTTAGCCTTCAGCTGATGTTTCCGTAAGATTTCCAAAACAATACGCAAGTGCGTCTTGTGCTCTTCCTCAGTTCTGGAATAAATCAGAATATCATCCACGAACACAAGCACGAACTTGTTCAACTGATCTCTGAACACTCTATTCATAAGATCCACAAAATATGCTGGCGCGTTAGTCAATCCAAATGGCATTACCAGCCACTCAAAGAAACCAGATGGTGTCCTAAAAGCAGTCTTCGACACACTATCCTTAGCCACTCTCAACTGGTGAAATCCCGTTGCCAAATCCATCTGAGCAAACACCTTAGCTTCGTGAAGCTGATCAAACAAGTCATCTATTCTCGGCAATGGATACTTTTTTTTCTTAGTCACCTTATTCAGCTCACGATAATCCACACACAACCTCAACGATCCATCTGCCTTGGTTGCAAACACAACTGGTGCACCCCATTCGGACATACTACGCCGAATGAATCCTTTCTGCAAAAGATCATCAACATGCACCCTCAACTCCTGCTGTTCCCTAGGCGCCATCCGCCTAAGAGGCATCACAACAGGTCTGGCTCCTTCAACTAGATCTATACGAAACTCGATCTCTCCATGTGGCGGTAACCCTTTGACCTCATCAAAGACGTCTTCAAATCCATTCGCGATTGGCAACGATGACAGTCCATCCCGTGGAACAACTAGCGAATACATGAAGCTCATGAAGACGCCTTCTTCATGCTTACATCGTATCACAATCTTTCGCCCCTCCACATTCTCGACTGTCACCTCCAACCTCTCACAATCAACCTTTGCCGCATACTTCCTATGCCAGTCCATACCCAAAATAATTCCGAACCCCGCAAAGTTCAGAACAAAGCAATTACAAACAAAAGAGCAATCATGACTCGATACAATCAGACCACGACATAACATACACAAACAAGACGAACCCCCAACTGGATTAGTCACAACCAATGGCCTATCAACAATATCCGGTTCTAAACCCAACCGGCCTACAAGTTCGCTACAAACAAACGAATGCGACGCTCCAGTATCAAACAACACTCTAACTGGAACACCACATATGGAAAGAGTACCTTGAACTACCACACTCTTTCCTTTCTCTTCAGCGGTAGGAGCTTTCGAAGACGACGGAACAACTCCCAAAGCATAAGCTTGCACAATCTGCTTGTCCCTCCTCGGTTCTGGACAACTCTTCCTGATATGCCCCGGTTTGTCACAGTTGTGACACTTCATCGACATCTTCGGATTCTTACAATCCTTAGAGAAATGGCCCTTCTGCTGACAATTGTAGCAAGTCACTTCGCCCTTCGGCTTCTTCTGGCCATCCTTACCCTTCTGCTGCTACTGCTTCCTCTTCTTGTTTCCACCCTGCTGTGGTTTAGACTCTCCCCTGGTCACAGCAACAACAGATCCTTCCTTAGGAAACAGACTCTCATGCCTGAGAGCTTTCTCCACAAGCTTCTCAAATGAATCATCCAGATGATCCACCAACTGCCTCCCAAGATAACTGTCCAAGCCTGTCACGAACTTCTCATTCTTCTGATATGCAGATTCAATATATGACCGGGCATACTTGGAAAAAGCTTCAAACTCAGAAACATACTCAAGAACTGGTCTTCCTCCCTGCTTGAGCTCCACAAACTTCTTGAACAGAACAGACTTCTGAGCTGTAGAAATGAACTTAGCTTCAAATCTAACTTGGAATTGCTCCCAAGTAATCTCTTCCTCCGGAGTATTGATGGTAATAGAGTTCCACCAATCAGAAGCTCTCCCTTGAAGCTGTCTTGATGCTAACTTCCTCTTAGTTGCATCCTCTATTCCCAAATCACCAAAAATCCTTCTACAAGCATCTATCCATCTCTGGACCTCAATGGTTGATTCTGTTCCCAAGAAAACCTTCCCTCCAAGAGCAGTATAGTCTTTACACAGCTTAGCAAAATCCACCGGTCTTGGAGCCTGAACTTGAACTCCAACATCAACTGATGGCCCCGGAGCTGGCATCCTTCTCATGATCGAAGTCATCATAGCTTCGAACATAGCGGCATAATCAGCAGCCCCTTCAGTAGCACGGCCTTCCCTAGCAGCTGGTCTCCCTCTTCGACTCATCCTTAATATCTATAAAAAGGAATGATTAGAACACCTAGAGAAACAACTGCATAAAGGACTCAAACTCTACTAAGCTACTATATTATATATAGTAATCATCCATCAAAATACAATTACGTCTCTCATACGTAGTTACGTCAGCGAGCGTTGGGTAAAATCGATTAACCAATGCTCTGATACCAAATGTGACGACCGCCCATAACCCCTGCACTGAACCTAGAGAAAGTGCGCTGTAAAGTGTGCCAGGCAGCCATGGACGATTGTCAAGGTAAATTAAAACAACAGAATCTATCGTATTACTCACAGCGCATGGACAAAATACAATAGAACATATATATAGTGAAGCTTCACAGAATAGAATCTCATCAATAAAACTTCATAATAGTTGAATACAAACATCTGAATAGTCAATACAACAAGCCTCACTACATATCACTCAGAGAATACAAAGCAGCGGAACATCCAATACATATAGTAAGAAGTAATATGCAATACTCCAGCTCGTCTTCGTCATCAGCATCGTGGGAAGCAAGAGCAGCACCTGTCACCTGCTACCTAGTCTGCCCGTCCCAAAATGGACGAACAGCCCAAGGCAATAAGAGTTAAAACATAAAGCCTTGAGTCAGACAACAGTCTTAGTGAGCAGTAAATTAACTAACAACATACCAAAAGAGCATAAAGGAAAAGGAATAGGAATACAACCCTCCCACTCCAACCTCTTACTACAGTGATAGCCCCCAGGCACACACTAAGCAGAAGCAAACATAGCAGAGCATACAATGTAAAGTAAAGAAATTATCACTCGAGTCAAGGGCGATGTTTTCCAAGCACAAACCCCCAAGGCCTAAACCAAGATCAGATAAGCACCCCGAAAACACTGCTCTTGAGACCGAATGACGATACAACCAAACATCCATGACTCTGGCTATCACTGTTATCATTGCTTCGATATCACCATTAATTGAATGACCGGCACATTCTTTCAGCCATCCGTCAAGGGCTAATGGAAACCCCGGTTCTAGACATAACTCCCGCACGTCATCGTGACCCATGCCTAGGACTATCGAATCTGCCCAGAGTACTTGACTATCAATCATTAGCCTTCAGGGACTATCGAATCTGCCCAACGTACTCTTGCTTTGAGCATGCTAGACCTTCAACAACGATAAGACCTCAGCCTCCTAGTCATCCTCCTCGACGACTATTTCCATACTAGCTCAAGCGCCTCTCGAGCAAACCATTATCCTCAACTCGAACCATATCACCGAGTTATCAACATGCTTGGAATGATCCCGTCTGGATTAGACCAAGACTATCTCATATCATGCTTCGCTTCATCAAATCCTCGCAAAGTCTCATCTCAACATCATCATCAAATCTATGCATAAGAGCTTCACCATCCGCTACATATGCCACAAGCAGCTTTCCCAATTCAAGAGCCTTTCTCTTAGCTTTTGAATCATCTTCGATCTAAATCAAATCATCAATCATCTAATTCATAGCAATCAATCAAATCAAACATTAATCCAAACAATCAAGCATTTAAATATGATCTAAGTAGACAATTATCACAATAATGGCAATTTCGTAATTAATGAGTTGAAAGTCTAATAAGCATGAAAACATGAACAATATCTCTATAATCTTGATGAATGAACTTGCATAGGTTAACATGTAGTAAGATGGATGTCAAATCATCATGAACAATGAATCTATATGGATCTACACATGTGATTAGGAAAATGCATGGAAATCACTATTTTAACACCAAATCAAGCCAACGATCCGATATACTCCTTTGGATCCGTGTGAGAGATAATCACCACTCACCAAATCACCTAAACAACCTCAAAAGAAACCCACTTCAGATCTGGACAGCGAAGGGTCTAACTTGATCTATCACAAATCCGCTTCAAACGATGAAATCTCACTTCAATGGGTGTAGATCTTCAATCTAAGCTCTTGAATCTTCAATTTGATCTTCGATATGGATGGAAAGAATCACTAGATTAGAGTAGAGAAAAGAAGTGAAGAAGTGTAGAAGTCGAGCTCTCAAAACGGCAGCACTTCGTCGCTTCGAAATCCGGATCCCAAAAATGGAACAAAGCCCTCCTATTTATAGCTGAAATTCCTTAACTCGTCTGCCTTCTTAGGTCGTCTCCGACTTAAGCCTCCCTCTGCCTTACGACCTACGACTCAGCAACTAACCCCTAAGTCGGTAACGACTTAACACATGCGCCCATACGACCTAACGAAGATACGTCTTAACATATGCGCGCATTCTCACGTCCTACGACTTAATGCTTTGCCGACCTACGACTTAACAAAACCCACTAGTCTACGACTTATAACTTAGCAGGGCTTCCGACTTAACAGATAACTAGGTTACGACTTAACTGGGTTATGACTCAACTCCTAAGTCATCTACGACTTAACGTACCCAACAACCTACGACCTAAGCTCATGTGTGCCTATATGACCTAACGACTTAGCACACACTCAACTCAACAACGATACCGCTTAACGAGTCAACTGGGATACGACTCAACATGGTAGCCGACCTATGACTTAGCTAACCTCCTTAAGTCGCTTACGAGTTAACAACTCTCGTGACCTAACATAGACCACTACCCTGTGACCTAACACCCCACACGACATAACTACTCACGCGACCTAAATGGGTTATGACCTAACACTTAAGTCGTCGCCGATCTACCCCTTAGATCCTTAACTCGCCAAAACCCTTAAGTCTCCTATCTCTTAGGTCGCGCTACCTCTTAGGTCATCTACGACCTAACTTCTAAGTCGCTCCAATACTTAGGTCGTCCACTCGACTTATCTCAAACTCCTTAGGTCGACAGTTTCTTAGCTCGGTAAATCTTCTTAAGTCGGTCACTTACCTTAAGTCGTCTAAATCTTTAGGTCGACTAATTCTATAGGTCGCCTATCTCCTTAAGTCGGCTACGAGTTAAGCCTATGCTTACTTACGACCTATCAGACTCTCCGACCTAACTCTTTGCCGACCTAAAACCCGCACGACCTAGGACTTAAACTCTAAACAACTTATCAACAGTGTGACCAAATGTCAACTATTTTAAAATGTTTCGATCCGTAAAATACGGGTCGTTACACATGCTGTAGCCGACCTTCCATTAGCTCGCCCATGACCTTATTCGTAGCTCTCCAAGCTTAATTCGTTGTTGTGCCGCCAAATTGATCCGAGGTGGGTTGCTTTGATTGGTTTGTTACTTGCTAGATTGATGCAATGACTTGATGCCCATTTTTCGTTTGCGATGTTGATTATAGGACTTTTGAGTTAATTGCGGTTTTGTGGAGGTAGATAGTAAATCGAGTTTCGAGTCGTTCCCTGGATCGACACTCGGCCTTCGACGCTTGACGCGTTTTGCTATCTTCGTCTACTAAACCAGAATTAACTTATGCCGAGTCACGTGGAGATCATTGCACAACATATTATTGGCCGACCCTAATTTTCCATAGAATTTGGTCTCATCTTGCTCTTTTACTACATGCCTGATGCCCTTGTAATGAGAAGAACTTCTCGTGCCGCTTTGGACAATAGACCCGTTATCGATTGTTGATCGATAATGGGTAAGTATGCGAAGAGTAAAAATAAAGGTAGAAAACAAAGTAATGCGGGGAGTTCTTTTCCTTTTCCACTGCGAGTGCACTATCTACACGGGATAGGCTGTTTGCAGCGATTTGAGCACCAGGTTTATCCTCCGTAGATAGCATGTCACACTTACATACTTACCCCAGTTCGCATTCGAAATCCGACACGTCGGTTACAAACTACCGTCTTTCGGGATTCAAGCGCGATTGGGGAAATTCATGAATTTTGGCTAGATTTACCTGACCGTTTATGCATGCGAGTTCTATTATATAGAATGAAGCAGCCATCCACACGTCGCAAGCTGAGTGGACGAAGTCCGGCGCTCTCCGAAGCTGAATCGTTGTCCACCTTGCAAGCTGAGTTTGGTCAACTAGTTCCGGTTGGGCCCATCGTGGATCACACGCCTCCCAACTTTTGAGTCCTACTCAACCCACATGAAAAGCCCTATCGGTGGTCTCCACCAAGGTTCTCCGTAATATATGTATACAACACGAGATTCCCGAAGAGGACGTGGGCCTGCCGATGAAAGATGAGTTTGCTCACACGCCTCCCCCGATGTTTAAAGTTTTTCATCGATATATGTGTTTGAACGGAGCCGTGCCCCCCTTTAATGATTTCCTTTGCGAGACATTCTCGAACTTGGGGATTTCCCCATTCCAGCTTCATCCAAATGGTTATGCCATCCTCACTTGCCTGCACATTCTTTTTATGCGGACGTTCCGTCGCGCTTCGAGTTTCGACGAGTTGCGGTACTTCTTGGCTTTCAAGAGGAGAGATGACTGCCCATCTCCGATAATAGTGGAGGCCCAAAAGAATCGAAAGATCGTCTTGCATCTGCAAAGCAACTTATCGCAATTTAAGATGCAGTACTTCTTCGTTAGGTGCCCTGAGGGATTTAATCGCCGATGGACGGTAGGGGGTAAGTTTTCTTATTCTCCGCTTACCGAGCTTTGAAGTGATGTAATAGAGTTTCTAACTGATCATGTGCTCTTTCCAGTTATCCTGAGGCCAAATAGAGACACGACTCTTAATGAAATCTGTCAAACTCTAAAGGGCATTGAAGCCGAGGAGCGGTGTGTTAGAGTTTTGCTTACTGACGAGAATTTGCGCCAATTCGGACTGTTAGATTCGGGCAAATTCTTTGCTCAGATCTCCTGGTCGAGCCAGAGTTCGCGCAAGACCTTCCTCTTCTTCACACGATTCTGATGAGGGTCAAGATATAGACAGCCCATCCAAAGGATCACTCGACAATATTCACGAGGAGGACACCGCGGTTGGTTTAAGTGGTTCAGCCATGATGTCTCCAATCCAGGAGGAAACGAAAGCCGAGCCCATGCGTAGAGAAGGCAAAGCAGTGATGGACTCAGAGAAAGAGGATGAGGAGTTTGAAAGCAATAGTGGTGAAACTATGGCTAGTGATTACTTTTCATTGGAGTCTGAAGGTGAAACGTCGGAGTCCTGCGACGAGACTCCGGGCATGAGTCCCGTTATTTTGCATTCACCCCCTTCTGACGCAAGTGACAAAGGCAAGGCCCGAAAACTAGTAGATGTCAAGATTCTCCAAGCAAGATTGTCGGGGCAGACCTTGGATATTTCAGCAATGTATTCGTCGACTTCGATGCGCTTATGAAGGAGGACTTCAAATTTGATGTGGCGCCGTCCTATTTAGGTGATACCACACCATCCGTCAGCCCAACTCCGCCTATAACAACCGAAGCCAGCCCGATTCCCCCTTCGACAGTCGTTCGCTCCAGTTTGTGACGACGCCTTAGGCCTATATTAGGAATGCACAACACAGCACACTGGGATTGCACTTATCATTATTTTTCATTTCCTCGTATGCTTGCTTAATTCTTTATGGGTTTCTGAAGTATTTCATGTATTCTTTGCTCCCGGTATGATGAGAGAGCATGGTTTTTATGACGACTTCGAGGATTATACCGATTCGCAATGGTACCCGAAGCGTTCCTTCAGCCGCCACCAAGTCCTAGAGATGGAAGACGAATATAGGCGAAGGAAAGAACTTGAGGCAGATGCCCGCCGCCAGGAGGAAAGAGATAGGTCCCGTTCGCATAGAGGTGGGTATGAGAAAAGGCAGTCTCATGATGAAAGGGAAGAGCCGTCAAAGAAGCCAAAACTTGATCACTACTCCCATCCTTCCGAGCCCGTTCCGAAGCATACTTCCATGGGACAGAAGGTTCCCATTTTTTCTGCCCTAACTCCACCCCCAATGCATGTTTCATCTTTTTCTATTGTTGCTGCTGCCCCCGGCACTTCTCATCCCTACCAGAGACCGGCCTACACTCTTCCTGCATGCCCGTCTAAACTTGAGGCAGCCCTTCCGGGTTAGTTCCCGAGAGGCATTAAATTTGATATGGATATTCATCCTATTCGTAGAGCCACTTGTATGCAGTGCCTCCAAGGTATTCAAGATGATTTGGAGCAGGGTGAGAAGTGGGAGAAGCTCTGCAAGCAACTAGCAGACACCAATAGGAATAACTACCAGGAGATCCTCTCCTTTGAAGCTGAAAAATATTATTTTTAAAAGGCGTTAACTGATCGGGATGCTAAAATTAAACAATTGGAAGAGGAGAAAGAGACAGCACTTCGGGACAGTAGTAGGACTGCCAACTTAATGAAGGAGATGAAAAATGCGCACGAGAGGGCCGAAATTGTCTGGAGAGACAAAATCAAGAAGACTCATGCGGAGGAAGCTAAATTGAAGGAAGATGTGGTCATTTGTAATGCTATTATTCAAGCTCAAAGGAAGACGATTGCCGACCACAATCTGATTGTCGAGGGGCACAATAAAACGATTTCTGACCAAGCCGAGACAATTGCAAAATTATAGGCTCAGGTCGCACAACTCAGTGCCGACAAAACTATTGTTGTGGAGAAAACTGCTATTGAGATGGAGAAGGCTGTGGTGACAACAAATCATCTGGACCTCCAGCATGCTTTTGATCAGAAGATGGAGAAACTAGACGCGACGTTCCTAAATTTTTAGGTCAACTCTATGCTGCATCTGGGGAGCCTTTGTTATCTTGGCTCGAAGTTCCCACACAATCTTGCCCTCGTTTGAGAGGAAATCCTATCTCATTTTGCCGAGAACGGCGACGTATATTCAGATCAAGAGTTGCAGGAGGCTTATCTCAATGAGGAATCCAAGAAGGCGCTGCTTGAAGGCCAAGAGAATCTTTGGGTTGAATGGGAGAGGAAAGCCACGGAAGCGGCCTTGATGACTGCCACAGATGCGCTTGCCAAGCCTTTTATCTCTGATGTGGGAGAACCGTTGGGGCAGCTCCATGACCAGCCAATGAGCATGGGGCTTGACGTTGTTCCTCACATGGTGGAGCCATCTAAAGAAGACGTAAGAGACGAGTTCGAGGTTGCCGTTCACCACCCTTCCTCCGGCGTAGGTAACGCTCATGCCTCTCTCGAATTCGAGGGCCTCCATCTTACACCACAGGAGCAAGAAAAGTTTAATGCTTTTCTTTTTTATCTTATAGGTCCATCCACTCTTCCTGTTAGTGTGCTAGTTACTTCGGCGCTTGTGCATGCTGCCATCTTTACATCCTCTGAGATTATATCCGTCCTTGCTCCTGTTCCTATATCTACACCTAGCTCACAACCGGGACCGGAGGCCGAGAAGATTGAGGCGCTTCATGGCCTGGACGACCCTTCGGCATCCCTAGAAGGTGATACGACTACTGCTGAGGCCAACGAGCAGAAGACACAGATGGAGCAACCACAAAAGACTCCGCACAACTTGGTTGCTGTTAAGAAGGAGAGAGTGAAGGCGGTTAAGGCCTCGAAGAGCTCCCGGAAGTTGAGAAAACATAGGGGGACGGGACGCTCTTCTGGAAAACATTCGAAGGAGGAGGAGATCACTATAGAGATACACGTTGACATTACTAGCAGTGACACCTCTCCTGAAAAGAAGTAGAAGCTGTCGACCAAAGGTGGCAAAGGAAGTGGTGGTAAGAAGCGTTGATTGGTCAGTGCGAGGATGGACTGGGTGTTGTCATATAGCTTGCGGGAAGCTTGAGTTGTGTTTCTTTTTGAGTCCTTATGCCCGAATGCAGAGTCTGCACTTTGTGTCCTTGTTGTAGAGTTTGTAATTTTTTTTCGCTGTCCGTTGTTGTGTGGGTACGACCCCTACATTTTGATCCCGTGTTCATAAGATTACAAGCAATACAATGGTATTTTGACTTTATTTTTATATATCTTTTCATATAACTCCGTGTGCATGTCTCATTTCATACTTTGCTAGTTCCACGATCATAGCTGAAGTCTTTCATTCGAAGTGATAGAACTGTAATGGAACTTCGAAATTAACAGCACTTAGAGGATTTTTGCTTCCAAAAGTTGGAAATTTTTCTTAGGAAGTTATGTTTTCGCTTAGGATCCTTGTTAACTTTTGATATGGAGCTCGTGAATTTATTGTTGTTTGGAGTGACTGGGCCTATGGACTCCTTGCACTCAAGTTATTCTGTCTTCGTACAAATATATGCCCCCAGTTCACAGGGTTTTTCACTCCAAACAAACTTCAAGTATTTGACGTCTCCGAGCAACGCGAGAAGTTTCAGCTTGAGTGCGCAGCTTATGGGGTTCCTCGGCACTGCCTATTTCCGGCCAGCACGAGGAGTTGGAATTTGGGGTTCCTCGACGTTGCCTATCTCCGAGCGATGCGAGAAACTTGAATTTGGAGTCCCTTGGTGTGTCCTATATCTTAGTGACGCAAGAAACTTGAATCTGGAGTTCCTCGACGTCGCCTATCTCCGGGCAACGCGAGAAACTTGAGTTTAGAGTTTCTCGGCCTCGCCTATTTCCGGGTGATGTGAGAAACTTGAATCTGGAGTTCCTGGGCGTCTCCTATCTCTGGGCGATGCGAGCAACTTGAATTTGGAGATCCTCGGCGTTGCCTAT
This sequence comes from Allium fistulosum, assembly GCA_030737815.1. Taxonomy (NCBI): domain Eukaryota; kingdom Viridiplantae; phylum Streptophyta; class Magnoliopsida; order Asparagales; family Amaryllidaceae; genus Allium; species Allium fistulosum. The sequence continues at coordinate 285,030,239 of CM060904.1, read as the reverse complement.
CTCTGGATGACGCGATAAAATTGAATCTGGACTTCCTCGACGTGGTCTATCTCCGGGCGATGCAAGAAACTTGAGTTTGGAGCTTCTCGGCGTCGCTTATCTTCGGACGATGTGAGAAAATTGAATCTGGAGTTCCTCGGCGTCGGCTATCTCCGAGCGACGCGAGAAAATTGAATCTGGAGATCCTCGGCGTCGCCTATCTTCGGGCGATGCAAGAAACTTGAGTTTGGAGCTCCTCGGCGTCGCCTATTTTCGGGCGACGCGAGAAAATTGAATCTGGAGTTCCTCGGCGTCGCCTATCTCCGGGCGACGCGAGAAACTTGAGTTTGGAGCTCCTCGGCGTCGCCTATCTCCGAGCAATGCGAGAAACTTGAAATAGGAGCTCCTCGGCGTCGCCTATCTCCGAGCGACGCGAGAAGCTTGAATTTGGAGTCCCTCGGCGTCGACTATCTTCGAGCAACGTGAGAAACTTGAATTCGAAGTCCCTCGGCGTCTCCTATCTCCGAGCAACGCGAGAAACTTGAATTTGTAGTACCTCGGCATCGCCTATCTCTGGGCGACGTGAGAAACTTGAATTTGGAGCTCCTCGGTGTCCCCTATCTCCGAGCGATGCGAGAAACTTGAATTTGGAGCTCCTTGGCATTTCCTATCTCTGGGCGATGTAAGAAACTTGAATCCGGAGTTCCTCGGCGTCGCCTATCTCCGGGGGACGCGAGAAACTTGAATTTGGAGCTCCTCGGTGTTGCCTATCTCCGGGCTACGTGAGAAACTTGAATTTGGTGTCCCTTGGCATCGCCTATCTCCGGGCGATGTGGGAAACTTGAATCTGGAGTTCCTCGGCGTCGCCTATCTCCGGGCGACGCGAGAAACTTGAATCTGGAGTTCCTCGGCGTCGCCTATCTCCGGGCGACGCGAGAATATTGAATTTGGAGCTCCTCGACGTTGCCTATCTCCGGGCAACACGAGAAACTTGAATTTGGAGTCCCTCGACGTCGCCTATCTCCGGGCGACGCGAGAAAATTGAGTTCGTGGCCCTCCTGATGCATCCGTAGCGGCATTGTTTTTCAGAGGGCCAAGATCGGGTTCCGCTGATCCAATGGTTTGAGTCGGTTTACTTCCGCCGGCTCGTCGGGTAATTATTATGAACAAAATTTAGATGATTCAAAAAGCAAACTTTATTAAGAAAAGCATGGCAGATTCTTTGCCTATTTACAATGCCATTGGCATTTCCGTAACAGATTATTTGCTGAAAATTAGAAAATACATAAAGTTGCTTTTAAATGAAATATCGGCGGAGCGATTCACTGTTCCAGGCTCTGGGAATTGCGATCCCGTCGACGGTTGTCAGCTTGAAGGTCCCATCACTAAGCTTTTGATAAATGACGAATGGTCCTTCCCAATTCGGTCCGAAGGCTCCCGGGACAGGGTAAACTCGCGTGGGCACGTGATCACCGACTTCGAAGGTTTGACTATGTACTTTGGAGTTGAAGTATCGTGCGACCCTTTTTTAGTGGGTGGCGATTCTCAACTCTGCTTCCTCTCTCTTTTCATCGACCATGTTTAGCGATTCAAGTAGGAGTTGCTCGTTTTGTTTTTGATCAAAATTCAACCTTCGGTGCGAGGGGACTTCCAGCTCAACATGAATCATTGCCTTTGAACCATACGCCAATGCGAAAGGGGTGTGGTCGGTTGCCACTTTGTGTGTTGTTATGTAAGCCCATAGTGCGAGTGGAAGCTCATCAACCCAGTTTCCCTTTGCTTTTGTCAGTCACTTTTTGGTGGTGGACTTGATGATCTTGTTTATTGCCTCCACTTGCCCGTTTGCCTATGGATGAGCCACTGCGGAAAAGCTCTTTTCAATTCGGAAGCACTTGCAGAAGTCTTTAAACTCGATGCTTTCGAACTGCGTTCCATTATCAGTGATGATTTTTTGTGGCACGCCAAACCTGCAAATGATGTTTTTAGTAACAAAGTTAATAACTTTCTTTGTGGTTATGGTGGCTAGCGATTCCGCTTCGGCCCATTTTGTGAAATAGTCTACGACCACTATAGCATATTTGGCTCCTCCTTTTTCCATTGGAAGGACACCAATCAAATCGATCCCCCATATCGCAAACGGCCACGGGCTGACCATCTGCGTCAGTTCTGTTGAAGGTGTTCTCTTAATTTTGCTGAATCTCTGACGGTGATCGCATCTCCTGGCATGATCTGTGGCATCGTGGTTTACTGTTGGCCAGAAGTACCCGTACCGAAGGACTTTCTTTGCCAGCGTTTGCCTCCCAGTGTGGTCTTCGCACTCGCCTTCATTCACTTCTTCCAGGATTCGTTATGCTTCATCATCAGTCACACACCTAAGAAGGGGGGGTCGAGAATCCCCTTCGATAGAGTATTCCATCCTGTATCATGAACCACAGCGCTTTTCTGAGTAATTTCTTTCGTCGGTTTTAGTCTGTTGGAAGAGTTTGCGCCAGGAGATAATCTTTTATCAGCGTCATCCACATGTTTGGGTCCACAGTGGTCTCAAGAATCCATTCTGCATCCATTTCATTAATGCTTGGATTGGTTAGAGTTTCGAATGGGACCACCCCCAGCAACTAGACTTCTCCAGAGCTTGCTAACTTAGCCAAAAAGTCTGCCTTGGTGTTTTGTTCCCGTTGTATGTAAGTTATAGTGTAGTGTTCAATGTCGCTCAGCAGCTCTTGCACTTTCGACAGAGACGGTGCCATATTTTCGCTGCGCACTTGATACTTTCCTTTCACTTGACATACGACCAGCCGGGAGTCGCTATATATATATATGAACAGACTTTATTTTGAGTTCCTTCATGACCTTCAGCCCTGCGATCAGTGCTTCGTATTACGCCTCGTTATTTGTAGCTGGGAACTCCAAGCGTAGAGCATAGCTAATGGCTCGCCCTTCGGGGGTTTCGAGTACTACCCCTGCGCCCGAACAGAAGTTGTTTGATGCTCCGTCAACGAAAAGCTTCCATTGTGCGTCCACTTGTGACTGAACTTCCTCTTCATCATCTCTTATTGTAAATTTAGCAATGAAGTCGACCAGCGCTTGCCCATTGATTGCTTTCCTCGGGTGGTAAGTGATATCATATTGACTTAATTCTATGTTCCACTTAAGTAATCGTCCGGATGTTTCTGGCCGATACAAAACTTGTTTCAGTGGCTGGTCGGTCAATACTTTAATCGGATGGGCCTAGAAATATGGCCGCAATTTTTGGGATGCGATCAAAAGGCAATACGCTAGCTTCTCCGATTCCGGGTAATTTTTCTCGGCCCCTGTGAATCGCTTGCTGATATAGTACACAAGTCATTGGATTCTCGCTTCTTCCTGCATGAGAGCCGTGCTCAATGCGTGTGGGGAAATTGCTAAGTAAACGAATATGTCTTCTACATCGACTGGTTTTGATAAGACCGAAGGAGTTTCCATGTGTCGCAGCAGTTCCTCAAAGGTCGTTTGACAAGCTTCGCTCCATTCAAAGTTTTTCTTTCCCTTCTTTAGCGCATCGAAGAATGGTATACACTTGTCTATAGATTTTGAGATGAATCGACTTAGTGCCACGACTTTTCCATTCAAGCTTTGAAGTTCTCTCTTATTCTTAGGGGCTTGGACTTCTCGTAACGCTGTTATTTGCTCCAGATTTGCTTCGATGCCCTGGGCACTCACTATAAATCCCAAGAATTTCCCGGAGGCCACCCCGAAGTGACATTTAAGTGGGTTGAGCTTCATTCTGTATTTGCGGAGTATTTCGAACATTTCAGCGAGACTATCTAGGTGGTTAGCGGCTACTCGGGATTTGACTAACATATCGTCCACGTAAAATTTCATAGTTTTCCCAATCTGGCGCTTGAACATAGTATTCACTAGTCTTTGATACGTGGCCCCTGCGTTCTTCAAACCAAATGGCATTACTCTATAGTAGTATATTCCTAAGTCAGTGATGAAGCTGGTATTTTCTTGGTCTGGTTCGTGCATTAGGCTTTGGTTATAGCCCGAGTATGCATCCATAAATGACACCAATTCATGTCCCGCTGTTCCATCCACTAGTTGATCAATTTTGTGGAGCAGGAAGCTATCATTTGGACAGACTTTGTTGAGGTCTGAAAAATCGATATAAGTTCACCATTTTCCATTAGACTTCTTGACTAGGACCGGGTTTGATACCCATTCGGGGTAAGTTGCATCTCGGATGAAGCCGTTGGCCATCAGTTTATCCACCTCTTCTCTCAATGCCTTGGACCGCTCAGGGCCTAAGCTGCGCCTTTTTTGTTTGATTGGAGTGAATTTGGGGTCATTGTTGAGGGTGTGCCAGGCAATTTCAGGTGATACTCCATACATATCAGCATGCGTCTAGGAAAATACGTCCAAGTTGGCGCAGAGGAATTTGGTCAATTCCGACCGCATCTTATTTCCAAGATGCGACCTGATTCTCAGGACTCGCATGGGGTCATCCATACTGATTGGGACAGACACTGTCAGCTCAGCTGGTGCCGCCCAATCCTCCCCTGAGCTCTTCTTCCTAGAGTCTAAAGCCTTGTCGAATCGGCTATGGTCCCCAAGCCAGGGGCGGTTCTGTAGTTGCTATTTAGAGGGCTCACGGATGTGGAGGGCTTTCCCCACATCCTTTCCTTTCTCCTTTCTTCTAGACTCGCACAATTTTGCAATATAACACACTCAGGCAACGCTTTGGTTTCCTTTCACAATCGCGACTCCGTGCTTGGTAAGGAATTTCATCGTAAGGCACCATTGAGCCAATGCTATATTGAAGTCGGCTAACGGGGCCGCCCCAAAAATGCATTGTATGCTGACATTTCATCGACAATCACAAAAGTTCGAATGAGGGTGACTCATCATTCTCCCTCTCCAAGTTCTACAGGTAGGTCAATGGTTCCCACCGGCTACTTAGGTTCTCCAGTAAATCCCTGAATCTTCGTTTGGCACGCATATACGCTTTTCATACTTATCTTCATCCGATCGAAAGTACGTTTGAAAAGTATATTAACCAAGCTTCCACTATCAACCAATACTCGTCGGACTACTACGAGCCCAATTCCTACTGTTACCACCATTGAATCAAGAGTGGGAGCCTCAATTCCTTCGGTGTCTCGATCGTGAAATACTATGTCATTGCTTAGAACCTTTTGCTGCTTGACCGGAGTTTCACCATCTATTGTCATACACGATCCCTTTGGGGCATACTTTAGCGAACTTGCGTGTCACTCCATCTGCCCCCAACTCCATTGTGTAGGATGAGGTCCCCCAGATATTGTTTCTATAATGAGCCTTTGGTCAGTTCGTTTCGACCCTTCTTCACTAGTTCCAGCCTGATTTCTTTGCTCCCAAGGTGGTTGAGGGACTATAGCTTGGCTGGGTTTTCGTGGTTCTTTTACAAATTGCTGAAGCATGTTGTCGCAGATTAATCCTTCAATGAGGTCCTTGAGTTGGCGGCATTCGTTTGTGTTGTGCCCGTGCGTCTCGTGGAAGCGGTAGAATTTTCCTGAGCGCTTCTTTTGTTCTGTTGCCTCCTTCTTGAGGGGTTTTCTATACCCTTCAGTTTCTTGTGTTGCAAGATAAATATTTTTCGGAGTATCATTCAGGGTGGTATAGTCTCCTGGTACAAACTCTCCAAACCTTTTATTGCGGCCACCACCATTTTTCTTGTCAGAGTTCTGATTCCCTCTCTTCTGGTTTCCATTCTTTCCTATGGCCCCTTGGTTATTCCCGGGGTTGCATGTGTTTTGATTAACCGTCGTGTCATTCTGTTCGATGTTCATCTGTTGTACTCCAGTAGCCTTTCTTTCCAGCTCCTGCGCCTCTTCCAACCTCAAGTACTGGCTGGCTTTGCGGTTGAAATCTTTCCTGTTGGTGGGTTGCTTCATCTTGATCCATTTCCCGAACTCCATCTCCGGATGAATAGCGTGGACTAAAGCCATAAAAACCATGTCTTTATTGGGGTTGCTCACCTCTGTTACTGCTGTGTTGAATCTGCTCATAAACGATCTCAATGACTCGTTTCGCCCTTGAACCAGTCCAGATAGAGACATGATGTCCTTTGGTTGTGTGGTATGAAGTCTGAACTGGTCAAGGAATTTTGTTGCAAGTTCATCAATGGTGAACCACATAGATGCAACGCCTTCTAGAAAAATGGGGAAACATCGGCAGCGTACGGCTTCCATAGCATTTGTTCCATCCATATACCAACTATATTTGTACAAATGTGGTTTTGGATCCTTAGTTCCGTCGTAGGAGGAATGGTTGGCATGGTGAATTTGTCTGGGTATCTTTTATTCAAGATCTCATCGGTAAAAGGGGTCCGACTTGGGGCAGATCCCCACTCATCATCCTTTTGACTTTTACTTTCGTCCATCAGCCGCTTGACCATGTCTGCTATATATGCCTCTGATGTCCGATGGTCCTGGGGGCGGCATTTAGTCACTGCGCCAAGTGTTTGGTTCGGCAAACGATTTTGGCGCGTGGGTTGATGCCTAGGCTCTCCTGTCTTCGAGAGAGCCATTCCGCAGGGCCCCGTTGGCTTGCATTTGGCCTAACTGGGGCGGTTTGGATGTTTCTAGCATTATCAAATGCGTTGGCATCCTACTCTACCTGGTCACCCTGCTCTCCGTCTTCCGAGTTAGAGAGGTTCACAACTACGTCCTCCAGTGGGGTTTTGGCTCCTTGATTCAAATTCAAATTTGGCTGTCTTGCATCAAGTAGGGTATTCTCATTCTCCTTCAAGTTACACCCTATTGTTACCCTTCTCAATGGCTAATTTCCATTTCTCTTATACAAGCTGGAAACAAAGGAGTTTTTTGCTCTACGGCAGTAGCTGGTTCAGGGATAGCCCTTGGAGCGGGGTTTGATTGTAGAGTTATCAGTGCATTGATCCTTTCCATTAGAGCCTTTTGACTATCTTCCATTCTTTGATTGATTTCTTCAGCCATCTTATTTAACTCATCCCTGGTAACAACTACATGCTGACTAGAGGACCCTGGTGCTTGATTCCCTAAGTTAGTAGCATTTACTTGAGCCTGTTGGATGCTAACACCTTCTACGGCTATTGCTGCCCCTATGGACCTTCCAGAGGCAGTTCTTCTCCTTTCGAGAGCCATTGAATTTTAAAACCATGAGTTCTTCAAGCAAAGGCTGGAGATCTAACTTCTGGATCTATGCAATCCAAAGTAGATAGCTAGATCTAGATCCTGGGTTGAAATTGGAGATCTAACTACTGGACCTATGCAATCCAAAGTAGATAGCTAGATCCGGGCCCTGGGTTGAAAGTGGAGATCTAACTTCTGGACCTATGCAATCCAAAGTAGATAGCTAGATCTGGATCCTGGGTTGCAAAGTTCTCGGCGAAAGCACCAAAATGTTGACCTAAAAAATGGACCAACACCCTGGTTTGGATTTGAAAGCACCAGCCCTGTTCTGATAGAGCAATATCACAGATAACAGGAATGGAAATAGAGAAGTAAAAGAAAGAAGACAGAGAATTTTTATAGTGGTTCGGTTGTTAATGAAGCCTACGTCCACTTTATAGCTTTACTATAGACTGATTGTTGTTACAAGAGTTGTTTGATTACAAGTCTTTGATTGTATTCTAGCTAGATTGAATCTCCAGAGTTGGAATCCACTGGAGAATCATAGTGTATTCCTTTGTTGATTGTGTGAGGGAGGTAGAGAGTGAAGAATAATTCCAACAGAGCTCCATCAACCAATCCGGAGAAGATCCTCTTTATGTTGCAGGTAGCACGGTATTTGTAGAGGTTGGAGGATTTCTGGGCCAGGCCTGTCATTATCAACTCTCAGATTGACTTCAGGCAACTTAGGATATTCTGGTTGGCAAAATGAGCCAACACCATGGGTTGCTAGCGACCCATGGTGTTTGGGTCATTGGCGACCCATCATCTATGGGTCGCTAGCGACCCATAGACTTAGTTTATTTCGCCGACCAAATTCCACCTCCTTTCTTCGTATTCCATAACTTGCTTGCTCGAGGTTTTGAAGAAGTGCATGGGTTACCGATGATCCAGCCACATTGAATAATCCTGGATTCCAAAATTGGAGGCGTTTTCATAGACATTCCCCGTCGTTATTACATGTTGATAGCTAGTCATTAGCTCTTTACGTTCAACTACTTGTTGGGCTATTTGAATGCCGGTCCTTTGGCTTCGTTGATCCCCACCATCGCCTTAACCGTATAGTTTGGCCTTCGTGGGTCTATAATCTTGCCTTCTCTGGTTAAGTCTTGAACCATCCTGCCTACTTAAGGTTGTCATGTTTCTCGTCTGTATCTGCTGGGTTAAAAACCCGGATAACACTTAGATCCATTCTAAAGTTGGCTATTGGGTGGTAAAATTGATACAAGGAACAATATACAGAACTATCTATCTATGCTATCAAAATCTCACAGTGGAAAGGATAAAGTATAGTATCAGAAATAAGTACCCATTTTGATAAAAACCCAAATCTCAAAAATACAACAATTATCTACAATATCCTAACATACAATATTTTAAAATAACAACATCTCTAAACTGGGTATATCAAGATATTAAAAAAACATAAATAGTTAGATAACTTCCATAAGTCCTCACCTCCACCTTCATCCTTGGCATCGTCTTCCCTAAGCTATGTGTTGTAACGAGGAAGGGGTCAGAACACCAATGTCTTGTGAATGAAAATCTCAAGTCTTACCATAATAGTATTTGGACAGTATTATTTTGTAATGATCACCCTACGCCTCCAGCACCCAATGTACCTATATAATGCGTTGTGGAGGTACCCGTTCGATGCAGGATGATAGCTAAGGACGAAAAGCAAAAACAATCCAAACACAAAACCTGTAAAGCATCTCACAGCGCATAGACAAAATATAATATAATAACATGGATGTAAAACAGGTGAGACAGTGATATAATCAAATAAACCATAAATAAGAACATCAGAGTGCATTAGGTTCACAAGCTATATGAAAACTGAAATAAAGAGTTTATACATCGCAAATCTCTAAAATAAACTCTTAACTATCTCTCAAAATACGAGTACTAACATGGCTCCACAGTACTGCACGACAGAATATAAGCGGTAGTAAGCACCAAGGTATATATATATATGAAAGCGTAGCCTCCTCCTTGTACTCCGTACATCTCCATGTGCTATCCAACCATGTTATCCCTAATGTACTCATTTAAGAGTACCCGAGAAAATAAGAAATAAAGCATAAAACCTTCGGTTAGACAATAGTCTGGTATGAGTGATACATCATCTCAAAATACTATAAAAACCGTATATAGTAAATTGGGTCCTAGGGTATGAAGAACCATACCTGACCCATCCTTACATCCAAAGAGTTAGCACATAAACACAATATATGTTAAACTACCATCACATGTGAAATATAAGGGGTATAAGGGTATCATACATCATATTAAGCACACAACAAACGTAACATCCATCATATAACCTTGCATCTCTCACTCAAGTGCTTTAGATGTACCAAACTCTTTTAGATGCTTAACTCGTTGCCCACGCAAATGGCAAAGGATTGGACACACACAAACGTCAAAAATATGGGTACACGTAGACTGCCCTGGGCACTCGTAGGCTATCCTATCCCAACAATGAGCATCACAGCCATAGAGTCATCCATCGATCCCTTAGCACATGTACCGATAGTAGAACTTCCTCAAAGATGCTCAACTCATGCCCATGCAGTTGGCTAAGGACTGGACACATGTATACGTCCAAACACATGGGTACACGAAGACTACTTGGGTACATGCAGACTACCATGTCCTACTCACAAGCATCATAACCTCATGTTTTACTCTACGAGTTATCATGCAAAACTCGTTCCCTCGGTCCATCACCAGATGCTATAGTCACTCGCCACATCGAGTCGTTAAAACTGTCATACTTCATTGGTTTCCATTCCAAGGTTTCCTTGAGCTATCCCGGAGTCATCCATCCCTGCTCCAAACCAGCTCCCAAAACCACCAAGAAAACCAAAGTACTGACCCGAAGCCCCTCCATGCCGAGCCTAAAGCAAACATTTTGAATAACACCATTCCATGTTCTGTCTGGTCCCCCTCCTATAGCCGAACCAAAGACACCGAACAACATTTCCTGTTCGGCTCTTCATCACCGAACCAAATAACTATTGGACAAGATTTCCTGTTCGGTCCTACACTTGTCGAAAAAACTAGTTGTCGGATAGGATTTATGGTCCAGTCTTCCCCTTGCTGAGCTAAGCACCTACCGGAGATGAATTCCTATTCGGTCTTCCACTGCCGAGCCAACTAAGATATGAACTAATACTTCACCTTCTTAAAGCCAACCACTGGACCAATCCATACCCGACTAAGCTTCAATGAACCAAAACCTATAGCTCCTTCAACACATCAATATCACGCCGATTCCATTACTGCACTCAACACCTCGACCCCCATGCAACGATACGACTCCAAAAGCTCTGGAGCTTATCCGTCGAAGTCTGATTTAACGGTTTCTACCTCTAGTTCACTCTAATGAGGACCTTCAACTATACGAGCATACAAACAAACACCATACATGCACCAAACAACATTCAAACATGTAAATCACACAATCAATCATAGAAAACATCATACAAGGTATTTGCAACATAGCCTAACATATATTAAGGCAAGCACAAATCCAAATAGCATGTCTAGAACACTAAAAATCCATTTATTCACTTTTTTGCTATAGGTTGGGTTTTAAAACAGCATTAAAACTCTATTTTGACTTCAAAAAAGGATCCAAAACATGTTAAAACACACGCATATATACATACATACATATATATATATATATATGTATATATGTATGTATGTATGCATGCATGCATGGATGTATGTATGTATATAGTAAGGTGAGAGATGATAAATCACTCACCAAAACCTCCAAAATCCAATTTTTACATGCAAATCGAGGCAAATCCAAAAATCAATAGCCAAGCCCCAAGTTTTCTTCCCAAAAAAATAGATTTAAAGAACTCTAATGAATTTTCTTGTTAATCTACCATTAGTCTATGATTTAGACTTGATTTGGAGGAGAAAAGAGAAGGTTTTGGATGGAGGATGGGTTAATGGGAGCTTAGATCTATTTAGGATTGTAGAAATGGTTTGAGGATGTTTGTTTCAGCCAATATAGGCGTAAAACCTGAAATGGGTTAATGGACCTATCCCCAAACTCGCTAATTACGCACTATGCTGCTCTAAAAAGTGCCAGTCTTCAGACAACCATATCTCTTAGCCAAAAAGTCCAAATCACTGTTATGATGACTCTACGGAAAGGAAAAGCATCATATCTTTCCAATGGAAGTGGGTTTGGATGCTTATTCAGCTTCCATCAAAAGTTATAGCCGTTACAAGTTTTCAGGGGTAAAATTGTCCAAAAAAATTCTAAATATAGGTAATATCACCAATAGGCATTTTCCAAAGTTATAGAGTCATACGACCTTATATGAATTGAAAAATAATATTTTACAATCCTCTGACATGTAAAATACGGGTCATTACACTCTACCCCCATTAGGAATTTCGCTCTCGAAATCCCTAATACAAACAGGGTAAAATCAAGCAGAGCTTCCCCACATGCCTAACATTCATAAGAATACATATCAAACATGCACACAAAAGTAAGAAATGATATCTATGCCTGTATTTGCATGCAGGATACTAAACTACCCCATATGATATGAAAATGAAAGTAAATGCGATAAATAGAAGTCTCATCAAGTAAAGAGCTCCGGATAAGCGGTCCTAATGCTCTCCTCGGTCTCCTAAGTACAACCGCCTTCGCTTTCACTCCATTAGACCTTCACCGGCTCTGCCGTCTTCCTCCTAAGCTGCTTTGTATCACGTCCGATGATACAAATAGGACTACAGAGTCTTGAAGCTTCGGTTCAATCTAGATATCATTAAGCTGATTCAGTTCAACTATCACGCATGAGCCATGCACAAACTTCCACAAGTGAAAGATGTGGAATACGTTGTGCATACCCATCATCTTCTGAGGTAAGCAGACTTTATATGCTAAATTCCCAATCCTCCCAAGTATATGAAAAGGACCAACGAATCTCGGTGCCAACTTCTCCTTGGTACCGAATCAGACAACATTCTTCAATGGAGAGATCTTAACAAACACCATATCGCCGATGGAGAACTCCAAGTCATGTCTTCTCCTATTAGTGTTGCTTTTCTACCTATCTTGAGCAGCTTTCATTCATTGTCAAATGATCTTGATCTTCTCTGAAGTCTCCCTAATCATATCTGGTCTAAGTATCAGTATCTCGTCTGCTTCCTACCAATATGAAGGGAAATTGCATGGTTGGCCATATAACACCTCTAATGTTTCCATATTGATGTTGGACTGATATCTGTTGTTGTATGCGAACTCTACTAAGTGTAAATGATCATCCCACAAGCCATTGAAATTGAGAATGCAAGCTTGCAAGAGATCATCCAAGATACGATCCACCCTCTCTGTCTCATCTGTTTGTGGGTGATAAGCTATACTAAGATGCACCTCCATTCCTAACGCCTCTTTTAAGATCTTCTAAAACATGCTAGTGAACAAAGTGTCTCGGTCACCCACAACGCTCTTCGACACACCGCAAAATCGCACAACCCACTTCACGTACAACTTAGCCAATTTGGATGCCGCTCTATTAAACTTTATGGGTATGAATTGAGAACCCTTCATCAATCTATCAACTATGACCCAAATGCTATTGTACCTTTCTCAGGTCCTAGGCAATCGATCGATGAAGTCCATCGAAACTTATTCCCATTTCCACTTGGGAATCTTGAGCAGTTGCAGCAAACCACTCAGCTTCTTCTGCTCTGTCTTTACCAACTGATAGTTCATGCACTTCGAGATGAATGTCCCAACGTCCTTCTTCATCCCTTCCCATAAAATGTCTGGCTCATGTCGCGGTACATTTTATTGCTGCCAGGATGTATAGTTAATCTCGAATGATGGCACTTACGTAGCACCTCATCCCTCAACCCATCAACATCAGGAACAAATAATCTCGCATCCTTACGAAGCCAACCATCACAATTGAGCCTGTAATGCTTCATCTCCTCAAACAAATCCCTTCCTTTATCTTTGCCATGATCTCCGCTAGTCTAGTGTCTAGCCTCAGGCTAGTATCGATCCGCTCAATCAAGGTAGGTCTGATCATCAGGCTAGTCAACACTTCCGGATCTAGCTCACATCGAGGTCTAAAATCATAGCCAGCAATAAAATCCAACTGCTTCCACTCTAGGAACATCGCTCCCGAGCTGGCATGTCTCCTAATCAAAGCATCAGCAACTGCATTTCCCTTACCATGCATATTGGGAATGTCAAAGTCATAGGAGGCTAGGAACTATAACGATCGCTGCTGACGAAGGTTAAGGTCCTTTTAGGAGAATAAATACTTCAATGACTTGTGGTCCGTATGCAACTCGAATCTCTCCCTAAGCAAATAATGCATTCACATCTTCAAAGCAAATACTATCGTCGCTAACTCCAAATCATGAGTTGGATACTTCTTCTTATGCGGTTTCAATTGTCAACCAACGTAGGCGACAACCTTTCCCTTCTGCATCAACACCGCACCTAATCCAGTACCACAGGCATCTGTATATACTGTTAGCTCCTCATTCCTACTCGGAATGATTAACACTGGTGTGCTCATCAACCACTCCTTCAGTTTGATTCTTCTTCATTAAGTTGGTTAACGACACTACTATCTTAGAGAAGTCCTTGGTAAAGTGTCTATAGTATCCAACCAAGCCAAGGAAACTTCTCACATCTATAGCAGTCTTCGGTCGATCCCAATCTTGTACTACTACCACCTTCACATGATCTACAACAATACCCTATTCAGAAACAATGTGACTAAAACGCACTTCCCTCCTCCAGAAGTGATACTTCAAAAACTTCTCCTTCAGTCGGTGCTTCCTCACACCTCGAGCACAATCTTCAAATGCTCCATGTGTTCTTCCTCCATCCTCGAATAAACAAGGATACCGTCCACGAGCACAAGTACAAACTTATTTAGTTGATCTATGAAAACACGGTTCATAAGATCAACAAAGTATGCCAATGCGTTGGTTAGCCCGAACGGTATAACCAACCACTCATAGAATCTAGATGGCGTAAAATACAATAATCAACACACTCTCCTTCGCCACTCTCAGTTGATGAAACGCCGTCGTAAGGTCCAACTAAGAGAACACCCTAGCACCATGGAGCTATCAAACAAGTCATCAATACGCGGGAGTGGATACTTGTTCTTCTTCGTTATCTTATTTAGCTCATGGTAATGCATACACAACCTCAGAGAGTTGTCCGCCTTGGTGGTAAATACTACAGGTGTGCCCCACTTAAATATGCTTTTACGAATGAACCCTAGCCTCAGCAGGTCAATCACTTGCACCTCCAACTCCTTCTGTTCCCTGAGTGCCATACGCTTCAAAGGCATAACGATTGGATTGGCATCCTTCCCCAAATCTATATGGAACTCTATCTCCCTGTGTAGTGTTAATCCGATCACCTCGAATATGTCCGAATACTCCCTCACTATATTCATAGATGACAACTCATCGTGCGGGACCTCGAGCGAGTACATAAAGCTAACCATCACCTTATCGTCAGGTAGGCAACTTATCTCCAACCTACGCCCATTCCTATCGTTACTAACGGCCTCTCACAATCCACCACTACTCCATGCTTCTGTAGCTAATCCATCCCAAAAATAATACCGAACCCGACAAAACCCAACAAAAAGCAATCACAAGTGAACAAACAACCATGACTCGATTAGGCTAAGTCTCGAAAAACCATGCAAAGGTCAGCCGATCCTCCAACATGATTTGTGACAATCAAAGGTCGATCAACCATCTCGGATTTCATTTCCAATCCGTCTACCAAATCACTATATATAAAGGATGTGAAGCTTCAGTATCGAATAAAGTATGTATAACTATATCAAAAATAGAAAGCATTCCCTACATAATGACGCCCTTCTTCTTCTCCTTCGTCGATGGAGCACTCCTACAAAGCTGGAAATCGATCAAAGCGTAAGCAGCACAACCTACTTATTTCTTAGTGGTTCGAGACAATCCTTTTTCATATGCCCTGGCTTATTGCAGTTAAAACATCCTTTCTTCTCGTTTTTGCAGTTTTTGCTAAGATGACCCCTCTCTCCACAATCTTTGCTAAGATAGTCCATCCTTGGGAGCAACAACTAGCTTAGGCTTAGGATACAGACTCTCATATTAAAGTGCCTTCTCCACCAACCTCTCGACCGTCTCATCGATATGACTCACAAGTTTTTCTCCAAGGTAACCGTCCAAGCCCATAATAAACTTCTCATTCATTTTGAGTGAAGTATTGATTAAAGATAGGCCTTTGACATTGTATTAAACTCAGCCATGTACTCCGACATAGACATATTCCCATGTCTCATGTTAACAAACTTTCATAAGAGCATCGAATTTTGAGCGGCTGGTATATACTCCTCTTCAAACCTCACCTTGAACTGCTCCTAGGTAATCTGATCCTTAGGAGTAGCGATCTTAATGGCATTACACCACCCCATAGATCTTCCTTGAAGCTGTCTAGAGGACAGTTTACGCTTCATCGCATCCTCTAACTCCATATCCTCAAAGATGTGTTCACAAGTATCAAAAAATCCTACACTTCGACGACTGATTCCATTCCAAGAAACGGTTTGCCACTCAGAGTGGAGTAATCCTTACTTAGTTTGGCAAAGTTAGCCCTCGGCGTTTGCACTGGAGCACCACCACCAACAACTACAACATGAGCAATTTGGGCATTTTGAACCATGTTCCACACCATCTCAGCAAACATGTTCAACAAGTCAAGGTTAGCAGCACTTGATCCCGCCCCCTCCTCAACTTTAGAAACGAAGTTCCTAGCAGCATTCCTCGTTAACCAGCTCATTCTTATAAGCTATAATAAGAATGATCAGTCTCTCTAAAAGAAATAAGTGGTGTCCATGATGCAATATGACTCATATACTCTATACGTATACTACCATATAGTTTTGAAAACGAAAATATAACAAGTATACTCTCATATATTGCTCGATCCATTCTAAAGGTACTCCTTCCTTATCTCTAACAGATGTAGGTATCAACTTGAGTCTTCTTCCCAACCTAAGCTCTAATACCAAATGTGACGCCCGCCCTACACCTTTGGTACCCAATAAGCCTGTATAATACGCTGTGGCTATGCCCAACCGATGTAGGAAGATAGCTAAGGGCAAGAAGCAAAGAAAAATCCGAATACAGAACCTGTAAAACACCTCGTAGCACATAGACAAAATATAAGCGACAATGACATAGCTCCAAATTAAAGAGTCTGTACATCCCAAATCTCCAAAATAAACTCCATAACTATCTCTTAAAATACAAGTATTGACATAGCTCCATAGTACTACACTGCGGAATATAAGCAATAGTAAGATTCAAAGTATAGATATATAAAAGCATAGCCTCCTACTTTACTCAGTACAACTCCTTGCTCTATCGAGACCTGTTATCCCTACACTACTCATTTAAGAGTACTCAAGATAACAAGAAGAAAAGTATAAAACCTTGGGTCAGACAACAATCTGATTTGAGCGATACATCATCTCAAAATACTATAATAACTGTATATAATAGGCTTATGGTATAAAGAACCATACCTGACTTGTCATTGCATCCAAATAGTTAGCACACAAACACAATATATGCTAAACTACTATCACATGTTAAATATAGGGAGTATAAGGGTATCACACAACATATTAAGCACACATCAAACACAACATCCATCACACAATCTTGCATCTCTCACTCAAGTGCTTCAGATGTACGATAACTCTTTCAGATGCTCAACTCATTGCCCACGTGGATGGTAAAGGATTGGATGCACGTAGATGTTGAAAAGTATGGGTACAAACAGACTACCTTGGGTACACATAGGCTACCCTATCCCAACAATGAGCATCACAACCATAGTCATCCATCGATCCCTTAGAACACGTACCGATAGTAGAACTTCCTCATAGATGCTTAAGTCATGCCTCCGTAGATGGCTAAGGACTGGACACACGTAGACGTCCAAACACATGGGTACACCTGACTACCCAGTCCTACTCATGGGCATCGCAACCTCATGCTCTACTTTATGAGCTATCACGTAGAACTCGTCCCCTTGGTCCATCACCAGATGTTATAGTCACCCACCACATCAAGTCATCAAAGTCGCCGTACTTCATCGGTTACCATTCTAAGGTCATCTTGAGCTATACCGGAGTTATCCATCCCTGCTCCAAACCAGCTCAAAAAACCACTAAGCAAACCCTAAGTATTGCCCCAAAGCTCTACCATGTCGAGCCTAAAGCAAACATCCTGAAAACACCATTCCATGTTCTATCCGGTCCCCATCCCATAGCTGAACCAAAGCCACCGAACAACATTTCCTGCTCAGCTTCTCATCACCAAACCAAATAACTACCGAACAGGATTTCCTGTCCGGATCTTCTCTAGCCGAACCAGCTAGCTACTGGATAGGATTTCCTGTCCGGTCTTCCCCTTGTCGAGCCAAGCACCTACCGTACATGAATTTCTATCCGGTCTTCCACTACCTATCCAACCAAGATCCAAACCAATAGTTCCCCTTCTTGAAGCCAATCACCGAACTAAGTTTCATCGAACCAAAACTAGTAGCTCCTTCAGCACATCAACATTGCACCAATTCCATCGCTACACTCAACAACCTCGACCCTCATGCATCACATATGTAATGATACGATTCAAAAGGCTATAGAGCCTATTCGTTGAAGTCCAATTTCATGGTTCCTACCTCTAGTTCGCTCCGATGAGCATTTTTAACCATACAAGCATACAAACAAACACCATACATGCACCAAACAAGATTCAAACATGTAAATCATGCAATCAATCATAGCAATCATCATAAAAGGTGTCTACAACATAGCCTAACATGTATCAAGGAAAGCATATATCCAAATAACATGTCTATAACACCAAAAATCCATTTATTCATGTTTTTTTTTTACTACAGGTTGGATTTTAAAATGACATTAAAACTTAATTTTGATTATAAAAAAGGATCCAAAACATGTTAAACCCTACAGAAATATATATAGTAAGGCGAGAGATGATAAATCACTTACCAAAACCTCCAAAATCCAAGTTTTGCATGCAAATCGAGGCAAATCTGAAAATCAACTGCCAAGCCCAAGTTTTCTTCCTCAAAAATGAAGATTTGAAGAGCTCTAATGAATCCCCTTACTAATCTACTATTAATCAATGATTTAGACTTGATTTGGAGGAGAAAATAGAATGTTTGAGATGAATGATGAGTTAATGAGAGCTTAGATCTATTTAGGAGATGGTAGAAATGGTTTGGCGATGTTTGTTTCAACCAATATAGGTGTAAAACCCAAAATGAATTAATGGGCCTATCCCCAAACTCACTAATTACCCACTAAGCTGCTTCGAAAATTTCCAATCTTCAAACAGCCATATCTCCTAGTCAAAAAGTCGAAATCGCTATTATGACCACTCTACAAAATAGGAAACCATCATATCTTTCCAATGGAAGTGATCTCGAATGCTAATTCGACTTCTATCAAAAGTTATAGCCGTTACAAGTTTACAGGAGTGAAATCATTCGAAAAAATTCAAAATATATGAAATCTTACTAGTAGGCATTTCCTAATGTTATAGAGTCATACGACTTCATATACATTTAAAAATAATATTTTACGATACTTTGATACGTAAAATATAAGTCATTATATATTTAGAGAAGTAATATGTCTTACACATCCTATACTATACGCTACATAAGATACTTCCAATTGTAATGCCCGAATGCTATTCAAGTCCAATTCTACAGATCACACTCTTCCGTTCTAACTTTATAACTTACCTTCAACTGTAGGCCAAATGCCCTTTCCAATCCCACGCAACTACCGTCAGTTGTGTCCTAATAATGTGAGAGAAAGTACCCGAGCTGGTTAATACATTTTAATGGGAATTAGGCAGACTCTGACCATTTAATACTTATAACCTAGGCATATCCCGTCATTTAATACCTAACCCAAGACAGACCCCTCTTTGGTACTCCCTAACTGACATCGCATGTAAATCTCATCAGACCACTTAATACTTCTTTATAGGAAGAGGTGGACCATACAATTGCCACTTAATACCTCGACCTCGAAGTGGACCCTCTCGGGATTTAGTACTACCACACCTAAATGACAATCTTGACCATTTAATACTTCTTAAGTAGGAAGGGGCGGACCTTACAATAGCCACTTAATACCTCTGACCCAGAAGTAGGTCCTACATATTATGACCCGTATCCCAAACTGTGATGTCTCACATTAGTCTGACTATTCGTAGGCGCCGGTAACCAGATTACTTGGCCAAACTTACCCTATAAAATTGCGACTAAGCTCGCATCCACCGTGGGTGCTTATTATTGGCGATGTATCACATCAGTCTCAAAGTCACATCGTTGATAGCCGGATTAACTAGACAGTCTTATGTGTGCTTTTAACTGACCTTGCATCCCTATAACTTAGTCATAATTCCACTCTCCTAACTTACTACCATATATTCCTCATCGCATTTCGCATTAAGGCCATATAAGGAAGACTCCTTATTATGCCTTTAATTATGGATTAATTTCCATAATTATCATTAACTTCCTTCTTACATATTTTAATGCTAATTATTAACCTATTTATTCAATGCGATTAATGTGTTATTAATCATACATTAATAATATATTATACGTTAATAATATGTTTATACATACATAATATAGGGTAACTAGATATGCTTAAGCGTGCAAAGATTTCCACTTTCTATACTAATCATTAAAATGTCAAAAGTTCAAAATTTATACAAGTTTAAATCCATACAACAACTAAATTAGCTAATATCCTTAGCCCAACAATAGACTCATATTAATAAAATAGAATCAAATACCAAACTCATTTTATATTTATATAGCAAAATCAGCATCTCTATTTCAAGGAATAAAACTTACAATTTAAACCCTTTATATTCCATTCAACTTTTACATACACGAAACTTGAAGTGAAAAAGAGATTCATATTTAAATTGCGGAGATAGGAAATGTAAATTATGAATAGAAGAATTCGTACCTTACACATCATTTCCTAACTTATGTTCCTTTTGGAACCCTTTTAACACATCAATAATGAAGAGTTTGAAGTGGAATAGAATTTAAAATATTCAAATTGCAATAACAAAAAAATCTACAATTTCAATATAAAATAATTGAGATTCCAATAAACGTAAGAATTGACATTTCATTTTGGGGGAATTTTAGGGTTTTAGTTTTATGGGTTTTATGAACAAAATTCCCCAAGGTATAAAACAAATCTAAACTTCTACTATACAAGTACTAAAAATGTGAAAAACTAAGATTTCCACTCATGTAGAATTTGCATGCCACATTTTGGATTTGATTCACACCCACTCCTAATTTCTCTTTCAAATCTTCTTGAAATCCTAAGCGAGTCTGAATCATAGAGAAGAAAAACAAGGCTGATAGAGTTCCGTTAGTGTTCCAAACAGTTTGTAAATAAAAATGAAGGACTGGCCTATTATTTATATCGGTTAGAAGGCGCCAAAACCATTCCTGGCCTAAAATAACCCTAGCCACCCTCCTACCAGTCGACCGCTTGACCTTCGGCAGGCGACCACCCTAAAGATGGCGGTGGACCGATCCATATTTGTGAATGTGACTTATTTGTTATCATTTTTATTTAATTTTCTTCCTATTTTAACTCTACCGTTAACATTTTATTTTAACACTGATATTAAATTATCTATTGCCATTTTAATTTCAAACATTAACGTTCTTTAATTTTTAAAATTTGAATTTGTTCAAATTAATTTAAACTCGAAAACTTCAAACATCAAAACTTTTCTGTTTGAGCTCCGATTTCAAAACTTTATACATGAAAGTTGACCAGAAAATCGGCACAAATGCAATGTTGTATTTCATGGCCAAATTCCAACATTTACAAAATTTCCATTTTTAGCTTTATTATTAATTAATTTCTTGTTAATAATTTTTATGAGGGTTTACATTCTCCCTCTCTACTTAAAAAGGATTTCTTCTTCGAATCCCTAAGGGACAGATAGTGTAACAAGCACCGAACATCCATGTTATACAACCAAGTTATCTACACAACCATCTACTCAGTTAAATGTGCAATGTGATTATGTATGCAACATACTATAGGTGAGCTCAGTCCTAGCGTGAATGCAAGATCATGACATGTAGGCATGTATGCAAGCATCCTTAATTTGCATAAAATTATACATGAATGCAAAAGTAACAGTAAAAAGTATGGCAACCATCTCCTACCATCCAATCTAGCAACCATGATGCAATCAAAAACCTAAATTTTTGGAGAGAAAAAGTTTACTAAACAAAAGCTTAGGATGAGAAGTTTTCATCTTCTCTTTAGTTTCTCATGTGCTTTCTGCCGCATTATCTCCCTATTGTACTTGGACCGGCCTAATTTCCTTGTTGCGGGGCTTCCTAGTTCCCTGCTTCAGTATACGTGCGGTGGCACAAGGTGCTATTGGCTCCGTCTCAATATTTACTAACTGATTAGGCTCTACTATAATGGCAGTGTCGTAAAGACATCTTCTCAATTGTTAAACATGAAAAAGTCATGGACTCCTGCTAATTTATCAGCCAACTCCATTCGATATGCAAGTTTCCATGTTCTTTCCAAGATCGGGAAAGGCCCAATGAACCTTGGTGCCAACTTTCACGACGTACCAAATCTCATTACCTTCCTAAGATGGGAAATCTTAATAAAGACCTACCTCAAACTCCAATCTTTCCTTCGCTTATCAACATAGGACTTCTAATGGTTCTATGCAGCCTTCATTCGCTGCCTAAACATCTTTATCTTTTCTGAGGTCTCGCAAAATCAAATCTGATCCAAGTAGAATTTTGTCGGTAGTTTCCCACCAAAAATTAGGCGATTTGCATGGCCTTATGTAAAAAACTTCAAAGGGTGCCATACCAACCGTCGCTTGGTAAATATTATTGTACACAAATTCTACTAAAGGTAAATGCCCTTCCAATGTCCTTCTAAATCCATGATGTATGCTCTTAACAAATCCTCTAAAATCCTATTCAGCCCTTCAATCTGTGGGTGGTAAGTGGTGTTAAGATTCATTATCATCTCTAAAGCTACTGCAAACTCCTCTAAAATTCACTATTGAATAAGGGATCCCTATCACTAAAAATGCTAACTGCAATTTCATACAGTCATACTATTTCCTTGATATAAATTTGCACTAGAGATGTTGCAGTCCTATTACTCCTAATGGGAATAAAGTGGTGCTTTTAGTGAGCCTATCCACTATAACCCAAATAGCTTCATTGGCTCTTTGACTCCTAGGCAATCCATCTATAAAGTCCATCGATATATGCTCTCATTTTCAAGTCAGCACCTCCAATGGCAATAACAATCCTCCGAGCTTTCCTTATTCTGCCTTTATCTTTTGGCACATCAAACATCTAAAGGTAAACTCCGCTACTCTCTTCTTTATCCCTAGTCAATGGAAGATTCACTTCATATCCTTGTACATTTTATCTCCACCAGGGCTAATCGTCATTCGAGAATGGTGACACTCGGTCAAAACTTCCTCCAAAATGTTCTCCACCAAAGGAACACAAAGGCATCCATCTTTTCTCAACAACCTCTTTCATCAATTGCATATCTTCCACCATGAGGAAAATGCTCTTCTCTACTTTGCTTGCCTAAAATATCTACTATCGC
The DNA here is from genome assembly GCA_030737815.1 of Allium fistulosum. NCBI lineage: Eukaryota > Viridiplantae > Streptophyta > Magnoliopsida > Asparagales > Amaryllidaceae > Allium > Allium fistulosum. Next base: position 285,007,321 of record CM060904.1, on the reverse strand, counting down.
CGCATCCTTCTTTTGCTCTTACCATGTCATCCATGAATGCTGGCCTTACTTCCATGGTTGCCAAATATCCTAGAGTCGGTTCTGTTGGTGGTTGGAAATCGAAATTCGAGAGGAACTCCAACTGCCTTCACTCATATATAGCACCTAGAGTAGCATGCCTTTGGCTAAGAGTGTCGACGACAACATTCCCATTTTTGAGAGTATATTGTTTCTCAAAGTTATATGATACTATGAACTCCATCAATCTCTACTGTCTAAGATTCTAATCTTTTTCAAAAAATTAGTATTTAAGGGATTTTTGGTTGGTGAACAACTCAAACCTTTCTCCCAAAAGATAGTGCCTATGCATCTTTAAAGCAAAGGCGATAGCTGCTAAATCCAAGCCGTGAGTTGGGCACCTCTTCTCATGGTCCTTCAACTTCCTACTTGCATAGGCTATCACCCTAACTTCTTGGATAAGGACAGCTCCTAATCCCATACCATAAGCGTCGTTGTAAACGGTAAAAGGCTTCATCCCATCAGGAACTGTTAGTACTGGTGCACTAGTCAACAACTCTTCTAACTTCTCGAATGCTTCCATGCATTTCACTTCCCATGCAAAGACTAGATTTTTCTTGGTTAAGCGAGTTTGTAGGACTCCTATCTTGATAAAGTCCTTGATGAACTTCCTATAGTAACCCGCCAACCCAAGAAAACTCCTAACTTCCATAGCATTCTTCAAAATCTTCCAGTCTTGAATAGCTTCCACCATTGCGAGGTCTACAAATAATACCATCTCCAGAAAATGACCGAGAAATCTCACCTCATTCTTCCAAAAGTGACATTTTGAGAATTTTCTTTTAATTGGTGCCTTCTAAAAGTCCATAATACCTTAATTAAGTAACTTTCATGCTGACCTTCATTTTTAGAAAATACTAGAACATCATCCACAAATACTATGACAAACTTATTTAGCTGTCCCTTAAAGACTCTGCTCATCATATCTACGAAGTATGTGGGGGGTATTCATCAACCCAAAAGGCATTACTTCCTATTCATACAATTCGTCTGGAGTGCAGTCTTTTGCTTGCTATTTAGCCATCCTCAATTGATGGAATCCCATGCCTAAGTCCAATTGGGAAAAGATTTTGGCTCTAACAAGTTGGTCAAACAAATCATATACTCTAGGTAAGCGATACCTATTCTTCTTGGTTTACTTATTGAGTTCTCTATAGTCAATACATAGCCTTAAAGATCCATCTGTTTTAGTGGAAAAGATAACAGGTGCTCGCCATTTAGAAGTACTTCGATGAATAAATCCCTTCGGTAGTAGCTTCGAAATCTGCTTGTCCAACTCTCTCCTTTCTTTGGGGCCATATGCCTCGATGGCAGGACGATAGGTCTGGCATCCTTCTCCAAGTCACTCTTAAATTCAATCTCCCTTTGGGGCAAGAGACCCGAGACTTCTTTTAAAATGTCAGGAAATTCTCGAACTGTGGGTATAGAAGAGAGCTTATCTTATGATAGGCTCAACGAATATAAATAGCTTAACTCAATAGAGTTTTAGGGTGTACAACAAAAATCTATCTCTTGTCCCCCACAACTCCTTAACCATAAAATGCTCCTATCACAATATAAGATAGCCCTGTAGTAGGATAACTAATCCATTCCTAAGATAAGTCCATACCTCTCAAAACAAGAACATATGTGTTACATGTAAAATCAACGTTACATATATCCACAACTAGGTCTTTGCAAATTAAAAAAGGTATGTCGACCCCCCAATAGGATTTGATATGTCTATTGGGTTGGTGACAAATTGGGTTTTTAGACACAAGGCGTTAACTACATTTCTACCTATAAATGAATGTGATGCTCCCGAGTCAAATAAGGTACAATAGTATTACCAAATATAATAGTTGTACCTTCCTTTGCAGCTTTCCCTTGATCTCTAGGAGGAGGTCTACTTGAGATAGGCATAACCTTAATGGCATAAGCTTGCCCCCTCTAACTCTCCTTAGCTAGCTTTGGATATCGATTCTTGTAGTGTCCCTCCTTATGGCAGTGGTAGCATCTCCCTTTGAACTCCTCCCTCATCAAGCTCACCTTGTAGTCTTTAGCCATATGTCCTCGCTTTTGACACCTACGACATGTTATACTTCCCTTCTTAATCTTCCCATTGGCCTTGTTGTCAGTCCAAAATCCTCCTTTCTTACCTCAACCTTTATTTTTCGTAGGTTCCACCTTCTCCTTCTCCTCGGTGCCAGTGGTTGCAACAGGGCCATTTCAACTATTATCTCATAAGTGGCGCCAATGGGTACTTTGGGTCAAAAGTAGCTCCCTGAGCGGGAAATTCAAGCCTTTTACAAACTTCATAGCCTTATTCGTAGGGGTATCAATCAAACTCAATTCGAATTTAGCTAGCTTCATGAACTTACTAATATAATCCATTAACGTGGAGTCGTCCAACTTAAGTTGTATAAACCTATCCAACAGCAAACTTACTCCAACTTTGGACATGAATTATGACTCAAAGTGAGTTATAAATTCAACCTAAGTAATTCCTTCTTCAGCATTCTCCTTAGCCACTATAGTCCAATCTAAGGCTTCTCCTTTTAGATTCCATGCAGCCATCCTCCTCATTAGTCGGTCTTCCCATTCAAGCTCCCAAATATCTGCTCATAGTATTTAATCTAAGCCTTCATCTCCGAAACCTTTAGCTCTCGTATTCAACTTTCCTCCCATATTTTGGAAATCTTTACATAATTTGAGGAGATCTAGTGGGCGAGGTGCTTCTTCAGCAAGCATGGCAGCAAGTGCCGCTTATGCAGCTTGTTGAGGAATAGGAGCTTGCCCTTCATGCCTTAGTATTGCTTGAACCATTCTGGCATCCCTCAGACAGTGGGTTTCTCTTGGGTAGAGGGGTTTCCAACCTTAAAAGAATAATTTTCAGCCATAATCAACTATCTGTAGGTTTAAACTTTTAGTTACAACTTCTTAAGATAGCATTATTTGCTGAAAACAAAGATTTGCCTAGTGTGTTTGTATGTTTAAAATTTATATACATACATACATACATACATATATATATATATATAGTAGGGTTTTGAAAAAATATTTTCAAGAATAACAAGTACGCACACTTACTTATATCTATCCCCATTGACCTAAGCTCTGATACCAAATATAACAACCCACCTCGAGACGGACCTAATTTTTGACCCAACAAAAGCCAATCGAAACTTAGGCCATTCCAAAATTTGCTGTTGGTTAGTAAAATTGATATAATGAACAATATACAGAGCTATCTTTCTATGCTATTAGAATCTTACAACGAAAAGGATAAAACATAATATCATAAATAAGTACTTGTAACACCCCGTAAAATAAGCAGTAATTAATCGAAAAAATTAATTAACATGATTAATAATGCCTAAAATAGATTTTTTTAAAATATCATAATTTGGCCATAATTCTTGCATCGTTGTGTTTGTGGCAACTTTTTGATCAATTTTCATATATAAAGTTTTACAATCCGAGTTCAAATGAAGAAGATATTAACGTTTGAAAATATTGAATTAAAAATAATTAAAGGTGTAATTATTGAAGTTAATATAATTAATTAACGTTAATTACTAATGTTAATAGAAACTTGAATGTTAAGAAATGTTAATATTAAATCAAATTAGAGAAAATATATAAAGTGGGGAATAAATAACATCCGACAACAAAACTGAAGACCCACCGGTCGACACCCCCACCGCGACCAATCGACCATTAGGTTAGGGCCGGAGCAGATTGAACCCATGCCAAAATGACCTAGATTTAATAGAAATAATCTGACGGCTGTGGCTAGTTCTAATGCCTATAAATATTAGTCTATACCACCATTTCTCTTCTCATATTTTCTAGGTCACAGAGCGAAGCTCTGCCATTTTCACTTTTCCATGAATTCTAGAAATTCTAAAAGTAATAAAATATTATATATATGAAGAAGTGGAGAAAAGTGGAGAATAAGAGGAAAGAAGAATATGATCGAATCAGAATGACAAAATAAGGTAAATTGTAAATCTTAACTCAAATCTAAATCAAATTCTAATCTCTTCTCAGATCTAAATTTCTAAATAGATGTATACCCTTTTATACATTTGCCGGGTAGGAAGGGAGTTAAATCAAAATAACAAGGATTAGATCTGGAGATTTGAAAATCTTAAAGATGAGTGGGAAATTATATATTTTTATAAAATATAGGATTTATATTGTTGTAAATCTACTCCTGTATGTCTAAGTGTAAATTTTGAGTTGTATGCCTAATTATATACGTGTAATGAGTTTATGTACCCTAGCTACATATTCTATAGTTGATAACATAGATTTGATATTGCATGTACTTAAATCTAGAAAGTATTGGTCGTAGTAGTCTCTGAATTTGATAAATTGTAGAGTAGTTCCAGATTTGATGATTAAATGATTATGTAAGTAAATGTAAATTAGAAGTCATCACAATAAATTATTAGGGTTTAAGTAGTATTTTAATTCGTTGGGAATGTAGGGTGTTGCAATGTAAATTTCTATTAATTACCAAGTTTAGATTCATAAATAAAAGTGCATCGTTTAAATAACAAGCAACATGCCTAAAAGAAAGAGATGTATAAAACAGAGATATTTATCGTATTTTGTAATGTCTATTTAAAAAACTATGTAAAAGATAATTCCTTGTAAATCAAACGTAACACAAATCCCCTTATTAGATAAGATATAGAAATTTACAACGTTAACCTTTCCTTTAGAGGGAGGTGTAATTCCAATGTATTAAAGTGCATAAATCCATAAGCATTAACTGAAGAATTGTAGTTGTGATAATAATAACGGTGAAATTGGAAAATTAATATATATATATGCAATAAGGACAAGATATAAATCAAATGATAAGCTATAAAATAGTTGGCATGTAATAAAACGAATAAAGGCAAGAAGTATATAAAATATACGGGTATGGGAAGTCCACTAAACAAGGAGGGACAGTAAGGGTTAAAAAAAGATAGAAATAAAGATTCAATAATAAGAGAAGAAAATAAATAGTAAAAGATACTTAAATCTTTTAAGTTTAAGGAAAGTGGTAAATGATATTAAACCAAGATTAATGAAATAAAGAGTAGGTTAAATAGAAATAACTGAATATGAGCAGCTGAACATTAGAGGAGTAATAATGAAATAAGAATGAATATATATACCTATATATACGTAGCCTCAGGCATACGTTTATGACAGGTGTGAAATATTAAAGTTAGCTAAAGCTTAGCTTAGATAAGAACGACATAGTCATTAAAATGAGTTGGAATGCAAAGTTAGTAGTGTTACATAACAGAAGTTGGCCCACCGCAAGTGGCTATCCGCAGTTGTGTATACATTATATTAATGTGGGACATATCCAACTGTAGGACCCATGGAATTATGTACATTCGCGTATAGGTGAGGAATACCCAAAAGGTAGGTTCGCCTTCGTCGAAGTGTCAAAGGACAAGTAGAGTCCGCTTCAACCTTTTAGGTATATTAAGTAAAAAGTGGTTAATACCTTGATTGCATTAGGGAATCTAAATAGGACGATGAGCAAGGCTCGGCGCTATATCAAGGTGTTTGGTACCATATTAAGGAGTAGGAGCTACGCATAGGTTGAGAACATCATCAGTCCTGAGCGGTCAGCGGAAAGACGAGGGTTACACCTAAACGGGCTATACCTTCTACTAGTATAGATCACATTTAGGTCATGCATCGCCACAATTGTTTGCTAGTTTTTTTATTAGGCGGAAAGGCCTGATAACCCTTAAGAGAGGTCTTTCAAACGATTGAGGTAGTCCGAGGAGTTGAGTCCTCAATAGTTCGTGGAGTTGAGTCCATAATATAAAGCATTTAGGTAAATCCCCAGGACGAGATAGAATATGGCTAAACTAATTTAACGCTATTATTAGTCACTATGAGAGTTCCTTGGTATGCACGACGATGAGGATATGATACTGCATTAATAATGGATCCTAACGAGGTGCTAGATTACAGATACTAACGGGGTAGTATCTTGGTCCAATAGGGGACCGTGGTACATACACACACACACACACACACACACACACACACATATAGATATTGTCTACCTAAGGTAGATGGGGCGTATCATACGCGTACGTAGAGTCGAGATGACTAAGTAGAATACAAGACATAACATGTGATGCAAGGCAATCAGCATAAACTAGTGTTATATTTAAAGTGTGTAATTTACCAGTCACTAGAACATTGTTCTGACCCCTTTCTCACTACAATTCATATGATAGCTTTAGAGGGACAGGTACTGGTGCAAGGCAGGAACGGTGGAAGGATAGAATCCCTTATGCACGCTCGACATTGACAAGGGCACTTGATCTCAGAATTGTCAACCTTGGTCAGTAACTATATATTTTATTATACTTTACTAATCCATTGTGAGTTTATATCGATGGTGCTTTGATATGCATTTTTTTATTTGCAAGACACCGAAAACCAACGATCCGTACTTTGGTAGACTTGGGTTTTCGATTTAGTGAAAATTCGATCCCATTGGGGTGTGGGTTGTCACATACCCATTTTAATAAAAATCCAAATTTCATAAATAAAACAGTCATCCCAAATATCCCAAATACAATATTTCAAAATAACGACATGTCTAACCTTGGTACATCAAAATATATCAAAAAGCATAAATAGATAGATAACATCCACAGGTCCTTGCCTCCACCTTCATCCTCAACATTGTCTCCCTAACCTGTATTTTGTAATGAGGAGGGGTCAGAACAACAATGTCTTGTGAATGAAAATTTTAAGTCTTACCATAATAGTATTTGGGGAGTATTATTTAGATAAATAATATTTCTTATGCATCCTATACTATATCCTACAGAAGATACCTCCAACTGTAAGCTCGAAAGCTATTCTAGTCCAACTCTACAACTCACACTCTTCCATTCTAACTTTATTTACCTTCAAATTGTAGGCCAAAGTCCATTTCCAGTCCCATGCAACTACCATCAGTCGTGTCCTAACAATATGAAAGAAATTACCCAAGCTACTTAATACCTATTTAATGGGAATTAGAAAGACTGTGACCATTTAATACCTGTAGCCTAGGTAGATCCCTGTCATTTAATACCTAACGCAAGGCGGACCCCTCTCTAGTACTCCTTAAATAACATTGCACGAAATCTCATCAGGCCACTTAATACTTCTTTATGTGGAAAGAGGTGGACCCTACAATAGCCACTTAATACCTTGACCCCAAAGCAGATCCCTCCTGAGATTCCCTACCGTCGCACCTAAATGACAATCTTGACCATTTAATACTCCTTAAGTGGGAAAAAGGCAGACCATACAACAACCACTTAATACCCCTGACCTGAATGCAGGTCCTACGTATTATGACTCGTCACCCAAACTGTTATGTCTCACAGTAGTTCGATTATTCCTTAACATTGGTAGCCAGATTAACTGGGCAGACTTACCCTACAAAACTGTTAACTAGTGTACCTATTTTAGTACTCTTTAATGGTACAAAGGTGTTCGTAGTGTATACCAATGCTTATGGTACAGGATTGGGCACAGTGTGGATGCAAAAGGGTAAAGTTGTTTGTTATGCTAATCGACAATTGAAGGTACATGAGTGAAACTATCCCACTCAAGATCTTGAGTTAGTAGCCATTGTCTCCACCCTCAAATCATTGAGGCATTATCTTTTAGGAAAGTGATTTAATCTATTCACAGATCTTAAGTCTCTGAAGTATATATTCTCCCAAAAAGATTTGAATTAAGGTAGTAGAGGTGGATGGAGTTCTTGGCGTTATATGATTTCAATATAACGTACACTCCAAGCCAGGGCAATGTTGTAGCCGATGCCTTATGGAGAAAGCATGCGATGTTAAGTCATATGTTTTTTTGAATGAAAGCACTTGGAGTTCATTTCCACATTTGATTTTCGACCTTCAGCAGACATTACACCAGGATTGTTTACAACTTTATATGTTCTGCCTTCAGCTATAGATCATATTGGTTCAAGTCAGAGGCAAGACAAGGATCTCTATTCCATTTATTCAAAAGGATGGTTGTAAAGAGATGGTAGGTTGTGTGTCCCTCTTGTTAAGGAGTTGGTAGACATTGTACTTGCAGAGTCCTATTGTTTTAGGATGACTATTCATCATGATGGCGATAAATTGTATCGTGGTATGAAGAGAGTATTTTATTCGCCTACTGTAAAGGGACATGTTGCGAAGTTGCGTGACTTGTCAGAGGGTAGAGGCAGAGTAGAAGAAGCCTATGGATTATTACAGATGTTGGATATTTCATAGTGGAAATGGAAATGAATCTCTATGGACTTTGGTGATGGAGAACCTAGGGTGGAAGGTGGAATGAGATTATTTGGTTCATAGTCGATCGAGGAACCAAATGCGCTCATTTTATTCTAGTTAGGAGTACGAGGACATTTGCATCTTTAGCGATCTTATACGTGAGAGATAGTTCAGTTGCATGGAATTCCTTCAGCATTATCAAAGACTGAGATTCACTTTTCAATTGAGAGTTTTGGAGGAGTCTTCAGGGGGCCTAGGGCATTGAACTAAATTTGAGTGCCGCTTATGACCTACAGATGAAAAAAAGACCAAGGTGGTGAATCAAGTGTTGGATGACTTGCTTCGAATGTGTGTTTTGGACCTTTAAGATTCTTGAGAGGATCACTTTCCATCAGTAGAGTTTGCATATAATAACAGGTATCAGGTAAGTATTGGGACGACACCGTTCAAGGCATTATATGGAAGGCCTTGTAGATTACCATCTTGTTGGTGGGAAACTACAGACAAAATCATTCTTGTACCAGATATGATAAGGAATACTTGGGAGAAAGTAGACTTAATCTGTAGAAGGATGAAGACTGCCCAAGGTAGGCAGAAATCTTATGCTGACTGGAGATGCATGAAGCTGGAGTTCGTAGTGGACGACACGGTCTTTGTAAAGCTCTTGTCACTTAGACATAGTATGAGGTTTGGTGATTTAGGAAAGTTAGCACCAAGGTATGTAGGACCTTTTCTGACCATGGAGAGAGTATGGCTGTTAACTTATAGAGTGGAGCTTCCTTAAAAGATGGTAGTTGTTCACAATGCCTTCCATGTGTCACACTTGCAGAAGTGTCTACATGATTCAACTACTATAGTCCAATCAAGTCGGCTAGAAGAAGTTGAAGTTGAGAGAGAGTCACTTGTTCTACATACACCTACCTATATTGTTGAGCATGCGACAATATGACTTCGCAACACAGTAATTAGACTACTTAGAGTCCAGTGAGGAGACGATCCAACTGAGAGTACATGGGCGCCCAAGGAGAAAATCCAAGCTACCCATCTACAACTCTTTTTGGGTATGTTTTCCATTTAAGTTAGTATAATCACTTGTACACTTAGCATTTAGCTTAGAATATTCCATATGCAAGATTCATTGCATGCTAGACATGGTTGTGAACATGTCATTAGGACATGTTTTGGATGATGGTAGCTAATGGATATATTCTGTTAGTTAGTATTGCACATATGGGCTGATAAGTTCATGTTGGACTATGAAACACATCACATTATCCATTTTATTTTATCAATTATATGGATAATGGTTGTTGCATTTTTGCAAATGTATTGAATGGTTGCGCATCCATATAGAACTACAAGTATATAACAATATATATATTTTAAATACATGGCATAAGCACTTCCGTTTCACGAAGTCGACTTGTTCAAAAGAACGTCTAATTTAACCTTACCTATATGTTCATATGCATTCCATACATATATCTACATAGTGCATTAGAAATTTTGAATTTAAGGACAATGTTTGCAAGTGGTTGATGGTTGAGTAGATGGTTTTAGGTGTTGGTTGTATCAACGAATTACATTTTTCCGCCCTTAGAGATTTTAGGGATGAAATCCTTTTAAGGGAGGAGAATGTACACTCCTGAAACTTTAACAATAAAATAAAATATTAATAAAGGTAAAAATGTAATTTACATAAAAGGACAAACTAGTAAATTTTGACAAATGTTGGAATTAAGCCGAGACTTATTCCATTATGTCCGAAATGTCATTTACAGTTAGAAAACATATATAACTCGTTAAATTCGATAAAATAGGTCAAATTAGTGAAATCTATAACCAATTGCATTTTCAGAATTGTTAGTTTCAGATGTAGACCATATAATGCTAGTTTATAACTATAAATTAGACCCCAATTCTCATTTCTTTCCTCTCTGAACCCTAGCCACTACCTCTCTATTCTATACATTCAATTCTTCTTCTTTCTCTATAGAAACTTCTCAGATCTAAATAATACTTCTATTCTCTTCAATAATTTCTACACCAAAAACAAAACAAAGCATATCAAATTCAATGAAGAGGATGAAAGAATCAAGATTTGAGGAAAAAGAGAGAAGAAAGGGCGAATCAATCAACTGGGAAGCCTAAGAAAGGAGATCCAAATCAAGTTAGAAGGAGGAAGACTTTGTAAAGATGAGTGAATTGATTACGATGTTATGCTGATTCATAAGTAATTAAATTTGTTTATAATTATACCTAGTTTAAAAATATAATTTTTGAATTTGTAATAGTAGTTTCAACCAAATTTTATTTGAATAACAATTTCATCAGTAAATCAAAAAGAATAATAATGATGGAAAACCCTAGGTGTTAATTTAATTGAAATAATTATAAAAAATAGGAAAAATACAAACTAGTAAAATTCATATCAAATTCTATGAAGATAAATCTTTGTTTGATAAAGTTTGGTTAAAATTGAAAAGTTCAGTTTGATTGGATAATGAAGTAATCAAACCTTTTATTTTACTTTGAATTGATTTTATAACTTGGAACATATACATATACATATACGCGAATACACGCACAGATATATAAATATGTGTGTGTATATATATATGTTTGAAGGTATATAGGTAGTTTATTGAAAAGTTATATATAGATAATCATTGAAATTAACTAGTGGATTCGTGTAAACAAAGGTAGACACCACACATAAGATTCGGTTAAACATGAACCTTAAGTCCATACTCGAATCATTGAAGAAGACATACAAAATGAATAAAATAAACAAAATTATTAAATCTGGAAAGAACTCGAACTAGACGTGTAAAGCTTAATTAGATGTCTGAATTAAGATTTAGACATATGGAGTTCAGACAATGGTAACCCGAAGAAATTAGTTCAAATTTGACTTGATTTAGACGTCCGAATTCTTTTTCAAACGTCTGGAATCAAAGCCAGATGTCTGAGAAAGGAAGTCAGACATCTGAATACCTAGAAAAATATTTTTTTAAAAGAGGATAAGACATCTCAAGTAAATTTCCAGATTTCTAAATTGTTTCAGCAAGCCCAAGTTGAACCTAGACCCAGTTCATGCCAAGTAGAGCAAATCATGGGACTTGTTCCCACTTTCTCGACTTGAAGGAGTTTACATAGCTTCATGAAGAAGGTGCAAGAAGGAGTATCAATTCTACACTGGATGATGTACCAGGGTTCACACTTCATGGTGAGTGTAACATGGAACTCAGCAAGGTGTGCAATGGTAGCATAACTAAAAGCTCTTATTTTTACTTGGGTATGCTGGTCATATGTTAAAAATGTTAGAATCGAGAAAGGGGGTGGAGGTGTCCATAATAGTAGGGCTATGCAGTCGGGAGGCGGCTGAACCTACGGGGGAATCTCTATAATAATTCCTTTATCTTCAAGTTGAATGATAAAGAGCATATGACACATTTACCATTGAGAAGGTGACATGAATGCTTCAGTAGGCCATAAATCGTCGAAATAGTGTACTCGATGTGAGCCCAGGCATTGCTATGTTCGCTCAGGGTGTAATTACGAGATACATGATTCGTCATTGAGAATGTTAACAAAATGTTGGTTAGGAAGTTATTTATCGAGAACGTATACTAGGAATTGACCTAGGGTTATTATTGTTGGTTGTTCAACCCTCGAGTAGAAACCTTCATAAGTTGTTTATTTATGTAGGTGTAATAAAAATTATACTCACGATTTGTAAAGTATCCCATCTTTTATAAGTAACACACAAACACACATAGACATTATTGGTTGTGTAGATTATAGATCAAGTTAATTGCTCGTGAACACCTTATACTAGTAATACAATTCATTCACCAAACTTTGTTTGATCCACTCCTTCTCTTCCCATTTTGTACCTCTTATAGGAGGACATGCTAGTAGGTGATTTGGCCAAGACATGGTGCGATGGGGAGAAGAATTGATGCTCAGAGCTATATTACTTAAAATTATTCTCTATGTACTTTATACTATATTATTCTATCTATCAGAATTTATGTTGTTATTTGGAAACATCATTGTATGGACTACATTATTTTTATACTATTACTTGATTTGCTTATTTTTAGCATTTATATTTTATTTACTTCCATTGTGAGATCTAAAAGTGCTGAATGCTTTAAATTTTTTATTAGTCATTGTATCATATAATGTTCTAAAACCCCGACGACTTGTGATTCTTGGCACATCGCAAGTTCGAAAGCCACTTTAGGCTTTGAATCGGTGTGTTTGGAGGTGCGGATTGTCACATTAATAATTGAGGAAATTGTTATTACCAATAATTATTTTTCTCAACATTGATAAAAAACTCATGATTTCTCTTTAAAACGTGAGAATTATTATTAGACATTATAATGAGTTGTGTCCATTTTAGGCTTTGTTAATTTCATTTCATCTTATATAATCCCTTTCTCTGTTTGAGTCTTTGGATTGTATCCAATACTTAGATAAAACTGATTCAGTTTTGAGTTCATGAAACTTATTTTCATAACATAAATTAGTCGACCATTGTTGGTCGGTCCCAAAATCCTTTGGGATGGTCCATATAAGATCCCTCATAAGCGCATTTTATGTGCAACATCTCGACTCACATAACCTGTCAACACTTTGACCTTGAATATGTAGTGGCTTCTTTTAACTCATATCTTATATGATTTTGTAAATTTAGCTTTAGATGAACACATAGGTACTTACTCTTTACTTGTAGAAAGAAGTAATATCAAATTCACTCATTATCAGTCGTACTTTGTCTAACAAGGTCTGATTAATCCTTATCAATACATTTTTATGTATCACAGGGAGGAGTGACATTAATATTGAATTTTATTCATTTTTAGTTACTTTTGGAACTTTTTACAATATACTTACCTATTCGATCAAATCTAATTGTTTTATTTCCTTTTCATATTATCTTTTCCATTTTCGCTTTATATTCTATGAACTTATCAAAGATATACTACTTATTTATCAAATAAACAAGTTTATGTCTATGATAATTCATCGGTGAATTTAACGAAGTAAGTGGATGCTTTTTGGTATCAATAGACCTTGGGTTACATACATACATACATATACATACACATATACATATACATATATATATATATCAATCTAAAGAGTTCATTAACTCTTTTATCACTCCCACCGATCATATGATCAAAGAATTATTTCTCAGAGATAGGTCCTACTATATAATTCCAAAATGAATGTTATAATTTTAGATACTTTTGTATTTTCTATTGCTAATGCATTACTAATGTTATGAAAATAAATACCATTGTATATTTATTTTATAACGAATATTTATAATATTCATAACAAAATAAAACTATATTTATTTTAGTCAATACTAAAAAGATTATTATTTATGAAATAATATTTGATGTATATACGAAAATAATCTTTCGTATCTTAATGCATCCACTAATAAGTGTTATACAGTAAGCTCCCACTATTTTCGTCATTACTATAATGGCGCATGAAACAAAGCTCCATTAACCACTTATTATGGTCTATATATTCCATCTACTGTAATTAGTAAACAATTGAGGGTTATAGATCAAATATCCTAGACTCATAGAAATATCTTTTATAGAAGAAAAATTTCTCTAATAAAATATATTTGGAATGGTAACCACATTTCGCATTCCATCTTAAGTATCTTACTAAATTTTATGCAATTCTCGCATCCGATGTCTCATTATGATGCAAACGTGACGATTAACTCTGTTCATTCGAATCTTGCCTATTTTACATCTACTCTCAAACATTCAATCTCATTTCAAATGATCAAACCATCTAAAGGAAATTTATTAAAAGACTGCGCTGAATTCTTTATGAAAGCACACTCGCACATCCTTAACATAAATATAAGTTGCACTAAAGTAAACCAATTAACTGACATTTTAATGATCGAGTTCCTAGGCCCGTCTAGTAGTTCCTTGTTTGTGTTGCTTCCAAGACAACAAAATCCTTAATGTGTTCGATCGTATTGAACACACGATCTTGCGCTGTGGTTTACTTACTCATTCCGTATGAACTAGTTCAATTTCATTTATTATGAACGCGACTATTCATGGTATAACTTTTGTATGTGATTGAATATGGATCTAATATTCATATTCTTGTATTGCTTTTGAGCTCAAAATTCATAAAAGACAACAATAATATCGAGCAAATGAACACTTAAGCGACCAAGGTGTGAAAGTATCTAGTAGTTGTATTATTTGGCTCTTGCATGGGTCTTAAAGTAAAAACATGCGAAAGGATTTAATGGTAAGTAAATTTTATATTTCTATATCAATCCTTACTCGGTTTGCTCGTATATTTTTAATTGATAGACATTTTATTAATTGCATTAGTTGCACAATTTTATCTAAGTAGATTATTTTAACTTCTTATAACATATGCTCTTATAACATTAGAATGGTTAAAGATATCATCACATCATTTTGATACGGCTCCTACTAGATTTTCATATTTCTCAAAACCCTAAGAGAAATATATAAAATTTTGATTTCTCTAGTGAATGTTGCCTTGGGATTCCGACCTTGGGCTTTCTCAACAAATCATAGGCTCGCAAGCCAATTAATCTTTATTGGTTGTATCATATGCAACTTCTAACCGTGCTCTTTATCCTAATCTTGACCTCAACGTTGAGTTCGCTTAACAAATCAAAAGAGGTATTCACTTGTACCTATCATTTTGTGATGACATAAGTATAATGCACATACCTTGAGTTTGCTCAAAAAATACATGAATGTTTCTTACCTTGTCTTGGCAATATTTTAATGGTACTACACATAACATCCCTAGCTTAAGCTTGCTCAACAATTAAAGAGTATGCAAGTAATCTATCAATATACAAATGATAGAGGAAACTTAATATATTAGGAATTCATAATTTTTAATATATACACTAAAGTGATATCGATATAAGAAATAATGTATTTTTTATGAAATACCATCGCTATTTAAGTGTCAGAAACATCTGAAATCATGGTACATATACTTTACGCATGTACTTATTCCAAAAATCTATTTCAGGTTTAATTTAGTTTCACTTAAACTGGGTTTGCTCACATATAATTATATAAGTTTAATTTATTTATAGTTATAATTTAATTTAACTTATATAATATGTGTGTGTGTGTGTATCTTGTCAATTAAATCATATTTCATTTTAGTTGTTATTAATTGAATCATATTTAAGTAATTTTGATTCCTATTAATATAATCATATATAATTAATTTTGGTCCTTGTTAAATAAATCATATTTAATCAACTTTCAATTTTTTTAATCAAATCATATTTAACTAATTTTTAATTAAATTAAATTTTATTGTATTTTAAATTTCATATATTTTATAGTATTCATCTCAAACCATTTTGGATGAATAACCAACTATAATACTTATAGTTTTATTTATACACACACATACACACTAATATATGTATGTGTGTGTATTAATTAATTAACTTCTAATTAATTATTTATTCCGTAAATCATATTATTTAATTAAACAATTTGATTAAATACTTTAGTTAATTTAAAACTTTTAATTTATTTATCTTAATATAACACCCGACCTATACACCCACTACTAAGGAATATTACATAATAATACCGTCTAGTAATATAGAAAATAAGGATTGTTAGGGGCGACCATACGTAAATATTCCCTTAGGCTAACACTGGCACATATTCTTACTCTCATATGATACATCAAATATCTATATTCGATTTCGACACAAAGCAATAAACATGTGGGTTTTCTAGGATAGAAAGATATATATTATTAACACAGAACACAGAGCCTCAGGATGCATTGAATCATATAATATCATATTATATATAAATATATATCAAAAAATAATATAGATAATGTCTCCCTATAATGATATACAACATCATCTGTATAAGTACATTGCACTTTATACATGATGTCACCATATATCATGGTCACTAAATACAAAACAACTTGCATCACTATCATCCTCTGATCCATCACCAACTCGAGTCTTAAGAGAATAAACAATCATAGTAACACATCCTATTAAAAACAACCTCAGTCTAACCTGAGGTTGTTAGACAAATAAAACACCTCGGGTCAGGCTAAAACTAGCTGTGAGTGTATTAGTGTGCAATATAATAACGTAATGATAACATATGTAAATAAATATGGGTTAATGTCAAGACTCAATAACTACCCATCCTTCGTCTCAAGCACACAATATCATAACCCACATGTCATGTCTCTATAATAATGTGACTCATAATTGCAAATCTACTCAACTTTGATTCATTACTTATCATAATTATTTACAAACACATTTATTATCAAGCACACATCATTTAAGTTTGATCGAAGAGAGAGTGTGTGTGTTTTTATAAATAACTAGCAAACCCTAGTCATTTTCTCTCTATTAGAAGCTTAGTCCACACCAAGTGAATGGCACTTGACTGCAACTTCCCCATCCACTAATTATTATGGGTGCCCTCACATGGTCTATTTGCTGCACTAAATATCTCTTTGGTCCTCACTAGCAACCCTCACTATCCATCAGTCACATCATATTTGCCTATCCACACTTGTTGTGCCCATGCAGGAGATCGTTGAAGTTGTAACAATGGAGCTAATTTGTCATGACTCGAGGCGCTACCCCATAGTCGGTCTAACTGGGATTGACATTGTTTGCCAAAAGTTGGCACAGGCACACAAAGATTAATAGCAGAGAATAAAATGAAGAAAATAACTTGAAAATGAGAAAAACAGCAACACACAAAAATTATAGTGGTTCGGTTAAGCAAAGGACTACGTCCACTTAAAGTTTGTTCAAGTCCTTGATGAGTTTTTACAGAACTATTCTTAGTGACGGGTGATGATTCGTGGAACTACAAGGAGAATATAATAACTTGTTAATAGTTAAAATAGATCCTTCAAACAATGCCCTTCCTCCTCTATTTATGGTTGTATATCGCCGAAAAGCCCTCGCACACGTTCTAGCCCACGTTCCCCACATTCTGGAGTGGTCAATTGCAGACATTGTGGTCATACCACTAACATTTAGGAATTAGTACCAATCCATGCTTAGTGATCGGTACCGATCCATGCACTTGCTTCTTGGATATTTTCTCAACTTTTGTTAATGCTTGCCTTGTTCGTGTCTTCGTCCTTATTGCTTTGTTTGCATTGCAATGGATTTGGACTTGATCGAATGACTTAGTTCGGAGGTTGGGCATGAATGATTGAGTTTTTCGTTGATCGTGGTAGTTGATATGGATTTGCGATCCATTCCACAAAGCTTAGGCTTGTTTATAAACTATATAGCTTGGTAGTGCATGAGACAAATGATCATCTTGTAAAGCTTTCAGGGATCGGTACTGATCCTTGATGAGGGATAAATAGCGATCTAAGTTTTTTGCTAGATATTCGGCTTTGGACTTGGTGCTCATAGATTGGAGGGGTACAGACCTTTATTTGGATGTTCTTGGCTACTTTTAGCCTTCGTTCCTCGATTTTGATTGGTATATGAATTTTTAAGTTGCCAGCATGGATTCCTTCTGGGTGATTTCTTAGTTCGATTAACTTGATGTTCCCTAATATGGCCTGGTCATAGGGCTGGATAACATTTACCCCTCTTAAAGTATTGTTTAACAAGATATGCTTTGGAACGAAACAAATTGAAGATCCCACATCAGGATTCAAGCTTTACTTTGAATAGATGTTACTTTTCCTTTGAACTTCTTTCGTGAAATGTGGCATCTTTTATTAATCGTTGCATTGCTTCAAGCAATTTCGAACTTGTAACTTCCATGTGGTATAAAAACAAAGGTATGCTCTAAAAGCTTGCTATTCCAAACTCGGAAAGCTTTCAACGATTCCCTTACTTGGAGTCTATAGGTTCGAACCCATATTTTTGGAACTCTAATAGTCTAATTTTGTGTTGACGTATGCAAGCTTGTCATCATTCTCTCATGCCCATATACATGCATATATATATATATATATTTAATTTTTTTAATAAAATTCAATACCAATCCTTGATCAGGGATCGGTCTGATCCTTGCCTTCGAAAACTTAGGCAATTAATTTTCTTACCTAAATTTCTAGGTCGAGTGTTATTTAAGCACCGAACCCACACTTCATTACATACCATATTTAGTTGCTTTTTTGAGCTAGAGCTTTCAAGGCTGCCATTATTGAACTTTAGATCTCAACCTATACTCAACTTCAAACTGTTGTCGTTATCTTTTCTCATCATCTCGAACCGTCGCGTCCGTCCCTATAGCAGCCGCCATCTCGATCGCCATCATAAACTTTGATAATCGGGTCACCAGAGCAACTCAAAGCATCGATCTAAGAAACTTCGACTGCAATTGCTTTAATTCGATTTTGGTATGCGATGGCATTGCCTGGAGGAATTTGCCGTTCGTCGTGCCCTCGATCATGCACGATTTAGGGAAAGGAATTTATCTTCTCCTTGGGATTGGCATTAATCCCCGCACATAGGCAATTTTCAGCAAGATTGAGTAATCACATTTCTTTTTTGCAAAAAAACAAGGACTAGCTTAAGCTTTGGCACAATTTCCTTAAAGCATGACTCGAGCATGAATCGAGTTCAACTCTTGGGTTTGCTTTAGGCACCTGTGATAACCCTGATTTTTATGAACAAGTTTTATAATTTAATTTAGTATACTTGTTTGAAATTTTGGTTGCCTAGGAAAAATATATATGATAAGTTGACCATAAATGCATTGGGTAAGTATTGATATGTATGCAAGATGATATAATACATATGTACATACTTCTCTGAAAAAAAGAGAAGCAGAAAATTTATTTGTAAGCTAGAGTAAACTATAGATACATGAACATAACATGATTATTACAGATATGAATGTGCCATAAGGAAAATAAAGGCTTAGGCAAGGATAGAAATATAGGTATTATACATGTATTTTAAACAAATGCTAGCTGAAGAAAAATTATTAGAAATTGCATGAAAATAGTATGAGTTGTTGAATAAATACTTTATCCACTTTTAGCAATTTTCTTAGCTTTTAAAAAAAACAGAGATCATGCAAATAAGGTGACCGGGGTAATAAGGTATAATTTCTGTTAATAGAAACAGGGACCACTTACCCATTTTCTCTTAGAATAGAAAGAGAGGCTGATCATAAGTGGTAGGGTAAAATTGACATTGGGTAAATTTTAAAACCCTAGAGGCAGCCAAGGTCTTGTATAAAAGAGGGTTTAAGGGTAAAAGGATCTGTCACCATTTTCTTAAAAAAAACAGAAATATAGATAGCTAGCAAAAGAAAAAATGAGAAGCATTGGCCATTAGAGACAAGTAGGAAATAGCAGATCAAAGGAAAAGGATTAAGGTGAGTAACCTCACTGAAAATTAGCATTAAGTCCTGAATATTGAGGCAGCCTAAATGGTTTTATATTTTTATTTAATCTGTGCTTATTTTATGATCTTGGTGCGTTGATGATCTGTTTAAATATTTTGTGTTAATATACCCAGAAAATATGTTTATGGCTTTCATGTTTAAATGATTATTGTGTCATGAATTATCTTTGAGATGAGATGCTCTCTTTATGTGACTTCTGCATATAGATTAATTCATGGAAATTCCAGGGATATATGTTATAAATCTATGGTCTAAAAATGAAAAAAATGGGGCTGTAGCATAAAGTGGTTGCTGCTTATGTCTCAAGATTAAACATATGGTAACATAGAAGTGCAATGTTATACTTGTGCTGAACTTCTATGATTACAAATAAATCCATATAAGAATAAAAGCTTGTGGTTTAGTCAGATCTTATGAATCTGTGAGTATCTGATTAAGCCAGAGGTAAATGGATACATCAGAGCAAACTATATATGACCATATATTTATAAGCATGATTCCTTAAAACCCATGATTTAAATAATATGTACACTGAGAAATTAGACTAGCTTGTATGAATAAATCTATGATTATGAAAACATGATCTGTTATTCTTTGAACACATGCATGATGGTTGAGTTATTTATTTTCTCTGATTAATTTATGAGATGCAGAAGGGATTAGCATAAATGGGGGAAAGAGGGAAAATGAACACTTAGTAATTTAACTAAGGATTTTGGATCTTAGGGCTACAAAGTATGGCTTGGCAAGGGAAATATTGCAAGCTCACACATGGTATGATTATACCCAGGGGCCTGAGTGTGCTGGGTTAACAGTGAATATGCCCCAGACAATGTGTGTTTTAATAGAAGGAAAGTAGCTAAAGTCCATCAAAATACCTGAGATTGAATTCTGAGAATAAGTTCACAGGTAGGTTTGGGTAAAATCCCTGATAGCCAGAAAGTTATAGATAAGGAAAATAATTAAATGATGATCATATGGGTTGGTTTAGAGTATTCTATTGGGAAATTATATGTTTGTGCTCCCTGATACAATCCATTGAATGATGTATTATTATGTTATGCATTAATGAACATGCACAGGTGGTAGAGAAAAGTATACAAGAGAAATGTTGCTTTACCTTATCTGTTTTAAAAGTTATTTGAGAATGAGAAAAATTATTTAAATTTAGATTTTCAGTAAGATTATTTATACCAGACAATTTAGTCTGACCCTTTGTGTGTTTGTACACCATTGGGTGTCTCATAATTTTATGAGGCAGCTCTTGGTGATTGTGCAGGTAAATAGGCATTTTCTTGATCAAGAATTGGATGAATTAGCTGCTAAGGAATTGGATATAATAGTTACAGACTCAAGGATATTAAAATAGATGTTAAATTGAACTTATGTTATGAAATGTTAGTTAAGTTGTTTGGGAGGAAACCAATGTAATGTTATTTTCTGTTTGCAAGTATTGAACTAATCATGAGATTTCTGTTGAAAGTTGTGAGTTGCTTTTGAGAATGTCTCATTAAGTAATACAATTTCTAGTATTAACTTCTGGAATGCTTAACAAAAATGTACAATGCTAAGAAAAGTCTGAAATGATTTGTAGATTGGAATTAAAAGATTAAACTGATATTTGTTGTAAGAACTTATGGAAAAAAAAGGGTAGGATAGAAAGAACTGAGAGACACCTAGAAACCCAGATTAATTTGTATGTTATTTGTGTAAAGTAGCAAAAGAATTCAGGTTAACTTGACCAACTTTGCCAAGCCTGGATTCAACCAGTCTAAATGACCTAAACTTATTGGTTAGGAAAGGTAACAAATATAGAAAACTAGTAAATCAGGATTGTTGTATTGAAAAAAAACGGTTACCTGAAATCATCCAGATGCACACATGCACACAGAATACATATACACACTTGCACAAGGGATAACTAGGAGTTCAGTAGATCTAAAGTCATGGAAGTGTAAACAAACTCTAAAACTAGAGAAATAACATCTAGAATTTGCCCAAAATTAAGTAAGACAGAAAAGCTTCTTTAGAAAACTGTTTTGCCATGAGGAAATTATGTAGTGAATTCCAAAATGAATTCTCTGCTTCCAAAACTCTTCTACTCTGATTGAAAAAGAAAGAGAAAAACTCAAAGTATCATCTATGTATGGTTTCATATACGTGAGTTAGATGATTTGATTACAACAATATTTTTATATTGGTTGAAAGATCCTGGATAGTAGAGAAATGAGAAAGAATGTTCTCTTGAGTAGATGATCACTGAATAAAAAAAAATTTGTAAGAAGTGGGTCATCTCAATTTGGTATCAGAGCTATGTTGATAAATAACATAGTAAAAAAAAATCTTGAATGAACTTGGTTGTTTTGAATGTATGAAAGTATTAACTGTCTTGGATGCCTTGTCTTTATATACTTATATTAATAATATCTGTTATAATTGAATGATAATAAGTTGGAATGGGTTAACTTATAAAAGATTAGATAAAATGGACTAACTCAAGTGTTGTATCCATAGAACCATGGTAAGACCCAGACAACAAGGGGTAGGACCAAGTGAACCACCCATGGTGAATATGCAAGATTTCATGAGAGCTATAAGGGATGGGGTAGGCAATAGGCAAGAAAATCCACATGAGGAGCTTTCTAAACTACTCAAGACTTTTACCAATCTTGGAGGTAGGACTTTTGATGGAACAGAAGGAATAATGGGAATTCAAAATTGGCTCAGAATTTTGGATAGAATCTTTGCTGATATGCAAGTTGAAGACCAAAAGAAGAGGCTAATAGCATCTAGACAATTGAGAGGAGCAGCTTTGGATTGGTGGGAAGTTATTATAGCTGGAAGACCTGAAGGAGAGGTGACATGGAACCAGTTTAAAGAAATGTTGGAAGGAAGATTTGTACCTGCATCAGCTAAAGAGTCTTTGCTGGAAGAATTCATTAAATTAAGACAAGGAACTATGAGTGTTACTGAGTATACCCAGAAGTTTGAATCTCTAGCAAAGTATGGTGCAGTGCTCATCACAACTAGGGAAGCTAAAAATGGTAGATACATCCAAGGATTGAATGCCAGTCTCAGTAGAGCCATGCTGCCATATAAGGATAGGACATTTGATCAAGTTTTAGATCTGACTTTGAGCCTTGAACAGCATGATAAAGCCAGAGAAAATTTCAGAGCATTTAAAAATAACCAGAACAAGAAAGGAAAGGGTAAGTTTCACCCTTATGATAAAAAGAAAACGGATGTAGCTTCCACCAAGCAATCAGAAGAAGCCAAAACTGCTGAGGTTAAAAAGAAGATCACTTGCTATAATTGTGGGCAAGAGGAACACATGAAGAATAGGTGTACAAATCCCAAACCAGCATCTTTCAAGTGTCATCTGTGTGGGAAGGAAGGGCATATAAGAAGGAATTGTCCAGATTTGAGGCAAGGAAAGATGGGAATTTTGGAAGGGAAAAGCAAAATAACTGAAAGTCCAAATGTTGAAAATCATGGCCAAGTTGAAGGTACTTTGCTTATTCACTCAATACCTTTTGCAGTAGTGTATGATACTGGGGCTACACACTCATTAATTTCCCATGACATTGTACAACAGCTAAAATTAAATTGTATGCTTGTAGATAAGCCCTTGCTTATTAAAAGTCCTTTAGGTAGTTCCTGTGTATTGGGTATAATATGTAAACAATTAGGACTGAATATAGGGGGACATATGTTTGGTGCAGACCTATATGTGTTGCAATATCCAGGCATGGGAGTTATTTTAGGAGTTGATTGGTTAAAAAGATATAAGACAGTTATAAATATGGAGACCTCCACCTTATCATTGAAAACTTCTGATGGAAAAAGGGTAGTTGTTCTTTGTGAAGCAGATAAGAACAGAAACATAGCCACCCTTGATAACTTGACTTGTGAGAAGCATAGGCCTGCATTAGAAGAAATCCCTATAGTAAATCAGTATGCTGATGTGTTTGGTGAGGTTAAGGGAATTGTTAACCATAGACCAATAGAGTTTTCTATCAAACTAATTCCAGGAGCTAACCCAATGGTTAAGAGGCCAACTAGAATGGGGCCTAAGGAATTAATAGAACTGAAAAAGCAGTTGGTTGAACTAGAAGAAAAAGGATTCATCAGACCTAGTAGCTCATCATGGGGAGCACCAGTGGTTTTTGTTAAGAAGCAAGATGGATCTCTCAGATTATGTATTGATTATAGAGAGTTAAATAAAATCACAATTAAAAATAAATACCCCTTACCAAGAATTGATGATCTTTTTGATCAATTGAATGGTGCAAAAATATTTTCTAGACTCGACTTAGCTTCAGGATTTCATCAAATGAAAGTAGAAGAGGAAAGCATCAAGTATACTGCTTTTAACACTAGGTATGGACTTTATGAATTTTTAGTGATGCCCTTTGGCTTGACTAATGCCCCCTCTTACTTTGTTGATTTGATGAATAGAACTTTTAGAAAATATTTAGATAAATTTGTATTGATATTTATTGATGATATACTAATTTATTCTAAAACAATTGAAGAGCATGAGAATCATTTGCATATAGTACTACAGAAATTAAGGCAAGAAAATTTGAAGGCAAAATTTTCAAAGTGTACTTTTTGGCAAAATGAGGTAAAATTTTTAGGTCATGTAGTATCAGAAAAAGGCCTATCTGTAGATCCCAATAAGGTGATGGCAATTCAAACATGGAAAAGGCCTACCAGTGTCACAGAGGTTAGGTCATTTATGGGAATGGCTGGTTATTATAGAAGGTTTATAAAGGATTTTGCAAAAATTTCAATCCCATTAACTAGATTGATTAGAAAGAATCAGGCTTTTGTTTGGACTGAGGAGTGTGAGAAAGCCTTTGAGAGATTAAAAGAAGCATTAATACAAGCTCCAATACTAAAGGTGCCTGAAGGGAATGAGAATTTGGTGATATATACTGATGCAAGTGGACAGGGACTTGGGGAAGTGTTGATGCAACAACATCAAGTGATAGCTTATGCCTCTAGACAGTTGAAGCCCAGTGAGGTAAAGTATGCTACACATGATCTTGAATTGTCTGCTATAGTGTATGCTCTTAAGTTATGGAGACATTATTTGTTAGGGGCTAAATTTGAAGTTTATACAGATCATAAGTCACTCAAATATTTGTTTTCACAAAAAGAATTGAACATGAGGCAGCAAAGATGGATTGAACTCTTAGCCTCATATGATTTTGAAATACTATATACACCTGGCAAAGCTAATAAAGTGGCAGATGCTCTAAGTAGACAGCGTGCCAATATAGCTAGATTGATGATAGAAGAGTTTAATACTTTATCATTACTGATTGACTCAGAAGTGAAAAGGGACAGTGAGGAAAATATGAGCATATGCAGTGAGAAGGAAGAAATAGGGAAGTTGAGTTTTTTTACTTTGGGATCAGAATTGAAAAATAAAATTGTAAAGCTACAAGTCCAAGATCCATTTTTACTTGAGAAGAAAGTTCAGATATTAAAGGGTGAGATAGTGGAAGGATTACAATTGAATAAACAAGGTCATTTGGAGAAGGGAAAGAGAATATGTGTTCCTACCATTGAAGAATTGAAGCAAGAAATTTTGGATGCCTATCACAAAAGCAAGTACACCATACACCCAGGAAGCACAAGAATGTATCACAACCTAAAAAGAGATTATTGGTGGAGTGGTATGAAGAGTGCAGTGGCATTATATGTGTCTAAGTGCATGGTTTGTCAACAGGTAAAGGCTGAATATCAAAGACCCTCAGGAATGCTTCAACCTTTACAAATACCACAATGGAAATGGGAAGACATATCAATGGACTTCATTGATGGTTTGCCTAAGACTAGGAGGGGAAATGATAGTATTTGGGTTGTAGTTGATAGGTTAACCAAAACAGCTCATTTTATACCTGTAAAATCAGATAGGAATGCATGCACCTTAGCTCAGTTATTTATTAAAGAAATAGTTAGATTACATGGAATACCAAAGACTATAGTAAGTGATAGAGATACCATCTTCACTTCAAAATTCTGGCAAAGTTTCCACAAGGCAATGGGGACTGATTTATGCTTGAGCACAGCATATCACCCTCAATCTGATGGCCAAACAGAAATTGTGAATAAATTACTTGAAGACATGTTGAGGGCATGTATATTGGATTGGGGAGGAAGTTGGGAAGATCACATATTTCTGGCAGAATTTGCATATAACAACATCCATCACAGTAGCATAGGCATGGCACCCTTTGAAGCACTCTATGGTAGACCTTGTTTATCACCTTCAAGTTGGATTGAGTCTGGGAGAAGATGGTCTTAGGACCAGAAAATGTAAAAGAGACCTCTGAAAAGATAGCCTTGATTAGGAAAAGGATTGCTTCTGCCCAAGACAGGCAAAAGAAATATGCTAATCAGAAGAGGAAAGAAGTGCAGTATGATGTGGGGAATTATGTATTTATTAAGATATCACCCATGAAAAAGATTTTGAGATTTGGAAAACAAGGAAAGCTGATTCCAAGATATATAGGACCATATAAAATTCTAGAAAGAATTGGAAATGTAGCCTATAAGTTATAATTGCCAGAGGAGATGAGAGCAATGCATGATGTTTTTCATGTATCCAAGTTAAGGAGATGGGTTCATGATAAGGAAACAATTTTAAAATCCCCTGAGAAAGTGCAGATTGACCCCAGAATGGTGTATGAGAAGAAGCCTGTAGGCATAGTTGCAAAGGAAATTAAGAAATTGAGAAATAAATAAATAAAATTAGTAAAAGTGCAATGGAGTCTTGACCCAAATGATTACACATGGGAGGTGGAAGATAAAATCAGAAGTGATTATCCACAACTAATTGATTGAATCAAAAGGTAAAAAAAATATATATACATAAGTATACTAATGAATGATTTGATTAAATACTTTGTTATGCATAGGGGTTTATTTAATGATTGGTCTGGGAATGATTGATTGCTGAATTGAAAATGTCTGAATTAAGTATGAAAGAATTGTGGGACACAATTCCTAAAAGGAGGGGTATATGTGATAACCCTGATTTTTATGAACAAGTTTTATAATTTAATTTAGTATACTTGTTTGAAATTTTGGTTGCCTAGGAAAAATATATATGATAAGTTGACCATAACTGCATTGGGTAAGTATTGATATGTATGCAAGATGATATAATACATATGTACATACTTCTCTGAAAAAAAAAGAAGCAGAAAATTTATTTGTAAGCTAGAGTAAACTATAGATACATGAACATAACATGATTATTACAGATATGAATGTGCCATAAGGAAAATAAAGGCTTAGGCAAGGATAGAAATATAGGTATTATACATGTATTTTAAACAAATGCTAGCTGAAGAAAAATTATTAGAAATTGCATGAAAATAGTATGAGTTGTTGAATAAATACTTTATCCACTTTTAGAAATTTTCTTAGCTTTTAAAAAAAAATAGAGATCATGCAAATAAGGTGACCGGGGTAATAAGGTATAATTTCTGTTAATAGAAACAGGGACCACTTACCCATTTTCTCTTAGAATAGAAAGAGAGGCTGATCATTAGTGGTAGGGTAAAATTGACATTGGGTAAATTTTAAAACCCTAGAGGCAGCCAAGGTCTTGTATAAAAGAGGGTTTAAGGGTAAAAGGATCTGTCACCATTTTCTTAAAAAAAACAGAAATATAGATAGCTAGCAAAAGAAAAAATGAGAAGCATTGGCCATTAGAGACAAGTAGGAAATAGCAGATCAAAGGAAAAGGATTAAGGTGAGTAACCTCACTGAAAATTGGCATTAAGTCCTGAATATTGAGGCAGCCTAAATGGTTTTATATTTTTATTTAATCTATGCTTATTTTATGATCTTGGTGCGTTGATGATCTGTTTAAATATTTTGTGTTAATATACCCAGAAAATATGTTTATGGCTTTCATGTTTAAATGATTATTGTGTCATGAATTATCTTTGAGATGAGATGCTCTCTTTATGTGACTTCTGCATATAGATTAATTCATGGAAATTCCAGGGATATATGTTATAAATCTATGGTCTAAAAATGAAAAAAATGGGGCTGTAGCATAAAGTGGTTGCTGCTTATGTCTTAAGATTAAACATATGGTAACATAGAAGTGCAATGTTATATTTGTGCTGAACTTCTATGAATACAAATAAATCCAGATAAGAATAAAAGCTTGTGGTTTAGTCAGATCTTATGAATCTGTGAGTATCTGATTAAGCCAGAGGTAAATGGATACATCAGAGCAAACTATATATGACCATATATTTATAAGCATGATTCCTTAAAACCCATGATTTAAATAATATGTACACTGAGAAATTAGACTAGCTTGTATGAATAAATCTATGATTATGAAAACATGATCTGTTATTCTTTGAACACATGCATGATGGTTGAGTTATTTATTTTCTCTGATTAATTTGTGAGATGCAGAAGGGATTAGCATAAATGGGGGAAAGAGGGAAAATGAACACTTAGTAATTTAACTAAGGATTTTGGATCTTAGGGCTACAAAGTATGGCTTGGCAAGGGAAATATTGCAAGCTCACACATGGTATGATTATACCCAGGGGCCTGAGTGTGCTGGGTTAACAGTGAATATGCCCCAGACAATGTGTGTTTTAATAGAAGGAAAGTAGCTAAAGTCCATCAAAATACCTGAGATTGAATTCTGAGAATAAGTTCACAGGTAGGTTTGGGTAAAATCCCTGATAGCCAGAAAGTTATAGATAAGGAAAATAATTAAATGATGATCATATGGGTTGGTTTAGAGTATTCTATTGGGAAATTATATGTTTGTGCTCCCTGATACAATCCATTGAATGATGTATTATTATGTTATGCATTAATGAACATGCACAGGTGGTAGAGAAAAGTATACAAGAGAAATGTTGCTTTACCTTATCTGTTTTAAAAGTTATTTGAGAATGAGAAAAATTATTTAAATTTAGATTTTCAGTAAGATTATTCATACCAGACAATTTAGTCTGACCCTTTGTGTGTTTGTACACCATTGGGTGTCTCATAATTTTATGAGGCAGCTCTTGGTGATTGTGCAGGTAAATAGGCATTTTCTTGATCAAGAATTGGATGAATTAGCTGCTAAGGAATTGGATATAATAGTTACAGACTCAAGGATATTAAAATAGATGTTAAATTGAACTTATGTTATGAAATGTTAGTTAAGTTGTTTGGGAGGAAACCAATGTAATGTTATTTTCTGTTTGCAAGTATTGAACTAATCATGAGATTTCTGTTGAAAGTTGTGAGTTGCTTTTGAGAATGTCTCATTAAGTAATACAATTTCTAGTATTAACTTCTGGAATGCTTAACAAAAATGTACAATGCTAAGAAAAGTCTGAAATGATTTGTAGATTGGAATTAAAAGATTAAACTGATATTTGTTGTAAGAACTTATGAAAAAAAAGGGTAGGATAGAAAGAACTGAGAGACACCTAGAAACCCAGATTAATTTGTATGTTATTTGTGTAAAGTAGCAAAAGAATTCAGGTTAACTTGACCAACTTTGCCAAGCCTGGATTCAACCAGTCTAAATGACCTAAACTTATTGGTTAGGAAAGGTAACAAATATAGAAAACTAGTAAATCAGGATTGTTGTATTGAAAAAAAACGGTTACCTGAAATCATCCAGATGCACACATGCACAAAGAATACATATACACACTTGCACAAGGGATAACTAGGGGTTCAGTAGATCTAAAGTCATGGAAGTGTAAACAAACTCTAAAACTAGAGAAATAACATCTAGAATTTTCCCAAAATTAAGTAAGACAGAAAAGCTTCTTTAGAAAACTGTTTTGCCATGAGGAAATTATGTAGTGAATTCCAAAATGAATTCTCTGCTTCCAAAACTCTTCTACTCTGATTGAAAAAGAAAGAGAAAAACTCAAAGTATCATCTATGTATGGTTTCATATACGTGAGTTAGATGATTTGATTACAACAATATTTTTATATTGGTTGAAAGATCCTGGATAGTAGAGAAATGAGAAAGAATGTTCTCTTGAGTAGATGATCACTGAATAAAAAAATTTTTTTTGTAAGAAGTGGGTCATCTCAGCACCACTTAGGTCGGGCTCGAGTAGTTGCAAGCAGATCACATTATAGTTAAAAATTCTCTCAAAGCATAGTAAAGTGGCAATCGGGATTATATAATCGAGTTTGGTCGTGTCGTGGTCGATGACGCATGGTTCGTTGGGACGGTTAGCAATGACGATCACCTCGAATATTAAATCAACACTTGAATGAACTGTTTATCGATTTTTTTTCAAATAATTAATTTGAATTGCATGATGTTAGATGCATGCAGTGCATGATTCTGGATGCATATACTAAATAACACATTTAATAGCACTATATTGACCCACATCAATGTACGAGACTTGGTTGATCAACACATGTTGATACCCATCAGGTCTGGTATATTTACTTTACAGGACTCTTTTTCAAGCATGGTGATTATAGCTTTTAATATTCTTAACATCACTTATGTGTGAAGCTTTATTAGTTATGGACCGCAGACGTTCCTAGCGTCTCTCCACAGTGGCAGTAGGTCCATCATCATCAAAATATATGGAATCTAACATAGAGTCTAGTTCCACTACAGTTCCCGCAGTAAAACATACTCTGTCGATCAATCATCAGGCAGTACAACATTTAGAAATGATTCCTTTCGTGACAATTGAGGGGCCTATAGTTGGGGCTTCCCCGATGTAGACATGGGCAATGCCATTATATTAGTGATTATCAGTATTCCCTAGCATCGAAAGTTGATGAGACATCTCTTCGAAGAATATGTGAGAGATATGTGAGAGATATGGCATCCCATACGAGGACATGTTGGTTACATCATGCCATTAATGGGCGCATCTCCCATTAGTAGGATACACGATTTGTAATCGATATATGTGTATGGCTAGTTGTCTCCCCTAGTTTAACAACTTCATCTGCACAATTTTGCAGTTCATGAAGCTCACTTCGGCTCTGTTACATCCAAATAGTTACACTTCTTCGAATTACATATATATAATTTTGACCTCCCACTTGAACCGTGAGCCAAGTACTCGAGAGATTTGATATTTTTACAGCTTTAAACACCAAAAAGGATCTCCTTCTCTTACATACCTTCCATAGATTGTCGAATTATAATGGGTCTCTGTAACAAATTGAGCAATTTTAAAGATGAATTCTTTTTTGTGCGTTGCCCGCCTGGTTTTGCACAAAGGTGGTTGTCCAAATGTAAGTCTTACCTCCATCCTTTTTATGTGGACAATATAACTTCAATTACTCATGTGATTATTTTTTGTTCCTGTAGATAGCTTGAGAAGGCCTAGTGGCCCAGCCTTGGCGAGCACTCTTGCGTCTCTCCATCAAGTCCCACTCAATGAAAGGGATATGAGAACACTCCTTATAGATGAAAATTTGCATGCTTACCACTCGTTGGAAGAAGGCCATAGTTTTGGCTATGTTCCCGAAGTGAGTGATGAAAATGATGACGGTTCTTCATCAGAGGATGGCAACGACAACCAAGAAGTTCCTCCAGTCCCGTGTCCTGTAGCGGAGACTATAGAGGTTCACGAGCACACCGAAGAAGGAAGAAGTGGTGGTGGAGATAATGATAATGTTGATATGGATAGTAAGCCCTCTAGTGATGAAGGCAATGATGACCAAGCTTTACTTCTAAAGTGGTGACCTAAGATAAAGATCGTCCCAATGCGGACTCCGACATAACCTCCAACAGCCATTGTAACAGAGGAAACTCCTATCCCACCTTCTAAAGACATTTATCGAAACTCGGTCCAATTCCAAACGAGTTTGGTTCTTAAGGCCTGGGTAACATCAGTATTGGGGATATTGGATCCCCCATCCATCTACCAAATGAAGTGCCTGCCACTTTTGTAGGGAAAAATCACTCATGTTAGCAAACTCCAAGTCCGTGGTCCACGGGATGACACTAGGACACGTACACACACCCAGACAAACAATACACTCTGTTTAGCTCATGCCATGTTCCTATCTTATTTGTGCTAACTCCTTGCATTTCATTTCAGATTCAATGGAGCGCAGAGGCATGTATGATACCATTAAAATCCAAGGGAGCAAGCAAAGGAAACATGGGTTGTCCAGTCGTCCTTATGGCTCTTCCTATGATTCTGATCTGGGGAGGCATTTTGGTTGAGACCGCAGAAGTTAGGAAAGAGGCTATGCATCTTGCGAGCCGTCTTCACAATATCGGTCGGTCACCCTTGCCCTGTAGTTTGGACCCGTACTCGATGAAACTTTATTAAGTTCCATTTATAGACGTTCCAAATGTTCCTTCTTCAACAGAGTTGATGGCATCGTCTCATATGCCGTGTCGCTCCGAGGAACTATCGGGTCCGATCACTTTCGATCTTCCTCAATCGAGGCTTAACTTGAAAGTAGTTCGAATAGAGAAGGAGATGGTTTCTAATCCTTATATGGATATATTGAAGGGCACTTTTCCAAAAATCTTTTTCGATGACATAATGTTTGTCCCTGAACTTAAGGAAATTCTCCTGCACATCAGAACTAACACCGTGGCTACGTCGACGATGTGTATAATCAATACTTCAAATGGAGATGGTTAGCCGAGGATATCTCCGAGGGTGCTTATAAAAGAACGGTTGAGCTTGATGGAGTGAAGCTAGAAAAAGAGCAAGTTAAGTGCATCATTGCCAACCTCAATGAGGGGGTTGAGAAGCTCAATGCCTTGTTAGCTGAGTCTAAAAACAACTCGGTAATCTAACCAAATTGGCCAAGAAAGAGCCCCAAAATCAACAGAAACAGATCGAGGCTACTCACCACAAGAGCTATAACTTGTTGCTGGAAAATGAGCACCTTAAGGAAGAAGTAGAGACGTTGGAAACGCAGCTGGAGAGTGATAAGAAAGAGAAGGATGATGCTCCACCAAGGCCCAGGGCTACTGCGAAGAATTGTTGGATGCCATAAGGTAAGAGACAATGCAGTGGCCCGAGCAAAAGACGTCGAGAAGTAGATTGAGGTTGCAAAGAAATGGGATAAGGACGATCTCGGACCCATGCTTATCCGATATAATGTAAACGTCTTTGATGAAGGGTATCCCGAGGCTCTGGCATTGTCATAAGAGGATACTTCAAAACAAGAACGAGTGTTCTCTAGTGGGTCTAAGGTCGATGTGGAACAACTGAAACTTGACCTTCTTGATGAAAAGGACCTAGAGGCGCTTAGAACTAGTGAACGCATCCTGTATCCCGTATCTTCTATCGGGGATCAAAAAGACCAAAGTAAGGGCTCTGAGAGTACTCTTCACGACTCCACAGTGAACATTGCTGCTCCTCTGACCTCTGAGTCACTGATTACTAAAAATATCACTTCTCTTCCTGGCTCAACTGCTGTTTCTACCGCCAGGGTGGTTTCTTAAGCTACAACGTTTTCAGCCTCTTTGTTGGAGTGTCAATACAACCCTGATGAACCCTTGCTTCCAAAGTCATTCATCTTATCTTCCATTTAAGAGGAAGGTTCTAGTGGGACTCTAGCTCACATCGAATCTATGTCTATTAGAGGTATGTCATTTACTCGCCCATGTTTGAGATGGCCCATATAACACCGGTCGATGCTACTAATCTCTGCTTTTATGTTTCCTAAGTTTTAGGTCAGCCTTTGATTGTTCCCTTGCTCGAAAAGAACTTATCAGTGGGGACACAAGCTGTAGCTTTAGAATTAGTCGTGTGTCTGCCTCCTAAACACTCCAAGATATTCTGGCCGACAAGACTCCGGGCCTTGGGGATGAAATGATTCATACCTTGGTAGAAGAGGCAACATTAGACTTTTACGAGGCGTAGGAGAAAGGGGACCTCATTATAATGGGAGACTCCATTCCTTCCTTGGGACGTACCATGGAAGAGATGCTCCAAACTCAAGTCCTGCTGGCTAAAAAGATTAAGAAGAAGAAATATGTCGATATACATCATCCCCTATCCATATCATTTCCGGATCAGCCTATTTTTGTGCCCCTTGGACTTCAGGGAACAATCAT
Organism: Allium fistulosum; assembly: GCA_030737815.1. NCBI lineage: Eukaryota > Viridiplantae > Streptophyta > Magnoliopsida > Asparagales > Amaryllidaceae > Allium > Allium fistulosum. The sequence continues at coordinate 284,973,441 of CM060904.1, read as the reverse complement.
TCAAAGGGCCATAAAGGCAAAGACAGGAGCCAGAGGAAGCTTGGTGAGTCCGGAACGCCCTCTTCCAAGGAGAAGAAGAAAGAGATAAAAATAAGGAAGAAGATATAGTCACATCCTTCCTTGTTTTTGTCATCGGTTTTTATTATTTGAATAATCATGTAAATAGGATGAAGTTGTGTGAGCACAGCCCTCGCCTTTTATTTTAAGCGGTATGTTAATAAACTTAGACTGCTTTTTTGTTCAAGCCTTGCGTTAATATGTTTAAGTATTGAGAAACGTGTATATTATTTTCGCTCAGATGCATGTGAATCATTTTCTATGATCAGTTAGCTAAACCAATAGATCACATTGCTATCTTTTAATCGATTTCTGTCCAACTAGTAATAATGTTTGAAATTACATTATCTCCATTCTTGGAGAATAATGGCTTGGATGCCTATCTCTGAGAATCATTGTTAGGCCAGGGCTAACCCTGGGTCTTGACCGGAATTGGCTGTTTAGAGCGGCAATCAAAACATCCATTTCATGGACGCTTTCCTCCGATCTCGCTTAACTCCAGGCATTGATTGGGGTTGATCACCTGAAACAGTCGTTATAGTGTTCATCCCGTGTACTTGAGGAGGATCTCGCCTAACTCCGGGCATGGATCTTTGACCTTACCATTCTTTGGATGAGTAGTTTGAGCACCGCCAAACTCCGAGCAAGAGCTTTATCACAGCGTAAATCGTTTGGTTTGCCAACTATGAGCAACGGTTCATGGGGTAAACTATCTTTTTTGACTCCTTATGTGTTTCATACTCTAATGTCCAAGTCATGGGTCAGAGGACTTATTTGGCATCTAGTTCCGATGCTCGAAACAATCACATTCCTTAGGTCCAGTCATGGACCGTAAAGTTTGATCGGCACTATCTCCAGGCACCTACAATTTTGTATTATATAAGATTGTATCATTCAGTCATGTTGGTGTTTACATCACAAAAATTAGCTAATGAGAATGTATATTCATCGATCCCTAAAGCCAATTCATTTCATATCCACAAGAATGACCAATTATGCCTCTTTACATTGAGATAAACAAAATATGTACAAAGATAGTTCTAAGTGAAATAGCATCGTAAATGTTCGTTATTCCACGCCCTTGGAAGTGAAATTCTATCCATCATTGCTAGCTTAAATGTTCCATCTCCAAGCTTATGTTCAACAGCATAAGGACCTTCCCAAGTCAGGCCCATGTTTGCTAGAATAGAGAAGATTCGTTTAAGAATGAGGTCGCCGATCTCAAAGGTCCGGTTCTTGACCTTCGTGTTGTAATGCTGAGCTACTTACTTCTAATGAGCAATGGCTCTCAAATTAGCTTCATCACGCTTTTCATTGATCACGTCGAGGGACTCGAGCAGGAGTTCCTCGTTCTTTAAGGAATCATAGTGAATCTTCTGATGAGATTGTACTTCCAATTCAATTAGAATCATGGCCTCCGACCTATAAGCCAAACCAAATGGAGTATGACCAATCGTGGATTTATGAGTCGTCCGATGGTCCCAAAGTGCCAATGGTAATTCATCGACCCACTTGCCTTTGGCCTACGTCAATCACTTTCTCAGAATGGACTTGATGATTTTGCCCACCGCTTCCACCTATCCATTCATATGTCGTTGCACTATTGCAGAGAATCTTTTCTCAATCGATACTTGCTGCAGAAGTTCTTGAATTATGCACTGTCGAATTGGGTCCCATTGTTGGAAATGATCGTTTGTGGGATCCCAAAATGACATACAATGTTCTTGACTAAGTAGTTGATTACATTCTTCATGGTGATCATGGCAAGCGGTTCCGCCTTGACCCACTTCTTAAAATAATCAACCGCAACAATAGTGTACTTCACCCCACCTTTCGACATCAACATCACACTGATAATGTCGATTCCCTATACCGCAAACGGCCATGGGCTAACAATTTGCTTAATCTCCATAGGTAGGGCTTTAGGAATTTTGGCAAATCTTTGGCATCGATCACGCTTCCTAGTGTAATTGGCAACATCTCTGTTGATAGTTGGCCAAAAGTATCCATAGCGAAGAACTTTGTTCGCTAACGTTTGCCCTCTAATGTGATCGCCACAGGCTTTTTCGTGAAAATCCACGATGATTTTTTGGCTTCCTCATGTGCGACACACCGCAGCAAGGGTATAGAAAAACCTCTTCTGTACAAAAGCCCATCCTAGATAATAAATCATGGAGCCTAACGTAGCAATTTCCTTCATTTGCTCCTCCCTTCCGGAAGGGTTCCCTTTAGTAGGTATTCCTTAATCGGAGTCATCCACGACTCTTTTTCAGGTTCAGCCTCTAAGATCGAATCAACATCCATATGGTCGATGATCGGAGACGATAATATTTCTATCGAAACTAACCCAATGAGCTACGCATTCCCGGAGATAGCCAACTTGGCTAGAGAATCGGCTTTCATGTTTTCCTCCCTGTGAATCTATGTTATCATGAAATACTCAAAATTGTTGAGCCGTTCCAAAACCTTCATGAAATAAAGGGCCAGCCTAGTTCCCTTTTCTTGGAATTCCTTCCTCACCTGGCAGACCACCAACTGAGAGTCACTGTATATGTGCAAGGTATTGACTCCCAATTCCTTTGTAATCTCGAGTCCCGCAATTAGTGCTTCATACTCGGCCTTATTGTTCATTACGGGGAACCCAAATTTTAAGGCGTAGCAAACCGATTGTTCCTCGGGGGTTACCAAAACTACTCCTGCCCCCGAGCAATATTCGTTGGACGCTCCATCTGTATACAGCTTCCATTGAGCTCTCTGCTCTGCAACTTCTTCCCTTTCATTATCTCGAGCAACAAAATTTGCGATGAAATCAGCCAACACTTGGCCTTGGATCGCCTTCTTGGGATGATACAATATATTTTACCGACTCGGTTCGATATTCCACTTCAGCAATCTCCCAAAGATCTCAAGTCGTTGCAGGACATATCTTAAGGGTTGGTCAGTCAGCATCTTAATTAGATGAGCTAGGAAATATGGACGGAGTTTCCTCGACTCAATCAACAAGCGTATGCCAGCTTTTCCAGCTTTTCCAACTTTGGATAATTTCTTTCGTCTCCTGTTAGTGGCTTGTTGATGTAATACAACGGCCTTTGGATTATATTTTCTTCACGTCGAGGGCAATACTCAAAGCATGCACAACTACTGCTGTGTAAACAAATAAATCTTTTCCTTCCAAAGGCTTTGATAAGATAGGCGGCCTTTCCAAGTGATTGAACAATACTTGGAAGGCATCCTTGCATTCTTGCATCCAAGCAAAGTTTCTCTTCCCCACTTTGAGGATATTGAAGAACGATATGCATTTATTTGTAGCCCTTGAGATGAATCGGCTTAGTGTGGCTACTTTCTCATTTGGACTCTAAACCTCTTTAATCATCTTTGGAGCCTCCATATTCCTTAAGGCCTCAATCTTCTCCAGATTGGCCTCACTTCCTCTTAAGTTTCACAATGATACCAAGAACTTTTCCGACGCGACTCTATATGAGCATTTCAACGTGTTGAGCTTCTTACTGTATTTTCAAAGAATGCCAAAAATTTCTAACAAGTCCTCTAAATGGTTCATCGATCGCTGCGACTTCACCAATATATCATCCATGCGGACCTCTATTGACCATGCAATCTGATCTCTGAACATCGGATTTACCAGTCTCTAATAAGTGGCTTCGACATTCTTCACCAAATGGCCTGACAAGGTAACAGTACAGTCCTAGGTCTGTTATGAAGCTGGTATATTCTTGGTCGGGATGTGCATTGGAATTTGATTATAACTCGAGTAAGCATCCATGAATGATAGTAATTCATGGCCGACAGTTGAATCTACTAGCTGGTCAATTTTTGGTAATCGAAACCTATCCTTTGGGCATGCTTTAATCAAGGCCGAATATTCGATGCACGTCCTCCATTTCCTATTAGACTTCTTAACTAAGACTGGATTAGATACCCACTCTTAGTATATAGCGTTGTGGATGAAGCTGTTGTCTTTTAGCTTATCCACTTCTTTTTTCAGCATAGCGGATTGCTCCAGACCTAAACTACACCACTTCTGTTTCACTGGGAGACACATGGGGTTCACATTCAATGCGTGGTATATTATCTTCGGCGAGATTCCACACATGTCAGAATGTGTCCAGGCAAACACATCTAGGTTTTCCCAAAGAAAACCCATCAACTCCTTCCTCATCCTTACACCAAGCTGAGAGTCGATTTTTAGGACCCATGTAGGATTATCCTGACTGACCGGGATGCAAATCGTCAACTCAATAGAGGCCGCCCTCGCATCCTCTGACTCTTTCCACGGATCCATGGCATTATGGAACCTGCTATGCCGATCGAGCCAGGGCTTAGGCAGTGGTAGCTATGCGTCCATCGTCTTGATGCATGGAGTCTTCTTTACATCTTTTCCCTTTTCATGCCACTTTGCTTCCTTTAGCTCCACGATGCAACATTCATTTCTGACACTCTGGCCTCCTTGAATGATGCCCACCCTGTTCTCCATAGGAAATTTCATTATCAAGCTCCATGAGGTAAGGGCCACTCGGAAGCTAGGTAGGGCCAGTCGGCCGAAGAAACCGCTATAAGTAGAAAAAATATCCATCACTACGAAGGTCACACACCCGCACTCTATTGCAATCACCTTCACCTAGAGCCACTTGTAAATCCACACAACCCATAGGCTCTATCACCACTCCATTAAAACCCTGAATGCGGGACTTACATGGCTTTAGATCTTGGCTATCCACCAGCATCTGATCGTAACCTTTTTTGAACAAATTGTTGACCGAACTACCACAGCCAACCTACACCGGCCCAATCATGGCCGATATCATTAAGGGATCCAATGTGGGTGCTTCAACCCCATCGGCATCCCTGTTTCTCAATACAATATCATTAGTCATTGTCTTAAGCTGCTTTGTCGGAGCTCCGTCTTCGACAACAAAGCAACTTTCCTGCATAACATACTTCAAAGAACTTGCATACCTCTCTATCTCATTCCAACTCTTCGCATCCGGATGAGGTCCACTAGACATAATGTTAATAACCAATCTTTTCTCGAGCTGCCTAGGCAGGTCATCATTAGGCCTAGCCTGACCCCTTTGGAGCAACTTCCCCTGGGGTTTAGCATTCTCTTACTTGCCCATCCTATGGGGTTTCACATACTGGGAAGCTTCTTTTTATAGATCAGATCCTCAATTACATATTGTAAGTGTTTGCACTCATTCGTGTTATGACCGTGGGTCTCGTGGAAGTGAAAATACTTCCCAAATATCTTCTCTCTCTCAATCGACTCCCTAGGAGCCGACTTATTATACTATTCAGTACCCTACATCATAAGGTATATATTCTCAACCGAAATGTTCAGTGGTGTATAACTTCCATATTTCGGATGTCTCTTAAAATCAGGCTTCCTGCCTCCATCACCATGATTGTTCTTCTTCTGGTTATTGCCTTTGTTTCCCATATTTATTGCTACATTTTGAGAACTTTCACCGGATTGCTTCACAGCCACATTATTATGAGTTACTTCAGCCGATTGGCCACCATCAACCTCCTCGGCGGTTGTACTTGCCTCTTCCAAGTGCAAGAACCGGTCGCCTTCCTATAGAATACATCCATAGTCCATGGGGGTTTCATCTTTAACCACCTTCCAAAGTCTGTATTAGGATACATCCCCCGGTCAAAGCCATCAACACAATGTCCTCTTGTGCATTGCTGACTTCTGTCACCACCGTATTGAACCTGCTCAAGAATTTCCTAAATTGATTCACACACTCTTCGAAAGAGGTTTGATAAAGACATCATGTCCTTTGGGATGTGCTGTGTGCAAACGGAATTGCTCAACAAACTTTCTTGCCAGTTGATTGAAAGATGATATGGACCTCGATGGAAGTCGAGTGAACCACATTGTTGCTACACCTTCAAGGAAAATTGGAAAACACCTACATCTCACGGTGTCCATCGCCCTTGCCATGTCCATATGCCATTTGTATTTTAGCGAATGCCACCTTGGATCCATCCTCCCATTGTAGGATGGCATCGTTGACACTGCGAACCTTTGGGGTATTCCTCACGCAGTATCTCCACGGTGAATGGGTTCCTGCTAGGGGAAAGCCCCACTCTTCGTTATTTCTCTTTTGGTTCTCACTCACTAGTTTCTTTATGTATCGTTTAGTGAATTTGGCTCGACTTGATCTACTAGACGGCAATAATCATAGCCTGCCCTGATTGTTTGGTTCCGCAAATGGTTTCGGTTAGTTCCATGATACCTGGGTTCTCCTGTTTTTGGGAGAACCGTTTGTCCGGTAGACACATTCTTATGGTTTCTATGGTGCAGATCAGTAGCAGTCGCCTGAATTCCAAAATTCTGGTCGTCGGCAACATGACCAACATTACCATCAACATCATCTTCCAAGACATCAACACATTCGTTGGCCAACTCAAGGAAATAGTGTAACAACCCGCACCTCCCGACATACCGATCCAAAACCTAATATGACTTTCGAACACGTCATATTGAGAAATATGAGCTATTGAGATTTTGAAGCCTTAAAGAGCATAATTACAAGGGTAAATTCTAAGACATTCTACACTTTCAGACCTACCGGTGGAAGGAATTCAAATATAAATACAATAAACAATCATTTAGTAAAACAACCTCCAAAATACTTGATTTACATATAAACTATTTTCCAAAGTACTACAAAAGTTTGACAAACTTTTAATATAATAGGTATGTACAAGATGAACAATAAATGATATAAAAACTCCAACGTGAAGCTCCTTTCTCCATGTACCATGCCAAATCAACTGCTAACCTATCATCCTATTGTGGTAAAATGAAAATAAAGGGGCGGGTCAGACAAAAGTCTGGTGAACGAGTACAATTTTAATATGTGATGATCATGTGCAGATAGATACAGTGCTACTCTAAATGACATAAGGTGCATTACAAGTGTCTGTAAACTCTTAAGGTCCAATACCTAAGGGTTCATGTTTGTACCAAAAATGGGCACAACACTCTTCGGAAGTTTTTGAAGAGATAAAAGTGAAGAATGAAAATTAAAACTGTGGGTTATCTAACAAAAACTCCAAATAACAGAAAGTAAATTGCAAAGACAAGCGATTTAGAGTGGTTCGGCGTTTTTGCCTACGTCCACTATGAAGTTTGATGATTTTATTGCTCGATACTTGAAGATTACAATTCTTTATACTGTAATACAACTGAATTTATATGCTAAGTCTCAATCTAAAGCAGCGGCGGTGTTCTGGAGTAAATCTGGCAGAATCTGGGTGCTCTTCAGTACTTAGAATTCTCCGACCCCTTTTCTGAATGACCAGGGGCTCTATTTATAGGTGTAGGAGGCTGATATTTCGCCTAAAATTCGGGGAGACCGCTTCTGGCACGTGAGGGGGCCCACATGGCCGAAATCTGGAGATCCGGGCCCACTTTGGGATCGATTCGACCCTTGGTTCGAATCAATCAAGAAATCATCCAATCGAGCTGAAATTTGGTGTGAACATTCTTCATCATGTACTTAAGCTTCTGTGAAAATTTCATGGCATTTGGACTTGTAGAACTCGAGTTATGATCGATTCAAGATTGTATTTCCGGTTGACATGCTCCCTTCGAATCGATGCTTTTCGCGCTCCAGGAATGGATTCGAAGTAGAGCAACTTCATGGATTCGAAGCACTCCATCTTGATGGATTCGAAGGAAGGCATCTTGATGGATTCGAAGGAAGGCATCCTGATGGATTCGAAGCACTCCATCTTGATGGATTCGAAGGAAGGCATCCTGATGGTTTCGAAGCACTCCATCTTGATGGATTCGAAGGAAGGCATCTTGATGGATTCAAAGCAAGGTCACTGGATGGATTCGAAGCACAGTGACACCTATGGACTCGAAGCAAGGGAAACTTGATGGATACGGAGTGTGGCCACATTGATGGATACGAAAACATGGCCTTTCCCTTTAACTTGCATCCATCATAACTTGAGCACATGAACTCGGATTGACTTGAAACTTGGAACGTTGGCTCTCATAGCTTTTCTAGTCATGTCTTATCAATTATAGCTCAATCTGGTCTCAGACAAAATTCATCGATATCCAGGGTAGACCTATGTGCACTAGATGTCCATAACGAGCGACTCTAGGTTTCTGATCAATTCCTTGGTATCTCGGCCTTGCCAAAAGGCGGGATAACATTTGCCCCCCAAAGTACGCCTTGTGGAAACATGACGTGCTTTGAAAAGCTGCAATTTCTCTCTGAACAATTATCATATCTTTCGTTGAAAGTTGTACTCTGTATTGCTGTAACTGACTGCTGTATGATAGTGATTTGTCGTTCACTATTGTATTTGTCATCAGGCAAGCATTCAACTCCTGTAAATTTTGAAAATTGAATGTTAGTCTGTCATACATGTACGTATGTTAACCTGGCTCCTGTTAACGTTTGCACGTTCGCGAGTAGTTGTCAAGTTCTTTAGTTTTTTGTTTGGATTGAGTTTCGTATCGATGGATACAAAAGTAATGCTTTGTATCGATGGAGTCGAACGATCTAGACGTAATCATGCAGTGAGGCTTCACAGAGGATATGCCATTTCTCATTCCTTCATTCAAGAAGAATTCCCGATTATGGATAATCTTCGGTAGGAGTCATCCATGACTCCTTTTCCAGATCCATCTCCAAGATCTAGTTGATCTTCATATGTCAATGCCTAGAATAATAGTATTTTAACTGGGACAAAGTCTATTTGTCGTGCATCCCCAGAACTGGCTAGCTTGGCGATTGATTCAGCCTTTTTGTTTAGTTCTCTGAGGATTTGTGTAGTGGTGTAATAGTCGAAGCCGACTGGTAGCTTTTGGACCCGGTTGAGATAAGGAGCAAGACATTGCCCCCTAGTCAGATAATCTTCCCTGACTTGGCATACTACTAACTGGTAATCACATAAGACATGTAAAGTTTCCACTCGTAGTTTTCTTGCAAGTTTGAGCGCCAAGGCTTCATAGTTAACTTCGTTATTTGTTGCAAGGAAGTTGAGTTTTAGGGCGTAGCAGGTTGTTTGTTCCTCAAAAGTCGTTAACGCAACTTCGATGTTAGAAAGCCGATTATTGGAAGTTCTATCGGGGTACGTTCTCCATCGGTTGGATGGTTCTCCACTGTTCTTCGGATAATCGTCCGATGTAGTGAATTCAGATATGAAGTATGCTAATGTTTGACCATGGAGAGCTCTCCGACGGAGATAAGTGATATCAAATTGGCTTAGCTTGATATTCCATTTGAGTAGCTTTTCAGGTATCTAAGGTTTCTATTGGACCTATCGTAACGGTTGGTCGATATGGATGTTAACAAGGTGATCTTGTCAATTGCCAGCCTTCATCATATTCTGGTCTTTGGATTTGTTTATCTTCACATAGCATTGCGACGCTTATGGCGTGTGTTGACACGGCCCAATTGATGCATAAATCTTCGCGATCCAAAGGCTTGGGTTAAATGGAAGGTCTCTTTAAGCAATCTATTAGAGCTGCTTGGTTGTCCTCGGTACATGGGTGTCTCTAATTGTCGGAATTTTTTAGAAATTAGTCTTGATTCCATGAGAATTGATGATGAAAACAAAGAATCTTTCTGATGTAATGATGAAAGAGCATTTTAAAGGGTTGAGTTTGATCCTGCATTTTCTGGAGAGCACTAAATATCTCTGCCAAGTCATCGATGTGGTTGTTTGATAGTCATGATCTCACAAGCATATTAACCACATCTACCTTTATCGATCGGTCGATCTAATTTTTGAATGGTCAGTCGCCCATGAGTTTGGGTATTGATTTGATGATTCTATCTCTAGGCATCCTTTCGGTCGCAACCTAGAGTTGTTACGAATATCAAGCATGGGTCATAGGTTGAAATTGTCATAGTTAACTCTCGGATAATTACTCTTTTGCCCCCAGTGACGGGTTGGTGGATGCATTACGCGGACGGTCTAGTCTCGTCCTAGCGGTGTTTATACTATAGTTCAAGCTTTTAGAATTAGAGTTCATTGATGAATGGTTGAATCATATTAATCTTATCTTCTTGCTCGTGCCCCCAAGTCTGGGGAGTATCTCGACAAGTGGCAAGGTAGACAATGTCTGCTTCAATTTTGTATTATATTCCATTGAACCGTAGGATCAAATTAACGGACGGAGGGCCGAGTCTTGCCTATCATGCATTATGTTCTAGTTCTTTCCTCTAGGCGGAATACATTGTTACTTTGCCGACATTCGGACATAAGCTAGATTCTGGATGGTCAATGACATTCGCTCTGCTGCTTATGTCGCCATACTTTGGGCAAAAACTGAAGAGTGAATCGTCTAGTCAGATCCAATGCAAGATTGGTGCTTCCCTTGTCGAATCTAGGGTAAGAATCAGTGTGCAGATGTTTAGGTTGCACTTGTTTCGAATCGTTCTTTTAGCCAGATCATGGTAAGAGTCAATGAATAAATGATCGCGTTGCATTCATTTGGAGTTGGCTGATCAACCATGTCCATTTCGATTTATGTTCTCCCGTTAGATCTAGGGATAAAGTCAGCTCAAATGCAGTCATGTCATGCTCATTTGGTCTCATGCTCTTCTTGACGGATCGAAGGAAGGCGATGAAGGACGAATGGTCAAGTCACACTCATTCATGGTTTATTCTTTTATCCGTGCTATGCTGGTCGAAGATATTCGATGCATGCTCGGGTCACATCGATTTGTAGTTGAAGAGGATTGATATTGACCATTGATTCGACGGCATGATGCAGAATGCTCGGACCTCATTTCCTGTCAATCCGATGGTATGATATGAAAGGCGCAGATCGACATTGCCCGTCGATCCGGCGGTATGATATGATTGGTTGCTTGTAACTTTGGGCGTCATTATGTTTGGTTGGCATTAAGGCCTCCTTGCAGTCGTTGCCTTAAGTTTTAATGGACGCTAAGCCGGAGAGGCAACGAGTCACCTTTCTCTTCTTTCAGTAATTTGTACTTCTGCCCCCAGTCTTGGGGATAAGCCGTAATAGGCGTTATGCAATATTGTTTACTGCTTAATTTTAACATCCACACTCTGGGGATTTGTATCTTTATGACAACTGTTGATCACTCATTTTCATGTGTTGAGTCTGTGCCTATGCTCGGGGAATGAGTGATGTAACTTGGTTGAGATGCAGTCGAAGTCGTTAGGTGGACGGGTCCACCCTCCTCGAGGCCGTACTTGATGGAGATGCAGTCGAAGTCGTTAGGTGGACGAATCCACCCTCCTCGAGGCCGTACTTGATGGAGATGCAGTCGAAGTCGTTAGGTGGACGGGTCCACCCTCCTCGAAGCCGTAGTTGGTTGTAGTTTATACTCCGGCTCGAGCTCTCGGAGTCCGGAGTTAGTTTAATGTTTATACTCCAGTTCGCGCTCTCGGAATCCGGAGTTGGTTAATGTTTATACTCCAGTTCGCGCTCTCGGAAGCTGGAGTTTGTTGATGTTTATACTCCGGTTCGCGCTCTCGGAATCCGGAGTTAGTTAATGTTTATACTCCAGTTCGCGCTCTCGGAAGCTGGAGTTTGTTGATATTTATACCCAGCTCGCGCTCTCGGAGTACTCTGGGGTTTTGTGAATGTTTATACTCCGTCTCGCGCTCTGGGAGTACGGAGTTGAATGAATGTTTATACTCCGCCTCGCACTCTGGGAGTACGGAGTTAAGGAATGTTTATACTCTGCCTCACACTCTGGGAGTACGGAGTTAAGGAATGTTTATACTCCGCCTCGCACTCTGGGAGTACGGAGTTAAGTAAAAAGTTTGTACCCAGCTCGCGCTCTCGGAGTACTCTGGGATTTTAGGAAAATGTTTATACTCCGCCTCGCACTCTGGGAGTACGGAGTTAAGTGAAAAGTTTGTACCCAGCTCGCGCTCTCGGAGTACTCTGGGATTTTAGGAAAATGTTTATACTCCGCCTCGCACTCTGGGAGTACGGAGTTAAGTGAAAAGTTTGTACCCAGCTCGCGCTCTCGGAGTACTCTGGGATTTTAGGAAAATGTTTATACTCCAGTTCGCGCTCTCGGAAGCTGGAGTTTGTTGATGGATCGCCATGTATCAGTTTTTGTCCAGCTTTTTGTGTAGCGATGTGCCCCCGAGCTTGGGGTTTCACTTAGCGAGAGATCGGTAGGATCCTAATTACTTTTCACTTATCCGCCCACAACGAAGGATGAGATATAATTTATAGATGGTTGAGTCGCATCCATGTTCATTTGGATTTTGCTTCTGCCAAGCCTAAGGAGTAAGATTATTGTTTCGGAAAACTTTGAGCTCGAGAAGAGGAGAGGATGGTAGAACTACATCCACTTTGAGTTGTGCATATTCCCTTAAGTCAGGGGCAAGAATTGAAGAGCTGATGGACAAGTCATGTCCATTTTATACTGCGTTCTTCTGATTGATCTGAGGAAGAGAGTTGAAATGATGGCTCATGATGGTTAGTGAGTAGGCAGTCAGTTGTTGATGACTTTAAATTGAGGGTTGGCCCCTGATGAAGTCGGTTTTAAGGCATGATTGTTTTGCCGAATCACAGACGCAAACTGGGGAGTGAACGGTCAAATCATATCCACTTTAAACGTGTGTTCTCAAATAATCCCAAATGTCTAATGTAGGATTGGATGCATGGATGGTGACATCACGTCCACCCTAGATGTGACTCCGATTTTATCAGGCATCAGAAGAAGCATAAGTATTTTGGCAAGCTTCAAGTACGAGATGGAGAGTGCATTGTTGGGACATATAACTCTAAGTCTTTCTTACATCTCCTAATTAAATTACATAGGCGGATGAGTGGATGGTCGGTTGCATCCACTTTGTACTAGGGTTCTGACCTTGTCGGTCTCTTCCGCTTTGATGCCTTGCCCCCAGTCAGGGGCATATAGTAGCCGATGAGTGGTCGAATCATGCTCATCTCAATGATTTGATCATGGTCCGCGGAGGTTGTTTTGCACCCAATCTTAAGTACTCGGTTACCTGCATCATTTGCAAGTAGTTTAATTCAAGTAGGTCATATTTCGCAACGTAAATGAAATTGAATTAGAAATAATTCAAAAGAGATCAGATCAAGTCTCATTGATAAGTGAGGCAACGTCGTATGCTCGCTATTGCACATCATTCCAGCCCTTCTCAGTTGGAAGTCTAATGCAAATGGTTCAATTTGATCAAAGTCTTTGATTGATAGGAGTCGGATGTTCCCGGTCCTTCGTTTTATAGGGCTTGCACATATTGTTGGAGCTATCCTTTCCGGAGCAGCCTTATGGCGTTGGTGCTCACGGTAGCCATTTAGAGAAGAGGAGTTTTCCGATCTAGAGTATGGAGCAGGTCCCCTCCTTATCTTGTTATGTTGATCCTTCATCTGATTCATCAACTCAAAAATGGCCTAGACATGTTGGTGTAATTGTCGGCGGCGGTCCACCAGTTCTCTTGCTAAAGTCTGGAAATAAGCGCTGGTGATGAATTCATTTATGGGTATCGGCAGCAACTGGCTGCGGGCTTTGGATAAATTCGTTGGCTGCCAGCTTCATCATTCACTATATCCATATGAGAAGTATAACTAGTATATCTAACCTTGATTGACTGTGTCTTCTAAGGAATGAGGGAAGACATCCGCGTTTAATGGCACTCGTCACCCTTGGTAGTGTCGGGGGTTGTATTTACATAGTAAACCGACATAGTTAACATGTCGAATTTTCATTGGAAGTTCTGCATGTAGGATGGTTTCAAAGAATAGGTCTCGACCGGGAAAGATTCTCCAATCGCCATTATGATCAAGTCCATTTTATTGCCAAGGGGTTTTGTAACACTGGTGAATGATGTATGCACGATTGTCCAACGTTTGAGTGGTTTGGTGACACCGATTGGATGGTGAGTTGGTAAAGATGGGCTCATAGATTGTTGATTATTTCTAATTTTCACCCAGATAGGAGACCTATATAGGGTATTAAGGAAGTCTTCTTGAGGTTGTATACAATGATTTTAGTCATGTGGACGTAGAATGATTAAAATGCGGGCATTTGAAGATGGTTCAGCGGTGACCAGCTATGCTTTGAGTTGGTAGAGTAGACAGCGTAGGGGAGTCGTCATATTAGCCATCGTGCCATAGTTGTCAATTCAGGAGTTTGAAAGCTGGTCAATTGGAGGAAGTTGCATTCCACCTTACAAGCATGATATATTAATCAACCCCAGTTCTTGGCATATTAACTAGGTTCTCCAGCCTCTAGGAGTACGGCTGAGTAGCATTTCTTTACCCATTCCTTGATTGCAACTCAACATTTGTTGTTGTGATCTCATATGTCTTGTTCAGTCATGGAACAATTAGAAGCACGGATGGAATGTTCCTTCACTAAATTGGTGATTGAATTCACTATGCGGAAAAAAAAAATTTAGCCTCTTTTTAGGAAATTTGGGTCGTACCCGAAAAATAATTTTTTGAAATTTTGTATCGATACGAATTGGACACAGATGGATCAATACGAGCAGCGTGCGAGTATCGATACGAATTGGAGCAGTTGCGATCGATACGAACAGAGCGCAGGCAAAGCAGATCGAGTCGAAGTGATCGATTCGAACGGAGCGATGCAAAGTAGATCGAGTCGAAATGATCGATTCGAACAGAACGATGCAAAGTTGATCGATTCGAAGTGATCGATACGAACCGGGATCGATCGAATCGATACGAACGGAGTGATGAGAAGCAGATCGATTCGAAGTGATCGATACGAACAGGGATCGATCGAATCGATACGAACGGAGCGATGCGAAGCAGATCGATTCGAAGTGATCGATACGAACAGAGTGATGAGAAGCAGATCGATTCGAAGTGATCGATACGAACAGGGATCGATCGAATCGATACGAACGGAGCGATGCGAAGTTGATCGATTCGAAGTGATCGATACGAACAGAGTGATGAGAAGTAGATCGATTCGAAGTGATCGATTCGAACTTTGGCATTTTTTCTGGATACAAAAATATGGATACGAAATGATTGATGAATGCAGTTCCTCTTAGATCTTGAGCAATCTGAATAGAATAGATGGAACCACTTGACGACAGATCTGGATCTCCCCCTTAGATTTTTGCAATCTAACTACGGTAGTAGATCCACAGAGCAGGAGAAAAGCAAGGTTTTTCTCAGTGAAAGCACCAAAGTGTTTGTACCAAAAATGGGCACAACACTCTTCGGAAGTTTTTGAAGAGATAAAAGTGAAGAATGAAAATTAAAACTGTGGGTTATCTAACAAAAACTCCAAATAACAGAAAGTAAATTGCAAAGACAAGCGATTTAGAGTGGTTCGGCGTTTTTGCCTACGTCCACTATGAAGTTTGATGATTTTATTGCTCGATACTTGAAGATTACAATTCTTTATACTGTAATACAACTGAATTTATATGCTAAGTCTCAATATAAAGCAGCGGCGGTGTTCTAGAGTAAATCTGGCAGAATCTGGGTGCTCTTCAGTACTTAGAATTCTCCGACCCCTTTTCTGAATGACCAGGGGCTCTATTTATAGGTGTAGGAGGATGATATTTCGCCTAAAATTCGGGGAGACCGCTTCTGGCACGTGAGGGGGCCCACATGGCCGAAATCTGGAGATCCGGGCCCACTTTGGGATCGATTCGACCCTTGGTTCGAATCGATCAAGAAATCATCCAATTGAGCTGAAATTTGGTGTGAACATTCTTCATCATGTACTTAAGCTTTTGTGAAAATTTCATGGCATTTGGACTTGTAGAACTCGAGTTATGATCGATTCAAGATTGTATTTCCGGTTGACATGCTCCCTTCGAATCGATGCTTTTCGCGCTCCAGGAATGGATTCGAAGTAGAGCAACTTCATGGATTCGAAGCACTCCATCTTGATGGATTCGAAGGAAGGCATCTTGATGGATTTGAAGGAAGGCATCCTGATGGATTCGAAGCACTCCATCTTGATGGATTCGAAGGAAGGCATCCTGATGGTTTCGAAGCACTCCATCTTGATGGATTCGAAGGAAGGCATCTTAATGGATTCGAAGCAAGGTCACTGGATGGATTCGAAGCACAGTGACACCTATGGACTCGAAGCAAGGGAAACTTGATGGATACGGAGTGTGGCCACATTGATGGATACGAAAACATGGCCTTTCCCTTTAACTTGCATCCATCATAACTTGAGCACATGAACTCGGATTGACTTGAAACTTGGAACGTTGGCTCTCATAGCTTTTCTAGTCATGTCTTATCAATTATAGCTCAATCTGGTCTCAGACAAAATTCATCGATATCCAGGGTAGACCTATGTGCACTAGATGTCCATAACGAGCGACTCTAGGTTTCTGATCAATTCCTTGGTATCTCGGCCTTGCCAAAAGGCGGGATAACAGTTCATATCTAACACGCAGACACTAATGATCGACCAACGTCACTAGAGTCATCCAATAAAAAAATACAGCCCGTAGGCGAATGTAGGAACTGCTCTCCCATAAATAGCTATAACATCGCTACGCTTGGAGAGGGAAAAACCTAAAATGCAAACTCGCTGTATGACTCATCGTATGCACCTGTGTCCATCTCTCGATCGTAGTGCTAAATGGCTCTTATTTTACTGCACTAGCGTCCACCTGTACCATGTCGCATAAGATTCGTGTGTAAAAGAACTCCCATTAGTACCGGGCTCCTTTCTACTCTATTGCCACTTATCGTGTTACTCCAGGCTTGACTGTCCATATAGAATCCCCAGTTAGCACCGGGCTCACTCAATTGGCATCACTATCAGCACCACGCATCTACCGCGGAACTCCCACATGTCTCTGCGAAATAGACTCCCAATTCTTAATCTGCAAAATACATCGCCCTAGTAGACTCTCGATACTCAATTGGGTATTTACTTGTTACCCAATACCGCGATGACCTAATGTCCTTTGATAGAGAACTGACTTCCCTAAAATCTCTAGCATGTACTTAGCCCAAAATAAGCTCAAACAGACAATTTCCATTTATATAATTTTTAATTGAAATTATATAATTTTTATTATCAACTTGGGCCTTGGAACGAGGTTCACAATATGCAGTTTTCATTATGAACGGCCATTCCTCGTTCCTCGATGGTCGACCGCTGGGGGGTCCAGGATCGGCCATTCATGAACAAAATTTAGGGTTTCTGCTAATTTAATTATCGATTTTTATTGGTTGTTTAATCAATGTCGTTATCAGTTATTGGTGAACCCTAATTACTAAATGAACAGTCTAATTATCAAGTTGCAATTCAATTTAGGGTTTGCAGATTCAGGTGTAAAAAGGGGTATATACATCAATATCCAATTAACAGTTTACTGTAATTCTTATTCTAAGATTATAGATTTAAGTTAGGGCTTTAAATATTCAATTTGGGTTCCTAATATCCTAAATCAATTAAAATAGCCTAAGTCTAACTGTAATAATCATCTTATCAAAGTTGTTCCTACTCACCTCAAGCCTAAGTTCTTTCTATTTGCTTTGCTTAAGAATTGCTTCTCCATATGCAAGCATCGCTTTCTCCTTCTAGATCCAATTACCAATGTTCTTATAGGTTGATTTTATTTTGATTTTTAAGAATATTTGGGTTTATATAAGAGGATGGATTTTGGCAGAGTTTTGTTATAGTAAAGTGTTATGTTGATTTTATGGTTAGGTTAGGATGGAATTTATAGGTGTTGGAAAATAGTATAGGCCATTAGATGTAGGTTAGAGAATATTTACTGTTATCTCATTCACTCATCAATTGCTTAGCTGCAAAGTAACCATCTCAACCACTCAAACAAAGCACCGAACAATCCAAATTTTAACGTGAATGGTCGACCACTCAAGCCCACAGGTCGACCATTCATGGCCACAGGTCGATCTATATAGTTTGACCATTCAAATGCACAGGTTGACCGTACAAATGTAGTGGTCGACCCTAAGTCATACTTTATTTTATTTATTTTTTTGTTTATTTTATTTCAATTCTTCCTTTACCCGTAACTTCTTCATATTATCTACGATTTTAAAGTGTTATATTTGACAATCGTCCAGAAACTTGCTACGAAAGCAATGGTGTAGGTTTCATAGCCAAATTCGGATGTTTGTGGAAATTTCCTTTGTTGTCCTTGTTTTAATTAAATTTACTTTTCTTTTTAAATTTCCGTTAAAATTTCCATTAAATTTCCAGGATGTTACATTCTCTCCCCATAAAAGGATTTCATTCCCAAAGTCTTAAAGGACGGAAAAATGTAACTTATACACACAACAACCAACCGCTACAACCATATACTCATCCATCATCCATGAGCAATCATTGTCCTTAGAAATTTTCTAATGCAATATGTACATATATATGCAATATGAAATGCACGTGAACCAATACCAATGCAAAAGAGTAAGTGATCTACTGATCCAGTTGACCTCCTATCATGCAAATGGTCATGCCATGCATCCACATATATGCAATATCCTAAATAAATATACTTGCAATTCTATATGTAAGAACAACCATACAACCCATATGCAACATCCACTTGCATAACATCAACTAGCACAACAACAATCAAACATCCATATATATCGTATCTAACCAGCTAAACAATAAATAAAAGATAATGTGAATGTGTGTGTGCTACATAGAAGATATACTATCCTAAACGTGTAAACAAATACAATCGAAACAATACATCCAAATACATTAATTAGCATCCATCATCCATAAGATTTTCTATTGACACGTTGCAACCATTCCTACCATACAATGGTCTCTACCTAACAAGACCTAAATATAAAGGTAATCAATGATTTCCTAACCCGTTTAGTTTTCCTAAATGACACGGTTTGATCAAGGTAGCTGCACCATATGGAAATTTCCACAAGTGCCTAATGACGGCTTCCCAACAATTTGGACGTATTTTATTTTGCCTTAGCGATTTTCTACTTGTCTACTCTCTATTATGGACACGGCTCCACAGACTACCCCATATGGCTCCTGACGGTACTTGCTTTCTGCCTATCTGGTGCAGTCTTAGCCCTTCTATAAATCGAATCCCGACTACCCTTACCAACTTTCACTACTGGCATACAGTTTCAATTCAATTATATGTGCATTCGTAACTTTTCAAAACCCTTTCTACTGTAACATTTCGTATCTAGAGGCCAAAAGCTAAGCGCTACAGATGTTGCACTCATCCATAGTATTAACTTCTGGTGACAAAATACGGTAATGCTAATGGTATCCATAATATCAGAAGCATTTGAATATAAACAAAATCATAGTTTTTTAAAAAACAACATTTTACTGATTACATTCCAAAACAAATTTATATCCAAGTTACATAATCTCATAATCGTTTCCCAGGTAAAGATCAAATATAATTACAATAATACACCAAGAGCGACATATGACGATCCCCTCTTGGTTGATCAGAGTAAATATAGTCATATCTAACTTAATATAAATAGTGGAATCAAAAAAATGAAACTGTAACTCCTAATTAGCTATCCGTCAGCCACCTACTCAGCTTTGGAAGCTTTATTCGCCAAAATTTCAAAAACCTGAAAACCTCAACCTACAACCTACTCAAATCAATTTTGAGCACACAAGAGTTTAAGGGGAAACAAAAATTTTGAGTCAGACATAAAGCCTGGTGTGAATAATACTTTTACTGATATTAAGTGAGACCACGCCGCTTAGCGGAACGGGTTTCCCCTCACTAATATCCTCTTTAAAACATTTATTTTGCAAATCCTTTCCCGCAACCAAACTGGTTAATAAACTGATGTAATAATAATGATAATAATAATAGCTAAGTCCATTAAGCTATAATCAGATAACTAATGGACTATCTGTCCACAAGTAGTAAATGGACCATCTGTTCGAAATCTGGGCCGACTGCCCACAAACTGGACTAACTGTCCGCAAACTGGACTAACTGTTCGCAAACTGGACTAACTGTTTGCATCAAAATGGACTATTTGTACGAATCATTTTCTTAGGGTTAACTACCCTTCATCTTTTTCCTTGAAATCCTTTACCAAATTATTTAACCTTTTAAATCATACTTATACCAGGAAAATATATTCTTAGCTTTACTCTAAGCAATTTTACCATGATATATGCACTTTACTCAAAATAATGTTGATGAATTTTAATAAGGATTGACTATCCTTTCAAAGCAAGGTAAAACCTTTTTTAACCTGAAAATACTTGGGCTATATTGCCTATTAAATACATTTGTAACCTTTGTTTAAAACCTTTAAACAACCCTTTCAAAACCCCTGAAGGTTACCCCCTCGAAACCATTGAAAGTGACCCTTTCGAAACCATTTAAAAGCCTTTCCTTTGAAAGCTTCAAAACATTGGACATCCCTCATAAAACCTTTAAATATTGCCCTTCGAAAACATAGGAAAAACCTTTCCTTTCGGCCCTTTCGAAACCTTAAGGAACCACCCCTTCGAAATCATTCACCAAAACCCTTTCGAAAGCATTAAAATACTAAACCTTTCAAAAGCCTTTGGGTTCAATTTAAAACACGTGGAAACTTTTTGAAACCATTCAAAAATTTACCCCTTCGAAACCTTTGAAAACTTTTTCGGTCGAAACCCTTTGGATTATGCCTTCAAGTAGAGAAAAAGGATAAGAAACCCATTAAAGTCGAAAGCATTTGTTTCGAAACCATTTAAAACTGTCTCTTTCAAAACCATTTGGGTTTTACTTCAATCATAGAAAAAGGGTCTTCAAAACATTTAAGTCGAAAGCATCTATTTCGAAATCATTTCCCAAGCAAAGAAGTGATGGTGTCGAAACCATCCCTTCGAAAGCATTGGAGAAGTGGTCAGGTTTTTAGAAAACAAAACAACCCTTTCGAAACCATCTTGATCGAAAGGTAGGAAGCGGCAGCTAAAGGCTTCGACTCAATGGAAAGTAATCATTTAAAACAAAAGCGCAACCCAATCGAAACCATTTCTTTAAATCCATTTGACCTAGTCGAAAGCTAACTAAGTCGAAAGCTACTTAATCGAAAGCAAACATGCGCAATTTCTTTTGAAAGAAAAGTAATGCCTCAACCCCTTCGGAACCCCTAGTGTCGACTCTATTCCTTCCGCCAACATCCAATTCACTACGTACCAGTTCCCTGATACCATGTGCATTGGTTTCGACTGTGTCGGAAGCGAAGGCAAGGATGCAGAACTTGGTGCCGAAAGCATCGAAACAGTGAAAACCATGTTGATTAGTCCTTTTAAACTATTTCTTTTGTACCTAACCTGCCTTATTTGTCTAAATCTGATTGGTTGCCATTGTACTTTTTCAAAAGTGCTGCCAACTTTCCAGAATTAACAAATTTAAATTATTTGCAGAAAGCCCCTTCTCCTTCCTTAATTATATAAAACAATTAATTCGCATACCTTAAATAATTTTATATAACCATTAAAACACTTAGGAAAATTCTACAAAAATTGCAGAAAATCTCTTTTAATATGTTTTCCAACATATAAAATTTTTAGATCCAATTCTTTTATTATTTAACTATAAATAATTTATAATCCAAATTATTATTTTACTTACTAGAAAATTCATATAAATTCCACATAAATTCAGAAAATTATGAAAATTGAAACCCATCTCCAAAATAATATTTCTGGTCTATATAAAAATTCGCAAGGCATTTGGATGTCATTTTATAGGGTTTTCACCCTAAAACATATCATAAATTCAGTATGAACAACCATAATTCATCAACAAGTATATATAACCATTCCATCATTCGAAAACATGGCAAATCAATGCAAAATATTAGGAATTCATCTTAAAACTGAAAACGAAATCAATATGAGATGTAATATTATTCACCTTAGCTTTAGAGATTATAGAGATTGAGATGCAAATGAATTTGATTTGAATTAGCTTTTCCTTTAGCTTTTGTTAATCTTCTTCCCCTTTTTCCTTGTTCATGGTGGCCGGCCTTAGTTTGAAAATTTCGAAAATGAAAATTGAACGTGTGTAGGAGAATACACGGCCAATTTAAGGGATATAGGAATGGCTTCTTTCCTATTTTACCCCTCCTCTATTTCAATTTGACTCTTATCTTAATTCATATGTTAAATGGCACGACAACCCTTTAATTAAATCAAATCTCAATCCCCTAATCAACACATTATTTTATTTAATGTAGCTAATTAAATATCCTAATTAATGTTACCAAAAATCTAGGGTGTTACAACTACCAACTCAAATGATGTCGTATTGCACTAAGCTAAATAACTTGAGCATAAGTATGCTCCCACCAACTATAGCTCCATAAAATCCTCAATGCATAACGTACTGCCATAACTCTTCCAGTGGTATGCCTAATCACCTCAACTCCTAGATACAAAGTGGGATAACTCAAATGTGGATGGTGTCTCCTTCTATGGTACTTTCTACTTATTCTTTTGTTACATCTCCATTTTCTTCATAACTATCCAAACTGGCAATTTTTCAAATGTTAATTCCTTTCCAAATTCAGCTCAACCTAAGTCATCTCACTAATGAACCGCCTTTCTTACTCCGAAAGATGAGTCATTAAGGGTAAAAGAAAAAGAAAGATAAGAAGAAAAACAAAACAATAACAGAATCTCGCAACGAAATGAAACAACATATATTAATCAACATAAGATTTTATATAGATACCACCATAATAGTACATCAGAGTCGTAATAGTACAAGTTCCAAATGGGACAGTTATAACTACCTGTCCTTATATCACTAATACAAAATACACACATATATACATAGCGGAATAAGATAGTAACTAGCTAAAGTTAAAGCCACCTACTCTAGCTCCTCCAAAATGCAATCATGAGAAACCTGGATCACTTGGCTACTCATAAAAATTTGAGTACCCAAGAGTTTTGGGGAAAGAAAATAAAACTCCAGGTCATATGTGGGTCTGGTGTAACTAAACTCAAACAACTGAATTATTATTTTTAAAACACTTTTAAAATCAAGGGTATCTTATAAGTCCACACCGCACATAAACATGGATGAGTTTTTACCTTACGATAATCAAAACACTTTTTATAGAAAATCAGTGATATTATGATAATGTCTTGGGTTTAGAAAGTAAATATAGAACATAACTGAAATGCTTGCATCTCACATTCCAAAATATTGGGTACAACTAAATCTGTATGGTACTTATTGGAGAATGGATTCCATGCATAACCAAGTAAGGAACTACCTTTCGAAAGGTGCATCTCTAGATAAAATACACCTGGGGTCTGACAGTAACATCTTGTACCCCTGCTATACAGAACCGACCTACCACTTGACTAGTAGTACCGAATACATCACCACCATGATTGGAATCAGCAACCATACCGGAGCATACAAAAGGGGTCAAATATCAATTCTAGATATGGTAATGACATACCTTGATGGGAGCAACCCACATAACCCTATTGCATACCCAGTTCTGGTCATTTCCAATTGATGAGGCACATGTTTACCTTTACTATAGCTCTGCCACTTGGAATACTAACACTGCCTTCTAGATGTTGACACAATGTCAGTACTCATCCATATAAGTCATTCAGGAGATGAACGATTCGAAGGCACTACTTCCGCTACATGTGGAAATATATTCCATATGCTTAAATTATCATGACACGCTTATCGAAATTAAATCTCTTATATTCATCACGCTTTCGAAGTGCGGTATTTGTGGTAAGTACAAGTCGACTTACTTCCAATAAAAGGTGTCAACTTTTTATTCTAATTATTTTAATTTTGGCTACTTAATGGCATGGATAAGAGATCCTTTAGTTTAAAAACAATTCACTAAGAGAAGAAAGTTGATTTAAAATAAAGAACCGTTGGAGTTTAAAATAAGTTAAAATAATAAATAAATCATCATCAAATCATAAAATAAAGCTTAATTAATCATACTTAAATCAAATTTTAACCTTAATTAATCTTGGTTAAGTCTTAATTAATTACTAATAATTACCCTTAATTAAATAAATATTAATTAAATAATTAAACTCTATTTAAATAATAATTAAACCCTAATTAGTTAAAAATAAATAAATAAATAAATTTATTTAATAAACATTAATTTTAAATTAAACCCTACTTAATTAATAATTAAGTAAATAAATAACTCTTATTTAAATAAAAATTAATTAAATAATTAATTTAAAAATAATAATTAACTTGATTAAATAAAATTAATTAAAATAATTACCTCTTAACTTAATTAATCATTAATTACAACTTTTTAATTAACTACAAATGATTAACTTAATTAATTAATTCTTAAATCTTAATTACTTAACTTAATTACTTAATTAATTAATAATTGTTTTTAACAAATAAATTAATTATTGAACTCATTAATTAAGAGTTAATTAAGTTTTATAATCTCTAATTAAGTTTCAAATGGTTTTCAAAACAATTTTAAAAGAAAGCTTAAAAACTTGAAAATCGTATATTTTCGAATTGTATCCATAGCGACTATGGATGCCATAACTTAGAATCACTTTCTATGCTATTATCCAAACCTCATCTCTTACCTTCCTTGCTTTTGAAAACATTGTTTAAAAACAATTTCCAAAACTCTAATTCAAAATTAGGAACTTTATTTTTTTTCTTTTTGAAACACTTAATAGATCAAAAGCTAAATAAAATGAATTGAACTTTAAAAGGATCTCAAACCCTTTCAACATTTCCAAGTACTAACTTCCGTATCCATCCAACTAAAAATCCAAGAAGACACATAAATAGCATATCATTTCCATAACATAACCAAAATCACAACTCTATAACCTAAGGCACCAGTTTAGCCTTTCAATTCAAGTTCTAATACTAACCACAAATTAGCACATACATACACATCCAAACCGTGCTATAATTCATACAACAACATCGTATATATAGCCATATAACAACATATATATAAAGGTAAGTTCTTTCCAAAAAGATTAGAATTTACTCACCTAGTCTAAACGAAATCTTTTCAAAGTTTTGCAAAAAGACCTAGGATTTTTGAATCCTATGGAACTTTTCTTTGAGCCTAAGCACAACTTGGTTCGGCCATAAGCACTAAAGGGTAAGGCTATGGCTAATTTGGGTGGATATGGGCTTGATATTGAAAGATGAAGTGAAGAAGAGGATGTAGAAGTGTTTTAAACAAGTTGCTTAAGAGATTTAAAGTGGAAATGAATGGATTTTACAACATAAGAATATAGTTAAGAAGCCACGGAAATATTTTCATAAGCTTTAGGAAGTTGTTAAGTGAAAAGGAGAATGAGAAAATGTGAATTTTTTTTAGGAAATTTGCTTTTATAAAATGTTAACAAGATAAATTACCAAACTACTCCCTTGTACTTTGCTCTCCATACAAATACCACCACCTAATCAAAATTCCGCCCCATATATTACATCCCCCCTTTTCATGTCAAAGAAAATATGTTTGTACTTCTTATGTACTTTATGTTGGAAGAGGCATCATATAATAATATATTTTTGAATTTTTTTTTTAAAATAAAAACCTTTGCTTAATTATAAACACATACTTAAGTGCACATTTATTTTCAAGTGCATTCAACCATGATAAACTATATTTTTAAATGTATGTATGTGTGTATCAAAGTGTTACGACATCACGACAACTTTTAGCCGATGAAAATTCGATAATTCGAAAAACGAATTCCAGACACATTTTCAATCTTTCTTCAAACTAATTATTTTTGTAAACAAAATTTGAAAATGATTTCATTATCATTTGTTATTATTTAAAAGGAGTTTATTTTAGTTATAGATTCCATTAATTATTTATTAAAAATATAATTAAATATCCATATATTAAGGGATCAAATTCTGGGTCGTTACAATCTCTCTTTACATTTGAACTATTTCTAAAATTTTCAAAAATCATGTTACCTAGGTATCATGTTTATGGTTTACTTAGATCTACCCCAAGTTATACAAGTGAAAGTTTAGTCTATCTTCCCATTCAACCTTAACAATGAAAGTCCTAAAATTAATTGGAGTTATAATCTAAAATCATTCTAGCCATAATGATAATCACTTAAGGGGTACTTCATTCCCGTGCAATTGCTATGCACACGACTATGCATTATGAGTTAGTTTTCCATGAATTTTCTTAAGACAATAGACTTCCTCCAATCCAAGGGATGTTTTGAAAAAAAATCTCTTTATCTCTTTCTCCGAATCTTACCAAAATTTTTAGATCTTCTTTTCTATGAAAATTGCCTATGCATTCTCAATATGTGAAAATATCCATATCTTTTCGTTACAAAGACCTTAATTCTTGAATTCACCGTCCATTGTAAAACCTTGAATAATATTTTATCTCGGATACCTTTTATGGTTTGAACTTCCAAAAATTTATTCATTTGTTCCTAGTTGTCATTCCCTGAATGTGATCTCTCTTCTCTTTTTTTTCAAACGTAATTTCTTATCACTTTATTAAAATTATTTCATTTATTGTGTGGTTGAGACAACTTAATGTGAAAGGGCGCTCGACATTTCAATCCAGTATGCATGATGACCATTGCTTCAGTTTATACTTAGGGATTTCCATATTTTAATTCATTAGACCTACACTTTTTCCAAAAGGAACGTGAATGTTGTAACTTTCCATAAATTATCTAAAAGAGGATTTATGTTATGTTTAAAATTAAAAAGAACTATCTCTTCTGTTTATTATTGAAATAGACAGTATAAAATACGATGACTATCCCTATTTTGTACCTCTCTTTCTTTTGGGTATATTCCTTGTTATTTCAAATGATACATTTTTGTACTGAAATTGAATAATTTATAGAAATTTACATTATCACACACATCATTTTAATGAATTAAAATGCTTTTTAACCCCACTCAATTTTATAACAACTTCAAATTTGTGTTTACTAATCCATATCAAGTATCCAACAATTTACTACGATGACTAGTTTCACATTTTTACTTGCTTAAGTGATTTGACTCTACAAATCTGGAGCTATTACACAATATATAAGTTTATGAAACTATCACTACCCATTATTTTTTCGTACTCAAGTATGTGCAACATTCAACCCTACAATTCCAAGGTTCACATCTGGGCATCCATGGAACACAACTACCATGATATAAATCCAATAGCATATATAATAAATAGATACTTTCCCATTCTTGTCCACATGGTCTGCCCGTAGCATTCAGAGGACAACATAATACCTGACTGTATCCTACATGTATCATATTCTCATCTATATGGTACCAACTAATATCTTGTTGCTATAGCGTCAAACCTATACTTACTATTCCTTTTAGGATTACCTAATGCAATCAAGGAAATGCCTATTTGTTGCTTATAACTCCTAATACGGATTGAAGTGGACCGTACTTGTCCCTTTAACACTTCAAGCCAAAAAACTTCTTTCTTCCACGGTAATCTTTGACACGACTAAAACAACTTGACTCACCTTTTACTTATTCTGAAGCAGGTTTACTCAAATCATAATTTCAAACTCCCTTTCATAAAAGATTCTACAGTTTAAACCATACTTGGGTGGAGAAACAAAAGGGGATGTTCATCTTTCACTACTATTGGAACTTCAACCTAGTACTCTGTCCTTCCAATTTAACCATTGACTAAAAAGGTCACTAAATTCTCATGTTACTTCTTGTCTTTGTCTCAACCATTCCAATGCTTCCAAACTCCATAGTCAATTTTGTTCTAGTGGGCTATTTAATCCTATTTATCTAACTCCAACCTATTTCTTTCCTTTTAAATTTTAAATGATAGTCATAATATTTTTATTTTATCTTTTTAAATCAAAATCTTTGAATTTTTTTCCATTTTCACAAAACTAGTAAGTTTTCTAAAACTTTAAAACCCTTCATTCATTTTTAACAAACGTTTTTGTAACAACCCGAATTCCAGCGGTTCGGATTTTTTGCAAGAATGCTAAAACCCGAGCCCACTGAAGCCTGAGTTGGGTATCTGGTATCCTACAAATAGGCAAAGATAAATATATCAGAGCTCAATTAATTATCTCACAGTGGAATTGACTAAAATATAATAGTAAGTAAATACTCACCCAAATAATAACACTTTCTAAGCAAGTGTCGTAAAGCTGAGAAGTCTCTGCCATCTACCTAACCTGTAGGATGTTATGAGGAGGGGGTCAGAACAAAAGTTCTGGTGAATGATTAAATTATATACTTCTAAGCTTAATTCTACATATACCGATTTATTTCCATTTACCCTTATATTAGATTCATTAGGTTACAATACTCTCGCATTTGTTCCTGAACCGTGCCCATCTACTCCATAGTAGATAAAAACCTAATAACTAATATATACATATATGTAGCTATATGCCCAACGACAATATTAGTCCTAGGTACCACCCATGGTACCTTTCGTATCCTCCTCGAAAAGGACTCCATCGTCTAACTTCGAGAGCGTTCCGTAACTACATCTGTAAAGGACTGCTTCGTAAGGCCTACAATATAGATGCTCCACTGCTTACTATGAAAACGTAAATTGCATCCGCACTAGTCTATACCAGTGCTCGGACATCCACAATGTACCACCCAGTGCGTACATTGAGGACTACGTAATCGTTCTATCTACAATCTGAATCCCGCCAACAAGGTCTACCTTATACGGAACTCAGTCGGGGATTTTCTATATCTGTAAAGGACCGTTTTGTTAGGCCTACAATACTGATATTCTAGTTGGTCTGTCCCTTTCTCATCGTGGCTATGGCCCCACGCAGCCACCCCTTAACTAATCGAAAGACTTCTAAAGAGTTAAGTGGCCGTGCCCTACTGCAAACAATCTAATATCCAATTGGCGGTGCCCCTCCGTCCAATGTCTCGATAGTGAAAGAACCATTGGCCTGTTGGTTTAACTCTAGTCTTTCCTGAAATCGATCTTGGCCTTGATGCCGGCCGATATCCGCATGCGACTATCCTTAACCTTACTTGCAAGTACTGGACATATGAATACCCTACTCCGAACACCAAGCCCTTCTGACTGCCTACAATGGATCCGCTTCATTAGGCGCTTCAATGCAAATGCAGCCAAGGCATACTCTTTAGATGGAACACCTACAGACCTGTCTCCGGGGATGCAGCTTCGTTAGGCCTACCCAGAGGGCCATCCTAGAGTATCCTCACGTCCCGTTGAAGTCTCGTACTTCCTTCTAGCCCAAAATCACTATGTTGGACGCGCTTCACCATTTCTGAAATCCGTGATGAACTACTTCGTTAGGCACTTCATCCTTTGGGTTGCTCCAAACGCATTTCGATTCTTTTATAAGACCCTAAGTCTAATCTTTTAATTTGCGTTTAGTTTGCTTTCTTATTCTATTGGCTACCTATTTTAATTTAATTAGCATATTCTTGCCCTCGTCTCAATTCTAACTACTGTGAGATAACCATATGTCTAATAGGGAATGCTGTTTGTACGAGCCACGCTTACTATCTTGCTTATTTAACTTAATATATAAATTCTTAAGTTCCTTAAAATAAGCCACTTTTATTATTTCTGTTTTATTTGCTTATCAACTTAATATAAGTAGTTTAAATAAGCTTATATCATTATTCTCTACTATCATTGCTTACCAATTTATTATAAGTCTCACGATAAGCTTTTCCGTTCTTATTTCATAATTATAACCTATGTTATAATTCTACTTGGAATTGTTACTTTTTCTTCTTTTATAGTCCATTATAGAATTACAAGCGTTTCATGTCTACTCTAGTCTGCCTTCTTTTATTACGATATAGAATTTTCTTTAGTTCTCTAATATTACATAATTCACTCATCATAATAGTTGCCTAATTAAATAGCGTGTGCAGTAAATGCAGACTTAGGCTTCTTAAATTTTCTTTTATAGCCTCAAATTCTTAAATTAATAAATCTCTTGTTTCAAATCATACTTTACTTTATTGTTTGCTATTTTAGGAAGTAATTCTGTTTTATTTGTTTGGTTATGAGGACTATACAATCCATTTCCATATCTTAATATTGAATAATACTACAAACAATAATCCGTAACTGCAAGATATCTCTTTTACTATTTTGGAGTAGTATAAAATACAGTGGTTTCTCTATTTTACACTAATTCATTATTTTACACTAATTTCCCCCTTTTTATTTCTTTTATTCTAGGAGTTACGTTTATCGTTATCTTTTAGATATTAAGTTATTGAAATGTATCATATTTTCTAAACCAACCAATTAATTTAATAATCACTCCCAAATTAACTTTTCCCGTTTTAATGCAATTTATTATAGTAATTCTATTCCTCAACTTTTATTAATGTACATCTAATTT
This sequence comes from Allium fistulosum, assembly GCA_030737815.1. Lineage (NCBI taxonomy): Eukaryota > Viridiplantae > Streptophyta > Magnoliopsida > Asparagales > Amaryllidaceae > Allium > Allium fistulosum. Next base: position 284,943,025 of record CM060904.1, on the reverse strand, counting down.
CCTTTATTTCAGTTTTCTTAATTATAAAATCCATATTCGCGTTTAATCTATTCTAATCCATACGCGAAGAAAGAAAGAAGAGGGGATAGAAGAAAACTGATGCTTGAATAAAAATCCAAAACGTAGAAAAAGATGTAAATAACGCATAGAAAATAGTGTATAAATACTAATACTACAAATAAACTACGAGTTTTCTTATAGTTCAGCCTAATTTAATTAATATGATTAATTACTGAATGAAATTTTCTAAACGGGAATCTAACGATAATATATCTTAAACTTAAAAGATATATAAATAAATCCACTCACACGTCGTCCTTAGCTTCGCTTGTGCTCCGCTTGGCTCCATAGTCCTTCTGGATCCCCTTCTTCCAAGGCATATAATATTTTAATTTAGAAGATCTTCTCCCTAGAAATTATTTTCTTTTTAGGGTTTAGCTTTAGGCAATGATCCCATGGGAGAAAATCTAATTGTGAGAATATAGCTAGGGCCTAGGGTCCTATTTATATTGGAGATTGGGGATCTCAGACCGTCGGATTCTTGGATTGAACCTGGAGCCACCACGTCACAAGGTCGTTCGGAGCCATAGGATTGAAGAACGTATGGCTCAGATCGCGCAAAAACGAGAAAACACATCATAGTATATACCTGGATGAATTTTCGTCCAGGTTGCACGTGGGTCGACCGGATGGTCGACAGCCTTTAGCTAGTAGTCGACCGTTGTACCCATTGGGTCGACCTACAGGTCGGCCCATATCCGTTTTATTATATTCTTTTCGGTGCGATTACTTATTTTGTTTCGTTCTTAACTTCTTCATATTGGTTCGGTTTTAGACAATTTATATATGGAAACTGATCAAAAAATCACCCTGGACGCAATGGTACAAGTTCCGGAGCCATATTCTAATAATTCCAAAATTGTTTATTTTCATTAGTTATCGTTATACGTTACATTTTAACTATATAAAAAATGTGGGGTGTTACATTCTCCCACCCTTAGGAGATTTCGTCCCCGAAATTTGACAAGGGTAAAAATTTATGTAATCTCTCGCATTAATTACAACCATTTTGTGTACATCCAATTTTGCAACCATCCGTGCTTTAGTGCAAATGTGCTTTTCAAGTCAAAGTATATGCATGTACATAAATCTCTAAGCGGTACCTCCTATATGAATGCTTTTTATTTTAAAAGTTTACTTATAAAACATGATGCACACAACTTAAATATACTTGCAATTTCTATATGAATGCAACTTTTTGAAAAATTAAAATATTTTTACCCCAATTTTTCCCAAACTCCTATTAAATAGGGGTGTAGTTCAACCAATTTTTTTTCCAAATCCTAACACACAACTTTTAATATTCGAATTTCAGAAAAATCTCATTTTCTAAATTCGAGTTCTTATGTTAGAAAGAAGACAGAAAACAGAGAAACTTCATTTTTCTCCGATTTTCTTTTTCGTACATCTTTCCCCGTACCTGGAATTTTGGGTTGTTATCCTATAAAAACCCCGTTTTATTTTCCCAAGCACGGTCTACATAAGTAAATAGCTTTTCAAATCTTTAGTTGTTGTTTTCGTTGCCTTTTTAATTTGTTGTTTTCCTTTTTGTTATTCTTATAACGTTCTTATGTCCTTATTTTCCACTTGTGAATATCACAAAAATAAAGAGAAAAAGCATCGATACTGATATACTACCATAGAATTTTAAATGCTTACTTAAGAGTACAATTTTATAACTAAAAAGAGAAAACAAACCCTACTACAATACGATACTAGATAGATGACATACGTAGGCTAATATAGTCATCATCTCGGGATAGGGGGCCTATGCCCCTATCCGCCCTGACACAGGAAAGCTCTCATAAAGGAATCCAAACAACTAAGGCACTCCTCCTACCGCCTAGTGCTCGCCTCAACCTCATGCCTCAACCTAGCTAACTCATCCTGTCTCCTAATCATCTCCTGCTGCCCTTGAAGAATCTTTGCGTGCTCCCTAGTGAGCCGCTCTTGCTCTCGGCAAGGGTCCTAAACTGATCCTCGTAGCTCATCGGTGGAAGGGGCTGAGAGGGTCCTGCTCCCTCTCCCCAAGATCCATATCCATGTCCATATCCCCACGTACTATGCGTCGTGGGCTCTGATGGCCATGCGGGCTATAGCGACTTGGTATGTCCTACGCCACTTCCAAACGGTGGCGCAGGAAAGTGCTGATGCTCATGAAAGTACCGGGGTGCCTGCCAATGTGGTGAGGGCTGTGGTGATGGCTACTGCTCGTGCTCCTACTCCTTCCGTGGAGCCTGAATCTGGGCCAATCCTATATGCATCCTCCTTAGAGTGGATGAATCTATCATGAAGTGGGCCTGCTCACTGTAAGTCTCTCTCTCCATCTCAATCCCGGCCCACCTGAAGACCCGTGTCCAAAGGTGGCAGTAAATCATAGTGGATCGGTGAAGTCCGGTCGCTGTCATATAGTGGGCCATAATCATCCTAGCCCAGTTCACCTGCAATCCTTCAAATATGGCGTAGGTGGCCCGCCTCACAATAGGGTTTATCTGATCAAAACTCCCCGTCTTGGGGAAAAGGTTATACTGTAGAATGCGGATAACTAACCTAGCTAACAGGGTCAACTGTCCAGCGCTCCAGTCGGGGTGTTGGGGGTCTACAAGAATCTGCTGCAAAACGGCCATGTCTGTCATCTCAATCTGCCCTACCTCTAAGCCATACCTTATGATATCCAAAATACTAGCCAACCGAGACTTGGTGAAAACTATCCTAACTCCCTTGACCTCCGACTGGAAGGCCAACTCCTTATCCTCATTGCTAGTACGTAAGTTAGCATCAAAAAGACGTACTAATATGGGATACGCTCGCTGCTCGAACGTATCATGGCTAAGAATCTGTCGCAGCCCTGTGTCCAAGAAGAGCTGCTCTAAACGTGTGCCCGGAAAATCAGTAAACTTCACCGCCCTTCCTTGCAGAAATTGGTACGCGGTTGTATCGGAGTAAGACTGTACTATACACCTATCACTCTGACACCAAGCTATCTCCTGTGGTGTGAGCTGGGGAAAGAGGTGAACTAGAGAGGGTCTTGGAGGCATGGTGAAAACTCTTAGATCTGTGGAAACGGAGTATGGATCCGAGTAGATCTCGCGACACACTTTGATTTGGCACCAACGGCGAGTTAAATGGTGGAGTTTTGGAGGAATTTGGGTGGTTGGAAGGGGGGATTTTTGGGTGCGGCTGCTGTCTTCGGGGAGGAAGCAAAAATGATGAAGGGGAGAAAAAATGAGCAAGAGAGGGCAAAGCACACATATTTACATGTGCAATTTGCAATCCACCGGTCGACCTCACGGTCGATAGGCCGGTCGACTGCTCGGTCGACCGCTTGGTCGACCTAGTCGGCCTATGCTATATATATTTTTCCATCTCGTCCACCTCCCCTTGACTAATCGAAGCCTAAGAAAATTCTACCTACTACCGGGCTGTCCGAGTCGCAGTTACAACTTAGCCTAAATATCCCTGTCTGCTTTCCACCCTCCAAGTGGAGTCTTGACTTCTTCTATACTTCAACTGAACCTACATTAATGTCCATAAGCTTGCTACAGCCACTTAAATCGTCTAACCCATAAAATTATTTTTCAAAACAGCTTAAATTTCTTTACAGCCAGAAAAATATTTTTACGTACTTATAAACCTTTTCGTACTTAAATAAGGATTTCAAAATACGTTTCTACTTGGCTAAGATAGATGTCGCATAAAACATCATCACTACAACCCAAAATACTAGTTTTCAATTAAAGTTAATAATACCTATATTTTTTTCTAATCGTATATTTCTCTATTTTCAAATTCAAAAATGCTTTAAAATTGTTTTTCCCCTAGTTAAACTAATAAAATCATAAAGCTGTAAACTTCTAAAGTTAGAACTTGAAAATCTTTCAAAACTTTTCAAATTCCAAAGAGTTTAATTACTGGGCTAGACTAAAAAGTGGCTTTTTAATTTGCTTTCACCTTTCCCAATATCCCTTACTGAATCCAAAAATCTTTGCCATATGAGGTATTTTACCTTTTGGAATTTCCTCGTTTCAAATTTTGATATACTGAATTGTTTTCCAAACTTTCTCTAGTTATTGGTTTACTCAAAAGAATGGACTTCTCTTTGGGGTTTTAAGTGTGTGTGTGTGTGTGTGTGTATTTGTACTAAAAATACAAATACGTTCACTCACTATCTACCTAGGAATCTAAACCTAGGCTCTGATACCAAATGTAATAACCCGAATGCCAGCGGTCTGGAGTTTTCGCAAGAATGCTAAAAACCAAACCCATTGAAGCCCGAGTTGGGTATCTGGTATCCTGCAAATAGGTAAAGATAAATATATCAGAGCTCAATTAATTATCTCACAGTGGAATTGACTAAAATATAATACTAAGTAAATACTCACCCAAATAATAACACTTTCTATGCAAGTGTCGTAAAGCTGAGAAGTCTCTGCCATCTACCTAACCTGTAGGATGTTATGAGGAGGGGATCAGAACAAAAGTTCTGGTGAATGAACAAATTATATACTTCTAGGCTTAAATCTACATATATCGTTTTATTTTCATTTACTCTTATATTAGATTCATTAGGTTACAATACTCTCGTCTCTGTTCGTGAACCGTGCCCATCTACCCCATAGTAGATAAAAACCTAATAACTAATATATATACATATATGTAGCTATATGCCCAATGACCATATTGGTCCTAGGTACCACCCATGGTACCTTCCGTATCCTCCTCGAAAAGGACTCCATCGTCTAGCTTCGAGAGCGTTCCGTAATAACATCTATAAAGGACCGCTTCGTAAGGCCCACAATACAGATGCTGCACTACTTACTATGAAAAAAGTAAATTGCATCCGCACTAGTCTATACCAGTGCTCGGACATCCACAACATACCACCCAGTGCGTACATTGAGGATTACATAATCATTCTGTCTAATATCTGAATCCCGCCAACAAGGTCTAACTTGTACAGAACTCAGTCGGGGATTTTCTATATCTGTAAAGGACCGCTTCGTTAGGCCTACAATACAGATATTCTAGTTGGTATGTCCCTTTCTCATCGTGGCTATGGCCCCACGCAGCCATCCCTCAACTAATCGAAAGACTTCTAAAGAGTTAAGTGGCCATGCCCTACTGTAAACAATCTAACATCTAATTGGCAGTACCCCTCCATCCAATGTCCCGATAGTGAAAGAATCATTGGCCTGTTGGTTTAACTCTAGTCTTTCCTAAAATCGCTCTTGGTCTTGATGCTGGCCGATATTCGCATGCGACTATCCTTAACCTTACTTGCAAGTACTGGACATACGAATACCCTAATCCGAACACGAAGCCCTTTTGACTGCCTACAAAGGATCCGCTTCGCTAGGCGCTTCAAAGCAAATGCAGTCAAGGCATACTCTTTTGATGGAACACCTACAGACCTGCCTCCGGGGATGCAGCTTCGTTAGGCCTACCCAGAGGGCCATCCTAGAGTATCCTCACATACCGTTGAAGTCTCATACTTCCTTCTAGCCCAAAATCACTAAGTTGGACGCGCTTCTCCATTTCTGAAATCCGTGATGAACTACTTCGTTAGGCGCTTCATCCTTTGGGCTGCTCCAAACGTATTTCGATTATTTTATTAGACCCTAAGTCTAATCTTTTAATTTGCGTTTAGTTTGCTTTCTTATTATGTTGGCTAACTATTTTAATTTAATTAGCATATTCTTGCCCTCGTCTCACTTCTAACTATTGTGAGATAACCATATGTCTAATATCGAATGTTGTTAGTATGAGCCACACTTACTATCTTGCTTATTTAACTTAATATATAAATTCTTAAGTTCCTTAAAATAAGCCTCTTTTATTATTTCTGTTTTATTTGCTTATCAACTTAATATAAGTTGTTTGAATAAGCTTTTATCATTAATCTCTACTATCATTGCTTACCAATTTATTATAAGTCTCACGATAAGCTTTTCCATTCTTATTTCATAACTATAACCTATGTTATAATTCTACTTGGTATTGTTACTTTTTCCTCTTTTATAGTTCGTTATACAATTACGATCGTTTCAAGTCTGCTCTAGTCTGCCTTCTTTTATCATGATGTAGAATTTTCTTTAGTTCCTTAATATTACATAATTCACTCATCATAATAGTTGCCTAGTTAAATAGCCTGCACAGTAAATGCAGACTTAGGCTTCTTAAAATTTCTTTTATAGCCTCAAATTCTTAAATTAATAAATCTCTTGTTTCAATCATACTTTACTTTATTGTCTGCTATTTTAGGAAGTAATTCTGTTTTATTTGTTTGGTTATGAGGACTATACAATCCATTTTCATATCTTAATATTGAATAATACTATAAACAATAATCCGTAACTGCAAGATATCTCTTTTACTATTTTGGAGTAGTATAAAATACAGTGGGGTCTCTATTTTACACTAATTCTGTATTTACACTAATTTCCCCTTTTTTATTTGTTTTATTCTAGCAGTTACGATTATCGTTATCTTTTAGATATTAAGCTATGGAAATGTATCCTATTTTCTAAACCAACCAATTAATCAAATAATAACTCCCCAATCAACTTTTCCCATTTTAATGCAATTTATTACAGTAATTCTATTCCTCAACTTTTATTATTTTTCATCTAATTTCCTTCATTTTGGTTTTCTTAATTATGTAATCCATATTCGCGTTTAATCTATTCTAATCCATACGCGAAGAAAGAAATAAAAAAAAGGGGATAGAAGAAAACTTAAAGTGAAAGGGCACTCGACATTTCAATCCAGTAGACATGATGACCATTGCTTTGGTTTATACTTAGGGATTTCCACATTTTAATTCATTGGACCTACACTTTTTCCAAAAGGAACGTGAATGCTGTAACTTTCCATAAATTATCTAAAAGGGGATTTATGTTATGTTTAAAATTAAAAAGAACCATCTCTTCTGTTTATTATTGAAATAGACAGTATAAAATACGATGACTATCCCTATTTTGTACCTCTCTTTCTTTTGGGTATATTCCTTGTTATTTCAAACGATGCATTTTTGTACTGAAATTGAATAATTTATAGAAATTTACATTATCACACACATCATTTTAATGAATTAAAATGCTTTTTAACACCACTCCATTTTATAACAACTTCAAATTTGTGTTTACTAATCCATATCAAGTATCCAACAATTTACTACGATGACTAGTTTCACATTTTTACTTGCTTAAGTGATTTGACTCTACAAATCTAGAGCTATTACACAATATATAAGTTTATGAAACTATCACTACCCATTATTTTTTCATACTCAAGTATGTGCAACATTTAACCCTACAATTCCAAGGTTCACATCTGGGCATCCATGGAACACAACTACCATGATATAAATCCAATAGCATATATAATAAATATATACTTTCACATTCTTTCCACATGGTCTGCCCGTAGCCTTCAGGGGATAACATAATACCTGCCCGTATCCTACAGGTATCATATTTTCATATATATGGTACCAACTAATATCTTGTTGCTATAGCACCAAACCTATACTTACTATTCCTTTTAGGATTACCTAATGCAATCAAGGAAATGCCTATTTGTTGCTTAGAACTCCTAATACGGATTGAAGTGGACCGTACTTGTCCCTTTAACACTTCAAACCGAAAAACTTCTTTCTTCCGTGGTAATCTTTGACATGACTAAAACAACTTGACTCACCTTTTCCTTACTCTGAAGTAGGTTTACTCAAATCATAATTTCAAACTCCCTTTCATAAAAGATTCTACAGTTTAAACCATACTTGGGTGGAGAAACACAAGGGGATGTTCATCTTTCACTACTATTGGAACTTCGACCTTGTACTCTATCCTTCCAATTTAACCATTGAATAAAAAGGTCACTAAATTCTCATGTTACTTCTTGTCTTTGTCACAACCATTCCAATGCTTCCAAACTCCATAGTCAATTTTGTTCTAGTGGGCTATTTAATCCTATTTATCTAACTCCAACCTATTTCTTTCCTTTTAAATTTTAAATGATAGTCATAATATATTTTTTTATCTTTTTAAATCAAAATCTTTGAATTTTTTTCATTTTCACAAAACTAGTAAGTTTTCTAAATCTTTAAAACCCTTCATTCATTTTTAACAAACGTTTTTGTAAAAACCCGAATTCCAACAGTCCGGATATTTTGCAAGAATGCAAAAAACCAAGCTCACTAAAGCCCGAGATGGGTATCTGGTATCCTGCAAATAGGCAAAGATAAATATATCAGAGCTAAATTAATTATCTCATAGTGGAATTGACTAAAATATAATAGTAAGTAAATACTCACCCAAATAATAAAACTTTCTAAGCAAGTGTCGTAATGCTGAGATGTCTCTGCCATCTACCTAACTTGTAGGATGTTATGAGGAGGGGGTCAGAACAAAAGTTCCGGTGAATGAATAAATTATATACTTCTAGGCTTAATTCTACATATACCGATTTATTTCCATTTACTCTTATATTAGATTCATTAGGTTACAATACTCTCGCCTCTGTTCGTGAACCGTGACCATCTACTCCATAGTAGATAAAAACCTAATAACTAATATATACATATATGTAGCTATATGCCCAATGACCATATTGGTCCTAGGTACCACCCATGGTACCTTCCGTATCCTCGTCGAAAAGGACTCCATCGTCTAGCTTCGAGAGCGTTCCGTAACTAAATTTGTAAAGGACCGCTTCGTAAGGCCTACAATACATATGCTCCACTACTTACTATGAAAACGTAAATTGCATCCGCACTATTCTATACCAGTGCTTGGACATCTACAATGTACCACCCAATGCGTACATTGAGGACTACGTAATCGTTCTATCTAAAATCTGAATCCCGCCAATAAGGTCTACCTTATATGGAACCAACCATGGATTTTCTATATCTATAAAGGACCGCTTTGTTAGGCCTACAATACAGATATTCTAGTTGGTCTGTCCCTTTCTCATCGTGGCTATGGCCCCACGCAGCCACCCCTTAACTATTCGAAAGACTTCTAAAGATTTAAGTGGTCGTGCCCTAATGCAAACAATCTAATATCTAATTGGCGGTGCCCCTCCATCCAATGTCTCGATAGTGAAAGAATCATTGGCATGTTGGTTTAACTCTAGTCTTTCCCGAAATCGCTCTTGGTCTTGATGCCGGCCGATATCCGCATGCGACTATCCTTAACCTCACTTGCAAGCACTGGACATATGAATACCCTACTCCGAACACCAAGCCCTTCTGACTGCCTACAATGGATCCGCTTCATTAGGCGCTTCAATGCAAATGCAGCCAAGGCATACTCTTTTGATGGAACACCTACAGACCTGCCTCCGGGGATGCAGCTTCGTTAGGCCTACCCAGAGGGCCATCCTAGAGTATCCTCACGTCCCATTGAAGTCTTGTACTTCCTTCTAGTCTAAAATAACTAAGTTGGACGCGCTTCTTCATTTCTGAAATCCGTGATGAACTGCTTCGTTAGGCACTTCATCTTTTGGGCTGCTCCCAACGCATTTCGATTCTTTTATAAGACCCTAAGTCTAATCTTTTAATTTGCGTTTAGTTTGCTTTCTTATTCTATTGGCTACCTATTTTAATTTAATTAGCATATTCTTGCCCTCATCTCAATTCTAACTACTATGAGATAACCATATGTCTAATAGGGAATGCTGTTAGTATGAGCCACACATACTATCTTGCTTATTTAACTTAATATATAAATTCTTAAGTTCCTTAAAATAAGCCTCTTTTATTATTTCTGTTTTATTTGCTTATCAACTTAATATAAGTAGTTTAAATAAGCTTCTATCATTATTCTCTACTATCATTGCTTACCAATTTATTATAAGTCTCACAATAAGCTTTTCCGTTCTTATTTCATCATTATAATCTATGTTATAATTCTACTTGGTATTGTTACCTTTTCTTCTTTTATAGTCTATTATACAATTACAAGCGTTTCATGTCTGCTCTAGTCTGCCTTCGTTTATTATGATATAGATTTTTCTTTAGTTCTCCAATATTACATAATTCACTCATCATAATAGTTGCCTAATTAAATATCCTGCATAGTAAATGCAGACTTAGGCTTCTTAAATTTTCTTTTATAGCCTCAAATTCTTAAATTAATAAATCTCTTGTTTCAAATCATACTTTACTTTATTGTCTGCTATTTTAGGAAGTAATTCTGTTTTATTTGTTTGGTTATGAGGACTATACAATCCATTTCCATATCTTAATATTGAATAATACTATAAACAATAATCCGTAACTACAAGATATCTATTTTACTATTTTGGAGTAGTATAAAATACAGTGGTTTCTCTATTTTACACTAATTCTTTATTTTACACTAATTTCCCCCTTTTTATTACTTTTATTCTAGCAGTTACGTTTATCGTTATCTTTTAGATATTAAGTTATTGAAATGTATCCTATTTTCTAAACCAACCAATTAATTTAATAATCACTCCCAAATTAACTTTTCTCTTTCTAATGCAATTTATTACAGTAATTCTATTGCTCAACTTTTATTATTGTACATCTAATTTCCTTCATTTCAATTTTCTTAATTATATAATCCATATTCGCGTTTAATCTATTCTAGTCCATACGTGAAGAAAGAAAGAAGAAGGGATAGAAGAAAACTGATGCTTGCATAAAAATCCAAAACGTAGAAAAAGATGTAAAAAAGGCATAGAAAATAGTGTATAAATACTGATACTGTAAATAAACTACAAGTTTTCTTATAGTTCAGCCTAATTTAATTAATATGATTAATTACTGAATGAAATTTTCTGAACAGGAATCTAACGATAATATATCTTAAACTTAAAAGATATATAAATAAATCCACTCACCTATTGTCCTTAGCTTCGCTTGTGCTCCGCCTGGCTCCACAGTCCTTGTGGATCCCCTTCTTTCAAGGCATATAATATTTTAATTTAGAAGATCTTCTCCCTAGAAATTATTTTCTTTTTAGGGTTCAGCCTTAGGCAATGAACCCATGGGAGAAAATCTAATTGTGAGAAGATAGCTAGGCCTAGGGTCCTATTTATATTGGAGCTTGGGGATCTGAGACCGTCGGATTCTTATATTGAACCTGGAGCCACCATGTCACAGGGTCGTTCGGAGCCATAGGATTGAAGAACGTATGGCTCAAATAGCGCAAAAACGATAAAACACATCACAGTATATACCTGGATGAATTTTCGTCCAGGTTGCACGTGGGTCGACCGGGCGGTCGACCGCCCTTAGCCAGCGGTCGACCGTTGCACCCATTGGGTCGACCTGAAGGTCGGCCCATATCTGTTATATTATATTATATTCTTTTCGGTGCGATTACTTATTTTGTTTCATTCTTAACTTCTTCATATTGGTTCGGTTTTAGACAAGTTATATATGGAAACTGATCAGAAAATCGCTCTGGACGCAATGGTACAAGTTCCGGAGCCATATTCTAACAATTCTAAAATTATTTATTTTCATTACTTATCGTTATACGTTACATTTTAACTATTTTAAAAAATGCAGGGTGTTATAGTTTTATTTTCACTACAATCATGACATTTTTCTTTAATTAAATTATAAAAATTGATTAAACTTAACTTAGCAAAAATGTACATAAAAACACACCCTTTTAGGATTTTCTTTTATAAATAAGAAATTTTCACAAAAGCATATTTCATATTACATTTTTTTTCAAAAAAAATGTAGTATTTTTAACTTCTTATTATTATTATTTTAGGGATATAACAGAGACATTTATAAAACATTTTCGAATACATGACCACTTCTTATTTACAAAAAGTTCAAAAGTTAGGCCTTACATACTTTCCAATTTTTATTTTTCTTTCCAAAAGTTCTATTGTCAAAAGCAAAGTGCACATTGGGGTAAGCACAACAATGTGCCTAAAAATAGAACAAAAGCTTTAATTTTTTTATTGAAAATAACTTTTCACCAAATTCATTAATTTTACTTTTTAAAGAAATCCCATAAAGTTTATTTGACTATTTTATATAAAATCATAAACCAAAATTTTATATAAAGATAAATTACCATTTAACATTTTAGAAAACACTTTCATTGGTTTATCACTTATTTTGGAGTAGACAACAATCTAATTACCTGAGCCCACTTATTCTTAACGTCCCTTTAAGTATATAGAGCTCTATCTTCCTTTCAAGGATGGCCATTTAAGTTTATTTTCCAATACAATGTCCAACTTTAACATGGAAATTATCTAGCCATGCCTTTAAGTAAATATGAGTTCTTGCAACCAATACCAATGTGAAAATAAGGTTTCTACTTTAGTTGGTGGAATTTGCCTTAAGTTTGTAAAGTCCTCTTCCATGTTCCCTTTTCACACTTTGTTAACATCTTGTTCTTATTATATAAGTCCCTTGGTACTAATCTTTTTCATTCACCCTTAGTTCCATAATTTACTTTCCACTGCTAACTGGTATAGAAAACCACTACTAGCCCTTATTTATGAGGTAAACCACAATAAACATGAAAAGTTTATTTCCCACCTTAACTGTTATAACTTTAACATTCACCCAAACCGACAATTTTCTTCTTATATAAGGGATATGCCAATAACTACCTCATGTGCTCACATGTATAATGTGTTGTGTATTAACACACATATTAGAAAATCATAATTAGCTCTCCTAGTTAGATTTTGCTCATCTTATCTCTCGCTTATGGATACCGACAGAACCATATAGGGATGTTCATGCTCAGAACCTTAGCTGCCTTCTCTCAGCCAATCTTCTAAGACTTTTATTCATTCTCACCATTTGTGTTTGGGAATTACTTTCAGCTTTTCCACAGATAATATAAGCATGAATAAAAGAAATTTTGATATATAGATAAATTTTTTTGAAATCTTTTGGAAAATTTTATCTACAAACACACACACACACACATATATTCAAAACCCCTTTTTCAAAACTTGTTGGAAAACATTTTGGAAAAACTTTGGAAAAACCATTCTCTTTTTTTTCAAAATCCTTTTCAAGTATGTTCGCTCAATACATGCTTAAGTCCTAGAAAATCCTAAACCTAAGTTCTGATATCAAATGCAACAACCTGCACCTTCCAACACACCAATCCAAAGCCTAATATGACTTTCGGAAACGTCATGTTGAGAAATACGAGCTGTTGGGATTTTAAAACCTTAAAGAGCATAATTACAAGGGTAAGTTCTAAGACATTCTACACTTTCAGATCTCACAACGGAAGAAATTAAAATATAAATGCAGAAAACATACATTTAAAAAAACAACCTCCAAAATACTTGATTTACGTATACACTATTTTCCAAAGTATAACAAAAGTTTGACAAACTTTTAATATAGTAGGTAACTACAAGATGAATAGTAAATGAAATGAAAACTCCAACTTGAAGCTCCTTTCTCTATGTACCATGCCAAATCAACTGCCAACCTACCATTCTATGGCGGTAGAAAATGAAAATAAAGGGGTGGGTTAGACAAAAGTCTAGTGAATGAGTACAAGTTTAGTATGTGATGATCATGTGTAGAAAGATACAATGTTACTCTAAATTACATAGGGTGTGTTACAAGTGTCCATGAACTCTTAAGGTCCAATACCTAAGAGTTCTTATCTAACACGCAGTGGCGAACTACAAATCGAACTTCACACTAATGATTGGCTAATCACTAAAGTCATCCAATAAGAAAATACCACTCGTAGGTGAATGTGGGAGCTTCTCTCCTATAAATATCTATACCATCACTACGCCTAGAGAGGGAGAATCTCGAAATGCAAACTCGTTGTATGACTTATCGTACGCACTCGTGTCCATCTCTCGATCGTAGTGCTAAATGGCTCTTATTATACTGCACTGACGTCCACCTATACCACATCGCATCAGATCCATGCATATAAGAACTCCCGTTAGTACCAAGCTCCTTCTTATTCTATAGCCACTTATCATGTCTCATCGGGCCTGACTTTCTATATTAAATCCCCCGTTAGTACCAGGCTCACTCAACTGGCGTCTCTATTAGTGCTGCGCATCCACCGCGGAACTTCCCTAGATTGTCTACAAAATATATTTCCCTAGTCAACTCCCAATTCTCAATCTACGAAATACATCGCCCTTGTCGACTCTCGATTCTTAATTGGGTATTTAACAATTACCCAATACCGTAATGACCTAATATCCTTTGATAGGGAACTGACTTCCCTAAAATCTCTAGCATGTACTTAGCCCAAAATAGGCTCAAACAAACTATTTCCATTATATAATTTTTTACTGAAATTACATAATTTTTATTAATAACTTGGATCTTAGAACGAGATTCATAATATGTAGTTTTCATTACGAACGGTCGATCGTTGTTCCTCGATGGTCGATCGCTACTGGTCAACCACGGAGGTCCAGGGTCGACCATTCACGAACAAACTTTATGGTTTCTACAATTTTAATTATTGATTTTTATTAGTTCTTTAATCAACGTCGTTATCAGTTATTCATGAACCCTAATTACTAAATGAACTGTCTAATTATTAACTTGCAATTCAATTTAGGGTTTGTCGGTTTAGGATTTGTAGATTTAGGTGTAAAAAGGGGTGTATACATCAATATCCATTTAACAGTTTACTGTAATTCTTATTCTATGATTATAGATTTCAAGTAAGGGTTTTATATATTCAATTTTGGTTTCTAACATTCTAAATTAATTAAAATAGTCTAAATCTAACTGTAATAATAATCTTATCAAAGTTGTTCCTACTTACCTCAAGATTAAGCTCTTACTATTTGCTTTGCTTGAAATTGCCTCTCTATATGCTAGGACAGCTTGCTCCTTCTAGATCCAATTTTCTACGTTCTTCTTAGTTGATTTTATTATGATTTTTAAGAAAATTTGGGTTTAGAGAAGAGGTTGGATTTTGGTCGAGTTTTATTATAATAAGTCATTATGTAGATTTTAGGGTTAGATTAGGTTGGAATTTATAGGGATTGGAAAATAGTATAGGCCATTAGATTTAGGTTAGAGAATATTTACTATTATCTCATTTGCTCAAAAAATGCTTAGCTATGAAGTAACCATCTCAACCATTCGAACAAAGCACCATACAATCTAATTTTTAACGTGAATGGCCAACTACTTAAGCCCATGGGTTGACCATTTATGGCCATAGGTCGACCTATATAGGTCGACCATTCAAATGCATAAATCGACCCTTTAAATGTAGTGGTCGACCCTAAATCATACTTCTCCATACTATCTCTGATTTCATTGTGTTATATGTGAAACTCTTTCAGAAAATCGTTACAAATGCAATGGTGCAGGTTTCATAGCCAAATTCGAACGTCTATGGAAATTTCCTTTTAATCCTTATTTTAATTAAATTTACTTTTCTTATTAAATTTCCTTTTAAATTTCTGTTAAATTTTCATGGTGTTACATAGAGGTTTGGTACCAATCCCTGCATGCGGTTCAGCATCGATCCTTAAACCTCCACTTTGAACAACATCCAATTTCTCTTTCGAAGTACTTGTTTCCTTCCTTTTCATTTTTTGTTTTCTATCTTGATATCTCTCGACAGGCGACTCGAAACTATCTTCCAAGTCAGAAGGAGATACATCTCTTCTACTCCTTTGCGACTACGGGTTAACTGATTCAGCAATTCAAGACGTTCCTTCATTTGCCTCCTCAATTCATCCCGGCTCTCTTGAACCTTGTCATTCATCTATTTCATCATTCGATCCATTTCAACCGGCATTATCATATCCGAGGGACTTAGAATTTTAGCAATTACGGGTTGATCCACTTCTTCAACATGTTGAGAATCGGCATTCTTAACATCGGCAATAGGTCGGGAAGCAGTGGATTTCTCCTTTCATGGGACCATAACTTCAACTGATCCTGTGGTAGATTTTGTGAAAATCTGAATAGTCATGGATTGCTATAACAAAACTGATGGATTAATCTCGTGGATTTAAATAACCGAAAAGTAGAAAATAGATCCTAATAGCCTGAGATCAATATGCTCTCAATGATAGCACCAAAATGTTTATGTGAATAATTGGTACAAACATCCAAAGATTAACAATAGAGAATAAAATGAAGAAAATAACTTGAAAATGAGGAAAATAACAAAACATAACAATTATAATGGTTTGGCCAATCAAAGGCCTACGTCCAATTAAACTTTGTTGAAGTTCTTGATGGGTTTTTACAAAAATATTCTTAGGGATTGGTGATAAACCGTGGAATTACAAGGAGGATATAATAACTTGTTAACAGTTAAAAAAAGATCCTTCAAACAATGCCCCTCCTCCTCTATTTATAGCTGTAGAAAGTTCTCTCATAGGTTCTAGCCCACGTTCCCCATGTTCTAGAGTGGCCAACTGAAGAGATCGTGGTCATCCCACTAATGTTTAGGGATCGGTACCCATCTATGCTTAAGGATCGGTAACGATCCATGCACTTGCTTCTTGGATCTTCACACAACACTTATGGATGCTTGCATGTTCGTATCTTGGTCCTTTTTGCTTTTGTTTGCATTGCTATGGGCTTATACTTGATCGAATGTTTTAGTTCGGAGGTTAAGCATGATTGACTGAGTTGTTTATTGATCATGGTAGTTGATATGAATTTGTGATCCATGCCATAACGCTTGGGCTTGTTTGTAAACTCCGTAGCTTGGTAGTGCATGAGGCAAATGACCATCTTATGAAGCTTTCAAGGATTGGTATTGATCCTTGATGATGGATTGATACCGATCCAAGTCTTTTGCTAGATATTTAGCCTTGAACTTGGTCCTCATAGGTTGGAGGGGTATAGACCTTTGTTTGGATGTTCTTGGCTACTTTTAGCCTTTTTTCCTCGGTTTTGATTGGTATATGAATTTGGCAGTTGTCGACATGGATTCCTACTGGGTGATTTCTTAGTTCGACTGACGTGAAGTGCTCGAATATGACCTAGTCATAGGACTGGATAACATATATCTAGCTCATATGGTGTCTAACATCACTTCGATTAGAATTTTATTTAGTCATTCTACCTGTTCATATCTACGACGTTAACCCACTTAACCATTGTTTAACACGGCATCACTAAGGGATTTCTTAATGTAGTTCATCAATTGCTTAATATTATATAATAAACATAGAATTACTACCATATGTGGCTTTTATCTTATTGCATAAAAAGTTGGTAATACAAAAATGTCGTCACCTATTATGTTGTAATGCTTGTCGCATAATTTTATCAATAATAAGCAATATATGGCATGCAACATTAAGTAAAGCATCGTTCAACCATAATTCCAATATTTATAGGCCTTACAAGTCCATTCATGCTTCATCCAAATAAGCATGAATTCGATAAAATAATTTGGTAATTAATCAACATAGCACCCAATTAAGATTACTATTTTCTAGTACACAAATCATACTCACGTTTTAAGAAGCTGAAAATGATTTAGAGAAAAGAGTTTAAACTCTATTGGTTTTAACCAAGGTAGTTAAACTAAATACAAAACAATATCATTCAACTATTCATTCTTAACAACCAATTATTAACTATCTTTATATATGTTATCCGACTTTAGACCACGCGACTTTTAAATGAATCTAGATGTCAGGATGAAGACGAAGTGGTTTAAGGACTTGAAGACACGCTTGGAAATATGGTGGAACAAGTATCAAAAGGTTAAAATGTCTAAAATAGGCCAAGTAACAGCTTGGTACGGACCACTTTTAGGTTGGTACCGACCCATTTTTATGCACTATGGAGGCATTGGAACTGTGACCTATACATTGTTGGTTAGAGTGATCATCCTAGGCCTGTTTCTGAAGGAATAGGTAAACAACTCCAAAGAGATCTAAAGATAAGGACAAGTACTAAACATGTCAGAACCTCTCGGCAACAACCTGATTTCTAAGTAAAAGTGCTTAGAGCTTGATGAATTGAAGCTAAAAGTCTAATTAGAAGAAGACGACACAATTTGCAATCATGATTCATATTGGTATCGATCACTTCTGATCGGTGCCGACGTGGTCTTATTGGTTAGGGGACTTCATCTCTCCTTCTACATTATCAGATTTGGAGTTTGACTTAGTATTTCGAGATCTTTCAATTTCACTGGATGATTTCTCTATAAATAGCAAGCAAATAGCAACTCAAAAGGACTTTTGGCACTTCATCTTCTTCACTTTCTCTCTACATGACCTTGTCACAAAGGAAGGTACATTTTGATATTCTAGGTTATTAGAACTGTGAATCCCTTTTACTTGTGACAACAAGTCTATATGATAATATTAAAGTAGATGTAGGCCTTAGATTTACCAAACCACTATAAAAATTCTTGCATTTCTTGCTTTTTTTTCCTGTTTATAGCTAGATCTTTTCATTTTAATTTGGATTTGGGGGTGTTGTGCCACTTTTTGGTCCAACATTTTTGGTTCTTTCAATGAGAAAGAATTTCTCATGTCCAGATCTAGCTCTCTATTGTGCATTAGAGTGTTCTAGGGTTTGATCCAGAAGGTTTTTATCTAAAGGTTTGAAGAAATTTTATATTGGAAGTAATGGCACCAACAAGGAAATTTGGTAGATCTGGAGCAGTCGTTGGTGGAGATAAAGGAGCTTCCCACCATGATGAGTTAACTAATCAACTGGTAGCAGCGTTGCCAAGACCTTCTTCTTCTCAAGACATGGTCACAAAAGTGGATTTCAATAAGATGACGAAGGAGCTGAATCAAAAGATGGAAAATATTTAGAAAGCTCTCCTAGAAAAGATGGATGTCAGCATAGCCTTATTGACCAAGCAATCACAAAGGACTAGGAGGAGCAGGAGAGAAGCATCACTTCCGGATCTGAAGATGAAAAATCATCTACTTCTAGTTAGAACATGAGAGATGGAAATCAAAAGCAAAAGCAACAAACTACTAGAGCAACATGATGGAATGTTGGAGGAAGTGAAAGGGTCCTTGCTAAGGGAATTCAGATCGGTACCTAAAGGAATCAATTCGGTGCCGACCTGAATTTAGAGCCCTTAGAGGAGCAGACGCCCGAGGCCATTAACTTGTTTAATTCCGAGGACAATTTGTAGGATGCTGGCGATGAGGATGGACTGGATGCTAAAGCTTAGGGTGTTGGTGTTCAAATAGCCGCTATAGAGCTAGCTGGTTGTCAAAGAAGAACCAAAGGAATAGTCCTTCTAGAGACCAAAGAACTTAGACATCAACGAGCAAATTGGGACTGTATCCAGAGCCAAACACTCGATGCAGCTCTTAAAAGTCATCCTTTAGATTACCATGCTAGTGAGGACCATATTGCACATATGATTAAGCAGTTGCTGGAAGAAAACAATTGGAGAAAACACGAAGACTTGGTTCTACACCCAGTAGAACTCCATTCATGGGAAACATATTAAGGGAAGACTATCCTAGGATGATTACGATGCCTTTAATTTCATCGTATAATTGGACTACTGAACCCATGCAACATTTTTCAAGTACGAATGCCACATGGATGGTGCTAGTGTAACAAATGCAGTTCGATGTAGGTGTCTCCATATTTTTTCAGATGGGGTTGCATCGACGTGGTTTTGACTTATGTTAATATCCATTTCGACTTTCAATGAGCTAGCTAAAAAGTTCTTCGAGCAGTTCAGGCTCCATGCTGCTCGACCAATGGATATGATGTCCTTGTCGAGCCTTTCTCAGGGACCTAAGGAGTCATTGAAGGGGTTCTTAAACTAGTTTAATGTTGTAGTTACATAAGATAATAATCCAAATGAAGATATGGTGTTGATGGTTTTGGTTTGGGGGATACATTCAGATACAGACTTTGGAAAGTGGCCGATGATGAAGCAGTCGGCTACGATGGAAGAGCTCCAACGAAAAGCTAACCAATTATTGTGTTTAGAAGAAGCAAGCCAAGTTGCTGTAAAGACTGGCGATGGACAATCAAAGGAGGTTACATAGAGTAATGTAGCTATTAAAAAACCAGTGAGGGTGCCTAAAACGCAGCTGTGAATATGGGAATTCAAATAATCAAAGAAAAAGGAACTAGTGCTCTGGCAGCATGCGAAATGATGCCAAGAAGCATCCAAGGAATATGAATCTGGATGAGTACATGCCTCTGAATGATACACTTGAATACATATTCCTTGCATTACATGGAACAAAGAGGTATAAAAATCTACCTAGGAGAGAGGCGACTAAAGCAGAAAAGCACTCAGGGAAGTACCGTCACTTCCATGAAACACATTAGTATAGTACGAACGAGTGTAGGCATCTTAGAGATTTCATTAAGGAGTTGATACAAAAAATAAAATATAGCAATATGTTAGAGAGCTTTAGGATGGAGGGAAGAATGTAAGACCACAAGGGCCGAACGCCTAAGGGAACCAACCTGGACCCAATGAAGGGAGGCCTAGGCGGTAGATGAAAAGATTGTAATACACATGATAACTGGAGGACCTCATCCAGTAGAGAAAATCTAGAATGAGATACAGTGATATGCGAGTTTGTAGAGGCATATGCCATAGGAGAGTTGCTTCGCTATTGAGGACGAAGCTCCGGCTAAGTAGAAAAGGTTGATAACTGATGACATCGTGTTCTAAAATAGAGATTTTGATGGGGATGAAGTACCAAACTTTGATCCCATTATGTTAACAGCAATTGTAGGCCTTGCTGTATTACACCAAGTTTTGGTGGATAGTGGAAGCTCGGTGAATATTTTGTTTAAAAGAATGTTTGATCAGATGTGGATAAATTTAAAGGACGTTAGGCCTTGTAAGTCCAGGATTCAAGGATTTACCGATGAGGTGAAGAAACCTATTGGGACTATTGGTTTGTCTATGGAATTGAGAGATGGGGCCCATAAGATTGTGTGGGTTCAAAAGTTTGTGATATTGGATGAGTATTCAAGATATAATGCCTTTTTAAGATGACTGAACCTTGTTGATGTCAAAATAGCACTAACTCCTTGGTGCTTGATGGAAGTTCCCAACGGAGAATGGTATTGGATCGATTCGAGGTGACTAAAGTGATGGTCGGGAATGTTACATCATCGAGCTCAAAGAAGCAAAGCGACGAGAAAAAGGAAAGAATGCAGAGAAAGCTCTCTGCATCAAAAGCTTGAAAGCATAGCAATTAATGCCAAGCCTTGGTTTAGGTGCCATAGTAAATTCTATAAGTCTATGGACCCCACAAAGCAGTAAGAGGAAGTGCAGGCAACACTAGCTAAGTTGATGATCAACGTACTGGTTGATATGGACGATCATAACCGAGTTCTTAAATCAGATCTCAGCTCAACCTCGAATTAAGGAAGGAGTTAGATTTCTCTAAGTAAACCTGGATTTGTTTGCTTGGATGCATTTTTATATGTGCAGGATATCATCAGAGATAGCATGTCACACATTAAAAGTGGACCCGAGGTATCCCCGATAAAACAAAAGAAACGCAGTCTAGGTCCGGAGCGATCCACTATGTGGAAGGAGGAAGTGGATAAGTTGAAGGCTAACGGCTTCATCCATGATGCTTTATACCTTGAATGGGTATGAAACCTCGTGCTAGTCAAGAAAGCAAATAAGAAGCAGTGGATCTGCATTGATTATTCGGACCTGAATAAAGCATACCCGAAGGACAACTTCCCGTTGTCCAAAAAGACTAACTGGTAAACGAGACTGCTGGACATGAGTTACTTTCTTTCATGGATGCTTACTCAATTAGATACCGATGCATGTTATGAATCAGGAGAGCACAAGTTTTATAGCAGATTTAGGATTATACTACTACTGAGTGATGCCATTTGGTTTGAAGAAAGCTGAAGCTACTTACTAGAGATTGGTGAAATCCATGTTTAAGGATCAGATTGGACAGACGAAGGAAGTGTATGTGGATGATATACTTGTGAAGTCATGACTATCAATGAATTACACGGACAACGTTTCACGGATGTTTGATGTATTGCGAGGGTATGGAATGAAGTTGAATCCATTGAAGTGTTATTTTAAAGTTGCATCAGGAAAGTTCCTAAGATTTATCATGAATTCGAAGGGCATAGAGGCTAACCCAAAGCAGATTAATGCCTTAAGGAAGGTATTTGCCCCAATCACGTGGAAGGAGATGTAAAGCTTGAATGGGAAAGTTGCCACATTGAGCCGGTTCATCTCAAAGGCAACTGATAAGTGTATACAATTTTTTGATGTCCTCAAGAAGGAAAGAGGAAAGTTTGTTTGGACAAGGAATGCCAGGAAGCTTTCAAGGAATTGCTAAGGCATATGGACGGACCGTCGATCCTATCCAAGCCTTTGGATGGGGGGCATATATTCATCTATTTAGCAGTGTCTACTCATGCACTTAGTGCAGCATTGGTACGTGAAGAGGCGAAGGTTCAGAGGCCATTATACTATATCAGCAAGCGATTTATTGGAGTTGAAAAGAATTATCCAAAGTTAGAAAAGCTCACATATTTCCTATTGATTGCAACGAGGAAGTTGCAACCATACTTCCGCGCTCATCCGATAAAGGTGCTGATGGATCGGCCCTTAAAGCAAGTATTGCATCGACTCGAGAGTTTAGGAAGGTTATTAAACTGGAACATCAAATTAAGCCATTATGACATCACTTATCATCCAGGAAGGGCGATAAGAGGACAAACGTTAGTAGATTACATCACTAAATTTACCGTCTATGATGAAGAAGTGGAAGAGATATGGTCATGCTTTCTCAATGGAAACATTTTTAGATGGAGCTTCTAATAAATAATATTCTGGGGTAGGAGTGTAATAGTGATTCCAGAACAACAATCAGTTTGTTATGCATTGAAGCTAGAGTTCCCCACAATAAACAAAAAGGCTGAATATGAAGCAATGATAGTGGGACTCAAGATAGTAAATGACTAGGGGTAAGGATGCTGCATATATTTATTGACTCCAAATTGGAGGGTTTCCAAGTAAAAAAGGAATTCCAATCTAAGGGTGCTAGATTTTACCCTTACCTGACGAAACACTAGAACTATTGGATGATATAGAACACTATACTATTACACATTTTCACAGAGAAGAAAATACGAAGGCCAATTCATCGGCTAAACTAGCTAGCACTGGAAATGCGCAACTATTAGGATTGGTTCCAATGTAGGTTTTATTGCCTCCAAGTATTGATCAAAAGGATGTCGACTAGATTCTGGAGACAATGAAGGAAAAGAAGTCACGGACAAATTCGATCAAGGATTATCTACTTAAGAGAATTCTCCCAAAAGGAAAGAATGAACGACGAAAACTCCTTCGCAACGTACCGTGATTCATAATGCAAGGAATGCTATATAAGAGAGGTTTCTCAACTCCCCTACTTTGGTGTGTAAACAAGGATGGGGCTAGGAAAATCCTTATAGAAATCCATGAGGGTAGCTGTGGTGACCACACTAAGGGGTAGACATTATCAAAGAAGATGCTTTGCTACAGATACTTCTAGCCAACAATAAATTGAGGAGCTGCTGATTACACCAAATGGTGCAACTAATGCTAGAGGTTTGCAAAAATTCCTAGAGCCTCATCCATAGAGCTTATGCAAATGGTTAGCTCATGGCCATTATTGGTTTGGAGAACAGATATAATCGATGTGTTACCAACGTCGAAAGAAGGAGCCAAATACGCTATTATTGTGGTGAATTACTACACAAAGTGGGCCATAATAGAATCGCTTGCTATGACCGTAATGAAGAAAGTGATTAACTTTGTGATGAAGAACATTATCAATAGATTCGGAGTACCCCATAAAATTATAATGGATATTGGAACTTAGTTCGAAAGTACCAAGTTCAAGGGTTTTTATAACCAGTACAAAATCAAGAAAATCCTTTTGGCGATAGCACACCAACGGATGAATGGATAGGTGGAGGCTTTGAATAAAATCATCAAGTCCATCTTGAAGAAACGGTTAACTAAAGCCAAGGGAAGTTGGGTTGATGAGCTTACACTATAATTATGGGCTTATAGGACAACTCATAAGTCCGCGACTAGACATGCTCCATTCACTTTGGCCTATGGATCAATGGTTATGATTTTAATGGAATTGGAAGTCCCTTCTCGTCGGAAAAAGCACTATGACCCCAAGTTCAATAAGGAACTCTTTCTTTAGTCCCTCAATTTGACTGACGTAAAATGAGAAGAGATTGAATTAAGGGTAGCTGCTCACCAGAAGAGAGTAGCATGACATTTTAACACCAAGGTCTGAAGCTGTATCTTTGAAGCGTGGGTCCCCATTTTAAAATGAGTTCTCCCAGGTATGGGAGCATTTTGTCCAAAAAGGGAAGGTTCTTATGTGATCGACCAAAAGCTTTGAGATGGAACTTTCAATCTGGCCAATGTTCATGGAATTCTAATTCAACAGGCATGGAATAGTGACCGTTTGCGATGCTATTTCACTTAGATTTACCTAGTTTATATTCAGCAAACAAGCCACCCTACTAAATAGGGGGCAATGTAATAAGACATGACTTTCCACGTTTTTGTTTATAAATAAATTTAGCTTCTTGAATGGATGGAACCATGTTCTTATAAGCAAAAACCTATGCTGCATGATTAGTAGTACAATCTAGTACCTAGAGATAGGTATCAACTCCTTTGATCCAAGATCATGATAGAGGAGTATAATCATAATGGTCGATCGGATAATTCGACCCTGTCACTTTAGTGTTGAATAATGTCCGAAGATATGCAAAGTCAATATGGGATACCCACAATCAAGCAACTAAAGCGCTAGTTTTTGGAGATACTCTCAGTCAACACCCATAAATAGGTGAAAGTGGTAGTGATGCCTATAGATAGTTGTCCAAAACATCGGTTCTTGGAGAACGGAACTAGTCCACGACCAAGATTTTCACGAGTGCGCGTGCGGCCCAGTAGGATATGCTCAATCAAGGACAAGCGAGGATAGATGATTAATGCTTTTAATCAGCGCCTAGAGATAGATGAGATCAAAAATGGGTACCCAGAAATAGGTACCATCGGACTCCTTTGGTCCAGGATCCGGACTAGGAAAGTATAAACAGACTAGAGGAAATCAGATAGTTTGTCCCGCATTATTAACTTTCGACCAATGCTCGAAGGTAAGCAAGGTCAAAGGGTTATTCCAAGATTTTGGCATCTAGAATGGCAAGTCCCAGAGATAGAACTAAGTGCATAATGGAAATATGAAAAGTACGACTCCATCTACAACTTAGCAGGACACACTCAGTCGAGTGGTGGAAATCAACGGATAATATCGACCATGCCTGTTTTTGGAAAAATTGGCAATGTTAGGATATGAACATCCAAATGATTATTCCCCAAAGATAAGGAGTGACATGGAACTTGCTTCAGTTATAACTTGTCAATGGTTGAAGAAAAATCGACCAAAGGTAAACTTGAATAATAACTGAGTTAGTTAGATATTAGTTTTGTTTAACCAAACGGAAACACTTTGGCAACAACAAACATAATTGAATAATGGAATTAAATTAAGACAATTGCAGAAATTTTACTTATATGTATAGAGTTGTAGTAAGTAAAAGTAGTACACAGACATAGGCATGTATATTATGGACTAATTGTAGTACAAGCAGTTATATTATATATAAATGCGGCGTATATATGCAGGAATAATGTATAAATGTGGAAAAGTAAACAAGAAACTGATTGAAACAGAAAAGCAATCTTTCATTACATTCATTTTTTATATACATCAGCTGTGGGCGCCGGTCCTACACATGCACAGCCTATATACAAATGGAAAACAAAAGGAACAACCAAAAGAAGAAGTGGAGATCCTACTTCTTCCATGCCTTCTTCTACTTCTCACCTTTACCGCCTGAACCATCACGAGGTCTCTTCTAGCCCTTGCCACCTTTCGGTTTCCCCATGGGTGTGCTAATTGTAGAGGGAATGGTATCTCCTTCAGTGGTGGTAGTGATAGGATCTTCGGGCTGGTCAATAAGGGCTCAGAATTTTCTATGGAGGCGTCGGCGCTGCCGCCCTTAGGAGGCTTAATGGTAATAGGGAGGATGTTCGAAAAAGACTTTGGTTCTTCAGTACCAGTCGATTTTTCAAGTCTAGGCTTAGTCTTGATTATCACCTTACAAATGTTAGTCTTCAACCTCTCTACCATAGAAATATGATCTATTAGGCCCAAGG
Organism: Allium fistulosum; assembly: GCA_030737815.1. Taxonomy (NCBI): domain Eukaryota; kingdom Viridiplantae; phylum Streptophyta; class Magnoliopsida; order Asparagales; family Amaryllidaceae; genus Allium; species Allium fistulosum. The sequence continues at coordinate 284,916,785 of CM060904.1, read as the reverse complement.
CACTTGTAATGGTAATTTATTCTTGGGGACTGTGAAGTGTCGTCAAATCCTTCCAAAGCTATGATTTTTTGAATTGAGACTAGGAATAGAGCTGGAAGGGAGGGTTGGAGTGACCAGTCCCGTGGAAATGGAGATTGACTCAGTACACTACGCCATAGATGGCCTATTGCAACGAAATTACAAGGTGTTGCTAGCTACAATGTAACGATAGCTATGCTGATTTTTGTCTATTGCAACATTCACTTCAATGTGTTAGCATAGATATCAGCAAAATGTTGCAGTAGCTATAAATATATTTAAATTAAAAAAATTAATAAAATTTTACACCTCAGCGATCCACACCATCGTTTAAAACAAAATCTCAACCATCAATCCACACCATCAATCCACACCTTAGCAATTTCCATTTCCCGCTTTACTTTTCTTTCTCGTTCCTCTCTGTGTGAAAATTAGGGCACGTGATTTTTCTTTCTCGTTCCTCTCTGTGAAAACTAGAGCACGCGATTCCAGTTGCTTTGATGCTCTGATTGATCGAATCTAGTGTGAGAAACGTTCTTGGTAGCTTGCTCCTTCGTTCTCCTTGATTGATTGCTCGAATTGCTTTGACTTCGTCGTCGGGTGCGATGTGATACTATTTGGTATGTTTTCTGCCTTCTGGTTTACTTGATTATTCTCGATTTTGGTTACACTCGCACGCTTTTGCCGATGATGAATTGGGATTTATTTATAGGCTTTATTTCCTATAATCTCGAGTTTAATCTTTCTGTTGGACTTTGAGAAATCTGGTATGTTGGATTGCGATGATGTATTGGTATGTTGGATTTTGGTTCACTGGCTTGATTTTGCTTTGCCGATGATGAATTGCGATGTGATATTATTTGGTATGTTGGATTTTGGTTCACTGGCTTGTTTTTGATTTCTGATCTGAGCTTGTTAGCTCCTTTCTGCTGCATTTGTTAAACCAGAACTTGAACCTTTGTTAAACTTGTTCACATACCTTTGTACCTTGCTGCATTTGTTAAACCAAAACTTGAAGTATTTGTATTCTGCTGTCCTCTTGAAAACTGCTTCACTTGAAAACTTCTGCATTTTTGAAAATCAGAACTTTGAAAGTGATCTTTGGTTTTCTAAAACTGTTGACTAATATGAACATTGAGTTTTGATTTCCATGATATATACAAACATATGTGTGTTGAGCTTTGTTGGTTTTGCTTGGTCTGGACTGAACTGATACCATGCTAACCTTGTTCTTTAACATGAACTGATGCTCCATGTCCTCTATATATCATATTACTGCCTATGTTTCTCTTGTACATGCCTGATACATTCACTGTTTTTGCTTGATGGGCTGCCTATGTGTACTGCTGTGTTTCTTGCACTGGCTTGTCTACATTTTGCTGAACCTGGTTCTTGTTTGTTTTGTTGGTTGCTTGGCCCTGAGTTGAATCCAGTCGATGACTCGGGTTTGACCTTGTGCCGTGTCCATTTTTTTTGGCTTGTCTACATATCTGGCTGCACTTGAGTATGAACTTGCACTTGAGTAGTTGCACTTGAGTAGTTTCTTGTACCAAGCCTTATGATGCATGTATGTTCATCCATGTACATGCATTTCTTGGTTATGTTATGTTGCTTGCTGTGTTGAGTACTACTTTGTGCACTTGGCTTCTCCTTTGTGGATTTTTGCCTGAACTGTTGCTTGCTGTCTTCCATACTGTCTTGTATCCATGTGTTGCATTCATGTTTGGCTTATGCACTTATGAACAGCTGACTTGTGCACTGTTTTGCTGCTGCACTGGTTGACTAGGCCCTGAGTTGAATCCAGTCGATGACTCGGGTTTGACCTTCTGCCATGTCCATTTTTGTGGGAATTTTCAATCGTCCATGAGATAAAAAATGGGAAACGGCCTTGTGATATATGCAGTGATACACTGTGTATATCACAGGTTGTCCGTGCAAATATTTGGTCCCTGTCAGTAAAAAATATGAAAAGAAACAACCCAAATACCTGAGGCAAATAATATAACAAAAATATTTTCATTTTCTGTTCGAGTTAAATATTATTTTCCAGATTACTACTTTTGAATTATATGTGACAGGTATTGAAGACTGGACCGCCGGGACTGCGGGGCCCCGGACCCCCGCCGGCACTGCGCCCGGACCCGCTACTCGGCTCGCCTTCGGCTTGACACTCGGCTCGTCATATATTTGTCAGTGTCGGTGTCTGTATAAATTGAAACTGCATATGTAATGAGTGAACTGAGTGATGTAGTAAGGAATATCTGTATATGTGAATATCAGTGTTATATATCATTGAATTATAAAATAGTGGAGTCCGGAATTTGTACTATTTCAAATGTTGAAATAAAATATTTATTTGAATAAATTACTGTTTGAATATCAAATTCTGTGCAATAGAATTTTATTAAATAAATATTTATTTTTATTAAAAAATCAAATATGCTCTACATTGTGGGCCCCACAAATTCAGAAAGTTAATATCTATAGCAACATTTTGGAATGTTGCTACAGATACCTATGGGTGTTGCTATAGACACAAATAGGGTTCTATTGCAACAATATTACTTATGTTGCCTTAGATAGTCAAAATGTTGCCTTTGAGGTCTAAGGCAATGGCAAAAATTGCATCACCCGAAAAGTGTTGCCATAGACCTATGGCAACATTTTTTGGGCCTGACCCAACTTTTTTTTTGAGTTGCAGAAGGCTATTTATGGCGTAGTGGTAGTTGCAGTGACACCTAAGCCTTTTGTAACTGGAGGTAGTAGAGGTGAAAGAGAAGGATGACCTATGAGTTCAAAAATGGAGAATAAAGATTTGCAACAACCTTAGGCGAGAACTGAAGCTTCTCGAATACCAGAGAGATGAGAGAATTACTTTCACCACCACTAGATTATTGAATGGGAGAATTGGTAATTTCACCCTCTTCTATTGTGGATTGCAGTGGCTGAGTGATGAAAGAGGGAATGTAGGGTTCGTCGAAGGTAATTTCGTGGAGATTGGAATGGAAGTACGAGGCAACTTTAGAGCTGGCCCCTTCAGATGTCGGAATATCCATTATAGGCACTTGGATTTTTAGAGATGACTATGGTGCATGACCCTATGCACTTGGACCAGTAAAAGTTTCATTGGTAGCCTCAGCAGCAGCAGCATCCTTTGCAGATAGGATCGCCTTTCCTTCCTCCAACTTTTTAGTATCGTTGGCATCAAGGTATTTATCTTTTAACTCTTCTTCGATGAGGCCTTCATCGGTGCAACCGCATGACGTATTATTTCCTCCTAAGCATTGGCTAAGGTGATGAAGTAAGTGCTTCCTAACCACTTCAAGTTCTTGAATTGGATCGCATTAGCAAAGAACTACTAAAGGGTGGAGTTCAGATCTTCTTTATCGTTCACTACCTGCTCTTTCAACTCAATTAGCTTGCTTGTTGCTATGGCATGGTCAACCCGAGCCTCTAATTTTTCTACTTTTCTCAATAGTAAGGTAGATTCAAGCTTGTTGAACTTGTCCTAGAGTTCCTAGAGGCCAGCTTCTTTGGCTTGATGTGCCTTATCTTTCTCGAGGAGGGCCCAGTCTTTGGCTTTAAGTTGCACCTTAAGATGGATGTTTTCCTTGTGAGTAGTTTTAACTTGGTCTTTCATCACAATCGTGAGCTGATTGTGAGATTTTATCATTTCTTTGAGCAGATCTTTGGAATTCTTAGCTGATATTTGGGCCTCATCTCTTTCTTCTATAACTTTGTCCATCTCCTTTTTGTATTCTTCGATGATTCTGTCATAGCTCTTCTTCTCCGACTCAAATGATTGGATATTGGTTGGGTGAATTCTATTGATGTCAAAGAGGGTGAAGATGAGTTTCTTTCATTCAAATCATTGGTCTATAAGCTCTTGAATTCCTTTGACCCTTTGGTTTTCCTCTTTACTAGAAATGTCTTTGAGGTCACGGTTGAATATGACCCTGGTCAGGCAAAGGTTTGGGAAGGCACTTGCATTTTGCTTGACGGGGCTTGAGGTGGAGCTGGGCAGATAGAGACTCCTTTGGATTGATATGGTAGAGTAACTATGGTGTTTAGAGAAAGCAACATTGGAGTTTGTTATGGAGGAAGCTATAGTTTAGATTGAGGTGAGGGAAGGCCGGAAGAAGAACCATGGTGGTCACGAGAGTCCTTGTGCCTTTTCCTTTGATCGTAGGATTCTTTCTCCTCTGCTTACCTATACTTTCCATCTCTTTCCGCCTGGAGGTTGCTTTCCACCTGGAATTCTTTGTCCTTTCTTCATGCTCTCTCTTCATCTATTTCTCTTTCCTGTAAGAGCTAGAGCAAGAAGGATATGGCTCAAGAGTCTGTCTCCTTTATCCGGAGACGCCGGAATGAAGGTAACCAAATTGGTCTCATTCCATTGTACTTGAAATAAAAAAAAGGATGTATCAGTTTCACAACAATGGAATATGAGCGAATGCAAGGTGCTATATTCAAGATCCTAAAAGTGTGTGGAATGCTCGTGTTGTGTGTTTGGAAGGAAGTAAAGACGGAGTCTCACCTACCTCGGCTAGGATGCCCTCCAATGGAAAATTGAACCTTGAAGGGCACTCCTTAAGAAGGTCGCCAATAGGAATTTAGAGGTTACTCAGTGAGTCAAAGATGTTTTCTGAATGACTAGTTGGAGGAGTTACCTAGATCATCAGTGTCACCATTGGACTGCTGGGTGGTCTTGATTATTATTCGCCTCGAACATCATGAGACAAGAACCTTTGTACTGTTAGGAGATGTCTCTCTCTATATGACTTGTCCTTGTTGTCTTCACCCTTTTCATCACTTTCTTCTTCCTCTCTCTTATGTTCATCTACTCACTCTTCCTCTTCCTTGGGGATCACTTCCATTTCTCATCTCTGTTCTCTTCTTTGATTTACCACTCTCTCGGCGTCTTCTTCGATGTTCACCATTTCGAATGGACCATCGGCACTCCCTTGGATATCTTATTTTGAACTGCGAATGGGGGTAGAAGAGCTAGTAAACACCCTTGGAACCTCTTGGTGAAACTTCAGCGGGAACCGCGAAGCCCTCAAGATGTAGATGGCCGCACCGACGAAGATTCTCATTTGTTAACAGGTAAGCATGGTGTGTAATCAGATGCTAACTCTTTTGAGGGTCTGAAGAGTCTTTGAGTGCACTTCACTCCCGTCTTTAGCTAGAATATCTATGAAGAGAGTGGGAAAGTAGTTTGATGTTTGGATGATAAGAATCCAAACACAAGATAAACGGTATGGAAGAGGTCTTACTTTCGAACAACCAGAGCCAATTGAAGCTATATGGACATCAAATAAAGAAGTACTCATTCTTGAAGTACGAACACTTGTTGTGAAGTGCTTCGATGACCTATCATCGACACCAGGCTTTGATGATCATGAAAGAGGGTGATTCACTCTGTTGTTTAAATCTCAGAAAATGTGTTAGCTCCCAAAGTATGGAGGCCATCAAAAATGGTTCATGAATAGAATGTATAGAGAACTCAACAAGGTATAGCCAATAGGATGGACTTGAGGAGGAGCAAACTCAAGCTCTTGGAGGAACATTCGAGGAAATGGATTGAAGGGCAGTAAAACGTTGCCTTGACACATGTACTTATTGCATGCTATATAGCCTATTGGAGGATTGAGCGCCCGTTGGTTAACTATGGAGAGCAAGACATCACTCATTTGTATTTCATGCTAAAAGCATATAGTTTGGAGCAACTTGGTAGTTCGAATTGATGGCACGGTTCAAAAGGGTCATCTAGAACTCTTAGGCCAACTCGTTCATTTAGAAGAAGAGTTACTCTTTGATTGGGGAAGCTGGTACTATCATCCCCGGTAATTCAGCAATAATTAAGTGCCTGGGTCTGTCAGCTATAGAGGTCGAGGTCGGAACTATAGTAGACCCTGCTTTAGGAAGCATTAACGACCCATGCACTGAAATAAGGTGAATGGCACATCATTCTTGATTGAAAAGCTTAATGTTGAACACAATTGATTATGTTTTATTTTGAAATTCTATTTGGAATGAGAACCCGTATAACTGGCACTTAGATACCAATGGATGTCGATGTTTGTTAACCAATCAGATTCTGAACATCGACCACGGCAAGTGGAAGTGTTAATCTATGCAGAACGTTTCATGTGTCTCATACATGATGAACAAACCATTTTGTGTACATAGCCCGCTCATGCTGGAAAATGAGCCTCGTCGAATGATGGAATTGTATGTCAGGTCTTACCAGTTATCATTGGATAATCGATAATGGAACCACTATTCAAAGCAATATGGAACATTCATTTCCAGAAACAGAGGATAGTATAGTGGTTGGAGGGGCTGTGTGGTGAAATTATTTGAATGCTGGAGTACATTTGACGCGACCGTCCTATAGAAAAGAATGTCTCATCGTAGTTAATACAATAATTTGTGATCGATTACGCTTTTGAAAGGTGCTCTAGTGCATCTTGTTTAGGTGTGTAATCAAGGCTATTGCAAAAGAAAAGAGGCCAAAGACATGTTAAAGGTGGCCCGAAGCAAGGTCAATCAAGACTCGAAGTTGACACTAGGAATGCAAAAGAATCAACATGACTCAGGGAGATGTAGTTTTGATTTCGGGTTGAGCCTGAGGCCACCCTAAGGAGATTTTCATGATTCCAATGGCCAAGAACAACATGTAATCGAGTCATAAATTCCAATTTTCAACTGTTCACCTGCAAAAGGCGAACATTGGTATAGCCGGCGATGATCTTGCAACCACCGCCATGGCGACAAAATTCAGCAACCTACCTTAGTTTCTAGATCTGATTTAAGCTTGGATGAACTCGAGGTCGACTTGTTTTGAGTAGACGATGGTGGTCAAGCTGATATTCGGTGGTAACAAAAGCGTGGATGAGTCGGGTGCAGCTTTGATTAATCGACAGCAATCAGTTTTAGCTAGGGAGTTAGGGTCGCAAGTAGTCGGCATCGGAAAGTTAGGAGATAAGCATGAAAAAGGAATGAAGGCGCGATCTAAAAATTAGCTAAGTATTGGTTATAAAGTGAAGGTTGACTCAATATTTCTAATCGTTACCGACTTGATCAGGTCAGTACTTGGATGAACTTTCAAATCTAAATGAAAAGGAAAAGAGAGGGAGGAAAAATGGAAGTAGCACGTACCTATGTGAGGCGTGGAACAACCTTTAGAGTGCAGATCATGACCTTAGCATGGAGAGTGAAACTATTGCTATTTAAAGCAATGGAACAGATGCCCTTGAAATGGTGACGACACTTAGCAACTCTTGGATAATCAGTCGACTTATATGGATAATGTTTTGCATTCGTCTTAATCCAAAGCATGCTTAGTTTACAACAATTGTGTACTTTGGGGGCAAGTGTTATCTGACTTTTAGACCAAGTAGTTTTTAAATGAATCTGGATGTCATCATGAAGACAAATTGGTTCAAGGACTTGAAGACATGCTTAAAAGGATGGTGGAACATGCCTCAAAGGGTTAGAATGCCCAAAATATGCCAAGTAACAGCTTCGTACCGACCACTTTCATGTTGGTACCGACCTATTTTTATGTACTATATGGGGCACTAGAACTATGACCTATACATTGAGTGATCATCCCGGGGTACATTTCTGAAGGAATAAGTAAACAACTCTAAAGAGCTCTCAAGATAAGGAAAAATATTAAACATGTCAGAACCTCTCGGTAACAACCTGATTTCTTAAGAAAAAGTGCTCCAAGCTTGATGGATCGAAGCTAGAAGACCAAGTAGAATAAGATAGCATAACTTATAATCAATAATTCAGATCAGTTCCGATCACTTTTGATCGGTACCACCATGATTGTATTGCTCAACGGACTTCGTCTCCTCTCCTGCATTCTTGGATCTGAAGTTAGAATTGGTATTTCAAGATCCAATGATTTTGATGGATGATTTCTCTATAAATAGCAAGCATATGGAACATTAAAAAGTACTTTTGGCACTTCATCTTCTTTACTCTCTCTCTCTCTCTCTATAAACAAATTTGTCAAAAAGAAAGCTGCTTTTTGCTGTTCTAGCCTGTTAGAACCATGAATTCCTTGTACTTATGACAACAGCTCTAAATAACAACATTAAAGTGGACATAGGCCTCAGATTTGCCGAACCACTATAAAAATTCTTGTGTTTCTTGCTTTATTTTACTGTTTATAGCTAGATCTCTTCGTTTTAATTCGGATTTAGGGTGTTGTGCCACTTTTTGGCCCAATAATATTATTTTCATTTCAAAATAAAACTTTGATATTTATTTATTTGAAATAAAAATATATCATATTATATATATATATATAATTATATATATATATATTTGTCTTATAAATAAGATTAAATTCGTCATACATATCAATTAAAAAATATAATAACCATTCATAAGTTCAATCTATTCTTTGATATTTAATTCAGTATCGATAATACATCAAATTGATATAGTTCCTTCATTTCATATTATTCGATCAATCCATGTTATTCCATATAACCAATCCAAAAAAATAATTAAAATAAAATTTTAACCTCCAATATCATCAAGCATCTTCTCTAAAAATGCATGCATCGTACGAAATTTTCAAGTAAATGCTGGTAGATAAGTTTGACTCAAATGAGTTCTATTAATCGTAGCATGCATCTTAATTTGAAATGGAATAAATAATATAAGTAAGGCATTGTTCAAATTTAAAAGATATTCACTTACCAAAAATGAAACATTCTTCCTCATTATGCTCATGGCCTCCACAATTGACGCATTCACGATGCTTAAATCATCCACAGTAACATCTCCTTCCCATGCCCTAACAAGATCGTGCCTTGACTCCCAATTTGATGTGCATGGCCATGTATGCGGCCCCATCCATCATTATCGACCACTGCTCCACCACAAGAATGAGCGCAACCATGCATTGCTACCCATCGCCTCCTCTTACCTCGCACCACAGGCTAGCTTCCCTAATGTCACTTACTAGCTCACATCGCCGAGCACCGTTAGCATCATATTTATTTTTCATTTGCAATTTTTTGATTTGGGGTTGGGCAAAAGGAATGGGCCAATCTCAAAATGAAGAGCATAGAGGGGAGAAAGAAGTTAAGAGTATAAGAGTTAAAATGGGCTTGGGCTTTTATAAATTTAACTTCTATTTGTTTTACTTCTTTTCTTTTAAATTTAAATTCAAATCTAATTTAAATCTATAAATTTAAATTCCAATATATTCTTATACTACTTTAGTTAATTTTTTATAAAATTAACAATATATATTTCGATAAATATACAAGATACTTATATTCGATCATTATTTATTTTTGTTGACTTTTTTAATATTGAATAATACTTCTTTTCATCTATTTTAATCATTATAAAATTATTGGTGTGTATAAATATTTTAAATTCATTACAACCATTTTATTCAATTTTAATATATTTTCCCAAAGGAACTTATTAATAAATTCAATTTATTAAAACAAACACCTTTATCAAATATGATTTAATTGAGTAAAAATATAATTTCAAAAATAAAATTCATCCAAAATTAATTTCAGATATTTTTAGTTTATCTTACTCCAAAATGGGACATTGCATTAAAACAATTTTAGGATAAATATCAACTATAACAACTACAATTACATACATATATCAAGTATGTTATGCTTTTAATTAATTAAATCTTAATTAATTATTTGTTTTAATTAATCATATTAATTAAATATGTTATAATTCCAAAATTAATTATTTAATTTCTTAAAATAATTTTGAAAAAATATAAATTTATTTTGTTGCATTAATAAAATTCCTTTTACATTTTGAACTTAGGTTTTAAATTTAAAATATAATTTAAATTTTCAAATCTTAGTTTAAAAATTAACCATAGGCCCAAATAACTCAGGGCCTTACATCTGGACCAACCTTTTAAGACTTACTCCGCCCATTGGGTCATGCTAGTAGCTAGGGAGGGAAAATACTTTTATTTAATCCAAAGTCTAGACACTACTATTCAAGATAACCATTAGATGGAAAAATTTATTAGTTGGCCCCTGATGCTATCTAATTTGATAACATAGACAATATAGGTTTTGGTACTATTATTAGTCAAGCCTAAAATCCTTTGGAGCGACCCAACTAGGTACCTAACAATCAATTTTTACATGCAGAATTTCGAATAGCACAACCATACATGACATGTAGGGGTAAGAGGCAATGCTTCATCACATATCACAAATGAGAATACCCTATCATGCTAGTTATAGGAATCGAACCTGGGACATTCTGTATACCAGATGAATGCCTCAACTAACTATGCTCTGGTGACGTTATGGTACTAGCCATTTCTACAGTAGGTGAAATGGTAGATTTCAAAAAAATCCCTCATTAGATCATAGTGGGTGTACAAAATCTAATGTTTAATACTAGATTCAGTCTATTTATTTTAATAAAATCATATTTTATTAAGATTGTTTCATTCTTGATTAACTAAATTAATATAAATTAAGTATGGTACTTGTATAGGAATGAATATATCTAATATATTCATGTATGTAAATGGTGCAACATGCATATGAAATATATAGCAAATATGATTGTTAGGTGTTTAAAGATGAGAGAAAAACAAAATATTAGATCTAAATGTAATCTCATCAAGATCTAAAGGAAAGAGATAAATGTAACATTGTTAATTGATTCTGCCTTTCTCATTTGTAAACATTCAATTAATATTACGCCTAATCTTTATACAAAAGATGATGTATGATAATAATATGCTTTATATAACAAACAATAACATTGTCAATATATACATGTGTAGATGTTGGGATTTATATCTACAATGTATATATTCGCTATTTATATATATCTTAGTTGCCTAAAATTTAATGTAAAATATTTATATGGATAACATTATTTCTAAAATACATACTTCGACGATATAAAACATGATTTAACAAATCTATCACCATTTGACTAAGCTGAAATATCAAATTCAATTTTAAATTGCAGTATGTAATCTTGACCTATTATAATATATCGAAATTCAGATCTGCATCAAAGTTAACTGATATAAAGATATTTCTAATTAAGTGTGTATGTAATGATAAATTCAAGACAATTTCTAGGATATTCAAAGCATGCATACATACTACATTAAACTTTTCTGATATATTCATATATGTAAAGTTTCGGCCAAAAAATTTATTAAAAATAATCAAAAGATATTGTGAAATCAAAATTACATAAATTAATTAAGATATAAACACATTCTATATGATAGGATTGATCAAAATTCAAGCAAAACATTTAAATCGTTAAAATTATATACTATGTTCAGAATATTATTATACGTAATTTAAAACATATATTCATAGCTTGAAAACATATTTTATGCATACACACACACATACATACATACATACATGTATGTATGTATGTGTGCGTGTGAATGTTGGTTTTAATCTATCAAGTTAAAATAGATCATATCATTTAATTCGTTATTTAGATTGTATTGTTTATTCTAAATCAAGATGGGGCTATAATATGTATATGTATGTATGTATGTATAATCATTATAAGTATATTACAACCAAGAATAATAATAAAATTTAAATTATACCTTATGAATCTAGCTAATTAATGACACTTTGATTTGAAAATTGCTCCTTAGGTTCTTGAATCGACACTCAACTTTGTCGGAATTGGATAAACTATGTAGCCTTTAAATTTATTTGATGTTTTGAATTTGATTTTTTTAGAAGTTTGACAAGGAAATGTCGGCTATGAATGGAAGAAAAAATAAGAAAGTAAACCAGTATAAGAAATGAAATTAGGGGATTTGTTTTAATAGGGAGAACGAAACCTTTCCAATTCCCTTTATTAAAACTTCCCTAGCTAATTTCTTTTAAAGTTTCAATCACTCCACCATTTTCTATCCCCTTGTATAGCCGGGTCTTTGTTGCAACTTGCATAGTGAAAAATTCCTAAAAAACCATTTGGGTGATTTTCTCTAATTTAAACCTTGTTTAAAAGTATACCGATATCATATACCGATAAATGTAAAATATTACTTTTGCATGTGCATTCAAATAATTAGTAATAACACCCAAAAAATCAAATAAATTAATAATAATTACCATTTCTCAAATATGAATTAGTTTAATCAACTTATAACATTTTATAAACTAATTAAATTGTTTGGTTTTTTTAGAGAACTCATAAATATAGTTGTGAGACTCACTGGGGTGAATTTAGCCCACAACTAATTTTAAACAATTCTAATATTCACATTTGCACATCACCTTAGCTGGTTGTGTGATGTTTTGGTCGAATTCAAAGCTTACTGATCTTTTTGGTAAAATTCAATCACATTTTCTTAAGTTATACCTTAGTAACGACAATTTACACATGTTCACTTTGTTAAATTATATCAATTCAGGATATATGGAATTTGGTAAGGAGGAAAATTCTTTATTGAATTTTGTTTCACTTTCAATGCTTTAACTCATACCTAAATATAGTTGGTCGATGGATCCCATGCCATAATTTAACTATAATCAAAGTAATGTATTCATAGTGAAGCTCCATGGAATTTTTGAGTCGAGGGAACCGTGTAACATCGTCATCAAGAAATTTCATGTTTGACCCAGTTATTATTAACCAATAGGAAACTCTTGGATGAGTCATTCCATAGTTATCCAATAACTACAAGTACATAACCCCTTGGTTCCCCCACTGTACTGCCCAGCGTTTGGATAGCATTATGCACTTTAGTCTCAATGGATGTATCGATACCCTTTCTCGAAACATCTAGACAAATAATATTTAAAATAAAATGTTATTTTATTTTGTGATAAATTACTTATGATTGTAACTAGTTGCAACTACAACCGTGTAACAATTAATTTAAGTATTTTTCTTATTAATATACTATATATTAGTCACTTAATGAATTATTTCACAATATAATAAAGTATGTAACAAAAATCAAACACCTTTATTATGAACAAGATTGACTGCACGGTTAGATATATGTAAAATTACATAATTGACCCTAGGGCATACCACTAACTCTTTTAAGGCGTGCTAGTCACTTAATTTAAAGCTAAGTTGTATAGGTGTACTTGCCATCGCGGAATTGCAAGTTTGTTATAGTGGAAATTCTATACGGTGTACAAGACTAGATGTAGGATTGGGAACCCAAACCGGTATAAAAACTCCTAGCGTCACTCCTTTTACTTTACTACTTTTTATTCTTTATATTGTTATCTGCCTGTGATTACAATTATGAATTACATATGGAAAATACAAGTCGAAATATTAAGAAGTTTAAATACACTATTCACCCTCCCCCCTCTAGTGTTATTATAGCACTAAGATCCATTCCACACAAGTATTGTTCACATACTCCATAAATTGACCCCATGAGCAAGTGGGAGATATATGGAGTTAAGTGTGTGTTATATGAGTAATTATTTAATTTATTACGTAACTTAATCTTTATAAGAAAATCTTGTTTAAAATGACGTAAGCATCCGATTTTAATTTCTTTTATATACGTTGTTATATAGAGGTATACATAATCAATTAAAAAACATAATACATATATACGTAGAAAATCCTTAGAAGAAGTATTTTATTGATTATAGTTATGAATGTATTCATAGGAATGAGTATTGAGTTGATACATATATACGAATATATATAAATAAAACACTTACTCTTTAAATGTTCCCAGTCAAGATGTATCGAATCACCAGCAAAAAATTCAATCTAAATGTAGTCTTAGACATGACAACCCTTTGTCGCTTCTTTTATTTAATTTAGCAGCAGATCTTTTCACCAAAATTATAAAAATAGCTATAACACATGGTGTTTTGGAGTGTGTCGATAATGAAATCACTAGCAACGGTCTCTCGATTCTCCAACTTACCAATAACATCATTCTTTTTACCTCGCACCCACCTCAACACATCACATCACTTAAATTTATATTATATAACTTTGAAATTCTCTTTGGATTTAAAATAAATTTTGATAAGAGTTCTATTTTAATCTTGAATGATGCAGTTAATGTAGAAAATCTGTTTGCTAATACACTTAATTGCAAAACCTTGAACTTTCCTATAAATTACTTAGGGTTTTTATTAGACTAACTAAACAAAAAAGGAATATTAGCAATTAATAAATGACAAAATCAGTAAAACTATATACCTAACAAGGAATATATATTTTTACCAAGAGTAGGAATACTCATTTTGATTAACTCTATTTTTTCGGCCCATCCATCTAATGGATGTTATTTTATCTTCTTCCCAAAATGGATAATTGATAAAATAGATAAATTAGAAGAAATTTCCTTTGCAGTGGAGATAATTCTTGTAGTAGTATCAGTTGCCTTATTAATTAGGAAACAATTTGCATGTCTAAAGAGGAGGGGGCTTAGGAGTTATAAACTTGCATATCCTTAATGTGACTTTATTAGGAAAATGGCTTTGGAAATTTAATAGTAACAATGAAAACCTCATCTGGAAAGAAATGATTTGTAATCAATTTTAATGTAGAACTTTTAACCTACATTATACCACTTTAAATTCTAACAATATGTCCCACTTTTGGAAATCCATCCTAAAAGTCTTCAGTATGTAAAATCTTAGGATGATAGTATAGTTCATTTAGGTAATAACACATCATTTTAGTATGATACTTGGATTTCTACCATACATTTTAGAGTCGATTATAGAAACTCTGTGATCCTAGTAATTTCAAATATGCTTTAATTTTAGAGGTTTTTAGACTGTTTAAAGAACTTCCTTAGAATTTTAATTTCAATCGTACCCTTAAATTGTTTCCTTAACCCAATTTGTTTTGCTTTGTACTATGCTAGAATATTATAATTAGACAATGGAAGTGAAAAAAGACTTGATGTTGTGGCAATAAAATATACTCTTCAATCTCGATTTGTAATTTTTTAGACTTCTCTGGGATTAAGCCAAGTATTTTCAAACATATTTGGAAAGTAAACACTCCATCCAAAAAAAAGCTAAACTTGTGGTTTATTTTACATATGAACTTAAACATTGAATTTCTAAGGAAAAAGAATTTGCTTACAGATAAAAAAATGTGTTTTTGCAAAATTAGACCTAGAAGACGTAAATCACCTATATTACAACCATCCCTTAACTAATTCCGTACTTATAAACACTCTTGATATTTTTAACTACAAAGGGAACTACACTAACTCTAGTTTTAACTATGAATACTACTGGAATAGCTTATATTTCATAATGCAAAAGATAAAAGAATTCTATTTGATTCTATCGTCACTATCACCTATTGGTATATATGGTTTGAAAGAAATCAAAGAATGCTTAACAAGGCTTGTAATCCATTCGATAATCTTATTTACACTATTGTGGTGCTGTGTTACGATTGGGTTGCAAATAGTAGTTATAATTTGGCTAAAAATGTTCACTTTAAGGAATTTCTTAAGAAAGTCAAAAACCAGATAGGTATTTTAAAGGTAAAGATTATTTATGGCAATAAGAGGAATTTGGCCTTAAGCATGATCCTAGTTGAGAGTTATAATGTTAGCTCTTCAAATGTTGTATGTTTAAGTGAAAACTAATTTCATTTGAATTTGTACTCTATTTTATTCCCCTCACATATATGTGTATAAGTATTTATATACATGTCTATGTAAGGGTCTCACGACTATTTTGAGTTTCAGTCATAGGGGTTACTCTGGATTTGCTTTCTTATTCAATGACCTTGTCGTGGCTTGGTTTGTTGATGCAGGTAAGTAGGTTTTTCTTTGCAATCGAAGACTTGCCATGAAGGATATAGTTATTAGGACTTTCTTCTATACTTTATTGGAAGTTTTTAGATTTTTAGTGCTTAGTTTTATCACCACTTCTTCTCTTTTGTATATATAGGTTGCATGACTTCCTCTTATTATCTTATCATAGACACTAGTTATTAGGATGAGGATTTTCTTTTTCTTTATAATGTAATGGGAGTTTTGCTACTTACCAAGCTTGTTGGTAGCTCATTTTAATTAAAAGTATAGAATAAAATTATATGAGTGCTCTCTTCAAAAAGATGATCACTCATTTTCTCATAACAAATAAATAAATATACATCGTGTCTAAATATAAGTACGAATGTTAATTATATATTTTTTGATACGAGTTATGCATGATGTTCTCCTTGTAAGGACGCAATTTTCTTAAGTGGGGAGGTTTGTGATGACATCATTTCCGATATACTAGTTTTAAACTAAAATTTATCGTTATATATTATTCGAGCAAAATTTTTAAGTGAAAAATATTTATATTTTGTAAATAAATTTTTTAATGGTTGAAATTAATGAAATGAGAATTTGATTTTAAGAAATAAAATATAGTGAACAAATAAATGAAGTTAAATATTTATCCAGTGTAATTAATGTTATGAAAATAGCAAATAATAATTTTGAGAAAATTATCATTTTAAATTGTTAAGTATATTTGAGGAGTAAATGTGATAATTTGTATATTAGAATGAATTTGAAAACGAGTTCGTATGCCATTACTAGGTGAGCTTATACTGGATCAGAAATACGAATTCTCCTAGTAATCTGTGAGCATTAAACGTGAACATATATGTACTTTTGTAAAATCCATACCGACTTCGATATTTAAATTGTTTAAATATTGATTGTGGATCGAGTTCATGACAAAGAGCAAATACAACTGCATTGTCAGTCACTTTCGAATTCGACCACGGACAAAATTAAGTTATAATTATTATAAATTAATACAAATTTTGTATTAGTCGCTGATTTTAATTATTTATTATAAAATTATTTATTATAGGATTAAAATTGAACAGAATATTGTATAAAAGTCATATGACAATTCAATTGATTTTGAAGTCAGAAAATAGTTAGTTAATTATGATTCAACTTGGAGTCAATTGAATATGCTTGGTTATTCGTAGGCCCAACAGTAGATGGATATTTTGGAGGATGTTAACAAGACTATTATGGTTTGAGCAACTAGGGGATAAAAAAGTAATTACTAGGCTATAAATAGCCTAGTCTCTACACAAATTATTACACTGAATTTTTAGTTCTATTTTCCCATTGTTAGCCGCCTATATATTCCTTGGTGCTACCATCTCCTTAACATTGAAAATCAAAGAGGAGGAGAATATGGTGCGCCAAAAGGAAAGGCTGTTCTACCACAGTCAATTCTCAGCTAGATTAATTCAAGGTATAATCTTCTAATCTTATTTTTATTTCATGATATAATCACCTATGTCATCATATATACTATGTATATAATATATTCTTTAAAAAAATTCCTTTTCGAAAATATATTAATATGGATATTTTTTGAAACCCTTTCTAAACAAATATATATATATATATATAAAGTTTAAACATATGCATATATAAATATAAAACAATATATACATATGTATGATTAAATTATTTAGAAAAATAAAAATTAGTTTATTTTTAAAACCAAAAAAAACAATATTTAAAAATTGAAACTATTTTAATATTAAACAAAATGTATTTTTATTTTTTGGCAAAGCCAACCTATTTTATAATGGGTCGTCCACTTTTATTACCAACAAATCAATAGGTAATACAGGAGCAAGGTAGCATGCCTTAGCTACCAATAAAAGGAAAATACAAAACATGAGTTAGGAAAAAGGTGCCTAAACAACTATAAATGACCTAAAGCTAGTCCTCCTTAAAAGAGGAGGATCCACTTCCTTCATTCGAGCCTTTCACATGCAGAAAGCCCTCGAAAAGAGACACAATATTCGAAATATAACCAAAGTAATCTAGGCAATATATAAATTTCCTATCCCAACTATCATCACCAAGAACATCCCTATTCCTAGCACCACGGGCACCATCAACTGAGAGTACAAGTCCTTCCCCATCAACAGAGTAATGAAGACGCCAAGATTCACCTTCAACTTCACTAACGAACATATGGAAATCATTTCGAACATGGTCTTATCTCATCTCAGATGGCTTATGTATCCATCCTTTCTCAGAACAATTCTACTCAATAACATCAACTTGGGCGGCACTAGATCACACATGATCAACAATAGCACCAGAAGGGGAGATCATAGGGAAAGTGATACCGTCTGTAGAAGGGGAGGTAAGATCAGACACGGATATAAATGGAACAGATGCAGATTTAGAAATAGATGCAACATCTGAAGGGCTTGTTAGTCCATAGGATAGTGGTTTTGATGACAACAACTATAGAAGTGTTGTAAAATATATATGTGCAGGAAATCTATATGCAGGTATCAACAAAAGAAGACTGTACAGTAAAGAAAACAAAATTGATGAAGACAAAGATCAAGAGTTCAAGATTGAAGACTCATGAGATTCAAGATATTCAAGAGTTCAAGACAAATAATATAGTTAGGTTAGATATTTGTTAAAACTCCTTGAAAGCACTATCATTCTTTTTTATCCAATTTACTCGTGGAATGGAATCCACTTCGTTCTTGTTAAAGGGATGGAACCCTAGTGAGATGGAACTCACGAAATATCTAGTGGAACGGATAGTAGCCCTATTTTGTTATCCACTAATTTTGATTCAAAATGATTTTCAAAATTATCTCTTGTTTTATAAAATGATTTTCAAATATTCCTTTTCAAAAGAAAAACCTTCGTTCACATTTCCAAAAATGTTTTAGCCTCAAAATCATATTTATCATTTTGTTATATTTTGATTTCAAAATTGTCCTTGATATTTTAGCCTCAAAATCTATTTTAATATTATATTTACTTTAGTTTATTTACTTTGATTTTAAATATATTTTAGTATATATACATATATACATTCATAAGTATTTCTACTTCTAAATACCTTCTACAAATACATAGAGTCCATTTGAATAAAGTTGCATATGTTTTAAATCATTATTTTCAAAGTAAAGCAAATCATCACTTTTTACTAGACCATGTCGACATCCTATTTACCTGTCATGTCGACATGCTTCCCTTTACAGCAAAGGTTGTTTTCAAAAGAAGTGTCTATTCGTTTAAACCTCTTCGAATGGACACATCCATTCATTCTCTATAAATAGAGACTGTTATGGACGTTTTCCAGTAACTACTTTCTTTATTTTCTCTCCTCTTTACTCTCTTATCTTATTTTCTAATCATCCTATCCATATTTTGCCGAAATCTTAAGTGAATCAAACCAGAATATCTCTAGTTTGATTCTCTGCCACTCTCTCCAAAGAATCTCAGTGCTTATCAGAGTTATAGATACATTTGTACTCAAAGAAACTTGTGTGGGGTTATAAACGTGTGATCGTGTCCTTGGAAATCGATCGGGTGAACTTGTGTCCTGTGAATCAAGTGGTTCTACCCAGAGACCTAAGAATCTGGAGGGTGTACCTCGTTGCCTTGGAATCGAGGGATTGTAATCTAGATTATTGTTGAATAGAAAGCCGTACGGGTTGTGCGGGACTGGATGTAGGGTAACACCGAACCAGTATAAAATTCCTGGTGTGTTCTTTCCTTTACTTGCTTTTTATTTATATTTGCATTTGTTTGTGATTCTGTGATTTGATCTGTGATTGTGTATTTGCATTAAGTTAGTTAATTCAATTTAAATCAAAGAAGTTTTAAAGAAATTCTTAAAACACTATTCACCCCCCCTCTAGTGTTAAATAGCCTTAAGATCATCTTCCGCGTCCCTTTCATTTGGTATCAGAGCAAGTTTTTCAAAGTATTCATAACCTAATTTTTGAAAAGTAACAATGGCTACCAACACTGGTATTTCTAGTTCGTTTGTAGAGGGTCAGTCCACTGCCAGACCACCACTTTTCAATGGCAGTAACTATGCATATTGGGCATGTAGAATGAAGATATATTTACAATCCATTAGTTTAGAAACATGGAATATGACACAAACTGAATACACTGAGCCCACAACTGATTTTGCTCAATGGACGACCGTTCAAAGAGAAGTGGCTCAAAACAATTCAAAATCCATGAATATTTTATTTTGTTCACTAGATAGAAATGAATTTAATAGGGTATCTGTTTGTAAAACTGCATATGAAATCTGGAAAACTCTGCAAGTTACTCATGAAGGAACAAGCAAAGTTAAACAGACCAAAATTTCTATTCTTACTAATCAATTTCAATTATTGAAGATGTTGCCTAGTGAATCTATTCCAGATATGTATAGTCGTTTTCAGGATATTGTTCATTCACTAGTATCTCTGGGAAAAGCAATCTCCGAAGAAGATCAAGTCAGGAAAATTCTGAATTCACTCACTCCAGAATGGGATTTGAAGACACTGGCGATTGAAGAAGCAAATAACATCAGTACCTTGAAGATTGATGAATTAATTGGAAATCTGATGTCATATGAAGTTCAAATTCAGGGAAGAAGGGAGAATAAGTCATCAGAAAAAAAGTCCATTGCCTTCAATGCACTAACTGGTGAATCAGACTCTAGTGATGATGATGAAGAAATAGCCTTCATGACAAGAAACTTTCGAAAATTCTTGAAGTATAGAAAAATGAATAATCACAAGAGAAAAAGTTTTGGAAATAACACTGAATCACTCAACAACATCAAATGCTTCAATTGCAATGAGTTTGGTCATTATCAAAGAGACTGTCCACATCTAGAAAAGCAAACTTCTCAATCAAACAAAGAATATTCAAAGAAAAGAAAGAAATCATTTGCAGCAACACTGGATGATTCAGATACGTCCTCAAGTGATGATGAACAGAAAACAGAATTGGCAAATATGTGTTTTATGACAACTCAGAATTCAGATAATCAGGATGATATGGAACTCAAACAAGGTACACGTTTACTATTTTAATTGGTTGAAAATTGGTTGCTTAGAATAGTTTATTAGTTAAGTATATAATTGATTTTATTAACTTAAATTTTTTTAAATATCTTTTAAAAAATTTATAAAATATTATTTTTATATATTTTCTGTATAATATATTTTCAAAATATATTCAGACAATAATCATAATATATATAAGTATGTATATATATATATATAAATCTTGTACATGCTTGAAATCATTTTTGCAAAATCTGATGTGCATGTCGACATGGCACTTATTGGTAATGTCGACATTTCTAAATTTGAATTCAAAATTCAAATTTCCCTCCACCTTTTCACTAACTCCTATGTTCTGAATAGTTATGACTCTTTGACCAGAGAATCCACCTATTCAACCTCTTTATATCTATCTTCTATCAACACTTATCTCCATCTTCAATTCAAATTCAAAACAACTTTTATCTTCAAACACTCTTATCTCTTCAAAAATGGCATCCACTAGCAACGTAGCCGGAATGAGGCTGTCAAGACCACCAAAGATCATCTCTACAATAATAGAGATGCCATACTTGCATACATTAATTATGCAACTTATGGAAAAGTTCATTCGGGTAATTTTGCTATTTTTAATGACTTCGCTTCTTATGAAATTGATGCTCTCTTTCAAAACAATGGTATTCTAAGCTTGGTTGACAATAACCAAAATGATTTTGTTTGCTATCCAAACCTTGTCAAAATGTTTTATGCAAATTTAAATCGTGGTTTTTATAATGGAAGGGATGATGAAGTGTGGAGTAGTGTCAAGGGGACACAAATTGTTTTGGATACCGATGTTTTAGGAACCATACTTGAGTGTAAAAGTACCGGTTCCAATCTTTCTTCTTTTGAAATCGAGGAAACCGATCGTGAAACTTTTCACAATATTTTTGAGGAAGAAATGGATTTCAAAAACAAATTTTTTCGACCAAAAGCTCGTATTGTTAATCTTCTCCTTCAACGCACTATTACTTCGAGATCGGGAAATTACAATAACCCGACTCAAAAAGTGTGTAAGGCGCTTTTTGCAATTTTTGGAAATTATGATATTAATTGGGCACAAGTTATCTTGGATGAATTTCGACACAAAAACTTGGATTCGGGAGAGAATGCATTATATCATGGAATATACCTCACTAGAATTTTTAATTACTTTGGAGTGGATATGGGAGGTGAAGAATTCTTTCCACGAAAAGTTTTTAATCATTCCAATATTTCACTTATGAAAATTCCACACGTGTTTCAACCATACGAAACACTAACGGAAAAAGAAGCACGATTGGGGTATGAGGAAATGCAAGAAGATGAGGAGGAAGAAGAAGAAGAGGAAGAGGAGGAAGAAGAAGGTGAGGAAGAAGAAGGTGAGGAAGAAGAAGAGGAAGAAAGTGAAGAAACTTCCTTAGAGAGTATTGATTTTCCCACACGACCATCAAACAAGACTCTCCTTCACAATCAACGAGTGATTGTGAAAAATCAAAAAGCTCTCAAACACTCCGTAAACAAAAAATTGGACAAAATGTCCAATACTATGAACAAGTTCTTCTCCAAAGTCAGCAAGAAGCTCAATATCTCATCATCTTCATCCTCATCTACTAGTTTCTAGAGTTTACTTTTTGTATATCAATGAAATTTGGTGTATTGAAAGTTGTATCTTTATGAAATTCATGTACTTCTCTATTCTAGTATGAAATGAAGCTTATTCTCTGTTTATCTTACTGTTACTCTTATTTATATCAAGTAATATATATAAATCATATGTATATACACTGAAAATTCAAAAATAAGATGTGCAAAATCTGCTATGTATGTCGACATACTGTATAGAGGTCATGTCGACATATACTGGTAATATTCTGAATGGACATTTCAATTTGAAATTCAAAATAACTCCTTATGTCTATTCATTTCAAACGACTTTCCTGTCTATTTAAGTCCTATTTTCTTCCAGAAAACTTCTCATAACTTCTCTCTACTCTTATCTACTTATTTCCTTCTTACTTATCATCAAAATGGCTTCATCCTCTTCTAATCTAAGTGATAATCTTGAAATGACTCTCAAATCCTTCACAGATACTCTTACTTTTATTCTACGAAATCAGAGGCACTTAGAACTGAGTCAAATGCAGATGATAAAGGAACAAGAAAGGCATTTCGATGCACTACGATGGATGATCTCCGCTCTCAACAAAGAGGATCTCCAAGTAAATCCACCGAAGACATTGCTCCAGGACGATGAAGATTGAGAAGTAATCAAAGCGGATCCCATCTTTGGAAAAGAGGGATGGGTTGAAGTTCCATGTAACATTTAACTTGTTTGATTTGGTTTAAAATTGATTTGATTTGAAATACTTGATTTGGTTTGGTTTTAAACATGGTTGATTTATGATAACTTACTATATTGATTATGTAATAAGACATAAATAGGTGTGCTTATGTTTGATTGATTTGTCTACTTATTGTATGCATTTTCTTTTCATTTAACAGTTATGTATATAGTGATATGAATAAAATAATTTGTGGTTACACTTATTATTCTCATTCTTATATTACTCATATATATCATTCTGAGTATACAATATTTAGCATTGTTATATCTAGTTTCAGTATTATTAATGATAACACTATCATTAATATCATAGATTTAGGGGGAGTTAGTGTCATTTTTTTGTTGATGACAAAGGGGGAGAAGTATAAAATAGGTTAGTTAGGCATAGATTAAGGGGGAGTTATTAGATTTAGGGGGAGTTATAAGGAGAATATAAATATTTTATAAACAAAGGTTGTCATCATCAAAAAGGGGGAGAATGTTAGTCCATAGGATAGTGGTTTTGAAGAAAACAACTATAGAAGTGTTATAAAATATATATGTGCAGGAAATCTATATGCAGGTATCAACAAAAGAAGACTGTACAGTAAATAAAACAAAATTGATGAAGACAAAGATCAAGAGTTCAAGATTGAAGACTCATGAGATTCAAGATATTCAATAGTTCAAGACAAATAATATAGTTAGGTTAGATATTTGTTAAAACTCCTTGAAAGCACTATCATTCTTTTTTATCCAATTTACTCGTGGAATGGAATCCACTTCGTTCTTGTTAAAGGGATGGAACCCTAGTGAGATGGAACTCACGAAATATCTAGTGGAACGGATAGTAGCCCTATTTTGTTATCCACTAATTTTGATTCAAAATGATTTTCAAAATTATCTCTTGTTTTATAAAATGATTTTCAAATATTCCTTTTCAAAAGAAAAACCTTCGTTCACATTTCCAAAAATGTTTTAGCCTCAAAATCATATTTATCATTTTGTTATATTTTGATTTCAAAATTGTCCTTGATATTTTAGCCTCAAAATCTATTTTAATATTATATTTACTTTAGTTTATTTACTTTGATTTTAAATATATTTTAGTATATATACATATATACATTCATAAGTATTTCTACTTCTAAATACCTTCTACAAATACATAGAGTTCATTTGAATAAAGTTGCATATGTTTTAAATCATCATTTTCAAAGTAAAGCAAATCATCACTTTTTACTAGACCATGTCGACATCCTATTTACCTGTCATGTCGACATGCTTCCCGTTACAGCAAAGGTTGTTTTCAAAAGAAGTGTCTATTCGTTTAAACCTCTTCGAATGGACACATCCATTCATTCTCTATAAATAGAGACTGTTATGGACGTTTTCCAGTAACTACTTTCTTTATTTTCTCTCCTATTTACTCTCTTATCTTATTTTCTAATCATCCTATCCATATTTTGCCGAAATCTTAAGTGAATCAAACCAGAATATCTCTAGTTTGATTCTCTGCCACTCTCTCCAAAGAATCTCAGTGCTTAACAGAGTTATAGATACATTTGTACTCAAAGAAACTTGTGTGGGGTTATAAACGTGTGATCGTGTCCTTGGAAATCGATCGGGTGAACTTGTGTCCTGTGAATCAAGTGGTTCTACCCAGAGACCTGAGAATCTGGAGGGTGTACCTCGTTGCCTTGGAATCGAGGGATTGTAATCTAGATTATTGTTGAATAGAAAGCCGTACGGGTTGTGCGGGACTGGATGTAGGGTAACACCGAACCAGTATAAAATTCCTGGTGTGTTCTTTCCTTTACTTGCTTTTTATTTATATTTGCATTTGTTTGTGATTCTGTGATTTGATCTGTGATTGTGTATTTGCATTAAGTTAATTAATTCAATTTAAATCAAAGAAGTTTTAAAGAAATTCTTAAAACACTATTCACCCCCCCTCTAGTGTTAAATAGCCTTAAGATCATCTTCCGCGTCCCTTTCAGGGCTAACAGTATGGTCCGTCGACACGAAAGAGCTATTCTTAACCTTAGGTACTCACTTTTGCACATGAGGACAAGGAAGAAAAATCTTGGGCAGAAGAGGAGCTTCTAAGGTCGAAGCCGAAAGCTTGCAAGAGTCGGCAAGATGGCCAAAAGAATGACAAGTAATACATATGTCAGGCGCTCAACCATATCTAACATGAACTTCCACCACATGGCCAACAACAAGCTGAACTCTAATCGTAGATGGAAGTGACTTTTCAGGGTTACTTCAATCAGAGCCTTGGCATAAACCAATCTCTCACAAGCCACCATATTAGAGTCAAAACATTTCAATTTACCAATTGTGCATGCTAACCAATTCAAGCCCACAATGGCTGTAAAATAAACGGAATGTGCATAAAGTATGTCCAAACAGGAATAGACATTCCATAGTCCCTAGCACTTGCCACGGAAGGAGTCTAATTGGTGATAATGAATGGTTTCCCATCAATAAAGGATGGATCAACTTCTAGAACACGTTGATGATCCCATTGCTAGAAAATTAAAAGAAATACATTGAGCCGACATAGATTACATGGAGATTCACATGAAGTTTCCTTATACGGCGGCAAAGATTTCTAGCATCCAGAATCATTTGGTTGGGATCTCAAAAAAACCAACCAGGAATCCCGATCAATAATCAACCTCTGCTTGTATAATAGAAGGTGGAGGCATCATAATTCCATTATCATCCTCAATCACAAAGTCAATGGGTGTGTAGTTACCTGCATTGCAGGGCAGGGAGCGAAAGAGGGATGACTAAGGCTTAGGACAAACAGGTTTAGACATAGAGTTTACATACTGGCCAACAACAACACTAGGCGGGGCAACACTGAGTAACACAGCAGGCAAGCATTATTCCAATGGGACATTTAGTCGAACATAGTCAGGGCACGAGACTGCAGCAGGCAAGTCAAGAACTATGGACTCAGAAACACCAGACAAATTCCACTCATTAACAAAATCTGATCCACCACAAATTCGGCCTTGCTACCAAGCATAGGCGATTCAATTACAGAGGACATAGAGTTTTGGAGTTCAACCATGGAGAGAGGAGTGAAGGAATGGTTAGCAGTAGCTAGTGGACGATTAACATCAGTGGTATAGAGATTTGGGAAATGAGACGACCGCCCTACACCGACGGTGGTCATATAACCGAGTAGTGCATTGTTGGAGCATCCAATAAATGTAGGACGATTGTTAAGGGAAAGAAAAAGAAATAAAGAAGAGGGATAGAAAGAAGAGAAAAGAATAGGAGAGAAGAAAAAGAAAGACAACATCACACAATCACATAACCTGTTGTATATCTCATAGCACATCAAAAAAATATAATAGTCATCTTAGATATAAAACATGCAAGACAGTAATAACCATATAAACCACATAACTAGAGTATACATGCCTATGCAGTGATCTGTGCAGTTAAAGCGCTCTGCAGACTCAATGCGGCGGAGGTGCAAAAAGTCATAGCGGGGATACATCGAGGATATAGCAGGATATAGCGGATGACTCTAAAATAGCATATAAAACTCATACTTAATGTTTTTTACAAACATATAAATGGTACTTAAGTGAAAAATTAACATTCAATTGAATTATAATTCATATATAAATAATTTTAAATAAAAACATGTGAGAATATACTGTAAATAAACGTAAAACTATTATATAACATAATTGAATTTAGCAGAATATTAGAGTATTTTCATTTCTGAAAATATATTAAAAATTCAATTAAATAAATTAATTTAATAATTTTTATAATGTATAAAATCATTTTTCAATTCATTTCTTTTAAAGAAGATATAGCGGAAATAGCAGAATATAGCGGAAATAACGGGATACATCGGAAATAGCGGGGCTTAAAGCGGAAAGGCTATATTTGGGGCTATATGGAAATATCGTAGCGGCAGAAATACGATATGAGATATAGCAGGGTTATAGCGGGGTAATTGCGGGGCATTAACTGCACAGGCAGTGATATAAAGCAGTAATAAAGTTTACACAACTGATAAATAAACTCAATTGATAAACTGTCTCTAATAATAGTAAGTCAAACACTGTCAAGGCTCCACAGTGTCACATAGTGGAATAAATAATAATGTCTCAAAATATAATTATGAGAAAGCGTCACCTCCTGCTAGTCCATCTGCATAACTCTAAGTGCTGTTTACACCTGCTATCTAATCTACTCATTTAAGCATACCCGAGATAATAAGAAACAAAGCATAAAACCTCGAGTCAGATAACAGTCTAGTGTGAGCAATAAATAATCTCAATACACTATAAAAGTCGGTATAGTATATGGAACACAGGGTATGGAGAATCATACCCGATATGTCCTTGCATCTACAGAGTTAGCACATAACATAGGATATATACTACTCTATGATAATCATCATGGATGTACTATACATCAAACTACTATGGTTGTCTAGATATCGGCATCGGTAATATCTACATCGTGTGACATCCCAAAGGTGATAGAAACAATCAAACAAACATAACATCCATCATCCATCCTCACATTCACTCACTCAATGCGTTGGATATATGGTACTGATATGGCCACCTACATAGATCCAAAGACTACTCAATGTCTCGGTTCTTCTGTACTCATACCCAGACCACTCAGTAGGCTAGGAACTAGACTGCACCTCCATAGGCAACTCAGGGTACAATAGGACTGCACCGCTATAGACAACCCAAGTGAGCGTCCTTACGTATCATCCGCTTTACGAGTACACTACGAAACCTACGAGTATCAACAATCCATTTACACACGTTGTCCGTAGTAGACTCCATTTTGGAATTGTCCATACAACTTCCGTCCGAAGTCGCCGCGGTTGGGAACTAATCTAGACATCCTTCATAAGTCACAGGGTGTCATCATGCATCTCGTAACCCACCTATAACAGTACCCTCAATCCGCCTTGTCGTTGCCTACTCCGCCTCTCGAAGTATAGCTATCCATCATCGAAGCCATCACTTCCCATCACAGAACCCCTGTCTTCAAGTCATGGAGTCATTGCGTCGAAGCGTCACATCTTCACTTCATCGCCAAAATCACTCGCTAAAGAGCCATATCATCAAAATCGAACGTCGAATGAATGAACGAACCATCACATCATGCTCCTCAAAGCCTCTCCATTGTCCATGTCAAAATTGACCAAATCGGCCATCATCAATAGTGGTAGATATCGACCACTCCAGAGTAGTCGACAACGACCACTTTGGTTGTGTACTTAACCAAAAATGGTCAAATAATAACCAAATGAACATCCGACATCTTCCCTGAAGTCCGAAGCGCATCTCTAAGTCCACCCTACTTCATCTTCAGATCAATCGACATGCACAGAACTTTGTGCACGAAATACTACCCTACATGATATTTTCTAATCCTATATCGCTTTGAATGGAGTTTTCAACCAACTAACAATCAAGCAGACATGCAACCAACAAGCATAGAGATGTCTATAATAGCCTATATATATATAATGTCACAATACAGTACATTAAAGCAGCTAATATGGGATAATGTGGGATTAATATCAAAATAGTTTAAATCTACAAATATCATCAAAATAGCACGTCAATGGGAAAATTGTGATATTTAATTCAAAAAATACTTTAAAACACTTTAGTTCTATTTATAAAATAATATATAGGTTTAAGTATTCTAGAAATCACATTTTGAAGTTAGAGATCATTCAAAATGTCGTTTTAATATTATACTAAGAATCATAGTATGGTGAGAGATAATATCACTCAACTCAACCAAATTTGACCAAACTATTGCCAAGTCGTAAAGCTCTCCATCACGAGCACAATACAAGAAACGACTTCTAAAATGGACCTCGTATGCAAAAGATATAGCATTTATAAGATAACATATTATTTAAAATAATTAATTAAGTTAAACGTAATTAACTAACTAATTACCTTGCTTAGCTATTTCTTCCCCAATCTTGCTTTACTATACGTGCATGTATCAGGTTGTATACCCAAACAGAAAACGTGAAACTTCATCCAACGATTTCTCGCTCTATGGTCGACGAAATGCAACGCCGTCTTCGCCAACAAATCACACTTTGAAATCTCTTCGACCCAGACATAGCACCTTAAAGCTCAGCCCACTACCACGCATCACACATGTAGGTGATGCGGTTGACTTCATAAAGTTGAATTCCACTAGAGAATGTTGGCATCTCTAAAAAATTCTAGGGCAGTGCTTCTCGGTAGGAAAAAAATAATGGCGTAATTGAATCCACCTATCGATCCCCGTACCTCTTGCATACCTAACCCTAGTAGCCGAGCTATGTATAATCATTCCTAAACTAGTGTTTCACCCTTCAAAGTGGATATAGGCTTGAAGATCTTATCGATACGAGTTGAATAAAGGTGGTTTGGGAATTTTTCGTTGAGAAAATCGATGGATTTTGATTTTGAAAAATGATTTGGGAGGCGGCATGTTTTAATTCTCACGGTAATGGAGCAGTAGATGGGAATGAGAGAGGAGGGTTTGTGATTGGCTAATATTTAAATAATATTCTATTTATTTTATTTAAATTCTCAAATATAACAGTCGTGCGTTTCGAGCTCGCATGATCAAACGGTGCGTCCAATCGCCACGAAACTCGTCTGATGCATGCATCACCTTATTTTTTTCGGTCCCGGTGGTATAAATTTCATCGCTATTTGAGACAGTGTTCTGAATGATAATTTTGCGCTTTTTGAGACAATTTTGGCCATCGGGTGTTTGATCTCAAAATTTAGCGATCCATATACTCATTTTCATTCGCAATGTCGATACAAACTCAACGGAAGTGGTCTCAAGTCCCAATTCAATCGTGTGTGAAAAATCATATTTTTGGGACCGTCATTTAATTAACGATTCAATATTTAATTAATTATTTAAATATCCAATCGTTAAAAATATGGGTCGTTACAGGAAATCACTGGCAAACCCAACAATGACCTGGAACAAGACAAGGATCTAGAAGGATGAATCAAAACTCAAAACGCACACCCAAACCTTGTCAAGCTAGATGGAGCAAAATCGGTTGGGAAAGGAGAAAACATGCGACGCTTCTTAGGCGTAGATAGACAGCGATGGAAGAAAGAGGCAACGAAGGAATTAAAAGGAGGGGGAGGCGGCGGTTACGAAATGGAGAAGACAGATAATGGATGCCATTTTTACATTGAATGTATTTTTTTATTTAAATATATATACTATGTTAAACCAAAAATTGTTATAATACCCATGAAGCCAAGTACGATGAGCTTAAACTTGGTTTTTGCCCCCTTAATCACATGACTAAGCATAGCTTAATTAATGATATCAAAAAGTGCTAAGAAATCAACAGTTAGCCCACCATTCAAGCTTTAACACACGATAATGCCATTTAGAGATGGCTCCGTAATTCCTATGATCTTTGATAAAGTTATTTGAAAGCTCGTGTCATATGTTCAATTAAAGAGAAAGGATAAGTTGCAAGTATGTGAAATAGTTCATTAAGCAATCAGTAATGAACTAAGTAAGCAATCCTCATGGTTCATAATTCGTTGTTCATATATAGTAAGAAAATAGAGGTCATACATATAAATACTAGTTTAGGAAGAAGTTCATGTGATTTTATGTGAAATAAAATCAAGATAAGACTTAGGCCCAAAGAGCTTTATTATACGCATGCTCATTTCAAAGTTGCACAATCAAAGTAGACGGGCTATGCTAGATTTTTGTTCAAGTCCTTGCTCGTATGAAATTGTAAGGTTTACAATCAATTCAAGATTTTCCCCAATTCGATTTTGGGTTACAGTTATTTAATTTTGAGAAGAGAGAAAAGAAATGATTGCCCCTCCTCTATGCTCCTAGATCCGTATTTATAGGGGTTGGGAGGAGCTGCATGACTGCCACATGTCACCTCCGGCATGCTTGGCTTTCGCCATCAACAATCTCGATGGCGCCTAGTGCTATGCTTTATTTTTGATGATCTTCTACATTCCCTTGTATATTGAAGAGTTACAACATCTATTTTAACACTTAAAATCCATACCCACCTTAATAGCCTTCGATATCTGCTTGGGAAGTAAATTCCTGTGATATCACTTTAACGCCGAAAGATTATGATACCCTTGTATGTGTTGATGATTTTTCGGCATCACTTCAAGGAGCAAAAGCATACGACATCCTTTGCTGCATTGCTGAGCTACAAGATGCATTGTTATTTTACGATAACTCCCATTATGCTATTGATATGCGGTATCATGCTGGATTAATGAGTGATAACACCCTCTTTTGTTTTGATGATGTACGACATTAGTAACGTACGACAACTCTTGTAGATACCGATGATCTTCGACGTCAATGCCACCTTATGACAATCTTTGGAGGCTAATAACTTGCGATATCAAAGAGAGATGGCACCACCTAGAATTCGACATCAATTCTTACATTAACAAAGTGTAGCATTGGCTTCATATGACATTACTTATTAATGATATGCGATATAGGCGAGATGCGGCATCAATGATATACGACATTAAAGAGAGGCGGCATTGGTGTAACGTGACATGCTTTTTGTACATTGTTAGTAGTCGGTAACTTCGTATATATTGTTTCTTTAAACCCAAAATCCTTCAACTGGTTATTGACAACATGCGACATCAATTGAATGTGGCATTGATAAAGCGCATCATGGATAATATGTGGCATTGATTAAGTGTGGCATGGATGACATTCAGTATCCTCTTTTACCTTTATTGACGGTGCGAGGCATCATTATCGCTGTAGGCTTTCGATGTCTTTCCACTTGCTAGTCTTTAACATTGACTTTCATACTGATGAGACGTGGCATTCCATGCCGTATCGATAATGCGCTATATCCCTTAAGGCGTAGCATTGTTTAGAATAGTTTCATCATCAACTGCACTTATATTGGTATGAAATGCTTTTTCCTATGCAAGATGCTTTATGCTTCCAAGTCCGATATCTTCATTTGTCAATAAGTTCGACATTGCTTTACGTTCATAAGTGTGATAAATCATGTCGCCTTGGATTTGATATCTCTTCAGCTTTGACATTCTTATGCTTGTTATGTTATCATCTTGGAAGCCCAATTGTAGACTCATTGTTTCGACATAATATTCCCTTGCCTTTATTTTATTCCATTTGGAAAATATATGGATAACATTTGTCCCCCTTCCTTTACAAAAGAAGCTTTTTACACTTCAGTGTAAAACCAAGATTTCCTCACTTTTCTAGTTCTTTGCAAGGTTTCCTTTCTAACCTTGTTTTCCAGTAAAACATAAAGCAAACTATGATTTTTATTATTGACTTTTAAATTCGATTTTGGGAAAATGTTTCTGGATTTTGACAAGATCATAAAGGATTCTTCATTTATAACTCAATGTAACTTTTGGAAGATATAGATTCACTTGAAGAGACCAAAAATCCATTTGGCCGCAATTTTACTTAAATAGAATCCTATAGAATCAAGATTAGAAAATTATCTGGAAATAATGATTTATAGAAAACTAGAAAGTCATTTAAGAATTATAATTTCCTGAATAGAAAACTAAAAAACCATCTGGAAATGTCATAGGATGGAGGACTAGAAACTCTTCTGGCAATATCATGAATAGAAGAACAGAAATCCATCTCTTGATTAGAAGACTAGAAAATTCATCTTAATAGAGGATCAGAAAATCCATCTGGGTAGAATAATTTCTGAATAGAAGACCAGAAAACTATTCTGGCAATAATAATCTAAATAAAAGACCAGAAAACCATTTTGGTAATAATTATCTGAATAATCTAAATAGAAGACAAGAAAACCATCTGACAACAATAATTTCTGAATAGATGACCCGAAAATCTTCTAGTAATAATAATCTGATTAACCTGAATAGAAAACCAGAAAATCATCTGGCAATATAATTTCTGAACGGAAGACCAGAAAACCTTCTGGTAATAATAATCTAAATAGAAGACCAGAAAACCATTTTGGTAATAATAATCTAAATAGAAGAAAAGAAAATCTGTCTGGCAATAATATTTTCTTTTGCGTTAATGGAAAATTCCCGCTCTCTTTGAATCATGATTGCTTGTTTGATAGGTCTTCTTCTAGAAGACTGTTTGATTTCTACTTAGGAGCACAAACGACTAATTTTTTTGATTGATTCCTCAAGGAGACTGCCTCAATCCTTCTTTAGGATTGAGTTTGATTTGCTTTTGTATTTGATCTTCCTCTAAAATACTGCCTCAATCCTTCTTTAGGATTGAGTTTGATTTGCTTTTGTATTTGAGCTTCCTCTAGAAGACCGCCTCTTACTACTCTTCGGGTAGTGATTTAGGCTTTGATTGATTTCTTTGTTACCATCTTTAGGTAATGATCTTAACTTGGATCGCACCCCTTATTATCGTCTTGGTGACGATTTAGGTCTTTTATCCGGTGCATTTGGTTAGCTATCTTAAGAGGAACCAAAGATTTACCCAACTTCCCTCTAAGAGGTGCTTCAGTCATGACATGACCCTCCTATTTCTACCCTAATTTCATAAGGATTTTTTTTTTAAGAGATGATATATAGATATATCATTCATTACAAATATATTTCCCAAGGTCATTTTCTTTCTCCAATAAACAAAATATATCCAGGATCAAAATAATTTACCAATATAAATATATCAGTGTATTTCTAATAACATACACATACATATGAAGATGTATGTGTTCCTCTTGTTTGAATTCAGAGTATATACTTTATTTTTATTTGTTGTACAAGAGCATTCTGTTTGATTTAGATTTTAGCAATTCTGCCTAAAGTTTATTACTATATACTTTTGAATATTTGTAATAAGTCAGTAAATCCTATGCATATTTAATTCATAAGAACTTGCTCATTCTAATTGATAGTTTTAATATCAATTTTACCATGTCAGTTAAATTCCAAGATTCTTGAAATTTGTATTTCAGATCATGGATCAAAGGTATTGATATTTGGCTAAGGCCAGAAATGATATATTCACTTATCATTTTCCACTTATGTATTTTCTAAAAAAAAAACTTTCTTATTTAAGATTCAACATATGTGACTTGTTTGCCTTAATCTTAGCCCACACGACAAATAGTGAGTTGTGTATTTGCATAAGATTTGCTATGTCAAGAATTTGAACTTAAAAATATTCATAAGAATAATTCCAGGTTTGCTGGTGTAAGCCTGTCCAGATGGTATATCTGTTATGACTTTGAAAATTGGTTATGGTAAAACATTTGCTAAATAACCCAAAGCTCTTTTTTTTGAAAGGCATTTTACTGTCAAAACACAATCAAACATAATCAACCAAAACTTCACTTATTTGAAGCTGGTTAACTCATGTGCCTAGTGTCATGCCAGGTATTTGATCATGGCAATTGAAATGCCAGTCATTTGCATCATACCTGAAGCCTTCCCATACAATTACCTCTCTCAAAACAATTTAAAAAGTAGACTTGAACCATTTGTAGACATAATTCAGAGGAAAAACAATTAGATACTTAAAGGTATTTTTCAAGGTAAATTCTAAATTTACTCCAAAACTCAGTGTTTTTAAAATACTTAAGATTGTCCAATACATAATATAATTGCAAGGAAACTGCTCACATAATTGTATATTTCTTACCAGATTTTTATAGCTAATGCTTGAGCATATTTTTCTTGTTTATATCCCAGACACTACTTCAAAAACAAATCAAACCTTAACACACAATGATTTTGACAGAACAACTAATTTAATCTAACACTTTACAGAGCATAAGAGCAACTTGATCACTAACCATAAAATATTCATTACATGACTGGAAATCTTAGAAACATAATTTTTCCTGAATACATGCAGATATAATCAATTTAAGCTCTTATTGAAACTAGCTAGCATGTTCATTCACTCCTCCATAATAGCCATAACTTCATTTTCTACTTAGTGCCTGCGTTCCCTGAAAGAGCATGAGTGGCTGCCTCATTTTAAAATGAGACACCCCATATGCCATGAGCAAACAAGGGTCAGATCTGAGATCTGGTATGAGTAACATCAATACATTCATGATATTAAGCAACAGAGAATGTAAGAGTACCAACTAGTTATTTAAGCAAATTTCTGCATCCAATTACTTTAACATGGTATAAATAAGTTGATTCTGGTATGATATATTCATCTATCACTCTTACACTTGCATACATAACCATGCAAACATAATTATCTATTTGCAACATTTGCATTCACTGGAACCATCATGGTTCCATACCAACCAATCCTAAGAAATATTCATATTCCTATTTCTTCATTTACGGGTTGTATAATTCAATTTATATTCCTGCCTCATCTGCTATTAAGGAATCACAGGGACACATTGCAATGAACTAATTCACATCATTGCACAAAGATCTCAGGGCTTAAACAAACCATGTGCCAACTTGCATACTTCAAATATGACAAGCATTCCAGCAGCCTTCTTGGCCTTCCCTTCCCTAGTTTATTTACTAGTGTATTGACTTAAATCCTATTAAATATGCTAAGTGAACATGTCACTGCAAACATGGAAACATCCATAATTTTTCCTAGCATAATTCTCCTTAGAAATAAGCAGACAGTTATTTCCTAAATGGGGTCAATATGTCTTGATCTCAGTAAAATATAAGAATATTTGCAACTGTAAAGGAGGCATGGCATGTTCTTATTATATTGATCTGCAAGCCTTTATGATTGATTCAGATTCAGGATCTGGTTCAATCATAATTTTAGCTTGTGAGTTTCTTTTTTTTTTGATTTGATTAAGGGCTCAGCACTTAGAAAATTTCTATTGCACCCTTAACAATTTTCTTCTCAAGCCTCAGCACTTATACCAAGTATAATGCAGCTCCTAACATTTTTGTAAAGTTTCCATGCCATAGATCTATAACAGTTGAGAGTATTCTCTATATAATTTTAAGATTCTGGACTTTAACATTTTTGAGTAAAAATAAAACAGTAATGATACACATCCAAAGACAAATGTCTCAACAAAGCAAAGATCACCAAAAACATCCATATCAAATCATATCAGATTTAAAATAAGACATCCAAAGGCATTGATGAAATCATATACATCAAGACCAGCAATATAAATATGGCAATATAAAAAGTGGCTGCCTCATCTCAGGTCTTAATGCCATGAACTCAGTGAGGTTACTCACCTAAATATTTCTTCTTATTAATCCAGAAAATCCTTGTATGAGTGTTTTCTCCTTCCTTCCAATATTTTTCTTCCTTTCTTATTTTTGTGCAGCTCGGGGTAAAGATAATTTTACTGGCTGAAACTGCCTATTTATATGCATTTTTCCACTAGGGTTTGTTAAAACAAAATTCCATTTCTGACCTAACCATCTTCATGCATTTTTCATTCATTTTCCTCCTTAATACCCCGGCCATAATAATTAGTTGAAGGCAGTATTTTCTTCCCTTTACTTTTTCAGAAAAATGGCCACTCACCTAGTCATGTTAAAAGTGTGACTACCATATTTTATATTTATCCATTTGCTCATTTTTGGAAATCCCCCTTCTTTCTATTCCTGTCTATACATAACATACATACCTGTTTTATGCTTTATACCTATTTAATGTTACTCTTTTGCTTAGCTTGACATTTTTCTGCTCACAGAATATACAAGTGAAAACATAAATAAAAATATTTATTTATTTAATCTCCCCTTGTTTCACAGAAAATACATTTAAGCATATACTTCATTTTTAACTTTATGCTTAAATTACAATCCAATGCTTTAAATAAGGAATTTACTTTCCTATATATATATATATATATATATATATATATTTCAGAGATTTTTAAATCTCTTCCTTGTGCTATTTTCAATGTACATGTGCACACATATACTTGCACACTATTTATTCCAAAAATTTCACCATATTTAAATCTAAATATTTCAAAAATTAAATCATTTTACAAAAATGATTTTTCACAAAATTTTGGGGTATTACATTCACCCCTCCTTTTAGGAATTGTGTCCTCAGAATTTTTCTAACATTTATAACAAGCATCATTTTCTTTTCTGAAAACTTATCAAACATATGCATAAGCAAACAAATTCAACCATATCAACCATGCATAACAAATTTTTCCAAAGAAATTTTTTTTTTAACCTTTTACTTTGCAAAAAGCTTAGGATAATCCATCCTAATCTTATCCTCTAACTCCCATGTGCAGTCATTAGGATCACTACTCCACTGGATCTTAACTAGTTTCAAGGTTTTGCTTCTTAATTTCTTTTCTTCCTTGGCTACAATCCCCACTGGCTCTTTTTCATAAACCAAGTCAGGATTTATTTGAATTTTGGTAGGCTCTTCCAAAATGTCTTCTTTATCATGTACCCATCTTCTAAGTTGGGACACATGAAAAACATTATGCATTGCTTTCATTTCCTCTGGTAGTTCTAATTTGTAAGCCAATGAACCAATTCTTTCCAGAATTTTATAGGGTCCTACATACCTTGGTGTGAGCTTACCTTGCTTGCCAAATCTCAAGACTTTCTTCATAGGCGAAATCTTGATGAAAACAAAGTCTCCCACTTCATATTCCACTTGCTTTCTCTTCCTATCTGCAAATTTCTTTTGCCTATCTTGAGCTGCTGCTATTCTTTTTCTTATTAACCCAATTTTCTCTGTAGTTTCTTTAACATATTCAGGTCCAAGAACAGCCCTTTCTCCAGTCTCTACCCAGCATATAGGTGATAAACATGGCTTGCCATATAAGGCTTCAAATGGTGCCATCCCTATGGTGCTTTGGTAACTGTTATTGTATGTGAATTCAGCTAGATGGAGGTGGTCTTCCCAGTTGCCTCCAAAGTCCAGTGTACATGCTCTCAACAAATCTTCTAAGACTTTGTTCACCACCTCAGTTTGACCATCTGATTGTGGATGGTAGGCAGTGCTTAAGCACAATTCACTCCCCATGGCCTCTTGAAAACTTTTCCAAAATCTTGAGGTGAAGATGGTATCCCTATCACTCACAATGGTTTTGGGTATGCCATGCAACCTTACTACCTCTTTCATGAATATTTGAGCCAATTTTGGAGCATTTCTTTCTGTTCTAACTGGGATAAAATGTGCTACCTTAGTTAGCCTATCCACTATTACCCATATACTTGTGTTTCCCTTCTTAGATCTACGCAGACCATCTATGAAATCCATAGATATATCCTCCCACTTCCACTGTGGTATACTAAGGGGTTGCATTAGTCCTGATGGCCTTTGTGTCTCTGCCTTGACTTGTTGGCAAGTCATGCACCTTGCAACATGTCTGGCCACATCTGACTTCATCCCCTTCCACCAAAGATTTCTTTTCAAATTTTGATACATCTTGGTGCTACCTGGGTGTATGGAGTACTTACTCCTATGGTATTCATTTAATATTTCCTCCTTCAATTCTATATTTTCTAGAACACATATCCTATTTTTATTCCTTAAATAACCATTTTTATCAACTTGATAATTTATTACTTCTTCCCCTTTTGATATGAGCATTTTCTTTTCCACCATGTTTAGGTCTTGTTCCTGCATTTTCCCAATCTTAAGATGTAAATCTGATTGCAGAGATATCATACTTAATTTTCCTTTACCTTCATCTTCTTCAATGGGCATCATTTGTACCTCACTGTTTTCCTCAATTTCCAAATCAGTAAGTATAGACAAATCCTTAAACTCTTCCATCATCAACATGGCTACCTTGGCATGTTGTCTACTCAAGGCATCTGCAACTTTATTAGCCTTGCCTGGTGTATACAGTATATCTAGATCATAGGCAGCTAGGAACTCTACCCATCTATGTTGCCTCATGTTCAAATCTTTTTGTGAGAATAAATATTTCAGTGCCTTATGATCAGTGTACAAAATGAATTTGGCACCTAACAAATAATGTCTCCAAAGTTTCAAAGCATACACAACTGCTGCTAGTTCAAGATCATGGGTTGCATATCTTGTTTCATGTGGTTTTAATTGCCTAGATGCATAGGCTACCACCTGGTCTTGCTGCATCAACACAGCCCCTAACCCAGAGCCACTTGCATCAGTGTACACAACTAAATTTTCATTTCCTTCTGGCACTCTCAATACTGGTGCATTAATCAGAGCTTCCTTTATTTTGATAAAAGCTTGCTCACATTTTTCTGTCCATACAAAGGCTTGGTTCTTTCTAGTTAAATTGGTAAGGGGTGATGATATTTTTGAGAAATCTTTTATAAATCTCCTATAATATCCTGCCATCCCCATAAATGATCTAATCTCACTGATGGCACTAGGCCTTTTCCATGCTTGGATTGCCACTACCTTATTAGGGTTTACTGATATTCCTTTGGCAGAGATAACATGCCCAAGAAAATGTACTTCTTCTTTCCAAAATGCACATTTTGAAAATTTTGCCTTTAAATCATTTTCCCTTAGCCTTGACAAAACTAAATGCAAATGATTTTTATGCTCTTCCACTGTCTTGGAATAAATCAAAATGTCATCAATAAAAATCAGTACAAACTTGTCTAAATAATCTCTAAATATTCTATTCATCAAATCAACAAAATATGAAGGAGCATTTGTCAAACCAAATGGCATAACCATAAATTCATATAAGCCATATCTTGTGTTAAATGCAGTATACTTAACACTTGAGTCTTCAACCTTCATTTGATGGAATCCTGATGCTAGGTCTAGTCTAGAAAATATTTTAGCTTCACTGAGTTGGTCAAAGAGATCATCTATTCTAGGCAATGGGTATTTATTCTTGATGGTTACTTTATTTAGTTCTCTGTAATCTATGCACATTCTCAAGGTACCATCATGTTTTCTTACAAACACTACTGGAGAACCCCAGCAGGAATTGCTTGGCCTTATAAATCCCTTGCCTTCTAATTCTTCCAACTGATTTTTCAATTCTTTCAGTTCACTCGGCCCCATTCTATAAGGTTTCTTGATTATTGGACTTGCTCCTGGAATGAGATTAATTTGAAACTCAACTGGTCTGTGGTGTGGAACACCCTTAACTTCCCCAAACACATCCAAGTATTCATTAACTATGGGAATTTCTTCAATGATTAGTTCACTGAGATCTTTTTCTAAGTCAACTAAATGATATAATTTTCCTTCCTTAGCTACTTCACATAGAACTGTGATCCTTTGGCCTCTAGAATTTTGCAATGATATGGTGGATGAGTCTAAATTAATTATGGCTTTAAATTGCCTTAACCAATCTACCCCC
Source organism: Allium fistulosum (assembly GCA_030737815.1). Lineage (NCBI taxonomy): Eukaryota > Viridiplantae > Streptophyta > Magnoliopsida > Asparagales > Amaryllidaceae > Allium > Allium fistulosum. The sequence continues at coordinate 284,876,253 of CM060904.1, read as the reverse complement.
AATATAACTCCTATATTTGGGTAATTTAAAACATATAAATTGGAAATAAAAATATTTCCTCCTATGTTTAACTCCACATCCACACAATTCATGTTCAAAACACTAGAACTCCCTAGGGGACTTTGTACAAGCAATGGGGTTTCAACCAATATGCAGTTTAATTTTAACACTTTAACTAATTCATAGGAAATCAAAGAGTGTGTTGCTCTAGTATCATATACTACTGGTATGGGTATGGAACAAATGAGTAATGTACCTTCCACTTGGCCATGATTTTCAGCATCAATTTCCACTGCAGATTTGCCTTTACCTCCCAAAGTTGCCAATTTCCCTTGCTGTTTATTCTCAGGACAGTTCCTCTTCATATGCCCCTCTTTCCCACATAGGTAGCATTTGAAGGCTCCTCCTTTTAACTCTGGGCACCTTGGTTTGATGTGTCCTTCTTTACCACAATGATGGAAAACCAATTTCTTCTTAGTATCATTGGCTTTTGTGTCTTTACTCTTCCTATTGTCTGCCTCCTCCTTCTTTTTATCATAAGGGTGATATCTTCCCTTATCCTTCTTGTTGCTGCTCTTAAAATTCCTATATTTCTCTCTTTCTTTGTCATGTTGTTCCAGTTTCAAGGCCAGATCAATTACTTGATCAAAAGTTCTATCTGCATATGGTAGCATAGCCCTGCTAAGTCCTGGGTTCAGACCTTTTATATACATATCATTTTTGGATGCTTCATCTGCCACTAGCATTGCTCCATAATTGGATAGCCCCTCAAACTTTTGAGTGTATTCAGTGACATTCAAAGTTCCCTACCTAAGTTTGATAAATTCTTCAAGCAAAGTGGTCTTGGCTGATGCTGGTACAAATCTTGCCTCCAACATCTCCTTGAACTGATTCCAAGTGATTTCATTTTCATTTCTTCCGGCTATGATCACCTCCCACCAGCTTAAAGCTACCCCTTTCAGTTGTCTTGAAGCTACTTGCCTCTTCCTTTGGTCATCTAACTGCATGTCATTGAAAATCCTATCAAGTGTTCTCAACCATGCTTGAATTTCCATCACACTCTCAATTCCTTCAAAACTCCTGCCTCCCAAATTGGAATAAGTCTTTAGTAGTTTTGAAAGCTCTTCATGTGGGTTCTCAGGCCTATGCCCAATCCCTTCTCTTAAAACCCTCACAAATTCTTGCATATCAAGCATTTGAGGTGCACTGGGTCCTGCATTGTGATGAGATCCTCTTCCTACCATGGTCTGCTAACTAAATTCTGGGCAAATGGTATTAGTATATTATGAGTACTTCTATAATTTCTATTTTCTTATCTAAATTATTTCATCCAAAACAAACAGACATAATACATTTCTATATTACTTAGCAATCAATGCAACCAAGTGCTCTGATACCAACTGAACTGACCCTCCTATTTCTACCCTAATTTCATAAGGATTTTTTTTAAGAGATGATATATAGATATATCATTCATTACAAATATATTTCCCAAGGTCATTTTCTTTCTCCAATAAACAAAATATATCCAGGATCAAAATAATTTACCAATATAAATATATCAGTGTATTTCTAATAACATACACATACATATGAAGATGTATGTGTTCCTCTTGTTTGAATTCAGAGTATATACTTTATTTTTATTTGTTGTACAAGAGCATTCTGTTTGATTTAGATTTTAGCAATTCTGCCTAAAGTTTATTACTATATACTTTTGAATATTTGTAATAAGTCAGTAAATCCTATGCATATTTAATTCATAAGAACTTGCTCATTCTAATTGATAGTTTTAATATCAATTTTACCATGTCAGTTATATTCCAAGATTCTTGAAATTTGTATTTCAGATCATGGATCAAAGGTATTGATATTTGGCTAAGGCCAGAAATGATATATTCACTTATCATTTTCCACTTATGTATTTTCTAGAAAAAAAACTTTCTTATTTAAGATTCAACCTATGTGACTTGTTTGCCTTAATCTTAGCCCACACGACAAATAGTGAGTTGTGTATTTGCATAAGATTTGCTATGTCAAGAATTTGAACTTAAAAATATTCATAAGAATAATTCCAAGTTTGCTGGTGTAAGCCTGTCCAGATGGTATATCTGTTATGACTTTGAAAAATGGTTATGGTAAAACATTTGCTAAATAACCCAAAGCTCTTTTTTTTTGAAAGGCATTTTACTGTCAAAACACAATCAAACATAATCAACCAAAACTTCACTTATTTGAAGCTGGTTAACTCATGTGCCTAGTGTCATGCCAGGTATCTGATCATGGCAATTGAAATGCCAGTCATTTGCATCATACCTGAAGCCTTCCCATACAATTACCTCTCTCAAAACAATTTAAAAAGTAGACTTGAACCATTTGTAGACATAATTCAGAGGAAAAACAATTAGATACTTAAAGGTATTTTTCAAGGTAAATTCTAAATTTACTCCAAAACTCAGTGTTTTTAAAATACTTAAGATTGTCCAATACATAATATAATTGCAAGGAAACTGCTCACATAATTGTATATTTCTTACCAGATTTTTATAGCTAATGCTTGAGCATATTTTTCTTGTTTATATCCCAGACACTACTTCAAAAACAAATCAAACCTTAACACACAATGATTTCGACAGAACAACTAATTTAATCTAACACTTTACAGAGCATAAGAGCAACTTGATCACTAACCATAAAATATTCATTACATGACTGGAAATCTTAGAAACATAATTTTTCGTGAATACATGCAGATATAATCAATTTAAGCTCTTATTGAAACTAGCTAGCATGTTCATTCACTCCTCCATAATAGCCATAACTTCATTTTCTACTTAGTGCCTACGTTCCCTGAAAGAGCATGAGTGGCTGCCTCATTTTAAAATGTGACACCCCATATGCCATGAGCAAACAAGGGTCAGATCTAAGATCTGGTATGAGTAACATCAATACATTCATGATATTAAGCAACAGAGAATGTAAGAGTACCAACTAGTTATTTAAGCAAATTTCTACATCCAATTACTTTAACATGGTATAAATAAGTTGATTCTGGTATGATATATTCATCTATCACTCTTACACTTGCATACATAACCATGCAAACATAATTATCTATTTGCAACATTTGCATTCACTGGAACCATCATGGTTCCATACCAACCAATCCTAAGAAATATTCATATTCCTATTTCTTCATTTACGGGTTGTATAATTCAATTTATATTCCTGCCTCATCTGCTATTAAGGAATCACAGGGACACATTGCAATGAACTAATTCACATCATTGCACAAAGATCTCAGGGCTTAAACAAACCATGTGCCAACTTGCATACTTCAAATATGACAAGCATTCCAGCAGCCTTCTTGGCCTTCCCTTCCCTAGTTTATTTACTAGTGTATTGACTTAAATCCTATTAAATATGCTAAGTGAACATGTCACTGCAAACATGGAAACATCCATAATTTTTCCTAGCATAATTCTCCTCAGAAATAAGCAGACAGTTATTTCCTAAATGGGGTCAATATGTCTTGATCTGAGTAAAATATAAGAATATTTGCAACTGTAAAGGAGGCATGGCATGTTCTTATTATATTGATCTGCAAGCCTTTATGATTGATTCAGATTCAGGATCTGGTTCAATCATAATTTTAGCTTGTGAGTTTCTTTTTTTTTGATTTGATTAAGGGCTCAGCACTTAGAAAATTTCTATTGCACCCTTAACATTTTTCTTCTCAAGCCTCAGCACTTATACCAAGTATAATGCAGCTCCCAACATTTTTGTAAAGTTTCCATGCCATAGATCTATAACAGTTGAGAGTATTCTCTATATAATTTTAAGATTCTGGACTTTAACATTTTTGAGTAAAAATAAAACAGTAATGATACACATCCAAAGACAAATGTCTCAACAAAGCAAAGATCACCAAAAACATCCATATCAAATCATATCAGATTTAAAATAAGACATCCAAAGGCATTGATGAAATCATATACATCAAGACCAGCAATATAAATATGGCAATATAAAAAGTGGCTGCCTCATCTCAGGTCTTAATGCCATGAACTCAGTGAGGTTACTCACCTAAATATTTCTTCTTATTAATCCAGAAAATCCTTGTATGAGTGTTTTCTCCTTCCTTCCAATATTTTTCTTCCTTTCTTATTTTTGTGCAGCTCGGGGTAAAGATAATTTTACTGGCTGAAACTGCCTATTTATATGCATTTTTCCACTAGGGTTTGTTAAAACAAAATTCCATTTCTGACCTAACCATCTTCATGCATTTTTCATTCATTTTCCTCCTTAATACCCCGGCCATAATAATTAGTTGAAGGCAGTATTTTCTTCCCTTTACTTCTTCAGAAAAATGGCCACTCACCTAGTCATGTTAAAAGTGTGACTACCATATTTTATATTTATCCATTTGCTCATTTTTGGAAATCCCCCTTCTTTCTATTCCTGTCTATACATAACATACATACCTGTTTTATGCTTTATACCTATTTAATGTTACTCTTTTGCTTAGCTTGACATTTTTCTGCTCACAGAATATACAAGTGAAAACATAAATAAAAATATTTATTTATTTAATCTCCCCTTGTTTCACAGAAAATACATTTAAGCATATACTTCATTTTTAACTTTATGCTTAAATTACAATCCAATGCTTTAAATAAGGAATTTACTTTCCTATTTATATATATATATATATATATATATATATTTCAGAGATTTTTAAATCTCTTCCTTGTGCTATTTTCAATGTACATGTGCACACATATACTTGCACACTATTTATTCCAAAAATTTCACCATATTTAAATCTAAATATTTCAAAAATTAAATCATTTTACAAAAATGATTTTTCACAAAATTTTGGGGTATTACAACAGCAGGTTCGACAGGCCGATTGACATTTAGTATTACTGCATTGTTGACTTCCCTAGAGTGACCATGGACATTAGTTTCTTAGGAACTGTATCTAAGAAGGATTCACTGCATTATATTATTCACCCTCTGCGATATCCGGGGAAGTCCTGGAATTAAACTATTTTATTCTTTCTGTTTCATCTTATTTCTCATTCACCAGACTTTATGTCTGACCCATTCCTATTTTTCCTATTTTCCCCAAATCATAGGACGACGGGTCTAGGTTGCAGTTCTTTGCAGCTTGGTGGGTCATTGGAGCAATTGTTATCTTCAGCTTTTGTTTCTTTTGTTTCATGTACTTCGTTTCTCCTTTCCGTACTTTACTCTATATATGGGGACCTATATTGTGAACTTTGTTATGTTTTATGAAGTTGTTTTGCTCATTAGTGAAATTTTCTTCCACTGTGATATTTTAATCATTTTATGTCGTTGCCTTAGTCTCTGTGCTATGTTGGATTTTTATTTCACCCAACCACCTGTGCTTCTAGCCATGTCCGATTTTCGGGGTACCTAGAGGTGCGGGGTGTCACAAATGATATATACCTATGACACCTGATTTGGATTGAAATGATATATATCCATCCCTGAAATTAAAATTAAAATTAAAATTAAAATTAACCGATCACTTGGTCATATGATAGAGAATTATATACGGACACCATTGTTCGATTTTAAATTATTTTCTGAAATTGTAAAGTATGTTTTGATTTAATAAATTTAATTATAAACTTTAATTTAAAGATTTTATTTAAAATTTATATTTTAGTTAATATAAGTTTTAAAAATCTAAATTTTAAGATTTTAACTTATAATTTTATTTAGTTTTAAAATATATAATTTAAATAATGTAATATAATAAAAACACTTTAAAAATTTAATTTAATAAAATATTCAATATAGTTTTAAAATATTTATTCAAAAATTTAATTTAAGATAATAAATATAGACTTTTTTAATAACTTTGTAAAAGATTTTAGAATTTTGTAAAAGGTTTTGTAAGGAATTTATAAAAGTTTTGTAAGGAATTTATAAATGTTTTGTAAGAGATTTTAAAATGGATTTTATAAAAGATTTTTATAAAGGATTTTATAATGGTTTTATAAAGGAGTTATAAGGGTTTTAAAGGATTTTATAAAGGGTTTTATAAAAGAACTTGTATAAAGGGATTTGGAGCGTTTTAAAGGAATTTGCGTAGAAGTTTATGAAAAGGGTAGGAGTTGTAAACCGTTTGGAATTTATAAATAGCTTTATAAATGGTTCTAAAGCATATAAATAGTTTATAAATGGTTTATGTAACGACCCCAAATTTTATATAAATTTAAATTGATAATTTAAAGAATTTTTGAATAAATTTTGTGAAATAAATCGATTTAAGTGATGCGAGTTTCCCCGATCTTCGAATAAATTTTGGATGAATCATTTAAATTAAAAATATTGTATATATATTGAATTTGAGTTTAAATCTAAAATAGATGGTTTAAAAATACAAATTATATAAGATATAGAGTAAATATCCTTGGGCTTGCAAAATGATGAAACCAAACAACATAATAAAATGGAACTTCATTTCTATTTAAAGGAAACAAGGCAACAAGTATAAGTTGTAAACAAAATAAGAAACAAATGTACTTACCAGATTAAAATAAATATATTTGAAAACAAGATTTGAACCATGAATTTATGTACAAAGAGAAATAATCAAATGAAATGGTTCATGTAAACTAAAGAAATAAAACTTGTACCAGTTGAGCCTACCTTTAACAAACAAAATGATCAAAGCATATTAAGTAAAACAAAATAAACAAAGCATCTATCAGCCGAAATGTGCATAGTTAATAAAACAAGAAACAAAAAAAAATCTAAGCATCTTTTGTACAACTAAGATAAGCAAAGAAGACATAAGGTACACATGCATTTAATGTTTGCATCTCTAGCATAGCAAGCAAGATTTTAGACTGGCCAATACTTTAAACAAGAAAATGTTTTTTTGTACAAAAAGATAAGTGTAAGCTGGTACTATGTTGATTAATGCAGCCACCAAAGGAAGAAAAAATATCACCTATATTGTACGAATAACATTATCACCTGTAACTTGCTTTCCTTTATGTATCAAGCTTTCCATCAATTCGTTCACAAAATAAAATTTAGCAAACCAGAAGGAAATATATCACCATTTTACAAACTTAAACATCTCCTCAAAATATTTTCAAGCCTGTAAACAAATTTTCAAACCAGAAGTTGATCAAGTAATCAAACAAGCTTCAACCTAGAACACAGCAACATCATCAATAAAGGATTGGAAAACCAGATCATAGCTTCATTCTCTGTTCTTCTTCTTCAAAACACTGTGAGCAAACTCCTAATTGAAACCATTTATCTGTTGATGCAGTGAGTAGACCAACTGTTTTTTTTTAAATTTGTATGTTTGGTTTGTCAATTACTCATGTTGCTGTGTATTGTAAAGAAGAGGATCTGGGTATTTATGTTTACTGTAAAACTTTATATGGTCTACTCTTTTTCATTTCCAGTTCAGGGCAAAGCAGATTTGAAAGAAAAATCTAATAAATCTTTATACAAATATTTTTAATTTGATATTTTTATACAAAACAAGTTTGTTTAAACTTAAACCATAGTCCAAAAGTTTTTGCTTAAAAAGAATGAACTTGACTCTGTAAACTTGGTTTACAGTAAAACAAAGAAAATCATATGATAGATTCGAGTGTTTTAAATCACTGATTTGATTATATAATTTGAATAAGCATACAAAGATAGGATTTGTAAACCCAATTTGGTGATTTTTAGTTGCCTAGGTTAGGAGCAGTTTAGAGTTGATCAAAATATGCTTTTTAATCAATCCCTAACGATCAAACAAGTTTTAGATGTTGAAATTTAGTTTGAAGCTAGGTGGTTGACTAACAAAGACAGGAAAATTGTTAAAAGAATTGTTCATTGCAAGAATTTTGGGGACGAATTCAAATTAGGGCTTGAGTTCACGTTTTTGTTCATGTTAGTGACGAGTCGAGAACAACTGCTATACGCGATCGAGTTGTATGAGATTATGGAGAAAGGTTGCCTAACGCATTGTCATGGTGTGGCCGAAGATTGAGGGTTTCCGGTGGTCTAGGAGGCGGAGGCGAGGCGTTTTACCGAAGGTGCTTGTTTCAGTTTTTTTCGAGCGAATGCCTAAAATTTGATTTCGAACTTTTGGAGGCAACGCGAGTTTTGATTTCGTGTTTTCATGAGATTTGCGACTTGCCGGTGGCAGTGGCGATGATCGGAGTTTCGCCAGCGATGGGTGCACGTGCACCAGTTTTACGTGCATTTGAGTCTGGGTTTGTCTGTGAGTTTTGTGGCTTTGGAGAAGAAAGGGGTGACTCGGGAACGTGCTCGAGAAAATGAGAGTTGGTCTCGAAGGAAGATGGAACGCGAGTTACTCGAAGTAGAGCTCGGGATTTTGGCAGTTTTGCTCGGGTTCAAGTTGATTGCTGTAAAAGTTTAAAACTTAAAACAAGTTTCCAAAGTTGAAGTCAGTTTTAAACAAATTTTGTTAAATTAATCATTTTTTAACAATATGTATTCATGTGTAGGTTAATTAAAGATTGATTAGAGGTTAATTAATTTAATATTAATAATTAAAGGTTGATTACTCAAGTGATTAAACAATAATTAATTAAGGGCCTCAAGTGATTTTGTTTGTTAATATCAAATTAATTTCAAGCATTTGAATTAAATAAGAATTTATTTGTTAATTAAGTAATTAATTAAGATAAGTGGTTTTATCTTTAAATTAATGAGGGTCTTAATTAACTAAAGATAATTACTTAATGAAATTAATTAAAGGGTTAATTTATTAATGTGATTAATTAGTTATAATTACACAATTAATTCATCTTAATTGCAGATGATTGATTATTATCGAATGCTTTGTGATATATGCTTTGTGATATAAATTGCTTGGTATTGCGCTATTATATCTGTGATGAATATACTGTTATATGAATATGAAAACCCTTGACCCGTAAACGGCATTTGAATTTCGATGCGACAGGGAGTCGGATTCTAGTTGGTTATCCGAAACCCACATCGAATCGTAATAGTGAATCTTTATGACTGATAAATTTATTTTATCTATGAATCTGTGAATGAAGATAAGCGTTGTGGATTATACCGCTTATCGATATTGATATATCTGTGATGATTGATGTTGTGCACTTTTGTGTGAAACCCCTGAACCACACTTTTGCACACACAAATATGGATTTCACGTGGAAATCTGTGAAGTCATAGGTTATTTAAATTTGATGTTTTTGAAATTGAAATTTTAAATTTCAATTGATTTTGAAATTGGAAAATTTGGATTTAAAGTGAAAAGCTTTTGAAATGGAATTTCAAAGATAAAAGTTATTTCGAATAACTTAATCGAGTTTTGAAAATTTAAATAATTTGATTTAAATTTGAATTCAAGTTTGAAATTGAATTCTATGATTTAAAACTAGGGATTAAAGATGTTGTACCAGTTATATATGGGTTAAACCATTTTAAAGGTATTAATTTGGGAATTTGAATTTAATTCAAGGGTTTTAACTCGTGTAAATATAATTGGATTTTTCTGAAACGAAACTATTTGTTTTCAAATAGTAAAAGCTTTCACATAAGTAATGAACTCCCAATTTGTGTTGAAAGAATTTCAAGTTTGAAATAGAATTGAAATGTTTTGAAAACTATGAAATGAGTCTTTGATTTCAAAGACCGGATGAGTTAATCCAACTTGAAATAGAATTGTTTTGAAAGGCTATGAATGAATCTTTGGAAACGAGTTTTGAAAGCTATAAGTTAAATCTTGATTTAAAGATTTAACGAGTTAATCCAATTGAAATGGAAATCGATTTGGAAATCTATGAATGAATCTTTGTGAACGGGGTGAACTTTGTGAATTGAATCTTTTTGTTAAAAAGATTAAAAGTGTGGAAATTGTTTAAACCAGTGAAGGTTTTTGAAATGATTCTTTTTGTTTAAAAGATTGGAAATGGTAATTTGTTTTACCATTCGAATGAAAAGTTTTGGGCTTTAAGCTGTGATTTAACTAAGACCCCAGTATCCATATGATTTTGAATTGCGCTCGTTATTCGGTTTAGCCGGGAGAGGACCTTTGTGTCATATAACCCATTCCGAATAGTGATACGATGTATATGGATAGCATTTGAAGACCGGTGGTGAAGACCGGATATTTTCGAAAATGAAAGGACAACTCGTCGAATGTCTCTGCACTGACTGGTCCCCGGTATAGAGATTTTATCACCCTTTGTGATGGGAAGTCTGGACGTGATTAGAAATTATCCGGATTTGCAAGGGCTTCTTTGGAAGTGCCTTCGGTTCCGTTCGATCCTAGAACGGACTTGTATGAATGTGTGTCTGACGTTACACTTTGAGATGTAAAGCTGGTTTCTATCAAATACATTTCTGTTGGTGGCGGAGAATTTATTCTCTTAGCTTAACACCCTTCTCTGAGACGTACGAGCTCAGAGGTTATGTAGTTGATGGTTACTAGTGATACATTCCCAATTTGGTAATGTGGCATACGAAGTGCTGATGCTCATTTGTTGATCGAAGCGTGGCTTTGTGAAAAAGCGTGGCTTTGTGAAAAAGCGTGGCTTTGTGAAAAAGCGTGGCTTTGTGGACGAGACTTCGTCGAGCCTCACAACCCGGTAATGGTCGAAACAGGAATGTTGCGACAAAGGTTTGTAGGGGTAGCGCCCCTAGGGTATGTCATTTCCTTTTGGATAAAGGGTGGTATCATGGTATGGAGCCCAGATACTTACTCATGTGGATACACTTTATTTATTATGTGTGATGTTGGTTATCGAGCGCTCGGATAAAGGTCGGTAACGACAGGGGGATGTCATGACTCGTGTGTTAGTTACCTAGTTACAGCTCGGTTAGAGCGTGAGGTAGCGTCGGCCTTTTGTTTGCAGAGATCCGGTTAGGTTCTCGGGGCGTCTTTCCAGAGGCGTTTCTATTTCGGTAAGGAAGTTCCTTAGCCTGATCATTTGTTGGAAATCCAAAGAAACAATACGAACCATGTACGGTTTTAGTTGTATTACCTGCTATGGAATGTGGCGGTAACCTGCTATTGAACGTAGTAGCTATAGTAGGCATACGATGAAATGTTGTATGCTGGCTAAGATTAATATTGTATTTTCGAAATATTTTCACACTATGCACTAGTAATAATATTTAAGAGTTTTGATTTTGCGTAGTAAGCATGTTTGACTATCATAAGGAGAAATCTCCTCCAATTCTGCGATTGCATTGTGTGTGTGGTGGGAGGCCTTATGGTAGTTTCATTTTCGAAAAGCATTGCGGATTTCAATGTTTAAAAGCCTTTGTTGCTTGTTTCAAAGATAAACTGTTTTTGTTGCTCACACCAGTCCCATGACTGATCCGGAGTTTATTGTTCCCTTCCTAAACTCTGGGTGCCCACTATTTTTCCACACAGGCAGTCTAGAGTTGGGTTTCTCAGATATTCAGGTTGAGTAGATTATCTGGAGCTGGTTCAGTTCTTGGAGTTCATGGACTGACGTTGCTTATCTTGGAGCATTCTATTGGAGACATTCTATCCGCTGCTGGCGTTATCTATTTTCTTTCCGCTGCTATTTCTTGTATCATATCTCTGATGTATATTGATATTCATTATATCACTCAATTGTATCAGATATTGTATATCAATGTATTATTCCTTTTCTTTTCCGCTGTGTTATTTACTTAATGTTGTTATAAGCTCCGGCGACTCGGATTTGAACGGTCGAATCTACGGCATTCGAGTACGATGTAAAGTACGAATGTCGATTTTCGAATGCGAAAAATCCGTATCGTTACAATTTAAGAGAGATTTATAAATTATTTTCGAAATTGATTGAAAGAAAATCTTCCTCGATATTTATGAATATATTTATACTTTTGGAATAAGTATATGGATATCTTGATATGAAGGGATAAACCGTTTTTGGATTTTTTTTAAATGACCGCGGTGTGAAATAAGCGGTTGGTTGTTAAAAAGATCGGAGTTGAATATTATCATACTCTCTGCCAATTCCAAAAACACTTTAACAACTGTGCACATGGTCCAGAACGAAGCAGGATGGTTTGGCGAACACTACGTTTATGAGGTAAGAACGCAGCCCTGACCTTCGGGTCAACTTGATATGACTAAAACAGGAGCTATACCGGGCCAACTGAGGTCGCTCCTCCTATCGGACACGCTTCATCGAAACCATATCTTTTTCTTTGTGATTGACTGGTGCGAACCTTTGATTATGGGAGTGTGTCTCGAGGTGGGCGGTAGTAGCTGCTATGCGTTACCACCAATCCGAGAGTGCAAAACGGTAGAATCCTACCCTGGGCATTACCTCGCGTGCCTTGTCATATGCCTTATCGAGCCCACTACGGTTTTGGTTTGTGTCGTACCTATAGAGTGCTCCCTGATAGCGCACCAGTTTATGGTGGAGTTTACAGTACTGTATAGACTATGATGCTTATATAAAATGTGTTAAGGGGGATATGAGTAATGCCTTAACGTTATTTTCAATATTATACTTTACTGATAGACACTACATATATAATGTATACTACTACATATAGATAGTTTGACAGATCCTTAAGAGGTGGAAAAATCCCGTAACATCTCTTAAGTTATTGTACTCACGTTATACAGCGGATAGGAGATGAAAATCTTGTAACATCTCTGACGCAATTACACTCATTTTCCACGTGATATTGATTTGACTTACATGAGAATATTTTAGTTCTGACTCGAGTGTTTGTCTTTTCATTAGTGTAACGACCCGCAATTTTTGATAATTAAAATTATTAAATTAAATAAGATTTTGAAATTTGATATTGTTTGAAATTAAAGTTTTGATTTAGTAATGAGAAAAATAATTAGAATATGATTTAATAATGTTGTTTGAATGTTATTGACAACTATTTTAATCTAATTTCAATCAATTGAAATAATTGTAAAGTTAATTTGGTTATAAATTGAAAATAAGGAAATAAATTAAATGTTGTATTTTAATGGTGATATTGTATGTAATTAATTGAAGTTGTTTAATATGGAATATGATATCAGTGATGTGGCAAGTAGTTATAATCTTTGTTGTAAACAATAAATTTATAGATGTGATTAAATTACTTAAAAGTAACAATTGTTTATTTATCATCTCATTATTTAATATGTTTGGAATTAATTTGGAAATCAACGAAAATTAATGTAATTAATTATTGCAGTTAATATGGTAAAAGATGTTAACGGTAAATTAATGAATGTAATAAAATGTAAACTATGTTAATAATATTCATAGGGTATTGTTGATTGAATAATAAGAATGTAAATCAAAATAAATGAATTTATTGGAATTATAAATTATAATTAGTGAATTTATTACAGACGTAATTGAACGTTGTAATTAGTGCAAAATTTAAATGTTGGATTTAACATGAAAAAATTATTTTAAAAAGATTATAAATTTCTGTTTAATCAAGGACGATAAAATAGTTAACTTTTAAATTTGAATTTAAAAGTGATTAAATCAATTTAATAATAATTTATTTAATTAACGTGAAAATTAGCTATTTTGGCCACTGTCTCGGATTTCGACGAAACCAGTTTCATTGGATACGTAACAGTGAATTATTGAAGGATTTCAAGTTTCGTAGCGATCAGACTTGTCGTTTGATCGTGCGAGCTCAAAACGCGTAGAAATCGATTAATGAAATTTAAATGAATATAATCTGATTTTAGAAGCTAACTTCTGCATACAATGGAATTATGGTTTGAAACTAGTTCCATTGAGTTTAAAAATATCGAAAACCTATATTTTAATATATTGGATGACCTACTTTCGTTTCGAAAACGGAACGGGCTTTTCGGGTCGTGTTATCGTTTCGAACCAATTCAATATGTCCATTTGTTCTTATCTATCTCTGCCTATATATAGGCTGTTATAAACCCTAGCTGTTTCTCGTTTCATTATTTTTGTACGTACTATTGTTTCCATCTGCTCCTTTCCTTCTCAATGGTTGTCAACATCAAAACCCTATGCTATTTTCAAATCAAAATCAAACTTCGAAATTCAAACTCCTTAAATCATGTCATATTATATATCGTTGGAAAGCTCTCGATGAGCGCAATCTACTTCTGCAATTTGTTTTTCGATTTGATGCATCGTTTGGCAAGAAATCATTGGAGAAGCCTCGACCGTCCATATTAGGTTTTCGATTTTAACGGCGGATCGTCGACTATAGGACGATCGGCGGGCAACGGAGTGTAGAGGGCGTTAAGGCAAGTCGATCTAGGGGTTTGTGCTGGTCGATGGTGCATGCGATCGTCAGAAATAAGCCAAAATAAGGGGCGGCGGCGGCGTATTGGGATGACCGGAGGTGGTCATTTTCTGATCGTGGGGTCGGCCAGAGGTAGGTAGGCGAGCGGCGAGGTTGGATCATGGGAATGTGGCACAGAGCAGCAGCGAGCAGACATTGATCATGGCAGCTAAAAAACGTGGATGGGTTCGTCTCGTGTCGAATAGGGTTTGGACGGTAAGAATATTACGATTTCGCCCTTGTTAAATTTAAATTTAAATTTAAAATTCAATTGTGCTAACTATCATAACTTTTGCATACGAGCTCGGATTTGGACGCGGTTTCTTGCATTGCGATCATATCAAAATTCCGGACAACATGGAACTAGTTTGGTCAAATTATGAGACTGTTAGAATTTTGGGCTTTATTTGGATTTTAAATCGACTATATATCAAAGGTGAGTGATTTAACCCACTCACAAATACTAAACTATCTTATGTTAGTTAAATTAAATTTATGATATGATTAGAAATTTATTGATTGTTGTTTGGTATTTTGAATTATCATTTAAATTCAATTTGAATTTATATTGAATTTAAATTGCCATTTAAAATAAATATTGAACTAAAATTGTTAGTTAAATGCCTGATAATGATAGCCAGTTAATTGTTGTGATTTATTGGTTGATTTGAATGATGATTGTGATGGATGCTTAATTGTTGACTTTTTGGATGATTCGATGTTATGTTTATTTTTTATGTTATTATCACACTGCAAGTTCCCTTATTTATTGTTAGGAAAATCACTATGGGTTGAAATGATACATGCCCGAACGATCTTATAGTTTAGGGAAAAATCGTTATGGGTTGAAATGATAAACTCGAGCGATTTTATGGATCTGAAAAATTATGATTCAAATACGGGTTGAACTGATATATATCCAGAAATTTAAATTTATTGCGGGTTGAAATGAGATATATCTGTATCACCTAACCATAGGATAGAAAATTATATACGGACATTGGATTGGTTAAATTAAATGGTTTTAAAATCTTGAATTTGGATTTTACTAAATGTTATTGTTTTAAGGGAAATAAATTATGGATTTATATGAATTAAATTAACTTCTAACTCAAGCTTTGAAAGTTGAAATTGAAATGGTTAAAAAGAATTTGTTTAAGAATTAAATTGGGAATGTAAAGTTAAAATCGATATATGACTTTAATTTGGAAATTTGAATTATTTTGAAGATTTAGATCTTAAAATTTAACAATGAAGTTAAATTTGATTTAAGTGGTTTAAATAAGTAAATTGAAATTGGGCTTGAAATTGATATGAATTGAAATGGTTTAAAATAAGAATGGAATTAAGTTTAAATCATTGATTTGAATTGTTGAATCGAAATTGAGGTTAAAATGAATGTTTCGAAAATTGAAGTTATTTCGAATTGAAATTGAAATCACATTGATTTGGAACTAAACCTAAATTGAGTCATTTGAACTGAAAGATTAAAATTGAGTTTTGTTGATTTGACATCTGGATATGGTCCAGATTTGTTGCAATGGATGAAACAGTTTGATTTGATACTATTTTCAAAATAAGTTATTTTTATATAAAGTATTTAAAATCTATTGTTTTAAAATTTAGATTATTTAGATTTTCAAAACTATTTTACTATATAAACCATTTCCAATAAGCAAACCATTTTATATTAAACTATTTTAACTGTTTTAAAATCCTTAAACTATTTACACTATTTTAAACTGTTTTAAACTACTTTAAAATATTTTAAACTACTTTAAACTATTTTAAACTATTTTAATCTATTTTAAACAAATTTAAACTATTTAAACTATTTATAACTAACCAAACTATTTTCTAAAATTCAAACTGTGCAAGGTTGAATTGGTTATATTTAAATCCTTGATTTAAATGCGAATATGGATAAGTAATGTTATAACCTACGTTGGAATTTGAAATGATATTTTCTAGTGAAATGATTTATTTTGAGTAAATATGTTGGTTTTGAAATGAGGGATATTTTGAATTGAATATGATATTTTGATATAAAATATGAATCGGTTTTGGAAAAGTAAAAGAACCAACCGGTGTGAAATAAGTGTTTGGTTGTTATAGAGACCGAGATCGGATATTGTCGTACTCTCTGCCAATACCGAAACCACTTTAACAACTGTGTACATGGTGGAGAATCCAGAATGAAGTAGGATGGTTTGGCGAACACTACTGGAATGAAGTAAGAGAACGATGATGGATAGCCTTTGTAACAACCCGCATATTTTATGATTTTATATATAAATGTTTTATTTAAATATAGCATCGTTAGTCGGATTTAAATCCGAAATGTCACTTTTTGCAAACAGTCGAATTAGGACTCGAGACCACTTCCATTGAGTCCAAAATGGCATTTGGGACCTTTTTGAGAATAAACATTGATATGTTTAGAGTTGAGTGAAATTTTGATATTTTCATTTAGGGCTTTGTGTTTGGGGTTTCAGCCCAATAACCTAACACCACACCTGTAACGACCCAGAATTTCTATCATTTGAAATTCGTATATTTAATTGATTTTAAATATTAACAAGTAAGATTTGTAAGTCGAATAAATTTAATTTTGAATATAGTGATTTAATTGTTTAATTAAATCGATAATTTAATATTTGAAATTCTAGAAATAATTGATAATCGGGTTTAATGTGTATAAAAATGATTTATAAAGTTATATTAAATCATATTGGAGTTAGAATGATGTTTGTAAACTTTTAAAATTGATTTAAAAGTTAATTTGTGGAAATTGAATATTTAAATATTTAATTGACGAGTGAAAATAGTCATTTTTCAAACAGTCTTGGATTTCGATGAAACCAGTTCATCGGATCCGTAATGTGAAATTTTTATAAGGTTTCAAATTTCGTGTCAATCGGAGTTGTCGTTTGTCCGGGGCAAACCAAAACGCATAGAAATCGTTTTAATCGATTTAATTTTTATTTGATCGTTTAATTCCGAAACTCGCGCATATGACCGAATTAACTCCCGAAACACGTTCCATTGTGTTCGGAACGTGGGTAAAACCTTAGAAACGTCAGCCGACACGCTTCGTTTGGAGTTCGGAAAATTTTCGTTGAATAGTGTTTTGCAAATTTTCTATAAAAGGCCTTGATTTTCTTTATTTTCACTCAAAACCAAACAAGGGTTTACAGCCGGCCCTAATAACTTCAATGGCCGAGAATATGTTTCTTTCTTCCTCCGATTTCATCAAATCCACCAACAATCGTCGAAAACTTCTAACATGAGAATTGTAGAGCATGTTGCGAACTTCACATCCAACGGTGGATTCGAGCTATCATCATCAATTGGAGGCGCAGCAGGCCGATGAAGTGCCGACCTTTGCACACGTTTTTCGTGCAAAGTGGTTGACCGAGTTCAACGCTGTAGGGGGAGGAGGCGCATGGCGTGGAGGCGCACGTGATGGCAACATCTGATCAACCTCCGGTCGTCGATAGGTGGGAGCGGCATTCAAATTTTGCGTGCGTCTATGGGTTTCGTACGTGATTTTCACGTAGCCTGGGAGGAAGAAGAAATTGAACGCGTGCGGTTGTGATTTCCTTGTTTAGAAATGAACGGCGGATCTGAGGGTAATATATATAAAAAAAAGAGAGTAATTTGTTTTAAAATTATATTCAAACTTCAATAATTCGTAACTTGAACATTCGTTGTCAGATTTCAACGAATTTGGTAGCGCCGGAATCGTAGAGACGCGTACTACGCAGTGGAGCAATTCTGGGATTATTGTGAGCAAGTAAAAATTTAGGTTAAATCGAACGCCGTTCGATTTAATTTAAATTTGAACGCTCGTCGAAAACCCAAGGTGAGAACTTCTCACTCAATCGAATTTGTTTCGATTTAAATTTTAAATAGTTAGATTTAAAATTGCTTGATTGTGTGAATTGAATGATAATTGCTATCTGTTGTATTGAATAGACCCTATACGCCGTATATTAAGCGGAGGTTATTTATTAAAAACATATACCGCGATAATTCCACCGTGAAGTGGAATTGGTATTATATATGTATTTGGAGTTGATTTCCCGCATTATATAGCGGATGAGACCCTATTGCGCTATATAATAGCGGATAATATTTTATAAATCACATATACCGTGATATTCCACCTCGAAGTGGAATTGGTATTGTGCTAACATCTGTGGATGCAGGGAAATAGGTTGGAGGGATCCAACTGGATTCCTCAAATAATTGAATTTATTTCAATATTGTGTTGATTATTTATAATCTCCGTGTGATTATATTGTGATTGGAATTGTTGAAGGCTACGGTTTAACCGAATATATTTTTGGTATCGTTGGATACCAGAAATAAATAAAATTGGATTTTTGAAAATTTAAGTTGAAAATTTATTTTAAAACTTATTTTTAGAATTGGATAAATTTAAAAAGGAGTTTTAAAAAAGATAAAAGTCTTATTTTTGAACTATATTGAATTAAATTCCAAATTTTGGGAAAAAGCCTTAATAAATGGATTTCGTAAAATATCATTTATAAGTTGAAGAATTTATTTAAATTTGGATTTTTAAATGGATTTGAAAAGATAAAGAAATTTATTTTAAAAAGGGAATAATTTGGAAATTCGTTGAAAATTTGATTTGGTGTTTTGAAATAAATTTGAAAATGTTTTGGTAATTAATTGATTATTAAATTACTATAACTAGTAAAATTTATTTATAGAAATTTATCTGATTTAGATTAATCAGATAATTAAATTAATCCTACTTATGGATGTTTGGGTATATTGGATGTTGAATTGTTTGACATCTCTGAGATGTGATGCTTTGTGATATATTCTGCTTTGTGTGTGATCTGTAATTTGTTATCTGTGATATATATATATATATATATATATCTGTGACCTGTGAATGAAAGATAAGCGTTATAGTTTATACCGCTTATCAAATATATTGTTATATTTGATCTGTGATGGTAGAATGTTGTTGCACTATTGTGTTAAACCCGTGGACTACACAATACACACACAAATGTGGATTTCACGTGGAAATCGGTTAAGTCACAGATTTTTAACAATCCTAAAGATTTAATTTTTGAATCCAAATTAGTTTTGAAATTGAAATTGAAATTGAAAGTTTTTGAAAATGAGTTCAAAAATAAAAGTTATTTTAAATAACTTAATAGAATTGAGATTTAAATCATTTGATTTAAATTTTGAATTCAATATCTTGAAATTGAATTCAAAAAAAAATGGGAATTTTGGTTTAAAAGATTTTACAAGTGTAAAAGGTGTTTATATGGGTTTTTAACCATTTAAAAATATGGTTTTTGGAAATTTAAATTTAAAACCAAGTTTTATACTTGAGTGGCTTTAACTCATGTAAAAGTTGTAACCAGTTTTTCCCAAAAACGAAAACTATCTGTTTTCAAATAATAATAGCTTTCATAAAGTGAAAATATTTCCAATTAGTATCGAAACATTTCAAGTTGAAATGAAATTGTGAATAGTTTGGAAAAAAACTATGAATTAACCTTTGTGAAGATGATTAAACTTTATTTTGAAATCAAAGAAGATTTTAAAAGGTGTATCTTTTATATTATAAAAGACTTGAATTGTGAATAGTTTTGAAAGCTATAAGTTAAATCTTGATATAAAGATTTAATGGGTTAATCCAATTGAAATGGAAATTGATTTGGAAATCTGTGAATAAATCTTTGTGAAATTGGGTGAACTTTGTGAAGTAAATCGTTTTGTTTAAAGATTTAAAATGGTAATTTTTTTAAACCATTTAAAGGAAAGGATTTGGGTAATAAGTTGTGACTTAATTGAAATCCCATATCCATATGTTTTAAATATTGTGCTCACTATTCGGGTTAGCCGGGAAAAGGCCTTTGTGTCATATAACCCATTCCGAATAAGTGATACGATGATATGGATCGTATTGAAGACCGGTGGTGAAGACCGGGTATTTGTGAAAATGATAGGATGACCTATCGATTGTCTCTGCACCGTTAGCTACGGTATAGAGATTTCCTTTGTGATGGGAAGTTCGATCGGGATTGTGAATACCCGAATTGCAAGGGCTTCTTTGGAAGTGCCTTCGGTTCTGTTCGAACCCGGAACATACTTGTATGGTTACATGTCTGACATTACATTTTGAGATATAAAGCTGATTTCTTTCAAATACATTTATGTTGGTGGCGGAGAATTTATTCTCTTAGCTTAACACCTTCTCTGAGACGTACGAGCTCGGAGGTTATGTAGTTGAAGGTTATCAGCGATATATTCCCAATTTGGTAATGTGGCATGCTGAGTGTTGCTGTGTGATGATTATTTATTGATCATTTGTGATCAAAGCATGGCTTTGTGAAAAAGCGTAGCTTTGTGGATGAGACTTCTTCGGACCTCACAACCCGGAAATGGTCAAAACAGGAATGATGCGGCAAGGTTACGAGGGTCGCTCCGTTTAGGGTATGTCATTTACTTCTGGAAAAGGGTGGTATCAGGTATGGAGCCTTGGTATTTAACCTATGTGGTTACTCCAATCTCATTTACTGTGTGATTGTGCGTTTGATCGAGGCGCCTTAGATAAAGGTCCCAAAGGACCGGGGGGTGGCATATTCGTGTAGTAGTTAGCTAGTGACAGAGGTAACCCGGCCTTGTGTTGGCAGAGAGCTAGTTAGTTCTCGGGACGTCCCGCCAGAGGCGATCCCATGTGGCATAGGAAGTTCCTTAGCCTGACCATTTGTTGGAAATCCAATCAAACAATATGAACCCTGTACGGTTTTAGTTGTAGAACCTGCTATTTAACATAGCAGTTATAGTAGGCACAATATAATGGTACCTATGCTGGCTAAGATTAATATTGTATTTTCGAAAGAATTTTCACACTATGCACTAGTAATAATATCAAAAATGATTTGTTTGTGTGGTAAGCATGTTTGACTATCATAAGAAGAAATCTCCTCCAAGTCTGCGATTGCATTGTGTGTGTGGTGGAAGGTCTTATGGTAGTTTCATTTTCAAAAGCATTGCGGATTTCAATGTTTAAAATTCTTTTGTTGTTTGTTTTAAAGATAAACTATTTTTAGTTCTCACACCAGTCACCATGACTGACCTGGAGTTTATTGTTCCTTTCCTAAACTTTGGGTGCCCATAATTTTCCACACGGGCAGCCTAGAGTCAGGTTATCAGGTTATTCTGGATATTCTGGAGCTTTGGAGATGAGTTGGATGGCGAGACGTATCACTTGTATACGATATTATTTATTTTGCTATGTATTCTGTATGAGGACAAGTTTGTATAACTGTCCAGTGTTGTAATGTGTATATTGTTGTTGTAAACTCTGATGATGATGTAATGTATAAAATGATATAGTTCTTGATTTAAAGATTATTCATCTATCTATTATATGTTGTTCCGCTGCGATATGTGAGATTCTGATATTGTTTCTGTTTCTGTTTCTTTCTTTTTCTTCTGTCTTCTTCTACCTCTTCTTTTTAACCATAACAATTCGGTTTTCCGGCATTCGATTGCTCGGCAGTTGATACAGTGGACGTATTAATGTCGATTTTCGGAAGTCGAAAATCCAGATCGTTACATGTGGTATCAGAGCATATGGTTAAGTGATAACATTGGCTCTGTTGGGTGTTTACTCATTAGAGATAGAGTCAGTAGTACTCTAGAATGAGTGTGAGTGTAATAATAGATATGAGCGCGTATTTGTTAGTGAATATGAAATTGTTTTGTATTGTGTTGACTTATCGGTTGATTGTTTATGGATTCTGGTCGGTGCAGTCTAGCTAACTGTAATCGATAGGGGTTTCTAAACTCTTAAACAAGATAAACCAACACAGTATCATTTTAAATTGGGTAAATGAAATAATTTTACCTCGATTATATTTTGTATATAAAGGAAATAATTTTTTCAAAATTATTAAAATGTGTATAAAATTAATTGTTGGTTGTTGAAAATGTAAGAATATATATGAGTTAATAAAAGTTGTTTGAATAATCTAAATAAAAACAACAATTGTGAAAGGATGAAGTATATAAGAAAATGAATTATTAAATATGGAATTAAAATTAATATGATTTGCAGTTGTGAAATAATCTTATATAAGAAGTGAAACTATATGAATATATTTATAATTATGAGTTGTAAATAAAAAATGAATTTGAACTATGAATTTGAAAATTTTGAATCATGTTTATTTTGGAAGTTATTTTTCAAAATTAAAAGTTAAATAGTGAAATTATATGAGAAAAAGATTTATAAATGTGATTTATAAATAAAAAAAGGGAAATTTTGAAAGAATTTAAAGCACTGAATTCACTACTGTTACTGGGAAATAATAAGGGTGATGACTGCAGCATCATCAGTATCATTTTCGAGTTTCTGTGTGATGGATTTGCTACCATAATAAATTGAAAAATTGAAGTTTTGTTGTGATAAACAAATTTGAAATTAAAAATCCAAATTGAAATTGATGAATATAAGTGAAATGAGTTTTGAACTTATAATATGAGATAATAAATTTGACTTTGGTAAAAGTTAAATAGAATTTACTTTAGAATTGGATTCTGAATTGGATTTATAAGTGGAAATTTAAGTTAAGTTAAACAAATGATGTTTAATTGGAATATAACTTAAGTAATGTTGTATGAAATTGACGTTGTATTAAAATGAATTTATGAATGAAGTCATTAAATGAATATGAACTTGAGTTATATAAAAGAGATTCAACCTTATTTGTATAATGAATTAGCAATTGAATTGAACTAATGTATTGAATGTTAATCAATCGAATGTAAATAAATTGATATGGAATAATGAATGTAAGTATTAATTCATTAAAGCTAATTGAAAGTGTTGAACCAAATTGAATGTAAATTTAATAACTTGGTTATGTTGGTTATGACATTGGTTGCTATATGATTGTTGGTTGATTGTGTATAGTATAATTCATTAAGTATTAATGAAATTGAATTGATAAAAATTGAAAGCTAAAGTAATTGAATTTAATTTGATTTGAAAATGAACAAACGTGAATATGAATTAGTGAATGTAAACTAATTGAAAATGAAGAAATGAATGTCGTTGTATATAAATTGGTTGTAAACAATTACAAGTAATGTCGAAATTATATAAGTTGCTTATAAACCTTGTTTAGTATGCATTTCTTTTAATATGCATGTGTTGTAGTTGTTTAAAAGAGTAAAATTGTTAATAACTTTATGTATATGTTACTTACGTGTTTAAATTGAGTAAGTACAGGTGCCGTGGCTGCCGATCGGCTGATTTGGTTGCGCTAAAATGATAATTAATAACTGCTTTGCTTAAAATTGCTAAAAAGCTATGCCTACGCAATAAAAATAGGAAATATGAACTGTTTTTCTGCTTTTCCGACCGTGTGGGTCGATGTATATATATTTATGTCTATTGTGATCCTACTACGATCGAACCGCGCAAAGGAGGCTATGGCGAATTTTTCTGAAAATTTAAGGCGTTAGAAAATTTTCGGGAAAATTTGTGAAAACTAAATTTTGGATTTGGAGTTAAAGGTTAAACGATATAGTTGTTTAGAAAAGTAGAACTAAGTATGGATTTGAAAAACTTAGTAAAGTTTTTGAAAGAGTTTAACTATTGGATTTTGGGGAAGTTGTGCACTTAAGTGATTTTAAAATCTAATTTGAACGAATTGTTTGAAAAGATAATGAATTTGGGGCATTTTCTTACTTTGCAATTTCGAGGACGAAATTCTTTTAAGGGGGGAAGTCTGTAACGACCCAGAATTTCTGTCATTTGAAATTCATATATTTAATTGATTTTAAATATTAACAAGTAAGATTTGTAAGTCGAATAAATTTAATTTTGAATATAGTGATTTAATTGTTTAATTAAATCGATAATTTAATATTTGAAATTCCAGAAATAATTGATAATCGGGTTTAATGTGTATAAAAATGATTTATAAAGTTATATTAAATAATATTGGAGTTAGAATGATGTTTGTAAACTTTTAAAATTGATTTAAAAGTTAATTTGTGGAAATTGAATATTTTAATATTTAATTGACGAGTGAAAATAGTCATTTTTCAAACAGTCTCGGATTTCGATGAAACTAGTTTCATCGGATCCGTAATGTGAAATTTTTGTAAGGTTTCAAATTTTGTGTCAATCGGAGTTGTTGTTTGTCCGGGGCAAACCAAAACGCATAGAAATCGTTTTAATCGATTTAATTTTTATTTGATCGTTTAATTCCAAAACTCACGCATATGACCGAATTAACTCCCGAAACACGATCCATTATGTTCGGAACGCGGGTAAAACCTTAGAAACGTCAGCCGGCACGCTTCGTTTGGAGTTCGGAAAATTTTCGATGAATAGTGTTTTGCAAATTTTCTATAAAAGGCCTTGATTTTATTTATTTTCACTCAAAACCAAACAAGGGTTTACAGCCGGCCCTAATAACTTCAATGACCGAGAATTTGTTTCTTTCTTCCTCCGATTTCATCAAATCCACCAACAATCGTCAAAAACTTCCAACACGAGAATTGTAGAGCACGTTGCGAACTTCACATCCAACGGTGTATTCGAGCTATCATCATCAATTGGAGGCACAGCAGGCCGATGAAGTGCCGACCTTTGCACACGTTTTTCGTTCAAAGTGGTTGACCGAGTTCAACGCTGTTGGGGGGGAGGCGCATGGCGTGGAGGCGCACGTGACGACAACATCTGATCAACCTCCAGTCGTCGATAGGTGGGAGCGGCATTCAAATATTGCGTGCGTCTATGGGTTTTGTGACGACCCGGAATTTTTGAGTATTTGAAATTGGAATATTTAATTAATTTTAAATATTCAGAGGTTAATTATAAACTTAAATTTCAAATATCGCTATTTATTGAGTAATTTAATTATTGAATTTAATTTATTTGAAGTTGGATAAAATAGTAAATCTAGTATTCTAAGTTAATTAAAAATAATTTGAAGGCTTGGAAAATTCATATTAGTAATACTGAAGTTGATATAACTTTTAAAATTGAATTTAAAAGTGTTTTGATTAGTTTTGAAAATATACTGTTTGAATTGAATTTAAAAATAGCCTTCCAAGGCACAGTCTCGGAATCCGACGAAACCAGTTCCATTGGGTCCGTAATATTGAATTATTACCGGATTTCAAATTTTGTAGCTTTCGAAATTAACGTGTGATCGTACGAGGTATAAACGCTTAAACGATAATTATCGATTTAATTTAAATATCATAATCTGAAGGAAAATCTAATCACAGCCAAAATTTATTTCACATCTATCGTTTCTTTTCATCAGCTACGAGCCACCCTACCTTCTGATTTCGCAGACCTACCTTTTACCTTTTTCCTTTAATTCACAGATCTGTTGACAGAGCCTTCTCGAACACACTTTGCTTTAAAACAAATCTGTGAAATAGAATCACGTCTTCACCTCCTTAAAATCTAATCCAAAGGAAAGAAAGAAAAACCCAGCTCTTCAAAATTTCGAAACGACAAAATTCGAATCCATTTTTTTCTGTCTTCGTTCATTTCCTTCACCCTCAACAGAAATTCAAATTCGAATCTGGGTTATACTCGATTCCAAATCGAATTCGCTCGATCACTCGCGAGGAGAGGCGCTCGTTCGACAGCGTGAACGCGAAGCTAGGGCATGGGTTTTCTTTCAGTAGGAGCGAAGCTGGGTTGATCAGAGGCACGCAATGGTTTGTGGGAGGAAGTCGAGCAGTGGGGTGGGTCATGGCAGAACGTCGGCATCGCGACGTAGAATCGAGCTCGGGTTCGAGCACTATGGGAGATTCCTGGTGATGAGTTTTCGTTTGAGGTCGTGACTACGACGATCGATGGGTCGCGGCTCGAAGTAGGCTAAGGTTTCGCGAGTTCTCTCACGCATGATGTGGATTCGCGGGGACGCAGAGAGGAGGTAGGACTGAGTCGCGATTTTCGCGACAGAGGGATCGCGGCAGGCGATGGCGGCGTTCGAGCAGGGACTTTGGGTCGAATGGTCGAGATACTCGGTGATGGGGAAGACGTGATCGAGTGGCAGAGACGGTCTCGGGTAGAGCCAAGTTTGTGATTGAGGGTTCCGATTCGAAGTGAGGTAATCAAATTTGTTTTCGTTAAGTAAACTTAAAAGCCTTTTCAATTTATTCATTATTATTTATTGGAAATTTTATGGAGAATAATAAATCTGAAATCTGGTTAGGTATATTGTCAAATATATATGCAGTTTTGGTTATTTATGGGTATGTACAGGAAGATTAGTTAAAATGAAATCATTAGTTAAAATTTAATTCTTGTGCAAAGTTAACTTTAATAAACGGTAATTGATTTCACGATTAATTCAAATATTAATGAAATAATCCACTGCTTATACAAGGTTTAAACTATGAAGAAACAAGTCGAGATTTGGATTGGAATTGCAAAAATCAAAGGTGAGTTAATCTCACTCAGTTAAATTATAATTTAAATTTAATTGGTTAAATTTAAATAATTGATTGGATGATTGCATTGATTGATGTGCTATATATATATAGTAATATATAGCAATATATACATATTGGCATATGTATATATTGGAGTTGTTGATATTCCCGCATTGTATAGCGGATGAGACCCTATGCGCCGCATAATAGCGGATGATTTTATATTAAAACCCATATACCGCGATATTCCACCTTGAAGTGGAATTGGTATTGTGCTAACGTCTGTGGATGCAGGGAAACAGGTTGGAGGGATCCAACTGGATTCCTCAAAATATTTAATTTTGTTTAAATATTCTGTGATATGATTTTTGATATCCTGTAATGAATTGTATGGATAATTGGATGTTATGGTTGGGTTGGATCGATTTGGATATGCTGAGTTATCAAAATCTCTAGAATGGAATTTTTGAAAAGAAATAAAAGAGTAAATTTTTAAGTAAAATAATTATAAAGAGTTTGGAATAAATTTGAGAATAAATCTGATTAAGAATAAAAGTGATTTCCAAAATTCTAATAAATATGGAAAAGAGGAATTTTGAATAAATAGAGAAATATTGAATTTAAAGAAAACTTATGTGATATTATTTAAAAGAATAAATAATTTATTCTAATTCAATGTTTAAATGTAATTAAAAAGAAAGAAAGAACTTGGGAAATCTGAAACTTGTGTTTCGGTTTAAAGATTTTAAATCATAATGAGAAATAAAATCTGGAAGTTAATGAATTTGGAAATAAATGGATTAAGTAAGGAAGTTTATTTCAAGGTAAAATAAATTGGGAAATCAATTATAAATTGATTTAAATACTTTGGGATTTGAAATTTAAAGAGAAATGAGATTTTGAAGATATAAACTGGGTTTATAAAGTGAAATGGAATATCAGTGGATATTAGAAAATATAAATTCAATGTGGGAATTTATAAAAGGATATGGATTTGGTTTAAAAATAAATGTTGATTTATTTTTAAAAGGTGGGAATGAGAAGTGTATTTCTCTGGATAGCCAAGTACGTTTTTCAAAGCAATTTTAAATATAAGTTAAAAGTTCTAATTTGTTTAAAAAGGCATGTTTTAGAAAATTTATTATTTCTAAATGTTAAAGCCTAAAGTAGTATTTTCAAAAATCTATTATTGTAGTAATTATATAAAAGTGATTTGCTATTATGTTTTATAAAGGAGAAATTTAGTCTATAATTATAAAGTGGTTTATTTTAAAGTATATATTTTTAATAAAGTATTAAAGTAGTTTAATTTCAATGTTATAAGATATATTTAAAATAAAGTGTTTTTAAATTATTTTAAAATTAAAAGTATTTTGTACTTGGTGATTCAGTGGAAATAATTATTTGGGAAATGTATTCCGTAAGCGGAAACTGTTTGAAATTGTTTTCAAAAGGAGTTTGAAAATAGAAATATATCTTGCGAAGATATTTGAGATTAATAAATAATGTGGGGAATTATTTATTGTGTGATGGTTGCTTGTGGATGTTAATTGGTAGTTAAATAACCGACTATCAATATTGGCCAAATGCGCTGATCGTTTCGAAGAGACCGGGATCGAGTTTCCGTATACCAGGATTCTAGGTCTGGAGACTCGAATACCACTTCGATCCGGTTTGTACGTTTCGTGTAACGTGTTCAGAGTCGAAGATGGAGCAGTGAAGTGCAAGGGCTACTCGCTACTAATCCTGAGGATATTTCCAAAATGGATGTAGTAGGAATAGTGCCTTCGGTTCCGTTCGAACCCGGGACGGACTTGTATGGACGAATGCTTTCGTGACATCGTCAGGTGGACGATGGGCATTCTAAGGGATATGTGCTATAAAGGTATCGTTTAGCCTCGAACCTCATCAACCGGGAATGACTGAAAATCAGGGGTTATGCAGCAAGGCTTCGTGGGTAGCACCCACTTGAGAGTAAGGTCATCCCTGTCTAGATGTCCCTTTATTTCGGCTTAGTGGTGCGGTTGCTGATCCCAACCGTGGGGTGATTTTATTTGGAATTATCCAGTAAGGGATGATTTCGGTCTTGTGTTGCAGGGGAGCGGGCGTACTCCTCGGTACTGTGATCTAGGCCACGTACTGTGACAGGTGATACCCCAGTGCCTAGTCATTCGTTGGAAATCCATTCTCCCTACGTGCTTGTACGGTTTTGATTGTGCCCAACTATTGTTGAAATGTGAGATGCAAGCATTTCAGCTAGATTCTATTTTACTTTCTGTAGACACTATTATAATATCAGAGGATTTTGATATAAAGTGTTTTAGCTATCGTAAGGTAAAAACCCGACATGTTATTTGTGGCGTGGTCTTACGAGATGCTTTTATTTTCAAAAGGATTTTTGAAACTTTAATAATCAATTGAGTGTGATTTTCTCACGCTGGTATTCCAGACTGACTCGGGTATTGTTTTATATGATGCTCGGGTCAGACCGAGATAAACAGGTTCAGGATATGATGCTGTGGAGCTCAGGAGACGAGCTGGATGTCGATACGTACTTCCGTACTTGCTATTATTTTTCCGCTGTGTATTCAGTTGTATGTTATGGATGTTGATGTACTCTGATGATGTACTCTGATGATGTATTGTATAAACAGATATAGTTTTTGATTTGTGTAAAGATCTGTTGATATATTATATTTTATTCCGCTGCGATGGTTAGATTCTGATGTTGTTTTTCTTTTATTTTCTTCTTCTACCTCTTCTTCTTTAACTAAAATGGTCCGATTTTCTGGTCTGGAATGTCGGGTCGTTACAGTGGTATCAGAGCTTAGGCTAGCGATAACCTTGGCTCTGGTGGGAATTTTGAGAGTATTAATAGATATGAGCGCGTATTTGTTAGTGAATATAAAATGGTTTTATATTGTGTTGGTTGATTTATTGAGTGGCATATGAACCTTCGTCGGCACAGTCTGTACAACTGTATCGAAGGGGTTTCTAAACACTTGAATAGAACAGTTCGACACAATATTGTTTTAAATAGGGTGAATGAAATAATTTTGCCCAAATTATTTTTATATATAAAAGGATAACTTTTGTAAATTATATATTTGGTTGCTTGGTTGTTAGAAAGCGATGATATTAAATTATTATCATCATTGTGTAAAAATTGAATCAGAAATTGAAAACTTATAACCTAAGTTGAAGAATAAATTTATATAACAAAATGGAATTTGAGAATGTAGATTATAAATGAAATTTATAAATTGAGATAACCTTTATATACAAATGTGAATTACAAATGTGATTTATAATCAAATGAGATAAATTCATAAACAAATGAAATTTGTAAATGTAAATTGTAAATGTGACTTATAACTTGAAATAAAATGTGATAGAATTCCAGAGTAATGTTTGGATATAAAATTGAATGGGTTTTGAATTTGAAGTTTTGGGAAAGGTTTAAATTCCTTTGGATTTAAGAATAGTTTTAAAGGTTTTGGGGAAATAATGGTGATATTATTTCATGAATATTTTTGAAATTGAATTGAAATCTGGTAGGATTTGGGATTTAAAAATGTTTGAAATGTTTTAAAGTGATAAAAGCATTAAATTCTCTTTTGGTCGCTGGAAAATAATTTTCGGTGATGACTGCAGCATCATCGATGTCTATTTTCGAGTTTCCAAAGAGAAATTGCTACCAAACTGTTTTAAATTGGAAATGATTGTGAACTGGGTTGGTTTTGAAATTCAAAGGGAAAATTGTTTGGTAAAAGCAGATTGTTTTGGAAATTGGGATTTGAGGTGATATACTAGATGTGTATGAGTTATTTATGGATTTAAAATGGTTTTGAAATAAAACCGGGCAATTGGATTCTGGGAATTCTATTTAAAATATAAATGTGGAAATTTAAATGAATCAACACTATAAAGCATAGAATGAAGTTGATTGAAATAAGAAGGGAAGGAAAGTTTAATTCTGGGATTATAATTATGAGATGAAATTAACTCAATGAGTAATATAAGTAGGTAGATAAAAGAGTTAGAGAACTTGAAAGTGAATGAATTGTAAAACTTGTATAAAATTGTATTCTAGAATTAAAATTTAATTCGAGTATATGAAGGTGAATAAAATATATTTGAATTTAACTTAAGATAAGTTAAATAAAATTGAGAATTGGAATTGAATTAAATGTAAGTAAGTTGAAGTCGAATTGAATTGGATATAAAGGTAATGTAAAATGCTTATAATTGTGTAAAGAAATTCATATTCTTAAGTTCTTAAGTGTAATAATTTGAAATTGATTATAAAGATGAAATGGACTTAAATGAATAGTCCTAGATCTTAAGTGAGTGAGTTAAAACTTATGAATAGAAATGGAATTGTAAGTTATAAATGGGAATCCATTACTTTGAACCATTAAGAGTTATAATTTGAAATTGTAATTATCAAATGGAAACGACTAAGATGAGCAATCTTAATTTTTAAATAAATCCAAACTTGAATTATAAAATAAATTGAACTTAAGAAAATTAAGTGAAGTGATATTTGGAATTAAAAAGCAAGTATTTAATTTTAACCAGCGGAGGAACTAATGAGTTAATAAATTAGTTAATGAAATTGAATTGTGAGTTAATGGAATTGGATTAAAATAGTGATGGTTTGGATTGCGAATGGAATCCAAATAAGTGAAAATAAATTGGAAATGACCTGGTTATTAATAAAATAATTCCAGATGAATTGAGTATGGAAAATAAAATTCATAATGATTGAGTGAATGGACCACTTATATTAAATAAATAAATGGATGGAATTTGATTAAAAAAGAATCAAATGGAAGATGGAAATAAAACTTTTAAAGGTTGGTTAAATGAAAAATAAACTTAAGTTATTGACTTAAGTAAATGTTGAATGGAAACTGAACTCAACAGAGAGTGGTTTAAATAAGTTGAGAAATAGTTATTGAATGAATTAACTTGGATTGTTTTCGAGCTAAATAAAATTCAATTTTTGGAAGTTGGAGATGAATTGAATTTAAGAGAGAAAAAGTGGAAATGGAAATCTGAATGAAAATGTGGAATAAGTATTTATATTTGAAATGAAGTAGTAAATTGAAGTAAGTTGAAATTCATATGAAATGGGAGTTCAATTTGAATATATACACTTCAGTGGTGAAGTAGTAAATAAATATAAGAAAAATTTATACTGAACTTAAGAATTGAAGAATGAAATTCTTAAGAAAATTGGTATTGGAAATATACTTAGTAATTTTGGAATGGAAAGAAAAATAAATATACTAAGTGAATAGTTAAATGAGGACTAAAACTGAAGTTGTGAAATGGGATAGTTGTGAATAAGGGGATAACAATCAAAAAGGAATGTGAATAAAAGAGAATTGATATAACTGATAATCAATTGGAATTTATACGTAAGATGTACGTATATTATTTTATTCGCATAGCTATTTGATCCAGATGTCGAGCACAGAATTTCGAGATAGTTTTATCGATCCGAATCAGGATTTTTTACTCGATTTTCGACGGCGAACCTGGATATGGATTGTTGATTGATTCTGGATATTCTCTATCATAGTTTACGGCTATGCAAGGAGAATGACGGTTTCTGATCAAGAAACCAGATCTGAGTCCGCACTAGGAAGTCGGGTGGACAATACTAGTTCGGAAGTGAGATTGTGTGATCGATTGAGCGATCAAATGTGATATTGCGTACGGATGATATATGTGCATCGTACGGGCTTAAGTAAAACAAATATTGGAAATTTGTAAAGGAAAGTATAAAATGACTTTGGAGCTGTGATTGAATATTATTGCTTAATAGGATATACAGGTGTATAAAAGCAATGGATAATTGGGATTTTTGATTTAGAAGATAAAATTTAATGGCCCGACAAAAAGGTATGTATTTGAATTTCTATATGAAATTTGATTGGGTTTTGATCCAGCCACTTGGCTTTTTGTTTCTTTTTGAGATTGGGAGGCCGTAGAGCCATTTTGTAGTTGTACCGAGCTAGCCGCGCAAAGGAGACGCTGGCGAAATTTTTCGGAAATTTAGGGAGTTAGAAAAATTTTGAGAAAATTTTGATAATCCAAAATTGAATTCAAAATTAAATTTGAATGCATAAGTAGGTGGTATGAGTTGAACTTATGAATAAGTTTGGAAAGTTAAAAGATGATTAGTGTATCATTGACAAAAGATTGTTTGGGTATTGTTAAAACTGTTTGAATTTGGGAAATAGCTAACTTGGGAAATAGCTAACGGGATATGGGACATTCTTCTTAACTGGTAATTTCGGGGACGAAATTCTTTTAAGGGGGGAGGAATGTGACGACCCGGAATTTTTGAGTATTTGAAATTGGAATATTTAATTAATTTTAAATATTCAGAGGTTAATTATAAACTTAAATTTCAAATATCGCTGTTTATTGAGTAATTTAATTATTGAATTTAATTTATTTGAAGTTGGATAAAATAGTAAATCTAGTATTCTAAGTTAATTAAAAATAATTTGAAGGCTTGGAAAATTCATATTAGTAATACTGAAGTTGATATAACTTTTAAAATTGAATTTAAAAGTGTTTTGATTAGTTTTGAAAATATACTGTTTGAATTGAATTTAAAAATAGCCTTCCAAGGCACAGTCTCGGAATCCGACGAAACCAGTTCCATTGGGTCCGTAATATTGAATTATTACCGGATTTCAAATTTTGTAGCTTTCGAAATTAACGTGTGATCGTACGAGGTATAAACGCTTAAACGATAATTATCGATTTAATTTAAATATCATAATCTGAAGGAAAATCTAATCACAGCCAAAATTTATTTCACATCTATCGTTTCTTTTCATCAGCTACGAGCCACCCTACCTTCTGATTTCGCAGACCTACCTTTTACCTTTTTCCTTTAATTCACAGATCTGTTGACAGAGCCTTCTCGAACACACTTTGCTTTAAAACAAATCTGTGAAATAGAATCACGTCTTCACCTCCTTAAAATCTAATCCAAAGGAAAGAAAGAAAAACCCAGCTCTTCAAAATTTCGAAACGACAAAATTCGAATCCATTTTTTTCTGTCTTCGTTCATTTCCTTCACCCTCAACAGAAATTCAAATTCGAATCTGGGTTATACTCGATTCCAAATCGAATTCGCTCGATCACTCGCGAGGAGAGGCGCTCGTTCGACAGCGTGAACGCGAAGCTAGGGCATGGGTTTTCTTTCAGTAGGAGCGAAGCTGGGTTGATCAGAGGCACGCAATGGTTCGTGGGAGGAAGTCGAGCAATGGGGTGGGTCATGGCAGAACGTCGGCATCGCGACGTAGAATCGAGCTCGGGTTCGAGCACTATGGGAGATTCCTGGTGATGAGTTTTCGTTTGAGGTCGTGACTACGACGATCGATGGGTCGCGGCTCGAAGTAGGCTAAGGTTTCGCGAGTTCTCTCACGCATGATGTGGATTCGCGGGGACGCAGAGAGGAGGTAGGACCGAGTCGCGATTTTCACGACAGAGGGATCGCGGCAGGCGATGGCGGCGTTCGAGCAGGGACTTTGGGTCGAATGGTCGAGATACTCGGTGATGGGGAAGACGTGATCGAGTGGCAGAGACGGTCTCGGGTAGAGCCAAGTTTGTGATTGAGGGTTCCGATTCGAAGTGAGGTAATCAAATTTGTTTTCGTTAAGTAAACTTAAAAGCCTTTTCAATTTATTCATTATTATTTATTGGAAATTTTATGGAGAATAATAAATCTGAAATCTGGTTAGGTATATTGTCAAATATATATGCAGTTTTGGTTATTTATGGGTATGTACAGGAAGATTAGTTAAAATGAAATCATTAGTTAAAATTTAATTCTTGTGCAAAGTTAACTTTAATAAACGGTAATTGATTTCACGATTAATTCAAATATTAATGAAATAATCCACTGCTTATACAAGGTTTAAACTATGAAGAAACAAGTCGAGATTTGGATTGGAATTGCAAAAATCAAAGGTGAGTTAATCTCACTCAGTTAAATTATAATTTAAATTTAATTGGTTAAATTTAAATAATTGATTGGATGATTGCATTGATTGATGTGCTATATATATATAGTAATATATAGCAATATATACATATTGGCATATGTATATATTGGAGTTGTTGATATTCCCGCATTGTATAGCGGATGAGACCCTATGCGCCGCATAATAGCGGATGATTTTATATTAAAACCCATATACCGCGATATTCCACCTTGAAGTGGAATTGGTATTGTGCTAACGTCTGTGGATGCAGGGAAACAGGTTGGAGGGATCCAACTGGATTCCTCAAAATATTTAATTTTGTTTAAATATTCTGTGATATGATTTTTGATATCCTGTAATGAATTGTATGGATAATTGGATGTTATGGTTGGGTTGGATCGATTTGGATATGCTGAGTTATCAAAATCTCTAGAATGGAATTTTTGAAAAGAAATAAAAGAGTAAATTTTTAAGTAAAATAATTATAAAGAGTTTGGAATAAATTTGAGAATAAATCTGATTAAGAATAAAAGTGATTTCCAAAATTCTAATAAATATGGAAAAGAGGAATTTTGAATAAATAGAGAAATATTGAATTTAAAGAAAACTTATGTGATATTATTTAAAAGAATAAATAATTTATTCTAATTCAATGTTTAAATGTAATTAAAAAGAAAGAAAGAACTTGGGAAATCTGAAACTTGTGTTTCGGTTTAAAGATTTTAAATCATAATGAGAAATAAAATCTGGAAGTTAATGAATTTGGAAATAAATGGATTAAGTAAGGAAGTTTATTTCAAGGTAAAATAAATTGGGAAATCAATTATAAATTGATTTAAATACTTTGGGATTTGAAATTTAAAGAGAAATGAGATTTTGAAGATATAAACTGGGTTTATAAAGTGAAATGGAATATCAGTGGATATTAGAAAATATAAATTCAATGTGGGAATTTATAAAAGGATATGGATTTGGTTTAAAAATAAATGTTGATTTATTTTTAAAAGGTGGGAATGAGAAGTGTATTTCTCTGGATAGCCAAGTACGTTTTTCAAAGCAATTTTAAATATAAGTTAAAAGTTCTAATTTGTTTAAAAAGGCATGTTTTAGAAAATTTATTATTTCTAAATGTTAAAGCCTAAAGTAGTATTTTCAAAAATCTATTATTGTAGTAATTATATAAAAGTGATTTGCTATTATGTTTTATAAAGGAGAAATTTAGTCTATAATTATAAAGTGGTTTATTTTAAAGTATATATTTTTAATAAAGTATTAAAGTAGTTTAATTTCAATGTTATAAGATATATTTAAAATAAAGTGTTTTTAAATTATTTTAAAATTAAAAGTATTTTGTACTTGGTGATTCAGTGGAAATAATTATTTGGGAAATGTATTCCGTAAGCGGAAACTGTTTGAAATTGTTTTCAAAAGGAGTTTGAAAATAGAAATATATCTTGCGAAGATATTTGAGATTAATAAATAATGTGGGGAATTATTTATTGTGTGATGGTTGCTTGTGGATGTTAATTGATAGTTAAATAACCGACTATCAATATTGGCCAAATGCGCTGATCGTTTCGAAGAGACCGGGATCGAGTTTCCGTATACCAGGATTCTAGGTCTGGAGACTCGAATACCACTTCGATCCGGTTTGTACGTTTCGTGTAACGTGTTCAGAGTCGAAGATGGAGCAGTGAAGTGCAAGGGCTACTCGCTACTAATCCTGAGGATATTTCCAAAATGGATGTAGTAGGAATAGTGCCTTCGGTTCCGTTCGAACCCGGGACGGACTTGTATGGACGAATGCTTTCGTGACATCGTCAGGTGGACGATGGGCATTCTAAGGGATATGTGCTATAAAGGTATCGTTTAGCCTCGAACCTCATCAACCGGGAATGACTGAAAATCAGGGGTTATGCAGCAAGGCTTCGTGGGTAGCACCCACTTGAGAGTAAGGTCATCCCTGTCTAGATGTCCCTTTATTTCGGCTTAGTGGTGCGGTTGCTGATCCCAACCGTGGGGTGATTTTATTTGGAATTATCCAGTAAGGGATGATTTCGGTCTTGTGTTGCAGGGGAGCGGGCGTACTCCTCGGTACTGTGATCTAGGCCACGTACTGTGACAGGTGATACCCCAGTGCCTAGTCATTCGTTGGAAATCCATTCTCCCTACGTGCTTGTACGGTTTTGATTGTGCCCAACTATTGTTGAAATGTGAGATGCAAGCATTTCAGCTAGATTCTATTTTACTTTCTGTAGACACTATTATAATATCAGAGGATTTTGATATAAAGTGTTTTAGCTATCGTAAGGTAAAAACCCGACATGTTATTTGTGGCGTGGTCTTACGAGATGCTTTTATTTTCAAAAGGATTTTTGAAAATTTAATAATCAATTGAGTGTGATTTTCTCACGCTGGTATTCCAGACTGACTCGGGTATTGTTTTATATGATGCTCGGGTCAGACCGAGATAAACAGGTTCAGGATATGATGCTGTGGATCTCAGGAGACGAGCTGGATGTCGATACGTACTTCCGTACTTGCTATTATTTTTCCGCTGTGTATTCAGTTGTATGTTATGGATGTTGATGTACTCTGATGATGTACTCTGATGATGTATTGTATAAACAGATATAGTTTTTGATTTGTGTAAAGATCTGTTGATATATTATATTTTATTCCGCTGCGATGGTTAGATTCTGATGTTGTTTTTCTTTTATTTTCTTCTTCTACCTCTTCTTCTTTAACTAAAATGGTCCGATTTTCCGGTCTGGAATGTCGGGTCGTTACAGGTTTCGTGCGTGATTTTCACGTAGCCTAGGAGGAAGAAGAAATTGAACGCGTGCGTCTGTGATTTCCTTGTTTATAAATGAACGACGGATCTGAGCGTAATATATATATATAAAAAAAACAGTAATTTGTTTTAAAATTATATTCAAACTTCAATAATTCGTAACTTGAACATTCGTTGTCAGATTTCAAAGAATTTGGTAGCGCCGGAATCGCAGAGACGCGTACTACGCAGTGGAGCAATTCTGGGATTATTCTGAGCAAGTAAAATTTAGGTTAAATCGAACGCCATTCGATTTAATTTAAATTTGAACGCTCATCGAAAACCCAAGGTGAGAACTTCTTACTCAATCGAATTTGTTTCGATTTAAATTTTAAATAGTTAGATTTAAAATTGCTTGATTGTGTGAATTGAATGATAATTGCTATCTGTTGTATTGAATAGACCCTATACGCCGTATATTAAGCAGAGGTTATTTATTAAAAACATATACCGCGATAATTCCACCGTGAAGTGGAATTGGTATTATATATGTATTTGGAGTTGATTTCCCGCATTATATAGCGGATGAGACCCTATTGCGCCGCATAATAGCGGATAATATTTTATAAATCCCATATACCGCGATATTCCACCTCGAAGTGGAATTGGTATTGTGCTATCATCTGTGGATGCATGGAAACAGGTTGGAGGGATCCAACTGGATTCCTCAAATAATTGAATTTATTTCAATATTGTGTGTTGATTATTTATAATCTCCGTGTGATTATATTGTGATTGGAATTGTTGAAGGCTACGGTTTAGCCGAATATATTTTTGGTATCGTTGGATGCCATAAATAAATAAAATTGGATTTTTGAAAATTTAAGTTGAAAATTTATTTTAAAACTTATTTTTAGAATTGGATAAATTTAAAAAGGAGTTTTAAAAAAGATAAAAGTCTTATTTTTGAACTATATTGAATTAAATTCCAAATTTTGGGAAAAAGCCTTAATAAATGGATTTCGGAAAATATCATTTATAAGTTGAAGAATTTATTTAAATTTGGATTTTTAAATAGATTTGAAAAGATAAAGAAATTTATTTTAAAAAGGGAATAATTTGGAAATTCGTTAAAAATTTGATTTGGTGTTTTGAAATAAATTTGAAAATGTTTTGGTAATTAATTGATTATTAAATTACTATAACTAGTAAAATTTATTTATAGAAATTTATCTGATTTAGATTAATCAGATAATTAAATTAATCCTACTTATGGATGTTTTGGTATATTGGATGTTGTATTGTTTGACATCTCTGAGATGTGATGCTTTGTGATATATTCTGATTTGTGTGTGATCTGTAATTTGTTATCTGTATATATATATATATATATATATATATATATATATCTATGACCTGTGAATGAAAGATAAGCGTTATAGTTTATACCGCTTATCAAATATATTGTTATATTTGATCTGTGATGGTTGAATGTTGTTGCACTATTGTGTTAAACCCGTGGACTACACAATACACACACAAATGTGGATTTCACGTGGAAATCGGTTAAGTCACAGATTTTTGACAATTCTAAAGATTTAATTTTTGAATCCAAATTAGTTTTGAAATTGAAATTGAAAGTTTTTGAAAATGAGTTCAAAAATAAAAGTTATTTTAAATAACTTAATAGAATTGAGATTTAAATCATTTGATTTAAATTTTGAATTCAATATCTTGAAATTGAATTCAAAATTTTTTTTTGGGAATTTTGGGTTAAAAGATTTTACAAGTGTAAAAGGTGTTTATATGGGTTTTTAACCATTTAAAAATATGGTTTTTGGAAATTTAAATTTAAATCAAGTTTTATACTTGAGTGGCTTTAACTCATGTAAAAATTGTAACTAGTTTTTCCCAAAAACGAAAACTATCTGTTTTCAAATAATAATAGCTTTCATAAAGTGAAAAGATTTCCAATTAGTATCGAAACATTTCAAGTTGAAATGAAATTGTGAATAGTTTGGGAAAAAACTATGAATTAACCTTTGTGAAGATGGTTAAACTTTATTTTGAAATCAAAGAAGATTTTAAAAGGTGTATCTTTTATATTATAAAAGACTTGAATTATGAATAGTTTTGAAAGCTATAAGTTAAATCTTGATATAAAGATTTAATGGGTTAATCCAATTGAAATGGAAATTGATTTGGAAATCTCTGAATAAATCTTTGTGAAATTGGGTGAACTTTGTGAAGTAAATCGTTTTGTTAAAAGATTTAAAATGGTAATTTGTTTAAACCATTTAAAGGAAAGGATTTGGATAATAAGTTGTGACTTAATTGAAATCCCATATCCATATGTTTTAAATATTGTGCTCACTATTCGGGTTAGCCGGGAAAAGACCTTTGTGTCATATAATCCATTCCGAATAAGTGATACGACGATATGGATCGTATTGAAGACCGGTGGTGAAGACCGGGTATTTGTGAAAATGATAGGATGACCTATCGATTGTCTCTGCACCGTTAGCTACGGTATAGAGATTTCCTTTGTGATGGGAAGTTCGATCGGGATTGTGAATACCCGGATTGCAAGGGCTTCTTTGGAACTGCCTTCGGTTATGTTCGAACCCGGAACAGACTTGTATGGTTACATGTCTGACATTACATTTTGAGATATAAAGCTGATTTCTTTCAAATACATTTCTGTTGGTGGTGGAGAATTTATTCTCTTAGCTTAACACCCTTATCTGAGACGTACGAGCTCAGAGGTTATGTAGTTGAAGGTTATCAGCGATATATTCCCAATTTGGTAATGTGGCATGCTGAGTGTTGCTGTGTGATGATTATTTATTGATCATTTGTGATCAAAGCGTGGCTTTGTGAAAAAGCGTAGCTTTGTGGACGAGACTTCTTTGGACCTTACAACCCGGAAATGGTCAAAACAGGAATGATGCGGCAAGGTTATGAGGGTCGCTCCCTTTAGGGCTGTGCAGTTAATGCCCCGCTATATCCCCGCTATAACTCTGATATATCTTATAGCGGATTTCTACCGCTACAATTTTTCCATATATCCCCAACATATAGCCTTTCCGCTTTAATCCCCGCTATGTCCGCTATATTCCGTTATTTCCGCTATTTCCGCTATATCTTCTATAAAAAATTGGATTTAAAAATGATATTTATACGCTATAAAAATTATGAAATCAATTAATTTCATTGAATTTTTGATATATGTTTAGAAATGATAATACTCTAATATTCTACTAAATTAAATTAAGTTATATAATAGTTTTACGTTCATTTACAATACATTTGCACATATTTTATTTAAAATTATTTTTGTATTAATTATAATTCAATTGAATGTTAATTTTTCACATAATTACTATCTATATATTTGTAAAAACAACAAGAATGAGATTTATATGCTATTTTAGAGTAATCCGATATATCCCGCTATATCTTCGCTACATCCCCGCTATGACTTTTTGCACCTCTACCGCATTAGCGCTTTAACTGCACAGCTTTAGGGTATGTCATTTCCTTCTGGAAAAGGGTGGTATTAGGTATGGAGCCCTGGTATTTAACCTATGTGGTTACTCCAATCTCATTTACTGTGTGATTGTGCGTTTGATCGAGGCGCCTCAGATAAAGGTCCCAAAGGACCGGGGGTGGCATATTCGTGTAGTAGTTACCTAGTGACAGAAGTAACCCGGCCTTGTGTTGGTAGAGAGCTAGTTAGTTCTCGGGACATCCCGCCAGAGGCGATCCCATGTGGCATAGGAAGTTCCTTAGCCTGACCATTTGTTGGAAATCCAATCAAACAATACGAACCCTGTACGGTTTTAGTTGTAGAACCTGCTATTTAACATAGCAGCTATAGTAGGCACAATAAAATGTTACCTATGCTGGCTAAGATTAATATTGTATTTTCGAAAGAATTTTCACACTATGCACTAGTAATAATATAAAAAATGATTTGTTTGCGTAGTAAGCATGTTTGACTATCATAAGAAGAAATCTCCTCCAAGTCTACGATTGCATTGTGTGTGTGGTGGGAGGTCTTATGGTAGTTTCATTTTCAAAAGCACTGCGGATTTCAATGTTTTAAATTCTTTTGTTGTTTGTTTTAAAGATAAACTATTTTTAGTTTTCACACCAGTCACCATGACTGACCTGGAGTTTATTGTTCCTTTCTTAAACTCTGGGTGCCCATCATTTTCCATACGGGCAGCCTAGAGTTAGGTTATCAGGTTATTCTGGAGCTTTGGAGACGAGCTGGATGGCGAGACGTATCACTTGTATACGATATTATTTATTCTGCTATGTATTCTGTATGAGGACAAGTTTATATAACTGTCCAGTGTTGTATTGTGTATATTGTTGTTGTAAACTCTGATGATGATGTAATGTATAAAATGATATAGTTCTTGGTTTAAAGATTATTCATCTATCTATTATATGTTGTTCCGCTGCGATATGTGAGATTCTGATATTGTTTCTGTTTCTGTTTCTTTCTTTTTCTTCTGTCTTCTTCTACCTCTTCTTTTTAACCATAACAATTCGGTTTTCCGGCATTCGATTGCTCGGCAGTTGATACAGTGGACGTATTAATGTCGATTTTTGGAAGTCGAAAATCCAGATCGTTACACAACCCATCTAATACCCTAACTCCCACTCCACTCCTCTTCATTCCTTCATAACATTTCCTAACACTCAAGCTAAAGTAAAAATGGGGGAAGAGAAAAGAAATCAAAATTCCTAAGCCCTAGTTTCTATTAGGAATTCAAATTCAAGTCCAAAATCCAAAAGAAGCTTAGGTAAGCATCCTCTTCATCTTCTCCATCTCAATCCCTCTTCAATTTTTAGAAATTCCTATAACCCAACTTAGGAAAAACTTCACCTTTGATAATAGATTGAAGATTCTAGAGGTGTTGTTGAAGAGAAATCAATCTTTGCTTGTTCTAGAGCTTCTCATTTGTTGTTTTGGGTTTAAAAGGTGAGTTTTTGAACTCACATCTATGTCTATATCTTTGATAGTTGTTTGGAAGTAATTCCTAACATCTATTCCTTGTCCATTTGCTTTTGAATTGAATTAGTTTGATGAATACTCCAATTTTTGGCTATTTGAAGTCAAATCTTTAAAAATCCTATCTTTGATGTTTGAACATGTTGTTGGGGTGTATCGAAGAGCCTATAAGGCTGGGTTGTCGCTTGGCATAAATCCCTAGTCTCCATTGCTCGTCCGATCACTCCCGGTTTGGATTTTTGCCCCTCTTGGGCTAGGCTAAAAATACTACAAATGGCAGTTCAGTCGACTGAACTGTAAGGTCAGTCGATTGAATCTGGGACCAGAAAATTCTCTGGCCCTGTGTCAGTCGACTGACCATACAGTTTAGTCGACTGAACTGGGAACAAAAATGTTGTTGTCCCTGTATCAGTCGACTGAACTACAGAGTTAGTCGACTGAACCTGAAACCCGAGAGTTTCCAGGCATGTTTCAGTCCACTCAACCTACAATACAGTCGACTGAATCTGGGAGATGTGCTTTTTGCCTATTTTCGGCAGTTTTGTGTGGGTTTCCGATTTTTAATCGATTTTTGATGATCCGAATTGTTGTTATCATTTATCGACTTTGATGGATTTTTGGGAATATCCATTTGATGGATTTGATATCGATTTCTATGGTTTTGATTCACGTCTTCGAATGTGAATCTTTGGTGATTGATTGTTTTTACAATCATTTTTGTGATTTGTCACTTTAAAGTATAAAGGTTTCTATACTAGTAGTAAATATTCAAACTCTTTCACAAAGATGATTCCAACTCTATTTTTAATACAAATCTCGTTTATAAAACTGTTTTCCAATCTATTAGTATATACAAACCTTTACCTCATTCGTATGAGAAATCTAATTAAACGGCTTAGAAAAACAAGTGGTATGAAACGCTTGCGTTTACTTCGTCGGTTAATTGTTGGACTTGTTCGATTGAAACCTTGTGCCAATTTTCGAGTGGAAATCTACAATTTGTTCGTAAATATTTAAGTTAAGCCAGTGCTTATGGGACATGAAGCTAAACTCATTTATTTACTAGCTTAGTGTAATCGACACTTCTTGACGATCGACGATGATCATTTTGTAGATTAGACTGGCGATATGCGATGTCTCTTTGTCCACGTGGGGGACTGTACCCCGTTTTCTTGAGCTTCGTCTCATTGTTATAGGCTAGCGACCTATGGGTTTTATGGAGTTTGGTTCATTGGGCGTACCGTTGTACTACGACGTTGTTCCGGCTTATTTGAGTTTCAGGTTCCTCGGGCGTACAGTTGTACTACGTCGTTGCACCGGCTCTATGGTTAGCGACCATGGGTTAGCGACCCATTTGTGATGCATGTGTAGGTGAGTTTTCATGCTCCCGTTTGTGATAGGCCTCCCCTCCTTTGTGATTTCTGGATTTCCAGTTGATGATTTCTAGAATTTGTGTTTCACCAATTTTGATGATAGGCAATGATGAGCTCTATCAATTATTTTTGTTTTTGGTGAATAATTTAAAGAATGTGATTCTTTTTGGATGTTTGAGATGATATTGGATATTGTATGATTTTTGTTGTTATTTGATGTTTACTTGTCGCAGTATGGCATTATTGTTATCATACGTTTTTGTCATATCTCTTATCCTATCTCATTTTATCTTATATTTATAGTTAGACTGATCCGTTTATTATTTTCTTCTTAAATAATACTCGGGTCAGACCGGGGTATTTCAAGTGCTCCTGCTTGACTTCTTATCAGGGTTCGTCACCTAACTTTTGGCTAACTGCTTTAGCATAGTAGTTTTGTTAGTATACATTTGAGATAGAGACTCCTTGTTGTATACTTATTCTTTTGTCTAGTTCTTGTAACTATTCTTTTGTGATGTAGTGGATCTTGTATGACCACTATTTTGATGTACACCTTTATGTGATACATTCATATATGTTTCCGCCTTTGTGATATGAATATCTATGATCTGATTTGTGTTATGTTTATTTTTATATTTGTTTCCGAACTCCACATAGCCACTGTATGGTAGCTTTGAGTTTGTATTTGATATGTCGGATTTCCTCTTGAAATGAAATGTAAGTTATATTATCTGACATATCGGTACTCGCACAAAGCAATTACACAGATGGTCGCTCCTCAATAGCCTTATTCTTCGCACTACTTGACGGCATTACCCCGTAGTGTCCTTGGCTAGTGTGAGTATAGAGGTGGGGCGTCACAGCTTGGTATCAGAGCCAAACTTCGGAACAATGTAGAATAATCTAGCTAGGATCATTGTCCTAAGTCTTTCTTAGGAATCGT
This sequence comes from Allium fistulosum, assembly GCA_030737815.1. Taxonomy (NCBI): domain Eukaryota; kingdom Viridiplantae; phylum Streptophyta; class Magnoliopsida; order Asparagales; family Amaryllidaceae; genus Allium; species Allium fistulosum. The sequence goes on along the minus strand of CM060904.1, from coordinate 284,831,339 downwards.
GCCATAGGATTTAATTCGAGTCTTCGTACCGTTTTATCCTATTTTCTTTTATGATGCCTTGTTTTATCAATCAAGTTTGTTTGATATTCATTCTGAGAATAACCCTTTTTCCTTTTCTTTCTTTTTTTTTCTTAAAGAAGAGAAATGGTTAGACCAGGCCGTCCCAGCGCCGGTCAATCTAGTGCCACTCCTCAGGATGGATTATTCATGTCTGCTGAACAACTTTTAGATCTTGTGAAGAATGCTCAAGCTATCGGACTCATTCCAGAGCCTACTCATCCTAAATCTAGGTTTGCACGCTTGTGCAGTGATTACACCAACTTGGGTGGAAGGCCTTTCAAGGGTTCCGAAAGCGTTATAGAAGTCCAAGCTTGGCTTAGAACATGCGATCGCATCTTTTCCCGCATGAATCTTATTGATCTACATCGAGTCCAAGTGGCTTCTAGCATGCTCTAGGAGAGAGTATTAGATTGGTATGAGCTTCTAATCTCGGAAATTATTGAAGTGGATCTTACTTGGGAACAATTCCGAGAAAGGTTCGAGTTAAAATTTATGCCAGAAGCTGAAAAAGTATCTCTAGCTCAACACTTTATTGACCTTGTTCAAGGTGAATCTTCTGTGACGAATTACGTCGCATCTTTCGAATCTCTATCTAAATATGGGGTCGAGTATATTAATACCCCATTGAAGAAAAATCATAGATTTGTCTATGGGTTGAATAAGAACCTCAAAAAGCCATTACTTCTAAAATTAGAAGTTTCTTTCGATCAGCTTGTTGATATCGCTCTTCGACTTGAAGAGGCCGATAAAGAAAGTGATGTTGAAGTTGTGGGTGCCAAACCGAACTTCAACAATAACAAGAAGAGGCATATTAGTTCAAAGGCTCTTATCACAACAAGAAAGGGAAGCAAGCAACTTCGGTAGCAAAGACTTCTACCTCTAGTCGTGGGCAATGCTACAATTATGGTTCTAAGGACCATTATGCAAATAGGTGCCCGAAACCTCTTTTTTGTCGTTATTGTAAAAGTTCGGGTCATCTTTTATCTTCATGCCCCAAACTTCCAAAAAAGAAAGAGAGAAAGCTAAATGTTGTGCAAGCTCCTAGTAACACTTCTCTTGGCCAAGGTATTTCTCATTCTATCCTTGATGGCATTATTATATTTCGTGATCTTCCTATTCGAGTTCTTTTTGATACGGGTGCATCTCACTCCTTTATATCAAAAGAACTTGTTGATGCTTTGTCTTTGAATGTTATTGGCTTGATGACTTCATTGAGAATTGCGAATCCGGTTGGTGGATCCGCAACACTCAGTTTACTGTGTAAAGATGTCGAAATTATTTTATGTGATTATGCCTTCCGAGCCGATTTTCATGTTATGCGTTACCTAGGTTTCAGGATGATTTTGGGGATGGATTGGCTTAACCGTTATGAAGCCCATATCCTATGTCTTGAGCGGACTATATACCTTCGACATCCTCAATCTGTTAAGCAGATTTCTCTTGTTCTTAAAGATTCAGATTCCAATTTGGGAGCATCCTTGTATTCTCTAAATCCTCATGATGACGATAATGATGATGAGGAAGAAGTTATTTCTCTCATTCACATTGTTCGTGAATTTCCCAACATATTTGAGCTCGTATTAGGATTACCACCTAAGCGAGCAATTGAGTTCAGAATTAATCTAATCCCTAGAGATCTACCTATTACTCGTCCTCCTTATCGTATGTCCAATAAGGAAAATGAGGAGATGCGTAATCAATTATCCGAATTGGAAGGAAAACAGTTTATTCGTTCTAGTTCCTCTCCATGGGGAGCTTCGGCTATTTTTGTGAAGAAATCTGATGGTACACTTATGCTTTTCTTTGACTACCGCAAGCTTAACGATCTCACCATCAAGAATAAATATCCCTTGCCTCGGATTGATGATTTATTCGACCAACTTAGTGGTGCTAGAGTCTTTTCACAGTTAGACTTAGCAACCGGTTTTCATCAGCTTTGCATTATAGAGGATAGTATTCCTTTGACATCGTTTCGTACTCGTTATGGATCTTATGAATGGCTTGTTATGCCATTTGGTTTAACGAATGCTCCAACTTATTTCGTTGACCTTATGAATCGAGTTTTCAAAGACTTCCTTGATCGATTTGTTCTCATCTTTATAGATGATATTCTTGTCTATTCTAAAACCGAGGAAGAGCATGAAAAACATCTTCGGATTGTGTTGGAAACTCTTAGGAGCAACCAACTGAAAGCAAAATTTTCTAAATTCCACTTTTGGCAATCTCGTGTGAAATTTTTGGGACATATTATTTCTGAATTCGGAATTTTCGTGGATCCTTCAAAGATTGAAGCGATTCAAAATTGGAAGAGACCGGAGAGTGTGACGGAAATTCGTAGCTTTCTCGGATTAGCGGGTTATTATCGTCGATTCATAAAAGACTTTTCTAAAATTCCCGTGCCTCTTACTAGTTTGACAAAGAAGGAGTTAAATACATTTAGTCAGACAAATGTGAATCTGCTTTTCAGAAACTAAAAGAACTTCTTTCCAATGCTCCTATTCTTGTGATTCCCGATGGGAACCAAGACTTTATTGTTTACACCGATGCTAGTCGTGTTGGTTTGGGAGCCATTCTCATGCAAAGGGAACGTGTTATTGCTTATGCTTCTAGGCAATTAAAGCCTGCCGAGACTAGATATGCCACTCATGATTTAGAGCTTGCGGCTATTGTTTTTGCCCTTAGAATTTGGCGTCATTATCTTTTGGGAGAGAAATTTGTTCTCTACACCGATCATAAATCTTTGAAGTATTTATTTTCTCAAAAGTAACTCAACTTGCATCAACAACGTTAGCTCGAAATACTTGCATCTTATGATCCTGATATTCTTTATACTCCCGGAAAGGGAAATCGTGTTGTCGATGCCCTTAGTCGTAAGCAACAAGCAGTTGTTTCTATGATGATATCCGAATGGAATGATCTCGAGACTTTGTCCACTTGTGAGATTCGAGATTGTGAATCCAATTCATGTTCATCTCTTGTATTATGTAGCCTTGAGGCTCATCCTTCTCACCGCATCCTTGAAGCTCAAAAGCAAAATCCCGAATTGGCTCTTCTTAGCCAAAGTTGTAGGGATAAAATTGATATTGAAGGTTTGAAAGACTTTGATATTGATGCTCGTGGCGGTACTCGAAAATTTGGTAGACTTATCGTGCCAAATATTTGTGATCTTTGTAAAGATATTTTAGAAGATTCTCATCGTTCTAAATTTACCATTCATCCCGGTAGTAGTAAAATGTACGCGGACATGAAGCGACTTTATTATTGGGATGGAATGAAATCTGATATTGCTAACTTCATTAAGCGTTGCATGACTTGCCAACTTGTGAAGGCTGAGCATCAAAGGCCCGGTGGGTTATTGCAACCTTTGGACATTCCAGTTTGGAAGTGGGATCAAATTTCCATTGACTTTATTGACGGTCTTCCCCGTTCTCGTTCGGGTCATGATAGTTTATGGGTGATTGTCGATAGACTTACAAAGTCCGCCCATTTTATTCCCGTTCGGTCCAATCGGACCGTACCTCTTTTGACCAAACTCTATGTTAAAGAAATTGTTAAATTACATGGAGTTCCTACTTCTATTGTTAGTGATCGTGATCCATTATTTACTAGTGGATTTTGGAAAGGTCTTCATAAAGCATTGGGAACGAAGCTTAATTTTAGCACCGCTTATCATCCTCGGTCCGATGGACAAACCGAGCGCGTGAATCAAACTCTTGAAGATCTTCTTCGTGCATGTGTTCTTGATTTTGGTGGAAGTTGGGAAGATCATATTTCCCTTGTTGAGTTTTCTTATAATAATAGCTTTCAATCTAGTATTGGTATGGCACCGTTTGAGGCACTCTATGGGAGGCCATGCCAATCTCCTTCATGTTGGCTTGAAGCCGGTGAGAAGCTGGTTTTAGGTTCAGATTTTATTCGTGATGCCACAGAAAAGATTGACCTTATTCATCATAGGATGAAAGAAACTCAAAGTAGACAAAAATCCTATGTCGATAACCGAAGAAGGAAATTAGAATTTTCTATGGGAGATTTTGTGTTTATTCGTGTTTCACCTTAAGGGTGTTGTGCGTTTCAGTCGATCGGGAAAATTAGCACCTTGATATATTAGTCCATTTCCCATCATCGAACGCATTGGTTCCGTGGCTTATCGCCTTTTATTACCGGCTCAATTTTCTGCTATTCATGACGTATTCCTTGTCTCTCAACTACGGAAATGCCTTCGAGATTCCGATTCTATTCTTGAGCCCGGTGTTATTGAAGAAATTGAAGTTTCGCCTAATTTGACTTATGAGCAACATCCTATTCGTATCATTGCTACGGAAGTTAAACGCCTTTGAAATAAAGATGTTCCTCTTATGAAAGTTCAATGGTCCACAAATCCTAAGGATTGCTCTTGGGAATCCAGAGAATTCATCGAGGGAACACATCCGAACTTACTCTCTCGTGCTCCTTAAGGTGAACTTCTCATTTCAAAATTTCTTCTTTTTGTGTTGTTATGCCTTTGTATGGTTGTTACTTTTTATTTCTTTTTCTTAAGTATTGCGAGGACGCAATTTCTTTAAGGAGGGGAGTCTTTAACAACCCGCATATTTTACGATTGTATATTTAAATGTTTTATTTAAATATAGCATCGTTAGTCGGATTTAAGTTCGAAATGTCACTTTTTGCAAACGGTCGAATTAGGACTCGAGACCACTTCCATTGAGTCCAAAATGGCGTTTGCGACCTTTTTGAGTATAAACATCGATATGTTTGGAGTTGAGTGAAATTTTGATATTTTCATTTAGGGCTTTGGGTTTGGGGTTTTAGCCCAATAACCTAACATCCAACCCATCTAATACCCTAACTCCCACTCCACTCCTTTTCATTCCTTCGTAACATTTCCTAACACTCAAGCTAAAGTAAAAATGGGGGAAGAGAAAAGAAACCAAAATTCCTAAGCCCTAGTTTCTATTAGGAATTCAAATTCAAGTCCAAAATCCAAGAGAAGCTTAGGTAAGCATCCTCTTCATCTTCTCCATCTCAATCCCTCTTCAATTTTCAGAAATTCCTATAACCTAGTTTAGGAAAAACTTCACCTTTGATAATAGATTGAAGATTCTAGAGGAGTTGTTGAAGAGAAATCAATCTTTGCTAGTTCAAGAGCTTCTCGTTTGTTGTTTTGGGTTTAAAAGGTGAGTTTTTGAACTCACATCTATGCCTATATCTTTGATAGTTGTTTGGAAGTTATTCCTAACATCTATTCCTTGTCCATTTGCTTTTGAATTGAACTAGTTTGATGAATATTCCAATTTTTGGCGTTTTGAAGTCAAATCTTTAAAAATCCTATCTTTGATGTTTGAACATGTTGTTGGGGTGTATCGAAGAGCCTATAAGGCTGGTTTGTTGCTTGGCATAAATCCCTAGTCTCCATTGCTCGTCCGATCACTCCCGGTTTGGATTTTTGCCCTTATTGGGCTAGGCTGAAAATACTACAAAATGCAGTTCAGTTGACTGAACTGTAAGGTCAGTCGATTGAATCTGGGACCAGAAAATTCTCTGGCCCTGTGTTAGTCGACTGAACATACAGTTCAGTCGACTGAACTGGGAACAAAAATGTTCCTGTCCCTGTATCAGTCAGTCGACCGAACCTGAAACCCGAGAGTTTCCAGGCATGTTTCAGTCGACTGACCCTACAGTACAATTGACTGAATCTGGGAGATGTGCTTTTTGCCTGTTTTCGGTAGTTTTGTGTGGGTTTTTGATTTTTAATCGATTCTTGATTATCCGAATTATTGTTATCATTTATCGACTTTGATGACTTCTTTCTTTGGATTTTTAGGAATATCCATTTGATGGATTTGATATCGATTTCTATGGTTTTGATTCACGTCTTCGAATGTGAATCTTTGGTGATTGATTGTTTTTACAATCATTTTTGTGATTTGTCACTTTAAAGTACAAAGGTTTCTATACTAGTAGTAAATATTCAAACTCTTTCACAAAGATGATTCCAACTCTATTTTTAATACAAATCTCGTTTATAAAACCGTTTTCCAATCTATTAGTATATACAAACCTTTACCTCATTCGTATGAGAAATCTAATTAAACGGCTTAGCAAAACAAGTGGTATGAAACGCTTGCGTTTACTTCGTCGGTTAATTCTTGGACTTGTTCGATTGAAATCTTGTGACAATTTTCGAGTGGAAATCTACAATTTGTTCGTAAGTATTTAAGTTAAGCTAGTGCTTATGGGACATGAAGCTAAACTCATTTATTTACTAGCTTAGTGTAATCGACACTTCTTGACAATCGATGATGATAATTTTGTGGTTTAGATTAGCGATATGCGATGTCTCTTTGTCCGCCTAGAGGACTGTACCCCGTTTTGTTGAGCTTCGTCTCATTTTTATAGGCTAGCGACCTATGGGTTTTATGGAGTTCGGTTCAGCGGGCATACCGTTGTACTACGTCGTTGTTCCGGCTTATTTGAGTTTCGGATTCCTCAGGCGTACCGTTGTACAACGTCGTTGCACCGACTCTATGGTTAGCAACCATGGGTTAGCGACCCGTTTGTGATGCACATGTTGGTGATTTTTCATGCTCCCGTTTGTGATAGGCCTCCCCCCTTTTGTGATTTCTGGATTTCCAGTTGATGATTTCTAGAATTTGTGTTTCACCAATTTTGACGATTGGCATTGTTGAGCTCTATCAATTATTTGTGTTTTTGGTGAATAATTTAAAGAATGCCATTCTTTTAGGATGTTTGAGATGATTTGGGATATTGTATGATTTTTGTTGTTATTTGATGTTTACTTATCGCAGTATGGCATTATTGTTATCATACGTTTTTGTCATATCTCTTATCCTATCTCATTTTATCTTATATTTATAGTTAGACTGATCCGTTTATTATTTTCTTCTTAAATAATACTCGGGTCAGACCGGGGTATTTCAGGTTCTCCTGCTTGACTTCTTATCAGGGTTCGTCACCTGACTTTTGGCTAACTGCTTTAGTATAGTAGTTTTGTTAGTTTACATTTGAGATAGAGACTCCTTGTTGTATACTTATTCTTTTGTCTAGTTCTTGTAACTATTCTTTTGTGATGTAGTGGACCTTGTATGACCACTATTTTGATGTACACCTTTATGTGATATATTCATATTTGTTTCCGCCTTTGTGATATGAATATCTGTGATCTGATTTGTGTTATGTTTATTTCTATTTTTTTTTTTCGAAGTCCACATAGCCACTGTGTGGTAGCTTTGAGTTTGTATTTGATATGTCGGATTTCCTCTTGAAATGAAATGTAAGTTATATTATCTGACATATCTCGCACAAAGCAATTACACAGATGGGCGCTCCTCAACAGCCTTATTCTTCGCGCTACTCGATGGCATTACCCCGTAGTGTCCTTGGTTAGTGTGAGTATAGAGGTGGGGCATCACAGCCTTGACTTTCGGGTCTAATTAAAATGACTAAAATAGGAGCCATGCCGGGCCAAGTGGGATCGCCCCCCTATCGGGCACATTTCTTCAATACTATTGTTTTTACTTTGAGATTGATTTGGTGGCCACCCCTCGATTTGATTATGGGAGTGTGTCTCGAGGTGGGCGGTAGTAGCTGTTATGCGTTACCACCAGTCCGGATCCGCAATACGGTAGTATCCAACCCTGGGCATTGCCTCGTGTGCCTTCTCATATTTATCCTGATCGAGTCCATTACGACTTTGGTTTGTATCGTACCTATGGAGTGCTCCCAGAGTAAACTACCGGTTTGGTGGAGCTTACAGTATGTGTATAGACTGCGGTATTTATATAAAAATGTGTTAAGGGGAATATGGGTAACGCCTTAATGATATTTTAATACTTTACTTTACTGTAGACATATTATAATAGCATATTGCATTATATATGTAGATAGTTTAACGGATCCTTAGAAGATGGAATCCCGAACATCTCTTAAGTTATTGCACGCACGTTAGATACTGAATAGGAGATGTAAAATTCCATAAACATCTCTGAAGCCGTTACACTCATATTTACTTATTTTGATTTAACTTACATAAGGTCTTTTAGTTCTTACTCGAGTGTTTTATCTTTTCAATACGCTCGGGTCAGTTGAGCTTTTCAGTGTATTGAAGACCATTTTATTTGGAGGATGGAGACGGAGATTAGTCTACTATTTATTATATTTATTTCACTGCATCATGTTGTTCCACAGCATTATCTTATTATACCTGATGTATGTATGATGTATGTATAACTCTGATTGTATTGTAAAAGTGTAATCAAATGTATTTGTAAAACAGCTTCATGAACTGTTTATTTAATTATTATATTTTGTCATTCCGCTGTGAGATTCTGTGATTTGTTTTTTTCTTCTTTTATCTTATTTTCTTATTTACCCCATTAACAATCCTCCCTTTTGAATGGTTAGATTTGACATGTGTGGCTTATTGTCGATTTAAACCGTCCAAAAAGGTGGATCGTTATAATTACGCCCAGGTCAGCTTGAGCATTTCAGTGTTGAAGACTTTATTTCTGAAGGACGAAGACGGAGTTTGGTATATTATATTATTAGAAATTTTCCACTGCATCATTATTGGTATATCGTTGTTTGTACTCTGATTGTTGTAAAAATTGTGTAATGAAATGTATATTATAAAATAGCTTCATGAACTGTTTATTTGATTATTATATTTTGTCATTCCGCTGCGAGATTTTGTGTTTTTTTTCCTTCTTTTCTCTTATTTCCTATTTACCCCATTGACAATCCTCCCTTTTGAATGGTTTGAGTTTGACATGTATGGTTTATTGTCGATTTAAACCGTCTAAAAAAGTGGATCGTCACATAACGCAAAAAACGGCGTTCGAATCCGACCTCGTACGAGTGATATATGAATTTTATAAGTTATTGATAATTTAAAATTATAATATAAAAACTTATCAATATTTACGAAAATGCCCCTCACCACTATTTTTCATCTTCCCCAAAGTAAACGTATATGCACAGTGATATCGAGCAACCCCCTCTGTACATGCACGCCACTGCGCCTCCTCCAAGCCACAAAATCCACCACCGCCATCGCCAACAAACTCACCTACACGAGAGCTATGCATCCATCATCAAAACGTTGTGCACACGCGTGCCCACTCGAAAGCGACCTGGGCAAAAATCGCGGCTACATTTCAATGTCACACTCCACCAGCATCAACCGGAACTCACCAAAATCTTGCCCTCGAAGCTCCTCAACTCGACAACCGCAATGCCAACCTCAGTTCGCCCAAACGATGCTCCTAACCACAACTACCCTAAACCCTAGTGCCACTGCCCTATACGGCCTCCATCCGATCGACGACGCACCTCAACATCGAACCTATTGACTTGAAGCTCTCGAGCAAATGAGCTCCATGAATCCAAAATCATGATTTTTAGTTTAAAAATGAATTTGATTTTAAATTTTGAAAGTGGAGGCTTTCCATTTCTCTTTGCTTCAGAAAATATAAATGAAAGCACGGTTCAAAAGGGTGGATGAGGTATGGGCTTGGTATTGGTGGGGTATGGGCAAAGTATGGTTGAGTATGGCTGATGTATAATATATATATATATATATATATATATATATATATAATTTTAAAATATTCAACAAAACATACCCGAAAATCTCGAACTCCAAACGAGGCGTGCCGCCTGGCATTCTATATGTTATACCCCTATTTCGAACACAATGGAACTTGTTTCAAGACCGAATTCGATCGTATATAGAAGATATGTTTTTAGACCCAGTTATTATACTAAATTTCCAATATTAATTTCAACGCGTTTCGATCTCGCACGACCAAATGATACGACGGATCATTACAAAACTTGACGGCGTAATATAATTCACTATTACGGAACCAATGAAACCGGTTTTATCGAAATCCGAGACAGTGCCCCGAAAGGTTAATTTCATAGATTTCAAGCCCACTTGGTAATACTTGTATATCGAACATATAATATGTATGCTAAAATCATATTTTAAACTTGCAATTTTTGTAAAATTTATATACAAATAATGTAAACATAATACTGGGCGGTGATGTAGCCAAGTTTACAATAAAAGTAAGCAAAAACATCTACATGAAAATAAATAAAATGGCAGGAAAATAACATACATAATCATGTTTTGATACTATGGAAAACTAATAATCAGGTCGGGCTCAAAATTGTACTAGACCTTAATATTAATCGGGTCGGAACTCGGTAGCCCGGGCCAAACACATACCTGTATTAAAAGGTCGGCTCATGCCGAAACCCTTATCATTGATAGGCCTACTCTTGATAATAAGCACCACACATGGTTCCTTGGTGAATGTTCTTTCAGTAGTCCTTAACATAATAAGGGGCTCAATAATATTACACTTCAATAAATTCATATTGAAGTTTATATGAATGGTTCAAACCATGGAGTTAGTGACCTAAGAATCAAGTCAGTTTAAAGCTTAGTATCTAGAGTAGAACCTAGCTTGGCTAACCGCTTAATGTACCTAATATATTGAGTACATGGTCTTGGACTGGTGAACCTTTTCTCATCTTCGCGTGAAATATTTGCCACAAAACCTCGTATCTTGTCGTATGACATTGTTCACCACACACTTTGATGGTGACCAAATATTTCACGAATATTCATTTTCGCATGTTGCCGTTGGAGCTGATGCTCATAGTGGACAACACGTAATAGTGAGCTAATTTTTAATCCATTTGTCAAACGTCAAAAGCCTTAATTTGTTCGGTTGTGGCATCTTTCGTGGGTTTAGTTAAAGGTTCGTTAGTGATGGCTTACTGAAGCTCTTGTATGTGGGTGTAATTTTCACATTCGTTGGCCAATCATTATAGTTTGTTCCCACTAAATTGTTCTTTTCGAAGAATAGCTTCATAGTTTCCATTTATCTATGCAAATTCCTTAGAGTAAATTAGTTACACTTATTAGAATGGTTCATTATACTTATATAATAAGGCTCCCGTTCATCATGTTACAACGACCTTGAGGGTGCCCAACAATCTTAGTCCCTATATACGATAAGTAACCCTTTACTAGTTATACCTAATATAACTCCTAACATACATTTTAACTATGCTCACAATCATCTAAATAACCTTAAGGACGCTCAACAAATCATTAAGTACATTAGACACTCTAGATCCAATCATTTTGCGATGTCCTAAAGGGAGCTATGTAACCCTTTAGGGGCTTAACAAAGTAATATACCATTCTTATATATCCATAGATAATATAAACATCACCTTTGTTATGCCTTGAGGGTGCTTAATAAACATAGATATGTGAAGTTCTCTATTTGTATTATAAATGTTAGAGAGCATTATTATTATTAGATTCATAATTTAAAAATAACTTTGTAGAGTATCATCGACAATTTAAGGGAGATGAGTATATGACAATTATAACTCATGATATCAATTATCTTGTTCATTTAATGTATAGTCCCTCAAGTCTCATGGGTTTTATATATTTGACCTCCCGTTTTATTCATACATAAAACATATATATACTCATAATTATAACATTTATAATTTATTTAGTCATATATACACTATTTATATTTATTTTTTAAATTTAAAACAATTTTACATTTATATTTTATAACCCTTTATAAAATTAATTAATTACATATTTAATTTAAAATAATTTTAAATTTGCATTTTATGACTTTTATAAAATTATCTAATTAATTATATATTTAATTTAAATAATTTAAACTGATTTATAATATTCAAATAATCTATATGAATTAACTTAAGAGTCAAATAACTTAACTCTTCCATAAGTGAATATAGTAGAGTTAGACCATTTTGACAAGCAAAGTAGTTGTCGGGAGATCAGGAGGTTTCCCACATATAGTGGTCCTTAGTTAGAGTGATCTTCTCCTTAGTTTAAGCATCCTTTCCTAGATACCCATTAGATTTGAATTTTTCTTAAGACGTTTCCTTCGGTGTTGATTAATTTATTTACACGAGCACAATGCAGGCTCTGATACCATTGTTGGATCAAGCGCACTAGCAATGGGGTTAAAAGGATGAATTTCGAAATAAAATTCCTTTTATTAATATGCATAAAAATTTCATTTGTGTTTTTGTAAATAGAAAGGTAAGCCGGTTTTTTAGTGGCATGTCTACTTTTTATATATCAATGAAAATAGGTGTGAGGCTAGGTGCCTTAGAGGCTATAAAAAGACACAATACCTAAATAGGAGAAAATCACCATTCTAACCGCACCAACAAAAAATAACATCATAACATAACATAAAACCCCTTTCCAACAAAATAAATAGCACTAAGAATAAAATAGATCTGCAGAGCTATACTCAATCCCATCATCTAAGTCATCTAGGTCCATAGGCTTAGAGGAGTTGGAAAGGACTGAAGAGTTATGAATAGCTAATAAAGGCTGGTGTGTAAATAAATGTTTGTTTATATTAATCCAATCTATTGTTTTAATTAATAAAAAAGGCTACTGATACTTTAATTTATTTTATTAATTAAAATATTTATTTGTTATTAATGTTTAACTAAATTTATTTATAGTTTAATTTATAATTAAGTATTAATTTAATTAATTTCTTATTGTATAAGTGTTCCCAATATGGACATTAAAACAATACACACACATACACACACTAAATGTACATTAAATAAACAACACACACACACACACTTATTTACTCGGCCTTTCATACACACACACAGATATATATATATATATATTTATATATATATACATATAAGTATAATTTAAAATATAAAGTAACTTTTATTTACTATAAAAATTATATACAAAAAATTATACAAACATTTACCAATGTATTATTTTTGGCTATATATAAATATATAATTTGAAATTTAATTTTAAAGAGGATTTTGACTTATTAAAAAGAAATAAATTCAAATATTAAATATATTTTTTCAACCGCATGCACGAGATGGTAATATTTTATATTAATAAATAAATTTTGGCTAATTGTAATTTTATTTGAAAAATTAAAATGGATATTTATTTGAATTCATTTTTATTATGTATTTAAAAACATTACTTAATTTTTTTTTAAACCAGTGAATCAGAAAGAAAAACATTAGTTTCTGTATATATAAATTCGAGCGGATTTATATATACAGATATATTTTCTAAATGTCGAAAATCTGTAAGTACTATGTTATCCACATATTTTGCAAAGGGAATAAAAATGAAGGCAAGGGATTATGATGTCGACAATTGGGCTTCCAAGATAATATCATAACAAGCATAAGAATGTCAAAGCTGAAGTGATATCGAATCCAAGGGCAACATAGGTTATCACACTTATGAATGTAAAGCAATGTCGAACTTATCGACAAATGAAGATATCAGACTTGTGAGCATAAAGTATCTTGCATAGGCAAAAGCATTTCGCACCAATACAAGAGTAGTTGATGATGAACCTATTGCAAGCAATTCCACTCCTTAAGGGTTATCACGCATCATCAATGCAGCATGGAATGCCGCACCTTGTTAGTATGAAAGTCAATGTTGAAGATTAGCAAGTGGAAGGACATCGGAAGCCTACAACCATAGAGATGCCGCACTCCATCAATAAAGGTAAAAGAGGATAATACATGTCATCCATGCTTCAGTTAATCAATGCCACATATCATCCATGCTGCGCTTTATCAATGCCGCATCCCATTGATGCTGCATGTCGTCAGTGACTAGTTAAAGGGTTTTGGGTTTAAAGAAACCATATATATGAAGTTGCTGCCTACTAACAATATATAAAAAGCATGTCGCATTACAGCCATGCCGCCTCCCTTCAATCTCATATATCATTGATGTCGCATCTCGTCTATATCGCATATCATAAGTAAGTGATGTTGTTGGAAGCCAATGTTACACTTTATCAAGGTAAGAATTGATGTCGAATTCTAGGTGATGTCGTCTCCCTTTGATATCACAAGTTATCGATTTCTAAAGAATGTTTCAAGGTAGCATTGACATCAAAGACCATTGGTATTTACAAGAGTTGTCGTATGTTACTTGTAACGACCCGATTTTCCGTACATTTTAAGTTGACAATAAATGACACATATCCAACTCAAATTGAACGAAAAGGCAGACCGTTAAGGGTAAAAAGAAAAATAAAGGCGGGCAGAACAGAATCTTACATGAATGAAATAATATATATTATTTCAATATATAATCTTTACAGCGAAAATTTTAAATACATACATCAGATTCTATCCTTATCACAGCCTGGATAGTTATAAATCTATGTCCCTGCTATTGCTGAGTACAAACAGTAAACAAATGCCTCAGAAATGGAAAACTGTCTACAGAGGAAACTCCAACTCCTGCTCCAAGCTCCACCAAAATGATCCAAGCTAGACCTGATCTACTTGGCTACCCGGAAAAATAGGGCACCCAGAGTTTTAATGGAAAAGAAATAAACTCTAGGTCAGTCATGGGTCTGGTGTGAGAAAACTCAAAACATGGATATTTTTGAAAACAAAGGGTATTTAATAAGACCACGATGTACATAAACACAGAATGGGTTTTTACCTTATGTAACCAAAACATTGCTACGTAAAATCCAGTGATATTATAATAGTGTCTAGATACAAATATTTACTAATCATAGCCGAAATTGTTACATTTATTCAATTCAAGCATCCTAGATTCTATAATCAAGTTCGAGGGCATATATTAGAGAATGGATTCCATACAATGGCAGGTAAGGGACTACCTTCTGTAAAGTACATTTCTAGAGGAATGTACCGAGGATCAACATTACAAACCTCTCCATCTGGCAAGATCGGCCTACCCCTTTTTGGTCAACACTGTGACATGGATAGTACCGAATATGATATCACCTCGATTGTTACCAACCTATCCGAGACATCTTATAGCATACACAACATACTCGACATATATAGAGTAATCTAGAAAGGTGATGACCATACCCTAATGGTTGTGAACCACATAGCCTTATGGCATACCCTGTTTATGCCATTTTCGGGTGTGAGGCCTGAGGTAACGTCTGCCTTTCGCAGAACACATTCCACTTTGAATGCCACATTGCCATTTCTAACAACACACTATTGATTTCCATAAAAGCACAACCTCTGAGCTCATAAGTTTCAGAGAAAGGTGTTAAGTATAAGAGGGGTTACCTCCTACACCACCAAACAGATGTACGTTTATAAAAATCAACATACGTGGTTTTAGAAATGCAATGTCATACACTTATCCATACAAGTTGTCCAAGCACAGGACAAACCAAAGGCACTTCTCCTACTACATGCTGTTTGGGAATCACCCTTAGGATTAGTAGCGAGTAGTTCTTGCACCGAAGATTTCAATTGAACATACTACTAGTACAATATATATGATATGGGAATTTTCCCCGAGGGTTAGTGGCAAGTAGCCCTACATTATGAAGATCTCCGTCTTCAAAATCATTGTCTCCAACTTTCGAACAGGTATATTGGTTCGAAGTGGTTTTCGGATAGGAATCGCCCAAATCCGACCCCGATTTCTCCGAACAATTATCGATAAAAAGAGGTCAAGTACGTAGGTGATTATTATTAAATTTATCAATACCTTTTATCCAAGTAAAATATCTTCTAGAGATATACATCTTCAAACCATTCATTTTTCAGTATATACAGAATCATTAAACCTCTTTTATCAAATCCGTTGGTTAATTAAAACTTCTTTTTAACTTTGGAAATTCCAAAACATTTCATCTTTAATTACTTAGGAAAAGTATGATTCAAATATTAATGAAGATTTCACATTTCCAAAACATATCTTTAATGAGTCAAAAACAATGTTATTTAAGACATCGTTTACTGTAAAGCCAAACCAGTTAGTATTGAATAAAAAGGATCCATGAATTTCAGACAAATTATACCCAAAACTAATTTCTGTATTCAACCTATATTATTCATCAAATAATGGTGAAATCATCTTTTAAATTCATACGGATCGTACGAGTTCCCTCCGTAGAATTTAATACGAAATTTAACTAGAATGTTTTCTTCAACCACCAAAATCCTATTTTAAATCTTTTTTAACTTTTGGAAAGCTCCAAATCTCTTTTATTTTATCTTAAAAAACGTGGTCCAAGTAAATAAATTTACTGCCCCTTCCATCGGGGCAATCCGAATAGCTAGAGCGGAACCCAAACACTGGTTGTCCAAGCTCGGGTCTAGAGACTATCTCTCTGTCATGCATAAGGCGGTCAAGTTATTTAATCAACTCTAAATTCTTTAAAATACTTGATTTATTATTTGAAAAACATTTGCAAATGATTTGTCAAGAAAATCCCAAGTTTGAATCTTATTTCAAAAGTTACCAAAAAGTGTTGCAAAAAGTGCTGCGAGTAGTGTTTTTAAAGCTTCTTTTTTCAAAATGCTAATTCCATTTCATATATTTCCATTTTTACAAATCAAATCCCTTTTAAAAAATTTAATATATTTATAAAATTTATTTCCTATTTTTAAAGATTTAGAAATATAAATTTTAAAGCATTTGCTACTTTAGTTCCCAAAACTGCCAAACCATGATGTTTTTAAAAACTTGATTTGGACATAATTCAAATTCTATTAAATTAAATTTTGATTTTTCTTCTTCATTTGAAAACTATAGTTATAAGAGTACGGAAAATTTTTATTTTAAATAATTTCGAGCTATATTTCATTTTACACATTGATTTAACCTTTATGGCGTGAAACCGCGAACTACAGTTACGCGACGCGCTTATTTTGACTCCAATTTCAAATATTTTCCAAACTTTACCGAAATGAGTTTTAATGTTTATTAAACATTTATAAAACATTTTAAATCATTTTATTCATATTTAAAGAGGTTTAACTATTCCGTAACACTTTTATAATTCATATAGGAAAGTGATTTCCTTTGTGTAAATTTGACGTGTATTTAACGTGAATTATTTCCACATCAGGAAAGCATATAATCAACCAATCATCATACAAACATATTAAACAACCATATAAGCAATCAGTTTAGTATATGACCAAGGGTATAACTTTAAGTAGTTAATCTCTATTATTATTACTAATAGCAAGCAATATTTAAGTGATTAAAATGAAATATTAATAAGTGATTATTAAGTGATTCAAAGTGAGAATAACTCACTATTGCCAAACCAAACTCTATCCTCTTCCTACCAACATTTCAAGCACATATCACCACACTTCACACCAACACTTCCTTCTCCATCCCAAATTTTTTCCGAATCTTCCTAAAATCAAACCGGCGGCATTCCGGCAGCACTTCCTTCTCTTTTCTTCACTCTTGGAGCTTCTAGTTCTCCACCTTGACTCCATGTAGGTTCGGACATAACCTTGGGAGGTGGCTTGCTCGGGCTTGGTGCTTGGAAGAGGGGTGGCCATGGGTACATGAGAAGGTAGAGAGGTGTTTGGACTTGTTTTGGAGGTGGATCTTCATTGTTTGAATATGAAATTATTGTTTCATAATTTTCTTGCTATAATTTTTCTTAGAGAAGAGAGGCAATTAGAAATCCATCAAAGTGCTTTAAGAAGACGAAGAAGAAGAAGAGAATGGGTGTATGAATAAATGAGAGCATAGGGTGGGTATTTACAAATAAAATAAGTGAGGAAAATATCATGATATTTCTTTTGCCATACATCGCCATTGCATCACCTTCCTCTCTCATCCATACACATCACATCCCCCATGCCCCTTCATGTGCTTGTAAGGTGAGGTGAGTGAAGAGATGGTTGCTTTATTAGACTTAAGGATGAAGAAAATTAAAATATCTTAGATATTTTCTTTATTAAGTGCATATGTATATATATGTGTATGTTATATATGTATGAATGTATATGTTAGTGCATGTATATGTATGTTATATATGTGTACAAGAATATAAACAACGTTGTGATCACTTTGAACAACTTCTATTCGTTAAACCGTTGAAAATTGGAAAATCAATTCCCGGTCACATTTTCACTTATTAATTAAATTATTATAAATGTAAGCAAAATTTCAAAACTAATTTCTTATTATTAATAATAAATTAAAATAATCACATTTGAATTATAAAACCATATAAATCAATATTAAACAAGTATTTACAAAATGTTCTATAGTATTGATAAAGCGTTATCAATTTTCTTATATCATTCAAATCAAGTATATATTTTTATAAAATTATTATAAATGATTTATTATTACTATATAACTAACTAAAATGAATTATTATCATTTTAAAAAATAATTTGATTATTTGAACTTAATTTAAAGTTCCAGAAAATATATAAAAATGATGATATCAATGTCATAAATATTTTTTTTTCAAAAATAAAATAAATAATTTTTATTTTATATTCTTGTTTAAATAGATAAATAAGTGTATGTGTCCAGTTTCGTGCATGCTAATATTGAGAAAATCACAATTTTCCCGAAAACTGATTTTCGTTGTTTTTCTGATGAAAACCTCCAAATATCCATATTTGTTAATATACCTTTAAAATAAGTTTACCATCATTATTTATCGTTCAAAACATTTGTGTTATAAAATCTTGCATTTGAATATTTCAAATATAAATATAATTTATCGAAGTGATTGATTTGTGGGTCGTAACCTAATGTCGCACATCATCAAAGCGAAAGAACGTGTTATCAATCATCAATCTAGCATGATACCACATATCAATGGCATAATGGGAGTTATCAAAAACAACAATGCATCTTGAAGCTTAGCAATGCGACAAAGGATATCTTATGCCTTTGCTCCTTGAAGTGATGTCGAAAAATCATCAACACATATAAGGGTATCATAATCTTTTAGCATTTAAGTGGTATCGCATGATTTTACTTCCTGAGTTAATACTGAAGGCTATTAAAGTGGGTGTGGATTTTAAGTGTTAAAACATAATGTTGTAACTCATCAATGTACAAAGGAATGTTGAAGATCGTCAAAAACAAAGCATAGCGCTAGGTGCCACCAAGATTGTTGATGCTGAAAGCCAGGCATGCCGAAGGTGACACTTAGCAGCCATGCTGCTCCTCCTAACCCTATAAATAAGAACCTAGGAGCACGGAGGATGGGGCAATCATTTCTTTTCTCTCTTCTCATAATTAAATAATTATAACCCTAAATCAAACTAGGGAAAATCTTGAATTTATTGTAAACCTTATAATTTTATATGAGCAAGGATTTGAACAAAAATATAGCATAACCCATCTACCTTGATTGTCCTACTTTGAAATGAGCATGCATATAATAAAGCTCTTTGGGTCCTAAGTCTCATCTTGATTTTATCTCACATAAAATCATATGAACTTAGGTCTAGACTAGTATTTATATGCATGACCTCTATTTTTCTTACTATATACGGATAATGGATTATGAACCATGAGGATTGCTTACTTAGTTCATTAAAGAATGCCTGATGAACTATTACACATACTTGCAACTTAATCTTTCTCTTTTATTGAACATATGACATGCGCTTTCAAATAACTTTATCAAAGTTCATGGGCATTATGGAGCCGTCTCTAAATGGAATTATCATGTGCTAAGCCTTGAATGGTGGGCTAGCTCTTGATTTCTTAGCACTATTTGATCTCATCAACTAAGCTATGCTTAGTCATGTGATCAAAGGGGAAAAACCAAGTTTAAGCTCATCATACTTGGTGTTTAAACAAAAATTGGACAAACACCTCTAAGTTCGATTTTGGCTAGATCACATTTAGGTTGATTGATTTGGAGTTTTTAATGTTCCAACACGTTAAAGGATAATTTTTGCAGTCACAGAATAATTCACAGGCTCATAAATCAGAAAGCGGTTAAGGAAAGTAAATCACACAGGGTTTTATAGTGGTTCGGCCAGAATGTGCCTACATCCACTGTCCATCTTATTATTCTTACTTTGATTTGGTTACAAATACAAGTTTGTTCGAAAAGAGTAAAAACTTGAAGTAGCTAGAGTGACTGAGTCTCAGCAGAGTTTTCCCTCTTTTCTCCCCAAATCCATCCCCATTGTTGTTGAGAATCTCTGGTATTTACAGAGTGAAGTTGTGAAGTGCGGAGGAGAAGTTATAGCTTCCTGAGTAGTTCGGCATTTGAGTCAGGAACAGTTGGATCGGCATTTGGGTCAGGAAGCTTGCCTAGACCGGTTGTCCTTCTTTGGCTTGGTGATTCTGCCCTAGAGTACCTTATTTTTTGGATCAAACATTTGATTTGGCATGTTTGTGTACAGGACCAAATGTTTGGTCCGGTGATGGATGTGTCGTGCCGGACTAGATATTTGGTCTGGCATATTAGAGAATGCCGGAATAAATATTTGGTCCGACATATTAGAAGATGCCGGACCAACTATTTGGTTCGGCATATCTGAGGATGTCGGACCAGATACTTGGTCCGGTATACCATAGGATGTCGGACCAAACATCTGGTGCGGCATGTTGGCCATATGTTTGGTTCGGTAATTATGTTCCCTATACCCCTGCTTTTCTTTGCTTCATTCTTTCTTCGTTTGCAAGAAAACCGAGCCAACACTTGGCTTCATGGGCATTATAGCAATTTTTGGTTTAACATTTTAGTGTTAGGAGGAGGGCTTGAACCTCTGATTCCCTATTACTCTTTCCTTAAACTGATTACAAAAAGTTCTTCTTGTTTCGGGAAAATGGTGAGACCAAAGCAAATTAACATTTCAAATGAAGAAGTCACACAAAGGGTGAAATTGGAGGAAAATGTCATCCTGAACTTCAACTTGGAAAATGTAGAAGCTAGAAAACCGTCAGAGCCAGTAAAGCCTACCAAGAGTGAAGCTGAGATCAAAAGATCAAAGATCTAACCTAGAAAATGTCAATGATGCAGGGGTTAATGGAAAAGATTCTTGCGCAAAAATCTTCCAAGCTCATTGAAGGAGAAGAAGTTAAATCTCCAAGAAAAAATTTGGTTGCATCTTTGCTTCGGAGCAGAGGCAATGGAAAACTCGTTATGGCTCTACAAAAGAGGAGAGGAGACCAAGAAGATGGAGCAACCGAATTCTCCCCTAAATCATTGGTGGATAATAAGGCTAAAGAAAATTATCAAGGAAGATTAGTAGAGAAGTCCCATAAGCAGTCCAACAATTCAATCTCCAAAGAGTACAAATCTGATAGAAGCAACAATCACAATGATAAAGCTTATCTAGGGGACATGGCTGAAAAGATGGCCAAGGATATGCTTAATCTTAAAGGGAAAAGGACCCTCGATGCTAGGGTCAAAAATAACTTCCGAGAAGCCACATTCATAGGTATGATCATGTCTACAAGGATTTTATCTCACATTAAAATTCCATCCTTGAGTTACAATGGGACTACTGATTTGAATTATCACCTAATGACATTTGAAAGTCAAATGGACTTTAGGATGCTTTAGGAGTTGTGCGCTGTCAACTTTTTCCCACCACCTTCCAAGGGACAGAAGTTAAGTGGTATAGACACTATCTGGAGAAGAATATATACTCTTGGGAGCAGAGTTGTTATCATTTCTCAGCACAGTTTTGTATTTGCAAGGATCCTACGATTGACTTTAGCATATTGGCTAACATCAAGCAAATACTAAGAGAGTTATTGGGTGACTATCTTAAAAGATTCAAAGTAGAAGCACTAAAAGCAGAGGATATGACCAATAGAGATAAATTAATGGCATTACGATCAAGGCTGATTGAGTGGACACCTTTCTGGAGAGAACTCTATCTTCATGGATGCAGAGATCTCCAAGACTTCCATTTTCAAGATGATGAATTCATCTATGTGGATTAAATCTTCCATGCCAAGAAGACATCCCAGACGAAGAAAAAAAGGTAAAGTCTAGCTTTAATCACAACAGTAAGAAACCGAGATGGAAGGAGGTCCCAAAGACAAATTATACACTACAACAAAACGACCATATTACAACTGTATTTTTACAACTGCTAAAAAATGGCAGTTGTAATAAAGGTTTTTTACAACTCATTTTTTCAGAAAGTTGTAATAAACTTATTTTCAATAACTCTTTTATTTTTTCAGTTGTAATAGATGTCTATTACAACGTTCCTTTTTTTCCGGTGGTAATAGGTACCTATTTTTAACAACTTTTCATTTTTGTCAGTTGTAATAGATGTCTATTACAACTTTTTTTGTTTGCCAGTTGTATTTGGATTGATTAAGGGTGAAGATTGCCTTCTTTAAGTGGATGTTAAATTTGGCTCCAAAACCAAATTCCCTTTTGGCTCCAAAACCAAATTTTTAGGCTCCAATTTTTTTTATCTATAATCAGCGCTCCCTCTCTCTCCCCCCACTGATAACCTAAATTTTTGTTTTCCCTCCCCTCATCCTTAATTTTCTTTATCTTGGTTTCCTTCCGAAAAAAAAAAGAAAAACTTTCGTGTTCCTAAACCACATCTCCTTCAAGATTGAATCGATATCGAAGCTATCAGTTTGGGGTTTTTAAATCGAGATAACCAAGTTAAATTACTGTTGCTGTTATCAAAAAGCTTTGCACTATACATCTCTGGTGCTTGTGCTTGGATATCCACTAAAAGTCGAAACTGAATCTAAAGGCGACGCCTGAAAAATAGATGAAGCCACTAGATCTGAAATCCATGAGTTCAAATCTGGATCTGCTCTATTAGAGGCCTCAATATGCTCGCTTTTATATTTGGGTGCCGAAGGTCCATACTTGTGATACTTGTGAAGGTAAGCTTCTATTTACGATTTGATCTATAAATTGATGATCAAGGATGCTTGTATATGGGTGTGTTAATTTGGTTGAAAAGGCTGAGTAATCTGGATCTGATTCTTATGGCAGCTGTTGAGTAATGGTGCCTTTCCTATAGAAAACAGTGTAGCCTTAATTTTCCAAAACTATAATCACCACTTTAACATACAATAAGCTTTAATTGATTTTTTGTAAACTGGGAATATTAGAACTTCACGTCATTTTGGATAAATGTGGATCATTACAATATATATGCTAGATAATTATGCATTTGCTTAATTAATGAGCTGTAGTTGGATTTTGTGTTTAATGGGTTCATTTTTTTTCCATTGTATGATGGAAATTATAGTAACTGCTGCAGTATGGGTTCTGTCAATGCTAATGTTAGTTAGTGATCGCTGTAATGCCTCAAAATGGTTGTATTAGTATAGAAAGTCATAACTTGATGTACCACAGTTTAATGTGTATTTCCTTATACCTGTTTTGTTTAACATAACACAATTAATATGTATGTAGTCAGTACAATTGGTCTTTGAGCTTTAGGCCATCAGTATTATTTTGCTGAATAGTATTGTGTTTTTGGATTTGTTTTAAGGGTTATTCTTTGTAATTTATAGATGAGGGTGTTGGTGTGTAATGGAAAAGAATGGAAAATAAGTAAATGTTTGAATATAAATCGTGAATTTATGGATAATAATGAATCAAATTTTGATATTTTATTTAAACTTGGTAATATGATCTGAAAGATTCATCTGCAATAAAGGGTACAGTGCACATATAGTAATATGATGTATCCATGTATATTATTTAATGGCGATAATAGTTGAATTATTAAATAGATTAATAGTTGAATTACTTAATAAATAAATTGAGTAACTTGTCATAACTCATAAGCATTCGGTTGTTTAAGGAAGAGTTGTTAGACAGACACAGACTACTTGATCCAATCTATATTTGAGTCTTAAAATTTCTATATTTGATCCAATTTATCTAATTCAAAAATTATTGAATAATAATGGATCAAATAAGAGTTATTATTTACCAGTTTTATCAGATTGATATACAAATGTTCTTTCTGTATGAACATCCCTATTACTTTGTCATTTAGAAGATATTTGTTGATTGAAGGGATTAACTCGTCTTTAGATTTGTGCTTACCAACACTAAATGTTACTCTACTGCGTTGTTTTATTTTTATTATGTATCTATTTATTTATTTATTTTAAATGAGATTCATATGTCTTTTATTAAAGTGGTATCTATGTATTTACAAATATTTACATACATGTCTAAAAAACAGTAGAAAGACACCCACCACAAATTAATTTTCCCCCACAGCCTAATACCCCTTTAGATACAATTCATACTCAACACCTGGCCCAAACTATAGAATTCTCCAGCCTTATTTGACTGCAAACCCTACCATACTTCACAGGTTGGCTCAATTAGCACACCAAATGATTCTTTTTCCATCCCGATTCTTTTTAAATTTTTTTTATCTCATTAGTTAGTTACCATTCTAACCTAACAAGGTTTTATTGATTTCTAGTGCCAAACAAACTAGTTCTGATTGATTTCTAGTGCGAACAATTAATGTAATATTAGAGTGTTACATAGCATTTGATAAACGTTTAACTTTCATCAGGATGTCCTATGACTTATAACTCTTTAAGTTACTTAAATTCCCTATGATGTATTTTGACTTGCATAAACATGTATATATGGATGGGTCTGACCTTAGTTATTAGTGATCAGTGATCCACCCGTTTCTTTTGCTCTTATTTGTTTTTGAATCTTGTTTATTACTCTAATCTTTATTTAATTTTACCAATGTTAGATGATGGTGAACTAAATAGCGCTGCCATCAAACAATCTATTGTCATCACAAATGTCATGTAGCTGCTTGAAAATCATGTAGCCTCTGCTTTTGTTGACTGGAGATATTGCTTCCACTGCCCGATGAGATCTGAGGTTCATCGTTGAGTTTGGATGTTGATAACTTTCTGCTGTTGTCGCCAAAAATCACGATCTGAAACTCGAGTTTTCCTATTACCTTGAGTTGTCTGAGATCTCGTGTGCTGCTATCATTACTCGTTATCCTAGATCTGAGAACACCTCTGAATTGATGTGAGCACATAGTTGATGATTTTGTGTGAGAGTTTGGAGATCTACAAGATTCTAATGATGGAGATGCTTGGATATGATACTCGATGATGCTGAATCTGTGGATGTTAGGTTGTTATGCCAGTTGATGACTATGGTTGTGATGTTGATACATGGATGTGTGACTTGAAGGAATGGTTATGTGTTGATTCTATGATGTTGATGAATTGGATGAAGGTGATGAATTCTATGCTTTATGCAGAGATGATGCTCGTGCATTTCCTTGTCGTAAGCCAGTGAGTTGTATAATATCTGATACCTAACATGTATATGTTGATGGTGGTGTGTGATTTATAGTTTGTATTTTGAGTATAAAGTTGTGATGTCTTCTCCATGAGTGGATTATGATGTCTTTGAATTTATATCAATTTTTTCCTATTGCTTATCCATGTCTTGCTGCACTTGCTAATGTGTTTAAAAAATGTATTTTTTTTTAATTTTGCACTCTTTTTGCTATAACTGCCAATCATAGTTGTAAAAAAGTATTTTACAGCTGCTACTAGCAGTTGTTAAAAATCTTTTACAACTGCCAATAACAGTTGTAAAAATATTAATTTGCAACTGTTGAAGACCGTTGTAAAAAAATATGGCTCTATTACAACTTCGGATATCACGACTGGCGGCGGCCTGTTGTAATAGACCTATTACAACTGTTTTTGACAGTTGTAAAAATGTGTTTTTGTTGTAGTGATATTGCTCTAAACAAATCGATATCCTATATCTTCACTACAACAAAAGAAAGTGGCGACTTTTCAATTTCCTACAAAGCTCAGAACAACCCTGAGCCAAGAAGAGGGGGAGATTACTATGCATATCATAAGGTGAACATGCATAAGATGGTCGAATATCATTATATTTACAGGGATAATTCAGATCATGATCCGCTCTGGACACTTGAAATAAATTGTCAAAGAAAATCAGAAAACTACACGTCTTGATGAAGACAACCAAAGGCTCCCAAACAACGCTGTGAACTTTGTAGAAAGTGATGCTTAACCAGATTTCATTCCACCC
This sequence comes from Allium fistulosum, assembly GCA_030737815.1. NCBI lineage: Eukaryota > Viridiplantae > Streptophyta > Magnoliopsida > Asparagales > Amaryllidaceae > Allium > Allium fistulosum. The sequence continues at coordinate 284,805,345 of CM060904.1, read as the reverse complement.
TTCAACCGAATTGATGTAATTCATGGAGGCCCGCATTTGGCTGGAAACAGCAAGGGAGCCAGAAACCGATATATTAGAGAGGCAAGAGATGGGGTTTTCTTTATCCAGGGAGAACCATCGCTCAAGAATCCAAGGTTTTGATCTAGATGCACAGCCTGACCATAACCCCGTAGTAGCTAAGAGGTGTCGGTCATCCATACAATGACCTGATTATGATAATTGCACAAATTACACTTTTGTGGTTACTAAAATTCTTGTGGATACCAGAAGTGCAGTCAATGTGATTTTCAAACATGCCTTCGACCAAATGGGGATTTCAGAAGAAATACTTGAGCCAAGCTTTGAGCTTATTTTTGGTCCAATAACAAAGAATTAACTCCCATAGGGCAGATAAAGCTTCCGGTACAGATGGAAATTCCACTGCATTCTAGGAACTTCAAGACAATATTTGTCATTATGGACCAGCCTTATTACTACAAAGTCTTCTTTGGAAGGCCAGCTTTGGATGAGGTCGATGCTTTTGCCTCACCAAAATATCTAATAGTAAAATTCCTGGCGCAGACCGGATGGAGAACAATGAGAGGAGAGCAATTCAGCTATAGAGAATTGTACTTTGCCACTCTTGATCAATACAAATGAAATCATATTCCTTACTATGACTCGAAGAAAAGTGAGTCAATCATGACTGAAACAAAAAATCCCTTAGATGAAGGTTCTTCAAGCTAATCATCCAAGGAAACAGTAGAGACCATTGAGAAAGCTAAGCACGCATTAAGAAGATCTGACTTTTCCAAAAAGAAATGGAAAGGGAAGGAAACAAACTTGGTAGAAGAAGAAGTAGATGGTGAAGAAATCATCACTGAGTTAGATTATAAAAGTGAACAGGAGAGAATAAAGCCTACCGAGGATCTTGAAGAGATTTGTTTGGATCCAGTTGACCCAATGAACACAGTGAAAATCAAGAAAGAGCTAGATGGCAAACTCAAAGGGGAGTTAGTCTGATTTCTTCAATCCAGCAAAGACGTGTTTTCCTGGACTCATTCATATATGGTTGGAATAGATCTAACCATCATGTGCTATGCCTTAAACATAGATCCGAGTATTACACCCATCCAGCAAAAGAAGAGACAATTCGATAAACTTTGAGATAACGCTTTGAAAGAGGAGGTCAAGAGATTGCTTGAAAATGGGTTCATTGGAGAAGTGCTTTATCCAAAATGGTTGGCTAATCCAGTATTAGTCAAAAAGCCTAATGGGAAATAGAGGACATGTGTTGATTATACCAATTTAAACAAGGCATACCCAAAATATTGCTACCCCCTTCCAAGGATAGACCAATTGGTCTACGTAACAAGTGGATACAAACTCTTATCTTTCATGGATGCATACTCCGATTATAATCAAATTTCGATGTTCAAGCCAGATGAGGAGAACACATATATTTTGTTACAAAGTAATGCCATTCGAATTAAAGAATGCCAGAGCAACCTACCAAAGATCGGTAAATAGAATGTTTAGAGAACAGATTGGCTATAACATGGAAGTATGTATGGATGATAAGCTAGTTAAATCTCATGAAGAAAGCAACAATCTAAGCGATGTTGAAGAGATGTTCGAGGTATTATGGAAATATCGGATGAAGCTCAACCCATAGAAATGTTCTTTCGAAATCTAGTCTGGAAAATTCTTAGGGTATATTGTTAGTGCTTGGGGAATAGATGCTAACCCTGATCAGATCTAAGCTTTCAAACACATGGCAGAGCCTAAGATAAGTAATGATGTAATGAGCTTAAATGGAAGAGTTGCAGCATTGAATAGATTCGTTTCCAATGCCACCAACAAATGCATCCCATTCTTCGATGTGATTAGAAAGAAGAAAAACTTCGAACATGGAGAGGATTGTCAGAAAGACTTTAAGGAACTAAAAGATCATCTCAATAAATAACCAATTCAATTTAGTGCCATAGAAGGGGAAAACCTTTATCTTTATATGGCACTTTCAGAACAAGCAGTTAGCTCTATCCTGGTAAGAGAAGAGAAAGGAACTCGGCTTCCAGTGTACTATACAAATAGAAGGCTTAAAGATGCAGAAATAAAAGGCCCGATTATAGAAAAACTAGCATACTTTTTGATGCTCATAGCACGAAAATTGTGAGCTTACTTTCAAGATATCCAATTAAGATTCTAACCAACTCTTCACTCAAGCAAGTCTTTAGTAAACTCAAAGCTTCCGGAAGATTAGTAAAATGGGGAATATAACTTAGTCAGTATGATATTGAATTTCTACCGCGATTGGAAATTAAAGGACAAGCTCTAACCGATTTGGTTAATGAATGTATAGGATTCATTAAGAAGCAATCAGAGAAGGAAAAAGATCTAAAGCCTAAATGGAAACTTTTCGTAGATGGAGCTTTAAACGAACAATGGGCTGGGCAAGATATGTGATTATTAGCCCCCCCAATGGACACCATTTGCATTATGCAATGAAATTCGGATTTTTGACCACCAATAATGGTACAAAATACAAGTCGATGGTGGCAGGACTCACCTTGGCCCTACAATTGAAAATCCCCATGATTGAGATTTTCAGTGATTCCCAATTAATGGTAAATCAGTTGAACCAAACATATCAAAAAAGGATGCCAAGTTCTTCTTATATGTCAAGAAGGTGTTAAAAATGTTGACACAATTTAAGGATTTCTCAATACGCCAAGTGTCAAGAGGGAAGAACTCCCAGGCTGATTCTTTTGCTAAGCTGGCTAGCTCACGAGGAGCACCAAAACCTGAATTGTACCGGTAGGCTACCAATCAAATCCTAGTATAGAGGAATAAGGTGCAGAGTCATTGGTATTGACCAGATCTTAAGCCCTAACGTACAAGGAAAGGGAAAATGGAAATGCAATCCTTAATGAAAAATCCTCTTATACAGAAACTAATGATCAATTTGAGGATAATTGGATGACGTCTATCATCAAATATTTAATGAAAAGGAAATTTCCAACATATAAAAAGGAAGAGGGATAAAACATCAAGCCCCAACCTTCATTATGATAAATAGTATAATTTATAACAAAAGGTACTCACTCCCTTGCTTAAGATGTCCACATCTGGAAAAAGGAGAAAATATATTAAGAGAAGCCTATGAAGGATTCCATGGGGACCATTCTAATGGCATAAAGCTAGCCTAAAAGTTTATGAGACAAGGCTTCTATTGGCCTAAGATGACTAACCATGCTATAGATTTTGTGAAGAGATGCGAAAAATGCCAAAATTTCTCTAAGGTCCCACATTTTCCACCAAGTGAATTAACTTCGATCTCAATTCCATGGCCTTTCTATGTGTGGATAGTCGACTTGATAGGGCCACTACCTATATTCAAGGAGGAGCTAAATTTGCAGTGGTAGGCATTGATTATTTTACCTAATGGGTACAACCGGAACCACTACTGAATATCACATCGGGGAAAAGTGCTTAAATTCATAATCAAGAATATTATTACCAAGTTTGGAATTCCACATAAAATAATATCTGACAATAGGACTCAATTTGAAAGCGAGGAATTTACCAGATTCTGCAATAGAAATGGGATTATCAAGTGCTTTTCATCTGTAGCACACCCCAAGGTAATGGAGCCATTGAAGCTGTCAATAAAACTATTAAGACCATCCTAAAGAAACGATTGGACAAAGCAAAAGAAAATTGGGTAGAAGAACTACCTCTTGTGTTATGGGCATATAGAACTTTTGCCAAAACTGCAATGGGACATAACCCTTTTTTTTAACATATGGATGTGAAGCCATGCTTCCAATCGAGGTTGAAGTACCATCACATCGAAGGATTGCATATGCATTTAATCCAAATCAGGAATTGAAAAGAGAATCCTTAGACCTAATCAATGAGCTAAGAGATGAAGCGTCCGTACGAACAGCTGAATATCTGCGTAGAATAACCAAGTACTACAATTCCAAAGTCAAGGAAATATCATATCAAAAAGGAGATTTGGTACTCTAAAAACTCATGGTAAATACTAAAAATCTAGGGGATGAACCGCTTAGGGCAAATTAAGAAGGACCCCTGGTTATCTACGAAGTAATTCCATCTGGGACCTATCAATTATGTTGACCAAATGATTACCTCATAGCAAGAACTTGGAATGTCAAACATCTAAGGCCATAATTTCCAATAATGGATGAATAAAGAAGTTGAAACAAGTATATCTATTGGATCAATTATAAAAGGGAGTAAGAATCCACTAAAATAAAGGAAAAGTCTAAATCATTACCTATAAGGTAATAAGGGGTGAATAAAGGCTTTGATCTTGCCATAAGGGCCTGGTCAAAGCACCTCCTAGAGGGAGGTCCGAGTAAGCCTTTAGTCCCACCAGAAATAGGCTGTCTAAAGCATTTGCAAGCCTTTGGTCCTGCCTACGTGGCCTGACCTGAGCGCCTCCTAGAGAGAGGACAGAGTAAGCCTTTGGTCTTCCCTAAGATGGCCTAGCCAAAGCACTGAACCAACCTTTAGTACCGCCTTTAAGGCCTGACTTGTAATACCCCAAAATTTTGTGAAAAATCATTTTTGTAAAATGATTTAATTTTTGAAATATTTAGATTTAAATATGGTGAAATTTTTGGAATAAATAGTGTGCAAGTATATGTGTGCACATGTACATTGAAAATAGCACAAGGAAGAGATTTAAAAATCTCTGAAATATATATATATATATATATATATATAGGAAAGTAAATTCCTTATTTAAAGCATTGGATTGTAATTTAAGCATAAAGTTAAAAATGAAGTATATGCTTAAATGTATTTTCTGTGAAACAAGGGGAGATTAAATAAATAAATATTTTTATTTATGTTTTCACTTGTATATTCTGTGAGCAGAAAAATGTCAAGCTAAGCAAAAGAGTAACATTAAATAGGTATAAATCATAAAACAGGTATGTATGTTATGTATAGACAGGAATAGAAAAAAGGGGGATTTCCAAAAATGAGCAAATGGATAAATATAAAATATGGTAGTCACACTTTTAACATGACTAGGTGAGTGGCCATTTTTCTGAAAAAGTAAAGGGAAGAAAATACTGCCTTCAACTAATTATTATGGCCGGGGTATTAAGGAGGAAAATGAATGAAAAATGCATGAAGATGGTTAGGTCAGAAATGGAATTTTGTTTTAACAAACCCTAGTGGAAAAATGCATATAAATAGGCAGTTTCAGCCAGTAAAATTATCTTTACCCCGAGCTGCACAAAAATAAGAAAGGAAGAAAAATATTGGAAGGAAGGAGAAAACACTCATACAAGGATTTTCTGGATTAATAAGAAGAAATATTTAGGTGAGTAACCTCACTGAGTTCATGGCATTAAGACCTGAGATGAGGCAGCCACTTTTTATATTGCCATATTTATATTGCTGGTCTTGATGTATATGATTTCATCAATGCCTTTGGATGTCTTATTTTAAATCTGATATGATTTGATATGGATGTTTTTGGTGATCTTTGCTCTGTTGAGACATTTGTCTTTGGATGTGTATCATTACTGTTTTATTTTTACTCAAAAATGTTAAAGTCCAGAATCTTAAAATTATATAGAGAATACTCTCAACTGTTATAGATCTATGGCATGGAAACTTTACAAAAATGTTGGGAGCTGCATTATACTTGGTATAAGTGCTGAGGCTTGAGAAGAAAAATGTTAAGGGTGCAATAGAAATTTTCTAAGTGCTGAGCCCTTAATCAAATCAAAAAAAAAAGAAACTCACAAGCTAAAATTATGATTGAACCAGATCCTGAATCTGAATCAATCATAAAGGCTTGCAGATCAATATAATAAGAACATGCCATGCCTCCTTTACAGTTGCAAATATTCTTATATTTTACTGAGATCAAGACATATTGACCCCATTTAGGAAATAACTGTCTGCTTATTTCTGAGGAGAATTATGCTAGGAAAAATTATGGATGTTTCCATGTTTGCAGTGACATGTTCACTTAGCATATTTAATAGGATTTAAGTCAATACACTAGTAAATAAACTAGGGAAGGGAAGGCCAAGAAGGCTGCTGGAATGCTTGTCATATTTGAAGTATGCAAGTTGGCACATGGTTTGTTTAAGCCCTGAGATCTTTGTGCAATGATGTGAATTAGTTCATTGCAATGTGTCCCTGTGATTCCTTAATAGCAGATGAGGCAGGAATATAAATTGAATTATACAACCTGTAAATGAAGAAATAGGAATATGAATATTTCTTAGGATTGGTTGGTATGGAACCATGATGGTTCCAGTGAATGCAAATGTTGCAAATAGATAATTATGTTTGCATGGTTATGTATGCAAGTGTAAGAGTGATAGATGAATATATCATACCAGAATCAACTTATTTATACCATGTTAAAGTAATTGGATGCAGAAATTTGCTTAAATAACTAGTTGGTACTCTTACATTCTCTGTTGCTTAATATCATGAATGTATTGATGTTACTCATACCAGATCTTAGATCTGACCCTTGTTTGCTCATGGCATATGGGGTGTCTCATTTTAAAATGAGGCAGCCACTCATGCTCTTTCAGGGAACGCAGGCACTAAGTAGAAAATGAAGTTATGGCTATTATGGAGGAGTGAATGAACATGCTAGCTAGTTTCAATAAGAGCTTAAATTGATTATATCTGCATGTATTCAGGAAAAATTATGTTTCTAAGATTTCCAGTCATGTAATGAATATTTTATGCACTACAAGAAAAATCATTTATAGTAGCAATAATTCGTGGCGTTTCAATCTAAATGCAACTAATACTGTTTCATACTATACTATAAACGTAACAAAAATTATTTTCCCGTTCCCGCCTTTACATAAATAATTTCCGCCTAACTAATAATCATAACCCAAAATTTACCGCCTCATTGTTCCTTAGTACTTAGAAAATTTCCACCTCTTTACTCCCAAATCCCTAATTCCCAATTCCTTGGTATGTAGAAAATTCTCTCTCTCTCCATTCATCTCAAAGAAATAGTTATTTCCCTCTTCGTTGCCCATCCTTCCATTAAACTCGATTGACCGATTCAGCTGTGATCTTTGAAATTGCAGTCAATCAAATTCCGAACATCAAGAAAAGCAAGTGACAGTTGAGGTTTTTATCGGAGTCTCTAACAACGACAGTTAAGCAAGGCCAGGTGAGCTGTCACAGTCGAATGAACTCCAGGACAAGCATCACTGCAATTATAGATACAGGTATAATTTGGTAGAGGCCCAATATGAAGCTTTGAATTTGCATGTATCAATTTTAGAAAGCCCCATGGCTGTACAAATTGCACTACCTCCACAAGATTTGAACCAATCTGAATATTTTGATTTTTTTTTTAAAAATTTTAGACGAGTTGATGATGTTTTTGAGTTGATTGTTGCAGTTATTTCATTGTAATGTTCAACTGCATCTGTTTCATTTTGTGACTAACATTGGTAAAATGGGATTATTATTTCCAACTTATGATATCTTAAGAATAAGTAGTTGAGGACTTTACATAGTTTAATAACCCATGGTTTAAATTGGTGTATTCTTTCTCAGTTTTGAATCCAAGCAAAGTAATGACGTGAGTATATGCATTTACAAATTTGTATATATCTATGTTAGGATAATAAGATCGTGTATATTGATTAAATTATAAAGTAAAACATTGCATATACAAATAATTTATGCGTATGTTTGGCAGAGTAAATAAGCGTATGTTTGGCAGAGTAAATAAGCGAACAGTAATGCTAGATAATAACAAATCATACCAAATAATACCGCTACAATATTCTTCTCAGTTTCATTCTTCTATCAATATCAAGAAACTAAATTTAATTCTATTTGATTGCTTGTAGTTTGGCAGTGTTACAATTATTCATTCTATTTGATTGCTTTGTTTAATTCATTAATAATATGTTATATTATGCAGCAACACACTTAACAAGGACCAGGATGTCTTTGGTTTCTACTAGGACAAAGACCATGCATTGGATTTGTAGAAGTTTCGATTAGGTACAGAGATTGTTCAACGATTACAATTAGATGGTAAGTCTTATTCTAGAACTATACCCACTGTCATATTTCATAAAGAATTCTAGCTTTAGTTTCTAATCCATTCTCATGCTTTCAAGGTCATCCATATACTTGGTTACTTATAGAGACTATATGCAGGTACTTCTTGGTTAATTTACATCTATTGTTAATCATTAGTATATTATCATGATTAGTTTTAACCCATTATTACTGTATCATGATTATACATAAAAATTTCTTTTACTCTTCATTTAGATTTTATTTGTTCAAATAATAAAACTTACTGTAGTGTTTCCCAACCTTGATCGTTTTTAGGATGTCATCTATGTCATTAACTCTTAGCCACAATGTATATTCCATATTGATTTTAAGGGGAATATAATTTGAACCAAGAATCTTATATTTTAATATCAATCCAATAGTAAAAAATCTCTATCCAAGTACATAGAAATGGTTGATGACATGAAAAAATGAAGCAAGGAAGTGAAATTGTAAGGGTGAGATCAAAGGAGATGGGCCTACGTGATTCAATATTAGCTCTTAAAGGAATACACGGATCATTCCAAGTTATTCATGTGCTCCCATTTCATTCCGATTGTTAGTTTCGTAATACATATTGGCTATAAAAGAATTATTGAACATAACATTGTGCAAGCTTTGGGTATAAATGCAACCAAGGCATGCCAGGTGGGGAAATACATATTGATTTGTACAATAAATCAGTCTAAACACCTCATATCTACCCAGTTGGCTTCTTCTCAAATATAATATGCTTCATCCTTGCAATCATGCTAAGACAAGCTCAAATCCAATCATCTTGCTGTATATAGTTATTTCTCTATTACAATGTCCAAGCCAACATGATGTCAAGTGACAAGGAAATATTGATACTGCAATTCCAGATAATTATTTTGCTAATTTGATATTTGTTTTTGAAAATTTATTGGATTCATAAACGACGACGAACGAATAAAGGCATTGTCAAGTGTGTTGCCTTATACCAAGACATTAAACTTAACGATATCTTGTTTGCAGCTGTATAGTATAAGAAGGGAATTTCATTTGTATTTTTTTGACTAAAATCAACAGCTCGTATAGCCACAAAAAACAACTTGAATCCGGCTGGTTCTTCAAATATATGCATTTACTTATGTGTTTTGAGCATGTGTATGTGTTTACTTATGTGCATGTGTTACAGCATATATGTGTGTTTGTATGGAAGCCGTGTGCGTTTTTATACTAGGTGTGTGCTGTGTGTACTCTTGTTTAGGCATGTGTAGGTGTGTCGGATGCAATATCTAACCTCTGATATTAGTATAAAACATTAATGATTACTATTGTTGTTCTATACGACTGTGGCAGGTAGAATCGAAGTAGAGGGATCCAGCTGAGGTTTGATAATGGTACTGTTGTGGTGTTTGAAAGCAATGGTCACTGTATAAAATTGTAACCTATTGTATAAAAGAGTAACTAGTGATTTTTCATCATAATATGCACTCATGATATATTCACTTTCCTGTATATCAAAAGAGACAATTCATCTCGGTCACATGCTATGCTTTGAGTATACACGAGTATGTCATTCTTGCTTTTCTTTAATATACACGAGTATGTAATCAATCTTGGAGAATATTGAAAACAACATTACCTTTAAGCCATTTACTGGTATAGTTGATGATGATACCAAAAAGCAACATATCGTAGAAAACAACAGTACTTGAAAAGCTTCATTGATTTTAGAGATACAAATTGAAATTTGATGTATGCCAATGCAGGCCTCCATTACCTATGTTACTACCAATATCGGCTAGCCAAGGTCTGTAGATCAGTGGACAGCTTTTAAGGTGAGATGGAAAAATTCTATGGTTTGATGTTTGAGAATAGTACAAAAACTGTTTTGGATAGATTTCTAATACAATTTAACAAAAACTCATTTGGTCTTGCAGCTGGAGGACCTCTACAGGTGATATTTCCCTCTTGAATATGTATTGACAGTCATATGACAGTTTAGAATATTTCTAGTAATTCAATTCCTAACATTTTAGTTTAGAATATCCGTACTGGAATTGATAGTCTCAAAATCATTCTGGGCTTCATTTGTATTTGAATGCTTATTACTAGTTGAATGTGTAGAGTCCAGTATAGAGTCAGTTGTATTATGAAATGTATCACTCGATACATGATCTGTACCACTGGACCGTGTGTTGTTTGATGAACTCTGTCTAGGTTGCCATTGTTTACGAGTATTAACAGTACAATTCCTTGTATTATGTCCATAAACTTTACGGTTCTCACGTGGAATTGGTTTATATTTATATGACACTTGAATAACCAACTCCTCCCCATCATGATTCAAATCACGTATAGCATGCGAATATGTGAAATTGACATCAACCTCAACCAAAATTCTGGCATAATTAAGTCTAGTTTCCTTCACCGTATTAGAATCCATGCAAATTGGTTTTCCAAGAATTGAAGCAATTAGACTAATGGCATCTCGATTCCAAAGTTCTAAGTTCAGATCTAGAATTTTTACCTAAATAGGAATTCTGGAAAAGTAATCCCTTGAAAACTTCATCCCCTGCTTCCATTACTTAATGATAACGATCTTCGAATTATATGTTAAATGTCCAGTTTTGATAATTCCAGAGGATGAAAACATTTGCATGATGTGCGGTCAAGTGTAATGTTGATATTAGCCATTAAAGCTCCTAACGTCTTGGTGGTATTTTGTACGGTACGTGTACTTTTTTCTTCTTCTTCTTCTTTGCAGGAGTTACATCCAACACAGATGCTGCTCAGCTTTCTGAAACTTTTGCTTCGGCGAATTGCTCAACTAAGGTATATTACATTGGAAATCACACATGCGTCGGTTGAGCTTATTAAGGATTGTGATTTTTTTTGTTTGTTTGTTTGTTCGTTCGTTCTTCACCTCCATAAATTATTAATTTCTAATGATGGTTCTCTTCCAAATATACATATGCAGGTTGTTGGTGTTCCTGTTACTTTGAACGGGGACCTTAAAAATCAGTTTGTGGAAGCAAATGTTGGATTTGACACCATTTGCAAAGTATCATACTAACATACAATGAATATTAATTCATCTGCTACTTTTTGTGTACTAATTCTATTAAGTTGTTATCTAGTAAGGTAATATATTACTTCCATGTTACATAATTGATGTTGAACTATCATTTTCAGGTCAATTCGCAGCTAATTAGCAATATGTGCACAGATGCTCTCTCTGCAGAAAAGGTATGTGTAAGGGTATCCTCATATACGTTTAATTATCATTGCATGAAAATCTTATGTCAATAACTAACAACAATTATCACAGTATTATTATTTTATTCGCCTGATGGGTCGTAAGGCCTCTCATGTCGCTCTGGAATGCGCTCTCCAGTCACATCCTAACATGGTTAGTAGTTCATTCATTATTTATGTTTATAAGCTTTTGCAGAAGAAATATATTGCATTGACATCATACAGGTCATCTTTGGAGAGGAGGTCTCTGCATCAAGACTTACAATCTATGACATTACAAAACAAATATGTGATGCAGTTCAGGCTAGGGCTGAAAAAGGTTGAAGTCCTTTCAATGATGTTTACCATCAACGTATCATTTGTTTTATTTTACTTTTGAACACATTTTTGGTACTCCAGATAAAAATCATGGTGTGATACTTATCCCTGAAGGGCTTATGGAGAGTATTCCAGAGTTTTACGCTCTTCTTCAAGTGATTCTGTAATCAATTTTTGTTAGAACTTGTTCATTTGACATAATGGTCATGTTATTTCTTTACCAGTTTCACAAGGACAAGCTAACAAAAACCAGTTGAAAAGATGAATGGAAAATAACCATTTAGGGCTTTCTATCGAAATTCATTTTTTTTAGTCTCAAGTAAAACATTATTTATATAGAACAATTAGTCGCAGATTCATTTTTTGGTGGACGTTAACTGCAGGATATTCATGGTCTTTTTGGCGAAGGCATTTCCACTGAGAACATATTATCACATCTTTCACCTTGGGCATCTGCATTATTTGAATTTCTACCACCATTTATCAGGAAACAAGTAATATAACAAAACCCTTTCTCATTAGCATCGTATGTTTGTATATTTCTTTGCACTAATGTGCTTCTTTTATTTTGCAGTTGCTTCTTAGCCCAGAATCTGATAACTCAGCCCAGTTGTCACAGGTTAAGTGCTGTTAGTTGTGTTATTATGTGTTTTTTTCTTCTTCCTTTTCTATTCTTGTTATATATGTACTTTTCATATAATGTTGACAACACATGAATTATTATACCTTGTATTCAGATTGAGATTGAGAAGCTTCTTGCTCAGCTGGTAGAGTCAGAAATGAACAAGCGATTAGTAAGTACAACAATTTTTTTTTAGCATGATGAACATTTAGTTTAGCATGCTATTATTATGAATTCTTGCTGTTACCATGACATTTGTTAAGCATTTTTAACAGAAAGAAGGCACCTACGAAGGAAAGAAATTCAATGCCATATGCCACTTTTTTGGATATCAAGCCCGTGATTCTTTACCATCAAAATTTGATTGTGATTATGCTTATGTAAGTTCTTACACTGGAAACTTTCAAATTTCACCAAGTATATAATTATTAACCGAAGCTAAAATATGTGCAATTTTAGGTTCTTGGACATATAAGTTATCACATACTTGCAGCTGGTTTAAATGGTTACATGGCTACTGCAACAAATTTGAAAAATCCTGTCAACAAATGGAAATGCGGTGCTGCTCCAATTACTGTAAGATTACTTTTTATATGCTCCAATAAATTCTAGTTCAAACCAAGAATCGTAAATGTTTTTTTATTGAAGGATCTATAGATGAAGAAACTTTTATATTAATGACAGGCAATGATGAGTGTATAAAGATGGTCAAATGGTCCAGGAGCAAAATTTGTTGGAAAACCTGCTGTCCATCCTGCTGTTGTTGACTTGAAAGGAAAAGCATATGAGTATGTTTATGTATATGACTTGTTTCTACACATAACAATTTAATATTTGACCATCACTAAGTTGTGACTCAAAACCACACACACATACACATGCTATAGTGGTTATATTTAGCTAGAATATGTATAGAGCAAAATTAGGCATGTACCATTCTTTTTAAACTTATTAGGCGGCGGCCCCACCTCAAGCCTAGTTTCACCAAACACCTCTTCGAAAGTTCTGAAATTATTTCTTTTCGTTTTTTCTAATATTTTGATCTGCGCTATTTTGATGTTATTTTCGAGCAAAAAATAATAATTTGTTTTTTTTAGAATTTTACATTTTTTTACTGCAAATATTTATAATTTAAATTGCATATATTTGCAAAATAAAAATTATTTTTTTGTTGAAGTTGGTCAGATTTTGTGTCGTTGGAGTGCGGATCAAAAACGTTAAAGAAAATATTGAAAATATATAGAGGGTTGTTCGGTGGAATGCGTTTTTGGAAGGGGACCCCAGTGCATTTTGAAACTTAGGGAATGATATTTTAAAAATTGTCTTATATATAAATATACAAAATTTACAAGTTATTGGAGTTGTTCTAACTCTCAAAGATCACAGGTTGTTGATTACATGATTTTCATATATGTGTTAATATAGAATATCGAGTTATAGATTACATGATTTTCATATATATATATATACATATACATATATATATATATACATATACATATATATATATATACATATACATATATATATACATATACATAGATATATATATATATATATATATTATTGATTGTTAAACTCGTTTGCAGGTAATTAGCTATTTCGAAGCGAAGACTGTCAACAACAAAGAACTATTGGTAATCAAGCAACGGACATGAATTTAATTATTATATATGTTGTCGTCTTTTGTTAGTACCATTTGTGGAAACTTGTCTGTGAATGCTTGTAGTATGTGACTTATTTTGTTGAAAAACTACTATCGAATTGATTATGGATATTATATTTGATTGTGAGATTAGCATGTTTTTGCAATTATTTGAATATGATGACCATATGATTGATTGTTTGTATATGCTAATTATGTGATTTAATTGTTTATTTGAATATTTGAAAATTATGCGATTTATCGTTCATTTTAATATGAATAGTATATAAGCGATTGCTGGAAATGGTATAAACCAAAAAATGAAGATTTATGGTAGCGTTTTTTTAATCCTACAAAAAAACCTATAGCTGCATTTAAAAGTGACTTTTGGTAGCGTTTTTTAAATCCTACAGAAAACACCTATAGTTGCATTTAAAAGTGACTTTTGGTAGCGTTTACTACAACGCAACAAAAAGTTTTAGACTTTTAGTTGCATGTCGTATAGCAGCGTTCTCTAAAACGCTACCATAAGTTATGGTAGCGTTTTTTCAACACTACCAAAAGTCTTTTCTGGTGTAGTGATGGTTAGTGATCAAGTTGCTCTTATGCTCTGTAAAGTGTTAGATTAAATTAGTTGTTCTGTCGAAATCATTGTGTGTTAAGGTTTGATTTGTTTTTGAAGTAGTGTCTGGGATATAAACAAGAAAAATATGCTCAAGCATTAGCTATAAAAATCTGGTAAGAAATATACAATTATGTGAGCAGTTTCCTTGCAATTATATTATGTATTGGACAATCTTAAGTATTTTAAAAACACTGAGTTTTGGAGTAAATTTAGAATTTACCTTGAAAAATACCTTTAAGTATCTAATTGTTTTTCCTCTGAATTATGTCTACAAATGGTTCAAGTCTACTTTTTAAATTGTTTTGAGAGAGGTAATTGTATGGGAAGGCTTCAAGTATGATGCAAATGACTGGCATTTCAATTGCCATGATCAGATACCTGGCATGACACTAGGCACATGAGTTAACCAGCTTCAAATAAGTGAAGTTTTGGTTGATTATGTTTGATTGTGTTTTGACAGTAAAATGCCTTTCAAAAAAAAAAGAGCTTTGGGTTATTTAGCAAATGTTTTACCATAACCAATTTTCAAAGTCATAACAGATATACCATCTGGACAGGCTTACACCAGCAAACCTGGAATTATTCTTATGAATATTTTTAAGTTCAAATTCTTGACATAGCAAATCTTATGCAAATACACAACTCACTATTTGTCGTGTGGGCTAAGATTAAGGCAAACAAGTCACATAGGTTGAATCTTAAATAAGAAAGTTTTTTTTTAGAAAATACATAAGTGGAAAATGATAAGTGAATATATCATTTCTGGCCTTAGCCAAATATCAATACCTTTGATCCATGATCTGAAATACAAATTTCAAGAATCTTGGAATTTAACAGACATGGTAAAATTGATATTAAAACTATCAATTAGAATGAGCAAGTTCTTATGAATTAAATATGTATAGGATTTACTGACTTATTACAAATATTCAAAAGTATATAGTAATAAACTTTAGGCAGAATTGCTAAAATCTAAATCAAACAGAATGCTCTTGTACAACAAATAAAAATAAAGTATATACTCTGAATTCAAACAAGAGGAACACATACATCTTCATATGTATGTGTATGTTATTAGAAATACACTGATATATTTATATTGGTAAATTATTTTGATCCTGGATATATTTTGTTTATTGGAGAAAGAAAATGACCTTGGGAAATATATTTGTAATGAATGATATATCTATATATCATCTCTTAAAAAAAAATCCTTATGAAATTAGGGTAGAAATAGGAGGGTCATTTCAGTTGGTATCAGAGCACTTGGTTGCATTGATTGCTAAGTAATATAGAAATGTATTATGTCTGTTTGTTTTGGATGAAATAATTTAGATAAGAAAATAGAAATTATAGAAGTACTCGTAATATACTAATACCATTTGCCCAGAATTTAGTTAGCAGACCATGGTAGGAAGAGGATCTCATCACAATGCAGGACCCAGTGCACCTCAAATGCTTGATATGCAAGAATTTGTGAGGGTTTTAAGAGAAGGGATTGGGCATAGGCCTGAGAACCCACATGAAGAGCTTTCAAAACTACTAAAGACATTCCAATTTGGGAGGCAGGAGTTTTGAAGGAACTGAGAGTGTGATGGAAATTCAAGCATGGTTGAGAACACTTGATAGGATTTTCAATGACATGCAGTTAGATGACCAAAGGAAGAGGCAAGTAGCTTCAAGACAACTGAAAGGGGTAGCTTTAAGCTGGTGGGAGGTGATCATAGCCGGAAGAAATGAAAATGAAATCACTTGGAATCAGTTCAAGGAGATGTTGGAGGCAAGATTTGTACCAGCATCAGCCAAGACCACTTTGCTTGAAGAATTTATCAAACTTAGGCAGGGAACTTTGAATGTCACTGAATACACTCAAAAGTTTGAGGGGCTATCCAATTATGGAGCAATGCTAGTGGCAGATGAAGCATCCAAAAATGATAGGTATATAAAAGGTCTGAACCCAGGACTTAGCAGGGCTATGCTACCATATGCAGATAGAACTTTTGATCAAGTAATTGATCTGGCCTTGAAACTGGAACAACATGACAAAGAAAGAGAGAAATATAGGAATTTTAAGAGCAGCAACAAGAAGGATAAGGGAAGATATCACCCTTATGATAAAAAGAAGGAGGAGGCAGACAACAGGAAGAGTAAAGACACAAAAGCCAATGATACTAAGAAGAAATTGGTTTGCCATCATTGTGGTAAAGAAGGACACATCAAACCAAGGTGCCCAGAGTTAAAAGGAGGAGCCTTCAAATGCTACCTATGTGGGAAAGAGGGGCATATGAAGAGGAACTGTCCTGAGAATAAACAGCAAGGGAAATTGGCAACTTTGGGAGGTAAAGGCAAATCTGCAGTGGAAATTGATGCTGAAAATCATGGCCAAGTGGAAGGTATGTTACTCATTTGTGCCATACCCATACCAGTAGTATATGATACTGGAGCAACACACTCTTTGATTTCCTATGAATTAGTTAAAGTGTTAAAATTAAACTGCATATTGGTTGAAACCCCATTGCTTGTACAAAGTCCCCTAGGGAGTTCTAGTGTTTTGAACATGAATTGTGTGGATGTGGAGTTAAACATAGGAGGAAATATTTTTATTTCCAATTTATATGTTTTAAATTACCCAAATATAGGAGTTATATTGGGGGTAGATTGGTTAAGGCAATTTAAAGCCATAATTAATTTAGACTCATCCACCATATCATTGCAAAATTCTAGAGGCCAGAGGATCACAGTTCTATGTGAAGTAGCTAAGGAAGGAAAATTATATCATTTAGTTGACTTAGAAAAAGATCTCAGTGAACTAATCATTGAAGAAATTCCCATAGTTAATGAATACTTGGATGTGTTTGGGGAAGTTAAGGGTGTTCCACACCACAGACCAGTTGAGTTTCAAATTAATCTCATTCCAGGAGCAAGTCCAATAATCAAGAAACCTTATAGAATGGGGCCGAGTGAACTGAAAGAATTGAAAAATCAGTTGGAAGAATTAGAAGGCAAGGGATTTATAAGGCCAAGCAATTCCTGCTGGGGTTCTCCAGTAGTGTTTGTAAGAAAACATGATGGTACCTTGAGAATGTGCATAGATTACAGAGAACTAAATAAAGTAACCATCAAGAATAAATACCCATTGCCTAGAATAGATGATCTCTTTGACCAACTCAGTGAAGCTAAAATATTTTCTAGACTAGACCTAGCATCAGGATTCCATCAAATGAAGGTTGAAGACTCAAGTGTTAAGTATACTGCATTTAACACAAGATATGGCTTATATGAATTTATGGTTATGCCATTTGGTTTGACAAATGCTCCTTCATATTTTGTTGATTTGATGAATAGAATATTTAGAGATTATTTAGACAAGTTTGTACTGATTTTTATTGATGACATTTTGATTTATTCCAAGACAGTGGAAGAGCATAAAAATCATTTGCATTTAGTTTTGTCAAGGCTAAGGGAAAATGATTTAAAGGCAAAATTTTCAAAATGTGCATTTTGGAAAGAAGAAGTACATTTTCTTGGGCATGTTATCTCTGCCAAAGGAATATCAGTAAACCCTAATAAGGTAGTGGCAATCCAAGCATGGAAAAGGCCTAGTGCCATCAGTGAGATTAGATCATTTATGGGGATGGCAGGATATTATAGGAGATTTATAAAAGATTTCTCAAAAATATCATCACCCCTTACCAATTTAACTAGAAAGAACCAAGCCTTTGTATGGACAGAAAAATGTGAGCAAGCTTTTATCAAAATAAAGGAAGCTCTGATTAATGCACCAGTATTGAGAGTGCCAGAAGGAAATGAAAATTTAGTTGTGTACACTGATGCAAGTGGCTCTGGGTTAGGGGCTGTGTTGATGCAGCAAGACCAGGTGGTAGCCTATTCATCTAGGCAATTAAAGCCACATGAAACAAGATATGCAACCCATGATCTTGAACTAGCAGCAGTTGTGTATGCTTTGAAACTTTGGAGACATTATTTGTTAGGTGCCAAATTCATTTTGTACACTGATCATAAGGCACTGAAATATTTATTCTCACAAAAAGATTTGAACATGAGGCAACATAGATGGGTAGAGTTCCTAGCTGCCTATGATCTAGATATACTGTATACACCAGGCAAGGCAAATAAAGTTGCAGATGCCTTGAGTAGACAACATGCCAAGGTAGCCATGTTGATGATGGAAGAGTTTAAGGATTTGTCTATACTTACTGATTTGGAAATTGAGGAAAACAGTGAGGTACAAATGATGCCCATTGAAGAAGATGAAGGTAAAGGAAAATTAAGTATGATATCTCTGCAATCAGATTTACATCTTAAGATTGGGAAAATGCAGGAACAAGACCTAAACATGGTGGAAAAGAAAATGCTCATATCAAAAGGGGAAGAAGTAATAAATTATCAAGTTGATAAAAATGGTTATTTAAGGAATAAAAATAGGATATGTGTTCCAGAAAATATAGAATTGAAGGAGGAAATATTAAATGAATACCATAGGAGTAAGTACTCCGTACACCCAGGTAGCACCAAGATGTATCAAAATTTGAAAAGAAATCTTTGGTGGAAGGGGATGAAGTCAGATGTGGCCAGACATGTTGCAAGGTGCATGACTTGCCAACAAGTCAAGGCAGAGACACAAAGGCCATCAGGACTAATGCAACCCCTTAGTATACCACAGTGGAAGTGGGAGGATATATCTATGGATTTCATAGATGGTCTGCCTAGATCTAAGAAGGGAAACACAAGTATATGGGTAATAGTGGATAGGCTAACTAAGGTAGCACATTTTATCCCAGTTAGAACAGAAAGAAATGCTCCAAAATTGGCTCAAATATTCATGAAAGAGGTAGTAAGGTTGCATGGCATACCCAAAACCATTGTGAGTGATAGGGATACCATCTTCACCTCAAGATTTTGGAAAAGTTTTCAAGAGGCCATGGGGAGTGAATTGTGCTTAAGCACTGCCTACCATCCACAATCAGATGGTCAAACTGAGGTGGTGAACAAAGTCTTAGAAGATTTGTTGAGAGCATGTACACTGGACTTTGGAGGCAACTGGGAAGACCACCTCCATCTAGCTGAATTCACATACAATAACAGTTACCAAAGCACCATAGGGATGGCACCATTTGAAGCCTTATATGGCAAGCCATGTTTATCACCTATATGCTGGGTAGAGACTGGAGAAAGGGCTGTTCTTGGACCTGAATATGTTAAAGAAACTACAGAGAAAATTGGGTTAATAAGAAAAAGAATAGCAGCAGCTCAAGATAGGCAAAAGAAATTTGCAGATAGGAAGAGAAAGCAAGTGGAATATGAAGTGGGAGACTTTGTTTTCATCAAGATTTCACCTATGAAGAAAGTCTTGAGATTTGGCAAGCAAGGTAAGCTCACACCAAGGTATGTAGGACCCTATAAAATTCTGGAAAGAATTGGTTCATTGGCTTACAAATTAGAACTACCAGAGGAAATGAAAGCAATGCATAATGTTTTTCATGTGTCCCAACTTAGAAGATGGGTACATGATAAAGAAGACATTTTGGAAGAGCCTACCAAAATTCAAATAAATCCTGACTTGGTTTATGAAAAAGAGCCAGTGGGGATTGTAGCCAAGGAAGAAAAGAAATTAAGAAGCAAAACCTTGAAACTAGTTAAGATCCAGTGGAGTAGTGATCCTAATGACTGCACATGGGAGTTAGAGGATAAGATTAGGATGGATTATCCTAAGCTTTTTGCAAAGTAAAAGGTTTTTTTTTTTTCTCTGGAAAAATTTGTTATGCATGGTTGATATGGTTGAATTTGTTTGCTTATGCATATGTTTGATAAGTTTTCAGAAAAGAAAATGATGCTTGTTATAAATGTTAGAAAAATTGTGAGGACACAATTCCTAAAAGGAGGGGTGAATGTAATACCCCAAAATTTTGTGAAAAATCATTTTTGTAAAATGATTTAATTTTTGAAATATTTAGATTTAAATATGGTGAAATTTTTGGAATAAATAGTGTGCAAGTATATGTGTGCACATGTACATTGAAAATAGCACAAGGAAGAGATTTAAAAATCTCTGAAATATATATATATATATATATATATATATAAATAGGAAAGTAAATTCCTTATTTAAAGCATTGGATTGTAATTTAAGCATAAAGTTAAAAATGAAGTATATGCTTAAATGTATTTTCTGTGAAACAAGGGGAGATTAAATAAATAAATATTTTTATTTATGTTTTCACTTGTATATTCTGTGAGCAGAAAAATGTCAAGCTAAGCAAAAGAGTAACATTAAATAGGTATAAAGCATAAAACAGGTATGTATGTTATGTATAGACAGGAATAGAAAGAAGGGGGATTTCCAAAAATGAGCAAATGGATAAATATAAAATATGGTAGTCACACTTTTAACATGACTAGGTGACTGGCCATTTTTCTGAAAAAGTAAAGGGAAGAAAATACTGCCTTCAACTAATTATTATGGCCGGGGTATTAAGGAGGAAAATGAATGAAAAATGCATGAAGATGGTTAGGTCAGAAATGGAATTTTGTTTTAACAAACCCTAGTGGAAAAATGCATATAAATAGGCAGTTTCAGCCAGTAAAATTATCTTTACCCCGAGCTGCACAAAAATAAGAAAGGAAGAAAAATATTGGAAGGAAGGAGAAAACACTCATACAAGGATTTTCTGGATTAATAAGAAGAAATATTTAGGTGAGTAACCTCACTGAGTTCATGGCATTAAGACCTGAGATGAGGCAGCCACTTTTTATATTGCCATATTTATATTGCTGGTCTTGATGTATATGATTTCATCAATGCCTTTGGATGTCTTATTTTAAATCTGATATGATTTGATATGGATGTTTTTGGTGATCTTTGCTTTGTTGAGACATTTGTCTTTGGATGTGTATCATTACTGTTTTATTTTTACTCAAAAATGTTAAAGTCCAGAATCTTAAAATTATATAGAGAATACTCTCAACTGTTATAGATCTATGGCATGGAAACTTTACAAAAATGTTGGGAGCTGCATTATACTTGGTATAAGTGCTGAGGCTTGAGAAGAAAAATGTTAAGGGTGCAATAGAAATTTTCTAAGTGTTGAGCCCTTAATCAAATCAAAAAAAAAAGAAACTCACAAGCTAAAATTATGATTGAACCAGATCCTGAATCTGAATCAATCATAAAGGCTTGCAGATCAATATAATAAGAACATGCCATGCCTCCTTTACAGTTGCAAATATTCTAAAATATTTCTGAGATCAAGACATATTGACCCCATTTAGGAAATAACTGTCTGCTTATTTCTGAGGAGAATTATGCTAGGAAAAATTATGGATGTTTCCATGTTTGCAGTGACATGTTCACTTAGCATATTTAATAGGATTTAAGTCAATACACTAGTAAATAAACTAGGGAAGGGAAGGCCAAGAAGGCTGCTGGAATGCTTGTCATATTTGAAGTATGCAAGTTGGCACATGGTTTGTTTAAGCCCTGAGATCTTTGTGCAATGATGTGAATTAGTTCATTGCAATGTGTCCCTGTGATTCCTTAATAGCAGATGAGGTAGGAATATAAATTGAATTATACAACCCGTAAATGAAGAAATAGGAATATGAATATTTCTTAGGATTGGTTGGTATGGAACCATGATGGTTCCAGTGAATGCAAATGTTGCAAATAGATAATTATGTTTGCATGGTTATGTATGCAAGTGTAAGAGTGATAGATGAATATATCATACCAGAATCAACTTATTTATACCATGTTAAAGTAATTGGATGCAGAAATTTGCTTAAATAACTAGTTGGT
The DNA here is from genome assembly GCA_030737815.1 of Allium fistulosum. NCBI lineage: Eukaryota > Viridiplantae > Streptophyta > Magnoliopsida > Asparagales > Amaryllidaceae > Allium > Allium fistulosum. The sequence goes on along the minus strand of CM060904.1, from coordinate 284,783,006 downwards.
ACTCTTACATTCTCTGTTGCTTAATATCATGAATGTATTGATGTTACTCATACCAGATCTTAGATCTGACCCTTGTTTGCTCATGGCATATGGGGTGTCTCATTTTAAAATGAGGCAGCCACTCATGCTCTTTCAGGGAACGCAGGCACTAAGTAGAAAATGAAGTTATGGCTATTATGGAGGAGTGAATGAACATGCTAGCTAGTTTCAATAAGAGCTTAAATTGATTATATCTGCATGTATTCAGGAAAAATTATGTTTCTAAGATTTCCAGTCATGTAATGAATATTTTATGGTTAGTGATCAAGTTGCTCTTATGCTCTGTAAAGTGTTAGATTAAATTAGTTGTTCTGTCGAAATCATTGTGTGTTAAGGTTTGATTTGTTTTTGAAGTAGTGTCTGGGATATAAACAAGAAAAATATGCTCAAGCATTAGCTATAAAAATCTGGTAAGAAATATACAATTATGTGAGCAGTTTCCTTGCAATTATATTATGTATTGGACAATCTTAAGTATTTTAAAAACACTGAGTTTTGGAGTAAATTTAGAATTTACCTTGAAAAATACCTTTAAGTATCTAATTGTTTTTCCTCTGAATTATGTCTACAAATGGTTCAAGTCTACTTTTTAAATTGTTTTGAGAGAGGTAATTGTATGGGAAGGCTTCAGGTATGATGCAAATGACTGGCATTTCAATTGCCATGATCAGATACCTGGCATGACACTAGGCACATGAGTTAACCAGCTTCAAATAAGTGAAGTTTTGGTTGATTATGTTTGATTGTGTTTTGACAGTAAAATGCCTTTCAAAAAAAAAGAGCTTTGGGTTATTTAGCAAATGTTTTACCATAACCAATTTTCAAAGTCATAACAGATATACCATCTGGACAGGCTTACACCAGCAAACCTGGAATTATTCTTATGAATATTTTTAAGTTCAAATTCTTGACATAGCAAATCTTATGCAAATACACAACTCACTATTTGTCGTGTGGGCTAAGATTAAGGCAAACAAGTCACATAGGTTGAATCTTAAATAAGAAAGTTTTTTTTCTAGAAAATACATAAGTGGAAAATGATAAGTGAATATATCATTTCTGGCCTTAGCCAAATATCAATACCTTTGATCCATGATCTGAAATACAAATTTCAAGAATCTTGGAATATAACTGACATGGTAAAATTGATATTAAAACTATCAATTAGAATGAGCAAGTTCTTATGAATTAAATATGCATAGGATTTACTGACTTATTACAAATATTCAAAAGTATATAGTAATAAACTTTTGGCAGAATTGCTAAAATCTAAATCAAACAGAATGCTCTTGTACAACAAATAAAAATAAAGTATATACTCTGAATTCAAACAAGAGGAACACATACATCTTCATATGTATGTGTATGTTATTAGAAATACACTGATATATTTATATTGGTAAATTATTTTGATCCTGGATATATTTTGTTTATTGGAGAAAGAAAATGACCTTGGGAAATATATTTGTAATGAATGATATATCTATATATCATCTCTTAAAAAAAAAATCCTTATGAAATTAGGGTAGAAATAGGAGGGTCATTTCAGCTGTCCTTACCTATTCACGTGCTACAGCGTGAAAGTCGTGCTCTTTACCCATGCACTGTGACTAAATGCCTCTTACGTTTGACCGGCACCGACTCTAACCAACCTCGCAGAACCCTGAAGTTGTGCTCAGGCTCCGCCAAACTGGACTCCTATCCTCCTGTCTCCTCGGTCACCAACGTGGACTTGCCCCTACCCAAAATGTCGATCCTCCGAAAGAGCACCCGCAGCTGGGTCGGCTTTGCAAAATCCTCCAACGATCTGCCAAAAGAAGCCTAGGTCGGAGCACACTTGTCCTATTCCATCTGCATCGATCTGCTTGAAGAAGCCTACGATTGCTGATGCTATATATCCTACGTACCAGCTACCTATGAAAGGTAACAAACATCGTTGCGAACCTACTTGTCTGCTCCTAGTACGTACAGCCAAATCTATATTTTGGTCTTAATTGCATGAAACACCTATCCAGACCTTTAAAAGGTCTACCTACCAAATCGCTTCCAGATTAATTAATTTTACCGTTACAGTTTACATATTGTTTTTTCCATTAATCTGCTTTAGGCCATTTTTACATCCGACTTGGTTATTTCACAATTTCCCTTTTTCTTACATAAATGGTGTTTCAATTTCACGTCCGTTCAGTCCGTATGGTTTGTTTGTAATTTTTTTATACCATTTTGTTACAGATTTACACTAGCCTTTAGGGTCCATTTAATTTACATTTTTTTCCACCCTAATTTACGTTCTCCTTTTAGAGATTTCATTTGTACAATTTTTTTATCCAATAGCCACAAACCATTTAATTACATAAAATTCCACTTTTACATTTTTAGGCCACATATGAAACAAACAATTATGTCAATTAGACTTCCTAATTTTGTTCCAAAACCATATTCAAAATTATGTAATTACATCAATCAAAACCACAATTTTATTCAAGTAACATGTTCTGAATTTATTTAACTAACATGTTCTACCATTAGAAATTTAATAACAATTCTAATTCAATTTAATTAAACCAATCTTATTTACGCCATGAAACATGAATAACAATTTGTTTGTTCTAAATTTCAACCCAAACATGAATTAGAATTGAGAAGTGGAAGAAGAAGAAGATACAATAATTTACATAAATTTCAATCTTATTTATGCCATAAAATGTCTCCTCCTATCATCCTGTCTCCTCGGTCATCAACGTCTTGATCCTATCCAAAGTGTCGGTCCTTCGAAAGAGCACCCACAGCTGGGTCAGCTGTGCAAAATCCTCCAATAATCTGCCTAAAGAAGCCTACGTCGGAGCACACTTGTCCTATTCCATCCGCGTCGGTCAGCCTGAAGAAGCCTACGATTGCGGATGCTATATATCCTACGTACTAGCAACCTATGAAAGGTAACAAACATCCTTGTGAACCTACTTGCCCGCTCCTAGTATGTATAGCCAAATCTATATTTTGGTCTTAACTGCATGAAACACATATCCTGACCTTTATAAGGTCTGCCTACCAAATCGCTTCCAGATTAATTAATTTTACCGTTACAGTTTACATATTGTTTATTTCCATTAATCTTATTTAGGCCATTTTTACATCCAATTTGGTTATTTCACAATTTCCCTTTTTCTTACATAAATGGTGTTTCAATTTCCTGTCCGTTCAGTCCGTATGGTATGTTTGTAATTTTTTTATACCATTTTGTTACAGATTTACACTAGCCTTTAGGGTCCATTTAATTTACATTTTTTCCACCCTAATTTACGTTCTCCTTTTAGAGATTTAATTTGTACAATTTTTTTATCCAATAGCCACAAACCATTTAATTACATAAAATTCCACTTTTACATTTTTAGGCCACATATGAAACAAACAATTATGTCAATTAGACTTCCCAATTTTGTTCCAAAGCCATATTCAAAATTATGTAATTATATCAATCAAAACCATAATTTTATTCAAGTAACGTATTCTGAATTATTCAACTAACCTGTTCTACCATTAGAAATTTAATAACAATTCTAATTAAATTTAATTAAACCAATCTTATTTACGCCATGAAACGTGAATAACAATTTGTTTGTTCCAAATTTCAACCTAAACATGAATTAGAATTGAGAAATGGAAGAAGAAGAAGATACAATAATTTACATAAATTTCAATCTTATTTATGCCATAAAACATGAATAGACAATTTATATGTCCCATATTTTAAACTAAACATGAATTAGATTTGAGAAGTGGAAGAAGAAGAAGAAGAAGTTGCAATAATTTACATCTATTCTCAATTAATAACTGAAATTAATTCATACTAACATGCTAGAAAAGAACTGAAATTGAACTACTTTATTTTTCTATTTCATATTAATTCCCACTCACCTGGAACTTGAGCTTGTATAAATTAGAAAAAGCTTTGCTTTAATCTTTCTCCCTTTGATTCTTATAAATTCCCCAAATTGCTTGAATATATATAGATAATTTAATTTGGTAGAGATTTGTTTATTTAGTAGAGAAAAGGAGGAAGAATAATACACACTAATTTTACTGTAGAATTATGGAGACGGCAGAATAAGAGATTAGGTTTAGTTTAGATGGTTTATTTATAGATTGTTTGAGTGAATATAATCCATTAGATTATTTTAGATTAAATATGGTTCTTTCATACACTTAATGGTTATCCATTTTAGCCCATACACATCACTCAACCAATAAAATTTAGCCATCTCATCCTATTACATCACTGGAACGAATGGGAAGCCGCCACATGTTAGAAACAACGCTGAAATACGTAGGAAAAATCGCTGGAAACGAACCAGCTAAAAAAATATCGCTCCAGATTTTGGGCGACAACGGGACTTGATCCCTGGTCACTAACGAGGTCAACTTGCGCCTTTACCACTGTACCCAATGCGCTTTTAATTTCCTTTTAATTATATTTCCTGCAAAATATCGGGGTGTTACATTCTCCCACCCTTAAAGGATTTCGTCCCCGAAATCTCCAAAGACGGAAGAACGTAATTAACAACCAGCATCCAAGAACTACATCCATCTACTCAACCATCATCCATTTCTACCATTGTCCTTATTTTTAACTAATGAAATTTATGATTTATGCAAAGTGAAATGCATATGAACTTACCTAATGCGAAATGGTATTCGGTCTACTGATTCAGTTGACCTCCTGTAATGCAAGTATGCTTAAGCCATGCAACCAAATGTATGCAATTACCCTAGTATAATTGATAATTCTATATGTATGTTTCAATCATTCACCCAAATGCACCATCCATATGCAACATCCATTTATATATACACATATATACACACACAACCATGTGCAAATGCAATAGATAACATGCATGCATATGCAGGTGTGTGTACCTAGTTGGTCGATTATCCTAATAAATATCTATCTATTGCATGCAATGCATCCGTTTACAAAATTGGCATCCACTTGCAATCGTTTTCATCCATCAAACATAACATGCCCTAGTGACATGTTTACAACCAATCTACCATCCATAGGTTTAAGATTATCGAAAAGACCCTAACTAAGGAAAGATAAAAGATCAAAGATAGGATATTTGAAGTGTACCTTCAAATAGAAAAGGATAAGAAGTTCGAATTCTCTCCTCAGTTTCCCATGTGCACTCCTTGGGGTCATCTCCCCACTGAACCTTCACTAGACGAACTTCCTTGTTGCATAATCTCCTAACATCGTGTTCCTATATACGGGTGGGTGTACGACACACAAGTGATTCGCGCTCTACCTCCACTTCCCTTAGCTGATCGGGCTCTACTACTACTACGGCATGTAGACACTTCCTCAGATGTGAAACATGAAAAACATCGTGAACTCCTGCCAACTTATCTGGTAGATCAATTATGTATGCCACTTTTCCAATCTGTGCGGTAAAAGGGAAGGGTTCTACAAATCTCGGTGCCAACTTACCCACTGAGCCAAATCTCATAATGTTTCTCAAAGGAGAAACCTTGACAAAAACCATATCTCAACCTTAAACTCCAAATCTGAACGTCTTTTGTCGGTATATGACTTTTGTTTATCTTGTGCAGTCTTCAACCTCCTGCGAATCAAATCCACCTTCTCAGAAGTTTCCCTCACCAAGTCTGGTCCAAGCAAGATCCTATCAGTGGTATCCCACCAACAGGCTGGTGATCTACATGGTCTGCCATAGAGGGCCTCGAACGGTGCCATCCCAATGCTTGCTTGATAACTATTATTATACGTGAACTCTACCAAAGGTAGGTGGTCTTCCCAAGGGCCTCTGAAGTCAATAATGCACAATCTGAGCAAATCTTCCAAAACCCTATTTACCCTCTCAGTCTGTCCATCTGTTTGAGAGTGATATGCTGTGCTCAGATTCAATTCCATTCCCAAGGCTTGCTGAAGACTCCTCCAAAACTGGCTGGTGAATAATGGATCTCTGTCGCTCACAATGTTGGGGGGAACTCCATGAAGCCTAACTATCTCTCTTACATAAAGAGTCGCTAAAGAAGCTACCGTCCTATTACTCTTAATGGGTATAAAATGAGCGCTCTTCGTCAGTCTATCCACAATAACCCAAATGCTTGTGTTCCCTCTCTGTGACCTTGGTAATCCATCTACGAAGTCAATAGAGACGCTCTCCCATTTCCATAATGGAATATCCAATGGCTGCAACAGTCCTCCGGGCTTCTTTTATTCCACCTTTACCCTTTGGAAAGTGATGCACTTCGATACATACTCTGCCACTCTCTTCTTCATTCCGGGCCAATAGAATACCCTCTTCATATCTTGGTACATCTTATCACCACCGGGGTGCACTGTCATCCTAGAATGATGTGACTTGACCAACACCGCATCTACTAAATCATCACTATGGGGAACACAAAGTCTACCATCCCTTCTAAGCCATCCCCTAGTGTCCATGGTATAGCGCCTAAGGTGTGGTGATGACTCTCCTTTACCAAGCTTATCTAAAATATCCTTTAACTCTTCGTCCTCACCTTGCCTTGCTCCAAACTACTCCATCAAAGTAGGCTGGACGTCGAGGGCTGCTAACAATCCTGGAGCTAAATCCGATGGAGGTCTAAAATCAAAGGTAGTAATGTACTCCAAATGCTTCCATTCCAAAAACAGAGGACTTAAAACCAATTTGCGTCTACTCAACGCATCTGCCACTACATTACCCTTGCCCGGGGTATAGAAAATCTCAAAGTCATAAGAGGGTAAAAACTCCATCCTCCTTTGCTGTCTCAAATTCAAGTCTTTCTGAGAGAATAGATACTTCAAAGACTTATGATCCATGAAAAGCTCATATCTTTCTCCTGAGAGACAGTGCCTCCAAGACTTAAGAGCAAAAACTATAGCTGCCAACTCAAGATCATGCGTCGGGTAGTTCTTCTCATGCGTTTTCAACTGTCTACTCGCATAGCACACTACCCCACCCTCTTGCATCAGTACCGCCCCTAACCCCGTACCACAAGCATCTGTATAAACTGAGAAAGGCTTGGTTCCATCCGGTAATACTAATATGGGCGTGGTAGTCAAAGCTTCCTTTAATCGACCAAAGGCATCCTCACACTTGGCATTCCAAACAAAAGCTGAGTTCTTCTTGGTAAGGCGGGTAAGTGGAGCTGATATCCTAGCGAAGTCCTTAATGAACTTCCTATAGTAGCCCGCAAGACCAAGGAAACTCCTTATGTCCATGGCATTCTTAGGGGTCTGGCAATCCTGTTAGTTGCCACTTTCGCCCGATCTACTGCAAGTCCATCCTCCAAAACGATGTGGCCCAAAAAGCGAACCTCGTCCCTCCAAAAGTGGCACTTAAAGAACTTCGCCTTCAACTTATGTGCTCGCAGGGTCCTAAGCACTTCTTCCAAGTGAACAATATGCTCCTCCTTGCTTCGCGAATAAACCAAAATGTCGTCGACGAACACCACCACAATCTTGTTCAATGATTCGCGAAATGCTCGACTCATCAGGTCCACAAAATATGCCGGAGCATTGGTTAGCCCAAATGGCATGACTAACCACTCAAATAACCTATCCGGGGTCATAAACACAGTCTTCTCGATGCTATCCTCTACCACACGCAACTGATGAAATCCCGTGGCTAAATTGAGCTGCGAAAATATCTTGGCTCCTAGTAGCTAGTCGAAGAGACCGTCTATACGGGGAAGAGGATAACAATTCTTCTTCGTCGGCTTATTAAGCTCCCTATAATCCACGCAAAGTCTAAGAGAGCCATCCGCCTTAGTGGAAAAGACGACGGGTGCACCCCACTCAGAAATGCTCCTACGAATGAAGCCCTTCTCCAAAAGCTCTCCAAACTGCTTGCTCAACTCACGACGTTCCTTAGGATCCATATGCCTTACCAGTAAAGCAACCGGTTTGGCATTATCGACAAGATAAATCTTGAACTCGATCTCTCTTCGAGGTGGAAGCCAGTAACCTCCTCGAACACATCTGAAAAGTCTCTAACAAAGGGTACCGAACTCAAACTATCGGGCGATAAGTCAAGATAATAAAGGTAGCTCAACATGACTGATCTTCTAGGATCACAAGATACCTCCAAGGTACGTCCACTATAAGTGCCTACCCTCACTACCCTCTTATCGCAATCAAGAATAGCACCATACATGGATAGCCAATCGATACCAAGAATCAACCCGAACCCGGAAAAGCCCAATACAAAGGCACTACAGTCAAACTCAACCCTTAAAATATACAATTTCAAATCCCAACATAACATGGACAAATAGGCCAATCCTCCTACAAGATTTTATACTACTACCGGGTCAGTCACTAAGCAAGCATCAAGACCAAGACTCTCTATAAGAGTACTAGATATAAAAGAGTGCGAAGCTCCAGAATCGAATAGGGTACGAATAGGAAAATCATAGATAAATAACACACCTTCGATGATCACCTTCTTTCCCTTGTCCACAACAAGATGAGTACTAAAGGAAGGAGCCGCCTCTAAAGCATAAGCCTGAGCAGGCTATGAAGGTATTTGTGAACTTTCCTTGGGCTTCGACTGACAGTCCTTTTTCATATGCCCCACTTGATCGCAAAGATAGCACCTCGGTCTCGGTTGCTCTCCTGCCCCTCTACAATCCTTAGCAAGATGAACTGGTTTCCCACAAGTATTGCACTTCCAGTCCTTCCTTGGAACTTTCCTTTTTCCACCTGACCCTTCTCCTCCTCTCCTCTTTCCTTTCCATTGCTTCTTCCCATCACTCTTATGTGCCACATCTCCTTTCTTCTCAGTATCAGCAAGTAAAACCATCTCTACCAATCCTTCAAAAGTGGCTCCCACCGGAATATGGCTCACCGCCAAACTCTGTAGTGGCTGACTCAAACTCTTAGCGAACTTCAGCACCTTCTTGTGAGGAGTATTGATCAGGTCTAGTCCAAATCTGGCAAGCTCATTGAATTGATTAACATATTCCTTAACTGTCATATCCCCCTGCTTGAGCTGTATAAATTACTCTAGCTGCACTCCCTCTTCAGCCTGCGATAAGAATTTTCTCTCGAACCTAGTACGAAAATCCGCCCAAGTCAAATTATCAGCCTCGGCCTCCACAATCTCCCACCAACAAAGAGCCTCTCCCTGCAACTACCATGAAGCAAACTGCCTCCGAGCCAAGTCCTCGAATCCCATAAGTCCAAATATCCGCTCACAACTACGGATCCAAGCTCTCGCCTCAGTATATGACTCGGTGCCAAGAAACGGCTTGCCTCCTAAGCTGGTGTAGTCCTTGCATAACTTGGGAAAATCGGGAATGCCTGGAGGACGGGCTGGAGCCCCTTCTGCCGGAGCAGCATCCCTAGCTGGTTGCTCTGCTCGTGCAGTAGCTTGCAAATAACATCTGAACTAAGCAAGCATATTAAGGCCTGGAACTTCGGGGATATCTTTCGGTTTAGACATTTCTATCAGTGGATATTAAAAAGATAGGATTAGGTACTCCACAAATAGTTCAATAGATAGGGAGGAAGAGGTATGAGGGACCCATTTCTAAAATTCTTTTCTTTCCAAAATATATACATATACTTTTAAAAGTATTATTTGGAATACCCTTTAAAAATTATTCGAAAACCTTTATATTTTTAAAATATTTTTAGGATTACCGAAACCTTAGCTCCGATACCAACTGTGACACCCCGCACCTCTAGGCACCCCGAAAATCGGACATGACTAGAAGCACGAGTGGTCGGGTGAAATAAAAATCCATAACATAGCACAGAGACTAAGGAAACATCATAAAATGATTAAAATATTACAGCGGAAGAAAACTTTCACTAATTATAAATTAATAGCAAAACAGCTTCATTAAAAGCAACATTATCCGAAATTTATTTTTGAAACAAAAGGTACCAAGTAGTCTCTACCAAAACATAAAACATAACAAAGTTCACAATATAGGTCCCCATATATAGAGTAAAGTACGAAAAAGAGAAACGAAGTACATGAAAAAAATAAACAAAAGCTAAAGATAACAACTGCTCCAATGACCCTCCAAGCTACAAAGAACTGCAACCTAGACCCTCCCTCCTGTGATTTGGGGAAAATAGAAATAATAGGAATGGGTCAGACATAAAGTCCGGTGAATGAGAAATAAGATGAAGCAGAAAGAATAAAACAGTTTAATTCCAAGTCTTCCTCGGATATCGCAGAGGGTGAATAATATAATGCAGTGAATCATTCTTAGATACAGTTCCTAAGAAGCCAATATCCATGGTCACTCTAGGGAAGTCAACCATGCAGTAATACTAAACATCAATCGGCTTGTCGGACTTGCTGTCCTTACCTATCCACGTGCTACAGCGTGAAAGTCATGCTCTTCACCTGTGCATTGTGACTAAATGCCTCTTATGTTCGACCGGCGCCGACTCAAACAACCTCGTAGGACCCTGAAGTAGCGCTCAGGCTCCGCCAAACTAGACTCCTATCATCCTGTCTCCTCGGTCATCAACGTCTTGATCCTATCCAAAGTGTCGGTCCTTCGAAAGAGCGCCCACAGCTAGGTCAGCTGCGCAAAATCCTCCAATAATCTGCCTAAAGAAGCCTACGTCGGAGCACACTTGTCCTATTCCATCCGCGTCGGTCAGCCTGAAGAAGCCTACGATTGTGGATGCTATATATCCTACGTACTAACAACCTATGAAAGGTAACAAACATCCTTGTGAACCTACTTGCCCGCACCTAGTATGTAACGCCAAATCTATATTTTGGTCTTAACTGTATGAAACACATATCCTGAGCTTTACAAAGTCTGCCTACCAAATCGCTTCCAGATTAATTAATTTTACCATTACAGTTTACATATTGTTTATTTCCATTAATCTGCTTTAGGCCATTTTTACATCCGATTTGGTTATTTCACAATTTCCCTTTTTCTTACATAAATGGTGTTTCAATTTCCTGTCCGTTCAGTCCGTATGGTTTGTTTGTAATTTTTTTACACCATTTTGTTACATATTTACACTAGCCTTTATGGTCCATTTAATTTACATTTTTCCACCCTAATTTACTTTCTCCTTTTAGAGATTTAATTTGTACAATTTTTTTATCCAATAGCCACAAACCATTTAATTACATAAAATTCCACTTTTACATTTTTAGGCCACATATGAAACAAACAATTATGTCAATTAGACTTCCCAATTTTGTTCCAAAGCCATATTCAAAATTATGTAATTATATCAATCAAAACCACAATTTTATTCAAGTAACGTATTCTGAATTATTCAACTAACCTGTTCTACCATTAGAAATTTAATAACAATTCTAATTAAATTTAATTAAACCAATCTTATTTACGCCATGAAACGTGAATAACAATTTGTTTGTTCCAAATTTCAACCCTACATGAATTAGAATTGAGAAATGGAAGAAGAAGAAGATACAATAATTTACATAAATTTCAATCTTATTTATGCCATAAAACGTGAATAGACAATTTATATGTCCCATATTTTAAACCAAACATGAATTAGATTTGAGAAGTGGAAGAAGAAGTTGCAATAATTTACATCTATTCTCAATCAATAACAGAAATTAATTCATATTAACGTGCAAGAAAAGAACTGAAATTGAACTACTTTAATTTTCTATTTCATATTAATTCCCACTCACCTGGCACTTGAGCTTGTATAAATTTGAAAAAGCTTTGCTTTAATCTTTCTCCCTTTGATTCTTCTAAATTCCCCAAATTGCTTAAATATATATAGATAATTTAATTTGGTAGAGATTTGTTTATTTAGTAGAGAAAAGGAGGAAGAATAATACACACTAATTTTACTGTAAAATATGGCGACGGCTGAATAAGAGACTATGTTTAGGTTAGATGGTTTATTTATAGATTGTTTGAGTGAATATAATCAATTAGATTATTTTAGATTAAATCTGGTTCTTGTAGACATAATGGTTATCCATTCTAGCCCATACACATCACTCAACCAATAAAATTTAGCCACCTCATCCTATTACGTCACTGGAGCGAATGGGAAGCCGCCACATGTCAGAAACAACGCTAAAATATGTAGGAAAAATCGCTGGAAACGAACCAGCTAAAAAACATCGCTCCAAATTGTGGGCGACAATGAGACTTGATCCTTGGTCACTAAGGAAGTCAACATGCACCTTTACTGCTGTATCAAATGTGGTTTTAATTTCTTTTTTATCATATCTCCTGTAAAATATCGAGGTTTTACATCATTTCAACCTATTTATTAATTTATTTAATTTCGGATTTATTTGATGTTTGTAACATCTAGGGTGAATAACAGGAATAAATCAGCATAAAACATCTTGGGTGAATAACAGGAATAGATCAGAATAAACAAACATCCAAATATCTAACATATCAGTAATTAGGAATCCATTACAATCAACATCCAAAATAGTCACATATCATAACAGATTACTAGTTATAAATTCTCGGGTGTTTAACTAGCAAATTAAATTCTAATTTCAATTTAAATGTCAATTTCAATTTCAATTTAACTATCAAATTAAATTTCATTATCGATGCAATTCAATATAGATGTCAATTTTAAACTATCAAACAACAATCAATAAATTTAAATCACTTCATGATTTCAATTTAACGAACATCAATAATATTTTAGTATTTCGTGAGTGGTTTGAACACTCACCTTTGATTTTTAGTCGAATTATGTAATGACCCACCTTTTTGGACGGCTTAAATCGACAATAACCACACATGTCCAACTCAAACCATTCAAAATGGAGGATTGTTAATGGGGTAAATAAGAAAATAAGAGAAAAGAAGGAAAACAAAACATAGAGTCTCACAACTGAATGACAAAATATAATAATCAAATAAACAGTTCATGAAGCTGTTTTACAAATACATTTGATTACACTTTACAATACAATCAGAGTTATACATACAGTAGGAATAAATAAATAATGCAGCGGAACAATATGATGTAGTGGGATAAACATAATAAATAGTAATAATATACTAAATCTTCGCCTTCGTCCTCCAGAAAGATAGTCTTCAATGTGCTAAAATACTCAGGGCCGACCCGAGCGTAATGAAAGACAAAACACTCGAGTCAGAACTAAAAGATCTTATGTAAGTTAAATCAATATAAGTAAATATGAGTGTAACGGCTTCAGAGATGTTTACGGGATTTTAATCTCCTATCCAGTGTCTAACGTGCATGCAATAACTTAAGAGTTGTTCGGGATTCTATCTCCTAAAGATCTGTTAAACTATCTACATATATAATACAATACGCTATTATAATATGTCGATAGTAAAGTAAAGTATTAAAATAACGTTAAGACGTTACCCATATCCCCCTTAACACATTTTTATATAAGCATCGTAGTCTATACAGTACCATAATTCCTTCGTAAACTGGAGGGCTATCAGAGGGCACTCCAAAGTGTACAACACAAATCAAACTCATAGTGTGCTCGAACAGAATAAATATGACAAGGCACACAAAGCAATGCTCAGGGTAGGATACTACCATTTCGCAGAACCAGGCCGGTGGTAACACATAGCAGCTACTACCGCCCACCTCGAGACACACTCCCATAATCAAAGGTGCGCACCAATCAAATCACAAAGTAATAGATAAGGTTTCGAAGCATGCTCGATAAGGGGAGCGACCCCAATTGGCCTAGGTATAGCTCCTATTTTAGTCATTTTAATTTTGACTCGCAAGTCAAGGGTATCCATCATCGTTCTCTTACTTCCAATAGTGTTCGCCAAACCATCCTACTTCATTCTGGATTCTCCACCACATGCACAGTTGTTAAAGTGGTTTTCAGTATTGGCAGAGAGTATGACAATATCCGATCCCGGTCTCTTTAACAACCAAACGCTTATTTCACACCGATTGGTTCTTTTACATTTCCAAAACTGATTCATATTTGATATCAAAATATCATATTCAATTCAAAATATCCCTCGTTTCAAAACCATCATATTTACTCAAAATATGTCATTACACTAGAAAATATCATTTCAAATTCCAACGTAGGTTATAACATCATTTAACCACATTCGCCTTTAAATCAAGGATTTAAATATAAACAATTCAACCTTGCACAGTTTGAATTTTAGAAAATATTTTGGATAGTTATAAATAGTTTAAATAGTTTAAAATAGTTTTTATAGTTTAAAATAGTTTAAGGATTTTAAAATAGTTAAAAACAGTTTAATATAAAATGGTTTGAGTATTGGAAATGGTTTATATAGTAAAATAGTTTTGAAAATCTAAATAGTCTGAATTTTAAAATAATAGATTTTAAACAGTTATATTATAATAATTTATTTTGAAAATAGTATCAAATCAAACTGTTTCTTCCATTTTAACAAATCAGGACAATATCCAGATTTCAAATCAACAAAACTCAATTTTAATCTTTCAATTCAAATGAATCAATTTCAATTTAGTTCCAAATCAATGTGATTTCAATTTCAATTTGATATAACTTCAATTTCCGAAACATTCATTTTAACCTCAATTTCAATTCAACAATTCAAATCAATGATTTAAATTCAATTCCATTCTTATTTTAAACCATTTTAATTCATATCAATTTCAAGCCCAATTTCAATTTACTTATTTACACCACTTAAATCAAATTTAATTTCATTGTTAAATTTTAAGATCCAAATCTTCAAAATAATTCAAATTTTCGAATTAAAGTCTTATATCGATTTCAACTTACATTCTCAATTTAATTCTTAAACAATTTCTTTTTAACCATTTCAATTTCAAATTTCAAAGCTTGAATTAGAAAATAATTAAATTCATATAAAACTATAATTTATTTCCTTTAAAATAATAACATTTAATTAAAAATCCAAACTTAAGATTATAAACCATTTAATTTAACCAATCCGGTGTCTGTATATAATTTTCTATCCTATGGTCAAGTGATCGGATATATACCATTTCAACCCGCAATAAATTTAAATTTCTAGATATATATCATTTCAACCCGTATCCCGAATCAACAATTTCCAAATCAATAAAATCGCTCGGGTTTATTATTTCAACCCATAACTATTTTTTCCTAATCTATAAGACCGTTCGGGTATGTATCATTTCAACCCATAGTGATTTTCCTAACAATAACTAAGGGAACTTGCAGTGTGATAACAACATATAAAATAAACATAACATCAAATCATCCAAAATGTCAACAAATAAACATCCATCACAATCATCATCCAAATTAGCCAATAAATCACAATAATTAACTTGTTATCATTATCAAGTATTTAACTAGCAATTTAAATTCAATATTAATTTAAATGGCAATTAAACTTAAGATAAATTCAAAATAAATTTAAATGACAATTTAAAATACCAACAACAATCAATAAATTTCTAATCACATCATAAATTTAATTTAACTAACATAAGATGATTTAGCATTCGTGAGTCGGTTAAATCACTCACCTTTGATTTATCGTCGATTTAAAATCCAAGGAAATTCCAACAGTCTCAGAATCCAACCATACAAGATCCATGTTGTCCGAAATTTGAATATGATCGCAACGGTGAAAACCGCTTCCAAATCCGACTTCGTATGCAAAAGATAAGAGGATTAGAACATTAAAATTTAAATTTTAAATTAAAAAATAGATTAAGGGCAATACTGTAAATTATCTCACCCCCTCAACCTAGGACGCGTACAGCAAACCCACAGTCGAGCATGATGCCGCCATTCACTACTTCGAATGCGAGCCCCTACGCACGCCAAGACTTGGATCTCAAACCACCACCAGACTCGCTGAGCAAGGCCGCACCACCCAGGCCCCACCTCAATGACCGCGCCGCCCCCGAGAGCCCACGTCCGCCGCAGCCTTCTTTGGTGATTTCTGGAGAAATCGTGCACTTCTGAGACGAACCAACTACATGGATGCACTCCTCTCGGCCTCCTCTATGCTCCAGCACCACCGATCGTCCTATCGTCGAAGATCCACCGTTAAACGACAAACCTTAATATGGACGGCCGAGAAAGATCGTCAAATTCTAGCCAAACCGAGACTTAATTGCAAAAACGAATTGCAGCAGTAGATTGCACTCTTTGAGAAATTTCCAATGATACATAATATGACATAGTTTGAATTTTGAAATTGATTTTGAAATTGAAATTAGGGTTTTGGAATTGGGAAGTAGATTCTGATGTTCTGACGTTTGAGAAGGAGGAACATATGAGAAATAGAGGTACGTATAGAAATAATGAAATGAGAAACAGCTAGGGTTAATAATAGCCTATATATAGGCAGAGATAGATAAGAACGAATGGACAAATCGAATTGGGTCAACAACGACGCAAAAAGCCCGTTTCGTTCCCGAAACGAAAGTAGGTCATCCCATATATCAAAATATAGGTTTTCGATATTTTTAAACTCAATGGAACTAGTTCGAAACCCTAATTCCATTGTATATAGAAGTTTGCTTTTAAAATCAGATTATATTCATTTAAATTCTATTAATCGATTTCTATGCGTTTCGAACTCGCACGATCAAACGATAAGTCTGATCGCTACGAAACTTGAAATCCTACAAAAATTCACTGTTATGGATCCGATGAAACTGGTTTCGTCAAAATCCGAGACAGTGGCCAAAATGGCTAATTTTCACATTAATTAACTAAATTATTATTAAATTGATTTAATCACTTTTAAATTCAAATTTAAAAGTTAACTATTTTATCATCCTTGATTAAACAGAAATTTATAATCTTTTTAAAATAATTTTTTCATGTTAAATCCAACATTTAAATAGTGCACTAATTACAGCGTTCAATTATGACTGTAATAGATTCATTAATTATAATTTAAAATTCCAATAAATTCATTTATTTTGATTTACATTATTATTATTCAATCAACAATACCCTATGAATATTATTAACATAGTTTACATTTTGTTACATTCATTAATTTATCGTTACATCTTTTACCATATTAACTGCAATAATTAATTACATTAATTTTCGTTGATTTCCAAATTAATTCCAAACATATTAAATAATGAGATGATAAATAAACAATTGTTACTTTTAAGTAATTTAATCACATTTATAAATTTATTGTTTGCAACAAAGATTATAACTACTTGCCACATCACTGATTTCATATTCTATATTAACCAATTTCAATTAATTTCATACAATCTCACCATTAAATACAACATTTAATTTATTTTCTTATTTACAATTTATAAATAAATTTACTTTACAATTATTTCAATTGATTGAAATTACATTAAAATAGTTATCAATAGCATTCAAACAACATTATTAAATCATATTCTAATTATTTTTCTCATTAATAAATCATAAATTTTGATTCTCACAATATTAAATTTCAAAATCTTATTTAGTTTAATAGTTCAATTATCAAAATTACGGGTCGTTAGACTCACCCCCACTCAAAACTTTTCGTCCTCGAAAAGGAACAAGAAGGAATTAAGAAACTTAATATAAATTTTATTCAAAATAATCAATTTATAAACAATTAATTTACATTATTTAGTTAAATAAGAATTTGAAAATAACTCAACTTTTCCAAAAAAATTCTAAGTCCTAAATTCACGAAAATTTTCGGCAGAATCTACTTTGCACGATTAGGTTCGGGAAAAATAACAATATCAATAATTACAATATATATTATATTTCAATAATAAAATATCCCAAACCATGGGAAAACAATAAAATATCATTCCAAAAATCGTAATCTGAAAACGTACCTATTTATTGGGCAAACAAACTCTATTTATGAAACCAAAAGCAGTAGTTATTGCTTCAATAAACCTGTATTTCACTAATATAATAAAAAATAGTTAATAATTATGTAAAAGAGAAATATTTAGTTGTTTCAATTAGTAACAAAAACAAATCAACACAAAACATATGCAAACAAAATAGTACAACCATTATATGCAATCAAAGTATCCATCATACATCCATATCAATCAAACTAATGGTTTGTTCAGTTTAAGAAACTTCTCATCGTTCAAGGGTGATAAATAAAATACTAAGTGTACCTTATGCTCATCAGCCTTAGATAATTACATAATAGATTGTTCATACAACCTTGAACAATTTGAAGTATCATTTCTGTAACGACCCGTATTTTTAGCTATTTTAAATTATTAAATTTAATGTAAGGGGCATTTCACTAGAAGGACAAACTTTGCAGTCCAATTAGTTTCTAGGACACACATCCATGGAAATTAATTTCAAGGCCAAAGTCAGCTGAATAATTACTTTTAAGGACAAAGTCAACAGTCCAATTACTTTCAAGGACATAATTTCATAGGTTTTTAGGCCTTAGAAACTAATTATTTTGCATTTTGTCGTTAAAAGTAATTATTTCAGTTGTGCATCCTAGAAACTAATTGCACTAGCTAAAGAGGCCCTTGTGGCTAATTTCCACTTAAAATGTAATTATTAAAGTAAATGGTTAAAAATAAAATTTTAAGAATTTTGAATGTAAGTATTTGATATGAACCTGAATAAAATTTTGGAATAAACTTATTTGATGTTTTGGCGATGATAAGATTTAAATGAAATTATATATATATAAGCGGGGTTTATAATCGATAAGTGAAGTTGAATAATAATTGTGAATTATTTAGATAGAAATAAAATTTTGAAATAAACTAATTTCGAAAATTTAAGTAGTAACAAGTATTGGAAATAAATGCTACTTATTAAATGAGTTTATGGTCAATAATTGGATTAGATAATAATGTTGAATTCATTAGATGCAAATAAAGTAATTGATTGATAAGTAAAATTCATTTAAAATCCAATATTGGAATTTGTCGAATATTGAACAATTAAATTGTTTAAATTCAATATTGGAAATTTATTGAAAAATTGGATAACGGGAATTGAATAAATGTATAATGGAAATAGTTGTTCTATAATTTGATTTGTTGTAAAAGTTAAGTCTTATGAGTTCATTTTCAGATATTTCAAAAGATAGTGATTTATTGAATAATCAAAATTGTTTAAAATTTAGTATTGCAAATATTTGAATAATGAAATTCTGAATATAATATGATTGGAAATTAATATCGGAAATTTATGTAAAGTTTATTTAAACAAAAATGAAGATTGTTAACATTTAAAATCAGATTTAAAATTAATAATTAGAAATTGAAAATTTTATATATTATTCGAGACGTTAAAATAGCGATCCGGGGCATAATCTCGGATTTCGACGTAACCAGTTCCATTGGATCCGTAATAGTGAATTATTATCGGATTTCAAATTTCATAGCGTTTGGAGTTATCGTTTGGTCGTGCGAGAAATAAACGCGTTGAAATTAATATCGAAAATTTAATATAATAACTGGGTCCAAAAAGCTATCTTCTCCAAACGACCGAATTAGGACTCGAAACCTTTTCCTTTGCGTCCGGAATAGGGGTACAACATTATGAACGCCTAGCGGCACGCCTCGATAGGAGTTCGAGATTTTAAGTTACTTAGATCGAGACATTTTAAAATTTAAAATTAATAAATTAATCAGTCAAACTTCTTTTCAGCTGCTTTATCTCACCTCAAAACACTGTAGCTAGCCTTATGCACGCAAGGTATCTTTCTTCCTCTTTTAAAATTCATGAAATCTACAGAACAGTGAAGGAAAATCATAAATCCAATTTAAAAAAAAATTATTTCTTGCAAATTATCCAATGGAAAAATCCCAAACCTCTTCCTAAAATCCTATTTTTGAATTCTCTTCAACATGATATCTTCTTCGTGAGGTGCGGCCTTGGTTTATGATGATGGATGTGGAAGTTAGTGAGCTAGGGTTGGGAAAATTGATTGATTTAGCGATCGATTCGCAGATTGGAGTGCGTATTTGAGCTCGTCATCGAAGATAGCACCTCGGAGTGCAATTTGTTGGCGTGCGGCCACTTCTGAGGGGTGCGAATTTTTTTGCTGTAGCATGGGGTTGTACGCACGCGGTTTGATGGGTAGGTGCGAGCTTCAATGTGAGCGGCCCTGGAGGTGGAGATCGAGAGGAGAAGCTTGTCGGGGCGATCGGTTTCGATTTTCATCGTCCGTAGCTCCGTATCACTGGAGATTAGTGCACGACATGATGGGTTTTTTCTCTCGTACATGTACAGGCATTAAGGAGGGAGAAGCAGCAAGGTAATGGATAGTGGGCCGGGTCCATATTCATTTGGGTATGACTTGTTTTAAAATATAATTAAGTTGTTTTATGAATTTAAATATTGATGAACTAAAAATTTTATAACTTCAACATACGAAGTCCGATTGGGACGAGACTTTTTGCATTGCGATCGTGTTGATAATAGGTTTGCAATGAAGCTAGTTTGGATGGATTTGGAGACAGTTGAAATTTGGACTAAAATCGGGCGTCGTCCAGTTTTAGTTCCAAACCGGAACATCTCGACGAGAACGGAAACTCAAGGTGAGTGTTTTATAACACTCACAACGTACTAGAATATCTTTATGCTAGTTAAATTTGACATTATGAAGTGATATGATTTTTATTGGTCGTTGTTTGATAAATTTAATCGTCATCTAGATTGTCATCGAATTTAATGTTGGAAATGAAAATTGACTGTCAAATTGAAATTAGGATTTAATTGTAATTAAATTATCTAATATTGATAACTATGGAATTGGCGTGAATTGTATTGTCTATTGGATGATTTTATTTCGATGGATGTTTTTGGTTGATATTTGAATGTTTGGATGTTTATTTGTTTATATATATCCTATTATCCATACATATGACACTGTGATTTGATTTAAATGATATATATTCATCCCTAACATTTAATTGAAATAACTAATCGCTTGGCCTTAGGATAGAAAATTATATACGGACACCGGATTGGTTAAATAATTTTTAAAAATCGTTGATTTGAAATTATTTAATGTTTTGATTTAAAAGGAATAAAAATCAAATTTATAGAAATTGAATTTATCGCGAATTTGAGGTTCAGATGTTGAAATAAATTTTGGTTAAACAAATTGTTAAATAATTGAAGTTAAGACTTTGAAATTAAAATTGTGATATGATTGAATTTCGTAAATTGATTTGATTTTAAAGGATTTAACTTTTATTCGGACTTTGAATATTATTAAGTAAAAGTGAGATAAAGACAACATTTTGAAATTGAGCTTGGCATTGAATTATATTGAAGATTTGGATTTTAAACTGAATATTAAGGAATAATTTGTTTTAAATGTTTGAATTGATATTTTGAAAATCGAGCTCGAAATCATTATAAATCGAAATCGAAATTGAGGCAATTGGATTTGGGGATGGAATTGAATTAATTTGAAATCGAAATTGATTTGAATTGAAATTGAGATTTGAATCAACTGAATGGAAATTTGAATTTGTTTCAGATTGGTAAGTTGGAATTAAAATGGTTGACTTTGAAGCTATTTCATTTTGGTTTTCCCAAATTATCCTGCTATATAAACCATTTAAATACTTAAACTATTTTATACTAAACTATTTTAACCTATATTAACTATATTAAATTATTTTAACTTATTTTAAACATGTTAACTTATTTTAATCTATTTTAAATCTACTTAACCCAAATTTAATTTATTTTAAACTAATTAACCTATTTTAATTTATTTTAAATCTATTTAGTCTATTTCAAAGCTATTTAACCTATTTAATTATATTTAATCTGTTTTAAATCTATTTAACTATATTAACTCAATTTAAAACTATTTTTAAATCTATTATTTTAAATATTTTAGAGTACTTTAACCATTTTAATTATTTAAACTATTTTAAACTATTTAAAATGAAATTCGAAACGATTTTGAAATCAAAATGAGATATTGAGGCGAAATGATTTTTGAAATGGAATCGTATATTTTGAGTAGATATGATGATTTTGGAATGGGTTTGATTTTTAAGTGAATATGATATTTTGATATCAATTATGAATTGATTTTGAAAATATAAAAGAGCAATCCGGTGTGTAATAAGCGATTGGTTGTTAAAGAGACCGGGATCGGATATGGGCATACTCTCTGTCGATACCGAAAACCACTTTAACAACTGTGTACGTGGTGGAGATTCCAGAAATGAAGTAGGATGGTTTGGCGAACGATTCTGTATGAGGTATGACGTAACCCTGACTCCCGTGAGTCAGCTTAGATGTGACTAAAATCAGGAGCCACGCCGGGCCAAGTGAGGTCATTCCTCTGATCGGACACATTTCTTCGATACCATA
This sequence comes from Allium fistulosum, assembly GCA_030737815.1. Taxonomy (NCBI): domain Eukaryota; kingdom Viridiplantae; phylum Streptophyta; class Magnoliopsida; order Asparagales; family Amaryllidaceae; genus Allium; species Allium fistulosum. The sequence continues at coordinate 284,760,669 of CM060904.1, read as the reverse complement.
TTATGACTTTGTGATGATTTGGTGGCCACCCCTCGATTTTGATTATGGGAGTGTGTTCCGATGTGGGCGGTACTAGCTGCTATGCGTTACCACCAGTCCGGATACGCGAATGGTATATCTACCCTGCATTGCCTTGAGTGCTGTGTTCACATGCCCTAGAGCGCCTTCTACGAGTTTGTTTTGCACCATACCTATGGAGTGCCCTTTGATAGCCCTCTAGTTTACGGAGGAATTACGGTACTGTATAGACTATGGGAATATATAAAAATGTGTTAAGGGGGATATGGGTAACGCCTTAACGCTATTTTAATACTTTTACTTTATTGTAGACACTATTATAATAGCGTATTATATTATATAGTAGATAGTTTAACGGATCCTTAAGAGATGGAAAATCCCGTAACATCTCTTAAGTTACTGCACTCACGTTGACACTGGATATGAGATGTCAAATCCTGTAAATATCTTTGACGCCGTTACACTCATATTTATTTACGATTGATTTAACTTACATAAGGATATTTTAGTCCTGACTCGAGTGTTTTGTCCTTTCATTATGCTCGGGCCAGTCCTGAGTTTTTCAGCTTATTGAAGATCTATTTTGGAAGGCGAAGACGAAGATTTGGTATACTATTACTATTATTATCCTTGCATCATGCTGTCTACTGCATTATTTTATTTGTTCTGTTGTATATGTATAACTCTAATAAATGATGTATCAATGATAATCAAAAGAATATTAAACAGCTTCATGAATTTTTTATTTGATTTTTATATTTTATCTTTCCGCTGTGAGATTCTGTGGTTGTTTCTTCTTCCTTTCTCTGATTTTCTCATTTACCCCATTAACAATCCTCCATTCTGAATGGTTTGGAATCAGCATGGGTGTCTGATTGTCGATTTAAACTATCCAAAAAGGTGGGTTGTTATAGTTGGTACCAGAGCTTTGGTTTAGCGATAACCTTAGCTTTGTGGGGTCCGACTCTTTATAAATAGGGTAGTAATACCCTATGATGAGTTGCTGAGTGTATATATATGAGAGAGCGTATTTGTTAGTTATATAAAATTGTTTTATATTGTGTTGGTTGATTTGTTGAGTGACTTATGGATTCTGGTCAATACGAGTAATTAACGTCATTGATAGAGATCTCTAAACACTTAAACAGAACAATTCGACATAGTATTGTTTTGAAATTGGGTAAATGAAATAATTTTGCCCTAATTATATTTTGTATATAAAGAAATAATTTTCAGAAATTATTGTGATTTATCTAGCTTATCTGGTTGTTAGGAATGATAATATTGGTTGTTATCATTAATTGGATATTGTAATTTAATAAATAAGGTTTATTACAAAATAAACAATGATAAAACAACTTGTGGAATGTCTAAGAAAGAAAAATCTTGTAAGAATAGTTTATAAAGGTGCCTTATAAATTAAAATAGATTTTTAAATTGAGAAGTATTGAATTTAAGACCCGGGGATTTTGAGGATGGGTTTTAAAGCTATGAAGAAAAATATATAGTGATATTAGTTGAAAAATGTTTATGGAAATATTTTGAAAGGATTTTTTTAAAAGGAAAAGAATTCAGTACTCCCCTCTTATGTCGCTGGGAAATAATTTCAGTGATGACTGCGCAACATCATCGACATTCATTTTCGAGTCTCAAAGTGGGGGAGACTTCTGAGAAGCTTTGCTTCGAAATTGTTTTGGTAAATGGATTTTTGGTTTAAACTCCAAAGGTATGATTTGATATATAAAAGATATAAGTGTATATATTTATTTCGAATGATTTGAAATGAACCGGGCATTTAAATTTCTAAGTTCTGTTAATTAATAATTTTCAAATTATTTGAATGATATGTGAATAACCTAAACTTATAAAATAAGAGGATTAAGAATTCTAAGCTTAATGTTTTGAGAAGCTTTAGAGTTGAAGTTTGCAACTCTTAAAAATTAAAGAGTAAAGAAATTTAAACAAGTAAAATTGTGAACATTCAAATTACGTAAAATGAATCCTATTAATTTATATAATACCAAGTTGCATTCTAATAACATATAATAAAACTTACCTAATGTTAAAAGTTAAAATGATGTTTTGGATATGTAATGAGATATTTTACAAGTAAACAAAAGCTAAAAGCAAATGAAATATACATAAATGGAAATTTAGTTGTAATAGTAAATGTTATATACTTAAATATAATATAAAAATGATGAATGACAAAATGGAACTAGTAAGTGAGCTTAAGAAAGTAGACAAATGAATTGCATATTATCTTTGTAAATTGGTTATGGAAATAAATATAAATTGCAAAGAAATTGAAATTTTGAATTTGTAACTTTTGAGATAACTGTAAACTAAGAAAAGTCAAATATGAGAAGTTAGACTTTTATGAGATGGTTAATAAACTAAAGTGATGATTAATAAAATGTTACACAAATAAATATGTTATTAACTGAAATTATGAAAATAAAGTAAATGTAAACAAAAGAATTTGGTATAGCTAAGAATCAATTGGGAAAAAAAAGGAGATTGAATTTAATTAAATTATATGGAATGTTTAAAAATTAACTTAAGTAAGCAAATTTTATGGAATGATGTTTAAGAAATGATAGTATAAAAGAATATGCTATGTAAAGAAATGGATATACTAAGTAAATAAGTGATATGAATAATGGACTGTAAATAATTATTTGTAAATGAAGCAAAGGTAGGAAAAGAAATTTAATATAGATGAATTGTATAGAAATTTATTGAAAGTTAATATGTAAGTTGTACGTATATTATTTTATTCGCATAATAATTTGATCCAGATTCGAGCACAGAATTTCGAGATAATTTATATCGATCCAAGTTAGGATTTTTCACTCGATTCTCGACGGCGAACCCTGGATATGGATTTTTGATTTGATTCTAGAATTCTCTATCATAGTATATGGCTATGCAAGGAGAGTAACGGTTTCCGATCAAGGAACCAAATCTGAGTCCGCACTAGAGAGTCGTGTGAACGATACTAGTTTGGAAGTGAAATTGTGTGTTCGAGTGAGCTATCAGATTTGATACTGCGTATGGATAATATATGTACTTCGTGCAGGTTTAAGTAAAGTTAATATTGGAAATTGACAATGCAAAATATAAAATGATTGAAATTATATGATTGGATATCATTGGTAAATAAGATACAGGTATTTAAAATCAGGAAATTTGGTTTGCCCGACAAAAAGGTACGTGTTTATTTGGTCATTGGATTTGGTGATTTTTGATTGAGCCACTTGGCTTTTGGTTTTCTTTTGTTGGTTTGGGGCCCGTAGAGGCGTTTTGTAGCCGTGTCGATCGAGCCGCGCAAAGGAGACTCTGCCGAAATTTCCCGTGAATCCGGGTGTTAGAAAAATTTTCAAGTTTTAAAATTTTATAACTAGTTTGGATAACTAACTTGTAAATTTGGTAAGCCAATCGGAGTAGCATAGTTGGAGTGTAGTAACGACTTTATAAATGGAAGTTCATTGTTTTATAAGTTGATAACTTTGAGGAAAATACATTAAAGGTTGAATTCTTTACTTAGTTCCTTTTCCCTTCTTTTTCCTTTTCGAGGACGAAAAGTTTTGAGTGGGGGAGAGTGTAACGACCCGTATTTTTAGCTATTTTAAATTATTAAATAAAATGGTTAAAAATAAAAATTTAATAATTTTGAATGTAAGTATTTGATATGAAGCTGAATAAAATTTTGGAATAAACTTATTTGATGTTTTGGCGATGATAAGATTTAAATGAAATTATATATATAAGCTGGGTTTATAATCGATAACTGAAGTTGAATAATAATTGTGAATTATTTAGATAGAAATAAAATTTTGAAATAAACTAATTTCGAAAATTTAAGTAGTAACAAGTATTGGAAATAAATGCTACTTATTAAATGAGTTTATGGTCAATAGATGTTGAATTCATTAGATGAAAATAAAGTAATTGATTGATAAGTAAAATTCATTTAAAATCCAATATTGGAATTTGTCGAATATTGAACAATTAAATTATTTAAATTCAATATTGGAAATTTATTGAAAAATTGGATAACGGGAATTGAATAACTGTATAATGGAAATAGTTGTTCTATAATTTGATTTGTTGTAAAAGTTAAGTCTTATGAGTTCATTTTCAGATATTTCAAAAGATAGTGATTTATTGAATAACCAAAATTGTTTAAAATTTAATATTTCAAATATTTGAATAATGGAATTCTGAATATAATATGATTGTAAATTGATATTAGAAATTTATGTAAAGTTTATTTAAACAAAAATGAAGATTGTTAACATTTAAAATCGAATTTAAAATTAATAATTAGAAATTGAAAATTTTATATATTATTCGAGGCGTTAAAATAGTGATCCGGGGCGCAATCTCGGATTTCGACGTAACCAGTTCCATTTGATTTGTAATAGTGAATTATTATCGGATTTCAAATTTCATAGCGTTTGGAGTTATCGTTTGGTCGTGCGAGATATAAACGCGTTGAAATTAATATCGAAAATTTAATATAATAACTGGGTCCAAAAAGCTATCTTCTCCATACAACCGATTTAGGACTCGAAACCCTTTCCTTTGCGTCCGGAATATAGGTATAACATTATGAACGCCTAGCGGCACACCTCGATAGGAGTTCAAAATTTTAAGTTACATAGATCGAGACATTTTAAAATTTAAAATTAATAAATTAATCAGTCAAACTTCTTTTCAGCTGCTTTATCTCACCTCAAAACACTGTAGCTAGCCTTCTACACTCCAGGCATCTTTCTTCCTCTTTTAAAATTCACGAAGTCTACAGAACAGTAAAGGAAAATCATAAATCCAGTTTTAAAAAAAATTATTTCTTGCAAATTATCCAATGGAAAAATCCCAAACCTCTTCCTAAAATCATATTTTTGAATTCTCTTCAACCCGATATGCTCTTCGTGAGGTGCGACCTTGGTTTATGATGATGGACGTGGAAGTTAGTGAGCTAGGGTTGGGAAAATTGAGTGATTTAGCGATCGATTCGCAGATTGGAGTGCGTATTTGAGCTCGTCATCGAAAATAGCACCTCGGAGTGCAATTTGGTAGCATGCGGCCACTGTGAGAAATGCGGATTAAGGATCTCAAGGCTAGAATAAACACTAGAGGGGGGGTGAATAGTGTTTTAAGAAACTACTAATTCTTTTTGAGTTTATCTTAATTTGAACACAAATGTATGCAATATTCAGACACATATATGATCATAGAATCAAACACACATGCATATATAAAGTAAAAGCAATAAAGGAAAGAACATACCGGATTTTATACTGGTTCGGAGTTACCCTACATCCAGTCCCGCAACACAAGTACGGATTTCCTTTCAAAATCAATTCTTACAATTACACCCTCGATTTCAAGGCCACGAGGTACACCACTCCAGATTCACAATCCTCTGGGTAGAGATACTTGATTTTACGGGCAACAAGTTCACCCAATCGATTTCCTAGGCTACAATCACACCTTCTCTCACTAGATTGATTTTCCAGGCTACAATCACACCTTTTCTCACTCGATTGATTACAAAGAAGCCTATAACTCTGAATAGCACTAGGATCTTGTTGAGATAGTGATAGAGAATCAAACCAGAGATTATCTAGTTAGATTCAATGGTGATTTCAGCAGAGTAATGGTAAAAATGTATATAAAGAAATGGGGAAGAAGAAGAGGAGTGAAATCAGAAAATTATGAATATAAATTCTTTTAAAACATCCCCTATTTATAGTAGAACAACAGCCATGTCCATTCGGGAAAGGATATGATGAATAGACACTTCCTTTGAAATTCAAACTTTTGGAATCAAGTGCCATCATGTCGATATGGGTACCTAGGGGTTGTCGACATGCCTAAGGTGTTTTTGATAATTTGTTTTTCTTTTGAAAATAACTTCTATCTTATATTAAAACTATTTTAAACTTTATAAATATACTATATTTAAAATACATATATAAGTATAGAGAATAATATTTTGGTATATATAAAATTTTACTATAATTTCATATTTAAATCTTAAATATAAATATTAAAAGTTAAATATATTATAATTAAAAGATAGTTTAAAACCAAGGATAATTTGATATTGAAAATAAAGATTATTTTGAGGCTAAAGGTATTTTAAAACCAGGATAGATGTTTTTGATTTAAAAAGGAAGATTTTGAAATTATCTTGAAAACAAATATAATTTTGTAAAACATTTGAATAACAGTTAGTGGATACAAAACGATGTTCCACTAGATTTTTCGTAGATTCCATCCTACTTAGGGTTCCATCCCTTTAACAGGCTCGAAGTGGATTCCATTCCACGAATAAAATGGATTTTAAGATGTCAGTGCTTTTCTAGGAGTTTTAACATAATTTTAGACTCGATACTTGTCTTGTACTATTGAAATCTTGAACTCTTGATATCTTGATACTCATGAGTCTTGAATCTTGATGTCTTCGATCTTGAGTCTCTATACTGTACAGTCTTCATTCTCAGTACCTGCATGTTTATATTCTGCATATACATATATATCTAAACTATAACGTTAGTATTTATATTTTATAACAAGTCCTAAGGTTGTTGTCATCAAAACCATCATCTCGAGGACTAACAATCTCTCCCTTTTTGATGATGACAACCTATGTTTATAAAATATACTTCACCTTCACTATAACTCCCCCTAAAACTAATAAATCCCCCTTAATCTAAGCCTAACTACTCTATTTTATAATTCTCCCCCTTTGTCATCAACAAAACCATCCTAAAACCATAAAACTATAAAACTCCGCCTTAAACTAATACTAGAACAAAGTATAGTAAATGGAATGTGAAAGACATTAACATAATTATATTATAATTATTCAATACATAAATATGTATAAGTATATTTCAGACAATCCAATCAACACACACATCAAATCCAATCATGTCAAACAAATCAAACAAATCAATCAAGTCAAACAAGTCAATCAAGTCAATCAAGTCAAACAAGTCAATCAAAACATACCAAACAAATCAAAAACTAATAACCGTATACTATAAGACAATGATATAAACTCCCCCTAAATAAAATACACTCGTTATGTGTACATATACGTAATATGTAGTTTGTAATGCAGTATGAAATGTATGACATATGCAATGTAGCATGAGATGATATGCAGAATGAAGTGCAACTTATGATGCAAATGATTATGATATTTCATGCATTTGTAATTTATGATGTAATAAGCAATGAAATGTGATATGAAATAGGATGCATAATGATATGTAATATGAAATAAAATGATAACGAAGTAAAAATAATAATATGCAGAATGATATGATGATATATATACTATGGTAAGAGATATTCATATTATAATATAAACATGAGTGATAAGTAATATCTAATTGACAAACATATATATATATATGTATGTATGTATGTGTGTGTGTATGTGTGTATGTATATATGTATGTATACATATATCAAACTATTTATTATAAATCACTTCAACCAAATAAAGGTAATACACACCAATTACTAGACTTAGGTTAAGGAAACTAATGAATGAGACTGAAAGAGTAGTAATGACAAGAGTTTAAAGGTAATAAATGATATTAAAACTATAACATATTCATGAAAGGTAGTAATCAAACTCAATATCAAAATCAAATTTCTAAGAAATATGGATTTAAACTATATATACGATCAATATGGTTTTTAAAAATTTATAATGATTTTATTAGTTGGGAATGGGATAAGAGTAAGAAATATACTCCAAAATCTTTTTATAGATTTATTAATTTTTCGGGTACTTTAAATAACTCTTTTAAATACTTGTGGAAATCTAATGCTCCTCCTAAATCCAAAATTCACATGTGGTTAATACTTCATGGAAAACTTAATACAATAGAATTTTTAAAGAGAAAAAACATTCATAATGATAATAAATGTTATTTTTGCAATCTGCATCTTGAGGACATAAATCATTTATATTATGAATGTTTGGACTCTAATTACATCCTTACTAATACTTTTAAAAATTTTAACTTTAATATAATTAATAAAATTTCGGATTGTGAATTCTACTGGAAAAATTATAGATTCAAATTCAATAAAAATATTAGATTTTTACTAGATACTTTATTTATTATTATTAGTTGGTTTATTTGGTTTGAGAGAAATCAAAGAATTTTTAATAATAATAATATTCATCTCAACAAATTGATTTTTTCAATATCTACATTTTGTCTTAATTGGATTTCTAATCCCAAATATAAATTAGCTAAAAATATCCTTTTCAAACGGTATCTTAGCAAGGTTAGTTATAATATTATTTTTTTTAATCATAACAATAGCTTTTATAACACTAATAATATTTTTATTAATATTTTTCCTAATTCTTATGATAATCTCACCTTAAATCATAGTTTTCTTATGATTTAAGATATATCAGTCTGATCCGTCGTTTATGTTTACAGCTTTTTTGTTCCTTTAGTTTTTGTCCTTTTTGTCTTATTTAGGTTTTTATTTCATTCCTTTTAAATACACATATATGTATATTTACTATATAAATATACATATATATATATATGTATCATTCTAACTTTTTTCCTAGTCTTGTTTCAGATATAGATTTTGGGAGATTGTGTATTAGGTTCATTTTGCAGGTTTCTCTCATCTTCAGTTTGCTGGATATCAGATAGTAGAGAGGTTACCAGAGCAGAGTTTCTTCATCCAGGACTTCTTGCAGATTTCCCCTCAGATATAGGATTCTACTATCTTCATTATGGAGTACTTTTTCAGGATGTTCTATTTCTCCAGTTTGGCACTCCTCCTTCTTTTTCAGAGCATTCAGAGTGGTCTCCTAATTTCAGCAGATCCTCTTCAGAGCAGATGTTTTTTTTCCACTTCTTCTGGTTCTGACCTTTGGAGCTTTCTTTTTGTTTTAGCCTTTTTGGTATTTCTAACATCTTAATATCGGGTGGTGGCCATGCCGGAACTTGATATTGAGGTGCGATGGGTGGTGGCCTTGCCGGAACTCATCTTAGGAGTACTTGAGATTAGCTATCTTTATTTATTTTTTTCTCTTGTTACCTGCCAGGCATGTTGGCAGCTCCTTATATTCGTGTTATATATATATTCACATGTGTGCTCTCCTCTATGCATAGAGGATCACACATTTTTCTCAAAAAACACCCTCCTTATTTAATTTCTTTAAAATAATTTTTTTAACTTAACTGTTTTTTAGGAATCCAAACTTCCATGTTTATAAAATACTTAACTTACTAATTAAAACCTATATATTAAATTATTATTGAAAAATATTTAGAAACATGTTTAAACACCTTTTAAATTAAAAAAAAAATCATAATGAAATATTAAATAAAATAACAAAGATTGAAAAACTAAAATAAACATGTGTTATATTAAGGCCTCTTACATTAAAAAATTTAGTTAATTATTAAAAAATATTTAAACATGAAATCGATTTTAAAATATTCGAATATAAGTTAGAACACAACTCTAAAAAGAATAGAGAAAATTACTTAATTTAAATATCATTTTTACATAGTTTAAAGTTACAAATAGAAAAGCCAGCATTTACAGAATGCTAAAAAAAGTTTTGCAGTAAAATATATTCAAAACATTATAAAACAGAAACTGCAGCATTTAACAAATGCTGTGAAAAGTTTCTGAAACATTACAGCGTTTCATAGCACAGTAATGCTATAAAACGAATTTGCAGTGCTTAAAAACGTTAACAGAAGCAAAGGCAGCATGTCAGAAATGTTATCTAAAGTTCTGGGCCTGTTTTTAACATGATTTTGCACTAATTTTACGACTAGTGTGACGCCCCACCTCTATACCCACGCTAGCCAAGAACACTACGGTGTAGTGCTATCAACTAGCACGGAGAATAAGGCTGTTGAGGAGCGACCATCTATGTAATTGCTTTGTGCGAGCAACGATATGTCAGATAATAAAACATTGCATTTCATTTTTAGAGGAAACCCGACATACCGATATAAACTCAAAGCTACTACACAGTGGCTATAATAGTTTAGAACAATAGATATAAAAATAACACAGATAACATAAATGCGGAATAAAGATGGAACGAAAAGTCTCATATATACAATAACTGATATCAGTTACAATACATTTGACACAATACAAATGATACAACTACCACTGTCGACTCCAGAAGTTATATATACAAGTACATTATCGACTAATATACATGAATACATTATCATCTTAAAACAGACACACTGACTTCTACAACAAGACGAAGACCACTTCAAATGATATAAAAAGTCTTCATAGCTCTAGCAGCAACCCAAAGCTAAAAATCTACAACCTGTAAATACTCGGTCTAACCCGAGTATTACATTCAAAAGAAAATAATACCCGGATCAGTCTAATTCAAACTTAGTTATTAGCGCATAGAAGCAATAATAATCAATCTCAATATGGATGACAGTCACAGAAATCTCGTATATCCAACTCTCGATACGAGAATTGGATAACGGCAGATATAACACTAAACAGTGTTAATCCACAAAACAGAAATCCAAAGCAGTTTAAGCAAATGAAATGTCAATTTAAAAACATCAAAGCTAATTGGCTGCAGTACACGCTAACGTGTACTGCCTCGCCAATACAGCCTACGAATTACGCAACAGGTCGATGAATTAGGAATAAAAGAGATATCGATTAAAATCTGTCAATTCGGTGTGGCTGCAGTGCACGCACGCGTGCACTGCCTCGCCACAACAGAATATAAAGTCACCACAATTCCGATACAACACTGAATCAAGTGACACCAACCTCACAGCAAAATGTTAATCCAAGACAAGGTGATAACACATATGTTCTACATGAATGCATATGCAAGCGATCAGGTACAGTAGCTCCAGCAAGGATATCAATATCATCACCGAAATAGGTGATCAAAGTCAAAGATCAAAGTCAAGTGAAGTCAAGACAGTGAAATGTTTCAAGTCAGAAGTGCTTAAATTCACAGTAAAGTTTAAAAGAAAATATCACAACCAAAGTAATTCAACTCGAGTCAACAGCAGTTTTTAAATGGTCAGGAGAATCAAAACTAAGTCAAACTCAATCAATGATGAATTCATGCAAGCTACAATGCAACCAAGTGATAAGCTACCTAGACTTGTGGCAAGTGGTGAAGTAAATGTCACGGCAATATCAATATGACAGTGATAAACCACCGACTACAGTAAACAGCAGGTGATACAGGGCAAGACCAACAAAACTAAGACATCTTGCAGCTACAAAGCAGCCAACAGAAGTATAGTCTTAACAATGGAGAGAAAGTGAAGATGCAATTATCAATGCCACTGTCTTAATAGTTATAGTGAAACAAGTTAAGGCAGCAAGCATTCACGAACATAAATACAAGCTGAATGACTCAAGGGGTAAAGGTGATATGCACCACGCACAGAGAAGCTCAAGTATATAACTCGAAGCAATGCGCCAAGTTCACCCTGAAAGCCCAAATTCATCACATAAACAACAACAAAAATCGAAGCTAGGTGAAGGCGAACAAATGTTGTCAGGGGCAGTAAACTATATGGCCAAAGTCAAACAGAATCACTTTCGAAGAGCACCGAGACGAAGTCAGGAACAATACAAATGCAACCTCAAGTGATACTAGAAGCGATTATACATACGCAGTGCAAACATGATATTCAAACTGCAGATCCAAGAAATGACCGAAGTCAAATGTAATAGCAGTTTTGAACAAAGACAGAGGCAGTAGTTTATCAAAATAAACAATTCGAACAAATCCAATTCAAAGCCAGTGCTACCAAAAGTCACATATTATCACAACATTAAAATGACCGAAGTCAGGTGATGTTAAATGATCAAGTCGATAAAGTTTCAAAGTAATGATATACAGACAAGTTTCAAAATGATCGAAGCCGTGTGTCGAACAAGCTAAAGATATCAATGTCACTGACTCAAGTGCACAGCAACTAACCCATATACAGGATTCAACTCAAGTGCAATAAAATGATGTCACAAGGTCAAATCCAAATGTCAGGTAACACCAACGAATTCAAATGCAGACCAGGCCGTATTCAAGGTAAGGGGTTTTAAAATACTCAGTAATGAGTTTCACAAAGAGATAAATGGCCGAAGACCAAATGAATCAATTCGAAGGCCAGGGAATCCAAAACAACAATTTCCAACCGAAATCAAAACTCATGAAAACCAAGAAACCAAAAACAATGACTCTGAATTAGATGTGAGTAGTATAATTTACTCACCTTCTTCGACGTGGCAACCGAGAGCAACGGGGAATCGAAAGCCCCAATTTCACCAGTTTGGAACGAGGAGAACGAAGCCCTAATCTGCTAAAGGCCAAAGTCCTAGCGAATCTCCAAGAACCCAAAAGTAAGGTCGAAGCCATAGCAAGACTCACAGGAACGAACGCGAGAATTGAAGGAGCAGCCATTATTTATTTTCTTCGTTCGATTATAATGTAGGGTTTCGAATGATAAGTTTAAAGAGGAGGGAACGGTTTATTTTATTTATCACGGCAAAAGGAAAAAGCATGGGCCAAAACAAGTTTCAAAGCCCAAACTATTTTATAAAAGAATTTCACAACTCTAAAAAGGATTTAAATCGATTCAAATCTGCAATAGCACTTAACAATCGATTTCAATCGTCTAGAGACGAAATTTAATTGGTACGAAATACTGGGTTGTTACAGACTCCCCTCCTTAAAGAAATTGCGTCCTCGCAATCATAAGGAATAAATAGATAAAAGGGTAACAACCATAAGAGCATGGCAATGTCGGATGCATAAGCAAAGCAAAGGTCAACAGGAAGGTATTGAAATCAAGGAAGTGTCAGATATGAAATCAAAAGGTTCGACTGCTTCAAATCAAAAGAATCAACAATCGTGGGGATCAAGGAATCAAAATTAGACGACTATCAAAAGCAAGAATCAATCGAGTTCCAGCATTTAAAAGAAAAAGGAAAAACAGAGCAGAAATCACGTACTGCATGAATTGAATGTGAGTAAATCAAATTACTCACCTGAATCGTCAGAGAAAAAGACGAAGCTCAAATCTCAAAATCGCAAATATTCAATCATCAAAAACGATAATTGAATTTTCAAAAATATCTGATTACCAAAAACGATAATCAGAAATCACAAAGATTCGATTATCAAATCGAAAAATATTTAATTATCTCAAACGATAACCAAATTTCACAAATATCTGATTATCAAAAACGATAATCAGAAACACAAATATTCGATTAATCAAATCGAAAAATATTTAATTATCTCAAACGATAATCAAATTTCACAAATGTCTTATTATCAAAAACGATAATCAGAAACACAAATATTCGATTAATCAAATCGAAAAATATTTAATTATCTCAAACGATAATCAAATTTCACAAATATCTGATTATCAAAAACGATAATCAGAAACACAAATATTCGATTAATCAAATCGAAAAAATATTTAATTATCTCAAACGATAATCAAATTTCACAAATATCTGATTATCAAAAACGATAATCAGAAACACAAACATCTGGTTATCAAAAACGATAATCAGAAGTCATAAATATTCAATTAACGAGTCCGGAATTAACCGAAGTAGTAAAAGTATGGTTCCATACTCCTTACTTTTGCTAAATCGTTTAAATCTCTTTATCGTTTTCTTGAAAGTGCAGAATTGTGTATTTTTTTAAAAATAACATTTCACATTCTCAAGCGGACAAGTCCGGAATTAAGCGAATCAGTAAAAGAAAGGGGTCATAGTCCTCGATTTTTCTGAAATGTTTAAATCGCTTCCTCGTTCTTTTGAAAATGTAAGCTGTAAAAATTTTTGAAAACAATTTTAATTTATATTTTTGAAACAACTTTTAAAAATAAAGAATTTTGAAAACACGTGATTAAATTAGCAATATCAGTATTGCGGGAGAACCGCTTGTAAATCCATTTCAAAATTGACGGTTACTGAAGTTAACACGTCAAAATCTCATCAAAATAACTGGCATCAAAATATAATACCAGATGAATTTTCATTCATCAAAAATGTCACAAGAATCTTCTCAAAGATAAAAAGGGATGTCATACCCTAAACTTGTATTCATAACAAGTCAATAACACATATAAATTCACCAATACACAAAAATTGATAAACATATCAATAGAAATCATTAAAATTGGTGAAGCATAAATTCCAGATTTCATCATAAGAAATCCAGAGAACACAAATTCTAGAAATCTACACACGAAATCCAGAAAACACAAGTTCTAGAAATCTACACACGAAATCCAGAAAACACAAATTCTAGAAATCTACACACGAAATCCAGAAAACACAAATTCTAGAAATCTACACACGAAATCCAGAAAACACAAAGAAGGGGGAAGTCCGAGCACACGGACGAGAAACTATCTCATGGAAGCTATCCATTTAATTTTACGAACACACGGATGGGAAGCTATTTATTTAATTTTCCGAACACACGGATGGGAAGCTATCCATTTAATTTTCCAAACACACGGATGGGAAGCTATCCATTTAATTTTCCGAACACACGGATGGGAAAGGCAAGTCCGAACACACGGACGGGAAAGGCAAGTCCGAACACACGGACGGGAAAGGCAAGTCCGAACACACGGACGGGAAAGGCAAGTCCGAACACACGGACGGGAAAGGCAAGTCCGAACACACGGACGGGAAAGGCAAGTCCGAACACACGGACGGGAAAGGCAAGTCCGAACACACGGACGAGAGACATCGCACATTGCTAGTCTAAATCATAAAAATGATCGTCATCGATCATAAAGAAGTGTCGATTACACTAAGCTAGTAAATATAAGAGTTTAGCTTCATGTCCCATAACCACTTGCTTAACTCAAATATTTACGAACAAATTGTAGATCTGCACTAGAAAATTGTCACAAAAGGTTCAATCGAACAAGTCCAGGAGTTAACCGACGAAGTAAACGCAAGCGTTTCATACCACTTGTTTTACTAGGCCGTTTAATTCAATTTCTCATACGAGTGAAATAAAGGCTTGTATATACTAATAGATTGGAAAATGGTTTAAGAAAAAGAGCTTTATAGTAAAATAGTTTTGAAATCGTTTGGAGAAAAGGATTTTAATATTTACTACTAGTATAGAAAACCTTTATATTTTCAAAGTGACAAATCACAAAATGATTGTAGAAACAATCAATCACAAGAATTCACATACGAAGATGTGAATGGAATCCAAAGAAATCGATATTGAATCCGTCAGAAAGTATGTTCACAAAAATCCCGAAGAAAATGTCATCAAAGTTGCTAATAAATGATAGCAACAAATCGGGGAAATGATCAAGAATCGATTAAATTAGGAAACCAAGTCAGTTCACTAAAATTTCACATTCGAAGACATGAATAAAATCCAAAGAATTCGATTCCAAATTCAGCAAAGTAGGAATACCCAAAAATTCCAGAAATAGAAGTTATCAAAATTGACAAAGGTGATAACAACTAATTAGAAAAGAAGAATCGATTATTAACTGGAAAAACAAAGCAAATCGAGCAGAAATGCATAAATGACTTCAACAAAAGTAAGAATCAAGTCAACGTCGAAGTCAACAATTAATAGCCGCAGTCGAGTACAAAATGAATCAATCATCATTATCAAAGAAACCAACGGCAAACAAAATCAGAGTCTTGAGAATCAAGAAATTTGCAATTTCTCAAAAACAAAGTGACCGAAGTCGAAGGGAAATCCAGATGAGGAAAACACAAAATATCAAGTTCAAAATTGCTGAGATTCAAACTAGATGTGAATGAGAAATCAAAATCACTCAATTTGCAACTGGTCCAGCTATTTTTTCATCACAGTGTAACAGGTACACAATGACACTCATAGCATAGAACAAAAGTGGAACAAAGTCCAAAAGTCAAAATGGCTTTAATTTGCCAAATTAAAACAATATCAACATCGGCTAAATCAATTCAAAGCCGAAAACACAAGAATAAGCGTTAGGAATTCATACCTAACAGTCAAAAATAATCATATGTAAAGATGAGAGATAAAACATCGACAAATAGTTGTAACACATGTTCCATCTAAGTTATGTTTTATAATTGTCCTAAACCCCAGGCTCTGATACCAAGCTGTGACGCCCCACCTCTATACCCACGCTAGCCAAGAACACTACGGTGTAGTGCTATCAACTAGCACGGAGAATAAGGCTGTTGAGGAGCGACCATCTATGTAATTGCTTTGTGCGAGCAACGATATGTCAGATAATAAAACATTGCATTTCATTTTTAGAGGAAACCCGACATACCGATATAAACTCAAAGCTACTACACAGTGGCTATAATAGTTTAGAACAATAGATATAAAAATAACACAGATAACATAAATGCGGAATAAAGATGGAACGAAAAGTCTCATATATACAATAACTGATATCAGTTACAATACATTTGACACAATACAAATGATACAACTACCACTGTCGACTCCAGAAGTTATATATACAAGTACATTATCGACTAATATACATGAATACATTATCATCTTAAAACAGACACACTGACTTCTACAACAAGACGAAGACCACTTCAAATGATATAAAAAGTCTTCATAGCTCTAGCAGCAACCCAAAGCTAAAAATCTACAACCTGTAAATACTCGGTCTGACCCGAGTATTACATTCAAAAGAAAATAATACCCGGATCAGTCTAATTCAAACTCAGTTATTAGCGCATAGAAGCAATAATAATCAATTTCAATATGGATGACAGTCACAGAAATCTCGTATATCCAACTCTCGATACGAGAATTGGATAACGGCAGATATAACACTAAACAGTGTTAATCCACAAAACAGAAATCCAAAGCAGTTTAAGCAAATGAAATGTCAATTTAAAAACATCAAAGCTAATTGGCTGCAGTACACGCTAACGTGTACTGCCTCGCCAATACAGCCTACGAATTACGCAACAGGTCGATGAATTAGGAATAAAAGAGATATCGATTAAAATCTGTCAATTCGGTGTGGCTGCAGTGCACGCACGCGTGCACTGCCTCGCCACAACAGAATATAAAGTCACCACAATTCCGATACAACACTGAATCAAGTGACACCAACCTCACAGCAAAATGTTAATCCAAGACAAGGTGATAACACATATGTTCTACATGAATGCATATGCAAGCGATCAGGTACAGCAGCTCCAACAAGGATATCAATATCATCACCGAAATAGGTGATCAAAGTCAAAGATCAAAGTCAAGTGAAGTCAAGACAGTGAAATGTTTCAAGTCAGAAGTGCTTAAATTCACAGTAAAGTTTAAAAGAAAATATCACAACCAAAGTAATTCAACTCGAGTCAACAGCAGTTTTTAAATGGTCAGGAGAATCAAAACTAAGTCAAACTCAATCAATGATGAATTCATGCAAGCTACAATGCAACCAAGTGATAAGCTACCTAGACTTGTGGCAAGTGGTGAAGTAAATGTCACGGCAATATCAATATGACAGTGATAAACCACCAACTACAGTAAACAGCAGGTGATACAGGGCAAGACCAACAAAACTAAGACATCTTGCAGCTACAAAGCAGCCAACAGAAGTATAGTCTTAACAATGGAGAGAAAGTGAAGATGCAATTATCAATGCCACTGTCTTAATAGTTATAGTGAAACAAGTTAAGGCAGCAAGCATTCACGAACATAAATACAAGCTGAATGACTCAAGGGGTAAAGGTGATATGCACCACGCACAGAGAAGCTCAAGTATATAACTCGAAGCAATGCGCCAAGTTCACCCTGAAAGCCCAAATTCATCACATAAACAACAACAAAAATCGAAGCTAGGTGAAGGCGAACAAATGTTGTCAGGGGCAGTAAACTATATGGCCAAAGTCAAACAGAATCACTTTCGAAGAGCACCGAGACGAAGTCAGGAACAATACAAATGCAACCTCAAGTGATACTAGAAGCGATTATACATACGCAGTGCAAACATGATATTCAAACTGCAGATCCAAGAAATGACCGAAGTCAAATGTAATAGCAGTTTTGAACAAAGACAGAGGCAGTAGTTTATCAAAATAAACAATTCGAACAAATCCAATTCAAAGCCAGTGCTACCAAAAGTCACATATTATCACAACATTAAAATGACCGAAGTCAGGTGATGTTAAATGATCAAGTCGATAAAGTTTCAAAGTAATGATATACAGACAAGTTTCAAAATGATCGAAGCCGTGTGTCGAACAAGCTAAAGATATCAATGTCACTGACTCAAGTGCACAGCAACTAACCCATATACAGGATTCAACTCAAGTGCAATAAAATGATGTCACAAGGTCAAATCCAAATGTCAGGTAACACCAACGAATTCAAATGCAGACCAGGCCGTATTCAAGGTAAGGGGTTTTAAAATACTCAGTAATGAGTTTCACAAAGAGATAAATGGCCGAAGACCAAATGAATCAATTCGAAGGCCAGGGAATCCAAAACAACAATTTCCAACCGAAATCAAAACTCATGAAAACCAAGAAACCAAAAACAATGACTCTGAATTAGATGTGAGTAGTATAATTTACTCACCTTCTTCGACGTGGCAACCGAGAGCAACGGGGAATCGAAAGCCCCAATTTCACCAGTTTGGAACGAGGAGAACGAAGCCCTAATCTGCTAAAGGCCAAAGTCCTAGCGAATCTCCAAGAACCCAAAAGTAAGGTCGAAGCCATAGCAAGACTCACAGGAACGAACGCGAGAATTGAAGGAGCAGCCATTATTTATTTTCTTCGTTCGATTATAATGTAGGGTTTCGAATGATAAGTTTAAAGAGGAGGGAACGGTTTATTTTATTTATCACGGCAAAAGGAAAAAGCATGGGCCAAAACAAGTTTCAAAGCCCAAACTATTTTATAAAAGAATTTCACAACTCTAAAAAGGATTTAAATCGATTCAAATCTGCAATAGCACTTAACAATCGATTTCAATCGTCTAGAGACGAAATTTAATTGGTACGAAATACTGGGTTGTTACAGACTCCCCTCCTTAAAGAAATTGCGTCCTCGCAATCATAAGGAATAAATAGATAAAAGGGTAACAACCATAAGAGCATGGCAATGTCGGATGCATAAGCAAAGCAAAGGTCAACAGGAAGGTATTGAAATCAAGGAAGTGTCAGATATGAAATCAAAAGGTTCGACTGCTTCAAATCAAAAGAATCAACAATCGTGGGGATCAAGGAATCAAAATTAGACGACTATCAAAAGCAAGAATCAATCGAGTTCCAGCATTTAAAAGAAAAAGGAAAAACAGAGCAGAAATCACGTACTGCATGAATTGAATGTGAGTAAATCAAATTACTCACCTGAATCGTCAGAGAAAAAGACGAAGCTCAAATCTCAAAATCGCAAATATTCAATCATCAAAAACGATAATTGAATTTTCAAAAATATCTGATTACCAAAAACGATAATCAGAAATCACAAAGATTCGATTATCAAATCGAAAAATATTTAATTATCTCAAACGATAACCAAATTTCACAAATATCTGATTATCAAAAACGATAATCAGAAACACAAATATTCGATTAATCAAATCGAAAAATATTTAATTATCTCAAACGATAATCAAATTTCACAAATGTCTTATTATCAAAAACGATAATCAGAAACACAAATATTCGATTAATCAAATCGAAAAATATTTAATTATCTCAAACGATAATCAAATTTCACAAATATCTGATTATCAAAAACGATAATCAGAAACACAAATATTCGATTAATCAAATCGAAAAAATATTTAATTATCTCAAACGATAATCAAATTTCACAAATATCTGATTATCAAAAACGATAATCAGAAACACAAACATCTGATTATCAAAAACGATAATCAGAAGTCATAAATATTCAATTAACGAGTCCGGAATTAACCGAAGTAGTAAAAGTATGGTTCCATACTCCTTACTTTTGCTAAATCGTTTAAATCTCTTTATCGTTTTCTTGAAAGTGCAGAATTGTGTATTTTTTTTAAAAATAACATTTCACATTCTCAAGCGGACAAGTCCGGAATTAAGCGAATCAGTAAAAGAAAGGGGTCATAGTCCTCGATTTTTCTGAAATGTTTAAATCGCTTCCTCGTTCTTTTGAAAATGTAAGCTGTAAAAATTTTTGAAAACAATTTTAATTTATATTTTTGAAACAACTTTTAAAAATAAAGAATTTTGAAAACACGTGATTAAATTAGCAATATCAGTATTGCGGGAGAACCGCTTGTAAATCCATTTCAAAATTGACGGTTACTGAAGTTAACACGTCAAAATCTCATCAAAATAACTGGCATCAAAATATAATACCAGATGAATTTTCATTCATCAAAAATGTCACAAGAATCTTCTCAAAGATAAAAAGGGATGTCATACCCTAAACTTGTATTCATAACAAGTCAATAACACATATAAATTCACCAATACACAAAAATTGATAAACATATCAATAGAAATCATTAAAATTGGTGAAGCATAAATTCCAGATTTCATCATAAGAAATCCAGAGAACACAAATTCTAGAAATCTACACACGAAATCCAGAAAACACAAGTTCTAGAAATCTACACACGAAATCCAGAAAACACAAATTCTAGAAATCTACACACGAAATCCAGAAAACACAAATTCTAGAAATCTACACACGAAATCCAGAAAACACAAAGAAGGGGGAAGTCCGAGCACACGGACGAGAAACTATCTCATGGAAGCTATCCATTTAATTTTACGAACACACGGATGGGAAGCTATTTATTTAATTTTCCGAACACACGGATGGGAAGCTATCCATTTAATTTTCCGAACACACGGATGGGAAGCTATCCATTTAATTTTCCGAACACACGGATGGGAAAGGCAAGTCCGAACACACGGACGGGAAAGGCAAGTCCGAACACACGGACGGGAAAGGCAAGTCCGAACACACGGACGGGAAAGGCAAGTCCGAACACACGGACGGGAAAGGCAAGTCCGAACACACGGACGGGAAAGGCAAGTCCGAACACACGGACGGGAAAGGCAAGTCCGAACACACGGACGAGAGACATCGCACATTGCTAGTCTAAATCATAAAAATGATCGTCATCGATCATAAAGAAGTGTCGATTACACTAAGCTAGTAAATATAAGAGTTTAGCTTCATGTCCCATAACCACTTGCTTAACTCAAATATTTACGAACAAATTGTAGATCTGCACTAGAAAATTGTCACAAAAGGTTCAATCGAACAAGTCCAGGAGTTAACCGACGAAGTAAACGCAAGCGTTTCATACCACTTGTTTTACTAGGCCGTTTAATTCAATTTCTCATACGAGTGAAATAAAGGCTTGTATATACTAATAGATTGGAAAATGGTTTAAGAAAAAGAGCTTTATAGTAAAATAGTTTTGAAATCGTTTGGAGAAAAGGATTTTAATATTTACTACTAGTATAGAAAACCTTTATATTTTCAAAGTGACAAATCACAAAATGATTGTAGAAACAATCAATCACAAGAATTCACATACGAAGATGTGAATGGAATCCAAAGAAATCGATATTGAATCCGTCAGAAAGTATGTTCACAAAAATCCCGAAGAAAATGTCATCAAAGTTGCTAATAAATGATAGCAACAAATCGGGGAAATGATCAAGAATCGATTAAATTAGGAAACCAAGTCAGTTCACTAAAATTTCACATTCGAAGACATGAATAAAATCCAAAGAATTCGATTCCAAATTCAGCAAAGTAGGAATACCCAAAAATTCCAGAAATAGAAGTTATCAAAATCGACAAAGGTGATAACAACTAATTAGAAAAGAAGAATCGATTATTAACTGGAAAAACAAAGCAAATCGAGCAGAAATGCATAAATGACTTCAACAAAAGTAAGAATCAAGTCAACGTCGAAGTCAACAATTAATAGCCGCAGTCGAGTACAAAATGAATCAATCATCATTATCAAAGAAACCAACGGCAAACAAAATCAGAGTCTTGAGAATCAAGAAATTTGCAATTTCTCAAAAACAAAGTGACCGAAGTCGAAGGGAAATCCAGATGAGGAAAACACAAAATATCAAGTTCAAAATCGCTGAGATTCAAACTAGATGTGAATGAGAAATCAAAATCACTCAATTTGCAACTGGTCCAGCTATTTTTTCATCACAGTGTAACAGGTACACAATGACACTCATAGCATAGAACAAAAGTGGAACAAAGTCCAAAAGTCAAAATGGCTTTAATTTGCCAAATTAAAACAATATCAACATCGGCTAAATCAATTCAAAGCCGAAAACACAAGAATAAGCGTTAGGAATTCATACCTAACAGTCAAAAATAATCATATGTAAAGATGAGAGATAAAACATCGACAAATAGTTGTAACACATGTTCCATCTAAGTTATGTTTTATAATTGTCCTAAACCCCAGGCTCTGATACCAAGCTGTGACGCCCCACCTCTATACCCACGCTAGCCAAGAACACTACGGTGTAGTGCTATCAACTAGCACGGAGAATAAGGCTGTTGAGGAGCGACCATCTATGTAATTGCTTTGTGCGAGCAACGATATGTCAGATAATAAAACATTGCATTTCATTTTTAGAGGAAACCCGACATACCGATATAAACTCAAAGCTACTACACAGTGGCTATAATAGTTTAGAACAATAGATATAAAAATAACACAGATAACATAAATGCGGAATAAAGATGGAACGAAAAGTCTCATATATACAATAACTGATATCAGTTACAATACATTTGACACAATACAAATGATACAACTACCACTGTCGACTCCAGAAGTTATATATACAAGTACATTATCGACTAATATACATGAATACATTATCATCTTAAAACAGACACACTGACTTCTACAACAAGACGAAGACCACTTCAAATGATATAAAAAGTCTTCATAGCTCTAGCAGCAACCCAAAGCTAAAAATCTACAACCTGTAAATACTCGGTCTGACCCGAGTATTACATTCAAAAGAAAATAATACCCGGATCAGTCTAATTCAAACTCAGTTATTAGCGCATAGAAGCAATAATAATCAATCTCAATATGGATGACAGTCACAGAAATCTCGTATATCCAACTCTCGATACGAGAATTGGATAACGGCAGATATAACACTAAACAGTGTTAATCCACAAAACAGAAATCCAAAGCAGTTTAAGCAAATGAAATGTCAATTTAAAAACATCAAAGCTAATTGGCTGCAGTACACGCTAACGTGTACTGCCTCGCCAATACAGCCTACGAATTACGCAACAGGTCGATGAATTAGGAATAAAAGAGATATCGATTAAAATCTGTCAATTCGGTGTGGCTGCAGTGCACGCACGCGTGCACTGCCTCGCCACAACAGAATATAAAGTCACCACAATTCCGATACAACACTGAATCAAGTGACACCAACCTCACAGCAAAATGTTAATCCATGACAAGGTGATAACACATATGTTCTACATGAATGCATATGCAAGCGATCAGGTACTAGCTCCAACAAGGATATCAATATCATCACCGAAATAGGTGATCAAAGTCAAAGATCAAAGTCAAGTGAAGTCAAGACAGTGAAATGTTTCAAGTCAGAAGTGCTTAAATTCACAGTAAAGTTTAAAAGAAAATATCACAACCAAAGTAATTCAACTCGAGTCAACAGCAGTTTTTAAATGGTCAGGAGAATCAAAACTAAGTCAAACTCAATCAATGATGAATTCATGCAAGCTACAATGCAACCAAGTGATAAGCTACCTAGACTTGTGGCAAGTGGTGAAGTAAATGTCACGGCAATATCAATATGACAGTGATAAACCACCGACTACAGTAAACAGCAGGTGATACAGGGCAAGACCAACAAAACCAAGACATCTTGCAGCTACAAAGCAGCCAACAGAAGTATAGTCTTAACAATGGAGAGAAAGTGAAGATGCAATTATCAATGCCACTATCTTAATAGTTATAGTGAAACAAGTTAAGGCAGCAAGCATTCACGAACATAAATACAAGCTGAATGACTCAAGGGGTAAAGGTGATATGCACCACGCACAGAGAAGCTCAAGTATATAACTCGAAGCAATGCGCCAAGTTCACCCTGAAAGCCCAAATTCATCACATAAACAACAACAAAAATCGAAGCTAGGTGAAGGCGAACAAATGTTGTCAGGGGCAGTAAACTATATGGCCAAAGTCAAACAGAATCACTTTCGAAGAGCACCGAGACGAAGTCAGGAACAATACAAATGCAACCTCAAGTGATACTAGAAGCAATTATACATACGCAGTGCAAACATGATATTCAAACTGCAGATCCAAGAAATGACCGAAGTCAAATGTAATAGCAGTTTTGAACAAAGACAGAGGCAGTAGTTTATCAAAATAAACAATTCGAACAAATCCAATTCAAAGCCAGTGCTACCAAAAGTCACATATTATCACAACATTAAAATGACCGAAGTCAGGTGATGTTAAATGATCAAGTCGATAAAGTTTCAAAGTAATGATATACAGACAAGTTTCAAAATGATCGAAGCCGTGTGTCGAACAAGCTAAAGATATCAATGTCACTGACTCAAGTGCACAGCAACTAACCCATATACAGGATTCAACTCAAGTGCAATAAAATGATGTCACAAGGTCAAATCCAAATGTCAGGTAACACCAACGAATTCAAATGCAGACCAGGCCGTATTCAAGGTAAGGGGTTTTAAAATACTCAGTAATGAGTTTCACAAAGAGATAAATGGCCGAAGACCAAATGAATCAATTCGAAGGCCAGGGAATCCAAAACAACAATTTCCAACCGAAATCAAAACTCATGAAAACCAAGAAACCAAAAACAATGACTCTGAATTAGATGTGAGTAGTATAATTTACTCACCTTCTTCGACGTGGCAACCGAGAGCAACGGGGAATCGAAAGCCCCAATTTCACCAGTTTGGAACGAGGAGAACGAAGCCCTAATCTGCTAAAGGCCAAAGTCCTAGCGAATCTCCAAGAACCCAAAAGTAAGGTCGAAGCCATAGCAAGACTCACAGGAACGAACGCGAGAATTGAAGGAGCAGCCATTATTTATTTTCTTCGTTCGATTATAATGTAGGGTTTCGAATGATAAGTTTAAAGAGGAGGGAACGGTTTATTTTATTTATCACGGCAAAAGGAAAAAGCATGGGCCAAAACAAGTTTCAAAGCCCAAACTATTTTATAAAAGAATTTCACAACTCTAAAAAGGATTTAAATCGATTCAAATCTGCAATAGCACTTAACAATCGATTTCAATCGTCTAGAGACGAAATTTAATTGGTACGAAATACTGGGTTGTTACAACTAGATTTTGACATGTAAATAATTGATTTTTGACCCAATTTTTATAGTAGTTAATATAATTAAAGTAAATAAAAAACATAAAGAAAAATAATGAAAAAACATGTGTAACGACCCGGAAATTTCGAACCCGAAAATTCCAAATAGTTAGGAGAAAAAGAAAGAGATAGAAGAAAGAAACAGAAAGAAGAAAGAAGAACAGAAAACACAACATCTCACATTCGCAGCGGATTAAATATAATAACAAATTATAGCTTTGATACCAAATGTGACGACCCGGAAATTTCGAACCCGAAAATTCCAGATAGTTAGAAGAAAAAGAAAGAGATAGAAGAAAGAAACAGAATAAGACACAGATTCTCACATTCGCAGCGGATCAAATTACAATAGCAAATAATAATATCAGTTATACAAAGAAAAACTGTATCAGTTAATTACATTTTTATATATCAGAGTTACAACATTTCTTAATCACTGGACAGTTAAAATAACTCGTCCCAATAAATAACAATATATCACACTCCATACGTTCCTGCCATCCAGCTCGCCTCCTGAGCTCCAGAACGTCCTTACCTGGAAATCTGTAATACTCGGTCTGACCCGAGCATTACATCAAAGTAACACCCGGGTCAGGCTGGAAACCAGCGTGAGTAAACCCATATAATTTTGAAATGCCAAGTTATAAACTTATTTGCAACCCAAGGTAACTCGTACCTTCGTACGAGTTCTTAACTAGTTATAGTCAAAACTTATTCCACAAAACAATACTAAGTACCGTTACTTAGTTTTTAAATGGTCCAGTTTACTTAAATCATATTTAAATTAAGTATTCTTAAATTCATATCAATACTAATTTAACCTTATTACCCTTATAAATCAATTATTTGAATTATTTTAAATCTCATTATTCAAAACAAATTATTAACTTGATTTACAAAATCATAATATTAACCTTACTTGGAGATAAAGTATTTATAAATCATTTCTAGATTTAAAACTTCAAATTTATCAAGTTTTAAACTAATTTATTTTCAATATAAATTGAAAATTTGTTATTAAAACATTTTTTCCAAACTTTAACTTAAACTTTAATTTAACTTTGCTTTAAAATCTCAAACCGGTTATTTAAAATAAAACAACCCGAGCACTCACTTAAATTTCCCGAGTAAACTACACTAAAACCCCGAGTCACTCTCGAGTAAATCCACTCACGCCTCCGCTTCGAGTCTTCCACGCTTCATTTCCCACAATTCCGGTCCATCCCGATGCCATGGCGACAATGCATTCGCCTCGACTACCAGTTCGACCAAACCAAATCCCTAAACCCTATTCCTCCTTCGCCGCACCACCACGGCGATCAGAAAAATCGCCTACCAATTTTCCTGTACTCACTAACCCAAAAGCTACCTCCGACCTCAAACTTGACCAATATCGTCTCGCCCATCGTCGGCAATTGTTGAAACATCGAGTTATCAAAGTATTTTTATAAAAACTAATTTAGTAATATTATAAAGATTTTTAAAGTGTTTTAAAAAAAAATACTGAATAAATTCTGGCTTCGTTTCTTTTCGAGGACGAAATGATTCTAAGGGGGGTGGAATGTGATAACCCGAATTTTTGGGCATCTGTTAATTGGAAATTAACAGAATTAAATTTATTAAAATACTTATTTGTAAATTGAACAAATGAAATTCAGAGATATATCTGAATATATATAAGAATCTGAATTATAATAATGCTGGGTTTTTAATATTGGATAGATATGTAGTTGATAATCTCCTTTATAATTATTTAAAATTGGTAAAAATTGTTGTTTCCAAAACAATAATAATGTATTATTTTTATTTATATAAATGGATTTTAAATAGAATTATTATTTACAAATTAAATTTGTGTTTGTTTAAAATATATATATTTATATGAGTGATTTTAAGTTGAATTTGAATTTGGAATTCTAAAGATAATATTTTTAAAGTAAATTGGATTAGAATATATATATATATACATATGAGATTTACTAAGTATAAATTAAGTAAGATATTAACTAAATAGAAATTAAATACAAAGGTTTATAAAACATTTAAAGATATATTTATACATACAAAATTCAAGTGTTGAAATATTAACATATAAATTAACAAATGTAAGTTACTTAGCTTATGTAAATGACAAGTGTTAGGTTTTCATACAAGTGTTAGTTTAGAAAAGAACAAGTGGAAAAAAAAACTTTATTTTCTTTTGAATTTTAAGTAACAAAGGTTTAAGGAAATACCAGGTTTCCATTTTTCTTTCAAAAACCTGAAACCTGTAAACAGAGAAGAATTCAAAACATCAAGCAACGTTTTCAATTTATCAAACCAAAACAAGGGGTAGATCAAGCAAAGATTTAATGCAGATTCAAAACACAACTTCAAGATTCAGCTACAAAGCAAAATGCAGATAATCATCTAACAACAACCCTTTATAAACCTGGAACATCTAAGCAGATCAAAGCAAATCCATCTCAGTTTTAAAAGCATGGTTTCAAGCTAATCAAAGTTTTCCAGTTTTAAGCTTCTCTGTTCAACATTTTAAAAACAGGTGAGTAAAACTCTTATTTAAAAATGGTTTTAGATATTGCATGTGATGATTTTGTGTGATAAAGTTGGGATATTGTTTGCATGCTTCATTTCATCTGAATATTTGTATGGAAATGCTTGGTTTCATATGTGAATGTCTGAAAAAAAATATACTGGTACTCTGTTATGAGTAACAGGTTAGCAACCATCACAAATAATACCTATCTCTCTATAAAATCAAAACTAGACTGATTATAGAAAAGAAATTGTTAATAACAATGAGTTCTCATTTTTAAAAATAATTTTAAGTTATTTTGTTTGCTATGTATACTGTAAGTTTAAAGATTTACAGTAAAAATAAGGAAATGGGTAAAAAATCAATTATGATAATTTATGTATCTAATTGTATAATCTGGATTGTGAATACGAATCGTGAATTTTGAAATAAACTTTAAAAATTTTAAGGGTGTATAGGCCGAGATATTGCATGTTGGTCGATCTATGGGTTTTGATCATTTGCCGTTGATCGGCGTGGTGATTGGTGTTGGAATTTTGGTCGAGGCTAGTTTTCGAAGTGTGGATGATGGGAAAAATACTGGTGATTTTTCTTGATGGCCATGGTGTTCGAATTTGAATGAACTAGGGTTTATACGGGTTTGTGGTTCGGTTGGGTTGGAGAAGCATTTGCGACTTGGAAATTGGACCAGAGGCAATCGCGATATGGGGAATGGTGGCGTGGAGGTCCGGTGATGCTTTGGAGAGGTCGCTGGAGCTTCCGGTGGTAGCGATCGTGGGTGGCAAGGGGTTTTGTGGTCTGATGTTCTACAGTTTTTCGAGCTTAGGGGTCGATTCTGTTTTGAGTGTTATCTGTTCGATCTGGAAGCTCAGTTGTAGTCGCGTGTGGTCGTGTGATCGTAGATGATGGCCGCGTTGACCAACGGTGGTCGGAATTGTTGGGGTACGTGCACCACGTGCACGTTATATCTGGTAGGTTGGTGTTTTCGGGGAAGACGAGTTTCTGTTCGAAGGAAGCTCGCGTTTTTCTCTGTGTTGACTCGAAGTAGAATGGTGCTTGATTTGCTTCGGGGCAGGCGCGTTTGTTTTGGATGTTTGTCTCGAGCAAATGGATTGTTGCTTTTTAGTTTAATACTGTATAATGATAAAGTACAGATTCAACCTGTAGCTTGAAATAAATTTAGATCAAGTATTAAATTATAAGAGATTTCAAGAGTTATTAGAAATTAATAAAGATAAAGGATTTATCTTTAAGATGATGAAGGTTTTGGATAACAAATGGTTAATTAAATTAACAAAGTAATTTTAGGAGAAATTAATTAATTTAACATTAATTATTTGGTAAAGTTAATTTGTAATTTATTTTAAATCTTTAATTTAAAATGAATTAAAAGAAGTTTAGAAGTGAATGGTTTTAACTTGAAATATTTTAAGCCTTTTGTTAATAATAAATATAGTGGTTATAAAGGCTAATTTTTATTTTAAAGATTAAGTAAGGTTTAATGATTTTGGTTCATTAAATTAATAAGTAATTAAAGAATAATTTAATAATTTAATTAATTAATTAATGGTTTAGTGTTAATTAATTAAATAATTAGGATTATAAGTAAATTAATTAAGTGTTAATTAATTTGGGATTTAGAATCATTTGTTAAATAAGTATGAGTTATTAATAAATGATTAGGAATTAATTAATCAAGTGATTAGAGATTAATTAAGTAATTAATTAAATAATTAGAGATTTATTAATTGGTAATTAAGAATTTATTAAGTTATAATCAATAAATAGTTGATTAAAGTTTAATTACTTAAAGAAAGTAATTAAAGAATTATTAATAATTAATGAGGGATCATTAATTAGGGATTATTTAATAATTAATAAATGATAAATTAATTGAGAATGGTAACTATTAATCTTGCATATAGATGATAAACCTAAATTGAATACCTTGGTTGTCTGAATATCTCTGATATATGAATTGTGGTGTACTATGATATGATATGATGGGTTGAACAGTAATATGGTGGGTTATCTATCGATAATGAATTGTTGTGTGAATATGATACCCTGTATTTAATTTGATATGTGTTCACTTAGACAACTTAGATAAAGATGACATTGATTTCGAAGAGACCGGGGTCGGGTATCAACTAATACCCAAAACCACTTCGAACTTGTAATCTACAATGATTCTTTATAGATTGATGTGTGATATCAATAGGCTGTAATGGAATAATTTAAATGACTGGACCATTTGAAACTAAGTGAAGGTACTAGGGATTGATTTGTGAATATAAGTGTTGACTATAACAAGTTGTGAACTGGTAGAATGAATGAGTTACCCCGGGTTTTAATTAAGTTCTATACATTGGAATTTCATGTTAGATGGGTTTACTCACGCTGGTTTCCAGCCTGACCCGGGTGTTACTTTGATGTAATGCTCGGGTCAGACCGAGTATTACAGATTTCAGGTAAGGACGTTCTGGAGCTCAGGAGGTGAACTGGATGGCAGAAACGTATGGAGTATATTCCGCTGTGATATTATAGTTGTCTGAGACATGTTAATTCTAACTGTCTAGTACATTTGTGAATGTTGTAACTCTGATGTATTAAAATGTAATTAACAAATACAGTTTTCTTTGTATAACTGATATTATTATTTGTTATTATATTTAATCCGCTGCGAATGTGAGATGTTGTGTTCTCTGTTCTTCTTTCTTCTTTCTGTTTCTTTCTCCTATCTCTTTCTTTTTCTTCTAACTATCTGGAATTTTTGGGTTCGAAAATTCCAGGCCGTTACATTTGGATGAAACGACCCGACTTCCTATGCGCAGGAAGACTCATCATTATTAAGAAAGAAAGGGATAGAAAAGAGAAAGATAGAGAAGAAAGAAGAAACACATCAGAATCTAAACAGCGGAACGAATAAATTATATTAATCAAATAAGATATTACATTGTATCATATACATCAGAGATACACAGCTTATACAACACATGTCTAGTTATTACAACTCAAAATACAACTTAAACAAACGACTCAGAGAATCAACACAGCGGAAATACAGATATCTACACGCTGAAGCCTCCTGCTCCATTGCTCCTTCAGAATTCGTTAAAGCAAACCTGAATCCCTTGGCTACTCGTAAAAATTTGAGTACCCAAGAGTTTAATAAAACAGAAAATAAACACTTGGGTCAGACATGGGTCTGGTGTGAGTAAACGGGTTAAAGTTGTTTAACTTCAAAACCTTTTGAAACAAAGGTATCACGTAAGACTCCCCACAAATAAACATGGGTAAGTTTTTACCTTACGCTAACCAAAACATTTGATAGGAAATCCAGTTATATTATAATAGGGTCTAGGGTTTTCAAGTAAAATACAGAAATAGCTGGAATGCTTACATCTCACGTTCCAACATAGTTGGGCACAACTAAATCGTACGGCACTTATTGGATTTTGGATTCCATACAATGGCAGGGCTACCGGGGTACCGCCCGTCACAGTACGTGGCCTAGATCAACGTACCGAGGATCACGCCCAATCCCCTGCAACACAAGGCCGGAACCATCCCTTACTGGATAATTCCCGCATAAGAAACCCCGCGGTTGGAGCCAGCAACCGCCCACACAGTCGAAATAAAAAGGGACTCTAGACAGGGGAATCTTATACTACTTGGGTGCTACCCACTAACCTTGCTGCACCTCCATCTTAGGACACAATCCATGGTTACTGCATCTCCTCACGCAGATACTACTCCTTGAGGTATCAAGATACCATCATTTGCTTCTGCTCAACCAACAGATCCAAACTCTCAAAAATCCACTCACCCGAGCGCGATCAAACTTATACTTCAATGTTGGACTCCGAACCTTAACAGGTTTCCTTCAGAGATCAGAGAAATCCTTACACCATATCAAAGCTCACTCGAGACGGTATTAGGTCTACAGTCTCGACATATACACTTCCAACCTCAAACATTCAAACTCCAACCATTGGTAGTCGTGTTACACACACCAATACCCTATCTACCGTTATAACTTATATTGGAAAACCCGAACAGGTAACCCAACAAATAGGTAGAAATATAGATATATGTATTTCCGCTGTGTTGATTCTCTGAGTCGTTTGTTTAAGTTGTATTTTGAGTTGTAATAACTAGACATGTGTTGTATAAGCTGTGTATCTCTGATGTATATGATACAATGTAATATCTTATTTGATTAATATAATTTATTCGTTCCGCTGTTTATATTCTGATGTGTTTCTTCTTTCTTCTCTATCTTTCTCTTTTCTATCCCTTTCTTTCTTAATAATGATGCGTCTTCCTGCGCATAGGAAGTCGGGTCGTTTCATTTATCATAGATATATCCAATATACTGTGACGACCCGGCTTTTTCTACATAAAAAGTCGTATCATCAAGAAGAAAGAAAGGGATAGAAAAGAGATAAGATAGAGAAGAAAGAAAGAAACACATCAGAATCTAAACAGCGGAACGAATAAATTATATTAATCAAATAAGATATTACATTGTATCATATACAACAACTATCAGAGTTACACAGCTTATACAACACATACTAGACAATTATAAACACCTGTCTAGTTATTACAACTCAGATACAACTTAAACAAAAGACTCAGATATCAACACAGCGGAACCACTTATATATCTACAAACGCTGAAGCCTCCTGCTACATTGCTCCTCCATAGATTCGTCAAGCAAACCTGAATCCCTTGGCTACTCGTAAAAATTTGAGTACCCAAGTGTTTAATAAAAATTAATTAATGAATTAAGAATTATTTAGTAATGGAATTACTTATTTGTTAGGTAATTAATTAAGAAAGTAATCAAGATTATTAATGGAAGTAATTAGAAGATAATTACTTATGTAAGTAATTAAAAGTTAATTACTTAATTATTTTAGTTAAGTAATTAAAGTGATTAATTAATTAAAAATATGTGATATAATATGTCTGGGTTAAAACAGTGACACCCTGTATTTAAAGTTGAGTTGTATTTCATTTGAATAACTTGAGTTAGGATGGCGTTGAATTCGAAGAGACCGGGATCGGGTATCAGCAATATCCGGAACCACTTCGATTAGTAATCTTTAATTCTTTATAGATGTGATTATGGAATCTAATAGGCTGAAATGAGATAAATTTAAGTAAACTGGACCATTTAAAAACTAAGTAACGGTACTTAGTATTGTTTTGTGGAATAAGTTTTGACTATAACTAGTTAAGAACTCGTACGAAGGTACGAGTTACCTTGGGTTGCAAATAAGTTTATAACTTGGCATTTCAAAATTATAAACTCTTGGGTAACTCTGATATGTGTAAAAACTATGTAATGGATATGTGATATATTATATTTTGTTCTGTTTCCGCTGTGAGATTCTGATATCTGTTGTTCTTTCTTCTATCTTTTCTATTTCTATCTATTTCTTTCTTATTGATGATACGATTTTCTGTGGAATGAAAGTCGGGTCGTCACAGTCAAATGTGACGACCTGGAAATTTCGAACCCGAAAATTCCAGATAGTTAGAAGAAAAAGAAAGAGATAGAAGAAAGAAACAGAATAAGACACAGATTCTCACATTCGCAGCGGATCAAATTACAATAGCAAATAATAATATCAGTTATACAAAGAAAAACTGTATCAGTTAATTACATTTTTATATATCAGAGTTACAACATTTCTTAATCACTGGACAGTTAAAATAACTCGTCCCAATAAATAACAATATATCACACTCCATACGTTCCTGCCATCCAGCTCGCCTCCTGAGCTCCAGAACGTCCTTACCTGGAAATCTGTAATACTCGGTCTGACCCGAGCAAAAGTCACGACCCGACTTTCATCGACCAGAAAGTCGTATCGCTAATAAGAAAGAAAGGGATAGAAAGAGAAAAGAAGAGAAGAAAGAAAGAAACAACAACAGAATCTAAACAGCGGAACGAATAAATTATATTTATAACACAACTATTACATAGTATCATATACAACTACTACCAAGCTTTCGCTGCTCAACTCTGATCTAGATGTCGTCTATGAACTCGAACACAAACTAGATCAACACTCCAGAAAATTTCTGACAACTCTATAACTCCTACATCTTCTAGAGATGCCTCAAACCCAAGCAAAGATTTCCCAAGAGAATACTCAATTATCGCAAGTCACTTTTGCGATTTTATCCAGTCCAATATCCAAAAATTACTGTTCTTTCTTAATCCATCAAAACAGTCTAGTGCTTGACCAATCCATTTGAAAAAAATGAATCTACTCTGCAGCTTCTGAACTCCAATTCTAAGAAACTTCTAAGCCAAAAGATCTTCCAACAGATCCAAACTCTCAAAAATCTGCCCACACGAGCATGATCAAACTTATACTTCAATGATAAACTCTGAACCTTAACAGGTTTCCTTCAGAGATCAATGAAATTCTTATACCATATATTAGTATTACAGATTTCCAGGTAAGGACGTTCTGAAGCTCAGGAGGCGAGCTGGATGGCAGGAACGTATGGAGTATATTCCGCTGTGTATTTGAGAGTTGTATTGATAGTTGTCAGAGACATGTTAATTCTAACTATCTAGAATATTTGTGAATGTTGTAACTCTGATGTATTAAAATGTAATTATCAAATACAGTTTTTTCTTGTATAACTGATATTATTATTTGATATTGTATTTTGATCCGCTGCGAATGTGAGAATCTGTGTCTTGTGCTGTTCTTTCTTCTATCTCTTTTCTTTTTCTTCTAACTATCTGGAAATTTCGGGATCGAAATTTCCGGGCCGTTACATTTGGTATCAGAGAATTACTCAAACCCAATTCATGTTCATCACGCGAATTTCCCCTAAATACTCACATTAGTTTATTTAATCTATAATTACCCCCAAATGTTAATTAATTCCAGATAAAACCTTTATCTTTATTAATTACTTAATTACTTCATTAAATTACCCTTGGAAACACTTACTAATTTAATTTAAATAATTGACCTAATATAAACTTATTCAAATCAAAATAACAAATCTTAAAACATTTGACTTAAAATTTTAAATCTCGGAAACCTGCTTGATAATTGATCACTACTCTTTTTATTTTGAAATCACTTAAAATTTATAATTATATAATTTTCTTACAAGGGATTCAGGTTTAGCTTTGACGAATATTCTGGAGGAGCAATGGAGCAGGAGGCTTCGGCGTTCGTAGATATAGTATTCCGCTGTGTTGATATCTGTGATAGTGTCTTGTCTTGTATTTGAGTTGTAATGTCTAGACAGATGGTTATAACTGTCTAGTAAGTGATGTATATGCTGGGTAACTCTGTAAATTGTTGTATACTATGTAATAGTATATGTTATTAATATAATTTATTCGTTCCGCTGTGAGATCGTTGTTGTTGTTTCTTTCTTTCTTCTCTTCTTTTCTATTTTCTACCCCTTTCTTTCTTCATAATGATGCGACTTTCTGGGCATAGGAAGTCGGGTCGTCACATTAAATATTATTTTATATTTTTTTATTAAATTTAATTTTTTTTATTTACATTACTTTTTATTTTATATATTTTTAATATTAATTTTTTTATTCATTATAATTTTATTTATATTATTATTTATATTATCTATTTATTTTTCTTATTATTATTTTTCTTTATATTTTTTTCATAATTTATTTCTTTATTATTATTATTTTTATTTTTATTTTTTTTTTATTTTTTTTTATATTTTTTTTTTTTTTACATTTTTTTTTCATTTTTTATATTTTTTTTATTATTTTTCAATTTTTTTTTTTATATTTTTTCTATTTCATATTTTTTTTTATATTTTTTATTTTATTATTTTTATTTATTTACTATTTTTTATTAATATTTTTTTTTTCTTATTTCTTTATTTTATTATTATATTTTTTTTATTTTTTTTTAT
The DNA here is from genome assembly GCA_030737815.1 of Allium fistulosum. Lineage (NCBI taxonomy): Eukaryota > Viridiplantae > Streptophyta > Magnoliopsida > Asparagales > Amaryllidaceae > Allium > Allium fistulosum. The sequence continues at coordinate 284,724,718 of CM060904.1, read as the reverse complement.
TATTTTAATTTTATTTTTTTATTTATTTATTTTTTTTTATTCATAATTTTTTATATATTTATTTTATTATTTTTTTTTTTTTTCATTTTTTTTTTTTTTATATTTTCATTTTTTTTTATTTTTTTTTATTTACGACAAACGTTTAATTTGGATCGATGTGGTATTCGGATATCCAAATCTGGAAACCCGATCCCGGTCTCATCGAAATCCAAAACGTGTCTTTTAAGGCCAAGTTGTTTAAAGGTTTAAACAATTCAATTCAATACTTGAATTCACACAGCATTAACATAGATAAATATCACATATTTATCACAGATATATCCAATATCATATCACAGAATATCATAGTATATCATCCAATAGATATCAACCAAATCAGACATTCTACTCAACCATCATTCATTTCTTAAATCATAACTGAGTAAAATGTCTGATTTGGTTGATATCTATTGGATGATATACTATGATATTCTGTGATATGATATTGGATATATCTGTGATAAATATGTGATATTTATCTATGTTAATGCTGTGTGAATTCAAGTATTGAATTGAATTGTTTAAACCTTTAAACAACTTGGCCTTAAAAGACACGTTTTGGATTTCGATGAGACCGGGATCGGGTTTCCAGATTTGGATATCCGAATACCACATCGATCCAAATTAAACGTTTGTCGTAAATAAAAATGTTTACAAGTGTTAAAATCAATGCCTAATTATGTTTAAATCCTTGTCTTAAAGGTATTTATGTTTTCTTAATTATGTAATATGAATATGTATTGACATTTATGTATTTATGTAAATGTGAATTAGTACTAAATTTATTTATGTTTATATATATAAACCATTTAAATTAAAGAGATATTAAAAAGAAGGCTTATTTAAAACTATATATATTTATAACTATTTTATGCTAAGCACTTTAAAGAAAACAAAAACTTTATTTAAACTATCATATTTTTAAATGTGACGACCCGACTTCCTATGCCCAGAAAGTCGCATCATTATGAAGAAAGAAAGGGATAGAAAAGAGAAAGAAGAGAAGAAAGAAAGAAACAACAACAACGATCTCATTTATTTTAAATTTTAAATCCAAGCTTATCTATTTACAATATATACAATTGTATATACATTATAAATAGAAATCATCCTATAAATTTTTAAAGGATAAATTCACTATTTAAATAATTAAATATTAAACTCTTGGGTACTCAAATTTTTACGAGTAGCCAAGGGATTCAGGTTTGCTTTGACGAATCTTTGGAGGAGCAATGGAGCAGGAGGCTTCAGCGTTCGTAGATATAGTGTTCCGCTGTGTTAGTCTGTATGAGTCATTTGTTGAGTGTATTTGAGTTGTAATGACTAGACAGATGTTTATAACTGTCTAGTATGTGTTGTATAAGCTGTGTATCTCTGATGTATATGATACAATGTAATATCTTATTTGATTAATATAATTTATTCGTTCCGCTGTTTAGATTCTGATGTGTTTCTTTCTTTCTTCTCTATCTTATCTCTTTTCTATCCCTTTCTTTCTTCTTGATGATACGACTTTTTGTGGAGAAAAAGTCGGGTCGTCACAGTTGGTAAAATTAAAAATAAAGGTTGAGTTAATTTAAAAGTAAAGGAATTGTGATTTAAGGAATTAAATCAATTTTAACTCGAATTTATATAATTCGAGATAGTTTAAAATTGAGATTTAAATTGAATTAGTTCAAACTGAATTTGATTTGAATAAATGGGAATTGTGATTTAAGATAAATAAGTTTAAAATTCAAATGGAAAATTTGAAATGGATTAATTTAAAATAAAAATTGAAGATTGAATGAGTTCAAAATTCAAATGGGAATTGGGATTAATTCATATAGAAATTGAAATGATTTGAAATTTAAGTGGATACAATTTGAAATTAGTTTGAATAATTTGAAATTGTAATTAAAGTGAATATGTTTAAAATCAAATGGAATTTGATTTGAATTTGGAAAGGAATTAAGATTAATTCAACTTGAATTGAAATTTCATGTTAGATAAGTTTACTCACGCTGGTTTCCAGCCTGACCCGGGTGTTACTTTGATGTAATGCTCGGGTCAGACCGAGTATTACAGATTTCCAGGTAAGGACGTTCTGGAGCTCAAGAGGCGAGCTGGATGGCAGGAACGTATAGAGAGTGATATATTGTTATTTATTGGGACGAGTTATTTTAACTGTTCAGTGATTGTGAAATGTTGTAACTCTGATGTATTAAAATGTAATTGACTGATACAGTTTCTTTGTATAACTGATATTATTATTTGATATTGTATTTTAATCCGCTGCGAATGTGAGAATCTGTGTCTTGTTCTGTTTCTATCTTCTATCTCTTTTCTTTTTCTTCTAACTATCTGGAATTTTCGGGTTCGGAATTCCGGGTCGTTACATTTTTTATATATTATATAATTTTATAATTTCATTTAATTTTCTTTTTATTATTTTTATATTTTTTAATTACTTATTTCTATTTTTTATCATTATTATAATTTTTTTTTATCCATTTATATTTTATTATTATTTTTAATTTTTTTATATTTTATTTTTTTATTTTTTTTTTCTTTATTTTATTATACTTTTAATATTTTTTTCTATTATTTTATTTTTATTATTTTTAATAATTTATTTTATTTATCTATTTTAATTTATATATTTTTTTTTTATTTTTTTTAATTTATATTTTTTTTTTATAACTTATTAATTTTATACATTTATCTTTTTTCTTTTTTTATTTATTTCATCATAAATTTTTTATTTTTTTTATTTTTATTAATTATACTGTAACGACCCAGAATTTTCGAACCCGAAAATTCCAGATAGTTAGGAGAAAAAGAAAAGAGATAGAAGAAAGAAAGAAGAACAGAAAACACAACATCTCACATTCGCAGCGGATTAAATATAATAACAAATAATAGCATTTATACAAAGAAAACCTGTATTTGTTAATTACATTTTTATACATCAGAGTTACAACATTCACAAATATACTAGACAGTTAGAATTAACATGTCTCAGACAACTATAATATATCACAGCGGAATACACTCCATACGTTCCTGCCATCCAGCTCGCCTCTTGAGCTCCAGAACGTCCTTACCTGGAAATCTGTAATACTCGGTCTGACCCGAGCATTACATCAAAGTAACACCCGGGTCAGGCTGGAAACCAGCGTGAGTAAACTCATCTAACAAGAAATTCCAATCCATAGAACTTATTTAAAACCCGGGGTAACTCGTACTTTACTATAAGTAAAACAACTTATATAGTCAACACATATGTTCACAAAACAATATCTAAGTATCCAACTTAGTTTAAATGGTCCATATTATCCCAAACCGGCCTATTGATTTCACATATCAATCTATAAAGAATTATAGAAGATTCCCAATCGAAGTGGTTTCGGGTATTAACTAATACCCGACTCATGTCTCTTCGAATCCAATGTCATCTTAACCCAAGTTATTCAAATGAAATACAATTCAAACTTTAAATATAGGGTGTCACTATTTTAATCCAAATATATTGTATCACATAGCATTCCATATCACATACCAGAGATATCAACTAATCTAAGCATACAATATCATTCAATCATTCATAGCAAGATTAATCAACCATACCATCTATAATTAATTTAATTAAAGACACTTGGCATTGTGACGACCCGGAATTTTTGTATATTTGAAATGGGAATATTTAGTTTATTTTAAATATTCGAAGGTTAAATTTTAACTTTATTTTCAAATATACAGTATTTATTGGATGATAGATTATTGAATTAAACAATCGAAAATAGGGTAAAATAGAGAATCCTGAGTTTCGAGCCTGTTAAAAATAGTTTAAAGGTTCAGAAAGTTTATATTGATAATATTGAAGATAAAAAAAATTCTAAAATTGAATTTAAAAGCGTTTTGTTCAGTTTTAAAAGTATATCGTTTAAATTGAATTTAAAAATAGCCTTCCGAGGCACAGTCTCGGAATTCGACGAAACCAGTTCCATTGGATCCGTAATATTGTATTATTACCGGATTTCAAATTTCGTAGTATTCAGGGTTGTCGTGTGGTCGTACGGTCGATAAACGCGTTGGAAATTTATATCGAATTTAAATTTTAAATTTATATTTGTATTGGTCTAGTCAATTCATCAGCCCTTTCTATCTTTTCCAGCCACCCTACTTCTGAAACGCTGCCCTACCCAAAACTAAAATCACGTGTTCCTTCTCGTTCCTTCGAAAAACATACAGAAAGAAATACAAATGAATAATCGAGCCTTCCTTCCATTTTTCTCATAAATGAAAATTCTCCTTCCCTTTCAAATAAATTTTGTGACTTAAAGATAATGGCCGCCTTCAGTTCAAAATCATGTTCATCTCCTCCCTTCAGTTGTTCAATATAGAACGTTCTTGGCCTTCATTTTCAAAATCGTTAACCCTAAATCAAAAGAAAAGGGGCACTCGAATTCGATTTCGAAACTGGGAAGGGGATCGCGTATCTCAACCGCGAGAAGGAGTTTCGATCTGGGGTTTCTCGTCTGGCAGATGGGGAGAACTCGCGGCGATATGTTTCATGATGGCACTGTGCTCAAGTGGAGCTCGTCTATTTCGAGATGCAAGTCGCGGCGTGGGCTGTGGGGAGCACGACGTCGGAGGCAAGGGGAGTTCGAGCTCGATGTCAGTGAGGTTGTGGAGTTGCGAAATCAAAGGAGTTGGGATCTCGAAGGCCTGAGCGTGGGGTCGGCTTCATTGTGCTGTCGAGAATCGCGGTCGTGGGAGTTGGTCCTGCTCGAGTTTGCAGCGCCTTAGTTGAAATAAGGCGTGGTGGTGGTCGTGATCGGTGAGCTATCATCAGTGAGGTATAAATATTTATATATGATTTCGTTTTCAATTTAAAATTTTATAACATACAGAGGAAGAGATATATTCACAGAGAGATATTTATGCAGTATTTATTTATATATATATATACTTGTTCAGAGAAGTTTTATATAATAAATTACAGTAAGGTATTTATGCTTATTGTTTTTCAATTTAAGGATTTACACTTTTACTTAAATTTTATAAGTTAACAGAAGAAAAAATGTTGTAGGGTTTATAAAGATTTGATTTTTAGGTATAAGTGATTTTAAGCAGGAAATAAAAGTGAATATTTTTATTCTACTAGTTTAATTTTAAAATAAATGGGTTGAATATTTAACTATTTTAGTTACAGAAAGGATTTTAAGGAAAAGTTAGTCTAAATTAAATTATTCAACGAAATAAATTATTGGTTTAAACCCAACTTATTTCTGTAGAATGATTTATTGGTCAATTCAAATTTTAAAATGGAAAATAATTAACTGGTAATAAATTGTTTGGTAAGTCCAAATAATAATAAATTGTGAATTCTTTATTCAAGGTCAAAATCTGAAGTGAACAAGTCGAGATGGGATTGGATTTCATATTAAAAGCAAAGGTGAGTTAATCTCACTCAGTTAAATTATAATTTAAATTTAATTGGTTAAATTTAAATATTGATGGATGATTGAATTGATTGATATGGTATATAGTAGTATATACCAATATATATATATTGGCATATGTATATATTGGAGTGTTGATATTCCCGCATTATATAGCGGATGAGACCCTATGCGCCGCATAATAGCGGATGATATTTTATAAAACCCATATACCGCGATATTCCACCTCGAAGTGGAATTGGTATTGTGCTAACATCTGTGGATGTAGGGAAACAGGTTGGAGGGATCCAACTGGATTCCTCAAAAATATTTAATTTTGTTAAATATTCTGTGATATGATTTTTGATATCCTGTGATGAATTATATGGATAATTGGATGTTATGGTTTGGTTGGACTGATTTGGATGTGTTGAATTATCAAAATCTCTAGAATGGAATTTTTGAAAAGAAATAAAAGAGTAAATTCTTAAGTAAAATAATTATAAAGAGTTTGGAATAAATTTGAGAATAAATCTGATTAAGAATAAAAGTGATTTCCAAAATTCTAATAAATATGGAAAAGAGGAATTTTGAATAAACAGAGAAATATTGAAATTTAAGAAAACTTATGTGATATTATTTAAAGGAATAAATAATTTATTTTAATTCAATGTTTAAATGTAATTAAAAGGAAAGAAGGAACTTGGGAAATCTGAAACTTGTGTTTCAGTTTAAAGATTTTAAATCATAATGAGAAATAAAATCTGGAAGTTAATGAACTTGGAAATAAATGGATTAAGTAAGGAAATTTATTTCAAAGTAAATTAAATTGGAGAATCAATTGTTAATTGATTTAAATATTTTGGGATTTGAAATTTAAGAGAAATGAGATTTTGGAGATATAAACTGGGTTTATAAAGTGAAATGGAATATCAGAGGATATTTGAAATATAAATTCAAGGTGGGAATTTATAAAAGGAATATGAATTGGTTTAAAAATAAGTGTTGATTTATTTTTAAAAGGATGTGAAGAGAAGTGTATTTCTCTGGATAGCCAAGTACGTTTTCAAAGCAATTTTTAATATAAGTTAAAAGTTCTAATTTGTTTAAAAATGCATGTTTTAGGAAATTGATTATTTCTAAAGGTTAATTTCCAAAGTAAGTATTTTCAAAAATCTATTATTGTAGTAATTATATAAAAGTGATTTGGTATTATGTTTTAAAGAGGAAATTTAGTTTATATTTATAAAGTGGTTTATTTTAAAGTATATATTTTTAATAAAGTATTAAAGTAGTTTAATTTCAATGTTATAAGATATATTTAAAATAAAGTGTTTTTAAATTATTTTAAAATTAAAAGTATTTTGTACTTGGTGATTCAGTGGAAATAATTATTTGGGAAATGTTTTCCGTAAGCGGAAACTGTTTTGAAATTGTTTTCAAATGAGCTTTGAAAATTTGGAAATATATCTTGGAAAGATATTTGGGCAAATAAATAATGTGGGAAATTATTTATTGTGTGATGGTTGCTTGTGGATGTTAATTGATAGTTAAATAACCGACTATCAATATTGGCCAAATGCGCTGATCGTTTCGAAGAGACCGGGATCGAGTTTCCGTATACCGGGATTCTAGGTCTGGAAACTCGAATACCACTTCGATCCGGTTTGTACGTTTCGTGAAAACGATTTCGGAGTCGAAGATGGAGCTGTGAAGTGCAAGGGCTAGTCGCTACTAATCCTGAGGATATTTCCAAAATGGATGTAGTAGGAATAGTGCCTTCGGTTCCGTTCGAACCCGGGACGGACTTGTATGGACGAATGCTTTCGTGACATCGTCAGGTGGACGATGGGCATTCTAAGGGATATGTTCTGAAAAAGGTATCGTTTAGCCTCAAGCCTCATCAACCGGGAATGACTGAAAATCAGGGGTTATGCAGCAAGGCTTCGTGGGTAGCCCCCACTTGAGAGTAAGGTCATCCCTGTCTAGATGTCCCTTTTATTTCAGCTTAGTGGTGCGGTTGCTGATCCCAACCGTGGGGTGATTTTATTTGGAATTATCCAGTAAGGGATGATTCCGGCCTTGTGTTGCAGGGGAGCGGGCGTACTCCTCGGTACTGTGATCTAGGCCACGTACTGTGACAGGTGGTACCCCAGTGCCTAGTCATTCGTTGGAAATCCATTCTCCCTACGTGCCTTGTACGATATTTGTTTGTATACCTAGTATGCTGGAATTTAATCATGTAACAATTTCAGCTATTTTAATAAGTATTTGTGAATAGACACTATTATAATATCAGATGATTTTTATAAAAAGTGTTTTAGCTATCGTAAGGTAAAAACCCGACATGTTTATTTGTGGCGTGGTCTTACGAGATGCTTTTATTTTCAAAAGGATTTTTGAAACTTTAATAATCAATTGAGTGTGATTTTCTCACGCTGGTATTCCAGACTGACTCGGGTATTGTTTTATATGATGCTCGGGTCAGACCGAGATAAACAGGTTCAGATTATGCTGTGGAGCTCAGGAGGCGAGCTGGATGACGATACGTACTCTCGTACTTGCTATTATTTTTCCACTGTGTATTCAGTTGTATGTTATGGATGTTGATGTACTCTGATGATGTACTCTGATGATGTATTGTATAAACAGATATAGTTTTTGATTTGTGTAAAGATCTGTTAATATATATTATATTTTATTCCGCTGCGATGGTTAGATTCTGATGTTGTTTTCTATTTTTCTTCTTCTACCTCTTCTTCTTAACTAAAATGGTTCGATTTTCCGGGTCTGGAAAGTCGGGTCGTCACAGGCATTATGCATGTAAAAATGCTTTTATTAAAGAACAAGTGTAATGACACATGTCATTTTGCATGTATGTCACTATCTATTTATATGACAAGTGTCATGTGATGTGGCACAATCTTATTAAATAAAGGAATCTATAAATAGAGCCTTATTCTAACATTCTAAATTCATTCTATTAATTTCTTAAAGACACAAAATTAGTATCTTAAAAGAAATAGAGTACGAGAAGTAAAAACAACATTAGAAAAAATTGAAATCACGAATGAAGGTACGCTTTTCTACTTAGTATAGTTGTAATAATTTAGTAGTAAGATTTTATTTGAAAGGAAACACATTTTAAAAGACTTTAAAAAAATTTAGACCGGTATATCGATATGTATACCATGGTGTGTCGATATATGGACCAAAATATCAAAACTTATAAAAGAGATAAATTTCTATACCTAACTAAATGCATAAATATATATTCCTAACTGCAACAATAAAGATGAAATAATAGTAAAGCATACCAATTTTTGCACTCCTCTATCTTTCTAACTTTGTTGTTCTTCTGTTGTCGTGAACCACACATTTATATCTTTCAGAATTCGACGACGAGATCTGTTCTATTGCGACGGGCTTGTTTTTCTGATCATCGTACTATATTCATTTGCTGAATTTGAAGACCGTATGAGAAAGATACAGATGATTTAGTAGATTGACCAACTTGGCGCCAAAACTTTGAATTTGAATTTTGAATGAATGGACACTTCAACCACTATAAATAGGCCCAACAGTCACTACTTTTCATAAACTTTCTCTTCTTCTTCTTCTTCCCATTTTTTTATTTACTATCAAACTTCTAGAAGGCATATCTCCTTCGTTTCTTAACGGAATTGAATGAAACCAGTGGAAAATCAAAGAGGAAGGAAAGGGCTACCATCTATTAATAGTTTGGTGATGAATTTGGACGGTATTGTGGTGAAACGGGCCGAACAGTAAGAGAAATGCAGGAAATCTCGTACACAGTTTTCAGTTTTGGATAGCCAACTTCAAACTGTCATATCTCACTTAATTTTGATCGAAATTTGATGATCCACCCATCAAAACGACCGTGAGAACAAGAACTATAATCTACAAAAGGAGTTGGGACAAAATACTCAAATCTCTGGATGAAATTTGAAGAATACCATTGACAGTTTTGCTTTCTTTTTCTCTTTGTCCACCAAAACTTCATTTGACCATAACTTGGTCATTTCTTGACGTATTCACACAAAACCAGTGGCATTGCGAAGCAGATGGAGAGAAGTACAATATCAAATCAAGTTGTATATGAGAATCAAAAGTTTTGTATTGATCTGGTACCCATTTCATTGTCGATTGCCATTATATATCCATTTGTTCTTCTTGATCGATGAATGATTATCTGATATCTTTTAACCAACAGTCATTAGATATAACTCTTCACCTGCAAAACAACATAACTTTTAAAAGAATCAAGTGAATTTTCAAAATAACTAAATATAGTTTTAAACAACAATATCATGATGATTCTATGACATATTCATATGAAACTAGTGTTAATAATTTTGTAAAAAATTGCCATTTTAAAATTTTCCAAAAATCAGATTATGAAAATTTGGAAAACCAATTCTCTGATACCAAATGTGAGAAATGCGGATTAAGGATCTTAAGGCTAGAATAAACACTAGAGGGGGGTGAATAGTGTTTTAAGAAATTACTAATTCTTTTTGAGTTTATCTTAATTTGAACACAAATGTATGCAATATTCAGACATAGATATGATCACAGATGCAGATATAAAGTAAAAGAAATAAAGGAAAGAACACACCAGATTTTATACTGGTTCGGAGTTACCCTACATCCAGTCCCGCAACACAAGTATGAATTTCCTTTCAAAATAAATTCTTACAATTACACCCTCGATTTCAAGGCCACGAGGTACAACGCTCCAGAGTCACAATCCTATGGGTAGAGATACTTGATTTTACGGGCAACAAGTTCACCCAATTGATTTCCTAGGCTACAATCACACCTTCTCTCACTTGATTGATTTTCCAGGCTACAATCACACCTTTTCTCGCTCGATTGATTACAAAGAAGCCTATAACTCTGAATAGCACTAGGATCTTGTTGAGATAGTGATAGAGAATCAAACCAGAGATGATCAAGTTAGATTCAATGGTGATTTCGGCAGAGTAATGTTAAAAATGTATATAAAGAAATGTGGAAGAAGAAGAGGAGTGAAATCAGAAAATTATGAATATAAATTCGTTTAAAACATACCCTATTTATAGTAGAACAACAGCCATGTCCATTCAGGAAAGGATATGATGAATAGACACTTCCTTTGAAATTCAAACTTTTGGAATCAACTGACATCATGTCGACATGGGTACCTAGGGGTTGTCGACATGCCTAAAGTATTTTTGATAAATTGTTTTTCTTTTGAAAATAACTTCTATCTTATATTAAAACTATTTTAAACTTTATAAATATACTATAGTTAAAATACATAAATAAGTATAGAGAATAATATTTTGGTATATATAAAATTTTACTATAATTTCATATTTATATCTTAAATATAAATATTAAAAGTTAAATATATTATAATTAAAAGATAGTTTAAAACCAAGGATAATTTGATATTGAAAATAAAGATTATTTTGAGGCTAAAGGTATTTTAAAACCAGGATAGATGTTTTTGATTTAAAAAGGAAGATTTTGAAATTATTTTGAAAACAAGATATAATTTTGTAAAACATTTGAATAAAAGTTAGTGGGTACAAAACGATGTTCCACTAGATTTTTCGTAGGTTCCATCCTACTTAGGGTTCCATCCCTTTAACAGGCTCGAATTGGATTCCATTCCACGAATAAAATGGATTTTAAGATGTCAGTGCTTTTCTAGGAGTTTTAACATAATTCTAGACTCGATACTTGTCTTGTACTATTGAAACCTTGAACTCTTGATATCTTGATACTCATGAGTCTTGAATCTTGATGTCTTCGATCTTGAGTCTCTATACTGTACAGTCTTCATTCTCAGTACCTGCATGTTTATATTCTACATATACATATATATCTAAACCATAACATTAGTATTTATATTTTATAACAAGTCCTAAGGTTGTTATCATCAAAACCATCATCTTAAGGACTAACAGCCACTTCTGGGGGGGGTGCGAAATTTTTTTTGCTGTAGCATGGGGTTGTACGCACACGGTTTGATGGGTATGTGCGAGCTTCAATGTGAGCGGCCCGGGAGGTGGAGATCAAGAGGAGAATCTTTTCGGCGCGATCGGTTTCGGTTTTCATCGCCCGTAGTTCCGTATCACTGGAGATTAGTGCACGACATGGTGGGTTTTTTTTCTCGTGCATGTACAGGCATTAAGGAGGGAGAAGAAGTGTAACGACCTGTAAATTTTAATAGTTTTAATAATATGTTTAATTGAAATTTAGTGAATTTTAAACAATAAAATTTGAAATTTGAAATTTATTATTTGGAATACGTCTATTTCAATATAGCTACTGGTAAATTTCATCCGATAATATTGAAGTTTATTTTATTGTGTAATTTTATTTCAATTCAGATCAGTAAAAATTGATGATAATAAAACGTTTTCCAAACTTAAATATTTTTATATAATAAATTTCTAAATCATCTTCTGAGTAAGTCGTCATCTTTCGTTTTTCAAAATTTGGACTTCTGTTGCTCCGTTTATCTTAATTCTGGCAAAATAGCAGCATCTCTGGTACCGATTATCGACTTTTGATCGGATGATCGTACCACTGATATCCATATACCGTTTTGATCGTCTCGTCACGCTGATCTCTACGGTATATTTATTTCTATATTTTGAAATCCGGTATGCGACGGAAATAATAAATGTTCGTTTTATCGGTACCATAAATTGCAGCTGTTAGCTTTCTTGTTTTCAAAACGTTGAACCTTGCAGCCCAAGCAATGTAATAAATTGCTTTAATTATTTTCATCTTAATCAAGGCTTTTGACCGTTGTCATTCTTTCACTTTATATTTAGTCTACTGGCTACTTTATTTCTACGGTTCACATCCATTTGCTTTTGCTGTAGCCTACATTCTTCAAAACCTTTCCCCTATCTGTACGTTTCATTTTGTTGTCTCTGTGTCCCTTCATTTCATCATATATTTTCTTCTGAACCATTTGGATCTACACTTCTTCTTCTCCACTCTTTACCTTCCCCTTTTCTCTTTTGTTCCGTTACTTGCTTTCGAGAAATAATATAATATAAAGTTCATAAATATGTTTGCCTCCTTGATCCGCCATAGACAACCCAGGCCCACCAAGTGACAACAGATGACAGCCACCGCTTCGACCCACCCCTTTTCTCCATTGCTTAGCCGATAGCCACCACTTCCTCTCTGCCTCTTGCCCCGTCCATTGCTTAGCCCGGAGATCCACCGCCCACGTTCATCTCGACCTCAACCCTTCCATCTTTTTCCATCACCTCCCATCCCCTCACCAGTGGAACAACCCTCCATCAATGCCGTAGTTTCCAGCCTCTCAACAGCCGTACCCCATGCAAGCCGTCTCTGACAGCCACCGAGCCACATCTCACCTCCGACCTACCATGCCCAGACACCTCCGCACTGCAGCTTCCCCATGCCAGACTCGCCACCGAAGCTACCCAACCTGTCACCTTGGCCAGCAGCTTCTTTCCCTCGTGTAAAGTATATTTTATATTTAAGCCTAGTATATTTTAATTTGTTAATATATATATACATGTATTGTTTTGCAAATGCATAGTTACAGTAGATTCATTTTTAAAGAAATATTTTATATCGTTTTACAATTATATTCATATAGTAATATATTTGTATAAATTTTTTATAACATGTTGTTTGCATATTTTGTTGTTTTACGGTCTGCATTGATATGTATGTATATATAGTATATAGTTTATTAAGTCATAAAAGTTTATACAGTTATAATTTATAAGGTATATACATTTTAAAATGAGTATTCTTGCAACCCAGTTCGACCAAGTCTTGTCCTATATATATATATATATATATATATATATATATATATATATATATGTTATATAACTTGATATTTTACTTCATTTTGATTTATACTGTATATATTATAAAGTAGGTCTGTGTATATATTTAGTAGTATGGGTGTGATGTCTGCATAAGTGTAGCTTGCATGTATGCAAACTTATATTGTATTATCTACTAAAAAATAGAGAGGGTATGCCTGTTACAGTAAATGTCTTATAGTATATTTTTTTTTGATTGAAGTTATATAATAAGTGGATAATATGAGCACTATATATAATTACAGTTGTTGTACTATTGTTTAAATTGCATATGTAAAGGACGTTAGTTTATTTTATATAATATTAAGATTTTGGGGTATGTTTTCTTCATTTTGAATTTTGGTTTGAGATAAGTCTATGCTTTGACTAAAAATTTGAATGGTAATTTGTAAATATGACGTTCTAAATATGTTTTAAAATTTGAATATTTGTTTTAAAGGAATTTATGATAATAATAATAATATATATATATATATATATTTCTGTTCTATCAAGATGATTCCGAGTATCTTCATCGACCCCGTCCTGATTTGTTCCATTTATTTTATTATCAGCTTTGATCGTTGAATTCGTACCGACTTTGCTTTGCTTCGATTCGTCATTCAAATTTCAGTGTTCGTATCAGTGTGCGTATCCGTGTCATCTTCTGTATTCCTCTCTAGCCTCGAAAGGTGAGCAATCACTCACGATTAACGTTCTTTTATTTATTAAATTTGATTTCAATCGAAACGACAATTGAAATATGCTGCTGTAGTTATTTAAGTTGTTATATATGCTATTGTCTGTAAATTGTTCACCTGTGGGATATGACACCATATCCTGTTGTTTATATTATATTGTTACTAATGACATATGTCTGTTGTTATATTTTATATTATCTGTTATCACTCTGCAAGTTCCCTGTTAGTATAGAATTCACTATGGGTTGAAATGATACATACCCGAACGGACTTTAGAATAGGAGAAAATCGTTATGGGTTGAAATGATAAACCCAAACGATTTTCAATTGATTTGAATTTGGGATTACGGGTCGAAATGATATCTACCCGTATGTATTTAAATTTACGGATTGAAATGATAAATATCCATACCACTTGACCATAAATAGGAAATTATATACAGACACCGTTGGTCCATATATAAATATTTTGAAAATAAATTCTATGGTTTTGGAAAAAATATATGGTTTTAATAAATGTTGATTCTTAATTTATTTTTGAATGATAATGATATATATGGATTTAATAATAATATTTTATTTAATTAAGATTGATTTAATACCTATAATATGGTTAAGTATTTAAATTTATGTTTCAAAATAGATTTCAGTAATAATTTGAATAAGTTAAGGTTGGGAAGATAATTTGAACTTAGTTGAAATTGTATTCATTAAAGAATTTTATTTAATTAAATCGATTTGAAATTTATTGAAATTGAGATTTATGATATGATTTATAACTTGGGTTTGATTTAAATAATTTGATGAATATTTCTTGTTTAAAAAAATTTAAGGAAGTATTTAGTAAAATTGAAATTTAGGGCTAGTTAAATGATATTGAATCTATTAAGTGAATATTCCCTGATTAAATAATAATGAAGTTAAATCAAGAGCTATATGAAACTGTTAAATTTAACTTTGAAAATGTTGAATTTTAAAGCCTTGAAATATATTGAAAAATTAAATGGTATATTTAGAACTGAATTGAATTGATGAATAGAGCTTGAACAAATTTGAATTTGGAATTTGGAGTTGATTTGAATCGATTTGCGAGACTTGAGAAAATTAAATGCTTTACTTTATAAATTAATTAATATATATACTATCTTGGAAAATAGTTATATTTGAAATGAAATGATATTTGGGTTTTGAAGTATAAATTAAATTGAAATGACCACGGTGTTATAATGTATATTTCCACCTTGTAGATAGTTCTGAAGATCCTTAGAGGATGGTTATCCCAAACATCCTTTAAGTTACTTGTATTTCAGTTGATATTTCACTTGAGTTGGATTTATTAGTATAAGAATGTTAATCCTGACTCGAGTGTTTTGTGTTTTGCTTTACGCTCGGGTCAGACTGAGTGATACAGCATTTGAGACTCACCCTTGGAGTTTGGAGCTTCATTTGGAGATCCCACTATCGTTTCAGCTTTCAGCTTTTCCAGTTGATTTGTTCAGAGAGGCCATCTATTCGTACTGAAGACTTCACTGTATTTGAGATATTCTGTTGTATTTTATTTTTAACTTTGATGTTTATATAGTAGCTTCATGAACTACTATTTTATCTATTCCGCTGCGTATTATTGTATTACTCTGTGTCTGTGATTCTGTGATTGATTTATTTACTGTATATTCTGAGTTTTGCCAAATTTAAATTAACAATCTATTGTTTTGAATTATTCAAGTCCGACATGTGTGGATTTATTGTCGATTTGAATGGTCCAAAATAGCGGGTCGTTACAGTTGGTATCAGAGCTTTAGCTCTAGGAAAAACTTAGCATATATAGTAAATTTATTTACAGAATCACTTTCGTTCGAGTTTGAATCTCTTCCGTTTGACTCGATTTCCTTTGAACTTTGGAACGTTTCTTGCGGTTCCAAAATTCATTCTTGTCTCTCTCTATTTGTATTCTTTTGATTTTGGAGTATCCCATAACTCCACTTCGAATGATCTCTATAAGAATAGGATCCCACCAATCTTTGAATGATTTGTGAAGGGGTGAAACTCCTTCACAATTGGCATTGATTCACCGGAGATTTCTATATCTTTGGTTTAGATGCTGCTATCTCTTGCGATCGAATGTTGATTTTTCTTGGAATTCTGCATCGATCTTGTTCCTGAAGTCACGGTTGACCCTAGGGTCATCCGCGATTTATATAAGTATATTCATCTTCTATTTTGAAATTTAATTATCTCATCTTCGTTCGAGCTTATCTTCGAATCATAATTCTATTTGATTCAGAGTCCTCTAAGTTGAATCTCTATCTTTGTTTGAAATCCATCCTTGAATCATCCTTTGAAAATCGGGTTTGTTTGTACTCTAGAAATTTTTTTCTAAACCGATATTATTATTTTGATAACTATGATTTTTTTTATATATATATAAAATTGAAAATGTTTTCGATAAGGATTATATATACCTTTTAAAAATGAGAATTTGAAGTTTTGAAAGGATTTGAAATTTTGAAAATTTTATATAAGAAATTGATTTATATAAAAATGATTTATAACTGAAGAGTTGAATTTGAAATTTGAGAGAATTGAACCTCGGTGTTTTGAAATTGGTTTTAAGATTTTGAAATATATAATAATAATATGATTTAAGAGTATTTTTTTCAAATAAGAAATGTTTCAAATGATTTTAAATAAGTTTCGAATGATTTCGTAGAAATTTCAAAAGAAGTTTGAGAAAATAGAAGTCCAGAACTCACTTACGTCGCTGGAAAATAATTTCGGTGATGAGTGCACGCATCATCGACAATGATTTTCGAGTTTCAGAGTGGGGGATAAGCCACTTCAATAGCTTTGCTATGCGAGTGATTTTGTGAAACCATTTTGATTTCAAATTCCGAAGTAAGATTTGATATTCGAAAGATATATGTATATATATATTTGAAATGATTTGAAGTAAACCGGTGTTTAGTCCTCGAGTTTTGGATTTGTTTGAGATAACCCTATTTTGGAATTGATTTAATGATTTAATTGTGATTTCCAACTCTTGGATTGAAATATGATTTCTTCGACTATTTTGAAGGTTCGAGCACTTCCAAATCAAGGTTAACTTTTTAAAAGCTAAGAATTTTGAAGTAAAGCATATAGGTTTGATATGTATGTTTAAAATATGTAATAATATGATTTAAATAAGCTGAAACTGTTTTGTTAATAAACAAATAAGGCTATTTTGAATTTCCTCATATGAAATTTAGATTTGAAATGTTTTGAAAAGAATTTGGTCTTCAAAATATTTTGAATAAGATTTAGTTTAAATATTTTAACTGGGTAACATCTTTATGAAACTATATATTTAACAAGTTGGAATAGATACGTAAGTTGTACGTATGCTGTTTTATTCGCATAATTAATTTGATCCTGGTTGAGTACACAAGTTCGAGGTGAATTACACCATTTCGTGTTAGGATTTTTCATTCGATTCTTGATGGCGAATATTGGATATGGATTTTGGGCTTGATTCTAGAATTCTCTATCATAGTATATGGCTATGCAAGGAGACTGATGGCTTCTAGTCGAGAAACCATATCGAAGTCCGCATTAGGGAAGTCGAATGGACAATACTAGTTCGAAAGCGAACTTGTGTGATAGAGCGAGCGATCAAATGTGATTCTGCGAAATGATGACCTATGTACATCTTATATTCTAATATCATTGATATATTTTGACGCTGAAATTGAAAGCTGTCGAGTTAGAATATCTTTGCTTACTAAAAGAAAATTTCCAATTTAAATTACAAAGATATGCAACCCATAAAAGCAAAGATATTCAATCCCATATGGCTCTTCATACAGCGAAATTTATTTTGTAAAGATTTGATCCTTATATAAGATGGACCTTATGTAAGTATAAGATGATTTTGAAAACATTTGATTTTGGAAATGAATTGGTTGACTTAAATTATATTGATTTGGAAATTTGGATTTATTTTCTAAATCTATTATTTTGGAAACTTTGAAACTAAAGATATTTAATTTGAGAAGAAATAATTTGGTGAAATTGTATATGATTTTGAAATTGAACTAATATTGAAACAAATTGAAATTTGAGAACCTTGTGCTACTAAATACTTGATTTGGGAGTTGTCGAACTTATATAAAATTGATTTGTATGAGTATGAAATTGATTCGAAAACTATGGATTTGAAAAGGGTACTCAATTTGAAAAGTGAAATCTTATATAATTAAAGTCTATATAAGTGTGATTTGATATACTTTTGATTTTGGAAAAGTATTTGATTTGAAAATTAAATCTTATATATAATGGATTTTATATAAGTACGATATTTGAAAGTGATTTGAAAAGGGTACTATATGATACATATTTTCGAAGTAAAGATATGGAAAGTGCCTTCTGCTTGATATCCGATTTGTGGCCACATCTTGGATTCATTCTATCGATATTATTCTCTCTGATTTTTGGTTTTCCGGATATGATACTCGAGTGTCCTTCGAATTCCATGGTGTTACCCATGGTCTTACGATCGCGGATGCGTAGCGCAACTGCTTGGCTGAGTCTTGCCTGGGGGTACGGATTGTTTCCTGGGAGATCCAGGCGTAACCATTGTGTATCCTGCATTCTACTAGTCATCATGGCGTAACTCACAGGGCTGAGAAAGCTTACGGATATGGATTGTTTCCTGGGGGAACCAGGCGTAACCATTGTGTATCTGCGAACCATGGTTAGACAAAGGTTTTGTTTGTTTTTGTTTGGATTGTACTTTCCATATCTGTTTTTAAAAGTTTTTCCAGTATTTTCACTGGGTGTTGAAACAGGTCTACTAAGTACCTGGAGAATTCTAGTTTTACGCCTAATCACTGCACTGCCACAGTCTGCAGGAACGAGGATAAACTTTTTGAAACATCGAGTTATAAAAGTATTTTCGAAATAAAATTTGTTTCGTTATAAAGGTATTTTATTATAAAAAGTATTTTCAACAAAAGTAATTATGTATTAATATTTGAAATTAAAACCCTTATGGTTCTAAATTAATTATTCGTGCCCGATACTATTCTTTGAATCTACCTTATCTGCTCAGCTTTATTTATTCACCTATATTCTATTTTTCCAAATCCTCCTTCTTTCCTTGTTGACTATATCCTTTCTAAATAATTATTGATTTCTTAATAATGTTTGAAAAGTATCTAGAGATAAATTAATAAATTTATGAATCATAGATTTAATGTTTTCAAATAGCTTCTTTGTAAATATAAGTAATAATGTAAATAACTGTTTTCAAATAGTTTTCATATATTGATAAAGTTATTATTTAAGCATATAAATGGTAATTGTAAGGAAGCAAGAAATTTTGCAAATGGGTCTTGAAAAGTTTTAAAGTATATAAGACAATTGAATTGCAAATGAAGTTTTCAAATTTTAAGCAAAATTTATATAGTTCAAATTAATTGGTTAATATTGACTTTCAATCTACTTTTATTTCTGGTTGATCTATTCTCCTACATCCTTCCTTTTCGGGGACGAAAAGTTTTGAGTGGGGGAGAGTGTAACGACCCGTAAATTTTAATAGTTTTAATAATATGTTTAATTGAAATTTAGTGAATTTTAAACAATAAAATTTGAAGTTTGAAATTTATTATTTGGAATACGTCTATTTCAATATAGCTACTGGTAAATTTCATCCGATAATATTGAAGTTTATTTTATTGTGTAATTTTATTTCAATTCAGATCAGTAAAAATTGATGATAATAAAACGTTTTCCAAACTTAAATATTTTTATATAATAAATTTCTAAATCATCTTCTGAGTAAGTCATCATCTTTCGTTTTTCAAAATTTGGACTTCTGTTGCTCCGTTTATCTTAATTCTGGCAAAATAGCAGCATCTCTGGTACCGATTATCGACTTTTGATCGGATGATCGTACCACTGATATCCATATACCGTTTTGATCGTCTCGTCACGCTGATCTCTACGGTATATTTATTTCTATATTTTGAAATCCGGTATGCGACGGAAATAATAAATGTTCGTTGTATCGGTACCATAAATTGCAACCGTTAGCTTTCTTGTTTTCAAAACGTTGAACCTTGCAGCCCAAGCAATGTAATAAATTGCTTTAATTATTTTCAGCTTAATCAAGGCTTTTGACCGTTGTCATTCTTTCACTTTATATTTAGTCTACTGGCTACTTTATTTCTACGGTTCACATCCATTTGCTTTTGCTGTAGCCTACATTCTTCAAAACCTTTCCCCTATCTGTACGTTTCATTTTGTTGTCTCTGTGTCCCTTCATTTCATCATATATTTTCTTCTGAACCATTTGGATCTGCACTTCTTCTTTTCCACTCTTTACCTTCCCCTTTTCTCTTTTGTTCCGTTACTTGCTTTCGAGAAATAATATAATATAAAGTTCATAAATATGTTTGCCTGAAGCTTGTTTATCTTCTAAAAGCCTGGAACCCTTCCCTTATTGCCGAGACCTCAAATCCGCCTTTCCTCTTCTCTCTCCCTTCAACTCCTATCAACAGAGCAACCTTCTCCCTTGATCCGCCGTAGACAACCCAAGCCCACCAAGTGACAGCAGATGACAACCACTATTTCGACCCACCCCTTTTCTCCATTGCTTAGCCGATAGCCACCACTTCCTCTCTGCCTCTTGCCCCGTCCATTGCTTAGCCCGGAGATCCACCGCCCACGTTCATCTCGACCTCAACCGTTCCATCTTTTTCCATCACCTCCCATCCTCTCACCAGCGGAACAGCCCTCCATCAATGCCGTAGTTTCCAGCCTCTCAACAGCCGTACCCCATGCAAGCCGTCTCTGACAGCCACCGAGCCACACCTCACCTCCGACCTGCTTTGCCCAGACACCTCCGCACTGCAGCTTCCCCATGCCAGACTTGCCACCGAAGCTACCCAACCTGTCACCTTGGCCAGCAGTTTCTTTCTCTCGTGTAAAGTATATTTTATATTTAAGCCTAGTATATTTTAATTTGTTAATATATATATACGTGTATTGTTTTGCAAATGCATAGTTACAGTGTATTCATTTTTAAAGAAATATTTTATATCGTTTTACAATTATATTCACACAGTAATATATTTGTATAAAATTTTTATAACATGTTGTTTGCATATTTTGTTGTTTTACGGTCTGCATTGATATGTATGTATATATAGTATATAGTTTATTAAGTCACAAAAGTTTATACAGTTATAATTTATAAGGTATATACATTTTAAAATGAGTATTCTTGCAACCCTGTTCGACCAAGTCTTGTCCTATATATATATATATATGTTATATAACTTGATATTTTACTTCATTTTGATTTATACTGTATATATTATAAAGTAGGTCTGTGTATATATTTAGTAGTATGGGTGTGATGTCTGCATAAGTGTAGCTTGCATGTATGCAAACTTGTATTGTATTATCTACTAAAAAATAGAGAGGGTATGCCTGTTACAATAAATGTCTTATAGTATATTTTTTTTGATTGAAGTTATATAATAAGTGGATAATATGAGCACTATATATAATTTCATTTTGAATTTTGGTTTGAGATAAGTCTATGCTTTGACTAAAAATTTGAATGGTAATTTGTAAATATGACGTTCTAAATATGTTTTAAAATTTGAATATTTGTTTTAAAGGAATTTATGATAATAATAATATAATATATATATATATATATTTCTGTTCTATCAAGATGATTCCGAGTATCTTCATCGACCCCGTCCTGATTTGTTCCATTTATTTTATTATCAGCTTTGATCGTTGAATTCGTACCGACTTTGCTTTGCTTCGATTCTTCATTCAAATTTCAGTGTTCGTATCAGTGTGCGTATCCGTGTCATCTTCTGTATTCCTCTCTAGCCTCGAAAGGTGAGCAATCACTCACGATTAACGTTCTTTTATTTATTAAATTTGATTTCAATCGAAACGACAATTGAAATATGCTGCTGTAGTTATTTAAGTTGTTATATATGCTATTGTCTGTAAATTGTTCACCTGTGGGATATGACACCATATCCTGTTGTTTATATTATATTGTTACTAATGACATATGTCTGTTGTTATATTTTATATTATCTGTTATCACTCTGCAAGTTCCCTGTTAGTATAGAATTCACTATGGGTTGAAATGATACATACCCGAACGGACTTTAGAATAGGAGAAAATCGTTATGGGTTGAAATGATAAACCCAAACGATTTTCAATTGATTTGAATTTGGGATTACGGGTCGAAATGATATCTACCCGTATGTATTTAAATTTACGGATTGAAATGATAAATATCCGTACCACTTGACCATAAATAGGAAATTATATACAGACACCGTTGGTCCATATATAAATATTTTGAAAATAAATTCTATGGTTTTGGAAAAAATATATGGTTTTAATAAATGTTGATTCTTAATTTATTTTTGAATGATAATGATATATATGGATTTAATAATAATATTTTATTTAATTAAGATTGATTTAATACCTATAATATGGTTAAGTATTTAAATTTATGTTTCAAAATAGATTTCGGTAATAATTTGAATAAGTTAAGGTTGGGAAGATAATTTGAACTTAGTTGAAATTGTATTCATTAAAGAATTTTATTTAATTAAATCGATTTGAAATTTATTGAAATTGAGATTTATGATATGATTTATAACTTGGGTTTGATTTAAATAATTTGATGAATATTTCTTGTTTAAAAAAATTTAAGGAAGTATTTAGTAAAATTGAAATTTAGGGCTAGTTAAATGATATTGAATCTATTAAGTGAATATTCCCTGATTAAATAATAATGAAGTTAAATCAAGAGCTATATGAAACTGTTAAATTTAACTTTGAAAATGTTGAATTTTAAAGCCTTGAAATATATTGAAAAATTAAATGGTATATTTAGAACTGAATTGAATTGATGAATAGAGCTTGAACAAATTTGAATTTGGAATTTGGAGTTGATTTGAATCGATTTGCGATACTTGAGAAAATTAAATGCTTTACTTTATAAATTAATTAATATATATACTATCTTGGAAAATAGTTATATTTGAAATGAAATGATATTTGGGTTTTGAAGTATAAATTAAATTGAAATGACCACGGTGTTATAATGTATATTTCCACCTTGTAGATAGTTCTGAAGATCCTTAGAGGATGGTTATCCCAAACATCCTTTAAGTTACTTGTATTTCAGTTGATATTTCACTTGAGTTGGATTTATTAGTATAAGAATGTTAATCCTGACTCGAGTGTTTTGTGTTTTGCTTTACGCTCGGGTCAGACTGAGTGATACAGCATTTGAGACTCACCCTTGGAGTTTGGAGCTTCATTTGGAGATCCCACTATCGTTTCAGCTTTCAGCTTTTCCAGTTGATTTGTTCAGAGAGGCCATCTATTCGTACTGAAGACTTCACTGTATTTGAGATATTCTGTTGTATTTTATTTTTAACTCTGATGTTTATATAGTAGCTTCATGAACTACTATTTTATCTATTCCTCTGCGTATTATTGTATTACTCTGTGTCTGTGATTCTGTGATTGATTTATTTACTGTATATTTTGAGTTTTGCCAAATTTAAATTAACAATCTATTGTTTTGAATTATTCAAGTCCGACATGTGTGGATTTATTGTCGATTTGAATGGTCCAAAATAGCGGGTCGTTACAAGAAGCAAGGTAATGGATAGTGGGCCGGGTCCATATTCATTTGGGTATGACTTGTTTTAAAATATAATTAAGTTGTTTTATGAATTTAAATATCGATGAACTAAAAATTGTATAACTTCTACATAGCGAAGTAGAATGCCGAACGACCCCGCTAAGCCAAGCGAAGTAGAATGCCGAACGACCCCGCTATGCCAAGCGAAGTAGAATGCCGAACGACCCTGCTATGTCGAGCGGGGAGAGTTGTGCCGAACGAGGCCGTATGCCGAGCGGCCTCTTAATGCCGAACGGTGCTCTACGCCGAGTGACCTTTCTACGCCGAGCCTCTTGTTACTTGGTCAAGCCACCGGGTAACACTTGCCCCCCAAAGTGTATCTTGTGGACGAACATGATACGCTTTGAACCATGAGCACTCCGTACATTTCTTTAACCTCTTGTTTCGTTTCATCGATAGTGATCTCCTGAATGCCGAATGAGATATTGAATGCCGAACGAAATATGACTGCCGAACGACATACAGATGCCGAGCGACATTGAACGTCGAACGACATTGATGCCGAGCGAGGGTGTTGCCTTGACCGGTTCTACCGGTCAATGTCCATTCGTCTTCCCACGTCCCTATATAACTCAACGCACCTCTTCTTTTTCTCTTTTACTTTTACCTCCGCTCCTCAAGACTTTGAATTCATCTTCCCTTGGACTTCTACCAACACCTCAATACCCCTTTTCCTTCCAAATCCACTACACTGCCTCACGTTTCTCCCCATCGACGACCTCGAACAATCTCCTACTCCAAATCCAGAATCCCCTAAGCTTCGAACTCTTTCTTAGGTATGATTCTTGCTTGTCCGATTCTCCTACATCAAGGGTTTCGCTCGAGACCTGAACTTACAGTGCCTTTTCCACACTACCATCGGCCGTCTAGATTAGGGATATGGACTTAAGGCTTAGTCATACCTTAGGGTTAGACGGAAAATATGAAGGAAGAGGATGTCGAGGTTTTTAGGAAATAGGCCCTCGTTGGATTGTCGGGCGAGGGCTATAGGAAGTATGGTTGGACCAGTAGGAATTGGCGAGGTTAGGGAACATTGGGCGAGTGTGGCGTGCGAGTCGGAGCGTGACTCGATATAATTTTCGCATGCCGAACGGCGGAGAGGAATTGTAGTAGTAAAGTAAGAGCTGGGTTCCATGTGCCAAGCGACGTGGCTCAGTAGGACCATGGCTCGGCATGACTTCCTCATGTCGAACGAGGGAGAAAGGAAGAAAGGAGATAAGCGAGGTTTTAACCTAGAATGCCGAGCGAGGTGGCTCGGTGTGGCTGTGGCTCGGCATGACTCCGCATGTCGAATGGTGAATGGCGAGTGAAGAGAGTTTAGGTAATAACTTAGTTGAGTCTCTTGAGTGCCGTTCGGCATTAGGTCTCGAAATAGATAGTAGTAGCCATAACCACCCTAATTCAAACGTAGTACATGCTGACTTAACCTACTTGTCATGCCTAAACATATGACAAAAACAAGGACGAGGGTTTGAACAAATAAGCATATTGACCACTCCGGGCTGATAACTCCCCGTTTCAACAACTATAAACCTGAACTAAATTTGACTAAAACAGATAATAAACTTCCACGTACAGTGTCGATGCTGAGTTCAAAATAGAAACCATCATACTACAAGCTCTCGGTGACGGTCAGCGATGACGGTCCCCGAAGACATTCAATGCTCAACTTTATTTTACCAACTTTACGACTTGTAATTCTTTGGCACTTATACCTTAATGGTTGCACTAGTTCACACACCGCACAGGGGGAGTATTTCTGTTGTTATGTCTAATATCAATCATTTTTGAAGTATAGTTCAAACATGTGTTTCATCAGATCCAACACTCATTAGAGATGTCTAGAAAATCCAGCTCTGCCACAATCTCGGACAGACCCAGGCCATCTTCTCAACAAGAAGAAGTTAGAACTTCAAATCCGTCATCTACTCCTGTACAAGATATGCCGAACCCTGCAATCGCATCTATCGACTTGGCTCCCGATGCCTTGGATGCAGCGATCTTTTTAGACGATCCGATCGATTCTCAAGCCTCGAAGATTAACGAAAGCACACTTCGTCGTATATGCTCAGTACACGGGATTCCTTTCGACGACGTGTTGGTTCCATCGGGACAAGATCGTCCTCACTTGCCCCCAGTAGGATATACAGCCTGCAACATATTCATGTGCTGGGTCGGTAGCATGCCGCCATTCAACTCCTTTCTTCGGGACCTGTTACAGTATATCGAGATTGCCTCATCGCGATTACATCCAAATATCCATGCGTTCATATACGGCACTTGCATTCTCTTCATGAGTGTCCTTTTCAGGCTCCCGACTCCTGGCGATATCCGTTATATCTATCGCTTCAAGAGACGGTCAGATAGTCCATCTTTTGTATTCTTTGAGCCGCATAGCAAGTGTCAAATCCTGACTGAGGCATGGAGCAAGTTCGCCTAGTATAAACAGGAGTGGTTCTACGTACGTTGTCCCCCCGGCTTCGCAAGGAGATGGGTGGAAGGGAGTAAGTCTTTTTTCTGGATTAATACTCGTGTTTGGCGGAACCTGCACCTTTTCTAACCCTCTTTATACTTTTACAGGTATCAACCCACATCCCAAGGCTCCGGGTATTCTGAAGCTGTCGAAGCTATCCGAGCCATTCCCGTAGAAGACCGGGACATCAGATCTCTCATTTCAAATGAATCGCTCATGAATTTTGGGCTGCTGGCGGAAGGTCGCCGAATAAGCCTTCCTCAAGGCGTCACTATACCCAGGCCTGCTTCAGGCAAAGGAAAAAAGCCGGCTGGGTCTTCAGCACGTAACGCCCCTGATACACCAGAGGAGGGGGAGATTAGGGAAGCCAAAACGCTTGAAGTACATGGTGAAAATGTTAGCCCTGCTCGAGACCCGATAGTCGAAGTCCACGATATCGAGAAGACACCTTCCCCTTCGAAGGGAAAGAAGAAGTTGACCTGCAAATTGAGGAAGAAGACGGTGGGTGGAACCTCTAAGGTCACCCTTACTCCAGTAGAAAAAGAGCCTTCTTCTCAACACTTAGAGAGTTCGTTGAAAGGCTTGTCGGACCTCACTATTCCCGATGATTTGCTCAACTATGGCTTCGATGATCCAGAAGCTCTTAAACTTCATTCGCCCACGAGAGGCGATACATACGCTCGGGTCCAAATCCAGGGAGAAAAAACTCCTATTAGTAAAGATAAAGAAACTGGTCCGTCGGGGGGAACACTAGGACACACACGGACACGTGCACTTCACCTTGCACTTCAATTTTAGCCATCACTCTGTTCTTTTCTAACTTGTCGTTATTCTCATTCTGCGCAGGTGACATGGGACGCACTCACGGACTCGATCGTCTTCGCGGGTCTTCTATTTTTCATCATTCTGGCCGGGATTCGGACCCCGGCAAGCGTCGAGACAGAGATGACTCTGGAGACCGAGATTATCGCCCCCGAGAATGAACTTATCGAAGGAAAACATACGGCCAGTCCTCATATTCCCGCGATCATCCTTCTTAGTCAGAGCAAGGCAGGGAGAAGTCTGCGCAGAAGTGGTCCCAATCCGATGTCCCCCGTGATCAACACTCTGGTTCATCCAGCACACGGCAGTCTCGGGAACATCGCAAGAAGACCAAACTTTCAAAGCCATCTCCTCCTGTTCTTGCAACAGACCCGACGATATCGGAGAAGCTAGCCGAGCTTAAAGTTAAGTTCCCCAAAATCTGCTTCGATGGTCTGAAGTTCCTTTCGGCGATCCATCATATTCCGGGGCATGTTAAACAGAGCGCCATCGCTTGCAACAACGACATTTATGTTCAACATGACGCGTTTGTTCATCTAGCTGAAAAAGTCTCGGAAGTCTCTGTTGAGCGTCAACACGAAATCGGCCGCCTGAAGCTTGAAACCATTTTTGATAAAGACATTATCAAAACTCAGGATGAAGAGCTCTCTTCGTACAAGTCCTAACTCGAAGCTGCCCAACAAAGTGCTAAAGATACTGCGGAGGCCGTCAATCGTCTGGAGACAACTCATAAGAAAGAAATTGACGAAGCGGTTCAACGCTGCGGGGCCCTGGCTTTAGAAAAGGACTCTTTTCAAAAAGAAAGGGATGCATTCGCCCTACATGTCAAAGAGTTAAAAGAACTACTCTCTAAGGAGAAGGAAGAGAAGATAGCTGCTCAGAAGGAGTCCCAACGATACTGTAATGAGATTGTTGCCACTCGAATCCTCAAAACAAAACTAGATAAGGAGCTTTCCAGAGCCGAAGCACTAAGGAGATAGCCCGTGAGGAAGGTAAAAAGATGGCGCTTTCTGATATCGATTCGCGCCTCGAGGCAGCTGCCGAAGCCGGTAGGGTGGAGACCAAGTGCTTGTTCGACCCGCTTATAGCAGAATACAACGCTCGCGTCCTTATGCATCGGGATTTGACTTTTCTTTGCGAGGGTTACCTCGAATCTCTAGCCGAGGCGTGGGACACTCTTATAAAGATAAAGAAAATTGAATTGGGAACAGAAGAGATTGATGAAGGGGAGTTGGTAAAGGAATTCCTTCGGGGGAACGAGCCTTCTGACTTATCTGCAGTGAGGGTTCTCTTCAGCAAAGACTCGCCCACATCAAAGGAAAAAAGTGACATTGCTGGCCCGTCCGGAGCCGAATCTCCAGCTCCTCCTCCTACTCAATCGGCTAGTACTTGATCCATTCGAGAAACACGCTGGTTATGACCCGGAAGACCCTGGTCTCGGCATTCATGTTCTATCTCCTATTCCAGAGGGTGAGACTCCTCGGACGGTTGAGAGCCAACAAGAAGCCGGTATATAACTCTTCTTCTTAAAGTTTAAAGAACCGTCGTTTTCGGCGAGAGGTTATTGTATTCTAACGTTCATCTCTTGTGATTTTGCACTGACCGTTCCGATCCTCATCCGTCTCCATGGGGCAATAACGCCAAGGAGAAAAAGGGGGAAGCGAGCAAGGCTACTTACGCGGGAGTGACCCTCAGTCCTGATGCTCAGGTGATTGAGGCGCTCGACGAGGATAAGTCCGAAACTTCATCCCCCGTCGAAGAAAGTTATGAAATTGAAATTACGAGCGCCTCAGGACACACTACGAAAGTGAGCATGAAGGAGCAACTTGCGGAAGAGAAAAGGAAGAAAGTTGAGATCAAGGTCGAGTCCCAAGTGGTCGACCTTGATGACCCACTGAACAGGCCTTTAAAGGTCATCCTTCACGGTGGGATTAGGCCATAGGAGGTTCCTCCTCCTTCTTTGGACACCCCTTCATTAGCGAGCAAAACGTCCAAGAGAAAACGCATGGGGGAGGAGTCGTCTGAGAAAACAAAGGAGGAAAAGAAGCCAAAGAAATCGAAGAAGTAGCCGCTACACTCGTTCAACGAGAGGTAGCTTAGATCATGTAATTATTTTTATTTATTTATTTTCGTAGTCATTGTAGATAGACTTTTGACTCCAAGTTTTGAAGGAGTGGTAGTAGAACCTCATTTTGGATTAATAAATAAAGTTTAGTTTCTTTGTCATTCAAATGGCTTTTGTTTTTCAGCTTTCTGTATAACTGTGGTCGAAACCCAAGCTATTGTGAGTTAAATAAACCCCCAATCCATTTTCATATAACTCGGAAATTCTTTGGGGTTGTACATCCTTTATTCTACACTTCAGGTACTTAGAATGTTTTTTAGTCTGTACTCTGGGGACTTGATGTCTTCAAGTCATTTGTACTCTAGTCCGCATTCCGGGGACTTAGAGATTTTTAGTCGTTTATACTCTGGTCCTCACTCTGGGGACTCAGATTACTCCAATCCACACTCTGGGGACTTAGAGATTTCACATCGTTTATACTCTAGTCCGTACTCTGGGGACTCAGAGTACTCCAGTCCGCACTCTGGAGACTTGGAGATTTAAGTCGTTTATACTCTAGTCCGCACTCTGGGGACTCAGAGTACTCCAGTCCGCACTCAGGGGACTTGGAGATTTAAGTCATTTATACTCTAGTCCGCACTCTGGGGACTCAGATTACTCCAGTCCGCACTCAGGGGACTTGGAGATTTAAGTCGTTTATACTTTAGTCCACACTCTGGCGACTCAGAGTACTCCAGTCCGCACTCAGGGGACTTGGAGATTTAAGTCGTTTATACTCTAGTCCGCACTCTGGGGATCAGAGTACTCCAGTCTGCACTCAAGGGACTTGGAGATTTAAGTCATTTATGCGCGTTCGTACGTCAGACAGAATAATGTAACTCTAGTTGTTTGCCATCGGATTATCATGCATAGAAACATCAGTAATTCATGGAAAAGATGGCTTCAAGCCTTTGTTAATGAAAACAAACTAAATCGTCCGATTACATGCTAAAAAACTAAGAATCAACGGAACAAAAACATACTAGAAATAATTGCACCTAAAACACGAAAGAAACAGGCTAAATATAATAACGTCGCAAATGTTCACTATTCCATGCTCGGAGGAGTGTCATGCCATCAACGGTCGCTAGCTTGAAAGTTCCCTCTCCAAGCTTCTGTTCAACGACATATGGACCTTCCCAGTTGGGATTCATACGTGATGGTACCGGAAAAACTCGTTTCAAAATGAGATCACCCACATCAAAGATTCTCAGGCGGACTTTTTCATTATAAT
The DNA here is from genome assembly GCA_030737815.1 of Allium fistulosum. Classification (NCBI taxonomy): domain Eukaryota; kingdom Viridiplantae; phylum Streptophyta; class Magnoliopsida; order Asparagales; family Amaryllidaceae; genus Allium; species Allium fistulosum. The sequence goes on along the minus strand of CM060904.1, from coordinate 284,694,299 downwards.
ATCGCATAACTCGGTGCCTATATGTTGCCGCCCTTAACTCAGCTTCTTTACGTTTTTCATCAACGAAGTCCAGTGATTCCAACAAGAGATCCTGATTCATCCTAGGATCATAATGTGTCACCCGATGTGATGGAACTTCAAGCTCCATGGGTATAACGGCCTCCGCGCCATATGCCAATGCGAATGGAGTGTGGCCAGTCGCGGACTTGTGGGTGGTTCTATAAGCCCATAGCGTTGTTGGAAGTTCATCTACCCACTTGCCTCCATCCTTCTCCAAATGCTTCTTCAATATGGACTTGATTATTTTGTTCATGGCTTCAACTTGTCCATTAGCCTTAGAATGAGCAACTGCGGCGAACTTTTTCTCAATGTCGTACTTTAAACAGAAATCTTTGAATTCCCTACTTTCGAACCGAGTTCCGTTGTCTGTAATGATGGTTCACGGGAGGTCTAAGCGGCATATAATGTTTCACACAACGAAATTAATGACCTTCTTGGAGGTGATTGTGGCTAAGGGCTCTGCCTCGGCCCATTTGGTGGAGTAGTCGACCGCAACTATTGCATATTTTGCGCCACCTTTGGATATAGGCAAAGAACCGACTATGTCGATTCCCCAAATTGCAAACGGCCAGGGACTAACCATTTGCGTGAGTTCCGTTGGTGGAGCTCTCGGGATTTTCGCGTACCTTTGCACTTATCACATTTTCTTACATAATCTGCAGCATCCCGATTCATAGTTGGCCAATAGTATCCGTAGCGGAGGATCTTTTTGCTAATGTCTGCCCCCAGTATGGTCGCCACATTTTCCTTCGTGAACTTCCTTCAAGACCCGCTTTGTCTCATCATGGGCAATGCACCGGAGTAAGGGGACCAAGAACCTCCTCTGATACATTACTCCGCCCTGCATCACATATCGCGCGGCTTTACGAATGACCTGTCGTCTTTCGCTTCTTCTTTCGGGCAAAGTCCCGTTTAGCAGGTATTGTTTGAATGGGGTTATCCATTACTCCTTCTCAATTTCCGTTTCCAACACAAAATCAACCTCCATCACACCTATGCTTGGAGCATGTAAGGTTTCAACGGGAACTAATCCCATTTGTTGTGCATCGCTGGTACTTGCGAATTTGGCCAGCGTGTTGGCTTCCTTGTTCTGTTCACGCGGGACATGTGAAATGTCATAATGTTTAAGGTTCGACAATAGTTCCTGAACCAGAGAAAGGTACGGAGCAAGCCTTTGTCCCCTCGCTTGGTAATCTCCTCGCACTTGGTACACCACCAACTGTGAGTCATAAAAGATTTCAACTGATTTTACCCCGAGTTCCCCAATAAGCTTTAAGCCAGCAATCAATGCTTCATTATTCGTAGCCGGGAAATTGAGCTTCAAAGCATAACAAATCGATTGATTTTTTGGAGTCACAAGAATTACACCAGCCCCAGAACAACGGTCGTTTGATGCCCCATAGGTGTATAATTTCCATCGAATGGGGGGAATGACACTGTGACTATCTGGTTCGTCTGACACAGTAAACTCAGCGATGAAGTCTGCTAATGCTTGCCCTTGTATGGCTCTTCGTGGCAGGTAGGTAATATCGAACTGACTCAACTCGATATTCCATTTTAACATCCTTCCAGAAGTTTCTAGTCGTTGGAGTACCTGTCGCAAGGGCTAATCGGTATAAATACTGACTGAGTGTGCTTGAAAGTATGGACGCAGCTTACGTGATGCAATCACCAAGCAATAGGCCAATTTCTCAATTTTAGGATAATTTCTTTCTGCCCCCGTTAAACGTTTACTAACGTAATACACCGGCTTTTGAACTCAGCCCTCCTCGTGGACCAAAGCCGCACTTATAGCATGTGGGGATACGGCCAAGTATACGTACAACAATTCATGGTCTACTGGTTTCGACAGCACTGGAGGATTTTCTAAATGCCTCACCAGAGCTCGGAACGCTTCCTCACAGTTGGATGTCCATTCGAAATTCCTTTTTCCTTTCTTTATTATATCGAAGAAGGGAATACACTTGTCTATTGCTCTGGATATAAATTGACTCAGCGCAGCCACTTTTCCATTCAAGCTTTGTACCTTCTTTATAGTCCTGGGCACTTGTATGTCTCGAATAGCTTGAATCTTTTCCAGGTTAGCTTCAATTCCCCGGGCATTAACAATGAATCCTAAAAACTTCCCTGACGCAACGCCGAAGGAACACTTAAGAGGGTTGATCTTCATCCCATAGTAGCTGAGTATGCCAAACATCTCTGCTAAGTCTCGAATGTGGTCGTTTGACTGCCGTGACTTCACGAGCATGTCATCCACGTAGACTTCCATTGTTCTACCAATCTGGTCTTTAAACATTCGATTCACCAGACGCTGATAAGTCGCTCCCACATTTTTCAATCCAAAAGGCATCAATACATAGCAATATAGCCCAACGTCTGTGACAAAACTAGTGTGTTCCTGGTCCGGAATGTGCATCGGGATCTGATTGTATCCCGAGTATGCATCCATGAATGACAATAACTCGTGTCCTGCAGTAGAGTCGACCAACTGATCAATTCTAGGTAATGGGAAACTGTCCTTAGGACATGCTTTGTTTAAATCAGAGTAATCTACGCAAGTTCTCCACTTCCCATTTGCTTTTCTCACTAGCACGGGGTTTGACACCCATTCGGGGAAGAGGGCATCGCAGACGAACCCATTGGCTTTGAGTTTGTCCACCTCCTCTCTGAGAGCAGCGTACCTCTCCGGGTCCATTCCTCTCCTTTTTTGCTTAACTAGGACGTACCTCGGGTATATGTTCAACATATGACTCGTAATAGTGGGAGAAATCCCGCACATGTCTGAATGTGTCCAAGCGAAAACATCGAGATTCGCTCGGAGGAAATCACTAAGATCCTCGGTCATCGAGGAACTGAATTGTGATCCAATCTTCAGTACTCGCGACAGATCGTCTCGGCTGACTGAAATGACAATCGTCAGTTCAGCCGGTGCTGCTTTTTCTTCCCTGTGTTCCTTATCATCGTCTCTCAGATCTATGTCTCTATAGATCCGAGAATTTTGCCCGAGCCAGGGCTCGGGCATTACTTGTCAATTGGCAGTATTCTGAATGCGGACGGAGTTGTTCGCAACCTTTCCTTTCTCTCTCCGTTGGGCCTCTCGGAGCTCAGCCACATAACATGCACGACCGGTCGCCTAGTCGCCATGAACAACACCTACTCCTTTGTCGGTCGGAAATTTTAAAGTAAAACACCACGGGGCCAATGCTGCTCTGAATTCAGCCAGGGCCGGTCGACCCAGAAATACATTGTATGGGGAATCTACATCCAAGACTATGAAAGGTAGGATTCGCACCCTCCCACGCTCACCTTGTCCCAGTTTAACTAGCAACTCAACATACCCCACTACATCAGTCGCTGCACCGTTAAAGCCATGAATACGAGCTTTAGACGGCTTTAAATCGTTCGTCTCCATCTTCATTTGGTCATACGCCTTTTTGAAGATGATGTTAACAGAACTTCCACAATCAATTAAAATTCTCTTCACTAGTGCTGGCCCGATAGTCGCGGATATGACCATCGGGTCAACGGTAGGAGCCTCCACCTGGTCGACATCTCGGCTCCTGAATACTATATCGTCTGTCATTGTCCGCTGCTGCTTAGCTGGGGACCCATCCTCGGTATTTGAACAACACTCAAAATCTGCATGCTTCAGGGAGTTAGCATATCGCTCCATTTCCTGCCAATTCTTATCTGCAGGATGAGGTCCGCCTACCATCGTATTTATGACCAGTCTACCCACAGTTCGAGCAGGCTCCTCAGGGTAACGTGGAGCTGGTGCATGACCAGGATTGGACGTTCCTTGTCCACCCTCTTGAGGACTCTTTACAAACTCCTGCAACTTTTTTTGTCTAATCAACTTTTCTATAGCGTCATGTAGGTGCCTACACTCTTCAGTATTGTGCCCACAAGTCTCATGGAAGCGGTAATACTTCCCAGTCCGCTTTTGTTCCTCGGTTGACTCCTTTGGGCGCAGCTTTCTGTATTAAAAGGTATTACAAGTTGATAGGTAAATATTCTCAAGAGATGCATTTAGTGGGGTGTATTCGTTGTAGGTTGGAATTCTCGGCTTCCATTTCCCCGCTTCTCTTTTCTTTCCGGGATTTCCTCCTCCGGACCCCTTAGATTGCCCGAGCTTGTTCTGGACATTGACCTGAACTTTCCCCGAGTTGTCTCCGGATTGTTTTACAACGATGTTGCTTTTTATGGTCTCCTGAATAGGCTCGGGTGCCTTATCTCGCCTTATCTACCTGGCTTCCTCTCTTCTTATGAATTGATGAGCCTTTGAGTAAAAGCGCTCTAGCGTAGTTGGAGGTTTTCCTACTAACCAATCTCCAAACTTTGAATCCGGATCCACACCTCGCATCAGAGCCATAAGAATTGCGTGATCATTAGGATTGCTAACTTCAGTAGCCGCAACATGGAATCTCTGTAAATACTCCTTCAATGACTCCCCTGGAGCCTGGATTACACTTGATAGAGACATCACGTCCTTTGGATGAGTAGCATGTATTCTGAACTGTTCTATAAATTTCGTTGCCAACTCCTCAAAACTGGATACGGACCGCGGAGGAAGTCGAGTGAACCACATGGTAGCGATCCCAGATAGAGTTATTGGGAAGCATCTACACTTGGTTGCATCATTCGCTCTAGCTGAATCCATCATCCATTCATATCTCATCACATGCTGTCGGCGATCGGTCTTTCCTTCATAGGCCAGGATAGTTGGCATGCTAAACTTCCTGGGGTACTCGGCCTGTAGAATAGTGTCTGTGAATGGAGTATGACTCCTGGATATCCCCCAATCTTCATTGGTCAGGCCTTGATTTTCTCTCATTAGCTGTCTAACCATAGCCAATAGGTCTGGGGTTTGTATGGAAGATGGAAGGTTAGAGTCTATTCTACGGGATCGGTCAGGTTGATGCCTCCTCTGCTGGCGATCTGCCAAACGTGTATCTTGAGGTTCACATCATTGGCATCTTGGTGAGCTGGGCGTCTAGTTTCTACACGCGCTCCAGATCCTAAGTTTCCCGTTCCTACTTGGTTGCGGTCTCCTAGGTGTAAGTGATCCCTAGTTGATTGATCAGCAGCACCCGCCTGTGTAGTTTCAGTCTTGCGGCGTCTACGCCTGGGAGGTTCATCGGACGAAGTCGAGCTATCAGATGAAGAGTAAGGAGCTGGACTACCCCCAGCATTCTGATGTTGTTGTTGAGTGAGCTGAGCCATAAGGTTGGCGTTAGCTTGAATCTGTTCTCCAAGTTATCTCCTGCTTTCCATGAGTTCTCTCATCAAGTCGTTGAATTCTGTTCTGGTGACAACTTCCATTTTATCTTGGGTGGTAGTTCCCACACCCAGATTTGCTTGCTGATTGCTAGGTCCTATTTGTTGTACGCTAGCAGTCTCATTGACGTCTGCATTATGAGAGGCTGATCTGGTACGTGGTCTTCCCATAGTAGAGTTATTGATAGGAACTCTGAGTAGAATCAACGGACGTCTTGTGAATTACTTGGATCTCCTTCAGGGGATTTATTCAATCTAGTACTACAAAGCAGATCCTTGTGGCCTGAGAATTCGGCTCTCAGTGAAAGCACCAAAGTGTTAGCACCAAAATTGGTCACTAACACCCAAAGAGAGTTTTGTTTAGAGAGATTAATGAAGAAGGTCAATTAAAACAGAGGGATGCAAACTAAATTAACTGCAGAGAATAAGAGCACCAGATTTATAGTGGTTCGGCGTAATTGCCTACGTCCACTTTGAGTTTTAATCTTTATTGTTTTCACAAGTAGTTGGGTACAGATACAATCTGTACTCTAATGACTTGAATACAAGTTTGAACTGAAAAAGAATGAGTCTTCCAAGCGGCAGAGTCTCCCCAGTGTTCTCGAAAAAAGGACAATTTCACTGTGCCCCTGCCCTTCTATTTAGACGAAAATGGGTTGGACTTCCCTCATGGGCCTAGGAGTAAGATACTTCGGCCCGTAGTAAGTGGCTTCTAAACGCCGAGCCACAAATGCCGAACGGCAATTGCCGAACTACATACCCGGGCCGAACGACATTCGTATGCCGCTCGAGGAAGATATGCCGAACGTCCTTGCTATGTTGAGCGAAGTAGAATGTCGAACGGCCTTGCCATGCCGAGCGAGATGAAATGCCGAACAACCCTGCTATGCCAAGCGAAGTAGAATGCTGAACGGCCTTGCTATGCTGAGCGAAGTAGAATGCCGAACGACCCTGCTATGCCAAGCAAAGTAGAATGCCGAACGACCCCGCTTTGCCAAGCGAAGTAAAATGTCAAACGACCCCGCTATGCCAAGCGAAGTAGAATGCCGAACGACCCTGCTATGCCGAGCGGGGAGAGTTGTGCCGAACGAGGCCGTATGCCGAGCGGCCTCTTAATGCCGAACGGTGCTCTACGCCGAGTGACCTTTCTACGCCGAGCCTCTTGTTACTTGGTCAAGCCACCGGGTAACAGAAAACATTGTCAATATTAATCTTTTATTGAATTTAAAATGAGAAATAGGAAGATATTATGTATTTTATTAATATAAAAAATGGAATATGGTTCAAAAATAATATTTGATAATTAAAAAGAGTTAGAATGATTTATTGTAATTTATTTGGCCTTAAAATGAGAAAAATGGTGCATATAGTGTTAAAATAAGATAAATATGAACATAACTTAACATTATCTCTAAGTAAAATTGTCTTGGGCCAATTGGGTAGGGTTTTAAAAATCTAAAACCCTTAATCTAGAAACTTCTGGTGTATGGAAAACATTCAGTACGTACTCTTTTCCCCATCTTCCTTCTCAAAACAAACAATATACAGTAAAAAGAAAATAGATTTTCATGGCCTCCTTCAACTGAAATTAATTCCAATCAAAATCACTACAAATTCAAGGATTAAATCAACTAAAACATGATTATAGAAGGTAATCTCCACCGATACTATAGAATAATTTCATCAAAATCTTTGATTTAGGTATGAATTGTCTGTAATTGTTTTTGTTTGCTCTGCATGTCTTTGTTTCAGCTAGTACAGGTCTTTGAAGCTCCATTCCTTTTCCAAAACTCGCTGCTTGCTATCAAATTTTTGCCAAATCATTGAGGTGAGTTCAAAACTCACAACTACTAACAAAATAATGCTATGCCTGTAAAGAAATTGCTCAGAAAGAGTTTTTGTATGCGTATATTTCTCTGTTCTTGTTTCTGTGTGTTTCTCGTTTTGGGTTGCTACTTTGAGCAGCTGTAACTTCTAGATTTTATCTTGAATTGCTGAAGGATCTTTTTCAGATTGTAGTTTAGTTGTTAAACTATATACATGTCAATTTTCACTGCAAAACTCGACCGTTTGCTATGCCAGATTGCTGTTCAAAGTTGAATACGAGCCAGAAAATGCACCCATAATCAAATCCGTTGCCTGGGTTGACAGGGAGGTCGACCCAGCACCCACCAGGTCGACCAGGCAGTCGACCAAGTGGTCGACTAGGCAGTCGACCAACCTAAAGGCTAGGTCGACCCTCTGTTGGCCCAAGTACGTGAGTTTATGGACTAATTTCCTGAGCTTTTTGCAGCTTTTGTCTACCATTTGCTATGGTTTTTGTTGGTTTTTGTTGCTTTTTCTATCGCATTTTGAGACGAGTTCTTGGTGCTCTAATAGATGAACTTCTAGTGCTCTAATCTACATATAAATAAGCAAAAATTTGGGTCAATCCGAATCTCGGATTGTTGGGTTTTCGAGATGTTTTCAAGTATTGAAATTTCAGTGATTTTCTACAATTTCTATCGTTTCAAGCAAAAGTTTTTCTAGAACAATTTTTTAAATAATATTATAACTCAAATGACTTTGAAGTAAACATTTTCCTATATTTATAAATTATTTTTAAATTATTTTAAAGTATTTTAAATATATATTTATTTCTTATAATAAAGGGAATTTTCAATAAATTATTTTCAAAATGATTTTAGAGAATTTTTTGAAACTCCCATTTTCTCAAGTAAATTATTTTATAAATAATATATACTTTTTTCACACTTTTTGGATGTATATGGAAGAGAATCAAACAATTTAGTAAACCAAGTGGTATGGGACACGTGAGTTTACTTTTTCGGTTAATTCTGGACTTGTACGATCGAAACTATTCGGGGTTATTGATTTCTGAGTTGTTTGGCCATTTGATGGTGAGTTTTGGGATTATAATTCCTATCTTTAGGAATTATCTGGGAAGGCTAATATTGGCGAGTTGTGGTTCAAGATCTCCTATTTTATGAGTTATAATCTATGAGAACCCGATATATTACTTTACTTGCCGATGAGATGAAGGGAGTCATGAGTTTTCTGAGTTTTGAGATTTTAGATGATTTTGTTTTCTAATGTGGCATTAACTAGTGGTTAGGAAACCGTTAAGTGAGAACGTGTGGTATGGGACGCACTGTTACCACTCTTCAGGTTCCTTTTTGGGAGTTTGTGACACATTCTGGGTTTACCAGTACTATAGACCTTCGGGTCATTTGAGTTTACGACTTCGTTCATCTGGGATTTACGACTTCGGTCGTCTGAGTTCTAAGGCTTCGGTCGTCTAGGATAGGTACCTAATATATATATATAGTACTAGTTTGAGCTTGGCACGTGCAGCACTACTTCGGCATGCAATCGGGGATCTGGCCAATCCGGGTTTTCTGAGTTTTCTGTGTTTATTATGATTTCACCATTTGAGATATCTTTAGTACATCGATCTTAGAACTATCACCAATGAAGTTACTTATATTTTGAAGAGGAGAGAACAATATGGGGTGGTCATTGATGGGGTGAAGACTAGGGTTTTTTTTAATCCAAAAATATTCAAAGAATTTGAGATGCTATTTATAGAATAGTTTTAGGATATAAAATGTACCACTAATTATTTATTCTTAAATGCAAAAGCCAAACCCTTCACCTCCACTAGTGTACCCACCGCTGCTCCCTTATTTGTGCAATTATTTGCATATTTAAACCCATTTAAATATGTAATAATATTGTATATTAGTACATTTATATATAATGCTTATACACACCCCCCAAATAATTACAAAAAACTTCTAGAGAATTCCCAAGAGCTACCAAAATTACAAAGGCACCCCAACTACTGAAAGCACTCATCAATATATCTTATATATTAATTAACTTATTACACATTGTAAACTAATTAAATCGGTTGATATTTTGGAGACTGTACATGTTCGATTGCGCGACTCATATGTGTGAATTCATTCAATAACTAATATTGAACAATTCGAATATTAACATCCATATATTATCTTAGCCGATGGTGTGAAAGTTTGGCCGAATTCACCGCTTATAACTCTTCTCACTAAAATCATATTGTAGATCGATTTATGCAACACCTTTAAGCAACAATACATTATACGCATGTACTCTTCATCGCCACTATATCACTTTTGATATTTGGAGTTTAGTTATGGTCAAAACTCCAAAAATATCTATATACCACTATTTAATCCATCTCCAAAGTCCTTGGTTCAATAATACCACTATCTAATCCATCTCCAAAGTCCTCGGAGTTTGAGCTAACTACGATTGATCGTAATACTAATCTATCATAACAGAGAAGAGAAATTCTCTTTGAGTAGTGTTTCACTTCTTAAGCTTCAACTCAGACCAAACTATTGTCGTTTGACAGTTGCTACATGATTTAACTATAATCAAACTAGAGCATTCATGTCAAAGTTCCATAATATTCTCAAGTTGAAAGAGCTGTGTAACATCGTCACAAGGAGATTCCTATACGACCTTAGTTATTATCAACCAATAGGAAACTCTCTGTCGAGTCATTCTTTGGTCATCCAATAACTATAAGTGTCAACTCCTCGATGCCCCTAGGTAATACATTGCCTAATATTTAGGGACGTATTATGTTCTCCAAAAATGTATTAATGTCCTTTTCTTTAAAAACACATGACGGGAATATTTGAAACAAATTATTTTTATCTTACGATTTGATACTCATGGTTACAACCTTTGTAATAGCAATCATTTAATACTTTATATAAGGATTTTATATTATTAAATGATTATTGATCATTTATTTACATCACAATATAACATTATATATAAAGAAAATAAACACCAAATCCATACTTTATTTCGAACGAAATTTGTTTATAATTTAGGACATGTAACAAATTATAATTGCCCCTAGGGCTTATCCATTTAACTTTCAATCTCCCACTTGCACCTAGGGAAATTTTGGTTTGACAATCAAATGCCTTCTTGATCGATCGTCCTAGATCAGGCAAAGAGATGGGCCTCAGTGAATGCATATGTATGATGATATTATATCTACTATATCATTTTCGCTTTATCTATCCGTTCGATAAACTATTTATCATCCGAGAGTCACAAGCAATGTGTACTGTCTTTTCATGAGTTTTTGATTTTGCAATCCCTATTACATTATTAATTCCACAATATGTCATTGGGCACTCAATCGATGAAACCATATTTATCTCATCTACAAAGCTGTGTATACAAAGTTTACTATGGCACTATTCTAAGTGATGCACTCATCCTACTAAAACTTGCTACCACATTCTCGTCTTGAACTCTTTCCATCATTAGAGCTTAGTTAAGGTTGAACCCTTGAAATTTAAGATTGTATTACTACACTTGATATTTCCACTGATGTTTCACCATGAACATTCTTCATAATAATTTCATTGTTTCATACATAATTCTCCATATTTTCCATAAATATCTGAGAACACTTCACTATGTAAATTTTCAAACTTGATTTCTTTCGCATATTGTATCAAATACATATGAAAATCTAATTCAGTATATAACAGATGCGATGGAACTTACTTCCAATGCATATAGTATCTCATATACATCGTTCCACAAGAACATTTCCTGTTTGGAATTCGTATTTAACAATTTTAATACTAATATTATGTTATTTTTTGGTTGATTCTACTATCCCATCATGTCACACACACATATATATATATATATATATGCGCATATATATACATATATATACACACATACATACACGTATATATATATATATATATATATATACATGGGGCATTAATGCTAACTCTTTTATTATCAACAGTCATGTTGTCTATTACAGTCTTAAATATGATTTAATACCGTTTCATTCTTTTTTCATTATTAAGACAAACTTCCTCTGCATTTTGCCCTTAGTCAAACATTTTTTACTTTTTACTGAAAATACATATTCCATTTTTTACATATTTAATTTAAGATTACAATTTGATCTCAAATTCATAAAATCTTCATCATTCTCATTGATACTGAGACACTTAATTTTCACGTCAATAGAGTTCAACAACTTGTGAGCAAATTCCTAATAGAATTAAGCAAGGTGTTATGCAAAATCAATTTTAAATTCAACATTTGGAACAACCAAATTATTTCCTAACTTCCTTTGCTTTATAAGTGTATAACTATCCAATTACAATTGTTTGCATCTAATGAATCATATTTCTTTGGGTATACCTCAAAAATTATACTTCGTTGATATAGTTGGCTTCCACTCTAGACCTTATCAACATTTTGGCATATACTTTAACAACTTGTGGCAACTGAGGAGGTTGGCATTTAATCTTCTTTTTTCATATTAAGAAAATCATATTTTCTCTTCGACATGCGAGATTCCTTATTAGATGATATAGTTTTCATGATCTAGTTTTCATATCCTTATTTGGCTAGACTAATTCTGCATTATTTATTTATTTTCATTTCATTATCTTGGATCTTATCCAAGACAACCACATTACCACTAATTTCATTTAGCTCAAAATTCTTCATTTAGAAGGTGGGATTTACTAAATAATATTTTATTTCTCAATACCACTGAACGAGCTTCCAAAAGTTTTTATAATGTCATGACAATTGTAACAACTCGCCTTTTTGACCCCCAAAAGTCGACACCAATACATCCATGGTCTTCACGCGCCGAGCATTCGAGTGCTGGAAAGACAGAATATTTGGTGAAAGGAAAGAAAAGACAAAATTGAATCTCACACCGTGACGAGTAATATATAATATACACATGACCTTAACAAAAGAAAACTATACTATACATAAATAAATTAGAGTGACCTAACCCATCATCAGCCTGGACAGTTATAATAGCCCGTCCTCACAAATGTCAATTAATACAAACAAGAACTATAGTGGAAAATAAAATACGTATAGGCCTTGGTGGCATCCAACTCGTCTTCTAAAGATCCAAAGTGTCCAGCTAAATCAAGAAATATGCATGAGCTGACCCGAGCATTATAAGAAAATAATGCCCGGATCAGTCTGGTAAACCAGCGTCAGAAAACTCAAATTATATGGATTTTAATGTTATAAAACCTTTCAAAATAACGGTATCTTATAAGATCATGCCGCATATAAACACGGATGAGATTTTGCCTTACGATAACCATTTTATAGGAAATCTTATGATATTATAGTAATGTCTAGGGTTAAAAATAAATATTGAATCACAGCTAGAATGGTAACATTAATTACATTCAACAATATATTAGTATACAACTAAGTCCATAAAGGCATGTATTGACGAATGGATTCCATACAATGACAAGGTTACTGAGGTACCTCCTGTAATAGTACAACTCTAGGAAAATGTACCAAGGACCACACATTGACCCCCTGCCAACATAGGACTCGCTTACCCCTTCCTAGATAGTACCGAATATATCATCACCCCAGTTGTAGCCAACAACCGTACCGAGTCACTAGCATACAAAAATCCATAAATATCGATCTAGATCGGGTGATACCATACCCTAATGGTAGCGAACCAAATAGCTCTGCTGCATATCCCCTATTTTAGTCATTACCGGGTGTAAGGCTCGAGGTTAAGTTTTACCTTTTTAGCAAATCCCACTTTGAATGCTAACACTACCCACTAGGCAACAATGCAATGCCAGCAATCATCCATACAAGTTGTTCAGGATATGAACAAACTGAAGGCACTACTTCTACTACATCCTTTTTGGAATCACCATCGGGATTAGTAGCAAGTTAGCCCTTGCACTTCAAAGAACTCTATCTTCTATTTTCTTCAAGATGTCTCCGATTCAAAAATTTATGCCGGTTTGAAGTGATTTTTGGATAACATATCTGATCCCGGTCTCTCCGAACCAATAACGATAATTTTAAAACTAGCCAAGATTTGATAGTCAGTTATTTAACTATTAAATAATCAAACAATCCAATCAGAGATTTAACTTCATATGGAAACAAAGCATGATTAAATACATAAGCAACCACTAAGTCTCTTTCATTAATATTTTAATTAATTAAAACCACTTTGTAAATACTAGTATTAAAATACTTTTACAAAAGATATACATAAGTATACCACTTATTCACCGTTCGTTTATGCTTTTCAATGCTTGGAAAACTATCCATATACTTATCTCATCGGTATAAGTACATTCATAAAATACTACACTTTCAATACTTAAGAAATGTAAACATATACTTATCTCAACGGTATATGTATATTCACTAAATACTATACTTTCAATACTTAGAAAATGTAAACATATACTTATCTCAACGATATAAGTATATTCACAAAACATTTATAAAAGATTTCATATTTCAAAAGCAAACTTAAATGGGCTAAAACAAATGTCTTTTAAAAGCATTGTTTATTATAAACCTAAACCACTATCCTTTTGGTGTAAATAATAGATCATATGGAAATTAGACCAAATATACTTACCACTACTTCTCGATTTCAAACTGGTGCTATACCCCGTTTAACAATGAAGTCGAACAAGTTAGAAAACTGTCCTTACCTCGACCTACATTCTTAATTCTCATAGACAGAGATGAGTTTCCATAACTCGGAATTTGGTGTTAACTGTAAAAAGAACACTTGCCATAGTGCCATAAGTTATAAACATCATTTATGGAAATCAAATCTCGATCCTTAAAAAAACTCATTTTTATAAATCTCTTTTTTATTTACAAAACTCCTTTTATAAATCTCCTTTCTATTTCTAAAACTTTATAAATCTCCTTATTAGTTATAAAACTTCTTTTATAAATCTCATACACTTATCATAGATCTTCAGTTCCAAAATTGAACTAAATACTTCTATGAAACGATCATTCCATATATCACTATAAATTCACAAATGTGATTTATTTTCCAATTTATCAAAATGATATCATTTCCCTTTCATAAAATCTCATTTATAAATCTATGCTTTTATTTGTAAAATACCATTTATAAGTCTATCTTTCTATATAACATCTATATAAAGCATTTCACCAATATTTATTCCATAATATTCATATCTTCTTTTAATACAGAATCACTAAATCACAAAAGATAAATTTTTCTTTTCTCCTTTATAATAAACATTATATTAACTTTTTTTTAAAATAATTAGTACCCAAAATATTTTTAAAACATTACCATATATGTAAGAAAAGACTAAAAAAAAGTTTGAAGTGAAATTAAGGAGTTAAAACCATTTCTAAATAAAATGCCATAGAAAATTCCAAAAATCACATTTAAAATTATTCTTCAAATCAAAACCAACTTCAAATCAAAATAGCAAACTATATTATTTCAAATTACTATAATGAGGCCTAGAGCTATCGTAGTACTTATCAAGTGCTTTTATATAAATGTATCAAGTGTAAGAAAATAAGGCCAATATCGAAGTCACATCCAACAAGGCCAAGCTACCAAACTTTTAACATTAAACAACTTATTCAATAAGAATATATCAATGGAATTAAAATTAATAGTGGCGAGGAATCTAGATCCCTCTACAAAGCTTCATCAGTTCCCTATATTTCATTCCATATGGCATTTTATATAAAGCGGGAATTCAACCAAACCCAACAACCAAACAATAAACATCCAGGCATAACCGAACAATAATTTATATCAACACATAAATCATATTGTGTTCATTTAAATGTGAGTTAACTCACCAAAATTTCAGTTGACGCTTTCGAGTTCCTACCTGATCTAAAATCGAACAGCATTCGACTTTACCTCAAAATCCTATTTTCTCCAAACTTTCGAAATCAGCTGCAATGCGTAGATAATGCTCCTACGAGCACAATGCAAAAGACCGCGTTCGATTTTGGACCTCATGTGCATAAGATATTGATTTTATAATATTTTAAATTAATTAAATAATTAATTAACTTAATTAACACATTAATTACCATTTTTGAAAATAATCCCTTTCTTCCCCAAATTAAGTATCACTGTGCACGATATCGTGTACATGTCCAAACCCACAAAGTAGTCATCTTCTCTCCCTCTGGTTAATGAATTGACGCACCATTAGTTCCTACGCGGTAGTCTTTGCAAGCTCTACGCCATGCACCCCAACATTTGAAGTCCACACCCTTATATTAAAATGTGACTTACTCATGCCCTCCTCGACCTCCTAATGTAACATTGTGTAATAAGTGACCGAGCTCCTGAAATTTGGTGGAGAGGTGAACATTGGCAAGTGGAAAGTGATGGTGATCTCCATTTTTCCTATCTACTCTCCAATTGCCGACATGCGTTAACCTCAGCTTTGGCAGCTTCAAGTCAAGCTCGGCTACTGACCATCGCAATTTCTAACAACTATATGGATTCAAAGCCTTCTTCACCATGATCCCAACATATTCAACATGGTCTAATTTCGTGCACCGTAGCACTCAAAACAATTCGGAGAAGAAGGAGGCTAGTGTATTTGGTTTACTAGAGAAAGAGAAAAGAAAGAAAGGGGAAAAGAAAGAAAGTGAAAGGAGTGAATATGTGTAGGGTTGTTTATATAATAAAATTTATATTATCATTTTAGTTTCTCTTTTAATCATTGCGCGTTTCGAGCTTGCACGATCACACAACACGTCTGATCACTATGAAACTCGTCTACGTACATCACCTCATTATTTCGGTTTCGATGACACTGGTTTTATCAAAATCCGAAACAATGCCCCAAGATGATAAATTCACTTGTTTCGAGACGATTTATCAAAAAATGATTTTCGATCTCATTATCGATATTTATTCAAACTATTTATTTTTTGTAAATATTATTCTATAAAAAGTTCACCATTATTATTTATTTATTAAAAGGAGTTATTAAGCTTTTAAAATCAATTATTTAATATTTAAAATTAATTAAATATCCAAAACCAAGACAATAAAATTCCTAGTCTTTACATTCTCTCCCATTAAAATAATTTTATCCTCGAAATTCCCAAAGGAAGAAAAATGACTTCACACCCTTCGACCTTTGAAAACAATCAATTAAAATGACTTATTAAGCTTATAAAGTCGCTTATGTTAAGGAAAATTTCTGCAGCACCTCCTTTGCATGACTATGTCTGAAAAAATCACAACATCAATATAAACCCATATTTGGGACCTCCCATATCCAGGGATAACACAACAATAATATATATACATATAATATGCCTTATAGATTGTGTATGTCACATAGAAAAGACATTAGTTAAGCATAAACATGTACCAATTATCAAACAATCAAACTCTACTCATTAAACCAAAAGCACAAGTAAGCCTTTGCTTCCATGTACCTGTATCTCACTTAAATAACCCAAAAAGAAAGTTAAGCATGACAATTGAAACAATACAATAACTCATCAATCATATATCATGAATCTAAGCATTCGAAATCATATATAGCAATTATCTCGCATAAACATGCTATATCAAACCATGTAACCTGCATTTCTAATGTATGAAGCATATAACATATTAAAGCTTGTACGATGTACGATGTCATTTGTATGCAATATCAAATCCGATCACTTGCTCGATCAAATAAAATTCTCTTCCAAACTAGCATCGCTCACTTGACTCCTCTAGTGCAAATTCTATTAAGATCCCTTGATTAGAAACCCCCATTCTCCTTACAAAGCCATACACTATAATAGAAAACTTCAAAATCATATCAAAAATCCATATCAAATGTTCGCCATCAAGAATTGAGTGAAAAATCCTAACTTGGACTGGTGTAAATCAACTTGAAATCATATACAAAGCTTCGATCAAGAACAGTGTGAAGAAATGATTTATATACAACTTACGTACTTGTTATTTTTGGTTCTGTAACAACCCGGATATTTGGAACGATTTATAAATAATATTAGAATTATTTAAATATTTAAATCTTGGATTTAATAGGATTAAAAATGATTTCTAAAGCTTATTTAAATCATGTTTAAATAAGAATGATAATAGTAACTTTTAGTTTAGAATTAAAAGTGATTAAAATTGATTTAATAATAATTCGATTTAATTAACGTGTGAAATTATCATTCCAGGGCACTGTCTGATGAAACTAGTGCCATTGAATTTGGAATAATGAATTGTTGTATGCTGATGAGTTTCGTAACGATCAGACGTACCGTTTGCTCGTGCAAGCTCGAAATGCATAGCGATTAATTTTAGAAATAAAATATAATATAATTTAATTTTATAAGCTAACTTCTACATATGATGGAATTAGGTCCCGATACTAGTTCCATTGAGTTCAGAATATGAGCAATTAGCTAGGAATGCCAGTGAGCACGCCTCGTTTGGAGTTCGTTATATTTAGGGGTAAATAATGTTTGAGATATTTTCTATTTAAGGACCCTCACTTCTCTCATTTGTGAAAACCCTAACCCTAGCCATCCTAAATCAAACGGCTGCCATCATCTATGGCAATCGAGGTCGTTTTAGGCATGGTGAACAATTACAAAGTCATGCGGTTTGGGAAGATGAACAAGATGATCAGATGGATTGGGTTGCGGTGTCCTATGGCGGTGCTGAACTTGAGTTGAATGTGGTCGATATTCTTGTCCAGATCTCGACGATGGCGGTGTTAGAGGGGACAAGGTCAGTGGTGTTAGAGTCGTCGGAGTCGGGGCTAGCTTCGGTGAAGAAGCAATGGTAGGTGGAATACTGTAGCGATGGCGGTGAATAATCAAAGACACCGGCTTGGGTTTGTCGAGCAAAAGTTAGGGTTTAACATAAGGAAGAGAAAGGTGATTAACGTTAATTACCTAATATAATCAAGTTAATTATAAATTAATTATCTTAAGTATTCTAATATCTATATCTTGTTCATACGAGGTTGGATTTGGACACGATTAGTTGCGTTGGACTCATAGTGATAATATGCACGCATTGGAGTTGGATTCGTCGCGTTCATAGCTTATAGGAATTTTAGTCAAAATCGAACGGCATTCAATTTTGGACTATTTGAAAATGCGTAAGCGTTAACTGAAACTTGAGTGATTTTTATTCATAAGTTATTTGTGTACTGTTGTGATAATTGTTTGTTGTGCAAAATATAAATTAAAATTGATAATAGTGTAAATTGTAACTTTTGAACCTTGTTTCTAAAACAAGTGACAAATAATATATGTAATATATCCTTATAATCATCTATAACATGTATTGTGGTCCTGACTACTTGTTTACATATTTGATATTACTATTTGATTAAGTTGGAAATTTCGTTATAGTCATTATAAACGTGTTTCGAAATCCTTACTAATGTGTTAAATTGGATAAATTGAGATATATTGAGGGAATATATATATATATATATATTGGGTGTTTAACACACGTTTACCATGTTGGACATAAATGGATAGTTTTGGAATGTTATGTAAATTGGAGAACAAAGTGGTGTTGGAAATCTTTATTTTTAGTAAAGTATAAAGGGCTTTGATTTTAGATACTTTCCCAAATCTTTTGAAAGAAGTTTTGTGAAAGTTACAAAAGTATTTCAATAAAGAAGTTTTGAAGGTTAAAAGTGTTTTATAATTATTTACGAATTTCAAAATGAAGGATTGTATATTATAAAACTAGTTTTTATGGATTTTAAATAAATTATAACATAATTATTTTTAAGTAATATTTAATATTAACGTTTTAAATCATGGTATGTGTTTTTAAAAGTATTTGTAAGTATATATGGTTTTTAGAAAATCAGTTAAATATTTTATTTAAGTAAATAGAAGTTTATGTAATATCATATCCTTTTGAATTGTTATTATTATTAAATATTTTATCTTATAAACAAGTTAGTATACATATATACATATACCATTTTAAAGTTGTTTTAAAAGTGTTTTAACATATTAGTAAGTATTTAAAGGTATATATATATATATATAAGTTTTTAAATATTAAATTAAGCATTTCATAAATATAATAAAGGAAGTTTGGGTTTTAACACAAGTTAAAATAAATGGTTTTGTGAAATTAATTAAAAGTGTATTATCTTAATTAATAAGTGTGGACATGCTTTGATATTTAAACTAAATGTTTTAAAATTAATGATAGATATAAGTAAAAGATTTTGGGTTGTAGCAAACATTGTTTTAGTAACAATTGTTTTTAACCCTTATTATTAATATAGCTAAGGATTTAATAAGATATTTATTATTTAATATTTTTAAGATCACTACAAGTAAAATGTTTTTAAAGCGTGAAATGATTTGGGTTTGTTGTGACAATGTTTGACTAACACTTGTCTTAAGCCCATCTAAATGTAATTAAAATTTTAAAAGGCGTTTTACTAATAAAATGATTTGGATTTTTCTTAGATGTTTGATTAATTGAATACGTTTTATTAGATAAAAAGGTGTTTTACTAATAAAACGGGTTTTGAATTAATAAATGAAAATTAATTGAAAAGGGATTTGAAGTCATTTATGTGACTTGATCATGCCTTGGATGAATTGATATTGCTTGTATGTTTACTTGCTTATGGAGAGCGTACGGGAATTAGTTCCCTTATGCGATCATTCACATTATTGTTGAATAAGACCAAATTCATCGATTCAGCCTTAGAGACACCGAGATCGGTAAGTGTTCTACTTATCGAAAACCGCTTCAAGAATGAGATACATGTTCTATCTCTTGGAAGTGGATAATGGAGTCCATGTGTGGTTCCAAATTCTCTTGAGATAATGGAATCCATACAGGATTCATTATTTGTTCGAGTATTAAAGACTCCTGTGAAGGTGCCAAACATAGCCTCGATACTGGAAAAATGACTAAAGACAAAGCAAGATGTACAATCCAGGGGTTTTGCTAACCCAGTGGGGTACATCAACACCAGTATCTAGAGGATGCTTATAGATGTTGCGCATGGGGAGTTGATGATGCTTAAGTGCCATGTGGTTTGGGTTCGCTCATTCAGGCATGGGCCAGTTGTGCTTACCTTATGGTATATTTTATCTTAAGATATACGGCGCTCGGAAAATATTTCCTGATCCTTGTCCTGGAGATCGGTCTCATTGAGGAGGTCTCGGTGGAAAATCCATTTATATGAACGTGCCTTAGCGATTTTGTTTGTACACTAAATACGTTATTGAATGTAACAAATGTAACCATTCCAGCTATGATTTATATTTATTTGAAACCCTAGACATTATTATAATACAATTGGATTTTCTAATAGAAATGGTTTGGTTATCGTAAGGTAAAAACCCATCTGTGTTTATTTGAGGTATGGTTTTATGAGATAGCTTTATTTCAAAAGGTTTTACAACTATAAATAATTCAAATGACTTGAGTTTCTCACGCTGGTTTACCAAACTGATCCAGGTGTTATTCTGTTATAATGCTCGGGTCTGCCCGATTATATTTCCAGATTTCATTGATGTTCATTGGAGCTCTTGGAGAGGAGCTGGATTACTACCTACTGTAGTTTTTCTGTTTCCAGTGCATTTCTTTGTTTAATTTTATCAGTAATTGTAAGGATAGGCTATTATAACTGCCCAGGCCAATGATAGGTTAGTTTACTCTTTTTGATTTATGTATATTAAAATGTTCTTTTTGTAAAGATCTATTGAGATATTATATGCTATCATTTGGTCGTGAGATTTTGATGTTTTTGTTTCACTCTTTCTTATTCGTTTTCTTTTACCCTAACATTCTGTCTTTCCGACACCTGGGTGCTCGGCACGTGAATACTGTGGATGTATTAGTATCGATATGTAGGGGTCGAAAAGGCGAGCGGTGCATTTTGGTATCAGAGCCGAAGGTTAAGCGAGAACCTTGGCTTTATAGGTTATAGCTCATTAAGAGGTAGGGTAATGGAATGCCTTATTATGAGTTGAATGTATTATATTTACGAAAGCGCATATTTTTTAGTGTCATGAAAATGTTTTGTATTGAGTTAATTGGCCTGTTGAGTGATTTATGAATTCTAATCGGTACATGGGACGTCATGGTATCGGTAGGGATTTCTAAGTACTTAAACAGGGCAAACTTACACATTTTTCTTTTTTAAAATTGGTAAATGAAATAATTTTACCTAAGATTATATTTTATGTATAAAAGAATAATATTTATGAATTGATATAGTTATTTATGATGTGTTTGTTTATTAGGAAATGATAATATCCAATTATTATCATTTATTGTTTGATTAGTTGTGCTCGGCCATTTTATGAGCATTGACAATTGTATATTGTTTTTTGAATTAATTTTAACCAGTTTATAAGTAATTTACCTTTATACAGCATGTGATGGGTGAATTGTAATTTAAGGGAACATTAAAACGAGCACCTTGTGAATTAAGTTTCACAATTTGACTAGAAGGCATTCGGTGATAATGTCAGCTTAAAATTTAATTTTCAATAAAAGTTGTTTATTGTGGGCTTTAAAGGTAAGATATTTTAAAGATAAATGCTCGTGTAATAGTTTTATATAAGAAAGTGATTTATATAAATATGGTTTATAAATATAGTTTATAAATGAAATGGATTTAAACTGAGAATTTGACAATTTAAATCCTGATGCTTTTGAAATTAGTTTTCTAAGATTTTGGAAAAATAATAGTAGTATAATTAGAAAGTAAATATTTGGGAAATTGGTTTATGTAATTGATATCATGGTACTTGGTAATATTTACAAAGTATTTGATATCTTTTGGAAATGATTTTGGTTAAGTCCGAAAGGCATGAGTTAGAAGTACTGAACTCGCTTCTCTCGCTGGAAAATAATTCTGGTGATGACTGCAGCATTATCGGCATTTATTTTGCGAGTTTCAAAGTAGGGGATGCTACTGTAGTAGCTATGCTACAAAATTATTTTGGGCAAAATGGTTTTGATTCAAATTTCGAAAGTATGATTCGATGTGCAAAGGTTATAAGTATGTATTATTTTGAAATGATTGGAAATGAAGCCCGATATTTGGTTCTTAAGTTTTCGATTAAGATATAGTATGGACACATGTATCATATGCATTTAGGTAGTTTGGTTGTGCATCTTGTTTGATATGTTGATTAGTAGTTTTCAATTATTGGAATAAAATGGAATTTTCGATGATTTTGGACAGTCGAAAACTTCCGAATTAGTTAAAGGAATGAACCTAAGTGTTTTGTAAAAATATAAGAAGTAGAGTTTTGTAACTCTAGAATGGAAAGATAGCAGAAGTTAAAACAAGATTTAAATTGTGTTAAACATCTTCGTTAAATAGAAAATTCAATGTTATTGGGTCAACTAATACATGTCTTTACCTTAGGGTTTAGGGTTGCCTAAGGAAAGTATACTCTAATCATGAGTTTGGATACCAGAGTCTAATTCTTCCTAGCTACTTGCCTAACGTGACGGACGAAGAAGTCTAGAAGGTTGACTCAGTAATGAGATCCAAATTAATCTTGGACCTTCATCTGGAATCTTAGTAGGTTTTAAATTTATTGAATATCTATGTTAAGCTAATGGATAAGATTGTTTGTATATACTCTTAGGATGTAATATATTATTATATAAGTATGGACTTACGTCTTGAAATATTTTAAGATGAAATTGTGTTTTAAGAATGTTTATGAATTTAGTTAACATTTTATGAAATGTATTATAAATAATTTGAGTAGTAAAATAGAATACTATTTAGGTAAATAAATATAAACTTTAGATAATGAAATGTTATATAAATAAAGTTATGGCTTATTGAAGTAAATTATGAAATTGAGAAATATTTTTATCAGTAAAGATAAATCTTTATAAAATGTTTATAAACTCAAGTAAATGCTTTTTGAAATGTTTTGCAAATAAATTTAGTATTGAATGATAAATAATATATATGAAAATAAATGTGATTTAAATTGTAGATAAATGTAAGTAATATTATATGGAATGATTCATCAATGATTTTAATATTAAATAAGTAATAATTTATGTAAATAAATATTAACAAATGAGAAATAATATTTATGTAAGTAAATGGGATTTATAATGAATGTGAATTAAAAAGTAATTGGTATAGTATGGAAACTAATTGGAATTAATACGTAAGTTATACATAGATCATTTTATTCACATAACTATTTTGATCCGTATTACAGTACACGATTTCGAGGTGAATTACACTGGTCCGAGTTAGGATTTTTCACTTAATTCTTGACGGCGAACACTTGATATGGATTTTTGATTTGATTCTGAATTTTTCTGTCATAGTATATGGTTGTGCAAGGAGAACGGCTGTTTCTAATCAAGGGACCTGATCGGAGTCCGCACTAGGGAAGTCGAGTGAGCGCTACTAGTTCTAAATTGAAATTTGGGTGATCGAGCGATCTGATTTGATATTGCGTAAGGATGACATATGTACATCGTATGTGCTTTAAATTAATGGTATACTTTGGACATTACAAAATGAAAGCCGTTTGGTTGTATGTCATTTATAACTAAGATACAGGCTCATAGAAGCAAAGAATGGTTTGATGCTTTTGGTTTCATGGGTAGATTTTGGTTGCTTGACTAATAGGTACACATTTTTGTTATTGTTGATGCTTTTATAACCTAGATATGGGAGCTCACTTTTGGTCTTTTGTTTTCTTTGTTGGTTTGGGCCATTATGGCAAGTTGCAGTTTTTCCATATTGAGCCACACGAAGGAAGTGCTATCGAAATTTTCCATATTATGAGATTTTAAAAGTTTAATAACTCAATTTAGTAAATTGGTTTTAAAATCCTAAGATTGGGGAGTCATTTCCTTCCTTTGGCAATTTCAAGGACAAAATTCTTTTAAGGGGAAAAATGTAACGACCCAGATTTTTGGAACGATTTATAATTAATATTGGAATTATTTAAGTATTTAAATCTTTGATTTAATGTGAATAAAAATGATTTCAAAATCTTATTTAAATTCTGTTTAAATAAGAACGATAATAGTAATCTTTTAATTGAGAACTAAAAGTGATTAAAATTGATTTAATAATAATTCGTTTTAATTAACGTGTGAAATTATCATTTCGGGGCACTGTCTTGGATTTTGACGAAAATAGTGCCATTGGACTCAAAATAATGAATTGTTGTAAGCTGACGAGTTTCGTGACGATTCGACTCACTGTGTGGTCGTGCGAGCCCGGAACGCGTAGCGATTAATTTCTTGAATAAAAATATAATATAATTTGATTTTAAAAGCTAACATCTGTATATGATGGAATTAAGTCTCGATACTAGTTCTATTGAGTTCAAAATAAGGGTAATTAGCTAGGAAAGCCAGTGAGCATGCCTCGTTTGAAGTTTGTTGTTTTTAAGGGTGAATAGTGTTGGAGATATTTTCTATATAAGGACCTCCACTTCTCTCATTTGCAAAAACCCTAACCCTAGCCATCCTAAGTCCAACGAGCACCATCATCCATGAAGATTGGGGCCGATTCAGGCAAGGTGACCAACAAAAAAGTTGTGTGGCTTGGGGAGACGAGCAAGATGATCGGATGGATTTGGTTGCGGTGGCTTACGGTAGCCCAGATTCTAAGCTGAACGTGGCCAATATTGTAAAGATACAGAATTTCAGTCATTTGAATATGGAAATAATTAATTGATTATATATATATTAAAAAGTCAATTTTATAAGTTAAACAACTTATATTTCAAATTCAGCAATTTAATTGATAATTGAGTTGTTAAATTTGATATTTGGAATTGTTTACATAATTGAATCTTGAATTTAATATGAATGAGAAATGATTTTCAAAAATGATTTAAAATTCTATTTGAACTAGAATGAAGATAATAAACTTTTAAACTTGATTAGAAGTGAAAAAAATAGTCTTAATAATAATTCGTTTTAATTAACGTGTGAAAAGAGTCTTCCGGGGCACTGTCTTAGAATTGGACGAAACCAGTGTCGTTGGATCCATAATAGTAAATTATAGTATGCCATCGAATTTCGTGGCGATTAGGCGTATCATTTGGTCATACGAGTTCGAAACGCGTAGAAATTAATTAAAGGAATTTAAATTAATATAATTGGGTTTGAAAAGCTATCTTCTGTATATGATCAAATTAGGACGTGAAACTAGTTCCAATATGGTCGGAATAAGGGTATTACATATAAAACGCCAGGCGGCATGCCCCGTTAGGAGTTCGAGAATTTTGGACATTTAAAAGCTAGAAATTTTCTAATTTAAATAATATACATGTACTTCTGTATTAACCATACTTTAGCCCATACTCATGCATACATAGCCCATACCCTCCCCTCAGCTATTATCACGTGCAAAACAGAGAGCCTTGTTCGTTTTTTTCTTTTCATATTCAAATCCACCAAATCCAATGGCTTAAGATGATCGGGGCCATTTCTTGCGTTATTAGGCCCCCACTCCGACTAGAGAAGTGTAGAGGGCGACGAAGTGAAGCTAGCGTACGGTGGGATCGTCGTGATTCATGCCGTAGTTGTTGAAATTCTTGTGTGTTTGTTGGCAGCGTTTGGGTTCGGTTGGCTCGTTCGGCGAGCAACTGGGAGCGTGTATGGGTGGCGTTAGCAACGGCGAGGGCAGGCGATGCACGACGGTAGTAGGGATGACGAACAACGACATTGGGTTTTGCGATGTCGCAATTTTAAACTGGGTCGCGTGCTTAGGTTTAATGCTTGGTTAAACACGGTGATTAACGTAAGCTAATGATTGCAGTTAATGAATAATTATATTATTTTAAAATCGAATGTTTATAAAATGTATAACTTTTTCGTACGAGGTCGAAATCTAATGTGACAAGTTGCATTGCGATCGTATCAGTGAATACTATGATATGGAGTGGGATTGGATGGATTTGGAGCTAGTAGGAATTTGGTTAAAATTGAACATCTGTTCAATTTTAATTCGAAGCAGAGAGCTTTGACAAAACTTGGAATCAATGCTGAGTTAAACTCACCTTTTTGGTTAACCAGTAATATTATATAATGATAATGAATTATTGATTGAGTGTTTGAATGATTTACTATTTTATAATGTTGGTTTGGATATATACTTGCCCTTGGAGCGGATGAAACCCTATTACGTTCCCGTGGAAGAGCAGATGACCCTTTGTATACGATCCCGCCTCGAAGCGGTTGATTTATATTATTTGATTATATACTGTCTATGATGCAGGGAAACAGGTTGGAGGGATCCAACAAGATTCCTCACACTGTTGATTTACCTTTCACACACACACACACATACACACTATGATATATGACTTGTTGGATGCCATATTTGATGACATGGATATGATTTGCTTATTTAGTGCTGTAGTAGCACTAGGCCTTATTTTTGGAATTTTAAAATACCATAAAATAATGATTTTGACAAAAAGGATTTTCAAAGTGATTTTGGGAATTCTATATATGATTTTAATAATGATTCCTGAATTATTTAAAAGAAGAAGTTTATTTTAAAATAAAAGGTATGATTTTTAAATATTATAAGTTAATTGTTTTATGAAATATTTTAATAGAAATTTCTGAACCATAAAATAAAGATTTTTAAAATAAGTCCGTCTTTTACAATAAAGGAATACGGTTTTAAAAGAAGATAGAAATATTTTGGTGTAAATAATTACTAACCGTTTTATATATAGTAATAGATATATATGTGTATATATACACCTATATTAAGGTTAATTTATAAATGTGGAAGTTATAAATGTGATACTGTGCAAAAGTGACGTTTTACAAATAAAGTGAAGATTTGTAAAATCGTATTTTATAAATAAAAGGGTAGACTTATAACAGTGATTTTAAATAAAGGAATATCTTTATCATTGGATAAATTGGGAAAAATAAATCACAATCGTATTTTTGAAAACTTTTTTGAAAACTTAAATTTGATTTTTGAGTTATAACTTGGAATGAATGAATGGATGGAAATTAGTTGGTATAAGTGGATGAATCAAAAAGACTTAGAAATTTTATAATCTATTCCAGCTA
Source organism: Allium fistulosum (assembly GCA_030737815.1). Taxonomy (NCBI): domain Eukaryota; kingdom Viridiplantae; phylum Streptophyta; class Magnoliopsida; order Asparagales; family Amaryllidaceae; genus Allium; species Allium fistulosum. The sequence continues at coordinate 284,667,004 of CM060904.1, read as the reverse complement.
ATTGGTTTTGGAAAGCAAATGGGTTTAGGGAATATTTCCTATCTTGGTAATTTCGAGGATGAAATTCTTTTAAGGGGAAAGAATTTGATGACCCAGAATTTCGGTCATTTGAATTTGGAAGTATTTAATTGATTTTAAATATTGAAAAGTCAATTTTATGTGGTAAATAACTTATATTTCAAACTCAGTAATTTAATTGATAATTGAGTTGTTAAATTTGATATTTGGAATTGTTTAAATAATTGAACCTTGAATTTAATATGAAAAATGATTTTGAAAGTTGATTTAAATTTCTATTTGAACAAGAATGAAGATTGTAAACTTTTAAATTTGATTAGAGTTGAATAAACTAGTCTTAATAATAATTTTTTTTATTTAACGTGGGAAAATAACCTTCCAGGGCACTGTCTCAGAGTTAGACAAAACCAGTGTCGTTGGATCAGTAATAATAAATTATAGTATGCCATCGAATTTCATGGCGATTGGATGTATCATTTAGTCGTGCGAGTTCGAAACGCATAGAAATTAATAAAGGAATTTAAATTAATATAATTAGGTTTGAAAAACTATCTTCTATATACAATCAAACTAGGCCTCGAAACTAGTTCGAGTGTGTTTAGAATAGGGGTATTACATATAGAACGCTAGGCGGCACGCCTCGTTTGGAGTTCAAGAATTTTGAACGTTTAAAAGCTAGGCATTTTCTAATTTAAATAATATATTTGTACTTCTATATTAACCATAATTTAGCCCATACTCATGCATACCCAGCCCGTACCCTCCCCTCAACTATTATCGCGTGCAAATCAGAGAGCCTCGTCCGTTTTTTTCTTTTCAAATTAAAATCCACCAAATCCAATGGCTTGAGATGATCGGGGCCATTTCTTGCATTATCAGGATCTGACTCCAACTAGAGAAGTGTAGAGGGCGACGAAGTCAAGCTAGTGTACGGTGGGACCGTTGTGATTCATGCCATGGTAGCCGAAATTCTCTTGCATTCATTGGCAATGTTTGGGTTCGGTTGGCTCGTTTGACGATGAACTGGGAGTGCGCATGGGTGGCGTTAGCGTCGGTGAGGGCAGGCGATGCGGGGCGGCGCTGAGGTTCGTTGGGGTTGTGATTTTGAATTGGGTCGCATGTGTGGGTTTAAGGCTTGGTTAAACACGGTGATTAACATAAGCTAATGATTGTAGTTAATGAATAATTATATTTTTTAAAATCGAATGTTTATAGGATGTATAACTTTTTCGTATGAGGTCGAAATCGAACGTAATAGGTTGCATTGCGATAATACCAGTGAATACTATGCTATAGAGTTGGATTGGATGGATTGGAGCTAGAGGGAATTTTGGTTAAAATTGAACGTCCGTTCAATTTTAATTCTAACCGAAGCGCTTTGATGAAACTTGAAATCAATGCTGAGTTAAACTCACCTTTATTGTAACGACCCGAATTTTGGACCATTCGCGTCCATTATAAGTGTATAGGTAGACACTCATGCCGGAGTTGAATTGCTCAAAATACCGCGTTGTTATTTTAAATTCGGCAAAATTGAACATATACAGTAAATAAATAATCACATATCACAGACACAGAGTAATAAGTGCAGCGGAAATAAAAGAGATAGTAGTTCCTGAAGCTACTATATGAATATATAAAATACATCAGAGTTTACAACAGAAGAGTAATACGATACATCAGAGTTAAACCAGATACAACGGAAGAGTAACACGATACATCAGATACAAATCAGAGTACATCACTGGAATCATCGAATATCTGAAAGCTGTATAGATAGCTGGATCTCCAAGCGAAGCTCCAACTCCAAAGGTGAGTCTCGAAAGCTGAACCACTCAGTCTGACCCGAGCGTAAAGCAAAATACAAAACACTCGAGTCAGGATTAACATTCTTATATTAATAAATCCAACTCAAGTGAAATAGCAATTGAAATACAAGTAACACAAAGGATGTTTGGAATAACCATCCTTTAAGGATCCGTTAAACTATCTACTAGGTAGTAATGTACGATAAGTAGATAATGTCTATCAGTAATAATAAGATATCAAAATAGCGTTAAGTCATGGCCCATTCCACCCTTAACACATTTTTATTCCCAAAAGCATATACAAGACCGTAGTTTCCCCAAAACCGGAAGTCACCAGAGGGCAATCCATATACTAAAGGTACAAATCAAAATCGTAGTGGTCGCGCATAAATGGAATACAAGTATGACAAGGCACATGAGGCAATACCCAAGGTAGTGATACTACCGTTCGCCTGATCCGGACTGGTGAGAACGCAACGCCGCAGTGCCCGCAACACCGTGGAACAACACTCCCAAATCAAGGGTGCACCAATCGACAACAAGTATAAGTAGTTCGAAGAAGTGTGTCCACTTGAGGTATCAATCCTCCATTGGCCCGGCACAGCTCCTGTTTTAGTCATTTCCAATTTGACACAAGTGTCAAGGCTATCCATTATCGTTCTCTTTCTTCAGTCAACACGTACATCATTCCAACCACTTCATTCTGGATCATCACTCCGCGCATAGTTATTAAAGTGGTTTCGGTTCAGATAGAGAGTATATCCATTGCCGATCCCGGTCTCTTTAATAACTTTCGTAATTATTACACCAATTGGTCGTTTATATATTTCAAAAACCAAATCAATTTCAATTTCAATTTCAATTCGAAAACCAACATTTCATTTGTCTTTCAAAACCAATTTCCATACTTTACGTTTCAAAACTTCTAAATTTACCATTTCAAAATCTTATAATTCAACTTCAAATTTCTGTTTAAAAGCAATTCAAATATTGATTCAAGTTCGTATATAAGTTTCATTTAGAAATCATTTAAATCCATTTTAGTTTTAACATTCAAATCAATTTACATTCATTTATCGATTTCATTCAATATCGTTAAATTAATTTATCATTCAAAACAATTTCTATTAAACTTCTCATTCATTAAATCAATTACTTAAGTTCAACTTCATTAAATCGAAACTTACAATTTTGAATTAAATTAAATTCGTCACATCAATTCTTTTAATTACAAGTCTTACATTAATTCCAAAAATATCACATTTTCATTTCTTGTTAAAGAAATTCAATTTCACTTATTTACTTTCTTAAATAATTTTCCAAAACTTACTTAATCAAGAAACTCAATTTCAATTATTTACGAAGTAAATCCACTTATTCAAAAGTTCAATTTAATTTAATCATTAAATAATTCAATCTTATTTAATTATTAAATAATTCAAATCTTAATTATTAAATGGTTTCAAAGTTTAATAATTTCAAACTTAATTATAAATTCAAACTTAATTATTAAATCATTTCAAACTTAATTCAATCATTTCTCAAATTAAACATCGTTCTTTCATCAATTACATTGTTAATATTTTGTTTCATATGATTAAATATTAACATTTTCCTTTCATAAAAATTCAAATTCCAACTTCATTTCAAAACATATTATTTATTCAAATAAAACCTTTAATTTATTTTCAAATCAAATTATTGACCAATCGGGTTTTTATTTAATTTCCTATCCTAGGTCAAAGTTCAATTTGGGTATTTATCATTTCAACCCGATTCCAATTCAATTCATAATCAAAACATAGCAAAGGGAACTTGCAGTGTGATAACTGGGATGATGTCAAAGTAAATAAACAAGCAATAACAACAATCAATAACAATCCAATAATCAATTCAAATAATCCCGAAATAATCGTATTAATTCGCATTGTTATTTGTACGAATTAATATAATTATTTCTAGAATCTACACTATCATTTCATGCAGATTAAAGATTACTACATTATGGGTTTTCACTTGTCATCTATTTCAATTTCATCCATCATCAATTTAGCAACATACATTCAGTGGTTCAAATTGAAATTAAACAAATCCTACGTGTCAATAAATTCAACAGTTAAAGGGGTCATATTATACAAATGCCAGTTAATCAAATTTGTAACAACCCTAGATTTTGGCCTATATTTTAAATTTTGACTTTATTTTATTTTAAATGATTTTAAACTTGCTCTATTTCAAACATTTCATTTTAAATATAAATGTTGACTATTAAGTGAATTATAGTTCAAACTAGTATAAATTGGATATTTCACTGAAAAGTGAATTTCTATTGAAACTGGTCAAACTTTGACTTTTGAACTTTAAATTTAAATATTTCAAATTCTTAAATTTTATCTTTTATTATGAAAATAGATTTAATTCCATGGATACAGCTTTTCGTTTCGTTGGAAACGGAGTTAAATTGTGAAAGTTATGTATATTTCAATATTGTGTGTAAACTGATGTATTTAGCAATATTGTCTATTTTAAATTATATTTTATTTGTCATATTTTGTTCTAATATGTGTTAGTATTTTATTTTATGTATAATTTTGTCTTTTAAATAATTTAAAGTGATTATATAATTTTTCCAAAGCGTATTGAATTTATTTTCTATTTTTAAAGGCTAGTTTCTATTTTTCTGCTATTTTCTTCAATTAAATTATATTTAATTAAAATTTATTTATTCATTTTGTGAATGCATTTTTATTTTATATTATTATCTTTGTTTATAAATGTTTTACAAGTCCATAAACTTTTTCCAAAGTTCATTGCATTTATTTTTCATATTTTCAAGACTAGTTGCAATTTTTGCTGTTTTACTTAATTAAATTTTATATAATTAATAATTAATTAATTAATTTTTGTTTATTTACTAAATTTTCGTATTTTATCTGAGTTTATATATATTTTCAGTTATATAAAACTTAAAAGAAATTAGAGGAAATATGAAAAGTTTTAAACTATTGAAATTCCTATGGCTTTTCACCTCCCGACCTTTCACTTTCTCAACTCCTCTCTTCAATGTTTTTGGCCATGCATGCCCTATTCTTTTCAGCGGACTTCTTTTCATTTTTTTCACGCAAACACTTCTCTTTCTCCTCCAAAAAAATCACGGCCATGGCTTCAAAATTTTGGGTAAAAAAATTCCTTCTTTCTTCCTTGTTTTCTATGTTTTTTTTCTATTGAAACTGCATATGCTCTCTACCTTCATAGTTTGGTTCCTCCTCCTCCAGGCTTTGGCCGACCACCACGACCCCCTTCCTCTGACCATCACCCATCCTAGCAACCCTCCTCCTCAGGCCTAACCAATCCAAGTCCAAGATCTACACAAAATCCACCAAAAACCATCACAAACTATCACTTATGACCTAGAATTGTCATCTCCTCCTTCTACCACCTTTTGCCACCACTACCTCCACCACCACCACCTCTGACCTGACCTTCCACCACCTCTGGCCCACACTCCAGCCACCACCTGACCACCACATACCATGGCCAAGCCACATCAGCAAGGGGCCGAACCCTATGGTGCAACAAAAGCCACACTTTGCCTTGAAACCCTTTGGTATTCCATTGCCTTCAACACCTTGTAACTTCCACTCACCTTCATCACCTTGTAGCCTCACCTTTTCCAGACCATACCTGATCCAAACCATGCCTTTAGCCGTGCCATTTCAGATCTGGAGCTGAAGCATAGGTGGTAGGAAGCAAGTGCAAACACTTTGACTTTGTTTATGCATCCATTTCTAGCATTGTTTATTGAATTTTTGGGTTGAAATCTTATGTTGTTTGTAATTGTTTGGTTTGAATGTGACAAGGCAATTAGCTTTGGCTCTCCCACACTCAAATAATTATCGTGCTCTCGTGCCTTTGGAAATCTTTGTTGTGCGTTTGTGGTTGTCATCTCCAGCTTGAACAGGTGAGTAATTCTCACCAGACGATGTGTACTTATATAACTAGTAAACTGACACCATTTGAATCTGTAAAATTATATCATCCTGTTGTAACTGTTATATTATGATCATATAATGTTTACCCCTATTATTACATATGTTATATCATCTATTACTGTTATCTCATGCTATTCTGTTTATTTATATCAGTTTATCACACTGCAAGTTCCCTGTAGATTAGAATCACTATGGGTTGAAATGATACATACCCGAACGGACTTTAGAATAAGGAAAAATCGTTATGGGCTGAAATGATAGGCCTGAACGGTTTTTATTTATTTATTTATATTACTTGGGATTGCGGGTTTGAAATGATAAAACCCGGTTTTTCTTTGTAAACTGCGGATTGAAATGATACATATCCGTATCACTTGACCTAGGCTAGAAAATTATATACAGACCCGTGGTTTATATATTTTTCTGAAATTTTTAAAATACTTTTTTTTAATGTAAATATTATGGTATTTTGATTTAAATTTCATTAAAATGATTTCTATAAAGTATTTGTGATTTTCTACAAATTAAATAAGTGAATTAAGTAAATGGTGAAGTAGAATTTGAAATATAAGTTAATTTTGGAATTTATGATTTTGTTTAAAAATGGAATTTTTGTAAAGTAAGAAAATATGAAAATTTTGATTTAAAGATGAATTTAATGATTTTTATTAAGTAATAATAATGTTTTAAAGGTGTTAATGATTTTGTATAAATTAAAATATGGAATAAATGAACATTTAAGCTGAATTTGGAAATATAACTTAAATTGAATTTTGTGAAATTTGTTTAAAAGTGAAATTTTAATTAAGTAAAATAAATGGAAATAAGCTATATTTTTGGAAATTTAAACTTAGTTGTTAAGTTAATAATTTAATTAAAGAAATGAAAATTTAATTGTTATTAAATTTGATTTTTGTATGGAAATTTGACTTTATAAAATCATAGAAATAAAGGTATTTAAATGATTGTGTTAAATGTGAAATATATGATTTTATAAGTTAAAATGATTTATATTAAAAGTTAATTATTTGTAGAATTGTAAATAAAACTCTGAATATGATTTAACAGCATTTTGAAATGTAATGTAAAGGATATTACAGCATTTTGTAAATGTTGTAGTTGTTTTAAATGAACTAAAAGGTTAATTTGAAACAAAGGCTATTATAGCACTTTGTAAGTGCTATAGTGGTTAAACTTAACATGTAAGTTAATTGAAACTTAAAAGAAATCTATTACAGCATTTAACGCTGTCTTTTGTTAATTAACTGTTTTAAACTATAACTTTACGTAGCATTTTATAAGTGCTACGGAAACTATATTTTGTTGTTTTAAATTAATTTTAATGAAAAATAATCTCTGGAAAATGATATAATTTTGGGAAATTAAATGTTAAATTTCTAAAGATAATGAAGAGATATTTAAGTGGAAGAATTTGATTTCTAATGTGAGTTTAAAATGGTATTTAAATTTAATAAAATGAATGGATTTAAATGGTATTTAAATGAATAAAAATGAATGGTGTTTTGAATAATATTTTGATATTGTGAAATGAGTTTGAAATGATACTTGATTTCTGACTTATTTAATTTATTTGATAAATGAATATTTGAAGTATATATTAATTGAGTTTATTTAAATGATATTGGATTTATGAAATGTGGGAGATTTAAAGTTTTGAAATATACTAAAGATTGAATATTGTATTTTGTGGATTTAATCTATATTGGGAATTGATAAGATTTGAAACGGTTTGTTGGTAAACTGTAATTGAATTGAAATTTGATGGTTTGAATTTAATAAGTTTGTAAATGTATAGAATTAAAAGATGATTTTAAATATATGATTTCGAAATGCTGTGATTTTCAAAGTATAATGATTTCAAATGTTTTGTTTCAAAAGAGTTATAACTTTGAAAGTATAGACTATTTGAAAGGTGAATATATGTTGAAATGGAAATGATGTTGTTTTGAAATGAACATAGTTTTGAAATAAAATGATTTTGGTTTCGAAGTATAACTATCAAAGGTATGATATTTTGATATATAAAAATGATTTGAAATAAAGTTTGAAAAGATATAATATTTTGATGTATTAAAATGATTTGAAAAGAAGTTTGAAAGGATACGATATTTTAGAATATTGAAATGATTTGGAAATGATAAATCTTTATTTTGATAAAGACATGATTTTGAAATTATATCTTATTTTGAAGTAAAGTATTGTTTTAAAAGTTATAACCACGGGTTATAATAACGATTGGTTGGCAAAGAGACCGGGATCGGATATGGACATACTCTCTGTCGATACCGAAAACCACTTTGACAACCGTGTACGCGGTGGAGATTCCAGAATGAAGTAGGATGGTGGCGACGTTCTTAAGGTATGTTACGTGGACCCAACTCCCGTGAGTTGGCATAAGGTGGCTAAAACAGGAGCGATTGACGGACCAAGGAGGTAGCACCTCTTATCGGACACACTTCTTCGATACCATTCTATTACTTGTGATTGATTTGGTGGCCACCCTTGATTGGGAGTGTTGTTCGAGGTGGGCGGTAGTGGCTGCTATGCGTCACCACTAGTCCGGATGCGTAATTGGTATATCTACCCTGGCATTGCCTAGTTGTGCCGTGTCACCTACCATATCGAGCTTTACTACGATTATGATTTTAAGATCCGACCGCGTTAAGGTTCTCCATCCCCTTAACGCTATTTTCTATATGATTATACTTTACTGATTAGACATTATTATAATAGCGAATATTACTACATAGTAGATAGTTTAACGGATCCTTAAAGAATGGGCGGTCCCAAGCATTCTTTAAGTTACTTGTACCTTATTACAGTTCACTTGAGTTGGTTTATATTATATAAGTATATATTGTCCTGACTCGAGTGTTTGTGTTTTGCTTTACACTCGGGTCAGCCTGAGTATTCACAGATTTGGATTTCCACCTTCTGGAGATTTGAATCGCTGGAGATTATCTGCTAGTCTTGTTCTATCGACTTCAGTTATGTTGCTCTGTTCAGCTTGTACTTGGTTATCTTATTTATACTTCCGTTGTACTCTATTTCTTCTATTGTATCTTATGTACTCTGATATATTTATATACTAGTTTCATGAACTACTATTTCTTTTACTTCCGCTGCATTATTTTACTCTGTGTCTGTGATCTGTGATTATATTTATTTACTGTATATTCTGAGATTTGCCAAATTTTAATTACAACGCGGTATTTTGAGCAATTCAACTCCGGCATGAGTGTCTACCTATACACTTATAATGGATGCGAATGGTTGAAAATATCGGGTCGTTACAGTTGGTATCAGAGCTTTGGCTTTGAGGCAAAACTCAGCATATAGAGTAGATTTATTTACAGAATCACTTTCGTTCGAGTTTGAATCTTTTCCTCTTGATTCGAATTTCCTTTTAATTTTTGGAACGTTCCTTGCGGTTCCAAAATTCATTCTTGTCCCTCACTATTCATCTTCTTTTGATTCTGGAGTATCCCATAACTCCGCTTCGAATGAGTTTTATAGTGAATTGGTGGTCTCGCCAATATTCTAATGACTTGTAAAAGGGGGAAAACTCCTTTACAAATTTGCATCGATTCACCAGAGATTTATATTTATCCTTGGTTTAGATGCTAATATCTTTTGTTATTCCAAACTCTATCTCTTGAGATCGGATGTAGATTTACCCCAGGAAAATCCACATTTGCTCATATTCATTAAGTCACGGTTGACCCGGTTAAGGTTGCCCGCGATTTATCTAAGCTTATCCATCTTCATATTTTGTTAATTAATCATCTTGTCTTTGTTTCTAACTATCTCCAACATTTTGAATTGTACTTTTAAATCTATATTTTATTATATATTGTGTTGTTTGAGTTGTTGATGTCGATTTGGGTTTCCGATCGATTCGTTTGATCAACGCTATCGATAGGATTTCTAAAACACTTTGACAGAACAAACCGATACAATATTATTTTAAAATTTGGTTAATTAAATAAATTTTAATATATAAGTAAATTTATGGAACTTAATAAATTGGTTTAAATTGATTATTTAAAATGATAATACTTGATTTACCATTTATTGTTCTACAAAGGAATTTATAAATAGTTGTTTATAAATTTATTTGGGAATTGAAATGAATTTAAAACAAGAAATTTAAAGAGTTTAATTTCCGATGGATTTCAAACCTTGTGTTTAAATTTTTTAAAAGGATATTATTTAAAGTATTTTTGAATAAAATTTTTTTTTTGTCTCTAAAGGATTTTAAAGTTTAAAAATTAAGTGCTCTTCTCTTTGTCGCTGGAAAATAATTTCGGTGATGACTGCAGCATCATCGACGTTCATTTTTGAGTTTCGAAGTGAAGAAACCATTCTGTAGTCTTGCTACAGCTTTGTTTTGGGAAACTTGATTGATATAAATTTCTAAAATATGATTGATTTATAAAATATATAGATATATGATTTAAATTTGATTTGACAAATTATGTACATACATTTATCTATCTCTAAATGGTTTGAAAGGAATCGGAGATTTTATTCTTAAATTCTATCTTAAATAATAACTTCAAGTATAAAAAGAAAATCAAAATTTTTGAATAGATGATTCAAGCTTGAAATGATTGAATTAGGATGTTTATAGTGTATATTAATTTTAGAAAGTTTTATTTGTATAATTCTCAATTGCATTCCAATATAACTTACCTTAATTTTTAGAAGTTAACAATGTAATTGGATAATATACAATATAAAAAGATTTTTATAAATAAAATTTGAGTGGTTATAATAAATATTATACACTTAAATTTTAGTTATAAAAAGATTAACACAGGTAAATAGACTAAAAGGTTAATTGAATAATTTACAATACAAATGATGTTAAGGGAATTAGGAATAAATTAAAACAGTTATAATAAGTGTAAGCATATTTAACATATGTGATAAAATATTTGAGAGGGATAAATTTAATTATAAGTAGGAATAAAGAAGAATTAAATTTATTGAATGTTATACACTTAATTTTAATCAAATCATGATTTTAGAGATTGTTTGTTTAAGAAAATTTGATGATAAGATAATGAAATTAGAGATAGTTAAGATTTATTTAACTTGTGTAAAATTAATTATCAGTTAAGCTGAAACCATGGAAATTTCAAACCTATTATCTTATTTTGTTTTTCAAACTTTTTACCTAATTTTGTTTTTCAAACTGTCTGTTAGTTGTCCTTATTTTTCCTTATCTTGCTACAGACTGGTATAGGCATCTATCTATAATCTTTTTTCTTAGAAATCTTTCTATAATCTTTATAATCTTTGGTACTCATTTTAAATCCGAGCACTGCTTTCCACCCACAGACTGTCGGTCAAGCGGAAAGAGTGAATCAGATTCTAGAGGACCTTTTCGTACTTGTGTTCCTGATTCTGGAGAATCTTGGGAAGACCATCTCCACCTTGTTAAACTTACCTATAACCACAGTTATCAGGTATAATTTCAATCTTTTGTCATCTTGTCTTAATCTCATTTCAATTTTATCTTTCCTGTGTTTTCCCGTACTTCATTCCTTTTCGGGGACGAAAAGTTTTGAGTGGGGGAGAGTGTAACAACCCTAGATTTTGGCCTATATTTTAAATTTTGACTTTATTTTATTTTAAATGATTTTAAACTTGCTCTATTTCAAACATTTCATTTTAAATATAAATGTTGACTATTAAGTGAATTATAGTTCAAACTAGTATAAATTGGATATTTCACTGAAAAGTGAATTTCTATTGAAACTGGTCAAACTTTGACTTTTGAACTTTAAATTTAAATATTTCAAATTCTTAAATTTTATCTTTTATTATGAAAATAGATTTAATTCCATGGATACAGCTTTTCGTTTCGTTGGAAACGGAGTTAAATTGTGAAAGTTATGTATATTTCAATATTGTGTGTAAACTGATGTATTTAGCAATATTGTCTATTTTAAATTATATTTTATTTGTCATATTTTGTTCTAATATGTGTTAGTATTTTATTTTATGTATAATTTTGTCTTTTAAATAATTTAAAGTGATTATATAATTTTTCCAAAGCGTATTGAATTTATTTTCTATTTTTAAAGGCTAGTTTCTATTTTTCTGCTATTTTCTTCAATTAAATTATATTTAATTAAAATTTATTTATTCATTTTGTGAATGCATTTTTATTTTATATTATTATCTTTGTTTATAAATGTTTTACAAGTCCATAAACTTTTTCCAAAGTTCATTGCATTTATTTTTCATATTTTCAAGACTAGTTGCAATTTTTGCTGTTTTACTTAATTAAATTTTATATAATTAATAATTAATTAATTAATTTTTGTTTATTTACTAAATTTTCGTATTTTATCTGAGTTTATATATATTTTCAGTTATATAAAACTTAAAAGAAATTAGAGGAAATATGAAAAGTTTTAAACTATTGAAATTCCTATGGCTTTTCACCTCCCGACCTTTCACTTTCTCAACTCCTCTCTTCAATGTTTTTGGCCATGCATGCCCTATTCTTTTCAGCGGACTTCTTTTCATTTTTTTCACGCAAACACTTCTCTTTCTCCTCCAAAAAAATCACGGCCATGGCTTCAAAATTTTGGGTAAAAAAATTCCTTCTTTCTTCCTTGTTTTCTATGTTTTTTTCTATTGAAACTGCATATGCTCTCTACCTTCATAGTTTGGTTCCTCCTCCTCCAGGCTTTGGCCGACCACCACGACCCCCTTCCTCTGACCATCACCCATCCTAGCAACCCTCCTCCTCAGGCCTAACCAATCCAAGTCCAAGATCTACACAAAATCCACCAAAAACCATCACAAACTATCACTTATGACCTAGAATTGTCATCTCCTCCTTCTACCACCTTTTGCCACCACTACCTCCACCACCACCACCTCTGACCTGACCTTCCACCACCTCTGGCCCACACTCCAGCCACCACCTGACCACCACATACCATGGCCAAGCCACATCAGCAAGGGGCCGAACCCTATGGTGCAACAAAAGCCACACTTTGCCTTGAAACCCTTTGGTATTCCATTGCCTTCAACACCTTGTAACTTCCACTCACCTTCATCACCTTGTAGCCTCACCTTTTCCAGACCATACCTGATCCAAACCATGCCTTTAGCCGTGCCATTTCAGATCTGGAGCTGAAGCATAGGTGGTAGGAAGCGAGTGCAAACACTTTGACTTTGTTTATGCATCCATTTCTAGCATTGTTTATTGAATTTTTGGGTTGAAATCTTATGTTGTTTGTAATTGTTTGGTTTGAATGTGACAAGGCAATTAGCTTTGGCTCTCCCACACTCAAATAATTATCGTGCTCTCGTGCCTTTGGAAATCTTTGTTGTGCGTTTGTGGTTGTCATCTCCAGCTTGAACAGGTGAGTAATTCTCACCAGACGATGTGTACTTATATAACTAGTAAACTGACACCATTTGAATCTGTAAAATTATATCATCCTGTTGTAACTGTTATATTATGATCATATAATGTTTACCCCTATTATTACATATGTTATATCATCTATTACTGTTATCTCATGCTATTCTGTTTATTTATATCAGTTTATCACACTGCAAGTTCCCTGTAGATTAGAATCACTATGGGTTGAAATGATACATACCCGAACGGACTTTAGAATAAGGAAAAATCGTTATGGGCTGAAATGATAGGCCTGAACGGTTTTTATTTATTTATTTATATTACTTGGGATTGCGGGTTTGAAATGATAAAACCCGGTTTTTCTTTGTAAACTGCGGATTGAAATGATACATATCCGTATCACTTGACCTAGGCTAGAAAATTATATACAGACCCGTGGTTTATATATTTTTCTGAAATTTTTAAAATACTTTTTTTTAATGTAAATATTATGGTATTTTGATTTAAATTTCATTAAAATGATTTCTATAAAGTATTTGTGATTTTCTACAAATTAAATAAGTGAATTAAGTAAATGGTGAAGTAGAATTTGAAATATAAGTTAATTTTGGAATTTATGATTTTGTTTAAAAATGGAATTTTTGTAAAGTAAGAAAATATGAAAATTTTGATTTAAAGATGAATTTAATGATTTTTATTAAGTAATAATAATGTTTTAAAGGTGTTAATGATTTTGTATAAATTAAAATATGGAATAAATGAACATTTAAGCTGAATTTGGAAATATAACTTAAATTGAATTTTGTGAAATTTGTTTAAAAGTGAAATTTTAATTAAGTAAAATAAATGGAAATAAGCTATATTTTTGGAAATTTAAACTTAGTTGTTAAGTTAATAATTTAATTAAAGAAATGAAAATTTAATTGTTATTAAATTTGATTTTTGTATGGAAATTTGACTTTATAAAATCATAGAAATAAAGGTATTTAAATGATTGTGTTAAATGTGAAATATATGATTTTATAAGTTAAAATGATTTATATTAAAAGTTAATTATTTGTAGAATTGTAAATAAAACTCTGAATATGATTTAACAGCATTTTGAAATGTAATGTAAAGGATATTACAGCATTTTGTAAATGTTGTAGTTGTTTTAAATGAACTAAAAGGTTAATTTGAAACAAAGGCTATTATAGCACTTTGTAAGTGCTATAGTGGTTAAACTTAACATGTAAGTTAATTGAAACTTAAAAGAAATCTATTACAGCATTTAACGCTGTCTTTTGTTAATTAACTGTTTTAAACTATAACTTTACGTAGCATTTTATAAGTGCTACGGAAACTATATTTTGTTGTTTTAAATTAATTTTAATGAAAAATAATCTCTGGAAAATGATATAATTTTGGGAAATTAAATGTTAAATTTCTAAAGATAATGAAGAGATATTTAAGTGGAAGAATTTGATTTCTAATGTGAGTTTAAAATGGTATTTAAATTTAATAAAATGAATGGATTTAAATGGTATTTAAATGAATAAAAATGAATGGTGTTTTGAATAATATTTTGATATTGTGAAATGAGTTTGAAATGATACTTGATTTCTGACTTATTTAATTTATTTGATAAATGAATATTTGAAGTATATATTAATTGAGTTTATTTAAATGATATTGGATTTATGAAATGTGGGAGATTTAAAGTTTTGAAATATACTAAAGATTGAATATTGTATTTTGTGGATTTAATCTATATTGGGAATTGATAAGATTTGAAACGGTTTGTTGGTAAACTGTAATTGAATTGAAATTTGATGGTTTGAATTTAATAAGTTTGTAAATGTATAGAATTAAAAGATGATTTTAAATATATGATTTCGAAATGCTGTGATTTTCAAAGTATAATGATTTCAAATGTTTTGTTTCAAAAGAGTTATAACTTTGAAAGTATAGACTATTTGAAAGGTGAATATATGTTGAAATGGAAATGATGTTGTTTTGAAATGAACATAGTTTTGAAATAAAATGATTTTGGTTTCGAAGTATAACTATCAAAGGTATGATATTTTGATATATAAAAATGATTTGAAATAAAGTTTGAAAAGATATAATATTTTGATGTATTAAAATGATTTGAAAAGAAGTTTGAAAGGATACGATATTTTAGAATATTGAAATGATTTGGAAATGATAAATCTTTATTTTGATAAAGACATGATTTTGAAATTATATCTTATTTTGAAGTAAAGTATTGTTTTAAAAGTTATAACCACGGGTTATAATAACGATTGGTTGGCAAAGAGACCGGGATCGGATATGGACATACTCTCTGTCGATACCGAAAACCACTTTGACAACCGTGTACGCGGTGGAGATTCCAGAATGAAGTAGGATGGTGGCGACGTTCTTAAGGTATGTTACGTGGACCCAACTCCCGTGAGTTGGCATAAGGTGGCTAAAACAGGAGCGATTGACGGACCAAGGAGGTAGCACCTCTTATCGGACACACTTCTTCGATACCATTCTATTACTTGTGATTGATTTGGTGGCCACCCTTGATTGGGAGTGTTGTTCGAGGTGGGCGGTAGTGGCTGCTATGCGTCACCACTAGTCCGGATGCGTAATTGGTATATCTACCCTGGCATTGCCTAGTTGTGCCGTGTCACCTACCATATCGAGCTTTACTACGATTATGATTTTAAGATCCGACCGCGTTAAGGTTCTCCATCCCCTTAACGCTATTTTCTATATGATTATACTTTACTGATTAGACATTATTATAATAGCGAATATTACTACATAGTAGATAGTTTAACGGATCCTTAAAGAATGGGCGGTCCCAAGCATTCTTTAAGTTACTTGTACCTTATTACAGTTCACTTGAGTTGGTTTATATTATATAAGTATATATTGTCCTGACTCGAGTGTTTGTGTTTTGCTTTACACTCGGGTCAGCCTGAGTATTCACAGATTTGGATTTCCACCTTCTGGAGATTTGAATCGCTGGAGATTATCTGCTAGTCTTGTTCTATCGACTTCAGTTATGTTGCTCTGTTCAGCTTGTACTTGGTTATCTTATTTATACTTCCGTTGTACTCTATTTCTTCTATTGTATCTTATGTACTCTGATATATTTATATACTAGTTTCATGAACTACTATTTCTTTTACTTCCGCTGCATTATTTTACTCTGTGTCTGTGATCTGTGATTATATTTATTTACTGTATATTCTGAGATTTGCCAAATTTTAATTACAACGCGGTATTTTGAGCAATTCAACTCCGGCATGAGTGTCTACCTATACACTTATAATGGATGCGAATGGTTGAAAATATCGGGTCGTTACAAAATTAAACATTTAATTATCCTATATCAAGTTCAATTTCACACTATTTATCATTTTAACATTAACAATTTAACGTCCAATATAGACATCAACAATCAATCAATTATCAGCCAAACTATATTTTCATTGCATATATAACAGATAATGGTGTCAGATGTCACAGGTGAACTGATACAGGTGATAACAGTGTAAATATCTAACAGCAGCATATTTCAATTGTCGTTTCAATTGAAATCAAATTTAATAAATAAAAGAACGTTAATCGTGAGTGAGTGCTCACCTTTCGAGGCTTGAGATGAACGAAAATGAGATGAGGTACGAATCCTGAACACGAATTTCCAAAGTAGAGCGAAATGGGTACGAATTTGACGAACAAAGATGATCAATATAAATTTGACAAAATCAAATCAGGCTGGATTGACGAAGATAATTGATATAGGTAAACTTGCAAATACATATAACTATATTTAAAAACCTTATTCTAAATTTAAATGTATTTTAAATTAAAACATACATACATATGTTCAAGTCAAAATTTTAACTTTAATATAAAATAACATCTATGTATAAAACCAATTCCCTATGCTATCAATATTTTAATCTACCCAACTAAATAAACACTATATAAAATAATACCCCAAAACTAATATACACAGCAAATGCAACTAACCACACACAAACATCAATACATGATCTACAATGTACTTATAAGCACATATGACTCATACAGTAACTATTATAAAATTTCAAAATCAATATAATATATATATGCCCAATTTTACTTTTAAAATTTAACCTTTGTAATCACTGACACAAGCCATATTTGAATATCTACGAATTATAAACAACAGATTTCAACACTTGTATTATAAAACATTGATACGTATACAGTTGCAATTATATAAATATCTGAAGAAACCCACATATATCACTCACGCGACTAATCATACATACAAAACATATGTTTATACCTATAACAACAGAAATGTAAACTTACTTGCTATAAAGTTTTTTTTTCGAAAATCTGAACATAACCCAAAATAAAAATTTTAAAACAAACCCATACTATCAGCTACCCACATATATATAATACTATATCATATTATCATCATCATAACATCCCACTGTAACCCAGTTTATATAAACTATATATATGCAACATAACTATTCATCTTATACACACAAGGATTAAAACTAAATATATATATACAAATTAAAATACAAAGTTTGCATATAACTACTTTTCCAGCAAACAAAAAAAGTAATCCATATTACTTATATAAACAAATATCCTATAAACTGATAAAAAAATACTTATGTAAAGAGGCACAGAGATGGATATCATATAGTTTGAAATGGAACATACCCATGCTACCTTATACGAAGGAAAACGTAGAGCATGGCAGAGATGGTGAGTGCGGCATGAACGGTAATTGGTTGGAGTGTCGCTGTGGTGGGGATGAGGCGGTTCATGGTAGGCTCGGCCTGAAGCTGGGTGCCGGAATAGTTAGTGGCTATGTGGTGGGTCTTGACCGAAGGGAAAGCGGTGGTGGAGGCTGAGCTTCGGCCATGGTCAGAGGTGGAGCTATGAGGGGTAGCGGCTGAGGGTGTAAGGCTATGGAGTTTTGTGGGTGGTGAGGCTCACGGCGGAGACCGAAGTCTTGGTGATAGGTGTGCTGTCAGAGATGGTTTGCATAGCATGGTGTAGGACGTGGCACGAGGATCAGGTGGGAGGTAGATGGGATAGCGTGGCTGACATTCGGTGAACAAAAATGAGGGAGGGGACAACTGGAAGAAGAATAGAGGCTACAGGAAATATGAGTTTAAATGTATATTCATTTTATTTTTCTATTACCAGAACATATACGAACGAAATAGGTGAGTTGGCTCCAGTAGGAAATAGGAAGGCAAAACGATCGAAATAAATATATTGAAATAGAGAAAAGCAAAAGTCACGTATTAAAGATCTGGGAATGGAGAAAACCATGCTTAAAAATTCAAGAATTAATTAAAGCAACGGCGGTTAGGTATTGAACAAGTGGGTGGCTTAACATATACCAGAAAGTCCAAAGTTTAAAATCGCGTACGGTACACTGAATCGTTTCACCGATTTCGCCGTGCACCGAACATCAAAATGGACAATTGAATATACTACGGAGATCAGTATGACGAGACAATCACAATGGTATAAAGAAATCAGTAGTACGATCATCCGATAAAAATCGATATCGGTACCAGAATGCTGCTATTTTGCAGAAAATAAGAACGACGGAGCAATAGATGTCCGAATTTGGAAAAATGACGAACTGATATTTTGCTCAGATGATGGATTAGAATTTTTCTATGTAAAAATATTTTTTTGTTTCGAAAACATTTTATTTTCAACGCTTTTTAACTGATTAAATTGAAGTGAATTTACGCGCGAAATAAACTTTCATATTTTCGAACGAAAATTTACCAGTTGCTATGTTTAACTAAACGTATTCCAAATATCAAATTTTTATTTCAAAATTTTATCGTTTAAAATTTCACAAAATTTCAACTAATTACGTTATTAAAACGGTTGAAATTTACGGGTCGTTACATTTATTGTCATCCGGTAATATTATATAATGATACTGAATTGTTCATTGAGTGTTTAGATGGTTTACTATTTTATATTGTTGGTTTGGATATATTCTCGTCCTTGGAGCGAATGAGACTCTATTATGTTCCCATGTAAGAGCGAATGACCCTTTGTATATGATCCCACCTCAAAGTGGTTGATTTATATTATTTGATTATATACTTTATGTGATGCAGGAGAACAGGTTGGATGGGTTCAACAGGATTCTTCACACTGTTGATTTACCTTAAACACACACACACACACACACATACACACACACTCCGTGATATAGGACTTGTTGGATGCCATATTTGATGACTTGGGTATGATTTTGCTTATTTAGTACTTTAGTAGCACTGGGCCTTATTTTTGGTATTTTAAAATACCATAATGATTTTGATTTAAAATGGATTTTCAAAGTGATTTTGGAAATTTATATATGTTTTTAATAATTATTCTTGAATTATTTAAAAGGAGAAGTTTATTTTAAAATAAAATGTATGATATTTAAATATTATAAATCAATAGTTTTATGAAATATTTTAATAGAGATTTCTGAACCATAAAGTAAAGATTTTTAAAATCTTAAAAATAAGTCCCTCTTTTACAATAAAGGAATACGGTTTTAAAAAGAAGATAGAAATATTTTGGTGTGAATTATTATTAACCTTTTATATAAAGTAGTAGATATATATATGTGTGTGTGTGTGTGTGTGTGTATACCAATATTAAGGTTAATTTATAAATGTGGAAGTTAAGTATAGATTTTTATCAAGGAAGTATATTATGTTTAAAAGTTGTTTATTTATATTAATATTGTTTTAAAGTTGTTTATCAATATTTTAATATTTTTAAAATAACTGTTTAAAATATTGATATGGTTTGAAATTAATTATATTTATTTATCAATAAAGTTTTGGAAATTTATTATTATTATTTATAATAATGTTGAAGATAAATTTTTATTGTTTTATTAAGAATGTTTTGAAATTTATTAATTTTTATTTTAAAGATGTTTTGAAGGTAATTACTATCTGTTTATACTGTATATTATTATATAATAGTGTTTTAAAATAAATGATTAGAATTTATTTATCAATGTTTTCTATATTTATAAATAGGATTTTATAAACAGATATGGGTTTTATAAGAGGAATCTAATAACCTTGGTTAGAAAACTTGAAGGAAGATGTGTAAAAGGGCAAAAAGAGTTTTATAAATTGTTTTAGATACTTATAAAAAAATTTAGAAATGGGTTTTTAGATTTATAAAAGTAGTTTATAATGGTTTTATGGATTCACAAAGAGTTTATAAATGATTTTAGGGATGTATAAAAGGGAGTTTATAAATGATTTCAAAGATTTATAAAATAGTTTTAAATGTTTTTTGAGATTTATAAGGGATTTATGAAACACCCCACGCCCCTTAGTATTCCCAAAAAGGGCACACCAAAGGATGTGGTGCGTTATAGGTGTAGCTAAAGCATCTGTAATATCCCGGAAATTTGGGGCAATATCAATTTAATAATCTGTTTAAATAATTAAATTGATTTGATAATTTTTGATAATAAATAGTTGAATTTATTTAATAATCTAATTAAATGAATATTTAATTAGTGAATTTATCCTTTAAAAATTAATAAGATGATTTCTATTTATAATGTATGTGTATAAGTATATATATATAGATAAGTTTAAAATACAATATTAATAGTGTATTGTTTTATTTATAGATATAAATAGACTTTAATAAAATAAGATTGTTATTTTCAAATTAAATGTGTAGTTATATATGTATGTATATAAATTGATTTTAAATTGGATTTTAAATATAATTTGAATTTGAATGTAAATTAGTTTTGAAATTCAAAGATATATATTTAAATATTTGGATTTTAAAATATATGTATAAACTTTTACTTATAAACATAATTGGTTTTAGTTTCTTTAAAATACTTTATATATATATAGGTAAGTAACTAATAAATTAAGTAAAAGGTTTATTTACATTTAAAATAAATATAAACTAAATAAAAGACAAGTGTTAATATGCTAAGTAACCATTATAACATGTGTTGTAAAATTAGAGTATGAGAAAGACAAGTGTCCATCTTTTAAATTTCAAAACTAATTTACATTCAAATTCAAATTATATTTAAAATCCAATTTAAAATCAATTTATATACATACATATATAACTACACATTTAATTTGAAAATAATAATCTTATTTTATTAAAGTCTATTTATATCTATAAATAAAACAATACACTATTAATATTGTATTTTAAACTTATCTCTATATATATATACTTATACACATACATTATAAATAGAAATCATCTTATTAATTTTTAAAGGATAAATTCACTAATTAAATATTCATTTAATTAGATTATTAAATAAATTCAACTATTTATTATCAAAAATTATCAAATCAATTTAATTATTTAAACAGATTATTAAATTGATATTGCCCCAAATTTCCGGGATATTACATTTGGTCGTTACAGTGGTATCAGAGCATAGGTTGAGCGAATACCTAAGCTATTGGTTAAGTGAATATCAGAACACTAGGTTGAGTGAATACCTAGGTTCGGAAGGATTGTTCATTAGAGATAGGATCAGTAGCAACCTGTTGAGTCTGAGTATATATATACGAGAGCGCGTATTTGTTAGTTATATAAAATGGTTTTATATTGTGTTAATTGATCGGTTGAGTGGTATATGGATTCTGGTTAATACGAGTAGCTAACGTTATTGATAGGGATCTCTAAACACTTGAACCAGGCCAACGGACACAATATTATTTTAAAGAGGTAGATGAAATAATTTTACCCAGAAATGATTTCTATATAAAAAAAATATCATTTTAAATATATATATTTATGTATTTCTACCTATTTATTGGGTTACCTGTTCGGGTTTTCCAATATAAGTTATAAAGGTAGATAAGGTGGTAGTGTGTGTAACACAATTACCAATAGTTGGAGTTTGAATGTTTGAGGTTGGAAGTATATATCGAGACTGTAAACCCAATACCGTCTCGAGTAAGCTTTGTTATGGTGTAAGGATTTCACCAATCCGAAGGAAACCTGTTAAGGTTCGGAGTTTATTTTTGAAGTTGGATGAGTAGAGTTGGATCTGTCAGTGAGGCAGAAGCGAGTGATGGTATCTTAATACTTCTGGAAGAAGTAGCTGCGTGATGAGACGCAGTGACTATGGATGTTCCCGAAGATGTTTTCTTTGGAACAAGTTAATGAAGTGTGTCTGCTTCGGTGTTGTGGTTGAGTTCAGCATGGTGATTCTGTTTAGTTTGGGTCTGAGTTTCTTGAAGAAGCTTTGGATAAGGAAGTCTTTGGCATCTGTGGCAGCAGTGCAACTCGGAGTGTTTTGTATTGGCAGGAAGTTTTCTGGCTGAGCAGTTTTTCTGAAAGAGAAGTTCAGAAGCAGCAGAGAGGATCCATTTCTTCGATAGATTGGATAGTTAAGTATGAGCTGTTCTGATTGGTTAAAGGGAGAACAGTTTCTTTGGAATTAGGCTGGGTTGATTGCAAAAGTGACTTGCGATAGATTGAGTATTCTCTTGAGTTATCTGAGATTTTCTGGGATGTGTTGTCCAGTTTGTGCTTGTGTTCTTCATCAGCATTTTCATTCTACTCCAGATCAGAATGGTGCAGCGGAAGCAGTTTGGCGAGTGCTCCTGTTTGTCTTTTCCAGATAGGAGAAGTTAGTTCGGTCTTCTGATGTTTGTGAGTAGAGTTTGTTCTTGATCTTGGTTGATCTTGAGAAGATCATTTTGTTAAGTTATTCTTGGTCCTGTTTGTTTCGAGGAGCATCGACGAAGGTTGAACTGATCAGGAAGGATTTGTAGTCCGCACAGGATCATCTGAAGGATTTTGTAGATAAGAGACAGAGGAATTTGGAATTCGAAGTTGGAGACTTCGTTGTTGTGAAGTTTTTCTCTGGTAAAAGGGAGCTATAAGATTTGGTAAGTCTGGGAAGTCAGCTCCGAGTTGTTTTGGATATTTTCTGTGTTTTGATTTGGATAAGTGCTTTGATCTACTGGATGGAATTGTCAGTTTGGATAACTGGAATTCATTGTGTTTTATGTATCTCTGAGGGAGTACGTGTTTGATCTATCTCTGGTTTTGGAACCAGCAGTTCTGGAGGATTTGGTTGTTGAGTCAGACTCGTCTGTAGTCTGATATTCTGTTTAGTTTTGTAGATCTAGATGAGTAGGAGCTCTATAGCTTAGTAGTATTGGTTGTTTGGATTGTTTGTAGAGCGAGTATCCCGGTATTTATATACTTGGGGAAACTCGGGAAAATTCTATTCAGAATTTTTCGCTGGATAGTTAGAATTGTTTGTTTGGACGATTGGTTGCTATGATTGTTAGCATATGGATGATAATACATCCTTGTGATTTAAAAAGATTATTAAATTACCTTTGTTTTAAATTTCGGGGACGAAATTATTTTAAGGGGGAAGGAATGTAATATCCCGGAAATTTGGGGCAATATCAATTTAATAATCTGTTTAAATAATTAAATTGATTTGATAATTTTTGATAATAAATAGTTGAATTTATTTAATAATCTAATTAAATGAATATTTAATTAGTGAATTTATCCTTTAAAAATTAATAAGATGATTTCTATTTATAATGTATGTGTATAAGTATATATATATATAGATAAGTTTAAAATACAATATTAATAGTGTATTGTTTTATTTAAAGATATAAATAGACTTTAATAAAATAAGATTGTTATTTTCAAATTAAATGTGTAGTTATATATGTATGTATATAAATTGATTTTAAATTGGATTTTAAATATAATTTGAATTTGAATGTAAATTAGTTTTGAAATTCAAAGATATATATTTAAATATTTGGATTTTAAAATATATGTATAAACTTTTACTTATAAACATAATTGGTTTTATTTTCTTTAAAATACTTTATATATATATATAGGTAAGTAACTAATAAATTAAGTAAAAGGTTTATTTACATTTAAAATAAATATAAACTAAATAAAAGACAAGTGTTAATATGCTAAGTAACCATTATAACATGTGTTGTAAAATTAGAGTATGAGAAAGACAAGTGTCCATCTTTTAAATTTCAATTTTCTTTTATTTTTAAGAAAATTATTTTCAGCCTATATAAACATTTTTTCTTTATCTTCATTCCCTTTTTATCTTCACATTTTTCAAACATTAAGAAAGACTTCAGCCTGCAAACAATTTCTCAAAACAAATATGTAATCAACTCCTCAAACCGTAATCATCCTTCTCAAATACCCTGTAAATCATATTCAAAAATCAAAGTTTTAGCCTGCACTTGAAAATCTGAGAACAACAAAAGCCTATACACATTTTCTTCAAATCTGGAATCTGAAAGCAAGTAAATCTGGGATCTAGCAACACACCTAAATAATCAAAGCATGCATGCAAGTTTCTTTAGCAAACATTCAAGTTTTAAAAGTAAAGAGCATTCAAGTGCAAGTTTTAAACCAGTTTTCAAAAGCAAAAGCTCTTCAGATTTATATGCTCTGTTCTTCATTATCAAATTGGTGAGTAACATTCTATTATTAAGATTTAAGTTATGAAAGATGGTTGCATGTGAATATTTATAAGTGGTTCTGCATATCTATGTATTGATGTATGATTATATATGTGAGTTTCTATGTATACATGGATGAGTAGTTATGTGTGCATGCCTGTTATCTTTGAATTCTGTTCTGTTTGTTGCCAGACTCGAGAATTCCTTTTAAAATCTCTTACCATTGGATCTAGTTTTTGTAATAACTTAATTTACAAACAAGAATGGTTTGATTTATCATATATAAATGTTAAAAAGTTTAATTTAAGTCAAACTTTTAGTCTGAATGTCTCTGTAACCATAATAACAGTACTGTTATATAAAAGTGGAAATTTAAACTTTGTAATTTATAATTCCAGGTTTATAAATGGAATACCTAGACTATAATATGATTTTTAGCATTGAAATTATAATTTTTAGTTTAGTAAATAAGGAGTAGTTCAAGTTTTAACTAAAAAGGGGAAATTGGGAAGAACTGGTGATCTAGATGGTCTGGGGAATTGGGTTTCGATCTGAAGGTAGTAGAGTGATCAGAGACTCGAGGAAAAATGTCAGGAAGATTTTTAAAGCATCGAGGAAGAAATGATTTAGGATTTAAATTCCTAACCCTAGTTTTAATTAGTCTGGGTAAAGAGATCATCACGATTTCTATGATAGATCGAGTGCAGTGAGGTTTGGGGAAATGGAAGTATGGTCATGGACGAGTTTATGGCCGGAGTTTCAAGATCGCTGATGGATGGAGTGACGTGAGGGAAGTGTTGACAGGTTTTGGTGATGGTTGAGTCTTTCTGTTCCAGGTTTCGAAATTCATCTCGATTTCGATTTCTCGAGTGGATTGAAGATTGAATGATAGGAATTAGGTTGGGAGATGATCGTCGACTTGCGTACGTAGTCGTGGATGATCGGAGGCGACCGCATTTCTGGTGCACGTGCACGGTGACATCAAAAACTGGTGATGTCTGGGTTTATAACAGAGAGGATGGTGTTCGAGTTTTCTCGAGTGGTTCGTATGTGAGACTCGAAGATTTTAAGTTTTGACTCGAAGTAAATTCAGTTTGTCTCGGGTAGATTTAGTGTTTCAGTTTAAAAGCCTGACAGTGGTTTTTAAATTTAAAATGAGTTTAAACTTTGAAAATAGGATTTAAATCCAGATTTAAATCAAGTTTAAATATGGGTTCAAGTTTAAATGTGTATCCTAGAATTTGAGACAAATAATGTTTGATAAAAATAATGTTTTAACAAATTTAAATTGTTAAAAGTATATTTTAAAAAGATTTTGAATTTAAATAAATTGGTTTAAAAATCTTTTAAATGTTAAGTGTTTCTTAACATTTGGAATTTAAGAAGATTTTGTAAATTAGATTCAAAATATGGTTAAAGTTAAATTGTAATTTATTTTAAAGCATTAATTTAAGATAAATTAAAAGAAAGATTTTAATGTAAATGTTTTAAAGTCTTTGTTAATAATAATTAAAGTAGTTAAAGGATAATACTTTAATTTAAAGATTAATTAAGCAATTAATTTAGTAATTAGAAATTAACTGGTAATTAAGGAATTTTTAAGTTGTAATTAATAAATAGTTGATTAAAGCTAAATTTCTTAAAGAAAGTAATTAAAGAATTGTTAATAATTAATGAGAGATCATTAATTAGGAATTATTAAATAATTAATTAATGTGATTAATTTTTGATAATCAATTAGATTAATTAATTAATATAAATTGGTTAAGTATAAATTACTTAACGAAAGTAATTAAAGAAATTAATTACTTAAGGTAATTAATTAAATAAATTTGATAAGTTTAAATTAATTAGTTAAATTAATTTAAGATAATAATTTGGAAATTTGATAATTACTTAAATGTAATTAGTGAAAGTATAATTACTTAGGAAAGTAATTAAAGGTAATTACTGGATGTAATTAACTAAAGATGATTTAATAATAAAAGTAATTTGAGTTAATTACTTTTGAATAATTAATCAAGGGATTAATTAAAGGATAATTAATTAAGGAGTAATTAATTTATGAAGTGGAGTAATTAAGGGAAGTTAATTACTAAATGAGATTAATCAAAGGTGATTAATAAATGTGACTAATTAATTATTAAATGTAATTAATTTAAATAAGATAATTAATTAAGGGTAATTAAGGATCATTAATTAATAAAATTAATGATGTAATTAAGGATTGATTAATTAAGATTAATTAATAAATAATAAGTGATCAAAGTAATTAATAAATTCTAATTAATTAAGGATTAAGATAATTAAGTATAATTAATTAATTAATGAAGTAATTAAAGATTAATTACTGAATGGTTTAAGATAATTAATTTGTGAAATTAATTAAGTATTAATTACTTAAAGTAATTAAAGGATTATTAATCAGGAATGATTAATTAAGATGGATACTTAGAGTAATGATTAATTAATTGGTTTAATTAATAATTAAGTAAGCAGGATTTATAGAATGAAGTAATTAGTTTAATTCACTTTAAATTAATTAGATGATATAAATCATTGCTTAAGGATGGATGAATGAGATTGAATGTATTTCATTGTTTGATATCTCTGATGAGATATGATTGATATATGATATGGATGTTTGGTTGAATTATAATGATAATGTGAATTATCTGTTTGGGATGATAATGTAGATTATCTATTGAATTATCTATCTTTGTGTATATAGATAAGAATTGAATTGTTTTAACCTTAAAACAACTTGGCCCTTAAAAGATACGTTTTGGATTTCGATGAGACCGGGATCGGGTTTCCGTATACCGAAATTCCAGGTCTGGAGACCCGAATACCACATCGATCCAAATTTACGATAGGTCGTGAATCTCAAGTGAAGATGAAGATTCAGAGTGCAAGGGTTATTGTCGTTAACTCTGAGGGTGATTCCAAAACGAGTGTAACGAGATAATGCCTTCGGTTTCGTTCGAACCCGGAACGAACTTGTATGGATTGAATGCTTTCAGCACATCGTCAGGCGGACGATGAGCATTCTAAGTGATATGTTCTGATTAAAGGTAATCGTAACCTCAAGCCTCATCAACCGGAAATGGCTAAAACAGGGGAGGTGCAGCAAGGTTTCGTGGGTAGCACCCACTGAGAGCAAGATAGATCCCTGTCTAGAGGTCCCTTTTCTTTTATTCGGCTTAGTGTGTGGTTGGTCGCGCCAACTACGGGATTGTCTTGTTCGGGATTATCCAGTAAGGGATGGTTCCGGCTTTGTGTTGCAGGGGAGCGGGCGTACTCCTCGGTACGGTGATCTAGGCCACGTACTGTGACGGGCGGTACCCCAGTAGCCCTGCCATTGTATGGAATCCAAACTCCAATAAGTGCCGTACGTATTAGTTGTGCCCAACTATGTTAGAATGTGAGATGTAAGCATTTCAGCTATTTCATATTTGTTTTGAGAAATTGTTTGCAGGCTGAAGTCTTTCTTAATGTTTGAAAAATGTGAAGATAAAAAGGGAATGAAGATAAAGAAAAAATGTTTATATAGGCTGAAAATAATTTTCTTAAAAATAAAAGAAAATTGAAATTTAAAAGATGGACACTTGTCTTTCTCATACTCTAATTTTACAACACATGTTATAATGGTTACTTAGCATATTAACACTTGTCTTTTATTTAGTTTATATTTATTTTAAATGTAAATAAACCTTTTACTTAATTTATTAGTTACTTACCTATATATATATAAAGTATTTTAAAGAAAATAAAACCAATTATGTTTATAAGTAAAAGTTTATACATATATTTTAAAATCCAAATATTTAAATATATATCTTTGAATTTCAAAACTAATTTACATTCAAATTCAAATTATATTTAAAATCCAATTTAAAATCAATTTATATACATACATATATAACTACACATTTAATTTGAAAATAACAATCTTATTTTATTAAAGTCTATTTATATCTATAAATAAAACAATACACTATTAATATTGTATTTTAAACTTATCTATATATATATACTTATACACATACATTATAAATAGAAATCATCTTATTAATTTTTAAAGGATAAATTCACTAATTAAATATTCATTTAATTAGATTATTAAATAAATTCAACTATTTATTATCAAAAATTATCAAATCAATTTAATTATTTAAACAGATTATTAAATTGATATTGCCCCAAATTTCCGGGATATTACAGCATCATAAATACTAAGATTCACAAGACAAATAAGTAAAAGCAGCGGAAAACATTTAAATAATAACTTATCATTCAGAATTAAACTTCCATAACATGTTTCAAAAACTGAAAATCTCTCATGTCTCATGAAAATACATCTCAATCTCACATAATCAGAGTACAAAAGTAACAATAATAATCCCTCTCACAAGTGCCAACCCATCATAAGCCAAATGAAAAAGATAAAAAGCAGAAGAATACATCTGAAATGAGAAAATTCCGAAAATGAATCTCCAAGCAACCTAAATCAACTATCTTCAACTCTACTGGCCTATTGGGGAAAAAGGAAAGATAGAGTAGTAGGTCAGACAATAAGTCTGGTGAGTGAAAGTAATTACTAGCATTTCTTAGCAAGATAAAGATAATAGACTAAGCAATAGTTGTAGCATGAAAGGAAGATAAAGAAAAGATAAAACTTGCAGAAAATACCGTTTTTGATTCTGTTTGACTGTTTTCTTTGATTGTTTGCACTTGTCTTAAACTACTGTTATTAGGCTGAAACCCTAATCTTATCTCTAGTGCTAACTTGATTAGGCCCAAATCCTAATCCTACACATTGATCAACCTTTCCTATCTCTGTTGTGCCACTGTGAACCAATCCTGTTGGTCCCATAGTAAAAGACACATCTTAGCGCTTAGGACGCAGTAGCGAATTATTTACCCTAATCGATTCCGCACGCTCGGTCATCACCGGTACACACTAACCGTTGCCCCTTACTTAACCCTTTATTTACCCTAATCAGCATAAGCATGCCCAGCCTCACCCACGTGTAAGATCATCAGTCCTCGACCTGAAAAGGAATGCTGCCGGTACTGGTCCTAACAAACAAATCTTCTAACTTTGCTCCACTTGCCCAAATCCCCAAATTTGAGTATTTATCTATTGGCCACTTATTTACCTTAATCAGCATAAGCGTGCGCAGCCTCACCCACGTGTGAGACCATCAGTCCTAGACTTGAAAAGGGAATGCTGCCGGTACGGGCCACTATTGCTATATTTGCTTATTAACTTAATCCAAGATATAAGTTTAAAATAAGCTCCTTCTATTATTTCTTTCTTTCTAATTATAACCTACGTGTTATAATGGGTCTTGCAATCGTTACTCTTCAATTTTCTCTTTTTAGTTATAACCACTTGTTATAATCATGCTTGTAAATATCTCCAATTTTACTATTTTAGTCCAGCTTCATTTTATTTTAGTTTTTCTCATTTTACATCTGATTTATGTAAATTTAGTGTTTTTCTATTTTAATCCATATTTGTGAATTCTTCTCTTTTTAATAATTTATTCACGTCAAAAAGGATTAAATCTCTATAAAAAGAAACTAACATTTACAGGCTAAATTCCAACTTAAAACAGATGTAAATAACTATAAATAACTGCAAATAACTGAATAAAATAGCTGAATAAAAATAGATTGAAAAGAACTTCTGAAATTTACTTAAAAACTGACTTTAAATAAACTTACATAAAAACTGTTTCAAAATTGTAGAAAAACTACAACTATTGAGAACCCTATTATTTTAAATTGCTTATAAATCTAAAATAATTACAAAACACTCACCTGTGGTCCTTAGCTTTAATCCCAGGCATTCCTGGATCCACTTCTAAGGTGTAAAATATTTTTATTAAAAAGATTTCCTCCCTTGAAAAATTTTCTATTTAGGGTTCAGCCTCAGGTAGTGAACCCAATTGGGAGAAAATCTGAATGAGAAAAATAGCTAGGCGTAAGGTTCTGTTTATAGTGTGGCTTAGGGATCTCAGGCCGTCGGATTTGAAGATTTAATCTAGTGCAATCACGTCATAGGCTCATTAGGAACATCGGATGCAGCTACGAACGCACAGGATTTCACCAAAAATCATATTTACAGTCTTCAGCTTGCACCTGGACGAAAAATCGTCCAGGGAAGAATGCGGGTCGACCCGACTCAGGCGCGGGTTGACCCATAAAGGGTGTTTTTTTCATTTTTGTTTAATTATATATATAATTCTTATTTTCTTTGTTTCTCACGTAACTTCTCCATATCGACTCGGATTTCAACAAGTTATATATGAAAATTGCTCAGAAAATTACCACGGTCCCAATGGTGCAACTCCCGTGGCTCAATTCTGACAATTTTCCAACCCTATTTTATTATTCAATTAATTTGTTAATTATTTATTATTACTCTAATTTTTTGGGTTGTTACATTCTCCCCTCCTTAAAGGATTTCACCCCCGAAATCTCCAAGGACAGAAGAATGAAATAAATATTTTCATCCAAATTCCACAATCACATATTCAACCATCATCCATTGTCCTTAAGATTACTAATGCAATTTATGATATATGCAATAGTGTAGTGTCAATGTCCCTAACCAATGCAAAAGATTAGGCGGTCTACTTTTTCAATCGACCTCCTTTTTATGTGCTCATATATATGCCATGTATCCAAATGAATGCAAATTCCGTAATGACAACAGATAGTTCTATAAGCATGTTATAATCATCATCCAAGTGCAACAATCATATGATAATCACCCATTCATAGCAACCATGAAATAAAAATGTAAGTGCACACACATCCATATGCATATGCTTTAGTGACCTAGTTAGGCTGATCTCTAAGGGATAATAGTGCCTACTGTGTGTATATGCGTCCATTAGCATCCACTAGCAAACACTTGCAACCACTTGCGTCCAGCATAAATAACATGTTCTAGTAACATGTTTACCTTCAGTCCTACCATCCATAGGTTAAATCCTAAGACCTACCCTCCCAAAGGATACTAAAGGAAAGAACCTATTCAAAACTAAAGATGGAAATAGGAAATTCAAGACGTACCACCGAAGAGATGCGGATAAGAGATACGTATTTTCTCCTCAGCCTTCCACGTAGCTGTAGAATACAATAGCCTATGATTTTTGTTTGATGATAATAAACATATATATTCATTTAAATGTATTTGTTATTGTACTATTTTATTTTTCACATAATTAAATAAATATTTGTTGAATAAAATAAATAACATAGAATTCATATTTAAACAAATATTTTATTCAAACAAATATTTTATTACAAATTTAAATAGTAAAAACTTCAGCTCTCACTACATTTACACAATTTCAATTACAATTCAATTTCAATTACATTACAATTTCAATTACATCAAAAATTTCAATTTACAATGTTCACCTCACTACATATCACTCATTCACTCGTATTTGATCTTCAACTTTGTTTCCAACTTGTATCCAGCATCTGAATTATCTGCAAAATAAACACTGACGCAGTAAAATTCAAAAAGAAATATTTTTGCAGTGTACAATTAAAGTCTGTGTTTTTGAAAATGTTATTTGCCTCAGTTATTTGAGTTGTTCGCCATCATTTTCATTTGAATCCATCATACACGAACAACTTTATGACATGCACAGTGTATCACTTTACATGCCACAAGGTCATGCACACCGATATATACTTGATAAAACTGCAGGGACATGTGAGCACAAGGTCAAACCCAACCAAATGGTGAATTCAACTCAGGTGCAATGCAATGGTCAAGTACGAGAGTCAATGGTCAGCCAACATGAATAAAAGTCCAATGCAATGGCCGAACTCAAATGTTCACAAACAGATCACACATAAACACTTGAATTAGAAAAATGTACACAAGTAAGCATAATGAAACCAGACTCAAGTGGCTGCAGCAACCCATACATGTACACCAAAACAACTCGGCAGTGAGTTAACAAGGGAGAGGAATGAAAAGATGATGACAAGTACACAATGAGGCATAGATTCAAAAACAAATCAAGGCAATAAGAAAGTCAAAGGCACAAACAATGACATCAGCTTCAAGATGAACCAGACCAAAGAAGGGTGAACACAACATACAAACATTGGAGCATACACATGACCAAGACTACCAAACCAGATCAATAACCCACATCAAGGATCAAATTCAAAGCTCTATACAGAAATAACAAAATGCAAACAACAATAGAAAGAAATCAAATAAGGTCAGGCATGGATGGTCAAGGAAATGCTCAAAAACACACAGCAGACACAACATGACTCAAGTGTAATCGAAATGAAGTGCGACCAGAACAACATGCATCAGAGAAGTCTACAAGAGCAGAGTGCATAGTGGCATTGTAACGACCCGTAAATTTTAATAGTTTTAATAATATGTTAATTGAAATTTTGTGAAACTTTAAACAATAAAATTTGAAAATAAAAATTTATTATTTGGAATACGTCTATTTTAATATAGCAACTGGTAAATTTTCATCTGATAATATTGAAGTTTATTTTTCTGTGAAATGTTATTTCAAATCAAACCGGTTAATAACAGTGAATTTAAAAGTTTTCCGAAACCAAAATATGTCAACAAGAGAAAATTTATTCAAATCATTCTGAATCAAACTGCGAAATTCGTTTTTCCAAATTTGGACTTCTACTGCTCCGTTTATCTTATTTCTGGTAAAGTAGCAGCATTTTTCGGTACCGATTATCGACTTTTGATCGGATGGTCGTACCACTGACATCTGTATACCGTTTTGATCGTCTCGTCACGCTGATCATCACGGTATATTTATTTTTGTATTTTGAGGTCCGGTACACGACGGAAACAACCAAACTATATATTGTATCGGTACCGAATCCGTGACTTTTTATTTCTCTTTGCCCGTTCAAACTAAACCGTGCACTCCAAGCAACATTAAATGGCTTTAATTTTTCGGCTAAAACATAGCTCCTGACCGTTGGAATTTCTTTTATATTTTTATTGATATACGTTCTCCTCTCCTCTGTTCGTTTGCCAAGCAAAGAAGAAAAAAACTTTATATTCCTAAACTTGTTCATATTTGCATGTTCCCTTTTTTCTTTTTTCTTTTTTTTTATGCCATTCCTTTTCTTCCCAGAACCTGTAGCCTCCTCCTTCAATACAACCCAACGCATCTGCCCATCGATCTCAAGCCTCACCAGATCCGTCCAAGCTTGCACTCCACCTCCTCACGCGAGCCACAAAACCAAACGTCAATGTTTCCACTCCACCAAGCACAGCGGTCCCAGGCCTCCAACCCGAGCAAGCACCCTCTGCCTCGACCCACTCGCCTCCAACCCGCTCCGCCAACCGAACCTGCTCCTTCCCATCCATCTCACCCTCTCTCCGGCCGATCAACTCACACCTCCAACCACCTCGTCACCATCATTACCCACCACCGCACCCAGATCCGACCATCTCCATCAACTCGCCAACCCAGCCCGACCAGCGTCGATCCCATCCATCACCCACTTCGGTTCCATGCTCGACATCTCACTGCTTGCCTCTAGTCGACCTCTGTGTTTATACTTTTAGGTATGTTATAAATAGCTAATTCATATATCTATACTAATTTGATTTTTGATAAATGAAGTTTACATATATTATATATAAATTTTATTACAAGCTTTCATTTACTATTGGATATATGGGTATAAATTTGCATATCTCATGATTTCTGAGTCGCATCCATGTTATAGCATGTATTATACATGAGTTGCATATACAATTAGTTGTAAAGGCATGTGTATAGGTTATAGGTTAACTATATAAAGTATAGGACTCTATGTACTTTAGTCTGTTCTATACAAAAAGGGTGTTCACATTTTTTTTTTCTTTCTCTTTTTCGTATAAGGTAATGTCTGTAAAATACATATATTTATATATATATTTGTCAGTTATATAAGGGTTAGTGTATAATGTATAACTTTTATATATATTAGTTTACAGATGTCAGTATATTTGTTGTTTTCGATAGGGCATATAGGTGGCAGTTGCAGATATAGGCTATATAGTATTAAATTTTTAGTGTATAAACTACAACCCAGTTCAATAGACCTGAAGCTTATGCAGTTGGTAGATTTAGAGTTGTAAGTTTATATGTGTATTTATATTAGTATATAGATAAGTATAGGTGGATTTGGTTATTTTAATTCTGAAAGGCATATAGATTTAAACCAAAGAGTTATATATATGGTTTGTATTCACTGCCTATTGTTTAACTGTTAGTTATAAAGTGAGCCGTATTATATTTAGTGCTACGGTGTAATATATAAGTCACGTATATTTATATGTATTTTCATATCTGCATATTGGTTTGTACGCATGTTATATATTTAAATTCATTAAACACAATTTTCAATAGTGCATATATGTAAAGTTTCAACGTATGTCTATATATACATATTTGTTTTGTTTGTGGTCTGCACGTAGGAAGTATATATATACTAACCTGCATTTTGTATATGGTTGATTTGATGTATATATTTAATGTAAAACAATGATTTTAAATTATATATATGTTATTTTAATATATTTTTTTACTTAAATATCGATTTCTTGGAAATATATATAATTTCTGTTCTATCAAGATGATTTCGATTATCTTCATCAACCCATTTCTGATTGGATTTTTGTCTATTCTCTTATCAGCTTACCCGCCGAATTCGTGCTCATTTTGTTTTGCTTTGAAATTCGTGCTTGGACTCGTAACTCTTCTCATTCTCGTTCATCTCTAGCCTCGAAAGGTGAGCAATCACTCACGATTAACGTTTTTGTATTTATTAAATTTGATTTCAATTGAAACGACAATTGAAATATGATGCTGTAGTTATTTAAATTGTTATATATGCTATTATCTGTATATGTTCACCTGTGACATCTGACACCAGTATCTAGTATTTATATGCCTGTTATTACTATTATCTGTATATGTTCACCTGTGACATCTGACACCAGTATCTAGTATTTATATGCCTGTTATTACTATTATCTGTATATGTTCACCTGTGACATCTGACACCAGTATCTAGTATTTATATGCCTGTTATTACTATTATCTGTATATGTTCATCTATGACATCTGACACCAGTATCTGTTATTTATATTGATGATATATGCCTGTTGTTATATTTTATATTATCTGTTATCACTCTGCAAGTTCCCTGTTAGTATAGAATTCACTATGGGTTGAAATGATACATACCCGAACGGACTTTAGAATAGGAGAAAATCATTATGGGTTGAAATGATAAACCCAAGCGATTTTCATTTGAATTGAAATTGGGATTACGGGTCGAAATGATATCTACCCGTATATATTTAAATTTCGGATTGAAATGATAAATATCCGTATCACTTAACCATATGATGAATATATATACAAACACCGTTGGTCCATATATATATAAATATTTTGAAAATGAATTCTATGGTTTTGGAAAGAAATATATGGTTTTAATAAATGTTGAGCCTTAAATTATTATATATAAATGAGAATGATTGATTTAAATACATATAATATGTTGAGTATTTAAATATATTTCAAAATAGATTTTGGTAATAATTTGAATAAGTTAAGGTTGGGAAGATAATTTGAATTTAGTTGAAATTGTATTCAATAAAGAATTTTATTTAATTAAACCGATTTGAAACTTATTGAAATTGAGATGTAAGATATGATTTATAACTTGAGTTGAATTATAAGTAATCTGATGAATATTTCTTGTTTAAACAAAGTTTAAGGAAATATTTAGAAAAATGTAATTTAAGGCTAGTTAAATGATATTGAATTTATTAAACGAATATTCCCTGATTAAATAAGAATGAAGTTAAATCAAGAGCTATATGAAACTGTTAAATCTATCTTTGAAAATGTTGAATATTAAAGCTTTGAAATATATTGAAAAATAAATGGTATATTTAGAACTGAATTAAATTGATGAATTGAGCTTTGAATAAAATTTGAATCTGGAATTTTAGGTTGATTTGAATCGATTTGCGAGACTTGAGGAAATTTTAAATACTTTACTTTTTAAATCATTTAATATATATATACTATTTTGGAAAATAGATATATTTGAAATGAAATGATATGTGGGTTTTGAAGTATAAATTTAATTGAAATGACCATGGTGTTATAGTGTATATTTCTACCTTGTAGATAGTTCTACAGATCCTTAGAGGATGCTTATCCCAAACATCCTTTAAGTTAATTGTATTTCAGTTGATTATTTCACTTGAGTTGGATTTATTGATATAAGAATGTTAATCCTGACTCGAGTGTTTTGTGTTTTGCTTTACACTCGGGTCAGACCGAGTGATACAGCATTTGAGACTCATCCTTGGAGTTTGGAGCTTCCTTTGGAGATCCAACTATCGCCTCAGCTTTCAGCTCTTCTAGTTGATTTGTCCAGAGAAGTTGTGACGCCCCACCTCTATGCTCATAATAACAAAGGGTATTAAAAGAAATACTGTCTATTATTACGAAGAATAAGGCTGGATAGGAGCGACCATCCGTAATTGGCCTTACACTAATATTGGTTATCTCGGTAGGAGTGGTATATACTTTTTATTTTTTATCTATCATTTATTTACTCCCATCGACATATCCAATTATCAGTATAAAACAAACTACGATAGTTCATAATAGTTTAGGACATTAGATATAACAATAACACAGATAATATAAATGCGGAACACAGATAAAAACAAAAGTCTCATATATATAACTGATGTCAGTTGATACATAATTGACACAATACATATGATACAACTACAACTGTCGACTCTAGAAGTTATATATACAAGTACATTATCAACTAATATACATGAATACATATCATTCTATACAATGACACGACTACTACAAAATGACTGACAACTTCAGAAGATGTGAAAAGTCTTCAATCCCGAACGACAACTCAAGGAAAGAAATCTACAACCTGAAATACTCGGGTCTGACCCGAGTATTACATTCAAAAGAAAATAATACCCAGGTCAGTCTAATTCAAACCAGTTTATTAGTGCATATAGGCAATAATAATCAAATAGTCCAATAGATGACAGTCACAGAAATCTCGTATACCCGACTCCTCGATAAAAGAATCGAATAACAGCAGATATAACACTATACAGTGTTAAACAACAAAACAACAATGCCCATTTAAAAACAACAATGCTGATTGGCTGCAGTACACGCTAACGTGTACTGCCTTGCCAAAACAGTCTATCAAATACTCAGAAGATCAATGAATCCAAAAGCCAACAAATCCAATTCAAATCAAAATGAACCATTTCAAACTACGCTTAATAAAACGGAAACAGATGGCGTCAATTTAAATTAAATCTCGGTGTGGCTGCAGTACACGTGTGCACGTGCACTGCCTCGCCACTACCGTTCGTCGAACTGCAAAGGTCAGGTCACACTAGCGTGCCTCAACACCATTGCAAACAAAAGCAACCCAGTGAGCAACTATGAAACAATGTCCAGAATCTAGTCTGTGATCAAAACCATCAATACAGTGGAGTACAACTCCAAAACCAAAGAAGAAAACCAATCAATGACATATGAACCAAATGTCAATTTCCCCAAATAGTTAAGGCATGCAGACATGGGTAATCATGTACACTTTTAAAATTCACAAATGACCACAAGGTCAAACCCAAAATACTGGGTTCAACACAAGGAAATTCGGAAACAATTCCAAATGTATTAATGCAATGCAAACTAACAAGGTCAAGATTGCAACCATAAACTGCAGTTACCACTAAATATTAAGCTAGTGTAATCAAGGTGCCGTAAACTGGCTGCGACAAAACCAAAGTAGTAAAGAATGAAGCCCCCAATAGATGCAGCAAAATGACTGCAACAAATAACAGAAAACTACATGCAGTCAAGGACAAAAGTGAAGACTACAAACCTAACATGTCAGGTGAACACCAAAGTGCAATACTAGGTAGATGTATTCATATACATACACGCATGTTAACCTAATCAGGCAGCAGGTCAACTCAGGGCTTCAAGGCAAACCCAGAAATGATAGTGGCAACGTGAACTACACTACAGGGATGTCCTCAAGAGATAACAAATATGTATTCCCAAATTAAGGCAACACAATACAAAGCACAAGGCTACAGGTAAAATAAGCTTATGTACCCAAGGTAAGGCAACACAGCAACAACCAAATCATTCAATGCCCAAAGTCAATGATATCAAATTTAAGGTCGAAGGTACTACAAAGTCAGGGAATCACGTATACAAAATCAAGTGACCGAATAAGTCAGGAATGGACTATCAAAACATAATTCCAATATCGACCCAAATATGGCCAGAGACGAGACATCCGCTACGATGCTCAAACTAACCCCAAATTCAAATATGCATTTACCAGACAGTGAAACAAACCCACAAACAGGTGTTCAACTACCAGATATCAATATACTGCAAGTGCGACAGGTGAGAGACGAACACAGAGATGGTCAGAGCCGAAGCTCACAAGGACCGAGAAATCAAAGTCAGTGACAACAATGAAAAGGAATCAAAGTACATTTTCATTTACTAAAGACAACAAAAAAGTGCTCGAAGCTGAAACCGTGTCGAACCAAGAGTCGAACAATCAAACCATAATCAAAAATCAACAGCCCCAAAACCAACTCAAGGCAGAAAAGTATCAACAACGAACAAAAATCAAGTTGAAGTTAAAGGCAACTAAAACAAAATAAATAGACAAGTTCGAACAGTTCAAATTAGATGTGAGTGACTAAAAATCACTCACCTCTCTCTTCCCCCCAGCACGAATCGAAGACCGACAGTGCTTGTCGAAGCGGAGACGAACTCAAATCAGCCGAGGTCGAAATCGAAACTCTAACAAGTGGCCACTCTCACACTCGTTTGATTTAGCTTGCGATAGGGAATTAATTGGGGGAAGAGGAACAACAAAGAAGCCGCCATCTTCGAATTTCCTATAACCCTAAATTGAATTTGGGGACGACGAAAGATAAACGAGGCCGCCATTCTTTTCGTTTCTTTATTTTGTATAGGGTTCGAATAGAAAAATGGGTTAGGGGGAGAGAACAGGCATAGGCCTTTACCTCACAACATTGTCAACATATCGGAATGGGCTGAATAAAATTTAAAAAGGGAAATGTTTATTTAAAGCCCATATATTCTTTAACAAAATTATTTAAAAGAATTTCAACCCAACATTCGAAGAGAATTCAATCGATTAAAATACCAACAATAATTAGCTACTGATTTAATCGTCTAATGACGATGATCAATCGATACGGAACCTCGAGTTGTTACAGACTCCCCTCCTTAAAGAAATTGCGTCCACGCAATCATAGGGAATAAATGGGTAAAAGGTAACAACCAAAAGATCATGGCAATGTCGAATGTACAAGCAAAGCAAGTGTCAGCGGGGAAGTATTAGATAAGAAATCGAAAGGTTCGACTGCTTCAAATTAAAAGAATCAATCTCGTGGGAATCAGGGATCAAAATCAGACGACTAACAAAAGCAAGAACAATCGAGTTCCAGCAACTAAAAGAGAAGGAAAACAGAGCAGAAATCCCATACAGAGCACGAATTGAATGTGAGTAAATCGAATTACTCACCTGAATCGCCAGAAAAAAAGACGAAGCTCAAATCTCAAAAATCGCAAATATTCAATCATCAAAACGATAATTGAATTTTCAAATCGCAATTATTTACTTATCTCAAACGGTAATCAGAAGACAAATCAAATATCTGATTATCTCAAACGGTAGTCAGAAAACAAATATTCAATTATCAAAAACGATAATCAAATTTCTCAAATCAACAAATATTCGATTATTACCAACGATAATCAAATTTCAAATTCAACAAATATTTAATTATCAAAAGCGATAATTAAATCTCAAATCAACAAATATTTAATTATCTAAAGCGATAATTAAATCTCAAATCAACAAATATTTAATTATCTAAAGCGATAATTAAATTTGAAATCGGCAAATATTTAATTATCTAAAGCGATAATTAAATCTCAAATCAACAAATATTTAATTATCTAAAGCGATAATTAAATCTCAAATCAACAAATATTCGATTATCTCAAGCGATAATCAAATTTCTCAAATCAACAAATATTTGATTATCTCAAGCGATAATCAAATTCCAAATTCAATAAATATTTGATTATCTCAAGCGATAATCAAATTCCAAATCCAATAAATATTTGATTATCTCAAGCGATAATCAAATTCCAAATTCAATAAATATTTGATTATCTCAAGCGATAATCAAATTCCAAATCCAATAAATATTTGATTATCTCAAGCGATAATCAAATTCCAAATCAATCAATATTTAATTATCTAAAGCGATAATTAAATTTCAAATCAGCAAATATTTAATCATCTCAAGCGATAATTAAATCTCAAAGCAACAAAAATTTAATTATCTAAAGCGATAATTAAATCTAAAATCAACAAATATTTAATTATCTAAAGCGATAACTAAATTCGAATTCAGCAAATATTTAATTATCTAAAGCGATAATTGAATCTCATATCCACAAATCTCTAATTATCAAAAGCGATAATTAAAAACAACAAATCAACAATTATTTAATTATCTCAGGCGATAATTAAATCTAAATTCGACAAATATTTAATTATCTAAAGCGATAATTAAATCCCAATCAGCAAATATTGAATTATCTAAAGTGATAATTCGAAACAACAATTATCTGATTATCAAAAACGATAATCAGAACTCATATCAACAAATATCTAATTATCACAAGCGATAATTAGAAACAACAAATATCTGATTATCAAAAACGATAATCAGAACTCATATCAACAAATATCTAATTATCACAAGCGATAATTAGAAACAACAAATATCTGATTATCAAAAACGATAATCAGAACTCATATCAACAAATATCTAATTATCACAAGCGATAATTAGAAACAACAAATATCTGATTATCAAAAACGATAATCAGAACTCATATCAACAAATATCTAATTATCACAAGCGATAATTAGAAACAACAAATATCTGATTATCAAAAACGATAATCAGAACTCATATCAACAAATATCCAATTACCTGCAGATAATTGGAAGCAACAAATATCTAGAAATCAATTAAGAAGACTAGAAAATCAACATAAAAGCTTGGATCGATCCCAATAGATGGCGAGTTTTTAATTCGCCGCACGTGCAACAACATATGGCCGAAGCCTACCAAGTACTCAACATAATTTTTGGCGCCCATCAGATTGACCCGAAGGTCCGCAGAGTGACCCGAAGGTCTAGTACTGGTATTTGACCCGAAGGTCCATCATATGACCCGAAGGTCCATCATATGACCCGAAGGTCCATCATAGTGGCTCGAAAGCACACGAAAGCATCAAATATTTCAATTAACGAGTCCGGAATTAACCGAAATAGCAAACGCACATGTCCCATACCACGTGTTTTACTAAATCGTTTGATTCTCTTCATCGTTTCCTTGAAAGTGCAAAATTGTGTATTTTGTAAAAATACATTTCACATTCTCAAACGGACAAGTCCGGAATTAAGCGAATCAGTAAAAGAAAGGGGTCATAGTCCTCGATTTTGCTGAAACGTTTAAATCGCTTCCTCATTCTTTTGAAATCGCAAACTGTAAAATTTTTGAAAACAATTTTATTTATTTTGTAAAAATAACAATTCGCATTCTCAACTGGACAAGTCCGGAGTTAAGTGAATCAGTAAAAGAAAGGGGTCATAATCCTCGATTTTGCTGAATCGTTTAAGTCGCTTTCTCATTCTTTTGAAAACGCAAATCGTTAAAATTTATAAAACAATTTTCATTTTAAAACGATTTTCTAATCACGTGATTAAAACAGCAAATCAATAACAATTTCGATAAGGAAATTGTACTTCTCAAAATACCGTAAAAACGGTTACACATCAGTATTGCGGAATAACCGCTTGAAAATCCACTTTTTAAAAATTTGGCTGTTACTGAAGTCAAAGCGACAGAAATTTTAAAACGTCAAATATCTCATCAAAAGAATTCACATCAAAATGTGACATCAGTGAATTTTCATTCATTAAAATTGTCAACAAAACACCGTGCCTCAAAAATTCAGCATTGGTGTAAAAAGTCCGTTATAAAAATAACGGCAACAAAATACATATCATAACCAAGCATCGGTTCAACGTAAAATAAATGCAATAACGTGCAATTCAAATTTTTGCACGTACTACAAAATGAACAAAGAAATCATTCAAATGTATCTTTAATGAAGATAATTCAAAACATCAAAAATCTAATCAGTAGATGATTAGTACAAAAGAAAGCCAGCGGAAATTTCAACAAAATCACATATCTGCAATTTCTTCGAATCCTCAATTCGGATTCGAAATTCTCAAAGAAACAAAATAATTACAGGTATGTAAACAACAAATGAAATTCATATCAATTTCGTATTTTGATTCTTAAATCAAAAAAAGATTACCAGTTGTACTCAGCGAAGACAGTTTCCGCTGCGCACTCTGATAAACAGAACACAATTCAATCAAATCAACAAAACACAGTTTCACTTTTATTTTTAAATAAAGTTATAAAAAAATTTCATCCAAATTTCAAAACTTTAGTTTTGACTCAAAGTACAAATAAAACATCGACCAATAGTTGTAACATATGTTCCATCCAAGTTATGTTTTATATTATGTCCATAAACCCCAAGCTCTGATACCAACTGTGACGCCCCACCTCTATGCTCATAATAACAAAGGGTATTAAAAGAAATACTGTCTATTATTACGAAGAATAAGGCTGGATAGGAGCGACCATCCGTAATTGGCCTTACACTAATATTGGTTATCTCGGTAGGAGTGGTATATACTTTTTATTTTTCATCTATCATTTATTTACTCCCATCGACATATCCAATTATCAGTATAAAACAAACTACGATAGTTCATAATAGTTTAGGACATTAGATATAACAATAACACAGATAATATAAATGCGGAACACAGATAAAAACAAAAGTCTCATATATATAACTGATGTCAGTTGATACATAACTGACACAATACATATGATACAACTACAACTGTCGACTCTAGAAGTTATATATACAAGTACATTATCAACTAATATACATGAATACATATCATTCTATACAATGACACGACTACTACAAAATGACTGACAACTTCAGAAGATGTGAAAAGTCTTCAATCCCGAACGGCAACTCAAGGAAAGAAATCTACAACCTGAAATACTCGGGTCTGACCCGAGTATTACATTCAAAAGAAAATAATACCCAGGTCAGTCTAATTCAAACCAGTTTATTAGTGCATATAGGCAATAATAATCAAATAGTCCAATAGATGACAGTCATAGAAATCTCGTATACCCGACTCCTCGATAAAAGAATCGGATAACAGCAGATATAACACTATACAGTGTTAAACAACAAAACAACAATGCCCATTTAAAAACAACAATGCTGATTGGCTGCAGTACACGCTAACGTGTACTGCCTCGCCAATATAGTCTATCAAATACTCAGAAGATCAATGAATCCAAAAGCCAACAAATCCAATTCAAATCAAAATGAACCATTTCAAACTACGCTTAATAAAACGGAAACAGATGGCGTCAATTTAAATTAAATCTCGGTGTGGCTGCAGTACACGTGTGCACGTGCACTGCCTCGCCACTACCGTTCGTCGAACTGCAAAGGTCAGGTCACACTAGCGTGACTCAACACCATTGCAAACAAAAGCAACCCAGTGAGCAACTATGAAACAATGTCCAGAATCTAGTCTGTGATCAAAACCATCAATACAGTGGAGTACAACTCCAAAACCAAAGAAGAAAACCAATCAATGACATATGAACCAAATG
Source organism: Allium fistulosum (assembly GCA_030737815.1). NCBI lineage: Eukaryota > Viridiplantae > Streptophyta > Magnoliopsida > Asparagales > Amaryllidaceae > Allium > Allium fistulosum. Next base: position 284,622,274 of record CM060904.1, on the reverse strand, counting down.
TCAATTTCCCCAAATAGTTAAGGTAGGCAGACATGGGTAATCATGTACACTTTTAAAATTCACAAATGACCACAAGGTCAAACCCAAAATACTGGGTTCAACACAAGGAAATTCGGAAACAATTCCAAATGTATTAATGCAATGCAAACTAACAAGGTCAAGACTGCAACCATAAACTGCAGTTACCACTAAATATTAAGCTAGTGTAATCAAGGTGCCGTAAACTGGCTGCGACAAAACCAAAGTAGTAAAGAATGAAGCCCCCAATAGATGCAGCAAAATGACTGCAACAAATAACAGAAAACTACATGCAGTCAAGGACAAAAGTGAAGACTACAAACCTAACATGTCAGGTGAACACCAAAGTGCAATACTAGGTAGATGTATTCATATACATACACGCATGTTAACCTAATCAGGCAGCAGGTCAACTCAGGGCTTCAAGGCAAACCCAGAAATGATAGTGGCAACGTGAACTACACTACAGGGATGTCCTCAAGAGATAACAAATATGTATTCCCAAATTAAGGCAACACAATACAAAGCACAAGGCTACAGGTAAAATAAGCTTATGTACCCAAGGTAAGGCAACACAGCAACAACCAAATCATTCAATGCCCAAAGTCAATGATATCAAATTTAAGGTCGAAGGTACTACAAAGTCAGGGAATCACGTATACAAAATCAAGTGACCGAATAAGTCAGGAATGGACTATCAAAACATAATTCCAATATCGACCCAAATATGGCCAGAGACGAGACATCCGCTACGATGCTCAAACTAACCCCAAATTCAAATATGCATTTACCAGACAGTGAAACAAACCCACAAACAGGTGTTCAAATACCAGATATCAATATACTGCAAGTGCGACAGGTGAGAGACGAACACAGAGATGGTCAGAGCCGAAGCTCACAAGGACCGAGAAATCAAAGTCAGTGACAACAATGAAAAGGAATCAAAGTACATTTTCATTTACTAAAGACAACAAAAAAATGCTCGAAGCTGAAACCGTGTCGAACCAAGAGTCGAACAATCAAACCATAATCAAAAATCAACAGCCCCAAAACCAACTCAAGGCAGAAAAGTATCAACAACGAGCAAAAATCAAGTTGAAGTTAAAGGCAACTAAAACAAAATAAATAGACAAGTTCGAACAGTTCAAATTAGATGTGAGTGACTAAAAATCACTCACCTCTCTCTTCCCCCCAGCACGAATCGAAGACCGACAGTGCTTGTCGAAGCGGAGACGAACTCAAATCAACCGAGGTCGAAATCGAAACTCTAACAAGTGGCCACTCTCACACTCGTTTGATTTAGCTTGCGATAGGGAATTAATTGGGGGAAGAGGAACAACAAAGAAGCCGCCATCTTCGAATTTCCTATAACCCTAAATTGAATTTGGGGACGACGAAAGATAAACGAGGCCGCCATTCTTTTCGTTTCTTTATTTTGTATAGGGTTTGAATAGAAAAATGGGTTAGGGGGAGAGAACAGGCATAGGCCTTTACCTCACAACATTGTCAACATATCGGAATGGGCTGAATAAAATTTAAAAAGGGAAATGTTTATTTAAAGCCCATATATTCTTTAACAAAATTATTTAAAAGAATTTCAACCCAACATTCGAAGAGAATTCAATCGATTAAAATACCAACAATAATTAGCTACTGATTTAATCGTCTAATGACGATGATCAATCGATACGGAACCTCGGGTTGTTACAGAAGTCATCTGTTGTACTGGAGACTTCACTACATTTGAGATATTCTGTTGTATTTTATTTCTAACTCTGATGTTTATATAGTAGCTTCATGAACTACTATTTTATCTATTCCGCTGCGTATTATTGTATTACTCTGTGTCTGTGATTCTGTGATTGATTTATTTACTGCATATGCTGAATTTTGCCAAATTTAAATTAACAACGCGGTATTTTGAATTATTCAAGTCCGACATGTGTGGATTTATTGTCGATTTGAATGGTCCAAAATATCGGGTCGTTACAGTTGGTATCAGAGCTTTGGCTCTAGGCGAAACTTAGCATATATTGTAAAATTTATTTACAGAATCACTTTCGTTCGAGTTTAATCTCTTCCTTTTGACTCGATTTCCTTTGAACTTTGGAACGTTCCCTACGGTTCCAAAATTCATTCTTGTCTCTCCCTATTTGTATTCTTTTGATTCTGGAGTAACCCATAACTCCACTTCGAATGATCTCTATAAGGATAGGCGATCCCGCAAATCTTTGAATGATTGTAAAGGGGTGGAAATCCTTTACAATTGGCATTGATTCACCAGAGATTTCTATATCTTTGATTTATATGCCGCTATCTCTTACGATCGAATGTTGATATTTCTTGGAATTCTGCATCGATCTTGTTCTTGAAGTCACGGTTGACCCGGTTAAGGTCGCCCGTGATTTATATAAGTGTATCCGACTACTGTTTTGTAATTAATTATCTCATTTTCGTTCGAACTTATCTTCGAATCAATTCCTATTTGATTAGAGTCCCTCTAAGTTGAATTTCTATCTTTGTTTTGAAATCCATTCTTGAACCATCCTTTGAAAAATCAGGCTTGTTTATATTTTAGAAATTGTTTTATATATCGAAATTATTATATTCTGTATATAAAAGTGAAATGTTTTTCGATAAAGATTATAAACCCTTTAAAATAAGAATTTGAGGTTTCGAAAGGATTTGTAATTTTGAAAAATTATATAAGAAATTGATTTATATAAAAATGATTTATAACTAAAGGATTTTAAATTTGACATTCAAGAATTGAACTTCGGTATTTTGAAATTGGTTTTAAGATTTTGAAATATATTATAATAATAATATGATTTAAAAGCATTTTCCGAATAAGAAACGTTTCAAATGATTTTAATAAGTTTCGAATGATTTCAAAGAAATTTCAAAAGAAGTTTGAGAAAATAGAAGTCCAGAACTCACTTATGTCGTTGGAAAATAATTTCAGTGATGAGTGCACGCATCATCGACGTTGATTTTCGAGTTTCATAGTGGGGGAGAGGCCACTTTAGTAGCATTGCTACACGAGTGATTTTGCGAAACCGATTTTGATTTCAAATTCCAAAGTATGATTTGATATTCGAAAGATATATGTATATATATATACTTGAAATGATTTGAAGTAAGCCGGTGTTCAGTCCTTTAGTTTCGGATTTGAAACCTATCTTTTGAAATTGATTTACTGATTTGTTGATTGCCAACTCTTGAATTTGAAAATGATTTCTTCAACTAATTCGAAGGTTTGAGCACTTCCAAATCAAGGTTAACTTTTCAAAGCTAAAATTTTTGAAAGTATGAATTATTTGATAAAGTATATAAATTTGTTTTGAATGTTTAAGTATGAAGTAATATGATTTAAATAAGTTGAAACTGTTTTGTTAAGTATATGAATAAGGCAAATTTTAAAATTTTCTAATATGAAATTTAGATTTGAAATGTTTTGAAAAGAATTTGGTCTTCAATATATTTTGAATAAAATTTAGTTTAAATGTTTTAACTTAGTAACATCTTTATGAAATTATATATTTAACAAGTTGGAATGAATATATAATTTGTACGTATGCTGTTTTATTCGCATAATTAATTTGATCCAAGTTTGAGTACACAAGTTCGAAGTGAATTACACCATTTCGTGTTAGGATTTTTCATTCGATTCTTGATGGCGAATATTTGATATGGATTTTGGACTTGATTCTAGAATTCTCTATCATAGTATATGGCTATGCAAGGAGACTGATGGCTTCTAGTCGAGAAACCATATCGAAATCTGCATTAGGGAAGTCGAATGGACAATACTAGTTCGAAAGCGAACTTGTGTGATCGAGCGAGCGACCAAATGTGATTCTGCGAAATGATGACGTATGTACATCTTATATTCTAATATCATTGATATATTTTGACGCTGAAATTGAAAGCTGTCAGGTTAGAATATCTTTGCTTACTAAAAGAAAATTTCCAATCTAAAATTTACAAAGATATATAACTCATAAAAGCAAAGATATTCAAATGGCTCTTCATACAGCGAAATTTATTTTGAAAAATTTGATCCTTATATAAGATAGACCTTACGTAAGTATAAGATGATTTTGAAAACATTTGATTTTGGAGATGAATTGGTTGACTTAAATTATATTGATTTGGAAATTTGGATTTATTTTCAAAATCTATTATTCTGGAAACTTTGAAGCTAAAGATAATTAATTTGAGAAGAAATAATTTGGTGAAATTGTATATGATTTTGAAATTGAACTGATATTGAAACAAATTGAAATCTGAGAACCTTATGTTACCAAACACTTGATTTGGGAGTTATCGAACTTATATAAAATTGGTTTGTATGAGTATGAAATTGATTCGAAAACTATAGATTTGAAAAGGTACTCAATTTGAAAGTGAAATCTTATATAATTGAAGTCTATATAAGTATGATTTGATATACTATTGATTTTGGAAAGTATTTGATTTGAAAATTAAATCTTATATATAATGGATTTTATATAAGTACCATATTTGAAAGTGATTTGAAAAGGTACTATATGATACATATTTTCGAAGTAAAGATATGGAAAGTGCCTTTTGCTTGATATCCGATTTGTGGCCACATCTTGGATTCATTCTATCGATATTATTCTCTCTGATTTTGGTTTTCCGGATATGATACTCGAGTGTCCTTCGAATTCCATGGCGTTACCCATGGTCTTATGTTTCTCTCGTGACTGCATAGCGCAACTGCCTGGCTGAGTCTTGCCTAGGGGTACGGATTGTTTCCTGGGGGATCCAGGCGTAACCATTATGTATCCTGCAATCTGTGTAGGTCGCGAATAGTAGCGCAAATGCTTGGCTGAGTCTTGCCTGGGGGTACGGATTGTTTCCTGGGGGATCCAGGCGTAACCATTGTGTATCCTGCATTCTACTAGTCATCATGGCGTAACTCGCAGGGCTGAGAAAGCCTACGGATATGGATTGTTTCCTGGGGGAACCAGGCGTAACCATTGTGTATCTGCGAACCATGGTTAGACAAAGGTTTTGTTTTTGTTTTTGATTGGATTGTACTTTCCATATCTGTTTTTAAAAGGTTTTTCAGTATTTTCACTGGGTGTTGAAACAAGTCTACTAAGTACCTGGAGAATTCTAGTTTTGCGCCTGATCAACGCACTACCAGAGTCTACAGGAACAAGGATAAACTAGTTGAAACATCGAGTTATAAAAGTATTTTCGAAAGGAAATTTGTTTCGACTATAAAGGTATTGTGACATCCCGGAATTTCAAGCAATATCAATTTAATAATCTATATTAAATATTAAATTGATTTGATATATCTTTGTTAATAAGATATGAATTGACTTGATAATTTTCTTTTAAATGGATATTTAACTGATAAATTATCTTTTAAAGCTAATAAATTGTTTTCTATTAATTTTCATAAATCTGTATATAGTGTAAATAGTTAAGATTTGTTTTAAATTTTAATAAATAAGAATATGTTTTCAAACTCAAATCTTTTTGGTAATTTGGAAATTTGATTTAATTCAATATTTAAATAAATAATCATATGGCTTGAATATACTTAAGATTTAAGTTAAAATTGTTTAAATGATTTTAGCTTAGATTTAAATTAAACAAAGAATTGTCTTGTTTTATAAAAATAAGAAATGAAGTAATAATTTCATTTATAAATTTATTTTAATGTAATAATGAGCTTTATTTATAATGTGATGTCTATATAAGTAGATTTTTATTTTAAATGAAAATTGTTATATATATTTTTTGAAAAGAAGTTATGGTTTTTAAATATATATGAATCTCTAAAATAAATATAATAATTATAGATTATAGATGATAAAATATACATTGTAAATATTTAAAGTAATTATAAAATAGAATGATAATGGGTAATTATATATTGATTGTTTATCTTTTAAAATGTACATACCTTCATGTTAGAAATTAGAAATAAATACACTTATGTAGAGATAGAAACAAATATGCAAACTAACATAATACAATGACCATAACAACTTTAAAACTAAAACTTAAGTTAAATATGTTATACCCTATAGCAAAGACTTATGTTGTAGGCTTGAAAATCCACCTAAGTACAAGACAATAAGATAAGGCAAGTAAATATTTTTACATTTTAGCATTGTACATGAACAGGCAGTAGAAACATCTCAATGCATACGAATAGAATAGAGTATGTATGCTTAGCATCTAAGTCAAACAAGTATAAATAAATATATGCAAGTTGTACCTAAAAGGAAAAAGAATGGGCTGGTGTAAAGTTGATAAGGAGCAAGCATTTAATGCTACATCACCAAGTACATGAAACATTTCCTTTCAGCCCCAAAGAGATAAAAATCTCTGAATTTATTCGTGTACCAAAACAGTAAACAATTTTTATATTTACCAACTTGCCTCATTATATTTCGTATACAAAAGCTTTGCAACCCCAGTTTCTAAAAGTTTATACAAATACAACCTAAGTAAAAGAAAGAGTAGAAGAAATGTGCATACCTGGAAAATCAAATTAGAAAAACAAAAGCACTCCAGTTTCAATTTAAAATGGAAGCCTCTCAACTACAACAAGTTTCTGGAATCAAAACTGAAATGTATGCAAGTTTTCACATGCAAGTTTCAAACTGCCTCTTTTCAAACTAAAGAATAAAGCTCTCTGTTCTATAGTCAGGTGAGTAAACATTTTTAAATTTTACTTAATAGTCAATCTCCTATTGTACATGAGTTCAGTGTTGAAGTTTTGTTTATACGCATGTTTGTGCAATGTTTGTGTAAGTGTGCATGTTTATGGTTTGAAACATATCATAGCCACTGCCTTAAAATTGAGAACCTGAGACAAAGCAATGTCTACCTGTTTCCAAGCTTGATCCTCTCAGCATCATAATATTTTTAATTTGTAAGTTCTATCCTTCAAAAGTTTCACAGTTCAAGTTTTTCAAAATATAAACCAGAGGTTCTGTGTCCATCAACTTAGGGTGAAATGCTCTGTGATTTTGAACATTTGTTCAGGCTTTATATTTTGATTTAAACACAATATATCCTTACTTAAATCATCTCTAAGCTTTGATTCTCAACCAAACAAGATGCTAACCTTAAGCTATGATTTTTAAAGGTTGATTACAATCATTTTCATTAAGCACTTCCTTGTAATATGTATGTACAGGTAAACCAAGTGAAAATTTGTAATATTCGATGGTTGCAAAATACTGATTCAAGATTGTATATTTAATCTATACATCAGATCATGATTTTTAAAACAAAAAGATGGATTTTTAGTTAAGAAATTTGAGAGCAGTTTGAAGGTGGATAAAATGTGTATTTTCCTCAATTCCCAAAGAATTAATCCATAATAAAAGCTGTAATTTGAAATAAAGCGAGCATAGGCATCAGGGATTTCGTGAAAATTAATAGAAGAATTTTCTATTTTGTGAATCTTGGATTCGAGATCGTTTTAGGGATTGTTCTATCACGTTTTGAATGCGTCTGTAACATGACGAGAGCGTCATCCCCGAGTGATCGAGTTGGGCGAAACTCTGGTGGGTTGTTGCCTGGGGTGTTGACGTGGTATGGATGAAGTTCAGGCGGCTCTGGTGTCTTGTGTGGCGATGACGAGGTGATTCCAGTAGGGTTGGGATGATCTGTTCGTTCCAGGCTGTGGAAAGGGGAGCTCGATTTCAAGTTTTGGGTGATGGTCGAGATGTGGCGAGCGGAGAGGGACGTAGAGTCGATTTCTGACTCGTCGCGATCGTCGTTGGTGATCGCCGGCAGCTGGAGACACCGTGCATATGCACAGTGCAGGGGGTATCAGATGGTATTTGGTTTTGGAGCAGTTACGCGAGTGCCTCGAGTAGAAAGGAGGAAGAGATCGAAGTTTTTACCTGTTCGACTCGAAGTAGGTGGTGGGTGTATCACTTCGTTTAGCTGTAGGATTTTCACGGGGAAAGCTCGGGGATTTTGAGGTTTTTCTCGAAGTAACGGGCATGTTTTCTCGGGCAAGCTGAGAAGTATTGGGTTTTTATTGAATACCAGTTTTAAAGCCAGTAAAGTTTTTAAGTGATGATTTTTAAAAGTAGGATTTAATGAAGTTGAAACAAAATTGAAACGTGAATTCAAATTTAAATTTGTTTCCATAGTTTAACAACAAATATAAGTTTATAAAATAAATGTTTAATAACTTTAAAAATGTTAAAGTATATTTTTAAGTGTGTTCAAATTGGAAACTTATAATTATTTGAATCTAGTGTTTGAAACGAGAATTTGTTTATGAATAAGAAATGCTTTATTCTTAAATAAAGGTAGATTTAAGGATTTGTAATTACTAAGATAGTTAAAATAAATAATTAACTAATTTAATTTATTAATGATTGAATTAATTTATTTTGTAATTATTAAGATTAAATTAGTTAGTTAAGGTAAGATAATTGATTTAGAATTAATAAAGGAATAGTTAAGAATCGTTAATTAAATGAGATTTGAACTTTAATTAATGATTAGTGATTGATTAATTTAGTAATTGAAGAGTTATTAATGAGTTATTAAAGATGAAATTTATTTGTGATTAATAATAAATCTTAATTTAATTACTTTGGAAAAAGTAATTAAAGAAGTGTTAATGATTAATAAAGATTACTAACTAGTATTATAAAATAATGGATTAATATGATCATTTGATAATTAATTAGGTTTATTAATTTAAGATAATAAATGGTGAATTATATAAGTATAATTTATTTAGGGAAGTAATTAAGAAATTAATTTCTCATTTTAATAAATTAAGTTTAATATGAATTGTTTAAGTTAATTAATTAAGTTTAATTAATTTAAATAACCATTTGTTGATGTGATAAGTATAATTACTTAAGGAAGTAATTAATTGTGATGATGTAAAAATGAAAGTAATTTGGGTATAATTACTTTGTATAAATTAATCAAGGGATTAATTAGAGAATAATTAATTATGGAGTAATTAAATTATTGATTGAAGTAATTAAGGGTAGTTAATTACTGAATGGAGTTAATCAAGGTGATTAACATTTTGTTTAATTGGAGATAAATTACTAAATGAAATAAATGTAATTAGAGATCATTAATTATTGTAATTAATGATGCAAGTTAAAATGGATTTATTTGGGAATAATTAATAAATGAAGCAATTCATTAGAGTAATTAATTAAGAAGAAATGTAATTGATTTTAGTAAATTAAAAGTTTACTTTCTATAATTGGTATAAGGTAATAAATTTGTGAAAATAAATAAAGGATAATTACACAAATGTAATTAAAGATAATTAATCTAGGAAGGTTAATTAAGATGGAAAGTAGGAAATGATTAATTAATTAACTTGTAATTAATTAATGGTTATGTAAGCAAGATTAATATTGATGGGGTAATTAATTTAATTTACTTTAAATTAATTAGAGATTTGTAATTAATTTAACTCATTTTAAATTAATTATAAATGAGGTGATTATTAATCTTTGTTTATATATGATGGATGATATTGATTTCCATGATTGATTGTGATCTCAGATATATACCTATTGTGTTATGGATGCTTGGTTAAGTATGATGATATTGATTATCTGTTGGAGTAGATAATATGGATTAGCCGTTTATGATGATGATGTTATTATCCATTGTGATATTGTTATTTATCTATCTGTGTGTATATAGATAATTGAATTTAAATTGTTTTAACTTTAAAACAACTTGGCCTTAAAAGACACGGTTTGGATTTCGATGAGACCGGAATCGGGTTTCCGTATACCGGGATTCTAGGTCTGGAGACCCGAATACCACATCGATCCAAAATAACGTTAGGTCGTGAAATTCAAATGGAGCAAGTGAAGACTTGAAGTATAAGAACTATACGTCGGTATAACTCTGTGGGTGATTCCGTAATGAGTTTGACGAAGATAGTACTTATAGATTCGAGATGGTGATTCAGAATGCAAGGGTTATTGTCGTTAACTCTGAGGGTGATTCCAATACGAGTGTAACGAGATAATGCCTTCGGTTTCGTTCGAACCCGGAACGAACTTGTATGGATTGAATGCTTTCAGAACATCGTCAGGTGGACGATGAGCATTCTAAGAGATGTGTTCTCTAAAGGTAATCGTGACCTCAGGCCTCATCAACCGGGAATGGCTAAAACAGGGGAGGTGCAGCAAGGTTAGTGGGTAGCACCCAAGTAGGACGAGTTTACCCCTGTCTAGATGTCCCTTATTATTCGGCTTTGTGTGCGGTTGATCATGACAACCGTGGGGTATCTTGTGCGGGAATTATCCAGTAAGGGATGTTCCGACCTTGTGTTGCAGGGGATTAGGAGTAATCCTCGGTACGGTGATCTAGGCCACGTACTGTGACGGGCGGTACCCCAGTAGCCCTGCCATTGTATGGAATCCAAAATCCAATAAGTGCCTTCGGTTTTGATTGTATTACCCACGTTGTGGCTAGTATGCTGGAATTTAATAGATGTAACAATTTCAGCTATTTTTCTATTTACTTGAAAACCCTAGACACTATTATAATATCACCGAATTTCCTATCAAAGTTTTGGTTAGCGTAAGGTAAAAACATTTCCATGTTTATGTGTGGGATGTCTTACGTGATACCTTTTGTTTTCAAAGGTTTTTGAAAGTTAAGAAACTTTAACCGTTTACTCATACCAGACCCATGTCTGACCCGAAGTTTATTTCTGTTTTTCATAAACTCTCGGGTACCCAAATTTTTACGGGTAGCCAAGGGATTCAGGTTAGCTTTGACAAATACTGGAGGAGCAAATGGAGCAGGAGGCTTCAGCGTATAGATATATATATATATTGGTTCTGCTGTGTTAGTGTTTATCTGTATTTCCGCTGTGTTGTATTTGTGTTGTATCGAGTTGTATTAACTAGGCAGGTGTTTATAACTGTCTAGTAGGTGTTGTATTATCTGTGTGACTCTGATGTATATGATACTATGTAGTCTTTTATGTGATATATTATATTTTATTCGTTCCGCTGTTGAGATTCTGTTGTTGTTTCTTCTTCTTCTCTATCTTTTCTATTTCTCACCCCTTTCTTTCTTATCGATGATGCGATTTTCCGGGCGTGGAATTTCGGGTCGTTACAGTGGTATCAGAGCATCAGGTTGAGCGAATACCTAGGCTCTGGAGTGGTGTCTTTCTGAGAGCGTACTTGTAATTTTTATCTATATATATATATATATATATATCTATTTCTACCTATTTGTTGGGTTACCTGTTCGGGTTTCCCAATATAAGTTATAAAGGTAGATAGGGTAGTGGTGTGTCACACGACTACCGATGGTTGGAGTTTGTTGAGATTGGAAGTGTATCTACCGAGACGGTATTGGGTCTACAGTCTTTCTCGAGTGAGCTTTGTTGATGTAAGGATTTCATCGATCTCTGAAGGAAACCTGTAAAGGTTCGGAGTCCATCTTTGAGTAGAGATTGGATATGTCGGTTGGACAGAAGCTAGTGATGATATCTTGATATCTCAGGGATTAGTAGCTGTGTGATGAGACACGGAGACTATGGATGTTTCCGAAGATGTTTTCTTTGGAACAAGTTTTAAAGAAGTGTGTCTGCTTCGGTGATGTGGCTGAGTGCAACAGGGTGTTTCTGTTGGTTGAGGTTCGAGTTTCTCGAGGAGCTTTGGATTTGGAAATTCCTTAGCATTGGTGTCAGCAGTGCAGCTCGGAGTATTCTGTGTGTTGGCAAGGAAGCTTTCTAGCTTAGCAGTGGAGTTCGGAAGCAGCAGAGTGGTTCCGTTCCTTCGATGGGTTGGCTAGATAAGTGTAAGCTGTTCTGTTTGGTAAAGAGAGAGCAGTTTCCTTTGGATATTAGATTGGGTTGATCGCAAAAGTGACTTGCGATAGTCTGAGTGTTCTTTTGGTTTGTCAGAGATTTTTTCTGGATGACTTCAGAAAGTCAGAATTTTGTTAGCATCTGGAGTTTGAGATGGTATCGACTTGATTTCAGGAGTGGTACCGATGGTTCAGCTTAGTAGTAGGATGGTTTTTGGAGAAAGTTTAGTGAAGCAGCTCGGGTTTTGGAGGAACTTTTGAGTTTTCTCTTTATGGATCTATTGAACCATATTTTCGGAATGGTTGAGAAGCTTACCAGTTGTGGCTACTGACCGACGGTTGCAAAGCCTAGGTCTGTCACAGTTGGTATCAGTGGAAGTTTGTGCTTGTGTTCGTCATCAGCATTTTCATCTGCTCGGATCAGAGTTGTGCAGCGGAAGCAGTTTGGAGAGCATCTGTTTTATCTCTTCCGGATGTGTGCAGTGAGATCTGTCTTTTGATTTTGGAGTAGAGTGGAGTTCTGAGTTGTGGTTGATCTTGGAAAGATCATTTTGTTGATTGTTTTGGTTCAGGATGTTTCGGGAGGGCATCAGCGAAGGATAAGCTGATCGGTAAGGATGTAGGAGTCCCAGGATCGTCCGAAGGAATTTGGATTTCGGAATCGGAGATTTGATTTTGGATAAGTGTTTGATCTTCAGGAGTGAATTGTCAGTTTGGATAACTGAGATTCGTTGGTTTCACGTGTCTCTGAGGGAGTACGTGTATGAGTTATCTCTGGTTGTAGAACCAGCTGTTCAGGGAGTTTTGGATGTTGAGTCAGACTTGTTTATAGTCTGATATCCTATCTTGTTCGTAGATCTAGATGTGTGTAGCTTTGTAGTATTGATTGTTTGGATTCTATAGAGCGAGTAACCCGGTATTTATACTCGGGGAAACTCGAGGAAATTCTATCCAGTATTTTGTCTGGATAGTTAGATCTGTTTGATTGGATGATTGATTGCTATGGTTGTTAGTATATATTAATGATATGCTTGTGTTTTTAAAATTTAATCATTAATAAAATTATTAAATTACCTTTGTTTTAAATTTCGGGGACGAAATTCTTTTAAGAGGGGAGGAATGTGACATCCCGGAATTTCAAGCAATATCAATTTAATAATCTATATTAAATATTAAATTGATTTGATATATCTTTGTTAATAAGATATGAATTGACTTGATAATTTTCTTTTAAATGGATATTTAACTGATAAATTATCTTTTAAAGCTAATAAATTGTTTTCTATTAATTTTCATAAATCTGTATATAGTGTAAATAGTTAAGATTTGTTTTAAATTTTAATAAATAAGAATATGTTTTCAAACTCAAATCTTTTTGGTAATTTGGAAATTTGATTTAATTCAATATTTAAATAAATAATCATATGGCTTGAATATACTTAAGATTTAAGTTAAAAAATTTTAAATGATTTTAGCTTAGATTTAAATTAAACAAAGAATTGTCTTGTTTTATAAAAATAAGAAATGAAGTAATAATTTCATTTATAAATTTATTTTAATGTAATAATGAGCTTTATTTATAATGTGATGTCTATATAAGTAGATTTTTATTTTAAATGAAAATTGTTATATATATTTTTTGAAAAGAAGTTATGGTTTTTAAATATATATGAATCTCTAAAATAAATATAATAATTATAGATTATAGATGATAAAATATACATTGTAAATATTTAAAGTAATTATAAAATAGAATGATAATGGGTAATTATATATTGATTGTTTATCTTTTAAAATGTACATACCTTCATGTTAGAAATTAGAAATAAATACACTTATGTAGAGATAGAAACAAATATGCAAACTAACATAATACAATGACCATAACAACTTTAAAACTAAAACTTAAGTTAAATATGTTATACCCTATAGCAAAGACTTATGTTGTAGGCTTGAAAATCCACCTAAGTACAAGACAATAAGATAAGGCAAGTAAATATTTTTACATTTTAGCATTGTACATGAACAGGCAGTAGAAACATCTCAATGCATACGAATAGAATAGAGTATGTATGCTTAGCATCTAAGTCAAACAAGTATAAATAAATATATGCAAGTTGTACCTAAAAGGAAAAAGAATGGGCTGGTGTAAAGTTGATAAGGAGCAAGCATTTAATGCTACATCACCAAGTACATGAAACATTTCCTTTCAGCCCCAAAGAGATAAAAATCTCTGAATTTATTCGTGTACCAAAACAGTAAACAATTTTTATATTTACCAACTTGCCTCATTATATTTCGTATACAAAAGCTTTGCAACCCCAGTTTCTAAAAGTTTATACAAATACAACCTAAGTAAAAGAAAGAGTAGAAGAAATGTGCATACCTGGAAAATCAAATTAGAAAAACAAAAGCACTCCAGTTTCAATTTAAAATGGAAGCCTCTCAACTACAACAAGTTTCTGGAATCAAAACTGAAATGTATGCAAGTTTTCACATGCAAGTTTCAAACTGCCTCTTTTCAAACTAAAGAATAAAGCTCTCTGTTCTATAGTCAGGTGAGTAAACATTTTTAAATTTTACTTAATAGTCAATCTCCTGTTGTACATGAGTTCAGTGTTGAAGTTTTGTTTATACGCATGTTTGTGCAATGTTTGTGTAAGTGTGCATGTTTATGGTTTGAAACATATCATAGCCACTGCCTTAAAATTGAGAACCTGAGACAAAGCAATGTCTACCTGTTTCCAAGCTTGATCCTCTCAGCATCATAATATTTTTAATTTGTAAGTTCTATCCTTCAAAAGTTTCACAGTTCAAGTTTTTCAAAATATAAACCAGAGGTTCTGTGTCCATCAACTTAGGGTGAAATGCTCTGTGATTTTGAACATTTGTTCAGGCTTTATATTTTGATTTAAACACAATATATCCTTACTTAAATCATCTCTAAGCTTTGATTCTCAACCAAACAAGATGCTAACCTTAAGCTATGATTTTTAAAGGTTGATTACAATCATTTTCATTAAGCACTTCCTTGTAATATGTATGTACAGGTAAACCAAGTGAAAATTTGTAATATTCGATGGTTGCAAAATACTGATTCAAGATTGTATATTTAATCTATACATCAGATCATGATTTTTAAAACAAAAAGATGGATTTTTAGTTAAGAAATTTGAGAGCAGTTTGAAGGTGGATAAAATGTGTATTTTCCTCAATTCCCAAAGAATTAATCCATAATAAAAGCTGTAATTTGAAATAAAGCGAGCATAGGCATCAGGGATTTCGTGAAAATTAATAGAAGAATTTTCTATTTTGTGAATCTTGGATTCGAGATCGTTTTAGGGATTGTTCTATCACGTTTTGAATGCATCTGTAACATGACGAGAGCGTCATCCCCGAGTGATCGAGTTGGGCGAAACTCTGGTGGGTTGTTGCCTGGGGTGTTGACGTGGTATGGATGAAGTTCAGGCGGCTCTGGTGTCTTGTGTGGCGATGACGAGGTGATTCCAGTAGGGTTGGGATGATCTGTTCGTTCCAGGCTGTGGAAAGGGGAGCTCGATTTCAAGTTTTGGGTGATGGTCGAGATGTGGCGAGCGGAGAGGGACGTAGAGTCGATTTCTGACTCGTCGCGATCGTCGTTGGTGATCGCCGGCAGCTGGAGACACCGTGCATATGCACAGTGCAGGGGGTATCAGATGGTATTTGGTTTTGGAGCAGTTACGCGAGTGCCTCGAGTAGAAAGGAGGAAGAGATCGAAGTTTTTACCTGTTCGACTCGAAGTAGGTGGTGGGTGTATCACTTCGTTTAGCTGTAGGATTTTCACGGGGAAAGCTCGGGGATTTTGAGGTTTTTCTCGAAGTAACGGGCATGTTTTCTCGGGCAAGCTGAGAAGTATTGGGTTTTTATTGAATACCAGTTTTAAAGCCAGTAAAGTTTTTAAGTGATGATTTTTAAAAGTAGGATTTAATGAAGTTGAAACAAAATTGAAACGTGAATTCAAATTTAAATTTGTTTCCATAGTTTAACAACAAATATAAGTTTATAAAATAAATGTTTAATAACTTTAAAAATGTTAAAGTATATTTTTAAGTGTGTTCAAATTGGAAACTTATAATTATTTGAATCTAGTGTTTGAAACGAGAATTTGTTTATGAATAAGAAATGCTTTATTCTTAAATAAAGGTAGATTTAAGGATTTGTAATTACTAAGATAGTTAAAATAAATAATTAACTAATTTAATTTATTAATGATTGAATTAATTTATTTTGTAATTATTAAGATTAAATTAGTTAGTTAAGGTAAGATAATTGATTTAGAATTAATAAAGGAATAGTTAAGAATCGTTAATTAAATGAGATTTGAACTTTAATTAATGATTAGTGATTGATTAATTTAGTAATTGAAGAGTTATTAATGAGTTATTAAAGATGAAATTTATTTGTGATTAATAATAAATCTTAATTTAATTACTTTGGAAAAAGTAATTAAAGAAGTGTTAATGATTAATAAAGATTACTAACTAGTATTATAAAATAATGGATTAATATGATCATTTGATAATTAATTAGGTTTATTAATTTAAGATAATAAATGGTGAATTATATAAGTATAATTTATTTAGGGAAGTAATTAAGAAATTAATTTCTCATTTTAATAAATTAAGTTTAATATGAATTGTTTAAGTTAATTAATTAAGTTTAATTAATTTAAATAACCATTTGTTGATGTGATAAGTATAATTACTTAAGGAAGTAATTAATTGTGATGATGTAAAAATGAAAGTAATTTGGGTATAATTACTTTGTATAAATTAATCAAGGGATTAATTAGAGAATAATTAATTATGGAGTAATTAAATTATTGATTGAAGTAATTAAGGGTAGTTAATTACTGAATGGAGTTAATCAAGGTGATTAACATTTTGTTTAATTGGAGATAAATTACTAAATGAAATAAATGTAATTAGAGATCATTAATTATTGTAATTAATGATGCAAGTTAAAATGGATTTATTTGGGAATAATTAATAAATGAAGCAATTCATTAGAGTAATTAATTAAGAAGAAATGTAATTGATTTTAGTAAATTAAAAGTTTACTTTCTATAATTGGTATAAGGTAATAAATTTGTGAAAATAAATAAAGGATAATTACACAAATGTAATTAAAGATAATTAATCTAGGAAGGTTAATTAAGATGGAAAGTAGGAAATGATTAATTAATTAACTTGTAATTAATTAATGGTTATGTAAGCAAGATTAATACTGATGGGGTAATTAATTTAATTTACTTTAAATTAATTAGAGATTTGTAATTAATTTAACTCATTTTAAATTAATTATAAATGAGGTGATTATTAATCTTTGTTTATATATGATGGATGATATTGATTTCCATGATTGATTGTGATCTCAGATATATACCTATTGTGTTATGGATGCTTGGTTAAGTATGATGATATTGATTATCTGTTGGAGTAGATAATATGGATTAGCTGTTTATGATGATGATGTTATTATCCATTGTGATATTGTTATTTATCTATCTGTGTGTATATAGATAATTGAATTTAAATTGTTTTAACTTTAAAACAACTTGGCCTTAAAAGACACGGTTTGGATTTCGATGAGACCGGAATCGGGTTTCCGTATACCGGGATTCTAGGTCTGGAGACCCGAATACCACATCGATCCAAAATAACATTAGGTCGTGAAATTCAAATGGAGCAAGTGAAGACTTGAAGTATAAGAACTATACGTCGGTATAACTCTGTGGGTGATTCCGTAATGAGTTTGACGAAGATAGTACTTATAGATTCGAGATGGTGATTCAGAATGCAAGGGTTATTGTCGTTAACTCTGAGGGTGATTCCAATACGAGTGTAACGAGATAATGCCTTCAGTTTCGTTCGAACCCGGAACGAACTTGTATGGATTGAATGCTTTCAGAACATCGTCAGGTGGACGATGAGCATTCTAAGAGATGTGTTCTCTAAAGGTAATCGTGACCTCAGGCCTCATCAACCGGGAATGGCTAAAACAGGGGAGGTGCAGCAAGGTTAGTGGGTAGCACCCAAGTAGGACGAGTTTACCCCTGTCTAGATGTCCCTTATTATTCGGCTTTGTGTGCGGTTGATCATGACAACCGTGGGGTATCTTGTGCGGGAATTATCCAGTAAGGGATGTTCCGACCTTCTGTTGCAGGGGATTAGGAGTAATCCTCGGTACGGTGATCTAGGCCACGTACTGTGACGGGCGGTACCCCAGTAGCCCTGCCATTGTATGGAATCCAAAATCCAATAAGTGCCTTCGGTTTTGATTGTATTACCCACGTTGTGGCTAGTATGCTGGAATTTAATAGATGTAACAATTTCAGCTATTTTTCTATTTACTTGAAAACCCTAGACACTATTATAATATCACCGAATTTCCTATCAAAGTTTTGGTTAGCGTAAGGTAAAAACATTTCCATGTTTATGTGTGGGATGTCTTACGTGATACCTTTTGTTTTCAAAGGTTTTTGAAAGTTAAGAAACTTTAACCGTTTACTCATACCAGACCCATGTCTGACCCGAAGTTTATTTCTGTTTTTCATAAACTCTCGGGTACCCAAATTTTTACGGGTAGCCAAGGGATTCAGGTTAGCTTTGACAAATACTGGAGGAGCAAATGGAGCAGGAGGCTTCAGCGTATAGATATATATATATTGGTTCTGCTGTGTTAGTGTTTATCTGTATTTCCGCTGTGTTGTATTTGTGTTGTATCGAGTTGTATTAACTAGGCAGGTGTTTATAACTGTCTAGTAGGTGTTGTATTATCTGTGTGACTCTGATGTATATGATACTATGTAGTCTTTTATGTGATATATTATATTTTATTCGTTCCGCTGTTGAGATTCTGTTGTTGTTTCTTCTTCTTCTCTATCTTTTCTATTTCTCACCCCTTTCTTTCTTATCGATGATGCGATTTTCCGGGCGTGGAATTTCGGGTCGTTACAGGTATTTTATTATAAAAGTATTTCCAACAAAGAAATTTTGAATTAATATTTGAAATTGAAATCCTAATGTTTTGAATAAATTATTCATGCCCGATACTAATCTTTTGAATCATCTTATCTGCTCAGCTTTATTTATTCACCTATATTCTGTTTTTCCAAGTCCCTCTTCTCCTTGTTGACTATATCCCTTTAAATATTGTTAATTTATATACTATATGGTTTAATAGAAATTTTAGTGTTATAAATATTTTGAGTTATTAATTAAATACAACATATTTAAAAGAAATGATTATTGATTTATTAATAATGTTGAATAGTATCTTGAGATAAATTAATAAATTTATAAATTATGGATTTAATATTTTCAAATAGCTTCTTTGTAAATATAAGTAATAATGTAAATAATTGTTTTCAAATAGTTTTCATATAATTATAAAGGTGTCATTTAAACATATAAATGGTATTTATAAAGGAAGAAAGAAATTTTACAAATGAGTTTTGAAAAACTATTAAATTATAAAAAAATAATTGATTTGCAAATGAAGTTTTCAAATGAATATTTCAAGTAAAATTTATATAGTTTTAAATTAATTGTTTAATCTTAACTTTCAATCTATTTTTCTTTCTGGTTGTTTATATTCTTCTACCTCCTTTCTTTTCGGGGACGAAAAGTTTTGAGTGGGGGAGAGTGTAACGACCCGTAAATTTTAATAGTTTTAATAATATGTTAATTGAAATTTTGTGAAACTTTAAACAATAAAATTTGAAAATAAAAATTTATTATTTGGAATACGTCTATTTTAATATAGCAACTGGTAAATTTTCATCTGATAATATTGAAGTTTATTTTTCTGTGAAATGTTATTTCAAATCAAACCGGTTAATAACAGTGAATTTAAAAGTTTTCCAAAACCAAAATATGTCAACAAGAGAAAATTTATTCAAATCATTCTGAATCAAACTGCGAAATTCGTTTTTCCAAATTTGGACTTCTACTGCTCCGTTTATCTTATTTCTGGTAAAGTAGCAGCATTTTTCGGTACCGATTATCGACTTTTGATCGGATGGTCGTACCACTGACATCTGTATACCGTTTTGATCGTCTCGTCACGCTGATCATCACGGTATATTTATTTTTGTATTTTGAGGTCCGGTACACGACGGAAACAACCAAACTATATATTGTATCGGTACCGAATCCGTGACTTTTTATTTCTCTTTGCCCGTTCAAACTAAACCGTGCACTCCAAGCAACATTAAATGGCTTTAATTTTTCGGCTAAAACATAGCTCCTGACCGTTGGAATTTCTTTTATATTTTTATTGATATACGTTCTCCTCTCCTCTGTTCGTTTGCCAAGCAAAGAAGAAAAAAAAACTTTATATTCCTAAACTTGTTCATATTTGCCTGTTCCCTTTTTTCTTTTTTTTATGCCATTCCTTTTCTTCCCAGAACCTGTAGCCTCCTCCTTCAATACAACCCAACGCATCTACCCATCGATCTCAAGCCTCACCAGATCCGTCCAAGCTTGCACTCCACCTCCTCACGCGAGCCACAAAACCAAACGTCAATGTTTCCACTCCACCAAGCACAGCGGTCCCAGGCCTCCAACCCGAGCAAGCACCCTCTGCCTCGACCCACTCGCCTCCAACCCGCTCCGCCAACCGAACCTGCTCCTTCCCATCCATCTCACCCTCTCTCCGGCCGATCAACTCACACCTCCAACCACCTCGTCACCATCATTACCCACCACCGCACCCAGATCCGACCATCTCCATCAACTCGCCAACCCAGCCCGACCAGCGTCGATCCCATCCATCACCCACTTCGGTTCCGTGCTCGACATCTCACTGCTTGCCTCTAGTCGACCTCTGTGTTTATACTTTTAGGTATGTTATAAATAGCTAATTCATATATCTATACTAATTTGATTTTTGATAAATGAAGTTTACATATATTATATATAAATTTTATTACAAGCTTTCATTTACTATTGGATATATGGGTATAAATTTGCATATCTCATGATTTCTGAGTCGCATCCATGTTATAGCATGTATTATACATGAGTTGCATATACAATTAGTTGTAAAGGCATGTGTATAGGTTATAGGTTAACTATATAAAGTATAGGACTCTATGTACTTTAGTCTGTTCTATACAAAAAGGGTGTTCACATTTTTTTTTTCTTTCTCTTTTTCGTATAAGGTAATGTCTGTAAAATACATATATTTATATATATATTTGTCAGTTATATAAGGGTTAGTGTATAATGTATAACTTTTATATATATTAGTTTACAGATGTCAGTATATTTGTTGTTTTCGATAGGGCATATAGGTGGCAGTTGCAGATATAGGCTATATAGTATTAAATTTTTAGTGTATAAACTACAACCCAGTTCAATAGACCTGAAGCTTATGCAGTTGGTAGATTTAGAGTTGTAAGTTTATATGTGTATTTATATATTAGTATATAGATAAGTATAGGTGGATTTGGTTATTTTAATTCTGAAAGGCATATAGATTTAAACCAAAGAGTTATATATATGGTTTGTATTCACTGCCTATTGTTTAACTGTTAGTTATAAAGTGAGCCGTATTATATTTAGTGCTACGGTGTAATATATAAGTCACGTATATTTATATGTATTTTCATATCTGCATATTGGTTTGTACGCATGTTATATATTTAAATTCATTAAACACAATTTTCAATAATGCATATATGTAAAGTTTCAACGTATGTCTATATATACATATTTGTTTTGTTTGTGGTCTGCACGTAGGAAGTATATATATACTAACCTGCATTTTGTATATGGTTGATTTGATGTATATATTTAATGTAAAACAATGATTTTAAATTATATATATGTTATTTTAATATATATTTTTACTTAAATATCGATTTCTTGGAAATATATATAATTTCTGTTCTATCAAGATGATTTCGATTATCTTCATCAACCCATTTCTGATTGGATTTTTGTCTATTCTCTTATCAGCTTACCCGCCGAATTCGTGCTCATTTTGTTTTGCTTTGAAATTCGTGCTTGGACTCGTAACTCTTCTCATTCTCGTTCATCTCTAGCCTCGAAAGGTGAGCAATCACTCACGATTAACGTTTTTGTATTTATTAAATTTGATTTCAATTGAAACGACAATTGAAATATGATGCTGTAGTTATTTAAATTGTTATATATGCTATTATCTGTATATGTTCACCTGTGACATCTGACACCAGTATCTAGTATTTATATGCCTGTTATTACTATTATCTGTATATGTTCACCTGTGACATCTGACACCAGTATCTAGTATTTATATGCCTGTTATTACTATTATCTGTATATGTTCACCTGTGACATCTGACACCAGTATCTAGTATTTATATGCCTGTTATTACTATTATCTATATATGTTCATTTATGACATCTGACACCAGTATCTGTTATTTATATTGATGATATATGCATGTTGTTATATTTTATATTATCTGTTATCACTCTGTAAGTTCCCTGTTAGTATAGAATTCACTATGGGTTGAAATGATACATACCCGAACGGACTTTAGAATAGGAGAAAATCGTTATGGGTTGAATGATAAACCCAAGCGATTTTCATTTGAATTGAAATTGGGATTACGGGTCGAAATGATATCTACCCGTATATATTTAAATTTCGGATTGAAATGATAAATATCCGTATCACTTAACCATATGATGAATATATATACAAACACCGTTGGTCCATATATATATAAATATTTTGAAAATGAATTCTATGGTTTTGGAAAGAAATATATGGTTTTAATAAATGTTGAGCCTTAAATTATTATATATAAATGAGAATGATTGATTTAAATACATATAATATATTGAGTATTTAAATATATTTCAAAATAGATTTTGGTAATAATTTGAATAAGTTAAGGTTGGGAAGATAATTTGAATTTAGTTGAAATTGTATTCAATAAAGAATTTTATTTAATTAAACCGATTTGAAACTTATTGAAATTGAGATGTAAGATATGATTTATAACTTGAGTTGAATTATAAGTAATCTGATGAATATTTCTTGTTTAAACAAAGTTTAAGGAAATATTTAGAAAAATGTAATTTAAGGCTAGTTAAATGATATTGAATTTATTAAACGAATATTCCCTGATTAAATAAGAATGAAGTTAAATCAAGAGCTATATGAAACTGTTAAATCTATCTTTGAAAATGTTGAATATTAAAGCTTTGAAATATATTGAAAAATAAATGGTATATTTAGAACTGAATTAAATTGATGAATTGAGCTTTGAATAAAATTTGAATCTGGAATTTTAGGTTGATTTGAATCGATTTGCGAGACTTGAGGAAATTTTAAATACTTTACTTTTTAAATCATTTAATATATATATACTATTTTGGAAAATAGATATATTTGAAATGAAATGATATGTGGGTTTTGAAGTATAAATTTAATTGAAATGACCACGGTGTTATAGTGTATATTTCTACCTTGTAGATAGTTCTACAGATCCTTAGAGGATGGTTATCCCAAACATCCTTTAAGTTAATTGTATTTCAGTTGATTATTTCACTTGAGTTGGATTTATTGATATAAGAATGTTAATCCTGACTCGAGTGTTTTGTGTTTTGCTTTACGCTCGGGTCAGACCGAGTGATACAGCATTTGAGACTCATCCTTGGAGTTTGGAGCTTCCTTTGGAGATCCAACTATCGCCTCAGCTTTCAGCTCTTCTAGTTGATTTGTCCAGAGAAGTCATCTGTTGTACTGGAGACTTCACTACATTTGAGATATTCTGTTGTATTTTATTTCTAACTCTGATGTTTATATAGTAGCTTCATGAACTACTATTTTATCTATTCCGCTGCGTATTATTGTATTACTCTATGTCTGTGATTCTGTGATTGATTTATTTACTGCATATGCTGAGTTTTGCCAAATTTAAATTAACAACGCGGTATTTTGAATTATTCAAGTCCAACATGTGTGGATTTATTGTCGATTTGAATGGTCCAAAATATCGGGTCGTTACAGGCATTCAGACTTCAAAAACAATCATACAAACCAACATCATGATAGTACATAAACACATGTATACACACACACACATGCATTGATGAAGCAACTGCACAACTGCATCCAGATTTTAAAATGGCATGGTCAGGGTGCAGGCACAAATCAAGGCAGGAAGCAAATGCAACCAGACCAGAGCATATGCATCAGAGCATGTATGCATATATGCATACACATATCAATTCAGGTATGCAGGAAGCAGGGAACAAGGTGCACCAACAACAGTTCAAGCATGAAGCAGAGAAAGGTGCACCAGGTTCAGAAACAAGGGATGCAAACAGACTTGGATAAAGTGGCAGGAACTACACAAAGCAACCAAACAACACAACCCACTAGAACAACATGACCACATACATATATACATATGTTTGCACACATGTATACATATATATACATGCAGTATAGTTCAGTTACAAACTCCAACCAAGCATATGTTCAACCAAGTGTATCAACACCCCAAGTACAAAGCAGTGCAAGTCAATGCAAGTGGACAATGTTACCAAGTGCAGGCATTCAGGTGATAAACAAGAAATATAAAAATTCAAAACCGTGAGAAATGAATTGAAGAATTCACAGTGCCAGCTAAGATTGAAACAAAGGTAATAACACGTTACTCTTCGAAGTCATAGAGGAAAAGAACGAGAGAAAAAATTCAAATGCCAGAAATAATGGAACCGATTCAAGTAAAATTCTAATCTATTAGAGATGAACAAGTCAAGAACTATCACAAGCATTCAAGTAATAATCGTATGGCCGAGCAAAATAATATACGGATTCAAAACAAAATATATGAACGTAACTTTAGGGATTTTATCCCTATAAATTACCCCATATCATCATCGGCTTAAGGCATCGAGTTCGGAAGCAAAATAGAGTTCAAGACAGAAAGCCAGAGCAATCACTTAGAAAAAATCAAAAATATACTTCAAAACTCGAATCGAAGTCGAGTGTACTCAAAATCAAAAAAGGGATAAATTGCATACCAATTTTATCATTTGTGCTCAACAAAAATTGGAGCAGCCGCAATCCAAACGAAGCTAGGATCAATTGATGAAGCAAAGACGAAGTGAATTCATCGCTTAATCGATCATCCTCAAGGTGGCGACTTCAATTCCTGAAAACCCTAATTATTGAATGGAAGCAAAAAGGATCAGCCGAAATTTCTACACAAAGGAAAAAGAGTGTCTTCGCTATACTTTTATTTGGGCCAAACAAGAAGACATGTTCTTTAATTATACCTTTGTTTATTTATGTTGGGCTTAGAGTTTTAAATAATTAGGGTTTTGTTTAGTTGTTTTATTTATTTTGTAATTTTATTTTTTAAACTGTGTTTTTCTAGTCGTGTGACTAGGTTGCGAACTACGGTGGTGTAGTTCGAGAATTCGCAACTCAGTGGCTGAGTTGTGGCAGGGTTTTGAGCGTAGAGTTAGTTTAGTCATTAGCGGGTGTCTCAAGTTTATGTGTGTAAGAATTTGACTACTTAATTTCTAGTAGAAACCTTGGGAGCAGCATGTAGGCAGGGTTTTGCCGAAGCTGGGTAAATATGTGTTATTCTATTTCCGCTTTTATTATTCTGCTATAATCTGTGCTGCAATTATTATATATATTTCCGCATTAATTTTTATTATTATTAGTATCACCCTATTCACCCTCCCCCCTCTAGGGTGAAATCGATCCTACAAGTGGTATCAGAGCTAGGAACAAAAACCATTTTTTTTTTAAATTTGATTTTTCAAAAACCAATTTTTGTTTTAAAAAATGGCTTCTTTTAATAATGCTTTTGATGAGGGTCAGTCCATAGTTAGGCCACCCATGTTCAATGGTGAATATGCATATTGGAAAAATAGAATGAAATTTTTTTTGAAAACCATTGATGCTTGGAATATTGTTGAGACGGGACATATGACACCAACTATAGTGGTAGATAATCAAGAAATTGATAAACCGATGGATCAATGGACAGATCTTGAAAATAAACTATAGAATGCTAATGCTAAAGCCATGAATTCTATTATTTGTTCATTAGATCAAATTGAATTTAATCGTGTCTCACATTGTCTAACTGTGTAGGAAATCTGGCACACACTTGAAGTGACTCATGAGGAACCTCTCAAGTCAAAGAATCTCGTCTTGCCATGCTTATTAGTGAATATGAGAACTTCACAATTGCCAAGGATGAAAATGTCAAAGAGATGTATGGACGACTTTCTAATCTCGTATACAAATCAAAAGCTCTCGGAAAACCATACACTGAATTGGAAATAGTCCAAAAAATCTTCAGAGTCCTTCCATGAAATTTTGAAGTGAAAGTCACTACCATTCAAGAATCGAAAGATCTGAAACAAATCAAAGTTGAAGAACTCATTGGGAATCAACGCTTATGAGCTAGAAATGAAATTCAAGGAAGAACGTGAAAGAGGTGATACTCGAAAGAAATCAATAGATCTCAGAGGAACAACTGAAGGGGAAGATGATGATGATGATGATGATGATGGTGCAGCAGAACTGGCGCTGATAATAAAGAAATTCAAAAGGTGGAATCACAAGTATGGAAATCCAGCTCTAAATCAACAATTGAAAAGCAGAATAGTCAAAGTACTAGACAACTCAGAAGAGTAAGAGATCATTTATCACAAGTGCAATAAACCCGGTCACATCAAGCCCAATTGTCCTCACAATCGACTCGACCAAGCAAAGAAATCGAAAAGGAGAAGTTTTGCAGCTACTTGGGATGAAAGTGATGAAAGCGATGAAAGCACTGGCAGTGAAAATGAAAAAGCAAAACTATGTCTTCAGAGAGAAACAAGTGATAGCGATGATGACGAGCCAAGCGAGGTATCAAAACTTACTCACTCAGAATTACTTATATATTCTCACGAAGTAAATGGTTGTTTTAAACGACTTAGGGAGAAGTACACTAAAATTGAATCACAAAGAGATAGTTTAATAGAACTAAATAAACAGCTTGATCGATTGGTTAAAAACTATTGAAATAAGAGCCCTAAGTGTGATAAGTGTCCATCATTTGAAGAAGAGATTAAAAAATCAGAAATTAAAATTAAATCACTTGAAAATGAAATTCTGATTTTGAAAGAAAGAGAAAACACTAGGAGAGAAAATTCTATTAAAAAGTGCACCATGTTATTGAATGAAAATGAATCACCTAAGTCACAAGTCCAACAATCGTCTACAACTTTAGGAAAATTTTCCAAAGGAGAAAGATCGCTAAATATGTTATTAGGGAAACAAACTGTTAATCCTATTAGACAAGGACTTGGGTATACTCAATCTGAACGTGTTAGAAGCGAAACTAATCAAGTCAATTCCAAGTGCACGATTTGTGGAAAAACTGGACACAATCACAATAATTGCTGGTATAGACCCAAACACGTGAAAACCATACCAATTTGGGTTCCAAAAGGCATGAATATAAAATCCCTTAAAGTCAAACAAATCTGAGTGCCAAAAGGAACAAATATAAATTGTCTTGGGTCTACACAAACTTATTTTTCAAAATCGTTTGTCACTAACAACATGGACCTATAAAAACAAAAAGGTCACAAAAATCTTTCCTCGTGTAGGTATGGTGGCAAGTTAAGGAACAACAATAGTGTTACCTAGATTCTGGCTGTTCCAGGCACATGACGGATGACAAATCAAAGTTCCTTAGCCTAGTACCAAGGTGGTAGAATCACAATAGGCAACAACAAAAAATTATCGATAAATGTAAAATAGGTAACGGTACATTTATCTTGAACGATATGTGAAAATCTACACCATAATCTGATTTAATTCAGCCGGTTATGTGATATGGAAATAAATGTTGATTTTGATTCTGATTTGTGCAAAAATGTTGACTAATCATCTTTTCATCTTTAAACTAGTTCATATAACTTTGTTTGGACTAACGATATTACAAGTTTAAGAAGTAAGAAATGTTGTTTTGTATTGATTGATGATTACTCAAGATACTCATGGATATATTTGTTTATTTTACTGATTCTAGACCTGTCATTATGTTCACTATTTTTTTATTTGCACGGTTTCAATTCAAATCCAAAAGAATTTCATTTAAAAACCATAAAAAGGATTTTGTTGTACACTTCACGGTTTGGTCTATGATATCTTTCTAATGATAACTTTGAGTCAAAAGGGAATACAGATGCAGATTACACTGGTAGCCTAGTTGATAGAAAAAGTACTAGTGGAACGTGTTTTATGTTGAGACATTCATTAGTTGCACCACATTTTCAAAGAAAATATCTGCATATTTTTCAAAACTGATTTTCAATTAGCAGACAATTTTATAAAACTACTTCTAGAAAATAGTTTTTGTTGACTTCGTTTCAAATTAGGCATTTTTAGAAAATTTGATTTTATAATTGTTTTTGGATTTGATCTTAAATGACTACATTAACTAATCTGACTCCCTACTGATTATCGAAAAGATAAATAGTGATTGAAAAAGTGATGAGTGTTGATATTAATCATTTATTATGACTTGAGACAATATATTCAGTAAATTTCTTTAAAAGTTTAAACAAGATTTATAATAACTTTTGTTGGTAAAAATTCCATGACCATCTCTATTTCTATCATATTTCTAACGACCATCACTCAATAAAATCCAATATAGTATGTCAAAATATGGTATTTTAAATGGGAAGTTATTTGTTTTTTAATTTTTAGTAATAAAACCATCCAAAGTATTTACTCTCATTTAAAAGTCCTCACGGTTATGCATGGTTGAATTACTTGGAATATTTGTTTATGTGCTTTCATTCTCATTTAAAAGTCCTCATGGTTATGCATGTATGGAACACATATCAAAATTGATTATTAAATAGATAAGTTGATTCGAATCCCATTTAAAAGTCCTCACGATTATGCATGGTTAGAAGATGCCTAAAGTTCCTTTTTTTAAATTGGGAATACTACTAATCTCATTTAAAAGTCCTAACGGTTATGCATGGTTAGTAAGTATTCAAATTCTTGACATAAAAATACCACAAATAGACACAACTATATGGTTTTATATGCCGACATCACCCTTATCACTCTAAAGTGGAATATGCACCTAACAAAGTATTTATGATTTTTGTTTGATTTTTTATTGAAATTTAATATTTATACTCGATTGGGTATTAATGTTGTATTAATGTCTATCACTTGATCTCTATTTTTCTAACACTGTTACTCTTTTGCAGATAACAAAATGGGGAGAGAGAAGTTAAGATTTTGGCAAATAAATTCAAATGTTTTATTTTGCATATTCTCATCTATTTTCATAACATATTCCCATATATGCTCGTTGCAATTTTTTTATTTGCATATTTTTCATGCATATATGAAGGGGGAGCTTTGATGTAGGGGGAGCATTCAAATAGGGGAGAAAATTGGAATTCATCAAGGTCAAATACATTTAATATAGTCAAAATCTTAATATATGTTTGTTATCATCAAAAGGAGGAGATTGTAGAATACAATAACCTATGATTTTTGTTTGATGATAATAAACATATATATATATATATTCATTTAAATGTATTTGTTATTGTACTATTTTATTTTTCACATAATTAAATAAATATTTGTTGAATTAAATAAATAACACATAATTCATATTCAAACAAATATTTTATTCAAACAAATATTTTATTACAAATTTAAATAGTACAAACTTCAGCTCTCACTACATTTACACAATTTCAATTACAATTCAATTTCAATTACATTATAATTTCGATTACATCACAAATTTCAATTTACAATGTTCACCTCACTACATATCACTCATTCACTCGTATTTGATCTTCAACTTTGTTTCCAGCTTGTATCCAGCATCTGAATTATCTGCAAAATAAACACTGATGCAGTAAAATTAAAAAAGAAATATTTTTGCAGTGTACAATTAAAGTGTGTGTTTTTGAAAATGTTATTTGCCTCAGTTATTTGGGTTGTTCGTCATCATTTTCGTTTGACTCCATCATACACGAACAACTTATGACATGCACAGTGTATCACTGTATATGCCACAAGGCCATGCACACCGATATACACTTGATAAAACTGCAGGGACAGGTGAGCACAAGGTCAAACCCAACCAAATGGTGGATTCAACTCAGGTGCAATGCAATGGTCAAGTACGAGAGTCAATGGTCAGTCTACATGAATAAAAGTCCAATGCAATGGCCGGACTCAAATGTACACAAACAGATCACACATAAACACCTGAATCAGAAAAATGTACACAAGTAAGCACAATGAAACCAGACTCAAGTGGCTGCAGCAACCCATACATGTACACCAAAACAACTCGGCAGTGAGTTAACAAAGGATAGGCATGAAAAGATGATGACCAGTACACAATGAGGCATAGATTCAAAAACAAATCAAGGAAACAAGAAAGTCAAAGGCACAAACAATGACATCAGCTTCAAGATGAACCAGACCAATGAAGGGTGAACACAGCATACAAACATTGGAGCATACGCATGACCAAGACTACCAAACCAGATCAGTAACCTACATCAAGGATCAAATTCAAAGCTCCATACAGAGATAAAAAAATGCAAACAGCAATACAAAGAATCAAACAAGGTCAGGCATGGATGGTCAAGGCAATGCTCAAAAACACACAGCAGACTCAACATGACTCAAGTGCAATCGAAATGAAGTGCGACCAGAACAACATGCATCAGAGAAGTCTACAAGAGCAAAGTGCATAGTGGCATTCAGACTTCAAAAACAATCATACAAACCAACATCATGACAGTACATAAACACATGTATACATACACACACACGCGCAAACATGCATTGATGAAGCAACCGTACAACTGCACAACTGCACAACTGCATCCAGATTTAAAATGGAGTGGTCAGGTGCATGCATAAGTCAACGAAGGAATCAAATGCAACCATACCAGAGCATATGCATTAGAGAATGTATGCATATATGCATACACATATCAGTTTAGGTATGAAGGCAGTAGGGAACAAGGTGCACCAACAACAGTTCAAGCATGAACCAGAGAAAGGTGCACCGGGTTCAGAAACAAGGGATGCAAACAGACATGTATAAAGTGGCAAGAACTACACAAAGCAACCAAATAACACAACCCAGTAGAACAACATGACCACATACATATATACATATGTTTGCACACATGTATACATATATATACATGCAGTGCGGTTCAGTTACAGACTCCAACCAAGGATATGTTTAGCCAAGTGTATCAATACCCAAGTACAAAGCAGTGCAAGTCAATGCAAGTGGACAATGTAACCAAGTGCAGGCATTCAGGTGATAAACAAGAAATATAAAAATTCAAAACCGTGGGAAATGAATTGAAGAAGTCACAGTGCCAGCTAAGATTGGAACAGAGGTAATAACATGTTACTCTCCGAAGTCATAGAGGAAAAGAACGAGAAAAAAAATCAAATGCCAGAAATAATGGAACCGATTCAAGTAAAATTCTAATCTACCAGAGATGAACAAGTCAAGAACTATCACAAGCATTCAAGTAATAATCGTATGGCCGAGCAAAATAATATACGGATTCAAAACAAAATATACGAACGTAACTTTAGGGATTTTATCCCTATAAATTACCCCATATCATCATCGGCTTAAGGCATCGAGTTCGAAAGCAAAATCGAGTTCAAGACAAAAAGTCAGAGCAATCACTTAGAACAAATCACAAATATACTTCAAAACTTGAATTGAAGTCGAGTGTACTCAAAATCGAAAAGGGGATAAATTGCATACCAATTTTATCATTCGTGCTCGACAAAAAATGGAGTAACCGCAAGCCAAACGAATCCAGGATCAATTGATGAATCAAAGCCGAAGTGAATTCATCACTTAATCGATCATCCCCAAGGCAGCGACTTCAATTCCTGAAAATCCTAATTATTGAAAGGAAGCAAAAAGGATCGGTCGTACTTTCGACACAAAGGAAAAAGAGTGTCTTTGCTATACTTTTATTTGGGCCAAACAAGAAGACGTGTTCTTTAATTATACTTTTGTTTATTTGTGTTGGGCTTACAGTTTTAAATAATTAGGGTTTTGTTTAATTGTTTTATTTATTTTGTAATTTTCTTTTTTAAATTGTGTTTTTCTAGTCGTGTGACTAGGTTATGAACTACGGTGGTGTAGTTTGTGAATTCGAAACTCAATGGCTGAGTTGTGGTAGGGTTTTAAGTGTAAAGTTAGGATAGTCATTAGCAGGTGTCGCAAGTTTACGTGTGTAAGCGTTTGACTACTTGATTTCTAGTAGAAACCTTGGGGGCAGCACGTAGGCAGGTTTTTGCCGAAGCTGGGTAAATCTGTGTTGTTCTATTTCCGCTTTTATTATTCTGCTATTATCCGTACTACAATTATTATATATATATTTCTGCATTAATTTTTATTATTATTAGTAAATCCCTATTCAGCTCCCCTCTAGGGTGAAATCGATCCTATAGTAACGTCCTTAATACTATCTCCCCACTGCACCTTAACCAAAGGGACTTCCTTATTCCTAAGCTTCTTGATATCATGTCCAACGATCTTGGTAGGGATGCGACGAACTAATGCTTCTCTCTCCACTTCAACTTCCTCAAGTTGGCTAGGTTCCACTACCTCTGCTGAATCATGTAAGCACTTTTTCAAGTGCGAAACATGAAAAACATCATGAACTCCCGTGAGCCTTTACGGTAGCTTTATCCGATACGCCATCTTCGCTACCCTTTCCACAATGGGGAACGGTCCTATGAATCTGGAAGCAAGTTTCCCACTTGATCCAAACCTCACTGCCTTTCTTAGTGGAGACACCTTAATGAAAACCAAATCTCCTACCTCGAACTCAATATCCCTTCTTCGCTTATCTACATTGGATTTCTGTCTATCTCGGGTCGTCTTCATTCTTATTCTAATCAAATCAATCTTTTTCGAAGTCTCTCTATCCATGTTGGGACCAAGTAGCAATCTTTCTGTAGACTCTAACCAACACGAAGGCGACTTGCAAGGTCTTCCATAAATGGCTTCACAAGGAGATATCCCAATGCTTGCTTGAAAACTATTGTTATAAGCGAATTCCACTAAAGGAAGGTGCTCCTCCGAAGTCCCTCCAAAATCAAGAATGCAAATCCTCAACAAATATTCAAGGACTCTATTAACTCTCTCCGTTTGGCCATCCATTTGAGGGTGATAGGCTGTACTCAATCTAAGCTGTGTCCCTAAAGCTTCTTGCAAGCTCCTCCAAAACTCGCTAGTAAAGACAGGGTCTCTGTCACTCACTATGCTAGAGGGAACTCCATGAAGTTGGACTATCTCACGAACGTATATGGATGCCAAATAAGGTGTCGTCCTCTTACTCTTGATCGGAATGAAGTGAGCGCTCTTAATAAAACGATCTACAATCACCCAAATACTAGTATTCCCTTCCTAGATCGGGGTAAACCATCTATGAAGTCCATCGAAACACTATCCCACTTCCATCCGGGTACATCCAATGGTTGCAGCAATCCGCCAGGCCTCTGCTGCTCCTCCTTAACCCTTTGGCACACAAGACACTTAGCCACAAACTCTGTTACATCCTTCTTCATGCCACTCTCAATAAAACACTCTCTTCATGTCCCTATACATCTTATCACCACTCGGATGAATAGTCATCCGAAAATGGTGTGTTTTTGCTAGAACTACACTCATCAAATCATCAGTGCGGGGGACACAAAGTCTTCCATCTCCTTAGCCACCCTTTACTATTGGTGGAATAGCGTTGGAGGTGTCTAGAGACCTCTCCTCTGCTAACCTATCCAGAATATCCACAAGCTCTGAATCCTCTCACTGCCTTGAGCCAATCTGATCTATGAGGGTAGGCTTAACCTCAACTGCTTCCAATAATCCAGGAGTAATGTCCGTAGAGGGCTTAAAATCAAAGGTGGAAATAAACTCTAGGCTTTTCCACTCCACGAACATTGGGCTAAGGGTTGTTCTCTTCCTACTTAACGTATCCGCAACTATGTTCCCCTTGCCAGGATTGTAAGCTATCTCAAAGTCATATGATACCAGAAACTCCATCCAACGTTGCTGCCTCAAGTTTAAATCCTTTTGTGAGAACAGGTACTTCATTGATTTATGGTTAGTGAAAAGCTCGAACCTCTCTCCTAGCAAGTAATGTCTCCAAGACCTGAGCGCGAAAACAATAGCAGCCAACTCCAAATCATGGGTGGGGTAGTTCTTCTCATGAGTTCTCAACTATCTACTCCTATAGCATACTCCCTCCCCTCCTGCATCAATACTACCCCAAGGCTAGTCCGACATGCATCAGTGTATACTGTAAAAGGCTTAGCTCCGTCGGGTAAAACTAACACTGGTGTACTAGTAAGGGCCCTCTTTAGCATCATGAAGGAATCCTCACACTCCACGTCCCACACGAATGCCTCATTCTTCTTAGTGAGGCGAGTCAGCGGTGCTGAAATCTTAGCAAAATCTCTGATAAACTTCCTATAATAACCAGCCAAACCTAGGAAGCTTCTAACTTCGGTAGCGTTCTTGGGGGCCTTCCAATCCTATACCGCTACTACCTTAGCGGGATCCACAGCTAGACCCTCTCTTGAGACTACATGCCCCAAGAAACGCACCTCCTCACGCCAAGAGTGACACTTCGAGAATTTTGCTTTCAACTGATGAACACGAAGTGTACGAAGAACCTCCTTAAGATGAATAGCATGCTCTTCCATACTCTTGGAAAACACCAGAATGTCGTCCACAAACACTATAATGAACTTATTTAGGACATCTTGAAAAATACGGCTCATCAGATCTACAAAATAGGTTGGGGCATTGGTCAGCCCAAACGGCATAACCAACCACTCAAAGAATCCATCGGGTGTCCTAAATAATGTCTTATCGATGCTATCGTCAGCGACCTTAAGCTGATGAAATCCAGTGGCTAAGCCAAGCTGAGAAAATACTGAAGAGCCAACCAACTGATCGAAAAGATTGTCTATCCTAGGAAGTGGGTAACTATTCTTTGTGAGCTTATTCAACTCTTTATAGTCTACACAAAGTCGAAGGGAACCATCCGCCTTTTTAGCGAAGACGACTGGCGCCCCCCCACTAAGATATGCCCCATCAGATGAAGCCTTTCTCTATTAGCTCACCAATCTGCTTACTTAACTCTTTCCTCTCCCTAGGAGCCACATGTCTCACAGGCAATGCCACTGGCTTAGCATTGTCATTCAAATAAATCCTAAAGTCGATCTCTCTCTTATGGGGTAGCCCCCTATCCTCCTCAAAAACGTTTGGGAAATCTCTAACAACTGGAACTGAATCTAACTCTCCTAGTGATGAATCAATGGAATAAAGGAAGCTCAACATGACTGACCCCTGCAGGTCTTAAGAAACCTCGAGAGGTCATTCGCTACATGACCCTAGCTTGACGACTCTCCTCTCGCAGTCCAATATCGCATTATAAGTGGATAACCAGTCCATCCCCAAAATCATCCCATATCCCAAAAATCCCAGTATATATGCGTCATAATCAAACTCTACGCCTAGTATAAAAATTTTCAAACCCCTACAAATAATGGATAAATGTGCCGATCCTCCTATGGGTTTGAAACAACTATAAGGTCTACAACTAGAGAAATATCTAAATGCAAACAATCAACCAAGGAACTAGAAATGAAAGAATGCGATGCTCCGGAGTCAAAAAGAGTCCGAATAGGAAAATCCGAAATAGAGATCAAACCTTCTACAGAGACTTTCCTACCTCGGTCGGGTCCACTACTAGAAGGTGTTGCATCCAAAGCCTGTACTTGCACCGTAGGTGTGCTTTCTCTCTGCCCTGTCCTTTGAGGACAAGCTCTACTAAGGTTTCCAGGCTGCCCACAGCTGTAACACCTCCCCTTCATCGTGTCCTTCTTACAGTCCTTTGAGTAATGCCCAACCAATCCACAATTATGACATTTCTCACCCTTCTTGATCTGTCCCTTTTGAGGTCCTCCTTTCTTCTTGTCCTTATCCTTCTTTTTCTTCCACCAGTGCTTCTTAGTGTTTTCTGATTTAGGAACCCCCTTAACCTCTTCTTCCTTTGCAACATCTGATATGAGAGCCATTTCCACAAGTGACTTATACGTCGCTCCCATAGGTACATGTGTCAATGCCAACCCTTGGAGGGGCTGGTTCAAACTCTTAGCAACTTGGTGGCCTTCTTATGCGGTGTATTAACAAGCTCCATCCCGAACCTCGATAACTCGTTAAACAGATTTATATACTCTTTCACTGAAAGGCTCTGATACCAAATGAAACACCCTACACCCCTTAGTATTCCCAAAACGGGCACACCAAAGGATGTGGTGCGTTATAGGTATAGCCAAAGCATCACAGAGACTAAGATTCACAAGACAAATAAGTAAAAGCATCGGAAAACATTTAAATAATAACTTATCATTCAGAATTAAACTTCATCTCAAAATAAGTCATAAAAACATAACATGTCTCAAAAACTCAAAATCTCTCATGTCTCATGAAAATATATCTCAGTCTCACATAACCAGAGTACAAAATTAACAATAATAATCCTTCTCACAAGTGCCAACCCATCATAAGCCAAATAAAAATGATAAAAAGCAGAAGAATACATCTGAAATGAGAAAATTTTGGAAATGAATCTCCAAGCAACCTGAATCAACTATCCTCAACTCTGCTGGCCTATTGGGGAAAAAGGAAAGATAGAGGAGTGGGTCAGACAATAAGTCTGGTGAGTGAAAGTAATTACCAGCATTTCTAAGCAAGATAAAGATAATAGACTAAGCAATAGTTCTAGCATTAAAGGAACATACAGAAAAGATAAAACTTGCATAAAATACTATTTCTGATTCTATTTGACTGTTTGCTTTGATTGTTTGCACTTGTCTTAAACTGCTGCGATTAGGCTGAAACCCTAATCCTATCTCAACTGCTAACTTGATTAGGCCCAAATCCTAATCCTACCCATTGATCGACCTTTCCAATCTCTGTTGTGCCACTGTGAACCAATCCTGTTGGTCCCACAGCAAAAGACACCTCTTACCGCTTAGGACGCAGTAGCGAATTATTTACCCTAATCGATGTCGCACGCTCGGTCATCACCGGTACACACTAACCGTTGCCCCCTACTTGACCCTTTATTTACCCTAATCAGCATAAGCATGCCCAGCCTCACCCACGTGTGAGACCATCAGTCCTCGACCTAAAAGGTAATGCTGCCGGTACTGGTCCTAACAAACAAATCTTCTAACTTTGCGCCCCTTCCCAAATCCCTAAATTTGAGCCCCTATCTATTGGCCACTTATTTACCCTAATCAACATAAGCATGCCCAGCCTCACCCACGTGTGAGACCATCAGTCCTAGACCTAAAAAGGGAATGCTGCCGGTACGAGTCACTACTGCTATATTTGTTTATTAACTTAATCCAAGATCTAAGTTTTAAAATAAGCCCCTTCTGTTATTTCTTTCTTTCTAATTATAACCTACGTGTTATAATGGCTCTTGCAACTGTTACTCTTCTATTTTCTCTTTTTAGTTATAACCACTTGTTATAATCATGCTTGTAAATATCTCAAATTTTCCTATTTCAGTCCATTTCCATTTTATTTTAGTTTTTCTCATGTTACATCTGATTTTTGTAAATTTACTGTTTCTCAATTTTAATCCATATTTGCGAATTTTTCTCTTCTTAATAATTTATTCGCGTCAAAAAGGATTAAATCTCTATAAAAATAAACTAACATTTACAGGCTAAATTCCAACTTAAAACAGATGTAAATAACTACAAATAACTGCAAATAACTGAATAAAATAGATGAATAAAAATAGACTGAAAAGAACTTCTAAAATTTACTTAAAAACTGACTGTAAATAAACTTACATAAAAATTGTCTCAAAATTGTAGAAAAACTACAACTATTGAGAACCCTATTATTTTAAATTGCTTACAAATCTATAATATTTACAAAACACTCACATGTGGTCCTTAGCTCTAATCCGAGGCCTTCTTGGATCCACTTCTAGGGTGTAAAATATTTTTATTAAAAAGATTTCCTCCCCGAAATTTTGTTCTATTTAGGGTTCAGCCTCAGGCAATGAATCCAATTAGGAGAATATTTGAATGAGAAAAATATCTAGGCCTAGGGTTCTATTTATAGTATGGCTTAGGGATCTCAGGCCGTCGGATTTGAAGATTTAATCTGGTGCAACCACGTCATAGGCTCACTAGGAACCATCAGATGCAGCTATGAACGCACAGGATTTCACCAAAAATCAGATTTACAGTCTTCGGCTCGCACCTGGATGAAAAATCGTCCAGGGAAGAATGCGGGTCCACCTGGCCTATAGGCGGGTCGATCTATGGGTCGACCCGACTCAGGTGCGGGTCGACCCATAATGGGTCTTTTTTTCATTTTTGTTTAATTATATATATAATGTTGATTTTTGTTGTTTCTCTCGTAACTTCTCCATACTGACTAAGATTTCAACAAGTTATATATGAAAATTTCTTAGAAAATTACCATGGACCTAATGGTGCAACTCTCGTGGCTCAATTCTGACAATTTCCCAACCCTATTTTATTAT
Organism: Allium fistulosum; assembly: GCA_030737815.1. Lineage (NCBI taxonomy): Eukaryota > Viridiplantae > Streptophyta > Magnoliopsida > Asparagales > Amaryllidaceae > Allium > Allium fistulosum. Next base: position 284,583,716 of record CM060904.1, on the reverse strand, counting down.
TCAATTAATTTGTTAATTAATTATTATTACTCTAAGTTTTCGGGTTGTTACTATTTATGAATGATTTTTTAATTGTATAGAAAGGAAATCTTTCTCTATTTTGTGAGTATACTTATAGCATTGACATAAGTATATTGATATTTTCTAAGTATTGAAAATATAGGGATTTGTGAATATATCTATGTAAAAGTATTTTTATGCAAGTAGTTTACAAGTGATTTTAATTAACGAAAAAGATTAATAAAAAGGAGGCTAGTGGTCACTTATGTGCTTAACCAAGGTTGGTTTTCCCATTTGAATAAATCCTTGATATGAATGTTTGTTTATTCGATAGTTAAATAACCGACTATCAAATTTGGACCCAAAAACGTAACTTTGAAAATATATAGGAGAAACATGTGAGTTATATGGCATAGTCATCTCCGATGATGTTGTACTGTGCGTATAAATTTCGTTTCGTTCTCCAAGGACAATAATAAGGAAATCCGTCCACTAATGGTTAGGAGGTGATCCTCGATCTTATCTTTGACCGTTTATTTCCTAAAGAACTGAGGTTGAGTTTACAGGAAACTATCAAATGTTGTTTCAAAAGACCGGGATCGGATATGTTATCCAAAAACCACTTCGATACAACTCAAGCGTTTCGAAGTGAAGATGTCTTGAAGATGATGGAAATAAAGATGGAGCTCTCAAGCGTTTCGTTCAGTCCCAAACGAACTTGTATGGATGAATGTTGGCATTGCATTGTTTCTTGGAGGGCAGTGTCAGCATTCTATGTGGGAGGTGCTATATAAAAGGTAAAATGTAGCCTCAAGCCTCATCAACCGGGAATGACTAAAACAAAGGAGATACAACAGGACTAAGTGGGTCTCTCCCAAGTAGGGTATTATCATCCCTATCTAGAGTCGATATTATCTCTCAATTGTATGCTTCGGGGCCCATTAATGGATGGGTGATCATATTTGGTACTACCAGTCAAGTGGTAGGTCGGTCCCGTGTTGGCAGGGGATCCTATCGAAGTCCTCGGTATTAAATTATCTAGAGATGCACCGTGATGGGAGGTACCCCAGTAGCCCAGTCATTGTATAGAATCCATTTTACAATATGTGCCTTTGCGGTTTCAGTTGTATACTTATTATTCTGGAATTTAATTAATGTAACAATTTCGGCTATGATAATAAGTATTTATATCTTAGACACTTTTATAATATTAGAGAATTTCATGTGAAATGTTTTGGTTACTGTAAGGTAAAACCCATTCGTGTTTATGTGCGACGTGGTCTTACGAGATACTTTTGATTTTCAAAGGTTTTCTATAACTTTAAAATCTAGTTGGGTGTGTTTTCTCATGCTGTTTTACCAGACTGACTTGGATGTTATCCTATTATAATGCTCGGGTTAGATCGAGCATATTACAGATTTGCTTTGGATGCACTGGAGCTCAAGACGAGTTCGAGGCCTTCAAATCATATTCATGTATATGTTTATTTTCCGCTGCTTTGTTATGAAATCATCAGCATTTATGAGAATAGCTTGTTATCACTGTCCAGGCTGATAGTTATGATTTTTTATGGTACTTTGATGGATGTATGTATATAACAGTTCCACTTTTGTAAAGATCATTGATATTATATTATATATTGTTCCGCTTTGATTGTGAGATTCTGTGTTGTTTTCAATTTCTTTTCTCTTCTTCCTCTCTTCTCTTTTTCTTTCTTCTTTCCCAAAACTATCCATCTTTCCGTTCAATTTGGGTTAGACATGTGCGATTTATTGTCAGCTTGAATTGTGCAGATTTGTGGGTCGTTACAGATATTCTTAGCTAGATCTCGGTGATGGCGGCATTAGAAAGAACGAGGTCGGTGGCAATAGGGTCGTCGAAGTCAGGGCTAGCTTTGGTGAAGAAGCGGTAGTGGCTGGAGTGCTATAGCGGCGGCAGCGAGCAATCAAAGGAGGTGGCCTAGGTATGTCGAGCAATAGTTAGGGTTTAAAATAAGGAAAAGAAAGGCGATTAACTTTAATTACCTAATTTAATTAAGTTAATTATAAATTAATTATCTCAAGTGTTCTATTATCCATGTCTTATTTGTAAAGGTAAGATTTGGAAGCACTCAGTTGCATTAGACTTGTAGCGACGATATCTACGAATTGGAGTTGTATCCGTCGAGTTTGGAGCTTGTAGGAATTTCAGTCAAAAACGAATGACGTTCGATTTTGGACTATTCAAAAAACGTGTAAGTGTTGCCTGGAACTTAGGTGAGTTTTACTTGTTAGTTATTTATGTATTGTTGTGATAATTGTTAGTTGTGCAAAATATAAATTAAAATTGGTAACAATGTAAATTGTTACTTTTTAACCCCACCTTGTTTGTAAAACAAGTGACAACAATATATGTAGTATAATCCCCCTTATAATCATCTATAATATGTGTCATGACCCAGACTACTTGTTTACATGTTTGATATTGCTATTTGACTAAGTTGAAAATTATGTTATAAGTTTGAAGCAATATAGTCATTATAAAAGTGTTTTGAAATCCTAGATAATGTGTTAAATTGGATAAACTGAGATATATTGAGGGAATATATATATTGGGTGTTCTACACACTTTTTGTCATGTTGGACATCAATGGATAGTTTTGGGAAGTTATGTAAATTGGAGAACAAAGTGGTGTAGGAAATCTTTGTTTTTTGTAAAGCATAAAGGGCTTTGATTTTGGATACTTTCCCAAATCTTTTGAAAGAATATTTTTGTGAAAGGTACTAACGTATTTCAATAAAGAATTTTTAAAGGTTAAAAGTGTTTTATAATTATTTTTTACTTTCAAAATAATGGATTTTATATTATAAAACTAGCTTTTATGGATTTTAAATAAATGATAAAATAAATATTTTTAAATAATATTTAATATTAACGTTTTAAATCATGGTATAAGTGTTTTTAAAAGTATTTGTAAGTATATATAGTTTTTAGGAAATTAGTTGAATATTTTATTTAAGTAAATAGAAGTTTATGTAATATAATATCCTTTTGAATTGTTATTATCATTAAATATTTTATCTTATGAACAAGTTAGTATACAGACATACATACATATACCATTTTAAAGTGGTTTTAAAAATGTTTTAACATATTAGTAAGTATTTTAAAGGTATTCCTATATATATAAGTTTTTAAATATTAAGTTAAGTATTTCATAAATATAACAAAGGAAGTTTAGCATTTAACACTTATGTTAAAATAAATGTTTTTGTGAAATTAATTAAAAGTGTATTAATTAATAAGCGTGAACATGCTTTGATATTTAAAATAAATGTTTTAAAATTAATGATAGATATAAGTAAAAGGTTTTGGGTTGTAGCAAACATTGCTCTAGTAACAGTTGTTTTTAACCCTTATTATTAATATAACTAGGGATATAATAAGATATTTATTATTTAATATTTTAAAGATCACTATAAGTAAAATGTTTTTAAAGCGTGAAATGATTTGGGTTTGTTGTGACAATGTCTGAGCAACACTTGTCTTAAGCCCTTCTAAATGTAATTAAAACTTTAAAAGAAAGTTTTAGAGAAATGATTAATGTGAAATGTTATGGTTTTGTAGTGAACAATGTTTTAGTAACATTTGTTTTTAACCTCTTTGATTATATTTTAGAAAATGAATTTTTTTAAAGTGATTTGTGAATATACTTATACCATTGAGATAAGTATATAAATATTTTTTAAATATTGAAAAGAGTATAAATAAATAGTGAAATAGTAGAATACAAGTGTATATGGCTTTTATAAACAGAAATTAAATATATATAAACAAGCATATAAAGGAAGTTTAATTAATAAAAGGGGTATTAATTGATAAAGGAAGTTTTGATTAATGAAAGACGTTTTATTAGATAAAAGGTGTTTTACTAATAAAAAGGGTTTTGAATTAATGAAGAATAGATTAATTAAAAATGGATTAGAAGTCGTTTATGTGACTTTATCATGCCTTGGATGAATTGATAGTGCTTGTATGATTACTTGCTTATGGAGAGCATACGGGAATTAGTTCCCTTATGTGATCATTCACATTATTGTTGAATAAGACCGAATTCATTGATTCAGTCTTGGAACCTGGATTGGTAAGTGTTCTACTAATCAAAAATCACTTCAAGACTGAGAACATGTTCTATCTCTTTGAAGCGGATGATGGAGTCCATGTGTGGTTCCAAATTCTGTTGAGATGATGGAGTCCATGTGGGATTCATTATTTGTTCGAGTATTAAAGACTCCTATGAAGGTGTCGAACATAGCCTTGATACTAGAAAAATGATCAAAGACAGAGCAAGATGCACAATCCAGGGTTTTTCTAACCCAGTGGGGTACATCAACTCCATTATCTAAAGTATTCTTATAGATGTGGTACATGGGGAGTTGATGATGCTTAGGTTCCACATGGTTTGGGTTGGCTCATTCGAGATTGGGCCAGTTGTGTTTACCTTATAGTATACTTTATCTAGAGATATACGGTGCTCGGAAGGTATTTTTTGATCCTTGTTATAGGAGATCAGTCTTATTGAGGAGGTCTCCATGGAAATTCCATTTATACGAACATGCCTTAGCGGTTTTGTTTATATACTAAATATGCTGTTGAATGTAACAAATGTAACCACTCCAGCTTTGATTTATATTTATTTGAAACCCTAGACATTATTATAATATCATTGGATTTTTTAATAGAAATGGTTTGGTTATCGTAAAGTAGAAACCCGTTCGTGTTTGTGTACGGCGTGATCTTACGAGATACCATTATTTCGAAAGGTTTTATAACCTTAAATAATTCAAATGACCTGAGTTTCTCATGCTGGTTTACCAGAATGATCCGGGTGTTATTCTCTTATAATGCTTGGATCTACCCGAGTATATTTTCAGATTTTGTAAATGTTCATTGGAGCTCTTGGAGGGGAGCAGGATGATTACCTACCGTAGGTTTTCTTTTTCCGTTGCATTTCTTTATTTATTTTTATCAGCAATTGCAAGAACTGGTTGTTATAATTGCCCAGGCTGATGATAGGTTAGTTTACTCTGTTTGATGTATGCATATTAAATTCTTCTTTTTGTAAAGATCTATTGAGATATTATATGTTATCACTCCATTGTGAAATTCTAATGTTTTCGTTTTCCTCTTTCCTGTTCATTTTCTTTTCTTACCCTAACATTCTGTCTTTCCAACACTTAGGTGCTCGGCATGTGAATACCGTGGATGGATTAGTGTCGACATTCGAGGGTCGAAAAGGCAAACTTTGCAGGTACTTACTTATACCAATTTTTAATTCACATTTATTTACCCCAATAGTATTTCATTTAATACTAAAATCATTTATGAATTTTTCTCATAAAACAATACGTACATTTTTATAAACATTTCATAAAGGCGTATCTTTATTTTAAAACCATTCTATACTTAAATTCATATTTGTATTATACTCTACTACATCCTTTGAGTTTATATACAATATCAATTTGCTTTACTCAACATGAATGTCCAACAAATTTACACTAGTTTTAACTTACCATCGTTCTATTCTAGAGCTACAAAACTCTAATTTTTATATTTTCACAAACACTTAGCTTCAAGTTCTCAACTAATTCGGAAGTTTTCAACTCTCCAAAATTGCCGAAAATTCTACTTCATTTCAACAAATAAAAGCTACCAAAAAACAAATCATAGTGAGATGCACACAAAAAAACTAGCCTAATGCATCAGATACATGCATCCATAAAATAACTTAATAGAAAACTTAAGAACCAAACATTGGGCTTTATTTCGAATCATTATGAAATGATTATAATATACATATCTCCTTTTGTATATGAAATCTTGGGATTTAATCAAAATCTGTTTTACCAAAACAACTCCATAGCAAACTACTATAGTAACATCCCCCACTTTGAAACTCAAAAATGAACGCCAATGATGTTGTAGTCATTACCAGAATTAATTTTCCACAACAGAAGTGAGTTCAGTTCTTCCTATCTCTATTAAAATCCTTTTAAAACATGTCTATTCATAAATACTTCCAAATAATACTATTATTATTTTCCCCAAAACCTTAGAAAAACAATTTTCAAAACACAGTGAATTAAGTTCTCAAATCCTCAGTTTTAATTTCTTTTTATTTATAAATCGTACTTATATAATTTCACTTTCTTATATAAAAACATTTCACAAATGTTTATTTTTGTTTAGATTATAATAAACAACTTTTATTAGAATTAAAATTTAACCCAACATTACCACCGAACGCCTCACAGTCAAACTATGAAACTTAATTCACAAGGTTTTCGTTTCAATGTTCCCATAATTACTATCTACAACCCATATTGAAAAAAGGTAAAATTGCTCATAAACTTGAGTACAATTCAAAAATCAACAAACAATAGTCAATACTCCTAAACTAGTTGAGCACAACTAATCAATCGATAAATGATAATAATTGAATATTATCATTTCCTAACAAATAAACACATCATAAATAACTATATCAATTTTTGAAAAATTATTCGTTCACATATAAAATATAATCCTAGGTAAACTTATTTCATTTACCGGTTTTCAAAAACAATACCTTGTTGTTTGCCTTATCCAAGTGCTTAAAAACCCATATCGGTACTGTGGCGCCCACGTCTTGACCAGAATTCAAAAATCACTCAGCAGTCCAATCAACACAATATAAAATATTTTTATACACTAACAAATATGTGCTCTTATACACACACACACACACATACTCTCAATGTAACGACCTGCTATTTCGATCCATTCAAATCGACGATCATCCACACATGTCAGACTTGAATTGCTCAAAACAACAGATTGTTAATTTATATTTGGCAAAACTTAGCATATACAGTAAATAAATCAATCATAGAATCACAGACACAGAGTAATATAACAATAAGCTGCGGAATAGATAAATAGTAGTTCATGAAGCTACTATAGAAAATCAGGGTATAAAGCAAATACAACTGAAACACCCCACACCCCTTAATATACCCAATAGGATACATTAAAAGGCATGGTACGTTGTAGGTATAACTGAAACTAATAGAGACTAAGATTCACAACACAAAAACAGGTAAAAACAGCAGAAATTAAAATAATACTTATTTATAACAAAAGATTCATAATTGCTCATAAACCAAATAAGTCAAATACTAAATATAACATACATGTCTCAAAAACCAAAATGTCTCATGAAATAAAAACTCATAGTTTCAAAATCAGAGTACATAATATTCCTCATAATAAGCCAGTACACAGAAAGAGTTAAAGCTAGAATAAAAGAAATACATGGTAGAGATCTTTTCCCAAAATCCTCCAAGAAACCGAAATCTACAGCCCTCTCCCTTGATTGCCTATGGGGGGAAAGGGAAAATAGAGGAGTGGATCAGACTAAAAGTCTGGTGAGTGATAGTAACTACTAGAATCTTTAAGCAAAGTAAAGGTAATAGACTCTTCAATAGTTCAAGTATATACATGTAACAACCCGCATATCTATCGATTTTATATTTAAATATTTTATCGTTAGTCGGATGTTAGTCTGAAAAGCTACTTTTTGCATACGGTCAAATTAGGACTCGAGACCACCCCCATTGAGTTCAAAATGACGTTTGCGATCTTTTTGAGTGTAAACTTCGATATGTTTGGAGATAGTGAAATTTTCGTCACTTTTCCCACTTGTGACTTTGGTTGGGACTGCACCTTCTTAACTCAGCCCAACCCCCTCTTCTCTTCATCACTTCATCAAACACTTCAAGCTTCTTCAAAAATGGTGGAGGGAAAGAGAAATTAAAATTCCAAGCTCGAGATCTTTAGTAAATTCAACATCAAACTCCGAATTCAAGGTGAAGAACATAGATTCAAGCTAGGAGTTGATTCTTGCTTTGCTCTTAAGCTCTCCAACATCAATTTCGTGGAAAAGGTGAGATCTTTGATCTCACATCTTGCCTATATCTATCTTGGACTGTTGGGAATGGTTCCCTATCATTTTAGCATCAGCATTTGCATTTGGTTTGGATTGGATTGGTGAAAAACCCAAAATTTTAGTGTTTTTGGTGAAAAAACTGCACTTAGGTCGTTCTGCCTTCGCTAGGTCGTTCGCGAGTTAAGCCTAAGTCGTAGGTCGTTCGTGTTGAAAAGTCACATGGAGAATAAGTCGTTCCAGGCCTTAAGTCGTTCTGGGTGTGCTAAGTCGTTCGCGAGTTAAGTGCTAAGTCGTGCGCGAGTTAAGAGTTAGGTCGTTGCCTTCAGCTATCTCGTCCTGGCTTAGGTCGTACTGGGATAAGTCGTTAGGTCGTATAGACCTTAGCTCGTAGCTCGTATTTGAGCTTAAGTCGTAGCTCGTATTTGCTCTTAAGTCCTAGGTCGTATGGCTCTTAAGTCATAGGTCGTTCGCCCTTAAGTCTTAGGTCGTTGCCGACCTATAATCCCCCAGGCAAACTTTAGGTCGCTCGCACTGGCTTATCTCGTAGGTCGTCTCCGACCTAAGCTTCTTTTCCATAAGTCGTTCGCGAGTCAAGTGTTAGGTCGTCTCCGACCTAACGCCCCTCGTCACCTTAGGTCGTAACTCGTACGTCGCTCGACCCTGCTAAGTCTTTAAGTCGTTCGAGTTAGGTCGTTGGACCATTTACCTTAGGTCGCTTGACCTTAAGTCGTAGGTCGTCTCCGACCTATGCCCCACTAAGTCGCATCCCACTTAGGTCGCAGGACCCTGTAAGTCGTAGGTCGTCGCCGACCTTACACTTAGGTCTTTTTAGTTCGCGAATTCCTTAGGTCGTGTGACCTATTTTTCCTTAGGTCGCTGGACCGCTTGCCTTCACTAGGTCATACCGTGACGGGGCGCTGCCCCCTGGACACTTAGGTCGAACCCCGTATTACTCTGCGTAGGCAATCTTATCTGAAAAGCATTCATCAGAACTTCCACTTTGATGCATTTTGAGCTGATTTCCTTGGATTTTATTCACGTCTCCGAATGTGAATTTTTGTGATAGATTGTTCCAACAATCATTTTATGACTTGTCACTTTAAAGATATGAAGGTTTTAATACTAGTAGTAAATATCAAAACTCTTTCATCAAATCGATTTCAACACTATTTTTAATATCACAAGTTCGTTTTCTCAAACCGATTTTCAATCTACTAATATATATAAGCCTTTACTTCACTCGAATGAGAAATCGACTTAAACGACCTAGTAAAACGAGTGGTATGAAACGCTTGCGTTCACTTCGTCGGTTAGCTCTTGGACTTGTTCGATTGAACCCTTTTCGTGACAATTTCTTAGTGAAGATTTACAGCTTGTTCGTAAATATTTAAGTTAAGCAAGTGGTTATGGGACATGAAGCTAAACTCATATATTTACTAGCTTGGTGTGATTGACACTTCTCGCTGATCATGATGATCATTTTATGATTTAGACTAGCAATTGTGCGATGTCTCTTTGTTTGCAAGGTAAGACTAGACCGCAGTAGTGTGATTCCGACTCACACATATCTCTTTGTCCGCAAGGTTAGTCTAGACCGCAGTAGAGTGATTCCGACTCACACATATCTTTTTGTTTGCGAGGTTAGGCTAGACACCACTTGTGTGATTCCATTCACACATACCTTTTTGCTTTTTGGTTAGCCTAGGCCTCAATCAGTGTGATTCCGACTCACACATATGGGGTAGCGCCCCATGGTCTTCGGACCATCATGTGATAGGCCTCTTTCTCTTTTTTATGATTTCTGGATTTCTTGTTTGATTTTTGGATTTTTATGTCATTGACTTGTTATGAGTACAAGTTTAGGGTATGATGCCCTCTTTGGATCTTTGAGAAGATTCTCGTGATATTGATCATTTCTCATCGGTTGATCTCCTGTTGATCATCATTTTCATACTTATAGTAGTATGTCAGTATGGATATTCTATGTTTATGCCATGTCTTTTATTATATATCATGTCATCTGATATTTATAGTTAGACTGATCCGTTTATTATTTTCTTAAATAATACTCGGGTCAGACCGAGATGTTACAGGTGCTTCTGCTTGACTTCCTTCCGGGATTTGCTACTCTGACTTTTGGCTGACTATTTAGTTTAGCAGTTTTTGTTGTATACACTTGAGATATGGACTCATAGTTGTATTCTTTTGGTATAGCACGTGTTGCTGTTCTTTTGTATTATTGTGGAACTTTTTGACCACTACTCTGATGTACACTTTCATGTGTTAGTTATATATTCATATCTTCTTCCGCCTTTGTGATATGGATGTCTGTGACTGCTATGTGTTATGTTTATTTCTATGTTTGTTTCCGAAGATTATTTTATAGCCACCGTGTGATAATCAATTACATTGATGGTCGCTCCTCAACAGCCTTATTCTCCGTGCTAGTTGACAGCACTACATCGTAGTGTCCTTGGCTAGCGTGGGTATTGAGGTGGGGCGTCACAATACAAAAGGAAATAAAGGAAATAGGAAAGAGATCAACTGTAAAATACGATTAAAATATTACAATTGATAAGATAGGTCAACTTTGATTGTTTGCACTTGTCTTTGATAGCTGCTTGATTAGGCTGAATTCCTAAACCTATAATTAGGCTGAAATCCTAATTCTACCCTTTGATCGGCCTGCTACTCCATAGACCTTACTGCGGACTAGACGCTATATAACTCCCTACACAACAGCCAATGGTAACTACGAAAGATACACAAAGCACCCACTGTGGACTAGACGATACATAGCTCCCTACACAGAATGCAATGGTGTCTACGAAAGATACACATACTAAGCGCTTGGAACTCATAGCAATTACCGAGCACCGAAATGGAAGTCGCACGCGTAACTGTCACCATGCTCATGCTACTTGTTGCTCCACCTATTGGGTCGTATTATTACCTCGACTTAGCATAAGCGTGCCCCTCGTCTCACTTCAGGATTATGTAAAACACTATGTCCATAGAAAATATAGGGGAATGCTGCCGGTACTGGCCCGTCATCCAAACAATATCTAATAGTGCCCTTGTTCAAATCTCCCGTGATTTGAACTTCTCTATATTGACCAATTACTACCACTACTAGCATAAGCGTGCCCCTCGTCTTACTTCAGGTTTATGTGAAACACCGTACCCATAGAAAATAATAGGGGAATGCTATTTGGTACAGGTCCTACTTTAATTCTTTGCTTATTAACTTAGATAAATTATTTAAATAAGCCTTTACTCTTGTCCTTACTATTCGTGCTTATTAATTTATCCTAAGTCTTAAAATAAGACTTATTTTGTTCTATTTCTTATTATAACCTACGTTATAATCATGCTTATTACTTAACCCAAATTCTAAGTGTGAAAATAAGCTTCTTTTTAGTTATAATTCTAAGTTATAACTAGGCCAATCTCTTTAATTCAGTCCAATTAATATCATTTTGTTTAATTCATATCTCGTTCATTTTAGCTCGAATTCTGACGTTCAATATATGGAAATTGACCCGAAAATTACCATGGACACAATGGTGCAACTCCCGTGGCTCCATTCTGATAATTTCACAAAGTTATTTTATTATTTAATTAATTAATGAATTAATTATCATCGGTTAAAATTTTGGGTTTTTACATTCTCCCCTCCTTAAAGGATTTCATTCCCGAAATCTCTAAGAATAGAAGAATGAAATAAAAGTTTTCATCCAAGTTCTACAACCAACTACTCAATCATCACCCATTACATCCATTGTCCTTCAGTTTTTCTAATGTGATTTATGATACTTATGTAATTAGTGTACTGTCAATGTCCCTAACTAATGCAAAAGATTAGGCGGTCCGCTGATTCAGTTGACCTCCTTTTATGCAATCATGTCTGTGCTATGTATCCAAATGAACGCAAAAATTCCTAATGATAACTGATAGTTCTATATGCGTGCTTCAAACATCATCCAAACGCAACAATGATGTGATAATCATCCATTTATAGCAATCATGGAAAATAAAATAAAATGCGCACACATCCATATGCATATGCTCTAGTGTCCTAGTTAGGCGGATCCATAAGAGATAATAGTGCCTAGTGTAAGTATATGCGTCCATTAGCATCCACTAGCAAACACTTGCAACCACTGGCATACATCATTCATAACATGTTCTATTAACATGTTTACATCAAATCCTATCATCCATAGGTTAAATCCTAAGTTCTACCCTCCCAAAGGATAATAAAGGAAAGAACCTATTCAAAACTAAAGATGGATAGGAAATTCTAAAAACTTACTATCGAAAAGATGAGGATAGGAAGTACGAATCTTCTCTTCAGGTTTCCAAGTGGCGTCTGCAACATCATCTCCCCATTGCACCTTCACTAGCGGAACCTCCTTATTCCTTAGTTGCTTGATGTCTCTTCCAACAATCTTCGTGGGGATATGCCGAACAGATGCTTCCCTTTCTACTTCCACCTCCTCTAACTAACTGGGCTCTACAACCTCCGTTGAGTCATGTAAGCACTTTCGCAAGTGCGAAACATGGCAAACGTCGTGCACACCTGCGAGCCTCTCTGGTCGCTTCACTCGGTAAGCCATCTTCCCAACTCTCTCTATGATAGGGAATGATCCAACAAATCTGGGGGCTAACTTTCCATTCGATCCGAATCTTACCACCTTCCTAAGTGGGGATACTTTGGTAAAAACTAAGTCCCCCACCTCAAACTCAATGTCTCTCCTCCGTTTATCCGCATAAGACTTCTGCCTATCTTGGGCTGCCTTCATTCTCCATCGAATTAAATCCACTCTCTCTGATGTCTCCCTCACCATGTCAGGCCCAAGTAGCAACTTCTCCGTAGACTCCACCCAACATGAAGGGGACTCTTAATGTCTCCCATATAAAGCCTCAAATGGTGCCATTCCTATGCTCGCTTGGTAACTTTTATTATACGCAAACTCAACCAATGGAAGATGCTCCTCCCAAGTTCCTCCAAAGTCCAAAATGCACATCTGTAGCAAATCCTCAAGCACTCTATTCACTCATTCCGTTGGCCATCCGTCTGAGGGTGATAGGCCGTACTCAATCTAAGTTGCTTCCCTAGCGCCTCCTGTAAGCTCCTCCAAAACTCACTAGTGAAAATGGGATCTCTATCACTCACTATATTAGAAGGGACTCCGTAAAGTCGGACTATCTCTCCAACATAAAGGGATGCCAAATATGATGTTGTCCTCTTGCTCTTAACAGGAATAAAGTGGGCACTTTTGGTCAACTAAACAACAATCACCCAAATGCTAGTATTCCCCTTCCTAGAATGGGGAAAACCATCTATAAAATCCATAAAAATGATGTCCTACTTCAACTCTAGCACATCTAAGGGCTGAAGTAGTCCACCGGGCTTCTGTTGCTTTGCCTTTACCCTTTGGCGTATGAGACACTTAGCTATGAACTCTGCCACGTCCTTCTTCATGCCATTCCAATAGAACATCCTCTTCATATCCCGATACATTTTGCCACCACTCGGATGAATAGTCATACGGGAATGGTGTGCTTCCTCCAAAACCGCTCTCAACAAATCTCTAGCGTGTGGAACACAAAGCCTCCCATCTCTCCTAAGCCACCCATTGCTATCAATGGAATAACATTGGAGATGTCTAGAGACCTCTCCTCGGCTAATCCTATCCCTAATGTCCATGAGTTCCGAATCTCTTGCTGCCTCGAGCCAATCTGATCCATAAGGGTAGGCCTCACCTCTAATGTCGCCAACAATCCGGGAGTAATGTCCGTAGAGGGCTTAAAATCAAAAGTAGAAATAAACTCCAAGCTCTTCCACTCTACGAACAAAGGACTAAGGGTTTCTTTCTTCCTACTCAATGCATACGCAACCACATTACCCTTGTCAGTGGTATAAGCTATCTCAAAATCGTACGACGCCAAAAACTCCATCCACCGTTGCTGCCTCAAGTTCAAGTCCTTCTGCGAGAATAGGTACTTCAATGACTATGGTCGGTGAAAAGCTCAAACCTCTCTCCAAGCAAATAGTGCCTCCAAGACTTGAGTGTAAAAACTATGGCGGCCAACTCCAAATCGTAGGTAGGGTAGTTCTTCTCATGCGTCCTCAACTGCCTACTACCATAACATACCACCCTTCCTTCTTGCATCAACACCGCTCCTAGGCCCGTCCCACATGCATCAATGTATACAGTAAATGGGTTAGCTCCATCGGGTAGTACTAACACTGGTGCACTGGTAAGGGCTCTCTTAAGCTTTGTGAAGGAATCCTTACAATCCACGTCCCTCACGAAAGCTTTGTTCTTCTTAGTAAGGCACGTGAGTGGTGCCGAAATGTTGGCAAAGTCTCTAATGAACTTCCTATAGTAGCCAGCCAATCCTGGGAAGCTCCTAACTTCAGTGATGTTCTTAGGGGCCTTCCAATCTTGTACAGCTATCACCTCAGCGGGGTCAACAGCCAAACCTTCCTTCGAGAACACATGCCCCAAGAAAGGTACCTCCTCTCTCCAAAAGTGACACTTCGAAAACTTAGCTCTCAAATGGTGACTACGAAGTGTGCGAAGAACCTCCTCTAAATGAACAGCATGCTCCTCCATATTCTTGGAAAATACCAAGATGTCATCCAAGAATACCACCAAGAACTTATTTAGGACTTCTTTAAAGATACGGCTCACCAAGTCAACAAAGTAGGCTGGGGCATTGGTTAGCCCAAAAGGCATAACCAACCACTCATAAAGTCCGTCCGGAGTCCTAAATGCAGTCTTATCTATGATGTCATCGACGACCCTAAGCTGATGGAATCCCGTGGCTAAATCAAGCTGGGATAAAACCGAAGAGCCAACTAACTGGTCAAAAAGATCATCAATCCTAGGGAGTGGATATCGGTTCTTCTTTGTGAGCTTATTTAATTCTATATAATCAACACAAATTCGAAGAGAACCATCCGCCTTAGTAGCAAAGACGACTGGTGCTCCCCACTCCGATATGCTCCTCCTTATGAAACCCTTCTCCAAAAGCTCACGGATCTGCTTGCTCAATTCCTTCCTCTCCCTAGGTGCCATGTGCCTCAAAGGTAATGCTACTAGCTTAGCATTCTTAGTTAAATAAATCTTGAAGTCAATCTCTCTCTTAGGGGGTAGTCCCCTAACCTCCTCAAAGACGTCTGGAAAATCTCCGACGACAGGAACCGAATCTAACTCTGATGATGAAGAATCGAGGGAATAAAGGAAACTCAACATGACTGACCCTTGCGGGTCGCAAGAAACCTCGAGAGTCCCACCGCTACATGTCTCTAGTCTAATGACTCTCCTCTCGCAGTCTAACATGGCTCCATATGTGGATAGCCAATCCATCCCCAAGATCATCCCATACCCCGAAAATCCCAAAACATAGGCGTCAGAGTCAATTTCTACGCCTAGGATATAAATTTTCAAACCCCTACAAACCATAGACAAGTGTGCCGATCCACCTATGGGGTCCACTATTAAAGAAATGTCTAAGTGCAAACAATCCACAAGAGGACTAGAAATAAAAGAGTGTGATGCTCCAGAATCGAATAAAGTCCGAATGGGAAAATTAGATATAGAAATCAAACCTTCAACTATGAGTTTCCTACCTCTATCCGGAATGCTACTGGAAGGTATTGCGTCTAACGCCTGAATCTGTGCGACTGGTGCACTCGCTCCTTGACCAGCTTTCTGGGGACAACTCCTATTCAAGTGACCGGGCTGCTCGCAATTGAAGCTCTTTCCCTTCATCTTTTCCCTTTTGCAATCCTTGGCGATATGTCCAACAATCCCACAGCTATTACACTTCTTAATTTGTTTATGAGGGCCATCACCTTTCTTCTTCTCCTTGTTATTCCTCTACCATTTCTTCTTTGGACCTTCCGACTTAACCACTTCCTTAGACTCTCCTTCCTTGACTGCATTAGACATAAGTGCCATCTCTACCAAAGACTCATAAGTAGCTCCCATCGTTATGTGAGTCAACAACAATCCCTGAAGGGGCTGATTCAATCCCTTCGCAAACTTCATAGCTTTCTTGTGCGGCGTATTCACCAACTCCATTCCAAACTGAGATAATTCATTAAATTGATTGATGTACTCCTTCACCGACAGACTTCCTTGCTTCAAATTAATGAATCGCTCTAGCTGAATACTCTCCTCTGCTCGAGACAAAAACTTTCTATCAAATCGCTCCTGAAACCCATTCCAAGTCATCTCTCTTCCTTCTAACTCAATGACCTCCCACCAATACGAAGCCTCCTCTTTCAGGTGCAAAGATGCTAGCTGAACTTGCCGCTGATCATCCAATCCCAATAGTCTGAATATCCTCTCTTTGTCTCTAAGCCAAGCTCTCGCCTCCATAAAAGTTTCCTTAACAGAAAAAGTCTTTCCACCCAAACTTGCAAAATCTTTACAAAGCTTAGAGCAATTGATGGCGGCAGGTGGGTTAATGGGGTTCCCAACCACTGGTGTAGGATTGGGCGCTGGCCCATGCACCTCTGGAGTCGTGGCTTGTAAGTACCTATGAAACCAGGCCGGTACTGGAATGCCCTCGGGAAGGTTCAGGGCATCAGCCATTCTATGAAAAGAAAGAGATAGTTTAGGAAAGAGTCAAAGGGAGATTGAACTGGACTTATGAGGGGATTTTTATATAAACTCTTATATTCTTAAAAACATTTCTAAAAGTTATTTTCTGAAAAATACTTTTTAAAACAAGTTATTTCGGAAAATACTTTATTCTTAAAAATAAATTTTTAGGAATCCTGTAATCTTAGGCTCTGATACTAAGTGAAACACCCCACACCCCTTAATATACCCAATATGACACATTAAAAGGCGTGGTGCGTTGTAGGTATGACTGAAACTAACAGAGACTAAGATTCACAACACAAAAACAGGTAAAAACAGCGGAAATTAAAATAATACTTATTTAAAACAAAAGCTTCATAATTGCTCATAAACCAAATAAGTCAAATACTAAATATAACATACATGTCTCAAAAACCAAAATGTCTCATGAAATAAAAACTCATAGTCCCAAAATCAAAGTACATAATATTCCTATAAATAAGCCAGTACACAGAAAGAGTTAAAGCTAGAATAAAAGAAATACATGGTAGAGATCTTCTCCCAAAATCCTCCAAGCAACCGCAATC
The DNA here is from genome assembly GCA_030737815.1 of Allium fistulosum. Lineage (NCBI taxonomy): Eukaryota > Viridiplantae > Streptophyta > Magnoliopsida > Asparagales > Amaryllidaceae > Allium > Allium fistulosum. Next base: position 284,566,553 of record CM060904.1, on the reverse strand, counting down.
TACAGCCCTCTCCCTTCATTGCCTATGGGGGGAGGAAAGGGAAAATAGAGGAGTGGGTCAGACTAAAAGTCTTGTGAATGATAGTAACTAATAGAATCTTTAAGCAAAGTAAAGGTAATAGACTCTTCAATAGTTCTAGTATATACAAAAGGAAACAAAGGAAATAGGAAAGAGATAAATTGGAAAATACGATTAAACTATAACAATTGATAAGATAGGTCAACTTTGATTGTTTGCACTTCTCTTTGATAGCTGCTTGATTAGGCAGAATTCCTAATCCTATAATTAGGCTGAAATCCTAATTATACCCTTTGATCGGCCTGCTACTCCATAGACCTTACTGTGGACTAGACGCTATATAACTCCTTACACAGCAGCCAATGGTAACTACGAAAGATACACAAAGCACCCACTGTGGACTAGACGATACATAGCTCCCTACACAGAAGGCAATGGTGTCTACGAAAGACACACATACTAAGCGCTTGGAACTCATAGCGATTACTGAGCACCAAAATGGAAGTCGCACGCGTAACTGCCACCATGCTCATGCTATCTGTTTCTCCACCTATTGAGTCGTATTATTACCTCGACTCAACATAAGTGTGCCCCTCGTATCACTTAAAGATTATGTAAAACACCGTGTCCACAGAAAATATAGGGGAATGCTGCCGGTACTGGCCCGTCATCCAAACAATATCTAATAGCGCCCTTGTCCTAATCTCCCATGATTTGAACATCTCTATATTAACCAATTACTACCACTACTGGCATAAGCGTGCCCCTCGTCTTACTTCTGGTTTATGTGAAACACCGTACCCATAGAAAATAATAGGGGAATGCTATTTGGTACAGGTCCTACTTTAATTCTTTGCTTATTAACTTAGATAAATTATTTAAATAAGCCTTTACTCTTGTCCTTACTATTTGTAACGACCCTGAAATTTCAAATTTTCAAATTGAGAATATTTAATTAATTTTAAATATTTGAATGATGATTTGACTTGAATTTCAAATTATCAGAAGGAATTGGCGATTAAATTTTTGAATTTAATCTATTGAAAGTTGAATAAAATTTGAATCTTCAATATTAAGCCGGTTAAAAATAATTTAAAGGCTTGGAAAATTCATATTGATAATACTGAAGATAATGGAAGCTTCAGAATTGAATTTGAAAGCGATTTGTTCAGTTTTGAAATTGTATCGTTTAAATTGAATTTAAAAATAGTCTTCCGAGGCACAGTCTCGGAATTTGACGAAATCAGTTTTATTGGGTCCGTAATATTGAATTATTACTGGATTTCAATTTTCGTATCTATCGGAATTGTTTTGTGAATATATGGCGTATAAACGCGTATAAAATTTAATTGAATTCAATTTGCATTTCTGTAACAACTGGGGTTTTGCCGGAATTATAATCATCAGTAAACGATCTATGTTGATAGATAAATTTGCTGTTTATTGTTGGAATTTTTATAACAATTAAATTTTCGTCAATTGACAAACTAATACTGGTTGTTAAATTTGAATTGGAAATTGTAAATCGATTTAAATTCTTTTGTTAAACTTTATTAATACGAAATGAATATATACACATAGTTTAAATTTAGCAACATGATTAAACAAAACAAATTAAAGAAAATATTTACAATAACAAATTAGATTTTTAAAAGAAAAAGAAAAAAAAATAAAAATAAAGTAACTCAACCCATACCTCACCCATACCCTAAAACCATACCCTAAGCCCATCCTTGTCTCGGTTAAAACACGAACCTGACCCCCCTCTTTCATTTCTCATTCGTAAACCTAAATCGATCAAAGAAAGAAAAAATGGCGGCCTAAAAAAAAAAATTTCGTTCGCTCGTCTCCGAACAACTAGGGCTTCGGCGATCGATTCTCTGGCGATTCAACCCCTCGATCCTCTGTAGCTCTGGCGTATGCAGTGTTGATGCGCTTTGCCTTGACTGGAATTAGGGCTTCTTCGCGTTCGTCTCTACCTCGGTCGTCTTCGTTTCGGTGAGAGGTGAGTAAAATCTCACATCTAATTTAATCTCAGAGTTATGCGATTTGGTGAATGGATTTACATGGCTTTGATGGTTTTTGATTTTGGTTGAACGGAGTTGATTTTGTAGTTGTCGGCACCATGTTGGTTCGTTTTTGGGTTACCCACGGCTTCGTTGATTTTCGAAAGCGAATTCGACAATGTTATTTTGTTCGACCTTGTCTTGTTCATGCTTCCACTGTTTCAATTGTGCGTTCGACGTTGCTCTTTATTTTGAGCTTGTTTCTGATCTGGATGTTGTTTCATGCCCATATGACATTCAAGTATAAAAATTGTTTCACTGAATAGTCATGAGTCTGATTCATTTTGAGGTTGGATTCATATTGTACCACTTGAGCCTGTACTTGCACTGTCTCTGACCTTTATGGCACGTATGTTGCATTTCATTTTGTTGTTGGTTGGTCAACACTTATTGTGGTTGTCACTGTACAGTGCATTTTAGTCTTCATATATGTGTTGCCAGTTGCCTCTGTTAGGCACTGATTCTCGATGATTCTTGAACATTTTTGTTGTAGTGCCATGTTTTGGTGCTTTCACCCTCATTTTGCTGTCTTCATGTTGTACCACTGCCTTGTGCATGTGGCCATTCGATTTGAGTTGTTTGTAGTTGTGTTGAGTCTTGGTAACAATGACTTGACCCTGCATTTTTGTCAATATTTTGACCCCTGCAGTTGTGTCGACTCTGATTTTGTTTACTGGTCTAGTTTCAGTTTGCATATATTTGTGAATAGTTCCTGCTTGGATTTGAACTGATTCATGTAACTTGGATTTGCATCCATTTTCTTTGTTGATGTTGAGGCTGCTGTTTATTTGAGTTTAAAGTGTTGTCTCATTCACTATCATCAGTTGCATTACATAGTTGCCAGTTGCATTGTATTCATATCGTAATTGAACCAGTCTTGTTGTACTTGAGTATAGCAACTGTAGTGTATAACTTCAATTGAGTCTGCACTTACCATGCTATAACTTGATCTCTTGTTTATGTATGCATCCCAGTCATACTTGTTGTCATATTAGTTTGCACTGCGATGGATCATTTCGGCTGTGACTTGTTCTCCAATGATTTCATTAGATTCATGTGTACTTGATTTCATTTTCCTTCACTTGAAATTGTTTTTTGTGCACTTGGTCATTGGGTCTTTGTACCTGCTGCACATGCTTGATCAGTTTCATTCATCCTTATTTATTTTTGTTGCCTTCACCCAAATTTCCATGCGGTGGCTGCAGTTATTGTTGCAGTTTTCCCTTGAATTCAAAGTGGGGCTGCAGTTCATTTTTATAAAGAATTTTGCACTTGATGAAATGTTCGGTAATGAGTTGTTTGGAAACTTGTTCTTGAGTTTGCTTGGGTATTGAACTGTTTCTTGCCTCTTTGATACTTGCAGTTTACTGACTTGACCTCTGCAGCTTTGATTGCTGTTAGTATTCACTGTTGTGATGATTTTATATGCTGTGGTGGCGAGGCAGTGCACGCGTGCGTGCACTGCAGCCACCCAAATCGACAGTTTTGAATTGATATTTCTTTGCGTCGTGATGCATTGATCTTTTATGTCGTATTGGCGAGGCCGTGCATGCGTGCGTGTACGGCAGCCAATAACACTGTTTATCTCTGTTGATGATTTAAATCTGCTGATTTATTGTTTAACACTGTTAAGTGTTATATTTTCGTTATCCGATTTCTTTGTTTAAAGAGTCGGATAGACGAGAATTATTGTGACTGTCGTCTATTTAAATTATTATTGCCTCTATGCACTAATAAACTGGTTTGAATTAGACTGACCTGTGTATTATTTTCTTTTGAATATAATACTCGGGTCAGACCGAGTATTTTTACAGCTTGAAGATTTTCGAGCAGCGAAGTTAGAGAGAGAGAGTAAAGAATCACTTTAGTTTTCAGAAGAAAATTGTATTTTAAGATATTCCGCTGTATCAGTATTAAAATTGTATAAACTCTGATGTATATAAAAAGATTTATAGTAATGAAATAAAGATTCATTTGTTTTAATTGATTGTTATTATCTGTGTTTCTGTGGCTGATTCTGTTTAAACCTTATAAACTAAATAACAATTCGTCTTTTTGAACGTTTCGAGTTGGTTTAATTACCGACTGGAGGCGGTCAAAAGGGGGAATGTTACAGCGTGGTATCAGAGCTTTGGTTTACACAAAGCTTAGTTTATGATGTTTAATATGAATAGTTACGAGAAACACTTTAAAAAGGAAACGTTTTTCAAATCCAAAGAAGTATAAAATTGTTTTTGAAAATAAAGATTTTTAACTTAAGAAAAGTTAAATTGAATTGAATTAGTATCAATAAATATATGATTTGAAATTTAACTAAAGGAAGTTAAATAAAATTGAACTTGATTTGATAAATTATTGAGATGAAAAGTTAAACTTGAAAGATAAGTGATTATATGATATGAATTGGGAAGTTTAAATTAATAAGTTGTATAACTTATAAAATGAGAAAATTTAAGTAAAACCAGTTTTTAAATGGTTAAACAGTTTTGTTAAGTAAAACAAAATCTGCATTTTGAAATGTGATATGAATTTGACTTTAGTAAAAGTTAAATAAAATAGAATTTCAAATAAATTTGAGGGAAACTTAAGTTGTATGGTGAAAATAAATGCAAGTGAAGATAAAATGAAACATGGCTTAAGTAATAGTGAATCAAATTGAATTTGATATCAAAATGAATTAATAAAGTGAAGGAATGAATATGAAATTGAGTTATATAAAGGAAATTCAACTTTAATTGTAAAAGTGAATTTGTGAATATGGTGAGTATAAAAATTCAATCTGAATTAGAATATAAACCAATGGAAATTAAGTGTGTTAAACCAAATTGAATGTAAGCAAAGTAAATAAATTTGGTTAAGTTGAATGTGCATTGGTTGCTAGTTGATTGTATGGAAATTCATTAAGTATTAATGAAATTGAATTTATGGAATTTGGAAGCTATGTAAATTGAATTCAAATTGAAAGGTAAGAAATCTAAAGAGAATCAAATTTGATTTGAATTGAAAGCGAACTAACTTGAATATAAATTAGTGAAAGTGAACTAATTGGATATGAATGAATGTTAGTAAAATCCAATGTGAATGAATCAAATGCGGTTAGATTGAAAACCAAGTCGATGAATGATTTATTAAAGAACTAGTTGATTATCTTGGAATGGAAAACTGATAAATTTATATAATAGTTTAAATTGGAAATTTTGAATTATTACAAACGGCTTAAATTGAAGATTTGAAAAGATTGATATTATATTGGAATTGTATAAGTGTTAAAAGTGAAATATTTAATGGATTTCATAAGTGGATGAAAAGTTTCAGAATTAAAAGTTTTATAATGTGAAGTTATAAAATGAATCGAAGTTGCGAAATAAAAGAAATTATAAGTAATTTACTTATAAATTAAATTCTGATATAAAATTGAGTTATAAAGGAATGGTTAATAAAGCAATTTTTATAAATTGAAGTCTTTATAAATAGGAATAGAATGTATAAACGTTGTTTATAAATTCGAAACTAACTTATTTTTGATAAGTAAATTTTTATAACTTGTTAAAAAATGTATATTCACAATTTTGGACCGTGAATACATATTGAATAAAATGGACATATGTTTGGGAAAGTGATATTTTAAAATGAAGTAATTGTTTTAAAAAGATGTTTTCAAAGACATTGAATATCGAAACCATAGATTTCAACATTCATTGTTGAAATAGACGTTTTCGAATATAAGGAAATGGTGGACTATAACACTATTGTTATAGTAAATGATTTCCGAAAGGAAATGTTTTGTATAGTATTGGGATTTATACATCTATCAAAATTTCGAATCCCTATACTAGTGATTTTGAGTTGTCGTAACGATGTTTTACGTAACATTCGTTTTAACTCAAATAAAAAAATGTGAAAGAGAATGATTTCCTTAAAGATGAAATATATACTTAATTTTGATTAAAGTATATCGAATATTTTCAGATGTTGAAAATAAAATGGATTGTGAATTACTTATTTTTAAATAAGTATGGAAATGTTTTTCCAATATGAAATGAAATGTTGTGAATATATTCCGTAAGGGATAAATGATTTGAAATTCATTTTTTTGAAGTCGAAGTTGAAAAGTTAAATGAGAGATTTGAACAATTTGTTCAATTTGAAATTTTTCAAAAAAAGATTGAATCGTTAAGTTAAAATTGAGTTTAACTTCGACATCAAAGACAATATAAGTTGAGCTTTGAATTTCAGATGATGATTTGGATTGCATGTCTAACATTGTGAATTGATGACATAGCAATTGATCTCTATTAAATATATATCTGTTGGTGGCGGAGAATTTATTCTCTTAGCTTAACACCCTTCTCTAAGACGTACGAGCTCAGAGGTTATATATCGATAGACATCAATTCTGTGTTGAGAATTGACGATGTAGCGTGAAATCCAAATCGAATGTGAAAGTCGATAATAAATGGAATTTTGAATATGAATTAGGTTTGAGATAACCTTAAATTTCCAAATCGACTTAGAGGGAAATTTTGAATCCTCTATTTTGTTATGAATATGAGATATGTAAGTTTTTAGAACTTATATATATGAATGCGGTGAATTGAAAACCGTTAGTTTAGAAAGACATTGTTATGGAAATCTTATGTATGTTTACATGGATATGATATGTACGAAATGTGAAATGAAAGTACTACATATATGATATTATGTTTTCTTAACTGAGGATGTGGAAAAGTACCTTCCATTTATTATTGGAGAAGGTATTGGAACTCGTGAAGAGTGTCCATTTGAAATTCGTAGCTACGTAGAATTTTAGTCAGAGTGACTATTTGAATCGGAAATCCTTCGCGATAGTTCATCGCGATGAGATTAGATTTGATTGATGATTAGCGTAATTTGAGGGGCGAGATGCCCACAGTTACAAGCGATTCCACTGGGATAGTGGCGTAACCGCCGAGTAAACTGCAATCTAATGTCAGGCGAAATTTGAGGGGCGTGATGCCTACAGACACGAGCGATTCTACTGGGATAGTAGCGTAACCGCCGTGTGTACTGCAATCTATGGCGACAACCATGGCGAAATTTAAGAGATGAGAAATCTACAGCCACAAGCGACTCTACTGGGATAGTAGCGTAACCGCCGGGTGGAACTGTAATCCATGGGGGAACGTGCTTTCCATATCCATTTTTAAAAGAATTTTTAAAAAGTATTTTCACTGGGAATTGAAGCAAGTATATTTAGTACTTGGAGATTTTTAGACCTGCGCCTGGCCAGCGTATGCCTAATGTCTGTGAGAACGAAGATGGACTTGTTAAATTTCGAGTTAGCAAGTATTTTCAAACTGTAAATAGCAAATCAATAATTGAAATTAAAATTTCAAAATTCCTACTTAATGAACTAAGGAAGAGGATCTTTGAAATGTTTTGAAAGTCCACAGCTTTGGAAGAGATATATATTATATAAATCTCTAACGTGAAGAATTTTAAGTTTGAATCTGAGTGTGGTAAATTAAAAATTTTGGTAAAAGATTTTTGTGTCTTGATTGTAGAAACCAATAAATAAAACTAGTGAGATTAAACAAACGGAATGAATCCTATATTCATTTGATTGTAATAAGTTTTAAGCATTAGGAAAAAATTGACTAGAGCATAAATATCGATGAAATTTTAACAACCTTTCCTTTTCGTGGACGAAAAGTTTTTAAGGAGGGGAGTTTGTAACGACCCTGAAATTTCAAAATTTCAAATTGAGAATATTTAATTAATTTTAAATATTTGAATGATGATTTGACTTGAATTTCAAATTATCAGAAGGAATTGGCGATTAAATTTTTGAATTTAATCTATTGAAAGTTGAATAAAATTTGAATCTTCAATATTAAGCCGGTTAAAAATAATTTAAAGGCTTGGAAAATTCATATTGATAATACTGAAGATAATGGAAGCTTCAGAATTGAATTTGAAAGCGATTTGTTCAGTTTTGAAATTGTATCGTTTAAATTGAATTTAAAAATAGTCTTCCGAGGCACAGTCTCGGAATTTGACGAAATCAGTTTTATTGGGTCCGTAATATTGAATTATTACTGGATTTCAATTTTCGTATCTATCGGAATTGTTTTGTGAATATATGGCGTATAAACGCGTATAAAATTTAATTGAATTCAATTTGCATTTCTGTAACAACTGGGGTTTTGCCCGAATTATAATCATCAGTAAACGATCTATGTTGATAGATAAATTTGCTGTTTATTGTTGGAATTTTTATAACAATTAAATTTTCGTCAATTGACAAACTAATACTGGTTGTTAAATTTGAATTGGAAATTGTAAATCGATTTAAATTCTTTTGTTAAACTTTATTAATACGAAATGAATATATACACATAGTTTAAATTTAGCAACATGATTAAACAAAACAAATTAAAGAAAATATTTACAATAAAAAATTAGATTTTTAAAAGAAAAAGAAAAAAAAATAAAAATAAAGTAACTCAACCCATACCTCACCCATACCCTAAAACCATACCCTAAGCCCATCCTTGTCTCGGTTAAAACACGAACCCGACCCCCCTCTTTCATTTCTCATTCGTAAACCTAAATCGATCAAAGAAAGAAAAAATGGCGGCCTAAAAAAAAAATTTTTTCGTTCGCTCGTCTCCGAACAACTAGGGCTTCGGCGATCGATTCTCTGGCGATTCAACCCCTCGATCCTCTGTAGCTCTGGCGTATGCAGTGTTGATGCGCTTTGCCTCGACTGGAATTAGGGCTTCTTCGCGTTCGTCTCTGCCTCGGTCGTCTTCGTTTCGGTGAGAGGTGAGTAAAATCTCACATCTAATTTAATCTCAGAGTTATGCGATTTGGTGAATGGATTTACATGGCTTTGATGGTTTTTGATTTTGGTTGAACGGAGTTGATTTTGTAGTTGTCGGCACCATGTTGGTTCGTTTTTGGGTTACCCACGGCTTCGTTGATTTTCGAAAGCGAATTCGACAATGTTATTTTGTTCGACCTTGTCTTGTTCATGCTTCCACTGTTTCAATTGTGCGTTCGACGTTGCTCTTTATTTTGAGCTTGTTTCTGATCTGGATGTTGTTTCATGCCCATATGACATTCAAGTATAAAAATTGTTTCACTGAATAGTCATGAGTCTGATTCATTTTGAGGTTGGATTCATATTGTACCACTTGAGCCTGTACTTGCACTGTCTCTGACCTTTATGGCACGTATGTTGCATTTCATTTTGTTGTTGGTTGGTCAACACTTATTGTGGTTGTCACTGTACAGTGCATTTTAGTCTTCATATATGTGTTGCCAGTTGCCTCTGTTAGGCACTGATTCTCGATGATTCTTGAACATTTTTGTTGTAGTGCCATGTTTTGGTGCTTTCACCCTCATTTTGCTGTCTTCATGTTGTACCACTGCCTTGTGCATGTGGCCATTCGATTTGAGTTGTTTGCAGTTGTGTTGAGTCTTGGTAACAATGACTTGACCCTGCATTTTTGTCAATATTTTGACCCCTGCAGTTGTGTCGACTCTGATTTTGTTTACTGGTCTAGTTTCAGTTTGCATATATTTGTGAATAGTTCCTGCTTGGATTTGAACTGATTCATGTGACTTGGATTTGCATCCATTTTCTTTGTTGATGTTGAGGCTGCTGTTTATTTGAGTTTAAAGTGTTGTCTCATTCACTATCATCAGTTGCATTACATAGTTGCCAGTTGCATTGTATTCATATCGTAATTGAACCAGTCTTGTTGTACTTGAGTATAGCAACTGTAGTGTATAACTTCAATTGAGTCTGCACTTACCATGTTATAACTTGATCTCTTGTTTATGTATGCATCCCAGTCATACTTGTTGTCATATTAGTTTGCACTGCGATGGATCATTTCGGCTGTGACTTGTTCTCCGATGATTTCATTAGATTCATGTGTACTTGATTTCATTTTCCTTCACTTGAAATTGTTTTTTGTGCACTTGGTCATTGGGTCTTTGTACCTGCTGCACATGCTTGATCAGTTTCATTCATCCTTATTTATTTTTGTTGCCTTCACCCAAATTTCCATGCGGTGGCTGCAGTTATTGTTGCAGTTTGCCCTTGAATTCAAAGTGGGGCTGCAGTTCATTTTTATAAAGAATTTTGCACTTGATGAAATGTTCAGTAATGAGTTGTTTGGAAACTTGTTCTTGAGTTTGCTTGGGTATTGAACTGTTTCTTGCCTCTTTGATACTTGCAGTTTACTGACTTGACCTCTGCAGCTTTGATTGCTGTTAGTATTCACTGTTGTGATGATTTTATATGCTGTGGTGGCGAGGCAGTGCACGCGTGCGTGCACTGCAGCCACCCAAATCGACAGTTTTGAATTGATATTTCTTTGCGTCGTGATGCATTGATCTTTTATGTCGTATTGGCGAGGCCGTGCACGCGTGCGTGTACGGCAGCCAATAACACTGTTTATCTCTGTTGATGATTTAAATCTGCTGATTTATTGTTTAACACTGTTAAGTGTTATATTTTCGTTATCCGATTTCTTTGTTTAAAGAGTCGGATAGACGAGAATTATTGTGACTGTCGTCTATTTAAATTATTATTGCCTCTATGCACTAATAAACTGGTTTGAATTAGACTGACCTGTGTATTATTTTCTTTTGAATATAATACTCGGGTCAGACCGAGTATTTTTACAGCTTGAAGATTTTCGAGCAGCGAAGTTAGAGAGAGAGAGTAAAGAATCACTTTAGTTTTCAGAAGAAAATTGTATTTTAAGATATTCCGCTGTATCAGTCTTATTAATTTATCCTAAGTCTTAAAATAAGACTTATTTTGTTCTATTTCTTATTACAACCTACATTATAATCATGCTTATTACTTAACCCAAATTCTAAGTGTGAAAATAAGCTTCTTTTCTTCTTTTATTCTTTTCAGTTATAATTCTAAGTTATAGCTAGGCCAATCTCTTTAATTCGGTCCAATTAATATCATAATTAGGCTTAATTTCAGTCCAACTCCATTTATATTACAGTCTTTATAATTTACATCTTATATTCCATTATTTTAGATTTCTTACAATTTAATCCAATTTCGCGTTAATTCTATTCTAATCCATACGCGAAGAAGAAGGAGGAATAAAAGTAAACTGAAATTAGAAGGAAATCCAAGGCGTAAGAAGATGTAAATAACGCATAAATGACAGTAAATAAACTAAAATACTGTAAATAAACTGTAAATAAATTGAAAAGCTAGAAATAAACTAAAATTAACTGAAAATAATTCTAAAAACTGTAAAAAAAATTACTAAAAAGGTTACTCCAAAAATCATAGTAAAACTACAACTATTGGAAACCCATTTATTTTAAATTACTTAAAGAAATTTAAAATAATTACAATCACTCACCTCTGGTCCTTAGCTCTTCCCTTTGGGCCTTCACGGATCTACTTGGGTTGTTAAATATTTTTATTTAAAATAATTTCCTCCTTGGAAAATTATTCCGCTCAAGGTCCTTCCTGAATAGGTGAACCCAATTGGAGAAAATTTAAGAATGAGAAAAAGTGTTAGGTCTAGGGTTCTATTTAAAGGGGTAGAAGTGGATCTCAAACCGTTGGATTTGGGGATTGAATAGGATTCAACCACGTCATAGGCTGAATATGAGCCATCAGATGCAAGAATAGAAGGACCAGATTGAAATAAAGAATGCAAAACACGTCATCGGAAGCCTCTGGAACGAATGGAATGAAGAAAAAAATTTCGTTCTTGAACATAGGCGGGTCGACCGCCCTTGTGCCCATAAGCCGGTCGACCTGGCCTATTTATTTTTTTTTCTTTTTTCTGCTTATTTTGTTTAATTCATATCTCGTTCATTTAAGCTCGAATTCTGACGTTCTATATATGGAAATTGACCAAAAAATTACCATGGACACAATGGTGCAACTCCCGTAGCTCAATTCTAAAAATTTCACAAAGTTATTTTATTATTTAATTAATTAACGAATTAATTATCATAGGTTAAAATTTTGGGTTGTGACAACAACAGAAATCTCAATACACAGAAGTCACTAATACAAAAGCAACTGACAGTGTGAATAGAAACAACTGGAAATAACCAAAAGCTGATCAGATAAATATGGATCTCCAAGCAAAGCTCCAAAGGTGAGTCTCAAATGCTGTGACACTCAGTCTGACCCGAGCATAAAGCAAAACATAAAACACTCGAGTCAGGATTAACATTCTTATGCAAGTAAATCAACTCAAGTGAAATGTCCAAGTGAAATGCAATATAACTTAAAGGATGTTTGGGATTCCTATCCTCTAAGGATCCATTAAACAATCTACATACATTGTACAATACGCTACATATATAAATGTCTATAGTAAAGTAAAATATTAAAATAGCATTAAGGCGTTACCCATATCTCCCTTAACACATTTTATATAAATGTCGTAGTCTATACAGTACTGTAAACTCCACCAAACCGTTGGGCTATCAGGGAGCACTCCATAGGTACGACACAAACCAAACTCGTAGAAGGCACGATAAGGCATGTGACAAGGCATGCGAGGCAATGCCAGGGTAGGATTCTACCGTTGCACTCCCAGACTAGTGGTAACGCATAGCAGCTACTACCGTCCACCTCGCGACACACTCCCAAATTAAAGGTGCACCCAATCAAATCACAAAGTAATAGAATGGTATCAAAGAAATGTGCCTCATAGGGGGAGCGACCCCACTTGGCCAGGTATAGCTCCTATTTTAGCCACATCAACCTGACTCGAGGGAGTCTGGCACTACAAGAAAAGTTATTTTTGATAACGCCAATTGATAATGCTTTTTTCTGTAGTGTTATTGTTTATGCTAAATTGTTTTATTCAAAGCAGGGAATTAACATGTAACGCTTTCAGAAAACTAAAACCTTCAATTATTTTGATGGCCGCCAATTCTTTCAATTATTTCACTCTTTTTTCGTTCCCTTTCTTCCCCTCTCTCTCTATCAAACCAGAAGAAACCGTTCTCTCTACCTTACAATCCCTAAATCACTCATTCCTAAACCCTTATTATCGGATCTAGTTCAAAGAGGAGCTTGGTGCACCTGGATCGATCGATTAAAAAAATTGTAAAGCTAGGGGCGTACAGGAGAAGTACATACGAAATTCATAAAGCAAGGAGATCGGTGAGCGTATGGTATGCTTGAATGTGATCTATTTTTTCAATAGACCATGCCATTAAGTAATTTATATTCAAATATAATTTTGTGGAATTATTATAGCTGCACTAGGATTCTATGATATGGTGAAAATAGGAATTCATGTTGTTTACGCTCCAAGTATTTAATTTCTATCAAAATTTTAATTGAAAATAAAATTGACTTTTATACTTTCCCTCTTTGTTTTAATCAGTATAAAAACTGGAATGTATTAAATTAATCGGAAGGAGAGTTTTAAAGCCAATTTTAACTTCCGTTTTACTTTAGTTTGGTATCCGTAAGTTTACCCAAATAAGTATTCATATTAGAGAGAGAGGGGGGACAAATCTGTATGATGGTCTGGTTAAGGACCGATGTAATAAACAGAGTGGTTTATCAGATCAATTTCTTGGGCATAAGAATATCGAAAAATTATGTATTTTTATCATTATATATCATTACTGCTTTGACACTGAGATGACAAATGAGAGATCCAATGACCGATTCGCAGCAATAGTGTAAACACTTCGATTTTTTTTTAGTATTATATATGTTGTAGTATCGGTATATATTTTCTTAATTGTTATGATAAGCATTTGGTTTACCTGGGTTTTGAAAAGAAATTCTTTCGTGCTCTAAAAAGATGACAAAATCATAACAAAAATATTCACACCCATACCAGATCTCCAGGGCCGTTCAATTATTTTTTGGATAAGGGACATGTTTGGCTGACCTTTGTACCTCTTGGAAAAGGAAAGAAGATATGTTCTGAATTCAATCTATACATATTAAGTGTTATGATCAGCTTAGGAAGTAAGCTTCTTTTTGAAACGCTGAGAACATGGCATCTTTTGAAAAAGAAAAAAAAAGTTTGTGCCTACTGCTATTATGCGGTTAGGTTCAGCACAAACTACATGAAACCAATGGGGTAAATTCGTTTTCATGTCATATAAGACTCACTATCCTTTACCAACTACGCTGAACTGTGGAGACTTTTTCTCGGACAAAAACTATATTAAGATTAACATAATAGTTTGGAAAGGTTTGAACTTTTAATAGTTTATCTACCTGCCTTTATTGTGTAAATAAATTTGCACAATCTAGGTCCATTTCACCAAAACAGGCACAAAATAATTGCAGAATATTTTCATTCATCTTATCGCTTTGAATTTGTCAAAATATCGTACTTCCTTCCACGTAGTTATGTGTATTTTGACATTATCTCAAATGGAAACAACCTTAATTTAATATTTGTCAGTTTTTTTGTTTTATGCACTTGAACAAGCACACACTAGTTCCAAGGTGTAAAAATATGTATTGGTAAAACTTCCTTTTATTATTACAGAATAATGAGAAATGAGGGTGTAAGCCAGTCTATTCTAGTAAGTGGAGAAAGTGGTGCAGGTAAAACAGAATGCACCAAGATGCTTATGCGTTATCTTGCCTATTGGAGGAACAATAGTTCCTGAAGGTCGCACTGTTGAGCAACAAGTCCTGTAGGTAAACTAGTTTACTAATATCCTCTTTGGTATAATAACCATACTGTATTGATCAATAAGCATATCATAATTTTTTATTAAAATCTTTTCCAGTCCAACCCTGTTCTTGAAGCATTTGGAAATGCAAAGACGATCAGAAACAATAACTCAAGGTAAGCAGTATAACATTATTTCAAATTAATTTTCAACAAGTAATGTCATTGGGAAAGTTATAAAAACCATGTTGAAAGTGATGCAGGCATCATAAAGAAATTAATAATGGTTAGGTAATCTAACTAACTTAAGTTCACATGTCGAATAATTGATTCTCCATTCAATACATTTGCTTCCAAAATCTTATGATAATATGCATTGAAGATGATATACTATAAATATTGATCCAAAACCAATTGCAGATGGATTGATTTATGAGGTTGTAGATATTGTTTGCTTCATCTAATTTAATAAATTGTCATTTTTCATAAAATATCTGAATTCTTATTTCAATAGTAGCAAAAATGTTTGATTTTGTCAATCATCGCTTACTATTTGATCTGCACAGCTGAATGATGTGCACATAAATGTGTATATTTTTACCACCATATTTAATCTATTTAAATTAAATAAATGATCATATCGGGTATTTTAACTTGTTTAAACCAAAATTCATATTATTTTCTAATCGTCACATATTCATCTTCATCCAAGGGCAAAATGGTCATTTTTGTGCATATATTAATTTGAGAAAATTTAATTAGAAATTTCTATATTTTTATAGGAATTTGGCTTCATATACAAGTGGTTACATGATGATATATGCATGCACAAGAGTGAAGATAACAAATGAAGATGGAAATAATTCAAAGTGAAGATAATGGAGAACCCCACCTACCCACCTACCTTAATGTACAAATTAGAGGCTAATGCACATGCTTATGGAATTAATGGCTTCATGTACATTTAAGTGAGGGATTATTGAAGCTAATGATAACTTGGCCACCACACTTCCTACAAGGGCATTTTGGGCATTCCCCAAAAATATGAATTAGGGTTTAACACTTGTATAAATACCCCTTATCTTCATGTAACCCTCTCTCTTGGTTAGTCTCTCTTTAGCTTAGTTTAGGCTCAAAATAAAAGAAAGCTTTTCTTTTCTTTTTCCATGGCTACTTAGCCATTTGTTTCATGTAATTTTTTTTATGCAACTTTAATATATTTCTCTTTTCTTCTCTTGTTTATTTTCCTTTCATGTTGTAGTGTAGATCTAGTTTACTTATGCAAGTAGAATAATTTTTCCTTTCATTTTTGCTCTCGTTTTCTCTTCTTGTTTCATGTTGCTTTCTACATTTGTTCATATGATAACAAATATGAGAGCTTAATCCCTTCAATTTAGGGGTAATGAAGCTCTCTAGTATGTAGATCCAACATTTTGTTGTTTAGGTTCTCTTTTGTGCTTAATGAGAATGATTGAAGTGGTTTAATGATGGTTGTTTAGCTTTGAATTTGATAGTCTATGTTGTTCATAACAAATAGGCTATGCTTAAACAAACAAAACACAAATTGCCTCTTCATCTACATATGATTATGGCAAAGAAGTGAATATTGAAATTAAAATTTGATGGCTTATATTTCTAATTAATAGTTAATAGGCCATGCTTAAAATAGATTTTGCTTTCAACTTTGTTGTCAAATTTTATGAGATTTAAAAGTGTATTAGTGGTTGTGTTATAGTTTGATGGTTTATATTGGGCTAATTAATAGCACAAATATACCATACTTATGATAAACACATCAACTAATTCACTAATGACAAGAAAAGAGAGATCATAACTTCATTTTGTTGATTTATGTGATCTAGAGAGTGGAAATTGCCTCTAAATTGTCTTAACACTCTCATATTTTTATCAATTTTCTTTTGTTAGTTTTCTACATTTTTAGCTTAACTTTAACTCGACTTTGGTATAATTTGATTGAATAGAATTTTAAAATCATCAATTCCCTGCGGATCGACCCGTATTCGCCACGTGCTACTTTCGTACACCGTGCGCTTGCGGTAAATTTTTAATTTAAATTCGTTCGACGGTTTTCTAAACCGATAGAATTTCCGTCGACGAACAAATTTTTGACGCCGTTGCCGGGGAGTTTGTTTTGATTTTGATTTTCTATTCTTCGAATTATTTTCATTTGAGTTTTTCTTGTTTTAATTTTTGTGTTTGTTTATATTTAAAAAAAAATTGTGTATGTTTGTGGTGTGATTTTGTTTGTGTGCTTGTTTTCTCGTTTTTTATTTGCTTTGCATCTTTATATAAAAAACATACAATTTCAAAACAAAAAAAAAAGAATATTTTATTTCTTTTCTTTTACAATATTGCATTTACATTTTTTTTCTTCACTATTGCATTTTTTTCCTCTGTTTACATTCAAAAAGAAAAAAAACATCACCAGCCACTGTTCCTCACTGCCAATCAAGCTTCATTCACTCACTGTTCACCTCTGCCCACTTCAACACTTCACTGCATCCTGCCTTCATCATTCACCAACATCAAAGTTCCCAGCAAAACCACAACCTCACCACATCCCCTACTCATCTTCATAACAGCCAAACCATAACAACACCGCAAGTTGCTCAATACTGTCAACCCACAACTTCACAACCTCCTCCCTGTCGATTAACAACTGCCTTCTTCCACCAACAACCCACCGCCACCCCGTTCATCCACTACAACTCTGATATCATACTCACTAAAACAAACATCAGTGCACATACATACTGTCAAATCTAACTACTTCAAATTGCTACTCATCACTCCACTGACAACATTCATTCAACACAGTACCACTCCATCTCCAACAAGACATTTCCTCCAACCACTTCTCAACCACAACATCATCACTCATTATTCACACACCACTTCATCACACTACATTCAACATTAGTGAAAACTATTCAGACCAAACAACAGCAGCCCATTCCTCCCCACTATTGCAAACATATTTTCTGATACAAACACTGTGCACACAATTGTGCTACATCATTTGTATTACTACATTACTGCCTTACAACATTTCCATATTCCCACTGCACTACTGCCTGCTACTTGCCTTCATTACCTCAATACAACATACAATCAACGTCCCATAGTTAAATCACTTCATACAAACTCATTCACCTGCCATCATCAACAGTGCACCATAAATCTACCATTTTTCCCACTTCAACTGCCTAATCTCCATCGCAAACTCCCACTGCCTCACTTTCTTCGACCAACATTTCACTTTGCAAATTGCAAATTCACATTGCAAATTGCCATCATCTATCACTATCACCAACCCACTAACTTCACCACTGTCCAACAAAACTCCTCAGCTTTCACAGCAGCAACTTTCATAAACCACCGACTTCACAAACCACCACGAACCACTATCGCGATTCTGATAATCACCCTTCATACCACTGCACATCAGACCTTCCGGCAACAAACAATCACCGTAAACTTGCATACCTCATCAACAAAAGCCATCACCTGTAACTCTCGCTTGACCATCCACCTTCTACACAGTCACGCAACCCGAAAAAAAAATTCTTTCCTACACCAGAGACCTCGCCAACAGCTTCTGATCCGCGACTTCCATCAACGCCACCTAAAACCCAAACCCAGTCTTCATCACGAAATCGACAGTCCACCGATCGATCGAACCAAAATATTCCAGCCTAACAACTGAGCATTACCACAGTCAACAAAAACCCTCACCTTGTTCATCTCCGACCCACGACCTGAGTAGAAATCGAACAATCCTTGCCTCGCTACTCAATTCGAACTCGCACCCCGAAGCTGGACCGCATCAACTTCGCAATCCCCTCTTACGATCATCGAATTGCCGGAATTGAGCAGTCTTTTAATTGAGAATTTTTTTTTCTACGATCAAACGATTTCGTTTTTCTGAATTTATTTGACTTTGTTAAGAGAGAAGGGGATTTTGTTTAGAGAGAATACGTTGTGGTTAGAAGGCCCGTAGTGGACTGGGCTTGTGAGTTTTCAAAGAATAAACGCATTTTTGTTTTCTTTATAAAAAAAACCAAAAAAAAAGTATTTTGTTTTAGTTTATGATGGTTTTGTGAATTTTTTTAGAATCACTTGTTTTTATTCTCTCTAAAAGAAAAATCGTTTTAGGTTTTATTTGATTAGTGAATTTTGACTGTGGATATTTGCTTTGAGTTCCAAAATTTGGCGGTTTGTTGGGTTTCATTTCTTCTAGTTTCTTCCTCAAATATTTTTTTTATTTTTTTTAAGTAAAACGCTACTTTTAAGTTTCTTTTTCAAATCAAAAAAAAACAAAAAATTAAAAAAAAACAAAAAAAAACCTGTATATATATTTTGTTTTTATTTCAGGTTGCCAAAGTAGAATTGCAGAAGGAGCAGAAATGCTAGCTAAAATAAATTGCTTCCGTGCTGAGCTTGCCCAAAAAAAAACTGCTTGCTTATTTATATTTTTCTTTTTATTTGCCTTGCATTGTATATATCTATTGTTTTTGTTTGTCTTGCATTGTTGTTTGCTTGCATTTAAAAAAAACAAAATCCATTCGTAGTTGCATTGTTAATACACGTTTAATTTCTGCTTTGCATTTCATCCTAGAATTTTGATTAGTAATAACGGTTAGACATCGATAACTTTTAATTGTGTATTGACAAGTTGTTTTCTTTGAACAATTTAATTTCTCGGTGTCTAGGCTACGGTAGAGTAATAACCATTTATAAATATTACGGTGATTCGTAAATATTATAGTGGTTGTTCCTCTGAAGGTACTTAAACCTTCGGCTGCATTGCTACGGTGATTCATGGTGCACCGATAACCCCTGCCCATTACCTAGCTGAGAACTATCTTGTTGATTTAAGACAAAGTGTGATTATACAATTTTGAGTTAACTTAGGATAAATCATTTGTAATTAACCATTGCATTCATTTACTTGCATTAGTTCATGCATATTTAAAAAAAATTTCAAAATCCAAAACTAAAAAAATTGTATATATTCCTTTTTCTTTGAAATTTTTAAATCCTTTCTCTTTGAAATTTCAAAAATCCAAAAAAATTTAGAAAAACCAAAATAATAAAAAATTATAAAACCTTTTCAAAAACAAAAAAAAATTGAAAAACCAAAAAAAACAAAACAAAAATCAATTTCCCTTTTGAAAAATAAATTTTATTTGTAAATATTTTTCCTTTAAAAAAATCAACAAAAACATTCTTGAAAATGTCCGAGTTTCCCCACTCACGGGAATTTTACAATAGTTGTGAAACTCAATATAATCCATATGATTTCACTCCAAATTTGTATGGATATTTTAACAACAACTATTGCTTAAATGATTCAAATTTTGAACCACAAAATTTTCAAAACGATGACTAACCCTCAAATCTTGAAAAGAGCATTTCGTCTTTACTTGAAATCTCTACACAACAAAATCAAATGATAAATGATTTGTGTAATTCATATTTGGGCAATGATTCAAATCAAAGTTTTCAAAATAATCAAAATTTGAATTCACTTCGAAATTCAAACAATTTCGAGTATAACCCATGCCAATTCAATTTCGAACTCCAAAATGAATTTCAAAATCAAAACGAAAATGTGATCGACTTTTCAAATACTTTTGGCAATGGGAATAATCTCGACTATGATGTAAGTGAAAATTTTTGTTCTCAACAAATCCAAATCGAAAATCCTCAAGCTAATAATTATAAATTGGATTTTGTTGAACAAATGAACGAAATTTACGATGATCACACGGATTCGTTGTTTGAAACTTATATGAAACAACGTAAACAAAAAAAATCAAATTCCAACGTGTGACGAGTCAAACAATAATCCATCTTTTACCCAAATCGATGATTTTCAAATAACAACTTTTGAAATTGAAAACGAAAATCTTAACGAAGTTGTTGAAAACACGGTAATTGAGTTGGATTTCAATTCTTTTGAGGGTGTAGAACCAAATTTAAAATTCGATCTTCCTTTTCTCGATTTCAAAATTTTGAATACAACAACTTTGGATTTTGAACTTGAGATACGCAATGAAGTTGTTGATAATCCAACAAAGGAAGTCAAATTTAATGAACACGAATTTTTTGGACTTTTTGAAAACGAGTCGTTAAACTCTGATGGGGAAGATTTAAATCACCAATTTGATTCTGAAGAACTTTTCAATGAACAGCTTGAATTTCAAGTTGGTGAAAATAAACTTGAACTTCAATCAATCGTTTTATCAACCCCAAAAATCATTGAAAATAAAACGACTCGTATAATTTTTAATAAAACGGCATTCGTTTCTCCAAATCCAAATTCAAATTCGAAATCTTGTATGGTTTGGTTTTTCGAGCTTAAGCTGTGTCTCATATACTCGACGAGACAAATGAATCGGTCTTTGGAAGATCGTTTCATTTACTTCTTGACGATATTTTTTTTTGAACTCTTGTAAATAATAATCTTTTCGTTTTCATGTAAATATAGGTCATCTTTTTATTTTATTTTATTTTTCTCCTTCCACTTGGGTTGACTGTGGGGGCACAGTCAAAAATCAAGTGTGGGGGGAGACTCATCATCATTTTTCAATTTTCATGGTTTATTTTTGCATTTCCTTTTTTTATAAAAAAAATTAAAAATTTACAAAATCTAAAAAACAAATTTTCTATTGATTTATTTTTAAAGAAGCACTAGGATATATATATGATTTTGGTTTATTAAATTGAAATTTTTGAAAATTTATTCGTCTAAACAAAAATAAAAATGAAGTTTGATTACAAATAATAATGGTTTAACTAGTATATAGGAAGATTCATACGTGATAATTATGAAATATATCCTAATAGAAAATCTTTGTTTTAAAAAGTGGTTGATTTAAAGTAAAGGATATAACATTTTTTTGTCTTCTAAGTTAAATGATGCTAAGATGATTTTGCGAAACTCTCTCTCTAAAAACAAAAAACAAAAAAAATTCTTGTATATATGTATATATTTTCTTAATAAACACCTACAGTCATGTGTTCACACTCATGTGTTCACTTGCCATGCTCTGTACCCTTCTCACGTAAGCCCGAAAGGCAGTGCACGATCAGTACATCTGGCCACAGTTTATCTGAGTTAGGTGTGTGTATATAAAAATTATTTTACTAATAACGCCTATAGTCAATAAGTTTTGACACTTGTGTGTTCACTCGTCACGCTCTGTATTCCCCTCACATCAGTCCGCAAGGCAGTGAATGGGTAATATATCTGGCCTCAGTTTATCTGAGTTTGGCATATGTAAATATTGCTAATATCAACAAAAATTTTCAAAAGAAAAAAATGGAGAGAGTAAGCAATTGAAATCCAAGCACTATTTTAACTTATTCGATTTGACTTGTTATTGAAAAGAAATAAAATTACCACTTTGATAAACTTTGATAATCAACTAAGGATCCATTTTATAATTACACTTTGTTATCAACCGAAACAACGAGTTAAACTATAGTCTATTTGATTATGATAACTTAATTTTTGTTGGAAATTTTGACGAGTAAATGACTTAAATTTCAAGATAATAACAAAACCTATATTTAACTTATTTGTGTCGATTTAAAAGTAAACCCTTCATTTGTATATATTTTCAAAAACTCACATTCATCTCTTTGTAAATAAATCTTGCATTTTGTAAATATTTTCATTCAGCATTTGGATTTTGTGGGTAGTATCCGCTGAAAACCCTCACGAGACAACAATCGTCCTACTGGGGACATCCAGAGGTTTAACGGCTTATTGCATACGCTCAATGCAATCGTGCTCCCAACGAAAATGGATTTATCTTAGCTTTTCCTTTATTCGAGGACGAATAAAAAGATAAGTGTGGGGGTATTTGATGTGCACATAAATGTGTATATTTTTACCACCATGTTTAATCTATTTAAATTAAATAAATGATCATATCGGGTATTTTAACTTGTTTAAACCAAAATTCATATTATTTTCTAATTGTCACATATTCATCTTCATCCAAGGGCAAAATGGTCATTTTTGTGCATATATTAATTTGAGAAAATTTAATTAGAAATTTCTATATTTTTATAGGAATTTGGCTTCATATACAAGTGGTTACATGATGATATATGCATGCACAAGAGTGAAGAGAACAAATGAAGATGGAAATAATTCAAAGTGAAGATAATGGAGGACCCCACCTACCCACCTACCTTAATGTACAAATTAGAGGCTAATGCACATGCTTATGGAATTAATGGCTTCATGTACATTTAAGTGAGGGATTATTGAAGCTAATGATAACTTGGCCACCACACTTCCTACAAGGGCATTTTGGGCATTCCCCAAAAATATGAATTAGGGTTTAACACTTGTATAAATACCCCTTATCTTCATGTAACCCTCTCTCTTGGTTAGTCTCTCTTTAGCTTAGTTTAGGCTCAAAATAAAAGAAAGCTTCTCTTTTCTTTTTCCATGGCTACTTAGCCATTTGTTTCATGTAATTTTTTTTATGCAACTTTAATATATTTCTCTTTTCTTCTCTTGTTTATTTTCCTTTCATGTTGTAGTGTAGATCTAGTTTACTTATGCAAGTAGAATAATTTTTCCTTTCATTTTTGCTCTCTTTTTCTCTTCTTGTTTCATGTTGCTTTCTACATTTGTTCATATGATAACAAATATGAGAGCTTAATCCCTTCAATTTAGGGGTAATGAAGCTCTCTAGTATGTAGATCCAACATTTTGTTGTTTATGTTCTCTTTTGTACTTAATGAGAATGATTGAAGTGGTTTAATGATGGTTGTTTAGCTTTGAATTTGATAGTCTATGTTGTTCATAACAAATAGGCTATGCTTAAACAAACAAAACACAAATTGCCTCTTCATCTACATATGATTATGGCAAAGAAGTGAATGTTGAAATTAAAATTTGATGGCTTATATTTCTAATTAATAGTTAATAGGCCATGCTTAAAATAGATTTTGCTTTCAACTTTGTTGTCAAATTTTATGAGATTTAAAAGTGTATTAGTGGTTGTGTTATAGTTTGATGGTTTATATTGGGCTAATTAATAGCACAAATATACCATACTTATGATAAACACATCAACTAATTCACTAATGACAAGAAAAGAGAGATCATAACTTCATTTTGTTGATTTATGTGATCTAGAGAGTGGAAATTGCCTCTAAATTGTCTTAACACTCTCATATTTTTATCAATTTTCTTTTGTTAGTTTTCTACATTTTTAGCTTAACTTTAACTCGACTTTGGTATAATTTGATTGAATAGAATTTTAAAATCATCAATTCCCTGCGGATCGACCTGTATTCGCCACGTGCTACATTCGTACACCGTGCGCTTGCGGTAAATTTTTAATTTAAATTCCTTCGGCGGTTTTCTAAACCGATAGAATTTCCGTCGACGAACACTGAATTCATACAAGCTTTAGATTATCTCATACACAAACATAGGATTAATAAATATTATCAGTACCATGCCATATTAGTACCAATTAATCGAATGTCCTGTACTCCTTTGTTTGTGGAAGTAGAGGATGGATGAAAGCTATACTGATCGATTTTATAAAGAATCTATGCTTCACAGTCCAGTAATTTTATAAACTATTCACACTTCACGGCTGAGCAATACTGACTAATTGACCCCATCCTTAATCGAAGGGGTAAAATAAACTCAATAAATCCTCAATTGATGATCATTTTCAAGGAACTGAAGAGGGAACACATTTTGATTTAGAGAGGTAATATAAGTAAATTCTTTATAGTGTCAAATGAATTATTTTAAAACTGAATTACTCTTTTTGATTAATGGAGCTAAATGAAAATAATTTTTCCTTCTTCCATGTAACAACCCGGTTTTTCGCGTCAGTTTATAAATGACGATTAAATCATTTTTAACTGCTAATGCAGATTTGAATCAAGTTTAAATTCATTTGAACATTTGTTAAAAGAATTATATGGGCTTTTCTTTATTAATTGGACCCGTTCCCTTTTAATTTATTCAACCCGTTGCCTTATTAAGATAAGTGTGTGCTCGTTCCTCTGTTCATCCGATTCACTTCATTCGTTTTAACCCTAAACCAAAACCAAAACATACGAACGATAATGGCGGCTCGTCTCTCCTTCGTTCGTCCCCCAAAATTAGGGCTTCTGGGAATCGAAGGCGTCACGCTCTGTTGATCGATGCCTCTTCACCGCGCCTTCTTCCACTTGGCTTGCAAGTTGGTCAATATTCGAGTAGTTGAGAGAATTGCCGATCCAAGATTCCTCTTTGCTCTGGGCCACTTCAATTTGGCGACTAAGGTGAGTAAATTATACTACTCACATCTAATTCAGAGTCATTGTTTTTGGTTTCTTGGTTTTCATGAGTTTTGATTTCGGTTGGAAATTGTGTTTTGGATTCCCTGGCCTTCGAATTGATTCATTTGGTCTTCGGCCATTTATCTCTTTGTGAAACCCACTGCTGAGTATTTTAAAACCCCTTACCTTGAATACGGCCTGGTTTGTATTTGAATTCGTTGGTGTTACCTGACTTTTGGTTTTGACCGTGTTCGATTTTGTTGTTATGTCGATTTGAATCGTTCGTAGTTCTTGGGTATTACTGTTTCGATGGTAGTTGGCTGATATTAGTGACGTTCGTAACCCTCATGACCTTGTTTGTTGTTGACCTTATCCACTTGAACTAATTAGGTTGGTATTCTTGAGTCTGCATTGCAGTCTAATTCCTTGATATTGCGAGTAGCATTGGGTTGGTCATGCAGTTGAGTTGAGTCCTGATAACAGAGACTTGACCTCTGTATTTGGTTAATGATTTTGGTCATTGATACTTTATTCCCTGTATTGAGTTGCGACCATGATTACTTCATCACTGGAGCTGTTACACATGAAATCCTTGCTGTGAATAGCATAGAATAATCGTTGCATTTGCTGTGAGAAGTGACTTCGGACCACATTCCAGTTTTCACTATTGTCCATGACCAGTTACCATTTCTGGGTTTGAAGTTATTCTGTATCATGATGATAGTTTTGTCTCAGCCATTCTTTTTGTTGAACTGTATACATGAGTTCATGGTTGCTATGGTCTTTGGCCTTGTGTATGATAGTTGCACTATCTAGTTTACAGTGCATACTAGTTGTACTTGTTCATGTGTTCATTCTGACATCACCTCTGTTTTACGTATCCTGTCTACTGTTTCCTTGAGTGTTGTTGCATACTACTGGTCTTCAATTGCATTTCTCTGGTTCCTTTGTTTGTTGATTGGGTTCACTTGCATCTACTCATCCCTGTCGTACCTATTGCCATGGTGACTGCACCTGTTGTATGTGCAGTCCCACCTGAGCCATGTTGTCTAGTCTTTACTCTTGACAGTTGTATTTGGGTGCAGTTTTACCCTTGCATACAGTCACTGCCTGGAAATTTCAGTGCCTTATCGTCACTGTCTCGATTTGGTTTCTGTCGTATTGATATTGCTTGACATTTATTGTTCATGTCCATTTCTTCACTGAAATCGAATATTTCACATTTACTGTTTCCATGAAGTTACAGTTTTGGGTTGCATTTTTAGTTCCAAATGCATTGAGTTGTTGGTTTGGTGATTTTGACATGTACTGTTTCACTAGTAGTTTGCATTGGATCTGGTATCATTCTTTGAGACAGTTGCATATTGTTCCACTTCGATCTTAGTTCTGACTTCTAGCTTGTGGACTTTGTCCTGTGATCTTTGATACTTGTAGCATGCTTGATCTTGGCGGTGCTTCATATCTGAACTGTTGTTCGACCATATACATTTGTGGTCGCTTGATGTCACTTATGTGCTGTTTGCTTATATTCCTTTTGACCTGATGCTAAACTTTGACATTGTTTGGTTTTGTTCGAACTTGCGTACTTGGGGTTGCTTGAGACAAACATCTACTTCATTTTACTGCTTTGTCGGTACCGAAGTTTCATTTGTTGCCATGCACTGGAATTAGTCGTATTTATTCGTTTTGTTGACATGGCATTGATGTACTTAGATTGGTTTTCAAATTCACTTGAGTTGAACCCGATTTCGGGGTTTGACCTTGCGATCATTGTGACTTTCATTGAGCTTTTGTGTATCTCCTGCGATAGTGGCGAGGCAGTACACGCATGCGTGTACTGCAGCCCTATCAGATTTGACAGTTTTAAATTGATGTTTTGATTTGTTGAATTGTTGCGTTGATTAATTTCAATGTTTTGGAGTTGTATTCTGATTTGGATTGTTGATTTGTCGTTTAACACTGTTTAGTGTTATATCTGCCGTTATCCGACTCTTTTATCGAGGAGTCGGATATATGAGATTCTGTGACTGTCGTCTATTTGATATTTGATTATTATTTCTCCTGTGCATTAATAACTGAGTTTGAATTAGACTGACCCGTGTATTATTTTCTTTTGAATTTAATACTCGGGTCAGACCCGAGTTGTTTCAGGTTGTAGGTTTCCTGCTTTGAGTTGCTGTTCGGGATATGAAGACTTTTTATATCTTCTGGAGTAGTCTTCATCATTTTTAGAAGTTGTGTCAAATTGTATAGGTTGATATGTATTCATGTATATTAGTCGATAATGTACGTGTGTATATAACTTCCAGAGTCGACAGTTGTAGTTGTATCATTGGTATTGTGTCAACTATGTTGTAACTGACATCAGTTATATATATATGAGACTTTTGTTTTTATCTGTGTTCCGCATTTATATTATCTGTGTTATTGTTATATCTAATGTCCTAAACTATTATGAACCATCGTAGTTTGTTTTATACTGATAATTGGGTGTGTCGATGTGTAACAACCCGCATATCTATCGATTCTATATTTAAATATTTTATTTAAATATTTTATCGTTAGTCGGATGTTAGTCCGAAAAGCTACTTTTTTGCATACGGTCAAATTAGGACTCGAGACCACCCCCATTGAGTTCAAAATGACGTTTGCGATCTTTTTGAGTGTAAACTTCGATATGTTTGGAGATAGTGAAATTTTCAACACTTTTTCCCGCCTTTGACTTTGGTTTGGACTGCACCCCTTTAGTTCAGCCCAACCATCTTCCTCACTCTATCAAAACACTTCAAGCTTTGTCAAAAATGGTGGTGGGAAGTGGAAATTAAAACTCCAAACACAAATTCTATTGCAAATCCGATATTCAACATCAAATTCACGTGAAGACCATTGATTCAAGCTTGTTGGTGTTCTTGCTTTGCTCTCAAATCTCCATCTTCATCAAATTCCATGAAAAGGTGAGATTTTTGATCTCACATCTTACCTATATCTATCTTGGACTGTTGGGAATGATCCTCTATTGCATTTGTATGAATATCTGCCTTTGGATTGCATTGGACTGGAGAAAAACTATAAATTTTGGCGTTTTGGTGAGTTTCTGGCCTTAAGTCGTTTCTGGCCATCGTTGAGTCGTTCGCGAGTTAAAGTGATGAGTCGTTCACGAGTTACTGGCTTGAGTCGTTCGCGAGTTAAAGTGTTAAGTCGTTCTGGGTGTTCTGCCTTCGCTGAGTCGTTCGCGAGTTAAAGTGATGAGTCGTTCACGAGTTACTGGCTTGAGTCGTTCGCGAGTTAAAGTGTTAAGTCGTTCTGGGTGTTCTGCCTTCGCTAGGTCGTTCGCGAGTTAAGTGCTAAGTCGTTCGCGAGTTAAGTGCTAAGTCGTGCGCGAGTTAAGAGTTAGGTCGTTGCCTTCTGCTACCTCGTCCTGGCTTAGGTCGTACTGGGATAAGTCGTTAGGTCGTATAGACCTTAGCTCGTAGCTCGTATTTGAGCTTAAGTCGTAGCTCGTATTTGAGCTTAAGTCGTAGCTCGTACGGCTCTTAAGTCCTAGGTCGTTGGCTTTTAAATCGTTAAGTCGTAGGTCGCTGCTTCTACTAAGTCGCTAGGCCATGCCAACTCCGCTAGCTCGCAACTGTTAAGTCGTATGACCTTAAGTCGTAGGTCGTCCCCGACCTAACTCCACTAGGTCGTTCCAGCCTTAGCTCGTAGCTCGAATTGAAGCTTAAGTCGTTAAGTCGTTCATTCCACTAAGTCGTTCAAGGCTTAGGTCGTTAAGTCGTTCATTCCACTAAGTCGTTCAAGGCTTAAGTCGTAAGTCGTTCGCAAGTTAGTACTTGGTCGTTTGACCTGTTTTCCCTTAGGTCGAACCTCGTATTACTCTGCGTAGGCAATCTCTTCTGAAAAACATTTATCAGAATTTCTACTTTGATGGTTTTGGGATTGACTTCTTTGGACTTTACTCACGTCTTCGAACGTGAATTGATTTGTTCTACAATCGTTTTATGACTTGTCACTTTAAAGATATATGAAGGTTTCAATACTAATAGTAAATATCAAAACTCTTTCATCAAAGCGATTTCAACACTATTTTAAATATCAAAAGTTCGTTTTCTCAAACCGATTTTCAATCTACTAGTATATACAAGCCTTTACTTCACTCGAATGAGAAATCGACTTAAACGACTTAGTAAAACGAGTGGTATGAAACGCTTGCGTTCACTTCGTCGGTTAGCTCTTGGACTTGTTCGATTGAACCCTTTTTGTGACAATTTCCTAGTGAAAATTTACAGCTTGTTCGTAAATATTTAAGTTAAGCAAGTGGTTATGGGACATGAAGCTAAACTCATATATTTACTAGCTTGGTGTGATTGACACTTCCTTATGATCATGACGATCATTTTTGTGATTTAGACTAGCGATTGAGCGATGTCTCTTTGTCTACGTGGGAGACTATACCCCGATTATGTGATGTTTCGCCATCATATTTCTAGGGTAGCACCCTACGGTCTTCGGGCCATTCCTGTGTGAAAATTTAATGGATAGCTTCCATGAGATAGCTTCTCGTCATGTGTTTACGCGTAGGTGAGTTTTCATGCTCCCATTCATGTGTTAGGCCTCCCCCCTTTTTTGTGTTTTCTGGATTTCTGATGATGATTTCTGGAATTTTGTGCTTCACCAATTTTCATGATTTTCATTGATATGATATCAGTTTTTGTGCATTGGTGAATTCATGTGTTATTGACTTGTTATGAATACAAGTTTAGGGTATGATACCCTACCTTATCTTTGAGAAGATTCTTGTGATATTGATTAATCTTTTGTTGATTATCATTTACATACTTATAGTAGTATGTCGTAATAGTTATTTCATGTTCATGTCATGCCATTTACTTTATACCATATCATCTGATATTTATAGTTAGACTGATCCGTTTATTATTTTCTTATAAATAATACTCGGGTCAGACCGAGATGTTACAGGTGCTTCTGCTTGACTTCTCTTCAGGATATTTCTGACTTTTGGCTAACTACATAGATTAGTAGTTTTTGGATGTACACCTTTGAGATATAGACTCTATGTTGTGTACTTATTCTTTTGTATAGCACGTGGTGCTATTCTTTTGTATTATCGTGGATCTTTCTGACCACTACTCTGATGTACACTTTCATGTGTTATATATTTATTCATATCTTCTTCCGCCTTTGTGATATGAATGTCTGTGACTGATTTATGTTATGATTATTTCTATGTTTGTTTCCGAAGATTATATATAGCCACCGTGTGATAGCTTTGTGTTTGTATCGGTATGTCGGATTTCCTCCTTAAAAGATATGCATTCTATTCTATCTGACGTATCGGTGCTCGCACAAAGAAGTTACATGGATGGTCGCTCCTCCACAGCCTTATTCTCCGTGCTAATTGACAGCACTACATCGTAGTGTTCTTGGTTAGCGTGGGTATAAAGGTAGGGCGTCACACGATGGGAGTAAATAAATAATAAATGAAAAAAAGTATATACCACTCCTATCGAGATAACCAATATTAGTGTAAGGTCAACTACGGATGGTCGCTCCTATCCAGCCTTATTCTTCGTAATAATAGACAGTATTTCTTTTAATACTCTTTGTTATTATGAGCATAGAGGTGGGGCGTTACAGTTGGTATCAGAGCTTGGGGTTTATGGACATAATATAAAACATAACTTGGATGGAACATATGTTACAACTATTGGTCGATGTTTTATTTGTGCTTGAGTCAAAACTAAAGTTTTGAAATTTGGATGAAATTTTTAAATAACTTTATTTAAAAATAATAGTGAAATTGTGTTCTGATGATTTGATTGATTTGTGTTCTGTTTATCAGAGTGCGCAGCGGAAACCGTGAAACTGTCTTCGTTGAGTACAACTGATAATCTTTTTGATTTAAAAATCAAAATACGAAATTGATATGAATTTCATTTGTTGTTTACATAGCTGTAATTATTTTGTTTTTTTGAGAATTTCGAATCCGAATTGAGGATTCGAAGAAATTGCAGATATGTGATTTTTGTTGAAATTTCCACTGGCTTTCTTTTGTACTAATCATCTATTGATTAGATTTTTGCTGTTTTGAATTATCTTCATTGAAGATACATTTGAATGATTTCTTTGTTCATTTTGTAGTATGTGCAAAAATTTAAATTGCACGTTATTGCATTTATTTTACGTTGAACCGATGCTTGGTTATGAAACGTATTTTGTTGCCGTTATTTTTATAACGGAATTTTACACCAATGCTATATTTTGAAGTACGGTGTTTTGTGGCATTTTGATGAATGAGAATTCACTGATATTACATTTTGATGTAGATTGTTTTGATGTGATTTTGACGTTTTAAAACTATTGTCGCTTTGGCTTCCGTAACCGTCAAATTTTAAAAGTGGATTTTCAAGCGGTTATTCCGCAATGCTGATTTGTAACCGTTTTTACGGTATTTTGAGAAGTACAATTTCCTTATCGAAATTGTTACTGATTTGCTGTTTTAATCACGTGATTGGAAAATCGTTTTACAATGAAAATTGTTTTATAAATTTTTAACAGTTGCATTTTCAAAAGAATGAGGAAGCGACTTAAACGATTCAGCAAAATCGAGGATTATGACCCCTTTCTTTTACTGTTTCGCTTAACTCCGGACTTGTCCCGTTGAGAATGTGAATTGTTATTTTACAAAATAAATAAAAATTGTTTTCAGGAATTTAACAGTTTGCGCTTTCAAAAGAATGAGGAAGAGATTTAAACGATTTAGCAAAAGTGCGGAGTATGGAACCACACTTTTACTATTTCGGTTAATTCCGGACTCGTTAATTGAATATCTGTTGTTTTGATGATTTTGATGAATTTTACACTTTCAAGGAAACGATGAAGAGAATCAAACGATTTAGTAAAACACGTGGTATGGGACATGTGCGTTTGCTATTTCGGTTAATTCCGGACTCGTTAATTGAAATATTTGATGCTTTCGTGTGCTTTCGAGCCACTATGTTGGACCTTCGGGTCATTTGTTGGGCTTTCGGGCCACTCTGCGGACCTTCGGGTCAAATACCAGTACTAGACCTTCGGGTCACTCTGCGGACCTTCGGGTCAATCTAATGGGCGCCAAAATTATGTTGAGTACTTGGTAGGCTTCGGCCATATGTTGTTGCACGTGCGGCGAATTAAAAACTCGCCTTCTGATGGGATCGATCCAAGCTTTTATGTTGATTTTCTAGTCTTCTTAATTGATTTCTAGATATTTGTTGTTTCCAATTATCTGCAGGTAATTGGATATTTGTTGATATGAGTTCTGATTATCGTTTTTGATAATCGGATATTTGTTGTTTCTAATTATCGCTTGTGATAATTAGATATTTGTTGATATGAGTTCTGATTATCGTTTTTGATAATCGGATATTTGTTGTTTCTAATTATCGCTTGTGATAATTAGATATTTGTTGATATGAGTTCTGATTATCGTTTTTGATAATCAGATAATTGTTGTTTCAAATTATCACTTTAGATAATTCAATATTTGCTGATTTGAGATTTAATTATCGCTTTAGATAATTAAATATTTGCTGATTTCGAATTTAATTATCGCTTTAGATAATTAAATATTTGTCGAATTTAGATTTAATTATCGCCTGAGATAATTAAATAATTGTTGATTTGTTGTTTTAATTATCGCTTTAGATAATTAAATATTTGTTGATTTTAGATTTAATTATCGCTTAGGATGATTAAATATTTGTTGAAATTGAAATTTGATTATCGCTTGTGATAATCGAATATTTGTTGATTTGAGAAATTTGATTATCGTTTTTGATAATCGAATATTTGTTGAATTTGAAATTTGATTATCGTTTGTGATAATCGAATATTTGTTGATTTGAGAAATTTGATTATCGTTTTTGATAATCGAATATTTGTTGAATTTGAAATTTGATTATCGTTTGTGATAATCGAATATTTGTTGATTTGAAAATTTTGATTATCGTTTTTGATAATCGAATATTTGTTGAATTTGAAATTTGATTATCGTTTTTGATAATCGAATATTTGTTGAATTTGAAATTTGATTATCGTTTGTGATAATCGAATATTTGTTGATTTGAGAAATTTGATTATCGTTTGTGATAATCGAATATTCGTTGATTTGAGAAATTTGATTATCGTTTTTGATAATTGAATATTTGTTTTTTGATTATCGTTTGAGATAATCAGATATTTGATTTGTCTTCTGATTATCGTTTGAGATAAGTAAATATTTGCGATTTGAAAATTCAATTATCGTTTTTGATGATTGAATATTTGCGATTTTTGAGATTTGAGCTTCGTCTTCTTCTCTGGCGATTCAGGTGAGTAATTTGATTTACTCACATTCAATTCGTGCCCTGTATGGGATTTCTGCTCTGTTTTTCCTTCTCTTTTAGTTGCTGGAACTCGATTGTTCTTGCTTTTGTTAGTCGTCTGATTTTGATCCCTGATTCCCACGAGGTTGAATCTTTTGATTTGAAGCAGTCGAACCTTTCGATTTCTTATCTAATACTTCCCCGCTGACACTTGCTTTGCTTATACATTCGACATTGCCATGCTCTTTTGGTTGTTACCTTTTATCCATTTATTCCCTATGATTGCGTGGACGCAATTTCTTTAAGGAGGGGAGTCTGTAACAACCCGGTTTTTCGCGTCAGTTTATAAATGACGATTAAATCATTTTTAACTGTTAATGCAGATTTGAATCAAGTTTAAATTCATTTGAACATTTGTTAAAAGAATTATATGGGCTTTTCTTTATTAATTGGACCCGTTCCCTTTTAATTTATTCAACCCGTTGCCTTATTGAGATAAGTGTGTGCTCGTTCCTCTGTTCATCCGATTCACTTCATTCGTTTTAACCCTAAACCAAAAATCAAAATATACGAACGATAATGGCGGCTCGTCTCTCCTTCGTTCGTCCCCCAAAATTAGGGCTTCTGGGAATCGAAGGCGTCACGCTCTGTTGATCGATGCCTCTTCACCGCGCCTTCTTCCACTTGGCTTGCAAGTTGGTCAATATTCGAGTAGTTGAGAGAATTGTCGATCCAAGATTCCTCTTTGCTCTGGGCCACTTCAATTTGGCGACTAAGGTGAGTAAATTATACTACTCACATCTAATTCAGAGTCAATGTTTTTGGTTTCTTGGTTTTCATGAGTTTTGATTTCGGTTGGAAATTGTGTTTTGGATTCCCTAGCCTTCGAATTAATTCATTTGGTCTTCGGCCATTTATCTCTTTGTGAAACCCACTGCTGAGTATTTTAAAACCCCTTACCTTGAATACGGCCTGGTTTGTATTTGAATTCGTTGGTGTTACCTGACTTTTGGTTTTGACCGTGTTCGATTTTGTTGTTATGTCGATTTGAATCGTTCGTAGTTCTTGGGTATTACTGTTTCGATGGTAGTTGGCTGATATTAGTGACGTTCGTAACCCCCATGACCTTGTTTGTTGTTGACCTTATCCACTTGAACTAATTAGGTTGGTATTCTTGAGTCTGCATTGCAGTCTAATTCCTTGATATTGCGAGTAGCATTGGGTTGGTCATGCAGTTGAGTTGAGTCCTGATAACAGAGACTTGACCTCTGTATTTGGTTAATGATTTTGGTCATTGATACTTTATTCCCTGTATTGAGTTGCGACCATGATTACTTCATCACTGGAGCTGTTACACATGAAATCCTTGCTGTGAATAGCATAGAATAATCGTTGCATTTGCTGTGAGAAGTGACTTCGGACCACATTCCAGTTTTCACTATTGTCCATGACCAGTTACCATTTCTGGGTTTGAAGTTATTCTGTATCATGATGATAGTTTTGTCTCAGCCATTCTTTTTGTTGAACTGTATACATGAGTTCATGGTTGCTATGGTCTTTGGTCTTGTGTATGATAGTTGCACTATCCAGTTTACAGTGCATACTAGTTGTACTTGTTCATGTGTTCATTCTGACATCACCTCTGTTTTACGTATCCTGTCTACTGTTTCCTTGAGTGTTGTTGCATACTACTGGTCTTCAATTGCATTTCTCTGGTTCCTTTGTTTGTTGATTGGGTTCACTTGCATCTACTCATCCCTGTCGTACCTATTGCCATGGTGACTGCACCTGTTGTATGTGCAGTCCCACCTGAGCCATGTTGTCTAGTCTTTACTCTTGACAGTTGTATTTGGGTGCAGTTTTACCCTTGCATACAGTCACTGCCTGGAAATTTCAGTGCCTTATCGTCACTGTCTTGATTTGGTTTTTGTCGTATTGATATTGCTTGACATTTATTGTTCATGTCCATTTCTTCACTGAAATCGAATATTTCACATTTACTGTTTCCATGAAGTAATAGTTTTGGGTTGCATTTTTAGTTCCAAATGCATTGAGTTGTTGGTCTGGTGATTTTGACATGTACTGTTTCACTAGTAGTTTGCATTGGATCTGGTATCATTCTTTGAGACAGTTGCATATTGTTCCACTTCGATCTTAGTTCTGACTTCTAGCTTGTGGACTTTGTCCTGTGATCTTTCATACTTGTAGCATGCTTGACCTTGGCAGTGCTTCATATCTGAACTGTTGTTCGACCATATACATTTTTGGTCGCTTGATTTCACTTATGTGCTGTTTGCTTATATTCCTTTTGACCTGATGCTAAACTTTGACATTGTTTGGTTTTGTTCAAACTTGCGTACTTGGGGTTGCTTGAGACAAACATCTACTTCATTTTACTGCTTTGTCGATACCGAAGTTTCATTTGTTGCCATGCACTGGAATTAGTCGTATTTATTCGGTTTGTTGACATGGCATTGATGTACTTAGATTGGTTTTCAAATTCACTTGAGTTGAACCCGATTTCGGGGTTTGACCTTGCGATCATTGTGACTTTCATTGAGCTTTTGTGTATCTCCTGCGATAGTGGCGAGGCAGTACACGCGTGCGTGTACTGCAGCCCTATCAGATTTGACAGTTTTAAATTGATGTTTTGATTTGTTGAATTGTTGCGTTGATTAATTTCAATGTTTTGGAGTTGTATTCTGATTTGGATTGTTGATTTGTCGTTTAACACTGTTTAGTGTTATATCTGCCGTTATCCGACTCTTTTATCGAGGAGTCGGATATATGAGATTCTGTGACTGTCGTCTATTTGATATTTGATTATTATTGCTCCTGTGCATTAATAACTGAGTTTGAATTAGACTGACCCGTGTATTATTTTCTTTTGAATTTAATACTCGGGTCAGACCCGAGTTGTTTCAGGTTGTAGGTTTCCTGCTTTGAGTTGCTGTTCGGTATATGAAGACTTTTTATATCTTCTGGAGTAGTCTTCATCATTTTTAGAAGTTGTGTCAAATTGTATAGGTTGATATGTATTCATGTATATTAGTCGATAATGTACGTGTGTATATAACTTCCAGAGTCGACAGTTGTAGTTGTATCATATGTATTGTGTCAACTATGTTGTAACTGACATCAGTTATATATATGAGACTTTTGTTTTTATCTGTGTTCCGCATTTATATTATCTGTGTTATTGTTATATCTAATGTCCTAAACTATTATGAACCATCGTAGTTTGTTTTATACTGATAATTGGGTGTGTCGATGGGAGTAAATAAATAATAAATGAAAAAAAAGTATATACCACTCCTATCGAGATAACCAATATTAGTGTAAGGTCAACTACGGATGGTCGCTCCTATCCAGCCTTATTCTTCGTAATAATAGACAGTATTTCTTTAAATACTCTTTGTTATTATGAGCATAGAGGTGGGGCGTTACATTCCAGTTTTCATTTTAAAACCGGGACAAAGGATAGTAGACTTAGAGTGAATTATATGTGTCGAGGGTAAATTGCTAGGAGTTGTTTGATAAATAATATTATGAAATATAATATAAAATAGGAAGTTAGTGTAGCAGCATTGGGAATGCTCTAGTTTTTCTTCAACTATGTTTCTTTATTTGTCTGTTGGTATTTGTACAATAAATTGTGTAAGTCTATATATTTAGCGGGGGAATTATTAATGATTTTACTTGACAACTTACACTATGATGGACCCACCATTAGAATTCAGATGGAACATTTACATTTTATGGTTCTTAAAAAAAGTAGTTGTATTATCTACATTATGACTTCATTGCTCGGCCATATTGGACAGATTATCCATATTACATTAGCAAGTGGAGGGAGTGACATCAAAAAATATGCGGTGTTAATCATTGTTAACAATGAATTAATGATAAGTCAGAAAATCAAGCTTCTACTGCTCCCCTCACACTTCAGCTGCTCCACTGGTCACTATTGTCAGAAAATTGATAGCATTAGTCAGGCAATCAGGGACTCAACTGGATACTTACAATGGATTGAGTGCAACAGACACAAATTGGGAAATAGTTAGCTTCAAAATGTATGTTTCTCTAAATGACTCGACTTAATTTCTAATTTGTTATTGCGCTCTATTGAAGAAATTTATTATCCTTTTAGTTTTGTTATCAAATAGGATAATACAGAGTAGACCTCGTTTTCAGTTGCATGCTTTAAACATGCACGTGTACCTTAATCGAAATAAATTTTTTGTGGAAGTCTATTTTTAAAATTCGTTCTTTTTGAACTAGCATGGACACACCTTAATATGCACTAATACCGTTGATCATGCTTGTAGGAGTTGCACTTCCAGCACCAGTGGCTAATTTATGGTGGGCAGGCTTTTCTAAAGATGTGACAAAAGCTGCTTAGGACCGACAATTTGAAGCCAAATCAAATTGAGAGACCGCCTCTAGGAAAATGGTTATTGGCGCAGCTTTTAGCATATTTAGTATAAAGAAAATTAATCTTGATTACTGTATATATAATTTGATGGTTGGAACAGGAAAACTACCAAAATGGACAGATGAAGAGCCTGAAGAGACTGCAGAGGCAGTTGGTTATGGTGCTATCAAGTAAGCTAGCTTTTTAGTACTATAAAATATTTATACTAGTATTGTGTATTTGCATGTTTGTTTGAAAAGATTATTTGCAATTTGCATGTCTTTTATTAACTCATATTTCATTGTTTTTGCAAGAGAGATGAAGTTATTTTTTTCCAAACATGACCTTAGCAAAATTCTCTCTATTTTTAATGAGAAAGCCAATCTCTACTTTTGGATTTCTAAGTTTTATGGGATATTAACCATTGGAAAACAAGGATGGAATTTCCATTCAAGCATATGATTTGTTTATCTATTCTTGTTGCCTAGACTAACTTAGGGTATGCAATTAAAAGTTCATTAGATCATTAATCAGGCTGAAACTACGAAGAACATTAAAAGGAGCACAATTGAACTGAGTTATTATAATTAATAGTAGATGTGAACATTGTTGAATAAAATTATTGCATTTAGATAATGAATTAGCAGAGAGAACTGAGTTAATTTTGAAATTTTCATCAACCAAAATGAAACTACGATGAATATTGAAAAAGGAGGAGCATAATTGAACCGAATCGCTACAATTTATAGTAGACGTGAACAGTATTGAATGGTGAAGTATTTTCTTTATTTTCTACTAATGGGAAGTCTGATACACAATGACATTTTAATTTTTTATCTTCTGGTGTTCTATTCAAAATGTACACTTAAACAAAATTCATGCTTATTAAGTTTTTGTGAAGGAATTTCAAGTACATAATAACATTTGTGATTATAGTCTGATGAAAATTTCATTTAATAGGTATGCCAATCTGAAGAACAATAGAACAACAAACTATACATTTAGTTTTGAACTGATGTTGAAAGACAAGGTATGCATTTTCCATTAAATCTTTCTCGGTCTTTAATTGATTTCTACATTTGGTTATGATAACAAGCAGAACATCACTCATTTCCTAGTACAGAACAACGAAACAGAAGTTCCAAAATGAATACTAAAGGCAATTGTCAAGTTATCGGAATACCTGTCGCTAGTACAACTGAGAAATTTCTCCCCTCTTCTTCTTTAGAATGTTCTCTGTGCAGACATAGTAAATTCCTGCACTTAATATCATGTTACAGTACGGCTACATAAATCGGTATTTTAATACTATATTGTGTATGTGTGTGCAGATAAAAAGGATTCAATTGTCAATTGGATGAACAAGTTCAGTCAGAAAGCAGATAGCTATGCGCAAGGAATCCGAGACCATGGTAAGTTTATATGATATATAAATAACAAATATAACTCTAAAATGCAAGAGCTTACAGGTATACTCAACTTTTGCAGTTACGTTAGCCCCAAGAATATCTGAAACAGTAAAAGGAAAACTGAACTTAGGAGCAAAAATATTACAAGCAGGAGGGATAGAGAAACTATTCAGAAGATAATTCTATGTGAGCAAAAGAGAAAAACTAGTGAATGCTTTTCAATGCTATTTATGGACTACCTCAGGGCCAATAGCTGGACTTATGTTCATATCAAATGAAAATATGGCATTCAGAAGCAATCGGTCTCTAACGTATACTTTGCCTAAAGGAGAGATAACAAGAGTTCCTTATAAAGT
This sequence comes from Allium fistulosum, assembly GCA_030737815.1. Taxonomy (NCBI): domain Eukaryota; kingdom Viridiplantae; phylum Streptophyta; class Magnoliopsida; order Asparagales; family Amaryllidaceae; genus Allium; species Allium fistulosum. The sequence goes on along the minus strand of CM060904.1, from coordinate 284,526,948 downwards.
TTTGATTCCATTGAGTAGGATACAAAGAGCTGCTCCAAGTGAGAATAAGAACAAACCAAAGCAGAAGTATATTCAGATTGTTACAGTGGATGATTTCGAGTTTTGGTTTATGGGGTTTGTTAGTTACCATGGATCTTTGAAGTATATACAGAGAGTCATCTCTGAATCAGAATGAGAAGAAACACAACTTTATTGTTTCTTGGTGTTATTAATGTAGAAAATCTGGACCACTGTTATTTTTGCTCATTCATTGTTCAAATTGTTATCTATTTAAAGAAGATTAATTTTGATTGTTATTATTAAAATGTAATAGTGGGGTGCATAAAATATATAGTAAAATAAAGCATATCTCCTAAAAAGCTTTATAATTATATGACATAATTGCTATAAAATAGTGTTATAACTATATTTTATAGCGGCAAAATGGTGTTATAAAGATTTCCAATTCCGTTGAGATTTAGTTGTATTATAGCGGCTATAATGAGCTATTGAATAAATATTTTATAGCGGCAAAATGGTGTTATAAAGATTTCCAGTTCCGTTGAGATTTAGCTGTATTATAGCGGCTATAATGAGCTATTGAATTAAAGTACCATAGCGGCGAATTTGCATTATAAAACTAAGCTCAACCATAGCGGCATATTTTGTGTTATAAATATTCAACAATTTTTTATAACATGTCGATATACAGCGCTTATCTAACCGCTATGGTTGTGATTAATAGCGGCTATATGCCGCTATAAAAGACACTTTTTGTTGTAGTGTGGGCTGCGTTCCTACCTCATATAGACGTCACCAAACCATCCTACTTCATTCTGGATTCTCCACCATGTACACAGTTGTTAAAGTGGTTTTTGGTATTGGAAGAGAGTATGACAATATCTGATCCCAGTCTCTTTAACAACCAAACGATTATTTCACACCATGGTCATTTTCATTTTAAACAGTTCATACTTCATATCAAAATATCATATTCATTTCAAAATCATACCACTTTCGAAATCATATTCACTTTCGAAATCATATCACTTTCGAAATAATATTCACTTTCAAAATCATATCACTTTTGAAATCATATTCACTTCCAAAATCATAACCATAAAATAGTTTAAATCATCATATCAAATATTTGCATTTAAATCCATTAAATCTAAATCATGACAGTTCCAACTTAAACAGTCTAAATATTGAAATTAGTTTATATATATTGAAATAGTTATAAATTAAAAATAGTTTATATTTAAAAATAGGTTATAGATTAAAATAGTTTATATATTAAAAATAGTTTATATATTAAAAAGAGTTTATATCAAAAATAGTTTCAAATTAGAATTGTTTCTTTCAATTTCACAAATCAATTCAAATCAACTTTAGTTCCAAAATTCAATTTAAATCAATCTCAGTTTAACAATTTCAATTAAAAAGGGTTAAAAGTTAAATTCAAATTCTCACTAAAACCATTTTAATATATATCGATTTCAAATCCAGGTTTGAACTACAAATTTAAACCACTTCCAATTCAATAGGTTTCCAGGTTTAAATATTCAAACATTTATAATAACTCAATTTGATAAATTTCATTTATATTTCAAAATTCAACTTTAAATTTATCTAAATTTGGAAATATTCACTTAATCATTCTTAATAACATTTAAATAAAATTTCAAATTACAAATTTAAATCAAATCAATAATTAAATATCTAACTTCAATTTTATTTAAATTTGAAAATATTCACTTTATCATTCTTAATAACATTTAAATAAAATCTAAAATTACAAATTTAAATAAAATCAATAATTAAATATCTAACTTCAATTTTATTTAAATTTAAAAATATTCACTTTTATAAATATTTAAATAAAGTTTCAAATTACAAATTTAAATCAAAATTAAATACCAAATATTTTCAAATTTATTTAAATTTAAAATATTCATTTAATCACTTTTAATTAATCAAGTTATAAAATCATACCTTTCAAAATCTCAAAATCAATAAATTTCCAATCAATTCTTATTTATATTCAATTATCAAACCAATTAAATTACAAATAAGTTTCAATTTATCTTTCCAACCTTAATTTATTAAAGTTATTACAAAATCTATTTTCAAAAATATTAATATAAATTTAAATAAATATTTAAACATATTATATATATTTCTACTATTAATAATGAGAATTTGATGAATAAAATTTCAACCGCGTTTTTTTGAAATTCCGAAAATACCCTATGTCCACCAATGGAATCTTACCGTCCGTTTACAACCTCCACCACCATCCCCTTTCCAAGCACTCTTAAACATAATTTTACTATAAATTTGCATCTGACACCATCAACGTAACTTTTTAAGATAAAAATGTTGTGACCACCAAAACTATCGGATGCACGTACGTGTGATTTATACTAGTATATATTAGTTAAATTAATTTTTTATTAAATTAAATCAAACCTTTTTATTAAATCTATTTAAATCTTATGTTATATATTTTAAAAATAATAAAATATAAGTAAAATCTTAAAATTTACATTTCCAAAACTTAACTTATAATTTTAAAATTTCCAAAACATATAATTTAAAAATCTAAATTTTACACATATTAAAATAAAATCTTCATATTATATTTTAAAATCAAAACTCATATATTTCCTTCAAACATTGGAAATCATTTTTCAAAAATAGACCAATGGTGTCCATATATAATTTTCTATCATATGGTCAAGTGATACAGATATTTATCATTTCAATCCGCAATAATTTAATATTTACGGATGTAACGGCTGGGGTTTTCGACCCTCGAAAATCGACACTAATACGTCCACTGTATTACATGCCAAGAAATTGAATGCTGGAAAACCCGATTGTTAGGGGAAAAGAAAAGGAAGAGGTAGAAGAAAAAGAAACAACAACACAGAATGTCACAATCGCGGAAAAATAATATATAACAGATAACAACATGTCTTTATACAAAAACAACTATAACTATTAATTATACATATCATCATCAGAGTACAACAATTTACAAATGAATAATGGACAGTTATAATAACTTGTCCTCACACAGTGAAAATATAAACCAAGTACGGAGATACATCTTTGTCATCTGCCTCGTCTCCTAAGCTCCATAGCATCCTATCATGAATCTGTAATACTCGGTCTGACCCGAGCATTATAATAAAATAACACCCGAGTCAGTCTGGAAAACCAGCATGAGAAAACACACTCAATTTGAATTATTACTATTTTCAAAATCCTCTGAAAAACAAAGGTATCTCGTAAGAGCACGTCACACATAAACACGACGGGTTTTTCCCTTACGATAACCAAAACATTTGATATCAAAATCATCTGATATTATTATAGTGTCCATAATTAATAATATATCTGAGGGTATCTAGAAAGGTGATAACATACCCTAATTGGGTATGACCCACTTAGCCTTGCTGCATATCCCCTGATTTTCAGTCATTCCGGTTGAAAAGGCTTGAGGCTACGATTATCTTTTAAGAATAATTTCACTTAGATTGCTCATCGTCCTCCAATGACGATGTTCTGATAGCACTCGTCCATACATGTTGTCCTGGGTCTGGACAAACCGAATCACCGTCTTCACCATCTTCATGATATCCATTCGTAATGCTCAAATCGGATCGAAGTGGTTTTCGGATAATTAAATCTGATCTCGATCTCTTCAAAACGATAAATGAAATTGGCCAAATACTCAATAGTTGGTTATTTAACTATCAATATAACATCTATAAGCAGTCACTAGGCCTATATTATAATTTTTCCAGAATTTATTCCCAAAATATCTTTATAAGATATATATTCAAATCCCTTCCAAGTTACAATAATTGAGACATCTCAAATATTTATATTCATATCAGGATATTTCAAACCATCTCTTATTTCAACACTTAGAAAATATTTAAAAATATAATTTTCTAAACCCCTTACTTCCCAACACTTAGGAAAGTTCCATTTATTTCTCTTTTTTGAAAACCCTTCACAATTTATATTGTAAATTCCTAAACTAGATTATAACGAATTCTATAAGTTCTGGGTTCCTTAATTAAATCTATTTATTCAAAAGTATATACTTATCTCCCTGAAATAAGTATATTCACAAACCATTTCCTTCAAAAATATTTGAAAAAACCTTTTAAAATAAATATGGAAAGCACCACGCAGTATCAACCATGGATTCACAGCTCAATGATTACGTCTCCATCCCAGAGAAATCCAAACTTAACTGTAGGCAATCTCTGCCTCCGATTTCGCCATGAAAGTATATTATTACTTTCCGAAAACATATTTAATAATTAAATATACTTTTAAACAGTTTAAATAATTTCATAACTTTGAAACAATAATTAATTCTGATCTATTAATAAAATTCTAATCGATTTACAAGACTTGTTTATAAAACTTATAATTCATTTTGACAATTTAAAAATATTTAAATAACTAACTTTCTGAAATATTTTTAAACACTTTTCAATTACCTAGTTTAATAATTAAAAATCCTCTTTTTAAAACAAACTCAACTTCTCAATAAAAGTATATTTTCCAATTCTAATATAACCAATCTAATATTTATAGATCTCTCTCCATTTATCACCAATCGACTTACATCCCCAATTTCATAAATCCCTTTTTCACATTTCCAAAAGTAAAATCTGTCATTTCTTTTTAAACCGATTTACCAATCTCATTATAAATTCTTACCATGAATTTATATCTTCAACTTATCGAATGATAATCATTTACTTTTATTTATAAACATTGTTTATAAGTCCCATAGTCTCATTTCCAGTTTACAACGGTTTCACATCACTTAAATTCCATTTATAAATCAATTTCTCAAATTGAATTCCATTTATAAATTCACTTCTTAAATAACCCAAACTATATTCCAAAACCAATCAAATCTCGACTCTACTTCTATTTCGTAATTTAGAAATCTTATTTAAGATCCAATATAGCCAATTTTATATTTACTTCCAAATTCCCTTCTATTTTTCCCAATCTATTAAAAATCTCGATTTTTAAACCCTTTTATATTTAAACAAGCATCACTTAAGTATTATTATTTAAAATCCTTTATATACATTATTCCAAAACCTCCATTAAAAATATCATGGAATAGTCAAGTACAAAGTTAAACCATTTATTTTAACCAAATCAACTTTTTTCTAACTAATCCAAAATCTATATAAATATTTCACTTTCAAAATCCCTTTTTAATTTCTTTTCAAATTCAATATATATATTTATGGTATTTTAAAGTACCAAAATCTAGGCCAGTATTACCATAGCATCAATTACATTCAAATCACACTATAATCTATCACAGATTATTCAAACAAATCATATATCACTATATATGAAATTAAATTCAACATTTTTGAGGAATCCAGATAGATCCCTCGAACCTGTTTTCCCTGCATCCACAGATGTTAATACAATATAAACATACCAATCCCGCTTCGAGACTGGATATCGCGGTGATATACGGTCATCCGCTATTATGCGGGGCGCATAGGGTCTCATCCGCTCCAATAGGCGGGAATAATCGATCCAACTACTAATATATACTACTATATATATTATAACATCCAACTGATAATAATTTATCAATTCAACCAATCAATCAATAATTAATTTTAACTATTTAAAAATTCAACCAATTGTCCAAGATGAGTGATATTTACTCACCTTGATTTTTATTTTGCTAATCGTTCCAAATTCCACTTTTCCCATTGTGAAGATCTCGTTACTACGAACGTAAAGCGACAACCCAAATTCAATTTAAACCTAATATGAGAGAGTTACGATTTTATAAGCTATCAATTTTGAACTTATAACTAACATTCTAATTACAAATTCATTAACTAATTACTATACTTAACATTAACTAAATAAGTAATTATCATTTCTAATCTAATCCAGTTCTTATATATATATATATATATATATGAAAATGAATTTATAATTTCATAACCAAAGCCAAAAGATAAAAGTAAATTATATATAACAGTTGTAACTATTAGTATTGTTAACCTTATAAATTAGTTACAACACTCCGAAAATTCAAACAGATAAAAACTAACTACCTTAATCCTCCCAAGCCCGGCCTGCCATTCTCAGCCCACCCACGATCTCTTTTATTTTTTTATTTTTTTCTTTTCCTTTTTGTTTCGACCCAGCCCCCTAGCCCACGAACGAAAGAAACCCAGACCGAACTTATCTTCTTCCTCCTTTACTTTTATTTCCATTCGCCTGCAGTTCTTCTTTCTTGTGCACGTCCAGATCTATGCACACGTGCACCACCACCGAAACCACCATCGACAACGCCGTTCCACTCACCATTGAAATCTCCACCAAACTGCACCCTCCTTGACAACTCTGATTCACCAATGACAAACACGATCCAGCCATGATCGCTTCGACCATGCAAATGTCGCGAGCCCTAAATGATGATCGAGCCTTGCCAAAACTTCGCTACCAATGCTAATCGCCACCACGAACTCGAATCCACCTTCCGTTGCTCGAATCGATGCCTAATACCTTGTAAAACCCAAACCCTAGTCGAACTGCTCGTCACTGTACAGCCTCGACCCTCCCCCCCAACTGACGCCGCACCTTCCCATACCCATACCAGATCGAAGAGAATTGAAAAGTAGGATTTTAGAAAGTGGTTTGGTATTTTTTTCCTTGAGTATTCTATGAGAAATAAATTTTCAAAGATTGATTTCTGCTTTCTTCTCACTGGTGTATGTTGCGTGCACTTTAAAAAATGGAGGGAAGTGATGTTGGTGTGTTTGAATAGTTCAATGTACAGTGAAAGGATGGAAAAACAACTGAAAGGGGAATTGACAAATTAATATATTAATTTAATTTCAAAATATCTCGATCTACGCAACTCAAATTCTCGAACCCCTATCGAGGCGTGCCTCTAGGCGTTTATAATGTTATACCCCTATTTTGAACGCAATGGAAAAGGTTTTAAGTCCTAATTCGATCGTACGAAGAAGATTGCTTTTTGGACCCAATTATTATATTAAATTTTCGATATTAATTTCAATGCGTTTATATCCCGTACGACCAAACGATAACTCTAAACTCTACGAAATTTGAAATCCAATAATAATACACCATCACGGATCGAATGGAACTGGTTTCGTCGAAATCCGAGATTGTGCCCTGGAAGGCTATTTATATATGTTAATTTAAACGAGCTATTTTTTTTTAAATCGAGCAAATCGCTTTTAAATCCAAATTAAAAATTTATTATCTTCATTCTTACTACTAGAAATTTAATAAACCTTTAAATTATTTTTATCAAGCTAAAAACTCAAAATTTCACTATTTAACCAAATTTCCATTTATTAAACTCAATTATTAAATTATCCAATAAGTCGTTATATTTTAAATTTAAGTTAAAAATTAACTTTTAAATATTTAAAATCAATTAAATATTCCTATTTCAAATAGTCAAAATTTTGGGTCATTACATTCCTCCCCTCTTAAAAGACTTTCGTCCCCGAAATTTCCAAGGTAAGAAGAATGACCCAAAACCCATTAACTTTCCCAAAATAAATCGGTTGAAACAACTTCCCAAAATCAATTTATTGAAACCACATTATCGTTTTACTAATTTCCATATTAATATTATTTACTCAATCATTTCAAGTTATAATCCAAAATCAAATTTTAGTTAATAAAAATTTCTTCAAAATTTTCTAACTCCTTAAATTTTCAAAATTTCTTGCCAGCGTCTTCTTTGCGCGGCAAGATCAGGACAACTACAAATTGCCACTATGGGCCCAAATCATCAATAGAAAACAAAAGCCAAGGGGCTCAATCATAAAATCATCAATTTCAAACACAATTAAAACACACCTTTTGTCGGGCAATCAAATTTTCTCTTGATTTTAAATGCCTATATCTTATTTACCAATGATATCCAGTCATATAATTCAAAATCATTTGATTCAACATTTTCAATTTCCAATACTTATTTCACCAAAACCCGTATGATGTACATATATCATCTGTATGCAATATCAAATCTGATCGCTCATTTGATCACACAAGTTCCCTTTCGAACTAGTATCGTTCACACGACTCTCTAGTGTGGACTCAGATCTGTTTCCTTGATCAGAAATCGTCATTCTCCTTGAATGGCCGTATACTATGATAGAGAATCTCAAAATCAATCAAAAATCCATATCCAGTGTTTTCCGTCGAGAATCGAGTGAAAAATCCTAACTCTGATCGATATAAATTATCTCGAAATTCTATGCTCGAATCTGGATCAAATCGTCATGCGAAATAAATAATATACATACAACTTACGTATTTATTTCCAATTGATTCTTAGCTATATTAAATTCTTTGTATTCACATTTACTTCTTTTCCATTCAATTATTCATAGATATCATTCACACTTATAATTCCCATTCAGCTATTTACTTGGTATATCCCTTAAATACCAATTTCACTTAAGAATTTCACCATCAAATTTTCTTAAGTCAATTATAAACATTTTATACAAAGCTCTTATGTTTATTTCTATTTCATAACTTAAGTTTATATCTATTTAACCCAAATCCAATCTTAATTCCATTTGACTCAATTTATCTCCTAATTTTAAATATTGAATTTTATCAACCATATCCCAAACCATATTCAATTAACTAATTAATTTAATTTAATTAGTTCCCTTCATTAATTTATTTCAATCTGAACATATTCTATTTTCCAACAATTACTCCATCCGGCCTAACTTAGGCTAAATTTTCGGAGTTCACTCTTATTTAGCTTAATTTAAGTTAAATTCCATTCCAAAATTCAATTTCAAATTTTTATAAGTTATCAAACTTACTCATATTCCATAAATCATTTTAAATCAAACTCCAGAGTTTAAAAAAATTCTTAAATATTCCAAATTCATTTTTGAAATCATATACGCCCAAAATCCCTTGATATATCAAATCGTTTCTTTGAATTTCGAACCCAAAACAAGTTTTCCAAAATAGAACTCCAATTGTAGCAATTCCTCCCTTGGAAACTTGAAAATGAACGTTGATGATGCTGCAGTCATCACCGAAATTATTTTCCAGCGATCGAAGTGAGTTCAGTGCTTTTATTTCCTTCAAAATTCTTTTTAAATATTTCCAATTCAAAAATATTCTCCAAATAATATCACTATTATTTTCCAAGACTTTGAAAATCATTTTCAAAATCGACGGGAACTAAATTCTCAAATTCCTAGCCTTCAAACCCTTTTAACAAATCATATTTAAATATACTCTGGAATATCATTCCATTTCAAATTATAAATCACATTTACAAAATCATATTTACAAAATCCCATTTCGTTATACGAAATTATTTCTTAACATTTGATTATAACATCAACTTTTATTCAATTACCACAACAATAAATGATAATAGTTTAATATTATCATTTCCTAACAACTAAGCACACTATATATACAACAAAATAATTTTTGAAAAATTATTCCTTTATATATAAAATATAATCAGGGTAAAATTATTTCATTTACCCAAATTCAAAACAATACCATGTCGAATTGCTCTATTCAGGTGTTTATAGATCCCTATCAATAACGTTAATTACTCGTATTGGCCAGAATCCATAGGCCACTCAACTGACCAATTAACACAATATAAAAAAAATTTATATCACTAACAAATACGCGCTCATAACTATTAATACACTCAAACTCATTCTAGGGTACTACTGACCCTATCTCTAATGAGTTACCCCATCAAAGCCAAGGTTCTCGCTTAACCTTCAGCTCTGATACCAAGTGTAACGGCCGGGGTTTTCGACCCTCGAAAATCGACACTAATACATCCACTGTATTACATGCCGAGAAATCGAATGCCGGAAAACCCGATTGTTAGGAGAAAAGAAAGGGAAGAGGTAGAAGAAAAAGAAACAACAACATAGAATCTCACAATCGTGGCAGAAAAATATATAATAGATAACAACATGTCTTTATACAAAAACAACTATAACTATTAATCATACATATCATCATAAGAGAACAACAATTTACAAATGAATACTGGACAGTTATAATAACTTGTCCTCACACAGCGAAAATATAAACCAAGTACGGAGATATGTTTCTGTCATCCGGCTCGTCTCCTGAGCTCCATAGCATCCTATCCTGAATCTGTAATACTCGGTCTGACCCAAGTATTATAATAAAATAACACCCGAGTCAGTCTGGAAAAACAGGGTGAGAAAACACAATCAATTCGAATTATTAATATTTTCAAAATCCTGTGAAAAATAAAGGTATCTCGTAAGACCACGTCACACATAAACATGACGGGTTTTTCCCTTACGATAACCAAAACAATTGATATCAAAATCATTTGATATTATTATAGTGTCTATAGAAAATAGATTAAATGCTTGCATCTCACATTTCAGCATAGTTGGGCACAATCAAAACCGTACGACGCTTATTAGAGAATGGATTCCATACAATGACTTGGCACTGGGGTACCACCTATCATGGTACACGTCTAGAAAAATGTACTGAGGACGTCGCCGGGATCCCCTAAGACACAAGACCGGCCCTATCCCTAACCTGGATAGAACCAAATATGTTACCACCCCGGGTGTTCCTACCCTTATCGAGAGCTCTTTTTCCATGCACCATCGTTCCATAATTAATAATATATCCGGGGGTATTTAGAAAGGTGATAACATACCCTAATTGGGTATGACCCACTTAGCCTTGCTGCATATCCCCTGATTTTCATTTATACCGGTTGATGAGGCTTGAGGCTACGATTACCTATCAAGAACAATTTCACTTAGAATGCTCATCATCCTCCAATGACGATGTTCTGATAGCATTCGTCCATACACGTTGTCCTGGGTCTGGACAAACCAAATCACCTTCTTTACCATCTTCACAATATCCATTCGTAACGCTCAAATCGGATCGAAGTGGTTTACGGATAATTAAATCCGATCCCGGTCTCATCGAAACGATCAACGAAATTGGCCAAATACTTGATAGTTGGTTAATTAACTATCAATATAACATCCATAAGCAGTCACTACGCCCATATTATAATGTTTCCAAAATTTATTCCCAAAATATCTTTATAAGATATATATTCAAAGCCCTTCCAAGTTTCAATATTTGAGACAACTCAAATATTTATATCCATATCAAGATATTTCAAACCTTCTCTTATTTCAACACTTAGAAAATATTTAAAAATATACTTTTCTAAACCCCTTACTTCCCAACACTTAGGAAACTTCCATTTATTTTTCTTTTCTCAAAATCCTTCACAATTTATATTGTAAATTCCTTAACTCGATTATAACAAATTCTATAAGTTCCAGGGTTCCTTAATTTAATCTCTTTATTCAAAAGTATATACTTATCTCCCCGAAATAAGTATATTCACATACCATTTTCTTCAAAAATATTTGAAAAAACCTTTTAAAATAAATATGGAAAGCACCACGCGGTATCAAACATGGATTCACAACTCAATGATTACATCTCCATCCCAAAGAAATCCAAACTTAACTGCAGGCAATCTCTGCCTCCGATTTCGCCATGAAAGTATGCTATTAGTTTCCAAAAACTTATTTAATAATTAAATATACTTTTAAACAATTTAAATAGTTATATATATTTGAAACAATAATTAATTCTGATTTATTAATAAAATTCTAATCGATTTACAAGACTTGTTTATAAAACTTATAATTCTTTTTGACAATTTAAAAATATTTAAATAACTAACTTTCTGAAATATTTTTAAACACTTTTAAATTACCTAGTTTAATAATTAAAAATCCTCTTTTTAAAACAAACTCAACTTCTCGATAAAAGTATATTTTCCAATTCTAATATAATCAATCTAATATTTACAAATCTCTCTCCATTTATCACCAATTGACTTACGTTCCCAATTTCATAAATCCCTTTTTCACATTTCCAAAAGTAAAATCTGTCATTTCTTTTTAAACTGATTTACCCATCTTATTATAAATTCTTACCATGAATTTATATCTTCAACTTATCGAATGATAATCATTTCACTTTTATTTATAAATATTGTTTATAAGTCCCATAGTCTCATTTCCAGTTTACAACGGTTTCACATCACTTAAATTCCATTTATAAATCAATTTCTCAAATTGAATTCCATTTATAAATTAACTTCTTAAATAACCCAAACTATATTCCAAAACCAATCAAATCTCAACTCTACTTCTATTTCGTAATTTAGAAATCTTATTTAAGATCCAATATAGCCAATATTATATTTACTTCCAAATTCCCTTCTATTTTTCCCAATCTATTAAAAATCTCTATTTTTAAACCCTTTTATATTTAAACAAGTATCACTTAAGTATTATTATTTAAAATCCTTTATATACATTATTCCAAAACCTCCATTAAAAATATCACAGAATAGTCAAGTACAAAGTCAAACTATTTATTTTATCCAAACCAATTTTCTTCTAACTAAACCAAATCTATATAAATATTTCACTTTCAAAATCCCTTTTTAATTTCTTTCCAAATTCAATATATATATTTATGGTATTTTAAAATACCAAAATCTAGGCCAGTATTACCATAGCATCAATTACATTCAAATCACACTATAATCTATCACAGATTATTCAAACAAATCGTATATCACTATATATGAAATTAAATTCAACATTTTTGAGGAATCCAGTTTGATCCCTCCAACCTGTTTTCCCTGCATCCACGGATGTTAATACAACATAAACATACCAATCCCGCTTCGAGGCGGGATATCGCGGTAATATAGGGTCATCCGCTATTATGCGGGGTGCATAGGGTCTCATCCGCTCCAATAGGCGGGAATAATCAATCCAACTACTAATATATACTACTATATATATTATAACATCCAACTGTTAATAATTTATCAATTCAACCAATCAATCAATAATTAATTTTAACTATTTAAAAATCCAACCAACTGTCCAAGATGAGTGAGAATTACTCACCTTGATTTTTATTTTACTAATCGTTCCAATTTCCACTTTTCCAATTGCGAAGATCTCGTTACTACGAACGTAAAGCGACAACTTGAATTCAATTTAAACCTAATATGAGAGAGTTACGATTTTATAAGCTATAAATTTTGAACTTATAACTAACATTCTAATTACAAATTCATTAACTAATTACCATACTTAACATTAACTAAATAAGTAATTATCGTTTTGAATCTAATCCAATTGTTATATAACAGCTGTAACTATTAGTATTGTTAACCTTATAAATTAGTTACAACACTCTGAAAATTTAAACAGATAAAAACTAACTACCTTAATCCTCCCAAGCCCAGCCTGCCATTGCTCAGCCCACCCACGATCTCTTTTATTTTTTGTTTTTTTCTTTTCCTTTTTGCTTCGGCCCAGCCCCCTAGCCCACGAATGAAAGAAATCCAGACCGAACTCATCTTCTTCCTTCTTTACTTTTATTCCCATTCGCATGCAGTTCTTCTTTCTCGTGCACGCCCAGATCTGTGCATGCGTGCACCACCACTGAAACCACCATCGAAAACGCTGTTCCACTCACCATTGAAATCTCCACCAAACTGCATCCTCCTTGACAACTCCGATTCAACCATGACAAACGCGATCCGGCCACGATCGCTTCGACCAAGCAAATGTCGTGAGTCCCAAACGATGATCGAGCCTTGCCAAAACTTCGCCACCGAGGCTAATCGCCACCACTAACTTGAATCCACCTTCCATTGCTCGAATCGATGCCTAATACCTTGTAAAACCCAAACCCTAGTCGAACTGCTCATCACTGTACAACCTTGACCCCTCCCTAACTGACACCGCACCTTCCAATACCTATACCAGAACAAAGAGAACTGAAAAGTAGGATTTTAGAAAGTGGTTTGGTATTTTTTTCCTTGAGTATTCTATGAGAAATAAATTTTCAAAGATTGATTTCTACTTTCTCCTAAGTGGTGTATGTTGCATGCACTTTTAAAAATGGAGGGAAGTGATGTTGACGTGTTTGAATAGGTCAACGTACAGTGAAACTAATTAATATATTAATTTAATTTCAAAATATCTCGATCTACGCAACTCAAAATCTCGAACCCCTATCGAGGCATGCCTCTAGGCGTTTCTAAAGTTATACCCCTATTCCGAACGCAATGGAAAAGGTTTCAAGTCCTAATTCGATCGTACGGAGAAGATAGCTTTTTGGACCCGATTATTGTATTAAAATTTCGATATTAATTTCAATGCGTTTGTATTCCGTACGATCAAATGATAACTCTAAACGCTATGAAATTTGAAATCTGATAATAATACACCATTACGGATCCAATGGAACTGGTTTTGTCGAAATCCGAGACTATGCCCAAGAAGGCTATTTATATACTTTAATTTAAACAAGCTAATTTTTTTAAATCGAGTAAATCGCTTTTAAATCCAATTTAAAATTTTATTATCTTCATTCTTACTAATAAAAATTTAATAAACCTTTAAATTATTTTTATCAAGCTAAAAACTCAAAATTTCACTATTTAACCAAATTTCCATTTATTAAACTCAATCATTAAATTTTCCAATAAGTCGTTATATTTGAAATTTAAGTTAATTATTAACTTTTAAATATTTAAAATCAATTAAATATTCTAATTTCAAATAGTCAAAATTCTGGGTCGTTACAAGGGGTATATATCATTTCACCCCACAATCCCAAATTTCAAAATTCAATAAAATCGCTTGGGTTTATCATTTCAACCCGTAACAATTTTCCCTAATCTATAATATCATTCGGGTATGTATCATTTCAACCCATAGGGAAATGAATTCCTAAATAATAGGGAACTTGCAGTGTGAGAACAATAGAATAAAATAGCATAACACATCAATTACAAGCATATATAATCATTAACAATTTGAATTTAATATATATATATACACACACAAACAGGTTATGGTGTCATATGTCAATTAACATTGGTTAATAATTTTAAATTATAACATATCATATTTAGTAATTAAATAACTAACAATTCAAATCTAACAACATATTTCAATAGTCATTTCATGTGAAATCAATTTACTAAACATAAGAATGTTAATCGTGAGTGATTGCTCACCTTTCAAGGCTAGAGAAAATAAACAACACAACAAGCTACGATTTTGAATCACGAACTCAACAATTGACCAATCCAAATGACAACTCCATAGCAAAGCAAAGCGAATTGAGCTCGATTCGATGATAGCAATATATATATATATATAGTATTTTTCCTTCTTTGAAAACAAGATAGACTCGGTTTCAAAAATATGATATTAAGGAAATAGATAGGGATGATGAGCAATCGGCAAATGCCACTATACAAGATAATTTGAAAAACAATATATATATATATAATATATACCATAAAATACAATTTATAATATAACAAAACAAAGCAAACCTAGGAGAAGAGGCTGACTGTCCGACAATGCGAGGTCAGAGACTGCTGAGTGGCTTGTCGCGTGCTTCGGCATTAGAGGGTGGCAACTGATGCGGCTGAATGGGTAGAAACGGAGCAAGGTAACAGGGAATAGGCTCAGCAAAAAGAGACGCATAGGTTCATATACAAGCAACTTGAATTTTTTTTAATATAAAGGAGGGGAAGGCTTTGATGTGGGTTCAGTTAGTGTCTACAATGGCCAAGGGAGGCGGAGGAGATGAATAGCGTTCAGGTGGAAAAGGGTTCGATGGGTGAGAGCTGGAGAGTCGGATCTGGTCGCTGCGTGCTCTGGCATGAGGCTGTCGGCTGCTACAAGGCAATGGAATCGGTGGTTTCACTGATGCAAAACTTTATATATAAAAACTTTATTATTATTATTTTTATACATAGGAAGAGAGAAAGGAATGCTGGTCGGTGATAGGTGGGCTAAGGCGTGGCTGCTCTGTGTGGCTTCGGCTGTTGTGTGCGAGCTGGAGATGAGGCCGAGGTTGGGTTTCAAGGAGATGGTCAGAGGGGATGATGCCGGAGAGAGGAGGTAGGCGAGGGACAGGAAGCTATTAGCTGCGGCTGATGTGGATGAGCTCGGAGGCTTGGCTGAGCACGTCGGGTAAAGTGGCATGTGGTGGTTTGGCAGCTGTGTGATGATGTCTCGGTCAGGGGAAGTGGGTAACGAGGGTGGTAATCGGCAATGAAGGGACGAGCTGGGTTTGGCCAAAAGATGAAACGAGCAAAGCTTCAGGTAGGAATAGAAGAAGAACGGTTTTACATAATATAAACAAGTTTTCATCATCATTTTTTTTTTCAATAGCAAAGCAGAATGAAACGAAGTCAGAGAAAAGAAAGAGCAAGAAATATATATTGGAATGATAGGAAATAAAAAGTCAGAAGTTGAATTTAGTGAATATTAATAACTAGTGACCCTTTGTTTTCATCCGTTTGACAAACGAATGGGCACGGAATATTCAAGATACTCAAAATGGGTATCGATACAGCTAATCGTTACGCAGATTTCGCCGCGTACTGGACGCCGAAACACACAAATGAATATACTGTGGAGATCAGCACGACAAGATGAACAGAATGATACAAAAATATCAGCGATACAACTAATCTATCAAAACTCGATATTCGCTGCTAAAACTGCTGCTAAAATGCCGAAAATAAGATAAACGGAGCTATATCGGTCCAAATTTTGCGAATCGAAGTATGAAGTCTCACTCAGAAAATGATTTGCATTTTATTATATAAAAATATTCAGGTTTCAAAAATAATTTATTTCCATCTATTTTAACTGATTTTAAATTTTAAATTGAAATTTCACAACTAAACAAACTTTCAAATTTTCAAATGAAAATCTGCCACTTGCTATGCTTCAATAGACGCATACCAAATATCAAATTTTCATTTCAAAATTTTATTATTTAAATTCAAGAAAAATTTAGTTAATTACGTTATTTAAATCGTTAAAATTTCTAGGTCGTTACACTCAAACTCCTTCCAGGGCATTACCAACCCTATCTCTAATAAATTTAACCTACCAAAGCCTATATGTTCGCTCAACCTAAGCTCTGATACCATGCAGTAACGACCCGACTTTTCAAGCCTCAAAAGTCGACACTAATACATCAACAATATTCACGTGCCGAGCATCCGAGTGTTGGAATAATTTGCTCTTTGTAGTTATTTTATCTCAGCTTGTAAACTATTTTCTGTTGCTTATTTGAAAGCTTATAACTTTTGATTCCGACAACGAAATGCTGTCGGATTTCTGGCAGATAGTAGTTTATATGTTGAAATTTGTCTCTGCAAAATTTGGTTGAAAAATATTGTCATTTGAGTGTTCAAAACTTTGCTGCAAAATCAACAAAAACCCAAATTTTTGCCTGGGCATATTTTGTTTCTGAGTTGCTGCAAACATGGCCCGAGTACATGTTTGAGACAGCATAACTCTTTCATTTCTTACTGGAATTCATCGATTCTCTTTTTGTTTGAAAGATAAAGTTTTCTACTATATGCATACCAATTTTCAGCTCAATCTGAGGTCGTTTGGTCCTCTGTTTCATGTCCGAAAGTTGAACCCAGAGAAGATTTTGGACCTGGGTATTATTTTGTCTATGCATTTTTATGTTCTTTTTCCGTCTGACTTTTGACTTTTACTTCATGTTTTTGTGATATTTCTGAATTGTTTTAAGGGCTATGATGCCTATCAATAGGCTAGCCCAGTTTTGATGAATTTGAAATTCAAATTTGAATTGAATTCGAATTGAATTTGAATGACGGTTTTGAGTGATTTCTTTGATTTCGAGCACGGATTTTTCCAAACGATTTTGAAATAATTTTTAAATAAATTAGCAATCAGTCTAGCTAAATGAATCGGTTAAAAAGGATAATGATAATATGAGTATAAGGATAAGGGTGATATTCTTCTCAAGTGAGAAACAATTCTAAGTATTAGTATGGTTACTTCAAGTGATGAAATGATATCAATACACAAACGTACAATCTCAAAAGAGATAAATCAATCCATAAAACGCTAAATATAGCAAGCCTCATATCATCGGCATATCACAAATCATCAAAAATGGATTCACGGTTTAAAAGTTATGCTATATTTAGCGTTTTATGGATTGATTTATCTCTTTTGAGATTGCATGTTTGTGTATTGATATCATTTCATCACTTAAAGTGTAACGACCCGGAATTTTCGAACCCGAAAATTCCAGATAGTTAGAAGAAAAAGAAAGAGATAGAAGAAAGAAACAGAAAGAAGAAAAGAGAACAGAGAACACAACATCTCACATTCGCAGCAGATCAAAATACAATATCAAATAATAATATCAGTTATACAAAGAAAACTGTATCAGTCAATTACATTTTTATACATCAGAGTTACAACATTTCACAATCACTATACAGTTAAAATAACTCGTCCCAATAATTAACAATATATCACACTCCATACGTTCCTGCCATCCAGCTCGCCTCTTGAGCTCCAGAACGTCCTTACCTGAAATCTGTAATACTCGGTCTGACCCGAGCATTACCACAAAGTAACACCCGGGTCAGGCTGGAAACCAGCGTGAGTAAACTCATCTAACATGAAATTTCAATCCATAGAACTTATTTAAAACCCGGGGTAACTCGTACTTACTACACGTAAACAACTTATATAGTCATCACTTACTTTCACAAAACAATATAAGTATCCAACTTAGTTTAAATGGTCCATATTATCCAAATCCAGCCCATTGATTTCACACATCAATCTATAAAGAATTATAGAAGATTTCAAATCGAAGTGGTTTCGGATATTGCTGATATCCGATCCCGGTCTCTTCGAATTCAAATGTCATCCTTTTTAAGCCAAGATGTTTAAGTTAAACAATTTAATTTAAATTCAGGATATCATATTCATATAGCAATTCTATCACAGATAGATAACTTACATTATCACAATTTATCCAAAGCATCTCGTATCATAGAGCATCACAATCACATATCAGATATATCAAATAATCCAAGGCATTCAATATTATTCAATCATTCATAAGCAAGATTAATTAGATGTATAATTCCTAATTAATTTAACTTAATCTCCACATAAATTAAATTAATTACTTTAATTTCTTTTAAATCATGCTTACTTAACATTAATTAATTACAAACCAATTAATTAATCATCCTTTAATTATTCATCTTAATTAATTATCCTAAATTAATTATTCCTTAATTACATTAAGTAATTAGCCTTTAATTAATTACATGAATTAGTTATCCTTTAACCATTCATATTAATTTACCCTTAATTACACTTATTAATTACATTAATTAATGATCCTCTAATTACTTTCACTAATTAATTATTTCCTTAATTAATTACATTTAACAAAAAAATCTTTAATTAAACATATTCATTAATTAACCTTAATTAATCACATTAAATAATTATCATTCAATTAATCACTTAAATTAATTATCTCTTAATCACTAGTTAATGATCATCACATTAATTACATTCATTAACTATCCTTAAATTACCTTCATTTAGTATTTACCCTTATTAATTCATTAAGTAATTATCTTTTAATAAATTTTATTAATTATCCCTAATTAATCACAACCTTGATAAATTTAAGATAATTTCTTTATCTTAATTAATTACTTATTTAAATCTCATTAAATTGAATACTTAATTACATCATTTAATCTCCTTTAGAAAACATTTAGAAATCAATTATATAATTAAATACTTACAAACAAAATAATTTAAACATTTAATTTTAACATTTAAAATATTTGAAAACTTGTTTAAACTTGTTAATACTTTATTTTGAAAACTTGATAATGTTTCCTCGATAACTTAGTTACTTTAATAACTTTAAAACTTGATAATAATTTTGTTTTTAACCTTTAATAATCTGGTTAATTCAATTTTAATACAAACCCGGGTTCAAAGCCAAAGTACTCGAGTAAAACCCGAGTCACTAACGCACTATTCCTTCCTTCGAGTCGAACTACCATCTTCTTCGAGTATATACCCGAGACAATATCATTCTTCCCCAAACAACATCTCCCAGACACAAACACACACGCGTGCACGTGTACAGGAATTCCGATCACCTTCGATCAGGTCTCCGACCACCACCAAGTCACCGTTCCTCCCCTCAGTCACCATAAACAACCAGATCGTCTAAACGATTACGAAATCAAAATCGAACTATGCTATCACCTCCAGGAACACAGACCATGGATGAAATCACCTCGCTCCGATGATCTAGACCACCAGATATTACGAATCTCTGCCCGAAGCTTCGTCACGAACCCTAGTCTCGTTTCCCTTCGGTCCGGTCCACCTCGAATCACTACTGACGAAGAAATCGACCTGACAACATCCTCGACCAAAAACAGCCTCCAAACCCTACTTCATCGTCTTTCAGCCACCACGATCAACTATAAATGCTTCGAGCATTTTTCCTGATTTCCCCCTGCCTCCACCTTCCTTCAGCCATGACCATGACTTACCCAACCTCGCCGATCGTCAGAATTTGCCAAGAAACCATTTCCGTTCAACCTTGAAATTCTCGTGATTTACTCAACTAAAAAATGTAATTTTTCTTTTAAAATTCATTATTTCCAAAAGTAAAACATTTTATATAAGTAAATCAAGAATCTATGATGCTCAAGTTTTGACATTTATTTAAGTTTCACTGTAAATTTTCTTCCCAGTAAAAAAACCATCTTCAAATTCATCTTAAAACTATTTTTAGAAGTTAGAATTTGATTATATGAACATAGTTGGTTTAGAACTTGAAGCCTAAAATGGATCAGAGAAAGAAGTATTGATTTTTGATTATATTTAAACTTGTGAAACTGGAATAGAGCTCTGCAGACATGCACACTAATATTAACAACCATATATACAGGCAATCCTATCTAAACAAACATGCAATACATATATCACATTATAAATTCAAGGACTATTACATGCATCAGATCATCAGACAATTTTAGGCTTATTAAAGAAAAGTTTACTCACCTTTTTTTTTTAAAGCAGAGAACAGGCTCTGTTCAAATTGTTTCCCTGGAACTTTGTTTTGATCTGTAACTTGTCTTTAAATTTGAAATCCTAATGTTGTTTGAATCAGTGAAGTTGTTGTTGCATTCCATTTGATCTCAGGTTGAAGGCTGAAATCAAGCTGTTGCATTTACTTTCCAGGTTTCATTTGATTGCAGATTTGATTTGGTTTCAGGTTTTTATTTTAGTTTGAATTTTTGGTTTCTCAGGTTGGTATATTTTTAGTTTCTGGTTTGAGAAAAGTTGAATTGAAAAATGAAGAAAACAGGTTTCTTACTAAACATACATTATATAAATTAAATGTTAAATGAAAAATATTGTGCCACTTGTTATTTTTAATTTAGACAAGTGTAATTTGCAAATCCATTTAGCTTACACATGTTAAAATAAAGCAATATTATGTTTATATCCTTATCTTACTAAGTATTTATGCTTTGTTAATTATGTAAATATGTATATATATTGTGATTTGAAGCTTTGTTTTAAATTTAATATTTTTCAAAAACTAATTATAAAGAAAATAAATATAAAACTAAAAATCATATATATATTACTTTTAAATCCAATATATTTTAAGGTGTTTATCTTTTGAATTTCCAATTCAAATTAAATTTCAATTTAAAATCAACCTAAATATATATAGATATAAATATCTATTATCAGCTCTATTTGTTCAATCTATAAATCAGTATTCTTATTAATCAATCCAGTTAATTATCAATTAACAAGTGTTCAAAAATCCGGGTTATCACATAAAGTAACCATACTAATACTTATAGTTAGAATTGTTTCTTCTCACTTGAGAAGAATATCACCCTTATCCTTATACTCATATGATCATTATCCATTTTAACTGATTCGTTTAGCTTGACTGACCCGTGTATAAAGACATATTATTGGGGTGAAATTAACGAAAAGGCAGAACATAATCTCGCATAATGACGAGTAATATATAATATACACATGATCTTTACAAAAGAAAACTGTAATATACATATACAAATCATAGTAAATAACCTATCATTAGCCTGGACAGTTATAACAGACTGTCCTCACAAATTATAATAAATAGAAACAAGAAATGTAGCGTAAAATAAAATACGTATATAAGTCTTAGAGGCATTCAGCTCGTCTCATAAAGCTCCAAAGCGTTTAGCTAAATTTGGAAATATGCTCATGCTGATTCGAGAATTATAAGAAAATAATGCCCAGATCAGTCTAGTAAACCAGCATAAGAATACTCAAATCATATGGATTTAATGTTATAAAACACTTTCAAAAATAAAGGTATCTCTTAAGACCACGTTGCATTAAATACTGACGAGTTTTTACCTTATGATAATCAAACCATTTTATAGAAAGTCTTGTGATATTATAGTAATGTCTAGGGTTTAAAATAAATACTGAAACACAACCAGAATGATTACATTAATTACATTCAATAGAGTATACGACTAAGTCCGTAAAGGCACGTATTAGAGAATGTATTCCATACAATGACAAGGCTACTGTGTACCGCCTATCATAGTACACCTCTAGAAAAATGTATCGAGGACCTCACATGGAGCCCCACCAACACAGGACCGACCTACCCTTTCCTGGATAGTATCGAATATGTCATCACCTCAGTTGTGGCCAACAACTATACCGAGTCACTAGCATATATAAATCCATAAACATCGATCTAGATTAGATAATGACCATACCTTAATGGTAGCGAACCATATAGCTTTACCGCATATACCCTCTTTTAGTCATTATCGGGTGTGAGGATCGAGGTTAGGTTTTACCTTTTAGCAAATCCCACTTAGAATGCTAACACTATCTTCTAGGCAACAGTGTAATGTCAACATTCATCTATACAAGTTTTTCAGTATATAAACAAACCAAAGGCACTACTACTATTACATCCTTCTTGGAATCACCCTCAAGATTATAAGCAAGTAGCCCTAACAAATACGTGCTATCGTATATATAATACATTCAACTCATAAGCAAAACATATACTTATCTCAATCTTATAAGTATATTTACAAAACATTTATGAAAGATATCATATTTCAAAAGCGTACTTAAATGGGCCAAAACAAATGTCATTTAAAAACATTGTTTATTATAAACCCAAACCACTTTCCTTTTGGTGTAAGTAAATGGGTCATATAGAAATTAGACCAAATATACTTACCACCACTTCCCGATTTCAAACTTGTTCTATCTCTCGATTAGCAATGAAGTTGGACAAGTTTGAAAACTATCCTTGCCTCAACATACATTTTTAATTCTCACAGATAGATATCATACCTCAAAATTTGGTGTTAAGTGTGATAAAATACTACCCATACCACGATTGGTTATAAAGATCATTTATGGAAATCAAATATCGTTCCTTTAAAAAACTCCTTTTTATAAAATTCTTTTTTATTTACAAACCCCTTTATAAATCTCCTTTCTATATATAAAACTTCTTCTATAAATCTCCTTACTATTTTTAAAACTTCTTTTATAAATCTCATATGCTTATCACAAATCTTCGATTCCAAAATCGGACTAAATACTTTTCATTAAAACGATCGTTTCATATATTATTATAAATTTACAAAAGTGATCTATTTTCCAATGTATCAAAATGATATCATTTCCCTTTTATAAAATCTCATTTGTAAATCTACGCTTTTATTTATAAAATAGCATTTATAAATCTATCTTTCTATACAACATTTTATATAAAGCATTTCACCAATATTTATTCCAAATTGTTCCTATCTTCTTTTAAAATAGAATCACTAAATTATAAAAGATAAACCCCCTTTTTCCTTCATAATAAAAATTATATTAACTTTTTTGTAAAACAAAATAATTCCTAAAATATTTTTAAAATATTTCCATATATGTTTGAAAAGACTAATAAAATAGAGGAGTTAAAAAACCCATTTCTAAATAAAATGCCATAGAAAATTCTAAAAACCACATTTAAAATCATTCTCGAAATCGAAACCAATTTCAAATCAAAATAGAAAACCATAGTATTTTAAAATTTGATAATGAGGCCCAGAGCTACCATAACACTTAACAATTGATTTCCATATAAATGTCAGTAATGTAACAAAATAAGGCCAATATCAAAGTCACATCCAATAAGGTCAAACTATCAAGCTTTTAGCATTCAATAATTTATTCAACAAGTATGTATAAATGAAATTAAATCAATAGTGGCGAGGAATATTGACCCCTCTATAAAACTTCATGAATTCCCTATATGTCATTCGATATGACATTTTATCTAAAGAGGAAGTTCAACCAAACCCAACAACCAAACAATAAACATCCAAGCATAACCAAACAATAATTTTTATCAACACATAAATCATATGATGTTCAATTAAATGTGAGTTAACTCACCAAAATTCCAGTTAACGCTTTTGCATTCCTACTTGATCTAAAATCGAATGACGTTCAACTTTAGCTCAAAATCCTATTTGCTGCAAACTTGACGAAATCAGCTACAATGCTTAGATAATGCTCCTGCGAGTGTAACGCAAAAGACCGCGTTCCATTTTGGACCTCGTATGCAAAAGATATTGATTATATAAGATTTTGAATTAATTAAATAATTAATTAACTTAATTAACACACAAATTACAATTTTAAAAGTAATCCCTTTCTTCCACAAATTAAGTATCACGGTGCATGATATCCTATACACATCCAAACCCACAAAGTCGCCTCCTTCTCTCCTCTTTATCTCCCTCTTCGGTCAATGAATCAACGCACCGTTAGTTCCTACATGTCACTCTTCGCAAGCTCTACACCATGCACCCCAATATTTGGAGTCCGCACCCCTATATTGAAATGTGACCTGCTCATGCCCTTCTCGAACTCTTAATGTCATGTTTTATAATATGTGATCGGAGCTCTTGAAATTCGGTGGAGAGGTGAACATCGGCAAGAGAAAAATGATGGTGGTCCTCATTTTACCTATCTTCTCTCCAATTGCAGACATGCCTTAACCCTAACTTTGGTAGCTCCAAATGAACCTCAGCCACTCACCACCACACCTTCTAACACCTATACAGATTCAAAGCCCTCTTCACCATGATCCCAACAGATCCAACATCGTCTAATTTCGTGAACCGTAGCTCTCAGAACAATTCAGGGAAGAAGGCGGTTTGTGTATTTGGTTTACTGGAGAAGGAGAAAAGAAAGAAAGTGAAAGGAGAATTCGTGTAGGGTTGTTTATACAATAAAATTTATATTATTATTTTAATTTTACTTCTTAATCGTTGCACATTTCGAGCTTGCATGATCACACAGCACGTCCAATCGCCATGAAACTCGTCTGCGTACATCACCTCATTATTCCGGTTTCGATGAAACTAGTTTCGTAAAACCTAAGACAATGCCCTAGAATGATAATTTCATGCGTTTCGAGACTATTTATCGAAAAACAATTTTCAATCTTATTATCGATATTTATTCGAACTATTTATTTTTGTATATATTTTCTTATAAAGTTCAACATTATTATTTATTAATCAAAAGGAAGTACTTTAAAATGAATTATTTAAATATTTAAAATTAATTAAATAGCAAAAACCAAGACGATAAAATTTCAGGTCATTACAACAATAAACCTAGTTTTGAGTTTACACAATTCAAGACCTAAACGTATGTCAAACATTCTGTCTTAACCTTATACATCATAATATAACAAAGGAGAAGTAACATTTGAGATAAAATCATATTTTATTTCAGGTATTTATTGGAGCTCTCTATCTAAAATTCTCACTTATTTGATCATATCGAATTATTTTTAGCTCTTTTTCACATTTTAAAATTTTCTTCCAAGTACACTATAGAAATTTGACTCAGTGTATCAATATACATAAGTTTGTATCTTATACATTTCAATAGTAAAACTAAAGTGTGGATTTCATTTTGGCTTAGACTACAATTGCTTTGTTGGTCTATCCCAAACATAATGGTTACTTGGTCCAAACTCATTTGGGGTGACACATTAAGATACTCCATGATATCAACCAAGGTTGTATCAAGTCTGGTCATATTCCTCTTGAATATGAACAATGCTATCAATCACTAGAGATATACTTCATCATGATTCACAATCACAATATTATGAAGACATTCTTCATATATAGTATAATATATCTCAATGTTCAATGACATTTTCTGAATTTCCAAATTAATTATACTTAATATTTAGATGCTTATATAATATTTTAATCCAACACACCATGTAACGACCCGGATTTTCCAACATTTAATTTTGAATATTTAAATGGTTTTAATTATTGGATTTGGAAGAAAAATTGATTTTTGAATATGAAGAATTTTGTTGAAGTTATAGAATGAATTTAAATTTCAAAAATAGCGATTTATCGTAATACGGAAATGGTGAATAATTGAAATTTGAGTTGAATTTGAATTGAAACGATTTCTAGTGTTGATATAAATTCTATTTGAATTAGGATTGAGTTAATAAAATTTTAAAACTGGAATTTCAAGTGATTTCACCAATTTTTGAAATCATCGATTTAATCGACACGTTAAAATAGCGATCCGGGGCACAGTCTCAGATTTTGATGAAACTAGTTCCATAGGATCTGTAATAGTGTATTATTATCGGATTTCAAATTTCATACCATTTGGATTCACTGTTTGGTCGTACAGTATAGAAACGTGTTGAAATTAATATCGAAAAGTTAATATAATAATTAGGTTCAAAAAGCTATCTTCTGCATATGATTGAATTAGATCTCGAAACTTGTTCCATTGCATTCGAAATAGGGGTATAACATTAGGAACGCCAGGCGGCACGCCTCGATAGGAGTTCGGGATTTCAAAACATGCTAAGCGAGATATTTTGAATATAAAAATATATAAAATCAAATCAAACATCCCTTACTTCACATCAGCCACCCTACAGCCACCCTATACGCTGACCTATCTACTTTTCCCCTCTTATTTAAATCATTACTTAACAGAAGGAAAAAAATGAAATTCAACTTCAATTTTTTTTATCTCAAATGTATATTTCATAATGAATACGAAAACAAAATTCTTTGCACTTGTATTTGTCTAATTCTTCGATTGGGAGGAGTCTAGTGGGTTGCGATAATCGATTTGGGGACACGACAGTTTGGTCGTGCATTTTAAAGGATTATGGGTGGTGATTTAGGGTGTTGTGATCGATGATAGACGTCGGAATCGATTTATTTTGGGTTGCTTGTGGCTTAGGGCAGTGTAACGACCCGATATTTTGGACCATTCGCGTCCATTATAAGTGTATAGGTAGACACTCATGCCGGAGTTGAATTGCTCAAAATACCGCGTTGTTAATTTAAATTTGGCAAAACTGAACATATACAGTAAATAGATATAATCACAGATCACAGACACAGAGTAATAAATGCAGCGGAAATAAAAGAGATAGTAGTTCATGAAGCTACTATATGAATATATAAAATACATCAGAGTTTACAACAGAAGAGTAATACGATACATCAGATACAAATCAGAATACATCACTGGGATCATCGAATGCTGAAAGCAGAATAGATGGCTGGATCTTCAAGCAAAGCTCCAACTCCAAAGGTGAGTCTCGAAAGCTGAACCACTCAGTCTGACCCGAGCGTAAAGCAAAACACAAGACACTCGAGTCAGGATTAACATTCTTATATTAATAAATCCAACTCAAGTGAAATAGCAATTGAAATACAAGTAACTCAAAGGATGTTTGGAATAACCATCCTTTAAGGATCCGTTAAACTATCTACTATGTAGTAATGTACGCTAAGTAGATAATGTCTATCGGTAATATAAAAAGATATCAAAATAGCGTTAAGTCATGGCCCATTCCACCCTTAACACATTTTTATTCCCAAAAGCATATACAAGACCGTAGTTTCCCCAAAACCGGAAGTCACCAGAGGGCAATCCATATACTAAAGGTACAAATCAAAATCGTAGTGGTCGCGAATAGGATAATCAGTATGACAAGGTACATGAGGCGATACCAACTAGGATACTAGTAGTTGCGTGATCCGGACTGATGTTGGGCATAGCAGCTACTACCCCAACACCGCGAAACAACACTCCCAAATCAAGGGGTGCACCCAAATCGAATCACAAAAGTAATAGATATGGTATCGAAGAAGTGTGTCCGCTAGAGGTGGCGAACCTCAATGGCCCGGCGCGGCTCCTGTTTTAGTCATGTCAGGGGTCATCCAAAATCGTTCTCTTTCTTCAGTCAACGCGTACATCATTCCATCCACTTCATTCTGGATCATCACTCCGCGTATAGTTATTAAAGTGGTTTTCGGTTTAGATAGAGAGTATATCCATAACCGAATTCCGGTCTCTTTAATAACTTTCGAAATTATTACACCGATTGGTCGTTTATATATTTCAAAAACCAAATCAATTTCAATTTCAAATAGAATTCGTAAATCAACATTTCATTTGTCTTTCTAAAACAATTTCCAAATTTTCGTTTCAAAACTTCAAATTTTCCGTTTCAAAATCTTATAATTCAAATTCAATTTCTATTTAAAACAATTCAAATATTGATTCAAGTTCGTATATAAGTTTCATTCCGAAATCATTTAAATTAATTTAACATTCAAACCAATTTAAATCCATTTATCCATTTCATTTAATATTCGTTGAGTTACTTTTTCATTCAAACAATTTCTATTAAATTTTCAATTCATTAAATCCATTCTTAAGTTCAACTTCATTTAATCAAATTCTACAGTTTTGAATTAAACTAAATTCGTCAAACCAAATTCTTTAAATTTCAAGTCTTATATTAATTTCAATAAATCACATTTTATTTCTTGTTAAAGAAATTCATTTTCACTTATTTACTTACTTAAATAATTTTCCAAACTTAATTAATAAAGAAACTCAATTTTAATTATTACGAAGTAAAATTCACTTATTCAAAACTTCAATTTCATTTAATCATCAACAATTCAATCTTATTTAATTATTCAAAACTTAATTATTAAATAATTTCACAGTTTAATAATTTCAAGCTTAATTATAATTTCAACTTAATTATAAAATCATCTCAAACTTAATTCAATCATTTCTCAAATTAAACAACATTCTTTCATTGATTACATTGTTAATCTTTTGTTTCAGATTATTAAATATTACTATTTTCCTTTCATCAAAATTCAAATTTCAATTTCATTTCAAAACCATATTCTTTATTCAAATAAAATCTTCGTTTATTTTCAAATCAAATTATTGACCAATCGGGTTTTTATTTAATTCTCTATATCTAAGGTCAAAGTTCAATTGGGTATTTATCATTTCAACCCGATTCCAATTTAATTCAAAAATCAAAGTACAACAAAGGGAACTTGCAGTGTGATAACTGGGATGGTGTCAAAGTAAATAAACAAGCAATAACAACAATCAATATCAATCCAATAATCAATTTCAAATAATCCCGAAATAACCGTATTAATTCGCATTGTTATTTGTACGAATTAATATAATTATTTCTAGAATCTACACTATCATTTCATGTAGATTAAAGATTATTACATCACGGTTTTTCACTTGTCATCTATTACGATTACATACATCATCAATTTAACAACATACATTCAGTGGTTCAAAATGTAATTAAACAAATCCTACGTGTCAATAAATTTAACAGATAAGGGGTTATATTATACAAATGTCAGTTAATCAAATTTAACATTTAACTATCCTATATCAAGTTCAATTTCATACTGTTTATCATTTTACATTAACAATTTAACGTCCAATATAAACATCAACAATCAATCAATTATCGGCCAAACTGTATTATCATCACATAAATAATTAACAGATAATGGTGTCAAATGTCACAGGTGAACTGATACAGGCAAAAGCATAAAGAACAGGGTAATTAACTAACAGCAGTATATTTCAATTGTCGTTTCAATTGAAATCAAATTTAATAAATAAAAGAACGTTAATCGTGAGTGAGTGCTCACCTTTTGAGGCTAGAGAGAACAGGCGATGACACAGATACGAACACTGATACGGACATAGAATTTGAGTTACGAATCCAAGCAAAACAAATCGGCATGAATTCGACGATCAAAGCTGATAACAGAAAACGAAATCAAATCAAAACTAGATCGATGATGATAAATTGTATAAGTGGACAATATCTATAATTATGTACAAAAATCATATTTGTTTTCAAACACATTTTTAGTTTTAAATATACATGCGTTTCAAAATCATTGTTTAAATTAAACCCATATATAAAATCAGACGTATACATGTATGCCGTGTATTTAAAATCAATAATTATGTAACTAACATTTGTACTAACATAAAATAAACAAACAATTATAATATACTTAAATAGTAATATATTTATAAGACGTGTCTATATTCTGGAAACCAAACCCAGGTCTATTTGCATATATGTGGACTACTATATACCAAATACACATAACAACTTAAATCAATATATACTTTTCCTTCACAAAATTTTATACTATAACAAAATCTGTTAAATATATATACCCCTTTTTTAAAACTTGAAATGTAATACTCCATATAACAGCACATACGCCTTGTACAAAATGTAACTAGAATTTCCATTTGTATTTGTTCAAAATTTCGAAAGATGCATGAATCAAAATCATATAAAGTAAACCACTTATATAACTTATATATACAAAACAAAACACGGTCACAACTAAAATATATATATACTAACTGTAGCTAAAAAAAATATAACTTAGAAAACTATATACATAGGCTTATGTACACACTAACCAAAATATACACAATATGCTATTATATATTTCGAAATTCCATATGCACCTAACTATATAGGTGTACAGCTTTGATAACTGATCTATTTATATATACTAACGTATTACCTGATGAATATATTCTATACAAGTTGACAATCATATATTTTAAATGGTACAACATATAAATATGAACAGTAACTTATATAAAATATTCTTATAAAATATAGCATCCACATAAGAATAGGTGACGCATGCTTGAAACAAAAGTTGTAGCCTACCTATATACATATAGCATACAACACTTACGAAAGTTATGTAAAAATATACATATTAATATACTATATGTATAAACCATTGCCAAACATTTATGCAAATAATATATTATTTGAAACTGGGTTAACAACAATGTAAACAGCTATAACCAAAACTATACAACACTGTAACCGAATAAATATATGCTGCAAACATAGTTGACGCATCTTTAAAATATAATATTTTATAAACAAAATATATATAACATATATATTATATACTGAAACTATATATATATTACCTAAGAAAAAAATGCAGATGGAAGCTTGGTCTGTTGGCGAGGCTAAGTGAGATCGAGGGGAAATCTGAGGCGAACGCGCGAGAGGCTCGGCAAGGAGGAAGGGGGCTCTCGCCAAGGCTGCGTAAGTTGTGGGGTCCGCGAAGTGCTACTAGCTATCTCGGCTGCGCTATGGAGGAGCGGAGCCAGAGGAGTGTGGTCGGGTCTGTCGAGACCGATGGTGGCTGAAGGCCGAGTGAGAGAGGAGTGTTAGGGGCTTGGGTCATTTGGTGGAAGTGGTGACTAGGACGGTGGAGGGGCTGACTTGGATCGGTGGTTTCATATGGGGTGGTTGCCGAGTGGACGTGAAGAGGCGAGATGCAGGAGCATGGGCTGCGCATGAAAAGAAAGTGGAGGGGACGGTGGAATTAATTAGAAAGGAAGATAACATATTCTTAGGCAAAGAAAATGGAGATAGGATGGTTACGTGAGTTTCATAGGAAGGCCAAAGGAGTAGGTAAGGAGAGAAAGAGACACCTGTTCATATGCATTATATTTCAAACTCCAAAACAAGATCACATTGAATGCAGTTAGAATTTAGACCATCAATTGACGTGTAGAATCCATAGAATCACAAAGTCAACAACTTACATTCAGAAAATAAATGATAGTGGTTGTTGAGTCAATGCACGGTGGAAAACTGAAAGGGTACTCGAAGCTAAAGGTCCGAATGTGGAGCCGATACGATTGGTCGGTTCACAAATTTTTGTCGTGTCTCGAACTCCGAAACGTACGAATGAATATACCATGGAGATCAGCACAATGAGACGATCACAACGATATACAAATGTCAGTGGTACGATCATCCGATAAAAATTGATATCGGTACCAGAATACTGCTATTTTCCAGAAAATAAGAACGACGGAGCAATAGATGTCCAAATTTTGAAAAACGACCAACTGACATCTTGCTCAGAAGATGGTTTAGAATTTTTCTATGTAAAATTATTTAGGTTCCGAAAACATTTTATTTTCATTACTTTTTAACTGATTAAATTGAAGTGAATTTACGCGCGAAATAAACTTTCGTATTTTCGGACGAAAATTTACCAGTTGCTATGTTTAACTAGACGTATTCCAAATATAAATTTTTTATTTCAAAATTTTATCGTTTAAAATTTCACAAAATTTCAACTAATTACGTTATTAAAACGGTTGAAATTTACGGGTCGTTACAGGCAGCGTTTGGCAAGGCTATGTGGAGGGCGGCTGATGGGAGGGTGTCACGACTGTGGAGACTAGGCTCGTACGTGTTTGGGCGCGTTTTGAAATGGAGGATCGGGAGTGGTGTGGTGGTGCCGAGTAGGTGTGGATCGAGGAGGGATGATCATCGGTAAAGTCGAATTCCAAAATAGTGGAGAAATGGTAGTGCTCGGGCCTTGAGAAGCATAAGCCATGGAGTAAGAGGGGAGAATCGAGGACTAGAAGATGAAGAAGGTGTTTATAAGGTATTAAGTAATTAATTTGATTAATAGTGTAATTAGTTTAATAAAATTATAAATTTAAAATCGATGACTTAAAATATGTATATCTTTGTAACACCCCACACCCCTTAGTATACCCAAAAGGACACACTAAAAGATGTGGTGCACTGTAGGTATAACTAAAACTAGCAGAGACTAAGATTCACAAGACAAAAAAGATAAAAACAGCGGAAACAATTAAAATAATAATTTGCTAAAAGTCAAACTTCATAATATAGAATTATAAAACCAAATACATCATATGTCTCTAACAATGTATGTCTCATGATATCAAAACCTCAGTTTCATAAATATCAAAGTACAAACTATCCCTCACAAAGTGCCAATACATGGTGATGCAGCGCAGCTCACATTTGTCAAAGGTATAAGTCGTGACCGACTTAACATAATAGAAGATTTAAGTCGTGACCGACTTAACAGGAGTAAAAGCATCAAAGGCATAAGTCGTGATTGACTCAAGGGAGGCAAAGACATAAGTCGAGTAAGTAGTGAGGAAGGTGAAGGCATAAGTCGTAACCGACTTAAGGAAGGAGGTATAAGTCGTCAACGACTTAAGGGACGTGCTGGGTTACGACCTAAGACTACAGGAAGAGCAACACAAGTTGAAAAATGCGAAGGTTTAAGCCGGCAGCGACTTAAGGGAAGTGCTTTGGTGAGTGTACGACTTAACGAAGCAGGGAATAAGTCGTTGCCGAGTTACGAGTTAGTTGAGTCACCTGAACGACCTATCAAGTCACGCAGAGAAAAGGAAGAGCAAATTGGTGAAGTGTTAGGTCGTGAACGACCTAACGAGTCAAGAGTTAAGTCGCTGAAGCTCTGGATGCCGTTGAATCTTATGCCGAGTTAATCTAAACCGCTGTTTCTTAAGTCGCTACTATGGATTAATCGTGAACTGGGTTAAGTCGTTAAGTCGTCTACGACTTAAATGTTGAGTCGTTGTATGGTATTATGTTGTATTTCTTTAATTCGTATGTCGTCTGTACTTAAGTCATAGATCGTGGACTTGTGTTTCTGTATTGTAACTCGTAAGTCATATGTTGTTTGTAAGTCGTAAGTCGTTATGTACATAAGTCGTGAGTCGTGTTTGTTAAGACGGCTGAGGCGGGTTGTGTTGTAAACTGTTAAGCCATAAACGAATTATGGTAGGTCGGCTATTTGAGTCGTTTGTTATAAGTCGGAACCGACTTAGGAGATGAGGAAATTTCTGTTGTAAAGTCAAATGCCTATAAATAGGCCGTGTAAGTCATTTGTAATAGGTTGTTGATTTTTGAATAAAATTCTCTTTTGTTAGCTTTGTGCTTTCATTCCAATTGGTAGTTGAGTGTAATCTCCTATCTCCTCTTTCAGTTAATCGAGTGCGCTCGATTCAACGATTGCAGAAGCCGATTCGCGGAATCAAGTGCGCTTGATCAACGCTTGAAGAATTGAAGATCTTTGAACCCGGTATCGTGCGCGATCAACGAGTTCGGGATAGCCAGAATTCGGTATCTTCGGATCAATGAATTTGGGCATTTCAGTATCTTCCAATCCATCGATTACTACATTCATCGACCTACATTGTTTTTGATTAATCCGCTGCGTCAGTTTTGGTATCAGAGCCTGTTTTAGCCAATCATAGCTAAATCGAGTCTTGGAGCCAATCATCTTGAAGAAGT
The DNA here is from genome assembly GCA_030737815.1 of Allium fistulosum. Taxonomy (NCBI): domain Eukaryota; kingdom Viridiplantae; phylum Streptophyta; class Magnoliopsida; order Asparagales; family Amaryllidaceae; genus Allium; species Allium fistulosum. Next base: position 284,492,289 of record CM060904.1, on the reverse strand, counting down.
TTGAATCGAAGTGAAGATTTGAGTTTTTGTTTATCACGGCCGAGAGCAAGTTGAAGTTGTTCGACTTTGTATTGAAGTTTAGAGATCGGATCTTATCATTTGGAGAAGTTGTGTTCATCGTGTTCATCGCGATTTTCAACAAGTGTGGAGTTTTCGATCCATTTCATTTGGATCAAAGTTCGAATTGTGTTTGAATTTGAAGAGTTTGTAAAGTTTCAAGTATGCCGCCAAGGAGAGCTAATCTTCACCGAAACGTTGAAGCTTTGTATCGAAGAGAAGAAGCTGACGAGATGGAGCAAAGAATCAATGAAAACTTTAGTGAAAAGCTTAACGAAGGAATTGGTCGGTTAGAGAAGATGATGTTAGAGATGAATCAAAATCGGAGAAGGGTTTCACCTGAATCTAACCATGGAGGAAGTAGAGTCTCACCACAATCCAATCGAGAAAGAAGTGTTGACAATGATCAAAGGCATGGGAGGAACGTGGATGATCGTGAACGGAGGAATGTAGATAGAAGGGATGATGGTGGTAGACGTGATGGTAGTAGAGATGTGGGTGGACGAGATAGACAACGATATACATCTGATTTTGAAGAGGAGTATGATGGTGGTAGTGTTCGAGGACAAGGGCGAGGACAAGGAAGAAATTACTCTGAATATGATCACAAGTGGGAGTCGGGGATGAAGACTGAAATTCCTGAATTCAAAGGTGGTATGCAAGCGGAGGAGTTTCTAGATTGGGTGGCTAATGTCGAGGAGATTTTTGACTTCAAAGAAGTTCCAGAACATCGTAGAGTGAAGTTGGTTGCTATAAGGTTGAGGAGTAGAGCTTTAGCATGGTGGCAGCAAACCAAACTTACACGTGAACGGATGGGAAAGTCAAAAGTTGAATCTTGGGAGAAGATGAAGAAATTGATGAAAGCAACGTTCTTACCTTACAATTATCAATCTTTGATGTATCAACGTTTGCAGAATTTGAGGCAGGGCACAAAGAATGTTAATGATTATGTAGATGAATTTTATCAGCTTATTGCAAGGAATGATATTATGGAAACGGAAGAGCAGCTGACATCTAGATTCATTGGGGGATTGCGAATGCAGATTCAGGATATGGTTAACATGTTTGATCCCAGATCTGTAGCGGAAGCACATCAGAAAGCGTTGTCTTGGGAGAAACAGGGACGACGAGGAAGTGGTGTGTTTACTAATTCTAAAATCAAGTGAAGGGTGTTGGTGGGAGTTCTAATGTTTCTAAACCTATCAGTAGACCAGTAGTGAAGGAGGCTGAGAAGACAAAGGTTAACAACGGTTTCAAATGTTACAATTGTCAGGAATTTGGTCACAAAAGTAGCGAATGTCCAAAGCCGAAGAAGAGAGCTATGATAGCAGAGGTTGAGGATGAGGATGAAGAAGCTGAATGTTCCAATTCACCACCTGAAGAGGAGGAAGAAGAAGTGTCGGGAGACGAAGGTTATAATCTAATGATGAAGAGGTCCTGTTTAACACCAAAGCAAGAGGAGGATTGTAGTTGGTTGAGGAGCAATATTTTTCAGTCAACATGTACCATTCTGGGGAAGGTTTGCAAATTTGTTATTGATGCTGGAAGTTGTGATAATATAATTTCTTCAGAAGCTGTGAGGAAGTTGGCGTTGAAGACTGAGAAACATCCGAAACCGTACAAGCTAGCTTGTTTGAGGTAAGGCGGGGAAGTGAAGGTTGGACGAAGGGCTTGTGTGAAGTTTTCAATTGGGAAGAAATATAAAGACGAAATCTGGTGCGATGTGGTAGATATGGACGTTTGTCATTTGTTGCTGGGGAGACCGTGGCAGTATGATAGGGCGGTGCAACATGATGGGCGTACCAACAGTTACAGTTTCATGTTTGAAGGCACAAAGATTACTCTAGTTCCAAAGAAGCGACAACAAGAGGAAAACAAGTTGGAGGAGATTGAAGAGCTCAAAACTTTGTTATCTTTGAAGGAGTTTGTGAAGGAAGTAGAGGAGGAGCCTGAAGTGTTCTTGTTGATTGGGCGAGAGAGTCAGGAAGAGGTTGAAATCCCAGAAGAAGTAAAACCAGTTTTGAAAGAATTTGACGATGTATTTCCAGAGGAATTACCAACGGAATTGCCACCGTTGAGGGATATACAACATCAGATAGATCTTGTTCCAGGTGCTGTGTTGCCACACAGACCACATTATCGAATGAGTCCGAAGGAACATGAAGAGTTGCGGAGGCAAGTGGAAGAATTGCTTGAACAGGGGCGTGTGCAGGAGAGTTTAAGTCCTTATGCTGTACCAGCTTTATTGGTACCCAAAAAGGATGGAACATGGAGGATGTGCACAGATAGTAGAGCATTGAATAAGATCACAGTCAGATACAGATTTCCGATGCCAAGGCTTGATGATTTATTGGATCAAATCAGTGGGTCCGTAATCTATTCTAAGATTGACTTGAAGAGCGGTTATCATCAGATTCGCATTAGACCAGGGGATGAATGGAAGACAGCATTCAAGACAAGGGAAGGATTGTATGAATGGCTGGTAATGCCGTTTGGTCTATCGAATGCACCAAGTACATTCATGAGGGTGATGAACCAAATTTTCAGACCGTACATTGGAAAATTTGTGGTGGTTTACTTTGATGATATTCTGATCTACAGTGCTAGTAAAGAAGAGCATGTTCAGCATTTGAAGAAAGTGTTAATTATTCTTCGTGAAGAACAATTCTATGCTGCTACAAAGAAATGTGTTTTCATGGCGAGGAGTGTTCTATTTCTGGGGTATGTTGTGTCGGAAGAAGGAATACAAGTGGACCAAAGTAAAGTTGAAGCTATCAGAGATTGGCCGTAGCCCAAGACGATAACGGAAGTTCGTAGTTTTCACGGGTTGGCTTCATTCTATCGAAGATTCATTCCACACTTTGGTAGTGTGATGGCACCTGTTACAGATTGTATGAAGGGTAAACAGTTTTCATGGTCAGAGGAAGCAGGGGATGCTTTTGGGAAGATCAAGGAGTTGCTGACGTCTGCACCAATTCTAGTACTACCAGATTTTCAGTTGTTGTTTGAGCTAAACACTGATGCGTCAAAGGTTGGGATTGAAGGGGTGTTGAGTCAGAAGGGGCGTCTGATTGCATATTTCAGTGAGAAGTTGTCAGGAGCAAAGATGAGATACAGTACATATGATGTGGAATTCTATGCTGTTGTGCAAGCTATTAAACACTGGAGACATTATCTATTTCAGAAAGAGTTTGTTCTTTACACTGATCATGAAGCATTGAAACATTTACAAGGTCAAGACAAGATTTCAGCAAGACATGCATCGTGGATTGCATATCTGCAACAGTTTACTTTTGTTGTTAAACACAAGTCGGGAGTGACGAATCGTGTGGCTGATGCTTTGAGTAGAAGGAATCATTTGCTAACAACAATGAAGGTTGAAGTGATGGGATTTGATATGTTGCTAGAATTATTTGTCGATGATCCTTACTTTGCAAAGTTTGTTGATAAAGTCAAGGAGGGGAAGACGGATGAGTTCATGATGGTAGACGGTTTTCTGTTCAAAGGAAATCGATTGTGCATACCTGATTGTAGTTTGAGAATGCAGATTGTAAAAGAGCTACATGAAGAAGGACATGTTGGGAGAGACCGTACATTACAGTTGATTTCACAGTCTTACTTTTGGCCATCGATGAGGAAAGAGGTGGAGAGGTTTGTGGAGCGTTGTCATATTTGTCAGGTTTCGAAAGGAACCGCGACTAATGCTGGTTTATATATGCCGTTACCTGTACCAACTAAACCATGGGTTGGTGTGAGTATGGACTTTGTGTTGGGATTGCCGAGAACACAGCGTGGAAACGATTCCATTTATGTGGTGGTTGATCGATTTTCGAAAATGGCACATTTTATTGCTTGTAAGAAGACGGCGGATGCTGTTCATGTTGCTCAACTATTTTTCAAGGAGATATATCGACTTCATGGATTGCCAGAATCTATTGTGTCGGATAGGGATACTCGTTTTCTGAGTCATTTTTGGCTAAGTTTGTGGAAGATGGTGGAAACGAAGTTGAATTTTAGCAGCGCTTATCACCCGCAAACGGATGGACAAACCGAGGTTGTGAATAGATCATTGGGAAATTTGTTGAGGTGTCTTGTGCAAGACAATCTGAAAAGTTGGGACATGAAGTTATGCCAGGCAGAGTTTGCTCATAATCATGCGGTGAACCGTAGTACCGGTTTCAGTCCATTTCAGATAGTATATTCAAGCTTACCGACGGGACCGTTGGATTTAACGGTAGTGCCAATATCAAAGAAGACAGTTAAGAAAGCTGCTGATTTTGTTGATGGGTTGACGGAATGTCATAAAATCGTTCAGGAACGATTGGAGAAAGCGAATGAGAAGTACAAACGAGCTGCAGATTTGAAACGAAGGAATGTTGAATTTCATGAAGGTGATTTGGTTTATGCAGTGTTAACGAAAGATCGTTTTTCAGTGGGTGCGTATAACAAGTTGAAAGCCAGAAAAATTGGTCCTGTAGAAGTCGTGAAATGAATTAATGAAAATGTTTATAAGTTGAAGCTGCCAGAAGATGTGTACACTTCTGATGTGTTCAATGTTAAACATCTCGTACCATATCATGGGAATGAACGAGCTGATGTGGAAGAATTTACAAATTCGAGGTCGAATTTTTCTCAACCTGGGGAGGATGATGCAGCGCAGCCCACATTTGTCAAAGGTATAAGTCGTGACCGACTTAACATGATAGAAGATTTAAGTCGTGACCGACTTAATAGGAGTAAAAGCATCAAAGGCATAAGTCGTGACCGACTCAAGGGAGGCAAAGACATAAGTCGAGTAAGTAATAAGGAAGGTGAAGGCATAAGTCGTAACCGACTTAAGGAAAGAGGTATAAGTCGTCAACGACTTAAGGGACGTGCTGGGTTACGACCTAAGACTACAGGAAGAGCAACACAAGTTGAAAAATGCGAAGGTTTAAGCCGGCAGCGACTTAAGGGAAGTGTTTTGGTGAGTGTACGACTTAACGAAGCAGGGAATAAGTCATTGCCGAGTTACGACTTAGTTGAGTCACCTGAACGACCTATCGAGTCACGCAGAGAAAAGGAAGAGCAAATTGGTGAAGTGTTAGGTCGTGAACGACCTAACGAGTCAAGAGTTAAGTCACTGAAGCTCTGGATGCCGTTGAATCTTATGCCGAGTTAATCTAAACCGCTGTTTCTTAAGTCGCTACTATGGATGAATCGTGAACTGGGTTAAGTCGTTAAGTCGTCTACGACTTAAATGTTGAGTCGTTGTATGGTATTATGTTGTATTTCTTTAATTCGTATGTCGTCTGTACTTAAGTCATAGATCGTGGACTTGTGTTTCTGTATTGTAACTCGTAAGTCATATGTTGTTTGTAAGTCGTAAGTCGTTATGTACATAAGTCGTGAGTCGTGTTTGTTAAGACGGCTGAGGCGGGTTGTGTTGTAAACTGTTAAGTCGTAAACGACTTATGGTAGGTCGGCTATTTGAGTCGTTTGTTATAAGTCGGAACCGACTTATGAGATGAGGAAATTTCTGTTGTAAAGTCAAATGCCTATAAATAGGCCGTGTAAGTCATTTGTAATAGGTTGTTGATTTTTGAATAAAATTCTCTTTTGTTAGCTTTGTGCTTTCATTCCAATTGGTAGTTGAGTGTAATCTCCTATCTCCTCTTTCGGTTAATCGAGTGCGCTCGATTCAACGATTGCAGAAGCCGATTCGCGGAATCAAGTGCGCTTGATCAGCGCTTGAAGAATTGAAGATCTTTGAACCCGATATCGTGCGCGATCAACGAGTTCGGGATAGCCAGAATTCGGTATCTTTGGATCAACGAATTTGGGCATTTCAGTATCTTCCAATCCATCGATTACTACATTCATCGACCTACATTGTTTTTGATTAATCCGCTGCGTCACATGGAATGAGCTAAAAACTGAAAATAAAGAAGAGAAATACATAAGAAATCTCTGCCAGAGAAGTCTCCAAGTGTTTGCAATCTATGGTCCTTGCTCCTGCTAGCCTATGGAGGGGAAAGGGGAAAATGGTGGAGTGGGTCAAATTAAAAGTCTGGTGAATGATAGTAATTACTAGAATCTTTAAGCAAAGTAAAAGTAATAGACTTTACAACAGTTCTAGTATATAAAAGGAAAGAAAGGAAATAGAGAGAAAGATAGAGCTGGAAATAAATATGATTTAACTATTGCTAAACTAATACAATTAGATAACTTTGATTGTTTGCACTTGTCTTTGTTGGCTGCTTTGATTAGGCTGAATTCCTAATCCTATAATTAGGCTGAAATCCTAATTCTACCCTTTGATCGGCCTGCTACTCCATAGACCTTACTACGGACTAGACGCTATATAACTCCCTACACATAAGGTAATGACATCTACGAAAGACGCACAAATTACAATGGTGTCTACGAAAGATGCACAAAGTATTTATTGTGGACTAGACGTTATATAGCTCCCTACACAGAAGGCAATGGTGCCTATGAAAGGCACGCACACTAAGCGCTAGGGACTCATAGCGATTACTAAGCACCAAAATGGAAGTCGCACGCGTAACTGCCACCATGCTCATGCTACCTGTTGCTCCACCTATTGGGTCTTCTTTTCACCTGTGCTCCAGCATAAGCGTGCCCCTCATCTCACTTCAAGATTATGTGAAACACCATGTCCATAGAAAATAGGAGAAATGCTGTTGGTGCTGGTCCGTCATCCAAACAATATCCAGTTGCGCCCCTTGTCCAAATCTCCCGCAATTTGGACTTTTATTTGACCAATTACTACCATTATTAGCATAAGCGTGCCCTCATCTCACTTCAGGCTGATGTGAGACTACCATTTTTTCTAATAGGGAATGCTTTTTGTTACAGGTCCTACTTTCATCTTTGCTTATTAACTTAGATAAATTATTTAAATAAGCCTTTATTATTATCTTCTCTATCTTTGCTTATTAATTTATCCTAAGTCTTAAAATAAGCCTCATTCTGTTCTTTTTCTTATTATAACCTACGTTATAATCATGCTTATTACTTAACCCAAGGTCTAAGTGTGAAAATAAGCCTCTTTTATCTTATACTCTTTTTAGTTATAATTTTAAGTTATAACTAGGCCAATTATCTTTAATTAGTCCAATTCTAACCTTATATCATAATTAGGCTCAATTTTAGTCTTAATTCCATTTTTATTACAGTCTTTACAATTTACATCTTATCTTCCGTTGTTTCACTATTCTTGTAATTTTAATCCATGTTCGCGTTTAATCTATTCTAATCCATACGCGAAGAAGAAGGAGAAATAAAAGAAAACCGAAAACAGAAGAAAATCCAAAGCATAGGAAAAGGATGTAAATAACGCATAAATAACAGTAAATAAATTAAAATATAGTAGATAAACTGTAATTAAATGGAAAAGCTATAATTAACAGAAATAAACTAAAATCAACTAAAAAGAATAGCTAAAAGAAATAGACTGAAAATAATTTCTAAAAACTGTAAATAAACTACTAAAGAGGTTATTCCAAAAATCGTAGTAAAACTACAACTATTGGAAACCCTATTATTTTAAATTGCTTAAAAATCTAAAATAATTATAATCACTCACCTGTGGTCCAAAGCACTTCCCTTTTGGTCTTCCCGGATCCACTTGAGGGTATTAAAATATTTTTATTAAAAAGATTCTCTCCTTTGAAAATTATTCCTTTTAGGGTCCTTCCTAAAAAGGTGAACCCAAGTGGAGAAAATTTAGAATGAAAAAAAGTGTTAGGCATAGGGTTCTATTTATTGGTGTAGAAGTGGATCTCAGACCGTTGGATTTGGGGATTGAATAGGATGCAACCACATCATAGGTTGAATAGGAGCCATCGAATGGAAGCACAAAGGGACCAGATTGAGGAAAATAGTGAAATTGACGTGTTAAAATTGCACAGGACGAAGGAGAAATTCCTTCGCCTCAAACCCGTAGGCGGGTCGATCGGGCGGTCGACCACCCCTCCCACTAGGTCGACTGGCTAGTCGACCTAGGGCGCGGTTGGGTCGACCTTTCGGTCGACCTAGCCGAATTTTTTTTCTCGTTTTTCTTCTTTTCTTGTTTAATTTGTTTCTAGCTCATATTAGCTCGGATTCTGACGTTCTATATATGGAAATTGACCAGAAAATTTCCACGGACAGAACGGTGCAACTCCCATGGCTCGATTCTGATAATTTCACCAAGTTATTTTATCATTTTATTAATTAACGAATTAATTATTATGGGTTGAATTTCGGGTTGTTACATTCTCCCCTCCCTAAGGGATTTCGTCCCCGAAATCTCTAAGGATAAAAGAATGAACTAATGTTTTCATCCAAGTTCTACAACCAACTACTCAACCATCATCCATTCATCCATTGTCCTTAAGTTTTTCTAATGCAATTTATGATACTTATGCAATTAGTGTAGTGTCAATGTCCCTAACTAATGCAAAAGATTAGGCGGTCCACTGATTCCGTTGACCTCCTTTTATGCAATCATGTCCGTGCTATGTATCCAAATGAATGCAAAAATTCCTAATGATAATCGATAGTTCTATATGCATGCTTCAATCATCATCCAAATGCAACAACCATGTGATAAACATCCATCTATAGCAACCATGAAAATAAAAATGCAAATGCGCACACATCCATATGCATATGCTCATGTGTCCTAGTTAGGCCGATCCCTAAGAGATAATAGTGCCTAGTGTAAGTATATGCGTCCATTAGCATCCACTAGCAAACATTTGCAACCACTTGCATCCATCATTCATAACACGTTCTAGTAACATGTTTACATCAAATCCTACCATCCATAGGTTAAATCCTAAGTTCTACCCTCTCAAAGGATAATAAAGGAAAGAACCTATTCAAAACTAAAGATGGAAATAGGAAATTCAAAAACTTATTATCAAAGAAATATGGATATGAGGTACGAATTTTCTCCTAATTAAACCAATCTTCTCAGAAGTCTCCTTAACTTTGTCGGAACCAAGGCAATCCCTTTGTAGACTCTATCCAACACGAAAGCGACTTGCACGGTCTTCCATAAAGAGCTTCGAAAGGTGCCATTATAATGCTACCTTGAAAATTACTATCATGTGAGAATTCCACTAAGAAAAGATGCTTCTCCCAAGTTCTTCCAAAATCAAGGATACTCATTCCCAACCATGCGTGACTTACTATTCTTCTTTAGTTTGCTCACATGAATCAACATTCCTAGGTTTTCACTACGGTCCTATATGCTTTACGGGAAACTCTATTATTACTTCCAAAAGTAATTACTGGTATCTCCTTTATAGCCTTACACCTTTTCCGTCACTCCTTAGGGAATGATTACTATCTATTCCACTTTTAAGAGTTTTGTTCGGTGTTTATAGTTCCATTTTAAAAATTAAGGTTTCTAAATTTTTAAAACATCAAATCCCAAAACCTTTTCTTTAAAACTGTTATCTTTAAGTTTCTATTAAATTCAAAAAATCTTATCTTTCTAGACTTGCATCTTCACAGATTTTTGAATTTACATTATTTCTCAAACCTAGAGGGAAAAACTTTCAAATTCTAAGTCCTAAAACTTATTCCTCGTTTTCTTTTAAATACCTTTTTGGTTTTCTATAAAAATTTGGATTTTCAAATTTTACTTTTATTAAGTTTTTCATTTCCAAAAACTTATTTACTTTTTCACCAAACCATTTTCTTTTAAAATATCTTTAAAATATCCTTATGTGTTTTCAAAACATCTTCTTATTACACATAACGGTCTCATACCTTAATGTATTGGAACTGCTTTCTTTTTATGAGAAATTATTAACGCTAAAATCTTCTATGAACCTTTTAAAAGAGGATTTCATGTTTATGTGAAATTACAAGGAACTTATTTTATATTTTTTGAAATAGGCTATACAAAATATGGTTCTCCCCATACCTTGTATATCTCTCTCATGCATTCCTTGTAACTTGCACAAAACATTTTATTGGTTTCATAGAAAATTATAGCATTACTCTTTTCATTCTAATAAATTAAAGTATGTTTAGTTTATATTCTCTTATAATAAACATCTTCTAATATCTAACTTACTCTTTTCTTTTCAGAAAAACTTATTTTTAAAACTGTTTTAATATATCCATAGCTAGAAAACATTTTCTTATACTTATTTAAATAATAAGTGTATTTTACAAATCACTTTCATTTCTACTCTTAGAAATTATCTTTTAAAATTCATTTTTATTTGGGTTATAAACCGATGTTGCGTAAGACACTGTTACTACAACCCAAAAAATACTAGTGTATGAATTTAATTAAAAATAAATACTAATAAACCTCACATATTAAGTAAAAACATTTCCTTTGGGAGTTACCTACTATAATGGTAACGTTATTGTCTATGCTCCCTTTATTTTCACGAAAACATCTATTACAACAATAAATGTTTTAATCTACATTTTCGATACTTAATACTTTTTAGGTTTTTAGATTTAAAATCTTTGTTTACTTTTAAAAAAACAAGTGAGCTATATACGCTCTATAATTCTTCAAAAAGAATTTCACATTTTCAATAAAATTTACATCATATAAAAATCCAATTTAAATTTCTTATCCTATTTCCAAAAACCCAATATTTACTTTAAAAATATTGACAATTCTACTTTTTAATTCTAATAATTTCATTTTATTGGGTTGGACATAAAGTGGATTTTCCTACTTACTACCCTAGGAGTATCCTTTCTAAAGCTCGAAAATCTCATTTCCATACTTAAAGTCTTATATTCTTTTTTTTTGAAAGGCAAGTGGGGTTAACTGGTCCCCTACCAGAGTTTATTGATTAAAGAAAAAAGAAAAGAAAAAGTGACAAAATAAGCTTTTGTCACCAAACATACAAAATCGAGGAAAAAATAACATGCACGAGAATACACCCTAAATGTACCATATTGAAGAGAAAAACAGCTACCAATGCAGCAACAAAATGACAGACATGAAACATCAACATGCACAGAGGGATGCACATGAAGAAGCATGAATTTAAAATATCCATAAGCAATGACAAGTCAATTCCAAAACCCACTACTGTGTGGAGAGAAACCATGGCAAGAGAATCTTATCCCTAATTCAATTTTTGACATAATTGTGTACCAGAGTTGAGGAGCAGCAACAGCAACAAGTTTAAAGCACCGAGAATTCCGTTCAATCCAAACAGTTCTGAAGTAAATTTTAAGAACAAAGAAATTTATATCTCTATTGCCATGCCTATTCCTCGTAGCAATCTTCAGATCATTCCATTTTGTTGCAGAGTCTCCATCATATCTAACTAAACCAATTTTGTTAAACAATGTGCTTATCATATTGGATAAGAAGCCACACTCGAAGAATCGGTGATCAACAGATTCAGGAAACATATTACAGAAGAGGCATTGCTGATCGATAACTATTCCAACAGACAACAACTTGTCTCTGGTTTGTATAGCCTTGTGAATGACTCGCCAAAACATCAAATTTTCGTTTGCTGTAGAAATAGTAGTCCAACACACCCTAGCCCAAATTGAGATAGGAAGAGTTTCAGTGTGAAGAAGAAGATCATAAACCCGACCAATGCTATGTGATCTTCCCTTCCATAGTAAAGCAGAATCAAGTCTGATAGGGACCACATGCTCACGCAAACTCCCCCATAACGCATTGACTTTTTGATTACTGGTAGAGGGAGTGCAGAGCTTCCCATTAACAATGTACCCAACTGTATAAGCATTCCCTCCTATTAGAGATTGCATTTGTTCCTGAACACTCAGTTTAGTTTCTAACACCAAGCCATCATCCATCCACGGATCCTTCCAAAATTTAACAGTGCATCCAGGGGAAATTGAGTACTTAGCATAAGGAAGAAGAATACTTCTGATGCTAAGTATTTTCCGCCATATCCAACTCGTATTTTGAGATACTGTCATAGTCCAGAAATTCCCGGTCTTAATTCGATATTTCCATACCCATTGCACCCACAAGCTTTCCTTCTTATTCAACAAAGCATCCACATGGGTACTGACCGCTGCCTTGTTCCATATTGAGATATTGATGATTCCAAGGCCACCATAATATAGTGGCTTTTCTAAACTACTGTATGACAGAGGTATAAACTTCCTGTTGTGAATTGATCCAGTCCAGAGGAATCTTAACATAGTAGTTCGTATCATAGAGAGAAGTTGAGTGGGTAATATGAAAGTTCTTGCCCAATACACAGTCATGGAAAAACAAACTGACTTAACAAGCACTAATCTACCAGCCATGGACAGCAACCTGGTAGTCCATGAGCTAAGTTTAGAAGTGATTTTATTGTACAGCGAAATACAGTGTGCCTTGGTTACTCTGGATGTACATAGAGGAAGGCCTAGATATGTCATCATATTTTCCATAGGCTGCAGACTTGAATGAGTCAAGAGCCTAGCTTTTTCAGTCATGTTAATGCCAGAGATTAGTATATGAGATTTTGAATGATTGATTTTAAGACCAGTAGAAAGATAAAAGGAATGAAGACACTGAAGGATACCAGCTATGGAATGATCATTAGGCTTTGTAAAGATCACTATATCATCAGCAAAAATAAGGAAGGAGATTTGCTAGTGTTTACACTTAGGATGGTAAGAGATAGAATTATCTTCAAATTTCATTGCTAGCATATAGTTCAGCGCTTCCATTACAATAATAAAAATGAACGAGGAGATCAGATCCCGTTGACGAACGCCTTGTTTCCCTTTAAAGTATCCTGTCGTTTTCCCATTATAGCAAAGAGAGAAGGACGGAGTTGATATACAGACATAAAGCCAAGCTACAAAGACTTTAGGAAATCCCATTAGAGCCATAACTCGAACAATAGAGGACCATTGCAGACAATCATAAGCTTTAGAGATATCAAGCTTAAGCATAGTTCTTGGTGAGACCTGACATCTACCATAACCATTAATTAATTCATGAGCCATCATAATGTTGTCAAGTATGCTCCTAGTAGGAAGGAAGGCAGACTGATTGGACGATATAATTGCTGGGAGCACAGATACAAGCCTAGTGGCTAGGATCTTGGATATGTATAAACTACATTACAACATGATATTGGTCGAAATGAGGAAGCATTTTCACAGGGCCTGACTTTAGGAATTAGGACAAGATTGGTTGCATTAATCTCACCAAGCAGTTTGAAGTTATTAAAGAAATTAAGAATTGCAGCGATAAAGTCAGCTCTTATAATTTCCCAACTTGCTTTGAAGAAGACTACATTAAATCCATCAGGCCCACCACACGATGAGGGATTCATTGCAAACATAGATTCTTTAATTTCCTTCTCAGTAACCATTGTCACAAGCATGTTGTTCATAGCTGAGCTTATCATGGGAAGAGGAAGATTGTTAAGAATATCGAGTTTGGGAATAAAATTATCATAGTTACCTAAAAGCTTGGAGAAATGTTGAACCATATATTGATCAATCTCTTCTACAGTTGTAAGATGATTACCCTCATCGTCCCACAGAGAATGGATGTGGTCTCTTGTTTGTTTGTTCTTTATAGAAGCATGGAAAAATGCAGTGTTTATATCTCCTTCTCTAACCCACTTTTGATGCGCCTTTTGCTTCATCATGCTGGCTTCAGATTCTAAGGCTTCATTTAGCTGATGAAAGAGGATAGATTCATTCTGGGCAAGGTTAGGATTGGATGGATCCCTGTCAAGTAAAGATTGTGCCTTCTTAAGCAAGTCCTTGAGTGAGTTAGAAGCAAGGGTGCCATTTCCAAATTTGCATGATGCCCAATGGCGTAATGCATTCTTAGCTGCCTTCAATTTCCTGCACAAGATAAACATAGGATTGCCATAATAAGAGTTAGTCCAAGCTGTAGATATAATTGTTAAGTATTCGGGGTCGTTGACCCACGCATTGAAGAATTTAAAAGCCTTTTTTCCTCTGCTAGGCATAGGGGAGGGAGAAAGGATAATCGGAGAGTGGTCAGATAAGATAGGGTGAGGAAGATGAGCAGTGATGGCTGGCCACAAAGATAAGGCTGAGTCATTACAAAAAGATAAGTCAATGTTGGTATATGTACGAAGCCTATTCCGTCTTCTGTTATTCCACGAGAAAGGCACACCAGTTCGAACAATGGGAAGAAGATCAGAGTCTAAAATGGAGATATTAAGGGGGGCAATATCCCTTGGCATTAACGGTTGCCCACCAACTTTGTCATATAAGTTGTAACAACAGTTGAAATCACCAACAACAAGCCAAGGATGAGAGTTCTGCCTTAATGATGGGAGAAGATTTAGGAGAGATTGTCTAGAAGCTTTAGCATTATGAGCATAAACAATGGTCAAGTAGAATGAAATATTGAGAGGAAGGAAAATGGATTGAAAGTGGATAAGCTGGGAAGTTGATAGAATGGGGGTGAGAGTGTAGAAGAGGGGATCATTGACAGTAAGGATCCTTCCATAAGAAGCATTGTCCAGATTATGATGGACATGCCAAGCAGGGTTGATGTAGGAGGCTGCTTTTTGCGTTAAAGATAGAGATAGTTTGGTTTCTAGGATTGCGAAAATCTTAATATTGTGGACATTGATCAAAGACTTAACATGATCAAGCTTGATTGGATTATGAGCTCCTCTGATATTCCAAGATGCAATATTATTCATTAAAAAAACTATGATTAAAGGTGGAGCACACTTGCCTTACTCCTAGTTGTAGGAGGGTCAGACCTTACAGATTTTAATTTAGCTGCTAATGAGGAAGACCTTATTGCACTGGGACTTTGCTGATTCAGATTAGGAGGAGGAGAAACCCACCCAGGAATGGTACCATGAAATGTATAGGGTGAGGGAATATGAATGGGTGAATTAGACTGAGGCAAGGAGGTTTAGGGAAAATTAGATAGAGGTGATGGTTTGAATAGATCAAAAACAAAGTTCTCAATTTGATTTAAGAAAGCTTGCTCAATCGATGTTGAATGCAGGAGGTTAGCGACCACCTTTGCATGGGAGTTTAGAGTACTTGGATTTGATTGGCCAGAGGCAAGTGTGCTTGATTTTACTGCTACAGTAGACAAACAAGATTTCTGAATATCAGCTTCAGTTACAAAAGAAGATGGAGTTTCCACTACTTGCATAGGATTTGAAGGAGCTTTGGAAGAATCAGCAAAGCAGACCTCACCTTCCTTAATAGAGTTTGTTATTAAATCATTATCAGTAGTCTCAGTTGAATCTTGCATAAGAACAGAAAAGGGGTTTGCATTCAACTCTGCTTCAGGAAACAATCGAACTTCTTGCATGTCAACGTTGGGATAAGGAGAATCTTCTTGCATATGCACTTCAGAATTACCTCCTACTGTTTTTAAACCATCATCAGTATTGTTATGCACAGGAACATGCACAATTGTCCTTCCTTCAGTATAAACTTCAGGGTTTAGAAGCAATTCCAAAGACTTGTCTCTGTATTGTTTTATTACATTATCAGATTGTTTTGATACATTGTCACTATTCATTTTCTTATACTTGTGATCCGTGCCTTTCCTTATTGGGACTTTCTTCCACCCTCCTTTAGTACTTACATTTCTTTGTTCACCATTACCATTGGTTTTATTATCTTTACCCTCTGGTGAAGAGTTCATGTCAGCATTGGCAGCTGGAGCTTCCACAACTTTACAGGCAATTGAGTTTTTAACACTTGGCAACAAGAAGTCTGATGCCCAAAAATTTTACATTCACCACAAATTAGTGGTTTCCACAAATAATCAACTCTGACTTGCTGCTCAGAGCCATCCAGAAGCTTAACCTTGAAAGAATCAGGCAACTTAGTGCACGCAGTAACTTCAACCAAACATTTGGCAAAGCCAATCCTTTCCAACTTTTCAGTATTATCATCCATACAAAGGAATTTTCCTAGTCGGGATGCTAACCAATTTATTCCAATATGTGACCAACAGTACAGGGGAATGTTCGATAGCTTCAACCAAACAGGTACTGACTTAACAGTGCTTACACTATTACCAATTGATGGATCCCATTCTTTAACAATTGTAAAGTCTTATATTCTTATTCCTCTTGTATGCTTATATTTATTCTAAGGCATTACCGTTAAATCCACTTATATGAAACAATTGTAATTTCTGCAACTACCTACACATGGGCTTTCTTCTTTTCTTATCAACTAAATCTATTGTACATCTCCAATTTTTTCCTACCTCTCTTTGGATTTTCACAATCCGAACCTAAATGTACAAATCATTTCTCAAACTCTTTCCATGTGTAGACCTTCTCTATGCCCCAATAACACGCTTCCTTATGCCAAAAGTGATACTTCAAGGACTTTGCTTTTAACTAATGAACGCGAAGTGTACGAAGAACCTCCTCTAGATGAATAACATGCTCTCCCATACTCTTGAAAAAATTTCGTCTACGAATACCACCACGAACTTATTTAGGACATCTCTAAAAATACGACTCATCAAATCTACAAAATAGGCTAGGGCATTGGTTAGCCCAAATGGCGCAACCAACCACTCAAAGAATCCGTCTGGTGTCCCAAATGCGGTCTAGTCAATGTTGTCATCAGCGACCCTAAGCTGATGAAATCCAGTGGCTAAATCAAGCTGAGAGAATACTTAAGAGCCAACTAACTGGTCAAAAAGATCATCTATCCTAGGAAGTGGATATCGGTTCTTCTTCGTGAGCTTATTTAATTCTCTATAGTCTATGTACAGTCGAAGATAATCATCTGCCTTAGTAGCGAAGACGATTGGCGCTCCCGCTTCGATATGCTTCTTTTTATGAAACCTTTCTCCAAAAGCTTACGGATCTACTTACTCAATTCCTTCCGCTCCCTAGGTGCCATGAGCCTTACGGGTAATGCTATTGGCTTAGCATTCTCAGTTAAATAAATTTTGAAGTCAATCTCTCTCTTAGGGGGTAGTCCCCTAACCTCCTCAAAGACGTTTGGAAAATCTTTGACGAAAGGAACCGAATCTAACTCTGACGATGAAGAATCGAGGGAATAAAGGAAACTCAACATGACTGACCCTTGCGGGTCGCAAGAAACCTCGAGAGTCCTACCGCTGCATGTCTCTAATCTAACGACTCTCCTCTTGCATTCTAATATAGCTCCATATGTGGATAGCCAATCCATCCCCAAGGTCATCTCATACCCCAAAAATCCCAATACATAGGCATCGCAGGCAAATTCTATGCCTAGGATATAAATTTTCAAACCCCTACAAACCAGAGACAAGGGTGTCGATCCTCCTATAGGGTTTGAAACAACAATAGGGTCCACTACTAAAGAGATGTATGCGTGCAAACAATCTACTAGAGAACTAGAGATGAAAGAGTGTGGTGCTCCAGAATCAAAATGAGTCCGAATGGGAAAATCAGAAATAGAAATCAAACCTTCAATGGTGACTTTCCTACCTCTATGCGGAATGCTGCTGGAAGGTGTTGCGTCTAACGCCTGAATCTGTGTCGTCAGTGCACTAGCTCCATATCCCGTCCTCCGGGGACAATTCCTACTTAGGTGACTGGGATGTCCGCAAGTATAACACTTTCCCTTCACCTTTTCTTTCTTGTAGTTTCTTGCGTAATGACCAACCCGTCCATAGTTATTGCATTTCTCGCTTTTCTTGATCCACTCCTGAGGTCCTCCAAATCTAACATCATAAACCTTTGCTCCAGAACCTCCAACCTAGCTCGTGCCTCCTCGAAATCCTCTATGCCAGAAATCGTTCTGCCCCCTAGACTAGCGAAGTTATTGCATATCTTATAAAAATTGGCTGCTGTAGATGGATTAGATGGACCTCCACCTACCGGTGCTATATTGGGCGCTTGCCCATGCACCTCTGGTACTGTAGCTCTATGGAACCGGTCAGCCATATTATGCAAAGAAAAGGAAACTTAGGCTCGAAAGAATCAAAAGAAGGTTGAATTGGACTTTTGAGGGGATTTTTATAAAAACTCTTTTATACTTGAAAAACTACTTCTATAATACGAGTTTCTTTCTGAAAAATACTTCTAATTTTAAGATATGTTACTTAAAAATAGGCCGCATTTGGAAAAATACTTTATTTTTAAAACAAGTTTTTTAGGAATCCTGTAACCTTTGGCTATGTTACCAAATGTAACACCCCACACCCCTTAATATACCCAAAAGGACACACTAAAAGATGTGGTGCGTTGTAGGTATAACTAAAACTAGCAGAGACTAAGATTCACAAGACAAAATAGATAAAAACAGCGGAAACAACTAAAATAATAATTTGCTAAAATTCAAACTTCATAATATAGAATTATAAAACCAAATACATCATATGTCTCAAAATTCCAATATATGTCTCATGAAATCAAAACCTCAGTCTCATAAATATCAGAGTACAAACTATCCCTTACAAAGTGCCAGTATATGGAATGAGCTAAAAACTGAAAATAAATAAGAGAAATACATAAGAAATCTCTGCTAGAGAAGTCTCTACATGTCTGCAATCTATCGTCCTTGCTCCTGCTAGCCTATGGGGGGAAAAAGGAAAATGGTGGAGTGGGTCAGACTAAAAGTCTGGTGAATGATAGTAATTACTAGAATCTTTAAGCAAAGTAAAAGTAATAGACTTTACAATAGTTCTAGTATATAAAAGGAAAGAAAGGAAATAGAGAGAAAGATAGAGCTGGAAATAAACACGATTTAACTATTGCAAAATTAATACGATTGGATAACTTTGATTATTTGCACTTGTCTTTGTTGGCTGCTTTGATTAGGCTGAATTCCTAATCCTATAATTAGGCTGAAATCCTAATTCTACCCTTTGATCGGCCTGCTACTCCATAGACCTTACTGCGGACTAGACGCTATATAACTCCCTACACATAAGGTAATGGCATCTACGAAAGACGCACAAAGTACCATGGTGTCTACGAAAGACGCACAAAGTATTTATTGTGGACTAGACGTTATATAGCTCCCTACACAGAAGGCAATGGTGCCTACGAAAGGCACACATACTAAGCGCTTGGAACTCATAGCGATTACTGAGCACCAAAATGGATGTCACACGCGTAACTGCCACCATGCTCATGCTACCTTTTGCTCCACCTATTGGTTCTTCTTATCACCTATGATCCAGCATAAGCGTGCCCCTCGTCTCACTTCAGGATTATGTGAAACACCGTATCCATATAAAAATAGGGGAAATGTTGTTGGTGCTGGCCCGTCATCCAAACAATATCTAGTTGCGCCCCTTGTCCAAATCCCCTGTGATTTGGACTTCTATTTGACCAATTACTACCATTATTAGCATAAGCGTGCCCTTATCTCACTTCAGGCTAATGTGAGACTACCTTTTTTTCTAATAGGGAATGATTTTTGGTATAGGTCCTACTTTCATCTTTGCTTATTAACTTAGATAAATTATTTAAATAAGCCTTTATTATTATCTTCACTATCTTTGCTTATTAATTTATCCTAAGTCTTAAAATAAGCCTCATTCCATTCTTCTTCTTATTAAAACCTACGTTATAATCATGCTTATTACTTAACCCAAGGTCTAAGTGTGAAAATAGGCCTCTTTTATCTTATACTCTTTTTACTTATAATTCTAAGTTATAACTAGGCCAATTATATTTAATTAGTTCAATTCTAACCTTAATATCATAATTAGGCTCAATTTCAGTCTTAATTCCATTTTTGTTACAGTCTTTACAATTTACATCTTATCTTCCGTTATTTCAGTATTCTTATAATTTTAATCCATGTTCGTGTTTAATCTATTCTAATCCATACGCGAAGAAGAAGGAGAAATAAAAGAAAACTGATAATAGAAGAAAATCCAAAGCATAGGAAAAGGATGTAAATAACGCATAAATAACAGTAAATAAATTAAAATAAAGTAAATAAACTATAATTAAATGGAAAATCTAGAATAAACAGAAATAAACTAAAATCAACTAAAAAGAATAGCTAAAAGAAATAGACTGAAAATAATTTCTAAAAAACTATAAATAAACTACTAAAAAGGTTATTCCAAAAATCGTAGTAAAACTACAACTATTGGAAACCCTATTATTTTAAATTACTTAAAAATCTAAAATAATTACAATCACTCACCTGTGGTCCTAGGCTCTTCCCTTTTGGTCTTTCCGGATCCACTTGAGGGTATTAAAATATTTTTATTAAAAAGATTCTCTCCTTCGAAAATTATTCCTTTTAGGGTCCTTCCTAAAAAGGTGAACCCAAGCGGAGAAAATTTAGAATGAGAAATAATGTTAGGCCTAGGGTTCTATTCATAGGTGTAGAAGTGGATCTCAGACCGTTGGATTTGGGGATTGAATAGGATGCAACAAAGTCATAGGCTGAATAGGAGACATCGGATGGAAGCACAAAGGGACCAGATTGAGCAAAATAGGGAAATTGGCGTGTTAAAATTGCACAGGATGAAGGAGAAATTCCTTCGCCTCAAACCCGTAGGTGGGTGGACCGCATTGTCGATATGCCCTCCCCTAAGTCGACCGGCAGGTCGACATAGGGCGCGGTTGGGTCGCCCTTTTGGTCGACCTAGCCCATTTTTTTTCGTTTTTCTTCTTTTCTTATTTATTTTGTTTCTAGCTCATATTAGCTCGGATTCTGACGTTCTATATATTGAAATTGACCAGAAAATTACCACAGACACAACGGTGCAACTCCCGTGGCTCGATTTTGATAATTTCACAAAGTTATTTTATCATTTTATTAATTAACGAATTAATTATTATGGGTTAAATTTAGGGTTATTACAATCTCTCTCATACGAGGTCAATTTGGGATGCGAATTTTTGAGTTATGCTCATGATGACGAATGCTTCGAAATGAAATTGGTCTGAGAAGTTTTGGAGTCAGCTGGGAATTTAAATTTAAATCGAACGTTGTTCGATTTAATTTAAAATTGGAATGGATTACAAATTAAATCAAGGTGAGCAAATCTCACTCAATTTGGTTGGGTAGTTTAATTTATAGCAATTAAAAATTAATTATTGGATGATTAGTTGAATTGATATATTATTATCAGTTGAATGTTATATTATATATAGTAGTATGTATATTAGTAGTTTGATATATTTCCCACCTATTAGAGCGGATGAGACACTATGTGCCACGTGTAATAGCGGATGGCCCTATATTACCGTGATACCTCACCTCGAAGCGGGATTGGTATTTATGTTATATAACATCTGCGGATTCAAGTAAACAGGTTGGAGGGATCCAACTGGATTCCCCAAATATATTGATTGTTTTCACATATAGTGATATATGATGTGATTGAATAATCTGTTATGGATTGTTGTGTGATTTGTTTTATTGGATGCTATAGTAGCACTGGCCTAAATTTTAGTATTTTAAAAATAATGTTTTGAATTTAAATAGGAAATTCAAAAGGCGATTTTGGAAATAAAATATTTATATTGAAATTTGGGATTATTTGAAAGGGAATTGAATTGGATAAAATAAATGATTGGATTTTGGATATTTAATTAGCTATTTCGTAAAATGGTTTCAACTAGAGAATTTTAAATTGAGGATTTTAAAACAATGGATTTTAAACAAGATTTTTAAAATACGAAATGGAAGCAGAAATCGAGATTTGATTGGTTTTGGAATATAGGGTTATTTAAGAAATTTATTTATAAATGGGATTTTAATTAGAAATCAATTTATAAATAGATTTTTGTAATGTAAACCTGTATAAGCTGGGGAATGAGATTATGAAATTTATAAACAAGGTTTATAAATAAAGTGAAATGATTATCATTTGATAAATTAGAGATATAAATTGACGATGAGAATTTATAATGAGATGGGGTAATTGGTTAAATAAGAAATGGTAGAGTCTATTTTTGGAATGTGAAAAAGGTTATGAAATTGGGAAAGTGGTCGATGTGTTATGAATCGAGAGAGAGATTTATGAATTGAAATTAGTTATATTGTAATTTTAAAAATATTTTTTTATTGAGAAGTTAAGTTTGTTTTAAAAAGAGGATTTTAAATTATTCAATTATGCAATTTAAAACTGTTTTAGCATTGAAATATTTCAGAAAGTTGGTTATTTAAATGTTTAAATTGGTTGAAATGAATTCTAACATTTTAAACATGTTTTATAAATCGATTAGAAATTTTATAAATGAATTGAAATTAATTATTGATGTTATTCTAAAAGTGCTTGATATTTTAAATAATTATTTAACCATAATCTTGAAATTTATTATTATTATTATTATATATACATGGATTTTAAAAGTAAGTAATTGGAATTTATTTATTAATGCTCTCGAGATTGTAAACCCAATTCATTAAATGGATGTGATTGTATAAGTGAAATGTTATAATGGGATTTTTGGAAATTTAGGGGAATTCCCAAAATAGTTGGACTCGAGAACTTAAAATGAATCTGAATTCATTAAAGGAGTTATAAATTGTTAGTTGGATTATAAATAAGTATAATAGATAACTTTTGGAAATTTTAAAAGGAAATTAATAGAATTTCCGGATATTTATGAGATAAGTACAGAATTTTTCCTAAGTATGAATATTAGAAATAATTTTGGAAAATAAACTTATAATATTTTCCTAAGTATTGAAATTAAAGGTTTGGAGATATTTTAGCAACGAAATGATTTTTATAGGAATATTTTTCTAAGTAATAAAATACTATGTTGGACTTGGAAATCATTTTTAAGTATTGATACGATTTGAAAATATCCTGTTATGGATATAAGTTTTTGAAATTGTTTTCAATTATTGAATACACTGGAAGAGATTTGAATATATATCTTGGTAAAGATATTTTGAAATGAGTGCTTTTGAAAGATTTATAAAATTGGGCCTAGTGGTTGCTTATGTGTGAAATTTGATAGTTAAATAACCGACTATCAAATCTGGCCAAATTCGTTGATCGTTTCGAAGAGCCCTTAGATCAGATTTAATTATCAAAAACCACTTCAATCCGGTTTGTGCATTACGAATTGTGATATCATGAAGATAATGAAGACGGTGATTTTGGAGATTCTGTTTGT
Source organism: Allium fistulosum (assembly GCA_030737815.1). Classification (NCBI taxonomy): domain Eukaryota; kingdom Viridiplantae; phylum Streptophyta; class Magnoliopsida; order Asparagales; family Amaryllidaceae; genus Allium; species Allium fistulosum. Next base: position 284,469,193 of record CM060904.1, on the reverse strand, counting down.
TCAGACCCAAAACAACTTGTATGGATGAATGCTATCATTTGCATCGTGGTCCAAAAGGCAGTGTTAGCATTCCAAGTATGAATGCTATTCTAAAAGTAAAACGTAGTCTCAAGCCTCATCAACCGGGAATGACTAAAACAGGGAAGATGCAGCAGGGCTAAGTAGGTCGCACCCAAGTAGGGTATGTTATCATTTTTCTAGATAGCCTCAAGCCTCATCGACCGGGAATGACTAAAATAGTGGACAACACCAGAAAAGCCATTTTGCCATGGCTCTAAGCCGTGGCTAACTAATTTTGCCACGGTCTAGAGCCATGACAAAATTGGCAGTGGCAACATAAAATATAGCCACGGCTCTGAGCCTTGGCGAAATTAAAGTTAGCCACGGCTATTAGCCGTGGCTAATTTGTATTTCGCCATGGCTATGAGCCGTGGCTAATTTACATTTAGCCATGGCTCAAAACCATGCCTAAATGCAGTTTCTTGATGCACATACATTCTGTCAGTTTCAAACCACATATGTAGTATATGGAATAAATAATGTGGATACAAAACAAATAATAGTTGACAAACCCAACTTTCTACATGATGCACACAATTTATAATAGAACTACTATAAATGCTTGATTACAAACTTACAACTTTCAATTCATAATACAACTTCATTTCATAATGAAACCATCAGTTCATAGTAAAACAAGTAAAAAAACATCTACTATACATTGTAAACACTAAACAACAAGAAAAAGAAATAATTCCTAAATTCTCCAAGCATACAATAGTTCATACTTCATCATAGTAGAACGATTGCAATTTACATTGATCAACCACCTACATATGCGCAAAAGAATGATCAGCGGTCTAATTGGATTAGGAGAAAATATGAATAACAAGTATGAAAAACAATGATCAGATATGAAATTAAAACCAGGTAAAGTATGATTTGACTTGATCTTTCGAGTTCATGCACAATATTTTCTAAATAATTAACTCCATGTATTCAATTGGTTGATTGTTTGGTGACAAGAATACTGTTTCTTTGAAACATAACATTAATCTAGACTTTTGGGAGGTGATTTCTTCTTGATAGCTCACAGAGATTGCGATATTGTACCATTGTTTTAATATCCTCAACTTACTGTTCAGTGTAGAAAATAAGTAATGTATTTAATCTAAAGATAACAAGCTATATAATTCCTGGTTTTACTCTACTATACAGCTTGCGACTTGACTCCCTTTTGAAGGATGATACTTTTAACGATGTATTTACTTTCTAAACGTACTTAGAACTTGTTTGATCTTCGTTCAAAATTTGGAAACCTATGAGGCAGGATGATTCCTTGCTTGAAATATGTGCCTCAAACTGAATTTTAAAGTGAATGATGGTATATATATCAAGGAACATTTTAGTACTAATGTTTTCACAGATAATAATGTGACAGCCATACCGTGCATGTAATCACATAATCAGTACAAGTATTTGCTATTCCAATTACATGATTTCAGATAATGTGTAAAAGTAGTTTTTTGTGGTAATCTGTATTTTAGTTTGCACAAAACAGTCATTAAATTTTAAATATAGCAGAAATTGGTCATATTGACAAGAATCGGTCAGATCTTCCACTTGCCAATTCTTAATAATTTCAATACACCATTTGACAATTATTTACAACTTTAGGTCAATGTTGCAACTTATAAAATTCTATTCGAAATTTTTTATATATGTAATTTTTATATAACATAGTTCGCTTAATTTAATTTTTATATAAATTAGTTAATTTTTATAAATTTATTTAAGTTTTGTAAAACGTGTATATTTTTTATATTTTTTTTAAAAACTTGGTTAAGTTATTTAATCTTTTTATAACTTAGTTAAATTTTAACAAAATTAAAAAAATTATAAACTTCTAGTCAACTTAGTTACATCTATATACAATTTAATTATCTTTAATAAACTTAGTTATTTCTTTATAAAACTAGTTAACTTAGTTATAAACTTGTAAAATATTACTATTTTTATAATATGTTTAATTTTTATAAATGTGTTTAATTTCAATAAAACTTGCTTAATGTAATTATTTGTATAAAAGTGACTAATGTATTTAGATCATGTCACAAATATGCAATTTACTTGCATTTAAACCTGCAAATATTTTCAATGGCAACCATTACGAATTTGAACTTGATAGTCTAATTTCATTTGTTAATACCTCTGTATCATTTCATTTCAGTAGAAGGGCCTAAAATTAGATAGCCAGCAAATCAAATTTGAGAATTATGGGTTCGTTCATTGACAAAAAGGGAAGGGATATATAAATTATCCAAAGCATGAAATAAGATGTGAAATTTAATGCATCGGTTGCCATGCAACAAAATAATATTCAAAATGCCAACGTATGCCATTTGATACAAAACTATAAACAAAAAACATATAACGGGTTATTAACCACATTCAACGTCGAATAATTTAGAGCGGTAGCTAATCCTATCACGGAACAGTATTGGGTACACGATTACAAACAAGTGAGCACCATGGGTTTGTAAATAAACAAAGATATCTTATAACAGTAAAGCTTTTGTATCACATATATCTAACATTATATGGAACAATATAAGAATACACCAGCCATTTGCTTGCTGTAGGTTCGAGTCATTTGCTTGCTGTGAAAAAGACAAAATGATCATGCTAAATTTATCAACTACACTATTTATTACATATCTAGTAATCCTATCGATATAAAACAATATGTTACAGTGAAAGAATCGGTGAGGAAATAAGTTTGCAAATAAGAATGTCTGTATACATGCCGATAACAAACAATAAATCATTTATGGTATATGTTCTTAAAAGTTGGATATCTTGATAAACTGTTGTAGCATGGCCACTTAATTTTTTTGTCAAATTTGTGTACTATATGTTTGTAAAATATGATGAGAGGCAACAATAGTACACAGATAGATTAGTGAATTTGATAATCCTCCTAATGTATCACCATAGTTTTGAGAGTTGAAATTTGGCCTGATATGAAGACAGAGGGCTGTAATGAAAAAATAGCAATCAATTGATACATTTTAGGCTATTCTATAAGTTTAGTTAGGTTTAGTAGTTTGACTTGATGTTTCTTCACTAAGATTATTATAACTGCAGCGGATGAGAAATAAAATTAACAATATACATAAGTGATATTAATATTACTACATAGCAAGATAATACGGGACTTCAATTATCTGCTGTGGATGAGAACATGGTTCAGGAAATGTACAAATGTGTGCAAAAACCAGCAAGAATGCATAAATCAGGCCAAAGTACAAATACCCATTAGGTGCACATGTGCACAATAAAAGCAACAAGCAATAAGCAGTTCAAAAATACTAGGAAAGGAAGGCAACACAACTCAAATAACACCAGTATTGCATTTATAGCAAGTGCACATGCAAGAGAAAGCCATTAAAAACAGGCAAACCATAAGTCATGTTTTAAAGCATAGGAGCAAGCGCAAGTGCACGCCGGCAAGCTCATATGAAAGAAAGCACATCAGGCTAACTTACATGCAAGCACACAAGGCAGCAAGGCCATGCACACAGTGTGGTTTAGAAACATACAATAACTATAAAGTAACACAAAAGTTAGGCTCAGCAAGTAAACACACTCATACAAGGTTCAGAAATACCAGACTGGTAAAGCTTCAAGCACAAAACAGACAGATTAGAAAAAACCACATTAGGCATTCTCAAATTTAAGCACACCAGGTCAGCTTCAGGCACATGGGGGAAGCAAAACAAACACACTACAAGTACACAAGTCAGATACACAAAACATACAAATGCAAGCATAAACACACTAGGCAAGCACAATTTAATGCAAAAGGAAGCACATGCAGTAGTAAACTAAAACTCTTAAAGGGTGCACAACCAGACCAGGCAAGGATACAGCACTGGCATAAAGTGATGTATTTTATTTTTAACCAGTGCAGATCATCATTCATTTATATATATGGTATGTAAGTGAATTATTCATTTACTTTTATTTTTAACCAGTGTAGATCAAAAATCTAATGGTTGATCACAGGTATATAAGTGAATACAAAGCAGTTCATCAAATACATCATTCATGGGCAGGTTTATATGCCTGTTTAATTGCTTATGGTTTTAGTGCTAACATGCCATCATATGGTACAACAAGGACACAGTGGACATGTACAAAGGCAGCATGCACATATGAATCACAATAGAACATAGCGCAAAATGATCAACTAATGTTAATAATAGTTCATCATTTTTGAACAAATTAACTAATGTTAATCATTTCTTCACTTTGTACAAATTAACTAATGTGTAGGTAGTTTAGACTAGAAGTAAATCAAGACAGGTTGGAAAATTTTCATATTGCAATTTTTCAAACTTATACTTGAATAACCCTAAAACATTTGGTTAAATTATATTCTTTATTTGGCTAAATTATATTCTTTATGCAATTTCTGTTTGAGAAGTTGAAAACAAATTTAAAGAAATATGACAAAGATACCTATCAATGAAATAGTAAATATTTAGATAGGTTATTCTTGATTGATTAACATCACCTTATTGTTCAGTTAATTAAAAGAGATTATAATAAAAAGTACAATTTATTCAAATTAAATTTAAAATGAAATTACTTGGAACTAGGTTGGCCTTGCTAGTTATAATTAATTACACCACAAAAGATTTAACTTTGGTTAACAGAACAAGTTGCATTTACGAAAATCTTCCTATTTTTTAACGTTTAAAAAAAGAACAAATCATTCCAACAAAACAGTCGTTAAGTTAAAAGAACTAAAGGAATAACATAAGCCATTCCTTCTCAAAGTCAAAAGCAAACAATATGTGCACTTTAAGCTACATTCAAAAGGAAATTTTTAGAAGTTTATTTAGAGCACCCACGATTTGAGCACATAAATAAATAATAATAGTTAACAATTATTTAGCTAGCCAAAATTAATTTATCAATTGTGGATGTTCTAAATAAATAGTCAGAGCTAACAATAGTTTCATGTATGCCAGAAAGGGGACCATTTAACACTTATTCTAACATCTCTATTGTGCACATAAAGTCATAAATATCGCATCTATGTAAAATCCGACAAACAATTGTAGAGAAGGTTCCATTGTGGATGCTCTATACGCAACCAAATTGAATTTTGACTTCTTTCGAAAACCAAAATAGCTAATTTTGAATGTTACCTAATGGTCCTTTTGGATAACTTTTATTTTATTTTATTTTTTGCTTTATAAAAGATTTTTTTTACAAAAAAGAAGAAGGCAAGTTATAAAAAGTCTACAATGACTACTAGTAATAGCAGTAAGTCATCTAGTTTAATTAGCGAAATCTTGAGTTTTTCCGCTAAACATATGTAATAACAAAACAAAAATGAAATCGATTTTGATGTGTGAAAAATATATGAATTTAATGCTTTTTCTAATTTAATTTGAAAAATAAAATTAGCTAAACCCAAACATTTTGACAAAAAAAAAGTTTTTCATACCATTCCATTCGCTTTCTATAATCAAAAGATATTCAAAAAGAGCCAAAACGTTTTTGCTTTTAATTGCTAACTATACTTTTAAAATGGAGTAAAATTTTGGAAACTTAGCATGAAGATAGCATTCAGCCACATTTCTGCATTTCCCAGTTCTTTATTTCTTCGTAAATATCTTGCATTTGAAAACAAATTTACGTGATGCTACTCCTTAAAATTGGAAAATACAAGAAATGAAGAAGAATCATGAAAACAAAGAAAATATCTTGCATGAGCTTGTGCTTTACAATCATGTAAAAGTTCAACTCACTTATATGTTATATGGTCAGCCAGCTACTTTCCATGTAGCGGTTTTTTTTATTAATACATACATGACACTGTATACCTTTATGTTCATGGAAATTTATATTCATTTGTAAATATTGGTGCATCCACATATGTTTAATGCCATGTAATATGTGACTACATCAAGTGCCCATGATTCACTGAAAGAAAACAATTTATTCATGTTGTAGGCATTCACCTACAAACCTAGGATTAAGCTTCTTTCTGTCATAAATTTTTACTTTTTCCATTAACTTACAAACTACTTTCCTACACAACTATTTTCTAAAAAATCTTTTATACAACAATTGTAAAGTTAGGCAATTGGCATGTAACAAAGTAAGACCTTTGGATCAATCATTCAAATCAAACTAGTAGGATAAAATTATAAGCCACAACTATTTCACTCGTGGTAGTAAATTGATGTTTAATTTCTGAAATGTCTATTAAATTAAACCAAATAATGGTTTTCAAGAAATAATGATAGATAATAAATGGGCGTAATAATGGTTGAGACTGTAAAATAGAAAATTAAATAAATGAGACTGGTCTTTCCAAATAATAAATGGGAGTGGCCTTTAATTCTAAAATTTATCAAATCTAAAAAGTAAACGTTAATTATTCAAACTTCGACCAAATTTAAATCTTTAGAAGCATAACCTTGTCATGTGTAACGACCCGTAATTTTCGATAATTAAAAATAGTTAATTTAATAAGGTTTTGTGATTTAATGTTGGAAGAAATAAAAATTTTGATTAAATAATAAGAATATAACGGGAATGAAATGTAATAGTATTAATTTAAGGTAATTGATAACTGCTCTAAATGTAATTCTTATTAATTGAAATAATTTAAAAAGTTATAATTGTTTATAGATTGTAAATTAATTGTAATAATGTGTGTGTTATTTGATAATTGGATGTTGGATTAATTAATGAATTAGTAAGTAATAAAGTGAAATTGAATAAAATTAGTGTTGTGTAAATAAATATAACATTTGTATGTAGATAACAGACATACAAATGTGATTAAATATAGAAGTGGTGACAATTGTTATTTGTTACCAATTTATTTAAATCAATTGCAATTAAATGTAATTAAATACTACGTTAATGAAAATTAAGATGATAATGGTAAAATATTAGTGTAATAAGATATAAACAAATGTAAATTATAGCCATGAGATGAAAATTGATTGAATAATAAGATGGAAAGGCGAATAAATGGATTTATTGGAATTTAAAGCAATTATCACTATATTTATTTCAATTGGAATTAAACACTATAACTAGTAGAATAATTGACATTGAATTGATATGTAAATTGTTTTAAATTATTGTAAACGTCTAAGTAATCAAAAATGATAAAATCTGTTAATTCTAAGATTTGAAATTAAAAAGTGATTTATCCAATTTAATAATAATTTATTTAATTAATGTGAAAATAGCCATTTTGGCCACTGTCTCCGATTTCGATGAAACCAGTTTCATCGGATCCGTAATGGTAAATTATTGTAGAATTTCAAGTTTCGTAGCGATCGGACTTGTCGTTTGATCGTACGAACTCGAAACGTGTAGAAACCAATTTAATTAAATTTAATTGAAATCAATTTGAAATAAGCTGATTTTAAGCTAACTTCTTCGTACAATGGAATTAGGACTTGAAACCTGTTCCATTGAGTTTAAAAACATTGAAAACATCTACTTTCATATATTGGATGACCCACTTTCATTTCGGAAGCGAAATGGGCTTTTCGGGTCGTTATTGTCAGTTCGAACCAATTCGATATATTATTCATTCTTATCGAGCTTGTTAGTATATATTGTTTTGTTCTAACCCTAGCAGTCATTTTCTTATTCTGTACATACTTCAACTTTTGTCTATCTCCCTCTTTTCAATGGCGGAAACAAACTCCAAATGCAAACCCTAAATCCAATTTCAAAAATTCAAACTCCTCAGAATCCTATCATATTATATATCAATTCGAAGCTCTCGACGAGCGTAATCCACTGGTGCAATTCGTTTTTCAATTCGAACCACTGTTTGTCCAGAAATCGAGGATGAACTGCAGTAGTCCATTTTAGGTTTTGTACGATCAAACGGTGGATCGTTGCCCGATCGACGATCGGGAAGCGGCGTTGGAAAGGTGGTGTCGAGCAGGTCGTAGATCTGTTGCTCGTTTGTCGTATTGGTCAACGGAATCACCAGAAATCAAGGTAATGGAGGGGCGGTGGCGCTGGCCATTCGTGGTGCCTCCGGTGGCCGCGGCTACACCTATAGGTGCGACTTGGAGTGGTCGACTCATTGGCATAGGCTGGTCTCGACGTAGGCGGTGGAGGTGGCGGCGAAAATTCATTTGGTGCTGGCGGCTAGTTCACGAAGGGCTCGAACGCAAATCGCGTGTACAGGTTTCGAGCGCGTGCATTGATGCTGACGTTGACGAGTTTGAGAGGTGAGTTTTTTTTTATTTTCTTTTTTATTTCGATTGTCGAATGTTCTAACCACCATATCTTTTGCATACGAACTCGGATTTGGGCGCGGTTTGTTTCGTTGTGATCGTATTGAAATGCAGGACATTTTGACGCTAGTTTGGATGAATTCTAAGACTGTTTGAATTTTGGGCCTAAATTGGATTTTAATTCGATTTAAAATCAATGGTGAGTGTATTAACCAACTCACAACTACTAAATTTTCTTGTGTTAGTTAAATTAAATTTATGATGTGATTAGAAATTAATTGATTAATGTTTGGTATGTTAAAGTTGTCATACTAGTTAAATTTGACTTTTATTGCATTTAATCATCGTTTAATTTAATATTGAATTTAATTGTCAATTTAATACCTGTTAATGATAATCAGTTATCTATCGATGTTTATTGATTGATTTGGATGATGATTGTGATGTATGTTTGATTGTTGATATTGGATGCTTGGATGTTATATTTTATATTGTTTGAACACTACAAGTTCCTTATGGATTGAAATGATACATACCCGAATGATTTATAGATTAGGGAAAAATCGTTATGGGTTGAAATGATAGACTCAAGCGATTTTATGGATTTTATTAAATTCAGGATTGCAGTTTGAAACGATACATAACCAAAAAAATTTAAATTGCGGATTGAAATGATAAATATCCGTATCACTTGACCATAGGGTAGAAAATCATATACAGACACCGGATTTGTTAAATGAAATGATTTTAATTCTTTAAAGATTTGAATTTAGTAATTGGTATTTTGAAATAGAAATTGATTTATATAAACCGAATTATTTTTGGAAATCCGAGCGTTAATGCTGAAATTGGAATTGATTTAATGAATTGTTGAAGGGATTTAAATTGGAATTTCAAAGTTGAAGTGTCAAATATAAATGAATCTATCGGAATTAAGCTATTCAAATGTTTGGATATAACTTTGAAATCTATTTTAAACTAATTTAAACTGTTTAATTAAATTAACTATTTTAATCAGTTTAAACTATTTTAATTTATTTTAATCTACTATAACCTATTTAATCCAATTTAATCTATTTCACTTATTTTAAACTAATAAAATTTATTTAATCAATTTTAAATCTATTTAATATAATTTAAATTTATTTAATCTATTTCAAATTTATTTAATCTATTTTAAATCTATTTAATATAATTTAAATCTATTAAATCTATTTTAAATCTATATAAATCATTTTAAATCTAATTAAATAAAATTTAAATCTATTTAAACTATTTTACTATTTAAACTATTTTGATCTATTTTAAACTATTTTTCAAACTATTAAAACTATTTATGACTATCTAAACTATTTTCTAAAATTTCAGACTGTGTAAAGTTGAAGTATTTATATTTATATCCTTGATGATGATACAACCTAAGTTGGATTTGAAATTGATACCTTTTTGTGAAATGACATATTTGAGTAAATATGATAATTATGAAATGAGGATTAATCTATTTTGGAAATATGAATTCGGAAGTGATATGATTTCAAATGGAATGTAATTTTGGAAGTGAATATGATTTTGAAAGTGAATATAGTTTTGAAAGTGAATATGATTTCGAGAGAGATATGATTTGAAATTGAATATGATAATTTGATATCAGTTATTAAACGGTTTTGGAAATGTAAAAGAACCATCCGGTGTGAAATAAGCATTTGGTTGTTAAAGAGACCGGAATCAGATATTGTCATACTCTCTGCCAATACCGTAAACCACTTTAACAACTATGTACGTGGTGAAGATTCAAGAAATGAAGTAGGATGGTTTGGTGATCGATTCTGTATGAGGTATTTATGTGACCCTGACTCCCATGAGTCAGCTTAGATGTGACTAAAACAGGAGCTATACCGGGCCAAGTGAGGTCATTCTTCCTATCGGGCACATTTCTTCGATGCTACATTTTGACTTTGTGATTGATTTGGTGGCTACTCCTCGATTTTGATTATGGAAGTGTGTCCGAGGTGCGCGGTAGTAGCTGCTATGCGTTACCACCAGTCCGGGAGTGCAATTGGTATATCTACACTGGCATTGCCTCGAGTGCCGTGTTCACATGCCCTATCGCGCCTTCTACAAGTTTGGTTTAGACCATACCTATGGAGTGCCCTCTGATAGCCATTTAATTTACGAAGGAATTACGGTACTGTATAGACTATGGGAATATATAAAAATGTGTTAAGGGGGATATGGGTAACGCCTTAACGCTATTTTAATACTTTACTTTACTGTAGACATTATTATAATAGCGTATTGTACTATATAGTAGATAGTTTAACGGATCCTTAGGAGATGGGAATCCCGAACATCTCTTAAGTTATTGCACTCACATTGACACTGGATAGGAGATGTCAAACCACGTAAACATCTCCGACGCTGTTACACTCATATTTATTTACTATTGATTTAACTTACATAAGATCTTTTAGTTTTGACTCGAGTGTTTTGTCTTTTCAATTCGCTCGGGTTAGTCTGAGCTTTTCAGTTTATCGAAAACTTCTTTCTGGAGGATGAAGACGAAGATTTTGAACTATTATTATGTATTATATTTATTCCACTGCATCATGTTGTTCCGCTGCATTTATTTATCATTTATTCTTGTTGTATGTAACTCTGATCTGTATTATAAAGGTTAAATCAATGTTATTTGTAAACAGCTTCATGAACTGGTTATTTGATTATTATATTTTGTCATTCCACTATGAGATTATGTATTTGTTTTCTTTCTTTCTCTACTTTTTCTTATTTACCCCATAACCATCTGCCCTTTTGAATGGTTTGAGTTTGACGTGTGTGTCTGCTTAAAATGTCCAAAAAGGCAGGTCGTTATAGTTGGTATCAGAGCTTTGGTTTAGCGATAACCTTAGCTTTGTGAGGTCTGACTCATTAGAAGTAGGGTAGTAATACCCTAGAATGGGTCGTTGAGTGTATATATATGAGAGAGCGTATTTGCTAGTGTTATAAAAGGTTTTTGTATTGTGTTAATTTGTTATGTTTAGTATTTATAAATTCTGGTTGGTGCATAGGACGCTATGACATTGATAGGGATTTCTAAGCACTTAATAGGACAGACCGACACAATATTGTTTTGAAATATAGGTAAATGAAATAATTTTTCCTATTATATATTATGTATATAAAATAATAGATTTTATAAATGATATAGTTGGATGTAATATGTTGTTTGTTGGATAGAAATTTTTTATGAATATTGATTGAAAAATGGGATTTACAGATAAAGTAAATATAAATTGGAAATTTAGAACTTAAGTTTCGGGATTTTGAAAATTTCTTTCGAAAGATTTTGGAATATAATATTTGTAGTATTTAGAAGTGTTTTCTGATATAAATATTTCAAGATGATTTGAAAGAAATGTTTTAAAAGAATTATTTTAAAGGGAATAAGTTTTGTACTCCCTTCTCTGTCGTTGGAAAAAAATTTCGGTGATGAGTGCACGCATCATCGACGTTTATTTTTGAGTTTCAAAGTGGGAAGGCCATTGTAGTAGTTTTACCACACACTTATTTTGATAACAAATCTTAATTTTTAAATTCTAAATAGGATTTGGATATATAAGAGATATGATTATATATATTTTATTTTGAAATGATTTGAAAATGGAACCTGGTATTTAGTTCTTAGGTTTCTGTAAATTAGAAATTTCAATTACTATAATGAAATGAAATCTTGGCTATATTAACTAAAAACAGAAATAAGAAATCTGATGTAAGTGATTTATGAAATATATAAGAAATTGGAAACTTGTAAATTTAAGAATAATGAATTTAAAGGATGTAATTATTAAACATTTTATTAACTAAAGTGAATAAGATAAAATTGTATAACTTTCAATTGCATTCTTAAAACATATATATAACTTACCAAAATATTAAAAGTTGAAAATGTTGATGAGAATATGTAATAGAATATTATACAAGTAAAACTTAGAAAATGGAAGTGTTCAATGGAATTTCTTCTGTAAATAAGAATTCTGATATTATAAGTTGTTATAGACTAAATTTAATAGTTTGAAATGCTACTAATTAAATGTAATAGAAGTGAATAATGTAAGAAAAATGATTATAAGCTTAAGTTAACATTTAAGCTATCTATAATCAGATTTAATAGAAAAGGTGAATACTGTAAGTAATGGATTATAAACTTAAGTGATGTTCAAAAAGAAAATCTAAGTAAATAATGAAGGTGAAGTAAACTGAAATGAAATGTATACAATACTTCAATAATGAATTCATTTATGATCCAAATAATTGAAATGGATATAACTTATGTAAGTAAAGAATGTAAATTAATGAAATAAGCCTTACATGAATGCATGAAAATTAAAATTTTGTAAGTAATGAACGTGAATTAAATGAAATCATTGTATGAAAAAAAAAATGAACGATAAATGATGTGAAAAAGATAAATATAGTAAACTTAAAAATGTGTTGAATTCTTTGTTTGTTGGCTTATGGATTGGTTGGGAAAGGATACTTTTATTTTGTATAGAGATGTATAAATAACCTATAAAGTTATCTACGACTGTTGAGTGTATGGTTTACTTCATAGTTTATTTATCATTTTATATGATTAGAAATTCTGAACCCGAACAAACTATTTGTTTTGGTTGCTATAGATGGATGATTGCTCTCTTTGTTGAAAATGATGTTTGTACTGTTGTTTTGAAATGATTATTGTTATGTAGTGATGTTTTGTTGTTATTAGTTGAAACAACTTAAATATTTTCTCTTTTACTTATTGTTAACTTCTTTGGATTATATAAGTGAAATATAGGTTTATGGAAGCAATAGCTACTGTTTTTGGTTTCATAAAATAAGCGTTGCTTGGCCGACAAATAGGAACGTTCTCGGATTACGGTTTTCTAGCGGTATTATATTGTTTCCTGTGGTTTGGGATATTTTATTTTGAAAAATATGATATATATTGTTATTATTGATATTATTATTTCTCCCAGACCTCTCTGTACAAAGGAGACTCTACCGAAATTTTCTGTGAATTTTGGACTTAGAAAATTTGTGAAATGTTTTCCAAATCTTTGTTAACTTGAATATAAAGGATTTAATTGTTATAAATTGATATATTTTATTTAAATTATTTAATTATGTAAATTAATTGTTTATAAATTTAATATTTTGAATAAGATATATTGATTACTTAATTCCTTCTTTTCCCTTCTTTTTCCTTTTCGAGGACGAAAAGTTTTGAGTGGGAGAGAGTGTAACGACCCGTAATTTTCGATAATTAAAAATAGTTAATTTAATAAGGATTTGTGATTTAATGTTGGAAGAAATAAATTTTTTGATTAAATAATAAGAATATAACGGGAATGAAATGTAATAGTATTAATTTAAGGTAATTGATAACTGCTCTAAATGTAATTCTTATTAACTGAAATGATTTAAAAAGTTATAATTGGTTATAGATTGTAAATTAATTGTAATAATGTGTGTGTTATTTGATAATTGGATTAAAGGAGTAATTAATAAATTAGATGTTGGATTAATTAATGAATTAGTAAGTAATAAAGTGAAATTGAATAAAATTAGTGTTGTGTAAATAAATATAACATTTGTGTGTAGATAACAGACATACAAATGTGATTAAATATAGAAGTGGTGACAATTGTTATTTGTTACCAATTTATTTAAATCAATTGCAATTAAATGTAATTAAATACTACGTTAATGAAAACTAAGATGATAATGGTAAAATATTAGTGTAACAAGATATAAACAAATGTAAATTATAGCCATGAGATGAAAATTGATTGAATAATAAGATGGAAAGGCGAATAAATGGATTTATTGAAATTTAAAGCAATTATCACTATATTTATTTCAATTGGAATTAAACACTATAACTAGTAGAATAATTGACATTGAATTGATATGTAAATTGTTTTAAATTATTGTAAACGTCTAAGTAATCAAAAATGATAAACTCTGTTAATTATAATATTTGAAATTAAAAAGTGATTTATCCAATTTAATAATAATTTATTTAATTAATGTGAAATTATCCATTTTGGCCATTGTCTCGGATTTCGACGAAACCAGTTTCATTGGATCCGTAACGGTAAATTATTGTAGAATTTCAAGTTTATAGCGATCGGACTTGTCGTTTGATCGTACAGACTCGAAACGTGTAGAAATCAATTTAATTAAATTTAATTGAAATAAATTTGAAATAAGCTGATTTTAAGCTAACTTCTTCATACGATGGAATTAGGACCTGAAACCTATTCCATTGAGTTTAAAACATCGAAAACATCTACTTTGATATATGTGATGACCCACTTACGTTTCGGAAGCGAAACGGGCTTTTCGGGTCGTTATTATCAGTTCGAACCAATTCGATATATTATTCATTCTTATAGGGCTTCGTTAGTATATATTGTTTTGTTCTAACCCTAGCAGTCATTTTATTATTCTGTATGTACTTCAAGTTTTTTCTATCTCCCTCTTTTCAATGGCGGAAACAAACTCCAAATGCAAACCCTAAATCCAATTTCAAAAAATCAAACTCCTCAGAACCCTATCATATTATATATCAATTTGAAGCTCTCGACGAGTGTAATCCACTGGTGCAATTCGTTTATCAATTCGAATCATCATTTGTCCAGAAATCGAGGATGAACCGCAGTCGTCCATTCTAGGTTTTGGACGATCCAACGGTGGATCGTTGTCCGATCGACGATCGGGAAGCGGCGTTGGAAATGTGGTGTCGAGCAGGTCGTAAATCTGTTGCTCGTTCGCCGTATTGGTCAACAGAATCTCCAGAAATCAAGGTAATGGAGGGGCGGCGGCGCTGGCCATTCGTGGCGCCTCTGGTGGCCGTGGCTACACCTATAGGTGCGACTTGGAGTGGTCGACTCATTGGCTTAGGCTGATCACGACGTAGGCCGTGGAGGTGGCGGTGAAAATTCATTCGGTGCTAGCGGCTGGTTCACAAAGGCCTCGAACGCAAATCACGTGTACAGATTTCGAGCGCGTGCATTGATGCTGACGTGGACGAGTTTGAGAAGTGAGTTTTTTTTATTATTTTCTTTTTTATTTCGATTGTCGAATGTTCTAACCACCATAACTTTTGCATACGAACTCGGATTTGGGTGCGGTTTGTTTCATTGTGATCGTACTGAAATTCAGGACATTTTGAGGAAGGTTTGGTTGAATTCTGAGACTGTTTGAATTTTGGGCCTAAATTGGATTTTAATTCGATTTAAAATCGAAGGTGGGTGTTTTAACCCACTTACAACTACTAAATTATTTTGTGTTAGTTAAATTAAATTTATGATGTGATTAGAAATTAATTGATTGATGTTTGGTATGTTTAAATTGTTATACTAGTTAAATTTGACTTTTATTGCATTCATCGTTTAATTTAATATTGAATTTAATTGTCAATTTATACCTGTTAATGATAATCAGTTATCTATCGATGTTTATTGGTTGATTTGGATGATGATTGTGATGTATGTTTGATTGTTTATATAGGATGACTGGATGTTATATTTTATATTGTTTGAACACTGCAAGTTCCCTATGGGTTGAACTGATACATACCCGAACGATCTATAGATTACGGAAAAATCATTATGGGTTGAAATGATAGACTCGAGCGATTTTATGGATTTTATTAAATTCGAGATTGCGGTTTGAAATGATACATAACCGAAAAATTTTAATTTGCGGATTGAAATGATAAATATCCGTATCAATTGACCATAGGGTAGAAAATTATATACGGACACCGGATTGGTTAAATGAAATGATTTTAATTCTTTAAAGATTTGAATTTAGTAATTGGTATTTTGAAATAGAAATTGATTTATATAAACCGAATTATTTTTGGAAATCCGAGCGTTAATGCTGAAATTGGAATTGATTTAATGAATTGTTGAAGGGATTTAAATTGGAATTTCAAAGTTGAAGTGTCAAATATAAATGAATATATCGGAATTGAGCTATTCAAATGTTTGGATATAACTTTGATATCTATTTTAAACTAATTTAAACTATTTAATTAAATTAACTATTTTAATCAATTTAAACTATTTTATTTTATTTTAATCTACTATAACCTATTTAATCCAATTTAATCTATTTCACTTATTTTAAACTAATTAAATTTATTTAATCTATTTTAAATCTATTTAATATAATTTAAATTTATTTAATCTATTTCAAATTTATTTAATCTATTTTAAATCTATTTAATATAATCTAAATCTATTCAATCTATTTTAAATCTATATAAATCATTTTAAATCTAATTAATAAAATTTAAATCTATTTAAACTATTTTACTATTTAAACTATTTTGATCTATTTTAAACTATTTTTAAAACTATTAAAACTATTTATGACTATCTAAACTATTTTCTAAAATTTCAGACTGTGTAAAGTTGAAGTATTTATATTTAAATCTTTGATGATGATACAACCTAAGTTAGATTTGAAATTGATACCTTTTTGTGAAATGACATATTTGAGTAAATATGATGATTTGGAAATGAGGATTTAATCTATTTTGGAAATATGAATTCGGAAGTGATATGATTTCAAATGGAATGTAATTTCGAAAGTGAATATGATTTTGAAAGTGAATATGATTTTAAAAGTGAATATAGTTTTGAAAGTGAATATGTTTTCGAGAGAGATATGATTTGAAATTGAATATGATAATTTGATATCAGTTATGAAACGGTTTTGGAAATGTAAAAGAACCATCCGGTGTAAAATAAGCGTTTGGTTGTTAAAGAGACCGGGATCGGATATTGTCATACTCTCTGCCAATACCAAAAACCACTTTAACAACTATGTACATGGTGGCGATTCCAGAAATGAAGTAGGATGGTTTAGCGAACGATTCTGTATGAGGTATTTTTGTGACCCTGACTCCCGTGAGTCAGCTTAGATGTGACTAAAACAGGAGCTATACCGGGCCAAGTGAGGTCATTCCTCCTATCGGGCACATTTCTTCGATACTATATTTTGACTTTGTGATTGATTTGTTGGCCACCCCTCGATTTGATTATGGGAGTGTGTCTGAGGTGGGCGGTAGTAGCTGCTATGCGTTACCACCAGTCCGGGAGTGCAATTGGTATATCTACCATGGCAGTGCCTCGAGTGCCATGTTCACATGCCCTATCGCGCCTTCTACGAGTTTGGTTTAGACCATACCTATGGAGTTCTCTCTAATAGCCCTTCACTTTACGGAGAACTACGGTACTATATAGACCATGGGAATATATAAAAATGTGTTAAGGGGGATATGGGTAACGCCTTAACGCTATTTTAATATTTTACTTTACTGTAGACACTATTATAATAGCATATTGTACTAGATAGTAGATAGTTTAACGGATCCTTAGGAGATGGGAATCCCGAACATCTCTTAAGTTATTGCACTCACGTTGACACTGGATAGGAGATGTCAAACCCTGTAAACATCTCCAACGCTTTTACACTCATATTTATTTACTGTTGATTTAACTTACATAAGATCTTTAGTTCTGACTTGAGTGTTTTGTCTTTTAAATTTGCTCGGGTCAGTCGGAGCTTTTCAGTTTATTGAAGACTGCTTTATGGAGGATGAAGACGAAGATTTTGAACTATTATTATGTATTATATTTATTCCACTGCATCATGTTGTTCCGCTGCATTTATTTATCATTTATTCTTGTTGTATGTAACTCTGATTTGTATTATAAAGGTTAAATCAATGTTATTTGTAAACAGCTTCATGAACTGTTTATTTGATTATTATATTTTGTCATTCCACCACGAGATTATGTTTTTTTTTTCTTTCTCTACTTTTTCTTATTTACCCATAACCATCTGCCTTTTTGAATGGTTTGAGTCTGACGTGTGTGTCTGCTTAAAACGTCCAAAAAGACAGGTCGTTACATCATGTTACATTATTCATATAATAAATATGCACTGGTGCAAAATGTAAAGCCCCACCCCGAGACCCACCTTAATAAAGAGAATTAAGGAGTAATTCCATCTACTAAAGCGGAGAATAGGGCTGGTTAAGGGCGACCATCTATAACATTGTCTTAAACATCTACTGAATACGTCGATAAATGCACTATGATTTTTCTTTTTTTATCTCAAGTGGATCGACATACCAAGTAAATGTTTAATCCAAAACTATAGGTGGCTAACAGATCTATTAGAACTAAATACAATAACTAAATGTAAAGCACATCACAAAACAGTAATCAACCTCATATATATACATATACACTGATACATGTTTAGTACAATACAATATGAATACAATAAAGGTGGTACTCGACCACAACATATACATTGAATCAAATATAAATACATTAGAGTATGCGGAAGAACAGAAATTACTCAAGAGAAAGAAGAGTTGTTATCCAACATCATCTTTAAGCTAAGTCCAATAGATGATACCTGAAACAACTCGGTCTGACACGAGTATAAATACACGGGTCAGTTTAGCTACACAAATCAGTCAATATCGATAATATGAAGTAGAAGGGATATAGTGATACTTCTTCTCGAATGAGGAGAAGGATTAGATAACTCATAGCTCAATACTTAAGTAACAAACGCTAACTAAGTGACTAAATACCTCAAAAGAGGTAACTCAAACTCAATACTAAAATAAAACACAATTGCCTCATATCATCGGCGATAACCCATAATGAACTCAAATAAACTAATATAAAACTCAAGCAAAACTCAAATGGTTCGATGAACCATTACTCCAAAATGGAGAAAACTCATCTCAATCACAAATAGACGTCATGAAAGCAACACAAGATAACTCCATAAGAATGTGAGATCTTAAACTCATAAGTAAGCCAAGACGGCTAAATCTCACACATACATCTCAATCTTAAAAGCTCAATAAAGAATTCGATGCAAGTTAAAAACTCTAGAAAATCTTAACACTAATGCGCCAAAAACGGCGAACTCAAAACTCAGAAAACCCAGATTGGCCAGATCCCCGATTACAATGCTGAAGCAATGTTGCACATGCTAAACTCAAACGGCCGAAGCCTTAGACAAGGTCGCTAACACCTCCCAAAGCAGTTCATCCTCAAGACAAGGTCGCTGACACCTTTCCAAGCCGTTTTGTCAGCCCTAACAAGGTCGCTAACACCTCCCAAAGAAGTTCGTCCCCATGACAAGGTCGCTAACACCTCTCAAAGCAGTTCTGCTAGGTAAACATCGTGAATGTGTCATAAACTCACGGATAGGAACCCGAAAAGTGTTAACGTGTGTCCCATACCACACGTTCGCACTTAGCGGTTTACTAGCTGCTAGTCGATGCCACACTAGGAACATCATAATACTCAAAAAATCATATCTCGCCTCATCTCATTGGCAAGTGATAAAGAGACACCATGCTCATCTCCTCTCATCTACAAGTATTAATTGGCATCATTACTTGTCTCATCTCCTCGACAAGTGCAAACATCGTGATGGTTACTCATAAACCATAAATCTCAAAATATGAAATCATATACTCCAGACTTACCTTATATCATTGGCAAGTAAATAAAACATCGTGATGGTTCTCATCGACCATACTCCTACATAGGAGATCTCAAACCATAATACTTACCAAATATTGGCCATCGTAAATAATTCCAATAAATATGAATTATAAAACTCAAAATACGCCATAAAATGGCAAAACATCTCAGAATCAATAATCTCAAATAGTTTCGATCGTACAAGTCCGGAATTAACCGAAATAGTAAACGCACATGTCCCATACCACGTGTTTTACTAAATCGTTTAATTCTCTTTCTCATACGTTCGAATAGTGTAAAAGTGTATGTTTTATATATAAAATAGTTTACTAGAGAAAACAAGCTTCTAAAATTTTTTCCCGAGAAGATTAATAAAACCAATATTTGAAATTCCTTTATTATAGGAAATAAATAGATTTTATATTAGAAAAATAATTTTAAAATACTATATAATAATAATTTGAAATTTCTATTTATTTCAAAAATCACTTCAAAAATGGTTTAGTGAAAACCGTGCTCGAAAACAATGAAAAACAAGGAAGATAACTCAAGACCGATAACTTGAGTTCAAATACGAATTCAATTCAAATTTAACCCAAAATCAAATCAAATTCTATTTAAATTTGAATTTCAAATTCTCCAAATATAGCTAGCCTATTGATAGGCATCATAGCTCTCAAAATGTCTTCAAACAACATCGAAATCGAATAAGAATGAGAGCAAAAATAAGCTAATATAATTCTAAGTTCAATGAATGTTTGTTGCCGTCATCTTGTTCTCAGAACAACAACATACAACAATAATTTTGACAAATCAAACTTTAAAGTTGTAGAAAACACAAAGAATGAAACTTGTAGCACATGATCTAAGCTTTCCGGAACATCCAAAATTATCAAATTCGGTCAAGAAACGAAGAAGTTATGGCTAATTTTGTTTCAGCTTCAAACATAGAGCAAATATAGATTTTGCTCTAAGATAGCAGAAAGAAAATTCAATTTTGATATAGCTAACCTCAAAATTAAAAAAACTCAATACATGAAAGTTATAGTACATGATTTAAGCTTTCCGGAACATCTAAAATTATCAAATTCCGATCAAAAACGAGAAAGTTATGGCTAATTTTGTTTCAGCTTCAAACACAGAGCAAATATAGATTTTGCTCTCGGGACAGCTGAAAGAAAATTTAATTTTGACATAGCTAACCTCAAAATTATTGAAAACTCAACACATGAAAGTTGTAGATAAATGATTTAGCTTTTAAACAAAAAAAATGATTTAATTTGAACATATGGTTCAAAAGTTACGATTGAAACAATTTCTCAGATTTGAGTTTGTTAATTATGTCTTCTAATCAACAGGCTAGCGACAAAAAAACAAGTTTTTGAACATTTAAACTTCAAAATTATGCAAAACACAAAACATAAAAGTTGTTCCTTATAAAAATTCCTTTCAAATGAAAAAACCTCACTCAATTACGACTTACCAATCAAAGGTTATGATGATTTTTATTTCAGATTTCAACTTAAAAAAATTGACACAACAGAGCATGAATCAGTTTCAAACCCAATTTTGATCCTTTAAATCATAGTGTTTTCCAAAACATAAAACATGAAAGTTATAGAACATAGTTCAGGCTTTCCAGAACATCAAGAATTAGAAAATTCTGATGAAAATCAAAAAAGTTATGATGAAAACAATTTCAGATTCAAAATAAGAAAATTTTGACAAAGACAGAATTGTTCTTCTTTGTTCAATTCTATTTCAGGTCAAGTAAATGGAAAATTTTCGAATAGTAATCAAAAGAGAAATTGTTTCTCATTGAATCTATTTTCTAACCTAAAAAGAATGAGCCGGTTTGGATCATTTTGCACATATATATCGCTTTTTTACTACATTGATTTTCATATAAAATTTTCAGCAAACAATCATTGGATTTATTTAACACATACAATCAATTCACAATCAAATTGAAAGCAATTCAATCAACAACCATTTAATTCAATCCAAATAACAACTAATAATCACACATATGGATTAGAGATAGCAAGTGGAAGTTGTAAATAACTCACCTTTTAGCTTCCTATAGCTTGCTAATCTAAACCAAAGTCTTACTACTACCTTGCAATCTCTTTGCTAATCTCAAATACACCTAAATGCTCAAAAACCTAAATCCAACCAGCAGCACTTAAATTAAAAATAAAACAAAAACCATACTTTTATAAGTCTAGAAGGTAGAGAAGATTACCTAGCTTTGATTTCTACAAGTATTGACCAAAAGCCCTTTGATTTCTAGCTTTGATTTGAGGATTTAAGAACTAGGTTTTTACTTAGCTTTGAGAAACATACTTTTGTTTCTATTTCTCTACTAGGTTTATGAACGTAAAGATAAAACAAAGAATAAGTAATACTTCTCTTAAATGGGATAAATGGGCTTGAGCATGGATCCTAAGGCAAAGTGTTGCTAATTAATTTCTTAAGATAAGTGTTGCTATTTCCTCCTTATTCCATTTATTTACGCTAATCAATATTTTACAAAATCACAAGTTATTTTCTCAAATTTAACAAGACCAAATTAACAAGTTTAATACTCTCTAATACTAAGATATTATAAAATTTTAAATATAACTTCTGAAATAAAATAATTCTCATTATTTTTAATAAGAAATCCCAATACTAACACTTAACTGAATTTACATCATTTCGAAAGTTACCGTAGGATTTATTAAGATAAACAAATCAATTATTTACAAAATTAGGTTTAGTTTCATAATTAAATTTACAATTATAATTTTTCAATTTAAACTACAAATCACAATATTAACATTTTACTCTAATTACCAAATTTTATATAATTGATTTAATAATATTCCAATTTAAATTGAAATTCTTTATTTAAGAAATAAAAATTATTCCTTAAATAGATCCAACCAAATATTCTTAAAATATGTTTTAATTACTCAATTAAACTTCACAAATCATAAATTAAAATTAATCATTCCTAATTAAATTTAATTAATTAGTGAATTTACACCAGGGTTGTTATAGATTCCCCCATACAAAAAATGCGTCCCCGCAATTTTCTAGAAAAAGAGCCGTAAACAACACAAAAATTCAATCGACAAAGGATAAAAGACAAGCTCGAAACTCAAACCATTCATACTCTCAACATAGAATGGTAGAGAGAAACAAGGAAAAACTCACTTGGTTAATCAAATGGCCCATCAAATGCTAATATAGTGATTAGCAAACCATCGAATTTTCCAAGTAACTCAAAAGAATTTCGAAGATATCCCGTCTTCGATCAAAACTCAATAAGATGTTCAATAATTAATCAATCGAAAATGATTGATTTCACAAAACTCTACGAATAAAGTCGGGATCAAACTCACTTAAACCCGAACTCTAAGCAATAAAGAAGATCATCAACAAGATTTTCCGCATAAATATACGGAAAGAACATCCTCACAACAAGGTAGACACAATAGACAAGATAGATAAATCACAAGATGGCTTCTCACAAGGCCACCAAACTCGAATGACCGCGAAAAATGCACATCGTTAATAATAGCTCAAAGAAAGAATATACTCAAGAACAAGGATATAAGCTCGAATTATGTTTTAATCCAAGATATTTAGAATTTTAAATCTCAACATCTTTTAAATTTTTAAATCTCAATTTTCAACATTTGAAAATTTCTCAAACTCTTTACTATATTACTTAGTAAGTAATTTAAAACTCAAAATTTAAATTCAAATTTCTTCTCTTACTTCAAAATTAATTTCCAAAGAATTTTGTAAATCCATAATAACATTCCTCAAAATAATTTAAGGGTTTAAATTCTCTTTACTCTTCTATTAAACCACTTAAATAGTTTTTAAAACAATCTTCAAATTCTCTTATTATACTCTTCCCTTAAAACATTCAATGTATATAATATAGATTCTAAAATCACAAAATATACTTCCAATAAAGCACTACTCTAAAATAATCTAATTTATATTCTCATCTTTATAATTTAAAAAAAATAAATAAATGGCATTGCCTCGCCATTGAGTCTCTAATAAATAAATATATTTGTTGGTTGCAGAGTTGACCGAACGATCAAAACTGCCTCGCCACTCTATTACTCGTCTCTAAAATCAATGGTTGCAATTACCATTCAAAAATAAATTTAATATTTAATCTCAAAATATTATTTTCAAAATCTCAATCTTTAAAACACAAATCATCGTGTCTGATTGCCTCATCATAGCATTTAGGAGATTCCTATCGATAACGTTGATCAGGCGTATCGACGAGAACTCTTAACTACTTGATGGATAACCCAACACTCTCAAATTATTTCTATAAAAGAATACTACTCATATAAATATATATTCTCAAAACATTCTTTGATTTTTAAAATATCTCAAAATTCCAATTTCTTTTTTTTTAAAACTCATATATATATATATATATATCTTCAAAAACTCAACCCAAAGAACATTAAGAGAATGCATCGAGATATTCCTAGAATACTCGATTCACAAAATCAACAGAAGGAGATGGAGTGTTCATCAACTCCTACAAGATGATGAGCCACTCTCGGAAATCATCAAGACACAAGATAAGCAAAATATTCTTCTCGAAGGAGAAGAAGCACACAAACAACAAATCATTACTTCAAACAAAGTAATGCTACAAAGGATAACACCGATTGAGTATCCGAAAAGGATAACTCAAAGAAACTGAATGATAAACTCAATCAAGCTCGAATAATCTAGAAACTCACCTCATTCCTTAGTGGATGTCCTCGTGGAAGGATAGCCGAAGGCTAAAAGCCAGGAATAAGGTTAATTCAACACTCGATTGCCCGATTGGATATCAAACTCAAACGGACTCATCAATACTCAACAACGTCACCTTGACTGGAATTCAAGATATATCATCAACATCTCGATACTCAAGAGTGAATTTAGAAACTTCGAAATCATCATTAACATTCCAAAGTGATAGAAATAATAAACCAATCAAAATAGGAAACCTAAATATACAATAGGATCCTATAAAACAAAGGATTGGACTTAATATCAAATAAGTCAATCCATCTCAAATCAAATGCATCTCAAGATTGTGAGTAACAAACAAATACTCACAAAAGCAACATCAAATAGAA
Organism: Allium fistulosum; assembly: GCA_030737815.1. Lineage (NCBI taxonomy): Eukaryota > Viridiplantae > Streptophyta > Magnoliopsida > Asparagales > Amaryllidaceae > Allium > Allium fistulosum. Next base: position 284,444,161 of record CM060904.1, on the reverse strand, counting down.
ATCTTAGAATGCTTACAACGAGCCAATCGTTGTGGATCTCCTCAATACGATTCACAACTCTCAAAGGAACACAACAAGAATACTCAAAGGAATCAATAAGCTTCATCGATACGAACTCACTCGCATCGACAAAAATAAGAATAGAATAATCCCTAATAAGATTATTCATAAGATAAGATAACATCAAACTCAATTATGGAATACTACGAAATACAATATATATTCCAAGACATATTCCATCTCAACATATCCCAAAACTTGGAAAAGAATCAAAGCACGATTCGAAAACAAGCTCGAATAAAGGACAATGATTCACTCGTATTGTACTTCGACGTATCGTGACATACGTACTGTTCTGTGTTTATTCTACTTTGTTCTGACCACAGCTTTGATACCATGTTGTAACGCCCCACCCCGAGACCCACCTTAGTAAAGAGAATTAACGAGTAATTCCGTATACTAAAGCGGAGAATAGGGCTGGTTAAGGGCGACCATCTATAACTTTGTCTTAAACATCTACTGAATATGTCAATAAATGCAGTATCATTTTTCTTTTCTATCTCAAGTGGATCGACATACCCAGTAAATGTTTAGTCCAAAACTATAGGTGGCTAACAGATCTATTAGAACAAAATACAATAACTAAATGTAAAGCACATCACAGAACAGTAATCAACCTCAGATATATACATATACACTGATACATGTTTAGTATAATACAATATGAATACAATAAAGGTGGTACTCGACCACAACATATACATCGAATCAAATATAAATACATCAGAGTATGCAGAAGAACTGAAATTGCTCAAGAGAAAGAAGAGCTGTTATCCAACATCAACTTCAAGCTAAGTCCAATAGATGATACCTGAAACAACTCGGTATGACCCGAGTATAAATACACGGGTCAGTCTAGCTATAGAAATCAGTCAATATCGATAATATGAAGCAGAATGGATATAGTGATACTTCTTCTCGAATGAGGAGAAGGATTAGATAACTCATAGCTCAATACTTAAGTAAAAATGCTACCTAAGTGACTAAATACCTCGCAAGAGGTAACTCAAACTCAATACTCAAATAAAACACAAGTGCCTCATATCATCGACGATAACCCATAATGAACTCAAATCAACTCATATAAAACTCAAGCAAAACTCAAATGGTTCAATGAACCATTACTCCAAAATGAAGAAAACTCATCTCAATCACAAATAGAGGTCACGAAAGCAATACAAGAAAAATCCATAAGAATGTGAGATCTTAAACTCATAAGTAAGCCAAGACGGCTAAATCTCACACATACATCTCAATCTTAAAAGCTCATGGAACTCGATACGAATTCAAACTCATAAAATCTCAAACTCAATAAAGAATTCGATGCAAGTTCAAAACTCAGAAAATCTTAACACTAATGCGCCAAAAACAGCGAACTCAAAACTCAGAAAACCCGAATTGGCCAAATCCCCGATTACAATGCCGAAGCAATGCTGCACGTGCTAAACTCAAACGGCCGAAGCCTTAGACAAGGTCGCTAACACCTCCCAAAGCAGTTCGCCCTCATGACAAGGTCGCTAACACCTTTCCAAGCCATTTTGTCAGCCCTAACAAGATCGTTAACACCTCCCAAAGCAGTTTGTCCCCATGACAAGGTCGCTAACACCTCTCAAAGCAATTCTGCTAGGTAAACATCGTGAATGTGTCATAAACTCATGGATAGAAACCCGAAAAGTGTTAACGTGTGTCCCATACCACACGTTCGCACTTAGCGGTTTACTAGCTGCTAGTCGATGCCACACTAGGAACATCATAAAACTCAAAAAATCACATCTCGCCTCGTCTCATTGGCAAGTGATAAAGAGACACCATACTCGTCTCGTCTCATCTACAAGTATTAAATGGCATCATAACTTGTCTCATCTCCTCGACAAGTGAAAACATCGTGATAGTTCCTCATTAACCATAAATCTCAAAATATGAAATCATATACTCAAGACTTGCCTTATATCATTGGCAAGTAAATAAAACATCGTGATGGTTCTCATCGACCATACTCCTACATAGGAGATCTCAAACCATAATACTTACAAAATATTGGCCATCGTAAATAATTCCAATAAATAGGAATTATAAAACTCAAAATACGCCATAAAATGGCAAAACATCTCAGAATCAATAATCTCAAATAGTTTCGATCGTACAAGTCCGGAATTAACCGAAATAGTAAACGCACATGTCCCATACCACGTGTTTTACTAAATCATTTAATTCTCTTTCTCATACGTTCGAATAGTGTAAAAGTGTATGTTTTATATATAAAATAGTTTACTAGAGAAAACAAGCTTCTAAAATTTTTATCCCGAGAAGATTAATAAAACCAATATTTGAAATTCCTTTATTATAGGAAATAAAGAGATTTTATATTAGGAAAATAATTTTAAAATACTATATAATAATAATTTGAAATTTCTATTTATTTCAAAAATCACTTCAAAAATGGTTTAGTGCAAAACCGTGCTCGAGAACAATGAAAAACAAGGAAGATAACTCAAGACCGATAACTTGAGTTCAAATACGAATTCAATTCAAATTTAACCCAAAATCAAATCAAATTCTATTTAAATTTGAATTTCAAATTCTCCAAATATAGCTAGCCTATTGATAGGCATCATAGCTCTCAAAACATCTTAAAACAACATCGAAATCGAATAAGAATGAGAGCAAAAATAAGCTAATATAATTCTAAGTTCAATGAATGTTTGTTGCCGTCATCTTGTTCTCAGGACAACAACATACAACAATAATTTTGACCAAGCAAACTTTAAAGTTATAGAAAACACAAAGACTGAAACTTGTAGCACATGATCTAAGCTTTCCGGAACATCCAAAATTATCAAATTCGGTCAAGAAACGAAGAAGTTATGGCTAATTTTGTTTCAGCTTCAAACATAGAGCAAATATAGATTTTGCTCTTGGGATAGCAGAAAGAAAATTCAATTTTGATATAGCTAACCTAAAAATTAAAAAAACTCAATACATGAAAGTTATAGTAAATGATTTATGCTTTCCGGAACATCTAAAATTATCAAATTCCGATCAAAAATGAGAAAGTTATGGCTAATTTTGTTTCAGCTTCAAACATAGAGCAAATATAGATTTTGCTCTCGGGATAGCTGAAAGAAAATTAAGAAAATTTAATTTTGACATAGCTAACCTCAAAATTATCGAAAACTAAACACATGAAAGTTGTAGATAAATGATTTAGCTTTTAAACAAAAAAAATCATTTAATTTGAACATATGGTTCAAAAGTTACGATTGAAACAATTTCTCAGATTTGAGTTTGTTAATTATGTCTTCTAATCAACAGGCTAGCGACAAAAAAACAAGTTTTTGAACATTTAAACTTCAAAATTATGCAAAACACAAAACATAAAAGTTGTTCCTTATAAAAATTCCTTTCAAATGAAAAAACCTCACTCAATTACGACTTACCAATCAAAAGTTATAATGATTTTTATTTCAGATTTCAACTTAAAAAAATTGACACAACAGAGCATGAATCAGTTTCAAACCCAATTTTGATCCTTTAAATCATAGTGTTTTCCAAAACATAAAACATGAAAGTTTTAGAACATAGTTCAGGATTTCCAGAACATCAAGAATTAGCAAATTCTGATGAAAATTAAAAAAGTTATGATGAAAACAATTTCAGATTCAAAATAAGAAAATTTTGACAAAGACATAATTGTTCTTCTTTGTTCAATTCTATTTTAGGTCAAGTAAATGAAAAATTTTCGAATAGTAATCAAAAGAGAAATTGTTTCTCATTGAATCTATTTTCTAACCTAAAACGAATGAGCCGTTTTGGATCATTTTGCACATATATATCGCTTTTTTACTACATTGATTTTCATATAAAATTTTCAGCAAACAATCATTGGATTTAATTAACACATACAATCAATTCACAATCAAATTGAAAGCAATTCAATCAACAACCATTTAATTCAATCCAAATAAAAACTAATAATCACACATATGGATTAGAGATAGCAAGTGGAAGTTGTAAATAACTCACCTTTTAGCTTCCTATAGCTTGCTAATCTAAACCAAAGTCTTGCTACTACCTTGCAATCTCTTTGCTAATCTCAAATACACCTAAATGCTCAAAAACCTATGTAACGTATCGGGTTTTGCCCGCTCGAAAATCAACATCCGTACTTCACATTGTACTACAATGCCGCAGATTCGACCGTTCAAATCCGATTCGTCGGAGCTATAACACAATTAAGTAAATAACACAGCGGAAGAAACGAATAATACATTGATATACAATATCTGATACAACAGAGTGATACAATGAATATCAATATACATCAGAGATATGATACAAGAAATAGCAGCGGAAAAGAAAAGATAACAACAGCAGCGGAACAATATCTCCAATAGAATGCTCCAATCCATAGCTAGCAGAAAGCAAGGTCAGTCGTCCATAGACTGACTAGCTCCAGATAATCTACTAAACCTGAATATCTGAAAAGAAACCCAACTCTAGACTGCTCGTGTGGAAAATTATGAGCACCCAGAGTTTAGGAAGGGAACAATAAACTCCGGATCAGTCATGGGACTGGTGTGAGCAACAAAAACAGTTTATCTTTAAACAAACACAAAAGGTTTTAAACATTGAAATCCGCAATGCTTTTGGAAAATGAAACTACCATAAGACCTCCCACCACACACACAATGCAAACGCAGAATTGGAGGAGATTTCTTCTTATGATAGTCAAAGATGCTTACTACGCAAAATCATTGGATATTATTATTAGTGCATAGTGCAGAAAACATTTCGAAAGTATAATATTAATCTTAGCCAACATACGACCAGTATCGTATGCCTACTATAGCTACTATGTTCAATAGCAGGTTACTGCCACATTCCATAGCAGGTAATACAACTAAAACCGTACAAGTTCCGTATTGTTTCTTTGGATTTTCCAACAAATGGTCAGGCTAAGGAACTTCCTTCCGCCGCATGGGATCGCCTCTGGCGGGACGTCCCGAGAGACAAACTGCTCTCTGCCAAACAAGGCCGGGTTACCCCTGTAACAGGTAACTCACGAATATGCCACCTCCCGGTCCTTTGGGACCTTTATCCGAGCTCGGTATCCAACATCACACATCATAAAGAAAGTGTATCCACATGAGTAAGTATCTGGGCTCCATACCATGATACCACCCCTTTCCAGAAGGAAATGACATACCCTAAAGGGCGCGACCCTCATAACCTTGCCGCAACATTCCTGTTTCGACCATTTCCGGGTTGTGAGGCCCTGACGAAGTCTCGTCCACAAAGCTACGCTTTTTCAAAAAGCCACGCTTTGGGTCAACAGATGATCAACCTATGATCACAAAGATAAATGATCAAACAAATGATCATATCACAAATGATCAAACACTGATCATCACACAGCAACACCCAGCATGCCACATTACCAAATTGGGAGTATATCGCTAATAAATTTCAACTACATAACCTCTGAGCTCGTACGTCTCAGAGAAGGGTGTTAAGCTAAGAGAATAAATTCTCCGCCACCAAACAGAAATGTATTTGAAAGAAATCGGCTTTATATCTCAAAGTGTAATGTCAGACATACAATCCATACAAGTCTGTTCCGGGTTCGAACAGAACCGAAGGCACTCCTCACGAAGCCCTTGCAAATCCGGATAATTTCCAATCACGTCCGGACTTCCCGTCACTAAGGGTGATAAAACGTCTATATCGGGGATCAGCCGATGCAGAGTAACTCGACGGTAATCCTTCCGTTTTCAAAAATATCCGGTCTTCAACACCGGTCTTCAAATGCGATCCATATACGACGTATCACATATTCGGAATGGGTTATACGACCCAAAGGTCCTCTCCCGGCTAAACCGAATAGTGAGCGTAATATTCGAAAATCATATGGATATGGGATTTCAATTTAGTCACAACTTAAAACCCAAACTTCCTTTTCAAATGGTTTAACAAATTACCATTTTCAAATCTTTAAACAAAAAGATTCATTTTAACAACCTTCAACGGTTTAAACAATTTCACCTTAATCTTTTAAACAAAAGATTCATTCACAGATTTTCCAAATTAATTTCCATTTCAATTTGATTAACTCGTTAAACCTTTAAATCAAGATTTAACTTATAGCTTTCAAAACAATCCCATTTCAAATGATTTAAACCAATCATTAATTTAAATCTGTTAAAAATAAACAGATTCAAATCATAGCTTTCAAAAAAAAGAATTCACTCATAACTTGGAAAACCATTTTTCAATTCAATCTTGAAATTCCTTTAACTAAATTAGAATTTCATTTCTTATATGAAAGCTTTTATCATTTAAAAACAAACAGTTTCATTTCAGAAAATCCGATTCATTCATACGAGTGGAAATCCTTGGGTTAAATCCAAATTCTCAAAATTATACTTTTAAATGGTTTAACTTTATATAAACACATCTATATCATCTTTAATCCCTAGTTTCAAATCATAGGATTCAATTTCAAACTTGAATTCAAATTTAAGTCAAATTATTTAAATTTTCAAAACTCGATTTAGTTATTCAAAATAACTTTTATCTTTGAAATTCTATTTCAAAAGTTTTTCACTTTAAACCCGAATTTCAAATTTCAAAATCAATTGAAATTAAAATTTCAATTTCAAATACATCAAATTTAAATTATCTGTGACTTAACCGATTTCCACGTGAAATCCATATTTGTGTGTGTAAAGGTGTAGTCCAGGGGTTTCACACAATAATGCAACACAATGAATCATCACATATCAGAATACAGAAATATAATTCGATAAGCGGTATAAGAACAACGCTTATCGTTCATTCACAAATCATAGATATATAAAGGTCACAGATAAGTAAACTACAGATCACAACATAAATCAGGATGTATCACAAAACATCATATATCAGGGATATCAAACAATCAAATCATCCAATAGAATCCAAATATTCATAAGTAAAGTCAAGTATTCAATAGTTATTTATAAACAGAATCAATTAATCGTTTAATCCTGATAAATTCAATTTATTTCCAAGTAAATTAATTACTTATGAATTAATTATCAAATCTTGGTTTACCAATTTATTAATCCAGGTTAATTATTGTAATTTAATTACAAATTATTTGAAATAAATCTTCTTTCAAATTTATTAGTTAACTCTTAATTATTAACTAATCAGTTCTTAATTCATGAATTAGTTGATTTTTAATTATTAATTAATAAACCTTGATTATCAATTAATAAACTTGATAACAAATCACTTAATCCTTAATTAATCTCTATAGATCAATCATTTCTTATTCATTAATTAATAAAACCAAGTTATTAATCAATAAGACTCAATTTCAAACTAAGTACTTCTTAATTACAAATTAATCAACCTTTAATTTCTTAATTAATAAATTTCCAATTTATTAGTCTCAAATTTATTAGTTAATCGCTCATAATCATTAATTAATTAATTTGGAAACTGAGATTCAAATTTATTTTAAACCAGATTTAAACTTGAATATAAGCTCCTTTTAAAACTTACTTCCCATTTAAACTTAGCTTTTACATTTGTACTCAAATCTGGAAATAGGGTAACAGGTTTTCAATGAAACCTGTAACCATCAAAATCCCCCGAGACCCTAGTATATGCTTCGAGTCCAGCCTACCACGTCTGCGAGTGAAACCCTAATATACTCGAGAACTTCACCGAGTACCCAGACCCTTCCTCCTACTGATACATATGCTAATTCGTGCACGTGCATCGGACTGCGGTGACCTTCTGACGAACGACGAGGTCTCAGGCAAGTCGCGACTGGCCACTACGTCAACCTTAGCCCCTCGATCGACTCATTCACCTCAACAACCAAAATCGAGCATTTAACTCCAAACCTGGAAACGCCAGAGCCACCACGCCCAAAACTGTCAACACCTCGTATAGCCTCCACCGACCACCAGAGCGCCTCAAACTCCGACCATCTACTCGTCCAAGTTTCCCCTACCATCGCCCCAAAACTCGTCGCACTCGATCAACTCGAGAGGACGTGTCGATCAAAATACGCAGCCTAGCTAAAACTAGGTTTACCCACTGAAATCGAAAGCCACCATCGCCACAGTGATCGCGAGTGCCTCCGACCATTTTCATAGCCTCTCCGATCACTCATCTACCTCCCCAACAAACCTCCATCACTCCGATCAAGTGTATTGCCCAAGGGAATCCAAACTTCCCAAATTGATCAACCCAGCAATGCAAACTCCACCCATTACTAAAAAATGTGATTTAAGTTTCAAAAATCCAAATTTTGATTTAGTAATCAGTTTATAAACTTGAATTGATAATTCAAGATATTCGAAAATGTCACTTGTATTAAATTTTAACTGTTCTTAAGGTTTTCCAGAGCAGATCAACTTTGTTTAGCATGAATTCAAATTTTTAAAATTTACTTTACACTTACCCAAACATGTTTTGTTTATATGCTTTGTCCTAAAAATCAATAGGTTGAGCAAACATGATTTTTGAAGTAACTCAGACTGTTGAAAATTTGAACAGAGGCAACAACCAGATAAAAATACAGGCTTCATCTTATCAAAATTAAATGAAATGCATATATTTCATACAACACATCACTGATATCCATCACGCAACTAGATTAAAACTTAGAATATTTTTAAACATGAAGTTACTCACTTTGATTTTTGGAAGAAGAACAGAGCCTGCTTCATGTTGAACAGTTTGAACTTGAAAAACTGGAAAATGTTTTCCACTTTGATCTTCTTGCCTTGCTGTTGTCTGATGTTTAATTGTATTTGATGATGTAGAATGAAGTCTTGTTCAAGTTTATAAATGGAAGTTTTTATTCTTAGTCTTGTTTAGTTCGAACTGAAATGGGAATAGCTTCCAGGTTGAAGTTTTAAAACAATTTACAGGGTTAATATATATTTTTCCATTGTCAGGGATTTTTTATAAAATGTGGAGGCTGAAAGAAGTTTTATGCAATTCGTATAGATTATGTTTGCTGCTAGGATATGCACATTTAATGCTATTAGTACTTGATGTTCCCTTTGATACTTATCCATATTTTATACACTTGCCTTAGACTTAAACTACAAGCTATAGGTATAATATATTTTTACTTTGTATTTTGCTTTTGTTTCCTTAAGTTTTGCAGGCATATATCCTATTCGAACATCAGTTTATATTTTGAAACATGATTGAAATGTGATCCTTTACTTTGTTTGTTTGACTATGCAAACTTCGGCTGGTATTTTTTTTTCTACTTGGTGGCTAAAGATTCATGGGTTAATTTCCTTTGCCTTATTTGATAAGCTACAGCCTTATCTTTTCTTTGTTCAATTTATATTATTTTTTTTCTTTAAAATGGTGGCTGATGAGATATGTTTTGGTATTGTTGGTCTCGGCTGAAATGAAATGTTGTACAAGGTGATACACTTGCATTTATTAGCTTGTACCAGGTTATATTTTTTTTTCTTCCTTTGCCAGCCTATACATCTCGGCTGAAGACAATTTATCTTGAATTTCTATATATATATTTTCATACACTCAAATTATTATTTACAATTTAAACACAAATCAAATCTATTATATTATTTCAAATTTACTCCGATGTGTTCAAATACATATATATATATATATTCTCATATATACCATATTTATACAATATTTAAATTTAATTGATTTAACACAAATTTATTCGTCTCGGGGAAACTCGCAATTTATTTACCGTTTTATTTCACAAATTTAATTCAAAATTTCAATTAATTATAAATTTAAATATATATAAATTTTGGGGTCGTTACAAACTTCCCCCCTTAAAAGAATTTCGTCCTCGAAATTACCAAGGAGACAAAAAGATAGATGAAGAATATTTCATCAAATCAATTGAATGTCTATTCTGCATTTGGCTTACCAAATCAGAATATCAATAACAGATACAAGAACGAATTTGTTTAACACTTCACAAAATACTCGGGTTATCCAGATCTACGAAATATACAGTGGCATTGGTTAGTTCGAAGTGATAACTAACCATTCGTAGAACATATCCGGACCCAAGGAATAGATAGATAGATGGATACGATTTCAAAACTTTTAGTTTAGAAACTAAATTATACCTATCAACTATAACAATCAAAGCAACCAATGCAATCAATTCATCCATACAAACAAGTCTGGCCCATCTGGAGTTTATGCCCCATTTTAATATATCGAATCTTCTTTTCTGGATCTACCAGAAATTATCGAAGAATTGAGAAAAGAGATGTTGAACAAAAAGACTGATAGAGAAAATTTGTTTCCACTATTGTTACAGGGTATTGACCATTTATAGTCGTATTCCCTTGTCCCCTATCTCATCCTCTTCTTTCACTCATACTTACTATTAGTGGATAGCAAGAGAATTACTGAGACATTCGAACGGATATCTGAGAATTACTCATTCTAGAGTTTACTTCACTCTATCTCTAATGAGCTACTTAACGTGTTAATACTCCTGAGCTAAAGTTCAACCTTAGCTCTGATACCACATGTAACGTATCGGGTTTTGCCCGCTCGAAAATCAACATCCGTACTTCACATTGTACTAGAATGCCACATATTCGACTGTTCAAATCCGATTCGCCGGAGCTATAACACAATTAAGTAAATAACACAGCGGAAGAAAAGAATAATACATTGATATACAATATCTGATACAACAGAGTGATACAATGAATATCAATATACATCAGAGATATGATACAAGAAATAGCAGCGGAAAAGAAAAGATAACAACAGCAGCGGAACAATATCTCCAATAGAATGCTTCAATCCATAGCTAGAAGAAAGCAAGGTCAGTCGTCCATAGACTGACTAGCTCCAGATAATCTACTAAACCTGAATATCTGAAAAGAAACCCAACTCTAGACTGCTCGTGTGGAAAATTATGAGCACCCAGAGTTTAGGAAGGGAACAATAAACTCCGGATCAGTCATGGGACTGGTGTGAGCAACAAAAACAGTTTATCTTTAAACAAACACAAAAGGTTTTAAACATTGAAATCCGCAATGCTTTTGGAAAATGAAACTACCATAAGACCTCCCACCACACACACAATGCAAACGCAGAATTGGAGGAGATTTCTTCTTATGATAGTCAAAGATGCTTACTACGCAAAATCATTGGATATTATTATTAGTGCATAGTGCAGAAAACATTTCGAAAGTATAATATTAATCTTAGCCAACATACGACCAGTATCGTATGCCTACTATAGCTACTATGTTCAATAGCAGGTTACCGCCACATTCCATAGCAGGTAATACAACTAAAACCGTACAAGTTCCGTATTGTTTCTTTGGATTTTCCAACAAATGTTCAGGCTAAGGAACTTCCTTCCGCCGCATGGGATCGCCTCTGGCGGGACGTCCCGAGAGACAAACTGCTCTCTGCCAAACAAGGCCGGGTTACCCCTGTAACAGGTAACTCACGAATATGCCACCTCCCGGTCCTTTGGGACCTTTATCCGAGCTCGGTATCCAACATCACACATCATAAAGAAAGTGTATCCACATGAGTAAGTATCTGGGCTCCATACCATGATACCACCCCTTTCCAGAAGGAAATGACATACCCTAAAGGGCGCGACCCTCATAACCTTGCCGCAACATTCCTGTTTCGACCATTTCCGGGTTGTGAGGCCCTGACGAAGTCTCGTCCACAAAGCTACGCTTTTTCAAAAAGCCACGCTTTGGGTCAACAGATGATCAACCTATGATCACAAAGATAAATGATCAAACAAATGATCATATCACAAATGATCAAACACTGATCATCACACAGCAACACTCAGCATGCCACATTACCAAATTGGGAGTATATCGCTGATAAATTTCAACTACATAACCTCTGAGCTCGTACGTCTCAGAGAAGGGTGTTAAGCTAAGAGAATAAATTCTCCGCCACCAAACAGAAATGTATTTGAAAGAAATCGGCTTTATATCTCAAAGTGTAATGTCAGACATACAATCCATACAAGTCTGTTCCGGGTTCGAACAGAACCGAAGGCACTCCTCACGAAGCCCTTGCAAATCCGGATAATTTCCAATCACGTCCGGACTTCCCATCACTAAGGGTGATAAAAGCTCTATATCGGGGATCAGCCGATGCAGAGTAACTCGACGGTAATCCTTCCGTTTTCAATAATATCCGGTCTTCAACACCGGTCTTCAAATGCGATCCATATACGACGTATCACATATTCGGAATGGGTTATACGACCCAAAGGTCCTCTCCCGGCTAAACCGAATAGTGAGCGTAATATTCGAAAATCATATGGATATGGGATTTCAATTTAGTCACAACTTAAAACCCAAACTTCCTTTTCAAATGGTTTAACAAATTACCATTTTCAAATCTTTAAACAAAAAGATTCATTTTAACAACCTTCAACGGTTTAAACAATTTCACCTTAATCTTTTAAACAAAAGATTCATTCACAGATTTTCCAAATTAATTTCCATTTCAATTTGATTAACTCGTTAAACCTTTAAATCAAGATTTAACTTATAGCTTTCAAAACAATCCCATTTCAAATGATTTAAACCAATCATTAATTTAAATCTGTTAAAAATAAACAGATTCAAATCATAGCTTTCAAAAAAAAGAATTCACTCATAACTTGGAAAACCATTTTTCAATTCAATCTTGAAATTCCTTTAACTAAATTAGAATTTCATTTCTTATATGAAAGCTTTTATCATTTAAAAACAAACAGTTTCATTTCAGAAAATCCGATTCATTCATACGAGTGGAAATCCTTGGGTTAAATCCAAATTCTCAAAATTATACTTTTAAATGGTTTAACTTTATATAAACACATTTATATCATCTTTAATCCCTAGTTTCAAATCATAGGATTCAATTTCAAACTTGAATTCAAATTTAAGTCAAATTATTTAAATTTTCAAAACTCGATTAAGTTATTCAAAATAACTTTTATCTTTGAAATTCTATTTCAAAAGTTTTTCACTTTAAACCCGAATTTCAAATTTCAAAATCAATTGAAATTAAAATTTCAATTTCAAATACATCAAATTTAAATTATCTGTGACTTAACCGATTTCCACGTGAAATCCATATTTGTGTGTGTAAAGGTGTAGTCCAGGGGTTTCACACAATAATGCAACACAATGAATCATCACATATCAGAATACAGAAATATAATTCGATAAGCGGTATAAGAACAACGCTTATCGTTCATTCACAAATCATAGATATATAAAGGTCACAGATAAGTAAACTACAGATCACAACATAAATCAGGATGTGTCACAAAACATCATATATCAGGGATATCAAACAATCAAATCATCCAATAGAATCCAAATATTCATAAGTAAAGTCAAGTATTCAATAGTTATTTATAAACAGAATCAATTAATTGTTTAATCCTGATAAATTCAATTTATTTCCAAGTAAATTAATTACTTATGAATTAATTATCAAATCTTGGTTTACCAATTTATTAATCCAGGTTAATTATTGTAATTTAATTACAAATTATTTGAAATAAATCTTCTTTCAAATTTATTAGTTAACTCTTAATTATTAACTAATCAGTTCTTAATTCATGAATTAGTTGATTTTTAATTATTAATTAATAAACCTTAATTATCAATTAATAAACTTGATAACAAATCACTTAATCCTTAATTAATCTCTATAGATCAATCATTTATTATTCATTAATTAATAAAACCAAGTTATTAATCAATAAGACTCAATTTCAAACTAAGTACTTCTTAATTACAAATTAATCAACCTTTAATTTCTTAATTAATAAATTTCCAATTTATTAGTCTCAAATTTATTAGTTAATCGCTCATAATCATTAATTAATTAATTTGGAAACTGAGATTCAAATTTATTTTAAACCAGATTTAAACTTGAATATAAGCTCCTTTTAAAACTTACTTCCCATTTAAACTTAGATTTTACATTTGTACTCAAATCTGGAAATAGGGTAACAGGTTTTCAATGAAACCTGTAACCATCAAAATCCCCCGAGACCCTAGTATATGCTTCGAGTCCAGCCTACCACGTCTGCGAGTGAAACCCCAATATACTCGAGAACTTCACCGAGTACCCAGACCCTTCCTCCTACCGATACATATGCTAATTCGTGCACGTGCACCGGACTGCGGTGACCTTCTGACGAACGACGAGGTCTTAGGCAAGTCGCGACTGGCCACTACGTCAACCTCAGCCCCTCGATCGACTCATTCACCTCAACAACCAAAATCGAGCATTTAACTCCAAACCTGGAAACGCCAGAGCCACCACGCCCAAAACTGTCAACACCTCGTATAGCCTCCACCGACCACCAGAGCGCCTCAAACTCCGACCATCTACTCGTCCAAGTTTCCCCTACCATCGCCCCAAAACTCGTCGCACTCGATCAACTCGAGAGGACGTGTCGATCAAAATACGCAGCCTAGCTAAAACTAGGTTTACCCACTGAAATCGAAAGCCACCATCGCCACAGTGATCGCGAGTGCCTCCGACCATTTTCATAGCCTCTCCGATCACTCATCTACCTCCCCAACAAACCTCCATCACTCCGATCAAGTGTATTGCCCAAGGGAATCCAAACTTCCCAAATTGATCAACCCAGCAATGCAAACTCCACCCATTACTAAAAAATGTGATTTAAGTTTCAAAAATCCAAATTTTGATTTAGTAATCAGTTTATAAACTTGAATTGATAATTCAAGATATTCGAAAATGTCACTTGTATTAAATTTTAACTGTTCTTAAGGTTTTCCAGAGCAGATCAACTTTGTTTAGCATGAATTCAAATTTTTAAAATTTACTTTACACTTACCCAAACATGTTTTTTTTATATGCTTTGTCCTAAAAATCAATAGGTTGAGCAAACATGATTTTTGAAGTAACTCAGACTGTTGAAAATTTGAACAGAGGCAACAACCAGATAAAAATACAGGCTTCATCTTATCAAAATTAAATGAAATGCATATATTTCATACAACACATCACTGATATCCATCACGCAACTAGATTAAAACTTAGAATATTTTTAAACATGAAGTTACTCACTTTGATTTTTGGAAGAAGAACAGAGCCTGCTTCATGTTGAACAGTTTGAACTTGAAAAACTGGAAAATGTTTTCCACTTTGATCTTCTTGCCTTGCTGCTGTCTGATGTTTAATTGTATTTGATGATGTAGAATGAAGTCTTGTTCAAGTTTATAAATGGAAGTTTTTATTCTTAGTCTTGTTTAGTTCGAACTGAAATGGGAATAGCTTCCAGGTTGAAGTTTTAAAACAATTTACAGGGTTAATATATTTTTTTCCTTTGTCAGGGATTTTTTATAAAATGTGGAGGCTGAAAGAAGTTTTATGCAATTCGTATAGATTATGTTTGCTACTAGGATATGCACATTTAATGCTATTAGTACTTGATGTTCCCTTTGATACTTATCCATATTTTATACACTTGCCTTAGACTTAAACTACAAGCTATAGGTATAATATATTTTTACTTTGTATTTTGCTTTTGTTTCCTTAAGTTTTGCAGGCATATATCCTATTCGAACATCAGTTTATAGTTTGAAACATGATTGAAATGTGATCCTTTACTTTGTTTGTTTGACTATGCAAACTTCGGCTGGTATTTATTTTTCTACTTGGTGGCTAAAGATTCATGGGTTAATTTCCTTTGCCTTATTTGATAAGCTACAGCCTTATCTTTTCCTTGTTCAATTTATATTATTTTTTTTCTTTAAAATGGTGGCTGATGAGATATGTTTTGGTATTGTTGGTCTCGGCTGAAATGAAATGTTGTACAAGGTGATACACTTGCATTTATTAGCTTGTACCAGGTTATATATTTATTTTTTTTTCTTCCTTTGCCAGCCTATACATCTCGGCTGAAGACAATTTGTCTTGAATTTCTATATATATATTTTCATACACTCAAATTATTATTTACAATTTAAACACAAATCAAATCTATTATATTATTTCAAATTTACTCCGATGTGTTCAAATACATATATATATATTCTCATATATACTATATTTATACAATATTTAAATTTAATTGATTTAACACAAATTTATTCGTCTCGGGGAAACTCGCAATTTATTTACCGTTTTATTTCACAAATTTAATTCAAAATTTCAATTAATTATAAATTTAAATATATATAAATTTTGGGGTCGTTACAACCTAAATCCAACCAGCAACACTTAAATTAAAAATAAAACAAAAACCATACTTTTATAAGTCTAGAAGGTAGAGAAGATTACCTAGCTTTGATTTCTACAAGTATTGACCAAAAGCCCTTTGATTTCTAGCTTTGATTTGAGGATTTAAGAACTACGTTTTTACTTAGCTTTGAGAAACATACTTCTGTTTCTATTTCTCTACTAGGTTTATGAACGTAAAGATAAAACAAAGAAGAAGTAATACTTCTCTTAAATGGGCTAAATGGGCTTGAGCATGGATCCTAAGGCAAAGTGTTGATAATTAATTTCTTAAGATAAGTGTTGTTATTTCCTCCTTATTCCATTTATTTACGCTAATCAATATTTTACAAAATCACAAGTTATTTTCTCAAATTTAACAAGATCAAATTAACAAGTTTAATACTCTCTAATACTAAGATATTATAAAATTTTAAATATAACTTCTGAAATAAAATAATTCTCATTATTTTTAATAAGAAATCCCAATACTAACACTTAACTGAATTTACATCATTTCAAAAGTTACCGTAGGATTTATTAAGATAAACAAATCAATTATTTACAAAATTAGGTTTAGTTTCATAATTAAATTTACAATTATAATTTTTCAATTTAAACTACAAATCACAATATTAACATTTTACTCTAATTACCAAATTTTATATAATTGATTTAATAATATTCCAATTTAAATTGAAATTCTTTATTTAAGAAATAAAAATTATTCCTTAAATAGATCCAACCAAATATTCTTAAAATATGTTTTAATTACTCAATTAAACTTCACAAATCATAAATTAAAATTAATCATTCCTTATTAAATTTAATTAATTAGTGAATTTACACCAGGGTTGTTATAGATACCCCCCATACAAAAAATGTGTCCCCGCAATTTTCTAGAAAAAGAGCCGTAAACAACACAAAAATTAAATCGACAAAGGATAAAAGACAAGCTCGAAACTCAAACCATTCATACTCTCAACATAGAATGGTAGAGAGAAACAAGGAAAAACTCACTTGGTTAATCGAATGGCCCATCAAATGCTAATATAGTGATTAGCAAACCATCGAATTTTCCAAGTAACTCGAAAGAATTTCGAAGATATCCCGTCTTCGATCAAAACTCAATAATATGTTCAATAATTAATCAATCGAAAATGATCGATTTCACAAAACTCTACGAATAAAGTCGGGATCAAACTCACTTAAACCCGAACTCTAAGCAATAAAGAAGATCATCAACAAGATTTTCCGCATAAATATACGGAAAGAACATCCTCACAACGGGGTAGACACAATAGACAAGATAGATAAATCACAAGATGGCTTCTCACAAGGCCACCAAACTCGAATGACCGCGAAAAATGCACGTCGTTAATAATAGCTCAAAGATAGAATATACTCAAGAACAAGGATATAAGCTCGAATTATGTTTTAATCCAAGATATTTAGAATTTTAAATCTCAACATCTTTTAAATTTTTAAATCTCAATTTTCAACATTTGAAAATTTCTCAAACTCTTTACTATATTACTTAATAAGTAATTTAAAACTCAAAATTCAAATTCAAATTTCTTCTCTTACTTCAAAATTAATTTCCAAAGAATTTTGTAAATCCATAATAACATTCCTCAAAATAATTTAAGGATTTAAATTCTCTTTACTCTTCTATTAAACCACTTAAATAGTTTTTAAAACAATCTTCAAATTCTCTTATTATACTCTTCCCTTAAAACATTCAATGTATATAATATAGATTCTAAAATCACAAAATATACTTCCAATAAAGCACAGCTCTAAAATAATCTAATTTATATTCTCATCTTTATTATTTAAAAAAATAAATAAATGGCATTGCCTCGCCATTGAGTCTCTAATAAATAAATATATTTGTTGGTTGCAGAGTTGACCGAACGATCAAAACTGCCTCGCCACTCTATTACTCGTCTCTAAAATCAATGGCTGCAATTACCATTCAAAAATAAATTTAATATTTAATCTCAAAATATTATTTTTAAAATCTCAATCTTTAAAACACAAATCATCGTGTCTGATTGCCACATCATAGCATTTAGGAGATTCTTATCGATAACGTTGATCAGGCGTATCCACTACAAGAAAATATATTATTAATAACACTATTTAATAACGCATTATTCTAAAGCGTTATTGTTTACCTTTAAATACTTGTTTTTTTACCCAATTTGTTTTTTATGTACATATGCAATGCTTTGGCACCAAATTTTCGTCTCCCTCCCAAAAACACACCCAATTTCGTCACCCTCCCAAAATAACACTCAGCCATTTTCGTTTCCCTCCTAAAACAAAATGACCCTAATCGAAGTTCTACTTCATCTCCATTATTCGAAATTTAGCTATTGTACTCCATCCCCGATCTTCCACTGTTTGCTCTTCAACAGTTGTGAAGTCGACGGCGTCAGGATCCATAATATCTGATCTTCGATCTTCGATTTCGCTCATCATCAATATCTACCAGATTCCAAACTTCGTTTATGGTGGTAAGCTTCAACTGGTTACTTCGTCATTTCAGAGATGCCATCTTTCAGGAGCTCTTTGCCGGTTAACGATTTTACTCAAGTTTATTCACAATTGAAACCCTAAATCTCTTCAAATCTCAAGTGCAAAACAATAACTACATTCCTTAATCATTATTTACGAAGTATCCTCTCTTATTTATTTATTTCTGATATTTGTAGCGTAACATTTTGCCTATATGGATTAAATATGATTCTGATTTCTAGCTTTCAGATGGTAATCACGATTCAAATCTTCACTATATTATGCCGATTCACCTCCGTTTCTGAATTTGATTTGGGGATGCAGAAACTCATAAAGCACAAATTTAGTTAAGATTCCTCAATCGTTTATGGATTTTAGGAGTTAGCCATTTTTGGATTTGACGATTTCAGCCTACAGAGTTTCAACATTATGTCTTTCGGGTGTGTTTGGTCTCTGGTAGGCACCACAACTTCCTAATTTCTAGTGCCTAATGATTTTCAATGTAGTCTTAATGGAAATCGCTTATCACATCAAGGGTTGGGATTCTCATATAAGTCTTCACTTCATCTAACAAATTCAGTTCAGAGTCACCACATCCCAATCCCGGGAACTGCAAATAAAAATGTCATGTACCCATTTTTGGCCTTTTTTCTCAATGCTTTTTGTAGGGTTGGACAATATACAGATTTGCGACTTCTGGCAATATTATTGTCGATTCCAACATTTAACAGGTGCTAATTTGTTGTGCTTAGTAATAGCCTAAGCTATTAATTATATTCCCAAGTATACATAGGGCTGAATCGAGATAGTGATTTATTAGATTAGCAAAGAGGAAAGAGATTTTTTTAGCAGAGGTTGGAATCAAAAAATTGAAATAGATCTTAGAACTTTGTTGAATACTGTTTTATGTTACTATTTGCATTGGTAAATGGACTATGTTTTTCTTTACTGAGAATATTTTTTGTAACAGATATGAAATTGTTTTTGTTTACATAAATTTCAATGCATGGATGTTTAGGTTCATTGAGCTTGGATTGCAGTGGTCATGGTTTTGGATACAAAATAATTTCTGGGATTGCAGTAGTCATGGTTTTGGATACAAAATAATTCGAAGGAGATGATACCCCACTCATTCTTTTAGATATTACTAGTTCAAAAGTTGCATCAGGCAATAAGTATTTTATGGTCAGAATTTGAATTTTTCAATGTTAGGTTCTCTTCCTTCTCAGGCCAAGTTAATAATAAAAAGATACATTATTTGGAAAACTTGATAATAATTTAGAAAAAATATGAACAATTATTTGGGTAGCTGTAATCAAGTAATCGAGGTATGTGTAATTTGAGCTTCAGGCTATATTCTAGTAAATTAACTATCACATTTCATTTTTCTCTCATAGACCACAGAAATTCCATATAAATCAACACTGCAGAACAAAGAACATCAAAGGATTTTCTTTAACCATTTTATACAATCCAATTCTGTTTAATTGTGCAGCTTCATTGCTTTTATTCAGTATATGTACTCATTCTCACTAATTTATAATTGTTTGTTATTTTGACATTAGGAGTTGGGAAACGTTGAAATTCATTCCATATTGCATATTCTTACTGGAGCATTAGGAAATGACTGGCTTAATCAATGCCAATCCTACTGTTTATGAAAGAAAAGAAAGACGAGTTCTGACTTCACCAGTGGATACAGATGAATATTCAGAGGAGCCTATCGACCAGCTGGAAATTTTTGACATCCTTTAAATATTCACATATGCTGCATTTTTTTGCTGCTATACTATGATTTCGATATACTGTTACAAGTCTAAAATTTGGTCATTGGCATAATATTGGGGCTGTTCTTTAACTATTCATTAACTATTTCGTAAATTCTTTTTGGTTTATACTGCAAGATTTTTTGATATGTGGACGGGGTATAAAGGGCATGTAGTTTTAATGTAAAGTTGAAGCAAGCATTGACTTTGCTACTCAACTGGATCTGTAAAAAGTCATGCCACATAATCTAGCTCAGACAAGCCTAAGGCCTTTCAACTCAAGGCAAATTGCATATGTATCATGTCCAAATAATTTGATAATTAGTAACGTTGAAGTCTGATTTCTGTCCAAATTAATGTGCAGTCGATACTGTTAATTTTTCTTAACATTCCTAAATCATATAAGAGATATAAAGGATCCAGAGCATCCATATTCACTTGAAGAACTTAAGGTTGTTTCGGAAGACTCAGTAGAAGTGAACCCCAAACAAAGTTACGTTAGGTCAGTAAACAACTTTCTTAATGCATCACTGATTGCCTTTTTGTATAGATGATGCATCATTATGATTTCTTATTCCTTGCTGTGGTTACATAATCTGACATGTCTGTATTATCATTTATGTCAGGTACCTCATCTTCAACTATATTTGCAGAGGTCTCAACTATTATCATCATTTAAGATTTCATTAAGCAAGTTGTCATTCAGAAAATTCAATGAATCTGGTTCTTCAGTACTATTATTTTGATAGGAGCATTCAGGTTAGTCATGCAATGAACCTATATTGTCCTTTTTTGCATTACTTTGCCATATATCATTGAACTTGTTTTCATTTTTGTCTTTCTGTTGTGCAGTGTCTCCATCAAGCTTGTCTATAATTTTAGGAATCCACTTTGCTTTAACTTGTTCAGATTGTATATGAGTCCCTAGTCCCTAATTCTTGAACACTCTTACAGGTACTTCATGAACTAACCACCTGTGTATACCTATTGCTTATGATTGGTTCATTACAAGTAGTATGAATTTTGACACTGTTGATTACTTACAATATGTTGTATGGGTTCCAGATAAAGGTATAGTTATGGAAGTCTGTAGTAGGATCAAACCATAGATAAATTTGTTGCTCCCTATCACCAATACCATTAGTCCACACATTGGTGTGTAGTATTAATGGCTCTCCTGTTACGTTTCCCAACAATTCGAAGTCCATTTCATCGTTTGTTGGGCGTGGTGATAGAAGCTGTATTTAAAATTTGATTTGTTATGCAATGAATACTGGTATGGATTTATGAATAAATAGTAGAGAGTTGGAAATTTTCATACAAAGAAAGATGCCACGACCCCTGCAGAGTAACCTTGTACTGCTTTGATTTGAATGTCAAACCGTCCATAAGTATATTGCTGTTTGCTTCGGGCTTCGGAACCTTGAGAATCCATGTCCATATAAAGTTGTAGTTGGTTTCCATCTTCATGTATGTTGGCATTTCCATATGTTACATCTGCATCTGTAATAAAGTTTTCGGAATATACAGTTGCAACAAAAGCATTAAGGAGTACAAAAGCTATGAAAATTAGGAAACTTTGTTTCGCCATTATTATAAACTGACTTAAAGCTATAATATTTATGTTTTCTTGCTATAAATATACATTGAGGTTGAGGTAGCTTGTATAGAAAGATGGAACAAAGAACAATGATTTAAAGTTTTGATCCACCGAACACTAAACAAACATTTTCTTTCCACCGCTGAAACTTTCTAGATCTGGTTTATTTTACATTGTAATTTTGTTTAAGAGTCAAGAGATCAGTTGTCTTCTTCTCTTGTTAAATACGTTTATATCAATATATTCACCGCGAACTAAGTAAACCTGAGATCTCATTTCCGTGCATGGAATATATGAGATATAGGATTTTCTTCTCTAAAAACATGAAAACCCGACAGCAACATATTTTCACTTCCACTATTCATTTAATAATTCCAACAACTTCTCAAATACAAAATATTAGGCAAAGTCACTAAAATGAAAGTTGTAGGAAGCCCTGTGGGCAACACTTTTTGTTCACATTGTACTTGAGATAGTGGAGCGGAGAGGGAGTTATGAGGGATAGAAGAAGAAGGCTATGTGGTTAGGAGGCTATTGTTCTTGCATGTGACTTGGTGAGTGTTCAGTTTTTCGCATGTCCTATACGTGCATGTGGACAATATATAAAAAAATAAAGGGAAGACAACGCGTGGGAAAAGGAGGAGGAGGAGACGAGTGCATGAATGGGAAATGACGCGATAGGAAGATGGCTGTGAGTGGAGAAATATGCAGGAGTCCATGCAAAAGGAAGGACGTGGGGCACTGTTCGGGTCTGGGAACTAGCAAACATGCAAATGTGAAAGAAAGTTGGAGACACTGTTGTAAGTAAAAGAATTTGCACTTTATTCCAAGTTAAAGTGTTCAATTGCGCATGAATGGAAAATAAAAGAAGGAATAGAAGACACTGTGCGGGTTTGGCAAGAAGGAGAATAGGTTCTTAGCTTTTCACGTGCATGGAGGAGGCAGAGCTCTTGGTGGTGATAGCGGAAGGCTACTGGATGTTGAGGTCGGCTGATGTTAGTGGTAGCAGGGAGAAGTTGCAGCAATCTATAAAAACAATACTGGCAATTACAGGGTGTTATGGGATCTGCATTAACCGTATATCTACAATCTTGGTGCATTGAAAAAAGAGGTCCTCTTTTTCTGCTATGTTCAATCCTCTTGGTACTGTAATAGTGACAATACTGGCAATTATATTGCTTGGAGAAAACCTTTATTTTGGGAGGTATGTATTATTTCTCCATATATAAAGCAAATACTATTAAGTGATAAAGCTTTTGTAGAATCCTTTTTGAATTTTTTTTGTCTTTGATTATGATACAAGTTTCAAAAATATCATTTTTAACCGGTTTTTTTTTATCCTTTTCTTTTTCAGCTTGGTTGGTGCTATTTGTTACTGTTAGTACTGAGAATATTTTAGAAGCAAAATGCAGTAACCTTTATTAAAACAAGCTTATAGGCAAATACACAAAGTTCAAGCAAACAGATTTACCTATTCTAATGGGATAAGAAAAGACTGAATCAACCTACACGTTCTCTGCATACTCACAGCAGTAAGTAACAGATCTCCCTAAGAATAGGGACTTATTACAACAACAAAACAGGACAATAAAGCAAGACCACTACAACAATCCTTCTCCTAAACTAAGACGTACTGTCTCTAGTTTAATTCTGAAACTTTGCACATACCCAGCGACTCTCGCAGCCTTTCATACACATCCAACTTCAAGCGCTTAGTCAAGATATCTGCTATTTGAACACGTGTACTGCAGTGCACCAGCTCTATGACTCCCTGATTGACAAGCTCACGGAGGAAGTGATATTTGACATCAATGTGTTTAGTCCGCTTGTGCATAACAGGATTCTTCGCAAGTTTAATAGTAGACAAATTATCACAATGAATGATTGTACCTTCAGTTTGTGGCAGACCAATTGCTTCAAGTATCCTTCTTAACCAAATCACTTGGCATGCACACCCTCCTGCTGCAACATACTCGGCCTCTGTCGTTGACAGTGTTACAACTGGCTGCCTCTTTGAGGACCAAGCTATTACAGCTCCACTCAAGAAACAAGCATAGCCTGAAGTACTCCTCCTACTATCATGGTCTCCAGCATAATCGCTATCAGTGTATGCCACCAACACTTCACTGCCACCCCTTTTGTAATGCAGCCCGAGTTCCTGCGTTCCACCAATGTACCTCAGGATTCTTTTCACAGTTCTCATATGTTGCTCGGTAGGTTTTTCCATATACCTACTAACTAAACTGATCACAAACATAAGATCAGGTCTAGTAGCAGATAAATACATCAAACAACCCACGATTTGTTTGTACAGACCAGCATCCACCATCCCACTTTCATCATCGTTCACTAGTTTACAGCCAGGAACAATTGGATTCTTCACTGTGTTACAGTCTTTCAAGTTGAACTTTTCTAGTAACTCACGAGCATACTTTCGTTGGCTAATGAATATTCCTGAATAATCTTGAATGACTTCCACGCCAAGAAAATATCGCATTTCACCAAGATCGGTCATATCAAATTCCTTTTTCATAGAGACTTTGAAGTCTTCAGCCATACCCGCACTTGAACTGGTAACTATTAAATCATCAACATATAAAGAAACTATAAGTGTGTTACCTTTGTCATCAGATTTCACAAACAGTGCATGCTCATAAGGACATTTCTGAAAGCCATTTTTGTCAAAGTATGTTTCAATGCGAGAGTACCATGCCCTAGGTGCTTGTTTAAGGCCGTATAGCGCTTTATTCAATTTGTAAACCTTATTCTTGCTTTTTTCCTTCTCGAAACCCAACGGCTGCTCCACATAAATAGTTTCAGTAAGCTCACCATGCAAGAAAGCGCTCTTCACATCCATCTGATAAATCTTCATTCCTCTTTGTGCGGCAAGAGCCAAGATTGATCTAATTGTGTCCCATCTTGCTACAGGAGCATACACCTCTGTATAATCCACACCATACTGCTGCGCAAAGCCCTTTGCAACAAGCCTCGCTTTGCACTTGTCGATTTCACCATTCTTGTTCAGTTTAGTTTTATAAATCCACTTGACTCCAATTACATTAGCACCGGGTGGTAAACTGCAAAGTTCCCATGTGTTGTTCCTTTCTATGGCTTCTATTTCTTGTTTCATGGCAAGTCTCCACCATTCTTCTTTTGCAGCCTCATTGTAGCTTGAGGGATCATGTATAGAAGTAAACAAAGCAAAGTTGTTTACTGCATCTTCCTCGTCCGATAGACCTTCTCCACTTGTATAGTCTCTCATCCATGTGGGAGTTCTTCTCTTTCTTCTTTCTTGAATTTTTCCTTCTTCAAGTTCAGCCGAAGAAGCCTCATTTCCAGCAGTTACTTCCTCAACATCACTGCTTTCAGAACTTTCTTCCCAATCAAGTTCCTGGTTATTGCTTTCATTTTGCTCCCAGTTCCATGCGGTATCCTCTTCAAATACAACATCTTTACTAATAATGATCTTGTCTTCAGTAGGGTTGTACAGTCTATATGCTTTGGATTCCTCACAGATTCCGAACAATACACATTTAGTACTGCGATCGTCTAGTTTCTTCCTTTTTTCCTTTGGCACGTGTACATGGGCCACACAACCAAAGACCCTGAAGTAACTGATTGAAGGCTTCATGCCGCTCCATGCTTCTTCAGGCGTGCGCTCTTCTAATGCTGAAGTTGGACTTCGATTCAACACATGAACACACCAAGCAGTAGCTTCGGGCCAGTAGATTTTTGGAACTCCCTTTCCATTGAGCATGCTCCTCACTACATTAAGGATTGACCTATTTTTCCTTTCAGCCACGCCGTTTTGGTGCGGGGTATATGCTGCAGTGAGTTGTCTTCGAATCCCATGTTCTTCACAGAAGGTCTTGAATTCTCTAGAATTGTATTCCCCTCCTCTGTCGGTTCGGAGACACTTGATCACTGAATTGGTCTCTTTTTCAACAAGTGCTTTAAACTTCATGAACAAGTTAAGAGCTTGGGACTTTTCTGATAAAAAATACGTCCAACATTTACGTGAATAATCGTCAATAAATGTTATTATGTACCTCTTCAAGCTTGTGGACTCTGGCGAAATAGGTCCACATATATCCGAGTGAACTAACTCGAGTTTTTCAGAGGCTCTCCAGGAACTCTTCTTTGGAAAGGACTCTCAATGTTGTTTACCCACTAAGCAGTCTTTGCATGGCTTAACCTCTTCTTTTATTGCCGGAAGACCAACCACCATGTTCTTGCTCTTTAGAATTTTCAAGCTTCTGTAACTTAAATGCCCATAGCGTTCATGCCACAAGTGAGAAACTTCACCTGTCTCCACTTTATGACAACTGACTTCAGGTATGACCACACTAGCAATGATCACGTACATGCGATTGGCAGTGATGGGAGTTTTAAAGATTAGGCCCTTCTTTGGATGAAATACTTTGCATGTATCATTCTGCATGAGAACTGAAACACCCCTCTCTTGAATTTGCCCAATGCTAATCAAATTATTGCTTAGTTGAGGAACATAGTAAACATTAGTTAACATATGAGAGATTCCTTTTATAGAAAACCGTACGTTACCTTTCCCCATGACTTGCATTTTGCTGTTATTTCCGAGCTTCACACTGTGACGATAATCTTCATCCAAATTGCAAAACCACCTTTTATTTCCGGTCATGTGGTTTGAACAGCCCGAGTCCAAGTACCAGACTTGTTCTCTTGTTGCATTGTTTTCTTCTATGTGTGCCATCAGCACCATCTCTTCGGTCTCATTCAACTATGCATAGTTAGCATCCTTCTTCCAATCTGGACACTCGTTCATAAAATACCCTATTTTATGGCATTTGTAACATTCCACTGTGCTCCTATTGATGGGGCCTCTCCCACGTCCTCTTCCACGGCCTCTGTAGCCTCCTCTTCCTCTTCCTCTGTAAGGAGTCTCTGTGGTTACCTTTAATACCTGCTCTTCTTCCTTTTCTGTGTTCATTCTCTGTTCATGGACAAGTAAGCTGCCATGAAGCTCGTCTATCGTCATTGTGTCAAGATTGTTAGATTCCATGATGGAGCAAACAACATAATTGAACCTGCTTGGAAGAGAACGCAGAATTTTGGAAACCACTGAGCTAGGTACCAGGACATCACCATTAATCCTCATTTTGTTAACCACAGCCAAAGTCCTAGAAATGTAAGCATCGACCTTCTCACCTTCTTTCATAGTCAAGAGTTCGTATTCCCTCTTCAACGCCTGCAGCTGAGCTCGCTTTACCTTGGTGGAGCCTTCATACTTCTGCTTCATCGAGTCCCAGATATTTTTCGATGTGCTTTTATCCAGAATTGTCTCCAGAATCTCCCTGTCAATTGCCTGGAAAAGATAATTCTTCACCTTCATATCTTTAAGTCTGGCATCTTCGACACCCTTCTTCTGTGTCTCACTGAGTGCTCCTGATTCTCCAATACCTAAAGGTATTCCTTCTTCCACTAGATTCCACATTTCCTTGCTTCTCAAGAAATTCTCCATCAACATTGACCAATGATCAAAGTGACCGTCGAATCTAGGGATGGCTGGCTGCACAAACTTATCAGAATTTGACATCTCTGCTGCTCTGATACCAAATGTTACTGTTAGTACTGAGAATATTTTAGAAGCAAAATGCAGTAACCTTTATTAAAACAAGCTTATAGGCAAATACACAAAGTTCAAGCAAACAGATTTACCTATTCTAATGGGATAAGAAAAGACTGAATCAACCTACACGTTCTCTGCATACTCACAATAGTAAGTAACAGATCTCCCTAAGAATAGGGACTTATTACAACAACAAAACAGGACAATAAAGCAAGACCACTACAACACTATTGCTGTGGTGATAGGATTATATGTAGTTCTATGGGGGAAAGCAAAGGATTTTAGTGAAGATAAAATCTTGCCTATCGATCAGGAAAAAGAGCCACTTATACGTTACTGGAACTATCTCATTTCCTGTCAATTTACCTGGAACAAACTATAATAGAGTAGTAAAAGTAATTATCATTTGCTCGACAGGTTTCTACCTTTAGTTCTTATACTAATAGTGAAAATTTCTCATGTACAGGCAAGGAAGAACATTGTAGGCATGCTTGAAAGATTAATTCCAGAGAGAAGAGTTTTGAACTATGTTGTCTTTTGTTATCATGAATATGTATTGAATTTGGTAGCTCATGTATTGAACTTATTTTTTGTTAGTTGATACTTTAATTTGTTATCATGAATATGCATTACATTTGCTGATTATTATATTTTTTCGTTCATACATTGTTCAAATTGTTATCTATTTAAAGAAGATTCATTTTGATTGTTATTATTAAAATGTAATAGTGCATCAAATATATAGTAAAATAAAGCATAGCTCCTAAAAAGCGTTATAACTATATGACATAAGTGCTATAAAAGATAATGCAATCTATGAGGTTTCTGTTAAAGGATAGCTGCAAATAGGCGCTATAGAATAAGTATTTTTATAGCACGAAATAGGCGCTATGAAATCATGCTCTTTTATAGCGGTTTTTTTTGTGTTATAAATGTGCAATTCTTTTTTATAACATGTCGATATACAGCGTTTATCAAACCGCTATAGTTGTGTTTAATAACGGCTATATGCCGCTATAAAAGACTGTTTTTCTTGTAGTGATCGACCAGAACTCTTAACTACTTGATGGATAACCCAACACTCTCAAATTATTTCTATAAAAGAATACCACTCATATAAATATATATTCTCAAAACATTCTTTGATTTTTAAAATATCTCAAAACTCCAATTTCTCTTTTTTTAAACTCATATATATATATATATATATATCTTCAAAAACTCAACCCAAAGAACATTAAGAGAATGCATCGAGATATTCCTAGAATACTCGATTCACAAAATCAACAGAAGGAGATGGAGTGTTAGTCAACTCCTACAAGATGACGAGCCACTCTCGGAAATCATCAAGACACAAGATAAGCAAGATATTCTTCTCGAAGGAGAAGAAGCACACAAACAACAAATCATTACTTCAAACAAAGTAATGTTACAAAGGATAACACCGATTGAGTATCCGAAAAGGATAACTCAAAGAAACTGAATGATAAACTCAATCAAGCACGAACAATCTAGAAACTCACCTCATTCCTTAGTGGATGTCCTCGTGGAAGGATAGCCGAAGGCTAAAAGCCAGGAATAAGGTTAATTCAACACTCGATTGCCCGATTGGATATCAAACCCAAACGGACTCATCAATACTCAACAACGTCACCTTGGCTGGAATTCGAGATATATCATCAACATCTCGATACTCAAGAGTGAATTTAGAAACTTCAAAATCATCATTAACATTCCAAAGTGATAGAAATAATAAACCAATCAAAATAGGAAATCTAAATATACAATAGGATCCTATAAAACAAAGGATTGGACTTAATATCAAATAAGTCAATCCATCTCAAATCAAATGCATCTCTAGATTGTGAGTAACAAACAAATACTCACAAAAGCAACATCAAATAGAAATCTTAGAATGCTCACAACGAGCCAATCGTTGTGGATCCCCTTAATACGATTCACAACTCTCAAAGGAACACAACAAGAATACTCAAAGGAATCAATAAGCTTCATCGATACGAACTCACTCGCATCGACAAAAATAAGAATAGAATAATCCCTAATAAGATTATTCATAAGATAAGATAACATCAAACTCAATTATGGAATACTACGAAATACAATATTTATTACTAGACATATTCCATCTCAACATATCCCAAAACTCAGAAAAGAATCAAAGCACGATTCGAAAACAAGCTCGAATAAAGGACAATGATTCACTCGTATTGTACTTCGACGTATCGTGATATACGTACTGTTCTGTGTTTATTCTACTTTGTTCTGACCACAGCTCTGATACCATCTTGTATCGCCGCACCCAGAGACCCACCTTAGTAAAGAGAATTAACGAGTAATTCCGTCTACTAATGCGGAGAATAGGGCTGGTTAAGGGCGACCATCTATACCTTTGCCTTAAAAATCTACTATGATTTTTCTTTTCTATCTCAAGTGGATCGACATACCCAGTAAATGTTTAATCCAAAACTATAGGTGGCTAACAGATCTATTAGAACAAAATACAATAACTAAATGTAAAGCACATCACAGAACAGTAATCAACCTCAGATATATACATATACACTGATACATGTTTAGTACAATACAATATGAATACAATAAAGGTGGTACTCGACCACAACATATACATCGAATCAAATATAAATACATCAGAGTATGCGGAAGAACAAAAATTACTCAAGAGAAAGAAGAGTTATTATCCAACATCAATTTCAAGCTAAGTCCAATAGGTAATACCTGAAACAACTCGGTCTGACCCGAGTATAAATACACGGGTCAGTCTAGCTACACAAATCAGTCAAAATCGATAATATAAAGTAGAATGGATATAGTTATACTTCTTCTCGAATGAGGAGAAGGATTAGATAACTCATAGCTCAATACTTTAGTAACAAACGCTACCTAAGTGAATAAATACCTCGAAAGAGGTAACTCAAACTCAATACTCAAATAAAACACAAGTGCCTCATATCATCGGCGATAACCCATAATGAACCCAAATCAACTCATATAAAACTCAAGCAAAACTCAAATGGTTCGATGAACCATTACTCCAAAAAGGAGAAAACTCATCTTAATCACAAATAGAAGTCATGAAAGCAACACAAGATAACTTCATAAGAATGTGAGAGCTTAAACTCATAAGTAAGCCAAGACGGCTAAATCTCACACATACATCTCAATCTTAAAAGCTCATGGAACTCGATACGAATTCAAACTCATAAAATATCAAACTCAATAAAGAATTCGATGCAAGTTCAAAACTCAGAAAATCTTAACACTAATGCACCAAAAACGGCGAACTCAAAACTCAGAAAACCCGGATTGGCCAAATCCCCGATTAC
Source organism: Allium fistulosum (assembly GCA_030737815.1). Lineage (NCBI taxonomy): Eukaryota > Viridiplantae > Streptophyta > Magnoliopsida > Asparagales > Amaryllidaceae > Allium > Allium fistulosum. The sequence goes on along the minus strand of CM060904.1, from coordinate 284,412,970 downwards.
AATGCCGAAGCAATGCTGCACGTGCTAAACTCAAACGACCGAAGTCTTAAACAAGGTCGCTAACACCTCCCAAAGCAGTTCGTCCTCATGACAAGGTCACTGACACCTTTCCAAGCCGTTTTGTAAGCCCTAACAAGGTCCCTAACACCTCCCAAAGCAGTTCGTCCCCATGACAAGGTCGCTAACGCCTCTCAAAGCTGTTCTGCTAGGTAAACATCGTGAATGTGTCATAAACTCACGGATAGGAACCCGAAAAGTGTTAACGTGTGTCCCATACCACACGTTCGCACTTAGCGGTTTACTAGCTGCTAGTCGATGCCACACTAGGAACATCATAAAACTCAAAAAATCATATCTCGCCTCGTCTCATTGGCAAGTGATAAAGAGAAACCATACTCGTCTCATTTCATCTACAAGTATTAAATGGCATCATGACTTGTCTCATCTCTTCGACAAGTGAAAACATCGTGATGGTTCCTCATAAACCATAAATCTCAAAATATGAAATCATATACTCAAGACTTGCCTTATATCATTGGCAAGTAAATAAAACATTATGATGGTTCTTATCGACCATACTCCTACATAGAAGATCTCAAACCATAATACTTACCAAATATTGGTCATCTTAAATAATTCCAATAAATAGGAATTATAAAACTCAAAATACGCCATAAAATGGCAAAACATCTCAGAATCAATAATCTCAAATAGCTTCGATCGTACAAGTTCGGAATTAACCGAAATAGTAAACGCACATGTCTCATACCACGTGTTTTACTAAATCGTTTAATTCTCTTTCTCATACGTTCGAATAGTGTAAAAGTGTATGTTTTATATATAAAATAGTTTACTAGAGAAAACAAGCTTCTAAATTTTTTTTCCGAGAAGATTAATAAAACCAATATTTGAAATTCCTTTATTATAGGAGATAAATAGATTTTATATTAGAAAAATAATTTCAAAATACTATATATTAATAATTTGAAATTGCCATTTATTTCAAAAATCATTTCAAAAATGGTTTAGTGAAAACCGTGCTCGAAAACAATGAAAAACAAGGAAGATAACTCTAGACCGATAACTTGAGTTCAAATACGAATTCAATTCAAATTTAACCCAAAATCAATTCAAATTCTATTTAAATTTGAATTAAAAATTCTTCAAATATAGCTAGCCTATTGATAGGCATCATAGCTCTCAAAACATCTCAAAACAACATCGAAATCGAATAAGAATGAGAGCAAAAATAAGCTAATACAATTCTAAGTTCAATGAATGTTTGTTGCCGTCATCTTGCTCTCAGGACAGCAACATACGCCCATAATTTCGACCAAGCAAACTTTAAAATTATAGAAAACACAAAAAATGAAACTTGTAGCACATGATCTAAGCTTTCTGGAACATCCAAAATTATCAAATTCGGTCAAGAAATGAAGAAGTTATGGTTAATTTTGTTTCAGCTTCAACACAGAGCAAATATAGATTTTGCTCTCGGGATAGCAGAAAGGAAATTCAATTTTGATATAGCTAACCTCAAAATTAAAAAAAAACTCAATACATGAAAGTTGTAGTACATGATTTATGCTTTCCGGAACATCTAAAATTATCAAATTCCCATCAAAATGAGAAAGTTATGGCTAATTTTGTTTCAGTTTTAAACACAGAGCAAATATAGATTTTGCTCTCGGGATAGCTGAAAGAAAATTCAATTTTGACATAGCTAACCTCAAAATTACAGAAAACTCAATACATGAAAGTTGTAGATAAATGAATTAGCTTTTAAACCAAAAAAAATCATTTAATTTGGACATATGGTTCAAAAGTTACGATTGAAATAATTTCTCAGATTTGAGTTTGTTAATTCTGTCTTTTAATCAACAGGCTAGCGATAAAAAAACAAGTTTTTGAACATTTAAACTTCAAAATTATGCAAAACACAAAACATAAAAGTTGTTCCTTATAAAAATTTCTTACAACTGAAAAAAACCTCACTCAATTATGACTTACCAATCAAAAGTTATGATGATTTTTATTTCAGATTTCAACTTAAAAAAATTGACACAGTAGAGCATGTATCAGTTTCAAACCCAATTTTGATCCTTTAAATCACAGAATTTTCCAAAACATACAACATAAAAGTTTTAGAACATAGTCCAAGCTTTCCAGAACATTAAGAATTATTAAATTCTGATGAAAATTAAAAAAGTTATGATGAAAATTAAAATAAGAAAATTTTGACAAAGACAGAATTGTTCTTCTTTGTTCAATTCTATTTCAGGTCAAGTAAATGGAAAATTTTCGAATAGTAATCAAAAGAGAAATTGTTTCTCATTGAATCTATTTTCTAACCTAAAAAGAATGAGCTGTTTTGGATCATTTTGCGCCTATATATTGCTTTTTTACTACAGTGATTTTCATATAAAATTTTCAGCAAACAATCATTGGATTTATTTAACACATACAATCAATTCACAATCAAATTGAAAGCAATTCAATCAACAACCATTTAATTCAATCCAAATAACAACTAATAATCACACATATGGATTAGAGATAGCAAGTGGAAGTTGTAAATAACTCACCTTTTAGCTTTCTATAGCTTGCTAATCTAAACCAAAGCCTTGCTACTACTTTGCAATCTCTTTGCTAATCTCAAATACACCTAAATGCTCAAAAACCTAAATCCAACCAGCAGCACTTTAATTAAAAATAAAACAAAAACCATACTTTTATAAGTCTAGAAGGTAGAGAAGATTACTTAGCTTTGATTTCTACAAGTATTGACCAAAAGCCCTTTGATTTCTAGCTTTGATTTGAGGATTTAAGAACTACGTTTTTACTTAGCTTTGAGAAACATACTTCTGTTTCTATTTCTCTACTAGGTTTATGAACGTAAAGATAAAACAAAGAAGAAGTAATACTTCTCTTAAATGGGCTAAATGGGCTTGAGCATGGATCCTAAGGCAAAGTGTTGCTAATTAATTTCTTAAGATAAGTGTTGCTATTTCCTTCTTATTCCATTTATTTACGCTAATCAATATTTTACAAAATCACAAGTTATTTTCTCAAATTTAACAAGATCAAATTAACAAGTTTAATACTCTCTAATACTAAGATATTATAAAATTTTAAATATAACTTCTGAAATAAAATAATTCTCATTATTTTTAATAAAAATCCCAATACTAACACTTAACTGAATTTACATCGTTTCGTAAGTTACCGTAGGATTTATTAAGATAAACAAATCAATTATTTATAAAAATAGGTTTAGTTTCATAATTAAATTTACAATTATAATTTTTCAATTTAAACTACAAATCACAATATTAACATTTTACTCTAATTACCAAATTTTATATAATTGATTTAATAATATACCAATTTAAATTGAAATTCTTTATTTAAGAAATAAAAATTATTCCTTAAATAGATCCAACCAAATATTCTTAAAATATGTTTTAATTACTCAATTAAACTTCACAAATCATAAATTTAAATTAATCATTCCTAATTAAATTTAATTAATTACTGAATTTACACCAGGGTTGTTACACAAAATCTTGGCTCCACCAAATTATTCATATAATAAATATGCACAAGTGCAAAATCTTATCATGTTACATTGCCATTAACTATGACTTTTTTTTCCAGAAATATGGCAATAGAAGCATGCACTAGGTTAACACATATTCTTTGTTAATATAAGTGAAGTATAAAATGGTTGTTATTCTCTAAAAAAAATGAGTAGACTAAAAATCAAATTATGGCAACACAGAGCAAGACAATATCAAAACTTAACATAAGAGCAATAGCAATTCAAGGCATCAGGACATGAAACTTTCCTACATACACACACACACATAACCGTGAAGAGTTAATCAATGTTAAAAAGATCATGAGATCGATGACCGTACAAAGACTACTAAGATGGTAAACTAAGTTACCAAAGACAATCACTTTATAAAACAAACTATGATTAAAATCCTTCCTTAGCGTCAAACGAAGCTTCATTTTTGCTGAAGCAAGTTGGCTGAGGCATAATAAGGCGTTTGAGCTGATTGGTTGAGGCAAGACAACATACTAGTGGTCGTTTTCAGTAAAATCAACAGTTTACAATTGCTACCTCCATTAGGGTTGGAGCAAAATATGATGTTACCTTATCAATTTTTGCAAAGATATAAATATGCTGCTATTCATGATTTCTAAAGATAATGCAATTTATAAAAAGGTTTATATAAAGGGATATTTCGTTAAATTAATTCATTCAAATATAAATGCAGTTTAACTTAGACATAATATATATTATTCAACAAATCATGCAACAAACGTACAATTTGCGACTTCCATTAAATCAGTATGTCGAAAGGGAAACTATAATTTTATAGAAAAAAACAAAGATCCTAAATTAAAATTTCTTAAATCTGAGTGCTTCTGTAGTAATTTTGATAAAATTGGGGCATATAACTAATTTTTTATCGCAAGCATCCCACTTAGTATCCTGAGCAGACCAGTCTACCTTCTAAAGAAAGAACAAAAATATTATCACATATTCCTAGTTTCTTTAAATTTTTGAACGTAAAAATTTAAAAATCAATTGCAACTTAAGGTGATATTCTTTTTTAAAGCATAAACAAAGTGGGTAACAACCAAATTGTAGTGGTCACCTAGGTAATTATAGTCATCCCACACGTATGATTAGTATTTAACTAACATGATCCAAAAAATCAAAACGATTCAGTAGAAATTGATATAAATTTAATAAAAAGGTCAATAAATTACATGATGAAGCACTGCCTTTCTTTTGTATCATTGTGCATTAATTGTTTTCTCGTTCCTTTACTGCAAAACCAGCTAGCATAGAGGCTAAAAATCATGGTGCCATATAAAGAATTTATATAATACCACACATTTCAGTCGGTATTTTTTTTCAGATTTCGCTCATCCAAGTCCTATAATGTACTACAACATAAAGGAAAAAACAAAATAGTCAAAAGTGTATAACCAAACAATATTTATATAATAACAAATTGGTTATGAGCCTAATGTGATAGTATTTTGATCGAGTATGGTTGGAACAGTTTGGTTTTGATGTAATTCACACTTTTAGATGTATAATTCTTTACATCACTACTTTATTTTTTTTCCCAATCAACAGGATCTGTTCTAAATTTCCTAAGACGAGATGAAATATTACCAAATTTAGCAAAGTTAGCGGTACCAGTCTAGTAATAACAAAAAATTACATAAATTACAGAATTATAATAGTTCAAAAATTATTACATCGATTAACTCAAATTGTAATAGTCCGACAGCACGCTTTGCGGGTGGAGAAGTGATGGAAGATGGAGAAGTAGACGATGTCACACTTGGAGATTGGAGGGGTTTCCTAGAGTTGGGGAAACTGTGAGATTATACGCGATCGATTTGAGTGAGAAGCTGATATACGCAATCGATTTGTTGGAGCATTCTTTTTTAAGGATGGGTGAAATTATGGAGTGGGATTGACATGGAAATGTAAATTTGGTGAAATTAGGGCGTTCTTTTTGTTTAGAAGCAGAGCTAAGGGTTATTGAGATGGAACGGGGGGGTCAATTTTTTTGGTAATATTGGAACGGTCCATAGCCGTCTCAAAATTGCCACGGGCATTGACCATGCTAGTTTATTTTACCATGGCTTAAGACCGTAGTAAAATTGCCACGGCTCCAAACTGTGGTAATTTTTCCGCATTGGGCGTGGAAAAATGGGCAGTATGGTGTACGCTCGAATTAGGGTGGGAAACCCAGGGTGATAACAAATTTGGTACTATCCAGGTCAGGGGCAGGCCATCTTGTGTTGGCAGGGATCGTTAGGTACGATATTGGTACATTTTTCTAGAGGTGTACTGTGATGGGTGGTACCCCAATAGCCCAATCATTGTATTGAGTCCAATATCCACTACGAGCCTTTATGGTTTTGATTGTAGAGCCTAGTATGCTAGAATTTAATTAATGTAAAAATTTCGGCTATTTTAATAAGTATTTGTACTTAGACACTATTATAATATCATAGGATTTTCTATAAAAGTGCTTTGGCTATCGTAAGGTAAAAACCCGTCGTATTTATGTGTGGTGTGGTCTTACAAGATACCTTTGTTTTCAAAGGATTTTGGTAATGGTAATAATTCAAATTGAGTGTGTTTTTCTCACGCTGTTTTTCCAGACTGACTCGGGTGTTATTTTATTATAATGCTCGGGTCAGACCAATTATTATAGATTCAGGTTAGGATGCTATGGAGCACTGGAGACATGCTGGAGGAGTGTAACAACCCGCATATTTGACGATTATGTATTTGAATATCTCATTTAAATATTTTAATCGTTAATCGGATTTTAGTCCGAAAAGCTACTTTTTGCATACGGTCAAATTAGGACTCGAGACCACTTCCATTGAGTTCAAAATGACGTTTGCGATCTTTTTAAGTATAAATTTTGATATGTTTGGAGATAGTAAAATTTTGCTACTTTTCCACTTAGGGCTTTGGTTTGTGTTTCAGCTCATTTAACCCAAGTCTGACCCCATCTTCTCTTCATTACTTCATTTCTATTTCCTAATTCTCAAGCTTTTACAACAATGGAGAGAGGAATGGGAAATTAAAACTCCAAACCCTAGTTTTCTTTTGCAAATCAAGTTCTAGCTCCAAACTAATAGTAGAAGCTTTGGTAAGCCTCCTCCTCTTCTTCTCCAACTCATTCTCTTATCAATTTCAGAAATTCCTAAACCTAACTTAGGAAGTGTTTCTCTTTTTAGCCTTGATTCAAGGTTGTTGAGTTGGAATTGAAGTGCGATTGCTTTCGCCATTTGCTCTATAGATTCTTCTTCATTTGTTTTGGGTTTAAAGGTGAGATTATTATCTCACATCTTTGTCTATATCTATCTTTGTGATTGGGTATGAATTCCTAACACTTATTTATTTACATTTCCTTTTGTTTATGATTGAATTGGTGAATATCCTAATTTCTTGGTTTTTGAAGTCCAATTCTTGTGAAAATCCTTCAATGGATGTTTGGATATGTTGTTTGGGGTGTATCGAAGCGCCTTTAAGACCGGGTTGTCGCTAGACGTAAATCCTTAGTTGTCATTGCTTGCGCGATCGCTTCCGAGAACGTTTTGGCCATCTTGGCCTAGGTAAATTTCTGCCCAGATTAGGTGTTCAGACGTCTGGAGGTCAATGCCAGACGTCTGGTTTTGCCTCCTGGTGAAAAATAACATACGGCAGAAAAATAAAAAGGGCAGTGACTAATTTCAGACGTCTGAACTATTGTTCCAAACGTCTGAAAAGATGTCAGACGTCTGATTTATGTTTTCAGACGTCTGGTTGGTTTTCTGGGATTTTCCCAGAAACCAAATCCATACGCCTGGACTTTTCCCCAGACGTCTGAATGCCTTCAGACGTCTGATTCTAGGTTTCAGACGTTTGGATAGTTTTTTGGAATATTTCCAGAGACTAAATCCAGACGTCTGGACCAACCCCTCAGACGTCTGGAGATTCCCAGTTTTGCCTATCTGCCTTATTTTGAGTAAAACTTCCAATGTAATCGAGTTTTGTCGATCCGATTAGACGTTATCACTTTTACCGACTTTGATGACTTCTTTCTATGGATTTTATGTGAATATCCACTTTGATAGATTTAGTATCGATTTCTTTGGATTTGATTCACGTCTTCGTATGTGAATTTTGATGATTGATTGTTTCTACAATCGTTTTTTTGATTTGTCACTTCAAAAGTATAAAGGTTTCAATACTAGTAGTAAATATCAAAACTCTTTTATCAAAACGATTTCAACTCTATTTTCAATACAAACTCGTTTATAAAACCGCTTTCTAATCTATTAGTATATACAAACCTTTACTTCACTCGGATGAGAAATCTTATTAAACGGCTTAGCAAAACAGGTGGTATGAAACGCTTGCGTTTACTTCGTCGGTTAATTCTTGGACTTGTTCGACTGAACCTTTTGTGACAATTTCCTAGTGAAGATCTACAGTTTGTTCGTAAATATTTAAGTTAAGCTAGTGGTTATGGGACATGAAGCTAAACTCATATATTTACTAGCTTAGTGTAATTGACACTTCTTGATGATCATGACGATCATTTTTGTGATTTAGACTAGCAACTGTGCGATGTCTCTTTGTCTGCGAGGGAGACTAAACCCCGCTTGTGTGATGTTTCACCATCACATAGAAATGGGGTAGCGACCCATGGTCTTCGGGCCGTTCTTGTGTTAAAATTTAATGGATAGCTTCCATGAGATAGCTTCTCGTTCTTGTGTTACACGTGTTGGTGAGTTTTCATGCTCCCGTTCTTGTGATAGGCCTCCCCCTTTCTTGTGATTTCTAGATTTCTTGTGATGATTTCTGGAATTTTGCGCTTCACCAATTTCTGTGATTTCTATTGATAAGTTTTATCAATTTTTGTGCATTGGTGAATTCGAGTGTCATTGACTTGTTATGAATACAAGTTTAGGGTATGATACCCTATTTTATCTTTGAGAAGATTCTTGCGATATTGGTTAATCTCTTGTTGATTATCATTTACATACTTATAGTAGTATGCCTTTATAGTTATTACATGTTTTTGCCATGTCTTTTACTTTATACCATATCATCTGATATTTATAGCTAGACTGATCCGTTTATTATTTTCTTATAAATAATACTCGGGTCAGACCGAGATGTTTCAGGTGCTTCTGCTTGACTTCTCTCCAGGGATCTATTACTCTGACTTTTGGCTAACTACTTAGTTTAGTAGTTTTTGGATGTATACATATGAGATATAGACTCTATGATGTGTACTTATTCTTTTGTATAGCACGTGCTGCTATTCTTTTGTATTATCGTGGATCTTTTGGACCACTACTCTGATGTACACTTTCATGTGTTATATATTTATTCATTTCTTTTTCCGCCTTTGTGATATGGATGTCTGTGACTGATTTATGTTATGTTTACTTCTATGTTTGTTTCCAAAGATTATATATAGCCACCGTGTGATAGCTTTGAGTTTGTACCGGTATGTCGGATTTCCTCCTTAAATGAAATGCATGTTATACTATCTGACATATCGGTGCTCGCACAAAGAAATTACATGGATGGTCGCTCCTCAACAGTCTTATTCTCCGTGCTAGTTGACAGCATTACTCCGTAGTGTTCTTGGCTAGCGTGGGTATAGAGGTGGGGCGTCACAAGGAGTTTTAGGCGTATTATACATACTTGGTTATTTCCGCTGTGTGAGTCATGCTATATATTCAGTATTTGTGAGGACATGCAATGACCCACCTTTATGGACGGTTCAAATCGACAATAAACCACACATGTTAGACTTAAACCATTCAAAAGGGAGGATTGTTAATGGGGTAAATAAGAAAATGAAAGGAAAACAAAACACAGAATCTCGCAGCGGAATGACAAAATATAATAATCAAATAAACAGTTCATGAGGCTGTTTTACAAATAACATTTGATTACACTTTTACAATTCAGATCAGAGTTATACATACATCAGAAATAAAAATAATAATGCAGCGGAACATAGAATGCAGTGGAATAATAAATAGAAATAATATACTGAATCTTCATCTTCGTCCTCTAGAAAATAGTCTTCAATACATCGAAAAAGCTCAGACTGACCCGAGGGTAATGAAAAGACAAAACACTCAAGTCAGAACTAAAAGATCTTATGTAAGCCAGATCAAAATAAGTAAAATAGAAATATTAGTGCAATAGTTTCATAAATGTTACGGGATTTACATCTCCTATCAAGTGTACAACGTGAATATAATTATTTAAAGGGTTTCAAATAATTCGAAATATCAATCTTAATCGTCTAGTTAAAACAAATCCGAAGTTTGAATTAACTTAAACCCTTCAAATAATTCAATTCTAAATAAAATCCAAATTCAAGAAATTATATGGGTATATGTCATTTCAACCAGTATCAAAAATCAAAATTTCCAAATCAATGAAAACCGCTCTGGTTTATCGTTTCAACCCATAACGATTTTCCCCTAATCTATAAGATCGTTCGGGTATGTATCATTTCAACCCATAGGGATAACAAAGATATAGACATAAATAACATCCAATCATCCAAAATGTCAACCAATAACATCCATCCAATCACGCAAATATCAACTATTGAACTTACAGCACAATCATCATTGAAATCAACCATAACTACCAACAATTTACTGGTTATCATGAACAGGTATTTAACTGGCAATTTAAATTTCAGTATTAAAATAAATGGCAATTAAATTCAATAAAAGTTAGATTTAACTAGAATGACAATTTAAAATATACTAAACAGAAACCAATCAATTTATAATCACATCATAAATTCAATTTAACTAACATAAGAAAATCTAGTAGTTGTGATTGTTTGCTCACCTTTCGTGGCTACAAAGGTGATGATAAAAATGGATCAATATGAAGATTCCTAGCAAAGATTCAAATGCAAAGAAAATCCAACAAAGCTTAGACACGAACACGAATCAATAAACAATTTAAAGCAAAAGATCCTTTCTCTTTTTCAAAATTTTGTATTCTACTTAAAAATTCATTCCAAATTTCAACTACTTCCAACTTCCAAACAACCCAAGATCCAAACTACGGACAAACCTGAAACTAGGTCATCTTTAAGGAAATATTCGGACTAGAATATTAAAGAATCCATAAAAGTGACTAACTAAAAAGTTGTTACAAATTATTTTCTCTCCACTTTTAAAAAAATAATCACTCAAAAAGCTTCGGTCTTAAGGAAGTTATGGTCAAAACAAATAGAGGTGTTTTCTGAGTTGAAAATATGAGTTCAAAAATACTTCGAAAAGATTTGAGTTTTTGGCATAGCAAATTAAGGAATTTGAAGAACTGATTTAAAAGAAAGTTGAAACCACTCAAAAAAAATGGTTTGAAAAAAGATTCACATAATTTGGTTCAATCCTGAAGGAGATATGATTGATACAATATGGGGTATTTTCGGCCAAAACTGGACCCGAGAAATGACTTGAAAAATGGAGTTTTTGATATAGAGATAGTCGGAATGGGAAGAAGGGTTCAACAACAAAGTTGTTGCCATTGAAATTGTACATGGTTTAAAAAAAAATTATTTGATTTGGGGTAGTTTATTGGAATATAAAAGCCATGGAAATAAGGGGAAGAAAGAGGGAAAATAGTGAACGGGAAAAGAATGGAAAAAGGAGAAAGAAGAGGAGAGGGAAGGTGAAAGGATATGGCCTTGGAGATGGTGGAGAGGGCGGCGACTATATGGGAGGAGAAAGGGATGAAGGAGAGGAGGAAAGGAGTTTTTATTTGTGAGGTTTTTGGAGTTTTAGATCTAGAGTTCTATGTAGATTTTGAGGAGAAAGAAGAAGTGTGCAGAGAAAGTTTCTCAAGAGAAGAATTATGTACTTAGATGTTATCAGATAAGAAACATAAGGTCGTAGGCAAAGGGATGGTCACATGACTGACTAGGGTCTTTTGGCTAACCGAGGCCCATTAGATCAAACAAACCCAATATGCCTTAGCCAAATAAAACACAACTAAACACTACCAATTCATGTTAATTTTTCATAGTAATTCAAATTTTTAGAGCAATAGGAATTTGATTTTGACGAAACGAAAAGTGGAGGGAAGATCAGAATTCAGTCTAGTATCATATAAAAAGAATAAAATTTTAAAATTTAAATTTAAAATTTTCAACCAAAAGTAAATCTTTGACTAAGTTTGACCAAAATTTGATATTTCACAAAAATTTTATTCTATTAAATTTGGTCAAATAAAACACTCAACATCACAAGTTCAATTTTTTTATTTAATTTTTATTTAAATTCAAAATACTGTCATTTTTTAGTTGTTAAAAGTTACAGATCGTTACAGTTTATCTTAATTAAAAGATGTAATATCAATTAATGCAATATTAATTTGTTTCCCCTTATCATATTTAAAAGGTTAAATGCCATTAACTACCATCCAATTCTCATCTAGTTACATTCAAACCTATGTTCCATCCTTATTATTCAATCAACAATACCCTATGAATTATATTAACATAAGTTTACATTTTATTACATTCATTATTTTACCGTTAACATCTTTTACCATATTAACTGCAATAATTAATTACATAAATTTTCATTGATTTCCAAATTAATTCCAAACATATTAAATAATGAGATGATAAATGAACAATTGTTACCTTTATGTAATTTAATCATATTTATAAGTTTATTATCTATTACAAATGTTATGACTACTTACACATCACTGATTATATTCAATTTCAATTAACAACATATAATTCCAACATTTAATTGCCTTAATTCCATTAATTACCCATTTAATATTCAAACAGACAAATTAATGAGAAGATAATTACAACCATCGTTTATAATAATAGTTCATATCTATTATCTTATCCCTTACAACCAAGGGTTATAACAAAATGAATTTATATTATATATTAACATATTCCAATCAATTACATATAATCTCATCATTAAATGCATCATTTAATTTATTTCATTATTTACAATTATAAGCAAATAAACTTACAATTATATCCATTGACTGAAATTGGATTAAAATGGTTATCAATTACATTAAATCAACATTACTATATTACATTCTAATTATTGTTTTATCATTACAAATCATAAATTTTAATTTCTTACAATATTAACATTTCAAAATCTTATTAAATTTAATATTTTAATTATCAGAAAATGCGGGTCGTTACACTCTCCCCCACTCAAAACTTTTCGTCCTCGAAAAGGAAAAAGGAGGAATTAAGGGATTAATATATTTTATTCAAAGTATTCAATTTATAAACAATTAAGATAATTAAGTATTTTAAATAAAATATACTAATTAATAAACAATCAAATTTTCATATTCAAGTTTACTAAAGTTTGAAAAAATATTTTCACTTCCACAAAAATTTTCTAAGTCTAAAATTCACGGAAAATTTCGGCAGAGTCTTCTTTGTATGGAAAGGTCCGAATAATAATAATAATATCAATAATAACCATATATATCATATTTGAAAATAAAATATCCCAATCACGGGAAAACAATATAATATCGCTAGAAAACCGTAATCCAAAAACATACCTATTTGTCGGCCAAACAATGCTTATTTACGAAACCAAAAGCAGTAGCTATTGCTTCCATAAACCTGTATTTCACTTATATAATCCAAAGTAGGTTAATAATTATGCAAAAAGAGAAATATTTAAGTTATTCAATTTGCAACAAAAGCAAATCACTATAAAACATATACAAACAAATAATACAACCATTATATGCAACCACAGAATCCATCATACATTCATAGCAACCAAAATCAATGGTTTGTTTAGTTGAGAAACTTTTAATCATACCAGGGTGACGAATTAACTATCAAGTGTATCCTACGCTCAATAACCTTTGGTAATTACTCAATAGACTATCCATACAACCTTAAACAATTAGAAGTATCCTTTCCAAACATCTCATAAGCCAAAACAGCCAAGAATTTCCACACATTATTTAAGTTTATTTAATTGGTTTCTTTTCACATCATTATTTACCTCTTTTTTTCTTTTATTTTTCATTCATACAATGTCTTTTTCTTTCTTTCATGTACTTACATAAATTATTTCACAATATTAACTTACATTCATAACATTTCTTGTACATCGAAATTCTTATTTAGAAATAATTTCATTGAACACTTCCATTACTTAAGTTTTACTTATATAATATTCCATTTCATATTCTATTAACATTTCAACTTATTAAACATTTCTAGTAAGTTATATATATATTTTAGGAATGTAATTGAATGTTATACAAGTTTTTGGTATTTGCCCATTAAGAGAAGAAATATTTCAATATATCTAAAAATTCAATTAAAACATTTAACCTCATTAACTTAGTAAGAATAGAAGATATATTTAAAACATCTTCATAGCATTATGCAAGAAATTTACAAAAAGTTTAAACAATGTTTGAAGTTTATATCAAAACATTAGGATAAACCCTTTTATTTTATAATGTTCCTTAAATCCGATAATTTATTAAACTCATTATTTTAAAATAAGTATAACCCTAGATTATAAAACTGAAACAAATAGTATACTCAAATCTTACATTAAATATCCAAATCAAAGTATAAAATTTCATATCTTCATAATTAATTTTACACACTTGTTTAAAATGAATATTCAAATCATGGAAAAAACATTTATTATGGTTTAATACAAAAATTCAAATAGTGAATAAACCAATAAATTTACTGTTAATGCTTCGAAATCAAGTAAATATTTCAAGCCACGGTTCCAAAATAGAGATTCAAATTTATTGGTCAAGTATATTGCTATAAATAAAACTTCGCAAACCATTTTTCCATTTATATATCTTTAAATTATACATTCAAAAAAACTTATATAAATTTTACTTGAAATATTCATTTGAAAAATTCGTTTGCAAATCAATCATCTTTAATACTTTAATACTTTATGGAAAAATTTCATCTGTAAAATTTCTTGCTTTATTTATAAATACCACATAAATATTTTTTAAATAACATCTTTATAAATATATGTAAACTATTTGAAAACAATTATTTACATCATTACTTATATTTATAAAGAAGTTATTGAAAACCTTAATCCATTATTTATAAATTTTATTAGTTTTAAATCTCAAAATACTTTTAAACATCATTAATAAATCAATATTCATTAACTTTAAATATGTTTTATTTAATTAATAACTTCTCACAATATTTACAACACTAATAATTTACTACTAAACCATGTTGTACATAAATATACAATATTTTAAACATTTTAAAGTATTTAGAAATGGAAAAAATGACCAAAATATCTTTTATATAATACTATCAAAATACTTTTATAACTCGATGTTTTAACAGGTTTATCCTCATTCTTGCTGACTCTGGTCGTACGTTGATCAGGCGTAAGACTAGAAATCTCCAAGTACTTAGTAGACCTGTTTCAACACCCAGTTAAAATACTTAAAAACAGGTATGAGAAGTACCACTCAAAATCTGATGTCAAATGATGATGTTACGATAGAAGTGGCCCACTGCTGATCTAGTGTTTACGCAATGGACATAAAACTTTCAAGAAGATCCTTCCACCTTTCGGGTTCCAGAAAAATATCGTAGCCATTTCGTAAACAAAGGACCATCGACCCCTACTGCAGTGGTAACTTCTGATTCAATGATTTATGCAATGGATGCACTTCCTTCCCGGAAGATCCATAAACAACAGATCCCAGGATCGAAAGCGCCTCCATTGGGTAAACTAAAGAACCATCTACCCTAAAAAAAATCTTGGAACTCATTAGTTTAAGTCCGGACAACCATATCGGTTCGAATCCATTTCTGAATTCACCCAAGTATATTAGGGTTTATCAGTCGCATCCATTCCTGGATTCCCCAAGTCCATCTGGGTCGAAGCATATCATACTATACTTCTTCGTGGAGGGTACTTCCCCAATTCTTTTACTTCAAAATAATAACATACCATATATAGTACTCTTTCAAAATAATAACTTCAACTATCACACTTATATAAATTCCATTATATATAAGATTTCATTTTTAGATAGAGTACTTTCCAAAGTCAATAGGCTCGAATATATCAAATCATTCTTATATAAATTCCGTTGTATATAAGATTTATCTCTTCAGATCGAATACCCTCCAAAATCAATAGTCTTCCAAATCACCATATACTTATATGAAGTCCATCTTATATAAGAATCAAATTTTCCCAAAATCAATTTCGCTGTATGAAGAGCCATATGGGATTGAACATCTTTGCTTTATAAAAGGTTTTGAATTTAGAATAGTTTTGTATATCTAGAATAGTTTGTAAAATAGTTTGTATATAAAATAGTTTTTAAATAAAATAGTTTGTAAAAAAATAGTTTGTATAAGAAAAATAAAAGAAAATAGTTTTGTAAAATGGTTTTAAATTAATAGTAGTTTTGCATAAAAGAAAAATTCCAATTTAAATTACAAAGAATATCCAACCCAACAACTTTCAATTTCAACGTCAAAGCATATCAATAATATTAGAACATAAGATGTACATATGTCTTCATTTCACAAAATCACATTCGATCACTCGCTCGATCACACAAGTTCGCTTTCGAACTAGTATTGTTCATTCGACTTCCCTAATGCGGACTTCTATAAGATTTCTTGACTAGAAACCATCATTCTCCTTGCATAGCCATACACTATGATAGAGAATTTTAGAATCAAATCAAAAATCCATATCAAATATTTGCCATCAAGAATCGAATGAAAAATGCTAATACAAAATGGTGTAATTCACCTTGAACTTGTGTACTCAAATCCGGATCAAATTAATTATGCGAATAAAACAATATACGTACAACTTACGTACTTATTCCAATTTGTTTCATCACCATTACATTTTGATTTAAGTTAATTATTAATCTCATTGACTAACACAAATATCACTTCATACTTTAATATTTATTTCACAGAAATTCTCCATTTAATATAAAACATTAATATATTCATTCTCATAACATTGCTTGTATTTCTCTTCATTTTTAAATTAAATTCAATTTCACATGTAATATTTCTCATTTAATACAACATTTATTGCAACATCCATTTATTTCATAAACAATTTACAAGTCGTGACTTTATTTAAAATCATTTCACTTTTAGTTCATATTCATTTATCCAATTAGTTTTCACTTACTTTTCAAATTTATTTATACCACATTTCATAAATTCAATTAAGTTCATAACACTTTTTTTTAAAATCTCATTTACAGCTTTTCCTTAATAACAATTTCGATTTAAACATGCCAAGGCTTAAAAGTCACACTTGTATATTATTACATTACATGCCAATACTGTATACAATAATTCTATTCATTTACTAACATAGATATAACAAATTTAACCTTGTTTCACTTGCTTTCAATTTAGGGTTACCAAATTCAACCGCATAATTCAACAAAATTTCTACATTTCAACTCATATATTAATTCAGAAGTTTTGACTATCCAGATATTCCATTTTATTTCAATAGTTGAAACTACCAATCAACAAACAACAATATTCACAACCAAACATGTCAATTTCATAACCAAATATCCTAATTATTCATTTTATTCTCTTTAATACACCATTACTAAACTAGTGTTTAGTCCATAAATTAAATCAACAATAATTAGCCAATGCTTATAAACTGACTAAATACAACAAATCAATAATAAATGATAATAATTAAATATTACCATTTCACAAATCAAATGCATTACAAATAACTATAATAGTTGTAAAAAATTTATTACTTTTATATATAACATATAATATTAGGAAAAATTATTTCATTTCAAAACTTATATAAACATTTTATAACACTAACAAATACGCGCTCTCGTATATACACTCAGACAACTCATTCTAGGATATTGCTACCATATCTGTAATGAGTTTAACCCCAACAGGCTAAGGTATTTCTAAACCTGGCTCCGATACCAACTGTAACGACCCACCTTTTTGGACGGTTCAAATCGACAATAAACCACACATGTTAGACTCAAACCATTCAAAAGGGAGGATTGTTAATGGGGTAAATAAGAGAAAAAAAGAAAACAAAACACAGAAACTCACGGTGGAACGACAAAATATAATAATCAAATAAACAATTCATGAAGCTGTTTTACTAATAACATTTGATTACACTTTTACAATTCAAATCAGAGTTATACATACATCAGAAATAAACAAATAATGCAGCGGAACATAGAATGCAGTGGAATAATAAATAGCAATAATATACAGAATCTTCGTCCTCTATAAAATAGTCTTCAATACACTGAAAAAGCTCAGACCGACTCGAGGGTAATGAAAAGACAAAACACTCAAGTCAGAACTAAAAATATTATGTAAGTCAGATCAAAATAAGTAAAATTGAAATATTAGTGCAATGGTTTCATAGATGTTACGGGATTTTCATCTCCGATCAAGTGTACAACGTGAATATAATTATTTAAAGGGTTTTAAATAATTCGAAATATCAATCTTAATCATTTATCAAAACAAATCCGAAGTTTGAATTAACTTAAAACCTTCAAATAATTCAATTCCAAATAAAATCCAAATTCAAGAAATTATAAGGGTATATGTAATTTCAACCAGTATCAAAAATCAACATTTTCAAATCAATGAAAACCGCTCGGGTTTATTATTTCAACCCATAACGATTTTCCCCTAATCTATA
Organism: Allium fistulosum; assembly: GCA_030737815.1. NCBI lineage: Eukaryota > Viridiplantae > Streptophyta > Magnoliopsida > Asparagales > Amaryllidaceae > Allium > Allium fistulosum. The sequence continues at coordinate 284,394,643 of CM060904.1, read as the reverse complement.
AGATCATTCGGGTATGTATCATTTCAACCCATAGGGATAACAGAGATATAGACATAAATAACATCCAATCAACCAAAATGTCAACCAATAACATCCATCCAATCACCCAAATACCAACAATTGAACATACAGCACAATCATCATTGAAATCAACCAATAACTACCAACAATTTAATGGTTATCATTAACAGGTATTTAACTGGCAATTTAAATTTCAATATTAAATTAAATGGCAATTAAATTTAATATAAAAGTCAGATTTAACTAGAATGACAATTTAAAATATACTAAACAGCAACCAATCAATTTCTAATCACATCATAAATTCAATTTAACTAACATAAAAAAATCTAGTAGTTGTGAGTGTTTGGTCACCTTTCGTGGCTACGAAGGTGATGATAAAAATGGAGCAATATGGAGATTCCTAGCAAAGATCCAAATGCAAAGCAAATCCAACAAGGCTTAGACATGAACACGAATCAATAAATAAGTTTCAACTACTTCCAACTTCCAAACAACCCAAGATCCAAACTACGGACAAACCTGAAACTATGTCATTTTTAAGAAACTATTCGGACCAGAATATTACTGAATCTGTAATAGTGACTAACTAGAAAGTTGTTGAAAATTCTTTTCTCTCCACTTTGAAAAAAATAATCACTCAAAAAGCTTCTGTCTTGAGGAAGTTGTGGTCAAAACAAACAGAGGTGTTTTCAGAGTTGAAAATCTAAGTTCAAAAATACTTCGAAAAGATTTAAGATTTTGACATAACAAATTAAGGAATTTGAAGAACTGATCTAAAAGAAAGTTGAACCCACTAGAAAAATAAATGGTTTAAAAAAAGGAATCACATAATTTGGTTCATTCCTGAAGGATATATGATTAATACAATATGGTGTATTTTCGGCCAAAACTAGACTCGAGAAAGGACTTGAAAAATGGAATTTTTATATAGAAATATTCGGAATGGGAAGAAGGGTTCAACAACAATGTTGTTGCCATTGAAATTATACATGGTTTCAAAAAAAAATTAGTTTGGAATAGTTTAGTGGAATATAGAAGCCATGGAAATAAGGGGAAGAAAGAGGGAAAATAGGGAAGGGGAAAAGAAGGGAAAAGGGAGAAAGAAGAGGAGAGGAAAGGTGAAAGGAGATGGCCTTGGAGATGGAGGAGAGGGCGATGGCTATAGGGGAGGAGGAAGGGTTGAAGGAGAGGAGGAAAGAAGTTTTGATTTGTGAGGTTTTTGGAGTTTTAGATATAGAGTACTCTGTAGATTTTGAGGAGAAAGAAGAAGTGTGCAAAGAAAGTTTGTCAGGAGAAAAATTATGTACTTAGGTTTTATCAGATAAGAAACATAAGGTCGTAGGCAAAGGGATGGTCACATGACTGACTAGAGTCTCTTAGTTAACCAAGGCCCATTAGACCAAACAAACCCAATATGCCTTAGCCAAATAAAGCACAACTAAACACTACCAATTCATGTTAACTTTTCATAGTAATTCAAATTTTTAGAGCAATAAGAATTTGATTTTGACGAAACGAAAAGTGGAGGGAAGATTAGAATTCAGTCTAGTATCATATAAAAAGAACAAAATTTTAAAATTCAAATTTAAATTTGTCGACCAAAAGCCAATTTTTGACTAAGTTTGACCAAAATTTGAAATTTTACAAAAATTTTATTCTATTAAATTTGGTCAAATAAAACACTCAACATCACAAATTCAAATTTTTTTATTTAATTTTTATTTAAATTCAAAATACTGCCATTTTAAAGTTGTTAAAAGTTACGGATCGTTACACTTTATCTTAATTAAAAGATGTAATATCAACTAATGCAATATTAATTTGTTTCCCCTTATCATATTTAAAAGGTTAAATGCCATTAACTACGCATCCAATTCTCATCCAATTACATTCAAACCTATGTTATCATCCTTATTATTCAATCAATAATACCCTATGAATTATATTAACATAAGTTTACATTTTATTACATTCATTATTTTACCGTTAACATCTTTTACCATATTAACTGCAATAATTAATTACATAAATTTTCATTGATTTCCAAATTAATTCCAAACATATTAAATAATGAGGTGATAAATGAAAAATTGTTACCTTTAAGTAATTTAATCATATTTATAAGTTTATTATCTACAACAAATGTTATGACTACTTACACATCACTGATTATATTCAATTTCAATTAACAACATATAATTCCAACATTCAATTGCCTTAATTCCATTAATTACCCATTTAATATTAAAACGGACAAATTAATGATAAGATAATTACAACCATCATTTATAATAATAGTTCATATCCATTATCTTATCGTTTACAACCAAGGGTTATAACAAAATGAATTTATATTCTATATTAACCTATTCCAATCAATTACATATAATCTCATCATTAAATGCATCATTTAATATATTTCATTATTTACAATTATAACTAAATAACCTTACAATTATATCCATTGATTGAAATTGGATTAAAATGGTTATCAATTACATTAAATCAACATTACTATATTACATTCTAATTGTTTTATCATTACAAATCATAAATTTTAATTTCTTACAATATTAATATTTCAAAATCTTATTAAATTTAATATTTTAATTACCAAAAAATACGGGTCGTTACAGGACAAGTTATTATAACTGTCCAGTTTGATTTGTTGATTGTTGTGCTTTGATGATGGTATGTATCAAAACGTTATAGTCTTTTTTGTATAAAAATCTACTATTATCTATTATATATTATTTTCGCTGCGATTTGTGAGATTCTGTGTTGTTGTTTATATTTTCTTCTATCCCTTTTCTTCTTCACCCCTAATGATCTGGTATTTCTGGCACTTGAGTATTCGGCATGCTATACAGTGAAAGTATTAATGTTGATTTTCTAGGAACGAAAAATTTGGGTCATTACACTGGTATCAGAGCGCAAGGTTAAGCGAGAACCTTAGCTTTGGTGGGGATTACTCATTATAGATAGGGTCAGTGTACCCTAGAATGAGTTGAGTGTATTATAGATATGAGCGCGTATTTGTTAGTGAATATAAAATGTTTTATATTGTGTCGATTTATCTGTTGAGTGGCTTATAAATTTTGGTCGAGTAGTGGGATGCCACTAAATTGATAGGATTTTCTAAACACTTGAACATGGTAAACCGACACGGTATGGTTTTGAAGCGGGTAAATGAAATAATTTTACCCAACTATATTTTGATATGAAAGAAATAATTTTCTAGAAATTATTATAGTATATTGGTGTGTTTGGTTGTTATTATTATAATCCAAACCAGATTATAAAATTTGAATGGTTATATATAACCAAATAGAGATTATATAAGAATGATTTGTGCAAATGAATTATAAATAAAAATGGATTCAAACTAGAATTTGGAAATTTAAAATCCTAGAAGCTTTGAGAAATGTTTAAAATGGATTTGAACTAAGTATTTGGGAATTTTGAAATCTCGGAAGTTTTGGAAATGTTTTTCGAAGTGGTTGAAAAGAATAATGGAATATTATTTTGGAGATATTTTTGAATAGAAAATGTTTTAAATGGATTTTGGAAGCAAGTAAGCATTGAACTCACTTCAGTCGCTGGAAAATAGTTCTGGTGATGACGGCCGCATCATCAGTCTTTATTTTCGAGTTTCTAAGTGATGGATTGCAACTGTAGTAATTTAATATGGAAATTTTTGTTTGGAAACAAGTGTTGTTTTAGAAATTTCGGAAGGAATTGATAAATAAAATAAGTAAATGAAAATAGTTTTTGAAATGGAACTTGAGACATAAATTGAATCTGAATTTAAATTGGATTGGATGAGAATAGATTAAAAAGGGAATAAATTGATTGAGAGTCGATTTAAAATAAATTGACTATGTTTTGAGATATTACTTAAATATAAATCGAGTATGGACTTAACTATGGAGTGGAAATGAACATAATTTTACATAAAAGGTTATGATAAGCCTTAATATTAATTTTATGAAATGATTCTCAAGTAATATAGTGTAAATTGAGATATACCAAGTAAATGGAAATGCGAATCAATCGAAGGTAAATAAATTGAATAACAATCAATTTAAAATGAAATGGAATTTTATTGCAATGGAAATGAACTTAAGTTATATAGTTGAAATAATTGGAAATAAACGAATTAACTTAAGTTAATATATTTGGATGAAAACTTGGCTTAGTTAAATTTATGAAATGGTTCATAAATAAAATGCGCCTGGATTGGTTTGTTGTTGAACATAAAATTGAGCGAACAAGATTTTGTGAATAAATTGAATGTGAATCAATAGAAATTGACTAATTGATTTAAAATCAATTGAAAATGGTTTATAAGCTTAAGTGACTATTTTATTATATGAATATCACCAAATTTGCATGGAAAAATTGTCGTTTGTCATAAACGGAAGTAAACAAAATTTTGTGAATCAATGGAAAGTGAATAAATTGATTTAGAATCAATTTGAAATGGATATGAATATATTGAGTGTAAATGTGAATTGAATGTTAATAAATGTTATGTGAATAATTTGGAATTGAATGAAATGGCGTATAAATTGAATTTGAAGTGAGTAACTAAATGTTAGAACCCTGTATTTGCATGTACCTTCTAAAATACATGATGGCGTTATGAAATCACGTGTTTAAAGTAGTTAAAGGGATGTAAAGTTATTAAATTTCAAAAATTATGAAACTGATGTGTTTATTTGAGTAAGTACAGGTGCATGTAGCTGTTTGGCTAGATTTTGGTTGCGCAAATCGCATATAAATTAAGCGAACTCGCTTAATAACGCTAAAATAAGGTACGCTTACGAATTTAGCACGCGAAAAATAATAATATTGTTATATATTGCGTTTTCCAGCCATGAGAGCCGATGTATATCTTTTTATCATATTTGTCATATTGCAAAAGGCTCTCCGTACAAGGGAGACTCTGACAAAAAAATTCGGAAATTTAGGGTGTTAGAAAAATTTTGAAAATTTTTTGTTAACGAAAATTTGTTTTCGAATTGTAAATGGGAATAAAGGGTTTTGGTTTAGAAATGGAAACTACTGGTTTTGGTAGAAACTAAAAGATTTAGAAAAGTGAAATATCAAGTTGTAACTAAGTGAGTTTTGAAAAGTTAATGGGTTTTTGCATTTTTCCTGCCTTGGCAATTGCGGGGATGAAATCTTTTAAGGGGAGAGGAATGTAATGACCCGTATTTTCTGACATCTAATTTTGAATATTTAAATGGTTTTAATAATTGGATTTGGAAGATAAATTGATTTTTGAATATGAAGAATTTGGTTGAGGTTATAGAATGAATTTAAATTTCAAAAATAGCGATTTATCGTAATACGGAAACGGTGAATAATTGAAATTTGAGTTGAATTTGAATTGAAACAATTTTTAGTGTTGATATAAATTCTATTTGAATTAGGATTGAGTTAATAAATTTTTAAAACTGGAATTTTAAGTGATTTCGCCAATTTTTGAAATCGTCGATTTAATCGACAGGTTAAAATAGCCATCTGGGGCACAGTCTCGGATTTTGACGAAACCAGTTCCATAGGATCGTAATAGTGTATTATTATTGGATTTCAAATTTCATAGCGTTTGGATTCACTGTTTGGTCGTATGGGATAGAAACGTGTTGAAATTAATATAAAAAATTTATTATAATAAATGGGTTCAAAAAGCTATCTTCTGCATACGATCGAATTAGGTCTCGAAACTTGTTCTATTGCATTCGAAATAGGGGTATAACACTAGAAATGCCAGGCGGCACGCCTCGATAGGAGTTCGGGATTTTGAGATATGCTAAGCGAGATATTTTGAATATAAAAATATATAAAATCAAATCGAACAGCCCTTACATCACATCAGCCACCCTATTCGCTGACCTATCTCCTTTTCCCTTCTTATTTAAATTGCGACTTAATAGAAGAAAGAAAAGAAATTCAGCTTCAAATTTTTTTTAATCTCAAATGTATACTCCATAATGAATACAGAAACAAAATTCTTTGCACTTGTATTTGTCTAATTCTTCGATTGGGGGGAGTCCAGTGGGTTGCGATCATCGATTTGGGGAGATGACAGTTTGGTCGTGCATTTTAAAGGATTATGGTTGGTAATTTAGCGTTCTGCGATCGATGATAGGCGTCGGAATCGATTTGTTTTGGGTTGCTTGTGTCTTAGGGCTGCGTTTGGCAAGGCTATGTGGAGGGCGGTTGATGGGAGGGTGTCGTGACTGTGGAAACTGGGCTCATACGTGTTTGGACACGTTTTGAAATGGAGGACCGGGAGTGGTGTGGTGGTATCGAGTAGATGCAGATCGAGGAGGGATGATCATTAGTTAAGTTGAATTCCAAAATAGTGGAGAAATGGTGGTGCTCTGGCCTTGAGAAGCATCGGCCATGGAGTAAGAGGGGAGAAGCGGGGACTGGAAAATGAAGAAGGTGTTTATAAGGTAATTAGGTAATTAATTTGATTAGTAGTGTAATTAGTTTAATAAAATTATAAATTTAAAATCGATTGTTGGGCGTGTTCTCACCCAGAAGACCTCGAGACTAAGAAGCTTGATCCATTCGGCATACCCCATTCGGCATACCCCATTCGGCATACCCCATCCGGCAGACCTCATTCGAGCTCATTCGGCAGACAAACCTTTCCTATCTCCATAACCGGATCAACCTTCCTAACTCCCACCGAACCACCTCCTGCCGAACCAACCGGACCAACCCTCCTGCCAAACCAACCGGACCAGCCCATGCCGAACCATCTCCACACCGGATCAACCTCACCATCCCACCACCGGTCCAAGCAACTACCGGTCCATTCTACACTCCAACCACCTCCGAACCAAGTAATGACGAACCAAGACGTACCAGGCCAGATCACATCAGCCCAGGCCCATCAGCGACTATACACATCCTAGACCCCTACCCCCAACCTCACTCTATAAATAGAGGGGCAGGGGTACAACAATGGGGAGAAGTTTTTGAGAGCTCAAGCACGGATAGAACTTTCAAACAACTTTCTTTTACTGGTATCAAAGCTTTGTACTTGTAATCAGAATAAGAGAAGAGAAATAACATATAAAGTGGACGTAGGCACATTCTGGCTGAACCACTATAAATCTGCGTGTCTTTTTACAGTTTAGCCCCTGTTTTTTATATATTTGCATAAATCGCTCAAATCACTAAGAATAACATAAGATCTACTAAATCATACAACTTCGAGGTGTTTGTCCATTTTTTGAACAAACATTTTTGGTGCTTTCACCGAGAAATAGAAGCTCGAAGCTTCAGCTTCATCCACTTAACAGTTTTCCTAACTGCATCGTCCGCCACTTGGAAAACATGCCTCCCAAACAGAGAAAAGATGTTAGCAAAGGAAAAAACATCGCCTCCAGCAGCCTTCCAGATCCAGCTGTCGCGAATCAAGAAAATCGTCCTCCTCCAGCAACAATAACGAATGAAGAACAGGCTAACCCAACTACTCCTGCCACAGAACAGCCTGCAGCAATTACTAGAGCAGATCTGGACAGAGTTGTGGTTGAAGTAACTAACCGCTTCACGTCCCAGCAGGAAGCCTTGGTGGACCATCTCATGTCACGCTTAAGGGATGCTGAAGAATCCAACCGCAACACTGAATCATGGGGCGAATCCCAGTCTGGAGGATCTCAGAGACAACAAAGATCTTCCTTCTTCGAAGGAGCTAACGGCAGAAGTAGCCGTGGTAGGAGTCGAGACCGAGCATAGCCCGAAGTTAGGCCTGAGGAAGCATTTGGTATCGAACCCAACGGGGAAGGTACCGGGCGAAGGTCAACTGTAGCTGAGCCTGTCATGCTGCCTAACCACAGAAACGCCAGTGAACGGGGCCGAGCTAGAGTCCAGCCCGAAGTTGGACCCGAGGAAGTGCTTAGATCAGAACCCAACAGGGGGAGATCAAGGCAAGGGCCAACTGTAGCTGACCCAAGCATGCTCCCAGAAGATCAAAGGCAGCCACTGGAAAATATGAGGAATGATAGACGATACCATCCCTACAGGTCATCTGGACGGAATCAATCCCACAGAACAGAACCAAACTCATTTCTATCTACTCCAAGTTCTGATGAAAGGATGGCACGCTTATTCAGAGAGTGTGTCCAACGGGAGCAAAGAGATCGAGGGATAGGCGCTAGGGTAACCAGCCCTTTCGCCCGCAATATCGAAATTGCTATCACCCCCCGAGAATGGAAGATGCCAACAATGGAACCCTACAAAGGAACCTCCGATCCCGTTGTACACTTACAAAGGTACACGCAGCATATGCTCATGAGTGGAGCAACAGAGGGAGTACTATGCAAATGCTTCCCGCTCTTCTTGGCTGATCTTGCTACCTCCTGGTTCTGTCATCTACCCCAAGGATCCATCAGCTCGTGGGAAATGTTGAAAGAAAAATTTATCAGTCAATTCCGCATTCATGTGGAGCAACCTAAGGACGCTTATTCCTTATCCAGCGTCAAACAGAAACCTGGAGAAAAGCTGCAGCAATACCTAACCAGATTCAACGCCGCAGCAGCCGCAGTTCAAGATGCCGATGAGAAGCTTATCCTAATGGCCCTCTGCAGTGGTGTGCATCCGGACACTAAATTTGCTAGAAGATTGACAAAAGAAAAACCAGCTACTTTATCCGATTTCTTCCATGAAGCCGGAAAATACATGAGGCTTGAGGATGTTGCCGTTGAGGGGCAGTCCGGAGAGCAAAATAAGACGACCCATGGCAATGCCCCTGCTGTGGCAAGGGACGTTCGAAGAAATGATTCCAGAGACAATGCTGGGGGCAAGAAGGTAGAAAAGCGCCTATATCGGCCAGGACCAAGATTCGACACTTACACCCCTTTGAACGAGACCGTCGAAAATATCTTCCTTGCCACCCAAGGCGAAGTTAGATACAAACGCCCACCATACAAGAAAGAATCAGATAACGCACAGAAGTCTGAAAAATTCTGCCGCTTCCACGAATCTCACGGACATGATACCAACAAATGCCATCATCTCCGAGATCTGATTGAGGAACACATCAGAAGGAAGAAACTGGAACGTTATGTAAAAAGTCAAGACATGACTCCAGCTCCTGCCAATGAAAACCCAAGGCTACCCTCACCAGGGACCGACAGAGGAAACCGCAACGCTAGCAGCTCTAGTCAAGAGAAGATAGTGGTCCATACCATCTCAGGAGGTCCGCACATCGCAGACAGAAGTTGGAGAGAGATGGAAAGATATGGGAAGTCGCTTAGAGACAATAAAGACTGTGTCAATACGGTTATAGAAGAGCGCCACCCAAAGCGGAAAGAAAGTGATGACATCACATTCAGTAAGCGTGACCTAGAAGGAAGACAGTACCCTCACATGGATCCCATGGTTATCTCTGCCCGACTCGGTCCCGCCGAAGTTTACCGAATCCTGGTAGACACTGGAAGCTCTGTAAATATCCTGTTCAAACACGCATTCGACAAAATGAAGCTATCAATGAAGGATGTATCTCCCTGCGATCAACCACTACATGGTTTCACTGGAGATGCGAAGATGCCCCTCGGGCAGCTGGACCTCTTTGTTGAGATTGGAAGCCATCCCCGCTCCGTTGTAAGGAAACAGACGTTTGTGCTGATAGAAAACCATTCGGCCTACAACGCCTTCTTAGGAAGACCAGCCTTGTCTGACTTCCAGATTGTCCTAGCCCCATGGTGCCTGAAAATGAAATTTCCAACAGACAATGGGGTAGGGGAAGTGGAAGGAGACCAGGATATTGCACGAGACTGCTATGTAACCGAACTTTGCAACAACCACAGGAAAGATAAAGGGAAAGGTGTAGAGATTGCCCTCTGCACAAAAAGCCTTGAAGCATAGCAACTAAAGAAAGCCCCTCCTCTTCGATACACCAGCGACCCTTTCAATGAATTAGACCCTAGGGACAAAGAGGAGGAGGCCACCGCCGAGCCTGCAGAGGCTATGGAGTTTATATCTGTAGACAAGAACGACTCAAGTAGGCTACTGAAAATTGGGTCCCAGCTGAAAGCTGAATTGAAGGAACAACTCATTGATTTTCTCCGCCACAACTTGGATGTATTCGCTTGGTCACACGCTGACATGACCGGAATCTCCCCCGACATAGCATGCCACGTATTAAACATTGATCCTACCAAGGCGCCTGTAAAACAAAAAAAGAGAAGTATGGGGGCAGAGCGATCAGCAGCCCTCGATGAAGAAGTAAAGAATCTACTCGCCAATGACTTCATACGAGAAGCTGTTTACCCAGAATGGATCGCCAACCCGGTACTAGTAAAGAAGGCTAATGGGAAGTGGCGGACCTGCATTGACTTCTCCAACCTAAACGACGCCTGCCCAAAGGATTGCTTCCCGCTTCCCAGAATCGACCAACTTGTAGACAGCACAGCCGGGCACGAACTCCTATCTTTTATGGATGCATACTCAGGATATAACCAAATTCCTATGCATGCTCCCGACCAAGACCACACTAGTTTCATCACCGACCGGGGTTTATACTGCTACAAAGTGATGCCTTTCGGACTTAAAAATGCAGGAGCCACCTACCAGCGCCTCGTCAACAAGATGTTTGCAGGGCTAATAGGACAAACTATTAAAGTATATGTGGACGACATGCTGGTGAAATCACGGAAAGCCAAAGATCACGTAAGCCACCTAGGCGAAATGTTCCAGGTACTTCGACAGTATGGAATGAAGTTGAATCCACTAAAGTGCTCCTTCGGAGTGTCATCGGGAAAATTCTTAGGGTTCATCGTCCATGCCCGAGGGATTGAAGCAAACCCTGAACAAGTCCGAGCATTAAGGGACATCAAGATACCTTCCACCCGAAAGGAAATGCAAAGCCTAAATGGAAAAGTAGCCGCCCTAAGCCGATTCATCTCCAAGGCAACGGACAAGTGCGTCCCCTTTTTCGAAGCTCTAAAGAAAGATAAAGGAAAGTTCGAATGGACGGACGAATGCTTAACCGCTTTCCTTAACCTAATCGAACACCTCCAGAAACCACCGGTACTCTTGACCCCAAGCGAAGGCGAAGAATTATACCTATACCTTGCTGTGTCATCTCACGCTTTAAGCGCTGCCTTGGTAAGGGAAGACAGCCGCACACAACGACCAGTTTACTTCGTCAGTAAAAGGTTTACTGGGGCAGAAGTCAGATATCCTAAACTTGAAAAGTTAGCATACTGTTTACTAATCACTTCACGAAAACTACGTCACTACTTCCAATCCCATTCCATCAAAGTTCTGACCGATCAACCACTGAGGCAGGTACTCCATCGTCCCGACACTTCCGGGCGACTACTTAAATGGTGTATTGAGCTGAGTCAATACGATATCACCTATCACCCTCGCACCGCCATCAAGGGACAAGCCATGGCTGATTTCATTGCAGAGTTCACTACCAACGAGGATAAGGAGCAACTGGAAATAACAGAAGATATCAAGTGGAATCTCTTTGTGGACGGTGCATCTAACGAACAAGGCTCGGGGGCAGGTGTGGTAATAATCACTCCTAGGGGAAATAAACTGCACTATGCTATAAGGTTGGAGTTCGCTGCCACCAACAACGATGCAGAATATGAAGCAGTGATAGCTGGACTAGAAATTGCCATAGAAATCGGAGCCAATTCTTTGTGTCTTCACAGCGATTCTCAACTTATTGTTAATCAAATACTAGGAGAATTCCAAGCTCGAGAGGAACGACTCATAGCATATCTAAAGAAGACCAAGTTGCTTCTCAGCCGATTGGATCAGTACTTAGTCAAACACATCCCTCGGGAAGAGAACCAAGAGGCCGACGAATTGGCAAAGCAAGCGAGTATGAGAGACATCGCCATCTTCGGGGCAGTAACCATCTCAAAGCAAACGGTCCCAAGTTTTGAGCAAGTGAATCTGATAGCTGCAGCCGAAGAAGCAACTTGGATGACTCCCATCCGAAACTACCTACAAAGTGGCACACTACCCGACGGGCGTAATGAAGTCAAGAAAATCTTGAGGAAAGCGTCCCGCTATACAATACAAGAAGACATCCTCTATCGGCGCGGTTTCTCTAACCCATTATTAAGGTGTGTCGCCGGAAGGGAAGCCAAGGAAATCTTATCCAACATCCATCAGGGGAGCTGTGGAGATCACACCGGGGGGCAAACATTAGCAAAAAAGATACTCCGATACGGATATTTCTGGCCCACCTTAAGCAAGGACGCCTTAGATTTCGTCAAGAGATGTGACAGATGCCAAAAATTTGCTAAGATTCCACGGCTACCAACAACTGAGATTACTCAAATGACCAGCCCTTGGCCCTTCGCAATATGGGGAATTGACTTAATCGGCGAGCTACCGATGGGCCGAGGCGGGGCCAAATATGCTATAGTGGCAGTTGATTATTTCACCAAATGGGTGGAAGCAGAACCTCTGAATAAAGTATCTTCAGCAAAAGTTATTAACTTCTTGATCAAAAATGTTCTGTGCAGGTATGGAGTCCCACTCAAAATCATATCAGACAATGGACTTCAGTTTGACAGCGAGGAATTCGCCAACTGGTGCCGAGAACACGGAATTCATAAAAGCTTCTCATCCGTAGCGTATCCCCAGGCCAACGGACAAGTCGAAGCAGTCAACAAAATTCTGAAAACTCTGATAAAAAAGAAGCTCGAAAAGTCAAAAGGCGCTTGGGTGGACGAACTCCCTACGGCACTGTGGGCTTACCGCACATCTTTCAGAACATCAACGGGGCACACTCCTTTCTCTTTGGCTTACGGATCGGAGGCTATGCTCCCGGTTGAAACCCTTGTGCCTTCCCACCGTAGGATCCACTATGACCCAGAAGAGAATGAAGAGCTCCTCAACATGTCTTTGGATCTAGTCGAGGAAAGAAGAAATGATGCAGTCCTTAAAGCAGCAGCCCACAAACAAAAAGTGGCGGCACACTACAACTCCAAAGTCAAGCATCGTACCTTACAGGAAGGGGATCTTGTCCTCAAGCGAATCTTCCCTCGCCCCGGAGCACTAGACCCAATCTGGGATGGACCATATGTAATTCATAAAGATCTCCACAACGGAGCCTATATTTTGTCAACAGTGGACGGAGAGGTGTTCCAGAGGGCATGGAACATCCAACACCTCCGTCGATACTTTTCTTAACTTGTATTGCCTATATGAAGTGAATTAACAAAGAGAATCAGTGGACGTAGGCATTTTCGTGCCGAACCACTTTAAAAACCTTGTCTCTTTTTTAACTTGTTCCTTTGTATCTTGGCTGCTTGTTAACTTTATCCTTTTCTGTTGAACAAAATCCTGAGTATATAGCATTTCTATTCAAAGCACTCCACAACGCAACTTCACCTGGACAAGACCCAACAGGTACTATGCGAATCTATGCCCTCGCCAATGAGACACTTTTGCTCCAACATCCCTCTGCTGCGGGTTAACTCATTGCTCGCGACGGCCCTTAAAGCCAACTGTAATGAGCCGATTATAAGCCACCGAGAAGGCCGACTATAGCCGAGGCAGCTCATTACGGCGTTAGGCTCGCCGGCAACTGTGAACCGACTATAAGCCCCAACATAAGGTGTGGCCAGCCAGGGGCAGTTCACAGTTGACGATCGGCACCCACGCTAGCCGGCCACAGTAAATCGAATAATACCCACGATTACAGGCCATAATGGCCCGGGTAGTTACTGTGCGCGATCTCGGCTCCGATGTGTCTTAAGTGCGGCTGTGGTAAAAAAGAATTAACTCCCCGCGGAGGCGTAAGATGGGTGACGAATGTCTCCAAGACCCACAGCTAGGGAAAGTGACTACAAAACCCGTTTGCCACGAACTTAAGCACATCGAAGGCCTTCCGTGATTGGAAGTTTTACCTTTTCACGTATTTCAATTTTACTTAAAAAGCTTTTTCCCTATCCCCTATAACAATCCCTAAAGTACATGATACAGAGTAGGAGATACTCGCCAATGGGTGTAAGGACTCACAGTGGCAGGACATTCGACTACATTTCATGCTCGGTCATACAAGATATTCAAGACTGCCATCTACGATTAAAACATGAAAGGCGGTATTTTCTTCTTTTATGTACAAATACATGACTATAATCTGTTCACACCACACACTAATATTACAAGTCATGAAATTATGTTTTGAAACCAAAACCTGACATCAAACACAATTCAATTACAAGAATATGCATAGCTATATTTCTCATACGACATGTCGAAAAAGCAACAAACATTCAAGAAAATCAGCCCAAGTTAAAGAATTACACGTCAAAAATAAGACTATTTATTACAAGTGGCAAAATATTACAACCTAAAGGCTACGTTACTATCTTTTCGACTAACATATACAACACTGTCGAATCCACAAAAAGAGTTTTTCCAGGTATAATCAAGGAGCCGGCTGCAGTGGAGCTTTATCCTTGCCCTGTTGACCCCCTGTCCAGTCAAAAAAAAAAGAAGGAGGACTCATTAGCAATAAGCAACCAAGTTGATGGAGAAACTAAAAAGGGAGACTTACCAGCGCCTGCTTCCTGACTATCCTGATCGTCATCCTCTACCTGCACGCCTACCTCCTCGGCGGCAAGCAACCGCATACCTTCCTTCACCGCCACCTTCTCCTCCTTGGCAAACTGGGCAATGACCGCATCCATGCTGAAGGCCACGCCACCATCTTTATCCGCATCGGCCTTGGCCTCCTCCAGAGCCCGAAGATAGATCTTAGCCATGATCTTGGGATAATCATCCATCCAGGATAGGTTGCCCTGCCTCCAGGTTCGGAAGTACATGTCCTGGAGCATTTCGTCCATCATCCCCTCATTCTCCTCAAACTCCCTCATCCGGGCCTCAGAAGCCAACAACCTCCCAACGGCAGCATCTCTCTCCGATCGGTATCTCAAGCAGTCGGCTAGAAGGGATCCTCGCATTGCCTCCATCTCCTCCCTCAACTTAGCTTGAGCAAGCTCTGCAGCCTCAAGTTTCCCGGACAATTCCTCCACCTGCTCGAGATCCGCTTTCCGAACCTCGTCCACCGTGGCAATAGCCATGTCAATCCGCTCTTTGCAAGTAGCTTCCATTTTCCGCAATTCGGCCCGACTGGCCTCTTCCATGTTTTTCCTTAATCGTCCAGTAGCAGCCTCATGTTGAGAAATCTGAATAGCCTGATCCGCAAGCTGTTTGGCCTGATCCGAAACCACCAATCGAAGTCGGATATTGGCGCTCCCAATCTCCTCTCCGGCCTTAACCAGCCGGGCATGATGCCCCATCAGCTTCTTGGTCTCCTCCGCCACCCGATCAATATTAGCCTTGGCCTCGTCTCCCATAGTGATTATACGAGTAGTGAGTAAATCGAGATCTAAGGACTTAGCTTCATCAAGTACCCGTACCATGGGGTTGCGGGGGAGAAGGTGTTCACCAGTGGCTTCGTCAAAGGTAATATCATGAGAGCTCGGATCCGGATCAGGATGACACGCAAATGGATTACGAGCCAAATCAGGACGGTCGATATGAGTAACAGAAGGGTTTCCGGACGGGTGCGGAGAAGGTGCAAACTCGCTATCCTCCTCCGTGATATCATGAAGAGGCTGAGCCGGGAACTGAGGACCAGGCGAAGGTTCGGATAAAGGACGACTCCTCTTTCTCTGCTGAATACCCTCTTCGATAACCCCGAGAAGAGGACGGTAGCCGACTACATCCCCGAAGCGGTGGGTCGAAGGCTTCGGCTTGACAAAAGTTTTGGAAAGCTTGTACTGTTCAAGCCTGTGCCGAAAATCTGAGGCTTTGACTGTTTTACCTGCTCCTGATATGAAGAAAAAGTGTCACAAGCATATATTGTTCTATACTTCGAGAAAACACAGCAAATTAAAAGGAGAGAAACACATCTGTGGTTGTACAAACCCTGAGGAGGAGTAGGATACTGCAATAGGTCCTGGATTTCATTCCAGGACGGGAGCGGATCATAAAATATTCCTAAGTCCCTATCATTAGTGAAGCATGCAGGAGTCAAGAGTTCACCTTGAGTCGTCGGAGCCACCCTGGCTGGAATGGTCTGGGAAGACTCGCTTGCACCGGTCCCGGTTTTGTCCGCTTTCCCGGTTTTCTCTACCAAAGCCGGATCTTTGTCCAGCCCCTCGAAAGCCTGGTGGAACGCATCGTCCATCCACTCCTGAATCTCGCCCGCTTGCCCAGGAAGCAAGGCCCCGATGCCATCGCCACCTTCATCACCTTCCCGATCGTCTCCACCCTCGCCTCTTTCCTCCTCTATGTCTTCCTCCTCCCGGGTAAGTGGACAATTGCTGGGGGAGGGACCGTCCGACTTCTTGAGTTTCTTACCTCCGACGGCTGGAGGTTTTGTGAAAGGTTTCCTCTTGCTACTCTCTACCGTAACACCTTCCTTGGTCTGAGCAGCCGCCCTCTCCTCCCCCGTCTCCCTCAGCTTAACTACCGACTGCTGTGGAAGGATTAAGTTATACTCCAAAAGAATCGCATTTCTGATCAAGAAGGCAGATGATCTATATTTCCCGAGAATAGCTTCTATCTCAGTCGCCGTCTGAACCAGGCGGTCAGTCTCCACAACCGCAAAGCCACCTGTCGCTAGCAAAAATGAGGAAGTATGAGAAGAAGCATCGCAATCGAAATGGAAATTATAAGTAAAAGCACCAACTTACATCCAGAAGTAAAGCGCCGAATTGATACAGAGTCGTCCCTAACAAAGAACCATTCCTTCTTGAACATGCTGAATTTGGAATACAGATCCAAGACCGGCTTGAAGGTCACAGCTGACTCCAAGCTAATGTATGGGGACCCCTTCTTATAGCCCCTCAGGTTGTATAGATACCGGATCTCTCGGTTGGAAGGAGCACGACCATACTTCCTCCGGAAAATGACGAAGAGGCTCACCAGTATAGCATAGGAGTTGGGTTGAAGCTGGAACGGGGCCACCTTAAGATATGTAAGGAAGCTGGCTATCCAAGCGTTCAGAGGAGGGATGGCACCACACATGCAGTGGTATCTGCTGTAGGCGAAGTACCCTTCAGGAGGATCATACGGCATAACGTCTCTCCCAGGCAATAGCAAGCGCGCCCTATCAATTCCAAAGGATCGGGAAATGACATCGAGCTGCTCCTCCTTGAGGGAACTAGGAAAGCAATCGGGCGGGGAGTTCAGAAGCTCCTGAGGGCCGTACCCGTCCACTAGTGATCTCGGGGCAGATCCGTGACGTTCTGGATTCGGCTGAGCTGGGGGCACGGCAGAGGAACCTCCTTCACCCCCAGATTTCTTTTTGTCTGATCGAGTTTCCACTTTACGAGACATTATCTACAACACCGAAAAAACGTGTTGTTAGAACAAAGGAGGTAAAAAAGTAAGTATATAATATGGAATTTCACTCATAAAATCAGAATGTTCAAACTCCCGTTGTCATTCGGTAAAGTAAATGCAAAATTCTCAAGGCCGTTCGGTAGTTCTCATATCCATTCGGCATTCCCAACTCCATCCGTTTATACAGATATACAACTACCTTCGATAAACCATTTGTCCGACATAGAAAGGATCTCACCTGATTCAGTGAATATAGAGAAATTGATTCGGGCACCACGTTGATTCGGCTGTCACTTTGATTCGGCTATCACTTTGATTCGGCTATCACTTTGATTCGGCTACCAGGTTGGTTCGGTTACCAGGTTGATTCGGCTACCACGTTCGACTCAGCTACGAAGTTTGATCCGACAAGAGCAAATGTTTAGTTCGGCAGGTAGGAAATAGCAAAGGCGTACAGTCCCTACTTATAGACAAAAGGACACGACCGGACCATCTGGTTCGGCATCCAAGGACCAATTGTAAATGTCAAACAAAGCACGCCATATTCCAGAATATGCCCCACTTTGGGGGGCAAATGTTGGGCGTGTTCTCACCCAGAAGACCTCGAGACTAAGAAGCTTGATCCATTCGGCATACCCCATTCGGCATACCCTATTCGGCATACCCCATCCGGCAGACCTCATTCGAGCTCATTCGGCAGACAAACCTTTCCTATCTCCATAACCGGATCAACCTTCCTAACTCCCACCGAACCACCTCCTGCCGAACCAACCGGACCAACCCTCCTGCCAAACCAACCGGACCAGCCCATGCCGAACCATCTCCACACCGGATCAACCTCACCATCCCACCACCGGTCCAAGCAACTACCGGTCCATTCTACACTCCAACCACCTTCGAACCAAGCAATGACGAACCAAGACGTACCAGGCCAGATCACATCAGCCCAGGCCCATCAGCGACTATACACATCCTAGACCCCTACCCCCAGCCTCACTCTATAAATAGAGGGGCAGGGGTACAACAATGGGGAGAAGTTTTTAAGAGCTCAAGCACGGATAGAACTTTCAAACAACTTTCTTTTACTGGTATCAAAGCTTTGTACTTGTAATCAGAATAAGAGAAGAGAAATAACATATAAAGTGGACGTAGGAACATTCTGGCTGAACCACTATAAATCTGCGTGTCTTTTTACAGTTTAGCCCCTGTTTTTTTATATATTTGCATAAATCGCTCAAATCACTAAGAATAACATAAGATCTACTAAATCATACAACTTCGAGGTGTTTGTCCATTTTTTGAACAAACATCGATGACTTAAAATATGTATATCTCTCTTATACGAGGTCAATTTGGGACGTGAATTTTTGTGTTATGCTCGTGATGACGAATGCTTCGACATGAAATTGGTTTGGGATTTTTCGGAGTCAGTTGGGATTTTAAATTTGAATCGAACGTTGTTTGATTTAATTTAAAATTGGAACAGATTACAAATTAAATCAAGATGAGTAAATCTCACTCAATTTGGTTGACTAGTTTAATTTATAACAATTAAAAGATAATTATTGGATGATTGGTTGAATTGATATATTATTATCAGTTGAATGTTATATTATATATATTAGTATGTATATTAGTGGTTGGATATATTTCCCGCCTATTGGAGCGGATGAGACAATATGCGCCCCACATAATAGCGGATGACTCTATATTACCGCGATATCCCGCCTCGAAGCGGGATTAGTATTTTATGTTATAAAACATCTGTGGATGCAAGGAAACAGGTTGGAGGGATCAAACTGGATTCCTCAAATATATTGATTGTTTTTCACATATAGTGATATATGATGTGATTGAATAATCTATTATGGATTGTTGTGTGATTTGTTTTATTGGATGTTATAGTAGCACTGACCTAAATTTTAGCATTTTGAAAATAATATTTTAAATTTAAATAGGAAATTCAAAAGGCGACTTTGGAAATAAAATATTTATATTGAAATTTGGGATTATTTAAAAGGGAATTGAATTGGATAAAATAAATGATTGGATTTTGGATATTTAATTAACTATTTCGTAAACTGGTATCAATTAGAGAATTTTAAATTGAGGATTTTAAAACAATGGATTTTAAATAAGATTTTCAAAATACGAAATGGAATCAGAAATGAAGATTTGATTGGTTTTGGAATATAGTTTGGGTTATTTAAGAAATTCATTTATAAATGGGATTTTAATTAGAGATCGATTTATAAATATATTTGTAATGACCCATGATTTTTGACGTCTCGAGTTTTGAATATTTATTTTTAAATATTCAATAATACGGCATTTTTAATCAAAATAAATACCTGTAAATGATGATTGGTGATAATATATAACTTTAAACCAAGATAGTATTTTGAATTTCCAGTTTTTATTTTTAGGAATTGGTTTAATTGGAAATTT
This sequence comes from Allium fistulosum, assembly GCA_030737815.1. NCBI lineage: Eukaryota > Viridiplantae > Streptophyta > Magnoliopsida > Asparagales > Amaryllidaceae > Allium > Allium fistulosum. Next base: position 284,374,813 of record CM060904.1, on the reverse strand, counting down.
CTTACATATATACATATTCGGAACAACAGAATTTATATATAATTTGGAAACAAATTCATAGCAAATAAATATAGATGAAAAAGAAAAGAAAATATTTTAAATAGAAATGATATGACTTAGGGAAAATACAATGTATTATAAATAGAAAGAGTTTAAAATTGGATTTTCTTATAGATATATATACACACACATATTAGTTAAGAAGGATGTATACATATATATAAATTCAAAAAAGAAATATATAGTACTTATAAAATAAATAAATATTGAATTGTGAAAATATGTAATGGTAAGTGCTGTGCAGTTAAAGCGCTCGGCAGATTCAATGCGGTGGAGGTGCAAAAAGTCATAGCGAGGATACAGCGGGATACAGCGGATGACTCAAAAATAGCATATAAAACTCATAATACTTAATTTTTTTACAAATATATAAATGGTAATTAAATGAAAAATTAATATTCAATTGAATTATAATTAATACATATATAATTTTAAATAAAAACATGTGCAAATATACTGTAAATACAACTAAAACTATTATATAACATAATTGAATTTAGTAGAATATTAAAGTATTTTCATTTCTGAAAATATATTAAAAATTCAATTAAATAAATTAATTTCATAATTTTTATAATGTATAAATGTCAATTTTCAATTCTTTTCTTTTAAAGAAGATATAGCGGAAATAGCAGAATATAGCGGGAATAACGAGATATAGCGGAAATAGCGGGGCTTAAAGCGGAAAGGCTATATTTGGGGCTATATGGAAAAATCATAGCGGCAGAAATCCGCTATGAGATATAACAGGGTTATAGCGGGGTAATAGCGAGGCATTAACTGCACAGGGTAAGTGAAATATATATATATATATATATATGAATGAACTAAATAAATGTAGTTATCGAAAGGAATATATATATATATATATTGAATAATGAATGAAGTAAAAATATAAGAGAATATACATACAAGAATACATGATGATAGATATAAGAAGAATTATAAAATCATTTTAAATCATTTTTAAAGGGTTCTTTTACAAAACAATGTTTGACAAAAATGTTATTTTGTACACTTAAAAATAAAATAGAAAAATTTTCATTTGCCTTAAGTTAAATATAGAAGTATATATATAAATATAAAGACTTACTTTTTTTTATTACTATATTCGAAAACCACTTTACATATTGTTTTCAAAAATTTTGTGAAAACATGAATGAGGAGGAAATTAACTAAATAAAAGGGTATGTCAAAAAACATAAAGTAAAAAGTAAATAAACAAAAAGGATAAATCATGTAAAAGTTAAACAAAATTTACCAATCGATAGTATAAGCATTTCCTGGAAAGGAGTATACAACCTAAAGTAAGTAAGAAAATGGGTAAAATAAACATATACACACATAATTATTTGTCTGGTCAAAACACAATAAAAACCAAAACAATTGTTCTAACTTCTTTTCAACCTCAAACCAAAAATCAATTCAAAAATCACCTCAAGTTTTTCACCCATCACTGTACAAACATTGTACAGCAACCATAACCTTCCTTAAGCCAAAATTTCATATGTATACATCATCACCTCATTCTTGCATAAACATGTATATATATATAGGCTTGTTTATGTGTTAGCTTCAGTTGTTAGAAGCCTGTAAAACATACACTGTAAACAAAAAAAAGAATAAAAAAACCCTGTAAAGTAAAAAGGAAGAGAATAAAAACATCCATGTTCTCTAAAAATCCAAAGCAAACAAGGTGATTCAAGATTTCAAATCATAGACTAAAGATCAAGCAGGAGATTTCAAAAGTTTCAAGCATGTGGAAGGTGAGGATTTAAAATTGAATACTGGAATGTTCAAAACATTGCTCTGTCATGTATAACAGAGAATAATACTTATGCATGCTCTGACTTCAAAAATCATTATCCCTCAAACTAATTCGAATTTGCTAATGTCGTAAACTAGAAAAATGTTTGTTTTTGAATATAGGTTGCACTAAAAATAGTTTGAGGTTGATTCATGCTATGTATTGTATGAAATATTAAATTTACAGTAAGTAACCAAGTTTTTGGCAAATTTCAATATTTTTAAAACAGTGATTCAAGTATATAATCATGATTGTTATGTGAAGATAGGATTTTAGTGAAAGTTTCATGATTTTTAAGGGTCTAAGTTGTGAGTAATTTGGAGATGATCAATTTTTGCTAAAAAAATAAATTCCGACGATGTCGTCAACGAGGAGGGGTACGGTCAGTTCGACGAGGAGCAGAGGGACGTGGGTGAGGAATCCATCGAGTTGGCGTCGGATGGCACCGCACTTGGTGTAGAGGGAGTAGGGGTCGTGGGGGTCACGTTGGCGGTGGTGGTGTGAATTCTGGTGGTAGAAGCGGGCGAGGCAAGGTGGTTTAGTTGATGGGTGGGATTCTATGGTTTGGATCATGCATTTGAATTTCGTCAGAGAGGGTCGGAGGTAAAGCGTTGGTGTGGAGATGGTCGAGCCTAGGTAGGGGCGGGAGGTCTTGGTTGGTCAAACGGCAGTGGGATTCATTCGTGTACGTACACGTGCATGCGTGTGCAAGCAGGATTCGGGTGGGAGGATGAGCGAACGTGGAGAGGGCATTGCTGAAAGCTTTTGGTTTGGGTCGAGAGGCATGTGTGAGTGGGTGATACTATCGGTGAAGAAGCAGTGGGTTGATTGATGGATTGAAATCAGTTTAGGTTATGGGTTTGTAATTTGGAAGATTGGAACTGGAAGCAAGAAAGAATGGGAAGGGAAAGGAGGAAGAAGGGGGAAACGAGTTCGTTTCCTTTTTTTCTTGTATAAGGAATCTTAGGCTTCGAGCCTAAAAAAATAATATTAAAAAAAGAAAAAAAGAAAGAGAGAGGGCTTCGGCCCAGGCAACAACAAATAAAGAAAGAAAAAAAAAGTATGGAGGGTGGCTTTGGCCCAGGAATATAGAGGAAGGGTTTTAAAAATATAAATATTGAATTATATTTATATGTTTGCAAATTTAAAAATGTGTAACAACCCGCATATTTTACGATGGAATATTTAAATATCTTATTTAAATATAGAATCGTTAATCGGATTGATGTTCGAAAATCTACTTTTTGCAAACAGTCGAATTGGGACTCGAGACCACTTCCATTGAGTCCAAAATGGTGTTTGCGACTTGTTTGAGTATAAGCTTCGATAAGTTTGGAGTAAGTTGAATTTTGCTATTTTCTATTGGGCTTTGGGTTTGGGTTTCACCTCAACTAACTCTATAACCTAGTTCAGCCCTCTCCTCTTCACTTCATTTCTATTTTTCTCAAACACTTAAGCAAAACTGAAAATGGGGGAAGAGAAGTGGAATTAGAAATTCCAAGCCCTAGATTCCATTTGCAAACTCAATTCTTGCTCCAAAATCAAGGCAAAGCTTTGGTAAGTATCTCCTTCTTCTTCTCCAACTCATTCTCTCTTTGATTTCAGAAATTTCCTAAACCTAACTTAGGAAATGTTCTTCTTTTAAGCTTTGATTCAAGCTTCTAGAGTTGAAGTGGTTGATTGGTTGATCTTCCTTTGCTTTCAAGCTTCTCATTCATTGTTTTTGGGATTAAAGGTGAGATTTTTATCTCACTTCTATGACTATAATTATCTCTGGTTGTTGGGTATGAATTCCTAACACTTCTTCATGTGCATTTGCCATTTATTTGGATTGGTTTTGTGAATATTCCAATTTTTGGGATTTTGAAGTCAAATTTGTGTGAAAATCCTTTTATGGATGTTTGATCATGTTTTTGGTGATGCATCAAAGAGCTTATAGGGTCGGGTCGTCTATTGGCATAAACCCTTAGCGCCCATTGCTCGTCCGGTTGCATTTGCAAAGAAATTGCATCTTCATTTTTAGGCTGAAAATACTGGAAATCCCAGTTCAGTCGACTGAAATCTCTGTTCAGTCGACTGAACCTGGAACCCGTAAGTTTCCAGGCATGATTCAGTCGACTGAAATATCTGTTCAGTCGACTGAACCTGGAAACATAAAGTTTCCAGGCATGATTCAGTCGACTGAAATCTCTGTTCAGTAAACTGAATTTGCTGTTTCAGCCCACTTTTCCTTTTGGGATTGAATTTCCAAATTGAATCGATTCGTGATGATCCTATTTGTTGTTATCATTTATTATGACTTTGATTACTCCTTTTTCGGGATTTTTGAATATCCATTTCGATGGATTCTTTATCGGTTTAATTGGATTTGATTCACGTCTTCGAATGTGAATTTTAATGATTGATTGTTTCTAGAATCATTTTTATGGTTTGTCACTTTAAAATACAAAGGTTTCTATACTAGTAGTAAATACTCAAACTCTTTCATCAAAACGATTTCAACACTACTTTTAAATACAAAGCTTGTTTATAAAACCGTTTTCTAATCTATTAGTATATACAAACCTTTACCTCATTCGTATGAGAAAATCTAATTAAACGGCTTAGCAAAACAAGTGGTACGAAACGCTTGCGTTTACTTCGCCGGTTAATTCTTTGACTTGTTCGATTGAAACTCTTGTGACAATTTTCGAGTGGATATCTACAATTTGTTCGTAAATATTTAAGTTAAGCTAGTGGTTATGGGACATGAAGCTAAACTCTTATATTTACTAGCTTAGTGTAATCGACACTTCTTGATGATCGATGATGATCATTTTATGGTTTAGACTAGCAATGTGCGATGTCTCTTCGTCCTTGTGGGGGACTGTACCCAGTTTTATTGAGCTTCGTCTCATTTTTATTGTGGGCTAGCAACCCATGTTCTTTTATGTTGTTCGGTTCATCGGATGTACCGTCATTGTACTACATCGATGCTTCGGCTTTCGAGTTCATCGGGCGTACCGTTATTGCACTACGTCGTTGTTCCGAAATAGATGAGTTTCGAGTTCATCGGGCGTACCGTTATTGCACTACGTCGTTGTTCCGAAATAGATGAGTTTCTGGTCCCTTGGGCGTACCGTTATTGTACTACGCTGTTGCACCGGCTCGATGGTTAGCGACCATGGAATAGCGTTCCGTTTGCGATACACGTGTTGGGAGTTTTCATGCTCCCGTTTGTAACAGGCCTCCCCATTTTGATTTTTGGATTTCTAATTGATGATTTTTGGAATTTATGTTTCACTACCTTTTTCAGTTGGCATTGGTATGTATGTCATTTATTGTGGCTTGGTGAATTAAATATAGAATATGACATTCATTTTATGCTATGAGATTCGTGAGATATTTGTATGATTTTCCTTTGTTGATTTTCTAATGTATACTTGTCGAGGTATGACATTTTTGGTTATCATACGTTTTTATTATATCTCTTCTTATATCTCATTTTATCTGATAATTATAGCTAGATTGATCCGTTTATTATTTTCTTATTAAATAATACTCGGGTCAGACTGAGATATTACAGGTGCTTCCTCTTGTCTTCCTATCTCGAACCATCATCTGACTTTTGGTTAACTACTTAGCTTGTAGTTTTTGTTGTATACATTTTAGATTTAGACTCCTTGATGTATACATATTCTTTTGTCTAGCACTTGTATCTATTCTTTTGTGATATTGTGGATCTTGTTAGACCACTACTCTGATGTACACTTTCATGTGTAGTATTCATAACTGTTTCCGCCTTTGTGATATGAATTATCTGTGACTGATTTGTGTTATGTTTATTTCTATATTTGTTTCCGAAGATTAAATAGCCACTATGTAGCAGCTTTGAGTTCGTATTGGTATGTCGGATTTCCTCTTGAAAAGAAATGTAAGTTATATTATCTGACATACCGGTGCTCGCACAAAGAAATTACACGGATGGTCGCTCCTCAACAGCCTTATTCTTCGCGCTAGTCGACGGCACTACCCCGTAGTGTCCTTCGCTGGCATGAGCATAGAGGTGGGGCGTCACAGCATGGTATCGGAGCCAAACTTCGGAACAATGTAGAATAATCTAGCAAGGATCATTGTCCTAAGCCTTTCTTAGGAGTCGTGCCTTAGGATTTTATTCGAGCCAATTGGACCCGTTCTATCCTATTTTCTTTTATGATTCCTTGTTTTATCAATCATGATTGTTTGATATTCATTTTGAGAATAACCTTTTTCTACTTTCTTTCTTTCTTAAAGAAGAGAGATGGTTAGATCAAACCGACCCAGTGCCGGTCAATCCAGTGCTACTCCTCAAGAGGGAGTATTCATGTCTGCCCAACAGCTTTTAGATCTTGTAAAGAATGCTCAAGCTGTCGGACCCATCCCAGAGTCTACTCATCCTAGATCTGGATTTGCACGCTTGTGCAGAGACTATACTGATTTAGGTGGAAGGCCATTCAAGGGATCTGAAAGTGTTATAGAAATCCAAGCTTGGCTCAAATCGTGCGATCGCATCATTTCTCGCATGAATCTTGTTGATTTACATCTAGTCCAAGTGGCTTCTAGCATGCTCCAAGAAAGAGTATTAGATTGGTATGAGCTTTTGACTTCGGAGATTAATGAAATGGATCTTACTTGGGAGCAATTCCGAGAAAGATTCGAATTGAAGTTTGTGCCGGAGGCTGAAAAAGTAACTTTAGCCCGACGCTTTATTGACCTTGTTCAAGGTGAATCTTTGGTGACAGATTATGTCGCATCTTTTGAATCTCTCTCTAAATATGGGGTCGAATATATTAATACCCCATTGAAGAAAAATCAGAGATTCGTCTATGGGTTGAATAAGAACCTTAAGAAGCCTTTACTTCTGAAACTAGAAGTTTCTTTCGATCAGCTTATAGATATCGCTCTTCGACTTGAAGAGGCCGATAAAGAAATTGATGTTGAAGTTGTGCGTGCTAAACAGAACTTCAACAATAACATGAAGAGGCCTGCTAAGTTCAAAGGCCCCAATCCCAATCCCAACAAGAAAGGGAAGCAAGAAAATTCGATAGTAAAGTCTCCTACCTCTAGTCATGGACGATGCTACAATTGTGGTCTTACGGACCACCATGCAAATGAGTGCCCGAAACCATTTTTCTGTCGTTATTGCAAAAGTTCGGGCCATCTATTATCTTCATGCTCCAAACTTCCAAAGAAGAGAGAGGGAAAGCTAAATGTTGTACAAGCCCCTAGCGACACTTCTCTTGGTCAAGGTATTTCTCATTCTATCCTTGACGATATTTATTTTGGGATTATCTTATTCGAGTTCTTTTTGATTTGGGTTCATCTCATTATTTTATATCAAAAGAACTTGATAAATTCTTTCTCTTTTAATTTTTAAGGGCTTTATGACTTCATTGAGAATTGCGAATTCGATTGATGGATCCACAACACTCAATTTGCTTTGTTTTGATGTCAAGATTGTTTTATGTGATTTTTTCTTTCCAAGCCGATTTGCATGTCATGCGTTATTTAGGCTTCGAAACTGATTTTTGGGAAAGGATTGGCTTAATTATTATGAAGGCCATATCCTATGTCCAATGTGGACTATTCATCTTCGACATTCCTAATCTGTTAAGCAGATATCTATTTTCCTTTGTGATTTCGATTCCAATTTGATGACATCATTTTATTCTTTAAACCCACATGATGAGGAAAACGTTATTTTTCTCATTCTGGTAGTTTGTGAATTTTCCGGTATATTTGAGCTTGTCTTAGGATTATCACCTAAGCAGTCTTTTGGGTGGTATTAAGGTCTTTTTAGCTCGACCTTGCCACCGATTTTCATTTTCTACGAGTTGCGGGAGTTAGCATTCCATTTACCGCATTCCGCACTCGTTATGAAACTTATGAATGACTTATTATGTCATTCAGTTTGTCCAGCTTATTTCATCCATTTTATGAATCGAGTATTCTACGATCTCGATGACTCCATTCTTGTATATATTGATTTTGGATGAAAACAGCAATTTAATTTTTTGCAAATCTTTTTCATAAGATATTTTATAAGTATAATTGGATTAGTAAAGTTTTTAAGAGACATTTTTATCATAAAGAAGATGATTTTGTGATTGTATTTCCCGTTGAGTGCTTTAAGAATTCTGGTCGGTGCGCTTGATCAACGTTATCGATAGGAATTTCTTAAACGCTATGATGAGACGATCAGACACAGTAAATTGACTTGTAAAATGTAAATTTTTCTAGAAAGATTATTACATAAAGATAATTGTAATTTTGAAAGTTTTAGCTTTTCGGGAAAGAAGATTATTTAAAAGAACTCTTTTCTGATACTCTTATTCTTGTGATTCCCGAAGGGAACCAAGACTTTATTGTTTATACCGATGCTAGTCGTATTGGTTTGTGTGTCATTCTCTTGTGAAAGAGAACGTGCTATCACTTTTACTTCTAAATCATTAAAGCCTATCGAGACTAGATATACCACTCATGATCTAGTGCTCGCGGCTATTGTTTTCACTTTTAGAGTTTGGCATCATTATTTTGGGGAAGAAATTTGTTCTCCACTCCGATCATAAATCTTTGAAATGTTTATTTTCTCAAAAGGAACATAATTTGCATCAACAGTATTGGCTCGAGTTCCTTGCATCTTATGATCTTGATATTCTTTATACTCCGAGAAAGGGTGATCGTGTTGCCGATGCCCTTAGCCGAAAGCAACAAGTAGTTGTTTCTATGATGATATCCGGATGAAATGATCTCGAGACTTTATCCACTTGTGAGATTCGAGATCGTGAATCCAATTTATGTTCGTCTCTTGTTTTGTGTAGCCTGGAGGCTCATCCTTCTTTTGGAATATACTTTTTTTAGCTAAACTCTATGTCAAGTTAAATTCCATGGAGTTCTTACTTTTATTGTTAGCAATCGTGATCCATTATTTTACTAGTGGATTTTAGTAAGGTCTTCAAAAGCTTTAGGAACAAAGCTTAAAATTTTAGCATCGCTTATCATCTTTGTCCAATGGACAAACTGAGCGTGTAAATCAACTCTTGAAGATCTCTTTCGTTCATGTGTTCTCGATTTTTGTGGAAGTTGGGAAGATCATATTTCTCTTGTTGAGTTTTCTTCCTATAATAGCTTCCAATCTTATATTGGTATTGTACCTTTCGAGCCACTCTACGGAAGGCCATTCCAATTCTCTTTGTGTTGGCTTAAAGCCGGTGAGAAGCTGGTTTCAGTTCCAGATCTTATTGGTGTTCATTCATGTTTCACCTATGATGGGTGTTGTGCATTTCAGTCGATCGGGAAAGTTAGCACCTCGATATGTTGGTCCATTTCCCATCACCGAACGTATTTGTTCCGTGGCTTATCGCCTTTTATTACCGGCTCAATCTTTTGCTATTTATGACGTTTTCCACATCTCTTTACTGTGGAAATACCTTAGGGATTCCAATTTTTACTTTTGAGCCCGGTTTAATTGAAGAAATTGAAGTTTCACCAAATTTGACTTGTGAGCAATATTCTATTCGTATCATTACTTCGGAGGTTGAACGCCTTCGAAATAAAGATGTTCTTCTTGTGAAAGTTCAATGGTCCTCAAATCCTAAGAATTTCTCTTGGGAATCTTGAGAATTCATCGAGCAAACACAACCGTACTTACTCTTTCGTGCTCTTTATGGTGAACTTCTTATTTCAATTTTCTTTAGTGTTGATATGCTTTTTGGTTGTTACTTTTTATTTTCCACTTAATTATTGCGAGGACGCAATTTCTTTAAGGAAGGGAGTCTGTAACAACCCGCATATTTTACGATGGAATATTTAAATATCTTATTTAAATATAGAATCGTTAATCGGATTGATGTCCGAAAAGCTACTTTTTGCAAACAATCGAATTGGGACTCGAGACCACTTCCATTGAGTCCAAAATGGTGTTTGCGACTTTTTTGAGTATAAGCTTCGATACGTTTGGAGTAAGTTGAATTTTGCTATTTTCTATTGGGCTTTGGGTTTGGGTTTCACCCCAACTAACTCTATAACCTAGTTCAGCCCTCTCCTCTTCACTTCATTTCTATTTTTCTCAAACACTTAAGAAAAACTGAAAATGGGGGAAGAGAAGTGGAATTAGAAATTCCAAGCCCTAGATTCCATTTGCAAACTCAATTCTTGCTCCAAAATCAAGGCAAAGCTTTGGTAAGTATCTCCTTCTTCTTCTCCAACTCATTCTCTCTTTGATTTCAGAAATTTCCTAAACCTAACTTAGGAAATGTTCTCCTTTTAAGCTTTGATTCAAGCTTCTAGAGTTGAAGTGGTTGATTGGTTGATCTTCCTTTGCTTTCAAGCTTCACATTCATTGTTTTTGGGATTAAAGGTGAGATTTTTATCTCACATCTATGACTATAATTATCTTTGGTTGTTGGGTATGAATTCCTAACACTTTTTCATGTGCATTTGCCCTTGATTTGGATTGGTTTTGTGAATATTCCAATTTTTGGGTTTTTGAAGTCAAATTTGTGTGAAAATCCTTTTATGGATGTTTGATCATGTTTTTGGTGATGCATCAAAGAGCTTATAGGGCCGGATCGTCTATTGGCATAAACCCTTAGCGCCCATTGCTCGTCCGGTTGCATTTGCAAAGAAATTGCATCTTCATTTTTAGGCTGAAAATACTGGAAATCCCAGTTCAGTCGACTAAAATCTCTGTTTAGTCGACTGAACCTGGAACCCGTAAGTTTCCAAGCATGATTCAGTCGACTGAAATATCTGTTCAGTCGACTGAACCTGGAAACATAAAGTTTCCAGGCATGATTCAGTCGACTGAAATCTCTGTTCAGTCGACTGAACCTAGAAACAAAAAGTTTCCAGGCATGATTCAGTCGACTGAAATCTCTGTTCAGTCAACTGAATTTGCTGTTTCAGCCCACTTTGCCTTTTGGGATTGAATTTCCGATTTGAATCGATTCGTGATGATCCTATTTGTTGTTATCATTTATTATGACTTTGATGACTCCTTTTTCGGGATTTTTGAATATCATTTCGATGGATTCTTTATCGGTTTAATTGGATTTGATTCACGTCTTCGAATGTGAATTTTAATGATTGATTGTTTCTAGAATCATTTTTGTGGTTTGTCACTTTAAAATACAAAGGTTTCTATACTAGTAGTAAATACTCAAACTCTTTCATCAAAACGATTTCAACACTACTTTTAAATACAAAGCTTGTTTATAAAACCGTTTTCTAATCTATTAGTATATACAAACCTTTACCTCATTCGTATGAGAAAATCTAATTAAACGGCTTAGCAAAACAAGTGGTATGAAACGCTTGCGTTTACTTCGCCGGTTAATTCTTTGACTTGTTCGATTGAAACTCTTGTGACAATTTTCGAGTGGAAATCTACAATTTGTTCGTAAATATTTAAGTTAAGCTAGTGGTTATGGGACATGAAGCTAAACTCTTATATTTACTAGCTTAGTGTAATCGACACTTCTTGATGATCGATGATGATCATTTTATGGTTTAGACTAGCAATGTGCGATGTCTCTTCGTCCTTGTGGGGGACTGTACCCAGTTTTATTGAGCTTCGTCTCATTTTTATTTTGGGCTAGCGACCCATGTTCTTTTATGGTGTTCGGTTCATCGGATGTACCATCATTGTACTACATCGATGCTTCGGCTTTCGAGTTCATCGTGCGTACCGTTATTGCACTACGTCGTTGTTCCGAATTATTTGAGTTTCGAGTTCATCGGGCGTACCGTTATTGCACTACGTCGTTGTTCCAAAATAGATGAGTTTCTGGTCTCTTGGGCGTACCGTTATTGTACTACGCCGTTGCACCGGCTCGATGGTTAGCGACCATGGAATAGCGTTCCGTTTGCGATACACGTGTTGGGAGTTTTCATGCTCCCATTTGTAATAGGCCTCCCCCTTTTGACTTCTGGATTTCTAATTGATGATTTTTGGAATTTATGTTTCACCACCTTTTTCAGTTGGCATTGATATGTATGTCATTTATTGTGGCTTGGTGAATTAAATAAAGAATATGACATTCTTTTTATGCTATGAGATTCGTGAGATATTTGTATGATTTTCCTTTATTGATTTTCTAATGTATACTTGTCGAGGTATGACATTTTTGGTTATCATACGTTTTTATTATATCTCTTCTTATATCTCATTTTATCTGATAATTATAGCTAGACTGATCCGTTTATTATTATTTTCTTATTAAATAATACTCGGGTCAGACTGAGATATTACAGGTGCTTCCTCTTGTCTTCCAATCTAGAACCATCATCTGACTTTTGGTTAACTACTTAGCTTGTAGTTTTTGTTGTATACATTTGAGATTTAGACTCCTTGATGTATACATATTCTTTTGTCTAGCACTTGTATCTATTCTTTTGTGATATTGTGGATCTTGTTAGACCACTACTCTGATGTACACTTTCATGTGTAGTATTCATAACTGTTTCCGCCTTTGTGATATGAATTATCTGTGACTGATTTGTGTTATGTTTTTTTCTATATTTGTTTCCGAAGATTAAATTGCCACTGTGTAGTAGCTTTGAGTTTGTATTGGTATGTCGGATTTCCTCTTGAAAAGAAATGTAAGTTATATTATCTGACATACCGGTGCTCGCACAAAGAAATTACACGGATGGTCGCTCCTCAACAGCCTTATTCTTCCCGCTAGTCGACGGCACTACCCCGTAGTGTCCTTGGCTGGCGTAAGCATAGAGGTGGGGCGTCACAAAATGCCATAACTCCTTCATATGAATTACGTTTCACGTGAGACTCATTGCAATGGATTCGTATCAGCGAACGCTACATTGTCGTGAAATCTATTGTCAAGTTTGAATAAGTGAAACAATTTAGCAATTTTACACGGACAAAAAATTAAGTAATCGGTTTAAAAATTTATATCGTAGTTTAAAATTATATGACCCATATATTAAAGTTATTTTCCCTGATAAAAATAACGACGAGTTAATTTAATTTAATTACGATGTTTTGACATCTGTTTAGCAGAATAAAACATCGTTCCTCTAATTGTATTAAAATAGACCCCTGTTGGCAGAATAAATCACCGATCTGCCATTATTACTGAATATATCTGTTTTTGGACGTTTACTAGCAGAAATAAACACATGTTCTGCTATTTTATTTGTACAGTCATCTATTTATTTTCCTGATAATTATATTGGGTAATATGATGTTGAATTGATTGAAAAAAAAAGAATAGAAGATTGATGTGAATATCTGTATCTGTTATTCTGGACTGTTATGGAACAAATGGTAAATTGATTAAGTACCATTGAAATTTGTAAGACTTTTCCGAATTGGAGGACGACTTGTGAACAAAAATTGTTTAAGGATGATTATTATTTATAAATGATATTTTTAAAGTTAGTTGGTAAATATTTTGATAATGATTTAACGTAATTATTTTATTACCCTTAAAAGTTGTTTTAAAAAGTATTAATTATTATTTCAGAGCTATTTAATTATTTAAATTGTTTAAAGTATATTAGTTATTAATTAAAGTTATTTTATAGTGATTGTTTAAAGCTAATTATTACTTAAGGGTTAATTAGTATTAATGTATATTTATTCCAAGGATAAATTTATTAAATATTAATAATGTTTTAAAAAATATATATATTATATAGTAAACTTTTATAAAAGAGTATTTTACTTAATTAGAACTTGGAAATTTATATTGAAACTTTATAAGTATTATTTTGAAAATTTTTAAATAAAGTTTTTGGAAAGTAATGGTATACTTTCATGGCGAAATCGAAGGCAGAGAGTGCCTGCAGTTAATTTTTGGATTTCTCTGGGATAGAGACGTAACCATTGAGCTGTGAATCCACGGTTGATACCGGAGTGGTGCTTTCCATATTTATTTTAAAAAGGTTTTCAAATTTTTTTGAAAGAATGGTTAGACATCATACTTACTCCGCTGGAATAAGTACATACCTTTTTATAAAGAGATTTAATTTGTTAAAAATTAAATTAAATGAGACTTGTTCTTTTTCAGTGGAAAATGAGATATTTGATTGAATGATTGTTTATTGATAGTTAAATATCCGACTATCAAATCTAGACCGAAAAACCTAACTTTGGGAATATTTAGAAGGAACAAGGGAATTATGTGGTACAGTTACCATTCGAGGTGCTATACTGTACGTATAAACTCATTTCGTTCTTCTAGGACGATGATAAGGAAATCCGTCCACTAAACGGTTAGGAGGTGATCTCCGATCTTATTTTCGTCTGTTTATTTCCTAAAGAACCGGGGTTGAGTTTACCGAAAATATCGAACATTGTTTCGAAGAGACCGGGATCGGATAAGTTATCCAAAAACCACTTCGATCCAATGCATACATTTTCAAAGTGAAAACAAGAGCATGGAGTCGATGATGGAGCAGCGAAGTGCAAGGGCTAATCGCTACTAATCTTGAGGATGATTCCAAAATGGATGTAGTAGGAATAGTTCCTTCGGTTTCGTTCAGACCCAAAACGGACTTGTATGGCTGAATGCTATTAGTACATTGTCATTGGAGGACAATGAGCATTCCAAGTGAAAATTCCTTTAAAAAGGTAATCGTAGCCTCTAGCCTCATCAACTGGGAATGACTGAAAAGCAGGGGAGATGTAGCAAGGCTAAGTGGGTCGCACCCAATTAGGGTATGTTTATCACCTTTCTAGATACCCTTGGATATTATTACTACGATACATGGAAGGAGCTCAGAAAGGGTGGGAACACCCGGGGGGATAGCATATTCGGTCTATCCAGGTTAGGGGTAGTCCGGTCTTGTATTGCAGGGGATCCCGGCGTGGTCCTCGGTACATTTTTCTAGACGTGTACTGTGGTAGGTGGTACCCAAGTGCCTAGTCATTCGTATGGAATCCATTCTCCAATACGTGCCTTTACAGTTTTCGTTGTAGAGCCTAATATGCTGGAATTTAGTTAATGTAACAATTTCAGCTATTTGAATAAGTATCTGTACTTGGACACTATTATAATATCACTGGATTTTCTATAAAAAGTGATTTGGTTACCGTAAGGGAAAAACCCATTGTGTTTATGTGTGACGTGGTCTTACGGGCTACTTTTGATTTTAGATAGGATTTTGAAAGTTATAACGTATAAAATTCCTTGTGATTTAAATTCTCACGCTGGTTTTACCAGACTGACCGGGCGTGGTTTTTCCTATATGCTTGGGTCAGACCGAGCATATTTCTAGGTTTAGCTGGAAAGAGTGGAGCTTCAGGAGAGGAGTTGGAGGCCCAGAGTCGTATTCTCGTAGATGATTATTTTCCGTTGCATTTTAGTTGTGTTTATCAGCAATTGCAAGGATAGGGTGATATTACTGTCCATGCTATATAGGTTGGCGTACTCTGATTGTTATTTGTTATGTAAATATTACAGTTTTTTTTATGTAAAGATTTGTTTTATATTATAGATTATTCGTTTTCGCTGTGAGATTCTGTGTTGTTCTATTTTCTTTCCATCTTCTTTCTATCTTCTTTCTACTTTCTTTTCTTACTATCCGCCTTTTTGTTCAATTTGGATTGGACAAGTGTGGTAAAGTGTCAGTTCAAACTGTATGGAAAAGTGGGTCATGACATCGTGGTATCAGAGCATAGCTTGAGCGAATACCTAGGCTTTGGTGGGTTACTCATTAGAGATAGGGTCAGTAGTACCCTAGAATGAGTCTGAGTGTGTGTATATATATATATATGAGAGTGCATATTTGTTAGTGATATAAAATGTTTTATATTGTGTTAATTGATCTGTTGAGTGGCTTATGGATTCTGGTCAATACGAGTAGCTAACGTTATTGACAGGGATCTCTAAACACTTGAACAAGGCCAATGAACACAATATTGTTTTAAGTGGATAAATGAAATTATTTTACCTGGAATATATTTTATATATATAGGGCATGATTTTCAAAATATATAGTATTTTGAGGTATTGATTGATAAGTGATGGTAATATTTTATCATCTAGGAATTGATTAGTTAACCGTTAGCTTTGAGTATCCTCTATTGCCTCCCTTTTGACCGGGATATTGTAGCGACCCGTATTTTACGGATCGGAACAACGTAAAACAGTTGACAATTGGTTACATTGTTGATAAGTCATTCAGAATTTTTCTAAGTCCTAAGTCGGTTTGGACGAGTTAAGAGAAGTCTGGGTCGAGTTGCCGACTTAAGGGATTAACTGGGTTAAGGTGGTGACATATGAGTTTTGGCGAAATTGCTAAGTCCTAAGTCGTTCACGACTTAGTATAGGTCGTAAGTCGTATACGACTTAGGAGAGGAGTGACCCAGTAGTTACCGACTTATGGTATTGTCCGACTTATAGGAGATAGTGGTTGGCCGACCTAGTGGAGTTAGCGACCTAGTGGAGTTAGCGACCTAGTGGAGTTAGCGACCTAGTGGTTCCGAGTTAGCATTGTTAGGTCGGAAACGACCTCAGGAGTTTGGAGATAGCTGTGTGGCGACCTAGTGTCTTGGTATGACCTATAGGTTAGCGACTTAGGGAGTATACGACCTATGGGAGTTAAGGCGTACAAGTTAAGTCGTAAGTCGTAACATGTTTTAGGTCGCGTGAAGACTTAAGGTGTTAGGTCGCTGGGTTTCTGCCTGAGTGATAGGTCGTGAGCGACTTAGTAGTTGTTAAGTCGCGAGCGATTTAAGAGTTGATCTGTTTTAAGTCGTAGACGGCTTAGTAGTTGAGTCGTAGCCCCAGTTATGTGTTAAGTCGTAAGTTTGTTAGGTCGCGAGGGAGTGTACCTGTTAAGTCGTTGGGTTGCTGTAGCATGTGTTTTGGTTTAAGTCGTAGGTCGTATCTTTGTTAGGTCGCGAGCACTGCTAAGCTATAAGTCGTAGGCAGGTGATTCTGTTAGGTCGAATAGGCGCGCGCACGTGTTAGGTCGAAGGAGAGTTAGGTCGTAAGTCGGAGGGGTCTTAGGTCGTAAGTCGGAGACGACTTAGGAGATAGCCGAGTTACGACTTAGTGGATTTTCAGCTATAAATAGGAAGGGTTTTTCTCACTTTTTGGGATCCGGATTTCGAAGCGACGAAGTGCTGCCATTTTGAGAGCTCGACTTCTACACTTCTTCACTTCTTTTCTCCACTCTAATCTAGTGCTTCCTTTCATCCAAATCGAAGATCAAGATCGAAGATCCAAGAGCTAAAGTTGAAGATCTTCATCCTTTGAAGTGAGATTTCTTCGTTTGAAACGGATTCGTGATAGATCAAGCTTGATCCTTCGCTGTCCAGATCTGAAGCGTGTTGATTTGTGGTTGTTTAGGTGATTTGGTGAGTGGTGATTATCTTTCACACGGATCCAAAGGAGTATATCGGATTGTTGGCTCGATTTGGTGTTAAAATAGTGATTTCCATGCATTTTCTTCATCCTAAGTGTAGATCCATATAGATCCATTGTTCATGATGATGTTACATCCATTTTATCACATGTTAACCTATGCAAGTTCATTCATCAAGTTTGTAGAGATATTGTTCATGTTTTCATGCTTATTGGACTTTCAACTCTTTAATTACGAAAATGCCATTATTGTTATAATTGTCTACTTAGATCATATTTGAATGCTTGATTGCTTGGATTAATGTTTGATGTGATTGATTGTTATGAACTAGATGATTGATGATTTGATTTAGACCGAAGATGATTCAAAAGCTAAGGGAAAGGCTCTTGAATTGGGAAAGCTGCTCGTGACATATGTAGCGGGATGATGAAGCTCTTATGCATAGATTTGATGATGTGATATTGAGATGAGGCTTTGCAAGGATGTGATGAAGCGAGGCAATCATGTGATGAAGACTTGGTTTAATCCAGACGGGATCATTCCAAGCATGTTGATAACTCGGTGATATGATTCGAGTTGAGGATAATGAATGGATATGAGAATAGTCATCAAGGATGATGACTAGGAGGCTTGGATAGCATCGTTGTTGAAGGTTCTAGCATGCTCTAAGCAAGAGTACGTTTGGGCAGATTCGATAGTCCCAACGGCCAACTGTTGATGGTCGAGTACTCTGGGCAGATTCGATAGTCCTAGGCACGGGCTGCGACGACGTGCGAGAGTTATGTCTAGAACCGGGGTTTCCATTAGCCCTTGACGGACGGCTGAAAGAATGTGCCGGTCATTCAATTAACGGTGATATCAAAGCAACGATAACAGTGATAGCCAGAGTCATGGATGTTTGGTTGTATCTTCATTCGGTCTCAAGAGCAGTGTTTTCCGGGTGCTTATCTGATCTTGGTTTAGGCCTTGGGGGTTTTGTGCTTGGAAAACATCGCCCTTGACTCGAGTGATAATTACTTTATTTTAAATTGTATGCTCTACTATGTTTGCTTCTGCTTAGTGTGTGTCTGGGGGCTATCACTGTAGAATGAGGTTGGAGTGGGAGGGTTGTATTCCTATTCCTTTTCCTTTATGCTCTTTTGGTATGTTGTTAGTTAATTTACCGCTCACTAAGACTGTTGTCTGACTCAAGGCTTTATGTTTTAATTCTTATTGCCTTGGGCTGTTCGTCCATTTTGGGACGGGCAGACTAGGTAGCAGGTGACAGGTGCTGTTCTCTTCTCACGATGCTGATATCGAAGACGAGCTAGAGGGTTGCATATTATCTTCTTATATGTACTGGATGTTCCGCTGTTCGTATAATCTCTGAGTGATATGTAGTGAGGCTTGATGTATTGACTATTTGGATGCTTGTATTCAACTATTATAGAGTTTTATATGATGTCATTTTGTTCTGTAAAGCTTCACTATACATATGTTCTATTGTATTTTGTCCATGCGCTGTGAGTAATACGATAGATTCTGTTGTTTTAATTTACCTTGACAATCGTCCATGGTCGCCTGGCACACTTTACAGCGCACTTTCTCTAGATTCAGTGCAGGGGTCATGGGAGGTCGTCACAGATATTCCTTAGTGACCCGAGTCTTGTAAGATAGGAACTTTGGAAAATTTGGATTTTTAGTAAATTTTGTTTACTAAAGGAAATTGGAATATTTTTATATAAATATTTTAGGAAGATTTTTCATAGATAAAAGCTAATTTTATAATAATTGATTTATGAAAGAGATGTTTGAGATTTTGAAACTCCAGTGATTTCGAAAAAATAATTGCTTTAAACAAATTTTTGAGGAAAATGATTTTAGTATTACTTAAGTAAAGTTTTTAAATGGTAGCAATTTAAAAAGGAAGAGTTATTTGAAGTGTGTACCTATATATGTACTCTTTAGCATATATGAATTCCTGAAACCTTAGGATCTCATTCTTGGTTTTGTTAATTGATTGAAGAGAACTCGTAGTGTCGTTCGAGGAGGAGCACTTTCGAAGGCTAGGAGAGATGGCAATCATGACTTAGTTAAAAGGAATTTGAAGGATCTTAATGAGCCATCGATATATGAGGAGGAGTTAGAGGGGGAAATAGATCCCGTCGAGCAGCCATCACATCAAGAAGAGGAGCCCAAGAAAGAAGCAAAAGAGGAATTCGAGGATGAAGAGGAAGAATTCGAGGATGAGGAGGAAGAATTCGAGGATGAGGAAGAATTTGAAGTAGAGGAAGAGTCTGAATCGGAAAATGATGACGTTGTCATATGGAAAATGGGCGAGGTTGAAAATGAGCCACTTGCGAATGAGGATAACCGTCAGAGGGAACCAAGTCCGGTGTTTGCATGGGTTCCGGATAATGATGTTGAATCTAAGGAAATGGAAGGACCCGAAGTGGAGGACTCTGATGGAGAGAGTCCACTGTGAGTGTTGGTTTGGGTTGAGTGGTCTCTTGGAAGTGTATACCCTATTAGTATGTATTAGTAACCTGTAGACATCATGTTTGTTGGATTGTAGTCTAGTAAAGTATCTCAGTAGATGTTTGGTATGACTATATATATGTGTATGTGTATATGAAGACAGTAATTGTGGAAGTATTCTAGTGATACTTGGTATAACGGATATTTTGAATATATATATAAATATATATATGTTGACTTATGTGATATGGGTGTTTATTAATTCATTAATAAATGAATATTCGGTTAGTTATGTTTACTAGCCTGGTTATGGAAATTTCGGGGACGAAATTCTTTTAAGGGGGAAGGAATGTAACGACCCAGGATTTTTGACGTCTCAAGTTTTGAATATTTACTTTTAAATATTCAATAATACGGTATTTTTAATCAAAATAAATCCCTGTAAATAATGATTGGTGATAATATTTTTTTTTCCAGAGTAAGCGGGGTTGAAAACTGGGCCCCTACCAGATTTATTGAAAATAAAAGAGGGTACAAACAAAAGAAAAGAAAAAATACACACCAAAAAAAAGAAACGATGCTACGGTATCCATGGTTCGATTTGATGGTCCAAAAATTCATGCTTACTTTCTCTCATACCATCTAATATTTCATGCTTCAGAGCAGCCCAAAGCACAAGCACAGTCCTGCATTTTCCTTTAAATACCCTTTTGTTCCTCTCACCACACACAAGTTTCATCAATTTTTTAAGAATGAAGAAAAAGTATGATCTTCTCACATTATTCCACTTGGTTGCAGTTAAAATCAGGGACCACTGTTCAAAGAAGAGAAGAGGAATAGAAACTATTCCGATCTTGATCATCATATCACTCCATAGCTCGAGAACTAAGGGGCATTCAAAGTATATGTGTTGAGCAGTTTCAGCATAATAGGGAATTGGTTTAATTGGAAATTTTTTACATATATACATATTCGGAACAACATAATTTATATATATAATTTGGAAACAAATTCATAGAACAATAAAAATAAATGAAAAAGAAAAGAAAATATTTTAAATAGAAATGATATGACTTAGGGAAAATACAATGTATTATAAATAGAAAGAGTTTAAAATTGGATTTTCTTATAGATATATATATATACACATATTAGTTAAGAAGGATGTATACATATAAATAAGTTCAAAAAAGAAATATATGGTACTTATAAAACAAATAAATATTGCATTGTGAAAATATGTAATGGTAAGTGAAATATATATATATATATATATATGAATGAACTAAATAAATGTAGTTATCGAAGGAATATATATATATATATATATTGAATAATGAAAGAAGTAAAAATATAAGAGAATATACATATAAAAATACATGACGATAGATATAAGAAGAATTATAAAATCATTTTAAATCATTTTTAAAAGAGATCTTTTACTAAACAATGTTTTGACAAAAATGTTATTTTATACACTTAAAAATAAAATAGCAAAATTTTCATTTGCCTTGAGTTATATATAGAAGTATATATATAAATATAAAGACTTAATTTGTTTTATTATTATATTTGAAAACCACTTTACATATTGTTTTCAAAAATTTTGTGAAAACATGAATGAGGAGGAAATTAACTAAGTAAATAAAAGGGTACGTCAAAAAAAATCAAGTAAAAAGTAAATAAACAAAAAGGGTAAATCATGTAAAAGTTAAACAAAATTTACCAATCAATAGTATAAGCATTTCCTGGAAAGGAGTATACAACCTAAAATAAGTAAACAAATGGGTAAAATAAACATATACACACATAAGTATTTGTTTAGTCAAAAAATAGTAAAAACCAAAACAATTGTTCTAACTTCTTTTCAACCTCAAACCAAAAATCAATTCAAAAATCACCTCAAGTTTTTCACCCATCACTGTACAAGCATTGTACAACAACCACAACTTTCCATAAGCCAAAATTTCATACGTATACATCATCACCTCATTCTTGCATAAACATGTATATATAGGATTGTTTGTGTGTTAGCTTCAGTTGTTAAAAGCCGGTAAAAAATACTCTGTAAACAAAAAAAAAGAAAAAAAACCTGTAAAGTGAAAAGGAAGAAAATAAAAACATCCATGTTCTCTAAAAATCCAAAGCAAACAAGGTGATTCAAGATTTCAAATCATAGACTAAAGATCAAGCAGGAGATTTCAAAAGTTTCAAGCATGTGGAAGGTGAGGATTTAAAATTTAATACCTGGAATGTTCAAAACATTGCTCTGTCATGTATAATAAAGAAGAATAATTATGCATGCTCTGACTTCAAAAATCATTATCCCTCAAACTAGTTCGAATTTGCTAATGTCGTAAACTAGAAAAATGTTTGTTTTTAAATATAGGTTGCACTAAAAATAGTTGAGGTTGATTTATGCTATGTATTGTATGAAATGTTAAATTTACAGTAAGTAACCAAGTTTTTGGCAAATTTCAACATTTTTAAAATAGTGATTCAAGTATATAATCATGATCGTTATGTGAAGATAGGATTTCCAGTGAAAGTTTCATGATTTTTAAGGGTCTATGTTGTGAGTAATTTGGAGATGATCAATTTTTGCTAAAAAAATTAATTCCGATGATGTCGTCAACAAGGATGGGTACGGTCAGTTCGAGGAGGAGTAGAGAGACGTGGGTGAGGAATCCACCATGGCCGAATTTTGATTTTAGCCTGGGATTGGGGTAGAGTGATGTTTTAGGGTTTAAAAGGGGGGCTCGAGTCATGGTCGAACGTGAGGGAAGTGGGTCGAAGTGGTGGCATCGGATGGCACCGTACTTGGTGTGGAGGGAGTGGGGGCCGTGGGGGTCACGTTGGCGGTAGTGGTGTGAATTCTGGTGGTAGAAGCAGGAGAGGAAAGGTGGTTTAGTTGATGGGTGGGATTCTATGGTTCGACTCATGCATTTGAATTTTGCCAAAAAGGGTCGGAGGTGAATCGTGGGTGTGGAGATGGTCGAGCCTAGGAAGGGGCGTTGGTGGGTGGTCTTGGTTTGTCGAACGGCGGCGGGATTCGTTCGTGCACTTACACGTGCACGCGTGTGCAGGCATGATTCAGGTGGGAGGATAAGCGAACGTCGAGAGGGCGCTGCTGAAAGCTTTTGGTTTGGGTCGAGAGGCGTGTGTGAGTGGGTGATACTATCGATGAAGAAGCAGTGGGTTGATCGATGGAGTGAAATCGGTTTGGATTATGGGTTTGTAATTTGGAATATTGGAACAGGAAGCAAGAAAGAATGGGAAGGGAAAGGAGGAAGAAGGGGGAAATGGGTTCGTTTCTTTTTTTTCTTGTAGAAGGAATTTTGGGCTTCGAGCCTAAAAAAAGATAAAAAAAAAGAAAGAGAGCGGGCTTCGGCCCAGGCAACAACAAATAAAGAAAGAAAAAAAAGTATGAAGGGTGGCTTTGGTCCAGGAATATAGAGGAAGGGTTTTAAAAATATAAATGTTGAATTATATATATATATATATATATATATATGTTTGCAAATTTAAAAATGCCATAACTCCTTTATATGAATTCTATTTCACGCGAGACTCGTTGCAATGGACTCGTATCAGCGAACGCTACATCGTCGTGAAATCTATTGTCATGTTTGAATAAGTGAAAATTTTTAGCAATTTTAAATGGACAAAAATTTAAGTAATCAGTTTAAAAATATATATCGTCGTTTAAAAATATATGACCCATATATTGAAGTTATTTTCCCTGATAAAAATAACGACGAGTTAATTTAATTTAATTACGATGTTTTGACATATGTTTAGCGGAATAAAACACTGTTCCGCTAATTGTATTAAAATAGACCCATGCTGGCAGAATAAATCACCATTCTGCCATTATTACTGAATACATCTGTTTTTGGACGTTTATTAGCAGAAATAAAAACCTATTCTGTTATTTTATTTGTACAGTCATTTATTTATTTTCCTGATAATTATATTGGGTAATATGATGTTGAGTTGATTGAAAAAAAAAGATTGATGTGAATATCTGTATCTGTTATTCTGGACTGTTATGGAATGAATGGTAAATTGATTAAGTACCATTGAAATTTGTAAGACTTTTCCGAATTGGAGGTAGACTTTTGAACAAAAATTGTTTAAGGATGATTATTATTTATAAATGATATTAAAGTTAACTGGTAAAAATTTTGATAATGATTTAAAGTAATTATTTTATTATCCTTAAAAAGTATTTTAAAAAGTATTAATTATTGTTTTAAAGCTATTTCATTATTTAGATTGTTTAAAGTATAATAGTTATTAATTAATGTTATTTTATAGTGATTGTTTAAAGCTAATTATTACTTAAGGGTTAATTAGTATTAAAGTATATTTATTCCAAGGATAAATTTACTAAATATTAATAATGTTTAAAAAAAATATTACATAGTAAACTTTTATAAAAGAGTATTTTACTTAATTAGAACTTGGAAATTTATATTGAAACTTTATAAGTATTATTTTAAAAAAATTTAAATAAAGTTTTCGGAAAGTAATGGTATACTTTCATGGCGAAATCAGAGGCAGAGAGTGCCTGTAGTTAAGTTTTGGATTTTTCTAGGACAGAGACGTAACCACTGAGCCGTGAATCCATGTTGATACCGCAGTGGTGCTTTCCATATTTATTTTAAAAGGTTTTCAAAGATTTTTGAAAGAATGGTTAGAGAGCATACTTACTCCGATTAGAATAAGTACATACCTTTTTATAAAGAGATTTAATTTGTTAAAAATTAAATTAAATGAGACTTGTTGTTTTTCAGTGGAAAATGAGATATTTGATTGAATGATTGTTTATTGATAGTTAAATAATCGACTACCAAATCTGGACCCAATAACATAACTTTGGGAATATCTAGAAGGAACACGGGAATTATGTAGTACATTTACTGTTCGAGGTGTTATACTATACGTATAAACTCGTTTCGTTCTTCTAGGACGATGATAAGGAAATCCATCCACTAAACGGTTAGGAGGTGATCTCCAATCTTATTTTCGTCTGTTTATTTCCTAAAGAACCGGGGTTGAGTTTTTCGAAAATATCGAACGTTGTTTTGAATAGACTAGGATCAGATAAGTTATCCGAAAACCACTTGGATCCAACGAGTACGTTTTCGAAGTGAAAACAAGAGCATGGAGTCGAAGATGAAGTAGCGAAGTGCAAGGGCTAATCGCTACTAATCCTGAGGATGATTCCAAAATGGATGTAGTAGGAATAGTGCCTTCGGTTTCGTTCTGACGCAGAACAGACATGTATAGATGAATGCTATCAGTACATTGTCATTGGAAGACAATGAGCATTCTAAGTGAAAATTCCTTTAAAAAGTTAATCGTAGCCTCTAGCCTCATCAACCGGTAATGACTGAAAAGCAGGGGAGATGCAGCAAGGCTAAGTGGGTCGCACCCAATTAGGGTATGTTTACCACCTTTCTAGATACCCTCGGATATTATTACTACGATACATGGAAGGAGCTCAGAAAGGGTGGGAACACCCGGGGTGATAGCATATTCGGTCTATCCAGTTTAGGGGTAGTCCGGTCTTGTGTTGCAGGGGATCCCGGCGTGGTCCTCGGTACATTTTTCTAGACGTGTACTGTGGTAGGTGGTACCCAAGTGCCTAATCATTTGTATGGAATCCATTCTCCAATACATACCTTTACGGTTTTGGTTGTAGAGCCTAGTATGCTGGAATTTAATTAATGTAACAATTTCAGCTATTTGAATAAGTATTTATACTTAGACACTATTATAATATCACTGGATTTTCTATAAAAATTGTTTTGGTTATCGTAAGGGAAAAACCCGTCGTGTTTATGTGTAGCGTGGTCTTACGGGATACTTTTGATTTCAAAAAGGATTTTGAAAGTTATAACGAATAAAATTCCTTGTGATTTAAATTCCCACGCTGGTTTTACCATACTGACCCGGGCATGGTTTTTCCTATATGCTCGGGTCAGACCGAGCATATTTCTAGGTTTAGCTAGAAGGAGTGGAGCTTTAGGAGAGGAGCTGGAGGTCCAGAGTCGTATTCTCGTAGATGATTATTTTACGTTGCATTTTAGTTGTGTTTATCAGCAATTGTAAGGACAGGGTGATATAACTGTTTGTGCTGTATAAGTTGTTGTACTCTGATTGTTATCTATTATGTAAATATTACAGTTTTGTTTTATGTAAAGACTTGTTTTATATTATAGATTATTCATTTCCTCTGTGAGATTCTGTGTTGTTCTATTTTCTTTCTATCTTCTTTCTACTTTCTTTTCTTTCTATCCGCCTTTCTCTTCAATTTGGACTGGACAAGTGTGGTAAAGTGTCAGTTCGAACTTATTGTAATGTAAACCTGTATAAGCTGGGGAATGAGATTATGAATTTTATAAACAAGGTTTATAAATAAAGTGAGATGATTATCATTTGATAAATTGGAGATATAAATTCACGATGAGAATTTATAATGAGATGGGGTAATCGGTTTAAAAAAATGGCAGAGTCTATTTCTGGAATGTGAATAAGGTTATGAAATTGGGAAAGTGGTCGATGTGTTATGAATAGAGAGAGAGATTTATAAATTGAAATTGGTTATATTGGAATTTTAAATATATATTTTTATTGAGAAGTTAAGTTTGTTTTAAAAAGAGTATTTTAAATTATTATACTATGAAATTTAAAACTGTTTTAGCATTGAAATATTTCAGAAAGTTAGTTATTTAAATGTTTAAATTGGTTAAAACGAATTCTAAGATTTTAAACAAGTTTTATAAATTGATTAGAAATTTTATAAATGAATTGGAATTAGTTATTGACGTTATTCTAAAAGTGCTTGATATTTTAAATAATTATTTAACCATGATCTTGAAATTTATTATTATTATTATTATTATTATTATTATTATTATTATTATTATTATATATACATGGATTTTAAAAGTAAGTAATTGGAATTTATTTATAAATGCTCTCGAGATTGTAAATCGGATTTCATTAAACGGATGTAATTGTATAAGCGAAATGTTATAATGGGATTTCTGGAAATTTAGGGAATTCCCAAAATAGTTGGACTCGAAAACTTAAAATGAATCTGAATTCATTAAAGGAGTTATAATTTGTTAGTTGGATTATAAATAAGTATAATCGATAACTTTTGGAAATTTTAAAAGGAAATTAACAGAAATTCCGGAGATTTATGAGATAAGTACGGAATATTTCCAAAGTTTAGATATTAGAAATGATTTTGGAAAATAAACTTATAATATTTTCCTAAGTATTGAAATTAAAGGTTTGGAGATTTTCAGCGATGAAATGATTTTTATAGGAATTATTTTCTAAGTAATAAAATACTAAGTTGGACTTGGAAATCATTTCTAAGTATTGATATGATTCGGGAATATCCTATTATGGATATAATTTTTTTAAATTATTTTAAATTATTGAATATACTGGAAGAGATTTGAATATATATCTTGGTAAAGATATTTTGAAATGAGTGCTTTTGAAAGATTTATAAAATTGGGTCTAGTGACTGCTTATGTGTGAAATTTGATAGTTAAATAACCGACTATCAAATATGGCCAAATTCGTTGATCGTTTCGAAGAGACCGGGATCATATTTAATTATCCGAAAACCACTTCGATCCGGTTTGTGCGTTACGAATTGTTATATCGTGAAGATAATGAAGACGGTGATTTTTGAGATTCGGTTTGTTCAGACCCGGAACAACTTGTATGGATGAATCCTATCATTTGCATTGTGGTCTAAAAGGCAGTGTTAGCATTCCAAGTATTAATGCTATTCTAAAGGTAAAACATAGCCTCAAGCCTCTTCAACCGGGAATTACTAAAACATGGGAGACGCAGCAGGACTAAGTGGATCGCACCGAAGTAGGGTATGTTATCACTTTTCTAGATACCCTCGGATATATTATAATTATGGATATGGTTGTGCATGAAAAAGAGAGCTCTCGAATTAGGGTGGGAACACCCGAGGTGATAACATATTCGGTACTATCCAGGTTAGGGGTAGGCCGGTCCTGTGTTGGCAGGGATCATTAGGTACGATCTCGGTATATTTTTCTAGAGGTGTACTGTGACGGGCGGTACCCCAGTAGCCCAGTCATTGTATGGAATCCAATATCCACTACGAGCCTTTACGGTTTTGATTGTAGAGCCTAGTATGCTGGAATTTAATTAATGTAACAATTTTGGCTATTTTAATAAGTATTATTACTTAGATACTATTATAATATCATAGGATTTTCTATAAAAGTGTTTTTGTTATCGTAAGGTAAAAACCCGTCGTATTTATGTGTGGCGTGGTCTTACGAGATACCTTTGTTTTCAAAGGATTTTGGTAATGGAAATAATTCAAATTGAGACGTGCTGGAGGAGTCTCAGGCATATTATACATACTTGGTTATTTCCGCTGTGTGAGTCATGCTATATATTCAGTATTTGTGAGGACAAGTTATTATAACTGTCCAGTTTGATTTGTTGATTGTTGTACTCTGATGATGGTATGTATAAAAACCGTTATAGTTCTTTTTATATAAAAATATGCTATTATCTATTATATATTGTTTCCGCTGTGATTTGTGAGATTTTGTGTTGTTGTTTCTATTTTCTTCTATCCCTTTTCTTCTTTACCCCTAATGATCTAGTATTTCTAGCACTTGAATATTCGGTATGTTATACAGTGAACGTATTGATGTCGATTTTCGAGGGTCAAAAAATCTGGGTCGTTACACACCACTTAGTCAAGAATACGAATATCATCAAGACATGTGCTCATAAGTTTATTATATATCGTATATAAATAAATTATGTTTATTTTTGATCAAATTAAAAATAGATATTATTTTACAAAATATTATCGGTATTCTTGAAAATATCTATTCTAATTTAGATGCATCCATCGGTAAAACTCTTATAATGGGCTCCCATTGTTTCTACCACTACTATAGCAACATCAAAAATGTGAAGTTCTATCATCTTACCATGGATTTTCTATTTCAATTATTGCAGTAAATTTAAATCGATATTTCGGATCCAATATCCAAAAGCTCTATGAAATAGAACTTACAAAAGAAAATCTTTTATAAAAACTTGAAATTGTATTTCATGTTTCTTATAAGAATCTTCAAATATTAGTATAATTATAATTCTACTGCCCCTTTATGAATACAAGGTAAAGTCCACCATTTATTCATTCTAATACTCAGTTGTTATCATTCAACCTTAAAAAATTAAGGATATCGATCTTGCAATTAATTAATTGGACCAAACTGACATTTCATTAATTTGGCTTATCTTTGGTTCTTTGCCTTGAACTATTTCCAACAAGCAAAGTACACTTGATCATATTCAGTATACTATCTTGTACTAAGTTTTATTTGCTTTGTTTATATTACAATTATTCGAGATCCATATATTGCGAAATGATATTGTTCACCAAACAACCAATGTATATAAATAAATATATATCAAATATCCATACTCATATTACCTATTGAGCCCAAACACATATGGATAATAAATAGTATTAGGCAAGTTAAAACTTAAATGGGCCTAAATTCAAAAAAATTAAATTATTGTACACTTGGCTTGTTATCGTGTTCTTTGAAGTGACTACATGTCAAAAAATATATTTATAGGTGAATATATATTTCTTTTATAATCTTTAGTTTTAGTTGACTATGTATACCTTAATCAATAAACATTTTATTGATTATTTTACGCTAATTTATACTAGTACCTATTATAATATTACATGCATTCTTATACTTATTAGATTGGTTAAATGTGATTCATTTCATTTATCTAATAAAGTCCCATTAAATTTTATATTTCCCAAAATCCTAAGAGAAAAACAATGACCTTTCAATTTCTCTAGTAGGTGTTAAGATCCACTTATCTTGGTGATCAAACCTTGAGTTTGCTTAACCATCCATAGCTCCACAAGTGGTAGATAACATATTATTGGTTATATCCTATATATCTCCTAACAATGGTCTTTGCCCTAATCTCAATACTAGCCTTGAGTTTGCTCAACAAGCCAAGAGAGAAAGATCACTCAGACCTATCATTTCATGATGGCCTAAGTATAAATGCTCATAGCTTGAGTTTTCTCAACAAATAGAAGCATTTATCTTACCCATCAAGAGATATACTAAATAGTACTACACATAGAAGCCCTAGCCTGAGTTTGCTCGATAGCTAGCAAGTTTTCAAGTAATCTATCTAATATATATAAATGACAGTGGGCAACATTATTAACATTCATAATCCTTAATAATTAAAAGTGCTACAAATTTATGAATTAATGTATTTTGTAAAATACCGACATGATAAAATGTCTGACATAATTAATGTTATGTTATGCATACCATATATATGTACTTACTCCCCAAATCTAAGTTGATTTTTTTTTCAGCCTACATACATATTACTTATATATGTATATATAATTAATACTTATATTATATACATAAGTTTATATGTATTTCACGAAATCTTAATATAAACTAATATGTTTAATATATATTTGTATGTTTGTATGTATGTATGTATCCATATATATATATCAACATTTATAATATATATGTCGAATCAAAATAATTATGATTTTATCAAACATATATTCATATAAGTCCAATTTATCTGTAACCTTTTATAAAGTAATTAACTTACATAATATATGTATCTTATTAATTAAAACAACCTTAACTAGCCTTTGATTATTATTTTAATAAATAAATTAATTAAACTAGTGTGAACATCACCTTAAAACATCACCTTCGAAACATTTGGATGTTCGAAAGCATAAGCTTCTTTTCAAAACATAATAAACATACCTTTTTAAGTCCTTGTTAAATAATCACTTTCGAAACCAATGGTACCTTTCGACGGTATCAAAATACTCTTTAAAACATAGCTTTGAAACAAATAAAAGTACTCTGTCAAAAGCATTAGGTTCACCCTTTAAAAACATTCCTTGGGTCAAAATGATTATATATGAAAGCATCTCTTTCGAAACCAATTATAAAATTGTTTTGGGGAAAAAGTTGATGGTGTCGGAACCATCTAGTCGAAAGCAACCGCCTTTTAAATTAAAACATCAAGGATTGATTCGAAACCCCCTTTCGACTCCATTGCCTCTGAAAACCCCAACCCTTCGAAAGCATTCAGGAAAAAGGCTTAGTTTTCAGTTGAAACAAAGAGAACCCTTCGGCGGTATAGATGGCTTCAATACAGTTGAAAGGAGAAGATTTGCGGCTGGGTTTTGAATTAGTCGAAACCAATCCTTTCAAAAGCTCTTATTTAAGGAGAAAGGTACCCCTTTGAAAGCTATTTATAAAGTCCCTTTCAAAAGCATGACTTTCGACTATTTCGAAAGCTTTAAGTAAAATAAGGCAGGAATTTAACTTTAGAAAACAAACTAAGTTTTCGACTCTATAGGGTATCGACTCGGTCGAAAGCCCTTTAAAAACTATGTAACAACCGAGAATTTTAGTTATTTGAAATTAGAATATTTAATTAATTTTAAATATTGAAAAGTTAATTTTATAGATTAAATAACTTAAATTCCAAATATAGCGATTTATTGGATAAGTTTAACTGTTGAATTTAATAATTGAAATCGTTTAAATAATTGAATCTTTGATTTTTATTTGGATAAAAATGATTTGAAGACTTATTAAACTTCTATTAATAAGAATGAAGGTAATAAAACTTTTTTTTTTTGGCAAAGCTAGGTAATAAAACTTTTAAATTTTATTTAAAGGTGATTTAACTAATTTCGAAAATAACTCGTATTAATTAATATATTAAAAACCCTTCCGGGGCACAGTCTCGGATTTCGACGAAACCTATGCCATTGGGTCCATAATAATGAATTATAATACGTCATCAAATTTCGTAGCGATCAGACATATCGTTTGGTCGTACGAGATAGAAACGCGTTGAAATTAATATTGAAAATTTAATATAATAACTGAGTTCAAAAAGATATCTTCTGCATACGATCGAATTGGGGCTCGAGACTAGTTCCATTGTGTTCGAAATAGGGGTATAACATTAGGAACGTCAAGCGGCACGCCTCGATTGGAGTCCATAATTATATAGCTAGATATTTTTGAATTTTAAATAATATATTTCCTTCGATTTAACTTTCCACTACCTAACCTTTCTTATCAGCCACCCTACCCTATATAGAGCTCACGCTCTACACGTTGACTTTCATCTTTTTCTCCCCTTTATTTAAACGCAGCTTACAGTGAGGAAAAAAATAGAAAAAAAACGAAACTTCAAAAATTTATTTCTCAAAAATTACTTGATAAAAAAATCTAAAACCCATTTTAAAATTCTTCTTTTGGTGAGGGCTTATCACTGATATGCTGATTTTTGGGTGCGATGTTGTCTGGCATTCGACAGTGGGAAGCATCGAAACTAGGACTTGGGGTTGTGGCGTACGGAGGAAGAGTTTGGCACATTGGAGGTCATCGTCGTGTTCGTGGTGGAAAAAGGCAGCTGGCTGCCAAAGTTTGGGTTGTGCGACGACAAAAGATGTCGCGTGAATAGTGTCCCTCACTGCGTACGGCAGTAGGTCGCATTAACCATTCCTTGATCGAGCTTGATGATGTTGGGTAGGTAGGAAGCTCTCGTGAATTGATGAAGTATGGCGGTGGTTTCGTGTCGTTTCATGGAGGAACATGGGAGCATGGGGGAGGCGTGCATGGCCATGCAAGATATGGGGTGCGTAGGGATGAATTGACAATTTAAGGGAAGATGGCATTTATGTAATTTAAGTGAAGTTATAATTAATTTATTTCATTTAATTTAAAATCGTTTCGATAACTTCTAAAATTCGTACCTCCTTCATACGAGGTCCAATTGGAACGAAACTTTTTGCGTTGCGCTCGTATCAATGAGAGCTTCGTAATGGAACTGGTTTGGAAAAATTTGGAGACTGTCAAAATCTGGAATAAAATCGGACGTCGTCCGGTTTTAGTTCCAAACCGGAACGCTTCGGTGACGGTAGAAATTTCGGTGAGTAACTCACCTTTTTGGATAACTAGTTTAATATATAGTGGATAAAAATTGTTGAATGACTGTTTGGATAAATTATTATATTTATTAGTTGGTTTGGATATATTCCCGCCTATTGGAGCGGATGAGATTCTATGCGCCCCGCATAATAGCGGATGATCCTTTTTATCGCGATATCCCGCCTCGAAGCGGTGATTATATTTTTGCGATTATATAACATCTGTGGTTGTAGGGAAACAGGTTGGAGGGATCCAACTGGATTCCTCAAAATTGTTGATTTTAATTTCATATATAGTGATATATGATGTGTTTTGAATAATCGGTTATAGATTATGATGTGATTTGATTTATTGGATGCTATAGTAGCACTGGCCTTAATTTTGGTATTATAAATACCATAAATAATATTTTGGAATTTAAAAAGGAAATTCAAAGGCGATTTTGGAAATAAAAATATTTATATTGAATTTTGGAATTATTTAAAAAGGAATTGATTGGGATAAAATAAATGATTGGATTTTGGATATTTATTTAACTATTTCGTAAAACGGTTTTAAATAGAGAATTTTAAATTGACGATTTTTAAACAAGGGATTTTTATATGAGATTCTTAAAATACGAAATTGAAGTCGAAATCGAGATTTGAATGGTTTTGAAATATAGTTTGGATTATTTAAGAAATAGATTTATAAATGGAAGTTTAATTAGAAATCGATTTATAAATGGATTTTAGTAATATAAACCTGTTATAAAATGGGAATATGTTTATAAAATTTATAAAAAATGAAGTGAAATGATTATCATTTGATAAATTGGAAATATAAATTGACAGTGAGAGTTTATAATGAGATATGGAAATCGGTTTAGGAAGAAATAGTGGATTCTATTTTGGAATTTGGAAAAGGTTATGAAATTGGAAACATAAATCGATTTGTGATAAATCGAGAGAGATTTATAAATATAAAACTGGTTATATAGGAATTTTAAAAATATATTTTTATCGAGAAGTTAAGTTTGTTTTAAAAAGGGATTTTCATTATTAAACTATGTAATTTAAAAACTATTATCTGTATTAAAATATTTCGGAAAGTTGGTTTTTCAAATATTTAATATTAGTGGAAATGAATTTTTATTTTTATAATAAGCTTTGTAAATCGATAAGTTTTATATAAAAATGAATGGGAAATGAGTTATCATTGATTATTTAAAAGGGTTTTGATATTTTAAATAATTACCTAAACGTGTTTTGAAAATTAATTATTATTCTTTAAAAATACTTATTATTTTACATAGAATTTAAAAGTAAGCGATTGGAATTTATTTATAAATACTCTCGAGATTGTAAACCGGATTTATTGAACGGATGTGACTTTATAAGAGAAATCTTATAATGGGATTTTTGAAAACTTAAGGAATTTCCAAAATATTTAGATATAGAAACTTCGGAAATAACTTTGAATTCATGAAAGAAGATATAAATTGTTAGATGGGATTATGAATAAGTATAATCGTTTTTTTTGGAAATTGTAAAAAGAATTGGAAATGGATTCGGGGAATTTATAAAATGAGCTATAATGGATTGAGAATTTGCAAATGTTTTATTAAGTGGGAAAAAGGGGAAATCCTCTTTTGTTTTGTAATTATACTCATACAATCAAGATAAGCTATGAAAATTTCCTAAGTGTTGATATTAGAAATGGTTTTGTAAAATAAACTTGTACTATTTTCCTAAGTATTGGAGTGGAAGGTTTTGGAAATATTTTAACTACGAAAGGATTTATCTAGAAATATTTCTCTAAGTAAGGGATTATAAATTGAATTTGGAAATATTTCTAAGTACTGATATGGTTCGAAAATATCCTGTTATGGATATAAGTATTCGAAATTGTTTCCAAATATTGAAATATTGAAAGAGATTTGAATATATATCTTTGTAAAGATATTTTGAAATAAATGTTTTGAAGATTTATAATATGGTCCTAGTGACTGCTTATGTATGTAATTTGATAGTTAAATAACCGACTATCAAATCTGGCCAAATTCATTGATCGTTTCGAAAAGACTGGGATCAGATTTAATTATTCGGAAACCACTTCGATCCAATTTGAGCGTTATGAATTGTGAAATCTTAAGGATAATGAAGACGGTGATCTTTGAAGAGATTGGCTTGTTCAGACCCAAAACAGCTTGTATAGATGAATGTTATCATTGCATTGTTGCTTGGAAGGCAGTGTTAGCATTCTAAGTGGGATTGCTATTCAAAAAGGTAAACGTAGCCTCAAACCTCATCAACCAGAAAATGACTAGAATAGGGCATGCAGCAGGGCTAAGTAGGTCGCTCCCATTAGGGTATGTCATTATCTTTCTAGATTACCCTATTTTTATGGATTTGGTTGTGCATGAGATATCTCGATTAAGGTTGGAAGACCAGGACGATGACATATTCGGTACAACTAGTCAAGTAGTAGGCCGGTTCTATGTGGCAGGGTACAAGGTGTTCTTGTCAGACCCGGGTGCATTGATATAGAGATTCACCCTTCGGAGGTAGCTCCTTACCTGGTCATAGTATGGAATCCATACTCTAATACGTGCCTTTACGGTTTTGATTGTAGAGCCTAGTATGTTGGAATTTAATTAATGTAACAATTTCGGCTATTTTAATAAGTATTTGTACTTAGACATTATTATAATATCACTGGATTTTCTGTAAAAGTGTTTTGGTTATCGTAAGGTAAAAACCCGTCGTGTTTATGTGTGGCGTGATCTTACGAGATGCCTTTTGATTTCAAAGATTTTCTTATAATTTTAAATCCATTTAGGTGTGTTTTCTCACGCTAGTTTTCTAGACTGACTCGGGTGTTATTTTATTATAATGCTCGGGTCGGATCGAGTATATTACAGATTAGTTGGATGCTTGGAGTTTCAAGAGACGAGTTGGAGGCCTAGAGATGTATAAACGTAGATGGTTATTTTTCCACTATATTCATTGGTGTGTTATCAGCAATTGTGAGGACAGGCGGTTATAACTGTCCAGGCTGAAATAGGTTGGTATACTCTGATTGATGTCTATATATACATATATTACAAATTTTGTTTTGTGTAAAGACTGATGATATATTATAGTTTATTCGTTCCACTATGAGATTCTATGTTGTTTAGTTTTCTTCTTATCTTCTTTCTTCTTCTTTTCCCTTAATAATCAGGTTTTCCGGCCTTCGATTTCTCGGCATGAAATACAATGGGTGTATTAGTGTTAATTTTTCGAGGGTGGAAAAAAGCCTGGTCGTTACAAACTAGGCAGGCGCTTATCTTTTTAAAAGTGAACCTTGGTTTCGACCCTAATGATAACATTGCTTTCGACACCCTACATTCTGCTACTTACCAATTCACTTTGTACCAATACCCTTGATACAATGTGCATTGGTTTCGACTATGAGGGTTTCGACAGGGATGGTTTCGACTGAGATGTAGTGGAGGTAAAGGAGTCGAAAGGTGCCTCCGAATTAGGTGGAACAACCTTTTTCTGAAACGCTGATTTATAGCTAATTATTGCAATTACTTTATAACTAACCTGCCTGTTGTAATTCCTTGATTGGCCACTTTAAAACTTTTCAAATACTTTACCATTAAATAGTCGCGTTTATCAAATATAAATCTGAATAAATTTAAACGGCTAAGCCTTTCCATTTAAAAAATTCTAGTATTTGCAAATAAGTCCTTCAATTGAAATAATTTATTTTCCCAAGTAAATCATTTGGGAAAAATTCCCAAAAATCACATAAATTCAATTTCATCGTGTAATAAAACATATTAAAATTTCAGACCCAATTTCTTCCTGAAATACTTGAAATAAATTTTAAAACCAATTATATCATAATTTCCCTTTATAAATTCATAACAAATTTTCTATAGCTTGGAAAATTCTGAAAATCAAAATCCATCTCCAAAATCATGTTTTACTTAACATAATTTTTTTTCCATGGCATTCTAAAATCATAAACTCTCCGTTTACCCTAAAACCGTGCTAATTCATATGTTATTGATTTAAAATAAATCAAACATAATATAGTTCTAGCATATCATCATCCATATCAACATAAATACAAATTTAATCATAAATCTGAAACATATAATCAAAGAATAAAATAGAGATGGTATAAAACTATTATTCACCTTAGATTTTGATAAGGAATTTGAGATTTGTTGTTGCTAACTCCTCCCTAACTTTGATCCTTAGTTTAAGATTGTTATCTTCCTCTTTTCCTCCTTGTTAATGGCCGGCTCTTAGGGTTTTTGCCTTTATTTTTGTTTGAGAAAAATGAACATGAATGGACAATTACAAAAGGTCATAGCCATGTAAAATGAAATGGTTATTTTACTAATATGCCCATGTGTAATTTAATTAGTTTACTAACCCAATTAAGCCCATTTACTTTATTAATAAGCACGACCCTATATATTTAGTTTATTTAAATCTCAATCCCCACATCACCATTACTCTATTTAATTTATCTAATTAAATTTCCTGAATAATGTTATCAAAAAATTAGGGATGTTACATTCCTTTAGCCAGGAGTAGTGGTGAGACCAATGGCTTCTTCGTCCATCGCCCTTGGTTGAGTGCGTTGACCCGGCCCGATAGCAGGATCAACTGCTTAATTGACCGTCACTCTACGCCTGGTTGCTTTAGCCAAGCCTAACCAAGGACCAAAGGCTTTTTTTTCCATCTCCCTTTGATGGGTGCATTGCCCTAGCCTGATGTCGGGATCAACGGCTTAGTTGGCCATCACTCTGTGGATAGTATTTTTGGCTAGGCCTGGCTACAGGACCAAAGGCTTTTTCATCAATCTCCCTTGGATGGGTGTGTTGACTAGGCCCAACGGTAGGACAACGGCTTAATTGACCATCACTCTTTGGATGGTCGCTTTGGCCAGGCCTAACTGTGGGACCAAAGGCTTCTTCGTTGAGGTCAACAGCTTAATTGACCATTACTCTTCGGATGGTTGCTTTGGCCAGGCCCGTCGGGAGGACCAAATGCTTTTTTGTCCTCTTTCGAATCTAAAGGACGCTTTTGTTCAACAAATCTTACCTACCTCGTTAGGTTGGAAGTTAAGTTTGAACGTGTGCATTTCAATTTTTGGGGCAATTATTTAGACGATATTCCTATTTCATCCAATAAGTTATTCTTGATAATTTGCTTTATTCATCCAACATCGTGAAGTATGTCCTCAAGTGTTCAGCATTTCGAGTCCTTCTTATTGCACTTCCATCATGTTTACTTAATCGATATGTCCCTAATGGTATTACCTCATGAACGACTAGTGGAACTTCCCAGTTCGGTCAGGCGGGACCATATATGGGGTCCTTTGTGTTCGTTATTATTTTCCTCAAAACCAAGTCTCCTTTTTTGAACGCCCACTCTTTCACTTTTGAATTATAATATTTTGTGATTCTGCATTCATATTCTACAGTTCGGAAGGTAACTTAGTCCCTTAATTCTCTAAGTAAGCCAAGTGCTTCGACATGAGGGAACTTCGACTTCAACAGGTAACATTGCCTCAAATCCATAGGTTAAGGGGTACAGAGTGTGTCCAGCAGCAGTCCTTGCAAATGTTCGATATTACCGTAAAACGAAAGGAAGTTCATTTACCAAATTTCCTTTAGCCTTCCTTAATCATTTTTTCAAAATGTTCTTTATCGTTTTATTCGCCGCCTCCGCTGCTCTGTTGGCCTTTAGGTGCGCCACTGATGAAAAACCTTTTATGATTCCATTCTCTTCGTAGAAATGAGTAAACTCCTCACTCTTGAATTGGGTTCCATTATCAGAAATAATCTTTTTTACGAGTCCAAATCTTTGTACTATATTCTTAGTAATGAACTTTGAAATCTTTCTAACACTTATGGTAGGTAGGGGCTCAGCTTCCCCCCACTTATTTAATAATAGATTGCTACTACAACAAATTTTTCTCCTCCTTTTGAGATTGGAAGAGAACCCTTCAAATCAATCACCCATAATTCAAAGGCAATGAATTGGAAATGGTAGTTAGATCGCTTGAAAGAAATCGCGATATTTTAGAGAATTGTTGCACTTGTCATACTTTTTAACATAAATTATGGCCTCTTCTGTCATTCGGGGCCAATAATATCCTTGTCTCATTACTTTTTTAGCTAGTTTTATTCCATTGGAATGATCTTCACAAAACCCTACATAAGTTTCCATTAACAATCTTATTCCCGTTTCTAGTGTAATGCACTTAAGTAAGGTGTCAAATATCCCTTTTTATATAATTGTTCGACGATGGATTTTCTGTCGGTTTAGAAATCCGTCGAACGAATTTAGAAATAAAATATAACCGCAAGCGCACGACGTACACTTGTAGTACGTGGCGAATACGGGTCGATCCGCAGGGAATTGATGATTTTAAAAATCTATTCAATCAAATTAAACCAAAGTCGAGTGAAAGTTAAGCTAGAGAATTAGAAAATTAGCTAACTAGCTAAAAGAAAAGAGATGCAAATATAAGAGTTAAATGACAATTTAGAGAATAAATCCACTCTCTAGATCATGTAGTTCAACACATATAAAATTATAATCTCTCTTTTATGGTCATTAGTGCTTTAATTGATGTGCTTATCATAAGTATGGCATATTTTTGCTATTGATTAGCCAACATAAGCCATCAAACTATAACACACCCCTTAAACCACTTACTAACTTTCATGAAATTTGACAATGAAAATGAAAATGAAATCTATTTTAAGTATGGCCTATTAACTATTGATTAGAAATATAGACCATCAAATTTTAATTTCAAATCACTTTCTTTTGCCATAATCATATTTTGATGAAGAGGCAATTAGTGTTAGTGATTTTTTAAGCATGGCCTATCAACAATATAGGCTATCAAATTCAAAGCAAAAAACAACTAGTAAACCATTTCTATCATCATCATTAAGCACAAAAAGAGAGCATGAATTAACAAATAGTTGAAGCTACATAATTAGAGAGCTTCATTACCCATAAATTGAAGGGGTTTAGCCTCTCATATTTGTCATTTGATTAACAAATGTAGCTTGCAACATGAAAGCAAAAAGAAAGCAAAATGAAAGCTAAATGAAAGAAAACTATTCTAATTGCATAAAAGAAAATCTACACTACTAGCATGAAAGGAAATGAACATGTAATTAAAAGGAAACAATAATTACATTACATAAAAAAAAGTTACATGAAGTAGAAATGGCTAAGTAGCCATGAAAAGAAAGAAGAGAACTTGATTTATTTTTGAGCCTAAACTAAACTAAAGAGAGACTAAGGGAGGAGAAGGTTACATGAAACATAAGGGGTCTTTATACATGTATGAAACCCTAATTCATATTTTTGGGGAATGCCCAAAATACCCTTGAGAAAGTATGGAGGCCAAGTAATCATTAGCTTCTACTAATCATTATTTAAGTGTACATGAAGCCATTAATTCCATAAGCATGTGCATTAGCCTCTAATTTGTACATCAAGGTAGGTGGGTAGGTAGAGTCCTCCATTATCATGCCTTTGAATTATTTCCATCTTCATTTCTTTATCTTCACTCTTGTGCATGCATACATCTTTATGAAACCACTTGTATATGAAGCCAAATTCCTATAAAATAATATAGAAATTTCCAATTAAATTTTCTCAAATTAATATATGCACAAAAATGACCATTTTGCCCTTGGATGAAGATGAATATGTGACGATTTGAAAATAATATGACTTTTGGTTTAAACAGGTTAAAATGCCCGATATGATCATTTATTTAATTTAAATAGATTAAATATGGTGGTAAAAATATGCACATTTACGTGCACATCAATAATACTTCATCAATTATGGTATACGAAGGGGCTTGATACCTTAGTTTTCGTGTCTCTTTCTTTTCCTTTGGTAAGATTCATTTTTGAATATATTCGACTAAGGGTGTCATTCAAATACCAGTGTATGGGTTTTTACGAGCACATATCCTTTTTCGATTTTCCCTAACATTACTATCCTCTTAGGGATTGTCCTAATGATTTGATTGTTAACGAACTTGAGATCTAGTTAAAACCAAAGCTTCTTTGCTTAATTCATCTTTCTCTTCTTAAATACTTGGGTTTCGTTGAAATCCAATATGTACAATTTTAACTTCATGTGCTCCTCGTGAACTTGCCAGCTTTTCTAAAGAATCCGCTTGTGCATTCTTCTCTCTTGGTATTTGGTGTGTAGAGAAATCCTCAAAGTGAACCAACATCTCATGGATTCTTTTGACATATTGGGCTAATCGAGCGTCTTTAGTTTGGAATGTCTTCTTTACTTGATTTACCATTAATTACGAATCACTAAATTTTCTATTTTGGGAATTTTGAGCTGGCGCACTAAAGTTAACCCTGGGATCATTGACTTATATTATGCTACATTGTTGGTTGTTGAAAAGCCTAATTTCATAGCATAATGAAGCCTATGCCCATCAGGGGTAATCATAACATATCTTGCTCCTGCACCATGTTTGTTTAATGCTCCATCTACATATAACTATCATTTTAGCTCTAGTATTTCTTTCTCTAATTGTTCCTCTATGAATCCTGTGCATTCTGCAACAAAGTTTGCCAAAGCTTGTCATTTGATTAATGTTCTAGGTAGGTATTCAATATCACATTGGCTTAATTCCACTCCCCATTTTATCAGTCTTCTTGATATTTTGGGTTTACTCGGAACTTACCTCAATGAGTAGTCAGTTAGGACTTTGATTGGATGAGCTTGAAAGTAAGACATTAGCTTCCATGCTGATAATAATAAGCAATACGCTTGTTTTTCTATAACCAGGTACTTAGTTTCAACATCTTTTAGTCTTTTACTGGTGTAGCAAACCGAGAATTAGATTCCATTTTCCTCTCTTACCAAAACCAAATTGATGGCATGTTCGAATACGACCATATATAGAAATAAGTCCTCTCCTTCTACTGGGCTTGAGAGTGTCGATGGTGTTTTTAGATGATTTTTCAACTATTGGAAAGTTTTTTTACACTCCTCTGTCCATTCAAAAGTTTGCTTCTACTTAGTTACGTCAAAAAAGGGAATACATACGTTTGTTGTTTTAGATATGAATCGATTAAGAGCCACGACCCATCCATTTAATCTCATCACCTCCTTACATGTTTTAGGTTATTCCATATCCCTAATAGCATTTTTGATCGGGTTTGACTTCGATTCCTCTAACACTTACAATATATCCTAAGAACTTTCCGGATTGGATTTTGAAAGATCACTTTTGGGGATTCAATTTCATTTTATACTTCCTTATTACGTTAAACATTTCACCCAAATCGTCTACATGATTCTCCCATTTCTTAGATTTCACTTGCATGTCATTAAAATAAACGTCCATGTTTCTCTCTATTTAATTTTTGAACCATCTATTCATGAGTCATTGATACGTTTCCCTTGCATTTTTTAATCTAAACGACATCACTTTGTAGCAGTACATTCCCCAATCTGTGACAAAGCTTATATGTTCCTCGTTAGGTTTAAGCATTAGAATCTTATTATATCCTGAGTAAACATCCATAAAAGATAGCATTTTATGGCGACTAGTCGCATCCACTAGTTAATCATTATGGGAAGTGTATACCAATCCTTCGGGCATGCTTTGTTGAGATCCGTATAATAGACACATGTATTCCAACTTCCCGTTAGACTTCTTTACCGGCACTGGTTTGTCAACCATTTTAGTAAAACACATCTCTTATGGCATCGTTCTCTAACAACTTTTTCATCTCCACCTTTAATGTCGCGGTGTGGGTTTTGTCAAACAACCTTTTCTTCTGCCTTACTGGAACAAACTTTGGGTCAATGTTGAGCGCATGGCACATTACGGATGGTCAATTCCTTCCATGTCTGCATGGGTCCATGCAAATATATCTATGCTTGACTGTAGAAATATGATCACCTTTCTTTAATTTTCTTGTTCATTCCTTTACCAATTTTCATGATTTTGGTAGAGTCAAGGGAATCTAATTTTACCTCTTCCAAGATTTCCATCAATTATGTGTTCTCTCACCTATCCCTCGAATCTATGTCCTATATTATTTCCTCCAAAACCTCTTTCACAACATAAACAATTTGGTTTAATCAACATACTTCCTTTTCCTTGCTTTGAATTTATCTTCCTTATTAATCACTCAGTTTATAATTGAAGGAAAGTTTGACTTATTCGCCTCAGATATCAATTCTCGATGACTGATATGCATGGGCTTTTGGTTTGGATCACATTTATTTCATGCGGGTCCATATCATGATCCTATCATTTTATTAAAATGCTCAAGTATGGTGAAATACACTTCACACAAATTAAACTGCTCACAACGAACAGTTCCCTATTCCATTTTGTAGAGAAATTTAACTACAAATGTTTTGGCTATACGAAAGTGTCAATCTCATCAAATGTCGGGCTTCTAAAGAAAGCATTATGGTAATAGCGTTGATCCATGATCACAAACAATGTCTCAAACATTCTTGAATGTGGAGGGGTGCCGATTTGGACAAACAATTTAATTTGATCCACTGGAGTAGGACCTCTATAATTGAATCCAAAGATCGACTCTAGACTAGGTTCCAGTTTTTCTTTTGGGATTCCCATTTGTTTGAAAGCACCTTTGAAAATGACACTCACCTCGATGCTTATGTCTATTAGAATTTTGGATATAAGTTAGAGTCTTATTTGGGCAGTTATCATAAGTGGGTTATTGTGGGGATGTCGGATTCCTCTCAGCTCTTTAGGAGTTACTACCAAATCTGGCATTTTGATTACACTTTTAAAAGGCTTCAATAGAGGCTCATCGTTTATTGAGTAGATCCTTTCTTAGCCTCTCTCACATACCTACTTTTCGATCCATTGGTCAGGCTGCTATGTGTGGTCCTCCATGGATCAAATCGATATGGTTCATTGGTTGCAATAAATCTTATGGAAGCTCACTTTCCATGATGTTGGCATTGTTGGTGGGTGGCTTTTCATTACACGTGGGTTTTTGATCAATCTTGACAAAATGGTTGGAGTACTCCTTTCCTAATCATATTCTGGATGATCCATGCCAAGGCCCTATGATCATCCATTTTATGGCTGTTTACATTATGGTTGGCACAGTAATCTCCCCCTTGTTCGGCTCAGGTTCATCTTTGCTTTAAATAAAACTAGGTGGTCGAGTTCATCCTTCGTAACATCATATATATAGGAGATTGGCTAGTTTTATACAACAGCATTTGCTTTGGCAAATTCTTCCCATCTTCCCTTCTTACTTGGGAGTGGAATGTTCCCTTTCTCCTTTTGATTTCTTCCATTGTGAAACATTTCATACATTCGCACAAACTTATCAGCTTGAAAGTGGAAATCTTGTATGTCTTTGCATCCATGAATGTATGGCTCTTTCCAAAATGGTGTAACGAACCCACCACAATATCCCACCATGATTCCCAGAGCTATGTGGTTCGCATCCATGAATCCATTAAACAAGATTTGACCTCCATCAATTTTTCTCTATCACTTATTGTAACGACCCCACCGCGCTACCCATACTATTAATGAACATTTTAAATAATATCGTCTAATAATATAGAGAATACGGCTTGTTAAGGGTGACCAAATGTGAATATATCTTTAATCTAACACTGACACGTCACACTTACTCTTTTTGCTAAATATCTGGAATGAAATTTTGACATGTACAATCTTAGTTTAAAGCAATAAACACATCGATTTCTCAAAATCAGAACAATATATACATCATATAACAATAGTCACATATCATAGTGGATAATTTACATCGTATACAATACATATTGTGGGACTACAAAATGAGAAACTAGACTCACATAATATACATCCAACATAAGTCACTATGTCAAATAGTATAGATCCTATAGTACAATATATGAATATACCACATGTTATCCGACGTTTTGACCGGCTATATTCGAACTGATTGGACAAGTTAGATTCGACTGACATCAAGGTCAGTAAGTCCTGGGCGATGATTGTGGGGTCCAGAAGTCAAGTACAGATGGTAATCTGAAACTGTGGAATTGAGAGATATGCAATGCAGGATGTTCGAAGTATGGAATATGGTTCAACATATAGGA
The DNA here is from genome assembly GCA_030737815.1 of Allium fistulosum. Classification (NCBI taxonomy): domain Eukaryota; kingdom Viridiplantae; phylum Streptophyta; class Magnoliopsida; order Asparagales; family Amaryllidaceae; genus Allium; species Allium fistulosum. The sequence goes on along the minus strand of CM060904.1, from coordinate 284,329,910 downwards.
GGGATTGGCTATAATCAACCTCCATCATAGGGATCGGTATATTTCAGGAAGCAAGTGCAATTTAATAGAAAACAATTAGTATCTTAAGCTCTGCAAGTCTAATGCATATGAAATTTTGTGAGCAAGGTATAGGGACGCTAGGGAGCCTACCCTATGGATCGCACCTCAAAAGGATGGAGTAAGAGGGATCGGGCCTCTTCCCTCAATAGGGATCAGTTGAAATCATAAGGCAATTCATATTGAAACAAAAATCAAGCAATAAATCAAGTCCAATTGGCATGAAAATTAGAGGCTAAGCATGTTTAAACATGGGGAAGCTATCATAGGGATCGCACAGCCAAATTCCTCCAAAATAGAGATCGGTACCGATCCTTATTCTTTAGGATTTTAGCCATGCGATCCCTCCTATGGTCCATATGGTTCTGGAGGTCCTATTGCCGAATTTTCAGAGAGATATTTTTCCATCTTCATGTATAAATACAAGCTTTGTTGTTCATTTTCGGGACTTTTACGCTGCTAGTTGCTTCGTACTCTATTGCAACTAAGGATTTTTATCTGATCCCTATTGTACTCAGTTTACAAAGCGATTAATAAAGTAATATATTCAAAGTGGACATATGCAAACAACCCCAAACCATTATGATTTATTGTGTTTGTGTTCTTTCTTTGATTTTCTTATATTAAATTGCTTATTTCCTCTGTTTTCATTTTATATTCTTCATTAATTTCTCTTCAAAACTTCTATTGGGTGTTTGTGCCAACTTTCAGTGCAAACATTTTGGTGCTCTCACTGAGAATCTTGATTTTCAGCTTATTCGGATCCCTTAGTTGTTATTGAATTACATAAATCCCTAAATGAGATCCATAACTATCTTCCGGAAACTTGCTTACTTTATTAAGATTTGCAAAAGTCTAAGTAAAGCTATCTATAATTGTTAGGAACACCAGAACTACTTCTCAGAACGTAGAACGAAATGAGAATGCTAGCATCCAGCAAAGAGGCTCGAGTAATCAACCAGTGGATGTGAATGCTACCAATCCGGTTGATTTCCAAAATCCAGCCGATTCCACTACAAGAGCTAAATTCTAGAATCTGATGAGAGAGCTTGTGGATAGTCGTTGACAATTGAATCAGCAGATTCAGGCCAATATCGATCTAATAAACCAACTCAGTGCACTACAGCATGGAAAAGCTAAGAAGGACCCTACCCCTTACTCTGCATCGGAGAGTTCTAATTCATCGAACGAGTATCACAAACGTAGGCGCTATAGAATTGATGGATATCCAGCAGAAGCTTTGGGGCATCAGCATGCAAACCTCCCTATTCTACCAAGAGCGATCGGTGTCGATTCCTCCATAGGGATCGGTAACGATCCCTCCTCCAGAGGAGGAAACTTACCTATCCATGCTGGAACCCAAGATGGAGCTATTGCAACAAATTTGGATGCTAGAGTTCAAGTGGATGTCGACCCGCTGCTTCCCCGGAATGATGATGAAGTGAATGTATGTGATATACGCCGAGAAGATGTCGAGCCAAGAAGGTATGGAACAACATGTAGATATCGACCGGACCATTCCCGTGAGGTAGAGTACGACTACCGCTTGGCCCCAACTATCCAAACGTCGGACTTGTCGGCCATGGTTAGACAGCTGGTAAGGGAAAGTTAAGGCTTAACTAATGATGATTTAGGGATTTCATGAAGCCATACCCTATTTACTGATAATATCTTACATGTCAAGTATCCAAGAAGGTTCAGTATGATGTCGATGCTTGCCTATGAGGGAAAGACCGACCCTAAGCAGCATATCATGAGATATGAATGGCTGATGGATTCCGCGCAAGCAGATGATGCAACCAAGTGTAGATGTTTTCCTATTACTCTCTATAGAATAAAAACAATGTGGTTTATGAGATTACACCCACGGTCGATCCCTAGATTTGATGATTTAGCAACAAAGTTTATGGAGCAGTTTCGTATCCATGCAACTAGCCCCAAAGATGTAATGTCCCTATCCAGCATGATCCAGGCTCCGAGAGAATCACTAAATGATTATTTGGAGAGATTCCATACAACTGTCACAGAATTTAGTGTTCCTAATGACCATGCAATATTGATGGCGATAACAAGCGGGATTGATCCAGAATCAGATTTTGGCAATTGGTTAGCTTGTAAGCCACCCGCAACATTAAAACACTTCTATGCAAAGGTGGCTCAGTATTTGAGGAAAGATGAAGCCGAATGCTCTAGGACCAAGTGGAGAAGGAGTACATAGTAACATTATAGTGAAGCAAACTGATGATAGTTCTGGAAAAGTTCAAGTGGATCTCCAAAACAAACCCAATCAGTAAAAGAAAGGTGGAGATAGGAGCCGAGAACGAAAGAGGGATTCTAGAAATGGAAAGCCTAGGATTTTGATGTATGATACCTACACGCCACTCAATGCATCCCTAGAGAATGTCTATTTCTCTACCTGCAATACCATGCAGTATAGGAAGCCGCCTCTAAAAGAATTAACAGAGAAGCAAAAACAAATTGGAAAAGTTTTTCTGTTTCAAGAATGTTATAGTCATAACACAAATGAGTGCAGGCATCTCTAGGATATTATCAAAAAACCGATTCGAGAGAGAAAGTATAGCGGTTTGTAAAGGCCTCTTAGGATGGCGGGCAAGGGACATCCGACCCCAACCAAGGACAAGCACCGCACAGGGCTGAGGAGCCTGCACGGAATGGTGGAAGATTAGTAATCAATACAATAGTCGAAGGATAGCATCCAATAGATAAGAGTTGGCATGAGATGGAGTGCTACGCTAGCGCGATCAAGCATGTGAATCTTGAATGTTGTTCGAGTACGGAAGATGGATCTCCGGAAAAGCAGCAGCGTACAATGATAGATGACATTGTGTTCAGAAACAGATATGCGGATAAGGTCGAGGCACCGACGATCGACCCAATGGTCATTTCGGCCATGATCGGCCCCGCATTGTTGAGGAGGATTTTGGTTGATTGTGGAAGCTCCATGCATGTAATTTTCGAAAAAGCCTATGATCAGATAAGGATGGAAGCCAAGGTCCTCAAACCGACTCGAGCCTGCATTCATGGCTTTAACGGTGCTGCGACTAAAGCTGTTGGTTATGTTGAATTTCCCGTAGAGTTGGGAGAAGGTAACCGAAGAAGGGTGGGGATGTTGCTATTGGGTTAATAAGAAAAAGAATAGCAGCAGCTCAAGATAGGCAAAAGAAATTTGCAGATAGGAAGAGAAAGCAAGTGGAATATGAAGTGGGAGACTTTGTTTTCATCAAGATTTCACCTATGAAGAAAGTCTTGAGATTTGGCAAGCAAGGTAAGCTCACACCAAGGTATGTAGGACCCTATAAAATTCTGGAAAGAATTGGTTCATTGGCTTACAAATTAGAACTACCAGAGGAAATGAAAGCAATGCATAATGTTTTTCATGTGTCCCAACTTAGAAGATGGGTACATGATAAAGAAGACATTTTGGAAGAGCCTACCAAAATTCAAATAAATCCTGACTTGGTTTATGAAAAAGAGCCAGTGGGGATTGTAGCCAAGGAAGAAAAGAAATTAAGAAGCAAAACCTTGAAACTAGTTAAGATCCAGTGGAGTAGTGATCCTAATGACTGCACATGGGAGTTAGAGGATAAGATTAGGATGGATTATCCTAAGCTTTTTGCAAAGTAAAAGGTATTTTTTTTTTCTCTGGAAAAATTTGTTATGCATGGTTGATATGGTTGAATTTGTTTGCTTATGCATATGTTTGATAAGTTTTCAGAAAAGAAAATGATGCTTGTTATAAATGTTATAAAAATTGTGAGGACACAATTCCTAAAAGGAGGGGTGAATGTAATACCCCAAAATTTTGTGAAAAATCATTTTTGTAAAATGATTTAATTTTTGAAATATTTAGATTTAAATATGGTGAAATTTTTGGAATAAATAGTGTGCAAGTATATGTGTGCACATGTACATTGAAAATAGCACAAGGAAGAGATTTAAAAATCTCTGAATATATATATATATATATATATATATATATAGGAAAGTAAATTCCTTATTTAAAGCATTGGATTGTAATTTAAGCATAAAGTTAAAAATGAAGTATATGCTTAAATGTATTTTCTGTGAAACAAGGGGAGATTAAATAAATAAATATTTTTATTTATGTTTTCACTTGTATATTCTATGAGCAGAAAAATGTCAAGCTAAGCAAAAGAGTAACATTAAATAGGTATAAAGCATAAAACAGGTATGTATGTTATGTATAGACAGGAATAGAAAGAAGGGGGATTTCCAAAAATGAGCAAATGGATAAATATAAAATATGGTAGTCACACTTTTAACATGACTAGGTGAGTGGCCATTTTTCTGAAAAAGTAAAGGGAAGAAAATACTGCCTTCAACTAATTATTATGGCCGGGGTATTAAGGAGGAAAATGAATGAAAAATGCATGAAGATGGTTAGGTCAGAAATGGAATTTTGTTTTAACAAACCCTAGTGGAAAAATGCATATAAATAGGCAGTTTCAGCCAGTAAAATTATCTTTACCCCGAGCTGCACAAAAATAAGAAAGGAAGAAAAATATTGGAAGGAAGGAGAAAACACTCATACAAGGATTTTCTGGATTAATAAGAAGAAATATTTAGGTGAGTAACCTCACTGAGTTCATGGTATTAAGACCTGAGATGAGGCAGCCACTTTTTATATTGCCATATTTATATTGCTGGTCTTGATGTATATGATTTCATCAATGCCTTTGGATGTCTTATTTTAAATCTGATATGATTTGATATGGATGTTTTTGGTGATCTTTGCTTTGTTGAGACATTTGTCTTTGGATGTGTATCATTACTGTTTTATTTTTACTCAAAAATGTTAAAGTCCAGAATCTTAAAATTATATAGAGAATACTCTCAACTGTTATAGATCTATGGCATGGAAACTTTACAAAAATGTTGGGAGCTGCATTATACTTGGTATAAGTGCTGAGGCTTGAGAAGAAAAATGTTAAGGGTGCAATAGAAATTTTCTAAGTGCTGAGCCCTTAATCAAATCAAAAAAAAAAAGAAACTCACAAGCTAAAATTATGATTGAACCAGATCCTGAATCTGAATCAATCATAAAGGCTTGCAGATCAATATAATAAGAACATGCCATGCCTCCTTTACAGTTGCAAATATTCTTATATTTTACTGAGATCAAGACATATTGACCCCATTTAGGAAATAACTGTCTGCTTATTTCTGAGGAGAATTATGCTAGGAAAAATTATGGATGTTTCCATGTTTGCAGTGACATGTTTACTTAGCATATTTAATAGGATTTAAGTCAATACACTAGTAAATAAACTAGGGAAGGGAAGGCCAAGAAGGCTGCTGGAATGCTTGTCATATTTGAAGTATGCAAGTTGGCACATGGTTTGTTTAAGCCCTGAGATCTTTGTGCAATGATGTGAATTAGTTCATTGCAATGTGTCCCTGTGATTCCTTAATAGCAGATGAGGCAGGAATATAAATTGAATTATACAACCTGTAAATGAAGAAATAGGAATATGAATATTTCTTAGGATTGGTTGGCATGGAACCATGATGGTTCCAGTGAATGCAAATGTTGCAAATAGATAATTATGTTTGCATGGTTATGTATGCAAGTGTAAGAGTGATAGATGAATATATCATACCAGAATCAACTTATTTATACCATGTTAAAGTAATTGGATGCAGAAATTTGCTTAAATAACTAGTTGGTACTCTTACATTCTCTGTTGCTTAATATCATGAATGTATTGATGTTACTCATACCAGATCTTAGATCTGACCCTTGTTTGCTCATGGCATATGGGGTGTCTCATTTTAAAATGAGGCAGCCACTCATGCTCTTTCAGGGAACGCAGGCACTAAGTAGAAAATGAAGTTATGGCTATTATGGAGGAGTGAATGAACATGCTAGCTAGTTTCAATAAGAGCTTAAATTGATTATATCTGCATGTATTCAGGAAAAATTATGTTTCTAAGATTTCCAGTCATGTAATGAATATTTTATGGTTAGTGATCAAGTTGCTCTTATGCTCTGTAAAGTGTTAGATTAAATTAGTTGTTCTGTCGAAATCATTGTGTGTTAAGGTTTGATTTGTTTTTGAAGTAGTGTTTGGGATATAAACAAGAAAAATATGCTCAAGCATTAGCTATAAAAATCTGGTAAGAAATATACAATTATGTGAGCAGTTTCCTTGCAATTATATTATGTATTGGACAATCTTAAGTATTTTAAAAACACTGAGTTTTGGAGTAAATTTAGAATTTACCTTGAAAAATACCTTTAAGTATCTAATTGTTTTTCCTCTGAATTATGTCTACAAATGGTTCAAGTCTACTTTTTAAATTGTTTTGAGAGAGGTAATTGTATGGGAAGGCTTCAGGTATGATGCAAATGACTGGCATTTCAATTGCCATGATCAGATACCTGGCATGACACTAGGCACATGAGTTAACCAGCTTCAAATAAGTGAAGTTTTGGTTGATTATGTTTGATTGTGTTTTGACAGTAAAATGCCTTTCAAAAAAAAAGAGCTTTGGGTTATTTAGCAAATGTTTTACCATAACCAATTTTCAAAGTCATAACAGATATACCATCTGGACAGGTTTACACCAGCAAACCTGGAATTATTCTTATGAATATTTTTAAGTTCAAATTCTTGACATAGCAAATCTTATGCAAATACACAACACTATTTGTCGTGTGGGCTAAGATTAAGGCAAACAAGTCACATAGGTTGAATCTTAAATAAGAAAGTTTTTTTTTAGAAAATACATAAGTGGAAAATGATAAGTGAATATATCATTTCTGGCCTTAGCCAAATATCAATACCTTTGATCCATGATCTGAAATACAAATTTCAAGAATCTTGGAATTTAACTGACATGGTAAAATTGATATTAAAACTATCAATTAGAATGAGCAAGTTCTTATGAATTAAATATGCATAGGATTTACTGACTTATTACAAATATTCAAAAGTATATAGTAATAAACTTTAGGCAGAATTGCTAAAATCTAAATCAAACAGAATGCTCTTGTACAACAAATAAAAATAAAGTATATACTCTGAATTCAAACAAGAGGAACACATACATCTTCATATGTATGTGTATGTTATTAGAAATACACTGATATATTTATATTGGTAAATTATTTTGATCCTGGATATGTTTTGTTTATTGGAGAAAGAAAATGACCTTGGGAAATATATTTGTAATGAATGATATATCTATATATCATCTCTTAAAAAAAAATCCTTATGAAATTAGGGTAGAAATAGGAGGGTCATTTCAGTTGGTATCAGAGCACTTGGTTGCATTGATTGCTAAGTAATATAGAAATGTATTATGTCTGTTTGTTTTGGATGAAATAATTTAGATAAGAAAATAGAAATTATAGAAGTACTCATAATATACTAATACCATTTGCCCAGAATTTAGTTAGCAGACCATGGTAGGAAGAGGATCTTATCACAATGCAGGACCCAGTGCACCTCAAATGCTTGATATGCAAGAATTTGTGAGGGTTTTAAGAGAAGGGATTGGGCATAGGCCTGAGAACCCACATGAAGAGCTTTCAAAACTACTAAAGACTTATTCCAATTTGGGAGGCAGGAGTTTTGAAGGAACTGAGAGTGTGATGGAAATTCAAGCATGGTTGAGAACACTTGATAGGATTTTCAATGACATGCAGTTAGATGACCAAAGGAAGAGGCAAGTAGCTTCAAGACAACTGAAAGGGGTAGCTTTAAGCTGGTGGGAGGTGATCATAGCCGGAAGAAATGAAAATGAAATCACTTGGAATCAGTTCAAGGAGATGTTGGAGGCAAGATTTGTACCAGCATCAGCCAAGACCACTTTGCTTGAAGAATTTATCAAACTTAGGCAGGGAACTTTGAATGTCACTGAATACACTCAAAAGTTTGAGGGGCTATCCAATTATGGAGCAATGCTAGTGGCAGATGAAGCATCCAAAAATGATAGGTATATAAAAGGTCTGAACCCAGGACTTAGCAGGGCTATGCTACCATATGCAGATAGAACTTTTGATCAAGTAATTGATCTGGCCTTGAAACTGGAACAACATGACAAAGAAAGAGAGAAATATAGGAATTTTAAGAGCAGCAACAAGAAGGATAAGGGAAGATATCACCCTTATGATAAAAAGAAGGAGGAGGCAGACAACAGGAAGAGTAAAGACACAAAAGCCAATGATACTAAGAAGAAATTGGTTTGCCATCATTGTGGTAAAGAAGGACACATCAAACCAAGGTGCCCAGAGTTAAAAGGAGGAGCCTTCAAATGCTACCTATGTGGGAAAGAGGGGCATATGAAGAGGAACTGTCCTGAGAATAAACAGCAAGGGAAATTGGCAACTTTGGGAGGTAAAGGCAAATCTGCAGTGGAAATTGATGCTGAAAATCATGGCCAAGTGGAAGGTACGTTACTCATTTGTGCCATACCCATACCAGTAGTATATGATACTGGAGCAACACACTCTTTGATTTCCTATGAATTAGTTAAAGTGTTAAAATTAAACTGCATATTGGTTGAAACCCCATTGCTTGTACAAAGTCCCCTAGGGAGTTCTAGTGTTTTGAACATGAATTGTGTGGATGTGGAGTTAAACATAGGAGGAAATATTTTTATTTCCAATTTATATGTTTTAAATTACCCAAATATAGGAGTTATATTGGGGGTAGATTGGTTAAGGCAATTTAAAGCCATAATTAATTTAGACTCATCCACCATATCATTGCAAAATTCTAGAGGCCAGAGGATCACAGTTCTATGTGAAGTAGCTAAGGAAGGAAAATTATATCATTTAGTTGACTTAGAAAAAGATCTCAGTGAACTAATCATTGAAGAAATTCCCATAGTTAATGAATACTTGGATGTGTTTGGGGAAGTTAAGGGTGTTCCACACCACAGACCAGTTGAGTTTCAAATTAATCTCATTCCAGGAGCAAGTCCAATAATCAAGAAACCTTATAGAATGGGGCCGAGTGAACTGAAAGAATTGAAAAATCAGTTGGAAGAATTAGAAGGCAAGGGATTTATAAGGCCAAGCAATTCCTGCTGGGGTTCTCCAGTAGTGTTTGTAAGAAAACATGATGGTACCTTGAGAATGTGCATAGATTACAGAGAACTAAATAAAGTAACCATCAAGAATAAATACCCATTGCCTAGAATAGATGATCTCTTTGACCAACTCAGTGAAGCTAAAATATTTTCTAGACTAGACCTAGCATCAGGATTCCATCAAATGAAGGTTGAAGACTCAAGTGTTAAGTATACTGCATTTAACACAAGATATGGCTTATATGAATTTATGGTTATGCCATTTGGTTTGACAAATGCTCCTTCATATTTTGTTGATTTGATGAATAGAATATTTAGAGATTATTTAGACAAGTTTGTACTGATTTTTATTGATGACATTTTGATTTATTCCAAGACAGTGGAAGAGCATAAAAATCATTTGCATTTAGTTTTGTCAAGGCTAAGGGAAAATGATTTAAAGGCAAAATTTTCAAAATGTGCATTTTGGAAAGAAGAAGTACATTTTCTTGGGCATGTTATCTCTGCCAAAGGAATATCAGTAAACCCTAATAAGGTAGTGGCAATCCAAGCATGGAAAAGGCCTAGTGCCATCAGTGAGATTAGATCATTTATGGGGATGGCAGGATATTATAGGAGATTTATAAAAGATTTCTCAAAAATATCATCACCCCTTACCAATTTAACTAGAAAGAACCAAGCCTTTGTATGGACAGAAAAATGTGAGCAAGCTTTTATCAAAATAAAGGAAGCTCTGATTAATGCACCAGTATTGAGAGTGCCAGAAGGAAATGAAAATTTAGTTGTGTACACTGATGCAAGTGGCTCTGGGTTAGGGGCTGTGTTGATGCAGCAAGACCAGGTGGTAGCCTATGCATCTAGGCAATTAAAGCCACATGAAACAAGATATGCAACCCATGATCTTGAACTAGCAGCAGTTGTGTATGCTTTGAAACTTTGGAGACATTATTTGTTAGGTGCCAAATTCATTTTGTACACTGATCATAAGGCACTGAAATATTTATTCTCACAAAAAGATTTGAACATGAGGCAACATAGATGGGTAGAGTTCCTAGCTGCCTATGATCTAGATATACTGTATACACTAGGCAAGGCAAATAAAGTTGCAGATGCCTTGAGTAGACAACATGCCAAGGTAGCCATGTTGATGATGGAAGAGTTTAAGGATTTGTCTATACTTACTGATTTGGAAATTGAGGAAAACAGTGAGGTACAAATGATGCCCATTGAAGAAGATGAAGGTAAAGGAAAATTAAGTATGATATCTCTGCAATCAGATTTACATCTTAAGATTGGGAAAATGCAGGAACAAGACCTAAACATGGTGGAAAAGAAAATGCTCATATCAAAAGGGGAAGAAGTAATAAATTATCAAGTTGATAAAAATGGTTATTTAAGGAATAAAAATAGGATATGTGTTCCAGAAAATATAGAATTGAAGGAGGAAATATTAAATGAATACCATAGGAGTAAGTACTCCATACACCCAGGTAGCACCAAGATGTATCAAAATTTGAAAAGAAATCTTTGGTGGAAGGGGATGAAGTCAGATGTGGCCAGACATGTTGCAAGGTGCATGACTTGCCAACAAGTCAAGGCAGAGACACAAAGGCCATCAGGACTAATGCAACCCCTTAGTATACCACAGTGGAAGTAGGAGGATATATCTATGGATTTCATAGATGGTCTGCCTAGATCTAAGAAGGGAAACACAAGTATATGGGTAATAGTGGATAGGCTAACTAAGGTAGCACATTTTATCCCAGTTAGAACAGAAAGAAATGCTCCAAAAAGTGCTCAAATATTCATGAAAGAGGTAGTAAGGTTGCATGGCATACCCAAAACCATTGTGAGTGATAGGGATACCATCTTCACCTCAAGATTTTGGAAAAGTTTTCAAGAGGCCATGGGGAGTGAATTGTGCTTAAAGCACTGCCTACCATCCACAATCAGATGGTCAAACTGAGGTGGTGAACAAAGTCTTAGAAGATTTGTTGAGAGCATGTACACTGGACTTTGGAGGCAACTGGGAAGACCACCTCCATCTAGCTGAATTCACATACAATAACAGTTACCAAAGCACCATAGGGATGGCACCATTTGAAGCCTTATATGGCAAGCCATGTTTATCACCTATATGCTGGGTAGAGACTGGAGAAAGGGCTGTTCTTGGACCTGAATATGTTAAAGAAACTACAGAGAAAATTGGGTTAATAAGAAAAAGAATAGCAGCAGCTCAAGATAGGCAAAAGAAATTTGCAGATAGGAAGAGAAAGCAAGTGGAATATGAAGTGGGAGACTTTGTTTTCATCAAGATTTCACCTATGAAGAAAGTCTTGAGATTTGGCAAGCAAGGTAAGCTCACACCAAGGTATGTAGGACCCTATAAAATTCTGGAAAGAATTGGTTCATTGGCTTACAAATTAGAACTACCAGAGGAAATGAAAGCAATGCATAATGTTTTTCATGTGTCCTAACTTAGAAGATGGGTACATGATAAAGAAGACATTTTGGAAGAGCCTACCAAAATTCAAATAAATCCTGACTTGGTTTATGAAAAAGAGCCAGTGGGGATTGTAGCCAAGGAAGAAAAGAAATTAAGAAGCAAAACCTTGAAACTAGTTAAGATCCAGTGGAGTAGTGATCCTAATGACTGCACATGGGAGTTAGAGGATAAGATTAGGATGGATTATCCTAAGCTTTTTGCAAAGTAAAAGGTAATTTTTTTTTTCTCTGGAAAAATTTGTTATGCATGGTTGATATGGTTGAATTTGTTTGCTTATGCATATGTTTGATAAGTTTTCAGAAAAGAAAATGATGCTTGTTATAAATGTTAGAAAAATTGTGAGGACACAATTCCTAAAAGGAGGGGTGAATGTAATACCCCAAAATTTTGTGAAAAATCATTTTTGTAAAATGATTTAATTTTTGAAATATTTAGATTTAAATATGGTGAAATTTTTGGAATAAATAGTGTGCAAGTATATGTGTGCACATGTACATTGAAAATAGCACAAGGAAGAGATTTAAAAATCTCTGAAATATATATATATATATAGGAAAGTAAATTCCTTATTTAAAGCATTGGATTGTAATTTAAGCATAAAGTTAAAAATGAAGTATATGCTTAAATGTATTTTCTGTGAAACAAGGGGAGATTAAATAAATAAATATTTTTATTTATGTTTTCACTTGTATATTCTGTGAGCAGAAAAATGTCAAGCTAAGCAAAAGAGTAACATTAAATAGGTATAAAGCATAAAACAGGTATGTATGTTATGTATAGACAGGAATAGAAAGAAGGGGGATTTCCAAAAATGAGCAAATGGATAAATATAAAATATGGTAGTCACACTTTTAACATGACTAGGTGAGTGGCCATTTTTCTGAAAAAGTAAAGGGAAGAAAATACTGCCTTCAACTAATTATTATGGCCGGGGTATTAAGGAGGAAAATGAATGAAAAATGCATGAAGATGGTTAGGTCAGAAATGGAATTTTGTTTTAACAAACCCTAGTGGAAAAATGCATATAAATAGGCAGTTTCAGCCAGTAAAATTATCTTTACCCCGAGCTGCACAAAAATAAGAAAGGAAGAAAAATATTGGAAGGAAGGAGAAAACACTCATACAAGGATTTTCTGGATTAATAAGAAGAAATATTTAGGTGAGTAACCTCACTGAGTTCATGGCATTAAGACCTGAGATGAGGCAGCCACTTTTTATATTGCCATATTTATATTGCTGGTCTTGATGTATATGATTTCATCAATGCCTTTGGATGTCTTATTTTAAATCTGATATGATTTGATATGGATGTTTTTGGTGATCTTTGCTTTGTTGAGACATTTGTCTTTGGATGTGTATCATTACTGTTTTATTTTTACTCAAAAATGTTAAAGTCCAGAATCTTAAAATTATATAGAGAATACTCTCAACTGTTATAGATCTATGGCATGGAAACTTTACAAAAATGTTGGGAGCTGCATTATACTTGGTATAAGTGCTGAGGCTTGAGAAGAAAAATGTTAAGGGTGCAATAGAAATTTTCTAAGTGCTGAGCCCTTAATCAAATCAAAAAAAAAGAAACTCACAAGCTAAAATTATGATTGAACCAGATCCTGAATCTGAATCAATCATAAAGGCTTGCAGATCAATATAATAAGAACATGCCATGCCTCCTTTACAGTTGCAAATATTCTTATATTTTACTGAGATCAAGACATATTGACCCCATTTAGGAAATAACTGTCTGCTTATTTCTGAGGAGAATTATGCTAGGAAAAATTATGGATGTTTCCATGTTTGCAGTGACATGTTCACTTAGCATATTTAATAGGATTTAAGTCAATACACTAGTAAATAAACTAGGGAAAGGAAGGCCAAGAAGGCTGCTGGAATGCTTGTCATATTTGAAGTATGCAAGTTGGCACATGGTTTGTTTAAGCCCTGAGATCTTTGTGCAATGATGTGAATTAGTTCATTGCAATGTGTCCCTGTAATTCCTTAATAGCAGATGAGGCAGGAATATAAATTGAATTATACAACCTGTAAATGAAGAAATAGGAATATGAATATTTCTTAGGATTGGTTGGTATGGAACCATGATGGTTCCAGTGAATGCAAATGTTGCAAATAGATAATTATGTTTGCATGGTTATGTATGCAAGTGTAAGAGTGATAGATGAATATATCATACCAGAATCAACTTATTTATACCATGTTAAAGTAATTGGATGCAGAAATTTGCTTAAATAACTAGTTGGTACTCTTACATTCTCTGTTGCTTAATATCATGAATGTATTGATGTTACTCATACCAGATCTTAGATCTGACCCTTGTTTGCTCATGGCATATGGGGTGTCTCATTTTAAAATGAGGCAGCCACTCATGCTCTTTCAGGGAACGCAGGCACTAAGTAGAAAATGAAGTTATGGCTATTATGGAGGAGTGAATGAACATGCTAGCTAGTTTCAATAAGAGCTTAAATTGATTATATCTGCATGTATTCAGGAAAAATTATGTTTCTAAGATTTCCAGTCATGTAATGAATATTTTATGGTTAGTGATCAAGTTGCTCTTATTCTCTGTAAAGTGTTAGATTAAATTAGTTGTTTTGTCGAAATCATTGTGTGTTAAGGTTTGATTTGTTTTTGAAGTAGTGTCTGGGATATAAACAAGAAAAATATGCTCAAGCATTAGCTATAAAAATCTGGTAAGAAATATACAATTATGTGAGCAGTTTCCTTGCAATTATATTATGTATTGGACAATCTTAAGTATTTTAAAAACACTGAGTTTTGGAGTAAATTTAGAATTTACCTTGAAAAATACCTTTAAGTATCTAATTGTTTTTCCTCTGAATTATGTCTACAAATGGTTCAAGTCTACTTTTTAAATTGTTTTGAGAGAGGTAATTGTATGGGAAGGCTTCAGGTATGATGCAAATGACTGGCATTTCAATTGCCATGATCAGATACCTGGCATGACACTAGGCACATGAGTTAACCAGCTTCAAATAAGTGAAGTTTTGGTTGATTATGTTTGATTGTGTTTTGACAGTAAAATGCCTTTCAAAAAAAAAAGAGCTTTGGGTTATTTAGCAAATGTTTTACCATAACCAATTTTCAAAGTCATAACAGATATACCATCTGGACAGGCTTACACCAGCAAACCTGGAATTATTCTTATGAATATTTTTAAGTTCAAATTCTTGACATAGCAAATCTTATGCAAATACACAACTCACTATCTGTCGTGTGGGCTAAGATTAAGGCAAACAAGTCACATAGGTTGAATCTTAAATAAGAAAGTTTTTTTTTTAGAAAATACATAAGTGGAAAATGATAAGTGAATATATCATTTCTGGCCTTAGCCAAATATCAATACCTTTGATCCATGATCTGAAATACAAATTTCAAGAATCTTGGAATTTAACTGACATGGTAAAATTGATATTAAAACTATCAATTAGAATGAGCAAGTTCTTATGAATTAAATATGCATAGGATTTACTGACTTATTACAAATATTCAAAAGTATATAGTAATAAACTTTAGGCAGAATTGCTAAAATCTAAATCAAACAGAATGCTCTTGTACAACAAATAAAAATAAAGTATATACTCTGAATTCAAACAAGAGGAACACATACATCTTCATATGTATGTGTATGTTATTAGAAATACACTGATATATTTATATTGGTAAATTATTTTGATCCTGGATATATTTTGTTTATTGGAGAAAGAAAATGACCTTGGGAAATATATTTGTAATGAATGATATATCTATATATCATCTCTTAAAAAAAAATTCCTTATGAAATTAGGGTAGAAATAGGAGGGTCATTTCACAGACCCCGATGATGAAAGAACTTGTTGGTTTTCTCCGAGTGAATCCTGACGCTTTAGCTTGGACTCACTCTAACATGTGTGGGATCTTCCCTGCCATTGCAAGCCATGCATTGAATATCGCCCCGAGGCACGTCCCGGTGGAACAGAAAAGGCGTGGCATGGATCGAGAGAGATCTGCTGCCCTTAAGGAGGAGGTGGATAGGCTCAAAATAAATGGGTTTATTCATGATGCCCTCTACCCTAAGTGGGTATCTTATCCTATACTTGTAAAAAAAGTTAATGGGAAATGGCGGACATGCGTTGATTACTTAAACTTGAACAAGGCGTGCCCGGATGACAACTTTTCCCTTCCAAGGATCGACCTGCTGGCAGACTCAACCACGGGACACGAATTGCTATCTTTCATGGATGCGTACTCAGGATATAACCAAATCTCGATCAAG
Organism: Allium fistulosum; assembly: GCA_030737815.1. Taxonomy (NCBI): domain Eukaryota; kingdom Viridiplantae; phylum Streptophyta; class Magnoliopsida; order Asparagales; family Amaryllidaceae; genus Allium; species Allium fistulosum. Next base: position 284,313,975 of record CM060904.1, on the reverse strand, counting down.
AAAACACTAGCTTCACTACCCACATTGGATTATATTGTTATGTGGTGATGCCATTTGGATTAAAGAATGCTGGAGCGACCTATCAATGTCTAGTCAACAGAATGTTCAAAGATCGAATCGGAAAAACGATGGAGGTGTCCGTGGATGATATGCTCATGAAGTCGCGATGATCTAGCGACCACATTAGAGACTTGGCAGAAATGTTCGACATCCTCCGATTACAAAATGAAGATCAATCCTCTGACGTGTTCTTTTAGCATTGCATTAGGAAAGTTCTTGGGTTTTATTGTTAATGCCCGCGGCATTGAAGCTAATCTCGGGAAGATCAAAGCTATTCACAACATCCAAGCACCAAAGGCCATCAAACAAGTATAGAGCCTGAATGAAAAGGTTGCTGCCCTAAGTTGATTTATTTTCAGAGCTACCAATAAATGCATTCCTTTATTTGACTTGATTAAAAGAGGGAAAAGTAATTTTGAATGGACGTTGGATTATAAAGACGCATTCCAAGCTTTGGTGAACCACCTAGAGAGACCTCCCATCTTGTTAAAACTAGTAGATCATGAAGACCTGTATATCTACTTAGCCGTGTCGGTACATGCTATAAGTGCTGCATTGCTTCGCGAAAAAAATCAAATCCAAAGACCGGTTTACTATGTTAGAAAGCGATTGACAAGAGCTGAAAGGAACTATTCGAAGATAGAAAAATTGCCATATTGCTTATTAATTGCCTCACAAAAGCTTTGCCCCTATTTTCAGGCTCATCCTATCAGTGTTTACACCGACCAGCCGTTACGACAGGTCCTATAGCGACCTAAGATGTCTGGAAGGTTATTCAAGTGGAATATCGAACTGAGCCAATTCGACATCGCTTATCTTCTTCAGAGGGCTATCCAGGGATAGACACTGGCGGAATTTATAGCAGAATTTACCACACAGGATGATTTCCTAGAGAGCGGTGTAATTCCTACCATACGGTGGAAGTTGTATACGGATGGAGCATCCAATGATTGTTGTTTCAGAGCTAGAATTGTGCTAGTAACTCTAGAAGCTTGGTCAATTTGCTATGCTTCAAAACTTGATTTTCCTACAACAAACAACGAAGCTAAGTATGAAGCTCTGATTGCTGGACTTAACCTCGCCAAAGAACAGGGGATAAAATCTCTTGAAATCTTTTGTGACTCACAATTGGTAGTATACCAAGTCAGAGGAGATTACCAGGCTAAAGGACAACGACTTACTCTGTATCTTACCCGAGTCCAAGAGCTATTGATTGACTTTGAGTACTATGATATTACACACATTCCTCAAGATCAAAACAAAGAGGTCGACTCATTAGCAGAGTTTGCTAGCATTAGGGATGTACAACAAATGTGCTTGGTCCCAGTCGAAGTATTAAATGCTCCGAGCGTAAACCTGATGGAAATCGACCGGGTGCTAGAGACAAAGCCTGAGAAGGAGTCGTGGTTGACTCCGATTAAAGACTATTTGCTACTGGGAGTTCTTCCCGAATGGAGGAATGAAAAATGACAAGTCCTTCGCAAATCTTCATGATATATCATTAAGGAAGGAGTTATGTATAGAAAGAGTTTCTCCATCCCCCTACTCCGGTGTATCGCTCAAGATGGAATAAAACGAGTCCTAAAGTAAGTTCATGAAGGGGAATGTGCGATCACTCTGGGGGATAAACCCTAGCAATGAAAATACTCTATTACGTGTATTTTTGGCCAACTGTCAATTGAGATGCTGCTGATTATGCAAGGCGATGCAACAAGTGCCAAATGCAAAAGATCTAAGAGTTCCATCGATGAAAATCACACAAATGGTCAGTCCATGGCTGTTTGCCATATGGGGCATATATATTATCGGTTCCCTACCGATCTCTAAAGGTGGTGCGAAGTAAGCCATCGTCGCGGTTGATTAGTTCACTAAATGGGTCGAAGAAGAACCTTTAGCCACGATCATGACAAAGAAAGTAATCAACTTCATCGTTCGGAACATGATCTGTCATTTTGCTCTTCCACAAACTATTGTAACTGATAATGGGACTCAATTCGACAGTGCTGAATTCAAAGATTTCTACCGTTAGCATCATATTGAAAAGAGATGTGCGGTAGTTGCTCACCCTCAAGCAAATGGACAAGTTAAAGTTGTGAACAAAATCATAAAGTCAATTCTGAAGAAGCACTTGGAAAAGGCTAGAGGCAAGTGGGTGGATAAACTGCCAATGGTACTTTGGGCTTATAGGACCACCCACAAGTCCACGACTTGCCATACTCCATTTGCACTTGCTTAGGGCTCCGAAGCCGTAATTCTAGTTGAACTCAATGTTCCTTCTCATCGAGTGACCTACTACAATCCCAGAATGAACAAAGATCTCCTCTTGGAATCTCTAAACTTTGTAGATGAGAAGCGCGAAGAAGTTGATTTGAGAGCAGCTGCACACATTCACCGAGTCGCCTGATACTACAACACTAAAGTCTGACCTAGAACCTTCGAAATCGGCGATTTGGTCTTAAAATGGGTTTTTCCTACCTCGTCACATATGAATCCTACTTAGGAAGGACCGTATGTTATTGAACAGTGGCTTAGAGAGGGAACTTTCAAGCTAGCAACTACTTATTGCGTCACACTCCCTAGGGCATGAAATAGCGAGCATTTACGACGCTATTTCACTTAGTTTAATCTTTTTCATTCAATTGTATTCAATTTTGGAATTTTATTTAGCATTTGGTTTTCCAAATATGTAATAAGATAGATTATGTCATTTCTTTCCGATTGTCAAATAAATTTTGAAACTTCGTTCATATTTGCGATTTTCGTAACATTACATATTAGTTATGATACCCGACTAACTAATATTGATATGTCCGAGCAAGTTCCCAGAGTTTGGAGCTAGCCAATTACATAAGTTCAAGATTAAACTAAACGAAATGAGAATGGTCCGACTGTTCATTCGATGATTCTCGCTCACAACCCTATCGATGGAATACCTAACAAGGGATGGATGAGACTCGACTATCCAATGACCAACTTATTCCTATCAAATGATGGGACAAATATGAATCAAAAGCGGTCATGACACGATCGATTGCTCGCTAAGTTAAACCCCGGACTTAGGGGCAAATCAATCAATTAAGGAAAGTATGGTCCAAATATTTTTCAAAATAACTCTAAGTCCCCAAAGCATGTACTGGAGTATAAACATGAATGGATGTGATCCGATTGCCCACTAACTAAATCTTATCCCCAAAGTGCAGATATGAGTATAAACAAATAGATGAATGTGGTTCATCCCCTCACTATTCCATAAACTTCAGCCTGAAACCGACAGGAGGAGTGTAAATTCGCTAAGGATGGAGTTCGACCATCCACTATCTAGCTCCACTAACCCGAGACTGAGGCCAAGAGTATAATCACTCAAACTGCTGAAACCGATGGTGTAACATTAAGGCTTGAGCTCCATGTTTAGTATGACTCGGAGTCATGACCACATGGAGGCCTTGGGATAGAATTAACGAATTACCATCCAAATCAACGAGCAATGAATTACAAGTACATTAAATGGAAAAGTTTCGATTACGTAGAAAAAATTCATATAAGAGTTCGACAGGAAACCAAGAACTTTTATTTGGATGCTAAACTTCAAAATTATGGTACAAAATTTATTCAAAAATGGAGGTCGTACCCACACAATCACGGCCGATAAAAGAGAAAAACATCTATACAATCTATATGCAAACTGAGCCAGAGTCGCAGCTATCTCTTTTGCCTGTTTTCTCTTTTTTATTTTTTGGCACTAGCATCACCAGAGCTTCCGCCTATACTTTTCGTTGATCCTTTGCCGCCCTTAGCAGGAGAGCTTTTAGGGGTAGGAGGGAGTTCTACGGGAGCTGACCCGCCAGGTGGAATGATTTGTAGAGGGATGAGATTTGGATCATCGATGTCCACATCAGTGGGTTCAGCCTTAGCTTTTTTCTTTAGAAACTCCTCTCTCTCGATGTGCTCGTTTAACCTAAGCTCATCGGTATGTTCGCTGGCACCAGTAATTACAACATTATCTGATTCATCAGGCAGTGGTGGGTCATCAGTTTTTTCATCATCAACTGTTCCAATAATTTGAGCATCGGGCCCTAGTATGTCGATGGCCGTCGGAAGTTCAGTAGATGTCGATTGTTGCTCCACGGTGGCACTGCTTCCTGGAGTTTGGCCGGGACCCGGAAGATCTGCAGATTCGCACAAACAAGAAAATAAGCCCATGACTATTGGGCACGAAGAATGAGATCTCTCGAAAAGTGGAGAATAAAGTGGGATACATGTGTCTAGTTGACTCACAGTTGTCGTTGGGGTGCTCCCCTCTAGAATAGCAGTCAACACCTTAGATTGATAACCAGGCCTGTCCAGATCATAGCATAAATCCTATCTCGGACCGAGAGAAACTGACGCTTCAGCTGTTTGAGAAGAGGGGGGGCCCTTGGGATCGGACTTCGAAGACTCGGCGGTGTTTTTCCCTTTTTCGGAGGGTGCTAGGATGTCAAAATATTGGAGTTTTGCAGTAGCAAGGTCTAAAGGTTCATCCTCGCGAAGAATCTCCTATACCAGCTTCTCTTCATCTAAATCAGCTTCACCGAGGGTTTTCTTTTTCATTTTGACAATGTATTCCCAGGCCTCGGCAGTGACTCGAGGTAGCTCCTCTCCAAGAAAACTAAAATCGCGATAGATAAGGACTTTAGCATTATATTCAATGATCAGGGGATCGAACATGTCCTTAATTTCATTTCAACTGGCTTTCATGCCATCTTCTAACCAGGCCTCGATTTGTTCTCTAATCTCATTGCGGCCCTCTTCTCTAGCCTCTTCCTTAAGGACTTTGATTTGAGCGAGTTTCTCATCAAGCTTAATTTTCAGTCTCGGGCTTCAACAACCTCTTCGCAATATCTTTGGGACTCCTCCTGAGCTTCAATTTTCTCTTCCCTTTCTTTTTTAAGGAGTTCTTCAAGCTCCTCAATATGGTGGGTCAAAATATTTTTTTCTCCTTTTGCAAGGTATTTTTTTCAAGGCAAGCACACTACTACGGTTGAGGCAGCATCTAGTTCTTTTTTATGAGCAGCTTCTCGATGACTCACTGCCTCAGATGTTTCTTTAACACTTTTTTCTGCATCGATTAGCTTCAATGTCAACTCCAAGATCTCATTGTCTTGATTTTTAATTATATCTTTATCATAGATCGCCTCTAGCTTGAGACGCTCGATTTCATGCTGTCTCTCGATAGACACCTCAGAGATCTTTTCGGCTAGGTGTTAGAATGATTCGTGTTGCACAAAAATGTCATTAACGCATGCAAGGGAACTCGCTTTAGCATTCCCTGGGATTGTATGAATGGAGGGGAGGGACTTAAGCCCGTCGAAGCAAATCTTTAGAAAATTGACCAAAAGTTCGACCAGTTTTTCCACCGTTGAAGCCTCAAGAGCCGCAGTCGGCAAAGATGGATCAAAAGTGACGATTGGACCTTTGCTTGACCTACGATCACGGAACTGTCAAGAGCTAGATGAACCAGAGTACTACTCAGGCCGTACAGCAACTTGAGGACCATGTAAAGAAGTCTGATCTCCACTGTGTACAGGAAGATTAAGCTAAACGTCATAATGAGACGATTGAGACTGGGAGTTATGTTTAGAAGTTGAAGATTCCCTCGAACGACGACTTCTTTCACGACCGTCATCTCTCTCTCTACGCCTACCCGATTCTGAATCGCTGCTGGATCTGTACCGCATCGAGGAGCCCCTCAATGATCGAAAGTATGGGATTGAGACATCGCACCTTCAAACCAAACAAAAGTATATAAGTGACCATTGAACAAAAGATAAATGAAAATCGTAGCGTGAAGTGCGCGTGTTTGTAAGTGTTCTATTGTCCCCCCGATAGACTAGTTACTGTAGCCTTACTCATAGGAGTTTTCTCCTCTTTACTGGTGGGAAGAATGCCATCACCACTTTTGGTGGGAGAATTGAGCCCTCCAAAACTGATGTTAGGGAAGTCATAAGTCATGATGTCATCAGGGATTGGAAGGTTCGAGAACCCTTCCATCAAGCTTTCTAAATGTTGAGAGAAAGACTCTTCGTCAACGGAAGTGATAATAAACTTAGGCTCTTTAGCAGTTTTTCTAAGATGAATTTTATATGCAAGCTTTTCTCTTCTCCTTGCTGGCATCTGAAGTTGTGTGCCTTATGATGGTTCGACCACGGGCGCATTGCCCGGACCTGCATCAACGTAGCCTGGCTTGTTGACTTTGGCACCCCTAATTTCACCCTCTTCGATGTCATCCTAAGCTCCCTCGATTGGGGGCACGACAGGGTTATTGGCATCGCCTTCTTATTCTGCAATATTTATTGGTGATGCAGCGCTTTTTGGAAGCCCAATGCTATGACCTTCTTCCAGCAGCCCAAACAGAGATAGCCATTCATCGGTTACAAGGGATCTAGTGTCCCTGTCTTCAACCAGGGTAGCACGAATTGTAGAAATTGCCCTTGATAAACTATCACCCTTTGGATGTGGATGGACTCCTGTAGATTTTCAAAATATTAGTTGGTTCAGGGTATCACTTAGATTAAAGAATTTGAGAGTAAAGCGAAGACGATACTTACGTCCTTCCAACCATCGCCTTGCAAAGCCGGGGGACATCAGATATAGAACCATTCATGTTTAAAGAGGCTGAGTTTGTTCCATGCGCCCTTGGCAGTTGGGCAAAGGCTCGAGGAAAGTGTAGGAAAGGCTTTATGTTCGTTGTTTGAAGTTATAAAGTAACTTGATATCCTAAGGAGATGGCAGGCGGAACAAAACGTTCATGAATGGCAAGAACATGCCATGAAGAAAGGCATAGCTACTCGGGTGTAGTTGAGCGGGAGCTATTTCAAGATATTTTAGCATCTCCCAGATAAAAGAATTAAGGGCAGCACGCATCCGGCCTAGCACATGAACTTATTGCATGTTGTATACCCCTCTAAGGGGAAAATGAGCCCTATCGTTCAACGAAGGAACCAGAACATCCCCAAACAGAATCTCGTGTCTAGAGCATAGTCTGCAAAGAGCGGCCTCGCCGATCCTAGAGGCTTGGGAATCCATCGGGTTATCTAAAAATATAGCACCTTTTATGACATCGGGAGCTTGGCTTATATCTTCTGCCGGGAGGACGAAACATTAGAGTAAAGGTCGGTTGAAGGGCTAGAAACCTCTAGTTGTTCAGTTCGACGATCAGGGGAAAGTCTGCTAGATACAGTTGCGGAACTAGATTCGACTCCAGGGATACCATGTTGTGAAGTTGGTCCGGAGGACATTACAGCTAGACGCTCTGAACCTTTGTAGTCAATATCAACTAAACTCAGTAGATAATCGAGATTAGAAAATATTTACCTATCCCTCTATGCAAAGTGTAAGCTAGTATGGTGCAGTGTCATTTAGTGAAGAGATAAGCAGTTCAAAACAAAAGGCAAAAGTAAATGATGATACTTTGGATTCCCACCAGATTAACTGTCATCGTTGACCGTCTCAATTGGCAACTAGATTGATCAGTTGTGTAAGCTTTGGAATCAATCATTGGCATACCAAAATATGAAATCCATTTTCAAAGTCCGTATGTTAAGTTTTAATTCAGGTTCTAAGTCCCAGGAGTTTGGTCGTACAATTTCGAGTTCGGTATTGGATATGTAGATCCTATTGTTCATTATCATCATATGTTCAAGTTTATTGGGATGGAATTGGTTCTTTTTGTTCAAACAAGTGCATATAAATTTGTTTTCAACTTCAATTCAAAGCTAAGGATCGACCAAGCACAAATAGCCGACCCCTATATATGTTGATCCCTATTTCAAAGCGAGATAACCGATCCCTCTCTCCAAATTATTCATGCCGATCCCTTTCCTCGATAAAGACCAATCCCTCCATCTATAACACGCCAACAAAAACACCAATCCCTTTCCTTCACCATACTACCGATCCCTCCATGCAAGCCAAAAAACGACTGATCCCTTTCCATCCACATTTTTGTGCCTCTCTAATAATTTTTGACCGATCCCTATGTCCAACACACCTTTCTTCCTCCTTCCTTACTACTTTGTCGAACCCTACTCCATCTTACATCTCGTCTCTCCCAAATAGCTTCGACCATAACCTCTCTATTGCATCGAACTCCAACCCATCCACCAATGTAATAGAACCCATCATCTCGTCACAAAATTAAGGCAAAAAGCAAGAAAACCAACCTAAGTTTAAAATTTTCAAGTTGCTTGGTAAAGGATTCTCGACTTCGGGTCAAGTTGAAGATGGAGCGATGGCTTGGAGTGAGAGAAGGTGGTGGATTAAAGGAAGGAGGTGATGTTTGGGATCGAATTGAGGGAAGGAAGAAGGATCGGCTTTGGGGAACTAGAATAAGGTTTCGGTCATAGGGAAGGAAAAAATGAGAGAAGGAGAAAATGAAATGAAGTAAAGGATGGAAAGGAGAATGTTAGCTTATATATGAAGGTTAAGGGTTCGGCTAACTTTTTAATCTCCCACGAGGCCAAGTGGTTGAGTTCCCAACATGTTGAGGGGTCAATACCGATCCCTTGACCTTGGGATCCATCTGATCCCTATCATATTAAAAAAAAGAGAAAATAAGAGAAGGAGGGAGAAATCGGCAAGGAGAATGTCGATCCCTATTTGTGTATAAAAAAAGGGGAAGAAAAGAAGGGGTCGGCTAGGGCTTTTGTAACATGGACATGATAATTATGTAAAGCACATATATACAAAGTGCAACGAAATCGGATCTAACTCAACGAAAATTGATGACGACCCATGAGCATACAAATGCGTCTGGGAGCCAACGGTAAGAACGTGTACCAGAACGTGCACATGTATGTTCTAAAAGTTCAATTTTTGAAATCGATAGAAATTGAATTCAAACCTGAGGCCTTCAAGTTCGAGACTGGATTAGATAGCCAAAGCTTACTAGTCTCATGGAACCAGACATATGGATATCACTTGATGGAATATATGCCTGGATTTATGCTATTGGAAATCGACCAAATGTCATGACGATTAAAGAGAGATACAATGCGCTGGGAAAATAATTGGATGGAAGGATAGCAACTATTCAGAAGACTGGATGGATTTATTTTCGACGATTCTAACCTGCTTCGATTCGAAGCACGTTATGTTCAGCATACGATGCACTTTGGGTGGCAAGTGTTATCTGACGTTTTGACCCGGCTATATTTGAACTAGTTGGACAAGTTAGATTCGACTGACATCAAGGCCAGTAAGTCTCGAGCGATGATTGTGGGGTCCAAAAGTCAGTACAAATTGTAATATGAAGCCGTGATCGAATGGAATTGAGAGATATGCAATGCAGGATGTTCGAAGTATTGAATATGGTTCAACATATAGGAGGGATCGGCTATAATCAACCTCCACCATAGGGATCGATATGTTTCAGGAAGTAAGTGTAGTTTAATAGAAAACAATTAATATCTCAAGATCCGCAAGTCCAATGCATATAAAAAATTTTGAGCAAGATATAGGGACCCTAGGGAACCTAACCTATGGATCGCACCTCAAAAGGATAAAGTAAGAGGGATCGGCCCTCTTCCCTCAATAGAGATCTGCTGAAATCAGAAGGCGATTCATATTGAAGCAAAGATCAAGCAATAACTGAAGTTCTACTAATCCAATTGGCATGAAAATTGGAGGCTAAGCATGTTTCAACATGGGGAAGCCACCATAGGGATCGCACCCCCCAAATCCTCCAAGATAGGGATCGATACCGATCCCTATTCTTTAGGATTTGGGCCTATGGGTCCATATGGTTCTGGAGGTCCTACTGATGAATCTTCACGCTAATATTTTGCCATCCTCATCTATAAATATAGGCTTGGTCGTTCAATTTCGAGACTTTTACGTTGCTAGTTGCTTTGTACTCTATTGTAACTAAGGACTTTCATCTGATCCCTATTGCACTCGGTTTACAAAGTTATTAATAAAGCAATCTATTCAAAGTGGACGTAGGCAAATAATGCCGAGCCACTATAAATCATTGTGTTCGTGTTCTTATTTTGATTTTCTTATATTAAATTGCTTAATTCCTTTGTTTTCATTTTATATTCTTTATTTATTTCCCTTCAAAACTTCTATTGGGTGTTAGTGCCAATTTTTTGGTGCAAAAATCACAGAAGATAAACTAGGATGTCAAAATTTCTATCATCTACAAGCACACCTACCCAAAAGCCTGAGCATCTTGAAACCCTAAAAAGTCTTGGCCTGACCCGAGTATTATAAAAGAAACGGGTCAGACTATCTCTAAATATTCACAAGGGTGGGAACCAGATGTAACATAAGGTATATAGTACTACAAATGTAAAATAATTACATGAATGATTTAACATGGAAATTATCACAAAACTCAAGAACAATTTAAATCCAAAAACACTAGAAATCCATGATAACCGAAAGAAAACATATCGATCACCTAGATCGTTCATACTTATCATAACGATCATCCATACCGTGAAAATAAATTAGTATCACTCGTGCCGATCTGATACTAAGGATCTTCCATATCATAAAACAACCATAGCCAAGAACCAGGATTTGTCTAACCGATCCAAATTATCGTAAAACTCATAGCATAACACAAAAGAATTTACATAAATTCATAAGTATACCTTTTAAGGATTTATCGGCCCTCGACCGGACCCTAAAAGAAAATATACTCTAAAGTGCCAAATACTATCGCTTTCTGTAATCACTAGAACTTATCTAAAACGTCCCATACCGTATGGTGAAATTCAAGTATTTATTAGAATTTAGTAAATCTCACTCATTTCGGATACCACTGTAAAATTTAAACTATATTATTTTAGGGATCTAGCAGCCCCATGTCACACACCAAAAGAGAATACAAGTCTAAATAGTTAAATACCTCCTAAAAGCAATCACACAAATTTAACCATGGTATCCCATAATACCCGATGAAATTCGAATATTCGCTAATGGGCAAGTAAGTACCACTTAAACATTCTATTCAATGAGCTGTACAAAATTCGATAAAGCGTTACTCAAGAGCATTTAAACCAATCGGTAACACGTCGAATATTAGCATTTCCCAAATTATAGAATTATTGTTCTCAAAACAATTTTACTTTTAAAAACAAAAGTCCCACGGAATTGCCATATGACAGAATATTATAAGAGTTTATAGTTTGAAAGTAATTAAATATTATTTTAATATATAAACTAGTTTTTCTAAAATTTCATTTCATAAAATATTACTTTCAAACTCCTTTATTTAAAATCCCTAGTTTAATTATTATTCAACTTTATATAAATATTACTTATTCAATAAACATTACAGAAATCCTAATTATCTCAAAAAATGCACTTATATATATATATATATATATCCATATTTATCTCAAATTTCCATATATGGTATTTAATAATAAACCATATTCTAAATTTTGTTTATAAAATCCTTATGGTTTATAAATGTAATGACCCAGAATTTTTGACATTTCAAATTGGAATATTTAATCGACTTTAAATTTGACAAGTTAATTTTATATGTTAAATTACTTGAATTTCAAATATAGCGATTTATTGGATAATTTAATTGTTGAATTTAATAATCGAAAATATTTAAATAATTGAATCTTGGGTTTTGAGTTGGATAGAAATAATTTCAAAGCTTATTTAAATTCTATTTAATAAGAATGAAGATAATAAAACTTTTAAATTGGATTTAAAAGTGATTTAATTGATTTTGAAAATAATTCGTTTTAATTAACAGTAAAAATAGCCTTCCGGGGCACTGTCTCGGATTTTGACGAAACTAGTGTCATTGGGTCCGTAATAGTGAATTATAATACGCCATCAAATTTCATGGCGATTAGATGTATCGTTTGGTCGTGCGAGATCGAAACGTGTATAATTTAATATTGAAAATTTAATATAATAATTGGGTTCAAAAAGCTATCTTCTGCGTACGATCGAATTAGTTCTCGAAACAAGTTCCATTTTATTCGGAATAGGGGTATAACATATATAATGCTAGGTGGCACGCCTCGTTTGGAGTTTGAGATTTTCGGGTATGTTTTGCTAAATATTTTAAAAATAAAATAATATATATACACACATATTCACCTCAACTTTGGCCATACCCTCCATTATTCTACCCCGTACCCATGCCCATACCAGCCACTATGCCCTTCACCCTATTTAAATGTTGTCTGTAATAAGAATTGGATTTTATTTGAAACCAAAAATTTCAAATTCCAAATTAAAATTCCTCACTACATTAAAAAATAAAAATCCCGATTCATTGAACTCGTATGGTGTTTAGCTTCATCTAGGCTTTCTGTGGTGGTGTTCGATTAGGGTTTGAGGGATGGCCGTAGTTGCTTAGCAACTAGGGTTCGGGAAATCGAGTGATTGAGTGCTCGATTCGTGTTTTGGATATCATATTTGGATTCGGAGAAGCGAATGGCACCTAGGCGCAAAAATTCATGGTTTCCAGTCGAGTTTCTTGGACCGTGTCGTCATAATGGGATTCGTCGGCTGCTCGATCGCGATGAACGGTGGTCGCTCAGAGAGGAAGGCGAGGTGCCGGGCAAGTGGAGTGCGCGAAGAGGATTGGTTTTGTAAAGGCGTACGTTTGTTTTCAGGTAGTATCTTGCCATATCACCAAAGGCATGCACGCGCAGTATTGGGTTGTTCGTGCATTTGTGCATGGCCTGGCAAAGAAGGAGGAAGATGAAGTTCGGGTAGGATGGTAATTTGGTTGAATTTTATATTAGATTATTTATTTATTAGTTTAATTAAAATCGCTTGACTAAAAAATTCATAACTCTCTCATACGAGGTCCAATCAGGGCGTGGATTTTTGCGTTACGTTCGTAACGAGGTAAAAAGCTTCGCGATGGAACTAGTTTGGATGAATTTGGAAATAGTTGAAATTTAGGCTAAAATCGGACGTCGTTCGATTTTAGTTCCAAACCTGAACGCCACGGCGGCGACAGAAAATTTCGATGAGTTAAACTTACCTTTTTTGTTAACTAGTATGATATATAGTTGATAAAAATTATTGGATGATTGTTTGAATGAATCACTATATTTATATTAGTTGGATTGAATATTCCCCCCTATTGGAGCGGATGAGACCCTATTACGTTCCCATGTAACAGCGGACGACCTTTTGTATATGAATCCCGCCTCGAAGTGGTTGATTTATATTTTATGATTATATAACATTTGTGATACAGGGGGAAAGAGGTTGGAGGGATCCAACGGGGTTCCTCGCTATTATTGAATTGTTTCAATAATATTTCTTTTATATGGATTATTAAATAATGAACATGATTGTAGACACTGTGGTTATAACATTTTCGTCTATTTGAAAATAAAACCCAGTAGTGATAAAAAATCAACATCGGCATTGGTTAAGTGTTGGGTGGCTATTGGCCTCAAATTAGTATTTTAAAAATGCTATAAATTGCCGTTTAAGTTGGAATTGGTTTTTGAGACAAGAAACGATTTTTAAATCCGAAATTGTGTTTCGAAAATATCTTGTTATAAGGATTATCTATTTAATTATATTAATATTGTTTTAAAGTTAATTAATTATAATAATATTATTTTAAGGTTATTTAATTATATTAATATTGTTTTAAAGTTGTTTAATTATAGTAATATTGTTTTCAAATGTTTAATTCTATTAATATTGTTTTAAAGTTATTTAATTTTAGTAACATCATTTTAAGAGTATTTAATTATATTAGTATTGTCTTAAAGTTGTTTGTTTATAGTTAATATAGTTTTGAAGAATTTATCAAAATGTTAATATTTGGAAAGGTTAATTATTCCATGAATAATTATGGTTTGAAATTAATAATAAGGATTATTAATAAGGCTTTGAAAATAAATTATTATTATTTATAAAAGTGGTAAAGATTAATTATTATTGTTCCTTAAACAATATTTTGAAATTATTAATTATTATTTTTAAGATGTTTTAAAATTAATAAATTTCATTAATTTATAAGTTTATTGTTAATAATCATTATTATATAATGGTGTTTTGAAGTAAAAGATTTTTAATTATTTATAATTATTTCTGAGACCAATGGATAGAGTTGAAAGACTTGGATTTTATAACGGAGCTTATAAAATAGTTTGGAGACGTAAGGAAGATTATTTACAAGGTTAAAGAGTTTATAAATGGTTAGATATTTATAAACAAATTTTAGAAACAGGTTTATAGATTTATAAAAGAAGTTTTATAAATGGTTTGAGAAGTTTTTTTATAAAAATTTTTATAAATGGTTTTAGGAAATTATAAGGAGTTTATGAATGATTTTTGAATCGAATAAAAATTGGGATCTTTCTCCGCGTATAAATATACTTATACCGTTGAGATAAGTATATTGATATTTTCTAAGTATTGAAAATATAGTAATTGGTGAATATATATTTGTAAAAGTATTTTATAGAAGTAAATTGCAAAGTGATTCTAATAAAAAAAATTATTAAAAGAACCTAGTGATTGCTTATATGCTTAACCAATGTTGGTTTTCCCTATGAAATAAACCCTAATTGAATGTTTGTATTCGATAGTTAAATAACCGACTATCGAAATTAGACCGAACGTAACTTTGGAAATATCTAGGAGAAACACGTGAGTTATATGGCACAGTTATCTTCGATGATGCTCTACTGTGAGTACAAATCTCGTTTCGTTCTTCTAGGACTATGATAAGGAAATTCGTCCACTAATGGTTAGCAGGTGATCTTCGACCTTATCTTTGACTGTTTATTTCCTAAAGAACCAAGGTTCAGTTTACGGAGAATTATCGAAAAGTAGTTTCGAAGAGACCAGGATTGGGTATGTTATCCGAAGACCACTTCGATCAAACGAATGCGTTTCGAAGTGAAGACGTCTTGAAGATGGTGGAATTGGAGACGAAGCTCTCAACTATTTCGTTCAGTCCTAGAACGAACTTGTATGGATGAATGATGGTATTGCATTGTTGCCTGGAAGGCAGTATTAGCATTCCAAGTGGGAAGTGCTATATAAAAGGTAAAACGTAGCCTCAAGCCTCATCAACCGGGAATGACTAAAATATGAGAGATGCAGCAGGGCTATGTGGGTCGATCCCAAGTAGGGTATGATCATCCCTATCTAGAGTTGCTATTATCTCTCTGATGTATGCTTCGGGGCCCATTAACAGAGGGGCGATAATTTTCGATACTATCCAGTAAGGGGTAGGCCGGTTCTGTGTTGGTAGGGGATCCAAGCGAGGTCCTTGATGTTATTTTATCTTGAGATGCACCGTGACGGGTGGTACCCCAATAGCCCAGTCATTGTATGGAATCCATTCTCCAATAAGCGCCATACGAACTTAGTTGTGCCCAACTATGCTAAAACGTGAGATGCAAGCAATTCAGCTATATTCATATTTTACTTTGACCCCTAGACACTATTATAATATCAGAGAATTTCTTATGAAATGTTTTGGTTATTGTAAGGTAAAAACCCATATGTGCTTATGTGCGGTGTGGTCTTACGAGATACTCTTGATTTTGTAAGGTTTTCCTATAACTTTAAATTCCAGTTGGGTGTTTTCTCACGCTAGTTTTCCAGACTGACTCGGGTGTTATTTTATTATAATGCTCGGGTCGGACCGAGCATATTACAGATCAGTTAGAATGCTTTGGAGCTTCAGGAGACGAGTTGGGGCCTAGAGACGTATTCATGTAGATGCTTATTTTTCCATTGTATTCGTTGTTGTATTTATCAACAATTGTAAGGACGGGCTGTTATGACTGTCCAGGTTGAAATAGGATAGTATACTCTAATTGATGTCTATATATACATATGTTACAGTTTGACTTTTGTGTAAAGATTTGTTGTATATTATAGATTATTCGTTCCGCTGTGAGATTCTGTGTTGTTTAGTTTTCTTCTTGTCTTCTTGCTTCTTTCTTTTTCCCTAACAATCGGGTTTTCTAGCATTCGATTTCTCGGCATGTAATACAGTGGACGTATTAGTATCGATTTTCGAGGGTCGAAAATCCTCGAAAAATATATTTGGTATCAGAGCTGAAGGTTAAGCAAGAATCTTGGCTTTGGTGAGGTAATCATTAGAGATAGGGTCAGTAGCACCCTAGATAGAGTTTGAGTGTAAATATATATGAGCGCGTACTAGTTAGAGATATAAAAATTGTTTTATATTATGTCGGTTGATATATTGAGTGGCTTATGGATTCTGGTCAATACGAGTAATAAAATTTATTGATAGGGGTCTCTAAACACTTGAAAAAAGCAATTCAACATGGTATTGTTTTGGAATTAGGTAAATGAAATAATTTTACCTTGATTATATTTTATATGAAGGAATAATTTTTCAGAAAATTATTATGGTATATATGCTGTGCTTGGTTGTTAGGAATGATAATGTTAGATTATTATCATTTGTTGTTGTTGTTGTTGTTTGTGTTTGAATAAAAGTTATTGTTGTTATAATGCAAACAAAGATTAACAGTTAAGAAATAATTTTATATAACCAAATGGAATTATATATATGATTTATAAGTGTGATTTATAAATTGAAAGGAAATGAAATTTCATATGATTTATAAGTGTGATTTATAAATTGAAAGGAAATGAAATTTCATAAGTATATTATAACATTTTTTGTGAATTAAAAAGGATTTAAAAGCTGGAATTTGGGAATTTAATTTCGATTGGTTTTGGATAAACCGCCCAATCTCTGCTTGTCTTAGACATCCGTTCAGTGGCACTGGACTCAACATGTTATAAGTGAGAAGCAATCGCTAACTGATGTTTTACAACTCACCCCCAAGACTAGGGGGCAGAACTTAAGTGAGGACCATTGACTGAAGCAGTGCGACGTCAAAATTCTGCTCACTTCCCGGTCGTGAACCATGTCCACGATTTCCAGGCCTGGCGCAAAAGACAAACTTGACTCGGAAGCTGGAGCCTTACAAGTGCATTTCAAACATTGAAACACTTAAGCAAATACACAAGAAGCTAAAAAAGAAAAGTTTCATTTCTACTATTTATGAAAGAAGTTCGTGTACAAGTTTGGTCCAAAAAATTCCTACTAGCAGGGGGCGAACCCGCATCTATACACGGCCAGCAAAATGAAAATCAAAATAAACCAAGGGAGCACATCTACTCCTACTTCTTCCTCAGCTTCCTTTTTGGTGTAGACCCGCTGGAGCCGCCACTGCCTTTCCTCTTTGAGCCTTTGCTTTTCGGTGGTCGGTCTCCAAGCGAGGGCATAATCTCGACATCCTCCTCCGAGCTCGAGTGAATAGGGATGCTTCCTGCAGATGGAGTCGGAGGAACAGGATCGAGTGTAGAAATTGGAATGGGCACACTGGTGTCGAAAACTGTACCACCAGGAGATATCATTCTGAGCGGAGCTGGTCCAGATGTCGCTATCCCACCTCCGTAACTGCCACCATGAGCCGCTGCATTCATCTCAGCGTCGATCTCGGCCAATATTTCCTCTTCGGTAATTGCTCGGGCCTCGCTGGGAGCATCGGTGGTTGGCATTGCAGAGCTTGTAGCCGGAGCGCCTCCACACATAACAAATGGAAAGTCGGCAAGAGGATCACCATGATGGCGAAAGAGTTCCTACATCAGCTGCTCATCAAACACAAGTGTGCTTCCCTGCATTTCGCCAAGTGACACAGTTGTAGCTACGGTGGTCGCTTCGGTAACAATGGCCCCCTGCGTCTGATATGATTCCTGAGTAACAGGGGGCACAGCCGGTGCGGCATCAATCACTGGACAAAAATAAGAGAACTGTTAATACTTAATTCGAATGACGATTTCGACTTAAGACGGATATGTGGAAAGTTCAGAATACCTTCCTCAGTTTGGCTTGTAGGCGGCAGAGCGGCTTCAGCAACTTGCTTTATAACCGGAGACATCTGCGGCTGATCCGGATTATAGGCAGGAACAGCTTAAGGATCGATCGCAGGCAAGGATTCGAGCTGGGTTGACGCTGGAATTTCAAGACTTGCGTCGTGCTGTTCAACCCCAGAGCCTTCTCCTACTTCAAAGTGCTGGGTGCCGAGTCTTTCCTTCTTATGAGAAATCATTGACTCATGGAGAACCTTTCTTTCATCTTCGTTCATCAGACGGTTCTCGAGCTCAAACTCATCAATGGACTCACCCAGATGTACCGCTTTCTCCTCCTCAACCAATCGGCCCCAGGCGTTATATAGATGTGCCGGGTAATCATCGAGCCAGGCTAGTCCCCTATGCCTCAATACGTTGGCATTGTAAAAAACAAGAAGATCTTCAATGTCGGCTTCTAGCCTGGACTCAGCCGATCTCACCTTCTCCTCGACCTCAATCTCCACCTTGCTGGCCTTAGCCACAGCCGCATCCCATTCATCCCAGAGCAGAACAACCTGTTCACACGCCTCCTGGGCTGCGTTGTTCGCATCATCCCTTTCCTTGGCCATGTCGGAGAACTTGGCCTTAAGCGCGTTGAGTTCCTTGACCGCCGCATCCCGTTCGGCGGTGACTGTAGTATTTCGATGGCCCATCTCCTCCACCAAGGTAACATGTGTCTGGCTCAACCTCTCCATCACCACAGTCGCTTCATTAGTTTTTTTGGTGGCCTCAATTTCAGATTTTCGAGAAGACTCGGCCTCAGTATTGAGCACTTGTATAATTCGGTCTTTTTGGGCGAGTTCAGTCTCCATCTTTTAGATTGCTCTAGCCCGCTCAAAGGCCACCTTTGAAGCTTTTTCTGCAGCCTTCACCCACTCTTTATACTGGGAGTATATATCATGGATGTAACCATGCATCATATTTTCGGCTTCCGAGGGGATCCTCTTTAAATGAGGAGGAAAGACATAGCCATCGAAGCATATGTTTGGGAACTCTTTCCTCATCTGAGCGATTTTAATAGCCCCTTCCCCGGTGGGCTCAGTTATGGCCTGCTCTGCAACTATGGGGGCCGTAGTATCAACTTGCGGGCGATGAGTCTCGGGACTAGAAGAGTGAGAAGATGGTCGGTGTTGTGGAGGCTCTGGTGGATGTGAAGTATGAACAGGAGGTGGAGATGGAATTCTAGGAGGTGGAGAATGGGACCTAGATCGGTGCCTGTAGTCCCTGCCCCTATCTCTGTCGTACCTATCTTGACTAGAGTACCCGCGATCGCGGTCTCTATCATCCTCTCTATGACATGACCCGTAATATGTAGAAGATTTGCGGGCCGAGCGAAGACTCCCCAACATTGATTCTCTCCCAGACATAGTACCTGTGAATGTAAAACTAAAGAAGAGTTAGCGATCTCTTGAGTTGGACAATTTGCGATTAGAAAATCGTATAATGCCATGAAGTGTATGAATGTGCAACCCCCCGACCAACCGGAAATGTCGGCCGCGCTCATAGCAAGCGACTCGCTTAGATCAAGAGCATTGTCGAGCTCCTCCATCCCAGTGTCGTGTTGAAACGAAACATAATCCGGAATAGGAATATCAGCAAGCCCTTCGAAAGGATTCTCTACTTGCGAGGGAGGAGCCTTCGAAATTCTAATCCCCTGAACAGGCAAAGACATAACCACAGATTTCAATCTCATGGATTAAGAGCGTTTATGAGCAACTGCCTTGCCTTTTCTCCTTCCTCCTGAATCTTGAACATTGGAAGAAGGCTCAGCTTGGAGTTTGTTATCAGTGGGCATTCTCTCCGGATCAACCTCTTCAGCTATTACGACTTCGGGCGCTTTGCGTTTCACCCGTTTCTTCGAGACCGTTCTAAATGTCCCTTCCAGCCTAATGCTTTGTTTCCGTTCAATCAACCCGACAATTCTCAAGTTTCTGTCGGTTAGAACCAAGTCAATGTTCCTCTCTTCACCCAGAACTGCTTGAAGGATTCGAACTAACTCTCTGAAGTACCCACCGTCCGGTCGTGAGATTGCAGCTGTAAAAGAAGTGAAGTATGTTAGTTTGAGAACGATTACTGTTATCTCGATAATTCATGAGAAAAACTGCAACACTTACTTCTGTCCAACCATCGTCTAGCGAATCCACGGAGGCACCGAACATAGAACCATTCTGTCTTAAAATAACTCAGCCTTCCCCAGGATCCCGTTACTATTTGGCAGTTCCTGACCGCTTCCAAGAATGTGAAAGAAGGGCTATCTCCGCGGCTCTTGATGTTGAAGAGATATCTAATCTCGATCGGCTTTGGTGGTCGAAAGATAATTTCCATGAACAGGATGAAAGTGCTATTCAACAAGGCATATCCGTTAGGGTGTAGCTGGGATGGAGCGATTCCGAGGAATGATAACATCTCCCTTATATATTGATTGAAAGGAGGAAGTGTCCCCGCTGTGCAAGCGTGACGGTTGAAAGCAGTAAACCCCTCCGGGGGAGCGTGTGGCCTATCATTCGGCCCTGGCAATAATACGTCGTCAAGCGACAAACCATGTCTTAAACAAATCCATCCCAGCATATCTTCAGTGATGCCGGATGGCACAAAGTCTTGAGGACGATAGATGAACCGGGCGCCTGGAAACTCGTCCGGTGCTGGATCTATGACTTCGGCCTCGATGGCCGGTATCTCGATTATTGGAGGGATTGAACCTTGAACTTCCTGCTGTTGTGAACTTGAAGGTTCCATGACTAACTAACTTATGAAAAATCATCGTTAAACAGATAATAAACCCGTGCATCCCACAGTGTGAAGTGTGTAAATATGTTGTGCAGTGCAGTGCTGTATATCACTTGACAAGTTCTACGGATTTTAAAGAAAGCATGTGAACGATAAGACTTCAAAATTCAATCGGAATGACTGTCTTCGCTGACCGTCACTACCGTGCCATCCAGATGTTAGGGATCGATCCAAGTTAAAGTTTGTTAAAATTTTGTTATTATAGTTCCATCGACGAGCTTCGAAAGGCAGTCAAGTATACAGTTCTACAGTCAAGTCCGGTTATGCAAAGCTGAAGCTCGTCGGAGTCAAGTATTTGGTAGTGAATTGAAGGATGTGATTCGATTCGAAGGCGAAGAACAGTTTTCTTTCTTGGTCTCTAGAGCGATACGAAAGCAAAGCACAAAAGTAAAAAGTGAAAAGTGGAAAATGGCTAAGTCCACGGTATTTATATGGACTTGAATGTGAAAGGATGAAACGATTCGCCTCCCAGTGAATTCGACCGGTTACGAAATGTCACCACAGGATCGATTCGAACAAGCTATTCGAATCCATCAACTCAGGTTTTTATCGAAGCGAAATTCAAAACAAAGACTTTTCTGAGTCACCTGAACCCATCGATACGAAGTTGTTATTCGTATCGATCATTTTCGACTGCCTCCACTATGCATCGATACGAACTACGCCTCTTGAGTCCATCAAATCACAGCTCCCAGAGGCCAGTAAACATCGATACGAAGTCGTTATTCGTGTCCAACGACACAAGGCCCATCGATTCAAAATATGCAATGAAGGCTATTTTGAAGGCATTGAACTCCACTGATACGAACGATCGTTTCGTATCCATCGTACCTCACATCCATCGATGCGTAATGTTCATTTCGTATCCATCAATACGACCTAAACCGATGCAAAAACAATATTTCAACCTTTTACATCGATTTAGAAGAGGATCGATACGAAAGAACATTCAAAAAAAATCATCAAGCATTGTTACAATTTGAATCTCACATCAGTTCAGGAGAGGAACGATACGGGATTTGATAAAAGAAAAACTGACAACGACTCGTGAACGTGCAAACGTTAACGAAAGTCAAGTTAACATATACGCATATATGTCAGACTAATATTCAATTTTCAACATGCACAGGAATTGGATACTTATATGACAACGATTACAACAACAAACAGCTAATCTCCAGCATACAGCAATCAGTTGCAACAATACAGGGTACAACAGTAAACAGCTCAGATTACCAAGGAAGTTAGTCAAAGATTACAACTTTCAGTGAAAAGACGATAACTGTTCAGAATGAAGATTGCGGCATTTCAAAGCACATCATGTTTCCACAAGACGTACTTTGGGGGGCAAATGTTATCTGACGCAGTGGATTAAACAAAACAATCTTCAATCGGTGAAAGTAGTAATCGATGGATTGGAAGATACTGAATTGCCCGAATTCGTTGATCCGAAGATACCAAACTCTAGCTATCCCGAACTCGTTGATCGCGCATGATACCAGGTTCAAAGATCTTCAATTCTTCGAGCGTTGATCTAGCGCACTAGATTCTGCGAATCGGCTTCTACAATCGTTGAATCGAGCGCACTCGATTAACCGAAAGAGGAGATAGGAGATTACACTCAACTACCAATTTAGATGAAAGCACACAGCAATCAAAAGAGAATTTTATTCAAAAATCAACAACCTTTACAAATGATTCACACGGCCTATTTATAGGCATTTTACAACTCACACAAAGAAAACACAAAATTACAACAACTCCTAAGTCGGCACCGACCTAACAACCTCCGACTTACGACTCATAAAAGTTGCGACCTACGACTTAACAGTATTACAAGGTACACGACTCCACTTAGGTCGGTAACGACCTAGCTACATTATTCCATCGACTTACAAATAGGTTACATGACTCAACCAGTAGCGCCTCTAAAGCAGACGACCTAAAACATGCGAGTTACGACATAAGAACCAGACGACTTATCATTCTACGGCTCAGATTAAAGCGGCATAGAAATCCGCGGCCTCAGTCTTCAGCGACTTAACTTAGGTCGGTAACGACCTAAAAACAAACAAGTAACGACTTAAGAAATCAACAGCTGAGATTAAGTCGGCAAACAAGATCTACGGTTCCAGTCTTTAGCGACCTATCTCTTGACTCGTTAGGTCGTTCACGACCTAACACTTCACCAAATTGCTCTGTTTTTTTCCTGTGTGACTCGATAGGTCGTTCAGGTGACTTAACTAAGTCGTAACTCGGTTCCGACTTATCATTTGACTTGTTAAGTCGTTTACGACCTATCACTTCAACAGTTTGCTTTGCTTTCTCACTGAGTAACTCGGTAGGTCTTCCTGGTGACTTAAGATCTTTGATAATGCGCACCTTTCCACGAGTTAGGTCTTCCACTCTCTTAAGTCGGTCATGACTTAAGTCTCCCAACATGTTAAGTCGGTCACGACTTACGCTTATGTCTTCTGCTTCCTTGAGTCGGTCACAACTCATAGCTCGACTCATAGCTCCTTCCATAAGTCGCGTACGACTTATGCGTTCATCCCTGGCCTGAGCTACATCATCTTCCCCAGGTTGAGAGAAATTCGTCCTCGAATTTGTAAATTCTTCCACATCAGTTTGTCCATCCCCATGATATGGTACAAGATGTTTAACATTGAATACATCCGACGTGTACACACCCTCTGGCAGCTCCAATTTATAAGCATTTTCATTGATTCTCTTTAAAATTTCCACTGGACCAATCTTTCGTGCTTTCAATTTATTGTACGTTCCCACCGGAAAACGATCTTTTGTCAACACTGCATAAACCAAATCACCTTCATGAAATTCAACACTCCTTCGTTTCAAATCTGCAGATTGTTTATACTTCTCATTTGCTTTCTCCAATCGTTCCTGAACGATTTTGTGACATTCTGCCAATCCTTCAACAAAATCAGCAGCTTTCTTAACTGTCTTCTTTGATTGTGGCATTACCGTTAAATCCAACGGACCCTTCGGTAAGCTTGAATATACTATCTGAAATGGACTGAACCCTGTGCTACGATTTACCGCATGATTATGAGCAAATTCTGCGTGGCATAACTTCACATCCCAACTCTTCAGGTTATCTTGTACAAGACACCTCAGCAAATTCCCCAATGATCTGTTAACAACTTCGGTCTGTCCATACGTTTGCGGATGATAAGCACTACTAAACTTCAGCTTCGTTCCCACCATCTTCCACAAACTTAGCCAAAAATGACTCAGAAAACGAGTATCTCTATCTGACACAATAGATTCTGGCAATCCATGAAGTCGATAGATCTCCTTGAAAAACAATTGAGCAACATGAACAGCATCCGCCGTCTTCTTACAAGCAATAAAATGTGCCATTTTCGAAAATCGATCAACCACCACATAAATGGAATCGTTACCACGCTGTGTCCTCAGTAATCCCAACACGAAGTCCATACTCACATCAACCCATGGTTTAATTGGTACAGGTAACGGCATATATAACCTAGCATTAGTCGCAGTTCCTTTCGAAACCTGACAAATATGACAACGCTCAACAAACCTCTCCACCTCTTTCCTCATCGATGGCCAAAAATAAGACTGTGAAATCAACTGTAATGTACGGTCTCTCCCAACATGTCCTTCTTCATGTAGTTCTTTTACAATCTTCATTCTCAAACTACAATCAGGTATACACAATCGATTTCCTTTGAACAGAAAAACATCTACCATCACGAACTCATCCGTCTCTCCCTCCTTGACTTTATCAACAAACTTTGCAAAGTAAGGACCATCGGTAAATAATTCTGGTAGTACATCAAACCCTGTCACCTCAACTTTCATTGTAGTCAGCAAATGACTCCTTCTGCTCAACGCATCCACTACACGGTTCGTTACTCCAGACTTGTGTTTAACAACAAAAGTAAATTGTTGCAGATATGCAATCCACGATGCATGTCTTGCTAAAATCTTGTCTTGCCCTTGTAAATGCTTTAATGCTTCATGATCAGTATAAAGAACAAACTCCTTCTGAAATAGATAGTGTCTCCAGTGTTTAATAGATTGCACAACAGCATAAAATTCAACATCATATGTACTGTATCTCATCTTTGCTCCTGATAACTTCTCGCTAAAGTATGCAATCGGACGTCCCCTCTGACTCAATACTCCTCCAATTCCAACCTTGGATGCATCAGTATGTAGTTCAAACACTAACTGAAAATCTGGTAATATTAGAATTGGTGCAGACGTCAAGAGTTCTTTGATTCGCTCAAAAGCAACCCCGGCTTCCTCCGTCCATACAAACTGTTTACCCTTCATGCAATCCATAACAGGTGCCATCACAATACTAAAGTGTGGAATGAACCTCCGATAAAATGAAGCCAACCCGTGAAAACTACGAACTTCCGTTATCGTCTTGGGCTGCGGCCAATCTCTGATGGCTTCGACTTTACTTTGGTCAACCTGTATTCCTTCTTCCGACACAACATACCCCAGAAATAAGACACTCCTTGCCACAAAAACACATTTCTTCGTAGCAGCATAGAATTGTTCTTCACGAAGAATAATTAACACTTTCTTCAAATGTTGAACATGCTCTTCTGTACTCGCACTGTAGATCAGAATATCATCAAAGTAAACCACCACAAATTTTCCAATGTACGGTCTGAAAATTTGATTCATCACCCTCATGAATGTACTCGGTGCATTCGATAGACCAAACGGCATTACCAGCCATTCATACAATCCTTCCCTCGTCTTGAATGCTGTCTTCCATTCATCCCCTGGTCTAATGCGAATCTGATGATAACCGCTCTTCAAATCAATCTTAGAAAAGATTACGGACCCACTGATCTGATCCAATAAATCATCAAGCCTCGGCATCGGAAATCTATATCTGACTGTGATCTTATTCAATGCTCTACTATCTGTGCACATCCTCCACGTTCCATCCTTTTTGGGTACCAATAAAGCTGGCACAGCACAAGGACTTAAACTCTCCTGCACACGCCCCTGTTCAAGCAATTCCTCTACCTGCCTCCACAACTCTTCATGTTCCTTCGGACTCATTCG
The DNA here is from genome assembly GCA_030737815.1 of Allium fistulosum. Taxonomy (NCBI): domain Eukaryota; kingdom Viridiplantae; phylum Streptophyta; class Magnoliopsida; order Asparagales; family Amaryllidaceae; genus Allium; species Allium fistulosum. The sequence goes on along the minus strand of CM060904.1, from coordinate 284,288,151 downwards.
ATAATGTGGTCTATGTGGCAACACTGCTCCCGGAACAAGATCGATTTGATGTTGTATGTCTCTCAAAGGCGGTAACTCCTTTGGTAACTCCTCTGGAAATACATCCTCAAATTCTTTCAAAACTGGCTTTGCTTCTTCTGGTATTTCAACCTCTTCACTGCTCTCTCGCCCAATCAACAAGAATACTTTCGGCTCTTCCTCAACCTCCTTAACAAACTCCTTCAAAGATAGTAAAGTTTTCAGCTCTTCAATTTCTTCTGACTTACTTTCTCCCGGTTGTCTCTTCTTTGGAACTAAGATAATCTTCGTGCCTTTAAACATAAAACTGTAGCTATTGGTCCGACCGTCATGTTATACTGCTCGATCATGCTGCCATGGTCTTCCCAATAATAAATGACAAACATCCATCTCTACTACATCACACCAGATCTCGTCTTTGTATTTCTTCCCAATAGAGAATGGTATACGAACTCGTCTATCCACTTTCACTTCTCCTCCTTTTCTCAACCACGCTAACTTGTATGGATTCGGATGTTTCTCCGTCTTCAACTTCAATTTTTTCACAGCCTCGGTTGAAACGATATTGTCACAACTTCCTGCGTCAATTACAAATTTACACACCTTCCCCAGTATAGTGCATGTCGACTGAAAGATGTTACTCCTCAACCAACTAGCTTCCTCCTGCTTCGGTGTCAAACACGATCTCCTCAGCATTAGATTACAACCTTCATCTCCTGACGCAATATCCTGTTCATCCTCCTCAACTGGACTAGAATAATCTCCATCAACATCCTCATCTTCAGCTTCTGCAATCATGGTTCTCTTCTTTGGCTTTGGACACTCGTTGCTTTTATGACCCACTTCTTGACAATTGTAACATTTGAAACCATTGTTAACCCTCGCCTTCTCAGCCTCCTTCACCACCGGTCTATTGATAGGTTTAGAAACATTAGAACTCCCACTAACACCCTTCACCTGATTGTTGGAATTCAGAAACACACCACCTCCTCGTCGTCCCTGCTTCTCCCAAGCCAACGCCTTTTGATGTGCTTCTGCCACAGATCTTGGATCGAACATATTAACCATATCCTGAATCTGCATTCTCAATCCCCTAATGAATCTAGATGTCAGCTGCTCTTCCGTCTCCATAATATCATTCCTGGCAATAAGCTAGTAAAACTCATCTGCGTAATCATTAACTGACTTCGTGCCCTGCCTCAGATTCTGCAAACGTTGATACATTAGTGACTGGTAATTGTAAGGTAAGAACGTTGCTTTCATCAATTTCTTCATCTTCTCCCAAGATTCAACTTTTGACTTCCCCATACGTTCACGTGTAAGCTTGGTTTGCTGCCACCATGCCAAAGCTCTACCCCTCAACCTTGTAGCAACCAACTTCACTCTACGATGTTCTGGAACTTCTTTGAAATCAAAAATTTCTTCAACATTAGCCACCCAATCTAGAAACTCCTCCGCTTGCATACCACCTTTGAACTCAGGAATCTCAGTCTTCATCCCCGACTCCCACTTGTGATCATACTCAGAGTAATTTCTTCCTTGTCCTCGTCCTTGTCCTCGAACACTACCACCATCATACTCCTCTTCAAAGTCAGATGTATATCGTTGTCTATCTCGTCCACCCACATCTCTACTACCTTCTCGTCTACCACCATCATCCCTTCTATCTACATTCCTCCGTTCACGATCATTCAGGTTCCTCCCACGCCCTTAATCATTTTCAACACTTCTGTCTCGATTGGAATGTGGCGAGACTCTACTACCCCCATGGTTAGATTCAGGTGAAACCCTTCTCCGATTTTGATTCATCTCCGTCATAAGCTTCTCTAACCGGCCAATTCCTTCGTTAAGCTTTTCACTAAAGTTTTCATTGATTCTTTGCTCCATCTCATCAGCTTCTTCTCTTCGATACAAAGCTTCTACGTTTTGGTGGCGATTAGCTCTTCTTGGCGGCATACTTGAAATCTTCACAAACTCTTCAACACTTCAAAATTCAAACACCTTTCGGACTTTGATCCAAAATGAAACGGATCGAAAACTTCCACTTTGTTGCAAATCGCGATGAACACAATGGACAAAGTTTCGGCCTCCCACTCAAATCCAATCAAACAACTTCGCTACAAAGTCGAACACTTCAACTTAATCACGGCTCAACACTTCAAGCTCGGCAAATCACTTCAACTTCAAAATGAATAGGCTCCAAGTCTCGATCTAGCTATGATTGGCTAGAACTTGCTCTGATACCAAAACTGACGCAGCAGATTAAACAAAACAATCTTCAATCGGTGAAAGTAGTAATCGATGGATTGGAAGATACTGAATTGCCCGAATTCGTTGATCCGAAGATACCGAACTCTAGCTATCCCGAACTCGTTGATCGCGCACGATACCGGGTTCAAAGATCTTCAATTCTTCGAGCGTTGATCTAGCGCACTAGATTCCGCGAATCGGCTTCTACAATCGTTGAATCGAGCGCACTCGATTAACCGAAAGAGGAGATAGGAGATTACACTCAACTACCAATTTAGATGAAAGCACACAGCAATCAAAAGAGAATTTTATTCAAAAGTCAACAACCTTTACAAATGATTCACATGGCCTATTTATAGGCGTTTTACAACTCACGCAAAGAAAACACAAAATTACAACAACTCCTAAGTCGGCACCGACCTAACAACCTCCGACTTACGACTCATAAAAGTTGCGACCTACGACTTAACAGTATTACAAGGTACACGACTCCACTTAGGTCGGTAACGACCTAGCTACATTATTCCATCGACTTACAAACAGGTTACACGACTCAACCAGTAGCGCCTCTAAAGTAGACGACCTAAAACATGCGAGTTACGACATAAGAACCAGACGACTTATCATTCTACGGCTCAGATTAAAGCGGCATAGAAATCCGCGGCCTCAGTCTTCAGCGACTTAACTTAGGTCGGTAACGACCTAAAAACAAACAAGTAACGACTTAAGAAATCAACAGCTGAGATTAAGTCGGCAAACAAGATCTACGGTTCCAGTCTTCAGCGACCTATCTCTTGACTCGTTAGGTCGTTCACGACCTAACACTTCACCAAATTGCTCTGTTTTTTTCCTGTGTGACTCGATAGGTCGTTCAGGTGACTTAACTAAGTCGTAACTCGGTTCCGACTTATCATTTGACTTGTTAAGTCGTTTACGACCTATCACTTCAACAGTTTTCTTTGCTTTCTCACTGAGTAACTCGGTAGGTCTTCCTAGTGACTTAAGATCTTTGATAATGCGCACCTTTCCACGAGTTAGGTCTTCCACTCTCTTAAGTCGGTCATGACTTAAGTCTCCCAACATGTTAAGTCGGTCACGACTTACGCTTATGTCTTCTGCTTCCTTGAGTCGGTCACAACTCATAGCTCGACTCATAGCTCCTTCCATAAGTCGCGTACGACTTATGCCTTCATCCCTGGCCTGAGCTACATCATTATCCCACCTTTTGGCAAGGCCGAGATATCAAAGAACCTGACTAGAAACCAATCCCGGTTCGTCTTGAAGATCGGTTATACCCAGGCTCACTATGGATATCGATGAATTTTGTCCGAGTCCAGATCAAGCTACAATCGACAAGACACGACGAGCAAAGCCATAGGAGACAACGGTACAAATTTCAAGTCAATCCGAGTTCGTATGCTCAAGTTACGATCGATGCAAAATGAAGGAAACAGCTCAATTTTCGTATCCATAGCTAAGCCTCTATTCGAATCCATCGGCTTCGTATCGATCAGAAGGCCCCGGTTCGTATCGATCAACTTTGCATCCATCGCCAAGTCACAGTTCGTATCGATCAACTCCGCATCCATCAGGTTCCAGTTGTCTCTGTTCGTATCCATCAGACGACTGCTATTTCGTATCGATCGTGGGACTTCTGTTCGTATCCATTGAGCATTGAGCTATTCGTATCCATCATAATATTGCTTGTTCGTATCCATCAAGTCGAAGTGACTTTGATCGATACGAACAAGGGCTACCTTCATCGATGCGAACAGAACCACCATCATCGATACGACCAAGCCATCTCCATCGATTCGAATAGGGCGCATTACAGATCGATACGAACAAACACGATGTTGATCGACACAAAACTGGGCAACGACCTTCGATACGAACGAGGCGAAGTTCGAGGACGACTCGATAAACTCAGCGAAGAAGGTGGATTGATCCGTAGAATGCTCGCCACGTCACTGCCTGGTCACGCGCCTACCATCAATTCGAAGGATCGATATGAAATGATCGAGTCGAACAAAGCAGCCTGCCGAAAAACTCCAACTTGTATCGATCATAACTCACAATCTACAAGTCCAAATGCTATGAAATTTTCACAGAAGCTTACGCACATGCTAAAGAATGTACCCACCAAGTTTCGACTCCATTGGACGAAATCTTGATCGATACGAAATCCGTTCGTATCGATCACGGATCGGGTCGAAACTTCACGGGCTTGGTCGCGTGGGCCCACTCACGTGCCAGAAGAAGTCTCCCGAGATCTGAGCGAAATATCAGCCTCCTACACCTATAAATAGAGCCCCAGAGCCTATAGAAAAGGGATCTTTGAATTCTCGAATGCCCACTCTGCCGGATTCAATTCTAAAGTCCATTACTACTGCTGCAAACGAATTTTACTGCTAATATCCATTGTTAACTGTTGTAACCCGCTGCAATCAATTGTAATCATCAAATAAACATCAATAAAGCGATCAATTTCATAGTGGACGTAGGCAATACGCCGAACCACTCTAGATTCTTGTGTTTCTGTGCATTTTTTATCATTTCCGTATCTGTTTTTGGAGTTTTTGTTAGATAATCCTCTTTTTCCATTTAATTTCTTAATTTTATCTCTTCAAAAACTTCCGAAGAGTGTTGTGCCCAATTTTGGTACAAACACTAGTTGTTCGCCATTTTTTTATTGCAGGGATCAAGTTTCGGAAATATTTTGTTTTAAGGATTATCTATTTAATTATATTAATATTTTTTAAAGTTAATTAATTATAATAATATTATTTTAAGGTTATTTAATTATATTAATATTGTTTTAAAGTTATTTAATTATAGTAATATTATTTTAAAGTGTTTAATTCTATTAATATTGTTTTAAAGTTATTTAATTTTAGTAACATCATTTTAAGGTTATTTAATTATATTAGTATTGTTTTAAAGTTATTTGTTTATAGTTAATATGGTTTTAAAGAATTTATCAAAATGTTAATGTTTGGAAAGGTTAATCATTCCACGAATAATTATGGTTTGAAATTAATAATAAGGATTATTAATAAGGCTTTGAAAACAATTTATTATTATTTATAAAAGTGGTAAAGATTAATTATTATTATTTCTTAAACAATATTTTGAAATTATCAATTATTATTTTTAAGATGTTTTAAAATTAATAAATTTCATTTATTTATAATGTTTATTGTTAATAATCATTATTATATAATGGTGTTTTGAAGTAAAAGATTTAATTATTTATCATTGTTTCTAAGACCAATGAATAGAGTTGAAAGACTTGGATTTTATAATGGAGCTTACAAAATGGTTTGGAGATGTAAGGAAGATTATTTACAAGGTTAAAGAGTTTATAAATGGTTAGATATTTATAAAAGAATTTTAGAAACGGGTTTATAAATTTATAAAAGAAGTTTTATAAATGGTTTGAGAAGTTTTTTTATAAAATGGTTTATAAATGGTTTTAGGAAATTATAAGGAGTTTATGAATGATTTTTGAATCGAATAAAAATTAGGATCTTTCTTCGCTTGTAAATATACTTATACCGTTGAGATAAGTATATGGATATTTCCTAAGTATTGAAAATATAGGAATTGGAGAATATATATTTGTAAAAGTATTTTATAGAAGTAAATTACAAAGTGATTCTAATAAAAGAAAACTGTATTAAAAGAGGCTAGTGATTGCTTATATGCTTAACCAATGTTAGTATTCCCTATGAAATAAACCCCTGGTTGAATGTTTATTATTCAATAGTTAAATAACCGACTATCGAAATTGGACCTAACGTAACTTTGGAAATATCTAGGAGAAACACGTGAGTTATGTGGCATAGCCATCTCCAATGATGTTGTACTGTGCATATAAATCTCATTCTGTTCTAGGACCATGATAAGGAAATCTGTCCACTAACAGTTAGGAGGTAATCTCCGATCTTATCTTTGACTGTTTATTTCCTAAAGAACCGGAGTTGACTTTACCGGGAATTATCGAAAAGTTGTTTCGAAGAGACAAGGATCGGGTATGTTATCTGAAAACCACTTCGATCCAATGAATTTGTTTCGAAGTGAAAACATATTGAAGATGATGGAATTAGAGATGGAGCTCTCAAGTGTTTCGTTCAGTCCGAGAATGAACGTATATGAATAAATGCTGGTATTGCATTGTTGCTTGGAAGGCAGTATTAGCATTCCAAGTTGGAAGTGCTATATAAAAGGTAAAACGTAGCCTCAAGTCTCATCCACAAGGAATAACTAAAACAGGAGAGATGCAGCAGAGCTAAGTAGGTCGTTCCCAAGTAGGGTATGATCATCCCTATCTAGATCGCTATTATCTCTCATTTGTATGCTTCGGAGCCCATTAACGTAGGGGTGATCATATTTGGTACTATCCAGTAAGGGGTAGGCCGGTTCTGTGTTGGTAGGGATTCCATGTGAGGTCCTTGGTGTTATTTTATCTAGAGATGCACCGTGACGGGCGATACCCGAGTGGCCCAGTCATTGTATGGAATCCATTCTCCAATAAGCGTCATACGGACTTACTTGTGTCCAACTATGCTGAAACGTGAGATGCAAGCATTTCAGCTATATTCATATTTTACTTTGACCCCTAGACACTATTATAATATCAGAGAATTTCATATGAAATGTTTTGGTTATTATAAGGTAAAAACCCGTCTGTGTTTATGTGCGGTGTAGTCTTACGAGATACTCTTGATTTTGAAAGGTTTTTCTATAACTTTAAAATCCAGTTGGGTGTGTTTTCTCACGCTGGTTATCCAGACTAACTCGGGTGTTATTTTATTATAATGCTCAGATCAGACTGAGCATATTACAGATTAGTTTGGATGCTTTGGAGCTTCAGGAGACGAGTTGGGGGCCTAGAGACGTATTCATGTAGATGGTTATTTTTTCGCTGTATTCGTTGTTGTGTTTATCAGCAATTATAAGGACATGCTATTATAACTATCCAGGCTGAAATAGGATAGTATACTATGATTGATATCTATATATACATATGTTACAGGTTGACTTTTGTGTAAAGATTTGTTGTATATTATAGATTATTCGTTCCGCTGTGAGATTCTATGTTGTTTAGTTTCCTTCTTATCTTCGTCCTTCTTTCTTTTTCCCTAATATTCGGGTTTTCCGGCATTCGATTTCTTAGCATGTAACACAGTAGACGTATTAGTGTCGATTTTCGAGGGTCGAAAAACTTCGGTCGTTACAATAACCCCATAAATTGCTCTTATCCAAACCTATATAGGTATTTAACCTTTTAATTAGGAGTAACTTCTTTTACAATTTAAAATCGTTCTTATTATATAAATAAATAGTAATTTTTTAGGTAAATAAACACACACACACACATATATATCCATGTTCCTTACAAGCAAAGAAAATTATCACTTAAAAAGATTTAGCCAAATGGTTCGATTTAAAAATCAATCTCAATGAAAATTCCTTGTTGAAACAATCCGACGAAAATTTAGCGTTGTGCTACGGACACTATGGTATAACCATTCCAAAACAATTCACAATGTCAATAGTTTACAACTCAAAACCATGCACTAAAATCATCACATATAGGTAGTAGAATAAGGCAGTCGGTTAACAAGAGCAAAACAAGAAACACTGGAACCAAACGAACAATCGGAGCATCACCTAGAGCTGACACAGCTTTAGAAAAACTCCCCATCAGTGCACCGGTGGTGTCCCACCTGTCCACCATCCCCTACCGGTCCATCGGTTGGGAGGAAATCTGGATCGTTTCCAGCCCTAGGTTGCTGTTTAGCGACCCATTTCCGACGATTTCCAAACCGCAACATGCTATGGTCTCAAGGGTGATGTATTCAGGTCATGTAAAGACTCAAACATCATACAATTAGTGAAATCATGATATAACTAGTTAGGGTTTTAGCTACTCAAGATCAAAGAAACAACTATATCAATATCTCAATCAATTTGAAACTAATACAGCATCCAATTATTCAACACGGTAGCAACATACTTCTAATCTTTAGAGATAGATTGTGTGAGGTAAAATAACTCACCTTTATAGCTTGAATTTAAGATAAAACTCGAATTCACCTAGGCCAAATCCTTTCTGCAATTGCCTAAATTTATTTTCAGAAATTGAAAGAGAAAAGATTTAGAACCCAAGCTAAAATAGGAATAAATCAATAAATTAAACACATAAGAAGATAGAGGAGATTACAAGAGATTGATTTATACTAAGATTAGCCAAAAGCCTTAAGATTTGCAACTAGAATTTGAGGATTGCTTGAACTAAGGTTTGTGTAATAGGAGATAGAAGGAGTAATTATTCTGGTTTCTGGAACTAATGAATTGAAAAAGAAAGTGTATGTATTTCTATTTCTCTTTTCTAAATGGACAGTGGGTATGGTTATGAACCCAACAAGGTTAATAACAAGTGTTGCAGATTTATAAGAAGAAGTGTTAGTAAATTTTGTTTTGCTTTATCACTCATAACCTACCCATTTACACTAAACAAGATTTTGTAAATTACAATTTGATTTCACAAAATTTGACAATTGTAAATATATTAGAAACTATCATTTTAAACCAATATAATTTTAGCAAATACAAACTATCATTATCTTTTTAACAAACATTACAATTTTCCAAAATATCGTTTTAACAAAAATCTCAATATTAACAATTTAATAATATCTCAATTTTAATTAAAAATGCTTTTTAAGGAATGAACTTATTCCTTACTAAATTAAAATACCATTTTGAAAGACTATATTTAATTTCATAATTAAATTTCATAAATTACAATTTAAGATTAATTATCTGAGATTAAAATAAATTAATTTGTTAGTTAACAATAGGTTTGTTACACTCACCATTTCTGCTTTATTAGTTTTTGCATTAAATCCCTTCAAACAATCCCTTTGTAACAACCCTGGTTTAGAGATTACTTGTATATATTAAATTATAACGGAAGTTATAATTTAATATTGTAAATTAAAATATAATTGGAAATTTTATATTGTTTATTTGGAATAAACAATGAATTTGTAAATAAAATGGGAAAAAATAAAGTTTGGAACTTTATTTTGTTTAATTGGCCATAAATATGGGATTAAATATTGATTGGATAAGTATTTGGTTTAAATAAATTGAAATATTGGTAATTTATTAGTTTGGAGCTAATAAATTAATTAGGTGATGTATTTCAACGTTAAATTATTGAAATAAATCTAAAGTAATGGAAAATAAAGTTTTAAAAACTTTATTTTGAGAATTTGAGTAGAAAATAGTCAAATTGCAATCTTATTTGGGTAAATACAACAATGTTGGAAAACATTGTCAATATTAATCTTTTATTGAATTTAAAATGAGAAATATGAAGATAATATGCCTTTTATTAAAATAAAAGATGAAATATTTGAAAATAATATTTTGATGATTAAAAAGAGTTAAAATGATTTATGGTAATTTATGTGACAAGAAAACAATTTTTGTACAAATTATTGGAGTGAAAATAGTGTTTTATAATAAAATTGTGTAAATTGTGAAATATAGATAAAAATAAGGTTTTATTTATAAAAATAACATTTTTATTGTTGAAATAAATTTTATTTTGTTTTAATAACAATTTTATTTTCATACAATTGGTTATATACATTTTATTTGGTTAAAAATGAGAAATTTGGGCATATATTGTTAAAATGAGTTAATATGTGCATTTATACTTAGAATTTCACTAATTATATTTACACTTGGGCTTATTTGGGTAAGAACTAGATCCATTAGTCCTCACTAGAACCTTCTGGCTTGAGAAACCATCCTGTATGTAACTTTCTTTTTCATTCTCTTCTCAAAAAAACTTACACTAAAAAGAAACCAAAAGAAAATTCATGGCTTCCTCAAACTAAAATCAAATCTAACTCAAATTGCTGCTAATTCAAGAAGAGAATCACTAGAATAAGGAAATAAAAGGTAATCTCTACCAATACTACAACTCTTTCATCAAAAATTTTAGAATCTAGGTATTGTTGTCTGTAACAGTTTTGTTTTGATGTGCATGTTTCTTTTTCAACTGGTACAGGTTCATAGAGCTTCGTTTTTTCAACAAAAATCATAGCTTGCTCTTGAATTCTTGCTAATTTGCCAAGGTGAGTTCAAAACTCACAATTGCTAACTAAATCAAGCTTTGCCTATAAAGGAAATTGCTCAGAAATAGTTACAGTATACGTTCTATTCGCTGTTCCCTGTTTCTTTGTTTTCTAGTTTCTGGTTGCTACTTTGAGTGGCTATAACTCTTTGATTTTCTCTTGAATTGCTCCTGGATCATTTCTGGAGTGTTGTTTAGATGTTAAACTTGTTGCATGTTAAATTTCAGTCCCTAATTCATCTGTTTGCTATGTGAAATGCTCTTTGGAAGTTCAATACGAAGCGAAAATCACCCAAGAAATAAACTCCGTAGCCTGGGTCGATGGGTAGGTCGATCCAGCAGTCTCCAGGTCGACCTGGCGGTGGACCTAGAGGTCGACCTGGCCACTGGCCTAGGTCGGCCCCGGTTGGCCCAGGTACGTGAGCCTATTGTGTTTTTATACGAGCCTTTTTGCCTAGTTGCTTACCTATATCTATGGTTTTTGTGGCCAATTCTTATGCAAATATTGAGATGATTTTTATGATGACTATGGGCTATGATATCCATCAATGGATTAGCCGAGATTTGGAATTTAAAATTTAAATTTAAATTTGAATTGAATTCAAATATCGATTTGGAGTAATTTCTTCATTTTCCTCGATTTCAAGCGCTATTTCTTCCAAATAAATTTGGAGAAAATTTTTAGATAGTTTGGTTTTTGAAATCTTTATTATAAAATATTTTCAAATTATTATTAAATTATTTCAAAGTATTTTAGATATATTCAAGCAGAATTTTCAATAAAATGTCTTCAAAATGGTATCATAAAATTATTGTAAAATCCCGTTTTCTCAAGTAAATTATTTTATAAATATTATACAATATTTTTACACTTTTTGGACGTATGAGAAAGATAATTAAATGGTTTAGTAAAACCCGTGGTATGGGACACGTGAGTTTACTTTATCGGTTAATTTCGGACTTGTACGATCGAAACTATCTAGGTTATTGATTTCTGAGTTATTTAGCTAAGTTATGGCGAGTTTTTGAGATTATAATTCCTATCTTTAGGAATTATCTGGGAAGGCCAATATTTGGCGGGTTGTGGTTCGAGATCTCCTATTCTAGGAGTATGATCTATGAGAACCCGTTATAGTGTTTTACTTGCCAATGAGATGAGGCGAGTCTGAGTTTTCCAAGTTTTGGAATTTTATGATGATTTCGGTTTTCTAATGTGGCAATGACTAGCGGTTAGTAAACCGTTAAGTGCGAATGTGTGGTATGGGACGCACGTTAACACTTTTCGGGTTCCTATCTGGGAGTTGTGACACATTATGGGATTGCCAGTACTATAGACCTTTGGGTCATCTAAGATTTACGACTTCGGTCGTCTAGGAGAGGTACCTAATATATATAGTACTGGGGGGAATGACACGTGCAGCATCGCTTTGGCATGCAAATGGGATTTGGCCAATCTGAGGAATTTTTATGAGTTTTTGATTTCGATTTCACCAATTTGGGATGATGAATTTACTCTATAGCCTTGAATTAGGGAAAGGTTTATATATATGTTGTTTTATGGTGATTTCAATATTGGGATTATGAACTCTTATCGAGTTTCATGTGTTTTGATTTGGAGATTTTGATGATTCACTTATGGCTTACATATTGCTTATGTTCACTTACATTATATAGCCCTTTGAATGTGAAACATCTATGCCATGTTAAACCTTATCAAGTGATTAACTTTGAGCCTTATGGAATACCATTTCTTAGTTGTATAAATAGACTTTCTTATATATCATTCATTTATCTTTAAAGGAATGTTTCCCTTATGCACTTATATTCCTTTATCTTTGGCTAATATCAATTTCTAGTTAGCCTGACCCGTGTATTTGTTACTCGGGTCATACCGAGTTGCAGGTTAGCTTTTGGACCTATTGCAAGCTTTACCTTTTGGGCTTCTTCATCGACTTTGGTTATGGAATAGTTTTTGTGTAGTAGTCATTTGTTTAGGAACCTTATGATGTATCTATTCTTTTGTGTGGATGTATGTATATATTGTGGTTGAATATCACTTATGGCATGTTGTATTACATTTGATGTAAGTGTATATGTATATTATCTGTGTTGTTGTTCTATGAATTGAGATTGTATTGTTATCATATTTTTTTTTGAATCGATCCTGTAGCCACCGTAGTTGTGTATTAGAAAGGAATTAAGTATGTCGAATACTCGAGATAAAATGAAAAAAAAATTAAGTGCCAAAACCGACATACTTAACTCTTATCTAATGCAAGACTATGATGGTCACCCTTAACTAGCCCTATTCTCTGCATTAGCAGACAGAATTACTATGTAATTCTCTTTATTAATGTGGGTCTCAAGGTGGGACGTTACAGCTTAGTATCAGAGCTGGATTCAGAACAAAATGTAATAAATGCATAACAGTATACACGATTACCATACATCAAGTATAATACAAGTGTAAACATCGTCCCCAAATCGTAGTGAACCCAACCTTGTCCTTAATCTTTTGAAATCTTTGGGGGTAGATAGAAAGGAATATGTCTAGGAATGTCAATTTTAAATTCTGTAGTATTCCTTATTCAATGAATTCCAATTGCTAATATCTACCCCTGCGAATAATCCTATCTTATCTTAACTTTCAGCTAATGGCTGGAAGAGGTAGAGATCGGACTTCGGTGGCGGGACCGTCCAGTGGTTCTTGTCCCGAAGGAGTTTATATGTCGACCGACCAGATTCTTGAGCTTCTTAGGAGCACTCAACCTCCCACTCCTACTCATTCCTCTCCTCCGCGCAAATCTGCATTTGCACGTATGTGTAGCGACTTCACCCATCTCTAAGGCAAGCCATTCAAAGGCTCCAAGACAGTTTTAGAGGTTCAGGCTTGGCTCCGAACATGCAAGCGCATCTTCACTCGCATGAAGATTTCCGATCATCACCGTGTTCTTGTGACATCGAGTATGCTGCAAGAACGAGCACTAGACTGGTACGAGCTCCTTATAGCTGAGATAGATGAGTCTACTCTTACATGGCAGCATTTCTAAGATCATTTTGAGCTTAAGTTCGTGCCAGAATCCGAGAAGGTTTTCCTTGCCCGTCGCTTCCTCGAGTTGAAGTAGGGCAAATCCTCTGTGTTAGATTATGTATCCTCCTTCGAGTCTCTATCCAAGTATGGGCTCGAATTCATAGGTACTCCATACAAGAAGAATCTTAAGTTCATATTTGGACTTAAGAAATATTTGAAGAAGTTGCTCATGCTTCAGCTTAAGCTCTCGTTCGAGGAGTTTGTGGATTCGGCACTTCATCACGAAGCTGAAAAAGAAAGGGATAGTAGTGACGAGGCCGAGGTTCAAATGAACCCAAATAAGAAGAAATTTCCCTTTCAGAGATCCCAATCATTTCCTCCTAAGAAGAAGAAGCAAGGCAATTCTGGTCCTCATTCCGGTGTTGCACCTCCTTCAGCTAGAGTGTTGGCTTACTTCAATTATGGTTCTAGAGACCATCTAGTTAGAGAATGTCCTCAAACCTCTAAGTGCCATAATTACAAGAAGGAAGGACATATATTTTCAGCATGTCCTAAGAAGGGGATGAGTTCAGGTTCGGGGAATCTGAATGTGGCTCAGGCTTCTGGTAGTGCATCTCAATCGCGAGGTATATTTCCTATTTTGGAAGGTTCTATTCTTTTTCATGACTGTTCTATTCGAATCCTCTTCGATACGGGTGCTTGACATTTATTCGTACTGGAGAAATTTGTTAATGCTATTGGATGTTCTGGTCTTGTTGCTTACTTGAGGATTGCGAATCCTTTTGAGGGGATCCGCAATACTTGACGTGAGAATTTTGGGATTTGTTCCTTGTAGTTTATCTTTGCGTGCGTATTAGCATGCTATTTTCTATCTTGAGTTTGGAGTAATTTGAGAGGGAGTAGCTTGCATTTTATCAAGCCACAATCTGTGATTTGAAGGGTCCTATAGTTAGGTATCCTAATTCAGTTGGTTAGTTCATTCTTGTCTTTGGAATATTGATTATGATTCCGAAGTCTCTGTATTCATTCTTGAGTATCGAGATGTTGATGATATATCTCAAATTCCCTTCATTGTAACTCTGTTGATTTCTGTAAGTCCATTGGGGTATGACACCCAATCGGGCAATCAAACATTGTATTGATCTCATTTTCAAGTCTTATCCTTTCAGTCATTCTTCCACGAGGATGCCCACTAGGGAAATGAGGTGATCCTTGGAATTTAATTGATATTTCCGTTCTTACCTCTTTTGAGATAACCTTTTTGGATACTCGTTTATAGGCTTAGTAATATTACTTCAGCCGAAGTAATGACTTGACGGTTGTGTTCTTCTTCTCATTCGAGAAGATATTTCACCCTTACCCTTATATCTCGTTGATTTCTTATTCGATCTATTGGTGGTACTTGGATCTTTCTTTAGATTGACACTACACCGATTTCCATTAGCTACGAGTTACGGAGGATAGTGTTCGTTTACCACATTCCGCACTCGTTATGAGTTTCTGAGTAAGTTCATTATACCGTTAGGAATGACGAACACTCCAATCTATTCCCTCAATCTTGTGAATCGAGTATATTCAGGGAACATCTCGATGAGTCTCTTTTTGTGTTTTTGATTTTGGATATATGTAATGATTGTGTTTTCTAATTTTTTCAAAAATTGACGATATATTTCTAAGAGAAATTGGATTTGGTTTTTGAGATAGATAAAGAACATTTTGAGAACTAAATATGAGATACTTCTTTTATAGAAGATGATTTTTGTGTTGGGTTATCCATCAAGTGCTTTAAGAATTCTGGTCGATACGCCTAATCAACGTTATCGATAGGAATTTCCTAAATGCCATGATGAGACAATCAGACACGATAAATTAAGTTTTAATGAGACTAAATTTGGAAATAAATTAAAAAGATTTGAGAACTAAATTTTATTCTGGATGACATGCAGCCATTGAACCATAGTGAGATAGGACGAGTGGCAAGATGGTTTTGGTCATTTGGTCAAAGCTGCAGCCAATCAATAGGGATATTTATTTAAATAAATTGCGAGGTAATGCCATTATGATAATTGAAATGTATGAGTTTAAATATAATTATGTTTTATTGTTGAAATGATGAGATAATACTTTGTTTGAAAAATAAATGATTATTGAATACTTTAAAATAAGTTATTCATGTTAAAGATGGAGTTTGTTATGAGAATTTGGATATTTGAAAATAAAGAGTAGTAAATTTTAAAATTTTATATTAAGGATTGTTGAGATGAAATTATAAAATTCTTTCGAAATTTAATTTTGGAATAAAAAGGGGAATATGAGTTTGAAATTATTTGTCATTTTTTTATAAGAACTATAGGAAGGAGTTTGGAAAATTTCCAAGTGTTGAAAATTGAGATTTTGAATACAAAGGCAATAAGTTTTGGAACTTTAAGAAGTTTGATTTTTAGATTATGGTTTTGAAGATAATGAATTTCGAACTCTAATAAATTTTGATTGTGAATTAAAATTTATATCTCTTGTATTCCTCCTAATTGTCTTGCCTTAGTGCAATAGTCTAACGACTAGCATTTTGCGGTCGTTTGAGTAGGGTGATCTTTGTGGTAACCATCTCTCATCAGGTCTTCTTACCTCAATTGTTGTTATCTTAGTATCAGTATGGCTTTTCGTAGTGACATACAGAAAATCATCAGTTTGTGGTTGGAGTTCGGATAAAGCGATGCTAAATCCCAACTCTATTCGAGAAACTTTTGTGAAATCTTTCTCCTTCGATAGTTTTTTGAGTAGCACCCCATTGTGTTTTTGTTTCGAAAGTGAGATACTTTCGAAATCATGATGTATTGCTCAAGAAATTCAATGGTCCGCAAACCCTAGTATTTATACTTAGGAAAATCATTGAATTTACCAAGCAATTTTATCTTGGTCTTCTTTCGTCTTGAGTAGAAGATGAGGAATTTTGATCTTGTGCTTGTCTATCCTTCCTTTGATTGATGAAATTAATATGTTGAATACAAACTCTTTTCTAGAAATTGCGAGAACGCAATTTTGTTAAGGGAGGGAGTCTGTAACAACCCTGGTTTGGAGAATACCTGTATATATTAAATTATAACGGAAGTTATAATTTAATATTGTAAATTAAAATATAATTGGAAATTTTATATTATTTATTTGGAATAAACAATGAATTTGTAAATAAAATGGGAAAAAATAAAGTTTGGAACTTTATTTTGTTTAATTGGCCATAAATATGGGATTAAATATTGATTGGATAAGTATTTGGTTTAAATAAATTGAAATATTGGTAATTTATTAGTTTGGAGCTAATAAATTAATTAGGTGATGTATTTCAACGTTAAATTGTTGAAATAAATCTAAAGTAATGGAAAATAAAGTTTTAAAAACTTTATTTTGAGAATTTGAGTAGAAAATAGTCAAATTGCAATTTTATTTGGGTAAATACAACAATGTTGGAAAACATTGTCAATATTAATCTTTTATTGAATTTAAAATGAGAAATATGAAGATAATATGTGTTTTATTAAAATAAAAGATGAAATATTATTTGAAAATAATATTTTGATGATTAAAACAAGTTAAAATGATTTATGGTAATTTATGTGACAAGAAAACAATTTTTGTACAAATTGTTGGAGTGAAAATAGTGTTTTATAATAAAATTGTGTAAATTGTGAAATATAGATAAAAATAAGGTTTTATTTATAAAAATAACATTTTTATTGTTGAAATAAATTTTATTTTGTTTTAATAACAATTTTATTTTCATACAATTGGTTATATACATTTTATTTGGTTAAAAATGAGAAAATTTGGGCATATATTGTTAAAATGAGTTAATATGTGCATTTATACTTAGAATTTCACTAAGTATATTTACACTTGGGCTTATTTGGGTAAGAACTAGATCCATTAGTCCTCACTAGAACATTCTGGCTTGAGAAATCATCCTATACGTAACTTTCTTTTTCATTCTCTTCTCAAAACAACTTATAGTAAAAGGAAACCAAAAGAAAATTCATGGCTTCCTCAAACTAAAACCAAATCTCACCCAAATTGCTGCTAATTCAAGAAGATAATCACTAGAATAAGGGAATAAAAGTTAATCTCTACCAATACTACAACTATTTCATCAAAAATCTTAGAATCTAGGTATTGTTGTCTGTAACAGTTTTGTTTTGTTGTGCATGTTTCTTTTTCAGCTGGTATAGGTTCCTAGAGCTCCTTTTCTTCACCAAAGATCATAGCTTGCTCTTGAATTCTTGCTAATTCTCCAAGGTGAGTTCAAAACTCACAATTGCTAACTAAATCAAGCTTTGCCTGTAAAGGAAATTGCTCAGAAATAGTTACAGTATACGTTCTATTTTCTGTTCCTTGTTTCTTTGTTTTCTGGTTGCTACTTTGAGTGGCCATAACTATTTGATTTTCACTTGAATTGTTGCCGGATCTTTTCCGAAGTGTTGTTTAGATGTTAAACTTGTTGCATGTCGAATTTCAGTCCCTAATTCATCTGTTTGCTATGTGAAATGCTCTCTCGAAGTTCAATATGAAGCGAAAATCACCCAAGAAATAAACTCCGTAGCCTGGGTCAATAGGTAGGTCGACCCAGCAGTCTCCAGGTCGACCAGGCAATTGGCTTGGCCACTGGCATGGGTCGGCCCTTGTTGGCCCAGGTACGTGAGCCTATTGTGTTTTTATACGAGCCTTTTTGCCTTGTTGCTTACCTATATCTATGGTTTTTGTGGCTAATTCTTATGCAAATTTTGAGACGATTTTTATGATGACTATGGGCTATGATATCCATCAATGGATTAGCCGAGATTTGGAGGAATTTGGAATTTAAAATTTAAATTTAAATTTTAATTTAATTCAAATATTGATTTGGAGTAATTTCTTCGTTTTCCTTAATTTCAATCGTTATTTCTTCCAAATAAATTTTGAGAAAATTTCTAGATAGTTTGGTTTTTGAAATCTTTATTATAAAATATTTTCAAATTATTATTAAATACTTGATTCACAAAATGGATGAAATAAAGTAGAAGGTTCGTCAAACCAAATGACATAACGAACCACTCACAAGAATCATAACGAGTGCGGTAAGCGGTAAATGGATGCTACCCTCCGCAACTCATAGTTGATGAAAATCAGTGGCAAGGTTGAACTAAAAAGACCTTACCACCACACAATACATTGCTTAGGTGATAATCCTAAGACAAGCTCAAATATACTGGAAAATTCACAAACTACTTGAATGAGAGAAATAATATTCTCCACATCCCGTAGGTTTAAAGAATTAAAATGTTGCCACCAAATTTGAAAATCAAAATCTTTAAAAACAATAGAAATCTGCTTAACAGATTGAGAATGTCGAAGATATATAGTCCGCTAAAGACATAGGATATGGGCTTTTGAATTTAATATGCCTCTTCTTGTTGATATTGAGGCTCTTCTTGGAACTTCCAACATCACTATCACTTCCTTTATCGGACTCTTCAAGTCGAAGAGTGATATCCATAAGCTGGTCGAAAGGAACTTCAAGTTTCAAAGGTAAAACCTTTTCGGGGTTCTTACTCAAAGCATAGATAAACCTTTGATTCTTTACAATACCCAAAAGTTGTTGGGCAGTCATGAATACGCCATCTAGAGAAGGACTACTGGATTGACCAGCGCTGGGACTGCCAGATCTAACCATCTCTTCTTCTTTAAGAAAGAAAGAAAAAGAAAGAAGAGGAGAAAGGTTATTCACAAAATGAATATCAAACAATCTTGATTGATAAAACAAGGCATCATAAAAAGAAATAGGATAGAACGGTACGAAGACTCGAATTAAATCCTATGGCACGATTCCTAAGAAAGACTTAGGACGATGATCCTTGCTAGATTATTCTACATTGTTCCGAAGTTTGGCTCTGATACCAAGCTGTGACGCCCCACCTCTATACTCATGCTAGCCAAGGACACTACGGGGTAATGTCGTCGACTAGCACGAAGAATAAGGCTATTGAGGAGCGACCATCTGTGTAATTGCTTTATGCGAGCACCGATATGTCAGATAATATAACTCACATTTCATTTCAAGAGGAAATCCGACATATCCAATACAAACTCAAAGCTACCACACAGTGGTTAGGTGGACTTCGGAAACGACTATAGAAATAAACATAACACAAATCAGTCACAGATATTCATATCACAAAGGCGGAAACAGATATGAATATATCACATAGAAGTGTACATCGAAGTAGTGGTCAAACAAGATCCACTACATCACAAAAGAATAGATACAAGTGCTAGACAAAAGAATAATTATACATCAAGGTGTCTATATCTCAAATGTATAATAACAAAAACTACTGATCTAAAGTAGTTAGCCCAAAAATCAGGTGAAGAACCCTGATAAGAAGTCAAGCAGGAGCACCTGTAACATCTCGGTCTGACTCGAGTATTATTTAAGAAGAAAATAATAAACGGATCAGTCTAGCTATAAATATCAGATAAAATGAGATAGGGTAAGAGATATGACCAAAAACGTATGATAACAAAAGTGTCATACTGTGTCAAGTGTACATCAAATAACAACAAAATCATACAATATCTCAAATCATCTCGAAGCACCAAAAAGAATCACATTCTTTAAATCATTCACCAAAACACAAATATTGACACAACATATCAATGCCAATTGAATAAAAATTAGTGAAACATAAATTCTAGAAATCACAATCAGAAATCCAGAAATCACAAAAGGGGGAAGGCTTATCACAAACGGGAGCATGAAAACTCACTAACACGTGTATCACAAATGGAACACTATTCCGTGGTTGCTAACCATAGAGTTGGTACATCGACGTAGTACAATAACGGTACGTCCAATGAACCGAAACTCAAATAATTCTGGACACCGACGCAGTACAATAACGGTACGTCCAATGAACCGAAACTCAAATAATTTGGAGCACCGACGCAGTACAATAACGGTACATCCAATGAACCGAAAAGCCGGGACATCGATGTAGTACAATAACGGTATATCCGATGAACCGAACACCATAAAAGAACATGGGTCGCTAGCCCATAAAAGAAATGAGACGAAGCTCAATAGAACGGAGTACAGTCCCCCACGTGGACAAAGAGACATCGCATAACGCTAGTCTAAACCATAAAATGATCACCATTGATCAATAAAAGTGTGAATTACACTAAGCTAGTAAATAAATGAATTTAGCTTCATGTCCCATAACCACTAGCTTAACTTAAATATTTATGAACAAATTGTAGATTTCCACTCGAAAATTGTCACAAGAGTTTCAATCGAACAAGTCCAAGAATTAACCAACGAAGTAAACGCAAGCGTTTCATACCACTTGTTTTACTAAGCCGTTTAATTAGATTTCTCATACGAATGAGGTAAAGGTTTTTATATACTAATAGATTGGAAAACGGTTTTATAAACGAGCTTTGTATTAAAATAGTGTTGAAATCGTTTTGATGAAAGAGTTTGAATATTTACTACTAGTATAAAAACCTTTATATTTTAAAGTGACAAATCACAAAAATGATTGTAGAAACAATCAATCACTAAAATTCACGTACGAAAACGTGAATCAAATCCAAAGGAATCGATATCAAATCCATCAAAATGGACAATCCCAAAAATCCCTGAAAAGAAGTCATCAAAGTTGATATAAAAGATAATAACAAATCGGATCAACACGAATCGATTAAAATTGAAAACCCACACAAAATAGGTGAATTGGGCCGAGACAAGCAGATTCAGACGTCTGAAATGAATAATTCAGACGTCTGAACCTGAAGCTCTGGGCAATATTTTGCCTAGACCAATGATGGCCAAATCATATCGGAAGTGATCGGATGAGTGACGATGGCTAGGGGTTTATGCCAAACAACTACCCAACCTTAAAGACTCACCAATACACTCCGACCAACATGTCCAAACATCCATATAATGATTTTTCATAGATTTTGACTTCAAACACCAAAAATTGGAATATTCATCAAACCAATTCAATTCAAAAGCAAATAGACAAGGAATAGATGTTAGGAATTACTACCTAACGCTATCAAAGATATAGACGTAGATGTGAGTTTAAAAACTCACCTTTAAAACCCAAAATCAATGAATGAGAAGCTTAATCACAAAGGAAAGATCAACCACTCTTCACTTCAATCCAAGAAGCTTGAATCTAAGCTCAAAAGAAAAACATTTCCTAAGTTAGGTTTAGGAAATTTCTGAAATTGAAGAGAGAATGAGTTAGAGAAGATGAAGAGGATGCTTACCTAAGCTTCTCTTTGATTTTGAAGTTAAAACTTGGATTTGTAAAAGAAACTAGGGCTTAGGAATTTCTATTTCCTTTTCTCTTCCCCCATTTTTGCTAAAGCTTGAAGGTATTAGGAAATGAAAGTGAATGAAGAGAAGAAGGGGTGGAGCTAGGGTCTTATATTAGGTTATTGGGCTGAAACCCAAACCCAAAGCCCTAAGTTAAAAATAGCAAAATTCACTCAACTCCAAACATATCGATGTTTATACTCAAAAAGGTCGCAAATGGCATTTTGAACTCAATGGAAGTGGTCTCGAGTCCAAATTGTTGATTCTCAATTTCATTCCTCATTCAGACATCTGAAATTTCCAAACCAGACGTCTGAATCTGGAAAAATATGAGTTCTCTGACTTCATTCAGACGTTTGAAATGAAGCATTCAGACGTATGAATCTGGAAAAACAAAAGTTGTCTTAGAAAAATATTCAGACGTCTGAATCGTCCATTTCAGACGTTTGAAAATGGCAATTTTTGCCTATTTCCTTTCTGGTTTGACTCGAGCAATTTCAGACGTCTGAATCCCTGATTGATAGTTTTTTTCAAATAGACACCTCCGTATCTCGATCCACATAGACTTTTCACTAATTCGACTATTCTTTTACGAATAGTGACTTTTTCGGACTAAAATCCGACTAACGATGCTATATTTAAATTAAACATTTAAAATATACGAATCGTAAAATATGCGGGTTGTTACACGCTAGGTTGAACAACTAGCCTACAAGGTCAAGCTAACGAATGCACTAACGAATATAATGAGTTATACAATAACTCGCATCCCCAAGATATTATTTAATCTCATAGCGTCACATACTCTTTTAGTAGTAATTATCAATGTAAAATCCGTTTCCCATAACCACTAGGTGTTGCTAAAGTATTTACTGTTAATTAGTAAATTTTACTACACACAAACACTACGCAAATTAGTCACATAGTTAAGAAATAAAGTGATAATTAATGTCCCATAACCACTTATTATTACTAAATTGTTTAAATATAATTCTCATCTCGTAGCAAAAGAATTTCATAGCTTAAAAGCCAAAATTCCACAAATCCATTGATTAAATCAACATAAGAAATAGTTTGCTTCCCCCTTGGTGACAACATATTCTATTTCATTTTAAAGCTAAGATTTCTGAAATAAAAATACTAATATGGTTTTATATAGGTTATAATGAATTTTAGAAGTAAAATAATATATATAATAATAGTTTATAAATTTCTCTAATGAAATTGATTTATAAAATACTTGTATAAAACCATAAATATATATTGTAATAATTCCATTTTACTCTAATCGAAGTATTAAACACGTTCAAAACTGTATGTATGTGTGTGTGTGTGTAACTACCCGTAAATTTTACCGGTTTAAATAACGTAATTAACTAAAATTTTCTTTAAATAAAATAATAAAATTTTGCTATGGAAATTTGGTATTTGGAACACGTCTATTTAAACATAGCTATTGGCAAATTTTCATCAGAAAATATGAAAGTTAGTTCTATTGTGTAATTTTCTATTTCAATTTAAAATCAGTTAATTTGATGAAATTAAAATATTTTCGAAATCTAAATATTTTTATATAATAAAAATGTTTATTATTTTCTGAGTGAGACGCCATATTTCGTTTCGCAAAATTTGGACTGTTGTAGCTCCGTTTATCTTATTTTCAGTGTTTTAGCAGCATTTTCGGCAACGTAAATTTGAGTTTTGATAGTTTGATTGTATCACTCATATCTGTATACCATTTTGTTTGTCTTGTCGTGCTGACCTCAGGAGTATATTCATTCATACATTTCGGTGTCCAGTACACGACGAAATCTGCTAAACAGTTGAACGTATCGGTCCCGCATTAAGCCTCTTTGTTTTCCTATGTCCTTTCATATATTCACCGTATAAAACCAATAACCATTAGCTATTATTATTTTCTGAAATTCAACATACCTGCCTTTTTATTTCCCACTGTTTGATATTTAGGTTGGTTATCTTCCTCTCTCCTTTCTATTTGTTTCTGGTTCATTTGTTCTTACTTTGGAAATATAATATAATATATATAACGTAAAGCTTATATATGTTTCTGAGCCTATTTATCACCTTGCAAAGCCTCATCTCCATCTCCCCACGTGAACACTGCCACCAGACCGTACACCTCTTCCCCATGCGAACAAACACCCTAGTCACGTCTCGTCACATCTCCACTAACACCTCCAACTGCCGCACGAAACCCATCCCCTCTATTTCACTCTACCATCAGATCCTTCTCACAACCCACAGCCAACATGCCGAACAACCCCATCACCATAGCTGCCTGAGAAACTCCATCCTCCCCACCCACTCTCCCTCTCAGCTTGTGCTCCACCATAGCAGCCTCCACCTAGCAGTAGCGTGCTCCTCCCGAACCAAAACCCAAAACGCCATCATCCCTGACCCCGTTAGCAGCCGAAACCTCCCTAACTGCTCCACCACATCCTCCAACAGTCACCACCCCATCACCGACATAGCAGCCGCATCCCCAGATCTGCCGACCTCCCTTCGACTAGAGCACCACCCGCCTCCGCTTCCCACCACAACCGCTGCTCCCTATGCCGAAGTTTTCCCCTCATCGTCACACCCTCCGCCCTTCGACCAGCCTTGACCATCCACAATGAAACCCATGACCTACCCATTGCCGTGATGCCAAATGCCACCTCCAACCCACAGTAGTTTAGCCCCTTCATAACGCGAAGCCCATCACACAGCCGAACCACCGGACAGCCTGCACTTCTCCCATCCTCCACTTTTTGTTCATCAACCACCTCCCCTTTTCACCAAGCGAACCAAATCTCTCCCCACCCATTAGCCTTGCACCATGCCACCACTGCCTGGTCGAACTATAGCAGTCAAACCCGATGAGATGCTGCAACCTGTAGACCAGACCCATTACCACAGCTTGCCGCACACCTTTCGACCTTCCCTGCCTTTGCTTAGCAGCCTTCTTTCTTATGTATGTAAATGAAAAGTATGTATTTTATTATAAAAGAAATGTATATATATGGGGTATTATATATATATATTTGAAAGTTCTATTTTGTGTACTGATTCTGTGAAAAAATATATATGTATAATATGTTGAAGATGTTTAGTTAAACTTATGTTAATATTCTTAAATAGATTTTTATTTTATAACTTTAAAATACGTATTATGTTTAAATATTTGTTTGAAGAATTTTGGAAAATATGGATTTTAATAAATATTAATTCTTAACAAAAAAATATAATATAAAGATTTTATTTCAAATATGTGTGTTAATCTTTGATTTTTAAAAATTATATATTTTGTTTCATCGATTCAAGTCCGTCATGCTTTGCCTTGTTCATCGAATTCATGTTAATTGTGTTGTGCTTTGGAATTTGTGCTTGGATTCGTAGCTTGTTGTGTTGTCTATTTCTCTAGCCTCGAAAGGTGAGCGATCACTCACGGTTAACATTCTTATATTTAGTAAATTTGATTCACATGAAATGATGATTGAAATGTGTTGTTAAATTTTAATTGTTAGTAATTAAATTGTTTGTTGAATATGATATGTTATCTACATTGTTCGCCTATGACTGATATATGACACCATAACATTGTTGTGTGTGTGTGTGTGTGTGTGTGTATGTGTGTGTATATATGTATATATGATATTTAAATTGTTAAGTATGATCCATGTATATTCGTTATGGGTTGAAATGATAAACCCAAGCGATTTTGAATGATTTTGAATTTTGGGATTGCGGGTTAAAATGATATATACCCGTAAATATAAGATTTAAATTGTGGATTGAAATGATAAATATCTGTATCACTTGACCATAGGATAGAAAATTATATACGGACACCGTTGGTCTATTTTTGAAAAATGATTTCCAAAGTTTGAAAGGAAATATACGGGTTTTAATAAATATTGATTTTAAATATAATATAAAGATTTTAATTTTAATATATGTGTAAAAGTTAGATTTTAAAAATTATATGTTTTGGATATTTTACTTATAAGTTAAGTTTTAAAATGAAAATTATAAAATTTTACTTATAACTTTATTATTTTTAAAATATATAAAATAAGATTTAAAATAGATTTAATAATAATAAGATTTAATTTAATAATAACTAATATAATAAAATTTATTAAGAATTTAATTTAACTAATAATATATATATATAATATGTTAAGTATATATTTAAATTTGTATTAATATTTTAAAATAGATATTTGTAATAACTTTAAGTAAATGGAAGTTGGAAGGATAAATTAAATAAGAATTGATTTGTAATTTAATTTCTTAAGAATTGAATTTAAATAAGAATTGATTTATAATTAAATTTGTTTAGAATGGAATTTAAATAAGGTTTGATTTGCACTTACTGATTTTTGAGATTTTGAAAGGTATGATTTTATAACTTGATTTGATAAAAAGTGATTAAATGAATATTTTCAACTTTAAATAAAATTGAAATTGAATATTAAATTTTGATTTAAATTAGTAATTTGAGATTTTATTTAATATATTTAAAAGGTGATTAAGTGAATAATTTCAAATTAAATAGAATTGAAGTTAGATATTTAATTTTGATTTAAATTTGTAAATTGAGATTTTATTTAAATGTTATTAAAAATGATTAGGTGAATGTTTTTAAATTTAAATGAAATTAAAGTTGAATTTTGAAATATAAATGGAGTTTATCAAATTGAGTTATTATGAATTGTTTGAATATTTAAACACCGAAATCTAATGAATTGGGAGTGGCTTAAATTTGAAGTTCAAACCTGGATTTGAAATCGACATAAATTAAAACTAGTTTAGTGAGAATTTGAATTTGATTTTTTAAATTGGAAGAAATAATTCTAGTTGAAACTATTTTCGATATAAACTATTTTTAATATATATACTACTTTAAATCTATAACCTATTTTAAATATAAACTATTTTTAATTTATAATTATTTCAATATATATAAACTATTTTCAATATTTAAACTGTTAAGTTGGAATCTGTTATGATTTAGATTTAATGGATTTCAATGCGTACTTTGATATGATGGTTAACCTATTTTGTGGTGATGATTTTGGAAGTGTATTTTTAATTTAAAGTGAATTCTAGTTTAAAGTGATATGACTTCGAAAGCGATATGATTTTTGAAATGAATATGATTTCGAAAGTGATAATTTTGAAAGGAATATGATATTTGATATGACATATGAACTGTTTGAAATGATTACAAAAGTGATTTTATAAAATGACCATGGTGTGAAAGAAGCATTTGGTTGTTAAAGAGACCGAATCAAATATTGGCATACTCTCTACCAATACCGGAAACCACTTTAACAACTGTGTACGTGGTGTAGAATCGAGAACGAAGTAGGATGGTTTGGCGACGTCTATATGAGGTATGAACGTAGCCCTGACTCCCGCAAGTCAGCTTGATGTGACTAAAACAGGAGCCACGCCGGGCCAAGTGATGTCGCACCTCCAATCGAGCATGCTTCTTCGATACCATTCTATTACTTTGTGATTTGATTGAGTGCACCTTTGATTATGGGAGTGTGTCTCGAGTTGGGCGGTAGTAGCTGCTATGCGTTACCACCAGTCCGAATCCACAAAACGGTAGTATCCTACCTTGGGCATTGCCTCGCATGCCTTGTCACATGCCTTATCGCGCCTTCTACGAGTTTGGTTTGTACCGTACCTATGGAGTGCCCTCTGATAGCCCTCCAGTTTATGGAGGAATTACGGTACTGTATAGACTACGGGAATTTATAAAATGTGTTAAGGGGGATATGGGTAACGCTTTAACGCTATTTTAATAGTTTACTTTACTATAGACATTATATATGTAGCGTATTGTACTATGTATGTAGATAGTTCCACGGATCCTTAGAGGATGGTAATCCCAAACATCCTTTAAGTTTTTTTTTTACACTTGACATTTCACTTGAGTTGATTTACTAGTATAGAGCAGTGCCAATAGCCTTTATTGATGATACTTACGCTTCGAGTGTTTTGTGTTTTGTGTTTTGCTTTATGCTCGGGTCAGACTGAGTGTCATAGCATTTGACTCACCTTTGGAGTTTGGAGCTTTGCTTGAAGATCTGTCTCTTATCTATTCAGCTTTGCAGTTATTTCCAGTTGTTTATGTTCAGACTTGTCTGTTGCTGTTGTAGTTGGGACTACTTTGTATTTGAGATTTTCTGTTGTATTTATTCAGACTCTGATGTTTATATAGTAGCTTCATGAACTGCTATTTATCTATTCTGTTGCTTATTGTTGTATAACTCTGTGTCTGTGATTCTTTGATTTATTTATTTACTGTATATGCTAAGCTTTGCCAAATACAAATTAACAATCTGTTGTTTTGATCAATTCAAGTCTCACATGTGTGAATGATTGTCGATTTGAACGGTTCAAAATAGCAGGTCGTTACAGTTGGTATCAGAGCTTAGGTTTAGGCAAAACTTAGCATATGGAGTAAAAATCATTAGAGATAGGGTAGTAATACCCTAGAATGAGTAGAATCATATTCGTTCGAGCCTGAAATTCTTAGTTAGGATCCTCTTTGATTGGAGTCCAGACGGGATCATTCCAAGCATGTTGATGACTCGGTGAAATGGTTCGGGTTTGAGGATAATGGTTGGCTCGAGAGGCGCTTGAGCTAGTATGAGAATAGTCGTCAAGGAGGATGACTGGAAGGCTGAGATTTCATCGTTGTTGAAGGTTCTAGCAGGCTCAAAGCAAGAGTACGCTGGGCAGATTCGATAGTCCCAAAAGACTACAGTTGGTGGTCGAGTACTCTGGGCAGATTCGATAGTCCTAGGCACGGGCTGCGACGACGTGCGGAGTTCTGTCTAGAACTGGGGTTACCATTGGCCCTTGACGGACGGCTAGAAGAATGTGCCGGTCATTCAATTAACGGTGGTATCGAAGCAATGATAATAGTGATGGCCAGAGTCATGGATGTTTGGTTGTATCGTCATTCGGTCTCAAGAGCAATATTTTTTGGGTGCTTATCTGATCTTGGTTTAGGCCTTGGGGGTTTGTACTTGGAAAACATCGCCCTTGACTCGAGTGATAATTGCTTTACTTTAAATGTGTGCTTTACTATGTTTACTTCTGCTTAGTGTGTCTGGGGGCTATCACTGTAGGAAGAGGTGGAGTGGGAGGGTTGGATTCCTATTCCTTTTACCTTTATGCTCTTTTGGTATGTTGTTAGTTAATTTACCGCTCACTAAGACTGTTGTCTTACTCAAGGTTTTATGTTCAACTCTTATTACCTTGGGCTGTTCATCCATTTTGGGATGGGCAGACTAGGTAGCAGGTGACAGGTGTTGTTCTTAGTTACCGACGATGCTGATGACGAAGACGAGCTGGAGGCTTGCATATTATATTCTTACTATATGTACTGGATGTTCCGCTGCTTGTATATTCTCTGAGTGATATGTAGTGAGGCTGGATGTATTGACTATTCAGATTTTTGTATCAAACTACTATGAGGCTTATTTGATGCAATTCTGTTCTGTGTAGCTTCACTATGTATATTTTTCTCTATTGTATTTTATCCATGCGCTGTGAGTAATACGATAGATTCTGCTGTTTTAACTTACCTTGGTTATCGTCCATGGCTGCTTGGCACACTTTTCAGTGCACTATTTCTATGTTTAGTGCAGGGGTCATGGGCGGTCGTCACATTTGGTATCAGAGCTTTGGTTAATCGATTTTACCCAACGCTCGCTGACGTAACTACGTATGAGAGACGTAATTGTATTTTGATGGATGATTACTATATATAATATAGTAGCTTAGAAGGATTTGAGTCCTTTATGCAGTTGTTTCTCAAGGTGTATTAATCATTCCTTTTTATAGATATTAAGGATGAGTCGAAGAGGGAGACCAGCTGCTAGGGAAGGCCGTGCTGCTGAGGGGGCTGTTGATTATGCGGCTATGTTCGAAGCTATGATGACTTCGATCATGAGAAGGATGCCAGCTTCGGGGCCAGCAGTTGATGTTGGAATTCAAGTTCAAACTCCAAGACCGGTGGATTTTTGCTAAGCTGTGTAAAGACTATACTGCTCTTGGAGGAAAGGTTTTCTTGGGAACAGAGTCAACCATTGAAGTCCATTGATGGATAGATGCTTGTAGAAGAATCTTTGGTGACTTGGGAATCGAGGATGCAACCAAAAGGAAGCTAGCATCAAGACAACTTCAAGGAAGAGCTTCTGATTGGTGGAACTCTATCACCATTGATACTCCGGAGGAGGAAATTACTTGGGAGCAATTCCAAGCCAGATTTGATGCTAAGTTCATTTCTACAGCTCAGAAATCTGTTCTGTTCAAGAAGTTTGTGGAGCTCAAGCAAGGTGGGAGACCAGTTCTTGAGTATGTTTCTGAGTTTGAAGCTTTGTCCAAGTATGCCCGGTCGTATATTGAATCTTCATATCAGAAGAACGAGAAGTTTGTGACAGGCTTGGACATTTATCTTGGGAGGCAGTTGGTGGATCATCTGGACGATCCATTTGAGAAGCTTGTGGAGAAACCTCTCAGGCACGAAAATCTGTTTCCTAAAGAAGGATCTGTTGTTGCTGTGACCAAGGAAGAGTCTAAACCACAGCAGGGTGGAAACAAGAAGAGGAAGCAGCAGCAGCAAAAGGGTAAGGATGGCCAGAAGAAGCCGAAGGGCGAAGTGACCTGCTACAATTATCAGCAGAAGGGCCATTTCTCCAGAGATTGCAAGAATCCAAAGGTGCCGGTGAAGTGCCACAACTGTGACAAGCCGGGGCATATTAAGAAGAATTGTCCAGAACCGCGGAAGGACAAGCAAATTGTGCAAGCTTATGCTTTGGGGGCTGTTCCATCATCTTCAAAAGCTCCTACCGCTGAAGAGAAAGGAAAGAGTGTGGTGGTTCAAGGTACTCTTTCCATATGTGGTGTTCCAGTTAGAGTGTTATTCGATACTGGGGCGTCGCATTCTTTTGTTTGTAATGAACTTGTAGGCCGGTTGGGTTTAGAACCGGATATCGTTGATAGGCCATTGGTTGTGACTAATCCAGTTGGGGGTTCGTCTTGTCTGTGTATGCTATGCCGTGATCTGATTGTATCGAGTCATGATTGCTCTTTTGTTTGTGATTGTTTTGTTCTGAAATTTGCGGGGTTCGGAATTATTTTGGGTATGGACTGGCTTAGGAAGTATGCGGCAAAGGTTGATTGTGAAAGATTGGAGGTGACAGTCGAGAATGTGGAAGGGCGAAAGGTTATGATACGATGTAAGCATGAGGAAGGCGTCTTCATAAGCTTTATGTATTCGCTGTTTGTTCCATGGGATGGACTGTCATCGGTGCCAATCGCTAATGGATTTGAGGATGTCTTTGATGAGGTCAAAGGGTTACCGCCGCATAGAGAGATCGAGTTTCGTATCGATTTAGTTGAAGGAGCCAGACCTGTTGTGATGCCTCTTAGGCGGATGGCGCCTAGGGAACAGCAAGAGTTGAGGGTGCAAGTTGATGATCTTTTACAGAAAGGATTCATTCGGCGTAGTGTGTCCGAATGGGGTGCACCAGTTGTGTTTGTGACCAAAGCGAATGGATCGTTGAGGTTGTGTGTGGATTATCGTGAGCTGAATAAAGTGACTAAGAAGAACAAGTATCCATTGCCGAGAATAGACGACTTGTTTGATCAGCTTCACGAAGCCAAGGTGTTTTCTCAGATGGATTTAGCTACGGGATTTCACCAGTTAAGAGTGGCAAAGGATAGTGTGTCGAAGACTGCTTTCAGGACACCATCTGGTTTCTTTGAGTGGCTGGTAATGCCGTTTGGATTGACCAATGCGCCAGCATATTTTGTGGATCTTATGAATATAGTGTTCAGAGGTCAGTTGAACAAGTTCGTACTAGTGTTCGTGGATGATATTTTGATTTATTCCAGAACTGAAGAAGAGCACAAGACGCACTTGCATATTGTTTTGAAAATCTTACGGAAACATCAACTGAAGGCTAAGTTTTCTAAGTGTCACTTATGGAAGAGCGAAGTGAGGTTCTTAGGCCATATTATCTCTAGAAGCAGAATAGCGGTTGATCCCGCCAAGATAGCAGCAATCCAGGATTGGGGTAGACCTAAGAATGCATCTGATGTGAGAAGTTTTCATGGATTAGCAGGATACTATCGTCGATTTATCAAAGACTTTTCCAAGGTAGCTGCACCATTAACAGGATTGACGAAAAAGAACCAAGTATTCAGATGGGATGCTAAGTGTGAGCAAGCTTTCGAAATCCTGAAAGGGCTACTGACAAGTGCTCCTGTTTTGACTATTCCAAGTGGAAATGATGAGATGGTGGTTTACACTGACGCATGTGGTACTGGACTTGGAGCAGTGCTAATGCAGAAGGGTAAAGTTGTTGCGTATGCAAGTCTACAACTGAAGCTGCATGAAAGGAATTATCCAACTCATGATTTGGAGTTAGCGGCAATTGTTTTTGCTCTGAAGATATGGAGACATTACTTATTGGGAGTTCGATTCGAGTTGTTTACAGATCATAAGTCGTTGAAGTATCTTTTCTCCCAAAAGGATTTGAATCTTAGGCAGCAACGATGGCTAGAGTTTTTGGCATCATATGATTTTGGTATAGCGTATACTCCGGGAAAGGGTAACGCAGTGGCAGATGCGTTAAGTCGAAGACATGCAGGATTGGGAGCCATGTTTTCAGAATGGAAGAATCTTGAGTATTTGGCTGGAATTGAATTCAGGCCCAGATGTGAATTGGAACCTGAGATGTTGGCAAACTTATCTATAAGACCGACTCTTATGGAAAGAATTGGCGAGAGCCAAAAGCGAGACGATAAGCTTGTCAAGATTGTCCGTGATTTGGAATCTAGGTTGGACCCAGAAAAGGATAAAGGATTCGAGGTCGATCGAGAGGGTTGGCTTCGGAAGCAAGAACGACTAGTTGTTCCCGATATAGATGAATTGAGAAATGAAGTTCTGAAGGAAAGTCATCACTCGAAGCTGACAATTCATCCAGGTGGAAATAAGATGTATCGGGATATGAATAGAACCTATTACTGGGAAGGTATGAAGAAGGATGTTGGAAATTTTATTTCCAAGTGCATGAACTGCCAGTTGGTAAAAGCTGAGCAAAAGAAGCCCAGTGGATTGCTTCAGCCATTAGAAGTTCCTACATGGAAGTGGGAGCAAATATCGATGGATTTTATCGATGGGTTACCTAGAACCAGAGCAGGAAATGAAGGGATTTGGGTCATCGTAGATCGTTTGACCAAGAGTGCAAGATTCATTCCTGTTCGATCAACCAGTACTGCATCAAAGTTGGCTGAGCTGTATGTTAAGTGGATAGTTCGATTCCATGGTATTCCGAAGAGTATAGTGAGCGATCGAGACCTATTGTTCACTAGTGAATTTTGGAAGAGCTTTCAGGAAGTTCTGGGAACCGAGTTGTGTTTGAGTACAGCTTATCATCCCCAAACAGATGGTCAAACTGAGAGAGTCAATCGAGTTTTGGAAGATCTCCTCAGAGCATGTGTTTTAGATTTCGGAGGATCATGGGAAGATCACCTTCATTTGGTGGAATTTTCGTATAATAACAGTTACCAGTCAAGCATTGGTATGGCACCGTATGAGGCAT
This sequence comes from Allium fistulosum, assembly GCA_030737815.1. Taxonomy (NCBI): domain Eukaryota; kingdom Viridiplantae; phylum Streptophyta; class Magnoliopsida; order Asparagales; family Amaryllidaceae; genus Allium; species Allium fistulosum. Next base: position 284,254,699 of record CM060904.1, on the reverse strand, counting down.
GGTATGGAAGACCGTGTAACTCTCCGACATGTTGGTTAGATACAGGAGAAAAGCTGATACTTGGGCCAGAAATGATTCGACAGACTTCGGATTGCATAGAGATCATTCGGCAATGAATGAAGGCAGCCCAAGACCGACAGAAAAGTTATGCCGATAAGCGTCGTAAGGATTTGGAATTCGACGTAGGTGATATGGTTTTTGTGAAGATTTCTCCACTGAAGAATGTTATTCGATTCGGGAAGAAAGGAAAATTGACTTCGAGATTTGTTGGACCATTCCCGATCATCGAGCGAATTGGAAAGCTCGCCTATAAATTGGAGTTACCAGAAAAGATGTCGGGTGTGCACAATGTTTTTCATGTATCGTATCTACGGAAGTATGTGCACGACTCGAATACTGTGGTTTCTGCAGATAGCTGTGAAGATTTTGAGGTTGATCCAATTGTTAAGAGACCTCGTAAGCCGCTTCGTGTTGTGGAAACTGACACGAAACAGCTTAGGAGGAAGGTAGTTAGGTTGCTCAAGGTACAATGGAGTGATGATGTTAACGACTGTACATGGGAGGTGAAAGAGAGGATGAAGGCAGCTCATCCTGAACTCTTCAAGGTATGGCCATAAGGTGTCGTGTCATATCACGACATTGTAAATTGTTCTAGTTTTAGAATTCTGCATGCTAGGCTAGAATTGGACGCATGGTTTGTTGATTGCTATGGATGGTAGGCATGTGGAATAGTTTTTGATTGCTCTTGTTTGTTTGGAATTTCGGGGGCGAAATTCCTAAGGGGGAGAGAATGTAACGACCCGTATTTTTACGGATCGAAAGATCGTAAAACTGTTGTTAGAACGTCCAGAGTTAGGTCGTTCGGAGCTTAGGTCGTATAGTAGTTAGGTCGGTGGAGCGACTTAAGGGAGTTGGCGACCAAAGGAGGTTGGCGACCTATATGATTGGCAGAGACTTAAGTCAGTAACCGACCTATGGAAGTTAGCGGCTTAGGGGAGTTAAAGACCTAGGGGGTTAAGCGGGTTAACGACTTAAGGAAGCTAGGTCGTTCGAGCGACTTAAGGATTATGGGATAAGTCGTTGAAGTTTAGGTCGTAAGTCGTTGAAGACCCTGTGTTGGAGTTAGGTCGTAAGTCGTTGGGACTTGGCTTAGTGTTAGGTCGTTAGGCCGTGTACAGTTAGGTCGCGACTTATGAGAAGTCGTTAGGTCACACACTTGCGTTTTCGCTAAGTCGCGCATGCGTTAAGTCGTATCTCAGTTAGGTCGTAGGTCGCGCATTAGTGTTGAGGCTTAGGTCGTTGGGTCATTAGGTCGCGCACGTGAGTATAGTTAGGTCGCGTGAGGACTTATGTTGTTAAGTCGCTAGGTCGTGCCTAAATGCTAGATCGTGTGTGTGTTAGGTCGCGATTTTTGTTAAGTCGCTAAGCCGCATCTCTGATTAAGTCGTAGGTCGGAAGATCTGTTAAGTCGTAGGATTTGCTAAGGCTAAGTCGTAAGTCATAGGTCGTGGGGTTTTCATAAGTTATGGACGACTTAAGGGGGCGAACGACTTATGGTTCAGCCTATAAATACATGGGTTTTCTTCACTTTTTGGGATCCGGATTTTGAAGCGACGAAGTGCTGCTATTTTGAGAGCTCGAGTGCTGCACTTCTTCACTTCTTTTCTCCACTCTAATCTTGTGATTCCTTCCATCCAAATCGAAGATCCAAGAGCTTAGATTGAAGATCTTCAACCATCGAAGAGAGATTTCATCGTTTGAAGCGGAATTTTGGCGGATCAAGCTAAATTCTTCTCTGTCCAGATCTGAAGTGTGTTGCTTTTGAAGTGTTTAGGTGATTCGGTGAGTGGTGGTTATCTCTCACACGGATCCAAAGGAGTATATCGGATTGATGGCTTGATTTGGTGTTAAAATAGTGATTTCCATGCATTTTCTTAAACTTAAGTATAGATCCATTGTTCATGATGATTTGACATCCATTTTACTACATGTTAATCTATGCAAGTTCATTCATCAAGTTGTAGAGATATTACCCATGTTTCATGCTTGTTAGATTTGGACTCTTTATTTACAAAATTGCCATTTTAGTTATAATTGCTTTTAGATCTTGTTTGCATGATTGATTACTTGGATTAATGATTGATTTGATTGATTGTTATAAACTAGTTGCTTAGTTGTTGGATTTAGACAAGATGGTCGAAGATGATTCAAAAGCTAAGGGAAAGGCTCTTGAATAAGAAAAGCTGCTCGTGGCTTATGATGCGGATGATAAAGCTCATATGAATAGATTTGATGATGATGTTGAGAGGAGGCTTTGCTATGATGAGATGAAGCGAGGCATGATGTGAGATAGTCTTGGTTAAGTCCAGACGGGATCATTCCAAGCATGTTGATGACTCGGTGAAATGGTTCGGGTTTGAGGATAATGGTTGGCTCGAGAGGCGCTTGAGCTAGTATGAGAATAGTCGTCGAGGAGGATGACTGGAAGGCTGAAATTTCATCGGTGTTGAAGGTTCTAGCAGGCTCAAAGCAAGAGTACGCTGGGCAGATTCGATAGTCCCAAAAGACTACAGTTGGTGGTCGAGTACTCTGGGCAGATTCGATAGTCCTAGGCATGGGCTGCGACGACGTGCGGAGTTCTGTCTAGAACCGGGGTTACCATTGGCCCTTGACGGACGGCTAAAAGAATGTGCCGGTCATTCAATTAACGGTGGTATCGAAGCAATGATAACAGTGATGGCCAGAGTCATGGATGTTTGGTTGTATCGTCATTCGGTCTCAAGAGCAATATTTTCTGGGTGCTTATCTGATCTTGGTTTAGGCCTTGGGGGTTTGTACTTGGAAAACATCGCCCTTGACTCGAGTGATAATTGCTTTACTTTAAATGTGTGCTTTACTATGTTTACTTCTGCTTAGTGTCTTTGGGGGCTATCACTGTAGGAAGAGGTGGAGTGGGAGGGTTGGATTCCTATTCCTTTTACCTTTATGCTCTTTTTGTATGTTGTTAGTTAATTTACCGCTCACTAAGACTGTTGTCTGACTCAAGGTTTTATGTTCAACTCTTATTACCTTGGGCTGTTCATCCATTTTGGGATGGGCAGACTAGGTAGCAGGTGACAGGTGCTGTTCTTAGTTACCGACGATGTTAATGACGGAGACAAGCTGGAGGCTTGCATATTATATTCTTACTATATGTACTGGATGTTCCGCTGCTTGTATATTCTCTGAGTGATATGTAGTGAGGCTGGATGTATTGACTATTCAGATTTTTGTATCAAACTACTATGAGGCTTATTTGATGCAATTCTGTTCTGTGTAGCTTCACTATGTATATTTTTCTCTATTGTATTTTATCCATGCGCTGTGAGTAATACGATAGATTCTGCTGTTTTAACTTACATTGGTGATCGTCCATGGCTGCCTGGCACACTTTTCAGCGCACTATTTCTATGTTTAGTGCAGGGGTCATGGGCAGTCGTCACATTAACTCTCAAGTTCTATGTTAGGTGAAGGTTTTCATTATTGAAATGAAGTAAAATTTATGAATAATTCGAGTGTCTAAAGTGAGAAATGGAATTGAAACAACTTTAAACAGTTGAACTAAGATAAAACTAATTTGTATAATAGTCAATTGCATCCCAAAACATATATGACTTACCTGAAATATTCAAAAAGTTTGAATGTTTATGTGAATATGTAATTGAATAATATACAATACAAATATAAGTAATACGATGTCCAAAAACGATATTTTGTTAAGGGAATTAATAAATAAATTTGAGTGGATATAATAAATGTTTATACACTTAATCTATGTTATAAGATATGTTAAGTGAAATAAATTGAATAATAAAAAGAAAATGCTATTTAAGTAAATAAATATGAACTGAAGAATGGTTGAAATTGAATTTTTAGTGGAATCAACTTAACTGAAGATAAGTGAGATCGAATTGATTAAATAAATGAGCTAACTAAAATAAATTTTATTTTGAAAGAAATTTTTTGTAACAAATGTTAATAAATTGAAAGCAAAGCAACTTAATGAAAATACATTGAACTGAAATCAGCCTAATGTAAATACAATGAATATTTATTGAGTGAATAAATGAATTTAAATCAAATTAGTTGAATAAATCAATTAAACTATTGAGCTGAATATAAATCTATTGAATGTATTGAATAACAATAAGTAAATATTAATCAATTTAGAAGTAAATACGGTGAATGCAAATAAATTGGGTTTGAATTAATTGAAAGTGAGTTAATTGGAATAATAATAATAATAATAATAAATAAATAAATGAAATTTAAATGGTTTTAAATTAATTGTTGTATCTGGTACTGTTTATTTCAAATCTACCTTTCCTTTCTGTTGTTTCTATTCTCCTATCTCGTTCCTTTTCGGGGACGAAAAGTTTTGAGTAGAGGAGAGTGTAACGGCCCATAAATTTTAACGGTTTAAATAACGTAATTAACTAAATTTTTCTTGAAATTAAATAATAAAATTTTGCTATGGAAATTTGGTATTTGGAATACGTCTAGTTAAACATAGCTATGTGCAGATTTTCATCAGGAAATATGAAAGTTAGTTTTATTGTGTAATTTTCTATTTCAATTTAAAATCAGTTAATTTGATGGAAATAAAATATTTTCGAAATCTAAATATTTTTATATAATAAAAATGTTTATCATTTCTGAGTGAGATGTCATATTTCATTTCGCAAAATTTGGACTGCTGTAGCTCCGTTTATCTTATTTTCGGCATTTTAGCAGCATTTTCGGGAATGTAAATTTGAGTTTTGATAGTTTGATCGTATCTCTCATATCTGTGTACCATTTTGTTCGTCTCATCGTGCTGATCTCCGCTGTATATTCAGTTGTACATTTCGGTGTCTGGTACACGGTGAAATATGCTAAACAGTTGAACATATCGGTCTCGCATTCAGCCTCTTTGTTTTCCTATGTCCTTTCATATATTCACTGTATAAAACCAATAGCCATTAGCTATTATTATTTTATGAAATTCAACATAGCTGCCTTTTTATTTCCCACTGTTTGATATTTAGGCAAGTTATTTTCCTCTCTCCTTTCTATTTGTTTTTGGTTCATTTGTTCTTACTTTGGAAATATAATATAATATATATAACGTAAAGCTTATATATGTTTCTGAGCCTATTCATCATCTTGCAAAGCCTCATCTCCATCTCCCCATGTGAACACTACCACCAGACCGTACACCTCTTCCCTACGCGAACAAACACCCTTGTCACATCATGTCACATCTCCACTAACACCTCCAACTGCCGCACGAAACCCATCCCCTCCATTTCACTCCACCATCAGATCCTTCTCACAACCCACAGCCTACATGCCGAACAACCCCATCACCATAGCTTCCTGAGCCACTCCATCCTCTCCACTCACTCTCCCTCTCAGCATGTGCTCCACCATAGCAGCCTCCACCTAGCAGTAGCGTGCTCCTCCCTGACCAAAACCCAAAATGCCATCCTCCCTGAACCCGCTAGCAGCCGAAACCTCCCTGACTGCTCCACCACATCCTCCAACAGTCGCCACCCCATCACCGACATAGCAGCCGCATCCCCATATCTGCCGACCTCCCTCCGACCAGAGCACCTCCCACCTCCGCTTCTTACCACAACCACTACTCCCTGTGCCGAAGCTTTCCCTTCATCGTCACACCCTCCGCCCTCCGACCAACCTTACCATCCACAATGAAACCTGCGACCTACCCATTGTCGTGATGCCAAATGCCACCTCCAAGCCACAGCAGTTCGGTCCCTTCACAATGAGAAGCCCATCACAGAACCGAACCACCAGACAGCTTGCACTTCTCCCATCCTCAACTTTTTGTTCATCAGCCGCCTCCCCTTTTCACCGAGCGAACCAAATCTCTCCCCACCCATCAGCCTTGCACCGTACCACTACTGCCTGGTCAAACTACAGCAGTCAAACCCAATGAGATGCTGCTACCTGTAGACCAGACCCATATCCACAACTTGCTTCACACCTTTCGATCTTCCCTGCCTTTGCTTAGCAGCCTTCTTTCTTATGTATGTAAATGAAAAGTAAGTATTTTATTATAAAAGAAATGTATATATATATATGGGGTATTATATATATATATTACAGTTCTATTTTGTATATCGATTCTATGGAAAAAAAATATGTATAATATGTTGAAGATGTTTAGTTAAACTTATGTTAATATTCTTAAATAGATTTTTATTTTATAACTTTAAAATATGTATTATGTTTAAATATCTGTCTGAAGAATTTTGAAAAATATGGATTTTAATAAATATTGATTTTTAACAAAAAATATATATATAATATAAAGATTTTATTTTAAATATGTTTGTTAATCTCTGATTTTTAAAAATTATATATTTTGTTTCATCGATTCAAGTCCGTCGTGCTTTGCCTTGTTCGTCGAATTCGTATTCATGGTGCTGTGCTTTGGAATTTGTGCTTGGATTCGTAGCTTGTTGTGTTGTCTATTTCTCTAGCCTCGAAAGGTGAGCGATCACTCATGATTAACATTCTTATATTTAGTAAATTTGATTCACATGAAATGACAATTGAAATGTGTTGTTAAATTTTAACTGTCAGTAATCAAATTGTTGAATATGATATGTTATCTACATTGTTCACCTATGACTGATATATGACACCATAACATTGTTGTATGTATATATATATGGTATTTAAATTGTTAAGTAAGATCCATGTTGTAATTGATATGTTATGCTATTGTATCTGATTATTCTATTGTTCTCACTCTGCAAGTTTCATGTTAGTTTAGAAATTCCTATGGGTTGAAATGATACATACTTGAACGATATTGTAGATTTGGGAAAAATCGTTATGGGTTGAAATGATAAACCCAAGCGATTTTTATTGATTTTGAATTTTGGGATTGCGGGTTGAAATGATATATACCCGTAAATATTAAATTTAAATTGCGGATTGAAATGATAACTATCCGTATCACTTGACCATAGGATAGAAAATTATATACGGACACCGTTGGTCTATTTTTGAAAAATGATTTCCAAAGTTTGAAAGGAAATATATGGGTTTTAATAAATATTGATTTTAAATATAATATAAAGATTTTAATTTTAATATACGTGTAAAAGTTAGATTTTAAAAATTATATGTTTAGGATATTTTAAAATTATAAGTTAAGTTTTAAAACGAAAATTATAAAATTTTACTTATAACTTTATTATTTTTAAAATATATAAAATAAGATTTAAAATAGATTTAATAATAGTAAGATTTAATTTAATAATAACTAATATAATAAAATTTATTAAGAATTTAATTTAACTAATAATATATATATATATAATATGTTAAGTATTTATTTAAATTTGTATTAATATTTTAAAGTAGAATTTTGTAATAACTTTAAGTAAATGGAAGTTGGAAGGATAAATTAAATAAGAATTGATTTGTAATTTAATTTGTTAAGAATTGAATTTAAATAAGAATTGATTTATAATTAAATTTGTTTAGAATTGAATTTAAATAAGGTTTGATTTGAACTTAGTGATTTTTGAGATTTTGAATGGTATGATTTTATAACTTGATTTGATAAAAGGTGATTAAATGAATATTTCAACTTTAAATAAAATCGAAATTGAATATTAAATTTTGATTTAAATTTGTAATCTGAGATTTTATTTAATATATTTAAAAGGGGATTAAGTGAATAGTTTCAAATTAAATATAATTGAAGTTTGATATTTAATTTTGATTTAAATTTGTAATTTAAGATTTAATTTAAATGTTATTAAAAATGATTAGGTAAATATTTTTTAAATTTAAATAAAATTAAATATGAATTTTGAAATATAAATGGAGTTTATCAAATTGAGTTATTATGAATTGTTTAAATATTTAAACTCTGAAATCTATTGAGTTGGGAGTGGTTTAAATTTGAAGTTCAAACCTGGATTCGAAATCGATATAAATTAAAAATGGTTTAATGAGAACTTGAATTTGATTTGTGAAATTGGAAGAAACTATTCTAGTTGAAACTATTTTTGATATAAACTATTTTTAATATACATACTACTTTAAATAAATAACCTATTTTAAATATAAACTATTTTTAATTTATAATTATTTCAATATATATAAACTATTTTCAATATTTAAACTATTAAGTTGGAATCTGTTATGATTTAGATTTAATGGATTTCAATGCGAATACTTTGATATGATGGTTTAACCTATTTTGTGATGATGATTTTGGAAGTGTATTTTTAATTTAAAGTGAATTGTAATTTAAAGTGATTTGACTTCGAAAGTGATACGATTTTTGAAATGAATATGATTTCGAAAGTGATATAATTTTGAAAGGAATATGATATTTGATATGAAATATGAACTAAGACTGGCCTATCTGAAAATATAATATACGAATAGCACTGAGTATTACATCACCCAGTCGTTACTGACTTATCCGGGATCCCGACCATACGTCGCATAATTTATACCCGAAGTTATAGTGGGTAGAAAAAAATTTTATATCTAGAAAGGTGATTTCATACCTTGATGGTAGCGAGCCACTTAGCCTTCAAGCATCCCCTGTTTTACTATTCCTGGATGTGAGATTTTGAGGTAACGATTACTTTTCATATAGCACATATTCCACTTGGAATGTCACTTTGCCATTCTCCAATCACACAACTGATTTCTACAAATGTATAACTCCTGAGCTCGTACGTCTCAAGAAAGGGCATTAAGCTAAGAGAAGTTACTTTCTCTGCCACCAAATAGATGATACGTTCATAGAGATCAATCAATATGATCTAGGAATGCAACGTCAGACATTTGTCCATACAAGTTGTCCTGGAATAGGACAAACCGAAGGCACTCTCCTACCATATCCTGTCGGGCATTACCCCTAGGATTAGTAGCGAGTTAGTCCTTGCATAAGAAGATTTCAGAATGAAGGGACCACTACAATTTATTTATTTATTTCGGGGGGTCATTCCAAAATTATCAACAAGCATTCCTTATGTTATGAAGATCCTCACCTTCAAAATCAAGGTCTTCAATATATATTTTCTTCACTTTGGGGTTTTCAGATAGTAATTACCTAAATCTGATCCTGGTTCCTTCGAATCAATTATCAGTAAAAAGTTGTTTTATAAGTAGGTGATTATCATTTGATTTATCCATTTCTTTTTACTGAAAATATCATCGAGAGATATATATATCTTTAAAACATTCGTGTTGGTATATACAGAATCATTAAACCTCTCTTTATTAAATTCTTTGGTTTAATTAAACCCTCTTTAAACTTGGAATAATTCCAAAACATTTTACTTACGAAAATATTTCCAAATCATTTATTTAAATCTTAACAAAGATTTCTTATTTTCAAAATGTAACTTTTTAATAAGTTGAAAACATGTTACCTAAGATGGTAAATCTAAATTGTTTTAAATTTGGAAATTTTAATCTTTTATACTTAACTCGTTTCGCACATTTTGACCTTATCTATCCCTCGCCTAGGGGAGGTGAGGCGACCCACATTTCGGAAGGTTTAAATCAACAATAATCCACATATGTCCAACTTAAATAATCCGGAACATAGATAATCAATGGGGTTAATTAAGAAAAGTAAGAAAAGACGAAGAAAAACAAACACAGAATCTCGCAGCGGAATGACAAAATATAATAATCAAATAAAAAGTTCATGAAGCTGTTTATTATACATTTGATTATAATTCATACAACATTTATCAGAGTTATATATACAACAGGGATAAATAAAATAATGCAGTAGACAACATGATGTAGGAACAGTAATAGTAATAATATACCAAATCTTCGACTTCGTCCTCCAAAAAATGATATTCAATGCGCTGAAAAACTCAGGACTGACCTAAGCGTAATGAAAAGATAAAACACTCGAGTCAGGACTAAAATATCCTTATAATCGATATCACATAACATGAGTGTAATAGCGTCGGAGATGTTTACGGGATTTCACGTCTCTTATCCAATGTATAACGTGCGTGCAATAACTCAAGAGATGTTATAGGATTTTCCATCTCTTAAGGATCCATCAAAATATTTATATATAGTAGAATACGCTACATATATAATGTCTAATCAGTAAAATAAATATTGAAAATAGCATTAAGGCGTTACCATTATCCCCCTTAGCACATTTTATATAAGCATCGTAGTCGATACAATACTGTAAATTCCATCATAAACTGGTGGGCTATCAAGGAGCACTCCATAGGTATAACACAAACCAAAGTCGTAGTGGGCTCGATTAGGATAAATATGACAAGGCACGCAAGGCAATACCCAGGGTAGGATTCTACCATTTTGCCCTTCCGGACTGGTGGTAACGCATAGCCGCAGCTACCGCCTACCTCGAAACAACACTCCCATAATCAAGGGTAGCCACCAATCAATCACAAAGTAAAAGATATGGTTTTGAAGAAGTGTGTTCGATAGGGGAAGCGACCCCACTTGGCCCGATATAGCTCATGTTTTAGTCATTTTAATTATGACTCGAAAGTCAAGGCCATCCATCATCGTTCTCTTTCTTCAAATCCAGAAAACAACACCAAATCCAACCACTTCATTCTGGAGTCTTCTCCGCGTACACAGTTGTTAAAGTGGTTCCAATATTGATAGAGAGTATGCCAATAAGAGGCCCCGATCTCTTTAACAACCAAACGTCGTTTTACACACTGGTTGGTACTTTACATTTCGAAACGATTCATACTTGATATCAAAATATCATATTTGCTTCAAAAAACAATTTCATTTCGAAATATCATGTTTACCTCAAATATGTCAATTCCCACTTGAAAGTCATTTTCACTTCAAAATTCGATTCGAATTACAATTTGGGCAATAACTTCATTTTAACCCCATTTCGCATTTAAATCCATGATTTAAATATAAGCATTCCCACTCTGACCAGTTTGAATTTTTAGAAAATAGTTTGAAAAATCTTAAATAGTTTAAAAGTTAAAATAGTTTAATATAAAATAGTTTGAGTATTGAAAATGGTTTATATAGTAAAATAGTTTGGAAAATCAAAGTAATTTAAACATCTAAAAAGATAGGTTTTTAAACAGTTTATATAATAAAATAATTTATTTTGAAAATAGTTTCCAAGTCAAATTGATCTAATTCCAAATTTTCCAATTCAAAACAATTCCATTTCCATTTCAATTTAATCGATTCCATTCTGATTTCAATTTGAATTAAATTCGATTCCAATTTCAAATCAATTTCAATTCCAAATTAATTCCAGTTTCAATTCCAAATCGATTTCGATTTCAGGTTCAACTATTCGATTCAATGGTTAAATTTCAACTCAATTCTCAATTTTAAACCATTTCAATTTATATCAATTTCGAGTTCGATTTCAAAGTCCGATTTAAATCATTTAAATCAAATTTAACTTCGATGTTCAGTTCAATGTCCAAATCTTTGAAATAATTCAATTTCGTGCTCAACTTTTGGAATATCGATTTAAATTACTTTGACTTATCAATATTCGAAGTTCGAATAAAAGTCCAAATCTTTTAAAAAAATCAATTTCCGAAATTCAAATAATATTTCAATTATAACTTCAAAATCTTAGCTTCGATTATTTAAACAATCTCTGTTACCAAATTTAAATTTCAACATTTCGAGCTCAAGTTCAAAAGTAATTTGATTTCCATAAATTCAAAAATTTTCCTTCTTTAAATCAAATCATTTAAATAATTTCAAATCATAAATTTTAAAATCATTGAATTTAACTAATTCGGTGTCCGTATATAATTTTCTATCCTATGGCCAAATGATCAGTTATTTCAATTTAATTTTAGGGATGGATATATATAATTTCAATCCAAAATAAATGTCATTGGTATATATCATTTTAACCTATTTCTTAATTTATTCAAAATAATTCCAATAACAGTTTTATATATTGTCAAGTAATTTACAGGGTGATAACAGGATATATAAAATAAATAATCATCCAAAATCTCAACCAATTAGCATTCATCACAAACAATCATACAAACAGTCAATAAATCCCATCAATTAACCAATTATCAATAAATGGAAATTTTACTAGCAGTTTAATTCTAATTTCCATTTAACCGTTAATTCTAATTTCCATTTAACTATTAATTCAAAATTTCTATCTCGATTTCCATGTTAGTTAAATTCACCAAACAACAATCAATAATTTAAATCACTTTAGAATTTCAATTTAACTAACATAAAAATATTCTAGTACTTCGTGAGCGTATAAAACACTCACCTTGTATTTGAAACTAAAAATTTTCCCAGCTTCAAATAAATTCCAACTCGATCTCATATCGTAGACGACGCCGATACGATCACAACGCGACTTGTTTGGTCCGAATCGGACCTCGTACAGAGAAGTTATGCAATTTATTAATATATGATATAATTTTAAAACTTTAATTAACAAAATTAAATAAATAATAAAATAATAAAACGTCACCTCCTCTCCTTCTCTCACGCACGATGCTACAGCTCCAGCCGACCCAACACGCAACCCATCCACTTCCGTTTGCGCGCAGCAAACGTCGACCGGACGTTGATCGACACCCACTAACGCGAGCGCCTCGACCAGCTCCTCCTCCGCCTCACGCGCCGCCTCCATTCACCACGACAAACCCATAAAACGTGCGACTTTCAAAGCCAGATCTAAGCGAATCCGAGATGCTACACCACAAACCCACCGTTGGATGTGTAGAGCTCGTCGAGCTCTAAAACTTTGCTTTTGAAAGTTTTTGAATTAGATGAACGGATTTGGAGATTTCGAGGAGAGAAGGGAAATTGATTTCGGCAATTAAAATGTTTTTGAACGCGGAAGAGAATAAACTAGGGTTTTGAATGAAATGAACGGCTTATTATATAAGTTTCTGATCCAATACACACCTAAATTTTCCGAACTCCAAACGAAGCGTGCCGCCTGGCGTTCATAATGTTTTACCCCCATTTCGAACACAGTGGAACTAGTTTCAAGGCCTAATTCCATCGTATTCAGAAGATAGCTTTTCAAAATCAATCAATTTTAATCGAATTCCTTAAATTAATTTCTACGCGTTTCAAGCTCGCACTGTTAAACGACAAGTCCGATCGCTACAAAACTTGAAATCCTATAAAAATTTACTATTACGGATCCGATGAAACTGGTTTCGTCGAAATCCGAGACAGTGGCCAAAATGGCTATTTTTACTCGTTAATTATAATATAAAATTTCCAATTTCTAATTATTCACTTTTAAATCCAGTTTTAAATGTTAACAATCTTCATTCGTATTTAAAAAAAAATCAATTTTTGATATCATTTTCATTCACATTAAATCCGAAATTCAATTATTTAAAAAATTGCAATATTAAATTTAAACAGTTTAATTATCCAATAAATCATCATATTTCGATATAAGTTATTTAACTTATAAAATTTAATTTTAAAACGAATTCAAATAATAAAACAACTACTCATTTTACAGTAATTCAATATTCATTATTCAGTTTCAACTATTGATCATAAACACGTTCAATATATAGAATTTCATTCCAATACTTGTTATTTCCATAATCTTCAAAATTGGTTATTCAAAATTTTATTCAAGTTCATATTCAATAACTACATTAATAAATCATTAAATTTTATTTCTAACCATTTTTATTCAATAATCATACTAAAAATAATAATTTAAAATAGTTAAAAATTACGGGTCGTTACATTCTCCCCCACTCAAAACTTTTCATCCGCGAAAAGGGGCTAAGTACAGAATTTAACATTTGATATATTTTATTCAAAATAATCCTTATAAACATTAAAATCTTATTTACAAAACTTTTACTATGCTTATATTATGCCACTCCGATATCGGTTATGAGCCCACCATGCTTCCGTTGTGCCACTCTGATATCGGTTTATGGAAATTACAACCTACTTATAAAAAAATTTAAAACCTCAAAAATTTTCTAACACCTGGATTTACAGAAAATTTCGGCAGAGCTCTTTTGCGCAGCTCGATCGGAAAATTTTTACAATAAAATATATAACACAAATATTTACCAAACATATCAAATATACATCTCATCTCAATGATGAGGCATCCCGTAGGGAAAAAAATATAAAAGTGCGGTATGTAATCCGAGATGTGTACCTTATTATTATTAATACGAGCGAGTTCGCTCATATTAAGCAAGCAAAAGCAAAATAAATCCGTGTATACGTCCAAACGGTCTTCGTATGTACCTATCTCAACTTAATTTAGAATATTAGTTGCATATAAAGATATAGAAGCATGTATAAGTTTAATATAACTATATAACTTGAATTTTGAATCCAAACCATAAACACAAGCTGTAACGACCTTGTTAACCCGCCTTTTGGCAAGGCTGTGTGTAACGATCCCGGATTTTATAAATATTTAAATTGATAATTAATTTAATTTTTGAATTAAAATTGTAAAATTAATTTGTAAATTGATGCGAGTTTCCCCAATACTAAAATGAAAATATATTAAATCATTTTAAATTTAGAAATTATGTACATATATATGTGTGTGTGTGTGTGACTATATGAATAGATTTGAAATGATATGTGTGTATATATATATATTGATAATTGAATTTAAAATCTTTGACAAATGGTTTAAAAATAAAAATATGAATATATAAGATATAAAAGTATAAAGTAAATACATTGGATAAAATATAATAACATAAAATAAATATAGAAATTCATTTATATTCTTAAGTATGTAGGCTGGCAAAACAAGGCTAAAGAAAATACAAGACAACAAAACATATATATATGTACTTGCAACGGGAAAAGAAGAACTAGGTTCAAACAAGAGGATAAGTATGAACAAGGATAAGCATATAGTACAAGGCAATTAATGTTAGCCACCACAAATTTATCATCTCGGCTACCAAGCAAGATCTGTAGCCAACAAAAGAGAAAAAATATCTCTGAAATGTTGTACAAAATGTATAACCAGTATTGTACAAATACAACACCCTGTACTCATTTTTTTTATATACATCATCTTCCTTTTCATCAGTTCGTTCATTTCAAAAATGAGAAAAATCTGAAATTGAAAAATCATTCAAAACTTAAACAAACAACAACATAAATCAACTCAAGCCAGAGAATCAAGAAAAGATTTCAACTTGCAGTTTTTCAAAGCCTGTTTCAAGCATAAAAGGGAAACTCTGTTTCTTCTGAAAATCAAGTGAGCAAACTACTTTTTTTGAATTTGAATCTGCTATGATATCTTTGAAGTGGTTTGTATGAATGTTAATGTGCATGCACATCTGTGTGTATATATGTATATATTGTTGAATGCATGTCTGCCTCTCTGTTTAATGACAGACTAACTAAATTCAAAAAAAAATTATATCTCACAATCTAAAAGGATTTAAGTAATGATCTTTAAAAGAAAAGTGTTTGTACCCACCTGGTTCAAATTTAAAAAAATGATTTCGAGAATTTATATTAAGCAACTATTTCAAAAAAATGTCAATTCACAGTAGAAATCAAATATCAGTCAAAATTCGATGTTCATGAATTCATATTTGGATTTCATAACCAAATTCGAGATAGAAAATGATGATTTTAGATAAGCATTTTAAGATTTTTAGGTTGTTATTGAATGTGAAATCTTTAGTTGAACAGAATCACATTTATTGTCAAATTCAGACGATCGGCAAAATAATCGGTCTCGGGATCAGGACTGAAGGAAGCTGGAGTCTGGGGGATCGATGGAAAAATGGAAATAGAATTTTTAGATCGCCGTGGGGGTGGCACGGCGTTGAACTAGAGTTTAAGCCTATTTTTGGGTAGTGGTTAATTTCGAGGTAAATGTGGTGTCGTTGGTGCATCGGGGACAGTGGGACCGGATGGAAATGGAGCAGGGGACTGCGGCGAAGTTTTGGTGTAGTTCGCGTGGCCTCTGGTGATCTTGGTCGGCGTGACGAGGTGATTTCAGATGTCTGGTTGTGTTCTAGGTGGAAGTGAGGGTGCTCGATTTTGATTCCAAGGTTATCTCGATGACCTGGGTGGTTGTACAGATAGATGGGGTCGTAGTCGACATGCTGATGATCGGAGAAATGATCGGAGGAGTTTAGATTGGTGTGCACGATGCACAGGTGTACGATTGTGTCGGTGATAAAAGAAGAAGAAGAAGAAGGCGGGAAGCTCGAAGTTGAACTCGAGAATTTGGGGTAGATGCCTCGGGGATGTTCTCGAGTAGGTTCATGGTGGTTAACATATAACAGGTTTTAAAATTTTAAATCGAAGTTTTAAAGAAAAAAAGAGAAGAAGGATTGCTCGGAGGGAGGGAAACTCGTGTAGAAGCTCGGGTAAATCAATATCTGACTCGGGTTTGACTCGAGATTGTCTCGAGTTCAAAATGAAACAGTTTTAAATTTGGGGCATTTCACCAGAAGGACAAACTTTGCAGTCCAATTAGTTTCTAGGACACACGTTGAAAGAAATTACTTTCAAGGCCAAAATCAGCAGAATAATTATTTTCAAGGACAAAGTCAACAGTCCAATTACTTTCAAGGACATACTTTCATAGGTTTTTAGGCCTTGGAAACTAATTATTTTACGTTTTGTCCTTGAAAGTAATTATTTCAGTTGTGTGTCCTAGAAACTAATTCCACTTGTTAAAGAGGCCCTTGTGGCTAATTTCCACTTTTAATTTTTATATAAATCAAGTTTTTAAATATAATCAACCAAGTTTTGAACTATCTTCTTGAATAAAATTTCTTTAAAATAATTTGATGTTAATTTAAAGATTTAGAGAGATGAAAGTTGAATAATTTATTTTAACTTGAATTAATTAAGATAATTTTCAAGCCTATTTAAAATAAATTAAATGGTGTAATTAAGAAGATAAAAAGTCTTATGTTATTAACTTATAAAGAACTAAGTTGATTTATGAATTAATAATAATTTTGTTTTCAAAGATTAAAGGTTTAAAGATTAAATGTTTTTAATGATAATTGATGAATAATTACTTTGTGTAATTAAATTAAAGCTAATTACTTTGTGTAAATGATTTGAAAGCTAATTACCTTGTGTAATTAAATTAAAGAATAATTAATGTAATTAATTAAAGTATTTATTAATTAAAGGTAATTAATTACTTAAAGATAATTATTTGATTAAAAGTAATTAATTAATAAATGAAGGTTAATTAGTTAAGCATTGAAGGTTAATTAATAAATGATTAAAGAATAATTAATCAAAATGATTTGTAATTTATTAATGTTAATTAACCAGGATTAGTAATTCATAAGTAATTAATCTGATTTGAATTAATCAGACAATTAACTGATCTTACTTATGAATGTTTGGATTCTATTGAATGTTGAATTGTTTGATATCCCTGATATGTGATGCTTTGTGATATCCTGATTTGTGTTGTGATCTGTGATGTAATTTATTATTTGTGATATATATACATCTGCGATTTGTGAATGAAAGATAAGTGTTATAGTTTATACCGCTTATCAAATATATTATTGTATTTGAATCTGTGATGATTGATGATGTTGCACTATTGTGTAAAACCCCTGGACTACACCATACACACACAAATATGGATTTCACGTGGAAATCGGTTAAGTCACAGATAATTTAAATTTAATGTTTTTGAAATTGAAATTTTAATTTCAATTGATTTTGAAATTGGAAATTGGAAATTGGAAATTGGGGTTTAATATGAAAAGCTTTTGAAAGGAGTTTTAAAGATATTTTGGATATCTTGAAATTTAAATAATTTGATTTAAATTTGAATTCAAGTTTGAAATTGAATTCTATGATTTGAAACTAGGGATTAAAGATGCTGTACAAGTTATATATGGGTTAAACCATTTTAAAGGTATTGATTTGGGAATTTGAATTTAATTCAAGGGTTTTAACTCATGTAAATATAACTGGATTTTTCCGAAACGAAAACTACTTGTTTCAAATAATAATAGCTTTCATTTTAAGAAAGGATTTCCAAATTGTGTTGAAAGGTTTCAAGTTTGAAATGGAATTGAAATGTTTTGAAAGCTATGAAATGAGTCTTTGATTCAAAGACCGGATGAGTTAATCCAACTTGAAATAGAATTGTTTTGAAAGGCTATGAATGAATCTTTGGAAACTAGTTTTGAAAGCTATAAGTTAAATCTTGACTTAAAGATTTAACGAGTTAATTCAATTGAAATGGAAATTGTTTTGAAATCCATGAATGGATCTTTGTGAACGGGGTGAACTTGTGAATTGAATCTTTTTGTTTAAAAGATTAAAAGTGTGGAAATTGTTTAAACCATTGAAGGTTTTTGAAATGAATCTTTTTGTTTAAAAGATTGGAAATGGTAATTTGTTTTAACCATTTGAATGAATCTTTTTATTTAAAAGATTGGAAATGGTAATTTGTTTTAACCATTCGAATGAAAAGTTTTGGGCTTTAAGTTGTGATTTAACTGAGACCCCGGTATCCATATGATTTCTAATATTGCGCTCGTTATTCGGTTTAGCCGTGGGAGGACCTTTGTGTCATATAACCCATTCCGAATAATGATACGACGTATATGGATAGCATTGAAGACAGGTGGTGAAGACCGGGTATTTTCGAAACCGAAAGGATTACCTGTCGATTTTCTCTGCATCATGGCTCCGGTATAGAGATTCCCTAAGTGATGGGAAGTCCGATCGGGATTGTGAATACCCAGATTGCAAGGGCTTCTTTGGAAGTGCCTTCGGTTCTATTCGAACCCGGAACAGACTTGTATGGTTGTATGTCTGACATTACACTTTGAGATATAAAGCTGATTTCTTTCAAATACATTTCTGTTGGTGGCGGAGAATTTATTCTCTTAGCTTAACACCCTTCTCTGAGATGTACGAGCTCAGAGGTTATGTAGTTGAAGGTTATCAGTGATATACTCCCAATTTGGTAGTGTGGCATGCTGAGTGTTGTTGTGTGTTGATGATCATTCGTTGATTATTTGTGATCAAAGCATGGCTTTGTGAAAAAGCGTAGCTTTGTGGACGAGACTTCGTCGAGCCTCGCAACCTGGTAATGGTCGAAACAGGAATGTTGCGGTAAGGTTTTTAGGGGTCGCGCCCTTAAGGTATGTCATTTCCTTCTGGATAAGAGGTGATATCATGGTATGGAGCCCAGATATTTTAACTATGTTGATGCTGCAAATTTATTATACTTTGTGGTTGTTGCTTTGTGGTTGAGGATCCTCGGATAAAGGTCGGTAACGACCGGGGGATGGCATACTTGTGTGTTAGTTACCTAGTTACAGTTGTACAGCGTGAGGTAGCGTCAGTGTGTTAGTTACCTAGTTACAGCTGTACAGCGTGAGGTAGCGTCGGCCTTGTGTTTGTAGAGATCTGGTTAGGTTCTCGGGGCGTCTTTCCAGAGGCGTTTCCATTTCGGTGTAAGGAAGTTCCCTTGCCTGACCATTTGTTGGAAAATCCAAAGAAACAATACGCGCCCTGTACGGTTTTAGTTGTATAACCTACTATGGAATGTGGCGGTGACCTGCTATTGAACATAGTAGCTATAGTAGGCATACAATAATGGTTGTATGTTGGCTAAGATTAATATTATACTTTCGAAATGGTTTTCTACACTATGCACTAATAATAATAAAAATCCAATGATTTTGCGTAGTAAGCATATTTGACTATCATAAGAAAAAATCTCCTCCAATTCTGCGTTTGCATTGTGTGTGTGGCAGGAGGTATTATAGTAGTTTCATTTTCCAGAAGCATTGCGGATTTCAATGTTTAAAATTCTTTTGTTGTTTGTTTTAAAGATAAACTGTTTTTTTGCTCATACCAGTCCCATGACTGACCTGGAGTTTATTGTTCCCTTCCTAAACTCTGGGTGCCCACAATTTTCCACACGGGCAGTCTAGAGTTGGGTTTTTCAGATAGTCAGGTTTAGTAGATTATCTGGAGCTAGTTCAGTTTTTGGAGATCAGGACTGACGCTGCTTATCTTGGTGCAACGTGATGGTGGTTCGAGCTTGATGTTGGAGTTGTTGGAGTCATTCTCTTTTGTAGTTAATTTGGAGTGATCTCTTCCATTGTTGTTATTTCCGCTGTAGCATTGTATCATATCTCTGATATTGTTGTATCATATTGATATCATTCTTGTATATCATTCTGGATATTGTATTCATTGGAGTTGTATATGATATCGTCTATTTATTTATTCCGCTGTGTTGTTATACTTACTGTGTTATAAGCTCCGGTGAGCCAGATTTGGCGTTTGAATCTGCGGCATTTAGTACAAGTGAAGTACGGGTGCCGATTTTCGAAGGCCGAGTCCGGGATCATTACACTATGACACCAAGAACTTAACTGGAAACCGAGGATAGTTCGTCCCGAAGATCGGTTATACACAGATTCACTATGGATACTGGCGAATTTTATCCGAGTCCAGATCGAGCTATAATTGACAAGACATGACAAGAAAAGCTATAGAAGCCAGTGTTCCAAATTTCAAGTCAATCCGAGTTCGTATGCTCAAGATATGATCGATGCAACTTAAGTGATCACCTTGTTCGTATCGATTAAGCAACCAGAAGAAAACCCCCTTTCGTATCGATCCGGTTCGAATCCATCAGATGCGCACGACTTCGTATCGATCAGGGGAGCACGAGTTCGTATCCATAGAGGGCAGTGTTCTTCGTATCCATCCTTCCTCAAACTTCTTCGCATCCATCATCTCCAGCTTGTTCACATCGATCAACCAACTCCACTTCGTATCCATCAAAACCACACAAAGCCGCTACTTCGTAGCGATCGGCCAGTGATCGATACGAACAAAGCAGTTACAATCGATACGAACAAAGAAGAGCAGTTACAATCAATACGAATAGGGCAGTTATGATCGATACGAACAGAACAAAACTGGGTCGATATGAACGAGGCGTATACATAGGAAAGACTCGATCTTTCGGCATGAAATGTGGATCGATCCTAAAAGCAAGCGACACGTCATTAGACGTCATGTGTAGAACTATCGATGCGATGCTATCGATATGAACAGCATCGATACGAATTCAACAGCCTTCAGAAAACCCAAACTTGCATCGATCATAACTCAAAATCTACAAGTCCAAATGCTACCAAATTTTCACAGGAGCTTGTGTACAACTTAAAGAATGTTCATGATCAATCTCGACTCGATTGGGCAAAATATTGATCGATACGAAGTTCGTTCGTATCGATCACAAATCGAGTGCAAATGGCATGGGATCGATCATGTGGGCCCACCCACGTGAGAGAAAAGGTCTTCCGAGATCTGAGCGAGATGCAGCCTACACCTATAAATGGCAGCCCTAGACCTACAGAAAATGGACTTTTTGGCTCTTCTACGTCCAGACTCTGCCGAAATCACTGTTGTATTCAAGGTTTACTGTTGTAATTCATTGTAATCAACAAGCAAAAGTTAATAAAGGTCAATCATTTCATAGTGGACGTAGGCCATACGCCGAACAACTCTAAATCTGTGTGTTTCTGCCCGTTTTTCTTGTTTATTTTTTGTGTGTTTGTTAGATCTGCCTCCTTTTTCATTTATATTCTTCATTTTATCTCTTCAAACACATCTGAAGGGTGTTGTGCCCAATTTTGGTACATACACTTTGGTGCTTTCACTGAGAAAACCCGGTTTTTCTCTTGCTCATTGGATCTACTATCGACACTAGATTGCATAAATCTAAGAAAAAGATCCAGATTTCCAAGATTAAAGTTCTTCCATCCTATTCAGATTTGCATCAAGTCTAGGAAAGAGCTTCGTTATCTATCATGGTTAACACTAGGACCACTTCAACTGCTGCAGATGCAGAAGGACGAGACAGACAAAACTCCGTACAACTACCTCCTACTGATCAGAATGTTGTCGGACCATTAGATCCACAAGGCCCTGTCACCAGGGAAGAATTTCAATTGCTAATGCAAGAGCTTACTCAAAGCCATCAACAGCTTACTCAGCAGCTGCGTGCCAACGTAGAACTGACCAATCAACTAAACCGTCAAAGACGAAGGAGATCCAGGAGGGATCAGGCTTCCAATTCATCCATTGAAAGTTCAGCCTCTTCTGACTTTAATCATAGATCCACACGCCCATGGTTGGACGGAAGTTACACACAAGCCACTGGGCATCGGCACGCATTGAATCTTGGGCAACCGAGAGTTGGCCCGTCAACCAGCCATCAGACTGGACCCTCCTCCCGAGGGGGTGCTACCCCATATCATATTACCGACAACCGCACTACCACCACTGCTACTAAATTGGGAGCTGATGCTCGAAACCGAACGGATCCGACCCACCGCCAACACAACCATACTCTTGAGCCTTACATCCCAGAAGACCTAGAACCAAGGAGGCGAGACATGGACCGTCGACATCGACCGGCCCCTCCTCGCATTGTGGAACCCAACCACACCTTGGCCCAACATGCTCAAAATGTCCGGATGCCGGACATCCCGACGATAATCCGTCAAATGATCCGTGAAAGTCAGGGTCTTACTCATGAAGACTGGGGAATCTCCCGGAGTCATACCCTTTTTACTGATGAGATACTTTATGCTGAACCACCACGACGATTCAGGATGCCGAATTTACCCGTTTATGAAGGGAGCTCTGATCCTAATCAACATATCTTGAAGTATGAATGGTTAATGAATGCTGCACGAGCTAATGATGCAGTTAAGTGCCAAAGTTTCCCAATCTCTCTAGGAAGCATAGCAACTATGTGGTTCACTCGTTTACCACCTCGATCTATCTCGTGTTTTGATCAATTGGCGACAAAGTTTGTTGAGCAATTATGCATGCATGTCGCAAGGCCGAAAGATGTTAATACTTTGTCTAGTGTCACTCAAGCTCCTAGAGAGACACTCGGACGTTATTTGGAAAGATTTCATGCCGCATGTGCTGAAATCAGTAACCTCGATGATAATTCAATTCTAATGGCACTAACTAAGGGGATTGACCCCGATTCTGAATTCGGCAACTGATAGGCCGGAAAACCCCCTGCGTCATTGGAACATTTCTATTCCAAGGCAGCCCAATTCTTGAGAAGAGAGGATGCGAAATAGTCTAGGAAGAAGGATGATGCGGGGCCTAGTGTGGAAGGAATCCAGAGCAATGTTATTGTGAAACAAACCGGAGAGAGTTCTGGAAAAGTACAACTGAATATACAAAATAAACAGAATCAACAAAAGGGCAATGGAGATCAAAACATGAAACTGGATCAGAACCATGGGCCACGACGCAGGGCTCCTATGTTTGACAATTATACCCCTTTGAATACGTCGTTGGAGAATGTGTATTTGCAGACCTGCAATACTTTTCAGTATAAGAAACCTGCTCCGAAACAATCATCGGAAAAACAGATCCATACAGGGAAGTTCTGTAGATTCCACGAGATCTATGGCCATAACATGAATGAGTGTTGCCATTTACAAGACCTCATTGAAAAGTTGATACGTGAGAGAAAGTTAGAGCAGTTTGTGCGGGCGCCGCAGTCAGGAGGTGCGGGCCCATCGAATCAGAACCATGTGCCAAATCAGGCAAGACAGGAGGAACCCGCTCGTACTGGCGGGAGGTTGGTGATAAATACCGTTAGCGGTGGTCCACATCTAGTAGATCGGAGCTGGAGGGAAATGGAGTCGTATGCCAGTTCTATCAGGCATGCGGACTTTGAATGTTGTAGTAATTCGGAAGATGGGGCTCCAGCCAAGCAACAGAAAAGGATGACAGACAACATTGTATTTCGAGATCGAGATGCCGACAGGGTCGAAGCCCCTACTATTGATCCACTTGTTATATCAGCTCAGGTAGGTCCTGCTTGGATGAAGAGGATCTTAGTAGACAGTGGAAGCTTAGTGAACATACTGTTCAAGCGAGCCTATGACCAGATGAAAATGGAAACAAAGGATTTGAAGCCTTGTTAGTCCTGTATTCATGGCTTCAATGGGAGCGCAACCATACCCACTGGAGTAGTTGAATTGCCAGTAGAGTTGGGAATTGGAGAACGCCGGAGAGTCCGGATATTACAATTTTTTGTATTGACATAGCCTTGCCATACAATGCTTTCTTGGGCCGACCGGCCCTATTTGAATTTAGGGCAGCTATTTCCCCTTGGTGTCTGACTCTAAAATTCCCTACCGACAATGGAGTCGGAGTTGTTCAGGGAGACCAGGCCGCTGGACGAGCCTGTTATGTTACTGAGCTGCGAGAGGCGCAGTGAAAAGAAAAAGTAAAGGGCGTAGAGGAATCTCTCTACGTCCGCTTTGCTGAGAATTAACAATTGATGCCTGGGCCCAGGCCTGGGCACCCCGACCAATTCCCAAGG
Organism: Allium fistulosum; assembly: GCA_030737815.1. NCBI lineage: Eukaryota > Viridiplantae > Streptophyta > Magnoliopsida > Asparagales > Amaryllidaceae > Allium > Allium fistulosum. Next base: position 284,230,263 of record CM060904.1, on the reverse strand, counting down.
GATCTTGACCCGAGAGATACTGAAAGTGAAGATGAAAGTAAAGATAGTCAAGCCTCTCCGGTCGAACTGACGATCGATGTTCCGATCGACAATAATGATGATTCTAAAATGATAAAGATTGGATCTCAGCTAGGCCAACAAATTCAAGAGCAATTGGTTGAATTTCTCCAGGCAAACCTTGACGTGTTGGCCTGGACGCACCCTGACATGTGTGAGATCTCGCCGACATCGCGAGCCATGCATTGAATATTGACCCGCGGCATGTCCCGGTCAAACCAAAAAGGCGTGGTATGGATCCAGAGAGATCTACCGCCCTTAAAGAAGAAGTAGAAAAGCTCAAATCGAACGGGTTTATCCGAGATGCATTATATCCGGAATGGGTGTCAAATCCTGTTGTGACGCCCCCACTCTGATATCAATATTAACAAAGGGTATTACGAGGTAATACCGTTTGCTAATGCGGAGAATAGAGCTGGATAGGAGCGACCATCTATAGCCTTGTCTTAACTATCTACTGAATACGTCGATAAGTGCTATCTATTTTTCTTCTTCTCAAGTGGATCGACGTATCCAATAAATATTTAATACAAAACTATAATGGCTAATGGATCTATCAGAACAAAACATAACAACTCAAATGTAAATAACATCATAGAACAGCAGAAATGCATACATATGCATAAGTACAGATACAATCACTAGTACAATCCAAAATGATACATCAAAGTGGTATGACGACCACAACCCAAACATGAGTCAAAAGAATATACATCAGAGTGCCAACAAAAAGGACTACACAAAAAGCTATAACAAAAAGAGCTAGCAGAATAGTCCATGCGGAAGCAGAATAGGCTAAGTCCAAATGTACCTAACCTGAAACACCTTGGTCTGACCCGAGTATAAAATACACGGGTCAGTCTAACTAAAACATATCAGTTAGAGTGAGACAAGATGATGATATGAGTACAGACAAGATAACAATGCTTCTCAATGAGAAGTAAATAAAGAGAGTCTATATGGATATCATAAAAGAGAATACATCTCATAGTAACAATAAAATCTCTAAAAGAGATAACTCAAGATCCAATAAACTCAAATAACAAGCCTCATACCATCGGCAACTCAAAATATACAAAGGATATAAATATCCCAAATCAAGCCAAAAAGGCAAACACAAATGCCAATGAAGGCATCACAAGTTCCCACAAGGTAATCGCTATGTATCGAGTGGTTCAAAGGACTGACTCTGAAAGGCGATACTCTATGGAAATATAAATATCAATGAAACAAAAGATGCACGTGCTCGGTACTGTATAAACAAGGATCCACATGTCCAAAGGCGACAAACCCAAGTATCCCTCGAGCGGTGATGAAGGACCAACTCCAAAAGTGATACAATAGGGCAACAAACCCGAAGGCAATAAACCTGAAGGCACAAACCCGAAGGCAACAAACCGTAGTGGCGAAGGTCCGGAGGCCCAGTACTGGACGCCACTAACTAACAATATGTGTCACAAACTCTCGGAAAGGAACCCGAAAAGTGTTAATGTGTGTCTCATACCACTCGTTCGCACTAATAGGTTTACTAACCGCTAGAAATTTTCACACTCAAAGCAGTAAAAGGTTCACCTCATATCATCGGTAAACTAGACCCGTAGGCCAAAACGAACAAACGAATAGATTAGGAATTAACTGAAAAGATAAACGCACGTGTTCATAGCATGCGTTTTATCCAATCATTTAATTCTCCTCCCTCTTCGCTCGAAGTACAAAATTGTGTGTTTTATATAAAATTAAGTTGAAGAAAACGAGTTCTAGAAACGCTTCGAAATCGCTTTAGAAATTGCCTTTGAAATTCTCTTATTATAGAGTATATAATTTTTATACTTACAAAAATAATAATATATAATAATAATTTCAAAAGCCCATTTATTTGAAAAACTTTTTTAAAACACATTATAAACCCCATGTATGAAATCCAGAAAGAAATATCAAGAGAACATCGAAATAACGGAAATTACACTATGTATCATCCGTTTAAAACAAGCTGCGACTCAATATTCGACAGCAGGTTTGAAAAAGTTAACAGTGTCAAAATGACTTGAAATTCTGCAAGAATGTAGGTCAACATTCCTACTTCAATTTTCAAAGAGAATCATTCAAATCTGATTTGAAACGAAGAATCTGCGTCTTTTCAAAAATTGGACTAAAACAAAGTTAAATCGCTGAATTCCAACATGCTGCGGGTTCAAGTTCGACAGCAGATATATACAAGTTAACATGGTCGGAATGACCTAAAAATTTGTAGAAATAAAGTTCAACATTTTTACTTTAAACTGCAAAAAAATCGCTGAGTTCTGATAACAGACGAAGAAAATGCAATGTCTCAAAGTCGGACTCATGCCAGGAAGTGAATACATAGGAAAAACAAAGTCCAACGGCTTGTTTAGCCAGTTCGCCCCTATTCAACCCAAACTTGAGAAAGCACGAAACATGAAAGTTATAGAGGATATTATAAGCTTTCCAGAACATCAAAAATTACTGAATTTCGATAAGAAATGAAAAGGTTATGACCAAACAATTTTCTGATCTGAAGTTCACTACGGCCGTCATTTTAGTCTCGAGACAGTGACACTAGAATGAACTTTTGATCAAGTAAACTTCAAAATTTAACAAAACCCAAAACACAAAAGTTATATTAGACAATCTATTCTTTCCATAACATCTAGAATCGTCAAATTTGGACATCAAACGAGAAAGATATGCTCAAATTACCAATGACATTTAGCACAAAAAATTACGGTTTTACAGTGACAGGGCAGCAAGTTTACATCAGGTTTTTCGACCCACTATGCTCAGTGTTTACGAAAGTGTTTAACATAAAAGTTGTCACACTCTTTTTAAGCTTTTTGGAACATTAAAAATCATCTAAATCCAACAGGAAATGAGAAAGATATGCCTAAAACAATTTCTGTGTTTCAAAGTTAAGTTTAAAACACAGGACAGAAAGGTTACATCTTCTTCAAACCCAAATTACTCTTAGTAAACTTAATCACAAAAAGCAATGAACATAAAAGTTGTTCCTTATAAAAATACCTTCCAAATGAAAAAAACATCACCTGATTTTGATCTACCATTTAAACGTTATGGTGATTTTAATATCAAGTTTCAACAAAAATATTGCATAGAGCAGAGCTGTGTACATCAGTTTCAAACTCAATTTGGACCCTCTAAACCATAGAACTTCTTAAAGTGATTAAAAGAGAACTTGTAGCTAATAGAAAGTTCTTTCAACTGCAAAAATATTGAGCTAATTTGGATAAAATTTCACTAAGATATCGCTGTTTTACTGCAACAATATTTTTACAAACAATTTTCAGCAAACTACAACCAAACAATCATTCAAATTCAAGCGACCAATTCACAATCAATTTGAAAGCAATTCAATCAACAAACCATCCAATTCAATTCAAATATCAACTAAAAATTATTCTCATAGATTAAAGGTAGTAGTATGAGTGATTAACTCACTTTTTACTCCAATTTGACAAAGATGCAATTCCTAGATCAACATATGTGCACTCCTCTTCTTCTACAACTCCTATGCTATACATGCCACAAGAATCACCCAAAAGCCCTCTCATCCAAAAATTTCAGAAATTAGAAATCAAATTAAACTGAAATTAAAGATTCGGATAGAGAAGAGGATTTAGAGACTTACCCATATCTTCTTTTACTTTCTAGATTTTTTTCTTGATTTCTAGTGATTTTCCAAGGAGCCAGGTTTATGAGTTTCTTAGTTTTGAAAAACCTAGTTTTTACTTTGTGCCTAGTTAAAATGAATGTATCATTCATTTTCCAATACAATGGAGATAAGAATTCTCCTTTATTTTCACAAATGGGCTAAATTTTATTAAGCTCAAACTCAAGTTTTAATACAAAGAATTAAAACTCTATGTCACCTCTTTAATTAGTCTAATAAAAAGATTAGATCATTTTTTTCGATTAGTTTATCCTCTTTTCCTAATTAACCACTAGTTTAATTAAAATCACATTTTAATTTATTAATAGGTAATCACAAAACCGTGGGTTGTTACATCTGTACTTATCCGAAAGCCAAACTGGAAATGGAGAACATGCATCGACTACTCAAATCTGAATAAAGCTTGCCCTAAAGATAGTTTTCCACTTCCCCGAATCGATCAACTCGTAGACTCAACGGCTGGACATGAACTCTTATCCTTCATGGATGCGTACTCTGGCTACAATCAAATACCCATGTACTTGCCCGACCAGAAGCATACCAGCTTCGTAACCAATATGGGACTGCTACAAAGTGATGCCTTTCGGACTCAAGAATGCTGGGGCAACTTACCAACAGTTAGTTAATCAAATGTTTGCTAACCAGATCGGAAAAACCATGGAGGTATATGTGGACGACATGCTCGCGAAATCGTGATTCTCCACTGATCATATCAAAGACCTGGAGTCAATGTTTAATATCCTCCGAGAGTACAGAATGAAGCTCAACTCGTTGAAATGTCACTTTGGGGTTGCATCCGAAAAATTCCTTGGGTTTATCGTCGATGCTCGAGGGATCGAAGCTAATCCTGAAAAAATCTGGGCAATCAGAAATCTTGAGACCCCGAGAACTATAAAACAAGTCCAGAGCCTCAACGAGAAAGTAGCAGCACTAAGCAGGTTCATCTCAAAATCCACTAATAAATGTATTCCCTTCTTCGACCTGATCAGAAAAGGGAAACGAAACTTTGAATGGACTACGGAATGTGAGGGTGCATTCCAAGCACTAGTTCAACATCTTTCTACACCACCTATTCTATCGAAGCTCATTGATCATGAGAGATTATACATCTACTTGGCAGTGTCAAAAAATGCGATTAGTGCTGCCCTAATTCGGGAGGAAGACCGAATACAACGGCCAGTATATTACATTAGAAAACGACTGACCGGGCCAGAGAGAAATTATCTGAAACTGGAAAAGTTGGCTTATTGTCTTATCATTGCCTCAAGGAAGCTCCACCCATATTTTCAAGCTCATCCTATGACCAACTACACCGGCCAGCCGTTATGACAGGTCCTTACGCGGCCTGAGATGTCTGGTAGATTACTTAAGTGGAATATTGAGCTAAGCCAGTTTGACATCACTTACACTCCAAGGCGAGCTATCCAAGGCAAGTCCTGGCAGACTTCATCGCTGAGTTCACTATTCCGGAGAACTTTCCCGAAACTAGTGAATCTCCCAAGTACATCTGGAAGTTGCATATTGTTGGTGCATCAAATGACCATTTCTCAAGCGTTGGAGTCGTACTTGAAACTCCAGAAGGCCAATTTATATTCTATGCTTTAAGGTTCAATTTCCATGCAACCAACAACGAAGTCGAATATGAAGCCCTACTAGTTGGATTGAAACTTTCCAGAGATTTAAGAATCATTGCTGTGGAAATTTATTGTGATTCGCGATTGGTCGTGTGTCAAGTTCGGGGGGAGTATCAAGCCAAAGACCGAAGACTGGCCGCTTACCTTGCTCAGGTTCAGGAGATATTGAATCAGTTTGATTATTATGCCATTTATTACATACCCCGAGAGCACAATCAGAAAGTCGATTCATTAGCAAAGCTAGCCAATACAGGTGAGGCACAGAAATGGGGCTCGTTCACGTGGAGACATTATCTTCATCAAGCATCGAACAGATGGAAACAGATTGGGTATTCAAGGTCATTCCCGATAAGGAGTCATGGATGACTCCGTTCAAAAACTATCTCGAGCATGGAACCCTTCAAGAGCGCAAGAGTGAAAAGGGACAAGTTCTTCGAAAAGCTTCGCGGTTCACCATCCAGAATGGAGTCATGTATAGAAGAGGATACTATGTTCCTTTGCTCCGATGTATCGCTCACGATGAGATCAAACGAGTATTGCATGATGTACACGAAGGAGAATGTGGCGATCACACTGGGGGAAATCTCTTGCCAAGAAAGTGCTCCGATATGGATATTATTTGCCAACTGTAAATCGCGATGCATCAGATTACGCCAGAAAATGTGACAGATGTCAAAAACACGCTCGGATTCCAAGAGCCCCGCCTACCGAAATAACTCAGATGATCAGTCCGTGGTCGTTTGCAGTGTGGGGCATTGACATTATTGGTTCTCTACCTCTGGCCAAAGGTGGTGCGAAGTATGCCATCGTTGCAGTTGATTACTTTACCAAGTGGGCGGAAGCCAAGCCCCTTGCTACCCTTACAACGAAAAAAGTGATCAACTTTGTTGTACGCAACATTATCTGTCAATTTGGTCTCCCACACACCACCATCACTGATAACGGAACCCAATTCGACAGTGTTGAATTTAAGAATTTCTGTCAACGGTTTCACATCCAAAAGAAGTTCTCCGCAGTTGCACACCCTCAAGCGAATGGACAGGTTGAAGCTGTTAATAAAGTTATAAAGTCTATTCTAAAGAAACGACTGGAAAAGGCCGGGGGCAAATGGATCGATGAACTTCCTATGGCTTTATGGGCTTATCGAATAACCCACAAATCCACAACCGGCCCCACTCCATTTTCTCTTTCGTACGGTTCAGAAGTCGTTATTCCAGTCGAGATGGAAGTACCTTCTCATCGCGTGACATATTATGATCCGAAGACAAATGCCATATTACTTGCCGAATCTCTCGATTTATTGGATGAGAAGCGCGAAGAGGCTGATTTGAGAGCGGCCGCGTACAGAAGTCGAGTCGCCCGATTGTACAATGCCAAGGTTCGACCATGAACCTTTGAACTCGGCGATCTCGTCCTCAAGAGAATTTATCTGGTTCCTTCACATATGAAGCCAACATGGGAAGGGCCGTATGTTATCGAACGAAAGCTCGGAGATAGCACATTTAAACTATCGACCGTTGACGGTCTCACTCTGACGAGAGCCTGGAACAGCGGGAGTCTTCGTCGCTACTACACATAACAGGCTCTGTTTATTTATTCAGTATATTTTTCATTTGCAATTTGTTTATGCATTTCAAAATTTGAATTTGTAATAAGGCAACTGATTTTGCCGTATTTTCTTATTTCAGCAATAAAATGGAATCTTTTCGAGCCAGAGCTGTGATTTACTTGAAATGCTTCATATGACCATCACTATGCACGAAGAGCTAAGTTCCACCATACGGTGGAATTTATTCGAATAGGGAGTGACTGTGATACGACCGGTCACTAACTAAGTGAAACCCGAGCTCAGAGACAAGCCATCACACAGAAGCCAAAAAAGGATTGATACACGACAATCCTTTAACTAACTCCAGATTCCCAGAGTGCGAACTAGAGTATAAACTCATAAATGCGGTTTTGAAGAGGGTGGATCCGTCCACCTAACGACTTCACCCGTATTTGAACCAAGTTCGAGGAGGATGGATCCGTCCATCTAACGACCTCACTTGTTAACTCAGGGTAGATGTGAGTCGACCATTCACGATCCTGATAGATCCGTTGTTCCCGGAGTGCAAACAAAATCCTAAAGCCTAAATAGATGTGACTGACCATCTGTCGGCTGACTCCAGACTCCCGAAGTGTGAGCTGGAGTATGAACATAAAAACCAAATGGGTGTTACTGACCACCCATTAACTAACTCTGGATTCCCAGAGTGCGAATCGGAGTATAAACATTAAATAACTCCAGATTCCCAGAGTGTGAACTAGAGTATAAACATCGAATAACTCTAAATCCCTGGAGTGCAGATTGAGGTATAAACGCTAGTCGGGTGTAACTGACCACTCACGAACCAGTCTAAGTCCCCAAAGTGCAGACGAAGTTCTGAATATCAAACGGGCGTGGCTGACCGCCCATAAAATAACTCAAGTCCCCGGAGCGCAAATGTATCTCAAAACCTTGTGCAAGTGTGACAGTCCACCGATCTACAGGTACAATCCCCAGAGTGTGGATGCGATTATCGATAGACGAGCAAGTGTGATTTGACCACCTAAACTCGTCCTGTTTCAATTCTACTTCAGCGAAGTGTCGCTCGACATATTAATGACAGTCAAAGATTGTTAGCCAATCTTTTCAATTTCTCCCCGGAATCGGGGGCAGAACATAAGTGCCAACCACTGATCGGGACAGTGCAATATCGGAGTTCGACTTAGTGCTCGATCGCGATCTGAGACCGTAACTCTGGAACTTAGCAACCAAACCCGAATCCGATTTAAAGGCTAAAACTTCATAAGTGTGTTGAATGAAAGTTCAAACGCTGAAGCACTTTGACAAATGAACACAAATCGAGATAAAGACAAAATGAAATTTTATTTCAATTATTCTTTGGAAGAAAAAAGGTAAGTACAAAACTATACCAAAATCCCTACTAGCGGGGGCCAAACCTGCATCTATACACGGCCTGCAAAAAGAAAACAAAAGCAGATTCCTGCCTATCTACCAAAAATGAGCCAAAGAGACATGTCTATTCTTTCTTCTTTCTCGGCTTCTTCTTCGGCATCGACCCACTGGATTCGCCGCTTGGTTTCCTTTTTGAACCCTTGCCTTTTGGCGGCCGATCTCCAATTGGGGGCAGTATATCAACGTCCTCCTCCGAACTCAAGTGGATAGGAATGCTTCCCGAAGGCGGAGTCGGAGGGATAGGATCAATGTTAACAGGCGGAGGAGGCACATTTGCATCAACGACCATTCCACCCGAAGAGATCATCCGCAAAGGGGCTGGGCCAGGGGCTGGGCCAGGTCCTGCTATTCCACCTCCAAAGCCATTACCCCGTGCAGCTGCTTCCATCTCAACGTTAATTTCAGCCAGTATTTCTTCTTTATGAATTGTTTGAGCTTTGTTAGGAACACTAGCAGTCGGGCCCGAAGAGCTAGTCACAGGTGTGCTCCCACTCATGACAAACGGCATATCAGTAAAGGGGTCGCTGTGATGACCGAGGAGTTCCTCCATCATCTATTCATCGAAGATAAGAGGCATGGCAGATGAAGCTCCTGTCATTGAATAGAGATGAATAAAAAGAGTTAGAGATTAATTCAATCAACATTTCCAGCTTTGGGTGAGCACAATAGATGTTCAGAATACCTTCCTCAGAATGAGTTGTAGATAGAACTGGAGCAGCTTCAGTAACGTGCTCACGAACTGGAGATAACCGCAGTTGATCAGGATTATAAGCAGGAATGGGCTGAGGGTCAACCGCAGATGTGGATTCAGGCTGAGTTGGCGTGAGAGTTTCAGAACTTATATCATAATGCTCGACACAAAAGCCTTCTCCAACCTCCGAGTGTTGAGCGCCAAGTTTCTCCTTTTCGTATGAGATCGTCGTATCATGGAGAACTTTCCGTTCATCTTCGTTCAATACCCGGTTCTCGAGCTCGAACTCATCAACCGATTTCGCTTGTTGTTTAGTTTTTTCATCCTGCACCAACCGGCCCCAAGCGTTATACAGGTATGTCGGATAATTGTCGAGCCAGGTTAGGTCCTTGTACTTCAGCACTCTGGCATTGTAAGTGATGAGGAGATCTTCAATATTTGCCTCTAACCTGGCTTCAGCCATTTTAACTTCATCCTCAACCTTAGCCTCAACCTCCCGGATTTTAAGTGATGCCACATCTCGTTCACCCCGAAGCACCAGATCCTGTTCACACACCTCATGGGCTACTTTATTTGCATCATCCTTCTCCTTGATGATTTTAGAAAGTTTGGCTTTAAGCTCATTAAGTTCTTTCAGAGCAGAATCCCTTTCGGCTGTGACGGTGGTGTTTCGGTGGCCCATCTGCTCCACCAAAGCGAAATGCGTTTGTCGCATTCTTTCCATAGATTGAGTTGCCTCATCATCTTTTTGGGTGGCCTCTATTTCAGATTTCCAAGAGGATTCAGCTTCATCATTGAGCACTTGGATAATACGGTCTTTTTGGGTGAGGTCGGTTTCTAAATTCTTAATTATTTTCTCTCGCTCAAAAGCCACCGCCGATGCTTTATCTGCGGCTTTCATCCACTCTTTGTATTGGGTATAAATATCATGGATATAGTTGTGCATCGTTTGTTCAGCCTCAGATGGGATTTTCTTTAAGTGAGGAGGGAAGATAAAGCCGTCGAAGCAAATGTTCGGAAAATCTTTTCTCAACTGGGCAATTTTAATCGCTCCTTCCCCAGTGGGCTCACTAATGGCTTGTTCGGCGACTATGGGAGTTTCGGCCTCAGTTCTACGGCGTTGTGAATCAGATCTGGAGGCTTGAGAAGATGGTTTTTGATGCGGAGGCTCTAAAGGTTGTTTCCCGTGTCCGGAAGGTGGTGTTGGAGCCCGAGGAGGTGGAGAGCATGATCGGGAGCGATATTTATATTCTCTGTCTCTATCCCTATCCCTCTCATAACGTTCTTGACAAGAATAACCACGATCGCGGTTTCTATCATCCTCCCTCCGGTGGGACTCATAATATGAACTCGATGACTGGCACGCTGAACGGAGGCTTCCAAGCATAGAATCTTGCCTAGTCATTGCATCTGTAGAATAAAAGAGAAATAGAGTTAGTAATCTCCCGAAGCAGACAACTTAAAACTGGAAACCGTGTAGTGCCATGAAGTGTATATGTGTGCGCAACCCCCCGACCAATCGGAAATGTCGGCCACACTTGTAGGAAGAGACTCGCTTAAATCTAGAGCACTTTGAAGCCCCTCCAATCCGGTGTCGTGTTGAAGTGACACATAGTCCAGAATCGGAATATCAGCAAGTCTTTCAAAAGGATTCTCTACTTGCGAGGGAGGAGCCTCCGAAATTCTAACACCGGAGGCTGGTAGGGACATAACTACAGATTTCCATCTTAAAGATTTATGACGCTTGTGTGCTACTGCCTTGCCTTTTCTCCTTCCCTCTAAACCCTGAAAACTATCAGAAGGCCCAAGTATGGGTTCGTCGGCAATAGGCGTATTTTCTTCATCGCCTTCCTCAGCTATCACGACCTCGGGCGCTTTACGCTTCACCCGCCTCGTCGGGGTTGCCCTAAGCATTCCTTCAAGTCTTATGCTTTGGTTTCGCTCGATCAGCCCAACGATCCTCAAGTTTCTGTCTGTTAGCACCGAGTCTATATCTCTCATTTTGCTCGGCACTTCCTGAAGAATTCGCACTATTTCTTTGAAGTGAGCACCTTCGGGTCACGGAATTGCGGCTGTAAAGGAAAGAAGATATTAGTTTCAACATCAACTATGGTTATCTCATTAACTACTGGAAAAATTGCAACACTTACGTTTGACCAACCATCGACTAGCAAACCCTGGAGGACATCGGACATAGAACCACTCTGTCTTGAAATAACTAAATCTGGTCCAGGATCCAACCACTACTTGGCAGTTCCTAACCGCCTCTAGAAATGTGAACGAAGGACTGTCTCCCCGACTCTTAACATTAAACAAATATCTGATCTCGATTGGGGTCGGGGGTTGAAAAAAATGCTCCATGAATAAAATGAATAGACTGTTTAGCAGCACATATCCATTGGGATGTAATGGCGAGGGGGCAATTCCGAAAAAAGCCAAGACTTCTCGAATGTACTGGTTGAATGGGGGAAGTGTTCCAGCTGTGCACGAATGTCAATTGAAAGCTATTAATCCTTCTAGGGGAGCGTGCGGCCTGTCATTTGGTCCGGGTAGTAGGACGTCGTCTAAAGATAAACCGTGTCTTAAGCATATTCGCCCTAGCATGTCTTTGGAGACATTGGATGGCATGGAATCTTGTGGGCTCGCAATAAAGGTTGCTCCCGGAAGCTCGTCCGGAGCTGGATCTATTACTTCGGCGGCGATGGCCGAGATCTCTATTACCAAAGAAGACAAGCTTTGAGGCTCTTGCTGTTGCAAACTTGTAGGTTCCATAACTAGTCAACTCAGTAAAAACCATCATTAGATGATAATAAACCCGTGTGTTCCCCAGTGTGAAGTGCATGAATGTGTTGTGCAGTGTTACATGATACTTAAGAAATTCTACGAAATTGAAGGAATGTTTGAACGACGAGACTTCGAGATTCAACCGGAGTGACCATCATCGCTGACCATCACAACCATGCCAGCCTGACTTCGAAGAACGATCCATGTTAGAGTTTGTTAAGTTTGTAAAATTACAATTCCATCGACGAGCTTCGAAGGGTAGTCAAATATGCAATTTAATGGTCAAGTCCAATTATGCAGGGCCAAAGCTCGACGGAGTCAAGGGTTCGAATGTGTAATAAGTTTTGTGTCTATCAAAGTTCAACATGGATCGCTCCTCCAAAAGCTTAACTTTGCATCGATCTCCCTCCAAGATTTCGTATCGATCGATACAGAGCTTCGTATCGATCGTCAGTCAAGATTTCGTATCGATCGATATCCAGAGCTTCGTATCGATCGCCAGTTAAGATTTCATATCGATCGACGTCCAGAGCTTCGTATCAATCGCCAGTTGGGATTTCGTATCGATCATTTTAGATCAATACGAACTCCCACTATTCCGGATCAATACGAAACTGCTCCTCCAGCCATCATCGATACGAGATCGAAGCCAGAGATTCTTCCAATGATTGTTTTGTATCCATCAATAGCTTTTCTTCTCCAAGCTACAGTAACGCCATTACCGCTTTTACGACGTCACCCCGACCAACTTCCGACATCAACAGTGCCAGAATCGGCCACAACTTTGGATGAAATGGCATTAAGACTCGGGTCTCATCATTTTAAAATTGTTTCAGTCAATTAATTACCTAGTTCAGGTGAATGGAATCGAGGATTAAAAAGTTAAGTAATTTGGAGACGAAGGCAGTTCTTTCTTCCCGTGTTCTCGATCGATACGAAGGCAGGTAAGAAAGCAACGACAAATGGAAATTCAGCTAAGTCCAAAATACCTTTATATGGACTCGAACTCAAGGGAAAGAGACGATTTGTCTCGCAGTAAAATGAACCGGTCGAAACGATCAAGAGCCAGAACGATACGAAAAAGCCTTCTTCGTATCCATCTACGGTCGATCTGGGACAAAGCTTTTTGTGTCCATTAATCCATCGATGCGAAAGGAGCAGCCAGGTTGCGTTGGAGCCACGTGACTCCATCGATGTGAAACGTTCATTTTGTATCCATTAGTGAAGATTTCATCGATACGAAACACTTATTTCGTATCCATAAGCTCGAAGACCTAAACTTCATATCCATCGATACGATGTACCTCCAAGGGCTATCCATTTCATATCGATAGCCATCGATACGGAGCATGCATTCCAACATCCCGCATCGATTCAGGAGAGGATCGATACGAAAGAAGTTACTTAAAATGACTACCGATCGTTGCTACAACTCGAATTTCACATCGATTCAGGAGAGGATCAATATGAAACTCGATCTAAACAAGAACTAAAGAACTCGGCAATGACTCGTGAACAAACAAACGTTGACGAGAGCCAAGTTTATATATATTATATATGCCATAAAACAACATTTAATTCTTAAAATTTACAGGAATTGAATGCTCACCTGGTGACAAGTACAACAACGAACGACAGATTACTATCATACAGCACTCAGCTACAACACTACACGGTACAACAATTGGCAGTCAACAGTTCATAATTTACATTTCTAAAGATCAATCAAAAGTCAAAGCTTTCAATGAAAAGACAACAACCATTCAGATAAGTCGGATAAAAATGTTCAGGATGAAGATTGCAACATTTCAAAGCACGTAGTGTTCTCACAAGACGTACTTTTGGGGGCAAATGTTATCCCGCCTTTTGGCCAGGCCGTGACACCAAGAACTTAACTGGAAACCATGGACAGTTCGTCCCGAACATCGGTTACACAGATTCACTATGGATACTAGAGAATTTTATCCGAGTCTGGATCGAGTTATAATTGACAAGGTATGACAAGCAAAGCTATAGAAGCCAGTGTTCCAAATTTCAAGTCAATCTGAGTTCGTATGCTCAAGATATGATCGATGCAACTCAAGTGATCACCTTGTTCGTATCGATCAAGCAACCAGAAGAAAACCCCCTTTCGTATTGATCCGGTTCGAATCCATCAGATGCGCACGACTTCGTATCGATCAGGGGAGCATGAGTTCGTATCTATAGAGGGAGGTGTTCTTCGTATCCATCCTTCCTCAAACTTCTTCGCATCCATCATCTCCAGCTTGTTCGCATCGATCAACCAACTCCACTTCGTATCCATCAAAACCACATAAAGCCGCTACTTCGTATCGATCGGCCAGTGATCGATACGAACAGAGCAGTTACAATCGATATGAACAAAGCAGAGCAGTTACAATCAATACGAACAGGGCAGTTATGATCGATACGAACAGAGCAAAAGTGGGTCGATACGAACGAGGCGTATACATAGGAAAGACTCGATTGTTCGGCATGAAATGCGGATCGATCCTAAAAGCAAGCGACACGTCATTAGACGTCATGTGCAGAACTATCGATGCGACGCTATCGATATGAACAGCATCAATACGAATTCAACAGCCTTAAGAAAACCAAACTTGCATCGATCATAACTTAAAATCTACAAGTCCAAATGCTACCAAATTTTCACAAGAGCTTGCGTACAACCTAAAAATGTTCATGATCGATCTCGACTCGATTGGGCAAAATAATTATCGATACGAAGTTCGTTCGTATCAATCACGGATTGAGTGCAAATGGCTATGAAGTCCGCCAGAACTTGTCCTTAGATGGCTCACCTTGGTGTATAAGCAATATCAAATTGACTCAAATCGATGTTCCACTTGAGCAATCTACCAGACGTCTCAAGTCGTGTTAGGATCTATCGTAACGGCTGGTCGGTGTAGATTATGATCGGGTGAGCCTGGAAATATGGACGGAGCTTTCTCGAGGCGATGACGAGGCAATAAGCAAGCTTTTCCAACTTCAGGTAATTTCTTTCCACCCTTGTCAGTCGTTTGCTGATATAATAGACCGGTCGTTGGATCCGATCCTCTTCTCGAATTAGCACAGCACTGATCGCATTTGCTGAAACGGCCAGATAGATGTATAATTTCTCGTGATCAACTGGCTTCGACAAAATGGGAAGTGTCGCCAGATGTTGAACTAGTGCATGGAATGCGCCTTCACACTCCTCTGTCCATTCGAAATTCCACTTTCCTTTTCTAATTAGATCGAAGAAAGGGATACACTTGTTTGTAGATCTGGAGATGAACCTGCTTAAGGCTGCCACCTTCCCATTGAGGCTTTGCACTTGCTTTATGGTTCTAGATTTTCGAGATTCCGAATCGCCCAGACTTTTTCAGGATTGGCTTCAATTCCTCTGGTGTTGAAGATGAATCTAAGTAACTTTCCTAATGCAACTCCGAAATGGCACTTCAACGGATTGAGCTTCATTTTATATTGTCGGAGTATATTAAACATAGTTTCCAAATCATTGACATGGTTGATGGACAGTAGCGATTTTACGAGCATGTCGTCCATGTATACTTCCATGGTCTTTCCGATCTGGTTAGCGAACATTCGATTCATGAGCCTTTGATAAGTTGCCCCAGCGTTCTTAAGTCCGAACGGCATTACTTTGTAATAATAGAGTCCGAAATTAGTGATGAAGCTAGTATATTCCTGATCAATAAGGTGCATTGGGATTTGATTATAGCCAGAATACGCATCCATGAAAGATAAGAGCTCATGTCCGGCTGTTGAATCCACAAGTTGATCAATTCTAGGAAGAGAGAAGTTGTCTTTACGGCAGGCTTTATTCAAATCTGAGTAGTCCACACATGTTTGCCATTTCCCGTTTGACATTTTGACAAGCACTGGATTTGATACCCACTCCAGGTATAATGTATCACGAATAAACCCATTCGACTTGAGTTTATTTACTTCTTCCTTAAGGGCGGCAGATCTCTCTGGATCTATACCGTGCCTTTTTTGTTTAACCGGGACGTGCCGTGGGTCAATATTTAATGCATGGCTCGCGATGTCCGGCGAGATCCTACACATGTCTGAATGAGTCCAGGCAAACACGTTAAGGCTTGCTTGGAGAAAATAAATCAATTCTTGTCTCATCTGGGGGCTGAGTTGAGATCCGACCTTTATCATTCTGGAGTCATCATTGTCGTGGATCGGAACATCGATCGTCAACTCTGCTGGGGAAGCCTGATTTTCTTTGACTTCTTCTTCATCACTATTGTCTCGGGGATCAAGCTCTTTAAGGAATTGGTTGTGGCGCCCGGGCTTAGGCACAGGCATTGGCTCTCAATTCTCAGAAAAACGGACGCAGAGAGATTCCTCTACGCCCCTGCCCTTCACCTTACGCTGTGCATCCCGCAACTCAGCAACATAATAGGCGCGTCCAGCCGCCTGATCTCCATGAACTACTCTAACCCCGTTATCAATAGGGAACTTTAGAGTCAAACACCATGGGGCAATCGCTGCTCTGAATTCAGCGAGAGCCGGTCGGTCCAAGAAAGCATTATAAGGGGGATTAATGTCTAACATAACAAACTGTAGCATCCGAACTCTCCAGCGATCTCGAATTCCTAACTCAATTGGCAACTCCACCATCCCAGCTGGTACAGCTGCACTTCCATTAAAACCATGTATGCAGGACTGACACGGTTTCAGATCTTTTGCCTCCATTCTCATTTGGTCATAAGTTCACTTAAAAAGAATGTTCATGGAGCTTCCGTTGTCAACCAAGATCCTCTTCATCCAAGCTGGACCTATTTGGGCTGAAATGACTAACGGATCGATAGTGGGGGCCTCGACTCTATCAGCATCTCGGTTTCTGAAAATGATGTCATCTGTCATCGTTCTCTGTCGTTTTGCCGGGGTCCCATCGTCAAAATTACTACAACACTCGAAATCCACATGCCTAATCAAGCTGGCATATAACTCCATTTCCTTCCAGCTTCGATCAGCTGGATGAGGACCACCACTCACTGTATTTATAACCAACCTCCCGCCGGTACGCGCGGGTTCTTCGGACCTAGCTTGGCCTTGACCTTGATTCGAGTTAGATGGGCCCGCACCTCCATCATGCGAAGCTCGCACAAACTGTTCCAACTTCCTTTCTCTAATCAATTTCTCGATGATGTCTTGTAAATGGTGGCACTCATTCGTGTTATAGCTATAACAATCGTGGAATCTGCAGAATTTTCCAGTCTGAATTTGTTTTTTCGATGACGGTTTCGGAGCTGGCTTCTTATACTGTCCAGTATTACAAGTCTGCAGATAAACATTTTCCAATGATGTGTTTAAAGGGGTATATCGGTCGAACATGGGAGCTCTGGGTCTCGGTCTATGATTTGGGTCTCTTTTCTTCCCCTGACTTCCATTGCCCTTCTGTTGACCTTGCTTGTTCTGTATGTTCGATTGTACTTTGCTGGAATTCTCACCGGGCTATTTCACAGCAACATTACTCTGAATGCCTTCAACACTGGGCCTCACATCGTCCTACTCCTAAATCGTCTAACGTCTTCTCTCCTTAAGAACTGGACTGCCTTAGCATAGAAACGATCCATCGATGCAGGGGGTTTCCCAGTCAACCAATTGCCAAACTCAGAATCAGAGTCGATTCCTTTAGTCAATGCCATCAAAATAGAATTATCACTGGGGTTACTAACCTCAGTGCAAGAAGCATGAAACCTTTCCAGATAACATCTAAGAGTCTCTCCTGGAGCTTGGGTAACACTGGACAAGGTGTTGACATCCTTTGGCCTTGTAACATGCATACAGAACTGTTCGACAAACTTTGTAGCCAACTGATTGAAACTTGAAATGGATCTGGGTGGTAGACGAGTGACCCACATAGTTGCAATCCCTCCTAAAGAGATAGGGAAACTCCTACACTTGACCGCATCGTCCGCTCGAGCGGCGTTCATGAGCCATTCATACTTCAAGGTGTGCTGGTTAGGATCCAAACTTCCCTCATACACGGGCAAGGTAGGCATCCTGAATCGACGAGGTGGCTCAACATAAAGAATGTCGTTGGTGAACGGAGTATGATTTCGGAAGATTCCCCAATCGTCATTAGTAAGACCTTGACTTTCTCGGATCATTTGGCGGATCATGGTTGGAATGTCAGGCGTCTGGATGTTCGAGACCAAGGCATGGTCGGGTTCCATGTTGCGGGGACGGTCCGGGTGCTGTCGACGGTCCGTTCCTCGCCTCCTTGGCTCCCGATCTTCAGGAACGTAGGGTTCATGAGCATGGATGTGTTGACGAAGGGCAAGATCTGGCTGGTTCTGAATCTCAACTTCCAGATCTATAGCGGCGGCAGCTGCATGGTCATGGATGGTGTGATAAGGAAGCACCCCTCCTCGAGAGGAGGGTCCAGCTTGGTGCCCTGTAGAAGGACCAACCCCGGCTTGTTCGAGATTCACAGCACGCTGATGCCCGGAGGTTTCTGCATTATTTCCATCCAGCCGACGGTGTGTTGATCTATGGTTGAAGTCAGATGAAGCCGAGCTTTCAGTCGAGGAATGTGAGACATGATCCCTCCTAGATCTCCTTTGCCTTTCCTCGTTTAACTGATTCGCGAGCTCCGTGTTGGCACGGATCTACTGGGTGAGCTCTTGACGGCTCTGAGTGGGCTCTTGCATGAGGATCTGGAACTCCTCTCTAGTCACAGGACCTTGTGGATCTGAGGCCCCAACTGATGTCTGGCCTGCGGTAGTCAGCTGCATGGGATTTTGCCAATCCCTTCCTTCTGGATCTGCAGCATTTAAAGCAGTTCTGGTAGTACGCACCATGGTTGATGTAGCTCTTTCCTAGATCTTGAGTAATCTGAGTAGAATGGAAGGAACCACAAGAAGACAGATATGGATCTCCTCCTTAGATTTTAGCAATCCAACAACGGCAGCAGATCCAATGAATCAGAGAAAAACGGAGTTTTCTTAGTGAAAGCACCAAAGTGTTTGTACCAAAATTAAGCACAACACTCTTCGGATGTGATAGAAGAGATTAAAATGAAGAAATTCAATGGAAAAGGAGGCTAATCTAACAATCACACCAATAAAAGCATGCAAAAATAGAAAAAGACAAGAAATTATAGTGGTTCGGCGTTGTAGCATACGTCCACTTTGAATGTTTTGTTGTTTATTGATGATTGATAACTGATTACAACAGTACAACACTCTAAACTCGAGTTACAATGGAGTTGTGGTAGAGTAACGGCATAGTGGAGTCAAAAAAGTCCTTTTTCTATAGGCGTAGGGGTGCTATTTATAGGTGTAGGTCTGAAATATCTTCCCATGAACTCGGAATACTCCTTCTCACACGTGGGTGGGCCTACCAGATTGATCAGGGGTCAATTGGGATCGATCCCCATTTCCTTCGTATCGATCAAAATGGTGTCCATTTGGGCCGAGATCGATCATGAGCATTCTTGAGGTGGTAAGCAAGCTCCTGTGAAAATTTTGTAGCATTTGGACTTGTAGGTTACGAGTTATGATCGATCCAAGGTTGGTTTGCAAGTGGGCTGAAGTGTGCGTATCGATCACTTCGTATCGATCAGTGCGTATCGATCCAAGCGTATCGATGACGTAGAGCAGCAATTCAAGGGAGATCCACTTTTCATGCTAATGGATTGCTTTTTTAGTTGACCGGGCTTTCTCCGTATCAGTCCTGTGTGGTTTTGTTCGTATCGATGTTTGTGCACTGCTTTGTATCGATGCTTGTTGTTGGCTTCGTATCGATGATTGTGTGCCGCTTCGTATCGATGATTGGAAGACGTCTTCGTATCGATGCCCGGTTGCTCATTTCGCATCGATGCCTGGAATGTTTGATACGAAGCAGAGTGAAGGAGTTGATCTATACGAACCGATCATATGGATAGCTGTTGATGGATACGAAGGCGATAGACTTCGATGGATACAAAGCTGGATGGATATGAAGAGAGGTGGCTTTTGATGGATACGAAATGACATCTTCTTTCTTGATTTTGATCAATCCATAACTTGAGCATATGAACTCCGATTGACTGAAATTTGGAATGTTGGCTTTCATAGCTTTGCTTGTCATATCATGTCAATTGCAGCTCGATCCAGACTCGGATCGAATTTGCCAGTATCCATAGTTGACCTGTGTATAACCGATCCTCGGGACAGATTGTCCTTGATTTCTAGTTAAGTCATTGGTGTCTCGATCTTGCTAAAAGGAGGGATAACAGTCATGGACTCCAACCAACATAAAGTTTTCTTGTTTTTACCCTATACTGGGAAAATGCCCAATAAATCTGGTGCCTACTTTCCAACTACCCAAATCGTATGATCTTCACATGTTGCCTAATCAATTCGGACTTTCTAAAGTCTCGCAATACAAATTTGGTCCGAGTAGAATTTGTTGGTGGTTTCCTACCCACAATTTGGCGATTTGCATAGCCTCCTGCAAAAAGCTTCAAGGGTGCCATACTAATTGTCCATTGATGACTACAATCCAACGTGAATTCTACTCAGGGTAAGCGCTACTCCTAAGGTCCTCTAAAGTCCAAGATGCAAGCTCTCAACGAATCCTCCAAGTTTCCATCCATTCCTTCAGTTTGTCCATCGGTCTTCAATCGGTAAGCGATGATCCGATTCAACGAAGTTCCTAAAGCTACTAGCAAACTCCTCCAAATTTTGCTAGTAAACTAAGGGTCCCTATCACTAACAATGCAAAGTGCAACTCCACAAAGCTGTGTTGGAGTGCAGCGGTTCCACTGCTTCTAACGGAAAATTTATGCCACCTTCTTAATCCTTGATCAATAGGAAATTCCATTCTCGTTCTTATACATTTTCCCTTTTCCTGGCATGGTGGCATTTTGTGAGCTAAATCTTGTGTGTTTCCTAAAATCTAAAGCTTTGGGATTGAAACATTTACTCACTTTAGGCTGCTATCTGTTACCCGGGTGATTGACCCGGTAACGTGAGGTTCACTAAACAAGTACATCGCTCGGCACAAGGCCTCGTTCAGCACACCAGGCCTCGCTCGGCACACCAAGCCTCGTTCAACACAGGCCTCGTTCGGCACACCAAGCCTCGTTCGGCACACCAGACCTCGCTCGGCACAGGCCTCATTCGGCATACGAATGACGTTCGACCTGGATATGTCGCTTGGCATACGAGTGCCGTTCGACCTGGATATGTCGCTCAGCATACGAGTGCCGTTCGACCTGGATATGTGGCTCGGCATATGAGTGTCGTTCGACATGGAATCCTTGCTCGGCATTCTCTGGTTCGACCAACCTCGTTCGGCAATTGTCATTCGACATCCTTGGCTCGGTGTGCAGAAGCTATTTACCACGTTCCGA
Organism: Allium fistulosum; assembly: GCA_030737815.1. Taxonomy (NCBI): domain Eukaryota; kingdom Viridiplantae; phylum Streptophyta; class Magnoliopsida; order Asparagales; family Amaryllidaceae; genus Allium; species Allium fistulosum. The sequence continues at coordinate 284,209,011 of CM060904.1, read as the reverse complement.
GATACCTTGTTCCTGGGCCTGTGAGGGAAGTCCAACCCATCTTCATCTATAAATAGAAGGGCAGGGGCACAGTGAATGGGACCTTTTTTTTTGGAGAACACTAGGGAGACTCTGCCATTTTCAAGACTCATTCCTTTTTAGTTAGAACTTGTATTCAAGTTGTTGGTGTACGAATTGTATCTGTATTCAATTATTAGAAAAAGCAATAAAGATTAAACTCAAAGTGGACGTAGGCAGTTACGCCGAACCACTATAAATCTGGTGTTCTAGTTTCTGCAGTTAATTTTGCATACATTCCTCTATTTCAATTTTCTGCCTTCATTAATCTCTCTACACAAATCTATCAAGGGTGTTAGTGACCAATTTTGGTGCTTTCATTGGAAATAGCATTCTTAGGTCATTAGGATCTGCTTTGTAGCTACTAGATTGAAGGAATCCCCCGAAGGAGATCCAAGTCATTCACAATAAATCCGTTGATTCTACTCAGAGTTTCTACCAATAACTCTACAATGGGAAGACCTCGTACCAGGTCAGCCTCTCATAACGCGGACGTCAACGAGACTGCCAATGTCCAGCAAATAGGACCCAGCAATCAGCAAGCTAATCTTGGTGCGAGGACTATGGCCGCCCAAAACCAAATGGAAGTTGTCACTAGGACAGAGTTCAACGAGCTAATGAGAGAACTCATGGAAAGCAGGAGACAACTTAGCGAACAGATCCAAGCCAACGCCAACCTTATGACTCAGCTTACTCAACAATAGCATCAGAATGCTGGAGGAAGCCCTGCTCCTTACTCCTCATCCGACAGCTCTACTTCATCTGATGAACCACCCAGGCGTAGGCGCCGTAGAACTAAAACAACGCAAACAGGTGTAGTGCATCAAGAAAACCGTGCCCAAGCTGAAACTGTAAACTTAGGACGAGTGGAAGCTGGACGGCCGGCTCATCAAGGTCCTAATGATGCTGGGCCTCAGGATACACGCTTGGTAGATCGCCAACAGAGGAGACACCAACCAAAATGGTCTCGTAGGATGGACACCAATCTTCCATCTTCCATACATACCCCAGACCTATCAGCTATGGTCAGACAGCTGATGAGAGAGAATCAAGGCTTGTCAAATGATGATTGGGGGATATCCAGGAGTCATACTCTGTTCACAGATGTTATCTTACAGGCCGAGTACCCCAGGAAGTTTAGCATGCCGGCTATTCCGGCCTATGAAGGAAAGACTGATCCCCGACAGCATGTGATGAGATACGAATGGATGATGGACTCAGCTAGGGCAAACAATGCAACTAAGTGTAGATAATTCCCAATAACTTTATCTGGAATCGCTACCATGTGGTTCACCCGACTTCCTCCGTGGACTATCTCCAACTTTAAGGAGTTAGCGACAAAATTTGTGGAACAGTTCAGGATTCATACCACCCGTCCAAAGGACGTTATGTCTCTATCCAGTTTAATTCAGGCTCCAGGGGAATCGTTAAAAGAGTATTTGCAAAGATTCCACGTTGCCGCAACTGAAGTTAGCAACCCCAACGACCATGCTATTTTAATGGCCGTGATGCGAGGAGTGAATCCAGATTCGGAGTTTGGTGACTGGCTGGCAGGAAAGCCTCCGACTACACTGGAACGTTTTTATTCAAAAGCACATCAATTTATAAGAAGGGAGGAAGCTAGGTGGACGAGGCGAGATAATGCACCGGCACATGGCAAGGAGGCTGTGCAGAGTAACATCGCTGTAAAACAATCCGGTGACAACTCTGGAAAGGTACAAGTCAATGTTCAAAACAAGCCTGAACAATCTAAAGGATCCGGTGGGGGAAATCCCGGAAAGAAAAGGGAAGCTGGAAAGTGGAAACCAAGAATCCCAACTTACAACGAATACACTCCTCTGAATGCATCTCTGGAAAATATTTACCTATCAACTTGTAATACTTTCCAATATCGAAAGCCATGCCCAAAAGCGTCTACTGAAGAGCAAAAGCGGACTGGGAAGTACTGCCGCTTCCATGAGACTTACGGGCACAATACCGAGGAGTGTAGGCACCTCCATGATGCTATAGAATAGCTAATTAGACAGAAAAAGTTGTAGGAGTTTGTGAAGGATCCTCAGGAGGGTGGACAGGGAACGTCCAATTCCGGTCGCGCACCAGCTCCACGCCATCCTGAGGAGCCTGCTCGGACCGTAGGAAGACTGGTCATAAATACGATAGTTGGTGGACCTCACCCTGCAGACAAGAATTGGCAGGAAATGGAGCAGTATGCTAACTCCTTAAGGCATGCAGATTTCGAATGTTGTTCGAATATAAAGGATGGATCCCCTGCTACGCAGTAGCGAACGATGACTGATGATATAGTATTTAGGAGCAGAGATGCTGATCAGGTGGAGGCTCCTACTGTTGATCCGATGGTCATATCCACGACAATCGGGCCAGCATTTGTGAAAAGAATTTTGATTGATTGTGGAAGATCTGTTAACATCATCTTCAAAAAAGCATATGACTAAATGAAGATGGAGACGAAAATTTTAAAACCATCTAAAGCTCGTATCCATGGCTTTAATGGTGCAGCAACCGATGTGGTGGGTTATGTTGAATTGCCAGTTGAACTAGGGCAAGGTGAACGTAGGAGGGTGCGAATCCTACCTTTCATAGTTTTGGATGTTGATTCTCTATACAATGTATTTCTGGGTCGACTGGCCTTGGCAGAGTTCAGGGCAGCTTTGGCCCCGTGGTGTTTAACTTTGAAATTTCCGACAGACAAAGGAGTTGGTGTTGTACATGGCGATCAGGTGACTGGTCGTGCATGCTATGTGGCTGAGCTGAGAGAGGCCCAGTGAAGAGAGAAGGGAAAGGTTGTGGACAGTTCCGTCCATAACCGAGTCGTTGAAAATTGACAAGTAATGCCCGAGCCCTGGCTCGGGCAACATGATCGGATCTGTAGAGACATAGATCCGAGAGATGATGATGAGGAACTAAGGGAAGAAAAAGCAGCACCGGCTGAACTAATGATTGACATTTCAGTCAGCCGAGACGATCCGTCATGAGTACTTAAGATTGGATCACAACTCAACCCCTCGATGACCGAGGATCTCACTGATTTCCTCCGAGCGAATCTGGATGTTTTCGCTTGGACACATTCTGATATGTGCGGGATTTCTCCCGCTATTGCGAGTCATATGTTGAACATAGACCAGAGGTACGTTCCAGTAAAGCAGAAAAGGAGAGGCATATACCCGGAGAGGTCTGTGGCTCTCAAAGAGGAAGTGGACAAACTCAAAGCCAATGGGTTCGTCCGCGATGCCCTCTACCCAGAATGGGTCTCTAACGCTGTACTAGTGAGAAAAGCGAATGGGAAATGGAGGACTTGTGTTGATTACTCGGATTTTTAAACAAAGCATGCCCTAAGGATAGTTTCCCATTACCAAGAATTGATCAGCTGGTCGACTCAACGGCAGGACACGAGTTATTATCATTTATGGATGCGTACTCGGGATATAATCAAATCCCGATACACATTCCAGATCAAGAACACACCAGTTTCGTCACAGACGTTGGACTGTACTGCTATGTAGTGATGCCTTTTGGGCTGAAAAACGCAGGGGCAACTTATCAGCGCTTGGTGAATTGGATGTTTAAAGACCAAATTGGTAGAAAAATGGAAGTCTATGTGGATGACATGCTCGTGAAGTCATGGCAGTCAAACGACCACATTCGAGACTTGGCGGAGATGTTTAATATACTCAGGAATTATGGAATGAAAATCAACCCACTGAAGTGTTCCTTTGGTGTTGTATCAGGAAAGTTTTTGGGTTTCATTGTTAATGCATGAGGAATCGAAGCTAACCCGGAGAAGATTCAAGCTATCCGAGACATACAAGTACCCAGAACTATAAAGCAAGTACAAAGCTTGAATGGAAAAGTAGCCGCGTTGAGTCGATTCATATCCAAGGCCATAGATAAGTGTATTCCCTTCTTCGATGTAATAAAGAAAGGAAAGATAAATTTTGAATAGACGCCTGACTGCAAAGACGCATTCCGAGCTCTGGTAAGGCATTTGGAAAGTCCCCCGGTGCTGTCGAAGCATGTAGACCATGAAGTGTTGTATGTATACTTGGTTGTATCCCAACATGCTATCAGTACAGCTTTGGTTCATGAGGAGGACTGTGTTCAAAAGCCGGTGTACTATGTTAGTAAACGTCTAACGGGGGTAGAAAGAAATTATCCCAAAATTGAAAAATTGGCCTACTGCTTGGTGATTGCATCACGCAAGCTATGTCCGTACTTCCAGGCACACTCGATCAGTGTTTATACCGATCTACCCTTGCGACAGGTACTCCAACGACTAAAAACCTCTGGAAGGATGTTAAAATGAAATATTGAGTTGAATCAGTTCGATATTACCTACCTGTCGCAAAAGGCCATACAAGGGCAAGCGCTAGCAGACTTCATTGCTGAATTCACCGTGTTAGACGAATCAAACGATTATGATGTCATTCCGCCTATTCGATGGAAACTGTACACTGATGGGGCATCCAACGACCATTGTTTTGGGGCTGGTATAATTCTTGTGACTCCCGAAAACCGATCAATTTGTTACGCTTTAAAACTCAACTTCCCAACCACAAACAACGAAGCTGAGTATGAAGCATTGATTGCTGGCTTGAAACTTATCAGGGAACTCGGAATAAAATCGATTGAAATCTTTTGCGACTCACAATTGGTAGTGTACCAAGTTCGTGGAGACTATCAAGCAAAGGGGCAGAGGCTCACCCCATACCTTGCACGAGTTCAAGAACTTTTGGCAGACCTTGAGTATTATGATATTTCGCATGTCCCGCGTGAACAAAACAGGGAAGCCGATTCATTAGCAAAATTCACAAGTACTGGCGATGCACAATATATGGGCTTGGTTCCTGTTGATGTTTTGCAATTTTCGAGTATAAACGAGATGGAAATAGACTTTCTGCTAGAAGCATAAATTGAAAAGGAGTCATGGATAACCCCATTCAAACAATACATACTACACGGAACCTTGCCCGATAGAAAGAACGAGAGACGACAAGTCATTCGTAAAGCTTCAAGATATATAATGCAAGATGGAATAATGTATCAGAGGGGGTTCTCAGTTCCTTTACTCTGGTGCATCGCCCATGACGAGATAAAATGAGTTTTGATGGAAGTGCACGAAGGAGAATGTAGCGACCATACTGGGGGCAAACACTCGCAAAAAAGATCCTCCGCTATGGATATTATTAGCCAACTGTAAATTGGGATGCTGTAGACTACGTGAGAAAGTGCGACAAATGTCAAAAGTTTGCGAAAATCCCAAGAGCTCCACCAACGGAACTCACACAAATGGTTAGTCCTTGGCCATTTGCGATTTGGGGGGTCGATATAATCGGTTCCTTACCTATTTCCAAAGGTGGTGCGAAGTACGCAATTGTTGCGGTTGATTACTTTACCAAATGGGCAGAAGCCGAGCCCTTAGCCACAATCACCACTAAAAAGGTCATCAATTTCGTTGTACGAAACATCATATGCCATTTTGGCCTCCCACGAACTATCATTACAGACAACGGAACTCAATTTGAAAGTAGGGAGTTCAAAGATTTTTGCCAAAAATATCACATTGAGAAAAGATTTTCAGCGGTCGCTCACCCTAAAGCGAACGGGCGGGTGGAAGCCATAAATAAAATAATCAAGCTAATATTAAAGAAACGACTGGAAATGGCTAGAGGCAAGTGGGTGGATGAGCTTCCGACAGCGCTCTGGGCTTACAGAACCACCCACAAGTCCGCGACTGGCCATACTCCATTCACCTTGGCATACGACACTGAAGCTGTGATACCCGTGGAACTTGAAGTTCCTTCTCATCGGGTAACTTATTATGATCCCAAGACGAATCAGAATCTCCTATTGGAATCGTTGAACTTTGTTGACGAAAAACGTGAAGAAGCTGATTTAAGAGCGGTTGCACATAAGCATCGAGTTGCTCGATATTATAATGAAAAAGTCCGACCGAGAACTTTCAATGCAGGTGATCTCGTTTTGAAGCGAGTTTTTCTGACCCCATCATATTTGAATCCCGCATGGGAAGGTCCGTATGTCATCGAACGGAGGCTTGGAGAAGGAACTTTCAAGCTAGCGACCGTAGATGGTGTGACACTTCCTCGCGCATGGAATAGCGAGCATTTGCATCGTTATTATACCTAGTCTATTTCTTTTTGCATTTTAGTGGCAATTATTTCCAGTGTTTGTTCATTTCGTTGTTTTTAGTTGTCAACCTGTAATAAGATAATTTAGTTTGTTTTTATTTATTGTGATCAATAAAGGCTTGAGGCCGTCTTTTCCATAAACTATTGATGTTACCATATAGTACAATTCTGTGACGAAAGTTAAATTGTGTTATTCTGTCTGGCGTATGAACGCTCATCCAAACTTAAAAAATCTTTAAGTCCCCAGAGTGTGGACTAGAGTACTCTGAGTCCCCAGAGCGTGGACTAGAGTATAAACGACTAAAAAATCTCTAAGTCCCCAGAGTGCGGACTAGAGTACTCTGAGTCCCCAAAGCGTGGACTAAAGTATAAATGACTAAAAAATCTCTAAGTCCCCAAAGCGCGGACTAGAGTACTCTGAGTCCCCAGAGCGTGGACTAGAGTATAAACGACTAAAAAATCTCGAAGTCACCAGAGTGCGGACTTGAGTACTCTGAGTCCCCAGAGCGTGGACTAGAGTATAAACGACTAAAAAATCTCTAAGTCACCAGAGTGCGGACTAGAGTACTCTAAGTCCCCAGAGCACGGACTAGAGTATAAACGACTAAAAAATCTCTAAGTCACCAGAGTGCAGACTAGAGTACTCTGAGTCCCTAGAGCGTGGGCTAGAGTATAAACGACTTGAAAAATCTCTAGGTCCCCATAGTGCGGACTGGAGTACTCTGAGTCCCCAGAGTGCGGACTAGAGTATAAATGACTTCGAAATCTCCAAAGTCCCCTGAGCGCAGACTGGAATACTCTGAGTCCCCAGAGTACGTATCCGAGTATAAGCGATCCAAAGAATCTCCAAGTCATATGGAAGTGAACTAGGGCTTATGTAACTCACAAGATTTCAGATTTCGACTACAATTATACAGTGAGCTGAACAACAAAAGTCATTTGAAAGACAAAGAACGAAGTTTTATTCATTAATTCAAAATGAAGTCCTACTACAACTCCTCCCAAACTTGGGGCAAAAAGTCTATCTACAAAGGCTATGAAAATAGATAAAAATAATTACATAATCCAGGTTGATTCTCGTTGAACGAGCATGATAGTTACTTCTTTGGCTTCTTCTCCTTCTTCGATTTCTCAGACGACTCCTCCCCCATGCGTTTTCTCTTGGACGTTTTGCTTGCTAAAGAAGGGTGTCAAAGGAAGGAGGAATTTCTAACGGCCTGGTCCCACCTGGAAGAATAATCTTCAAAGGCCTGTTCACTGGGTCATCGAGTTCTACCACTTGAGGCTCGGCCTTAATTTCGGCTTTCTTTCTCCCCTCTTCAATAACCTGTTCCTTTATGCTCAGTTTTGAAGTGTGTTTGGAGGCGCCAGTAATTTCAACTTCGTAATGTTCCTCGATGGGCGACGGATTGTCGGATTTGTCTTCGTTAAGCGCTTCAATCACTTGAGCGTCAGGTCTGGGAGTCTCTTCCGCTTGCGTTGTTCCTCCCGTCTTCTCCTCCTTCTTCGTGGCGGCATCGCTCCTTAGAGTAGGTATGAGATCAGGATGACCTACGCGGAATCGTAAGAAACAAATGTTAGAATACATTTATCACTCGCTGAAAGCGAGAACCCTTTGAACTTTGGAGGAAAAGTTATGTACCAATATCTGGTTGACTCTCAACTGTTCGGGGAGTTTTGCCTTCTGGAATAGGAGATAGAACGTGAATATTAAGTCCATGGTCCTCCGGGTCATAGCCAATGTGTTACTCAAAGGGGTCAAGTGGTGGACGGCTGGACGGCAGAGTATGGGGAGGAACCGAAGACTCGATTCCAGACGGACCGGTAATGGCGTCTTTTCCCTTTGATTAGGGGGATTCTCTGCTGTAAAGAGCCTTCGCTGCAGACAAGTTCGAAGGCTCATTCCCCCGGAGAAATTATTTCACTAAAGCTTCCTCATCAACCTCTTCCGTTCCCAACTCAACCTTTTTTATATTGATCAAAGTCTCCCATGCTTCGGCTAAAGATTCGAGGTAACCCTCGCCGAGAAATGTTAAGTCACGATGCATGAGGACTCGAGCGTTGTACTCGGCTATAAGCGGATCAAATAGGCATTTGATCTCCTCCCTACCAGCTTCGGTGGCTGCCTCAAGGCGAGAATCCATCTCCGTAAACGCTATCCTTTTGCCCTCTTCACGGGCTTTATCCTTCAGCGTCTTAGCCTTGGAGAGTTCTTCATCGAGCTTTGTCTTCAGGAGTCGTGTAGCGACAATCTCGTCGCAATATTTTTGCGATTCCTCCTGAGCAGCAGTCTTTTCTTCTTTCTCTTTGAGAAGTAGCTCTTCCAACTCTTTGACTCGTTGAGCGAACGTGTCTCTCTCCTTTTGAACGGAGTCTTTCTCTAAAGCTAAAGCACCACAGCGTTGGACAGCTTCATCGATCTCCTTTTTGTGTGTGGCCTCCAAGCGACTGACAGCCTCTGCAGTATCTTTAACGTTCTTCTGGGCGGCCTCAAGTTGAGATTTATACGTAGAAAGCACTTTATCTTGGGCCCTAATGATGTCTTTGTCATGGATGGCCTCGAGCTTCAGACGATCAATTTCATGGTCGCGTTCCATAGAAACTTCAGAAACTTTTTCGACCAAGTGAACAAATGCGTCGTGTTGAACATAAACATCATTGGTGCAACCAAGGGCACTCTATTTAACATTCCCTGGAATAGGATGGATGGCTGGAAGAAATTTTAGTCCATCAAAGCATATTCTTGGGAATGTCGCTTTAAGCTCGGCAAGTTTCTCCGCTACCGACGGATCAGGTGCAGGAGTAGAGGAGGTTTTCTTTTTCGAAACTACGGACTTCTTATGAACCTCCTAAGATTGCCTAGTACTTGAGGAACCTTAGTGTTGGTCGCGAAGAGTTTCAGAGTGTGGCCCCCTTTGACCTGATTTCTCCCTGCCTTGATCCGGTGGAGGTGGGGGATCGTTGGAGTACGATAAGTGACTGTGAATTTTCCTTCGAGAAGATGAATCTCGAGAGCGATAATCCCTGTCGTTGTCATCACCTCTATCTCGGTGTTTGCCATATCCAGAGTCTCGGCCGGAAGGATGGAAAATGGAAGAGCCGCGAAGGCGGCCGAATCCGTGAGAGCGTCCCATATCACCTGCGCAGAAGTTAAGTGATGACAAGTTATCAAAAATGGCATGACGACTGAAGTTTAAGTGCAAGGTGAAGTGCGAGTGTTCGTGTGTGTCCTAGTGTTTCCCCCCAACGGACCAGTTTCTTTAGCTCTACTTATCGGAGTTTTTTCTCCTTGGTGATGGCCTGGAACACCTTCGCTGCCTCTCGACGGCAAATGAAGTTTTATGGCTTCTGGGTCGAAACCATAGCTGAGCAAATCATCAGGAATTGTAAGGTCATACAAGCCTTTCAATAAACTCTCTAGATGTTGAGGAGAAGGCTCTCTCTCTACTGGAATGATTGTGCCTTTGAGGTTCCGCCCACTGTCTTTTTACTCAATTTATAAGCCAGTTTCTTCTCTCCCTTTGAAGGAGGAGGCGTTACTTCAATATCATGTACCTCAACATTCTCTCCCGGTGCTTCGGACACCTTAGTTTCTCTAATCTCACCCTCCTCGAGTGTGTCAGGGGCACCATGTGACAAAGGCCCAGCTAGCCTTTTGCCTTTACCCAAGGCAGGTCCAGTTGAAGTGGTGTCGTGAGGAAGACTTATTCGGCGACCTTCCGCCAGCAGCCCAAATTTCGAGATCGATTCATTGGAAATGATGGATTTGATGTCCCTATCTCCCGCGGGGACAACTCGAATAGCTTCGACTGCCTCAGAGTACCCGGAGCCTTCGGGACATGGGCTGATGCCTGTAAAAAAATCGAGAAAAGGTTTAGGAAGAATGCACTTCCTGGCTCGTACGACTATTGATCTAAAAAAGGAACTTACTCCCTTCCAGCCATCTCCTCGCGAAACCAGGAGGGCAGTGCACGTAAAACCACTCTTGCTTATATTGGGCGAATTTGCTCCACACCCCTGTGAGGATTTGGCACTTGCTATGTGGCTCGAGGAATACGAAGGATGGGTTGTCGGACCGCCTCTTAAAACGGTAAATGTAGCGGATATCGCCCGGAGTCGGGAGCCTGAATAGAATGCTCATGAAGAGAATGCACGTGCCATATAAAAACGCGTGACTGTTGGGATGTAACTTCACTGGGGCGATCTCCATATATTGCAGCACGTCGCGGAGGAAGGAGTTGAATAGTGGCACGCTGCCAACCCAGCACATAAATTTGTTGCAAGCAGTATATCCGGCTGGGGGCAGGTGAGGACGATCTTGCCCTAATGGGACCGGTACATTGTCAAAAGGAATTCCATGTATCGAACATAGTCGACGAAGGGCGCTTTCATTAATTCTCGAAGCTTGAAAGTCAACTAGATTGTCTAAGAAGATCACTACATCTAAGGCATCGGGAGCCAAATCGTCAGATGCGATTGCGGGACTCGGAATATCACGAACATGGGCTGTCGATGGATTTGAAGTCCCAACCACTTCCTGCTGAGAAGTTAGCTCGAGTTGATCCGAGACTGTGGTAGAACTGGATTTTCTAGACATCTCTGAAGAGTGTTGAACCTGATTAAGCGCCTGTTTGAACTATACTTAAGAAACAATTGACATTAGACATAATGACAAGAATACTCCCCCCGTGTGGTGTGTGAACTAGTGCAATCGTTCGAGTATAAGTGTCCAAGAATTTAAAGTCATAAAGCTGATAAGATAAAGTAAAGTACAAGTGTGCAATGATGGCTTTTAACTTTGAACTTGGAAGTTCACAATATATGTCGAAGGCTATTGTCTGTTTTTATCGAGTTAAATTCATATTTATAGTTGTTGAGATAGGGGAGTTATCAGTCCAGATTGGTCGATATGCTTGTTTGCTTAAGTCCTTGCCCTTGTTTTTTGTCGTATGTTTAGGCATAATAAGTGAGTCTAGTCAACATGAACTATGTTCGAGTTAGGATGGTTTTGACTATTATTGCCTACTTCAAGACTAAATGTCGAGCGACATTCAAAAGACTCGACTAAACAACCACCTAAACTCTCCTGCACTCCCTCTCCACCGTTCGGCATGTGGGAGACATGCCGAACCGTGGTCATACCGAGCCGCTCGGCACGCTGAACCCGACTCACGCTTCTCTCCTACTCTCTTTCTTCACCGTTCGGCATGAGGGAGATCCTCGTTGGCATGCCAGACTAATCCCTTGGTCTTTAGCCGGGCCATACTTGTGCCTACTTCAAGCCTCTCAATGCCGAACGGCTTTCATCTCGCTCGGCTATTTCAATGCCGAGCGACCTTCCCAACACTCACAACACTCAATGCCGAGCGGCCCTTGACACATCTTAACCGACCGACTTACCTCCTGACTCCTTAACGCAACTTCCCTATGGAGACCATCGAGCCACCAGTCCTGCACTTGGTCAGTTTTTCACTCGCTTACCAATACCTCACCGACCTACCCAGACCTACAACTTTGGTACACTACAACAACTTAACTCCCGCGTTCAGCAACCAAACAAGAACCTACGTCCTAAAAGCCTCCAACACCCTCTTCCTTCCTCCTCTCCACCTAGCCCTAAGGCATGGTCAAACCACGATTCATCTACTTCATCCACACGATTCCGACTGTACTTGATCTAACGAAAATCCACGAACTCGAATTTCATACTAAGTTTCCTAGTCTGGAAAAAGCGTTTAAAAGAGAGGTTATTACCTAAAAGGATGATCGAGGCTAGGGATCTGATTAGGTTCGAGACTGAAGATTTCTTAGATCCGACATAGGGAAGAACTGTAAGGAAGGAGGGTTAGCGAGGTAGCCGAAGTTCAGGAGAAGGAAAGTTGCGAATTCCTGATACAAAGTAAAAGTAAAAGGGAGAAGGAGAAGAAGTATCGGCTTATATAGGAAGAAGGTGAGGTGAACAGGCATCGACCAGTGGAACCGGTCAAGATATCTTGATGGTTCGGCATACTTATGCCGAGGGGCATGTGATTTGCCGAACGAGTGGCTCGGCATCCATATGACGAACGGCTTCTTGTGTATGTAACAAAGGAAAGGAGGGAATGGATCCAGGGCTGCAGTGCTGTGACCTTCAATAAGCACATTCAAATTCCAGGAGCAAGAATTGGATATTAGCTCAAAGCGTGTCGTGTTGCCTCACACGACACACTTTGGGGGGGCAAATGTTACCCGGGTGATTGACCCGGTAACGTGAGGTTCACCAAACAAGTACATCGCTCGGCACAAGGCCTCGTTCGGCACACCAGGCCTCGCTCGGCACACCAAGCCTCGTTCGGCACAGGCCTCGTTCGACACACTAAGCCTCGTTCGGCACACCAAGCCTCGTTCGACACACCAAGCCTCGTTCGGCACACCAAGCCTCACTTGGCACAGGCCTCGCTCGGCACACCAAGCCTCGTTCGGCACACCAGGCCTCGCTCGGCATAGGCCTCGTTCGGCATACGAATGTCGTTCGACCTGGATATGTCGCTCGGCATACGAGTGCCGATCGACCTGGATATGTCGCTCGACATGCGAGTGTCGTTCGACCTGGATATGTGGCTCGGCATACGAGTGCCGTTCGGCATGGAATCCTCGCTCGGCATTCTTTGGTTCGACCAACCTCGTTCGGCAATTGTCGTTCGGCATCCTTGGTTCGGTGTGCAGAAGCTACTTACCATGGGCCGAGATACCTTATTCCTGGGCCCGTGAGGGAAGTCCAACCCATCTTCGTCTATAAATAGAAGGGCATGGGCACAGTGAATGGGACCTTTTTTTTGGAGAACACTGGGGAGACTCTACCATTTTCAAGACTCATTCCTTTTCAGTTAGAACTTGTATTCAAGTTGTTGGTGTACGAATTGTATCTATATTCAATTATTAGAAAAAGCAATAAAGATTAAACTCAAAGTGGACGTAGGCAGTTACGCCGAACCACTATAAATCTGGTGTTCTAGTTTCTGCAGTTAATTTTGCATACATTCCTCTATTTCAATTTTATGTCTTCATTAATATCTCTACACAAATCACTCAAGGGTGTTAGTGACCAATTTTGGTGCTAACATTATCCTAGTTTCCTCATTAACTTCCATTTTTATCTACGGTCTATCGCTAGTTAATTGTTCCTATAAAATTTTCTTATTTACTTTGCTTCTCAACATATATCAAGTGGTTTATATCTCATTCATAAAGTATATACAGGAATAAAACGGGGATATATCTTATACCACATCATCCACTTTTCCAATAACTAAGGAAGACAACTAGCGATTATAATCCAAGAACTCCAAAAGAAAATTTTACTGGAAGTTGCCATTTGTTATCAGTTAATATAAATGGTGTTGAGGTCCTAACATTCCTTTCTAAATTAAGATGGGCTATTTTTAATGTTTCATTTTATTGCTACCCAGTTTCTTAATTTCCCTTTTTCGGTCTTTAATAAATGTGGTCCATTTATTGCTTTAATTAATATCCATAGTAGTTGATTATTACTGTCAAAATTGGACCATTTTCAATTAATCCTTCTTCAATCTTTTAACCTTCTTCAGGTTTCCCAAATCCATTCATTACTCAAATGTCTTTCTTCCACAAATGCAATATCAAGTTTCCTTAATCGGTCCCCATTAGATTACTTTTCCTCTCATTAATTACAAATTTATTGCCAGTTAAATTTGTTATCAACATCCATAAATCCCAATCCGTCAATTACTGACTAATACACATATAGTCTAATCTACGTTGTCTATATAAATTCTAGTTGTTTATCATAGCTATACGATATCTATATCTAACTACTAATTCTACAACCAGAAGACTCATTTCCATATTTTAATTTATTGAAGCTATTCTTCCAAAAAGGTTACCGTCATAAGTTAACCACAATTGAGATTTTGCTTTGTTCGAAATTATAAGCAATTATTTCTTTTCTTATTATTGAAATAGTTGGTGTAAATTATGGAAAAGAATATCCATCTCTTACACGTCTCTTTCTTTTTTGGTGTATTCCTTGTTACTTCAAACAATACTCTTTTATATGTATTTTGGAATTGGATAATTTGTGGAAATTACACAAAAATTGGTCCAAAATTAAAATATAGAAATTCATATCATATGGGCAACCTAATTCACAATCCAATTACAGATCTGGAATACTTTTACACTTCACCAACTTCTTCAAATAGAGGTTTGGGACCGACTTCAAATTTCTAGATCATGTTGTACATTCTATTTCTATTTTATTCATAACCTAAAAACTTTAGTCTATTCTACCTGGGTCATGATCCATATCTACACCATAAAAATTATAAAATCATAACTTTCGCACACAAAATAATATATCTTCGTACAAATAAACTTATTTAAAAGTAAGCATTTATTACTTCATTTCTTGCAATACTTAAAACATGATGTATCAAATTCATTATCTCCATCTTTGAAAATGTAAACTTTAATAAAAACCTTTATCAAAGATTCAAAATTCCTTTGTTCCCAAATAGGAATATAATAATCTCCCTTTTAGAAACTTTTCTTATCAAAACCTTTTCCCTTAAAAGTTAGACTTTCTAATTTATGACATTCAAACTGTTTTTGGTTCTTCAAAAAGGAACTTATGTAAACTTTCTTTTTCAATAGCTTACTAAAATAAGGATTTACTCCTTTTTGAAAATAGGATTTTTAACATAAAATATTCAAAACTTAATTAGCATCCTAAAATAACATTTATACCATTTTAAAGAGTGTAGTAACATTTATTGCTCAAATTATACTACTATTTGGCAAAATGCTTTTTATAACTTTTCTCGAGACTCTCAAAATCTTTTGCAACCTTTTTCTTTGTCAAATCTAATAATATTATTATTCAAATAAGTTTTGAAATTCAAATTCGAAAAAACATGTAAAACTTTTTATCTTTGCCTAAATGCTTTTCCTTCTAAAATCCAATCGATGGTCAAAGATACCTTTTATAACTTTATACGATAGAGAAATAAATGGAGTAGACAAAGATAACTCCTATCTTATTCTATTACTTCTTTCAATATCTCATCTATCAGAATCCACAGTTCTATTATTACCTAAATTCGAGCCATTATTCTCTACATACCTTATATGGGAATGTCCCTCCTACCTATACTATCTGACATTCCTTTCTTTCTATTTTCTATCTTCTCTTCCAAAAATAGGTGTTATTTCTATTTATAAACCCCTAAATAAAGTTCTAAAAAAATAACTTTTAGGTTTATAAACTAGGAGAAATAGAAGAATCAAGGAACCAAAAATTGAAATCATTTTAATCAAATTAAAAAAGGTTAACAAATGAAAACTTTTCAAGGCATTAATTTACAATTAAAACCATCCACCATTTTGTCTTTGAAGAAATTCACCGCTTTTAAAATTGCATTACCTTTCCAAACTTTTCTAAAACTAATGTTGATATATTTCCAAAGTTGTCCAAATCCATATTTATATTTCCAAAATTTCCAACTTATACAGTATCTAAGAAGTTATAGAGAAAAGAATTTTCAAAATTATTATGCAAGAAATATAACATAGAAAAATAGAAGAATACAAAAACAAGGAATTTGAGAGCTTTTCTAATTCAGTCAAATTTTAAATTGAGAAGTTAATAAATGGAAACTGTTTTTCAACTTCTCAAATCACCAAATTTGTAAATTAAAATCACCTACCAAAATGTTTCACCACCTTTTTAAAATTTACAACCTCTTTTCAGACTCTTTACAAAACAAAAGGTAGCATAATTTAAAAGTCATCTAAGACCACTTTTTATCAAAAATTCCCAACTCATAATATTTTCATTTTAAAATCTTTTGAAAGGAACATTTAAATTTTCAAGGGGTTTTCAAAGAAACCTTTTTTCTCCAAATTATGTCCCAAATGATAGGATTAAAATTTGTTCTTTCTTTTAAACCTTTGTACTCTACCATTTAAAATCTAATTTCCTCTTGTGGTGATAAATGTATTCCTTCTTACGGAAGTTTGCTCCTTTCCTTACTTGCGTATTTTATTAATACCTAACACCTTCTTTGTGACCTCCAAAAATGTTACTTTGTCCGTATTAATTGTCAGCTTAACGGACATTTCCTTAAGGTCATTTATTTCCTATCAACCTTTCCATCTATAATTCCTATCTTATTACCTTAATACTTATAGGGTCTGCAATGATAAGGAAGTCTAGATCTTATAAAGAAGTATAAATTTAACTCTATTTATTTTCCAACTCAGTTATTTTGTTCACCCTTTCGAAATATGGTAGCAGCTACTTCTATGGTCGAAATTTATACAGTTAAGCGTTAATTCAAAATAAGTATGTATAAAGTATGAGTTTTAGCAAAATCTTTTGAAAAACATTTTCTAAAATAACAAGTACACCACTCATACGTATAGTATACTTTCCCCGTTGATCGGGTAATCTACGCTCTGATACCAAATGTAATAACCCACCCTGAAACAAGCATAAATTTTAATCCAGAAAAGACCCGTCAAAACTTAGATCTATTCTAAGGTAAGCTGTTGTTTGGAAAAAGAAATAACGATACAGAGTCATAGCTAATCTTTTAGAGTGCACAACTGATTGAATAAAATATAGTAGCAAAGTGTACCCATTTATTTCAAAACCATAAAATGTCATAATACAAAATACCATCAAATTGCATCATAAATTTGTTACAACAACTGTCTATATACATGTGTACACATAAAAGCAAGTGATAATGATAAATAATTTCACAAGCCAAGCTTCTCTATCTCTAAGCATCATCATGGCCATTACTCCGTCCTTAACCTATGTTGTAATGAGGAGGGAGTCAGAACAACAAGTGTTTGGTGAATAAAAAACTTGAGTCTTACCTTTTCAGTACTTGGGCAGTATATTTCAAAATAAAAATATATCTACGAACATAAAACCATTAAAACTATTTAATACTTCTTATAAGGAAAGGAGGTGGGTCCTCAACTAACCATTTAATACCTTCCATTTCAGAAGCAGGTTTCTAAAATCCCATATCCCAATCATATGTCATAAACAGCTAATAATGCGAGAGATAGTACCTAAGCCACTTAATATCTTTTATTGAAAAATAGGTAGACTCTGGTCATTTAATACTTAATTAAGGAACACCCCATCATTTAGTAACTATTTCCAGAAGCGAACCCCCATTGAGATACCACCTAACGTAACCATTTGACCATTTAATACTTCATTTGGGGAAAAGAGACGGACCATCAAACAACCACTTAATACCTCAAGATCTGGAAGAAGGCCCTTCGCCTTATGGCCCATACTCATAATGACGTCTCACATTAGTCTGGCTATTTGTAGGAACTGGTAGATAGATTAGCTGGGAAAATTTTCCATACATAATTTGGGATTAACCTCACGTCATTATATATATTTATCATAAGGATATCTCACATCCATAGGATGTATACACAACTGCTGGTAGCCTCAAAGTGAAGCGCAGACTTCCGTCATGTAACTGTATTGACTTCGCATCCTTATGACTTAGCCATAAATTAAATACACTTCATATATATAATAATACACATCTCACCATTTCATAAATAAGGCCTTATAATGAATCTTCCTTGTTACGCCTTAGAATAATAATTAGGCTAAATAAGAGTTTCATCTTACTTTCGCCTAACAATCAATTACATTTCTAATGGGCGAAATAAATGAAAATAATTACCTAATTAACTATGCTATATATGCATTAATCATACATTAATTACACTAATAGAGATAAATATGTACTCGCGTCTAATAAATTCTAAACGCATGGATTTTACGTCCTAAACTAGCGTTAAATATCAATTTCCTAACCAAATAATATTACAAGTCCTTTTTTTCTAACTTTCAAGATTTCAATACACCAAAATAAGGCATTCTAATATCCAAAACAGTGAATAAATATTCATAACCAAAATTGCAATAACAGACTTGTAAATAAAATAGAATCTCAATTTATTACCCCAATTTAATGGAATATCCTAAACAATAGGAATTGCAATCTAAACTTCATATTCTATTCAACTCCACAAAGAAATAGGTAAGAATAAGTGGTGTAAACTACGAATAGAATTCGTAATCTAAACCCCTTATTTCATTGAAGAATCAAAATTTGAACCAAAGAAGAAGGAGAAGTGGAATAAACTCTGAAATTATCAAAAATTGCATAAACGAAAAAATTCCATCAAAATAATGTAAAAAATTGAGAATCTCAACATAGAATTGATTTTGAAATAAAAATGAATTTTGGAGAATTTTATCTATCGTATTTTTGCAATCCCAAAATCTCTAAGGTATATTCAAATCCAAAAAGAGATATACTAAACAATTATTGAAAAAGAAATACTAAGGTTTCCACTCACAGAATAGCCTTAACTTCACCTTCCTTGGATTTGCATGCGTTACAATCTCTTCCAGATCTCTCTCTTTTGATATATACACACACAATAGGGAAGAGGTATATATATTTATTAGACTCATAATGTTTGGAGGAGAATAGAATAAGAATAGGTTGGAGGAAGAAGAAATAAATAGAAAATAGATTGGATTCTTACCTGAATTCCTTACAGTTTCTGAATCTAATTTGGAGAGTTAACAATGGCAGAGTTTCGCTGAATTCCCTTAAATTTTTGTGAATAAAAAGTGAGTGCCTAGGGTCTTATTTATAGTGATTAAAACATACCAAAACCGTATGATGAAAATAGTATGATGAAAATAGTTTTAGAACGAAGAAATCTGGACATCTTGTATATACAAAACCCTAGCCGTCACCCTAATTTTCACAACCAACCGGTCGACCACCCCCGCTAAGGTCGACCGGTCGCAATCAAAGGGTTCGATCGATTCGTCCTTTTAGGGAATGTTTTTATCATGTTGCTTTTTATTTAATTTTATTCCCTATTTAAATCCAATATTAATTATTAATTAAATGGTTCTTTAACCCCCAATAAATCATATATTAATGTTTGAAATTCAACCATAAATTTTGATATTCATTTGAATTCGAACTGAATTAGTTTAAATCTAAAAAACTTCAAACACTCATAACTTCTTCATTTGAACTCTATTTTCAACATATTATATATGGAGACAGATTAGAATTTCGCCATGAATACGATGGAATAACTTTCATGGTCAAATTCCAAATTTATAAAATTCTCATATTCAATCCTATCATATTTAATTCAATTTAATCCATTTAATCATGGTCCATTTTACGGGGTGTTACATATGTACTTTTAAATTTAACTTTCAAATTTAAAATCTATATTTTTAATTTTCAAATAATTTTAAAAATTAACCTAAGGCCCAATTCAAATTAGGCATTTTCTATTAGGGGTAACCTTTTGGCTCACTTCACTTTTCAGGGTAGGCCGGTAGCCAGGGTGGGTAGGGTACTTGATTATCCAAACCCAAGCCTAGACACCACCTTTCTAGACACCCTCCTAAATTGGTAAGCTTAATTGGTTAGCCCTAATATGAATAATTTATACCATATAGACTATTGGGCTTTGTAACCTGTTGGAACCAGACCAATTGGAAGTGGGATAATTGGGTAAGTTTCAAAAAGAATTACTATAAGGATCTTTATTGGGCCTATGTAGTCCAAATTCATTTATATCTTTTCTAAATCTTCTTTTAAATAAAATGTTCATTTTATTACTATTTAAAATTAGTTTAATTTAATTTTAAATTGTTTGTAATTATGATGAGTGCATCAAATGCATCTATGTGTGAATGTGCAAGTGTAACATATAGAAAGTGTGACGACCCACCTCCTCGACCCTTAGAAATCGACACTAATACATCCTCGGTATTCACGTTCCACAAATCCAAGCGCCGGAGAGGCAGATTATCATGGGGTAAAAGAAAATAAAGATAGAAGATAAAACAATAATAGAATCTCACATCGTATTTAACAAGTAGAAATCATAAAGGTATTACATATAATCACTCTCAAAGAGAGATATCAGAGTCATGATAAGTACTAACCCAGCTGGGATAGTTATAATGGCCAATCCCTATAGGTGCTGGTAGAAACATATTCATAATACAAACATAGCGGAAAGTGGTGGTTATAACAAAAAGATCCAAATTGCTTCATGCTTCAGGCTTCGTGCTCCATATACTCCAAATACTCCAAAATGCTCCTAATCAGCTAACTACTAGGCTGCCGGGGAAAATTAGGGCACCCAGAGTTTAAGGGAAAAGAAAATAAACTCCGGGTCAGTCATGTGACTGGTGTGAGAAACTCAAAATACGCATTCTGAAAACAAAGGTATCTCATAAGACCACACCGCACATAAACACGGAATGGGTTTTTACCTTATGATAACCAAAATATTTTCTACGTAAAATCATTGGGTATTATTTTTAATGACATCCTTTGAAAAACACTTTTCACGTAAATATATTCAAATAGCCAAAATTATTACATTGGTTAAATTTAACGGTATAATAGTTTTACAATCAAGTCCGTAGGCACTTATTGGAGAATGGATTTCCATACAATGGCAGATAAAGGACTACCTTCCATACAATACATCTCTAGAGGAATGTACCGAGGATACACAAACAATCCTCCGCATCTGGCAAGACCGACCTATCCCTATTTGGCACTCATACATGACCTGGATAGAACCGAATATGACATCACCCCAATCATTACCGACCTATTCGAGAGCTCTCTTAGCATACACAACATACCCAATATATAGTGGGTTATCTAGAAAGGTGATGACCATACCCTAATGGTTGCGAACCATATAGCCTTGCGGCATACCTTGTTTAAGCCATTACCGGGTGATGAGGCTTGAAGTAGCGATTACCTTTCTCATAGCACATCCCACTTTGAATGCCACATTACCATTCCATAGTCACACAACTGATTTCTACAAACATATAACTCCTAAGCTCGTACGTCTCAGGAAAGGGTATTAAGCTAAGAGAAGTTGCCTTCTCTGCCACCAAACAGATAATATGTTCGTAGAGATTAATTTATGTAACTAGAAATGCAACGTCAGACATTCGTCCATACAAGTTGCCCAGGAACACGACAAACCGAAGGCACTCTCCTACCACATTCTGTCGGGAGTTACCCCGAGGATCAGTAGCGAGAAGTCCTTGCATCGAAGATCTTAAATAAAGAACTACTGCCACATAATATGATATAGGAAATTTTCCCCGAGGGTCAGTGACAAGCAGCCCTACATTTCATCTTCCAAATCATATCCATGTCTTCACTTCAAATACGTAAATTGGTTCGAAGTGGTTTTCGGATAGGAAGTACCCAAATCCGACCCCGGTTCCCTCGAACGAATCATCAATAAAAGATGTTCTATGAATAGGGAATCATTTTTTAATTGATTAAGTTCTTTTATCAAAATCTCTTTTAGAGATATATATATTCCCAAAGCATTCTTTTCGGTATATACGGAATCATTAAACCTTTCTTATCAAATTCTTTGATTACTTAAAACCTTTCTAAAACTGGGACTAATTCGAAATCATTTCATTCTTCATTTGGTAAAATATTTCCAAATCATTTCCTTTAAATCTTAACATAAATTTATTAATTCAAAACTCAAATTTTGATTAAGTTAAAACCATGTTATCTAAGATGTTAATTCAAAGCCAGTAAATATTAAGTGAGCAGAACTATAGAAATCATCTAATTCTACTTAATATCAATTCTCGTATTCAACAAATACTATAGGTAGAATAACGGTGAAATCACCTTTTAAATTCCACGAATAGTACGAGTTCCCTCTTCGGGCTTTAACATCGAGTACAAGAAGATTATCTCTAAAAAATCCAAGTTATTTATATTTGGGAAAATCATATCTTTTCTATTTTGGAAAATTTTGATCCGAGTAAACCAAATTCACTATCCCATCCGTCGAGCCAATCTGGATAACCAGGGAGAGCAAGAAACTGGTTTTCCAAACTCAAGCCTAGATAATATCTCTCTAACACCCATAAGACGGTCAAGTTATTTGATCAACTCTAAATCATTTAACATTTACACATTCCATAAATCATTCAAAACATCTTTAAAATACTTTATAAATCATTTGGAAACATTTACAAAAGATTTGGGAAAGAACGGTTGCGTTTAAAATTATATTTCAAAAGTTATAGAAAAGTACTACGGAAAAGTGCTGCGGAAAGTGCTTTTTAAGCTATATTGATCAAAAATGACTTTTTATCATTTGAATTTTTTTATAACTCAAATCACTTTTAAAACATTTTAAAATATTTTTAGAATTTATTTCATATTTTTAAACAATTTTAAAGAGGTTTAACATTCCATATACACCAATTCATTTAATAAAAGAAAGTGATTTCCTTTGTGCTTATCGACGTGTATTTCCATGACTTGCATATATATTCAACATTCATATTAAACAATCATCATCAACAATCATAATCAAACATATATAACATCCAATACCATATAATACTATAGTTTAGGAGTTTCTCATCTTAGGTTTAAACGATTAACTAAAAATTGGCTATAGCTCTGCTATTTGGATTTTAAAGCTCATGATCACTTGGTCTTTTGACTTTGGAGTGCTTGTCCTTGACTAGGAAGCTCATAGCCTTAGTTGTAGGGGAGGGACGGCTCGGCCTTCGATGGAAGATGGCGGTGGCCGTGAAAGATATGGAAGAAAGGTGGAGTTTTGGAATCGTTTTGAGGTGCTTAAGTGTATGCAATTATATATTATAATTTTAG
Source organism: Allium fistulosum (assembly GCA_030737815.1). Taxonomy (NCBI): domain Eukaryota; kingdom Viridiplantae; phylum Streptophyta; class Magnoliopsida; order Asparagales; family Amaryllidaceae; genus Allium; species Allium fistulosum. The sequence goes on along the minus strand of CM060904.1, from coordinate 284,185,991 downwards.
ATTCTTTTTTGGAATAAAATTTTCCATAATTTCTTTTAGGGTGGAAGCCATTAAAGAGGAGGATAAAGCTTTAAAATGAAGAAGGAGATGAAATGAAAATGAAGTGGAGAAGGGATGGTATTTATTGGGAAAAAAGAGGAGAAAAATATCTAAGATATTTTACACATATGCATCATTATCCATCGCATCAACATGCACCATCTATGTCATCTTTATGGCCGAAATGACTACTCCCCATGTGCATACTTGAGTGCTTGTACTATGGTGGACTTTTGGTTAGCTTAAGAAGTAAGGAAAAAGAAATATCTTGGATATTTTATACATATATGTTATTATATTTATATGTATATGTGTGCATGTATGAATGATCATGTGCATGAGAATATATCTTCATGTATGCACATGTATCTCCATAACGTTCCACAACTTTTATACTTTGTTTCGTTATGAATCCCGATTTCGATTTCTGGTCATATTTTCACTTTTTAGTTAATATGTAAATATTTGTAAATAAAATTTGAAAATAAATCTCTAATCATTTTTAACTAATTAAAATGATCATATTTCATTTATAGAACGATATAAATTAATATTAATAATTATTTACAAAATTGTTATTATACCGATAAAGCGAAACAAATTTTTCTTATGATTTCAAATTAAGTATATATGTTTATAAAATTTATAATAAATTATTACTCTATAACTATTTAAAATGAGTTATCAAAATCATTGTAAAAATTATTAAATCATTTTAATCTCAAATTAATTCAAATAAATAAATTTATTAAAGTGATATATTTGCGGGTCATTACAGAAAGTATGCATAACAAATGTGAACATTTTAGGTGTTGGGATTTATACCATAATGGTCACATATCACCTTCATATATGCTTTTGTCGTCCAAAGAAAAAGACAAAAAGATTTTTTTTAAGATTTGTTTACATGTACACACATTTGTGTGTGTAAATCATAGTAGGCAATCTAAAATTGGCTTTGATTGAAAAGATAGTTAAAACATCATTACATTACTTTAAAAACAACATTTGTAAACTTTAAAACTTTTATACACACACAGATGCACGTGCACATTCACATACATACATATACTTTTATGTATACAAATTAAATTAATATTATGAAACAAAAACAACATTAAAATATGTTTAACTAAGTTGTAATTCAAAACCATATTTTCAAACCAAAAATTTAACATAAAACCATATGTTAATTCAAGAAACAAATCAAGGGAAATTTAAAGGTTTCCCTTTTCCACTTTTTTTTGAAAACAACATATGAATTTTAAACTTAATTAATTTACATGTAAACAATATCCAAAATATTTCAAAAGATTTGTAAAACATCTTTCAATTCATAACCCTTATTCCTCAAAGTATGGCCGGCCATTTCATGGGCTATTTGGGCTCCAAAACATTCAAAAACCAATTAGTGTTATTCTTATTTAAATTCAAATTAAATTTTCTATCGATATTGTATACTAATATGCACATTTATAACTGTTATATACGCACTATATTAAATAATAACGGTAATCAAACAAATTAAATAAGAATTTTTTAATAATTAATATTTTACAAATATTAATTAATTTAAAGCCCTTTCTAGTATTTATTCCATTTAAATTGAATTTGAACACTCTACCGATATCATATATCGATACACCCATTTATAATTTTTATAGACTCACTTTACTAAATACCACTGACATTCAAATACATCAAACAAAATTTAATAATTAATATTTCATAAACATTAATTAATTTGATTAATTTTGACAATTACAAATCAATTAAATCGTTTGGTTTATTTAGAATATTTATCATTTCGGTTGTGTGACTGAAAGAAGTAATTTCAGTCAACGATTAATATTGAATATTCAAATATCAACATTCACACGTCACCTTAGCTAGTTGTGTGACATTTTAGCTGAATTTACCGCTTACACATCTTTTGGTAAAATCTAATTCTACTTATTATAAGCAGTCCCTAGTAGTAACGCTTATTTATACCAATTCTCTTCATTAAAACTACATCATATTAGGACTTAAGAAATTTGGTTTTGGTTAAAATTACAACATCGTCCATATTCAACTTTGTAAGTTCGAAAACTTAGTCCTTGGTTCAACAATAACTTTTATTATTGACCATACTACTCTGACCAAAAATTTTGACTTTGAGTTGACTGAAGTTGACCATGATACCAACCTTATATAACCAAGGAGACGAATTCTCCCTTGAATAATGTTACACTTCCAGTACTTCCACTTGATCCAACTATAACCATTCGATGGATGTTGTGCCACGATTTGACTATAATCAAAGTAGAGCTTTCATATTGAAGATCAACAATATTGTCAAGTCAAGAGAACCGTGTAAATTAGTCACATCGATATTTTTTGTTTGACCTTAGTTATATTAACCGACAGAAAACTATCGAGTAAATCATTCCATAGTTATTCAATAACTATCAGTACGTAACCCTTTAGTGTCTCAGCAGTCATGAGTAATACACTGTCAAATATTTGGAGAGGGTTACGTACTCTAGTCTGAACAAATGCATCAATATCTAGTCTCGATGCATATTGACTAGGAATATTTAAAACAATGTGTTTATCATATTGTGGTACAACCGTACAATACTCATGATTACAACTATTTATAATTACAATTACAAACACACCATTTATGAATTTTCTTCCAACACATTATAAAAAATATATAACAGAAAGGATTTATTACGAACGAGAATTAATTACAGAGTTAATAATTTATAATAAATTACAGAATTGCCCCTAGGGCATACCCCTAACTCTATCAGAAAGCTTGCCAAAATCATAAGTTATAAGTTTAACCCAGTTCTTCTCTCCGATCAAAGCTTCCTTTCGTGCTTGGGCCGGATGCTTCAACTCGCGATCTTGTGTAAGAATTTACTGAAACTCCGTATTTGATTGCATCCGTTGTTCTATAAAGCTTTGCGTGCTCTCTCCTTTTTCATCAATGAATTTTTCCTCGGCCTTTAAGAATATCGCAAAATCTACATTTCGCTGCTCCAACTGAATCGATTTGTTTCTCCCTGCGAAGTCCTCCAAACATACCGTTCAACGATTTTCACTTTCTTTTCTTTTTGTTGTAATCTGGACTTTGGGGTACTCACGCTTCTTCAACACCTTCATCGTTGCCTTCTTCAACGTTTTCTGCCTTCATCTCTTGATCTTCTTGTTTTTTCTGAACTGCTTCCAACTTCAACATCAACATTGGCAGGGACCTTACAAGCGTAAGAAAACTGTTTTGTTAGACTTTGCATAGCATCTCGCTCACGAGTATCTAGCCATTGCACAATAAGATGATGTTGTTGATCACCTTGTATCACCAACGACATGTGAATGATCTTCGTACGTGCTAACTTGATGAATGACGTGTGGTAGTGATAGTAGGATTGAGGTGCGGTAGAATGATAATAAGGTTGTGAATGACGGGTAAACTAGGTAAATGATAGTAGGTATGTTCTATTGAATCATTTTGAGGAGTGGTTTCTTTTTACATCGTTTGCACTGTACAGTTATACGGTTTTACCACTTTCATTTTAATTTCCCAGATCCCAGATCCCTCTTATAACATTTTCGTTTCCTTCTTACTTATCGCTAGATCTACACTACAAACCTTAGGTACTTTTTCATCTCCAGCTTCGAAATATAATCAACGTTAACAGTTTCTTTTTTCATAACGCAGGCACTGATCTCATCGCCGTTGTTTCGCCGAATCATCATAATGGTAATAATTATTGCTTATTGTCTTAAAATTTTTGAGTTGAGATTTGATCAGGCCTCGATTTGTAGTCTTAGTGTGAAATTGATAGATCTAAGTAATAAAATAGTTTGAATTGGACTTGAAAAATGTGTAACTACGGATTCTGTGTATAGTCCTTTACTTCTAATTTCGTGTTTTGATATTTTGGTAGTGATTGATAGGAATATTTTACCCGTGCAGGTGGTTCTTGCAGCCTCTATTATTAGCAAATCTGGAAAAGGTAAGTATCTACTAATATTTTCCGTTGTGCTATAGTGTGATGTGTATTCTGGTAATTGTGTCCATATACTGTAGAAATTTGGAAGCATACCGTAGTCTTTGATATGAATGCTGGTTATAATTTTTTACTGTTGTGATTTGATGCATCGATCAATAGAAGCAAGCTTTTGTTTATTAGCTGTATGTAGATGGGGATGATATCAAATTATTTTGATTTCTGGCGAGCATATGCAACTCTTCCAACAAATGCTCCTTTCAATACAGATTGATTCTGTTATTAGAACATGATTGATTTTATGAACGTTCTATATTCATATCTATGTCTGAAAACACACTTAAGCAGCTTTTATGTTATGATTAAGAGTAAATCAATTGCATAGATCTTATTTTGTTTAGAATATTCTATATTCTTCAATGTTTTGCAAAACACTTAGGTACCGTTCGCAGCTCTAGAATGTGCCCCGCTCCCGTTCCCGACGCTTCGGATGCCGCAACGGGCTGAGTGGCCCATTGTGGGAACGAGACAATTTGGTTTGTTGGAGCTGTTTAATTAATAAAGTAAATTAAATTAATTTTTTTTTATAAATTTCTAAAATTAATAACGGGTGCAAATGAGGTCCATTTGAGACGCGGTTTTTTGCATCGTATCAAAGTGCTCTACATTATGGAGTTGGTTTGAACTGAATATGAGCAATTGAAAATTTTACAATTTAATTGATTAATTAATACTTAATTAATTAATTAATTTTTGTAAATTATTGATACATATTATTCATTGATAAATAAATAAATAATTAATAAATCAATTTTATTTTATAATATATGTTTCAAATACTCTGCTCAGATTCTCCGCTCGCAACACACAAACGCATTCTCCATTCACCAACATTTTTGCTCAAATGCCCCATTCAAATGCTCCGCTCATATTCTCCGCTCGCTTCGCAAAGAAACGGGTCCAAAAGCACAAGTTGGATGTGTATCACTTTTTTCTTTTGAAAATCAATAACATTAAGCAAGGAGCATTTAAAGTTTAAACATGTTTAAATGGCGCTTTTTGTGCCTCACATCATTTTGAAGCAAAATTAAAAATCATGTTGATTGTGCAAAAGGAAGAAAAAAAGAAAAGAAATAGGCTTTATTACAAATATAGCCTGGCACCTTTAAAAAACGCTTGCTGCTTCAAATAAACTCTCATTGCTCTAAAATAAAGCCATGCGAAAATCAAATCCTTCTCATAAAAACACTGCTCCTCCAGTTGGTCTATAATTATTTGGTTTCATCAAACAAATTTAGGCTTGAATAACTGTCACTTAAGTGCAACTAGGCAAGGCAGCAGTTTCGTTCCCTTCCTCATTTAGCGACTAATATATCATAGATTCATCTATAAACAGTATATTCATTGCCAATATTTCAATTTTCACCCTTTTTTTATATCATGCAATACCTTCAATAACCTCTCTGTGTGTGTGTGTACACACACCCATATGTATGTATGTATGTATGTATGTAAACTACTTCAATCAGCTCATGTTTTTCATATTTGTATTTTAGTTCTACATTGCTTATAGACCTTAGCCCACAATTTAACTCATGATGTAGTTATCTGGTGTGTGTGCATATGATTACAGCATTTAACCACTTGCATCTTCTGTTTCATAGTTCCTACTACATTCTATAGTATCATGCGATGAATACCTTATATTCATGATAAATTGCAGCACTTGTTTCAAGGCAGTATGTTGATATGTCTCGAATAAGGATAGAAGGATTACTTGCAGCATTTCCAAAGTTAGTTGGAACGGGAAAGCAACATACTTATGTGGAAACTGACAATGTTCGATATGTCTACCAGCCCATAGAGCTTCTTTATTTGCTTGTTGTTACTAATAAACAAAGTAATATTCTTGAAGACTTGGAGACACTAAGACTGTTGTCAAAACTTGTAATTTCTCTTGCCCTATGTTGCTAGTTGATTATTACATTTCTCATATTTTACTTGTGCTTTATTGTTTCAATGTATATTGCATTCTAGAATTCTTGCATGGAAATATGCCAATTTGTTAGAGCTGTAGTATTTTTTGGCAAATTCATGATATGTTGATTACTTATTCCCTCAATTTTGCCATTATTTACCTTTTTTCCAAACTTTTTTTGTGCCGTCCAAGTTTTAAAGAAGCATCTTTTGCAACATTGAACCATTTGTTTTTACTAATTAGAGGTGCGCAGTTAGAGGTTGACATCTAATTTGACTGCTCGTTAAATGTTTGTGAATGAAGTTTGTTTCTTTGCGATTAAAGCATAAGTGGTTGTTTTAATTATATATTAGTTTGTTATCATAACTGTAAAACATAAACTACTCGCAAAATATAATACATTAAATGAAGTATGTCATACCTGTAACAGAAATAGTATTCATCTGTTTAAATACATAAAGCGTCCACGGCTACATTCGCTAACAAGTCTGGTTCCAAAGAGTGAATGATCAAACTTTTCTCTTACCAACTTTTGTAGGAAAATCGTGAAGAAAAATATTCATTAGGAAAGGATGTTTTGAATTATAATTTTTTAGAGTTCAAATTACAATCCCCCATCCCTCCCCAACCCCCCCCCCCCCACTTCTTTTTTTCTACATATTTCCATAAACTTTTGAATTCACTTTGCAAAATATGTGTTTTAGGCTGGAATGATTATTTATTTGCATTATATTATAATTTATTTACATTATGTGTGTGTGTGTGTGTATCTGTTTGTGTGTGTGTTTATATATCAATGTGTCATTTGTGATAGTTTTGAAATTGAATAATTTCAGTACCAAAATGTACGGGCTTCATTATAATCAAATTGTAATGCAATTTTGTATAAATATAAGAGCCTGTTTTATATCTGTTTCATATTGTAGTTTTAGGTTTCCAAATTCAATTTTACATCTTAAGTTATTACATTAAGTTCATTTTTCCAAGTAAAAATTTAAAATTTGTTCAAAGTTTTCTCGTAACACATATGGATCGGTTAGTTAGAATCGCTTTTATTCAAATTGGAAACAGGAAACATTTGAGGTTTGGAACTTTGGACATACTTTTATAACTTGTATTGATTTTTTATTTTTATTTTTAAAAAACTTTTGCCCTATTTTTAAATTTCTGACTTTTCTAGAGAGTAACATCTAAAAAAGGTTCCGCCTTCTTTAAAAGTTTCTTTAAAAAAATTGCATTCTTGTTAAAATATTTAATGTACACACACATCTCCGTGTGTGTGTGCGCGCATGCACGCGCGCACATGTAGGGGGATGCGTGCTTTATTTTCATATTTGAGTTGCTGTGTAGTTTGGAAGTCTGTTTTCATTTATAGCAACGTCGAAATGAAAGAAGAGATAAGATATTATTTATTAAATGTGAATATAATTCGAAATAATCCCTAAATGGATTCAATGAAAACCAATAACTTCTAACTTTTGGAAACAAGATATTGTTAATCTTCGTTAGATGTTGGATTGCATTTATCTTTCAGAGTCTAATTAAACATGATCCAATTAGATGGAGAAAAAAGTAATATTTTTGTTAGTTAAGATCTAATTAGATTGGTTTAGAGCTTCATCTCTAATTGTACGTGAAAACTGACACCCACTTGAGGAAACGCCATGCTTTTATTGCATCAACAACCCTTTCATATTTTTACACTATATATATTTTAATTAAGACCACCTGATCATACTATATCACGCTTAACATCGATAGTTTATTGGTGCTTTACATCCGAAGACATTAGAATATGCAGTGGGTTCACCCTTCATGTTATGAAGATTTTCTTGGATATGTTCTTTGGTCATGTTTAGGTACCTGAATATGCACCCTCACTGGATGAAGAAAACATATGCAGAATGGCTTTTGAACTGATCTTTGCTTTCGATGAAGCTATTTCCCTTGGGCACAAAGAGAATGTGACAGTTGCACAAGTTAAGCAGATTTGTGAGATGGAGAGTCACGAAGAAAAATTGCATAAACTGCTAATGCAGAGCAAGATAAATGAAACAAAGGATGTGATGAAGAAGAAAGCTAGTGAGATAGACAAAAGCAAGGTATATATGTGCACATAATCGTCTTGTAATTTGCAAATTTCCCCCCATAACTGATACTTGGATTGGCCTCTGAGATAACAGTTTACGTTAATATTTCCACTTATATATTGGTCTTGCTTTGGTACAGTTGATCAATCTAGTATTACCGAAAATAATTATGCGCTCTTTGTTCGTTTATGCTTTTGTAGATTGAGAAGAACAGAGGCGATAAAGGTGGGTTTATGGCTATGTCAGGTCCTAGAAGAATTGAAAGTAGCTTCAGTGATATGAGCATCTCAAGCGGTGGAGGAGGTGGTTTTGGAAGTGGATCTGGATTTGGACTTACTTCAGATGTGGATACATTCTCTATCAAGCCAAAAGGTCCCAACCCTTCAACGCGATTATTTATTTTTACTGCTTTAACATTACATTTTCATTATATTAAGCTAATGAACATGAAATAATGGTTGTTGTCTGTGAACATCAAATAATAATTTCCATGTTTCTATATTTTCAGAATGTAAAATAATCTGCGCAAAAGCCTGGTATATTGATTAAAACGTACATTACATGCTTATGTGCAGATTAAAATTTCTTTCCACCAGTATTTGCTAATACAAAAAGGTTAACTTTGGTATTGTTGCTATAGACAGTTTTTTGTTTTTTTATAAGAAATTTAAAACTCACACATGTTTATCATTCTGGTTTTGCTTCATATTGTCACTAAAATCAATTTATTAGTATGAAACATCAGATTTCAGATTTACATTTTAGTTATTTTCCCTTTTTCTTTCATCCCTGTTAAAAGTATGCAGTTGTAAACAGGTCGCCCATCTTCTTCAGCTGCAGCTCCTCCTAAAGGTGGTATGCAACTAGGCAAGACACAGAAGACTAGTCAGCTAATGAATTCTCTTAAAGCTGAAGGTGAACTTATACTAGAGGATGTGCAGCCAGTTGCTGTACAATCAAAGTCTACTCTTCCACCAACAGATCCTATTACATTGACTATTGAGGAAAGGCTCAATGTTGTTGTTAGGAGAGATGGCGATGTTGGTAATTTTGATGTTCAAGGTACCCTTTCAGTCCAGATACTTAATCAAGATGACGGGCTAGTTCAATTTCAGGTTTGTTCTACCTCTTTTATATTTGTTTATTACACACTATTCTTATACATGTTCATGTTTTTTGTACTATGTTCCTTTGGGGAAATGGTTCTTGGCATTGTTGCTAGTTATCTATGATAATTCCTTTTTTTCTCCACAAAGCCATGGTATCAGTATATTTACCTAACCTACCTCTTATATTTAGTTGACTCTGATGCTCAGTTCTAATAATCCACCTTATTAAAACATAGTATTAAATATATATTTGCATTTAAACTAATGATAAATGAAATTTTTGCAGTACGCTGCTATGCTACCTTAATATTCAAACATTTATCAACAATATTATATGTAAAATCAAAATACTGCAGATTCAGCTTTCTACATAAAGATCTGTTGTATGCATTTGAGCTATAAGGAAACAATTTTATGCTGTGTTAACAGATTGAGAATCAAGACGTAAGGGGGCTAAGCTTCAAGACTCATCCTAACATCAACAAAGAGCTATTCAACAACAGTCATGTTATAGGATTGAAGGATCCAAACAGGCCTTTCCCAACTGGTCAAAATGACGTTAATTTAATGAAGTGGAGAATCCAGAAAAAGGATGACGAGTCCTCTTTGCCATTGATCAGTATGTTGAGTTTTCAATACTGACTGTAAAATAGTCTTTGGGAAAGAAGTATTAATAGTTGACAAACCATTGATGTTTTCCTTTTTTGTCTCTTTATTTATTAATCTGCTGGACAGCTAAGTAGTTAATATCGGCATAGACTTATGTAACGATTAAGTACCAATATGTGATATTTAAATTTTCGGGATAATACGGGATAAATTTCAATCGTGTCTACAAGTGTGGCAAGTGCTAGTATACTTTGTTATAACATTACAAAATATACTAGTCATTTAGCGACTTTACTTTAGATCAACACATTACTACTAAAGACTGATTGAATGACACAATATAGTTTATCCATAACAATCTGTCCAGTGGAATATTCTAGTAAACTAAAGTCATAAGCATAGTTCATAGACAATAATCTAGGTCTTTATTATTTTCATTTATTCAATCATTCAAATCATGTCTTACATTTTCCAGATTTACTCAGATTCATAGTTTACGCTTTCATTTCAATTTACAAATTCTGATGAGAAATATTGATTAGATATTTGATTTCTACTTCTACCTCTTGGTTCTTTATCAACAAATGAAACATAACTTTACTGAATTTTACTTCTAGATATTGGGGGAATGATATTGACAAAAACAGAAGGATGAAATTTCACAAGTTAACCTATCAATTGGAAATATTAAACAAAGAAAAGTGATTATAATTGGAAATGTTTCACTCTTTTTCATTATTGTATCTGATTCATACTACTTATTTATCAGTTAACTGTTGGCCCAACCCTTCTGGAAGTGAGACCGTGGTTAATATAGAATATGAAGCTTTTGAGCAGTTTGATTTGCAAAATGTTCTGATATCCATACCTCTTCCTGCAAGCCGAGAACCACCAAGTGTAAGGCAAATTGATGGAGAGTGGAGGTAAGCATTGTGTCTTATTTATTTATTTATTTTATTTTTTTACTCATATATACTAGTTCTTTGGCTTATTCCCATTCAAGTCTGGAACCATGTATGCAGTTGCGAACAAAAACTGATTTTTACAGTGTATCTCATAACTGCAGTTAATGTCTTAAACATATTGTTAAAAATATTGAATTTTCACTGCCCTCTTTGAGTACCTCATAGATTATATCAAAAATTGAAAACTCGGTATCAGTTTCGACCTTTCATGTACATCTACATTGCTCTTGATGTGAATACTGAACGCTAAATTTATAGGTATGATGCGAGAAATTCTACATTGGAGTGGTCAATTATTCTTATTGACAACACCAACAGAAGGTCTGTAATTATATTTCAGAATTATATTGTCATTTTCAGGATGAATACCAACCACATTCTTATTGTCGGCTTATACTTGTTTATCTTTGTAAACAGTGGATCTATGGAGTTTGCTGTGCCTCCTGCAGATTCATCTGCATTCTTCCCCATCTCAGTCAAATTTACTGCTGCCAGCACTTTCAGTGATGTTAAGGTACCGCTGCATCTTACGATATTTCAATGTATTAAATTTCTTGCAAACTATTATTTGATTCAAATGTAGGGTATAGTAGATTTGATGTGATCTTATTTCTCATATAATCAATTCATGAGTTTTTGTCTAGTGAATCTGAACATCATTTCTATATGGTGAATATCTTCTTATCGATCTACCTATCTCTTTAGTCCGAACAAGTACTTTAACTTTATTTTATTTTTTATTTTATTTATTTTTGTTCGAAATTGTATACTTAGGTGGTAGTACATGGTAGTACTACAAAGTCTTAGGTATTATACAACATACTACAAGTCAACTTTACGTCCAGCAGTTCGAATAACGCACTACGCATGATTCAAACCTGCAACCTCATGATACAAAGCCAGAGCACCCAACCATTGTGACAGTGGTGTTGGACATTACTTTAACTTATAAGACCTATATAGCGTCGTTGAAATATTTTTAGTTTAACCAATTGCCTTTCGAATAAATTATATCATTGGAGTATAAATGTTGTAAACTCTGGCCTTGTGTTATCGTTCTACTGAATAAGTGGATGGCATTTTGCCTAATATGGGATAAATGGAAATTTGGTGCAGGTTGCAAGTGTCATTCCAATAAGAGGAGGTCCTCCACCAAAGTATGCTCAAAGGATACAGCTGGTCGTCGACAATTATGAAATAGTTTAATTCGGTGTTAAAAGAGAAAATGAACAGTGCATCCGGATGCTCGATTTATATATGCGAGATTTCTTGTTTTTTTACCCCTATCTTTTTTGTTTTAGTGTTCTGTTATGAATGTTAAATGTATTATCGCCTTGACATTTGTGGAACTGAAACTTATCATATAATTCAAATTTAAATTGGTGTAGAAGAATATAATCCTGATATAACTTTGTATGATTGTGAGATTTGTTTAAATGTAGGTAACTGCTTATGGCATATAGAATGATTGAACTATCATTTTGTGTCGGTAGTGCATCATGCAACCTTGATTATACGTTCAGCTACATGCAAGAAGCTCTTAAGTTCCAAAACTGTTTACTTATTGGAGAATACCACAATAGATGATATTCTTCTATAAATACAGTGGATTGTCACTCTACGGTAAAAGTCGTTGAAGCATGTAAAATTATCAAGTACTGGAATGAATCAAAGTTAGTTGGTGGTGTTCGTTTGTATGTTAATCGTTGAAGTAGTTTAAAAACTTGAAAAACACAAATGAAAATATTAGTGATGTTAATGGCGTTGTTGAAGGGTTTAAAAATATTACACCATTTGAATATTAATGTAAATTAACTGATTTGATTAAGAATTCTGACAGGTGGGGGATTTTATTTATATGTTAACAAAATGAAAGAATTAAGAACAGCAGATTATAGACGTTTTTGTTTTACTATTGTTTACTAGATGGATAGATAAATATAGTAAACTGTGTAATAAAAATAGCTCAATTGCGTTCCTCAGGACGTAATACTATCACAGTACTTTATATATAATTGGATGTTTAATGTTATTTCATTATATTTTTATGTGTGTGTGGATGTCTTGGAGCGAGTGGGTTGGATTAATATTTCAGCTCTTATAAACCCCTTTCCACCGTCCTTTTGTCCTTGTTTGAAATTTTTTATTTTTTATTTGTCCAAAATAAGGTAAAATTTTGTGGATATGTTCTATCAGCTGGCAAGTTCATCTATACAAAATTCTAAATCATTTCAAAACGTATTGGTTACATTTCAAATCGATGGTTTAAATAATGTTTTCCAATGATATATATTGGTTTGCAGCTTTAAAGAGGTTAAACATTTAGAAACGATTTAAACTTTTGCATAGATGATCTTGCATACTGATCATTTCGAATATTTTTTACATAGAAAGATGGAGGGGGATGGAAAGTGTGATGACATGCTATTTTTTACATCTAAATTCAATTAAAAATGATGTCAAATACAATTATAACTAAATTTAGATATCAAAGACAATGAAACGTGGATATATAAAATTAAAAAGTCTGAAACAATGAACGTAAAATGGTAAAACTTACAACGGAACTTAAATATAAATATATCAACTATTAGGATATATGTAAGTCAATGCGCAATTAATTGCTAATCTATGCAATTATTAGGATATTTGTCAATCAACCAGCATATATTGCTAATCCACACGATTTTCTATAATACGGGAAATTAATATACAATCAATATACAAAAACATACATACATACATATATATACATATATATACATACATACATACATATATATACATATATATACATACATACATACATACATACATATATATATATATATATATATATATATATATTTAACGATCATAATATATGGAATAAATTCATCGCATTGAATATACGTATATTTATAGACATATACATATTTTTATATATATCCATAATTTCACGCAATTTAAGTTTGCGCATAGTTACCAAATTTATATTTTCTTACATCAAATTAACTATATGTGTGTATGTGTTTGTGTGTACATATATACATATGGGAGCACACACATACACATTATTCTTTGTATAAATATACGTATATGTATATATTTTGATTATATATTTTTACTATACCTTTTTCTGATATCTCCCTCGTACACATACATTCCTCTCTGTGGATATGTACTTTTTGTTTGCTTTCTGTAATAATTCAAAAAAATGCATTGATAGCCAAAATTAAACCTACGGCCCCTCCAAGTGAAATCCACTATCTTAACCAACTACACTGAACATACTTTTTTTTTCAAAATTAGAACAGTAAAAATTATTTGTTATAGATGCAAATTCTTTAGACTTATAAAGTCAATATCTTCTAAACTGCAACTTTTAATATAACAAATTTATAGCCGAAACTAATCAGCTCAGGAAGACCTACGCAACGGTTGCAGATACAATACATAAATCCCCCTTTAATTTTAAATCCATTTGATTAATTTAATATCAACAAATGTCAAATTTGCGGATCGTTGCATTTTCCTCTCTTAAAAAATTGCACCCTCACAATCCTCAAATATAACCTTCATCCCAACTATCAAAATATTATCATGGGTTTAATCACAAAATATGAGAAAATTTATCGATCTAAAGCAACTATACACAAAGTAGTGTACATTGATCATATAGTACAATCAGTTATGACATAATAAAATTCCTTCACAACAATGAATCCAACATCTTACACACATACTATATCAACACATCTATTTTCTCAATCATGAAATCCAAAACATAACATATCACAATAACACTCCATAAACAAAAAGTAACAATTCCAACCATATCAACTCAGCTCATAAGTCCTATCATGCATTTCAACAACCAAACATAATTATAATTCCATAACAAAAAATAGGTTGAACCAAATATGCATGCACAAATAAGAATATCAACGATCAGCATAGACCATCAAAAGTAAAACGCCGCAAGGTTTCAGATCTTGGATTTTGAAGAAAATCTCGGATTGATATCTCAGCTGACATAAAGGAGATTTAAAACTCCGATAACTAACCAAACTGTCAAATCTTGGATTTCAGAGATAATCTCAAATTTATATCTCGGGCGAAATGAAGAAGATTTAAAACCTCGACGCGCACACGCCCCAAAATGGTAACATCATACCAATCAATAACATAGGTGCGCTAATCCCTACACTAACTACCCATCCATAAACAATCATCACCTTACTCGGGTGCGTTGGATATAAAATAACTCGTATGCACCATCATAATGTTGAAAACATGATTCTAGTGTTTTGATGATAACAACTATATGACAATACTACTAATGTGTTTTTTAAGTACATAACATAGATGCGCTAATCCCTACACCAACTACCCATCCATAAACAATCCTCACCTTACTCGGGTGCGTTGGATATAAAACAACTCATATGGAACCATCATAATGTTGAAAACATGATTTTAGTGTTTTGTTGATAAAAACTATATGACAATACTACTAATGTGTTTTTAAAGTAATTTTAGGTCCGGCAGCCATATGAAGAAGTTTAAATAAGCTATATTAAAAAATATACATAACAACACAAAAATAGTTTATATATAGTGCAAGCCTAGAATCAAACTCAAGTGGGATGGAAGAAATGCAGCCTTGACCAAGCACATATATTTACAAGATGATTAGCAGGCTTTTTTACGTGTAAAAGAAGTGGAGAAAACAAGGTTCCTTTCATATGGATAGGAAGTAAAAACATGCAACACTAGTGGAAATTGAACCCAGGTCGCATGGGAGGAAGCGCGCACCTAAACAAGTAGACCACAGTCGCATTTATTAAAATGTGCTACCAGATTGAATCACAAAGGAATTATAATTAAAGAATTTAAAAAACTATTTGTTATTACCGTTTGAGACAGAAGTAAATATACGCAAAAATGAGGGGAAGATGGGACTCGAACCCAGGCAGCCAAGTAAAAATGCACTTGCCTCACCGCTCTACTACACACCACTTTGATTTAAAGTTCAACGGCTACTTTACATTACCATTTGAAAATGAATATTCAAGTGGTGCTTATTTAACCAATTGCAAACTTCCGAAGGATGCATCTTTTTCTAATGGGAATTTCTAAAGGATTGCAACTATTTATTGGCTTCCAATCACTCTCATATAAGCCTCCTACTATCACAAAAACAAAACACAATCCTATTCTCTCAAACTATTCTCATATTGCTTTCAAACGCTCTAAGCTATATATTCATTCCAAAAACAAACTTAGACCAACGCTTTTCCACTCCACAATTTTGAGTCTGGTCTTAATTCACTTCCTAACCTCTACACACTTACTCTACACCATTTTTTAAGGTTATAAAAGTTGTACTCCAGCGCGACTAGTTATTGTATTGAAGACACAATATATATTCAAATTATTTCTTTGTAAAACATAGATTAAAGTCTTGTTGCGGAGTCCTCAGGCAGTAAGTATTGAAGTCATGTTCGGTTGTTCAGGCGGAGTCTATAAACCTGTTCCTTCAGGTGAAGTGAGAGTGTTGATAGTGAAATTTCTAAGAGGTGCTTAGGGATTGGACGTAGACGGGAGGTCCGAACCAGTATGAAATCGATCGTGTGATTTACTATTTTATTTCCATTGCATTTACATCTTTTACAACTGTTGGCCATCTTCGATCCTATGCATAGCGACTAACACATAAGCCAGAGACCAATGGAAAAGTCTTAGTTCCTCAATGGTTGAATCCATTCAACCCCACATACCCCCTCTATACGAGCACTTTAGAAACCTTCAAGTATCAATGATCCCTTTGCACACGTCCTCATCGTCGAACCCCATCATCATGCCATTCCTTATCATTTATCTCCACAGTAGAACACATCATCATTCTACCCACGAGCTCCCCTCATCGAGCTCGTCCTCATGAGCCATCATCATGACTCTTATCATCGAGATGTCATCATCGAAATCCCTCTAGACATTCTGCGTATTTCATAGTATCATCTGTTCCAATCTTTGGAACACACTGAAAAATCTGATTCCAATATCCTCTTACAGAGATTTCTCCATCTGATGATTGAGATGACCCACCCAAAATAGCAAAGAGGGATATGCTAGAGGAAAGTTGCAATACATCTTAAAAGAAAAAAAATTACCAAAACATTTTTATTTTCAAATCAATGCTTCCATCCATCTTTAAAACAAAAATCTTTTTCTTCCTAAAAATACTACCATCATTTTATAAAACAATTTCTCAAAATATTTTCCACCATGATCAATTCAAAATAATTTTGAGAAAACATCGTTTTATACTAAAAAAATCAAATCGAAATTTTTTATTTGAAATAGAAACTTCTTGTGTTAAAATATTTAAGGAAACTGATATTTTTTTGCATAAAAATATGTTTCAATTATTACTTCCTTGGTTCAAGAGAATGGCAGACATTTTAAATTCAAAAGGGGGCGATTCCAGATCTAAATTTTTTCGCACCCAAATTTCTACGATCCGAGCTTCGTTTGCCCCATTGCATCACGTCTCTCTCTGCTCATAGCTACTCCAATCCGGACTTAGTTGAGTTCAGTATGATGGTCGAGCTTCCTAAGCTGGATCCGTTCGAAGAGTTTCCTCCCTTGCCGTCGAAGCCTAGCGCTGGTGCTCTAAGTTCTGGCGGACGGGTCTTCTACCTCTGGGATTCATTCCTCGCCCAGGTTGGATGTGCTTCATCTTGGTGGTGAGGTAAGTCCTTGGGCTTTTCTGCTTACTATTGGTATTCCATTTATCGAAGGCTCTCAATTGATTGTTCATGGTCCTCCATTAAAGGTAATATATGTATCCGCATCTTTACCTGCATCCGAAACTTCTACTTTGGCGCTTGATAAATTCTATTCTAGAAATGATGATGAAAAGACAAATAAATTAATAACTGGTCATCTTTATTTAAGAAAATTCCAGGAAATGCTAGCTCTCCCCCCTAAACAGTATGTTGTTGATTATACCTGTTTGTACTAAAATTGGGCACAACACTCTTCAGATGTGTTTGAAGAGATGAAATGAAGAAAATAAATGTAAAATGAAGCAGATCTAATAAACACACCAATAAACAGATACGAAAATGCACAGAAACACACGGATTTAGATTGGTTCGGCGAATTGCCTACGTACACTATGAAATGACTGATGTTTATTGAACTTTAATCGCTGGTTACAAAAGATTACAGCAGTACAACGGAAGTTTAATGGTGATTCCGGTAGAGTATCAGCGTAGAGAAGCCAAAAGTCCATTTTTTGTAGGTCCAGGGTCACTATTTATAGGTGTAGACAGCAAATATCTTGCCCAGATCTCGGACGACTTCTTCTCTCACGTGGGTGGGCCCACGGGAGCGAGTTCAGGTGATTTTAGCTCGATCTGGGAGCGATATGAATTGGGTTCGTATCGATCAAGAATTGGCCCTTTCGGGCTGAAATTTATCAGGTACATTCTTGAGGTTGTAGGCAACCTCCTATGAAAATTTGGTGGCATTTGGACTTGTAGATCTCGAGTTATGATCGATGCAAGTTTGGATTTGCAGAGCATTATCGAGTTCGTATCGATTTGTTCGTATCGATCTCGTTCGTATCGGTTGAGGGCACGTGACGGCCAATGACGTGGCGCTATCATTTAGGATCGATCTACTTTTCATGCCGAGTGACCGAGTCATCCATCTTTACGTGCCTCCTTCGTATCACTCTCATTCAGGTGCTTCGTACCTATGCCGTTCGTGTCCATTGATATGGCTTCGTTCGTATCCATCAATTGCTACGTTGTTCGTATCGATATATGAGATCATTTCATATCGATATCCTCTACCCCAATTTGTATAGATATAGACATCGACTTCGTATCGATACCTTTTAGGTGTTGCCTCATATCGCTTATGGGTGGTGATCGATACGAGCCGTGCATTAGTGGAAGCGACACGAAATGTCACTAAGTGAGGGATACTAACCAGAGTAGATGTGATGGATACGAAATGGTGCCTCTTCCATGGATACAAACTAGCGCTCTCTTGATGGATACGAACCAGATGTGTTTCACTTGAGACTTTAGGGATACAAATTTGTATGGATACGAACGAGGTTTCCTGGATGGATTCAAATGGAATCGATACGAAGGAGGTGGTCAGATGGATACGAATGAGAGCATTGCTTGATTTGCATCGATCATATCTTGAGCATACGAACTTCGATTGATTTGAAAATTGAAACGTTGGCTTTCATAGCTTTGCTTGTCGTATCATATCGATTGTAGCTTGATCCGGACTAGGACAATAATTTTACAGTATCCATAGCGAACCTGCATATAACCGATCTTCAGGACGGATTGTCCTTGGTCGCCAGCAAGTCCTTGGTGTCACGGCCTTGCCAAAAGGCGGGATAACATTTGCCCCCCAAAGTACGTCCTGTGAGAACATGACGTGCTTTGAAAAGATGCATTCTTTATTCTGAAAAGGTTCTATCTGATTTGTTGAATAGCTGTTGTCTTTTCGTCGAAAGATGTAACCTTTGACTGATCTTCAATAGTACAAATAACGAATGGTTGACTGCCAATTGTTGTACTGTGCACTGTTGTAACTGAGTGTCGGATGATAGCAAACTGTTGTTCTAGGTCGTAATTTCCATCAGGTGATCATCCAATTCTTGTGAATTTTGAAATTTGAATGTTAGTCTGTCACATACATAAATGTGTGTTAACCTGACTCTCGTTAACGTTCGCACGTTTACGAGTCGTTTCCAAGTTTTTTTTCTTTCGAATCGAGTTTCATATCGATCCTCTCCCGGACCAACGTGAAAGTCGAGTTGTAACAACGCTTTATCAATCGTTTTAGAGTATCCCTTCGTACCGATCCTCTCCTGGATCGATCTGAGAAGTTGGGATATGTATTTCGTATTGATTGCTATCGATACGAAGCAATTCATTTTTTTTAAATCTCTTCGTATCGATGGATACGAACTCCTGTGGGCGTCAAAGCAATGGATACAAAGTTGTCATTTCGTATCGGTAAATCTCTGATGGGTCCGAATGACTCAAACAAGTTCCTATGTATCGTTCGTATAAATAGGTTACAGATGGACACGAACGGCAGCATCCTGGTTCGATAGCAAACAGATACGAGCAGTTGTGCTCGGGACTGGTATGCGTGGATGGATACGAACAGAGCTTCTCGTATCGATGACATTGGAGACCATTCTAACCGGTCATTTTAACTAGGAGACAAATGGTCGTTTCTTTAATATAAATATGCTTGGTACTTAGTCATTTTTCATTTTCTTGTTTCCATCTAGCCCCGCCTTCGTATCGCTTCGAGTAGAGATAATCAAAACTGCTCTTTGCCCTCGAGCCATTCAATCTACCCAATTGCTTAAACTAGGTAAATCAATGAACAAAATCAACATAAAAATGATGAGATTTTAATTCTCTCATCTTTTCACTTGTTATCGTGGTTGATACTGGTGAAAGGGATGCCATAGATGGTCATAGTGAGGTGGAAATAGCATCTGAGTTAATCGGGGAAGATGAAGAGTGGATGGGCACTTGGCTCTGACCTCGTATCGATGGGAGATGGAAAGAAAAAGAACTGTTCGTATCGATTAGAAGTGTGGAGTTCGTGCCGATCTAGAACTAACAGGTGAAAAGAGGATTTCGTATCGATTGGAGTCGTAGAACTTCGTATCGATCTAAAGCCATCGATACGAAGTGTGGACAATGCAATAGACACGAAAGATAATTATGTGACCGAAACGAACTCCCTACGGGCAATCGATATGAAAGAAAGCTACACTATCAATACGAACTCATTGTGGGCGATCGATACGAAAGTGATAGCCTTCGATCGACACGAAGCTCATCTTCCCTTGATCGATACGAATTATGTTTTTGGTTATTGATCCAAGTTTTGAACCTTGATAGATATGAAATTTCTACATACTCGAACATTTGACTCCGACAAGCTTCTGCCTTGCATAACCGGACTTAGTTGTTTCACCGCATATTTTACTGCCTTTTGAAGCTCGTCGATGGAACTGTAACTGGACTAAATTTAACGATCTTTAACTTGGATCGGTTTTCAAAGTCTGGATGGCACGGTAGTGACGGTCTGCGATGATGGCAACTCCGGTTGAATTTTGAAGTCTTGTCGTTCAAACATTCTCTTTTAAACCTTATAGAATCTCTTAAGTAACATACAGCACTTCACTGCACACATTTACGCACTTCACACTGAGGAACACATGGGATTATTGTTGTTTAACAATGGTTTTTGATGAGTTGATTAGTTATGGAACCCGGGAGTTCACAGCAACAAGAGGCTCAAAGTCCACCTCCTTTGGTAATAGAGATGCCGGCCATCGCGGCCGAAATCATAAGTCCAGCTCCGGACGAGTTACCAGGAGCAACCTTCATCGAGAACCCACAAGATTCCATTCAATCCAATGTCACCGAAGATATTTTGGGGAGAATTTGCTTGTGGCACGGGCTATCGTTAAACGATGTTCTGTTACCAGGGCCGAACGACAGGCCACACGCTCCCCCGGAAGGGTATACTGCTTTTAACCGATTTTCCTGCACAGCCGGGACGCTCCCACCATTCAATCAGTATATCCTGGAGGTGTTATCTTATTTAGGGATTGCCCCATCAGTTGCATCTGAACGAGTATGCTCTTCTGAACAACTTATTCATCATCTTCATGGAGCACCTTTTCCGACCCCTGACTCCAAAGGAAGTCAGATTCTTGTTCAACGTAAAGAGTCGGGGAGATAATCCTTCTTTCACATTCTTAGAGGGAGCGAGAAACTGTCAAATCGTGATTGGAACTTGGGCCAAGCTTATCTACTTCAAAACCGAGTGGTTCTATGTTCGTTGCCTGCCAGGATTTGCTAGATGATGGCTAGTCAGACGTAAGTGCCGCACTTTCTCTGGCGACTAATGTGATAGTTGCAATCGATGCTTAGTCTAACATTCTCTTTTTTTTACAGCTTCAATTCCACGACCTGAAGGCACTCACTTTAAGGAAATAGTATGGATTCTTCAAGAGGTGTCGGGCGAGATTAGAGAGATCGACTCGGTACTTACGGATGAAAATTTTAGGGCCGTTGGGCTAATTGATAGAGACCAGAGCAAAAGGCCCGAAGGATCTCTTAGGGCAGCTTCGACAAGACGGGCTAGGCATAAGGCGCCCGAGATTGTAATTTCTGAGCAGGCTGGTGAAGAGGATACACCCACCGAAGACGAACCCGTAGCCGGGCCCTCAGATAGTCCTCGACATTTAGAGGGAAAGAGAAAAGGCAAGGCGGTTGCTCATAAGCTTCACAAGTCTTCAAGATGGAAATCCGTGGTCATGTCTCTGCCAGCCACCGGTGTTATAATGTCGAAGGCTCCTCCCCCACATGTGGAGAATCCTTTCAAAGGACTTGCAGACATTCCAATTCCGGACTATGTGTCGCTTCAACAAGATACCGGATTGGAAGGGCTTCAAAGCGCCTTAGATCTAGGCGAGTCGATTTCTTCGAGTATGGCCGACATATCCGGTTGGTCGGGGGGGGGGGGGGTTGCACATGCATACACACACTTCACGGCACTGCATAATTTCTAATCATAAGCAATTTATTTCTGGGAAATACCAACTCTGTTTTCCTTTTCATTTTACAGGCACGATGTCAAAGCGAGGATCTATGCTTGGCAGCCTCCGTTCTGCACGCCATTCTTCTAGTTCATATTGTAACGACCCGTAAATTTAAACGGTTTTTAATAGCGTAATTAACTGAAATTTTGTGAAATTTTAAATAATTGAATTTGGAAATAAAAATTTGATATTTGGTATACGTCTACTTAAACATAGAAAATGGTAAATTTTCATCTGTTAATATGGAAGTTTATTTTATTGTGTAATTTTGTTCAAATTTAAATCAGTTAATATTAGATGATAATAAAATGTTTTCCAAACCTGAATATTTTTATATAATAAATTTGTAAATAATCTTCTGAGTGAGACGTCACATTTCGTTTTGTCAAATTTGGACTGCTATTGCTCCGTTTATCTTATTTCCGGCGTTTTAGCACCATTTTAGGTACCGATTATCGACTTTGGATAGTATGGTCGTGCCACTGATATCTGTATACCGTTTTGATCGTCTCGTCGTGCTGATCTCTAAGGTATATTCAATTGTCAATTCCGAAGTCAGGAAGACAGCGAAATCTACGGAACGATTTCTGTATCGGTTTCGCATTTTTGAACCTTTTTAATTCCTCGTTGATTCGTTATCCACTGTGTTAAACCCAATAGTCACTAGCATTTAATAATTTCAGAAATCAACCTTTGACCCTTCTCATTCCTTGGTTGTGATATATATCCGTGTGTCCATTCGTTCTCTGGTTCATTTTCCTCTCTTTCTCTGTTCATTGAGAAAAACAAAATAAACTGTTGCTCTTCATTTGATTTGGCCTTCGTTTCTCTTCCTCTTCCTCTTTCATTTTAGCCCGGGTTCCCTTCCTCCCCTTTCTCCTAACCTTGCCGCCTTCCTCCCTGACTCCTCTCCCTCTCCTTCGCAACCTTACCACCACTGCCCAACCGAGAACACACCCCAAAGCTCACCCCTCTCTCCCAGCAGCCATTTCCCTTATCTTCCCTTTGCATCACCCAAGCATCCCGAGCCACTTAACTGCTCACCCTCTTCCCCAGCCTTCAGACCTGCACACACACTTGCCGAACCATCAACTACTCACAACAGCCGAGCACCCCTCCCTCCTTGCCGAGACCATGTCAGTTTAGGTTATTATATTATAAGGTATATATATTTACACATTTTATGTTTAAAAGTATCATTATATATATCATATTATAAGCTTTGCCTGTTGGATCTATTCTTATATGTAAAGAAAAAAAAGGGGGATGAATAGGTTTATATAAGATGTAACCTGTTGTATATATGGATTCCTATAAGTCTGAGACTATACCATTCTTTCATTTATATATTGACTGTAATAAAGTGTGTGTGTGTGTGTGTATATATATATATAATAGTTTAGTTTATATTTTAAGTATATAGATATAACAAGTTTTGTTTATATTGTTAGTATATATGCTTGCTGTATATTATACTAGAATGGTATTATATATATAATCTTATTAGTTTACATATAGTATATGTGTTTGTATAATTTATATAAATCTGTCATTTTATGATTCTTAACCAGTCAGTATATGTATGTATAAAAGCTTTCACCTTGTTTTAGAAAAGAAAAATATATATGTTATGATCTGGTTATATATATATAGTAAAATAATTAGGATCTGTTATTTATATATGTATTAGTTTATGTGCATATTATGTTAGTCTATATAAGCTATATAATGGTATATAAGTTGTTATATATATTAGCTTATAAACTTTTATTTTTGCTGGTTTATTGTATATGTTATATTCGGACTATTTACAATCTGTTGTACTTATATACATTAATTACATAATCTGTCAGTATAGATATTAGTTTATAATAGGATAATTTAGTATGTTGGTTATGTAAGTTTATAATGGGACAGTTTATATATTGTATGGAAGTTGTTTGTTGTTATATATATTTTATATAAGGGTAGACAACCTGTTGTTTATATACATTAATTTATATGTAAGTATAGGTGAATTTGGTTTTCAAAATATATGGATATTTTATGTGTTTAAGTTCAAATATTGATTTGAAATTAATATATATGTATTTTTATTTTTTAATGTATGTTTTAAATTGAATTTTAGAAAATTTATATATGTAATATATCTTGTTTCATCGACCTCGTGCCATCTTGACTTACATTTCAATATCAAATTTGTCGCAGCAAACTCCTAACTTGTCGCTGTCCCGCTCGCTTGATCTGTATGCTTGTCTGTGTTTATTCGCTTCCATTCTCGTTCATCTCTCTAGCCCCGAAAGGTGAGCAATCACTCACGATTAACATTCTTATATTTATTAAATTTGATTTCATTTGAATTGACAATTGAAATATGCTGTTGCTAGTTATTTAATTGCTATATATGATATGCCATTTCTGTAACTGTTCACCTATGATATCTGACACCATGATCTGTTATTTATATTTTATCTGTTATTGATGATATATGCTTATTGATGATATATTATATTATTATCATATATGTTCTCATTCTGCAAGTTCCATGTTAGTATAGAATTCCCTATGGGTTGAAATGATACATACCCGAATGATTTTGCAGAATAGGAGAAAATAGTTGTAGGTTGAAATGATAAACCCAAGCGATTTTCATTTATTTAAATTTTTGGGATTGCGGGTTGAAATGATATATACCCGTAAATATTTAAATTATGGATTGAAATGATAAATATCCGTATCACTTGACCATAGGATAGAAAATTATATATGGACACCGTTGGTCTATATTTTGAAAAATGATTTCCAAAGTTTGAAAGGAAATATATGGGTTTTAATAAATATTGATTTTTAAAATATAATATGTAAAAAATATTATTTTTATATGTGTATAAAATTTAGATTTTTAAAATAATATGTTTTGGAAATTTTAATTTATAAGTTAGTTTTGAAAATATAATTTTAAATATTTTTCTTATAATTTTATTATTTTAAAAATATATAAAAATAGATTTGATACAAAATACATTTAATAACAAGTTTTAATTTAATAAAAAAATTTAAATTAATTGGTTTATAATATGTTTAAGTATTTACTTAAATTTATATTAATATTTTAAAATAGATTTTTATAACTTTAATAATAAAGGTAGGGAAGATAAATTAATGTTGACATTGAATTTAAATGGGTTGACAATTGAATTTAAACAAGATTTGATTTGAACTTATTGATTTTGAGATTTTGAAATATGATTTATAACTTGATTTGATAAAAAGTGATTAAATGAATACTCTCAATTTTAAATAAAATTGAGATTGGATATTTAAAATTGATTTAAATATATAAATTGGGATTTAAATAAATTGTTATAAAAATGGTTAAAGGAATAATTTCAATTTGAGTAAATTTAATGTTAAATGTCAAAATATAAATGAAATTTATATTGTAATTGTTTGAATAGTTAAACTTGAATTTTTGGAACTTTAAATTGAAATGGTTGAACTGGAATTGATTTAAATTGAAAATTTGAAATTTAAGATGATTTGAATCGATTGGAGAAATTTGAGGAAACCATTATATAAAGTATTTTTAATATATATAAACTATTTTAATATATAAACTATTTTAACTTATAACTATTTTATATATATACTATTTTAATATCTAACTGTTTAAATGGAAAGCGTTATGATTTCCAAGTGTTATGATTTCCAAAGTGTTATGATTTCAAAGTATTATGATTTCGAAAGTGTTATAAATTTTGGAAAGTGTTACGATTTTGGGAATGAATATGATTTAAATCGAATAATGATATCGAAT
The DNA here is from genome assembly GCA_030737815.1 of Allium fistulosum. Lineage (NCBI taxonomy): Eukaryota > Viridiplantae > Streptophyta > Magnoliopsida > Asparagales > Amaryllidaceae > Allium > Allium fistulosum. Next base: position 284,159,721 of record CM060904.1, on the reverse strand, counting down.
TGATATGGTTTTGAAATGAATATGATATTTTGATATGAAGTATGAACTATCTGAAATGAAATGACCACGGTGTGAAATAAGCGGTTGGTTGTTAAAGAGATCGGGATCAGATATTGTCATACTCTGCCAATACCGAAAACCACTTTAACAACTGTGTACATGGTGGAGATTCCAGAATGAAGTAGGATGGTTTGGTGACGATTCTATTTGGTATTTACATAGCCCTGACTCCAGTGAGTCAGCTTGATGCGGCTAAAACAGGAGTCACGCTGGGCCAAGTGAGGTCATTCCTCCGATCGGACACATTTCTTCGATACCATTCTATTGCTTTTGTGATTTGATTGGGTGCACCTTTTGATTTGGAAGTGTGTCACGAGGTGGGCGGTAGTAGGTGCTATACGTTACCACTAGTCCGGATACGCAAACGGTATATCTATCCTGGCATTGCCTTGAGTGCCTTGTCGCATGCCCTATTGCGCCTTCTACGAGTTTGTTTTGTACCGTACCTATGTGGTGTCCTCTGGGTAAACCTCTAGTTTATGGAGGAGTGTACGGCATTGTATAGACTACGGGAATATATAAAATGTGTTAAGGGGGATATGGGTAACGCCTTAACGCTATTTTAATACTTTTGCTTTACTATAGACATATTATAATAGCGTATATTACTACATAGTAGATAGTTCCACGGATCCTTAGAGGATGGAAATCCCAAATGTCCTTTAAGTTACTTGTATTTCAGTTGACATTTCACTTGAGTTGAATTTATTAATATAAGAATGTTAATCCTGACTCAAGTTTTTTGTGTTTTACTTTACGCTCGGGTCAGACTGAGTGTCACAGCATTTGAGACTCACCTTTGGAGCTTTGCTTGAAGATCCATCTATATCTATTCAGCTTTCAGCTATCCAGTGGTTTTATTCAGACTTGTCATCTGTTTGTATTCGAGACTACATTGTATTTGAGATATTCTGTTGTATTTTATTTCATACTCTGTTGTTTATATTGTAGCTTCATGAACTACTATTTATCTATTCCGCTGCTTATCGTTATATTACTCTGTGTCTGTGATTCTGTGATTGATTTATTTACTGTATATGCTGAGTTTTGCCAAATATAAATTAACAATCTGTTGTTTTGAGCAATTCAAGTACGACATGTGCAGATGCAAAAGGCATGAAATAGCTGGTCATCACAGTTAGTATCAGAGCTCTGGTTTAGGCAAAACTTGCCATATAAAGTAAATTTAATTACAGAATCACCTTCGTTCGAGCTTGAGTTCCTTCCTCTATGACTCGGTCTCCTTTGAATTTTTGGGACTTTCCCCTTCGTTCTGAAATCCATTTTGTCTCTCCCTATTCGTGTTCTTCTTAATACTGGAGCATCCCATAACTCCACTTCTGTTCCGACAATCTTAATATGATTTGTAAAGGGGTGAAACTCCTTTACCACTGACATTGATTCACCGGAGATTTCTGTATCCTTGGTTTAGATGCTGTTATCTCTTGCTATGCCCGAATTTGGGTAATTCTCTTGTGATCAATCTTATTCTGCCTTGATCTTATTCTTAAAGTCACGGTTGACCTGGTTAACGTCGCCCGCGATTTATGTAAGTCTATCCATCTTTTCTCTTTTGTTATTTAATCATCTTATGATTCTTTCAAGCTACTTTCGCAATTAGAATTTTCTTGAATAAGGTCCCTCTAAATTGAACCTCTATCCTTGTTCTAGATCCATTCTTGAATCGTCCTGTGAGGAAGTGTATTTTGTAATTTATATAAAAAGCTTTATATTGTGTGGGTTGAGTTGTTAAGTTTGAATTTTGGGTTCCGATTGATTCGTCTAGCTAGCGTTATCGATAGGAATTCCAAAACACTTGAACAAAGCAAACTGACACGATATTGTTTTCGAAATTGATAAATGAAATAAATTTTGTATGAGTATATTTTATATATATATAAGAGTATGATTTTATGAAATTAATTAGTTAAATGAATTGGTTGTTAGGAATGATAATATTTGATTTTCATGTATTGTTTTGTAAACCATTGACTATTGCAACATGATATAGATAAATGAAATTTTAAAAAATGGGTTATAAATTTGATTTGGAATTGAAATGAATTTAAATTAAGAATTTGAGAATTTAAATTTTTGGTATTTTCAAAAATTTGGTTTTTAAAGTTTTGGAATATATTATTTTAAAGTATTTCCGAATGGAAATTGTTTCAAAAGGAGAATTTTAAAAGAAATAAGTCAGTACTCTCCTCTTTTGTCGCTGGAAAATAATTTCGTTGATGACTGCAGCATCATCGACATTCATTTTCGAGTCTCGAAATGGAGAGGCCCCTTAGTAGCTTTGCTACACTTTTATTTTGGAAAATGGATTTGATTTGAAATTCTTGAATATGATTTGATTTATATAATATAAATGTATATAATTATTTCAAAATAGTTTGAAGCGAAACTGGAAATTTGAATCTTAAAATTTATATTAAGAATGGTTTCAATTATTGAAATAAAGTAAATTTTTTGAATAATTGGAATATCTAAAATGATAAATGGAATTAAACCAACTAGAAATAGTGAATTTGAACAAACTTATTTGTATAACACTAAATTGCATTCTAATATATATAACTTGCCTAAATATTCAAAAAGTCAAAATGTTAGGGTATAATAAAGGGTTGTACAAGAAGAAAACTTAAGTAATAAATTGTTCAAACCAAAATCTGGCTTAATATAAATGTTGTAAATAAAAGAAAATTTGTACAGTATTTAATTGCATTCAGAAACATTAATATAACTTATCTAGAAAAGTTTTAATGTAATTGGAAGGTAATTGGATAATATACACTATGATATAAGTAATAGGATATCAAAAATGATATTTTGTTAAGGGAATTTACTGATAATTAATTGGATAGTAAATTGGACAATAAAAAGTAAAATTTATTTATTGAATAATATATGGTTATAAAATGTATACACCTAATATATGTTGCAAAATATGTTAAGTGAAGTAAATTAAAAAAAAGGAAGACTATTTAAGCAGATAAATATGAACTTAAGAATAGTGAACTTGAATTTTGTGGAATCAACTTAGCTGAAGATAAATGGATAAAATAAATGAGTTAATTTAAAAATGAATTTCTTTGAAAGAGATGTTGATAAAATGAAAGAAAATCAATTTTAAATTGAATGACTATTTATTAGTTGAATAAAATGGCTTAAACCAAATTGTTGAATATTAATTTATTTAAAATTGAAATCTATATGGTTTGAATAGTTGAAGTTGAATGTTGAGGTGGAATTAACTATGGTTGATCAAATAGATCTAATAAAGGAGTAAAATAAAACAAATTTTGTTGTGAATTTTTTTGCAATAAATGCTAATAAATGGGAAACAAATCAATTGAATAAAAATATATGGAAATGAAATCAATCAAATGTGAACACAATAAATGTGATTGATTAAATAAAATGAATTGGAATCAACTAATTGAATATAAACCAATTTTAAAATAAATGTAGTTTATATGGTTGTAAATTAATTGTTGTCTTTGGTATTTCAATCTATCTTCTCTTTCTGGTTGTTTCTTTTCGGGGACGAAAAGTTTTGAGTAGGGGAGAGTGTAACGACCCGTAAATTTTAACGGTTTTTAATAGCGTAATTAACAGAAAATTTGTGAAATTTTAAATAATTGAATTTGGAAATAAAAATTTGATATTTGGAATAGTCTACTTAAACATAGCAAATGGTAAATTTTCATTTGTTAATATGGAAGTTTATTTTATTGTGTAATTTTGTTCAAATTTAAATCAGTTAATATTAGATGATAATAAAATGTTTTCTAAACTTGAACATTTTAATATAATAAATTTGTAAATCATCTTCTGAGTGATACGTCACATTTCGTTTCGTTAAATTTGGGCTGCTATTGCTCCGTTTATCTTATTTCCGGCGTTTTAGCAGCATTTTCCGTACCGATTATCGACTTTGGATAGGATGGTCATGCCATTGATATCTATATATAGTTTTGATCGTCTCGTCGTGCTGATCTCTACGGTATATTCAATTGTCAATTCCGAAGTCAGGAAGACAGCGAAATCTGCGGAACGATTTCTGTATCAGTTCCGCATTTTTGAACCTTTTTAATTCCACGTTGATTCGTTATTCACTGTGTTAAACCCAACAGTCACTAGCATTTAATAATTTCCGAAATCAACCTTTGACCCTTCTCATTCCTTGGTTGTGATATATATCCGTGTGTCCATTCGTTCTATGGTTCATTTTCCTCTCTCTCTCTCTGTTCATTGAGAAAAACAAAATAAACTGTTGCTCTTCATTTGATTTGGCCTTCGTTTCTCTTCCTCTCCCTCTTTCATTTTAGCCCGGGTTCCCTTCCTCCCCTTTCTCCTAACCTTACCGCCTTCCTCCCTGACTCCTCTCCCTCTCCTTCGCAACCTTACCACCACTGCCCAACCGAGAGCACACCCCCAAACCTCACCCCTCTCTCTCCACTCCAGCAGCCATTTCCCTCATCTTTCCTTCGTATCACCCAAGCACCCCGAGCCACTTAACTGCTCACCCTCTTCCCCGGCCTTCAGACCTGCACGCATACTTGCCGAACCATCAACTACTCACAACAGCCGAGCACCCCTCCCTCCTCGCCGAGACCATGTCAGTTTAGGTTATTATATTATAAGGTATATATATTTACATATTTAATGTTTAAAAGTATCATTATATATATATCATATTATAAGCTTTGCATGTTGGATCTATTCTTATATGTAAAGAAAAAAATGGGGATAAATAGGTTTATATAAGATGTAACCTGTTGTATATATGGATTCCTATAAGTCTGGGACTATACCATTCTTTAATTTATATATTGACTGTAATAAAGTGTATATATATAAAATAGTTTAGTTTATATTTTAAGTATATAGATATAACAAGTTTTGTTTATATTGTTAGTATATATGCTTACTGTATATTATACTAGAATGGTATTATATATATAATCTTAACAGTTTACATATAGTATATGTGTTTGTATAATTTATAAACATCTGTTATTTTATGATTCTTAACTAGTCAATATATGTATGTATAAAAGCTTTCACCTTGTTTTACAAAAGAAAAATATATATGTTATGATCTGGTTATATATATATATATATAGAAATAATTAGGATCTGTTGTTTATATATGTATTAGTTTATATGCATATTATGTTAGTCTATATAAGCTATATTATGGTATATAAGTTGTTATATATATTAGCTTATAAACTTTTATTTTTGCTGGTTTATTGTATAAGTTATATTCGGACTATTTACAATCTGTTGTACTTATTTACATTAATTACATAATCTGTCAGTATAGATATTAGTTTATAATATGATAATTTATATATGTATTGGTTATGTAAGTTTATAATGGGATAGTTTATATATTGTATGGAAGTTGTTTGTTGTTATATATATTTTATATATATCTTATATAATTTAATATGTTGTTATGTAATTTTGTTCAAATTTAAATCAGTTAATATTAGATGATAATAAAATGTTTTCTAAACTTGAATATTTTAATATAATAAATTTGTAAATCATCTTCTGAGTGATACGTCACATTTCGTTTCGTTAAATTTGGGCTGCTATTGCTCCGTTTATCTTATTTCCGGCGTTTTAGCAGCATTTTCCGTACCGATTATCGACTTTGGATAGGATGGTCATGCCATTGATATCTATATATAGTTTTGATCATCTCGTCGTGCTGATCTCTATGGTATATTCAATTGTCAATTCCGAAGTCAGGAAGACAGCGAAATCTGCGGAACGATTTCTGTATCAGTTCCGCATTTTTGAACCTTTTTAATTCCTCGTTGATTCGTTATTCACTATGTTAAACCCAACAGTCACTAGCATTTAATAATTTCAGAAATCAACCTTTGACCCTTCTTATTCCTTGGTTGTGATATATATCCGTGTGTCCATTCGTTCTCTGGTTCATTTTCCTCTCTCTCTCTGTTCATTGAGAAAAACAAAATAAACTGTTGCTCTTCATTTGATTTGGCCTTCGTTTCTCTTCCTCTCCCTCTTTCATTTTAGCCCGGGTTCCCTTCCTCCCCTTTCTCCTAACCTTGCCGCCTTCCTCCCTGACTCCTCTCCCTCTCCTTCGCAACCTTACCACCACTGCCCAACCGAGAGCACACCCCAAACCTCACCCCTCTCTCTCCACTCCAGCAGCCATTTCCCTCATCTTTCCTTCGTATCACCCAAGCACCCCGAGCCACTTAACTGCTCACCCTCTTCCCCGGCCTTCAGACCTGCACGCATACTTGCCGAACCATCAACTACTCACAACAGCCGAGCACCCCTCCCTCCTCGCCGAGACCATGTCAGTTTAGGTTATTATATTATAAGGTATATATATTTACATATTTAATGTTTAAAAGTATCATTATATATATATATCATATTATAAGCTTTACCTGTTGGATCTATTCTTATATGTAAAGAAAAAAATGGGGATAAATAGGTTTATATAAGATGTAACCTGTTGTATATATGGATTCCTATAAGTCTGAGACTATACCATTCTTTCATTTATATATTGACTGTAATAAAGTGTGTATATATATAATAGTTTAGTTTATATTTTAAGTATATAGATATAACAAGTTTTGTTTATATTGTTAGTATATATGCTTACTGTATATTATACTAGAATGGTATTATATATATAATCTTAACAGTTTACATATAGTATATGTGTTTGTATAATTTATAAACATCTGTTACTTTATGATTCTTAACTAGTCAATATATGTATGTATAAAAGCTTTCACCTTGTTTTACAAAAGAAAAATATATATGTTATGATCTGGTTATATATATATAGAAAAATAATTAGGATCTGTTGTTTATATATGTATTAGTTTATATGCATATTATGTTAGTCTATATAAGCTATATTATGGTATATAAGTTGTTATATATATTAGCTTATAAACTTTTATTTTTGCTGGTTTATTGTATAAGTTATATTCGGACTATTTACAATCTGTTGTACTTATTTACATTAATTACATAATCTGTCAGTATAGATATTAGTTTATAATATGATAATTTAATATGTTGGTTATGTAAGTTTATAATGGGATAGTTTATATATTGTATGGAAGTTGTTTGTTGTTATATATATTTTATATAAGGGTAGACAACCTGTTGTTTATATACATTAATTTATATGTAAGTATAGGTGAAATATTTGGTTTTCAAAATATATGGATATTTTATGTGTTTAAGTTCAAATATTGATTTGAAATTAATATATATGTATTTTTATTTTTTAATGTATGTTTTAAATTGAATTTTAGAAAATTTATATATGTAATATATCTTGTTTCATCGACCTCGTGCCATCTTGACTTACATTTCAATATCGAATTTGTCGCAGCAAACTCCTAACTTGTCGCTGTCCCGCTCGCTTGATCTGTATGCTTGTCTGTGTCTATTCGCTTCCATTCTCGTTCATCTCTCTAGCCTCAAAAGGTGAGCAATCACTCACGATTAACATTCTTATATTTATTAAATTTGATTTTATTTGAAACGACAATTGAAATATGTTGTTGCTAGTTATTTAATTGCTATATATGAAATGTGTTAAGGGGGATATGGGTAACGCCTTAACGCTATTTTAATACTTTTACTTTACTATAGACATATTATAATAGCGTATATTACTACATAGTAGATAGTTCCACGGATCCTTAGAGGATGGAAATCCCAAACGTCCTTTAAGTTACTTGTATTTCAGTTGACATTTCACTTGAGTTGAATTTATTAATATAAGAATGTTAATCCTGACTCGAGTGTTTTGTGTTTTGCTTTACTCTCGGGTCAGACTGAGTGTCACAACATTTGAGACTCACCTTTGGAGCTTTGCTTGAAGATCCATCTATATCTATTCAGCTTTCAGCTATCCAGTGGTTTTGTTCAGACTTGTCAACTGTTTGTATTCGAAACTACATTGTATTTGAGATATTTTGTTGTATTTTATTTCATACTCTGTTGTTTATATAGTAGCTTCATGAACTACTATTTATCTATTCCGCTGCTTATCGTTATATTACTCTGTGTCGGTGATTCTGTAATTGATTTATTTACTGTATATGCTGAGTTTTGCCAAATATAAATTAACAATATGTTGTTTTGAGCAATTCAAGTCCAACATGTGCGGATGCGAAAGGCACGAAATAGCGGGTCGTTACACATAATATGAGTCTCACAGACGTAAGGCCGATAGAGACCGCGATCGCGGCTACTCTAGCCAAGAGAGGGAGCGCTATGAGAGGGAGAAAGAGTACAGGTACCGTTCTCGATCACGCTCTCCACCACCTAGAGTTCCCACACAGCCTTCTAGCTCTGGCAAGCAAACCCATGAATCTTCACGTCAAATACCACCTTTCCAAGCACCAAGGCCTGACCAACAGCATCAGAGGACCGAAACCGAAACCCTCGTCGTTACCGAACAAGCTATCACAGAGCCTACCGGGGAAGGAGCGATTATAATCGCTAAGCTGAAAAAAGATTTTCCAAACATTTGTTTTCACGGCTTCGTCTTTCCCCCGTACTTAAACTGAATTCCTGTCGAGGCAGAACAAACAATGCACAACTACATTCATGATGTTTATGGCCAATACCGGGAATGGATGAGGACCGCAGACAAAGTATCAGTGGTGGCCTTTGAGCGGGCTAAGACAATCGAGAAATTAGGAACTGATCTCGCTAACAAGGACCGCATAATTCAAGTGCTTAGTGATGAAAACGAGTCCGCGAGAAATTCATAGACAAAATCCAATAAAAGATCTGATGAGGCAACTCGGAGGATGGAAGAAATGAGGTGAACACACTTAGCCCTGGTTGAGGAGATGGGACACTGGACCACCACAGTTATGGCCGAAAGAGATGGGGCGCTTAAAGAGCTTGAGGAGCTTAAAGAAAAACTTGCCGAAATCATCAAGGATAAAGATGACGCAAGTAAAGCCGCCCAGGAAGCATGCGAGCAGGCTATGGTGCTCAGGGATGAGAGGGATGCGGCAACGCTTTTGGTTCAGGAAGCCGAAGCCAGGGTCGAGAATGAAGTGAAAGCGGCAGAGGCCAAGTTGGAGGGTGACGTCGAGGATCTTCTTATCACATACAACGCCAATGTTCTGAAGCATCAAAATCAGACCTAGCTCGAAAATTATCCATCACACCTATACAATGCTTGGTGCCGCTTGGTTGAAGATGAAAAAGTGGAGCACCACGCTGAATCTATCAATGAATTTGAATTAGAGAATTGGGTGTTGAATGAGGATGAAAGAAGAGTTCTCCACAACATCACTATTACATTCGAAAAGGCGAAGCTCAGTAGTCATCACCCGGATGTTGGAGAGGGCTCTGGCGTTGAGCATCACGATGTGGGTTCCGAAATTCCTATGCCAACCCAGCCCGAATCTACTCCTGCGGTTGATCCTTTATCTATGCCCGCATACAATCCTGATCAACCGCAGTTATCTCCAACTTGTGAGCAGGTACTGAAGCTGTTCCGGCTCCACCCGCAAGCCATTCTGAGGAAGGTATTCTAAACATTTCTCGCACCTACTCCAAGTAAGGAACTTTGTTCAAAGCAGTTATTAACATCTTTTCTCTTATCTTTATCCAGTGATAGGAGCCACACCGGTCGTGCCCCCTGTAACTCAAGAGTCGCATCATGAGAAGGAGGCCCGTATAACAGAAGCGACCACAACAACGGCCGCTGCACCAACCGATGGAGCGCAGGGGAGCACTTTTAATTTTGATGAGAAAATGATGGAGGAACTTCTTGGTCATCAAAGCGACCCTTTTGCCAACCTGCCATTTGTCATGGGCGGAAGTGCACCCGTGGTTAGCTCCTCGGGCCCAACCGGCAGCATCCCCGTGGACGCCCAAACAATTCATGAAGAAGAGATCGTGGCAAAGATCAACGCTGAGATGGAGGCGGCCGCGTAGGCCAGCGGTATTGGAGGTGGCATGGCGGGCCCTGGTCTAGCCTCTTTGCAAATAATTTCTCCAAGAGGCACGGTCGTTGACACCGGTGTGCCTCCCCCGCCTTCCAACATCGATCCTATCCCTCTGACTCCGCCTTCAGAAAGTATTCCAATTCATGTGAGTTCGGAGGAAGAGGTTACCATAATTCCCCCGGTTGGAGACCAACCACCAAAAGGCAAAGGCTCGAAGAGGCATCTAAGTGGTAGCTCTAGTGGGTCAGCTCCGGGGAGGAAGAAGAAGAAACTGAGGGAATAGACATATCTTCCCGATCCTTTTTTTGTAGGTAGACAGGAATTTCTTTTTGGTTCTTATAGGCCGTGTATAGATGCGGATTCGGCCCCTGCTAGTAGAAATTCTTGGAAAGATTTTTGTACTTATCCTTCTTTTCCAAAGAATAGTTAAAATAAAATTCCATTTTGTTTCCAGCATAACTTTGTGTTTATTTGCTTAAGTATTTAGTGCTCAAACATCCATTCAATGTACTCGTGAATTTTTAGTTTTTGAATCGGACTTGAGTTTAGTTGTTAAGTTCCGAAGTTACGGCTTCGAGTCATAATCGAACGTTAAGCTAAGTTCCAATACCGCACTGTCTCGATCAGTAGCTGGTACTTAAGTTCTGCCCCTAGACCCAGGGATAAATTGAAAAGAACGGTCGGCAGTTGCTTTTCGCCTTTAATACATCGAGCTTAACTTTGTTGAAACGAGGCTGAAACAAGACGAGTTCGGGTGGTCGAATCACACTCGCTCACCTATTGGTGATTGCATCCACACTTTGGGAATTGTGCTTGTGCGTCGGCGGTCGGTCTCGCCCGCTTAAGGTTTAGAGATATGTCCGCGCTCCGGGGACTTAAGTTATTTTACGGGCGGCCAGTCACATCCGTTTAATATTTAGAATTTCGTCCGCACTTTGGGGACTTAAGTTGTTTTATGGGAAGTCAATCACACCCGTTTAATATTTAGACTTTCGTCCGCACTCTGGGGACTCAAGTTGTTTTACGGGTGTTTTACGGGCGGTCTATCACACCCGTTTAATATTTAGACTTTCGTCTGCACTCCGGGGACTCAGATTAATTTGTGGGTGGTCAGTCACACCCAATTTGCATTCATACTCCGGTCCGCACTCTGGGGACTTGGAGTTGTTTCACGGGTGGTCGTTTCACACCCGATTTGTGTTTATACCCCAATTCACACTCTGGGAATTTGGAGTTAGCCGATGGGTGGTTGGTTACACCTATTTTGATGTTTATACTCCATTTCACACTCCGGGAATTTAGAGTCGGTTAACAGATGGTCGATCACATCTGTTATGAGTTTTAGGACTTCGTTCGCACTCCAAGAACGAGAGAAGTATTAGGATTGTGGATGGTCAGATCACATCTAAACTGAGTTAACAAGCGAGGTCGTTATATGGACAGATCCATCCTCCTCGGACTTGGTTTAATTACGGGCGAAGTCATTAGGTGGACGGGTCCACCCTCATCGAGCCCGCATTTGTGAGTTTATACTCCAGCTCGCACTCTGGGAGCCGGAGTTAGTTAGAGGACTGTCGTGTATCAATCCTTTTTTGGCTTCATTGTAATGGTTTGCCCCCGAGCTCGGGTTTCACATAGTGAGTGACCGGTCGTATCACAGTCACTCCCTATTTGAATAAGTGCCACCGTAGGATGGAACTTAGTTCTCCGTGTATTGTGATGGTCGCATGACGCATTTCAAAAATCAATGCTCTGGCTCAAAGAGATTGCATTTTATTGCTGAAATAAGAAAGTATGGCAAAGTCAGTTGCCTTATTACAAATTCAAATTTCGAAATGCATAAACAAATTGCAAATGAAAAGCAGTCTGAATGAATAACTAAAGCCTATTATGTGTAGTAGCGATGAAGACTCCTGCTATTCCATGCTCTCGGCAAAGTGAGATCATCAACGGTCGATAATTTGAATGTGCCATCTTCGAGCCTTCGTTCAATAACATACGGCCCTTCCCATGTTGGTTTCATATGTGAAGGAACCGGGTAAATTCTCTTGAGGACGAGATCGCCAAGTTCAAAGGTTCAGGGTCGGACCTTGGCATTGTACAATCAGGCGACTCGACTTCGGTAGGCGGTTACCCTCAAATCAGCCTCTTCTCGCTTCTCATCCAATAAATCCAGAGATTCAGCAAGTAATATGGCATTTGTCTTCGGGTCATAATATGTCACATGATGAGAAGGTACTTCCATCTCGACTGGAATAACGGCTTCTGAACCGTAGGAAAGAGAAAATGGAGTGTGGTCGGTCGTGGACTTGTGGGTTGTTCGATAAGCCTGTAGGGCCATAGGAAGTTCATCGACCCACTTGCCCCCGGCTTTTTCCAATCGTTTCTTCAGAATGGACTTTATAATTTTATTAATAGCTTCAACCTGTCCATTCGCTTGAGGGTGAGCAACTGTAGAGAATTTCTTCTGGATATGGAACTGCTGACAGAAATTATTGAATTCGACATTATCGAATTGGGCTTCGTTGTCAGTGATGATGGTATATGGGAGACCAAATCGACAAATAATATTGCATACAACAAAGTTGATCACTTTCTTCGTTGTGATAGTAGCAAGGGGCTCGGCTTCCGCCCATTTGGTAAAGTAATCAACTGCAACGATGACGTACTTCGCACCACCTTTGGCTAGAGGTAAAGACCCAATGATGTCAATGCCTCATACTACGAACGACCAGGGACTGACCATCTGAGTTATTTCGGTAGGCAGGGCCCTTGGGATCCGAGCATGTTTCTGACATCTGTCACATTTTTTGGCATAATCTGATGCGTCGCGATTTATAGTCGGCCAATAATAACCATATCAGAGCGCTTTCTTAGCAAGAGCTTGCCCCCCCGGTGTGATCGCCACATTCTCTTTCATGTACATCATGCAATACTCGATGGATTTCATCGTGGCGATACACCGGAGTAAAGGAACAGAGTACCCTCTTCTATACATGACTCCATTATGAATAGTGAACCGCGAAGCCTTTCGAAGGAATTGTCGTTTTCCACTCCTGCGCTCTGGCAGGATTCCATGCTCGAGATAGTTTCTGAACGGAGTCATCCATGACTCCTTATCGGGAGTGACCTCAAATACCTAGTCGGTCTCCATTTGATCAATACTCGGGGAAGATAATGTCTCAATGGGAATGAGTCCCATCTGCTGTGCTTCGCCGGTACTGGATAACTTTGCCAAGGAATCAGCCTTCTGATTGTGTTCTTGGGGTATGCAATAGATGGCATAATAATCGAACTTATTCAATATTTCCTGGACCCGAGCGAGATAAGCGGCCAGTCTCCGATCTTTAGCTTGGTACTCCCCCCGAACTTGGCACACGACCAATTGTGAATCGCAGTAAATCTCCACAACAACAACTCTTAAATCTCTGGCAAGCCTTAATTCGGCGAGCAAGGCTTCGTATTTGGCCTCATTGTTAGTCGCACGGAAATCGAACTTTAAAGCATAGCATATTGATCGGCCTTCAAGAGTTTCGAGTACAACCCCATCGCCTGAGCAGCGGTCATTTGACGCACCATCAGTATGTAGCTTCCAGACATATTTGGGAGATTCACTGGTTTTGGGCAAGTCTTCTGGGATAGTGAATTCAACGATGAAGTCTGCTAGGACTTGTCCTTGAATAACTCGCCTTGGTGTATAAGTGATGTCGAACCGACTCAGCTCGATATTCCATTTGAGTAACCTACCAGACGTCTTAGGCCGCGTAAGGACCTGACGTAACGGCTGGTCGGTGTAAACAGTGATAGGATGAGCCTGAAAATATGGATGGAGCTTTCTCGAGGCAATGACGAGACAGTAAGCTAACTTATCCAACTTCGGATAATTTCTTTCTGCTCCGGTCAGTCGTTTGCTGATGTAATAGACTGGCTGTTGTATCCAGTCCTCCTCCCGAACTAAAGCAGCACTGATTGCATTTTCTGACACCGCCAAGTAAATTTACAGTTTATCGTGATCGATAGGCTTTGACAGAATGAGGGGTGTGGACAGATGCTGAACCAATGCTCGGAATGCGTCCTCACATTCTGCAGTCCACTCAAAGTTCCGTTTTCCTTTTTTGATCAGATCGAAAAGGGGGATGCATTTGTCGGTGGATTTTGAAATGAACAAGCTCAGTGCTGCTACCTACCCGTTGAGGCTCTGAACTTGCTTTATAGTCCTTGGAGTCTCGAGATTTCTAATTGCCCTGATTTTTTTCGGATTGGCTTCGATTCCCTGGACATTGACGATGAATCCAAGAAATTTCTCAGACACGACCCCAAAGTGACACTTCAACGGGTTGAGCTTCATTCTGTACTCTCGGAGGATGTTGAACATTGTTTCCAGGTCTTTGATATGACTAGTGGAGAATCACGACTTTACAAGCATATCGTCCACATATACCTCCATGGTCTTTCCGATTTGGTTAGCGAACATTCGGTTGACGAGTCTCTGATAAGTTGCTCCGGCATTCTTAAGTCCGAACGGCATCACTTTATAACAGTAGAGTCCCAAATCGGTGACAAAGCTGGTATGCTCCTGATCAGGCAGATGCATCGGTATCTGGTTGTAGCCAGAATATGCATCCATGAAGGATAAAAATTCATGTCCGGCTGTTGAGTCTATGAGTTGATCAATCCGGGGAAGTGGAAAACTATCTTTAGGGCATGCTTTATTCAAGTCTGAGTAGTCAACACAAGTTCTCCACTTCCCATTAGGTTTCCTGACAAGTACAGGGTTGGACACCCATTCTGGATACGACGCATCTCAGATAAACCCGTTCGATCTGAGTTTATCCACCTCTTCCTTAAGGGTGGCAAATCTCTCTGGATCCATACCACATCTTTTTGCTTGACCGGGACATGCCACAGGTCAATATTCAATGTGTGGCTCGCGATGTCCGACGAGATCCCACACATGTCGGAGTGCATCCAGGCAAACACGCTGAGGTTTGCTCGGAGAAATTCGACCAATTCCTCTTTCATATGTTGGCTTAGCTGAGATCCAACCTTTAGCATTCTAGAATCATCATCATTACCGATTGGAACATCGATCGTCAGCTCTACTAGAGAAGCCTGACTGTCTTTGACCTTGTCCTCACTTTCAGTATCTCTCAGGTCAAGATATCTTGGGAATTGGTTGTGGTGCTCGGGCCTTGGCCCATGCGTTAGCTGTCAATTATCACCAAAGCGGACGCAGAGAGATTCCTCTATGCCCTTTCCCTTCTCTTTTCGTTGTGCTTCCCACAGCTCAGTAACATAACAGGCTCGTCCAACAGCCTGGTCTCCTTGAACAACTCTGACTCCATTGTCGGTAGGGAATTTCAAAGTTAGACACCACAGGGCGATAACAGCCCTGAACTCAGCTAGGGCCGGTCGGCCCAAGAAAGCATTGTATGGTGAATTAATATCCAATACAATAAATTGCAATATCCGGACTCTCAGGCGCTCTCCAACTCCCAACTCCACTGGTAGCTCCACCATCCCAGTGGGTATAGTTGCACTTCCATTGAAGCCATGAACACGAGACTGACAAGGCTTCAAATCTTTCGCTTCCATTTTAATTTGATCATAAGCCCGCTTAAGGAGTATGTTCAATGAGCTCCCGCTATCCACTAAGATCCTCTTCATCCAAGCAGGACCTATCTGAGCTGAAATGACTAGTGGATCAATGGTTGGGTTCGACTCTGTCTGCATCCCTGTCTTGAAATACGATGGCGTCTATCATCGTTTTCCGTTGTTTGGACGGAGCCCTATCTTCCAAATTACTACAACGTTCGAAGCTCGCATGCCTAATAGAGCTGGCATACGACTCCATTTCCCTCCAGCTCCGATCTGCTGGATGAGGACCACCACTAATAGTATTAATCACCAACCTCCCGCCGATACGAGCGGGTTCCTCCGGTCTAACCGGATTTGGTATCAGGTTTTGATTTGATAGGCCCGCACCTCCAGACTGCGGTGCCCGAACAAACTGCTCCAACTTTCTTTCTGGGATTAACTTCTCGATAATATCCTGTAAATGATGACACTCGTTCATGTTGTGGCCACAACTATCGTGAAATCTATAATACTTTCCCGTTTGAATCTGTTTTCTGACGGTTGCTTCGGAGCAGGTTTCTTATATTGGATAGTATTGCAAGTCTGCAAGTACACATTTTCCAGAGACGTATTTAAAGGAGTATAAGTGCCAAACATGGGAGCTCCACGTCGTGGTCCGCGATTTTGATCCCGTTTCCTACCCTGATTTCCATCGCCTTTCTGTTGGTTCTGTTTATTCTGTATGTTTAACTGCACTTTTCCAGAACTCTCCCCGGTTTGTTTTACAACGACATTGCTTTGGATTCCTTCCACACTGGGCCCAGCGTCATCCTTTTTCCTAGACTGTTTCGCATCCTCCCTTCTCAAGAACCGAGCTGCCTTGGAATAGAAACAATCCAATGACGCATGGGGTTTTCCGACCAACCAGTTGCCAAATTCGGAACCTGGATCGATTCCCTTAGTTAGTGCCATCAGAATTGAGTTTTTGTTAGGATTACTAATCTCAGCGAATGCAGCATGAAACCTCTCTAGATAACGTCTGAGTGTCTCTCCGGGAGCTTGAGTGACACTGGACAAGGTATTAACATTTTTGGGCCTAGTGACATGCATGCAAAACTGTTCAACAAACTTGTTTTCCAACTGGTCAAAACATGAGATAGATCGAGGTGGTAAGCGAGTAAACCACATAGTTGCGATCCCCCCTAGGGAAATTGGGAAACTTCAGGATTTGATTGCATCATCAGCACGCGCGACATTCATTAACCATTCATACTTTAAAATGTGTTGGTTAGGGTCAGAGTTCCCTTCATAAACAGGTAGAGTTGGCATTTTGAATCGCAGAGGCAGTTCGGCATAGAGGATATCATCGGTGAAAGGGGTATGACTCCGGGAGATTCCCCAGTCGTCATTGGTGAGGCCCTGACTTTCACGGATCATCTGACGGATCATTGTCGGGATGTCTGGCATCTGGACATTCTGGGCATGCTGGGCCAAGGTGTGGTCGGGTTCCACAATGCGAGGATGGGCCGAGCCCGGTCGACGGTCCATACCTCGCCTCCTTGGCTCTAGGTCTTAGGAAACATAAGGTTCAGGAGTATAATCACGTTGACGAAGGTTCGGATCTGTTTGGTTCCGAGCGTCGGCTCCCATCTCGGTAGCAGCGGCAGCAGCGCGGTTGTCAGTAGTGTGATAGGGAACCGTCCCTCCTTGAGAAGAGGGTCCGGTCTGGTGGCTGGTTGACGGACCAACTCTTGGTTGTCCAATAGTCAAAGTGCGCTGATGTCCGGTAGCCTGCATATAGCTTCCATCCAGCCGTGGGCGGGTGGATCTGCGATTGTAATCAGAAGAAGCCGAACTTTCGATGGATGAATAGGAGGCTTGATCCCTTTTGGATTTCCTTCATCTTTCACGGCTTAGCTGGTTGGTTAATTCCACGTTGGCTCGGAGCTACTGGGTAAGCTATTGGCGGCTTTGAGTCAGCTCTTGCATCAGTAGTTGGAATTCTTCCTTGGTGACAAGGCCTTGCGGATTTGAAGGTTCGGCAGCATTTTGGTCTGTAGGAGGAAGTTGCGTGGGGTTTTGCCTATCCCGTCCTTTCGGATCTGCAGCTGTTGAGGTAGTCCTATTGTTGACCATGGTAGGTGGCGAAGTTCTCTCCTAGACTTGGTACAAATCTAAATAGGATGGAGGAACTTCTAGGCTTGAAATCTGGATCTTCTCCTTAGATTCTTACAATCCAATATCGGTATTAGATCCAATGAGCAGGAGAAAAGCTGGGTTTTCTCAATGAAAGCACAAAAGTGTTTGTACTAAAATTGGGCACAACACTCCTCAGATGTGTTTGAAGAGATAAAATGAAGAAAATTAATGTAAAATGAAGAAGATCTAACAAACAAACCAATAAACAGATACGAAAATGCATAGAAACACACGGATTTAGATTGGTTCGGCGAATTTTCTATGTCTACTATGAAATGATTGATGTTTATTGAACTTTACTCGCTGGTTACAAAAGATACAACAGTAAAACATAAGTTTAGTGGTGATTCCGGCAGAGTATCAGCATAGAGAAGCCAAAAAGTCCATTTTCTGTAGGTCTAGGGTCACTATTTATAGGTGTAGACAACAAATATCTCGCCCAGATCTCGTAAGACTTCTTCTCTCATGTGGGTGGGCCCACGGTAGCGAGTTCGGGTGATTTCGGCTCGATCTGGGAGCGATACGAATTGGGTTCGTATCGATCAAGAATTGGTCCTTCTGGGCTGAAATTTATCAGGTACATTCTTGAGGTTGTAGGCAAGCTCCTGTGAAAATTTGGTGGTATTTGGACTTGTAGATCTCGATTTATGATCGATGCAAGTTTGGATTTGCAGGGCATTATCGAGTTCGTATCAATTTGTTCATATCGATCTCGTTCGTATCGGTTGAAGGCACGTGACGGCCAATGACGTGGCGCTATCATTTAGGATCGATCCACTTTTCATGCCGAGTGACTGAGTCATCCATCTTTACGTGTCTCCTTCGTATCGCTCTCATTCAGGTGCTTCGTACCCATGTCGTTTGTGTCCATTGATATGACTTCGTTCATATCCATCAATTGTTACATTGTTCGTATCGATATATGAGATCATTTCGTATCGATATCCTCTACCCCAATTCGTATAGATATAGACATCGACTCCGTATCGATACCTTTTAGGTGTTCCCTTATATCACTTGTGGGTGGTGGTTGATATGAGCCGTGCATTAGTGGAAGCGATACGAAATGTCACTAAGTGAAGGATACGAACCGGAGTAGATGTGATGGATACGAAATGGTGCCTCTTCCATGGATACGAACTAGCGCTCTCTTGATGGATACAAACCAGATATGTTTCACTTGAAACTTTAGGGATACAAATTTGCGTGGATACGAACGAGGTTTCCTGGATGGATTCGAATGGAATCGATACGAAGGAGGTGGTCTGATGGATACAAATGAGAGCATTACTTGATTTGCATCGATCATATCTTGAGCATATGAACTCCGATTGATTTGAAAATTGAAACGTTGGCTTTCATAGCTTTGCTTGTCGTATCATATCAATTGTAGCTTGATCTGGACTAGGACAAAAATTTACTAGTATCCATTGTGAACCTGCATATAACCGATCTTCGGGACGGATTGTCCTCGGTCGCCAGTCAAGACCTTGGTGTCACGGCCTTGCCAAAAGGCGGGATAACAATACCGATAAAGCTATCCCTGTAACAAAAGAAATTATTAACACAGTTGTTACATTTTGGAAAGATTACCTAGTTGGTTTCTTTTTAGATGAGACTCCCCCATTCTCCATAGTGAAAAAGCATCTTCTTGATTTATGGCATTTACGTAGTCCAGTTAACATCGGATGCGATAACTCGATGTACTTTTTCATATTTTCCTATCCTCTGAAGATATCCCATATTTTGGAATTGGATCCTATTATCATTGATGGTAAATTGTTTATCATTACCCAATGGAGCCCTTTTGTTGACTTTATTTGCGAATAAGTTTTATCTATTCCCGTATGGACACACATCTCCAATATTCCTTCAATTTTATAATCCTTTGAGGGAGTGAACTAGATTGCCAACCATATTGGTCAGTTGATATGTTTCGATATTTTCACTGAACGAAGACAGTACCTCTGCTTTGCCAAAGCTTTGATTGTGATTGCCCCATCTTGGCTGTTACAAACTCGTATTCCCATCTCCCTTGTCGAGGACAGGGTATTCTTCATAGGCATCACGTACCAATGGAAGCCACGCATTTGCAATCAGTGCCACTCCTTTGGTCATATAATTTCATCCTATCCTCTTTCCAGAGTTGAGACGGATAACCTCCTCCTTAAGATTCCCCTCCCTAAACCTCCATCCAAGTAATGATAGGTCCAAGCCCCTGTCCTACGATCCGAACCCAACCTGGTTTCCCCCCGATGGTCCTCCCTGTCCTGTTCCTCCCATTAGTTCTTCCCTTATTTCATGCCTGAAGAAAACATTAGTCATTGCTCTTCATTCCGACCCTCCTAGAAACACCCCACACCCCTTAGTATCCCCAAAATGGGCACACCAAAGGATGTGGTGCGTTATAGGTATAGCTAGGGCATCACAGAGACTAAGATTCACAAGACAAATAAGTAAAAGCAGTGGAAAATATTTAAATAATAACTTGTCATTTAGAATCAAACTTCATTTCCAAATAAGTCAAAAAAAAAAATAACATGTCTCAAAAATCTCTTATGTCTCATGAAAATACATCTCTAGTCTCACAAAATTAGAGTACAAAAATAACAATAATAATCCCTCTCACAAGTGCCATAAGCCAAATGAAAAAGATGAAAAGCAGAAGAATACATCTGAAATAAGAAAACTTTGGAAATGAATCTCCAAGCAACCTGAATCAACTATCCTCAACTCTACTGGCCTATGGGAGGAAAGGAAAGATTGAGGAGTGGGTCAGATAATAAGTCTGGTGAGTAAAAGTAATTACTAGCATTTCTAAGCAAGATAAAGATAATAGACTAAGCAATAGTTCTAGCATGAAAGGAAAATACAGAAAAGATAAAACTCGCATAAAATACTATTTCTGATTCTGTTTGACTGTTTGCTTTGATTTTTTGCACTTGTCTTAAACTCTTGTGATTAGGCTGAAACCCTAATCCTATCTCAACTGCTAATCTTGATTAGGTTGAACTCCTAATCCTACCCATTGATCAGCCTTTTCTATCTCTGTTGTGCCACCGTGAGCCAATCCTGTTAGTCCACAGCAAAAGACACCTCTTAGCGCTTAGGACGCAGTAGCAAATTATTTACCCTAATCGATGCTGCACGCTCGGTCATCGCCGGTACACACTAACTGTCGCCCCCTATTTGACCATTTATTTAGTCTAATCAACATAAGCATGCCCAGCCTCACCCACGTGTGAGACCATCAGTCCTCGACCTGAAAGGAAATGCTGCCAATACTGGTCCTAACAAACAAATCTTCTAACTTTGCGTCCCTTGCCCAAATCCCCAAATTTGAGCCTCTATCTATTGGCCACTTATTTACCCTAATCAGCATAAGCATGCCCAGCCTCACCTACGTGTGAGACCATCAGTCATAGACCTGAAAGGGAATGCTGCCGGTACGGGCCACTACTGCTATATTTGCTTATTAACTTAATCCAAGATCTAAGTTTTAAAATAAGCCCCTTCTGCTATTTCTTTCTTTCTAATTATAACCTACGTGTTATAATTGTTCTTCCAACTGTTACTCTTTTATTTTCTCTTTTTAGTTATAACCACTTATTCTAATTATGCTTGCAAATATCTCAAATTTGCCTATTTCAGTCCATCTCTATTTTATTTTAGTTTTTCTCATTTTTCATCTGATTTCTATAAATTTAATGTTTTTCTATTTTAATCCATATTTGCGAATTCTTCTCTTTTTAATATTTTATTCCCGTAAAAAAGGATTAAATTTCAATAAAAAGAAACTAACATTTACAAGCTAAATTCCAACTTAAAATAGATGTAAATAACTGTAAATAACTGAATAAAATAGCTAAATAAAAATAGACTGAAAAGTACTTCTGAAATTTACTTAAAAGCTAACTATAAATAAGCTTACATAAAAACTGTCTCAAAATTGTAGAAAAACTACAACTATTGAGAACCCTATTGTTTTAAATTGCTTATAAATCTAAAATAATTACAAAACACTCACCTGTGGTCCTTACTTCTACTCCTTGGCCTTCCTGGATCCACTTCTAGGGCGTAAAATATTTTTATTAAAAAGATTTCCTCCTCAAAAAAAAATTTCTATTTAGGGTTCAACCTCAGGCAATGAACCCACTTGGGAGAAAATTTGAATAAGAAAAATAGCTAGGCTTAGGGTTCTATTTATAGTGTGGCTTAGGGATCTCAAGCCGTCGGATTTGAAGATTTAATCTGGTGCAACCACATCATAGGCTCACTAGGAACCATCGGATGCAGCTACGGACGCATGGGATTTCACAAAAATCGGATTTATAGTCTTCGGCTCGTACCTGGATGAAAGATCGTCCATGAAGAAAGGCGTGTCGACCTGTGTTCATTGGGGGTCGACCCCTAATGAACACAGGTCGACACGCCTTTCTTCCTGGACGATCTTTCATCCAGGTACGAGCCGAAGACTATAAATCCGATTTTTGTGAAATCCCATGCGTCCGTAGCTGCATCCGATGGTTCCTAGTGAGCCTATGACGTGGTTGCACCAGATTAAATCTTCAAATCCGACGGCTTGAGATCCCTAAGCCACACTATAAATAGAACCCTAGGCTTAGATATGTTTCTCATTCAGATTTTCTCCTAATTGGGTTCATTGCCTGAGGCTGTACCCTAAATAGAAAAAAATTCTGGGGAGGAAATCTTTTTAATAAAAATATTTTACACCCTAGAAGTGGATCCATGAAGGCCAAGGATTAGAGCTAAGGACCATAGGTGAGTGTTTTGTAATTATTTTAGATTTGTAAGCAATTTAAAATAGTAGGGTTCTCAATAGTTGTAGTTTTTCTACAATTTTGAGACAGTTTTTATGTAAGTTTATTTACAGTCTGTTTTTAAGTAAATTTCAGAAGTTCTTTTCAATCTACTTTTATTTAGCTATTTTATTCAGTTATTTACATCTGTTTTAAGTTGGAATTTAGCCTGTAAATGCTAGTTTCTTTTTATAGAAATTTAATTCTTTTTGACGTGAATAAAATATTAAAAAGAGAAGAATTCGCAAATATGGATTAAAATATAAAAACACTAAATTTACAGAAATCAGATGAAAAATGAGAAAAATTGAAATAAAATAGAGATCGACTAAAATAGGAAAATTTGAGATATTTGCAAGCATAATAATAACAAGTGGTTATAACTAAAAAGAGAAAATAGAAGAGTAACAGTTGCAAGAACAATTATAACACGTAGGTTATAATTAGAAAGAAAGAAATAGCAGAAGGGCCTTATTTTAAAACTTGGATCTAGGATTAAGTTAATAAGCAAATATAGCAGTAGTGGCCCGTACCGGCAGCATTCCCTTTCAGGTCTAGGACTGATGGTCTCACACGTATGTGAGGCTGGGCACGCTTATGATGATTTGGGTAAATAAGTGGCCAATAGATAGAGGCTCAAATTTGGGGTTTTGGGCAAGGGGCGCAAAGTTAGAAGATTTGTTTGTTAGGACCAGTACCGGCAGCATTCCCTTTCAGGTCAGGGAGTGATGGTCTCACACGTTGGTGAGGTTGGGCACGCTTATGCTGATTAGGGTAAATAAAGGGTCAAATAGGGTGTGACAGTTAGTGTGTACCGGCGATGACCGAGCCTGCGACATCGATTAGGGTAAATAATTCGCTACTACGTCCTAAGCGCTAAGAGGTGTCTTTTGCCGTGGGACCAATAGGATTGGCTCACAGTGGCACAACAGAGATAGGAAAGGCCGATCAATGGGTAGGATTAGAATTTCAGCCTAATCAAGATTAGCAGTTGATATAGGATTAGGGTTTCAGTCTAATCACACCAGTTGAAGACAAGTGCAAACAATCAAACAGAATCAGAAACAGTATTTTATGCGAGTTTAATCTTTTTTGTATTTTCCTTTCATACTAGAACTATTGTTTAGTCTATTATCTTTACCTTGCTTAGAAATTGCAATGACCCTCTCTTTACTGCCTTAACTTTGTAAGGATTTTTTTTTACAAAGTGATATATATATATATATCATTCATTAACAAATATATTTTCCAGGGTCATTTTCCTTTTTCCAATAAACAAACTTTATCCAGGATCAAAAGTTTTACTAATATAGATATATCAGTGCAACCACAAGGATATGCACACACATATGAAGATGCATGTGCCCCTCTTGTTAGATCAGGTTATGGCAAACAAGAGGTTACATTGATTGATTAAATTTAATCAATCCCACATAGCTTAATTTTTATTATTTATGTAATAAAATCTTATTCATATAGGTAACAGTATGATTTTTATTCTTTGATAGCTTGCTGGATCCTCTATGAAATATGATCCATAGAACCCAGATAATTATGTTATGATTATCTGTAAAATTAATAGTAGAGTTTCTGTGCTTTGAAAATGATATAAGCTTCTATCATTTCCTATGTTTGCTTTCCTATAAAATCTACCTTATATGCAAACTCATATCTGGGGTATTCTTAAGTGAATTATCATATTCCAGAAGCTAGATTCCTTGATACCAAGATACTAGACTAAATGAAATGCAGTCCGGGGTGAGTTTCCTGGGACACTTGGATACGCAAAGAAAACATGGTTTAAACAGACTCTCTGCTCAGGCATATTTCAGAGGGTCTTAAAATGCATTTTTGCCCAAAGCTTTAGTAAAAAGAAATTTAGATTTTATGTTAAAATTACTAAGGTACTGGTGTGACAATATCTGAACAAATCATGTCTGAACATGTATAAAATTTACTAATATGGATCTAACTTCTCCATCCTATAAAATCCCTATTGTGGATCTAACTTACAAAATTATAGCTAAAACTTTTCAACATTCCAGATAATAAAACTCAGATATTTTAGATTCCAGTTACAAGCCAAATACTTAACCAAATATCCAACATCACTCTGTACTTACTACAATGGAAAATTTTAAAATATCAATACATGCAAATTTCATCTTTTAAGCTCTTATCTACCTAATTCTAGCATGCTATAATCTTCTTCTCAATGCTTTGCTTCTACTCCTACCTAGAGGCTGCTGTTCCTGAAAAAGCATTTGAAGCTGCCTCATTTTAAATGAGACACCCCAGATGCCATTAGCACACTAGGGTCAGAGACATGTCTGGTATGAGAAAATTCACAAAAGCAATTAATTAATTAAGTTAAAATTGAATTAAGTACATATACATAAAGTTCCGCCCTTTGAAAACAAGTAATACTTGTGTGCATGTTCTGTGTCATTGTGCATGTGCACACTTTAATCTTTCTCTCCAGAGACATTATATATAGATATGGCACATACATTCAGGCATTCAATTCAGTCATAAATCCAATAATCATTCACACAAAACAGAAAGATAACCAACATGAGTTTAATCATATTTTCCCTCCTCATATTTCATTTCTGGGAAAACTCTAGTTCCTCATCATGTCAAATATTCTTCCCTTGTTCTATTTACCTATCCTGGTCTCATCTGCAATTTTATGAATCAATGGACACACTGTAATGAACTAATTCACTCCATTACACAAAGATCTCAGGACTTAAACAAGCCATGTGTCAACTTGCATTACTCAAGAACACAAGTCATTCCTGCAGTAGTCTTGACCCCATTCCCTAATCAGGTTCTCAGATACTTCCTCTTTTAAATTTTTCAAGGCAACCTAATCAGTGGGTCATTTCACTGAAACAAGCATTCATCTCATAGCATTCCTCATCATTCATATAACAAACAGAGACAACCAAGCAATTTAAGTATTGTTACTTATTAAAACATGTTCTTGCAATTTTAAAGAGATATAGACAACTAACATTGGTTGAGAAGATTTTATTGCAAACATCTGTGCTTTAGTTAACTCAGATTGACCAAGCTTCCTAAATCACAAAATCTATTTGCTGGGTGGGTATTGTATATTTTCTTTGAATCAGGAGTGTCAGCACATAGGCAAGCCTATTGCACTCCTAATTCCTTTTCATTTTAAGCCTCAGCACATATACATATGTATATTGCAGCCCATATGCTTATCAGTCCTTCTGGTTTGAGCCAAAACCAACACTACTTGCTTATATTCAACATTTTATTTTCTGGGTATTTATTTATATTTCTATCCAATATCATATCAGAAAGAGATCTGGGTTTTTAAATTACTTATTCATGCATACTGATCATATTAAGAATATTCACAGAATAAAACAATCAGAACAACCATCAAGCATTAAAGCATTCTTGATTTCTAAAAAAAAACAATCACATACTCTTTTGAGAAAAGTTAATTTATAACAGGCTGCCTTCTTTAGGACTTAGTGCCTTAAGTTTTTGAGTGAGTTTTCTCACCTAGTTCTCTTCTTTGCTTCCCTTATTAATTAATAAACCTCTGCCTTTATCCTCAAGCTCTTTTCCTTCACTTGCCTTATGTTTTTATATGGTGTTTTTTTTTTCAAAGTTCTTTTTGAGAAGGAGAGGAGGCTGCTGCTTATAAATATACAGAGTTCTCCTTAGGGTTTTGGGTATTGGCTAAAGCCATTTTTGCCCACCAGAAAATTATGTTATCTGCATTTTATTTGAACCCAAGATTCTACCCTCCCGGCTTAATTTGGTGAAGAGAAAAGTGGTTATCTACTTTGGTTATTTTCAGAAATCTTACTTTTCTATAAAATGCTTTTTCCCTTGTCTATTTGCATGCTAAATGTGTGATCTGATTTCCAGCAATATTGTACACATATTTCTTTCTTTCTTAATTCAGCCCATACAAAATACATTTTTGTTTTCCTCCCATTTTCTATTTTTAGCCTTTACTTTATTATCTGGTGTTTTTCTTCTTATTTACCCACCAGAGAAAAACATATTTGTGTGTTTCCTATTACTAGTTTAAATTCTAATACTTAGTTAGTATACTTACATATATGTTTTACAGACAATAACTTATATCCATATATACATCTATATTATTTTATACTGATACATATATGCACATGTATACTTAGTTATATTTCTGCATATAGCACATTTGAGGGTTTTCTTTATTTATCAGTAAATATATATATATATATATATATACATATATATATATATATATATATACATTTTCCATGCATAGCATCATGTACTCATTCATAGTATACAGGGATCTAGCTTTACTCATGTGTATTTTCTGTGCACGAAGGCACATCATTTTATTATACCACATCAAGCTATCTCATCTTTCCCTTAAACATGATTTTATAAACTGCTTAAAAATTATTTTAATCTTATTTGTATATTTTTTTTTTCAAGATAAATTCCTAAAATCTTGGGTCATTACATACACCCCACCTTTTAGGAATTGTGTCCCACAATTTTTCCAAGCTTAAACCAGAGAACAAGTACTCCTCAACCACTTAGATTTCTAGTTTTATGATAATAACTAAAAATACATGCATCCAAAAGAAAAGCAAAATATTTTTTTTTACCTCTAATCTGAAAATAGCTTAGGGTAGCTCATCCTAACTTTGTCCTCTAATTCCCATGTGCAATCACTGGGATCAAGACTCCACTGTACTTTTACAAGTTTCAGTGATTTATTTCTTAATTTCTTCACATCCTTTGCCAAAATCCCTACTGGATCTTTTTCATATATCAAATTAGGATTTATTTGCACTTGGGTTGGGGTCTCCAGAATTTCTGCCTTGTCATGTACCCACCTTCTCAGTTGTGATACATGAAAAACATCATGTATGCCTTGCATGTTTTCTGGCAATTCCAACTTATATGCCAAGGGACCAATTCTTTCCAGAATTTTGTATGGTCCAATATATCTTGGGGTTAACTTGCCTTGTTTCCCAAATCTCAGCACATTTTTCATAGGTGAGATTTTGATGAAAACAAAATTTCCCACTTCATATTCTACCTGCCTCCTTTTCTTGTCTGCAAATTTCTTTTGCCTATCTTGTGCTGCTGCCATTCTTCTCCTTATCAACTCAATTTTCTCCTTAGTTTCTTGTATGTACTCAGGCCCTAAAATAACCCTTTCTCCTGCTTCTACCCAACAAACAGGTGACAAACAAGGCTTACCATATAAGGCTTCAAATGGAGCCATTCCTATGGTGCTTTGATAGCTGTTGTTGTATGTAAATTCAACTAGATGAAGATAATCTTCCCAGTTGCCCCCAAAATCCAATACACATGCTCTCAACATGTCCTCCAAAACCTTGTTTACTACCTCAGTCTGCCCATCTGACTGAGGATGGTAGGCAATACTTAAACATAGTTCACTTCCCATTGCTTCTTGAAAGCTTCTCCAGAACTTTGAAGTGAAGATGGTATCCCTATCACTCACAATGGTTTTGGGAATGCCATGCAATTTTACCACTTCCTTCATAAAAATTTAAGCTAATTTTGGTGCTGTCCTTTCTGACTTGACTGGGATGAAGTGTGCTACTTTGGTTAGCCTATCAACTATTACCCATATACTTGTATTTCCTCTCTTAGATCTAGGCAACCCATCTATGTAATCCATAGATATATCTTCCCACTTCCACTGTGGTACACTAAGAGGCTGCATCAACCCTGATGGCCTTTGGGTTTCAGCCTTGACTTGTTGGCAAGTCATACATTTGGCAATGTATTTAGCTACATCAGATTTCATCCCCTTCTACCAGAAGTCTCTTTTCAAATTTTGGTACATTTTTGTGTTGCTTGGGTGTATGGAGTATTTACTTCTGTGATATTCATTCAATATCTCTTTCTTCAATTCGGTGTCCTCTGGCACACACATCCTATTTTGGTATCTCATATAACCATTTTTATCAATATGGTAATTCATCACTTCCTCCCCTTTTGAGAGGAGAATTTTCTTCTCTAATAAGTTTGCATCCTATTCTTGCATTTTTTCTACCTTCAGAATTAAATCTGGTTGAAGTGTCATTAAGCTTAACTTCCCTTTATTTTCTTGTGCACCATGCATCTGCTCATCAATGTGCACACAATCATTCTCCCCAATTTCTAACTCAGTTAGCAAAGACAAGTCCTTAAATTCTTCTATCATCATCATAGCCAATTTAGCATGCTGTCTACTTAGAGCATCTGCAACTTTGTTTGCTTTGCCTGGTGTATAGAATATGTCAAAGTCATAGGCAGCTAAGAACTCCACCCATCTATGTTGCCTCATATTCAAATCTTTTTGTGAAAATAAATATTTTAGAGACTTGTGGTCAGTGTAAAGTTCAAACTTAGTGCCTAACAAATAATGTCTCCATAGTTTCAAAGCATAGATCACAGCTGCTAATTCAAGATCATGTGTGGCATACCTCACTTCATGGGGTTTAAGTTGTCTGGATGCATATGCAATGACTTGGCCTTGTTGCATCAACACTGCACCCAAGCCAAATCCACTAGCATCAGTGTATACAACTAATTCTTCATTTCCATGAGGTACTTTTAAAATTGGGGCATTCACCAATGCCTCCTTCAACTGTTCAAAAGACTTTTCACATTTTTCTGACCAAACAAAAGCTTGGTTCTTCCTGGTTAGGTTAGTAAGTGGTGTAGAAATTTTTGAAAAATCTTTTATAAACCTCCTATAATATCCTGCCATCCCCATAAATGACCTCACTTCACTCACAGTGCTTGGCCTCTTCCATGCTTGAATAGCCACTACTTTATTGGGGTTCACAGAGATTCCTTGGGCAGATATAACATGGCCAAGAAAATGCACTTCCTCTTTCCAAAATTCACATTTTGAGTATTTGGCCTTCAAGTCTTTTTCCCTTAGTCTAGACAAAACCATGTGCAGATGACTTTCATGCTCTTCCACTGTTTTGGAATAAATTAAAATGTCATCTATAAAAATGAGCACAAATTTGTCTAAACAATCTCTAAAGGTTCTGTTCATTAAATCTACAAAGTATGATGGTGCATTGGTCAAACCAAATGGCATAACCAAAAATTCATACAACCCATACCTAGTGTTAAAGGCAGTGTACTTGATGCTTGATTCTTCCACCTTCATTTGATGAAAACCAGATGCTAAATCTAGCCTAGAGAATACTCTTGCTCCAGCCAATTGATCAAAAAGATCATCTATTCTTGGCAGTGGGTATTTATTTTTAATGGTTACCTTGTTTAATTCCCTATAATCTATGCAGAGTCTCAAAGTACCATCTTGTTTCTTAACAAACACCACTGGTGCCCCCCAACAAGAATTACTGGGTCTTATAAAACCCTTATTTTCTAATTCCTCTAATTGTTTCTTTAATTCTTTTAGTTCATTTGGCCCCATTCTTGTTGGCTTTTTAATCACTGGGCTTGTTCCTGGGACTAAATGAATTTGGAATTCCACTGGCCTATGGTTTGGAACACCATTAACCTCCTCAAAAACATCCAAGTATTTATTGACTATGGATTTCCTCAATAATATGTTCACTGAAATCTTTACCCAAATCAATCAAATGACACAATTTTCTTCCCTTGGACACTTCACACAAAATTGTGATCCTCTGGCTTCCATGGTTTTGCAAGGATATGGTGGATGAGTCTAAGTTAATTATGGCCTTGAATTGCCTTAACTAGTCTACTCCCAAAATAACATCTATATTTGGGTAATTTAAAACATATAAATTGGAAATAAAAGTATCTCCTCCTATGTTTAATCCCACATCCACACAGATCATGTTTAAAACACTAGAACTTCCCAGTGGACTTTGTATATGTAAAGGGGTTTCAACCAATATGCAACTTAATTTCAGCATTTTAACTAATTCATAGGAAATTAAGGAATGAGTTGCTCCAGTATCATATACTACTGCTATGGGTAAATTACAAATAAATAGTGTACCTTCCACTTGACTGTGCTTCTCAGCATTGATCTCCACTGTTCTGCCTTTTTCCTCCAAGTTTGCTAATTTTCCTTGTTGCTTATTCTCAGGACAATTTCTTTTCATGTGCCCTTCTTTCCCACATAAATAACACTTGAAAGCTCCTCCTTTCAATTCTAGACATCTTGGTTTGATATGTCCTTCTTTTCCACATTGATGGCACACAATCTTCTTGGTTTCCTAAGCTTTAATATCCCCAGTAGACTTAGTACTGGCCTCTTCTTTCTTCTTATCATAAGGATAATATCTCCCCTTACCCTTCTTACTGTTATTGTTCTTAAAATTTCTGAATTTTTCCCTTTCCTTGTCATGCTGCTCCAACCTCAAAGCTAAGTCTATCACATGGTCAAAGGTCCTGTCAGCATACGGTAACATGGCTCTGCTAAGTCCTGGGTTCAAACCTTTTATGTACCTATCATTTTTGGATGCTTCATCTGCTACAAGCATTGCTCCATATGTGGAAAGCCCTTCAAACTTTTGAGTGTATTCTGTGACAGTCATAGTTCCTTGTCTAAGTCTAATAAATTCTTCTAGCAAGGTAGTCTTAGCTGATGCTGGTACAAACCTTGCTTCCAACATCTCTTTGAATTGATTCCAACTGATTTCATTCTCATTTCTTCCTGCAATGATTACTTCCCACCAGCTTAAAGCTACTCCTTTTAGCTGTCTCGAAGCCACTTGCCTCTTTCTTTGATCATCAAGTTGCATGTCATTCAAAATTCTATCCAATGTTCTCAACCATGCTTGAATTTCCATAATACTCTCTGTCCCTTCAAAGCTTTTGCCTCCTAAATGAGTATATGTCTTAAGTAATTTTGAGAGTTCTTCATAGGGATTTTCTTGCCTTTGTCCTGCCCCATCCCTAAATGCTCTCACCAAGTCTTGCAGATTGACCATTGGTGGTGCATTGGAAGATCCTGCTCCCTGATTTGGTGGTCTTCCAACCATAGTTTGCTAATAATAATTTACATAGCTGGTTAGTTTGATTGGTAATTTTATTATTTCAGTGGTTTTATTTACACTGAAAACATTGTTATATATTTAGTCTCTTTAAATTTTATTTTCTATCAGAGAACTTGATATTTATTTTTGCTATGTTTAATAACATAGCTCTGATACCAAATGCAATGACCCTCTCTTTACTGCCTTAACTTTGTAAGGATTTTTTTTACAAAGTGATATATATATATATATCATTCATTAACAAATATATTTTCCAGGGTCATTTTCCTTTTTCCAATAAACAAACTTTATCCAGGATCAAAAGTTTTACTAATATAGATTTATCAGTGCAACCACAAGGATATGCACACACATATGAAGATGCATGTGCCCCTCTTGTTAGATCAGGTTATGGAAAACAAGAGGTTACATTGATTGATTAAATTTAATCAATCCCCACATAGCTTAATTTTTATTATTTATGTAATAAAATCTTATTCATATAGGTAACAGTATGATTTTTATTCTTTGATAGCTTGCTGGATCCTCTATGAAATATGATCCATAGAACCCAGATAATCATGTTATGATTATCTGTAAAATTAATAGTAGAGTTTCTATGCTTTGAAAATGATATAAGCTTCTATCATTTCCTATGTTTGCTTTCCTATAAAATCTACCTTATATGCAAACTCATATCTGGGGTATTCTTAAGTGAATTATCATATTCCAGAAGCTTGATTCCTTGATACCAAGATACTAGACTAAATGAAATGCAGTCCGGGGTGAGTTTCCTGGGACACTTGGATACTTAGCAAAGAAAACATGGTTTAAACAGACTCTCTGCTCAGGCATATTTCAGAGGGTCTTAAAATGCATTTTTGCCCAAAGCTTTAGTAAAAAGAAATTCATATTTTATGTTAAAATTACTAAGGTACTGGTGTGACAATATCTGAACAAATCATGTCTGAACATGTATAAAATTTACTAATATGGATCTAACTTCTCCACCCTATAAAATCCCTATTGTGGATCTAACTTACAAAATTATAGCTAAAACTTTTCAACATTC
The DNA here is from genome assembly GCA_030737815.1 of Allium fistulosum. Taxonomy (NCBI): domain Eukaryota; kingdom Viridiplantae; phylum Streptophyta; class Magnoliopsida; order Asparagales; family Amaryllidaceae; genus Allium; species Allium fistulosum. The sequence goes on along the minus strand of CM060904.1, from coordinate 284,126,990 downwards.
CAGATAATAAAACTCAGATATTTTAGATTCCAGTTAAAAGCCAAATACTTAACCAAATATCCAACATCACTCTGTACTTACTACAATGGAAAATTTTAAAATATCAATACATGCAAATTTCATCTTTTAAGCTCTTATCTATCTAATTCTAGCATGCTATAATCTTCTTCTCAATGCTTTTCTTCTACTCCTACCTAGAGGCTGCTGTTCCTGAAAAAGCATTTGAAGCTGCCTCATTTTAAATGAGACACCCCAGATGCCATTAGCACACTAGGGTCAGACACATGTCTGGTATGAGAAAATTCACAAAAGCAATTAATTAATTAAGTTAAAATTGAATTAAGTACATATACATAAAGTTCTGCCCTTTGAAAACAAGTAATACTTGTGTACATGTTCTGTGTCATTGTGCATGTGCACACTTTAATCTTTCTCTCCAGAGACATTATATATAGATATGGCACATACATTTAGGCATTCAATTCAGTCATAAATCCAATAATCATTCACACAAAACAGAAAGATAACCAACATGAGTTTAATCATATTTTCCTTCCTCATATTTCATTTCTGGGAAAACTCTAGTTCCTCATCATGTCAAATATTCTTCCCTTGTTATATTTACCTATCCTGGTCTCATCTGCAATTTTATGAATCAATGGACACACTGTAATGAACTAATTCACTCCATTACACAAAGATCTCAGGACTTAAACAAGCCATGTGTCAACTTGCATTACTCAAGAACACAAGTCATTCCTGCAGTAGTCTTGACCCCATTCCCTAATCAGGTTCTCAGATACTTCCTCTTTTAAATTTTTCAAGGCAACCTAATCAGTGGGTCATTTCACTGAAACAAGCATTCATCTCATAGCATTCCTCATCATTCATATAACAAACAGAGACAACCAAGCAATTTAAGTATTGTTACTTATTAAAACATGTTCTTGCAATTTTAAAGAGATATAGACAACTAACATTGGTTGAGAAGATTTTATTGCAAACATCTGTGCTTTAGTTAACTCAGATTGACCAAGCTTCCTAAATCACAAAATCTATTTGCTGGGTGGGTATTGTATATTTTCTTTGAATTAGGAGTGTCAGCACATAGGCAAGCCTATTGCACTCCTAATTCCTTTTCATTTTAAGCCTCAGCACATATACATATGTATATTGCAGCCCATATGCTTATCAGTCCTTCTGGTTTGAGCCAAAACCAACACTACTTGCTTATATTCAACATTTTATTTTCTGGGTATTTATTTATATTTCTATCCAATATCATATCAGAAAGAGATCTGGGTTTTTAAATTACTTATTCATGCATACTGATCATATTAAGAATATTCACAGAATAAAACAATCAGAACAACCATCAAGCATTAAAGCATTCTTGATTTCTAAAAAAAAACAATCACATACTCTTTTGAGAAAAGTTAATTTATAACAGGCTGCCTTCTTTAGGACTTAGTGCCTTAAGTTTTTGAGTGAGTTTTCTCACCTAGTTCTCTTCTTTGCTTCCCTAATTAATTGATAAACCTCTACCTTTAGCCTCAAGCTCTTTTTCTTCACTTGCCTTATGTTTTTATATGGTGTTTTTTTTTCAAAGTTCTTTTTGAGAAGGAGAGGAGGCTGCTGCTTATAAATATACAGAGTTCTCCTTCGGGGTTTGGGTATTGGCTAAAGCCATTTTTGCCCACTAGAAAATTATGTTATCTGCATTATTTGAACCAAAGATTCTACCCTCCCCGGCTTAATTTGGTGAAGAGAAAAGTGGTTATCTACTTTGGTTATTTTCAGAAATCTTACTTTTACATAAAATGCTTTTTCCCTTGTCTATTTGCATGCTAAATGTGTGATCTGATTTCCAGCAATATTGTACACATATTTCTTTCTTTCTTAATTCAGCCCATACAAAATACATTTTTGTTTTCCTCCCATTTTCTATTTTTAGCCTTTACTTTATTATCTGGTGTTTTTCTTCTTATTTACCCACCAGAGAAAAACATATTTGTGTGTTTCCTATTACTAGTTTAAATTCTAATACTTAGTTAGTATACTTACATATATGTTTTACAGACAATAACTTATATCCATATATACATCTATATTATTTTATACTGATACATATATGCACATGTATACTTAGTTATATTTCTGCATATAGCACATTTGAGGGTTTTCTTTATTTATCAGTAAATAAATATATATATATATATATATATATATATATACATTTTCCATGCATAGCATCATGTACTCATTCATAGTATACAGGGATCTAGCTTTACTCATGTGTATTTTTTGTGCACGAAGGCACATCATTTTATTATACCACATCAAGCTATCTCATCTTTCCCTTAAACATGATTTTATAAACTGCTTAAAAATTATTTTAATCTTATTTGTATATTTTTTTTTCAAGATAAATTCCTAAAATCTTGGGTCATTACAGAAATGCTAGTAATTACTTTCACTCACCAGACTTATTGTCTAACCTACTCCTCTATCTTTCCTTTTCCCCCTATAGGCCAGCAGAGTTGAGGATAGTTGATTCAGGTTGCTTGGATATTCATTTTCGGAGTTTTCTCATTTCAGATGTATTCTTCTGTTGTTCATCCTTTTCATTTGGCTTATGGCACTTGTGAGAGGGATTATTATTGTTATTTTTGTACTCTGATTTTGTGAGACTGAGATGTATTTTCATGAGACATGTTATGTTTTTATGACTTATTTTGAAATGAAGTTCAATTCTGAATGTTAAGTTATTATCTAAATATTTTCCGCTGCTTTTACTTTTTTGTCATGTGAATCTTAGTCTCTGTGATGCTCTAGCTAAACCTATAACCCACCACATCCTTTGATGTGCCCTTTTTGGGGATACTAAGGGGTGTGGGTTGTTTCAATAATTTCAAAAAACCTTTCAATATATATCCTTTTCAACCCAGATTAAAAAAAATTGTAACTAAGATACTCTTTAAAATATTTCTATCAAAATAAAATATTTTAAGCTAAATGTCCTTTCATAAAAACATTTTCAGCTAAAATATTTAACAATAAAAATTTCTCTTTCCTTTAACAAAGCATTTCTAAATCATAATACCATTATAAAAATACATTCCGAAGGATGTTTTAACAATCAAAAATTTTCACATTAAAATATTTCTCCCAAGACTAAATTCAACTTCCAATATATAATTACAACATCTTTTTCCTACAAACACTTCCAAATAAAATAATTTACTATGTTTACTTTTCCTTATGAACATACCTTTCTAAAATATTTTATTCCCAAATTAAATACTTTATTCTTACCAAGAATTTCAACAAATAACTTTACGTCCAAAAATAAACATTTTTCCCATTTTAGTAAAATATCTTTAAAATTAAAAATGAATATTTTATATTTTTTTATACAAATATCATTTACTTAGAAGTGAAAAGTGATTCAATCTTAGTAAGGTTAGGTTTCAATTATAAGTTAACATCGTGTGTGTCACTTGGGTTATAATCAACACTTAATCCCTCTTATATGTGTCACTCTACCCACTCTTACTTTATTTATCTTCCATACAAGGGTCATCGTCAATAAATATCAATTTAGGGTGAGGTAGTGGTGGTTAAACAAACAACCCATACACACAAAGCATACAATTATCAGTTAAAGCGCTATCTCATTCCATATTCTAACCTAACCTAAGATGTAAATCAACATACTCTAAATGGTCAAACCTACCCAATGATTAGAGAATCTCTAAACCTAGCTCTAATACCAAGTGTGATGATCCACTATTTTTACATCTAAATTCAATTATAAACAATGTCAAAATATGCTTATAACTAGATATTAAAGATAGTAGACCACGGGTATAGAAAATTAAAAAGTCTAAAACAATGAACATAAAAGGAAAACCTCATAGTGGAATTTAAACATAAATATATCAACAATTAGGATATATGCCAATCAAAGTGCAATTAATTCCTAATCTATACAATTAATTTCCCAAAAATTAATATATAACCAATTATGTATATATATATATTCAACATTTAGCATATATGTCAATCAATGTGCAATTAATTACTAATCTACACAACTAATTTCCCATAATACAGGAAATAATATACAGCCAGTTACATATAAATTCAACAATTAGGATATATGGAATAAATTTATTGCATCGAATATACGTATATTATTGAAATATACATATTTTATATATCCATGACCTCATATAATTTAAGCTTGCACATAGTTACCAAATTTACATTTTCTTACATCAGACTAGCAACATATAAGTATACATATACATACATATTGGAGAACACATACATAATATTCCTTACATAAATATATGTACATGTATATATGTATACATTTTGACTATACCTTTTTTTCATATCCCTTATATTGACACACACACACTCTTCTCTCTGTGGATATGTATCTTTTTGTTTGTTTTTTATAAAAATTCAAAAAAAGTGTTGTTAGCCAAAATTCAACTCATAACCTTTCCAAGTAAAGTCTACTCCCTAAAACAACTACATTAAACATGCTTTTGTTTTCAAAATTAGAACATTGAAAATTATTTGTCATAAGTGCAAATCTTTTAGACTTATAAAGTCAATACTTTTAAACTGTAAATATAACAAATTTATAGTCAAAACTGATCGGCATAGAAAGATCTATACAATGGTTATAGGTACAATATCTAAAGCTCCCATTAATTTGAAATCCATTTTAGTTAATTTAATATCAACAAATGTCCAATTGTGGGTCGTTACAGAAAGAGAATTTAAAACGGCGATCTTGATCTTCTATACACACATACATATACATATATATGTACATATTGATTTAACGATTAATAATAATAATTATAAATTTTACACGTGGTTAGATGTATGTATTTAAATATATGTATATTTGTATGTGTGTGTATAAACATACACAGATATTCAAAATCGATATATATATATATATATTCAAAATAAATGTATACATATATGTAAGTGTGTGTATGTGTGTACATAGTGCATACCGTCAACATATATTCAGACACATATGATAATATGCATATATATTCAAAACCAACCATATATAGTGCACATTGTTAAGTATACAACCACATATGTATATATTCCCTTATACGAGCATAAAATGCTCCTAAACATGATGATATAAAGTTGATACTTATATAGAAAATTTAATGATAATAAATCCGTAATGTAAAAATTTCGTTCATATTAAATATGAATGTATGTATATATGAAGAGGGGTCCATATCCCCTATATCTTTACCTCTTTATAACCCCTTCCTATTAGCCATTGGATTTAGTTATCAATAGATGAATTTGATGATGATGTAAGATTGACAAAGTATGAGTGAGTGTATTAACTATTTAAGTCAAGCCCATCCACTCATTCATTCAGTCCAATAGCTAACATAGAAGGGTTTCAAAGAGGCTATAAAGAGGCGGATCCCTCCTTTAGTCCCCTTCATCTTTTTAGTTCTTTCATAATTTTCTAATATCCACTATTGGATATAATGAATTAATGGTTAGATACCTTATTGATATTCTTTTTCTTACATCATGATTAAATTCATCCATTAATTTATTAAATTCAATAAGGCAGGATCTATAGCACCCTCCTTATGTATTCCCTTTATGCCCGCGCTCATCTTTCTGTGAAAAAATTCTAAACAAAATAAAATTTTGTGGATATATTACACTAGCTATCAAAATCATCTACGTAAGATTTTGGATAAACACATAAACCCATTAAAATTAAATTTCAAACCAATGATTAATATATATGTATGTATGTGTGTATATATATATATATAGCACCAATGATTCATATTGAGTTGAAATTTTGAATGAATTAGAAATTTTAAAACAATCAAATTTTTGAGTAGAAATTTTTTATTGCTAGTAGATTATATGTACGAAATTTAGTTTTTTTTTCAAATTCTTTTCCATTGAAAGACAATCACGGGCTGCACAAGGAAGGGGACATGGGTATAAGATGGATATATCCCTTTGAATTTTAGCTCTTATCACCCTCTAATGTCAACCATTTGATTCAATAGATTAGTGGTAGTACTTAATGCAAAAATTTCATTTTTATATTTCATGATTTATCATCTCTCGTACATCATCATCAAATGTATCCATTGACTCAAATCTAGTAACTAATATACATAATCTCTCTATATTTTAGCTCCCTTATATCGCCTTTATATTACACATACGTGCACACATGCACACAAAGGAATGATATTCCTCATATTGTCTTTTTCGTATCCCTGATTTGTTATTCGACTTAGTTGTTGGTATCTAAAATTTTCGAAATTTAATATTTTTTAAAGGTATTATTTACTTATCATCAACATCATGTTTATAAAGAATTATCTCATTCAAATATGTTTTTCCTATTACTAACCAGTAATTTCAAATCGAACGATTGTAGATACCAAAATCTGAGCTGAGGACAAAGTGAGAATATTGAAAAGCCAAGGGTCCTTCCTCTCTCTCCCTATACACACACCCCCTTATATTATTATTATTACACACACACAAATACGCTACACCCCCACTTTTTGGGAACCACATTCTACACCCCTACGATTTCCTTACTACATAATTCAAAATATTTGTGTATGTATGGATATTAGATTGATCTTACTTCATATATATTGATCTTACTACATAATTCAACATAACTATGAACACTATATTAGCAAATAATAAGATCATTTTGAATCTTTGGCTTATTCAAAATGTTATGTTAATATCACATGCTAAAATATGTATCCCAATCATTAATTCAAAATATTATTTTGAATATGCTAGGATTATCAAATTAAACAATAATAAATTGAAAGAAGAGCTCAAGTCATGTAAGGACATATTTATAAATTTTCATGTGAGTTCAACATTTTGCTTTAAAAGTTAAAGGTTTGGATGTGGTGTTTTGGAGCGGGGTGTAATGGAATACACAAGTTTCGAAATTATTGAACACTAAAACATGGAAGAGAGCAATAAAGCAATTATAAGAAGGGGCTATCGATTCATCCTTTATGCATGTGTATAAGTTCAAAACATAACAAAATAGATAAAGTCTATTTTTTATTTAGATCATCTACATGGAAAGTTGGATCATTTTTAAACTTTCAGTTCCTTTATAATTGTAATCAATATAAGTTATAATAGAAGGAGCTAGAAGTTTTGAAACCAACCAAATATTTGTGTAGATGATCTTTGCTATATGCATTTTTGACATATTAGAATAGTCAAGCATTATAATAGAATCCATTATAATAGAATCAAGACTAAGAACATGATTGCAAGCTAAGAGAATGGATTCATCCATAGGGGTTGTCCAACTTAGCCCATGCTTCTTGACTAAGAAAACTCAAGATCTCGAAGAATGAAACTCCAATAGATATCATCATCCATGATAAAATTATGGGCGTGTCTTAGGAGGAATCATGTAATTTATTATTTTACTTAACTCTTGCATAAGAATCCTGTCCAAAGTAAAGTATGTTTTTGGTGTTTTGTTTTCTAATGTGTGTTGTTATACTGTGATACAAGTATTGAACTAAATCATTAATTACATACATATAGTAATTCCTTACAAAAAGTATTCAATTGATTGTAGTTGCGAAAGTGGCATAACCTTGAGTTTTGAATAGAACATTAAATGTAACAATTCACCTTTTTGACCCCTAAATTTCGATGCTAATACATCCATGGTATTCAAGTGCCGAGAAATTAAGTGCCAGAATGATAAATTGTTAGGGTAAAATAAAAATAAAAAGAAATAGAGTATGACAGAAGAGAACACAACATCAGAATCTCACAGCGGAATGATAACATATAAGATCAAAAAAACAGTACAAACTGACAATCTAAGATATATAACATTTTAGAGTTACAATCATAAATACTATTATCAACCTGAACAGTTATAACAGCTTCCTCACAAATGCTGATATATATAATATAGCAATGCAGTGGAAATAAGAATACCATGGTAGATGAAAGCATCTAGCTCGTCTCCTTGAGCTCCAAAGATTATCAACGAGAACCTGTCTTTCCTAGGCTACTCGAAAGAGCATCCATGGAAATAAGGAAAATATAAAACCACGAGTCAGACATAAGTTTGGTTTAAGGAACTCAAGAAATATCCATCCAACATATAACAGTACTCTTGAGATAGACCTTTCGAATCACCGTGATGGTTATCCCCTCAAAAGTACCACCCATCTAATAAGTACATAAGGTGATATAATAGATAATGTCTAGGGTGTAGAATATAAATCAGAAAATAGCTGTGCTACTTGCATCTCACAACACAACAATATTGAAATACATCTAAAACTCCTAAGGTACGTTCGCATATTGGATTTTTCATGGAGACACCCTAAGTAAACCGAGGCAGACTCCTGCAGAAGGGTCAGAATCTACCTTATGAAACCATGCATATCTCTAGATAAAATATGTCACAAAGGAAAACATAGTCGGTCCCCGTCCGAACACATGATACCAAATACAAACAACTCCAAGCGCACAATAACCGAAAGCATCTCTAGATATTTGGAGTTGATGTACCCTATCATGGGTTAGCTAAACCCCAGGCTATGCCCCTGCTCTATTTTCTGCCATTACCAATGGTGAAATCACGTTCAACATCTCAATGCACAAGTCTTCGTCACTTGAATAGATCTTGAATCTCTCTATGGATTCTAGCATCTCGAACAGCTCACGAATCTCTACATGGATTCTAGTATAAGTTGTGATGAATGCTAACTCTGTCCTCTCCCTTGGAATCAACCCCAAGATAGATAGTTTAACATGATAGCATCGTTTGAAATGTTAATGCCGACCTCTCCCTTGGACTTAACCTTAGGATAGACAATTCAAATCTATAACATTTCACTTCACAACCACTTCCAAAGCACAGAACTCGTATATCAGTTTGAAGTAGTTTTTGGTAAGTAAAAACTTATCCGATCTCGGTCTCTTCAAAACCAAATTAATTTTTTTCGATTAACTCAATTCCAATTCTTTAAGAAGTAAACGGATCATATAAACGAGTCTTCCCCAAGGGATCTTGTATATATACATTCTTAAAGAAAGAGACGATTCATACACATGAGTCCTTCTCGGGGATCTCAAATCGTATCAATACGTGATGCTTACATATACTTCCAAAGTTAATTGGTCAATTTCGATAGTGACTAATCGACAATCAAGTACAAATAAAAACGATCATTTATGGAAAGAAAGTCATGTATACTTTTCACATTTCCGGCTTTCTCAATTTATACCATCCCTTGGTCAAGAGTGAAGCTGGTAGATTAGAGTACTATTGCCTCTAAACCCTACCCAAACATCAGTCTTAACTCTCATAGATAGAATAAATCTACTTTGTCGGCTTTTAGTGCTAAGTACACAACTAAATACTTTCCATAAACAAGTAAACACACAAAACACGATTAAGCCACACAAAACATGATTAAGTTACACAAAGCACAATTGAGTCACCTAAGCGACTTCTAACCCCTCTTTATTTAATTACTCCTTATATTAATTAAAACCTCTTCCTAAATACTTGTATATATAATTAAAATACCTTTACAAAAGATATATACATGTTTACTACTATTTCACTATTCATTTGTACTCTTTTCAATACAGAGAAATATATCCATATTCGTATCCCAAATGGTATAAGAATATTCACAAATCTTAAACAAGATTTCACATTTCCTAATAATTAAATGTGTTTAGAACCAATGTAATTAAAACATTATTACTATAAACCCAAAATCATTTTACTTATAATTATCTATAAAACATTCTTTTGAAGATCTAGCTGTATTACTAAGTATAATAAAAAGGGTTAAAGACAAATGTTATTAACACATTGTCACAACAAAACCAAAGCTAATTCATACTTGTCATTATCTTTAAAGACATCCAATTAAAGATCTAAGTATATCTACACTTATTAAACAAGGTAATATAATTATAAATTAACTTTACAAAACCATTTATTATAAAATAAGTGTCATAATCCAAGACTATCTTTATTCTATTGTAAAAACCTTAACTTACTTTTTCAAACTTATATATTTACTAAAAACATTTAAAAATGATACACACACACACACACGCACAAACTAATTTATTTATAAAGCTAAGATATTTAATAAAATTCTAAAAAATAATTTAAAAAATATTATATTACAAATTTTTTTAATATTTAATTAAATAATTAACTAATTTTTTAAAAACTATATATAATATAAAATACTTATAATATGGTTTAAAACATGTATTTAAAATATTAATTCAAATATCTATTTTATAATTTATTTAAAAACTTCAAAAAGACATGTTTTCTTTTATATAAAAATAAACATTCTACTTTAATAATTCATAAAAATATATATAAATTCCAAATCACTTTTAAAATACTCTAATATAAGTTAAAAGAGAGTATTATAAATATTGAAGAGAAACACTTAAGTTTAAAGTCATTTCAAAGCAATTTAAAGTCTCAAATATAAACTACGACATTTGCCGAATGTTGTAAAATGTAATTAAGAGGAAAGATAGCATTTTAAAAGTGCTACGCTTGACTGCTATAAAAGACTATGGACTAGGCCAGTTTCGATACCATGAAAGTTTGATCAATTTTCTATATGATAACAAACTTTTTAGCATCCAATCTTTTTACAGTAACTAATATACATAATATACATCACTATCATAATGAGAAACCCCTATGGATCTCTATACAAAGTTCTATAAGAAATGCCGAATATAAGGCATTTTCGAAGTGCTTCTACAGCAACTATCGTTGTAAAACCGCTTCCAATTTAAGTGCGATTCAAATCAAATTCTAATAAAACCCTATATGATTTGTATCGAGGCTATGAAACATGTCAATAAACTAATACATCTCCATATACATCATTTACATATGTATTTTCTTTCCAAAGCAAGAATCATAAGAGAATATGCAATATTATATAGTTAAACAAATACTATAATATAAACAAGCATTATGCACTTCATATACCTTTTAAATGGTGAGCTATCTCACCCGTCAATAAGTAAATAACCAAGCTCAAGCTTCAACTTCCTACTACAACCTTGCAAGCACCCAAAACCCTTTCTACCTCTCACTTGCTCATGGCCTAAGGCACAAATAGCCTTAAATGCTCAAGGCCCTTGGTCCTTCACCCCTTTAGCTCACGGCCTCCACTAATTAACTTGATCTTCAAGCTTCCCATGTTGCATTAGGTCCTAGGCTTGAGTTTGGTGATGATTTGACTTCATCCGAGATGGTTTATGTGTAAAGAGAAATGATGAAGAGTATAGTTTTTTATGTAAATGAATTAGCAACCAATTTCCTAAGCCTTAAGGTGTTTATATAGACTTTGCCAAGAGGTCACCATCCACCTTCTACCTCCTATTTCTAGTCAAAAGCCATCCCCCCTCACATGACTTGCTTACACCTCATTACTTCATAAAATATCTTCGAAGAAATGTCTAAAACACCATTCATCAAAATATCTTCTCCTTAAACCATTTATTAATCTCTTGTTACTATTCACATTTAGTTAGCCATAAATATGAATGTTAGAACCTTGAATTTTGATGTTTTGATTGTGACAACTATATAAGTAAATATTATATGAACTAACTATATTTGTAGGAGAAATAATCTAACAGATTGCAGACCAGATTTCAGAGAGAATCTTCAGTAATACATTTAGTCTACGGTCCGAGTCTAGTAGTTCATACATGTTAAAATCTCTTCGAAGTTGTATATGCACGCACACACAATCTAAAGTATTTTCAAAAAATAGTTCATATGCTAAAGATTTCATAACGTAGTTCATATTCAAAAAGTTTTTGAAAAAATCTTTGATATGAAAAAAAAATCATTTAGCCAGCCGAAACATATAGTTCAGTAGACTGAATGACTGTGCACATTCACAACAAATATTGAACATTCAGACAACTGAAATTGATAATTCAGACGGCTGAATTACATGACTTTTGCACTATTTTTCTCTGATTTGGTTTTCAATCGATTCACCTGGCTGAATTATTCTACTCTGATGGCTGAATCTTTATAATGGCTATATTTTGAAAAGACACTTCACTTTAGCGTATAGAAACAACTCTTGATTCAAGAGTTGCTTTCGTATCCTTTGATCGCTACATTTCACGAATGATTGCAACTCTTAATCACTATATATAGCCATGAAATCAATTGTTTTATCACTTAATTCCGATTTTATTTCTTGTTCTTATTGTCTAAACAATCTTTTCATTTGTATTTATTATTTTCATTCTAATCACTTGCTCATTCAAGCAAACTTCTTTAGTGATTAAATAAACTTCCTATCTTCACGAATTACACAATATACCATAAAGGAGAAGATTATAGGAAGAGTGTATGTTATTAGCTTATCAGTGCTACTCAAGAGCATACTCAGTCTGAAGCAATTTTACTATTTGTAGTAGAAGTCCTGTTCGGTTGTTCAGGCGATTGAAGTCCAATTCTGTTGTTTAGGCGGTAGAAGTCCTATTCGGTTGCTCAGGCGGTGTGATACATGTTCCCCCAGGTCAAGTGAGGGTTTATAGTTAAATTCCAGAAGGAGTCTGGGACTGGACATAGAATGGGAAGTTTGAACCAATATAAAAATATCTGGTGTTATTTACTTTATTTTTTACTTTTATATTTACATTCCGCATTAGCAGATAACTTAGATAAGATTCCATATTATATGATCCTTAGTCACTTTCATTTGGTATCAGAGCAAGGTCATCATATAACCATAACACACTTATTTGATATTAAATTAATATGGAAAATAACACTAGCACAAGTTTAATTGAAGGTCAATCCACTACACGACCACCACTGTTTAACAGTTTGAATTATAATTATTGGTCAACTCGCATGAGAATTTATATGCAAGCAAATGGATATGATACTTGAAATATCACTCAAAGTGAATAAACTATACCTACTATACCATATGCACAATGGTCAAACACACAAAAATAGATGCTACTTCAAATGCAGAAGCCATGAATATGTTATTTTGTGCTTTAGACAAGAATGAATTTAATAGAGTTAGCATGTGTAAAACTGCTTATGAAATTTAGCGAACTCTTAAAATCACACATGAAGGAACAAACAAAGCAAGATTTCTATGCTTAAAAATTAGTTCTAAAATTTCAAAATGAAACTATAAATGATATGTATTCTAGATTCCAAGACATATATCATTCACTGTTAGCACTAGGAGAATAATACACCGATTTTGATATTGTTTCAAAAATCCTAAACTCTTTAATGGATGAATGGGAATGAAAAGTCTTAGCTATTGAAGAAGATAACGATATTTCTACCATCAAACCTGAAGAGTTAATAGGAAATCTCATGTCGTATGAAGTAAATTTGCAGGCAAAACGAGTTCAAGCCCAAGATAGAAATAACATAGCTTGCTAAGCTGAACAAGAAAATTCAGACTCAAATGAAGATGACATGGCATTTCTAGTAAAGAACTTCAAAAGTCTTTAAAATTTAGAAAGAGCAAGAAATTCGGAAATAATAGGAGAGACAATACCAACAAACCACCAGGTTCAAATCTCGAATGTTATGAATGTCATAAGAAGGGTCATATGTAGCAAGACTGTCCTGATCAAAAGAAAGACAGGTACAAGAATAAGAAGGACAAGTATAAGAAGAAGCAAGCATTCTCTGTTACATGGGATGATTCAGAATCGTCTTCATCATCAGATAGTTACACTGACAGTGATTCTGAACAAGCCAATGTCTGATTTATGGCTTCGACTAACGATGTAAGTGATCTAATGTTTGACGATTTAATAGATATAAACTCAGAACTATTCGATAAATTAAAAGAAGTTAAAAGAAAGTATAGAGATGCTTTAGAAAAACTAAATAGAAGTGAAATAGAAGTTGATATGCACAAAAATGAAAAGAAAATCCTAGAAGAAGAACTTGTTAAAACACAAGAATCTTTGTCTAATGTATCTTCTCAACTCTTTATGCTATCAAATGAAATTAAAGTTCAAAAAGAAATGAATATGACATTAGCTTCACAAAATCATGATTTAAAATTGAATGTCATAATTCTTGAATTAAGCAACATTAGTCTAAAAACCGAGTTAAAAAATATTACTAAAAATGTTTCTAACTCTAATAAAGGTAGACAAAATCTTTCTAAGATTATTAATAACTCTCAAACTACTTTTAATAAGTAAGGGCTAGGATATAAAAATTCCTCAAAGTCTAGTTCAAAGAGGAATAATTCACCATATAAAAAATTCAATATATATAAGAATTTTGTAAAAGCAAAACCAAAATCAAAGGTTTTCACTCAAAAGAAGGTTATTGGCAACACAAATACTATAAAAATTTGGGTACCAAAAACTAATAATAATTCAATAAAAAATAAGTATGTTTTGTCTTTTTAAGTTCAGTTCATAAAAAATGAAAATTTTACTTATAAAGGGAATTCTAAACCCATTTGGGTTTGGTTTCCTAAGATCTAACTCTTAGGACCCTAATAAAAGGTGGGTACCAATGTCATCTCTATATTTTTTGCAGGCACCAACTAAGAAAAGAGGAAAGTGGATACTTGATAGTGGTTGCTCAAAATATATGACAGGAAACAAAGATATGCTGACTAATATTATCTACTCAAATGGAGGATCTGACACATTTAGAGATAATTCCAAAGGATATATCATCGACATAGGCGATGTGAGCAATGACGGTACATCCAACTTACCTCTTATTACAATGTTATACTAGTCAAAAATTTAAAACATAATTTGCTGAATATAAGTCAACTATGCAATAAAGGTTTTAATATATCTTTTTATGAAAATAAATGTAATATATTTGATCAAAAAAATCTAATCTTTGAAGGAACTAGAGAACGAAATATATACATATTAAATATGAAAGTTAATCATAACACAATTATGTGTCTAGTAGCCAAAGAAAATGATCCTTGGTTATGCAACAAAAAATTTTGTCATATAAAATTTAAAGTAATAAACAAAATATCTAAGAATAATTTAGTAAAAGGATTACCAAAAATGAATTTTAAAGTAAATAGTATTTGTGATGCTTGTCAGTGAGGAAAATTAACCAAATCTTCTTTTAAATCAAAGAAAATAATTTATACATTACAACCACTTGACTTATTACATTTAGATCTTTTTGGACCAACTCAAGTACAATTCATAAATCATAATAGATATGTTTTCATAATTGTAGATGATTTTTCAAGATACACCTGGGCAATATTTATGAAAACAAAAGTGATACTTTTGAGAATTTTAAAATCTTTGCTAACAAAATATTAAGAATATAAAAATTAAAAACATTCGAAGCGATCACGGTGGCGAATTCGATAATGATATGTTTGAAAAATATTGTAATAAGAAAGGAATTATTCATAATTTTTCATTTCCTAGAACTCCACAACAAAACGGAGCTATAGAGAGGAAAAATAGAACACTTCAAGAATGCACTGGAACCTTATTAAATGGAAGCACTCTGCCTAAACATTTTTGGGCAGAAGCTATAGCAACTGCTTTTTATGTTTTAAATCGAGTCTCTATTAGATCATTAAAAAAACATACCCCATGTGAACTTTTAATGGAAGAAAACCTAATATATCATATTTTAAAGTTTTTGGTTCAAAATGTATTCTATTAAATAGAAAAGACCAACTTGGTAAATTTGATCCAAAATCCAATGAAGGAATATTCATTGGATACTCGGAATGAAGCAAGGCATACAGAATTTATAATAAAAGAACTAAAATAATCGAAGAAACACTTCATGTGTCATTCGATGAACATTTCAAATTTAATAATAAAAATGAAGATGAAGAAATAATTCCTAAATCAAACATCACAGAAGATGATATTGAAAATAAAATGAAAACAACAACTTACCAAATGAAAATGAAATTCGAACTCCATCAAGACTTCTAAGAAATCACCCAATTGAAAATATCATTAGAGAAGTAAATACTAACGTACGAACTCGAAATCAATTAGATCAAATGGTTCATGTAGCTTTCCTATCGAACATTGAACCCAAAAATGCTAAAGAAGCCTCAACGGATGATTACTAGATTATAGCTATGCAAGAAGAATTAAATCAATTTGAACGAAACAAAGTTTGGGACTTAGTTCCTAGACTTAGTGATCAAACAGTCATCGGTACTAAGTGGGTTTAAAAAAATAAAGCAGATGAGCAAGGGAATAATATTCGAAATAAGGCTAGATTAGTCGCTCAAGGCTGAATAATAAAATAAAGGGATTTCTGGTCAAACTGGTCAAACTTTGATTTTTAAACCTTAAATTTAAATATTTAAATTCTTCAATTTTATCTTTTATTATGAAAATAGATTTAATAACTTGAATACTACTTTTCTTTTCATTGAAAACGGATTTGAATTGTAAAAGTTATGTACATTTCAATTTTGAGTGCAATTTGATTTATTTAACAATTTTGTCTATTTTAAATAATATAAATTACATTTTCTTTGTCATATTTTATTTTAATTTGTGTTAATATGTTATTTTATGGATACTTTGTCCTTTAATATTTTTAAAAGTGATAATAAAATTTTTCCAAAATTTATTGCATTTATTTTTTATTTTTAAAAGGCTAGTTTCTATTTTTCTGCTATTTTCTTAATTTAAATTATATTTAATTAAAATTTATTTATTTACTTTTGTGAAATCATTTTTATTTTATTTTATTATCTTTATTTATAAATATTTCTAAGTCCGTATAAATCTTCCAAAGTTTATCCTGTTTATTTTCAAATTTTCTAGACTAGTTTTCATTTTGTACTATTTTCTTATTTTAATCATATATAATTAATATTTATTTATTTATATTTTGTATATTTGTTATATTTTCGAATTTTAACTGAAATTATATGTATTTTCAGATATTTAAACTTATAAAAAGAAAATATGGAAATATGAAGAGTTTGTGACTTTTGTTATTCCTAGTCTTTTTGTATTCGTGCCTTTTCATTTTCTAACCAACACTTGCCTTTACTATTGGCTGACCTTATCATTTTCTTCAGCTGATTACTTCCTTCCATTTTCATGTAAAAAATAGCTTCTTACTCCAAAAATTTTGGCCTCCACACCTGAACAAAAATTTGGTAAACTTCTTCTTCTTTTCTACTCTTTTTCTTCTTGTTTCTTATGATTTTTGCACTTGCCTTCAACTTTAGGTAGCTTGGCCTTGCTCCTCCATCACCATGGCTGCCTCCAACACCACCACATCAGGCCACCATCTTCACCAGCCCACTGACCATCCATAGCCATGGCCATATATGATGTAGATCCACCAAAAATTGAGCAAACATCCACCTAAAACCCTATAGCCTAGCACCTATTGCCTTCCCCACTCCAACCACCACCTTGGCCGCCTCTTGCATCACTTCCACCAGCACCTACCTAACCCAAAGCCACTGCCACACCATTCTCCAGTCCACTACAGGCCTGGTCGTGCCCATGTTGCATAGGGTCGAACCATTTGTGGCATAGAAACCACTTGTAGTTGCCTTGTTTTGAAATTCAAGCACATACCCTTCATCTCCTCCTTATATTGCTATGGCCGACGCCTATATGGATTTAACCTGATCCAAACCTGATCCAAAACCATCCCATAACAGTGCTTTTCCAGCCTATTGTTGAAGCATATGATGTTGAATGCAAGTGCAAAAGCTCTAGCTTTGAATCGGGTAGTTATTCCTAGCATTGTTTTGTAATATTTCGGTTTGTAATTCATGTTTGTATTTGTTTTGTTTGATATTTAACAAGGAAATTAGCTTTGGCTCTCCCACTCTCAAATCATTGTCGTGTTATCGTGCCTTTGAAGTTCCTTGTTTGTGCAATTGGTTGTCATCTCCAGCTTATACAAGTGAGTAATTCTCACCAGACGATGTGTACTTATATAACTAGTAAACTGACACCATTTGAATCTGTAATTTACATCATCCTGTTATAACTGCCATATTATATTCATATGATGTTCACACCTGTATTTACACCTGTTATACCATATGTTACTATTATATCATGCTATTCTGTTATTTATATCAGTTTATCACACTGCAAGTTCCCTGTAGATTAGAATCACTATGGGTTGAAATGATACATACCCGAACGGACTTTAGAATAGGGGAAAATCGTTATAGGCTGAAATGATAGGCCTGAGCGGTGTTCATTTCATTCTTACTTGGGATTGCAGGTTTGAAATGATTAAACCCGGATTTTTCTTTGTAATTACTGATTGAAAAGATATAGTATCTGTATTACTTTACCTAGGCTAGAAAATGATTTACAGACCCGTGGTTAAAATATGTTTTCTAAAATTTTTAAATTATTTTAGAAATGTAAATATTATAATATTTTGATTTCAACTTAATTAAAAATGATTTTTGTAAAGTATTTTGATTTTATGAGAATTTATAAGTGAAATAAATAAATGGTAAAGTTGGAAATTTGAAATGTAAGTTATTTTGGAAATTCTAATTTGGTGATGAAATGGAATTTAAATTTAATATGAAATATGATAAATTTATGATATTTGGAATTAAAATGAATTTAAAATGATTTTATAATATATATTAATGATTTTTGAATAAAGTTAAAATGTGAAATGAATGAATATTTAAGTTGAAATTTTGATATAACTAAAATTGGAAATTTGT
This sequence comes from Allium fistulosum, assembly GCA_030737815.1. Taxonomy (NCBI): domain Eukaryota; kingdom Viridiplantae; phylum Streptophyta; class Magnoliopsida; order Asparagales; family Amaryllidaceae; genus Allium; species Allium fistulosum. Next base: position 284,108,160 of record CM060904.1, on the reverse strand, counting down.
GAATTTGGCTTAAAGGTGAATTTTAAGTTAAGTAAATACAAATGGAATTAAGTTATATAGGGAAATTTAAACTTAAGTGTTAAGTTAATTTAATTTAATGAATTTAAAATTTAATATTGGAATTTAATAAGTGAATTATTATTAAATTTTGATTTTTTTGAATGGAGGTTTAACTTTATAAAATCATGAATATAAGGGTATTTGAATGATTATTTTAAAAGTGAAATTATATGATTTTATAAGTTAAAAATGATTTATATAAAAATATAATTGTTTGTGAAATTATACTGAATATTTGAAGTTAATTAACTGCATTTCTGAAATGCTATTATTTCTAATGTAAATGATAATACAGCATTTGTAAATGTTGTAGTTGATAATAATGAACCAAATGGCTAAATTTAATTAAAGGCTATTATGGCATTTTTGTAAATGTTATAATGGTTGAATTTAACTAAGTTTATTTGAAACTAATGTAACCCTATTACAGCATTTTAAATGCTGTCTTTTGGTAAATTGAACTGTTTTAGATGTGACTTTCCATAGCATTTTCTAAATGCCGCGAAAGTTGAATTTTCATTGTTTTAATTAATTTAAGTGAACGAATGAACTTTGAAAGATTAAAATTTTGGAAATTTAATAATTTAATTATTAAATATAATAACTTCATTTTTATGATTTAAAATGAAGTAATTTGTTTCGTAATATAAACTATTTTGAAATGTGATATTTTGAAATGGATTTTTGAATGATATTGAATTTTGAAATGATATTTGATTTCGAAGTATAAAATACTATTTTGAAATTTTAACCACGGGATGTATTTGATTTATGGTTTAACTGATCCTTAGAGGATGGGCGATCCCAAGCATCCTTTAAGTTATTGTGCATTACTACTACAGTTCACTTGAGTTGGTTTACATTATATAAGTATATATGTCCTGACTCGAGTGTTTTGTATTTTGCTTTACGCTCGGGTCAGCCTGAGTATTTACAGCTTAGCTTTGGATCTCTTTCTGGAGCTAGGAATCGTTGGAGATTCTGCTTATCTAGTTATCTATCCATTTCAGTTTCAGTTGTTCTATTTCAGCTCTGGTATTATAAACTTCTATGTATTTGAGATTTCTATTATATATGTTTTCAGACTGATATTATGTATTTTGTTTTGAGAGTTTGTTATAGTAGCTTCATGAACTACTATGGTATTTTAATTTCCGCTGCGAGTTATTCTGATATTCTGTGTCTGTGATTCTGTATTTGATTTTATTGCTCCAAATTTATTTACAATATGTTATTTTGAATTATTCAAGTCAGACATGTGTGGATTATTGTCGATTTGAATGGTCCAAAATAGTGGGTCGTTACAGCTACAATCAAGAAGAAGGAATAGACTACGAAGAAACATTTGCTCCTGTAGCTCGACTAGAAGCAATACAAATCCTATTATCATTTGTATGCTTCCATAACTTTAAACTATATCAAATGGACGTAAAAAGTGTTTTTCTAAACGGTTTTATAAATGAAAATGTGTATGTAGAACAACCACCACTATTTGCACATGAAAAATTTCCAGACCATGTTTATAAACTAAAGAAAGCTTTATACGGTTTAAAACAAGCATCTCGTGCTTGGTACGATCGTCTTAAAAGTTATCTTATAAATTCTAGTTTTAAAATTGGAAAAGTATATCAAACTTTATTTACAAAACAAGATAAAAACGATATTGTAATCATACAAGTTTATGTAGATGACATTATTTTTGGTTCCACAAACAAAAAATTATGTCAAGAATTTTCAAATATTATGACAAGAGAATTTGAAATGTCTCATATGGAAGAACTTTCATATTTTCTTGGTTTACAACTTAAACAACCAAATAATGGAATTTTTATTAATCAAGAAAAATATTGTAATAATCTTATAAAACGTTTTGGTATGGAAAACACTTATGCTAAACCAATTCCTATGAACACTATGGTACATCTCGATCGAGATGAAAATGGCGTAAGTGTTGACCAAGAACTATATCGAAGTATGATTAGATCCTTACTTTTTTTAACTGCCAGTCATCCAGATATAATGATGAGTGTATGCTTGTGTGCACGATTTCAAGCAAATCCCAAAGAATCACATTTGCGAGCAGTGAAACGAATTTTGTGCTACTTAAGCAAGACTAAAGACTATGGTCTCTTTTACCTGAAAGAATATCCTTTTGAGTTAGTATCATATAGTGATGCTAATTTTGGAGGATGTCCGACGGATTGAAAGAGTACAAGTGGTACTTGTCATTTCATTGGATAATCTTAAGTATCTTGGTTTAGTAAGAAACAAAATTGTGTTTTACTTTCGACGTGTGAAGTGGAATATATTTCTGTGGCTTTGGCATGTGCTCAAGTAATATACATGCTGCAAACACTACACTATTTTTGTGACGACCCAGAATTTTTGATATTGGAAATCAGAATATTTAATTGATTTTAAATATTTGAATGTTAGTTTCACTTGAAAATTCAAATATTAGAATGAATTTGGCAATTTAATTATTGAATTTAATTTATTGCAGTTGGGTAAAAATATTGAATCTTCAATTTTTAAGCTGATTAAAAATAATTTCAAGGCTTAGAAAATTCATATTTATGATACTGAAGGTAATGGAACTTTCAGAATTGAATTTGAAACTGTTTTGTTCAGTTTGAAAATATATCATTTAAATCGATATTTAAAAATAGCCTTCCGAGGCACAGTCTCGGAATTCGGCGAAACCAGTTCCATTGGATCCGTAATATTGTATTATTATCGGATTTCAATTTTCGTAGTATTTGGAGTTGTTGTGTGATCATACTGTGAGCAAACGCGCTGAAAATTTTATCGAAATTTAATTTAATAACTGGGTTCAAAAATCTATCTTCTCCATACGATCGAATTAGGACTCGAAACCTTTTCCATTGCGTTCGGAATAGGCGTATAACATTATAAACGCCTAGCGGCACGCCTCGATAGGATATCGAAATTTTGAGTTGCAAATTCGTGACGATTTAAATTTGAATTTGAATTTAAATTGAATATATATCTATACAGTTAACTTCAGCCGAAATTATTTCACATCGTAGTTTTTTCCCTTTTATTTCGAAAACACTGTAGCTCTGCAAAATTCTTTCGCAAGGCATATTTCACTCGTTTAAAAAATCATATCCTCGTTCATCCTTATCCACAAAACTTCAGTTCTAAAAAAAAATCTGGAGCCTATCTCCTTTCCATCTCCAGTTGAATGAAACCAATCTCCTTTCCAGCTAATCGTTCAAAATCGAATTCAAAACCAAAGAAAAAAATCAATCGTTCGTAAATAAAAATGGCCGATTATAACGTTCCTCTCGTTCGAACATCGAACAAACTCAGTTTCCCTCTTCCCTTTCAAAATCGAATTAGAATGGTGGATGAAATCGCGAAGTGAGTGGCGGTTGGCATCGTGATTTGATGTTTGGGTGGTTTCGATCGCGACCAGGGGAGGACGCGCGCTCGCGCATGTAAGGAGAAGGGCGAAGCTTGAATTTATCGGGGCCGGTGATGTTTGTGGTAGTGGCGATCAGTTAGTCGAATCGCTATGCATCACGAATCGCGTGGAGGTGTCGTGGCGAAATGGGAAGTCGACCCAGTGAAGGGTTCGCCGTGGATCTGAGGGTAGCAACGACAGTTGCTCGGCGACTCGATGTAGGGCATGGCATCGCTAAACTCAAGCGTGGGTGGATATTGAGTCGAGCTAGAGCAAAGTCGAAGAGGAGGCGTAGACTATTGAACGAGGCCGACGTGGTCTCTGGATGAGGCCGTGGAAGTTGCAATGTCGTTTGATTATCAGGTTTCGGCACGGTCAGTGAGGTAATAAATTTTTAGTTTATTTTTGAAATTCAAAATCAATTGATATGTATTAAAAGTAATTGTCAGTAAAGAAAAAAAATATAAGTACAGTAAGGAATAAAGTAATTCTGTTCTAGATTAATAAATGTATATTTTAAATTTACCAATTTATTAAAGGAAATTTAGTTTAAATTTAATAATTAGTTAATTCAATCTATTAAATGGGAATTAATTGTTCAATAGTTCAAATATTAATAAACCTTATAATGTTTATACAAGGTCAATATCTAAAAGAAAATAAGCCGGAAATGGAAATGAGTTGGAATGGACTGCAAATTAAAATCAAAGGTGAGATATTCTCACCCACTTGACTGTTTGATTAATTTAAATAGTTGAATTTAAATTCTGGATGTGTTTGGATGAATTGGATGATTTATTTATTGATGATATTAGATATAGTACGATATCTATATATATATATATTTGGTGATTGATTTCCCGCATTATATAGCGGATGAGACCATATGCGCCGCATAATAGCGGATGATATTTTATTAATCCCATATACCGCGATATTCCACCTCGAAGTGGAATGGGTATTTAATTGTTGTGCTAACATCTGTGGATGTAGGGAAACAGGTTGGAGGGATCCAACTGGATTCCTCAAATTGTATGAATTTGTTTCATATGTTGTGTGATGATTTATTGAAAATCTATGAATGATTATATTGATGATTGAATTGGTTGAAGGCTATAATTTAGCCGAATGTATTTTTGGTATCGTTGGATACCAAAAATAAATAAAATTGGATTTTTGAAATTAAAGCAGGAAATTTTAAGTGAATCCCTTTTGAAAGAATTGGGTGAATTTGAAATCATAAAATTGATTTTTGAAATCTTATCGAATTATTTTCAAAATATGGTAAAAGATATTAATAAATGGGTTTTGAATAATATTGTGTAAAAGTTGAAGAATTCATTGAAAATGGAATTTTAAATAATTTGGAAAGAATACAGAGATTATTTAAAAGGTGATAAATTTCTAGAAATCAATTTGATAATTGATTTGGTATTTGAAAATAAATCTTTGGGAAATCGATATGAAAATTTATTTGGTGTTGAATGAAAATGGATTTTGTGTTGAAATAGATTTGGAAATCGATTTGTAAAAGGATTTGGTATTTGGAAATAAATTTGCAAATGGTTTGTTATTTGGAAATAAACTTAGAAATCAATTTGCAAATGTTCTGTTCTATTGAAAATTGACTTGGGAATCAATTTGTAAAATTGATTTGGTATTTGAAATAAATGGAAGAATCAATTTGAAATTTTATTTGGTGTTGAAATAAATTTAGAAATCAATTTGAAATTTGATTTGGGGGTTGAAAGTGAATATTTGAGAAATCATATATAAGTGGATATTTGAAAATTTAAATTCACAGTGGAAATAAATAATATCGGGGATTTTATTCCGGGAGTGAAAAGTGATTTGAAATTTGTTTTCAAAGTGATGAAGTGTGGAAAATATATATCTCGCAAAGATATTTTGAAATTAATAATTTGGGAAAATTATTTAAATTGGTTGATTGTTGTGAATGTTGTTTGATAGTTAAATAACCGACTATCAATATTTGCCTTTGAAATGGCATTTGAATTTGTTTTAAAACTAGCGCTCATTATTCGGTTTAGCCGGGAGAGGACTTTGTGTCATATAACCCATTTCGAATAATGATACGACGTTGTTGATTGCAATTGAAGACCGAATTTGCAAGGGCTTCTTCCTTTATTGGACGAAGTGTCTTCGATTCTGTTCGAACCCGGAACAGACTTGTATGGTCGTATGTTTGACACTACACTTTGAGATATAAAGCAGATTTCTTTCAAATACATTTCTGTTTGGTGGCGGAGAATTTATTCTCTTAGCTTAACACCCTTCTCTGAGACGTACGAGCTAAGAGGTTATGTAGTTGAAGGTTATCAGTGATATACTCCCAATTTGGTAGTGTGGCATGCTAAGTGCTGCTGTGTGTTGATGATCATTTGTTGATCATTTGTGATCAAAGCATGGCTTTCGTGTAAAGCGTAGCTTTGTGGACGAGACCTCATCGAACCTCACACCCCGGAAATGGTCGAAACAGGAAAGATGCGGCAAGGTTATGAGGGTTGCACCCTTTAGGGTATGTCATTTCCATTTGGAAAAAGGTGGTATCAGGTATGGAGCCCTGATATTTAACCTGTGTGGTTGCTGCAATCTCATTTACTGTGTGGTTGTTGCTTTGTGATCGAGGGCCCTCGGATAAAGGTCACAAATGACCGGGGGGTGGCATACTCAAGTAGTAGTTACCTAGTAAGAGGTAACCCGGCCTTGTGTTGGTAGAGAGCTGGTTAAGTTCTCGGGTTGTCCCTCTAGAGGCGTACCCATGTGGCATAGGAAGTTCCTTAGCCTGACCATTTGTTGGAAAATCCAAAGAAACAATACGAACCTTGTACGGTTTTAGTTGTATAACCTGCTATGGAATGTGGCGGTAACCTGCTATTGAACATAGTAGCTATAGTAGGCATACAATAATGGTTTTATGCTAGCTAAGATTAATATTATACTTTCGAAATGGTTTCCACACTAGGCACTAATGATAATATTAAAAAGATTTTGCGTATCAAGCATGTTTGACTATCATAAGGAGAAATCTCCTCCAATTCCGCGTTTGCATTGTGTGTGTGGCAGGAGGCCTTATGGTAGTTTCACTTTCCAAAAGCATTGCGGAATTTCTTTTATTTTCTTTGTGAAAATAATTGTTTTTAAGATCTCACACCAGTCCCACGACTGACCTGGAGTTTATTGTTCCCTTTCTAAACTCTGGGTGCCCATAATTTTCCACACGAGCAGCCTAGGGTCAGGTTATCCATTGGATCTGGATGGATTGCTGTGGAGATCTGGAGGCGAGCTGGATGGCGAGACGTATCACTTATACTAGTATTATTCCGCTGCGTATTCTGTTATGTGGACAAGTTTCTATAACTGTCCAGTGATGTGTGTTGTTGTTGTAAACTCTGATGATGTATTGTATAAACTGATATAGTTCTTTGTTATAAAGATTATTCATTCATCTATTATATATTGTTCCGCTCCGAATGTGAGATTCTGATATTTTTTCTGTTTCTTTTTCTTTCTTTCTTCTTCTACCTCTTCTTTTTAACCCTAACAATTCGATTCTCCGGCATTCGATAGTTCGGCAGTTGATACAGTGGTTGTATTGATGTCGACTTTCGGGCGTCGAAAGATCGGATTGTTACAAAGTGGTATCAGAGCAATTGGTTAAGCGACAACCTTGGCTCTATTGGGTGTTACTCCTTAGAGATAGAGTCAGTAGTACTCTAGAATGAGTGTGAGTGTAATAATAGATATGAGCGCGTATTTGTTAGCGAATACAAAAATTTGTTTTATATTGTGTTGACTTATCGGTTGATTGTTTATAGATTCTGGTCGGTGCAGTTTGGCCAGCTGTAATCGATAGGGGTTTCTAAACTCTTAAACAAGATAAACTGACACAGTATTGTTTTAAATAGGGTAAATGAAATAATTTTACCCAAAACTATTTTTGTATAGAAAAGAAATCATTTTCCGTAAATTATTATAGTATATGGATGCTTGGTTGTTAGGAAGTGATAATATTGAAATATTATCATTATTGTATGGAAACGGAATAAGAAATAATGGTATAACCAAAGATTTGGAGGTAAATTCATTTAACGAATGAAATTTATAAATATGAATTGAAAGGATAATGAAATGAATTCATATACGAATGAGATTTGTAAATGTAAATTGTAAATGTGATTTATAATTTGAAATAGAATTCCAAGAAGATATTTGAAATAAAATTCATTAATGGAATGAAGTTTATAAATGAGTTTTATAAATTGAAATGAAGTGCCAGAGTAATTTTTGCAATATGGATTAAAGGATTTGGATTGAAATTTCAAAGGATTAAATTTCCTAATTTGAAAATGGTTTCCAGAAGTCTGGGAAATAATTATTTGAGAAGTATTTTTGAGTTGGATATGAAATCTAGTGGGGTTTGAAATTTAAAAATATTTGGGAAGATATTTTGAAGGGACATAATTAATTTCAAAGTTAGTTTTGAAATGTGAGTAATTGTTAAAAAGACTCAGGATTTTTTTTAAAATGTTATGGAATGTAAATAAGTTTGATAACTTATAAAAATATTTGAAATTTGTTTGGAATGAGATTCAAATTGAAAAGGAATGAATTTGTGAATGAACAAATGAGGTTACATTTGTAAATAAATGAATTGGAATTGAAAAATGCAATGAGATTTGATTTTAATCAAGTTGAATAAAAATCCAAACTTGGAAAAAAAATAAAATAAAAATGGATTTGATTAAATGGAAAATCAAATCAAAGATTTAAATTGGAAATTGTTTACAAGGAAAATGAACTTGAGTTTTGAGTTGAAATGACTTAAGAAATATTTGGACAAAAGCGTTGTTGTCGAGTTTTGTGAAATGGTTTTGGATGAAATTTGTTTGGATTAATGAAATAAACCGAATGTGAATATGGAATGCAAATTGAATTGAATGGAATCAATTGGAAATGAAATGGAATTAAAATAAATTGAGTTGGTATCAATTTAAATTAGTTATAAACTAGAATGGATATTCTATTAAGTTAATATCGTTGAATTTGCATCTAAATGGTTGTCGTTTGACGCAAATGAGGTTATATAAAATTCTATGAGTTATTAAAAGAAAATAAAAATTGATTTTTGAATCGATTGAAATGAAAGTGAGTTGTAAATCACTTGAATTGAATAGAAATGATGTGCGATATAGTTGTAAGAAATTTAATTTGTATCGAAACCATATAAATTGCTAATGGAAAGAATTTTGAATGTTTTGCTTATGGAAACTATGTGTTTACTGTTGAGAATAAGTGAAATGTTAATAGATTTCCTATATATGTCACTTACGTGTTTAAATTGAGTAAGTACAGGTTTTTGGAAGCCGTTTGGCTGCATTTGGTTGCGCAAATAGCTAAATAAATAGCCGCTTTGCTTAAAATGCTAATAGAGGTACTGTGACGACCGCCCATGACCCCTGCATCGAATCTAGAGATAGTGCGCTGTAAAGTGTGCCAGGCGACCATGGACGATTGTCAAGGTAAAAAAAAACAACAGAATCTATCGTATTACTCACAGCGCATAGACAAAATACAATAGAAAATATATATAGAGAAGCTTCACAGAATAGAATGCCATCATATAAAACTTCATAATAGTTGAATACAAGCATCTGAATAGTCAATACAACAAGCCTCACTACATATCACTCAGAGAATACAAAGCAGCGGAACATCCAGTACATATAGTAAGAAATAATATGCAATAATCCAGCTCGTCTTCGATATCAACACCGTGGAAAGCAAGATCAGCACCTATCACCTGCTACCTAGTCTGCCCGTCCCAAAATGGACGAACAGCCCAAGGCAATAAGAATTAAAAACATAAAGCCTTGAGTCAGACAACAGTCTTAGTGAGCAGTAAATTAACTAACAACATACCAAAAGAGCATAAAGGAAAAGGAATAGGAATACAACCCTCCCACTCCAACCTCGTTCTACAGTGATAGCCCCCAGACACACACTAAGCAGAAGCAAACATATCAGAGCATACAATTTAAGTAAAGCAATTATCACTCGAGTCAAGGGCGATGTTTTCCAAGTACAAACCCCCAAGGCCTAAACCAAGATCAGATAAGCACCCAGAAAATACCGCTCTTGAGTCCGAATGATGATACAACCAAACATCCATGACTCTGGCTATCACTGTTGTCATTGCTTCGGTTTCACCGTTAATTGAATGACCGGCACATTCTTTCAGCCGTCCGTCAAGGGCTAATGGAAACCCCGGTTCTAGACATAACTCCCGCACGTCGTCGCAGCCCGTGCCTAGGACTATCGAATCTGCCCAGAGTACTCGACCATCAACAGTTGGTCGTTGGGACTATCGAATCTTCCCAAACGTACCCTTGCTTAGAGCATGCTAGAACCTTCAACAACGATGAGACCCAAGCCTCCTAGTCATCCTCCTTGACGACTATTCTTACATCCATTCATTATCCTCAACTCGAATCATATCACCGAGTTATCAACATGCTTGGAATGATCCCATCTGGATTAAACCAAGTCTTCATCACATGATTGTCTCGCTTCATCACATCTTCGCAAGGCCTCATCTCAACATCACATCATCAAATCTACGCATAAGAGCTTCATCATCCCGCTACATATGCCACGAGCAGCTTTCCCAATTAAAGAGCCTTTCTCTTAGCTTTTGAATCATCTTCGGTCTAAATCAAACCATCAATCATCTAATTCATAACAATCAATCAAACCAAACATTAATCCAAGCAATCAAGCATTCAAATATGATCTAAGTAGATAATTATGACAATAATGGCATTTTCGTAATTAAAGAGTTGAAAGTCCAACAAGCATGAAAACATGAACAATATCTCTACAAACTTGATGAATGAACTTGCATAGGTTAATATGTGATAAAATGGATGTAACATCATCATGAACAATGGATCTATATGGATCTACACTTAGGATGAAGAAAATGCATGGAAATCACTATTTTAACACCAAATCGAGCCAACAATCCGATATACTCCTTTGGATCCGTGTGAGAGATAATCACCACTCACCAAATCACCTAAACAAACCCAAATCAACACGCTTCAGATCTGGACAGCGAAGGATCAACCTCGATCTATCACCAATCCGCTTCAAACGATGAAATCTAACTTCAATGGATGAAGATCTTCAATCTAAGCTTTTGAATCTTCAATTTGATCTTCAACTTGGATGGATGGAAGCACTAGATTAGAGTGGAAAAAAGAAGTGAAGAAGTGTAGAAGTCGAGCTCTCAAAATGGCAGCACTTCGTCGCTTCGAAATTCGGATCCCAAAAAGTGAGAAAAACCCTTCCTATTTATAGCAGAAATTCCCTTAAGTCGCTCGGAGTTAGGTCGTCCACGACCTATGACCTAAAACCCACCGACCTAAAGACTTACCAACCTACGACTTAACAAAACCCCCAGCCTCTACGACCTAACCAAAAGCGCATCCGCGACCTAGCGCTTAAGCACATCTTTGACCTAATGACATAATGCAACAACGACCTAACTGCTAAGTTGAAATGACCCTCCTATTTCCACCCTAATTTCATAAGGATTTTTTTTTGCTAAGAGATGATATATAGATATATCATTCATTGCAAATATCTTTTCCAAGGTCATTTTCTTTTTCCAATAAACAAAATATATCCAGGATCAAAATAACTTACCAATATAAATATATCAGTGTATATCTAATAACATACACATACATATGAAGATGTATGTGATCTTCTTATCTAAGTTCAGAGTGTATACTTCATTTTTTGTACAAGAACATTCTGTTTGATTTAGATTTTTAGCAATTCAGATAAATTATTGTATTCAGATTTTTGGCCATAATATCCACTAGAAACATGTACTTTAGTCTGTCATTAGGATTAAGAAATGATCAAGTAATAATCAGTGGTAAACAAGCTTTTAATATAGATGATTATGTTAAAGTCTGGATAATATCAAATTCAGTATAAAAGTAAGTGGATCCTAAGTGAACACAAGCAACATCTAGGCGTAATGGAAACGCGCCTAACTTATACATGAAAGGTCACGAGTTCGAGTGCTATGCTGGTCGGTTCAAACACAATTTTTGGTTTTTCTTTTTATTTTTCTCCTGTATGGTTGAAATCTGATACCTACCTATAATTGTGCATATATATTTGATTTTGCCTATAACCTAACATACAAAACAATTCTTTTTACATAACTATTTTTAAAACCCATTCCTATAACTGTTTTAAGAATTTAAATTTATATTTTTGCCCAATTTATCAACATGTACACAGGTATTTATGTACATGTCATTACCTTTGCCCAGTTTCCAGAAAACTGAGTGAAACAATTGCTAAATGTACTATGCTTTGAAATGCATCTATATTTTCAAGATACAGTCTATCATGATCAACCAATACTTCATTTAGTTGAGGCTGGTTAACTCATGAGTCTTGTATATGCTATACACTAGTTCAAAAACAAGGGAGATACCTTTCATTTCATTCTATCTGAAGCTTTTAGAAAAACATTTTACTTTTCCTAATTCAATTCAGAAATGAATTCAGATTTATTTACAAAGCATTTCAGTAAAAAGAAAATAAAATCCTTTAAGTTTACTTCTTGCTAAATCCAGATTTTAGTTCTAAAACTCAGTGCTCTGTTATGTCTCAAGGTTAACTAATACATAATATAAATTATACAAAACAGTAGCTCAACTACATGTGCATATTTCTCTTCCAAACATTCATATCAATAATTAAAATCATTTCATTGTTTCCCAGTCAGATTTTTCCTTTGAGATTTTAAACCTTAGTGCATAACAATATATTTAACATGATACAACTAGTTCATCTAACCATAATAGAATTCATTACATGACTGGAAGTCTTAGAAACATAATATTTTTCCTGAATACATGCAGATATAATCAATTTAAACTCTTATTGAGACTAGCTAGCATGTTCATTCACTCCTCCATAAAAGCCATAACTTCATTTTTACTTAGTGCTTGGGTTACCTGAAAGAACATAAGTGGCTGCCTCATTTTAAAATGAGATACCCCAGATGCCATGAGCAAACAAGGGTCAGATCTATGATCTGGTATGAATAACATCAATTCATTCATGATATTAAGCAATAGAGAATATAAGGGTACTAACTTGTTATTTAAGCAAATTTCTGCAATCAAATATTTTAACATAGTATAATTAAGTTGATTCAGGTATGATATATTCACTTATCATTCCTTCACTTGCATACATAATCATGCAAACATGATTATCTATTGGCATCAATTTCATTTACTGGAATCATCTTGGTTCCATACCATTCAACCTAAGAAATATCCACATTCCTATTTCTTCATTTACAGGTTGTAATATTCAATTTAAATCCCTGCCTCATCTGCTATTAAGGAATCACTGGGACACATTGCAATGAACTAATTCACATCATTGCACAAAGATCTCAGGGCTTAAACAAACCATGTGCCAACTTGCATACTTCAAATATGACAAGCATTCCAGCAGTCATCTTGGCCTTCCCTTCCCTAGTTTATTTACTAGTGTATTGTCTTAAATCCTAACATCAAATATGCTAAGTGAACATGTCACTGCAAACATGGAAACATTCATAATTTCTTCTAGCATAATTTCCCCTCAGAAATAATCAGACAGTCATTTCCTAAATGGGGTCAATATGTCTTGATCTTAGTAAATATAAGAACATTTTCAACTGTAAAAGAGGCATGGCATGTTATACTGATCTGCAAGCCTTTATGATTGATTCAGATTCAAGATCTGGTTCAATCATAATTTTAGCTTGTGGGTTTTTTTTTTATTAAGGGCTCAGCACTTAGAAAATTTCTATTGCACCCTTAACATTTTTCTTTTCAAGCCTCAGCACTTATACCAAGTATAATGCAGCTCCAATCATTTTTATAAGGTTTCCATGCCATAGATCTATAACAGTTGAGAGTATTCTCTATATAATTTTTAAGATCCTAAACTTTAACATTTATGAGTATAAATAAAACAGTATGATACTCATCCAAAGACAAATGTCTCAACCAATCAAAGATCATCAAAATCATCCATATTAAATCATATCAGATTTAAAATAAAACATCCAAAAAGCATTGATGAAATCATATACATCAAAACCAGAAATACATAAATGGCAATATAAAAAGTGGCTGCCTCAACTCAGGTCTTAATGCCATGAACTCAGTGAGATTACTCACCTAAATGTTTCTTCTTATTAATCCAGAAAATTCTTGTTTGAGTGTTTTCTCCTTCCTTTCAATATTTTCTTCTTCTTTTCTTATTTTTATGCAGCTCGGGGTAAAATAATTCTTCTGGCTAAACTGCCTATTTATAAGCATTTTTCCTCTAGGGTTTTATTGAAACAGAATTCCATTTCTGTCCTGGCTTAGCATCATGCATTTTTCATTCATATTACCCCGGCCATATTAACCAATTTAAAAGCTGCATTTTCTTTCTTTTACTTTTTCAGAAAATGGCCACTCACTTAGTCATGTCAAAAGTGTGACTATTCTATTTATTTTAATTATTTCTGAAAATCCCCTTTGCTATTTTTGCCTACACAAGCATATTGACTTGTATCACATTTCATGTCATTTTAATGTTATGGTTTCACTTGCTAATATATATATATGTACTTTTCAGTATTTAAAAATGTATATTTGTATACATATCTTATCTAGGCTTATTTTAATTCCTCTTTTAAATTCAGAAACATATGCACCTATATGTATACAAGTTTACAATATATATATATATATATATATATATATATTATTTTCTTTTCTGGGTTTTAAATAAATTTGTTTACTGATCTAAAGTAAAACTTACTTTTCTTATTTTCTAAGATGACCCATAAAATCTCAGAAATCAAATAACCATGTTGCAAAAATCATGTTTGTATTGCTCTTTAATTCTTGTTTTAAATCCAAGAAATCTGGAGTTCTTTCTTGTGCCATTTCAGTGTGCACGTGCACACATATACTTGCACACTATTTATTCCAGAAATTTCACCATATTTAAATCTAAATATTTCAAAATTTAATCATTTTACAAAAATGATTTTTCACAAAATTTTGGGGTATTACATTCACCCCTCCTTTTAGGAATTGTGTCCTCACAATTTTTCTAACATTTAGTAAGCATCATTTTTCTTTTCTGAAAACTTATCAAATATATGCATAAGCAAACAAATTCAACCATATCAACCATGCATAACAAATAATTTTTCCAGAAGAAAAAAAAATACCTTTTAATTTGCAAAAAGCTTAGGATAATCCATTCTAATCTTATCCTCTAACTCCCATGTGCAGTCATTAGGATCACTACTCCACTGGATCTTAACTAGTTTCAAGGTTTTGCTCCTTAATTTCTTTTCTTCCTTGGCTATAATCCCCACTGGTTCTTTTTCATAAACCAAGTCAGGATTTATTTGAATTTTGGTAGGCTTTTCCAAAATGTCTTCCTTATCATGTACCCATTTTCTAAGTTGGGACACATGAAAAACATTATGCATTGCTTTCATCTCCTCTGGTAGTTCTAATTTGTAAGCCAATGAACCAATTCTTTCCAGAATTTTATAGGGTCCAACATACCTTGGTGTAAGCTTACCTTGCTTGCCAAATCTCATGACTTTCTTCATAGGTGAAATCTTGATGAAAACAAAGTCTCCCACTTCATATTCCACTTGCTTTCTCTTCCTATCTGCAAATTTCTTTTGCCTATCTTGAGCTGCTGCTATTCTTTTTCTTATTAACCCAATTTTCTCTGTGGTTTCTTTAACATATTCAGGTCCAAGAATAGCCCTTTCTCCAGCCTCTACCCAGCATATAGGTGATAAACATGGCTTGCCATATAAGGCTTCAAATGGTGCCATCCCTATGGTGCTTTGGTAACTGTTATTGTAGGTGAATTCAGCTAGATGGAGGTGGTCTTCCCAGTTGCCTCCAAAGTCCAGTGTACATGCTCTCAACAAATCCTCTAAGACTTTGTTCACCACCTCAGTTTGACCATCTGATTGTGGATGGTAGGCAGTGCTCAAGCACAATTCACTCCCCATAGCCTCTTGAAAACTTTTCCAAAATCTTGAGGTGAAGATGGTATCCCTATCACTCACAATGGTTTTGGGTATGCCATGCAACCTTACTACCTCTTTCATGAATATTTGAGCCAATTTTGGAGCATTTCTTTCTGTTTTAACTGGGATAAAATGTGCTACCTTAGTTAGCCTATCCACTATTACCCATATACTTGTGTTTCCCTTCTTAGATCTAGGAAGACCATCTATGAAATCCATAGATATATCCTCCCACTTCCACTGTGGTATACTAAGGGGTTGCAATAGTCCTGATGGCCTTTGTGTCTCTGCCTTGACTTGTTGGCAAGTCATGCACCTTGCAACATATCTGGCCACATCTGACTTCATCCCCTTCCACCAAAGATTTCTTTTCAAATTTTGATACATCTTGGTGCTACCTGGGTGTATGGAGTACTTACTCCTATGGTACCCATTTAATATTTCCTCTTTCAATTCTATATTTTCTAGAACACATATCCTATTTTTATTCCTTAAATAACCATTTTTATCAATTTGATAATTTATTACTTCCTCCCCTTTTGATATGAGCATTTTCTTTTCCATCATGTTTAAGTCTTGTTCCTGCATTTGTCCAATCTTAAGAAGTAAATCTGATTGCAGAGATATCATACTTAATTTTCCTTTACCTTTACCTTCTTCAATAGGCATCATTTGTTCCTCACTGTTTTCCTCAATTTCCAAATCAGTAAGTATAGACAAATCCCTAAACTCTTCCATCATCAACATGGCTACCTTGGCATGTTGTCTACTCAAGGCATCTGCAACTTTATTTGCCTTGCCTGGTGTATACAGTATATCTAGGTCATAGGCAGCTAGGAACTCTACCCATCTATGTTGCCTCATGTTCAAATCTTTTTGTGAGAATAAATATTTCAGTGCCTTATGATCAGTGTACAAAATGAATTTGGCACCTAACAAATAATGTCTCCAAAGTTTCAAAGCATACACAACTGCTGCTAGTTCAAGATCATGGGTTGCATACCTGGTTTCATGTGGCTTTAATTGCCTAGATGCATAGGCTACCACCTGGTCTTGCTGCATCAACACAGCCCCTAACCCAGAGCCACTTGCATCAGTGTACACAACCAAATTTTCATTTCCTTCTGGCACTCTCAATACTGGTGCATCAATCAGGGCTTCTTTTATTTTGATAAAAGCTTGCTCACATTTTTCTGTCCATACAAAGGCTTGGTTCTTTCTAGTTAAATTGGTAAGTGGTGATGATATTTTTGAGAAATCTTTTATGAATCTCCTATAATATCCTGCCATCCCCATAAATGATCTAATCTCACTGATGGTGCTAGGCCTTTTCCATGCTTGGATTGCCACTACTTTGTTAGGGTTTACTGATATTCCTTTGGCAGAGATGACATGCCCAAGGAAATGCACTTCTTCTTTCCAAAATGCACATTTTGAAAATTTTGCCTTTAAATCATTTTCCCTTAGTCTTGACAAAACTAAATGCAAATGATTTTTATGCTCTTCCACTGTCTTAGAATAAATCAAAATGTCATCAATAAAAATCAGTACAAACTTGTCTAGATAATCTCTAAATATTCTATTCATCAAATCAACAAAATATGAAGGAGCATTTGTCAAACCAAATGGCATGACCAAAAATTCATATAAGCCATATCTTGTGTTAAATGCAGTATACTTAACACTTGAGTCTTCAACCTTCATTTGATGGAATCCTGATGCTAAGTCTAGCCTAGAAAATATTTTAGCTTCACTGAGTTGGTCAAAGAGATCATCTATTCTAGGCAATGGGTATTTATTCTTGATGGTTACTTTATTTAGTTCTCTGTAATCTATGCACATTCTCAAGGTACCATCATGTTTTCTTACAAACACTACTGGAGAACCCCAGCAAGAATTGCTTGGCCTTATAAATCCCTTGCCTTCTAATTCTTCCAACTGATTTTTCAATTCTTTCAGTTCACTTGGCCCCATTCTATAAGGTTTCTTGATTATTGGACTTGCTCCTGGAATGAGATTAATTTGGAACTCAACTGGTCTGTGGTGTGGAACACCCTTAACTTCCCCAAACACATCCAAGTATTCATTAACTATGGGAATTTCTTCAATGGTTAGTTCACTCAGATCTTTTTCTAAGTCAACTAAATGATACAATTTCCCTTCCTTAGCTATTTCACATAGAACTGTGATTCTCTGGCCTCTAGAATCTTGCAATGATATGGTGGATGAGTCTAAATTAATTATGGCTTTAAATTGCCTTAACCAATCTACCCCCAATATAACTCCTATATTTGGGTAATTTAAAACATATAAATTGGAAATAAAAATATTTCCTCCTATGTTTAACTCCACATCCACACAATTCATGTTCAAAACACTAGAACTCCCTAGGGGACTTTGTACAAGCAATGGGGTTTCAACCAATTTGCAGTTTAATTTTAACACTTTAACTAATTCATAGGAAATCAAAGAGTGTGTTGCTCCAGTATCATATACTACTGGTATGGGTATGGCACAAATGAGTAATGTACCTTCCACTTGGCCATGATTTTCAGCATCAATTTTCACTGCAGATTTGCCTTTTCCTTCCAAAGTTGCCAATTTCCCTTGCTGTTTATTCTCAGGACAGTTCCTCTTCATATGCCCCTCTTTCCCACATAGGTAGCATTTGAAGGCTCCTCCTTTTAACTCTGGGCACCTTGGTTTGATGTGTCCTTCTTTTCCACAATGATGGCAAACCAATTTCTTCTTAGTATCATTGGCTTTAGTATCTTTACTCTTCCTGTTGTCTGCCTCCTCCTTCTTTTTATCATAAGGGTGATATCTTCCCTTATCCTTCTTGTTGTTGCTCTTAAAATTCCTATATTTCTCTCTTTCTTTGTCATGTTGTTCCAGTTTCAAAGCCAGATCAATTACTTGATCAAATGTTCTATCTGCATATGGTAGCATAGCTCTGCTAAGTCCTGGGTTCAGCCCTTTTATATACCTATCATTCTTGGATGCTTCATCTGCCACTAGCATTGCTCCATAATTAGATAGCCCCTCAAACTTTTGAGTGTATTCAGTGACATTCAAAGTTCCCTGCCTAAGTTTGATAAATTCTTCAAGCAAAATGGTCTTGGCTGATGCTGGTACAAATCTTGCCTCCAACATCTCCTTGAACTGATTCCAAGTGATTTCATTTTCATTTCTTCCAGCTATGATCACCTCCCACCAGCTTAAAGCTACCCCTTTCAGTTGTCTAGAAGCTACTTGCCTCTTTCTTTGGTCATCCAACTGCATGTCATTGAAAATCCTATCAAGTGTTCTCAACCATGCTTGAATTTCCATCACATTCTCTGTTCCTTCAAAACTCTTGCCTCCCAAATTGGAATAAGTCTTCAGTAGTTTTGAAAGCTCTTCATGTGGGTTCTCAGGCCTATGCCCAATTCCATCTCTTAAAACCCTCACAAATTCTTGCATATCAAGCATTTGAGGTGCACTGGTTCCTGCATTGTGATGAGATCCTCTTCCTACCATGTTCTGCTAACTAAATTCTGGGTAAATGGTATTAGTATATTATGAGTGCTTCTATAATTTCTAATTTCTTATCTAAATTATTTCATCCAAAACAAACAGACATTATACATTTCTATAATACTTAACAATCAATGCAACCAAGTGCTCTGATACCAACTGAAATGACCCTCCTATTTCCACCCTAATTTCATAAGGATTTTTTTTTTTGCTAAGAGATGATATATAGATATATCATTCATTGCAAATATCTTTTCCAAGGTCATTTTCTTTTTCCAATAAACAAAATATATCCAGGATCAAAATAACTTACCAATATAAATATATCAGTGTATATCTAATAACATACACATACATATGAAGATGTATGTGATCTTCTTATCTAAGTTCAGAGTGTATACTTCATTTTTTGTACAAGAACATTCTGTTTGATTTAGATTTTTAGCAATTCAGATAAATTATTGTATTCAGATTTTTGGCCATAATATCCACTAGAAACATGTACTTTAGTCTGTCATTAGGATTAAGAAATGATCAAGTAATAATCAGTGGTAAACAAGCTTTTAATATAGATGATTATGTTAAAGTCTGGATAATATCAAATTCAGTATAAAAGTAAGTGGATCCTAAGTGAACACAAGCAACATCTAGGCGTAATGGAAACGCGCCTAACTTATACATGAAAGGTCACGAGTTCGAGTGCTATGCTGGTCGGTTCAAACACAATTTTTGGTTTTTCTTTTTATTTTTCTCCTGTATGGTTGAAATCTGATACCTACCTATAATTGTGCATATATATTTGATTTTGCCTATAACCTAACATACAAAACAATTCTTTTTACATAACTATTTTTAAAACCCATTCCTACAACTGTTTTAAGAATTTAAATTTATATTTTTGCCTAATTTATCAACATGTACACAGGTATTTATGTACATGTCATTACCTTTGCCCAGTTTCCAGAAAACTGAGTGAAACAATTGCTAAATGTACTATGCTTTGAAATGCATCTATATTTTCAAGATACAGTCTATCATGATCAACCAATACTTCATTTAGTTGAGGCTGGTTAACTCATGAGTCTTGTATATGCTATACACTAGTTCAAAAACAAGGGAGATACCTTTCATTTCATTCTATCTGAAGCTTTTAGAAAAACATTTTACTTTTCCTAATTCAATTCAGAAATGAATTCAGATTTATTTACAAAGCATTTCAGTAAAAAGAAAATAAAATCCTTTAAGTTTACTTCTTGCTAAATCCAGATTTTAGTTCTAAAACTCAGTGCTCTGTTATGTCTCAAGGTTAACTAATACATAATATAAATTATACAAAACAGTAGCTCAACTACATGTGCATATTTCTCTTCCAAACATTCATATCAATAATTAAAATCATTTCATTGTTTCCCAGTCAGATTTTTCCTTTGAGATTTTAAACCTTAGTGCATAACAATATATTTAACATGATACAACTAGTTCATCTAACCATAATAGAATTCATTACATGACTGGAAGTCTTAGAAACATAATATTTTTCCTGAATACATGCAGATATAATCAATTTAAACTCTTATTGAGACTAGCTAGCATGTTCATTCACTCCTCCATAAAAGCCATAACTTCATTTTTACTTAGTGCCTGGGTTACCTGAAAGAACATAAGTGGCTGCCTCATTTTAAAATGAGACACCCCAGATGCCATGAGCAAACAAGGGTCAGATCTATGATCTGGTATGAATAACATCAATTCATTCATGATATTAAGCAATAGAGAATATAAGGGTACTAACTTGTTATTTAAGCAAATTTCTGCAATCAAATATTTTAACATAGTATAATTAAGTTGATTCAGGTATGATATATTCACTTATCATTCCTTCACTTGCATACATAATCATGCAAACATGATTATCTATTGGCATCAATTTCATTTACTGGAATCATCTTGGTTCCATACCATTCAACCTAAGAAATATCCACATTCCTATTTCTTCATTTACAGGTTGTAATATTCAATTTAAATCCCTGCCTCATCTGCTATTAAGGAATCACTGGGACACATTGCAATGAACTAATTCACATCATTGCACAAAGATCTCAGGGCTTAAACAAACCATGTGCCAACTTGCATACTTCAAATATGACAAGCATTCCAGCAGTCATCTTGGCCTTCCCTTCCCTAGTTTATTTACTAGTGTATTGTCTTAAATCCTAACATCAAATATGCTAAGTGAACATGTCACTGCAAACATGGAAACATTCATAATTTCTTCTAGCATAATTTCCCCTCAGAAATAATCAGACAGTCATTTCCTAAATGGGGTCAATATGTCTTGATCTTAGTAAATATAAGAACATTTTCAACTGTAAAAGAGGCATGGCATGTTATACTGATCTGCAAGCCTTTATGATTGATTCAGATTCAAGATCTGGTTCAATCATAATTTTAGCTTGTGGGTTTTTTTTTATTAAGGGCTCAGCACTTAGAAAATTTCTATTGCACCCTTAACATTTTTCTTTTCAAGCCTCAGCACTTATACCAAGTATAATGCAGCTCCAATCATTTTTATAAGGTTTCCATGCCATAGATCTATAACAGTTGAGAGTATTCTCTATATAATTTTTAAGATCCTAAACTTTAACATTTATGAGTATAAATAAAACAGTATGATACTCATCCAAAGACAAATGTCTCAACCAATCAAAGATCATCAAAATCATCCATATTAAATCATATCAGATTTAAAATAAAACATCCAAAAAGCATTGATGAAATCATATACATCAAAACCAGAAATACATAAATGGCAATATAAAAAGTGGCTGCCTCAACTCAGGTCTTAATGCCATGAACTCAGTGAGATTACTCACCTAAATGTTTCTTCTTATTAATCCAGAAAATTCTTGTTTGAGTGTTTTCTCCTTCCTTTCAATATTTTCTTCTTCTTTTCTTATTTTTATGCAGCTCGGGGTAAAATAATTCTACTGGCTAAACTGCCTATTTATAAGCATTTTTCCTCTAGGGTTTTATTGAAACAGAATTCCATTTCTGTCCTGGCTTAGCATCATGCATTTTTCATTCATATTACCCCGGCCATATTAACCAATTTAAAGGCTGCATTTTCTTTCTTTTACTTTTTCAGAAAATGGCCACTCACTTAGTCATGTCAAAAGTGTGACTATTCTTTTTATTTTAATTATTTCTGAAAATCCCCTTTGCTATTTTTGCCTACACAAGCATATTGACTTGTATCACATTTCATGTCATTTTAATGTTATGGTTTCACTTGCTAATATATATATATGTACTTTTCAGTATTTAAAAATGTATATTTGTATACATATCTTATCTAGGCTTATTTTAATTCCTCTTTTAAATTCAGAAACATATGCACCTATATGTATACAAGTTTACAAATATATATATATATATATTATTTTCTTTTCTGGGTTTTAAATAAATTTGTTTACTGATCTAAAGTAAAACTTACTTTTCTTATTTTCTAAGATGACCCATAAAATCTCAGAAATCAAATAACCATGTTGCAAAATCATGTTTGTATTGCTCTTTAATTCTTGTTTTAAATCCAAGAAATCTGGAGTTCTTTCTTGTGCCATTTCAGTGTGCACGTGCACACATATACTTGCACACTATTTATTCCAGAAATTTCACCATATTTAAATCTAAATATTTCAAAATTTAATCATTTTACAAAAATGATTTTTCACAAAATTTTGGGGTATTACATAAGTCCTTACGCGACCTAATACTCACGCGCCTCAACAACCCAGCGACCTACCGCATAAGCGCCTTCACGCGACCTACGACTTAACACCATCGCGACTTAACAAAGTCACGACCTAACACTTAAGCGAAACCTTGCGACCTAACAACTTAGAAGTCCACGACCTAACTTAGGTCGTTAACGACCTAACTACTTACGACTCAGTTGGGTTACAACCTAACTCTATAAGCTACCACGCGACCTAACACTTAGCCAGAAAACGACCTAACTGACTACTAACCTAGCGACCTAACTACACGCAGGTCACTAACTCCTATAGGTCGTAACATTCCATAGGTCGCTCACTCTCTAGGTCGCAACATTCTATAGGTCGCTCCAAACGACCTAGCACTTAACCAATTCACCTCCTTAGGTCATCCAGACGACCTAACTATTCATCTCCCAAACTTAGGTCGCTCACACTCTAGGTCGCGCTACCTCTTAGGTCGTCAACGACCTAAACCAAGACAACCTAACTTCTAAGTCGCAAACCTTCCTAACTTGCTAACATCCTATAGGTCGGTCACGACTTAGCTCTTAGGTCGTTCACGACCTAGGACTTAGACAAATTATACCTAAAATCTGAAATGACTTGAAAATGCTAAAATTCCAGATTTTGACGAACTTGTCGATCCGTAAAAATACGGGTCGTTACATTCTCTCCCCCTTAGGAATTTCGCCCCCGAAATTCCAAACAAACAAAGCAATCAAAGACTATTCTGCATGCCTACCATCCATAGCAATCAGCCAACCATGCATCCAATTCTAGCTTAGCATGCAGAATTCTAAAACTAGAACAAGTTACAACGTTGTTAGATGATACGACACCTTAGGGCCATACCTTGAAGAGTTCGGGATGAGCTGCTTTCATCCTCTCTTCCACCTCCCATGTACAGTCGTTATCATCATCACTCCATTGTATCTTGAGCAACTTAACTACCTTCCTTCTAAGCTGTTTCGTGTCGGTTTCCACAACACGAAGCGGCTTACGAGGTCTTCTATCGATAGGATCAACTTCGAAATCTTCACAGCTATCAGCAGAAACCACCGTATTCGAGTCGTGCACGTACTTCCGTAGATACGATACGTGAAAAACATTGTGCACACCCGACATCTTCACCGGTAATTCCAATCTATAAGCGAGCTTTCCAATTCGCTCGATAATCGGGAATGGTCCAACAAATCTCGAAGTCAATTTTCCTTTCTTCCCGAACCGAATAACATTCTTCAGTGGAGAAATCTTCACAAAAACCATATCACCAATGTCGAATTCCAAATTCTTACGACGCCTATCGGCATAACTTTTCTGACGGTCTTGGGCTGCCTTCATTCGTTGCCGAATGATCTCTATGCAATCTGAAGTCTGACGAATCATCTCTGGCCCAAGCATCAGCTTTTCTCCTGTCTCTATCCAACATGTCGGAGAATTACACGGTCTTCCATACAACGCCTCATATGGTGCCATACCAATGCTTGACTGGTAACTGTTGTTGTATGAAAACTCTACCAAATGAAGATGATCTTCCCATGATCCCCCGAAATCCAAAACACAAGCTCTGAGGAGATCTTCCAAAACTCGGTTGACTCGCTCGGTCTGACCATCTGTTTGAGGGTGATAAGCTGTACTCAAACACAACTCGGTTCCCAAAACTTCCTGGAAGCTCTTCCAAAATCCACTAGTGAACAACGGATCTCGATCGCTCACTATACTCTTCGGAATACCATGGAATCGGACTATCCACTTAACATACAACTCAGCCAACTTTGATGCAGTTCTAGTTGATCGAACAGGAATGAATCTCGCACTCTTAGTCAAACGATCTACAATGACCCAAATCCCTTCATTTCCCGTTCTGGTTCTAGGCAATCCATCGATAAAATCCATCGATACCTGCTCCCACTTCCATGTAGGAACTTCTAAGGGCTGAAGCAATCCACTTGGCTTCTTCTGTTCGGCTTTTACCAACTGGCAGTTCATACATTTGGAAATAAAATTTCCAACATCCTTCTTCATACCTTCCCAGTAGTAGGTTCTCTTCATATCCCGATACATCTTATTTCCACCTGGATGAATTGTCAACTTCGAATGATGACTTTCCTTCAGAACTTCATCTCTCAATCCATCTATATTGGGAACAACTAATCGTCCTTGCTTCCGAAGCCAACCCTCTCGATCGACCTTGAATCCTTTATCCTTCTCTGGTTCCAATCCAGATTCCAAATCACGGATAATCTTGACAAGCTTATCGTCTTGCTTTTGACTCTCGCCAATTCTTTCCACAAGAGTCGGTCTTATCGATAAGTTTGCCAACATCTCAGGTTCCAACTCACATCTAGGCCTGAAGTCAAATCCAGCTAAATACTTGAGATTCTTCCATTCTGAAAACATGGCTCCCAGTCCTGCATGTCTTCGACTTAACGCATCTGCCACTGCGTTACCTTTTCCTGGAGTATAAGCTATACCAAAATCATATGATGCTAAAAACTCTAGCCAACTTTGCTGCCGAAGATTCAAATCCTTTTGGGAGAAAAGATACTTCAACGACTTATGATCCGTAAACAACTCAAATCGAACTCCCAATAGATAATGTCTCCACATCTTCAGAGCAAAAACAATTGCCGCTAACTCCAAATCATGAGTCGGGTAATTCCTTTCATGCGGCTTCAGTTGTCGACTAGCATACGCAACAACTTTATCCCTCTGCATCAGCACTGCTACAAGTCCAGTCCCACATGCGTCGGTGTAAACTACCATCTCTTCATTCCCACTTGGAATAGTCAAAACAGGAGCACTCGTCAATCGCTCTTTCAGGATTCTGAAGGCTTTCTCACACTTATCATCCCATCTGAACACTAGGTTCTTCTTTGTCAACCCTGTTAACGGTGCAGCTACCTTGGAGAAGTCTTTGATAAACCGTCGATAATATCCTGCTAATCCAAGAAAACTTCTCATATCAGATGCATTCTTAGGTTTAACCCAATCCTGGATTGCTGCCACCTTAGCGGGATCAACCGCTATTCCATTTCCAGAAATAACATGGCCTAAGAACCTCACTTCACTCTTCCAGAAGTGACACTTCGAAAACTTAGCCCTCAGCTGATGTTTCCGCAAGATTTCCAAAACAATACGCAAGTGCGTCTTGTGCTCTTCTTCCGTTCTGGAATAAATCAGAATATCATCCACGAACACAAGTACTAACTTGTTCAACTGATCTCTGAACACTCTATTCATAAGATCCACAAAATATGCTGGCGCGTTAGTCAATCCAAACAGCATTACCAGCCATTCAAAGAAACCGGATGGTGTCCTAAAAGCAGTCTTCGGCACACTATCCTTAGCTACTCTCAACTGGTGAAATCCCGTTGCCAAATCCATCTGAGAAAACACCTTAGCTTCGTGAAGCTGATCGAACAAGTCATCTATCCTTGGCAATGGATACTTGTTCTTCTTAGTCACCTTATTCAGCTCACGATAATCCACACACAATCTCAACGATCCATCTGCCTTGGTTGCAAACACAACTGGTGCACCCCACTCGGACACACTACGCAGAATGAATCCTTTCTGTAAAAGGTCATCAACTTGCACCTTCAACTCATGCTATTCCCTAGGCGCCATCCGCCTAAGAGGCATCACAACGGGTCTGGCTCCTTCAACTAGATCTATACGAAACTCGATCTCTCTATGCGGCGGTAACCCTTTGACTTCGTCAAAGACATCCTCGAATCCATTCGTGATTGGCACAGATGACAGTCCATCCCGTGGAACAACAAGCGAATACATGAAGCTCATGAAGACGCCTTCTTCATGCTTACATCGTATCACAATCTTTCGCCCCTCCACATTCTCGACTGTCACTTCCAACCTCTCACAATCAACCTTTGCCGCATACTTCCTAAGCCAGTCCATACCCAAAATAATTCCGAACCCCGCAAAGTTCAGAACAAAACAATCACAAACAAAAGAGCAACCATGACTCGACACAATCAGACCACGGCATAACATACACAAACAAGACGAACCCCCAACTAGATTAGTCACAACCAATGGCCTATCAACAATATCCGGTTCCAAACCCAACCGGCCTACGAGTTCACTACAAACAAACGAATGCGACGCCCCAGTATCAAACAACACTCTAACTGGAACACCACATAAGAAAAGAGTACCTTGAACCACCACACTCTTTCCCTTCTCTTCAGCAGTAGGAGCTTTCGAAGACGACGGAACAGCTCCCAAAGCATAAGCTTGCACAATCTGCTTGTCCCTCTTCGGTTCTGGACAATTCTTCCTGAAATGCCCCGGCTTGTCACAGTTGTGACACTTCATCGGTGCCTTCGGATTCTTACAATCATTCGAGAAATGGCCCTTCTGCTGACAATTGTAGCAAGTCACCTCGCCTTTTGGCTTCTTCTGGCCATCCTTACCCTTCTGCTGCTGCTGCTTCCTCTTCTGGCTTCCACCCTGCTGTGGTTTAGACTCACCCTTGGTCACAGCAACAACCGAACCTTCTTTAGGAAACAAACTCTCATGCCTGAGAGCTTTCTCCACCAGCTTCTCAAATGAATCGTCCAAATGATCCACCAACTGTCTCCCAAGATAACTGTCCAAGCCTGTCACAAACTTCTCATTTTTCTGATATGCAGACTCAATATATGACCGGGCATACTTGGACAAAGCTTCAAACTCAGAAACATACTCAAGAACTGGTCTCCCACCTTGCTTGATCTCCACAAACTTCTTGAACAGAACAGACTTCTGAGCTGTAGAAATGAACTTAGCTTCAAATCTGACTTGGAATTGCTCCCAAGTAATCTCTTCCTCCGGAGTATTGATGGTAATAGAGTTCCACCAATCAGAGGCTCTCCCTTGGAGCTGCCTTGATGCCAACTTCCTCCTAGTTGCATCCTCAATTCCCAAATCACCAAAAATTCTTCTACAAGCATCTATCCATCTTTGGACCTCAATAGTTGATTCCGTTCCCAAGAAAACCTTCCCTCCAAAAGCAGTATAGTCCTAACACAGCTTAGCAAAATCCACCGGCTTTGGAGTTTGAACTTGAACTCCAACATCAACTGCTGTCCCCGGAACTGGTATCCTTCTCATGATCGAAGTCAGCATAGCTTCGAACATAGCTGCATAATCAGCAGTCCCCTCTGTAGCACGACCTTCCCTAGCAGCTGGTCTCCCTCTTCGACTCATTCTCAATATCTATAAAAAGGAATGATCAGAACATCTAGAGAAACAACTACATAAAGGACTAACTTACTTCTAAACTACTATATTATATATAGTAATCATCCATCAATATACAATTACGTCTCTCATACGTAGTTACGTTAGCGAGCATTGGGTAAAATCGATTAACCAAAGCTCTGATACCAAATGTGACGACCGCCCATGACCCCTGCACCGAATCTAGAGATAGTGCGCTGTAAAGTGTGCCAGGCGACCATGGACGATTGTCAAGGTAAAAAAAACAACAGAATCTATCGTATTACTCACAGCGCATAGACAAAATACAATAGAAAATATATATAGAGAAGCTTCACAGAATAGAATGCCATCATATAAAACTTCATAATAGTTGAATACAAGCATCTGAATAGTCAATACAACAAGCCTCACTACATATCACTCAGAGAATACAAAGCAGCGGAACATCCAGTACATATAGTAAGAAATAATATGTAATAATCCAGCTCGTCTTCGATATCAACACCGTGGAAAGCAAGATCAGCACCTATCACCTGCTACCTAGTCTGCCCGTCCCAAAATGGACGAACAGCCCAAGGCAATAAGAATTAAAAACATAAAGCCTTGAGTCAGACAACAGTCTTAGTGAGCAGTAAATTAACTAACAACATACCAAAAGAGCATAAAGGAAAAGGAATAGGAATACAACCCTCCCACTCCAACCTCGTTCTACAGTGATAGCCCCCAGACACACACTAAGCAGAAGCAAACATATCAGAGCATACAATTTAAGTAAAGCAATTATCACTCGAGTCAAGGGCGATGTTTTCCAAGTACAAACCCCCAAGGCCTAAACCAAGATCAGATAAGCACCCAGAAAATACCGCTCTTGAGTCCGAATGACGATACAACCAAACATCCATGACTCTGGCTATCACTGTTGTCATTGCTTCGGTTTCACCGTTAATTGAATGACCGGCACATTCTTTCAGCCGTCCGTCAAGGGCTAATGGAAACCCCAGTTCTAGACATAACTCCCGCACGTCGTCGCAGCCCGTGCCTAGGACTATCGAATCTACCCAGAGTACTCGACCATCAACAGTTGGTCGTTGGGACTATCGAATCTGCCCAAACGTACCCTTGCTTAGAGCATGCTAGAACCTTCAACAACGATGAGACCCAAGCCTCCTAGTCATCCTCCTTGACGACTATTCTTACATCCATTCATTATCCTCAACTCGAATCATATCACCGAGTTATCAACATGCTTGGAATGATCCCGTCTGGATTAAACCAAGTCTTCATCACATGATTGTCTCGCTTCATCACATCCTCGCAAGGCCTCATCTCAACATCACATCATCAAATCTACGCATAAGAGCTTCATCATCCCGCTACATATGCCACGAGCAGCTTTCCCAATTCAAGAGCCTTTCTCTTAGCTTTTGAATCATCTTCGGTCTAAATCAAACCATCAATCATCTAATTCATAACAATCAATCAAACCAAACATTAATCCAAGCAATCAAGCATTCAAATATGATCTAAGTAGATAATTATGACAATAATGGCATTTTCGTAATTAAAGAGTTGAAAGTCCAACAAGCATGAAAACATGAACAATATCTCTACAAACTTGATGAATGAACTTGCATAGGTTAATATGTGATAAAATGGATGTAACATCATCATGAACAATGGATCTATATGGATCTACACTTAGGATGAAGAAAATGCATGGAAATCATTATTTTAACACCAAATCGAGCCAACAATCCGATATACTCCTTTGGATCCGTGTGAGAGATAATCACCACTCACCAAATCACCTAAACAAACCCAAATCAACACGCTTCAGATCTGGACAGCGAAGGATCAACCTCGATCTATCACCAATCCGCTTCAAACGATGAAATCTAACTTCAATGGATGAAGATCTTCAATCTAAGCTCTTGAATCTTCAATTTGATCTTCAACTTGGATGGATGGAAGCACTAGATTAGAGTGGAAAAAAGAAGTGAAGAAGTGTAGAAGTCGAGCTCTCAAAATGGCAGCACTTCATCGCTTCGAAATCCGGATCCCAAAAAGTGAGAAAAACCCTTCCTATTTATAGCAGAAATTCCCTTAAGTCGCTCGGAGTTAGGTCGTCCACGACCTACGACCTAAAACCCACCGACCTAAAGACTTACCAACCTACGACTTAACAAAACCCCCAGCCTCTACGACCTAACCAAAAGCGCATCCGCGACCTAGCGCTTAAGCACATCTTTGACCTAATGACATAACGCAACAACGACCTAACTGCTAAGTCCTTACGCGA
The DNA here is from genome assembly GCA_030737815.1 of Allium fistulosum. Lineage (NCBI taxonomy): Eukaryota > Viridiplantae > Streptophyta > Magnoliopsida > Asparagales > Amaryllidaceae > Allium > Allium fistulosum. The sequence goes on along the minus strand of CM060904.1, from coordinate 284,077,681 downwards.
CCTAATACTCACGCGCCTCAACGACCCAGCGACCTACCGCATAAGCGCCTTCACGCGACCTACGACTTAACACCATCGCGACTTAACAAAGTCACGACCTAACACTTAAGCGAAACCTTGCGACCTAACAACTTAGAAGTCCACGACCTAACTTAGGTCGTTAACGACCTAACTACCTACGACTCAGTTGGGTTACGACCTAACTCTATAAGCTACCACGCGACCTAACACTTAGCCAGAAAACGACCTAACTGACTACTAACCTAGCGACCTAACTACACACAGGTCACTAACTCCTATAGGTCGTAACATTCCATAGGTCGCTCACTCTCTAGGTCGCAACATTCTATAGGTCGCTCCAAACGACCTAGCACTTAACCAATTCACCTCCTTAGGTCATCCAGACGACCTAACTATTCATCTCCCAAACTTAGGTCGCTCACACTCTAGGTCGCGCTACCTCTTAGGTCGTCTACGACCTAAACCAAGATAACCTAACTTCTAAGTCGCAAACCTTCCTAACTTGCTAACATCCTATAGGTCGATCACGACTTAGCTCTTAGGTCGTTCACGACCTAGGACTTAGACAAATTATACCTAAAATCTGAAATGACTTGAAAATGCTAAAATTCCAGATTTTGACGAACTTGTCGATCCGTAAAAATACGGGTCGTTACAGGTACGCCTACGCAATACAAAGTTAGGAAATACGAACTGTTTTTGTTTTCCGACCGTGTGGGTCGATGTATATATATTTATATCTTTTATCAAATTGTAAAAGCTCCTCCGTACAAAGGAGACTCTGCCAAAATTTTGGGAGTTAGAAATTTTTTGAAATTTTTGACAATTTTCACTAACGACAACTGATTTAAAATTGGAATTTGAGATAAAGGTGAATAAGATTCAATCTTTGAAGTTAAAGATGAATCGAATTCAAGTAAAATTTGAAATGAATTAGTAAATTGAAGTAAATTGATTTTATATGGAATTGGAATCCAATTTGAATAGAAATAAATTAAAACCAAGTGGTATAGTGAAAGTAATAATATAAGGGTATACAAAGTGCCTATATTGAACTTAAGAAATGAATAGAGAAAGTTCTTAAGTAAATTTGGTATTGGAAGTATACAGGTAATTTAAAAACAAGAGAAATTGGGATTTTGATTGCAGAAGATAAATAAAATTTCACAACAAAATGTATGTATTTAAAATTTCTATATGAAATTTGATTGGGTTTTTTATCTAGCCACTTGGCGTTTGTTTTCTTTTTGAAATTTGGGGTCCGTAGGGACATTTTGAAGTCGTACCGAGCTAGCGGCGCAAAGGAGACGCTGGCGAAATTTTTCGAAAATTTAGAGAGTTAGAAATTTTTTGAGAAAATTTGAATAATTTAAAAATTTGAATTTAAATTGAAAGTTGAATTGTTGAGAAAACAATATTGTTTGGAACTTATGGTTGAGTTTGGAAAGTTAGTTGAAATGATAATGACTCTCTAATAAAAAGATTTATTTTGGCAAGTTGTTGAAAACTGTTTGGTTTTGGGAAAATGATAAACGGGTTGAGGATCATTCTTCTTAACTTGTAATTTCGGGGACGAAATTCTTTTAAGGGGGGAAGAATGTGACGACCCTGAATTTTTGATATTGGAAATCAGAATATTTAATTGATTTTAAATATTTGAATGTTAGTTTCACTTGAAAATTCAAATATTAGAATGAATTTGGCAATTTAATTATTGAATTTAATTTATTGCAGTTGGGTAAAAATATTGAATCTTTAATTTTTAAGCTGATTAAAAATAATTTCAAGGCTTAGAAAATTCATATTTATGATATTGAAGGTAATGGAACTTTCAGAATTGAATTTGAAACTGTTTTGTTCAGTTTGAAAATATATCGTTTAAATCGATATTTAAAAATAGCCTTCCGAGGCACAGTCTCGGAATTCGGCGAAACCAGTTCCATTGGATCCGTAATATTGTATTATTATCGGATTTCAATTCGTAGTATTTGGAGTTGTTGTGTGATCATACTGTGAGCAAACGTGCTGAAAATTTTATCGAAATTTAATTTAATAACTGGGTTCAAAAATCTATCTTCTCCATACGATCGAATTAGGACTCGAAACCTTTTCCATTGCATTCGGAATAGGCGTATAACATTATAAACGCCTAGCGGCACGCCTCGATAGGATATCGAAATTTTGAGTTGCAAATTCGTGACGATTTAAATTTGAATTTGAATTTAAATTGAATATATATCTATACAGTTAACTTCAGCCGAAATTATTTCACGTCGTAGTTTTTTCCCTTTCATTTCGAAAACACTGTAGCTCTGCAAAATTCTTTCGCAAGGCATATTTCACTCGTTTAAAAAATCATATCCTCGTTCATCCTTATCCACAAAACTTCAGTTCTAAAAAAAAATCTGGAGGCTATCTCCTTTCCATCTCCAGTTGAATGAAACCAATCTCCTTTCCAGCTAATCATTCAAAATCGAATTCAAAACCAAAAAAAAAAGTCAATCGTTCGTAAATAAAAATGGCCGATTATAACGTTCCTCTCGTTCGAACATCGAACAAACTCAGTTTCCCTCTTCCCTTTCAAAATCGAATTAGAATGGTGGATGAAATCGCGAAGTGAGTGGCGGTTGGCATCGCGATTCGATGCTTGGGTGGTTTCGATCGCGACCAGGGGAGGGCGCGCGCTCGCGCATGTGAGGAGAAGGGCGAAGCTTGAATTTATCGGGGCCGGTGATGTTTGTGGTAGTGGCGGTTAGTTAGTCGAATCGCTATGCATCGTGAATTGCGTGGAGGCGTCGTGGCGAAATGGGAAGTCAACACAGTGAAGGGTTCGCTGTGGATCTGATGGTAGCAACGACAGTTGCTCGGCGACTCGATATAGGGCATGGCATCGCTAAACTCGAGCGTGGGTGGATATTCTATCGAGCTAGAGCAAAGTCAAAGAGGAGGGGCAGACTATTGAACGAGGCCGACGTGGTCTCTGGATGAGGCCGTGGAAGTTGCGATGTCGTTTGATTATCAGGTTTCGGCAAGGTCAGTGAGGTAATAAGTTTTTAGTTTATTTTTGAAATTCAAAATCAAATGATATGTATTAAAAGTAATTGTCAGTAAAGAAAAAAAAAATAAGTACAGTAAGGAATAAAGTAATTCTGTTCTAGATTAATAAATGTATATTTTAAATTTACCAATTTATTAAAGGAAATTTAGTTTAAATTTAATAATTAGTTAATTCAATCTATTAAATGGGAATTAATTGTTCAATAGTTCAAATATTAATAAACCTTATATTGTTTATACAAGGTCAATATCTGAAAGAAAATAAGCCGGAAATGGAAATGAGTTGGAATGGACTGCAAATTAAAATCAAAGGTGAGATATTCTCACCCACTTGACTGTTTGATGAATTTAAATAGTTGAATTTAAATTCTGGATGTGTTTGGATGAATTGGATGATTTATCTATTGATGATACTAGATATAGTACGATATATATATATATATTTGGTGATTGATTTCCCGCATTATATAGCGGATGAGACCCTATGCGCCGCATAATAGCGGATGATATTTTATTAATCCCATATACCGCAATGTTCCACCTCAAAGTGGAACGGGTATTTAATTGTTGTGCTAACATCTGTGGATGCAGGGAAACAGGTTGGAGGGATCCAACTGGATTCCTCAAATTGTATGAATTTGTTTCATATGTTGTGTGATGATTTATTGAAAATCTATGAATGATTATATTGATGATTGAATTGGTTGAAGGCTATAATTTAGCCGAATGTATTTTTGGTGTCGTTGGATACCAGAAATAAATAAAATTGGATTTTTGAAATTAAAGTAGGAAATTTTAAGTGAATCCCTTTTGAAAGAATTGGGTGAATTTAAAAGCATAAAATTGATTTTTGAAATCTTATCGAATTATTTCCAAAATATGGTAAAAGATATTAATAAATGGGTTTTGAATAATATTGTGTAAAAGTTGAAGAATTCATCTAAAATGGAATTTTAAATAATTTGGAAAGAATAAAGAGATTATTTAAAAGGTGATAAATTTCTAGAAATCAATTTGATAATTGATTTGGTATTTGAAAATAAATCTTTGGGAAATCGATATGAAAATTTATTTGGTGTTGAATGAAAATGGATTTTGTGTTGAAATAGATTTGGAAATCGATTTGTGAAAGGATTTGGTATTTGGAAATAAATTCAGAAATAAATTTGCAAATGGTTTGTTATTTTGAAATAAACTTAGAAATCAATTTGCAAATGTTCTGTTCTATTGAAAATAGACTTGGGAATCAATTTGTAAAATTGATTTGGTATTTGAAATAAATGGAAGAATCAATTTGAAATTTTATTTGGTGTTGAAATAAATTTAGAAATCAATTTGAAATTTGATTTGGGGGTTGAAAGTAAATATTTGAGAAATCATATATAAGTGGATATTTGAAAATTTAAATTCACAGTGGAAATAAATAATATCGAGAATTTTATTCCGCGAGTGAAAAGTGATTTGAAATTTGTTTTCAATGTGATGAAGTGTGGAAAATATATATCTCGCAAAGATATTTTGAAATTAATAATTTGGGAAAATTATTTAAATTGGTTGATTGTTGTGAATGTTGTTTGATAGTTAAATAACCGACTATCAATATTTGCCTTTGAAATGGCATTTGAATTTGTTTTAAAACAAGCGCTCATTATTCGGTTTAGCCGGGAGAGGACTTTGTGTCATATAACCCATTCCGAATAATGATACGACGTTGTGGATTGCAATTGAAGACCGGATTTGCAAGGGCTTCTTCCTTTATTGGACGAAGTGTCTTCGATTATGTTCGAACCCGGAACAGACTTGTATGGTCGTATGTCTGACACTACACTTTGAGATATAAAGCAGATTTCTTTCAAATACATTTCTGTTTGGTGGCGGAGAATTTATTCTCTTAGCTTAACACCCTTCTCTGTGACGTACGAGCTAAGAGGTTATGTAGTTGAAGGTTATCAGTGATATACTCCCAATTTGGTAGTGTGGCATGCTTAGTGCTGCTGTGTGTTGATGATCATTTGTTGATCATTTGTGATTAAAGCATGGCTTTCGTGTAAAGCGTAGCTTTGTGGACGAGACCTCATAGAACCTCACACCCCCGAAATGGTCGAAACAGGAAAGATGCGGCAAGGTTATGAGGGTCGCACCCTTTAGGGTATGTCATTTCCTTCTGGAAAAAGGTGGTATTAGGTATGGAGCCCTGATATTTAACCTGTGTGGTTGCTGCAATCTCATTTACTGTGTGGTTGTTGCTTTGTGATCGAGGGCCCTCGGATAAAGGTCGCAAACGACCGGGGGGTGGCATACTCGAGTAGTAGTTACCTAGTAAGAGGTAACCCGGCCTTGTGTTGGCAGAGAGCTGGTTAAGTTCTCGGGACGTCCCTCCATAGGCGTACCCATGTGGCATAGGAAGTTCCTTAGCCTGACCATTTGTTGGAAAATCCAAAGAAATAATACGAACCTTGTACGGTTTTAGTTGTATAACCTGCTATGGAATGTGGCGGTAACCTGCTATTGAACATGGTAGCTATAATAGGCATACAATAATGGTTGTATGCTAGCTAAGATTAATATTATACTTTCGAAATGGTTTCCACACTAGGCACTAATGATAATATTAAAAAGATTTTGCGTATCAAGCATGTTTGACTATCATAAGGAGAAATCTCCTCCAATTCTGCGTTTGCATTGTGTGTGTATCATCATGTTTGACTATCATAAGTCCTTATCCTAATCAAGGTGAATAATAATCAAAACCATCTCTATTTTTGTTTTTATGATCATTTGATTTTCGGGTTTATGATTAAATCCATTGTGATGATTTTTGATGATATGCTCGGATTTTATGGCATGATATTCAAACAAGTTTGTTTAAGTGTAAAATCATTTAAATTGAATTTCCAATGCCATGAGGAATTTATATGTTATGTAAAACATGATTTTGGAGTTGGATTTTAATTTTGATAATTTTCCAAGCTATGGAGAATTTAATATGAATTTCCAAAGGAAAATATGGTTAATTGGGTTTAGAAATTTATTTTGGAAATTATATTTAGAATTCGGGTCTGAAATTTAGATATGTTAGATAACATATTAAAAGCGAGTTTCTATGGTTTTTTGGGATTTTTACTAAGTGATTTAGTATGGAAATTAAATTATTTTGAAATGTGAACCTAAATGATTTAATTGTTTGTTCAATGGGAAGGGCTTATTTGTTAAATTAATCTTTGTTTAGATCTGAAATTATGCGGTAGTTATTTGGAAAATCATTTGAAAAGTTTATGGCAACCAATCAAATGTTTACAAATGGGCAAGTTAGTTATAAAGTAATTGCTTTAAATGAAATTAATCATCTTTTACCCCAAAAAGTAGGTTCTGCCTCTTTTAGAAGCACCTTTCGACTCATAGCTTCCGCCTTCAACCAAGTCGAAACCTACCTAGTCGAAACCAACTAAGCCGAAACCAGTACACAAGGTATCATGATGTTGGTACATAGTGGATTGGAAAAAGGCGGAAGGCATGGGGTCGAAACCTTAGTTTTGTTTTCTAATGTAAAGCACTTGCTTGTTTTACTAAATGCTTTCGAAGGTGTCGAAACAAATGCTTTCGAAGGGGTCTTTTAAATAGCTTTCGAAAGGGGGTTGCCGCCTTATTGTTTAAAGTATAGCTTTCGAATGTGTCACTTAGTTTTCAAACTAAATCTTTCGAAAGGGGTAGTTTTGACCTATTTGAAACCCTTCTGCCGTTTTTATGCCTTTCGAATGGATTGAAGTCATCAACCAATTCGAAAGGTAGTTTTGTTTTAAACCTGTACAAAGCCACTTCCAAAAGCTTTCGAAAGGGGTTAATGGTTTCGAAGGCAATGGCTTTGAAAGGGGTTTCGAAGCTAACCTTTAAGTGTTTCACCCAAATGATTTGTGATTTCGAAAGGATAGTTTTGAAGCCATCAAGTTTTTCCCCAAACACTTTTATATGACAAATAATGGTTTCGAAAGGAGTACTTTCATTAATATTCTCCCCAAAAGATATTTTAAGATAAACCCAATGGTTTTGAAACGGATACTTTCAAAGGTTTCGAAAGAAAGATTTTAAAGTGTTTCGTAAGGCAGGAGCCTAGTGTTTTGAAAAGAGGTTTTGAATGCTTTCGAAAGGAAGTTATCCAATGGTAACGAAAGTAAAGTTTTAAAGGTTTCGAAAGCCTTAGCCTTTAAAATAAATAACCCAATCTCATTTTAAAGGAAAACCCATGGCTAAGTTAAAGGAGTTTTAAAATGGTTTTAAGTATGAAGTTTTTGAAGAAGCTTTCCTTGATAAAATAATATGTTAAAAGGATTAACTATGTTTCATGTGAAAATGATTTCAAGGATATTAAACCAACAGGTGTTGGTATTATTATGTTGTTATGTTTGCTTCTTCAATTATATATATATATATAATTATACATATTAATAGTACAATGGACCGATAACTGTATTTTGGGGATAAAAGGGCATAATAACCAGCTAGGTTGACCCAGTAGTGATTATAAATTGATTAAACTCCTGAATGAGTAGAATTACGTCCTAGAGGTCAGGACGACCAGAAGGTAGGATGCCTAAATATTGATTAAAGAAGTTGTCAGATAGACAGGTTCATAGTAAACCCATGAAAACTATATTTAGAAAGTTATTTGAATTGCCAGTTGGTTCATAGTGAACCCTGAAAAGTAAGATTAGAAAGAGATATTGGCAGGGGCCAATTGGTTTGTAGTGAACCCGTGAAAACTATGTCCGGATTAAGTTATTGACAGAAGTCAATAGGTTCCTAATCAACCCATGAAAACTAGGATAAGAGGGAAGTTATTGGAGTTACCAATAGGTTCAGGGAGGACCCATGAAATAATAAAGTTATTGGCAGGGGCCAATAGGTTCTTAGTGATCCCATGAAAACTATGAAACCGGACAAGGAGTCCATAAGTTAAAAATAGGTTAATAGTAATCCCATGAAAACTATGAAACAAACAGGGAGTCCATAAGTTAAAAATAGGTTAATAATATGCCCATGAAAAGTATGAAATTGGATAGGGAGTCTATAAACATTAAACATGTTATTAGTTAACCCATGAAACCTTGTAGGTTAATAGTGACCCTAGAAACTATAAATATGACAAATAGTCAATTAAACAGGGGATGGGAAATCCAGAATGTTTTAACTTGTATGCATATCATCATAATGTTTTGAACTGCTATGTTTTAACTATTATGGATGCAGGAGAACAGTATACGGTTTCATAAAGTTTTGATAAGATAATAATGAGGGGAAAACCAATTCTGCTAAGCAGCGTGGTCTCACTGGATATCTAAATGGTTTGAGATGGTGGAATATTATTCATACCAGGCTTTATGTCTGACTTGAAGTTTATGTTTTCTAATTAAACTCTCGGGTGCTCAATTGATTTTGAGTAGTTTGAGAGTTGACGTTTTCAGGTACCTCTTTAGACGAATAAGCTTCCGGAGAGGTGCAGGAGGCATGATAGCTATTTAGAGTTCTTTTCTATTTTTATTCCGCTGTGTTTTATTGTAAAGGCAAAGATGTTAATTTCCTAATCATATACTCAGATCATCCCAGGCGGCATCTTCATATGTCGCTCTTGGCGTATGTGTAATAATTATATTTTCTCTGAACATGGTTAACGATTATGAGATTATGTAATGAATGTTGAAATGGTTTTGGAATGCAATGTGAAAGCTGTTTTATGATTTTAGATTTTTTTCCATATCCATGTGTTTCTATTATATCAATGTATCTAATGTTACTGTATTTGGTCGCCGAGGGATTAATAACTATGGATTATTGTAGCATCTGTAGCCATTAGTTTTGGGCCTCCAAGTAGGGGGTGTTACTAGTTGGTATCAGAGCTCAGGTTTATGAAAACTTAAAAGAAGTTAAACCTAAAAGATATTTCAAAACATAATCCAATGAATCAGAAATATGATCGGGTTTTTGGGTTAATGCTATAGTAGCGTACTTGTATTTGATATATATATATATAAGTACGTATTCCCCTCTCTCTTAGACCGTTCTTCTATATCTTACTAAGGTTCGTATGCAGATTTACGAGAAAGAAGATATGGAATCAGAAAACTGAAGAGGAAATCTTGGTGGAGGAAGCACCACAACTAATGGAAATGCTCGACCCACTAGGAGGAACCCAGGTTGATAGGCTAATGCTAACCAAAATGCTGATGCCAATGTAGGTGCTGGAAATCCACTAGTAGATACGAGGATGATGTATCTGTTCTTTGTTAATCTAATGCAAGCAGGAGCTGCTGTTGGAGTTGCTGGAAATGTTGGAGGAGCTAATCCTATGGCTCCAGTTGGGAATAACTATGCTAAGTTTAGCAGAGACTACACCAATCTTGGTGGAAAGCCATTTATGGGAACAGAGGATGCCATAGAAGTTGAAAATTAGCTGTTGCATTTTGAAAGAATCTTCATTGATTTGGGTTTGGATGATGAATAGAAGAGGAGGCTGACCTCTAGGCAGCTGCAATGGGCAGCGCTTTATTGGTGGAATAGTGTTACTGCCGGGGTTCCGAAGGAAGAGTTAACATGGGCTAAATTTAGAAGGAGATTTGAACATAGGTTTTTATCTAAAGTTGCTAAGTCAGCGTTGATGAGGAAGTTTATGGATTTGGTGCAGGGAGAGATGTCAGTAATCTAGTATGCTACTAAGTTTGATGAGCTGTCTCGATATGGGTATGCTACTATAGATACCGTCATCGGAAGGAATGAGAGGTTCATTCAGGGATCGAGGCTCGAGTTTGCTAGGGAGACCCTGACACATATCCGTGATCCTTGTAATGTAGTTGTGGAGATGGCAATCCGCCACGAGGAGATGCTTGTTATGTGTGCTAGAGAAGCCAGTTGAAACCCAGGGTTCTAAGGGAAAGAAGAAAAAGTTCTTTAAGAAGAAGGGACCCTAAAAGGGGGAGGCTACCAAGAAGGCAAAGGCTGATTTAATTTGCTTCAAATGTGACAAGAAAGACCATTATGCTCATGAGTGCCGATTAGACAAGGGGAAGAAGGATGTAGAAAAGAAGTCTGTAAATTGCTTCAACTACGACCAAGTTGGGGATTATAAGAATCAGTGTCCAGAGCCAGTCAGGATGTGCAGAGGAAAGGTCTTTGCTATTGGACTATCATCAGCTAGGCCAACTGCAGTTGAAAACGGGAAGACTGTGATGGAAGGTATGCTTTTGATTCAGAGTATGCCAGTTTAGGTACTATCTGATATCGGCGCATCACACTCATTTATATCACAGTATTTGGCTGATAGGTTATGCTTAGAACCCACATACCTTGTTACTTCCTTAAGGGTTGCGAATCTAATAGGAGGGTATGCAACTCAAGGGATGATATGTGACCAGTTAGAACTTGATTTATTGGGTCATAAGTTTGCATGCAGTCAGTATGTTTTTGATTTCGTAGATTTCATGATCGTTTTGGGTATGGATTGGTTGAGTAAATTTGAGGCTAGGATAATTTTCTATGATAGGGAAATTTCATTGAGACACCCTGATAGTCATAACCGAATCATCTTCACAGTGGAGTATTCTGACCGGGGTGTTTGTGCTTTGTTAAGTGATGTGGAAGTGGGAGGAGTGCTAAGTCAGGTTCGAGTAACAAGAGAATCTGTAGATGCTTTTGAGTCGGTTATAGGACTACCACCGAAACGAGCTGTTGAGTGTTAGATAGATCTTGTACCATGAGCTAAACCTGTCAGTAGACCACCTAGCAGGATGACACCAATCGAGATGAAGGAATTGAAGGTTCAGCTAGCGGATCTAGAAGAAAGGAATTTTATTAGACCAAGCATTTCACCTTGGGGAGCAGTTGTGGTGTTCATGAAGAAACCAGATGGGTCGTTGAGAATGTGTATCGACTATCGTAAGTTGAACGAGAGGACAATCAAGAATATGCATCCTTTATCGAGAATAGATGATCTGTTTGATCGTTTGAGTGGAGCTAGAGTGTTTTCCCAATTGGATTTGGTGATAGGTTTCCATCAGTTGAGAGTGGCAGAGGACTGTATTCCACTAACAGCATTTCGGACTAGGCATTGTTCGCATGAGTGGTTGGTGATGCCATTCAGGTTAACGAATGCACCTGCTTTCTTCATGGATTTGATAAACGAGTTTTCCAAGAGTACGCGGATAGGTTTGTATTGGTGTTTATAGATGACATTTTTGTGTACTCTAAGGATGAAAGAGAACATGAGGATCTTCTTAGAGTAGTGCTTGAGACACTGAGACAGCATCAACTAAAAGCAAAGTTTTTCAAGTGTCATTTTCAGAAGAAAGAGGTTAAGTTTCTTGGTCACGTGGTTTCAGAGAAAGGCTTGTCAGTCAATCCAGAAAAGATCGAAATTGTTAATAATTGGAAGAGACCAGAGATGGTGACTGAGATTAGAAGTTTACTTGGACTGGCTGGCTATTACCGGAGATTCATCAAGAATTTCTCACGAATAGCAGTACCTTTGACTAAGTTAACCAAGAAGGATGTGAAGTATGTCTGGTCCGATGAATGTGAGGAAGCATTCCTTAAGTTAAAGCATTTGTTGACCAACACGCCAGTGATAGTAGTTCCAGATGGAAACTAAGGGTTGGTAGTGTATACTGATGCATGCAGAACTGGATTAGGAGATGTGTTGATACAAACGGGTAAAGTGATTGCCTAAGCTTCACGATAGCTTAGACCGCATGAAGTGAGATACTCTACTCATGATTTGGAGTTAGCCACGGTGATCTTCGTATTGAAGATTTGGAGTCATTATCTCTTACAGGAGAGATTTGAGCTATACACAGATCATAAGTCCTTAAGATACTTATTCTCTCAGAAGGAGTTGAATATGAGGAAGTAAAGGTGGATGGAATTTTTGGCTGATTATGATTTTGATATAGAGTATACACTTAGGAAAGTAAATAAAGTGGCGGATGCTCTTAGCAGGAAACATCAGAATGTTGTGTTAGCAATGTTGGCAGAATGGAAGGATTTAGAAGCTTTGACTATGTGTAGTGTGTAGTTAAGATCGACTGCTAGTTCTAGTCAGAGTACCTCCATGTTATCCTGTTTAGAAGTTCGGCCAGTGTTGATCGAAAGGATTGCTACTAAACAGGAAGAGGATTCAGTATTGGCCGAGAAGATTAGAAGGCTTAAGATGAGAACTGAGATCGATGATCTAAAGTATTTTAGTCTTGACCAGAGAGGATGGTTGAGAAAGAAGGGACGATTATGTGTTTTGAATGTAGAGGACTTAAGGAAAGAAGTTCTTGGAGAATTTCATCGGTCCAAGTTTATTATTCATCCTGGAGGAACCAAGATGTATCAAGATATGAAGAGGAGCTTCTATTGGGAAGGTATAAAGAGGGATGTTGGCTTGTGGGTTAGGCAGTGTGCAAACTATCAACAAGTGAAGGCCGAACATCAGAAGCAAGTGGGTTGCTTTAGCCTTTAGAGATTCCAGTTTGGAAATTGGATTCGATATCCATGGATTTCATAGACGGGTTGCCAAGGTTAAATAGAGGAAATGAAAGTATATGGGTCATAGTGGATAGGTTGACCAAGAGTGCCCATTTCATTCCAGTCAAGTCAACCAGAATGACACCTGTTTTGGCTAAATTGTTCATGAAGAACATAGTTAGACTTCATGGGATTCCTAGTAGTATCGTCAGTGACAGAGATGCGTTGTGAATTCTGGAAGAGTCTACAGGATGTGTTAGGCACTAAGCTAAAGATGAGTATAGCGTATCACCCACAGACAGATGGGCAGACAGAGAGAGTCAATAAGATACTCGAGGATTTATTGAGGGCTTGTGTGCTAGACTTTGGTGGATCTTGCGAAGATCACCTACATTTGGTTGAGTTTTCTTATAATAATAGTTATTAGACTAGTATAGGAATGGCGCCTTTTGAAGCTTTGTATGGAAGGAAATGTAAATCACCAGCATGGTTGTTGGAGACTGAAGACAGATTGGTCTTAGGTTCAGATCTGGTAAGAGAGGCAACGTAGAAGATTGAGTTGATTTGAGAAAGGATGAAGGAAGCTCAATCCAGACATAAGAGTGATGCAAATAAGAGGCGTAAAGACCTAGAATTCTCAATCAGAAAAAAGGTTTTCATTATGGTGTCACCGATGAAGGGTGTGGTATGGTTTAGGAAGTCAAGGAAACTGACCCCAAGATATGTTGGTCCGTTCTAAGTTATAGAGAGGATCAGGAAGCTCGCATACAGAGTAGAGTTGCCGAGCAGTATTGTAACAACCCGAAATTTAACCCATAATAATTAATTTGTTAATTAATGAAATCATAAATGTGAAATTATCTGGATTGAGCCACGGGAGTTGCACCATTTTGTCCGCGATAATTTTCTGGTCAATTTCCATATATAGAACGTCAGAATCTGAGCTAATATGAGCAAGATACGAGACGAACAAGAAATCGAAAAAAAAATATTGGGCTTGGTCGACCAAGAGGTCGACCTAACCACGCCCTAGGTCGCTCGGCCGGTTGACCTAGGAGGAGGGACAGTCGACCACCCGATCAACCCGCCTTGGGTAATGAACGAAGGAATTTTTCCTTCGTTCCTGTAACGTTCGTGGCCAATTTTATACGTCATTTTCATTCTTCCAGCTCATCTGGTCCCTTCATGCTTCCATCCGATGGCTCCTATTCAGCCTATGACGAGGTTGCATCCAATTCAATCTCCAAATCCAATGGTTTGAGATCCACTTCTACCCCTATAAATAAGACCCTAGGCCTAACACCTTTTCACATTCAAGTTTTCTCCGCTTGGGTTCACCTTTTCAGGAAGGACCCTAAACGGAATAATTTTCCAAGGAGGAAATCATTTTAAATAAAAATATTTAACAACCCCAAGTGGATCCAGGAAGACCTAAAGGGAAGAGCTAAGGACCAGAGGTGAGTGATTGTAATTATTTTAGATTTCTTTAGTAATTTAAAATAATAGGGTTTCTAATAGTTGTAGTTTTACTACGATTTTTGGAATAACCTTTTTAACAGTTTTATTTATAGTTTTGTTTAGAATTATTTTCAGTATATTTCTTTCTAGCTATTCTTTTCAGTTAATTTTAGCTTATTTCTGTTAATTATAGCATTTTTATTTATTTACAGTTTATTTATAGTATTTTAGTTTATTTACTGTTATATATGCGTTATTTACATCTTCTTCCAACACTTTGGATTTACTTCTATTTTTAGTTTTCTTTTATTTCTCCTTTTCTTCGTGTATGGATTAGAATAGATTAAACGCAATAATGGATTAAAATTATAAGAATACTGAAATAACGAAAGATAAGATGTAAATTGTAAAGGCTGTAATAAAAATGGAATTAAGATTGAAATTGTGCCTAATTATGATATTAATGTTAGAATTGGACTAATTAAAGATAATTGGCCTAGTTATAACTTAGAATTATAACTAAAAAGAGTATAAGATAAAAGAGGCTTATTTTCACACTTAGACCTTGGGTTAAGTAATAAGCATGATTATAACGTAGGTTATAATAAGAAAAAGAACGGAATGATGCTTAATTTAAGGCTTAGGATAAATTAATAAGCAAAGATAATGAAGATAATAATAAAGGCTTATTTGAATAATTTATCTAAGTTAATAAGTAAAGATGAAAGTAGGACCTATACCAAAAAGCATTCTCTATTAGACAAAATGGTGGTCTCACATTATCCTGAAGTGAGATGAGGGCACGCTTATGCTAATTCTGGTAGTAATTGGTCAAATAGAAGTCCAAATCACGGGGGATTTGGACAAGGGGCGCAACTAGATATTGTTTGGACGATGGGTCGATACCAACTGCATTTCCCCTATTTTTCTACGGACACGGTGTTTCACATAATCCTGAAGTGAGATAAGGGGCACGCTTATGCTGGAGCACAGGTAATAAGAAGACCCAATAGGTGGAGCAACAGGTAGCATGAGCATGGTGACAGTTATGCGTGCGACTTCAATTTCGATGCTCAGTGATCGCTATGAGTTCCAAGCGCTTAAGTATGTGTGTCTTTCGTAGACACCATTGCCTTCTGTATAGGGAGCTATATAACGTCTAGCCAACAGTAGATACTTTGTGCGTCTTTCGTAGACACCATTGTACTTTGTGCATCTTTCGTAGATGCCATTACCTTATGTGTAGGGAGTTATATAGCATCTAGTCCGCAGTAGGTACGATGAAGTAGCAAACCGATCAAAAGGGTAGAATTAGGATTTCATCCTAATTATAGGATTAGGGATTCAGCCTAATCAAAACAGCAATCAAGGATAAGTGCAAACAATCAAAGTTAACCAATCATATTTAATAGTTAATTCGTATTTATTTCCAGCTTATTCCTTCTTCTATTTCCTTTGTTTCTTTTTATATACTAGAACTGTTGTAAAGCCTATTACCTTTACTTTACTTAAGGATTCTAGTAATTACTATCATTCACCAGAATTTTAGTCCGACCCACTCTTTTATTTTCCCCCTTTTCCCCCCATAGGCAACCAAGGCAGAGGACAGTAGGTTACAGTTGCTTGGAGATTTCTTTAAAGGAGATTCCACTATGTACTTCCACTTCTTTTATTTCAGCTTTTTGTTCTTTATCTGTACTGGCACATGTTGGGGAATAGTTGTACTCTGATTTTTGAGACTATGGTTTTCTTTGATTTCATAAGACATATATGTATGGTATTTTGACACGTGATGTATTTGGTATTTGGTGACTTATTTAGTTTTTAAAGCAATTATGAAGTTCTGTTCCAAATAAGTTATTATTTAAATTGTTTCCGCTGTTTTTACCTATTTCTGTCTTGTGAATCTTAGTCCCTGCTAGTTTTAGTTTATACCTACAATGCACCACGCCTTCTAGTGTGTTCATTTGGGTATACTAAGGGGTGTGGGGTGTTTCAAGTATGGCTGGTGTCCTTAATGTATTCCATGTATTTCATCTTTGCAAGTATATGCATGATCCAGAGACTACTATTACTCCGACAAGGTTGGAAGAATTGATAGTAGAGCCTAATATGACTTTTGTTTGACAAACAGTTTGGGTTGTGGCGAGAGAGAGAAGAGATTGAAGAACAAGACAGTCAAGTTGGTGAAAGTTCGGTGGAGCGACAACGAGAAGGACTATACTTGGGAGATAGAAGACGGGATTAGAGATACTTATACTGATCTACTTTGAGGTTATGTCTATATTAATTTTATATAGATAAGTTGCTAGTCAAGTAGGCTAGTATGGTTGTTAGGAGTTGTTACAGATGATTGCTATGTTTAGTATTTTGTCCTTACTGAATTTCGAGGATGAAATTCTTTAATGAGGGGAGCCTGTAACACCCCTAATTTTTAATAACATTATTCAGGAGATTTAATTAGATAAATAAAACAGAATAATGTAAATGTTAAAGAGATAAGGGGATTGAGAATTGAAAATAAACTAAACGCCGAGCTTAATAACATAAATGGGCTACAAATGGTAATAAATGTTAATCAATTAACACAAGGCACTAGGTAATTGCCGCACTCTATTTTCATTACCCTTATACTTTCATTCCCTTATACCTGTAATGACCCGAAAATTTTAATGGTTTTAATGAGATAATTAATTGAGATTTTGTGAAATTTTAAAAAATAAAATTTGAAAATAAAAATTTATTATTTGGAATACGTCTATTTCAATATAACTACTGGTAAATTTCCATCTGATAATATTGAAGTTTATTTTATTGTGAAATTTTATTTCAATTTGAATCGGTTAATAACAGTTGAATTTAAAAGTTTTCCGAAACCAAAATATGTCAACATGAGAAAATTTATTTAGAACACTCTAAATCAGACTGCGAAATTCGGACGTTTCTAGCTCCGTTTGGATTTTTCCGTAAGGAATAGCAGCGTTTATCGGTACCGATTATCGACTTTTGATCGGATGATCGTACCACAGATATCTATATACCGTTTTGATCGTCTCATCATGCTGATCTCTACGGTATATTTATTTCCGTATTTTGAAGTCCGATGCGCAACGAAATGTTTGAACTGTTCGTTGCAACGGTACCATAAATCTTGACTTTATATTTTATTTTTCAAATCTGAAACGCGATGCTCAAACAATAATTTTCTTTTATTATTCAGCTCAATCTAAGGATGACCGTTGCCATCCCATACCATTTCATTTATTTGGGTACATTTTGTTTTATTTATTTGTGCGTTACATTCCCTTTTTGAACTGTTCATCCCCTTTATAAATTCATCTTCCATCAACTATTCATTTCCCCCTGATTCACTTTTTTCTCTGACCATGGCTTGTCTCTAGAGGCCTTCGGCCTTCACTCTTTAGCCGACCATCTCGAGATCCAACACCCCACATTAACTGTGCCTCCTCCGGCCTCAACCCTCCCATCACACAGCAGCCTAGCCGAAGCCACTTCCTCCCCTCACGTTGCCGCCGATCTACTCCTTCACTGACCCGAGCACCGGCCACTCTTCCCCTCTCCCTTCCATCTCGCATAAAGTCTTCCTTGCTGAGGTATTTTATGTGTTTTGCTATATATAAAGGTTATATAAGTTATATAAAATATGTTTACAGATTTACATGGATATATATGTTAGTTTATATTAGTATTTATATATAAGGTGCAGATTTTGAGTAAGTAACAGTTAAGTGCATATATGTTAGTATATATTATATAATAGCGTGACTGTGTTGTATATATATTTATAATTATACAAATATAATATGCGTACTATATATATAGATGCTAAATTTTGAACGTGTTTAAATATATATAATAATATATGTGTGTTTATAACCAGTGCTGTTACAAAGTTTTGTATGTTTGCCGAGTCCACATATATGAGCTAAGCTTAAAATATATTAGTATATTATATAATATTTATTTAGGTATGTTATATTTTATACTATACTTGATTTCAAAAAAAGAAGTATGTTATGGCTTTAGTTATATATATGTGCGTGTGTAGTGTATATATGTGTGTTGCGTGTGTATATATATTTGTATATATGTGTTGTTTTGTTATAATATAAATTATATGATTTACACTATATGTTGTTGCTTGTAAGTAGGATGTATACAGTGTTCACAAAGTTGGTATAAACTGATCTACAATATAATTAAATAAACATTGGCATTTTAAATGTAAATGTTACAAAAATTAGGACTGTTTATATAATATATAGCTCAGAGCATACTTTGTTGCTTCAAATATAGGTCTGCATAAAATTTGTTAAACCTGACTTTTACATATATGTTTGCATCGTTCTGCATATGAATTTGTCTATAGTATATATATAAAATGTAAGTCAGTACATTGTGGTCGGGCATACAAGTTATATATATATACCAGCTTCATCATAAAACGTATGTTTGTTTATGCGATCTAGCTGAGGTCATTTATATATGAAGTATGAAAGAGACCCATTGTTTTATATAAAATTTTAACTGTTGTTTATATAAATTTAGTTTAAAAGTTTATACTATAAAATTTTGTGCGGCTGAGGTACATATTTTAGATTTAAGTTGTTTATATAGATTATTTTAATAACTTATAAAGTAAGTTTCTTATAAAAAGTCTTGCACGTTAGCTTTCATGTGTATATTAAAGTGAATTATAAAGATATTGTGTTTATGTAAGATATATGAAAAGTTATATGTTATATATCTATATTAGTATTTATTTCAAATCATATATTATGTATATATGTTAGATTTTATTATATGTGTTTGATTTAAACGATGGATTTTGAAATTCCTATATACATTTAATATAATATATGTTTGAATTTAGAATTTGATTATATATATTTAGTTATATATATATGTTCACTTATACCATTATCTTCATCGATTCCGTTCTGATTTGACTTCGTAAATTTCTATTCATCAGCTTTGTCCGTCGTGCTTGTTTTCTTCATCAAATTTGTGCCTACCTCACTTTGTGCTTGGAATCGTAACTCGTTTCATCTGTCAAACCTATCTACCGTTGAAAGGTGATCAATCACTCACGTTTAACGTTCTTGTATTTATTAAATTTGATTTCAATTGAAACGACAATTGAAATATGCTGTTGGTAGTTATTTACATTGCTATATATATGCTATTATCTGTAACTGTTCACCTAAGACATCTGACACCTTTATCTGTTATTTATATTGATTATATATGCATGTTATGTTATTTTCATATCTGTTATCACTCTGCAAGTTCCCTGTTAGTATAGAATTCACTATGGGTTGATATGTTACATACCCGAACGATCTGTAGAATAGGAGAAAATCGTTATGGGTTGAAATGATAAACCTAAGCGATTTTCATTGAATTGAATTTGGGATTGCAGGTTGAAATGATATCTACCTGTAACGACCCGCTATTTTGGACCATTCGCGTCCATTATAAGTGTATAGGTAGACACTCATGCCGGAGTTGAATTGTTCAAAATACCGCGTTGTTAATTTAAATTTGGCAAAATTGAACATATACAGTAAATAAATAATCACAGAACACAGACACAGAGTAATAATTGCAGCGGAAATAAAAGAGATAGTAGTTCATGAAGCTACTATATGAATATATATAAAATACATCAGAGTTTACAACAGAAGAGTAATACGATACATCAGAGTTAAACCAGATACAACGGAAGAGTAACCGATACAAATCAGAATACATCACTGGAATCATCGAATATCTGAAAGCTGGATAGATAGCTGGATCTCCAAGCGAAGCTCCAACTCCAAAGGTGAGTCTCGAAAGCTGAACTACTCAGTCTGACCCGAGCGTAAAGTAAAAACACAAAACACTCGAGTCAGGATTAACATTCTTATATTAATAAATCCAACTCAAGTGAAATAGCAATTGAAATACAAGTAACTCAAAGGATGTTTGGAATAACCATCCTTTAAGGATCCGTTAAACTATCTACTATGTAGTAATGTACGATAAGTAGATAATGTCTATCAGTAATAATAAGCTATCAAAATAGCGTTAAGTCATGGCCCATTCCACCCTTAACACATTTTTATTCCCACAAGCATATACAAGACCGTAGTTTCCCCAAAACCGGAAGTCACCAGAGGGCAATACATATACTCAAGGTACAAAACAAATTCGTAGTGGTCGCGCATAAATGGAATACAAGTATGACAAGGCACATGAGGCTATACCCAAGATAGTGATACTACCGTTCGCCTGATCCGGGCTGGTGAGAACGCAACGCCGCAGCGCCCGCAACACCGTGAGACAACACTCCCAAAATCAAGGGTGCACCAATCGACAATAAGTATAAGTAGTTCGAAGAAGTGTGTCCACTTGAGGTATCAATCCTCCATTGGCCCGGCACAGCTCCTGTTTTAGTCATTTCCAATTTGACACAAGTGTCAAGGCTATCAATTATCGTTCTCTTTCTTCAGTCAACACGAACATCATTCCAACCACTTCATTCTGGATCATCACTCCGCGTATAGTTATTAAAGTGGTTTTCGGTTTAGATAGAGAGTATATCCATAACCGAATTCCGGTCTCTTTAATAACTTTCGTAATTATTACACCGATTGGTCGTTTGTTTATTTCAAAAACCAAATCAAATTCAATTTCAATTTCAATTCGTAAACCAACATTTCATTCGTCTTCCTAAATCAATTTCCAATATTTACGTTTCAACTTCCAAATTCATTTCAAAATCCTATAATTCAATTTCAAATTTTATTTAAACAATTCCAATATTGATTCCAGTTCGTATATAAGTTTTATTTTGAAATCATTTAAATTACTTTAATTTAACATTTAAATCAATTTAAATTCATTTATCGATTTCATTCAATATCCAGTAAGTAAATTTGCCATTCAAAAACAATTTCTATTAAATTTCCAATTCATTAAATCCATTATTCAAATTCAACTTCATTAAATCGAAACTTACAATTTTGAATTAAATCAAATCCGTCAAATCAATTCTTTCAATTACAAGTCTTACATTAATTCCAAAATATCACATTTCCATTTCTTGTTAAAGAAATTCCATTTCACTTATTTACTTTCTTAAATAATTTTCCAAAACTTAATAAATAAAGAAGACTCAATTTCAATTATTTACGAAGTAAAATTCACTTATTCAAAAGTTCAATTTTCTTATTAAAGAATTTCAATTCAATTTAATCATTAAATAATTCAATCTTATTTAAGTATTAAATAATTCAAAACTTAATTATTAAATAATTCCAAAGTTTAATAATTTCAAAACTTTATTATAATTTCAAACTTGATTATTAAATTATATCAAAGTTTAACAATTTCAAACTTAATTCAATAATTTCTCAAATTAAACAACATTCTTCCATCAATTACATTGTTATAATCTTATTTCATATCTTTAAATATTAACATTTTCCTTTCATTAAAATTCAAATTTCAACTTCATTTCAAAACCATATTATTTATTCAAATAAAATCTTCGTTTTATTTAATCAAATTATTGACCAATCGGGTTTTATTTAATTTCCTATCCTAGGTCAAAGTTCAATTTGGGTATTTATCATTTCAACCCGATTCCAATTCAATTCAAAATCATAGCATAGCAAAGGGAACTTGTAGTGTGATAACTGGGATGGTGTCAAGTAAATAAACAAGCAATAACAACAACCAATATCAATCCAAAAATAAAATCAATAATCCCGAAATAATCGTATTAATTCGCATTGTTATTTGTACGAATTAATATAATTATCTCTAGAATCTACCCTATCATTTCAAGTAGATTAAAGATTTTTACATTACGGTTTTCACTTGTCATCTATTTACAATTTCATACATCATCGATTTAACAACCTACATTCAGTGGTTCAAAGTATAATTAAACAATTCCTAAGTGTAAATAAATTCAACAGTTAAAGGGGTCATATTATACAAGTGTCAGTTAATCAAATTTAACATTTAATTATCCTATATCAAGTTCAATTGCATACTATTTATCATTTTAACATTAACAATTTAACGTCCAATATAAACATCAACAATCAATCAATTATCAGCCAAACTGTATTATCATCGCATAAATAATTAACAGATAATGGTGTCAAATGTCACAGGTGAACTGATATAGGCAATAACATATACAATAGTGTAATTAACTAACAGCAGCATATTTCAATTGTCGTTTCAATTGAAATCAAATCTAATAAATAAAAGAACGTTAATCGTGAGTGAGTGCTCACCTTTCGAAGCTAGAGGATAGACATGAAATGAGTTACAGATCCAAGCACGAATTCCAAATCAAAGCAAGATTGGGCACGAATTGACGCACAAAGCTGATCAATAAAAATTGATGGGACGAATCAGAGTCAACACGATAGAAGCAACAATGATATATATATTTATTATTATTATTATCCATGGAATAAATATTTAATTTAAAACAAATATTAAAATAACGTGTATATATAAGATTAAAAATCATTGTTTTAAATTAAGCACATATATCAAAATCAAACGTATATATATTCAAGAATCTACATTAAATTTAAAACATATACAACTTTTAAAAAAAATCTCCATATATATTTACACCATATATATGTGGACCTTACATAAAATTTCCAATATTGACTCTTTATTATTAACATATAGGCAACCTAAAAATTCAACATTAAATCTAGAATATATATATATATATATATAAAGTAAACTCAACAACTATTCGAAACTAGACTTGAATCATGTACGGTTTACATATTATATTTTAAACAGTAGATAACAGAAAATGTAAAATGTATAAGTTATAACTAGTATAAATATATACGGTAATGTAAGTTTTTAAACCCAACCTTATCTCCATACTAATATGTACTAACAGTATATTGGGAAGTAAGGCATATACAACTTTATATATATACACCCGTACAAAAAAAAATCAATATTATTGTAACTATACACATCTACCAGGTTTCCAAATGTAAACATATGTGTGCTCCTACCTTTTTCCAGGCAATAATATTTTTACTTATTTTATACTATAATAACAACATATATATTAAAATCACCATATATACACTTTAAAACAAATCATTCAATAACAAATATATGTTACTTGCAGCACATAGTACATATATACGGTAAATATATTTAGTAACAAACAAGTTTTTATAACCTACTTTTCTTTTTATACAATCTTAACTTAATATATACAAACAAGTCTTATATCACTTTATAAGCAAAACCTGCACCCAACACATACGAAAATGCAAACATTTACATCTATATCCAACTCACCAAAATACTTGAAATCCTGTATACATAAATATACATATAGAACTACGTTTAACAAAATTTATATGCTAGAATATACCAAACAGTAAATATACGCAACACATATATGAAGAGTAACACTTATATAAACTAATATATATCAACATCTTAAACCGTGACTTAATATATATAAATTTATAAATTAACATATGTATGTATATACATAATATAACTGCTTTGAAATCAAATATTACTATATGTAAGACACAACAATCCTTATGCAGTGCTTTGAAAACACATGGATATTATATATGGCCAATTTATAAATAACGTGAAAATATGTATTAAAACTATAATTGCTTATACATAAAATAATTAATCTGATCATATAGACATGTCACTGTAATCAATATATATACAGGCTAGTTGAAACTGCTTGTAAATTTTATAAACTAACAAGACACATACATATAAACGGATTATACCTACGCAAGCTTCTACACGCCAAAGGAAAGGCACGCTGGTCGTGGAAGAGGAAGCAAAGTCGAGCTGATGGGAAGAGAGGCGGCACGTCGAGGCTCAAGTGGGTTGCGGCGCTAGGTTGGTCGGAGCATGCGAGGTGGAAAGAGTGGTCGGTGGCAGAGGTCGATGTGGGTTTGTGGGAAGACGAGGCCATGCTAGCAGAGGCGGTGAGTGTGGTGGTAGAGGCGGAGTTGCAGGCTGGGCGCTTCGACTGAAAGGTGATGGCTGGCTCGTTCAGGCAATGGTGGTGCTCTACGATAGGAAGGGCGGAGGTTGCTTGATATTGGTGGACGCGGCTCAAGGGAGGAGAAGAAAATAAAAAAAAATGAAAAAAAGAAGAAAAGAGGACATCTTAGTTGCTGAAGAAATAAGAAGAGGAGGAGACCTGGGAAGGAAGCAATAATATGTCAGGGACGCGAATCTTGAACAAGCATGCGTATAAATTAAATTATCTTTGAACCGATGAAATCTTTACCAATGGGAAAAGAAAAGTCACGAATTAAAATTCTCTTGGGAATATCAATGGCTAGCCGATGTATTGATGGGCACGGTAGGAATAAAGGGTATAGGAAACCAATGGACACACTGGTTACCGATACGGTCCGACGTTACGCAAAGTGCAACGTGCAACGGAACTCCGAATTTGACAATCGAATATACCATAGAGATCGGCATGACAAGACGATCAAAACGGTATATGGAAATCAGTGTTACGATCATCCGATAACAATCGATATCGGTACCGGAATACTGCTATTTTCCAGAAAATAAGAACGACGGAGCAATAGATGTCCGAATTTGGAAAAATGACGAACTGATATTTTGCTCAGAAGATGGTTTAGAATTTTTCTATGTAAAAATATTTAGGTTTGGAAATATTTTATTTTCATTACTTTTTAACTGATTAAATTAAAGTGAATTTACGCGCGAAATAAACTTTCGTATTTTCGGACGAAAATTTACCAGTTGCTATGTTTAACTAGACGTATTCCAAATATTAAATTTTTCTTTCAAAATTTTATCGTTTAAAATTTCACAAAATTTCAACTAATTACGTTATTAAAACGGTTGAAATTTACGGGTCGTTACATTCTCCCCCACTCAAAACTTTTCGTCCCCGAAAAGGAACGAGGTAGGAGAATAGAAACAACCAGAAAGAAAACAGATTTGAAATACAAAATAACAATTAATTTAAACCATATAAATTCAAATTTAAATTAATGGATATTCAATAATTGATTTAATCCATTTGATTTTACTTAAGTGAATCAATCTCAATTATTTCTAAATTCATTTTCTTATTATCCAATTATCTTAAATTTACAATTTCTAAAACCATAAATTTGAATAGTCTTTTATTATAATCATATTTTTCATCAATTTTAAATTCTTCTTTGTTCCAAATTACTGTTAAATTTATCCTACTTAATATATCTACTCACATATATTTAATCCATATAAATTAATTTAAAACATAAAAGTTTCGATTTAAATTAATTTACATCTATTAATTTCTTTTAAATTCAAGGTGTTTTCATATGTTGATCAAATTTTAATTTTTTTTTTTTCAAAACAAATTTATTACATTATTAACTGAGTGTACTTATTATCCTATCTAACCCTATTAACATCTTTATAATCAAAATTTAGTGTATAACATTTATTATAAACACTCAAATTTTATTTATAAATTCAATTTATCTTATATATTATCCAATTACATATTCAACTTCTGAATGATTTAGGTAAGTTGTATTTGAATGCAGTTGAACAATATACATATAAAATTTTCCAAATTCAATTTATTCAAGTTTAAATATTTATTCCAAAATTTGGTTTTATTTATAATTAAAATCATCCTTTAACAAAATTCAAGAATTAGATTTCCGATTAACTTTAAACAATTTAGAGATATACATATAATATATTTATCAAATCAAATTAAATTTTAAAATAAGGTACTTATATATATAAATCAAATTATACTGAAAAAATTCAAATCAAAATATTTTTCAAAACAAAACCGTAGCAAAGCTACAGAATAGTATCTCCACTTCGAAACTCGAAAATGAACATCGATGATGCGGCCGCCATCACCGAAATTATTTTCCAGCGACAAAGAGAAGAGCACTGATTTCAACATTTAAAAGTTCTTTGAAAACGATTTCTATTCGAAAATACTTTCAATACTATATACTTTAAAAATTTAAAACCAAAGTTCGAAATCATCGGAAACTAATAAATTCTCAAATTTTTGAATTATATTCATTTCGAATTCCAATCAATTTATAACCAATTCATTTATTTATATTATGCAATAGTCAATGGTTTACAAAATAATAAATGAAAATCAAATATTATTATTTCATACAACAAATTTATTAACAATTTAATTTCAGAAAACTTATATTTATATATAATATAATCATTCAAAACTATTTTGTTTATCAAATTTGAAAACAACATTTTAATATAAATTTAGAAATACATTTCTTTGCTCGACGATACAGGAATGGATTTTCAAAATAAGGATAGGGATTCAAATTTGATGGACTTAAATCAAAGAGAAATTTGATTCGAAGATAGGTTCGAAACAAAGATTAGATGATGAAATAACGAAATAGAAAGATGGATAAGTTTATATAAATCGCGGGCGACCTTAACCGGGTCAACCGTGACTTCAAGAATAAGATCAATGTAGAATTCCGAGGTAAATCGACATTCGATCTCAAGAGATAGAATTCAGGTATAGCAGGAGATAGATAGCATCGTAAACCGAGGATACAGAAATCTCCGGTAAATCAATGCTTATTGTAAAGGAGTTTTGCTCCTTTACGAATCATTCGAAGATTGGCGAGACCGCCGATCTATTATAGATAACATTCAAAATGGAGTTATGGGGTGCTCCAGAATTGAAAGAAGTCGAATAATGAAGGACACGAATGAATTTCGGAACTGAGGGGAACGTTCCAAAATTCAAAGGAATCAAGTCAAAAGGAAGAGATTGAAACTCGAATGAGAGTGATTCTGTAAATACATTTACCGTGTATGTTGAGTTTTGCCTAGAGCTACCAAGGCTCTGATACCAACTGTAACGGACCGCGTCAGTGGGATAACGCCCACCGTAGCATACAGCAGTACCTGTGTTCTGCCTTTACAGCCAGCCTCTCGACTGCACCAACCCTGTAGGGACATGTAGGAGTAAGAGTCATCCGCTCGCTACCAAACCAAATGCGAGAACCCCCTATCATGCTGCACCCGCCAAGTGCATAGGCAGACACACATGCCGGAGTTGAATTGTTCAAAATACCGCGTTGTTAATTTAAATTTGGCAAAATTGAACATATACAGTAAATAAATAATCACAGAACACAGACACAGAGTAATAATTGCAGCGGAAATAAAAGAGATAGTAGTTCATGAAGCTACTATATGAATATATATAAAATACATCAGAGTTTACAACAGAAGAGTAATACGATACATCAGAGTTAAACCAGATACAACGGAAGAGTAACCGATACAAATCAGAATACATCACTGGAATCATCGAATATCTGAAAGCTGGATAGATAGCTGGATCTCCAAGCGAAGCTCCAACTCCAAAGGTGAGTCTCGAAAGCTGAACTACTCAGTCTGACCCGAGCGTAAAGTAAAAACACAAAACACTCGAGTCAGGATTAACATTCTTATATTAATAAATCCAACTCAAGTGAAATAGCAATTGAAATACAAGTAACTCAAAGGATGTTTGGAATAACCATCCTTTAAGGATCCGTTAAACTATCTACTATGTAGTAATGTACGATAAGTAGATAATGTCTATCAGTAATAATAAGCTATCAAAATAGCGTTAAGTCATGGCCCATTCCACCCTTAACACATTTTTATTCCCACAAGCATATACAAGATCGTAGTTTCCCCAAAACCGGAAGTCACCAGAGGGCAATACATATACTCAAGGTACAAAACAAATTCGTAGTGGTCGCGCATAAATGGAATACAAGTATGACAAGGCACATGAGGCTATACCCAAGATAGTGATACTACCGTTCGCCTGATCCGGGCTGGTGAGAACGCAACGCCGCAGCGCCCGCAACACCGTGAGACAACACTCCCAAAATCAAGGGTGCACCAATCGACAATAAGTATAAGTAGTTCGAAGAAGTGTGTCCACTTGAGGTATCAATCCTCCATTGGCCCGGCACAGCTCCTGTTTTAGTCATTTCCAATTTGACACAAGTGTCAAGGCTATCAATTATCGTTCTCTTTCTTCAGTCAACACGAACATCATTCCAACCACTTCATTCTGGATCATCACTCCGCGTATAGTTATTAAAGTGGTTTTCGGTTTAGATAGAGAGTATATCCATAACCGAATTCCGGTCTCTTTAATAACTTTCGTAATTATTACACCGATTGGTCGTTTGTTTATTTCAAAAACCAAATCAAATTCAATTTCAATTTCAATTCGTAAACCAACATTTCATTCGTCTTCCTAAATCAATTTCCAATATTTACGTTTCAACTTCCAAATTCATTTCAAAATCCTATAATTCAATTTCAAATTTTATTTAAACAATTCCAATATTGATTCCAGTTCGTATATAAGTTTTATTTTGAAATCATTTAAATTACTTTAATTTAACATTTAAATCAATTTAAATTCATTTATCGATTTCATTCAATATCCAGTAAGTAAATTTGCCATTCAAAAACAATTTCTATTAAATTTCCAATTCATTAAATCCATTATTCAAATTCAACTTCATTAAATCGAAACTTACAATTTTGAATTAAATCAAATCCGTCAAATCAATTCTTTCAATTACAAGTCTTACATTAATTCCAAAATATCACATTTCCATTTCTTGTTAAAGAAATTCCATTTCACTTATTTACTTTCTTAAATAATTTTCCAAAACTTAATAAATAAAGAAGACTCAATTTCAATTATTTACGAAGTAAAATTCACTTATTCAAAAGTTCAATTTTCTTATTAAAGAATTTCAATTCAATTTAATCATTAAATAATTCAATCTTATTTAAGTATTAAATAATTCAAAACTTAATTATTAAATAATTCCAAAGTTTAATAATTTCAAAACTTTATTATAATTTCAAACTTGATTATTAAATTATATCAAAGTTTAACAATTTCAAACTTAATTCAATAATTTCTCAAATTAAACAACATTCTTCCATCAATTACATTGTTATAATCTTATTTCATATCTTTAAATATTAACATTTTCCTTTCATTAAAATTCAAATTTCAACTTCATTTCAAAACCATATTATTTATTCAAATAAAATCTTCGTTTTATTTAATCAAATTATTGACCAATCGGGTTTTATTTAATTTCCTATCCTAGGTCAAAGTTCAATTTGGGTATTTATCATTTCAACCCGATTCCAATTCAATTCAAAATCATAGCATAGCAAAGGGAACTTGCAGTGTGATAACTGGGATGGTGTCAAGTAAATAAACAAGCAATAACAACAACCAATATCAATCCAAAAATAAAATCAATAATCCCGAAATAATCGTATTAATTCGCATTGTTATTTGTACGAATTAATATAATTATCTCTAGAATCTACCCTATCATTTCAAGTAGATTAAAGATTTTTACATTACGGTTTTCACTTGTCATCTATTTACAATTTCATACATCATCGATTTAACAACCTACATTCAGTGGTTCAAAGTATAATTAAACAATTCCTAAGTGTAAATAAATTCAACAGTTAAAGGGGTCATATTATACAAGTGTCAGTTAATCAAATTTAACATTTAATTATCCTATATCAAGTTCAATTGCATACTATTTATCATTTTAACATTAACAATTTAACGTCCAATATAAACATCAACAATCAATCAATTATCAGCCAAACTGTATTATCATCGCATAAATAATTAACAGATAATGGTGTCAAATGTCACAGGTGAACTGATATAGGCAATAACATATACAATAGTGTAATTAACTAACAGCAGCATATTTCAATTGTCGTTTCAATTGAAATCAAATCTAATAAATAAAAGAACGTTAATCGTGAGTGAGTGCTCACCTTTCGAAGCTAGAGGATAGACATGAAATGAGTTACAGATCCAAGCACGAATTCCAAATCAAAGCAAGATTGGGCACGAATTGACGCACAAAGCTGATCAATAAAAATTGATGGGACGAATCAGAGTCAACACGATAGAAGCAACAATGATATATATATTTATTATTATTATTATCCATGGAATAAATATTTAATTTAAAACAAATATTAAAATAACGTGTATATATAAGATTAAAAATCATTGTTTTAAATTAAGCACATATATCAAAATCAAACGTATATATATTCAAGAATCTACATTAAATTTAAAACATATACAACTTTTAAAAAAAATCTCCATATATATTTACACCATATATATGTGGACCTTACATAAAATTTCCAATATTGACTCTTTATTATTAACATATAGGCAACCTAAAAATTCAACATTAAATCTAGAATATATATATATATATATATAAAGTAAACTCAACAACTATTCGAAACTAGACTTGAATCATGTACGGTTTACATATTATATTTTAAACATTAGATAACAGAAAATGTAAAATGTATAAGTTATAACTAGTATAAATATATACGGTAATGTAAGTTTTTAAACCCAACCTTATCTCCATACTAATATGTACTAACAGTATATTGGGAAGTAAGGCATATACAACTTTATATATATACACCCGTACAAAAAAAAAATCAATATTATTGTAACTATACACATCTACCAGGTTTCCAAATGTAAACATATGTGTGCTCCTACCTTTTTCCAGGCAATAATATTTTTACTTATTTTATACTATAATAACAACATATATATTAAAATCACCATATATACACTTTAAAACAAATCATTCAATAACAAATATATGTTACTTGCAGCACATAGTACATATATACGGTAAATATATTTAGTAACAAACAAGTTTTTATAACCTACTTTTCTTTTTATACAATCTTAACTTAATATATACAAACAAGTCTTATATCACTTTATAAGCAAAACCTGCACCCAACACATACGAAAATGCAAACATTTACATCTATATCCAACTCACCAAAATACTTGAAATCCTGTATACATAAATATACATATAGAACTACGTTTAACAAAATTTATATGCTAGAATATACCAAACAGTAAATATACGCAACACATATATGAAGAGTAACACTTATATAAACTAATATATATCAACATCTTAAACCGTGACTTAATATATATAAATTTATAAATTAACATATGTATGTATATACATAATATAACTGCTTTGAAATCAAATATTACTATATGTAAGACACAACAATCCTTATGCAGTGCTTTGAAAACACATGGATATTATATATGGCCAATTTATAAATAACGTGAAAATATGTATTAAAACTATAATTGCTTATACATAAAATAATTAATCTGATCATATAGACATGTCACTGTAATCAATATATATACAGGCTAGTTGAAACTGCTTGTAAATTTTATAAACTAACAAGACACATACATATAAACGGATTATACCTACGCAAGCTTCTACACGCCAAAGGAAAGGCACGCTGGTCGTGGAAGAGGAAGCAAAGTCGAGCTGATGGGAAGAGAGGCGGCACGTCGAGGCTCAAGTGGGTTGCGGCGCTAGGTTGGTCGGAGCATGCGAGGTAGAAAGAGTGGTCGGTGGCAGAGGTCGATGTGGGTTTGTGGGAAGACGAGGCCATGCTAGCAGAGGCGGTGAGTGTGGTGGTAGAGGCGGAGTTGCAGGCTGGGCGCTTCGACTGAAAGGTGATGGCTGGCTCGTTCAGGCAATGGTGGTGCTCTACGATAGGAAGGGCGGAGGTTGCTTGATATTGGTGGACGCGGCTCAAGGGAGGAGAAGAAAATAAAAAAAAATGAAAAAAAGAAGAAAAGAGGACATCTTAGTTGCTGAAGAAATAAGAAGAGGAGGAGACCTGGGAAGGAAGCAATAATATGTCAGGGACGCGAATCTTGAACAAGCATGCGTATAAATTAAATTATCTTTGAACCGATGAAATCTTTACCAATGGGAAAAGAAAAGTCACGAATTAAAATTCTCTTGGGAATATCAATGGCTAGCCGATGTATTGATGGGCACGGTAGGAATAAAGGGTATAGGAAACCAATGGACACACTGGTTACCGATACGGTCCGACGTTACGCAAAGTGCAACGTGCAACGGAACTCCGAATTTGACAATCGAATATACCATAGAGATCGGCATGACAAGACGATCAAAACGGTATATGGAAATCAGTGTTACGATCATCCGATAACAATCGATATCGGTACCGGAATACTGCTATTTTCCAGAAAATAAGAAAGACGGAGCAATAGATGTCCGAATTTGGAAAAATGACGAACTGATATTTTGCTCAGAAGATGGTTTAGAATTTTTCTATGTAAAAATATTTAGGTTTGGAAATATTTTATTTTCATTACTTTTTAACTGATTAAATTAAAGTGAATTTACGCGCGAAATAAACTTTCGTATTTTCGGACGAAAATTTACCAGTTGCTATGTTTAACTAGACGTATTCCAAATATTAAATTTTTCTTTCAAAATTTTATCGTTTAAAATTTCACAAAATTTCAACTAATTACGTTATTAAAACGGTTGAAATTTACGGGTCGTTACACTACCCGTATATATTAAAATTTCAGATTGAAATGATAAATATCCGTATCCCCTGACCATAGGATATGAATTATATACAAACACCATTGGTCCATATATAAATATTTTGAAAATAAATTCTATGGTTTTTGGAAAGAAATATATGGTTTTAATAAATGTTGATTCTTAATTTATTATATATAAATGGTAATGATATATATGGATTTAATAATAATATTTAATTTAATTAAGATTGATTTAATACATATAATATGGTTAAGTATTTAAATTTATATTTCAAAATAGATTTTGGTAATAATTTGAATAAGTTAAGGTTGGGAAGATAATTTGAATTTAGTTGAAATTGTATTCAATAAAGAATTTTATTTAATTAAACCGATTTGAAACTTATTGAAATTAAGATTTAAGATATGATTTATAACTTGGGTTTGATTTAAGTAGATTAATGAATATTTCTTGTTTAAATAAATTTAAAGAAATATGTAGTAAGATGTAATTTAAGGTTACTTAAATGATATTGAATCTATTAAGTGAATATTCCCTGATTAAATAATAATGAAGTTAAATCAAGAGCTATATGAAACGGTTAAATTTAACTTTGAAAATGTTGAATAGTAAAACTTTGAAATATATTGAAATTTAAATGGTCTATTGGGAACTGAATTGAATTGATGAATTGAGCTTTGAATAAATTTGAATTTGGAAATTTAGTTGATTTGAATCGATTTGTGAGACTTAAGGAAATTATAAATACTTTACTTTATAAATTATTTAACCTATATATACTATTTTGGAAAATAGATATATTTGAAATGAATGATATTTGGGTTTTGAAGTATAAATTAAATTAAAATGACCACGGTGTTATAGTGTATATTTCTACATTGTAGATAGTTCCACGGATCCTTAGAGGATGGTTATCCCAAACATCCTTTAAGTTACTTGTATTTCGGTTGATATTTCACTTGATTTGGATTTATTGATATAAGAATGTTAATCCTGACTCGAGTGTTTTGTTTTTGCTTTACGCTCGGGTCAGACTGAGTGATACAACATTTGAAACTCACCCTTGGAATTTGGAGCTTCATTTGGAGATCCAACTATCGATTCAGCTTTCAGCTTTTCCAATTGATTTGTTCAGAGAGGTCATCTATTCGTACTAAAGACTTCACTATATTTGAGATATCCTATTGTATTTTATTTTTAACTCTGATGTTTATATAGTAGCTTCATGAACTACTATTTTATCTATTCCGCTGCGTATTATTGTATTACTCTGTGTCTGTGATTCTGTGATTGATTTATTTACTGTATATGCTGAGTTTTGCCAAAATTTAAATTAACAATCCACTGTTTTGAAGTATTCGAGTTTGACATGTGTGGATTATTGTCAATTTGAATGGTCCAAAATAGTGGGATGTTACAGTTGGTATCAGAGCTTTGGCTCTAGGAAAAACTTAGCATATATTGTAAATTTATTTACAGAATCACTTTCGTTCGAGTTTGAATCTCTTCCTTTTGACTCGATATCCTTTGAACTTTGGAATGTTCCATGCGGTTCCAAAATTCATTCTTGTCTCTCCCTATTTGTATTCTTTTGATTCTGCAGTATCCCATAACTCCACTTCGAATGATCTCTATAAGAATAGGCGATCCCGCCAATCTTTGAATGATTTGTAAAGGGGTGGAACTCCTTTACAATTGGCATTGATTCACTGGAGATTTATATATCCCTCGGTTTGATGTTGCTATCTCTTGTTATGCCGAATTCTATTTCTCGCAATCGAATGTTGATTTGCCTCAGAATTCTGCACCAATCTTATTTTGAAGTGACGGTTGACCATAGGGTTATCCACGATTTATAAATTTATATCTATCCTGTATTTTGGAATTTAGTTATCTCATCTTCGTTCGAGCCTATCTTCAAGTCAGAATTCTATCCGATTGGAGCCCCTCTAATTAGAATCTCTATCTTTGTTTTGAAATCCATTGAATATTGGGTTTGTTTGTATTTTTAGAAAGTGTTTTATATATCGAAATTATTATTTGGATAAGTATGATTATATTCTATATATAAAAGTGAAATGTTTTCGATAAAGATTATATACCCTTTTTAAAATGAGAATTTGAGGTTTAGAAAGGATTTGTAATTTTGAAAAATTTATATAAGAAATTTGATTTATCTAAAAATGATTTATAACTGAAGGATTTTAAATCTGAAATTCGAGAATTGAACTCCGGTATTTTGAAATTGGTTTTAAGATTTTGAAATATATAATAATAATATGATTTAAAAGTATTTTCCGAATAAGAAATGTTTCAAATGATTTTAATGAGTTTCGAATGATTTCGAAGAAATTTCAAAAGAAGTTTGAGAAAATAGAAGTCCAGAACTCACTTATGTCGTTGGAAAATAATTTCGGTGATGAGTGCACGCATCATCGACATTGATTTTCGAGTTTCAGAGTGGGGTATTGGCCACTTCAGTAGCTTTGCTATGCGAGTGATTTTGTGAAACCATTTTGATTTCAAATTCCGAAGTAAGATTTGATATTCGAAGAATATATGTATATATATATTTGAAATGATTTGAAGTAAGCCGGTGTTCAGTCCTTGAGTTTCGGATTTGAAACCTATCTTTTGAAATTGAATTACTGATTTTTTATTGATTTCCAACTCTTGAATTTGAAATGATTTCTTCAACTATTTTGAAGGTTCGAGCACTTCCAAATCAAGGTTAACTTTACAAAGCCAAGTAATTTTGAAAAGTATAAAGTATATAAGTTTGGTATGTATGTTTAAAGTATGTAGTAATATGATTTAAATTAGTTGAAACTGTTTTGTTAAGTAAATGAATAAGGCTATTTTAAATTTTTTTAATATGAAATTTAGATTTGAAATGTTTTGAAAAGAATTTGGTCTTCAAAATATTTTGAATAAAATTTAGTTTAAATGTTTTAACTTAATAACATCTTTATGAAACTATATATTTAACAAGTTGGAATAAATACATAAGTTGTACGTATGCTGTTTTACTCGCATAATTAATTTGATCCAGGTTTGAGTACACAAGTTCGAGGTGAATTACACCATTTCGTGTTAGGATTTTTCATTTAATTCTTGATGGCGAATATTTGATATGGATTTTGGGCTCGATTCTAGAATTCTCTATCATAGTATATGGCTATGCAAGGAAACTGATGGCTTCTAGTCGAGAAACCATATCGAAATCCGCATTAGGGAAGTCGAATGGACAATACTAGTTCGAAAGCGAACTTGTGTTATCGAGCGAGCGATCAAATGTGATTTTACGAAATGATGACGTATGTACATCTTATATTCTAATATCATTGATATATTTTGACGCTGAAATTGAAAGTTTCCGGGTTAGATATCTTTGTAGTTTAAATTGGAATTTTTCTTTTAGAAAGCAAAGATATTCAATCTCACATGGCTCTTCATACAGCGAAATTTATTTTTGAAATTTTTTGACCCTGATATAAGATGGACCTTATGTAAATATAAGATGATTTTTGAAAACCATTGATTTTGGAAACGAATTGTTTGACTTAAATTGTATTGATTTAGAAACTTGGATTATTTTCTAAATTTATTATTTTGGAAACTTTGAAACTGAAGATATTTAATTTGAGAAGAAATAATTTGGTGAAATTGTATATGATTTTGAAACTGAACTGATATTGAAACAAATTGAAATTTGAGAACCTTGTGTTACTAAATACTTGATTTGGGAGTTATCGAACTTATATAAAAATCGGTTTGTATAAGTATGATGTTGATTCGAAAACTATGGATTTGAAAAGGTACTCAATTTGAAAAGTGAAATCTTATATAATTGAAGTCAATATAAGTGTGATTTGATATACTATTGATTTTGGAAAGTATTTGATTTGAAAATGAAATCTTATATATAATGGACTTTATATAAGTATGATATTTGAAAGTGATTTGAAAAGGTACTATATGATACATATTTTCGAAGTAAAGATATGGAAAGTGCCTTCTGCTTGATATCCGCTTTGTGGCCACATTGTGGATTCATTCTATCGATATTTCTTTGATTTTTGGTTTTTCGGATATGATACTCGAGTTTCCATCGAATTCCATGGCAATCTCCATGGTCTTACGAGCGCAACTTCATGGCATAATCGCAGGGTTGGGGGGCGGCCTACGGGTACGGATGTTTCCTGGGAGATTCAGGCGTAACCATTGTGTATCTACAGTACTACCAGTCTTCATGGCGTAATCGCAAGGTTGGGGGCGGCCTACGGGTACGGATGTTCCCTGGGGGATCCAGGCGTAACCATTGTGTATCCGCGATCCATGATCGACATGTTTTGTTTTTTTGGATTGTACTTTCCATATTTGTTTTTAAAAGTTTTCCAGTATTTTCACTAGGTGTTGAAACAGGTCTACTAAGTACTTGGAGAATTCTAGTTTTGCGCCTGATCAACGCACTACCAGAGTCTACAGGAACAAGGATAAACTTGTTGAAACATCGAGTTATAAAAGTATTTTATTATAAAGGTATTTTATTATAAAAGTATTTTATTATAAAGGTATTTTATTATAAAAGTATTACCAACAAAGAAATTTTGTATTAATATTTGAAATTGAAA
Organism: Allium fistulosum; assembly: GCA_030737815.1. Classification (NCBI taxonomy): domain Eukaryota; kingdom Viridiplantae; phylum Streptophyta; class Magnoliopsida; order Asparagales; family Amaryllidaceae; genus Allium; species Allium fistulosum. Next base: position 284,040,423 of record CM060904.1, on the reverse strand, counting down.
TCCTTATGGTTTGAATTAATTATTCATGCCCGATACTATTCTTTTGAATCTACCTTATCTGCTCAGCTTTATTTATTCATCTATATTCTATTTTTCCAAAGCCTACTTCTTTTCTTTGTTGACTATATCCTTTTTTAAATATTGTTTATTTATATACTACATGGTTTAATAGAAAATTTTAGTGTTATAAACATTTTAGAAGTTATTAATTAAATAAAACATATTTAAAGTAAATGATTATTAATAATATTTGAAAAGTATCTTGAGATAAAAATTTAATAAATTTATGAATTATTGATTTAATGTTTTCAAATAGCTTCTTTGTAAATATAAGTAATGATGTAAATAATTGTTTTCAAATATTTTTCATATATTTATAAAGGTGTTATTTAAACATAAATGGTATTTATAAAGGAAGTAAGAAATTTTACAAATGGGTTTTGAAATGTATTAAAGTATTAAAAATAATTGATTTGCAAATGAAGTTTTCAAATGAATATTTCAAGTAAAATTTATATAGTTTTAAATTAATTGTTTATCCTTGTCTTTCAATCTATTTTTCTTTCTGGTTGTTTCTGTTCTCCTACCTCCTTCCTTTTCGGGGACGAAAAGTTTTGAGTGGGGGAGAGTGTAACGACCCGAAAATTTTAATGGTTTTAATGAGATAATTAATTGAGATTTTGTGAAATTTTAAACAATAAAATTTGAAAATAAAAATTTATTATTTGGAATACGTCTATTTCAATATAGCTACTGGTAAATTTCCATCTGATAATATTGAAGTTTATTTTATTGTGAAATTTTATTTCAATTTGAATCGGTTAATAACAGTTGAATTTAAAAGTTTTCCGAAACCAAAATATGTCAACATGAGAAAATTTATTTAGAACACTCTGAATCAGGGTGCGAAATTCGTTTCGTGAAATTCGGACGTTTCTAGCTCCGTTTGGATTTTTCCGTAAGAAATAGCAGCGTTTATCGGTACCGATTATCGACTTTTGATCGGATGATCGTACCACAGGTATCTATATACCGTTTTGATCGTCTCATCGTGCTGATCTCTACGGTATATTTATTTCCGTATTTTGAAGTCCGATGCGCAACGAAATGTTTGAACTGTTCGTTGCAACGGTACCATAAATCTTGACTTTATATTTTATTTTTCAAATCTGAAACGCGATGCTCAAACAATAATTTTCTTTTATTATTCAGCTCAATCTAAGGATGACCGTTGCCATCCCATTCCATTTCATTTATTTGGGTACATTTTGTTTTATTTATTTGTGCGTTACATTCCCTTTTTGAACTGTTCATCCCCTTTATAAATTCATCTTCCATCAACTATTCATTTCCCCCTGATTCACTTTTTTCTCTGACCATGGCTTGTCTCTAGAGGCCTTCGGCCTTCACTCTTTAGCCGACCATCTCGAGATCCAACACCCCACATTAACTGTGCCTCCTCCGGCCTCAACCCTCCCATCACACAGCAGCCCAGCCGAAGCCACTTCCTCCCCTCACGTTGCCGCCGATCTGCTCCTTCACTGACCCGAGCACCGGCCACTCTTCCCCTCTCCCTTCCATCTCGCATAAAGTCTTCCTTGCTGAGGTATTTTATGTGTTTTGCTATATATAAAGGTTATATAAGTTATATAAAATATGTTTACAGATTTACATGGATATATATGTTAGTTTATATTAGTATTTATATATAAGGTGCGGATTTTGAGTAAGTAACAGTTAAGTGCATATATGTTAGTATATATTATATAACAGTGTTACTGTGTTGTATATATATTTATAATTATACAAATATAATATGCGTACTATATATATATATGCTAAATTTTGAACGTGTTCAAATATATATAATAATATATGTGTGTTTATAACCAGTGCTGTTACAAAGTTTTGTATGTTTGCCGAGTCCACATATATGAGCTAAGCTTAAAATATATTAGTATACTATATAATATTTATTTAGGTATGTTATATTTTATACTATACTTGATTTCAAAAAAAGAAGTATGTTATGGCTTTAGTTATATATATGTGCGTGTGTAGTGTATATATGTGTGTTGCGTGTGTATATATATTTGTATATATGTGTTGTTTTGTTATAATATAAATTATATGATTTACACTATATGTTGTTGCTTGTAAGTAGGATGTATACAGTGTTCACAAAGTTGGTATAAACTGATCTACAATATAATTAAATAAACATTGGCATTTTAAATGTAAATGTTACAAAAATTAGGACTGTTTATATAATATATAGCTCAGAGCATACTTTGTTGCTTCAAATATAGGTCTGCATAAAATTTGTTAAACCTGACTTTTACATATATGTTTGCATTGTTCTGCATATGAATTTGTCTATAGTATATATATAAAATGTAAGTCAGTACATTGTGGTCGGGCATACAAGTTATATATATATACCAGCTTCATCATAAAACGTATGTTTGTTTATGCGATCTAGCTGAGGTCATTTATATATGAAGTATGAAAGAGACCCATTGTTTTATATAAAATTTTAACTGTTGTTTATATAAATTTAGTTTAAAAGTTTATACTATAAAATTTTGTGCGACTGAGGTACATATTTTAGATTTAAGTTGTTTATATAGATTATTTTAATAACTTATAAAGTAAGTTTCTTATAAAAAGTCTTGCACGTTAGCTTTCATGTGTATATTAAAGTGAATTATAAAGATATTGTGTTTATGTAAGATATATGCAAAGTTATATGTTATATATCTATATTAGTATTTATTTCAAATTATATATTATGTATATATGTTAGATTTTATTATATGTGTTTGATTTAAACGATGGATTTTGAAATTCCTATATATATTTAATATAATATATGTTTGAATTTAGAATTTGATTATATATATATAGTTATATATATAAGTTCACTTATACCATTATCTTCATCGATTCCGTTCTGATTTGACTTCGTAAATTTCTATTTATCAGCTTTGTCCATCGTGCTTGTTTTCTTCATCAAATTTGTGCCTACCTCACTTTGTGCTTGGAATCGTAACTCGTTTCATCTATCAAACCTATCTAGCCTCGAAAGGTGAGCAATCACTCACGATTAACGTTCTTGTATTTATTAAATTTGATTTCAATTGAAACGACAATTGAAATATGCTGTTGTTAGTTATTTAAATTGCTATATATATGCTATTATCTGTAACTGTTCACCTGTGACATCTGACACCATTATCTGTTATTTATATTGATTATATATGCATGTTATGTTATTTTCATATCTGTTGTCACTCTGCAAGTTCCCTGTTAGTATAGAATTCACTATGGGTTGAAATGATACATACCCGAACGATCTGTAGAATAGGAGAAAATCGTTATGGGTTGAAATGATAAACCTAAGCGATTTTCATTGAATTGATTTTGGGATTGTGGGTTGAAATGATATCTACCCATATATATTAAAATTTCGGATTGAAATGATAAATATCCGTATCCCCTGACCATAGGATATGAATTATATATAGACACCGTTGGTCCATATATAAATATTTTGAAAATAAATTCTATGGTTTTTGGAAAGAAATATATGGTTTTAATAAATGTTGATTCTTAATTTATTATATATAAATGGTAATGATATATATGGATTTAATAATAATATTTAATTTAATTAAGATTGATTTAATACATATAATATGGTTAAGTATTTAAATTTATATTTCAAAATAGATTTTGGTAATAATTTGAATAAGTTAAGGTTGGGAAGATAATTTGAATTTAGTTGAAATTGTATTCAATAAAGAATTTTATTTAATTAAACCGATTTGAAACTTATTGAAATTGAGATTTAAGATATGATTTATAACTTGGGTTTGATTTAAGTAGATTAATGAATATTTCTTGTTTAAATAAATTTAAAGAAATATGTAAGATGTAATTTAAGGTTACTTAAATGATATTGAATCTATTAAGTGAATATTCCCTGATTAAATAATAATGAAGTTAAATCAAGAGCTATATGAAACGGTTAAATTTAACTTTGAAAATGTTGAATAGTAAAACTTTGAAATATATTGAAATTTAAATGGTCTATTGGGAACTGAATTGAATTGATGAACTGAGCTTTGAATAAATTTGAATTTGGAAATTTAGTTGATTTGAATCGATTTGTGAGAGTTGAGGAAATTATAAATACTTTACTTTATAAATTATTTAACCTATATATACTATTTTGGAAAATAGATATATTTGAAATGAATGATATTTGGGTTTTGAAGTATAAATTAAATTAAAATGACCACGGTGTTATAGTGTATATTTCTACATTGTAGATAGTTCCACGGATCCTTAGAGGATGGTTATCCCAAACATCCTTTAAGTTACTTGTATTTCAGTTGATATTTCACTTGAGTTGGATTTATTGATATAAGAATGTTAATCCTGACTCGAGTGTTTTGTTTTTGCTTTACGCTCGGGTCAGACTGAGTGATACAGCATTTGAAACTCACCCTTGGAGTTTGGAGCTTCATTTGGAGATCCAACTATCGATTCAGCTTTCAGCTTTTCCAGTTGATTTGTTCAGAGAGGTCATCTATTCGTACTGAAGACTTCACTATATTTGAGATATCCTGTTGTATTTTATTTTTAACTCTGATGTTTATATAGTAGCTTCATGAACTACTATTTTATCTATTCCGCTGCGTATTATTGTATTACTCTGTGTCTGTGATTCTATGATTGATTTATTTACTGTATATGCTGAGTTTTGCCAAAATTTAAATTAACAATCCACTATTTTGAAGTATTCGAGTTCGACATGTGTGGATTATTGTCAATTTGAATGGTCTAAAATAGTGGGATGTTACAATACCATTCACATTCATTTTTATAAAACAAAAACAAACGTAAGAAAGAAAGATATCTTGCCATTGCTAGGAGAAAAGAGGAGAAAATTAAACTAAAGCTAGGGATTCAAGCTAGGGGAAATTAATCTCCATCAAATCTCAAAGTCCTTATCCTAATCAAGGTGAATAATTACCAAAACCATCTCAACTTTTGTTTTTACGATCATTTGATTTTTGGGTTTAAGATTAAATCGATTGCGTAGATCTTTGATGATATGCTTAGATTTAATGGTATAATATCAAACAAGCTTGTTAGAAAATGGTTTATACACAGTTTAGATGTTATGTAGATGTTATGTAAAACATGATTTTGGAGTTAGGTTTTAATTTTGATAATTTTCCAAGCTATGGAGAATTTAATATGAATTTCCAAAGGAAAATATGGTTAATTGGGTTTAGAAATTTATTTCGGAATTTATTTTGAGAATTTGGGTCCAAAATTTGGATATGTTAGATAACATATTAAAAGTGAGTTTCTATGATTTTTGGGGATTTTTACTAAGTGATTTAGTATGGAAATTAAATTATTTCGAAATGTGGACCTAAATGATTTAATTGTTTGCTTAATGGGAATGACTTATTTATTTAAATTAATCTTTGTTTAGATATGAAATTACACGGCGGTTATTTAGAAAATCATTTGAGAAGTTTATGGCAACTAATCAAATGTTTAAAAATAGGCAAGTTAGTTATAAAGTAATTGCTTTAAATGGCATTAATTAGCTTTTACCCTGAAAAGTAGGTTCCGCCTCTTTTAGAAGCACCTTTTGACTCATAGCTTCTGCCTTTAACCAAGTCGAAACCTACCAGGTCGAAACCAACTAAGTTGAAACCAATATATAAGGTATCACAATGTTGGTACGTAGTAAACTGGAGAAAGGCAGAAGGCATGGCGTCGAAATATAGCTTCCGATGGGGTCAAAATCTTTGTTTTGTTTTCTAAAGAAATGTGCTTGTCTTTTTACTAAATGCTTTCGAAGGTGTCGAAACAAATGCTTTCGAAGGGGTCTTTTAAATAGCTTTCGAAAGGGGGGTAGCGACCTTATTGTTTAAAGTATAACCTTTGAATGTGTAACTTAGTTTTCAAACTAAAGCTTTCAAAAGGGGTAGTTTCGACCTAGTCGAAACCCTTCTGCCGTTCTTATGCCTTTCAAATGGATTGAAGTCATCAACCAATTCGAAAGGTAGTTTTGTTTTTAACCTATACTAAGCTACTTCCAAAAGCTTTCGAAAGGGGTTAATAGTTTTCGAAGGCAATGGCTTCGAAAGGGGTTTTGAAGCTAACCTTCAAGTGTTTCACCCAAATGATTTGTGTTTTCAAAAGGATGGTTTCGAAGCCATCAAGTTATTACCCAAACACTTTTATATGATAAATAATGGTTCCGAAAGGGGTACTTTCATTTATATTCACTTAAACCCAAAAGATATTTTAAGATAAACACAATGGTTTTGAAAGGGATACGTTCAAAGGTTTCGAAAGGGATACATTCAAAGGCTTCAAAAGGGATACTTTCAAAGGTTTCGAAAGAAAGGTTTCAAAGTGTTTCGAAAGGCAGGAACCTAGTGTTTTGAAAAGAGGTTTTGAATGCTTTCGAAAGGAAGCTATCCAATGGTGTCGAAAGTAAAGTTTTAAAGGTTTCGAAAGCCTTAGTCTTCAAAACAAATAACCCAATCTTATTTTAAAGGAAAACCCATGGCACAATTAAAGTAGTTTTAAAATGGTTTTAAGTATGAAGTTTTTGAAGAATCTTTCCTTGATAAAATAATAGGTTAAAGGGATTAACCATGTTTCATGTGAAAATGATTTCAAGGATATTAAACCCACAGGTGTTGGTATTGTTATGTTATTATGTTTGCTTCTTCAAATATATATATATGTATGTATGTATGTATGTATGTATGTGTGTGTGTGTATGTGTGTGTGTGTGTATACATATATATATTCATAGTACAATGGACCCATAACTGTATTTTGGTGATAAAAGAGCAAATAACAAGCTAGGTTTACCCAGTAGTAATTATAAATTAATTAAACTCCTGAATGAATAGAATTGCATCTAGGAGGCCAAGAAAACCATAAGATAAGATGCCTAAATATTGATTGTAGAATTTTTCAGATAAACAGGTTCATAGTAAACCCATGAAAACTATGTTTAGGAAGTTATTGGAATTGCCAATAGGTTCATAGTGAACCCTGAAAACTATGATTAGAAAGAGATATTGGCAGGGGCCAATTGGTTTGTAGTGAACCCATGAAAACTATGTCCAGATTAAGTTATTGACAGAAGTCAATAGGTTCCTAATCAACCCATGAAGACTAAGATAAGAGAGAAGTTATTGGAGTTACCAATAGGTTCAGGGAGGACCCATGAAATAATAAAGTTATTGGCAGGGGCAATAGGTTCTTAGTGATCCCATGAAAACTATGAAACCGAACAGGGAGTCCATAAGTTAAAAATAGGTTAATAGTAATCCCATGAAAACTATGAAATAGACAGGGAGTCCATAAGTTAAAAATAGGTTAATAATATGCCCATGAAAAGTATGAAATTGGATAGGGAGTCCATAAACATTAAACATGTTATTAGTTAGCCCATGAAACCTAGTAGGTTAATAGTGACCCTAGAAACTATAAATATGACAAATAGTCAATTAAACAGGGGATGGGAAATCCAGAATGTTTTAACTTGTATGCATATCATCATAATGTTTTGAACTGCTATGTTTTAACTATTATGGATGCAGGAGAACCGTATACGGTTTCATATAGTTTTGATAAGATAATAGTGAGGGAAAACCAATTCTACTAAGCAACGTGGTCTCACTAGATATCTAAATGGTTTGAGAAGGTAGATTATTATTCATACCAGGCTTTATGTCTGACTTGAAGTTTATGTTTTCCAATTATACTCTCGGGTGCTCAATTGATTTTGAGTAGTTTGAGAGTTGACGTTTTTAGGTACCTCTTTAGACGAATAAGCTTCCGAAGAGGTGCAGGAGGCATGACAGCTATTTAGCATTCTTTTCTATTTTTATTCCGCTGTGTTTTATTGTAAAGGCAAAGATGTTAATTGCCTAATCATATACCTAGATCATCCCAGGCGGCATCTTCATATGTCACTCTTGGCGTATGTGTAATAATTATATTTTTTCTGAACATGGTTAATGATTATGAGATTATGTAATGAATGTTGAAATGGTTTTGGAATGCAATGTGAAAGCTGTTTTATGATTTTAGATTTTTTTCCATATCCATGTGTTTCTATTATATCAATGTATCTAATGTTACCGTATTTGGTCACCGAGGGATTAATAACTACGGATGATTGCAGCATATGTAGCCATTAGTTTTGGGCCTCCAAGTAGGGGATGTTACTAGTTGGTATCAGAGCTTAGGTTTATGAAAACTTAAAAGAAGTTAAACCTAAAAGATATTTCAAAACATAATCCAATGAATCAGAAATATGATCGGGTTTTTGGGTTAATGCTATAGTAGCGTGCTTGTATTTGATATATATATATATAAGTACGTATTCCCCTCTCTCTTAGACCGTTCTTCTATATCTTACTAAGGTTCGTATGCAGATTTACGAGAAAGAAGATATGGAATCAAGAAACGGAACAGGAAATCTTGGTGGAGGAAGCACCACAACTAATGGAAATGCTCGACCCACTAGGAGGAACCCTGGTCGACAAGCTAATGCTAACCAAAATGCTGATGCTAATGTAGGTGCTGGAAATCCACCAGTAGATACGAGGATGATGTATCTGTTCTCTGTTAATCTATTGCAAGCAGGAGCTGCTGTTGGAGTTGCTGGAAATGTTGGAGGAGCTAATCCTATGGCTCCAGTTGGGAATAACTATGCTAAGTTTAGCAGAGACTACAACAATCTTGGTGGAAAGCCATTTATGGGAACAAAGGATGCCATAGAAATTGAAAATTAGGTGTTGCATTGTTAAAGAATCTTCATTGATTTAGGTTTGGATGATGAAAAAAAGAGGAGGCCGACCTTTAGGCAGCTGCAATGGGCAGCGCTTTATTGGTGGAATGGTGTTACTGCCGGGGTTCTGAAGGAAGAGTTGACATGGGCTAAATTCAGAAGGAGATATAAACAGAGGTTTTTATCTAAAGTTGCTAAGTCAGCGTTGATGAGGAATTTTATGGATTTGGTGCAGGGAGAGATGTCGGTAATCTAGTATGCTACTAAGTTTGATGAGCTGACTCGATATGGGTATGCTACTATAGATACCGTCATCGAAAGGAATGAGAGGTTCATTCAGGGATTGAGGCTCGAGTTTGCTAGGGAGACCCTGACACATATCCGTGATCCTTGTAATGTGGTTGTGGAGATGGAAATTCACCATGAGGAGATGCTTTCTATGTGTGCTAGAGAGAAGCCAGTTGAAACCCAGGGTTCTCAGGGAAAGAAGAGAAAGTTCTTTAAGAAGAAGGGACCCTAAAAGGGAGAGGCTACCAAGAAGGCAAAGGCTGATTTAATTTGCTTCAAAAGTGACAAGAAAGGTCATTATGCTCATGAATGCTAATCAGGCAAGGGGAAGAAGGCTGTAGAAAAGAAGTGTGTAAAGTGCTTCAACTATGACCAAGTTGGGAATTATAAGAATCAGTGTCCAGAGCCAGTCAGGATGTACAGAGGAAAGGTCTTTGCTATTGGACCATCATCAGCCAGGCCAACTGCAGTTGAAAATGGGAAGACTATGATGGAAGGTATGCTTTTGATTCGGAGTATGCCAGTTAGGGTACTATCTGATATCGGTGCATCATACTCATTTATATCACAGTATTTGGCTGATATGTTATGCTTAGAACCCACATCCCTTGTTAATTCCTTAAGGGTTGCGAATCTATTAGGAGGGTATGCAACTCAAGGGATGATGTGTGACCAGTTAGAACTTGATTTATTGGGTCATATGTTTGCATGCAGTCTGTATGTTTTTGATTTCGTAGATTTCATGATCGTTTTGGGTATGGATTGGTTGAGTAAATTTGAGGCTAGGATATTTTTCTAGGAAAGGGAAATATCATTGAGACACCCTAATAGTCATAACCGAATCATCTTCATAGTGGAATATTCTGACTGGAGTGTTTGTGCTTTGTTAAGTGATGTGGAAGTGGGAGGAGTGTTAAGTCAGGTTCAATTAACAAGAGAATTTGCAGATGCCTTTGAGCCGGTTACATGACTACCACCGAAACGATCTGTTGAGTTTTAGATAGATCTTGTACCAGGAGCTAAACCTGTTAGTAGACCACCTAGCAGGATGACACCAATCGAGATGAAGGAATTGAAGGTGAAACTAGCAGATCTAGAAGGAAGGAATTTTATTAGACCAAGCATTTCACCTTGGGGAGCAATCGTGGTGTTCATGAAGAAACCAGATGGGTCGTTGAGAATGTGTATCGACTATCGTAAGTTAAAGGTGAGGACAATCAAGAATAGGCACCCTTTGCCAAGAATAGATGATCTGTTTGATCATTTGAGTGGAGCCAGAGTGTTTTCCCAATTGGATTTGGCGGCAGGTTTCCATCAGTTGAGAGTGGCAGAGGACAGTATTCCACTGACGGCATTTCAGACTAGGCATGGTTCGCATGAGTGGTTGGTGATGCCATTCGGGTTAACGAATGCCTGTTTTCTTTATGGATTTGATGAACGAGTTTTCCAAGAGTACGCGGATAGGTTTGTATTGGTGTTTATAGATGACATTTTAGTGTACTCTAAGGATGACAGAGAATATGAGGATCATCTTAGAGTAGTGCTTGAGACACTGAGGCAGCATCTACTAAAAGCAAAGTTTTTCAAGTGTCATTTTTGGAAGAAAGATGTTAAGTTTCTTGGTCACGTGGTTTCAGAGAAAGGCTTGTCAGTCGATCCAGAAAAGATCGAAATTGTTAATAATTGGAAGAGACCAGAGACGGTGACTGAGATTAGAAGTTTTCTTGGACTGGCTCGCTATTACCGGAGATTCATCAAGAATTTCTCGCAGATAGCAGTACCTCTGACTAAGTTAACCAGGAAGGATGTGAAGTATGTCTGGTCTGATAAATGTGAGGAAGTATTCCTTAAGTTAAAGCATTTGTTGACTAACGTGCCAATGTTAGTAGTTCCAGATGGAAACTAAGGGTTGGTAGTGTATACTGATGCATGTGGAACTGTATTAGGAGCTGTGTTGATACAGACGGGTAAAGTGATTGCCTAAGCTTCACGACAGCTTAGACCGCATGAAGTGAGATACCCTACTCATGATTTGGAGTTAGCCACGGTGATCTTTGCATTGAAGATTTGGAGTCATTATCTCTTACGGGAAAGATTTGAGCCATACACAGATCATAAGTCCTTAAGATACTTATTCTCCCAGAAGGAGTTGAATATGAGGAAGTAAAGGTGGATGGAATTTTTGGCTGCTTATGATTTTGGTATAGAGTATACACTTAGGAAAGGAAATAAAGTGGCGGATGCTCTTAGCAAGAAACATCAGAATGTTGTGTTAGCAATGTTGGCAGAATGGAAGGATTTAGAAGCTTTGACTACATGTAGTGTGCAGTTAAGATTGACTGCTAGTTCTAGTCAGAGTACCGCCATGTTATCCTGTTTAGAATTCGACCAGTGTTGATCGAAAGGATTGCTTCTAAGCAGGAATAGGATTTAGTATTGGCCGAGAAGATTAGAAGGCTTAAGGTGGGAACTTAGATCGATGATCTAAAGGATTTTAGTCTTGACCAGAGAGGATGGTTGAGAAAGAAGGGACGATTATGTGTTTTGAATGTAGAGGACTTAAGGAAAGAAGTTCTTGGAGAATGTCATCGGTCCATGTTTATTATTCATCCTGGAGGAACCAAGATGTATCAAGATATGAAGAGGAGCTTCTATTGGGAAGGTATAAAGAGGGATGTTGGCTTGTGGGTTAGGCAGTGTGCAAACTATCAACAAGTGAAGGCCGAACATCAGAAGCAAGTGGGTTGCTTTAGCCTTTAGAGATTCCAGTTTGGAAATGAGATTCGATATCCATGGATTTCATAGACGGGTTGCCAAGGTCAATTAGAGGAAATGAAAGTATATGGGTCATAGTGGATAGGTTGACCAAGAGTGCCCATTTCATTCCAGTCAAGTCAACCAGAACGGCACCTGTTTTGGTTAAATTGTTCATGAAGAACATAGTTAGACTTCATGGGATTCCTAGTAGTATCGTCAGTGACAGAGATGTGTTGTTTACTAGTGAATTCTGGAAGAGTCTAAAGGATGTGTTAGGCACTAAGCTCAAGATGAATATAGCGTATCACCCACAGACAGATGGGCAGACAAAGAGAGTCAATAAGATACTTGAGGATTTATTGAGGGCTTGTGTGCTAGACTTTGGTGGATCTTGGGAAGATCACCTACATTTGGTTGAGTTTTCTTATAATAATAGTTATTAGACTAGTACAGGAATGGCGCCTTTTGAAGCTTTGTATGGAAGGCCATGTAAATCACCAGCATGGTTGTTGGAGACTGAAGACAGATTGGTCTTAGGTTCAGATCTGGTAAGGGAGGCAACATAGAAGATTGAGTTGATCTGAGAAAGGATGAAGGAAGCTCAATCCAGACATAAGAGTGATGCAGATAAGAGGCGTAAAGATCTAGAATTTTGAATCAAAAAATGTTTTCATTAAGGTGTCACCGATGAAGGGTGTGGTATGGTTTAGGAAGTCAGGGAAACTGACCCCAAGGTATGTTGGTCCGTTCTAAGTTATAGAGAGGATCAGGAAGCTTGCATACAGAGTAGAGTTGCCGAGCAGTATTGTAACAACCCGAAATTTAACCCATAATAATTAATTGTTAATTAATGAAATAATAAAATAGCTTTGTGAAATTATCAGGATTGAGCCACGAGAGTTGCACCATTGTGTCCGTAGTAATTTTTGGTCAACTTCCATATATAGAACGTCAGAATTCGAGCTAATATGAGCAAGATACGAGACGAACAAGAAATCAAAAAAAAAATATTGGGCTAGGTTGACCAAACCACGCCCTAGGTCGATCGGCCGGTCGACCTAGGAGGAAGGACGGTCGACCGCCCGGTCAACCGGCCGTGGGAAATGAACGAAGGATTTTTTCCTTCGTTCCTGTAACGTTCGTGGCCAATTTTATACGTCATTTTCATTCTTTCAGCTCATTTGGTCCCTTCGTGCTTCCATCCGATGGCTCCTATTCAGCCTATGATGAGGTTGCATCCTATTCAATCTCCAAATCCAATGGTCTGAGATCCACTTCTACCCCTATAAATAAGACACTAGGCCTAACACTTTTTCACATTCTAGAGTTTCTCCGCTTGGGTTCACCTTTTCAGGAAGGACCCTAAACGAAATAATTTTCCAAGGAGGAAATCGTTTTAAATAAAAATATTCAACAACCCCAAGTGGATCTGGGAAGACCTAAAGGGAAGAGCTAAGGACCAGAGGTGAGTGATTGTAACTATTTTAGATTTCTTTAAGTAATTTAAAATAATAAGTTTTCCAATAGTTGTAGTTTTACTACAATTTTTGGAATAACCTTTTTAGCAGTTTTATTTACAGTTTTTTTAGAATTATTTTCAGTCTATTTCTTTCTTGCTATTCTTTTCAGTTAATTTTAGCTTATTTCTGTTAATTATAGCTTTTTTATTTATTTCAGTTTATTTACAGTATTTTAGTTTATTTACTGTTATATAGGCGTTATTTACATCTTCTTCCAACGCTTTGATTTCCTTCTATTTTCAGTTTTCTTTTATTTCTCATTCTTTTTCGCGTATGGATTAGAATAGATTAAATGCAATAATGGATTAAAATTATAAGAATACTGAAATAACGGAAGATAAGATGTAAATTGTAAAGACTGTAATAAAAATGGTATTAAGGTTGAAACTGAGCCTAATTATGACATTAATGTTAGAATTGGACTAATTAAAGATAATTGGCCTAGTTATAACTTAGAATTATAGCTAAAAAGAGTATAAGATAAAAGAGGCTTATTTCACACTTAGACCTTGCGTTAAGTAATAAGCATGATTATAACGTAGGTTATAATAAGAAAAAGAACGGAATGAGGCTTATTTTAAGACTTAGGATAAATTAATAAGCAAAGATAGTGAAGATAATAATAAAGGCTTATTTAAATAATTTATCTAAGTTAATAAGTAAAGATGAAAGTAGGACCTGTACCAAAAAGCATTCTCTATTAGACAAAATGGTGGTCTCACATTAGCCTGAAGTGAGATGAGGGCACGCTTATGCTAATAATGGTAGTAATCGGTCAAATAGAAGTCCAAATCACGGGGGATTTGGACAAGGGGCGCAACTAGATATTGTTTGGATGATGGGTCAATACCAACAGAATTTCCCCTATTTTTCTATGGACACGGTGTTTCACATAATCCTGAAGTGAGACGAGGGGCATGCTTATGCTGGAGCATAGGTAATAAGAGGATCCAATAGGTGGAGCAACAGGTAGCATGAGCATTGTGGCAGTTACGCGTGTGACTTCCATTTCGGTGCTCAGTAATCGCTATGAGTTCCAAGCGCTTAAGTATGTGTGTCTTTCGTAGACACCATTACCTTCTGTGTAGGGAGCTATATAACGTCTAGCCAACAGTAGATACTTTGTGCGTCTTTCGTAGACACCATTGTAATTTGTGCGTCTTTCGTAGATGCCATTACCTTATATGTAGGGAGTTATATAGCGTCTAGTCCGCAGTAGGTACTATGGAGTAGCAGACCAATCAAAAGGGTAGAATTAGGATTTCATCCTAATTATAGGATTAGGGATTCTGCCTAATCAAAATAACAATCAAGGATAAGTGCAAACAATCAAAGTTAACCAATCATATTTAATAGTTAATTCGTATTTATTTCCAGCTTATTCCTTCTTCTATTTCCTTTGTTTCTTTTTATATACTAGAACTGTTGTAAAGCCTATTACCTTTACTTTACTTAGAGATTCTAGTAATTACTATCATTCACCTGACTTTTAGTCTGACCCACTCCTCTATTTTCCCCCTTTTCCCTCCATAGGCAATCAAGGAAGAGGACAGTAGGTTGCAGTTGCTTGGAGGTTTCTTTGAAGGAGATTCCACTATGTACTTCCACTTCTTTTATTTCAGCTTTTTGTTCTTTATTTGTACTGGTACATGTTGGGGAATATTTGTACTCTATTTTTTGAGATTATGGTTTTCTTTGTTTTCATAAGACATATATGTATGGTATTTTGACACGTGATGTATTTGGTATTTGGCGACTTATTTGGTTTTTAAAGAAATTATGAAGTTCTGTTCTAAATAAGTTATTATTTAAATTGTTTCCGCTGTTTTTACCTATTTATGTCTTGTGAATCTTAGTCTCTGCTAGTTTTAGTTTATACCTACAATGCACCATGCCTTCTAGTGTGTCCTTTTGGGTATACTATGAGGTGTGGGGGTGTTTCACTTGGTATCAGAGCCTTAGGTTACAGGATTCCTAAAATTTTGTTTTAAAAGAAAAAGTATTTTTCAAAATAACTTGTTTTAAAATATTTTTCGAAGAAAAACTCTTAGAAATAGTTTGCAAGTAGTAAAGAATAGTTTTCTTTAAAAACCCCCTCAAAGGTCCTGTACAATCTCCTTTCGACTCTTTCCTAAATTATCTCTCTTTCTTTTCGTAGAATGGTGGATGCCCCGAACCTTCCCTAGGGCATTCCAGTACCAGCCTAGTTTCATAGGTATTACAAGCCACGACTCCAAAGGTGCAGTGCCAAGCGCCCAACCCAGCACCAATGGGTGGGATTCCCATCAACCCACCTGCAGTAGTTAATTTCTCCAGGCTCTGTAAGGATTTTGCAAGTTTGGGTGGAAAGACTTTTTCCGATACAAAGACTTTTTGTAGAGGCGAGGGCTTGGCTTAGGGACACCGAGAGGATATTTGGCTTATTGTGATTGGATGAACAACAGCGATTTCAGCTAACATCTTGGCAGCTGAAAGAGGAGGCTTCTTATTGGTGGGAAGTTATTGAGTTAGAAGGAAGAGAGGTTACTTGGAATGGATTTCAAGAGCGATTTGTTAGGAAGTTTTTATCTCAAGCAGAAGAGAGTGTTCAGTTGGAGCAATTCATTAATTTGAAGCAAGGGAGTTTGTCTATGGAGGAGTACATCAATCAATTTAATGAGTTGTCGCGGTTTGGAATGGAGTTGGTAAATACACCGCACAAGAAGGCTATGAAGTTTGCAAAGGGATTGAATCAACCCCTTCAAGGGTTATTGTCGACTCACGGGCCGATGAGAGCTACTTATGAGTCGTTGGTAGAGATGGCACTCAAGTCTGATACGGTCAAGGAGGGACAGTCCAAAGAGGTTGTTGTTAAGACGGAAGGTCCAAAGAAGAAATGGTGGAATAACAACAAAGAGAAGAAGAAAGGTGGAGGCCCTCCGAAGCAAATCAAGAAGGTTATAAAGTGCAGCAGGTGTGGAATTATTGGACATATCACCAAGGATTGCAGGAAAGATAAGATGAAAAGAAAGTGCTATGCTTGCGGACAGCCCGATCATATGAGTATGAATTGTCCCCAGAGAGCGGGGCAAGGGACGAGTGCACCAGCAGCGCAGATTCAGGCGTTAGACCCGGCACTTTTGGGAAGCATTCCAGATAGAGGTAGGAAAGTCACCGTTGAAGGTTTGATTTCTATTTCTGATTTTCCCATTCAGACTTTATTCGATTCTGGAGCATCACACTCTTTTATCTCTAGTTCTCTTGTGGTTGTTTGCACTTAGACATATCATTAGCAGTAGACCCCATTGTTGTTTCAAACCCCATAGGAGGATCGGCACACTTATCTATGGTTTGTAGGGGTTTGAAAATTTATATCCTAGGTGTAGAATTTGATTACAATGCCTATGTATTGGGATTCTCGGGATATGGGATGATCTTGGGGATGGATTGGCTATCCACATATGGAGCTGTATTAGATTGCGAAAGGAGAGTTGTTAGACTAGAGACATGCAGCGGTAGGACTCTCAAGGTTTCTTGCGACCCGCAAGGGTCAGTCATGTTGAGTTTCCTTTATTCCCTCGATTCATCTTCAACAGAGCTAGATTCATTTCCTGTCGTCAAAGATTTTCCTGACGTCTTTGAGGAGGTTAGGGGACTACCCCTAAGAGAGAGATTGACTTTAGGATTTATTTGACTGAGAATGCTAAGCCCATAGCATTTCCTGTGAGGCACATGGCACTTAGAGAGAGGAAGGAGTTGAGCAAGCAAATCAGTGAGCTTTTGGAGAAGGGTTTCATAAGAAGGATCATATCAGAATGGGGAGTGCCAGTCGTCATCGCTACTAAGGCGGATGGTTCTCTTCGACTTTGCGTTGATTATAGAGAATTAAATAAGCTCACAAAGAAGAACCGATATCCACTCCTTAGGATTGATGATCTTTTCGACCAGTTAGTTGGTTCTTCGGTCTTCTCCCAGCTTGATTTAGCCACATGATTCCATCAGCTTAGGGTCGCCGATGACATCATAGAAAAGACTACGTTTAGGACTCCAGAATGACTTTTTAAGTGGTTGGTTATGCCTTTTGGGCTAACCAATGCCCCAGCCTACTTTGTTGATATGATGAGCCGCGTCTTTAGGGGGGTCCTAAATAAGTTTTTGGTGGTATTCGTGGATGGCATCTTGGTATTTTCCAAGAATATGGAGGAGTATGTTGTTCATTTAGAGGAGGTTCTTCGCACACATCGTAGTCACCATTTGAAAGATAAGTTTTCGAAGTGTCACTTTTGGAGAGAGGAGGTACGTTTCTTGGGGCACGTGGTCTTAAAAGAAGGTTTGGCTGTTGACCCTGCTAAGGTGATTGCGGTACAAGATTGGAAGGCCCGCAAGAACGTCACTGAAGTTAGGAGCTTCCTAGGATATGCGGGCTACTATAGGAAGTTCATTAGAGACTTTGCTAAGATTTCGGCACCACTCACGCGCCTTACTAAGAAGAACAAAGCTTTTGTGTGGGACGGGGATTGTGAGGATTCCTTCATGAAGCTTAAGAGAGCCCTTACTAGTGCACCAGTGTTAGATCTACCCGATGAAGCTAAACCTTTTACAGTATATACTAATGCATATGGGACGGGTCTAGGAGCGGTGTTGATGCAAGAAGGGAGGGTGGCATTTTATAGAAGTAGGCAGTTGAGGACGCATGAGAAGAACTACCCTACCCACGATTTAGAGTTGGCTGCTATAGTTGTTGCACTCAAGTCTTGGAGGCACTATTTGCTTGGAGAATGGTTCGAGCTTTTCACCGACCATAAGTCATTAAAGTACCTATTCTCACAGAAGGATTTGAACTTGAAACAGCAACGATGGATGGAATTTTTGGCGTCGTATGACTTTGAAATAGCTTATACCCCTGGCAAGGGTAATGTGGTTGCAGATGTGTTGAGTAGGAGGAAAGCAACCCTTAGTCCTTTGTTCATAGAGTGGAAGAGCCTAGAGTTTATTTCTACTTTTGATTTTAAGCCCTCTACGGACATTACCCCTGGATTGCTAGCTACACTTGAGGTGAGGCCTACCCTTGTAGATCAGATTAGCTCGAGGCAGTGAGAGGATTCAGAACTTATGGATGTGATGGATAAGATTAGCAGAGGAGAGGTCTCTATACATCTCCAACGTTATTCCATTGATATCAAAGGGTGGCTTAGGAGAGATGGAAGGCTTTGTGTTCCCCGCGCTGGTGACTTATTAAAAGCAGTTTTAGAGGAAGCACACCATTCTCGTATGACTATTCATCCGGGTGGTGACAAGATGTATAGGGACATAATGAGGATGTTTTATTGGAATGGCATGAAGAAGGATGTGGCGGAGTTTGTAGCTAAGTGTCTTATATGCCAAAGGTTTAAGGTAGAGCAGCAGAAGCCCGGAGGATTACTTCAGCCCTTGTTCGTACCTGAATGGAAGTGGGACAACATTTCGATGGACTTCATAGATGGTTTACCCCGTTCTAGGAAGGGGAATACTAGCATTTGGGTGATTGTAGATCGCTTGACTAAAAGTGCTCATTTCATTCCGGTTAAGAGTAAGCGTACGACATCTTATTTGGCATCCTTATATGTTCGTGAAATAGTCCGACTTCATGGAGTTCCCTCTTAGAGACCCTATTTTTACTAGCGAGTTTTGGAGAAGCTTGCAAGAGGCTTTAGGGACGCAGCTTAGATTGAGTATGGCCTATCACCCTCAGACTGATGGCCAAACGGAGAGAGTTAATAGAGTGCTTGAGGACTTGTTGCGAATGTGCATTTTGGATTTTGGAGGAGCTTGGAAGGATCATCTTCCATTGGTGGAGTTCGCGTACAATAACAGTTACCAAGCAAGCATTGGAATGGCACCATTCGAGACTTTATATAGGAGACCTTGTAAGTCACCTTCATGTTGGGTGGAGTCTACAGAGAAGTTGCTACTTGGGCCTGACATGGTTAGGGAGACTTCAGAGAAGGTGGATTTGATTCGACGGAGGATGAAGACAACTCAAGACAGCCAGAATTCTTATGCGGACAAGCGGAGGAGAGACATCGACTTTGAGGTTGGAGACTTAGTTTTTATTAAAGTATCCCCGCTTAGGAAGGTGGTAAGGTTTGGGTCGAATGGAAAGTTAGCCCCCAGATTTGTAGGACCATTTCCTATCTTAGAGAGAATTGGGAAGATGGCATACCGAGTGAAGCTACCAGAGAGGCTCGCAGGAGTGCACGACGTTTTCCATGTTTCGCACTTGCGAAAGTGCTTACATGACTCAGCGGAGGTTGTAGAGCCTAGCTAGTTAGAGGAGGTGGAAGTAGAAAGGGAAGCATCGGTTCGGCGTATTCCTACGAAGATCATTGGACGAGACACCAAGCGACTTACGAATAAAGAAGTTCCGTTAGTAAAGGTGCAATGGGGAGACGATGTTGTAGACGCTTCATGGGAAACTGAAGAGAAGATTCGTACTTCTTATCCTCATCTGTTCGATAATAAGTTTTTGAATTTCCTATTTTCCATCTTTAGTTTTGAATAGGTTCTTTCCTTTATTATCCTTTAGGAGGGTAGAACTTAGGATTTAACCTATGGATGATAGGATTTGATGTAAACATGTTAATAGAACATGTTATGAATGATGTATGCCAGTGGTCGCAAGTGTTTGCTAGTGGATGCTAATGGACGCATATACTTACACTAGGCACCATTATCTCTTAGGGATCGGCCTAACTAGGACACTAGAGCATATGCATATGGATGTGTGCGCATTTGCATTTTTATTTATTTTCATGGTTGCTATAAATGGATGTTTATCACATGGTTGTTGCATTTGGATGATGATTGAACCATGCATATAGAACTATCAGTTACCATTAGGAATTTTTGCATTCATTTGGATACATAGCACGGACACGATTGCATAAAAGGAGGTCAACTGAATCAGTGGATCGCCTAAACTATTGCATTAGTTAGGGACATTAACACTACACTAATTGCATAAGTATCATAAATTGCATTAGAAAAACTTAAGGACAATGGATAAATGGATGATGTTTGAGTAGTTCGGTGTAGATATTGGATGAAACATTTAGTTCATTCTTTTATCCTTAGAGATTTCGGGGACGAAATCCCTTAAGGAGGGGAGAATGTAACAACCCGAAATTTAATCCAAAATAATTAATTCATTAATTAATGAAATGATAAAATAACTTTGTGAAATTATCAGAATTGAGCCACGGGAGTTGCACCATTGTGTCAGTGGTAATTTCTTGGTCAATTTCCGTATATAGAACGTTAGATTCCGAGCTCATATGAGCAAGATACGAGACGAATAAGAAATCGAAAAAAAAATATTGGGCTAGGTCGACCAAGAGGTCGACCTAAGCACACCCTAGGTCGACCGGCCGATCGACCTTGAAGGAGAGGCGGCCGACCGCCCGGTCGACCCGCCTTGGGTAATGAACGAAGGAATTTTTCCTTCGTTCCTGTATTGTTCGTGGCCAATTTTATACGTCATTTGCATTCTTTCAGCTCATCTTCGTGCTTCCATCCGATGGCTCCTATTCAGCCTATGACGAGGTTGCATCCTATTCAATCTCCAAATCCAAAGGTCTGAGATCCACTTCTACCCCTATAAATAAGACCGTAGGCCTAACACTTTTTCACATTCTAGATTTTCTCCACTTGGGCTCACCTTTTCAGGAAGGACCCTAAATAGAATAATTTTCCAAGGAGGAAATCATTTTAAATAAAATATTTAACAACCCAAAGTGGATCTGGGAAGACCTAAAGGGAAGAGCTAAGGACCAGAGGTGAGTGATTGTAATTATTTTAGATTTCTTTAAGTAATTTAAAATAATAGGGTTTCCAATAGTTGTAGTTTTACTACGATTTTTGGAATAACCTTTTTAGCAGTTTTATTTACATTTTTTTTAGAATTATTTTCAGTCTATTTCTTTCTTGCTATTCTTTTCAGTTAATTTTAGCTTATTTCTGTTAATTATAGCTTTTTTATTTATTTATAGTTTATTTACAGTATTTTAGTTTATTTACTGTTATATATGCGTTATTTACATCTTCTTCCAACGCTTTGGACTTCCTTCTATTTTCAGTTTTATTTTATTTCTCCTTCTTCTTCGCGTATGGATTAGAATAGATTAAACGCGATAATGGATTAAAATTATAAGAATACTGAAATAACGGAAGATAAGATGTAAATTATAAAGACTATAATAAAACTGGAATTAAATTGAAATTGAGCCTAATTATGATATTTATGTTATAATTGGACTAAATAACTATTACGGATGTAGGAGAACAATATACGGTTTCATAAAGTTTTGATAAGATAATAGTGAGGGGAAAACCAATTCCGCTAAGCAGCATGGTCTCACTAGATATCTAAATGGTTTGAGATGGTTAATTATTATTCATACTAGGCTTTATGTTTGACTTGAAGTTTATGTTTTCCCCTTAAACTCTCTGGTGCTCAATTGATTTTGAGTAGTTTGAGAGTTGACGTTTTCAGGTACCTCTTTAGACAATAAGCTTCCGGAGATGTGCAGTAGGCATGATAGCCATTTAGAGTTCTTTCCTATTTTGATTCTGCTATGTTTTATTGTAAGGGCAAAGATGTTAATTGCCTAATCATATACTCTGATCATCCAAGGGGGCATCTTCATATGTCACTCTTGGTGTATGTGTAATAATTATATTTTTTGTGAACGTGGTTAATAATTGTGGGATTATGTAATGAATGTTGAAATGGTTTTGGAATGGAATGTGAAAGCTGTTTTATGATTTTCAATTTTTTCCCATATCCATGTGTTTCTGTTATATCATTGTATCTAACATTACCATATTTGGTCGTCGAGGATTAATAACTATGGATGACTGCAGCATCCGTAGCCGCTAGTTTTGGGCCTCCAAGTGGGGATGTTACACATAACCTAACTCATCGAAGTGGTCCATCCAAGAGTACGCCCTTAGTGGAAGGCCCAAAATGTTTTTGTCCTAGGTTGATTGAAATATGTTTATTTGAACATTACAAATATATTTGAAAGTTTTTTGGATTTAAATAAAATTAAATTGTATAGAAGTTATAAAATGCAAAATTAAAAATTATTTTAAATTTTGCTTATGTGTAAAAGTTTTATTTTCATCAATTAAAGTTTTAATTAATAAAAAATCACATATTAATATGTATAACATTATAAATCATAAATATTATAATAAATTAAAAGTTTGTACACACACATGTCACATAAGTATAAGTAAAAGGGGGGGGGTTAAATGAATTAGAACCCATATGGACTTACATAAGATGTTGAGACATATGATACCATAAGATACTATGCTCGTCTCCCTTAAATTGTCGATAATACTCAATTACTATTATTTTAAACTATGAATTTAAAATAAGGTTGTTCTCCATTATTTAAAATGTAAATAAAGTACTATACATACTTATTGCTGTTAAGCACCCTCAAGCCATAATATATTTGTAGTGATGTTTATATTGTTCATAAATTGGTAAGAATATTTTGTAACTGTGTGAGCACCCCCAAGTCTATATGGTTACAAAACTACCCTTATGCAATCACGAAACGATGGTCAAAATTATTTAATCTGGATTTATAAGCACCCGCAAGGTCAAAAAGATGCAGCATACATATAGTATAATATATACTTAGTAAAGTGTAACGTACCATTTGTATGGACTATAATTTGTCGAGCACCCTCAAGGTTATAGTATCATGGTAAATGGATAAAAATACTCATTTGACTCATTTTAGAAATTCTTTTATCTTTTTAGCGTTTTTAAGAGATGTAGAATCTTATGGGTGCTTTATTAGATAAATAAAACAAACTAATCTAGTAAGTGTAAGAATATATGTGTAATACTGTAACAGCCCAGAATTTTTGTCAGTCGAATTTGGAATATTAAATTGATTTTAAATATTGAAAAATTAATTTTATAAGTTAAATAACTTGAACTTCAAATATAACGATTTATTTGATATTTATATTGTTGAATTTAATAATTGAAATTGTTTGAATAATTGAACCATGGGTTTTAATTTAGATAAAAATGAATTCAAAGCTTATTTAAATTCTATTTAATAAGGATGGTAATAATAAACTTTAAATTTGGAATTAAAGGTGATTAGTTTGGTTTAATAATTCGTTTTAATTAACGAGTGAAAATAGCCTTTCGAGGCACTGTCTTGGATTTCGACGAAACCGGTGTCATTGGATCTGTAATAGTGAATTATAGTATGCCATCGAATTTCGTGGCGTTTAGACGTATCGTTTGGTCGTGCGAATTTGAAACGCTTAGAAATTAATTATAGAAATATAATATTATTGGTTTTGAAAAGCTATCTTCTGTATATGATCGAATTAGGCATTGAGACTGGTTCCACTGCGTTCGGAATAAGGGTATTACCTATAGAACGCCAGGCGGCATGCCTTGCTTAGATTTCGAGATTTTTTGAGCACTTAGAATGGGATAATAATAATAAAACACACACACACATACTCCCCTTCAACTCGGCCATTACCCTACCCACGTTCCATTATGTAGCCCATACTCCACATGTCCTTGACAATAGCATCCTTCTTTTAAACAACCAAAAATGGAGAAGGAAGGTTGGGCATTTTAATATGAATCATAACCTCATCCTATAGCCGAGAATCATTGGAGCCATCAACGGCGTTTTCGAGCGAAGGTACCAACTACAAAGTCGTAGACAACGTCAAGCTCGACCTATTGGACGGTTGGACAGTGTTAGATCGCGATGAGGAGGCAGCGAATATGAGATGAACTGCGAAAGCAACATTGACTGAATAAGGCAACTACGTTCATCGATGGGTCGACGGGTGTGAAGAGATATTGTAGAGCATGGTAAGGGCGACACATGGCCAAAGTTTGGTGGGTTATCGTCATGTGATGGTGGCGTAGTTCGAAGTTAAACGGAAATCGATAATGGATTCAAGGAAGCTATCGGGGGCGAGATTTACGGTGAGACTTGCAGCGTAAGGTAGAGGGAGGTCGGGGCTAGCTTGGGTGAGCATGGGCTGGCGGCTTGTGGCCAGAAGCGAAGGAGGCGAGTGTTTTTTTAGCGCGCCTGGGTATCGTATGCGAGCGTGAGAGGAAAGGGGAAGAAGGATTAGGTGGGCTATTTAAATTAAGTAAAGTAATATTAATTTTTGAAGCTAATTATAATTTAACTTATGTAATCTTATAAATGCATCAACTTGCTCATTTTAGAGCGAATTCGAATGCGACATGTTGTGTTGCACTCGTATGGACATTGTCTTCACAATGGAGTCGGTTTGGGTTTATTTGGAGCTTGTTGGAATTTATGCTAGAATTGAATGCTCGTTCGATTTTAGTTACAAACCAGAACGCCTTGGTGACAACAGAAATTTGGTGAGTTAAACTCACCTTTTTGGAATACGAATTGATTACAAATTTCAACATAATTAGAGTACAATCAACAAACATACCAAAATAATGCAGCGAAATATTAATAGTGTAACGACCTGAAATTTTCAACCATTCGCATCCATACATGTCGGATTTGAATTGCTCAAAATATCATATTGTTAATTTAAATTTGGCAAAAACTCAACATATACCGTAAATAAAATAATCACAGATCACAGACACAGAGAAATATAACAATAATGCAACGGAAACAAAAGAATAGTAGTTCATGAAGCTACTATATATATATATAACAGAGTTAAATAAGATACAACAGAAGTCATGAATACATAGATGTCTCAATACAATAATCAAATACAAGATCTGAATACATCACTGGAATCAACTAAACAACTGAAAGCAGGATAAATAGCTGGATCTCCAAGCGAAGCTCCAACTCCAAAGGTGAGTCTCGAACACTGGTAAACTCAGTCTGACCCGGGCGTAAGGCAAAACACAAAACACTCGAGTCAGGATTAACATTCTTATATCAATAAATCCAACTCAAGTGAAATATCAACTGAAATACAAGTAACTCAAAGGATGTTTGGGATAACAATCCTCTAAGGATCCGTTAAACTATCTACTATGTAGTAATATACGCTATTATAATAATGTCTATAATAAAATAAACTTACTTTTAAATAGCGTTAAGGCTTTACATTTTCCACCTTAACACATAATAGTCCCAGTAGTCTATCCAGTATTAGCATACTCCCAGATCGGGGGCTACCCTCAATACTCCACAGGCTACGGCACAAATCCAAACTCGTAGTAAAGCTCGCTATGGTAGGTGACACGGCACAACTAGGCAATGCCAGGGTAGATATACCAATTACGCATCCGGGCTGGTGGAAACGCATAGCAGCCACTACCGCCCACCTCGGAACACACTCCCAATCAAAATCGAAGGGTGGCCACCAAATCAATCACAAAGTAATAGAATGGTATCGAAGAAATGCGTCCGATCAGAGGTGCTACCTCATTGGCCCGTCGATCGCTCCTGTTTTAGCCACCTTATGCCAACTCACGGGAGTTGGGTCCATGTATATACCTCAATAGGAATTGTCGCCACCATCCTACTTCATTCTAGAATCTCCACCGTGTACACAGTTGTTAAAGTGGTTTTCGGTATCGACAGAGAGTATGCCCATATCCGATCCCGGCCTCTTTAACAACCAAACGTTATTATAACACCGTGGTCATTTCAAAATAGTTTATACTTCAAAACCAAAATATCATTTCATTTCAAAAACCAAATAAATACGATATCATTTTTACTTCAAATATATCCATTACCAAAATCATATCACTTTCCAAAGTTATAACGCTTTCGAAATCATAAGTCCTTTAAAAATCAAAACACTTTGGAAATTGAAACCTTGAAATTCATAACACTTTGAAATCATAGCTTTGAAATCATAACATTTTGGAATTCATAACACTTTCCTCTTAAACAGTTTAGATATTAAAATTAGTATATATAATAAAATAGTTTATAAATAAAAATAGTTTATATAAAATAGTTATAAGTTAAAATAGTTTATAACAAAATGATTTATATTAAAAATGATTTATATTAAAATAGTTTATATTAAAATAATTTATAAAGTAAAAATATAAATAGTTTTAAATATAATTTAAAATTACTTTATAAAATAAAAATAGCTTCCTCAAATTTCACAAATCGATTCAAATCAACTCGAATTTCAAAATTCAAATCTAATCAAATCTCAAATCATCAATTTCAATTCGATTCAGTTTCTAAATATACCATTTCAAATTATCGTTTTCAAATACATATTTAAACCATTAAGCCATTTCAATTTCAATATGTTTCAAAGCTTTCAATATTCAACATTTCAAAACTAAATTTGATAATTCATATACATATATCAAATTCACTTTACTATTATTTTAGTTTTGAAATATTCACTTAATAAATCCAATATCATTTAAAAACAAACCCCAAATTACAATAAACTAAATATTTCCTTCAATTTATTTAAACTTGAAATATTCATTTAAATCACTTTAAATAAAAAATCAAGTTATAAAAATCATATCTTTAAAATTTCAAATTTAATAAATTTCAAATCAAACTTATTTAAGTATAATTCTTAAATAAATAAAATTTTCAAATCAATTTCAAATTTATCTTTCCAACCTGGATCATTATAAACTCTATATTTTAAAATATAGATATTAAATAAATACTTAAACATATTATATATCAACTTTATTAAATCAACTTTAATAAATCTTTTAAAAATCAATATTTATTAAAACCGTATATTTCTTTTTCAAAGCCATAGAAATCGTTTTCAAAATATTTATATATAGACCAACGGTGTCTGTATATAATTTTCTATCCTATAGTCAAGTGATACAGATATTTATCATTTCAATCCACAATTTAAATATATACGGGTATATATCATTTCAACTCGAAATCCCAAATTCAATTCAATTGAAAATTGCTTGGGATTATCATTTCAACCCATAACGATTTTCTCCTATTCTACAGATCGTTCAGGTATGTATCATGTCAACCCATTGTGAATTCTATACTAACAGGGAACTTGCAGAGTGATAACAGATATGATAATAACATAACAGGCATATATCATCAATATAAATAACAGATAATGGTGTCAGATGTCATAGGTGAATAGATACAGATAATAGCATATATAACAATGTAAATAACTAACAGCAGCATATTTCAATTGTCGTTTCAATTGAAATCAAATTTAATAGATAAAAGAATGTTAATCGTGAGTGATTTCTCACCTTTCAAGGCTAGAGAGAATATACAATAGAATGAGTTACGGATCCAAGCATGGATTTCGAAGCAAAGCACGATGGACTCGAGTTCGACAGACATGCTGATAAATTGGAAATCAAAAACCAAAAATTAGTTTGATATAAATGGAATATATATATATATGCTATATATATATATTTTAAAATCACAAATTATAAAAGAAATCAATATAACTTAATATATATGAACCCAACAAATCATATATAAGCAGATAACTATCTATATATTTATATATCTATACCATTTAGAAATCAGTACTTTAATAAACAAATATCATCTTTAAAATAAACTACAACCAAGCAAAATCTAACTGCATACATGTTAAAATATATACATGAGACTTATATATATACATCATCACTGCATACTATAATATTAATATAATATATAAACATCAATATACATATAACCAAAACCATGCTCACTGTTTTGCCAGGGACATCCCATATGTACTTCCACAAATAATATATATATATATATAACACTATAATTGGAAATCAACTTTATATATATGACTAATATATATGGAAAACATGTAAAATATATATATGATATATATTAATGTAGGCATATAGCTTCCAGAAAGATCACAAATACCAAAGTATATACCAAGGTACCTATATATATATATATTTAGATCAAGTATAAACACTATGCTAGATTTCAAAAATATAAACATATATACGGCTAAAATATAACTTACATACTTTAAACAGTGAAATGCAAACTTTAAACGCAAAAATAGGAATTGAACTACTACGAAAATATTTTAAACATTCACAGTAAAACAATTTAAACAGTTTAATATAAATACCCAGAATAAATTCTTCAACATTTTGTAAAAAAAATGCAACTGTCCGAAATATAGAAATTAATATATATATATATATATCTCGTATTATATAACATATTATAATTTCACTGTGACATAAACTTACATTTAAAACCAACCTCATACAATTGCAGACTAACGAGCTATATAACACACACACATTAACTTATTAACAATCTATATAACATATAACAAAACCATTTACTTATATAAACTAATATAATAACTAACAAAATCATGCACTTACGTTACCCTGTCTACAATCAATAAAGTAAATATATATACAACCGTATGTATATTAAAAAAAATCAAGATAGTATTATTCATGCATAAACTACATATATATCGTTTTTTTAAAACCAAATTCTAGTATACTTATACACATAAACTTATATATAAACACTTAAAAGATATACATATATATGATAAAAATGAAACAACATGTAAAACATGCCTGCTGGGTTAAAGACGGATTGATGATGTCGAGTGAGAGGGAGATGGGGTGGATAGCGATGCTCGAGTGAGAGGCGATGGAGATGTGGGGTGGAGATGAAGGGAAGTGCCGCGTGACTGGGTGACTTCGGTGGGCACGCAGGCCGAGGTGGAAGGAGTGGCTGGTCGTTTGGATGGTTGGAGATAAGAGTGGTGGTCGTCCATGAAGGTTGAATGGCTGGGCTTGGCTACTTGCTCACGTGTGAAGGAGGTGTTGGATGGACAAGCACAGGGACGAAATAACATGGCTTTAGGTAAAATGTGAAGAGGAAAGAAACAAAAATATGAACAGTGGTACAACTTTAATATATGAAGGAACCATGAAATGAAATGAGCCGGAATAGGAAAACGAAACAACAATTCAAATCAAATAGTAGAATGGAATGGTCAGTAATTAAATTCTGGGAATATCAAAAGCTAGTGACCGTAGATATTTACATAGAGGATAAACGAATAGACACAAGAATTTCGGAAGCTCAAACGGTACCGATACGGTGAACCGTTTCACATATTTTGTTGTGCACCTGACATCAAAACACAGAATTTAATATGCCACAGAGATCAGCACGACGAGACGATCAAAACGGCATACAGATATCAGTGGTACGATCATCCGATCAAAAGTCGATAATCGGTACCGAAAATGCTGCTAATTTGTCGAAAATAAGATAAACGGAGCAATAGCAGTCCAAATTTAACGAAACGAAATATGACGTCTCACTCAGAAGATGATTTACAAATTTATTATAGAAAAATATTCAGGTTTGGAAAACATTTTATTATCATCAAATATTAACTGATTTAAATTGAAACTGAATTACACAAGAAAATAAAATTCATATTATCTGATGAAAATTTACCAGTTGCTATGTTTAAATAGACATATTCCAATTATTAAATTTTTATTTCAAAATTCTATTATTTAATCACAAAAATTCAATTAATTAAATAAATAAAACCACTGAAATTTATGGGTCGTTACAAATAGTATATATGGTCTAGCAAACTCCATCTTCGTCTTCAAGGAATAATGTCTTCAAACACTGAAATGCTCAGGCTGACCTGAGCATAATGAAAAGACAAAAAACTCAAGTCGGAACTAAAAATTCTTATGTAAGTTAAATCAACAACAAGTAAATATGAGTGTAATAGCTTCAGAGATGTTTACAGGATTTTACATCTCTTATCCAGTGTATAACGTGGGTGCAATAACTTAAGAGATGTTACGGGATTTTCCATATCCTAAGGATCCATTAAACTACCTATATGTAGTAAGAGCCGCTATATATGCAGTGTCTATCAATAAAATAAATAATTTTCTTAGCATTAAGGCTTTACATTAATCCCCCTTAGCACATTTTCAAGCATTGTCCTACAGTTTTCCTTGTGAAACCACCAGTAATGTTGGTAGTCAGGGAGGTGCCGTGATAAGACAACACTAAAACCTAATCATAGTGGTCGCGTATAAGGATAAAAGTATGACAAGGCACGTGAGGCAATGCCCAAGGTAGGATACTACCAGTTCGGGTCGTAGGGCTGGTGGTAACGCATCGTAGCTACGACCGCCCACCACGTCCAACACCCCCAAAATCAAATTAAGGTGCACCGATCAAGCCAACATCAATATAGTAATACAAAGAGGTGTGTCCGCTAGGGGTAGCTAGCCCACTTGGCCCTGACAAGCCGTCATGTTTTAGTCATTCCAAATTGGCACAAATGCCGGGGTCATCCTTCATCGTTCTATTTCTTCAAATCCAGCAAACGTTCACCAAATCCAACCACTTCATTTTGGATCATCCACCACGTACACATTTGTTAAAGTGGTTCCAAAATTGACAGGGAGTATGCCAATAAGAGGCCCCAGTCTCTTTAACAACCAAACGTCATTTTTCACACCGGTTGGTTCTTTTACATTTCGAAACCAATTCATATTTGATATCAAAATATCATATTCACTTCAGAATATCCTTCATTTCAAATCATCATATTTACTTCATATGTCATTCCGACTTGAAAATATCATTTCAAATTCCAACTTAGGTTATAACCTCATTTAACTACATTCGCATTTAAATCAACAATTTAAATATAAACATTCCAACTTTGCACAGTTTGAATTTTTAGAAAATGGTTTGAATAGTTTTAAATAGTTTAGTTTGATATAAAATGTTTTGAGTATTGAAAATGGTTTATATAGTAAAATAGTTTGGAAAATCAAAATAATTTGACTATAAAAAATAGATTTTAAACAGTTTATATTAAAATAAATTATTTTGAAAATAGTATCAAATCAAATTGTTTCTTTCCATTTCAACAATCTAGACCCATTTCCAAATTTCAACTCAACAAAACTCAATTTCCAATCTTTCAATTCAGTTGACTAAATTTTGATTTAGTTTCAAATCAACTTGATTTCAATTTCAATTCGAATTAACTTCAATTTTTGAAACATTCATTTTTAGCTTCAAATTTGATTCAACAACCCAATACAATGATTTAAATTTCAATTGGATTCTTATTTTAACCCATTTCAATTTATATCAATTTCATGTCCAATTTCAATTTACTGATTTAAATTGCTTAAATCAAATTAAAACTCATTGTTCAACTTTAAGGTCCAAATCTTAAAATAATTCAATTTCCAAAATTAAAGTCATATATCGATTTATAACTTCACATTTCCAATTCAGTTCTTTAAACAATTTCTTTTAACCAATTTCAATTTCAACATTTCAAAGCTTAATTCAAAAATAATTCAATTCATAAAAATCCATAATTTATTTCCTTTAAAACAATATCATTAACCAAGATCCAAATTCAATATTTTAAAACCATTTAATTTAACCAATCCGGCGTCCGTATATAATTTTCTATGCTATGGCCAAGTGAATAGTTATTTCAATTTTTTAATTCAGGGATGGATATATATCATTTCAATCCAAATCAAGGTGTCATAGGTATATATCATTTCAACCTATTTCTTAATTTATTAGAAGTAATTTAAATAACAGTTTATATGCTTTCAATTAATATACATGGTGATAACAGGGATATATATAAACAAATAAACATCCAATCATCCAAAATGCCATCAAATAGACATCCATCACAATCAACATCCAAATCAGCCAATAATTCACAATAATTAACTGGTTATTAATATCTGGTATTTAACTAGCAATTAAATCCAATATTAATTTAAATGTCAATCTAGTTCAATATAAAATTCAATTACAATTAAAATGCCAATTTAAACTACCAAATAGCAACCAATAAAATTCTTATCACATCATAAATTTAATTCAACTAACATAAGAAGATTTAGTATTACGTTAGTGGGTTAAATCACTCACCTTTGATTTATAGCCGATTAGAAATCCAATAAAAGCCCGAAATTTGAACAGTCTCCAAATCTGTGTAGTCAATTCCCCAATATTGCCCCGATATATCCCCGATATATCCCGTAGCGGACTTTTGAGGCAACGATATTCCAATAAAGCGGCTCAATATAGAGGATCCACTATTATCCCCGATATTGTGGCAATAATCCGCTATATCCTCGATTTTGTTGGCCCGCTATATCCCCCTTTCTTATAAATAAGCATTTTGCTTGATGTCTTGCCTTTAAATTTTATGGTAACTTCAAAGTTGATGTAACAATGATATACGCTGTTGGTTATTATAACTAGTTCTAACTTTTTAAGTGTCAACTTTGTTTATCTTTACTTTATTATAACTTGTTTTGCTTGGTGGGAAATAATAAGTAATACTTTTTCCTCTTTTTAATGTAGAATGTTCATAATTCCTCTTTTTAAAGTCGTCCGCTATATCCTGCCATATCCCCGATATATCTCTGCTACAACTTTTCGTACCTCAAACGCTATGAAGCGGCAGGGTGCTTTAACTTCACAGCTCCAAATTTAACTAAACCAGTTTCATGTTGTTCAAAATTTCGATATGAGCCTAACGGAAGAAACCGCGTGTCAATCGGAGCTCGTATGTAAAAGTTATGCATGTTAGAAGTTATAACTTTTAAAATTAAATAAAATAATATAATGGCAAAAGGTAATTACACAGATCTTCCTCACCCTACATGCACGTGACCTCGTTGTGCTGAACCCATCACAGCCACCTTCTTTGATCGAATGGCCTCACTTCCACATGCCGCTTCGCCACGATCGAGCATCACCATCGAGCTCGCCAAGGCCAGACACGCCTACCATGCCTCGCGCGGCCATCCACAGTCGTTGGAAGAGCCACGGCCGCCGCCCCATTTACTCGCCAGATGTGTTGATCTCGTGCACCCCACACACGATCCAACCATATAGATGAACTCCTTACATCCTCCTCTACCCAGCAGTGCTTCCCGATCATCGATTGGTCGACGATCCAACGTCGAATCCTAACCCTAGAATAGACGGCCGAAAATAAATTACCAATTTCTAGACGAATAGAGCCTCTAGTCGAAAAACAAATTGCAAAAAAAGATTACGTTTGTCAAGAGCTTTGCAACAATATATTATATGATAGGATTTGAGCAGTTTGAATTTTGGAGTTTGATTTGGAATTATAATTAGGGGTTGAGATGTCTGCCATTGAGAAGGAACAAATAATTGAAGAGATAAGAATAGAAATTGTACGTACAGAAAATGGAATGATAGACTTCTAGGGTTTATAACAGCCTATATATAGACAGAGATGGATAAGAATGGATGGAACAGATTGAATTGGGTCGAATCGATAACAAAGACCCGAAAAGCTTATTTCGTTCATGAAATGAAAATAGGTCATCCAATATATCAAAATATAGGTTTTCAGTATTTTTAAACTCAATGGAACTAGTTTCAAACCCTAATTCTATTGTATATAGAAGTTAGCTTTTAATATCAAATTATAATTTAAATTTCAACAAATCCTTTTATTTTGATTTACAAGTTCTTATATTAAATCAACAAATACCTTATGTAATTTATTTATTAACATAAGTTTCCATTTTATTATTCTCATCACTCTACAGTTGACGTTCTTTACCATATTAATTGCAATATTTCAATTACATTAATTTTATTGATTTCTAAATTTATTTCAACTGATTTAATTAATGAGATGATAATAAATCAATTGTTACAACTTAGTAATTCATATCTACTAATTTATTATTCACAACAAGGAGTATAGATCTACTTACCAATAGCCGATTTCATATTCTATATTAAAACCACTTTCAGTTAAATTACATATAATTTCACCATTAATGCAACATTTAATTTATTACTTATTAACCTTTATTATTACCAATAATTGGAATTACATTAAACAGTTGTCAATTACATTCAATCAACTTTATTAAATTATATTCTAATAAAATTTTTCATTAATAAATCGTAATTTTAATTTCTGACAATATTAAATTTCAAAAACCTTATTAAGTTTGATATTTTTAATTATAAAAAATACGGGTCGTTACAATCTCCCCTATTCAAAACTTTTCGTTCTCGAAAAGGAACAAGAAAGAATCAAGAGTTTGATATATTTTTATTCAAAATAATCAATTTATAAACAATTAACTTACATATTTAAGCTTAAAATTCAAAAATAACACAACTTCAATGAAAAATTTTCTATGTCATAAATTTATGAAAAATTTCGGCAGTCTCCTTTGCGCGGATAGGTCCGAAAAAATAATAATTTCTATATATGATCGAATTAGGTCTCGAGACTAGTACCATTGCATTCAGAATAGGGGTATTACCTATAGAACGCCAAGCGGAATCCCTTTTTAGAGTTCGATATTTTTTAAGCACTTAGAACGAGATGATAATTAGACACACACACACACACATACATACATACTCCCCATCAACTTAGCCATTACTCTACCCACATTCCACTATTCTGCCCATACTCCATACATCCTTGACCATACGCATCCTTCTTTTTAAACAACCTAAACTAGAGAAGTAAGGTTTGGCATTTTAATTTGAATCATGGCCTCATCCTATGGCCGAGAATCATTGGAGCCATCAACGACATTTTCGAGTGAAGGTACCAACTATAAAGTTGTA
Organism: Allium fistulosum; assembly: GCA_030737815.1. Classification (NCBI taxonomy): domain Eukaryota; kingdom Viridiplantae; phylum Streptophyta; class Magnoliopsida; order Asparagales; family Amaryllidaceae; genus Allium; species Allium fistulosum. The sequence goes on along the minus strand of CM060904.1, from coordinate 284,005,321 downwards.
GACGACGTTGAGCTCAACCTATTGGACGGTCATATTGTGTTAGATCACGATGAGGCAGCGGCGAATCTCAAATGAACGGCGAAAGAAACATTGGATGATTATGACAACTACGTTCATCAATGGGTCGAGGGGTGTACAGAGATATTGTAGAGCATGGCAAGGGTGAGGGACGACCAGAGTTTGGTGGATTTTCATAGCGTGATGGTGGTGCAGTTTGTAGTTGAACGGAAATCGATAATGGGTTCAAGGAAGCTATCAGTGGCGATATTTGGGGCAAGACTTGCGACGTGAGGTAGAGAGAGGAGCTAGCTTGGATGAGCATGGGGTGGTGGCTTATGGCCAGAGGCAGAGGAGGTGAGCATTTTTTTAGCGCGCCTGGGTATCGTATGCGAACGCGAGAGGAAAGGGGGAAGAAGGATTCGGTGGGTTATTTAAATTAAGTAAAGTTAATTAATGTTAATTGTTGAAGCTAATTATAATTTAACTTATTTATTCTTATAAATGCTGCAGCTTGCTCGTTTTAAAGCGAATTCGAATGTGACAAGTTGCATCGCACTCATATGGACATTATCTTTGCAATGGAGTTGGTTTGGGTTGATTTGGAGCTTTTTGGAATTTATGCTAGAATTGAACGCTCGTTCGACTTCAGTTACAAACCAGAACGCCTCGGCGACAACATAAATTCCAGTGAGTTAAACTCACCTTTTTGGCTAATCAGTAATATTATAATGGATAAAGAAATTATTGATTGGATGTTTGGATGAAATACTATTTTTATTAGTCGGTTTGAATATATTCCCGCCTTTGGAGCGGATGAGACCCTATTACGTTCCCGTGTAAGAGCGGATGACACTTTGTATACAAATCCTGCCTCAAAGCGGTTTATTTATATTTTATGATTATATACTGTATGTGATGCAGGGAGACAGGTTGGAGGGATCCAACGGGATTCCTCGCTATTGTTAAATTGATTTCAATAATATTCTTGTTATATAAATTATTGGATAATAAACTTGATTTTTAGCACTATTGGTTATGACATCGTTATATGTTAAAAAATTAAACCTCATAGCGATAGGAAATCAATATCAATATTGGTTAAGCGTTTAGTAGCTATTAGCCTTAAATTAGTAATTTTTAAAAAAAAATCGCCATTTGTGTTTGAAATGGGTTTTTGAGACAAGAAATAATTTTAAATCCAAAATTGGGTTTCAGAACTATTTTTTTAAGAGGATACATTTCTGGTTTATCCCAACCTTTATTCTTTCTTTTTCTAAGTTATTTACTTATATTTAATATTGTTTTAAAAGTTATTTACTTATATGTAACATCATTTTAAAGTTATTTATTTATATTTAATGTTGTTTAAAAGTTATTTATCAATATTTTAATATTTTGGAAAGTTAGTTATTTTAAAAATAAATATAGCTTGGAATTAATAAAGGATGTATTAATAATGTTTTGAAAATAAAGTATTATTATTTATAACAATGGTAAGATTAATTATTATCGTTTATTTAATAATGTTTTGAAATTATTAAATATTAGTTTAAGATGTTTTGAAGTTAATAATTGTTATTTATTTATAATGTTTATTGTTAATAAATTATTATTATATAATAGTGTTTTGAAGTAAATGATTAGAATTTATTTATAAATATTTCCACGATTCATAAATAGAGTTTTATAAATAGATTTGAGTTTTAAAAGAGGAGTTTTATAACATGGTTTGGAAACTTAATGGAAGATTAGTTAAGGGTAAAAGGGTTTACATATGGTTTTAGGTATGTTAACCCGCCTTTTGGCAAGGTCGCGGACAGACGGGTTTAACTTAATCAACTGCATGTTCGTCGAGGCTAGGGTACGATGGATACAGTCAACTGGATGGATGAATGATGCAATGTGCTTGGGAGATGGAAATATGATTGGATAAAGATGAATCAACTATAATTTGGGTCTAGGAAACATGGTTCGGCATTAAACATGGTTCGGCATGGTGGAGGTTCGGCACAAATGGTTCGTCTGGCATTCACTATTCACGTTCGAATAGCATTCAAGAGTACTCGGCATGCATAGAGCATTCAACATACATGAGTGGTTCGGCATTCCAGGAGCACTCGTCATTCAGTAGCGTTCGGCATTGGATGGACCGTTCGGCATCTGGAGACATTCGGCATTGGATGGATCGTTCGGCATCTGGAGACGTTCGGCATTGGATGGATCGTCCGACATCTGGAGACGTTCGGCATTGGATGGATCGTTCGGCATCTGGAGACGTTAGGCATGATGGAGGTTCGACACTAAGGATCGTTCGGCATTGGATGGAGCGCTCGACATCAGGGAGCGTTCGGCATTGGATGGGTCGTTCGGCATACCTCACCTCGCTCGGCATTGCACCTCGCACCTCACACCTCAGTACCTCGCACCTCCATATCTTGGTACCTCGCACCTCCATATCTTGGTACCTCGCACCTCCATACCTCGATACCTTGGTACCTCGCACCTCCCAACGTTCGGCATGAGGAGATCGTTCGGCATTCACACCTTGTTCGGCATTCAGCGTTCGGCATCTATGGTTCGGCATATGGAGACCACTCCATTTGGGCTGAGGTACTCGGCTACCAGGCCCACCAGGGAAGTCCAACCCATCTTTGTCTATAAATAGAGAGGCAGGGGCACAGTAAAAGGGGATCTTCTTTCTGCTCTCTTACTTTCTCTTTTCTAAGGCTAAGGCAACTCTGCCATTTTGTAACTGTAATCGATTATTACAGCAATAAAAAGCAAACTTCTGGAGTGGATGTAGGCCGAAGTTAGCCGAACCACTATAAAATCTGTTGTTCTTTACTGTTTTCATTTCAGTTTTAACTGTTCTTCACATTATTGCTCTCTACATACATTCTATCTCTGAGCTGTGATTGGTATTTGGTGCTTTCATCTGGATTTGGGGGTTAGTGACCAATTTTGGCGCTAACAATTTGGTGCTTTCACTGAGAAATTGAAACACTCAGGAATTTTGGAGTTAGGAACTTGGATCTTAGAAAGCAATGGCAAGACCACCAACGAAGAGGCAAGTAGTGGAAAGGAGCAATCAGGAAGGAAGTCAAGCGGCATCTTCTGGAGCTGGAGAGGGTCATGCATCCATCTACATAACTCGGGACGAGATGCAAGTGATGATGAATTCTATGCAAGAGCAGATGATGAAACGACAAGAGGAGATGATGCAGGCTCTTCTCAGGCAATTTGAACAACCAAGAACTGCAGGAGCTCAAGTTCGTGGAACTGGACCAGAGGGACTCAACCAGCGGACAGATGGAGTGATTCAACAGGAGGCAGCTCCCAATCAACAAACAGCTAACAATCTAGATGGACCTAGACTCGGGGGCACGCCACCAGGAGTACGTGATGAAGAATATGTGCCAGAATTTCCTCGGGGACTTGGGGGGCAGTCTGGATTAGTTGGAAACACTGGATTGGCTGACATTATCAGGCGGACTATTCGCGGAGGTCTAACAAACAGGGATTCAGAGGGAGTTAACAAAAGTCCGTTTACCCGGAACATCAGGACAGCTAGGAATCCGTCCGATTTCAAACTACCCACTCTGGAAGTATACAACGGGAAGACGGATCCCACCGACCACTTGATGAGGTACACTAGACATATGGAAGTGCTGGGGGCAACGGAGGAGGTTATGGCCCGATGTTTCCCCCTGTACTTGACTTAAATTGCTGCTATGTGGTTCAGACAGCTGGAGGATGGATCCATTGGAACATGGACAGAACTGGTGGACAAGTTCTTAAGTCAATTTCGAGTTCACATAAAAAGGCCAAAGAACGTGATGACGCTAACATCAGTCAAATAGGGGGCAGATGAATCGCTCAGGACATTCTTAACTCGATTTAATGCAGCAGTTGCTTCGGTGGATCGGCCAGATCCATCAATGGTTCTGATGGCTGCGGTATCAGGAGTCAGAGATAATTCGGAGTTCAAAGTATCGTTGGTACGGGACCCACCGTTGGATATTGGGGAATTCTTTCATGAAGCTGAAAGATTTCTTCGACAAGAGGATGCATGTTTGGACATGAGGTCACAGGAAGTAAACATGACTAAGGATGGAAGATTACTCGGTGAAAGCTCAGGTGGGGACAAGGATAAAGGGAAAAGGAAGCGCTGGGGGGAACCAAAGTTCTCCACTTACACAGGATTGAACGCAATGTTGGAGCGGATTTTCTTAGATACTCGAGATCGTCTTCCCTATCGAAGGCCATCAAGGAGGGAACCCACAGAACGTGAAAGGGCATCAGGAAGGCACTGTCTCTTTCATGACCTGGACGGGCATGATACTAACAGCTGCCGACATCTAAAGGATATAATCGAGGAGCATATAAGGAATGGTCAGTTGCGACAGTATGTCGGAACTCGGAATGCGGCGGTGGAACATGAACAGCCTCCGCCTACCTTGAACGACGAGGGCGCGAGGCCCAGGAATGGTGACCGATTGGTCATCAACTAATCTTGATGGTTTGGAATAAGTAACAAACTCCGGGCAAACGGTTAAATCACTTACTCATGTACGGGGTCGGAGATAACCCTCAGGCATGCTCTGAGAAGATGGCTTACCGAAACGTCCGGGTTTGTGAAATCTGTTTTTTCCTTTGACTTGGACATTTGCTTTTTCTGGTTTGGTTTTGGAGTTTGGTTTGAACTCCCTGTTTTTCCCGTTTTTCTGGTTTGAATTCTGGTTTGAATGTTTGTTTTTCGGATTGGATTTTGATTGGATTTTCTCTGGATTTTGGCTTAAAGGTCGTCGAGTATGGACTATGCTCGGCAAGGGTCCGGAGCGACCAGGATTCGGCTTAGGACTTAAGCCACGGCATTACTTGCGTCCAGGGACACTGGACCACGGTCGTCAAGTGTGGATTGCGCTTGGCAAGAACCCGGAGAGGTTAGCTCAACGCCCAGGGACACTGGGCCACGGTCGTCAAGTGTGGATTGCGCTTGGCAAGAACCCGGAGAAGTTATCTCAACGTCCAGGGACACTGGACCACGGTCGTCAAGTGTGGATTGCGCTTGGCAAGAGCCCGGAGAGGTTATGGATTTGGATATCGACCCGAAGAGGTCCTAAAGTCCCCTATTGGTTATTGGATATGGATGAAACATGGACTTTGGATACTGGACTTGAGGCTATTCAAAACACACCTTTCAAAGCAAGGCATGTTTTGGGGGGCAAGTGTTAACCCGCCTTTTGGCAAGGTCGCAGACAAACGGGTTTAACTTAATCAACTGCATGTTTGTCGAGGCTAGGGTACGATGGATACAGTCAACTGGATGGATGAATGATGCAATGTGCTTGGGAGATGGAAATATGATTGGATAAAGATGAATCAACTATAATTTGGGTCTAGGAAACATGGTTCGGCATTAAACATGGTTCGGCATGGTGGAGGTTCGGCACAAATGGTTCGTCTGGCATTCACTATTCACGTTCGAATAGCATTCAAGAGTACTCGGCATGCATAGAGCATTCAACATACATGAGTGGTTTGGCATTCCAGGAGCACTCGTCATTCAGTAGCGTTCGGCATTGGATGGATCGTTTGGCATCTGGAGACGTTCGGTATTGGATGGATCGTTCGGCATCTGGAGACGTTCGGCATTGGATGGATCGTCCGACATCTGGAGACGTTCGGCATTGGATGGATCGTTCGGCATCTGGAGACGTTAGGCATGATGGAGGTTCGACACTAAGGATCGTTCGGCATTGGATGGAGCGCTCGGCATCAGGGAGCGTTCGACATTGGATGCGTCGTTCGGCATACCTCACCTCGCTCGGCATTGCACCTCGCACCTCACACCTCAGTACCTCGCACCTCCATATCTTGGTACCTCGCACCTCCATATCTTGGTACCTCGCACCTCCCAACGTTCGGCATAAGGAGATCGTTCGGCATTCACACCTTGTTCGGCATTCAGCGTTCGACATCTATGGTTCGGCATATGGAGACCACTCCATTTGGGCTGAGGTACTCGGTTACCAGGCCCACCAGGGAAGTCCAACCCATCTTTGTCTATAAATAGAGAGGCAGGGGCACAGTAAAAGGGGATCTTCTTTCTGCTCTCTTACTTTCTCTTTTCTAAGGCTAAGGCAACTCTGCCATTTTGTAACTGTAATCGATTATTACAGCAATAAAAAGCAAACTTCTGGAGTGGACGTAGGCCGAAGTTAGCCGAACCACTATAAAATCTATTGTTCTTTACTGTTTTCATTTCAGTTTTAACTGTTCTTCACATTATTGCTCTCTACATACATTCTATCTCTGAGCTGTGATTGGTATTTGGTGCTTTCATCTGGATTTGGGGGTTAGTGACCAATTTTGGCGCTAACAAGGTATTTACAAAAGAATTTTAGAAATGAGTTTATGGCTTTATAAGAAGAGTTTTATAAATAGTTTTATGGATTTAAAAAGGTCTTATAAATGTTTTGAGATTTATAAACGAATTTATAATTGGAAATGGAGGTTGGGTTTTATAAGGGGTTTCTATATAGAGTTTATAAACAGTTTTAGAGATTTAAAAAATAGTTTTATAAATGATTTTTGAGATTTATAAGGAATTTACAAATGATTTTTGAATTGTATTGAAAGGAAATCTTTTTCGGTTTTGTGAATATACTTGTACCGTTGAGATAAGTATATGAGTACATTTTCTAAGCTGCGAGGTGTAATGCGTATGAATATACTTATACCCTGAGATAAGTATATGGATATTTTTTAAGTATTGAAAATATAGGGATTAGTGGGTATATCTTTGAAAAAGTATTTTTATACAGAAAATTTACAAAGTGATTTAATTAATGAAAGATTAATTAGGGAGGCTAATGGTCACTTACATGCTTAACCAATGTTGGTTTTCCCATTTGAAATAAATCTCTGATTTGAATGTTTGTTTGTTCGGTAGTTAAATAACTAACTATCGAATTTTGACCCAAAACGCAACTTTGAAAATATCTAGTAGAAACATGTGAGTTATATGGCACAGTCATCTCTGATGATGTTGTACTGTGCGTATAAATCTCGTTTCATTCTCCTAGAACAATGATAAGGAAATCTTTCCACTAATGGTTAGGAGGTGATCTCCGCTCTTATCTTTGACTGTTATTTCCTAAAGAATCGGGGTTGAGTTTACTGAAAATTTTCGAAGTTGATTCGAAGAGACCGGGAATGGATATATTATCCGAGAACCACTTCGATCCAACTCAAGCTTGTGAAGTGAAGACATCTTGAAGATGATGAAGACGGAGCTCTCAAGTAATTCGTTTAGTCCCAGAACGAACTTGTATGGATAAATGTTGGCATTGCATTATCGTCTGGAGGGTAGTGTTAGCATTCCATGTGGGAAGTGCTATGTAAAAGATAAAACGTAGCCTCAAGCCTCATTAACCGGGAATGACTAAAACATGGGAGATGCAGTAGGGATAAATGGGTCGCTCCCAAGTAGTGTATGATCATCCCTATCTGGAGTAGATATTATCTCTCATTTGTATGCTTCAGGGCCCATTAATGGAGGGGTGATCATATTCTGTACTATCCAGTAAAGGGTAGGCCTATAATAATTTCAGAGAATTTCATATGCTAGACTTTAACTAATGTAACAATTTCGGTTAAGATTATTAATTATTTGTATCTTAGACACTATAATAATTTCAGAGAATTTCATATGAAATGATTTAGTTATCGTAAGGTAAAAACTCATCCATATTTATGTGCGGCATAGTCTTACGAGATACTTTTGATTTCAAAGGTTCTCATAACTAAAAAATCCAATTAGGTTTGTTTTTTCACGCTGGTTTTCCAGACTGACTCGGCTGTTATTTTACTATAATGCTCAGGTCAGACCGAGCATATTACAGATTTAGTTGGGATGCTTTGGAGCTTCAGGAGTCGAGTTGGAGTCCCAGAGATGTATTCACGTACATGGTTATTTTTCGTTGTATTCATTGTTGTATTTATCAGCAATTATGAGGATAGGTTGTTAAAACTGTCCGGGCTGAAATCGGTTAGTAACTTTGATTGGTGTTTGTATGTATATATATATATTAGATTTTGATTTTTGTAAATATTTGTTGCATATTATAGATTATTCATTCCGCTGTGAGATTCTATGTTGTTTGTTTTCTTTCTTATTTCTTCTCTTCTTCCTTCCTTCTTTTTCTCCTAACATTCGGGTTTTCCGGTATTCGATTGCTTGGCATGCAATAGAGTGGACATACTAGTGTTGATTTTGGAGGTTCAAAAGTCCCGAGTTGTTACAAATACCCTATGGAATTTAGACGTTATTTTATTAATAGGGACAAAATATTAATTTACAAATATTGTAATTATGTAACAGAACTTGTGCCATTGCGTAGATTCGTTTTTTTCATCAGAATGGTATATTGGTTTGTTCGGATCAGAATCCGTATGAAGAAAAAGTTGGTTTTAGGTTGTATGTTTTGATTTGGGTTAAATGGACCTAAGCCCATTAGGATGAAACAACGGTTTAAAATTTTATATAACGGGCTGAGGAAGTTTGAATTTTCAGTTTCTCATTTCACATACAATTTTGTTTCTTAACTTCTCCTTCTTCCTTTATCCCTCTTGTAAGAGTCCAAAAACTCGGCCTTCGAAAATCGACACCCGTACTTCACTTGTACTCAAAATGCCGTAGATTCAAACGCCGAATCTGGCTTCCCGGAGCTTATAACATCATTAAGTATAACAACACAGTGGTAGAAAAAGAATATATCAATATATATAACATTGATACAATGACAGATACGAAATCTGATACAATATGATACAACCGAATGATACAACAGATATCAATATACATCAGAGATATGATACAAGAAATAGCAGCGGAAAGAAAATAGATAACACCAGTAGTGAATAGAATATCTCCAATAGAATGCTCCAATCCATAGCTAGCGGAAAGCAAGGTCAGTCGTGATCTCCAAAACTGAACTAGCTCCAATGTCAACTGAACATGATTATTTGAAAAAAAACCCAACTCTAGACTGCTCGTGTAGAAATTTGTGAGCACCCAGAGTTTAGGAAAGGAACAGTAAACTCCGAGTCAGTCGTGGGACTGGTGTGAGTAACAAAAACAGTTTATCTTTAAAACAAACACAACAGAACTTTAAACATTGAAAACTGCAATGCTTTTGGAAAATGAAACTACCATAAGGCCTCCCGCACACACACACACAATGCAAACGCAGAATCGGAGGATATTTCTCCTTATGATAGTCAAAGATGCTTACTACGCAAAATCAAATCATTGGATATTATTACTAGTGCATAGTGCAGAAAACATTTCGAAAGTATAATATTAATCTTAGCCAACATAGACATTTCAAACTATGCCTACTATAGCTACCATCTAAACAGTGGTGACCACCATAAGTAAATGGCAGGTTCTACAACTAAAACCGTACAATTTCGTATTGGGAATTGGATTTCCAACAAATGGTCAGGCTAAGGAACTTCCCACTGTGAATGGGTACGCCTCTGGCGGGACGTCCCGAGAACCTACCCGGCTCTCTACCAACACAAGGTCGGGTTACCTCTGTAACTAGGTAACTACTACTCGAGTATGCCACTCCCCGGTCCTTTGGGACCTTTATCCGAGAGCTCTCTATACCAACATCACACATAATAAATAGAGTGTGTCCACATGAGTAAGTATCTGGGCTCCATACCATGATACCACCCTTTTCCAGAAGGAAATGACATACCCTAAAGGGCGCGACCCTCATAACCTTGCCGCATCATTCCTGTTTCGACCATTTTCGGTCTGTGAGGTTCGATGAGGTCTCATCCACAAAGCTACGCTTTTTCACAAAGCCACGCTTTGATCACAAATGATCAATAAATGATCATCACACAGCAACACTCAACATGCCACATTACCAAATTGGGAATATATTGCTGATAAATTTCAACTACATAACCTCTGAGCTCGTACGTCTTAGAGAAGGGTGTTAAGCTAAGAGAATAAATTCTCTGCCACCAATAGAAATGTATTTGAAGAAATCTGCTTTACATCTCAAAATGTAATGTCAGACATGTAACCATACAAGTCTGTTCCAGGTTCGAACAGAACCGAAGGCACTTCCGAAGAAGTCCTTGCAATCCGGGTATTCACAATCCCGATCGGATTTCCCATCACTTAGGAAATCTCTATACCGGCGCGAGTCAGTGCAGAGACAATCGATAGGTCATCCTATCGTTCTCGCAAATACCCGGTCTTCACCACCGATCTTCAAATGCCATCCATATACGACGTATCATTATTCAGAATGGGTTATGTGACACAAAGGTCCTCTCCCGGCTAAACCGAATAATGAGCGCGATATTTAAAAACATATGGATATTGGGATTTCAATTAAGTCACAACTTATTACCTAAAACTTTGCTTTCGAATGGTTTAATAAATTACCATTTTAATCTTTAAACAAAAAGATTCTTTTTAACAACCTTCAATGGTTTAAAACAATTTCCACACTTTAATCTTTTAAAGAAAAGATTCATTCACAGATTTTCCAAATTAATTTCCATTTCGATTGGATTAACTCATTAAATCTTCAAAACAAAGATTTAATTCTTAGCTTTCAAAACAATTCCAAAGATTTATTCATAACTTGGAAAACCATTTTCAATTCAAATTTGAAATTCTTTTAATATAAATTGGAAATTCATTCCTATATGAAAGCTTTTATCCATTGGAAACAAATAGTTTTGTTTTGGAAAACTGATTTCAATTTACATAAGTTAAAGCTACCCAAGTATAAAACTTGGATTTAAATTTAAATTTCCAAAACCATACTTTTAAATGGATAAAATCCATATAAACACCTTTTATAACTTGTATAATCTTTTTGACTAAAATTTCCAAGTAATCGAATTCAATTACAAATATTGAATTCAATTTAAATTAAATTATTTAAAATTCAAGTTTTATTAAGTTTTTTCCAATAACTTTTACATTTAAAACTCATTTACAAAGCCCTCAATTCCAAATTCCAAAACTATGTGAATTCAAGAATTCAATCTTTAAAATTATCAAAAATCTGCGACTTAACTGATTTCCATGTGAAATTCATATTTGTGTGTGTATGGTGTAGTCCAGGGGTTTAACACAGTAGTGCAACATCGATCAATCATCACAGATCAGAACACAGAAATATAGTTGATAAGCGATATAAACTATAACGCTCATCTTCCATTCACGGATCATAGATATATAAAGGTTACAGATAATAATAAATTTCATTAATCCCAGATAAATAACTACATTACAGATTACACACAAATCAGGATATACCACGAAGTATCACAGATCAGAGAGTATCAACAATTCAATCATTCAGTCAGGTCCAAACATTCACAGATAAATTTATTGATCAACTAATTAACTTTAATCAGATGTATTTACTTAAAAATAAATTATTAGTCTGGGTTGATTATTATAATTTAATTACAAATTATTTGAAATAAATTCTCCTTTCAAATAATCAGATGAATTAAATTAATTACTTCTATCTTTAATTAATTTAAAGAAAATTAAATTAATTACTACATCTATAAATCCTGCTTATACAGCCATTAATTAAATAAAGATCAATTTAATTAATCATTCTCTAAATATTCATCTTGATTAAACACCTTTGATTAATCATTCTCTAATCACAATAAGTAATTAGTCTTTTAATTAATTCCACAAATTAATTATTCTAAATCATTCATAGTAATTAACATTCAATTACTTTATTTATTAATTAAATATAATTAATTACATTTATCCTTAATTAATTACATTAATTAATCACCTCATTATTAATTATTCCTTAATTAAACAATTCATAATTACATCATTAATTATATTAATTAATGATCTCTAATCTATATTACTTCATTTAAGTTAATTACATTAAGAAATTTAATCTTTAATTAAACCCAATTTATTAATCCCCCTTGATTAATAACAAACCAGTAATTAACTGTCTTTAATTACCTATTAAATAAATTAATTATTCCATAATTAATTATCTCCATTAATTAATCCCTTGATTAATTACAAAAGTAATTACCCAAATTACTTACTTACAAATCATCTTATATTAATTACATCAAGTACTTACCATCGAATTACTTCCCTAAGTAATTATGCTCCATTAATTACACCAAGTAATTTCACTTATCAAAATTAATTAAGCTCAATTAATTAACTTAAATTAATCATATTATCAAAATTAATTACAATAAGTAATTAATCTCTTAATTACTTTTATCAAGTAATTACATTCAACAATTTACTCTAGTTTATCTAAATTAATTAAAAACAATTAATTATTAAAATTAACCATATTAATTTATTATTTAAAGTAATCCTTAGTTAATTTCCTTCATTAACTAATAACATTTCCTAATTCCTTCCTTAATTAATCTCTAATCATAAATTAATTTAAATTATTAATTTATAAATTAATTACATAATTCATTCCTTAATTATCTTATTAATTAATCCACTTCAATATTTTTAATTATCTCTAAGATAAATTATTCCTTTATTAATGACTTCATAAATATTAAAGTGTATTTAAATTATTACACCTCTAAATTTAGATTCAAATTTCACTTTGAATTTAAGATTCCAATTGATTTTATATTCAAAATCCTTTTTATAAAAGAACTTTATCAAAATCCAATTGAAATATTTATTTGAAACAAATTACTTTAAAAAGCTATTTGGTTTAAACTTGTTTAAACATTCAGATTTTAAAATACAAACTGATTTTAATTTACAGTTTTGAATTCAAGAAACTTGAATCCAAATTTAACTTTGATTTAATTTCTTTGATTTAAACTTGCCTTAAATCTTGATTTTAAATTCTTGATTTAAAATCCAAATTCATTTTTTTTTAAAACTTAAGATTCAAAAGTTCCATTTGAATCTGTAGTTTAACTTTAAATTTTAAACACATTTTAAATTCTGTTTTAAATTTTGAATTAAGATTTAAAAAAAACTGGAAACAGACAAGTACTAATGCCTGAACAACCACTGACTCGAGACAACCGGATTTTGCTTCGAGTCCTTCGTCCTCCTGCTTCGAGTCATTCACTCGAATAACTCGAGTACTCCCCGAGTTGAGATACCTCTGCACACGAATAAGTTCATCTGAACTTCAACTGCACGGTGCACGTGCACCGTGGCTCTGGCCATCTCCGGCCATCCAACAGTACTCCACCTCATCAGCGACCATCCCCAGATGACATCGCGATCACCAGAATCCATCATGCCATCTCGAATCGAAATCGAGTTAAATTTCCAAACCTGGAACACAGACTCGCGACCAACCACAAAACCTGTCAACGCCACTTGATCGATGCTCCGACCACCAGAGGCCACCAAACTCCGACCGTAGCCTCGTCCACCTTCCCTCTATCAAACCCCAGAAGTACGTGACACTCGATCCATGAGAGGAGCCGCGGTGGATTGATTACTGACCATCACTAAAACTAGGGTTAAAAACAGAAAATACCCACCATCATCACCACAGTGATCATCCACCTCCTCCACCATTTTTCCTAGATACCTCGATCACTACTCCATTATCTAGCAGAGACCCGACCCTTCCAGTCTCGTAGATCATCAGAGAAACCCAAAATTGCCAAATCAGTGCAAACCAGAAATGCAAACTCAAATCTTTACTAAAAAATGTGATTCGAGTTTTAAAAATCAGTATTTTGATTAAGTGTTTTATTCACCTTTCTGAATCCTAGAATTAAGCATTTTGAGTTTTTACAAAACTCAAGTTTTATACTGTTCTTAAAGTTTTTAGAGCAGACCTACCTTGTTAACTTGAATTCTAATTTTTTTAAAATTTACTTTATGATCAAACAAACATATTTTGTTTAGATACTATGTCCTAATAATCAATAGATTAAGTAGTAATGATTTTTAAACTAAAACTGGGCTTGAGATTTAGAACAGAGATGTTCTACAGGCATTTACAAGCATTCATGCATCTCACATCCAAAAATACACAGAAATTTTCCCATATATATACACACATACAAACTTATTTCAGATATAAATCAAGCAACCATATTTATATTTGAGTTTTAAAAGTGTTACTCACATTGCTTTTCCCAGAAGAAACAGAGTTTGCTTGATGAACAGGCTTTTAAAATTTGTAAGCTGAAGCTTCCCTGATCTCTGATTCTCTGGCTTTGTAGTTGTTTGTTTTAAATTGAATTTTGATTTAGTTTTAGATGGTGCTTATTTCAGATTTTCCTCAGCTTTGAACAAACGAAACCGAGATGGAAGATTGATATGAAGTTACTGGGTATAAACTTTGTACAGGTGATAATGTAGTTTGTACAAGTGATATTTTCTTCCAGTACAAACACACACAGAGATTTTTCTTCAGTTGGAGGCTGATGATAATTTGTTGTGTGTACTTAGAGGATGCAAACATTCAATGCTAATGTACCTTTATACTTATTCTATGTTTTCATTTCGGCTGAAGATATTAACATTACCTTCTTTTGCAAGCTATTACACATATAATTTTTTCTTTGGTTTCATACTTGACTATATTTTTATCTTTTGTATTCACTTTATATTTTTACAAAGTTTATTAACATGTTTTGCATAAGTATTTTGTTTTATTTCTTTTATCATTTTGAATGTGTATTTTTCTTTTATTTTGTTGTGGTTATAATTTATCTAAGGTATTCATTTTGTTTTATAATTTATAATTTTGTAATATAAATGAATCTCTAGATTCTAATTTGTTATTAGGTCTTATCCAATGTACTTAGTCTATAGCTCATATATTTTCATTTTTAAACCGTTTATTTACAATTTAAATTCAAATTAATTATATATACTTATATTTATAATTCCAGATTTACTCATATATATATCCATACAAATATATATCCACATATATACAATATTTTAAAGTTGCAAAATGATTTATAACAAATTTAGTTTAATTCGGGGAAACTCACATCACTTTAATCAATTTATTTTACAATTTTTATTCAAAAAGTCAATAAATTATCAATTTAAATTTAATTAAAATTCGGGGTCGTTACACCTCTGATTCATCACTCCTCTTTCAAATCTAAGCAAAATCCAAGACAATTATATATCAAATCCACGAGCGCGAAGTGGGCTACAAGGAGATACCAATCGTTTATGGATTTGGGAAACTCTGAAGAATTGTGTTTCTGAGTAGTGGGGAATCGGAGAGCAATTGAGTGAATTATTGGGCTTGGATGCATAGATTGGTAAGTGGAGATTATTACCGAGGATATATTATTGCCGAAAAATAATATATGTTGTATATTTACTATTTAGGTTAATTAAACAGTAAATTTGGGTTAAATGAATTAGGAGATTAATACCGAAGTAACTATAGAAGTTAAATGTGTTAATGATAATCAAAATTGGGGTAAAGTTTCATTTGGATTGATTATTAAATGGAAATTGGATGTAATAACTAGATTATGGTAATTAAGGAAGTAATATGAATATGTTGATGATATATGGTATATGAGAAGTTAGAATGGTAGAATATGATTGTTCAAGAGAGATATGAAGTGTTGAAACAGTAAAAACGAAGTAGAAATCGAATTGGGAAAGAAAAGAACGGAATCTGGAATGGTTTACCAGAAATCGAACTCGGCCACCGGTGGACTAGTTTCTATAGACCGTTGAATCGGTGTGGCATTTTGGTTGGCAGATCAAACCTGGACCAGGCTGAAGTATTTTTTACTTCATCTGGGCCTAAACAAAATAATGCGTTGGCCTTTTAGTGATATTTAGGGGGTATTTAACATATGGATACGTACTTTGTTGATTGTGTGTTGTGACAAATGGTTAAGTTTTATATGAAGGAGTCAGACTATCTTTACCTATCCTTTATGTATACGCTGGATAGACTTTTTTTTACCTAACTCATCACCATGTTTATGTTTACGGGAATAGTTCACGTTTAACTATACCCTGGGTTTAGCTTCTATTTAATTAGTTATAGTATATCTTTAGTAAAATAAATATATAATAGAAGTCATCATATTATGTTTATTATGATGGGCTAACTCCGTGGATGTAGTGAAACATGTTGAGGTAAGTAAGTATTAGTATTCATATGATGTTTATGAAATCATGCTGCGGTATACACTTGATAATATTTTTACTCACCAGACATGTGTGTCTGACCCCTCCTCATATAGTATAAGTAAATATGATAGCGTGGTGTTTGAAGACAGAGACTATGAATATGTTTACATATGTTGTACGTTGTTTGTATATATTGTATATATAGCATCACATTTTGTGTACCTATAAAAGACTATGTGTGACTTATGTTGTATACGGATGAGATTTGTTTATTTTATCTATATGTTATAGTTTAATCCATTCCGCTATGAGTTCTGAAAGGTTTAGTTAGTTAGTTTATATAGCTTTATGTATACTATTGAAATTGTTTATAACGATTTGACTTTTCATTTTACGAAGATTTTATGGCCAAGAAAAGTTGGGTCGTTACATTTGGTATCAGAACTTAGGTTTAGACGTATTGAAATAGCATACTTGTATATTATTAAATAAGGAAAAATATGTATGTATAAGTATGTGTGTGTGTTTGTGTATTTAGTTGGTTTATCTGTGATGTTATGAAGCGTTTGAAGTCTAGAAATATAATTTTCGTTGATGTTAAATCATTTGTTTATGTGGTTAGTCTATGTTTAACTAACTCTTATGTGTATCGTTGGGTTAGTTTATGTTTATCTAACTCATACTCGTGTTATGTTTATATGATTTGCCTATGTTTAACTATATCCTGGGGTTAGTCTATGTTTAACTAACTCACTTGTTTATCATTAGGTTAGTCTCTGTTTAACCAACTCTCTCATTCATCATTCGACTGGTCTGTGTTATATGTTGTATAATTGCTATTGGGGTTAATAAATGAATAGATATGTGGAAAAATTAAAAAAATTAAAAGTAAATCAAAATCTGAAATATATAAATGTTGATTAGACTAAATATTGCCTAATTAATGATGAGAAATGATTAAATTGAAGTGTTAGTTTTTTTTAACTAATACCAGTGCATTAAGAAAATAGTCTCTATTTAACTAGTTTACTGTATTCATATTGTGTTAGAGTATGTTTATCTAACATTATTTACATTTATAATTAGTCTATGTTTATCAAATTATGGTTAGGCTATGGATATGGTTAGGCTATGCTTACCTAACCATCGCTCCATTTATAATCAGTCTATGTTTATCTGATTATGGTTAGGCTCTGTTTACTTAATCACCATTTGTTTACGAGTTAGTCCTATTTATCTAACTCAATTTATTGTGTGGGCTGACTCTGTTTATTCAACTCATTACGTAGTACGAGTTGGTTCTATCTATTCAACTCACATGTATTCGATAGTTAATCTGTTTATCTGACTCATATATTTTATGATATAATATCCAATGTTTATGTATATATATGTATATGTTTATATATGTTTATATACTATTTTGTAGGTTGCAGAATTATGGATCTTACGGCTAATTAAACTATAGAGGGAGGTGAATAATGTTTTCTAATTTTCATGAATCTTTTTAAAATTCTTTCAAGATTATTATTAATCAACATAGAATGAACAATCACAGATGCAAGCACAGATAAGTATAAATGCCATAAAATAGAAAGTAGAGAATTAGAGAGATCACACCAGGGATTTTTATACTAGTTCGGAGTCGCCCTACATCTAGTCCCGTACAATTGCTTGTACAGATTTCTTTTCAAATGCCAATCTTTAAACGAGCAGAAGGCAAACCCAATACAATCTCGATTTCAAAGCTATGAGACACACCCTCCATACTTTCCGAGCTCTGGGTACACTCACCTGATTTGGACGGGACACAAGCACACCTACTTGAATTTCGGGACACCAAGCATACCCATGCAAATACAACCAGAGTTTGATAGTTTTTCCAAAAATAGTTTCTAGATCTTTGGTTATAATTGATCCTATAGCCTCTTGGACAATATTTTAGTTTTTGATTGAGAGAGAGATGATTGAATTCAGATAGTAAATAGTAGAGAATGAATACAATGGAGACTGAATTGATTCTGGTTTGAATTTGAGAAGATTTGAATAAATTTTCACTTGGAATTTTAGTAGAGTAAGAGGAGAGAAGATAATAAGAAAGTAGTTGTTAAAAAATTCGTTTGAAACCCTATATATATAGAGAATAAATAGACATGTCCATTCATGAAGAGTTACGACGAATAGACACTTCATTTCAAAATCTGAATTTCAAATTAGCGGCATGTATGTCGACATATCATCTACCTATATGTCGACATAGGCTAGTGTATTTTGAAAACCTGTTTATTTTAAAATGTTTTGAAAATCTTATGCTTTGTAAAATATTTTGATACATTGTAAAATAATTTAAACTAGTTTATAAACATTTTAAGCTTCAAAAAACATTTATAAATATTTTATATTACAAATACAGTTTGTTTTAAATATAAAGAATAAGAAAATGAGAAGATAGAGATCATTGATTGCTACTAGGGACTTTAAAAATATTCTATGACTCTATATACTGTACTATAGTCTTGAGATCTTCATATCTTGATCGTTATACTCAAGAGTTTTCATGTCCATTTTTTAAGTCTTTTTATCATATAGCCTTCGAATTAATACCTGTATAAGATCCTGCACTATATTCTATATAACTTGACAAATACATTAATATCCATATTTATATAAATGTATTATGGTTACTAAGGTTGTTATCATCAAAATCAATAACTAAGGCATTAACTATATATGATACATAGATATATGAAGAAAAATTTCAGTTTTGAATTCTGAGGATGAAATTCATTTTAAGGGGAAGAATGTTACCCTATGGAATTTAGACATTGTTTTATTAATAGGGACAAAATATAAAAAATTTGAATCAGGCAACGAGACTAGTGCCATTACATAGGGCACATTTTTCTATTTAGAATGGTATATTGGTTTGTACGAATCAGAGTTCGTATGAAGAAGTTAAGTGGGAATCAGGTTGTGGGTTTTGATTTGGGTTAAATGGGCCCAAGCCCGCTAGGATGAAACAATGGTTTAGAATTTTATATAATAGGTTGAGGAAGTGTAACGACCCAAAATTTTAGTGATTTGAAATTGGAATATTTAATTGATTTTAAATATTTAAAAGTTAATTTAATAGATTTAATAACTTGAATTTCAAATATAGCGATTTATTGGATAATTTAATTGTTGAAATTAATAATTGAAAATCATTTAAATAATTTAAATCTTGGATCTTATTTGGATAAAAATGATTTAATGGCTTATTTAATTTCTATCAATAAGAATGAGGGTAATAAACTTTTAAATTGAATTTAAAAGTGATTTACTCAATTTTGGAAATAACTCGTTTTAATTAACGAGTGAAAATAGCCTTCTGGAGCACAGTCTTGAATTTCGATGAAGCAAGTGTCACTGGATCCATAATAATGAATTATAATACGCCATCAAATTTCATAGCGATCAGACATATCGTTTGGTTATACAGGATATAAATGCGTAGAATTTAATATCAAAAAGTTAATATAATAATTGGGTTCAAAAAGCTATGTTCTACATATGATCGAATTAGGTCTCGAAACTTATTCCATTGCGTTCGGAATAGGAGTATAACATTAAGTATGCCAGGCGGCACGTCTCGATTGAAGGCCGTAATTATTCAGCTAGATATTTTGAATTTTAAATAATATATTTCCTTTGATTTAAAACTATACACTGCCATTTCCTTTCTTATCAGCCGACCTACGAGCCCACCCTACCCTTGTGTTATCTTCCATCCTTCATGCATTATTTAAATGGTTAGAAAGCAAGTTTTTCAAAAGAAAAAAAAAAGAGAAAGTGAACACATTCAAAAATAATTATCTCGAAATTTAGTCAATGAAAAATTCCAACGATTGATTCATTGCAATGGTATCGATGAGAGCTTTGCGGTGATATGACTTAGGTGGCGTTCGATTGCGGTTTGGGGTGGTTTTCTTTTGCTCGACCATGTACAGGGGAAGCTCGAAATTAGGGTTGGTGTTCTCTTGATTTCTAGGCATGGTTTGGTGATATGGAGGCGAATCAAGGTTGTAGGTGGTGAGGCGCAGCTCCAGGGCGATTCTGGTGGAGCTCGACGGCGTGTGGAATGTCACGACATTCCACTGTAGCAGTGGAGGGGGGTTCGACGTTGCGATCTGACTGGGAGGCTCAGGCGACATGTGAAAGGGATGGCGAGGTGCGGTTCGAGGAGGAGAAGCAATTGTCGGAAGTGATGATGTCGATTGAGGGCCGAGGTGAGCGGGGATGGCGGTCAAAGGCCGGTCAAGGGTTGAACCATGGCTGTCACGATTTGATGGGGGATGGCGGATGCGTAGTGGTGGAGTCCTGCGAGTGGAGTTCGGCGAATGGAGTCCAACGACGCTGCCCGTTCGTAAATAAGATAATCGTAGCCTTGTGTCAGTTGTGGTGCATGCACGGCCATTTGGGTTGGGCATATGTTCGTGTACAGGGAAGAGGTATTAAGGGAGAAGGAATGTTAGTGGTGGGTTGTTAATTTAAATTGTAATTAGTTCGTTTATTATAAATTAAATGTCTCAATAACTTCTAAAATTCATAACTCTTTCATACGAGGTCCGATCGTGATGAAACTTATTGCATTGCGCTCATATCGACGAGAGCTTTGAAATGAAAGTAGTTTGAACGAATTTGGAGACTGTTGAAATTGGGGCTGAATTCGGAGTCGTCCGATTTTAGTTCCAAATCGAAACCCTTCGGCGACAGCAAAGGATAAATGTGAGTCAATCTCACTCATTTTGGATAATTGGTTTTATTTTTAAATAGTTAAAATTATTTTCTAGTTGACTGGATGGATTGGTAAACTATTATCAGTTGGATGTTATATTATATATAGTAGTATATATATTAGTATTTGGTATATTTCCCGTCGATTGGAGCGAATGAGACACTATGCGCCTCACATAATAGCGGATGACCCTTTCTATTGCGATATCCCGCCTCGAAGCGGTGATTTGACTTTTGTGATTATATGACATCCGTGATTGCAGGGAAACAGGTTGGAGGGATCCAACTGGATTCCTCAAAATTATTGATTTAATTTCATATATAGTGATATATGATGTGTTTGAATAATCTATGATAGATTATGATATGATTTGATCTATTGGATGCTACAGTAGCACTGGCCTAAATTTTGGGGTTATAAATACCATAAATAATATTTTTGAATTTATAAAGAAATTAAAAGGCGATTTTGGAGGTGAAATATTTATAATGAATTTTGATTAATTAAAGAGAATTGATTTGGATAAAATAAAAGGTTTGATTTTAAATTTGTATTTAACTATTTCATGAAATATTTTAAATAGAGATTTTGAAATAATATATATATATATAAAGGATTTTGAACAATAAATCTTAAGTGATTTTTGTCTAAATGTAAAAAGGTTTTAAAATCGATATTTCAATAGATTGGGAGAATAAGGAAAATTTATAAGGGACTATATTTATAAATGGAGTTGTTAAATATGAATCTATTATTAATAGAGAAAAACTAGGAACGAGTTTATGGATTTATAAACAATGTTTATAAATAAAGTGGAATGGTTATCATTTGATAAATTGGGAATATAAATTCGCAGTGTGAATTTAAAATGAGATATGGAAATCAGTTTAGAAAGAAATAGTAAATTCTATTTTGGAATTTGGGAATAGTTATGAAATTGGAAATGTGTCAATTTGTGATAAATCGAGAGAGATTTATAAGTATAAAAATTAGGTATGTTGAATCTTAAAATGGTTTTTCACAAGAAGTTAAGGTTTATTTTTAGAAAAGGATTTTTATTTATTAAACTATGTAGTTTTAAAAACTATTAATTGGATAAAATATTTCAGAAAGTTAGTTATTTAAATACTTAAATTTGTTGAAATGAATTCTAAGTTTTATAAACCAGTTTTGTAAATCGATTAGAAATTTTATAAATGAATTGGAATTAGTTATTGACGTTTATTTTAATAGTGCTTTGATATTTTAAATAATTATTTAAACATGTTTTTATTGAATTTATTATTATATGTATATAGTTTAAAAGTAAGTGATTGCAATTTATTTATAAATGCTCTCGAGATTTGTGAACCGGGTTTTATTTAATGAATGTGATTTTATAAGAGAAAATCTTATAATGGGAATCAGGAACTTAAGAGAATTTGAGAAAAGTAAATTTCCAAATTGTTTAGATACGGGAACTTCGAAAATGAATCTGAATTCGTTAAAGGAGTTATAAATTGTTAGTTGGATTATAAATAAGTATAATCAAAATGTTTGGAAATTTTAAAGGGAATTAATAAGAATTCCGGAGATTTATGAGATAAGTACGGAATATTTCCTGTGTTTAGATATTAGAAATGATTTTGGGAAAAAGGCTTATAATATTTTCCTAAGTATTGGAATTAAAGGTTTTGGAGATATTTTAGCGACGAAATGATTTATATAGAAATATTTTTCTAAGTGATGAATTATAAGTTGGATTGGGAAATATTTCTAAGTGTTGATATGATTAGAGAATATCCTGTTATGGATATAAGAATTTGAAACTGTTTCCAAATATTGAAATACTGGAAGAGATTTGGATATATATCTTTGTAAAGATTTTTGAAATAAATGTTTTGAAAGATTTATAATATGGCCTAGTTACTGCTTATGTGTGTGATTTGATAGTTAAATAACCGACTATCAAATCTGGCAAAATTCGTTGATTGTTTCGAACAGACCGGGATCAGATCTGTTTCCATTGGTTGGGTTAACGTGATAGGGGGTTCTCGCTTTCTATCAGGTGGCGAGCAAGAGACTTTTACCCCTACACGTCCCAGAGAGGTAGTATAAGGCCTTGATGGGTTGGTTTGCTAGGTGCTTACAGTCGAGAGGTTGGCCGTAAAATCAGATTCGACTTACCAGTGTAAGCCACGGTGGGTTTTACCCACTGCCGGGATGGTTGAAAAGCCTACCGTTCGTTACATTTGGTATCAGAGCTGAAGGTTAAGCGAGAACCTTGGCTTTGATAGGGTAACTCATTAGAGATAGGGTCAGTAGCACCCTAGAATGAGTTTGAGTGTGTGTGTGTGTGTATGAGCACGTATTTATTAGTAATATAAAAATGTTTTATATTGTGTTGGTTGATTTGTTAAGTACCTTATGGATTCTGGTCAATATGAGTAATTAACGTTATTGATAGGGATCTCTAAACATTGAACAGAACAATTCGACATGATATTGTTTGAAATTGGGTAAATGAAATAATTTTACCTTGATTATTTTTATATATAAAGGAATAATTTTTCAGAAATTATTATAGTTGTATATGGTGTGCTTGGTTGTTTGGAAATGATAATGTTAAACTATTATCATTTGTTGTTTGTTGTTGTGATCGAATAAAAAATGATATTATAATGAAATCAAGATTAACAAGTAAGAAATATTTATTATACCAAAGATTAGATCATTAAATATATGGTTTTTAAATTAAAATGAAAATTTCAGAAGTATATTATATAAATATGGGTTATAAAAACGATTTATAAAGGATTTAAAAGCTGGAATTATGTCAATTTAAATTCCGTTGGTTTTGAAAATGTTTTTCAAAGTTTGGAAAATAATAATAGTATTATTTGGAAGATACTTTTGGATAAAAAGATTTTAAAGGATTTTAAAGGGAATAAAAGCACTAAACTCACTTCGGTCGTTGGAAAATAATTTCGATGATGACTGCAGCATCATCGACGTTCATTTTCGAGTTTCCAAGAGAGGAATTGCTACCATTGGAGTTTTGTTTGGCAAAACTGGCTTTGGTTTTGAAATTCAAAAGAATAACTTGATATATCAAGGGATTGTGTGTGTATATATATATGATTTAAAAAATTATTTGAAATACTTTAGAACAAGGTGTTTAAACTCTGGGATTTTCATGTTTTATTGAGAGTATGAGAAAATAAGTTGATAACTTATAAATTTTAGGAATTTGTAAGTGAAACAAAGCTTTAAAATTGTTGCATGTGAATGTAAAGGAAAGTAAAATTTGGAATTGAACTATGGAATTGAACTTAACTTAAGTTAAGTATAAAATGAATTATGAAAAGAAATTTAGCTTAGGTTAGGTTAAATAAAAAAAATTTTGGAAATGAATTAAGGAATGAACTAATTGAATAAATTAGTGAGTTGAATATGATTTTTGAATATGGCTGAAATGTTGAAATGGAAACAAATGGAATTGAAATTGGATTTGAGTTAAAATGGATATACACTTAAGTGGTGAAGTAAAAATAAACATAAGAAATTTTGTATAAAATGGTTATAATAGGCTTAAGAAAATTTGATGGAATAATTATTAACAGGTAATTAGTATTGAAAGAATATACTAGGTAAATAAGGGAATGTGAATAATGCAATGTAAATAAATTGAATGTAGATCAATTGAATATGGATAAAGTAAATAATAAAGGGATGAAGATAAATTGTGACGACCGCCCAGGACCCCTGCCCCGAATCTGGAGAAAGTGCGCTGTAAGGTGTGCCAGGCGACCATGGACGATTATCAGGGTAAATTAAAAACAACAGAATCTATCGTATTACTCACAGCGCATGGACAAAATACAATAGAACATATGTATAGTGAAGCTTTACAGAATAAAATGTCATCATATAAAACTTCATAATAGTTGAATACAAGCATCCAAATAGTCAATACATCAAGCCTCACTACACAACACTCAGAGAATATACAAACAGTGGAACACCCAGTACATATAGTAAGAAGATAATATGCAACCCTCTAGCTCGTCTTCGATATCAGCATCGTGAGAAGCAAGAACAACACCTGTCACCTGCTACCTAGTCTGCTCGTCCCAAAAATGGACGAACAGCCCAAGGCAATAAGAATTAAAACATAAAGCCTTGAGTCAGACAACAGTCTTAGTGAGCAGTAAATTAACTAACAACATACCAAAAGAGCATAAAGGAAAAGGAATAGGAATACAACCCTCCCACTCCAACCTCATTCTACAGTGATAGCCCCCAGACACACACTAAGCAGAAGCAAACATAGCAGAGCATATAATTTAAAGTAAAGTAATTATCACTCGAGTCAAGGGCGATGTTTTCCAAGCACAAACCCCCAAGGCCTAAACCAAGATCAGATAAGCACCCGGAAAACACTGCTCTTGAGACCGAATGACGATACAACCAAACATCCATGACTCTGGCTATCACTGTTATCATTGCTTCGATATCACCGTTAATTGAATGACAGGCACATTCTTCCAGCCGTCCGTCAAGGGCTAATGGAAACCCCGGTTCTAGATAGTACTCCGCACGTCGTCGCAGCCCGTGCCAAGGATTTTCGCAACTACCCAGGGTACTCGACCATCAATTCATTGTCGTTGGGATTTTCGCAACTGCCCAAACGTACCCTTGCTTTGAGTCTGCTAGAACCTTCAACAACGATGCTATCCAAGCCTCCTAGTCATCCTCCTCGACGACTATTTCCATACTAGCTCAAGCGCCTCTCGAGCATCCATTATCCTCAAACTCGAATCATATCACCGAGTTATCAATCTGCTTGGAATGATCCCGTCTGGATTAGACCAAGACTATCTCATATCATGCTTCGCTTCATCACATCCTCGCAAAGCTTCATCTCAACATCATCATCAAATCTATGCATAAGAGCTTCATCATCCGCTATATATGCCACAAGTAGCTTTCCCAATTCAAGAGCCTTTCCCTCAGCTTTTGAATCATCCTCGATCTAAATCAAATCATCAATCATCTAATTCATAGCAATCAACCAAGTCAAACATTAATCCAAACAATCAAGCATTCAAATATGATCTAAGTAGACAATTATCACAATAATGGAAATTTCGTAATTAAAGAGTTGAAAGTCTAACAAGCATGAAATCATGAGAAATATCTCTACAATCTAGATGAATGAACTTGCATAGGTTAACACTTAGTAAAATGGTTGTCAAATCATCATGAACAATGGGTCTACATGGATTTACACTTAGGATGAAGAAAATGCATGAAAATCACTATTTTAACACCAAATCGAGCCAACAATCCGATATACTCCTTTGGATCCGTGTGAGAGATAATCACCACTCACCAAATCACCAAAACAACCTCAAATCAACACGCTTCAGATCTGGACAGCAAAGGATCAAGCTTGATCTATCACGAATCCGTTTCAAACGAAGAAATCTCACTTCAATGGATGAAGGTCTTCAACTTTAGCTCTTGGATCTTCGATCTTGATCTTCGATTTGGATGAAAGGAAGCACTAGATTAGAGTGGAGAAAAGAAGTGAAGAAGTGTAGAAGTCGAGCTTTCAAAATGGCAGCACTTCGTCGCTTCGAAATCCGGATCCCAAAAAGTGAGAAAATCCCTTCCTATTTATAGCTGAAAATTCACTAAGTCGTAACTCGGAGTTAGGTCGTCTCCGACCTACGACCTAAGACCCCTCCGACCTAGCCTCTTCCGACCTATCAACCTCCGACTTAACAAACCCCAGACTCTACGACCTAACCAAATGCGCATCCGCGACCTAACGACATAACGCCTCAACGACCTAACTGCTAAGTCCTTACGCGACCTAACACTCACGCGCCTCAACAACCCAGCGACCTAACAGTGTAATAGCCTAGCGACCTAAAAAATGTTACGACCTAACACTTAGACCCACGCGACTTAACACTAAACTACTAGGTCACTCACTGTTACCCAGCTTCTCTAGGTCGTTGCCGACCTAACTATACTAACTAGATAACCACTAGGTCGTAAGCCCTCTTAACTCGCTAACATCCCATAAGTCGTCAACACTTAGGTCGCTCGACCTACCATACGACCTAACCACTTACTATCTAAAATTCTTAGGTCGCTAACATTCTATAGGTCGTTCCAACCGACCTAGTACTTAACCAATCCACTGCCTTAGGTCATCTAGACGATCTAACAACACAACTCCCAAACTTAGGTCGCTCACACACTAGGTCGCACTTCCTCTTAGGTCGTCTACGACCTAAACCCAGAAGACCTAACCTTTAAGTCGCTCCAATACTTCTTTAGGTCGCCTAACCCACTTAAGTCGGTCATGACTCAACTCTTAGGTCGCGTACGACCTAGAACTTAGGCACATTCCATCCAAAATCTGAAACATCTTAAAAATGCTGAAAATTCCAGATTTTGACAAACTTTTCGATCCGTAGAAATACGGGTCGTTACATTCTCTCCCCCTTAGGAATTTCGCCCCCGAAATTCCACACAATCAAAGCAATCAAAGACTATTCTGCACGCCTACCATCCATAGCAATCAGCAAACCATGCATCCAATTCTAGCTTAGCGTACAGAATTCTAAAACTAGAACAAGTTACAATATCGTGAGATGACACGACACCTTAGGGCCATACCTTGAAGAGTTCAGGATGAGCTGCCTTCATCCTCTCTTCCACCTCCCACGTACAGTCGTTATCATCATCACTCCATTGTATCTTGAGCAACCTAACTACCTTCCTCCTAAGCTGTTTCGTGTTGGTTTCCACAACACGAAGCGGCTTACGAGGTCTTCTATCGACTGGATCAACTTCAAAATCTTCACAACTATCAGCAGGAATCACGGTATTCGAGTCGTGCACATACTTCCGTAGATACGATACATGAAAAACATTGTGTACACCCGACATCTTCTCCGGTAACTCCAGTCTATAGGCGAGCTTTCCAATTCGCTCGATGATCGGGAATGGTCCAACAAATCTCGGAGTCAATTTTCCTTTCTTCCCGAATCAGATAACATTCTTCAGTGGAGAAATCTTCACAAAAACCATATCTCCTACGTCGAATTCCAAATCCTTTCGACGCTTATCGGCATAACTCTTCTGACGGTCTTGGGCTGCCTTCATTCGTTGCCGAATGATTTCTATGCACTCCGTAGTCTGTCGAATCATCTCTGGCCCAAGCATCAGCTTTTCTCCAGTCTCTATCCAACATGTCGGAGAGTTACACGGTCTTCCATACAATGCCTCATACGGTGCCATACCAATGCTTGACTGGTAACTGTTGTTGTACGCAAACTCCACCAAATGAAGGTGATCTTCCCATGATCCTCCGAAGTCCAAAATACATGCTCTAAGAAGATCTTCCAAAACTCGGTTGACTCTCTCGGTCTGACCATTTGTTTGAGGGTGATAAGCTGTACTCAAACACAACTCGGTTCCCAAAACTTCCTGGAAGCTCTTCCAAAATCTACTAGTGAACAATGGATCTCGATCGCTCACTATACTCTTCGGAATACCATGGAATCGAACTATCCACTTAACATACAACTCAGCCAACTTTGATGCAGTCCTATTCGATCGAACAGGAATGAATCGTGCACTCTTAGTCAAACGATTTATGATGACCCAAATCCCTTCATTTCCCGTTTTTGTTCTAGGTAATCCATCAATAAAATCCATCGATATCTGCTCCCACTTCCATGTAGGAACTTCTAATGGCTGAAGTAATCCACTTGGCTTCTTCTGTTCGGCTTTTACCAACTGGCAGTTCATACACTTGGAAATAAAATTTCCAACATCCTTCTTCATACCTTCCCAGTAGTAGGTTCTCTTCATATCCCGATACATCTTATTTCCACCTGGATGAATTGTCAGCTTCGAGTGATGACTTTCCTTCAGAACTTCACTCCTCAATTCATCTATATCGGGAACAACTAGTCGTCCTTGCTTCCGAAGCCAACCCTCTCGATCGACCTCGAATCCTTTATCCTTTTCTGGATCCAATCCAGATTCCAAATCACGGATAATCTTGACAAGCTTATCATCTCGCTTTTGGCTCTCGCCAATCCTTTCCACAAGAGTGGGTCTTATCGATAAGTTTGCCAACATCTCAGGTTCCAATTCACATCTAGGCCTGAAGTCAAATCCAGCTAAATACTCGAGATTCTTCCATTCTGAAAACATGGCTCCCAATCCTGCATGTCTTCGACTTAACGCATCTGCCACTGCGTTGCCTTTTCCCGGAGTATAAGCTATACCAAAATCATATGATGCCAAAAACTCTAGCCAACGTTGCTGCCGAAGATTCAAATCCTTTTGGGAGAAAAGATACTTCAACGACTTATGATCTGTAAACAACTCGAATCGAACCCTCAGTAGATAATGTCTCCACATCTTCAGAGCAAAAACAATCGCCGCCAACTCCAAATCATGAGTCGGGTAATTCCTTTCATGCGGCTTCAGTTGTCGACTTGCATATGCAACAACTTTATCTCTCTGCATCAGCACTGCTCCAAGTCCAGTACCACATGCGTTGGTGTAAACCACCATCTCATCATTCCCACTAGGAATAGTCAAAACAGGAGCACTCGTCAATCGCTCTTTCAGGATTCCAAAAGCTTGCTCACACTTATCATCCCATCTAAACACTAGGTTCTTCTTCGTCAATCCTGTTAACGGTGCAGCTACCTTGGAGAAGTCTTTGATAAACCGTCGATAATATCCTACTAATCCAAGAAAACTTCTCACATCAGATGCATTCTTAGGTCTAACCCAATCCTGGATTGCTGCCACCTTAGCGGGATCAACCGCTATTCCATTTCCAGAGATAACATGGCCCAAGAACCTCACTTCACTCTTCCAGAAGTGACACTTCGAAAACTTAGCCTTCAGCTGATGTTTCCGCAAGATTTCCAAAACAATACGCAAGTGCGTCTTGTGCTCTTCTTCCGTTCTGGAATAAATCAGAATATCATCCACGAACACAAGCACAAACTTGTTCAACTGATCTTTGAACACTCTATTCATAAGATCCACAAAATATGTTGGCGCGTTAGTCAATCCAAACGGCATTACCAGCCACTCAAAGAAACCGAATGGTGTCCGAAAAGCAGTCTTCGGCACACTATCCTTAGCTACTCTCAACTGGTGAAATCCCGTTGCCAAATCCATCTGAGAAAACACCTTGGCTTCGTGAAGCTGATCAAACAAGTCATCTATTCTCGGCAATGGATACTTGTTCTTCTTAGTCACCTTATTCAGCTCACGATAATCCACACACAATCTCAATGACCCATCTGCCTTGGTTGCAAACACAACTGGTGCACCCCACTCGGACACACTACGCCGAATGAATCCTTTCTGCAAAAGATCATCAACTTGCACCCTCAACTCTTACTGTTCCTTAGGCGCCATCCGCCTAAGAGGCATCACAATAGGTCTGGCTCCTTCAACTAGATCTATACGAAACTCGATCTCTCTATGCGGCGGCAACCCTTTGACTTCGTCAAAGACATCCTCGAATCCATTCGCAATTGGCACCGATGACAGTCCATCCCGTGGAACAACCAGCGAATACATGAAGCTCATGAAGATGCCTTCTTCATGCTTACATCGTATCACAACCTTTCGCCCCTCCACATTCTCGACTGTCACTTCCAACCTCTCGCAATCAACCTTTGCCGCATACCTCCTAAGCCAGTCCATACCCAAAATAATTCCGAACCCCGCAAAGTTCAGAACAAAACAATCACAAACAAAAGAGCAACCATGACTCGACACAATCAGACCACGGCATAACATACACAAACAAGACGAACCCCCAACTGGATTAGTCACAACCAATGGCCTATCAACAATATCCGGCTTCAAATCTAACCGGCCTACGAGTTCATTACAAACAAACGAATGCGACGCTCCAGTATCAAACAGAACTCTAACTGGAACACCACATAGGAAAAGAGTACCTTGAACAACCACACTCTTTCCTTTCTCTTCAGCGGTAGGAGCTTTTGAAGACGACGGAATAGCTCCCAAAGCATAAGCTTGCACAATCTGCTTGTCCCTCCTCGGTTCTGGACAATTCTTCCTGAAATGCCCCGGCTTGTCACAGTTGTGGCACTTCGCCGGCGCTTTCGGATTCTTGCAATCCCTGGAGAAATGGCCTTTCTGCTGACAGTTGTAGCAGGTCACTTCGCCCTTCGGCTTCTTCTGGCCATCCTTACCCTTCTGCTGCTGCTGCTTCCTCTTCTTGTTTCCACCCTGCTGGGGTTTAGACTCTTCCCTGGTCACAGCAACAACAGATCCTTCCTTAGGAAACAGACTCTCATGCCTGAGAGCCTTCTCCACAAGCTTCTCAAATGAATCGTCCAAATGATCCACCAACTGTCTCCCAAGATAACTGTCCAAGCCTGTTACAAACTTCTCATTCTTCTGATATGCAGATTCAATATATGACCGAGCATACTTGGACAATGCTTCAAACTCAGAAACATACTCAAGAACCGGTCTTCCACCTTGCTTGAGCTCCACAAACTTCTTGAACAGAACAGACTTCTGAACTGTAGAAATGAACTTAGCTTCAAACCTGACTTGGAATTGCTCCCAAGTAATCTCTTCCTCTGGAGTATTGATGGTAATAGAGTTCCACCAATCAGAAGCTCTCCCTTGAAGCTGTCTTGATGCTAACTTCCTCTTAGTTGCATCCTCAATTCCCAAATCACCAAAAATCCTTCTACAAGCATCTATCCACCTCTGGACTTCGATAGTTGATTCTGTTCCCAAGAAAACCTTCCCTCCAAGAGCAGTATAATCCTTGCACAACTTAGCAAAATCCACTGGTTTCGGAGTTTGGACTTGAACTCCAACATCAACTGCTGTCCCCGGAACTGGTATCCTTCTCATGATAGAAGTCATCATAGCTTCGAACATAGCTGCATAATCAGCAGTTCCTTCAGCAGCACGGCCTTTCCTAGCAGCTGGTCTCCCTCTTCGACTCATTCTCAATATCTATAAAAAGGAATGATCAGAACATCTTAGAGAAACAACTGCATAAAGGACTCTAAGCTACTTTGTTATATATAGTAATCATCCATCAAAATTACAATTACGTCCCTCATACGTAGTTACGTCAGCGAGCGTTTGGGTAAAATCGATTAACCAATGCTCTGATACCAAATGTGACGACCGCCCAGGACCCCTGCCCCGAATCTGGAGAAAGTGCGCTGTAAGGTGTGCCAGGCGACCATGGACGATTGTCAGGGTAAATTAAAAACAACAGAATCTATCGTATTACTCACAGCGCATGGACAAAATACAATAGAACATATGTATAGTGAAGCTTTACAGAATAAAATGTCATCATATAAAACTTCATAATAGTTGAATACAAGCATCCAAATAGTCAATACATCAAGCCTCACTACACAACACTCAGAGAATATACAAACAGCGGAACACCCAGTACATATAGTAAGAAGATAATATGCAACCCTCTAGCTCGTCTTCGATATCAGCATCGTGAGAAGCAAGAACAGCACCTGTCACCTACTACCTAGTCTGCCCGTCCCAAAAATGGACGAACAGCCCAAGGCAATAAGAATTAAAACATAAAGCCTTGAGTCAGACAACAGTCTTAGTGAGCAGTAAATTAACTAACAACATACCAAAAGAGCATAAAGGAAAATGAATAGGAATACAACCCTCCCACTCCAACCTCATTCTACAGTGATAGCCCCCAGACACACACTAAGCAGAAGCAAACATAGCAGAGCATATAATTTAAAGTAAAGTAATTATCACTCGAGTCAAGGGCGATGTTTTCCAAACACAAACCCCCAAGGCCTAAACCAAGATCAGATAAGCACCCGGAAAACACTGCTCTTGAGACCGAATGACGATACAACCAAACATTCATGACTCTGGCTATCACTGTTATCATTGCTTCGATATCACCGTTAATTGAATGACCGGCACATTCTTCCAGCCGTCCGTCAAGGGCTAATGGAAACCCCGGTTCTAGATAGTACTCCGCACGTCGTCGCAGCCCGTGCCAAGGATTTTCGCAACTACCCAGGGTACTCGACCATCAATTCATTGTCGTTGGGATTTTCGCAACTGCCCAAACGTACCCTTGCTTTGAGTCTGTTAGAACCTTCAACAACGATGCTATCCAAGCCTCCTAGTCATCCTCCTCGACGACTATTTCCATACTAGCTCAAGCGCCTCTCGAGCATCCATTATCCTCAAACTCGAATCATATCACCGAGTTATCAATCTGCTTGGAATGATCCCGTCTGGATTAGACCAAGACTATCTCATATCATGCTTCGCTTCATCACATCCTCGCAAAGCTTCATCTCAACATCATCATCAAATCTATGCATAAGAGCTTCATCATCCGCTACATATGCCACAAGTAGCTTTCCCAATTCAAGAGCCTTTCCCTCAGCTTTTGAATCATCCTCGATCTAAATCAAATCATCAATCATCTAATTCATAGCAATCAACCAAGTCAAACATTAATCCAAACAATCAAGCATTCAAATATGATCTAAGTAGACAATTATCACAATAATGGAAATTTCGTAATTAAAGAGTTGAAAGTCTAACAAGCATGAAATCATGAGAAATATCTCTACAATCTAGATGAATGAACTTGCATAGTTTAACACTTAGTAAAATGGTTGTCAAATCATCATGAACAATGGGTCTACATGGATCTACACTTAGGATGAAGAAAATGCATGAAAATCACTATTTTAACACCAAATCGAGCCAACAATCCGATATACTCCTTTGGATCCATGTGAGAGATAATCACCACTCACCAAATCACCAAAACAACCTCAAATCAACACACTTCAGATCTGGACAGCGAAGGATCAAGCTTGATCTATCACGAATCCGTTTCAAACGAAGAAATCTCACTTCAATGGATGAAGGTCTTCAACTTTAGCTCTTGGATCTTCGATCTTGATCTTCGATTTGGATGAAAGGAAGCACTAGATTAGAGTGGAGAAAAGAAGTGAAGAAGTGTAGAAGTCGAGCTTTCAAAATGGCAGCAATTCGTCGCTTCGAAATCCGGATCCCAAAAAGTGAGAAAAACCCTTCCTATTTATAGCTGAAAATTCACTAAGTCGTAACTCGGAGTTAGGTCGTCTCCGACCTACGACCTAAGACCCCTCCAACCTAGCCTCTTCCGACCTATCAACCTCCGACTTAACAAACCCCAGACTCTACGACCTAACCAAATGCGCATCCGCGACCTAACGACATAACGCCTCAACGACCTAACTGCTAAGTCCTCACGCGACCTAACACTCACGCGCCTCAACAACCCAGCGACCTAACAGTGTAATAGCCTAGCAACCTAAAAAATGTTACGACCTAACACTTAGACCCACGCGACTTAACACTAAACTACTAGGTCGCTCACTGTTACCCAGCTTCTCTAGGTCGTTGCCGACCTAACTATACTAACTAGATAACCACTAGGTCGTAAGCCCTCTTAACTCGCTAACATCCCATAAGTCGTCAACGCTTAGGTCGCTCGACCTACCATACGACCTAACCACTTACTATCTAAAATTCTTAGGTCGCTAACATTCTATAGGTCGTTCCAACCGACCTAGTACTTAACC
This sequence comes from Allium fistulosum, assembly GCA_030737815.1. Taxonomy (NCBI): domain Eukaryota; kingdom Viridiplantae; phylum Streptophyta; class Magnoliopsida; order Asparagales; family Amaryllidaceae; genus Allium; species Allium fistulosum. The sequence continues at coordinate 283,970,691 of CM060904.1, read as the reverse complement.
AATCCACTGCCTTAGGTCATCTAGACGATCTAACAACACAACTCCCAAACTTAGGTCGCTCACACACTAGGTCGCACTTCCTCTTAGGTTGTCTACGACCTAAACCCAGAAGACCTAACCTCTAAGTCGCTCCAATACTTCCTTAGGTCGCCTAACCCACTTAAGTCGGTCATGACTCAACTCTTAGGTCGCGTACGACCTAGAACTTAGGCACATTCCATCCAAAATCTGAAACATCTTAAAAATGCTGAAAATTCCAGATTTTGACAAACTTTTCGATCCGTAGAAATACGGGTCGTTACATAAATAAAAGGAATTCGGTATAGCTAAGAAATCAATGGAAATAAATTCTTAAGTTGTAAATATATTATTTCATTCACATGACGGTTTGATCCAGATTCGAGCACATGATTTCGAGATGATTTATATCGATTCGAGTTGGAATTTTTCACTCGTGTAACGACCCAGAATTTTGGTTATTTAAAATTGGAATATTTAATTGATTTTAAATATTTAAAAGTTAATTTTTAACTTGAATTTCAAATATAACGATTATTGGATAATTTAATTATTGAATTTAATAATTGAAAATTGGTTAAAATATTGAATCTTGAGTTTTTAAGCTTGTTAAAAATAATTTAAAGGCTTATAAAATTTATATTATTAATAATGAAGATAATAAAACTTTTTAAATTGAATTTGAAAGTGATTTGTTCAGTTTTAAAAATATATCGTTTAAATTTACATGTAAAAATAGCCTTCCGGGGGACAGTCTCGGAATTTGACGAAACTAGTTCCATTGGATCCGTAATAGTTTAAAATTTTGTTTTGGTCAAATCATAGCCATATTCTATTCAATCACCTAATCGTGTTTTTCCCTCTTCATCACACTACCTTCTTTTCCATCATTTCCCCCCATTTTATTTTTAAAAACCCAGCACAACACAAGAAAAAAATCGAATAAAAAAAAGAAAAAGAAAGGGGATCGCGATTTCATGGATATAAATCGTGAGCCTCCTATTTTCCCTCCTTCAGTTAGAAAGAATTTGATCTGCAGCAAATAAAAAAAAAGGAATCGACTTTTGTTTAGAGAAAAAAAGGAAGAAGAGAGATGGACTACACGACTTAATCGCGATGGCACGGGGCCTCGGGTAGAAGCAGTTCGACTTTTTCCAAGGGAGGCTCGCGATTTCGCGGAGGGGGAGAGCGTAGGCAGTCGCGATCGGTGGCCGTTCGAAGGCGTTTTTTTGGCCTAGAATTGATCGGAGTAGGCGAAGGGGTGGATGGCGATAATGGGTGATGGGGGACTGGAGCTCGCGCGCGCGTGGGGGAAATGGCAGTCGCGTGGTTGAGAGGCACCAGAAGGACAGTGCGTTGGCGTACGAAGGGCACGGAAGGGAGAGGAAGAAGGAGCAGTTGCACGGTCATTTTCGTGTGCAGGCATGATGAACAGTGTTTGAGGAAGAAGGATGGTAGGTGGGCCGGTAGCGTGATGGGCTTGGTAATCGATTTTGATTTTTTTTATTTAATTAGGTATATATATATATATGTTCAAAATTTGTAGATCTTATATATGAAGTATCTTTTTTACAAATCAGATTTGAACGAACGAGTTACATTAGCACTCGTATTAACAGGATGTACGCTATGAAATCAGATTGGAGTAGTTGATAGCTTATGTAAATTTTAGCTAAATTCGAACACATTCGAATTTAGATTGGAAATGGAACGCTTCAGCAACGACTGAAAAGCAATGTGAGTTAATCTCACTCAATTTTGGATTACTACAATTAATTTTAAATAGTTAAAATTAATTATTAGTTGTTGGTTGAATTTGATAACTATTATCAGTTTGAATGTTATTATATGTAGTAGTATTTATACATATTAGTAATTGGAGTGATTGATATTCCCTCATATATATAGCGGATGAGACCCTATGCGCCTCGCATAATAGCGGATGACCCTATATACCGCTATATCCCCCTCGAAGTGGGATTGATATTTTTATGTTGCATTAACATTTGTGGATGTAGGGAAACATGTTGGAGGGATCCAACTGGATTCCTCAAAAATGTTGAATTAAATTCCATATATATCGATATATTGTCTGTTAGAATAATCTGTGGTAGATTATAGTGTGATATGAATTTACTAGATGCTATGGTAGTTTTGGCCTAGATTTTGGTATTTTTAAATACCAATAATAAATGTTATGAATTTGGAAAGAAAATAAAAAGGGAAATTGGAAGTAAAATATTTATGGTGAAATTTGGATTAATTTAAAGAAATTGATTTGGATAAAATAAATAGTTTGATTTTTAAAATTTGTACTTGATAATTTCGGAATATGGAAAATATAGATTTTGGAATAATGTTAATAAAAGAATTTTAAATAATAAAACTCAAGCGATATTTGTTAAGTGTAAAAAGATTTTAAAAATCAAGATTTTAAATAGTTCGGAGAATAAAAAAGGAATTTGAAAATAAAACATAAAATTTGTTATATTAGATATTAAATAAGAATTTAAAATTATGAAATGGAAGTAGGATTGGAATTTAGTTGGGTTTTGGAATATAGTTGGGTTATTTAAGAAATTGATTTAAAAAAATGGAATTAATTTAGAAATCGATTAAGTATTGTGAAACCGTTATAAACGGGAAATGAGACTATGAGATTTATAAACAAGGTTTATAATCAAAGTGAAGTGATTATCAGTGGATAAATTAAAGATATAAGTTCACGGAGAGGATTTATAATGAGATGGGTAAATCGGTTTAAAAATAAATGATAGATTTATTTTTTTTGAAATGTGAAAATGGGATTTATGGAATTGGGACGTAAATCAAATTGGGAATAAATCGAGAGATATTTATAAATGTTAGACTGGTTATATTGGAATTGGAAAATATATTTTTGTTGAGAAATTTAGTTTGTTTTAAAAAGGAGGATTTTTAATTATCAGCTAGGTAATTTAAAAGGCGTTTAAGAATATTTCAGAAAATTAATTATTTAGTTGTTTAAATTGGTTTAAGTATATTTAATTATTAATTAAGTTAGTTATAATGAGTTGATATTAAGTAAATTGTTATTTAAGAATTAATTAGTATTATTATTTTAAAAGGATAAATTATTCAATATGAATATTATTTTTATATAATAACTTTTATAAAATAGTATTTGCCTAAAATAAACTTGGAAATTTGTATAGGAATTTTATAAGTATTATTTAAAAAAATATTTAATAAAGTTTTCGGAAAGTAATGGTATACTTTCATGGCAAAATCGGAGGCAGAGAGTGCATGCAGTTAAGTTTTGGATTTCTCTGGGATAGAGACGTAACCATTGAGCTGTGAATCCATGGTTGATATTGCGTGGTGCTTTCCATATTTGTTTTAAAAAGTTTAAAAATGTTTTGAAGGAATGGTTAGTAAACGTACTTACTTCGATAAGATAAGTACATGACTTTTGATAAGAGATTTAATTTATTAAAATTAAATTAAAAGAGATTTAGTGTATTCAGTGGAAAAGAAAATATTTGGCTGAATGATTGTTTATTTGATAGTTAAATAACCGACTATGAAATCTGGACCCAAAATATAACTTTGGGAATATCTAAGAGAAATACGGGAATTATGTGGTACAGTTACCGTTTGAGGTGCTATACTGTATGTATAAACTCGTTTCGTTCTTCTAGGACGTTTATAGGGAAATCCGTCCACTAATGGTTAGGAGGTGATCTCTGATCTTATTTTCGTCATTTTTTTCCTAAAGAACCGGGGTTGAGTTTACCAGAAATATCGAACGTTGTTTCAAAGAGATCGGGATCAGATAGGTTATCAGAAAACCACTTCGATCCAACGAGTACGTTTTCGAAGTGAAAACAAGAGCATGGAGTCGAAGATAAAGCAGTGAAGTGCAAGGGCTAATCGCTACTAATCCCGAGGATGATTCCAAAACAAATGTAGTAGGAATAGTGCCTTCGGTTTCGTTCGGACCCAGAACGGACTTGTATGGACGAATGCTATCAGTACGTTGTCATTGGAGGACAATGAGCATTCTAAGTGAAAATTCCTTTAAAAGGTAATCGTAGCCTCTAGCCTCATCAACTGGGAATGACTGAAAATCAGGGGAGAAGCAGCAAGGCTAAGTGGGTCGCACCTAATTAGGGTATGTTTATCACCTTTCTAGATACCCTCAGATATTATTATTACTATGGTACGTGGAAGATCTCGAAAAGGATGGGAACACCCGGGGTGATAGCATATTCGGTCTATCCAAGTTAGGGGTAGTCCGGTCTTGTGTTGTAGGGGATCCCGGCGTAGTCCTTGGTACATTTTTCTTAATGTGTACTATGACAGGTGGTACCCCAGTGCCTAGTCATTCGTATGGAATCCATTCTCCAATATGTGCCTTTATGTTTTTGGTTGTAGAGCCTAGTATGCTGGAATTTAATTAATGTAACAATTTCAGCTATTTGAATAAGTATTTGTACTTAGACACTATTATAATATCAGATGATTTTGATACAAAATGTTTTGGTTATCGTAAGGTAAAAACCCGTCGTGTTTATGTGTGGCGCGGTCTTACGAGATACCTTTGTTTTTCAAAGGATTTTGATAACTTTAATAATTCAAATTGAGTGTGGTTTCTCACGCTGGTTTTCCAGACTGACTCGGGTGTTATTTTATTATAATACTCGGGTCAGACCGAGTATTATAGATACAGGATAGGGTGCTATAGAGCTCATGAGACGAGTTGGATGATGAAGACTTATCACATGTACTTGATTTTTATTCCGTTGTGTATTGTAGACTGTATATTCAGCATTTGAGAGGACAAGTTATCACAACTGTCCGGTATTGTGTTATTGATGTGTTGTACTCTGATGATGTAATATGTAAATAACATATATAGTTTCTGTTTGTATAAGGACATGTTATTATATATTGTTCCGCTACAATTGTGAGTTCTGTGTTGTTGTTATGTTTTCTTCTTCTACCGCTTTCTTCTTTTCTCTAACGATCTGGTATTTCCGGCACTCGATTGCTTGGCATGTAATACAGTGGACGTATTGATGTCGACTTTCGAAGATCAAAAATACGATTCGTGACACTTGGTATCAGAGCTGAAGGTTAAGTGAGAACCTTAGCTTTGATGGGGTAACTCATTAGGGATAGGGTCAAGAGTACCCTAGAATGAGTTTGAGTGTATTAATAGATATAAGCGCATATTTGCTAGTGAATATTAAAATGGTTTTACATTGTGTTGGTTGATTTGTTGAGTGGCTTATGGATTTTGGTCAGTACGAGTAATTAACGTTATTGATAGGGATCTCTAAACACTATAACAGAGTAATTCGACATAGTATTGATTTTGAAATGGGGTAAATGAAATAATTTTACCCAGATTATTTTATATATAAAGGAATAATTTTTCAGAAATTATTATATATGGTGTGCTTGGTTGTTAGGAAATGATAATATTAAACTATTACCATTTGTTGTTGTGGTGATGGAATAAAAATTGAAATTATAATCAAAAGTGAGAATTTAATTCATATAACAAAATGGGATTTTGTAAATATGATTTTGTAAATGTTGTTTATAATTGAAATGAAATTAAATTCGAGAGTATATTTAAATATGATTTGTGTAAAAGATTTAAAATTTGGGAATTAAATTCCCGGTTGTTTTGAAATGTTTTTCAAGTCTTGGAAAATAATAGTGATGTTATTTGGGAAATATTTGTGATTTGAAATATTTAAAATGGTTTTCAAAGAGGAAATAAAAGCACTGAACTCACTTCGGTCACTGGAAAATAATTTCGGTGATGACTACAACATCATCGACGTTCATTTTCAAGTCTCCAAGGGAGAGATTGCTACCTCAATGATTTGAATTGATGTTTGTTTGCAAAACTGGTTTTGGTTTTGAAATTCAAAGAAATAATTTGATATACCAAAGGGATTTTGGGTATATATGATTTAAAAAATAATTTTGAAATATTAAGCAATTGGTTAAACTCTGGAGTTTGATTTTCATGTTTATGGAAATACGAGAAGATAAGTTTGATAACTTATAAAAATTTGAAATTTGATTTGGAATGGAAATTAACTTGAACTAAGTTAAATAAGAGAAATTTGAAAATTTAGCCTAAGTAGGCTAAATGAAATAAGTTTTGAAAATGGAATTTGTTGAGATGGAAATAAAATTAGTGATGAACTAATTAGTAAGTAAATGGAATTAAAATTGAATATTGGAATGGGATTTAACTTGAATTAGGTTAAATGAAGTGAAATTGAAAATTTAGTTTGAGTTGGAGTAAATAAACTAAGTTTTGGAAATAGAATTGATTGAGTTAAAGTGGGTATAGACTCAAGTGAGAGGTGTTAATTAATATAAGAAGTTGTATAAAATATTTATAATAGATTTAAAAAATTGATGGTGAAGTTCTTGAGTAAAATTGGTATTGGGAAAAATATGCTAAGTAAATAGGTGAATGAGAATGATATTTGTGAATAATTGATATAAATGAAATGAATGTGAATAAAAAGAAAACTGTTATAGATAAGATTCAATTGCAATTAATATGTAGGTTGTACGTATATTGTTTGTTCGCACAACAATTTGATCTAGATTCGAGCACAGAACTTCGAGATGATTTAAATCAATCCGAGTTAGAATTTTTCACTCGATTTTCGACGGCGAACCCTGGATATGGATTTTTGATTGATTCTGAGATTCTCTATCATAGCATACGGCTATGCAAGGAGAATGATGGTTTCTAATCAAGGAACCAGATCCGAGTCCGCACTAGAGAATCGTGTGAACGATATTAGTTCGAAAGTGGAATTGTGTGATCGAGTGAGCGATCAGAATTAATATTGCGTACGGATGATATATGTACATCGTACAAGGTTTTTTGTGCAGTAAATGTTGAAAATTTGAAAATGCTGAATAAAATGATTTGAATTGAATAATTGGGTAATTATGGGTAAGTAGGTGCAGGTATTTAAAAGCAAAAGCTAAATTGACGTCTTCGATTTCTGAAGTAAAATTTGATTGCCCAACAAAAAGGTATGTGTTTAAATTGTGTTTGAAATTTGATGATTTTATGATTGAGCCACTTGGCTTTTGTTTTCTTTTGATGATTTTGGCCCGTACAGGCATTTTGTAGTTTTTTGGATCTAGCCGCGTAAAGGAGACGCTGGCAAAAAAATTCGAAAATTTAAGGAGTTAGAAAATTTTGAAGAAATTTTTTAATAATTGGAATTTGATTTTAGATTATAACTTGAAATGGTTGATTGAATAAATCAGAATCTAAGGATGAAGTATGAAATTAGTATAAGTGATAATGTGGTTTCAATAAATTTATTTTGGGAAGTTGTTTAAAACTATTTGGCTTTGGAAAATAGGTAATGGGTTTGGACCATTCTTCTGACCTTGACAATTTCGAGGACGAAATTTTTTTAAAGGGGGAGGAATGTAACGACCCAGAATTTTGGTTATTTGAAATTGGAATATTTAATTGATTTTAAACATTTAAAAGTTAATTTTTAACTTGAATTTCAAATATAACGTTATTGGATAATTTAATTATTGAATTTAATAATTGAAAATTGGTTAAAATATTGAATCTTCAGTTTTTAAGCTTGTTAAGAATAATTTAAAGGCTTATAAAATTTATATTAATAATAATGAAGATAATATAACTTTTTAAATTTAATTCGAAAGTGATTTGTTCAGTTTTGAAAATATATCGTTTAAATTTACATTTAAAAATAACCTTCCGGGGGACATTCTTGGAATTCGACGAAACCAGCTCCATTGGATCCGTAATAGTTTATTATTACCGGATTTTAAATTTCGTAGCGTTTGGAGTTATCGTTTGATCGTACGGGATATAAACGTGCTAAAATTTATATCGAAAATTCAATATAATAATTGGGTCCAAAAGGCTATCTTCTCCATACGATCGAATTAGGACTCAAAACCTTTTCCATTGCGTTCGGAATAGGGGTATAACATTATAAATGCATAGAAGCATGCCTCGATAGGAGTTCAAATTTTATGCTGGTTTAAAACAAGACATTTGAAATCAAATAATATTTAAATTTTTTGTTTTGGTCAAATCATGGCCGTATTCTATTCAATCACCTGATCGTGTTTTTCCCTCTTCATCACGCTACCTTCTTTTCCATCATTTCCCCTTTTTTTCTTTTTAAAATCCCAGCATGACATAGGGAAAAAATCGAATAAAAAAGAAAGAAAGAAAGGGGATCGTGATTTCATGGATATAAATCGCGAGCCTCCTACTTTTCCCTCCTTCAGTTAGAAAGAATTTGATCTGTAGCAAATAAAAAAAATAAAAGGAATTGACTTTTGTTTAGAGAAAAAAACGAAGAAGAGAGATGGACTTTGCGACTTAATCGTGATGGCACGAGGCCTCTGGTAGAAGCAGTTCAACTTTTTCCAAGGGAGGCTCGCGATTCAAATCGCGATTTCGCGAATGGGGGGAGCGTAGGCAGTCACGATCGATGGTCGTCCGAAGGCTTTTTTTGGCCTGGAGTATATCGGAGCAGGCGAAGGGGTGGACGGCGATAATGGGTGATGGGGGACTGGAGCTTGCACGCACGTGTGGGAAATGACAGTCGCGTGGTTCAGAGGTGTCGGAAGGACAGTGTGTTGGCATACGATGGGCACGGAGGGGAGAGGAAGAAGGAGCAGTTGCACGACCATTTCATGTGCAGGCATGATGAACAATGTTTGGGGAAGAAGGATGGTAGGTGGGCCGGTAGCGTGATGGGCTTGGTAATCGGTTTTGATTTTTTTATATTTAACTTAGGTATATATATGTTTAAAATTTGCAAATCTTATATATGAAGTATCTTTTTCATACAAATCAGATTTGCACGAACGAGTTACATTTGCACTCGTATTAATGAGATGTACGCTATGAAATCGGATTGGAGCAGTTGAGAGCTTCTGTAAATTTTAGCTAAATTTGAACACATTCGAGCAGGATGGGTGAAATGGCGACAAGCATCTGGGATTCTCTGTGACAGGAAGGTCCCACAAAAGCTTAAAGGAAAGATCTACAAAACGGCAATCAGGCCTGCGATGTTGTATGGTGCAGAATGTTGGCCTACTAAAAGCCAACACGTCCAAAAGATAAGCGTAGCAGAGATGCGTATGCTACGATGGAGCTGCGGTCATACAAGAAGAGACCGAATTAGAAATGATGATATACGTGATAAACTTGGAGTAGCACTGATTGAGGAGAAGCTAATTCAACATCGCTTAAGATGGTTTGGACACCTTCAACGAAGGCCGCCCGAGGCACCTATGCGTGTTGGAATTATAGGCCGTGTTGAATGCTCAAAGAGAGGTAGAGGTCGACCAAGGCTGACATGGGAGGAAGTAGTAAAAAGGGATTTAAAGAATTGGGGTATATCCGAAGAGCTGGTGACGGATCGGAGCGAGTGGAAGTTAGCGATTCACGTACCAGAACCATGAGCCTAAGATGTAGGTTTGGTCTTTGACCAATATTACTATTAGTATCATTATCGCCATTAGTATTATTATCATCATTCCTCTTATATATACATATATATATATATATTACTTTACTTAGTTATTATTATTAATTTACTTATTTAGCTTTATTTTATTATTGTTATTGCTATTGTTATTATTATAACTTTTAAATTGATTTTTTCATTTAGTTTTGGGTTCCATCTCTAGCCGACCCTAACTTGTTTGGGAATAATGGCTTAGTTGTTGTTGTTGTTGTTGTTGTTGTTGAACACATTCGAACTTAGATTGGAAACAGAACGCTTCAGCAACGACTAAAAATCAATGTGAGTTAATCTCACTCAATTTTGGATTACTGCAATTAATTTTAAATAGTTAAAATTAATTATTGGTTGTTGGTTGAATTTGATAACTATTATCAGTTTGAATGTTATTATATATATAGTAGTATTTATATATATTAGTAATTGGAGTGATTGATATTCCCGCATATATATAGCGGATGAGACCCTATGCGCCCCGCATAATAGCGGATAACCCTATATACCACGATATCCAACACGAAGTGGGATTGGTATTTTTATGTTGCATTAACATCTGTGAATGCAAAGAAACAAGTTGGGGGGATCCAACTGGGTTCCTCAAAAATGTTGAATTAAATTCCATATATATCGATATATGGTCTATTTGAATAATCTTTGGTAGATTATAGTGTGATTTGAATTTACTGGATGCTTTGGTAGTTTTGGCCTAGATTTTGGTATTTTTAAATACCAATAATAAATGTTTTGAATTTGGAAAGAAAATAAAAAGGAAAATTGGAAGTAAAATATTTATGGTGAAATTTGGATTAATTAAAAGAAATTGATTTGGATAATTTAAATAGATTGATTTTTAAAATTTGTACTTTATAATTTCGGAATATGGAAAATAGAGATTTTGGAATAATGTAAATAAAAGGATTTTAAATAATAAAACATAAGCAATAATTGTTCAGTCTAAAAAGATTTTAAAAATCGAGATTTTAAATAGTTGGGAGAATAAAAAGGGAATTTGAAAATAAAATATAAAATTTGTTATACTAGATATTAAATAAGAATTTAAAATTATGAAATGGAAGTGGGATCAGAATTTAATTGGGTTTTGGGATATAGTTGGGTTATTTAAGAAATTGATTTAAAAAATGGAATTTAATTTAGAAATCGATTAAGTATTGTGAAACCGTTATAAACGGGAAATGAGACTATGGGATTTATAAACAAGGTTTATAAATAAAGTAAAGTGATTATCAGTGGATAAATTAAAGATATAAGTGCACGGAGAGGATTTATAATGAGATGGGTAAGTCGGCTTAAAAAAATGATAGATTTTTTTTTTGAAATGTGAAAAGGGGATTTACGGAATTGGGAAGTAAATCAAATTGGGAATAAATCGAGAGAGATTTTGTAACATCCTAAAATTTTCAGTCATTCGCATCCTCACATGTTGGAATTGAATTACTCAAAATATCATATTGTTAATTTATACTTGGCAAAACTCAGCATATACAGTAAATAAAATAATCACAGAATCACAGACACGGAGAAATATAACAATAAGCAGCGGAAACAAAAGAATATTAGTTCATGAAGCTACTATATATATATAACAGAATTAAAAAAAGATACAACAGAAGTCTCAATACAATAATCAAATACAAGATCGGAATATATCTCTGGAGTCAACTGAATCACCGAAAGCTGAATAGATATAGCTGGATCTCCAAGCGAAGCTCCAACTCCAAAGGTGAGTCTCGAATACTGGTACACTCAGTCTGACCCGAGCGTAAAGCAAAACACAAAACACTCTAGTCGGGATTAACATTCTTATCTCAATAAATCCAACTCAAGTGAAATATTAACTGAAATACAGTAACTTAAAGGATGTTTGGGATAACCATCCTCTAAGGATCCGTTAAACTATCTACTATGTAGTAATATACGCTATTATAATATGTCTAAAGTAAAGTATACTATTTAAAAATAGCGTTAAGGCTTTACATTTTCCACCTTAACACATTTTTAGGTATGCCAATAGTCTATACAGTACCGTAATACCCCGTAAACTGGAGCTACCAGAGGATACTCCATAGGTACGACACAAATCAAACTCGTAGTAAGGAACACTAGGGTAGGTGACACGACACAACTAGGCAATGCCAGGGTAGATATACCAATTACACTTTCGGGCCGGTGGTAACGCAGAGCCGCAGCAATTGCCCACCTCGATGGAGTGTATCCGATAAGAGGAGCTACCTCATTAGCCCGTCGATTGCTCCTGTTTTAGCCACCTTATGCCAACTCACGGGAGTTGGGTCCACGTATATACCTCATATAGGATCGTTGCCACCATCCTACTTCATTCTGGAATCTCCACCGCGTACATAGTTGTTAAAGTGGTTTTCGGTATTGGCAGAGAGTATGACAATATCCGATCCCAGTCTCTTTAACAACCAAACGTTATTATAACACTACGGTCATTTCAAATAGTTTATACTTCAAAACTAAAATATCATATCCATTCCAAAACCATATAAATACGATATCATTTCTCACTTAAAATAATATTCGTTTCCAAAATCATATCACTTCCAAAGTTATAACACTTCCGAAACCAAAACACTTTGAAATCATAATATTTTTGGAAAACCTTAACTTTGAAATCATAACTTCCACCCTTAAACAGTTTAGATATTAATAATAGTATATAATAAATAGTTTATAAAATAAAATAGTTTATATAAAAATAATTATAAGTTAAAATGGTTTATATTAAAATAATTAATATACTAAAATAGTTTATATTTAAGATGATTTATATTAAAATAGTTTATATTAAAATAATTTATAAAGTAAAATATAAAATAGTTTAAATATAATTTAAAAATACTTTATATAATAAATAGCTTTCTCAAATTTCACAAATCAATTCAAATCAATTCGAATTCCAAATTCAAATTATCCAATCTCAAATCATTAATTTCAATTTCAATTCAATTAAACATTTTAAATTATATCGATTTCAAATACCGATTTGAACCACAAATAAACCATTTCGATTTCAATATATTTCAAAGCTTTAAATATTCAACATTTCAAAACTAGATTCGATAATTTCATATATATATATATATATCAAATTTACTTTACTATTATTTAGTTTTGAAATATTTACTTAATCATTTCAATAACATCTAAATACAACTTCAATTTACAAATTTTAAATAAACAAAATATCCCATTTAAATTTATATAAGTTTGAAATATTCATTTAAGTCACTTTTAATCAAATCCAAGTTATAAAATCATATCTTTAAAATATTAAATTTAATAATTTCAAATCAAACTTATTTAAGTATAATTCTTAAATAAATATAATTCCAAATCAATTTCAAATTTATCTTTTCAACTTGAATCATTACAACTCTATATTTGAAAAATATAAATTTTAAATAAATACTTAAACATATTATATATCAACTTTATTAAATCAACTTTAATAATTCTTTAAAAAAATCAATATTTATTAAAACCATATATTTCTTTTCAAAACCATAGAGATCATTTTCAAAATATTTATATATATAGACCAACGGTGTCTGTATATAATTTTCTATCATATGGTCAAGTGGTACGGATATTTATCATTTCAATCCGCAATTTAAATATATACGGGTATATATCTTTTCAACCCGCAATCCCAAATTCAATACAAATTAAATCGCTTGGGTTTATCATTTCAACCCATAACGATTTTCTCCTATTCTACTGATCGTTTGGGTATGTATCATTTCAACCCATAAGGAATTCTATACTAGCAGAGAACTTGCAGAGTGATAACAGATATGATAATAACATAACAAGCATATATCATCAATATAAATAACAGATAATGGTGTCAGATGTCACAGGTGAATAGATACAGATAATAACATATATATAGCAATGTAAATAACTAACAGCAGCATATTTCAATTGTCGTTTCAATTGAAATCAAATTTAATAAATATAAGAACATTAATCGTGAGTGATTACTCACCTTTCGAGGCCAGAGAGATAGACAATGAAGTTGAGTTACGAAATCCAGGCATGAATCCAAAACAAACAAGGTTGGCACGAATTCGACGGACAAGCTGATAAATAGGAATTGATGAGAACAAATATATATATATATAGATAAAATTTAAAGTCTAATATTAACTCATATTAAAATAAGATAAAATAAAAATCTTTATAATATACTTAAAAATCAATATTTAACTTACAAACAGAATAATCCTTTACAATATACTTGAAAAATCAAACATTATCAAAAATCAAAATTTATATTATTTCTCTAAATCAATGCTTATATACATATGCATATTATATTTCAAAATATTTATATATATAATATGCATTATCCCTCCAAAATGTCAACATAACATATCATATATATCATAACTTATATATATATAATTTTAAACACATATAAAATACATTATATATATATATTATATATAAATAGACACTTCGAAATTTCTATATTATACTTTGAGATCAAATAAGAACTTAAATAAACTATTATAACTTTATATACTTTATAATATATAAACTGTATAACTTTAATAACTATATATATACAACAAATCAATAGCTTAAGTACACCCTTTTTATACTTTATATATAAAAACAGAACTGATGTACTATTATGACTAATATTATATATATATGACTGCCGAAACTTTATATGTATAAGCAAATATATATATTTTAACACAACCCTTATAACAATACTTATATATATATATATCATAATGTAATAGATACTTTAAAGCTACTATATTCATACATATGCAGATGGTATAAAATAAGTAGTATATATAAACTGCAAGTTGAAAAGCTGCAAAATAGAAAAACCACAATATAATATACAGTATATATTATATATACAATACTATAACCAATGCAAAAATGTGAATGTAATATACAACATATATTATTTATACACGTACGAATAATAGTACCAGACTTAACATTTGACTTACACCCAACAGTAAAATATTTTGAAACTTATAAAACTATAAATGAAAGAATTATAAACCCAAATGTTTAAGCAATAAATATAAAACTTATTATATATAAATACTCATTCGAATGCAAAATATTTATAAAAAACAAACAAAAAATCATTAAACAAACATATATTTTATGTTAAAGCTGATACATATATAACTTGTACGCAAGACCAAAATGTACTGACTTACATTATGTATATATATACTGCAACCTATTAGAGAATCTGCAAACAAGAGCATATATATAATATAACTAACAGATAGTTTAAACTAGCATATATAAATTTATAAAATCTGACATATATAGCTATCATCTATATATATATATATATACAACTCAAAGATACACTATCAAATACGCATATAATCAGATGTAGGCAACACTATATAAAATAAGAAACCAAGATATATAACAAACAATATATCACCCATATATTAATCAAAAAAGTGCTGTACCATATATATATATGCTATTTTATACAATAATAAACAATATATACCGAAGTGAACATATTATATAAAAGTTTATCATGGATATAAACATGTTACATATATAGAATCAGCGAATAAAAGTTATAACCATATATATAACAAAACTTCAATACTTTGAACACCTTATGCATATATCCTATCGTACGTATTATACACTCTTTTAAAACATATTCTTAAATAAACTTGTAAAATTTAGCTTTAATATAAACACAGAAAACAACTTACTAAAGCTATGCAACTAATTATATTATATACCATTGAATATATTATAAAATACTATAAGTGGCAGATCATATGTGCCAACTAGTATAACTTATAGAAATAAAACCAACCGATCACGCATATATATATATATATATATATATATATATCTAAACGAATCATATATGGGAATATATATTATATATATAGTACCATAGACCATATGAAGCTTATAAAAATTTATATGTATACATATATACAAACAGAGTACATAACTTATAATTTTCTCAGATATAGAAACTGACCTTATATAAATGAGGCTACAGAGAGAACGCAAGGATCACTAGAGTGGGTTCGAACATGGGACAGGGTGGATCGGCTGGGAAGAAGCAATATCGGCTACGCGCGTGGAGGGGAGAGAGGAAGGTGGCTGTTAGAGGAGAGAGTTGTGGTTGCGGGCATGTGACGACCAGGGCTTGCGGCAAGGAGTTATTGGCATGATGCGTGTGACGCCCCACCTCTATACCCACGCTAGCCAAGAACACTATGAGGTAATGCTGTCAACTAGCTCGGAGAATAAGGCTGTTGAGGAGCGACCATCCATGTAACTTCTTTGTGTGAGCACCGATATGTCAGATAGTATAGCATGCATTTCATTTAAGGAGGAAATCCAATATACCGATACAAACTCAAAGCTATCATACAGTGGCTATATATAATCTTCGGAGACAAATATAGAAATAAACATAACACAAATCAGTCACAGACATCCATATCACAAAGGCGGAAAAATATATGTATATATATATATAACACATGAAAGTGTACATCAGAGTAGTGGTCTGAAAGATCCACGATAATATAAAAGAATAGCTACAAGCTACACAAAAGAATAAGTATACATCACGGAGTCTATGTCTCAAATGTATACAACAAAAACTACTAATCTAAGTAGTTAGCCAAAAGTCAGAGTAATCCCAGAAGAGAAGTCAAGCAGAAGCACCTGTAACATCTCGGTCTGACTCGAGTATTATTTCATAAGAAAATAATAAACGGATCAATCTAGCTATAAATATCAGATGACATGATATAGAATAAGAGATATGGCATAAACGTATAATAACCATAATGGCATACTACTATAAGTATGTAAATGATAATCAACAAGAGATTAATCAATATCACAAGAATCTTCTCAAAGATCCAAATCCACAAAAGGGTAATGACACACGAATTCACCAATGCACAAAAATTGATAAAACTTATCAATGAAAATCACAAAAATTGGTGAAGCACAAATTCCAGAAATCAACACACGAAATCCAGAAATCACAAAGAGGGGGAGGCCTATCACACGAACGGGAGCATGAAAGCTCACCAACATATGTATCACACGAACGAGACGCTATCTCATGGTAGCTAACCATTAATTTTGAGCCGAAACTCCACACGAACGGCCCGAAGGCCATGGGGCACTACCCCACATATGTGAGTAGAAACATCACACAAACGGGGTCTAGTCTCCCTCGCAGACAAAGAGACATCGCTCAATTGCTAGTCTAAATCACAAAAATGATCGTCATGATCATCAAGAAGTGTCAATTACACTAAGCTAGTAAATATATGAGTTTAGCTTCATGTCCCATAACCACTAGCTTAACTTAAATATTTACGAACAAAATGTAGATCTTCACTAGGAAATTGTCACAAAAGGTTCAATCGAACAAGTCCAAGAATTAACCGACGAAGTAAACGCAAGCGTTTCATACCACCTGTTTTACTAAGCCGTTTAATTAGATTTCTCATCCGAGTGAAGTAAAGGCTTGTATATACTAATAGATTGGAAAATGGTTTAGGAAAAAGAGCTTTGTAATAAAATAGAGTTGCAATCGTTTTGATGAAAGAGTTTTGATATTTACTACTAGTATTGAAACCTTTATATTTTTAAAGTGACAAATCACAAAAATGATTGTAGAACAATCAGTCACAAAAATTCACATTCGAAGATGCGAATAAAATCCAAGGAAATCTGCTCAAAATGCATTAAAGTGGAAGTAGGTGGTGCGGCCTAGCATGCCGAGCGACCTAACGAAATACAGGTCGAACGACCTAAGTATAAAGAGACGAGCGACCTAACGTCTTAACAAGGCCGGGCGACCTAACGTGAAACGACCTAGTGGTCGAACGATTTAAGGGGTCAGGCGACCTAAAGAAAAATAAGGTCTAACGACCTAAATGAAATAGGGTCAAACGACCTAAGAGGGAAAACAGGTCGAATGACCTAGTGGGTTGCGACTTAGGGGGTGAGCGACCTAAGCATAATCAACCAAAAAGGGTGGCGCGACCTAATGGGTAAAGGCTGAGCGACCTAACGTCCCAAGCAAAGTCAAGCGACCTAAAGGAGTGGGCTTAAGGCCAAAGTGGTACGGCCCAAGGGCTTGCGACCTAACGATGTAATGGCCGCGCGACCTACGACTTAAGGTACGAACGACCTAAGGAGACCGCGAGCTAGGAAACCACCTAGCGAAGGAAGACAGGGCGACCTAATCGATCGCGACCTAGTGTGTTAACGAACTAGGAAAGCGACCTAGCGATGTTTTTAGATCGCCGAGCGACCTAAGGGATAAACGAGCTAAGGGGCGAACGACCTAAGCCCAAAACGAGCTATATGCAGGCAGAGGCTTTTCCACGCGAGCGAGCTAGCAAGGCAGAACGATCTAAGCCCAGATTTTTGCCAAAAACACTAAAAATTGGGGTTTTGCACCAATCCAATCCAAACCAAATGCAAATGCACATGCTAAAGTGATAGGAATTCATTCCCAACAATCCAAGATAGTCATAGACAAGAATGTGAGATAAAAATCTCACCTTTTCACGGAAATTGATGGAGATGAAGTTTGAAAGCAAAGCAAGAACAATCACAAGCTTGAATCAATGTCTTCACTTTGAATTTGGAGTTGAATGATGGATTTGCAAGAGAACTTGAGCTTGGAGTTTTAATTTCCCATTCCTTCCTCCATTTTTGATGAAGCTTGAATGTTTAAGCAAATAGAATGAAGTTATGAAGAGAAGGGATTGGGCTGAGCTAGTAAGGGCAAAAGAGTTCAGCCCAAACCAAAGCCATAAGCGAAAAAGTGGCGAAAATTCCACTAACTCCAAACATATCAAAGTTTATACTTAAAAAGATCGCAAACGTCATTTTAAATTCAATGGAGGTGGTCTTGAGTCCTAATTTGACCGTATGCAGAAAGTAGCTTTTCGGACTAAGATCCGATTAACGATTAAAATATTTAAATAAGATATTCAAATACATAATCGTCAAATATGCGGGTTGTTACAGACTCCCCTCCTTAAAGAAATTGCGTCCTCGCAATATATATATAAGATGGAAATAAAAAGTAACAACCATAAAAGCATATTAACACAAAAGAAATTTGAAATAAGAAGTTCACCTCAAAGAGCATGAGAAAGTAAGTCTGGATGTGTACGCTCGATGAATTCTCTAGATTCCCAAGAGAAATCCTTAGGATTTGAGGACCATTGAACTTTAACAAGCGGAACTTATTTATTTCGAAGTCGTTTGACCTCCGAAGCAATAATTCGAATAGGATGCTGCTCATAAGTTAAATTAGGCGAAACTTCAATCACTTCCACCACACTGGGCTCAAGAATAGATTCAGAATCCCGAAGACATTTTTGTAATTGAGAAACGTGAAACACGTCATGCATGGCAGAAAACTGAGCCGGTAATGAAAGGCGATAAGCCATGGAACCAATACGTTTGTTGATAGGAAATGGCCCAATATATCGAGGCGCTAACTTTCCCGATCGACTGAAACGTACAACACCCTTCATAGGGGAAACACGAATAAATACAATATCTCCAACAGAAAATTCTAATTTCCTTCTTCGATTATCGGCATAGGATTTTTGTCTACTCTGGGCTTCTTTCATCCTATGACGAATAAGTTCAATCTTTTCTGTGGAATCACGAATGAAATCTGGACCTAAAACCAGCTTCTCACCGGCCTCAAGCCAACAAGAAGGAGATCGGCATGGCCTTCCATAGAGTGCCTCGAAAGGTGCCATACCAATACTAGATTGGAAGCTACTATTATAGGAAAATTCAACAAGTGCAATATGATCTTCCCAACTTCCACCGAAATCAAGCACACAAGAACGAAGAAGATCTTCAAGAGTTTGATTCACACGCTCAGTTTGTCCATCAGATTGGGGGTGATAAGCGGTGCTAAAATTAAGCTTTGTTCCCAAAGCTTTTTGAAGACTCTTCCAGAATCCACTAGTAAACAATGGATCACGATCACTAACAATGGAAGTAGGAACTCCATGCAATTTAACAATTTCTTTGATAAAGAGTTTGGCCAGTAGAGGAACGGTTTGGTTCGACCGAACGGGAATAAAATGGGTGGATTTAGTAAGTCTATCAACGATCACCCATAAGCTATCATGACCCGAACGAGAATGGGGAAGGCCATCAATAAAATCCATGGAAATTTGATCCCACTTCCAAATTGGAATTTCCAATGGTTGCAATAACCCACCGGGCCTTTGATGTTCGGCCTTGACAAGTTGGCAAGTCATGCAACACTTAACAAAGTTAGCAATACCAAATTTAATTCCCTCCCAATAATAAAGTCGCTTCATATCCACGTACATTTTACTACTACCGGGATGAATGGAATATTTGGAACGATGAGAATCTTCTAGAATATCTTTACGAAGATCACTAATATTTGGCACGATAAGTCTACCAAATTTTCGAATGCCACCACGAGAATCAATATCAAAGTCTTTCAAACCTTCAATATCAACTTTATCCTTAATATTTTGGCCAAGAAAAGCCAATTCGGGATCTAGCCTTTGAGCTTCAAGAATGCGGTCTAAAAGAGAAGGATGAGCCTCAAGGCTACATAAAACAAGAGATGAACATAAATCGGAAACACGATCTCGAATTTCACAAGTGGATAAGACCTCGAGATCATTCCATTCGGATATCATCATGGAAACAACCGCTTGTTGCTTGCGACTAAGCGCATCGGCAACTCGATTTCCCTTTCCAGGAGTATAAAGAATATCAAGATCATAAGATGCAAGAAATTCGAGCCAACGCTGTTGACGCAAATTAAGTTCCTTTTGAGAGAATAAATATTTCAAAGACTTATGATCAGTATAAAGTATAAATTTCTCTCCCAAAAGATAATGTCGCCAAATTCGAAGGGCGAAAACGATAGTCGCGAGTTCTAAATCATGTGTGGCATATCTAGTCTCAGCCGGCTTCAATTGCCTAGAAGCATAAGCAATAACACATTCTTTTTGCATAAGAACGGCACCCAAACCAACGCAACTAGCATCGGTATAAACAACAAAATCTTGATTCCCTTCGGGAATAACAAGAATAGGAGCATCAGAAAAGAGTTCTTTTAATTTCTGAAAAGAAATTTCACGTTTGTTCGACCAAATGTATTTAACACCTTTCTTCGTTAAGCCAGTAAGGGGCACGGCAATTTTAGAAAAGTCTTTTATGAAACGGCGGTAATAACCTGCCAATCCGAGAAAGCTACGGATTTCAGTCACGCTCTCCGGTCTCTTCCAATTTTGAATCGCTTCAATCTTTGAAGGATCCACTGATATTCCAGATTCGGAAATAATACGACCGAGAAACTTCACACTAGATTGCCAAAAGTGGCATTTAGAAAATTTTGCTTTTAATTGATTGCTCCTAAGAGTTTCCAATACAATCCGAAGATGCTTTTCATGTTCCTCCTCGGTTTTAGAATACACAAGAATATCATCAATAAAGATGAGAACAAACCGATCGAGGAAATCTTTGAAAAATCGATTCATAAGGTCAACGAAATAAGCCGGAGCATTCGTTAAACCAAATGGCATAACTAGCCATTCATAAGATCCATAACGAATACAGAACGAAGTCAAAGGAATACTATCCTCTGCAATACGAAGCTGATGAAAACCGGTAGCCAAGTCCAATTGTGAATAGACTCTAGCACCACTAAGTTGATCAAATAGATCATCAATTCGAGGTAAAGGATATTTATTCTTAATAGTAAGATCATTAAGCTTGCGATAGTCGACGCAAAGCCTAAGTGTACCATCGGATTTCTTCACGAAAATTGCTGAAGCTCCCCAAGGTGAGGAACTAGAGCGAATAAATTGCTTCGTCTCCAATTCGGATAGTTGTTTGTGCATCTCCTCATTCTCCTTATTAGACATGCGATAAGGAGGACGAGTAATAGGTTGAGCTCCAGGGATAAGATTAATTTTGAACTCAATTGCTCGCTTAGGTGGTAATCCTAAAACGGGCTCAACTATGTCGGAAAATTCACGAACGACATGAATAAGAGAAATGACATCTTCCTCATCATCATTGTCATCATCAAGAGGATTTAGAGAATATAAAGATGCCGTCAAAGTGGAGTCCGAATCTTTAAGAACAATAGAAATCTGCTTAACAGATAGTGGATGTCGAAGATAAATAGTCCGCTCAGGACATAGGATATGAGCTTCATAACGGTTAAGCCAATCCATACCCAAAATCATTCCAAAGCCTAAATAACGCATGACATGCAAATCGACTAGGAAAGAAAAGTCACATAAAATCCACATCTCTACAAAGCAAACTAAGAGTTGCGGATCCACCAACCGAATTCGCAATTCTTAATGAAGTCATTAAAGCAACAACACTTAAAGAAAAAGTGTCTACAAGTTCCTTTGATATAAAAGAATGGGATGCACCCGTATCAAAGAGAACTCTAATAGGTTGATCATGAAATATAATAATGCCATAAAGGACAGAATGAGACATACCTTGACCACGAGATGTGTTACCAGGGGCCTGAGCCACATTTAACTTTCCCTCCTTCTTGCCTTGAAGCTTAGGGCATAGATGCATATAATGATCCAGGCTTTTACAATAGCGACAAGAACGGGGCTTTGAACACTTGTTCGCAAAATGGTCCCTAGAACCACAGTTGAAGCATTTACCATCACTAGAGGAAAAAGTCTTTGCAGTAGGAGTTGCTTGTTTCCCCTTTTTATTGGGATAAGGGCCTTTGGATTTGTTTGGCCTCTTCTTGTTGTTGAAGTTTGGTTTAGCCCCTACCACTTCAACATCACTTTTCCTATCAGTCTCTTCAAGACGAAGAGCGATATCAATGAGTTGATCGAAAGAAACTTCTAATTTTAGAAGTAATGGCTTCTTGAGATTCTTGTTTAAGCCATAGACGAATCTTTGGTTCTTCTTCAATGGGGTGTTGATGTATTCAACCCTATATTTAGACAGTGACTCGAAGGATGCGACATAATCTGTCACAGAGGATTCATGTTGAACAAGGTCTATGAAACGTCGAGCCAATGTCACTTTCTCTACTTCTGGTACGAATTTTAATTCGAAGCGTTCTTGGAATTGCTCCCAGGTGAGATCCGCTTCATTAATTTCAGAAATAAGAAGTTCGTACCAGTCCAATGCTCTTTCTTGGAGCATACTGGAGGCCACCTGAACACGGTGAAGATTGATAAGATTCATGCGAGAAAAGATTTGATCGCATGTTCTTAACCAAGCCTGGACCTCAATAATAGTTTCGGAACCTTTGAATGGTTTCCCACCCAAGTTGGTATAATCGTTGCACAAACGTGCAAATCCAAACTTAGGATGAGTAGGTTCCTAATTAGGACCAGCTGCTTGAGCATTCTTTACTAAATCAAGAAGCTGTTGAGCGGTCATAAAAACTCCATCCTGGGGAGTAACAGTAGATGGTCCGGCTCTGGGACGGCCTGGTCTAGACATTCTCTTCTTTAAGAAAGAGAGAAGAAGAAAAGTTATTCTCCAAATAAATATCAAGCAATTCTTGATAATAAAACAAGGATACATAAAAGGAAATAGGATGAATCGGTACGAAGACTCGAATTAAATCCTAAGGCACGACTCCTAAGTTGGACTTAGGACGATGATCCTTGTTAAGTTATTCTACATTGTTCCGAAGTTTGGCTCTGATACCAAGCTGTGACGCCCCACCTCTATACCCACGCTAGCCAAGAACACTACGAGGTAATGCTGTCAACTAGCTCGAAGAATAAGGCTGTTGAGGAGTGACCATCCATGTAACTTCTTTGTGCGAGCACCGATAGGTCAGATAGTATAGCATGCATTTCATTTAAGGAGGAAATCCGACATACCGATACAAACTCAAAGCTATCACACAGTGGCTATATATAATCTTCGGAGACAAATATAGAAATAAACATAACACAAATCAGTCACAGACATCCATATCACAAAGGCGGAAAAAGATATGAATATATATATATATAACACATGAAAGTGTACATCAGAGTAGTGGTCTGAAAGATCCACGATAATACAAAAGAATAGCTACAAGCTACACAAAAGAATAAGTATACATCACGGAGCCTATGTCTCAAATGTATACAACAAAAATTACTAATCTTAGTAGTTAGCCAAAAGTCAGAGTAATCCCAGAAGAGAAGTCAAGCAGAAGCACCCGTAACATCTCGGTCTGACCCGAGTATTATTTCATAAGAAAATAATAAACGGATCAGTCTAGCTATAAATATCAGATGACATGATATAGAATAAGAGATATGGCATAAACATATAATAACCATAATGGCATACTACTATAAGTATGTAAATGATAATCAACAAGAGATTAATCAATATCACAAGAATCTTCTCAAAGATCCAAATCCACAAAAGGGTAATGACACACGAATTCACCAATGCACAAAAATTGATAAAACTTATCAATGAAAATCACGAAAATTGGTGAAGCACAAATTCCAGAAATCAACACACGAAATCCAGAAATCACAAAGAGGGGGAGGCCAATCACACGAACGGGAGCATGAAAGCTCACCAACATATGTATCACACGAACGAGACGCTATCTCATGGTTGCTAACCATTAATTTTGAGCCGAAACTCAACACGAACGGCCCGAAGGCCATGGAGCGCTACCCCACATATGTGAGTAGAAACATCACACAAACGGGGTCTAGTCTCCCTCGCAGACAAAGAGACATCACTCAATTGCTAGTCTAAATCACAAAAATGATCGTCATGATCATCAACAAGTGTCAATTACACTAAGCTATTAAATATATGAGTTTAGCTTCATGTCCCATAACCACTAGCTTAACTTAAATATTTATGAACAAACTGTAGATCTTCACTAGGAAATTGTCACAAAAGGTTCAGTCGAACAAGTCCAAGAATTAACCGACGAAGTAAACGCAAGCGTTTCATACCACCTGTTTTACTAAGGCGTTTAATTAGATTTCTCATCCGAGTGAAGTAAAGGCTTGTATATACTAATAGATTGGAAAACGGTTTAGGAAAAAGAGCGTTGTAATAAAATAGAGTTGCAATCGTTTTGATGAAAGAGTTTTGATATTTACTACTAGTATTGAAACCTTTATATTTTTAAAGTGACAAATCACAAAAATGATTATAGAAAAATCAGTCACAAAAATTCACATTCGAAGATGTGAATAAAATCCAAGGAAATCTGCTCAAAATGCATTAAAGTGGAAGTAGGTGGTGCGGCCTAGCATGCCGAGCGACCTAACGAAATACAGGTCGAATGACCTAAGTATAAAGAGACGAGCGACCTAACGTCTTAACAAGGCCGGGCGACCTAACGTGATACGACCTAGTGGTCGAACGATTTACGGGTTCAGGCGACCTAAAGAAAAATAAGGTCTAACGACCTAAAGGAAATAGGGTCAAACGACCTAAGAGGGAAAACAGGTCGAACGACCTAGTGGGTTGCGACTTAGGGGGTGAGCGACCTAAGCATAATCAACCAAAAAGGGTGGCGCGACCTAATGGGTAAAGGCTGAGCGACCTAACGTCCCAAGCAAAGTCAAGCGACCTAAAGGAGTGGGCATAAGGCCAAAGTGGTACGGCCCAAGGGCTTGCGACCTAACGATGTAATGGCCGCGCGACATACGACTTAAGGTACGAACGACCTAAGGAGACCGCGAACTAGGAAACGACCTAGCGAAGGAAGACAGGGAGACCTAATCGATCGCGACCTAGTGTGTTAACGAACTAGGCAAGCGACCTAGCGATGTTTTTAGATCGCCGAGCGACCTAAGGGATAAATGAGCTAAGGGGCGAACGACCTAAGCCCAAAACGAGCTATATGCAGGCAAAGGCTTTTCCACGCGAGCGAGCTAGCAAGGCAGAACGATCTAAGCCCAGATTTTTGCCAAAAACACTAAAAATTGGGTTTTTGCACCAATCCAATCCAAACCAAATGCAAATGCACATGCTAAAGTGATAGGAATTCATTCCCAACAATCCAAGATAGTCATAGACAAGAATGTGAGATAAAAATCTCACCTTTTCACGGAAATTGATGGAGATGAAGTTTGAAAGCAAAGCAAGAACAATCACAAGCTTGAATCAATGTCTTCACTTTGAATTTGTAGTTGAATGATGGATTTGCAAGAGAACTTGAGCTTGGAGTTTTAATTTCCCATTCCCTCCTCCATTTTTGATGAAGCTTGAATGTTTAAGCAAATAGAATGAAGTTATGAAGAGAAGGGATTGGGCTGAGCTAGTAAGGGCAAAAGAGTTCAGCCCAAACCAAAGCCATAAGCGAAAAAGTGGCGAAAATTCCACTAACTCCAAACATATCAAAGTTTATACTTAAAAAGATCGCAAACGTCATTTTGAACTCAATGAAGGTGGTCTTGAGTCCTAATTTGACCGTATGCAAAAAGTATCTTTCGGACTAAGATCCGATTAACGATTAAAATATTTAAATAAGATATTCAAATACATAATCGTCAAATATGCGGGTTGTTACAGTGCGCGAGGCCATGGAGGGTCGGAGAAAATAGAGGAGGAAGAAAGAGTACTGGGTGGAGAGGTTGGAGATGGCACGGTTTTTGGGAGGAAGCAAAAGAGAATGAAATATAAAGGCACAAAAATAAAAATGGAAAAAAAATGTAAAGGCACGCTTGAACAGTCAAATAAAATGAAACATTCGAAAGTGTAAAGTCATGAACATTGATTTCAAGGAATACTAAAAGTTTATGGCTATTGGATTAGCACGGTAGGAAATGAAAAAGCAGACAACCAAAAGACACGAAACCGACACCGATACGGTTACCGTTTTTCATGGATCCCGCTGCGTATTGGACTTCAAACCACAAAATTGAATATACCGCAGAGATCAGCACGACGAGACGATCAAAATGGTATACAGATATCAGTGGTACGATTATCCTATCAAAGGTCGATAATCGGGACCGAAAATGCTGCAAATTTGTCAGAAATAAGATAAACAGAGCAACAGAATTCCAAATTTGGAGAAACGAATTATGACGTCTCACTCAGAAGATAATTTACAAATTTTCTATAGAAAAATATTCAGGTTTGGAAAAAATTTATTATCATCAATTATTAACTGATTTAATTTGAAATAGAATTACACAAGAAAATAAACTTCAGTATATTAGATGAAAATTTACCATTTGCTATGTTTAATTAGACGTATTCCAAATATTAAATTTTTAATTCAAAATTTTATTATTTAAAATTTCACAAAATTTCAATTAATTACGTTATTAAAACAGTTAAAATTTACGGGTCGTTACACTCTCCCACACTCAAAACTTTTCATCCACGAAAAGGAAGGAGGTAGGAGAATAGAAACAACCAAAAGAAACTAGATTGGAAAACAATTAATTTAAAACCATATAAATTTCATTTAAATAAAATAATATTCAATAATTGATTTTAAATTCAAGGTATTTCATTAAGTTGATTTAATTTCAATTTATTAATATTTGATACAAAAAGGTTTCTTTCAAAACAAAATTTTAATTTATCTCATTTATTATTCAATCAACCTATTATTCTATTTATCTCTCTTAACATTTTATAACTAAAAATTAAGTGTATAACATTTATTATAATCACTCAAAATTTGTTTATAAAATCATCTTATATTGTATATTATCCAATTACATATTCAACTTCTGAATAATTTAGGTAAGTTATATTAGAATGAAATTGGGTATTATACAAGTAAAAATTTTCCCAATTCAATTATTCAAGTTTAAATATTTATTCAAAATTTGGCTTTATTTTATAATAATTGAAATCACTCTTTAATCATAAGATTTAAGAATTAAATTTATGATTAATTTCAAACCATTTAGAGATACATATATATACATATTATATATATATCAAATCAAATCTATTATCATATACCTATATATATATATATGTAAATCAAGTCATACTTTAGAAATTCAAATCAATTTAATTCCCAAAATAAAAGTGTAGCAAAGCTACTGAGTGGCCACTCCTCTTCAAAACTCGAAAATGAATATCGATAATGCTGCAGTCATCACCGAAATTATTTTCCAGCGACAAAAGAGAAGAGTACTGATTTTAAACATTTAAATTCTTTGAAAACCATTTCTATTCGAAAATACTTTAAATAATATACACTTTAAAATTTTAAAACCAAAGTTTGAAATCACCGAAAATTAAATTCTCAAATTCTTGATTTAGATTCATTTCAATTCCAAATCAATTTACAAACCATGTTTATAAATTCATACATTGAACAATAGGTGATAATCAAATATTATCATTTCAAACAACCAATTTAATTAACTTGTTAATTTCAGAAAATTATACTTATATATAATATAATCATACAAATTTATTTCATTTATCAAATTGGAAAATAATATTGTGTCAGTTTGCTCTGTTCAAGTGTTTTGGAATTCCTATCGATAGCGTTGATCAAACGAATCGATCGAAAACCCAAATCAACATTAACAACTCAAACAACACAATATAAAACATTTTAATATTAATACAAATACACTCCCTCACTCGATGATTCCAGAATGTATTTCAAAATAGGGATAAAGATCCAAATTAGAGGAACTCTAATCAATAGAATTTACTAAGGAGTTAGGCTTGAATGGGAGATAAGACAATCAAATTGCGAAATAGGAAGATGGATAGACTTATATAAATCGCGGGAAACCTTAATCGGGTTAACCATGACTTCAAAAAAAATAAGATCGAGGTAGAATTCTGGAGCAAATTGATGTGCACGTAAATGTGCATATTTTTACCACCATATTTAATCTATTTAAATTAAATAAATGGTCATATCGGGTATTTTAACTTATTTAAACCAAAATTCAAATTATTTTCAAATTGTCACATATTCATCTTCATATAGGGGTAAAATGGTCATTTTTATGCATTTATTAAATTGTGTAAATTTACTTGGAATTTTCTATGTTGTTTTGTAGGAAATTTGGTGAATTTTACAAGTGGCTTCATGATAATATATGCATGCACAAGAGTGAAGAGAACAAATGAAGATGGAAATAATTCAAAGTGAAGATAATGGAGCACCCCACCTACCCACCTACCTTAATGTACAAATTAGAGGCTAGTGCACTTGCTTATGGAATTAATGGGTTCATGTACACTTAAATGATGATTAGTAGAAGCTAATGATTACTTGGCCTCCACACTTTCTCAAGGGTATTTTGGGCATTCCCCAAAAATATGAATTAGAGTTTAACGCATGTATAATTACCCCTTATGTTTCATGCAACCTCTTATTCCTGAGTCTCTCTTAGTTAGTTTTTAACTTAGAAAATAAATCAAAAGCTCTTCTCTTCTTTTCATGGCTACTTAGCCATTTTCTTTTCATGTAACTTTTTTATGCAAATTAATACATGTTCTTTTCTTTTTCTTGTTTATTTCCTTTCATGTTGTAGTGTAGATCTCTTTTCTTTTATGCAAGTAGAATAGTTCTCTTTTCTATTAGCTTTCAATTTTCTTTCTTTTTTGCTTTCATGTTGCTAGCTACATTTGTTAATCAAATGACAAATATGAGAGCCTAAACCCCTTCAATTTAGGGGTAATGAAGCTCTCTAATTATGTAGCTTCAACTATTTGTTAATTCATGCTCTCTTTTTGTGCTTAATGATGATGATAGAAATGGTTTACTAGTTGTTTTTGCTTTGAATTTGATAGCCTATATTGTTGACACCAAATAGGCCATGCTTAAACAATCACTAACACTAATTGCCTCTTCATCAAAATATGATTATGGCAAAAGAAAGTGATTTGAAATTAAAATTTGATTGTCTATATTTCTAATCAATAGTTAATAGGCCATACTTAAAATAGATTTCATTTTCATTTTCATTGTCAAGTTTCATGAAGGTTGGTAAGTGGTTTAAGGGGTGTGTCAAACTTTGATGGCTTATGTTGGCTAACTAATAGCACAAATATGCCATACTTATGATAGGCACATCAATTAAAGCACTAATGACCATAAAAGAGAGATCATGATTTCATATATGTTGAACTACATGATCTAGAGAGTGGATTTATTCTATAAATTGTCATTTAACTCTTATATTTGCATTTCTTTTCTTTTAGTTAGTTAGTTAATTCTCTAATTCTCTAGCTTAACTTTCACTTGACTTTAGTTTAATTTGATTGAATAGATTTTTAAAATCATCAATTCCATGCAGATCGACCTGTATTCGCCACGTACTACAAGTGTACGCCGTGCGCTTGCGGTTATAATTTAATTTGAAATATTTCGACGGTTTTCTAATTCGATAGAATTTCCGTCGACGAACAAGTTTTTGGCGCCGTTGACGGCAACAACTGTATCTGCACTTCACTCCACCTTAACACATCACTCGTCACTTCCTCAACAAATCCGTGTGATCAGACCACCATTGCAATAGTCAGACCATCCTGCACTACACTGCTCTATACTCACAAACCTTCAAGCATCCACCCGTACCATCCTTCCATCCAACATACTTCCCCTTTGATTAATCACAAAGCATCTCCCATACTTCAATCATCCCCTGTAAACTCTTCTGCAAACACCTCCAAATCAACTCTGCACTTCCTCCTCCTTCAACCCTGAAACAACCACCCCCCGACATCACGAACTGCATCACAATCTCCTGTCAAACTTCAATCTTACATACACTTCATATCAACCAATTCATATTCATCATCCACTGCAATATCAATTACAAAGTCTACACTGCCACAACCACCTGCAGCTGATCCACAATCAATCGCGACCTCAATCGAACCACCTTGCAATGGCCAACAGAAATCAAACCCACCTCACAAACACATCCTGAAACACTTCAACCTCAGTGCACTGAACGCCTATCTTCTCTGTTCCTCAAACTGCAACCACAGTTCATCTGAAATCATCTCCAATCCTTCAACCAGAAAATTGCCCATGCGCCTAAAACAATTACCTCCGCCCACAACTGTAGTCGCGACCCACGTAAACAACTTGCCAATCCAACTCATCCCACTGTTGCCACGAACTCCTCCAATCGCCAACTAGCAAACACCACCGACCTCCTCTAACTTCGACCTCATCATAGTCGAACATCACGAATTCGCAAACCCCAATCACCTCTACAACTTCACCTCCTCCTCTTACCCCAACTGCAATTCGCCTCTGCCAGTTCCAAGAAGAACACCGCAACTCAAATCGAACAACCCCACTGTCGTCAATCGTGAATGACCAACACAGACTGAAGAGCTCCTATTTGGAAATTGAGTGCTAATTGTGTGTTAAATTGTGTGCTAAGGATCAAAAAGAAATTTTTCTCTTTTCTGGCACTTCATTTGGTTTGGATGTGAGAACAATGATGTGAATCTCGTTTGTTGATTTTGGGGGAGAACACATTTTTATTTTATTTTATTTTCTTTTTATGGTTGGGTAGCGGGCCGAGAATTATATGGGCTGAGATTGGTTTATTGTTTTGTTTTAAATCCTTTTCTTCTCTTTTAAGTTTCCTTCCCAAAAAAAACTTTGGAATTTGTTAAAAAAAGGTGGGGTTGTTTTGAATTTGTTTAGGTTTAGTTTGTTCTATTTTTTCATTTGTTTTAGTCTTTCTTTGATATAAAAAAATTGTATATATTTTGTTTTTATTTCAGGTTGACAAAGTAGAATTTCAGAAGAAGAGGAGCTGCTGCTATAAAACTACTCCGCTTGCTTGTTTAAAAAAAAGTTTTTTGCTTTCATCTCTAGTTTGTATTTTCCTTGCATTATTGTTTGCTTGCATTTAAAAAAAATCAAAAAATTTCAAAAACCAAAAACAAAAATTCATTCGTAGTTGCATTGTTAATACACGTTTAATTTCAGTTTTTCATCTCATTTTTGATTAATAATAACATTTAGTCATCGATAACACTAAATTGTGTATTTATAAGTTGTCTTCTTTGAACAATTTAATTTCTTGGTGTCTAGGCTACGGCAGAGTAATAACCATTTATAAATATTATGGTGATTCATAAATATTATAGTGGTTGTTTCTTTGAAGGTACTTAAACCTTCGGCTGCATTGCTACAGTGATTCGTGGTGCACCGATAACTCCTGCCCGTTACCTGGCTGAGAACTATCTTGTTTATCTAAGACAATGTGTAATTATACAATTTTGTATTAACTTAGGATAAATCATTTGTAATTAACCCTTGCATTCATTTAGTTGCATTAGTTCATGCATATTTGAAAAAAAAATCAAAATTTAAAACTAAAAAAATTGTAAATATTCCTTTTCTTTTGAAATTTTTAAATCCTTTTTCTTTGAAATTTCAAATCCAAAAAAAAAATTTAGAAAAACCAAACTCCAAAAAAATTATAAAACCTTTTCAAAAAAATAAAGAAAAAATTTGAAAAACCAAAAAACAAAACAAAAGTTAATTTCTCTTTTGAAAAATAAATTTTATTTGTAAATATTATTTTTCCTTAATAAAAAAAACCAAAAAAAAAATTCTTGAAAATGTCCGAGTTTCCTTTTCCTTGCTCACTTGAATATAGTTGTGAAAACCAATATAATCCATATAATTTCACTCCAAATTCATATGGATATTTTAACAACAACTATTGCTTAAATGTTTCAAATTTTGAACCACAAAATTTTCAAAACGATGACCAACCCTCAAGTCTTGAAAAGAGCATTTCGTCTTTACTTGAAATCTCTACACAACAAAATCAAATGATAAATGATTTGTGTAATTCATATTTGGGCAATGATTCAAATCAAAGTTTTCAAAATAATCAAAATTTGAATTCACTTTAAAATTCAAACGATTTCGATTATTACCCATGCCAATTCAATTTCGAACTCCAAAATGAATTTCAAACTCAAAATCTTTGGGAACCATTGCCTCCGACCCCTTCAAAAGCTTTAGGAAGCGGCTTGTATTTATAAAAACAATTGAACCTCTTGACAACATCGATGCCTTTGATGCCATCGGAAGGTCTCTTTCGAAATCTACTTCTTTAAAACAAAGGCGGCAGCTCTCTTTCGAAACCATAGCTTTCGACTATGTCGAAAGCTCTTTAAAGCTACTGTAACAACCCGCATTTTTGACCGTTCAAGTCGACAAAACATACACACATGCCGACTCAAACAATCCAAAATATAGATAGTTATTTGGGTTAAATAAGAAAAGAAAAGAAAGAACAGAAACAAACTCAGAATCTCGCAGCGGAAGGAACAAGATATAATAATAAAATAAAAGTTCATGAAGCTGTTAAATAAATAAATTTGATTATTATTATACATCATAAATCAGAGTTACATACATATCGGAGATAATACAATAATGCAGCGGAAAAATAATATGGTAGTAGAATACAAATGATGTAATACTAAACTCCGTCTTCGTCCTCCAAAATAGATCTTCAACCTTATCTGAAATGCTCAGGCTGACCCGAGCGTAATGAAAAGACAAAACACTCGAGTCAGGACTAAAATATCTCATGTAAGTCAAATCGAATAAGAAAATATGAGTGTGACGGCGTCAGAGATGTTTACGGGGTTTGACATCTCCTATCCAGTGTCAACGTGAGTGCAATAACTTAAGAGATGTTACGGGATTTTTCCATCTCTCAAGGATCCGTTAAACTATCTACTATGTAGTACAATACGCTATTATAATACGTCTACATTAAAGTAAAAGTATTAAAATAGCGTTAAGCCATGGCCCATTCCACCCTTAACATAGTTTATATTCCCAAGAGCATATACAAGACCGTAGTTTCCCCAAAACCGGAAGTCACCAGAGGGCAATCCATATACTAAAGGTACAAATCAAAATCGTAGTGGTCGCGAATAGGATAATCAGTATGACAAGGTTCATGAGGCAATACCAACTAGGATACTAGTAGTTGCGTGATCCGGACTGATGTTGGGCATAGCAGCTACTACCCCAACACCGCGAAACAACACTCCCAAAATCGAGGGGTGCACCCAAATCGAATCACAAAAGTAATAGACATGGTAACGAAGAAGTGTGTCCGCTAGAGGTGGCGAACCTCAATGGCCCGGCGCGGCTCCTGTTTTAGTCATGTCAGGGGTCATCCAATATCGTTCTCTTTCTTCAATCAACGCGTTCATCAAACCATCCACTTCGTTCTGGATCAACACTCCACGTATACTAGTTATTAAAGTGGTTTTCGGTATCGACAGAGAGTATGTCCATATCCGATCCCGGTCTCTTTAATAACTACGTATTATTACACCGATGACTCTTTTACATTTTCAAAATCAATTCATAATTGATTATCAAAAATATCATATTCGCTTCAAAAATAAAAGCCTTTTCAAAATCATCATATCTACTCAAAGTATACGATTTCATTTCAAAATCATTTTTGCCTTAATATCTCATTTCAATTTCAAAATCGTCCTATCTACTCAAAATATACGATTTCATTTCAAAAATCATTTTCGCCTTACTTTTCACAAAACGATTCACATAAACTTGAATTCCAAAATTTAAAATTTAATCCAATTTCAAATCATCAATTTCAACTCGATTCAGCTTCTCAATAAACCATTTCAAATTATCAATTTCAAATACATATTTTAACCACAAAATAAACAATTTCACTTCCAATATATTTTGAAACTTTAAATATTTCACATTTCAAAACAGTTCATATATTTATATAAGAATATAAGATTCGCTTTAAAACCATTTCGTATTCAAATTAGAATATACTTCAAATTAAACATCCGTATTAAGTAGTTTACTTAATTTCTGGAACAATTCCAATTCAATAAACTTAGATTAACATTCGGATTTCAAGAATTCATTTAAGTATTAACTTCCAAATCAATTTCAGTTCAAATCCTATTCAAATCAATTTTATCTTCAAATTTAATTCAATAGTTTCAATTTAGTCCAATTCACAAATTTCTTTGAATTTCAATTAAATTCCAAATTAATTAAATCTCAATTTCAAATCAATTTTCAATTCCAAACTCAAACTTGAAATATCATTTCACATAAATTTTCTTAGAAATATTCAGAGTTCGATTAAAAGTCCAATCTTTTAAAAACAAATCAACTTTCGAAATTTACGCCGTATTTCAAAAAAAAAATTTCTTAAAAATCTAAACTTCGAATAATTAAGCAATTTCATTTACCAAGTTTAAATTCCAACATCTCGAGCTTCAATTCAAAATAATTCAATTTCCATAAATTGGATTTTTTTCTTAAAATCAATTCATTTAAATAATTTCAAATTAACTTTAAAATCATTTAATTTAACCAACCCGGTGTCCGTATATAATTCTATAACCTATGGCCAAGTGGTTAGTTATTTCAATTAAATGTCAGGGATGAATATATATTACTTAAACCAATCACAGTGTCATGTGCATGTATAACAGGATATATATAAGCAAATAAACATCCAAACATTTAAATATCAACCAATAGCATCCATCGAAATAAATCATCCAGTAGTCAATACAATTCACGACAATTTCATAGTTATCAATATCGGGAAATTTTATTTCAATTAAATCCTAATTTCAATTTACTGTCAATTTAAATTTTCAACGGTGAATTCACACGACAATCTATATGACAATTAAATTTTTATCAAACAACGACAAATAAATTCATATCACTTCATAATGTCAAATTTAACTACCATAAAGATATTCAGTACATTGTGAGCGTAAAACACTCACCTTGATTTTCTGTTGTCGCCGAGACGTTCCGGTTTGGAACTAAAACTGGACGACGCCCAACTTTAGCCCAAATTTCCACCTTCTCCAAATCCATCCAAACTAGTTTCATTTCGAAGCTCTCATCATTACGATCGCAACGCAAAAAGTTTCGTTCCAATCGGACCTCGTATGAAGAAGTTATGCATTTTTAAAGTTTGAACGAATTAAAATATATATAAATTTACATTTCCTTTTATATTTTTACCACCTCAACACATCTGGGCCGTCCATTTTAAACCCATCAGATCTGGCCGCACAAGATCATCTTCCTCCTCACGTTCTCTTCCAGGTTACACACGTACAAAACAAAACCCATCTCCATTAGCTAGGGTTACGTGCCACCGCCTCCACGCTTGACGAAACTTCATCAAACTACCGCCATTCGAAGCGCCTCGGCCACCACCACCATGCCTACCACCATGATGAACTCGGCCCCACCATTTGCACGCATCTCGAGGCTGAACGTCCACTGTTCCAGCCCCCATAGCCTCCACTACGTCGCGCCATACCCCATCATCTCCGTATGGATTGAAAGCTCTCTTCGTGCTCTTCAATTTGTTAGTTGAACGTTTCTTCTAATTGTCTACAGATTGAGAGAGATTAAGGGAAGAAAGAAGATGAAATTCTGGTCATTGGCTATAAATGTGGCGGCTACAAAGAGAAACCCTCGTTCTTTTGCAAAATGAAATAAGTGAGGGGCTTTTATAGAAAAATACGCGACACTATTCACCCGAAATTTTCCGAACTCCAAACGAAGCATGCCGGCTGGCGTTTCTAAGGTTTACCCCATGTTCCGAACGCAATGGAACATGTTTCGGAGGCTAATTCGGTCATCTGGGTGAGTTACGGAGAAAAACGATCAGTTTTAAATTAAACCGATTTCGATGCGTTTTGGCTTGCCCCGGACAAACGGTAACTCCGATTGACACAAAATTTGAAACCATACAATAATATCACATTACGGATCTGATGAAACTAGTTTCGTCGAAATCCAAGACTTTTTGAAAAATGACTATTTTAACTCGCCGAATTAAAATTAAAACGATTTCGATGCGTTTCGAGCTGCCACGGTCAAACGATAACTCTGATTGCTACGAAAATTGAAATCCGACAATAACAAACTATTACGGATCCAATGGAACTAGTTTCGTTCAATTCTGAGACTGTTCGAAAAATGGCTATTTTTCAGTCGATAATTAAATATTAAAAATATTCAATTTTCACAAATTAACTTTAAATTCAATTTTAAAAGTTCTATAACATTACTATAACTCCAATATGATAAGATAAAATTTTACAAATCATTTTCAATCATATTCAACTCGATTTACAATTATTTCTGAAATTTAACTTATTAAATTATCGATTTAATTGTCTAATTAAATCCAATATTCGAAAAATAAATTATTCGACTGTTTAATTTCAATATAAAATTCCCAATTTAAATTATTAACTTTTAAATCAAATTTCAATTGTTCACAAATCCCATTTTTAATTTCACAGTAATTAACAATCTTCTACAATGCAGTTTTCCATTATAAATCCAATATAAAAGATTATATTAGATTCAGTGTTCAATTATATTTTAATTCAAATTCAAGTTACTTAATTCCAAATGAATTCTTTTATTTCGATTTACACTTTCATTATTGAATCAACCATTTACTTATACATTATTATCAATAGTTTATAATTCATTTACTTTCATTTTCTTCAGCTATCATCTTATTTAAATTCACAGTAATATTAAATTACATTCATTTACGTTGATTTCCATATTATAACTTCAATATTAAATGTAACATTTTATTTATTTCGTTGTTTACAATCAAATTCAATTCAATTCAATTACTTGTTACATTCAAATTTAAATCTTTACTTACGTTCAATTACAAGTTAACATCTTTATCGAATTACAGTTTCAGTTATTATCTGCTTTCAATCAACTGTAATATTAAGTTACATTTATTTATATTAGTTTCAATAACATAAACTTCCATTATTAAACCTACCATTTTATTTATTCTTTGTTTACAATCATAACCAATTTGGTTTACAATCAAATTCAATTCCTTATTTACATTCACTACAAGTTAACATCCATATTTAATTTACAAATAAGTTATTTCAGAATTCAGTTTTGTATTTTAACTTGTAATTCACATTTAACAACACAAAATTTTATTTCCTTCGGATTTTTATCCAAAATTTTCATTTTAATTGTCGTATTTTTAATCTATTGGAATGAAAAGAATAATGGTATAATTTTCTATGAAACCAATAAAAATGTTTGTGCAAGTTACAAGGAATACATGAAAGAGATGTACAAGGTATGGGGATCACCATATTTTGTATAGCCTATTTCAAAAAAAAAAAATAAGTCCCTTGTAATTTCACATAAACATGAAATCCTCTTTTAAAAGATTCATAGAAGATTTTAGCATTAATAATTTCTCATAAGAGAAAGCAGTCCCAATACATTAAGTTATGAGACCGTTAGGTGTAATAAGAAGATGTTTTGAAAACACATAAGGATATTTTAAAGATATTCTAAAAGAAAATAGTTTGGTGAAAAAGTAAATAAGTGTTTGGAAAACTTAATAAAAGTAAAATTTGAAAATTCAAATTTTTATAGAAAAGTAAAAAGGTCTTTAAAAGAAAACGAGGAATAAGTTTTGGACTTAAAAGTTTTTCCCTCTAGGTTTGGGAAATAATGTAAATTCAAAAAGCTGTGAAGATGCAAGTCTAGAAAGATAAGATTTTAAGTAACATAGTATTTTTTAATTTAATAGAAACTTAAAGATAACACTTTTAAAGACAAAGGTTTTTGGATTTGATGTTTTAAAAATTTAGAAACCTTAATCCTTAAAATAGAACTATAAACACTGAACCAAAATCCTAAATGTGAAGTAGATAGGAATCATTTCCTAGGTGTAATGGAAAAGGTGTAAGGCTACAAAGGAGACAACAGTAATTACTTTTGGAAGTAATAATAGAGTTTCTGTAGAGTGTATATGACTGTAGTGAGAACCTAGGAATGTTGATTCATGTGAGCAGACTAAAGAAGAACAGTAAAATAGAGTTAGTAAAATTGTAAGACACACATGGTTGAGAATGGATATTCCTAATTTTGGAAGAACTTAGGAAAAGCATCTTTCTTTAGTGGAATTCACATAAGATAGTAGTTCTCAAGCAAGCATTGGAATGGCACCTTCCGAAGCTCTTTATGGAAGACCGCGCAAGTCGCTTTCATGTTGGATAGAGTCTATAGAGATTAAAAAGACTTCGGAGAAGATTAAATTGATTAGGAGAAAATGCGTACTTCTTATCCACATCTCTCTTTGGTAGTAAATTTCGAATTTCCTATTTCCATCCTTAGTTTTGAATAGGTTCTTTCTTTTATCATCCTTTGGAAGGGTAGAACTTAGGACTTTACCCATGGATGGTAGGATTTGATGTGAATGATGGATGCAAGTGGTTGCAAGTGTTTGCTAGTGGATGCTAATGGACGCATATACTTACACAAGGCACTATTATCTCTTAGGGATCGGCCTAACTAGGACACTTGAGCATATGCATATGGATGTGTGCGCATTTACATTTTTCTTCATGTTCATGGTTGTTATAATTGGATGTTTATCACATGGTTGTTGCATTTGGATGATGATTGTAGCACGCATATAGAACTATCAGTTATCATTAGGAATTTTTGCATTCATTTGGATACATAGCACGGACATGATTGCATAAAAGGAGGTCAACTGAATCAGTGGACCTCCTAATCTTTTGCGTTAGTTAGGGACATTAACACTACACTAATTGCATAAGTATCATAAATTTCATTAGAAAAAATTAAGGACAAAGGATGAATGGATGATGGTTGAGTAATTGGTTGTAGAACTTGGATGAAAACATTAGTTCATTCTTTTACCCTTAGAGATTTTGGGGACAAAATCCCTTAAGGAGAGGAGAATGTAACAACCCGAAATTTAACCCGTAATAATTAATTCGTTAATTAATGAAATAATAAAATAACTTTGTGAAATTATCAGAATTGAGCCACGAGAGTTGCACCAATGTGTCCGTGGTAATTTTATGGTCAATTTCCATATATAGAATGTCAGAATCCGAGTTAATATAAGCAAGTTACGAATCAAACAAGGAAAAAAAATATGGGCAAGGTCGACCAAGAGGTCGACCTAACCATCACCTAGGTCGACCTAGGGGGTGAAGTTCGACCTGGCGGTCGACCCGCCATATTATGGTGAGCGAAGTTTTATTTTGAGGCGGTGCGATTATTTTATACGTCATTTACATTCTTTTGCTCCATCTGGTCCCTTTGTGCTTCCGTCCGACGGCTCATATTCAGCCTATGACGTGGTTGCATCCTATTCAATCTCCAAATCTAATGGTCTGAGATCCACTTCTATCCCTATAAATAAGACCCCAGGCCTAACACTTTTTCTCATTCTAGATTTTCTCCGCTTGGGTTCACCCTTTCAGAAAGGACCCTAAAAGGAGAGAATAAGCATTCAGCTATTGTTTCCATGATGATTGGAGAATGGAAAGTTCTTGAGACTCTTTCCATGTGTGATATTCGTGATCGTGCTTCCACATCCAACTCTCCTATTCTATTATATAGCATGCAAGCTCGTCATACTCTTCCAGATCGGATTGTCGAAGGCCTAGATCGTCACAGCTACTTTTTAATAAAAATATTTTAATACCCTCAAGTGGATTCGGGAAGACCAAAAGGAAGAGCTTAGGACCACAGGTGAGTGATTGTAATTATTTAGATTTTTAAGTAATTTAAAATAATATGGTTTCCAATAGTTGTAGTTTTACTACGATTTTTGAAATAACCTTTTTAGTAGTTTATTTACAGTTTATAGAATTATTTTCAGTCTATTTCTTTTAGCTATTCTTTTCGGTTAATTTTAGCTTATTTCTGTTAATTATAGCTTTTCCATTTATTTACAGTTTGCTTACAGTATTTTAATTTTTTTTACTATTATTTATGCGTTATTTACATCCTTTTCCTACGCATTGGATTTTCTTCTATTTTCAGTTTTCTTTTATTTCTCCTTCTTCTTCGCGTATGGATTAGAGTAAATTAAACGCGAATATGGATTAAAATTATAAGAATACTGAAATAACGGAAAATAAGATGTAAATTGTAAAGACTAATAAAAATGGAATTAAGACTGAAATTGAGCCTAATTATGATATTAATGTTAGAATTTGACTAATTAAAGATAATTGGCTTAGTTATAACTTAGAATTATAACTAAAAAGAGCATAAGATGAAAGAAGCTTATTTTTACACTTAGACCTTGGGTTAAGTAATAAACATGATTGTAACATAGGTTATAATAAGAAATAGAACAGAATGAGGCTTATTTTAAGACTTAGGATAAATTAATAAGCACGGATAGTAAGAACAAAAGTAATGGCTTATTTAAATGATTTATCTAAGTTAATAAGCAAGGAATTAAAGTAGGACCTATACTAAATAACATTCCCCTATTTCTATGGACACCGTGTTTCACATAACCCTGAAGTGAAACGAGGTGTCTCATATAACCTTGAATTAAGAGGAGGTGTCTTACATAATCCTGAAGTGAGACGAGTGGCACGCTTATGTTAATAACGGTAATAAATGGTCAATAAGTAGAAGTCCAAATTATGGGGATTTGGGCAAGGGGCGCAACTAGATATTGTTTGGATGACAGGCTAGTACCAATAGCATTTCCCCTATTATTTCTATGGACACGGTGTTTCACATAACTCTGAAGTGAAACGAGGTGTCTCACAAAACCCTAAAGTGAGACGAGGTGTCTCTCATAATCCTGAAGTGAGATAAGGGGCACACTTATGCTGGAGCTTGAGGTAATAAGAGGACCCAATAGGTGGAACAACAGGTAACGCGAGCTTAGTGGTGGTCAAGCGTGCGACCTCCAGTGATGGCTCATATATCATTATGAGTTCCAAGCGCTTAGTGTGTGCCTTTTGTAGGCACCAATGTCTACTGCGTAGGGAGCTTTAGCTTCCGGTCCATAGTAGATTCTATGGAGGAATTCGGCCTAATCTTAGCAGCTATCAAAAACAAGTGCAAACAATCAAAGTTAATCAATTGTGTTAATTTAGTTAAATCGTATTTATTTCCTACTTATTCCTTCTTCATATTTCCTTTGTTTCCTTTATATATACTAGAACTGTTAATTAAGGTCTATTACTTTTACTTTTCTTAATGATTCTAGTAATTACTATCATTCACCAGACTTTTAGTCTGACCCACTCCTCTATTTTCCCCTTTCCCCCCCATAGGCAATCAGGGGCAAGGAAGATAGACCGCAGCTTCTTGGAGACTTGGAGACCCTATCATGTATTCCTTCTTTTTATTTCCAGCATTTTGTTCTTTTATTGTACTGGCACTATATTGAGGGAAAGTTTGTGTTTGTACTCTGGTTTTTCTAATGAGACCGAGATTTTATTTTCATAAGACAATTGTATTTGTTATTTGGAACATATGTGGTTTGTCTAAAGTATTTATGAAGTATTAATTTTTAAAATCACTTATTGTTTTAATTACTTCCGCTGTATTATTATCTATCTATTTTGTCTTGTGAATCTTAGTCTCTGCTAGCTTTAGTTATACCTACAACGCACCACATCTTTTAGTGTGTCCTTTTGGATATACTAAGGGGTGTGGGGTGTTACAGTATAAAGGCCGTATATGGGTGATTCTTGACTCATCAGTTTGGGGATATCAAGTATTTGACACAAGTTCTCAACATATTACATCATTTTTATATAATTAGGGTGGTTTCTAATGTGCTCTTTCTTTTGTATACGGTAGCAATTCTTACTTAGAGAGGGAGGAGCTATGGGATCGCCTGAATCAAAACGCTTCTCAGATTCACATG
Source organism: Allium fistulosum (assembly GCA_030737815.1). Classification (NCBI taxonomy): domain Eukaryota; kingdom Viridiplantae; phylum Streptophyta; class Magnoliopsida; order Asparagales; family Amaryllidaceae; genus Allium; species Allium fistulosum. The sequence goes on along the minus strand of CM060904.1, from coordinate 283,928,297 downwards.
CCATGGATGGTGTTTGGGGATTTTAATAATGGTTTGAACCCTAAAGATAAGAAGGGAGGACTTCCTATACTTTTCTCTTATCTTTCTGGTTTTAAAAATTGTATTCTGCAGTGTAATCTTGTTGAATGCAGTTTAAAGGGTGTCGATACAAATGGCGTAAGCGAGGGATGGCCAACAATATCGGTAAAGTCTTAATCAATCCAGATTTTCTGACAATATATTCAACTTTATCAGCTATTGCTATGCCTACAACGCTCAGCAATCACACACCCATTATTATTGCCTTTTCCCAACTACCCACAAATTCAAAAAGGTATCTTTCCGATATGTTAACTCATGGTGTTACAAGCCTCGATATGATTTATGTGTTTCAGAGGGTTTCAAAGCATCCACTTGGGGGAATTGTGCTCAGCAATTTATTTCAAAATTGAAAGCCGTCAAACAAAAACTAAAGAAATGGTGCAAAAAAACAAAGACACAGGTATCAGTCAATGAACTTACTACTAAATATAGCATTGTTTTCCAGGAACTGGATGCAGATCTAGAAAATAAGGATTTATATGATTCTCTCCTGAAATTGAGTCTCAAATTGAGGGAGCATCGAAAAATTGAATATGAAGCTTTACTTCAACGACGTAAAACACTCTGGCTGATAGAGGGTGATACTTGTTCTAAAAAAAATTTCTCTCGCATGTCCATACGACAGCATCGTAATAGAGTGCAGGCTTTGCTGTCCCCCACTGGAGAATATATTTATGATCGTGAAAAAATAGTTCAGGAATCTCTGAACTATTTTCTCAACTTATACAATGGGACTTTTAGTATTGCATTCTCTTTAATAATAACCAGGCAGGTGATAAATTCTAAAGGGATACTTATCTTTGCCAGTGAGCTAGGAAGAGATGAAACTTGCATTATGGTCCATTGATGACTTGAAAAGCCCAGGCCCGGATGGTTTCCCTTTAAAAAATTTCAAACTGCATTACGATATGTTACAAGATGAGATTTTCAATGTTGTTACTGAGATATTTCATATTGGTAAATTAGCACATGGCCTGAATCATACTTTTATTACTCTTATCCCCAAAAGGACAAACCGTAGGTTATTTCAGACTACCAACCTATTTCATGTGCAAATGTAATTTACATAATTATGGCCAAGATAATATGTCATCGAATAAAATATTTCCTGCCCTATCTTATCTCCCCTAATCAATATGCATTTATTCCAAGGAGATATATAGGGGAAAATATTTTACTCGCCCACGAAGTGCTTAGTAATTTTAAATTACAAGGAAAACCCAATATATGCATTAAAATAGATCTGAAAAAAGCATATGACATGATAAATAGGCATTTTACAGGTCATATGCTTCAAGCCATTGGCTTTCCTTCCTCTTTAATTAGTATCATGTTTGAATGCATCAACACTCCAACTTTCTCTATTCTTGTTGATGGTAAGCTGGAGGGATTTGTAAACTCAAATCGAGGACTGCGTCAAGGTGATCCGCTATCCCATATTTATTTTGCATCACAATGGAATATTTATCTCTACTTATGGAAGATGGTGTTCTATTGGGCAATGTCTTCCCCCTAACTAAAATTACTCCTATAGTGACACATTTATTATATGCGGATGATGTGATGTTCTTCTTGGAGGCATCAACTAAAAATGCTATTGAAATTCAACGCATCCTACGTGCTTTGGGTGAGACTACAAGTTTACTTATTAATCAACTTAAATCTAAAGTATTTTTTAGCCGTAGTGCATCACAAAGAGACGAGACATTACACATATTGGGTATGGAGGAAGGAAACTTACCTGTAAAATTTCTTGGTGTACCACTATCTACTGATTATGTCAATGCATCTCAATGTGCCCCGCTTCTTCAAAATGTTTCAACTCGACTAGAAAGTTGGGACAGCCATTTTCTGTCAACTGTGGGCAGAGCTCAACTAATACAGTCTGTCATTGTCCCACTGGTCCTCTACTGGTTACTAATCTATCACCTCCCTACTTTGACTCTACAAAAATTTGAGTCCATGTGTGCCAATTTTTTCTGCGGTGGTAAACTTCATAAAATTGCTTAGAGTCTGCTATGCAGGCCCAAATAGGAAGGAGGAATCGGTCTGATACGACTAACAGACCTTTGGGAAACTGTTGTTTTAAAGCTATCCTGGAATTTATTAACTACAGACACATTATGGTCTTGCTGGGTTAAATAAATATGTAAAACAGAGCAATTATTGGAGTATGGCTACAAATAATAACCTCTTCTGCCCAATGAAACACATGCTATGAGTCAGGGATATTATGAGCCCATTACTAAATAGACAAATTGCTAATGGTTATTCCACCTCCTTATGGTTTGATCCTTGGATCAACCATAAATCATTGGTTGACCTATTAGGCTGGCACAGATTGGCGACATGTTCATCTAGCACAAATATCGTGTCCTCCATTATTCAGGGTGATAGATTAGTTCCTGAGCTTCTTTCTGAAACACGAGAATGTGCACAGCTAATTCGACCACTGATTTTACAAAAGAATGCTACAAATGATTATTGGGAAATTTGTGGTAATTGGCATTTTAATTTCTACATAGTTCATGATGCTATTCGACCAAAATACCCTACTATTAACTGGGCTAAAGTTGTATGGAATTCACATAGTGCTAAAAATGTCCTTTTGCACTTAAAAAGCAATTATGCGACGACTACCGATATTAGATAGACTCGAAAATTGGGAGATTTCAACTAATACGAGATGTAATCTATGTAACGAAGAACGGGAAACTCATGAACACCTTTTTTCACCCGTACTTACAGCAAATACCTCCTGCCTCTCGTTCTTTTGAAACTCGATTTACACATGCCCTACGATATGAATATAGCCTCTCTGTGTAATCTGCTTCTCGAAAAGCTGCAGCGCTCCTCCTTGCAGTTTAAAGTTTCCCGTGTCGCATTAGTTACAGCTGTTTATGACATTTGGGATGAACGGAATCGCCTTATTTTCGACAGAAAGAAGATGGAGAAAATATATCGAGCGCGGCTGCTGGAAAATGACATTAATTGCCGAATTACGAGGATCATGTCACGGCGCCAGCTCTCAGATGCGGACCACCATTTTTTGAGGCGATGGGGAATAGATCTGAGTGATAATGGATGAGCGATGGGAAATTTGTTTTCCTGATGTTATAGTATAGGGTTTGTTTGATTTGGGCCATTAGCGTTTTTTTCTTTGTCGTAATGATGTTTTATGCAACATTCATTTTGACCCAATAAATTGTGTTTTGACCTTCTATTGTGAAATACACAAATTGGTTCTTATGATGTACTAAAGGCTTGGTGGTATAGGAAGCATTGCTTCTTATACTAAACACTCATCTGGAGGTAAGGAAAACATAGATTTCAACATTTTTGTTGTAATGGATGTTTTCGGGGAAGTATGGAAGGCATGGACTATAACACTGTTGTTATAGTAAATGATTCAGAAAGGAAATGTTTTATATAGTATATGGGATGTGTGTGTGTGTGTGTTTATATATATATATATATATATAATTAATCAAATCCCTATACTAGCGATTTTGCATTGTCGTAACGATGTTTTACGCAACATTCGTTTTGACCCAATAAATTTTGTTTTGACCTTCCATTATGAAATACACAAATTAGTTCTTATGATCATACTAAAGGCTTGGTAGTATAGGAAGAATTACTTCTTGTACTAAACACTCATCCGAAGGCGTACGAACTCTGGAGTTGTATGGTTATAGAAATCTATTTGACGTGTCTCCAAAGTGGTAGTGTTATTAAATATACTTATACCATTGATATAAGCATATGGGAATGTTTTCCAATATCAAAGGACTGAAATGGTTTTGAGAATATATCTTTTAAAGATAATTTGAAGTAAATATTTGGAAATTGATTTAATTGATAAAATATTAATTAAATGGGCTTAGTGACTGCTTATGTGCTAGATTTTATTTGTTGCTTTGGTTGTTAAATAACTGACTATCAAATTTGGCCATTTTTGGTTCCTTGACTTAATATAGGAACTGATTAGTCATGCACTTAGTACGAAGCCAACTGAGTAGGCTTGTTTATCGTTTGATGTTAAGAATGTTGATTCGAGTAGTGCAGAGTGACTATGGTACTCCAATCTACCGGGCTTCCTTCTTAGCCAAAGGATAGCAAGTTGAGAGTTAGAAACGTGATAAGTCTACGAGACTTGGTTTCCATATGAGGTTGAGGACCGCTTTATCATTGTTGGTCCGGAGAGACCGGGGTAGGATTTATCCGAGAACCACTTTGGACAAATATATGCGTTTGAAAGTGCAAGTTTATGATGATGATTTTTGAAGACGGAGATCTTTATGATGCAGAGCTACTTGCCACTAGATTCGTGTTGCATATTATATATATATATGGTGCCAGTAGTGCTTCCTTATGAAAATCTACGATATGCAATGACTTTTAGCTACTAATCCTCGAGGTAATTCCTGATGGGATGTGGTAGGAGAGCGCCTTCAGTTTGTCTTGCTCATGAACAACTTGTATGGACGAATGTCTGACGTTTCATTTCTAATTGCATTGATTGATCTCTATAAACGTACCATCTGTTTTGTGGTGGAGAAGGCAACTTATCTTAGCTTAATACCCTTTCCTGAGATGTACGAGCTTAGGAGTTATACGTTTGTAGAAATCAATTGTGTGATTGTGGAAATGGCAATGTGGCATTCAAAGTAGAATGTGCTGCATGAAAGGTAAACATTACCTTAAGCCTCATTACCCGGTAATGGCTTAAACATGGTACGCCGTAAGGCTATGTGGTTCATAACCATTAGGGTATGATCATCACCTTTTTAGATAACACACTATATGACGGGTATGTGGTGTATGCTATTAAATGCCTCGAATAGGTCGGTAAAGACCAGGGCGATGACATATTAGGTTTCTATCCAGGCCATGTATGAGTGCCAAATAGGGATAGACCGGCCTTGCCAGATGCAGTGGATTGTTTGTGTTTCCTTGGTACATTCCTCTAGAGATGTACTGTACAGATGGTAGTCCCTTATGTGCCATTGTATGGAAATCCATTCTCCAATACATGCCTGCCATTTTGTTTGTAAACCTATTATGCTATCAAATTTAACCAATATAACAATTTTGGCTATTTTAATATTATTTGTATACTAGACACTAGCATAATATAACAGGATTTGATATGAATTTTTTTGGTTATCGTAAGGTAAAAATCCATCCATATTTACGTGCGGCATGGTCTTCCAAGATACCGTTGTTTGATAAAGAAAAGTTTTTATAACTTTAAAATTCAGTTGAGATGTGTTTTCTCATGCTGGTTTACTAGGCTGATCTAGGCATTCTTTCCTTTCAATGCTCGGGTCAGATCGAGCATATTTACATATTTAGCTTTGGATGCTTCAGAGCTTTAGTAGACGAGCTGGAGGTCTTCAGGTCCTATTCACGTATATGTTTATTTTCTGCTACATTATAGTTTAAATTATCAACATATTCAGGACGGTTTATTATAACTGTCCAGGTTAATGATTGTCATTTATTGTTATACTCTAATGGATGTATATGTATGACAGTTTCTCTTTTGTAAAGTTCATTGATATTATGTTATATGTTGTTCCGCTGTGATTGTGAGATTCTGCATCGTTTTTAGTTTCTCCTTCTCTTCTTCTTTCATTTTTCTTTCCCATAACTATCCGTCTTTTTATTCAATTTGGGTTAGACATGTATGGTTTATTGTCAGCTTGAATCGTGTGGATTTGTGGGTCGTTAAAGCTTGTATCAGAGCTTCGGTTGTGCGAACACCTAGGCTTTGGTTAGGTACTCATTATAAATAAGGTAAGTAGTACCCCCATAATGAGTTTGAGTGTTTATATATATATAGATATGAGCACGTATTTGTTGGTGATTATAATAATGTTTCATATTATGTTAATTTATCTGTTGAGTGGCTTATTGATTCTGATTGGTATGTGGGATGCCACAGTATCGATAGGGGTTTCTAAACACTTGAACAAGGCAAACCGACATAGTATTGTTTTGAGAATTGGTAAATGAAATAATTTTACCTTATTTATATTTTATATATAAAAGAGTAATTTTTCAGAAATTATTATAGTTATGTATGGTGTGTTTGGTTGATTAGTGAATGATAATATTTGATTATTATCATTTGTTGTTTGTGTTCTAATAAAAGTTGTTATTATTATAATGTAAATAAAGATAAACAATTAAGAAATGGTTTTATATAACCAAAGTGAAATTATATGTAAGGAAAATTTATAAATATGATTTTTAAATAAAAAGGATTTAAAAGAAATAAAAGCACCGACTCACTTCGGTCTTTGGAAAATATTTCTGGTGATGACTGCAATAACATCAGTATTCATTTTCGAGTTTCTAAGCAATGGATTGCTACCATTGGAGTTTTGTTTTGGTAAAACTAGTTTTGATTGTAAAATTCAAAAGTATGATTTGATATAAAAAGGAGTTATGTATATATGTGATTTCAAATGATTTGAAAAATATAAAAAAACTGGGTGCTTAAATTCTAGAAGTTGTTATCTAAGTGTTCTGTTGAAAACATAAGAAAATAAGTTTTATAACTTATAAATTTTGAGAATTAGTAAGTTAAAACAAATTTTTAAATTTGTTGAATATAAATGTTAAGAAAAGTAAATTTGAAAATTGAATTATGAAATGAAATATAACTTAAGTAAAATAAAATGAATTTTGACTCAAGCAAAGTTAAGTGAAATTGAATGTGGTTTGTAATGAGTTAATGAAATGAACTAATGAAATAAATTAGTGAAATGGATATGAACTTGAGTTACAAAATGAAATTCAACTTAAGTTGTAAAGTTAAAATCAACATTAGTGTTGTATAAAATGTTTATAATAAACTGAAGTAATGGTTTTATGAAATGTTTTGTAAATGATATTAGTATTAAAAGGAATATACTAAGTAAGAAATGAATGTGAATAATGAATAAAGGAGAATGGAATATAATAAGAAACCAATTAAAATAAATATGTAAGTTGTACTTATATTATTTTATTCGTATAACTATTTGATCCAGATTCGAATATATGATTTCGAGGTGATTTACACCAATCCGAGTTAGGATTTTTCGCTTGATTATCGACTACGAACACTGGATACGGATTTTTGATTGATTTTGGGATTCTCTATCATAGTATATGGCTATGCAAGGAGAATAATAGTTTCAAATCAAGGAACCGAATCTGAGTCCGTACTAGAGTGGTCGTGTGAACGATACTAGCTCGAAAGTGAAATTGTATGATCGAGCTAGCAATCAGGTATGGTTTTGCATATGGATGGTATATGTACATCGTATGAGCATAAAATATAAATGCTAACATTGGAAAATGTAAATTAATATGGAAATGAATTAATTGGATGGGTATAATTTGTTCGATGCTCTCTCTTGTTACCTTTGCTATATTTGCATATAGTTATTGTATTAGTATATGTTATATATTGATATTACTTTCCCTATACTTGTTCTCATTGGTTGTTGAGTGTTTAGTAAGTGCGGATGGTGTATGCTTCGCATTTGGAGCTCGCTTCTGCATTATATTGATTGTATATGCTTGCTAATATAAGAAAAAGTACATATCTCAGATTACATATCGTAATTTTATTTTTTTCCCAACGGGATGCCTCATCCTTGAAAATGAGATGTATATTTGTGAATATATATATATATGTGTGTGTGTGTGTGTATTGTAAATTTTTCCGATCGAACAACGCAAAGGAGACGCTGGCGAAATTTTCCATAAATTTAAGGCGTTAGAAATTTTTTGAGAATTTTGAAAATAATGTTGATAACTAAAATTTGGATTTTGGTTTTTTAACTAAGAATGGTATAGTTAGTAACAACGAATGAATTATATTAGTTGGAATCTGTGCATGAATTTTAAAGACTTGGAACTTTTATAATCTATTTCAGCTAGTTGGTTTTGAAAAGCTAATGGGTTTGGGCCTTTTTCCAACTTTGGCAATTTCGGGGACGAAATTCTTTTAAGGGGAGAATGTAACAATCTAGTATTTTAGCTATTCGAATTTGGAATATTTAATTGATTTTAAATATTAAAAAGTTAATTTTGCAAGTTAAATAACTTATATTTCAAATATAGCATTTTATTTGATAATTAAATTGTTAAATTTAATTTTTGGAATTTTTTAAATAATTTAATCTTGAATTTATTGTGAATAAAAATGATTTCGAAAGTTGATTTAAATTCTATTTGAATAAGAATGAAGATAGTAAACTTTTAAATTTGAATTAATAGTGAATGAACTAGTTTTAATAATAATTCTTTTTAATTAATGTGTGAAAATAGTCTCATGGGCACCATCTTGGAATTCGACGAAACCAGTGTCATTTAACCCATAATAGTATATTATTATATGCCGTCGAATTTCATGGTGATCGGATGTATTGTTTGGTCATTTGAGCTTGAAATGCGTAGAAATTAATTAAAGGAATTTAATTAATATAATTTGATTTTGAAAGTTAACTTCTATATATGATGGAATTGGCTCCCGATACTAGTTCCATTGTGTTCAGAATAGGGTATTACATATAGAACGTTAGGCGGCATGCTTCGTTTGGAGTTCGAAGATTTTACAAATGAATAGTGTTTCGAAATTTTCTATATAAGGAATGTTCATTTCATTTTTGCTGAACCCTAACTAACAAAAACCTAGCCGCCATTAAATAACAACCCTATCCAATGACCATGCTCGATCGAAGCCACTCCATCCACTTTCAGGCCAAAGCTTCTACATGAAAGTTGGAGAGCATGTCACGACGAAGCTAATCAATGGTTCGATCATCAAACGGCGAGTAACGACAGTAGGAAATCACCTCTGCTCATGGTGACCTTGGCCTCGATTTGTCGTTAATTGGCAACGAATTGGGAGGGAGGACCACTAGCGATAGAGGGAGGGCGCGCATCAGCTTCGAGCTCGCGGTGGCATCCAATAGACCATAGGCAGCGGTGATCGATTTAGGCATGGTCAGTTTTCTATTACCTAGAAAAAAACATGAACGAGGGAGGGAAGGTGATCATTGGTTAAAATTTATTTGATTAGAATTTAATCATGTCAACGTTCGTTAATTTGTAACTTTTTCGTACGAGGTCCAAATTGAGCGCAACAAGTTACCTTGCGATCGTAACCGCGAAATCTACAATATGGAGTAGGATTGGATGGATTTGGAGCTAGTAGAAATTTGGGTTAAATTTGAATGTATGTTCAATTTTAATCCAACTAGAGCGCTTTAGCGATTACTGGAATTTTTGTGAGTTAACTCACCTCACTGGCCCACTTATATATTTATATAATGTGGATAATTTTTATTATAGTATTTGTTGCTTGTTTGGATGATTTACTATATTTATTAATTGGTTTGGATATATTTCCACCCCTAGAGTGGATGAGACATTATTACGTTCTGATGTATGAGCGAATGACCCTTTGTATACGATCCCGCCTTGAAGCGGTTGATTTATATTATTTGATTATATATTGTATGTGATGCGGGGGGACAAGTTGGAGCGATCTAACAGGATTCCTCACACTATTGATTCTACTTTTCCTATATATTAATATATGATGTGTTGGATGCCATATTTTGTGACATGGATATGTTGTTGCTTATTTAGTGCTATAGTAGCACTGGGCCATATTTTTAGTATTTTAAAATACAATAAAATGGTTATTTTGAATTGAAATGATTTTCAAAGTGATTTCGGAAGTATATATGTTTTAATAATTTTTAAATTATTAAAAGGAATGAATTTATTTAAAAAAAATAAAAGTATGATTTTTGATGTTATAAAAGTATAGTTTTGAGAAATACTATAAATAGAAATTTTTAATAGTTTATATAAAGGATTTATAAAAGTGATATTTTATTAATAATGATATAGATTTATAATTGGGATTTTTATTTTGTAAATGGATTTGAAATTTATTTGGTAAATGGATTTATAAATGGATTTTATAAATAAATTAGATTTATAAAGAAATAGATTTATAAGTGGATTTTGATAGTAAAATGAGTTTTCATAAAAGAATGATTTATAAATAGAATTTTATAAATAAAAAGATTTTATAAATAAAAAGATTTTATAAAATAGAAGTTTTATAAAATAGAAAGGAGATTTATAAACATAGTTTTATAAATACGGAAATGATTTATGTTGAGATTTAAATATAGATTTTTATATAAAGGAAATACATTCAATTTTTTAAAAGTTAAATAATCTTTTAAAGAAATGTTTTGAAAGGAATATTTTTGATGAAGTTAATGGTTTTTAAAGTTATAATCTTTAAAAGTAAAGTTGTGAAAATATTAATTCCAAATGGAATTTAATAGTTTGAAAAATGATTTAAAATGCGATAAGTATCGCAAACATAGATTTCAACATTTTTGTTGTAATAGACGCTTGTTGGATGGATTCTTACCATCGAACCAGCCTAGCCGAACCATCATCACCGGATCAACACAGCCGGACCAAGACATCTCCAAGTCATGCCGAACCAACCACTTACCCATGTCCAGCCGGACCAAGACATCTCCAAGCAATGCCGAACCAACCACTTCTCCAAGCAATGCCGAACCAACCACTTCTCCAAGCAATGCCGAACCAACCACTTCTCCAAGCAATGCCGAACCAACCACTTCTCCAAGCAATGCCGAACCAACCACTTACCCAAGCAATGCCGAACCAATCTACTGCCGGACCAGTCTACAACCGGACCAAGTCGTCTCCATACTAACATTCAACTCCTACCACCGAACCAAGGGAGGCCGAACCAAGACGCGCCAGGCCAGATTACGTCAGCCCAGGCCCGCCAGTTGCTGTATACCTCCAAGACCCCTACCCCCAGCCTCACTCTATAAATAGAGGGGCAGGGGTACAACAATGGAGGACAAGTTTGAGAGCTCAAGCACGGAGAGAACTTTCAAACAACTTTCTTTTACTTGTATCAAAGCTTTGTACTTGTAATCAAAAATAGAGAAGAGAAATAACATATAAAGTTGACGTAGGCACATTCTGGCTGAACCACTATAAATCTTCGTGTCTTTTTACAGTTTAGTCCCTGCTTTTCATATATTTGCATAAATCACCCAAATCACTAAGAACGACATAAGATCTACTAAATCATACAACTTTGAGGTGTTTGTCCATTTTTTGTGCAAACATTTTTGGTGCTTTCACTGAGAACTAGAGGCTCGAAGCTTCAGCTTCATCCACTTAACAATTTTCCTAACAGCATCGTCCGCCACTTGGAAAACATGCCTCCCAAACAGAGAAAAGATGTTAACAAAGGAAAAAACATCGCATCCAGCAGTCTTCCAGATTCAGCTGTCACGAATCAAGTAAATCGTCCTCCTCCAGCAACAGTAACAAATGAAGGACAGGCTAACCCAACCACTCCTGCCACAGAACAGCCTACAGCAATTACTAGGGCAGATTTGGACAGTGTTGTGGTTGAAGTAACTAACCGCTTCACGTCCCAGCAGGAAGTCTTGGTGGACCATCTCATGTCACGCTTAAGGGACGCTGAAGAATCCAACCGCAACACTGAATCATGGGGTGAGTCCCAGTCTGGAGAATCTCAGAGACAACAAAGATCTTCCTTCTTCGAAGGAGCTAACGGCAGAAGTAGCCATGGTAGGAGCCGAGACCGAGCACAGCCCGAAGTTAGACCTGAGGAAACGTTTGGTACCGAACCCAACGAGGGAGGTACCGGACGAAGGTCAACTGTAGCTGAGCCTGTCATACTGCCTAACCACGGAAACGCCGATGAACGGGGCCGAGCTAGAGTCCAGCCCGAAGTTGGACCCGAGGAAGTGCTTAGATCAGAACCCGGCAGGGGAAGATCAAGGCAAGGGCCAACTATAGCTGACCCTAGCATGCTCCCAGAAGATCAAAGGCAGCCACTGGAAAATATGAGGAATGATAGACGATACCATCCCTACAGGTCATCTGGACGGAATCAATCCCACAGAACAGAACCAAACTCATTTCTATCTGCTCCAAATTCGGATGAAAGGATGGCACGCTTATTCAGAGAGTGTGTCCAACGGGAGCAAAGAGATCGAGGGATAGGCGCTAGGGTAACCAGCCCTTTCGCCCGCAATATCGAGATTGCTATCACCCCCCGAGAATGGAAGATGCCAACAATGGAACCCTACAAAGGAACCTCCGACCCCGTTGTACACTTACAGAGGTACACGCAACATATGCTCATGAGTGGGGCGACAGAGGGAGTACTGTGCAAATGCTTTCCGCTCTTCTTAGCAGATCTTGCTACCTCCTGGTTCTGTCATCTACCCCTAGGATCCATCAGCTCATGGGAAATGTTGAAAGAAAAATTTATCAGTCAGTTCCGCATTCATGTGGAACAACCTAAGGACGCTTATTCCTTATCCAGCGTCAAACAAAAACCTGGAGAGAAGCTGCAGCAATACCTAACCAGATTCAACGCCGCAGCAGCCGCAGTCCAAGATGCCGATGAGAAGCTTATCCTAATGGCCCTCTGTAGTGGTGTGCATCCGGACACTAAATTTGCTAGAAGGTTGACAAAAGAAAAACCAGCTACTTTACCCGATTTCTTCCATGAAGCCGGGAAATACATGAGGCTTGAGGATGCTGCCATTGAGGGGCAGTCAGGACAGCAAAATAAGACAACCCATAGCAACGCCCCTGCTGTGGCAAGGGACGTTCGAAGAAATGATTCCAGAGACAATGCTGGGGGCAAGAAGGGAGAAAAGCGCCTATATCGGCCAGGACCAAGATTCGACACTTACACTCCCTTGAACGAGACCGTCGAAAATATCTTCCTTGCCACCCAAGGCGAAGTTAGATACAAACGCCCACCATACAAGAAGGAATCAGATAACGCACAGAAGTCTGGAAAGTTCTGCCGCTTCCACGAATCTCACGGGTATGATACCAACGAATGCCATTATCTCCGAGATCTGATTGAGGAACACATCAGAAGGAAGAAACTGGAACGTTATGTAAAAGGTCAGGACAGGACCCCAGCTCCTGCCAATGAAAACCCAAGGCTTCCCTCACCGGGGGCCGACAGAGGAAACCGCAATGCTAGCAGCTCTAGTCAAGAGAAGATAGTGGTCCATACCATCTCATAAGGGCCGCACATCGCAGACAGAAGCTGGAAAGAGATGGAAAGATACGGAAAGTCGATTAGAGACAATAAAGACTATGTCAATTCGGTTATAGAAGAACGCCACCCGAAGCGGAAAGAAAGTGATGACATCACATTCGGTAAGCGTGACCTAGAAGGAAGGCAGTACCCTCACATGGATCCCATGGTCATCTCTGCCCGACTTGGTCCCGCCGAAGTTTACCGAATCCTGGTAGACACTGGAAGCTCAGTAAACATCCTGTTCAAACACGCGTTCGACAAAATGAAGCTATCAATGAAGGATGTATCTCCCTGCGATAAACCACTACACGGCTTCACTGGAGATGCGAAGATGCCCCTCGGGCAACTGGACCTCTTTGTTGAGATTGGAAGCCATCCCTGCTCCGCTGTACGGAAACAGACGTTTGTGCTAGTAGAAAACCATTCGGCCTACAACGCCTTCTTAGGAAGGCCATCCTTGTCTGACTTCCAAATTTTCCTAGCCCCATGGTGCCTAAAGATGAAATTTCCAACAGACAATGGAGTAGGGGAAGTGGAAGGAGACCAGGACGTTGCTCGAGACTGCTATGTGACTGAACTTCGCAACAACCACAGGAAGGATAAAGGGAAGGGTGTAGAGATTGCCCTCTGCACAAAAAGTCTAGAAGCATAGCAACTAAAGAAAGCCCCTCCTCTTCGATATACCAGCGACCCTTTCAATGAATTAGACCCTAGGGACAAAGAGGAGGAGGCCACCGCCGAGCCTGCAGAGGCTATGGAGTTTATATCTGTAGACAAGTACGACTCAAGTAGACTATTGAAAATTGGGTCCCAACTAAAGACCGAATTGAAGGAACAACTCATCGATTTTCTCCGCCACAACTTGGATGTATTCGCGTGGTCACATGCTGACATGACCGGAATCTCCCCCGATATAGCATGCCACATATTAAACATTGATCCTACCAAGGCGCCCGTAAAACAAAGAAAGAGAAGTATGGGGGCAGAACGATCAGCAGCCCTCGATGAAGAAGTAAAGAATCTACTCGCCAATGACTTCATACGAGAAGCTATTTACCCGGAATGGATCGCCAACCCGGTGCTGGTAAAGAAGGCTAATGGGAAGTGGCGAACCTGCATTGACTTTTCCAACCTAAAAGACGCCTGCCCAAAGGATTGCTTCCCACTTCCCAGAATCGACCAACTTGTAGACAGCACAGCCGGGCACGAGCTCCTATCTTTTATGGACGCATACTCAGGATATAACCAAATTCCTATGCATGCTCCTGACCAAGACCACACTAGTTTCATCACCGACCGGGGTTTATACTGCTATAAGGTAATGCCTTTCGGACTTAAAAATGCAGGAGCCACCTACCAGCGCCTCGTCAACAAGATGTTTGCAGGGCTAATAGGACAAACTATGGAAGTATATGTGGATGACATGCTGGTAAAGTCAAGGAAAGCCAAAGATCACGTAAGCCACCTAGGCGAGATGTTTCAAGTACTTCGACAATATGGAATGAAGTTGAATCCACTAAAATGCTCCTTCGGAGTGTCATCAGGAAAGTTCTTAGGATTCATCGTTCATGCCAGAGGAATAGAAGCAAACCCTGAACAAGTCCGAGCGCTAAGGGATATCAAGATACCTTCCACTCGGAAGGAAATGCAAAGCCTAAATGGAAAAGTGGCCGCCCTAAGCCGATTCATCTCCAAGCAACTGGCCCCAAGTTTTGAGCAAGTGAATCTGATAGCTGCAACCGAAAAATCAACTTGGATGACTCCTATCCAAGACTACCTACAAAGTGGCACACTACCCAATGGGCATAACGAAGTCAAGAAAATCTTGAGGAAAGCGTCCCGCTACACAATACAAGAAGACGTCCTCTATCGGCGCAGATTCTCTAACCCGTTATTAAGGTGTGTCGCTGGGAGGGAAGCCAAGGAAATTTTATCCAACATCCATCAGGGGAGCTGCGGAGATCACACCGGAGGGCAAACATTAGCAAAAAAGATACTCCGATACGGATATTTCTGGCCCACCTTAAGCAAGGACGCCTTAGATTTCGTCAAAAAGTGTGACAGATGCCAAAAATTTGCTAAGATTCCGCGGCTACCAACAACTGAGATTACTCAAATGACCAGCCCTTGGCCCTTCGCAATATGGGGAATTGACTTAATCGACGAGCTACCAATGGGCCGAGGCGGGGCCAAATATGCTATAGTGGCAGTTGATTATTTCACCAAATGGGTGGAAGCGGAACCTCTGAATAAAGTATCTTCAGTAAAAGTTATTAACTTCTTGATCAAAAATGTTCTATGCAGGTACGGAGTCCCACTCAAAATCATATCAGACAATGGACTTCAGTTTGACAGCGAGGAATTCGCCAACTGGTGCCGAGAGCACGGAATTCACAAAAGCTTCTCATCCGTAGCATATCCCCAGGCAAACGGACAAGTCGAAGCAGTCAACAAAATTCTGAAAACTCTGATAAAAAAGAAGCTCGAAAAGTCAAAGGGCGCTTGGATGGATGAACTCCCTACGGCATTGTGGGCCTACCGCACATCTTTCAGAACATCAACGGGGCACACTCCTTTCTCTTTGGCATACAGATCGGAGGCTATGCTCCCAGTTGAAACCATTGTGCCTTCCCACCGTAGGATCCACTATAACCCAGAAGAGAAAGAAGAACTCCTCCACATGTCTTTGGATCTAGTTGAGGAGAGAAGAAATGATGCATTCCTTAAAACAGCAGCCCACAAGCAGAAAGTGGCAGCACAATACAACTCCAAAGTCAAGCATCGTACCTTACAAGAAGGGGATCTTGTCCTCAAGCGAATCTTCCCTCGCCCCGGAGCACTAGACCCAATCTGGGATGGACCATATGTAATTCATAAAGATCTCCACAATGGAACTTATATTTTGTCAACAGTGGACGGAGAGGTGTTCCAGAGGGCATGGAACATCCAGCACCTCCGTCGATACTTTTCTTAACTTGTACTGCCCATATGAAGTGAATTAACAAAGAGAATCAATGGACGTAGGCCTTTTCATGCCGAACCACTTTAAAAAACCTTGTCTCTTTTTTAACTTGTTCCTTTATATCTTGGCTACTTGTTAAACTTTATCCTTTTCTGTTGAACAAAATACTATGCGTATAGCATTTCCACTCAAAGCACTCCATGGCGCAACTTCACCTGGGAAAAACCTAACAAGTACTATGCGAATCTATGCCCTCGCCAATGAGACACTTTTGCTCCAGCATCCCTCTGCTGCGGGTTAACTCATTGCTCGCGACGACCCTTAAAGCCAACTGTAATGAGCCGATTATAAGCCACCGAGAAGGCAGACTATAGCCGAGGCAGCTCATTACGGCGTTAGGCTCGCCGGCAACTGTGAACCGACTATAAGCCCCAACATAAGATGTGGTCAGCCAGGGGCATTCACAGTTGACGATCGGCACCCACGCTAGCCGGCCACAGTAAATCGAATAATACCCACGATTACGGGCCATAATGGCCTGGGTAGTTACTGTGCACGATCTCGGCTCCGATGTGTCTTAAGTGCGGCTGTGGTAAAAAAAGAATTAACTCCCCACGGAGGCGTAAGATGGGTGACAAATGTCTCCAAGACCCACAGCTAGGGAAAGTGACTACAAAACCCGTTTGCCACGAACTTAAGCACATCGAAGGCCTTCCGTGATTGGAAGTTTTACTTTTTCACATATTTCAATTTTACTTAAAAAGCTTTTTCCCTATCCTCTATAACAATCCCTAAAGTACAGGATACAGAGTAGGAGATACTCGCCAATGGGTGAAGGGACTCACAATTGGATGGCAGGGCATTCGACTGCATTCCATGCTCGGTCATACAAGATATTCAAAACTGCCATCTACGATTAAAACATGAAAGGCGGTATTTTCTTCTTTTGTGTACAAATACATGACTATAATTTGTTCACACCACATGCTAATATTGCAAGTCATGAAATTATGTTTTAAAACCAGAACCTGACATCAAACACAATTCAATTACAAGAATATACATAGCTATATTTCTCATACGACATGTCAAAATAGCAACAAACATTCAGAAAACGACAAAATCAGCTTAAGTTAAAGAATTACACATCAAGGATGGAGCTATTTATTACAAGTAGCAAAATAATACAACCTAAAAGCTACTTTACTGTTTTAAGACTAACATATACAACCCTGTCAAGTCCACAAAAAGAGTTTTTTCCAGGTCTAATCAAGGGGCCGACTGCATTGGAGTTTTATCCTTGTCCTGTTGACCACCTGTCCAGTCAAAGAAAGGATTCATTAGTGATAAGCAACCAAGTTAATGGAGAAACTAAAAAGGAAGACTTACCAACATATGCTTTTTGGCCATCCTGTTCGTCATCATCTACTTGCACCCCTGCCTCCTCAGCAGCAAGCAACCGCATACCCTCCTTCACCGCCACCTTCTCCCCCTTGGCAAACTGGGCAGTGACCACATCCATGCTGAAGGCCACGCCACCATCTTTATCCGCATCGGCCTTGGCCTCCTCCAGAGCCCGAAGATAGATCTTAGCCATGACCCTAGGATAATCATCCATCCAGGATAGGTTGCCCTGCTTCCAGGTTCGGAAGTACATGTCCTGAAGCATTTCGTCCATCATCCCCTCATTCTCCTCAAACTCCCTCATCCGGGCCTCGGAAGCCAACAGCCTTTCAACGGCAACATCTCTCTCCGATCGGTATCTCGAGCAGTCAACCAGAAGGGATTCCCGCATTGCCTCCATCTCCTCCCTCAACTTGGCTTGAGCAAGCTCTGCAGCCTCAAGTTTCCCGGACAACTCCTCCACCTGCTCAAGATCCGCTTTTCGAACCTCGTCCACCGTGGCAATAGCCATGTCAATCCGTTCTTTGCAAGTAGCTTCCATTTCCCGCAGTTCGGCCCGGCTGGCCTCTTCCATGGTTTTCTTTAGTCGTCCAGAAGCAGCCTCATGCTGAGAAATCTGAATGGCCTGATCCGCAAGCTGTTTGGCCTGATCCGAAACCACCAATCGTAGTCGGATGTTGGCACTCCCAATCTCCTCTCCGGCCTTAACCAGCCGGGCATGATGCCCCATCAGCTTCTTAGTCTCCTCCGCCACCCGATCAATATTAGCCTTGGCCTCGTCTCCCATAGTAATTATACGAGTAGTGAGTAAATCGAGATCTAAGGACTTAGCCTCATCAAGTACCCGTACCATGGGGTTGCGAGGAAGAAGGTGCTCACCGGTGACCTCGTCAAAGGTAATATCATGGGAGCTTGGATCCAGGTCAGGATGACCCGCAAATGGATTTCGAACCAAGTCAGGACGATCAATCCGAGTGACGGTAGGATTTTCAGACAGGTGCGGAGAGAGTACGAACTCAGTATCCTCCTCTGTGATATCATGAAGGGGCTGAATTGGGGGCTGGGGGCCGAGTGAAGGTTCGGATAAGCGATGACTCCTCTTCCTCTTCTGAATACCCTCTTCAATAACCTCGAGAAGAGGACGGTAGCCGACTACATCCCCGGGACGGTGGGTTGAAGGCTTCAGCTTGATGGAAGCTTTGGAGAGCTTGTATTGTTCAAGCCTGTGCCGAAGATCTGAGGCCTTGGCCGTTTTGCCTACTCCTGATATGAAGAACAAGTGTCACAAGCTTACATCGATGCATAATTCGAAAAACGCAGTAAATTAAAAGTTAAAAAAGAAAGGAAACACATCTGTGGTTGTACAAACCCTGGAGAGGAGTAGGATACTGCAATAAGTCCTGGATTTCATTCCAGGACGGGAGCGGGTCATAAAATATTCCTAAGTCCCTATCATAAATGGAGCCCGCAGGAGTCAAAAGTTCACCTTGAGTCGTCGGAGCCACCTTGGCTGGAATAGTCTGAGGAGGCTCGCTTGCACCAGTTCCAGCCTTGTCAGCTTTCCCAGGTTTCTCTATCAAAGCCGGTTCCCCGTCCAGCCCCTCAAAAGCTTGGTGGAATGCATCATCCGTCCACTCCTGAATCTCGCCTGCTTGCCCAGGAAGCAGGGCCCCGATGCCATCACCACCATCGCCACCTTCCCGGTAACCTCCACCCTCACCTCTTTCCTCCTCTACGCCTTCCTCCTCCTGGGTAAGTGGACAATTGCTGGGGGAGGGACCGTCCGACTTCTTAAGTTTCTTACCTCCGACGGCTGGAGGTTTTGTGAAAGGTTTCCTCTTGCCACTCTCTACCGTGACACCTCCCTTAGCCTGAGCAGCCGCCCTTTCCTCCGCCGTTTCCCTCAGCTTGACTACTGACTGCTGTGGAAGGATTAAGTTATACTCCAGAAGGGTCGTGTTTCTGATCAGGTAGGCAGATGATCTATATCTCCCGAGAATAGCTTCTATCTCAACCGCCGTCTGAACCAAGCGATCAGTCTCCACAACTGCAAAGCCACCTGTCGCTAGCAAAAATGAAAATGTATGAGAAGAAGCATCGCAGCCAGAATGGAAATTATAAATAAAAGCATCAACTTACATCCACAAGTAAAACGCCGGATAGAAACAGAGTCGTCCCCGACGAAGAACCACTCCTTCTTGAAAATGCTGAATTTGGAATACAGATCCAAGACCGGCTTGAAGGTTACAGCTGACTCCAAGCTGATGTATGGGGACCCCTTCTTATAACCCCTCAGATTATATAAGTACCGGATCTCCCGGTTGGAAGGAGCACGACCATATTTCCTCCGGAAAATGACGAAGAGGCTCACCAGTATAGCATAGGAGTTGGGTTGAAGCTGGAGTGGGGCCACCTTTAGATATGTAAGGAAGCTGGCTACCCAAGCATTGAGAGGCGGAATGGCACCACACATGCAGTGGTATCTGCTGTAAGCAAAGTACCCTTCAGGAGGGTCGTAGGGCATAACTTCTCTCCCTGGCAACAGCATTCGCGCCCTATCAATCCCGAAAGAACGAGAGATGACATCAAGCTGCTCTTCCTTAAGGGAGCTGGGAAAGCAATCGGGAGGGGAGTTCAAAAGCTCCTGAGGGCCGTACCCGTCCACTAGTGATCTCGGGGTAGATCCATGACGTTACGGACCTGGCTGAACAGGGGGCACTGAGGGAGATTCTCCTTCGCCCTGGGACTTCTTTCTGCCTGATCGAGTTTCTACTCTTTGAGACATTATATGCAAACACAGAAAGTACATCACCAAAATGCATGAATTATGTAACCTAGAACTTCACTGATAATACAAGTATTAAAGCTCATCCGGTATTAGATTCATTCGGTACTTAGAAACCATCGGTTCCGTTCGATAATTCAAGAGACAGAGTTCATTCGGCATCCCAACACAAGGAATCATTCGGCATTTTCCATATAAAAATCATTCGGTACTGAATTTGTAGGCTCATTCGGCAAAAGAATACATACCTGGTTCAGAGCTTGGACTATTCGGTACTCAGATGATTCGGTACTCAGATGATTCGGTACTCAGATGATTCAGTACTCAGTTTGATTCGGCTCTCTCTGTTCGGTAAGGACTAACGAAGGTGTGTAGCCCCTATTTATAAGCAGATACAAGACGCCGGACCAAACGGCTCGACACTCTGGGACCAAATGAAAACACCTTAGCCGAAACAAAGCGCGGCATACACTAGCATATGCCCCACTTTGGGGGGCAAATGTTGGATGGATTCTTACCATCGAACCAGCCTAGCCGAACCATCATCACCGGATCAACACAGCCGGACCAAGACATCTCCAAGTCATGCCGAACCAACCACTTACCCATGTCCAGCCGGACCAAGACATCTCCAAGCAATGCCGAACCAACCACTTCTCCAAGCAATGCCGAACCAACCACTTCTCCAAGCAATGCCGAACCAACCACTTCTCCAAGCAATGCCGAACCAACCACTTACCCAAGCAATGCCGAACCAATCTACTGCCGGACCAGTCTACAACCGGACCAAGTCGTCTCCATACTAACATTCAACTCCTACCACCGAACCAAGGGAGGCCGAACCAAGACGCGCCAGGCCAGATTACGTCAGCCCAGGCCCGCCAGTTGCTGTATACCTCCAAGACCCCTACCCCCAGCCTCACTCTATAAATAGAGGGGCAGGGGTACAACAATGGAGGACAAGTTTGTGGTAATTCCCGCTACTAATCCTAGGGGTAATTCCCGACAGGATGTGGTAGGAGAGCGCCTTTAGTTTGTCCTATTCCTAGACGACTTGTATGGACGAATCTGACGTTGCATTTTGTTAACCCAAAAAATGGATCAACACCCTGGTTTGAGTATGAAAGCACCCGCTCTATTCTCACAGAGCAATAATATAGATAATGGATATAGAAAAAAGCAGTAAGAGAAAGAAGACAAGAAGATTTTTATAGTGGTTCGGCTGTTAACGAAGCCTACGCCCATTTTATAATTTCTATTATAGACTGATCACTATTACAAGAAGTGTTTGATTACAAAGCTCTTAATTTTCCTTAGCTAAATTGAATCTCAAGGGTTGGAATCCATTGGAGAATCACAGTGAACGCCTTTGGAGATTGTTGTAAGAGAGGTGAAGAGTGAAGAAAGCTTCCAGCAGAATTTCAACAACCAGTCCGAAGAAGATCCCGTTTATGTTGCAGATAGGATGGTATTTATAGAGATTGGAGAGCTAATGGGCCAAGCCTCTTCGCCAGCTGTTTGCAGATGGACGTAGGAAGACGCAGTGGAGTCCAGCTCGCGACCCGAGCTAAAAGGATGGATCACTAGCGATCCATCGTCTGTAGATTGCTAGCGATCCATAGTATTAGCTCGAACAGAAGCTAATTACTTAGCTCCTTTCCTTGCTTCAATCTGTATGGATCGTGCTTGTACCATGTTCAAGTATGGATCGCTGGCGATCAATACACTTAGCATGTTTTTGGACTTCGGCTTTTGAACATTCTTCGTTGCCTTGTGTCGACATTATTCATGTAGTTTCGTTGCATGTCATTTTTCTTTTATGATGATTTACTTGCTAGTTGTATTTAGCTGCTGATTTGACTAGACGGATGCTTGTCTCTTGGTGTAACTAACTCGAAACCTCATCAAACTCAGTCGCTACTTTTACAATATGGATTGGATCATGATGCAAGAAAAATAGTTGAACCCTGGGGTATATCTATGGATCCATAGTGATCCGTAGGCCATGGATCGCTAGCGATCCATGCCCTTAGTGGATTTCCTCGTTCTTTTTTCTTGGCTCTCTTTGGCTTGTTGCTTTAGTCCTTTTGGTTGAGTTCTGAGCCATTCTGATTCCATCAAGTTGTTCCGTCTTCTCTTGGATCCTTCTGGGTTAAAAACCCGGACAACATTTGCCCCCAGAGTACGTCTTCGTTGGAAATAAGGTGTGCTCTGGAAGTTATCGCTTTTAGTCTCTACTTGTTGAATTCTAAGTAATTATGTTAGAGTTTTGCGGATATGAGCTAGGTTGCGTTGCTACTTGCTTTGTTATGATCTCGACCGCTGTTACTTGTCATAACATATCGAATTTTCTCTATAGCTTCTCGATATGCCTCGAAATGTTATGTAAATGTCGCTGGGCAAATTAGAGATAAAGTCCATGCAACTTCATGGATCGCTAGCGATCCACAGATAATGGATCGCTAGCGACCTGATAAGAGAATTTTCGGCATCTTTATTATGGATTTTTAGCGATCCATAGATGATGGATCGTTATCGACCTGATAACTTAGAGAATTTTTGGCCTTTTCATTTTTATTTTCCTACTTAAGCTTGTTGAGTCGACCTATTCAATCTTTCTAGTCGAGTTATTTCTTCTTCCTGCGATCCAATAACTTAACCGCGATTCGACTCAAACTTTCACCTACGATTCGATCTAGGCCTTCATCGATTCGGTCCATCATTTCAAGAGATTCGAACTTATCTAAATCCTTCCCTGTGCTTCCTTTTTCATCGCCAACACCGAAGCATCGCCACTACCTTCTCAGGCCGACTTCGACCAAAACCCTAGTTCGCCATTACTTTAGGTCGCCGCCGATTCATCCCTAGATCGCCACCGACCCAACTGCAGTTTGCTGATCCTAAAGCTTCAACCAATTCTATGTTTAGAGTTTAATTTGAGGTGGGTTCGCTGATTACAATGTTCTTTTATTGATTTGGTGGCGAGGTTGTGTTCGTGATGTTCGTTGTGAGGAGTCTGAGTTGATTGCCGCTTAATGGAGGAAGATAGTAAATCGAGTCTTGAGTTCCTACCGGAACGACATTCGGGCCTTGCCTCGGTGCTTGACATGTTTTGTTGTCTTCGTCCATTGAGCCGAAATTGACTTGTGCCAAGTTCCATAGCCGATATTGCACGACACATCATGAATCGGTCCTAGTTCTTCCGGAGAATTTGGACTTATCTTATCTTGCTTGCTTTTGCATGCTACTTAGTGTCCCTGTACTGAAAAGAATTTTTCACGTCACTTCAGACAACGGATCCGTTATCGATTGTTGATCGATAATGGGTAAGTGTAGAGGAAGTAAAAACAAAAGGAAACGATACGGGAAGTCCTTTTCTTTCTCCGCTGCAAGTGAACTATCTACTGGGATAAAGCATTTGTAATGTTTCAGACACCTAGCTTAACCCCTATAGACTACACACTACACTTGCCCAATACATACTTGGAATCTGATGTGTCGGCATGAATCAATGTCTCTCCAGAATTCAAGTGTTGTTATGGAAACTATCAGTTTAGAATAGAATTACCTGACCATTTTGGATGCGAGTTCTATTTTTTTGAATGAAGTATCCATCTTCGCGTCGTAAATCAAGCGGAGGAATCCTGGCACTTTTGGAAGTCGAGTCGTCGTCCGTCGCCCTTTCTCCTTCCACCTCATAAGCTAAATATGGCTAGTAGATCGCAGCAGGTCCGATCTTGGATCGAACTCGCCTTAATTTTAGAGTTATTGTCAACTGGCTAGAGAGAGCTTATTCTGTGGTTTCCGCTAAGGTCCTGTACAATATCTGCGTGCAACATGGCCCATTAGAGGAAGACGTACGTCTTCCAGAGAAAAATGAGTTTGCTCACATGCCTCCTCCGAGATATACCGCTTATCATCGGTATATGTGTCTGAATGAGCTGTGACCTCTTTTAACGACTTTCTATGCGATACTCTCTCGAATTTAGGCATTGCCCCATTCTAGATTCATCCCAATGGTTACGCCATCTTAACTAGTTTATACGTACTTTTCATTCGAGCATTCAATCGGGCTCCGGGATTTGACGAGTTGCGATACTTTCTTTCATTCAAGAGGAGAGATGAGTGTCCGTCCTTGGTCATAATCGAATCTCAAAGGAATCAAAAATTCATACTACAACTGCAGAGCAACCTATCCCAGTTCAAGACCCATTATTTCTACGTTAGATGCCCCATGGGGTTTAACCATCTATGGACAACGGGGTGTAAGTTCTTTTCCTTACTTTTTGAGTTTCGACATGTCGCTACAAGGCTTCTAACAAGTCGAATATTTCTTGCAGTTATCCCAAGGACGAATAGGGACTTGTCTCTCGATGAATTTTTTCGAACCCTGAAGGCTATCGATGCTAAGGAAAGATCCTGATTGACGAAAACTTACTCCGATATGGATTATTGCATTTGGGGAGATCCGTTGTTCCAGTTGAAGTCCCCTCTCCTCCTCGATCCAGGATTCACACACGATCCACTTCCCCTTCTCATAGTTCCGAAGAAGGCGCTTCTTAAGAGAGAGAAGGCTTGTCCGGAGAATCAGCCAAAGAGGCTCGCGATGGAAGAGATGTTGCTGCAACCGGAGTTAATCTCCCGGCCAAAAACCAGCCAGACTGCCTTCGATTCTGGAAGAAGGAGAAGAAGAGTTCAAACAGAGGGAAGGCAAGTCGCGATGGACTTAGAAAAAGAGAAGGGGGAGATTGAGAGTAGTAGCGATGAGTCTACTTCTAGCGGTAATTTCTACACAGGATCTGATGATGGGGATTCTGAATCATGTGACGAGACTCCGAGACGAATCCCATTATTTCGAGCTCACCTCCTCTGAACACGAGTGGTAAAGACAATGCCTTAGAAATCGGATGACTTCAGGATTCTCCGAGTATAAATGCTGGCGTGGACTTTGGAGATTTGAGCGATGTTTACGTCGATTTCGACGCGCTCATGGGGGGAAATTTAAAATTTGAAGAGGTGCCCCCTCGTTCGGGCCACGTCGCATCCAAAGTTAGTCTAATTCCTTCCACGGTTCCTGCCCGATCCGGTTATGACGTCGTTTTAGGCTCTCCTCCCAAACAAGTCGCATGCTTCACTAGGGTCACACACTTGTACACACACATTCCATGTATATTTTCTGTTTCTAAAACCTTTTACATACGCTTCATGTTAGGTATGATGAGAGGACATGGACTTTATGATGATTTTGAGGAATTTACCGACTCCCAGCGCTGGTCAGGCGTTCTTCCGGCAGTCACCAGCCCCGAAAGACAGAGGAGGAGTATAGAAGAAGAAAAGATCTAGAGGCCAAAACTCGCCACCGAGATGAGAGAGAGCGAAGCCGAATATACAAAGGTGGGTATGAAAAGAGGAAGACTTTTGACGAGAGAGAAGAGCCGTTGAAAAGGTCTAAATTCGATCGTAGTTACCATTCTTTAGAATAGCAAGCCTTTGTTCTGACGCTTTCTTTAGCGGGTCAGGAAATCCCCACTACTTCTATCGCCGTTCCGCCTTCAACTTACATTCCGTCATCTTCTGTTGCTCTTGCCCCTGGTGCTTTACTTCCCCACCAGAGACCCGCCTATGTTCTTCCATCCGGTACTCTAAGGCTTAAGGCGGCGCTCCCCGAGTGGTTTCTAAGGGGGGTTAAGTTTGATCATGAACTCCATTCGGTTCGTAGGGATTCATAAATGCTACTTCTTCAGGATATCTAGAATGATTTAGAACAAGCCAAAGGGTGGGAGAAATTATGTAAGCAACTGGCACATCCGAACTGCAACAACTATCAGGAAATCCTCTCTCTTGAATCAGAAAGGATGATTTTGAAAGGGCGCTGACAGAACGCGATGCTAGGATCAAACAGCTGGAGGAGGAGAAAGAAGTGGCACTTCAAGAAAGCAAAATGAACTCCGAATTGCCGAAGGAATTAAGAGAGGCCCACGAGAGAATTGAGATCGTCTACAGGGATGAAATAAAGAAGGCTCACGCCGAAGAGGATAAATTAAAAGAGGAGGTGGCTGCTTGCAGCGCAACAATTGAAGTCCAGAAAAAACTATCTCCGATCATGACCTTATCATTGAGGGGTACAATAAGACCATCTTCGACCAGGCTGAGACAATTGCCCGGATACAGGATCAAGTTGCGTAGCTTAGCGCTGATAAGTCTCACGTCGAAGTTGAAAAGGCTGCCGTTACGGTGGATTATCTGGAGCTTCAGAACGCTTTTGAAAGGAAGATGGAGAAGATGAACGAGACCATCTTGAATTTTTCTGTCAACTCCTTGCTGCACCAATGGAGCCTCAGCTACTTAGGCCCTAAATTCCTGCGCACTTTCGCTGTGGTCTGGGAGGAAATCTTGAGCCACTTTCGTGACAGTAGTGACGTTTATACCGAGCGAGATTTAGAAAACTCTAACCTCAATGAAGAATCAAAGAAGGCGTTGCTAGAGGGCCAAGAGATTTTGCGAATTGAGAGGGAGAAAGAAGTCGTCGATGCCGCAATGACTACGGCCGCTGAAGTGCTTACAGAGCCTTTTATTTCTTGCGCCAGTGAGCCATCGGGGCAGCCCCGCAATCTGTCAACAAGTTCTGGGCTTGAGGCTTCACATCAGATTATAAAGCCGTCGAAGGAGGGTGAAGGCGGTGAATACAAAGTTGACATTCTCAATCATTCTTCCAGTGTAGGTAATCTACTTGTTTCCCTTAAGTTCGGGAGCTTTCAGCTTACGCCGCAAGAGCAGGAAGAATTTAATGCTTTCATTTTTGATCTTATAGGTCCATCCTCCTTGTCCGCCGATCTGCCTATTTCTTCAGTGCCTAGACCTGCTGCTATCTCCACCGCTTCTGTGCTTATTTCCGTAACTGCTCCGTTCACCATGTCTGTGTCTGGCTTGTAGCCGGGGTCGGAGTTCGAGAAAATTGCCGCACTTCATGGCTTAGATGACCCTTCCGTATCTTTGGAAGGTGACATAACGGCGTTCGAAGTTAGGGACTAGGAAGTTAAAACTGAGCAGCCACGCAGATCTCAAGAACAACCGGTTGCCATCAAAAAGGAGAAGGTTGAAGCAATCAATGCCTCCAAGAGCTCCCGCAAGTCACGAAAGCGCAAAACAAAGGGCGAATCTTCTATTAAGGTTGCGGAGCAAGAGGAAGACATTAGCGCTGAGGATATTGTTGACATTACTAGCAGCGACACCACTCCCAAGGCAGGGTAAAATCTTCGAACAAAGGGCGAAAAAGGGAGTGGTGGAAAGAAGCACCGAGAAGTTTGGGTGGTGACCGATCTGATTTTGACTCATTTTGACTTGTTTTGTTCAAGTGCAGAGTCTGCACATAGTGTTTTTGATGTGGTGTCTATATTTTTCTTTTATTGGCTGGCGTTATGTGGCTACGGCCCCTACGTTTTGACCTTGTATAAAAGAAAGTTATAAGTAATACATTGTTGATATTTTGACTACACTCTTACTTATCTGTTCATATGTATTATGTGCACTTATGCTTGTTTTGTTTACACTTATCTAGTTCTGTGATTATTGCCAAAATTCTTTGTTTCGAGTAATAGAACTTGTGAAATTATTATTTTTAAATATTTTTATTTAAGTGCCCGTGCCTACACCCCAGTTCACAGGGCTGTTTACTTCAGACAATTACAAATGACTAGTAACTTGAGGTTTAAATAGTTTGCATATTAATAGTTGAAATTTGACTAAATCACAGCTTGATTTTTCTTCTTTCAGAAGTTTGTGACTGTAGCATGTAGTCCAAGTTTTTTTCAATATTCTGGTAAGTATGCAACATATGCATGTTTGAAATGTGCACACTGTATAAGTTAACTACAGGCAGTTACACATTATCAATGTTTAATGTAATATTTAGTCATTGAGTGTCAGCGATTGGGGTTTCCCGCTAGTTTGCAACACTCCGATTTTGTTAGAGTCGTGCCCATTGCTTTCAACAATGGGAGTGGGTTGAATCTTGTTAATTATGTATGGACAAGTTTCCTGGTATTGCCGGGGCAATTCCAGGACTTGAAAGCGCGCGTGGCTTATGGGATGCACGGATTTTAGGATCGATATGTTCCATCGATTCGAAACGGTTCTGGTGCTCCTCGATGTTGCCTATCTTTGGGCAACGTGAGGAGTTTACGTTTTAGGAGCGTGATTACACGGCAATGCTCCTTGGTGTTGCCTATCTTCTGGCAACATGAGGAGTTTACATTTTAGGAGCGTGATTTCATGGCGATGCTCCTCGGTGTTGCCTATCTTTGGGTAACGTGAGGAGTTTACGTTTTAGGAGTGTGATTTCATGGTGATGCTCCTTAGTGTTGCATATCTTTGGGTAATGTGAGGAGTTTACGTTTTAGGAGCGTGACTTCACGGCTCCGAGAGTTAATGTGTGGCTTATGAAATGCACAGCTTTTGTGACTGATACGACATGTTGGTTCGGAACAGTTTTAGTACTCCTCGATGTTGCCTATCTTCGGGCAACGTAAGGAGTTTATATTGAAAAGTTGGTGCGCGGCTTATGAAGTGCACAGCTTTTGATATTCCCAATGTTTCCTGTCTTCGGGCAACGTGAGGGGTTTGGTTTTGAAAGTTAGTGCTTCGCTTATTGGATGCACGGCTTTTAGTATTCCTCGATGTTGCCTATCTTCGGACAATGCGAGGAGAGTATGTTTTAGCCTTCCCAATGTTGCCGGGGCAACACTAGTTTATAGAAGGCAAAAATCAGGTTCCGCCGATCCAACGGTTTGAGTCGATTTGCTTCCGTCGGCCCGGCGGGTAATTATTGTGAACACAGTTTTATCAGTTCAAAAAGAAAATCAATTTTTATTAAGGAAAGCAGGGCGGATTTTTTGCCTATTTACAATGCCCCCAGCATCTCAAGATGGTTTATTTGCTGAAAAATAGAGAGTACATAAGGTGGTTTTCAAACGAAGTAATGACAGAGTGATTTTCTATTCCATGCCCTAGGAATTTTGATTTTGTCGACGGTTGTTAGCTTGAAAGTTCCGTCCCTTAGCTTTTGATTGATGACATATGATCCTTCCTAATTCGGTCTGAAGGCCCCCGGTCTGGGTAGAGTCGCTTGAGTACGAGATCTCCCACTTCAAAGGTTTGGTTGTGAACTTTGGTGTTGAAGTATTGTGCGATCCTTTTTTGGTGAACAGCGGTTCTCAACTCGACTTCTTCCCTTCTTTCGTCAATCATATCCAGCGATTCGAGTAGGAGCTGCTCGTTTTGCTTTTGATGAAAATTTTTCCTTCGGTGCGAGGGACTTCTATTCAACAAGAATCATTACTTCTGAGCCATATTCCAAAGCGAACGGAGTATGGTCAGTTGCCGCTTTGTGGGTGGTTCTTTAAGCCTATAATGCGAGTGGAAGTTCATTAACCCAGTTTCCTTTTGCTTTAGTTAGTCGCTTTTTGATAGTGGACTTGATGATCTTGTTTATTGCTTCCACTTGCCCGTTTTCTTGTCGATGAGCTACCGCGGAGATGCTCTTCTTAATTCGGAAGCATTTGTAGAAGTCTTTGAACTCGGTACTTTCGAATTGAGTTCCATTATCAGTAATGATTTTTGTGGCATGCTAAAACTACAAATAATGTTTTTAGTAACAAAATTAATGACTTTCTTTGTGGTTATGGTGGCTAGCGGTTCTTCTTTGGCCCATTTTGTGAAATAATCAACGACAACTATAGCATATTTGGCCCTCCTTTTGCTATTGGCAGGACGTCGATCAAATCAATTCCCCATATTGCAAATGGCCACAGGCTGACCATCTGCATTAGCTCTGTTGAAGAAGTTCTTTTAATTTTGTTTAATCTTTAGCAGCAATCACATCTTCTAGCGTAGTCTACAACGTCGCGGTTTATTATCGGCCAGAAGTATCTGTACCGGAGGATTTTCTTCGCAAGGGTCTGCCCCCAGTGTGGTCTCCGCATTCGCCTTCGTGCACTTCCTTTAGGATTCGTTGGGCTTCGTCATCGGACATACATCTAAGAAGAGGGTTGAGAATCCCCTTTAATAGAGTATTCCGTCTTGTATCATGAATCGCGGTGCCTTTCGGAGAAGCTTTTTCCGTTGATTTCGGTCAGTCGGAAGGGTCCCTGCAAGTAAATAGTCCTTTATCAGTGTCATCCACGTCTTTGGTTCGACGGTGGTCTCAAGGATCCAATCGACGTCCATTTCGTCTATGCTTAGGGTTGTTAGAGTTTCAATTAGGATTAGCCCCAATGACTGAGCTTCTCCGGAGCTTGCCAGTTTAGCCAAATAATCCACCTTGGTGTTTTGCTCCAATGGAAAGTGAGTATGCTATAATGTTCAATGTCACCTAGCAGCTCTTGTACTTTAGGTAGGTACGAGGCAAGATTCTCCCCTCGAGCCTGGTATTCCCCTTTTACTTGGCAGATGACTAGCTAGGAGTCGATGTAGATGTGAACATATTTTATCTTGAGCTCTTTCACAACTTTTAGTCCTGCTATCAACGCTTTATATTTTGCTTCGTTATTTATTGCAGGGAATTCCAAGCGCAAAGGGTAGCAAATGGCTCATCCTTCGGGGGTTTCAAGCACTACTCTTACCCCCAAATAGAGGTTGTTAGATGAGCCATCGACAAAGAGTCTCCATTCCTTGTCCACTTCCAGCTGTGTTTCTCCCTCGTTATCTCGTATAGTAAATTCGACAATGAAGTCTGTTGACGCTTGCCCATTGATGGCCTTTCTTGGGTGGTATGTGATATCATATTGACTCGGTTCTATAGTCCACTTGAGAAGTCGTTTGAAAGTTTTAGGCCAATATAACACTTGCTTCAAGGGCTGATCAGTCAATACTTTAATTAGATGAGCCTGAAAGTATGGTAACTTCCTAGATGCAATCAAGAGGCAATACGCTAGTTTATCCAGCTTCGATAATTTTTCTTGATTCCCGTGAACCGCTTGCTAATGTAATACATGAGTCGCTAGATTTTCGCTTCTTCACGCATAAGAGCGGCGCTCAATGCATGGGGCGAGATCGCTAAGTAAATGAACAGGTCTTTTCTATCCACAAGCTTTGATAGGATTGGCGGAGTTTCCATGTGCCGCAGAAATTCTTCGAATGCTTTTT
Source organism: Allium fistulosum (assembly GCA_030737815.1). Lineage (NCBI taxonomy): Eukaryota > Viridiplantae > Streptophyta > Magnoliopsida > Asparagales > Amaryllidaceae > Allium > Allium fistulosum. The sequence continues at coordinate 283,896,746 of CM060904.1, read as the reverse complement.
AACAAGCTTCACTCCATTCGAAGTTTTTCTTTCCTTTCTTCAATGCATCAAAGAATGCTATACACTTGTCGGTAGCTTTCGAGATAAATCGATATAGTGCTGCGACTTTCCATTCAGGCTTTGCAGTTCCTTCTTATTCTTTGGAGCTTGGACTTCTCGTAGTTCCATTATTTGTTTTGGATTTCCTTCAATGCCCCTGGCACTTACGATGAATCCTAGGAATTTTCCGGAGGCTATTCCAAAGTGACATTTGAGTGGGTTGAGTTTTATTCTGTATTTCGACGAGATTATCCAGGTGGTTGGCAGCCGCTCATGATTTGACCAACATGTCATCCACGTAAACCTCCATAGTTTTCCTAATTTGACACTTGAACATGGTATTTACCAACCTTGGGTAAGTTGCCCAGCATTCTTCAAACCTAATGGTATTACCCTATAGCAGTATAGGTCCGGGTCGGTGATGAAACTGGTGTTTTCTTGATCAGGCTCATGCATCAGGATTTGGTTGTACCTGGGGTATGCGTCCATGAATGATAGCATCTCATGTCCTACCGTTCCGTCCACAAGCTAGTCAACTCTGAGGAGAGGGAAGCTGTCTTTCGGGCAAGCTTTGTTTAGGTTCGAGTAATCGATACAGGTTCGCCACTTCAAATTGGACTTTTTGACTAAGACCGGGTTAGATACCTATTCAGGATAAGTTGCATCATGGATAAAACTGTTGGCCATTATATTGTCCACCTCTTCTCTTAACGCCTTGCACCGTTCAGGACCCAAGATGTACCTCATTTTCTTTACTGGTGTGAACTTGGGGTCAATGTTGAGCGCATGGCATGCGATTTCTGGTGACACCCCACAAATATCGGAATGCATCCATGCAAACACATCCAAGTTGGTGCAAAGACATTAGTAAGTTCTGATCACATCTTGTTTCCAAGGTGCGATCCAATTTTCATGACTTTAGTTAGGTTGTCCATATCGACCAGGACAGACACCGTCAATTCTGCCGGTGCTGCACGTTCCTTCCCTGAATTCTTCTTTCTAGGGTCCAAAGCCTTGTTGAATTGGCTATGGTCCTCAATCCAGAGGTGCCTCTGTAGTTGCTATTCAGAAGGTTCATGGATGTGGAGAGTTCTCCCGACATCCTTCCCTTTTCCCTTCTTATGGATTCATGTAACTCTGCAATGTAACATTCTTTGGCGGCGCATTGATCTCCTTTCAACACTCCTATTCCATTTGTTGGAGACACCATTGGGCCAGAGATATTCTGAAATATGCTAGAGCGGGCCATCGGCGTTATATGCGGACATTTTTTCCACGATTACAAAAGTCTGAATGAGGGTGACTCTTCGATCGCCCTCTCCAAGTTCCACTGGAAGGTCGATTGTTCCCACAGGTTGCCAGGGTTCGCCAGTGAACCCTTGTATCTTCGTTTGGCATGTAGACCTGCTTTTCATGCCGATCTTCATTTGATCAAAAGTATGTTTGAAAAGTATATTAATATAGCTGCCACTATCGACCAACACTCTTCGAACAACAACGGGATCGATTTCCACTGTTACCACCATTGGATCAAGAGTTGGGGTGTAACATCCCCCAATTTGGAGGCCCAAAACTAACGGCTACAGATGTTGCAGTCATCCATAGTTATTAATTCTCGACGACCAAATACGGTGATGCTAGATACATTGATACACAAATCACAGAAATATGGAAAAAAATTAACAATTCAAAACATATTTCACATTCAAATCAAAAAAATTGATTTTCATTACATAATCCCAAAAAGGTAACCAAGTTCAGCAAAATATAATTATTACAAATACGCCAAGAGCGACATATGAAGATGCTCCCTTGGTTGATCAGAGTATATAATAAGGCTAACAAGTCTGCCTTTATAAACAAACACACAGCGGAAAAGACAATTCTAAATAACCATCTGCCTCTTGCACGCCCCCAGATGCTTTATTCGTCCGAGAAGAAAACCTTAAATCTCAAACTACTCAAAATCAATTGAGTACCCGAGAGTTTAAGGGGAAAACAAAAACTTCAAGTCAAACATAAAGCCTGGTATGAATAATAATCTAACATCTCAATCCTTTTAGATATCTAGTGAGACCATGCCACTTAGCGGAATGGGTTTTCCCCTCACTGGTATCCTAAAACCCCTTATAAAACCATATTCTATGCTCCTACATCCACAATGGTTAAAACACACATTTTCAAAATATTATGATGATATGCATACTTAAAACAATTAGGATTTCCGATCCCCGGTTTAGTTTGACTCTATCATATTTATAGTTTCTAGGGTCACTATTAACCTTTTAGTTTTCAGGGGTTTATGAATAACCTTTATATAATTAATGAACACCCGATTCTTTTCATAGTTTTCATGGGGTGACTAAGAACCTATAGGCTCTTGCTAGTTAACTTAATTAATTCATGGGTCCTTCTGAACCTATTAGTTATTCTAATAACTAATCACCTTGTCCTAATTTTCATGGGTTGACTAGGAACCAATGGATTTATCCAGTAACTCACTTCACATCCAAGTTTGCATGAGTTGACTAGGAACCTACTGATACATCCATTAGCCAATTTCTTATCCTAGTTTTCATGGGTTGACTAGGAACCGATTGACTGATGTCAATTCTTAATACGGATATAGTTTTCATGGGTTCACCACAATCCAATTAGCCCATGCCAACTATATATAGTTGGCATGTGAATATATTCATGTTTGAAGAAGCAAAACAACAATTTAACAATACCACTCCTGTGGGTTTAAGGTCCTTGAAATACTTTTCATATAAAACATAGTTAACCCCTTTAACTTATATTTCTATTAAGGCAATACTTCTTCAACATTACATACGTAAAGTCATTACAAAACTCCTTTATATAAGCCGTGGGTTTTCCTTTAAAAATTTGAGTTAGGGTTTTAAGACCTTTCGACAATGTCGAAGGCTTTAGCCTTCGACCCCTTTGAAAGCTTTTCTTTCGACCCCTTCGAAAGCCTTGGGTTGACACTTAAAACATTACTTTTGGTCAAAGTGAATATAGGTGAAAGCATCTCTTCCGAAACCACTCTTCATTTTATAAAATTTTGGGGAAGTGTGATGGTGTCGAAACCATTCTTTCAAAAGCATCGAATCATCTGGGAAAACAATTGAACCTTTCGACAACGTCGAAAGCTTTACTTTCATCCCCTTCGAAGGCTTTAGGAAGTGGCTTGTATTTATAAAAACAATTGGACCTTTCGACAACATCGATGACATCAGAAGGTCACATAATCTCAAAAGGGTTTCGACCTGGTCGACAACTACCCCTTCGAAAGCTTTAAACAAAAACTAAGTAACTCCTTCATAAGCTACTTCTTTAAACAAAGGTGGCAGCTCTCTTTCAAAAGCCTCTTTGAAATACTCTTTCGAAAACATAACTTTCGACTGTGTCGAAAGCTCTTTATAAACTTATCCCTTCAAAACCATAGCTTTCGACCTTGTCAATAGCTCTTTTTAAAACCATAGCTTTCGACCTTGTCGAAAGCTCTTTTAAAACTAAACTTTTCGAAACCATAGCTTCCGACCTTGTCGAAAGCATAGCTTTCGACCTTGTCGAAGGCTCCTTTAAAAACAGGCAAGTAATTTTCTTTTCAAACCAAAAATGACTAAGGAACCAACTCCTTCGAAAGCACCCCTTCGACAACCTACCTTCTACCTTTGTCCAATTCACTACATACCATCTGAATGATATCATGTGCATTGGCTTTGATCTTATTGGTTTCAATTAAGTCGAAAGGTCGAGGTCGAAAGGTCTACCAAAGAAGGCAGAACACCCTTTTTTTGAACAAAAGCTATTTTTATCAAATTATGTAAACCTTTTATAACAAACTTGCCTATTTGTAAACATTTGATTGCTTTTCATAAACTTTTTAAATAATTTGGATAATATTTGCCACATTTTCTTAGATCTAAAATCAAGTTAACTTTTAACAAATAAGCCCTTCCTATTATAAAAAAAATTAAATCATTAGGTCCTCCTTTCGAAATAATTTAATTTCCACACTAAATCACTTTGTAAAAATCCGCAAAATTTCCAAAAATTGACTTTAATCATGTTATCTAACATATTAAAATTTCAGACCTAAATTCTTAATATATTTTCCATAAATTTATAAACCCAAATAACCATATTTTCCTTTGAAAATTCATAACTAATTCTCCACAACTTGGAAAATTATGAAAATTGAAATCCATTCCAAAATCATATTTTCCATAACATATAATTTTCCCATGGTATTTAAAAATCATTTAATCTCGGTGTTACCCTAAAACCATGTATATCTCCTTTTAAACAACCTTGTTTAATCCATATAAATCATCAATCAAGCATATCATCATTCAATATATCATAAAAACAGATTTACCCCTAAATCCGAACCCATATTATAATAAACCCAAAATAGAGATGTAGAAATTATTATTCACCTTAGATTGGATAAGGAAATTGAAGTTTGTTTGAGATTGATTTCTTCTAGCTTGATCCTAAGCTTTACTTTGATTTTCTCTTCTCCTCCTAATGGTCGGCCTTGCTTGCTTCTTATGGTTATAAATTTTGTTTGAGGTAAAATGAATGTGTATGACTAAGGAGAATAGTATAAGGGGAAATATGGGCGGCTATTTACCCTAATGCGCTTTTGTTTAATTACTTAACCATTTATAAGTTCATTTAGTTAAATAAGCACGACCATTATTTTTTATTAATCAACCTCAATCTCCTTATCTACATTATTCTATTAAATTTATTCTAATCAAATCTCCTGAATAATGTCATCATTAAAATTAGGGGTGTTACACGAGGCTTCGATCCCTTTGGTGTCCTGATTTTGGAACACTACGTCGTCACTCAAGACTTTCTACAGCTTGGCTGGAGTTTCATCTTCTATTGCGAGACATGATTCCTTTAGAGCATGCTTCAACGAACTTGCATACCACTCCATCTCTCTCCAACTTCTTTGAGCGGGTTGTGGTCCACCAGATATTGTTCCAATAATAAGTCTATGGTCAGTTCGTTTGGACCCTTCTTCACTAGTTCCGGCTTGATTCCTTCGTTCTCTATAAGGCTAAGGAGCCGCGGGTTTATAGGGGTTCTGTGACTTTCTCACGTATTGCTAGAGTTTGTTTTCCCAAATAAATTCTTCATTGAGATTCTTCATATGGCGGCATTCGTTTGTGTTATGACCATGAGTCTCTTAGAAGCGACAGAACTTTCCTAAGCGTTTTTACTGCTCAATTGCTTCCTTCCTAAGGGGTTTTTTGTATTCCTCAATCCCCTGTGTTGCAAGACAGATATTTTTCAGAGTGCCATTTAGAGGGGTATAGTCTTCGGGCTTGAACCCTTTGAGCCTTTTATTGTTGCCATTACCATTTCTTCTATTAGAGTTTTGATTTTTCCACTTTTGATTTTCATCTTTCACTATGACCCCTTCAGCAATTCCAAAAGCGTGCGCGTTTTGATTCATTGCTACGTCGCTCTATCTAATGTTCATTAGTTGCACACTAGTAGACTTCCTTTCCAGCTCCTGTTCTTCCTCCAATCTTGAGTATTGACTTGCTTTACGATTAAAGTCTTTCCTTATGGTTAGTTGCTTTGTCTTAATCCACTTTCTGAATTCAGTCTCCGGGTGAATGGCATGGACTAATGCTATAAAAACCATGTCCTCATTGGGGTTTCTTACTTTCGTCACTGCAGTATTGAATTGGTTCATGAAAGATTTCAGTGATTCGTTGTGTCCCTGGAACAATTCAGATAGGGACATGACATCCTTTGGTTGTGCGGTATGGAGCCTGAACTGGTCAAGGAATCTTGTTGCTAGTTGGTCAAAGGTAGAGATAGATCTTGGTGGAAGCCCAGTGAACCACATAGATGCAACTTCTTCTAGAAAGATGGTAAAACACCTGCACCGAACTGCCTCTGAAGAGTTGGCTCCATCCAAATATACCTGTATAAATGGGGTTTTGGGTCCATCGTCTTGTCATACGATGGGATAGTTGGCATTGTGAATATTTCTGGATATTTCGCATTCAAGGTTTCATCAGTAAAGGGAGTCCAACTTGGAGCAGGTCCCCATTCATCATCTCTCCTATTTTTACTCTAATCCATTAATCGTTTGACCATGTCTGCTACGTATGCCTCTGATGTCCGGTAATCCTAGGGCAGCAGTCAGTCACTACACTAGATGTTTGGCTCTGCAAACTGTCTTGGCGAGTGGGCAGAAGCCTAGGTTCACCTATCTTTGGGAGATCCACTCCTACGGGATCCCGTTGGCTTGTAGTTGGTCTGACTAGGGTATTTTGGACTTTCCTAGCATCATCGAATGCGTTGACGTTCTCTTCCAACTGGTTGTCTTATTCTCCATTTTCTGAGTCAGAGAGGTCTATAGCTATATCTTCATGCGAGGTCTTTGCCCCTTGATTTAAGTTCAGAATTGGTTGCCTTGCGGCGAGCGGGGTCCTCGTATTTCCTTCCATGTTATGTCCCATGGTCCCTGTTGTCATCCTTTTTGCGGCTGTTTTCCGTTTCTTCTATTTAAACTAGAAATGGAAGAATTTTCTTGTTCTATAGCAGCCGTGGGTTCAGGCATAGTTCTTGGAGCAAGATTTGATTGTAAGATTAAAAGAGCGTTAAGCGTCTCCATTAGAGCCTTCTGGCTACTTTCCATTCTTTGGTTGATCCCATCAACCATCTTATTCAACTCATCCCTAGTAACGACTTCGTGCCGAATGGAGGATGTTGGCGCCTGACTTCCTAAGTTAGCGCCATTTACTTCGGTATGTTGAGGATTTAACATCTTTTCTAGCTATCACTGCCCCTATGGACCATCCAGAGGCAGTTCTCCTTCTTCCAAGAGCTATTGATTCCAAGCGATAGATCTTTCATGCAAAGATTTAGGATCTAACTTCTGGACCTATGTGAATCAAAGTATATAGCTAGATTTGAACCCTGAGTTGGGTTCTCAGTGAAAGCACCAAAATGTTAGCTCAAAAAATAAATCAAAAACCTGGTTTGAGTATGAAAGTACCAGCCCTGTTCTCACAGAGCAATAATATAGATAATGGATATAGAAAAAAGCAGTAAGAGAAAGAAGACAAGAAGATTTTTATAGTAGTTCGGCTGTTAACGAATCCTACGTCCACTTTATAATTTCTATTATAAATTGATCGCTGTTACAAGAAATGTTTGATTACAAAGCTCTTGATTGTCCTTAGCTAAATTGACTCTTCAAGGTTGGAATCCATTGGAGAATCACAGCGAACCCATTTGGATATTGTTGTAAGAGAGGTGAAGAGTGAAGAAAGCTTCCAGTAGAGTGTCAACAACCAGTTCGGAGAAGATCCTGTTTATGTTGCAGATAAGATGGTATTTATAGAGATTGGAGAGCTATTGGGCCAAACCTCTTCGCCAGCTGTTTGCAGATGGACATAGGAAGATGCAGTGGAGTTCAGCTCATGACTCGAGCCCAAAGGATGGATCGCTAGCGATCCATGGTCTATGGATCACTAGCGATCCATAGTATTTACTCGAATGCGAGCTAATTATTTAGGTCCTTTCTCTGCTTCAATCTGTGTGGGTCGTGCTTATACCATGTTCAATTATGGATCGCTGGCGATCTATACACTTAGAATGTTTTTGGACTTTGGCTTTTGAACTTTATTTGTTGTCTTGTGTCAACTTTGTTCATGTAGTTTCGTTGCACGTCGTTTTTCTTTTATGATGATTTACTTGCTAGTTGTATTTAGCTGCTGATTGGACTTGACAGATTCTTGTCTCTTGGTGTAACTAACCCAGAATCTCATCAAACTCAGTCACTAATTTTACAACATGGATTGGATCATGATGCAATAAAAACCAGTTGAACCCTAGGCTATATCTATGGATCGCTAGCGATCCATGCCCTTAGTGGATTTCCTCGTTCCTTTTTCTTGGCTCTCTTTGGGTTGTTGTTTTAGTCCTTTTGGTTGAGTTCTAAGCCATTTTGATTCCATCAAGTTGTTCCATTTTCTCTTGGATTCTCCTAGGTTAAAAACCCGGATAACACATTTCTAATTACATTGATTGATCTTTATAAACGTATCATCTGTTTGGTGGTGGAGAATGCAACTTATCTTAGCTTAACACCTTTTCTAGAGACATACGAGCTCAGGGGTTATACGTTTGTAGAAATCAGTTGTGTGATTGTGGAAATGGCAATGTGGCATTCAAAGTAGAATGTGCTGCATGAAAGATAAACGGTACCATAAGCCTCATTACATAGTAATGGCTTAAACAGGGTACGCCTTAAGCCTATGTGGTTCGCAACCATTAGGGTATGATCATCACCTTTCTAGATAACCCTCTATATGTCGGGTATGTGGTGTATGCTATGAGATGCCTCGGATAGGTTGGTAACGACCGGGGTGATGACATATTTGGTTTCTATCCAGGCCATGTATAAGTGCCAAATAGGGATAGACCGGTCTTTCCAGATGCAGAGGATTATTTGTGTATCCTTGGTTAATTCCTCTAGAGATGTACTGTACGGAAGGTAGTCCCTTACCTGCCATTGTATAGAAATCCATTCTCCAATACATGCCTGCCATTTTGTTGTAAACCTATTATGCCATCAAATTTAACCAATGTAACAATTTTGGCCATTTTAATATTATCTGTATACTAGACAGTAGTATAATATAACAGGATTTGATATGAAATGTTTTGGTTATCGTAAAGTAAAAAACCGTCCATGTTTATATGTAGCGTGGTCTTACGAGATACCTTTGTTTGATAAAGCAAAGTTTTTATAACTTTGAAATTTAGTTGAGATGTGTTTTCTCATGCTGGTTCACTAAACTGATATCGGCGTTCTTCCCTTCCAATGCTCGGATCAGACCGAGCATATTTACAGATTTAGATTTGGATGCTTTTGGAGCTTCGACGGACGAGCTAGAGGTCATTAGGTCATATTCCAATCTTTTTGGAAAAATAGGTATTTGTGTTATTTATGATCAATGAATAATTAAACCTTTCTCCCAAGAGATAATGCCTCCATAACTTTAAGGAAAAAACAATGGCTGCCAATTATAAATCGTGTACTAGATACCTCTTCTTGTGGTCCTTTAGTTGTCTACTAGCATAGGCAATTAGCTTCCCTTCTTGCATAGGAACTGGCCCTAATCATGTACCATATGCATCTGTGAAAACCGTGAACGGCTTGGTTCTGTTAGTCCATGAGATGATGGTTTTGATGACAACAACCTTAGAATAGATTATAAAATATAAATACTAACATTACAAGTTTAGATATATATGTATATGCAGGATCTAACCATGCAGGTATCAAGAATGAAGACTGTACAGTATAGAGATTCAAGATATAGAGATAGAAGACTCATGAGTATCAAGATTATCAAGAGTTCAAGATTTCAAGGTCAAGTTTGTTTTATTAGGAATATTTGTTAAAACTCGTAGAAAAGCACTGGCATCTTAATATCCAATTTATTCGTGGAATGGAATCCACTTTGAGCCCGTTAAAGGGATGGAACCCTAAGTAGGATGGAACCTACGAAAATCTAGTGGGACATTGTTTTGTATCCACTAAGCTTAATTCAAATGATTTTTCAAAATTATCTTGTTTTCGAAATGATTTCAAAGCTTTCCTTTTAAAAAGATTCAAAACCCTCGATTCCGTTTTTAAAATAATTTTAGCCTCAAAACATCTTTATTTTCAGAGTCAAAATTTCTTCTAATTTTAAACTATATTTTCAAATAATATATTTAACTTTTAAATTATTTATACTTTGATTTAAATTATAGTTAAATAATATATATATATATATTGTTCTTCATATTTACTTATGAATTTCAACTATATTCAAGTATATTTATAAAGTTTTAATATAAGATAAATATTATTTTTATAGAAATTCAAAACATCAAATTTGGCTGAGGGATGTCGACATGCCCATAGGCACCATGTCGACATGGTGACAGTTTAATTGAAATTTCAAATTTCAAAAGAAGTGTCTATTCGCCATAACTTTTCATGAATGGTCATGGTTGTTGTTCTTCTATAAATAGGGGTCAGTTTCAACGAATTTTATAATACTTTTCTCTGATTTAACTTCTCTTCTTCTTCTCCACTTTCTTATTTACAAATTACACCATTACTCTACCGAAATCATTATCGAATCTAACTAGATAATTTCTGGTTTTGATTCTCTCCACTATCTCTACAAGATCCAAGTGCTAATCTGAGTAATACACTTTTTGTAATCAATTGAGCGAGAGAAGGTGTGATTGTAGCCCTGGAAATCAATTGGGTGAACTTGTTGCCCCGGAAATCAAGTATCTCTACCCAAAGGATTGTGATTCTGGAGGGTGTACCTCGTAGCCTTAAAACTGAGGGTTTTAATTGTTGAATTGATTTTGAAAGGAAATCCGTACTTAGTTGTGCGGGACTGGATGTAGGGTAACTCTGAACCAGTATAAAGTCCGGTGTGTTCTTTCCTTTACTGCTTTTACTTTATATTTGCATATGTGTTTGATTCTGTGTTCATATCTGTGTCTGATTAGTGTATACATTGTTAACAAAGTAAGATAAACTCAAAAAGATTAACAAATTTCTTAAAACACTATTCACCCCCCCTCGAGTGTTAATTCTAGCCTTAAGATCCTTAATCCGCATTTCTCACATTTGGTATCAGAGCCTTGTTTTAAAAAGTTTCATTATCTGAATTTTGAAAAATTTCAAAATGGCTACAAACACTAGTACTGCTATTACCACCAACACTAGTTCATTTGTAGAAGGTCAGTCTACTGCCAGACCACCACTTTTTAATGGCAGTAACTATGCATATTGGGCATGTAGGATGAAAATATATTTACAATCTGTAGGATTAGATACTTGGAATATCACACAAACTGAATATTCTGAACCCACAACTAATTTTGCACAGTGGACCACTGAGCAAAAGACTGTTGCACAAAATAATTCTAAAGCAATGAATATTATGTTTTGTTCACTTGAAAGAAATGAATTTAATAGTGTCAGTTTGTAAGTCTGCATATGAAATCTGGAAAACATTGCAAGTAACTCACGAAGGAACAAGCAAAGTTAAACAGACCAAAATTTCCATGCTCACAAATCAGTTTCAGTTATTTAAAATGAATACTAATGAGTCCATTTCAGATATGTATAGTCGATTTCAAGATATTGTGCATTCTTTAATATCTTTGGGAAAGGAATTTTTGGAAGAAGATCAAGTCAGAAAAAATTTAAATTCTCTCACTCCAGAATGGGATCAAAAGACACCTGCAATTGAAGAGGCAAATGACATCAGTACTTTAAAGATAGAAGAATTGATTGGAAATCTAATGTGGTTTGAGGTTCAAATGATCGGGAGAAGAGAAAGCAAAGCATCTGAAAAAAAATCAATGGCATTCAATGCATTAATCGACGGATCAGACTCAAACAGTGATAATGATGAAGAGATAGCATTTATGACCAGGAATTTTCGGAAATTCCTGAAGTACAGAAAATTGAATAGTTCCAAGAGAAACAACTTTAAGAATTCCGGTAATCAGACTACAGTACCAAACTTTATCAAATGCTTCAATTATGACGAACCAGGTCATATCAAAAGAGACTGTCCGCATCCAAATAAGCAAAACCCTCCTACAAACAATGATTCTGCAAAGAAACGTGCATTCACTACTACTCTAGATGACTCTGACTCATCCTCCAGCGACGATGAACAGAAGAAAGATAATTCAAATCTGTGTTTCATAGCAGTTCTCGATTTAGTCAATACCAAAGACACGGAATCTGAAAAAGGTACACGTTTACAATACATTGGCTGAAATTGCATGTTTGAATTGATTGATTGATTGATTGATTTTGAATTGACATGTTGTTTGAATTTTAAAATTTATTTTCTATTTTTTAGTATTATTTTATTATTATTTTTATTATTTTTGACACATTCTGAAATATATTATAAGTACAATAATATTTCAGAAATATAGACATTAATAATAATATTTATATATATGTATATTAGATAACTTAAGAAAAATCATGTCATGAAAATTCAAAGCCACATGTCGACATGGACCCTACCATGATGTCGACATGCCTACCTGAATTTGAATTTCAAATTTTTAATTCAAATGTTTGAATTTCCCTCCACCTTTTCACTTCATTTATTTCTCTGAAAAGATATCTTTTGACCAGAGAATATGTCCTTTGAAAGTCTATTTATTCACTATCTTTTATCATATCTTTTCACTTTCATTTTCAAATTCAAACTCTCTCTTCATATCTTCAAACTCTCTACTCTCTACTCTAATGGCTTCTTCAAGCAACCACTCAACCATGAGAATTTTCAGAAAAATCAAAGAGAAATTATTCAATGATCCGGAGGCAATTAAAGCATACATCAATTATGCTAATTATGCCAAAGTCCATTCCGGAAAATTTGCTATTTTTCAAGATTTTTCTTCTTATGAAATTGATTCTCTTTTTGCAAACAATGGTGTTTTAAGTCTTATTGACTCTTCTCAAAATGATTTTGTTTGCTATCCTAATCTTGTCAAAATCTTCTATGCTAATTTAAACCGTGGTTTTTATATTGGAAATGAGAATGAAATTTGGAGTAGTGTCAAAGGCACTCAAATTGTTTTGAATTATGATCTTTTGGGTACCATTCTCAATTGCAAAAGCACGGGAATGGATCTTTCTAGTTTTCAAATCAATGAACATGATCGTGAGACATTTCATCATATTTTTGAAGGAGATGAAAACTTTGAATTTAAAAACCGAAACTTTCGTCCTAAAGCAAGAATTGTCAATCTTCTTTTACAACATACTTTGACCCCAAGATCGGGAAATTTTAACAATCCTACTTCAAAAGTGTGCAAAGCAATTTTTGCTATTTTCGGAAATTATGATATCAATTGGGTGTAAGTTATTTTGGATGAACTTCGTCCTAAAAATTTTGAAATGGGAGAAAACACTTTATATCATGGAATTTACCTTACTCGGATTTTCAACTATTTTGGAGTAAATTTCAAAGGAGAAGAAGTTATTTCAAGAAAAGTTTTTAATATCTCAAACATTTCTCTCATGAAAATCACATATGTTTTTCAACCTTATGAGACTCTTGCAGAAAAGGAAGAGCATTTGGCTCATGAAGAAATGGAAGAGGAAGAAGAAGAAGAAAGGGATGAAATGGAAATTGAAGAAGAAGAAGAAGGTGAAACCTCTTTGGAAAGCATCGAATATCCTTCCAATCCATCTAACAAAACCCTTCTCAAAAACCAAAAGATAATTGTGGAGAATCAACGGATTTTAAAACGATCCGTTAGTAAGAAGTTGGATAACATTTCTTCGAAGATGAACAAGTTCTTTTCAAAAGTCAGCAAGAAACTTGGACTATCTTCATCATCTTCATCTTCTAACTAGTTTTATCTTTTAGTATCTTATTGTATTTGTCTTAGTTTTTTTTTTCGAATGTTCATGTAGTTCATTATGCTTAATCTTTGTATTATCGTAATGAAATGAAATTTCCTTTCTGTTATCTATCTTATCTTATCTCTAGAATAAATGTTAGTATATTATATAAATATATACATATACACAATTATTCACAAAATCAAAGTTGTCATAAATTTTCACTAACCCATGTCGACATCCCCTAGAAGACCATGTCGACATGTACTGGTCAGAAGTGATTATTGATTTTGAATTTGAAATTTGAATAACTACCAAATGTCTATTCATTTCAAACGAATTTCTACACCTATATATAACTTTTTCTTCCAGAAATCTTCACTGAAATTTATTTCCCATTATCTGTATCCTTCATTTCTTTCTCTAATTCAATTATGGACAATCCTATTCACAATCTATCTGAAAATCTTGAAGAAACACTCAATTCATTCAAGAATATTCTCTCTTTTATTCTACGAAACCAGCGTCACTTAGAATTGAGTCAAATACAGATGATCAAGGAACAAGAGAGACACTTCGATGCAATATGATGGATGATCTCCTCTCTACACAAGGATGATAATGAAGCACATCCTCCTGTCTCTCTCACCAATGACAATGAGAATTGGGATGCAGTTAAAGCAGACCTAATATTTGGAGAAGATGGATGGGTAGATGTTCCTCGTAACGTTTAATTTTCTTTCTTTGTTTGAGTTGTTTGAATTAATTTGTTTGATTTAATTTGGTTTTAATTAATACTTTGTGTGGATTGATTTTATTTGGTTTGAAGTTTGGTGTGTGAAACATATATATATACAATGAAATGAATATAGTCTTTAATTAAGTTATTATTCTCATAAGTATCATTATTTCTTAATCTATATATTATATATTCCATTGTATAGTTTATCAATACAGGTACTGAAGTCCAAGAATAAGGGGGAGTAAGTTTTTTTGTTGACGACAAAGGGGGAGAAATATAAAATAGGGTAGTTAGGCAAAGATTAAGGGGGAGTTATTAGGATAGAAGGAATATTTTATAAACAAAGGTTGTCATCATCAAAAAGGAGGAGATTGTTAGTCCATGAGATGATGGTTTTGATGACAACAACCTTAGAATAGATTATAAAATATAAATACTAAAATTACAAGTTTAGATATATATGTATATGCAGGATCTAACCATGTAGGTATCAAGAATGAAGACTGTACAATATAGAGATTCAAGATATAGAGACAGAAGACTCATGAGTATCAAGATTATCAAGAGTTCAAGATTTCAAGGTTAAGTTTGTTTTATTAGCAATATTTGTTAAAACTCATAGAAAAGCACTGGCATCTTAATATCCAATTTATTCGTGGAATGGAATCCACTTCGAGCCCGTTAAAGGGATGGAACCCTAAGTAGGATGGAACCTACGAAAATCTAGTGGGACATTGTTTTGTATCCACTAAGCTTAATTCAAATGATTTTTCAAAATTATCTTGTTTTCGAAATGATTTCAAAACTTTCCTTTTAAAAAGATTCAAAACCCTTGATTCCGTTTTTAAAATAATTTTAGCCTCAAAACATCTTTATTTTCAGAGTCAAAATTTCTTTTGATTTTAAACTATATTTTCAAATAATATATTTAACTTTAAAATTATTTATACTTTGATTTAAATTATAGTTAAATAATATATATATATATATTGTTCTTTATATTTACTTATGAATTTCAACTATATTCAAGTATATTTATAAAGTTTTAATATAAGATAAATATTATTTTTATAGAAATTCAAAACATCAAATTTGGCTGAGGGATGTCGACACGGTGACAATTTAATTCAAATTTCAAAAGAAGTGTCTATTCGCCATAACTTTTCATGAATGGTCATGGCTGTTGTTTTTCTATAAATAGGGGTCAGTTTCAACGAATTTTATAATACTTTTCTCTGATTTAACTTCTCTTCTTCTTCTCCACTTTCTTATTTACAAATTACACCATTACTCTACCGAAATCAATATCGAATCTAACTAGATAATTTCTGGTTTTGATTCTCTCCACTATCTCTACAAGAACCAAGTGCTAATCTGAGTTATAGACTTTTTGTAATCAACTGAGCGAGAGAAGGTGTGATTGTAGCCCTGAAAATCAATTGGGTGAACTTGTTGCCCCGGAAATCAAGTATCTCTACCCAGAGAATTGTGATTCTGGAGGGTGTACCTCGTAGCCTTGAAACCGAGGGTTGTAATTGTTGAATTGATTTTGAAAGGAAATCCGTACTTAGTTGTGCGGGACTGGATGTAGGGTAACTCTGAACCAGTATAAAATCCGATGTGTTCTTTCCTTTACTGCTTTTACTTTATATTTGCATCTGTGTTTGATTATGTGTTCATATCTGTGTCTGATTAGTGTATACATTGTTAACAAAGTAAGATAAACTCAAAAAGATTAACAAATTTCTTAAAACACTATTCACCCCCCCTCTAGTGTTAATTCTAGCCTTAAGATCCTTAATCCGCATTTCTCACATTTGGTATCAGAGCCTTGTTTTAAAAAGTTTCATTATCTGAATTTTGAATAATTTCAAAATGGCTACTAACACTAGTACTGCTATTACCACCAACACTAGTTCATTTGTAGAAGGTCAGTCTACTGCCAGACCACCACTTTTTAATGGCAGTAACTATGCATATTGGGCATGTAGGATGAAAATATATTTACAATCTGTAGGATTAGATACTTGGAATATCACACAAACTGAATATTCTGAACCCACAACTAATTTTGCACAGTGGACCACTGAGCAAAAGACCGTTGCACAAAATAATTCTAAAGCAATGAATATTCTGTTTTGTTCACTTGAAAGAAATGAATTTAATAGAGTGTCAGTTTGTAAGTCTGCATATGAAATCTGGAAAACTTTGCAAGTAACTCACGAAGGAACAAGCAAAGTTAAACAGACCAAAATTTCCATGCTCACAAATCAGTTTCAGTTATTTAAAATGAATACTAATGAGTCCATTTCAGATATGTATAGTCGATTTCAAGATATTGTGCATTCTTTAATATCTTTGGGAAAGGAATTTTTGGAAGAAGATCAAGTCAGAAAAAATTTAAATTCTCTCACTCCAGAATGGGATCAGAAGACACTTGCAATTGAAGAGACAAATGACATCAGTACTTTAAAGATAGAAGAATTGATTGGAAATCTAATGTCGTTTGAGGTTCAAATGATCGGGAGAAGAGAAAGCAAAGCATCTGAAAAAAATCAATGGCATTCAATGCATTAATCGACGGATCAGACTCAAACAGTGATAATGATGAAGAGATAGCATTTATGACCAGGAATTTTCGGAAATTCCTGAAGTACAGAAAATTGAATAGTTCCAAGAGAAACAACTTTAAGAATTCCGGTAACCAAACTACAGTACCAAACTTTATCAAATGCTTCAATTGTGACGAACCAGGTCATATCAAAAGAGACTGTCCGCATCCAAATAAGCAAAACCCTCCTACAAACAATGATTCTGCAAAGAAACGGAAACGTGCATTCACTGCTACTCTAGATGACTCTGACTCATCCTCCAGCGACGATGAACAGAAGAAAGATAATTCAAATCTATGTTTCACAGCAGTTCTCGATTTAGTCAATACCAAAGACACGGAATCTGAAAAAGGTACACGTTTACAATACATTGGCTGAAATTGCATGTTTGAATTGATTGATTGATTGATTGGTTTTGAATTGATATGTTGTTTGAATTTTAAAATTTATTTTCTATTTTTTAGTATTATTTTATTATTATTTTTATTATTTTTGACACATTCTGAAATATATTATAAGTACAATAATATTTCAGAAATATAGACATTAATAATAATATTTATATATATGTATATTAGATAACTTAAGAAAAATCATGTCATGAAAATTCAAAGCCACATGTCGACATGGCCCCTACCATGATGTCGACATGCCTACCTGAATTTGAATTTCAAATTTTTAATTCAAATGTTTGAATTTCCCTCCACCATTTCACTTCATTTATTTCTCTGAAAATATACCTTTTGACTAGAGAATTTGTCCTTTGAAAGTCTATTTATTCACTATCTTTTATCGTATCTTTTCACTTTCATTTTCAAATTCAAACTCTCTCTTCATATCTTCAAGCTCTCTACTCTCTACTCTGATGGCTTCTTCAAGCAACCACTCAACCATGAGAATTTCCAGAAAAATCAAAGAGCAATTATTCAATGATCCGGAGGCAATTAAAGCATACATCAATTATGCTAATTATGCCAAAGTCCATTCCGGAAAATTTGCTATTTTTCAAGATTTTTCTTCTTATGAAATTGATTCTCTTTTTGCAAACAATGGTGTTTTAAGTCTTATTGACTCTTCTCAAAATGATTTTGTTTGCTATCCTAATCTTGTCAAAATCTTCTATGCTAATTTAAACCGTGGTTTTTATATTGGAAATGAGAATGAAATTTGGAGTAGTGTCAAAGGCACTTAAATTATTTTGAATTGTGATCTTTTGGGTACCATTCTCAATTGCAAAAGCACGGGAATGGATCTTTCTAGTTTTCAAATCAATGAACATGATCGTGAGACATTTCATCATATTTTTGAAGGAGATGAAAACTTTGAATTTAAAAACCGAAACTTTCGTCCTAAAGCAAGAATTGTCAATCTTCTTTTATAACATACTTTGACCCCAGGATCGGGAAATTTTAGCAATCCTACTTCAAAAGTGTGCAAAGCAATTTTTGCTATTTTCGGAAATTATGATATCAATTGGGTGCAAGTTATTTTGGATGAACTTCGTCCTAAAAATTTTGAAATGGGAGAAAACACTTTATATCATGGAATTTACCTTACTCGGATTTTCAACTATTTTGGAGTAAATTTCAAAGGAGAATAATTTATTTCAAGAAAAGTTTTTAATATCTCAAACATTTCTCTCATGAAAATCACATATGTTTTTCAACCTTATGAGACTCTTGCAGAAAAGGAAGAGCATTTGGCTCATGAAGAAATGGAAGAGGAAGAGGAAGAAGAAAGGGATGAAATGGAAATTGAAGAAGAAGAAGAAGGTGAAACCTCTTTGGAAAGCATCAAATATCCTTCCAATCCATCTAACAAAACCCTTCTCAAAAACCAAAAGATAATTGTGGAGAATCAACGGATTTTAAAACGATCCGTTAGTAAGAAGTTGGATAACATTTCTTCGAAGATGAAAATTTTCTTTTCAAAAGTCAGCAAGAAACTTGGACTATCTTCATCATCTTCATCTTCTAACTAGTTTTATCTTTTAGTATCTTATTGTATTTGTCTTAGTTTTTTTTTCGAATGTTCATGTAGTTCATTATGCTTAATCTTTGTATTATCGTAATGAAATGAAATTTCCTTTCTGTTATCTATCTTATCTTATCTCTAGAATAAATGTTAGTATATTATATAAATATATACATATACACAATTATTCACAAAATCAAAGTTGTCATAAATTTTCACTAACCCATGTCGACATCCCCTAGAAGACCATGTCGACATGTACTGGTCAGAAGTGATTATTGATTTTGAATTTGAAATTTGAATAACTACCAAATGTCTATTCATTTCAAACGAATTTCTACACCTATATATAACTTTTTCTTCCAGAAATCTTCACTGAAATTTATTTCCCATTATCTGTATCCTTCATTTCTTTCTCTAATTCAATTATGGACAATCCTATTCACAATCTATCTGAAAATCTTGAAGAAACACTCAATTCATTCAAGAATATTCTCTCTTTTATTCTACGAAACCAGCGTCACTTAGAATTGAGTCAAATACAGATGATCAAGGAACAAGAGAGACACTTCGATGCAATATGATGGATGATCTCCTCTCTACACAAGGATGATAATGAAGCACATCCTCCTGTCTCTCTCACCAATGACAATGAGAATTGGGATGCAATTAAAGCAGACCTTATATTTGGAGAAGATGGATGGGTAGATGTTCCTCGTAACGTTTAATTTTCTTTCTTTGTTTGAGTTGTTTGAATTAATTTGTTTGATTTAATTTGGTTTGAATTAATACTTTGTGTGGATTGATTTTATTTGTTTTGAAGTTTGGTGTGTGAAACATATATATATACACTGAAATGAATATAGTCTTTAATTAAGTTATTATGCTCATAAGTATCATTATTTCTTAATCTATATATTATATATTCCATTGTATAGTTTATCAATACAGGTACTGAAGTCCAAGAATAAGGGGGAGTAAGTTTTTTTGTTGACGACAAAGGGGGAGAAATATAAAATAGGGTAGTTAGGCATAGATTAAGGGGGAGTTGTTAATTTTAGGGGGAGTTATTAGGATAGAAGGAATATTTTATAAACAAAGGTTGTCATCATCAAAAAGGGGGAGATTGTTAGTCCATGAGATGATGGTTTTGATGACAACAACCTTAGAATAGATTATAAAATATAAATACTAACATTACAAGTTTAGATATATATGTATATGCAGGATCTAACCATGTAGGTATCAAGACTGAAGACTGTACAATATAGAGATTCAAGATATAGAGACAGAAGACTCATGAGTATCAAGATTATCAAGATTTCAAGGTTAAGTTTGTTTTATTAGGAATATTTGTTAAAACTCATAGAAAAGCACTGGCATCTTAATATCCAATTTATTCGTGGAATGGAATCCACTTCGAGCCCGTTAAAGGGATGGAACCCTAAGTAGGATGGAACCTACGAAAATCTAGTGGGACATTGTTTTGTATCCACTAAGCTTAATTCAAATGATTTTTCAAAATTATCTTGTTTTCGAAATGATTTCAAAACTTTACTTTTAAAAAGATTCAAAACCCTCGATTCCATTTTTAAAATAATTTTAGCCTCAAAACATATTTATTTTCAGAGTCAAAATTTCTCCTGATTTTAAACTATCTTTTCAAATAATATATTTAACTTTTAAATTATTTATACTTTGATTTAAATTATAGTTAAATAATATATATATATATATATATTGTTCTTTATATTTACTTATGAATTTCAACTATATTCAAGTATATTTATAAAGTTTTAATATAAGATAAATATTATTTTTATAGAAATTCAAAACATCAAATTTGGGTGAGGGATGTCGACATGCCCATAGGCACCATGTCGACATGGTGACAGTTTAATTAAAAATTCAAATTTCAAAAGAAGTGTCTATTCGCCATAACTTTTCATGAATGATCATGGCTGTTGTTCTTCTATAAATAGGGGTCAGTTTCAACGAATTTTATAATACTTTTCTCTGATTTAACTTCTCTTCTTCTTCTCCACTTTCTTATTTACAAATTACACCATTACTCTGCCGAAATCAATATCGAATCTAACTAGATAATTTCTGGTTTTGATTCTCTCCACTATCTCTACAAGATCCAAGTGCTAATCTGAGTTATAGACTTTTTGTAATCAATTGAGCGAGAGAAGGTGTGATTGTAGCCCTGGAAATCAATTAGGTGAACTTGTTGCCCCGGAAATCAAGTATCTCTACCCAGAGGATTGTGATTTTGGAGGGTGTACCTCGTAGCCTTGAAACCGAGGGTTGTAATTGTTGAATTGATTTTGAAAGGAAATCTGTACTTAGTTGTGCGGGACTGGATGTAGGGTAACTCCGAACCAGTATAAAATCCGGTGTGTTCTTTCCTTTACTGCTTTTACTTTATATTTGCATCTTTGTTTGATTCTGTGTTCATATCTGTGTCCGATTAGTGTATACATTGTTAACAAAGTAAGATAAACTCAAAAAGATTAACAAATTTCTTAAAACACTATTCACCCCCCCCCCTCTAGTGTTAATTCTAGCCTTAAGATCCTTAATCCGCATTTCTCACAGGTTCCATATGGAATAATGAGCACAGGTGCACTGGTCAATGACTCCTTAAGCTTCCCAAATGCCTTGGTGCATCTATCATCCCAAATAAAAACTAGATTCTTCTTAGTCAATCGGGTTAAAGAGGCTGCTATTTGTGCAAAGCACATGATGAACTTCTTATATTAGCCTGCCAAACCTAGAAAACTTCTAACCTATAATGCATTACTAGGAGTCTTCCATCCTTGATCAGCTTCCACTTTCACAGAGTACACCGCCAATCCTTGTTTCAAAACAATATGCCCAAGGAGCCTAACTACATATTTTCGAAAGTGACATTTAGAAAACTTAGCTTTGAGTTAGTTTCTTCTCAAGGTCTCAAATACCTCCCTAAGGTGGTCCTTATGCTCCTTCTTACCTTTGGAGAAAACCTAGATATCATCAACAAACACCACGACAAATTTGCTAAGTTGCCCTCTAAATATTCTACTCATCAAATCCACAAAGTATGCTGGTACATTCATTAGTCCAAAAGGCATTACGTCCCACCCATAGATCTCATCTAGAATACGGAATGCGATCTTCGGCTTGCTTTCGTCTACAATCCTCAACTGGTGGAATCCCGTCGCTAAGTCTAATTGGGAAAATATTTTAGCCCCTACAAGTTGGTCAAACAAGTCGTATATTCTAGGTGGAGGGTACCTATTCTTCCTTGTCAACTTATTCAACTCCCTATAATCGACGTACAGTCTCAAAGAACCGTTTGCATTAGTAGCAAAAACAACAGGGGCTCCCCACTCAGAAGTACTCCTACAGATGAATCCTTTCTTTAATAGCTCTGACATTTTCTTATACAATTCCCTTCTTTCTTTGGGGTTCATATGTCTCAAAGGTGGAGTGACAGCTCTTCCGTCCTTCTCCAAATCAATTCAGAACTCAGTCTCCCTATGGGGTGGGAGACCCGAGACCTCCTCGAAGACATCAAGAAATTCACAAACTATAGGTACAGATGATGGCTCTCGAACAAAAAATAGATTTAGTTCATATAAATTTGCTTGACTCAACTAAAGATTTGGGTGTACAAAGAACTTCTAGGTCACGACCTCCGCGGCTCCTCAATCATACTACCCTCTTATCATAGTAAAGAATGGCTCCATAATATGACAACCAATCCATACCCAAGATAAGCCCATACCCCATGAAATTTAGAACGTACGTAGTACATATGAAATCAACATCGCATATGTCTAACATTAGGTCTTTGCAAATAAGAGAAAGATGGGTCGAACCTCCACTAGGATTGAAAACCTCTATTGTGTTGTTGACCATCTGGGTCTGAAAGTTTAAGTAATTTACTACACCTCTAGCTATAAAGGAAGGTGATGCCCCTGAATCAAATTGGGTATGAAAAGTAACCCCAAAAATAAGAGTTATACCTTCTAAAGCTGCTTTTCCTTAGTCTCTTAGTGGCTTACTAACAATAGGGACAGTTTTAATAGCATAGCCATGTCCGCTTGGTCCTTCCTTAGCCATCTTGGGACATTGATTCTTGCGATGATCTTCCTTGTGGCAGTTAAAGAACCTTCCCTTAAAGGCTTCCATTATCAGACTCGCCCTACAATCTTTAGCTTCATGACCCTTCCTTTGGCATTTCTTACACACATTCACATCCTTCTTAAACTGCCCCTTTGACTTCTTGTTGGCCCAAAAGCTCCCCTTCTTGGACCCTCCTTCCTTTTGGGTCAGTGTAGACTTCTCCTTCTCTCTTCCCTTTTCTTCCTTATTGGCTATGTGCAGCATCGCCGTTTCTACCAACATCTCATACGTGGCACCCATAGGTACTTAGGTCAATAGGATTTCTCTTAGAGGAGAATTTAAACCCTTCACGAACTTCATGGCATTTTATGTGTGTCTATCAGGCTTATCCCAAATTTAGCCAATTCAGTAAACTTAGCTATAAACTCCTTAAGGGTAGAATCTCCTTGTCTCAGCTTAATCAACTTTTCAATTGCAAGCTAACCTCTGCCCTAAACATGAATGTCATCTCAAATTGGTCCTTGAATTCATCCCAAGAGAATATCCTTCCCGGGTGCTCATCAGTCATAAAGTTCCACCAATTCAAGGTTTCTTCCCTAAGGTACCAAGCTATTATTCTTCTTCTTAGCTGATCATCCCAACCAAGCTCTCTAAATATGTTCTCACAGTTACTAATCCATGCTTTAACATCTGAATATCCTTTAGTTTCGGGGTATGTCTTCCCTCCTATATTGAGAAAGTCCTCACATAACTTAGGAAAGTCAACAGGATGGGTTCTGCATCGGCGGCCAGAGCAGTGGGTGCTATCGGTGTAGCTGGAGGAATAGGAATCCGCTCGGTAGTCCTAAGATATAGTTTAAACCATTCAGGCATTCCCAAAATGGGTGGCCTTCCACGGGTAGGGTTCCCTTGTTTGGAGAAGACTGATTATCAGCCATATCAACTATCTGTAGGATAAACCTTTAGTGATGATTTCCTAGGATAGTCTTTACATGCTGAAAAAAAAGAAAAGGTTACCTAGTGTGCACGCGTATGTTCAAGAAGAGCGGGTGTATGTATGTGTGTGTGTGTGTTTGTATTAATAAGAATTCTTTGAAAACTCTTTTTAAAAAACCTTTTTCAAAATAACAAATACGTCCCTCATACGTATAGTTATTCCTTGTTGATGGGGTAACCTAGATACTAATATCAAATGTAACAACCCATCCTGGAACAGGCCTAATTTTCGACCCAGAAAAGGCTCATCGAAACTTAGAACCATTCTAAGGCAAGCTGTTGGTAGTAAAAAAAAATAACATTGCAGAGCCATAACTAAAATTTCAGAACTCATAGCGGATGAAACAAAATATAGTAGTAAAGTGTATCCATTTGGTTCAAAACCATAGAAATGTCATAACACAGAATCCCATAAAGACCGTAACATAATATCCGTTACAACAATCATCTAAATCCATGGGTACACATAAAAGCAAATAATAATAAATACTGCCACGAGCCAAGCTCCTCCATCTCTAAGCATCATCATCACCATCACTCCATCCTTAAGTTGTGTTGTAATAAGGACGGAGTCGGAACAACAAGTGTCTGGTGAATAAAAACCTCGAGTCTTACCTTTTCAGTACTTAGGCAGTATATTTCAAAATAAGAATATGTCTACGAACATACAGTCGTTAAAGTCATTTAATACTTCTTTATAAGGAATGAAGGCGGGTCCAACAACTTAATACCTTCAATTCCAAAAGTAAGTTTCTAGAATCCCATGTCCCAATCATACATAATAAATAGCTAATAATATAAGAGACGGTACCCAAGCCACTTAATACTTCCCAGTCGAAAGTAGGCAGACTCTGGTTATTTAAGACATTAATTAAGGCGGACCTCATATTTAAGACCTATTTCCAGAAGCGTGCCCCTCAATAGTACTATCTAGCTGACATCAGATGGAATCTCATAGGCTACTTAATACTTCCAAGTGGAAAATACACAGACTCTGGTCATTTAAGACCATAAATAAGGCAGACCACATCATTTAAGACCTATTTCCAAAAGCAGACCCTTGTAGAGATACCAACTAATGTAACCCCTTGGCTATTTAATACTTCATCTGGTGAAAAGAGGTAGGTCCAACCACTTAATACCTCAAAACACTAAAGCAGGCCCTCCATCTTATGACCCATACTCGTAATAACGTCTCACATTAGTCTGCTATTTGTAGGAACTAGTAGCCAGATTAGCTGGTCAGATTTCCCTTATAGAATTTGGAACTAACTTTGCATCATTACAAATATTTATCATAAGTATATCTCACATCAATAAAACCGTACAAAACTGCTGTTAGCCTCAAAGTGAAGGGCTACCTTCCGTCATGTAATTCTATTGACCTCGCATCTCTATGAATTAGCCACAAATCAATTACTCTTATATATATATATATACACACATACTCATCTCAAAATTTCATAACGGCTTTATAAGGAATCTTCCTTATTATGCTTTAAAAGAGACCCTTCCCTATCCTTTTAATCCTCTCATTTCCGTCGTTACTTCCCCTTACCTTCTGTACTCCTCTACCACTCCTCCCTATCCTTCCTCGTCCTTGCCCGTGCTTCCTGCTCCTGACCCTCCGACACATGCTCCTTCCTTACATGTTCCTCCCCATCAAGTTTACCCACCTCAGCTTTATCTCCTAGCCTGTCTCTTGATCCCCCTACTCTACCTTTGCCTCATTTTCCTTCTACTTGGAACTCTCTTTTTAAATCTAAACCGAGAAACGCTGGTCATTTCCCTCCGTGTGATGTTCCTCTTATCTTTGAGGGTTCTGCTCTAGTCCCTCCACCTGAGGTCACTCAAGTAGGGAATAATATATGGAAGGAGTATTTAGTTGGTTTTTTCTTAGATAAGCCACTTTCCTACTCAACTGTCATTTGCTACTTAAAGAAGACGTGGAAAATACGGGGATCGATATCAGTGAAATCTGATGGTTTTCTCTTATTATTCCAACTGTTAAGTGATGAAGATAGGAAAAGGATTATCAATTCTGACCTCATTATAATGCGTAGTAAAATATTTATAGTTAAACCATGGGATGAAAATATTGGCAATAGATGTGGTAGGATCAGATCGGTCCTTATTTGGATCAAAATTAGCAATACTCCATTATATGCTTGGTCTTATACAAGTATTAACTTGCTTGCCTCGAGAATAGGGAAATTTTTTATGTATGGATGAATCAACTAAAAGACTGGAATGAATCTCCTTTGCTAAGTGTATGGTTGAAGTTAGTCCTGACCATGATCTCCCTGCTAGCTTCCCTATCAAATTGCTGGATGACACTGAACAGTAGGTCCAAGTAAGCTTCTATGGAAACCTGAATTATGTACATCATGTAAAGTTTTTAGGAAAACATTGGAGTCATGCTTGACTGATAAGAAGTTAGTTATTAATAAGTGTATCCAGGAAAATGCAATAATGGTATGCGATGAGGATCATAAAACTGAAGCTACAGATGAAACAAAAAATATAAGGAGGAAACAAACTTGATAGAAAGTGGAAAGTAATAAAGGTAAAAGAAGGTCCGCCAAAACAGCACTAGAGGTGAAAGAAACCAATGAAACAGTAGATGAGAACATGAAGAAAGGTGAACTGTTAAAGGAAGACAACAAAATCAAAGGAAGAAAAGATAAAAAGGTCCCTGAAGGTTCGAACCAAACAGATGTCATTGAATTGGGAAGTAACAAATACTATGTGCTTCGAGAGTGTAATTCTGATGGAAATGAAAATTTGACAGATGATGCAATGGAAGTGGAAGTAGTTAATAATGTTAATGATAGTGAAAACAACCTTGTAGACAGTGGGAAAGGTACTTTTGAAAAAAAGAGCTGCAGTGCACCCATTGTGTCTGCTCTGCACGAGCACATGCACAAACAAAGAAAGCCTGCAGAAGAAACAATGTATAATAAGTCACAGCCCAAAGTAACTCACTCTTTTGCCCGCATCAATTTTGATAACATGCCTTCAACATCAACTGAAGTATCTCAACAAGCCATGATTCCCCAACCCGATGTAACCCATTCAATTGCTCGTGTCAATCCTGACAATTTGCTATCTCCAGATATTGAGTCAGACTGGTGCACTTCTGTAACATCCCCCTACTTGGAGGCCGAAAACTAACGGCAATGGATGCTACAGTCATCCATAGTTATTAATCTTCAGCGACCAAATATGGCAGTGCTAGATTCATTTATACATAGATCATATAATTATATAAAAAATTTAACAATTTAAAACACATTTCCATATTCAAATCAAAACATTTCATGTTCATTACATAATCCCAAATTACGTTGTCCATGTTCAGCAAAATATAATTATTACAAATACGCCAAGAGCGACATATGAAGATGCCCCCTTGATTGATCGGAGTATATAGTAAGGCCCATAAATCTTCCTTTACAAACAAACACACAGCGGACAAGAAAACTCTAAATAATTATCGGCCCCCAGCACGTCTTCGGAAGCTTTATTCGTCTAAGAAGAGAACCTGGAAACCTTAAATCTCAAACTACTCAAAATCAATTGAGTACCCGAGAGTTTAAGGGGAAAACAAAAACTTCGAGTCAGACATAAAGCTTGGTACGAATAATAATCTAACATCTCAATCCTTTTTCGATATCTAGTGAGACTACGCCACTTAGCGGAACGAGTTTTCCCCACACTAGTATCCTAAAATCCTTTATAAAACAATATACTGTACTATTGCATCCACAATGGTTAAAACATACAATTTCAAAATATTATGATGATATGCATACTTAAGAATAAATAAGAATTCCCATTCCCAGTTTAATCTGACACCCTGTCATAATTATAGTTTTTAGGGTCACTATTAACCTTTTTAATTTTCATGGGTTTACTAATAACCTAGTCATAATTAATAGGCACTCGATCTTATTCATAGTTTTCATTAGATCACTAAGAACCCATAGGCTCCTACCAGATAACTTAATCAATTCATGGGTCCTCTTGAACCTTTTGGACTTTCCAATAACAAATCACCTTATCCTAGTTTTCATGGGTTTACTAGGAACCTATGGATTTATCTAGTAACTCACTTCACATCCTAGTTTTCATGGGTTGACTAGGAACCTACTGATACATCCATTAACCACTTACTTATCTTAGTTTTCATGGGTTTACTAGTAACCAATTGACTGATGTCATCCTTAATCCGGATATAGTTTTCATGGGTTCACTACAAACCAATTGGCCCTTGCCAATTACTCTTACAACATAGTTTTCATAGGTTAACTATGGACCTTTTGGTATGCACCAATAACTACCTTATCATAGACTTCATGGGTTACTATGACCCTTTTTGGTATACAACAAAAACTACAAAGTTTAGGCATCCTATATTTTGGTCACCCTGAATCCATGGATGCAATTCTACTCATTCAGGAGTTTAAGCAATTTATATTCACTATTGAGTTAACCTAGCTGGTTCTTCTACCCCTTTATCCCCCAAAATACAGTTATGGGTTATCATGTAAACATACTCATATTTGAAGAAGCAAAACTACACTTTAATAATACCACTCCTTTGGGTTTAAAGTCCTTAAATATATATATATATATATATATATATATATATATATCATAACATAGTTAACGTCTTTAACATATATTTTCATCAAGGAAATACTTCTTCAAAATTACATACTTAAACCATTATAAAACCCCTTTATACTAGCCGTGGGTTTTCCTTTAAAAATTAGAGTATGGGTTTTTTTAAACCTTCAAAACCAAACCTCTCGACCTTGTCGCAAGGTATACAAAACAACCTTTTGAAACCATTTGTCAATTTAAACCTTTCGAAAGCATTCAACCCTTATACATAAACCTTTCGAAACTAGTGGATTAAACCTCTTGAAAACTTACTGGGTTCGAGTTAAAACATGAGGAAATTCCTCTTTTAAAACCTTTCGAATACAAAGGAAGCAACCTTTCGACCTTGCCGGAATGTCAACTTCGAAAGCTTAAATCATTTCATTTAAAACAATAGACCTCCGCCTTTTGCAGAAACTCCTTCGAAAGCTTGGGTTATACTTTAATTATAATACAAGGGTAAATCATTCAAGTCGAAAGCCTTGAAACCATTCGAAAACAATGGGAGAAGCAGTTGGTTTTTAAAACAGGCAAACCTTTCGACCAAGCTGAAAGCTCCTGCTTTCGACCCCTTCGAAGGGTTTTAACATAATAAAGGCGGCAGATTTTTCAAAATCTCTTTGAAACAACTTTTCGAAACCAAACCTTTCGACCTTGTCCAAAGGTTTCTTAAAACATTTCAAAACCTAACCTTTCGAATGTGTCAGAAAGTCTTATATAAAACAGCTTATAAAAACCAAATCTTTCGACTGTATCGAAAGGTTCAAAACAACAATAAAAAGTAGCAGTAATCTTTCGACTTTGTCGAAAGGTTTAAAACTTTTCTTTAAACATTTGACCTAGTGGAAGGAAACCAAGTCGAAAGCTCCAATTCGAAAGCAAAGCAGGTGAAAACTTTAGTTTATAAAACAAACATATCCCAACCTCTATGGCCATCAACCTTTCGACTGCAAACCCTTCGACTCTATCCAATTCATTACACACCAAGTACTTGATACCATATGCATTGGTTTGACCTTGCCGAAAGGTTTAATTCTTTCGACTTAGAAGAAAGGTCTGGGTCGGAAGGTATTATGCCGAAAATGGCCGAAACATGCTAAAAGCATGATTTTCATGTTTTTAACTTAAAAAGGTAACTTTTTAACTAACTTGCCGTTTTTATCAAATTCTCATTGGTTAACACATTACTTTTCAGAAAAATGCTGTAGTAAATTCAGATTTAAATAATAATTTTATTTTATAAAACGCCCCTTCTCCTTAAATAAATATATAAAACATTTAAGTCCCCTAACTTAAAATAATTTTATATATTCATCAATACAAATTGGAAAAATCCAAGAAAATCTATTTCGATTTGTTTTCCAACATATAAAAATTTTGAACCCAAATAATCATTATTTTTGCCGTAAATAATTTATAACCCAATAATTCATTTTCTTCACTAGAAAATTTATATAAAATCCACATGCACTCGAAAAATTATAAGAAATGAAACCCATCTCCAAATTCATGTTTTCTATAACATAAAATTTCCCCATGGCATTTAAAAATCATATCATGTCGGTTTTACCCTAAAACCATGCACTTCCCTTATTAAACAACCTTGTTTAAACTCTTATAAATCATAAACAAGCATATCATCATTCAAAACATCATAAAACAGATTTATCCTTAAATCTGAAATCATTTGATGTAATAATCAAAAAAGAGATGTAGAAATTATTGTTCACCTTGCTTGAGACAAGGAGATTAGAGATTGTTTGAGATTGATTTTCCTCTAGCTTGAATCTTAAGCTTTTCTTAAGTTTTATTCTTCTCTTCTAATGGCCGGCCTTGCTTCTCATGGTTGTAAGTATTTTTGTTTTGGTGAAAATGAAAGTGCAAAGCCTAATGAGAATAGTATAAGGGTAGGAGGTGCGGGCGGCTATTTACCCTAATGCCCTTCTGTTTAATTTCCTAACCATTTACATAAGTTCATTAGTTTTAATAAGCAAGGCCACCTAATTAATTAATCAACCCTAATCCTCTGATCTACATTATTCTATTTAATTTATTCTAATTAAATCTCCTGAATAATGTCAATAAAATTAGGGGTGTTACAGTCCTTCCTCCTTAAAGAATTTCGTCCTCGAAATTCAGTAAGGACTAACTAGCAAACATAGCAATCATCTGTAACATCTCCTAACAACCATACCAGCCTATCTGACTAGCAACTAATCTATATAAATCTATTATAAACATACCATCAAAGCAGATTAGGATAAGCCCCTCGAATCTTGTCCTCCGACTCCCAAGTACAGTCTTTCGCGTTGTCGCTCCACTGAACCTTTACCAACTTGACTGTCTTGATCCTCGGCCTTTTCTCCTCTCTCACTACAACCCGAACTGGATGTCTAACAAAAGTCAAACCAGGATCTACTACTAAGTCCGCCAACTCTATCTGAGGAATAGTAGCCTTTGGATCATGCACATACTTTTGAAGATGAGACACATGGAATACATTATGGACACCTTCCAAACTGCTCGACAACTCTACTCTGTACGCGAGCTATCCAATCCCCTCTATAATCTGAAATGGACCAATATACCTCGGGGCCAACTTTCCCTATTTCCCAAGTCATACCACACCCTTCATCGGTGACACTTTAATGAAAACTCTGTCTCCCACTGAGAACTCTATGTCTTTACACCTTCTATCTGCGTAACTCTTGTGCCTGGGTTGAGCTTCCTTCATCCGTCTTTAGATTATCTCAATCTTTTTTGACGCCTCTCTAACCAAATCCGGACCTAAGACCAATCTTTCTCTAGTCTCTAACCAACATGCTGGCGGCCTACATGGCCTTCCGCCCAAAGCTTCAAAAGGTGCCATTCCTATACTAGTCTGATAATTATTATTATAGGAAAACTCAATCAGATGCAGGTGATCTTCCCAAAATCCACCAAAGTCCAACACACAAGCTCTCAATAAATCTTCGAGTACCTTATTAACTCTCTCTGTCTGCCCATCCATCTGTGGGTGATATGTTGTACTTATCTTGAGCTTGGTACCTAATACTTCTTATAGACTCCTCCAAAATTCGCTAGTGAACAATGCATCTCTGTCACTGACTATGCTACCAGGAATCCCATGAAGTCTAACTATGTTCTTCATGAACAACTTTGCTAGAACAGGTGCCGTCCTGGTTGACTTTACCAGAATGAAATGGGCAATCTTGGTCAACCTGTCCACTATAACCCATATGCTTTCATTTCCTTTATTTGAACTTGGCAACCCGTCTATAAAATCCATCGATATCGAATCCCATTTCCAAACTGTAATATCTAAAGGCTGAAGTAACCCACTTGGCTTCTGATGTTTGGCTTTCACTTGTTGACAGTTAATACACTGCCTAACCCGCAAACAAACCAACATCCTTCTTCATACCTTCCCAATAGAAGCTCCTCTCATGTCTTGATACATCTTGGTCCCTCCAGGATGAATTGTAAACTTTGATTGCTGACATTCTTCTAGAACTTCTTTCCTTAAGTTCTCTACATCTGGAACACATAACCGTTCCTTCTTCCTCAACCATCCTCTTTGGTCAAGACTAAACTCTTTTAGGTCATCAATCTATGATCCTCCTTCAAGTCTTCTAATCCTCTCAGCTAAAACTGGATCTTCTCTTTGCTTAGAAGCTATCCTTTCAATCAACACTGGTCGAACTTCTAAACAAGACAACATGGCTGTACCCTGACTAGAACTTGCAGTAGATCTCAACTGCACACCACAACTGGCTAAAGCTTCTAGATCCTTCCATTCTGCCAACATCTCTAATACTACATTCTGATGTTTTCTACTGAGAGCATCTGCTACCTTATTTCCTTTCCCAGGAGTATACTCTATACTGAAATCATAAGTAGCCAAAAACTCCAGTCATCTCTACTGCCCCATATTCAACTCCTTCTGAGAGAATAAATATTTTAATGACTTATGATCAGTATACAACTCAAATCTCTCTCCCAAAAGATAATGCCTCCAAATCTTCAAGGCAAAAATCACCGTAGCTAACTCCAAGTCATGAGTAGGATACCTTACCTCATGCGGTCTAAGCTTCCTAGATGCATAAGCGATAACTTTGCCCTTTTACATCATGACTGCTCCCAATCCAGTGCCACATGCATCAGTGTAGACTACCAACCCTTGGTTACCATGTGGAACTACTAGCACCGGCGCATGGTCAACAAATTCTTTAACCTAAAGAAAGCTTCCCCACATTTATCGGACCAAACAAACCTCATGTCCTTCCTGGTCAACTTAGTCAAAGGCGCTGCTATCCACGAGAAATCCTTGATGAATCTCCGGTAATAGCCTGCAAGTCAAAGAAAAATTCTGATCTCGGCTACCGTCTTTGGTCTCTTCCAATTATTGACCGCCTCGATCTTAACTATATCAACTGACAATCCTTCCTCTGAAACCACATGACCAAGAAACTTAACTTCTCTCTTCCAGAAATGACACTTGGAAATCTTCGCCTTTAGCTGATTTTGCCTCAGCGTCTCTAACACCACTCTAAGATGAATCTCGTGCTCTCTTTCATCTTTAAAGTACACCAAAATGTCATCTATGAACACCTACTCAAACCTATCCAAGTGCTCTTTGAAAACTCGATTCATTATATCAACGAAGAAAGCAGGCGCATTCGTCAATCCGAATGGCATTACTAACCACTCATATGAACCGTACCTAGTTCGAAATGCAGTTAAAGGAATATTATCCTCTGCCACTCTCAACTGATGGAACCCCATTGCCAAATCCAATTGGAAAAATACTCTAGCTCCACTCAACTGATCAAACAGATCATCTATCCTCGGCAGAGGGTACCTATTCTTGATCCTCCTTTCGTTCATTTTACGATAGTCGATGCACATCCTTAACGACCCATCTGGTTTCTTCACAAACACCGCGGCTGCTCCCCAAGGCGAACTGCTTGGTCTGATAAAAATCCTTCCCTCAAGATCCATTAACTGCACCTTTAATTCCTTCATCGCTGTGGGTGTCATCTTGCTAGGTGGTCTACTAATAGGTTTAGCTCCCGGTACAAGGTCTATTCGAAACTCAACAGCTCGTTTTGGGGGTAAACCAGTGACCAGCTCAAATACATCTGCAAACTCTCTAACCATACGAATATGACTAAGTTCTTCTCCAGCATCCATGACACTCAATAACTCTCTAACCATACGAAGATAACTTAATCGATTCATGAGTCATCCTGAGCCTATTGGACTTTCCAATAACAAATCACCTTATCCTAGTTTTCATGGGTTTACTAGGAACCTATGGATTTATCCAGTAACTCACTTCACATCCTAGTTTTCATGGGTTGACTAGGAACCTACTGATACATCCATTAACAACTTACTTATTATAGTTTTCATGGGTTTTCTAGTAACCTATTGACTGATGTCAATCCTTAATCCGGATATAGTTTTCATGGGTTCACTATAAACCAATTGGCCCTTGCCAACTACTCTTACTACATAGTTTTCATAGGTTAACTATGGACCTTTTGGTATGCACCAATAACTACCTTATCATAGTTTTCATAGGTTTACTATGAACCTTTTTGGTATACACCAAAAACTACAAAGTTTAGGCATCCTATATTTTTGGTCACCCTGACTCTATGGATGTAATTCTACTCATTCAGGAGTTTAAGCAATTTATATTCACTATTGAGTTAACATAGCTGGTTCTTCTACCTCCTTTTCCCCCAAAATACGGCTATGGGTTATCATGTGAACATACTCATTTTTGAAGAAGCAAAACAACACTATAACAATACCACTCTTGTGAGTTTAAAGTCCTTGAAATACATATACATACATACATATATATATATATATCACAACATTGTTAACCTCTTTAACTTATATTTTCACCAATGATATACTTCTTCAAAATTACATACTTAAAGCCATTATAAAACTCTTTTATACAAGCCGTGGGTTTTCCTTTAAAAATTAGAGTATGGGTTTTTTTAAACCTTCAAAACCAAACCTCTCGACCTTGTCGCATGGTCTACAGAACAACCTTTTGAAACCATTCGGCAATTTAAACCTTTCAAAAGCATTCAACCCTTATACATAAACCTTTCGAAACCAGTGGATTAAACCTCTTGAAAACTTACTGGGTTCGAGTTAAAACATGCGGAAGGTCCTCTTTTAAAACCTTTCGAATATAAAGGAAGCAACCTTTCGACCTTGCCGGAAGGTCTACTTCGAAAGCTTAAATCATTTCATTTAAAACAATAGACCTCCTCCTTTTACAGCAACTCCTTCGAAAGCTTGGGTTATATTTCAATTATAATACAAGGGTAAATCATTCAAGTCGAAAGCCTTGAAACCTTTCGAAAACAATGGGAGAAGCGGCTGGTTTTTAAAACAGGTAAACCTTTCGACCAAGCCGAAAGCTCCTGCTTTCGACCAATTCGTAGGGTTTTAACATGATAAAGGTGGCAGTTCTTTTCAAAATCTTTTCGAAACAACCTTTCGACCTTGTCCAAAGGTCCCTTAAAACCTTTCAAAACCTAACCTTTCAACTGTGTCGGAAGGTCTTATATAAAGCAGCTTATAAAAACCAAATCTTTTGACTATATCGGAAGGTTCAAAAAAAAAGTAGTATCCTTTCGACTTTGTCGAAAGGTTTAAAACCTTTCTTTAAACATTTGACCTAGTTGAAGGCAACCAAGTCGAAAGCTCCAATTCGAAAGCAAAGCAGATGAAAACTTTAGTTTATAAAACAAACATATCCCAACCTCTATGGTCATCAACCTTTCGACTGCAAACCCTTCGACTCTCTCCAATTCATTACACACCAAGTACTTGATACCATATGCATTGGTTTGACCTTGCCGAAAGGTTTAATTCTTTCGACTTAGGCGAAAGGTCTGGGTCGGAAGGTATTATGCCTAAAATGGCTGAAACATGCTAAAAGCATGATTTTCTTATTAGGCGAAGGCTCCTTTAAAAACAGGCAAGTAATTTTCTTTTCAAACCAAAAATGACTAAGGAACCAACTCCTTCGAAAGCACCCCTTCGACAACCTACCTTCTACCTTTGTCCAATTCACTACATACCATCTGAATGATATCATGTGCATTGGCCTTGACCTTGTTGGTTTCAATTAAGTCGAAAGGTCGAGGTCAAAAGGTCTAAGTCGAAAGGTGTACCAAAGAAGGCAGAACACCCTTTTTCTGAACAAAAGCTATTTTTATCAAATTATGTAAACCTTTTATAACAAACTTGCCTATTTGTAAACATTTGATTGGTTTTCATAAACTTTTTAAATAATTTGGATAATATTTGCCGCATTTTCTTAGATCTAAAATCAAGTTAACTTTTAACAAATAACCCTTCCTATTATAAAAACAATTAAATCATTTAGGTCCTCCTTTCGAAATAATTTAATTTCCACACTAAATCACTTTGTAAAAATCCACAAAATTTCCAAAAATTGACTTTAATCATGTTATCTAACATATTAAAATTTCAGACCTAAATTCTTAATATATTTTCCATAAATTTATAAACCCAAATAACCATATTTTCCTTTGAAAATTCATAACTAATTCTCCACGACTTGGAAAATTATGAAAATTGAAACCCATTCCAAAATCATATTTTCCATAACATATAATTTTCTCATGGTATTTAAAAATCATTTAATCTCGGTGTTACCCTAAAACCATGTATATATCCTTTTAAACAACCTTGTTTAATCCATATAAATCAACAATCAAGCATATCATCATTAAATATATCATAAAAACAGATTTACCGCTAAATCCGAACCCATATTATTATAAACCCAAAATAGAGATGTAGAAATTATTATTCACCTTAGATTGGACAAGGAAATTGAAGTTTGTTTGAGATTGATTTCTTCTAGCTTGATCCTAAGCTTTACTTTGATTTTCTCTTCTCCTCCTAATGGTCGGCCTTGCTTGCTTCTTACGGTTATAAATTTTTTTTGAGGTAAAATGAACGTGTATGACTAAGGAGAATAGTATAAGGAGAAATATGGGCGGCTATTTACCCTAATGCGCTTTTGTTTAATTACTTAACCATTTATAAGTTCATTTAGTTAAATAAGCACGACCATTAAATTTTATTAATCAACCTCAATCTCCTTATCTACATTATTCTATTAAATTTATTCTAATCAAATCTCCTGAATAATGTCATCATTAAAATTAGGGGTGTTACACGAGGCTTCGATCCCTTTGGTGTCCTGATTTTGGAACACTACGTCGTCACTCAAGACTTTCTACAACTTGGCTGGAGTTTCATCTTCTATTGCGAGACATGATTCCTTTAGAGCATGCTTCAATGAACTTGCATACCACTCCATCTCTCCCCAACTTCTTTGAGCGGGTTGTGGTCCACCAGATATTGTTCCAATAATAAGTCTATGGTCAGTTCGTTTGGACCCTTCTTCACTAGTTCCGGCTTGATTCCTTCGTTCTCTATAAGGTTAAGGAGCCGCGGGTTTATAGGGGTTCTGTGAGTTTCTCACGTATTGCTAGAGTTTGTTTTCCCAAATCAATTCTTCATTGAGATTCTTCATATGGTGGCATTCGTTTGTGTTATGACCATGAGTCTCTTAGAAGTGACAGAAATTTCCTAAGCATTTTTACTGCTCAATTGCTTCCTTCCTAAGGGGTTTTTTGTATTTCTCAATCCCCTGTGTTGCAAGATAGATATTTTTCAGAGTGCCATTTAGAGGGGTATAGTCTTCGAGCTTGAACCCTTTGAGCCTTTTATTGTTGCCATTACCATTTCTTTTATTAGAGTTTTGATTTTTCCACTTTTGATTTTCATCTTTCCCTATGACCCCTTCAGCAATTCCAGAAGCGTGCGCGTTTTGATTCATTGCTACGTCGCTCTATCTAATGTTCATTAGTTGCACACTAGTAGACTTCCTTTCCAGCTCTTGTTCTTCCTCCAATCTTGAGTATTGACTTGCTTTACGATTAAAGTCTTTCCTTATGGTTAGTTGCTTTGTCTTAATCCACTTTCTGAATTCAGTCTCCGGGTGAATGGCATGGACTAATGCTATAAAAACCATGTCCTCATTGGGGTTGCTTACTTCCGTCACTGCAGTATTGAATTGGTTCATGAAAGATTTCAGTGATTCGTTGTGTCCCTGGAACAATTCAGATAGGGACATGACATCCTTTGGTTGTGCGGTATGGAGCCTGAACTGGTCAAGGAATCTTGTTGCTAGTTGGTCAAAGGTAGAGATAGATCTTGGCGGAAGCCCAGTGAACCACATAGATGCAACTTCTTCTAGAAAGATGGAAAAACCCCTACACCGAACTTCCTCTGAAGAGTTGGCTCCATCCAAATACCAACTATACCTGTATAAATGGGGTTTTGGGTCCATCGTCTTGTCATATGATGGGATAGTTGGCATTGTGAATATTTCTGGATATTTCGCATTCAAGGTTTCATCAGTAAAGGGAGTCCGACTTGGAGCAGGTCCCCATTCATCATCTCTCCTATTTTTACTCTCATCCATTAATCGTTTGACCATGTCTGCTACGTATGCCTCTGATGTCCGGTAATCCTAGGGAAGTAGTCAGTCACTACACTAGATGTTTGGCTCTGCAAACTGTCTTGGTGAGTGGGCAGAAGCCTAGGCTCTCCTGTCTTTGGGAGAGCCACTCCTACGGGATCCCGTTGGCTTGTAGTTGGTCTGACTAGGGTATTTTGGACTTTCCTACATCATCGAATGCGTTGACGTTCTCTTCCAACTGGTTGTCTTATTCTCCATTTTTTGAGTCAGAGAGGTCTATAGCTATATCTTCATGCGAGGTCTTTGCCCCTTGATTTAAGTTCAGAATTGGTTGCCTTGAGGCGAGCGGGGTCCTCGTATTTACTTCCATGTTATGTCCCATGGTCCTTGTTGTCATCCTTTTTGCGGCTGTTTTCCGTTTTTTCTGTTTAAACTAGAAATGGAAGAATTTTCTTGTTCTATAGCAGCCGTGGGTTCAGGCATAGTTCTTGGAGCAGGATTTGATTGTAAGATTAAAAGAGCGTTAAGCGTCTCCATTAGAGCCTTCTGGCTACTTTCCATTCTTTGGTTGATCCCATCAACCATCTTATTCAACTCATCCCTAGTAACGACTTCGTGCCGAATGGAGGATGTTGGCTCCTGACTTCCTAAGTTAGCGCCATTTACTTCGGTATGTTGAGGATTTAACATCTTCTCTAGCTATCACTGCCCCTATGGACCATCCAGAGGCAGTTCTCCTTCTTCCAAGGGCTATTGACTCCAAGCGGTAGATCTTTCATGCAAAGATTTAGGATCTAACTTCTGGACCTATGTGAATCAAAGTATATAGCTAGATCTGAACCCTGAGCTGGGTTCTCAGTGAAAGCACCAAAATGTTAGCTCAAAAAATAAATCAAAAACCTGGTTTGAGTATGAAAGCACCAACCCTGTTCTCACAGAGCAATAATATAGATAATGGATATAGCAAAAAGCAGTAAGAGAAAGAAGACAAGAAGATTTTTATAGTAGTTCGGCTGTTAATGAATCCTACGTCCACTTTATAATTTCTATTATAGACTGATCGCTGTTACAAGAAGTGTTTGATTACAAAGCTCTTGATTGTCCTTAGCTAAATTGACTCTTCAAGGTTGGAATCCATTGGAGAATCACAGCGAACCCATTTGGATATTGTTGTAAGAGAGGTGAAGAGTGAAGAAAGCTTCCAGTAGAGTGTCAACAACCAGTTCGGAGAAGATCCTGTTTATGTTGCAGATAAGATGGTATTTATAGAGATTGGAGAGCTATTGGGCCAAACCTCTTCGCCGGCTGTTTGCAGATGGACATAGGAAGATGCAGTGGAGTTCAGCTCATGACTCGAGCCCAAAGGATGGATCGCTAGCGATCCATGGTCTATGGATCACTAGCGATCCATAGTATTTACTCGAATGCGAGCTAATTATTTAGGTCCTTTCTCTGCTTCAATCTGTGTGGGTCGTGCTTATACCATGTTCAATTATGGATCGCTGGCGATCTATACACTTAGAATGTTTTTGGACTTTGGCTTTTGAACTTTCTTTGTTGTCTTGTGTCAACTTTGTTCATGTAGTTTCGTTGCATGTCGTTTTTCTTTTATGATGATTTACTTGCTAGTTGTATTTAGCTGCTGATTGGACTGGACAGATTCTTGTCTCTTGGTGTAACTAACCCAGAATCTCATCAAACTCAGTCACTACTTTTACAACATGGATTGGATCATGATGCAATAAAAACCAGTTGAACCCTAGGCTATATCTATGGATCGCTATCGATCCATGCCCTTAGTGGATCCTCGTTCCTTTTTCTTGGCTCTCTTTGGGTTGTTGTTTTAGTCCTTTTGGTTGAGTTCTAAGCCATTTTGATTCCATCAAGTTGTTCCATTTTCTCTTGGATTCTCCTAGGTTAAAAACCCGGATAACACATTTCTAATTACATTGATTGATCTTTATAAATGTATCATCTGTTTGGTGGTGGAGAATGCAACTTATCTTAGCTTAACACCTTTTCTAGAGACGTACGAGCTCAGGGGTTATACGTTTGTAGAAATCAGTTGTGTGATTGTGGAAATGGAAATGTGGCATTCAAAGTAGAATGTGCTGCATGAAAGATAAACGATACCATAAGCCTCATTGCCCAGTAATGGCTTAAACAGGGTATGCCTTAAGCCTATGTGGTTCGCAACCATTAGGGTATGATCGTCACCTTTCTAGATAACCCTCTATATGTCGGGTATGTGGTGTATGCTATGAGATGCCTCGGATAGGTTGGTAACGACCGGGGTGATGACATATTTGGTTTCTATCCAGGCCATGTATAAGTGCCAAATAGGGATAGACCGGTCTTTCCAGATGCAGAGGATTATTTGTGTATCCTTGGTTAATTCCTCTAGAGATGTACTGTACGGAAGGTAGTCCCTTACCTGCCATTGTATAGAAATCCATTCTCCAATACATGCCTGCCATTTTGTTGTAAACCTATTATGCCATCAAATTTAACCAATGTAATAATTTTGGCCATTTTAATATTATCTGTATACTAGACAGTAGTATAATATAACAGGATTTGATATGAAATGTTTTGGTTATCGTAAAGTAAAAAACCGTCCATGTTTATATGCAGCGTGGTCTTACGAGATACCTTTGTTTGATAAAGCAAAGTTTTTATAACTTTGAAATTTAGTTGAGATGTGTTTTCTCATGCTGGTTCACCAAACTGATATCGGCGTTCTTCCCTTCTAATGCTCGGATCAGACCGAGCATATTTACAAATTTAGATTTGGATGCTTTGGAGCTTCGATAGACGAGCTAGAGGTCATTAGGTCATATTCCAATCTTTTTGGAAAAATAGGTATTTGTGTTATTTATGATCAATGAATAATTAAACCTTTCTCCCAAGAGATAATGCCTCCACATCTTTAAGGAAAAAACAATGGCTGCCAATTATAAATCGTGTACTAGATACCTCTTCTTGTGGTCCTTTAGTTGTCTACTAGCATAGGCAATTAGCTTCCCTTCTTGCATAGGAACTGGTCCTAATCATGTACCATATGCATCTGTGAAAACCGTGAACGGCTTGGTTCTATTAGTCCATGAGATGATGGTTTTGATGACAACAACCTTAGAATAGATTATAATATAAATACTAACATTACAAGTTTAGATATATATGTATATGCAGGATCTAACCATGCAGGTATCAAGAATGAAGACTGTACAGTATAGAGATTCAAGATATAGAGATAGAAGACTCATGAGTATCAAGATTATCAAGAGTTCAAGATTTCAAGGTTATGTTTGTTTTATTAGGAATATTTGTTAAAACTCGTAGAAAAGCACTGGCATCTTAATATCCAATTTATTCGTGGAATGGAATCCACTTCGAGCCCGTTAAAGGGATGGAACCCTAAGTAGGATGGAACCTACGAAAATCTAGTGGGACATTGTTTTGTATCCACTCAGCTTAATTCAAATGATTTTTCAAAATTATCTTGTTTTCGAAAGGATTTCAAAACTTTCCTTTTAAAATGATTCAAAACCCTCGATTCCGTTTTTAAAATAATTTTAGCCTCAAAACATCTTTATTTTCAGAGTCAAAATTTCTTCTGATTTTAAACTATATTTTCAAATAACATATTTAACTTTTAAATTATTTATACTTTGATTTAAATTATAGTTAAATAATATATATATATTGTTCTTTATATTTACTTATGAATTTCAACTATATTCAAGTATATTTATAAAGTTTTAATATAAGATAAATATTATTTTTATAGAAATTCAAAACATCAAATTTGGCTGAGGGATGTCGACATGCCCATAGGCACCATGTCGACATGGTGACAGTTTAATTTAAAATTCAAATTTCAAAAGAAGTGTCTATTCTCCATAACTTTTCATGAATGGTCATGGCTGTTGTTCTTCTATAAATAGGGGTCAGTTTCAACGAATTTTATAATACTTTTCTATGATTTAACTTCTCTTCTTCTTCTCCACTTTCTTATTTACAAATTACACCATTACTCTGCCGAAATCAATATCGAATCTAACTAGATAATTTTTGGTTTTGATTCTCTCCACTATCTCTACAAGAACCAAGTGCTAATCTGAGTTATAGACTTTTTGTAATCAACTGAGCGAGAGAAGGTGTGATTGTAGCCCTGAAAATCAATTGGGTGAACTTGTTGCCCCGGAAATCAAGTATCTCTACCCAGAGAATTGTGATTCTGGAGGGTGTACCTCGTAGCCTTGAAACCGAGGGTTGTAATTGTTGAATTGATTTTGAAAGGAAATCCGTACTTAGTTGTGCGGGACTGGATGTAGGGTAACTCTGAACCAGTATAAAGTCCGGTGTGTTCTTTCCTTTACTGCTTTTACTTTATATTTGCATATGTGTTTGATTCTGTGTTCATATCTATGTCTGATTAGTGTATACATTGTTAACAAAGTAAGATAAACTCAAAAAGATTAACAAATTTCTTAAAACACTATTCACCCCCCCCCCCCTCTAGTGTTAATTCTAGCCTTAAGATTCTTAATCCGCATTTCTCACATTTGGTATCAGAGCCTTGTTTTCAAAAGTTTCATTATCTGAATTTTGAAAATTTTCAAAATGGCTACTAAAACTAGTACTGCTATTACCACCAACACTAGTTCATTTGTTGAAGGTCAGTCTACTGCCAGACCACCACTTTTTAATGGCAGTAACTATGCATATTGGGCATGTAGGATGAAAATATATTTACAATCTGTAGGATTAGATACTTGGAATATCACACAAACTGAATATTCTGAACCCACAACTAATTTTGCATAGTGGACCACTGAGCAAAAGACTGTTGCACAAAATAATTCTAAAGCAATGAATATTCTGTTTTGTTCACTTGGAAGAAATGAATTTAATAGAGTGTCAGTTTGTAAGTCTGCATATGAAATTTGGAAAACTTTGCAAGTAACTCACGAAGGAACAAGCAAAGTTAAACAGACCAAAATTTCCATGCTCACAAATCAGTTTCAGTTATTTAAAATGAATACAAATGAGTCTATTTCAGATATGTATAGCCGATTTCAAGATATTGTGCATTCTTTAATATCTTTGGGAAAGGAATTTTCGGAAGAAGATCAAGTCAGAAAAATTTTAAATTCTCTCACTCCAGAATGGGATCAAAAGACACTTGCAATTGAAGAGGCAAATTACATCAGTACTTTAAAGATAGAAGAATTGATTGGAAATCTAATGTTGTTTGAAGTTCAAATGATCGGGAGAAGAGAAAGCAAAGCATCTGAAAAAAAATCAATGGCATTCAATGCATTAATCGACGGATCAGACTCAAACAGTGATAATGATGAAGAGATAGCATTTATGAGCAGGAATTTTCGAAAATTCCTGAAGTACAGAAAATTGAATAGTTCCAAGAGAAACAACTTTAAGAATTCCAGTAATCAGACTACAGTACCAAACTTTATCAAATGCTTCAATTGTGACGAACCAGGTCATATCAAAAGAGACTGTCCGCATCCAGATAAGCAAAACCCTCCTACAAACAATGATTCTGCAAAGAAATGGAAACGTGCATTCACTGCTACTCTAGATGACTCTGACTCATCCTCCAGCGACGATGAACAGAAGAAAGATAATTCAAATCTGTGTTTCACAGCAATTCTCGATTTAGTCAATACCAAAGACACGGAATCTGAAAAAGGTACACGTTTACAATACATTGGCTGAAATTGCATGTTTGAATTGATTGATTGATTGATTTTGAATTGATATGTTGTTTGAATTTTAAAATTTATTTTCTATTTTTTAGTATTATTTTATTATTATTTTTATTATTTTTGACACATTCTGAAATATATTATAACTACAATAATATTTCAAAAATATAGACATTAATAATAATATTTATATATATGTATATTAGATAACTTAGGAAAAATCATGTCATGAAAATTCAAAGCCACATGTCGACATGGCCCCTACCATGATGTCGACATGCCTACCTGGATTTGAATTTCAAATTTTGAATTCAAATGTTTGAATTTCCCTCCACCTTTTCACTTCATTTATTTCTCTGAAAAGATACCTTTTGACCAGAGAATATGTCCTTTGAAAGTCTATTTATTCACTATCTTTTATCATATCTTTTCACTTTCATTTTCAAATTCAAACTCTCTCTTCATATCTTCAAGCTCTCTACTCTATACTCTAATGGCTTCTTCAAGCAACCCCTCAACCATGAGAATTTCCAGAAAAATCAAAGAGCAATTATTCAATGATCCGGAGGCAATTAAAGCATACATCAATTATGCTAATTATGCCAAAGTCCATTCCGGAAAATTTGCTATTTTTCAAGATTTTTCTTCTTATGAAATTGATTCTCTTTTTGCAAACAATGGTGTTTTAAGTCTTATTGACTCTTCTCAAAATGATTTTGTTTGCTATCCTTATCTTGTCAAAATCTTCTATGCTAATTTAAACCGTGGTTTTTATATTGGAAATGAGAATGAAATTTGGAGTAGTGTCAAAGACACTCAAATTATTTTGAATTGTGATCTTTTGGGTACCATTCTCAATTGCAAAAGCACGGGAATGGATCTTTCTAGTTTTCAAATCAATGAACATGATCGTGAGACATTTCATCATATTTTTGAAGGAGAT
Source organism: Allium fistulosum (assembly GCA_030737815.1). Lineage (NCBI taxonomy): Eukaryota > Viridiplantae > Streptophyta > Magnoliopsida > Asparagales > Amaryllidaceae > Allium > Allium fistulosum. Next base: position 283,851,921 of record CM060904.1, on the reverse strand, counting down.
GAAAACTTTGAATTTAAAAACCAAAACTTTCGTCCTAAAGCAAGAATTGTCAATCTTCTTTTACGACATACTTTGATCCCAAGATTGGGAAATTTTAACAATCCTACTTCAAAAGTGTGCAAAGCACTTTTTGCTATTTTCGGAAATTATGATATCAATTGGGCGCAAGTTATTTTGGATGAACTTCGTCCTAAAAATTTTGAAATGGGAGAAAACACTTTATATCATGGAATTTACCTTACTCGGATTTTCAACTATTTTGGAGTAAATTTCAAAGGAGAAGAATTTATTTCAAGAAAAGTTTTTAATATCTCAAACATTTCTCTCATGAAAATCACATATGTTTTTCAACCTTATGAGACTCTTGCCGAAAAGGAAGAGCATTTGGCTCATGAAGAAATGGAAGAGGAAGAAGAAGAAGAAAGGGATGAAATGGAAATTGAAGAAGAAGAAGAAGGTGAAACCTCTTTGGAAAGCATCGAATATCCTTCCAATCCATCCAACAAAACCCTTCTCAAAAACCAAAAGATAATTGTGGAGAATCAACGGATTTTAAAACGATCCATTAGTAAGAAGTTGGATAACATTTCTTCGAAGATGAACAAGTTCTTTTCAAAAGTCAGCAAGAAATTTGGACTATCTTCATCATCTTCATCTTCTAACTAGTTTTATCTTTTAGTATCTTATTGTATTTGTCTTAGTTTGTTTTTTCGAATGTTTGTGTAGTTCATTATGCTTAATCTTTGTATTATCGTAATGAAATGAAATTTCCTTTCTGTTATCTATCTTATCTTATCTCTAGAATAAATGTTAGTATATTATATAAATATATACATATACACAATTATTCACAAAATCAAAGTTGTCATAAATTTTCACTAACCCATGTCGACATCCCCTAGAAGACCATGTCGACATGTACTGGTCAGAAGTGATTATTGATTTTGAATTTGAAATTTGAATAACTACCAAATGTCTATTCATTTCAAACGAATTTCTACACCTATATATACCTTTTTCTTCCAGAAATCTTCACTGAAATTTATTTCTCATTATCTATATCCTTCATTTCTTTCTCTAATTCAATTATGGACAATCCTATTCACAATCTATCTGAAAATCTTGAAGAAACACTCAATTCATTCAAGAATATTCTCTCTTTTATTCTACGAAACCAGCGTCACTTAGAATTGAGTCAAATACAGATGATCAAGGAACAAGAGAGACACTTCGATGCAAGACGATGGATGATCTCCTCTCTACACAAGGATGATAATGAAGCACATCCTCCTGTCTCTCTCACCAATGACAATGAGAATTGGGATAAAATTAAAGCAGACCTTATATTTGGAGAAGATGGATGGGTAGATGTTCCTCGTAACGTTTAATTTTCTTTCTTTGTTTGGTTTGTTTGAATTAATTTGTTTGATTTAATTTGGTTTGAATTAATACTTTGTGTGGATTGATTTTATTTGATTTGAAGTTTGGTCTGTGAAACATATATATATATACACTGAAATGAATATAGTCTTTAATTAAGTTATTATGCTCATAAGTATCATTATTTCTTAATCTATATATTATATATTCCGTTGTATAGTTTATCAATACAGGTACTGAAGTCCAAGAATAAGGGGGAGTAAGTTTTTTTGTTGATGACAAAGGGGGAGAAATATAAAATAGGGTAGTTAGGCATAGATTAAGGGGGAGTTGTTAGTTTTAGGGGGAGTTATTAGGATAGAAGGAATATTTTATAAACAAAGGTTGTCATCATCAAAAAGGGGGAGATTGTTAGTCCATGAGATGATGGTTTTGATGACAACAACCTTAGAATAGATTATAAAATATAAATACTAACATTACAAGTTTAGATATATATGTATATGCAGGATCTAACAATGCAGGTATCAAGAATGAAGACTATACAGTATAGAGATTCAAGATATAGAGATAGAAGACTCATGAGTATCAAGATTATCAAGAGTTCAAGATTTCAAGGTTAAGTTTGTTTTATTAGGAATATTTGTTAAAACTCGTAGAAAAGCACTGGCATCTTAATATCCAATTTATTCGTGGAATGGAATCCACTTCGAGCCCGTTAAAGGGATGGAACCCTAAGTAGGATGGAACCTACGAAAATCTAGTGGGACATTGTTTTGTATCCACTAAGCTTAATTCAAATGATTTTTCAAAATTATCTTGTTTTCGAAATGATTTCAAAACTTTACTTTTAAAAAGATTCAAAACCCTCGATTCCGTTTTTTAAATAATTTTAGCCTCAAAACATCTTTATTTTCAGAGTCAAAATTTCTCCTGATTTTAAACTATCTTTTCAAATAATATATTTAACTTTTAAATTATTTATACTTTGATTTAAATTATAGTTAAATAATATATATATATATTGTTCTGTATGTTTACTTATGAATTTCAACTATAATCAAGTATATTTATAAAGTTTTAATATAAGATAAATATTATTTTTATAGAAATTCAAACATCAAATTTGGCTGAGGGATGTCGACATGCCCATAGGCACCATGTCGACATGGTGACAGTTTAATTCAAATTCAAATTTCAAAAGAAGTGTCTATTCGCCATAACTTTTCATGAATGATCATGGCTGTTGTTCTTCTATAAATAGGGGTCAGTTTCAATGAATTTTATAATACTTTTCTCTGATTTAACTTCTCTTCTTCTTCTCCACTTTCTTATTTACAAATTACACCATTACTCTGCCGAAATCAATATCGAATCTAACTAGATAATTTTTGGTTTTGATTCTCTCCACTATCTCTACAAGATCCAAGTGCTAATCTGAGTTATAGACTTTTTGTAATCAATTGAGCGAGAGAAGGTGTGATTGTAGCCCTGGAAATCAATTGGGCGAACTTGTTGCCCGGAAATCAAGTATCTCTACCCAGAGGATTGTGATTCTGGAGGGTGTACCTCGTAGCCTTGAAACCAAGGGTTGTAATTGTTGAATTGATTTTGAAAGGAAATCCGTACTTAGTTGTGCGAGACTGGATGTAGGGTAACTCCGAACCAGTATAAAATCCGGTGTGTTCTTTCCTTTACTGCTTTTACTTTATATTTCCATCTGTGTTTGATTCTGTGTTCATATCTGTGTCTGATTAGTGTATACATTGTTAACAAAGTAAGATAAACTCAAAAAGATTAACAAATTTCTTAAAACACTATTCACCCCCCTCTAGTGTTAATTCTAGCCTTAAGATCCTTAATCCGCATTTCTCACAGGTTCCATCTGGAATAATGAGCACAGGTGCACTGGTCAATGACTCCTTAAGCTTCTCAAATGCCTTGGTGCATCTATCATCCCAAATAAAAACTAGATTCTTCTTAGTCAATCGGGTTAAAGTGGCTGCTATTTGTGCAAAGCACATGATGAACTTCTTATATTAGCCTGCCAACCCTAGAAAACTTCTAACCTATAATGCATTACTAGGAGTCTTCCATCCTTGATCAGCTTCCACTTTCACAGAGTACACCGCCAATCCTTGTTTCAAAACAATATGCCCAAGGAGCCTAACTACATATTTTCGAAAGTGACATTTAGAAAACTTGGCTTTGAGTTAGTTTCTTCTCAAGGTCTCAAATACCTCCCTAAGTTGGTCCTTATGCTCCTTCTTACCTTTGGAGAAAACCAAGATATCATCAACAAACACCACGACAAATTTGCTAAGTTTCCCTCTAAATATTCTACTCATCAAATCCACAAAGTATGCTGGTACATTCATTAGTCCAAAAGGCATTACGTCCCACCCATAGAGCTCATCTAGAATACGGAATGCGATCTTCGGCTTGCTTTCCTCTACAATCCTCAACTGATGGAATCCCGTTGCTAAGTCTAATTAGGAAAAGATTTTAGCCCCTACAAGTTGGTCAAACAAGTCGTATATTCTAGGTGGAGGGTACCTATTCTTCCTTGTCAACTTATTCAACTCCCTATAATCGACGTACAGTCTCAAAGAACCGTTTGCATTAGTAGCAAAAACAACAGGGGCTCCCCACTCAGAAGTACTCCTATAGATGAATCCTTTCTTTAATAGCTCTGACATTTTCTTATACAATTCCCTTCTTTCTTTGGGGTTCATATGTCTCAAAGGTGGAGTGACAGCTCTTCCGTCCTTCTCCAAATCAATTCAGAACTCAGTCTCCCTATGGGGTGGGAGACCCGAGACCTCCTCGAAGACATCAAGAAATTCACAAACTATAGGTACAGATGATGGCTCTCGAACAAAAAATAGATTTAGTGTAGAGCCATAACTAAAATTTCAGAACTCATAGCGGATGAAACAAAATATAGCAGTAAAGTGTATCCATTTGGTTCAAAACCATAGAAATGTCATAACACAGAATCCCATAAAGACCGTAACATAATATCCGTTACAACAATCGTCTAAATCCATGGGTACACATAAAAGCAAATAATAATAAATACGGCCACGAGCCAAGCTCCTCCATCTCTAAGCATCATCATCACCATCACTCCATCCTTAAGTTGTGTTATAATATTGACGGAGTCAGAACAACAAGTGTCTGGTGAATAAAAACCTCGAGTCTTACCTTTTTGGTACTTAGGCAGTATATTTCAAAATAAGAATATGTCTACGAACATACAGTCGTTAAAGTCATTTAATACTTCTTTATAAGGAATGAAGGCGGGTCCAACAACTTAATACCTTCAATTTCCAAAAGTAAGTTTCTAGAATCCCATGTCCCAATCATACATAATAAATAGCTAATAATATGAGAGACGGTACCCAAGCCACTTAATACTTCCCAGTCGAAAGTAGGCAGACTCTGGTTATTTAAGACATTAATTAAGGCGGACCTCATATTTAAGACCTATTTCCAGAAGCGTGCCCCTCAATAGTACTATCTAGCTGACATCAGGTGGAATCTCATAGGCTACTTAATACTTCCAAGTGGAAAATACACAGACTCTGGTCATTTAAGACCATAAATAAGGCAGACCACATCATTTAAGACCTATTTCCAAAAGCGGACCCTTGTAGAGATACCAACTAATGTAAACCCTTGGCTATTTAATACTTCATCTGGTGAAAAGAGGTAGGTCCAACCACTTAATACCTCAAAACACTAAAGCAGGCCCTTCGTCTTATGACCCATACTCGTAATAACGTCTCACATTAGTCTGCTATTTGTAGGAACTAATAGCCAGGTTAGCTGGTCAGACTTCCCTTATAGAATTTGGAACTAACTTTGCATCATTACAAATATTTATCATAAGTATATCTCACATCAATAAAATCGTACAAAACTGCTGGTAGCCTCAAAGTGAAGGGCTACCTTCCGTCATGTAATTCTATTGACCTCGCATCCCTATGAATTAGCCACAAATCAATTACTCTTATATATATATACACACATACTCATCTCAAAATTTCATAAATAAGGCCTTATAAGGAATCTTCCTTATTATGCTTTAAAAGAGACCCTTCCCTGTCCTTTTAATCCTCTCATTTCCGTCGTTACTTCCCCTTACCTTCCGTACTCCTCTACCACTCCTCCCTATCCTTCCTCGTCCTTGCCCGTGCTTCCTGCTCCTGACCCTCCGACACCTGCTCCTTCCTTACATGTTCCTCCCCATCAAGTTTACCCACCTCAGCGTTATCTCCTAGCCTATCTCTTGATCCCCCTACTCTACCTTTGCCTCTTTTTCCTTCTACTTGGAACTCTCATTTTAAATCTAAACCGAGAAACGCTGGTCATTTCCCTCCATGTGATGTTCCTCTTATCTTTGATGGTTCTGCTTTGGTCCCTCCACCTGAGGTCACTCAAGTAGGGAATAATATATGGAAGGAGTATTTAGTTGGTTTTTTCTTAGATAAGCCACTTTCCTACTCAAATGTCATTTGCTACTTAAAGAAGACGTGGAAAATACGGGGATCGATATCAGTGAAATCTGATGGTTTTCTCTTATTATTCCAACTGTTAAGTGATGAAGATAGGAAAAGGATTATCAATTCTGACCCCAATATAATGCGTAGTAAAATATTTATAGTTAAACCATGGGATGAAAATATTGGCAATAGATGTGGTAGGATCAGATCAGTCCTTATTTGGATCAAAATTAGCAATACTCCATTATATGCTTGGTCTTATACAAGTATTAACTTGCTTGCCTCGAGAATAGGGAAAATTTTTATGTATGGATGAATCAACTAAAAGACTGGAATGAATCTCCTTTGCTAAGTGTATGGTTGAAGTTAGTCCTGACCATGATCTCCCTGCTAGCTTCCCTGTCAAATTGCTGGATGACACTGAACAGTAGGTCCAAGTATGCTTTCTATGGAAACCTGAATTATGTACATCATATAAAGTTTTTAGGAAAACATTGGAGTCATGCTTGACTGATAAGAAGTTAGTTATTAATAAGTGTATCTAGGAAAATGCAATAATGGTATGCGATGAGGATCATAAAACTGAAGCTACAGGTGAAACAAAAAATATAAGGAGGAAACAAACTTGATAGAAAGTGGAAAGTAATAAAGGTAAAAGAAGGTCCGCTAAAACAGCACTAGAGGTGAAAGAAACCAATGAAACAGTAGATGAGAACATGAACAAAGGTGAACTTTAAAGGAAGACAACAAAATCAAAGGAAGAAAAGATAAAAAGGTCCCTGAAGGTTCGAACCAAACAGATGTCATTGAATTGGGAAGTAACAAATACTATGTGCTTCGAGAGTGTAATTCTGATGGAAATGAAAATTTGACAGATGATGCAATGGAAGTGGAAGTAGTTAATAATGTTAATGATAGTGAAAACAACCTTGTAGACAGTGGGAAAGGTACTTTTGAAAAAAAGAGCTGTAGTGCACCCATTGTGTCTGCTCTGCACGAGCACATGCACAAACAAAGAAAGCCTGCAGAAGAAACAATGTATAATAAGTCACAACCCGAAGTAACTCACTCTTTTGCCTGCATCAATTTTGATAACATGCCTTCAACATCAACTGAAGTATCTCAACAAGCCATGATTCCCCAACCCGATGTAACCCATTCAATTGCTCGTGTCAATCCTGACAATTTTCTATCTCCAGATATTGAGTTAGACTGGTGCACTTCTGTAACATCCCCCTACTTGGAGGCCGAAAACTAACGGCAATGGATGCTACAGTCATCCATAGTTATTAATCTTCAGCGACCAAATATGGCAGTGCTAGATTCATTTATACATAGATCATATAATTATATAAAAAATTTAACAATTTAAAACACATTTCCATATTCAAATCAAAACATTTCATGTTCATTACATAATCCTAAATTACGTTGTCCACGTTCAGCAAAATATAATTATTACAAATACGCCAAGAGCGACATATGAAGATGCCCCCTTGATTGATCGGAGTATATAGTAAGGCCCATAAATCTTCCTTTACAAACAAACACACAACGGACAAGAAAACTCTAAATAATTATCGGCCCCCAGCACGTCTCCGGAAGCTTTATTCGTCTAAGAAGAGAACCTGGAAACCTTAAATCTCAAACTACTCAAAATCAATTGAGTACCCGAGAGTTTAAGGGGAAAACAAAAACTTCTAGTCAAACATAAAGCTTGGTACGAATAATAATCTAACATATCAATCCTTTTTGGATATCTAGTGAGACTACGCCACTTAGCGGAACGAGTTTTCCCCACACTAGTATCCTAAAATCCTTTATAAAACAATATACTGTACTATTGCATCCACAATGGTTAAAACATACAATTTCAAAATATTATGATGATATGCATACTTAAGAATAAATAAGAATTCCCATTCCCAGTTTAATCTGACACCCTGTCATAATTATAGTTTTTAGGGTCACTATTAACCTTTTTAGTTTTCATGGGTTTACTAATAACCTAGTCATAATTAATAGGCACTCGATCTTATTCATAGTTTTCATGGGATCACTAAGAACCCATAGGCTCCTGTCAGATAACTTAATCAATTCATGGGTCCTCTTGAACCTTTTGGACTTTCCAATAACAAATCACCTTATCCTAGTTTTCATGGGTTTACTAGGAACCTATGGATTTATCTAGTAACTCACTTCACATCCTAGTTTTCATGGGTTGACTAGGAACCTACTTATACATCCATTAACCACTTACTTATCTTAGTTTTCATGGGTTTACTAGTAACCAATTGACTGATGTCATCCTTAATCCGGATATAGTTTTCATGGGTTCACTACAAACCAATTGGCCCATGCCAATTACTCTTACTACATAGTTTTCATAGGTTAACTATGAATCTTTTGGTATGCACCAATAACTACCTTATCATAGTCTTCATGGGTTTACTATGACCCTTTTTGGTATACAACAAAAACTACAAAGTTAGGCATCCTATATTTTGGTCACCCTGACTCCATGGATGCAATTCTACTCATTCAGGAGTTTAAGCAATTTATATTCACTATTGAGTTAACCTAGCTGGTTCTTCTACCCCTTTATCCCCCAAAATACAGTTATGGGTTATCATGTAAACATACTAATATTTGAAGAAGCAAAACTACACTTTAATAATACCACTCCTTTGGGTTTAAAGTCCTTAAAATTTATATATACATATATATATATATATATATCATAACATAGTTAACGTCTTTAACATATATTTTCATCAAGGAAATACTTCTTCAAAATTACATACTTAAAGCCATTATAAAACCCCTTTATACTAGCCGTGGGTTTTCCTTTAAAAATTAGAGTATGGGTTTTTTTAAACCTTCAAAACCAAACCTCTCGACCTTGTCGCAAGGTATACAAAACAACCTTTTGAAACCATTTGTCAATTTAAACCTTTCGAAAGCATTCAACCCTTATACATAAACCTTTCGAAACTAGTGGATTAAACCTCTTGAAAACTTACTGGGTTCGAGTTAAAACATGAGGAAATTCCTCTTTTAAAACCTTTCGAATACAAAGGAAGCAACCTTTCGACCTTGCCGGAATGTCAACTTCGAAAGCTTAAATCATTTCATTTAAAACAATAGACCTCCGCCTTTTGCAGAAACTCCTTCGAAAGCTTGGGTTATACTTCAATTATAATACAAGGGTAAATCATTCAAGTCGAAAGCCTTGAAACCATTCGAAAACAATGGGAGAAGCAGTTGGTTTTTAAAACAAGTTAACCTTTCGACCAAGCTGAAAGCTCCTGCTTTCGACCCCTTCGAAGGGTTTTAACATAATAAAGGCGGTAGATTTTTTCAAAATCTCTTTGAAACAACCTTTCGAAACCAAACCTTTCGACCTTGTCCAAAGGTTTCTTAAAACCTTTCAAAACCTAACCTTTCGAATGTGTCGGAAGGTCTTATATAAAACAACTTATAAAAACCAAATCTTTCGACTGTATCGAAAGGTTCAAAACAACAATAAAAAGTAGCAGTAATCTTTCGACTTTGTCGAAAGGTTTAAAACCTTTCTTTAAACATTTGACCTAGTTGAAGGCAACCAAGTCGAAAGCTCCAATTCGAAAGCAAAGCAGCTATAAACTTTAGTTTATAAAACAAACATATCCCAACCTCTATGGTCATCAACCTTTCGACTGCAAACCCTTCGACTCTATCCAATTCATTACACACCAAGTACTTGATACCATATGCATTGGTTTGACCTTGCCGAAAGGTTTAATTCTTTTGATTTAGAAGAAAGGTCTGGGTCGGAAGGTATTATGCCGAAAATGGCCGAAACATGCTAAAAGCATGATTTTCATGTTTTTAACTTAAAAAGGTAACTTTTTAACTAACCTGCTGTTTTTTATCAAATTCTCATTGGTTAACACATTACTTTTCAGAAAAATGCTGTAGTAAATTCAGATTTAAATAATAATTTTATTTTATAAAATGCCCCTTCTCCTTAAATAAATATATAAAACATTTAAGTCCCCTAACTTAAAATAATTTTATATATTCATCAAAACAAATTGGAAAAATCTGGAAAAATCCAAGAAAATCTATTTCGATTTGTTTTCCAACATGTAAAAATTTCGAACCCAAATAATCCTTATTTTTGCCGTAAATAATTTATAACCCAATAATTCATTTTCTTTACTAGAAAATTTATATAAAATCCACATGCACTCGAAAAATTATAAGAAATGAAACCCATCTCCAAATTCATGTTTTCTATAACATAAAATTTCCCCATGGCATTTAAAAATCATATCATGTCGGTTTTACCCTAAAACCATGCACTTCCCTTATTAAACAACCTTGTTTAAACTCTTATAAATCATAAACAAGCATATCATCATTCAAAACATCATAAAACAGATTTATCCTTAAATCTGAAATCATTTGATGTAATAATCAAAAAAGAGATGTAGAAATTATTGTTCACCTTGCTTGAGACAAGGAGATTAAAGATTGTTTGAGATTGATTTTCCTCTAGCTTGAATCTTAAGCTTTTCTTAAGTTTTATTCTTCTCTTCTAATGGCCAGCCTTGCTTCTCATGGTTGTAAGTATTTTTGTTTTGGTGAAAATGAAAGTGCAAAGCCTAATGAGAATAGTATAAGGGTAGGAGGTGCGGGCGGCTATTTACCCTAATGCCCTTTTGTTTAATTTCCTAACCATTTACATAAGTTCATTAGTTTTAATAAGCACGGCCACCTAATTAATTAATCAACCCTAATCCTCTGATCTACATTATTCTATTTAATTTATTCTAATTAAATCTCCTGAATAATGTCAATAAAATTAGGGGTGTTACAGTCCTTCCTCCTTAAAGAATTTCGTCCTTGAAATTCAGTAAGGACTAACTAGCAAACATAGCAATCATCTGTAACTTCTCCTAACAACCATACCAGCCTATCTGACTAGCAACTAATCTATATAAATCTGTTATAAACATACCATCAAAGCAGATCAGGATAAGCCCCTCGAATCTTGTCCTCCGACTCCCAAGTACAGTCTTTCGCGTTGTCGCTCCACTGAACCTTTACCAACTTGACTGTCTTGATCCTCGGCCTTTTCTCCTCTCTCACTACAACCCGAACTGGATGTCTAACAAAAGTCAAACCAGGCTCTACTACTAAGTCCGCCAACTCTATCTGAGGAATAGTAGCCTTTGGATCATGCACATACTTTTGAAGATGAGACACATGGAATACATTATGGACACCTTCCAAACTGCTCGGCAACTCTACTCTGTACGCGAGCTATCCAATCCTCTCTATAATCTGAAATGGACCAATATACCTCGGGGCCAACTTTCCCTATTTCCCAAGTCATACCACACCCTTCATCGGTGACACTTTAATGAAAACTCTGTCTCCCACTGAGAACTCTATGTCTTTACACCTTCTATCTGCGTAACTCTTGTGCCTGGGTTGAGCTTCCTTCATCCGTCTTTAGATTATCTCAATCTTTTTTGACGCCTCTCTAACCAAATCCGGACCTAAGACCAATCTTTCTCTAATCTCTAACCAACATGCTGGCGGCCTACATGGCCTTCCGCACAAAGCTTCAAAAGGTGTCATTCCTATACTAGTCTGATAATTATTATTATAGGAAAACTCAATCAGATGCAGGTGATCTTCCCAAAATCCACCAAAGTCCAACACACAAGCTCTCAATAAATCTTCGAGTACCTTATTAACTCTCTCTTATCACACTTATAACACACCACATCAGCCTTTGCCTTCTTAGCTGCCTCCCCTTTCTGGGTTCCTTTCTTCTTAAAGAATTTCCTTTTTCTTCCCTGAGAACCCTAGGACTCAACTGGCTTCTCCCTAGCTAAAACAGCAAGGATCTCCTTATATCGGACAATCATCGCCACCATCACATGATAAGGTTCTCTAATGTGAGTCGTAGCCATCCTTCCTAGCTCCGGCCTTAATCCTCTAATAAATCGCTCATTTCTCTTGACATCCGTGTCAACCCAAGCATAACCATATCGAGATAGCTCATCAAACTTAACAACATACTCGATCACAGACATCTATCCTTGGACAAGGTCCATAAACTTCTACATCAACACTGATTTGGCAACCTCAGATAAGAACCTCTGCTCAAACCTCCTCCTGAAGTCATCCCAAGTCAACTCTTCCTCTGGCAGTCCGGCCGTCACATTGTTCCACCAATGAGGCGCTAACCCTTGCAACTGTCTCGAGGCTAGCCTTCTCTTCTCACCATCATTCAAGCCTAAATCGGTAAAGATCCTTTCACAATTCAACAGCTAGTTCTCTACTTCTACAGCATCTTCGTTCCAGCGAACAACTTTCCTCCCAGACTAACATAGTCCCTACTCAGCTTAGCATAGTTATAACTAGGTGGAACTACAGGATTAGCTCCTCCAATATTCCTAGCAGCTCCTGCTTGCAACAAATTAGCCAACAACTGATACACCATCCTCGCATCTATTGGCGGATTTCCTGCACCTACATTAGCCTCGGCATTTTGATTAGCATTGGCCTATCGACCTTGGTTTCCCCGAGTATTAGGTCGAGAATTTCCATTAGTTGTGGTGCTTCCTCCACCCAAATTTCCTCTTCCATTTCCTGCCTCCATATCCACTTTCTCTTATATCTACATACGAGCCTTAGTAAGATACAGAAGAACGGTCAAAGAGTAAAGGGAATACGTACTTAGATATATACCTATATATCAAATACAAGTACGTTAATATAGAGTTAACCCAAACCCCGATCATATTTTCAAATTCATTGGATTATGTTTGAAAAAACTTTTAGGTTTAACCTTTATTTTAAAGCTTCATAAACCTATGCTCTGATACCATCTTGTAACATCCCCCTACTTGGTGACCCAAAACTAACGGCTACGGATGCTGTAGTCATCCATAGTTATTAATCTTCGGCGACCAAATACGGCGGTGCTAAATTCATTGATACACAGATCACAGAATTATGGAAAATTTTTAACAATTCAAAACACATTTCCATATTCAAATCAAAACATTTCATGTTCATTACCTAATCCCAAATTACGTTGTCCACATTCAGCAAAATATAATTATTACAAATACGCCAAGAGTGACATATGAAGATGCCCCTTTGGTTGATCAAAGTATATAGTAAGGCTCATAAATCTGCCTTTACAAACAAACACATAGCGGACAAGAAAACTCTAAATAACTATCGACCTCATGCACGTATCCAGAAGGTTTATTCGTCTAAGAAGAGAACCTGGAAACCTTAAATCTCAAACTACTCAAAATCAATTGAGTACCCGAGAGTTTAAGGGAAAAACAAAAACTTCAAGTCAGACATAAAGACTGATATGAATAATAATCTAACATCTCAATCCTTTTTAGATATCTAGTGAGACTACGCCACTTAGCGGAACGAGTTTTCCCCTTACTAGTATCCTAAAATCCTTTATAAAAAAATATACTGTACTCTTGCATCCACAATGGTTAAAACATACAATTTCAAAATATTATGATGATATGCATACTTGAGAACAATTAAGAATTCTCATTCCTGGTTTAATTTGACACCCTGCCATAATTATAGTTTCTAGGATCACTATTAACCTTTTTAGTTTTTTTGGGTTTACTAATAACCTAGTCATAATTAGACACTTGGTCTTATTCATAGTTTTCATGGGATCACTAAGAACCTATAGGCTCCTGCCAGATAACTTAATCGATTCATGAGTCATCCTGAGCCTATTGGACTTTCCAATAACAAATCACCTTATCCTAGTTTTCATGGGTTTACTAGGAACCTATGGATTTATCCAGTAACTCACTTCACATCCTAGTTTTCATGGGTTGACTAGGAACCTACTGATACATCCATTAACAACTTACTTATTATAGTTTTCGTGGGTTTTCTAGTAACCTATTGACTGATGTCAATCCTTAATCTGGATATAGTTTTCATGGGTTCACTGTAAACCAATTGGCCCTTGCCAACTACTCTTACTACATAGTTTTCATAGGTTAACTATGGACCTTTTGGTATGCACCAATAACGACCTTATCATAGTTTTCATAGGTTTACTATGAACCTTTTTGGTATACACCAAAAACTACAAAGTTTAGGCATCCTATATTTTTGGTCACCCTGACTCTATGGATGTAATTCTACTCATTCAGGAGTTTAAGCAATTTATATTCACTATTGAGTTAACATAGCTAGTTCTTATACCTCCTTTTCCCCCAAAATACGGCTATGGGTTATCATGTGAACATACTCATTTTTGAAGAAGCAAAACAACACTTTAACAATACCACTCTTGTAGGTTTAAAGTCCTTGAAATACATAAACATACATATATACATATATATATATATATCACAACATAGTTATCCTCTTTAACTTATATTTTCACCAATGATATACTTCTTCAAAATTACATACTTAAAGCCATTATAAAACTCTTTTATACAAGCCGTGGGTTTTCCTTTAAAAATTAGAGTATGGGTTTTTTTAAACCTTCAAAACCAAACCTCTCGACCTTGTCGCAAGGTCTACAGAACAACCTTTTGAAACCATTCGGCAATTTAAACCTTTCAAAAGCATTCAACCCTTATACATAAGCCTTTCGAAACCAGTGGATTAAACCTCTTGAAAACTTACTGGGTTAGAGATAAAACATGCGGAAGGTCCTCTTTTAAAACCTTTCGAATACAAAGGAAGCAACCTTTCGACCTTGCCGGAAGGTCTACTTCGGAAGCTTAAATCATTTCATTTAAAACAATAGACCTCCTCCTTTTACAGCAACTCCTTCGAAAGCTTGGGTTATATTTCAATTATAATACAAGGGTAAATCATTCAAGTCGAAAGCCTTGAAACCTTTCGAAAACAATGGGAGAAGCGGCTGGTTTTTAAAACAGGTAAACCTTTCGACCAAGCCGAAAGCTCCTGCTTTCGACCAATTCGTAGGGTTTTAACATGATAAAGGTGGCAGTTCTTTTCAAAATCTTTTCGAAACAACCTTTCGACCTTGTCCAAAGGTCCCTTAAAACCTTTCAAAACCTAACCTTTCAACTGTGTCGGAAGGTCTTATATAAAGCAGCTTATAAAAACCAAATCTTTCGACTATATCGGAAGGTTCAAAAAAAAGTAGTATCCTTTCGACTTTGTCGAAAGGTTTAAAACCTTTCTTTAAACATTTGACCTAGTTGAAGGCAACCAAGTCGAAAGCTCCAATTTGAAAGCAAAGCAGATGAAAACTTTAGTTTATAAAACAAACATATCCCAACCTCTATGGGCATCAACCTTTCGACTGCAAACCCTTCAACTCTCTCCAATTCATTACACACCAAGTACTTGATACCATATGCATTGGTTTGACCTTGCTGAAAGGTTTAATTCTTTCGACTTAGGCGAAAGGTCTGGGTCGGAAGGTATTATGCCTAAAATGGCTGAAACATGCTAAAAGCATGATTTTCTTATTTTTAACTTAAAAAGGTAACTTTTTAACTAACCTGCTCTTTTTTATCAAATTCTTATTGTGTAACACTTTACTTTTCAGAAAAATGCTACCGCAAATTCAAATTTCAATAATAATTTTATTTTATAAAACACCCCCTTCTCCTTAAATAAATATATAAAACATTTAAGTCCCCTACCTTAAATAATTTTATATATTCATCAAAACATATTGGAAAAATCCTAGAAAATCTATTTCAATATGTTTTCCAACATAGAAAAATTTCGACCCTGAATAATAATTATTTTTGTCGTAAATAGTTTATAACCCAATAATTCATTTTCTTCACTAGAAAATTCGTATAAAATCCATTTGCACTCGGAAAATTATAAAAATTGAAACCAATCTCCAAAATCACGTTTTCTATAACATAAAATTTTCCCATGGCATTTAAAAATCATATCATCTCAGTTTTACACTAAAACGTGCACATCCCTTATTAAACAACCTTGTTTAAACTCTTATAAATCATAAACAAGCATATCATCATTCAAAACATCATAAAACAGATTTATCCTTAAGTCTGAAATCTTTTGATGTAAAAATCAAAATAGAGATGTAGAAATTATTATTCACCTTGCTTGAGATAAGGAGATTAGATATTGTTTGAGATTGATTTTCCTCTAGCTTGAATCCTAAGCTTTTCTTAAGTTTTCTTCTTCTCTTCTAATGGCCGGCCTTGCTTCTCACGATTGAAAGTATTTTTGTTTTGGTGAAAAATGAAAGTGCAAAGCCTAATGAGAATAGTATAAGGGTAGGAGGTATGGGCGGCTATTTACCCTAATGCCCTTGTGTTTAATTTCCTAACCATTTATATAAGTTCATTAGTTTTAATAAGCACGACCACCTAATTAATTAATCAACCTCAATCCCCTCATCTACATTTTTCTATTTAATTTATTCTAATTAAATATTCTGAATAATGTCAATAAAAGTAGGGGTGTTACAACTTCACTTCAAGTGCATCTAACCAATATGATTGCATATATGCATGAACATGAAATCAATTCCTTTTCTCCTTTGTCACCTTTAATCAATGCTAAAACCTCTGACTCCTCTTTCACAATCAAAATTCCTGGATGGGTTTCCCTTGAGCAACATGATAAGAAAACTCATGTCACACATCCCAAAACACACTCTACTGCCATACAATCCAACATTCAGAAAGACTTATTTTCATCAACTCCTCAAATCTCCCATCAAAGTAGCTCAAATTCAAGAAGAATAACATGATTCATCTAAGAGCAGCAAAGCCGATTTCCCCTTCTGTTTATAGTTTACTTAATGATTAAAAATATTGCAACCTAGAATATCCATGGTGCTCATAGTAACTTAAAACAAAATCAAGCAAAAGAATTAATCCATTCCCATGAGCTCTGTCTCCTCGCACTTCTTGAAACCAAACTTAAATCATCTTTAACCATCAAAGCAACCAACTACATCATCCCTTCTTGATCCATGCTTCACAACCTTGAGAATGCCCCTTATGACAGTTTCATGGTTCTCTACGATCCCAACATTTTATCTGTTTCAACCATCTTAACCACCAGGCAACACATCCACCTCCATATCCTTTCTAACCACCATCCCTCTTCCTTCTATCTAACTGTTGTTTATGCAGACAACTCTCTTGTTTCTAGGAACAACTTCCTTAAGTCATTACCTCCCCTAAGACAATCATCCCATCCTTGGCTCTTGCTAGGGGATTTCAACTGCTGCCTTGAACTTGACGATAAATAGGGTGGTCTTCATCTTCTCCCCAAGGACATTGCCCCACCTAATATTGCCTTGTCTGACTCTGACCCTGTGCAGTTAATGCCCCGCTATATCCCCGCTATAACTCCGATATATCTTATAGCGGATTCCTACCGCTACGATTTTTCCATATATCCCCAGCATATAGCCTTTCCGCTTTAATCCCCGCTATTTCCGCTATATCCCGTTATTTCCGCTATATTCCGCTATTTCCGCTATATCTTCTATAAAAAATTGGATTGAAAAATGATATTTATACGCTATAAAAATTATGAAATTAATTAATTTCATTGAATTTTTGATATATGTTTAGAAATGATAATACTTTAATATTCTACTAAATTAAATTAAGTTATATAACAGTTTTACGTTCATTTACAATACATTTGCACATATTTTTATTTAAAATTATTTTTTTATTAATTATAATTCAATTGAATGTTAATTTTTCACATAATTACTATCTATATATTTGTAAAAACAACAAGTATGGGATTTATATGCTATTTTAGAGTAATCCAATATATCCCGCTATATCTTCGCTACATCCTCGCTATGACTTTTTGCACCTCTACCGCATTGAATCCACCGAGCGCTTTAACTGCACAGCTCTGACCTCATCCTTATCTCCAAATCTGGGGCTAAATACTCTTGGAACAATAGAAGTAGGAGTGGTGTGCGTACCTTCACTATCATTGATCATGCTCTTTGCAATCTTTCTTCCTTATCTCATTGGCCTTCCCTCTCTATATTCCTACCTCAACCAGTTCTATCTGATCATTCTCCCTTAGTTTTAATCTCCGGGCTCCCTAGTAATAAAGAAAAGAGAAGTTTTAGTTTTTCAATGCTTGGGTTAAGCATCCTCGTTTTATCAATATTATTTTACAAGCTTGCACTAATAAATTCTATGGTAACCCCATGTTCAAGTTTTACAGGAAACTTAAGAATATCAAAGTGGCTTTAAGGTAATGGTCTCATAACATTTTTGGTTCTGGTAACCTCATATCAGCAAATCTAAGAGCTCTTTTGAAGAATGCTCAAGACAAAATGATGGAACACCCCAATGATGTTGAAGCAGCACAAGAAGAGAATAGGATTTTCCCTGAACTCAATAGAGCTCTGGATATTGAAGCTTGCATGAAAAGGCAGCAGCTATATGACAAATGGTTACAGGAAGGTGACAAGAACTCTACTTTCTTTCATGCCTCTACAAGCAAGCTAAGTAGAACATTCTTAGCATTTACGATGAAGATGGCAATCTGCACTCATCTCCTGATAGTGTTGACAAAGCCTTTGTGGACCACTTTACTAATCTTTTTGGTAATAATATCAACTTTTCTCCTAACCTGGACTCAATCTCATCAATCAATCTTCCTTCTATTAACCATGAATAAGCCTCTGCCTTGATCACCAAAGTCACTGATGAAGAGATTAAATAGACTCTTTTTTCCATGAACCAAAAATCTGCTGATGGACTTGATAGACTCAATGTCACCTTCTTCATCTCCACCTAGAATGTGATAGGGCCTGATTTTTGCAAGGTTATCCATAATTTCTTTGACAAATGCAAACTCTTTGGAGAGGTCAATACAACCAACATTGCTCTAATCCATAAGACCATCACTCTAACTTCTGTCTCCTCTTTTAGACCAATTTCTTACTGCAATGTGGTCTACAAATGCATCTCTAAAATTCTTGCTACTAGGCTTGTTGCTTTCTTACCTTCTCTTATCTCCTCAAACCAAGCAGCCTTTATGCCAGGAGGAGTATTCTAGACAACATACCACTTGCACAAGAGTTATTGAAAGGTTATGGTAGAATCAATTGCACCCCTGCAGCAGCTCTTAAAATTGATATCTCCAAAGCTTATGATAGTGTCCATTGGTCGGCCATAATTCGGACCATGGAAAATGTAACACTCCATATTATTATGACATTATTTAGGATATTTAATTGGTTAAATTAAATAAAATAATGTGAAGATTAATAGGTTGATATTTGATTAAATTAAGGGTATTCGAGCCATGCTAGTGTGTTAATTAGTATAAAATAACCTAAACAAAAGTGTTAGGAAATAGCAAGGGCGATATGGGAAATAGGTGGAGTGTATACACTAAACCCTTAGGAGATAGAAACTCACGTTCATTTCATTTTACCCAAACAAAAATTGTAAAGGACGGCCACCAATTTCACTCTTAAGAAGAAGATTAAAGCTAGGATTCAAGAGAAGGAGGATAATCTACTAAATCAACATCAAATCTCACATCTATAATCTCAAAGCTAAGGTGAATAATTGCTACATCCCATTTTCTTTTGGTTTTTGGTTTTAAGCCTGAATTCCGAAATGTTTTTGCAAGTATATACCATGTTTTGATAATTAAAGTTACATATATTTATTGGTTGGTGAAATATGCATGTTCATACTTGTTTTATGAAATATTTGATGTGAAAACCCTTTTTGATGACATCTAAATGCCTTGAAAATTTAAATATAGGTCAAAAATAATATTTTAGAGATGGGTTTCAATTTTCATAATTTTTTGAATTATGGTGGATTTTATATTAACTTTCAAGTGAAGGAAATTGTTTATTAGGTTATAAATTATTTTTGGCTAATATAATAATTATTTGGGGATGAAATTTTTATATGTTAGGCAACATATTAAAATAGATTTTCTAGGATTTTTCCAAATTTTTTCTAAGTGTTTTGATGGATATATAAAATTATTTAAGGTATGGGACTTAAACGTTTTATATATTTATTTAAAGAGAAAGGGCATTTTGTAAAATAAAATTATTAATTAAATCTGAAATTAGCGGCAGCATTTTTCTAAAAAGTAAATGTTTACCAATGAGAATTTGTTAAAAGGGCAGGTTAGTTAAAAAGTTACCTTCTTTAAGTTAAAAATAAGAAAATCACACTTTTGGCATGTTTCGGCCGTTTTAAGCATAATACCTTCCGACCCAGACCTTTCGTCTAAGTTGAAAGGATTGAATCTTTTGGCAAGGTCAAACCAATGCATATGGTATCAAGTACTTGGTGCATGATGAATTGGATAGAGTCGTAGGGTTTGCAGTTGAAAGGTTGATGGCCAAAGAGGTTGGGATATGTTTGTTTTATAAACCAAAGTTTTCACTTGCTATGCTTTCGAAATAGAGCTTTCGACTTGGTTGCTTTCGGCCAGGTCAAAATGTTTAAAAGAAAGGTTTTAAACCATTCAACATAGTTGAAAGGATACTACTGCTACTTTGTTTTGAAACCTTCCGACAAAGTCGAAAGGTTACTGCCGCTTTATATAAATATTTCGTTTTGAACCTTCCGATAAAGACGAAGGGTTTACTTTGGTTGATTTCGAAAGGTTCACTTGTTTTAAAAACTAGCCGCTTCTCCATGCTTTCGAAAGGAAGCTTTCGACTTAGGTGATTTACCCTTGTTTATAATTTGAGCTATAACCCAAAGCTTTCGAAAGAGGTTTTTAAAAAGGGGTTTTAAAGCTTTCGAAGCAGAACTTTCGACTTAGCCGAAAGGTTGCTTCCAATGAAGTTGAAAGGTCTTAAAAAAGGATTGCCACCAGTTTTAAAAGTTAAACCCAGAAAGTTTTCGAAAGGTTTTGTAAGGCTAATGCTTTCGAAAGGTTTTGTTTACTGAATGTTTTAAAAAGGGTTTGATGGCAAAGCTCTCGAAGGGGTCGAAAGCCAAGTCTTCAATGGAGTTGAAAGGTGACCTTTTGAAGGGGTCGGAAGGTTTTATTTTTGAATGATTTTAGAAGGTTTTAAATGGAAGGGTTCCAAAGGTTTTCCAAGGCAATGTTCCAAGTGTTTTAAAACAGGATGTCCAAAGGTTTTGTTGCTTTTGAAAGGTTTAAGGTTTAATGGTTTCAAAGGGTTGAGTTTCAGTGGTTTCGAAAGGTTTTGATTACTAAGGTTTTTGAGGGTACCAATGGATACAATAAATGAATATGATGTAAGTTAGGGATACTAATGGAAATAGGTTAATCATGGGGTTAACATGATATAAATGGAATCATGGGGCTAACATGATACAAATAGAATCATGGGGCTAACATGATACAATTAGATTCATGGGGCTAGCATGAATCAAATGGGAAATTCAAATAGAATCATGGGGCTAACATGATACAAATAGATTCATGGGGCTAGCATGAATCAAATGGCAAATAAACTCATGGGGCTAAGATGAGACCGTTAAATTCATGGGGCTAACATGAAATAGTTAGATTCATAGGGCTAGCATGAATCAAGTGGCAAAATGATGGGCTAATAGTCATCGTAGGAAAACTATGTGATGTGAGATGAATAGTCTACATCAACTTAAGCAGAATGAATGTGGAATAGGTAGTCCCTCTTTGATATAATTAAATTCAAATTAAAGATGGGGATATCCTAATTGTTTTCAAGTATGCATATCACTATAATGTTGTATAAATGTATGTTTTAATCATTGTGGATGCAGGAACACAATATATGGTTTTATGAAAGGTTTTGCAAAAGATATGTTTTAAAAGAATGTTAGTGAGGGGAAACCTATTCCGCTATGAGGCATGGTCTCACTTAACATGTTTAACCGGGATGTATAGTATTATTCATACCAGGCTTTATGTCTGACTCGAAGTTTATGTTTTCCCCTTAAACTCTCGGGTGCTCAAAATTAATTTGAGTAGGCTGAGGGATTAAGGCCTTTTTCAGGTTTTAGTACGATGATGATAAGCTACCGGAGGCATGCAGGAAGCAAACAGATAGCTATTTAGGATTGCAGTTCTTGTTATGTTTTAATGTATTTCCGCTGTGATTATATTAGGTCTATTATGATCATATGACTCTGATCATCCAAGGGGGTATCTTCATATACCGCTCTTGCTGTAATTTGTAATAATTATATTTTATCTGTGCCTAGGAACGATTTGAGATTATATGTTGTGAATGTGAAACAATTAGTTTTGAAAAAGGCCTGAAGCCACTTTATGTTAGAGAGAAGGAACCGGTAAGAAAGGGAAAGCGGACATAGTTTGCTACGAGTGTGATAAGAAGAATCACTATGCTAACAAGTGCCGTTCGGGGATGGAAAGTTGGTTGTGGGGAAGTAGAATGTGCAATGCTATAATTGCAACCAGATAGGGCATTATAAGAATAAATGTCCTGAAGCCGCCAAGGCAGGAAAAGGAAAGGTCTTTGCTTTGTAGCCATTATCCTCTAAACCAGATGTTGCCGAGAAAGGAAAGACTGTGATGGAAGGTATTCTTTTGATCCATGGCATACCAGTTAGGGTATTGTTTGATACCTGAGCATCTCATTCTTTTATTTCTCAATGTTTGGTAGATAAGCTAAACCTAAAACCCTCATATCAAGTTACTTCCTTAAGGGTTGCAAATACGAAAGGAGGATATGCAACACTTGGGATGAGGTGTGACCATTTAGAGTTTGATTTGCTAGGCCACACTTTTGAGTGCTGTTTGGATTTGTTTGACTTTGGGGGATTTAGGATTATCCTTGGGATGGATTGGTTAAGTAAATATGATGCTATGATATTTTGACATTATAGGAAAATATTAGTTAGTCACCCGGATTGTGAGGATCGGGTAGTTTATACCATAGAGAATCGTAGTGGTGAAATGAATGCTTTATTGGGTGTTATGGAGATGGAAGATGAGTTAAGTCGAGTTTTCGTGGTAAGGGAATTCGCAGATGTGTTTGAGCATGTAACTAGGTTGCCACCGAAACGAGCTATTAGTTTTGGATTGATTTAGTGTCTGGTGCATAATCGGTTAGTAGACTGCCAAGTAGAATGACCCCACCAAGATGAGAGAGTTGAAGGTACAGTTTGTGGATTTGGAAGGCAGGAGTTTCATCCGACCAAGTAGTTTGCCATGAGGAACTGCCGCTGTATTCGCCAAGAAGTCGGACCGATCGTTAAGGCTATGTATCGATTATCGTAAGTTGAATGAGAAGACGATAAAGAACCGATATCCATTGCTGATAATTGACGATTTGTCGATCAGTTAAGTGGAGCCAAGGTATTTTCTCAACTGGATTTGGCGATGGGATTTCATTAGCTTAGAATGGCTGAGGATAGCATTCCTTTAATGGCATTTAGGACAAGATATGGATCGTACGAATGGTTTGTTATGCCGTTCGGACTGGCTAATGCGCCGGCATTCTTTGTGGATCTGATGAATAGGATTTTTCGAGAGCACTTGGATAGATTTGTGTTGGTCTTCATAGATGACATTCTGGTATACTCTAAGGATGAGAAGGAGCATGAAGTTCATCTTAGAGTTGTGCTCGAAACGTTGAGGGAGCATCAGTTGAAGGCTAAGTTTTCGAGGTGTCATTTTTGAAAGAAGGAAGTGAAGTTCCTTGGTCATGTCGTCTCAGAGAAAGGGTTATCTGTAGATCCAACTAAGATCGAGGCGGTGAATAATTGGAAGAGACCCGAGACGGTGACCGAACAGTTTTAAAAGTTGAACCCAGAAAGTTTTTGAAAGGTTTTGGAAGGTTAATGCTTTCGAAAGGTTTTGTTTACTGAATGTTTTAACAAGAGGTCGATGGTAAAGCTCTCGAAGGGGTCGAAAGCCAAGCCTTCGATAGAGTCGAAAGGTGACCTTTTAAAGGGGTCGGAAGGTTTTATTTCTGAATGATTTCGGAAGGTTTTAAACGAAAGGGTTCTAAACATTTTCTAAGGCAATATTTCAAGTGTTTTAAAATAGGATGTCCAAAGGTTTTATTGCTTTCGAAAGGTTTGAAGTTCAATGGGTTCGAAAGGTTTGTGGTTTAATGGTTTCGAAGGGTTGAGTTTCAATGGTTTCTAAATGTTTTGATTACTAAGGGTTTTAAGGGTACCAATGGAAACAATAAATGAATATGTCCTCAGTTAGGGATACTAATGGAAATAGGTTAGTCATGGGGTTAACATGATATAAATGAAATCATGGGGCTAACATGATACAAATAGAATCATGGGGCTAACATGATACAATTAGATTCATGGGGCTAGCATGAATCAAATGGCAAATTCAAATAGAATCATAGGGCTAACATGATACAAATAGATTTTTGGGGCTAGCATGAATCAAATGGCAAATAAACTCATGGGGCTAACCTGAGACCATTAAAGTTCATGGGGCTAACATGAAATAGTTAGATTCAACATGAATCAAGTGGCAAAATGATGGGTTCATGGTCATCCTAGGAATACTATGTGATGTGAGATGGATAGTCTACATCAACTTAAGCAGAATGAATGTGGAATAGGTAGTCCCTCTTTGATATAATTAAACTCTAACTGGGGATGGGGAAATCCTAATTGTTTTTAAGTATGCATATCACCATAATGTTGTATAAATGTATGTTTTAACCATTGTGGATGCAGGAGCACAATCTATGGTTTTATGAAAGGTTTTGCTAAAGATATGTTTTAAAAGATTGTTAGTGAGGGGAAAGCAGTTCTGCTATGCGGCGTGGTCTCACTTAACATGTTTAATCAGGATGTATAGTATTATTCATACTAGGCTTTATGTCTGACTCGAAGTTTAGGTTTTCCCCATAAACTCTTCGGTGCTCAAAATTGATTTGAGTAGGCTGAGGGATTAAGGTCTTTTTTAGGTTTTAGTAGGATGACGAATAAGCTACTGGAGGCATGCATGAAGCAAACAGATAGCTATTTAGGATTGCAGTTCTTGTTATGTTTTGATGTATTTCCGCTATGATTGTATTAGGTCTATTATGACCATATGACTCTGATCATCCAAGGGGGTATCTTCATATACCGCTTTTGACGTAATTTGTAATAATTATATTTTATCTGTGCTTGGGAATGATTTGAGATTATATGTTGTGAATGTGAAACAATTAGTTTTGAAATGTAATGAAGTAAAAGTTGTTTGAAATCTGTGTTTTGTTTCATATTCAAGTGCTTCTGGTATTATTGATATCATTAACATAACCGTATTTAGTCGCTTAAAGCCAATACTATAGATGATTGCAGCATCTATAGTGCTTAGTTTTGGGCCTCTAGATAGGGGATGTTACAACAAAGATGGGATTTCCTAAGATCTTTATGGCTTGGGTTTACACGTGCATTTCATCGCCTGCTTTCTCTGTTATCATTAATGGTAGACCAGTGGGTTTCTTTAAGAGTAAGAAAGGAATTCGTCAGGGAGATCCTATCTCTTCTTATCTGTTCACTATGATAATGGAAGTTTTCACTGCAATGTTATTAAAGAAATACTCTAAACAAGCTTGTTAAATATCACCCCAAGTGTAGCCATATGCAAATTTCCTCTATTATGTTTGCTGATGATGTTTTTTTATTTACTAGACATGAGATTTCCTCTCTTACTTGCATTGTTGAAACCTTGGAGTCCTTCCACAAGATGACTAGCCTTAAACCGAACCTAAACAAATCCAATATGTTGCTCTTTGGAGTTTCTGTTTGCATTACTAATGATTTATTTCAGGCTACTAGGTTTAATAGTATGGATGGAGATATGAAATACTTGGGGCTGCCTCTTCTTACCAAAAGAATCTTGGTTGCTAACTGCTTACCCTTGTATACTAAAATCACTGCAACTTTGAACTATTGGTCTAATAGGAAACTCTCTCAAGCTGGTAGATTGGTTCTTATAAAATCTGTTAGCTTCTTTATGATGGTGTATTGGGCTCGTACTATCATCCTCCCTATGAAATTACTGAAGCTAGTCAGATCAACCTTGCTCAGATTTTTATGAACTGGATCAATACACTATAGGAAACTCCTGCCTTGATCTTTCTCTAGGTTTGAAGCACCCCTTAACAAGGGAGGTCTAGGTATTCTCAATATTAAAACATGGAACATTGCATCTCTAAGCAAACATTTCAATGACATGTTGATTAGGAAGGACATTATTTGGGTCAGATGGGTGTGGCACTATAGCATAGGGAGAAAGTACTTTTGGAATATGGAAATACCACAGTCTTGTAGTTGGATATGGAGGAACCTTTTAGGTTTAGAACCTTGTTCTTACCCCATATTCAAACTCATTTTACTGGCAGCAACAATGTCAGCTTTTGGCATGAACCGTGGGTTGGTAGAGGTATCATATTATCACAAGTATTAACCTATCAGCAACTACAGTAGTCTGGAATACACTATCATGCTAAGGCTAATGAATATATCCACTGCTTAAGGTTCTTGATTAGACCAACTAAGTTAAAAATGAAGATTCGAAGGTGATACTTGATAAAATTAATGGAAAACTTTCTAATTGGAATGGTGTACTTTTACCTAGAGCCGGTAGAGTTATTTTAATTAACTATGTTCACTCGGCACTACCGATCTATTGGATGCCCTATTATCTTTTTTCAAAATGGGTAATAGATTATTAAATTGAAAAAACTAGAAGAAATTTTCTCTGGAGGGGGATAATTCCTACGATAATATTAACCGCCTTGTGAGCTGGAAAACTATTTGTAAATCCAAAGAAGGGAGATTAGCAATAACATATTTTCATAATCTTAACATGTCTTTATTGGGCAAATGGCTCCGGAAATTTAACAGTAATAATAAAAACCTTATTTGGAAAGAAATGATTTTAAATCAATTCTATGGTGGAACTTATAGCCTTCCTCGTATTTCCTCTAATAACAACAACTTGTCCCAGTTTTGGAAATCTATTTTAAAGCATTCTAATATTTTAACCTGGGCATTAATAATGTAGTCCACTCAGGTAATAACACATCCTTTTGGGATGATTGGTGGATTCTGCTATACCCTTAAGAGTTGAGTACAAAGCCCTGTACAATATCAGTAATTTCAAAATGCCTTAATTTTTGAGGTTTTAATACCCTTTAATGAATTCCCATGGAACTTTAATTTCAATTATGCCCTAGAAGGAATTTCCTTCACCTAGTAACAATTGGTACCAATCTTGAATACTATAACTTAGATAATGAGAGCGATGCCAAAATTTGGTATTGGGCAAATAATAATATTTACTTCCCAAAATCACTTTATAAGTTTTTAAATTTTTCAAGGACCAAACAATACGTTTACAAATTAATTTGGAAAATTAATGCACCCCTAAAACAAAATTGTGCATGTGTCTTATCCTACAAAGAAATTAAACACTACAGAATTTTTCTCATAGACAAAAATATGTTTTTTTTAATTTAGAGTTTGAGAGCATAACTCACCTACATTACAACCATTCCTTAACTAATTTTATACTTGTAAACACTTTTACCTCGTTCGACCTCTACTTGACAAACACTGATTTTAAGTATGACTATTATTGGAACATTTTAAGATTCAATATGCTAAATGTTATAAAATCTTACTCGATACTATTATGACAACTACATGTTGGTATATATGGTTTGAAGCCAATGGATGTTCAATAATTTTAGCGACCAATTCGATTACTTGATCCATGCTATCATGCTTTTTAGTTAAAATTGGATTTCAGTCCATAACTACAAATCGGTTAAAAATATATACTTCAGGGAATTTATAGAAAAAAAGATAATATCGATGGTCTTAAGGTATTTTTTGCATAGCATGAATCATAATATCAGGCCACATTATAATATGGATTTCATCGCCGACATAGTTGATATACTTCATGAAGATAACCATTCGGCCTTATTACTTTTATGTGAAAACTAAGATAATTCCATCTCTGTCATTGCTTTGCTATTTTCACATATATATGTATATAGGCTCCATATATACATATATATGGGCTAGACTCATGCTCTTGTTGATTTGTTCTCCAAGTTTAATAGGATGTAATGGACAAGGCCGCTTAAATTGTGGCACTGCTATGATCGCGTTGTGGATGCCACTTGTAGCGACCCATAATTTCACTGCTTTGATTAGCGAATATTTAATTAATTATAAATATTCAAATAAATGGTTTTATAATAAAAATAAAAATCTTTTTAATAAAAAATAATGATGGTGAAATAGTTTTCAAAATTGGTTTACAAAAATATATAGTTTGACGAAAAACGGAAAATGTGACCAGAAATTATTTTCCAAATTTTCGACGTTTCATTGTATAAAAGTTGTTTGGAATGTTGTGCACACTTTCGTATACACACACACACACATATATACTAAGTATATAATATGGTTTAATAGAATATATTAAGGTTAATAAACTTAATTAAGTTAAGATAATCATCGATGTGACACTTTGGCAACTAAATATATAAAAAATGAAAAGTGGTCACATCACAGGCGGACAAAAAGGACAAAGGCATTAAATGCATGTTGGCTTTGATTTGATGGGAAGGTGGCTAAGGGGAGGCTTTGTGGGCTGAAATGGTGAGGTGTAAAGGAGGTGGTTATTTGGCATGCATGTAGTGGAGGGAATATGTGCAAGGGTAAAATGGTAATTCACCTTATACATTTCATATAAAACTAATTCACCTTTTCTTTCTCATTTTTTTCATTTCCTATTCTCTCAAACTTCCTAAAAGCATCATGAAACCTTTTAATGGCTTACTCCTTTAATATTATAAAATTTAAATTCAAAAATTTATTTTGTTTTAAGTGTTTTCAAATCTTGTTTTAAAACTATTTCTTCTTCATTTTTACTCATATTTCATTCGGCCATAACTTTCTCCTTACTACTCCAAATCAAGATTTTATTTTTCTCAAACCATATAGAATTCCAGTGGATACAACTTCAATGTAGATGACATTTTAAAATTTTGAATATTTTTGGATCAAAATTTCATTTCTTTTTGACTTATTTTTGGACCCATATTTTCAAGGCCGAAAATGCCACTCCTTATTTTGACCATATCTCTCTCAAAACAAATCGAAAGTGATTATTATTTTTGAATTGAAGAGAAAAGAATTTCCTAAAACTTAGCTTTTATGGCTTGTCAAAATTTTGAGAGTAACATGATCAAAAACCAGTGAGAAGATGACCTAATTTCAGTGGATTTTTGTGATTTCCAAGCTTTCGGTGAGTAAACGTTAGTTTTAAATTTCAAAGTTTTTAACTTGATATATGTTGCATAAATTGCTTTATAATGTGTGTGAAATATGTTTGAGTTGTTATATGTTTGGTTATTTGTGGATATGGATGATTCGAGATGGAAAAAGTGGACTTGAAACGAAGTCTACCTTAAATTGTTGTAAATTTGTAAACTTTAGTTATGATATAGTTTACAAACTTTGGATTTGATGTTGGTTGTAAGTTTGGATATGATATGAATGTGAACTTGGTTGTGATGTGATATGTTTATAAGTTAACATTGAGATGTTAAAAGGAGATTTGGATTCTTTGGAAGGAAATGGTTTTAAAGTATTTAAGTTTTTAAAACTTTAAAGTTAAACGTTGTTTTAGTTTCTAAACATTTCCTTATAGTCTAAAATGAAAAAAAAAGTTAGAAGTGGAGAATTGGAAAGTTAGTAACTTGGAAAAACAAACTCAAGTTATTGCATCTGTAGCGATAGTCGTTATGGATGCAGTTTCGATAAAAAATAAGATTTTTAAACATTTAGTTTTCATACTCAAAAGTATCTTTAAAATGTTTTATAAACTTAATAATGATGTTTTAGAAAGTTAATTAATAATTTAATAATTAATTTTTAATTAATTAAGTATTAAACAGGGTTTATTAATTATAATTAAGTGAAGGTTAACTACTAATTAATTATGTTTTAAAAGTATGATTAATTTTAATTAATTTTTGATTAAGCAAGATTGATTCTAAATTAATTATGAGTTAAATACAAAATTTATTTTTAATTAATTATTAATCAAATATAAGGTCAAATATTTATATATTTAATTAATCAACTGTTAACTAATTTTTAATGATAAATTAACTAAGATTTACTTTTAAAGTAAATTATTTATTTAAGGTTTAATTTATTATTTAAGTTTTAATCATAATTAATTAGTTAATATTAATTAATATTTAATTATTAGTGGAGGTCTAATTAATTTTTAAATAATTAATGAAGGATTAATTTGGGTTTAATTCATAGTTAATTATTGCTTGACTATTTAACTAAATTAAGTTAAGATTCAATTAAAATTATATGTGATTTAAATAAAGATTTAACTTTTAATTAATTATTTTAAAAGGGTTTAAAGGTTTTAAATCTATTGGTTTTCAAAAGTAAAATGGTTCAAAGGTACTTCTTTTTTAAAGATGGTTTTGAATACAAGTGTTGATACATTAAGAAACCATATAACTGTGAATGAGTTATAATGTAGATTGCTGGGTTGTTTGGACATGTATTAGCAGAATAAATCACCGTTCTGCTATAATTGATTGTTTATTTGTTTGGTTATTTGGGCATGTGTTAGCGGAATAAATCTCCATTCTACTATAACTTGTTTGTTTGTTTGTATGGACATGTGTTAGCAGAATAAATCACCGTCCTGCTATGAATTGGTTGAATTGTTTGGACATCTGTTTAGCATGACAAATCACCACCCTATTATTATGTTATTTGAACGTGTATATGCTAGTTAGTTCATATTGATATGTTATTCCCTGATTTGGATATGAGTTGTATTTAAATATGTTAACCTATGTAAATAAATGTTAAGTGAACTGAAATTGAAATTGAATGGTAACTTAAATTAGTACCATTGGGATTGCTAAGCCTCTTTTCGAATTACTAAAGTATGTTTTTGAATTAACTTTAATTCTTAAATCGATTTGGGTTTAAAGGTTATAAATGTTTTTCAAATTATATTATTATTTTATAACGTTATTTTTAAATAATATCTTGTTTTTAAAAAGGGGTTTATTAAATAAATGGTTTTACCTAAAGTGATTTACAAATGATATCTTGAAAATGATAATTTATATAGAAGATTCTATAAAGAAATTATGAATAAAGATTTTTAAATAGTTTTAAAAATAGAAAGAGATTTTATAAATCATTTTAGATATTTTTGAAAGACGTTTTAATCAAGTTTGAAAATTTGTAAAGAGGTTTGAAATGTGAAGTGAACTTATATTTCTATAAGGAATAAGTGAATGGGTTTTATAAAGTAAACGAGTTTTATAGTAAGTGATGTTTTGAAAGGGAATGGTTTGGCCATTTAATATGGAATGTGAGAAAAGAGAATTTTCCAAACGTTTTTGGTAAATGTTTATATTGTTTTCCAAGTAAAAGGGATGTAAGTGGTTTGGGAAAAGTGTTTTAGAAAAGATCCTTTGATAAAGTTTTATAAAGTGAATTTATTAATTAAAGATTAATTAATAAAGACTTAGAGGATCCCATATGGAATTGAATCAATGTTTGATTATTTGTTTGTTTGATAGTTAAATAACTAACCATCAAATCTGGACCAAAACATAACTTTGGAAATATCTAAACCTGGAAATTATATGGTGCAGTTACCGTCGATGGTGCTATACTGTACATATAAATTCGTTTCATTCTTCTAGGATAAATGATAAGGAAATCCATCCACTAATTGTTAGGAGGTGAACTCCACTCTTATCTTTTATGTGCTTATTTCCTAAAGAACCGGGGTTGAGTTTACCGGAAATTATCGAAAGTTGTTTCGAAGTGACTGGGATCGGATCTGTTATCCAAAAACCACTTTGATCCAACTCAAGCGTTTTGAACTGAAGACATCTTAAAGATTATGGAATTGAAGATGGAGCATTGAAGTGCAAGGGCTGCTTCGTACTAGTCCTAAGGGTGATTCCAAAATGGATGTAGTAGAAGTAGTGCCTTCGGTTTGTCCTTATCCTGGACAACTTGTATGGATGAATGTAGGCACCGCATTACTGCCTAGTGGGCAGTGTTAGCATTCCTAGTTGGTTTGCTATATAAAAGGTAAAACGTAGCCTCAAGCCTCATCAACCGGGAAATGACTAAAACAGGGCATGCATCAGGGCTAAGTGGGTCGCTCCCATTAGGGTATGTCATCATCTTTCTAGATTACCCTATTTTTATGGATTTGGTTGTGCATGAGAGATCACGATTAAGGTTGGAAGACCAGGATGATGACATATTCGGTACTACTAGTCAAGTGGTAGACCGGTTCTGTATGGTAGGGTACAAGATGTTCTTGTCAGACCCGGGAACATTTTTCTAGAGATGTACCCATCGAAGGTAGTTCCTTACCTAGTCATAGTATGGAATCCATTCTTTATTTAAAATTGAAGAGAAAAGAATTTCCTAAAACTTATCTTTTTACGACTTGTCAAAATTTTGAGAGTAACATGATTAAAAATCAGTGAGAAGATGACCTAATTTCTGTAGATTTTCGTGATTTCCAAGCTTTCAGTGAGTAAACGTTAGTTTTAAATTTCAAAGTTTTTAACTTGATATATATTGCATAAATTGCTTTATTATGTGTGTGAAATATGTTTGAGTTGTTATATGTTTGGTTATTTGTGGATATGGATGATTCGAGATGGAAAAAGTGGACTTGAAACTAAGTCTACCTTAGATTGTTGTAAATTTGTAAACTTTGGTTATGATATAGTTTACAAACTTTGGATTTGATGTTGGTTGTAAGTTTGGATATGATATGAATGTGAACTTGGTTGTGATGTGATATGTTTATAAGTTAACATTGAGATGTTAAAAGGAGATTTGGATTCTTTGGAAGGAAATGGTTTTAAAGTATTTAAGTTTTTAAAACTTTAAAGTTAAACGTTGTTTTAGTTTCTAAACTTTTCCTTATAGTGTAAAATGAAAAAATAGTTAGAAGTGGAGAATTGGAAATTTAGTAACTTGGAAAAACAAACTCAAGTTACTACATCCGTAGCGATAGTCCATATGGATGTAGTTTCGATAAAAAAATCGAATTTTTGAAAATTTAGTTTTCATACACAAAAGTATCTTTAAAATGTTTTATAGACTTAATAATGATGTTTTAGAAAGTTAATTCATAATTTAATAATTAATTTTTAATTAATTAATTTTTGATAATTAATACTTAATTAAGTATTAAACAGAGTTTATTAATTATAATTAAGTGAATATTAACTACTAATTAATTATGTTTTAAAAGTAAGATTAATTTTAATTAATTTTTGATTAAGCAAGATTAATTCTAAATTAATTATGAGTTAAATACAAGATTTATTTTTAATTAATTATTAATCAAATATAAGGTCAAATATTTATATATTTAATTAATCAACTGTTAACTAATTTTTAATGATAAATTAATTAAGGTTTACTTTTAAAGTAATTATTTATTTAAGGTTTAGTTTATTATTTAAGTTTTAATCAAAATATTATTTATTTAATTAATTAATATTAATTAATATTTAATTATTAGTGGAGGTTTAATTAATTTTTAAATAATTAATGAAGGATTAATTTGGGTTTAATTCATAGTTAATTATTGTTTAACTATATAATTAAATTAAGTTAAGATTAAATTAAAATTAAATGTGATTTAAATAAGGATTTAACTTTTAATTAATTATTTCTAAAAGGTTTAAAGGTTTTAAATCCTTCGGTTTTCAAAAGTAAAATGGTTCAAAGGTACTTCTTTTTCAAAGATGGTTTTGAATACAAGTGATTCAAGTGTTGATACCATTATGAAACCATATAACTGTGAATGCGTTATAATGTAGATTGTTGGGTTGTTTGGACATGTATTAGCAGAATAAATCCCCGTTCTGTTATAATTGATTGTTTATTTGTTTGGTTATTTGGGCATGTGTTAGCAGAATAAATCCTCATTCTACTATAAATTGTTTGTTTGTTTGTTTGTGTGTGTGGACATGTGTTAGCAGAATAAATCGCCGTTCTGTTATGGATTGGTTGAATTGTTTGGACATCTGTTTAGCAGGATAAATCACCACCCTGTTATTATGTTATTCGAACATGTTTATGCTAGTTAGTTCATATTGATATGTTATTCCCTGATTTGGATATAAGTTGTATTTACATATATGTTGACCTATTTAAATAACTGTTAAGTGATCTGAAATTGAAATTGAATGGTAACTTAAATTAGTACCATTGGGATTGCTAAGCCACTTTTCGAATTACTAAAGTATGTTTTTGAATTAACTTTATTTCTTAAATCGATTTGGGTTTAAAAGTTATAAATGGTTTTCAAATTTTATTATTATTTTATAAAGTTATTTTTAAATAATATCTTGTTTTTAAAAAGGGGTTTATTAAATAAAAGGTTTTACCTAGAGTGATTTACAAATATCTTGAAAATGATATTTTATAAAGGAGATTCTATAAAGGAATTATGAAGGAAGATTTTTAAATAGTTTTAAAAATAGAAAGAGATTTTTTAAATCATTTTAGATATTTTTGGAATACGTTTTAAATCATGTTTGAAAATTTGTAAAGAGGTTCGAAATGTGAAGTGTACTTATAAAAGAACTTTTATAAGGAATAAGTGAATTGGTTTTATAAAGTAAACAAGTTTTATAGTTTTGTGATGTTTTGAAAAGGAATGGTTTGGCCATATAATATGGAATGTGAGAAGAGATAATTTTTCAAATGTTTTTGGTAAATGTTTATATTGTTTTCCATGTAAAAGGAATGTAAGTAGTTTGGGAAATGTGTTTTAGAAAGGGTCCTTTGATAAAGTTTTATAAAGTGAATTTATTAATTAAAGATTAATTAATAAAGACTTAGAGGATCCTATATGGAATTGAATCAATGTTTGATTGATTGTTTATTTGATAGTTAAATAACCAACTATCAAATCTGGACCAAAGCATAACTTTGGAAATATCTAAAAGAAACACGGAAATTATATGGTACAGTTATCATCGGTGGTGCTATATTGTACGTATAAATTCATTTCGTTCTTCCAGGATAAATGATGAGGAAATCCGTCCACTAATGGTAAGGAGGTGAACTCTGCTCTTATCTTTTATTTGCTTATTTCCTAAAGAACCGGGGTTGAGTTTAGCGGAAATTATCGAAAGTTGTTTCGAAGAGACCGGGATCGGATCTGTTATCCGAAAACCACTTTGATCCAACTCAAGCGTTTTGAACTGAAGGTATCTTAAAGATTCTGGAATCGAAGATGTAGCATTGAAGTGCAAGGGCTGCTTGCTACTAGTCCGGAGGGTGATTCCAAAATGGATGTAGTAGAAGTAGTGCCTTCGGTTTGTCCTTATCCTAGACAACTTGTATGGATGAATGTTGGCACTGCATTACTGCCTGGAGGGCAGTGTTAGCATTCCAAGTTGGTTTTCTATATAAAAGGTAAAACGTAGCCTCAAGCCTCATCAACTGGGAAATGAAAAAAAAGGGCATGCAGCAGGGCTAAGTGGGTCGCTCCCATTAGGGTATGTCATCTTCTTTCTAGGTTACCCTATCATTATGGATTTGGTTGTGCATGAGAGATCTCGATTAAGGTTGGAAGACTGGGATAATGACATATTCGGTACTACTAGTCAAGTGGTAGGCCGATTCTCTGTGGCCGGGTACAAGATGTTCTTGTCAGACCTGGGTGCATTTTTCTAGAGATGTACCCATTGGAGGTAGTTCCTTACCTTGTCATAGTATGAAATCCATTCTCCAATACGTGCCTTTACGGTTTTGATTGTAAAGCCTAGTATGATGGAATTTAATTAATGTAACAATTTCGGCTAAGATTAATAAGTATTTGTACTTTAGACATTATTATAATATCACTGGATTTTCTATAAAATTGTTTTAGTTATCGTAAGGTAAAAACCCGTTCGTGTTTATGTGCGGTGTGGTCTTACGAGATACCTTTGAGTTTTAAAAGGTTTTGAAATGTAATAATCAAGTTGTTTGAGTACCTATCTAGGTATCGACCTTGTTGTCATGTACCTAGAGTGTTATTGATGGCAATGACACACTCGACACGGTCTTTTGAGACCGTGAATAGCTTTTATCTTATGGTGATCACTTGGACATTTTGGGTTCTATGTTCGTAATCTTAAGAACGTTAGTCTTAACAATAGCAACCATACATGTTGTGGCGTACCTATTTGGTCTTAGCAGTAGTATTCATATGCATTGTGGCGTACTTATTTAGTCTTAACAGTTGTGATCATACATGTTGTGGCGTATCTATTCGATCTTAGCAATAATGACCATACGCGTTGGCGCGTATCTTATCGATATTAGTAGCAGGGACCGTTGTTTTGGGATCATGGTTTGATAATGGTATATTTGTACTATATTGTTAGTAGTTTTGGGCTAGTATAGTATAATGGAAGATATTGTGCTAATTTGTTTCTATAGGAGAAGAGTAGGGTTATGGTATGATCTCCTACTTTTGAGATGGGGTTACTCTACTTGTTTATAGGCAGTCTGGATTTCCCCTGAGCCACGTTTGTGGAGAGAGTCGGTTGTGATTTAGTAGTTCATGTCTATTTGTATATAGTTTTAATATACAGTATTTTGAGGGAGCTCCCATCACACCAACTTTATGTCTAACCCGCATTTTGTCTTTGTCTGCTTATGTCATGACAACTCTCCGATACTCGAGTGAGTAGTTCGTGAGTTAGGTGCTTTTGGGAATATGCTAGCAGAGTGCATAGCTGGAGCATTTTGGAGGCGTAGCATCGATGTTTTGATATATATATATACACACACATATATACATACATATATAAATACTTGTTATTTTAATGTACGTGACACACCTGTTATTTATATATGAGACTGTTATATTAGATATTTATTTAGAAATCTGTGCTTTTGAAGTTGATGTATTCTGACTATTATGTACTGAGATTTATTTGTCAGTTGCTTCCGCTAGTCCGGTTTCTTGTATATTGTTATTCTATTATGTTCATGTATATTCAGTACGTTATATATTGTCATTTCATTGTGAGATCTTATTGATGCCATAGTATAGAGTTTGGTTCTAATTTTACCCCGATGATCTATCTTTTGTGATATTCGAAAGTCACGCGATGATGTAAGGTGCTGACTTTGGGAATTATGATGGGCGGGTTCCTACAGTTGGTATCAAATCATAGGCTCAACACTCAGCCCAAGTAAACTAGTTTGAGTTAATCAATCTGGTCAAAGGAGATGCATTGAGAGATTTTACCTGTATTTTTCTACTATATAATACTGTGTACACCGCTTGTCTTTTGAACTTAAATTATTTCTGCTGCTAGTTGTTAAGGTATTTTCATTAGGATATCTGTATGAGTAGAAGAAATACAAGAGCGACTGTGAATGGGTAGTCTGAGATGCCTGATTTGTTTAGAGACAATTTAGCTACTGCAATAGATGTTTCATCGCCCGCGAACACTTCTAGTTAATTACGGTCAGTGCCAGAAGTGGTCTGGCCCTTTGGGCATCTGTATTTTTAGCTCCATTGGCTTTAGACTCTTCAAAGTAGTGCTAGAATTTCCTTAACCTTAGAGGGGAGCCATATCTAGGTCCTGAGACTGTTGTTGAGGCACGGTATTGGACACACGCATAAGAAGGTTCCATCAATATAAGTCTAGGGAATGTTCTCATAAGTGAGATTGTTTCTTAACAATTGGGAATCAGAGACTTTGGCTGGGCATGATGTATTGTTTTTGTGGCAGATGAGTAGGCCTATGATTTGAATTATTCAAGCATCGCTTTAAGTTCTCGGTTCATTTCTGAGATTGAAAAGGGTGTGTAGCTTGAGTATTACATCCATCCTGAGCAAGACAACTTATCAGTGAAGGAGCGTTGACTGATTCAACCTTTTTTTGGGGGGTTTGAGGTGGTTGGTACTCCATTGCTGTGGGCAAAGAGATTTTTCTTTGGTTTTAAGCATTGGTAGGGGGTTTATCGCTTAGCCTTATCCCTGTTAGGGTCCACTTTCGAAAATCTCGTTGGAATGGTTCTCCTTTATGAGAATGCCCATGAGATACCATTGAGGTAATAAAAGTGGAAAGCAACCAAAACTCCAGCTGAGGTGTAACGACCATGATACAAGGAAGATCAGGCTTGTTCGTAAAAGAAAAGCTGGCCTAGTATGTCACTCATATGAGGACGTTTCTCTATGAAATGTCATCCAGCTAAAGCGAAGCATAGTGCTTTGACTTTGATTTCAATCGGGTTAGTCACTTGAAGAAGGACCGTCCTACATTTTTGAAGGGTGTGTAAGTGACGATGACTTGTGCTCTCAGGCATTACAAGGTCCTAGCGGGCTTACGCTCAAGAAAATCGAAAGGAGCTTATGTAGTATGGTATGCTCTATTTTTGAAAACTCACTTCTATTCCTTCCGACAATAGAGCGGTATATTTTATCTATTGCTAATTACTCAATAGATAGGCTAAACTCAGTAGCTTTTATAGTAGGTAAATTCTTCGGTAAGAATAAACTTTATATGAGTCACCTTAGTTGCAAAACTGATGTAAAGAGACCGAAGTGTTACCATTTGAACTTGATGCACGAGATTTCAAGTTGAGTCGGTTCGGTCGATGAAGTGTGACTTGGATTTATATCCGGGTAAGGATTTGGTGAATACCCAGTAATGAGCAGAGACTGAACGAATGACTTATGGGCATTTTCCTAGAGTTGTTCGAGTCATAATTATTTTCTTTGTGTTAGTAAACCTCAAGTGATGGGAATAATCCCATGTGCTGAAAGGGATATTGTCTAAAGATTAGTCCAGTCATGTACCAGTTCTTAACCTATAGTCGAGTGCAGATTTTCTGGGTGATTTGCACCAGTTAGGATAGGGTATTTCACTTGATTCTAATAGATGAGAACTTGAGTCGGACTCTTGGGATGACTAAGAGATTTTTGAAACATGACCTTAGTCGTGTTAGGAGATTTCAGTAGTTAGGTCAAGGAACCGGGTCGGAGTTTGCATGGATGGAGCTAGGTGGCTGACCCTAATTTAACAATGAAATCTTACAACCAAATAAAGGGTTAGAACAAGTAGCATTTCATTTGGAATGATCTTTAGAAATTATGAAATTTTAATGTAGTATAATTATTGCATGGGAGAGTTCTAGGAAGGATTCCTCGACTAGTTTTGTGGAGATTCAGATAATCTTCTAGGTGACAAGATGATACTCGCTTAAGCAAGAGTCGAAGTACACTTGTTATATTATCCTTATTAATATTGTGCGGTTGAGGTGAGTTGAACCTGAGTAAGCCCAGGCAATTGTTAATCTTTATTTAATGATGATTTAATCGGCATAATTTTCTTTTCTAGAGAATGAGTTTTGTTCAAAAGAAAAGGAAAGTCAAGGCATTGATTGTTGGATTTATTCGAGAGTTTTAGGACTTGATGATCCTATATATTGTATAGGTTTTCCTTCTTATAGCGTGAGGTGTAATAGCCTTTCGTGCATTATTCACGAAAGGGGTTATGCCACTTAGACATTTATTCCCCTTGAATGATGGACGGACTCATTAGAGTTTATGGTTCAACATGCGCGTTTGACTCTTGATGGTTATTGGGCATGTTGGTATAGACTCTTTTAAATATTTCAATTTTTTGTTGCTTGCTATTACTTGTTGTTTGTTATTGTTTGTTGCTTGTTGTTGCTACTACTTATATTTGCTTACTATTGTTTGATGTTGTTTAATTTTGCTATTGGCTGATTTCTATTGTCGGTTGAGTCTTGTTGACTGCTTGTTTGCATGTTTAATAATTTGTATGCCAGTTATTATTGCTTATTCTTGCTTGCTATGATGTAATCGTTGCTCGTTGCCTAATTGTTGTTTACTACTGATTATTATTGATTGATTAGATTTTAATTATATGATATAATGAAGGTTATATTTTGAGACTAACTCACTTGAGCTTACTCTCCAATCGTTTGTCGTGTATGATTATAGTAGTACTGCTTACAACACTGAGGTTATGCATGTTTGAATTCTGTGTTTGTGCAATCCTCTTAGTATAGCACAATTAGGTACTTGAGAGTAGATATATAGATATTTAAATGCTTATTTACTTAGATTAGCATTTAAATAGTAAGAAGCTTTTTTAAGAGAGGTGTGAATTTTTGTGAAATGTGGGATGACGTAGGTCATCGCATATTTCATAGTGTGCTTGGGAGTTTTGTAGTGCTGATAGCACAAGGGAAGATACTGTTGGAATTTTCCGAAACTAAAATTAGGGAAATTTGGTCAGTCCTGTTATTTTCTTGTACTTGTGTGAATTTCGAGGACGAAATTCTTTTAAGAAGGGGAGAATAAAACACCCCATGATTAATGATCGAATAATTAAATGATTAGTTTAAATAATTAACTGTTAAGCGACGATACATGTCTTATACTAGTTTTTTACAAACGAGCGAATTAGGACTCGATACACACGTAGTTGAGTTCTCTTTTTCGACGCGAGTAAAATGAGTATAAACTTCACTATGTTTGGAGTCAATGATTTTCAGAGATGAATGGTGCCGGAGGAAGAAAGTTGTATACTTAGCCCTTTAGCCTACAAAGGGCTAACCTCTTCATAATTCTCATTCACTTATTCGTTTCACGTTCTCTTCTTTTTCTCTTCTTTAATGGCCATCTAATTACCCCTTAATCACCTCCTTAATCCCCAAGCCCTAACCTATCTAAAAAATTTTCGTAAAATCAAATAAAAATCACCATAAATCATCTCTCCTTATTCACTACAAAACCCATGAAGGAATTGGCTTGAATTAGAATATTGATGGAGATCTCAAATTTGAAGAGAGAGAAATGATGAGTTTTGGTGATTTTGAGCTTAGTTCGGAGAAGAAGAGGTGAGTGTGATGATTCTCCTATTAAATTTATGTATTTTACTTCATCAGTTCGTCCGTTTATAATTATGAAGTATTATGGAATGATTAGGAGATTTCTATGCTAGAGTTTAGACTTGTATTCATATTATAAGCATGTTTCCCTTAGCCAATTAATTGTTTAAGACTCTAATTACTATATTTTAAAAAATTAGTAAGCTCTAGAATTGATTTGGTTGATTTGGAGTTAAATTGGTTGATTGTTTGTGATGTTATGGTTTGATTTATGATTAAATAAGTAGTATAATGATGTGCATGTCATTAAAAATTATTAGTTAATCCATTTGAATTAATTAACAAAAAGTTAGTAAGCTAATTAAGGGGTTTGGGAGCTATACACTCCTCCTAAGAGTGATTAGGGGCCCAATGAGCCTTAATTAGTACTTATAAAATAGTTTTTATGATTTTATAAATGAAGTATACATTTTATAAAATAAATATGAGATTTTATAAAATAGTAAAATAAGGAACACATGATTTTAATGAAGTGATTAAGTATTTTAAAAGGCTATAAAGTGGTTTATAAGCAAGTATGATATTTTGTAAAATAGCAAGAGATTTTACAAAATGATATAAGGAGATGTTTTACCTTTATTGAAGAAGTTTTGTAAATAAAAGTAAGTTTGGATTTAAGTAATAATGTAACTAATTATCGTTCGCATACAAACTCGGATTGAGGCACGGTTTGGACTAGTGTTCATCATTTTTCATAAGCTACTATCGGGAAAATTTTGGTAGGTTTTAGAATACTTTTATTTGGGGCCCACGTGGGACCCACCCCGGCACGTATTCTAAAACAATTGATTTTGAGGTAGACCGGAAGGGTATACCGGAGGAGTATTATGATATGCCTTCTATTTAAAATGTGATTTGGGTTAGTATGGGGTTTTGTTAGAGCTGTCCGGTGGGTTTTAGGCCGTGACGAGTGGAGCCGAGCGTGGTGATTCCATACGTTATATACGGAGTGAGTCCGTACTCTAAGATTACAACCCTAGAGTAATATGCGATTTGTTTGGTGTTGACTTGTTGTGACACACCAAGGGTATGGACTTATGTGACCTGCCCAGCTATCGACCTTTTTTTGGTGTACCCAGAGTGTTGTAGATGGCCATGACACACTCGACGCGGTCTTTTGAGACCGTAAATAGCTTTATCTTGTCGTGATCGCTTGGATGTTTTGGGTCCTACATTCATACTCTTACGAATGTTTAGCCTTAGCAGTAGTGACCATACACTTTGTGACATACTTATTTGGTCTTAACAGTAGTGACCATACACGTTGTGGCATACCTATTTGGTTTAGTAGTAGTGACCATACGCGTTGTGGCATACCTATTTGGTCTTAGAAGTTGTGACCATATGTGTTGTGGCATACCTATTCGGCCTTAGCAGTTGCGATTATACGCGTTGGAGCATATCTTATCGATCTTAGCAGTAGTGACCATTGTTTTGGGATCACGGTTTGATCATGGTATATTTGTACTATATTGTTAGTAGTTTTGGGCGAGTGTAGTGTAATGGATGATATTGTGCTAACTTTTTGTTACAAGAGAAGAGCAGAGTTATGGTATGATCTCCTACTTTTGAGTTGGGTTTACTGTACTTATTTATAGGCAGTCCAGATTTCCCTTAAGCCACGTTTGTGGAGAGGGCCGGCTGTGATTTAGTAGTTTTTGTCTATTTGTAAATAGTTTTAATATGCAGTATTTTGAGATAGTTCCCCTCACACCAGACTTTATATGTCCGACCCACATTTTGTCTTTGTCTGTTTATGTCATGACAACTCTCGGATACTCGATTGAGTAGTTTGGGAGTCAGGTGCTTTTGGGGATATGCTGCAGATTGCACAGCTGAAGCATTTTGGAGACATGAGATCGATCTTTTGAGATATATATATATACTTGTTATTTTATTGTACATGATAGACTTATTATCTATACATGAGACTGTTGTATCGGATATATATTCAGAACTCTGTGCTTTTGGAGTTAATGTATTCTGACTATTCTGTACTGATATTTATTTGTCAGTTGCTTCCGCCAGTGCAGTTTCTTATATATTGTTATTCTATTTTGTTCAT
Organism: Allium fistulosum; assembly: GCA_030737815.1. Taxonomy (NCBI): domain Eukaryota; kingdom Viridiplantae; phylum Streptophyta; class Magnoliopsida; order Asparagales; family Amaryllidaceae; genus Allium; species Allium fistulosum. Next base: position 283,808,962 of record CM060904.1, on the reverse strand, counting down.
GTATATTCAGTATATTATATGTTGTCATTTCGTTTTGAGATTTTATCGATGTCTTAGTTTAGTATTTGGTTCTAATTTTACCCTGCGATCTGTTTTTTGTGATATTTGAAAGTCACGCGATGATGTTTGGTGCTAACTTTTGGGTATTATGAAGGGTGGGTTGTTATATGTACGAACTCACATATTTTTATAATGGTTAGGCAAACTCTATGGCCTATGTCCACTTTAACCTTATATAGACTGAGTTTATAAGTACAAGAGTTTTTCCAGTTATAACATATCTAAATAAGCCCTAGGTAATAAAACCTAGGTAGAGATTAGAGAATGAAGAAGAAAGATAGCCAAAAGGTCCTTTATAGTTTGCTCTAGGCTTGCTATTTGTAGGAGAATTGCCCACTAAAGTTTCCAAATCGTTGATGACCAAGTAAAACTCCAGATCCAGGAAAATATAAGGGAAGACGAAATCCCTTCGACCATAAAATCATGTCGGTACCAACATGAATCATGTCGGTGACGAGATGATTTGCTTAGTGCAAATCATTTCCACTCCTTTACTTCATCTTGTATCTCTAAATCTTCCAACTACAAGCACTTTTTCCTTGAGAATCAGGTATTTACCGAGATGTTCTAACACATCTAATACTTGTTCTTTTCTACAGAGATTTTGGGAGTAGCTTAACTACTTCTTCAGAAATGGGCCCTTGGATGATTTGTGTAGCCATCTATGCCTTGACCAATATACGAGAGATCAATATAACTCATGCAATAAACTCGGTACCGACATGAAATGAGGTCAGTACTGACCTATTTTCCAAAGTGAACTTGGATTCCTAACTCCATGTACCCCTTTCCACTATCAATCCAAGATTGCCACCAAGTTCTTAAACCTTTTCACCTTCATCTTGATGTCTAGATTTGTTTGAAAGCCATTTGGTTTAAAAGCTAACATTTAACCCCCCCCCCCCAAGTACACTTCTACTAAAAATAAAGCATGCTTTGGATCAAGACAAGTGTATATAAACATCTGCACAAATCTAGTAGTTGTCCAAGAGTTGCTTGGAAACATTGTCTGTATTCTAAGTGTATCCATTTAACCACTTCAAATAGCAGTCGTATCACTTTTCGTGCTAAGGTGTTAATCTATGTCACATTGAAGATCATTCCAAGCCTTAATCAGGTCAGAATTCCTTTCTCTTTTTTTATATATGGCAAATAATTCATGTTGGTGGTTGTCGATACCAACATGAAATGCCGAGTCGCCTTGACTCTATGAATTTAACACTAAGTGAATTTGTCATTCACTTTAATTTTCCTTGCCCTTTAATTTTTCAGCCCCGACCTTTTACTTGAGCAATTTCAAGCCTTTTACTTGCCGCTTTCAACTTTGACAAACCACTATCAACACAAGCAGGCTATTTACACGAATGTACTATTCGTCATATATTGGACATATGAGACACACTGTATATACTGACACTTCAAATTGCCCTGGTTGACTTTCAAAATCCAACTAGTTAACACATGTCGACATTCATTAGATTCTAGATGTTGGTTATACAGGTTTATGTTAAAATAAAATTTAGAAATAAAACATACCTAATCGTATTCAACGTCAAGCTTCTCAGTCTAGATTGCCTCACTATTCACCTTGCTTCGACCTTGGTATTGGGTCGTTAAATCCTTTTGCAGCCGGGTCTACCATAGCTCATGCCTTGACATACATACCCTCTAGAAGTAGATGCTCAATTATAGCCGAGTTTTAGGGGATAATGGTACCAGTAGCTCTAATCCAAGATCTACATCCTCCTTTTAACAAATAGATCGATTTAAGGGACCTAAAGGACCCCCCAGAATGAATATCATAAATGTTAACAACCAAGTCACTCTGCACGATAGGATTACAACATGAAATCCCAAAGGATGATGTCTTGCTTCTAATAGTTAAACAATAGGCGCACAATCCTCTATAAGATTATGTAGCTTGCAACAAGTACATGTGCCAAGGTGGGGCTGTACCACCCTTTAACCCATTCCCTCGAGTGTTCCTCTAAGAACTTGGGCTCACTCCCACTCAAATACACCCTAATGGATATGCCTTGTTGAACCTCCTGTACATTCTATTCATGACACAACTTCATCGGCCTCTAACCTTTGGGGAGTTAAAACACCTCTTGAGTTTTAAGCAAAGAAGCGAGTTTCCATCCTTATTAATCATACAAGCCTGGTCTCGTTGCAAAGTTATTAAGGCACTTCATAACAAGCACACCTGTTTTAAGAGAGAATACTTCTTTTTTTAATACCCCTTCGGATTTAATCGACTTTTGTTATCCAAAAGTAAGACCTCTTTCTTTCCATTCTTTTTTGTACTTGGATTCTTACCATCCAAGTGTCAAAATTCTTATCCATTGTCTTTATAGATATCCCTACTCGAGATATAAGAGCTTTGCACTCCGAGAATCTGAAGATCCTTAAAAGAATCAACATTCGATTTCGCACCACCGCTTACCTCTTGACGAATGAGAACCTTCACCAATATGGCCTTCTGCACCCTGGACGGTTCGCTGTACTAATAGAAGTTCCACCTAAAGCGTCTAGAGTATCCACCATGTCTTCTACCCTTATTCACAGCTTTAGCAGAGATATCCAAGGGGGTGTTGAAGGCTCATCAGGTATGGTGAACGTTGATGAAATCACCGATAGAGCGGGGGAAGCAAATATTGTCGATGGAGTGCAAGTAGAGAGAGAAGAGAGAGTAGAGATGGAAATGATTCCATAATGACGATGAAGAAGATGACGGAGATGAAGATTTTGGTCAAGAGAGAGATGGGTCATATGGAGAGATATCTCCAGAGGGTACCGAAATTCTTTGCCCATCAAGTTAGAAGCAAATAATCATTAGGATTTGCCAGTAGTCAACTGAATTGAGCACAGCGCCAATAGTCGAGGTGACTCTTCTAGACGGTTTTTTTGAAAATATCTTTGAATCACTAGGCAATCTTGACATCTTGATCGACAATCTTCTCAAGGAGTATCCTTTAGGTTTCAGCTTCCTATCCGAGGACTTCCTAGCCGAGGGAGGTGAAACATCATCTTTATAACCCTTCGAACATGGTCCATAGATTATTTAGGGCAACACCATCACTCCACACACTTATAGGATCACAAACACTCATATCCTACAATTGTCCTTACTTCAGTGTTTTAAAACTGGTACAACCCTTTTCTTTCATTTTAGGTATAATGGGAAGAGATCGCTTTCATTATTGATGCTCGAGCACTGGTGAGTCTTGGGGAACCACCCAAGAGCCTAACCCTCACCTCTCTTCTTCACACTAGGAAACCAAGGAGGAAAGGCTAAAAAGGAAGGAGAGGGAGTACTATGAGGACAAGAATAGAAGGAAATACTTGGCTAGGGCCGTGATTCCCATGACCATCACGACACTATCTCCGTTCTTCCTAACTAGCCTATGCTTCCTTCTCAACAAGTTACGATGATTCAACCTCAAATCACCACTATATCAACCTCCTCAAAATCTATAGAGGCTTCTGCTCGTCTTGCTCCACCACCACCTCCTTCGGGCTTGTCCACGGCCTTGGTGACCAAGATGCAGGCCGCCTTTTTAACCTCTGCCTAATAGGGGTGAAGTTTCACCATAATATTAAGGATATCCCTGTAAAGAGGCCAATTGCGTAGTTAGAGGGGTTACTGAGTTTGTTGACCAGCTCTTCGAATGGATAAAACTTACTTTTTCCCTCTCCAATGTCAATAGAATCAATTAGATAGGCATATAGTTGTTTGAATCAGAGAGGAAGAGTTACGATAATATGATAGCTAATTACAAAAACAAGCTGGCTGAGTTTAAGAGACAAAGAGATAAAGCTCCAGTCGAAAACTGTAACGCACTAATTCAGGAGATGTATCCGGCACACATTCAATCCCTCACCATAATAAATGCCCAACTCCATAAGGCACATCGTGAGAACGATCAGCTCATGGATTAGGTTAATGCCAAGGATAAGTAATCAAGGAGAAGGATATGGAACTTTGGGCCAAGGACGCACTTTAGGCTGAAGTTGAAAGGCTCAAGGTCAATCTAAAGGCCGAAACGGATATGAAGGTTAAAGCCTAGGTAGAACTAAGGGGTTCTATAATTGAAATAAACCAACTCAAGGACCAAACGGCCAAGGACAAAGAAGAGATGAAAAACACCCTTCAATAATTCTTTGCCAATGTCATCAAAGAAAAAAAAACCTAAAGTGGTTTAGAAGCAGTTATCCCATTACTTTGGCAGATGCATGGGCAGAAAGCTTACATCATGCAATAATTTTAGGTGAAGGCCTCACCAAAGATTAATAAAAAGCCAAATACCTAGATGTCGATGAAATGATATCTCTAGAGAAAGGGATAAAAATCTTAGCTGCAGAGGATGTGGCTACAAGCAAAGTTTCTATCGGGGCTTCTACTATTCCTAGTGCATTGGGCCAAGCAGAATCGTCGTCTCCAAAATCCAAAGAGCCTACGATTGAAATTCCAACTTCCATGGGGGCCAGCTCTGAGCCCACCCTTAATACAACTCCTACTTCTGTAGCCATGACCACTGACGAGCCTTATATTCCAGTTCCTATTTCTCAGCTCATCTAGTCAACAATAGAAGAAGGTGAAGTTGCTACATACCCTACTAAAGAAACTCTAATTAGCGAAGGAATTTCCCTTATCTCTTCCATATTTGAGAAGCTTTAGTTCTCGTCAAAGGTCACCACTAAACTTTACTTCACTATTTATGAACTTATAGGTCATCCATCGCTTCCTCCTCTGCCACAAATTAGTTAAGGTTGGGGTCATATTGATATCTCCATTGAGTCCATCTCTTTCACTATAGGACTAATCGCTCTAGTCCTTTCCTCTAGCTCCGTCTTCGGTGCCGATTCATAGAAGATCGAGGCTTTGGAGCGATTGGATGATACCTCATAGTCCCTGAGGGAACAGATCACAATCACTAGTGCTATGGTCCCAACCAATTCGATCTCCAAGATAGGGATATTAAAGCTTGGCTTGTCAAAAATCAAAAAACAAGCAAGAACTTGGGACCGAAGAACCCACCAACCCTGGACAATTATATCCTAATTCAAAGATTCCTCCACTCGAAATCAAGCCACCTTAGGTTAGTACTACTAGCGACTCCTCAAGTTCCTTCGATCTCGTCGTTGACAAACCCAAAGACCACATCGTCATCACTATGATTGAAGATACTAAACACTCCGGGGGTAGCACCCCCAGGAATGGAAATCCTAAAAAAGGGAAGATCCAAGGATAGAAAGGATCCAAAGAAGTTCTAAATGAAGGAAAATCCTAAGGGTGATAGAAAACGAGGAAGAATAAGTAGGCTTCCAGTTTGCATTTTGTAAATGCAGCTTTAGTGCCTTTTGATGTACTTCGAAGATGACTCTTTTGGTCTTTTTTGATGTATTTTGTTTCCCTTTGCAAATAGGTCAAGTTTGTGCGAGGCCAACCACCGCATCACTTGTATAAAAGATGATTGTAAATAAAGATTATTGTTCTATACAACATTCATTCGTATTTACATTACCATACTTTTACTTTACTTGATGTTTGCACAAAAAATTATCATAAACACCCAATAGAAGTTTTAAAGAGAAGAATATAAAATGAAAATAGAGGATAATAACCAAGAAATAGCAGTAAATTGAAGCAATAACACGAACACAATGATTTATAATGATTCAGCGTTGTTTGCCTACGTCCACTATGAATAGATTGCTTTATCAATCACTTTATAAACTGAGTACAATAGGGATCATATGAAAATCCTTAGTTATAATAGAGTACAATGCAACTAGCAGCGTGAAGTCCTGAAAATGAACAACCAAGCCTATATTTATGGATGAAGATGACCAAATATCTCCCTAGAAAGTTGGCAGAAGGACCTTCAGAACCATATGGACCCAAAAGAGGGATCGCATGGCCAATTCCTAAAGAATAGGGATCATTACCAATCCCTATCTTGGAGAAATTTGGAGGTGCAATCCCTGTGGTAGCTTCTCCATGTTGAAATATGCTTAGCCTCTAATTTTCATACCAATTGGATAAGTAAAACTTGAGTTATTGTTTGATCTTTGCTTCAACATGAATTGCTTCCTGATTTCAGCCGATTCCTATTGAGGGAAGAAGGTCGACCCCTCTTACTCCATCCTTTTGAGGTGTGACCCCTAAGGTAGGCTCCCTGAGGTCCCCACATCTTGCTCACAAAATTTCATATGCATTGGACTTGTGGATCTTGAGATATTAATTGTTTTTTATTGTACTGCAATAACTTCCTAAAACATACCAATCCCTATCTTGGAGGTTGATTTTTGCCAATCCCTCTTATAAGTTGAACCATATTCCATACTTCAAATATTCTGCCTTGCACATCTCTTAATTCCATTCAATCTCGACTTCATATTACCATCTGCACTCAACTTCTGGACCCTACAATCATCACCCTGGTCTAACTGGCCTTGATGATAGTCGAAGCTAACTTGTCCAATCAGTGAGAATATAGTTGGGCCAAAATACCGGATAACACTTGTCCTGGAAAGTATGCCTTGTGTTGAACATGGCGCGCTTTGTATCGAGGAAGGTTAGAGTCATCGAAAAGAAATCTATCCAGTTTTCTGAATGGTTGTTATCCTTCCATCGAGTTATTTTCCCAAAGCGTTGTATCTTTCTTTAATAGTCATGACCTTTGGTCGACTTCCAATAGCATAAATTTAGGATTATATTCTGTTAGTTGATATCTACGTCTGGTTCTATGAGACCAATAAGCTTTAGGCATCTGATTCAGTTTCAAACTCCAAGACTTCAGGTTTGAACTCAATTTTTGTCGAGTTCAAAAATTGAACTTCTAGAATATTCACGTGCACGTTCGAGTACACGTTCTTGTCATCGGCTCCCAGATGTGTTTAAACGTTCACGGCTCATTGCCAATTTTCATTGAGTTAGATAAGATTTCATTGCACTTTGTATATATGTGCTTTGCATAATTTTCATGCCCATGCTTATTTGTACAAGAGCCCATAGCCGATCCCCACTTTTCTCCCCTTTTATTATTACTATTTATATACACATATAGGGATCGACATTCTCCTTGCAGATCCCTCCCTCTTTCACTTATTTTTCCTTCTCTCTTTTTTATATATAATAGGGATTGGAAGGATCCCCATGTCATGGGATCAGTATTGATCCCTCGGCATATTGGAAACTCAACTCAATCGGCTTTGTGGGACATTTAGAAGCATACTGATCCCTAAACCTTCATATAAAAGCTAATGTTCTCCCTTCAATTTTGTACTTCATTTCATTTTCCCCTTCTCTTCCTTTTACCTTCCCACGACCAAACCCTTTCTTTAGTTCTCCAAAGCCGAACCTTCTTCCTTCCATCAATCTGATCCCAAGCATCACCTCCTTTTTTGAATCCACCACCTTCTCTTGCTCCAAGCCATCGTGCCATCTTCAATTTGACCCACAATTGAGAATCCTCTACCCAACAACTCACAACTTTTTAACTTAGTTAGTTTTCTTGCTTTTTACCTTAATTTTGATGATGAGATGATGGGTTCTACTTTATTAGTGAATGGGTTGGAGTTTGATATGATGAAGAGAGGATGGTCGAAATCGTTTGGGGGAGACGAGGCATATGATGGAGTAGGGTTCGGTTGAATTGTAAAGGAGGAAGAAAGGATTTGTAGAATATAAGGATCGGTCAATGGGTTTGAGGGATAGCACGAGAGTATGGGAGGAGAGGGATCGATCGTCTTTGGCTCGAATAGAGGGATCGATAATTTTTGGCTTGCATTGAGGGATCGGTGGTATGGAGAAGGGAAGGGATCGGCTATTTTTGTTAGTATGGAGGGATCTGTAGTTTTTGTTGGTGTGTTTTAGATGGAGAGATCAGTTGCCACCATGGAAAGGGTTCGACATGGATTTCTTAGAGAGAGGGATCAGTTGTCCTGCTTTGGAATAGGGATCGACATATATAGGGGTCGGCTATATAGGGATCGGCTACTTATACTTGGCCAATTCTAAGCTTTGAATTGAACTTGGAAACCAATACATATTCACTTGTTTGAACAAATAGAACCAATCCCATCCCAATAAACATGAACATATAATGACGATGAATAACAGGACTTGCATATCCACTATTGAACTCGAAATTGAACGACCAAATTCCTGGGACTTAGGACATGAACTAAATCTTAACATATGGACTTCAATAATGGGTTCACACTTCGATATGCCAATGATCGATCCTAAAGCTTACACAATCGATCAACCTATTCGCCAGTTGAGACGGTCAGTGATGACGGTCACTCTGGTTGGAATCCAAAGTCTCATCATTTGCTTTTGCTTTTTTATTTTAAGCTGCTTATCTTTGCACTACAAGACACTGCACCACACCAGCTTACACTTAGCGTGGGGGGACAGGGAAACTTTTCTAATCTCGATTATCTTCTGAGTTTAGTTGATATAGACTCCAGACGTTCAGAGCGTCTAACTACAATGTCTTCCGGACCAACTTCACAACACAGCAATCCCGGAGCCGAGTCAAGTTCCAAACTATATTTGGCAGGCTTTCCCTTGATCGTCAAACTAAACAACCGGAGGTTTCCGGCCTATCGACCGACATTTTCGCTGATGTTCCTATCCTCCCGAGGGAAGGTATAAGTCCTGCCCCTGACGTTTTCGAAGGTGTTATATTCTTAGATAACCCGACATATTCCCAAGCCTCCTGAATTGACAAGGCCGCTCTTCGCAGACTATGTTCTAGACATGGGATTCCGTTCGAAGATGTTCTGGTTCCTTTAGTGAACGACAGGACTCATTTGCCCCTGGAGGGGTATATAGCATGCAATAAGCTCATGTGCTGGGCTGGGTGTGTGCCGCCCTTCAATTCTTTTAACTGGAAGATACTAAAATATCTTGGAATAGTTCCCACTCAACTACACCTAGATAGTTATGCCTTTCTCCATGCCACTTTCCTGCTATTCTTGAATGTTCTATTCTACCTGCCATCTCCTGAGGCCATCAAGTTTATTTACAAATTTAAATGAAGAAAATGAAGCCTTTCCTTCATTTTCCTCGAGCCTTCGCCTAATTTTCAAGTCTTAATGGGTGCTTAGAATAAACTTAGCCTCTTTAAACATGAAAGTTTATTATCACTTCCATAGACAAAGAGTCATCCTTCCAACAATTAGAAAGCTCAATGGAAGGGTTTTCAAATCTCCCAATCCCTAATGACACATGACATATGATTTCCCTAATATCAGTATTGGAGGGCTCAATGCTCCCACCAGAAGTGGTGACGGCATTCTTCCCACCGGCAAAGGGGAGAAAACTCCTATGAGTAAGGATGCAGCAATTGGTCAATTGGAGGGACACTCATAATCACGTGCACTTCAACACATGATTTTCATTTATCTTTTGTTCAATGGTCACTTATACACTTTTGTTTGGTTTATAGGTGCGATATCTTAATCGCGAACTTTCGATTGCTCGAAGGGCTCCTCGAAGCAGTACGGATGCAGCCGCGATTCATAATCCGATAAGCGTAGAGAGAGATGACGGACAGGAAAGAAGTCGTCATTCGAGGGAATCTTCATCCTCCAAACATAAGTCCTATTCTCCTCGTCTCATAAGGAAGTTCAACCTAATCTTCCTGTATATAATGGTGATTAGACATCTTTTCATGGTCCTCAAGTTATTGTACTGCCTGAGCAGTATTCTAGTTCATCTAGCTCTAGACAATCCCATGACCGTAGGCCGAGCAAACACCCAATCGTCGCTTGTGATCCATCTTTTCCGACTGTGACTCCCGAGGCTTTAATGAATTTATATACAATCAACTAACAATCATCAAACAATCAATGCATATTCAACACAACCAAATTTATTAAATTGACATTACTTACATTTAATTTGGTTCAGCACTTTTAATTAGCTTTAACGAATTAATACTTTTATCCATTATTCCATATTAATTCATTTACATTCGATTGATTAACATTCAATCTATTTATTAATTCAATTGCTAATTCATTTTACAAATAAAATTGAATTTTATTTACATATCTCAAGTTCACATTCATTTAATTAACTTCATTATTTTACTTTGATATCAAAATCAATTTCATTTAACATCACTTAAGTTATATTCCAATTAAACATCATTTGTCTAACTTAACTTAGATTCCCACTTATAAATCAAATTCAGATTTTGTTTTTACTTAACAAAATTGTTTAACCATTTCTTTTACAATTGGTTTTGCTTACATTTACTCATTTTATAGGTTACACAGCTTATTCATTTAACTTCCAAATCATATTATAAGTATAAAACTCATTTCACTTATAATTATCAATTACAATTTGCATTTTTAACTTAAATTTTTGTTTATCACAACAAAACTTCAATTTTCAATTTATTATAGTAGCAAATCCATCACACAGAAACTTGAAAATGAAACTGATGATGTTGCAGTCATCACCCTTATTATTTCCCAGCAACGCTAGTGAATTCAGTGCTTAAATATTCTTTTCAAAAAAAATTCCTTTTATTTATAAATCACATTTACAAATCTTTTTCTCATATAATTTCACTATTTTACTTTACTTATACAAGATTATTTCACAATTGCAAATCATATTAATTATAATTCCATACTTAATAATTCATTTGCTTATATACTTCATTCTTTTACAATTGTTGTTTTTATTTAACTTATTCAAACAACTTTTATTAACTTATATATATTCACATTTTCAACAACCAAACAATCAATTTTATATACACTTTAATAATTTCTGAAAAATTATTTCCTTTACATACAAAATATAATCGAGGTAAAATTATTTCATTTACCAAATTTAAAATGATACTATGTCGACTTGCCTCGTTTAAGTGTTTAGAAACCCCTATCGATAATATGGCGTCCTACATACCGCCCAAAATTCATAAACAGCTCAACGGATAAGCAAACACAATATAAAACAATTTCATATTCACTAACAAATACGCACTCGTATCTATTATTACACTCACACTCATTCTAGAGTACTACTGACTCTATCTCTAATGAGTAATTCCCAACAGAGCCATGGTTATCGCTTAACCATATGCTCTGATACCAAATGTAACGAACGCGATTTTTCATCGCCCGAAAATCAACATTAATACGTCCACTGTATCAACTACCGAGCAATCAAATGCCGGAAAACCGAATCTCACATATCGTAGCGGAACAATATATAATAGATAAATAAATAATCTTTAAATCAAAGAACTATATCATTTTATACATTACATCATCATCAGAGTTTACACAACAATATACAACACTGGACAGTTATACAAACTTGTCCTCATACTGAATACACAGTGGAATAAATAATATCATATACAAGTGATACGTCTCACCATCCAGCTCGCCACTGAACTCCACAGCATCTCCTGAATCCAGAATGACCTGATAACCTGACTCTAGACTACCCGTGTGGAAATTGGTGGGCACCCAGAGTTTAGGAAGGAAATAATAAACTCCAGGTCAGTCATGGTGACTGGTGTGAGAACTAAAACAGTTATTTATCTTTAAAACCACAACAACAACAAAGGAAGTGGAAAATATTCGCAATGCTTTTGGAAAATGAAACCACCATAAGACCTTCCACCACACACACAATGCAAACGCAGACTTGGAGGAGATTTCTTCTTATGATAGTCAAACACGCTTACTACACAAATCATTGAATTTGATATTATTATTAGTGCATAGTGCAGAAAACATTTCGAAAATACAATATTAATCTTAGCCAGCATAGGTACCATTATATTATGCCTACTATAGCTGCCTCCTGAGGAGACAGGTTATACAAATTGCAATCGTAAAGGTTCGTATTGTTTCTTTGGATTTTTCCAACAAATGGTCAGGCTAAGGAACTTCCTTTCCTACTGCCGAATGGGATCGCCTCTGGCTGGATGTCTCGAGAGACAACTGCTCTCTGCCAATACAAGGCCGGGTTACCCCTGTAACTAGGTAATTCATGAATATGCCATTCCCTGGTCCTTTGGGACCTTTATCCGAGCGCTCGGTAATCAACATCACACATAATAAATAAAGTGTGTCCACATGAGTAAGTATCTGGGCTCCATACCATGATACTACCCTTTTCCAAAAGGAAATGACATACCCTAAAGGGCGTGACCCTCATAACCTTGCCGCATATTCCTGTTTCGACCATTTCCGGGTTGTGAGGTCCGAAGAGGTCTCGTCCACAAAGCTACGCTTTTTCACAAAGCCACGCTTTGATCACAAATGATCAATAAATGATCATCACACAACAACACTCAGCATGCCACATTACCAAATTGGGAATATATCGCTGATAAATTTCAACTACATAACCTCTGAGCTCGTACGTCTCAAAGAAGGGTGTTAAGCTAAGAGAATAAATTCTCCGCCACCAACAGAAATGTATTTGAAAGAAATCAGCTTTATATCTCAAAATGTAATGTCAGACACGTAACCATACAAGTCTGTTCCGGGTTCGAACAGAACCGAAGGCACTTCCAAAGAAGCCCTTGCAATCCGGGTATTCACAATCCCGATAAAACTTCCCATCACAAAGGAAATCTCTATACCGTAGCTAACGGTGAAGAGACAATCGATATGTCATCCTATCGTTTTAACAAATACCCGGTCTTCACCACCGGTCTTCAATACGATCCATATCGTCGTATCACTAATTCGGAATGGGTTATATGACACAAAGGCCTTTTCCCTGCTAACCCGAATAGTGAGCATAATATTTCAAAACACAAGGATATAGGATTTCAATTAAGTCACAACTTATTACCCAAATCCTTTCCTTTAAATGGTTTAAACAAATTACCATTTTAAATCTTTAAACAAAAGATTTACTTCATAAAGTTTACCCAGTTTCACAAAAATCATTCACAGATTTCCAAATCATTTCCATTTAAATTGAATTAACCCATTAAATCTTTAAATAAAGATTTAATTTATAGCTTTCAAAACTATTCACAATTCAAGTCTTTTATAATATAAAAGATACACCTTTTGAAATACTCTTTTATTTCAAAATAAAGTTTAATTATCGTTACAAAGGTTAATTCATAGTTTTCCAAACTATTTACAATTTCATTTCAACTAGAGATGTTTTCGATACAAATTGGAAATCCTTTCACTTTATGAAAGCCATTATTATTTGAAAACAGATAATTTTCGTTTTAGGAAAAACTGGTTACAATTACACAGGTTAAAGCCATTCAAGTATAAAACTTAAATATAAATTTAAATTTCCAAAACCATATTTTAAATGGTAAAAACCCATATAAACACCTTTTATAACTTGTAAGATCTTTAAACCAAAATTCCCAATTTATTAAATTCAAATTCAAAATATTGAATTCAAAATTTAAATCAAATGATTTAAATCCCAATTTTATTTAGTTATTTAAAATAACTTTTATTTTGGAACTCGCTTTCAAAAACTTTCAATTTCAATTCCAAAACCATTTTGGATTCAAAAACTCAATTTTTCCAAAATTGATAAAAATCCGTGACTTAACCGATTCCTACGTGAAATCCACATTTGTGTGTGTATTGTGTAGTCCACGGGTTTAACACAATAGTGCAACAACATTCAACCATCAAAGATCAAATATAACAATATAATTGATAAGCGGTATAAATGATAACGCTTATCTTCATCACAAATCACAAATATATAAATATCACAGATAAATAAATCACAATCCCAACACAAAACAGGATATATCACAAAGCATCACACATCAAAGATGTCAAAAAATTCAACATCCAATATAATCCAAACATCCATAGATAGGATTAATTAAATTATTTGATTAATTCAAATCAATTTCACAAATATTCATTTTTCAACTCCAAATCAATTTTCAAATTTATTTTCAAATCCCAAATAAAATTCCAATGAATTCCCAAAAATATTTCTTTTTAAAATAAATTCTTTTATCTCTTTCAAATCCATTTAAAAATCCAAATTTAAATAAATTTTCAACTTATAAAAATATTTCCCGAAATCCATTTATAATAAGATTTTTATCTTTTAAAACCCCTTTTAAACTCATCCAATTATCAAAAATAAATATTTCAATAAATTTCCAACTTATATTTTCAAAAATCCAATTTTTAAATATTTCTGGTATCCATCGATACCAAAAATATCTTCGGCTAATTTATAGTCGTCTACAGATTCAATCACAATATAATCGCACGGCGATTATAAATAAATCAACACACAACATTGAAATAAATTCAAATGTTTGAGGAATCCAGTTGGATCCCTCCAACCTGTTTCCCTGCATCCACAAATGTTAGCACAATACCAATTTCACTTCAATGTGAAATTATCGCGGTATATGGGATTTATAAAATACTATCCGCTATTATGCGGCGCAATAGGGTCTCATCCGCTATATAATGAGGGAAATCACAACTCCAATATATACATATTCCAATATATATATTGCTATATACATATATAATACCAATTCCACTTCAATGTGAAATTATCGCGGTATATGTTTTTAATAAATAACCTCCGCTTAATATACGGCGTATAGGGTCTATTAAACACAATAGATAAAAATCATTATCAAATTCACACAATTAACACTATCAACAATTTTAAATCTATCTATTTAAAATTTAAATCGAAACAAAATATTCGATTGAGTGAGAAGTTCTCACCTTTGCTTTTATTCGTCGCAATAGCGATTTATTCCGATTGAAATTAAACAGGCGTTTAATTTCAACCAAAATTTTCACTAGCTCAAAAAATTACCAATCCAGCTCCATCGCGTAGTGCTCCTCAATACGGTTCCAACGCAATTCGTTTCGTGCGTTTTCGACCTCGTATGAAAAAGTTATGATAATTCAAAGTTTATACGATTTAATATATATATAATAATTTCCAAATTTTATTTCATTTTAACCTAGTTTTAATCCCAACCGTCCCTTTCTCCATCATCAGATCTGGGCCGCCACTTGACCTTCTTCCCCTTCATGTTAATATCCAGAGAACCAAAACCCATAGCGGCCCCTTCTTTTCGAATTAACGCGGCCTCCACGCTTAACTATTTGACGATCGGAGAACATCACCACGAAGCTCGCCACGACCACCACCCACGGCCCCAAGGAAGTGGAGCTCCGTCGCCTCCCTGACCTCATGATGCGTGCACAAACGAGCATGAACGCGACTGATTTTAGGGCTCCACGATGCTTCGAATCCAATCTCCACCGTTGATCTTCAAGGTCTCGATGCCCTCTACAAGTTTGTAGTTGACAACTTTCTCTAATTGTTGATGGATCATGAGATATTAGAGGAGAAAGAGGATTGATTTCTGGCCATTAAAGACAATAGAGGCGGCTGGACTGAATTAGGGTTAGGGTTTGATTTTTGTTTGCAAATTGGAGATGTGAGGTCCTTATATAGAAAATTTCCAAAACACTATTCATCCGAAATTTTCAGAACTCCAAACGAAACGTGCCGGCTGACGTTTCTAAGGTTTACCCCGCGTTCCGAACATAATGGAACATGTTTCGGGAGCTAATTCAGTCGTATGTGAGAGTTACTGAAATAAATGATCAATTTAAATCAAATCGATTTAAACCGATTTCGATGCGTTTTAACTTGCCCCGGACAAACGGTACATCCGATTGACACGAAATTTGAAACCTTACAATAATTTCACATTACGGATCCGATGAAACTGGTTTCGTCGAAATCCGAGACTGTTCGAAAAATGGTCACTTTTACTCGTCAATTAAATATTAAAATATTCAATTTTCACAATTTTACTTTAAATTCAATTTTAAAAGTTTACAAACATCGGTATAACTCCAATATGATTTAATATAACTTTATAAATCATTTTCATACACATTTAATCTAGATTTCAATTATTTACCCAATTTCAGATATTAATTTAATAATTTAATCGCCCAATTAAATCACTATATCGAAATTAAATTAATTCGACTTTCAAATCTTACTTATTAATATTTAAAATTAATTAAATGTACGAATTTCAAATGACAGAAATTCTGGGTCGTTACAAACTTCCCCCCTTAAAAGAATTTCATCCTCGAAATTGCAAAGTAAGAAAAATACTCCAATTTCATTAACTTTTCAAAAGTCTACTTAGTGAAAAATTTTATATTCACTTTTTCCAAAACCTTTAACTTCAACCAAAACAATGGTTTCCATTTTCTAGTTCAATTCCTACGTTTTCATTACAATTTGGAAATTGACTTTTCATTAACAAAAATTTTCCAAAATTTTCCAAAATTTTCTAACGCCTTAAATTTTCTGAAAAATTTGCCAGCGTCTCCTTTGCGCGGTTCGATCGTAGTAGGATCACAATAGACATAAATATATATACATCGACCCACACGGTCGGAAAAGCAAAAAAACAGTTCATATTTCCTATTTTTATTGCGTAGGCGTACCTTTTTAGCATTTTTAAGCAAAGCAGTTATTTACTTAGCATTTTAGCGCAACCAAATCAACCGAACGGTAGCCACCGCACCTGTACTTACTCAGTTTAAATATGTAAGTGACATATATACAAACTTATTAACAATTTACTCTTTTAAAGAACTACAACATACGCATATTAAAAGAAATGCATACTAAACAAGGTTTATAAGCAACTTATAAATTTTCAACATCACTTGTAATTGTTTACAACCAATTCATATATAACAACATTCAATTTTCCATTTTCAATTAGTTTACATTCACTAATTTAAATTTAAGTTGGGTCACTTTCAATTTGGATTCAATTACATAACTTTCAATTTTATCAATTCAATTTCATTAACACTTTAATGAATTTATATACAATCAACTAACAATCATCAAACAATCAATGCATATTCAACACAACCAAATTTATTAAATTGACATTACTTACATTTAATTTGGTTCAGCACTTTTAATTAGCTTTAATGAATTAATACTTTTATCCATTATTCCATATTAATTCATTTACATTCGATTGATTAACATTCAATCTATTTATTAATTCAATTGCTAATTCATTTTACAAATAAAATTGAATTTTATTTACATATCTCAAGTTCACATTCATTTAATTAACTTCATTATTTTACTTTGATATCAAAAATCAATTTCATTTAACATCACTTAAGTTATATTCCAATTAAACATCATTTGTTTAACTTAACTTAGATTCCCACTTATAAATCAAATTCAGATTTTGTTTTTACTTAACAAAATTGTTTAACCATTTCTTTTACAATTGGTTTTGCTTACATTTACTCATTTTATAGGTTACACAGCTTATTCATTTAACTTCCAAATCATATTATAAGTATAAAACTCATTTCACTTATAATTATCAATTACAATTTGCATTTTTAACTTAAATTTTTGTTTATCACAACAAAACTTCAATTTTCAATTTATTATAGTAGCAAATCCATCACACAGAAACTTGAAAATGATACTGATGATGCTGCAGTCATCACCCTTATTATTTCCCAGCAACGCTAGTGAATTCAGTGCTTAAATATTCTTTTTAAAAAAAATTCCTTTTATTTATAAATCACATTTACAAATCTTTTTCTCATATAATTTCACTATTTTACTTTACTTATACAAGATTATTTCACAATTGCAAATCATATTAATTATAATTCCATACTTAATAATTCATTTACTTATATACTTCATTCTTTTACAATTGTTGTTTTTATTTAACTTATTCAAACAACTTTTATTAACTTATATATATTCACATTTTCAACAACCAAACAATCAATTTTATATACACTTTAATAATTTCTGAAAAATTATTTCCTTTACATACAAAATATAGTCGTGGTAAAATTATTTCATTTACCAAATTTAAAATGATACTATGTCGACTTGCCTCGTTTAAGTGTTTAGAAACCCCTATCGATAATATGGCGTCCCACATACCGACCAGAATTCATAAACAGCTCAACGCATAAGCAAACACAATATAAAACAATTTCATATTCACTAACAAATACGCACTCGTATCTATTATTACACTCACACTCATTCTAGAGTACTACTAACTCTATCTCTAATGAGTAATTCCCAACAGAGCCATGGTTATCGCTTAACCATGTGCTCTGATACCAAATGTAACGAACGCGATTTTTCATCGCTCGAAAATCGACATTAATACGTCCACTGTATCAACTGCCGAGCAATCGAATGCCGGAAAACCGAATTGTTATGGAGAAAAAGAAGAGGTAGAAGAAAACAGAAGAAAAAGAAAGAAGAAACAACAGGAAACACAGAACAATATCAGAATCTCACATATCGCAGCGGAACAATATATAATAGATAAATGAATAATCTTTAAATCAAAGAACTATATCATTTTATACATTACATCATCATCAGAGTTTACACAACAATATACAACACTGGACAGTTATACAAACTTGTCCTCATACAGAATACACAGCGGAATAAATAATATCATATACAAGTGATACGTCTCGCCATCCAGCTCGCCACTGAACTCCACAGCATCTCCTGAATCTAGAATGACCTGATAACCTGACTCTAGACTGCCCGTGTGGAAATTGGTGGGCACCCAGAGTTTAGGAAGGAACCAATAAACTCCAGGTCAGTCATGGTGACTGGTGTCAATCCAAATGGCATTACCAGCCACTCAAAGAAACCGGATGGTGTCCTAAAAGCAGTCTTTGGCACACTATCCTTAGCCACTCTCAACTGGTGAAATCCCGTTGCCAAATCCATCTGAGAAAACACCTTAGCTTCGTGAAGCTGATCAAACAAGTCATCTATTCTCGGCAATGGATACTTGTTCTTCTTAGTCACCTTATTCAGCTCACGATAATCCACGCACAACCTCAACGATCCATCCGCTTTGGTTGCAAACACAACTGGTGCACCCCATTCGGACACACTACGCCGAATGAATCCTTTCTGCAAAAGATCATCAACCTGCACCCTCAACTCCTGCTGTTCCCTAGGCGCCATCCGCCTAAGAGGCATCACAACTGGTCTGGCTCCTTCAACTAGATCTATACGAAACTCGATCTCTCTATGCGGTAGTAACCCTTTGACCTCGTCAAAGACATCCTCAAATCCATTAGCGATTGGCACAGATGACAGTCCATCCCGTGGAACAACCAGCGAATACATGAAGCTCATGAAGACGCCTTCTTCATGCTTACATCGTATCACAATCTTTCGCCCCTCCACATTCTCGACTGTCACTTCCAACCTCTCACAATCAACCTTTGCCGCATACTTCCTAAGCCAGTCCATACCCAAAATAATTCCGAACCCCGCAAAGTTCAGAACAAAACAATCACAAACAAAAGAGCAATCATGACTCGATACAATCAGACCACGGCATAGCATACACAAACAAGATGAACCCCCAACTGGATTAGTCACAACCAATGGCCTATCAACAATATCTGGTTCTAAACCCAACCGGCCTACAAGTTCGCTACAAACAAACGAATGCGACGCCCCAGTATCAAACAACACTCTACTGGAACACCACATAGGAAAAGAGTACCTTGAACCACTACACTCTTTCCTTTCTCTTCAGCGGTAGGAGCTTTCGAAGATGATGGAACAGCCCCCAAAGCATAAGCTTGCACAATCTGCTTGTCTTTCCTTGGTTCCGGACAATTCTTCCTGATATGCCCCGGCTTGTCACAGTTGTGACACTTCATCGGTACCTTCGGATTCTTACAATCCTTAGAGAAATGGCCCTTCTGCTGACAATTGTAGCAAGTCACTTCGCCCTTCGGCTTCTTCTGGCCATCCTTACCCTTCTGCTGCTGCTGCTTCCTCTTCTTGTTTCCACCCTGTTGTGGTTTATACTCTTCCCTGGTCACAGCAACAACGGATCCTTCCTTAGGAAACAGACTCTCATGCCTGAGAGCTTTCTCCACAAGCTTCTAAAATGAATTGTCCAAATGATCCACCAACTGCCTCCCAAGATAACTGTCCAAGCCTGTCACAAATTTCTCGTTCTTCTGATACGAAGATTCTATATACGACCGGGCATACTTGGACAAAGCTTCAAACTTAGAAACATACTCAAGAACGGGTCTTCCTCCCTGCTTGAGCTCCACAAACTTCTTGAACAGAACAGACTTCTGAGCAGTAGAAATGAACTTAGCTTCAAATCTGGCTTGGAATTCCTCCCAAGTAATCTCTTCCTCCGGAGTATTGATGGTAATAGAGTTCCACCAATCAGAGGCTCTCCCTTGAAGTTGTCTTGATGCCAACTTCCTCTTAGTTGCATCCTCAATTCCCAAGTCCCCAAAAATCCTTCTACAAGCATCTATCCACCTCTGGACTTCAATGGTTGATTCTGTTTCCAAGAAAACTTTTCCTCCAAGAGCAGTGTAGTCCTTACACAACTTAGCAAAATCCACCGGTCTTGGAGTTTGAACTTGAACTCCAACATCCACCGATGGCCCCGGAGCTGGCATCCTTCTCATGATCGAAGTCATCATAGCTTCGAACATGGCAGCATAATCAGCAGCCCCTTCAGTAGCATGGCCTTCCCTAGCAGCTGGTCTCCCCCTCTTCGACTCATTCTCAATATCTATAAAAAGGAATGATTAGCACATCTAGAGAAACAACTGCATAAAGGACTCAAACTCTACTAAGCTACTATATTATATATAGTAATCATCCATCAAAATACAATTACGTCTCTCATGCCAAATGTGACGACCGCCCATAACCCCTGCACTGAACCTAGAGAAAGTGCGCTGTAAAGTGTGCCAGGCGACCATGGACGATTGCCAAGGTAAAATTAAAACAGCAGAATCTATCGTATTACTCACAGCGCATGGACCAAATACAATAGAATATATATATATAGTGAAGCTTTACAGAATAGAATGTCATCATATAAAACTTCATAATAGTTTAATACAACATCTGAATAGTCAATACAACAAGCCTCACTACATAACACTCAGAGAATACAAAGCAGCGGAACATCCAGTACATATAGTAAGAAGATAATATGCAAGCCTCCAGCTCGTCTTCGACATCAACATCATGGGAAGCAAGAACAGCACCTGTCACCTGCTACCTAGTCTGCCCGTCCCAAAATGGAAGAACAGCCCAAGGCAATAAGAGTTAAAACATAAAGCCTTGAGTCAGACAACAGTCTTAGTGAGCAGTAAATTAACTAACAACATACCAAAAGAGCATAAAGGAATAGGAATCCAACCCTCCCACTCCACCTCTTTCTACAGTGATAGCCCCCAGACACACACTAAGTAGAAGCAAACATAGCAGAGCATACATTTTAAAGTAAAGCAATTATCACTCGAGTCAAGGGCGAGGTTTTCCAAGTACAAACCCCCAAGGCCTAAACCAAGATCAGATAAGCACCCAGAAAATACCGCTCTTGAGACCGAATGACGATACAACCAAACATCCATGACTCTGGCTATCGCTGTTATCATTACTTCGATATCACCGTTAATTGAATGACCGGCACATTCTTTCAGCCGTCCGTCAAGGGCTAATGGAAACCCCGGTTCTAGACATAAATCTGCACGTCATCGTGACCCGTGCCTAGGACTATCGAATCTGCCCAGAGTACTTGACTATCAATCATTAGCCTTCAGGGACTATCGAATCTGCCCAACGTACTCTTGCTTTGAGCATGCTTGAACCTTCAACAACGATGAGATCTCAGCCTTCTAGTCATCCTCCTCGACGACTATTTCCATACTAGCTCAAGCGCCTCTCGAGCAAACCATTATCCTCTAACTCGAACCATTTCACCGAGTTATCAACATGCTTGGAATGATCCCGTCTGAATTAGACCAAGACTATCTCATCTCATGCTTCGCCTCATCATCATCATAGCAAAGCTTCATCTCAACATCATCATCAAATCTATCCATATGAGCTTCATCATCCGCTACATATGCCACGAGCAGCTTTTCCAATTCAAGAGCCTTTCCCTTAGCTTTTGAATCATCTTCGACCAACTTGTCTAAATCAAATCATCAATCATCTAATTCATAGCAATCAATCAAGTCAAACATTAATCCAATTAATCAAGCATTCAAATATGATCTAAATAGACAATTATAACAATAATGGCAATTTCGTAAATAAAGAGTCAAAAGTCTAACAAGCATGAAATCATGAGCAATGTCTCTATAATCTTGATGAATGAACTTGCATAGGCTAAAATGTAGTAAAATGGATGTCAAATCATCATGAACAATGGATCTATATGGATCTACACATATGATTAGGAAAATGCATGGAAATCACTACTAAAGCACAAAATCAAGCCAACGATCCGATATACTCCTTTGGATCCATGTGAGAGATAATCACCACTCACCGAATCACCTAAACAACCCCAAATCAACACGCTTCAGATCTGGACAGCGAAGGATCTAACTTGATCTATCACAAATCCACTTCAAACGATGAAATCTCTCTTCGAAGAATGTAGATCTTCAATCTAAGCTCTTCGATCTTCGATTTGATCTTCGATATGGATGGAAGGAATCACTATATTAGAGTGGAGAAAAGAAGTGAAGAAGTGTAGAAGTCGAGCTCTCAAAATGGCAGCACTTCGTCGCTTCGAAATCCGGATCCCAAAAATGAAGAAAACCCCTCCTATTTATAGGCTGAATACCCTTAGGTCGTCCGCTCTTAGGTCGTTCGCGACCTAAAAACCCCACGACCTAACAACCTCCGACCTAACAAAACCCTACGACCTAACAACCAAAGCTTCTACGACCTACGACCTAGCACTTAGCAGATCAGCGCCTTCATACGACTTACGACCTAATGAATGCACATCCGCGACCTAACTCAGACTACCTCTTCGCGACCTAACGCTCCTGCGACTTAACACACATTCGACTCCTAGGTCGCTCACGACCTAACACCCAGCGACCTAACACCTTAAGCCTTCACGCGACCTAAAACAACACGCGACCTAACAACTCACGCGACCTATGACTTAGCAAACACACGACCTAACACACACGCGACCTAACTATCTTAGGTCGCCTACGACCTAACTCAATACAGAACTCACGACCTAACTCTTAGGTCGTCTACGACCTAACTCAATACAGAACTCACGACCTAACTCTTAGGTCGTCTACGGCCCAACTACGCTAACCACTAGGTCGCTAACTACTGTAGGATACTAACCCTTAGGTCGCTACTCACCAGTTCCTTAGGTCCTTGCCGACCTAACTTCCTTAGGTCGGTCAAATACTATAGGTCGTCCCTAACTCATCGACGACCTAAACCAATACGACCTAACTACTAAGTCGCTCCACTCCACTAGGTCGTATACTCCTTAGCTCGCATCTCTCTTAGGTCGCTGCCTTTCCTATAGGTCGCCCCAATACTTAGGTCGTCCACTCGACCTATCCTACCTCACGACCTAAGCTTATCACATGACCTATCTCTTATACGACCTATCCCAAACTCCTTAGGTAGCCAGTTTCTATAAGTCGCCTATTTCCTTAACTCGGTCACGACTTAGGACTTGAACAAAATTCTACCCAAAATCTGAAACGACTTAACAACGCTAAGAATTCCAAATTTTTACGAACTTTTCGATTCGTAAAAATACGGGTCGTTACAATAGATAACAATCATCATCCAATTCACACAATTAACACTATCAACAATTTTAAATCTATCAATTTAAAATTTAAATCGAAACAAAATATTCGATTGAGTGAGAAGTTCTCACCTTTGCTTTTATTCGTCGCAATAGCGATTTATTCCAAAAATTTTCACTAGCTCAAAAAATTACCAATCCAGCTCCATTGCGTAGTGCTCGTCAATACGGTTCCAACGCAATTCGTTTCGTGCGTTTTTGACCTCGTATGAAAAAGTTATGATAATTCAAAGTTTATACGATTTAATATATATAATAATTTACAAATTTTATTTCATTTTAACCTAGTTTTAATCCCAACCGTCCCTTTCTCCATCATCAGATCTGGGCCACCACTTGACCTTCTTCCCCTTCACCTTAATATCCAGATAACCAAAACCCATAGCCGCCCCTTCTTTTCGAATTAACGCGGCCTCCACGCTTAACTATTTGACGATCGAAGAACATCACCACGAAGCTCGCCACGACCACCACCCACGGCCCCAAGGAAGTGGAGCTCGGTCGCCTCCCTGACCTCGTGATGCGTGCACAAACGAGCACGAATGCGGCTGATTTTAGGGCTCCACGATGGTTCGAATCCAATCTCCACCGTTGATCTTCAAGGTCTCGATGCCCTCTACAAGTTTGTAGTTGACAACTTTCTCTAATTGTTGATGGTTCATGAGATATTAGAGGAGAAAGAGGATTGATTTCTGGCCATTAAAGACAATAGAGGCGGCTGGACTGAATTAGGGTTAGGGTTTGATTTTTGTTTGCAAATTGGAGATGTGAGGTCCTTATATAGAAAATTTCCAAAACATTATTCATCCGAAATTTTCCAAACTCCAAACAAAGCATGCCGGCTGACGTTTCTAAGGTTTACCCCGCGTTCCGAACACAATGGAACGTGTTTCGGGAGCTAATTCAGTCGTATGTGAGAGTTACTGAAATAAACAATCAATTTAAATCAAATCGATTTAAACCAATTTCGATGCGTTTTAACTTGCTCCGGACAAATGGTACATCCGATTGACAGGAAATTTGAAACCTTACAATAATTTCACATTACGGATCCGATAAAACTAGTTTTGTCGAAATCCGAGACTGTTTGAAAAATGGTCACTTTTACTCGTCAATTAAATATTAAAATATTCAATTTTCACAATTTTACTTTAAATTCAATTTTAAAAGTTTACAAACATCAGTATAACTCCAATATGATTTAATATAACTTTATAAATCATTTTCATACACATTTAATCCAGATTTCAATTATTTACCCAATTTCAGGTATTAATTTAATAATTTAATCGCCCAATTAAATCACTATATCGAAATTAAATTAATTCGACTTTCAAATCTTACTTATTAATATTTAAAATTGATTAAATGTACGAATTTCAAATGACAGAAATTCTGGGTCGTTACAGTTACGCTATCGGATTTAGTGGTTTGAGCGATTATACTCCTTCCCCTAGTCTCGGGTTGACGGAGTCAGATAGTGGATGGTTGAATTGCATCGTTGGTGAGTTTATACTCCTTCTATCGGTTTCAGGCCAGAGTTTATGGAATAGTGGGTGGTCGAACCACACTTGTCTATTTTTTTATACTCATATCTGCACTCTGGGGAAAAGAGTTAGTTAGCGAGTGGTCGAATCATACCCACTCATGTTTGTACTCCAGTCCAAGCTCGGGGACTTAAGGTTATTTTAAAAAATAGTCGTACCGTACTTTCCTTAATTGATTGATTTGCCCCCAAGTCTGGGGTTTAATTTAGCGACGATCATTTTTGATTCATATTTGTCCCGTCATTTGATAGGATTAAGTTGGTCTTTGGAATGTTGAATCACATCCATTCCTCGTTAGTTATTCCGTTCATCGGGTTGTGAGCGGGAATCGTCGAATGAACGGTCGGACCATTCTCATTTCGTTTAGTTCAATTATGAACTTATGTAATCGGCTAGCTCCAAACTCTAGGAATCTGCTTGGACATATCAATATTAGTTAGTCGGGTATCATAACTAATATGTAATGTTACACCAATTACAAATATGAAGGAAGTTCTAAACTTTATTTGACAAATGGAAAGAAATGATATAATCTGTCTCATTACATATCTGGAAAATCAAATGCTAAAGCAAATCCTAAAATTAAATACAACTAAATGAAAAAGAAATAAATTAAGTGAAATATTGTCATAAATTCTCACTATTCCATGCCCTTGGAAGTGTGATGCCATCAACAGTCGCTTGCTTGAAAATTCCCTCTTCAAGCCTCTATTCAATATCATATGGTCCTTCTCAAGTAGGATTCATATGCGACGAGGCAGGAAAAACCTGTTTCAAGACGAGATTGCCGATTTCAAAGGTTCTAGGTCAGACTTTTGTGTTGTAGTACAGGGTGACTTGGTGTCGGTGCGCAGCTGCCCTTAAATCAGCTTCTTCGTGCTTCTCATCTACAAAGTCTAGAGATTCCAAGAGGAGGACTTTATTCGTTCTAGGATCGTAGTAGGTCACTTGATAGAAGGAACTTCGAGCTCAATAGGAATAATGGCTTCGGAACCATAAGTAAGGGCGATGGAGTATGGCCAGTCGCGGACTTGTAGGTGGTCCTATAAGTCCATAATGATGTCGGGAGTTCATCCACCCACTTTCCTCTAGCCTTTTCTAGACGCTTTTTTAGAAAGAACTTTATGATTTTGTTCATAGCTTCAACTTGTCCATTGACTTGAGGGTGAGCGACTGCTGCAAATCTCTTTTCAATATGATGCCGATGGCAGAAGTCTCTAAATTCAGCACTGTTGAATTGAGTCCCATTATTTGCTATAATAGTATGTGGAAGACCAAAACGATAGATGATGTTCCGAATGATGAAGTTGATTGCTTTCTTTGTTGTAATCATGGCAAATGGTTCCGCTTCGGCCCAATTAGTGAAGTAATCAACTACGATGATGGCGTACTTTGCACCACCTTTTGAGATCAGTAAGGAACCGATAATATTTATGCCTCATATGGCAAACCATGGAATGACCATTTGTGTGATTTCCGTCGACAGAGCTCTCGGAACTTTTGCATACATTTGGTACTTATCGCATCGCCTTACATAATCAGTAGCATCTCGATTGACAGTCGACAAATAATACTCGTAACAGAGTATTTTCTTTGCTAGGGTTTGCCCCCCACTATGATCTTTACATTCTCGTTCATGAACTTCCATTAGGACCTGTTTTCTTTCATCATCAGCGGTACACTAGAGTAGGGGGTGGAAAAACCTTTTCTATACATAAGTCCTTCCTGGATGATATAACGTGAAGCTTTATGAAGGACTTGTCATTTTTCATTCCTTCATTCGGGAAGAACTCACTGTAGCAAATAGTCTTTAATCGGAGTCATTCATGACTCCTTCTCAAGCTTCGTCTCTAGTACCCGGTCGATTTCCATCAGGTTTATGCTCGGAGCGTTTAATACTTCGACTGGAACCAAGCCCATTTGTTGTGCATCCCTAGTGCTAGCAAACTTTGCCAATGAATTGGCCTCTTTGTTTTGATCCCAAGGAATGTGCATAATATCATAGTACTCAAAGTCAGTCAATAGCTCTTGGACTTGGGTAAGGTACGGAGCAAGTCATTCTCCTTGAGCTTGGTAATCTCCCCTGACTTGGTATACTACCAATTGTGAGTCAAAAAAGATTCCTAGAGATTTTATCCCCAATTCTCTGGTGAGTCTAAGTCCAGCTATCAGAGCTTCATACTCCGCTTCATTGTTTGTTGTAAGGAAATCAAGCTTTAAAGCATATATCTTCGGGAGTTACAAGCACATTTCCATCTCCCAAACAATGATCATTGGATGCTCCATCCGTATATAACTTTCACCGTATGGTAGGGGTTTCATTGCTCTTTGGGGAATCGTCCAATGTAGTAAATTTTGCTATAAAATCTACCAGTGACTGACCTTGGATAGCCCTCCAAGGAAGATAAGTGATGTCGAATTGGCTCAGTTTGATGTTCCACTTGAATAACCTTCCAAACGTCTCAGGTTGCTGCAGGACCTGTCGTAACGGCTGGTCGACGTAAACATTGGTAGGATGTATCTGAAAGTAGGGGCGCAGTTTTCGCAAAGAAATCAACAAGCAGTATGCCAGTTTCTCTACCTTCGGATAGTTCCTTTCAGCTCTTGTTAAATGCTTGCTAACGTAATGACTGGTCTTTGGATTCGATTTTCTTCACGAAGCAGTGCAACACTTATAGCATGTACCGACACGGCCAAGTACATATACAAATCTTCATGCTCTACCAGCTTTAACAAGATAGGAGGTCTGTTTGAGTGATTCACCAAATATTGAAATGCACCTTTACAATCCCGTATCCATTCAAATTTCCTTTTTCCTCTTCTAATCAAGTCAAAGAAAGTAATGCATTTATCGGTAGCTCTAGAAATAAATCGACTTAGGGCGGCAACCTTCCCATTCTGGCTTTGTACTTGTTTGATAGTCTTTGGCGCTTAGATATTGTGAATAGCTTGGATCTTCTCGGGATTATCTTCAATTCCGCGGGCATTGATGATGAAACCCAAGAACTTTCCTGATGCAAGCCAAAAAAACACTTCATAGGATTAATCTTCATTTTGTAATATCAGAGGATATCAAACATTTCTGCCAAGTCTCTAATATGGTCGCAAGTTCGTCGTGACTTCACGAGCATATCGTCTACATATATCTTCATTGTCTTTCCCAATTTATCTTTAAACATTCTGTTGACTAGGTATTGGTAGGTCGCTCCTGCATTCTTTAGTCCAAATGGCATTACCACATAGCAATATAATCCAGCATCGGTAATGAAGCTGGTGTGCTCTTGATCAGGAATGTGCATTGAGATTTGGTCATACCCTAAGTATGCATTCATAAAAGATAGTAATTCGTGTCCCACGATTGAGTCTACGAGCTAGTCGATCCTTGGAAGGGGAAAGTTGTCTTTCGGGCATGCCTTATTCAAGTCTGAGTAATCAAAGCATGTCCACTATTTCCAATTCACCTTTCTCGCAAGTACAGGATTAGATATCCACTTAGGGTAGAGGGCGTCGCGAATAAACCCATTGTCTTTGAGCCTATCCACCTCCTCTTTAAGAGCGGTAGATCTCTCTGGATCCATTCCACGCCTTTTTTATTTCACTGGAACATGCCTCGGGTCGATTTTCAATGGATGGCTCGAAATGGAAGGCAAGATCCCACACATGTCAGAGTGAGTCCGAGCAAACATGTCAAGATTCGCTCGGAGAAATCCAGCAAGTTCTTTCAACATCGGGCAGCTGAGCTGTGATCCGATCTTTAGGGCCAATAACGGGTCGTTGTGGCTGACTGCGATGTCAATCGTCAGCTTAGCTGGTGCAACCTTGGTCTCTTTGGGCTCGTCCTTGTCATCTCTCGGATCTATGTCTCTATAGAACTGAATGTGGCGCCCGAGCCATGGCTCAGGCGTTGGTTGTCAATCTTCAGTGGCTTGGATGAGGGCGGACTTGTCTACACCCTTACCTTTTTCCTTTCATTGAGCATCCCTCAATTCACCTACATAACAGGCACGTCCAGCCGCCTGATCACCATGAACTACTCTAATACCATTATCTATCGGGAACTTCAAAATCAAACACCATAGGGCAAGAGCTCCCGGAACTTAGCTAGGGCCAGTCAGCCTAGAAAAGCATTATATGAAGAGTCAACATCCAGAATAATGAATAGCAAAATCTGCACTCTCTTGCGGTCACCTTCTTCCACCTCCATGGGTAATTAAACATAACCAACAGCTTCGGTTGCAGCACCGTTAAAGCCATGAATGCGGGCTTTAGATGGTTTCAAGTCCTTGGCTTCCATCCTCGTTTGATCATAAGATTTTTTGAAAATTATATTTACAGAACTTCCACAATCAACCAATATTATTCTCACTAAAGCATGACCAATCATGGTCGAAATGACCATTGGGTCAATTATCGGAGCCTCCACCTTGTCTGAATCCCTGTTTCTAAACATAATATCATCTGTCATTGTATGTTGCTGTTTTGCCGGAGCTCCATCTTCTGTACTTGAACAGCATTCAAAATTCACATGCTTGATCGCGTTAGCGTAGCGCTTCATCTCATACCAACTCTTATCAGCTGGATGCGGTCCTCCGACTATTGTATTGATTACTAACCTTCCACCAGTCCACGCAGGCTCCTCAGCCCTATGCGGTGCTTGTCCTCGGTTGGGGTCGGATGTCCCATGCCCGCCATCCTCTAGGACTTTTACAAACTGCTGTAACTTTCTTTCTCGAACCAGTTTCTCGATAATATCCTAGAGATGTCTACACTCATTGGTGTTATGACCATAACATTTGTGAAACTAACAATACTTTTTGGTTTGTTTCTGCTTCTCTGTGGATTCTTTTAGAGGCGACTTCCGGTACTGCATGGTATTGCAGGTAGACAAATAGACATTCTCTACGGATGTATTTAGTAGCCTGTAGGTATCGTACATTAGAATCCTAGGCTTTCCTCTTTCAGAATCCCTCTGTCATTCTTGGCTCCATCTCCGCTTTTCTATTGCTGATTCGGTTTATTCTGGACATTCACTTGAACTTTTCCAGAACTATCACCAGACTACTTCATTGCAATGTTACTCTGTACTCCTTCTCCACTTGATCCCACAACATTCTTCTTCCTAGAAGATCTAGCTTCATTTTTCCTCTAATACTGAGCTGCCTTTGCATAGAAGCGTTCCAATGTTGTGGGTGGCTTTCCAGCTAACCAATTGCCAAAATGGGATTCTGGATCAATCCCTCTCGTTATGGCCATCAATATGGCATGGTCATTCGGATTACTGATTTCTGTGACAGTTGTATGGAATCTCTCTAAATAATCTTTCAGCGATTCTCCCGAAATATGGATCACAGTGGACAAGGACATTACATCTTTGGGAGGATTTGCGTTCATACGGAACTATTTCATAAACCTTATTGCCAAATCATCAAATCTTGAGATCGACCATGGGGATAATCTCATAAACTACATCGTTGCTATTCCAGAGAGAGTTATAGAAAAATAATCTACACTTGGTTGCATCATCTTCTCATGCGGAATCCATCAACCATTCATATCTCATGATGTGTTGCCTGGGTTCAGTTTTTTCCTCGTAGGCAGGCATCAAAGGTAATGTTAAATCTCCTTAGATACTCTACATGTAGGACATTGTTAGTGAATGGGGTATGGCTACTCGAGATTGCCCAACCGTCATTGGTAAAGCCTTGGCTCTCTCTTACTAACTGTTTAATCATCACCGATAAATCCAGCATTTGGATGGTTGGTGCCAAGCGGTGATCGTGTTCGACCACACGTGAATGGTCGGTTGGATGTCTATGGGCCATTCCACTCTTTCTTGGTTCAACATCCTCTCGATGTAGATCATGCAAATTCACTTCTTCGTCACTTAGAGGGAGTAATTGGTCAACATTCAACTGAAATCCATCATCCAAATTAGTCGTGGCAGCTCTAGCTTGGATCCCAGCATGGATAGGTAAGTTCCCTCCTCTTAAGGAGGGATCGGTACCGATCCCTGTAGAGGGATCGACACCGATCGGTCTTGGCAAGCAAGGCAGGTTTTCCTATTGATAACCTAAAGTTTCTACGCGATATCCGTTAATTCTATGGCACCTGTATCTGTGATATTCATTCGATTTACTAGAACTCTCCAATGCAGAGTAAAGGGTAGAGTCTCTCCTTACTTTCCCATGATGTTTGTTGACTGAGTTGATTCATTAGATCAGTATAGGCTTGAATCTATTGATTTAATTGTCGACGACTGTCCACTAGCTCTCTCATCATATTCTGGAATTCAGCTCTTGTAATGGAATCAGCTAGATTTCGAACTTCAACTGGATTGGCATTCACATCCATTCTCTAATTGATCGGGCCTCTTTGTTGGATGCTAGCATTCTCATTTCCTTTTGTGTTCTGAGAAGTAGATTTGGTGTTCCTAACCATTGTTGATAGCTTTTCTTAGACTTTTACAAATCTGAATAGACCAAGCAAGCTTCTTGAAGATAACTATGCATCTCTTTCGGGGGATTTATGCAATCCAGTAGCAACAAAGGATTCTAAAAGTTGAGAATCAAGGTTTTCAGTGAAAGCACCAAAATATTTACACCAAAAAATGGCACAAACACCCAATAGAAGTTTTGAAGAGAAATAAATAAAGAATATAAAATGGAAACAGAGGATAATAACCAAGAAATAGCAATAAATTGAAACAATAACACGAACATAATGATTTATAGTGGTTAGGCATTGTTTGCCTATGTCCACTTTGAACAGATTGCTTTATTAATCACTTTATAAATTGAGTACAGTAGGGATCGGATGAAAATCCATAGTTACAATAGAGTATAAAGCAACTAGAAGCGTAAAGTCCCAAAAATGAACAACCAAGCTTATATTTATAGACGAAGATAGCCAAATATCTCTCTGAAAATTCGGCAGAAGGACCTTCAGAACCATATGGACCCACAAGAGGGATCGCATAGCCCAATTCCCAAAGAATAAGGATCGACACCTATCCCTATCTTAGAGGAATTTGGGGTTGCGATCCCTATGGTAGCTTCCCCATGTTGAAATATGCTTAGCCTCCATTTTCATGCTAATTGGATTAGTAGAACTTGAGTTATTGCTAGATATTTACTTCAACAAGAATTGCTTCCTGATTTTAGCTGATCCCTGTTGAGGGAAGAAGGCTGACCTCTCTAACTTCGTCCTTTTAAGGTGTGACCCCTAGGGTAGGCTCCTCTTGCTCACAAAATTTCATATGCATTAGACTTGTGGATCTTGAGATATTAATTATTTTCTATTGAACAATATTAACTTCCTGAAACATACCGATCCCTATCTTAGAGGTTGATTTTTGTTGATCCCTCCTATATGTTGAACCATATTCCATACTTCAAACATTCTACCTTGCACATCTCTCAATTCCATTCAATCTTGACTTCATATTACCATCTGCACTCGACTTCTAGACCCCGCAATCATCACCCTAGACTAACTAGCCTTGATGATAGTCGAATCTAACTTGTCCAATCAGTGAGAATATAGTCAGGCCAAAACGCCGGATAAAACTTCTGATTTCCACATTGACCTTAAGGTTATAGTGTTTTTTCCGATGAGAGGGGACTTCCAATTTTATCAAAATCATGGCCTCAGCTCTATAGGCTAGTGAATGAAGTATACCCAGTCGCGGACTAGTGGATTATCCTATAAGTCCATAATGCAAGTGGAAGCTCATTAACCCAGTTGCCCTTAACTTTGGTTAACTGTTTCATCAATATGAACTTGATGATTTTGTTCACAGCCTCCACTTTTTCATTCGCCTTTGAGTGTGCTACTACCGAGCTTTTCTTGATCTTGTATCAATTGCAAAAATCCTTGAACTTGGTACTCTCAAATTAAGTTTCATTATCAGTTATAATTTTCAAGGAAACTCTATATCTATGGATAATGTTCTTCGTCATAAATTTAATCACTTTCCTCATTATAGTTGTAGCAAGCAGTTCCACTTCAGACCACTTTTTGAAGTAATTCACTACAACAACAGCATACTTTGTTCGTCCTTTGAACATTGATAGAACATTGATTTGCCTTTTCGATCCCCAAATGCCGACACTAATACATCCATGGTATTCACGTGTGAGCACTCAAGTGTCGAAAAGACAAATTGTTAGGGTAAATAAAAAGAAAAGGAAAAGGAACAAGGAAGAAAGAAACAACATCAAAATCTCACAGCGGAACAATAACATATAATATGAAAAAGATAGTACAATGTGTTACTCTAAGATACATGGCATTTCAGAGTTATAATCCTAAATACTATTATTAGCCTGGATAGTTAAAACATCATGTCCTCACAAATGCTAAGATATACATGGTAATAGTGCAGCGAAAATAAATACCACTGTAGGAGAGTGCAAGCATCCAACTCATCTCTAAAAGCTCCAAAGAATACCAACGAAAACCTACCTTTCTCAAACTACTTAAAAGAGCACCCATGGAATTAAGGAAAAGATAAAACCATGAGTCAGACATAAGTCTAATTTGAGAAAGTCAAGAAATATGTAGCTAGCATATAATAGTACTTTTGAGATCATTCGAACTGTTGTAATGGTTATCCTCTCAACAGAACCAAATTCATCAAATAAGTACATAAGGTGATATAATAGTTAAAGTCTATAGTGTAGAATATAAATCAAAAAATGGCTATGCTGCTTGCATCTCACAACAAAACAATATTAGAAGTATAACAAAAACCACTAAGGTACGTGCGCATATGGATTTCCTTTGGAGGAGCCCCCAGTAAACTGAGGCGGGCCACCTGACAAGGGTTAGAAACTACCATCTGAAACCATGCATATCTCTGCATAAAATATATCACAATGGAAAACATAACTGGTCCATGCCCGAACATATGATATCGAATACCAACAATTCATGCGTGCCTTAATCGAAAGTATCTCTAGATATTTGGAGTTGATGTACCCTGTGCAGTTAATGCGCTCGGCGGATTCAATGCGGCGGAGGTGCAAAAAGTCATAGCGGGGATACAGCGAGGATATAGCGGGATATAGCAGATGACTCTAAAATAGCATATAAAACTCATACTTAATGTTTTTACAAGTATATAAATGGTAATTAAATGAAAAATTAACATTCAATTGAATTATAATTAACACACAAATAATTTCAAATAAAATCATGTGTGACTATATTGTAAATAAACGTAAAACTGTTATATAATATAATTGAATTTAGTAGAATATTAGAGTATTTTCATTTCTAAAAATATACTAAAAATTCAATCAAATAAATTAATTTCATACTTTTTATTAGGCATGTCAATGGATACCCGAAAAATCCGAAATTCGTCCGGATTCGTATCCGAAAAAACGGATATTATCCTATATCCGAAAAGCGGATGCGGATATCCGATATCCGAAAAGAAAATCGGATGCGGATGCGGATATGGGCATATTCATACCCGAAAAACATCCGTCCGATCCAAAATTAATTATAATAAAAATTGTTATTATTATTGATTTATTATTTTAAGATGACCCTAAGTTATAGTTAAAATATATTTAGAAATGAATTGGCCCAAGCCCAAATTGCTCAAGAAAGAAAGTAAAACCCTAACTAAGCAAGTAACAATATAATCTAAATTTATGTTAGAGGAATATGTATGTTATTTGGTTTATTAACTGATATTTGATTTTCTAGTGTGCTATACTTTGTATTTTGTTTAGATTATTAGTTACTTTATATGAGATGGCTAAGATGAAAACATATGAGAACTGAAAACAAATATTATATATTGTTTTAGTTTGTTTTTGTTTATTTGAATTGTTGTAATATCGTATGAACTTGTTTATTTCGAATGCGGATATTCAATTTCGGATGCGGATATTTCGGATATTTTCGAATATCCGGAAATATCCGCTTTTTTTTGGATGCGGATATTTTCGAATATCCGAAAAATATCCACGGATGTGGATGTTAATTCTCTGATATCCGCGGATATCGGATGCGGATTCGGATGCGGATTTAAATTTTCGGATGCGGATGATGATGCGGATACAGCCATATCCGCATCCGTTTGCATCCGTTGATAGCCCTACTTTTTATAATGTATAAATGTCATTTTTAATTCATTTCTTTTAAAGAACATATAGCGAAAATAGTTTAATATAGCAGGAATAATGGGATATAGCGGAAACAGCGGGGCTTAGAGCAGAAAGGCTATATTTGGGGCTATATGGAAAAATCGTAGCATTAGAAATCCACTATGAGATATAGCAGGGTTATAGCGGGGTATTAACCGCACAAGATGTACCCTTAGGTTAGCTACATCCACTGGCTATTCCCATGCTCTTTTTTCTGTCATTACCGATGGTGAAGTCATGTTTAACATCTCAACACATAAGTCTTCATCACTCGAATAAATCTTGAATCTCTCCCTAGATTCTAGCATTTCGAACCGTCCATGAATCTCTCCATGGATTCCAGCATAAGTCGTCTGACGAATGTTAAGCTGACCTCTCCTTTGGACTAAACCTTAGGATAGACAGTACAACTCTATAGCATTCCACTACACAACTGCTTCCAAAACATAGAACTGGTATATCAATTTTGAAGTGGTTTTCGGTAAGTTATACGATTATCTGATCCCAGTCTGTTCAAAACTAAATCGATGAATTTCCAATTAAATCAATTTTCGTTCTTTAAGAAGTAAATGAATGATATAAAGGAGTCCTCTCTTGGGGATCTCATATACATAAATTCTTAACGCAAGAGATGATTCATACAAATGAGTCCTTCCCGAGTGATCTCAAACCATATCTATGTGATGCTTGCATACACTTCCAAAGTTAATTTGGTCAAACTCGATAGTCGACTAATCAACTACCTAGTACAAAATAGAATCGATCACATATGGAAACCAAGTCTCGTATGCTTATCATGTTTTCGACCCTCTCACCTTATACTATCCCAAAGTGAGGCAGTAAGTTTAAGCACTGTTGCTTCTAAATCTTACTCGAATATCATTCTTAACTCTCACAGATAGAATAAATCTACTTTGTTGGCTTTTAGTGCCAAGTATAGTATTAAATACTTTCCATAACTAAGTAAACACACAAAGCATGCTTAAGTCACACAAA
The DNA here is from genome assembly GCA_030737815.1 of Allium fistulosum. Classification (NCBI taxonomy): domain Eukaryota; kingdom Viridiplantae; phylum Streptophyta; class Magnoliopsida; order Asparagales; family Amaryllidaceae; genus Allium; species Allium fistulosum. The sequence continues at coordinate 283,772,449 of CM060904.1, read as the reverse complement.
ACATGATTAAGTCATTCCAAGCACAATTAAGTCACATAAACGACTTTTAATCCACTTTTTATTTAATTAATTCTTTTATTAATTAAAACTTCTTTTTAAATACTTGTATATATTTTTAAATACCTTTTAAAAAGATTTATACATGAATGCTACTATTTCACTATTCATTTCTACTCTTTCACTATACTTGGACATGTATGCATATTCTTATCCCAAATGGTATAAGAATATTCACAAACCGTAAACAAGATTTCACATTTCCAAAGGTATTTAAATGGGTTAAAAACAAATTTTATTTAAACATTGTTACCATAAGCCCAAAACCATTTTATACTTGTCATTATCTTTAAAACATTCTTTTTAAAGATCTAGTTATACTTATTAACAAGATGATATTTTTGATTAACTCCTCTAAACCATTTATTATAACTATGTGTTATAATCAAAACCACCTTTGTTCTTTTATAAAATACTCAACTTAACTTTTCCAAACTTATATATAGAAATACTTTAAAATTTTAAAAATAGATTTTACATATCTATAAAATATATTACCTAAAAATAACTAATTTATAATTAATTAAAAACATTTTATTTTAAATGCTGTAAATGAAATCTTTTTCTTTAAGACTTAATATTTAATTATTAAAGATATATTTAAACTTATAATCTTTTTTTCATACTCAAATCCAAGTTATAAGACTTTCCAAAAAAGATTCCATAATGAAAATAAATTATAAACTATTTAAATTATGATAAACTAGCCAAAATATCGCATTAAAACAAAGCAATGCAACAAACCCAGAAGTGTTTTAGTAGACCAAAGACAGCATATATAAGTGCTATCTAAAGTTCTGGACAGAGCACAACATGAGACTGCATGAATTTTGTGGCCAGTTTTAACCACATAAATAAATGATTTTTGATCCAAATTTTTATAGTAAGAATTATACTTAGACTAATCAAAAACTGTGAACAAAAAACCCTAAGGATATCTTTCGAATTTATTATAAAAATTCTCGAAAACAAGTTATTTTTAATGTGTATTTAGAGCGATCCCAGAATTTATTAATTTAAATTTAGCGACTTATTTGAATTTTGGAAATTTAATTTGAAAAAGTTTAAAATAAATAAAATAATGTGTTAATTTAAATGAATAAAACTCCAAATTCTTTTGAATTTAAATCACTTGGATTTAACATCTTATATATGTATGTATATATGTATTGAATTTGAATTTTAAGTTAAAATAAAAATAAATATATGAAGTGAAATAAAATATAAACGAAATACACTTACAAAATAATACAAACAAATTTTATATATTGTTCAACACTAGAAGTTATGCAATTTACATAAGTATAAAATTATATGAATATAAATAAGATACTTGGTAGTTTAAGTTTTAAATAAATAATAATAATAATAATGTAAAGACAAAAATTGTGTTGAACATAAATGTATAAGGTAAGTTTAAAAACTATAAAAATAAAATAAAATAATATAAAAAAAAACTATGGTAATTTTTCATTTAGTAAAGCAAATCACACAAGTAAACATGAAGCTATGAAAAAAGACTAAAACAGCAAATACAAGAGTGAAGCAAGAAAAAAATTATATACGAAATGTACTTGCAAGAAGAAAAATTATATGTGTAAACATAAGAAGGGACCAAGGCATTTAATGCCATTACCTCTAGTACATCAAGCAAGATTATCAGCCACCATATTTATAAAAAATCTCTGGTTAACAATGTACAAATAAATTTAAAAAGTACAATTTATATCTTGCTTCAGCCTGCATTGTTTTCTTTATCACATCCTCTATACCAGTTCGTTCAAAAGCAAAAATAAAGCAAAGTCGGGAAGGAAAGAAAACATAAGTATCATTATATTTTACAAATTCAAACTCAAGATCATTTAACAAAACAAACAACTACAACCTGGAATTGAATACAACAGCATCATCAACAAACTCAAAGATTGGAACAAGGAAAATCAAAATTGTTTCTTCTCAAGCCTAGAAGCTCCGTGTTTCAATTTTATTCCAAGTTAGTAAACATCAACTTTAAGGCTTTAAGTTTAACAGTAAAGATGATTCATTGATTATATAGTATTGTATATGTTTTATCTTTGAATAACATTCTGTATATATAGGTTACTCTGTATATTGTTCTTCTCTATTTATTGATTACAGGGTTGATCATTGATTCCAACTTAAATTTATTTTCATTAAATCATTGTTAAGTATTAAAGTCTTCAATCAAACAAGAAGTTTAATCTTTAATCAAGATTTTAAACCTGTTTCAACATGTTAGAAAAAATATACCACTGTCATCTTGATTTACAGGTAATCAAGTAAAAAATTGATAAATTCAATTGTTATAAAAAGTTAATTCAAGTTCATAGCTCGAATCCTTATTGCAAGTTATGATTTTTAAAACAAAAAATAAAGATTTTTAGTTTAGTATTCTCAGAGCAGTTGGTATTTGAACAAAGATTGCATTTTTACGAATTTCAGGTGATCGATTCAATTATAAATGTTGAAACTTGGGTTGAAGCTAGTTTATGAATCGATGATTTCAGGAAAATTGTCGAAAAAAATTTCTATTGCGTGAATTAATGGTATGAGGTTGATTTAGGGTTTTATATCAAGTTTTTTTTGCCTGTCTGTAACGAGACGAGATCGTCTCCTCCGATGCATCGAGTTGCGTGGTGCTCCAGGTAATGGTAGAGTGGGGTGTTGGGGTGGTGTGGACGGAGTCAGAGCTCTTTCGGTGGTCTGAGGAACGCTGATGAGGCGTTTTCATGTGGGTGAGTTCGAGTAACAATGTCGAGTGAAAAGCTAGATTTCGTTTTCGAGTTTTGGTCATCGAATCGAGTTTTGTTTTCGAGGGAGGTGTTGTTTCGTGACTCGCTGGAAGTGGCGTGGTTTGCCAGAACGCCGCCAAGGTGTCGTGCACGTGCACGGCGTTGTTTTGGGTGTCAGGAAGCTTCGCGGTTGGCCACTCGAGTTGATACTCGGGGAAGATGGTGCCTGGCTTCGGGGAGGAACTCGAGTACGCGAGTATTCTCCCTATTGTCTTAGTTGAACATTTAAGTGTAAACTAAAAGAAGGAAGAAAAAAAAGAAGGTATGAGGAGAAGAGAGACTCGGGAAATAGGAGGAGACACGTGAGCTTTAACTCGAGTAGGAGTAGGGATTTCCTCGGGTACTGTTTCGAAAACCTTCAGCTTAATAAAAAGTTTTGAAGTTATATCACCTTAAACCATTTTGAATATTAATGAAGTAATGTTGACAAGTTAAATTGAGAATTTATTTCAAGTTTTAATGAATTAAGTAAGTACTTAACAATGTTTTAAAATCTAATTAATACTTCAACTAAATGATTAATTTAAGATAAGTGTTAAAGTTAATTAGCATTAAAGCCTTTTTTAATTGTAATAAATTGATTCAAAGCAATGAAGAAAGATTTTAAAATGTAATTAAGATAGATAATTATTATGAGTTAATTGTGAAGTATGATTAAATTATGTTTGTAATTAAAGATTGGTTAATAAATAATCCAGTGTCTAATTTATTTGTAATTAGGAATTGTTAATTAGATAATTAAAGTTAATTAATTTATAATTGGTAGATAATTAAGTAAAAAAAAGATTAATTAATAAAGTTGATTAAGATTTAATTAATTCATAGTTAAGAAAAATTTATCGTTGATTTAAAAATAATTATGTGGTTAATTCATTTAAATCACATTTACCTTAATTGAAGATGATTGACCATCATCAGATATCGTGTACTGGGTTAGTATTTCTGTTGTGATGTGATGCTAGGAATTGCCTTGTGCTAAACTGTGATTTGTGATTTGTTTCTGTGTATGTCTGAAAACCCCCTTTTTGCCCGTAAAACGGCATTTCAACTTCGATGCGACAGGGAGTCGGATTCCAGTTGGTTATCCGAAACCCACATCGAACCCTGAATATAAATCTTTGTGATAGATATGCCCACGTGTTTAAAAATTTAGCGCTCACTATTCAGTTTAGCCGGGAGAGGACCTTTGTGTCATATAACCCATTCCGAATAGTGATACGTCGAAATGGATAGCATTTGAAGAACGGTGTTGAAGATCGGGTTTTTTTATGAAAACGATAGGATGACCTATCGATTGTCTCTGCACTGAGTTGCTCCGGTATAGAGATTCCCTAAGTGATGGGAAGTCCGATCGGGATTGTGAATAACCGGATTGCAAGGAATTCTTCGGAAGTGCCTTCGGTTCTGTTCGATCCCGGAACAGACTTGTATGGTTGTATGTCCGACACTACACTTTGAGATATAAAGCAGATTTCTTTCAAATACATTTCTGTTTGGTGGCGGAGAATTTATTCTCTTAGCTTAACACCCTTCTCTGAGACGTACGAGCTCAGAGGTTATGTAGTTGAAGGTTATCAGTGATATACTCCCAATTTGGTAGTGTGGCATGCTGAGTGCTGCTGTATGTGCTGATCATTTGTTGATCAAAGCATAGCTTTCGTGTAAAGCATAGCTTTGTGGACGAGACCTCATCGGACCTCACAACCCGGAAATGGTCGAAACAGGAAAGATGCGGCAAGGTTATGAGGGTCGCGCCCTTTAGGGTATGTCATTTCCTTCTGGAAAAGGGTGGTATCAGGTATGGAGCCCTGGTATTTAACCTATGTGGTTGCTCCAATCTCATTCTTTGTGGTTGTTGCTTTGTGATCGAGGGCCCTCGGATAAAGGTCCCAAAGGACCGGGGAATGGCATATTCGTGAGTTACCTAGTTACAGGGGTAACCCGGCCTTGTGTTGGCAGAGAGCAGTTGTCTCTCGGGACGTCCATCCAGAGGCGTACCCACGTGGCGGTAGGAAGTTCCTTAGCCTGACCATTTGTTGGAAATCCAGTTTCCAATACGAACCGTGTACAGTTTTAGTTGTAGAACCTGCCATTTACTTATGGTGGCGCCCCACTGTTTAGATGGTAGCTATAGTAGGCATACAATAATGGTTGTATGCTGGCTAAGATTAATATTATATTTTCGACATGATTTTCTACACTATGCACTAGTAATAATATCAAAGAATTTTTCTCATATTAAGCATATTTGACTATCATAAGAAGAAATCTCCTCCAATTCTGCGTTTGCTTTGTGTGTGTGGCGGGAGGTCTTATGGTAGTTTCATTTCAAAAGCATATTGGATTCTTTTTAAAATCTATTTTATTTAAAGCAACTACTTTTGTTTACTCATACCAGTCTCATGACTGACCCGGAGTTTATTGTTTCTTTTCTAACTCTGGGTGCCCATCATTTCCACACGGGCAGCCTAGTAGCAGGTTTCCATATTCTGGTGTTCGCGGTATTTTGGGGACCTTTACCTTGAAGATATTTTGGAAGCTTTTTTGGATCACCAGGTGCTTAGTTATGGATATTCACTATCGCTTCATTCCTTTGAAGACTTTTGCTTGTGATCACTGTTGTACTATTATGATGTTTTATTTGGAGTTGTGGCATATGTATTATGATACTCTGATGTAGTAATGGATATTATGATGATGTTGTATCTATGATGTAATGTATGATATTCAGTTTATTTTTACTGTTTATATTCATCTGATGTTGTTATAAGCTCCGCCGAACTGAAGTTTGACGTTTGAATATCTGACAATCGAATACAAGTGAGGTATTTGATGTTGATCTTCGAATGCCGGATTTCAGGATCGTGACAATTTTTAATGTGTATTTAGAGCGATCTTTTTACTTCTAATTTTAGTCACTTTCTTCAACTAGTTATATAATGTTTTGAACTCTAATTTTTTACAATAATAAGTAAAAATATAGTACTTGTTAAAACAGCAAAGAAACCCCTAAGGAAGTCTTCCAAAGTTAACTTAAAAATCACGAACATAAGATGATTTCAAAGTGCATCCGTAGTGACTAATTCGTTTCCAACTTTCACAACTTTGTACTATTATTTCCACAACATTCCAAACCAATTCCTTGCAGTCCCATACAGAAAATTGTGCATAGAGAACAACCAAAACATGTTATACCAAGTTAAGTTCATAAGTCTTCCACTTACACAAGTTAAAGTTAAGGGATATTAAAGTGCACTTATAGTGACCTTTTTCGCTTCAAACATTTTCAACTTCACATACAATCACAACAAGCATGTAAACACAAGGTATAGGCCACGATACATGTTTTAGAGGGTATTAGAAGAGACAATATAACATAATAGGTTATCATTTGTTTTCCAAAGCAAGGGGTCCAAAAGTTATAACATTCATTATTCTTTATATAACTTTCATTCATGCACACATATATATACAAAACATACTATCAAATGGTGAGATAATTCACAATATAACCAAGCTAGCAACCTATACTATAACCAAGTAAGTAACCAACACAAGCCATAAAAACTTAAGAAAAACTTCCTACCATCACCCAAACCCTAAAGACACCGCCTTTAGCTCCAAATCACAACACCATGCTCCCCTCTACCTAAATTGCTCATAGCCCAAGCTATATGTCCCCTCTTTTACTCCTTTCCTCCAATTTCAACTTGATATTTGTGCTTCCTATGATGATTTAGGCCTATAGCCAAAGCGAGGTGAAGTTTAGACTTGATTAGCTTTGATTAGAAAAAGATTAGTGGAGATAGATACTGATTAGCACTAATTAGTTTCTACCGTTTTTAACATTTCTAAAAAGTGATTAGTGAAACCATTAAGGATGTATTTGTAGGCTTAAACAAGGGGTCATCCTCACCTTCTACCCTTCATGAAAGGTCACAAAGAAGCCTCCCCCTCACATGCTACCTTTACACTTCATTTCCTAAAACAAAATATTTAAAATACTATTCATCAAAATATCTTCTTCCTTGATCCATTTGCTAATCTCTTTTTACTATTCACATTGGTTAGCCATATCAAAGAAAATATTTTTAGTTACTAATTATATACAAATTAATATATTAGGTAAGTATAACAAGTTCAAACAACTTTTACCAAGAAAAAAGAGGTTTATCGATAAAGCGATTTTCGGTCACATTATCGATATTTCTTCAAACTATTTATTTTTGTATACATTTTTCTAAAATAAGTTTATCATCATTAGTTATCAATTAAAAGGGGGTTAACATGGTTATTAAACAAATTTAATTACATTTAATCCGAGATTTAAGTATTTCAATAATTTATATATTTAAATATGAAGTGTTCTAAATAATGAGTCGTTACATTCTCCCCCACTTAAAACATTTCATCCTCGAAATTCCAACATGACTAACACACTAAAAGAAACAATCGCCAATCAATACTTGATAGTATTCAAATTTTACCTGCAAAAAAAGCTCATGGTTTGCTTAGGTTCAAAAACCCTCACATCGCATAAGGACGATAAACAATCTATTAGGCGTACCTTACGGTCAACAACCTCAGGTTATTACTTAGATTATTATTCATGGTACCCCAGAACAAATCGAAGAATCATTCGCCTTCCATAAGCCAACAACACATAGTATACATATGCTTATGCCCGTATAATACACATGGATCATCTGTACACAATATCAAATCTGATCACTAGCTTGAACACATAAATTCCACTTCCAAACTAGTATAGATCACTTGACCTCTCTAGAGCAGACTTCGATATGGTTCCTTGATTAAAAACTTCTGTTTTCCTTACATAGCCATATACTATGGTAAGAAACCTCATGATCATACTAAGAATCTAATCAAGTGTTTGCCATTGAGAATCGATTGAAAAATCCTTGTTCGGATTGGTGTAGATCACCTAGAAATCATGTACTCGAATCCTAGATCAAGAACTATCATGTGAATAAAATGATCTACATACAACTTACATATTTTATTCTATTGTTTTCTTAACTACACCGATATTCTTTTAAATCACATTCACTTACACAAATAGTATATCATTCCATAATAAAATCATTTATGATGCATTTCATAAAAACATAACTTCAAGTTTATAAACATTTTATAAAGATATACTTTATTTATAAAACATTTCATAAAAATTTACTTCAAGTTATTACTGGTATAATACTCTACTACATCATAAGAGTATATCACAACAACAAATTCATTTTACTTATTTAAATTCCGTATGAAGGCCCAAAATAAATATAGGTCTTATAACTGAGTTGACCTTTTAGACTTCTTTAACCGTTGGGTTAAGCAAGTAGCTAGGACGAGTAGGACACTAGTATCCAAACTCAGAACTAGAGTCTACTTTCCTTAGACAACCCTAAGGTAAAGATGTTTATTAGTTGGCCCAATAATATCGAATTATTACTTAACATAGATGTTCAACCCAATTTAAAACTTGTTTCAACTTACTACATTCTCCATTCAAGAGTTATACAAATTTACATCTATTTTTTTTTCAAAAACACTTAACCATAAGTTCTATAACGATTCGGAAGTTTCAGGCTGTCCAAAATCAATTTCATTCTAAAAGTGAAAGCTATTAAATAATCATATCATAACAGGATGAACATATCACATTGTCCTAATCCATAGGATACATGCATCAATAAAACAACTCATCAAACTTACACTTACTCACTAAACACTTTACTACAAAGAGAAAAGAGGAAAATGTTTCTTAATTATTTAGGTCATGCACTACCACTTGGGCACGCAACATAGCGTACATACAAAAAAATTCTTTTAGAAAGTTCATACCAAAACAAGTATTACACAAAACTACTCTTTGTTAAACCACTCTATATTAAACTACTCTTTATATCAAACTTCTTTTATAGAAAGCTTAAGAACTAAATACCGGATTTTATCTCAAATCAACTGAACTAATAATACTTGTATATATCTTTTGTATATCAAATTATACTTTCGGGAATTAAATCAAAATTATTTTCAAAGTAGTATTACATACTTCGTAAATATTACTAAGATAATGATCTCATTTCATAAACCAATTTCCCAAATATTTACTTTAAAATCCATAGATATATATATATATCTACTAATACAAAAATGATACCATGGAAATGGGTCCTACCAAGCCGTACCGTATATTCCCTTACTATGAAGGGTAATACTCATGAGAAGAGTTTACCAACCAAACACATCTCTTGTTCATTTTTAGTCACTTTCGAGCGACTCGAACTAGGTAACTGAAGAATACTTTGTTCGTGAATTGATTCGTCATTTCTGAGAGTAATCTCGAACTCAAACAGTTCTAAAAAATTCCTTTCAAAATATTGGTATTCATAAATATTTTCAAAGAATACTACTATTATTTTCCAAAGTCTTAGAAATCCATCTTCAAGGTAACTGAAATTTAAGTTCTAAAAATATAAATTTAAATCCTCTTTGTTTCTAAACAAAACTTAGAAAATTTATACTAAACTTCTATCACTAAAATTAATTGTTAACCCAACATTGTCACCAAAAGCCTTATAGTCAAACTATGGAAGTCAATTCACAAGGTGCTCATTTCAATACACCCAACAATTTAATGTCTACCCAACCCATGCAGTAAAATGGTACACTGCTCATAAATTGATCGAGCATAACTAATCAATCTATAAATGATAACAATGCTCGTAAACTAGTCGAGATGATTAATCTAATCAATAAATGATAAAAACGCTCGTAAATGGGTTGACCATGTCAAATCATTTTACAAAGGATAGCAATGCTCATAAACTAGCTAAGCACGGATAAGCTAATTAATGAGGGTTAATAAATAAACATCATTAATCCCTATGTTAATTAAACTACACTTTACTAATTCATACTTATATAAGTTACCTTGTATAAGATCTTTAATTTTTGTAGTAGAAATACCTTTAAGGCATGTGTTTATAACAAATACAAATACGCTCTCATATGTATAATACACTCAACTCATTCTAGGGCATAACTTACCTTATCTCCAATGCGTTATACCCAACCAAAGACAAGGTTCTCGCTTAACCTTCAGCACTGATACCAAATGTAACAATTGGCCTTTTCGACCCTAAAATATCGACATTAATATATCTACGGTATTCACATGCCAAGCATTCAAGTGTAATAAAGAAAAATTGTTAGGGTAAATAAAAAGAAAACGAACATGAACAAGGAAGAAAGAACACAACAACAGAATCTCACAGTGGAACAATAATATAATTCAAAAATACAGTATAAAGTATTACTCTAAGATACACTGCATTTCAAAGTTACAATCATAAGTATTATCATCGGCCTGGATAGTTATAACAGCCTTTCCTCACAATTGCTGTGATATACATAATATTAGTGCAGTGGAAATAAATACTATTGTAGGAGAATAGAAGCATCCAGATCGTCTGTTGAAGCTCCAAAGAATATCAATGAAAACTTGCATTTCTTAGACTACTAGAGCACCCATGGAATTAAGGGAATGATAAAACCACGAGTCAGATATAAATCTAGTATGAGAAACTCAAGAAATATATAGCTTGCATATAATAGTACATTTGAGACCGTTCGAATCACCGTAACGGTCATCCCCTAAAAATATCCAAATCCATCTAATAAGTATAAAAGGTGATATAATAGATAAAGTCTAGGGTTTAGAATATATATTAGAATAGCTGCGCTGCTTTCATCTCACAACACAACAATATTAGAAGTACAACTAAAATGGCTATGCTACATTCACATATGAATTTCCGTTGGGGGAGCCCCTGGTAAACTGAGGTGGGCCTTCTAACAAGGGTCATAAACTACCTTCTGAAATCACACATATCTCTAGATAAAATATGTTACAAAGGAAAATATAGCTGGTCCATACCCGAACATGTGATACTGAATACCAACAACTCCCACGTGCCTCAACCGAAAGAATCTCTAGATATTTGAAGTTGATGTACTCTTGTGTTTGCTACCACTGGCTATGCCCCTACTCATTTTCTATCATTACCAATGGTGAAGTAACTTTTAGCATCTTAACTCACAAGTCTTCATCACTCGAACAGATCTTGAACCTCTCTTTAGATTCCAGAATCTCGAACAATTCACTAATCCGCACATGGACTCTAGCATATGTTGTCCGACGAATGCTAACGCTAGCCTCTCCCTTGGACTTAACCTTAGGATAGATGATTCAACTCTATAGCATTCCACTCCACATCTGTTTATAAAATATAGAACTTGTATATCAATTTTGAAGTGGTTTTTGGTAAGTAATACACATATACGAACTCAATCTCTTCAAAACTAAATCGATGAATTTCTGGTTAAATCAATTCAGGTTCTTTAAGAAGTAAACAAACAATATAAAGGAGTCCCACCCAGAGGATCTCGTATGTATACATTTTTAAGGCAAGAGATGATTCATATGAATGAGTCGTCCTTGGGGGGTCTCAAACCATATTAATATGTGATGCTTACATATACTTTTATAGTTAATCTAGTCAAACTCAATACTTGAATAATCGACTACCCAGTACAAAATAGAATTGACCGCAAATGGAAACCAAGTCTCATATACTTATCACATTTTCAACCTTCTCAACTTATATCATCCCTTGGTCAAGAGTGAAGCTGGTAGGTTAGTGTTCGACGATGGAATTTCTATCGGATTAGAAAACCGTCGAACGAAATTAGAAATAAAATAACCGCAAGCGCACGGTGTACGAATGTAGCACGTGGCGAATACGGGTCGATCCGCAGGGAATTGATGATTTTAAAATTCTATTCAATCAAATTATACCAAAGTCGAGTGAAAGTTAAGCTAAAAATGTAGAAAACTAACAAAAGAAAATTGATAAAAATATGAGAGTGTTAAGACAATTTAGAGGCAATTCCACTCTCTAGATCACATAAATCAACAAAATGAAGTTATGATCTCTCTTTTCTTGTCATTAGTGAATTAGTTGATGTGTTTATCATAAGTATGGTATATTTGTGCTATTAATTAGCCCAATATAAACCATCAAACTATAACACAACCACTAATACACTTTTAAATCTCATAAAATTTGACAACAAAGTTGAAAGTAAAATCTATTTTAAGCATGGCCTATTAACTATTAATTAGAAATATAAGCCATCAAAATTTAATTTCAACATTCACTTCTTTGCCATAATCATATGTAGATGAAGAGGCAATTTGTGTTTTGTTTGTTTAAGCATAGCCTATTTGTTATGAACAACATAGACTATCAAATTCAAAGCTAAACAACATCATTAAACCACTTCAATCATTCTCATTAAGCACAAAAGAGAGCATAAAAAACAAAATGTTGGATCTACATACTAGAGAGCTTCATTACCCCTAAATTGAAGGGATTAAGCTCTCATATTTGTTATCATATGAACAAATGTAGAAAGCAACATGAAACAAGAAGAGAAAAAGAGAGCAAAAATGAAAGGAAAAATTATTCTACTTGCATAAGTAAACTAGATCTACACTACAACATGAAAGAAAAATAAACAAGAGAAGAAAAGAGAAATATATTAAAGTTGCATAAAAAAATTACATGAAACAAAATGGCTAAGTAGCCATGGAAAAAGAAAAGAGAAGCTTTCTTTTATTTTGAGCCTAAACTAAGCTAAAGAGAGACTAAGGGGGAGGAGGTTACATGAACATAATGGGTTATTTATACAAGCATGAAACCCTAATCCATAATTTGGGGAATTCCCAAACTACCCCTTAGGAAGTGTGGTGGCCAAGTAACCATTAGCATCCATTAATCATCATTTAAGTGTACATGAAGCCATTAATTCCATAAGCATGTGCATTAGCCTCTAATGTGTACATTAAGGTAGGTGGGTAGGTGGGGTCCTCCATTATCTTCACATTGAATTATTTCCATCTTCATTCCTTTGTATTCTTTTTGTGCATGCATATCTTCTTCATGAAACCACTTGTAATGGAAATCAAATTCCTACAAAATAGTATGGAAATTTCTAATTAAATTTTCTCAAGTTAATTTATGCACAAAGAATGACTATTTTTCCTTTGGATGAAGATGAATATGTGACAATTTGGAATTAATATGGATTTTGGTTAAAACAAGTTAAAATACCCAATATGATCATTTATTTGAATTAATTTGATTAAATATGGTGGTAAAAATATGCACATTTACGTGCACATCAGTTAGAGCATTGTTTCTTCTAAACAATACTTGAACATCATTATTTACTCTCATAGATGGAATAAATCCGCTATTTTAGGTTTTAGTGCTAAGTCTAAGATTAAATACTTTCCATAAACAAGTAAATAGACAAAGCACGCTTAAGTCACACAATGCATGATTAAGTCATAAAAACACGATTAAGTCACATAAGCAACTTCTAATCTCCTTTTTATTTAATTAATTCTTCTATTAGTCAAAACTTCTTTTTAAATACTTGTGTATACATTTAAATAACTTTTCAACTGATATATACATGTATACTACTATTTCACTATTCTTTTGTACTCTTCCACTATTCATTTCTACTCTTTCAATATACATAGAAATGTATGCATATTCTTATCCCAAATGGTATAAGAATATTCATAAATCTTAATTAAGATTTCACATTTCCAAAAGTATAATTAGATGGATAAAAAAATGTTATTTAGAACATTGTAATCATAAACCCAAATCATTTTATACTTATCATTATCTTTAAAACATTCTTTTTAAAGATCTAATTATACTTATTAACAAGAAAAAATACTTTTGATTAACTTCTCTAAACCATTTATTATAACTAGGTGTTATAATCAAAATCAACTTTATTCTTTTATAAAATACCTAACTTAACTTTTCCAAACTTATATATAAATACTTTAAAAATAATTATAAACAGGTTTTAAATATCTATACAAAATATTACTTAATATGACTAATTCATAATTTGTTAGAAACCTTTTATTTTAAATACCACAAAGGAAATATTTTTCTTTAAAATAAATATTTAATTATTAAAATATATTTAGGCTTCTAATCATTTTTTTATACTAAAATCCAAGTTATTAGACTTTCCTAAAAAGATTCCACAAAGAAAATAAATTATAGACCATTTAAATTATGAAAAAACTAGCCAAAATTCACATTAAAACTATACAATGCAACCAATGTAGAAGTGTTGTAGTAGACCAGAGGCAATATTTATAAGTGCTATCTAAAGTTCTAGACAAAGTATAACATGAAAATGCATGATCTTTGTGGCCAGTTTTAACCACTTAAACACATGATTTTTGATCCAATTTTTTTATAGTAGTTAGTTTCCTTAGACTACATAAAAATCATGAAAGTACAACCCTAAATATATCTTCTAAATTTATTATAAAAATTTCCGAATACAAGCTATTTTTCAAAGTGCGTTTATAGCGACTTTTTTATTCCTAATTTAGCCACGTTGTTCAACTAGTTATGAACAGTTTTAAACTCTAATTTTTTTATAGTAATAATAAACATATTGTACTTATTAAAACAACAAATAAACCCCTAAGGATGTCTTCCAAAGTTAACTTAAAAATCATCGAACACAAGACATTTCAAAGTTCATCCATAGCGAACAATTTGCTTCTAACTTTCAAAATTTTGTTCTATAACTTCTACAACTTTCCAAACCAATTTCTTGTTAACACATACACCAAAATATGCATAGAGAATGACCGAAACAAGGTATACCAAGTTAAGTCCTTAAATCTTATATTTACACAAATTAAAGTTAAGGGATATTAAAGTGCATTTATAGTGACCTTTCTCGCTTCAAACACTTTCAACACACTTCAACTTCACGTACAATCACAACAAGCATGTAAACACAAGGTAGAGGCCACTATACATGTTTTAGAGGGTAAAAGAAGTGACATATCACATAATAAAATATCATTTTCTTTCCAAAGTAAGTGGTCCAAAAGTTATGACATTCATTGTTCTTTATATAACTTCACATTCATGCACACACATATATATGGAAAAAAAACTATCAAATGGTGAGATAACTCACACTATAACCAAGCTAGAAACTCACAAAATCCATAAGCACCTAATAACAACTTCCTACCATCACCCAAACCCAAAAGACACCACCTTTAGCTCCAAAACCACAACATCCTACTCCCCTTCACCCAAACAGCTCATGGCACAAGCTATATGTCCCCTTTATGCCTCCTTTATTCCACTTTCAACTTTATATCTTTGCTTTCTATGATGATTTAGCCCTATAGCTAAAGTTTAATGAAGTTTAGATTTGATTTTCTTTGGTTAGAAAAGGATTAGTGGAGATAGAAATGGATTAGCACTAATTAGTTTCTATTTATTTTAAACTTTCTAAAAAATGATAGTGAAACCTGATGTGGACGTAAATGTGCATATTTTTACCACCATATTTAATCTATTTAAATTAAATAAATGATCATATCGGGTATGTTAACTTGTTTAAACCAAAATTCAAATCATGTCAAATTGTCACATATTCATCTTCATCCAAGGGCAAAATGGTCATTTTTGTGCATATATTAATTTTCTAAAATTTAATTGAAAATTTCTATATTATTTTGTAGGAATTTAAATTCATATATAAGTGCTTTCATGAAGATATATGCATGCACAAGAGTGAAGATAAAGGAATGAAGATGGAAATAATTCAAAGGCATGATAATGGAGGACCCCACCTACCCACCTTTCTTCATGTACAAATTAGAGGCTAATGCACATGCTTATGAAATTAAGGGCTTCATGTACACTTAAATGATGATTAGTAAAAGCTAATGATTACTTGGCCTCCACACTTTCTCAAGGGCAATTTGGGCATTCCCCAAAAATATGAATTAGGGTTTAACACTTGTATAAATACCCCATATCTTCATGTAACTTGGTCCTCTCCTTCCTTAGTCTCTCTTAGTTTTAGTTTAGGCTCAAAATAAAAAGTCAAGCTCTCTTTCATTTTTTCATGGCTACTTAGCCATTTTTATTTTCATGTAATTTCCTTTCTTTTTCTTATGCAATTTAATTACTTGTTCATTTTACTTTCCTTGTTCATTTACTTTAATGTTGGTAGTGTAGATTTACATTCATGCAAAGTAGATTAGTTTTAATTATTGTTAATTAGCTTCTCTTTTCCATTAGCTTTCATTTTCCTTTCTTTTTTCTTTCATGTTGCTAGCTACATTTGTTAATCAAATAACAAATATGAGAGGCTAAACCCCTTCAATTTAGGGGTAATGAAGCTCTCTAATTATGTAGCTTCAACTATTTGTTAATTCATGCTCTCTTTTTGTGCTTAATGATGATCAATGAAGTGTTTTATTTGTTGTTCTTGCTTTGAATTTGATAGTCTATATTATTGACACCGAATAGGCTATGCTTAAACAATCACTAACACAAATGCCTCTTCATCAAAATATGATTATTGCATAAGAAAGTGATTTGAAATTAAAATTTGATGTCTATATTTCTAATCAATAGTTAATAGGCCATACTTAAAATAGATTTCATTTTCATTATCAAGTTTCATGAAGGTTAGTAAGTGGTTTAAGGGGTGTGTCAAAGTTTGATGGCTTATGTTGGCTAACTAATAGCACAAATATGTCATACTTATGATAAGCACATCAATTAAAGCACTAATGACCATAAAAGAGAGATCATGATTTCATGTGTTGAACTATATGATCTAGAGGGTGGATTTATTCTCTAAATTGTCACTTAACTCTTATATTTGCTTCTCTTTTCTTTTAGTTAGTTAGTTAATTCTCTAATTCTCTAGCTTAACTTTCACTCGACTTTGGTTTAATTTGATTGAATAGATTTTTAAAATCATCAATTCCTTGCGGATCGACCCGTATTCGCCACGTACTACAAGTGTACGCCGTGCGCTTGCGGATATTTTTAATTTGAAATTTTTCGATGGTTTTCTAACCCGATAGAATTTCCATCAAACAAACAAAATTTTGGTTCCGTTGCCAGGGAGTTTGATTTGATTCTGATTTTCTATTCTTCGGATTATTTTTGTGTGATTTTATTTGTGTGTTTATTTCGTGTGTGTATTGCATTAAAAAAAATTGTGTTTGTGTTGACATTTTGTGTGTGTTTGTCGTTGTTTTCTAGTTAGTTTGTCCATTTGCATTTGCATATTATAAAAAAAACACAACACAATTTCATTTCAAGAACTACAAAAATTTTATTGCAATTTTCAAGTATCCATTTACAAGTGTACATTTCATACAAGCATCTTCTAATTTTCATACTTCACTGTTTCTTACTTCACAAGTGTCCATTGTTTTTCTTACTTCACTGTTTCTTCCCTGCACTAACCATCTTGCCCACCTAAGAACAAATCCATATACAACTCCTCAAACAACTTCTATAACCACTTCTATCACCACTTCATTTCGGTTTACTGATCACCTGACTTCACACATCCACTACACTTGATCCTCCTCCATAAGCAAACTATCCATCACCTGCACACACAAAAAATGTGCACTTCTTTCAGTGATTGCTTGCCTGATGTTGCCTGTTGAATCATTTTCAACTTGCCTGCTGTTGCTCTTCAACCATTGCTTGCCGGGTCCATTGCACAAACAACTATTGCCGATTGCACACCAGCCTACCATACCATCTGGTTTTCCATCAAAACTCCAGAAATGGTGCAAATACAAACCACCGACTAGAGCCACATTGCTTCCCCTAAACATCAACTCCTCATCTTAACTGCCCTTGCTTTTCCCTGTCATCACCATTTTACCCAACACTGTCAACTTCACTTACTGCAGCAACCCCCCTTGTAACTACTACCAGACAACTTCCAACTCCTTTGAAACAAACAGCTTCTCTCCAAACACAACACCACCCGCAAAGCCACTGCAAACATCATTAAGCAACTACATCATAACAGCAGACCACCAATTACATACCATAACAAACTTCCATTCAACCAACATACCACGACTGCTTCAGATCCAACCACTGTTACACTGAACTTCAATCCACAACTTCAACTCTCCTCTGTGCTTTCACTGACCTTCCCCTTCTTGCTACCATTTCATATCCCTGACTTCAACCAGGCCATATCACCTAACCACCCATCTACCTACACTTCTATACCAATCACCAAAACTGTCACAATCTCCTCCTGTTGCCACAATTGCTTCGACCAAAATCACTTCTACTACTTCAACCACCACTGTTCAACTGTCATCGCAATATCCAAAGGCAGCAAAAGTGCACTGTACAACAAACAACTCATACAACCTACCTTCAACCACAGTCGAACTGCATCAAAAACAAACCAACCATACTTCACTAGCACACGGATACCAACAGATACCAACACTTGCAAGCTGCCACTGCCTATTACCCAATTGCAAGCTACCAGTCACAAACTCCTACATCAGATACACCACACAGCAACATCTCAACTGCACATTCCATCCCCACATCATATCTCCACCATATCCTCCTGATCAACGACTACCGACAGCCTCCTTCCGCAAACTGCTGCCTATACATTCTCTGCTCCCCGCAAACTCACTGCTCCCCCGCAAACTGCCATACATTCTACAAACTGCCATCACAACTTTTGAAACTTATATTTACTTTTGAAACTGCTGTTGAAACTGTCGTTGCCCACATCTTTTGAAACTGCCATACATATAACCACCCAAATTTCAAACTGCAGCAACCTGTGCATCTCCTCCATCAATTGCCCATCATCACCATTACTTTCAATATACAACAGCAAAACAACAATCGAACCATCATCAAGAAACCACGGCCTCCAATCGCAAACCTACAGCCGCCTCCAGTAATCATCGCGAACCACATCTAAATCCAATCTCCTCAACCAATTCACGACCTTCAATCGCCCCTCTCAAATCCCCTCGAACCCGCGCCTTCCACTGACAAATCACTTCAAACCACAATCGTCCCAACACCGAACAGTTGAATCAGGGAAGTTTGGAAAAACCTTGAAATTGATTTCGAGGCTTAAAACTTTAAAATTGATTTGGGAAATTTGGAAATTCTATGAAGTGAGGAATTAAAGTCGAAGTTGTTAGAAAATAGGAGAGATTGGTTGCCAAAATTTTCCACTGGGAATGTTTTCGTGAATTTGTTTGATAACTTTGGCTAGTGGGCCGAGATTGTTGGGCCAATGTTAATTATTTTCTTTTTATTTTTACTTTTAAACCCTTTTGTTTTCTTTTGTGTAAACATCTACTTGTTAATATTAAAAAAAATTGTTCTGTTTTTCTCTATTTGTCTCTGAAAAAAAAGGGGTTTTCCTTTCTTTTATTTTTGGGTTGTTTTATCCTTAGAAAAAGAAAAAAATTTAAGTAAAACTTCACTTTTAAGTTTCCTTTTCAAAAAAAAAGTAAAAGTCTCTCCCTAATTTTTTTTTGTTTAGTTTGTTTTATTTCTTAATAAAAAATACCCAAGTTGTTTCATTTTAATTTATTTTACTTCTTCCTTAAAAAAACAAACAAACAAACAAGTTAGATTTAATGTTGTTTTCTTTTGTATAGTTTCATTCGTTTTGTTTTAGGTTCATTGCTGTTATGTTTTCATTTTTCTTAGTTTCTTCTTTGATATATATATAAATAATCTATGTATATATCTTTGTTTTATCTTTCAGGTTGCAAAAACAGAAGGAGAAGGATTGCGCTGCTAAGCTTGCCAAAAAAAATAACTACTCTGCTTGCTTATAATTTTATTTTTTTGATTTTAACCCTTATCTATTATTTTTATTTGTCTTGCATTGTTGTTTGCTTGCATTTAAAAAAAATTATTCAAAAAAAAAACCAAAAACAAAACTCATTTGTAGTTGCATTGTTAATACACGTTTATTTTCTGCTTTGCATTTCATCCTAGATTTTGATTAATAAAAACAATTAGACATCAATAACACTTAATTGTATATTGACAATTTGTTTTCTTTGAACAATTTAATTTCTTGGTGTCTAGGCTATGGCAGAGTAATAACCATTTATAAATATTACGGTGATTCGTAAATATTATAGTGGTTGTCCCTTTGAAGGTACTTAAACCTTCGGCTGCATTGCTACGGTGATTCGTGGTGCATCGATAAATACTGTCTGTTACCTAGCTGAGAACTACCTTGTTGATTTAAGACAATTTGTAATTATACAATTTTGGGTTAGGAGCTACTTTGGATAAATCATTTGTAATTAAAACCTTGCATTCATTTAGTTGCATTAGTTCATGCATATCTAAAAAAATTTCAAAATCCAAAACTAAAAAAATTGTAAATATTCCTTTTCCTTTGAAATTTTTATATCCTTTTTCTTTGAAATTTCAAAAATAAAAAAAATTTAAAAAATCAAAATCCAAAAAAAATTATAAAACCTTTTCAAAAACAAAGAAAAAATTTGAAAAACCAAAAAAAAACAAAACAAAATTCTATTTCCCTTTTGAAAAATAAATTTTATTTGTAAATATTTTTCCTTTATAAAAAAACATTCTTGAAAATGTCCGAGTTTCCCCACTTACGTGAATTTTATAATAGTTGTGAAAATCAATATAATCCATATGATTTCACTCCAAATTTGTATGGATATTTTAACGACAACTATTCTTTAAACAATTCAAATTTTGAACCACAAAATTTTCAAAATGATGACCAACTTTCAAATCTTGAAAATAACATTTCATCTTTACTTGAAATCTGTACACAACAAAATCAAATGATAAATGATTTGTGTAATTCTTATTTGTGTGATAACTCAAATCAAAGTTTTCAAAACAATCAAAATTTGAATTCACTTCAAAATTAAAACAATTTCGAGTATAACCCATGCCAATTCAATTTTGAACTCCAAAATGAATTTCAAAATCAAAACGAAAATGTGATCCACTTTTCAAATAATTTTGGCAATGGGAATCATCTCGACTATGATGCAAGTGAAAATTTTTGTTCTCAACAAATCCAAATCGAAAATCCTCAAGCTAATAATTATAAATTGGATTTTGTTGAACAAATGAACAAAATTTATGATGATCGCATGGATTCATTGTTTGAAACTTAAATGAAACAACGTGAACAACAAAATCAAATTCCAACGTGTGACGAGTCAAACAAGAATCCATCTTTTACCCAAATCGACGATTTTCAAATAACAACATTTGAAATTGAAAACGACAATCTTAATGAAGTTGTTGAAAATACGGTAATTGAGTTGGATTTCAATTCTTTTGAGGGTGTGGAACCAAATTTAACATTCGACCTTCCTTTTCTCGATTCCGAAAATTTGAATACAACAACTTTGGATTTAGAACTTGAGATACACAATAAAGTTGTTGATATCCAACAAAGGAAGTCGAATTTAACGAACACAAGTTTTATGGACTTTTTGAAAATGAGTCGTTAAACTTTGATGGGGAAGATTTAAATCTCCAATTTGATTTTGAAATCAATAATTCTGAAGAATTTTTCAGTGAACAGGCAGAATTTCAATTTGGTGAAAATAAACTTGAACTTCAATCAATCTTTTATCAACCACAAAAATCATTGAAAATAAAACGACTCGTACAATTTTTAATAAAACAGCATTCGTTTTTCCAAATCCAAATTCAACTTCAAAATATTGTATGGTTTGGTTTTCTGAACTTAAGCTGTGTTTTGTATACTTGACGAGGCAAATGAATCGGTTTTTGAAAGACCGTTTCGTTTACTTTTTGACGATATACTTTTTGATCTCGTGTAAATACCATTAATTTTCACTTAAATAAAGGTCATGTTTTCATTTTTATTTTTCTCCTTCCACTTGGGTTGACTATGGGGACACAGTCAAAATCAAGTGTGGGGGGAGACTCATCATCATTTTTAATTTTTCATGGTTTATTTATTTTTATTTTCTTTCCAAAATTAAAAAAAATCTCATAAACAAAAAAAACAAACAAATTTTTTTTAAGCATTTTGATTTATTTTTAAAGAAACACTATAGGATAAATATATGGTTTTGGTTAATTAAATTGAAATTTTTGAAAATTTATTTGTCTTAACAAAAATAAAAATGAAGTTTGATTACAAATAACGATGGTTTAACTATTATATAGGAAGATTCATACGTCTTAGCAAAATTTTCTCTTCGAAAAAAAAAACAAAACAAAACAAAAAGAAAAAAATACAAAAAAATATTTCTTGTATATATGTATATATTTTTTAATAAACACCTAGAGTCATGTGTTCACACTCGTGTGTTCACTCGCCATGCTCTGTACCCTTCTCACGTAAGCCTGAAAGGCAGTGCACGATCGGTATATCTGGCCTCGGTTTATCTGAGTTAGGTGTGTGTGTATAAAAATTATTTTACTAATAACGCCCGCAGTCAATAAGTGTTCACACTTGTGTGTTCACTCGCCATGCTCTGTATTCCCCTCACATCAGTCCGAAAGGAAGTGCACGGGTAATATATCTGGCCTCAGTTTACCTGAGTTAGGCATATGTAAACATCAATAAATTTTCAAAAGAAAAAAATGGAGAGAGTAAGTAAATGAAATCTAAGCACTATTTTAGCTTATTTGATTTGACTTGTTATTGAAAAAGAAATTAAAATACCACTTTGATAAACTTTGATAATCAACTATGAATCTATTTCATGGTTACACTTTGTTATCAACTGAAACAACGAGTTAAACTATTGTCTATTTGCTATGATAACTTGATTTTTGTTGGAAATTTTGACGAGTAAATGACTTAAATTTTCAAGATAATGACCAAAACCTATATTTAACTTATTTGTGTCGATTTAAAAGTAAATCCTTCATTTGTAAATATTTTAAAAAATTCGCATTCATCTCTTTGTAAATAAATCTTGCATTTTCTAAATATTTTCATCCTGCATTTGGATTTTGTGGGTAGTATCCACTAAAAACCCTCACGAGACAACACTCGTCCTACTGGGGACACCCAGAGGTTTAACGGCTTGTTGCATATGCTCAATGCAATCCTGCTCCCTACGAAAATGGATTTATCTTAGTTTTTCCTTTATTCGAGGACGAATAAAGGAAAAGTGTGGGGGTATTTGATGTGCACGTAAATGTGCATATTTTTACCACCATATTTAATCTATTTAAATTAAATAAATGATCATATCGGGTATTTTAACTTGTTTAAACCAAAATTCAAATCATTTCAAATTGTCACATATTCATCTTCATCCAAGGGCAAAATGGTCATTTTTGTGCATATATTAGTTTTTTAAAATTTAATTGAAAAATTTCTATATTATTTTGTAGGAATTTAAATTCATATACAAGTGGTTTCATGAAGATATATGCATGCACAAGAGTGAAGATGGAAATAATTCAAAGGCATGATAATGGAGGACCCCACCTACCCACCTATCTTCATGTACAAATTAGAGGCTAATGCACATGCTTATGGAATTAATGGCTTCATGTACACTTAAATGATAATTAGTATAAGCTAATGATTACTTGGCCTCCACACTTTCTCAAGGGCAATTTGGGCATTCCCCAAAAATATGAATTAGGGTTTAACACTTGTATAAATACCCCATATCTTCATGTAACTTGGTCCTCTCCTTCCTTAGTCTCTCTTAGTTTTAGTTTAGGCTCATAATAAAAAGTCAAGCTCTCTTTCATTTTTTCATGGCTACTTAGCCATTTTTATTTTCATGTAATTTCCTTTCTTTTTCTTATGCAATTTAATTACTTGTTCATTTTACTTTCCTTGTTCATTTACTTTAATGTTGGTAGTGTAGATTTACATTCATGCAAAGTAGATTAGTTTTAATTCTTGTTAATTGGCTTCTCTTTTCCATTAGCTTTCATTTTCCTTTCTTTTTGCTTTCATGTTGCTAGCAACATTTGTTAATCAAATGACAAATATGAGAGGCTAAACCCCTTCAATTTAGGGGTAACTAAGCTCTCTAATTATGTAGCTTCAACTATTTGTTAATTCATGCTCTCTTTTTGTGCTTAATGATGATCAATGAAGTGTTTTATTTGTTGTTTTTGCTTTGAATTTGATAGCCTATATTGTTGACACCAAATAGGCTATGCTTAAACAATCACTAACACAAATGCCTCTTCATCAAAATATGAGTATGGCATAAGAAAGTGATTTGAAATTAAAATTTGATGGTCTATATTTCTAATCAATAGTTAATAGGCCATACTTAAAATAGATTTCATTTTCATTTTCATTGCCAAAGTTCATTAAAGTTAGTAAGTGGTTTAAGGGGAGTGTTATAGTTTGATGGCTTGTGTTGGCTAATCAATAGCACAAATATGCCATACTTATGATAAGAACATCAATTAAAGCACTAATGACCATAAAAGAGAGATCATGATTTCATGTGTTGAACTATATGATCTAGAGAGTGGATTTATTCTCTAAATTGTCACTTAACTCTTATATTTGCTTCTCTTTTCTTTTAGTTAGTTAGTTAATTCTCTAATTCTCTAGCTCATCTTTCACTCGACTTTGGTTTGATTTGATTGAATAGATTTTTAAAATCATCAATTCTCTGCGGATCGACCCGTATTCGCCACGTACTACAAAGTGTATGCCATGCGCTTGCGGATATTTTTAATTTGAAATTTTTCGACGGTTTTCTAACCCGATAGAATTTCTGTCAAACAAACAAAACCATTAATAGTGTTTTTGTAGGCTAACACAAGGGGTCATCCTTACCTTCTACCCTTTATAAAAGGTCACAACGGGGCGTCCACCTCACATGCCATCTTTACATCTCATTTCCAAAAACAAAATATCTAAAACGCTATCTACCAAAATATCTTCTTCTTTAATTCATTTACTAATGTCCCTTTACTATTCACATTAAGTTAGCCATATCATAGAAAATAATTTTAGTTGCTAATTAGTTCCACATTAGTGTATTAGGAAAGCACAATAAGTTTGAACAACTTTTACCGATAAAAAAGCGGTTTATTGATAAAATGATTTTCGATCATATTATTGATATTTCTTCGAACTATTTATTTTTGTAGATATTTCTCTAGAAAGTTTACCAGCATTAGTTATTAATTAAAAGGGGGTTAACAAGGTTATTAAACAAATTTAATCATATTTAATCCAAGATTCAAATATTTAAATAGTTCAGATAATTAAATATGAAGTGTTCTAATTCCGGGTTGTTACAAGCTAACCATTTGTGTTACTCTAGGGATGGGGCTCTCTGAATTTTTGCAAAAGTCTAGCATCAGTCACACCATCTAGTGTAATCAACTGCATCACGGTTTATTGTTGGTCAGAAGTATCCACAACGAAGGATATTTTTTTGCTATTGTTTCCTCCTCGGTGTGATCACCACAGCTATCCTCATGGATTTCCATAAGGATTTTCCTAGTCTTATCCTTGGTTATTACCGAAGCAAGGGGATCAAAAAACCTCTCATGTACAACACTCCTTCTTGCATTATGAATCGCGGTAGTTTATAAAAGAGTTTCCATCATTCATTCCTTCCTTTTGGGAGAGTTTCCTTATGAAAATAATCCTTAATAGGAGTCATTGATGACTCCATCTCCTCCTAAGCCTCCTAGATCCAATCGACATCCATTTGGTCGATGCTTAGTGCCTATAAAACCTCTACTAGAACCAATCCTATCAACTGTGCATCTCTAGAGCTAGCCAACTTGCTAGTGAATTGGCCTTTGTATTCTCCTCTCTAGGGATGTGCATAATTTTGTAATGCTCTATAACATTCAATTGTTCCAGTGTCTTCATCGTGTAAGGGGCAAATCTCGCACGCTTGACCTAAATTTACTTTTTTACCTTGCATACCACCAGCCGGGAGTCATCAAATATATGCAGCACCCTTACCCACAACTCTTTCGCTATTGTGGGTCCCTTTATCAACTCTTCATGCTCGCCTTTTTTGTTTGTCGCAGGGAACTCTAGCTTGAATGCATAACTAATCTACCTTTTTTCTACAGTCACGAGTACCACTCCTCTCCTCAGAATTATAATCATCGAAAGCTCCATCTACGAATAATTTCCATTGAGAATGAAATACCATATCATCTTCCTCTTCATCATCTTGGACGGTAAATTCGGTGATGAAATCTACCAACGCTTGTCCTCTTATCCCATTTCTTAGATGGTAAGTGATGTTATATTGGCTCAGTTTGATGTTCCATTTCAATAACCATATCGAAGTCTCAGGTTGGTGCAATACTTTTTAAGCATTATTCATTGGCACCTTTATTGGGTGAGCCAAGAAGTACTGTCGTAACTTCATTCATTCAAGAAACAAGCAATAATCGAGATTTTTTAGCTTTGAATAATTATTTTTAGCTCTGATAAACTGCTTGCTGATGTAATATACTAGCCATTGAATCCTTCTTCTATATATGTACGAATTGCTGCACTTAATGTATGAGAAGACACGGCCAAATAGATAAGTAAATCTTCTCCATCCAAAGTTTTGGACAGGACCGGTAGCCTTACCATATGCCTTAATAATCCCTCGAAAGCGTCATCATATTCCTCTGTCTATACAAACTTTCCTTTCCATTTTGAGGGCATCGAAGAATGGTATCCACTTATCGTTTGCCTTAAGATGAACTGACTTAGCGTGTCAACCTTCCCAAATAAACTCTGCATCTTCCTCCATGTACATAGGGCGGGTATATGTTTCAAGGTGTTAATTTGCTTCGGATTAGCATCAATTCCACTTGAGTTTACAATAAATCCCAAAAACTTACACGATGCAACTCCAAAGGAACACTTCAATGGATTTAATTTCATCACATACCTCCGCAGCCCATTAAACATTTCTAAAGGTCCTCCATATGGTTCTTCGATGACTTCATGAGCATGTCATCCACATACACTTCCATTATGTTTGATCTGGTCCTTGAACATGGAATTCACTAATCTTTGGTAGGTAGCTCCAGCATTCTTCAAACCAAACGACATCACTCGGTAGCAGTATAATTCCAAATTTGTTATAAAACTTGCATGCTTCTAATATGTAATGTGCATCGGCATTTGGTCATAACCAGAGTAAGCATCCATGAATTAAAGTAACTCATGTTCGGCGGTCCCATATACTAGTTGGTCAATTCTGGGCAATAAGAAGCTGTCCTCCAGGCCTGCTTTATTCAGATCTGAGTAATCAATGCACATCCTCCACTTCCCATTTGTTTTCTTAACCAACTTGGAGTTAAATACCCATTCGGGGTATAAAGCATCATAGATAAAGCCATTTGCCTTTAGCTTATCAACTTCCTCCCTTAATGCAGCGGATCGCTCCTGACACAGATTGCTTCTTTTCTGTTTTATAGGAGGATATTTTGGGTCCATATTTAGTGCATGACATGATATATCTGGCAATATCCCATACATATTCGAATGTGTCCGAGAAACACATCTAGATTTGCTTGGAGAAAACCAACCACTCCTTCTTTAGTTTGGCACTGAGCTGAGATCCGATCTTAAAGACCCGAGTAGGATTGTCTATATCAATCGGAATGTTCGTCAACTCAATTGGTGCTGCCCACACTTCCTTTAACTACATTTTATGATCCATAGGCTTAAAGAACTTGCTATGGTTCCTAAGGCGTGGCTTGGGAATTGGTTACTATGCGTCCGCATTTTTGATGTAGAAAGATTTTTCTGCACCTTTACCTTTCTCTCATCGCTTTGTCTCTTTAAGCTCTGCAACATAACTTGTAAAAACCCTGCTTTCTACTCCATATAAATAAATAATAAAAATAAAAATATTTGAAATTCCATATGTGTTAATTGATATTTTGAAAATAAATTTTTAGTTAGTAAATTATATTTAATAAAAGATTTTGTTTTAATAAATTAAATTAAATTAATAAATTCTTTTTGAATAATATATTGAAATTAAATAAAAGGTTATTATCAATGTAAAATATTTTCAAAAGTGTAAATTCAATTAAATAATGTTGGGATTTATTTACAGAAAAAGGATTATTTAAAAGAAAAGAAAGAAAAGAGAAACAAATTAATTTAAAACTAGAAGCCTGAATCAAGCCCAAGCCCATTTAAACTTATTCTTTTCTCTCCTTTTCTAGAACACTACCTACTTCACCAATTCAAGCCCAAAACACTAAACCTATTTTTCTTTCTTGCCTAAAGAAATCCAAAAGGGAACGCATGAAATCAAAATCGCAGCCTTATTTAAAAAATTGCAAGAAGCCAACTCGACATAGGAAGACCGACGTGGTACATGCAATTGCAAGGGGTGGCAAGCAACTGTAGCAGCATCATGACTTGGTAGTGACAGTATACATTCATAGCAGATAGTCATGAATAGTTGGTGTTGAGCAGGGATGATATTGTTGCTAGCAGTAATGGAGGTGGAATTCACGGCTGGCGATGGAATCTGAATGAATTTCATGCTGACAACGATGATAGCGACGTTGAAGGCTCGCTGGCAATGGTTGTAGGAGGTTATCGACATGGTGGCTTGTGACGATCCGCCTTTCTTACTTCGAAAAACAAACCTTTGGGGTAAAGAAAAGAAATACTAAAAGAAATAAAACATAGGCTCTCACAACGCAGCGGAACAATATATAATAGTTAACATAAGATCATACATAGTTACTTCCATAAAGGTAAAACATCAAAGTCACAACAGTACAAATTTAAGCCAGGGACAATTATAACTATCTGTCCCCATATCTGCTAATACAAAATACATACATACACAGTGCAAATACAGTAAATAGCTAGATATCGATAAATCCACCTGTTCCAAGCTCCTCTAAAGTGCATCCGTGAGAAACCTGGACTAGTTGGCTACTCATACAAATTTGAGTACCTAAGAGTTTTAGGGAAAGAAATAAAACTCCGGATCAGACATGGGTCTGGTGTGAGTAAATTCCAAACAACGGAATTATTACTTTAAAAACTCTTTAAAATTAAAGGTATCTCGTAAGACCACACCGCACATAAACACGGATGAGTTTTTACCTTACGATAACCAAAACACTTTCTACAAAAAATCCAATGATATTATAATACTCTCTAAGGGTATGAAAGTAAATATAGAATCATAGCTGAAATTGTTACATTAATTAAATTCCAGCATAATAGTATACAACTAAGTTCAAAGGAACTTATTGAAAGTTGGGTTCCTTCAATGACAGGGCTACTGAGGCATTGCCCAACACAGTACACCTCTAGAAGAAATGTATCGAGGTTGAAAACCTTTTGACCCTTGCATGGCAAGACCGGCCTACCTTTTACTAGATAGTACCGAATACAATCATTCCTTGGTTGTGATCAACCACTGCACTAGGAGCCGAAGCATACATCTAAGAAATAAATTTGACCTAGATTAGGAATAATTACACCTTTGTGGTAGCGAATCACGTAGCCTTGCGGCATATCCCATGTTTTAGTTATTATAGGGGTGTATTGCCTGAGACTACGCTTTACCTTTTCTCTACCAATCCCGCTTTGGATGCTAATACTGCCATCCAAGCGACAATGCAAACCTAGCATTCGTCCATACAATTTGTTCAGGATATGAACAAACCGAAGGAATTACTTCAATTACATCCATTTTGGAATTGCCTTCAGGATTAGTAGCAAGTAGCCCTTGCACATCAAGGACTTCGTTTCGAATTCTCTCATTTCAGTTGTTATCAATTCAAACACTTACGTTGGTTCGAAGTGGTTTTCGGATAACGCACGCTACCCGATCCCGGACTCTTCGAACCAACATTCGATAATTTTAAAAGGGTCAAGTTATCGATAGTGGATAACTCCACTATTTGGGGTGTAAAGATTTGCATATAGAAATATATTCTGTAAAATAAATTTATCATGACCCATTCATCGAAATTAACTCCGTTGTATTTATCACGTTTTCGACATTTCGACTTCTCTATCCCTCGCTTAGAAAATCAAGTTATAGATCTCACTAATAGAGAAAGCCTACTCGTTGGCTTTTAAAGTTATATACAAGACCACTTGCTTCCAATAAAACGTGTCAATGTTTTTTTTGGCTTATTCTTATTTGTTTGGCTACTTAATGGAACAGACAAAGAGATCCTCATATTTAAAAATCAATTTACATATAAACGAAAAATTCCCTTTAAATTAAATCTGACAGAGTTTAAAATAAACCTTTATAATATTAATTTAATTACTAATTAGATCTTAATTAGAACTAAATTAAATCTTAATTAAACCTTAATTAAACCATAGATAATTAACTAATAATTAAACCCTACCTGAGTAGTAATTAAAAAACAATTTAACCCTAATTAATTTATAATTAATTAAATAGCTAAACTTAATTAAATAAAAATTAATACTTAATTAACTCTTTACCTAACTAATAATTAATTAAAGTCTCTTAATTAACAAATTATAATTAACTTGCTTAATTAATACTTAAGTACTAGTTACTTTTACTTAATTAATAATTAAATATTAATTATCCTCAATTAATTAATTATTACACTCATACTTAATTAAATAATAATTACCTTTTATACTTATGATTGAAAAAGAGTTTCAAAATATTTAATATAAAACGCTCAAGTTCGGGAAAAAGTGTTCGATTTCCCAAACTGTGATACCATAACTTTTCAAACTAGTTTTACTAGTCTAATACCCATCAAAACTTTTCTTTTGACTTACTTTATAAAACATAGTAGGAAGTTTTTGAAAACTAGAAATAAAGTTTGAAACTTTAAAACTTTTCTAGCAAATTAAAATAGAAAATATAACTTTAGTCTCAAGAAATCTCAAGTCACTGTAACAAGTCAAGATGCTAACTTTCTTAGCATATACAACACAAACATGATTACAACTTCTAATTACATGCCATAATGACAAACCATAAGCAAGATCACATTTTTCAAACATTCATAACATTTAGACTTCAATTTCAAGTCTAATCCAACATTAGATACAAGCACATATATACCAAAACAAAACTATCATTATAATTCAACAAACAACCAATATTGTACAACAATAATAAACAACATAACTAAAGGTTTAAACTTTCCCTAAATAAGTGTGTTTTAACCACCAAAAGTTTATGGAAACACAAAAAATCACCACTCGAACTTGGATTGGCCTTAGACCTTGGATCATACTTAGTAAAAATTGGATTTTTGGTCTAGTGAAGAACTTTTGGGTTCAGCCTAGGGAGGTATATGGGCTCGGCCTTGGGAGATTTAGGGTGATGTGGATTTGTTTTTGAAAAAAGAGGGGTGTAGGAAGAAAAGAAAGGACTTTTAAATGATTTTAAAGAGTGTAGAAGTAGAAAATGACTTGGTTTTTAATTTTTTTAAAAAGGAAGCCATTAAAATGTTTTTAGGAGCTTAAGGAAGAAGAAGTTAACTTTTGAAAAAGTGAGAAATGAAATGGAAATGAGAGAGAGAAAAGTGGAAATGTTTTATACAAAGTGAAATAATTAAATTACCAAAAAGCCCTTAAGTACATTACCCTCCATTCATTTAGTGCCATGTCATCTCCACCCCCTCTTCCCTTGTTGCACATGCAACTCACCAAGGCTTCCCCCTTTATCCTACATGCCATTCACTTCCATGTACCATGATGTCAAGTTTAATGTGACTTCTCTTTACTTTTTACTTTAAATTTAAATTTCTATAAAAAGAGTCACAACTTCCTTATGCTTACTTAAGTAACAATTATTCACCATTTACCATCCTTAACTATGTATATATTATTTGAATATGTAAGTGTACATGTATACTAAGGTGTTCATTACATCTTAAGCAATTTTTAGATGATGAAGAACTGGAAATTTTGAAAAAGCTTTTCGGTCACATTCTATTTTCCTTTGAACTAATTATTTTTGTAAACACATTTTGAAAATCATTTCACTATCACTAGTTATAGATTAAAAGGTTATATTTAAATAAAATGCATAAATTAATTATTTAAATATATATTAAATACCTATATTTAAATTGATTAAATTTCAGGTCATTACATTCGTCCCCACTTAAAAGAATTTCATCCTGAAATTAGCACATAAGAAGATAACTCAAACTAGCTCAAAAGGGCATATATTATAAATCATGAAACCCATGAAAAAGATACATTAAGCAACCACAACACAATCAGTGAATACATAATCCATACAAACAACTATCCTAGCATCAATTCCGGATAGGTTTCCCTCATACTATCCTCTGTCTTCCAAGTACAATCTCTAGGCTCTTCACTCACTGGATCGTAACCAACCTCACTACCTTATTTCACAGTCTCTTCTCATCCCGATCCATAATATGAACTAGATTCCTAATCATAGTCAATTTCAATTCTACCTCCAAATCCTCTTACACAGACGGCTCCACAATTAGCAATAGGTCATGCACATACTTCCTCAGATGGGGCACATGGAAGACATTATGGACAGCCGACAACCTCTTTGGCCACTCAACTCTGTAAGTAAGTGGACCAATCCTCTCAAGAATATGAAAAGGTCCAATAAACCTTGGCGCTAACTTCCTAGCCTTCCCAAATCTAATAGCTCCTCTAACCGGCGAAATCTTTACAAACACAACGTCTCCAGCAGCAAATTCTGAATCCCTTCGCCTCTTATCTGCATGGCTCTTTTATCAATCTTGGGCTTCCTTCATCCTCATCTTTATCACTGCAAACTTCTCTGTAGCCTCCTAAATCATATTTGGTCCAAGCACTAGTCAATTCTCGATATCCACTCAACATGCTGGTGACTTGCACGACCGTCCATACAGAGCTTCATAGGTCGCCATGCCAATGCTAGCTTTGTAACTATTATTGTAGGACAATTCCACCAAGTGCAGATGATCTTCCCAAGATCTTCCAAAGTCCAAGATGCAGGCTCTCAAAAGATCGTCCAGGATTCGGTTCACCCTCTCAGTCTAACCATCGGTTTGAGAATGGTAGGCGGTGCTCAGATATAGCTTTGTTCCCAAAGCTACTTGTAACGCCTTCCAAAACTGGCTAGTAAAGATAGGATCCTGATCACTTACTATGCTCACTAACACTCCATGTAATCAGACAATCTCCCTCATGTAAATCTCTACCAACGACACTGCAGTCCTTATCGGCTTCATCGGGATAAAATGAGCACTCTTAGTTAGCCGATCCACTATGACCCACACTCCTTCATTCCCTCTCCTCGATCGAGTCAATCCATCAATAAAATCCATGGATATATGTTCCTATTTCCAATTTGGGATCTTTGACTGTTGAAGTAACTCAGCAGTTCTTTGGTGGTCTCCTTTGATCTGCTGACAGTCCACACACCTGATAATAAAGATGGAGATATCCCTCTTCATCCCCTTCCACCAGAACACCTACTTCATATCTCTATGCATATTAGAAATACCCGGATGGATACTCGACTTAGAATGATGACATTCTGATAGAACCTCTTGCCTAAGACCATCGACATTAGGAATACAAACCCTCCCATTTATCCTCAAAAATCCATGGCTATCAATTTTCTAAAACTTGAACACCGTCCCTCCTCAACATCCTTGGTGATTTCCAACAAGTGTTTTTCCCTTTACTTGCTCGCTATCCTTTCCATAAGAGTTTGGGTAACCTCCAAGAGAGCTAAAATTGCATTTCTGCTTAAAGAGTCCGCCACCACATTAGCCTTTCCTGGCGTATCAAGATTATCCAAATCAAAGGCCGCCATAAACTCTAACCATTGTTGCTGCCTCAAGTTCCTTCTAAGTGAAAAGATACTTTGGGGACTTATGGTTCGTGAAGATCTCGAACTTCTTACCCAAAACGTGGTGTCTCTACATCTTCAGAGCAAATACAACTGCAAACAGTTCCAAATCATGCATAGAATAATTCTTCTTATGTGGTTTCAGTTGCCTATTAGCATATGCAATAATCTTCCCATGTTACATCAGAACTGCACCCAATCCTACTCCACAAGCATTAGTATACAGTGAAAATCTTTCATTTCCAATCGGAATGGCTAAAACTGGAGCACTAGTCAACCTCCTCTTTAACTCAAAGAAAGCTTCCTTACACTTTGGAGTTCGCACAAACTTCTTATCCTTCTTCATCGGCTCATTCAAATGTGAGGAAATCTTATAATAATCCTAAATGAATCTCCTATAAAATCCAGCCAGGCCTAAGAAACTTCAAACTTCGGTAGGAGTCTGTGGTCGTTTCCATTCTTGAACAGCAGCCATTTTTGGCGAATCCACTATAATACCATCTCCTAACACAATATGCTCTGGGTATCTCACTTCTAATTGCTAAAAATGGCACTTAGAAAAATTTTCCTTTAGAACGTGCTTCCTTAACGTTTTTAACACCACTTCTAAATGGTGTTGGTGCTCTTCTTCGAACTTGGAGTAGATAATGATATCGTCGATGAAGACTAACATGAACTTATTAAGAACATCCCTGAAAACGTGATCCATAAGGTCTATAAAATATGCGGTTGCATAGGTTAGCCCAAAAGGCATAATCAACCACTCAAAGAAGAAGTCTGGCCCTCTAAACGCAGTTAAGGGTATGCTATATTTCGCAACTTTTAGTTGGTGAAATCTGATAGCCAGGTCCATCTGAGAGAATACCTTAGCTCCATGAAGCTGGTCAAAAAATTCATCAATACGGGGTAAGGGGTACTTATTCCGAATGGTCTGCTTATTCAACTCTCGATAATCCACACATAGTATTAAAGAAGCATTGGACTTAGCCACAAAAACTACAGCTGATCCCCAACTCAAACGACTTGGTCTAATCAATCCCCTCCTCAATAAATCATTGGTTTGTTTTACTAGCTCCTCTGTCTCTTATTGGATCATAAGGTTTTGAATGCTAACAAGAGACGAAAGTTCACGAATCTACGACTACGGAAAATCCGAACTCATCGACTCAAATACGGTTCGTATTGATATAGATGTTAACTATAGTCAATAAGTATATAGAGTCTAGTATAGAGAATTGTTAAAATCTATCCTCAAGGTTCATCACTCACAAATTCATTTACAAAACTAGCATTCGTTTTATAAAATTTCATATACACATACAAAATACTTTCACTGCACTAAAACAACAGAATCAGTCGACTGACCCATATAAGACAGTCGCCTGAGGCTGTGTACAAAATTTTAATATATACAGTAAATAGTCGACTGAACTGCCTAGGTCAGTCGACTGACACTGTACATTTTTTTATGTACGTTTGAAATTCACTCGACTGCCCAAACAAGTTCAGTCGACTGAATCTGCAACTGTCATTTTTCTCCAAAAGACACTTCTTTTGGTCAAAGGGTTCTTTCTTCCTGGAAGGTCACAACTCCTAGATTCTAATAGATGTCGATTTCCAAAAGTCATATCTCATCACACACTATATATATACTCAAGATTCATAGATCCAATCACCTAATTTTCTATTCTCTTTTAATCTATAGCACTTAGCATTCTTGAGTTCAATATCTACAAGCTTTCATACAATCATTGCTTACGTATTCATTTCCATATTCATTCTTCATACACACAAAAATATACACATCTACTTTGAGGATCAAATTATTGGAAGGGTGTACTACAAGTGACAAATCCATGTTATTCAGAACACACAAAGTCAAGTTAAATCCAGTTTGTAAGAAAGTTCTGTTCGGTTGCTCAGGTGGTCAAGTCCTGTTCTGTTGCTGAGGCAGTCAAGTCCTGTTCGGTAGCTCAGGCGGTGTAATACCTGTTCCTCCGGGTTAAGTGAGGGTTGCTAGCTATAATTACAGAAGGATCCTAGGACTGGACGTAGAATGGTAGTTCGAACCAATATAAAAATCACTGGTGTCATTTTACTGCTATTATTATTTTATAGTTATTTTCCACACTAGTTATTTATTATACTCTATATTATACGATCCTATAGCATAGTCACTTTCATCTCTCTCACTCTCTCAAAGCCATCCTTTACATAGGTAATGGGTCTTGCCCTAGGAATTAAATCAATACGAAACTATATCTCTCGGTGTGGGGGTAGACTATTGACCTCTTCAAACACATCAAAAAAATTTAACAACTTCTATAGACCTTGACTCTTCTTAGGATGATTCAAGAGTATACAAGAAACTACACGCATATTTCTTTGGATTGGCACATGATACTTTAAAATGATCCTCTCTCTTATTTTGAAATACTATCGACCTTGCATTACAATCTAGAATAGCTTTATTTTCTGATAGCCAATACATACCAAGTATAACATCAAACCCCTTAAAATCCAAATAAACAAATCACAAGGAAAAATGTAGGTGAGGTAGGAAATCGGGGTATCTTCACAAACCATGCACAAATTAGTGGTACCTCCTATGGGGTTCGACACACAAATAGGGCTTTCTACAAAATTAAGGGAAAGTTGTAATCTATCTACCAATTCTTCAGAAATGAAACTGTGGGAAGCCCTAGTATCAAACAATGCTCTAACAAAAATTCCATTAATCATTAAAGTACCTTCAAGGACTCCCTTACCTTTCACATCTGCTGAAGGCGATGGCTTATCCTTGATCGCGTAAACTTTGATCTACTGGCCTTCTACATAGTAGGCAATCCTTTACTATATGACTAGGTTGATGGCAGTTGAAACAGAGTGTCTTCTGCAACATCGGAGTGATAGGTCCCTCCCCTCCCCCCTGCTGCTGCTAGCTCCAAAATTCTTACATAACTTAGTGATGTGGCCCTTCTACTTACGCTTGTTGTAAATAGAATTCTTGAAATGATCCTGATATTCCCCATCACTCGGCTTTCCATTTCCCTGCTTCTTCCAATTTAGGTTAACTATCCTTTTGTTTGAATTGTTGCTACTAGTATTTCCACTAGGTGTTGATGAT
Organism: Allium fistulosum; assembly: GCA_030737815.1. Taxonomy (NCBI): domain Eukaryota; kingdom Viridiplantae; phylum Streptophyta; class Magnoliopsida; order Asparagales; family Amaryllidaceae; genus Allium; species Allium fistulosum. The sequence continues at coordinate 283,735,638 of CM060904.1, read as the reverse complement.
GTTGGCTTCTTTTCTCCAGTGTCTTATGCCTTAGAATTATGTCTACCAAATCCACGAAAGAACCCTTAAGATGAGCAGTCATCTTTTCCTAGAAATATTCTCTCATTTCTATAACAAACATCTCATTCTTCTTCAGCGGTGTATCAATTAACTCTGGTCCAAAACGAGATAGCTCATTAAACTTCATCTCATATTCTACCACAGACAGCCATCCCTGGTTGAGATCTAAGAAATTTATATATATATTCAAGTCTTTCCAGCTGTGGGCATGAACTGATCCTCAAATTCTTCCTTAAATCTGGCCCAAGGGAAATCATCTTCCGGTACATTAGCTGTAAGGGAGTCCCACTAAGTTGCCGCTCCCTCTTGCAATTTCCATGATGTCAATAACCTCTTCTACTCATCTAAAAGATCAAGACCCTTGAAAATCTTTTCACGTGAACGAAGCTAAGCCTGAACTTCTACGATGGATTATGTTCCTTAAATGGTTTCCCACCTAGATTTGTATTATCCTTGCACACAGTTGCAAAATTCACCCTAGGCTGCATTGGAGCTGCCACTTCAATAATCCTAACTCTTCCAGCATTTGGAGCTCGACCATTGGTGATCGTGGTGTTGCTAGCTCATCTGCCTCGTCTTGTCCTATTGCTCATTTCTTACTACTAGACATAGTAAGGTAACTCGTAAAATACTTGGAGGGGATAAACCTTAAAGAAAGGGTACTAATCAAACCTATCAAAGCTAATCTAACTAATAGGAATATGTGTGTGTGTGTGTATACACAAATAAAAGTTACAAAATAAGCGCTCTTAAGAGTTCACCCTAACCCAAAGCCTAATTGTTCGTTCAACCTAAGCTCTAATACCATGTGTGACAATCCGCCTTTCTAATTCCGAAAGATGAGCCATTGGGGTAAAGAAAAGAAAGACTAGAAGAAATAAAATAACAGAATCTCACAACGTAGCAGAATAATATATAATAGTCATATATAGTTACTTCCATAATGGTAATACATCAGAGTTGTAATAGTACAAATTTCAGCCAAGGATAGTTGTAACTGTCTATCCCTACATTTTCTAATACAAAATATATACATACATAATGGAAATATAGTAAATAGCTAGATATCGATAAAGCCACTTACTCCAAGCTCCTCCAAAATGCATCCATGAGAAACCAGGACTACTTGGCTACTCATAAAAATTTGACTACCCAAGAGTTTTAGGGAAAGAAAATAAAACTCCAGGTCAGACATGGGTTTGGTGTGAGTAAACTCCAAACAATTGAATTATTACCTTAAAATCTCTTTAAAATCAAAGGTATCTCATAAGACCACGGGGCACATAAATACGGATGGGCTTTTACCTTACGATAACGGAAACACTTTCTATAGAAAATCGAGTGATATTATAATAATGCCTAAGGGTTTGAAAGTAAATATAGAATCATAGCTGAAATTGTTACAGTACTTAAATTCCAACATAATAGGTATACAATTAAGTCGGAAGGCACTTACTAGAAGTGGGTTCCATCAATGATAGGGCTACCGGGGTACCATCTTTCATAGTACACCTATAGATAAAATGTACCAAGGTCAAAAACCTTTCGACCCCTACAAAGCAAGACCGACCTACCCCTTACTAAATAGTACTGAATATAATCATTCCTCGTTTGTGACCAATAATCGCACTGGACCCCAAGCATACATCAAAGATATAAATTCGATCTAGATCAGGAATGATTACATCCTAATGGTATCGAACCACATAGCCTTGCAGCATATCCCTTGTTTTAGTCATTACCAGGTGTGAGGCTGACGTTATGCTTTACCTTTTCTCTAGCAATGTCACATGGAATGCTAATACTGCCTTCCAAGCGACAATGCAATGCTAGCATTCATCCATACAATTTGTTCAGGATATGAACAAACTGAACTACTACATCCATTTTGGAATCACCTTCAGGATTAGTAGCAAGTAGCCCTTGCACATCAAGGACTTTGTTTTGAATTCTATCATTTCAGTTGTTACCAATTCGAATGCTTAAATTGGTTTGAAGTGCTTTACGGATAACGCTTGCTATTCGATCCTAGACTCTTCGAACCAATATTCATTGATTTCAAAAGGGTCAAGTTGTCGATAGTGGACCACTCCACTATCAAGGGTATAAAGATTTGCATATGGAAATATCTTCCATATACTAAATTTATCATGACCATTCATCGAAATTAACTCCCTTGTATTTATCACATTTTCGACATTTCGACTTCTCTATCCCTTGCCTAGAAAATCCAGTTCTAGATCTCATGGATAGAAAAAGCCTACTCATCGGCTTTTAGTGTTAAATACAAGATGACTTACTTCCAACAAAACATGTCAATGCTTTATTATAACTTACTCTTATTTGTTTGGCTACTTAATGGCATAGACAAAGAGATCTCCTTATTTAAAAACAAATTTACATGTAAAAGAAAAACCACCTTTAAAATAAATCTAATAGAGTTTAAAATAAAACCTAAACTTAATAATAATTAAATCTCAGTTTAAATAAAAATTAGATCTTAATCAAAACTAAATTTAAATCTTAATTAAACTTTAACTAAATCTTAGTTGATTAATTAATAATAAAACCCTACCTGATTAGCAACTAATAATTAACTAACCCTAATTAATTTGCAATTAATTCAATAGTTAAATTTAGTTAAATAATAATTAATACTTAACTAATAATTAATTAAAACTCTCTTAGTTAACAAATTAAAATTAACTTACTTAATTAATACTTAAGTACTAATTTCCTTTACTTAATTAATAATTAAATATTAATTATACTTAATTAATTAATTATTATTTTTTGAGCAAAACGGTTGTGTAGCGTGATACTACACAGCCGATTAGATATCATACTAATAGGTAAATAGTGCGATCAATAAGCCTGATCGCTGGCCAAAAAGTAGTAGGAAACAGCAAGCTAGTCGTTACGAGACAGAGTTTTATATACAAAGTACATGGTGCAAACAACTGAAATGAAAAAAGGCTAGAACTACATAGCGGTTACTGATGTCCTCGATGCCTATCAGAAGGAGCTGATGTTGTGCTGCCTATTGATTCAGCTGGTGGAGAGCTGGGGAATGGCAATCTCAGCCTGAATGGCGCGGAGAAGCTGTGTCCTGATACAGATGAGAAATAGTGAATAATACGTCTACAAGTTCCATCGAAGTTTGATGCGGGCTTGCGAAACACCCGTGCATTTCACTCGGCCCAAATGCACCAAGTGAATATAGCTACAACGAGGTCTAAGTGGTAGTTGGGGGGGTTATACTGCCAGTGGTCGAAAAACGAGTTAAATGTGGGTATGTGACCAAGAATGTGAACAGTCGTCGCATCCCAAACCCTGACAGCAAAATCGCATTCGAAGAATAGATGCTGCAAACTTTCTGTTGTGGTGGAGCATAAGCCACAGCAGGGGTCAACTACGATATTATGACGAAGGAGCCTGTCTCTTGTGTTGATGCGCCCGTGGATAAGGCACCATTGCAGGAAGGCAAAGCGGGGCTGGATCCGGCACTTCCAAAGTCTGGGGAAGGTGAAGAGGCGTCCGGGGTTGTTCAGGTGAGCATAGCAGGAGGCAACAGAGAAGCCAGATGATGGGTTAGGGGCCCAGGTGAAGGTATCTGGCCGGGGGTTGAAATGGATGCTACAGAGGATAGAGGCGGCAAGGTGAAGCTCGGCAAGGGTGGCGAGGTCGAAGTAGGAGGTCGGGAGAAGATGATCTGGGCCCGAAGTAGAAATGTCTAGGGTGGAAGCGAAGGTGTTAGTTGTGTGAGAGAAGAGGTTGGGAAGGGTGGAGGAGAGGGGAAGCTGGCTATGCCATGTATCCAACCAGAAGAGGCAATTAGCCCCATTACCCAGGTTGGTGTGGAAGAGCCGTTTGACGCGTGGTAGGGTTGATAAGACACCAGACCAGAAGGGGGATGGTATGTTTCTGGTGGGGGCATGGAGGACAAGATGAGGGTTTGAGTGGTAGTGAAGAGAGGTAATCCAAGATTTCCAGAGGTAGGAGCCAGGAGTTAGGAACTGCCAGAGCCATTTGGTGAGGAGCGCGATGTTGAAGTCATGAAGATTAACGATTCCAAGGCCGCCGTTTTTCGGGTGCAGGCAAGCAGTCCGCCAGTTCACGAGTCTCTTTATTTTACTGCCATTCCAAAGAAAGGAGCTTCTGATCGAGTCAATTTTTTTGATAACCCAAGATGGAAGCTTGTACAGTGACATCCAGTAAGTGGGGATTGCTGATAGGACAGATTTAACAAGGACTAGGCGTCCGGCTGAGGAAAGGGAGTGAGCTTTCCATGAATGGAGTCTGTTTTTGATTTTGGCTATAAGGGGGAACCAATCAGATCTGTGTAATTTAGTTGGACGGAGGGGGACCCCGAGGTAGGAGATAGGGAAGTGAGCGATCTTGCAGTTAAGCAGGCTGGAACAGATTTGCCCGAGATGGTCAACTTTTCCGAGCATGATGATGGAGCTTTTACTAAAGTTGATGGATAGGCCTGAGATCAGTTCGAAAGAGTATAAAGCTACTTTGAGGCAGTGGATGTGGTTGATCATGGGTGATGCGAATAGAATGGTGTCGTCGGCAAATTGAAGGTTGGATATGACCAGATTTGAGTTGGGAAGTTTGATGCCTTGAAAGATGTTGTTCGAGATCGCTAGCTTGATCATACGGTTGAGCACATCGGCCACCAGAACGAAAAGCAGAGGAGAAAGTGGGTCTCCTTGCCGCAGTCCACGGGCCGATTTGATTAGACCCCCCGAGGATCCATTAATGACTATAGCGGATAGGCTAGAATTGAGAATACAATGTATCCAGTTGCACCATTTTGCTGGGAAGCCTCTATGTTTCATAAGCTCCAAGATGAATTGCCAGTTGACTGAGTCAAAAGCTTTTGAGTAGTCTAGTTTGAGGAGCATACCTGGTGTTGAAGTAGAGTGGCAGAAGGAGATGACCTCTTGGGTCATCGCTACGCAGTCCATGATGTTACGGCCCAAGATGAAAGCGGATTGCTCACTTCCAATTAGAGGGGCGATGAAGGCTTGAAGGCGATTGGCTAGGACTTTGGTTATGATCTTGAAGGTTGTGTTTAGGAGACTAATAGGACGGAAGGACGAAAGGGAAGTGGCGCCAGGGGATTTGGGGAGAAGGATGATATTTGCATAGTTGATGCGGGCCACGGATGATGGGTCGGCATGAAATTCAGAGCACATTTCGATGATGTCGAATTTGACTGTTTCCCAATAGTGTTTGAAGAATAGAGGGCCGAATCCGTCTGGGCCAGGAGCCTTGTCGTCAGACATGCTCTTAAGCGCCGCCCAAATTTCTGCTTCTGTGAAGGGGTGGTCAAGGGGGATGGGAGGGTTCTTCGGGTAGAGCAGGTTCCAGTCAATTGGAGGAAGAGGGGGTGGTGTTTGCCTAGGATGGTTCGGTAGTAGTCGGTGAATAGTTTAAGGATGTCTGATTGGTCTGAGATGGTGTCGTTGTCGAGGGTGATTTCAGGGATGAAAGTGGATCTACGTCTGCCGTTTGCGAGACGGTGGAAGTAAGCAGTGTTCTTGTCGCCTTCCTCAATCCATTTCGCTTTGGAACGCTGTTTCCAACCTATTTCTTCTTGCAGTGACAATCTGTCCAGATCAGCTTCCAGTTTTCTCAGGAGAAATCGGTCTAATTCGGAAAGAGGAGAGGATTCTTCCAGGATATTTAGGTCCAGAATCTCATCTTGGATAGCGGAGATGCGCGAGCGGATGGAGCCCCAAACTGATTTGGCCCAGGGTTTGATGATTTTCCGGAGGGAACGAAGTTTGGAGACGACCCTGGCAGTGGCTGATTGGATGGGGGAGGGCTGGGACCAGATTTCTTTGATGAAGTTATCAAATGATGGCTCCAGGAGCCAGAGGCGTTCGAACCTGAAGGGTCTGATATGACATGTGGGGGATCCCGTGTCTAGGAGGAGTGGGCAATGATCGGAGATAACTGTGGCTAGGCCCGAGACAGTGGAGAGAGGGTGTAAATCCTCCCAGGCCGGGTTGAAGAGGAAGCGGTCCAATTTAGCTAATGAGGGATCTGATCTGCGGTTAGACCAAGTGTAGAGGCGGTTACAGATGGGTGGGTCTATCAGGGAGCAAAGGTTGATGAAGTGGTTGAAGGCTTCAGAGTCTTGGGAAAGGTTGCCCGAGTTCCTATCTGATGGGGATTTGGTGGTGTTGAAATCGCCTCCGACAACCCAAGGGCCATTAATGTGAGAGGAGAAGGTGAGACAGTTCGACCAAAGTTCATTTCGATCTCGAGGGTTTTGTGGGCCATAGATATTGGAGAAGAAGAAGATTGTTCCAGTTTGTAAGTGACGAAGGGCTACATGTAGGGCTGCTGTGTGGTAGAAGGTTTGGCAGTGGGACCACACGGATTCATTCCAAGCTGTCAAAATACCTCCGCTCGAACCGACAGCATTTATGTGGGCCCACCCAGTTAGGAAAGGCCCACCGATCTGTCTGAGTGTGTTGGGGGTTGGGTCTGACAGTTTGGATTCTTGCAGGAAAAGAATGTCTACTTTTTGTGGGGATATGACAAGGCTAAGAGAATGTCTTTTACTGGGGTCTCCCAACCCCCGTGTGTTCCAGGAAATTAGCTTCATTGGGAGAATGATAAGCGCTCCGATTCTAGTGCCTGCATGGAGGTGTAGTGTTCTCCATGCAAGTTCACTCCCATGAAACGTTCCATTTTCTTATTTAAGCTTTTATTAAGAGAGGAAAAGACTACATGTTTAAAGAAACTACCAGGATGTGATGCTGCTCTGTCCAGTCTGGAGCTACGGCGCACAGCCGTTGGAGTGATTGGCTGAGACCACTGAGCGGCCGCTGGAGTGGCTGGCTGAGACCCTTGACTAGTCCTTGGGCGGGCCGCTTGGCTAAATTCTGCTGGGCTAGGAACGGGGAACTGGTGAATGGGAGATTGGGGGTCGGCTTGGGGGGTGGTGTTTTGGATCTGCACCGGGAGGGATTGGGTATCAATTTGAGGGGTGGAAATACGTGGCAGATGGGGTGGGGATGCGGCATCAGGGGGGTTGGGATCTGCTGGAAGAACAGGGATGAGAGGTCTAAATCAGAGAAAGGGTCCCACCTATGCTCTTGGACTGGCCATGGGTCCCAGCCCCTTGGACCCACCACTTCAAATGACTGATCATAGTGTTGGCCGGGCGCCGGCGGGGAGCCAGAGAAGATTGGGGAGTAATTCATGACGTCGAATCTGTCTTCCGACTCTAAGTCTTCGATCGGGATGTGGTGCTCAAATAGGGGGAAATTTCTCTCGTAATCCAACCCCAGCAGGTGGTTCTCCGGGCGCCTGTTTGGATGTTCGTACTCCCATCTTTCGATATTTAGGAGGTATTCCGAGTTGTTGAGGACGGTGACAAAGGATGATGGAGTGATGATGCCACTGAAGAATTGTATTTGAATGTATAAAAAACGATGATCAAGTTCCGCCCATTCGCAGTCATCTTGGGCCAGGAATCTACCCACTGGCTTGACTGCTTCAGAGATGGCTTATGGGTTGAAGCGAAGGAGCTCCGGGAAACCTGAGATTCTCGCCCACGATGGTGGGTCCAAGGATGGCGCAGGACGGTCGAGCTCAGACCAAGACTGGAATTGCACGGTTCCTCCGGCCCTAGAGATGGTCGATCGCTGGAGGATTTGGTCTCTGATTGAGAATGTAGGGCAGTAGAAGATGAAGCTGGTGTTGGTCTGAAGCCAAAGTGGCCAGTCTCTGTGATGGAAGGTGGAGGATAGAGTTTGGTGAAGAGAGTCTATAGACCATGTGCCAGAGATGATGTTAGGGATGAGGAGCAATGTTGGGTCCGCCATTGAGAATGTTTTAGAATTCGAGAATGTGTTATGATGTTGCTTAGGGGATTGGGGCAGACTATGTGTAGCTACGGGGGATATGGGTTGCATTGGGGAGCTGAAAGGTTTCGTTTGAGCTGAGAGGAGATGTGACTTTGGGGCCCAGCGAGCAGAGGTGGGTTTGTCTTTAGTGGGAGAGGAATGGACTTTGCTGATTTTACGAGTCAGAGTCTGATTGAGAATTTTATCGGGACAGTGCGATTGGGGATGCCCAAAAAATCCGCACTTATAGCATATCTTTGCATCCCGACAAAACTGCGCCACGTGTCTAAGGCTTGCACAGCGAAGGCAACGGTTTTCCTGCTTCAGAAATTCAACCGTTTGGCGAACGTTTTTGTATTGCGGCAAGGGGTGGCGACGCTTGGCCGGAGGATTGGGCAGGAGAGGGGAGCGAGGAGCGGAACCCGCTACCTGGGCGTAAGTCTTGGCGGCGGGGATCTCGATACAGAGAGGTTGATTGGGTCCGGGCGGAGGCAAAGGGGCTCGAGATGGGATCGCGTGATGGCATGGGGCGGCAGAGGAGGAGGGAGGGGGGAGGGGTCTACCAGAACGGAGTTGTATTTGCTAGGGACGAAGGAGATCGGGGGTACTGGGTGGGGAGAGGGCGCCATTATTGATATTTTGAAGGTTCCTTCGAAGGGTTATAGCATAAAATTGTGAATGGGAACTTAAAATTATATGTATAACCCCGAGTTAAAAGTAAAATGTGAATGGGATTGATTGTAATTAATTATTAAACTCATACTTAATTAAATAATAATTACCCTATATGCCTGAATTATGATTGAAAAAGGATTTCAAAATATTTAAGATAATACAGTTTAGGGAAAAGTGTTCGATTTTTCAAAATACAACCATGGCGACTATCGCTATGGATACCATAACATTTCAAACTAGTTTTTACTAGTCTAATACCCATCAAAACTTTTCTTTTGACTTACTTTATAAAACATAGTAGGAAGTTTTGGAAACTAGAAATAAAATTTGAAACTTTAATACTTTTTTAGTAAATCAAAATAGAAAACATAACTTTAGTTTAAAGGGATTTCAAGTCACTTTAACAAGTCAAGATGCTAACTTTCTTAGCATATACAACACATACATGATTAAACATCTATTTACATGCCATAATAACAAACAATAAGCAAGGTCACATTTTTCAACCATTCACAACATTTAGACTTCAATTTCAAGTCTAATTCAACATCACATACAAGCACCTATATACCAAAACAAAACTACCAGTATAATTAAACAAACAACCAATATTATACAACAATAATAAACAACATAATTAAATGTTTAAAATTTCTCTAAATAAGTGAGTTTTACATACCAAAATTTTACGAAAACAAACAAAATCACCACTCGAACTTGGATTGGCCTTAGATCTTGGATCCTACTTGGTAAAAATTGGATTTTTAATCTAGTTAAGAGCTTTTGGGTTCGGCCTAGGAGGGTATATGGGCCTGGCCTTGGATGATTTAGGGTGATGTGGATTTGTTTTTGAAGAAAGAGGGGTGTAGGAAGAAAACAAAGGACTTTTAAATAATTTTAAAGAGTTTAGAAGTAAAAAATGACTTGGTTTTTAATTTTTCAAAAAAAGGAAGCCATTGAAATGTTTTTAGGAGCTTAAGGTAGAATAAGATAATTTTTGAAAAAGCGAGAAATGAAATGGAAACGAGAGAGGGAAAAGTGGAAAAAAATGTATACAAAGTGAGATAATTAAATTACCATAAAGCCCTTAAGTACATTACCCTCTATTCATTTTAGTGCAACATCCTCTCTACCCCCTCTTACCTTGTTGCATACGCAACTCACCAATGCTCCCCTTTTATCCAACATGCCATTCACTTCCATGTACCATGATGTTAAGTTTAATGTGACTTTTCTTTACTTTTTATTTTAAATTTAAATTTTTGGAAAAAGTGTCACATCTCTCTTATACTTACGTAAGTAGCAAATATTCACCATTTACCATCCTTAACCATGTATACATTATTTGAATATGTAGGTGTACATGTATACTAAGGTGTTCGCTACATCTTAAACAATTTTTAGATGATAAAGAATTGAAAATTTTGAAAAAGCTTTTCGGTCACATTTTCTATTTTCCTTTGAACTAATTATTTTTGTAAACATATTTTGAAAACCATTTCACCATCACTGGTTATAAATTAAAAGGGTTAATGAAATCCATAAATTAATTATTTAAATATATATTAAATATCCTTATTTAAAGTGATTAAATTTCGGGTCGTTACATTACTGAAATGGAAGTGTCGATGCCAATGATAGTAAATTTTGTCGCTTGGAATTAAGATAAGTTTTTATACTCATTAGTATATCCAATGTCTTTGCATGACAAGTATATCCTATTTATCAACTTATTTTTCTAGATGGATTGTTTGTTGGGATTATTAGATTGATTTTGTGTTGGTTAGTGAAATCATGGGTATATTGAGACGTTAGAATGCAAAGAAGATGCTGTTCGGTTGCATTTTAATTTGCATAGTTTAGTTAAAAGTTGTGTGCATTGTACAGATGGAAGAATTCGATGGAAATTGACTCGACAAGTTTGAAAAGTTTTGAAAAAGTATTTAACGATTTTCAAATTTTATTAAAAGTATTTAGAAATACAATTTACTAAAATTTCATTCAATTTAGCAATTTTCATATTTAAATTTATAAATATAAATATAGTTTTCTTTTGGTTATAAAACCCTTTTAAAATCAATATTATAATATATTAAAAGTTTGGAATTGTTTAAATGCAAAATATAATATATTGTTATTATATAATATATATTATGAAAATAATAACATTATTTTAAGTCATTTTTATTATAAAGGTTATTTAAATATTATTGAAAGATTTTGAATTACAATTTATATTTATTTTGGAAGTATATGAATTCATTTCAAAATAGAATTTCATTATGGTAAAGTTACTTTTAATTCGTAAAGTGATTATGAATGTTTTAAATGTATATAAACAAGGATTTGAAAGTAAATTGTAGTGTTAAATCTTTATTTTTGATACTATATAAATGAGTTGAAATTATTTAATATATAAATGTTTTACTAGTTTTATTAGTTTTAGAATATAAAAATTGATTGAAGAAAAGTTTGATTTAAAATTATTAATTTATAGGAAAAAAGCTATAATTGGTTTTAAATAATTATTTAAAAGTTTATATAATTTTTGAAAATAAGAAATATTTTCTACTTAATATTATTAGAACTTTAATATAATTTTTTAATCAATAAGTACAGCTAAGAGTATAAGATGTTTTTTTTACATATTTGTTTAAATGAAATTTTACTACACTTCTATGATTTCTTATTTCTTCCACATTGATTTTTGGTGTTATGAATGATTCACCATTAGATATTGATTTGATAATTGCTTTTGATGTGCTTTCATATGGTGATGACATCCTTCTATTTAATTTTGTGATATTTCATTCTATGTGATGAGAAATCTGAATAAACAGAAGTATAATACCATTTGATATGGGACTTTCAGTAATATTTCTTCGGTTATTATTTGGACTCGTTATATAGAATATTATCGAGTTCGAGTGTAGTTTATAAACAATGAATAAATGATTGAGTATCATGGAGTGGTATGGGACGTTGTTGCGATATTTATCCTGTTATTCATTATAAATAGATGACACTCGGATGACGGGAATAGTACGATGAGATTATACTTACGTGAGGTGATACTTATATGTGTGAGCTGGGTAGGTACCCTTATATTTATTAATATTGTGTGCCACTATCATGATATGCTCCTATTATTGGCATTGGAGAGAACCAAATGGCTAGAGTCCACCCAAGGAGCCGGATCTTGGGGTCACGCCCCAGATCCATGATGCCCTTATTGAAAATTATATTTAGCGCGCATCACGGAATTTGGGTTAGATGACCTATAAGGTAGGTGCCCTATAGCCCTTTGTGTCATATAGGCCAGCGGTCTGTTACCTATAGGAGCAAAGCAGGGTCATGACTGAGGTTACACGTAGACGAGCCATTATTGAATATGTGTCACTATGATTATCGAGGTAACTGAAGAATTTATGATAGATCCAGTTAGATGACCCTGGGCTCTTAGAGCAGGCATACGGCCATCAGTCTCCTTTCTGGTTCCAACAGAGTGGTAGATTGGTATATATTATTGTTACACCTCACTTAAGTATAGATGTGGGTTAGGCGACCTAGGATTAGGTTACCCACGTATTAATGCATATATGACTTTACTTGGTACTTCTTATCTATCGTACAGTCATTCCCAGGATTAGGTTACCCACATATTGAGGAGATTAGATTATATCTAGATAGGTGTCCAGAGTATAGTGGATTCTCACATCTTTTACTGTATATAATTTTTTAGATAAGTGGCCTATATTTTATACTGATGTTGGTATTCTGTTACTCAAGATTGAGAGATATACTTTGGCATTGCTGTTTGCTAGCCTAACTATACCTGACGGTATCTCATATTTGATGATTTATGTACTTTGATGAGGATTCTAAATATGGATGATTCACCAATTTGATATTGTTTCAATTGGATAATATTTGATGTGATTTTATTTGGGAGATGACATCTTTATACTTCGTTTCGTGATTGTTGCTATTTTGAAATACTACTGTTATTATTTCATCACCATTATACTATGCATATACTATATCAATATATGTGTTGACCTCTATATTTGGATATAGTCTGACCCATGCGTTATTTATAATACTCGGGTAAGTCCGAGACATTTCGGGTTTAAGGACATACTTTGTATATTTTGTATTATATATTATCGCTACGATTGACTCTGTGATATTTGGTATTTACTGTATACTATGTATTGTTATATCCTAAAGGTACATGTGTATAATAATTTGTGCCGATACTGAATATGTTTTGTAGTAAAGATATATCTGATGTTTAAATATGTACTAGTAATAGCCCAAGGTAATATTCATGTGTGTACCTCATATAGCCTCATTATCTGTATTATCTGATAGTATTACTCAGTAATACTCTTGGATAGTACGAGTGTAGGTGTGGAGTGTTTCATAACATTCTCGACCAATGCTTTGATTACCTCGAATTGGTTCGATCCCATTCTCCATGAGGAACTTCATCAAGCATCAAAGAGCTACTACTACTCTTAAACTAGCATGGTCGGTCGACCCAAGAAGGCATTATACATCGAAAATTCATCAACACTCACAAACTTCTGAACTCGCACAATCTTGTGGTCTTCATCACCTAACTCCATGGCCAAGTCTATAGTCCCAATGGTTTCCTTTGCATCTCCAATAAATCCTTAAATCCTGGACTTTCAAGGGTTAATGCTCTTCGAATTGATTCTCATCTGATCAAAAGCCTTTTCAAATAAAATATTCACTAAGCTTTCATAATCCACTAAGACTCGGTGCACAGTAGCTGGGCCCATAATGGTTGTTATCACTATAGGATCAAAGGTTGGCACTTCAATCCACTCGGAATTCCTATTACGAAAGACTGTATCATCAGTCATCAACCTCTGCCGCTTGGTCAGAGATCCATCCTCAATAACATAGCAGCTCTCCTACGGTACATGCTTCAAGGAATTCACATATCGCTCGATCTCATTTCATCTTATCTCCATTGGATGGGGTCCTCCAGTATCACGTTAATAACGATTCTTCCATGAGGTCACCTAGGCCCCTCTCCACTTGGTCTGGGCTGATTCCCTTAGGCGTTTGACCCTTGGTGTAACATCCCATATCTGGAGACCCAAAGCTAAGTGCTACAGATGCTGCAGTCATCCATAGTATTAACTTCCGGTGACCAAATACGGTAATGTTAATGGTATCCATAATATCAGAAGCACATGAATATGAAACAAATCACAGATTTCAAAACAACATTTTTTTCATTACAATTCAAAAACATGTTTCATATTCAAATTACACAATCCCGGTTATTTGATATTAATACTATACATCTCGGTTATTTGATATTAAGTGAGACTACGCGGCTTTGTAGAATGGGTTTCCCCTCACTAATATCCTTTTAAAACATATCTTTTGTGAACCTTTTTCCTGCAACCAAAACTGGTTAAAACTGTAAAGCATTATCATGTAAACATGCATATCAAGTAATAAATGGACTATCTGTCTGAACACTATAGTTTTGTTTGGCTAACTATTAACCTTTGGCCGACTCGGGCCTACCAGAAAATATAAGCAAAATAATCTAACATTTGTTAGACACTCCTCTTCTGGACGGTCTGTCCTTAACTACCTGTTAAATACTTCTCTTCTGGATGGTCTGTCCCTAATTCTCCCAGGTCACTTGATCCTAATGGTTTTGCGGGCTCACCAATAACCTATTTGTATACAAACATATATTCCCTTCTTTGTGTAATCATAATTTTAGTCTTACCTGTGAAAAATCCCAACACATTAGAATTTTGGACAAAATTAGCTGGGGCTAATAGCTAATGTATAGGGTGTGACTATATACCGGTCTTTCTGGTATTCTAATATTTGAGTCATTTTACTTGGGGAAACCTTCCCTTAAATTTTCCTTGAAAACCTTTTCAAAATGATTTAAAACCTTTAATTCAAACTCAGACAAGGAAAATACATATACTCTATGCTTTACTCAAAATCACCTTGCCATGTTATATATATACTATACCTAAACCTTTGTTGATGAAAACATTTAAACCTTTGAAAGTACCCCTTTCGAATCCATTGAAAGTACCCCTTTCGAATTCATTGAAAGTACACCTTCCAAAACCAAGTAAAATTCTTTATTCAATCTAGGCCGAAAGGCCAAAACCTCCCATTCGAAATCATTTTAGAAGCCTTTCGAAATCACTGAAAAAGCTTCCTTTTGAAAGCTTTAGAACAATAGAACCTTAGACATCTTTCTCTTAAAACATTTTAAAACCGCCTTTCGAAAACATTGGAAAACCTTTCCTCTTAGACCTTTCGAAACCATTGGAAACCTTCCTTCAAAACCTTTGGAAGTCATTGGGGAACCACCCCTTCGAAACCTTCGTTTAAAACTCGAAAGCATTAAAACACTAAACCTTTCGAAAGCCATTGGGTTCAAATTAAATATGTGGAAACCTTTCGAAACCATTCAAAATTTAATCCTTCGACACCTTTGAAAACCGTTTCGAACGAAACCATTTGGATTATGCCTTCAAGTAGAGCAAAAGGATCAGAAACCCATTTGAGTCGAAAGCATTCCTTTCGAAAGCTATTCCAAGTAAAGAAGTGATGGTGTCGAAACCAACCTTCCGGAAGCATTGGAGAAGTGGCTAAGTTTTTTAAACACAGTATACCTTTCGAAACCATTGGCTTCGAAAGGTAAGAAAAGCGGCAGTTGGGGGTTTCGACCCCTTTGAAATCATTACCTAAAACAAAAGAGTGCAACCCATTCGAAACCATTTCTTTAAAAAAATTACCAGGTCGGAAGCCAACCCAGTCGAAGGTAAACCCTTCGAAAGCAAAGCAGGCGCAACTTCATTTTAAAACAAAGGCATGCTTCGACCCTATCGGAACCCTACGTTTTGATCTTGTACCCTCCGCATTTATCCAATTCACTACGTACCAAGTGTATTGATACCATGCGCATTGGTTTCTAAAGCAATGATGGTGAAATGTCTAGGTTTGAACCCTTGGTGCCAAAAGTGGCGAAACAGGCTAAAAACAAGTAAATTTTGTCTTTAACTTAAAAGAGAAATACTTTTTGACTAACCTGCTATGTTTGTCAAATTTTCATTGGTTACTAAATTTCTTTTTCAAAAGTGCTGCGAAGATTTTAAAAACAAACAATAATTTTATTTTATAAAATACCCCTTCTCCTTTTATAAATATATAAAACATTTAAGTTCCATACCTCAAATAACTTTATATATTCACTAACACACTTAGGAAAATTCTACAAAAATTCTAGAAAATCATTTTCAATATGTTTTCCAACATACATAAATTTCAGACCCAAATAAATAATTATTTAGCCGTAAATAATTTATAACCCAAACAATCATTTTCCTCACTAGAAAATTAATATAAAATCCATAATAATTCGGAAAATTATAAAAATTGAAACCGATCCCTAAAATATCATTTCTGATCTAAATCTAAAATCACAGGGCATTTGGATGTCATTTAACAAGGTTTTCTAATCAAAACATTTCATAAAATCTATATGAACAAGCATAAATCGTCAACAAGCATATATGAACATTTAACCATTCAAAATCATGGCATAAACTTGCAAAACACTTCGGGTTTAACTTAAAACCGAAAATAATTAGAAAAATGAGATGTAGTCATTATTCACCTTCGCTTGAGATTTAGGATTTGAGATTTGAATAGCTTTTAATTCGATTAATCTTCTTCCTTAGCTTTTTCTTCCTCTTGTTCTCTAAAATGTTGGTCAGCCTCTAATTATTAATTTTTGCAAATGAGAATGAATGAGAGAATACACGACTAAGGGGTTTATGGTTTAGGGTATAATGCCTTTTCCCATTTTGCCCTGCCTATTTCCTAACCCTTTTTATCTCTTTTATTTTATGTTATCTCATTTTGATTTACTCATTAACATGGCACAGCTAACCTTATTAATCACAAATCTCAATCCATTACTCATCTTACATTATTTTATTTTATTTAACTAATTAAATATCCTAAATAGTGTTACTAAAAATATGAGATGTTACAGACTCCCCTCCTTAAAGAATTTCGTCCTCGAAATTATGATAAGATATACATCTAAACAATCAAAGGTAAAACATACCATCAAACAAATCAGGATAAGCATCTCTCATCCTATTCTCAACCTCCCAAGTACAGTCTCTCTCATCATCACTCCACTGGACTTTCACTAATCTGATTTTCTTGTTTCGTAGCCTCTTCTCATCTCTCACAACTATACGAATCATCTTTCTAACTATAGTCAAGTTCGGTTCTACTACTAAATCCTCTAACATAGTCGGTGCTATAGTCGTCTAAAGGTCTCTAACACACTTTCTTAGATGAGAAACATGGAAAACATCATGGACTCCTGTCAAACTGTTGGTAACTCTATTCTATATGTGAGTTTCCCGATCCTCTCTATAATATGGAATGGACCAACATATATCGGTGCTAATTTTCCTGACGTCCCGACTCGTACCACACCCTTCATCAGTGATATTTAATGAAAACCCTGTCTCCAACTGAGAGCTCTAGGTCTTTACGCCTCTTATCTGCGTAACTTTTCTATCTGGATTGAGCTTCCTTCATTCTTTCTCAGATCAAATCAATCTTCCCTGATGCCTCCCTAACCAAATCTGGACCACACCAATCTGTCTCCAGTTTCCAACAAACATGCTGGGAATTTGCATGACCTTCCATACAAATCTTCAAAAGGTGCCATTCCTATGCTAGTATGATAACTATTATCATAGGAAAAATCAACCAAATGCAGATGATCTTCCCAAGGTCCCCCAAAGTCCAACACACAAGCCCTCAGTAAACGAGTACCTTATTGATTCACTCTGTCTGCCCATCCGTCTGAGGGTGATATGCAATACTCATTTTGAGCTTAGTGCCTAATACATCCTGTAGACATTTCCAAAATTCGCTTGTGAACAAAGCATCTCTGTCACTGACTATGCGCTACTAGGAACTCGTGTAGTCTAACTATGTTCTTCAAAAACAACTTACCTAAAACAGGTGCCGTCCTAGTTGACTTAACTGAAATGAAATCGGCACTCTTGGTTAATCTATCCACTACGACCCATATACTTTCATTTCCTCTACTAGATCTTGGCAACCCATCTATGAAATCCATAGAAACAGAATCCCACTTCCAAACCGGAATATCTAATGACTGAAGCAACCCACTTGGCTTCTGATGCTCGGCCTTTACTTGTTGACAGTTCAAACACTGCTTAACCCATAAGCCAACATCTCTTCATTCATTCCCAGAAGAAACTTCTCTTCATGTCCTGATGCATCTTTGTTCCTCCTGGATGAATAGTGAACTTCGAAAGATGGCATTCCTCCAAAACTTTCTTCCTTATGTCTCCTACATTCGGAACACATAACCTACCTTTCTTTCTCAACCATACATTTTGGTCAAGACTGAAATCCCTAAAGTCATCGCTCTTGGTTCCATCCCTTAACTTCTGATCCGGTCAACTAATACTGGATCCTCCTCCTATTTAGAAGCAATCTTTTTTATCAACACTGGTCAAACTTCTAAACTAGATAACACAACAGATTCTTTACTAGACCTAACTTTAGATCTCCGCTGCACCCTGCAAGTCGACAACTCATCCAGATCTTTTCACTCTTTTATCATTGCCAACACTACATTCTGATGCCTTCTGGAAAGTGCATCTGCAACCTTATTACCTTTCCCCTATGTGTACTCAATACCAAAATCATAAGCAGCAATAAACTCTAACCACCTGTACTGTCTCATGTTCAGCTCCTTCTAAGAGAACAAGTACTTCAATGACTTATGATCTGTATATAACTCAAATCGCTCTCCCAAAAGGCAATGTCTCCACACCTTCAAGGAAAAAATCACTGCAGCTTACTCCAAGTCATGTGTTGGGTATTTAACTTCATGTGGTCTAAGCTGTCTAGAAGCGTAGGCAATCACTTTACCTCTCTGCATCAACATAGCTCCTAATCTAGTTCCACACACATCTGTATAAACTACCAAATCGTGATTCCCCTCCAGAACCACTAACAAAGGTGCATGGGTCAATAAGGCATTCAAGCTCTGGAATGCTTCCTCACATTTATCGATCCATACAAACTTCACATCCTTTCGCGTTAGCGTGGTCATCGGTGCTGCTATTCTCGAGAAATCCTTAATAAATCTCCTGTAATATCCATCCAATCCAAGAAAACTCTTTATCTCAGTCACTGTCTCGGGTCTCTTTCAATTATTCACCACTTCAATCTTAGTCGGATCTACCGACAACCCTTTCTCTGAGACTACACGACCAAGAAACTTTACTTCCTTCTTCCAAAAATGGCACTTTGAAAACTTCGCCTTAAGCTAATGCTGCCTCAGAGTCTCAAGCACAACTCTAAGATGAACTTCATGCTCCTTCTCATCCTTAGAGTATACCAGAATATCATCTATGAAAACCAACACGAACCTATCCAAGTGGTTTCGGAAAATCTGGTTCATCAAATCCACAAAGAATGTCGGCGCATTAGTGAGTCCGAACGGCATAACTAACCATTCGTATGATCCATATCTTGTCCTAAACAACATCAAAGGTATACTATCTTCTGCTACTCTAAGCTGATGAAAACCTATCGCCAAATCCAACTGGGAAAATACATTAGCTCCACTCAACTGATCAAACAAATTGTCAATCCTAGGCAATGGATTTCGATTCTTTATCGTCTTCTTATTCAACTTACGATAGTCGATACATAGCCTTAACGATCCGTCCGGCTTCTTAGCAAATACTGCAGCTACTCCTCAAGGTGAACTACTAGATCTGATAAAGCTCTTGCCTTCCAAATCCACTAATTGTACCTTCGACTCTCTCATTTCTGTAGGTGTCATCCTGCTTGGCGGTCTACTCACCGGTTCTGCTCCAGGACCAAATCTATCTGAAACTCAATGGCTTGTTTCGGTGGCAACCCTAATACCGGCTCGAAAACATCTACGAATTCTCTAACCATGATAACGCGATTCAACTCATCCTCTAACTCCACAACACCCAACAAAGCATTCACCTCATAGCTAGGGTTTTCTACGGTATAAACTACCCGACCAGTACAGTCTGGGTGTCTAAGTGATATTTTTCTACCATGGCAAAATATCCTAGTATCATACTCACTCAACCAATCCATACCCAATATAATTTCGAACCCTACAAAGTCAAACATATGCAAACTCCAAATAAAGGTATGACCTAACAAATCAAACTCTGGGCGGTCACACTTCATCCTAAGCGTTGCATACCCTCCTATTGGATTTGCAATCCTTAAGGATGTAACTAAATATGAGGGTTCTAGGTTAAGCTTATCTACCAAACATCGAGATATAAAAGAATGCGATGCACCGATATCAAACAAAACGCTAACAGATATACCATGAATCTGAAGCGTACCTCCCAATACTGCCTTTCCCTTCTCTTGAGCAGTTGACTTTGAAGTAGCAGGCTCTAATGCATACACCTTGCCATTTCCATCCTTAGCGGGCTCCTTGCATTAATTCTTATAGTGACAAATCTGATCGCTGTTATAGCGCCTGATATTCTTTTTCCCAGTTGCTTCCTTCGCCTATCCAGTATGACACTCATTAGCAAAATGTCCCTTCTTATTGCACTTATAGCAAACCACCTCAGACTTTCCTTTCTTCGTTGCCCCACCTTTTTTAGCATCCTTCTTATGAAAGAACTTCCTCTTTTGGCTCTGCCCCACCTGGACCTCCTTAGCCTTATTCTTCTCCAAACAAGAAAGCATTTCTTCATGTCTCAAAGCCATCTCCACAACCACATCACAAGGGTCTCTAATACGAGGTAAGGTGGCCCTTGCTAACTTAGGCTTCAAACCTCTGAAAAACTTCTCATTTCTCTTCATTACTGTATCCACAGTAGCATAACCATATCTTGCTAACGCCTCAAACCTACTAGCATGCTCCAAATTGACATTTCTCCTTGCTCTAACTCAGCAAACTTTCTGATCAAAATAGACTGCGCCATCACCGACATGAATCTCTCCTGAAACCTCCTCTTAAACTCTGCACATGTCATCGTCTCTTCATCCACACCAACATTCACACTATTCCACCAAATAAAGCTGCTCCTTGAAGCTATCTCGAAGCAAGCTTCCTCTTTTGCTCATCATTGAGCCCCACGTCAGCAAAAATCCTTTCATAGTGCAATAACCAGTTTTCTACTTCTATAGCATCCTTAATCTCGATAAATGGCTTCCCACCAAGCCTAGCATAGTCCTCACTCAAATTAGCATAATGGTTGACCACGAAGCTTCCTGAACTCCTCCTCCGACATTTCCTCCAATAACTCCAGCAACAATTCGAACTTGCTTCATGTTCATGAAAAACTGATACATAGCCCGCATATCTACTTGTGGGACTCTAGCATCAACATTTTTAGCTTGAGCCTGACCTTGGGTCCTCCTCGTATTGGGTTAGGAATTTCCATTTATGGTAGTGCTATCCCCTCCTAGGTTAACTCTGCCTCTTCTTGCATCCATATCTATATTCAAGCCCCATGAGATACAAAAGAATAGCATAACAGATATAGAAAACTAGAAATATAATTATACTTATATATAGCAAATACAAGTACGTTACTATAGCGTTATTCCATACCCCGATCTTACTTTGAATCCTTAGGACTATGTATTCAAAAATCATTTTTAGTTAAAGTTTTTCATCAACCTATGCTCTGATACCAAGTTGTAACATCCCCTATCTGAAGGTCCGAAGCTAAACGCTGTAGATGCTGCAGTCATCCATAGTATTACCTTCCGGTGAACAAATATGGTAATGTTAATGGTATCCATAATATCAGAAGCACATGAATATGAAACAAATCACAGATTTCAAAACAACATTTTTTTCATTACATTTCAAAAACATGTTCAATATTCAAATTACACAATCCCATAAAGTCTCTCAGGCAAAGATCAAATATAATTACTACATAAATACGCCAAGAGCAGCATATGATGATGCCCCCTTGATTGACCAGAGTACTATATATAGTCATAATTGACTAATTACGCACAACAGAATCAAAAAAAATAAAACAGCGACTCCTAAATAGCTATCCGTCAGCTACCTGCTCATCTCTGGAAGCATTATTCGCCAACCTACTAATAACCTGTAAACCTCAACCCTCAGCCTACTGAAATTAATTTTGAGCATCCGAGAGTTTAAGTGTAAAACATAAACTTTGAGTGAGACATAAAGCTTGGCGTGAATAATACTATACATCTAAGTTATTTGATATTGAGACCACGACACTTAGCGGAACAGGTTTTCCCTCACTAATATCCTTTTAAAACATATCTTTTGCAAACCGTTTTCCTACAACCAAAACTGGATAAAACTGTAAAGCATTATTATGTAAACATGCATATAAGGTAATAAATGGACTATCTGTCCGAACACTACAGTTTTATTTGGCTAACTACTAACCATCGGCTGACTTAGGCCTACCAAACAATATAAGAAAAATAATCTAACATATGATAGACATTCCTCTTTTGGACGGTCTGTCCTTAACTATTTGTTAAATACTTCTCTTTTGGACGGTCTGCCCTAATTTAACATCTTCTAGGGTCACATGATCCTAATGGTTTTGCGGTCTCACCAATAACCTATCTGTATACAAATATATATTTCGTTCTATATGTAATCATAATTTTAGTCTTACCTATGACAAAGCCCTACACATTGGAATTTTGGACTAAATTAGCTGGGGCCAATAGCTAATGTATAGGGCGTGACCCTATACCAGTCCCATCTGGTATTCTAATATCTGATTCATTTTACTTAGAGAAACCTTCCCTTAAATTTTCCTTAAAAACCTCTTCAAAATGATTTAAAACCTTTAAATCAAACTCACATAAGGAAAATACATATACTCTATGCTTTACTCAAAATCACCTTGCCATGTTATATATATACTTTACCCAAACCTTTGTTGATGAAAACATTTAAACCTTTGAAAGTACCCCTTTCGAATCCATTGAAAGTACCCCCTTCGAAACCAAGTAAAACCTTTTTTCAATCTAGGCCAAAAATCCAAAACCTTCCTCTAGAAACTATTCATAGAAGCCTTTCGAAATCATTGAAAATCCTTCCCTTTGAAAGCTTTAAAACCTTAGACATCTTTCTCTTAAAACATTTTAAAACTACCTTTCAAAAACATTGGAAAACCTTTCCTCTTAGACCTTTCGAAACCATTGGAAACCTTCCTTCAAAACCTTTCGAAGTCATTGGGGAACCACCCCTTCGAAACCTTCATTTAAAATCCTTTGGAAAGCATTAAAACACTAAACCTTTCGAAAGCCTTTGGGTTCAAATTAAACATGTGGAAACCTTTCGAAACCATTCAAAATTTACTCCTTCGAAACCTTTGAAAACCGTTTCGGTCGAAACCATTTGGATTATGCCTTCAAGTAGAGCAAAAGAATCAGAAACCCATTTGAGTTAAAACCATTCCTTTCAAAAGCTATTCCTAAGTAAAGAAGTGATGGTGTCGAAACCAACCTTCCGAAAGCATAAGTGGCCAAGATTTTAAAACAAAGTATACCTTACGAAACCATTGGCTTCGAAAGGCAAGAAAAGCGGCAGTAGGGGGTTTCGACCCCTTCGAAAGCATTACTTAAAGCAAAAGAGCACAACCCATTTGAAACCATTGCTTTAAAACAATTTGACCAGGTCAGAAGCCAACCCAGTCGAAAGCAAACTCTTCGAAAGCAAAGCAAGCACAACTTCATTTTCAAACAAAGGCATGCTTCGACCCTATCGGAACCCTATGTTTCGATCATGTACCCTTCGCCTTTATCCACTTTGCTACGTACCAAGTATATTGATACCATCCGCATTGGTTTCGAAAGCAATGATGGCAAAACATCTAGGTCGGAACCCCTAGTGCCGAAAGTGGCAAAACAGGCTAAAAACTAGTAAATTTTGTCTTTAACTTAAAGGAGAAATACTTTTGGAATAACCTGCTATGTTTCTCAAATTTTCATTGGTTACTAAATTTATTTTTCAAAAGTGTTGCCAAGATTTTAGAAATAAACAATAATTTTATTTTATAAAATACCCCTTCTCTTTTATAAATATATAAAACATTTAAGTCCCATACATCAAATAATTTTATATATTCATTAAAACACTTAGGAAAATTCTACAAAAATTACAAAAAATCATTTTCAATATGTTTTCCAACATATATAAATTTCAGACCCAAATAAATAATTATTTAGCCGTAAATAATTTAAACCCAAATAATCATTTTCTTCACCAGAAAATTAATATAAAATTCACAATAATTCAGAAAATTACAAAAATGGAAACCCATCCCTAAAATATCATTTTTGATTTAAATCTAAAATCGCAAGGCATTTGGATGTCATTTAATAAGGTTTTCTTATCAAAACATATCATAAAATCTATATGAACAAGCATAAATCATCAACAAGAATATATGAACATTTAACCATTCAAAAACATAGCATAAACTTGCAAAACACTTTGGATTTAACTTTAAACCGAAAATAATTAGAAAAAGGGGATGTAGTCGTTATTCACCTTAGGTTAAGATTAAGGATTTGAGATTTAAATAGCTTTTGATTTGATTAATCTTCCTCCTCGGTTTTTTTTCCCTATGTTCTCTAAAATGATGGCCGGACTCTAAGTTTTAATTTTAGCAAATGAGAATGAACGAGAGAATACATGGCTAAGGGATTTATGGTTTAGGGTATAATTATTTTCCTTGTTCCCATTTGCCCTTGATTATTTCCTAACCCTTTTTATCTATTTTATGTTATCTCATTTTTATTTACTCATTTACATGGCACGGCTACCCCTATTAATCACAAATCTCAATCCATTAATCATATTACATATTTAATTTAACTAATTACATATCCTAAATAGTGTTGCTAAAAATATGGGTTGTTACACTTGGGGTCTAACATTTTATCCACTGTCTTGCGACTCTCTAACATATTACTGCAATTTCCTTTTACGGATAAACTCCTCAACAATATCCTTTAATTTATGACACTCATTCATGTTGTGTCCATAGGTTTCATGGAATCGATAATACTTTCTGAAACATCTCTCAGCTTCCATTGCCTCCCTCCAAGGTGGCTTTCTATATTTCTTAGTTCCTTGTATAGCAAGGTATGTATTTTTGAGCGCATCGTTCAAAGGCATGTACTCCTCTGATCTCATATTCCTTGGACGCTTTTTGCATCATTTTGCCTCCTCCAATGCCTTAATTCCTCTTTCTCATGTTTTTAGAATTCTCAATCCTCACAGCTATATTACTAGGAGCCTCATCGATCTGCTTAACAGCTACATTAGTTTGAATAACTTCCTTTGATTATGCATTGCCAGCTTTTCGAAAGCAAGGTTTTCCTCTTCCAAGCATAAGAACTAGTTAGCCTATCGGTGGAACTCCTCCATAGTAGTTGGTTATTTCATCCTCGGCCACTTTCCAAAATCTATATCTAGATGTATCCTCCGAATCAAAGCCATTAACACCATATCCTCATTCATATTGTTTACCTTCGTGATCACAATGTTAAATCTATTTAGAAAAAGCTTTAATGACTTTTTAGGTCCCTAAGAAATGCTCAACAAGGAGATCACATCCTTGGTCGAGCAGTATGGAGCCTAAATGCTATAGAAACTTCTTAGCCAATTCATCAAAAATTAAGATGGACTTCAGCGTGAGTCGAGTGAACCATATCGACACAACACTATCTAAAAATGGGGAAACACCTGCATTGAAATACATCTATCGCTCTGGCACCATCCATGTGCCACTTATACCTGAATAAATGCTGCCTAGGATCAGTAATCCCATTGTATGATGACATTAAAGGCATTATAAACTTCTTGGGATATTCTTCCTATAAGATATTTTCTTTGAATGGAGTTCTACTAAGCATAGAACCCTAATCTTTATTCTTTCTCCATCAGTTTTCCTCCATCAACCGCTTTATTATATCAGCAATATGCTCCTCACTCACTTGCTGATCCAAAAAATTATTATTAGGAGCAGCATTGAATGACTGACTCCCCAAACGATCTTGGTTCATCCGCTGACCTCTAGGCTCTCCTATATCAGGGAAAGCCACTTCTCAATATCTTCTTTGACATATAGC
The DNA here is from genome assembly GCA_030737815.1 of Allium fistulosum. NCBI lineage: Eukaryota > Viridiplantae > Streptophyta > Magnoliopsida > Asparagales > Amaryllidaceae > Allium > Allium fistulosum. The sequence goes on along the minus strand of CM060904.1, from coordinate 283,709,776 downwards.
CAACTTTGCGGTAGTTTTTCGAACACTAGCATCTAGTGCTCTAACATTCGTCCATCCTCATTGTCAATGTCTTATAGATCATTCTTCGAATCTGGCAGATTAACGGCATCGTGCCGTAGCCCATGGAACTCATCAAAATCATGTCGGTACCGACCTGGTTTTGGTCGGTACCGAAATGAATTTCTCTGGCCTAGCCTTGGCCACTTCCTTTAGCATTCTTCCCTACTGCTCTAGTATCCTACTCCTTCATCTCTTGCTTCCCATCCCTTCTAATCTAACTGAAAGCATATGAATTTTCCAATTTAGAACCAAAAGTTGATGCACCTCTCTTACTCTATCTAGGTCTTTGGGACTGCTGGGTAAGAAAGGCAATGCTAGCATCCATTTATTTAATAAGAGCCTTCTGGCTATCTGCCATTCTTGGATTTAACTCCACCATCATCCTATTGAACTTGACTTTCAACACCATCTCCTTAAGGGTAGATGTTCCTGGCAGAGCTCTTTCCGGTTAAGTACTCTCTTCATTGTGACGAGAAGTTGCATCTTCTCAACCAGCTACAGCTCTAGATTTTCTAGATCTCCTTAATGCCATTACTTAAAATATGAGATTCCATTAGATTTAAGACAAAAAAAACCTTCTGGATCTAACTCATATACACTCTAATCCACAACAGATAGCTAGATCTACGCCTGAGTTCAACTCTCAGTGGAAGGACCAAAATTATTGGGCCAAAAAGTGGCACAACACTCCGAGTAGGTCTAATAACAAATAGCAAGAAAACAGTATGAACACATAGATTTTTATGGTGGTTTGGCAAATTATATGGCCTACATCCACTTTAATCTTATTTAGATTGAGTTTATCACAAGTACAAGAGATTTTCGCGTTAGAACGGGTCTAAACAGCCCCTAGGTGATAAAACATAGGCATGGTTAAGAGAATGAAGAAGAAAAATGGTCGAAAAGTCCTCTATAGGTTGCTCTAGGCTTGCTATTTATAGGAGAATTCCCACCAGAGTCACTAAATTGCCGAAAACCTGGTAAAACTCCAAATCTGAGAAAGTAAGGGGAAGACGAAGTCCCCCGGTCATAAAATAATGTCGTTACAGACATGAATCATGTCAGTACTAAGATGATTTTCTTAGTGCAAAACATTTCCTCTCCTTTACTTCCTCTTATATCTCTAGATCTTCTGGTTAAGAGCACTTTTGTCTTGAGAATCAGGTCATTATCGAGATGTTCTAACACATCTCGTACTTGTTCTTTTCTGTAGAGCTTTTGGGAGTTGCTCAACTACTTCTTTAGAAATGGGCCCCATGATGATCAGTGTAGTCATCTATGCCTTGACCAGTACACAAGAGATTAATATAAGTCACGTAATGAACTCAGTATCGACATAAAATGAGTTCGGCACCGATCTCTTTTCCTTAGTGAACTTGGATTCCAAACTCCATATACCTCTTTCCAGTGTCATTCCAAGTTTGCCACCAAGTTCTTGGACCATTTTGTCTTCATCTTGACGTTTAGATTTGTATGAAAGTCGTTTGGTTTAAATGTTGGATAACATAACCCTTCTTTTAGAGCACCACTTTAGTACCCTTGTTATATTTTAAGTCACACCCTATTATATTTTAAGTCACAATATTTTGTCGAATACTATAATTTTTATAGATATGTTCATATCATATCATATATTTACAAAATATTGGGTCGTTTGACTATTTATGACATAATAAATCAAACATTTAATTAAGGTTAAAATAAATGTTTCACGATAAATTGTAACATCCTGTATCTGGAGGCCAAAAGCTAAGCGCTACAGATGTTGCAGTCATCCATAGTATTAACTTCTGGTGACAAAATACGGTAACAATAATGGTATCCATAATATCAGAAGCACTTGAATATGAACAAAATCATAGATTTTCAAAAGCAACATTTTACTGATTATATTTCAAAAAAAATTCGTATCCAAGTTACATAATCCCATATCATTTCCCAAGTAAAGATTAATTATAATCATTACAAAATGCGCCAAGAGCGACAGATGACGATGCCCCTTTGGTTGATCAAAGCAATATAGTCATATCTAACTTAGTACACAGTGGAAATAAACAAAACAATCTGTAACTCCTAATTAGCTATCCGTCAGCCACCTACTCGTCTCCGGAAGCTTTATTAGCCAAAAAGACTAAAATCTTAACCCTCGGCCTACTCAAATCAATTTTGAGCACCCAAGAGTTTAAGGGGAAACAAAAACTTCGAGTTAGACATAAAGCCCGGTGTGAATAATTCTGTTACATCTTGGTTTACTGATATTAAGTGAGACCACGCCGTTTAGCAAAACGGGTTTCCCCTCACTAATATACTCTTTATAACATATATTTTGCAAATCCTTTCCTGCAACCAAACTGGTTAATAAAACTGATTATATCAAAATAGCATATCCTTTATGCTAATAAATGGACTATCTGTCCATAAAACAGGTAATAAGTAGACTGTCTGTCCACAACATAATAGCAAGGTCTGTTATGCTAACAAATGGACTATCTGTCAATAAAACTGTGCCAACTGCCCACAAACTGGACTAACTGTCCGGATCAAAATGGACAACTGTCCGAACCATTTCTTAGGGTTAACTACCCTTCATCCTTTTGCTTGAAAACCTTTTTCTTTAATTGATTTAATCCTTTAAATCATACTTATACAAGGAAAATATATTCTTAGCTTTACTCTAAGCTATTTTTCCATGATATATATACTTAAAATAATATTGATGAACTTTAATAAGGATTAGCTATCCTTCCAAAACAAGTTAAAATCCATTTTAACTTGAAAATACTTAGGCTAAATTGCCTATTTAACACATTCGAAACCTTTACTTAAAACCTTTAAACAACACTTTCTAAACCATTGAAGGTAACCCCTTAGAAACCATTAAAAGCCTACCATTCCTTTCTTTTCTCTGAAAGCTTCAAAACATTAAACATCCTCCTTTAAATATTGCCTTTCGAAAACATAGGAAAAACCTTTCCCTTCAACCCTTTCGAAACCCTGGGAACCACCCCTTTCGAAACCATTCAATAAAACATTTCGAAACAGTCAAAATTTAGTCTTTTTCGAAAGTACTTTGGATTCAGTTTAAAACATGTGGAAACCTTTCGAAACCATTCAAAAATTTACACCTTCGAAACCTTTGAAAAACGCCTCGGTCGAAACCATTTGGATTATACCTTCAAGTATAGCAAAAGGATCAGAAACCCATTAAAGTTGAAAGCATCTGTTTCGAAACCATTTAAAACTATCTCTTTCGAAACCATTTGGGTTGTAACACCCCACGCTTTAATGATAAATAAAATCAATTGAATTAACATAATTGCAAAACGGTGAAAATTATAAATGTCAAATATACGCATTTAAAAATTAAGAGGTTACATAGGTATATGCAACCAATGAGTGTGTGATTAATTGACGCATAAATCAATTAAAAGAGTAATTAATTAAGAGACATAGAGGCGTCAATTAGTCAGAGAATATGTCACTTTTATAACATTAATTAATTAAGGGATCTTCTAATAAAGGGAAATATATGTGGGGAATAAATTAAATGATAACATACATATATTAATTTATAATTGACGCAATCAATTAATTGAGAAATTAATTAAAGACATTAAGTAAGTATCAATTAATAAAAGAGGGAAACTTATATGTCAATTAATTGGGTAATGAATTGGCGGTTTAAATATGTACAACTAATAAATGTGTGGTTGAGTGACGCATAGGAATTAATTTGGATATCGATTAAAATGGGAAAACGTGTCAATTAATTAATTGGCAATTAGTTGAGTGTTTTAAAAAGGGTGACAATTAATCAAAGAATATGCCATCTTTACAATAGCTAATAATGTAAATTAATTAGCTAGAAGAAAACGCCAGTTATAGGATTATTTGTGACCGCCCATTAATAAGAACAAAGTAATTAGGTTTATGATGTAGGTAAATTAATAAGAATAAATTAAAAAGCATAACTTTTATATGCATTCAATTAATAGAAGTATTAATTAACGTGTTCAAATAGGTAAGAAATTATAACGTATAAGAATCAATTAATATTGGATATATATATATATGTATGTATGTATGTATGTATGTATGTATGTATGTATGTATGTATGTATGTATGTATGTATGTATGTATGTATGTATGTATGTATGTATGATCTAATTAATTGGATAATTAATGGGAGAATCTTATTTAGAAGGAAACGTGAATTAATAGGGTCATATAACAAAGGAACAAATGAATAACGTTGGAGAGTTATACGTTATAAGCTAACGTAAACAAATCAAGTTTTGATGGTGAGGATTGTTTTTAGAGTTAATCCGATGGTTCCTGGTTGTTCGCTGCACCTATAAATTAAACGAAACTTTACCCTAGCCCACACTATTTTCTCTGAATCAGCTGTCGTCGTTTACAACAATCTCCTCTTCTCTTCTCCCTCTTCCTTTCTCCTTTGTTAATCAAATCTTTCCCCAAACCAAAAATAAAATTAAGCAAGGAAATACATACAAACAAATTAGAGAATTGCGCAAACAAATCAAAGAATTCACAGCGAATCAAAAAGGGGAAAATCAGAGAAAAGCGTAGCAAATTTAAAGGGATAGAGACTGAAACTAAGGACGACATGTGAATGGATTTAGTTATATATCTTTTACGTTTATGATATATTATCGTTAGATACCCGTTAAATAATCTTATTTAGTATTTATTTCAGTAATTAATTCTGTTAATTAGTTATGCTGAGACTGTAAATTGTATAAGAGAGCTTATATTTAATTAATATTAGGCTTGATAGTTAGAGAAAGGCGTAAGCCTAAAAGTAAGAAGTTTATAGTTGATTACATCTATTTTAAAGTAGAAATTTAGCCTGTAAATGTTAGCTTCTTTTTATTCCTTTTTACGCGAATAAATAGTAAAGAGAAGAATTCATAAATATGGACTAAAATAGAAGAATACTAGATTTATAGAAATTAGATGTAAAATAAGAAAAGATGAAATAAAAAGGAAACGATAGAAATTTACAGTAATTATTCTAAAACGGGAGTAATAACTTAAAGAAAAATCTAATAACTTGATTTGGAAGTACGTGACAGATTAATTGGTTGGTTTAGAAAATAGAATACATTTCTATAATTTAATATTTAAAAAGATAACAATAAACATAATTGCAAGAATAAAAGAAAGAAAAAGGAAATTAGTGTAAAATAGAGAAAGCACTGTATTTTGCACTATCCAAAAAGTAAAGAGATAATAAAAGAAATATCTTGTAGTTATGGATTATTGTTTATAGCATTATTTTGTATTAAAATATGGAAGGATTTTTAGCACAGTTTTCGTAACCAATCAAATAAAATAGAACTACTTCCTAGAATATAAGAAAATAAAGTGAAGAATTAAAGGAAGTAAAGAAGAAATCAAGTTAATAATTAAGACAAGACTGGAAGCAATTAACAAAAATGTATCTAGGTCTGCATTTACTACGCAGATAATATAATAAAAGCAAAGCAGTTATTATGATAAGTAAATTTGTGACAGTCGGACGTAGTCCCAAGCCAAGACTGTCATATAATATAAAAGAATTAAAGAGAACTCGATATCATAATAAAAGAAAATAGACTAGAATAGAAAAGAGACGCTTGTAATTATATTTATAATATATAGATTATAAAAGAAAATAAACGTGACAATTACAAGTAAAATTATAACATAGGTTATAATTAAGTAGAAAGAATAGAAAAGGCTTATTTAAGACTTAAATTAAGTTAATAAGCAAATAGAGCATAAATAATAGAAGAGGCTTATTTTAATAAACTTAAGACCTAAATTAAGTTAATAAGCAAGATAATAGAAGTGTCCCATACCAACAACATTCTGTTTCAGTCAGGAACTGATGGTCTCACAATAGTTAGGTGAGGCTGGGATAAGATTATGCTAATTAGGGTAAATAAGTAGCCAACAGAATAAGAAAAGTAACTAAACGTAAAATAAAAGATTAGACTTAGGGTCTAATAAAAGAGAAAGATGTGTTTGGAGCAGCCCAAAGGATAAAGAGCCTAACGAAGCAGTTCATCACAGATTTCAGCACAGAAGAAGCACGTCCAACTTAGTTATTTTGGGCTAGAAGGAAGTACGAGACTTCAACGGGACGTGAGGGTACTCTAGGATGGCCCTCTGGGGTAGGTGTAGTGATGCAGTCCTCCAGAGGCAGGTCTATAGGTGTTCAATCAAAAGAGTATGCCTTGACTGCTTTTTGCATGGCAGGACCATTGTAGGCAGTCGAAAGGGGTTGGTGTTTGGAGTAGGATATTCGTATGTCCTAGTACTTGCAAGTAAGTTTAGTGGGCAGGACCCAAAGGATAGTCGCATGTGGATATCGGGCTAGCATCAAAACCAAGAGCGAGTTCAGGAAAGACTAGAGTTAAACCAACATCCCAACGATACTTTCACTATTGACACATTGGATGAGGGACGCCACCAATTGGATGTTTAGATTGTTTGCAATAGGGCACAGCCACTTAGCTCTTTAGAGGTCTTTCGATTAGTTGAGGAGTGGCTGCGTGGGTCCATAGCCATGATAAGAAAAGAGATGGACCAAATAGAATACCTATATTGTAAGCCTAACGAGGCAGTCCTTTACAGAAATAGACTATCTGTATTATAGGCCAATGAGGCAGTCCTTTACAGAACTAGACTATCTGTATTGTAGGCCTAACGAGGCAGTCTTTTACAAAAATAGAAAATCCCCGACTGAGTTCCGTACAAGGTAGACCTTGTTAAGCGGGATTTAGGAAGTAGACAGAACGATTACATATAGTCCTCAAGGTACGCACTGGGTGGTACATTGTGGATGTCCGAGCATTAGCGTAGACTGGTGCAGATGCAGTTTTACGTTTTCATAGTAGACGACGGAACATCTGTATTATAGGCCTTATGAGGCAGTCCTTTATAAATATAGTCACAGAACGCCATGCAAGCAAGATGATGGAGTTAATTGCGAGGAGGATATAGAAGGTACTGTCGGTAGTACCTATGACCGATGCGGTCATTGGGCATATAGCTATATTAATATATCAGTTATTAGGTTTTAATCTACTAGGGAGTAGATGGGCCCGATTCATGCACAGAAGCGAGAGTATTATAAACCCAATGAACCTAATATAACAGTAAATGGAAATAAAACGGTATATGTAGAATTGAGCTTAGAAGTGTATGATTTATTTATTCATCGGAACTTTAGTTCTGACCCCCTTCTCATAACATCCTACAGGTTAGGTAGATGGCAGAGACTTTTTAAATTTAAGACACTTGTTTGGAAAGTGTTATTATATTGGTGAGTATTTACTTACTATTATATTTTAGTCATTTTCGCTGTGAGATATTTATTGAGCTCTAATATATTTGTCTTTGCCTATTTGCAGGATACTAGATACCCAACTCGGGCTTCAATGGGCTTGGATTTTAGCATTTTTGCAAAAAATCCGGACCCACTAAAATTCGGGTTGTTACATGGGTTTTACTTCAATTATAGAAAAAGGGTCTTAAAAACATTTAAGTTAAAAGCATCTGTTTCGAAACCATTTCCTATGTAATGAAGTTATGGTGTCAAAACCATCCCTCCGAAAGCATTGGAGAGGTGACCGGGTTTTTAGAAAACAAAACAACCCTTTCGAAACCATCTAGATCTAAAGGTTGGAAAGCGGCATTAAAAAGGCTTTAACTAAGTCGAAAGCACTTATTTAAAACAAAAGCACAACCCAATCGAAACCATTTCTTTAAATCCATTAAACCCAGTCGAAAGCTAACTGAGTCGAAAGCTACTCAGTCGAAAGCTATTTTTGTTAAAAGCATGCGGGCGCATTTTTAATTTAAAAGCAAAGTACTGTCTCAACCCCTTCGGAACCCCTGGTTTCGACTACATACCTTTCGCCTTCTATCCAATTCGCTACGTCCTAATACATTGATACCATGTGCATTGGTTTCGATGGCGTTGAAGATGGAGGGACTTAGTCGAAAGCCAACTAAGGTGGAAGCAGGTGCCGAAAGCATCGAAACGGTTAAAAACATGTAGCAAATAGTTCTTTTCACCTAACCTACTTTACGTATCTAATTTTGATTGATTGCCTCTTTCTTTACCAATAAAAAGTACTACAACTTCAGAACTAATCCTTTTAAATTATTTGCAAAAATCCCCTTCTCCTTTTATAAATATATATAACATTAAGTCTCATACCTTAAATAATTGTATATATCTATTAAAACACTTAGGAAAATTCTACAAAAATTCCAGAAAATCTCTTTTAATATGTTTTCCAACATATAAAAATTTCAGACCCAAATTTATTATTATTTAACCATAAATAATTTATAATCCAAATTAACATTTTCTTTACTAGAAAATTCATATAAATTCCACATAAATTCAAAAAATTGAAACCCATCTCCAAAATAATATTTATGATCTTCATAAAATTTCACAAGGCATTTGGATATCATTTAATAGGTTACCTTAAAACATATCATAAATTCAATATGAACAACCATAATTCATCAACAAGTATATATTATCATTCCATCATTCAAAAACATGGCAAATCAATGCAAAATATTCGGAATTCATCTTAAAACCGAAAATAATAAAAGTTTGAGATTTAAACATTATTCACCTTAGCTTTAGAGATTAAAGAGATTGAGATGTGAATGGATTTGATTTGCTTAAGCTTCTTTCTAGCTTTTCTCCATCTTCTTCCTCTTTCTCTTGTTAATGGTGGCCGGCCTTAGTTTTAAAAAAAATTGATAAAATGAAATGGACGTGTAGGGGTACAAAGCTAAGGGTTTAGGGAAATAGGAATGGCATCTTTCCTATTTTATCCCTCCTCTATTTCAATTTAACTCTTATTTTAATTCGTAGGTTAAATGGCACAGTTACCCTTTGATTAAATCAAATCTCAATACCCTAATCAACTCATTATTTTATTTTATTTAACTAATTAGATATCCTAAATAATGTTATCAAATTATGGGGTGTTACAAACTCCCCTCCTTAAAGAATTTCATCCTTGAAATGATAAGGTACGCAACAAATCAAACAAGAAGGTAAAACATACCATCAAATAAGTCAAGATAAGTATCTCTAACCCTGCTCTCAATCTCCCAAGTACAGTCTCTGTCATCGTCGCTCTATTGGACTTTGACTAATCTGACCGTCTTGGTTCTAAGCCTCTTTTCATCTCTCACAACAATGCGAATAGGCTTCCTCACTATAGTCAAATTTGGTTCTACCACTAAATCTCCTAGCACAGTCGGTGCAATAGTAGTCTCCGGGTCTCTAACACACTTTCTAAGATGAGAAACATGAAAAACATCGTGGACTCCTGCTAAACTGCTCGTGTAACGACCCGTAAATTTTAACTGTTTTAATAACGAAATTAATTAAAATTTTGTGGAATTTTAAAAATAAAATTTTGAAATAAAAATTTAATATTTGGAATGCGTCTAGTTAAACATAGCAAATGGTAAATTTTCATCCGAAAATATGAAAGTTTATTTCGTGTGTAATTTTATTTCAATTTAATCAGTTAGTAATTGATGAAAATAAAATGTTTTCGAAACCTAAATATTTTTACATAGAAAAATTCTAAATCATCTTCTGACCGAGATGTCATTTTTCGTTTTTCCAAATTCGGGCTTCTTTAGCTCCGTCGATCTTATTTTTCTGCGTTTTTGCTGCATTTTCCGCTAATGGAAAATTCGAATTTTTATAATTCGATAAAACCACTGATATCTATATGCCGTTGTGATCGTCTCGTCGTGCTGATCCCCATGGTATATTCAATTCTGTATTTTTGGAGTCCGGGCGACGGCGAAGTCGACGGAACGATTCCCCGTATCGGTTTTGTATTTTGTCTTTTGAGTTTGTGACCTTTCAAATTTTCAAATTGTACGTTGAGAAACGAATAGCCACCAACTATTAAATGTTTCAGCTTTTGGTTGTTCCCAATTCACTTTATAATCTGGTCAGTTCTTACTTCCATTTTCTCTCTGCCACTTTCTTTTGTTCTGTTCAAAAAAAAAGTAAAACATAAACTAGTTATAAGTTAGTGACAGCACATCACTTACCAATTGTGATATATATATCTCACGTTGGAAGCTACTCCCTCATTTTGCCAAACCAAGCTTGTAGTCTTTCTCCGCCATTTGCAACTTGGCCTCTCTGCCATTTTGTTGGGTGCGTCCAAAAAAAAACAAAGGCTTGGATTTCCTGTAGCGTCGGCCTCCACCTAGCTTTCCAGTTCGCCAACATCGTAAAGCTTTTCCCTTGCCTCTTCCCTTTGCCGCCACCTCACCTCACTGAGATCGGCCATCGATGCTTCCTCCAAAACTGTGAGCAGCTTCCTCTTCTCTGTTAAATTCTATCAACCTGTATATATTAGTATAGATGGGTTTATAAAAGCTTTGTTTGTAGTTTTCTTTACAATCAGTATGTACAAGTGTATGTTATTTTTTCTGCAAAATTTTGTTTTACAACAGCTACAGTATATAATCAGTAGTATCTATATAAACATATAAAAGTTATATTATATATACATAGTGGTTTGGTCAGGGAAGATTTTAGGCCTCTGTTTTGTCTTGTACAGCTTTCACATTTATGTTAGTATATTATAGTTAATATTTTATGTTGCAGCGCCATTATATATATCTGTTAGTATATATGTGTGGTATACTATATAAATCTATTATCATATTAACTAGATATGATTGTATAGGCGTATAAAAATAATAATAATAAATGTTGTACTATAAAAAAATGTTTATGTAGCCGCATGCATAGTAGTGTATATTTAGTCTGCATATTTTAGGCTATGTCTGCATACTTTCCTTGTTCAGTGCATGTATTATAAAGTACATATAAAGCTACAAAGTTATGTATAAACTGATATGTGATATAATTGTGTCTGCATAGTTATTATTACATATGTATAAAGGTTTCATCTTATTTCAATATATTTAGTTATAGTATTGAGTCTGCATCTATGTATTTTATTATATTGGGTCTGCCTATGTCCTTGTTACAGTATGGGTATATAGATTTATGTAATTGTTATGTATATAAATTACATCGGTAGGTTATGTATTATAATATTTATAGAATTGATATGTCTGTAATGTGTAAATATAGGATAGTTGTTTTATACTGTTATAAGTTATAAAGTATAATTTTAACTTGTTTGAGTGTTGTATATTTAAGTTCATAGTAGTTTATGAAGTCTGTTTTGGTCCATATATGTAAATATTTTGATTTTAATTATTTATAGTATGTATGTAAGTATATATGCTAGTCCATAGATTTGCCAATATAAATATATATATAAATATACAAGAGTTTGGTGTTCATAGATAAATTAAGGTTTAAATATAAAATGTTTTTAAAATGGAAAGATTTGAAACAATATATATATATTTATATTTATTTTATTAATAGTGGTTTAAATTAAATATTGACTTTAATAAAATATAAATAATAATATAATATACATTTTGTATTACTATATCAAACTGATTTGGTTTGGTTCATCGATTCCTCTTTATCAGCTTTGATCGTCAAGTTCGTGCCGATTTGCTTTGCTTGGATTCGTAACTCAATTTCAGGGTCTGTATCAGTGTGCGTATTTGTGTCATCTTCTAGTCTCTCTAGCTTCGAAAGGTGAGCAATCACTCACGATTAATGTTCTTTTATTTATTAAATTTGATTTCAATTGAAATGATAATTGAAATATGCTGCTGTTAGTTAATTACACTGTTATATATGTTATTACCTGTATCAGTTCACTTATGACATCTGACACCATTATCTGTTATTTATACGATGATAATCTAGTTTGGTTGTTAAATGATTGATTGGTTGATGTTGACATTAGGACGTTAAATTTTTAATGTTGTAAGTGATAAATAATTTGAAATTGAATTGACGTAGGATAGTTAGATTTGATATATGTGTTAAATTTGATTTGATAACATTTGCATAATATGACCCCTTTAAATATTTAATTACTTGACACGTAGTAATATGGTTAATTACACCTTGAACCATTTGAATGTATGTTGTATAAATGGATGTAGTATGAAATTGGATAATAGATATCAAATGAACAACCGTATTAATATTAGTGTAATAATCTTTAATCTACATGAAATGATAGTGTAGATTCTAGAAATAATTATATTAATTCGCACAAACAACAATGTGAATTAATACGGTTATTTCGGGATTATTTGAATTGATTATTGGATTGATATTGATTGTTGTTATTGCTTGTTTATTTACTTTGACACCATCCCAGTTATCACACTGCAAGTTCCCTTTGCTATGCTTTGATTTTGAATTGAATTGGAATCGGGTTGAAATGATAAATACCCAAATGAACTTGATTTAGGATAGAGAATTAAATAAAAACCCGATTGGTCAAAATTTTATTTAAAAATAAAATAAAGATTTTATTTGAATAAACAATAAGGTTTTGAAATGAAGTTGGAATTTGAATTTTAATGAAAGGAAATGTTAATATTTAATAATCTGAATCAAAATATTAACATAGTAGATGATGAATGAACGTTGTTTTAAAATTAATTATTTAATAATTAAATTTGGAATTTTTAATAATTAAGTTTGAAATTAGTTAATAATTAAGTTTTGAAATTATTTAATAATTAAATAAGATTGAATTATTTAATAATTAAATAAAATTGAATTCTTTATTAAGTAAAATTGAACTTCTTGAATAAGTGAAATTAAGTTTCTTTATTAATTGAGTTTTGAAATTGCAACTAAGTAAATTAATAAGTGAAATTGAATTTCTTTAACAAGAAATAAAAATGTGATTTATTGAAATTAATGTAAGACTTGTAATTTAAGAATTTGATTTGACGAATCTAATTAATTTAATTTGTAAGTATTGATATAATGAAGTTGAACTTAAGTAACTGATTTTATGAATTGGGAATTAAATAGAAATTGTTTTGAATGATAAATTAACTTAACGAATATTGAATGAAATCGATTAATGAATTTAAATTGATTTAAATGTTAAATTAAATTAATATAAATTCGAAATGAAACTTATATACGAACTTGAATCAATATTTGAATTGGTTTAAATAAAAATTGAAATTGAATTATAAGATTTTGAAATGGTAATTTGGAAATTTTGAAACGTAAATTATGGAAATTGATGTAGAAAGACAAATGAAATGTTGGTTTACAAATTCTAATTGAAATTGTAGTTGATTTGGTTTTGAAATATATAAACGACCAATCGGTGTAATAATCACGAAAGTTATTAAAGAGACTGGAATCGGTTAGGGACATACTCACTGTCTAAACCGAAAACCACTTTAATAACTATACGCGGAGTGTGATCCAGAATGAAGTGGTTGGAATGATGTACGTGATGACTGAAGAAAGAGAACGATAATGGATAGCCTTGACAATTGTGTCAAATTGGAAATGACTAAAACAGGAGCCGTGTCGGGCCAAATGGGGTTAGCTGCCTCGAGCGAACACACTTCTTCGAAAACTACTCATTGCTTGTTATCGATTGGTGCACCCTCGAAATTTTTGGAGTGTTGTTTCGCGGTGTTGCGATCGCTGCGGCGATGCGTTCTCACCAGTCCGGACCAGGCAAACGGTAGTTTCACTACCTTGGGTATTGCCTCATGTGTCTTGTCATACTTGTATCCCTATATACGCGACCACTACGATTTGTTTTGTGTTATACCTATGGAGTACTCCCTGATATCCCACTAGTTTACGGTGGAGTTTACAGTGCTGTATAGACTATAACGCTTATATAAAATGTGTTAAGGGGGATAATGGTAACGCCTTAACACTATTTTGATACTTTATATTACTGATAGGCATTATCTACTTATCGTACACTACTACATAGTAGATAGTTTAACGGATCCTTAAAGGATGGTTATTCCAAACATCCTTTAAGTTACTTGTATTTCAGTTGCTATTTCACTTGAGTTGGATTTATTGATATAAGAATGTTAATCCTGACTCGAGTGTTTTGTGTTTTGCTTTACGCTCGGGTCAGACTGAGTGTACCAGTATTCGAGACTCACCTTTGGAGTTGGAGCTTCGCTTGGAGATCCATCTATCTATCCAGCTTTCAGATATTCAGTTGATTCCAGTGCTGTATTCTGATATTGTATTTGACTATTGTATTCGAGACTTCTATTGTACCTTATTTTACTCTGATATGTATATAGTAGCTTCATGAACTACTATCGTTTGTTTCCGCTGCAATTATTACTCTGTGTCTGTGATCTGTGATTATTTTATTTACTGTATATGTTCAGTTTTGCCAAATTTAAATTAACAATTCGGTATTTTGAATTATTCAAGTCCGACATGTGCGGATGCGAATAGTCCAAAATAGCGGGTCGTTACAGCTCGGTAACTTTACTCTATACGCGAGCTTCCCGATCCTCTCAACAATAGGAAAAGGTCCAACGAATCTCGGTGCTAACTTTCCTCATTTTCTAAATCTAATCACACCCTTCATCGGTGATACTTTGACGAAAACATGATCTCTAAATCTTTCCGTCTCTTATCTGTATAATTCTTCTGTCTAGACTGAGCCTCCTTCATTCTAGCCCAAATGACCTCAATCTTTTATGCAGCTTCTCAAACCAAATCTGGACCAAGAACCAACCTATCCCCGGTCTCTAACCAACATACGGGAGATCTACATGACCTTCCATACAAAGCTTAAAACGGTGGCATCCCAATACTAGTCTGATAACTATTGTTATACAAAAACTCAACTAAATGCAGATGGTCTTCCCATGATCCCCCGAAATCTAATACACAAGCTCTTGACAAATCTTCAAGGATTTTGCTAACTCTCTCTATTTGCCCATCTGTCTGCGGATGGTAAGCGGTACTCGTTTTGAGCTTGGTTACCAAAACCTCCTACAAACTCTTCCAGAACTCGCTAGTGAATAAGGAATCTCTATCACTAACTATGCTACTAGGAATTCCATGCAGTCTAATTACATTCTTCATAAACAACCTTGCCAAAACAGGTGCCATTCTGGTTGACTTAAATGGAATGAAATGGGCACTCTTGGTCAATCTTTCCACTATAACCCATACACTATCATTTCCCCTATTCGACCTTGGCAAACAGTCAATAAAATCCATAGAAATAGAATCCCACTTCCATATCAGATATCCAACGGCTGAAGCAATCCACTTGGCTTTTGGTGTTCGGCCTTTGCCTGCTGGAAAATCAAGCACTTATTTACACACAAACCAATATCCCGCTCATACCTTCCCAGAAGAAAGTCCCCTTCATATCCCGATACATCTTAGTACCTCCTGGATGTATAGAGAACTTTGAACAATGGCATTCCTCTAAGACTTCTTTCCTTATGTTTCCTACACTCGAAACACAAAATCTTCATTTCTTTCTCTACCACCCATTTTGGTCAAGACAGAAATCTTTCAAGTCATCGCTCTCGGTTCCATTCCTTAACTTCCTGATCCGTTCAACAAATACCGGATCCTCTTCCTGTTTAGAAGCAATCCTTTCGATCATCACTAGTCGAACTTCAAACAAGATAACACTATGGTTTCTCCGCTTGAACCAGCCTCAGATATGCACTACACTCTACAAGCTACCAATGCTTCCAAATCTTTCCACTCGGTTGTCATCGCCAACACTACATTCTGATGTTTCCAGCTAAGTGCATCTGCAACTTTGTTTCCTTTCCCTGGTATGTACTCAATCCCAAAATCATAAGCAGCGATAAACTCTAACCACCTTTGCTGCCTCATGTTCAGCTCTTTCTGGGAGAACAAATACTTTAGCGATTTATGATCTGTATATAACTCAAACCTCTCTCCCAAAAGGTAATGTCTCCATACCTTCAATGCAAAAATCACTATAACCAATTCCAAATCATGAGTCGATACCTGACCTCATGCGGTATGAGCTTTCTAGAAGCATATGCAATCACTTTACCCCTCTGCATCAGCACAGCTCCTAATCCTGTTCCACATGCATCGGTATAAACCACCAAATCCTTATTTTCTTCCATAACAACCAACACAGGTGCATGTGTCAATAAGTGTTCAAACTCTAGAATGCTTCCTCACACTTATCGGTCCACGCAAACTTCACATCGTTTCTTTTTAGCTTGGTCATCGGTGCTGCTATCCGCGAAAAATCCTTAATGAACCTCCGATAATAACCAGCCAACGTAAAGAAACTATTTATCTCCGTCACTGTCTAGGGTTTCTTCCAACTATTCACCGCTGCAATCTTAGTCGGATCTACTGACAACCCTTCCTTTGAGACTACATGACCAATAAACTTCACTTCTTTCTTCCAAAAATGACACTTCAAAAACTTCACCTTCAGCTGATGCTGCCTCAGCGTCTCAAGCACCACTCTAAGATGAACTTCATGCTCCATTTCATCCTTAGAGTATATCAAGATATAATCTATGAAAACCAGTACGAACCTATCCAAGTGCTCTCGGAAAACTCAGTTCATCAAATCCACAAAGAAGACCGGTGCATTAGTTAGTCTGAACGGCATAACTAACCATTTGTATGACCCATATCTGGTCCTAAACGCCGTCAAAGGTATACTATCCCCTGCTACTCTGAGCTGATGGAAACCTGTCGCCAAATCCAACTGCGAGAATATCTTGGCTCCACTCAACTGGTTGAACAAATCGTTAATCCTTGGCAACGGATATTGATTCTTCATCATCCTCTCATTCAACTTACGATAATCGATACATAGCCGTAACGATCTGTCCGGATTCTTAGCAAACACTATGGCTGCTCCACAAGGCAAACTACTCGGGCTGATAAAGCTCTTGCCTTCCAATTCCACCAACTGCATCTTCAACTCACTCATCTCTGTAGGGGTCATACTACTCAACGGTCTACTCATTGGTTCTACTCCTGGAACCAAATCTATCCAAAACTCAATGGCTCGTTTCGGTGAAAATCCCGCTATAGGCTCAAAAACATCTGCGAATTCTCTAACCACGAAAACTCGACTCAACTCATCTTCCGACTCCATGACACCCAATAAAGCATTTACTTCACTACTAGAATCTACTACAGTAAAAACAATATGATCACTACAATCAGGGTGTCTAAGCGATATTTTCCCATCCTGGCAGAATATCCTAGCTCGTACTCACTTAACCAATCCATCCCAAGAATAATCTTGAACCCCATAAAATCAACCACATGCAAACTGCAAACAAAAGTATGACCTAACAGGTCAAACTCTAACTGGTCACATCTCAACCCTAGAGTTGCATACCCTCCTATTGGATTCGCAACCTGTAAGGAAGTAACTAAATATGTGGGTTCTAGGTTAAGCTTATCTATCAAACATCTAGATATAAAAGAATGCGATGCACCGGTATCAAATAGAACGCTAACAGACATACCATGAATCTGAAGCGTACCTCCCAAAACTGCCTTTCCTTTTTCCTGAGCTATTGTCTTCGAAGCAGCAGGCTCCAATGCATACACCTTGCCATTTCCATCCTTAGCGGGCTCCTTGCACTGGCTCTTATAATGGCCAATCTGGTCACAATTAAAGCACCTGACATTCTTCTTTCCAGCCACTTCCTTAGCCTTTTCAGCATGACACTCATTAGCAAAGTGCCCCTTCTTGTCACACTTGAAGCAAACAATCTCAGATTTCTCTTTCTTAGCTGCTCCACCCTTCTGAGCACCCCTCTTAGCAAAGAACTTCCTCTTCTGATTTTGCCCAACCTGGACTTCCTTAGCCTTACTCTTCTCTAGAGAATCAAGAATCTCCTCATACCTTAAGGTCATCTCCACTACAAAATCAGAAGGATCTCTAATATGAGGTAATATGGCCCTAGCTAACTCGGGCTTCAACCCCTATTAAACTTCTCATTCCTTTTCATCACTATATCCACTGAAGCATACCCAAATCTGGACAACTCCTCAAACTTTCTAGCATACTCCAGAACAGACATCTCTCCCTGCTCTAATTCAACAAACTTTCTGATTAGAGCAAAATGTGCCACAGCAGATATAAACCTCTCTTGGAACTTCCCCTTGAAATCTGCCCATGACAAAGTTTCCTCGTCCATACCAGCCGTCACACTGTTCCACCAAAACAAAGCGGCTCCCTGAAGCTGTCTGGATGCCAACCTCCTCTTCTGCTCATCATTGAGACCCAAGTCTGCAAAGATCCTCTCATAGTGCAGCAACCAATTTTCCACCTCTATAGCATCCTCTATCCCCAAAAAAGGCTTTCCTCCAAGCTTAGCATAATCTCCGCTCAACTTAGCATAATGGTTAACTACCGAAACTTCCAGAACTCTTTCCCCTGTAGCATCTCCTCCTAACACTCCAACTGCAACTCCCGCTTGCATCATATTCCTAAAAAATTGATACATGGCTTCCATTCTAACTTGCGGGACTCCAGCACCGACATTCTCTGCTTGTATATGACCTTGGGTTCTCCTTGTACTAGGTATGGCGTTCCCGTCGGTGCCCTCCCCTCCTGGGTTAACTCTTACTCTTCTACCTTCCATATCTATATTCAAACCTCATGAGAGACAGAAAATAACCTAACAAGGATAGGAGACTAGAGATAAAATGTGTACTTATATATAGCAAACACAAGTATGTTACTATAGTGTTATCCCATAACCCCATTCATACTCTAATTCCTTAGGATTATGTTTTTAAAACCATTTTTAGTTTAAAATTTTCATAAACCATGCTCTAATACCAGGTTGTAACATCCCGTATCAGAATGTCAAAAGCTAAGCACTACAGATGCTGTAGTCATCCATAGTAGTAAATTTTGGTGACAAAATACGGTAATAATAATGGTATCCATAATATCAGAAGCACTTGAATATGAACAAAATCATTGATTTCCAAAAACAACATTTTACTGATTATATTTACAACAAATTCATATCCAAGTTACATAATCCCATATCCCTTCCCAAGTAAAGATTAATTATAATCATTACAAAATACGCCAACAGCGAAATATGACGATGCCCCCTTGGTTGATCAAAGCAATATAGTCATATCTGACTTAGTACACAGTAGAAATAAACAAAAACAGTTTGTAACTCCTAATTAGCTATCCATCAGCCACATGCTTGTCTCCAGAAGCTTTATTCGCAAAAAGACTAAAACCTTAACCCTCAGCCTACCCAAATCAATTTTGAGCACCCGAGAGTTTAAGGGGAAACAAAAACTTTGAGTCGGACATAGCGCCTGGTGTGAATAATTCTGTTATATCTCGGTTTACTAATATTAAGTGAGATCACGCTGCTTAGCGGAACGGGTTTCCCCTCGCTAATATCCTCTTTAAAACATATATTTTGCAAATCCTTTCCTGCAACTAAACTGGTTAATCAAACTGATTATATCAAAATAGCAATATCCTTTATGCTAATAAATGGACTGTCTGTCCATAAAACAGGTAATAAGTAGACCATCTGTCCACAACATAATAGCAAGGTCCGTTATGATAACAAATGGACTATCTGTCCATAAAACTGGACTGACTGGCCGCAAACTGGGCTGACTGTCCAGATCAAAATGGACTAACTGTCTGAATCATTTTCTTAGGGTTAACTACCCTTCATCTTTTTGCTTGAAAACCTTTTTTTTCAAAATGATTTAATCCTTTAAATCATACTTATACAAGGAAAATATATTCTTAGCTTTACTCTAAGCTATTTTGTCATGATATATATACTTTACTCAAAATAATTTTGATGAACTTTAATAAGGATTAGTTATCCTTCCAAAACAAGTTAAAATCCTTTTTAACTTGGAAAATACCTAGGCTATATTGCCTATTTAATACATTCAAAACCTTTGTTTAAAACCTTTAAACAACCCTTTCGAAACCATTGAAGGTAACCCCTTCGAAACTATTGAAACTAACCCTTTCGAAACCATTAAAAGCCTTTCGAAAACATTGGAAAAACCTTTCCTTTCTTTTCTCCAAAAGCTTCAAAACATTAAATATCCTCCTTTAAAACCTTTAAATATTGCCTTCGAAAACATAGGAAAAACCTTTCCCTTCAACCCTTTCGAAACCCTAGGGAACCACCCTGTAACATCCCCCACTCGGAGGCCCAAAACTAACGGCTACGGATGATGCAGTCATCCATAGTTACTAATGCTCGACGACCAAATACGGTAATGTTAGATAAATTGATATACCAGAAACATATGGATATAGAAAAGGTTGAAAATTTCCAAAACAGCTTTCACATTCTATTCCAAACTCATTTCAACATTCTTTACAAAATCCCACAACGTTAACCACGTTCAAAAAAATATAATTATTACAATATACTCCAAAAGCGACATTTGAAGATGCCCCCTTGGTGATCAGAGTACATAATAGACAATAAACAACTTGGCCTTAACAAAAAAAACACAACGGAATCACATGAGAAAGAACTTAAATAACTACATGCCTTCTGCATGATTCCGGAAGCTTTTTTGTCTTACTAGGTACCTGAAAACCTCAAATCTCAAACTACTCAAAATCAATTGAGTAGCCAAGAGTTTAAGGGGAAAACATAAACTTCGAGTCAGACATAAAGCCTGGTTTGAATAATAATATATACCACCACAAATCATTTAAATATCTAGTGAGACTACGCCGCTTAGCGAAACTGGTTTCCCCTCACTAGTATCTTATAAACCATTTTCTATGCCCCTGCATCCACAATGGTTAATTCAATTTAAAACATTATTGTGTGATGATATGCAAAACAATTGAATCAAATTTGGATTACCCATCCCTAATTTGTTTGACTATATGTCATAATTATAGTTTCTAGGATTACTATTAACCTAATAGTTTTCATAGGCAAACTAATGACCGATTAAACTTTCAAGGACTCCCTGTCCAATTATATAGTTTTCATAGGATTACTATGAACCTATTGGTAACTCCAATAACATTCCTTTTATACTAGTTTTCATGGGCTGACTAGAAACCTATTGACTAATAGTCAATATCTTTCTTTTACCCTAGTTTTCATGGGCTAACTAGGAACCTATTGACTATCTATCAATATTTCATTTTCTTATCCAGATATAATTTTGATGGGCTTACTATAAACCTGTCTACTGACATCTTTAATTATACATATTTTTCATGAGCTAACTATGAACCTATTGGCCTCTACCAATATCTTTACAGTTTTCATGGGCTTACTGTTAACCTATTGGCCCCAACAATTATCTTTTATTTATTCACTACTAGGTCAACACAACTGGTTATTCTACCTTTTTCCAAAGTACAGTTTTTGGATTCATTATAGAGTGAATATATACATATATGACAAGGCAAACAATATAACTTGGTTAATTCCTTTAACCCATTTAGACTTCTTCAGAAGTTCCATTTCAAAATACTATGTTTATTAATATGCCATGGTTTTGCATTTAAATAAGATTGGGTTATTTATTTTGAAAACTATACTTTCGAAACCTTCGAAACCTTGCTTTCGACCTCACTGGATAGCCTCCTTCGAAATCATATATCTCTTTTCAAAACATTAGACTTCTGCCTTTTAAGAACACTTTAAAATCCTTCTTTCCAAACCTTTCTAATATAATAAAGTGTTACTTATTAATTATTATAACCATAGCTTCGAAACCATTGGAAGTATCTCTTCCTAAAACATTGAAAGTCCCCCTACCGTTTAGGTCAAAGTAAATATAAACGAAAGTATCTCTTTCGAAACCATTCTTTACTACATAAAAATATTAGGGAATTTATGATGGCGTCGAAACCATCTCTTTCGACAGAGTCGAAAGCTTACCTTTTAAAATATTTAAGGATAGCTTCGAAACCCTTTTTGAAACCATTGCCTTCCGAACCATATCTCTTTCGAAAGCATTTAGAAAGTGACTTAATATTGCTTTAAAACAAACAATACCATTCCACAGTATTGATGACTTCAATACACTCGAAAGGAAAAGGAATCGGCGGCAGGGCTTCGACTAGGTCAGAACCCCTTCTTTTGAAAGCATTAATTTATAATTAAAGGAACTCCTTTGAAACCTTTTTCTTTCAAAATATACTTGGCAACCCTTTCGAAATCCATTATAATCTTCTTTAAAAAAAATATGTATCAACTAAGTCGAAAGCTTAGTAAAACAAAGGCACACACTTATCTTTTTAGAACAAACTGAGGTAACGACCCAATCGGAAGCTATACTTTCAAACCATACCTTTCGCCTTTCTCCAATCCATTATGTATCATCTAAATGATACCTTGTGTATTGAATTTAGCTTAAGGGTTTCGACATAGTCGAAGGCGAAAGGTAAGGGGCGAAAGGTACTCTGAATAGAGGCGAAACCTGTTTTTCTGGGTTAAATACTAAATTAAGTAACTTATATAAACTAACCTGCCTACATGTAAATTTCTTATTGATTGTCTTAACTTTTCCCATGCTTTTCAAAACTAACCGCCTCTTTATTTTGGAAAAGTATCAAACTTAAACTTTTGCAAATAAAATTTTCCACTTTATTTATACGTAAATCATTTTGATCCTCTTCTCAAAATAATTTTGTTTGCACAAAAAATGGACAAACACCTCTAAGTTGTATGATTTAGTAGATCTTATGTTGTTCTTAGTGATTTGGGTGATTTATGCAAATATATGAAAAACAGGGGCTAAACTGTAAAAAGACACGCAGATTTATAGTGGTTCAGCCAGAATGTGCCTACGTCCACTTTATATGTTATTTCTCTTCTTTTGTTGTGATTACAAGTACAAAGCTTTGGTACAAGTAAAAGAAAGTTGTTTGAAAGTTCCTTCCGTGCTTGAGCTCTCAAAAACTTGTCCCCATTGTTGTATCCCTGCCCCTCTATTTATAGAGTGAAGCTGGGGGTAGGGGTCTTGGAGGTATATAGCAGCTGGCGGGCCTGGGCTGAGACAATCTGGCCTGGAACACCTTGGTTCGGCATCCCTTGATTCGGTGGTAGGTTGATTCGGTGAAGAGTTGGTCCGGTCGTGTAGTTCGGACCGGCGTGTAGGTTGATTCGGCATAGACTGATTCGGTGGGGAGTTGTTCCGGTCGTGTAGTTTGATTCGGCGAGGAGTTGGTCCGGTCGTGTAGTTTGGACCGGCGTGTAGGTTGATTCGGCATAGACTGATTCGGTGGGGAGTTGAACATGGTGGATGTTTGGTCCGGTAGGGTCAAAATATACCCAACACTTGCCCCCAAAGTAGGGTAGGTGCATGCACGTATCCTGCTTTGTTTTTGACCATCCTAATTCCCCGTTTTTATCTGGTCCGGTAGCCCGCTTTTGTCTATAAGTAGATGGTTAGGGCCTTCGTTTTTCCATCTACCGAACCATTCCGTTGTCTCTTGCCGAATCAAAGTGTATCCGAATCAATCTCGAGCGTTTGCCAAATCCAAGCAATTTAGCCGGACCAAGCAACTTAGCCGAACCAGGTGAGATTTTTTCTGCCGAATGAGACTTCGTAATGAGAACACCGAATGAGTTTTTACCGAATCGACTCATGGATACCGAGTGCCGAATAAAATCCCATTCGTGAATAGCCGGATGAACTCGGGTAACCCGAGATTACCGAATGAACTGTGCATCTGTTTCCCGAATGAACTTGTACCGAGTGAACATGTGTTTTATACTTCGATCTTCCAGTGAAATTCCAAATTATACTGCTTGTATATTCTAACGATATATTTTTCCCATTTTTGCAGATAAATGTCTCGAAAAGTTGAAACTCGATCAGATAAGAGGAGATCCGGGGGTGAAGGAGAGTCCTCGGCCGTGCCCCCAGCTCAATCAGGATCGGAGCGTCATGGGCCTGCCCCAAGGTCATTAGTGGATGGATATGGTCCCCAAGAGTTGCTGGACTCCCCTCCTGACTGCTTTCCTAGCTCTCTCAAAGAGGAGCAACTCGATGTTATATCTCGTTCCTTTGGGATCGATAGAGCCCTCATGCTGCTGCCGGGCCCAAGAGTCATGCCATACAGTCCTCCCGAAGGATACTTTGCTTATAGTAGGTACCATTGCATGTGTGGTGCTATCCCGCCACTCAATGCTTGGGTAGTCAGCTTCATCACGTACCTGAAGGTGGCCCCGTTCCAGCTTCACCCCAACTCTTATGCCATATTGGTGAGTCTCTTTGTTATTTTTCAGAGGAAGTATGGTCGCGCCCCCTCCAACCGGGAGATCCGGTACTTGTATAATTTAAGGGGCTATAAGAAGGGGTCCCCATATGTTAGCTTGGAGTCTGCTGTGACCTTCAAGCCGGTCTTGGACCTGTACTCTAAATTCAGCATGTTCAAGAAAGAGTGGTTCTTTGTTAGGGACGATTCCGTCTCCATCCGGCGCTTTACCTCTGGATGTAAGTTGATGCTTTTACTTATAATTCCTATTCCGATTGCGATGCTTCTTCTCATACTTTCTCATTTTTGCTAGCGACAGGTGGTTTTCCGGTTGTGGAGACTGACCGCCTGGTTCAGATGGCGGCGGAGATAGAAGCCATTCTTGGGAAATACAGATCATCTGCCTACTTGATTAGAAATGCGATTCTTCTGGAATATAACTTGATCCTTCCGCAGCAGTCTGTATTTAAGTTGAGGGAAACGGCGGAAGAGAGGGCGGCTGCTCAGGCGGCAGAGGGCGGAAAGAGAAAACCATTTACGAAACCTCCAGCCGTCGGAGGTAAGAAGCTTAAGAGGTCGGACGGTCCTTCTCCCAGCAATTGTCCACTTACTCAGGGGGAGATAGATGCGGAGGAGGAAAGAGGTGAGGCGGAGGGCGGAAGTGACGTTGAGCGTCTTGGTGACGAGGGTGGCGATGGACAGGGTGGAGATGGACAGGGTGGTGATGGTTCCAGGGCTCTGTCTTCTGGGCAAGTAGGCGAGATGCAAGAGTGGACGGATGATGCTCTCCGTCAAGCTTTTGAGGGGTTGGGTGATGATCCGGCTTTGGTAGAGAAGACCGGGGAGGCGGACAAAACCGGGACTGGTGCAAGTGAGTCTTCTCCGACTATTCCGGCCAAGGTGGCTCTGACAACTCAAGGTGAACTCTTGACCCCTGCATGCTTCACTAATGATAGGGACTTAGGAATATTTTATGACCCGCTCCCGTCCTGGAATGAAATCCGGGACTTATTGCAGTATTCCACTCCTCCCCAGGGTTTGTACAACCACAGCTGTGTTTCTTTTCCTTTTCTAACTTGTAACCTACCGCGTTTCTTGAATCATATAGTAATGTAAGATTATGACACTTGTTCTTTATATCAGGAGCAGGCAAGACGCCCAAAGCTTCAGACCTTCGACACAGGCTCGAGCAATATAAACTTTCCAAAATTTCTGCTAAGCCGAAGCCCTCAGCCCAACGCTCCGGGGATGTAGTCGGGTACCGTCCTCTTCTTGGGGTCATCGAAGAGGGTATTCAGCAGAGGAAGAGGAGTCACCCTTTATCCGAAACTTCGCTCGGTCCTCAGCCTCCGGCTCAGCCTATTCATGACATTACTGAGGAGGGTAGCGAGTTTGTACCCTCTCCACACCCGTCCGGAAACCCTTCTGTTATTCATATCGACCGTCCCGACTTGGCCCGTAATCCCTTCGCGGGTCATCCTGATCTGGATCCAGGTTCTCAGGATATTACTTTTGACGAAGCTACCGGTGAACACCTTCTCCCCCGTAACCCCATGGTACGAGTACTTGACGAAGCCAAGTCCTTAGACCTCGATCTACTCACCACTCGTATAGTCACTATGGGAGACGAGGCCAAAGCTAATATTGATCGGGTGGCAGAGGAGGCCAAGAAGCTGATGGGGCATCATGCTCGGTTGGTTAAGGCCGGAGAGGAGATAGGGAGCGCCAATATCCGACTTCGATTGGTGGTCTCGGATCAGGCCAAG
This sequence comes from Allium fistulosum, assembly GCA_030737815.1. Classification (NCBI taxonomy): domain Eukaryota; kingdom Viridiplantae; phylum Streptophyta; class Magnoliopsida; order Asparagales; family Amaryllidaceae; genus Allium; species Allium fistulosum. The sequence continues at coordinate 283,683,731 of CM060904.1, read as the reverse complement.
CAGCTTGCGGATCAGGCTATCCAGATCTCTCAGCACGAGGCTGCTACTGGGCGATTGAGGAGAACCATGGAAGAGGCCAGTCGAGCCGAATTGCGGAAAATGGAAGCTGCTTGCAAAGAGCGGATTGACATGGCTATTACCACGGTGGATGAGGTTCGGAGAGCGGATCTCGAGCAGGTGGAGGATTTGTCCGAGAAGCTTGAGGCTGCAGAACTTGCTCAAGCTAAGTTGAGGGAAGAGATGGAGGTGATGCGGAGGTCCCTTCAAGCTGATTGCTCGAGATACAGACTGGAGAGAGATGCTGCCGTGGAAAGGTTGTCGGCCTCCGATGCCCGGATGAGGGAGTTTGAGGAGAACGAAGGAATGATGGATGACATGCTCCAGGACATGTATTTCCGGACTTGGAAGCAGGGTAACCTCTCTTGGATGGATGATTATCCCAGAGTCATGGCCAAGACATATCTTCGGGCTTTGGAGGAGGCTAAGGCTGATGCAGATAAAGAGGGTGGAACGGCCTTCAGTATGGATGTGGTCACTGCCCAATTCACCAAGGAGGAGAAAGTGGCGGTAAAGGAGGGTATGCGGCTGCTTGCTGCTGAAGAGGCGGGCGTGCCGGTAGAAGATGACGACCAGGATGGTCAAGAAGCTAGTACTGGTAAGTCTTCCTTTCTAGTCTTTCTGTTAACTTGGTTACTCATCACTAATGAATCCTTTTTATGACCGGACAGGCGGGCAAAGGAACAAGGACAAGACTTCGACGCAACCAGCTCCATGACCGAACCTGAAAAATTCTTTTTGTAGGCTTGGCATTGTTGTATCTGTTAGTCTTAAGACAGTAGAGTAACTTCTAAGTTGTAATTCTTGCTACTTGTAATAACATTATTCTTGACGTGTAATTTTTTAGCTCAAGTTGATTTTGTCATTTCTTTGAATATTTGTTGCTATTTCGACATATCGTATGAGAAATGTAGCTATGTGTATTCTCGTAATTAAATTGTGTTTGATGTTAGATTCTGGTTTTCAATCATAATCTCATGACTTGCAATGTTAGCGTGTGGTGTGAAAAAATCAAATTATAGTCATGCATTTGTACATAAAGGAAGAAAATACCGCCTTTCATGTTCTGTTTGTAAATGGAAGTTTCGAATATCTTGTATGACCAAGCATGGAGAGCAGTTGACTGCCCCGCCATCTGATTGTGAATCTCTGCATCCATTGGCGGGTATCTCTTACCCTGCATCCTGTACTTTATGGTTTGTTATAGAGGATAGGAGGAAAGTTTTTTTTTTAAGTAAAACTGAAATATGTGGAATAGTAAAACTTCCAGTCACGGAAGGCCTTCGATGTGCTTAAGTTCGTGGCAAACGGGTTTTGTAGTCACTTTCCCTAGCTGTGGGTCTTGGAGACATTTGTCACCCATCTTACGCCTCCGCGGGGAGTTAATTCTTTTTTACCACAGCCGCACTTAAGACACACCGGAGCCGAGATCGCGCACAGTAACTACCCGGGCCATTATGGCCCGTACTCATGGGTATTATTCGACTTACTGTGGCCGGCTAGCGTGGGTGCCGATCGTCAACTGTGAACTGCCCCTGGCTGGCCACACCTTATGTTGGGGCTTATAATCGGTTCACAGTCGCCGGCGAGCCTAACGCCGTAATGAGCTGCCTCGGCTATAGTCGGCCTTCTCGGTGGCTTATAATCGGCTCATTACAGTTGGCTTTAAGGGCCGTCGCGAGCAATGAGTTAACCCGCAGCAGAGGGATGCTGGAGCAAAAGTGTCTCATTGGCGAGGGCATAGATTCGCATAGTACCTGTTGGGGCTTGTCCACGTGAAGTTGCATTGTGGAGTGCTTTGAATAGAAATGCTATATGCTCAGGATTTTGTTCAACAGAAAAGGATAAAGTTAACAAGCAGCCAAGATACAAAGGAACAAGTTAAAAAAGAGACAAGGCTTTTTTAAAGTGGTTCGGCACGAAAAAATGCCTACGTCCACTGATTCTCTTCGTTAATTTGCTTCATATGGGCAATACAAGTTAAGAAAAGTATCGACGGAGGTGTTGGATGTTCCATGCCCTCTGGAACACCTCTCCGTCCACTGTTGACAAAATATAGGCTCCGTTGTGGAGATCTCTATGAATTACATGTGGTCCATCCCAGATTGGGTCTAGTGCTCCGGGGCGAGGGAAGATTCGCTTAAGGACAAGATCCCCTTCTCGTAAGGCACGGTGCTTGACTTTGGAGTTGTATTGTGCTGCCACCTTTTGCTTGTGGGCTGCTGTTTTTAGGACTGCATCATTCCTTCTCTCCTCGACTAGATCCAAAGACATGTTGAGGAGCTCTTCGTTTTCTTCTGGGTTATAGTGGATCCTACGGTGGGAAGGCACAATGGTTTCAACTGGGAGCACAGCCTCCGATCCGTATGCCAAAGAGAAAGGAGTGTGCCTTGTTGATGTTCTGAAAGATGTGCGGTAGGCCCATAGTGCCGTAGGGAGTTCATCCACCCAAGCGCCCTTTGACTTTTCGAGCTTCTTTTTGATCAGAGTTTTCAGAATTTTGTTGACTGCTTCGACTTGTCCGTTTGCTTGGGGATATGCTACGGATGAGAAGCTTTTGTGAATTCCGTGTTCTTGGCACCAGTTGGCGAATTCCTCGCTGTCAAACTGAAGTCCGTTGTCTGATATGATTTTTAGTGGGACTCCGTACCTGCACAGAACATTTTTGATTAAGAAGTTGATAACTTTCGCTGAAGATACTTTATTTAGAGGTTCTGCTTCCACCCATTTGGTGAAATAGTCGACTGCTACTATAGCATATTTGGCGCCGCCTCGACCCATTGGCAGTTCACCGATTAAGTCAATTCCCCATACTGCAAAGGGCCAAGGGCTGGTCATCTGGGTAATCTCGGTTGTTGGTAGCCGAGGGACCTTAGCAAACTTTTGGCATCTGTCACACTTCTTGACGAAATCTAAGGCGTCCTTGCTTAAGGTGGGCCAGAAATATCCGTATCGGAGTATCTTTTTTGCTAACGTTTGCCCTCCGGTGTGATCTCCGCAGCTTCCTTGATGAATGTTGGATAAGATTTCCTTGGCTTCCCTTCCGGCGACACACCTTAATAATGGGTTAGAGAACCCGCGCCGATAGAGGATGTCTCCTTGCATGGTGTAGCGGGACGCTTTCCTCAAGATTTTCTTGACTTCGTTACGCCTGTCGGGTAGTGTGCCATTTTGTAGGTAGTCTCGGATGTGAGTCATCCAAGTTGCTTCTTCGGTTGCAGCTATCAGATTCACTTGCTCAAAACTTGGGATCATTTGCTTTGAGACAGTTACTGCTCCGAAGATGGCCTCGTCTCCCATACTTGCTTGCTTTGCCAATTCGTCGGCCTCTTGGTTCTCTTCCCGAGGGATGTGTTTGACTAAGTAGTGGTCTAATCGGCTGAGAAGTAACTTGGTCTTCTTTAGATATGCTATGAGTCGTTCTTCTCTAGCTCGGAATTCCCCTAGTATTTGATTAACAATAAGCTGAGAATCGCTGTGAAGACACAAAGAATTGGCTCCGATCTCGATAGCAATTTCTAATCCGGCTATTACTGCTTCGTATTCTGCATCGTTGTTGGTGGCAGTGAATTCCAACCTTATAGCATAGTGCAGTTTATTTCCCCTGGGAGTGATGATTACCACACCTGCCCCCGAGCCTTGTTCGTTAGATGCACCGTCCACAAAGAGATTCCACTTGATATCTTCTGTTATTTCCAGTTGCTCCTTATCCTCGTTGGTAGTGAATTCTGCAATGAAATCAGCCATGGCTTGTCCCTTGATGGCGGTGCGAGGGTGATAGGTGATATCATATTGACTCAGCTCAATACACCATTTAAGTAGTCGCCCGGAAGTGTCGGGACGATGGAGTACCTGCCTTAGTGGTTGATCGGTTAGAACCTTGATGGAATGGGATTGGAAGTAATGACGCAGCTTTCGTGAAGTGATTAGTAAGCAGTATGCTAACTTTTCAAGCTTAGGATATCTGACTTCTGCCCCAGTAAACCTTTTACTGACGAAGTAAACTGGTCGTTGCGTGCGGTTATCTTCCCTTACCAAGGCAGCGCTTAGAGCGTGAGATGACACAGCAAGGTATAGGTATAATTCTTCGCCTTTGCTTGGGGTCGAGAGTACCGGTGGTTTCTGGAGGTGTTCGATTAGGTTAAGGAAAGCGGTCAAGCATTCGTCCGTCCATTCGAACTTTCCTTTATCTTTCTTTAGAGCTTCGAAAAAGGGGACGCACTTGTCCGTTGCTTTGGAGATGAATCGGCCTAGGGCAGCCACTTTTCCATTTAGGCTTTGCATTTCCTTTCGGGTGGAAGGTATCTTGATGTCTCTTAATGCTCGGACTTGTTCAGGGTTTGCTTCTATCCCTCGGGCATGGACGATGAATCCTAAGAATTTTCCTGATGACACTCCGAAGGAGCACTTCAGTGGATTCAACTTCATTCCATACTGTCGAAGTACCTGGAACATTTCGCCCAGGTGGCTTACGTGATCTTTGGCTTCCCGTGATTTTACCAGCATGTCGTCTACGTATACTTCCATTGTTCGTCCTATTAGCCCTGCGAACATCTTGTTGACGAGGCGCTGGTAGGTGGCTCCTGCATTTTTAAGTCCGAAAGGCATCACTTTGTAGCAGTACAAACCCCGGTCGGTGATGAAACTAGTGTGATCTTGGTCGGGAGCATGCATAGGAATTTGGTTATATCCCGAGTATGCATCCATAAAAGACAGGAGTTCGTGCCCGGCTGTGCTGTCTACAAGTTGGTCGATTCTGGGAAGCGGAAAGCAATCCTTTGGGCAGGCGTCATTTAGGTTGGAGAAGTCAATGCAGGTCCGCCACTTCCCATTAGCCTTCTTTACTAGTACCGGGTTGGCGATCCATTCTGGGTAAATAGCTTCTCGTATGAAGTCATTGGCGAGTAGATTCTTTACTTCTTCATCGAGGGCTGCTGATCGCTCTGCCCCCATACTTCTCTTTTTTTTGTTTTACGGGTGCCTTGGTAGGATCAATTTTTAATACGTGGCACGCTATGTTGGGGGAGATTCCGGTCATGTCAGCGTGTGACCAAGCGAATACATCCAAGTTGTGGCGGAGAAAATCAACGAGTTGTTCCTTCAATTCCGTTTTCAGCTGCGACCCAATTTTCAGTAGCCTACTTGAGTCGTGCTTGTCTACAGATATAAACTCCATAGCCTTTGCAGGCTCGGCGGTGGCCTCCTCCTCTTTGTCCCTAGGGTCTAATTCATTGAAAGGGTCGCTGGTGTATCGAAGAGGGGGGGCTTTCTTTAGTTGCTATGCTTCAAGGCTTTTTGTGCAGAGGGCAATCTCTACACCTTTCCCTTTATCTCTCCTGTGGTTGTTGCGAAGTTCGGTTACATAGCAGTCTCGTGCAATATCCTGGTCTCCTTCCACTTCCCCTACCCCATTGTCTGTTGGAAATTTCATTTTCAGGCACCACGGGGCTAGGACAATCTGGAAGTCAGATAGGGCTGGTCTTCCTAGGAAGGCGTTGTAGGCCGAATGGTTTTCTATCAGCACAAACGTCTGTTTCCTTACAACGGAGCGGGGATGGCTTCCAATTTCAACGAAGAGGTCCAGCTGCCCGATGGGCATTTTCGCATCTCCAGTGAAACCGTGTAGCGGTTTATCGCAGGGAGATACGTCCTTCATTGACAACCTCATTTTGTCGAATGCGTGTTTGAACAGGATATTTACAGAGCTTCCAGTGTCTACCAGGATTCGGTAAACTTCGGCGGGACCGAGTCGGGCAGAGATAACCATGGGATCCATGTGAGGGTACTGTCTTCCTTCTAGGTCGCGTTTACTGAATGTGATGTCATCACTTTCTTTCCGCTTTGGGTGGCGCTCTTCTATAACCGTATTGACGCAGTCTCTATTGTCTCTGAGCGACTTCCCATATCTTTCCATCTCTTTCCAGCTTCTGTCTGCGATGTGTGGACCTCCTGAGATGGTATGGACCACTATCTTCTCTTGACTAGAGCTGCTAGCGTTGCGGTCGCCTCTGCCGGTCCCTGGTGAGGGTAGCCTTGGGTTTTCATTGGCAGGAGCTGGAGTCCTGTCTTGACTTTTTACATAGCGCTCCAGTTTCTTTCTTCTGATGTGTTCCTCAATCAGATCCCGGAGATGATGGCATTCGTTGGTATCATGTCCGTGGGATTCGTGGAAGCGGCAGAATTTTCCAGATTTCTGTGCGCTATCTGATTCCTTCTTGTATGGTGGGCGTTTGTATCTAACTTCGCCTTGGGTGGCAAGGAAGATGTTTTCGACGGTCTCGTTCAAAGGGGTGTAAGAGTCGAATCTTGGTCCTGGCCGATATAGGCGTTTCTCTACTTTCTTGCCCCCAGCATTGTCTCTGGAATCATTTCTTCGAACGTCCCTTGCCACAGCAGGGGCGTTGCCATGGGTCGTCTTACTTTGTTGTCCTGACTGCCCCTCAATGGCGGCATCCTCAAGCCTCATGTATTTCCCGGCTTCATGGAAGAAATCGGGTAAAGTAGCTGGTTTTTCTTTTGTCAATCTCCTAGCAAATTTAGTGTCCGGATGCACCCCACTGCAGAGGGCCATTAGGATAAGCTTCTCATCGGCATCTTGAACTGCGGCTGCTGCGGCGTTGAATCTGGTTAGGTATTGCTGCAGCTTTTCTCCAGGTTTCTGTTTGACGCTGGATAAGGAATAAGCGTCCTTAGGTTGCTCCACATGAATGCGGAACTGACTGATGAATTTTTCTTTCAACATTTCCCACGAGCTGATGGATCCTTGGGGTAGATGACAGAACCAGGAGGTAGCAAGATCTGCTAAGAAGAGCGGGAAGCATTTGCACAGCACTCCCTCTGTTGCTCCACTCATGAGCATATGCTGCGTGTACCTCTGTAAGTGTACAACGGGATCGGAGGTTCCTTTGTAAGGTTCCATTGTTGGCATCTTCCATTCTCGGGGGGTGATAGCAATTTCGATATTGCGGGCGAAAGGGCTGGTTACCCTAGCGCCTATCCCTCGATCTCTTTGCTCCCGTTGGACACACTCTCTGAATAAGCGTGCCATCCTTTCATCAGAATTTGGAGCGGACAGAAATGAGTTTGGTTCCGTTCTGTGGGGTTGATTCCGACCAGACAACCTGTAGGGATGGTATCGTCTATCATTCCTCATATTTTCCAGTGGCTGCCTTTGATCTTCTGGGAGCATGCTTGGATCAGCTACAGTTGGCCCTTGCCTTGATCTTCCCCTGTTGGGTTCTGATCTAAGCACTTCCTCGGGTCCAACTTCGGGCTGAACTCTAGCTCGGCCCCGTTCACTGGTGTTTCTGTGGTTAGGCAGCATGACAGGCTCAGCTGCAGTTGACCTCCGCCCGGTACCTTCCCCGTTGGGTTCGGCACCAAACGTTTCCTCAGGCCTAACTTCGGGCTGAGCTCGGTCTCGGCTCCTACCACGGCTACTCCTGCCGTTAGCTCCTTCGAAGAAGGAAGATCTTTGCTGTCTCTGAGATCCTCCAGATTGGGACTCGCCCCATGATTCAGTGTTGCGGTTGGATTCTTCAGCGTCCCTCAAGCGTGACATGAGATGGTCCACCAAGGCTTCCTGCTGGGACGTGAAGCGGTTAGTCACTTCAACAACAACTCTGTCCAAATCTGCCCTAGTAATTGCTGCAGGCTGTTCTGTGGCAGGAGTGGTGGGGTTAGCCTGTCCTCCATTTGTTACCGTTGCTGGAGGAGGAGGATTTACTTGATTTGCGATAGCTGGATCAGGAAGGCTACTGGATGCGATGTTTTTTCCTTTGTTAACATCTTTTCTCTGTTTGGGAGGCATGTTTTCCAAGTGGCGGATGATGCTGTTAGGAAAACTTTCTAAGCGGATGAAGCTGGAGCTTCGAGCTTCAACCTCTCAATGAAAGCACCAAAAATGTTTGCACAAAAAATGGACAAACACCTCTAAGTTGTATGATTTAGTAGATCTTATGTTGTTCTTAGTGATTTGGGTGATTTATGCAAATATATGAAAAACAGGGGCTAAACTGTAAAAAGACACGCAGATTTATAGTGGTTCAGCCAGAATGTGCCTACGTCCACTTTATATGTTATTTCTCTTCTTTTGTTGTGATTACAAGTACAAAGCTTTGGTACAAGTAAAAGAAAGTTGTTTGAAAGTTCCTTCCGTGCTTGAGCTCTCAAAAACTTGTCCCCATTGTTGTATCCCTGCCCCTCTATTTATAGAGTGAAGCTGGGGGTAGGGGTCTTGGAGGTATATAGCAGCTGGCGGGCCTGGGCTGAGACAATCTGGCCTGGAACACCTTGGTTCGGCATCCCTTGATTCGGTGGTAGGTTGATTCGGTGAAGAGTTGGTCCGGTCGTGTAGTTCGGACCGGCGTGTAGGTTGATTCGGCATAGACTGATTCGGTGGGGAGTTGTTCCGGTCGTGTAGTTTGATTCGGCGAGGAGTTGGTCCGGTCGTGTAGTTTGGACCGGCGTGTAGGTTGATTCGGCATAGACTGATTCGGTGGGGAGTTGAACATGGTGGATGTTTGGTCCGGTAGGGTCAAAATATACCCAACAAATTTATTTTGTATATCAAATCACTTAAGAAAAATCCCTAAAATTCACAGAAATTTACTTTGATCATGTTATCTAACATATCAAAATTTCAGATCCAAATTCTCAATATATTTTCTGAAATAAATTACTAAACCCATTGTGATATATATTTATTCAAAAATTCATAATAATCTTTCCAAAGCTTGGAAAATTATCAAACTTAAAACCCAACCCTAAAATCTTTTTTTGCATAACATATAATTTTTTCCATGGCATTTAAACATCAATATCACACAGTTTTGATCTAAAACCGTATGAACCATTATTTAAACAATCTTGTTTAAATTTTAAATAAACCGTAATTCAAGCATATCATCATCAAACATTATATATATGAATTTAAACTTACATCCGAAACATATATTTAACAAACAGAGATGGAAATTATCATTCACCTTAATCTTTGATAGGAAAGTGGATTGAGGTGAGTTTGATTTCCCTTTCTTTGATTCTTTTTATTTTCTTTGAATTTCCTCTTCCTGCTTTACTGTTAATGACCGGCCTTCTTTCTTTTGCTTACGTTTCTTATTTTTATGAAAATGATTATGAGTCTCCATGGCTTAAGAAGTAAACATATATATATATATATATGTATGTATAAGGGTGTAGCTAAATCCCACTATACCCTTACATAACTTAATTAGTCTTTAAACCATTCTTTAGACCAATTAAATAAATAAGCACGGCCACTTAAATTTATTCAAATCTCAATCCCCTTATCACTTAACATTTTCATTACTCTATTTAATTTATCTAATTAAATATCCGAATAATGTTATTTAAAATTAGGGTTGTCACAGGCTCCCCTCCTTAAAGAATTTCGTCCTTGAAATTCATCATAGCAATCATCTGTAACTACTCCTAACAACTATACTAGTTTATCTAACTAGTTATTATCTATATAAATTTAATATAGACATACCATTTAAAACAGATTAGGATAAGTATCTTGAATCATGTCTTCCATCTCCCTAGTGTAGTCCTTCTCGTTGTCGCTCCACTGAATTTTCACCAACTTGACTGTCTTGGACCTCAATCTTTTCTCATCTCTCGCTACAACTCGAACTAGTTGTCTTATAATTGTCAAATTGGGCTCTACTACCAATTCATCCAATCCTGTTGAAGGAATAGTAGTCTCTGGATCATGCATATACTTGCAAAGATGAGACACATGAAATATATTATGGTCACCTGTCATATTGCTCAGCAATTCTACTCTGTATGCAAGCTTTCCAATCCTTTCTATGATCTGGAATGGACCAACATATTTCGGTGCCAGCTTCCCTGACTTTCTGAATCGCATCACTCCCTTTATCGGTGACACCTAAATAAAAACTCTGTCTCTAACTGAGAACTCTAAGTCTTTACGCCTTTTATCTGCGTAACTCTTCTGTCTTGACTAAGCTTCCTTCATCCAATCTCGGATTAACTCAATCTTCTCTGATGCCTCGCTAACCATATTTGAACCTAAGACTAATCTGTCTCCAGTCTCTAACCAACATGTAGGTGATTTGCATGGCCTTCCATACAAAGCTTCAAAAGGCATCATTCCTATACTAGTCTGAAAACTATTATTATAGGAAAACTCAATCAAATACAGGTGATCTTCCCAAGATCCACCAAAGTCTAGTACACATGCCCTCAATAAATCTTCGAGTACCGTATTGACTCTATCAGTCTACCCATTCGTCTGTGGGTAATATGTTGTACTCATCTTCATCCTTGTACCCAATACTCTATGTAGACTTTGTAGAATACAATAGCCTATGATTTTTGTTTGGTGATAATAAACATATATATATTCATTTAAATGTATTTGATATTGTACTATTTTATTTTTCACATAATTAAATAAATATTTGTTGGATAAAATAAATAACACAGAAATCAAATTCAAACAAATATTTTATTCAAACAAATATTTTATTGCAAATTCAAATAGTACAAATTTGAGCTCTCACTGCATTTATACCTTTTCAATTTCAATACAATTTCGATTACATCCAAATTTCAATTTACAATGTTGACCTCACTACATATCACTCATTCACTCGTATTTGATCTTCAACTTTGTTTCCAGCTTGTATCCAGCATCTGAATTATCTGCAAAATGAACACTGATGCAGTAAAATTGAAAAAGAAATATTTTTGCAGTGTACAATTAAAGTGTCTATTTTTGAAAATGTTATTTGCCTTAGTTATTTGGGTTGTTCGTCATCATTTTCGTTTGAATCCATCATACACGAACAACTTGTGATATGCATAGTGTATCACTATACATGCCACAAGGCCGTGCACACCGATATACACTTGATTAAACTGCAGGGACAGGTGAGCACAAGGTCAAACCCAACCAAATGGTGGATTCAGCTTAGGTGCAATGTAATGGTAAAGTATGAGAGTCAATGGTCAGCCAACATGAATAAAAGTCCAATACAGTGGCCGGACTCAAATGTACACAATCGGATCATGAAACCAGAAGAGCAACAACCAGGTCAACAACACAACCATAGAATTGCAACCAAGACCAGACCGGTCATCATCAACATGAAACACAAGCCAGTGCAATTAAAATGAAGAACACACAAGTCCGAATGCAAGTATTCAAAGAGGACAGAGGATATGCATGCATTCAGACATGTATACATACATATACAATGACAATTGAACTCAACCAAACAACAAAGGAGTGCAAAGCATAATGGAACCACATACAACAAGTTAACATACATATATACATGTGTGAACACACATGTATACATATATACATGCAGTGATTACCAGAACAAACTCAAATGTACACAATCAGGTAGTAAGTTATATCACAATGAACAAGTCAATGGAGCTAAGGCATTATAACTCACAGCAATGATCGTCGTGGTGACAACACAACTTCAAGTATATATGGTGGTCAAGGAAAACAAAGAACTGACCCAACATACCATCATAAGTTCAGACCAAAATACAAGGTAACCCAGACTTGTACAGACCATTCAAACTCGAGACAACATGGATTCAAATCAGAACAGTGAGGCAAAAAGATAATAGTGAACAGGAGATCACAGTACAAGCTTGGATCAGGTGAACATGGTAACATGAGCATGCGGCAATCATACACTCACAAACACACATGTATACATATATGCATATATATGTATACACATAATCAGTTCAAAGAACAAAGTCAACATGAATACAGATCGGTTTAACTCAAGTACACATGAAGCATCAACTCAAACCAAAAATATCAAGTGTACATCAAAATGCAGACTCAAGTGTACCAAGTGTATCAATCCAGATTCAACATCAACTAAGTGCAACATCAACACAAAACAACATTACAACAACACATGGAACCAACCAGACCAGAGGCTCTGAGTAAAATGAAATGGTGATTAACTCAACATGTTGACAGACCATATGACAATGTAGACTCAAGTACACAACAAAGCTCTACACAAGTACAAGTCCAGTTACAACATGAACAAGCACTAAAGTGGACAGAGTACTTAGCAGTTCGAATAACAATTGCCAGCAAAGTAAAGAGAAGCAATTTACATGAAGCTGTGAGTCAATGAACAAAGTCAATTTTTATCTCAAGGCAGCAAATTCAAATACCAGAGAAATAAACGAAGTCGCAAGAATTATCTCAAATTTTAAATGTCGAAGTCAAAAGAGAAAAGAACGAGAATCAAATTCAAATACCAAGCTACAATCAAGGAACGAACCAGTCAGAGGTCTCAAGATCATACTATCAAAAATCAACGCAGAAAACAAAATCACGAATTATTCAAACCAAAATTATACGAACGTAAACTAAGGAGTTCGAACCCTATAAATACCCATTAACATCATCGGTAAAGATTTATTCGAGTTCAAATAAATCAGAGAGCAAGCATCGTCCAGAACTCAAATTAAGTAGAGTAAAAGTATAAATCGAAAAAGGAAAAAATGTACCAATTCAAAGCACGAATCGATCTCGACTTTGCAGCCGCAAGCAATTGAATATCACTGATAGAAGAAGCAGCGAAGTAGAAACAAAAGCATCAAGATCTCGAGCTTCCAATTTCCAAGCGGCGATTCAAATTGAAAACCCTAATAGCAGATTGAAAAAGAAATAAAATGGCCGAACATTCTACTTAAAAGAAAAAGGGAAGACAATATATTGGGCAATTCTACACAAAAGAGAACGGCCAACATTCTACTGTTTAAATTATTATTTGGGCCAAATCTATATTGGGATTTAGTTAAAAATTGGGGTTTTTGTTTTAGTTTTATTTTTTATAATTTCTATTTTAAATTGTGTAAATTCTAGTCGTGTGACTAGGGACAAACTACGGGGCGTAGTTTGAGAATTCGCAACTCAGTGGCTGAGTTGTGGTAGGGTTTTGAGCGTAGAGTTAGATTAGTCATTAGCGGGTATCGCAAGTTTACGTGTGTAAGCGTTTGACTACTTAATTTCTAGTATAAACCTTAGGGGCAGCACGTAGGCAAGGTTTTGCCGAAGCTGGGTAAATTTGTGTTGTTCTATTTCTGCTTTTATTATTCTGCTATTATTTGTGCTGCAATTATTATATATTTATTTCCGCATTAATTTTTATTATTATTAGTGTCACCCTATTCACCCCCCTCCCCTCTAGGGTGAAACCGATCCTACAGACTTCTCCAAAACTCGCTAGTGAATAGTGCATCTCTATCACTGACTATGCTGCTAGGAATTCCATGAACCCTATAAATATCCATTAACATCATCGGCAAAGATTTATTCGAGTTCAAATAAATCAGAGAGCAAGCATCGTCCAGAACTCAAATCTAGTCGAGTATAAGTATAAATCGAAAAAGGGAAAAACGTACCAATTCAAAGCACGAATCGATCTCGACTTTGCAGCCGCAAGCAATTGAATATCACTGATAGAAGAAGCAGAGAAGCAGAAACGAAAGCATCAAAGAACTTGAGCTTCCAATTTCTAAGCGGCGATTCAAATTGAAAACCCTAATAGCAGATTGAAAAAGAAATAAAATGGCCGAACATTCTACTTAAAAGAAAAGGGGAAGACAATATATTGGGCAATTCTACACAAAAGAGAACGGCCAACATTCTACTCTTTTAATTATTATTTGGGCCAAATCTATATTGGGCTTTAGTTCAAAATTGGGGTTTTTGTTTTAGTTTATTTTTTTTAATTTCTATTTTAAATTGTGTAAATTCTAGTCGTGTGACTAGAGACAAACTACGGGGCGTAGTTTGAGAATTAGCAACTCAGTGGCTGAGTTGTGGTAGGGTTTTGAGCGTAGGGTTAGGTTAGTCATTAGCTGGTGCCGTAAGTTTACGTGTGTAAGTGTTTGACTACTTAATTTCTAGTAGAAACCTTGGGAGCAGCACGTAGGTAAGGTTTTGCCGAAGATGGGTAAATCTGTATTGTTCTATTTCTTCTTTTATTATTCTGCTATTATCTATGCTGCAATTATTATATATTTATTTCTACATTAAATTTTATTATTATTAGTATCACCCTATTCACTCCCCCTAGGGTGAAATCGATCTTATAAGTAGTATCAGAGCAAGGAACAAAAACCATTTTTTGTTTTAAAAATTTGATTTTTCAAAAACAAATTTTTTTTTAAATGGCTTCTTTTAATAATGCTTTTGCTGAGGGTCGGTCCATAGTTAGACCACCCATGTTCAATGGTGAATATGCTTACTGGAAAAATAGAATGAAATTTTTTTTGAAAACCATTGATGCTTGGAATGTTGTTGAGACGGGATATAGGACACCAACTATAGTGGTAGATAATCAAGAAATTGAAAAACCGATGGATCAATGGACAGATATTGAAAATAAACTACAAAATGCTAATGCTAATGCTAAAGCTACGAATTCTATTATATGTTCATTGGATCAAATTGAATTTAATCGTGTCTCACATTGTCTAACTGCGTAGGAAATTTGGCACACACTTGAAGTGACTCACGAAGGAACCTCCCAAGTCAAAGAATCTCGTCTTACTATGCTTAGTAGCGAATACAAGAACTTCACAATGGCCAAGGATGAAAATGTCAAAGAGATGTATGGACGACTTTCTAATCTCGTATACAAATCAAAAGCTCTCGGAAAACCATACACAGAATTGGAAATAGTCCGAAAAATCCTCAGAGTCCTTCCACGAAATTTTTAAGCAAAAGTTACTGCCATTCAAGAATCAAAGGATTTGAAACAAGTTAAAGTTGAAGAACTCATTGGAAATCTCACCACTTATGAGCTAGAAATAAAATTCAAGGAAGAACGTGAAGGAGGTGATACTCGATACAAATCAATAGCTCTCAAAGGAACAACTGAAAGTGAAGAAGATGATGATGATAATGGTGCAGCAGAACTGGCGCTGATAATAAAGAAATTCAAAAGGTGGAATCAAAAGTATGGAAATCCAGCTCTAAATCAACAACTGAAAAGCAGAATAGTCAAAGTTCTAGACAACCTAGAAGAACAGGAGATCATTTGTCACAAGTGCAATAAACCTGGTCATATCAAGCCAAATTGTCCTCAGAATCGACTTAGCCAAGGAAAGAAACCGAAAAGGAGAAGTTTTGCAGCTACTTGGGATGAAACTGATGAAAGTGATGAAAGCACTGGCAGTGAAAATGAAAAAGCAAAACTGTGTCTTCAAGGAGAAACAACTGACGGTGATGATGACGAGCCAAGCGAGGTATCAAAACTTACTCATCTGGAATTACTTATATATTTTCATGAAGTAAATGGCTGTTTTGAAAGACTTAGGGAGAAGTACGCTAAAGCTGAATCACAAAGAGATAGTTTGGTAGAATTAAATAAACAGCTTGATCAATTGGTTAAAAACTAACAAAACAAGTGCCCTAAGTGTGATAAGTGTCCATCATTCGAAGAAGAAATTAAAAAATTAGAAGTTAAAATTAAATCACCTGAAAATGAAATTCTGATTTTGAAAGAAAGTGAAAATAGTAGGAGAGAAAATTCAATTAAAAAGTGCACTCTATTATTGAATGAAAATGAATCTCTCAAAACACAAGTCCAACAATTGTCTACAACCTTAGGAAAATTTTCAAAAGGAGAAAGATCGCTAAATATGTTATTAGGAAAACAAACTGTTAATACTGTTAGACAAGGACTTGGGTATAATTAATCTAAACGTGTTAGAAGTGAAATTAGTCAAGTCAATTCCAAGTGCATAGTTTGTGGAAAAACTAGACACAATCACAACAATTGCTGGTATAGACCCAAACACGTGAAAACTATACCAATTTAGGTTCCTAAAGGCACAAATGTAAATTCCCTTAAAGTCAAACAAATCTAGGTGCCAAAAGGATCAAATATAAATTGCCTTGGGTCTAGACAAACTTATTTTTCAAAATCATTTGTTACTAACAATCATGGACCTATACAAACAAATAGGTCACAAAAATCATTTCTCGTGTAGGTGTGGTGGCAAGCTAAGGAACAACAACAACAGTGTTATTTGGATTCTGGCCGTTCCAGGCACACGATGGGCAACAAATCAAAGTTCCTTAGCCTAGTACAAAGGTGGTAGATTCACAATGGGTAACAACGAAAAATTATCGTAAAGGTAAAATAGGTAACGATACATTTATCTTGAATGATATATTAAATGTGAAAAACTGCACCATAATCTGATTTTATTCAGCCAGTTATGTGATAAGGAAATAAATGATGATTTTGATTCTGATTTGTGCAAAAATATTGATCAATCATCTTTTCATCATTGAACTATTTCATATAGATTTACTTGGACTAACTATATTGCAAGTTTAGGTGATAAAAGATGTTGTTTTTGTATTGGTTGATGATTACTCTAGATACACGTGGATATATTTGTTTATCTTACTGCTTCTAGATCTGACACTATGTTCACTAGTTGTTTATGTACACGTTTTCAATCAAATCCTTAAGGAATCACGTTTTAAAAACTGTAAAAAGGATTATAAGGTATTTGTTGCAACTCCACGATTTGGTCTATGATATCTATCTAATGATAAACTTGAGTCAAAGGGAAATTCAAATGCAGATTACACTGATAACCTAGTTGATAGAAATTATTAGTAGAACGAGTTTTATGTTGAGACATTCAGTAGTTGCATCATTTTTCAAAGAGAATAACTGCATATTTTTCATTTCAATTGATTTTCAATTAGCAGACATTTTTAAAAAAAAACCCCTTCCAGAAAATAGTTTTTGTTTACTTCATTTCAGAATAGACATTTTAGAAATTTGATTTTATATTTTGATTTGATCTTAAATGACTACATTAACTAATCTGACTCCCTACTGATTATCGAAAAGATAAATAGTGATTGAAAAAGTGATGAGTGTCGATATTAATCATATATTATGACTTGAGATAGTATATTTAGTAAATTTCTTTAAAAAATTTAAACAAGATTTATAATAACTTTTGTTGGTAAAAATTCCATGACCATCTCTATTTCTATCATCTCTAACGACCATCACTCATCAAAATCCAATATAGAATGTCAAAATGTGGTATTTTAAACGGGAAATTATTCGTTTTTATTTTACTTTATTTTTTTTGCAATAAAAACATCCAAAGTATTCACTCTCATTTAAAAGTCCTCACGGTTATGCATGGGTGAATTACTGGGAATATTTGTTTATGTGCTTTCATGCTCATTTAAAAGTCCTCACGGTTATGCATGTATGAAACACATATCAAAATTGATTATTAAATAAACAAGTTGATTCTAATCCTGTAACGACCTGAAATTTTCAACCATTCGCATCCATACATGTCGGATTTGAATTGCTCAAAATATCATATTGTTAATTTAAATTTGGCAAAACTCAGCATATACAGTAAATAAATAATCACAGACACAGAGTAATATAACAATAATGCAGCGGAAACAAAAGAATAATAGTTCATGAAGCTACTATATATATATATATATAACAGAGTTAAACAAGATACAACAGAAGTCTCGAATATATAGATGTCTCAATAAAATAGTCAAATACAAGATCTAAATATATAACTGGAATCAACTGAATAACTGATAGCAGAATCGATAGATAGCTGGATCTCCAAGCGAAGCTCCAACTCCAAAGGTGAGTCTCAAATGCTATATCGCTCAGTCTGACCCGAGCGTAAAGCAAAACACAAAACACTCGAGTCAGGATTAACATTCTTATATCAATAAATCCAACTCAAGTGAAATATCAACTGAAATACAAGTAACTTAAAGGATGTTTGGGATAACCATCCTCTAAGGATCCGTTAAACTATCTACTATGTAGTAATATACGCTATTATAATAATATCTAAAGTAAAATAAACTTACTTTAAAATAGCATTAAGGAGTGACCCAATATTCCCCTTAACACAAAATAGTCCCAGTAGTCTATCCAGTATCAGCATACCCCCAGATCGGGAGCTACCCTCAATACTCCACAGGCTACGGCATAAATCCAAACTCGTAGTAAAGCTCGATATGGTAGGTGACACGGCACAACAAGGCAATGCCAGGGTAGATATACCAATTACGCATCTGGGCTGGTGGAAACGCATAGCAGCCACTACCGCCCACCTCGGAACACACTCCCAATCAAAATCGAAAGGTGGCCACCAATCAATCACAAAGTAATAGAATGGTATCGAAGAAATGCATCCGATCAGAGGTGCTACCTCATTGGCCCGAGAATCGCTCATGTTTTAGCCACCTTATGCCAACTCATGGGAGTTGGGTCCACGTATATACCTTTAGGATCGTCGCCACCATCCTACTTCATTCTGGAATCTCCACCGCGTACATAGTTGTTAAAGTGGTTTTCGGTATCGACAGAGAGTATGTCCATATCCGATCCTGGTCTCTTTAACAACCAATCGTTATTATAACACCATGGTCATTTCAAAATAGTTTATACTTCAAAACCAAAATATCATTTCCATTTTTAAACCATATCAAAACGATATCATTTCAATTCAATATATCATTTCTAAAATCATATCGCTTTCCAAAGTTATAACGCTTTCGAAATCATAAGTCTTTTAACATCAAAACACTTTGGAAATCAAAACCTTGAAATTCATAACACTTGAAATCATAGCTTGAAATCATAACATTTTGGAATCCATAACACTTTCCTCTTAAACAGTTTAGATAATAAAATTAGTGTATATAATAAAATAGTTTATAAAATAAAGATAGCTTATATAAAATAGTTATAAGTTAAAATAGTTTATAATAAAATAATTTATTTTGAAAACGATTTATATAAAATAGTTTATATTAAAATAATTTATAAAGTAAAATATAAATAGTTTTGGATATAGTTTAAAAATACTTTATATAAAAATAGCTTCCTCAAATTTCACAAATTGATTCAAATCAACTCGAATTCCAAAGTTCAAATTTAATCAAATCTCAAATCATCAATTTCAACTCGATTCAGTTTCTCAATAAACAATTTCAAATTATCGATTTTCAAATACATATTTGAACCATAAAATAAGCCATTTCATTTCAATATATTTTCAAAGTTTCAAATATTCCACATTTCAAAACTAAATTTAAAAATCTTATATACATATATATATATATCGAATTCCCTTTCATATTATTTAGCTTTGGAATATTCACATAATAAAATACAATATCATTTAAATAAACCCCAATTTCAAATAATTGGATATTTCCTTCAATTTATTAAACTTGAAATATTCCTTTAAATCATCTTAAATCAAAACCACGTTATAACGTCATATCTTTAAATCTCCAATTCAATAAGTTTCAAATCAATTTAATTAAAGCCAATTCTTAATTAAATACAAATTCAATAAATTTCCAATCCACTTTAATTCAAAACTTATTTATAAAATAATTTCAATATCTAATAAAACCATATATATATATATATCTTTCCAAAACCATAGAAATCATTTTTAAAATATTTATATATATATACCAACGGTGTCTGTATATAATTTTCTATCCTATTGTCAAGTGATACGGATATTTATCATTTCAATCTGCAATTTAAAATATATACGGGTATATATCATTTCAATCCGCAATCTCAAATTCAATTCAAATGAAAATCACTTGGGTCTATCATTTCAACCCATAACGATTTTCTCCTATTCTAAAGTCCATTCGGGTATGTATCATTTCAACCCATAGTGATTTCTATACTAACAGGGAACTTGCAGAGTGATAATAGATATGATAATAATATAACAGGCATATGTCATCAATATAAATAACAGATAACGGTGTTAGAATGTCACAGGTGAACTGATACAGATATCAATATATATAGCAATGTAAATAACTAGCAGCAGCATATTTCAACTGTCATTTCAATTGAAATCAAATTTAATAAATAAAAGAACGTTAATCGTGAGTGATTGCTCACCTTTCGAGGATTGATAGATTTGACAAAGAAATGAGCTACGAATTCCAAAGCAAAGTGAAATAGGCATGAACTGACGATCAAAGCTGATCAATAGGAAAGACGAAATCAAATCAGAACTGGATCGATGAATATAATTGGTACGGTGGACTTATATATATATATATAACTATATATAAAATTATATATATATAGAGTCATATTCTATATTTTAGCATAAATTGAATTAAATCGAAATCATTATTTTTAAATTAAAACACATCTATTAAAAATCACCACATATACCATATATCATTTGAAATAGATACATATATATATATATATATACTTATTAAACTACAAAATACTTACATATATAATGTATGTTTAGTGCAACATCTCAAATACCACATATATAAACTTTATACTTTGTATACTTTATGAATTAAAAATGTATAGACTGTCATATCTATATATATATAATGCTACAGGTAGCCATCTTGAAAAACAAAGCTTATATATTATATTTAAAACCCACCCAGATATTATAAAAAGTATATATATATATATACTATTATATATAACACTGCTTTAGTATTAATTTTCAAACCACTACAGCAACCGCATAAACAAACTTATATATACATAATAATATATAAACAAAACCCCAATATAGGCTTATACATAAGATCGAACAGGTTGTGTGCAAATTGCAAAAACTGTACAACATATAAAGTATAACCTATATTGGTTATGCAACTGATATATATACAAGCTATCATAAGTTTTTCGTTTATACTCACATATAAGCTAGTAAAAGTCGCACAACAACAAAATATACATATATATATATATATATATTAATATATAGGCTGATATATTTATAATATAACTAACATAATACTGTGAACATATGAATGCCAGTATTTCAAAGGTTTCAACATATATATACATATCATTCTATATACCTACGAAAATATATAAATAAAAAAAATGAAATATTGTAAACATTATGTATGTATAACATTATAAACAACCTATACATAAACAAACAACATGTTATATATAACTTATAGATTTATATATATAACACACAGCCGAAACTCTTGATAAGATATAAAGTAATATAGTATAATATGATAAAATTTAATATAGTATGTACCTTTTTTTCTTTTCAAATATAACATATCCTTCAAATTAGAAA
Organism: Allium fistulosum; assembly: GCA_030737815.1. NCBI lineage: Eukaryota > Viridiplantae > Streptophyta > Magnoliopsida > Asparagales > Amaryllidaceae > Allium > Allium fistulosum. The sequence goes on along the minus strand of CM060904.1, from coordinate 283,662,479 downwards.
ATGCAGTTCAACTAGAATTTGAAAAGAGCGAGGCAGGTCGACGATGGCGAGCTCGGCGTTAGGGTTGGGGCTGCGCCTCCGGCCAAACTAGTGTATGAGGTAGGTGTGGAGGAGGGTGTGGAGAAGGAAGGGATGGGGAAGAGGCTGCGTGATTAGGCTGTGGAGTTCAAATGGAAATGAGGCGGGGAGAGTTGCCATGCCTCACGGCGGCAGGACGAAAGTAGGAAGGGAAAGGATGCTTGTGGCTTCGGTCGGCCATTGCTGAGAAGAGAGGCGCTCGACTGAGGTAAAATGATGATTTGGTGGGCTCAGGTACTTGCGTGTGTTGTAGAGGAGGATGAGGCGGGGAAGACGTGGCGGAGGCGTTGAGAGGAGAGGCGTGAAATTCGACAGGGAAAAGTGGAAATATGAGCAGTTTCGAGAAGAAGAAGAAGAAAGGAAATAATAAAAACAAAGTATTCTATCCAATGCAACTTATATATATTCTGTTTAACAGAAGACCGAGCAACCCAAAAATCAATGAATGAGCCCGTTACATAAATTGAAACAGAAAAATATATATTTAATGATGGGAACCGGGAACGTCAGAGCTGAATTGATGGAATAGTGAAGGCAACGTATTAGATCTCAGAGAGTGTTAACAAAGTATTAATCAGCAAAAGAATATTGGAATTATACATTAGATAATTGAATAGTCATGGGTAAACAAAAGGGCACGAATGGGTACCGGTACGAGTGACCGTTTCGCGGTTTCCATGGCGTACCGGACTCCGAAACACACCAATGAATATATTGCGGAGATCGGCACGACGAGACAATCAAAACGTTATACAGATATCGACGGTACGACCATCCTATCTAAAGTCAGTATCGCCGAAAATGCTGCTATTTCGCCGAAAATAAAATCGATGGAGCAGTAACAGTCCAAATTTGGAGAAATGAAATATGACGTCTCACTCAGAAGATGATTTACAAATTTTCTATAGAAAAAAATTCAGGTTTGGAAAACATTTTATTATCATCAATTTTAACTAATTTGAATTGAAATAAAATTATACAAGAAAATAAACTTTCATATTATCTGATGAAAATTTACCAGTTGTTATGTTTAACTAGACGCATTCCAAATATCAAATTTAAATTTCAAAATTTTATCGTTTAAAATTTCACAAAATTTCAATTAAATAAATAAATGAAACCTCTAAAATTTAACTAGATGCCTTCTGTGATTCTTCATTAAGGTAGTCGTTCTCCATCGCTCGCTCGGAATAAACATCCCCACTATCACGAAAGCGGGTCAAGATTTCCTCCCAAACCATAGCTAGAGTGCGTGGGAATCTAGGGCCTAAGTAGCTGAGACTCCTCTAATGTAGCAAGGAGTTGACATAAAAGTTCAAGATGGCCTCATTCATCTTCTCCATCTTCCTTTCAAAAGCGTTTTGAACCTCCAGATAATCCACCGTAACGGTGGCTTTTTAACTTCGACTCGAGACTTATCGGTGCTAAGCTGCGCAACATGATCTTGGCAATTGTCTCAGCCTGATCGAAGATGGTCTTATTATGCCCCTCTACAATAAGGTCATGATCGGAGATGGTTTTATTTTGGGCCTCAATTGTCGCGCTGCAAGCTGCCACCTCCTCTTTTAATTTGGTCTCTTCTGCATGTGCCTACTTAATTTCATCCTTGTAGACGATCTTGATTCTCTCGTGGGACTCTTTTAATTCCTTCGGCAAACCGGTGTTCTTTTTGCTTTCTCGAAGCGCCGCTTCTCTTTCCTCTTCCAGTTATTTGACCCTGGCGTCGCATTCTGCCAATGCTCTCTCGAAATCATCCTTCTATGATTCAAAGGAGAGAATTTCTTGATAATTGTTTTTGTTCCTGTCGGCCAGCTGCATGCATAATTTTTCCCACCCTTTAACCTGCTCCAAATCATTCTGAATAGCATGAAGATGTGGCATACATGAATCTCTACGAATCGGGCGGAGGTCACGATCAAACTTAACTCCCCTTAAGAACTGCTCGAGGAGTGACGCTTCAAGCCTGGGAGGACCATATGGAAGAACATAGGTGGATCTTTAATAGGGCGTGAAGCACCGGGGGCAAGAGCAACAGAAGATGATGGAAATTGAGTTGAAGACGGAACGGGGATAGAAGTAACCGAGATTTCCTGACCCGTTGAAGAGAGTGTCGAAGCGAAAGCTTGCTGTTCTAAAGAATGGGAACCGCGATCAAATTTAGACCTTTTTGACGGCTCCTCTCTCTCGTCGAAAGTCTTCCTCTTTTCATACCCACCTTTATATATTCGGCTATGTTCCCTCTTGTCTCGGAGACGAGCTTCAGCTTATAAATCTTTTCTTCTTTGGTACTTCTCCTCCGTTTCGTGTGGTTGGTGACGGCTGGAAGATCGCTTCGACCAGCGTTGAGAGTTGGTAAATTCTTCAGGATCATCATAAAGGCCACATCCACTCGTCATACCTAACACAAAGAATAAATAAAAGGTTTTAGAAATGGAAAATAAACATGAAAAGTATGTGTACAAATGAGTGTAACCCTAGTGAAACGTGTGATGTTTTGGAGGAGAGCCTAAAAAGCGTCACAAACCGGATCGGGCAAGCACCGCGAAAGGAATCGGACTAACTTCGGGTGCAACATGGCCCAAACGAGGAAGCACCTCCTCAAATTTGAAATCTTCCCCCATGAGCGCTTCGAAATCCACACCAGCATCTTTACTCGAAGAATCCCAACATCGTGTAATTTCTAGTGCATCGTCTTTAGAACTCGTGTCTAGAGGAGGTGAGCTCGGAATAACGGGACCCATCCCCGGAGTCTCGTCGCATGATTCAGAATCTCCATCATCTGATTCTGCATAGAAATCATCACTAGAAGTGGACTCATCGCTAGTACTCCCAATCTCCCCCTCCTCTTTTTCTAAGTCCATCGCGGCTTTGCCTTCCCTCTAATTAAACCCTCTTCCTCTTCTTCCGGAATCGGAGGCATTCTTACTGGACAATTGACTTCGGTCGCGGCAGCATCCTTTTCCTCGCGAGTCTCCTCAGCTAACTCACTGGATGGGCCTTCCTGTTCTTGAAAAGTTCCCTTATCGGAACCGTAAGATGAGGAGGTGGATCTCATGCGTACCCTGGATCGAGAAGGGGATGGGATCTCAACTGGAACTGCAGATCTCCTCGGATACAACAGTCTGCATCGAAGCAAGTTTTCGCCAGTCAGCAAGACTTTAACAGATCTCTCCTCGGCATCGATAGCCTTCAGGGCTTGGAAAGTTCCATCGAGAGACAAGTCCCTGTTCAGCCTTGGAATAACCGTAATAATTATTGGACTTGTTAGAAACTCCGTAGTTATGTGTCGGAGCTCAATGAGTAAAGAAGGGAACTTCCCCCCATTGTCCACAGACAATTGAACCCCTCAGGACATCTGATAAAGAAGTATTAGGTCTTAAATTGGGACAAGTTGCTCTGTAGTCCAATACAATTTTACGAATCCTTTGGGCCTTGATTACGACCAAGGAAGGACACTCATCTCTTCTTTTAAATGAAAGAAAGTATCTCAACTCGTCGAAGGTCAGAGCATGGTTGAATGTTTGCATGAAAAGGACGTGCAGACAAGTTAAGATGGCATAGCAGTTGGGGTGAATCTAAAATGGAGCAATTCCTAAGTTCAAGAGGGTCTCTCTCAAGAAATCATTAAAAGGGGGCACGGCTCCGTTCAAGCACATATACCGATGACAAGTGTTATATCCCAGAAGCGGATATGAGCGAACTCATCCTTCTTTGGGAGGCACACATCTTCCTATGGGATGCCATGTCGTAGGTAGATGTTGTGCAAGACTTTGGCAGAGACTATGAAAGACGTTCTCTTCGACAGATTTAGAAGGACTCTGAAATTAGGAGGAGTCCGGTCCATGACCGGACCAACCGGAACTAGCTAGCCATACTTTGCCTGTAAAGCAAAAGGAGTAGGGGTAACAGATGACGATTCGATCTCCGAAAGCACAGGACTTCCTCCGCCAGATTTGTGATGAGAGGATGGGTACTTCATTCTAAACAACAGAACTTACATCCGAAATGGTCAGGTGATTGAAATGGTTAGGTAATTCAACCTTAAGATAAGAACTCCCCGTACCATACTTGAATTCCAAAAGAATATCGGCTTGCACTGATGTATCAGGCTTCAAGTATGTATCGGGGCAAGTGTGATGTGTTATCTATCGGTGGTGGGCTAGTGTCCCGAACACTACAAATGCTCTACCAGTGTAGATAGTACGTTCGCAGTCGAGAGGTAAAAGGACTTCCCACATCATTTTCTTTTTGAAGTTACTTCTCCTACACTTACCCGTTATCGATCAACGATCGATAATGGATTTGTTGTCTGAAACGACGTGGAAAGTCCCTTCCAGAATAGGTACACCGTGCGTGCAAAAGAAAGCAAAATCAATCCGAATTCTTCGAAAGGATGGGACTAATTCATAATATGTCGTGCGATATCAGCTATGGGACTTGGCACAAGTCAATTCTGGCTCAATGGACGAAAATAGCAAAACATGTCAAGCACCGAGGCAAGGCCCAAATGTCGTTCCGTGAAGTACTCAAGACTCGATCTTCCTCCATTAAATCACAATCGACTTGAACTTTCTACGACGAACGTCACGAATGCAACTTCACCGCCAAATCATTAAACGAACATTATAATCAGGGAACCCACCTCGGATTAACGAATGGAACGCGAGTTTGGTCGAGGCTTTAGGATTAGCGAACTAAGATAGGTCGGCGGCGACCTAAAGTAGCAGGTGAGCTAGGGTTTCAATTGAATGTGACCTAGAAGAGCAGCGGCAAGGCTTTGGAGTTGGTGGCATAGAAGGAAGCACGTCGGAGGCTTAGACGAGGTCGAATTTCTGGATGTGATGGATCGAATCGATCAAAGCATAGGTCGAATCACATGTGAAAGCTTGGGTCAAATCGCTGGGAAGCACGGATCACCGAAGGAGAAGTAGGCTCGGATTGTGTAGTGAATGAGGAAAGGGTCGGCTCAAAGACTTAAATAGGGAATGAAGAAAATGCCAAAAAGTTTCTAAGTCGTCAGGTCGCTAGCGATCCATCATCTATGGATCGCTAGAGACCCATGTGGTTGCATGCAATTTTTTCCCATTTCGCCTAGCGACATCCCTACACTACTTCAAGACATGCTGAGAAGCTATAGAGAAAATTTTGATCTATTATGACAAGCAATGGCGGTCGAGATCAAAAATAAGTAAGCAGCAGCATAGCCTAGTTCACATTCACGAAACTCTAACACGATTACTTGAAATTCAATAAGCAGGGACTAAAAGCAATTACTTCTAGAGCACGCCTTGTTTCTGACAAAGATGTGCTCTGGGGGCAAATGTTATTTGGGTTTTTAACCTAGCAGGATCCAAGAGAAGATGGAATAGCTTGATGGAGTCAGAATAGCTCAAAAGCCAATCAAAAGAGTTAGAGCAACAAGCCAAAGAGAGCCCAGAAAAGAGAATGAGGAAGTCCACGAAGGACATGGATCGCTAGCGATCCATGGGGATAGTTTATTGTTCAACATGTTTTCTTGCATTGTGATCCAATCCTTATTCCAAAAGTGATGACTGAGTTTAACGAGATTTTGAGTTAGATAAACCAAGAGACAAGCATCCGTCCAATCCAATCAGTAGTAAATATAACTAGAAAGCAATCTATCATCAAAACAAAGCAACATGCAATGAGACTACACGAACAACATCAACGCAAGACGATGAAGGCAATCCAAAGACCAAAGTCCAAAAATATGCTATGGATCGCCAGCGATCCATACGTCATCGCTTAAATGTTGCGACTCACATGAAACAAGGTAGAAGGAAAAGCTAAGTAATTAGCTCGCATTTGAGCTAATGCTATGGATCGCTAGTGATCCATGTGTAACAGCCCGCCAATCCGTACACGGAAAGACGCGCCATTATTAAGAAAGAAAGAGGTGAGAAAATAGAAAAGATAGAGAAGAAAGAAGAAACAACATCAGAATCTCAATAGCGGAACGAATAAAATATAATATATCACATAAGAGAATACATAGTATCATATACATCAGAGTCACACCGATAATACAACACATACTAGACAGTTATAAACACCTGTCTAGTTAATACAACTCGATACAACTCACAACATCACAGAGATACAACACAGCGGAACCAATATATCTATCTACAACGCTGAAGCTTCCTGCTCCATTGCTCCTTCCGAATTCGTCAAAGCTAACCTGAATCCCTTGGCTAACCGTAAAAATTTGGGTACCCGAGAGTTTAGGAAAAACAGAAATAAACTCCGGGTCAGACATGGGTCTAGTATGAGTAAACGGTTAAAGTTGCTTAACTTTAAAAATCCTTTGAAAAACAAAAGGTATCACGTAAGACATCCCACACATAAACATGGAAATGTTTTTACCTTACGCTAACCAAAACATTTGATAGGAAATCCGGTGATATTATAATAGTGTCTAGGGTTTTCAAGTAAAATACAGAAATAGCTGAAATGCTTACATCTCACATTCCAACATAGTTGGGCACAATCAAAACGTACGGCACTTATTGGAGATTGGATTCCATACAATGGCTGGGCTACTGGGGTACCGCCCGTCACAGTACCTGGCCTAGATCAGCGTACTGAGGACCCACCCTAAGTCCCCTGCAACACAAGGCCGGACCCATCCCTTACTGGATAGTTCCGAATAAAATCACCCCACGGTTGGGATCCACAACCGCACACTAAGCCGAAAATAAAGAGGGACATCTAGACAGGGATGACCTTACTCTCAAGTGGGTGCTACCCACGAAGCCTTGCTGCACCTCCCCTGTTTTAGCCATTCCCGGTTGATGAGGCTTGAGGCTACGATTACCTTTAGAGAACACATCTCTTAGAATGCTCATCGTCCACCTGACGATGTGCTGAAAGCATTCAATCCATACAAGTTCGTTCCGGGTTCGAACGAAACCGAAGGCATTATCTCGTTACACTCATTTTGGAATCACCCTTAGAATTAACGACAATAACCCTTGCACTCTGAATCTTCATCTTCACTTGAGATTCACGACCTATCGTTAATTTGGATCGATGTGGTATTCGGGTCTCCAAACCTAGAATCCCGGTATACGGAAACCCGATCCCGGTCTCATCGAAATCCAAACCGTATCTTTTAAGGCCAAGTTGTTTTAAAGTTAAAACAATTCAATTCAATATTATCTATATACTCACAGATAGATAAATCTCAATATCACAGATAGATAATCCATAATATCACAGATAGATAATTCACAATATCATCATAAATAGATAATCCATTTCACACAGCATCCATATCTGAGATCTCAAACCCTTCAAGGCAAACAATATCATCCATCCATACATAAGCAAGGATAAATAATCACACCATTTATAATTAATTTAAAATGAATTAAATTAATTATCTCATTTCAAATTAATTTAAAATGAAATAAATTAATTACTTCTTCTCTAATTAATTTAAAGTAAATTAAATTAATTACTTCATCTTATAAATCCTGCTTACAAAATCATTAATTAATTACAAATCAATTAATTAATCATTCTCCAACTTCCATTTTAATTAATCATCTTGGATTAACTAACCTTTAATTACATTCCAGTAATTACTCTTTAATTAATTTCACAAATTAATTATTCTTAACCATTCACAGTAATTAACCATTAATTACTTCATCAATTACATTTATTAACGAACCTTAATAAATTACTTCCATTAATTAATTAATTATAATTAATTACATTAACCCTTAATTAATTACTTTAATTAATTAACTTTAATTATTCACTTCCATTTATCAACCTAAATCATGTACAGGAATTTCCATCTTGAAATTACTTACCTTAATTAATTATATAAATCCTTTTTATTTATTACACCAAGTAATAAATCTTTAATTACTTTTACAAAGTACTTCTACTTTAATTACTTCCCATTAAGTAATTTCCTTTAATTAATTACATCCTGTAATTATACACTAATTACTTTGCTAAGTAATTATATTATTCAATTCCATTAAGTATTTATACTTAATCAACATCACATGAATATCATTAATTTATTAACAATTAATTTTCTTGAATCAGTCACATTCATTTGATTCATTACAATTGGTAATTCATTCTTAATTTAACTTAAACAAATTAATTAATCTTAACGGTAGATTAATTATTATTAATAAATAAATCTTAATTATCAATTAATAGAACTTAATAATAATTAATTACTTCTTAATTACCAATTAATAAACCTTTAAATTTCTTAGTTAACAAATTTCCAATTCAATAATCTCTAATTATTAGTTAATCAATCATAATCATTTATTTATTAAATTAATTAACTATTCTTAAATTAATCACTTAATTAACCTTTATCCCTAATTTATTAAATTAATTTTACTTAATTCCCTAATTAACTTAATTAATTCCAAGATAACAAACTTATTTAACTTAAGATAAACATTATCCTAATTAACAATTTCATTTTAAAACCTTTTATCTTTAAAATTAACTTAAACAAAAATTAGATTAAATAAATTTTAAAACTCTTTAACAAATATTTAGAAACCAATTTGATATTTAAAAAGAATTGTTATAAAGAAAATTTTAACAAATTTGTTTAAATTTCAAAAATTCTATTTTAAAACTTTTTACAAAATTGGGCTTTATCCCCACTTCGGGTCATACCCGGATGATGCTCGGGTTTATCCCCGAGTCTTCCTTAATTCTTCTCCTTTCTTTTAAAACTTAGTTAAATTTTTACAGTTTTTAAAAACTGTAGCCTACCACCTCAAATCACTCAAGTTCGTACTCGAGTTATACCCCAAAACCCCCGAGGCATTCACGAGTCGAACTCCACAAAAACTCGAGCAACAAATCTTCGTCTTCCCCAACTAAAGCTACCCAGATACGAAATGCACGTACACGTGCACAGGAGTTCGCCAGCGCTCCGATCATGGCTACCACCCTTAACATGCCACAAATCAACTCGACACTCGCCTACAACCATTCAAACGAAAACATCTAACCCAAAACGAAAACGAGCCTTCAGCTCGAAGCTGGGCTCAATATTGCCAGAAAGAAACGTCTCGCAACCACCTCCTCGACCGCCAGAAGGTCTGATACTCCGGATACCTCTTCGTCAACGCTCCGGCTAACATCCCCCAAAGTCTCGTTGAACTCGGTCACTTCTTCCAGCCGTAGTGGTCGATTCACTCCACCTAGTTAAAACTAGGGTTCCAGCATTCAAACAACAACCACTACCTCCACACTAAAAAGCTCCATCATCAGATAATTTTCTCATCATCCCTTAGCGCTCCTCCATCGATGCTAGAGATCCCGACCATCCCAGATCTTCCAGCCACCCGAATTTACTCAAAAACTAAATTCTGGTCAACATCAAATTCCACACTCGATAAAATGTTAAAAATTGTGATTTTTGTTTTAAAAATCCTAACTTCCAGAGTGTATTCGAATTATAACCTTGAAACGACAAATTACCATTATCGATTTTAACATGATTTTAAGAAATCCACTGTCTTTCCAAATTTCCAGTTAAATATCCACATATTTTACTTAACTTCATTTTTAGGTTTTAATTTATAACTAAACAAACAACTCTTGTCTGAAAACTAGATCGAACTAAAGATCAGAGAAGAGAGAATGGATTGGAACTATGTTTTAAACTCTGAAATATGGAACAGAGGAAATGATATACAGACATGCACAGATTCAAACATACAACATATAGAACATTTATATCTACATATAAACAGAATCATATACTTCTATATATGCAAGATATCATCACAAAGATTTCACAAACAACCATCATTTACTTATTTAGATTTTAGATAAAAATGTTTACTCACCTGATATTGAAAAAGAACAGAGGGCTTGCTTTTTGAAAACTGGAAAGGCTTGCAACTGAAATTTGAAAACTTGAATACTTCTACTGTTTTGATTCCAGAGAACAATGCTCTGCTTTGAAACTTAAAACTGAAAACTGGAAGAGCTTTAAAAACTGGAATGCTAAGACAGGGACATGATGATTCAACTTGATTCCAGGCTTTTAGTTTGAAGATGAATCTGGCTACAGGCTTGTAGAAAATTGTTTACAGGGTTTTGGAAATGTTTCAGAGGAGATGATTTCTGGTTTGCATTGTTTTAATGAACGAAAAGGAAAGGAGTCTTGATATAAAGAAGACAATGCAGAGGCTAAGTTGTATTTGTACAAGATTTTATCTTTAGGGTCAGAGATTTTCCTTTAGATGGGGCTGATATTCATGTTGTACACAAGCATTTATTAATAATGTCATACTTATCCCTTACATTTCAATTCGTATGTACTATGTCTCCTTACTTCTTTTCTTTGCCTGCAAGTCTCCATTTCCATAGTACAAATGTTTATTTAATTGTGTACATCTTGAATATATTTTATTTTGTTTTAGACTTGCCTATCTACAATGCTATAGTACATATATTTATGTAACTTTGTTCATCTTGTATATATCTTTTCATTTTGCAGGTACACCTTGTATATATATTTACCTTGACTTATTTTTTTACTTTGCATATGTATGGTAGTAGTTTATACATATGGTTATGGTTGGTATATTTTACTTGCCTGCAAACTAGATACTTAGTACATATATTAACTTTGTTTTAGACTTACCTACTTTAGTAAAGTTGTTACATTTATTTTATTATGTTAGCTTGTGGATTAATTTCTAGTTTTACATGACTATTGTTTTGTATTTCTATTTATAACTCAATGTATTTAACTAATGTATTTTCTATTTTAAACTTAACTTACCAAACACTTTATTTATATTTATTTATTTATTTATTTACTTATGTTTATAAGTTTATATATTAATACTTACTTTTATGACCATATATTGGTTTTATATTTATATTTAATATTGACAAGATTATTTCAAATTAAACATTATTACCAAAATTACATCATATTATTATATATATATCAAAAGTGAATAGGCAGAACTTTATTAAAATTTAAGATAGATTTTATTGTAATTAAATTGGGACACTTTTTATTTTAAATCCTCAAATTATAATTTTCTTCTAAACACATAAATATACACATAAATATAAACATTTATATAACACTTATTAAATTAGAAATAATAGGACTATTTAAATTTATATATAAAATATCCCAGATTAAATTTGTAACTAATTATTCTGATTTAAAATCAATTTATAACCATATTTTAAAACATCACATTATTAATTTATCTGTTATTTATATTTGAAAATAACAATTTTATCAAATTTAAATAATTTAAATAAGAGATTATCCCATTTTAAATTCCTTGAAATTCTGGGATGTCACATTCCTCCCCCCTTAAAAGAATTTCGTCCTCGAAATTTAAAACGAAAGATAATCCAAAGTTTTATTTTATTTTCAACCAATTCAGACATATATATCAGCCATACACAACCAAACAAACAATTTCAATCAAATAAACAACACTAGCTATTCAGACACAGATCCGGATAAGCTTCCTAAAAATTTCCCGAGTTTCCCAAATATAAATACTGGAATACTCGCTCTACTGAATCCAAACTAGCTACACTACTGAGCTACTGAGCTCTTACTCAACTAGATCTACAAAACAAGACAGGATATCAGATTACAGACAAGTCTGACTCAACAACCAAAACTCTGTGAACTGCTGGTTCTATAACCAGAGATAGAATCTTACACGTACTCCCTCAGAGACACGTGAAATACAATGAATTCCAGTTATCCAAACTGACAATTCACTCCTGTAATCCAAAACACTTATCCTTAAAAAGAATACAGAAAGATCCAATATACTCCGGAGCTGACCTCGCAGTCTTACCCAATCTTATTGCTCCTTTTACCGAAGAAAATCTCAACAACATCGAAGTCTCCAACTTCGAAATCCAGATTCTTCCGCCTCTTATTCCCAAAACTCCTTTGACGATCCTAGGCTGCCTATATCCTTTCCCGACCAGCCAAAACTTTGCTGATGCTTCAATAACCAACTGGATCAGAATAACTCAACCAAAAAGATTCTCTCCAGATTTACCCAATCATTCAGAATACAACTCTACTCTACCATCATCAGTAGATACAACTCACTTCTCCTATCCGGAAAAGACAAAACATATGCACTGCCAATCTGGCCTCAAATCCAGAAAATTCCTATAGAAATTCTCTAATCTCAAAACACTGTAACTTCCGGTTGCTTCCACTCTAAAACAGCTGCCACCATGCTTTCGCTGCGCAACTCTGATCTAAAGTAGATAAGAATGTCAATGAACTCGAACAAAACTTAAACAACACCTCCTGGACACTCCACACAACAGATCCACCACAAACAGAAACAAACTGCTCAAAGAAACATATGAGTCCTCAGTCAAGGGTACTGTCTTCAGCTACCCTTAGCTAGAAGAAACACGAAACTAGATACAGAGGAGAAAACACAAACGCTCCACCGAATCTTCTTAAGAAACCATCGGTACCACTCCTGGAATCCAGTCGATACCAACTAAATCTCCAGATGCTGACAAAACTCTGACTTCCTGAAGACATCCAGAAAAATCACTGACAAACCAAGAGAACACTCAGATTATCGCAAGTCACTTTTACGATCAATCCAGCCTAACTCCAAAGAAAACTGCTCTCTCTCAACCAGTCAGAATAGCTTACGCTTATGAAGCCAATCCGTCGAAGAACGGAACCACTCTGCTGCTTCTGAAATCACCTCAAGAAAAACTGCCCAGCCAGAAGATTTCCTATCCAAAGCTCCTCGAGAAACTCAGAACACAAACCAAACAGAAACACCCTGCTGAACACAGCCACAATCACCGAAGCAGGCACACTGCCATAACTCCGAAACAGGCACACTTCCTTATCTTGTTCCAAAGAAAACATCTTCAGAAACATCCATAGTCACTGTGTCTCATCACACAGCTACAACATCCTGGGGTATCAAGATATCATGACTTACTTCTGTCCAACTGACAGATCCAAACTCTCGAAAATCCGCTCATGCGAGCGCCATCAACTTGCACTTTAATGATGAACTCCGAATCCTTAACAGGTTTCCTTCAGAGATCAATAAAATTCTTATATCAAACAAAACTCACTCGAGACGATATTAGGTCTACAGTCTCGACATATACACTTCCAACCACAAACATTCAAACTTCAACTATTGGTGGTTGTGTTACACACACCACTACCCTATCTACCTTTATAAATTATATTGGAAAACCCGAACAGGTAACCCAACAGATAGGTAGAAATAAATATATATATATAGATAAAAATTACAAGTACGCTCTCTCGAGAAAGATACTATTTCAGAGCTTAGGTATTCGCTCAACCTATCGCTCTGATACCACTGTAACAGCCCGCCAATCCGTACACGGAAAGACGCGCCATTATTAAGAAAGAAAGAGGTGAGAAGAAAGAAGAAACAACATCAGAATCTCAATAGAGGAACGAATAAAATATAATATATCACATAAGAGAATACATAGTATCATATACATCAGAGTCACACCGATAATACAACACATACTAGACAGTTATAAACACCTGTCTAGTTAATACAACTCGATACAACTCACAACATCACAGAGATACAACACAGTGGAACCAATATATCTATCTACAACGCTAAAGCTTCATGCTCCATTGCTCCTTCCGAATTCGTCAAAGCTAACCTGAATCCCTTGGCTAACCGTAAAAATTTGGGTACCCGAGAGTTTAGGAAAAACAGAAATAAACTCCGGGTCAGACATGGGTCTGGTATGAGTAAACGGTTAAAGTTGCTTAACTTTAAAAATCCTTTGAAAAACAAAAGGTATCACGTAAGACATCCCACACATAAACATGGAAATGTTTTTACCTTACGCTAACCAAAACATTTGATAGGAAATCCGGTGATATTATAATAGTGTCTAGGGTTTTCAAGTAAAATACAGAAATAGCTGAAATGCTTACATCTCACATTCCAACATAGTTGGGCACAATCAAAACGTACGGCACTTATTGGAGATTGGATTCCATACAATGGCTGGGCTACTGGGGTACCGCCCGTCACAGTACCTGGCATAGATCAGCGTACTGAGGACCCACCCTAAGTCCCCTGCAACACAAGGCCGGACCCATCCCTTACTGGATAGTTCCGAATAAAATCACCCCACGGTTGGGATCCACAACCGCACACTAAGCCGAAAATAAAGAGGGACATCTAGACAGGGATGACCTTACTCTCAAGTGGGTGCTACCCACGAAGCCTTGCTGCACCTCCCCTGTTTTAGCCATTCCCGGTTGATGAGGCTTGAGGCTACGATTACCTTTAGAGAACACATCTCTTAGAATGCTCATCGTCCACCTGACGATGTGCTGAAAGCATTCAATCCATACAAGTTCGTTCCGGGTTCGAACGAAACCGAAGGCATTATCTCATTACACTCATTTTGGAATCACCCTCAGAGTTAACGACAATAACCCTTGCACTCTGAATCTTCATCTTCACTTGAGATTCATGACCTATCGTTAATTTGGATCGATGTGGTATTCGGGTCTCCAGACCTAGAATCCCGGTATACGGAAACCCGATCCCGGTCTCATCGAAATCCAAACCGTATCTTTTAAGGCCAAGTTGTTTTAAAGTTAAAACAATTCAATTCAATATTATCTATATACTCACAGATAGATAAATCTCAATATCACAGATAGATAATCCACAATATCACAGATAGATAATTCACAATATCATCATAAATAGATAATCCATATCACACAGCATCCATATCTGAGATCTCAAACCCTTCAAGGCAAACAATATCATCCATCCATACATAAGCAAGGATAAATAATCACACCATTTATAATTAATTTAAAATGAATTAAATTAATTATCTCATTTCAAATTAATTTAAAATGAAATAAATTAATTACTTCTTCTCTAATTAATTTAAAGTAAATTAAATTAATTACTTCATCTTATAAATCCTACTTACAAAATCATTAATTAATTACAAATCAATTAATTAATCATTCTCCAACTTCCATTTTAATTAATCATCTTGGATTAACTAACCTTTAATTACATTCCAGTAATTACTCTTTAATTAATTTCACAAATTAATTATTCTTAACCATTCACAGTAATTAACCATTAATTACTTCATCAATTACATTTATTAACGAACCTTAATAAATTACTTCCATTAATTAATTAATTATAATTAATTACATTAACCCTTAATTAATTACTTTAATTAATTAACTTTAATTATTCACTTCCATTTATCAACCTAAATCATGTACAGGAATTTCCATCTTGAAATTACTTACCTTAATTAATTATATAAATCCTTTTTATTTATTACACCAAGTAATAAATCTTTAATTACTTTTACAAAGTACTTCTACTTTAATTACTTCCCATTAAGTAATTTCCTTTAATTAATTACATCCTGTAATTATACACTAATTACTTTGCTAAGTAATTATATTATTCAATTCCATTAAGTATTTATACTTAATCAACATCACATGAATATCATTAATTTATTAACAATTAATTTTCTTGAATCAGTCACATTCATTTGATTCATTACAATTGGTAATTCATTCTTAATTTAACTTAAACAAATTAATTAATCTTAACGGTAGATTAATTATTATTAATAAATAAATCTTAATTATCAATTAATAGAACTTAATAATAATTAATTACTTCTTAATTACCAATTAATAAACCTTTAAATTTCTTAGTTAACAAATTTCCAATTCAATAATCTCTAATTATTAGTTAATCAATCATAATCATTTATTTATTAAATTAATTAACTATTCTTAAATTAATCACTTAATTAACCTTTATCCCTAATTTATTAAATTAATTTTACTTAATTCCCTAATTAACTTAATTAATTCCAAGATAACAAACTTATTTAACTTAAGATAAACATTATCCTAATTAACAATTTCATTTTAAAACCTTTTATCTTTAAAATTAACTTAAACAAAAATTAGATTAAATAAATTTTAAAACTCTTTAACAAATATTTAGAAACCAATTTGATATTTAAAAAGAATTGTTATAAAGAAAATTTTAACAAATTTGTTTAAATTTCAAAAATTCTATTTTAAAACTTTTTACAAAATTGGGCTTTATCCCCACTTCGGGTCATACCCGGATGATGCTCGGGTTTATCCCCGAGTCTTCCTTAATTCTTCTCCTTTCTTTTAAAACTTAGTTAAATTTTTACAGTTTTTAAAAACTGTAGCCTACCACCTCAAATCACTCAAGTTCGTACTCGAGTTATACCCCAAAACCCCCGAGGCATTCACGAGTCGAACTCCACAAAAACTCGAGCAACAAATCTTCGTCTTCCCCAACTAAAGCTACCCAGATACGAAATGCACGTACACGTGCACAGGAGTTCGCCAGCGCTCCGATCATGGCTACCACCCTCAACATGCCACAAATCAACTCGACACTCGCCTACAACCATTCAAACGAAAACATCTAACCCAAAACGAAAACGAGCCTTCAGCTCGAAGCTGGGCTCAATATTGCCGGAAAGAAACGTCTCGCAACCACCTCCTCGACCGCCAGAAGGTCTGATACTCCGGATACCTCTTCGTCAACGCTCCGGCTAACATCCCCCAAAGTCTCGTTGAACTCGGTCACTTCTTCCAGCCGTAGTGGTCGATTCACTCCACCTAGTTAAAACTAGGGTTCCAGCATTCAAACAAAAACCACTACCTCCACACTGAAAAGCTCCATCATCAGATAATTTTCTCATCATCCCTTAGCGCTCCTCCATCGATGCCAGAGATCCCGACCATCCCAGATCTTCCAGCCACCCGAATTTACTCAAAAACTAAATTCTGGTCAACATAAATTCCACACTCGATAAAATGTTAAAAAATGTGATTTTTGTTTTAAAAATCCTAACTTCCAGAGTGTATTCGAATTATAACCTTGAAACGACAAATTACCATTATCGATTTTAACATGATTTTAAGAAATCCACTGTCTTTCCAAATTTCCAATTAAATATCCACATATTTTACTTAACTTCATTTTTAGGTTTTAATTTATAACTAAACAAACAACTCTTGTCTGAAAACTAGATCGAACTAAAGATCAGAGAAGAGAGAATGGATTGGAACTATGTTTTAAACTCTGAAATATGGAACAGAGGAAATGATATACAGACATGCACAGATTCAAACATACAACATATAGAACATTTATATCTACATATAAACTGAATCATATACTTCTATATATGCAAGATATCATCACAAAGATTTCACAAACAACCATCATTTACTTATTTAGATTTTAGATAAAAATGTTTACTCACCTGATATTGAAAAAGAACAGAGGGCTTGCTTTTTGAAAACTGGAAAGGCTTGCAACTGAAATTTGAAAACTTGAATACTTCTACTGTTTTGATTCCAGAGAACAATGCTCTGCTTTGAAACTTAAAACTGAAAACTGGAAGAGCTTTAAAAACTGGAATGCTAAGACAGGGACATGATGATTCAACTTGATTCCAGGCTTTTAGTTTGAAGATGAATCTGGCTACAGGCTTGTAGAAAATTGTTTACAGGGTTTTGGAAATGTTTCAGAGGAGATGATTTCTGGTTTGCATTGTTTTAATGAACGAAAAGGAAAGGAGTCTTGATATAAAGAAGACAATGCAGAGGCTAAGTTGTATTTGTACAAGATTTTTATCTTTAGGGTCAGAGATTTTCCTTTAGATGGGGCTGATATTCATATTGTACACAAGCATTTATTAATAATGTCATACTTATCCCTTACATTTCAATTCGTATGTACTATGTCTCCTTACTTCTTTTCTTTGTCTGCAAGTCTCCATTTCCATAGTACAAATGTTTATTTAATTGTGTACATCTTGAATATATTTTATTTTGTTTTAGACTTGCCTATCTACAATGCTATAGTACATATATTTATGTAACTTTGTTCATCTTGTATATATCTTTTCATTTTGCAGGTACACCTTGTATATATATTTACCTTGACTTATTTTTTTACTTTGCATATGTATGGTAGTAGTTTATACATATGGTTATGGTTGGTATATTTTACTTGCCTGCAAACTAGATACTTAGTACATATATTAACTTTGTTTTAGACTTACCTACTTTAGTAAAGTTGTTACATTTATTTTATTATGTTAGCTTGTGGATTAATTTCTAGTTTTACATGACTATTGTTTTGTATTTCTATTTATAACTCAATGTATTTAACTAATGTATTTTTTATTTTAAACTTAACTTACCAAACACTTTATTTATATTTATTTATTTATTTATTTACTTATGTTTATAAGTTTATATATTAATACTTACTTTTATGACCATATATTGGTTTTATATTTATATTTAATATTGACAAGATTATTTCAAATTAAACATTATTACCCAAATTACATCATATTATTATATATATCAAAAGTGAATAGGCAGAACTTTATTAAAATTTAAGATAGATTTTATTGTAATTAAATTGGGACACTTTTTATTTTAAATCCTCAAATTATAATTTTCTTCTAAACCCATAAATATACACATAAATATAAACATTTATATAACACTTATTAAATTAGAAATAATAGGACTATTTAAATTTATATATAAAATATCCCAGATTAAATTTGTAACTAATTATTCTGATTTAAAATCAATTTATAACCATATTTTAAAACATCACATTATTAATTTATCTGTTATTTATATTTGAAAATAACAATTTTATCAATTTTAAATAATTTAAATAAGAGATTATCCCATTTTAAATTCCTTGAAATTCTGGGATGTCACACAATGTTTTTGGCTCGTGCCGCGAGCTAAGCTCCATGCATCTTCATGCGTCCATCTGCAATCAATTGGCGAACAGGTTTGGCCCAATAGCTCTCCAATCTCTATAAATACCATCCTATCTACAACATAAACGAGATCTTCTCAGGACTGATTGCTGAAACTCTGCCGGAAGCTTTCTTCACTCCTCACCTCCCTCACAACGGTCTTCAAAGGAATTCACTGTGATTCTCCAGTGGATTTCAACCTTGGAGATTCAATCTAGCTAAGGACAATCAAAAGCTTTGTAATCAAATACATTTTGTAACAGCAATCAGTCTATAATAAAAACTATAAAGTGGACGTAGGCTTCGTTAACAGCCGACCCACTATAAAAATCATCTTGTCTTCTTTCTCTTACTGCTTTTTTTATATCTATTATCTACATTACTGCTCTGTGGGAATAGGGCTGGTGCTTTCGCGCTCAAACCAGGGTGTTGATCCATTTTTTGGGTTAACATTTTGGTGCTTCCGCGCTCAAACTAGGGTGCTGATCCATTTTTTGGGTTAAGATAAACTAGGATAAACATCTACAAAATTTTACAACATTGGGAACAACGCTTCTCGAATAATATAGGTGCGAAACGGGTGTTCCAAAAGAGATAAGTCTTGAACCTTCCCTTCCATCTCTCTCCACACAAACATATGCATAGACACATATGCGCGTATGTATACATACACCTATACATACATAGACACATGTGCACGCGCGCACATATATATATATATATAAAGTGTCAATTTATATACAAGTTAAACACTATTAATAACAATGCGTCTCAGCTATTTGATCTCCATTAAATATCACACACAAAAAACAAATACTCCCCTAATTCGCAGTGGTCAAGGAAATCTGAACTTTCTGCTGATCAGTAACGCCCATACATGTAAGGATGCACTCACACTTCTTTAACCATGCCTGAACACTAATCACTCCTTCGGTTCCTTTGAATGTCTTACCACCAAGATAAGCATAATCACTGCATAGCCTAGCAAAATCGAAACGATGGGTATGTGGATTAGGAGTTATGGAAGCACTGGACTGTTGGATGCTCCTCATTAACTCCATCAGCTGCTCTATTTTCATAAATACTTCCCCAGTTCCAATAGACTGTCCGGAATCAACTCATCTAGAGCGTGGTCCAGCCATACTTACTGCTGTAAAGGATTGAGATTCAAATTAAGAACAACAACCAATAATACTGACACACACACAGATACACACACACACATACATATACCCAATACCCAAGGAGTAGGGACAA
The DNA here is from genome assembly GCA_030737815.1 of Allium fistulosum. NCBI lineage: Eukaryota > Viridiplantae > Streptophyta > Magnoliopsida > Asparagales > Amaryllidaceae > Allium > Allium fistulosum. The sequence continues at coordinate 283,642,217 of CM060904.1, read as the reverse complement.
CTACTGTCCATCTAGGTCATTAACTTGTATCTCTTAATGTTGTGCATTGTCTTAACCTGGCTCTGATGCCAATGTAAACACCCACCTTTATACCCATACTGTCCAAGAGTATTACAAAGTAATACTGTTAGATAATACAAAGAATGAGGCTATATTGGGTACACACATGAATATTCCCTTGGACTAACACATGTACATATCTCAAATCATAATATAATTAGTGTAAATGTACACGGCCTTAATACAAAACGATAAACGCGTGTATCATCAGGATAGAACAATACAAAATCACAGAAATAAATAGAGTACATAGAATTGGAATACAGCAGATAATATATAATACATACACACACACATATATATATATATATATGTATGTATGTATGTATGTATGTATTTACATCTACATAATCAAGAGAGTAACAAAATGACAAATTCTGACCTACAATATAGATACATCACATCCTGCAACATCACATCACAGTAAATAAATATATATATTACTTGTATATGGATTCATTTCTTAATTCTTTATTTTTTTGATTTCAATTTCATATATAATTTTTCACATATATATATCAATGATGATAATTAACATCATCACTCCCTAACAACCATGCATCCATATCATAATAATTTATAGAAAATCATTTCTTTTATATACAAAAATAGTTTTGGGTAAAATTATTTCATTCACCCTATTTAAAACAATACTGTGCCGAATTGTTCTATTCGAGTGTTTAGAAACCCCTTCGATACAGTTTTGCAAGACTGTGCCGACGAAGGTTCATATACCACTCAATAAACCAATCATCACAATACAAAACAATTTTATATTAACTAACAAATACGCGCTCATATCTATTATTACACTCAAACTCATTCTAGAGTACTGCTGACTCTATCTCTAATGAGTAACACCCAACAGAGCAGGGTTGTCGCTTAACCATATGCTCTGATACCACTTTGTCACATACCGAAATTTTCGACTTTCGAAAATTCAACATCGATACTCACTTTATCGACTGCCGAGAAATCGAACGCCGGAAACTCCAATAGTGAGGGTTTTAGAAAGAAGAAAAAGGCAGAAGAAGAAGAGAACAGAAGAAGAAAGAAGAACAACAGAACAACATCAGATACAGAAACAATATCAGAATCTCACATATCGCAGCGGAACAATATATAATAAATAAACACTAGTCTTTTAAAACAAAGAGCTATATCAGTTTATACATACATCAATCATCAGAGTCATATACAACAATGGACAGTTATATAAACTTGTCCTCATACAGAATACACAGCGGAATAAATACAAAGTATAGGTGATACGTTTCGCCATCCAGCTTGTTTCCAAAGCTCCAGAATATCCAGAATATCCTGATAACATAACTCTAGGCTGCCCGTGTGGAAAATTGGTGGGCACCCAGAGTTTAGAAGGGAACAATAAACTCCGAGTCAGTCATGGTGACTGGTGTGAGATCGTAAAACAGTTATTTATCTTTAAAATAAACAACAGAAAAATTTTAAAGTCAATTCGAAATGCTTTTGGAAAATGAAACTACCATAAGACCTCCCACCACACACACAATGCAAACGCAGACTTGGAGGAGATTTATTCTTATGATAGTCAAAGATGCTTACTATGCAAAATCAAATCATTTTGGATATTATTATTAGTGCATAGTGTAGAAAACATTTCGAAAGTATAATATTAATCTTAGCCAGCATAGGTACCATTATATTATGCCTGCTATAGCTGCCTCCTGAGGAGACAGGTTATACAATTGAAATCGTAAAGGCTCGTATTGTTTCTTTGGATTTCCAACAAATGGTCAGGCCAAGGAACTTCCTTTTCCACGATGGGTACGTCCCTGGAATAGACGACCCGAGAACCTAACCGGATCTCTGCCAACACAAGGCCGGGTTACCTCTGCAAAAATAGGTAACTACTGACACGCGTATGCCATCCCCCGATCGTAACCGATCTTCCCGAGGATCCCCGGTTTCCAACAAACCACATAGATAATAATGCAGCAACCACATAGGTTAAGTATCTGGGCTCCATACCATGATACCACCTCTATCCAGAAGGAATGACATACACTAAGGGGCGCTACTCCCTAGAACCTTGCCGCATCCTTCCTGTTTCGACCATTTCCGGGGTGTGAGGCTCGTTGAAGTCTCGTCCACAAAGCTACGCTTTCTACAAAGCCATGCTTCGGGTCAAACAAAATGATCAACCTATGATCACAAAGATATAAGATCAAACAAATGATCATATCGCAAATGATCAAACACTGATCATTTCACAGCAACACTCAGTATGCCACGTTACCAAATTGGGAATATATCGCTGATAAATTTCAACTACAAAACCTCTGAGCTCGTACGTCTCAGAGAAGGGTGTTAAGCTAAGAGAATAAATTCTCCGCCACCAACAGGAATGTATTTGAAAGAAATCAGCTTTATATCTCAAATTGTAACGTCAGACACACAATCCATACAAGTCTGTTCCGGGATCGAACAGAACCGAAGGCACTTCTCACGAAGCCCTTGCACATCCGGATAATTTTCAATCACGTCAGGACTTCCCGTCACTAAGGGTGATAAAAACCTCTAAATCGGAGATCAGCCGATGTAGAGTAACTCAACGGTAATCCTTCCATTTTCAAAAATATCCGGTCTTCAACACCGGTCTTCGAATGCAATTCATTACAACGTATCACATATTCGGAATGGGTTATACGACCCCATGGTCCTTTCCCGGCTAACCCGAATAGTGAGCGATTATTTAAAATAAGTGTGGCATTCAATTCATCCAATTCACAACAAATACCTATCTAAAGGTAATTATTGATGGTCGGTTATTTAACTATCAATAAAGATGCGCAACATCATCAGATTCCAAATAATTTTCCAAATTATTTTATCTTCCAAAATATCTTTACTAGATATAAAATTTCCACACTTCAAAAATAAATCGATATTTATTTTTAAACAGTCTCCCTTTTATAGATTCCATAGTGAATTTATATTTTTCAAATATCTACAGATATACGATTTTCAAATCGATTTCAATATTCAATTTCAATTTATCTTTACAAAGATAAATTCTCAAAACGTTCATTTCATTTTGGAAAAGAAATTTCATACTTATTTAAAAATAAGTATTTCACAAATCATTTATTTTCAACACTTGGAAAACCTTCGATATACTTAAATCAAATTAAGTATATATTTCATTCTTTAAGGAAAACTATTTTCTATAACAACATCAATTTGAGTCAAAACGAATGTTACGTAAAACATCGTTACGACGACTCAAAATCACTAGTATAGGGATTCGAAATTTAGATAGATATATAAATCCTAATACTAGACAAAAACATTTCCTTTCGGAAATCATTTACTATAACAACAGTGTTATAGTCCATCATTTCCTTATTTCTCGAAAACGTCTATTTCAACAATGAATGTTGAAATCTATGATTTCGATATTTAATCATTTTAAAACATCGTTAAAACAATTAACTTCATCTTAAATATCACTTTCCCAAAACCATATCCATTTTACTTAAAAATATATTCACTGTCCAAAATTGTGAATATACTTCACTAACCACATTTCAATCTTTTCTACACATTTATTTTCAAGAATTTATCCACTATCCAAAATCGTGTATAAAATTTCCTTAATAACCTACTATATTCGATTCATCAATTTTGATTGATTTTCGAATTTATAAAACACCGTTTATAAATTCTATTTCTATTTTCTAACAACTTTGATTTATAAATCTTCTTTATTAACAATCCGATCAATATTCCATTTAAAAGCAAAAATCCAATTTATAAGTAAATTTCTTATAATCATTCATTCTGCAACTTCATACTTTATAAATCTATAAATTTCATATCTTTACAATTTATAATTCTATACATTTCATATCTTCACATTTTATAATTATAAATTTCATATCTTCACATTTTATAATTATAAATTTCATATCTTCACATTTTATAATTATAAATTTCATATCTTCACATAAAACTCATTTTAAAATTCCAATAACTTTAATTGATAAATATCAATTTGATACATCTTTTATATACATTGTTTAATAATTCAAAAATCTCAACTTAAACCATTTTATAAATTTCTTAACTCTTTATTTCAAAAGAAATTACTTTTTTGTTAAAATTCACAAAATCTTAACTTTTATAACTTTAAAGTTTTAACGTTTATCTATTTAAAGTAAATCAATTCAACAATTTAAATAAACGTATATTTTCAAAGATCACTTTTAAAATTTCACTTTTAAAATCAACATCGTTATTTTTAAATTTCAAAATTTGAATCCAATGATGCAACGCATCAATTAGTCCATCACAACATCAAACATCATATATCATCATATGATAACAGAATACATATCAACATCTGTAAATAAATAAATACAGTTGAGGGATCCAGTTGGATCCCTCCAACCTGTTTCCCTGCATCCAAAGACGTTAGCACAATACCATTCCACTTCGAGGTGGAATATCATGGTATATGGGTTTTTATAAAAATCCGCTTACTAACGGCACAATAGGGTCTCATCCGCTATACGAGGCGGGAAAATCATCAATCCAATATATACATATGCCAATATGTATATATTGCTATATATATATAGATATATCCTACTATATCTAATATCACATCCACATAGCAATCAGTCAATCAATAAATAACTGAAAATTCCACTTCATTTTTGAGTGAGAAAAATCTCACCTTAGCTTTTATTTTGCAATCCATTTCCATCTCGGCTTGTTTTCTCGATTATCTTGATTTTTAACCTTGTATAAATAATTATACAATTTATCAATATTTGAATTAAATCGAACAATTCAAATTTTCATTTGGTAAATTTATTTAAACCAAAAATTTTATTTTATCGGATGATTTCTTTTAAACCAATTTCTTTATAAATTTTCAAACTTTTACCTATACCTATATAAATTGAAAATCTGCATACATGTGCTACTATATATATTTTTCTGTTTATATATCTATTTAAATCAAAACAGAATTTTTTAAAACTTGCAGTGAATTAATACTGCTTTATATACCCTGACCAAAAATATACATATTTTTTTCTCCCTTTTTTTTATTTGAAAAGGAAATATACCATACTGTTACTGTATTTACTATATTGATAAGTGAGATAAAAATCAACAATTCATCTATAAGTTTTTAAACCTAAGTAACATAAAAAAAAATGTTTTAGAACTGAACTACCTCAATGACCAACTTCAACAGCACTCGCGAAACAAGCTCACGAATTCGCCGTGCTCGAACACATGTCCGCGAGCCTCCCCCAATCATTGCGATGCTGACCATTCCTCCAGCGTCATACGAACTGCCATCGCGAGTGTCGACGTCTCCTTACCCCAATTCCACACTTCAACAATCTCGAGCGTCGCCGATCGAACGAGATGACTTCGTTCCCCTTGTCGCCGCCGCACCTTGAAATCACGATCTCAGATTCGCAACCCACGAGCTCACGAAATCGCTCGCGGCCCACTTCGCCCTCAAATCTTCCCATGGCCAGAGTTGCCTTCGAGCTCGCCTACGAGCTCGACACTGTCGCCGCCGTGCTTAGTATCGGAGGCCGCCTCCAATCGTGCCATCGCGATTTCCTCCCCCGGCCGCGTGCTCGCTCCAGACTCGAGCAAAGAACGCGTCGCTATTTATTTTTCCTGTAGTCGACTTTGTGAATTGATTTAGGAGCAATACGATTTTTCTTTGAACTGAAGGGCTTCGGCCATTTGATTTCGTTTTCTTGTTTCGTTCGATTTTGAAAAAGGCTGAATGATAAGGGATGGAGACGAGATGCTTTGAAATTGAACGAGGAATGGGTCACACGATTTGTCTCGAGATTTTGAACGAGATTCCAGGCGTATTCAACGGGAGATAACGTGGTGGTGTTGTGTTGACCAAATATCCAATTTAAATTTTCAAATTTAAATTCGATTTAAATTTCAACGCATTTGCATATCGTATGGTCACAAAACAACTCCGATTTATACGAAAATTTAAATCTGGTAATAATACAACATTACGGACTCAATGGAACTGGTTTCGTCGAATTTTGAGACTGTGCCCCGAAACGCTATTTTTAAATATCAATTCGAACAATATAATTTCAAAACTGAACAGATCATTTTCAAACTCAATTCTGAAGCTTCTGTTATCTTTAGTAATATCAACACGAATTTTAAAAGCTTCCGAAATATTTTTCTTCGGCTTAAAATTGAAGATTCAAATTTTTTATCTAGTTCAATAGATTAAATTTTATAATTTAATCGCCAATTTCAAAGTTATATCGGGGATTCAAATTAAATCGTCGTTCAAATATTTAAAATTAATTAAATATTCTCAATTTAATTTGTTCAAAATTCTGGGTCGTTACAAACTTCCCTCCTTAAAAGAATTTCGTCCTCGAAATTACAAGTTAGGGAAAATGGTCCTTAACTCGTCTACTATTTTTCACAATTCAATAGTTTTATCAAATTTATCAAAACAAATCTTTCTACTAAAGATTCGTTATCATTCAACTAAAATTTCAACTCTAAGTTTCAAAACAACATTGTTTACTTAACAATTCAAATTTAAGTTTAAATTCAAATTTTAAACTTTCAAAATTTCTCAAAAATTTTCTAACACTCGGAATTTTCAAAAAATTTCGCCAGCATCTCCTTTGCGCGGCTAATACGGCACGACTACAAAATGTCCCTACGGACTCTCAGATTTCAAAAAGAAAAAGAAAAAACCAAGCGGCGGAACAAGAAAGTCATCAAATCTCATATTCGAATTGAAATACTTACCTTTTTCGAGCAATTCAAATTATCTTCGAAATCAAAATTCCAATTCCTTTTATAACACCTGTAAATCCTACTAGCCATAATATCTAGTCACATATATTCAAACCATTTTGCAAATTCTATTACAAAATTTTCCAAAATAAACTGTTTATATCATCTTTACTTCACTGTTGAAGTTATATATATTCATATCCATTCAATTTTACATTCCTATTCTCATTTGAATTCAATTCACAATTTCCATTAAATTTGGATTTTTATTCAACTTCTGAATATTGAATTTATCAATTATCTTTAGTTCACAACTGCACTATTTTAAATTAGTTCCAATTACAAATTCATTACAAATTTTAATTCCCTTATTCAAATTCGGTTTCAACATTCAGTTTCAATTTTATTCACTTACAATTGTAAATTCCGTTCATTTGAAATTTATTTCTACTTACTTGAATTTATTTGCAATTTCGAACCATTCTTTCATTTAGTTCACAATTCAAGTCTCAATTTATCTAATTCAACTTCATAATATTTCATATATATTTTCATATGGTATTCCAGAACCTTACCAACATTTCAAAATCATTTGAAAACAATTCAAATTATCCTTTGAATTTCCAAAACAAAACCCAAATTTTCCGTTTAAAACAATATAGCAGCAATTCCTCCTTTGGAAACCCAAAAATGAACATCGATGATGCTGCAGTCATTACCGAAGTTATTTTCCAGCGACCGAAAAGAGTTTAGAGCTTTCATCTTTCCAAAATATTTTTCAAAACCTTTGAAATTCATTTTCAAATCCAAAAGATTTAAACTTTCCAAATCTCCAAAATTTTCAAACTCCTTTCAAAACATTTCCAAAAACTTCTCTGGAATTCCGTTTCAAATTATAAATCACATTTATAACTTATATTCTCAAATTCTACTTGTATATGGATTCATTTCTTAATTCTTTTTTTTTTTATTTCAATTTCATATATAATTTTTCACATATATATATCAATGATGATAATTAACATCATCACTCCCTAACAACCATGCATCCATATCATAATAATTTATAGAAAATCATTTCTTTTATATACAAAAATAGTTTTGGGTAAAATTATTTCATTCACCCTATTTAAAACAATACTGTGCCGAATTGTTCTATTCGAGTGTTTAGAAACCCCTTCGATACAGTTTTGCAAGACTGTGCCGACGAAGGTTCATATACCACTCAATAAACCAATCATCACAATACAAAACAATTTTATATTAACTAACAAATACGCGCTCATATCTATTATTACACTCAAACTCATTCTAGAGTACTGCTGACTCTATCTCTAATGAGTAACACCCAACAGAGCAGGGTTGTCGCTTAACCATATGCTCTGATACCACTTTGTCACATACCGAAATTTTCGACTTTCGAAAATTCAACATCGATACTCACTTTATCGACTATCGAGAAATCGAACGCCGGAAACTCCAATAGTGAGGGTTTTAGAAAGAAGAAAAAGGCAGAAGAAGAAGAGAACAGAAGAAGAAAGAAGAACAACAGAACAACATCAGATACAGAAACAATATCAGAATCTCACATATCGCAGCGGAACAATATATAATAAATAAACACTAGTCTTTTAAAACAAAGAGCTATATCAGTTTATACATACATCAATCATCAGAGTCATATACAACAATGGACAGTTATATAAACTTGTCCTCATACAGAATACACAGCGGAATAAATACAAAGTATAGGTGATACGTTTCGCCATCCAGCTTGTTTCCAAAGCTCCAGAATATCCAGAATATCCTGATAACATAACTCTAGGCTGCCCGTGTGGAAAATTGGTGGGCACCCAGAGTTTAGAAGGGAACAATAAACTCCGAGTCAGTCATGGTGACTGGTGTGAGATCGTAAAACAGTTATTTATCTTTAAAATAAACAACAGAAAAATTTTAAAGTCAATTCGAAATGCTTTTGGAAAATGAAACTACCATAAGACCTCCCACCACACACACAATGCAAACGCAGACTTGGAGGAGATTTATTCTTATGATAGTCAAAGATGCTTACTACGCAAAATCAAATCATTTTGGATATTATTATTAGTGCATAGTGTAGAAAACATTTCGAAAGTATAATATTAATCTTAGCCAGCATAGGTACCATTATATTATGCCTGCTATAGCTGCCTCCTGAGGAGACAGGTTATACAATTGAAATCGTAAAGGCTCGTATTGTTTCTTTGGATTTCCAACAAATGGTCAGGCCAAGGAACTTCCTTTTCCACGATGGGTACGTCCCTGGAATAGACGACCCGAGAACCTAACCGGATCTCTGCCAACACAAGGCCGGGTTACCTCTGCAAAAATAGGTAACTACTGACACGCGTATGCCATCCCCCGATCGTAACCGATCTTCCCGAGGATCCCCGATTTCCAACAAACCACATAGATAATAATGCAGCAACCACATAGGTTAAGTATCTGGGCTCCATACCATGATACCACCTCTATCCAGAAGGAATGACATACACTAAGGGGCGCTACTCCCTAGAACCTTGCCGCATCCTTCCTGTTTCGACCATTTCCGGGGTGTGAGGCTCGATGAAGTCTCGTCCACAAAGCTACGCTTTCTACAAAGCCATGCTTCGGGTCAAACAAAATGATCAACCTATGATCACAAAGATATAAGATCAAACAAATGATCATATCGCAAATGATCAAACACTGATCATTTCACAGCAACACTCAGTATGCCACGTTACCAAATTGGGAATATATCGCTGATAAATTTCAACTACATAACCTCTGAGCTCGTACGTCTCAGAGAAGGGTGTTAAGCTAAGAGAATAAATTCTCCGCCACCAACAGGAATGTATTTGAAAGAAATCAGCTTTATATCTCAAATTGTAACGTCAGACACACAATCCATACAAGTCTGTTCCGGGATCGAACAGAACCGAAGGCACTTCTCACGAAGCCCTTGCACATCCGGATAATTTTCAATCACGTCAGGACTTCCCGTCACTAAGGGTGATAAAAACCTCTAAATCGGAGATCAGCCGATGTAGAGTAACTCGACGGTAATCCTTCCATTTTCAAAAATATCCGGTCTTCAACACCGGTCTTCGAATGCAATTCATTACGACGTATCACATATTCGGAATGGGTTATACGACCCCATGGTCCTTTCCCGGCTAACCTGAATAGTGAGCGATTATTTAAAATAAGTGTGGCATTCAATTCATCCAATTCACAACAAATACCTATCTAAAGGTAATTATTGATGGTCGGTTATTTAACTATCAATAAAGATGCGCAACATCATCAGATTCCAAATAATTTTCCAAATTATTTTATCTTCCAAAATATCTTTACTAGATATAAAATTTCCACACTTCAAAAATAAATCGATATTTATTTTTAAACAGTCTCCCTTTTATAAATTCCATAGTGAATTTATATTTTTCAAATATCTACAAATATATGATTTTCAAATCGATTTCAATATTCAATTTCAATTTATCTTTACAAAGATAAATTCTCAAAACGTTCATTTCATTTTGGAAAAGAAATTTCATACTTATTTAAAAATAAGTATTTCACAAATCATTTATTTTCAACACTTGGAAAACCTTCGATATACTTAAATCAAATTAAGTATATATTTCATTCTTTAAGGAAAACTATTTTCTATAACAACATCAATTTGAGTCAAAACGAATGTTACGTAAAACATCGTTACGACGACTCAAAATCACTAGTATAGGGATTCGAAATTTAGATAGATATATAAATCCCAATACTAGACAAAAACATTTCCTTTCGGAAATCATTTACTATAACAACAGTGTTATAGTCCATCATTTCCTTATTTCTCAAAAACGTCTATTTCAACAATGAATGTTGAAATCTATGATTTCGATATTTAATCATTTTAAAACATCGTTAAAACAATTAACTTCATCTTAAATATCACTTTCCCAAAACCATATCCATTTTACTTAAAAATATATTCACTGTCCAAAATTGTGAATATACTTCACTAACCACATTTCAATCTTTTCTACACATTTATTTTCAAGAATTTATCCACTATCCAAAATCGTGTATAAAATTTCCTTAATAACCTACTATATTCGATTCATCAATTTTGATTGATTTTCGAATTTATAAAACACCGTTTATAAATTCTATTTCTATTTTCTAACAACTTTGATTTATAAATCTTCTTTATTAACAATCCGATCAATATTCCATTTAAAAGCAAAAATCCAATTTATAAGTAAATTTCTTATAATCATTCATTCTGCAACTTCATACTTTATAAATCTATAAATTTCATATCTTTACAATTTATAATTCTATACATTTCATATCTTCACATTTTATAATTATAAATTTCATATCTTCACATTTTATAATTATAAATTTCATATCTTCACATTTTATAATTATAAATTTCATATCTTCACATAAAACTCATTTTAAAATTCCAATAACTTTAATTGATAAATATCAATTTGATACATCTTTTATATACATTGGTTTAATAATTCAAAAATCTCAACTTAAACCATTTTATAAATTTCTTAACTCTTTATTTCAAAAGAAATTACTTTTTTGTTAAAATTCACAAAATCTTAACTTTTATAACTTTAAAGTTTTAACGTTTATCTATTTAAAGTAAATCAATTCAACAATTTAAATAAACGTATATTTTCAAAGATCACTTTTAAAATTTCACTTTTAAAATCAACATCGTTATTTTTAAATTTCAAAATTTGAATCCAATGATGCAACGCATCAATTAGTCCATCACAACATCAAACATCATATATCATCATATGATAACAGAATACATATCAACATCTGTAAATAAATAAATACAGTTGAGGAATCCAGTTGGATCCCTCCAACCTGTTTCCCTGCATCCAAAGACGTTAGCACAATACCATTCCACTTCGAGGTGGAATATCGCGGTATATGGGTTTTTATAAAAATCCGCTTACTAACGGCGCAATAGGGTCTCATCCGCTATACGAGGCGGGAAAATCATCAATCCAATATATACATATGCCAATATGTATATATTGCTATATATATAGATATATCCTACTATATCTAATATCACATCCACATAGCAATCAGTCAATCAATAAATAACTGAAAATTCCACTTCATTTTTGAGTGAGAAAAATCTCACCTTAGCTTTTATTTTGCAATCCATTTCCATCTCGACTTGTTTTCTCGATTATCTTGATTTTTAACCTTGTATAAATAATTATACAATTTATCAATATTTGAATTAAATCGAACAATTCAAATTTTCATTTGGTAAATTTATTTAAACCAAAAATTTTATTTTATCGGATGATTTCTTTTAAACCAATTTCTTTATAAATTTTCAAACTTTTACCTATACCTATATAAATTGAAAATCTGCATACATGTGCTACTATGTATATTTTTCTGTTTATATATCTATTTAAATCAAAACAGAATTTTTTAAAACTTGTAGTGAATTAATACTGCTTTATATACCCTGACCAAAAATATACATATTTTTTTCTCCCTTTTTTTTTATTTGAAAAGGAAATATACCATACTGTTACTGTATTTACTGTATTGATAAGTGAGATAAAAATCAACAATTCATCTATAAGTTTTTAAACCTAAGTAACATAAAAAAATGTTTTAGAACTGAACTACCTCAATGACCAACTTCAACAGCACTCGCGAAACAAGCTCACGAATTCGCCGTGCTCGAACACATGTCCGCGAGCCTCCCCCAATCATTGCGATGCTGACCATTCCTCCAGCGTCGTACGAACTGCCATCGCGAGTGTCGACGTCTCCTTACCCCAATTCCACACTTCAACAATCTCGAGCGTCGCCGATCGAACGAGATGACTTCGTTCCCCTTGTCGCCGCCGCACCTTGAAATCACGATCTCTGATTCGCAACCCACGAGCTCACGAAATCGCTCGCGACCCACTTCGCCCTCAAATCTTCCCATGGCCAGAGTTGCCTTCGAGCTCGCCTACGAGCTCGACACTGTCGCCGCCGTGCTTAGTATCGGAGGCCGCCTCCAATCGTGCCATCGCGATTTCCTCCCCCGGCCGCGTGCTCGCTCCAGACTCGAGCAAAGAACGCGTCGCTATTTATTTTTCCTGTAGTCGACTTTGTGAATTGATTTAGGAGCAATACGATTTTTCTTTGAACTGAAGGGCTTCGGCCATTTGATTTCGTTTTCTTGTTTCGTTCGATTTTGAAAAAGGCTGAATGATAAGGGATGGAGACGAGATGCTTTGAAATTGAACGAGGAATGGGTCACACGATTTGTCTCGAGATTTTGAACGAGATTCCAGGCGTATTCAACGGGAGATAACGTGGTGGTGTTGTGTTGACCAAATATCCAATTTAAATTTTCAAATTTAAATTCGATTTAAATTTCAACGCATTTGCATATCGTATGGTCACAAAACAACTACGATTTATACGAAAATTGAAATCCGGTAATAATACAACATTACGGACTCAATGGAACTGGTTTCGTCGAATTTCGAGACTGTGCCCCGAAACGCTATTTTTAAATATCAATTCGAACAATATAATTTCAAAACTGAACAGATCATTTTCAAACTCAATTCTGAAGCTTCTGTTATCTTTAGTAATATCAACACGAATTTTAAAAGCTTCCGAAATATTTTTCTTCGGCTTAAAATTGAAGATTCAAATTTTTTATCTAGTTCAATAGATTAAATTTTATAATTTAATCGCCAATTTCAAAGTTATATCGGGGATTCAAATTAAATCGTCGTTCAAATATTTAAAATTAATTAAATATTCTCAATTTAATTTGTTCAAAATTCTGGGTCGTTACAATGGAGCCAGCTCTAGAGTCACACAAACTCTATAGCCTTTGGTTACCTCGGCGGTCATCGTGACATGTATCCACCGATTACTCTTCTACGCGAAGCTTAAGTCACGACCCTGCACTTGCCCCTATAAGCAATAGAATGTTGGCGTAAGTGACACAGAGGCGAACACACGTAGCGAAAGCATAAATATATTTAATGTAAGGTGTCACAGATCTAGGGCGTGACCTCATGATCAGCCCGTTAGGGTGGATACTGGCACAATCTAGTCCTCTTTAACACCAATAAAAGGAGTACATCATTATAGACGATACATAGTATTTATACTATAGGCATAAATCCCTGCTTCTTTAATGTAAGCATGAAGCCTAACATATCACTATGAGTTTTCCTCACGTAAATTCTATCTCGATCTCATTTACCCATCACTTGAGTGCCATCTATTTGCAACGAATAACCAAATAAATATCACAACTATATCTCATACCACTGCATGATACTCAAACGTTTATTCACTACTCATAAATTACACTCGATCAACTATATTACTTATGCAACTAGTCCAATGAATAACCAGCGAAATATTATCGAAAGTCTCCTACCAATCGGTATTATAACCCTGTATATTACAAATTCCACGTCACATAGAATTTCTAGTGTACATACACATATATGATTTATAATTATTAATTAATTTAAAATCTTTAATTTAAATATATTAGTTGCATTATTAGCTTTAGCATTGACTCCTTTATAAAAATTATAGTTAAATCGTTTCTTTTACTCGCATATAAATATGTTATGTTATTTTAGAAGTATATGCTTGTATTGAAAATATTATTTACTTTTAGTTTATTTATTTTATTGTATTTTATTTATGATATCACTTTATTTCATTTTATAATATTTTAGAATGTATTATGTTTCATTATCATTATTATATTATTTGTTTTTATTTATTTTAATATGGGAGGCGACCGGTCAGACCATCGGTCGACCGACGTGGTTGACCGGTCAGTTGGTGGGGTCAACCGGTCCTCTTTTTGGAGACGGAACTCTGATTCGCCTATATTCCTTCTTCGATCAAATTTTGTTTGCATCTTAATTTTAGCTCAATGCATATACAACATTATCCAAATATACTTCACTTCTAACATATCCAATTCCAAACAAATAGATTACAAGGTTCAAGGTGAACAATAATTAAATAAAATTTCATTTACGCTGACTCAAGTTTATGATCATATAGCTCAGTTATCAAACTTCAAAGATGATATGATCAAAATAGACATTGGTATGAGCATGATAACTCACCTGACTATAAAGAACTTCGCTTACTCCCTCTTGCTCTTCTTTCACCTTGGTTGTTTCTTACTGTGAATTTTCTAATTCCCAAAATCAATACTTAAAATTAGCGTTTCTGTTTACTTATTAGTGTAGGAACATGTTAGGAAGATTTTCTTCAAATTTGAGGATTTACGACAATTTATTTATTTATTTTGAATTTTAGAAGTGATGAAATGATGTTAGGGTTTTGAATTATAGAGGAAGATAATCATCAGAATAGTTAAGTGAAAGTGCGTACTTATCTTTAAAAACTTAGCGGAGATTTCCAGATTTTAGAAACCTCTAGAAATTTAAATAAAAGTCTTTACTTATGCTAATTGGCTTAAGTTAATAAGCTTGGCCCAATTTACTTACTTAATAGTAATTCACCTTCTTTTGTAGATTCAAAAGTGCACGCGCATGCGTACACACACACACATATGTATGTATGTATGTATGTATGTATATCTGTGTGTGTGTTTCCCATCCTATGAATTTCCAAATAAATTTATTCTCATCGTTTTCGTTTCTATTTAAATTAATTTAAAAATAAAACTTCAAATTATCTTAATTAAAATAAAATTCCTTATATAACAAATAATATCTAATCCTACTAATTTCAAACATGTTCTCTTTACAGTAGAATTAATGATTGTGTTTATTTTTCTTCAAATTCTTATATTACCTTTTATAACAATAAAATGTTCAAATTAATTAGTTAATTTTTGAATTCTTAACAAAATATACTCTTTTTACTTTATTAAATATTTCTCATGAAATTCTCTAAATTATTTACTACAATTCTATAAAATCACTTTAAACTTATTTAATTATTCAAATATTTATTATTTAACTCACAATTAATTTCTTTCTGACACTGGATTGTTACAGGGAATGTGCAAGAACGATAAGAAAAATGGTTATAAAGTGGGGTAATAGAGATATTATTAGTGTTAATGATAATTATTTGTGTGAAAGGTTGCTTATATGTAACCCTTAGCCTTTTTGTTTATTTTGTTCTATAAAGAGAAGAAAGGGCCCCTCTCAAAATCTTCGCATAAATTTCAAAATAAAATCCACCCGATGTATCAATTTTGAATGAAAAATTGTAGTATACATCCAAAATGATAAACCATTTGAAAAGGAAAAATTGTTTGTTTGTAATGAAACAACTTTGAAAAATAATATTAATTAGGTTTCTTTATAAAAAAAATACTAAATTTGAAAGAAATAAGTCATGCAAACTTAAATATAGAATAATATAAGAGAAATACCGATAATTCGAATATAATTGTGGAAATCTTAAATAGTATGGACTTAAGTAAAAAAAAATAGTTTACCGTTTCCACCAATATGGTTATTATTTACGTTGAGTTGTCATTTTAAAAGGATTTTCTTGACTAATTGATAAATTTTAGTTAATTGGATTTATTTAAAATCTTTGAATCTAAGACACTTAATTAATTTAAATATATTGACTTGAATGTAAAACAATAAATGAAATCTTGCGAGAATTTTGTAAATAATTATAGAAATAATTAAATGTTGGCATATGAATGTAAAATGATTGGAAAGATAACTAGTATAATATTGTAATAATTATTGTAATAAGGATAAACTGTATGAAGTTGAAAATAAAATAATCGGAAAGAATCAAGGAGAGAGGAGAAATTTTCTAAAGTCGATAAAAGGATAAAAAATTCTTTTGTTTTACTATTGTTCAGTACAATTCTAGTAGGAAGTTAATATTGCTTGAGCATAGGAAAACGAGCATGCATATGTTAAAACTTATGGAAGCAAATAGAGAGAAATTTTCAATACATTTTAGTTGGCAACTAATGGTGAATGCTTCAATGTTCAATTTTACTACGAGTATACATTCATCATGTAACGTCTCTAAAATTGTAATATTATAAAATACATACCCATAAAATCTGGTCCACAAATTAGAAATTATAACAATTAGAATAGAAAAGATGTAATAATCTATGACATTCACATAATAAATGGAAAATAGTTATGTCAAAAATTAAGATTTTTGAATAGTAAAAGAATATTTAACTAATATAACTATTATTATTATAAAATTTATGGTTCATGTGAATAAATTGTTTTATTGAATACCAACTGTATAAATAGTGAGTATCATAATTAAACTGACCATAGTTATGCATAGTCAATTACTACGGAAAGTATTATAGCTGTAATTATTATGACCTTAATTAGTATTATTTCATATTAGGAAAATAAGAAAAGAATTTTCACTCTTATTTAAAATCTGCACCTCATTACTTACCGATCTTTAAGACGCAATAACTTTTTTAGAAGCATCGAATTAACGAACCGTTTACACCGTTAAATTACAAATTTTATTATCTTTCTAATGATAAGTGCTATAGATATGTAAAATTCTAAATTTCAAAACTCATTTTTTTAAATTCACATATTAGAAAATTCATTATTATAATGCATTATTATAAAGCAGTATTTCGCTACATTTTAAAATGCAATTAAAAACTGCATTAATAGGCTGTAGTTTTTAACTGCGTTTATAAAGTGCAGTTAAAAACTACAGCATATTAATGCACTTTTTAACTGCATTTAGAAAATACAGTTAAAAACTACACTTTAACAGCGTTCTGCTGCATTTTAATGCAGTTTTTTAACTGCATTTCTTAAACGAGTTGAAAACTGCATTAAAATGTAGCACTTATTAACTGCGTTTATAATGCAGTTAAAAACTACAACATATTAATGCAGTTTTTAACTGCATTTCCTAAATGCAGTTAAAAATTGTATTGAATGCGGTAGTTTTTAATTGCGTTTTAGAAATGCAGTTAAAACTGCACCAATTAAATGTAGTTTTTACCTGCATTTTAGTAGTGCAGTTAAAAAAACTAATTTTAATACACAATTAAAATGCGGTTAAAAACTGTTATGTAAAATTTTATTTTTACATATCAATAATTAATATTATTAGAAAGTTTAATAAATTTGTGATTCAAATGTGAAAACGATTCTTAAATCTGATTAATCAACAAAAAGTTATTGCGTTGTAAAGATTGAAGATAAATGAGTAAGCAGGGACCTAATTTATATAATTAATGTCTAAGGGACCAACTTTGTAATTCAATTATGAAATAAGGACTCGAGATTAATATTCTATTCGTTATTATAACTCAGAGTCGGTTTCAATGTGTATTAGCGAATTACAATGCAATATCAAAAACTTAAATTTAGCATGTTCAAGATTGTTGTTGTCCAAAAACACTCATCCATCAAATTTAGTACAGATATCAGAAATGAAAACAATGAAAAAAATTAGAAACGTGGTATAGTTAATAATATTTAGGGAATAAATGAAAAATAATTATATTAGAATTTAAGGTCTTTGAACGGCTTAAAACTTGTTAACTACCATAATAATCATCTTGAAGTTTTGATACACACATAATTTTTACTAACTGCATAAGTAAAAAGTATCATAATTAGTCTTTATTTCTACCATAACTATTACCACCATAATTATTCTGTCTTAACTTTTTATTTTATTTAAGAAAATATGAAATGTATACTCCATAAGAATCGCAAAACTTTCTTTTTTAACATAGCTTAATCTTGATTTCTATTTCAAAATCACGAGAAAATGTAGCTGGATGAGGAAATCACAGAAGATTGATAACAAATACAGTATAAAATCACAAACCAAACCTTATATAACCTATTTAGAAATTAAATCGAATTATGAATAATACACACACTACAAATAAGATACAAAAAGAATTTAATATAGTATATAATATAGTAATATAAAATATACTTCAATGTAACTTACATCAAAATAATTTTTTATGAATAAAAGTGAGTAAAATTAAACTAATATCAAACTAAATAAGCTCCAGTTTAGTTTGTTTATTTCTAACTTGAATGTAGGTTTTTCCATGTATAGTAGGTTTCCATAACTTGAATATAAGGGAAAATTACTTTCCAAAACATAATATAAGAACTATCTATAGCAAAACAAGAGTCACCAAAAATAATAATATTTTGAAAATCATCAACTAGAGAAAATAAATTGTTAGGATTTTTCTTAGATACCATATGCAATCAGATTTTAGAAGAGATGAGAAGTGAATAAAAACAATGACAAACAAATTCCTTCAAACAAAACCTTTACTAATTCACTAGAGTATTACAAAGGAAAGCCAAAAATTGAGAAGATGTCTCAATCCCAAAACCTTAGAAAAAAGAATATTTTTTTCCCACACATATATAGTGAACCCTATACATGCCTATCTATAATACTCTTGACAAAATATCTTTTTTTAAGAAGCTATTGAATATTTTCATAGATCTTTCTCATGTTGATAATTCACTGTCTTTAATAAAGCAATAAAAGAGTCAATTAATCACACTTCAAAATCTTCAAATACTATAAAATAAACAATGAAATTGAGTCACGGTTCCATATATACTCAAATATTTCCAAAATCGACTAAAATATGAAATATTGTATCATCAAAATCTAACATAAATCTGATCAATAATTAGAAATAAAACCGAGTTAACCTTAAAACCCCAAAAGTTAGCCTAACATCCAAAGTTGAACAACTACAATTCTTCAAATCTAGCTCACAATCCCTTGTTGGCTTGCTGCATTCGCATATTAGTTTCTCATCATATTATAATAATTTAGCCTATGGACATATTGCAATAAAAAAGGTACCCAATCATGGAAAAAAAAAAGAATTCCTTTTTATTTCTGAAATTAAGAAAGATAGCTTGAAAGGAAAAAAATGTTATACTAAAAGTTATAAGCACTAGTTTTAATATCCAATTTAATATAGAAAAGTAAATAAGTTGTTTAACTTCTAAGTTTGCAGAAGTACATCATTCTATATCAGCCGAGGACTTTGAAAACAATTCAATTACACAATTAATGTTAATCTAAAACTTATTTGAAGTGGGGCGATAACATAATAGTAGAGTTGGATAAGAAAATGAAGAATATAGCTTGAAATAGTTGGATATTACTCATTTGGGTGGATTTAAATAAGCTATTTTTTGATTTTTTGAAAGTCAAAATAAATTGATTTTGACATTCGAAAAGCAAAAAAATGGTTTATTTTAAGTCGACATTTGCCTAGTTGCTCACTACAATTAGTAGTTTATAAACGGAGCAACGCAAGTTCTAACGGGCTAAAAGTTTTTCCTTGGAGCCCAAGAAAGCCGATTACTGGGAATGTACACAAACCATTAGATAGTAGATACCGTGAATTAAAATCGATATTTTCCCCAAAATTTATGAAATACAGATTGAAAACTATAGCAAGAAAACTTTTCGTGGAGCCCACGTCAATATTTTAATATTAATAATCCTGAATCCGAATTCTGCTTTTCAATCTCTCTTTAACTGTTCTTCTTCATCAAAACCCTCCAAGTTAAATGTAAGATTTTTACATACCAGCTTCTGTAGTTTTATATATTTATCGAATTATCTTATTTTAAATGATTGCCCCGACTTCTGCTTGATTTAGAATTCAACTAATGAAGTTTGAATGTTGGCCTATCTCATTTTTATTTTGCTTTCTTTGATGGTTTCTGAAGAAAAGCCTGTTTTTTTTCTCGATTTTGAGATTATTGTATGATTTTTAAGTTATGTTAGATTGACAGAACAAGAACTTTTGAATTTTGCTGTATGCTTGGTGCAAATGGTTTGTTGCACGATACTCATTTGTTTCAGTTCATGAAGTATTATGACATTTATCTGCATTGATTTACTAAGGGAACTTATATAACTTGAATATGAATTTGAACAGTAACCCAGTTTGAAGTTTGGTGATATTTATTTTGATGGTCGATAAGCTAGTAAAACTTGGGTACTTCAATTCATGAAGTAATATAACATTTATCTGAATTGATTTGCTAAGAGAGCTTATATAACTTGGATATGAATTTGAATGAGGATGCCCGATTTGAAATTTGATAATACGATAATACCTATTTTGATGGTTAATAAACTAGTAATTTCAAGCTATTGCCATTATAGATTTGTTCATAAAATTACGTATGCCATGTAGTTTGTGGTTTTAGCAAATATACTTTTGTGTATATTTGAAGAACATTGCTGCTTTTAATTGGTCTTTTATCTTCTTTACATATTGTTGACAGTTTTTCATCTGCTTTAAAATAGGTCTAGACAGATACTTGAGCATAAAGAACATAAAGCAGGTTACGTGAAATCAGTTACCTTGCTCATACAGGTTATGTGAAATCAGTTGCCTTGCTCGAAATTCTGTTTTTGGCTACTTTATTTTTGAAGTATAACTAGTCTTTTACCTCACATACATTATGGCCTCATCCAGTGTTTCATGTGTGAAGAGCAAATATACTAACTCTTCTTGTACTTGTAATTGTACTCCAATAAGGAAGCCTTCAGTAGCTGAAAGTTGTTTTAATTATCTCAATAGTCGAGTGCCAATTCGAATTATGTACTATTGTCATGGTGCTTGGATCCACTTCCCTCATTCAATTCTACAGAATCTTATTAATGGATTCAGGAATGAAAAGTCGAGCATTAAAATCTCAATAGGCAACGAGCATCTTCTATTCGATTACATATCAATGGTTGTGATCAATCTGAGAACAAGAACAACACTTCCTATCGCTTGGATAGACGAAGCCGAACAATGCTATTTTCCTACTAATTTTAACTATGATGATGACGAAAACTCAAATGACTGGAATTTTATGAGCTCCGAAAAGAGTTCACCGCAGAGTCTTTCTCCTTATGAAGAAATTAAACATATTGTTGGAGAAATTACAACCCCAAGTCCACAAAAACCAAGCAGTGCGTCCAATATACTTCGTATGAAGCTTGAAACTCTTCAAAGGGGAAGTGAAAGTTTTACTTCTGTGCAAAATCAATTTTTGTCTGGCATGAGTCCTTTTGCTAAACCTGATAACATAGTGTATATTCATAAATATGTCGCTAAGGATAATACTTCTAAGGAGAGGGAAGAAACTTTTGAGAGATTGATTAATCTCACTAGAGAACAGAGAGGCGATGCAAATGTAAGATTTGCATGGTTTGGTGCGAAGAAAATGGATATTGT
The DNA here is from genome assembly GCA_030737815.1 of Allium fistulosum. Classification (NCBI taxonomy): domain Eukaryota; kingdom Viridiplantae; phylum Streptophyta; class Magnoliopsida; order Asparagales; family Amaryllidaceae; genus Allium; species Allium fistulosum. Next base: position 283,620,031 of record CM060904.1, on the reverse strand, counting down.
TGGAACTTTAATTCATGGTTTTGGCAATCATGCAAAACCTACCAATGGTATTCTTGGAAATGGTTTGTACTTGTATCCAGAAGGTCGTTCTTTTGCAAGGTATGTTACCTCTTCATTTGGAATTATGTATAAAGAAAAAACATAAACATAATATATTTTTGCCCCATAATATTTGACGTTGATATTTTCTGATGCACATACATCAACTCGCGAAAACAAACTTTGCAGTTCTCTATATAACTCTCAGTAACCTCAAATTTGGAGTGTATGTTATCCAGGAATAAGTATATATTTTGTGTCAGTAGTTACCGTCGTTCATGGTTACTAGTGTAGCAAATTTACCATCACATTTATTCCATAGAAATGTCATTTTGTTTTGACTGAAAAAGTGGAAATGAATAATAATAAACTGCCAATTTCACTAGTTTGTATTTTTGGCAATATAGTACATTTTATCTATATTAGTAAAGGCACCCTAATGTATTATTGTGCCTTTGGCACCTCGCATTTTAGGTTTGGGTTGGGGTAATAAAGCAAATTAGCGCTTTAGTGCACTTATCTGGCGCTCAATGATGCTTCACCAAGCTTAAGACATTAATCAAGCAAATTCAATTGAGGTCCAACTTTAGTTTGCTGTATCTCTTCCCAATATAAAAAATATATGTGGTTGTGAGATAAGAATGTAAAGGAAGAATTATACAACGAAACTTGAAACTAAAGGATGTAAAACAACTTAAAAATGATTTGAGTTAAGAGATCGCGGAGGATAATAACGTGTTCTCAAAAATCTCAAAATTTTACGATTTCAAATTCAGGTTCAAAACTAAATCAAAACCACAACTGAAAAAAAAAATCATTCGGCCCATATTGGAAAAGAAAATATCAAGATATTTACGTTAATTTACAACTCAAATTTTATTGCTTTCAATAAAAAATTAAAGATGAAACAAGAGATAATTAAACTTTAGGTTTAAGTGTTGAAACTCGAGCATCAAAATCAAACTTAAATATATAAATTGTTACTATGAAAGAAGAATCGATGTTTTTGCGTACTCAGATGTCATTTAATACTGTAAAGGGCAAATAAATAAATAGCATGCAAGTATCTATACATAATAAGATATAAACCCTTGAATTTGCGAATTATGTCCAGTTTTGATTTAGAAACTTTATAATTTACGGTTTAGATTTTGTTTTGAAAACTTTGAAATACAACAGTATGAAGGATTTGTGTTTATCATGAATGTTTGGTCTGCTTGGAAAAAAAACGAAGTGAACTTTAAATGTTATGCGCTAAACACTTGAATACTTCATTTCGTTTTTTGGAAGCTAAAAATATAGTTAAAAAAAGCAGGTGATTTATTTTGGTTTAGCAACTTCGTGAATCTATATTTGTGAATTGTGATGTTTATTGTTTCAAGTTTATTTTATATATGAAAAGAATGTTATGATCTTGAGGTTTCCATTTTTAATGATTCAGTTGATAATTTAAACTGTTTTATCATGCGTAAAAATGTGGACAATGGTATAATAGCTTAGAATTGTGTGCTCTTTAACTGGTGTGTGTGTGTGTTGTGGACTTACAGACTAAAAGCCACTAAGTGAGCCCATGTACTTGCCGAGCAGTCTTTTGCCTAAAATAACGTAGCATTTTAGCGATAAAAGCTACCTCCAAGGACAAATTTATTATTTATACAGATAAATGGTTTTCATTAGTGTAGAAATAGCTCCAAATAAAAATCATTCTGCGCCTCCCTTTTCTCGATTAATTCCTTTCATCTCTCCTTTTTCATTGGTGGAACTAGGGTTCCATGTTGGACTGGGAAGTAGTTACTGAAATAATATAATTGCCAATTAGTCAGTTTGACAAATAAGCGGATCTAAATTTCTGTTTGAAATGAGCAGTGTGAAATTTTGCGATGTTGACGAAAAGTGGATGCAATACATGATAATGTGCCGAGTCATCTTGGGAAATGTTGAACAACTTCAGCAAGGATCAAATCAGTACTTTCCTACTACTGAAAATTTTGATTCAGGAGTAGATGATATTTTGAGCCCAAAATGCTATGTTGTTTGGCCTTCTAATATAAGCTCTTATATTCATCCAGAATATCTTATCAGCTTTAAGCTTGCATCAAATATTCGAGGTAAGGTATAACATATTTATTATCTATTTATCCCTTTCAATATATTTCTTCTGAAATACTCAATCTTACATAGCAATTTGTTTCTCAGAATACTTGTTTGAGTTAAATGAAACAACAAAAGTTGTCCATGACTCATCTTCTGCTCGGCAAGTGAGGCATTTCACATCACTTTTTGGTTTTCACATTATACATATATTTATATTAAAATATAGCTACTGTTATATTATTACTTTACTTTATTATTATTTTATTAAAGGTGATACAGATGCCAACTAAAAGGCCAACTTCGCCATGGTTGTCATTTCCAGCGCTCTTCGAAGAAATTAAAGGACATGTTTCACCAATTGCTATGGAATTAATGTTGCTACATTTCCAAGAACTTAAGGTTTCTAAATCTTTGACTTGTTGGTTTTTATTAAACAAAAGCGCTTCTATTAATTTTTTGTTTTTATTTTTGTTTAGAGGGGAGTTATTACTAGAGAAGAAATGGTGAAGAAAACGAGATTGATCATTGGTGATCAGATGCTTATTTCCTCCCTCACAAAGTTTAAGCGAGAAGTAAGTTGGATTTTGATTAAACTGCTTTGTTTTATTTTTGAAAATAACTTAATTTTATATTGTGTTGAAGATGATTGAATTGTTTATTTCAACCTATAGAGTCTCGTAAAGTTTTGTTTGTTATGATCGTAATGCATTCCTTAAACCTAAGATTGCTAGTTTCTGAACAAAGAAAAAGAGGTGAACTGTTTCTAGAAAGAACTTAAAATAACTGAAATAAAGAAGCCTACCAATATCCATACATAAAGAAGTATTACTGTAAACTTGTATGTTCTGTTCTTATTGTTAATGCTCAGTTTCATGTTGTTTTGTCAAGTTATTGAGCCTTATCTACTACTTTCAATCTTAATTTCAAGTTGCAAAATTTATACCAAATCATTGGTTTTTCTTTGCTTAAGGTTACTAACAGTTGGAACATAGACGGTGCATCTTAATTTTCTGAATTAAAAAAAAATGCTTTTTTTTTCACTTTCTCCGTTAATGTTCAATGTTGAATGATGATGCTTTAATATAAACCTCATTTAGAAGCTTTCACCTTTGTTTGTAACTTCAAAGCCTGTCTGTATGTTCTTTTCTATTTTCTATTTCAGTGAGCACATAAGCAACTTATATTGCTTTCTATGTAACAATATACCTTGCTATTATTAGCTTCACGGTTAGTCAAAAGACGATGTATGTATGCTACCCATTAAGAAATGTTCTTGATCATGTTATATACAGTATTCGAAACTTCATCAGCAGTTTAGTTATTCATACAGTCCTCTTCATTGTTCTTGAAAATTCATGCCATTTCACATTTTTCTTATCAACTTTGTAGTATTTACGACACTTGCTCTTTTTTGACTGTTTAATCAGCCTGCCTTGTGGTGTGATGGCCCATCAACTAAAAAGAGGAAGCTTGATGATTCGATGGCGAATGAAAGTTGCACCTATAACGCTGAAAGCAATCAACATTGAAGCTTCTTATGTGTATTACTGGAAGACTAGGTGTTGCTAAATAATAATTACAAGATCAATTGCTCTTTTGTTTGCATAGATTGTCCCTCAGCTAATTATTTGTTTTTCTTGGTTTGCTAGGTCTGAGCTTTGAAGTCTGGTGTACAGATGGAAGAACTATTATCAGCATCTCTAAATTGGCCGACTTGTCCAGCTCGATACTTTTAAATTTTTCGTGTTAGCAGAAAGTTTAAGTGACTTTTGCCATGAACATATATATTATCAGAAATGCATTTCCATGTTTTTTTCTTTTATATGTTATAATTTGAAGTTAAGAATGTCTATCGCTACTTTAGTTGGTTGTTCTGAAATATGAACTGAGATGTTCTGAAATAATTTGTTTTTTGTTATAAAATGAAGAAAGTAGAAGCCATTAAAGAGAGAGGCAGAAGATATATTATTCATTTCTGAAAATAGACATATATTTACATTACATAGCCTCCTTCATATAAAGGCTTCAGAGTTAAGGATTTAACTTATTCCACGATGTGAGACTAAATAAAACAACATAAAAGCATATTCATTTCATGATTTACATATATTGTAACACTTCCCCTTGAATATGCATTTTCAAAATCTTGAATGCTCTGATAACTTGAAATTTTCCCTTTCAAAATGTGTATGATGATTGATTCCCCTCATTATTATCTTGCTTGCATTTATCCATTCAGTCGATATAGATATTATCAGTTGCCTCATTAAAAACCTCTGTAAGGAAAACCCAATGGGAAAAACCTTGAAAGAGGAAAAGAGTGTAACTTGTGAAATCATAGATATCATACTAAAAATGATATTCCTTTTAAGAGTTTGATACTTCGGGATCAAAATAATGCCTCATTAAGCCCTTACTAAGAAAAACCCAATGAAAAAAAAATCTTAGTGAAGGAAAAAAACAAGTACAATGACATATCTTATTTTCTCATTTCTTCAAATGAAGTTTGATACTTCTGGATCAAACTAATGCCTCGTTAAAACCTTACTAAGAAAAACCCTATGGGAAAAATCTTAGTCAAGGAAAAAGAGTACAATATAGTATGACATATTTCAATAATTTATAGAATAAAATAGAGTTTGATACTTCTGGATCAATATAATACTTCATTAAAAACCTTACAAAGGAAAACCCGATGGGAAAACCCTTAGTCAAGGATAAAAATACAATTTAACTTAAATAACATATTTGAGATGTTATTTCTTGAAAAGACGTTTGATTCTTCTAGATCAAGATAATGCCTCGTTAAAACCTTAGTAAGAAAAACCCAGTGGAAAAAATCTTACATAAGGGAAAATAGTACATTGTATCTTATTTTCAAATGTTATTGGGGAGTTGATACTTCTGGATCAAGATAATGCCTCATTAAAACCTTACTAATAAAAACCCAGTGGGAAAAATCTTAGTTAAGGAAAAAGAGTGCATTATAAAATACTTATGGATGCTCCCCCTGATTTAAAAGTTTTCTCTGAATTCGTATTCGTCTTTCGATAACTTAAATTGGTTATAGATACTTCTGGATCCATAAATATTTATCTCATTAATAATACAATTTATTAATAGTTTCCTTTGATACAATCAAAATTTTCAAGATTGTTTCTTCCAAATATGATTTGCATTTTATGCATTTTGTTTGCTACCTTTATGAAAAACACATCATGTGCTTTCATTTTTACGCTTCAAATCAGTTTTGCATATTGCAACTACATCTTTGATGAATATTGAAAGTTCCATTACAACAATACTTAAAAGCAGGAAGTAATCTACTCATCTTGAAGTGCATCAAGATTTTCATTACAGCAATACTTAGAAGAAGGTTGTAATCTACATTTCATGTTCTTTGCATTCTTTATAATCATCAAAGTTATTTATATTCTTCAGGAACTTATATATTTTAATAAGTTTTGCATATCGCAACTAACACTTCAATGGATATTAAGAGTTTCATTACAACAATACTTAAAAATAGGAAGTAATCTACTCATCATGAATTATATCAAGATTTTCATTACAACAATACTTAAAAGTAGGTTGTAATCTATGCTCCTTGCTCTTTACATTCTTTATAACCACGAAAGTTATTTATATTCTTCAGGAATTTGTGTATTTTCATCATTTAATATGATTTAAACCATATTTATACCTTCAGGGTATATTAAGCATTTCAAGTACTTTTGCTACTTTGCGGACTACATGTCCATATTTCTCTATTAGTAAAGGATTCATGATGGCCAGTCATGTTTTCCCTTAATTCAAGATCCTTAATCTATTTATAAACATAAGCGCTTTATTATTCACAAATTTATCATCGATGATTATTTCTTGTCAGTTCTAGACATGATTTATTGAGATCTCTTTAATTATCATGTTTTAGGTACCTAAACCACTTCTAGGGTTATTTGACAATCATGTCATGGATCTCTTTCAGAGCATCCTTAAGTGTTTCTTCAAGAACACTCATCTCCTTTATTTGACATCTTTATTACTTACTCCAAAAATATTTTGAACTGTGACTTTTGAACCACATTTCAGATGTGGTTTATACATTTTGATCCTTCAGGGATTCAAATCTATATTGGAGAAAGTCTACTAGGGTTATTATTAATAATTTATTCAAGTCAGTTAATATTTTGCATCATTATACATGTTAACAAATATTTAACACTGATGATCAAAATGAACTTGTATCCCTTTATCCTCCCCCTCAATGTTGACAAACATTGTCACATTAAATAATAATCATCTTTGGATTCTCATTTTGATCCATTATCATATTGCTACTAGCATATTAATAATAGGAGGATAATTCTTTTATCAATTGATAAGATTCATTCAAGTGATATTTGTGAGCTTCTGACTCATGTTTAAATATGGGATTCAATTATGCCAAATTTCGTGAAATATAATCCAGTTGAAATTGTACCAAATTTTTCTAAATAAGCTTCTGGCTTTCAATTCTAGAAATAACGCAAAGATATTCTTTGACGTTTTCATTATAGTTCCAATATGGTAGCCATTCATTTATATATCTTCAAAACTCAACAAATTTCTTTTAAAATTTGCTTGAGTATAATGTATTTTGAATTAAGATATATATACCATTTGGTAATACTATATGGGCTCTTCCGGACCCTTCAATTATATTAGCAGATTTGCTATGGTTGAAATTTTTAGCTAAAATATTTTTAGATAGTTCAGAGAAAAACTTCTGGTTTTTCAAAATCATATGAGTAGTTGCACTATCTAGTAGGCATATATTATCACTCAAATATTGATGGTCCATATCTTAAGAATTAAAGATAATATAGTTAGTCAACTGTTAAAATTTGTAAGCATTAAATAAATGATAATACTTTCCAAAAAAAAATTAAAATGGACCACTGATTAAAACACAGCATTCATCGGTATGTTATTTCAATTAGTTTTGAAAGGAAAAACATACAAGCACCAACTTCCAACTGGTTGAAACTTCAGGTTCAACCACTTTTGTCTAGTGTTTGGAAGTGTGACCATCTTCTAGTGGTCATAACGCTCCTTCAGGGAGTTCCATAAGTAAAGATGATCATTTTCAGTTAAATGTCTTATTTTAATATTTCCGTGGATATGACACCTTAAAAATATAAGAGCATTTGTTTATCCTATTGGGACATATTATCATCATTTTTAATGGCATTTTCTAAGCATTGAGATTGTAATTAAATGTCAGCATCCAATATCTATGACAAAAAGTTATCTCCTAATAAGTCCAAAGTTTTAAATTCAAACTTGGCTATGTTTATCATATTACCAACTATAAGTGGAAATAAAAATGCATAAGCATCAAAAAATTGTTCATGGGTATATAATCAATGCATTTCATAATAAGAATCCATATTTGATAGTAGTTACAGTGAAAGAAAAAAAAACATTAGTGCAAAATAGTAAAAGACAACCAAATATAATATATAAAAGCGACTATAATTTCTTATTTACATCCTTTTGATAACTCTAGATCCAATCTCATTAATTGCATTCATCAATTTCCTTAAAAATGCAAAACTACCATTGAAAATATGAAAAGGCCTTTATATGGATTGATTGGTGGAGAAGGATAATTATAATCAAAGATTGTGCTGACTTTATTATGTTTACTTTCATAATATAGGCAGATTTAAGAATATGAATAGGTAGTATTAAATACCATTTATTAATTCATAAAAACTGCAATAGTGAGAAACATAAATATATACCATGTATATACGTTATGATCCTTGTCAACAATAAGATATATAAAAGAAGAATAAATGTATGAAGTATTCATATGCATCTTTGTTGGACCATTCTCATTAATCAATTAATTTTATTTAATTGCTACTGATTAATATATGAATTAATATATGCGGTTATTTACATATTGTAAGCTAAACAGAGAGATGGAATTTATACATCACATAGTGTATGAATAATATCATGAAAAACAAAATAGTTTGACTTGGCAACTAAAAAGTATGTTGTATGGGTTATAGCTATTGATAACAATCAATAAGTATATTCTTGTGACATGACAATAATAGATAAAAGATTAAGCATATAAAATAGTAAACATTGGAATACCTCTTTGCTGAAAGAGGAAAGATAAATGAGTTTTATATATAATATAACAGAATTGATGGGTGTATAAATATTAACATTCATTTTATAAAGAATCCAAAATACTTACTTGATGAGCCAAAGGAAAGAAACTTGATCTATTATATATTTTACCTTTTGAAAGGCATGATTGGATGCATGGAAGAAGGAAAAAAAATTAGGAAATAAACTTCCTGTTAGAATACCTTATTTTCTATTAAAAAGAAAGAGAGTAGGAGAGTAGATATATTTCTATGTATTTATTTGGTTTAGTAAAACACCAAATATATCAACAAATCTCTTCTGGAGATTTTTTATATTATTATCACCACAATACTATTGGCAAATATTTTTAGAACTTCATGTCCCAATTTTACTTTAAAATAAAACCTTTGTTTAGTACTTTAGATTCTAAATGGTACAACTTGATTTTCATTATCAAACTTCATGTTTGATTGCAAACATGGTTGTAATTTACCATAATCTGAATTGGCTTTTCTAATAATTCAAAGCTTCACATCTCAAATTTATATATTTGAGTTTTGATATATAATCCCCTTTTTTTTAGGAATGCAAACATATATGCATAATTTTTATTTGAGAACTTCAGGTCTCCAATATTAAATAAACACAATGAAGCAAGAGGACTCTTCATAATTGTATTCGAACATGAGAATCATAATACTATTTCTCTTCGAGGAAATAGTATTTACTACCACATTTGTAATGTTATTCTAGCATACTGTTTTTATGTTATGTCTTCTGGACATATCAACATCTTCTTCTGGAATTGCTCGCTTATTTTCTTCAAAGCTTTATTTCAGCTTATGAAAATTTTAATTTTTCACCTTCGCACATATGAACTTCAGGTTCCTATTCTTTCATATAAACTTAATACGATCTTCTAGATACGTATTATCCTTATATTTGTTTCTCTAAAACACAATGAAATATTTCTTCTGGAAATATAAATCATGTGGCAAAATCATTTCTACAGTTCTCACTCAAACCAAAATCCAAACAAAAAAATTTCAAAATGAAAACTTTTGTTTTTCACCAAACAATGGAATGGGATCTAAAGTTTAGATATACGATAAAATGAGATCTAAAATGATAAGATTGAGCAAGATCTATGAGATAATATATATATAATGAAATCTGGAAAATTAGATATATGATAGATAAGATCTAAAAAGAAAACTAACAAAATAAGGTCTAAATTTACATTTTAGTCTATGAAACAATTTTAGTTTCAGATCAAACTCAAAATTATCACAAAAAAATGGATATACATGAATAAAAATTAAATAAGAGATCCGATGATTAAAATCTACAAATCTAAAAAATATATCATTTGAACATGATAGTAAAATCTACAAGAGATCTGAAAAATTAGAATTAAAAAAAAATAAGATCTACTACAAAGTAAGATCTGAAAAACATGAACAAAAAAATAATATGTACAAATAGAATCAGATCTGAATAATTAAATCAATGATACAATAAGATGTAAAAGAAATAAAATTAATAGAATGAGATCTGAAAGATTTGATCAATCAGATCAGAAAGATAGCTTACCGTTTTGAAGATTTATAAAAGCTTCGTGCTGATAACGTGTTATAAAATGAAGAAAGTAGAAGCCATTAGAGAGAGAGACATAAGATATATTATTCATTTATGAAAATAGACATATATTTACATTACATAGCCTCCTTTATATAAAGGCTTCAGAGCTAAGGATTTAACTTATTCCACGATGTGAGACTAAATAAAACAACATAAAAACATATTCATTTCATGATTTACATATATTGTAACATTTTTTGATTTTGATTGGACATGTAATTGGACGTAGATAAAAGTTAAGGCTCTTTCCTTCATGTTATCTTATTGTTTTTAATTAGAGACCATTGACGCCAAAAATGACACCAACACCAAAAAATCATATGGAAGCACCAAAATGTACTCAAATTTCAGATTGCTTTCATATGGATTACTTTCATGTAGCTGCTGGATTGTAATTTAGACCGGTGACGTGATTAAATGTATACCACAACTGATTAGAATAAATTTGAAACCTTTAAACTATCTTTTCTACCACTAACATAATTTTTTTAGTATTTTATCGACCAAACTAGCTAACTTTTGTATTTTCAATCATTTTGTACCACGAAATTTATTACAACACTATATGCGCGTTACAATAGATCATTACTAGGATGCGAACAAGCAACTCAGCTAATGCACATGCTTAAAAAATATGATACGATGTATTGACATGTATTTTTATTAATTTTTTCATGCTTTTAGTTTTAATTGGTAGGTTAGATTGATCCATTTCTAGGGTCGACGTAATCGGATCGTATGTCTATGGGGCGGATCTAGTTAGGTCATTGGTTTGGTCGATTAGCGAGTTTGGATTTCTTTGTTACAAGTTAGGCAAGTCGTGGATCAAAGGCGAGTTAAGTCAAATGGATTCAAAAAAGCTGGAATGTAAACAAAAACCCGGCTTGTGGGTTAGGTGTGCATGCATCAGGTGAAATAATTGAGTAGTTATTTGCGGCTGGGTTAACCAATCATCCAATTGACACACTAGGCATGCATAATGATGACAATGAGTTTACCTTTGATATAGGTAATGCAAACATTACAAGAAAATATATTATTAATAACGCCATTTAATAACGCATTATTCTAAAACGTTATTGTTTGCCTCTAATTATTTGTTTTTTATGTACTGTTCACATGTAACGCGAAATCTTCTAATTATTTCGTGGTCGCGGGTTTCTCAAATTATTTCCCTCTCCATCTTTCCACTTTCATTTCGTTCCATTTTTTCTTAGTCTTCCATACCAGTGAAATCAAATCCCCAAATCACTCTTCAGATCCATTCCTCCTTCATAAACCCTAGTCGAATCGAGTTAAATCCGTGCAACACCGGCCCTGGCGTTTAAGCTGTGCTTCTTTTCCACGCCTAAAATACCACCGTCCTTGTTTCTTCTCTCGTTTTGTTCTCGATACCGTCAATCTTTCATAAAGCCGTCAATCTCGAGTTTGTTGGAGGCGCAGGAGTTTGGATAAATGATGGAGCATGTTGATGAAGTCAATTTTGCGATTGATGGATTGAAAAATAAGCATCCGCTGAGGATTAAAAGGGCGAGTTTAGCTGCTGAGGTATGCTTCATTTTCAGTTATTTTTAGTGTATTCCATATTTTGTCTCTCCATTCGAGTATAGATCGATACAAGTTTCTCTCCTTTTGGTTGAAATTGAGAGCAGTTTTACTTTATATCTATTTTATTTTCAGCTGCCATACTTGTTAAATATTCAAAATATAACCATAAATATATTATCTGGAATTTTTTTTGATCATTTAAAACTGTTCTTCTGCCTTTGCATGATAATTTGCTCTACCTTATGTGAGTGTATCAATCAAAATATGATCTTGGCTAGTACTACTTATTAAAATTTGAGTTTGTAAAATCTATGGTATATAGACAATTTAAATGAACATTTGATTGTATGCTGTTACAGTATAGGATTACTACCCTGTCTCTGTATGGCTGAGCATTACATTACCCGGCAGTAAACATTTTGTGAGCCAACAATTCCATTTCCACCGAGACTACCTCCCATTCATGTTGCATTTTGGCAACCCTAGACTGCAGCATTGATCCACCATCCATGTTAATTAATTTGTTATTTGTAAAATATAGTGCAAGGGTACGCATTCTTTTCTTTAGCTATAAACATTGTTATTACTGTCTTAACTCTCAGGGCTTATACAGTGAAGTGGAACTGATAGTGGTTTAGTGATATCATCATCTATGATATGGTGCAGTACTTGTGTCCATGATGTAGCAATAGTTGAATTGCTTGGTTTGTTTCAATCACCTGAGCTGGATCCCACACTTTAGTTTGGTTCTTCCTCCACTTTTTTTGTGTATAATTTATTTGTTATTTGTTTTAATACTTCTCTTTTTTACTGTTTTTGATTTACAGGCAATGTTCTTAGTGTATATGCAGTGCCATAACGTCTACACTGCAGGTAATTTACTCTCTCACAATTTAAATTCTTCTGTATACATCTTCACGAGTAAAACAAAACCTAAAACTGTTCACATTTAATACATCTTGTACATGGATATTGTGTTAATATCAAATAGCATCTTATATTCTTATGTTAGTTTGATTCGCTTAAATCTGCCTTAAGCCACATTTGTCCATTTACTTTGTTGCTGTCAGGTTCTGTCTGAGCATCGTAGCATTATCAATTATCTTCAGAAATTTCACCCAGATGAAAATGGACCGTTTGGTATAACAGCTACCTATCTTGAAATGTTTTGTCAAAATGTCTGATTTCCTTGTAATCTTTTAGAATTTTCGGTTTTAAAATAGGAATGACAGATGTTAAGAAAAAATTTGATTTAGAGCTACTTTTGCTCAACTATCAACTTTTTTTTTATTTACTTTTATTTTCTTAAAAAGAATCTTTGCATTACACAAACACTCGTTCTTAAAAAATTGATTTAGAGCTACTTTTGCTCAACTATCAATTATCTACATGCTTATAATTGGTTCTCGTTCAATCCTGCAAGTTTTTGCATTCGGTTTAATTCTTCTGTCAAGTTTCATCAATGCAGGTATCTTGTGATTTCTTTCCACTTTTAGTTTTATCCGTATGAGCCGAATAATTATAAATATCATCAATTTCTAATAAAAGTTTAGCCTGTATCCTCGTCATACCTCCTCGCTTCTGCTCTGGCTGCTGATACTGCTTGCATGGCTTCAAACAGTACCACAAGTGACGAATCATTTTATTGCCCAATTGATATGTGAAATTACTACTGAATATGTAATTATTCACAACAAAAAATGTACTATAGAATTAGTCCATTAATTCTTATATTTAGAAGAATTTTTCGATGGTTATAGGAAGGTGACAATAAATTTGTTTGATTATTAGAGCTATACGAATTCCCATATATTCATCTATCTTACTTATAGTCAGTGCTCATTTAAATGGGATATAAATGAGTGCATGGTCATTGCCAACAAAGACAATGCAGTTTCATACAATATACACATACCTTTGTACATAATTTTTTTACATGTTTTCCATCTTTTCTTACTTATACTATGGCTATACGTAACGGATAAACAAACAGAAAGTTATATGATATATTTTACCATCAGAAGAGGTCATTCACTATTGATTAAAGATAAGCAAGTTGCACTTGAAAATTTATACTTTAACTTTCTCTAAAATAATCACGATAAATCTAGGTTGTTCAAGCCTTTTCCCTTTCGATTCTTGTTCACAAGATCAGAGAGCTGCTCTAGGCCACAAAGTATTTTTGTTTCTAAATATTTCCTTACATTATGCACACGAGTCTTTCATTTTTTACATACCCAGATATTGTTACTTATATTTTGAAAATGGCTAATTGTATTAATTTGTATAAGATGATGGCAGCTTAGCCAAACATGGTATAAGAGCTTTAGTACATGTTTTCATAGTCTCGCCTGAAGATGCACAAAAGAATTCATGTTTGCACCGCATTTCCCTGCTGATCAGCCTCAAAAATTTGCAACTGTGCACAAGGTTTTTGGTGCTAGCAATGTTAACAAGCTTTTGCAGGTATTATTTAGAATTCATTTTTTATTTTCTCATGACTTTTTATTTTCTTTTTAATAAAGGGATTATACATGCCAAGATAAATTTTTCCATAAACCTTATGGTAGGTAACCAAATGTTTATCATTTTTACTAGTAACTATACCAATGTGCGTTGGAATGCAATTTTGCTCCCTTGTTGCGTAATGCCATGGAAAAAAAAAGAGTGTCGAGTTCTCTATTTTTCCATAAGAGTGCAGACTTAGTTGGCCATCGCTCAGGCAGAGATGGTACACTTGAAAATACGCCATTCCAGTAATAATAGTAATAATGCTTACCTATTCATGAAGCGTTAGACAAGAATGTTGAATATGTTGAAGCTTATGGATTACCTCTTCAATGATAAAGTATAATTCAGATAGAAGACAATGTGCGGGAAATATTATCTACAAACTAAGTTTTGTTTTGAAATGTCAGCGTTGCACTTCTATCAGTTCTTTGAAACCACGAGTATTTTATTTCTTACATTTTTTCTTCATTGTAGTGTTAATTTTTAAAGTTCTAGTTTATGACAAAATGATTTTCATCATAGTTTTATATAATTATTTTCAAATTGTTCTGAATTTTCAGGAAGTACTACCAATGACCAAAGACATGCATGAAGAAAGGCTTTGAGCAGTTCAAGTTCTTAGTGATGCATTGGTACTTGTAGACGTTAACTTTGAACTATGTTGTCTTTTGCTATCATGAATATGTATTGAATTTGGTAACTCATGTATTGAACTTATTTTTTGTTAGTTGATACTTTATTTTGTTATCATGAATGTACGTTACATTTGCTGATTATTATATTCTTTTCGCTCATACATTGTTCAAATCGTTATCTATTTAAAGAAGATTCATTTTTATTGTTATTATTAAAATGTAATAGTGGGGTGCATCAAATATATAGTAAAATAAAGCATAGCTCCTAAAAAGCGTTATAACTATATGACATAAGTGCTATAAAAAGATAATGCAATGTATGAGGTTACTGCCAAAGGATAGCGGCAAATAGACATTATAAGTCATGCTCTTTTATAGCGGCTACTTTATGCTATGAAATCATGCTCTTTTATAGCGGTTTTTTTTGTGTTATAAATGTGCGATTCTTTTTTATAACATGTCGATATACAGCGTTTATCAAACCGCTATAATTGTGTTTAATAGCGGCTATGTGCCGCTATAAAAGACTGTTTTTCTTGCAGTGAAAATAATATGGTCCTTTTTTACCAATATAATCAACACCTATTAAAGAGAAATAAACTAATCACCAAATGATACCAACTCAATCACCCACACAAGTAGATGATAATATAAGTGAGACAAGTAGATGGTTCATTCAAAACCGATCCACGTCCATGAGCCCGACAACTTTCTTTAACTTCATCATATCAGTGTGTTTACAAGAGATTATTAGTCTAATATAAAATTATTTATTTCTAATTTGGAGCAATATGAGCTGTAATCCTATGAATCAATTTTAAAAGTGAAGCCAAAATAATTAAATTCCCAAATTCTTCTTTTCTCTAATTTTTATAGTTTTATAAGATTTTGCTTTATAGAATCCAATATTTCTTTAACAACGATAATATAAGCCCATAATCATCTCCCAATCACTGTGGGTCATGGGGTGGAAGACAGTGCAAACCATGGCATCTAAACCGATCCACGATGAAGCCTAAAAACAAAATATTAGTCTTTAGCAGTCGACCAACTATGGTTAAAGTGGTCGGAAAAGGAACGTTTTTAAATAAACATGCATGCATGCATATATATTCACTTTTATTTTCGAACATAAAAAATTTATAGATATATAATTACATATATATTAATAGTCATATACATATACATACATGCATATATATATATATATCTATACACACACACATAATATATATAAATATATCTGTGCAGTCAATTCCTCGATATTGCCCCGATATATCCCGTAGCGGATTTTTGTGGCAACGATATTCCTATAAAGTGGCCCAATGTAGCGGATCCGCTATTATCCCCGACATTGTGGTAATAATCCGCTATATCCTCGATTTTGTTGCCCCGCTATATCCCCTATCCTATAAATAAGCATTTTGCTTGATGTCTTACTTTTAACTTTTATGGTAACTTCAAAGTTGATGTAACAATGATATACACTGTTAGTTATTATAACTAGTTCTAACTTTTTAAGTGTCAACTTTGTTTATCTTTACTTTGTTATAACTTGTTTTGCTTGGTGGGAAATAATAAGTAATGCTTGTTCTTCTTTTTAATGTAGAATGTTCACCATTCCTCTTTTTAAAGTCATCCACTATATCCCTGATATATCTCCGCTACAACTTTTCGTACCTCAAACGCTATGGAGCGGTAGGGCGCTTTAACTGCACAGATATAATATATATATATAAAGATATTTTGAAATATAATTACCTTGGATCTATCGGTTATTAACATGTTGTGATATTAGCTCTTCCTCCTCGAACAACGATTCTTTCTCTTTTAAGCTTGGCGTGTAAATCTCAACTTCAAGTCTCTAACTGGTTTTAATGAGGGCTAGAGTTATATTTTATTTTATGTATTTCGAATGCGAGAAGATGGTGCTATTTATAGCTACTGGAAAAATAAAATATCTTCGCATTTTCCTCTCTTTTAAATTTCATATATAATCAAGATCAAAAGACCCATTTAAACCCCTTTTCTCCTTACTATGGTCGCCCCCTTCATGGACTCTCAACGATGTTGGGCCTCATTAATACAATATATATTAAATTAATTAATTAAGCCTATATATATTGAATTAATTTATAATATTACTTTAATTAATTTCAAGGCCTCAAATAAATAATTAAATACCATAAGAATTTAACACGGCATTTGAATTAATTCCATTATTATTTATAACATTTATAAATTAATTTAAACTAGTTGAATTCAGAAAATAGCTAACAATACTATTCCTTGGACTTCCAGGTTTGAACTCGGTCCTCCATAACATTTAAACAATTTAAATACTAAAGCTTATACAGACTATGTCGAATTACAGTATCGAAAACTAGTTCGGTTGCTTGTAGATCATTTAGATGAAATCAAATTTCTAATCTTCATTAAGTTATACCTTTGTAACGACATTTTATGCACGTTTTCTTTTCGTCATCATTATATTACTAAGATATCAAGAGTTTGGACAACAGTCGAAAACTCTAATATAATCTGTAATTAATTGTATAGTATCACTTTAAAGTCCTTGGTTCAATCTGATAACATTTGTCGATTAAACATTTTACTCTAGTAAGATATTTCGACTTTAAATTGACTACTAATTACGATGATACTAACCTTCTACAACAAAGGAGAATAATCCTTCCTTGGGTAATGTTTTAGTTCAAGTAGTTCAATGTGTACCCTTATGGTCGTAACATAATAGTGATATCATGTGACAGGCCATGATCGAAGTATAATTTAGCTACTTAAGGTTAATGGCTATATAGTTAATATTGGATAATATCGTTGATACATCGTCAATATATCTTATAGCGCTCCTAAGCCGATAATTTTTCAAAATATTAATTAAAAATATTGTTAACTATATATCATCCAATATTTGCCGATATATCGCTCTGATATTTAGTGTGAAATACCTAATATTTTTTAAGAATATCGTTCATTATTTCTTGTGTTGAAGAAAATATCTTTACAAATAATATCTTCTCATTCTCAATATTTATTTTTTGTATATGGTGAATGACAATTTGTAAAACATATTAGAAATCCCAATGCACTAATTTTTTTAGTTTTAACTATACAGTTTTAGGCTTCTTCATCGGTCTTTCAATAAAAGAAACTCTAATTATTCCATTATTTTATATGTTTTATTTTCATCAAAAATTTTACCACTAAAGAAAAGATCATGAAAAAGCTACTTCTCTTTTTAGTTACTTTTGGTTCACCGTTTCTAATTGGTAAGTTAGCTTATGAAAATTCATTTTATTAGTTATTTTCATGCACCGAGAACTAAAAGTTGAAGAATAGTAAAGTTATTTATTTGACATATCGATAAGAAACAAGCTAAAGTAGTAATTAGTATCAAATCAATATTGCTTTTTCGATAAATTAAGTGAAAATGAAAAATAACAAAATATAAATATGGAAAATTTGGAAAGAAGTATTGATGATTAGATGAATGAAGAAACAATGAATATAGTATAAAAATGAAGAAAATAATAAAGGTATACATTATACGAATTTCTCTATTTTTATGAGCCTATATTATGATTTGTATTAAATAGAATATCTCAGTAAATGGTTTATAATCTATAAACTATATGCAATCGGTCTTTGTTAGTAACTTAGATTATTTATCCAAACATTTGAATATTTAACATCAACATAACATTATAACATAGTACAATATCATTTATAACATGTTATATGTAGGATCGATTTCACCCTAGAGGGGGGGTGAATAGGGTGATACAATTAATTATAAAAATTATTGCGGAAGTTTATAAAATATTTTCAGCACAGATTTCAGCACAGAATAATAGCATCACAGATAATAGCAGAATAATAAATGCAGAAATAGAACACATAGATTTACCCAGCTTCGGCAAAACCCTGCCTACGTGCTGCCCCCAAGGTTTCTACTAGAAATTAGATAGTCAGACGCTTACATACGTAAACTCGTGACACCCGCTATCGACTAACCTAACTCTACGCTCAAAACCCTGCCATAACTCAGCCACTGAGTTGCGAATTCTCAAACTACGCCACGTAGTTTGTCCCCTAGTCACACGACTCGAAATTACACAGAAGTTTAAAAAGAAAAATACAATTTAAACAATTTAAAACTCAAAACCCTAATTAAAATAAACTAAAGCTTGGCCCACTTAAAAAAAATTAAATAGAAATCTCCTTTTCCCTTTTCTTTTAATCCTTCGGCCGCCTTTATTGAGATGAAAACAATGGCTGCCTTGTTCCTCTTCGTCCAAAACTAGGGCTTTGAAATAATCGAAGTCGCCGGCTCTGATTTGCTTTGGCAATCGATTGCTTCTTCAATTTGAACTCCGGCTCCTTCGATTTGATCGAGTTCAACTATGAAGTCGGTATGTAATTTGTTGCTTTTGCTTTACTGTATTGCTTGCTTGAACTCGATGGATTCGTAGCCGATGATGCTAAACCTTTATATAGGGTTCGAATCCCTTTATTTTCATTCGTCTGAATTTATTTGAATTCCTCAACTAATTTATCTCGGCCACTTGATTTAATATGAATGTTAGTGATTTTTTCTGACTTGTTCATAATCGTATATTTGATAATGCCTTGTTCATCACGGCTTCGAATTGTTTCGTGGATACCACGGCTTCGATTTTGCTGGCATTTTTGGTTCCGTGAAATTCTGATAACTTCGGCCTTGACTTAAAATTTCATTGACCTGTATGCTTGTTTGATTCCTTGATTGACTTGCGGCATTGTTACTGCTACTATGACTTCGATTTCTTGAGAAAATTAGGGCTTTCTTGAATTCTGGTAGTATTGCAGTGTTGTTATATGTTGCAAACTTGAGTCTTGCTCTTGACCATTGCCTTTGTTAACCATTCACGTGTGTTTGCCTGTAGTGTTGCAGTCTTTAACTTGTTGCATATATATATCACTGTACATGTTGTTTACTGCATACATGATTGAAGTTATAGCCTTGTTGTTGTCTTCACTATTGACTGTTACATTATGGTCCAGACATTGTTGTTCACTTGATCTTTGTTGAGTTCCCTGTGTACATTGTGATCTGTTATCACTAGCTTCATCATGTCAGTCTGGGTTTGTTCATGCTTGCACTGCATGTGTATGTCTGCTATGTATATGCATTCATCTTTTGCATTGTGTATGTTGACATATTCACTTGGTCGAACATGTGCACTTAGTTGGTCCTTATGTGTACTGATGCAATGTGTTTACATTTGTCTTTGAGCCTGGGCAGTTTGGTTCATGTATGGTCTTGTGCAAGTCTGATGCTGTTTTGGTCGAGACTGTGTTCTTGTTTGGTTGTATTTGAATTCTTGTGCTCGACAGCTCAGTTTTGTACTACCTTTTGTACTTGTTCATTTTGATTTGTTGATGATGATTATGTCTGGTTTTGGATTCTTTGTTTCTTGTTCATCGAGTCACTTGTATTTGACAATGTTGTATGGCACCTGAGTTGAATCCAGCTTGCAGCTCGGGTTTGACCTTGTGTTCGTGTCATGACTTAACTTGAGTTGAACCTGGCTTTTAATTTGGGTTTGACCTTGTGCTCACCTGTCCCTGTAACATTATCAAGTGTATATCGGTGTGCACGGCCTTGTGGCATTTACAGTGATACACTGTGCATGTCACAAGTTGTTCGTTTATGATGAATTCAAAATTAAATGATGATGAACAACCCAAATAACCGAGGCAAATAATATTTTCAAAATACATTTTATTTTACACTGCAAAAATATTTCATTTTCAATTTTACTACGTCAGTGTGTATTTTTGCAGATTACTCAGATGCTGGATTCGATCTGGAATAAAGTTGAAGATAAATACGAGTGAATGAGCGATATGTAGTGAGGACAATTATGTAAATTGAAATGTATTGTAATTGCAAATTGTATATATATAGTGAGAGCTCAAATTTGTACTATTCAAAATTGTAATAGATATTTGTTGGAATAAAATATCCATTTGAATTTAAATTCTGTGTTATTTATTTTATTCAGCAAATATTTATTAATTATGTGAAAAATAAAATAGTACATTAACAAATACATTTAAATTAATATATATATGTTTATTATCATCAAACAAAAATCATATAGTCACATATTCAACATTATACACATGTCCAATATTTTATTGATATCATCGCGATATTTTAAATATCTCATATCAGTACTTGAACAATATGCACCCGATCACCGATACGCACCTGATCACCGATATACTATGCAATCAGTCTTCGAAATTTCACCAATGACTAAGTCATGATTTTGGCTCCTACTTATCCTACACAACCAATGAGTGTACAACCAATTTCGCAACCAATGTGTGCGAGTGCATAGTATATTATTGTATCACTACACGGAAAATATGTATGTAGAACGATTCTAAATTGAATCCTCAATGCATTTCTTTCGAAAACATTTTTGAAAAATGATGTAAACAACCTATATATATACTGGCGGTTCTATATGTATACGGATTTTTGAAAAATCTTTTCAACCAAAACCCCCATACATTTACGAATAGAAGTATGAAGCAACTAATTTTTCATCCAGTTCCTACCATCCAATAATCTAACGCAACGAAAAAAATCGCTTTCAAAACTTTACCCTTATGCCGAAAAAAGAAATTTAGATGGAGAATTTATCATTCTTACCACTCTATAATCTTCCTATTCTGGTACTACAATGGAAATTTTCTCGCTGCTCCAGATTTAATTCAAATTTTCCATGCACAAAATGCTTAAGGATGCTTATTTTCAAGCTCTAAAATGGAATTAAGTCTAAAATAGACTCGCACGCATCATCAACAAGCTATGGAAATAGAAATTCCAAGGCTAAAACAGCTTTTGCCTTGTTATCGCTTGCATTTATAGCATCGTCGACCCTAATGCACCACTAAATTCGCAAATTCTAACTCTATTTTCTTTTCCTACGCCTAACATGTGACCTTCAAAATCAAAGATTTCACAAAAAAAATTCTCACTTTTCAAATTTATATGTCATTTGAAAAATAAAATCCCAAAATATTTAGACGCATATTTTTCCTCAAAATCAAATTTTTGGACCAAAAATCTAAAAATAATTTAAGAGTCAAAAATAACTAAAACCTAAAAAAAATTTCGAGAGAGAACTTTTCAAAATACTTTCCTTCTCAAAAAATTTGCTAAATCAAGCCGCAATTTCAGCATGGTCGGAAGTCGATTATGTGCTAAATAAATAAACCAAATTCCAAAATTCTACAACTAACCTTTACCCAAAAACTTGATATTTTATTAAAAGAATATCATCACGTCTATTTAAAAAAAAAATTTATGGAACATGAGCAATGATCCGTACGGTATATAAACACACTGAAATTCATATCGAAAAAATTAATATAATAATTGGTCCAAAAAACTATATTTCCCATACGATCGAATTAGGACTCGAAACCTTCTCCATTGTGTCCGGAATAGGGGTATAATATTATGAATGCCTGGCGGCACGCCTCGATAGGGGTTCGAGATTTTGAGTTGTGGAAATCGAACATTTTAAAATATATATATATATATATATATATATATATTCGACTTGACCTTTAATCGGATTTTATAAATAAAATTTGTTTTATAAACAAGTGAAACTCAAAGGAGTTTATAAATTTATAAACGAGGTTTATAAATAAGGAAAATGGAATTTTTAAAGGAATTGAATTTATAAAATAGAATTTATAAATGAGATTATTTTTAGTGGAAACCAAAAAGAGTTATAAAAATTTATAAACGGAGTTTATAAATAAAAGGGAAGTGATATTGGAGGATAAGTTTGGAATATAAATTTATGGGAAGAATTTATATTGGAATATGGAAATAGGGTGAGAAAAATAGCAGATACTATTTTTAAAGTGAGATGGTTAAGGAAAAATGGAATAGAAGCAATGTGAAAGAAATCGAGAGGAAGTTATAAATTAAAATTGGTTATTGAGATTTTAAATATATATTATTAAATTTTAAGAAGTGAATTTGTTTTAAAAGGAAAGTTTTATTTGTTTTAAAAACTATGAATTTTAAGCTAGTTGAGATTGAAATACTTTGGTAAGTAGATTTCAAATATTAAGTATTTATTTTAAGAAATTCTAATTTTTAAAATCAGCTTGGAAAAAAATTATTTGTTTAACTAAAGATGAGTTATTAATGTTATAAAAGTGTTTTCGATATTTTAAATAGTTACTTGAACATATTTTTAAAAATAAATTATTAATCTTTGAAATACTTATTATATATATATATATATAGTTTTAAAGTAATTGAAAAAAAAATTGATAAATTCTCTTGAGATTCGAAAAGGGCTTATAAAAAGATATGATTTGAGGAGAGGAAATTTATTTGTGTTTCCGAGGGTTTTGGAATTAAGTTACAAAATAATTCTCTGGAACGTTAATATTGGAAGGATTTTGGAAAATAAAAGTGGAAATATTTTCCTAAGTATAGAAAATAGAAATTTGGAATATTTCTAAGTGCTGAAGTGTTGAAAATATCCTGTTACGGACTTAAGTATTTGAAAAAAAATTGTTTTCGAATATTGGAAGAAATTGATATATCTTTTAAAGATAATTTGAAGGCAAATATTTTGGGAAAATTTATAATAAGGCCAGATGATTGCTTATGGATGTTTTATTGATAGTTAAATAACCAACTATCAATATTGGCCAAATTCGTTAATCGTTTCGAAGCAGACCCAGGACAACTTGTATGGACGAATACTATCAGAACATCATCATTGGAGGACAATGAGCATTATAAGTGAATGTGTACTTAAAAAGGTAATCGTAGCCTCAAGCCTCATCAACCGGGAATGACTAAAACAGGGGAGATGCAGCAAGGCTAAGTGGGCCGCACCCAAGTAGGGTAAGGTTACCTCTATCTAGAATTCATTTTATTTCGGCTGTGTGGCGGTTGCTGATCCCAACCGCGGGGTAATCTTATTCGGACTATCCAAGTTAGGGGTAGTCTGGTCTTGTGTTGCAAGGGATCGGGAGTGGTCCTCGGTACATTGTTCTAGAGGTGTACTATGACGGGCGGTACCCCAGTAGCCCAGTCATTCGATGGAATCCATTCTCCAATAAACGCCGTATGGTTTTGATTGTGCCCAACTATGCTGGAACGTGAGATGAAAGCATTTTAGCTATATTCTATTTACTTTCTATAGACACTATTATAATATCGGATGGATTTGATAAAAATGTTTTTGGTTATCGTAAGGTAAAAACCCGTTGTGTTTATTTGTGACGTGGTCTTACGAGATACCCTTGTTTCAAAGGATTTTGAAAAGTTGATTATTCAAATTGAGTGTGTTTTCTCACGCTGGTTTTCCAGACTGATTCGGGTGTTATTTTATCATAATGCTCGGGTCAAACCGAGTATTACAGATTCAGGTTAAATGCTATGGAACTCAGGAGACAAGCTGGAGGAGTTCAGACCTATATCACATACTTGGATATTTCCACTGTATGAGGACAAGTTGTTATAACTATCCAGATTTGATGTAATGATTGTGTACTCTGATGATTGTAAGTATTAAACAGTTACAGATTCTTTTGTATAAAAATATGTTGTTATATATTATATTTTGTTCCGCTGCGATTGTGAGATTCTGTATTGTTGATTCCATTTCTCTTCTACCTCTTTCTTATTCTTACCCTAAAGATTCGTATTTCTGTCCAATTTGAGTTGAGCTGAGGTGAAATATTGTCGACTCAAAGGGGTACGGATTTACGGGCCTTTACAGTTAATAAGAATAAATTAAAAAGTATAACTTTTATATACAATCAATTAATAGAGGTATTGATTGACGTGTTCAAATAGGTAAGAAATTATAACGTATAAGAATCAATTAATATTAGATATACATATACATATACATATACATATATATATATATGATATAATTAATTGGAAATTAATGGGAGAATCTTATTTAGAAGGAAACGTGAATTAATAGAGTCATATAACAAAGGAATAAATGAATAGCATTGGAGAATTATACGCTATAAGCTAACGTAAACAAATCAATAAATGATGGTGAGGATTGTTTTTAGGGTTAATCGGATGGTTTATAGTTGTTCACTACGCCTATAAATTGAACGTAACTTAAACCTAGCCCACACTATTTTCTTTGAATCGGCTGCTGTTATTTACAGCAAACTCCTCTTCTCTTCTCCCTCTTCCTTTCTCCTCTATCAATCAAATCTTTCCCCAAACAAAAAATAAAATTAAGCAAGGATATGCATACAAGCAAATCAGAGAATTGTGCAAACAAATCAGGGAATTTACAGTGAATTAAAAAGGGGAAAAAGCGGAGAAAAGCGTAGCAAATAAAGGGATAGAGATTGAAGCTAAGGACGACATGTGAGTGGATTTAATTATATTCTTTTATGTTTATAATATATATTATCCTTTTTCCGTTAGATAATTTATTCCAGTAATTAATTCTATTAGTTATGCAAACACTGTAAATTTTATATATTTAATTAGGCTTGACAGTTAGAAAAGGCGTAGGCCTAAAAGTAAGAAATTTACAGTTATTTACATCTATTTTAAAAGTCATAATTTAGCCTTAATACTGGTTCCTTTTATTCCCTTTTTACGCGAATAATATAGTTAGAAAGAGAATTCGCGGTTATGGATTAAAATACTAGACTTTATAGAAGTAGATGTAAAATAAGAAAATTGGAAAATTGGAATAAAATTAGAAAAATGGAATTCTGCAATAAATTACGCTGAACGGAAACAATAAATTTATCTGATAATTTTATTTGGGGAGTAAGTAATAAATTAATTGGTTGGTTTAGGAACTAGAATACACTTCTATAATTTAATAATTAAAAGATAACGATAAACGTAACTGCAAGTATAAAAAGAAAGAAAAATGGGACTGGTGTAAAATAGAGGGACCATGTATTTTACACTAGCCCAAAATAATAAAAGAAATATCTTGCATTTGCGAATTATTGTTTATAGTATTAAAATATGAAAATGGATTTTTAAATATAGTTTTCATAACCAACCAAATAAAATAGAATTACTTCATAGAATATAAGATAATAAAGCAAAGTATGACATGAATCAAGTAAATTATTAGATAAGAACTTGAAGTTGTAAACGATAATGAACCTAGGTCTACATTCACTGCGCAGACTATTTAAGAAGATAGTTATTATGATAGGTGAATTATATAATATAAGAGAATGAAAGAATATTCTATATCATAATAAAAGAAGGCAGATTAGAACAGAAAAGAAATGCTGGAATTATGTACGCACTATAAAAGAAGAGAAAATGACAATTACAAGTAGAATTATAACATAGGTTATAATTAAGTAAATAGAACGAAAAAGCTTATTTTGAGACTTTGAATAAATTAATGAGAAATAATAATGGTAGAAGCTTATTTAAATAATTTATATTAAGTCAATAAGCAAATAAAACATGAATGATAAAAGAGGCTTATTTTAATGAACTTAAAATTTATATTAAGTTAAATAAGCAAGATAATGAATGTGGCTCATACCAACAACATTCCCTATTAAATAAATGAAATCTCACAATAGATAGAGGTGAGACGAGGGCAAGAATATGTTAATTAGGGTAAATAAGTAGCCAACAGAATAAGAAAGTAAACTAAATGCAAATTAAAATATTAGACTTAGGGTCTAATAAAAGAATTGAGATGCGTTTGGAGCAGCCCAAAGGATGAAGCGTCTAACGAACCAGTTCATCACGGATTTCAGAGGAGAAGCATGTCCAACTTAGTATTTTGGGCTTTAAGGAAGTACGAGACTTCAACGGGACGTGAGGATACTCTTGGATGGCCCTCTGGGTAGGCCTAACGAAGCTGCACCCCCTGGAGGCGGGTCTGTAGGTGTTCCAACAAGAGAGTATACCTTGACTGCATTTACATTGTAGGCCTAACGAAGCAAACCTTTGTAGGCAGTCAGAAGGGCTTGGTGTTCGGAGTAGGGTATTCGTATGTCCAGTACTTGCAAGTAAGTTTAAGAATAGTCGCATGTGGATATCGGTTAGCATCGAGACCAAGAGCGATTTCGGGAAAGACTAGAGTTAAAACAACATGCCAATGATTCTTTCACTATCGAGACATTGGATGGGGGGCACCGCCAATTGGATGGTAGATTATTTGCAGTAGGGCACGACCACTTAACTCTTTAGAGGTCTTTCGATTTAGTCGAGGGGTGACTACGTGGGGCCATAGCCATGACGAGAAAAGAGACAGACCAACCAGAATATCTGTATTGTATGCCTAACGAAGCAGTCCTTTACAGATATAGAAAATCCCCGACTGAATTTCGTACAAGGTAGACCTTGTTGGCGGGATTCAGATAGTAGACAAAACGATTACGTAGTCCTCAATGTACGCACTGAGTGGTACATTGTGGATGTCCGAGCACCGGCATAGACTGGTGCGGACGCGATTTACGTTTTCATGGTAAATAGTGGAGCATCTGTATTGTAGGCCTTACGAAGCAGTCCTTTACAGATGTAGCTATGAAACGCTCGTAGAGCAAGACGATGAAGTATCTGTATTGTAGGCCTTACGAAGCAGTCCTTTACAGATAAAGCTACGGAGCAAGATGATGGAGCCTTTTCAAGGAGGATACGGAAGGTACCATGGGTGGTACCTAGGACCAATATGATCATTGGGCATATAGCTACATATATGTATACATTAGTTATTAGGTTTTAATCTATTATGGAGTAGATGTGCACGGTTCACGAACAGAGGCGAGAGTATTGTAAACCTAATATAACAGTAAATGGAAATAAAACGGTATACGTAGAATTAAGCTTAGAAGTGTATAATTTATCCATTCACTAGAACTTTAGTTCTGATCCCCTCCTCATAACACCCAACAGGTTAAGTAGATGGCAGAGACTTCCCAACTGTAAGACACTTATTTAGAGAGTGTTATTATATTGGTGAGTATTTACTTACTATTATATTTTAGTCAATCCAACTGTGAGATAAATTATTGAGCTTTGATATATTTATCTTTGCTTATTTGCAGGATACCAGATACTTAACTCGGGCTTCGGTGGGCTTGGTTTTTAGCATTTTTTGCAAAAAATCCGGACCATTGGAATTCAGGTTGTTACAGGTTTGCATATCCAGAAACAATAACCCAGTAAATAAATAGAAACTCATAATATCGTGCGTGCCTGTTAAGAGAGACAACTAATAGTTACAACCCAAACAAACAACGGAAAAAGGACAAATGCTGGAAATAAAAAGATACAATAATCTTAAATAAAACACCGCCTACGAACGGTGAGAAGGTCTCGCTCCACGGTTGGAGCTCGAGCCATTGCCTGACCATGGAATGGTCGTAGCATGGCGGCTATGTATCCAATCTCACGCCCCTGGCGCTGCTGCTCCGCTCTAACCTCTCGGAGCTTTGCCTGAACCTGATGGATAGCAACAAGCTCAGGACTCAATTATCCCTCAGCCTCCTATGCTATCCCCTGTTGCTAGTGTTGTTGCTTTGGTGCTAGTACAGGCAGTGCGGTAGGCTGTAAGGGAATATTCATCCTTTTAATAGTGGTCCGGTCAATGGCAGGAGGGACCTTCCTCACTACTGGCTCTCCACTCAAATTTTCCTCGTAATGCCTAAACACTCGAGTGAGCAAGTGGCAAAATGAAAAGTAAGTCCTCGGGGTACCAACTCCCTGATCGACCATATGAAGCATCAAAACACGAGCCCAATTGATGGCTATGCCACAAATTATAACATAAGCGGCGCTCCGCACTGAGGTATAAATCTGATCAAGGCTTCCCATCTTCGGAATGATGTTGTGCTGAATAATGCACACGACGAGACGGGCAACCGGTCGCAAATTGTCAGTCCTCCAATCACCAACATTTCCAGAAAAGATCCATTGTAGGATCTCAGGATCAGTCATCTTTATGTCATTCAAATATGCGTCAACTGCAGATATCTCCAAAATCCCGGCGAGATCATCATCTACCATCTCGATCCGAGCTCCCTTCACCTCGGATTCAATATAGCTGTTGTCATCATCAAACTTCTACACCATCCGTGCATCGAAAAGACAGACGCAGCGCGGGTAATTTTCCTACTCATAAGTCTCGAAGCGGAGGATCGATGCAAGTCCTGCCATGACTAAAAGCTCTTCAAGCCCAAGAGCGGTGAAATCTCTAAATTTCATTGGTCGTCCGTGGAGAAAATCAAAGTCTGCCGTTCCGAGATAAGTGGCGATCTTCCGCTTGTTCCATTCAAGCCAAGCGGCTTCTTATGGAGTGGGGCCGGTATGACGAGAGGAAGAGCCGTTGGTGCATGGCGGTGCCATGGGCTGAGAGCCGGTTGGAAAATGAGAGAAAAGGGTTTAGATCCAGAGTGGTGGTGGGGCGAGATCTGACGCGCAAGAATTTTGGCGTCGCTTGGTGGAGGAATGGAGGAGAGAGGCTTTGATTAAATGGAGAAAGTGGGAGGTGGAAATGGGGTTCGGCTAAAAATGGAGAGGAGGAAGAGAATGAGGGGGTGTGACGGCTGATGGCCAGATTTGGGCACACTCTGAACATGGACCCAATAAAGCTGGTTTAAATTAATTAATATTCTAATGACAATTCCGCACACCATCTTCAACTTAACTCATCCAGAAAACTTCTACCTTCCACACGATGGTATCCACCTTACCATGTAGACCCCTCCTCAGCAAGATTGCAATAACCTCAACAAAACTATTGCGACTAACAACACCTCCAAAAGGACTCGAAAATAGTCGAGCTGCTAAACCTGCCTACTTCACATAGAAATGTTTCTTCCAATAGCTGGTGGGTACAACAACACTTCAAACTACATACCCTAATAAAGTTGAATGTCATTCCTATTTTGTTAGTACCTTAAAGAGATAAAATATAAAAATATCGATTTTATAAACCGAAAAATTACTGAGGTAAATATATGCTCATTTATACTTGTTTCTAAATAATAGAAGCACTTTCATACCAAAACTTCCCTTAAAAAAATCAAATTTATATTTGCCAAAAATCAAAATCAAGTCTTTACAGATATATATGTGTGTGTGTGTATGTACGTATGTATGTATTTAAGGATTTCAAAAATTAATCTTTTATAAACTAAAAATTTCTTAACACGATCAACTTAGTGGTATACATGTTTCTCTGAAAATTAAACTTTCAAAACTTTTCCAAACAAAATTTCCAAAATAAATCCTTGGGAAATGTAATCTTTTGGAAACTCTTTTCCAAAATCTAAAGCATTTTCAAAATATACTTTATAAAAATTCTCTCATGAATTTTAGACTAAGGAATTGAAATTAATTCTCCAAATAAAAATCCAGTTTGCCATCAAAGAAGTGATCAATGAATGCACCATAGCAAAAACTTACTTCCGGACAATTGCGACATACATGCTCTAATTTCCCACCCATCTAGAATAAATGTGTGTCTCCGACTGGAACACATCATCAAAACCCAAAATCACAAGATAGCTAGAATCTCAACCATCAAGTCGAACACCTCCAGTCTCTGGGATTCTGCCATATGTCGTACTCATGCTCTACATCAATAGCGCTTTATGCATCGCCAGCACTCCGTGGGGTACTTCGGAGTCAGCGTGAATATCTTAACTCTAAGATATTTCCAACCCATGGTTGCTTTGCTCATTTCCATAGAGTGGAACTACAACTACTTCTATAGTTGGAACTCTTAGAATCTGGCATAAAAATATAATTTTACTTGATAGGAAAGTATGAATACGTTCTCTTAATTTATCCTAATTCCTCTGATTTACTAACCTAGGCTCTGATACCAAATATTACGACCCGTACCTTCATGGGTCTAAATTTTGACAAAAATCGAAACCAAGTCCATCAGAGCACAGATCGTTGGATTTGGTATCTGCAAATAAGCATGAGCATTATCAAAGATTGATAGAAGTCTAAACTCACAGCGGAAACAATAATATGATAAGAATAATGACTATGACTACTACCTTGGAATTAATGGTGTTCTTGGATAGCATATTATTACATCAGCATTGAGCATGAGAGAAAAGAAGACTTGTCCAACAACGAAACAGAACCAGCTCCAATGACCCGTGCCTCTAAATCTAACATGTGGGTTGTAATGTGGAGGGGGTCAGAACAACATTCTAGTGATTGGAAAAATTTTAAACTGTCCATAATATAAATTTATACCGATTGGTTTCTATTTAATTGTTATGTCCATTAAGGTTAGCAATTCTAATCTAACCTTGCATTACACACACAGTTACTTACTTATCCCTTCCCAAGGTAAAAATTACTGATGAAGCCTTATCAACCACCCAATACTTCCAAACCCATTTGCCACTTAATACTTCTAAATATGAAGCAGGCTTCTATAATCATCACAAAATACTTTTAAAAGAGAAATAGGTACCATTTAAGACCTCAATCAAGGTAGACCCCGTCATTTAAGACCTATTCCTAAGGTATTTTTCTAACAATGTTGTAAGTGGTCAGTGGGTCCTACCTATAAAGACCTCTAACCGCTATTTAAGGCTTTCGACATTTAATTTCCAATTATTACTGCATCTATCGCCAATAAAATCATGGCCATGTAATAGATAGTACCTAATCCACTTAATACCTTTGAAAGGACTAGGCGGACTTCTAACCATTTAATACTTATATTCTATGCAAGTCCCCATCACTTAATACCTTTCCACAGGCGGACTCCTCACCGGTACTATCGTTATTACAGCCTTAGCAATATGATAAACTGCACCCAAGCCACTTAATACCTCATTAATAAGGACTAGGGAGACCCATTTATCACCTATTTATAGGTAGGCCATTGTCATTTAATACCTAACCCCAAGGTGGACTCCTTACTAGTACTATCTAGCTAACATCGCTTGGAATCTCACTAGGTAACTTAGTACTTCTTTTTAGGAGAGGAGAACGCTTATATCAGTCACTTAATACCTTAAACCTGAAGCGAACCCTTTCCGAGATATCCACTATCACTCTTAATTATAAATATGGAATCTCATTAGGTTACTTCTTTCATTATGGAGGCGGGTCCTACAGCCACTTAATACCTCAACTCTGAAGTAAACCCTTTTAGAGACATCCTTATTTATTTTGAATCTCATTAGGTTACTTAATGCTTCCTTTTTGGAGAGAGGCGGACCCTACAACCACTTAGTACCTCAAACCAGAAGCAAACCCTTATGGAGATATCCCTCACCGCTTCTAATTCCAAATTTGGACCATTTAATACTTTTCAATTAATAAAGTAGGCCCAATCTCACACGTCGTCGTGGGTCTTAGGATTAGTGATATCTGACATCAGTAGTAAGTGCACCCGACTACTGGTAGCCTCATAGTGAAGGGAAGTCTTCCGTCCAGTGACACCACTGACCTCGCATCACTAACCTACTAAGTCAAATTAACCATCCTAAGTCTTTACTTGTTTTATCTTAGGTAGACATTGGACTTAGCTTACTAATTCTCTTTTTATTTAAGGCAATAATATTTACCTTTAACACTTATCTACCCATAAATCCCCTTTTAATGGTCATAAATGTCAATCTGTCCATAAAATCCTAATGGACATTTCCTAAGGCATTTATTTATGATTACTAATTTCAAATTAGTAACCTTTTATATCTATTCGATTTTTATCAGTCCCATTAATCCATTTACCCTATTAAATTATTGCAAATCCCCTATTTATTACCATTTATTTCACATTTATTGGAGTTAGAACCTTTAAAATTCCTTTCACATTAGTTATCCTAAATGCGAATATTACGTGTAAGCGTCGTTATTAGCTAAGTTTTATTTTAATTATTATAAGCGCAATAAATCATGTACAAATATCTACTTCTATCAAATATCTTCTGGTGATATACCTATACTAAAATATTCTTTTTCATGTTCAATTGTTGGAATCGTATCTAAAAAGATTATCCGCTATAATTTCCATAAATTAGTCCAAAATAAAAGATTTAACTTTAAAATATAAAAGATTACATCGTTTGAAATTACAAGTAATAATCATTTCTTTTTATTGCTGAAATAGATAGTGTAAACTACAATGAATTTATACTTTACACATCTCTTTCTATTTTTTTTATTTTCATGTATCCCTTGCTAGATCAAACGTTGTATTCTTCCAAAAAGGAAAAGAAATTAACTAATTTATAATATCAAACGGATCTAAATTCCAACAATTCCAAATATAGGGAAGTTTACATTCCAACTAGATTAGGGTAATAATCCAAATTCATAACATTATTACACAACCTATTTCAGATTTGGAGTAAATTTCATTCAAATCAATATTCTATATTCATACTTTTGGGACTAATTTCCATATTAGGTTGTAAACAATTCTAAATCAATTCATAAACAAGAATATGTAGGCAATATTTATTATATTCAAATTATATTTAATTTATTGCCTACAACTCATATACAATATCCAATTAGACATAAAAAATCAAATAAACACCAACGAGATAATTTTCATATTATAACATTCTATAAAATTTCCCACTCGCCTTTTAAAAGCTATCCAAATCTCCAGATCTGAAGTAGAACCTTAGTTCATTGCCATATTCTTTATAATCCAAAAATATGTATAAAAAGGATATATAAATATATTAGAATTACAGATCTGAGAAGAGATTTGAGATTGGAAGAGAAAAATAGATACAAATATTTAAATTACCTCAGATACACGTATAGTTGATTCTCTTCTCTTCTCTTTTTTATTAGATTTCTATTCTTCTACGATTTGTATGAATATAGATATAAATATCTTATTTTTATAATTTAGAAAGAAAGTGGAGAAGAAGAAATGATAGAGCTTCGCTACTGCCTCCAAAAAAATATGAGAAGAGATGGGGGTTAGGCCTGAATTTATAGACATAAGAATCAACCTCAACCATTCGATTTAAAATATTAAATCTGCGCCGTTATGGCCTAGGTTTATTGTGCCCGCGGTTGCCCAACCAGTCGATCACTTCATATGCATCGGTCGACCGCTAGATGTCGACCGATCGCAGTGAGTGGTCGGCATGTGGGCCCAGGAGAATAGTTATAATCGTTAATTTTTCTTATTTATTTATTTATTTATTTTCATTCTGAATTTTTTTTCGTTCGTAACTTCTTCATTTGGACTCTGATCGCAAAACTCCAAATATGAAAGTTGTTCAGAATTTTGTCATGAAAGCAATGGTGTAAGCTTCAAGGTCAAATTCCATCATTTACACAAATTTCATTTTTGGAGCCTAATTAATTAACTAATTAAGTAATTAAATAAATAACACCAAATTACGGAGTGTTACAGAAAAGATCTAGTTGAATAAGTGTTTTTGAAGTATAAATCTTATAACTTGATGTGTTAGGATGCTTGGTGCAATTTGATTTGTGTTGTGTGATTGCTGATTTTGGTGATTAGTAGGATGTTGAGTAGTCATGCGTTTATAGTTGAAGTTGTCATCTGAATGGTGTTTCAGGGCAACCCAAGGGGAGTTAGGGCATTTTCAAGAGGTTTTGGACGTTCAAAACACTTTTCAAACATCTGAAATTAAAAATTCAGATGACTGAATTGTGTTTCAGACGTTTGAAAACCTATATGTCGAATTTTATCATTCGATCGTTGAAACTTCAAAATGCGATAACTTTCGCATACAAACTCGGATTAAGATGCGGTTTGGATCAACATTCATGATTTTTAATGGCTAAATTCCATGAAGCTTTGGTACGTTTTGGAGCATCTTGATTTTTAGGCTATGCGGGACTCACTCCGTCACATTTCCAAATATAGTAGATTTAGAGATAGATCGGGAGGGTGAATCATGAAAGTAATGTGACATAGAGGTCATAGTAGATAATTGATGATACTTTGGATCTGTATGATGATTTTTACAGAGCCGTCTGGTGATTTTGAGACGTGACGACTAGAGTATTGCGATATATGATTCCATATGATATTGCATATATGATGTAATTCCATTTCCCATGGCCTTGGCCTTGGGGTTTGATAATTATAGACTATTTGTAGCATGTTTCATTTTCGCATCTTCGGTTGGTGGCAATCTGTTGATAGGAGATGTTCTATCTCGGTACTACAGCTATAGACATCAGGCTACGTTGTAGTAAGGGTTATAGGCTGGGATGTACTTGTCATTTTTTCTCATGATAAACAAATGGTAGAAGTTAAGTAAGTGTATATATCGATTCAGGTTCGATATGATTCTTAGGTGGTGCAGGTGCATTGGAAGCGTCGTAAGTATTAGTCTTATATTAGTTTCCATTCTTGGCGGGTTTTGGCCTTGCTAGGAGACCCATGGTCCACTAGCCTAGTGTGTGTAACAGTTGAGTCATGATTGGTGCCATGTTGTTTTATGTATGATAGTTTTATCGTATAGTGTAGCACGATATTAGAAATGTGCTAACTTGTTGGATGTAGTTGAAAAGCAAGTTATGGTATGATTTCCTATCATTTTGAGATTGGTTTACTTTACTTATTTATGGACAGTCCAAATTACTGATGATCCACATTTGTGGAGAGGACTGGCTAGGCCTTAGTAGTTTTCTGCTTATTTGTTAGTAGTTTTGATATACAATATTTTGAGATAATCCCCATCACATCTGGCATGTTCCCGATCCGCGTTTTGTATTTGTCTATTTATGTCATGACAACTCTTGGGCACTCGATTGGGTAGTTTGGAAGTCATGTGTTTTTGGGGATATGCTATCAGGGTGCGCAACTGGAGCATTTTGGAGGCATGACATTGATATTTTAGATATGTATACTTGATATTTTAGTAGTACAAGATGGACTTGTTATTTGTATATGAGACTGGTTGTATAAGATATTTCTTCAGAACTCTGTGTTGTTGGAAGTTGATGTATTCTGACTTTCTGTATTGATATTTATTTCTCAGTTGCTTCTGCTAGTGTGGTCTCTCATATATTATCATCAAGTTCTGTTTATGTATATTCAGTATATTATATGTTATCATTCTGTTGTGAGATCTTGTAACAACCCGCATATTTTACGATTGTATGTTTAAATGTTTTATTTATATAACATCGTTAATCGGATTAAAGTCCGAAAAGCTACTTTTTGTAAACAGTCGAATTGGGACTCAAGACCACTTCCATTGAGTCCAAAATGGCGTTTACAACTTTTTTGAGTATAAACATCGATATGTTTGGAGTTGAGTGAATTTTGCTATTTTTCTACTTGGGCTTTGGGTTTGGGTTTCAGCTCACTAACCCATCTTAATACCCTAACTCAGCCCCTCTTCTCATTTCATTCTCATTTTCCTAATACATTCAAGCTTAAGTAAAAATGGGGGAAGAGAAAAGGAAATAGAAATTCCAAACCCTAGTTTGAATTGGAAACACAAGTTCTTGCTCCAAAATCAAAGAGAAGCTTAGGTAAGCATCCTCTTCATCTTCTCCATCTCCATCTCTCTTCAATTTCAAAAATTCCTAAACCCTAACTTAGGAAATATTCTTCTTATGAGTTTAGATTGAAGCTTCTTGAGTCATTGTTGAAGAGGAATTGATCTTAGCTTGTTTTAGAGCTTCTCGCTTGTGTTTTGAGTTTAAAAGGTGAGTTTTTGAACTCACATCTACGTCTATAGCTATCATTGTTGTTAGGTATGAATTCCTAACATTTGTGCATACTCATTTGCTTTTGATTTGAATTGATTTGGTGAATTTTCCAAATTTTGGTGTTTTGGTCCAATTTTATGAAAATCCTATTATGGATATTTGGACATTGATATTCGGGGTGTATCGAAGAGCCGTTAAGGCTGGGTTGTCGCCTGGCGTAAATCCTTAGCCGTCGTTGCTCGTCTGATCGCTTCCGATATGTTTTGGCCACTTTGGCCTAGGCAAATTGTTGCCCAGACCAGGTGACCAGACGTTTGGTAATCAAGTCCAGACGTCTGGTTTGGACATGGAGCAAAATATATGCACGTAGAGTATAATAAAAAAAAGACAGAACCTAAATTCAGACGTTTGATTTTTTGGTTCAGACGTCTGAAAAGGTTTCAGACGTCTGGTTTGCCAAACCAGACGTCTGGAAGGCTTTTTCTGGAATTTCCAAAACCTAAATCCAGACGTCTGGATTGACCCTCAGACGTCTTGATCTGAGTATTTTTGCCTGTTTAGGCTTTTCTTGATTGAAATTCCATTGTTTATCAATTTTAGTTGCTCCGATTAGTTGTTATCACTCGACCTTGATGACTTCTTTTTCGGGATTTTTGGGAATATCCATTTTGATGGATTTGGTATCGATTTCTTTGAATTTAATTTATGTCTTCGTATGTGAATCTTTGGTGATTGATTGTTCCTACAATCATTTTTGTGATTTGTCACTTTTAAATACAAAGGTTTCTATACTAGTAGTAAATACTCAAACTCTTTCATCAAAACGATTTCAACATTTACTTTCAATATAAAACTCGTTTTTAAATCCGTTTTCCAATCTATTAGTATATACAAACCTTTACCTCATTCGTATGAGAAATCTAATTAAACGGCTTAGTAAAACAAGTGGTATGAAACGCTTGCATTTACTTCGTCGGTTAATTCTTGGACTTGTTCGATTGAAACTCTTGTGACAATTTTCGAGTGGAGATCTACAGTTTGTTCGTAAATATTTAAGTTAAGCTAGTGGTTATGGGACATGAAGCTAAACTCTTATATTTACTAGCTTAGTGTAATCGACACTTCTTGATGATCGATGATGATCATTTTATGATTTAGACTAGCGATGTGCGATGTCTCTTTGTCCGCATGGGGGACTATACCCCGTTCTGTTGAGTTTCGTCTCATTTTTATAGGCTAGCGACCTATGGTTTTATGGAGTTCGGTTCATCGGACGTTCGCTGTACTACATCGTTGTTCCGTATTATTTGTGTTCAGGTTCATCGGGCGTTCGTTGTACTACGCCGTTGTGCCTGATTATTTGAGTTTGGTTCATCGGGCATAACGCTGTACTACGTCGATGTTCTGGATTATTTGAGTTTGATTCCTCGGGCGTTCGCTGTACTACGTCGTGGCACCGGCTCTATGGTTAGCGACCCGTTTGTGATACACGTGTTGGTGAGTTTTCATGCTCCCATTTGTGATAGGCCTCCCCTTTTGTGATTTCTAGATTTCTGGTTGATGATTTCTAGAATTTGTGTTTCACCAATTTTCGTGGATTGGCATTGATAAGCTCTATCAATATTTGTGTTTTGGTGAATAATTTAAAGAATGTGATTCTTTTTGGTGTTTTGAGATGATTTGAGATATTGTATGATTTTTGTTGTTAATTGATGTATACTTGACACAGTATGGCATTTTTGTTATCATACGTTTTCGGTCATATCTCTTATCCTATCTCATTTAATCTGATATTTATAGCTAGACTGATCCATTTATTATTTTCTTCTTAAATAATACTCGGGTCAGACCGAGGTATTTCAGGTACTTCTGCTTGACTTCTTATTAGGATCCGTCACCTGACTTTTGGCTAACTACTTTAGCTTAGTATTTTTTTGTTGT
The DNA here is from genome assembly GCA_030737815.1 of Allium fistulosum. Taxonomy (NCBI): domain Eukaryota; kingdom Viridiplantae; phylum Streptophyta; class Magnoliopsida; order Asparagales; family Amaryllidaceae; genus Allium; species Allium fistulosum. The sequence continues at coordinate 283,581,736 of CM060904.1, read as the reverse complement.
TATACATTCGAGATATAGACTCCTTGATGTATAATTATTCTTTTGTCTAGCTCTTGTATCTATTAATTTGTGATGTAGTGGATCTTATATGACCACTATTTTGGTGTACACTTTTATGTGCTATATTCATATCTGATTCCGCCTTTGTGATATGAATGTCTGTGACTGATTTGTGTTATGTTTATTTCTATATTTGTTTCCGAAGGCCTCATAGCCACTGTGTGATACCTTTGAGTTTGTATTTGATATGTCGGATTGTCATATTATCTGACATATCGGTACTCGCACAAAGCAATTACACAGATGGTCGTTCCTCAACAGCCTTATTCTTCATGCTAGTCGACGACATTACCCCATAGTGTCCTTGGCTAGCGTGAGTATAGAGGTAGGGCGTCACAGATCTTATCGATGTCTTGATTTAGTGTTTCATTCTAATTCTACCATGACAACCTGTCTTTTATGGTATTTAGAAGTCAGTCGTTATGTGAGATGGTGATTTTTGGATATTACGAAGAATGAGTTGTTACAAATACATTCACAACTACAATCGATAAAATACTTTTCCTATGGATTTTTTTACTTATATAGGTTTAATGTATTCACATCGTTACTTATATCAAAATATAAAAATCCATATAATAAAAAACAAAACTAAAAACATACTTTATTTCTAACAAGATGCTTATACAAAAGTTATGTTATACAATAAATTAGAAAATTGCCCTTGGGGTACACCTTTAACTCTATCAACCACCCACTTGCATTTGGGGACAATTATGGAGCTTCATGCCCATACTTCGATCAGTTTACCAAAATTAGATGGTGAAAGGGCCTTAGTGAATGAATCTGTGATGTTATCTTTAGTATCCACCTCTGCATTATTATCTCCCTGTCAATAATAAACTATCTTAACATGTGTGACTTGCGGAGGATGTGTCCTGACCTATCATTAGCTTACGGTTCCTTTGCAACTTCTATTACCAAATTGTTGTTGCAATACATCAATATCGGACATTCGATGCTTGATATCACTCCTGCCTCTTTAGTAAATATATGTAGCCACACTTCTTCTTTTGTGGCATTTTTTAAGATGATGTACTCAACCATCATGGTCGAATCTCCCAAAAAAATTATTTGGAATTTTTCCAACTAACGACACCTCTATTGAGGGTAAATGTGAATCCAAAGACTGATTTGTTATCATCGACGTCACTTTGAAAACTCAAGTCCAAGTACGTCTTCATAAGGAGTTCATTATTATTATATATATAAGAAACAAATCCTTGATATTTCTCAAATACTTTAGGATGACTTAACCGTTGTCCAATGATCCTTACCCTGATTTGATTTATATCGACTTACTACACCTAGTGTAAAAGAGACCTCTTGCCTAGTACATAGTATACATACATAATGGATTCTATTATCGAAGCATAAGGAATGCTGCCCATATGCTTTCTTAGAAAGAACAATCCTACTCCACACTAGAATATTTCCACGCTTGGAATTTTCCATACTAAAACTTCTTGGTTTGGCCTTTGTGTACTTGATTGGTACAATCACTCTAGATCTATCTCTATGAATCTTTTTACCTAGCATAAATCTCTCCTAAATCTCCCATTGAAAAATTTAAAAAGCTTTCAATGTTTGTAACATTAACACATCGTTACCAATCAGTAGTAAAGCGTCAATGTGTAAAGCAAAAAATGCAATAACACCATTTTGTACTTTCCTATATATGTATGCTTCTTCATTTTTACTAAACTCTAATTGTCCGATTATCTTGTCAAAGCATTTTTTCCAACTTCTTGATGCTTGTTTAAGATCATAAATTAATCTTAAGAGTCTGTGTGCCTTATTGCAGTTCTCACTAGCTTCCAAGCTCTCTATCTACAACATATAAATAGTCTCTTCCGATAGCACCATTTAGAAATGTTGTTTTAACATCCATTTGTCATGTTTCGTTGTCATAATTAATAACATTCGTAAGTAGAATCCAAATTGATTTAAGCACAACAGATGGAGAAAATATTTCTTCATAACCAATACCTTGAATTTGATGAAAAAATTTTGCCGTACACCTTGCTTTATAGGTCTCGACCTTTCCATTTACACCAATCTTTTTCATAAAGATCCATTTACAGTTGAAAGGTTTACCACTTTGAGTTGTTTTCCAAAGTCCAATTTTTTTGTACATAGAATACATTTCATCACATCAAGCCATAAGGCGGAGTCCATACTCTCTGAGGCTTTTCAATATGTAAGGGGATCATTATAACATTTCATATTCTGGAGTGAGCCAAATACGGGAATGTTACTGTAAATAAGATAGCCAAATGTATGATTTAATTTTTAAACTGTGAAAGCTAATGAGTTGAATGAAAAAAAATAAATTTAAATAGTGAAATGGCATCTAATTTGATAATTAAACTAAGTATTGAGTAATTAGTAACAAGTCCATTAAATATATTTTTTAAGTAAATAAAGTGAGTACAAGTGTTATTAAAATAAAAAATGAATTAATAAAAATAAATGGGATTTGACCCATACCTTTTTCGGCCTTTTGGTTAAGATCAAATGTAATCTCTGTTCTTATCATTTTAACATCTGATACACGGCCTACCGGGCCACAATGATATTAAGTTATTTTTTTATGGGGAGAATCCATAAGGTAGCTTACTACGTAGGCTCTCAAGTGTGGCTTATGTCTTACACTACTACATGAGCTAGGGCACCTTATTAAAAAAATGAAAAAGGGTATTTAATCCAAAGTCCATAGCATTAACTCATATTTTTTTATAACAAACCCTCTTTATTCATGGCTCTTCACCTACACAAAACAGAACAAATTTTGTAAGCACGCTTTGACCACCATTTTCATGCTAAAGAGGGAAGGGAATAAATCTAATCAAATCAAGTTTCATTTCTAAAGGATTTTAAGCATTTATACTCATCAAGGTGAGTAATATTACCCTTTTTACCATTCCAAACCCCTTCGATTTTGGTTTTGATGTTTTATTTAATGTTTGAGATAATTTCAGTCTTGTATTTTTTTTAATGATTTAATGATTCCTTATGGTACATATTGGCTAAAGAAATGACATAATTAAAGGGAAACTTGAGCTAATCACCTCCAAATGATTTGAAAATCGGGTACCTCTTTCATGAATTACAATCAGATAACAGTTCTAAATTTCATAATTTTATGACTGTATGTTAATTTCTTTGAATTTTCTAAGGTGAAAATATGTAGTTTTTGATTGTAAAATTATATTTTCGAGTAAGAAAAACTAGTATTTTGGTTTACAATTTTTATTGCAGCTAAATAATGGCACCTAAGGTTTTCTATGAAGTTTCTTTATTTTTCAATAATTTCCTAATTGATATGAATTGGTGAGAAAAAAATTATCAATTAATTAATTGATTGGTTAAATGTCTATGTTAGGACAAACAAATTCTGGTCAATAATAGCCCTTTATGTTATAAATATCAAAATTAACAAATAGAATAACGACATGTGTAATGTTGGGGATAAAGAATCTTCTTTATTAAGCTATAAAAAATATATTTGATTACAAAGTTGTCATTGTGTCCTTATCACCAATTCATAAAATGTTTTATGTTCTTATCACCAAATTATATAATTTTCTTATCTCCCTAATAAAGTCCTTATCATCTAAACAATAAGAACAAATTTTATTAAAGGAATACACGTAGAAAAATTCGAAGTTAAAGTAAGAAAAGTGATAAGAACACATTTATATAACGTTTCTGTCGTAAAATTTAAATAAAATGATGTTTCGATTGGAAACATCGAAATTCATGATGTTCCTACAATAAATATTAAAATATGTTCGCATCGTCCAAAAGATGTCCCTATCATCGAAACATGTTCGTATCGTCAAAAGGATGTCCCTATCATTGAAACATGTTTGTATCGTCAAAAAGATGTCCCTATCATCAAAACATGTTCATATTGTCAAAAACACGTTCTTATCATCAAAAACGTGTTCTTATCGTCTAACATGTTCTTATTGTCAAAACATGTCCTTATCGACAAAAACATATCCTCGTCGTTAACTCCATGCACTATAGCACCAAAATTGGAGTAAATAATATTTAGAAGTAAAACAAGTTTGGCCTGAAGTAAATTAGCTTTTTGCCCAAAATAAACAAAATTTTACCCGAAGTTTCCTAGATTTAGCTTGAGGCAATCCCATGGTCTCCCAAGAGTTGTCCTTATCGCACACTCTGATGTCACCATTGCATGACATAATGACTTAGACCCAAATTATTTCCAGTGAGGACTATCCTAAATTAATTCTCCTATCAGATATGCTAAAATGGTGAGGAGATGGTGTATGGTATCGATGAGGATAACGCTGGTATGAAGTCGCACGAGGTAGGCCTAGAGTTTTCCAAGGTTTATATAACAACCCGTAAAAATTAATAATAAATAATAAAACAGATAAATTAATTAAATAAAATAAGACTAAAAATGGAAATTTTACAAAAGTCCAAATTTGACCACAGAAGTTATGTTGTTGCGTTAGTGATGAATTCTAATTAATTTGCATATATAATATTCTGAAAACGGAGCATAAACGAAGAAGTAATGGACATTTGAAGTTTTTGGATTTAAAATAATTTAAATAGAATTCAAATAAATTAAATAATTCTTAAATTTGAAATTTGAAAAGTAATAGTAATTAGACTTGGAGGATAACTAATCGTTAAAATTAACGTTAACGTAAAAGGAGTAGTTAAGGAATAAAATAAATAAATCAACAACAATTAAAAATGTTGCCAAAATAGGATCGCAGGTCCTTGTGTGTCGGCTATTGTTCTATACAAATAAACATACCAGATTTTGTTAAATTTAACCAACTTTAATCTGACGATTCTGATGCATTCCAACCACTATAAATAAGAGCCTAGCCCTTCACCTTTATTCACAAATTATTTTGGGAACCAAGCAAAGCTCTGTCAATCTCTCTTTTCAAAGATTCATAAAAATTCTTTAATGTTTCAGGTAACAAATTCTAGATGTTTATTATTTTATTTCTAATTCTGTTTTCTCTCTCCAATCCCTTAATTTCTGAATCTAATCTACATATAAATCCCTTGTTGTATATATCAAAAGGGGGAGATCTAAAAGAGATTATTGAAGGCGTGACAAATCCAAAAGGAGGAAGAGCTAAGGACCTGTTAGAGTGGAAATCTTAGTCTTTCTTATTTCAGTAATTGAATAGTATAGTTTGGATTTGATATATTCCTTGGGGAATTTTGGTTTACGAAAATATTACGTTAAAACCTCCAAAATTCCCCCAAAGCGAATTGTCAATTCTTAGGATGGAATCTCAATTGTTTTTATATATTAAAATAATGAAGTTTGTGTAGATTTTATAATTTTAATGTTTTACCTTCTGTTCCACTTATCTTTTTCTTTGGATCCAATTAAGGGTTTTGATTAAGAAATGGTGTGTGAGGTACGAATTCTTATTCGTAGTTTGCATCGTCTATTTCTGTAATTTGAATAAAAATCTGCTTTGTCTAATTTCATGTAAAAAGAAGTTGAATAGAGCATAAAAGTATTTAAATTGTAAATTCCCAGTAATAGTTTATTCCGTTGTTTTAGAATAAAATAAATTGGGTTTGGATTCTATTTTATTTGAGTCTGTTGATTGAATTATAGATATTGGATTTATGGTATATTTGTTAATATGGAAACGAAACTTGTATAATTTTTGAAGGTTTGACATTTAAACGATAGTTTAGAGCATGATCTCCTCACGCTTAGAAATTTACTAGGTGCGCGCGCGCGCGTGTGTATTAGTGTAAATAACATATAATTAAAGCATATTAATTACGTAGTTAATATGTTATTAATTATTATTGAATTCCCCTTTGGAAAGTAATTAATTGTAGAGGCGAAATAAAAAGTTTTCTTATAAGGCTTTAATAATGGATACCGTGAGATTTGTGATAATATGTTAAAAGTGTGTTATAAATTATGACTAAGTTATAGAGATGCGAGGTCAGTCAAAAGCACATAGAAGTCTGCCCAGTTAATCTAGCTACCAGCGGCGTGACTTTGGGGCTGAAACATTGCCTATAATAAGTAACTACGGATAATATGAGGTTAGTCCCAAATTTTGTAGGGTAAATTCGCCTAGCTAATTTGGCTACCACTACCTACGAATAGTCCGACTAATGTGAGACATCATTTTGGAGTACAGGTCATGATACATATGACCTATTTTAGGGATTGAAGGTATTAAGTGGCTATGTAAGGGTCCGCCTTTTCCCTATGTAGAAAGTATTAAGTGGTCGGGATTAATGGTTAGGCATGGTAGTGAATATCATGGGAAGGGTCCGCTTCGATATGAAGCATTAAGTGACCGAAGAGATTCCATGCAATGTCAGCTAGATAAGTACTGGTGAGGAGTACGCCTTAGGATAGGTATTAAATGACGAGGACCTGCCTTAAATGAGGTATTAAATGGTCAGAGTCTATCCAGTTCTCCTTAAAAAGGTATTAAGTAGCTTGGTATTATCTCTTACATTGATAGGACAATATTGATGATAGATATGGGTTATTAGGTTGTAACAGTAATAGTTATGGAATTGGAATTTAGAAAGCCTTAGGGCTTAAAGCTGGAAAGACTCATAATAAAGCCAATATACGAAAGACATATTCCTATTTAAATTATACCACCCAAGCAACTATAATAGTAAGGCTCGAGATTGTTACTCGCCAGACATTTGTTGTTCTGACTCCCTCATCGTTATAACACAGGTTAGGAAAGGCGATGCTGAAGGTGAAGACGAGGAGAACTTGTGATAGTTTACCTATTTATCTACTTATATTATTTTCTAATGTACCCATTAAAGAATAATGATGTATTTTGAAAATGTTGTACTACGGATATGTGACGGTTGTTATTTGGTATTGTGTTAAGGATTTTATGACATTTGAATTTTAAATGAAATGAGTACTATTTCTGTTATTATAATTTATCCGTTCGCTGTGAGTTTTGAATGTGTAGACAAATAGCTCTGTATTGTTCTTTATACTAACCAACAGCTAGTTTTAGAGTGGGTCTAAGTTTCGATGGGTCTTTTCTAGATCAGAATTTAGGTCCGATTCAAGACTGGTTGTTATAGTTTCCCTGGCTTGAAGTAAGCAATAAAATCCCAAGGCAAAAATTATAAGTAATACAAACAACGCGTTTTTTGCTGAGATGACATAGTTAATTTAAAACATCAGTTTTAATGACAAGAGTGATTAAAAACGACTGAAAATGTGATGGGAACTACAAATTAGTAAATTAGTTTCTATATGTGTGAAAATGAAAAAATCAAGTAAGTTTAAGCTACTAATTTATCAATACTTAATGGATTAAAACTTATCCATTATGAATTATCAAAAAAAATTATTAGTGATCTTTACTGCTATGTATGATATCATATGGATATGTTAGTTACTTATTATGATCTAGTATATGTGATGTGATAATGAATTAACCTGAGTGCATGTTTTGTACTCACTTATGATAATCACTTGTCACTACGAGAAAAGTTTATTTTCTTAGCATATGGGCATGGCGTTTTTGAGTGGGCTACTGTAAAACATATAATTTAATGGTAATTTGCTTTAACCTAACATTGTGCACGCTCTGTGAAATTAAAGGCGGTAAATTCATTTCCTTCCCTCCATTTCTACGAACTCCGGTTCAACAAAAACTTCCCCAAAATTTCAATTTCCCCATGCAAATTAATTATTCCTTCATCCGATAAATAATTTTGCATGTCCCTTGTAGGCTCGTTCTCATGTCCCTATCTCCGTTGTAGTCCTCCCCATTGTAAGGCTCATCCCCGTCTCCATTGTAGGCTCATTAGTGGAAGCGACCACCCTAGTTCCCGCTACAGTCAGTGGACGCAAATTGGTAGCCATCATCCCGAGCAGCCCTTTGTCTCCGAAATTTTAGAGTAAGTTGTATTATTGTGTTTAATTGGCTATAATCATTGTTAGGCATAGTTTACAGTAGATTCCAATTATTTTGTCATTGATCTTTGTTATATTGGTATCCATAAGTGGGTAAGCTAAGTGGAAATAGTTAGGGCTGAAATGTTCAAATTAACCTTTACAGTTTCCTGTTGATTCTTTCTTTTTTCATTTTTTTTAGGAAAAAAAACAACTTACTTCATGGTATTTCTATTTTTTATCATAATACTAGTATGGTATGAGTAATTTACTACAGAAAGTCTAGTGGAATTTCAGATTTGTATTCACTTGTGAGGATATTTATATTATCTGTGTTGATTTCTTGTAATCTTTTGCATTCATACTAATTTTGTCAACCGGTTACATATGCAGAAACTTTTGTAGTCTTCTATATATAATGCTCAATCAATGGATAATTCAAATTCATATCACATAGAGTGATCTAAAATCCGTATAGTTGTTATATTATAATTTCTAGAAGTAAGACATATACAGCCATCTAACACTTAAATGACATGTTGGAAGTAAGAAATTAATGTATGTTAAGTAAGAAATTAATGTGAGTTATCACTTAAATGACACTTAAATAGAATTTGACCTAAAGTAGAATTTTCCTTAATGTATGTTAAGTAAGAAATTAATGTATGTAAGACGTATACAGTTGTGTAAGTAAGAAATTTTTGGTCCTAAATTAGACTATACAGTTATAGTTGGTATATTATAATTTCTAGAAGTAAGAAATTTAAGAAATTAATGTATGTTAAGTAATTTTTGGTCCTAAAATAGAATTTGTCATGATTGTATGCTTCTTCTATACTCATTTTATGTGTTGTTTTATTTATGAGATCTGTAACTTTGTTCTCTGGTTAGATTAAATGTTATATTTTTTTATATCTTGGGTATTTGTTTGTATCTTCATTTTAAATGAAACCAAAAATAAAGTTTACTTGTTATAAGTCTATTTTCTAGCAAGTGCGCGCGCGCGCGCGCGCACACACACACACACACACACACACATATATATATATAATTACCTTGCATAAGTTTTATTTGACTGGGAAATGATATTGTTAATTATATGAATAATATTAGTTCTTGAAAATAATTCACGCATAAGTTTCAGCAGCTCCGTAGCAAAAATGATTCTTTATATCTACAGATGTTTGGTTGCATATCAGGATTGCAGATACAACTGTTCACTGTTATTTTTGTATGGTTCCCATAACATTACAAAATTTGGGTTTTCTTGATCTTTAAAGTAACAGATTCATGTTATTTTGCCTAAAGGAATTGCAAATATGACTGTTCTGGAATTTTTGGATGTTCATAACTTTAGTATTACTAGAGAAATACCTTATTAGTTAGGATATCTTGTGAATCTTGACCAACTTAATCTTAGGGGGGATAAAATTTCAGGAGAAGTTCCAAAAAGCTTTGGTAATTTCAATTACTTCAATAAGCTTACTATGAGCAACAATTACTTTTTTGGAGACCTTTAAAATCTTTCAAGAATTTACCGAAACTCACGTTACATGAGTTCGACTAACTTTTTAGGACCAATAAATTTAATATTGTTATTCTATAGAAATTGTTTTATTAGTTTAAACTTGAGTTCAATAAGTCTTCTAGAGAAATTCAAAAATGGTTTTATCGAACAATTTTCTCAATATGGAAGTAACTCCTTTTTTTCAAGAGCATTACTTGTCTTTGATTTATATATTGATGGGTACTGGATACAGAAACAACAATGGGGACTATTTATCTGTGAGGATTGCTATTTAATATATCCTTGAGAAATAAAAAGGAATCAATGTACTGTATTACGATCATATCTAAATAACAAGCAGTTGTTCCAAAGAATTAGCTTTAGATGCAAAATTTTATGTACGCCACATTCTGTAGTAGTTTGCTCCTAATGTTCTACAAATTATGTGTATTTTCGAGTAATCTTGTCCCTTTACACAAAATCCAAGTCAAGGGACTTATTTTTTTCTTATAATTTATAGTACTTCTGTAGTCTCGCCTTTGATTTATAGCACACCAGTAATCTCACTCAAGTTTATGTGGATAAATACATAAAAGAGCTGTCATATATGAGAAATACCAACATGTGCATATAATTGACTATTAAAGCATAAGGTATGACTGGTTGGATACCATATTTTGAAATCAAAAAAGTGAAACGATCGCACCTACATAAATCTACAGTTTATAATAGCATTTTGGATTATGTTATTTCAATGAATTACTGCTATATTATGATGGAACTTGCATGATTTACCTTTTCTTTTTATTGATGCATGCATAGGAAATCCAGTGAATGCTGAAGACTTTGGACCGATTTCTTGATCCTTTTGGTTTAATTTTAATTTTCATAATTAATTTTGTACATGAAAGTACTCTAGTTATGATTTGTAACCAGTTGAATTTTTTTATATTAAATTTGTTGTATTATTTTGTAAATTCTTTTCTACGGAACGTTGAAAATTTGATATTTGTTGTATGATCAAGTGTGATTAACTACATTATAATCTTCTTGTTTTATAATTGGCCTATACTTATCAAATAACAAATTACAATCATTTATATTTTAACAAACTGTTATTCAACCAAACAATATGTCATGTGACACCAAAATGTGATTATTATCTCTGTATAGGACATCACACTACAGTAATGATCCCAAACCTGGGTTGCAAAAGGCCCAGTGCAACATAAAAGTTGTGCAGCAGGTAGCACAGAATCAGGAAAGTCAGCAAAATCAAAAGAAAATAATTAGACATACATACGTATTACATGAAATTTTTAATAAATTACAAACATAATCATAGATAATTAAGCATATCTTTTGTTATTTGTTAATTAGTTGATTTTTTTGATTTACTGTATTATTATGCTAACTTCTCTCCTAACTTTGCAGTACATATACTTAGTTTTAGTCATAAGTTTCTATTTTTTTTATTATACTATATTTCTCTGTTTTTCTGGTTTTTGTTCTGCACTTTCTTTGGGTGTCAATTAACACGGTACCATCTCTAAACATTATGCACCATGGCATATTATTTTGGATATCTTTTGTAATTTCATCAAAAAATAATACATCTAGATATGGATCTAGAACTGATCCTTGATTAATCCAACCTTTATCAAAAGCTTGGCAGTCTTTCTACGTAGAGACCATACTGTCATCTTAGTGTTTTCATACATATATTAAATAAGTTAAACTAAGCTAAAATTCATTTTTTTACTTGGCATCCACCAAATTACATCAATTATACTCCATCGCACATTTTTCTGAAATCCATGAATATCATTTGTAATTCTCTCTATTTATCTCTAGATAATTCTATTAATCGTCTTGTTACATTTATAATTTCAATTGTTGATCTGTGTGGCAAAAACCAAACTAGTTATCTGATACTAATTATTCATTTCTTCATCAATGTTCTATTGCCTTTTCTCACAATTGTATTGTGTAACTCATTAATATAATTCTTTTGGTTACCACAATTTTGTATATCTCATTTATTCTTAAAATTTGGTATTATCATGCTCATTCTCTACTCGTCATTTTCCCTTATGTTAACATATTGTTAAATAAGTTTGTGAGACATTCACTTGGCTTTACAGTGGCCTGCTCACTGCTTCAGTCTCCTTTTCCATTTGTAGTACTACTATTGGCATTTTGTTGATTACTCTATAATGGTTTTGTTTTAATTTACAGAAAATGGGTTAAAATCCAAAAACAAAGAGGGCCATGGTAAAGAACGATTTTCAGAATGAAGATACTTTTGAAAATAATGATGCTCAAATTCAAGACAACCCCCAAGAAGTCAATGACAATACAATGCAACAAGAAGAAAATGTTGAAGTTGATGTAGAAAGCGAGAGAAATGGCAATGTCGACGTAGTTCCAACATCTTTGCAACAAGAAGTAATGTTGAAGTTATAACAAATGCAAGTTCAAGTAAGTGTAATTTAACTTAATATAATCATCTTTGCAAGTTCAAATATTGGCCATGCCTGTACACTATATATGTCATCAATAGTACATCACTCAAGTACTCAATTATCCTTTGGTCATAATGCATAGTTCAGCAGATGCAAATGGAAACTATCTTATAGTATAAACATGACATATTAAGGGATTATGATCCCTTACTTGGAACATGACGTATATTTTGTACAAGCTAACATGACATATTTTTGAACTTACTCGAAACAAAATAATAATGATTTGCAATAATAATGGATAAATTTGGCATGTAATAAGTTATCTTGGTCTATTTTTTATCTTAGTATGCTTTTGGTTTGAAAATTTATTTCCTTTGCCGAAAGCTTCAATAACCTGCTGTTGTTTGTAACTTTTTTGATAAGGTATAATCTGATATTAATATTAAGGCTTCACGATGTATTTCACAATCTTTGCGAGTGTACGTAGTCTCTTATAACAGTGAATCTATGAATCTACTGTCAATTGTTGAGTGAATATATGGCGCTACTGTCAATTGTTGAGTGATCCATTGAGTGTACATGTCTGAGCGTTACTGTATGTGTCAAAGTGGCTGAGTTTCCATTGGATTGCGAGTTCACTATTTTCCCCACTAAAACAATAGTTTTCCTTTCCCACTAAATTTTGTTTATTTACGGATCAAACAATGTAAGACTCCCAAGGGTATAAGAGAATTAAATAGTAAAACGAAGGCTGTTCTTTGGATTTGAGGCCTGACAATGTACGACTCCCCACTAAACGATAGTTCTCTAATACCAAATACATGTCAAATTTTTGCTATAAAATTTCAAGCTGACCATATATAAACATATAAAAAGATACATAACATATACATGTACATATATGTGTTTGTGTACATATACAAAGATACATAACATATACATGTACATATATGTGTTTGTGTACATACTAAAACGATAGTAATATATATACAGACACACACTAATAATATAAACTAGTATCATAATAAAGCAGGATGGATAGTTTTCGGACAGATACCATCTTACCCATGTCTACATCCATCGGAATTTCTAATGGTTCTCATTTTTCAGTTCAAACGTAGTTGTCTTTGGAACTTTGTGTTTCCATAACTGTTCACTCAATTTCAGTAATCTACATTCTCACAACCAATGCACACCTATGACTCATCCTACTTGGAGTGGTCTTAAAGCATACGATTGTACCAAATAACGGTTATTTTTGTGACAAGGAGCAAAATTCATTTGATTTTGGCATGTTGGCAATTATTGCAATTTAAGCGGGTGTATTATAGTATTTCACTATTTCTCGATGCTAATATATCATTACCAGTGTATAATTTCTCAGATAGCAATCACATCATCTTTTAAAATAAAAAGGAGATTATGATACCTTGCTTTTCCTTAGTGCATTCCTATTGTGTATGAACACATGATCAAGAAATGAATCCATGGTAAATACTACCTTTTTCTCTCCTTACATCATTACCTCTCCCTTCTTAGCAGCATCTTGTTAACAAGAAAACTTGTCAATATCCCAAAGTTGAATTCAAAGTGTAGATAACTTGTTCGAGACCTTCTTTCAAAAAGATGAAGGTAGCTGACACTTCTTAATCAGGTTAAGATGGTTAGAATCCATTTTATTCTCTTCTATTTTCCTTTTTATGTAAGTTATTGGGGTTAATACTCCTTCTTATTGGACCTTTCGATCTAGACGAAACACTGAAAACTCTTCTTGTATTGCCTTTCGAACCAGTTAATCTACTTTGGTGCTCTGTCAAAACCCCCCCATCGAATCAGTTGAAGAAACTCTAAGGTTGGTTTTAATGAGTTCAGGATTTGGATTGGATTGATTAGATTCGACTTCTTCGGAACCTAACCTTTCGACAACTTGAGTGTAGGAGTTAGGCTCTACGGATATTGGTTAATCTAAAGGTTTCGACTCACTCTAATGATGGCTCTTCAATCAAGTCGACATAAGAAAATTAAGAACTGAATTTAACAGAGATATCAAATTAGCCAAATATCCTAAAATTCTATAAGCTTGCTCTTATTAAACTCAAGAAGTACAAACCGATAAATTCCCAATCTAATTTGAAAATTAGAGTTTACAACTTTTAGAAAATACAAGTGTAGAGTGAAATAATTTGGATCCCCAAACCATAGCCCTAGGTTCTTATTTATAGATGCGGGTTGGCACCTTTCGACTTAGTGCTTTCGACCTGGTCGAAAGGTGGGCTTGTAGACCTTTCATCACCTTTAACCTTTGCGCCTCCTTTAGCATTGCATTTGAATGGATTTGAATGCTTCCGTCTTCGCCAAAAGGGGTAAGTGCGCCTTTTCACCTTATGTTGCTTTGTTGTTGCAAGTAAGAAGAGGTATGAGATTTTGACTCTATCAACGGGTAATTCTTTAGGGTTTCGAAGGTGTTGAAATGTTGAGGGTTTCAACTCGGAAGGTAACTTCCGAAAACATACTTGCGGCTTGGTGCAGTACCCCTTTTAGTTGTGAAAGGCTTCGACCGGTTCGAAAGGCTTAGTTATGCTTTTGAAGGGGTTGTTCCAACAAAGCGTCTTTCTGAGTAATTTGAACGAAGGCAAAACCTTCAGTTTCAAAAGGTTTGGCGTTCACGTGAGTGGTTGTTATTTGCTGCTTTCGAAAGGTATCCCTACACTTATTCGAAACGTCTTAATGCAGGCGAAAGCATCTGTTTTGAAAGGAATCAATTTGAAGTGAAAGGGAGCTTTCAACCCCTTCGAAAGCTTATAACATATCTGACTTTTGGCTGTCCTTTCGACTCCTTCGAAAGGCTTTGTTAGTATTATCATCTCTTGTTCTTCCTTCTATTCTATTCATTTTGGTTTTGATAAGGTTGAAGCGAGAATTGGTGGTAACTCTTGCCCCCTTTGCAAAGGGATGCTCTTGACTTTGCAAGTCAACCATTTCGAAACCCACAAAATTTCCGGCCTTTTCATATTCTTGCATAAATCCCGGCCGTTCATTTAAATTTGATCATACGTTCTATCCTTCATGCTGATTTTCTTATAAATCACGTTCCTTTCTTTCCCTTTTTCATTTATATGCGATCAAAAGAAAATTCCAGCAAGAATCAAAGCTTTTAATTTCTTAAATAATTCCTATTTCCAACAAACGAAAACTCGAATTCAAAGTAAGTTTTTATTATTTCTGCTTTTTGAACTTACTTTCCACGGTGAATTTTGATGTTTAAAATTTATTAGGTTTTAATTCGAATTGTTGTTTTTATTCCAATTGTTGTTTAATTCATATGAAAGTATCCTTGGATTTCCTTCTATAGTTTATTTTTTTCCATTTCCTATGTTAATTGATACTCAGAATTCATTCGATTTGTTTTTTTCACGGTTCGAATTTATATTTTGAGAATTTTTATGATTATTGATTGTAGATCCACGTTCAAATCAATTTTGCTTTTAATTAATAACAATTTTTTTTAATGTGTTGGGTTAAAATTGAATTTGGGAAAGAAAGAGTTTTCTAGTTACTTCATGGAGAAGTTTAAGCTGTATGAGTCGCCATTTGGAGCTGTAATTTTACCTTTCTACCCCTTCGAAATGGTTTGAGGCGGCAAACTTTGTTTTACTTCTTCAACCTCTTTCGAATGGATCGAAAGGAAGTCCAGCGCCTATCACTTAATTGATTTCGTCAAAAGGTTGATGTAGTTAATATAAAGTGGACTTCTTCAAAAGCATAGCTATACTTTAGTATATTTTGATACCTTTCGAAGAAGTTGCCTAATATGCCTTATTAAATGAGTACCTATTACATACCTTCGAAAGCATAAATTTTATTTTATAGGTTTCGAAACCTCTAGTACATGCTTACTTCAAATTTATTTTAGGGGATGTGTGGAGTTAGAGATTCATTATTTTTTTTATAAATTGGATTGAGAAAAACATACTTTGTTTAAGTTGTAAATCAAATCAAACCTTTTGACTTGATTGAAACCTACTGTATCGAATCAAGCTTGGTTGTTGGTATGCTTTCAAAACCATTTACTCCTTTCGACTTTCTTGACACCTCTTGTACCTAATTGGGATTCGATCATTATTTTATACAAATGTTGTCGAAACGTCCCAAAGCCTATTTATATCAGTGTTACTCAAACCCGAACCTTTCGACTCAATCGACATACAGGGTTTCGACAGCATTCACCCTTAGTAAAACAAAGCTCATGAGTTTCGACAATGTCAAAAGGTTTACTTTTCTTGTTTATTGAATGTTGTCAGTGCATATTTATATCTGAATTAGTTGTGTAGGCTTTAATTACTCCTTTTAACGATAAAGTTTTTCCTTGAGCTTTCGACATTGTTGAAGAGTGTTTGTTGGAGATCCACTTCCATTTTCCCTTCCGACACTGTCGAAAGCTCAACAAATTTCATTTTCCAAAACTAACTTTAACATTCTTTCAAGAATATGAAATTTCATGTTTTGGTTGATATTTGAATTGTTGTAATAGGTTTTCGATATCCTTAAAAAAGGTTGATTAGATAACAAACTATAACTTCTTACTGAAATGATTTCACCTGGTAGGATCATGGGCATGAAAAAGACTTCTCAAAAACCAAAAAAAGATACAGTACCGACGATGGAATCTTCTCCAAAGAAGATTGAAGTGACTTCTAAACACTCTTTAATATCCTCCCAGGATGAGGTGGATGCAATTCTAAATGACTTCGGCATTACTGGGGTGGAAGCTATTCCCACAAGTGATAATGACACCATCCAAAGCCCTCCTGAAGGATATTTTGTCTATACCGCTATCCATATTTGGCATGGAGGCTTCTTGCCTTTCCCGGATTTCTTATCCAAATTTTTGACCTATCTAGGCATTGCTCCCATTCAGATATCTCCAAATGTATATACATTTCTTCTATCCCTGGAACTTATAGCCTTGGAGTCAGGGATTCCATCACTAAATGCTAAAGTTCTGAACTATCTAGTTCGATTAGTTAAACTTAGCAGCTTGAACAATCAAATTTTAAAGCCAATCCCCCCAAAAAGCTAATTTCCAATGGTGTGAACAAATTCAGAGATTAGGAAACACAATTCTTTTTTGTTAAATGCTTTCCCAATATCAGTGGAGCCTTCTCTTCCCCTCGTAAGTTGACCACAATATTTACTTTTATCTAGTTATTTTCTTTTACTAATCTATGCTTCCTTATTAGGTCCTTCCGCTAAAAATCTAAATGATGAGGATAAGAGAACTGTTAAGCTATTAATAGTAGCATTGGGAATAGACTTACTTTGTTGAACCCCTCAAACCTTCAAAAACACTTCCTTCTACTAGCAGGTCAAAGGGTACTTGGTCATTCTCCTCTAGTTCAACACACTTCTCCGAGCAAACACTTCTTATCTTTGGGTGATTCGAAGAACTTCTCCCCAGTGTCTTCAATTTGCCCCGATCACTTCGGTAGGTTTTAACATAGTACTTGCAGTTTGTGGTTGTGTTACTTTTTAAATTACTCCACTGACTTGTAATTTTTTGAATCTCCAGAAATTGTTCCTCAGGTTGAACCAACCATAAGTGATCCAGTTCCCCTAATTTCTACATCTGGTGCCTCATCTTTAGCTCAGACCGTTGCTAGATCAAAGATGGCTGCTAAAAGAAAACTGGGTAAAGCGGCTGTGACAGAACCATCCCTCAAGAAAGCCAAAATTATTGAAGTTCCAGATTCTCCGCCATTAGAAGTGGGCGAAGCCGTTGATATGAGTAAAACTTCAGAGAGTCCAATGGTTGAAGCTTCTATCGATCTTCCCAAGACGACTCCTTCAAAGGACGATCCCTTGTCTTGCATTGTTGTTTCATGCTCTCCTCGCGTCATCGAGCAGATGCAAAAGGACTTAGGACTTCAACTCCCTCTGGACCTACGTCTCCAAAGTCTACAAGCGATTTTGAAACGATAGTTCAATATATCTTGAATCCTTCATTTTTGCCTCTATTCACCCGCCTTCTTCTGTTCCCGATTCGGCGGGTCATTGTCGGTCTCTTATAGAACAACAATTCCTAGTACATTTCACATTATTTATCCTTATTATCATTGTTTCTTTCTGAATGATGATTTGCATCATGTTTTTCCTTTTAGATTTCCAAAAGCGGGCTCTCTCTGAAAGAAAACGCATTAAAGTCCTCCGTTGAAACATCCAAGCTTCGAGATGAAATTTCAAACTTGAACGGCCAAGTCATCTCCTTGTCTGCTGGTAAAAATGAAGCTACAATGGAACTGGAGAGATTAAAAGCCTCTCTTGCTCAATCAGAGTCTATTATTTCTGAAGAAAGAAAAGCACATCAACTTTTAGCTGACGAAAATCTGGTTTTGAAAATGGCTCTGAAAGAATCTGAAGATGAAAAAGCTCAATTGGTAGCTAAAAATCCTCTCTCGTGACAAAATTGGGGAAAAGGAAAAATTCTCTCAAGTTGGCTATCAATGCATCTTTGATGCTAAGCAACGAGTGTCACAATTCTTAAGTGCTTCCCTTGATGACATCATTGTTAACTCCTACGAAGACGCCCTGATGCTTGCTTTTGCCGACAACATAGAAAAATGCCCAGATTTAAGCTTTCCCTCTCTCAACCCTGCTCTTGTTAATAGATTTATGGCTAAAGTCAAAGAGATGGAGTAGGCGGTTGAACTTCCTGAAAGTGAGGAGATCAATGCCTCCAAAATCTTATCCTTCGAAGTCCCTTCCTTTGAAGTAGATTTTGACTCTTAGGATGAAGATGATAAAGATGAAGCCGCCGAGGAAGAAGGCGGTAATGAAGGTGATGACAATGATAATAATGATGGTGATGACGATAATGATGAGAATGGAGATGGAGGCCAACGTTCAAGTGGTGATGGGAGTGGTCACTCTGATGTTCATGAATGAAATGACCCACTTCATAATTTTTTTTTTAAACAGTGGCCATTTAATCAAGAAAATGTCATATTCCAATTTTCTTCTATCCATGATCTTTATGCCAATAAAAATATTGGTTTGCTTAAATCATTTAAACTTATATATATGAGGATACATAAGCTACTTCCTACTTGAATCAGAGTACAAAAGTTTGGAAGAACAAATCTGTTTGGGAATCATTTTACAGAAATAACCCCTACATAGCAATTAAGTTTCAAAACTCAGGTCTTCTAATTATACATGGATTATTGCATGACTGTTGATTTCAGATCTAAGACTTGGCATTTTACATGAAATCCCATAATTTTATTATTGCTTGAACAGTGTTTTTGCTTGTGCATGTGTGTGTGCATGTTCCTATGCATGTGTGTGTCATAAAGAAAAGTTCAGGTGCCTTATTTTCTTTCTTGTTAACAAAATGTCTGAGTCTACCCTATACTTGAGTTATAAACATTGTTGAAAACTTAACTAAAAATTCTTTAGAGCTGGCTTAACCCAGGCTCATGGAAATGGTCAGGTTAGCCACATTCAACTTGCACTTTTCTTAAGCAAAATACATACCATTTTGTTTTCTTTTCTAAACTACTCAAATCCTCACTCTGCCAGATTTTTATTTCAACTTAAACATGAATTTCTCTCACCAAATATCTAGTTGTTCTATTAGTTTATGAATTCTCACAATCTCAGGTTTTCTATCATCATGAATTAATTAACCAGGAAACTCTAAAAACTTCATCACTTAGTAAAACATTTTCAAAAAGAATCCATATGTCTCAACTGAAACACCCACTTCAGTTCAATCTTACAAAACAGTGAATAATAATACATTGATTTTCCAAGCAATTTAAACAAAATAGCTTAACATAGTTCCACATAGATATCTAGTTTAATTTCAGCAAAGTCTTTAAATATGGCATCCAATGTCCTTAGCAGTTAACTCATCCAAGCTTGATCAATAAAATTCCTATTTCCCTGCATAATCACCATGAACTGCCTCATACAAATATGAGACACCCAATGGTGCACAAACACAAAAGGGTCAGACTAATGTCTGGTATGAGTAATCTACCTGAAAACATGATTTTATATTAACTTTTACTTGTATTCAAACACTTTGAATGAATTAAGGAACTCAGTATCATCCATGTGCATGATTTCTGTGTGGTATGTGCATTCATGTTAGTACAAAACAAGTCATGTATGATTCAAGTGGTTTAGTTCAGAAAAAGCAATCATAAGATTCACCAAAAAAATATCATAAACCAATCAATGCAATCATCAATTCAATCATCAAATCCCCTTTACAAATTTACTAGCCATAAGGGACTTTGCCCAAGCTTCTCCTGAACCTATCTCTATAGTTCACCATCAAATATAATAGGGTCTTTAGCTACTTTTTTTTTCACACACTGCCTGGGACATCTCTCTGTTAACCCAGCACACTCAGGCCCCTGGGTATAAACATACCATGTGTGAGCTTGTAATGTTCCCCTTGCCAAGCTGTGTTTTGTAGCCCTAAGATCCAAAATCCTTAGTTAAATTACTAAGTGTCAATTTTCCCTTTTCACAATTGTGCTAACCCCTTCTATATCTCACTTTTCAACCAGAAGAAAAATAAACAATTCAACCAACAAGTATTCATCCAGAGATGGGTAAGTCATTTTCTCAGAAACAACCATTTAATCATGAAAACAGATGTGATTTCTTAGTATATCATTTTTCCTGTGGGTTACAATGGATCCAGTTGTACACATATAGTCCTAAGTAATTTATTAGTTATCTTTTCTTCCCTCTGGTTCAATCAGATTCATATTAATCTTGGAGATCTGGCTAAACCATAAGTATATTTTGATTTGGGTAGTTCATAAAACATAGAAGCTCAGCACATGTACAACATTGCACTCCTACATTTTCTTTTGTTTTTAATTAATGTGAGACATAAGCAACAACACCATGTTGCAGCCCCATATTTCTTTCTAGCTTCAGACCATATATCTACCACATGAATCCGGGGATTTTATAAACAATTTTATAAAGAAAACTTATAAAAGAAATCACTCCATCTCAAAGTTAACCCATATCACAACTAAACATTTTAAAACATGGATCCATGACTCTTATCTTTTTGGGTAAATCACAGTGAGGGGTTTTACACTTAAACAGATCATTAACAAACCAGAGTCATCAAATCATAAAGCATAACTTGCAAAAAAAAATAAATGATTAGTTCAAATAGGCTGCCTCAATATTCAGGACTTAATGCCAAAGTTTTCAGTGAGGTTACTCGCCCTTAATTCCTTTTTCCTAAGCCTTACTTTTCTTTTGATCCTCTGCCTTCCTCTAACTCCAATGGCTAATACTTCTTATCTTCTCTGGCTTATGTTCTTATTTTTCCTTTAGGTTATGAAGAGCAAATGTATGATCTCACTATACTAAGCCTCTTTATATAAATCCTGGCTGTTACTAGGGTTTATGGAATTTACCCAATGTCAGTTCTACCCCATACAAAACATAGCATGCCTTCAAGAAAATAAGAGGGTATGTGGTCCTTGTCTTCATTTTCAGAAATAAGCCTCATTCTTTTAATCTTTTCTCGGGTCATGTTATATTCATGACTTCTTATTTCCTAAATTAAAGAAATTACTGGAAATGGATAAAGTGTTTGTTTAAGGACTCATGCCATTTCCATGTAACTTCTGTTTTTTTCCAAAAATTGGTTGACTGTATACATGTATAACACATGTATACCTAAGTCTTTTATTTTTCTTTCTTTCTTTAAATAATTTTTAAGTTTATTTCTGCCTAGCTTTTATTTTCTTTGTACCATATTTTATTTAAAGATAAAATTCTATCTTCATGCATATGTATTTCTAAATCAGTTATTTTAATTTACTTATTGATTTCTGCTAAATTTTATTACACAGAAATCTGTGTGCATGTGTGTACACTGTCTTGTGCACATGTACATGTTTTAAACCATGTATCTGCAAATCAGTTTTCTATCTCTACCTTTTCAGTGCAATTTCAAACAATTACAAACTACATTAAATCATGAAATTACCCACAATAATCAGGTTATCACATATACCCCTCCTTTTAGGAATTGTGTCCCACAATTCTCTCATATTTAACTTAAATATCATTACTTCAGAAAAATCAATTTTCTGATCTCAAAACCATTCTTAAGCCAACCACTTATTTAAACACTATGCGGATTAATACAAGACAAAAATCACAATGCATATTCAATTAACACATTCATTAGTATATATATAAATTTACCTTTCATTCAATCAAACAGTTGTGGATAATCATTTCTGATTTTATCCTCCACTTCCCATGTGCAATCATTTGGGTCAAGACTCCATTGCACTTTTACTAATTTAATTTCTTTGTTTCTCAATTTCTTGGTTTCTCTAGAAACTATGCCCACTGGCTCCTTTTCATATATCATTCTAGGGTCAATCTGCACATCCTTAGAAAATTCTAGGATTGCCTCCTTATCATGAACCCATCTTCTTAGTTGAGACACATGAAAAACATCATGCATTGCTTTCATTTCTTCTGGCAACTCTAGCTTATAGGCTATAGTTCCTATTCTTTCTAAAATTTTATATGGCCCTATATATCTAGGAATCAACTTTCCTTGTTTCCCAAACCTTAGAACCTTTTTCATGGGTGATATTTTGATAAATACATAATCTCCAACATCATATTGTACTGCCTTCCTTCTTTGATCTGCATATTTCTTTTGCCTATCTTGGGCAGAAGCAATTCTTTTTCTGATCAAAGCTATCTTTTCAGAAGTTTCCTTCACATTTTCTGGTCCTAAGACCACTTTTTCTCCAGATTCAAGCCAACTTGAGGGTGATAAACATGGTTTCCCATAAAGAGCTTCAAAGGGTGCCATGCCTATGCTACTATGATGGCTATTGTTGTATGCAAATTCAGCTAAAAAGATATGATCCTCCCAACTTCCTCCCTAATCCAGTACACAAGCTCTTAACATGTCTTCAAGCATTTTGTTCACAATTTCTGTTTGGCCATCAGATTGAGGATGGTATGCTGTGCTTAAGCATAA
Organism: Allium fistulosum; assembly: GCA_030737815.1. NCBI lineage: Eukaryota > Viridiplantae > Streptophyta > Magnoliopsida > Asparagales > Amaryllidaceae > Allium > Allium fistulosum. Next base: position 283,558,721 of record CM060904.1, on the reverse strand, counting down.
ATCAGTCCCCATTGCCTTGTGAAAACTCTGCCAAAACTTTGAAGTGAAGATGGTATCTCTATCACTTACTATAGTCTTTGGTATACCATGCAGCCTGACTACTTCTTTAATAAACAACTGGGCTAGTGTACTTGCATTTCTTTCTGATTTCACTGGTATAAAGTGGGCTGACTTGGTTAACCTATCAACCACTACCCAAATACTATCATTTCCCCTCCTAGTTCTAGGCAGACCATCAATGAAATCCATTGATATGTCTTCCCATTTCCACTGTGGTATTTGCAAAGGTTGAAGCATCCCTGAGGGTTTTTGATACTCAGCCTTTACCTGTTGGCAAACCATACATTTGGATACATAGGTTGCCACTGCACTCTTCATACCACTCCACCAATAATCTCTTTTGAGGTTGTGATACATTCTTGTGCTTCCTGGGTGTATAGTGTATTTACTTTTGTGGTAAGTATCCAAGATTTCTTGCTTCAACTCATTAATTGCAGGAACACATATTCTTTTTCCTTTCTTCAAATGGCCTTGATCATTCAACTGAAAACCTTCCACTGCCTCACCATTTAATATTTGAGTCTTCTTTTCAAATAAAAATGGATCTTGGTCTTGTAGCATTACAACTTTATTCTTCAATTTTGATCCCAGAGTAATAAAACTTAATTTTCCCAATTGATATGTGGTCATGATAGTCCTTCCACCAGTGAAGAAAAGGAAAAGCTGCTTAAGGAAATCCAGACATATCATACCAAATTGATATGTGGTCATGATAGTCCTTCCACCGGGGAGTGGGACTATAGCAAATATCCTCCTATTTTTACCCCAGAAGGATTTAAATCCCTTTTGATTCGACGACTACCCTTTCAGCTAATTCCTTGAATAAGTCAAAAAGGCAGTTTCTCAACTTTAAACGTGAAACAAGTGTCCAATGGAGTTATACCTTTTGTTTCATTTTTTACTTAAGTTGTAATCCTTTATTGTTATAATAAAAGAGATTGATTATTCAAGTCTTGACTTTATTTTCTTTTTATTTGTTTAAATAGGAGTTACAGTTATCTACAACACCACTCTCGCTAGATTCAACATCTCGCTTTATCAGCATTAGAGATAGGTTATTAGCAGTGTTGAAAAGAGGAAGCTTCTTAGCGATCCTTTGTCTAATCGCTTTCAAAACAATGCCGAAGCTCTAGAATGACACAGAAGATACTTGCTTCAAAAAACAATCGTTAGAAATCTCAATGATCAGATCGCCAATCTAGAAGCGGACGTTAAGAGTAAGAATGAAATGAGTTCCATATTGAAGTGCCAAGTTAAATCAAATCCTTCAATTAATTTTGACCATAAGATGCCCGAACTTCTCTAGCAAATAAGTGATTTAGAGATTAAGTTAAAAGATAGTCCAGCTCAGTGTGAATCACTTGAATTCATTATGGGGAATAAAATTTCAAACATTGATTCACTAGCTTCTTCCATTGTTCTATCTGTTGCGAAATTAACAAGGTCTACTTCCCTTGCCATCCAAAAGTTTCCTGCTACGACTAATCCTCCTCATGGCTTAGACGAGAAAGTAGTAGGAGAATGGTGCCGGAAATTCAAATTTGAGATGATGAAATATTTTGATGAACAATAGAGAATGAGGTATTCGCAGCGCATAAATGAGTATGCAGCTAAGATTCAAAAATTTGAACATGAAAAGTATCTTCTTCAGAAGCGTATTGCTGATTTAGAATGGGAAAATAAAACTCTTAAAGGCGTAAACAGAGCCTTTAATCATGCTTTGAAGACCAACATCGAATCTATTGATGATGCCAATAAGATAAGGAAAAAATGAGAAGAAGTTTAAGGAAGTTCTCCATATTGCAATTCATCACAATGTTGACCCTTTAATTGCCATTAATCTAGATAAGGATGTTCAAGACTTGTGAAATATATATTTGTACCATATACTTGTAAATAATTTCTTAAATCATGTAAATTATGAAAATTTTGTAAATATCACCGGGTCTGTAGTCCTTTCTTACAATATTGTTTCCGAATCAACCTTTTGATAATTTGTACTATGATTTTTGTATTTGCTGGATCTTTCAATCCTCTTTACTGATCTCCTTTCCCTAAAAAGCACGAAGTAAACAATATTCCTTATCGTTAGCTTGAAATCTATATAGAAGTTTATCCATATTACTTGTGGAGATTAACAAATCATTATGTTAACATATGATAATAAGTGAAAAGTAATTCTGTAATTGAATACGGTTGAATGTCTTGAAACCCATCTTTGATAATGGTGAGAGATAACTAGGAATTCAACTTCAATTATATTGGTGGAATATCAGAAATCCGATGGTAGAAAACCATAAATTCAATCAAGGATTTAAATATAGATGTTTAGAAATTCATTTTCTAGAGATAGCTAATGAAAAAGTCAATGATGATCGTGTAATAGAAGTCTAGAAATCATTGTCTGGAAGTTTGTAGTGGAAATCCAGTGATCCAGATTCGGGCATTAATGAATGAAATTTGAAAGTTTGAAAATCCAAAACCCAGATTCGGGTATTTGTGGACGGTAATCAGAAGTCCATAATAATAATATTCTTAATAGAGATCTTTAGCCCAGATTTAGGCATTAACGAGTGAAGTTCGGTAATTAATAGTAATAGCCCCGAAACCCAGATTTAGGTATGATGAAGACCATAGATTAAAAGACTCGAAACCCTGATTCAGGCATTAATAAGTGAAGTTCAGGAATTCTTCTTTGATGATTAGTTGGAGGCTGCAGATTCTTATTTAAGCCCTCTGTTCTATATCGCTCCTCGGGTTTTGACACTTTTGACATGTGTTATCCTTTAGGCTTTGTAAGTTGTTGTCATTTGATTTGCTGCTTCTCGAGCTTGGACGACTTAGTCCATCATTTGATATGCCACTTCTTGGGCTCGGACGTCTTAGTCCGTTGTTTGATATGCCGCTTCTTGGGCTCGGACGTCTTAGTCAGTTGTTTGATATGTCACTTCTTGGGCTTGGACGTCTTAGTTCGTCATTGTATGGTGCACTTGGTTAGGTTATCCATAAGCAGGACCCAAGGGGTTACCCAACCTCCCTCTAGGAGGTGCCTTGATCTGGCCATAGCGTGACGCGATCAAGGGCTTGTTCGGTGCCTTGGCCAGGCCATAGCATGGTGGGACTAAGGGCTTACTCCGTCCTCCCTCCAGGAGGCGCCTTGACCTGGCCATAACGTGGCACAATCAAGGGCTTGTTTGATGCCTTGGCCAGGCCATAGCGTGGCGGGATCAAGGGCTTATTCCGTCCTCCTTCCAAGAGGCGCCTTGACCTAGCCATAGTGTGGCGTGGTCAAGGGCTTGTCAATGCTTTACCGTGGCCATAGCGTGGTGCGGATAAAGGCTTACTCCAACCTCCCTCTAGGAGGCGATTTGACCTGACCAACTTGGCACGGACAAAGGCTTTGACCGTTTAAGGTAATGTCCAAGTGCAAGGAGAATTTTACTCCTAACCATGTAGATTTTTCTTAGTAAAAGTAATTCTTTATTGACTTCTTCTAAGATCTCTTTACAAACTCATTAATTTTGCCTTGTCTGAAAAAGTTGATTATCATTCCTTCTAGCGCTTTGCATTGATTTGTTTCATGACTATTCATCATATGGTAGTGGCAATAAGATCCTCCCGGATTCCTTTCATATTTAGGCTTTTTCTTTTGTGATGGCTAATAGTTGAGCTCTTCCTTGGTTAACAGATAAACATTCTCGATTGATGTTGTTAAATTGCATTCCTTAGGAAGTCTTAACTTGAAGCTTGTCTTTTGAGGATGGTTACTGGATCTTTTATTACCTAGTTATGGAGTTTCACCCTCAACGACTAGTTTTCTTTTTAAAACTCTTTGAAATTCCTGTGTTGGTATTGTCCCACTTGTTGCTTGATGCCATTTGTGTGCAAAGGCGTTGTAATCAGCCATCATTCCTTTTTCAAAGATTGTGCCTTTGGTGTAATTTTGAATTGTTTTCCTCATTTGATCAAACAAGTTGTCACTTTAATTTTCTTTTCTCCTAAGGCAAAGATAGGGGTGGAACCAATATGGGGTTTAAACTCAATTTATTTGGATTATAGGGTTCAACTTTCTTTTTCCTCATGATCCTTAAGGCCTCCATTCTTAACATTTGTTCTTCATGTAAATTTGAATCATTAATTGTTCCATGGGAGAATCCAATTAGATGTGGTTTCGAGGATCCTTGCTCAGATCTTTTGGCTTTGCCAAATATGATGGTGTAAACTTTAAAGTAGGTAGGATCGGAATAAGACCAGGTTAGTGGTAAGTGGAGTTGAAAGTTCAATAAGGTCGAAGGTTTGAGCCCTCCTTCTAACACCAAAATGTTAATAGGAAAACTTGTCGACACTCCAAAGTTGAATTCAAAGCATAGATAACTCTTTCGGGACATTCTTTCAAAAAGATGAAGGTAGTTTACACTTCTTAATTAGGTTAAGATGGTTAGAATCCATTCTATTCTCTTCTATTTTCCTTTTTGTGTAATTTATTGGGGTTAATACTCCTTCTTATTGGACCTTTCGATTTAGATGAAACACTGAAAACTCTTCTTGTATTGCCTTTCGAACCAGTTAGTCTACTTTGGTACTCTATCGAAACCCCTTGTCGAATTAGTTGAAGAAACTCTAAGGTTGGTTTTAATGAGTTGAGAATTTGGATTGGATTGATTGGATTCGACTTCTTCGGAACCTAACCTTTTGACAACTTGAGTGTAGGAGTTAGGCTCTAAGGATATTGGTTAATCTAAAGGTTTCGACTCACTCTAATGATGGCTCTTCAATCAAGTCGACATAAGAAAATTAAGAACAGAATTTAACAGAGATATCAAATCAGCCAAATATCCCAAAATTCTATAATCTTGCTCTTATTAAACTCAAGAAGTACAAATGGATCAAATTCCCAATCTAATTTAAAAATTACGGTTTACAACTTTTAGAAAATACAAGAGTATAGTGAAAGAATTTGGATCCCCAAAACAGACTCTTAGGGTCTTATTTATAGATGTGGGTTGGCACCTTTCGACTCAGTGCTTTCGGCCTGGTCAAAAGGTGGCCTTGTAGACCTTTCGTCACCTTTAACCTTTGTGGCTCCTTCAGTATTGCATTTGAATGGATTTGAATGCTTTTGTCTTCATCGAAAGGGGTAGGTGTGCCTTTCACCTTGTGTTGCTTTGTTGTCGCAAGTAAGAAGAGGTATGAGCTTTCGACTCTGTCAATGGGTAATTCTTTGGGGTTTCGAAGTGTTGAAATGTTGAGGGTTTCGACACGGAAGGTAACTTTTGAAAACATACTTGCGGCATGATGCAGAACCCCTCTTAGTTATGAAAGGCTTCGACCGGTTCGAAAGGCTTAGTTATGCTTTTGAAGGGGTTGTTCCAACAAAGCATCTTTCTGAGTAATTTGACTGAAGGCGAAACCTTCGGTTTCGAAAGGTTTGGCGCACATGTGAGTGGTTGTTATTTGCTTTTTTCGAAAGGTATCCCTCCACCTGTTCGAAACGTCTTCATGCAAGCGAAAGCATCTGTTTCGAAAGGAAGCAATTTGAAGTGAAATGGAGCTTTTGACCCCTTCGACCCCTTCGAAAGCTTATAACATATTCGACTTTTGGCTGTAGCATCCCTTCAACTCCTTCCAAAGGCTTTGTTGGTGCTACCATCTCTTATTCTTCCTTCTCTTATATTCATTTTTGTTTCGACAAGGTTGAAGTGAGAATTGGTGATAACACATCTCTTCCTTTACTTCCTATTCAAGTCTCAATCAAAGCGTCTTTCCATCGTGTCCATCTTTCTTAACTTTTTTTCTTATGCCTTAAGCTTTAAATCCATACTACAAAATCTCTACTTATATTACTCTCTATAAGTACAATACTCGCTTGCTAAGATTACAGATATGTCTATGGATTGGGGTCCAGTAATCGTTGCTGTGGTACTGTTCATTCTCCTCTCTCCAGGTCTTCTTTTTCAGCTTTCATCAAGAACAAGAGTTATAGAGTCTGGAAATGTGGGTACAGTGGGATTTCCATTTTGGTACATAGCATTCCTTTCTTCTGCATACTTACCATCTTGTTGTTGCTATTGGTATGTTCATGCTGCTTGATTATATTAACTGTTGTAAGGCAAATGAGACCAGTCATCTTCCTTTTCTATGTTTTATGACGATGGATGATGATGTAAAAAACGAATAATAAATGAACGCAAAAACTTTCATTTGCTTAAATCTTTATTCTAAAGATGTGTTTGCATATAGAGAAAAACTTACATTTGAGGGAAGCATTTATGTTTGCTTATTTATTTATTTATCTTTCTCATGAAAAACATGGAACAAGTAAAGGTAAAATAGAATAATTACTTATGAGCATTATAACCCATTGTACCTACCCAGGTTAGGAATATCGTTTGTCATTATATTGGGGAAATTGTATGCACAATCTAATCAGCGTGATCCCATACTACTCAACATGTCAAAAATAAAGTTAATTAAAATAAATTAATCATTAATGTAATATTATACAGTGGTAATCTAAAGTAAAAGCAAAATATCATGTTAAATAACAGTGACATATAGTGTGTTTGTCAAATTAAAAATGCACAATGGTGAGGTCCAACTGAATTATACAAATAATAAATTTATTTATTTTCACGAATATACTTTTAGTATTAAACTTTCCAAGATACCCTAAATATCTTATTTACATAGTTTGGCATGAAATGTTTTCTCGATTGAGTGAATCAACCACGTTTGAATTTCTTGCATTGTTTCGGAATTGTTTATAAACTGAATATGAATGCAACAATTTAAGCTCAAATCGCTTGAACATCATTTTTTAAAAAGTGATGCTTTATTAAAGGGCGAATTAAAATTTAGACTTCAAGACGTAAAAAGCGAAGCACTGAAGTTGTGATTTGACTAATTTTTTTCTGTGATACTAAAGCTCGTTTTTGTAAAATAACTCCGAGTGACATTTTATTTCTTTTTAGTTTTTACGCACTTTTGAATCAATTATTCCCTTATCTAACTTATGAATACCATGCATATCAAATATCAAAATTTTCTCGACTTTATAGACTTATAAAAGTTTCAAAAAAAAGATAAGTGAGAGAATCTAAGGACTTAATGTGTACAAACCGATAGACCTAGGAGCTTATTTTTATTTCGACAAGAAGCTGAAGTGACAAAAACCCTAGATCGAAGGACTATAGAAATATAAATAAAGTCAGTATATTAAGGGCGTAAACATTAGCATTTAATACTTTCATTGCGACGGATACTGCAGATAATGGAATATAGTAAATTATCAGGTCTGGCAGATGAATGTGAGGATCCACACATGAGAGTGGCCTATGTTTGTAAGCACTGCAATTTTTATTTACTGTATATCTTGATTTATCCATTTATTTTTAATTGTAACGTCCATATGCCATGAAAACACAGCTTCCTGGGCTATATTTGTACTTTATTTTGAGGAGTATTGAAATTTAATATTATTTTTCTTTTACTTGCTGGAACAATGACAGATTAATATCTGAAAACCTAGGAGTATTCAAAATCTTTTAGACTTTATGGCACTGGCAATCTTTCCTAGGAATTTTTGGTATGTCCTTTTGACTCTTTGGTGCATCTAGCCATTCAATTCAGATTATAAATCATATTTGTCATGATGTGTTTTTTTGATATGTTTTCACGCAAACCTTATGATGTTTTGTATGGAGAGAAAAGTTTCAAATTCATTCTTTCACATGTTTATTTAATGCTTGAAATAACTTGAGAACTGGCTACTTAATGTACTTTTGTAAGGAAAGCACACATTTTATTTTCCAGAAATTGAAATTAAGACAATGACATTTTAATTTTTATATTTAAGGTCACGTTGTTTTGCTAAGCCTTGAAAATTCTTAGTATGTTTATCTTAGAAGAGTATAACATTGTACACACCATTTTGATTTTGTTAGGCCATGAGAAGAAAATAACACCAATTGCTATTTCAGGAATGCATAGTCTAAATTATTTTTCCCCTATTGTTTGCTATAGCCTGAGTTACGTACTGTTGTGTTCCTTTCAATTTCCAGTGGATGGAGATGGTACTCTTCTGATTTCATTGAAGAATTTCAATGATCAAAAGTTTGGATTTTGACAAAACATAAAAATTTCATTTTTTTCCCTTTTCAAAATGCCAAAATTATGATTTGGAGAACAAAGAAAATTCACATGTATTGCAAATAACAGTCAAAAACACATTTATATACTAGATACTAACACAGAGTCTAAAACTCTAAAACCACATTACTGGTACAATGGATAACTGATAAAACGATACACATTGAATTATATACTGATCAAACACAAACGGTATAAGTTTATATTGTAACCGACCTTGCAATTAATAATAGCAAGAAACAAGTATAAAGAAAAGTTTCAAGTTCATTCTTTCACATGTTTGTTTAAAATAACTTGAGAACTAGCTACTTAATGTTTCAGTCTTATAATCCTCATCAGATACGTCGAACTAAAGAACTTTTCCTTTGCAGGTGGATAGATATATTTGATGGAAAAAAGTAGTAACCTACCGTGACAAGTTATGGATTCGAAGTTACTTTTGATGCCATAACCACATTTTGGTTTGTATGCTTATATGTATTACTACTTTGGTCACTAGTTGATGCAAGTTCTACGTTGAAATATTATGAACTTATTATCTGTTTTGATGTAAGAATATTGCGTATATTTACTATGTAATGTTACATGTTAATTATAAGATGTGTGATTAATATAATATGTTGATTATAAAATGTGTGATTAATATAATATATGTTTATTATGAAATATATGTGTTTATATAAACTGTGCTATACATAAATTGTGGCTGCATATAGAAGTAGAACCTGCTATATATTGATTAGGAACTGAGCAAAATACAATAGCGTTTATAAAATGCTTATTAAAATATTTAACAGCGTTTATAAATCGCTAAGAAAAGATTAAACAGCGTTTTCAAAATGCTATATAAAGTTTTAACAGCGTTTAACAAATTTTCTTACAAAGACAAAGTTTTCACGGCAATACAATCATCTGCTATAAAATAGCACCCAAGCATTCCAGAAAACGCTGTAAATAAACATCATAGCAACAAAAGAAAGACTATAAAAGAGATCACAACAACGGAAAGAATGTAAAAAGTTAATATAGCATATTATAACCGCTATTGTATATATTTCTAAGCGAAGACGAACGCTAAGAAAAGAAATTTTGCTCATCAACAAAAACACTGTAAAACGTATAATGATATTAAAAAATGATATAAATACGTGGATTCTACATCGTTTTTTGTCTTGCTAGGTATATGTCTGACCTATAATGGCATGTTAATGTACGGTGTAGTTAAAAACGCTGTTAAAGGTTTTTATAGCGTGTTTGAAATGCTATGATAGCTACATTTTGTTGTAGTGCGTGCGTGTGATAACAAGTAACTTCTGAACACTATAGAGTGGGAATAATTGGGTTGACTCTCGTGTGAGTAGAATTGCACTCAAGAGATCAAAGGGATCAAATAAAGGGATGTAATCAACCAATTATGATGAATAAAATGAAGTACAAGCCAATGGGTTTTCAGTGTTTAGGAGAAGCTTCAGAGGCTTATGACAAGGACGCTTGTAAGGTAGTGAACATGTGGTTATGTGAAGTAACTATCTCCCAAAGGGGTTATGTGAAGTAACCAACTCCGAATGATTGCATGAAAAATAACTAAAGGGGTTATTCTGCATGTAAAATTACTAAAGGGGTTATGTGAAGTAACCAATTGCTAAAGGCTTTATGAGAGGTAACCAACAACTAAATGAACAAACGTTGATTGTATGAAAATTATGGATGCAAATGGTATGGGATGTTTAGTGCTAATGGTTGTCGATATAAAATACCCTAATTAACAAAAGAGTTAATTGGTTATTGTTACTTTTTGTACATGATGATATACATGTTATGTTGATGATGATGTTATGTTCGAGTTGGCAAGGGGAAAACCCATTTATTGTCTTGGTATCACTATCGTATTGTATTTTATAATGGAAACTAATATTATTCACACCAGACTATTGTTTGATCCTTTTTCCCCTATAAACCTAAGGGTTCTCACTTAAGCAGGTTGAGTTCATGTTGCTAGGTTAACAAATTCTTTGGATTGGCGAATAAAGAAGACGTTGATGAGCATAAAGCTATTAGCTATTTTGCTTTTGTTTTTTATGTACTCAACCAGATTATATAACTGGTTAAATGAATGTATTGTATTATAGATGTCAGCACATCATCACAATTCATGTTTTATCATAATATCCCTATGTTGCAATCGATGGGTTTAAAGATATTAAAAGCTTATTGAATATTATATAAAGTTGTTTAGTTGCTATATTTACTTACGTCGTGAAATATAAATCGTTCTCATTTTGCTGCTTGAAAATTTTCGGGTAACGATTACATCATAATCGAAATTCATTTTCAAGTCTCAAACCGAGGAATGTTATAACTTGATATCAGAGCTTAGGTTAGGGACACCTAAGTTAAATAGAGCTAAATAAGAACATAAGTTTTGTTTAGATAAGAAAAACTTAGGGAAGGGTATATGCTATATAACTTACTTTGTGATGCCTTGATATCACTAACATCTAAAATTAGTGACAAATGGCATCAAAATACGCTAGCATACCAGTCTCTGCTATCAAAACAGTGTGTCATTGGTTATATAATTCAAAGTCTAAAACTATGAACGAAAAGATGAAACTTCACAGTGAAATTAAATAACAATATATATATATATATATATATATATATATATATATATATATATATCAACAAAGAATAACATACAAGGCCCGATGTAACAAATAAACATCCTCAACTTCATAAATATTATTATTAAATTTATAAATAGTCCAACTGTGACATGGGAGAAATATACCAAAATATACTAGCTAAACAACCTATAGATGTGGCATGCACCTAGACTTCTTTCTTTTGATTTCTTCTAACTACAAACTTTACAGACACACACACACACACGTTTGGACTGTGACTTATCCTATGTGTGTGTGTAAGAAGAAGATAATCAACTATGTTTGGAATGTGACTTATCCTATACACTCAGCCTAACCTAAGGGATCCTGCGGCTACTACATAGGGTAAGACTGCATAACACATACCCTTTCAGGATCATGTACACATAGTTTTATTTCATGCTCTTCTCCTACGTCAAATACTTGTTAGCATATAACATTGCATGACAATGACAACAAGCTTCAGACATAGCATGGGAAAAAATCATATTCAGCCATGCAACCAAAATCAATCATCATAAATAAATAAAGGGTAGCAATAATAACAACAACACACAAACATCAGACATCACACAAATATGACAATACTTAACGTATAATGCCCCGGCCAGCTCTATTGGTCGAATTATTGAAGGAAGTATATCACCAATAGCTTGGATCAAAAGGCATGGAAGGAGCGATATCTCGTATATACTACTTTGGTCAACATAGATATGTTACAATACCTGAAAACATTTGAATATTATGTAATTTGTCTCAACATAAAACTACATATATGAGTTGTCCAGACTGAATAATATAGTACCAAAGACACAATTGAGAATAAACCCAACTAACATGATTCGAAGTGAATGGAAATAATGGAGATTATCATGTCATATCTCAAATCATCGTATCAATGCATGAATTTAAATAAACTAAATAAGTGCACTTTATTCCTTGCTTGATAGAATACTGAGACCTACGTCTGCATTTGGATCCTTTGTTAAAATTGATTGAATTAACAAAGGACCTTGATATCATGCTATTTACTCTCTGTTGTCATTTATGTTAAAAATTCTGTAATTTTATTGTGTTAACACTTATCGTTATTCATGGTAGTTTCAAATATTAATGCCTATTATTGTTTATGTTAGGTTTTACTTTACCGACTACTACTATAATTGAATGTTGACCTTTAATATATTGAACGAATAATGAGAACATTATTTCAATTGTCCTATGTTATTTATACCTTATTATTCACACTATAAGTGTTCGAAAATATGTTGTTCTTTTTAAAGAAATATATAATTTCAGTACAATGAAGTAATAAATTTCAAACATGTCATGTGAAATACTAATTTTAAGAAACTATTTTAAAGGTCGTACCAATAGCGGATTTCTAAAAAAAATAAGCGAGTCTTGCGCAACATAATAATGAAAGCATGCTTGAATTTGGGTAATGCATAAAACTTGAGCCGCCAAAGAGCTTAATATGGGTATATACGTCAACCAGAATTGACATACATTTCTCGACCTTAATTTCATGGTACTAATTTATTATTACTTATATCATGATTATTAGCATGTTTATTTCATTCCTATTAATGTTATCCTTATAATCCACATATCAATAAATTTCACCTAAAGAGCGGTCATATTTATTTTAAATAATATAAAAATATCATATTAGTAGTCGAATTCAAATAACTTGAGCGAGAGCACTTTATATCTTATGCTTCTAAAAAATGAAGGTTAAAATTTGAATTGTTCTCGAAATTTCAGTAAGTTAACAAAAGATCTTAATACATTGCTATTGTCCTCCCATCCAATAAATGCACAACTTTTTTATATTTATTTTCTAGCATTGATATTTATTGTTGTTTGCATTATAATTAAAGATAAATATTTTAACCTTTTAATACTTTTTTCGTTCCGTTAATTTATTTCAAGTCATGTACAATATATAATTTACATCTTGATATTTTTTTTTGGCACGTATTTTGACTCTATTTTCATTAAAGCTTGTAGTGGAGTCAAATAACAAGCCATTACATAAATACGTTGTCCTTATTTGGAAAATTGAAGAAACCACTAATCCACTCCTTAAATTGTTCTTTGAGTTAAACGTGATTACTATGGCATCCATTTTTCCCTATGTCAACTCATTTGTTATCGAGTTTACACATTATCATATCCTGATTTATGAACTATATCAGTTTCCATGTTATTGTATTTGTGTGTTATTCATTACTTTATTGGCCATTGCACATTACTATTAAACATCCATGTACACACAAAACACACACACACACATATTTATATATATGCAAACGCACATATATATGGTAGCATAGAAACAGATTTCTTTCTATGATATCTACACACTAATTGAATGCAATTTGAAATTTCTCCGTATTTTACTCTAAGTCTTGCATTTTATATGAATGAAAATTACTTCTCAACTTAACAAGGTATTAGATGATTTTAACAACTATTTATTTCCCACGTATGTATTAATTTCGTGTATGTAACAAAGGCCCGCACTGGTTGTTGTTACTACAATTTAAGAGGAGACTCATTTAAACATTGACCAGTTTTATTAACCCCCCATAATTTATTTCACACCCCATTAAAATTACCAATTAATCGTTTATCATTTTACCCTTATCAAATTGGAACTGGTGTTTGTTTATTTCTAGATTAATATTTTAAGATGAATTAAAAGTCAACAATGTTTATTTCTAGTTTATGTTTTGGGATAAATGAAGAAATGACAACTCGAGAATAATAAAAATGCTTTCATTATTGAAGTGATTCTCTTTAGTAGAATTCATATTTAAATAATAATTCAATGATGATTGTCCTTCAATTTTTTCTTGTTGGTAGCGGTAGACTGAACAAAAAACGTCTAATCAAAAGTGAGAATTTTATATATTTACCTTAGATTTCGTTAAAATCTAATGCAAGCTATGAATTTATCAAAACCTAAGGAGATTTGAGTTTGGAATTGAGCAGTACCTAGTGTAGAGCATGCTAGGAGTTGATCAATATGTAATGCGCAAAATACTAGGAGTTGATTAATACATAGTGTAGTGCATACTAGGAGTTGATTCAATACCTAATGCGGAGCACACTAGGAGTTGATCAATACCTAGTGTGGAGCACATTAGGAGTTGATCAATACCTATTTTGCTTCGTACTACGAATTAACTAAAACCATGCTAAACCAATATGATATTAAGTTCAAACAACAAGATAATCATGTAGCACTGAATGAAAGAAAAATACTGCAGGGATACAGTTGATATAAAATGGAGTGGAGAAGGTAATTCATGATGTGGAAATTTTATTTAGGAAACATTGTAGTGAGATGTAGCCCTAGATATCAGCGTCTAAATAATTTTTAACTTTAGCTTCGTCTATTCTTACCCCGATAATTACTTTTCACTCCGTTTATAATAATAAAATTTTAATTTCATTTTCGTCCTTAGCAATTAATTAGATATTTCTTCCCAACGTGTCTCTTTATGTACCACCTTTTAGTGGTTAAAATTTTGAAAGAGATATTTCTTTCCAATTAGTTAAAATGCACATCATCAAGTTACTTTGCCTAAAATTGAACAATACTTTGACTAATCAAAACCCAAACCAAAACTAGCACTTTGACATGAAGGCCAATCGTTCAAGAAACCAAATTAGTGAAGAAAAGTTGGAGATTTACCATGCTGTTATTTGGATATTCTCTCCGACCGTCTCTCTCTATTACGGGTTGAGTAAAGAAAAAACCGGGTGAGAATTTTATTTTAAACGTAGTGGAGTGGGAAAAGCAATTATTGTGTGACAATTGAATAAGTCTTTTTATTTTTTATTTTTGGTTTGGCCCATATCCAAATTGTAGAGTATCTAGGGCTGTTATGGTAACGGTAAATTTACCATTACCATATCATTACCAGTTAATCGGTTACCATTTTAAAGTAAAGTCGGTATACCACCATAATCAGTACGGTAACAGTAAATTTACTATTTATTACGGTAAAACATCGGTAATATTTTTTCAAAACCAGCGGTAACGGTAATTTGCCAGTTCATTCATAATACATTGATATTCGTGTAAGATGTTGTATTACGGGCATTTATAAGCAAGAAAACAGTTCAATTTATTTCAGTAATTCAACTCAAATGATGATAAATACACTTCTTTTCTATGTCCTTTATTAAGTGATCCAATGAGATATACAATGAAGCACAGTGTAAAAATATATCAACTTATTAATTTTCTAGACAAACAGTAATTTACCATTACCTGTGCAAGGATTACCGGTTTATCGGTATATCAGTCATTGGTATACCAGTCAACCGGTAACGGTAAACAATTTTAGTTACAAATGGTAACGGGATTGATTAACATAACAGCCGCAGGAGTATCACTGGAAAATGACCTTCATAAAACAAACTCTTGAACATACCCAAACTAAACCCTAGTTTAGTTTTGCCGCCATTTTCCTCAGTCGCTTCCGCCGCAAATCCGACTTAATAAATGACAAAAGAGCTGCCTTCGTCGGAGGCGGAAAAAGAACCCGTGCTTCCATGGGTGCGAAAGCCAATCAACATCGACGAGGTTGATAAATGTACTGTCGATACTCTTCCTGGGTTGGATCCTAGGTACCATGAGATATTTTTCTTCAGTAGTTTCATTAACTTAACATTTATTGCTATCAGACTTAAACCTTTTGGGTATACAATCTTCGAGTTTGTCAATGTTGAAATCATTGCATGTTTGTTTTTGTTACTCTACTTCAATTTTTTTTCCTGAATCCAAAGTCTTGGATAATAAAAAAACAGGGAAGTGCTCATGTTTCTTCCTTAGTTGATATGTTAATTGGTCTAAATCTGTTTGATGTGCAGTTATAAACAACAATTCATACAGTAGTATTGTGCTTTTATTTGTTGAATTTGTTTTCGGTTTGTATTAACTACAAAGTCTACATATCATATACTGTATTCTTGCAATTTGAAGTGAAAGTAATATAAATCATGTGATTATTAGACAGGGTTTGATTGAATTTGTATGATGTTGTTAAGCCAGTTCCTTTTTTCTTACCACTTTTAGGTTGAGGGAAGCATTGAAAAGAATGAGCATTGAATCACTTTTTCGAGTCCAAATGGCAGTATGGCAAGAAACAATTGGGTTTGGTGCATTTGAGCGCGATATTTGTGTCAATTCACCAACAGGAAGTGGGAAAACGCTGTCGTATGCGCTGCCGATAGTCCAGATGCTTTCCACCAGAAAAATAAAGTGCTTGCGTGCATTAGTTGTTGTTCCTACACGCGATTTAGCTTTGCAAGTACGTGACTAAGTTTTTTTTTTGATTAGTATAGATCTTGCTAAACTTATAAGCTTTGATGCCTACTTGCGTTTCTTGTAATAATATACATTCAGCACTAAAAATTTCTTGTTGTATATTAATTGTTATGCAAATTGGTTGATATAACGCTTGATTTAGTAATTTAATTTATGAACTCGTTCAATATTCATACTTGCGTAACATCAACAGATTAGTGCGAAGCCAAATATAATTTTTGTAGAGAATTACATGTCCTAAGGACATAACTAGGAATTTATGTCACCCTAGGTTCTCCGCAATATGTTGAGAAAAGACAGACTTGTGTATGTTTATATCATGATTTCGAAAATTGATTTGCACTATGGCCCTAGTTCGATAGGCATCCACATATGTCATATCCGTACACAGCCTTATCAATGTGTGATCGTGTGCATGTGTTTTTATCTAAACTTTTTTAGGAAAAATAGTGTTCCTAACAAACTATTTTACCCTGTCATAATAGAAATCCCAACATTTTGACGATTTTCAAATTACTAATTGCTTATCAAAATGTGTTGTGATTTGTGAAAAGTGTGCTTAAACAGTGCTTAAACGAAACTTTGGTACTGGGTGTTTAAGTTTATACAGATTTTGACTCTAAAAACTGGAAAGCTCTTAAGCATGCCTAATTGTTATTTATTAGCATCTCAACTCACTTATTACTTGTTAATATAACCTAAATTATAAGAGTTGCTAAAGGGGAAAATGCTATTTCGACTTCACATCGACCTGGATATGCATGTCTATTGTAACAAACATGTGTGGTGAAAAGTGCAATTAAGCAATGCTTAAATGAAACTTTAATACTTATCACTTAAGTTTAGTGTCTCGCCTCACTTATTACTTATTAGCATAAGTGAATCTATACAAGTTGCAGAAAGAGGAAAAATGCTAATTTTGATTCCACACCAACATGGATATGCATGTCCATAGCAAATAGATTGACAAACTAGAAAATCTATCATAGAGATATACGTTTCATGATAGCTAAATTCTCCTTTTAGAAAACAATTATTCGAAGAAAAAACACTTAATTTGACGAAGATTATTATAACATTCTTCTCTGTTACTTGTAAATAATTATAAGTGCAACACAATCTTTGGAAAAGTAATCATGAATATTTGTCATTCAAAAAGGATGACAATATCTTTCTCTATTACAAAAGCATCGTAAAAAAGATATGTTTTATAAAAGTAGACTTGGTTACCAAGGTTTCAAATATCAGATTTCGATCACGACTCATCTCGAAGAATTCATAGATGAGATCAGAATTTTAAATCTTCATCTCGTCCGAGATCTCTTCCAAGGTCCCTTTTTTACACTTAAGCGAGACACAACTTCAAACGTATTTTTAATCCAATTTGACGCTCATCTCATTCGAGATGTTAGGATCACAACCCGAAATATAAACTGAGATATCAGTCCAAGATTGTCTCAAATCTGTGATTTATATGCTTGCATGAGATCTCGTATTTGGTGGGATCTCGAATGAGGTAAATGTAGCTTTAGTTTCTATCTTAGATTTATGTCTCAGATTCAAAAGTTCATCTCAAACTATCTCGAAGTATGTTTTATTTACGGAATTAATTTGTGTATACACCTAAATTTGTATGTGAGTTGCAAAATTTAATGTAGCGGTATAGAACGAAACTTCAAGCGCAAAGCACAAAAGATCATGGTAGTAAACCAAAATGAAATCAAGTTTTCTTCATGCATATGTTATCCTCCTTAACATTATGCTTTGAATCCTTTGTAGATCAATGAACCTATGAAAATGCTCCTATAAGAAATACCAATCCTCTTAATAATTCATTATAACATTACCGTTCATTATTTTAAAGGTATCAGTCCACTCGTCTACCATTCATTCGTGGTTTTTTGGTGCCAAGATGATTTTTTTTATCTTGAACCAAACTTCGATTTGAGTAAAAAATAAATTCAACAATCAAAATTTTGTTTATTCATGCATAGCACCCAATATTCTAGTTAACCACAATTCAACTAAAATTATATACTTGTTGATGATATTGCAACTAAAAGCTAACATTAGAAAAATAAAATAATTAATAACATCCCAATTCAAGAATACTGTAAAACAAAGTAAAATGATAACTTATATTCCTCGTGCTTTAATTAAGTTATATTTATAAGCAAAATGAGAAGATAACTTAGAATCTTCTTGCTTGGATTTTCTGCAATTCAAAACAAAAGTTATTCCTATTTATACTGCAATTAAAAAGATAACTTTAAAGCAAAATTAGTTTATAAGTTTTGCAGAAAGCAATTTGGAATCTTTGAATTGAATTTACGAACTTAAATTCAATCAACTAAATTTACAAAAGCCAAACATGAAATAGATTGAATGTAATGAAAAGTGAAAAAAGAATAACAAGAATTTTGTGGTGTGGGTAAAAAGTGAATTAAATATGATATATTAGAGTAAGTTATGAGTTGTTATAGTCAAGTTAGAAGAAATAATATATGTTCCATTAATATATTATATATTTCACGAGTCTCCCATTGTTCAAATTAAAAATTCATGAACTTGGGCTAGATCTCGTTCGAAATCTTGGTGAAAATTTTCAAAGTTCGTTGAGATTCTGTTCAAATGAGATTCAAAAGAAATTTGATGTTTCGAATCGTCCAAGCCACCAAAATGAGATCTCGGTCGAGATGAATGAGATTTAAAAGCTTGATTATATCACTCAATTATTAAGATTAGCCTTTAAAAAATTAAGCAGTGCTTAAGTACCAACGCTTAAGCACTGTTGTGTGAGGCGACAATTTTTGTCTTGTCTCTTGTCCAGTACAACATGGATGTTAATCGTGTATTTAATATGTACTTCTGTAATTGAACTGTTTATATTGTCTGTTAATTCCAAGTTCTATGCAATAAATACTTTATGAGTAAATATTTTATGAAAACAAACATTTTTTGACTGATGTTTACAGAGTATTAGATCATTATTCTAAATAAAAAGTAAAATCTTACGCTTTTGATTTCGTCTATATTAATGCTCTCCAGTTTCAATTCAATTCTAAAAATACCGACTAAAACGTTAACTCAAATCATGATCCAAAAAAATCTTTCAGTTCATGTTGAAGTAAAAAATATACGAAGATAATTGTTTGAATCTGCAATTTAATTTAATAATTTAGAAAAATAGAATAGAAGAGATAATTAAGCTCTAGGACTCGAACGTCTATGCTGTTAGAGGCAGAGCAGAGCGCTGTATGCTAAGATGAGATTTAGAGTTTAGGCGGAGTCCAGGCGGAGCCTGGACAAAAATAGACGTTCGTCATATATATTTTGTACAAATGGCATTCACATTAAATAATTACAAAAAAAAACTAATTCTTTACTAAAGTGTATTGATGTTGATTAGATGATCACTACTTATTAGTTTACTATAAATGATCTACATACATAATTATATGTATGTATGTATATGTGTGTGTACGCAAACACTTGTAAATGTTCGTCAGTAAATTTAAAATTGAATCAAGTACTTTTATAATTTATAGAAGTAACAAAATTTATATTAGTAAAGTTTGTGTCATGACAATAATTGAATATTTATATACCAAATGATCTTAAAAAACTAAAGTACAATACTGGCGAATAATTTAAATTTCATATAGTTAGTTATATTGTGTTTGATTTAGAAATTATTTAAAAATAACTTTCAAAAGGCTAACACAATTAGGATAAAAAATTACAAAATCGGTAAAATTAAATTTCAAAGAATTAAAAAACCAGAGAGTAAATTTTATTTTCAAATATAAAGAAGAATTGTTATTATTTATTAATTGATTGTTTGTATATTTTAAAAAGATACGGAGAAACGATTCAAACATTGAAATTCTTGAAATACAAAGATCTACAATAAACAAACATAGTAACCGGATGATTTTATTGTAAGTGTATTTAATTCAGTCAAGTAAAAAATAAATTTATACTAAAAAGACCTATTTTCTGGCACCCTACGAAAAGTTCAGAGTGCTCAGACAGCGTCTCGGACAAAGGACGTAATAAAGCACTGTAATAGAAAGGCGGGACATTAAAATTGCAAAATAGCGCCTAATCGGCGCTCAACGATGCCTCGGCGGTGCCCTTGACAACATAGTCGAACATCAACCAATCTAAAAAAATATAAATTATCTCACACACACACATACATACAGTATAACTATTGAGACACAAAATGAAGCACAAGTTTTGACATGATAAATTTCAGTCGCTGGATCTCTTTGTCGAAGGTTGAAATCGGGGGAAATCTAGTGGCCTGTTATGTCACATCTACCATCCACGATTTAACTCCAGCTTTGTTTTGAACTTTACGATTTGAATTCCATTTTGAATTTGACTCAAATCAACTGTTATGTACTTGGTACATTTGGGGTCTAATGCTAAATATGAAAAATATTGATGTCATAAGATATAGATATGCATAATTTATTTATTTTCAGGACCAACTGTTTTAGAGAAGTCTTCATTTGCTGCCATTGCACTAAGTAACTCTCTTTTTCCATACATGTATGTTGGGATACATAAAACACCAACTTGAGTTTTTACTTTTCTTCTGCAGTTATTAGTTGTGCTGCAATTAGCAGTGAATATTTGACATACCTCTTGAGTAAACGTTTGGATGTTTTGGTGCGAACCTGATTTTGGACCCATAAAATCTCAAAATTTACCATTATGTGGATTTTCATATCCTTGTAATTATAGCCTTGTGACAAACATTGTGAATATTGAAAACTAAATGTAAATGAGCTTTTGTTGATTAGAGTAAATGAAGCAGCCTTTGAAAATACATAAAAATACCAATCCAAGTTTCAAATAGAGAAATACTGGTAAAAAAAACAGAGCTTTATAGTTTCTATGAACTTGACTTGAAGTTCCATCCAATAAATTACAGGAACTGCTAATTATAATAGGTAGGTATAAATAGAGTTATGGCAGCTCCCACAGGGGATGCTGTCCCTAATCTGGAGATACTTTAGAATGTTAACATGGAGGCACATCTGGGCACATGAGTGACATGATTATGTTAGTATGTAACTGAAAGGAATATTAAAGTTCAGGATTTCTTAATCTTACCCCATTTTTAAATGAATTATAATCCATGTCTACATATAGCCTGTTATAAACAGGTTGATATTGTAAATGTCATTAAATGTACTGTGAAAGGAACTACTTAATTTCCTTAAACCTCTTTTTATATGTGTTTATTGCCTTGAAAAATGTATATGTAGGTTAAAGAAGTTTTCTCTGAAATTGCTCGTGCTGTGGGATTAACTGTTGGTTTGGCAGTTGGTCAATCCTCCATCACTGATGAAATTTCACAAATCATTAGAAAGCCTAAGCTTGGGATGACATCACCTTTCGATCCAGAGGATTTAAATGCAGAGCTATCAAGCGCTGTTGACATATTAGTGGCCACTCCAGGAAGATTAATGGATCACGTCAATACTACAAAAGGGTTTAGTTTGAAACATTTATGTTATCTGGTAAGTAGTGATTTTGACAGTAAATAATTGTACTTTGTCTCCAAACTTCTTTTCCACATTATTATTTTTATGTTAGCTTCCTTGTATTTGAATCAAAGCTCTTTGGATATATCACTGTAAGTATATTGCCATTTTGTTTTCTAACATTCCTATTTGAAATTCATCTGGTGTTTGATTTAATTGCAACAATCGATCAATCTTTTATGCCGCAAAATGCATTTCCATCATATGTTGCTGTTATTTCCCTTTGCAGGAACATGATGAAGAATTGACAAAACTCAGCTTGAATTTTTATTAATCACCAGCATCCCTATTTATAATACATACCCAAGACTCTATCTGAAATAGCAGAAAATCTTCCGAAGATATTTCCCTTATCACATACCACTCATAACATCTAATCATAAATTGCGGAAACATCAGGAAATCTTCCGTAGATATTTTCCTTATCACATACCACTCATAACATCTAATTATATATTGCGGATATAGCAGGAAATCTTCCGAAGATATTTCCTTTATCACATACCATTCATAACATCTAATCATATATTCTAAATATATCATAATATCTTAATCATATATTCTAAATATATCTCAATATTCCCCCTCAAGTTGGAGCATGAGATTCAAAAATGCCCAACTTGGAGAGAAGAAAATCAAATTGAGCCTTGCCGTTGTCTTCTAGACCCCGTATCTCATTCTTCATGGAACGACGCCACTCATCGGATTTCATGGCTTCTTTAAATGATTTAGGGCCCTTACCCTTAATTATGGCTGAGGAGTGATTGGAAAGAGGAGAACGATAATTTACAGAAAAATTGTCACAATTTATGTAATGTGCTAGAGGACAAGGAGTACCTGAGAAGTGATTGGAAGGAGGAGAATCAGAAGATGGACCATTAGCAAAAACCGTATGTGTCACAAAATCTCGATACAGAACATTTGGGAAATTTTCCCGAAGACTACGACCCATTTTCTGTGGACTAGTAGACTGATCCGAAGCAGAACCATGCGCAGACCCATTATCATTAATCAAAAGATCAACATCCTCATCTTCATAAATTATTTCAGCAAAATCTTGATGAATATCATGATCATTATTCTCACTAGATATTATATTGACATCTTCCGAACACCCAAACGAGAATACCTCCTCTACAAATTTCACATCTCTAGACACGAAAAATTCCTTTGTATAAAG
This sequence comes from Allium fistulosum, assembly GCA_030737815.1. Classification (NCBI taxonomy): domain Eukaryota; kingdom Viridiplantae; phylum Streptophyta; class Magnoliopsida; order Asparagales; family Amaryllidaceae; genus Allium; species Allium fistulosum. Next base: position 283,535,759 of record CM060904.1, on the reverse strand, counting down.
ATCAAATAATTTCCCTTAGTCTTTTGATTATGAGCAAAGCACAAGCACCCAAAGGTTCGAATAGCACCAAAAGAAGGTGGTTTACCAAAAAGTATCTCAAAAGGTGTTTTATTTTGTAACATGGAAGAGGGTGTACGATTAATTAAATGAGCGGCAACAAGAACACATTCATCCCAAAAATAGTAGGCAAGTTTGCTTGAAAGCGTAATGCCCTACCCACATTCAAAATATGTTTATGTTTTCTTTCAACTCTTTCATTTTGTTGTGGAGTACTCACACACGAAGTTTGAAACAAAATTCCAGTTGCATTAAAATAATCAATCAAACAATTAAATTCAGTTCCATTATCACTTTGAACGACTTTAATTGTTTGAGAAAATTGCCTATCGACCATAGCAACAAAGGACATAAACATTTGAAACACTTCTAATTTTTCAACCAACAAATAAATCCAAACTGCTTTTGAAAAATCATCAACTATTGTCAAAAAATAACGGGCCCCACACGACGAAACGTGTCGATACGGATCCCACAAATCACAATGTATTTTCTCAAAAATTCTAGAAGCTTTATTGTCATTTAAAGAAAACTTGTTTCTAGGATGTTTAGCACACATACATACTTCACACCCTTTATTTAAACTATCTTTATTATTTTTGACGTGAGGAATTAACTTAACTACTTTTTTGGAAGGATGCCCGAGCCGACGATGCCACAACTCCAAATTTGATGTTGTTTCAACTGTTGACACAAATTCCGGTTTGCTAAAGTAGTACAGTCCATCTCTCCTAACTCCCGTTCCAATCAGCTTCTTCGTTTGGTCCTGTATAGCACAAGTATGAGAATCAAATTGGACAACAGTTCGTAAATCATCATTAAGTTGAGAAACAGAAATTAAATTGCAACTTAAGTTTGAAACATAAAGTACTCCGGTGAGAGTAATTTTGTCCGACACACATACGGATCCCACCAAAGTAGCCATCACTTTTTCACCATTGGGCAAACCAACAGAACACTCAAGATTTTGTGTGTCAAATAACCATGAACGTTGCCCTGTAACATGATGGGTTGCTCCGGTATCGATAATCCATGAAGTATCATCAAACTTACCATTCGATCGATTTTTGGGAATTTTACTGTTACCAATCACGCCCGAAATAGCTTTCCACTGCTCATTCGTGAACAATTGACCCAAGGCCGACACCGTCGACGAATTGGATGCGATAGAGGAGCTGCTGCCGGTAGCCGCATTAGCGCGTACTTGCCCCCTACCTTGCCCAGCGGAGCTGCCTCGTCTGCCATTGAACCAACCATCGGGGTATCCATGAAGCTTGTAACACCGGCTAACCTCATGGCCTGTTTTCTTGCAGTGGCTGCAAATGGATTTCGTCCAGCAACTTGAGGCCTCATGGCCCTGCTTCTTGCACTGAGAACACGTCGGTCTATCAGAGGTTCCTCGGCCCCGACCAGCCCCTGTATGTACAGCGAAACCGACTGCTTCAAAGGACTTTTGCTCGACTTCCTGCTTCGATTGACGAACACGTTCTTCTTGTGACACTAATTGATAAGTTCGATCAAGATTAGAGAGAGGATCTTGAGAGAGAATATGTGTGCGCAAAGGACCATAAAATTCAGAACAAAGGCCCATCAAAAAATCGTGTAATTTGGTCTGTGCTCGTCGTTCCTCATGTAATCTGCCAGCCGAGCACGAGGAACAACAAGAACAAGAGATTAAAGGTTCATGGTGATCCAATTCTTGCCACAAAGCGTGCAATTTACCATAGTAAACCGAAACATGCATCGTCTTTGTCTGCTCACATCGCGCAATTGAAGATCGTAATTGTTGAACCCTAGGTCCGTTTGTTTGAAAAAAACGTTGCTTGAGATGATCCCAAAAGGGTTTAGCTTTCCTGAATTTTGACAAAGAGGACCTAACCTCGGGGTTGATAGTATTCGAAATCCAAGAAATAAGCATAGCATTAATCGCGGTCCAATCGGACTTTGTACAGGGAGGCGCTGGTGCAAGGATACTGCCATCAAGAAATTCAAACTTGCGTCGGGCTTCTAATGCCGTCTGAATATTAGCCGTCCAATCGTCATAATTATCGGCCTTGAGTCGAGTGGGTATAATGAAGTCTCCTGGTCTATCTTGTGGGCCAAAATAAGGGGAATTGGTTTCAATTTTAGGCGGTGGAGGAGGCGGTGGATCTTCAACACCAGGCATGACAAATTATTCTTGAAGAAAAAAATCGTTCTCTGGCTCTGATACCATGAAGAATTGACAAAACTCAGCTTGAATTTTTATTAATCACCAGCATCCCTATTTATAATACATACCCAAGACTCTATCTGAAACAGCAGGAAATCTTCCGAAGATATTTTCCTTATCACATACCACTCATAACATCTAATCATATATTGCGGAAACAACAGGAAATCTTCCGAAGATATTTTCCTTATCACATACCACTCATAATATCTAATCATATATTGCGGAAACAGCAGGAAATCTTCCGAAGATATTTCCCTTATCACATACCATTCATAACATCTAATCATATATTCTAAATATATCATAATATCTTAATCATATATTCTAAATATATCTCAATACTATTTCATTGACTTTGCCATACTGCTGTAAAGATAACAATATGCAATTTAATCAGTGTATTGTTACCTGGGTTTTTAATATTTTTATTTGATTTAATAGATACTTTATGAATCATAGGATAGTATGAGTCATTGACACTATGTTTATGCTACTATGCATCTAAGAGGTAGAACTGTATGTTAATTTATTCTAAGAAACATTGATAAAACCGCTGTGTATTGTAGCAGCAATTAAAAGATCTACTCCAATAGAATAGATACATTGATTGCTCATTTTCCTTTTATTTCCATCTCAATTTTCTATTTACATTTATATTTACATTTACATTTTAAGGTGGTTGATGAAACTGATCGGTTGATAAGAGAGGCATATCAGTCGTGGTTGCCAACTGTTCTACAACTTGTTGGTTCTAATGATTGTGCACAAAATTTTCAATCTTTGTTTGGCACTCTTAGTACAATGAGAATTTGGTAGGCTACACCTATTTTCTTCTTTACATCCATGTTTAAAATTTTGTTCTTACCACTATTTTTTTCCTTCTTTCTGTTTGTTATTTGCAGCGGTATAGCAAGAGGTTTTAAGGGTAAAACATATCCTAGGCTTGCAAAAATAATTTTGTCTGCAACGCTAACTCAAGATCCCAGTAAGCTTTCACAATTTGATTTGCATCATCCATTACTGTTGAAAAGTGGACACAAGCGCTATCAGTTACCTGAAAACCTTAAATCATATATACTGGTTTGTTCCTCTTTTTCTTCGTTTCATTCACATATTTGAAGTTATTTTGAAATTTGGTGTATTTCAGTGTGTATATTTTGTTTCTATTGAAAGAAAGTAACCATAGTATACTTCCAATTATTGTGATATCATCTACATGAAAAGTCACATTCTCTATTTTGTTTATTTGATGAAAACTTTTTCGCTAATTTATGTGAAATACCAACAATACCTACAAGATTATAATTTTCACAATCTTTATCTTTCAAAATGCTGAAAGATTTCCCACAAATGCATCTATTTACAGGTTTGTGAAACAAGTATGAAGCCACTACATCTCGTCTCTCTTCTAGAAATTCTGAAAAGAGAGAAGTGCATTGTATTTACTTCATCGAAGGAATCAACTCTTAGAGTTACCACTTTGTTGAAAAAGTTTGAAAATTTACCTTTCAAATTTTGTGAGTTCTCAAGTCGGCAGCCTCAGCCTGTCCGGAAGTAAGTGAATATTTTGATAGTTATGACTGGATGAGCAATGAAATGGTAGTTAATTGATCAGATTATGTAAGTCAATTCATGATGCTTACAAGTATGTAAGGAGGCATTTAGACTGTTTACAAATGCGTTAAGAAATAAATTCAAAGCAAACACGGAGCTTGGACGAATCATTTTTGGCGTTTTAAAGAATTTTAGGTAGTGTTTGGCTTGAAAATGAGTTTTGTGTTTTGCGTTTTCAATATGCGTCAATTGGTGTGGAAGAGGAGAGTGGGTTGGAAAATCCTAGTCATTTCAATAAGGGGGAGGGAAAAGATAAATTTTGATATTTCACAAAAGACGGAAAACACAAAATGTCATTTTCACGTTTACATGTTCAAAACGCAAAACACAAAACTTGTTTTCAAATCAAACACTACCTTAGACTTTTGCATAATGCTGCAGCAGACTTCGAAAGAAGAAAGTATGCAACCAAATATGCATTCCATTTAAACTGGACTGGATTTTAGATTATTCCTATCATCCTGAATATTTAACTGCCGTAATTTATAGAGACACTTCGGAGTTACAAAGAAAACCCGATTTGATGGGTCTTCAAAAATTCCTTAACTTCACATTCACTCTTGGGCTACTTCATTAATTATGAAAATTCCCCATTGTTTGTTATTTCATGTCTTCAAGGGAGTTCTTAGCTTTCATTTGATTACCATATAAGCATGAGCTGTGTGTGAAAATCAAGTCAATTTACGTAGTGGATCATTTGTTCTATTTGACAGGCAAAAGTAATTACTATTTGCAGGAGGGCATTGAAGGGTTTTAGGGAAGGAAAAGTTAGTGTGCTTATTGCTACAGATGCATTTGCAAGAGGAATGGACGTCATTGGAGTAGAAAATGTTATAAACTATGACATGCCAACTTTTACTAAAACCTATGTGCACCGTGCAGGTCGCACTGCTAGAGCAGACCAAAATGGCTGCTGTTTCACCCTCATGAGCAAAAGCCGGGTAAGAAAATCGTTTGCACATTGTGATGTCATTTTATATTTTCACCGTGTAATTATTTTACTCCAGGATGCCTATATGTTATTTAGAAAATAAACACTGAAGAAATTGTTTATATGAATTTTTTTTCTCTTGAAGATAAATAAAATTTGTGATTCCTTCATCTATTCAGCTGAGCTTTTGGATTTAATGTCAGTGGGCTTTTTTGGACTATAGTAATATGCTAAATCTAGTGTTTGAACTTTGAACCAAGGTTTGAAGATTTAAAATTAAGTTTCCGTTTTGGTTGTTTGAGACTACTTGAACTCCACTCAGTTTTATAAATTTCAAAGTTCCAATTCCTATTTTGATTTCAAATTTTGGTACTTCAGCGTATAAAAATACATTAGTAAATGTTGCATGTTGTTTGTATTTAGGATAATGAAATACGTATTCTCTTTCGATGTTTATCAATAGGATTTAAAAGGTTAATTTAACTATTTGTACCTGTTTTATGTTTTTCCTCCTAAATTGGGTTGGATTCGACCAAAGTATAATGTTTCTTTCACTTGTTTTTTATGCACTCTTCTTTATTACTATTACCCTACCCAATTTTTATCTTTTTTTTATCAGCCTGCAATTATTTGCATTTTTTTGCTGTTGAAATCCTGCCTTTTTAGCACCTTAAATACAGAATTGGAATTTAGACATGACTCCATTTTGTTCGTCATCTGAACTTTATCGGGATGGGTGAAATCCAGTGCACCAATGAGAATCTTGGTCCATGGTTTAAATATCCAATATATATATCCTCCACAAATACACTGAAAATAACCACTTCTTTTTTATATTAATAAAAGGGGGAATTAATTTAAAGGACAAAGATTTGTATATTTTTTGCCTCAAGGACACAACCTCAATATTTTTACCATAAGGACAAACATTCTCCTAAAAATTATTCATAAGGACAAATATTTTCCAAAATTGTTCATAAGGACAACAAAACTGCTACCAAGCTAAAACTGATACCTAAAAACTGCTACCGATAACTACAAACTGATACCTACAAACTGCTATCAATGACTAAAAACTGATACTTAAAAAAGGTTGTCCTTCAGGATAAAATATTGAAGGCCTGTCCTTGAGGCAAAAACGCTGAACATTTTTGTCCTTAACAATAATTTCCTGTTAATAAAAACATATGAATCAAATGTTAGATGGTGCAAAATATCATGTTTATCAGTATGCCACCATTGAAAATGAATATGTTAAATTGCTGAATTATCCTACATCCATAAAAACGAGCGAAATGATTAATATATATTTGTTATAACTGTAAAAAAGACGAGCAATATTGTTTTGGTTCTCTAAACTGTAGAGAATTAAAAAAAGAATATGTGAATTCGTTTTTATACAATATAATCTTCATTTTATGAATAAATATTAACTATGTTGGTTTCATTTATATAAAATTCAAATTAGTCAATTTTAGTTGAGAGGACTTGAATATTAATGTAAATAAACTAATCTGAATGAGAATTTAAATGTACTTGAATGTTAAATAAAAGGAGATAATTATGAAGAGCAAATTAAGTGTTTTAAATATAATAACCAGCGAGAGATAACAATATAATGAAATAGCTTTGCTGAGATTCGAACTTATGACCTTTATCTATATGTAGAAAAATATAATAAATAATGAGAGATAAAAATAGCATGAAATAGCTTCACCAAGATTCGAACTTGTGACTTCCAACTCTACGCATCTATAAAGAAATATAAAAAATATATTGAATAGAAGAATAGTAGAGTGCCGCTTCAGCATGGGATGTAATTGAGCTATTATAATTATATAATATAATAGATGGTAACTCCTGATATTTATAGTATGATACTACCTCCCTGATATTTTACATGTCAGTTAATTTTTTTGTCAAATTAGTTTTAGATGTAACTAGAATAAATTAGTAGAAGGTAGAGTTGAAATTTATATTATACAAAAATGACAACAGTCTACAGAATTTTTAGAATGATTGAACATATCACACTCCTTTTTGGATAACTAAAGTTACCAGCAAGAACTCCTAATAGTCCTCTGTTTCTCGTCACATAATACTGAAAAATGGTTTTACATCACTTTTTTTTTTTTTTTTTTTTGCAATAGCACTTTTCATCTCATTTATTTGCCTCTCCATTTTTTTCTGATCCAGGTTAGAAGTTTTGAGAAATTGCTTACAAAAGTTGATAATAATTCCTACAGTATTTACACTCTACCTATTCAATCTCTTGAAAGGCTTAAACCTACCTATCTTTCAGGTCCGTAAAAATTGGATAATTCAGTTTTTAGTTTACCAGTCTATTTTTCATTACTCATTTACTCATATTTCGTTCTGCATCTTTCCTTTATTGAAACATAACAGCGTTAGAGAAGTTGAAAGACTTTGTCGAATCCAGAGCACAAAGGAAACCTGGTGTCCGATTTGGGCATCATAAAAGCAGATGATATAGAAGAAACTATCATTATATGCAAGAAAAGAAGTTAATATATTATTGAATCAGGATTTTCTTGCTTGATTTTCCCCAATTTTCTGCCAAGTTTTGCAATACATTCTTTAAATTCAGTTTACAACAATACTTGTAGTCAAAGCTGATGTTAGGTGATAGTTGTTTTGTTCCTACTTGATATTGTATGTTTCCCAGCCTATTTATATTTTATTATCTATATGTAAGAGCAACACGGATCATTCTGCAATAAGCTATGCATTATTTGGAGTTATTTCTGTTCTTCTTTTGGGAAAAAACCCAACTTTATTTTGACGCACAAATAATACTAATAGTGTCACTCATTTTAATTTTGTTGTTGCAATTTATGTGCAAAACAAACTAAAATTTTACATATCTTTCTTTCCAGCATAAAAGATTTTCATCCACAATCTTGTGTCCATTGTTTCCCTAAAAATGTCTTCGGCTGTTGGTTACTAGTTTTACGACTATTTCCAAAGAATCTTTAGTGGGGATATTTTTTGAGAATTCATTCAGAATATAGCCTAATGTGGTTATGATATGGATATTAATGCCAATCATGCTTGCTAGTAAGGACTTACCCGGCGTTTGAACATCGGGCAAGTCCATGTATAACAGTGGTAGCTTGCGAAAGTTGTATATTACATTTGTTCGTATGTGTGCACATACATTTTTAAGTAAATATCTAAAAATTATGTTAAAACTATATCAATGTCATGCATCTTCAAATAATAAATCGTGTTCATTTAGTGCACCCATGAATTTCAATTCGTTACCACCAAGATTTCTATTTGAGTTTTATATTGACATGGAAGAAAATCAATACGATGATTTGTTACAACATTAGAACAAAACATGCATAGAAGTAGAGAGACAAGAACAAATAGACTCGAGCCCAATATGTTATAAATGTGGATATGTTGATTTGATTGTAGACGTGATGGTTGGTAATGTCGTTTGGTGATGTTTTTTCAAATGCATAATGTTTACAAATGGTTGCACATTTTCGAGTACATTGACGAAACCTATCTCAATTGTTAATTAACGCTTTATAATCGGAAAATACGATACATTACATGTATTCAATTTGAAAGCACTGTAAATTGAAGTGAATCGGGTCGAGATGAATTAGAAATATTTTATATTTTATATTATTGTTGTGCTTGGGTATTAGTTAGTTAAACCATGTGATAATTGACTAAGATAATATTCACTTTCGCAAAGACGACTACGAATACGACGTAGAATACATTGAATTATCAATATAGCCATCTAGCACAATTGCCTAATATAACGATTTGCAAATTTGACATATTTATTATTAATCAATTATCAATAGTGATTTAATTTGAATTGAAGAATAAAAAATATTTTGAGCGAAGTTGTCTTTTTGCAAATTTTGATATTTCAATTGCGTTTAGAATATTAGAGAAATGAATTTTGATATATGTTAGGATTTTGATACATTGATCGAATTTGATAATTTTGGACCATAACTAGATCCAAAAAATTGGAATACCCACAATAAATGTGTTTATCATCTATTTCTTCTCCGTAGTTTCGAATTCTCCATAATCACATTTTAATGAATCCAAAATGTGTTAAAAATTGAGCAATGTTTAAAGCTCATTAAATTATATATTAAATTGTTCGTCTCGACAAAGCAAAGAGACGGTAATAATTCTTTTTTCGATACGATGTTCGGATCACTCAGAGATCGCGGTCAAAGACGCAATTTTGTTAAGGAGGGAAGTCTGTAAAACCCTGGTTTTGGAGATTACCTATAAATGTTAAATTATAACGGAAGTTATAATTTAATATTGTGAATTAAAATAAATTAGAGATTTAAATTGTTTATTTGAAAAAAAATAGATAGCATTGTCGACATGTTCAGTAGATAATTAAGACAAGGTTATAGTTGGTCGCCCTTAGCCAGCCCTATTCTCTGCATTAGCAGACAGAATTACTATGTGATTCTCTTTGTTAATATGGGTCTCGGGGTGGGGTGTTTTGATGACGACCAAACTCTAAATGATTTGGAGGTTTTTAATTTGAAGTGCCAATTGGCGAAATTGGAGTCATGAGTTTGTAAATCTCGAGGAGAGGAGTGCAACAGTGGTGGTTCTATGGCCTAACTTGGTCTGTGTTGACTGGAATTAGTCGTGGAATGTCTAAAATTTATGGCGTCGTGTAACACTCCAACTTTATATTCATACTATCAAAGGGTATTGTTTGTACCAAAAATGGGCACAACACTCTTCGGGAGTTGTTTGAAGAGATAAAATGAAGATTATAAATGTAAAACAGAGATTATCTAACAAAAACTCCAACAAATAGGAATATAAAGTGCACGGACAAGCAGTTTAGAGTGGTTCGGCGTATAGCCTACGTCCACTATGAAGTTTTGATGATTTTATTGATTCTCTTTCAATGATTACAAGCGTTTACAGCAATGAACAACGGATTACAGTTTAGAATTCGAAATTGACAGCAAAAGTAGGATGCAAGTCTCAATCCGGCAGAGTCTGGACGCTTCAGAGAAAAAAGACCCTTTTTCCGTTGATTCTGGGGCTCTATTTATAGGCGTAGGAGGCTTGGATTTCGCTCAAACTCCGGGAGACTTGGCCTGACACGTGAGGGGACCCATTCGACCACTTCCAAAGAGTTTCAAGCCAATCTGTGATCGATACGAAATCATTTCGTATCGATCAAGATTACTTCCAATTGAGCTCAAAATTGGTGGAGATGTTCCTTGTTATGTGTGCAACCTTCAGTTAAAATTTCATCGTGTTTGGATCAGTGGATTGAGAGATATCATCGATACGAGACGATGTTCTTCGCTAGGCTACCTGGTTCGAATCCATCTCTCTGAGCTAGGGGCTTCGAATCGATGGTGTCACGCGCCCCTGTGAAGACGTGGAACGACACTTCGCCTCGATCCTGTTTCTACTCCGAGTCGACCGCGTCGACTCCATATATCTCGGCGCATTCGCATCGAGGGATGACGTAACGCGCGCGCTTTGTCTCGATCCGGTCTTTGTGCCGCATTGACTGTTTCGACTCCACATATCTTGCCTTGTTTTACTTTGATGGAAGACACGTCATCCCTGGTCAGTTGACTCGTTGGATACGAACAAGTCATTAGGCATGGATTCGAAGTGAGGTCCTCTGATGGATACGAAGAGCACTGGTCCAATGGATACGAAGCAAGCACCGAGTGATGGATACGAAGTAGACGCTGAATGATGGATACGAAGCAGACGTTGGCTGAAGGATACGAGGTCCTTCAATTGTTGGTGTGTATGAAGTCCATCGATACGAGTTCGATGGATACGAAGGAAATCGAGTCGAACCTGGGTACCTCGATGGATTCGAAGCTGATTGGTACGAAGCTTAATGGATTCGAACTAGGGCTTCGGTGATGGATACGAAATTGCCCAGAGTGATGGATACGAAATCTGGGCTTTTCCCTCCAATTTGACTCGATCATAACTTGAGCGCATGAGTCCGGATTGACTTGAAATTTGAGGTGCTGATCTCTATGGCCTTTCTTGTCATGTCCTATCAATTGTAGCTCATTCTGGGCTCGGACAAAATTCAGTGATATCCATGGCGTGCTATCCTTGTTCTCTAGTCGGCTTCTTGGTGTCCTGGCCTTGCCAAAAGGCGGGAAAACATTTGCCCCCCAAAGTACGTCTTGTGAAAACATGACGTGCTTTGAAAAGTTGTATGTCTTCTTTGGATAATTTTGAAAGTCGTACCCCTTAGCCATTCTCTCGTATCGGTCCTCTTATGAATCGATGCTGAAAGTCGAAAAGCCTTCTTTCGTATCGATGTGGGTTGACTTGATGGATATGAAAACGATCATTCGTATCGATGGTCACAAATCGCGGTGAATTCTGATTCGAATTGGTGATATCTGGTGGATACGAAAGTGACGCTCGTATTAACAGGTCTGCTCTGTTTCGAATCGATGGCTCAAAATTTGGATGTTTCGAAACGATGGTGTCTGGTGAACATTTCGCCTCGATGAATGCACAGCTTGATGGATTCGAATAGAGCGCTTGCATCGACCCATCGTATTCATGTGGCCTCCCTGTGCGTTTCGAACCGATAAAGTCTGGTGGGTTCGAAACGAGCCTTCGTTTCGATGTGCCGTCTGACTGGTTGCGACCGGTCAGATTGACTGGGAGTCGAATCGACTCGGTTCCGTCCTAGGCTTCATATAAATATCTGGGACTTCGTCATTTCTCACTTTTTTACCTTTCTACTTTTTACTGCTGCCTTCTACTTCTCGCATCGATCCAGAAATTGTGAGAACGGAGAAGACTCGCAATTTGCTCTCGAATCGATCAGATCCATACCTCCAATCCTTCAAATCTTAACCTCAACCTAGGTAATTAACCTCGAATCTAAGCAACGAAATCATCTCAGATCTACTCCATCTTCACCAACCACTGATTCTGGTAATTGGCAAAACCAGATCTGGACCAAGGCTTGGTTTTGAATAACCATGTCGATGCTCCTGTGGATTGGCGAAGAAGAAGCGGAAAGAAAAAACAGGAAATGGATCGCTACGGAGGCTTGCATTCGAATCGAGGCAGGCCATTATCACGCCCTCATTGGATTTCTGTATCGATCTCTGGAAATTCGACAACCATGGATCGGTGGCTTGACAGCCATGGATCTTTGAATGGTTGCTGCAAAGTTCTCGACCTCATATCGATGCGAAGTTTATCTTTACGTTTTACACGAAAAGCGCTGATTTGAACGTGATCGATGTGAAGCCGAGACCTCTCTGACCGATACGAATTTGACAACCACGGATCGGTTCGAATTGATCGATACGAACTCGCACCCTGGCTATCGATTCGACTCGTGCCCCCCGGGATCGATACGAACCCGTGTCCTGATGGATTCGAGCTAGCCTACCGCGATCGATTCGAACTTTCCTCTCGATGCACACAAAATTGTGAACTCTTAACAGCATAACTCCGACGAGCTTCTGCCTTGCATAAATGAACTTGATCACAGAACTGCATATTTGACTGACTTTCGGAGCTCGTCGATGGAACTGCCATTTAACAGAAAAAGTACAACGAACTCTTTAATCTTGAATCGATCGCTATCATCTGGAGGGCGCAGTCGTGACGGTCAGCGATGACGGTCATGCCTGTCCGACTTCCAGAATCTCGTCGCTTGCACATTTTCTTTAACTCTGCAGAATTTGCCCAAGTCACGCACAACACTCGCACTACACAACGCATTCATGCACTTTACACTGGGGAATGCACGGGCTTTTTGTCATCTAATGATGGTTTCTCGTGAGTTAGCTAGTGATGGAACCGTCAAGTTCGCAGCAGCAAGAAACTCAGAACCCTATCCTTCCTAGAATTGAGATTCCGGTCATTGAGACCGAAGCTATTGGCCCAGCTCCGGACGAGTTGCCCAACGCGTCCTTCATTAACAGTCCACCTGATTCTGTCCCGTCCAATATTTCTGAAGACATGCTAGGGAGAATATGCTTAAGGCATGGCTTATCTTTGGATGAGGTATTGTTGCCTGGACCGGATGATAGGCCACATAATCCCCCGGAGGGGTATACTGCTTTTAACCGGCATGCGTGTGCAGCCGGCACACTTCCTCCATTCAACGACTATATAAGAGAAGTGTTGGCTTATTTGGACATCGCTCCGTCTCAATTGCATCCAAACGGATATGCCTTACTCAACAGCTTGTTCATTGTATTCATGGAGTACCTCCATCGTCCTCCCCGTATGACCGACATAAGATACCTGTTTAATTTCAAGAGTCGGACTGACAGCCCATCTTACACGTTCCTGGAGTCTGTAAGGAACTGCCAAGTTGTCGCGGGGTCGTGGACTAGGCTAAGCTACTTTAAGTCGGAGTGGTTTTATGTCCGATGTCCTCCGGGGTTTGCCAGGAGATGGCTATTCAGACGTGAGTATTGTCTTTTTTCCCAAGTAATTGACAGGGCTATTTTCGGAGTGAAATTAAACTTACGTCTTCTTCTCTTTTTCTCTCAGCTATCATCCAGCGGCCTGAGGGTGGCTATTATAAAGAAATAGTTCGGGTCTTCCAAGAGATTCCTAGCGAAGAAAGGAATATTGAACTGTTATTGACAGATCGGAATCTCAGAGTCCTTGGGCTGATCGGTCGGAGGCAGAGCATAAGACTCGATGGTGCATTAAAGACCATCTCCAGGAAAAAGGTCAAGCGGATGAAGCCCAGGGTTGTGATAATCGAGGAACCCGACTCCGAGAAAACTCACACTGACGAAGAACCGTTGGTCGGACCTGCTAATGCAACCCCGGAGTCCGATGCTAAGAGGAAAGGCAAAGCTGTGGCTTCGAAACAGTCAATGTCTGGGAGGCGGAAGTCTGTGGTTTTGCAACGTCCTTTGCCAGGAGTTAAGATTACGGAGGCAGCCTCCCTGCAAGCTGAAGATCAACTCGAAGAGCCTGCTGACCCTCCAATCCCTGACATTGAGCCGGAGCAACACGATGTTGGGTCGGGTGGACCGCGACATATCGTCGATGTTAGCGGGTCTGAGCTTGCCAGTGCGATTGACACTTCTGGTTGGTCCGGGGGGTTACACATTCACACACTCCTCACGGCACAACACACTTTCCTAACCATAAACAACACATCGCAAACGGTTACTGATTCTTTGTGGTTTTCTTTTCAGGTACGATGTCTGGGCAAGGTTCCGTGCTTAGTAGTTTGCGTAAGCGCCGTTATCATGAGCCACGCAGGAGAGAGGGCGAGAGGGACTATGACTTGGGACACTCTGGTCAGGAGAAGTCTGACAGAGATAGGGGATATGTTCGCCGATCCCGATCTCGCTCTCCTCCCCCCAGGACCTCTGCACCTCCTATGGCCGCAGTTACTCGTCCTCCCGAAACTTCACGGCCCAGGCCGCCTTCTCAAGCTTTGAGGTCCGATCCTCCGCGCAGGACCGAAATAGCCACCTCTTCGGCTACTGTGCCGGTCCCGACCGAGGCGTCTAGCGAAGGAGCGCTTAAATTGGCACAGATGAGGAAGGAATTTCCTGACATCTGTTTTGATGGGTATGTCTTCCCCCCGCACCTGAAGAGAATCCCACCAACCGCGGAAACCACTATCCACGATTATGTTGCGGACATCTTTTTCCAGTATAGGGAGTGGGGACGGGCCGCGAGGAAGGCATCTAAAGTGGCATTTGAGCGGGGCGTCACCATCGAGAAGCTCGAGAAGGAGCTGGGTCGCAACGACCAAATCATAAAAGCACTCAACTCGGAGGCTGAGTCTTCTCGTAAGTCTGAAATGGAGGCTTTAAAGAAAGTTGATGAAGTGACCGCTGTCATGGCCAGGATGAAGCAAGAACATTACACCGCCATCGAGGACATGGGTCACAGGAACACTTCTATTACTGCCGAGAGGGATGCCGCTCTCAAGGAGCTTAATGAGCTGAAGTCAAAGTTTTCAGAGATGGCTAAGGAAAAAGACGCAGCTAATGTCTCTGCGCAGGAGGCCTGTGATCAGGCGGTGACGCTTCGTAAGGAGAAGGAAGTGGCTATACAACAAGCCCGTGAGGCTGAGGCTGGGGTTGATGAGAAAGTACGGCAGGCGGAGGCCAGGATCGAGGCCGAGGTGGAGGAGCTACTCGTCACTTATAACGCCAATGTGCTAAGGCACCGAGACTTGACATGGCTTGACGATTACTCCACACATCTCTATAACGCCTGGAACCTACTGGTTGATGAGGAGAGATCTGGGCACTGAAAGTGTATATGGATCGATAATATAGTTAAACTACGACTAGCAAGTGCGGAATTATAAATAATAGTAAATGGCAGTAATAAAAATGACACCAGAGATTTTTATACTGGTTCGAACTTCTCGTTCTACGTCCAGTCCCAGACTGCTTCTGGAATTTCTTGAATAACCCTCACTTAACCCGGAGGAACAGGTATTACACCGCCTGAGCAACTGAACAGGACTTTTCCGCCTAAGCAACCGAATAGGACTTTTCCGCCTAAGCAACCGAATAGGACTTCAATTACAATTTGGAAATTGTTTCTTGACTTGTGTGTTCTTTTAATAACACGAATATAGTCAATGTAGTACACCCTTCCTATAATCTTCTTGATATGATGATTTGAATGTGCAAAGATAGGAAGTAGAGATTGAAAATCACTTGAGATTATAACAATATAAGATCAGAAAAGATAGAAAGAATTAGTTGATAAAATAGTGGATTTTCATCTCTATTTATAGTATTGAATAGTTTTAATTCAATAGTTGCAACTATTAGAAGAAGTGCAACTCTTGGTGAAGAAGACAACTCTTCAGATTTTGATATTATATGAAGAGATGCTTCAGTTCGTCAAGTTCAGATGTCTGAGATAAAAGTGACAGATGTCTGAATAATTTTGAATTTCAAAAAATCAAAGGAAACACTAAACAGTTAATTTAGACGTCTGTCTTTTAATTCAGACGTCTGTCTAGGATGACAGACGTCTGTTATTAAGTGACAGACGTCTATTTCATATAGAAATAGAAGAATTAACAACATAGTGCTCAGACGTCTGTTATCTTAATTTAGACGTCTGATATTGATGTCAGACGTCTGAATTAATATACAGACGTCTATTTCTGTACTGTTCTGTTCCTTTGTCCATTTTATTATTTTTGAACTTGAGAAAATATATAATTTTGAAAATACTTTTTTTTTATATTTATTTTAAAGCAAGATTTTCAAAAGTATATGTGTGTGTGTGTGTGTGTGTGTTTCATCACCATATCAGAGATTGTACAAATATATCTAACTAGATTTTATAAAGAGCTTTTAATCTTGTTGATGATAATAGCTTCTTTTGATGATTCCTGCAAGAATATTTGACATAATAATATATAGATTGAAATATATAGTTGTCGCATTAAAATCGAAGAAGTCAGGTTTCAACATTCTCCCCCTTTTTGATGATGACAACTATATAATTCATCGATTAGTTATAATCATACCTTTTGCTCCCCCTGTCAATATGACCATATTATATAGCAGAAATATAATTATTTCTCCCCCTTTGTCATTAACAAAAAGAATTGTTGGGGTTGACTTGGATAAAAAAAGTAACAAAACTGTGAATAACACACTAATTAAGAGATGTAAACAAACCAAGCAAGATATTAACAAAACAATGTTTAGGATACATCATAGTTGATTTTTTTAAAAAAAAAAACAGATAAAATTATACAATCTTATCATTCACCATTGTTTGAACCAAAAAAAATTTTTGAGAGAAGATTGAACCAAAAGAGACACCAAAAGAGAAACCAAAAGAGAACCATCTTCATTCACCATTCTCCCCAAGAAGGAGAAGAAGGAGGTGAGGATCCATGAGACTTTTTCCATAATTGACGAAGAATTGTCTTGATATTTCTCAATTCTCGTGCATTCTCTTCGACTTTGGCATCAAAGTAATCGAATCTAGAATTGATGGAAGAAAAGCCTTGTGCTATTTGTTGAGAAATTTTCTTTTGATTTTGAGAAATAATGATGTCGGATTTGAGCTTTTCATTTTTAGTATACGAGCGAGAAGTACCAGAAATTAGTTCTATCTCGAAATTTTCCGAATTTGGGCTTTGGATAAAAGCTTGCTCAAAAGCTTCATCTTCATCTTCTTCTTCATTTTCCCTTTCTTCATCATTCTTTTCTTTTTCAGTATTGTCTTCATTTCCATTATGTCCGGAACTACTTACTTTTGCTTTTCCTTTCTCTTTTTGTAAAGCAAGTTGTTCCGCTTTATAATCATTAAATGTTGGAAATGTTGGAGGAGATTCTGGTAATCCCATTAAACTGAAGAAGCGAATGTTGGATACCTTGATTTTTTCAAATTCAATTGATGGACTTTGAATAGAGAAGGCACTTAAAATTCGAGTAATATAAGGAGCATAGATAATTGAGCGTTTCTTGGAGTCATGATAAGTGCGAAAAGCATCATAAAAGTATTGAGCCCAATTGATTTGAGTATTGGATAGAATTGATTGAAGTGCTTTATCTTCATCATCGTAAATGACCTCATGGCTTCCTTGTCGGGGAAAAATTGTTTTTATTAGCATTCTAAGCAATAGTCGAGGTCGAGGACGAAGATGATTTGATCTATCTGTGGATTTTTCAGGTTCAAAAAGATAATATTCGATTTGTTTAAGTTCTTCTCCTTCTAACTTAAAGTCATCTATGTCGACCCCTTCCGAGCTACATTTTAAAATTCGTCCAATGTCAGAAGGAGTTATTTGCAGAATGTTTCCAAAAACGCTTGTCCAAAGCGTTCCTTTTTCTCGATGAATTCTAATTTTTGGATTGTTAACATTCGCTAGAAATAATAGTACACTAAGTCTGCAAATGTTGACTTGATTATCTTTGAAATCAATAAGGCTTGTAATCTGAGATCTATCAGTATAGAGCCTAAGTTTGTAGAAAGGAAAATGATCAAGATTATGAAAGATACCATGAAATGATTGAAGAGAACATAAATGCTTGTAACGAGCCATGCTTCGAGGTTCGTGGTATAACCAAGCTTCAATTTGATCTTCCGAAGGAAGAATGTGAGGAGGTTGATGAGATGAATCTCCTTTTTGTTTCTTAGGTTTGGGCGCCATTGAAAAATTGAAAAAGCTAGGGTTTCGAGTTTGAGAGACGAGAAGAAGAAAAATAAACCGTTTGAAAAAAAACGTATGTAGATTTTCTTCTTAACAGGGTTTCAGACGTCTGAAAATTAAACAGTCGTCTGAAATTCTGTAGAATAAAAACATAGACTAGAAGAACAGACGTCTAAAAATTTATGACAGCCGTCTAAGACGTATGACAGACGTCTAAAAATAATTGACAGACGGCTCAGAAGGTTTAAAATGAAACAGAGAGCAAAAAACATTTTGCACTAAATTCAGACGTCTGATCTTTTTATATTTAGACGTCTATTATGAATAACAGACGTCTGTTATCTTTAAACAGACGGCTAATTTTGACTGCAAAAGTATAGACAGATTTAGACGTCTGTGAAAAATGACTCAGACGTCTGTGTGTCTGAAGATAGTAAAAGTAGTTGTTTTTACAAACGTCTGTTGAAAAATATAGACGTCTGTCTGCCTGATAAAAGATTTTCTTTAGTTTAGGCTTCTTTTTTGTTTTTAAAAAAAAAATAGAGATTATTTATTTCTATTGATAAGAACATAATACAAGAATAAGTCAACAAATCAAACATACAGACATATATATATTATCTATTTAGGAGTCTTTGGAGTTTTTGGAGACTTCGGAGACTTCCCTTTGGATGATTCGTGTTGATTTTGTTCAGCAGACTGATAAATAGGAGACTATTGAGGTTGACGTTCCCATGAATTTGGGGATACATGAGGACGTTGAGGTGAGAGAATATGTGCATTTGTGTTGATCGGAGATGAACCACATATTTTTGCAGCACATCGTTCAAGAAAACTGAGTCGTCTTCCATGACTCTTTTGTTCAAAATACATTTCTCGCTGAAGATCAAGTGTTTCCCTCTGATAGTGATGTAAATCATCTATCTTTTCTTTAGTAGATGGAGATGGAAATAAATTTCTTCGCGAACGTTTATTTTCCGGCGTATATCCCGTATGATGACTTTGTGGTGGACATATCGGAATATAAGCTGGAGTTGGAGTCGGAAGTTCGGAAGACCCAGAACTAGGAGTTTCGAAATTAATTGAAGAAAACTCAGATGTATAGGAGGGCTCATCTGAAGATGAACCAGCCATGGAATATAAGAATAATGCAAAGTTCAAAAACATATTTGTATTTTCACCTTTGTAAAAAGAATAGATAAGCTGAATAAAAATTTTCTTTGGTAAAAAGAAATTTATAGACAACTAAAAGCTAAAAAATAAATGGTTAAGATTAAAAGAAGACAAAATTTAATGTTAACCAGAAACAATATGTGTGGGTAAAAGAAAAATTTAAATAAAGATAGAATAGCTGAAGTAAACTTCATAAATTGTTGAGAGAAATAATACCAAGTTCTCGTCTCAATTTTACAAAAATGTTTTCATTTAAAGGTTTTGTAAAAATATCTGCTAATTGATTTTCCGAAGATATAAATTCTAGATTGATTATATCTTTTTCAATATTATCACGAAGAAAATGATGACGAATATCAATATGTTTTGTCCGTGAATGATTTACTGGATTTTTAGATAAATTTATAGCACTAGAGTTATCACAGAAGATTGTAGATTTAGATAAGTTAAAACCAAAATCTTGAAGAGTTTGTTGCATATAAATTACTTGAGCACATGCCAAAGCTGCAGATATATATTCTGCTTCACAAGTAGAAAGTGATACGCAATTTTGTTTCTTACTGAACCAAGATACTAGAGACCGTCCAATGAAGTGACAAGTCCCACTTGTACTTTTTCTATCCGTCCGACTTCCCCCAAAATCAGCATCACTATATGATACTAATTCAAAAGGACATTCTTTCGGATAAAATAGTCCAAAATCTTTGGTTTTGTTGAGATAACGTAAAATACGTTTCACTGCTCTAATATGTGATTCTTTAGGATCGGCTTGAAATCGTGCACACAAACAGACACTCATCATAATATCGGGTCTACTAGCAGTTAAATATAATAACGATCCAATCATACTTCGATATAACTTTTGGTCTACACTCTTGCCATTTTCATCTTTTTCAAGATGTATGGTTGTACTCATAGGAGTTGGTTTGGCAGAGGTATTTTCCATACCAAAGCGTTTGATTAAATTATTACAATATTTTTCTTGATTTATAAAAATACCATTATTAATTTGTTTAATTTGAAGTCCAAGAAAATATGTTAATTCTCCCATATGAGACATTTCAAATTCATTTGTCATTATTTTAGAAAATTCTTGACATAATTTATCATTAGTTGATCCAAAAATAATATCATCTACATAAATTTGAACAATTAAAATATCATTTTTCTTTTTCTTAATAAAAAGAGTTTGATCAACCTTTCCAATTTCAAAACCAGAATTGATTAAATAAGTTTTTAAACGATCATACCAAGCACGAGGTGCTTGTTTCAAACCATATAAAGCCTTTTTAAGTTTATAAACATGTTCTGGAAATTGTTCGTGTATAAACAAGGGAGGTTGTTCAACATAAACATTTTCTTTAATAAATCCATTTAAAAAAGCACTTTTAACATCCATTTGATATAATTTGAAATCATGAAAGCAAGCATAGGCTAATAGAATTCGTATTGCTTCTAATCTTGCGACAGGAGCAAATGTTTCTTCATAGTCAATTCCTTCTTCCTGATTATATCCTTGAGCAACTAATCTAGCTTTATTTCTAGTGATATTACCATTTTCATCAGCTTTATTTTTAAAAACCCATTTAGTGCCAATAACTGTTTGATCAGATGGTCGTGGAACTAAATCCCAAACGTCATTTCTTTCGAATTGGTTTAGTTCTTCTTGCATCGCAATAATCCAATAATCATCAGTTGAGGCTTCCTTAATATTTTTAGGTTCTATATTAGAAAGAAATGCTATATGACCCATTTGATTTAGTTGATTTCTTGTTTTAACTCTTTCATCAATTTCTCCTATTATATTTTGAATTGGATGATCTTTTAAAATTCTTGGTGGAGATTTTAAATCAGTTTCAATTTGATTTAAAGAAGAGATATTTTCAGGTGAAATGTTGTCAAGAGTAGAGTTTGAATTTATTAAAATGTCTTCATCATCATTTGTTTTAATTTTGAAATTTTCATCAAATGAAACATGAAGTGTTTCTTCAATAGATTTAGTTCTTATATTATAGATTCTATATGCTTTGCTTCGTTCGGAATATCCGATGAATATACATTCATCTGATTTTGGATCAAATTTACCTAATTGATCTTTTGTATTTAAAGCGAAACATTTAGAACCAAAAACTTTAAAGTAAGATATATTAGGTTTTCTACCGATGAAGAGTTCATATGGAGTATGTTTAGTTAAAGGTCGAATAGAAACACGATTTAGGACATAACAAGCAGTAGCAACGGCTTCTGCCCAAAATTGTTTTGGAAGAGTGGTTCCATTCAATAGAGTCCTAGCACATTCTTGAAGTGTTCTATTTTTACGTTCAACAACTCCATTTTGTTGAGGCGTTCTTGGAAATGAAAAGTTATGAAATATTCCCTTTTTATTACAGAACTTCTCAAACAATTCATTTTCAAATTCTCCTCCATGATCACTTCTAATATTTTTAATTTTTAGATTTTTAATATTTTGAATACGTTTAGCAAAGATCTTGAAATTCTCAAAAGTATCACTTTTGTTTTTCATAAATAAAGTCCAAGTATATCTAGAGAAATCATCAACTATTACAAAGACATATCTATTGTGATTAATAGATTGAGTCTGAGTTGGTCCAAATAAGTCTAGATGCAACAATTCAAGAGGTTGCAAAGTTGAGATGATCTTCTTGGATTTAAAAGTAGATTTAGTTAGCTTTCCTAGTTGACAAGCATCACAAATGCTATTTACCTTAAAATTCATTTTAGGTAATCCTTTTACCAAATTATTTTTGGATAATTTATTAATAGCTTTGAAATTTATATGACAAAATCTTTTATGCCATAGCCAAGGATCATTTTCTTTGACTAATAAGCACATATTTGTATTATAATTTATTTTCATATTTAAAATATAAATATTATGATCTCTTACTCCTTCGAAAATGATATTTTTGTTATGATCAAAAATATTGCATTTATTTTCAGAAAATACTATGTTAAAACCTTTATCACATAATTGACTAATACTAAGTAAGTTATGTTTTAAATTTTTAACTAATAAGACATTTGTAATAAGAGGTAATTTAGATGTACCGTCATTGCTCACATCGCCTTTGCCGATGATGTAACCTTTTGAATTATCTCCAAAAGTGACAGATCCTCCATCTGAGTAGATAATGTTAGTTAACATATTTTTATTGCCTGTCATGTGTTTTGAGCAACCACTGTCTAGAATCCATTTTCCTCTTTTCTTAATCGGTACCTGCAAAAAATATTGAAATTCTATTGGTACCCACTTCCTCTATAGGGTCCTAAGGGTTAAATCTTAGGAAGCCAAACCCAGTTGGGTTTAGAGTTCCCTTTAAAAATAAAATTTTCATTCTTATGTACAGACATAATAAAAGATTTAATGTAGTTT
Organism: Allium fistulosum; assembly: GCA_030737815.1. NCBI lineage: Eukaryota > Viridiplantae > Streptophyta > Magnoliopsida > Asparagales > Amaryllidaceae > Allium > Allium fistulosum. The sequence continues at coordinate 283,513,201 of CM060904.1, read as the reverse complement.
TTCCTAATCAAATTATTATTAGTTTTTGGAACCCAAATCATAATTGATTTTGGATGAATAATTTTTGAAGAAGATTTTTGAGCAGATATAGATTCCTTTTTCTTAAAATTAGTATATAAAGAACCATTATTTTTAGAATGCTTTTGTATTGGTTTTTTATATCCTAATCCCTTTTTATTTGAACAAGTTTGAGAATTCTCAATTATTTTAGAGAGACTCTCTCTTCCACTGTTAAATTTAGAAACATTTTTAGAAATATTTTCCAGTTTTGTTTTAAGATTTGATACTTCTATATCAAGTGTTTTAATATTAGAGTTTAAATCATAATTTTCTTTTGCTAATTTAACATTCTCATATTTCTGTTTTTCTATTTCACTGCTTAAATCAGTCAATTGAGATGTTATATTAACATAAGATTCTTGAGATTTTACTAACTCTTCCTCTAATATTTTCTTTTCATCTTTTAACATGACAGTTTCTATTTCAGATCTATTTAATTTTCCTAAAGCATCTTTATATTTACTCTTTAGAATTCTAAGTTTATCTAACAATTCAGAGTTTATTTCTATTAAATCGTCAAAAGTTAGATCACTTACATCATCATTTGTTGCCATAAAACAAACATTGGCTTGTTCTGAATCACTATCATTATTACTGTCTGATGAAGAAGATTCTGTATCATCCCATGTAACTGAGAAGGCTTGTTTCTTTTTATATTTGTCCTTTTTGAAATTATTCTCTTTCTTCCGATCAGGACAATCTTTCTTTATGTGGCCCTTCTTGTGACATTCGTAGCATTCAAGAGATGAACTTGATGGCTTATTAAAACTCTTGTTATTTCCAAATTTATTACCCTTTTTGAATTTTAAAAACTTTTTGAAATTCTTAGCTATAAATGCCATATCATCTTCTGATTCAGAGTCTTCTTTTTCTGCTTGAAAAGCGATAGTTTTCTTGTCCTGTGCTTGTGCTCGTCTTGCCTGCAAATTTACTTCATAGGACATTAGATTTCCTATTAACTCTTCTGTTTTTATGGTTGAAATATCATTAGCTTCCTCGATAGCTAAGACTTTTCGTTCCCATTCATCAGTTAAAGAGTTAAGGATTTTTGATACAACATCAGATTCAGTAAAAGTGACTTCTAAAGCTAAAAGAGAGTGATAAATATCCTGGAATCTAGAATACATTTCACTAATACTTTCTCCTTGTTTCATCCTAAAATTTTGAAATTGGTTTTTAAGCATAGAGATCTTGCTTTGTTTTACTTTATTTGTTCCTTCGTGTGTAACCTTAAGAGTATTCCATATTTCATATCCAGTTTTACAGATACTGACTCGATTGAATTCATTTTTGTCTAAAGCACAAAATAACATGTTCATTGCTTTTGCATTTGCAGTAGCATCTAGTTTTTGAGTATTAGACCATGTAGCATACTCTGTAGTAGGGATATGATATTCAGTTTGAATAATATTCCAGGTTTCAAATCCACTTGCTTGCATAAAAATTCTCATTCTAGTTGACCAATAACTATAATTTAATCCGTTAAACAATGGTGGTCGTGTAGTGGCTTGTCCCTCAGTAAAACTGTTGCTAGTGTTATTGTCCATATTATTAAAATATTAGATAACTGTGTTATAGTTACGTGATAACCTTGCTCTAATACCAAATGAAAGTGTATATGGATCGATAATATAGTTAAACTACGACTAGCAAGTGCGGAATTATAAATAATAGTAAATGGCAGTAATAAAAATGACACCAGAGATTTTTATACTGGTTCGAACTTCTCGTTCTACGTCCAGTCCCAGACTGCTTCTGGAATTTCTTGAATAACCCTCACTTAACCCGGAGGAATAGGTATTACACCGCCTGAGCAACTGAACATGACTTTTCCGCCTAAGCAACCGAATAGGACTTTTCCGCCTAAGCAACCGAATAGGACTTCAATTACAATTTGGAAATTGTTTCTTGACTTGTGTGTTCTTTTAATAACACGAATATAGTCAATGTAGTACACCCTTCCTATAATCTTCTTGATATGATGATTTGAATGTGCAAAGATAGGAAGTAGAGATTGAAAATCACTTGAGATTATAACAATATAAGATCAGAAAAGATAGAAAGAATTAGTTGATAAAATAGTGGATTTTCATCTCTATTTATAGTATTGAATAGTTTTAATTCAATAGTTATAACTATTAGAAGAAGTGCAACTCTTGGTGAAGAAGACAACTCTTCAGATTTTGATATTATATGAAGAGATGCTTCAGTTCGTCAAGTTCAGATGTCTGAGATAAAAGTGACAGATGTCTGAATAATTTTGAATTTCAAAAAATCAAAGGAAACACTAAACAGTTAATTTAGACGTCTGTCTTTTAATTCAGACGTCTGTCTAGGATGACAGACGTCTGTTATTAAGTGACAGACGTCTATTTCATATAGAAATAGAAGAATTAACAACATAGTGCTCAGACGTCTGTTATCTTAATTTAGACGTCTGATATTGATGTCAGACGTCTGAATTAATATACAGACGTCTATTTCTGTACTGTTCTGTTCCTTTGTCCATTTTATTATTTTTGAACTTGAGAAAATATATAATTTTGAAAATACTTTTTTTTATATTTATTTTAAAGCAAGATTTTCAAAAGTATATGTGTGTGTGTGTGTGTTTCATCACCATATCAGAGATTGTACAAATATATCTAACTAGATTTTATAAAGAGCTTTTAATCTTGTTGATGATAATAGCTTCTTTTGATGATTCCTGCAAGAATATTTGACATAATAATATATAGATTGAAATATATAGTTGTCGCATTAAAATCGAAGAAGTCAGGTTTCAACAGGCACCCTGATGAAGCCCTTGATGAGTTCGAGCTGGAGAACCGCATCCTTAATGATGACGAAAAGAAGGTTCTCCATGACTCCATGATTTCCCACGACAAGGTGAGGCTTGGTGCCCAGATCCAGGAAGTCGGAGAGAGCTCTGGTGCAGAACACCATGTTACGAGTTCTGAGATAGTCGTGTCATCTCAGTCTGAACCAACTCCGATGATCTACTCCCAGCCTATCCCGGCGTATGACCCAGATCAACCGCATTTATCTCCTATTAAGGAACATCCTTCTGAAGTAGTTCAGATGACCTCGAGCCAAACCGAGGAAGGTACTTTGAACTAACTTCTATTATGTTTGGATTGAAGAACCCGCGTTGAAATGTTGCTAATGACATGTCTTTTCCTTTGATCAGTGACAGGAGTTGCACCAGCCGCGCCTCTTACCACCCAAGAATCAGGTCAAGCGCCAGGAGCCATCATCTTTGAGGCGACCTCCGTCGCAGCAATGGCACCAGTTGGAGTGACGGAGGGGAGCTCACTTTCTTTCGACGAGCAGATGATAAACGAGCTCCTTGGCCGTCAAAGTGATCCTTTTGCGGACTTGCCATTTGGCTTGGGTGGATTCACGGCTACTTCTGACACCTTGTCCCAGACTACTACGGCTCCTAGCGAGGCCAGGGCACGGCGGGAAGCGGCGATGTTGGCCGAGATTAATGCCGAGATGGCGGCCGCGGCGCACGGTGGTGAAGTAGACGGCGGAGCAGCAGCACAGTGCCCTACTCCTCTTATGACTGTGTCTCCTGGGGGCACACTTACTGATACTGATGTGCCAGCCCCTCCTCCAACTGCCGAGTCTGTTCCTCCCACTCCTCCTTCGGGAAGTATCCCTATAGAGTCCAGCTCAGACGAGGATGTTGACATTATGCCTCCCCCCGAAGGGAGCTTGCCTAAGGAGAAAGGCTCCAAGCGAAAGGGTACTGGTGGCTCCAGTAGCTCCTCGAGGAAGAAGAAGCTGAGGAAACAGAAGGATTAGACGTTCTTTTCATAGGCGGTTAGGGACTTTTGTTATTTTTTCTGCTTTTTCCCTTTTGTAGGCCGTGTTTAGATGCAGGTTCGGCCCCTGCTAGTAGGAATATTTTGGAAAAAACTCATGTATAAACCATTTTTCTTGAGTTAGTTGGAATAAAATTTTGTTTTTGGCTTCAGCTTGTGTTCTTTTCTATGCTTGAATATTGCAGTGTTCGGACTTCGGTCCAGTGTACTTGCATTATTTGATTGCTTCAAGAATAGCTTATTTTACTTGTAAAGTATGGGAATCTCAGACTTGAGTTGTGATAGGGAATCACATCGGAGCTGAGCATCGCATAGTTTCGGGTAATGATTAACATTTGCCTCTGCCCCCAGTCCCGGGGTCAAGTTGTGATGATCAGCTCGTGATGGCACCAAGCGAGGACCGAGTGGTCGAACTACGCTTGTTCTCTTATGAATCGTTCCATCCACACTCCGGGGATATGCGTCATCTCGTAAGCGGTTGTTCGTACTTTGGGAACATGGAGTTGACTGACGTTTGTATTCTGCATCGCACTCTGGGAATGCGGAGTTGAATATTTATACTCCGCTTCGCACTCTGGGAATGCGGAGTTAAATGTTTATACTCCGTCTCGCGCTCTGGGAGGATGGAGTCAAATGTTTATACTCCACTTCGCACTCTGGGAATGCGAAGTCGACTGTTTATACTCCGCTTCGCACTCTGGGAATGCGGAGTCGAATGTTTATACTCCATTTCGCACTCCGGGAATATGGAGTTAAGTGTTTATACTCCGCTTCGCACTCTGGGAATACAGAGTTGAATGTTTATACTCCACTTCGCACTCTGGGAATGTGGAGTTAAATGTTTATACTCCATTTCGCACTCTGGGAATATGGAGTTGAATGTTTATATTCCGTTTCGCACTCCGGGAATATGGAGTTAAGTGTTTATACTCCGCTTCGCACTCTGGGAATACGGAGTTGAATGTTTATACTCCACTTCGCACTCTGGGAATGTGGAGTTAAATGTTTATACTCCATTTCGCACTCTGGGAATATGGAGTTGAATGTTTATATTCCGTTTCGCACTCTGGGAATACGGAGTTGGATGTTTATACTCCATTTCGCACTCCGGGAATATGGAGTTAAGTGTTTATACTCCGCTTCGCACTCTGGGAATACGGAGTTGAATGTTTATACTCCACTTCGCACTCTGGGAATGTGGAGTTTAGTGTAGGATTGTCGTGTGTCAACCCTATTAATATCGGTGTCATGGCTTGTCCCCGAGCTCGGGTTTCACCTAGTGAGTGGCCGGTCGTATCACAGCCACTCTCCATTTGAATAAGTCCCATTGCGTGATGGGATTTAGCTCTTCGTGCATCGTGATGGCAGTTCGGAAGAACTAACTAATAATTCCGATGTTGTATATCGTACATAATGAATCACAGCTCTGGCTCGAAGAAGTGGCATTTTATTGCTGAAATAAGAAAATGCGGCAAAGTCATTTGCCTTATTACAAAATTCAAATTTCGAAATGCAGAAACAAATTGCTAAATAGAATGAAATAAATAAAGCCTGTCATATGTAGTAGCGGCGGAGACTTTCGCTGTTCCAAGCCCTCGGTAAATCGAAACCGTCAACAGTCGACAGCTTGAATGTACCATCTCCGAGCTTTCGTGTAATTACATACGGCCCTCCCCAGTTCGGTTTCATGTGTGAAGGAACTGGGTAGATTCTCTTGAGCACGAGGTCGCCGAGTTCAAAGGTTCGAGGTCGAACTCTGGTGTTGTACAATCGGGCGACCTGGCTTCGATGTGCGGCTGCTCTCAAATCAGCCTCTTCCCGTTTTTCATCCAATAGATCTAAAGACTCGGCTAGGAGTATAGCGTTTGTTTTTGGATCATAATAAGTCACGCGATGAGAGAGCACTTCTGTCTCGACCGGAATAACGGCCTCTGAGCCATAAGATAGGGAAAACGGAGTGTGTCCGGTCGCGGTTTTATGGGTCGTTCGATAGGCCCATAACGCCATAGGAAGTTCATCGACCCACTTGCCCCCAGCCTTCTCTAATCGTTTCTTTAGGATCGATTTTATAACTTTGTTGACAGCTTCAACCTGTCCATTCGCTTGGGGGTGTGCGACAGCCGAGAACTTTTTGCGGATATGAAACCGTTGACAGAAATTCTTGAATTCCGCACTCTCGAATTGGGCTCCGTTATCAGTGATGATAGTATGCGGGAGTCCAAATCGACAGATGATGTTGCGAACCACGAAACTTATCACTTTCTTTGTCGTAATGGTTGCTAGGGCTTCGGCCTCAGCCCACTTTGTGAAGTAATCAACGGCGACGATGGCGTATTTCGCACCGCCTTTTGCTAAAGGTAGGGCGCCGATGATGTCAATGCCCCACATTGCGAATGGCCAGGGACTGACCATTTGGGTTATTTCGGTTGGCGGAGCTCTCGGAATTCGGGCATGTATCTGGCATTTATCGCACTTCCGGGCATAGTTTGCCGCATCTCGGTTCACTGTCGGCCAGTAGTACCCATATCGAAGTATCTTCTTAGCGAGAGCTTGCCCGCCGGTATGATCGCCGCACTATCCTTCGTGCACGTCATGTAGCACTCGTTTGATTTCCTCGTGGGCGATACATCTGAGGAGAGGAACGGAATAACCTCTCCTGTACATGATTCCGTTTTGGATGATGAACCGCGAAGCTTTTCGCTGAATTTGCCTCTTCTCATTTCTAGGTTCAGGCAGCACCCCATTCTCAATGTAATTCCAATACGGAGTCATCCAAGATTCTCTACTAGGAGCGGTTTCAAATACAGAGTTCATTTCTATCCGATCGATGCTCGGAGTGGCCAAAGTTTCAACGGGGACAAGTCCCATTTGTTGCGCTTCGCTTGTGCTGGCTAACTTCGCCAGTGAATCGGCTTTCTGATTGCGTTCCCGAGGCACATAATAGATGGCATAATAATCAAACTGGTTTAGGATTTCCTGAACTCGTGCCAGGTAAGCGGCCAGTCTTCGGTCTCTTGCCTGGTATTCTCCTCGCACCTGGCATACCACTAACTGCGAATCGCAATAAATTTCTACAGTGATAATTCTCAAATCTCTGGCAAGCCTTAGGCCGGTTAGGAGGGCTTCATATTCGGCTTCATTATTAGTTGCACGAAAGTCGAATTTAAGAGCATAACATATGGATCGGCCCTCGGGAGTCTCAAGTACAACCCCAGCGCCCGAACACCGATCATTTGACGCGCCATCAGTATACAGCTTCCAGATGTATTAGAGAGATTCACTGGTTTCGGGTAAGTCTTCCGGAACGGTGAATTCGGCTATGAAATCAGCCAGGACTTGTCCTTGAATGGCCCTCCGCGGAGCGTATGCGATATCAAATTGGCTTAGCTCAATGTTCCACTTGAGTAACCTACCGGACGTCTCAGGCCGCGTAAGGACCTGTCGTAACGGCTGGTCGGTGTACACAGTAAGCGGATGAGCTTGGAAGTAAGGACGGAGCTTCCTTGAGGCAATAACCAAACAATAAGCCAGTTTCTCCAGCCTTGGATAATTTCTTTCAGCTCCTGTTAGTCGCTTACTAACATAGTAGACCGGGTTTTGCACTTTGTCTTCTTCCCGGACTAGAGCAGCACTGATCGCATGTTCTGATACTGCCAGGTAGAGATATAGTTGCTCGTGGTCAACCGGTTTTGACAAGATCGGAGGTGTGGAGAGATGTTGAACTAATGATCGGAACGCGCCTTCACACTCCGTGGTCCATTCAAAGTTTCGTTTGCCCTTCCGGATCAGGTCGAAGAAAGGAATGCATTTGTCGGTAGACTTTGAAATGAACCTGCTCAATGCTGCGACCTTCCCGTTAAGACTCTGGACTTGTTTTATAGTTCTGGGGGTTTGCAAATTTCTAATAGCCCAGATCTTCTCAGGATTCGCCTCTATTCCTCGAGCGTTGACAATGAACCCAAGGAATTTTCCGGATGCAACGCCAAAGTGACATTTGAGTGGGTTGAGCTTCATTCCGTACTCCCGGAGGATGCTGAACATTGAATCCAAATCTCTGACGTGATCGGTGGAGAATCGGGACTTCACCAGCATGTCATCCACGTAAACCTCCATGGTCTTCCCAATCTGATCAGCGAACATTCGGTTGACTAAGCGTTGGTATGTTGCTCCAGCGTTCTTTAGACCAAACGGCATGACTTTGTAACAATAGAGTCCTAGGTCGGTCATGAAGCTGGTATGTTCCTGATCAGGCAAATGCATGGGTATCTGATTGTAGCCGGAATAAGCGTCCATAAAGGATAGTAGTTCATGTCCGGCCGTCGAATCTACGAGCTGATCGATTCGTGGGAGTGGGAAGCTATCTTTTGGACAGGCCTTGTTTAGGTCAGAGTAATCAACACAGGTTCTCCACTTCCCGTTTGGTTTCCGAACTAGTACAGGGTTGGACACCCATTCTGGATACAAGGCATCTCGAATGAACCCATTCGATTGTAGTTTATCAACTTCCTCCTTAAGGGCGGCAGATCTCTCTGGATCCATACCGCGCCTTTTCTGTTTCACTGGGACATGTCGCGGATCTATATTCAGGGAGTGACTTGCAATGCTCGGCGAGATCCCGCACATGTCAGAGTGTGTCCAGGCGAAGACGTCGAGATTCGCCCGAAGAAATTCAACCAACTCCTGCTGTGTCTGCTTGTTTAGTTGGGACCCAACTTTCAGCATCTTTGAATCGTCATCCTCACTGATTGGGACGTCCACAGTCAGTTCGGCTGGAGAGGCTTGACTCTCCGTTGATTCGTCTTTATCCTCGTTGTCCCTGGGGTCCAGGTCTTTCAGGAATTGGTCGTGGTGCCCGGGCCGAGGCCCAGGCATCAATTGTCAATTATCAATAGAACGGACGCAGAGAGATTCCTCTACGCCCTTCCCCTTCTCTTTACGTTGCGCCCCGCGCAGCTCAGCAACATAACAGGCCCTTCCTGAGGCCTGATCTCTTTGAACAACTCCAATCCCATGATCAGTGGGAAATTTCAGAGTCAGACACCATGGGGCGATTGCCGCCCTGAACTCGGCTAAAGCTGGTCGACCCAGAAACGCATTGTATGGCGAATCTATTTCCAACACAACAAATTGTAACATGCGGACCCTCCGGCGTTCTCCAACGCCTAACTCGACTGGGAGTTCAGTTATTCCGATGGGTATCGTGGCACTTCCGTTGAAACCATGGATTCTGGATAAACAGGGTTTCAAATCCTTTGTCTCCATCTTCATTAGATCGTAAGCCCGTTTGAGCAAGATGTTTACAGAGCTCCCACTGTCAACCAGGATCCTCTTCATCCAAGCAGGACCTACCTGGGCAGATATGACTAGTGGGTCGATAGTAGGGGCTTCGACTTTATCGGCGTCTCGGCTCCTGAACACGATATCATCGGACATTATCTTTTGTTGCTTTGCCGGGGTCCCATCCTCGCAATTACTATAACATTCGAAGTCCGCATGCCTAATAGAACTGGCATACGACTCCATTTCCCCCCAGCTTCTGTCTGCCGGATGGGGGCCACCACTTATTGTGTTGATAACTAATCTCCCGCCCGCACGAGCGGGTTCATCCTCTCTTTCCTGATTTTGTGAACGATTTTGGTTCGAGGGGCCCGCTCCGCCAGGCTGCGGCGCCCGTACAAACTGATCTAGCTTCCTCTCTCTAATCAGCTTTTCGATGAGGTCCTGTAAGTGCCGACACTCATTGGTATTATGTCCATAGCTCTCATGGAACCTACAGAATTTCCCTGTCTGAATCTGTCTCTCCGATGAGGGCTTCGGAGCAGGCTTCTTATACTGTACAGTGTTGCAAGTCTGTAAGTATACGTTTTCCAATGACGTGTTTAGCGGTGTATAACTGTCAAACATCTGAGCTCTACGTCGTGGACCTCGGTTTTCGTCTCTCTTCTTATTCTGGCCATTGTTTCCTCTCTGCTGGGTTTGCTTGTTTTGTATATTCAGCTGAACTTTCCCGAAACTCTCGCCGGACTGTTTAACAGCCACATTGCTCTGTATTCCCTCAATGCTGGGTTTCGCATCGTCCTGCTTCCTAGACCGTTTTGCATCCTCCTGCCGCAGGAATTGAGCGGCCTTGGAGTAGAAACGGTCCAACGACGCGGGCGGTTTTCCAGCTAGCCAGTTTCCGAATTTGGAATCAGGATCAATCCCCTTGGTCAGAGCCATTAAAATTGAATTATCGTTGGGATTGGTGATCTCGACGCATGCTGCGTGGAACCTCTCCAGGTAACGCCTGAGTGTCTCTCCAGGAGCTTGAGTGACGCTGGACAAGGTGTTGACGTCTTTTGGCCTGGCAACATGCATCCGGAATTGTTCCACAAACCTCTTGGCCAATTGATCGAACGAAGAAATTGATCTAGGTGGTAGGCGGATAAACCACATTGTCGCGATTCCCCCCAGAGAGATGGGGAAACTCCGACACTTCACTGCGTCGTCGGCCCTCGCAGCGCTCATCGACCATTCATACTTCAGAATATGCTGGTTGGGGTCACTATTCCCTTCATACATCGGGAGAGTCGGCATTCTGAATCGCCTAGGGGGTTCGGCATGTAACACTTCGTTTGTGAAAGGGGTATGACTACGGGAAATCCCCCAGTCATCATTAGTGAGCCCCTGACTCTCGCGGATCATTTGACGTATCATGGTTGATATATCCGAAACAGGCAGATTCGGAGCGTGATGAGCTAAGGCGTGGTCGGGTTCCACGGTGCGAGTAGGGATCGGGCGCTGTCGACGATCCGTATCTCGCCTCCTTGGCTCAACGTCTTCTGGGACATAAGGTTCAGGAGTATGTCCTCGCTGTTGATTGATCGGCTCAGATTGATTTCGGGTATCGACCCTTGTCTCTGCTACGGCGGTTGTGGCGCGGTTATCCGTGGTGTACTGTGGGGCAGTGCCTCCTCGTGTTGAGGGACCGGTTTGGAAACTGGTCGACGGTCCTACCCTCAGTTGCCCAACAGTTAAGGCGGGCTGATATTCAGCAGCTTGAGCGCGACTCCCCTCTAGTCGAGGACGGGTAGTTCGGTGGTGGTAATCAGATGAAGCTGAGCTTTCGGTAGACGCTCTGGAGACATCATCTCTCCTGGACCTTCTGTGCCCCCGGCGGTTTAGCTGGTTGGTCAGCTCGATATTGGCGTGTAACTGTTCTGCCAACTGCTGACGGCTTTGGGTCAGCTCCTGGAGCAATACTTGAAACTCCTGTCGGGTGACTAGCCCCGTTGAGTCTGAATGAGTGGCATTGTCTTGATTGGAAGAAGGCGGCTGTGTTGGATTTTGCCTGTCTCTGCCTTCTTGCTCTGTAGCGGTGGCGCCAGTTCTTGTGCTGACCATTGTCGGTGGTGGAGTCCTTTCCTAGATTTTGAGCAAATCTGAATAGAATGGAAGGATTCCGGACTGAATATCTGGATCTTCCTCTTGGATTTGTGCAATCCGGTATCGACGGCAGATCCAACGAGCAGGAGAAAAAGCTGGTTTTCTCAGTGAAAGCACCAAAGTGTTTGTACCAAAAATGGGCACAACACTCTTCGGGAGTTGTTTGAAGAGATAAAATGAAGATTATAAATGTAAAACAGAGATTATCTAACAAAAACTCCAACAAATAGGAATATAAAGTGCACGGACAAGCAGTTTAGAGTGGTTCGGCGTATAGCCTACGTCCACTATGAAGTTTTGATGATTTTATTGATTCTCTTTCAATGATTACAAGCGTTTACAGCAATGAACAGCGGATTACAGTTTAGAATTCGAAATTGACAGCAAAAGTAGGATGCAAGTCTCAATCCGGCAGAGTCTGGACGCTTCAGAGAAAAAAGACCCTTTTTCCGTTGATTCTGGGGCTCTATTTATAGGCGTAGGAGGCTTGGATTTCGCTCAAACTCCGGGAGACTTGGCCTGACACGTGAGGGGACCCATTCGACCACTTCCAGAGAGTTTCAAGCCAATCTGTGATCGATACGAAATCATTTCGTATCGATCAAGATTACTTCCAATTGAGCTCAAAATTGGTGGAGATGTTCCTTGTTATGTGTGCAACCTTCAGTTAAAATTTCATCGTGTTTGGATCAGTGGATTGAGAGATATCATCGATACGAGACGATGTTCTTCGCTAGGCTGCCTGGTTCGAATCCATCTCTCTGAGCTGGGGGCTTCGAATCGATGGTGTCACGCGCCCCTGTGAAGACGTGGAACGCACACTTCGCCTCGATCCTGTTTCTACTCCGAGTCGACCGCGTCGACTCCATATATCTCGGCGCATTCGCATCGAGGGATGACGTAACGCGCGCGCTTCGTCTCGATCCGGTCTTTGTGCCGCATTGACTGTTTCGACTCCACATATCTTGCCTTGTTTTACTTTGATGGAAGACACGTCATCCCTGGTCAGTTGACTCGTTGGATACGAACAAGTCATTAGGCATGGATTCGAAGTGAGGTCCTCTGATGGATACGAAGAGCACTGGTCCAATGGATACGAAGCAAGCACCGAGTGATGGATACGAAGTAGACGCTGAATGATGGATACGAAGCAGACGTTGGCTGAAGGATACGAGGTCCTTCAATTGTTGGTGTGTATGAAGTCCATCGATACGAGTTCGATGGATACGAAGGAAATCGAGTCGAACCTGGGTACCTCAATGGATTCGAAGCTGATTGGTACGAAGCTTAATGGATTCGAACTAGGGCTTCGGTGATGGATACGAAATTGCCCAGAGTGATGGATACGAAATCTGGGCTTTTCCCTCCAATTTGACTCGATCATAACTTGAGCGCATGAGTCCGGATTGACTTGAAATTTGAGGTGCTGATCTCTATGGCCTTTCTTGTCATGTCCTATCAATTGTAGCTCATTCTGGGCTCGGACAAAATTCAGTGATATCCATGGCGTGCTATCCTTGTTCTCTAGTCGGCTTCTTGGTGTCCTGGCCTTGCCAAAAGGCGGGATAACAGGTATTACTATATAATACCGTCTGGTAATATAGAGAATGAGGCGATATTAGGCCGTCACATGTGAATATTCCCTTGGGCTAATATCAGTACGTATTTCAAAAATCATAAACAACTCATTTATACGTACACAATATCGGTACAAAACAATAAACACTTGCGTTTCTAGGACATAACAATATACAATATAAATTAAATCACAGAGAACACGAAGTCATCAACGCAGTGATAACATATGGTATAAAATATATAAAAATCGAGTAGGTCTACGAAAATAGTCAAATGTCCACTACCATAAAAAAAATATACAATGTATAAATCTAATACTTACATCTTAACATCATCAATATACATGGGGCTACAAAAATAGATAGCAGCACACTAGTTAACTGACAAACTAGCCTCCATCTACGCCCAACAATAACCATCCGATCGCTTCGTCCCTAAACTTGTAATGTCTCGGACTGATCCGAGTATTATATAAATAACACACAGGTCAGATTATATCTGGAATGTAGGCGTCAAAAGATAACAACAATCATATATCCCAAAGTGTCCCAAAGTGGCGTGCAGACAACTTATACACACACACACACACCCTATAGCACATACTATGCACATCTCATTACCCAATCGTTAAATAACCGAATAACACATCATAAAGTATAATATCAAAATGGATGAAATTTCAAACACATTCAACTATCGTCAATACACAAAATCATCAAGTACCATATGGGCAACCTCACAGCTATGCCCAAGATTCTCTCTCAGAAAATCATAAAGTAGACATACTCGGGTTCCGTCATACACAACATATATGAAAATACACAATAATCATCAAACTAAAGCATACATAAAAATACAAAAATGACAAGCCCTCGATAGCCAATGTCATCTCTCAGATGACCCAAAAAGATAGGTGCATGGTCCAATTCCATGCTCTCAGCATTTCTAGTTATCCTAGATGGAAGCATAATCGATGTGTACGGAGTTACTCAACTTCATGGACTCATAGTCAAATCAAAGAGATCAATAATCACATAATGATAATCTAGACTTTCAAATGAAATAAACATACGGTCTTTCAAATCCGTATTAATTACACTTACCTCTCAGTATCATGGATAATCATCTGGACTCTCAGTTCTATCCGCTCTCAGCATCATAAGTATCTATTTCAGCATCGACCTTAATAAACGATTTAATTGGCTCTTAGCCGTAAACACAATAATCTCATATAGGTGAATAAGTATGTGTCTATACTCTATTGCATCTCATCAATAATAACCCAATGGGAGATTGACAGCTCTCAGCTTGCTCCAGGAGCCTTCCTCACACGCTCTCAACGCTACTCCTATAGTCTTTGGTTAACTCGACGACCATCGTGACCCAATATCCATCTAGTGCAAGACTACGCTATGACATGGTCATGACCCTGCAAGTGCCCCTATGGTAATAGACCGTTGGCCTATGTGATGCAGGGGCAGTGGCTCTCAACTATATACATCAAAGGCGTGTCACAGATTTGGTAAGTGATCCTGTAATTAGGTCGCTAGGATGGATGCTAGCATAATCTGATTTACTCCACGTCGTATAATAGAAGTAGACACATAATAAGCAGACACACTTATGGCTCTTAACATGCTCACTCTTAGTTCGCATCACCATATACATACCCCTTATACTCGACCCTGTTTGAGTGCTGTCTACTCACAAAAAGTAATCGAACAAATATCAACTCAGGCGTCCCATACCACTAAGTGTTATTTGCTCATTTACTCAATGCTCGTAAATTACATTCTCATAATGCTCTATACCATGAGTCAGAAGAGTAATCGAAATAATATTACCGAATGTCCCATACCAAACGGTATTACTAATTCATTTACTCAAATTCCACACAATCTAGAATTTCACACAATATTACTCTATAACAAGTCCAAAGAATAAACAAAAAAATATTACCGAAACTCTCATACCAGTCGGTTCTATAACTCCGTTTATTCAGATTTCTCATTACACAAACAAAAACAACCATGATACACATATTTGTTTAGAAAGAAATGTATGTGTGCGTGTGTGTGTATATATATTTATAAAAATGGACTATAATTAATAAAACCCTTTATAAATTTTAAATAGTTAAAATACTTATTTTCCAATCTTCTATAAATCAAAATAAGGATTTTTAATGTTCACAAATAACTTTTGACAATTCATTTCTTTACTCTAAAATCTTAAAGTTATCTTATAAAACTGACCATTATTCATAAAAATGTTTATTAATTTTCTACAATCAAATATGTTTTTTGAACAAATTTAATAACTCCAAATCAATTCCAAACCAATATATATAAGTGTGTGTGTGTGTGTGTGTATAAAGGTGTAACACCCCGTAAAATTAATGATAACTTATAAGGCTCCAAAATGGAATTTGAGCCAGATGGAATTTAACTACGAAACTTGCGCAATTGTGTTCGTTGTGATTTTATGAGCAACTTTCATATTTGGATTTTCATGATCGGAGCTCAAAGGAAGAAGTTATTAGAATTTGAAGTTTCCAAAACTAAAATAATTAAAAAACAAAAATAGAAATAAATAAACATTAAAACGTGGACGCAACCGGTCGACCCCTCTCTATGGGCTGGTCGACCGCTAGTGGTCGACCACATATAGGAGAGCAGTTGACCGGTCTTCAGGTGGCGGCTAGAGTTAGAACCTTGACCAACGGTCCGGATTTAATCATCTTAATTTAATGGTTACGGTTGATTAGAGCACCTATAAATAGAGGCCCAATCCTTCACTTCCCTTCTCATATTTTCTGATAGCGAAGCTTTGCCATTTTTCCTTCTCCTTTATTTCTAAAAGTTATAAAATATTATATATATATATATATGTATGAAAGAAAAGAAAAGAAAAGAAAAGAAGAAGTGAATCAATACTGCATAAGGTAAATTTCTATAGTTATAAATTTATATTCCCCTTAACCCCAAATTTCTTCTCAGATCTGTAATTCTAATAGTATATACACACACACACACACCTGATTATACATATTATTTTAAGTTAGAATAGAAAATGAGTCATGTAAAGGAATGGATTCAGATTTGAGAGACTTAGAAAGTTAGAAAGGTGAGTGAGAAATTATATAATTTATTTATAACATTGAAATTCATATCGTTGGATTTTATTTAACTATTATGTCTAAATAAGATATGATGAATTGTTGGCTTAAAACTAATGTATAGGAATATCGCCTATATATTCTATAAAATAGGTAATTGAAATATGAATAGTATATACAACATAATCTGGAAATTTGAATTCAGTCTCAAATATTTATTATTGTAGAATGTTTGTTTATTCCATATTTATAATTGGATTATAAATTAGGTTGCCCTAGTTGACTTGGAATGTGAATTTCTATATTTTAATTTATTTGAAGTGGGATATAATTTAATTATATATATTTTCATGTAACTTTCATAAATTATCCAATTTTTAAAATATGTATAAAAGTGCGTCGTTTGAATTAACAAGGAATATACCAAAAAGAAAAGAGATTTGTAAAGTACGAATAATCTTCTCCGTAGGTTGCACCGTCAATTTCAATAAAAGTAAAGAGATAATTCCTTGTAATTTCAAATGGAGCAAAAGCCTCATTTTTGGGTAATTTACGGAAAGTTATAGCGCTAATCCTTTTTGAAAGGATAACTCCGATAAATTAAAATGTGAAAATGAATGTTCTACTTTAAGAATTAATAATTAGAAAATAAGAATACATACATACATACACACACACACACACACGTAAAACCGTGCATATCGATTAAAAATAAAAACATATATATAGCGTAATTTGTGAAAATATTCGATCAGTTATTATAGCGTGTTAAATTATAGGATTTAAAAGGAAGGAATAGGAATTCCAAAATTTATGGACACTAACTACAAATTTAATGGACACTAAATTTGTAGTTAATAGAGAGTTAAAATAATTAAATAGGGATTGATTAGAGAATTTAATGTGTCATTGATGAGGAAATTAAATAAGCAGAATAAGTGGATTTTGAAAAGGGTAAATAAATTAGAGATTATCCAATTTTGACATTAATGACTAATAATTACGGACAATGGACATTTATTAGACAAAGAAGGAAACAAGGAAACCAAAACCTAAGCGTATAAAATAGGAATAATCACGTAGCGAACAGGTAAATATTAATACTATTAAATACACATAAAAGGAAATATATTTTTCATAGTAGGAAATTATATAGCTCCGATTATACGTTTAGAATGAACGTTACTTAGCGGGCCTAGCCTAACACTTGGGCTTTGGGTGATAGGTTTGGTTTAGTGGGTTGGGATGCGAGGTTAGTAGAGTTACACAATAGAAATATGTCCTTCATCTAGAGGTTACCAATAGTTATGTATACTTACTATCGATGTGAGACATCTCCAACTGTAGGACCCATGGAGAAGGGATATGCGTTGAACATAGGTGAGTGCAAAATATAATAAGGGCTCACCTTGGATTTGAAGTATTAAATGGCCTACTACTTTTAAGGAAATGAGGTCTGCTTTATTTCTAATAAGTGGTATTAAGTAACCGAAATGTGCATATTTCCTTGACTTACTTAGCTTAGTCTAAAACGGGATGTCAGCCGTGGAAGGTCGGCGGGCTATGTTAGTATTTTGTATCAATATTTAGTGGTAGGTTTAGCATATAGGATATGACCACTAGCGATCCCGAATGAGCAGTAGCAAAGACTTGGGTTATGCCCTGATGGATTTCGATTTTCTACTAGTGTAGAATCCGTATGGGATACGTACAAACCTCAAAGTAGATGGTTAAACGAAAATTAGTTTAATGGAGGTAGGCTAGTTAACTCTTAGATGAGCCTTTGAGATGCGTTAGTAGTACGACAATTAAATTATAAATTATAAATCCGTATACGTGGGTCATCAGTTTTTGTAGCTAGAACCGATTGACTAGCGTTTATGTTATGGAGGCCTGCTTTAGGGATTGAGGTATCAAATGGTCGTTGGGTCTGCCTCCTCCCTATTTAAGAAGTATTAAGTGGCCCAGGTTTTTAGGTAGTGAAATGGTTAGACATATATGTAGATAGGTATATACTCATATAGTTATACTTTATAGAAGGTTGGGTTAGGCATATCGTACATGCACATAAGATTTAACAGATTAGCCGTAAATAATAAATATAACACTTAAATGGAAATCAATCAACATAAATTAATAGTATGGGTAAAGCATGTAATTTTCCAACACCAGAACGTTGTTATGACCCCCTTCCTCATAATAACCCACGTGATAGAGTTAGAAGGACTGGATACTAGAGCAAAACGGGAACTGCAGATGGTGAAGTCTTCTTTTTCCTGCTCGGCACAAACAAGGCAATTAAATATCTAAGGAATGATATTCCAAAGTATTAGTCTTAGTCAATACGTATGTTATATTATATTTTTCAATTCTACTGTGAGTTTATATCGATCGCACTCTGATATACTTGTGTTTATTATAGGTTATCAAAACCAACAATCCGCACCCTAATGGATTTGGGTTTCGATTTAGGTGCAAATTCGGGCCCAATTACGGTGCGGGTTGTAACATTTAGTATCATAGCTTAGGTTAGTCGATCATTGGAATTAGGATACACTGAGAGAAGATATTTGTGTGTATATATACACATAAATTATATGCCAAACTCTATAAATTCCAACTATAGAAGTAGTTGCGACCATATTTCGAAAGGATGGACGAGGCAACTATGAGTTGGACCAATAAATAAGTTAAATTTATACTTCTACCCTGATTACCCCATAGGGTGGAGGCTGTATCGTAAGAAAAGGATGCAGAAGAGCATGAGCATGACATATAGAAGAATCTCGGAGGCTGGATGGTATTTGACTCCTTTGCTGGGCCCAGTCTGCCTTATGATTGTGGATTTTGATGGATTGCCGATTGAAGATGCACATTTTATCTAAAAAAATGGGAAGTAAGAAACTATATGTTGCAAGCATTCGAAATTAAAGTATAATAGGAGTGGAGAAAGTTCCCACAAGAAGGTGTACATTAATCAGCACTAGAAGATAACCAGATTTTCGATGAAGAGGAGTTCAGAAGGAGATAGAAGAAGAAAATTTGAAAGAAAGGACAAGTAAAGTCCATTTCTGAGCCCGACCCTATAATAATCCTAAATTTAAATTTAATCACATAAATTAACTAAAAGGCCAAGGCAGGCTAAATAAGATAAGTAAAGGGGAAATACATTAATGGAAAAGGGGTATGAGGGCCCAAGTCCAAATAATTGTGGGACAATAAACATTACTCATTTCTATTCATTCATTTCATCCTGCTCAAAATAAAATAAGAGCTAGAAAAGAACTTCAATGATGGCGGCTTAAAAGGGCAAAGAGAAAGAAGATAAGGAAAATGCAAGCTAAAGGGGGTTAAGAAGACTAAAGCAAGATATCTTAAAGATCTGGTGAGTAATACTTAACCTATCTATACCAATCTCCAATATACAGTCTCGGTTTTGATTTGTATATTTTTTAAGTATGATGGAGTTTATACGGATTTCTATAAACAAATATAAAGGTTTAATGAATGTTTTCGGGGAAGAGCAGATAAATATTGGATGTTTAGATGAGTTTCTCCCACTTTAATAATCTCAAAATATAATAGAAATTTTATATGATGTTCAAAATATGATTTTATTGATGGGTTTTTAGTTTGGGAAATCACTTGAGCCTATGTGATTTTATATGATTTATTGAAGTTGCGTAACTAGAAAATATATAAGGAAAAGGCCCTTAAAAATTCAAATGAAGATTAAAGTATGTTAGAACTAGTGTTCACGAATTTTTTGGGAATGCAGTAAGATTCTCGATAAGGAAAATAAACTATTAAGTGCAAAGTACTGCACTGGGCTAAGTGCAAACTACGGGGACGCATGAAAAATATATTAATAGGTGCAAGGTAAATGGTAAACCAGATCCAAATGATTTGCTGAAAAGAAAAAAAAGGACACTGCAAATAACAGAAAATAAAATAGGGATTAATAAGATAACGACACGTGTAAACACGTTGTCAGGGATGTCAGAGTTTGTATGAAACGCCAGTTGGGCGGTGGCCTAAGTAAGAACTATGCATGACATGAAGGTGTCATGCTGCGGCATAATTGGGAAGGGAACACTTAATAAGAAAGTGGGAATCACTCAGCATTGGGGCAGGGTGGTACCGCGCCAAGAAAAGTAGCAAACATAACCTAATAAAAGATGAATATGTGGAAATCGAGGAGAGGCTAGGTCAGTATGGGGAAGAGATCCCATGCTAGAAATAAGGTTGGAAGAGCTATTGACATCGAGTGGGGACGCTCACTCGAATCCACACCTTGGGAAGGTGACAAAAGGCATTTAACTTTCAAGGACTGCGGGGCAGTTCCATAAACAAATGTTTAAAGTGGATGCACAACTTGGGAAGGTAGAAGAGACATTCATGAATATATACCTGGGGAAGATGAGGAAAGACATTCAACTGCATGGGGCATAGTATTAAGCAGCCGAAGAAAAGAAAGTAAGACCTATGCGGGATGTAACGTTAAAGAAGAATAAGTACATCATGCGCAAGGCGCCGTACTCAATAGTTAAAGAAGGATAAAAAGGCATGCGCGGGGCGCAGTATTAAACAATTAACGAATGAGTAAGAAACTACGAGGGGTACAATATCGAACAATGGTAAAGTATTACATTGGATTAAAGAATAATCCAAAATGGGAACCAAGTGGGGAATGTGTAGGGAGAGCAGTAAAAAAGTATTATATTAAATCAAAGGGACGAACTAAAATGGGAATTAAGTGGGGACTGCGTCAGTGGGGCAGTAGTAAATGGGGACAGCTTAGGGAAGCCTAAGATGCAGACGTAGATAAGAACCGATTGCGTCAGTACTTTAAATGTTTCACTTTTGTTGTTTGAATAGTGAGGGGAAAACCCAATCTGTGCAGTACGAATCGGTCTCATTATATGGTTGTTTTGGGTAAGTATTATTCACACCAGATTTATGTTTGACCCATATTATTATTATTTTTCCCATAATCTCATAGGTGCTCATTTGAGTAGGCTGAGTTTATGGGATTAGACATGTATAATATAAGAGCCACAGTACGAAGATTGAAGACGGAGTAAAAAGCTGGTAGCTAATAAAAAAAATTATTTTCGCGGTACTAAGGATTGCGGGCCACATCTTTATATGTTGATCCGACTATTTACTATGTTATTTTCTATTTTATTTGACCCCTACATGGGCACGTTTTCAGGATTAATCTTGACATAATTATATGTAAAGGATGCTAAAGCAAATTTTGATGTAATGAAAAATATTTAGCTGCTCCGTTTACTTTGTCTGTGTTTAAAATTATATACCGAACTCACTTATGTCGTTGGAAGATAATTCCGATGATGACTGCAGCATCATCTGCATTCATCTTATAGTCTCCAAGTGGGGGATACTACAGACCCCATGTGAAAGAATTTGACAAAAGGATCTTTAAAATCCCTTGAAATGTTTTGAATGGTTTTTTTCAAAGGATTTATGTTGACCTCCTTTTTAGCAAAGAAGATTTCAACCGGACTTTGAAGATTCAAATGAGGATGAAATGACTTGAAAACTTGGAGGAACAATTAAAATGACTAGAGAATGGAGCTCAAGAAATTTGGATGAAAATACACAAAGGAGAGAGGTCACCACCGACCTCTCAAGTAGGTACTGACCTCTCTTGTTAACTCCATAGATGTTGCAATCTTTTTGGAACACCTCCGTATGGAATTAGAAGAGTGCTGCAAAAGAGTATAAGTAGTTTCGAGCTAGGAAAAAAATCACTACTGACCTCTTAGGAAAAAGGCCGATACCGAGCTGTGTTGGAGAGGTAGGTATCGACTTGTTTTGGACAATCAACGATCGATGGAAATAGCATGAAACACCTTAAAATGAAGTAAAAAGAAGGATGCAAGAAGGTTCGAAGTGATTCAAACTACGGAGAGAAGTCACCACCGACTTGAGAGGTTGGCACCGATCTCTGTGGTTAACTTGGGAGATCCTACAACTTTGCACACTACTTCGGGCCGATATTTGGACTCTGCCTCAGGTGGATTTTTGACCCGACATAACTATTTCCTCCATAAGTACAAGCCATAAAGCAACCAAAACGGGATCTGGATTCTCAAACGGCGGAGACTCTGCTGCTTCTTCACCTCTAACCTCTTCTTCATTAAAATCACATATGAAATAATTATTTGCTGTTCTATAACTTAGATCAGCAAATTCTTAGTACCAGTGACTCACAAACAACCTAGAAACTCTATTGTATACCTGAGATCCACTTGATAGTGGTCAGATATGATATAATTAGTTGTAATCCAGAGAGAACAACTAATAAAAGAGATTAAAGTGGACGTAGGCCGGACATTATGTCGAACCATTATAAAAATTCTTGTGTCTCCTTTTACTTTTTTGCATTTTCTTTTGTTTTTATAAGAACTGGCGCTTTCATCTTGATTCTGGGTGTTGATCCAATTTTTGGGTTAACAATTTGATGCTTTCATTGAGAATAAAGCTAGATCTGAAAACTTGAATCTTGAATATGAGATTTGGAGAAGATGAAGAGGTCTAATACTAGATCTAAAACCAGAGGAAGCCAACCAGAGCACGGGGCAACTAGAAGGTTTCCTCAAATTCTCATCAACCTAACTACATGACCGGAGAAAAGATAAAGAAAATGATGAAAGAAATGCAATATGGAATAATGGATTGACAATAGGAAATGCTAGAGGGATTTTTTCAGAAGGATGGATCAACAAGGAATAGTTGGAACTGCTGAATTTCAGAACAAAAGACCAGAAACCAATGCAAGAGCATCTAGGGATAGAGCAAAGCAAACTGAAATAACGCCCCCACAACTTGGGGGCACGATCAATTTGGATCTAGGATGAGCTTTAGTGCCTGGAACGAGCGATGTTGGAGCCAAAGTGGAAAATCGGAATAAGAAGGCATGATAATAGGAGCTAGAAACAAAAGCTCACCGTTGGAACGGGGGGCAGAATGAAGTTACGGATCAGAGAATTCCATCGGAT
Organism: Allium fistulosum; assembly: GCA_030737815.1. Lineage (NCBI taxonomy): Eukaryota > Viridiplantae > Streptophyta > Magnoliopsida > Asparagales > Amaryllidaceae > Allium > Allium fistulosum. The sequence goes on along the minus strand of CM060904.1, from coordinate 283,490,162 downwards.
GACAATCCCATGATGGGGATGAACGTGAGTCAAAATCCGATTCCCGCACTTTACATTTTCGATTCTTTTATTGTAATTTTCTTTTCGCATTGAGCAATAAAGACAATAATAACCTTAGGCTGCTTATACATGTACGGGATCCTAAACGATCTTTAGGCACACTTTGAGTCGGATGCCTAAGATGACTACTTAGGATGATAATAACCTCAGACCTCTTACACGTGTACAAGACCTAGATTGGACTTTACGCATGCCCTGAGCTGGATGTCTGGGATGAATACTTAGGATTTCTACTTATTTGACATTTGAAAAATCCACTTGAACGTGATGACTAATATTGATCGCTTTAAGTCCTGACTGGAGAGATGGGATCGGAGTGGAAGGTGCAAGCTCCCTTGCCGGAGAGTGAGTGGATAGGCCTGTATGAAAAGTAAGTCCCCTCACCGGAGAGTGAGCGGATGGGCTTGCTTGGTCGTTCAGTTCCTTTGCCGGTGAGTAAATGGACTCTGCAAGGATCTGGATAGATCAAAACCGTAGATTGGACGATAAACGACCCAAAGAGGTCAAACCTTAAATAGAATACTAAACGATCTAGAGAAATCGTCCCCTTAACTTAAACACTAAACGATCTGGAGAGACATGTAACGACCCACTATTTTGGACCATTCAAATCGACAATAAATCCACACATGTCGGACTTGAATAATTCAAAACAATAGATTGTTAATTTAAATTGGCAAAACTCAGCATATACAGTAAATAAAATAATCACAGACACAGAGTAATATAACAATAATGCAGCGGAAACAAAAGAATAGTAGTTCATGATGCTACTATATATATAACAGAGTTAAACAAGATACAATAGAGGTCTCGAATACATAGATATCTCAATACAATAGTCAAATACAAGATCTGAATACATCACCGGAATCAACTGAATAACTGAAAGCTGGATAGATAGCTGGATCTCCAAGCGAAGCTCCAACTCCAAAGGCGAGTCTCGAATACTGGTACACTCAGTCTGACCCGAGCGTAAAGAAAACACAAAATACTCGAGTCAGGATTAACATTCTTATATCAATAAATCCAACTCAAGTGAAATAACAACTGAAATACAAGTAACTCAAAGGATGTTTGGGATAACCATCCTTTAAGGATCCGTTGAACTATCTACTATGTAGTAGTGCACGCTAAGTAGATAATGTCTAATCAGTAAAGTACGATATCAAAATAGTGTTAAGGCGTTACCATAATCCCCCTTAACACATTTTATAATGCCATAGTCTATACAGCACCGTAAACCCCACCGTAAACTAGTGGTTATCAGAGGGTACCCCATAGGTATAACACAAAACAAACCGTAGTGGTCGCGAATAGGATAATCAGTATGACAAGGTACATGAGGCGATACCAACTAGGATACTAGTAGTTGCGTCATCCGGACTGATGTTGGGCATAGCATCTACTACCCCAACACCGCGAAACAACACTCCCATAATCGAAGGGTGCACCCAAATCGAATCACAAAAGTAATAGATATGGTAACGAAGAAGTGTGTCCGCTAGAGGTGGCGAACCTCAATGGCCCGGCAGGGCTCCTGTTTTAGTCATGTCAGGGGTCATCCAAAATCGTTCTCTTTCTTCAATCAACGCGTTCACCAAAACCATCCACTTCGTTCTGGATCAACACTCCGCGTATATGAGTTATTAAAGTGGTTTTCGGTATCGACAGAGAGTATGTCCATATTCAATCCCGGTCTCTTTAATAACTACGTATTATTACACCGATGGTCATTTAATAAAATTTCAAAATATTTATATTTCAAAACCGACAAATCTTTGCCATTTCAAAACCATATCAATACGATATCACTTTCACTTCTAATAAATCCATTTCCAAAATCATATCACTTTCCAAAGTTATACCGCTTTCGAAATCATAAGTTTTTTTTAAAAATCAAAACACTTTGGAAATCAAAACCTTGAAATTCATAACACTTTGAAATCATAGCTTGAAATCATAACATTTTGGAATTCATAATACTTTCCTCTTAAATAGTTTAGATATTAAAATTAGTGTATAAAATAAGATAGTTTATAAAATAAAAATAGTTTATATAAAATAGTTATAAGTTAAAATAGTTTATAATAAGATAATATATATTGAAATTGATTTATATAAAATAGCTTAAATTAAAATAATTTATAAAGTAAAATATAAATAGTTGTAGATATAGTTTAAAGATACTTTATACAATAATATAGCTTCCACAAATTCACAAATTGATTCAAATTATCTCGACTTCCAAATTCAACTTAATTTAATCTCAATTCATAAATTTCAACTCAATTCAATTTCTCAACAAATCATTTCGAATTATAACAATTTCAAATACAGATTTGAAACACAAAATAAACCATTAATTTCAATATATTTCAAAGCTTTAATATTCCACATTTCAAAAACAAAATTTGATAATTCCATTTATATCTCAATTTAATTTCATTTCATTTTGTTTCTGAGATATTTCTTTAATCATTTCAATACATCTAAATACGACTCCAATTTAAAATTTAAATAAACAAAATATCCCATTTAAATTTATATAAGTTTGAAATATTCATTTAAGTCACTTTTAATCAAATTCAAGTTATAAAACATATCTTTCAATTTTCAAATTTAATAAATTTCAAATCAACCTTATTTAAGTAAAATTCTTAAATAAATATAATTTCAAATCAATTTCAATTTATCTTTCCAACCTGAATCATTATAAACTCTATATTTGAAAATATAAATTTACATAAATACTTAAACATTATTTTATATTGATTAAATCGACTTTATTAAATCAACTTTATTAGATCTTAAAAAATCAATATTTTATTACAACCATATATTTCCTTCAAAACCATAGAAATCATTTTTCAAATATTTATATATAGACCAATGGTGTCTGTATATAATTTTCTACCCTATGGTCAAGTGATACGGATATTTATCATTTCAATCCGTAATTTAAATATATATATGGGTATATATCTTTTCAATCCGTAACCCCAAATTCAATTCAAATGAAAATCGCTTGGGTTTATCATTTCAACCCATAATGATTTTCTCCTATTCTACAGATCGTTCGGGTATGTATCATTTCAACCCATAGTGAATTCTATATTAACAGGGAACTTGCATAGTGATAACATATATGATAAAAATATAACAACAGTAACAGGCAAATATCATCAGTGATAAATAACATATAATGGTGTTAGATGTCACAGGTGAACAGATATAGATGATGGCATATATATATATAAATTACAGATAATGGTGTTAGATGTCACAGGTGAACAGATACAGATGATGGCATATATATATAAAGCAATGTAAATAACTAGCAACAGCATATTTCAATTGTCGTTTCAATTGAAATCAAATTTAATAAATAAAAGAACGTTAATCGTAAGTGATTGCTCACCTTTCGAGGCTAGAGAAAACAGGAGATGACACAGATACGCAAACTGATATCGAATTACGAATCCAAGCACGAATTGCAAAGCAAAGCACGATAGACATGATTTCGATAGACAAGCTGATAAATGAGGAATCAATGTAACGATCAAAATCAGTTTGACATAAATAAAACAAAATGTAAATTATATCGTTAAACATTTTCTCAAATCAGTATAAGGTTTAAAACACATACAAATAAGATAAAATAGATATAAAATTTCAACATTGATCAAATAAGTGTTTTAAAATAAAATAAATCTAAACAAAAAAAAATCAGATTGGATATATATGATACCAATATAAAAACCGTACAACTGACAAAATATTTAATATTATTATAGCTTATACAAACCCATACATATAAACCTTTAACCTAAAGATCAAAACATATACTAATTTACTGTAAAATTACAGAAAACAGAACATACATCTTATGTATAAACACAGATATATATAAACAGATATATACGTATCACTTATATAATAAAATACACGGTAGTTTAAATTAACAACATACAGCTTGGAAAACCCCAAATATATAATACATATAATAATGCAGCCTATATAAATCTATACAGGACCAACAAAATGATATAGAACTAGTACAAATTCTTATATATAAAAGCAACAGATTTTATATTGAACATATATATAAAGTTTATATACTTCTAACCATATAAAATCTGACAGGTTATAAAACAAAATACAATACATCATACTATATACATATACAATATAAGACTGAAAAATGTATAAAATAAACTATTATAAATCTTTACATTAAAACATAACAGACTACTACATCTTATATATATACCTTTATAAAATTTAACAGATCATAACAATATAAATATAGATATACCAATATATATAAACTCATGTTTTATGAATATATATACAAACTTTAAAATATAGACTAACCAGAATATCTAAACCTGTACAAACTACACACTTGAAATATATATATTTAACAACTTTAATATATATAACAACAAACTAGAACAGAATATAACTCAAATATATATATATATATATGCAGACCGAAAGATTTATTACAAAATACATGCAACATATATATAAAATGACAAGCAAAATATAAATAACAATGCATCAAAACTTACGTGTATACATATATATATGCGCACCGAAGATGAGGAGAAATAGAAGCTGCGCATGCACGCAACCATCGGAGAATACGGCTGATGTGGTGGAGAAGCTTCGCTGGCCGAACGGAAAGAAGTGGACAAGAAGGAAGGGAAAGTGGAGGAGAAGGCTTGTTTCAGGGAATTCTTGGAGGTCGGTGGTGGAGAGAGGCTATCGGCAGGGAAGTGACGCGAAGTGGAAGAAAGGGTGAGAGGGTCATGTGAAGATGAAATATTTGTGTGGGAGGATCTGTAGAGGGGAAAGAAGAAACAAAGAAGATGGAGAGGAAAAGTTTTCTAGTTAATAAGTTTCAAAAATGAACAGGCAAACAAGTGTGAATGTGGAAGGTGCTGCAAATGTTGGCGTGAAGTGGCAAAGAGAAGGAAATGTAAAATATGAAACGTACAGGCTACATTTTCTTTGAATGAATCAAAACCAAAAGCAATAAATTAAACTAGTGAAACCAAAAGTCGAGATAATGAAATTCAAGAAGACAAAATAAAAATAAAGGTTATGACTGTTCGTTCAGCTGAGAGAAAACGAATGGGCAAGGAGACAAAAGGTTAAAATGGTACCGACACGAATGACTAGTTCGCAGTTCCCGCGGCGAACCGGACTTCAAAACACAGAGTTGGACATACCGCTGAGATCAGCACGACGAGACGATCAAAATGGTATACATATATCAGTGGTATGATTGAATTATAAAAATTCGAATTTTCTACTAGCGGAAAATGCAGCAAAAACGCAGAAAAATAAGATCGACGGAGCCAAAGAAGTCCGAATTTGGAAAACGAAAAATGACGTCTTGCTCAGAAGATGATTTAGAATTTTTCTGTATAAAAATATTTGGGTTCCGAAAATATTTTATTTTCATCAATTCCTAACTGATTAAATTGAATAAATTTACGCACGAAAATAAACTTCATATTTTCGGGTGAAAATTTACCAGTTGCTATGTTTAACTAGACGCATTCCAAATATCAAATTTATATTTCAAAATTTTATTGTTTAAATTTCACAAAATTTCAATTAAATATATAAATAAAACAATTAAAATTATTAAAAATTTACGGGTCGTTACATCGTTCCTTTAACTTAAACAGTAAACGATCTAGAGAGGCTATCCCCTTAACTTGAACATTAAACGATCCGGAGAGATCGCACGTCAAATTAAATAAAAAATAATCCGGAGAGATCGAACCTTAGAACGGAAAGATATTTGATAAAAGTAATTGAACGCCTTGTAATTAGAATAAAAATAATAAATCCCAGATGAACGCAAGATGATTTTGGATATGTGATGTAATAACTTCGAACGAAATCAGATATGTGATGTAATAAGAGATATGTGGTGTAATAACTCCGAATGAAATCAGAATGATTGTGATGTATAAACTACACTTAGGTAGAGTCTAGAGTCTTAGGCTGTAACAGGTTTGGAACAGCCCATGATTGAATAGAGAACCTAAAGGAACTAGACGATTCACCATGATTGAAGTAGCCGGAGAGCTAAACTATCGAAGACTGATTATTAGAATTTTTTCTTGAGCAAAGCACACCTTACATTTGAAAGACGTACTTTGGGGGGACAAGTGTTAACCCACTTTTTAGCAAAGCAGATTTCAACTAGACTTTAAAGATACAAATGAGGATGAAACGACTTGAAAACTTAGAGGCACACTTAAAAGGACTACAGAATGGAGCTCAAAAAATTTGGATGAGAAATACACTAAGGAGAGAGGTCACCACCAACCTCTCAAGTATGTACCGACCTCTCTTGTTAACTCCGTAGATGTTGTGACCTCTTTGGACACCTCCATATGAAATTAGAAGAGTGCTGCAAAAGAGCACAAATCATTTCGATCTAAGGAAAAAGTTCACTACCGACCTCTTAGGCAAAAAAACTAATACAGAGCTATTTTGGAGAGAGGTAGGTATCGACTTGTTTTGGACAGCCAACGATCGATGGAAATAACATGTGACACCTTAAAATGAAGTATGAAGAAGGATGAAAGAAGGTTCGAAGTGATCCGAACTATGGAGAGAAGGCACCACCGACTTGAGAGGTCGACATCGACCTTTGTGGTTAGCTCAGAAGATCCCGCTAGCACACTAATTCGGGCCGATATTTGGACTCTGCCCCAGGTGGATTTCTGGCACAACATGACTGTTTCCCCTATAAATACAAGCAATTAAGCAACCAAAAAAGGATCTGGATTCTCTAACAATGAAGACTCTGCTGCTTCTGCACCTCTAACCCTCCTCCATTAAAGTCACCTAGGTAACAACCATTTGCTATTCTAGGACTTAGATAAGCAAATTCTTAGTACTAGTGACTTATAAACAACTTAGAAACTCTGCTGTAAATCTAAGATCCACTCGATAGTGGTCAAATCTGATATAACTAGCTGTAATCCAAAGAGAGAACAACTAATAAAAGAGATTAAAGTGAATGTAGGCCAGAGATTACACCGGACAACGATAAAAATTCTTGGATCACCTTTTACTTTTCTGCATTTTCCTTTATTTTTATAACAACTAGTGTTTTCATCTTGATTCTGGACGTTGATCCATTTTTTTGGTTAACAATTTATTTAGAACTTGTACTTTTGAAAAAGTAAGTAAAATTTAAAATTCTCAGTTTAAAATTGGTGAATTAAAGGTTTTTGATAAAAGAGCTTTTCGTTTTTGAAATGAATGAAAAATAGAGTGTAGATTTGGCTCAATGATATTTTCTAATTTTGTAAGTTTGAATGTTTCTAAAATTCCTTCTAAGGGGTGAATAAATGGAAATGGTACTTTATTCAAATGTGGTATAGAAAATAGAAGGGTAAGAATGTCTGATAACTAAGATATGAGGAATATATTATTAGAGAAGTGAAAGCCACTTGAAGGAAATTTAGGTAGGAGAAATTTTAATAGTTGTATTAATAGAAATAACATTAGGAATTTATATAAAAAATGATTAGTAGTATAGTTAGAATTAATATAGGAGGGAAGAAATACGAATAGGATAGGAAGAACGGATAAATTCTGTAGATAAGTAACAATTGGGAATATATTTTAGATAGACGTTTAGATAGATGCAGCAATTGCATGTATCTTTTAGAAGTCCCCCTCATATGCTATTAGAATCTCCACCAAGGGTGGAAGCGGAAATAACATGAGTAATAGGAAAATAATAGGATGGAAGTTATCCATGTCTACTATACTTTTTATTGTTTAAAGTTATAAAAGATGTTTTTTTACAAATGGTTTTATATGGTAATTGAGTTTTGAGTTAAAAATCATACTTTTAAAAGAAGTATATATCTATTATAGAAAGTCCTTAAAAAGTAAAGTTGGTTGGAAAAGGGAAATTTTTCATGGCTCCTTTTTGGAGACCAAGTAATTTTTGAATTTGATAAAAAAGTTTCTAAGTTTGTATTTAACGATAAAAGTTTCGCATTAGGTACTTCATGATTGTGAAGTTTTTGTTTTATAAACAATGATGAAACCCAAGCCAAATTTTGATATGGAGTAGATAGAGACAGCTGCCTAAGTAAGATAAGGTAAATGTTTAGGCTATGAATATATAACTATGGATGGTCATAAGGTAGCAACAAGGAATCCCCGTTGAATATAATGAATATTGGTATGAACCTAGGAAGGTTTATTAGGGATGTGTGAAATCCATAAGAAGAACACTTAAAAGAATAGGGAATGGTATCAAAGTACAATTTTGCGAGTCTTAAGGAATACTCGCATGAAGGATCAAGGATAAAGAAAGTAAATACCAAAGTTTGAGAATACTTTCAAGGGATTGTGATCGAGAGAAAATAGTAGTATGATTGGAGAAGAGAGTAGTAAGATGGCAAACACACATAAAAGATGTTAGTTGACTCAGGTTAAAGAAAGCAAGATAGGTGGTAGAAGTTATTTCACCAAACCAAATTTGTTTTGGATAAGTTATTCTAAATGTGCATAGTTTTTATTTCTTACCTACTGCGGTGTAGGAATGCAAAATTTATCCCACGATCAGATGTAATAATTGAATTATTGGGTGGATATTATTTATTGAGAGCCAAGGAAGTAAGTTAAGACATGTGGATTATAGTTGAATGTCATACAAGAAATATCCATATTAACTTAGTAAAGGGTGATAAGGCCCCAACATCATTAACACTAGTTAATGATGAAGGGAAACTTCGAACAATATTTTCTTTTAGGGTTTTTGGGTTGTATTCGTTAGTTGTCTCTCTTGGGTTATTGGTAAAGCGTACGATATGATATGAGATATGTTCCTATTTTATCACCATGTTGATTTTGTAGATGGGATTAGACCGTATATAAATATGTATATATTGAGAAACAATGTATATAATTTTAAGGAGATCTCATAAGGACACTTAACTACCTATAAAATGTAAGACTGGAAGTCTATAAAATAAATTTCAAAATTAAGTTAGCACCTAGAAATTAAAAATGCTTTAATCCTAAAACTTTAGAATTTTGGAAAAAAATACATTTTAGTAAACGGAGGACAGGGAAAGGTTGTTGCGAAATGACAGGTCACTATCTCTATGCTTTAAAAGCTAAAATTTGTAAATACACTTGTAGGTAGTTTTTTGTTTTAGAATAAAAGAAAATGTTCCCTAAATCTAGGATTAATTTCACAATACTACGGTCAATCATATACATTAACTCATTGACCGAGTCCCGATTATGTTAAAACATGGTCTGATTTTTTTTAAGGACGGAGCAACAAATGTTTTGAAAAATTGTGTTTGAATGCTTTTGAAATCTTTTTAAATGCTTTTGAGGAGTTGTGTTCAAAAGTTTTTGAAATTTTTGGCCAAGTGCTTTTGAAAAGAAATGGTATTTAAATGTTATTGGGAATTTAATTTTTTAAATTATTTTGCAAGATTGATTGAAAATGGAAAAGGATTTTGACGGAAAATGAAAAAAATTTCAATTTTTTGGTTCCAAATGCTTAACATAGGGTGGGTCAACATGTTATTGAATATGAATTTTACTGTCCGGCAACGGTGCCAATATACTAAACATAGATAATAACTAGGGAAAATGTTGTTTAGCTTTAGAATTTCTATTTCCGTTCCTTATTGATAGTGAAACGGAGCTTGCGCAATGATAATTATGTTTTAATATCCAAAAATAAACCTCCTTATGCAAATTGTACTTGTAAAAGTTTTGGGGGGCAAAAGAGAAGGTTTTAAGATCCAACGGAATAGGTATCCAAAGAAGGGTCGAATTGTAAAAAATTCACATAAATTTCTTTTTCGGCATAGGAATATGGATTCATAATAACTGGATTTTCAAAACTTTTGGATGTTAGAAATTGTGTGCTAGGTTTTAGATGGTATGGACTAGATGTAAAATTGGTTGAACTATACTCCTACTTGTAGGAGCGTAGAAATTTTTGTGTGAAAAATGATTTTAATTTTTTGGAAACTTGCATACATATAGAACCACAAGTATATCTTGATTGTTTGCATCATATTTTCAAAATGTTTTTAAAAAGAACGCATTGATATAGGAGGCGTCGATTTAGAGTCATTCTGCATGCATGTCTTATATGTTGTCATACACCATGCACTTGAACACGTTTTGCTGCAACATTAGTTGTACACTAATTGGTTGGATAATTAGATTGGTTACTCATTATGTAACATGATTCAACCCTTGGAGAATTTCAGGGATGAAATCCTTTCAAGGTGGAGAATGTAACACCCCGTAAATCAACGTTAATTAATAAGACTCTAAAATTGTAATCTGAGCAAACGATGGAATTTGACCATGAAATTTACTCCATTGCGTTCATGGTGATTTTTTGAGCAATTTTCATATTTGAAGTTTCATGATCGAAGTTCCGAAGAAGTTATTAGTGTTTGAAATTTCTGAAACAAAAATAATTAAAAAACAAATATAGAAATAAATAAACATTAAAACGCAGACCCCATTGATCGAATCCTCTCTATGGGCCGATCAACCGTTAGTGGTCGATCGCCTATAGGGGAGCGGTCGACCGGTCTTCAGGTGGCAGTTAAGGTTTGAACCTTGGCTAACAACTCAGATTTAATTATTTTAATCTAATGGTTATGGTTGATTCAAACGCCTATAAATATAAACCTAACCTCTTAATTCTCTTCTCATATTTTCTAATCAAAGTAGCAAAGCTTTGTCATTTTTCCTTCTCCTCTATTTCTAAGAATTATAAAATATTATACACACACACATAATTGGAGTAGGGCTGAAAATTAAAAAAGAAGAAGCGAATCAATACTGCGGAAAAAGGTAAATTTCTATAGTTATAAATTTATATTCCCCTTAACCCAAAATCTCTTCTTAGATCTTTAATTCTAATAGTATGTATATACCTTATTATACATATTTTTTTGGGTTAGAATGGAAAAGGACGCAAGTAAATGAATGGATTTAGATCTGAGAGATTTGAAAAGCTAGAGAGGCGAGTGAGGAATTAAATAATTTATTTATAACATTGAAATTTATATCATTGGATTTTATTTAATTATTATGCCTATATAAGATATGATGAATTGTAGGCTTAAAACAAATGTATAGGAATATCGCCTACTATTCTATAAAATAGGTAATAGGAATATGAATAGTATGTACAACCTAATATGGAAATTTGAGTTCAGCCACAAATATTTGTTATTATAGAATGTTTGCTTATTCTCGATTTATAATTGGGTTGTAAATTATGTTGCCCTAGTTGACTAGGAATGTGAATTTTTGTATTTTAATTTATTTGGAGTATGGTATAATTTAGTTATATCTATTTCCATGTAATTTCCACAAATTATCCAATTTTTGAAATACGTATAAAAGTGCGTTGTTTGAATTAACAAGGAATATACCAAAAAGGAAAGAGATGCGTAAAGTATGGATATTCTTCTCCTTAGGTTGCACTGTCTATTTCAATAAAAGAAAAAAAAGGTAATTTCTTATAATTTCAAACAGAGCAAAAGTCTCATTTTTGGGTAATTTATGAAAAGTTATAGCACTGATCCTTTTTGAAAGGATAATTCTGATAAATTAAAATGTGGAAAGAAATGTTCTAGTTTGGAAATTAATAAGTAGAAAATAAGAATATGCACACACATAAAACTGCGCATATCGATTAAAAACAAAAACATATATATAGTATAATTTATGACAATATTCGTGTTAGTTATTGTAGCATATTAAATTATACGACTAAAAAGGAAGGAATAGGAATTTTAAAATTTATGGACATTAACTACAAATTTAATGGACAATAAATTTGTAGTTAACAGAGAGTTTAAAGAATTAAATACAGACCGATTAGAGAATTTAATTGGGCATTGCTAAGGAAACTGAATAAGCTGAATAAGTGGATTTTGAAATAGGTAAATAAATTAGAGCTTATCCAATTTTGACATTAAGGACTAATAACTACGGACAATCGACATTTTAGACAAAGAAGGAAACGAGGAAACCAAAGCCTAAGAGTATGAAATAGGAATAATTATGTAGCGAACAAGTAAATATTACTATTATTAAATACACATAGAAGGCAATATGATTTTCATAGTAGGAAATTAAATAGCTTCAATTATACATTTAGAACAAACGTGAATTAGTAGGCCTAGCCTAACACTTAGGCTTTGGATGATAGATTTGATTTAGTGGGTTGGGATGCGAGGTTAGTAGAGTTGGACAACAGAAGTCCACCCTTTACCTATAGGCTACCAATAGTTGTGTATACTTACTCTTAATGTGGGACATCTTCAACTATAGGACTCGTGGGGAAGGGATATGCATTGCGGATAGGTGAGGGAAAAATATACCGAGGGTTCGCTTGAGATTTGAAGTATTAAATGGCTCAGTACTTTTAAGGAAATGTGGACGGCTTCATTTTAAACAAGAGGTATTAAGTAACATAAAAGGGCATTTTTCAGCTGTTGAAGGTTGGCGGGCTATGTCAGTATTTGGTACCGATATTTAGTAGTAGGTTTGGCATATAGGCTATGACCAACAGCGATCCTGAGCGAGAGGAGTAAAGACTTTGGTTATGCGCTGATGGATTTTGCTTCCTGCTAGTATAGAATCTGTATGGGATACGCACAGACCTTAAGTAGATGGTTAGATGAAAATTAGTTTATCGGATGTGAGCTAGTAGACCCTTAGATGAGCCTTTGAGATGCGTTTGTAGTATGGCAGTTAAATTATAAATTATAAAGCCGTATATAGAGGTCATTGGTCTCTGTATCTAGAACCGATTGACTAGCATTTACGTTGCAGGGGGCTCGCTTCGGGGACTGAGGTATTAAATGGCCGTTGGGTCTGCCTCCTCCCTATTTAAAAAGTATTATATGGCCGGGGTTTTTGGATAGTGAACTGGTTAGACATATATGCAAATAGGTATATACTTATATAGTTATACCTTGGAGAAGGTTAAGTTAGGCATATCATAGGTGACATAAGATTTAACGGATTAGCCATAAATAATAGGCATAATACTTAAATGGAAATCAATCTGCATGTTAATAGTATGGGTAAACCATGTAATTTTTCAATCACTAGAACGTTGTTCCGACTCCCTTTCTCATAACAACCCAAAGGATAGATTTAGAAGGACTGGATACTGGAGCAAGATGGTAACCGCAGAGGGTGAAGTCTTCTTATTCATGCTCGTCGCGGACAGGAAAATTAAATATCCAATGAATGGTTTTCCGAGGTAGTAGCCTTAGTCAATACGTATATTATATAAAAAATTTCAATTTTGCTGTGAGTTTATATTAACCGCACTTTGATCTACTTGTGCTTATTACAGATTACCAAAACCAACGATCTGTACCATAATGGACCTGGATTTCGATTTAGTCAAAAATTCGAGCCCAATTAAGGTGCGGGTTGTTGCATAATGGGCATATGTTTCAAAGCTCTTAAAATAAATTTTTGATAATCAAAAATCTCTTTTTGAAATTTTCCACTTTACGAAAGAAATTCCTTTTCGGAAATATTATCACCCTTCATTTATACTAATCAAAATTCCATATATTCCAATACCGTCGAAAACTCTCTATTTTTATTTTCAAAGAACTTTTATATCCAAAATAACTTTCAATAAATCATTTTATTTTCCAAATTTTTTTATTTATTTGAAAATATACTTCAATCTAATTTTAAAACCCCAAAAATATTTTTTTTCAAAGCTTTCAAAAATATTTTAAAATAAGAAAATCAATAAAACATCTAAATTATAAATCATAGAGCGAAAATTTCCAAAATTACCAACCAATCATCAATATAATTTTCATCTATAACCCGAGTCGATTTACATCGAATTCAGGCCATCCCTACAATGCACACAAAATAGAAATAAAATATACAAACCAAAATGCAATCGAATAACGTCTCCTTTGCATTTTGACAATCCAACATAAACAAAACTCCACTGTTGTTTGAACCAAAAATGGCACAAACATCCAAGAAGAGTATGTAGTAGAGATTAAACGGAAGAAAGTAAATGAAAACAGAGTAAAAACGATCACACACAAATTTATAGTGGTTTGGCAATGTTGGCCTACGTCCACTTGAATGATTTTATTACTTTGCACTAGTTTTTGTGATTACAAGTAGGAGGGATTGGCAGGGATCCTAGAGTACAATGGATTTTTTGTGTAGCAGCAGCATTAAGATCCTTAGAATGAACAATGCCTTTTGTATTTATAGGGGTAGACGACAAAATATCTCGCTGATATTTCTCCTACAGATCCTCTCCACGAAGACGAAGTCCTTCAAAAAATCTCAACCCCAGATTCCTTAGGGTTGGGGATTGGTACCGATCCCTATATATGTAGGCACGGATCTTGCAACTTTTTGTGTTGGATCATCTTAATGTTGGCTTCATGTTTCTAAGGTTATTTTTCATAGCTGCCTAGGTGTTTTTTGGTCCAAGCGATGGATCTATAGAAGGTTGAATTGCCGTTTTAGGATGCATAAGGAGATTGTCAATACAACGCATAGGAACTCTGAAACAACACTTAAATCAGGCTCTATGTAGATAGAGAAGAGTGCCATAGGAGTAGGGGCCACTTTGGGTGTTCCCCTAGGATTCGGTACCGATCCCCTATGTAGGGTGGAGCACTTAGTGAATTTTAGCATGTTGTTTCCCTTAATTCGTTCGACCATCATCTCATGGTCTTGTTTGTATTTGATTTCTGGACCCTTGAATCATCTCTCTGGGCTGCTTGGCTCAATAATCGTCGAGTCTAACTTGTCCAGTCAGTCCAAATATAGCCGAGTCAAAAGGGCGGATAACATTTGCCTCCCAAAGTATTCTTGTTTCAAACATGACGTGCTTTGAATCAAGACAAGTTAGGATCATCGGAAAGGATTCCACTCTGCGTTTTGAATGGTCGTTACCCTTCCTTCGAGTTTCTTTTTATGAAAATTCGCATCTCTATTTGCTCACCGCAACGCATGTTCTGTATCTAACACTATAAAACTGGAATTCATTTTCTCGGTAGTTGTCTGTGCTCAGTTCCATTGGGTTAACTGATCGAGTCGATAGATTTCAATAATCCGAACTGCTTTCTTTTCTGGAAATCCCACATAAAAAATTCAATTCCCATATGTTCGGGAAATCAAATATTAAGCGTGCACGCCTGCTCGTACGTTTGCGTAAACACTTTTGTCATTGACTCCCAAGCATGTTCATACGCCTATAGGTCATTGCTAAGTTCCATCAAATTGCGTTTACAATTTCATTGTTTTTTTGGGTTGGATTCGGTATCGACCTTTATAAGAGCATCGACACCGATTCTATACCTCATTTCCAGTCAGCATTTTAGGACCTAAGTGTATAGGTCTGCACATGATATATAAGCCATATATTTAGTTCCTTCTCCTCCCTTTCTCATTCATTCATTATGGAACCTTACTCATAATCATCCGTCGTCAAAGCTTGAATTTGAAACACTCAATCGACCTATCCAACCTCCTCAGATTCGACATTAGCTTAGCCATTCGACCTCCGAAACGTCTCGCGCCTCCTTCCTTGTCACTCCATTCAACCAATTCATCCCAGTTCGCCGTTAATAAACCTTGAACCTCGATCCTCTTGAGGTTGAGACCCTTTAACCTTGTGCCTATCACCTTCAACTTTGACCAACGCCAGCACCTTTGCCTCATTCGCCATGAGAAAGTCAAAGCCTTCCATCAAAATCGGCTTTAGATCTAAGCCTCAAACCCTATACCTAGCTCCAAGCTGACGTTGGAGTTCTTAAACTTTGATTGAGCTGTGCTTTTGCATTTAGGTAGTTGTTGGATAGCAAAATAAAGGAGGAGACGAGATTGTTTTTGTTCTAGGGATGATTTTGAATCGGTATTGATGGATGTAAGTTTGATGGTCGGTAGTAGCTTAGGGATCGGTTGTTGTTTGTAGTTGTTTTGGGTTTGAAAAATAAAACATATGAGGGAAAGTAAAAACTGTTGCTTGCATGTGAGAAGGCAATGTATAGGAGGATATGCACACATATGTCTCTTTTGAATTACTTGGGTGAATTTTTTTGAACATTTGCCTTGTGCCTTTGGACATGTACAAACAAATTTTGTGATTCTTGCTTGTAAACTTGTACATGTGGACCTATATGAACTTGGATTGGAACGCATACATATGTATTGATTATGAACTAGAAATCGAATTTGGATGCACATGCTTGTTTGTTTGGACGTGAATTTATATGTATGCATATGCGTTGACTATTAAGACCATGCTCTTACATGTCGACAGTCGATCCCTGAATTTAAGCGTAACCCTTAAGCATAACCATTGATGTGAAATCTAGTTGGGAAGGTCAACGATAACGGTTACAATGGTCGAAATCCTGAGTTTCACCATAACCGTCGTATAATATTGAACTGTATGACACTACATAATACAACATCGCACTAGATTACACTTAGCACGGGGGAACATGTTAATCCATCTAAAAATGACTATCCGTTGAATTTGGTAGTCATGGTTTCCAGGTACTCCAAGCATTTTGCTGTAATGACTGGCGATCAAGTTGCTACATATGCTAAATCAGATGCTGTATCGAGTTCAAGGACACTTTCTGCTCGATATACTTCGGGCCAACATTCAGAACAACCCAAAAACTCATCAGGAAATTCTCTAAATCTGAGAGTGGATGATATTGCAGAGACGGTTCCCGATACACTTAAGGATGCCGTATTCATGGAGGATCTAGCAGATTCAGTTGCTTTAAAAGTTAATGAGGCATCTCTATGACGAATTTGCATTAAGCATGGAATTCCGTATGATGACGTACTAGTCCCACTTCATCACTAAGGGGCTCATCTTCCCTTAGAAAGGTATACTACTTGTAATAGATATATGTGCCTAGTTAGGGGTGTACCACCATTTAACCCATTCATCCGTTGGATGCTCTATTTTATGAAACTCGCTCCATCTCAACTACACGCGAATAGCTACGCATTTCTCCAGGGCATATGTATGATCTTCCTTGAGTTCTTAAATCATGAGCCAACCGAGGGAGATATTCGATTCATTTATAGCTTCAAGCGATGAAAGGGAAGGCTCTCGTTTACTTATTTAGAGCCAACCAGCGTTGTCAATTTGTGATCGACGTTCAAAATAAGCTTAGTCACTTCAAAAGCTAACGGTTTTATCTGCATTTTGCACTTAGGTTTGCACAACGGTGGTTAATAGGACGTAAGTGCTTTTTCAAACTCTATTATAAAGGCAATCAAGTTGTATCCTGACTATTGCAATTCTCCGAGTTATGCAGATATTCCTTTGAGACTTGGTGGTGACTTTCAACTAGCCGCAGTTACAACACTTAGAACATCCTAAAGGAAAGTAGCGAGGTCAGGTCCCTTATCACCGACGAGCATCTATTGGCCTTCCATTTGTTTAAAGAGGGTCGTAGCACTGGCCAAGCAGGAGACATTGATGATGAAGTAGTAGGCGGCCATGTACGGCCAGAAGTAGATTATGCCAGCCCTGTGGTTCCCTAAGCCTTTAACCAGGAGGTCGAAGAGGCTAAAGGTAACGTCGAGGATGGTGAAATAGTAGGCGCTGGTAATGAGGCTGGTCACGATGATGTGAATTCAAGTCACGAACCAGTGGTTGTGCAATTTTCAGATGAGCAGCCACTTGCTTCCAGGAGGAAACTCGTCGTTAGACCTCATAAAGGGAAAACTTCTAAGCAGCCTCCACCAGCTTCAACAGTAGAGAAAACTCCATCTCTTCCTTCTATGGGTACACTTTTGAAGATGAGACCATTTCCTGTTGAGTTCGGTTCCTTTGATATAGGGAACATGAGTATGATGGTTCTCCTCTCCGTTTTGATGACGTCACCTTTCCTGTAAGTGCCGAGAGATCACTCATATTAACAAAGCTCCAGCTCATGGCCCGTCGGGGGGACACTAGGAAACTCATGCATACATGCACTTCACGACACCATATTGCGCTTGCCATATTTCCTTATCCATTGAATTTAACTTATCCTCGTTTTATATGCTGGATCAATGGAGAGAAAGAAATATACATACCGATCTCTGGAGGAGAAAGCATATCAAGCGCAAAGGCCTCAGTCAAGCTCGCATCATCAGGGGAATGGTCGTGACTATGAGTCTGGCTATCATTCCAGTCGAGATAGAGACGACCGAGATAGAAGCAGTTATGATAGAGATCGCACATGTTATGACTCTACTTCTCGACGCCACCCTAGGTCTAGATCACCTCCTCCAAGAGGTCTGGACATGCAACCTGATCGCCGCGATGATATCCTACCTAGTGGTACACCTCGTGTTCCTCCTCCTACTTCTATTCCTCTACGGCCCACAATGCTATCCCACTCCAATCGGTCCTCCGAGCGTAGATATTATAAGAGTGGCTTTGAGATTTCTCATCAAAAGCTTGGTAAAGAAGCGTTGTCGGTTTGGTCGACGCAGCGGAGCAGCAAGTTGACAATACCACTTGGATGGCCAAATTAAGAGAAGAATTCCCAAATATTTGCTTCGATGGGCTTATGTTCATGCCTAATTTGAAAAGAATCGCGGCTGAAGTTCAAAAAATGACCATCGATTGTGTTATCGGTCTTCAGAATCAGTATGATGAATGGGCAAAGCTGGCCGAGATGATTTATAAAGTCTCGAGAGATAGGCAACTGGAGATTGAGAATCAATAGCTTATCAAGGCTAATAACAAAATAATCATTGCCAATCTTGATGCTGAAGTTGAAAATTTTAGGAAATCTCAGGCTGAAACTGAGAAGAAAGCAGAGGAGGCTATCAAAGTGCTTAAAGCCGAAAAGAGCAAGCATCTTAATAAAATCGAGCAGGCGCATCATCGGAACCACGATATGGTATTAGAAAGAGATGTTGGTAATAGGAAAGTGGTCAAGCTTACAACTAAGCTTGATCGCGAGACAAAGGAAAAGAACAATGCTTTCCAACAGGCTCAAGATTATTGTGATGAGATGCTCAACACCAAGAAAGAAAGAGATAAAGCCGTTGAGCATGCTAAAGATGTTGACGCACTTGTTCAGAGTGAGATTGAGGCTGTGAACAGTGGGCTGAAGAATGGGATTTGGCTACTGCTTACCCAGTATAATGCTAATATGCTTAAATTCTGAAATCTGGAGTGGTTTAAAGATGATTATCCCTAACTCCTTGCATGTGCCTGGGAACAAGTTGTTGAAGAAGCAAAATAATTTCTCCAGGGTGGTGATGTGGATCTTAAGTAGCGAGAGAAAGAGGGTTTAAAGGGAGATGAGCCCAAGATTCTAAAAGATGGCTTGCTTATCCTTCACCCAAAGCGAGCCGCCACTATGCAGAAAGATTTAGGCAAAGGCTCTGGGTCGACGCCACATGATGCTATCTTTAGCCAAGCACTTGGATCTCAGGCTACTTTCGAATCCACTACTGATCCTGGATTCGATCCTTAGAGGCCCCAGATTCCTAGGCCTACTATGCTATCTTCTATCCCCGAGGGGAACTATGGTGGCACTCCGGCCCACACAGAACTGCTGTCTGGAGAAGGTATCTCGTTGATTTCTCCTGTATTTTAGGGGTTTGACATGTCTCCAACCAACGTCACTAATCTCTTTTTCTTTTTGTGTCTCAAGTTTCAGGTCAGCCTTCAATCACCCGCTTCTTGTAAAGAACTCTGAAGCAAGGGAGCAAGTGCCTATGATGGATTCAGTAACCATTTCAACTTTAGCAGTGATCCCCAATGCTCCGGCTGAGGAGACTCCAGGAAATGATAGATGCTTTGTTGGATGAAGGGACCGAAGGTGCTCAAACTGATAAGGATATCGTTATTACTGGAGTCTTTGAGCCCCTGCTTGTTCACCCTCTGAGCGATATTGAGCGCAAACGCCTTCCTGATATAGAAACTAAGCCGGAGAAGGTGGAGGCCTTTCCCATTCCTTTGTCTGTAGCTTTGCTAGGTCAGAGTATCTATACTTCTGTTCATATTCCACCATCTGGGAGCGCTCAGAGCATGCCCGCGGGATCTTTACGAAGCACTCCTGTCTCCCTATTCCGCCTGTGGGTTCTTAGAGACACCCTGTCATATCTTTACATAGCACTTCACTCAAAGGATAAGGAAGTGGAGGAAATGAGAAAAGGCGAAAGCTCAAGCGAAGCATCTCTTGGTGCTAAGAAGAGTCCGAGGAAGCTGAAACAAAAGAAATAACCGTCGACCTGCTCGGTGTAGATAGACTTGCCTTTTA
Organism: Allium fistulosum; assembly: GCA_030737815.1. NCBI lineage: Eukaryota > Viridiplantae > Streptophyta > Magnoliopsida > Asparagales > Amaryllidaceae > Allium > Allium fistulosum. The sequence goes on along the minus strand of CM060904.1, from coordinate 283,469,742 downwards.
GTAATAGTTGAAGTTTATTTTGGTTTCTTGGCCGGCTTTGTGTGAGTTCGGCCCCTGCTTTTGCTTTTTGTTTTTATTGTTGATAACACTCGCACTTAGCTTCCTGAATTTCTTATGATTAGCAAAGGTTTTTTGTTTCGTTAACTCTTTGTTCAGATTTGTCTAAGTACTCATGAAATACGTTTTCCATTCGATGTACTTGCGATCTATTTCTTTTAATCATAGTTGTCGGATTGAGTCTTCAGCCTGCCCCATTCTTTATCGGTCTTTCTCACTCTAGCGAACATAAGTTAATCATTAAAATGCTAAACATCGGGAGTTGGTTGGGATTAGTTGCTTAGGATTAGCAACTTAAGTACCTTTTTCCAAGATAATAATTTCCGATCACACCAAACTTCGGGCACTAGTTTAAGCTAACTACTTAGGATCGTAGTTCATACATCTCTCATTCTGCCTACTTCAGGCAAAGTATCGAGCGATGGATGATCTCATCACGTCCATTTTGATTTATGCTTCTGCCCCCAAGCTAATGACAAGAGTTGAACGGGTGAACAGTCGAGTCACATTCGTTTGGGGTTATGCTCCTACTCCGGATGTAAGAGTTAGCATATGGACGGTTGTATCATATCCAGATTAAGTTTGTACTCCTGCTCCTACTTTGGGAGCGAGAGTTGGTTTACAGACGGTCTTATCACATCCAATTTAGGTTTATACTCCTACTCCTACTCTGGGAGCGAGAGTTGATTTACAGACGGTCGTATCATATTCGGTTTAAGTTTATACTCCTGTCCCCAATCCGAAGGCAAGAGTTGACATATGGACAGCCATATCACGTCCGGTTTTAGTTTATACTCCTGCCACCAATCCCAAGGCAAGAATTGGCGTACAGATGATCATGCCATGTATGGTTTGAGTTTATGCTCCTGCCCCCTATCCGAAGGAAAGAGTTGGTTTACGGATGGTTGTGTCTCATCCTTCCAGAGTTTGTACTCCTCCTGGCGGACCAAAGGTAGGAATTGGCTAATGATTGGTTAGGTCACATTCATTCAAGGTTTATATTCCAATCTAAACTCTAAGGACTAGAGTTGACCGATGAATGGTCGAATCACATTCACCCCAGTCCACGCTTCTGCCTCCAGTCAAGGACAAAAGCAGGTAAGCAGACGGTCAAGTCACATCAACTTTTGTTTTATACTCCTTCAATCGAATCGTGTGATAGAGTTAGTCGATGGATGGTCGGGTCACATCCATTTTAGATTGGATAGTCAATTCACATCTTTTTTGGGTTGAATTTTGAGCTTATCAAGCTCTAGGCAAAGCATAAGTGCTTTTTCAAACCCCAGGCATGAGCTTGGGAGTGGATGGTCGAGCCTCATTTGCTCTAGATCACATTCTTGCCCCCGAGTTGGGGACAAGAGTTGGTTGACGAACGGTTGAATCACGTTCGCCTTGGCAGAACTCTACAGGTTCGGTCATGGGCAACGGAGATTTAGTTAGTATCTACACTTGATGGCGTCGTCGCTCTGGCGGAATCCGTATGCCATTCATACTTCACGATACGCTGTCGAGGTTTAGTCTTCCCTGCATATACTGGCATAATTGGCATATTGATTCTCTGCAGATACTCCTCACGCAGAATCGCTTCAGTAAAGGGACTTCGACTTGGGGAGGTACCCCAGCCGTCATTGATCTGACACTGACTTTCTTTCACAAGCCATCATACCATTTCAGTCAAATCTAGTTCCTGGAAGCCAGCTGGTTTGCGGCAGTTGTAATCTACCAGTTGGTTGACTCAGACCTAATAAGCGATCTCGGGCTGAGCCATTATGCCTTGGTTCTCCAGCCTTTGGGAGGACCGTTTGGCCAAAAGTACCATGTTTATCAATTTATGGCAATTCAACAGCAACAGCCTGATTTCCAATGCCCTGGTCAATCACAGTGCGCCCGGATTGTGCTCTATCTCCAGCCTGAAAATTCGATCCCTAATGAGTAGGTTCGATACTGACCCTGTGCCTTGGTGTCTAATTCTCATGGAGATCGACAAAGAATTGCATAGAATCATAGAAAAGGAACTTAAAACAGGCTCTTGGCATCATCGGTAGTGTGTGGAAGAAGCAGGGGTCAATTTAGATGTAGATTTTGAGATCGGTACCGAGCACCCTAGGTTGGGGATCGATACCTATCCCATACTTGTTGAAATTCAGCATGTAGGATCAGCATTGATCCCTAGGTGGGGGTTCGATACCTATCCCATACTTAGTCAAATTCAACATGCGGGATCGGTATTGATCCCTAGGTGGGGGATCAGTAGCTATCCCATACTTAGTCAAATTCAGCATATGGGATCGGTATTGACCCTAGGTGGGGGTTCGATACCCATCCCATACTTAGTCAAATTCAGTATGCTAGATTGATATTGATCTCTAAGTGAGGGATCGATACCTATCCCATACTTGGTCAAATTCATCATGTGGGATTGGTATTGATCCCTAGGTGGGGGATCGGTACTAATTCCACACTTAGAGATTTTCCAATTTTGGAATTTTTTTAGGATGGTTTGCCTCCACTCCTATGATAATGGCCAAATGATGAGAAATGTAACAACCCGGATATTTTAACGGTTTCAATTAATTTAATTAACTGGATTTGGGTGAAATTGTAAACAATAAAATTTTGAAATAAAAATTTTACATTTGAAATGCGTCTAGTTAAACATAGCAACTGGTAAATTTTCGTCCGAAAATATGAAAGTTTATTTCGCGCGTAAATTTACTTCAATTTAATCAGTTAAAAAGCGATGAAAATAAAATGTTTTCGGAACCTAAATATTTTTACATAGAAAAATTCTAAACCATCTTCTGAGCAAACGTCATTTTTCGTTTTTCCAAATTCGGACTTCTTTAGCTCCGTCGATCTTATTTTTCTGCGTTTTTGCTGCATTTTCCGCTAGTAGAAAATTGGAATTTTTATAATTCAATCGTACCACTAATATCTGTATACCGTTTTGATCGTTTCGTCGCGCTGATCTCTACGATATATTTGTTTGTGTAGTTTGGAGTCCGGGAGACGATGAAATCTACGGAACGATTTGTGTATCGGTTCCGTATATTTGGCTTTTTAGTGACCATTCATTTCTCACCCGTGACAGCCAATAGCCAATAGCCTTGGACTATTAAGGATTTTTTTTTTGAATTCACGCATTTGCTATTCCCAGAGTTCCATGCATATGCTGTTTGTCCCTTCATATTTTGTTCACGTTTACTTCAAATTAAGTCTCCTCTTCTTTTGGTTAGTTCTCTCTAAAGGGAAATTTAAATAAAAATAAAATATCTGCTAGTGATTAATGGCCGTTCCTACCAATCTCTTTGTTTCCCTAACTCTCACCACCAAGACAAGCTAGCCTAGACCTAGCTCTTCCACCAAACGCAACTCACTTCCCGCTCCACTTACCTTGTTCGTCCTCCTCTTTCCTCCACCCAGCTCGACACCGTTCGGCTCCACCTTCTTCCCATGCCACCAATAGCTGTCGCCTTGCAACCGAACAGCAACGCACCACCTTCAGCCCTCTTTTTCCTCCTAGCTCTACCACCGAACACCCCAGATCCACCACCGAAGTTGCATCACCTCGGCACATGCGGCCTCCCATCCATTCACGCATCTCCCCTTCCTTCAGCTCCTCTTCACCACGTCCCATCACCGGCCGCGTCAATCCTCGACCAATCTCCACCACTTGCTCTCTCCTCCACCACTTCATCTTTTCCCGAGCTTCTCGTTGCTGCCTTGCCTCGCCACTGACAAACCCTCTTCCTCACGCCTACCCTACTGGGTTGAGCAGTCCTTGTATAAACGAAAGCTAGCAGAGAGAGGTATACGTTGTTTATGAATAGCGTAAGTATATATATCATAATCTCAGCAACTTCTTTATATTGTACCGTATCATACCTATACTAGTTATAATATATGTTGTGTTGGTGGATTTTTTTTTGATTTAAATATATGTAATATTAAATGTTGATATTTAGAAAATAATATATATATATATATAAAGAATTTGTACAAGTTTGTTTCTTAACTGCCGTTGTAGATAAAGCTATATTTGTTTGAATATACATACTAAGTTTACCTTTATATATTTGCTTTGGTAAAACAGTCTTATATATATATTTTTCACGAGAGGGGCATGACCTATTTTGTACTATATATGAACCTATATAAGTATATACATGAGGTTTAAATTTATGTTAAGTTTAGTTTATATATATATTAACAAACGTCAGACTTCGTACTTTTCTTACTTACAGCCTTAGCTTGGGTATTATTCTTACTGTATATGTTTGTTTGGTAAAGGTTTATAATAGCTTACTTTATATGCTAGTCTATATATTGATTTCAATAGTTATATATTTACCTGTAGGTCTGCATAGTTTTGCCTGCATACATTTTTTGGTTATGTCTGCATTTGTATATTGTTGATATTTGGGATCTATTGTTATACGGTTTAGATACTAAAGTATGTATTTATACAAGGTTGTTTAAAGTATATTTTGCTTTATGTATGGTATATTGATGCTTTCTGTACGTAAATTTGCATTAGATTTTATTATAGTAGAAAATATGTGTTTAAATAGAATATTGATTTTAATTATATTGCGATGTTAAATATGTGTTTCAAATTTCGAATATGGTTATGTATAATTACATATACACTAGTTTACCTGAGTCTGGATTTTTAAATATGTATATAGATTTCTGTTATTGGGGTTAAAAGTTAAATTAGTAATTTGAAATATATATATCTTATTTTGAATTTGAATATATGTTAAAAAATGTGGTTTTAGAGAAATTATAACTTGTATTTTGTCTCAAATTTTTATCAAGTCGATTCTGATTTCATTTTCGCCGATTCCTCATTATCAGCTTCGTCCGTCGATTCAAGTTCTATCTTGCCTTGTTTTGGGATTCGTGCCTGGATTTCGTAACTCGTCTCATTCTCGTCCATCTCTAGCCTCGAAAGGTGAGCAATCACTCATGATTAATGTTCTTTTATTTATTTAATTTGATTTCAATTGAAACGACAACTGAAATATGCTGTTGCTAGTTATTTACACTGTTAAATATATGTAATTACCTGTATTAGTTCACCTATGACATCTGACACCATTATCTGTAATTATGCGATGATAATCCAGTTTGATTGATAATTAATTGAATGTTTGTTGTTACATTTGATGTTAAATTGTTATTGTTTAAAATAATAAATAAAACGTTAGTGAATTTGATATAGGATAAAATTGATATATGTGCTAAATTTGATTGGTTAAAAATTGTATAATATGACCCTTAAATGTTAAATAAAGTGACACGTAGAAATAGCGTTAACTACACCTTGAACCATCAAATTGTATGTTGTTAAACTGATGATGTATGAAATTGTAAATAGATACCAAGTGAAGAACCGTATAAAGATCAGTGTAATAATCTTTAATCTACATGAAATGATAGTGTAGATTCTAGAAATAATTATATTAATTTGCACAAACAACAATGTGAATTAATACGATTGTTTCGGGATTATTTGAATTGATTATTGGATTGTTATTATTGATTGTTGTTATTGCTTGTTTATTTACTTTGACACCATCCCAGTTATCACACTGCAAGTTCCCTTCACTACGCCATAAATGGCCTACTGCAACACAAAAAAAATGTTGGCTCAGGCCCGAAAAATGTTGCCATAGGTCTATGGCAACACTTTTAGGGTGATGCAATTTTTGCCGTTGCCTTAGACCTCAAAGGCAACATTTTGACTATCTAAGGCAACATAAGTAATATTGTTGCAATAGAACCCTATTTGGGTCTATGGCAACACCCATACGTATCTGTAGCAACATTCCAAAATGTTGCTATAGATATGAACTTTTTGAATTTGTGGGGCCCACAATGTAGAGCATATTTGATTTTTTAATAAAAATAAATATTTGTTTAATAAAATGCTATTGCACAGAATTTGATATTTAAACAGTAATTTATTTAAATAAATATTTTATTTCAACATTTGAAATAGTACAAATTCCTGACTCCACTATTTTACAATTCAATGATATATAACACTGATATTCACATATACAGATATTCCTCACTACATCACTCAGTTCACTCATTACATATGCAGTTTCAATTTATACAGACACCGACACTGACAAATATATGCCGAGCCGAAGGCGAGCCGAGTGCCGAGCCGAAGGCGAGGCGAGAAGCGGGTCCGGGCGCAGTGCCGGCGGGGGTCCGGGGCACCGCCCGATTCATCCGATTTCGGAAGATCGAGCCTTCTTTGAAACGACGTAAAATGATGCACAAATGAAGACTGAACTTAGCAAACCCCATCCTCAGCAACTTCATCACCCATCGGAACTACTGCCCATCTACCACTTACCTGAAACACAATTGCCTGAAACACTGACCATCTACCAAACACTGACCACACTCCCAACCTCTTTCACAAAACACCCACTCACTGCCTCATCAAATTACATCATCAACACATAGGCAGCCTATCAAGCAAAAACAGTGAATGCATCAGGCATGTACAAGAGAAACATAGGCAGTAATATGATATACAAAGGACTTGGAGCATCAGTTTATGTTAAAGAACAAGGTTAGCATGGTACCAGTTCAGTCCAGACCAAATATATAAGGTTAGCATGACTTGGAGCACCAGTTCATGTTAACAAACTTAAGGTTAGATATATATCTAACAAACTAAATATACAAGTTGAGCGTGAATACCAAATTTGACTGTACAACAGAACTAGTATCCATCAAGAATCTGAACTCATTTGGATACATATTTTCTAAAATGAATTTTTCTCTTAGGAGCTGCAAAACATCCAAAGTTAATAAGCTAACATATTCCCAAGCTTCAAAAACTGAAGAAGAAATCATCAAAAAGCACAAATAATATTAAAAAAACAAACCAGAAGCCTTCATATGCAAAACAGATTGCTGCTGTGAAGATGCTTGAGTCTGAGATACTGAATTTGAAGATGACGCCCTTGATTTTGCTTCTAGATCTGAAACACAACATTCGTTGTCTGTTGTTAATTTCGCTTCTAGACCGAATGATGGCACTGCGAGCCACTCTAGATCTAAAACACAGCATCACCGGTCAGTGGCATCGTAATCTCAGTAGTATCCAAGCCTCTATCTCGGCAATCTTCAGCAAACTTTCCAAGCACTGAACGCAACATGAAGCAGCAGGCGACTTCATCAATCAGACTTGCGGATCCCCAAAGAAGATGAATCGCGAATTGGAACTTGATACTTGATTTATTCTAATCGCCTGAAATCATCTTCCATCTCCACGCGAATTGATTTGAGAATTATGAATTGATTCTAATCGTGAATTGGAAGTATGAATTTGCTGGATTTCGTGAATTTGCTGGATTTCGTGAATTTGCTTTTTGATTTGGGGATTTCGTGAATTTGCTGGAAGTATGAATTTGGGGATTTCGTGAATATGGTAAACTGAAAGGGGATCTACACCAACATAAGCGGGAAAACGAAAATTTGGTAAAAAGTGCAGCGGTGATCCATTTTAACAGTTGGATTAAATGTAGACCGTTGGATCGTATTCACGCGGATTGCTAACTTTATTAATTTTTTAATTTGTATACATCTATAGCAACACTATATAAAAATGTTGCATTGTGTTACACTTGTTTAGCTAGAGCAACACATTTTTATGGCTAAGGTAACACCATAAATACAATGTTGCAGTAGGACCAAATTTTTATATCTATAGCAACATTTGAGCTGGCAACACCTTGCAAAAATGTTGCAGTAGGCCATTTATGGCGTAGTGCTTTGCTATGTTTTGATTTTGAATTGAATTGGAATCGGGTTGAAATGATAAATACCCAAATTAAACTTTGACCTAGGATAGAGAATTAAATAAAACCCGATTGGTCAATAATTTGATTTAAAAATAAAATAAAGATTTCTTTGAATAAATAATAAGGTTTTAAAATGAAGTTGGAATTTGAATTTTTATGAAAGGAAATGTTAATATTTAATAATCTGAATCAAAATATTAACATAGTAGTTGATGGAATAACGTTGTTTTAAAATTTGGAATTATTAATAATTAAGTTTGAAATTAGTTAATAATTAAAGTTTTGAAATTATTTAATAATTAAATAAGATTGAATTATTTAATAATTAAATAAAATTGAATTCTTTGTTAAGTGAAATTGAACTTCTTGAATAAGTGAAATTAAGTTTCTTTATTAATTGAGCTTTGAAATTGTAACTAAATAAATAAATAAGTGAAATTTAAATTTCTCTAACAAGAAATAAAATGTGATTTATTGAAATTAATGTAAGACTTGAAATTTAAAGAAATTGTTTTGACGAATTTAATTTAATTCAAAATTGTAAGTTTTGATTTAATGAAGTTGAACTTAAGTAATTGATTTAATGAATTGGAAATTTAATAGAAATTGTTTTGAATGACAAATTTACTTAATGAATACTGAATAAAACCGATCAATGAAGTTAAATCGATTTGAAAGTTAAATTAAATTAATTTAAATGATTTGGAATGAAACTTATTTACGAACTTGAATCAATATTTGAATTGTTTTAAATAGAAATTGGAATTGAATTAGAAGATTTCGAAATGGTAATTTGGATGTTTTGAAACGTAAATTTTTGGAAATTGGTTTTGAATGACAAATGAAATGTTGATTTACAAATATTAATTGAGATTGAAATTGATTTGGTTTTGAAATGAATAAACGACCAATCGGTGTAATAATCACGAAAGTTATTAAAGAGACCGGAATCGGTTAGGGACATACTCACTGTCTAAACCGAAAACCACTTTAATAACTACACGCGGAGTGTGATCCAGAATGAAGTGGTTGGAATGATGTACGTGATGACTGAAGAAAGAGAACGATAATGGATAGCCTTGACACTTGTGTCAAATTGGAAATGACTAAAACAGGAGCTGTGCCGGGCCAAATGGGGGTTAGCTACCTCGAGCGAACACACTTCTTCGAAAACTACTCATTACTTGTTGTCGATTTGTGCACCCTTGATTTGGGAGTGTTGTTTCGCGGTGTTGCGATCGCTGCGGCGATGCGTTATCACCAGTCTGGATCAGGCAAACGGTAGTTTCACTACCTTGGGTATTGCCTCATGTGCCTTGTCATACTTGTATCCCTATATACGCGACCACTACGATTTGTTTTGTGTTATACCTATGGAGTACTCCCTGATATCCCACTAGTTTACGGTGGAGTTTACAGTGCTGTATAGACTATAATGCTTATATAAAATGTGTTAAGGGGGATAATGGTAACGCCTTAACACTATTTTGATACTTTATATTACTGATAGGCATTATCTACTTATCATACACTACAACATAGTAGATAGTTTAATGGATCCTTAAAGGATGGTTATTCCAAACATCCTTTGAGTTACTTGTATTTCAATTGCTATTTCACTTGAGTTGGATTTATTGATATAAGAATGTTAATCCTGACTCGAGTGTTTTGTGTTTTGCTTTACGCTCGGGTCAGACTGAGTGTACCAGTATTCGAGACTCACCTTTGGAGTTGGAGCTTCGCTTGGAGATCCAGCTATCTATCCAGCTTTCAGATATCCAGTTGATTCTAGTGATGTATTCTGATATTGTATTTGATTATTGTATTCGAGACATTTGCTGTACCTTATTTAACTCTGATATGTATATAGTAGCTTCATGAACTACTATCTTTTGTTTCCGCTGCAATTATTACTCTGTGTCTGTGATTTGTGATTATTTATTTACTGTATATGCTCAGTTTTGCCAAAATTTAAATTAACAATTCGGTATTTTGAATTATTCAAGTCCGACATGTGCGGATGCGAATGGTCCAAAATAGCGGGTCGTTACAAGAAACTTCCGGAGTCTGAATATGGAGGAGTCTGCTCCCTCCTAGTCCTCCTGTGGCGGAAATCCAGCTAGTTCATCAGGTTTCTGTTTTCCAGGATCTGTTGCATTAGCTATGTATGGCTATCTTACAGTTCTTTCATCATTCTCTCTAGGTCGATCCTGGTGATTATGTTAGAGGGATTCCTGACATCCATGGGTCCTTTCTACGTGCCATCATCCAAAATGTTCAGGTTGGCATTTTCTGCCTTATCAGCAGCTCTTGACGTAGCGGCTACTTTGTCTTTCCTTGGACCCATTAGTGATAGCTTCCTGTAGACTTTGCTCAAATCTTAGTAGCATAGAAACTAGTTAAGAAGAAATTGGATCTCTTTGCTTAGTGGGACCATGGCAGAAAGCTTCTAAGTAGATTGTTGGAATCTGTGTTGTAGAATTAAAAGGTATGGAAATTGGATCTATCTCTTAGATATGGAGTAATCCAATAATAGATGATGAATCCAAATGGCTTGAGAATATCGTTCTCAGTGAAAGCACCAAAATGTTTGAACCAAAAATGTCACAAGACACCCAAGAAGAGTATGTAGTAGAGATTAAAGGGAAGAAAGTAAATGAAAACAAAGTAAAAACGATCACAGACAACTTTATACTGGTTCGGCAGTCTTGGCCTACATCCACTTGAATAATTTTATTACTTTGCATTAGTTTTTGTGTATCGGCAGGGATCACAGAGTATAATGGAGTTTATGTGTAGCAGCAGCGTACAGATCCTTAGAATGAACATTGCCTTTTGCATTTATAGGGGTAGACGACCAAATATCTCACTGATATTTCTTCTATAGATCCTCTCTACGAAGACGAAGTCCTCCAAAAAATCTAAACCCCAGATTTCCTAGGGCTCGGGATCGGTACCGATCCCTCTGAGGGGAGGGGATCAGGTCATGATATGTAGATAACCAAATATCTCATTGATATTTCTCCTACAGATCCTCTCCACGAAGATGAAGTCCTCCAAAAAATCTAAACTCCATCACGTGAGAAACAAAATCGCGGCTCCTGTTCGACCCCGCATTCGAACGCCGATGCTAGTCTCCGCCTTGACGTCGACGATGCTTCACCTCTAGTTGACGGCGATTTAATTTCTCTTTTTTTTTCATAATTAGGTCATGATATGTAGATTGGAGAAAATAGGGCAGGGGTTCGGATCTTTTTTGAACAGCAAGGAGCATTGGGTTTTGAATGATGAGGTAAAGGAGGAGTTTTCTTGAACAAGGAAAGAAAGAGTGGGCTTTGGCCAATATTTAAGGTTCTAGTTAAAATAAAATAAAATTTTCCTTCTTTTCTTTTTAAGAATTCCTTTTATTTGTTTGTAAATAAATTTTAATTTAGTTTAAATTTTATTAACATATCATTTTACGAAATATAATTCGATAGTTGTACAATTTTATTCAATTTCAATATACTACTTGAAAGGAATTTATTAATTTAATACAATTTATTAAAAAAATCTTTTATTAAATAGAATTTAACTAACTAAAAATTTATTTTCGAAATACTAATTATCAAAAAGTTAATTCAAATAATTTTATTTTAATTAAATTTACTTATTATTATAGCATAGAAAGCAGGGTTGTTATAAACTTTCCCCTTTATGAAAATTGCATCCTCGCAATTTCATATAGGGAGATGTCATACACAACTCATACCATAAACTTTCTTCGTATTTTCAATCTTCTATAACCTTATACAATCCTTTATGTGGCCCTGTCTCGAACTTCTCTTATCCTATGCTACAATTTAAATAAATTCATTCAATTATTTTCTATTTTCACATGCGGTAAAATTTTATGAATTTTTTTCTAAAAGTTAGATTTTTTGGAAAATTTAGACAGTCTTCTTTTTAAGGAGAGCGTTTTGAAAAATCAAAACACAATATATCATAATAAATATACATCTCAATCACTGGGGTATCTCGAAACACGGGGAAACAATATAATATCTCATATATACTGATATATCATAAAAATGTATCTTTTTATTAGCTTTTATGCAATTTACCATGCTTTTAAGCATGCTTAAGCGAGCTATCACCACCCATTTGTACAAATAGTCTCTTGAAAATCTTCTTAACTCAATTTAAAATTAGTCGCATATATAAAGAAGTATGGTAAGAATGCAATCATTTAAGGTAGAGGAACATAACACACATGTTTAAGAACTTTCCAACAAAATTTCAAAGGTTGAAAACAGAAAATTAGGGATGGGTTTTCAAAATTAAAGTTGTTACATAGTGTAATAGCCTTCCAAAACAATAGCCGAATTGCCAAATGTGGATTATAACTTGAGTTATAGTATTTTTACCAAAGGCATCAAATTCCGAAATGGGAATACAAGTGCAGGCCCACTTAACAAACTGGCGTTTTTAGACCTGAAAACTTCAAAATTTTGCAAAATACTTGCAATAAAATTTGCTTCCTATGGTCTTAGTTTTCCAAAAAGGGAAAGATCGTCAAAATCAGACAAACCGCTTGAAAGTTATGGTCGAATGAATTCAGCTCTATTACATGAAGTTTTCAATTTCTTGACAGTAAAATACATCTTTTTAATTCACGTTTTAATCCATTTTTCCTTCAAAATTTCATATCGCATTTCAAACAAAAATTGCTCTATAATAACATAGTTGTCTAGCGAATTCAAAATTATTGAAAATGGACTAATGGTTTGAGAAATACGATTAAAACTAATCATTGCTTAGGCTCAGAAATTTTACATATTGTTTAAAATCTTTTATTTATTCAAAACGTCTTTTCATAATAACGAACTTTAAATTTAATTTGTAAATCTCAAAAGCTCAAAATTTTATTTAAAACACTTCTTATTAAAGTATGACCCGTTTTTATTCCTTAATATATCATTTTCTCCCTATCTTTATATACAACTTTTTTTCAATAACAAGTCAATACTTTTCTTGAAAATATTTGTATTCAAAAGCATTTCTCAAAGATCCTAAAATCTTTGATCTAGAATTTTGTTTGAAATTTATTTTAAATCATTTATGACTCATGAACATATTCAAGATCTCAATTAAAAAAGTCACAAATGTATATAATTGCTACACACCAAATACAATAAATAACCAACCTGTATAATTTGAAATCTTCTTTCTGGAAAAACTAAGAATTGCAAAGATTTGAATTCTCCTTAAAGATTTAAATTTATTAAGTTAAAAATATTTTTTTTCCATACTTATCCTTTGTTTCGAAAACAAATAAATATATATTTTCCAACAAATTTTGTTTCTTATGATTTGATTCCAAAATATTTTCCCATAATGTTTTCCCACAATACATTTTTAAAATGGATAACATTTCCTTCTTCTTTCTTCCCAATCTTTATTAATAACGTAGGTAGTATATTTATTTCTCAATAGAAAATTTATCACCCAAAACAAATCTAGTTTATATCCGTAAATATTTTTTCTTGGAAATTCTTTTAATTCAATTTTTTTTAAATATTTCTTTATATAAAATAATCCAAAAATTAATTATATTGAAATATACAACGTTGCCATACCACAAATTTTAGTGATTTATTTCACCAACTGGGTGCAATGTTGATTGCCTAAGATATATATCAACACTACCTCGCCATTGATCTCTACTTTACATTAATATTCATTGGCTTTATACATTGTTCAGAATACATACAAATCTAGAAAAATAATATTTTCATTCTTCAAATAATATATTATTCTATAAAATAATATATAATTCTGAGTAAAATATATCTTGTACCATTCCAAAATATCATGTTGGTTTCGCCTCGTTTAAGTGTTTAGGAATCCTCATCGAATACGTGTGCACCCACATCGACCAGAATTCTTAAAGCACTTAACGAACAAATTAACACCAAAATAAGTTCAATCACTTTATAAAATAAAATTCTTAGTTTATTAAATCATATTCTCATTTGAATAAAAGTATTTATTTACAAAATTCATATATACATCCAATTCATCACACCGCAATCAACTATCCACAAAAACCAGTAAACCTCCAACTAATTATATATTATTTTATTAATTTTCCGTTCCATAATTTAATTATATATACATATATAAATATATATTCTGTTTCACTTTTATAAAAAAAATATCCCCTCGCAGTTTTTATTTATGAAGAAACTGCCGGCCTCTATTAATATTTGGCTCTGTCCAGATTCAAGTGGATTTATAAATTTTCGAGTGATAACCCCTACTCATTTCCAACATTCTTGACTAAGCCTAAGTAAATAACAAATAAAAAAATCATTAATACAACAATACGTATAACAAACTAACAAGCAAATAAACGCCTTCAACGAAAAGTTATCAATTAATTTTTGCTGCGCAACTCTGATCACTTCTGGATCCTCTAACTCAACTCACCTTATCACAATTTAGAATTGTGAAGCATTCAATACGATATTCAAATCAAGGTCTTTTATAGCTTCCTTAACTGAACTACTTCATTCACATTCAAGACACATATATGCCTAACATTTATCATGTAATGACTGCACTTTTCAATCTTCGAATGTCGATACTAATACATCCATGGTATTCACGTACTGAATACACAAGTGCTAAAAAAATCGATTGTCAGGGTAAAAGAAAAGGAAGAAAAGAAAATGAACAAGAAAAAGAAAAACATCATAATCTCGCAACGGAATAATAATATATAATATCAAAGACTATACACAGTGTTACTATAATATACATAGCATACAGATATACCAAAGCCCGTATGATATACATATGTCATCCGTACGCAATATCAAATCTGATCACTTACTCGATCATGTAGATTTTACTTTCAAAGTAGTATTGATCACTTGACCACTTTAATGCCGACTTCGATTTGGATCCTTGATTAGAAACCTCCGTTTTCCTTACATAGGCATATACTATGATAGAAAATCTCATGGTCATATCAAGAGTCCATATCAAGTGTTCGCCGTCAGAATCGAGTCAAAAATCCTTGTTCGAACCAGTATAAATCACCTCGAAATCATGTACTCAAATCCTAGATCAAGAACTATCACGCAAATAAAATAATTTACGTAAAATTTACGTACTTTATTCTGTTGGTTCTTAACTACACTAATCACTTGTTAATTCACGTTTATTTAAATAAATACCATTTCTTATTTAATACTAAAATCATTTATTAACCATTTCATAAATAATTACTTTAAGTTTTTATAAACATTTTGCAACTTAAATTTATATTCGTATAACACTCTTCTAAATCTTAAGAGCATATACACTATCGCAGATTTTTTTTACATAACAAGGACATTTTACAAATTTATTTTTTTTACTATCTTGTCATTTCAAAAGTTACAAAAACTCAACTTTTATATTTTTACAAATACACTTAGCTTCAAATTTCTATACCAATTTAGAAGTTCCCAACTGTCCAAAGTCGTCAAAAATTCTGCTTCATTCCAACAAATGAAAACTATCAAACTACATATCATTTCATGATGCATAAACCAAATCTGCAGGAATGAGATATGCGTAGGACGTAAGACTTGCTTTTGGGAAGGAGGTATTAAGCAGCTATTATAGGGTCCACCTCCTCCCCATTTAAGAAGTATAAAATGGTCGGGGATTGGGTTAGGCATGGTAGTGGATATCTCGGGAAAGGTCTGCTTCGGTTTGAGGTATTAAGTAGCTGTTATGGGGTTTTCCTCTCCCATATAGAAGTGTTAAGTGGTCTAAGTAGATTCTATGTGATGTCAGCTAGATAGTATTGGAGAGGAGTCCTCCTCAGGGTAGGTATTAAATGAAGGGGACCTGCCTAAAATGTGGGTATCAAATGGTCAAAGTCTGCCTAGTTCCCATTGAAAAGGTATTAAGTGGCTTGGTTACTATCTCTTTCATTATTAGGACATAATTGACGGTAATTGTGTGGGACCGGGAAGGTCCTTTAGCCTACAGCTTAGGGTAAGTTGTAGAATTGAGATGCATTAGGAATATGACAATTATTATAAAGTCTTATCCAAGTGTCATTGGTTTCTATAGTTAGGACTGATTGACTAACGGTTATGTTGTAGAGGGCCCACATCAAAGACTGAGGTATTAAGTAACCATTAAGGGGTCTACCTCCTCCCTATTTAAGAAGTATTAAGTGGTCGGGGTTCTGCATGGTGAAACGATTAGACATATATGTGCATAGACATATACTTAATATGGGATTTTTGAGTAGCTTATTTTGAAGATAAAACAATTATAAAATATTTTAGAACCATTTTAAGTGTATTAAAATATAATTCCCTTTTCATATATATATATATATATATTAATGGGTTGAAATTGGTTTATCGGATCTTAAGAGAAATTCTATATGATAAAAATATTTTATTTGTGTTATGATTTAATTCTGTATAATGGGGATGTTGAATAAATGAATTAATAGTACAGATGGTATGGGATGCTCGGTAATATTTTTTGGGTATTCTATTGACTCATATTATAGAATAATTTTTGATTTGATGAGTATAGTTTACTAGCTTCTAGTAAACATTCGAGTAATATTGAGTGGTATGAGACATTCAAATAATACCTATTCGATTACTATCTGAGAGTAGCTGTCACTTATATTCTGGGGATGGGTTAGGAATAGTGATATCGTCTTGAGGTGACTCCTTAGAGCTTTGTAGTCGAGAGTTATATTACTCTCTAAGGGCTAAAAGCTAAAAATATGTTGGGATTTATAGATTTATTCCTCTTAGGACTAACTAGCTGAGTGATTTTATTATTTACTCTTAGGGCTAGTAGTCGAGGAATTTTTATGTAATACGCCCTCATTAGGATGTATGGATTCGAGATTACTTATTATTATTACTCCCGTTAGGACTCATCTTGTCTAGAGTATTTCGTTGTATTCTCTATGGGCTAACTAGTCGAGTATCCTTATCTACTCTTAGTTCTTGTAGTCGAGGATTTGTTATGTTGATATGCTCTCGTCAAGACTTACATAGTCAAGAGTAGTTATTTTCGCTCTTATCAGGACTTATTGAGTCGAAAGTACCAGTTATCACTCTCATTAGGATTTATATGGTCAAGAGTATTTGTTGGGAATCCATGTCATAAGGTTTACACCACTATGGAGAGCGCATGAATTAGACCCAACATATAGGCTAGTTAATCATCCCAGCGATCTTGATTGTGGGATCGCACCTCGGATCCGTGATGTCACTAGTGAATTTGTAGACTGAGAGTTATTTCTCTCATTAGAGCCATTGCTCCGATGTTATAGGAGGACCAACAGTCCGTTACCAAGGGCAAGTAGAAATCTTGACCAATGCTCGACATAGCCTGACACCGTGTTTATGACATGTGATGGATATGAGTGTCATGATTCTAAGAGTAACTTAGGGATTGTAGGAAATGGGCTGCGGTCATCAGCGTTTCCTGGAGCAGTACTGCAGTACATCAGTCTTCCATCTGGATGACCTAGGTTGATCCATTATATTTTAGATATTTGATATTATCACCTATTAAATAAGATGATTATATGACATTAGAGACTAGCCGTGTGTTAGTTCATCATTTGAGATACCCTAACCTGAGATAGCTGCATGCTGTCTATTTATGACATTGGAGACACGCTGCGAGCTTGTCTGTCATTCTCTTATAAGTGCCTATGGCTGAGAGATCTCCTTTTTATATGATTTGTTATTTCTATCTCCTAGGACCATTCAGTCGAGAGTTTTGCCTCTCTAAGGACTGGGGGGTCGAGATATATGATTTGATATATTAAGTTTTGGTTGGCTTTGATATTGGTTTGAGTTTATATTTCTGTATATCTCCAAAGGCCTAATAGTCGAAAGTTATCTCTCCCATTAGGACTGCAGGTCGAGTTAATTATTTGGATATTGCTTATGATATTTTGTTGAATTATGTTTTATTTGGGATTTGCATTTCTAGCTATCTCCTAGGACTACCAATCGGAAATCTATACTTCCATTAAGACTAAAAGTCGTGATAGTATTCCTGGATATTAATTTTCGTATCTAGTTTGGATTTCATTCTATTTGGGTTCCATATTTCCGTATTTATATTTTATGAGTTAGCAGCCGAAAGTTATTGCTTCCATTAGGGCTATAAGTCAAGATTTGATGCTTTGGTTATTTATTTTGGATTTTGCATTTGGTTTATCTTTTAGTGCTAAATAGTCGAAAATCTCACTTCCATTTGTACTGTACGCCAATGTTGATATTTTGGTTATCGACATTTGTATTTGGTATGATTTGTGAATCATTCCTTTACTGGTGATTTTGTAGACACGTTGTGTGCTTGTCTATAGTATTTTGTGTTTCAATTTTTATTGTTACCACCCAATTTATGGATTGTTGTGATTCTTACTTGTTTATATGTATTTCATTGGTAATATTTGAGATGTGTGGCATGGTATACTATGATGATGTTATGATGGATGTTACGTTGTGTTGTTTTCATACTTTTCCTTTTATTATCATACATCTGTTATGTACTCACCATGAATTTAGATATAGTTTGACCCGTTTATTATTTATATAATACCCAAGTCAGTTCAAGACTTTTCAGGTACATTGACATTGGCTATTTTGGATGTGGCTTTAGAGGGGACATGATATATATATATATGTATGTATGTATATTTTATCGTGTTTGGGTTGTCGATGTATATTTTCTTTTGGATGTCTCCTTGTATATATATTTTTATGAGATGGCTACGAGTTGTGAATTTTGAACTTGATTTGATATGTAATATATTTTTCTACTGCAATCTGTGAATCTATGTTCATTTATATATGTCGTATATTATTCTATCCTAGTAAACCCATGTGTTTATTGTTTTGTGCCAATATCGGATATGTACAGTTTGAAAATTTTAGTACATACCGGTGTTAGCCCAAGGAAATGCTCATAAAAGCTTCATTCTCTGTATTAGTAGAAAGGGTTACATAGTAATTCTTTTTGGTAGTATGAGTATAGAAGTAGGGTGTTACAGTTGGTATCAGAGTAGGGTTCAGAACAATATAGGATATATGTGACACGAGTCTTGGCCTTAGAGTGACTTTAGAGTCCATGTTCCCTCTTAAGTGTGTGGTAGTTACCCTATACTAAAGGGATAATAGGAGTATACAATTATTACTGGGGTAGTCATCTGGGACGTATTTGTTTTTTCCTGATATATATATATATATATTCCTCATCTCCACCTCTTATATATATATATATTTGTTTCTGAGTGAAATGGAAGTTGTTGAGGGAGGTAGTGAAGTAAGGAGTAGGTACCCGATGAGTTGTGTCGGCATTGATGTTGTCGGTAAACCTCTATGTGGCTTGTATATGTGAAGTAGTTCAGATATCGATGCTATAAAAGTCCTTAATCCGAATCTCACATTGTAAAAACTTCACAATCCCAAATTGTAATGTAGCTGGTTGAGTAAGAGGATCCAATAATGATCAGAGTTGCATATTGAAAATAGATATATAGTTTTCCGCTGAAGGCTTTTGTTTGCTTGTTTGAAATTGTGTGAATTGTTGTTTAATGCTTGTTTGATTTTATGGTTGATATGATGATTTTCATTGTTGTCAATAATTGGATGTATATGTGAATTTCAAAAATAAATATTTACATCCATACATGCAAATGATTTGGTAAAATATGAATTAGATTTTGCAATGTGATTTAAAAATATTCTAATAGTTTATTTTGGTGTTAATTTGTCCATTGAGTGCTTTAAAAATTCTGGTCGATCAGTCTAACCAACGTTATCGACATAAATTTCTAAACACTAAGATGAGATGTTTAGACACAATGATTTAAAAAAAATCTAGTTATAGAGACACCTCATTGTTAACAGTTTCAAGAATATCTATTGTCTATAAAGATATAACTTGTAAACATAAAGAAATTCACATCTTCTTCTAATAAGATGGACCTTTAAATACAAATCCACTGGTACTCGTGATAAATAGAGGTTGCAAGGACAAATTAAAATAATTCAATTAACAGTACTTGATGTTAAATACAATTACTTTATATAAAATAATAACGACTTTATTAATTTTCATTTTTGGTATAGCTTAAATATTATGTTAAGGAATACAATTTGCTTCTTTTCCATGGATTCACTTATCGGTTGCTGTGAATAAAATGCCTTTATGACTTAAGTTTAATCACATTCTTCACTTCAACAGTAATAAATAGTAGAGGAGTAGACTTTTCAGATTATTTTAATATTTTTATTTTTGCAGATCTCCCACCTTTCTTATTCACTTTATTATCTTGGTTGCTTTTGTTAAAATATTTATCATGGCACTAAATTTTTACCTGTGTTTTATTTTTATTGACTGTTGGTTGATTTTCAAGGAAATTTATTATAATTTGTAGGTTATTTTGATATTTTCAAGCTATATTTTATGCTCTTTAGCATTTGGGTTCAATCGGTCATTTGGCTCAAAGGTGTCACATAGTAGGCTAGTAGCTATACTGATCCTATGTGCTTGTCATATCTATGGATATTTCAATTTACCGAACCCATCGTTTTTGTGCAAATGCCTGATAGGTAACAAGTGCTGCCATGTCCTATAATCCTTAATCATTTTGTTCTAGTATATATCATTATCAAGTTTAATACGTCTTAGACAATAACTAAGGCTTCATTTGATGATTGATGCATGAACCAACGAAACGTTTACATAGAAGATTCTTAAATTTGGACAACGAATAAATTTACTTTATTAAAAATAAAAATTGAGGATAACTAAGGCTTAAGCTTGAATTAAAAATCGAAAGACTTGGTTGTCCTGAAAATGCAAATTCCATATAAACATCGCTGAATTCATTCATCCGTAACTTTTAAACGGTTTATCCAATTTTGATAATTTTCCCATTCCATTAAAGATAAGAATATAAGCTACAACTTTTATTTTAAGTGTTTTGGAAAATTTTAAAGTTTAGTAGGCTAAAATTGCAAATTAAGAGAGTGGTCCTGTACACACTTTAAAAATCTGCTATATGTAGGTTTGGTAAATCCTCCATAACTTGAGTTGCAATTAAAACTTCTGTAATCTGAAAGATGTTTTAGAAAGCTAACATAATAGGCAACAACTTTACTTTTGAAACCATCACTTGATTTGGTGTTTTAGACCTTCGAAAGTCAGTCGAAAAGCGGGTTAAATATGAATGTTGCACTTCTTTTACTTTACATAGTTGTATCCTTATTATATCCCTTTATATACGCGACTAATGTTTCGATTAAGTTGTGAATAGGTACCGCTGGAGCATATTTGGACAAATTGGCGAATTTGGCTCGCTTTTGCTCGCATAAAAGTGAAATTGCTCGCTTAACGCTTACGAAAAGGTACATTTTTATGATATATTGGTATATATGTGATATTGTGCTGTTTTCCTCGTGTTTCGAGATTCCCTATTGATTGGGATGTATATATATTGTGTTTTGATTTTTCAGAATGCTCTCCATACAAAGGAGACTTTGCTGAAATTTTTCGAAAAATCCGACACTTTGAAGAATTCACAAATTATCGTATATGAAAAATAGAAAGTTGTTGAATGAATCGAGAACATATAATAAGAGAAGTTTGTGAAAGCTCCACATAGAGGATTGTGTTAATTGTTAGAAGTTTGTAAGAAACAAAGAAAGTCAGGATTTGAGTTTTATTTGACATTTCCCTATAGGAAATTATGAAGATGCAATTTTCCTAAGGGGGAAAGTCTGTAACAACTCAGCTTTCTACACCGTAAATTCAACAAATTTAATTAAAATAAAATATTTGAATTTGATATTTGATAATCATTATTTTGAAAATATTTTTTTTCCAATTAAATTCTGTTTAATAAAAGATTTTGATTTAATAACTTAAGTTAAATCAATAAATTCTTTTCGGATAATTATTGAAAATAAATAAATTGTTTTACCGAATACAAAATATTTTATACGTAAATAATGGTTATTTGATTAAAATCGTAATAAATTAATAAGTAGGCATCGAATTGAATGAAGTTGATCGGTTATCGAAATATATTCAGTATATTGAAGTGTAAATTAATTTGAAATGAATTGAAGTATATTTACAAATAAATATCGAGAATTAAAAGTTAAGTTTGAATGAAAAATAAAACTAAATTGAATTGTATAAAATCAAGGCCTAAAATTATTTCAGTCGGGCCCTAGCCTATTTTCTTCCTTGTTCTAGAATCCTCATTCACCCTCAATCCTAAAACCCGAACCCACAAACCCTCTTCAACCCGTTTTCCTATAGTTTGCCCTAATCCCTCAAATTCAAATCGCGTCTTCGATATATATATATATATATATATATATATATATATATATATATAACATCACGCGATGAGGGCTGTAACATCCCACTATTTTGGACCATTCAAATCGACAATAAATCCACACATGTCGGACTCGAATACTTCAAAACAGTGGATTGTTAAGAAAATTTGGAGCAAATAAAATCAACCATAGAATCACAGACACGGAACATCAGAATAACTCGCAGCGGAAATAAAATACCATAGTAGTTCATGAAGCTACTGTATAAATAATCTCAAAACAGATAAAAAATACCATAGTCTGAAAAACAAATACAACAGAAGTCTGAATACATAAGTCAGCTAATACAAAAGCAATACTGAATAGGAAATAACTGAATAGGAAATAACTGAAATGGAAATAGATGACAGATAGATAAATAAGCTCCAGCAAATCTCTAGCCCAGAAGATGAATCCAAGCTATGATACTCAGGCTGACCCGAGCGTAAAGCAAAACACAAACACTCGAGTCAGGACATACATACTTATACAATGTAAACCAACTCAAGTGAACTGTAATAGCAATGCACAGGTAACTTAAAGGATGCTTGGGATCGCCCATCCTTTAAGGATCCGTTAAACTATCTACTAAGCAGTAATATATGCCATTATAATAATGTCTAAAGTAAAGCAAATTATGCATAATAAAAGTGTTAATGTGACTGGGGAAGCGCAAAGCTGCAGCAATTGCCCACCTCTAGCCACACTTTATAACATCCAACCATTATTATGACTCGTGGTTATAAATTTCAAAATGGTTTATATTTTAAAACAAAACAATTCATTTAAACCATTTAAAATGAAGTCATTATACTTTCAAATCAAAATATTCAATTCCCAAAATTTTAGCAAATTTCTAAGTTCGTTTATTCAATTATAATATTTCAAAACATTGTATTTTCAGCATTCGCAGCACTCAGAAAATGCTGCTGTAAGTATAGTGATACATTTGAAAAACAGTTCATTTCAGAATTGACAACACTTATAAACTGCTACTGTAAGTAGTGGAAATTTGGGAAAACAACATTTTTCAGAAACTACAGCATTTATAAACTACTACTGTAGAGACAGTGAAAATTTGAAAACAGTTCATTGTTGGAAATAGCAGTACTTATAAACTGGTGCTGCAGAGACAGTAGTAGATTTGGAAAACAATACATGGAAACCACAACATTTCTAGAATGCTACAATTTCTGTTATAAGTTTTACTATGACATTATAAACAATATATCTTCAACTTTTATCATTTTAACTTATCAAACTTATCTCACCTTTCAAAATTTTTATTTGGATATCATTTAACTTATAATTTTAATAAAATAACATTTTTATAAATCAATATCCAATTTAATTATAATTCATTTATTTTAAGTCAAAATTCACTATAAGTTGCTTAACTTTCATCTTTAAAAAATAATTTAATATTTTCTTTTACTCTAAATATATCCAATTCATAAATAAAGTATTTTACTAAGCTAAGCTTAAAAATTCCATTTTAACTCAATTTCAATTATTAAGTTAAATACAAATTTACATTACAATTTAAACCATTTATTAACTTATGAAATTTTTAACTCTTAAAAAAAATCACTATTAAAATCATTTAAATCAAATTAAGTTAAAAATTCCATATTTTAAATTTAAAATACTTAATAATATCTAAAATCCCATTTTTAATCAAATTCAATTATTAAGTTAAATAAAAATTTTAAATTACAAATTTATCATTTATTACTTCAAAAAATTTCAACTTACAGAAAATCACTATAAAATTCACTTAAATCGTTTAAATCCAGTTTAAGTTAAAATCTCATATAAATAAAATTCCAAATACTTACATTTTTCAGAAAATCTTTATATTTAAAATTAACCACGGGTCTGTATAATATTTTCTAACTTAGATCAAGTGATACGGATAATATATCATTTCAATCCGTAATGAATTAAAATTCCAGGTTTTATCATTTCAAACCCGCAATCCCAAGTCAAATAAAAATGAAAATCGCTTGAGCCTATCTTTTCAGCTTATAACGTTCTTCCCTTATTCTAAAATCTGTTCGGGTATGTATCATTTCAACTCATAGTGAAAGGGAACTTGCAGTGTGAGAAACAGCAAATAAAATAAACAGTATAGCATATCATATGATGTCAAGTGATGTAACAGGTATATAAACAGGTTATATCATCATATAATGTCAAATAACAAGCAGATTTGAGCATATAACATATCATATCAACTACTACAATTCAAGTGGCATTGTTTCACATTTATATAAGTACGATTTGTCGAGAGTGATAAACTCACCTTCTAGAGCTAGAGATCCAATTCAAAACACAATTCAAAACTCCGCAAAGCACGACAAGCACGAATCAATTTCGAGGAGAAGTAGCACCCAAATCCAAATCTTGTAAACAACAAGATAGAATAGATATAAGTATATATTAAATCAGAAAAGAATATAAGATTTAAACAATACAAAAGAGAGACAAAAGTGGAACAAGATGCTTTGACAATCGCAAGTGGTTCAGCCACATAGGAAACAGGCTAGACCACATAACTAGAGGCTCGGCCAAGATCTGTTCTGAAGCACCCATGTTCGGCAAAGGTCACAAATGCACGGCTATGGGCTAGAATATGAAGGGATGTGAAAGGATGGCAAGTTACAATTCAAGTGTAGGAAAAAGGTCAAGGGGATGTTGAAGTTTTCAGTTCGGCCCTATGCTATTGGCTCGGTCTGGTTCAACAAGTGGTCAGGTCAGGTCGGCCAGTGGTCCAGTCAGTCATGTCATGGCTAGAGGAGGTGGTGGAAATGATGGTGGCGGCCAAGGCTATAAGAAAAGAAGGGGTGATAGAAATAGAGTTCGGCTAAGGGTTTGACAAGTTTTAGTGATGGAGTGGATGAAGTGGTCACGACAATGGTAGGGGTCAGATCATGGTGGGGTTTCTGGTCGTGGAGGGTGATGGTGGAGGAGGAGGCGGGGGTCGGTGGAGGTGATGGTAGACATGGGTAGAGGCCGAGCCTTGCAAAGCAAGAATAGAAGAAGAAAAAGAATAAAAGAGAAGAGAAGACATGGGAAAAACTTACTGTAATTTCTTTTAGGTGATGCAAAATGAAATGAGCAGCTGAACAAAATGATTTGTACGTGAAAAATAAGTGAGGAAGAGGAGAAGTTTTGTACGGCCAAAGATGTAAAGGCTAGGAAAATGAAAAGGAAAAATTTAACAAAGTAACTTAAGTCTCTTTGAATTTCCAAAGCTCACTATCAAACCCATTTCAAAACAAATTCAAAACAACAAAATAAACAAAGCCTAAAAAAATAAAGATGGAAAATAAAATAGAAAAATGATTAATGAAAATATAGAGAAAATTGCGTGCAAACGCTGAATTTATCAATTTTTAAAAAGTATAAAACAGATTTTGACGAAAGGAAAAGCGGGACGAATATTAGAAACAAATACTGCTTCAAAGAAAAAGATTAGAAATTTAAAATTCACATTTAAAAATTCCAACTGAAAGTCAAAGTTTGACCAAAGTTGATCAAAATATAAAATTTTTAGAAATTCATTATTTTAATATATTTGGAAAATATATTAGAAACAAAATCCACAATTACATTGGAAAATTCCAAAATTTCAATTTAAATGATTTAAAATCAAAGTTTTCAAATAAAATTAATTTAAAATATTTGTTAAAATTTATGGGTTGTTACACTCTCCCCCACTCAAAACTTTTCGTCCTCGAAAAGGAAGAGGGTAGGAGAATAGAAACAACTAGAAAGAAAAATAAGTTGAAAGACAAGGATAAACAATTAATTTAAAACTATATAAATTTCAATTGAAAGTAATTAATATTTAATAATTTGGTTAAACCCATTTGTAAAATTTCTTGCTTCCTTTATAAATACCATTTATATGTTTAAATAACTCCTTTATAAATATATGAAAACTTATTTGAATACAATTATTTATATCATTACTTATATTTACAAAGAAGCTATTGAAAACATTAAATCCATAATTCATAAATTTATTAATTTATCTCAAGATACTTTTCAACATTATTAATAAATCAATAATCATTTTCTTTAAATATATTGTATTTAATTAATAACTTCTAAAATATTTACAACACTAATAATTTACTATTAAACCATGTAGTATATAAACAAACAATATTTTAAACATTTTAAATTATTTAGAAAGAGAATTGATCAAAGTATCCTTTATATAATACTTTATCAAAATACTTTTATAATAAAATACTTTCATATCGAAACAAATTTTCCTTTTGAAAATACATTTATAACTTGATGTCTCAACAAATTTATCCTCATTCTTGTAGACTATGGCCATGCGTTGATCAGGCGCAAAGCTAGATTTCTCCAAGTATTTAGTAGACTTGTTTCAACACCCAGTGAAAATACTGGAAAAACTTTCAAAACCGATATGGAAAGTACAATCCAACAAATCAACCGAATCATGGATCGCAGATACACAATGGTTACGCCTGGATCCCCCAGGAAGCATCCGTACCCGTAGGCCGTCACAGCCCCTGCGAATTACTCCATGATAACAACTGTAGACCGCAGATACACAATGGTTACGCCTGGATCCCCCAGGATGCATCCGTACCCGTAGGCAATCACAGCCCCTGCGGATTACTCTACAAAACGACCCATAGAATCGCAGATACACAATGGTTACGCCTAGATCCCCCAAGAAACATCAGTACCCATAGGCAGTCACAGCCCCTGCGAATTACGCTATGCAGTCGAGTTCATAAGACCATGGGTAACGCCATGGAATTCGATGGACACTCAAGTATCATATCCGGAAAACCCAAATCAGAGAGAATAATATCGATAGAATGAATCCACAATGTGGCCACAAAGCGGATATCAAGTAGAAGGCACTTTCCATATCTTTACTTCGAAAATATGTATCATATAGTACCCTTTCAAATCAATTTCAAATATCATACTTATATAAAGTCCATTATATATAATATTTCATTACAAATCAAATACTTTCCAAAATCAATAGTATATCAAATCACACTTATATAGACTTCGATTATATAAGATTTCACTTTTCAAATTGAGTACCTTTCCAAATCAATAGTTTTCGAATCAACTTCACACTTATACAAATCGATTTTATATAAGTTCGATAACTCCCAAATCAAGTGTTTAGTAAAATAAGGTTCGCAATTTAAATTTGTTCCAATATCAGTTCACTGTCAAAATCATATACGATTTCACCAAATTATTTCTTCCAAACTAAATATCTCCAGTTTCCAAGGTAATAGGTTTAGAAAATAATCCAAGTTTGTTTCCAAATCAACATATTTTATGTCAGACAAATTCATTTCCAAAATCATAGTACTTTCAAGGATATAATACTTTCGAACCCACAAAATTTGAAATGATAATACTTTGGAAATCATAATACTTTGAAATTCAAACTTGGGAAATCATAACACTTGAAATCATAACGCTTTCCTTCAACAGTTTAGATATTAATAATAGTATATAAAATAAAATAGTTTGTAAAATAAAATATTTAAATAAAATAGTAATAAGTTAAAACAATATATATTAAAATAATTAGTATTTTAAAATAGTTTATATTAGAAATAATTATATTAAAAATAGTTTATATTAACGATAGTTAATATTAAAATAGTTTATATTAAAGATAGTTTATATTAAAAATAGTTTATATTAAAGATAGTTTATAAAATAATATAAAAATAGTTTTAAAATACTTTATATAATACAATAGTTTCTTCAAATTCCACAAATCGATTCAAAATCAACTCGAATTCCAAAATTCAAATTTAATCAAATCTCAAATCATCAATTCCAATTCAATTCAGTTCCTCAATAAACCATTTCAAATTTTATCGATTTCAAATACAGATTTGAACCACAAAATAGACCATTTCAATTTCAATATATTTCAAAGCTTTATATATTTAATATTTCGAAACTAAATTTGAAATTTTCATTTATATCTCAAAGTCACTTTACTATTATTTAGGTTGAAATATTTACTTAATCATTTCAATAACATCTAAATACAACCTCAATTTTCAAATTTAAATAAACAAAATATCCCATTCAAATTTATATAAATTTGAAATATGCATTTATGTCACTTTTAATCAAATCGAAGTTATAAAAATCATATCTTTGAAATTTCAACTTTTAATAAATTACAGATCAAACTTATTTAAGTATAATTCTTAAATAAATATAATTTCAAATCAATCTCAAATTCATCTTTCCAACCCGAATCATTACAAACTCTATATTTGAAAATATATAGATATCAAATAAATACTGGGTTTTAAATCCCAATCTATTTTCGAAACCAAATCTTTTCCTCAAAATCAATTATACCCCAAAATGATTTCCCAGTTTATAACCATCCCTTTAAATCCTTTAAACTATTTAATTTTTTTATTTATTTGAAAGATCCACTTTACCCTTTGAAAATTATTGTTATATATAAAAATAGTTTTATAAAAGATGTTACTAAGTTAAAACATTTAAAACTAAATTTTATTCAAAATATTTTAAAACTAAATTTCATATTAGTATAATTCAAAATAGCCTTATTCATTTACTTAACAAAACAGTTTCAAACTTATTTAAATCATATTACTTCATACTTAAACATACAAAACTAAACTTATATACTTTATCAAATAATTTATACTTCTGAAATTTCTTAGCTTTAAAAATTAAACCTCGATTTGGAAGTGTTCGAACATTCAAAATAGTCGGAGAAATCAAATTTCCAATCCAAGAGTTGGAAATCAACAATAAATCAGTAAATCAATTTCAAAAGATAGGGTTATACCAAATCAAATCCGAAACTCGAGGACTGAACACCGGGCTCGTTCAAACTATTTCAAACATATATACATATATCTTTCGAATATCAAATCATACTTCGGAATTCAAAATCAAAAATTGGTTTCACAAAATCAATCGCATAGCAAAGCTACTAAAGTGGCCTCTCCCCACTCAACATAAGTGAGTTCTGGACTTCTATTTCCTTTGAAAACTTCTTTGAAATTTCTTTGAAATCATTGAAGCTCATTCGAAGTCATTTGAAACATTTCTTATTCAGAAAATACTTTCAATCGTATTATTATATTTTCAATTAAAACCAGTTTCAAAATGCTGGAGTTCAATCTCTCAAATTTCAAATTCAAATCCCTTCAGTTATAAAACATTTTTATATAATCAATTTCTTATATAACTTTCAAAATTTCAAATCCTTTCGAAACTTCAAATTATCGTTTTTAAAAGGTATATAATTCTTATCTGAAACATTTCAGTTTTATATAAAATATAATCATTCTTATCAAATAATAATTTTGATATATAAACAATCTCAAAATACAAACAAACACAAATTTTCAAGGAATGATTCAAGAATGGATTTCAAACAAAGATAGAGATTCAAATTAGAGGAACTCTAATCAAATAGAATTCTGATTCGAAGATAGGCTCAAACGAAGATGAGATAATTAATTACAAAATAGTAGATGGACATACTTATATAAATCGCGGGCGACCTTAACCGGGTCAACCGTGACTTCAGGAATATGATCGATGCAGGATTATAAGGCAAATTGACATTTGATCGCTAGAGATAGAGTTCGGCATAGCAAAAGATAGAAGCATCTAAACTGAGGGTATAGAAATCTCCGGTGAATCAATGCCAATTGTAAGAGAGTTTCACCCCTTTACAAATCATTCAATGATTGGCGGGATCGCCGATTTTTATAGAGGTCATTCGAAGTGGAGTTATGGAATGCTCCAGAATCAAAAGAATACAAATAGGGTAAGACAAGAATGGATTTCAGAGCAAGTGGGAGCGTTCCAAAATTCAAAGGAATCCTAATCAAAGAAATTACTAACAAGATGGATAAGGACAGGAATGATGTTTAGAAAAATTTTGCTTTCAAAACAAGAAAATTTATATCAAAATAATCTTTGAAAATCCTTTGAAGATCATTAGAAAATCTTTTTATACTTTGAAAATACGTTCTCTCACAAAGAAGTGATTTTGAGATTGATTTCACTCATTCTAGGGTATTTCTACCCTATCTCTAATGAGTTTTTTGCTCCGCAGGCTAAGGTTTGCCTAAAACCAAAGTTCTGATACCAAATGTAACATCCCACTATTTTGGACAATTCAAATCGACAATAAATCCACACATGTCAGACTCGAATACTTCAAAACAGTGGATTGTTAAGAAAATTTGGAACAAATAAAATCAACCACAGAATCACAGACACAGAACATCAGAATAACTCGCAGTGGAAATAAAATACCATAGTAGTTCATGAAGCTATTATATAAATAATCTCAAAACAGATACAAAATACCATAGTCTGAAAAAAAAATACAACAGAAGTCTGAATACATAAGTCAACTAATACAAAAGCAATACTGAATTGGAAATAACTGAAGTATAATTATAGGTAAATAAAAGCGGTTGAGAAATAAATTAGTTATTGGAAATTGCTTTTGAAATAAAGTTGTTTTGAAAAAAATAGAGAATTTTCAATATATTGAAATGTATGGAATTTTTATAAGTTTTGAGAGGTTTTTAATAGTAACTTCGAAAAGGAAATTCCTTAGTATAATTGGATATTTAGTTATTATATGGGAATTTAAAAAGGGGGGTTTTTGGTATAAAAATTTATTTTTAAAGGGTTTTAAATATATTCCCCTTTTTATATATATTTATTGGTTTGGAATTAGTCTATTTGATGACTTTATATAATTGAAAGGTTTTAATACTATATTCGGAAAGGAATTTAATTCGTAAAGTGGGTGTTCAATATATAAGATTCTAGAGATATTTTCGAAATGGGAGTTTTGAGTATATAGCTTATTTTGAAGATAAACCAATTATTAAATATTTTAGAAACATTTTTAAGTTTATTAAAATATAAATCCCTTTTCAATATATATTTAATGGGTTGAAATTGATTTATCAGATCTTAAGAGAAATTCTATATGATAAGAATATTTTATTTGTGTTGTGATTTAATTCTATATAATGAGGATGTTGAACAAAAGAATTGATAGTACTAGTGGTATGGGATGCTCGGTAATATTTTTTCGGTTATTCTATTGACTCATATTATAGAATAATTTTTTATTTGATGAGTATAGTTTACTAGCTTCTAGTAAACATTCGAGTAATACCGAGTGGTATGAGACACTCAAGTAATACTTATTCGATTATCATCTGAGAGTAGCTGTCACTTATATTCTAGGGATGGGTTAGGAATAGTGATATCGTCTAGAGGTGAGTCCTTAGAGCTTTATAGTCGAGAGTTATATTACTCTCTAAGGGCTAAAAGCTGAAAATATGTTGGGATTTATAGATTTATTCCTCTTAGGACTAACTAGCCGAGTAATTTTATTATTTACTCTTAGGGCTAGTAGTCGAGGAATTATTATGTAATACACCCTCATTTGGATGTATGGATTCGAGATTACTTATTATTATTACTCTCGTTAGGACTCATCTTGTCGAGAGTATTTTGTTGTATTCTTTATAGGCTAACTAGTCGAGTATCCTTATCTACTCTTAGTTCTAGTAGTCAAGGACTTGTTATGTTAATATGCTCCCGTCAAGACTTATATAGTCGACAGTAGTTGTTGTCGCTCTTATCAGGACTCATTGAGTCGAAAGTACTGGTTATCACTCTCATTAGGACTTATATAGTCAAGAGTATTTATTCAGAATCTATATCATAAGGTTCACGCCACTATGGAGAGCGCATGAATTAGACCTTCCAGATAGGCTAGTTATCCATCCTAGCAGTCTTGGTTGCGAGATCGCGCCCTAGATCCATGATGTAACTAGTGAGTTTATAAGCTGAGAGTTATTTCTCTCATTAAAGCCATTGCCCCGATGTCATATAAGGACCAACAGTCTGTTACTAAGGGCAAGTAGGAATCGTGACCAAGACTCAATGTAGCCTGACATCATCTGTATGGCATGCGATGAATACAAGTGTAATGATTCTAGAAGTAATTTAAGGATTGTACGAAATAAGCTGCGGTCATTAGCATTTCCTAAAGTAGTGTGGCGGTACGTCAGTCTCTCATCTGGATGACCTAGGTGGATCCATTATATTTAAGATATTTGATATTATCAGCTCATTAAAGACGATGATTATATGACATTAGAGACTAGTCGTTTGTAAGTCTGTCATTTGAGATACCCTAACCCGAGACAACTATGTGCTTTCTATTTATGACATTAGAGACATGCTGTCGGCTTATCTGTCATCCTCTCATATGAGCCTTGAGAGATCTCCTTTTTATATGATTTGTTGTTTCTATCTTCTAGGACCATTTAGTCGAGAGTTTTGCCTCTTCAAGGACTGGGGGGTCAAGATATATGATTTGGTATATTGAGTTATGTTGGTTTTGATATTGGTTTGAGTTTATATTTCTGGATATCTCTGAGGGCCTAATAGTCAAAAGTTATCTCTCCTGTTAGGATTGTAGGTCGAGATAATTATTTGGATATTGCTTATGATATTTTGTTGAATTTTTTATATTTGGGATTTGTGTTTCTAGCTATCTTTTGGGATTAACAATCGAAAGTCTATATTTCCATTAGGACCGAAAGTCGAGATAGTACTTCTGGATATTTATTTTCATATTTAGTTTGGATTTCATTCTATTTGGGTTTCATATTTTTATCTTTTATGAGTTAGCAGTTGAAAGTTATTGCTTCCATTAGGGTTGTAAGTCGAGATTTGATGCTTTGGTTATTTATTTAGGATTCTGCATCTCTTAGTTTATCTTAGTGCTTAATAGTCGGAAATCTCACTTCCATTTGGACTGTAAGCCAAGGTTGATATTTTAGTTATCGACATTTGTATTTGGTATGATTTGTGAATCATTCCTTTATTGGTGATTTTGTGGTCACATTGCATGCTTGTCCATAGTATTTTATAATTTTGATTTTGATTGTGATCACCCGATTTATGGATTGTTGTGATTCCTTCTTGTTTATATGTATTTCATGGGTGATATTTGAGGTATGTGCCATGGTATACTATGATGATGTTATTATGGGTGTTACGTTGTGTTATTTTCATTATTCTTCTTTTATTACCATGCATCTGTTATATACTCACCTTGGATTTAGATATAGTCTGATTCGTTTATTATTTATATAATACTTGGGTCAGTTCGAGACTTTCTAGGTACATGGGCATTAGCCATTTTGAATGTGGGCTTTAGAGGAGACATGATTTGTATATATTATCGTGTTTGAGTTGTCGATGTATATTTTCCTTTGGATGTCTCCTTGTATTTATATTTTTATGAGATGGCTATGAGTTGTGTATTTTGAACTTGATTTGATATGTAATATATTTTTCTCATGCGATCTATGACCCTGTGTTCATTTGTATATATTGTATATTGTTCTGTCCTGATAAACCTAAGTGTTTATTACTTTGTGTCGATATCGGATACGTATAGTTTGAAAAAATTAATACCAATCTGTGTTAGTTCAAGGGAATATTCAGATGTGATTACTCCTAACAAGCCTCATTCTCCGTATTAGCAAACAGGACTATATAGCAATTCTCTTTTGTAGTATAGGTATAGAAGTGGGGTGTTATAGGTCGTATCCTAAGGGATGGACCAAGAAGAGCATGAGCACGACATATAGAAGAATCCCGGAGGTTGGATAGTACTTGACTCCTTTATTGGGCGTAGGCTGCCATATGATTGTGGATTTTAATGGATTGCCGATTGATGATATACATTTCATCCAAACAGATAGGAGATAAAAAGCCATACTTTTAAAGTATCCAGAAGTAAGGAATGATATGAGTGGAGCAAGATGCGAAGAAGGAGTGGAGAAAGTTCTCGCAAAAAGGCGTACATCAATCACCACAAGAATGTGACAAAAAGATTTCTTTGAAAATTCATTAGATTGTTTTGAATGGGGTTTTCAAAGTATTTATTGGGAAGTTGTTGTTTTGAAAAAGCAAAATTTTTTGGAAATTCATAATTTGAAAGTTTGTTAAGTCAAAAATTTCCGATTTAAAGGTTTTTGGTAAAAAGGGTTTTTCATTTTTGAAATTCTTAGTCTAAAAGTGGTTGAGTCAGAAAGTTTTCAATTTAACGATTTTTGATAAGAGGATATTTCATTTTTAAAATAAATGTAAAAGCGCTTAGGCTGCGGTCGATGATTTTTCCTATTTTATAAATCTGGAAGTTCCATTTTGAAATTCTTTTTTTGGATGGATAAATGAAAATGGTACTTGATTCAAATGTCGTATAGAGAATAGAAAGGTAAGAATGCCTGACAATTTCAATAGAAATGGCATTAGGAATATATATATATATATAGAAATAGGATAGTAATCTAGTTAGAAATAATATAGTATAAAAATAATAGGCATAAGATATGAAGAATGGATAAATTCCTTGGATATGTAGTAATTGCGCATATACTTTAGATAAACGCTTTGATAGATGTTGTAGTTACACATATCTTTTAGAAGTCTCCCTCTTGTGCTATGAAAATCTCCATCAAGGATGGAAGCGGAGATAACATGAGTAATAGGAAAATAATAAAGTGAAAGTTACTTTTGTCTACTCCACTTTTCATTGTTAGTAATATAAGATGTTTTTGAAAAAAAAATACTTTAGTGTGATAACTGATTTTTTGAACGTTTTGAGTTAAAAATCCTACTTTTAATAGAAGTAAATCTCCATTGTAGAAAGTTCTTAAAAAGCTAAAATCGATTAGAAAAGGAAAATTTTCATGGTTCTTTTTTGGAACCAAGTAATTTTTGAATTTAATAAAATGTTTCTAAATTTATATTTTCAAAGATAAAGGTTTTGGATTAGATACTTTATGATTGCGAAGTTTTAGTTTTATAAAGAATGGTGAAAACAAAACCAAGTTTTTAATATGGTATAGATAGAGATCGCTACTTAGATAAGATGGGGTAAAGGTTTTAGGTTATGAATAAAATAGCTAAGAATGCTCTTAGGATAGCAATAAGGAATTCCCGTTGAATAAGGACGGTTGGTATGAAACTAGTAATATTTTATTAGAAATGTGTGGAAGCCATGAGAAGAACCCTTAAGGGAACAGTGAAGGGTACAAAGTACTGTTTTGCGAGTCCCTTGGTATACTCCCATGAAGGATCAAGGATGTAGTGGAAGTAAATACCAAAGTTTGAGGATACCGTCAAGAGATTTTGATTTAGAGAAGATAGTAGTATAGTTGAAGAAG
Source organism: Allium fistulosum (assembly GCA_030737815.1). Taxonomy (NCBI): domain Eukaryota; kingdom Viridiplantae; phylum Streptophyta; class Magnoliopsida; order Asparagales; family Amaryllidaceae; genus Allium; species Allium fistulosum. Next base: position 283,434,105 of record CM060904.1, on the reverse strand, counting down.
AGAGTTGTCACACACGAAGGAAGTTGGTTGACTCAAAGCTGAAGAAGGCAAGATAGGTCGTAGGGAAGTTATTCCACCAAACAAAATTTTATGATGAATTATTCTAAATTTGCATAATTCATATTTATTACCCACTACGTTATGGGAATGCACAATTTATCCCATAATCGGGTATACTAATTGATGTAACAGATGTACTATATTTATTAGAAGCCAAGAAGGAGAGTTAAGGAAGGTGGGTAATAGTGGAATGACATACATGGAATGTCCATCTTAATTTACTAAGGAGTGTTTGGTCCATAACATCATTAACACCAGCTGATGATGAATGGCAGCTTCCAGCAAAACTTTTTTTCGGTCGTTGAGTTGTGATCGCTAGTTATCTCCCTTAGGTTATTAGAAAAGTGTACAATATGGTATAAAATATGTTCCTATTTTTATCACTGTGTTGATTTGATGGATGAAACTAGACCGCTATATAAATATAAATATATTGGAAAACAGTGCAAATAAGGAGATCTCATAATTAACTAGCAATAAAAATGCAGGAAAGACTAGAAGTATATATAATAAATTAGGAAGCTAAGTTAGCAACTAGAAATTAAAAACACTCAGATCCCAAAACCTTAGAATTCTGGAAAAATAATTTTTTTCAAGCAAAATAAATTTTAGCAAATGGAGAACAAGAAACGATTTTTGTGAAATCATGGGTCTTTATCCCTATGCCATAAAAGCTAAAATTTATAAATATGCTTGTAGATAGTTTGTTGATTTAGAATAAAAGAAAAGGTTCCCTATATCTAAGATTAATTGCATAATACTAGGGTCAATCATATGCATTAACTCATGGATCGAGTCCCTATTACATTAAGACATGGGCTGATTTGTTTTAAGAATGGAGAGGCAATTGTTTTGAAAAGTCGTGTTTAAATGCTTTTGAAATTTTTGTTTAATTGCTTTTATGAATTTGGGTTCAAATGTTTTTGGAAGTGGTTTTGGAAATTTTTTTATTAAAATAAAATAAAATAAAATAAAATATGGTGTTTAAATGCTTTTAGGAATTTGAATTTCCAAACTATTTTACAAGTTTGATTAGAAAGGGAAAAAAGATTTTATGGTGGAAAATGAAATCTTTTCAATTTTCTAGTGCCACATGCTTAACATAGGGCGAGTCGACGTGTTTGTGAATGTGAATTTTACTGTCTGATAAGGGTGACAGTATACAAAACATAGATAATAACAAGGGAAAAAGCTGTTTTAACCTCTGAATTTCTATTTCCATACCTGTTGATAGTAAAAAAAACTTGTGCTTATAATTATTACGCTTTAACATCCAAAAATAAACCTCGTCATGCAAATTGTACTTGGAAAAGTGGAAAATGTTTTAGGGCAGAGGAGAAGGTTCTAAGATACAATGGAATAGGTATTCAAAAGAAGGGTGTGATTGTAAAATTTTCTATCTGAATTCCTTTTCTGACATAAGAGTATAGATTTAAAAACCGTGATTGTAAAATTTTTGGATGTTAAGAATTATGTGCTAGATTTTGGATGAGGGATTGGATGCAAAATTGGTTAAACCATACTTCTACTCATAGGAGTGTGGAAATTAATAAGCGAAAAAGGATTTTTGAAAACTTGCATACATATAGAACTGCCAGTATATCTAGGTTGTTTGCATCATATTTTCAAAATGTTTTTTATAGAGTGCATTCATAGAGGAGGCACCGATTTAGTGTCTTTCTACATATATTTTTTTATGTTATAATACGCCATGCGCTTGTACACGTTTGGCTGCAACATTGGTTATACAATAATTGGTTGGATATCTTAGATTGGTTATACGCTATGTTACATGACTCAACCCTTGGGGAATTTCGGGAATGAAATTCTTTTAAGGGGGGAATGTAACAGCTCGTAAAATTAATGATAATGAATAAGACTCCAAAAATGAAATTTTAGCAAACGTTGAAATTTGGCCATGAAACTTACACCACTGTGTTCATGACAATTTTTTGAGAAACTTTCAATTTGGAGTTTCGCGACCGGAGCTTAAATGAAAATGTTATCAGTTTTTGAAGTTTTTAAAGTGAAAATAATTAAGAACGAAAAAGGAAACAAATGACATTAAATACGGAACCGCACCGGTTGAACCCCTCCTTGGCCGGTCGACCGCTAGCAGTCGACTGCTTATAGGGGAGCAGTCAATGGGTTTGAATGTGGTGGCTAGGGTTGAACCTTGGCCAAAGAATCAGATTTAATTATTTTAATCTAATGGTTATGGTTGATTCAAGCGTGTAACAACCTGTGATTGCGGTTACCAAATAATAAATTAAAATTGGGATTTTAATTTAATTGGAGCTATTAATGAATTTTTAATGTGGCTAATTTGTACAAAATTTAGTCATTTTGAATAAATTAATATTTTGGGCTTAAGTGTAAAATGGAGCATTTCAAGGAAATTAATTGGGGAAATTTGTAATTTATATTATTGCAAAATTTTATATGTGTAAAATAGTGCAATATTTGATTTGGGAAATTAATTTGCAATTTATTTGCAAAATGGTGATTTTGGCTAATATTAACTATAAACGGTGTTTTGGAAAAATTAGGGGTTAAAATGTAAAATATTGTTGATATAGGATTTTATGAAATGGCTAAAAGTAATTGTTAACATATTTTCATAATTTTCTATGGTTTGAAATGTATTTAGTAATTTGTATGTAGAGTGTACTTAGAGAAAATTGCCTATATATGTATGCACATGAATAATACAAAGTCCTAATGGGTATTAGATCCAATAACCCTAACCATTAGCCTATAAAGTATCTTTTACTCTCCCATTTCAGCCAACACTTCATTTCATAACCACTAAAACATAATTAGAAAGCTCCAAAACCTAGTCATGGCCTCCTAAGCAAGACTCCAATCTACACCAAATCAAAGAGAGTTAATCCAAACTACTAAAAGAGGTAATAGCAATCACAAAACCCACCTCTAATTCATTCTTTAATTTCTGAAATTATTTTGTAATCCTCTTTTTTTTGTGCATTTAGATTGTGAAACTCTTTGATCTTCTTTTCATTGCTTGGAAAGAGGTAATATATGCTAGCTGAAATTATAATTAGTTTATTGCTGTTAGTAAATTAGGCATATCTCATTCATCTTAAATCGGAATTAAGATTTTCTTGAAGTTCTGAAAAGCTTATTCTGTAGCCTATAACTTTCATGTTTTGAGCTTTGCCTAATTTTGTGGTTTCAATGGTCGAAATCACGTTTGTTTGTCGCTGACCTGACAACAAACTACAAGGTTGATAAAATAAAACCCTGAAATTGATTTGGCCAAAAGTTACTCGTTTTTGATCCGAATTAGATAATTTTGGATGTTCCGGAAAGCTTAAAACATATGCTACAATTTTTGTTTAGTGAGTTTTTTGTAATATTGCCATTTAGATGACCTGAAATGCGTTCAAAGACAGAAGACCAATTCTGTCTTTAACAAGTTATCTTGAGTTTCAATCTGATATTGTTTTGCATGTATCTCTCACGTTTCTTATCCAAATCTAATAACTTTGGATGTTCTGGAAAGCTTAGATTTAGAGCTAAAACTTTCATGTTTTGAGTTTCATGAAATTTCGAAGTTATTTTGGTCAAAATTGTACATTCTTACCACTGTCCCGAGAAAAAAAAGAAAAAAAAATAATAAATAATTTTTTTTTAAACCCTGTTCCAGATTTTTTTTTCTCCACTTCGCGATGCCGCCACGATCGCATCCGAAGTCGGAATTCGACGTTTTTGGTCTCGTTGGAAAGGTGGAGTTTCGAACTCCAACTCTGTAAAATTTAGGCATCATCGGCATTCTTTTGGTACTTCGAATTTCGTGTCGAAGTTGAACTCTTGTCGCTGTTTGTAAACAGTGTGAATCTTGTTCTGGGTCCAACTTTGAGACGTCGCTGCTACTTCGTCTCAACTCGAATTCCAGAAATTCTTTTTGCATCTTATAGTAGGGATGTTGGACTATATTCCTACCAGTTTTCATGTCATTTGGATTTAGTTTGCTGGTCCAAATAAATTGCCGAACTTGGGTTCGCAGCAGTTTTTGAATGGTCAAAAACTTAGAATGAAAATCAAATATCCCTTCTGTTTCCAGCTTTTGAGCGCCATTCCGCGATGCCTCCACGTTCGCATCGGAAGTCGGAATTCAACGTTTTTGGTCTCGTTAGAAAGGTGAAGTTCCGAACTCCATCTCAAGAAAATTTGGACAACATTGGAGTTCGTTTGGTACTTCGAATTTCGTGTCGAAGTTGAACTCTAGTCGCTGTTTGTAAACAGTGTAAATCTTGTTATGGGTCCAACTTTGAGACGTCGTTTCCACTTCGTCTCAACTCGGAATCCAGAAATTCTTTTTGCATATTAATGTAGGGATGTTGGACTACATGCCTGCAAATTTTCATGATATTTGGATACAGTTTGCTGATCCAAATAAATTATCGAACTTGAGTTCACAGCTGTTTTTGAATATTTACAAACACTTAGAATATTTTTGATGATTTTCTGGTTTTCATTGATTTCTTTGAGATTTGTCTCTAGATTTCGTACACGGGTTTTATGAATCATTTTCAAAAGATTTTTCACTCCTAAATGGCTTTTGAAAATTATTATATAATATTATTTTAATTATTAAATTAATTACTCCATAATAGGAGACCTTTCAAAAGACCGTTTTAAAAGTGATTCCGAAAATCAATTATAAATCCGTTTTACACCATTATTTTCTATAATAAAAATCTCACACTCACTTTTAGCACGTCGAGCGAAGTGGAAAGGTGCTTAAACGGTTAGGAAATCTCTGGCCTATGGAAACCGTGTGTATTTTCTTTCCGGTTAATCCCCGACCTATTCGATTGATCGTTTTGACCTTTGGGTCTAGTTTACCGATGATATGAGGTAGACTTTTTATTGTTTGGAGTGTGAGCTTGCTATTGGTTAGGAAACCGTTTAGTGCGAACGTGGGGTATGGGACTCATTGTTAACACTTTCCGGGTTCCTCTCCAAGAAGTTAGTGACACATTAGCCTCTGGGCGGCCAGTACTGGACCTCTGGGTCACCACGCCTCTGGGCAACCGTCTCTGGACACCTGCTCTATGGAGTAGTTTATTTTTCGGCGTGTGCCTCTGGGCCTTTATCCTTCTGGGAAGGATCTCGCCGTCTCGCGCGTTTCGCATCGGTGCGAGTGATCGATCACAACTCTACAGTACTTGGCAACAACGACTCTGGTCGGTGCACGTGCAAAACTTGTATTATCTGATTATTTTTATATCCATTCGAGTACCGCCATTCGGTGTTGGTTCTATGGAACCATACGATGTAAGTGCGATTACCTTATGGATCCACAGTGTCTCTGGACACTGCTTTTCAGTATTTGATTTCATTGACTTTTCAGTATATCCCCATGGCTCTTTGGAGCATCGATCTTTGCTTGGGCATTGATCACAGACTCTGGTCACTCTTGGGATTATTGCCTATGGGCATCTTTTTATAGCTTTGGCTACGCCGATGATATGAGGCGATTTTATTTATTCTACACTTTGGTGTTGATTTCTCTTTGGAGATTTTTATTGTTTATTGATGATTAGGGATCGTCATTATTTTCATGTGGTTCATAATATACTTCTCTTTGGATAAGTACTGTTTTACTTATGTACCGCATTATTATATATCTCAGTTATTACTGATTGTTTAGCTAGCCTGACCCGAGTGTTTTCGCTCGGGTCAGACCGAGTTGTTTCAGGTTAGGTCTCTGGACTTAGCTTCTGTGCTTCCGCTTGGACATTATCTGCTATGCTGATAGATAGCGCTTTTATTTGTCCACTATTCCGCTACTCTCTTATTATTCAGACTTTGATATGTACATATTTTTGACTCACATGTGTGAGCAGTGGCTTTGTACCCACTTATGATATTTGGATCTGTATTGATGATGTATTGTTCTGGGATTTTATATCTGTTATGTGATTCTGTTCTGTGATGTTTTTATCATTTATTATTATGCTTTGTCCTGATAGATCTTTAGCCATTTGTAATTTCGTTATAAGTATTTACCGAATATGTCGAACCACCTGATTGAGAAAAATTTAAATAGATTCCACCTTTCGACGTATTCGGTAGATAGTTATAGCTTGATTATAGATGGTCGCTTCCACTATACTCTATTCTCCGCTTTAACAGACAGTATTACTCCCGTAATACTCTTTGTTACAGTGGGTCTCAGAGTGGGGCGTTACAGCTTGGTATCAGAGCTGGTTTCAGGAATAAGCATAATAAACACAGAACAGATACACTTAGTACAATACATTTTCATTAGATCCGAATTAAATCAAATCCCTTCCTTATGTTTATTGATAGATAAGTTAGGAATATGTATAGGAATCCGTTATATTCCGTAGTATTCCTTAATTAATTATCTATCATTGAATCATGTCTAACTCTAATTCCCGTTACGACATGTTTGATCAGTTGAGCGGTGCGAAGGTCTTCTCTCAGCTCGACCTTACCACCGGATTCCATCAGCTACGAGTCGCCGAAGACAACATTCCTCTTACAGCTTTTCGCACTCGTTATGGTTCTTTTGAGTGGTTGGTCATGCCGTTCGGCTTGACGAACGCTCCAGCTTTCTTCGTCGATCTCATGAATCGAGTATTCCGGGAATACATCAATAGATTCGTTCTGGTTTTCATTGACGATATTCTTGAGACTCTTTCTATGTGTGATATTCGAAATCGAGCTCCGTCTTCTGTATTCCTTTTGTGGATTAGATGTTATAGACGACTTCTATATTTAAGGAATTGCGGGGACACAATTTTCTTAAGGGGGGAGTCTGTAACAACCTGTGATTGCGGTTACCAAATAATAAATTAAAATTGGGATTTTAATTTAATTGGAGCTATTAATGAATTTTTAATGTGGCTAATTTGTTCAAAATTTAGTCATTTTGAATAAATTAATATTTTGGGCTTAAGTGTAAAATGGAGCATTTCAAGGAAATTAATTAGGGAAATTTGTAATTTATATTATTGCAAAATTTTATATGTGTAAAATAGTGCAATATTTGATTTGGGAAATTAATTTGCAATTTATTTGCAAAATGGTGATTTTGGCTAATATTAACTATAAACGGTGTTTTGGAAAAATTAGGGGTTAAAATGTAAAATATTGTTGATATAGGATTTTATGAAATGACTAAAAGTAATTGTTAACATATTTTCATAATTTTCTATGGTTTGAAATGTATTTAGTAATTTGTATGTAGAGTGTACTTAGAGAAAATTGCCTATATATGTATGCACATGAATAATACAAAGTCCTAATGGGTATTAGATCCAATAACCCTAACCATTAGCCTATAAAGTATCTTTTACTCTCCCATTTCAGCCAACACTTCATTTCATAACCACTAAAACATAATTAGAAAGCTCCAAAACCTAGTCATGGCCTCCTAAGCAAGACTCCAATCTACACCAAATCAAAGAGAGTTAATCCAAACTACTAAAAGAGGTAATAGCAATCACAAAACCCACCTCTAATTCATTCTTTAATTTCTGAAATTATTTTGTAATCCTCTTTTTTTGTGCATTTAGATAGTGAAACTCTTTGATCTTCTTTTCATTGCTTGGAAAGAGGTAATATATGCTAGCTGAAATTATAATTAGTTTATTGCTGTTAGTAAATTAGGCATATCTCATTCATCTTAAATCGGAATTAAGATTTTCTTGAAGTTCTGGAAAGCTTATTCTGTAGCCTATAACTTTCATGTTTTGAGCTTTGCCTAATTTTGTGGTTTCAATGGTCGAAATCACGTTTGTTTGTCGCTGACCTGACAACAAACTACAAGGTTGATAAAATAAAACCCTGAAATTGATTTGGCCATAAGTTACTCGTTTTTGATCCGAATTAGATAATTTTGGATGTTCCGGAAAGCTTAAAACATATGCTACAATTTTTGTTTAGTGAGTTTTCTGTAATATTGCCATTTAGATGACCTGAAATGCGTTCAAAGACAGAAGACCAATTCTGTCTTTAACAAGTTATCTTGAGTTTCAATCTGATATTGTTTTGCATGCATCTCTCTCGTTTCTTATCCAAATCTAATAATTTTGGATGTTCTGGAAAGCTTAGATTTAGAGCTAATAACTTTCATGTTTTGAGTTTCATGAAATTTCAAAGTTATTTTGGTCAAAATTGTACATTCTTACCACTGTCCCGAGAAAAAAAAGAAAAAAAAATAATAAATAATTTTTTTTTAAACCCTGTTCCAGATTTTTTTTTCTCCACTTCGCGATGCCGCCACGATCGCATCCGAAGTCGGAATTCGACGTTTTTGGTCTCGTTGGAAAGGTGGTGTTTCGAACTCCATCTCTGTAAAATTTAGGCATCATCAGCATTCTTTTGGTACTTCGAATTTCGTGTCGAAGTTGAACTCTTGTCGCTGTTTGTAAACAGTGTGAATCTTGTTCTGGGTCCAACTTTGAGACGTCGCTGCTACTTCGTCTCAACTCGGATTACAGAAATTCTTTTTGCATCTTATAGTAGGGATGTTGGACTATATTCCTACCAGTTTTCATGTCATTTGGATTCAGTTTGCTAGTCCAAATAAATTGCCGAACTTGGGTTCGCAGCAGTTTTTGAATGGTCAAAAACTTAGAATGAAAATCAAATATCCCTTCTGTTTCCAGCTTTTGAGCGCCACTCCGCGATGCCTCCACGTTCGCATCGGAAGTCGGAATTCAACGTTTTTGGTCTCGTTAGAAAGGTGAAGTTCCGAACTCCATCGCAGGAAAATTTGGACAACATTGGAGTTCGATTGGTACTTCGAATTTCGTGTCGAAGTTGAACTCTAGTCGCCGTTTGTAAACAGTGTAAATCTTGTTCTGGGTCCAACTTTGAGACGTCGCTGCCACTTCGTCTCAACTCGGAATCCAGAAATTCTTTTTGCATATTAATGTAGGGATGTTGGACTACATGCCTGCAAATTTTCATGACATTTGGATACAGTTTGCTGGTCCAAATAAATTATCGAACTTGAGTTCACAGCTGTTTTTGAATATTTACAAACACTTAGAATATTTTTGATGATTTTCTGGTTTTCATTGATTTCTTTGAGATTTGTCTCTAGATTTCGTACACGGGTTTTATGAATCATTTTCAAAAGATTTTTCACTCCTAAATGGCTTTTGAAAATTATTATATAATATTATTTTAATTATTAAATTAATTACTCCATAATAGGAGACCTTTCAAAAGACCGTTTTAAAAGTGATTCCGAAAATCAATTATAAATCCGTTTTACACCATTATTTTCTATAATAAAAATCTCACACTCACTTTTAGCACGTCGAGCGAAGTGGAAAGGTGCTTAAACGGTTAGGAAATCTCCGGCCTATGGAAACCGTGTGTATTTTCTTTCCGGTTAATCCCCGACCTATTCGATTGATCGTTTTGACCTTTGGGTCTAGTTTACCGATGATATGAGGTAGACTTTTTATTGTTTGGAGTGTGAGCTTGCTATTGGTTAGGAAACCGTTTAGTGCGAACGTGGGGTATGGGACTCATTGTTAACACTTTGCGGGTTCCTCTCCAAGAAGTTAGTGACACATTAGCCTCTGGGCGGCCAGTACTGGACCTCTGGGTCACCACGCCTCTGGGCAACCGTCTCTGGACACCTGCTCTATGGAGTAGTTTATTTTTCGGCGTGTGCCTCTGGGCCTTTATCCTTCTGGGAAGGATCTCGCCGTCTCACGCGTTTCGCATCGGTGCGAGTGATCGATCACAACTCTACAGTACTTGGCAACAACGACTCTGGTCGGTGCACGTGCAAAACTTGTATTATCTGATTATTTTTATATCCATTCGAGTACCGCCATTCGGTGTTGGTTCTATGGAACCATACGATGTAAGTGCGATTACCTTATGGATCCACAGTGTCTCTGGACACTGCTTTTCAGTATTTGATTTCATTGACTTTTCAGTATATCCCCATGGCTCTTTGGAGCATCGATCTTTGCTTGGGCATTGATCACAGACTCTGGTCACTCTTGGGATTATTGCCTATGGGCATCTTTTTATAGCTTTGGCTACGCCGATGATATGAGGCGATTTTATTTATTCTACACTTTGGTGTTGATTTCTCTTTGGAGATTTTTATTGTTTATTGATGATTAGGGATCGTCATTATTTTCATGTGGTTCATAATATACTTCTCTTTGGATAAGTACTGTTTTACTTATGTACCGCATTATTATATATCTCAGTTATTACTGATTGTTTAGCTAGCCTGACCCGAGTGTTTTCGCTCGGGTCAGACCGAGTTGTTTCAGGTTAGGTCTCTGGACTTAGCTTCTGTGCTTCCGCTTGGACATTATCTGCTATGCTGATAGATAGCGCTTTTATTTGTCCACTATTCCGCTACTCTCTTATTATTCAGACTTTGATATGTACATATTTTTGACTCACATGTGTGAGCAGTGGCTTTGTACCCACTTATGATATTTGGATCTGTATTGATGATGTATTGTTCTGGGATTTTATATCTGTTATGTGATTCTGTTCTGTGATGTTTTTATCATTTATTATTATGCTTTGTCCTGATAGATCTTTAGCCATTTGTAATTTCGTTATAAGTATTTACCGAATATGTCGAACCACCTGATTGAGAAAAATTTAAATAGATTCCACCTTTCGACGTATTCGGTAGATAGTTATAGCTTGATTATAGATGGTCGCTTCCACTATACTCTATTCTCCGCTTTAACAGACAGTATTACTCCCGTAATACTCTTTGTTACAGTGGGTCTCAGAGTGGGGCGTTACAGCTTGGTATCAGAGCTGGTTTCAGGAATAAGCATAATAAACACAGAACAGATACACTTAGTACAATACATTTTCATTAGATCCGAATTAAATCAAATCCCTTCCTTATGTTTATTGATAGATAAGTTAGGAATATGTATAGGAATCCGTTATATTCCGTAGTATTCCTTAATTAATTATCTATCATTGAATCATGTCTAACTCTAATTCCCGTTACGACATGTTTGATCAGTTGAGCGGTGCGAAGGTCTTCTCTCAGCTCGACCTTACCACCGGATTCCATCAGCTACGAGTCGCCGAAGACAACATTCCTCTTACAGCTTTTCGCACTCGTTATGGTTCTTTTGAGTGGTTGGTCATGCCGTTCGGCTTGACGAACGCTCCAGCTTTCTTCGTCGATCTCATGAATCGAGTATTCCGGGAATACATCAATAGATTCGTTCTGGTTTTCATTGACGATATTCTTGAGACTCTTTCTATGTGTGATATTCGAAATCGAGCTCCGTCTTCTGTATTCCTTTTGTGGATTAGATGTTATAGACGACTTCTATATTTAAGGAATTGCGGGGACGCAATTTTCTTAAGGGGGGAGTCTGTAACAACCTGTGATTGCGGTTACCAAATAATAAATTAAAATTGGGATTTTAATTTAATTGGAGCTATTAATGAATTTTTAATGTGGCTAATTTGTTCAAAATTTAGTCATTTTGAATAAATTAATATTTTGGGCTTAAGTGTAAAATGGAGCATTTCAAGGAAATTAATTAGGGAAATTTGTAATTTATATTATTGCAAAATTTTATATGTGTAAAATAGTGCAATATTTGATTTAGGAAATTAATTTGCAATTTATTTGCAAAATGGTGATTTTGGCTAATATTAACTATAAACGGTGTTTTGGAAAAATTAGGGGTTAAAATGTAAAATATTGTTGATATAGGATTTTATGAAATGGCTAAAAGTAATTGTTAACATATTTTCATAATTTTCTATGGTTTGAAATGTATTTAGTAATTTGTATGTAGAGTGTACTTAGAGAAAATTGCCTATATATGTATGCACATGAATAATACAAAGTCCTAATGGGTATTAGATCCAATAACCCTAACCATTAGCCTATAAAGTATCTTTTACTCTCCCATTTCAGCCAACACTTCATTTCATAACCACTAAAACCTAATTAGAAAGCTCCAAAACCTAGTCATGGTCTCCTAAGCAAGACTCCAATCTACACCAAATCAAAGAGAGTTAATCCAAACTACTAAAAGAGGTAATAGCAATCACAAAACCCACCTCTAATTCATTCTTTAATTTCTGAAATTATTTTGTAATCCTCTTTTTTTGTGCATTTAGATTGTGAAACTCTTTGATCTTCTTTTCATTGCTTGGAAAGAGGTAATATATGCTAGCTGAAATTATAATTAGTTTATTGCTGTTAGTAAATTAGGCATATCTCATTCATCTTAAATCGGAATTAAGATTTTCTTGAAGTTCTGGAAAGCTTATTCTGTAGCCTATAACTTTCATGTTTTGAGCTTTGCCTAATTTTGTGGTTTCAATGGTCGAAATCACGTTTGTTTGTCGCTGACCTGACAACAAACTACAAGGTTGATAAAATAAAACCCTGAAATTGATTTGGCCATAAGTTACTCGTTTTTGATCCGAATTAGATAATTTTGGATGTTCCGGAAAGCTTAAAACATATGCTACAATTTTTGTTTAGTGAGTTTTCTGTAATATTGCCATTTAGATGACCTGAAATGCGTTCAAAGACAGAAGACCAATTCTGTCTTTAACAAGTTATCTTGAGTTTCAATCTGATATTGTTTTGCATGTATCTCTCTCGTTTCTTATCCAAATCTAATAATTTTGGATGTTCTGGAAAGCTTAGATTTAGGGCTAAAACTTTCATGTTTTGAGTTTCATGAAATTTCGAAGTTATTTTGGTCAAAATTGTACATTCTTACCACTGTCCCGAGAAAAAAAAGAAAAAAAAATAATAAATAATTTTTTTTTAAACCCTGTTCCAGATTTTTTTTTCTCCACTTCGCGATGCCGCCACGATCGCATCCGAAGTCGGAATTCGACGTTTTTGGTCTCGTTGGAAAGGTGGAGTTTCGAACTCCATCTCTGTAAAATTTAGGCATCATCGGCATTCTTTTGGTACTTCGAATTTCGTGTCGAAGTTGAACTCTTGTCGCTGTTTGTAAACAGTGTGAATTTTGTTCTGGGTCCAACTTTGAGACGTCGCTGCTACTTCGTCTCAACTCGGATTCCAGAAATTCTTTTTGCATCTTATAGTAGGGATGTTGGACTATATTCCTACCAGTTTTCATGTCATTTGGATTCAGTTTGCTGGTCCAAATAAATTGCCGAACTTGGGTTCGCAGCAGTTTTTGAATGGTCAAAAACTTAGAATGAAAATCAAATATCCCTTCTGTTTCCAGCTTTTGAGCGCCACTCCGCGATGCCTCCACGTTCGCATCGGAAGTCGGAATTCAACGTTTTTGGTCTCGTTAGAAAACTGAAGTTCCGAACTCCATCTCAGGAAAATTTGGACAACATTGGAGTTCGTTTGGTACTTCGAATTTCGTGTCGAAGTTGAACTCTAGTCGCTGTTTGTAAACAGTGTAAATCTTGTTCTGGGTCCAACTTTGAGACGTCGCTGCCACTTCGTCTCAACTCGGAATCCAAAAATTCTTTTTGCATATTAATGTAGGGATGTTGGACTACATGCCTGCAAATTTTCATGACATTTGGATACAGTTTGCTGGTCCAAATAAATTATCGAACTTGAGTTCACAGCTGTTTTTGAATGTTTACAAACACTTAGAATATTTTTGATGATTTTCTGGTTTTCATTGATTTCTTTGAGATTTGTCTCTAGATTTCGTACACGGGTTTTATGAATCATTTTCAAAAGATTTTTCACTCCTAAATGGCTTTTGAAAATTATTATATAATATTATTTTAATTATTAAATTAATTACTCCATAATAGGAGACCTTTCAAAAGACCGTTTTAAAAGTGATTCCGAAAATCAATTATAAATCCGTTTTACACCATTATTTTCTATAATAAAAATCTCACACTCACTTTTAGCACGTCGAGCGAAGTGGAAAGGTGCTTAAACGGTTAGGAAATCTCCGGCCTATGGAAACCGTGTGTATTTTCTTTCCGGTTAATCCCCGACCTATTCGATTGATCGTTTTGACCTTTGGGTCTAGTTTACCGATGATATGAGGTAGACTTTTTATTGTTTGGAGTGTGAGCTTGCTATTGGTTAGGAAACCGTTTAGTGCGAACGTGGGGTATGGGACTCATTGTTAACACTTTGCGGGTTCCTCTCCAAGAAGTTAGTGACACATTAGCCTTTGGGCGGCCAGTACTGGACCTCTGGGTCACCACGCCTCTGGGCAACCGTCTCTGGACACCTGCTCTATGGAGTAGTTTATTTTTCGGCGTGTGCCTCTGGGCCTTTATCCTTCTGGGAAGGATCTCGCCGTCTCGCGCGTTTCGCATCGGTGCGAGTGATCGATCACAACTCTACAGTACTTGGCAACAACGACTCTGGTCGGTGCACGTGCAAAACTTGTATTATCTGATTATTTTTATATCCATTCGAGTACCGCCATTCGGTGTTGGTTCTATGGAACCATACGATGTAAGTGCGATTACCTTATGGATCCACAGTGTCTCTGGACACTGCTTTTCAGTATTTGATTTCATTGACTTTTCAGTATATCCCCATGGCTCTTTGGAGCATCGATCTTTGCTTGGGCATTGATCACAGACTCTGGTCACTCTTGGGATTATTGCCTATGGGCATCTTTTTATAGCTTTGGCTACGCCGATGATATGAGGCGATTTTATTTATTCTACACTTTGGTGTTGATTTCTCTTTGGAGATTTTTATTGTTTATTGATGATTAGGGATCGTCATTATTTTCATGTGGTTCATAATATACTTCTCTTTGGATAAGTACTGTTTTACTTATGTACCGCATTATTATATATCTCAGTTATTACTGATTGTTTAGCTAGCCTGACCCGAGTGTTTTCGCTCGGGTCAGACCGAGTTGTTTCAGGTTAGGTCTCTGGACTTAGCTTCTGTGCTTCCGCTTGGACATTATCTGCTATGCTGATAGATAGCGCTTTTATTTGTCCACTATTCCGCTACTCTCTTATTATTCAGACTTTGATATGTACATATTTTTGACTCACATGTGTGAGCAGTGGCTTTGTACCCACTTATGATATTTGGATCTGTATTGATGATGTATTGTTCTGGGATTTTATATCTGTTATGTGATTCTGTTCTGTGATGTTTTATCATTTATTATTATGCTTTGTCCTGATAGATCTTTAGCCATTTGTAATTTCGTTATAAGTATTTACCGAATATGTCGAACCACCTGATTGAGAAAAATTTAAATAGATTCCACCTTTCGATGTATTCGGTAGATAGTTATAGCTTGATTATAGATGGTCGCTTCCACTATACTCTATTCTCCGCTTTAACAGACAGTATTACTCCCGTAATACTCTTTGTTACAGTGGGTCTCAGAGTGGGGCGTTACAAAGCGCCTATAAATACAGGCCTAACCTCTCATTTCTCTTCTCATATTTTCTAATCCAAGCAACGATACTCTACCATCTTCCGTTCTCAACTACTTCTAAAAATTAAAAATATTATACACACACACACACAAATCAGAGAAGGGCCGAAAATAAA
Source organism: Allium fistulosum (assembly GCA_030737815.1). Lineage (NCBI taxonomy): Eukaryota > Viridiplantae > Streptophyta > Magnoliopsida > Asparagales > Amaryllidaceae > Allium > Allium fistulosum. The sequence continues at coordinate 283,418,507 of CM060904.1, read as the reverse complement.
AGAGAAGAAGAGAAGAAGCGAATCGACATCGCGAAAGAAAAGGTTAAGATTTTATAATTATAAATTTATATTCCCCTTAACCCTTAATCTCTTCTTAGATCTATAATTCTAATAATATGTATATACCATATTATACATATTATTTTTGACTAGAATGGAAAAGGAGTCAAGTAAAGAAATGGATTCAGATTTGGAGATTTGGAAAGCTTAAAAAGGTGAGTGAGAAATTGTATAATTTATTTATGACATTGAAATTTATATCTTTGGATTTTATTTAATTATTATGCCTAAATAAGATCTGATGAATCGTAAGCTTAAAACAAATGTATAGGAATATCATCTACATATTCAATAAAATATGTAATTGGAATAGGAATAGTATTTACAACATAATCTGAACTCAGTCCTAAATATTTATAATTGTAGAATGTTTGTTTATTCTAGATCTACAATTTGGTTTTAAATTAGGTTGCCTTAGTTAACTTGGAATGTGAATTTCTATGTTTTAATTTATTTGGAGCGGGTTCCATGTAATTTTTGTAAATTATCCAATTTCAAAATATGTATAAAAGCACGTCATTTGAATTAACAAAGGATATACCAAAAAGGAAAAGTGACATATAAGATATGGATATTCTTTTTCATAGTTTACACTGTCTATTTTAATAAAAGAAAAGAAATAATTCCTTGTAATTTCAAACAGAACAAGGATCTCACTTTTGGTTAATTTATGAAAAGGCAGCTCTGATAAATTAAAATGTGGAAAGGAATGTTCTAGTTTAGAAATTAATAGTTAGAATTATAAACAAACAAACAAACACTTATAACCGCACCTAACGTTCAAAATAATAATATAAAATAGCGTAATTTACAATGACATTCATATTAGTTATTAACAACATAATAATTATAGGACTAGGATTTATGGACATCAATTACAGATTTAATGGATTATAAATTTGTAATTAATATAGAGTTAAAAAGAAATCAAATAGGGACTGAGTAGGGATTTTAATATGTCATTTATGGAAAACCGAATAGGCAAAATAGATAGATTTTGAAATTGGTAAATAGATTAAATGAATTAAATGATGATTGATTAGAGATTGTCCAATTTTGACATTAATGACCAAGTATTACGGGTAATAGACATTTATTAGACATTAAAAGTAAACAAAAGCCTAAGCATATAAATTAGGAATAATTATGTAGCGAATAAATAAGTATTAATACTATTAAATATAAGTAGAAGGCAATATAATTTTCATAGTTGGAAATTATATAGCTTCAATTATATGTTTAGAACAAGCGTGGATTACTGGACGTAGCCGAACACTTAGGCTTTAGGTGATTGGTTCGTTTTAGTGGATTGGTATGCGATGTTAGTAGAGTTACACAACAAAAGCTTGCCCTTCACCTAGAGGCTACCAGCAGTTATGTATACTTATTACTGATGTGGGACATCTTCAACCATAGGACCCATGGGGAAGGGATATGTGTAGGATGTAGGACTTGCTTTTAGGATGAAAGTATTGAGTAACTATTATAGGGTCCGCCTCCTCCCTATTTTGGAAGTATTAAATGGTCGGGGTTAGCGGTTAGGCATGGTAATGGATATCTCGGGATGGGTCTGCTTTGGGTTTGAGTTGTTAATTAACTATTATAGGGTCTACCTCCCATATAAAGAAGTATTAATAGCCCGATGAGATTCCATGCGATGTCGGCTAGATAGTATGCGTTATTAATAGCCTACAATTGAGGATAAGTTGTACAATTGAGATGCGTTAATATGGAAATTATTATAAAGCCTTATCTAGGTGTCATCGGTCTCTGTGGTTAGGACCGATTGACTAGTGGTTATGTTGCGGAGGGCCCGCTTCGAGGACTGAGGTATTATAGCTCCGCCATAACGGTGTCTTTTACGGGAATGGACTCCACCGTGCCCACTGTTCGTACCTTAGACACACTGATTTTACGGCCAGCCTCTCGGCTGTCACAACCAACTTTAAATAGGACATGTAGGAGTAAGAGTTAAAGCTTCGCTAGTGAGCACAATACGAGAACTCCTTATCACATTGCACTCAGTAAAAACCAACTCTGATACCAACTGTATCACCCCATCTCTATACCCATACTACTAAAGAGTTTTACTAGGCAATACTATCTGATAATATGGAGCATGATGCAATATTGGGTTGTCACACGTGATTTTTCTCTTAGGCTAACACCGATATATATTTCAAAAATCATAAACAACTCATCTATACGTACAACACAAAGCAATAAATATGTGCGTTTCTTGGATAGAACAATACATATTTTAAAATAAATCACAGAGAACAAGGAGTCATCAATGTAGTGATAACATATAATGTATATAAATCGAGTAGGTCTAGGAAAATAGTCAAATGCCTACTATCATCAAAATTATACAATGTATAAATCCAATACATATATCTCAACATCATCAATATACATGAGGCTACAAAAATAAATAATGGCACACTAGTCAACTAATAAACTAGCCTCCGTCTACTTCGAACAGTAACCATTTGATCTCTTCATCCTGAACCTATAATGTCTTGGACTGACCCGAGTATTATATAAATAATACACAAGGCCGACTATACCTAGAATGTAGGTCTTACAAGATAACAACAATTATATATCCCAAAGCATTATGCAGACAACTCAATATATACATATGACACCATACCATATACCATGCCCATCTCATCACCCATTCATTAAATAATCGAATAGCACATCACGAACTATAGTATAAAATGATGACATATCAAACACATCCAACTATCATTAATACACAAAATCATCACGTACCATATGGGCAAGCTCATAGCTATGCCAAAGATTATCGCTCAGATAATCATAAAGTAGACATACCCAGGTTCCGCCATACACAACATATATGAAAATACACAATAATCATCCAAATCACGCTTACATAAAAATAAAAATATGGCATCCCCTCGGTAGCCAAGGCATCTCTTAAATAACCAAAGAAATATAGGTACATGGTCTAATTCCATGTTCTCTACATTTCTAGCTATCCTTGATAGTGCTATAATCGATATGTATGGGGTTACTCAACTTCATGGATTCACAGTCAAATCCAAGGGATCAATAATCACATAACGATCATCTAGACTTTAAACCTCATAGTAACCAACTTGGCTCTAGCCAAATGAAATAAACATACGGTCTCTCAAACTTCTAATAAACCACTCAACTCTCAGTATCATAGATAGTCATCTGGACTCTCAGTCCTATGTGCTTTTAGCATCACAAATATCTATTTCACCATCAGCCTTAACAAATAATCTAATCGGCTTTCAAATCTAAACACAATAATCTTATATAGGTAAATAAGTATGTGTATGTAGCATCTATCAATAATAACTTGATGGGAGACATACATCTCTCAGCTTGCTCCAAAAGCCTTCCTCACACACTCTCAGCGCTACTCATACAGTTTCAATTACCTTGACAGCCATTATGACCCAATATCCATCTAGTGAAAAACTATGCTATGCCTTGGTCACGACCCTGCAAATGCCCTTAGGGTAACAAACTGCTAGCCTATATGACACAGTGGCAATGGCTCTCAACCATATACATCAAAAGATGTGTCATGGATTCGAGGAGCGGCCCTGCAATTAGGCCATTAGGATGGATACTAGCCTAAGCTGGTTTACTTCACATCGTATTATAAGAATAGACACACAATAGATACACACACATATGGCTCTTAGCCTGCTTACTCTCAGTTCGCATCACTATATACATAAATAACCCCTATACTCGACCCTGTTTGAGTGCAGTTTACTCACAAAAGTAATCAAACAATAGAAACACAAGCATCCCATACCACCTAGTGTTTTTTGCTCGTTTAATCTATGCTCGTAAATTTATAAACATAATGTTCTATACCATGAGTCGAAAAAGTAATCAGAATAATATTACTGAATGTCCAATACCAAACGATATTACTAATCTGTTTACTCAAATTCCTTACAATCTAGAATTCCATACAATATTATTCTATATAACAAGTCCAAAGAATAACCATAGAAATACCGAAATTCCCATATCACTCGACCTATAACTCCGTTTATTCAAATTTCTCGTTATACACAAATGGAAACAACCATGACACACATATTTGTTTAGAAAGACATATATTTATTTATTAAAATATATTATAATTAATAAATCCTTTATAAATTTTAAATAGTTAAAATAATTATTTTCCAATCTTTTATAAATCAAAATAAGGATTTTTATTGTCCAAAAATAAGTTTCTATAATTCATTTCTTTATTTTAAAATCTTAAAGTTATCTTATAAAACTAATTATCATTTATAAAATCATTTATTAATTTTATATAATCAAATATTGAATTTTAACAAATTTAAGAACTCCTAATCAATTCCAAACCAATCTACATAAGTATATATATTAAGGGGCATATGTTTCGAAACTCTAAAAATAAAATTTTGATATATATATTAAGGGGCATATGTTTCGAAACTCTAAAAATAAATTTTTGATAATCAAAAATCCCTTTTTGAAATTTCCCTTGAAGCCTTTTTATTAAATATACACTTTACAAAAGAAATTCCTTTTTGGAAATATTATTACCCTTTATTTATACTAATCAATATTCCATATATTCCAATACTATCGAAAACTATTCTTATTTTCAAAAGAACTTTATATCCAAAATAATTTTCAATAAATAATTTTATTTTTCCAACCACTTTTATTTATTTATAAATATACTTTAATCTAATTTTAAAACCATATAAATAATTTTTTCAAAGCTTTCAAAAATCTTTTAAAACAAGAAAATCAATAAAACATCCAAAATATAAATTATGGAGCAAAATTCTTCAAAATTACCAACCAATCATCAATATAAATTTCATTGTGCAGCTTGAGTCGGCTTATATCGAATTCTGACTATCCCTACAACGCACACACAACATAAAGATAAACTACACAAATCAAAATGCAATCGATAGCGTCTCCTTTGCATTTTGATAATCCAACATACACAAAACTCCACTATCAACACAAAATCACATCCAATATCATACCCTTCGATCTAATATCCATAAAAATATTTCAACCGTGCAACTCAATCAATAAGCGAGATAATCTTCTAACATATACTAAGAAATAAATATAGATGTGAGTTTTAAAAACTCATCGAAGCGATGCTTGAATTCCAAATAGAGGACTACCCTTAGCACATCATCATTGTCACCAAACCTGCCTCCATTTCCTGCTCTCGAATTGCTAGCCATGCCAAAGTAGACTTTGTTACCATTGCCTTTAAACACGTGCGCACTTCCAACAATTGACATCCGCTCTTCCACTTCGCCAGCCTTGGAACCGCACCTCCAAGTCACGGCCATCTCCAATGTTGCCAGCCCGTTCGCTTCCTCCTATTACATGTGTTTTTGACATTGAGACAACCTACTCTAGCATGAGAGAACCAAAATCACGGCTCCTATTCAAGCTCGCATTCAAATCCCAATGGCCTCTGCCCTTATGTCGACGATGCTCGCCTCTGGTTGCACGCGATTTAATTTCTCTCTTTTTTATAATCATGTCACGATATGTAGATTAGAGAAATTATGGCAGGGGTTCGGGTCCTTTTAGAATTGGAATGAGCATTGGATGTTGAATAGTTAGCTAAAGGAGGAGTTTTCTAGAACAAGGAAAGAAAGAATGGGTTTGGGCCAATATTTTAGGCTTTAGTTAAAATCAAACAATTTTTTCTTTCTTTTATTTTTTATAATTATTTTTATTTGTTTGTAAATAAATTTTTATTTTATTTTAATTTGATTAACACTTTATTTTAGGAAATATAATCCAATAGTTGCACAATTTTATTCAATTTCAATATATTATCTGAAAGATATTTGTTAATTTAATTCAATTTATTAAAAAAAATCTTATATAAGTAGAATTTAACTAACTAAAAATTTATTTTTGAAATAATAATGATCAAAAATCGAATTCAAATATTACTTATTATTACCGCTTAGATTACAGAGTTGTTACACCATGGCAGCAGCTGAAGGCAAAATCATTTTATTCATAAGGTAACAATATTTACGAAAATGAAATTGGATTTATTTAAATTTTATGTTTTAAAAATTTTATGCTTTATAATTTTTATTACATTTACATATAATCTTCGATTGACGTGCAGTTTATTGCATAAGGTTCATGGCAAGATTCTAGATATTTTAGCATATGGTTTGCTGGTTTATGAGACTGTCTGTAAAAGTGCCATGATAGGATTTAAAGGTTGAAAGTATTCTTATTTTAAAAAATTAAATAGTCATTTATTGATATACGAGCATCCACCAAGATACATCATACTTCTTTTATGATCATTTGAATGTTGTGATGGTTTGGGTATTATGTGTTAAGGTCTAATTGTTTATCCAATTTGATTGCCATATTATCAGATAACGTGACGCCCCGTCCCAGTGCCTATGCTTTCAGAGGGAGTTAACCATCCGAAAGCATGGAGTAAACTACTCCTTAGGAGTTCTTCTCGTATACACTCCCTTGGGCCAAGATGGATAAGTTTCAATGTAATAAAAATGTTCACGTATCAGCACAAAGCAATGAACACAAATTGGTCCATGATTAAATATTTCAGAGTTAGTGAACACACACGCACTCGCGCGAGTGCACACACACACATCCTAAACAAACAACATCAAGAGCAATCAGAATATAATGCATACATTGTAACGACCCAGAATTTTGAACGAATTAAATTGGAAATATTTAATTAATTTTAAATATTTGAACGATGATTTAATTTGAATCCCCGAGTGAAGTTTGAAATTGGTGATTAAATTATAAAATTTAATCTAGTGAATGCTGAATAAAAATTTGTATCTTCGACTTTAAGCCGAAGAAAAATATTTTGAAAGCTTTTAAAATTCGTATTGATAATACTGAAGATGATAGAAGCTTTAGAATTTAATTTCGAACTGTTTTGTTCAGTTTTGAAAATAATCACTCGAACCGATATTCATAAAATAGTCAATTTTCAAACAGTCTCGGAATTCGACGAAACCAGTTCCGTTGGGTCCGTAATATTGAATTATTGTCGGATTTCCAATTTTGTATTTTTCGGGGTTGATATGTAACCGTACGGCGGTTAAACGCCTTGAAATTTAAATTGAATTTCAATTTAAATCTAAATTTAAATTATTTAACTTAGTCAACTTCACCACGTTATCCCTTTAATCACGCCTAATATCGCGCCTGAGAACGTGAGAGCATGCTTCTTCCCAATTTTAAATACGTCCTCTTACTCCCAGTTCAAGAATCAAAAATCGAACGAAAACAAAAATATAATGGCGGCAGCTCTACATCATTTCGTATCTGACTTCGAACTTCCAATACAAACTGAAAACGAGATTCGTTTTCGTTCATCAGTTCGTGAGTGCGTGAATGGTCGCCCTCTTCCTATTCGTATCAAAATCGCTTAATACTCGGTCGATTGGAATGGGGTTGTTACGCGAGGCAGTAGTAGCGAAGATAGGGCTGCAAGATGATGGGTTCGCACGCGATCAAATCGCGAGTGGCGACGTTCGTTTGGTGGATCGCGATTCAAGGAGGCACGAAATCGAGTTCGACTCGAGTACGGTTGGGTTTAGGGTTCGCGATTCGTATGGGTGGCGAGTCGCGTAAGGGGTTAGGCCATGCAATCTGGAGAGGGTCAGCGTGAAGCTCGATTTCGAGCAAGTGATGGAGGCGAGTCAATTGAAGGCGCGTGTCGATGGGTTCGTGGATTCGAAGGTGGCCGTGTTGTTGGGCACAGTCGACGACAAGGAAGGGATGCGAGCAGTATATGATTTGGGGAAGATGATCCCTGTAGCTTGCGGTCGAGTTCATCTTTGGTATGGGCTTCTTCTGTTTTTTTTTTCCACTTAATTCGTATTTTTATTGAAAGAAGAAAATTGTTAGTGAGGTTATAAATAATTTGAAGACAGTGCACCTATGAATATGTGTATATAAATATATATCTTCACAGTAAATATATATGTATATATATATGGATTTTTAATGAGGTTTGAAAGTTATACAAAATCAGATTTCTATGTTAAATATATATATGTAATAAAAGAAAAATATACTCATGCCTATTTTAGTTAATTTAAGAAATTGGTTTAGATAAAATTTTAAGTTAATTTAATTATCAAATGAAAAATATTATTTATAAAGGGAAATTGTTAGAAGTTCAATCTATTAGGTGAAATGATTATTAAAGGTAATTTTTGGTTTAAAATTAAATTTATAAATTCGTTGGATAATTAAAATTACAAAAACGGAAATTTGTTATTCGATTACTTCGAATTTTAATAAATTGTATAAATTATTATACAAGGTTAAAAATCAAGGAAACGAACTGGAATGGGAAATGGATGGAAAATTTAAAGGCTAAGGTGAGATTTTTCTCACTCAAAATTTCGAAGTGGAATTTTTGCAGTTATTGATGATTGCTATTGATTGTGATATTAGATATGATAGGATATATCTATTATATATATAGCAATATATACATATTGGCATATGTATATATTGGATTGATGATTTCCCGCCTCGTATAGCGGATGAGACCCTATTGCGCCGTTAGTAAGCGGATTTATAAAAACCTATATACCGCGATAATTCCGTACTGGAGCGGAATTGGTATTGTGCTGACGTTTTTGGATGCAGGGAAACAGGTTGGAGGGATCCAACTGGATTCCTCACCAGTAGTTATTTATTTACAGATATTGTGATGTATTCTGTTATCATATGTTGAGATATGATATTGACTGTTGTGATGGACTAATCGATGCTGTTGCATCATCGGATTCAGTTTTGAAATGTAAAAATAACGACTTTTATTTTAAAAAGGGGTTTTAAAGTGATTTGTAGAAATATACGTTTTATTGAAATTTTTGAATTGGTTTATTTTAAATAAATAAATGTTAAAATTTTAATGTTAGTAAATTTGTGATTTTTGTGAAATACGACAAAAATGTTATTTTTGAAATAAATAATTGATAAAGATTATGAAATAGTTTAAATTGGAACTGTTGAAGTATTTTAAACAATTCATATAAAAAGATTTATAAAAATTGATATTTTTATAAATTAAGAATATTGGAATTTTGAAATGAGTTTTATTAAGTGTTAAAGTCAAATAAAAATGGATTCCATAAGTGGATAGAAATTTATAGATTTATAAATTGTGAAGTTATTAAATAAATAGATTTTGTAAAACAAAAAGATTTATAAGCAATTATCTTATAAATCGGATTTTGACATTTAGATGAGAAATGAATAGATGTTGTAAATAAATGAATTATAAGTTCTTAACTTATAATATAGACTTCCGGTATAAAATTGAGATATATAAGTTGAATTGGATAACTTAGAAATCGAAGTTTTATAAATAGAAATGGGATTTATAAACATTGTTTTATAAATTAAAAATCAATAGAATTTGATAAATTAACATTGAAGTTATTAAAGGAGATATATTCGTGATTTTGAACAGCGAATTATCCTTTAAGTTAAATGTGTAGAAATTGTTAAAATTGGGATAGTAATTATATTCACGATTTTGGACAGTGAATATATATTATTGAATAAAATCAATATATTTTGAGAAAAGGAATATTGTTAAATGAAGTTGTTTTAAAAGATGTTTTAAAACGTGTTAAGTATCGAAACATAGATTTCAACAATTATTGTTGAAATAGACGTTTCGAAAAAATATAAGGAAATGGTGGACTATAACACTGTTGTTATAGTAAATGATTTCCGAAAGGAAATGTTTTATATAGTATTGGGATTTATATATCTATCTAAAATTTTGAATCCCTATACTAGTGATTTTGAGTCGTCGTAACGATGTTTTACGCAACATTCGTTTTGACTCAAATAGATGTCAAATTTATGATTTCCTTAAAAGAATGAATGTATACTTAATTTGATTTAAGTATATCGAATATTTTCAAATGTTGAAAATAAATGATTTGTGAAATACTTATTATTAAATAAGTATGGAAATGCATTTCCAAAATGAAATGAAACGTTTTGAGATTTTATCTTCTTAAAGATAAAATGAAATTGAATATTTGAAATCGAATTGAGAATCGTATATCTGTAGATATTTGAAAAATATAAATTCACTATGGAATTTATAAAAGGGAGACTGTTTAAAAATAAATATTGATTTATTTTTAAAGTGTGGAAATTATATATCTAGTAAAAGATATTTTGGAGGATAAAATAATTTGGGAAATTATTTGGAATCTGATGATGTTGCGCATCTTTATTGATAGTTAAATAACCGACTATCAATAATTACCTTGAGTAGGTATTTGTTGTGAATTGGATGAATTTGAATGCCACACTTATTTTTGAATAATCGCTCACTATTCGGGTTAGCCGGGAAAGGACCATGGGGTCGTATAACCCATTCCGAATATGTGATACGTCGTTATGAATTGCATTTGAAGACCGGTGTTGAAGACCGGATATTTTTGAAAACGAAAGGATTACCGTCGAGTTACTCTACATCGACTGATCTTCGATTTAGAGGTTTTATCACCCTTAGTGACGGGAAGTCCTGACGTGATTAGAAATTTATCCGGAAATGCAAGGGCTTCGTGAGAAGTGCCTTCGGTTCTGTTCGATCCCGGAACAGACTTGTATGGATTGTGTGTCTGACGTTACAATTTGAGATATAAAGCTGATTTCTTTCAAATACATTTCTGTTGGTGGCGGAGAATTTATTCTCTTAGCTTAACACCCTTCTCTGAGACGTACGAGCTCAGAGGTTATGTAGTTGAAATTCATCAGCGATATATCCCAATTTGGTAACGTGGCATACTGAGTGTTGCTGTGAAATGATCAGTGTTTGGTCATTTGTGATATGATCATTTGTTTGATCTTATATCTTTGTGATCATAGGTTGATCATTTTTGTTTGACCCAAAGCAGGGCTTTTTGAGAAAGCGTAGCTTTGTGGACGAGACTTCGTCGAGCCTCACACCCCGGAAATGGTCGAAACAGGAAGGATGCAGCAAGGTTCTAGGGAGTAGCGCCCCTTAGTGTATGTCATTCTTTCTGGATAAAGGTGGTATCATGGTATGGAGCCCAGATACTTAACCTCTGTGGTTACTGCATTATTTTTCTATGTGGTTTGTTGCGAATCGGGGATCCTTGGGAAGATCGGTGACGATCGGGGGATGGCATACGCGTGTCAGTAGTTACCTATTTTTGCAGAGGTAACCCGGCCTTGTGTTGGCAGAGATCTAACCGTAACGTTAGGTTCTCGGGTCGTCTATTCCAGGGACGTACCCATCGTGGAAAAGGAAGTTCCTTAGCCTGACCATTTGTTGGAAATCCAAAGAAACAATACGAGCCTTGTACAGTTTTAGTTGTAGAACCTGCCATTTAATATGGTAGCTATAGCAAGCATACTATAATGGTACCTATGCTGGCTAAGATTTATATTCTACTTTCGAAATGTTTTCTACACTATGCACTAATAATAATATCAAAAAGAATTTGATTTTCGCGTAGTAAGCATCTTTGACTATCATAAGAAGAAATCTCCTCCAAGTCTGCGTTTGCATTGTGTGTGTGGCGGGAGGTCTTATGGTAGTTTCATTTTCCAAAAGCATTGCGAATTGACATTAAAGTTTTCCTGTTGTTTGTTTTAAAAGAATAACTGTTTTACGATCTCACACCAGTCACCATGACTGACTCGGAGTTTATTGTTTCCCTTCTAAACTCTGGGTGCCCACCAATTTCCACACGGGCAGTCTAGAGTTAGATTATCAGGATATTCTGGAGCTTTGGAGATAAGCTGGATGATGAGATGTAGTATTTGTACCTGATATATTTATTCCGCTGTGTATTCTGTATGAGGACAAGTTTATATAACTGTCCATTGTTGTTTATTGACTCTGATGATATGATGTGATGTAATGTAATAACAGATATAATTCTTTTGTTTTTAAATGATATTCATTTATCTATTATATATTGTTCCGCTGCGATGTGTAAGATTCTGATATTGTATTCTGTTCTGCTGTTGTTTTGTTGTTCTTCTTTCTTTCTTCTCTTTTTCTTCTGTTCTCTTTTTCTGCCTTTTTCTTCTTTCTAAAACCCTCACTTTTGAAGTTTACGGCGTTCGATTTCTCGGCAGTCGATAAAGTGAGTATCGATGTCGAATTTTCGAAAGTTCGAAAATTTGCGGGATGTTACATTTGGTATCAGAGCATATGGTTTAGCGACAACCCTGCTCTGTTGGGTGTTACTCATTAGAGATAGAGTCAGCAGTACTCTAGAATGAGTTGAGTGTAATAATAGATACGAGTGCGTATTTGTTAGTGAATATAAAAATTGTTTTATATTGTGATGATTGGTTTATTGAGTGGTATATGGATTCTGGTCAATACGAGTAATTAACGATCATTGATAGGGATCTCTAAACACTCGAATAGAACAATTCGGCACAGTATTGTTTTAAATAGGGTAAATGAAATAATTTTACCCAAAGCTATTTTTGTATAGAAAAGAAATGATTTTCTATGAATTATCATAGTATATGATTGCATGGATGTTAGGAAGTAATAATAGTGAATTATCATCACTGAAGTTGAATAAGAAATTCAAATCATAACTCCAAAGTTAAGAAATAAATTTACATACAAATGAAATTAAGGAATGTAAATTATAAACTTAACTTATAATTTGAAACGGAATTCCAGAGAAGTATTTGGAAATGTTTTGAAAAGAATTTGAAAATTTTGGAGATTTGGAAAATTTAAATCTTTTGATTTGAAAAATGAATTTCAAAGGTTTTGAAAAGTATTTTGGAAAGATGAAAGCTCTAAACTCTTTTCGGTCGCTGGAAAATAATTCCGATGATGATCGTGACATCACCGGTGTTCATTTTCGGGTTTCCAGAAGAGGAATTGCTGCCAAATTGTTTTAAAAACGGAAGTTGTTTGAAAAATTTGAAATTTGTTTTAGAAATTCAAAGGGTAATTTGAATTGTTTTCAAAATGGTTTTGAAAAGGTTGAAAAGACTCTGGAATTGTGAATGAACGAATAAATTTGCAAGTGAATCAATTAAATGAAATGAGATTCAAATTGGAAATGAATGAATTAGTGGATGAATGAATAATTTGCAGTTGTAAATGAAATTGAAGACAAATTTGAAATTTTAAGTGAATTGGAATTTGTAATGAGTTAGTAATTGAAACTAAGCTAAAAGAGCAATTAGGAATGAAAGTTGTTTGGTTAATAGAATAAACCGAATGAAAATATGAAATGCAAATTTAATTGAATGGAATCAATTGCAAATGAAGTAGAATTAAAATAAATTGAATTTGTATCAATTTGAATTAGTTATAAACTAGAATGGATATGAATTCATTTTGTTTAAAAACGAATGTAACTTCAACCGTAAATATATAAGCATATATTGAAAATTTTGTAATAGAATTTGCAAATTGGATTGAATGCTGTAACTAGATATAATGGCTAGTAGATATACAGGTGTTATAAATTGGATTTGATCTTCAAAGATGAATTTGAATTTGCTCGAAAAGGTACGTATTTGAATTACAATATGAGTTTTTGATGATTTCTCTCTAGTCGCTTGGCTTTTTCTTTTTCTTTTTGAAATCTGAGAGTCTGTAGGGACGTTTTGTAGTCGTACCGTATTAGCCGCGCAAAGGAGACGCTGGCGAAATTTTTCGAAAATTTCGAGTGTTAGAAAATTTTTGAGAAATTTTTGAAAGTTTAAATTTGAATTTAAACTTAAATTTGAATTGTTAAGCAAACAATGTTGTTGAAACTTAAAAATTGAAGTTGGAAAGTTAGTTGAGATCATAACGAATCTTTAGTAGAGAGATTTGTTTTGAAAAATGGATAAAACTATTTGGATTGTGAAAGATAGTAGACTGGTTAAAGACCTTTCTTTCTAACTTGTAATTTCGAGGACGAAATTCTTTTAAGGAGGGAAGTTTGTAACGACCTAGAATTTTGAACGAATTAAATTGGAAATATTTAATTAATTTTAAATATTTGAACGATGATTTAATTTGAATCCCCGAGTGAAGTTTGAAATTGGTGATTAAATTATAAAATTTAATCTAGTGAATGCTGAATAAAAATTTGTATCTTCGACTTTAAGCCGAAGAAAAATATTTTGAAAGCTTTTAAAATTCGTATTGATAATACTGAAGATGATAGAAGCTTTAGAATTTAATTTCGAACTGTTTTGTTCAGTTTTGAAAATAATCACTCGAACCGATATTCATAAAATAGTCAATTTTCAAACAGTCTCGGAATTCGACGAAACCAGTTCCGTTGGGTCCGTAATATTGAATTATTGTCGGATTTCCAATTTTGTATTTTTCGGGGTTGATATGTAACCGTACGGCGGTTAAACGCCTTGAAATTTAAATTGAATTTCAATTTAAATCTAAATTTAAATTATTTAACTTAGTCAACTTCACCACGTTATCCCTTTAATCACGCCTAATATCGCGCCTGAGAACGTGAGAGCATGCTTCTTCCCAATTTTAAATACGTCCTCTTACTCCCAGTTCAAGAATCAAAAATCGAACGAAAACAAAAATATAATGGCGGCAGCTCTACATCATTTCGTATCTGACTTCGAACTTCCAATACAAAATGAAAAGGAGATTCGTTTTCGTTCATCAGTTCGTGAGTGCGTGAATGGTCGCCCTCTTCCTATTCGTATCAAAATCGCTTAATACTCGGTCGATTGGAATGGGGTTGTTACGCGAGGCAGTAGTAGCGAAGATAGGGCTACAAGATGATGGGTTCGCACGCGATCAAATCGCGAGTGGCGACGTTCGTTTGGTGGATCGCGATTCGAGGAGGCACGAAATCGAGTTCGACTCGAGTACGGTTGGGTTTAGGGTTCGCGATTCGTATGGGTGGCGAGTCGCGTAAGGGGTTAGGCCATGCAATCTGGAGAGGGTCAGCGTGAAGCTCGATTTCGAGCAAGTGATGGAGGCGAGTCAATTGAAGGCGCGTGTCGATGGGTTCGTGGATTCGAAGGTGGCCGTGTTGTTGGGCACAGTCGACGACAAGGAAGGGATGCGAGCAGTATATGATTTGGGGAAGATGATCCCTGTAGCTTGCGGTCGAGTTCATCTTTGGTATGGGCTTCTTCTGTTTTTTTTTTCCACTTAATTCGTATTTTTATTGAAAGAAGAAAATTGTTAGTGAGGTTATAAATAATTTGAAGACAGTGCACCTATGAATATGTGTATATAAATATATATCTTCACAGTAAATATATATGTATATATATATGGATTTTTAATGAGGTTTGAAAGTTATACAAAATCAGATTTCTATGTTAAATATATATATGTAATAAAAGAAAAATATACTCATGCCTATTTTAGTTAATTTAAGAAATTGGTTTAGATAAAATTTTAAGTTAATTTAATTATCAAATGAAAAATATTATTTATAAAGGGAAATTGTTAGAAGTTCAATCTATTAGGTGAAATGATTATTAAAGGTAATTTTTGGTTTAAAATTAAATTTATAAATTCGTTGGATAATTAAAATTACAAAAACGGAAATTTGTTATTCGATTACTTCGAATTTTAATAAATTGTATAAATTATTATACAAGGTTAAAAATCAAGGAAACGAACTGGAATGGGAAATGGATGGAAAATTTAAAGGCTAAGGTGAGATTTTTCTCACTCAAAATTTCGAAGTGGAATTTTTGCAGTTATTGATGATTGCTATTGATTGTGATATTAGATATGATAGGATATATCTATTATATATATAGCAATATATACATATTGGCATATGTATATATTGGATTGATGATTTCCCGCCTCGTATAGCGGATGAGACCCTATTGCGCCGTTAGTAAGCGGATTTATAAAAACCTATATACCGCGATAATTCCGTACTGGAGCGGAATTGGTATTGTGCTGACGTTTTTGGATGCAGGGAAACAGGTTGGAGGGATCCAACTGGATTCCTCACCAGTAGTTATTTATTTACAGATATTGTGATGTATTCTGTTATCATATGTTGAGATATGATATTGACTGTTGTGATGGACTAATCGATGCTGTTGCATCATCGGATTCAGTTTTGAAATGTAAAAATAACGACTTTTATTTTAAAAAGGGGTTTTAAAGTGATTTGTAGAAATATACGTTTTATTGAAATTTTTGAATTGGTTTATTTTAAATAAATAAATGTTAAAATTTTAATGTTAGTAAATTTGTGATTTTTGTGAAATACGACAAAAATGTTATTTTTGAAATAAATAATTGATAAAGATTATGAAATAGTTTAAATTGGAACTGTTGAAGTATTTTAAACAATTCATATAAAAAGATTTATAAAAATTGATATTTTTATAAATTAAGAATATTGGAATTTTGAAATGAGTTTTATTAAGTGTTAAAGTCAAATAAAAATGGATTCCATAAGTGGATAGAAATTTATAGATTTATAAATTGTGAAGTTATTAAATAAATAGATTTTGTAAAACAAAAAGATTTATAAGCAATTATCTTATAAATCGGATTTTGACATTTAGATGAGAAATGAATAGATGTTGTAAATAAATGAATTATAAGTTCTTAACTTATAATATAGACTTCCGGTATAAAATTGAGATATATAAGTTGAATTGGATAACTTAGAAATCGAAGTTTTATAAATAGAAATGGGATTTATAAACATTGTTTTATAAATTAAAAATCAATAGAATTTGATAAATTAACATTGAAGTTATTAAAGGAGATATATTCGTGATTTTGAACAGCGAATTATCCTTTAAGTTAAATGTGTAGAAATTGTTAAAATTGGGATAGTAATTATATTCACGATTTTGGACAGTGAATATATATTATTGAATAAAATCAATATATTTTGAGAAAAGGAATATTGTTAAATGAAGTTGTTTTAAAAGATGTTTTAAAACGTGTTAAGTATCGAAACATAGATTTCAACAATTATTGTTGAAATAGACGTTTCGAAAAAATATAAGGAAATGGTGGACTATAACACTGTTGTTATAGTAAATGATTTCCGAAAGGAAATGTTTTATATAGTATTGGGATTTATATATCTATCTAAAATTTTGAATCCCTATACTAGTGATTTTGAGTCGTCGTAACGATGTTTTACGCAACATTCGTTTTGACTCAAATAGATGTCAAATTTATGATTTCCTTAAAAGAATGAATGTATACTTAATTTGATTTAAGTATATCGAATATTTTCAAATGTTGAAAATAAATGATTTGTGAAATACTTATTATTAAATAAGTATGGAAATGCATTTCCAAAATGAAATGAAACGTTTTGAGATTTTATCTTCTTAAAGATAAAATGAAATTGAATATTTGAAATCGAATTGAGAATCGTATATCTGTAGATATTTGAAAAATATAAATTCACTATGGAATTTATAAAAGGGAGACTGTTTAAAAATAAATATTGATTTATTTTTAAAGTGTGGAAATTATATATCTAGTAAAAGATATTTTGGAGGATAAAATAATTTGGGAAATTATTTGGAATTTGATGATGTTGCGCATCTTTATTGATAGTTAAATAACCGACTATCAATAATTACCTTGAGTAGGTATTTGTTGTGAATTGGATGAATTTGAATGCCACACTTATTTTTGAATAATCGCTCACTATTCGGGTTAGCCGGGAAAGGACCATGGGGTCGTATAACCCATTCCGAATATGTGATACGTCGTTATGAATTGCATTTGAAGACCGGTGTTGAAGACCGGATATTTTTGAAAACGAAAGGATTACCGTCGAGTTACTCTACATCGACTGATCTTCGATTTAGAGGTTTTATCACCCTTAGTGACGGGAAGTCCTGACGTGATTAGAAATTTATCCGGAAATGCAAGGGCTTCGTGAGAAGTGCCTTCGGTTCTGTTCGATCCCGGAACAGACTTGTATGGATTGTGTGTCTGACGTTACAATTTGAGATATAAAGCTGATTTCTTTCAAATACATTTCTGTTGGTGGCGGAGAATTTATTCTCTTAGCTTAACACCCTTCTCTGAGACGTACGAGCTCAGAGGTTATGTAGTTGAAATTCATCAGCGATATATCCCAATTTGGTAACGTGGCATACTGAGTGTTGCTGTGAAATGATCAGTGTTTGGTCATTTGTGATATGATCATTTGTTTGATCTTATATCTTTGTGATCATAGGTTGATCATTTTTGTTTGACCCAAAGCAGGGCTTTTTGAGAAAGCGTAGCTTTGTGGACGAGACTTCGTCGAGCCTCACACCCCGGAAATGGTCGAAACAGGAAGGATGCAGCAAGGTTCTAGGGAGTAGCGCCCCTTAGTGTATGTCATTCTTTCTGGATAAAGGTGGTATCATGGTATGGAGCCCAGATACTTAACCTCTGTGGTTACTGCATTATTTTTCTATGTGGTTTGTTGCGAATCGGGGATCCTCGGGAAGATCGGTGACGATCGGGGGATGGCATACGCGTGTCAGTAGTTACCTATTTTTGCAGAGGTAACCCGGCCTTGTGTTGGCAGAGATCTAACCGTAACGTTAGGTTCTCGGGTCGTCTATTCCAGGGACGTACCCATCGTGGAAAAGGAAGTTCCTTAGCCTGACCATTTGTTGGAAATCCAAAGAAACAATACGAGCCTTGTACAGTTTTAGTTGTAGAACCTGCCATTTAATATGGTAGCTATAGCAAGCATACTATAATGGTACCTATGCTGGCTAAGATTTATATTCTACTTTCGAAATGTTTTCTACACTATGCACTAATAATAATATCAAAAAGAATTTGATTTTCGCGTAGTAAGCATCTTTGACTATCATAAGAAGAAATCTCCTCCAAGTCTGCGTTTGCATTGTGTGTGTGGCGGGAGGTCTTATGGTAGTTTCATTTTCCAAAAGCATTGCGAATTGACATTAAAGTTTTCCTGTTGTTTGTTTTAAAAGAATAACTGTTTTACGATCTCACACCAGTCACCATGACTGACTCGGAGTTTATTGTTTCCCTTCTAAACTCTGGGTGCCCACCAATTTCCACACGGGCAGTCTAGAGTTAGATTATCAGGATATTCTGGAGCTTTGGAGATAAGCTGGATGACGAGACGTAGTATTTGTACCTGATATATTTATTCCGCTGTGTATTCTGTATGAGGACAAGTTTATATAACTGTCCATTGTTGTTTATTGACTCTGATGATATGATGTGATGTAATGTAATAACAGATATAATTCTTTTGTTTTTAAATGATATTCATTTATCTATTATATATTGTTCCGCTGCGATGTGTAAGATTCTGATATTGTATTCTGTTCTGCTGTTGTTCTGTTGTTCTTCTTTCTTTCTTCTCTTTTTCTTCTATTCTCTTTTTCTGCCTTTTTCTTCTTTCTAAAACCCTCACTTTTGAAGTTTTCGGCGTTCGATTTCTCGGCAGTCGATAAAGTGAGTATCGATGTCGAATTTTCGAAAGTCGAAAATTTGCGGGATGTTACATACATACTGATGTTAATGTACCGAGACATCACAAAAATACATCACATGTCTAACGTAGGTTAGCACAAAAATGGTGCATATACATATACAAATGTCATCGACTATCCAAAATTAAACATCATAGGCCTGATACAAAAACGTATCACAGCAGTACATATAACATCATGATAGACTAACATTGCAAAACAAGATAAACGGTACACTACCATCGTCATCTGCTCCATCCTCAAAACGTAACCTAAAAGAGTCACATGCCTATAATAAAACGTCTTGAAAATAACCTCAGTCTGACTTGAGATGTTACACAAATAACATACCTCAGGTCAGGCTAGGAACTAGCTGTAAGTGTTACACTAAACAATAATATAACATGACGTAAACATCAGGTTTAAATAGATTATATGTCACAGGCTCGCTAACCTATACCCGCAGATGTCTCATTTTTACACATAAAGTGATAACACACATGTCATAACTCTATTTATTGTGACTCACATCTTCAGCTCTAGTCAACTAAGAATACACTTCTATTCATCTTTATCAATTGCACCTTTATTATTAAACACACAATGTAAATATAAAAGCGATCGATGTGTAAGTAACAGTTCAATCCTATTCACTTCCACTCTGCTAAATGTTGAATTGACGCCGATGATACCATTGTCCTCTCGATCCAATGTTGTGGATACTCACTCATGATTTTATGGCTGCACTATTAAATCACCACCACACAATCTCCCTGGCTCACTTAGCTATCCACCAATACAGACCATCACATCGAATTGTCTCACCTTGCCTTTTATGCCCATGCAACAGTTCATTTGGAATAGTAGCAATAAGGCCAAATCACCATGATTTTGGGTATGACTTTGTATCAGTTCAGCTAGGATGAATTTACTAGTCCACCTGGTGTCTCGCCATGCTGCGATCAAAATTATTATTATTATTAGTTAACATGTACTCGCTAACGACGTTGCCTCTGCTAAATGTCATTTGATCCCAATGTCACTAAGGTGGTGTTAACACATTTTGATATCATATTTTAATTTATTTCTAGAACATTTGCATAAATACATAACAACACATAAATACTTCAAGACATATAAGGATGACAGTGTACATATAATAGACAATTAATTAGATAACATACAACACAACTTAGATAACATAGCATGAAATAACAAGTCACTACATAATATACATTACATGGTTTATCAATTTATATAAAGAGTTATTATACAACCATTCCTAATTTTAAAAATATTTATTAATAATTTGCTATCATAATATACTACCAGTAAACCACTTATGCAAAATAATTTGAAACGATAGCCATATATATTTTTAAAATATCATAAAATGGTAAATAAATACAATATCTATTTATAAAATAATTAAGTTATTTCAACTGTTTTTTTATACTCAATATTTATAAATAAACTCTTTCCAAACATTTTAAAATACAAAATTTTAGAATTCAATCCTTTACTGTAAAATAATTTAGATAATCAGCCTTTAAAATAATTTTCCTTTTATATATAAATTTATCTTTTTGAACGTTTATTTTTGATTTTTTTTTAAAAATGTGGCTTGGTGGGAAGCGTGGAACGCAAGTTAAAGGCTTCACACATGTGCTAAACTTCTCATATCCATCGTTTATTCCGGTGTGATTCCAACATAGACCATTGATAGATAAAACATCAAATAGACATGTAATCAAAGCTTTAATACACACAATCATTCAAACAAAAATGTCGTAGTGTTATGTTCATAAATTGGAGTAATTTAGAATTCAAAGTAAGCAGTAGCACGCATTTTACTGTAACCACAAGACGCAACAACAATTCACTTAGCAAATCATCACAAATAGCCATAAACAAGGTACTAAAGCTTTATAATCGTATAATATAACTCAGTTTCAAGCATGCATGACATAAACTAGTTGCTACACTCACCATATGTAAGAATTGAAGCTAAAATTTTCTAATCCCTGATCCAAAGCTCACAAAATATAAACTTTGATCTTTAACTTGAAACATAACATGATAAATATCCGAATTCTATAGCAAACAATGAGGGTTAAATGGTTAGAAGATGGTTAGGAGTGTTAAGGGGCCGCCATGAACTTTTTTACTTCGATTTTTAGAAAATGAAATGAATTGTAGAAATAAATTAGAGAACATGCTTTTGTTAGGGTTAGTAACAATATTTAGCCTATTTGGCAATGAAATATTTTCATATATATACTATTATATGTTTATTTTAACTACTTTCATTAGATCTTAACTTCATATAATTTAATTTAATCTGATCGAAGTTTATTTCTAGCCATATTTACCTTAAATAATATTTTAGAATTCATTTTTGAAATTTTAAGACAACCAAAATATCTTTGTGTTATTGCTTGTCTATTTTATAAATAAAAGTATACTCATTCTTTACACCAAAATTTGACACAAACACCCGAGTAGTTTAGAGAAGAGGAGAAAATGAAGAAATTAAATGAAAATTGAGTAAAAACTGTACCCAACAATTTATAATGGTTTGGCTAAACTCCAGTCTACGTCCACTTAAGCTTTGTTAATGATTTCCGTCAATTTTTACAAGTGAGATTTTATGGATTGGTAGTCTCATATCGGTGATGATCCAGGAAATCACTATAGTAGTATAAAATTTTAGAATGCAAAAAAAAGATCTCAAAATAGTGCCTCTTATCTTCTATTTATAGAAAAAAATTAGTGAATTTGCCTCCACCATGTTCTGAAGAAGGTTGCCTGAAGAGATCGCGGCCAAATCAGCAGGTGGCTTCTTGGTTTGATACCGACCTGAGTTTTAGCTCGCTATGACTTAGCTTCTTGCTTCTTGAAATTATGGGCATAGACTAGCAGTGAGCATGGATATTAGTTCGCAATGCTTGGGGTTGCCTTTGATCTTTGGATGGTTTGAAATACATCACTGTTTATTGAAGTCATGGTTATGGATCGATACCAATCTGAGATGCTTGGTTTGGTACCATCCAAGACTTGTTCTAGATTATAGCATCTTGAATTTTGTCATTTTAAATACTTTACCATGTAGGTGATCTTCATTGGTACTTGGCAAGTTTATAGTCATATCTTTGAGCTTTACTTAGGATTTGATATTAATCTTTGACTGAATTTACACCTTTGAGCTGCACAACCGGAATGATGAATACTCCGGATGAGCCACATGATTTAATAAATTTATATTTGTTGTAAATTGATTAAATTGATTAATATTTATGAAATATTAAATTTTAAATTTTATTTAGATTGTTTGAATACTATTAGTATTTAAAAGTGCATATAAAAAAGTTATAAATGCGCATATCGATATACGATGTCGGTAGATTATTTAAATTAAATTTAAATAGAGTAAATACTAAGTGGGATTTTAAAAAAATTAATATTTATGAAATATTAATTGTTAAAATTTGATTTGATTTCATTGAATACATTAGTATTTAATAAAGTGCGTGTATAAAAGTTATAAACGCGTGTATTAATAGAAGATATTGATAGAATGTATAACATCCCCCACTTGGAGGCCAAAAACTAACGGCTAAGGATGCTGTAGTCATCCATAGTTATTAATCCTCGGTGACCAAATACAGTAATGTTAGATACATTGATATAATAGAAACACATGGATATGTAAAAAATTTAAAATCACAAAATAACTTTCACATTCCATTTCAAATCATTTCAAATTCATTACATAATCCCAATACGAGAACCACGTTCAGAGAAAATATACTTATTACGACATACGCCAAGAGCGACATATGAAGATGCCCCCTTGGATGATCAAAGTATATATAGGCAATTAAACAACTTTGCCTTTACAACAACAACACAGCAAAATCAAAATAAGAGAGAACACTATATAGCATCATGCCTCTTGTACGTCTCCGGAAGCTTATTCGTCTAAAGAGGTACCTGAAAACCTCAACTCTCAAACTACTCAAAATCAATTGAGTACCCGAGAGTTTAAGGGGAAAACATAAACTTCAAGTCAGATATAAAGCCCGGTATAAATAATAATCTAACATCTCAAACCATTTAGATATCTAGTGAGTCCAATCCGCTTAGCGGAACGGGTTTTCCCCTCACTGGTATCTTAAAACTTTATAAAACTGTATACTGTGCTCCTACATCCACAATGGTTAAAAATATAACATTTCAAAATGATATGATGATAGGCATACAGGTTAAAACATTCTGGATTTCCCATCCCCTGTTTAATTGACTACCTGTCATATTTATAGTTTCTAGGATCACTATTAACCTATTAGTTTTCATGGGCTGACTAATAACATGTTTAATGTTTATGGACTCCCTGTTCAGTTTCATAGTTTTCATGGGCTTACTTTTAAGCTGTTTAAATTTATGGAATCCTTGTCCTATTTCATAGTTTTCATTAGATCAAAAAGAAATTGTTGGCTCCTGCCAATAACATTGTTTCATGGGTCCTCCCTGAACCTATTGGTAACTCCAATAACTTTCATCTTATCCTAGTTTACATGGGTTGACTAGGAACCTATTGACATCTGTCAATAACTTAATCCGCATATAGTTTTCATGGGTTCACTACAAACCTATTGTCCCCTGCCAATAACTTAATCTAATCATAGCTTTCATGGGTTTACTATGAACCTATTGGCCCCTGCCAATAACTTATCCTAAACATAGTTTTCAAGGGTTTACTATGAACATGTCTATCTGACAACTTCAATATTTAGGCATCCTACGTTCTAGTCTACCTGACCTCCTGGATGCAATTCTACTCATTAAGGCGTTAATTATGTTCACTACTGGGTCAACCTAGCTGGTTATTCTGCCCTTTCTCCCCAAAATACAGTTATGGGTCCATTACAATGTGAATATACATATATATATACATAAACATACATACATACATATATATATATATACATATATACATACATATATATACATATGAAGAAGTAAACATAATTACATAATAATACCAACACCTATGGTTTAATATCCTTGAAATCATTTTATATAAAACTTGGTTAATCCCTTTAACCTATTAATCAAGGAAAACTTCTTCAAAACTCCATACCTTAAAACCATTTCAAAACTCCTTTATCTTAGCCATGTTAGTCCATGAGATGATGGTTTTGATGACAACAACCTTAGAATAGATTATAAAATATAAATACTAACATTACAAGTTTAGATATATATGTATATGCAGGATCTAACCATGCAAGTATCAAGAATGAAGACTGTACAGTATAGAGATTCAAGATATAGAGATAGAAGACTCATGAGTATCAAGATTATCAAGAGTTAAAGATTTCAAGGTTAAGTTTGTTTTATTAGGAATATTTGTTAAAACTCGTAGAAAAGCACTGGCATCTTAATATCCAATTTATTCGTGGAATGGAATCCACTTCGAGCCCGTTAAAGGGATGGAACCTTAAGTAGGATGGAACCTACGAAAATTTAATGGGACATTGTTTTGTATCCACTAAGCTTAAATCAAATGATTTTTCAAAATTATCTTGTTTTCGAAATGATTTCAAAACTTTCCTTTTAAAAAGATTCAAAACCCTCGATTCCGTTTTAAAATAATTTTAGCCTCAAAACATCTTTATTTTCAGAGTCAAAATTTCTCCTGATTTTAAACTATCCTTTCAAATAATATATTTAACTTTTAAATTATTTATACTTTGATTTAAATTATAATTAAATATATATATATATATTGTTCTTTATATTTACTTATGAATTTCAACTATATTCAAGTATATTTATAAAGTTTTAATATAAGATAAATATTATTTTTATAGAAATTCAAAACATCAAATTTGGCTGAGGGATGTCGACATGCTCATAGGCACCATGTCGACATGGTGACAGTTTAATTCAAAATTCAAATTTCAAAAGAAGTGTCTATTCGCCATAACTTTTCATGAATGGTCATGGCTGTTGTTCTTCTATAAATAGGGGTCAGTTTCAACGAATTTTATAATACTTTTCTCTGATTTAACTTCTCTTCTTCTTCTCCACTTTCTTATTTACAAATTACACCATTACTCTGCCGAAATCAATATCGAATCTAACTAGAAATTTTTGGTTTTGATTCTCTCCACTATCTCTATAAGATCCAAGTGCTAATCTGAGTTATAGACTTTTTGTAATCAATTGAGCGAGAGAAGGTGTGATTGTAGCCCTGGAAATCAATTGGGTGCCCCGGAAATCAAGTATCTCTACCCAGAGGATTTTGATTCTGGAGGGTGTACCTCGTAGCCTTGAAACCGAGGGTTGTAATTATTGAATTGATTTTGAAAGGAAATCCGTACTTAGTTGTGCGGGACTGGATGTAGGGTAACTCCGAACCAGTATAAAATCCGGTGTGTTCTTTCCTTTACTGCTTTTACTTTATATTTGCATCTGTGTTTGATTCTGTGTTCATATCTGTGTCTGATTAGTGTATACATTGTTAACAAAGTAAGATAAACTCAAAAAGATTAACAAATTTCTTAAAACACTATTCACCCCCCCTCTAGTGTTAATTCTGGCCTTAAGATCCTTAATCCGCATTTCTCACAAGCCATGGGTTTTTCTTTAAAATGAGATGGGGTTATTTGTTTTGAAAACTAAGGCATTCGAAACCTTTAAACCTTTACTTTCGAAACCATTGGAAACTTCCTTTCAAAAGCATTAAAATCTTCTTTTCAAAACACTAGGCAGCTTTCTTTTGAAACACTTTAAAACCTTTCTTTCAAAACCTTTCGAATGTATTAAAGTGAGACTATTCAACTATAGAAGCTTAGCTTCAAAACCATTTGAAGGTACCCCTTTCGAAACCATTGAAAGTACCCCTTTCGAAACTTTTGGGTTTATATTTGAAACATCTTTTGGGTTAAAGTGAATATAAACGAAAGTATCTCTTTCGAAATCATTCTTTATCATATAAAAGTGTTTGGAGAAAAACTTGATGGCTTCGGAACCATCCTTTCGAAAGCACAAATCATTTAGGTAAAACACTTGAATGTTAGCTTCAGAACCCCTTTCAAAGCCATTGCATTCGAAACTATTAACCCCTTTCGAAAGCTTTAGGAAGTGGCTCATTTTTACAAAACAAAGGCTACCTTTCGAAAGCATTGATATCTTCAATTCCTTCGAAAGGCATAAAGTCGGCAGAAGGATTTCGGCTAGGTCGAAACCAACCCTTTTGAAATCATTAGTTTGGAAACTAAGTAACTCATTCGAAAGCTATACTTTAAACAATATGGTGGCAACCACCTCTCGAAAGCTATTCAAAAGACCCCTCCGAAAGCATCTATTTCGACACCTTCGAAAGCATTTAATAAAATAGGCAAGCGCATTTCTTTAGAAAACAAAACAAGGGTTTCATTCCTACAGGAAGCTAAGTTTCGACATCATGCCTTCCGCCTTTCTCCAATCCACTACGTACCAATGTTGATACCTTGTGTATTGGTTTCGGCTTCGTGGGTTTCGTTCGGTAGGTTTTGAATTGATTGAAGGCGGAAGCTATGAGTTAAAAGGTTCTTCTAAAAGAGGCAGAACCCACTTTTCTGGGTAAAAGCCGATTTGTAACGACCCTAGATTTTAATTTATTTAAATTGATAATTAAATGAATTTTTGAATAAAAATTTGTAAAATTAATTTTTAATGGAAGCGAGTTTCCCCGATTCAAATAGAAAATATATTAAGTCATATGGATTTGAAATTTTGTATATATGTGAATATATATGTATATGGATATATATGAGTAAATTTGAATTTAATTATATATATATATATATATGTATATATTGGATTTGAAATAAAATCTTAAAATAAATGGTTTTAAAAATAAATATAGATATATATATATATATACTTTGGATACCAGATAAGTAAAAGATTTAAAATATTAGAATGGATGGTTAAAAATAATTTGAATTTATAAATTTAATATAAGACAATAAATATTAAAGTAAAATAAATAATTGAGTTATAAATAGAAATAAATAAATAAGAGATGAACTATAAAAATAAAAGTAACACTTAAATAAAATCTAACAACAAAATAAAATAAATATTTAAGCTAGAAATAAATTAGTTAAAATTTAAACAACATATTTCAAAGTGATAAAACAAAGTAAAAAGAAAAAGAATTCAAACAAGTAAACAAATGAAACAAAATATATTAACTACCATCATTTCAGCCAAAACAAAGTACAAAAGCATAGGCTGTAAAGGAAAAAAATGGGAAGTAAGCCAAAGAAATTAATGCATTACATGTTTACACCTCTAGCAATTAATGCAACATGCCTCCAATACATTTCAGCCATGCTTATTGAATAAACAAAGGTATCACACTGTACAAATAAAGACATCACTCTGTACACTTTTCTTTTATATACATCACACTCTTCCCCTCAGTTTCATTTCTAAAAGCTGAGCAAAATCTAAAGTAATTAACATCTCAAACAAAATTTTGGAAGATATCAAACCTGGGAACAAGATCCAGGGTAAATAAGAAAATCTGAAAACAAAGATTATCAACAATTTCAACTTCAACAAAACAAGGACCTGATCAACTCAGAGCAAGGAACATCAAGCAAATAAAACAAGAAATCAAGTCAGATCAGTTTTCAAACTTAGATATCATTTCCAGTTTTAAATTCAAGCCTGTGGTATCCGTTTTCAAACTGTTCCAGGTGAGCAACTCTTCCTTTAAAGGCCTAATTCTATTGATATATTTTGATAGTATGATGATTGTTTGATTTGTGTGATGGTTGAATATCTTAATAAATGCAATATGACAATATGAATATCATTGCATGTCTACATATATAAAAATGTTTGTGTGTATATGACTGTAAATATATGAGCCTCTGTTTTCCTTCTGGAAACAGGTGAGTAATCAACTCATTTTAGTTGTTTGCGAAAAAAATTTAAACCTGATTTCATGATATATTAGGTAAATCTCTGTATATATATTCATGTGTTAAAATCCGCATAGCTATTTGTATAAGATTGCAATTTCTGGGCTGTCTCTGTGCTCTACCTATGTTAGTTTTGGAAGCTGAGTTGTGTTCGAAAATCCATACCGCTCAAAGGAATCAATATCATGTTGCGATTTTTAAAGAAAACTTGTTCGTATTTATCAAAGTCAGATTTTAAAAATAATCATAAGTTTAGTCATGAAATAAATATTCTGAAATTGAAATATTACAGTAATGATCAATATAAAGTGAAAATTCAAGCGATTAAATTTCAAGTTTCAAATATATGTATTGATTCGCGTTTCGAAATCATGAATTTCGAATATCATTTCGTGATTTTTAGATTTTTAAATTGGGAGAGAATGTTAGTTGAACGAAAATTGGAATTCAACCATTTCCTGGCGATCGGCACGGTAGGTGGCGGCGAGGTCGTGGTCGAAGGTGGCTGATAGGTTGCCGGTGGTGGGAAAATTACTCGTAGAAATTCTGAAGCAATGTGGTGATCGGGGATAGATGATTTAGGGTTTGTGGTCATGTTTGAGGTGCTCGTGTTCTCGAGCAAATCGCGGCGTCATCGTGGTGTTTGAGGTGATTGGTCCGGTGGGAATATCGGCACGTGATCAGGGCGAAGCTTCGGTCGAATTTTCGTGGCCTCTGATGGCCAGAGGTTGGAGGACGAGACAATTTTTTGGTGGTTGTTTTGATGAAGTCTGGGTCGTATAGCTCGATCTCGGATGCGACGTGGGTTCACGCTTCAGGGTGGTCAGGTTGGTCGGCAAGGTCATCGTCGATGTGTACCTGGTCTCGGCGACGACTGGTGTTCGCCAGAGCTCTCGTGCACGTGCACGATTTCATTTGCGTGCCTGTCGATGTCAGGCTTTGGGAAGAAAATGTTTACTCAGGGAAATTCGAGTTTGTCTCGGGCGTGTTCTAGGGGATTGTTCAGGTTTGCTCGAGTTTCTGGGCTTAATAATTTAGCAGGCTTCAAACAATTTATTGAAGACAAAGTTTTCAAAGTTCAAATTGAATAAACAGGTTTTAAAAGCAATGTAATTTAAACTAATTCATGTTCTCAAATTGAATTAACTAAGCTTTAAAATTTAAAATGTTTTAGCTTTCAAAAGTAATGTTACATAAAGATTTATTAGTTGATGGCATAAATAAGGATGATTAAGAGTTAATTAATTTTGAAATCAACTTAAGGTTAATCATTTTTTTGTTTTTTGTAATTAATTATGGAATAGTTAATTAATAATTAAAAGTGGATTAATTTCTAACTACTTAAGGTAATTAATTAAGGTTAATTTAGTTAATATAAAATAAATTAAGGATAATTAATTAGTTAGTAATAAATGGGATTTATTAAGGAATCAATTAAGGTAAATTAATTACAAAATAAAAGGTTAATTAAATATTGATTTAAAAGTTAATGAATTATTTAAAGATAATTACTTAATTAAAAGTAATTAATTTATGATTAAAAGTGGATTAAGTAAGTAATTAACATTGATTTAAGATTAAGCGTAGTCATTTATCATAACTAATTAAGAATGATTAATTTAATGATAATAAATTTATTAAGGGTCAATTAATTAATTAAAGGTAATAAATTAAATGATGAATTAAATAATTAAAGGTTAATTATTTAAAAATTAAAGGTTGATGAATTATAAGGTCAATTAATTTATTATTAATGGTTAATTAATAAACGATTAAAGAATAATTAATCAAAATAATTTGTAATTTATTAATGTTAATTAACCAGGATTAGTAATTCCTAAGTAATTTATCTGATTTGAATTAATTAGACAATTAATGGATCTCACTTATGGATGTTTGGATTCTATTGGATGATTGAATTGTTTGATATCCCTGATTTGTGATGCTTTGTGATACATCCTGATTTATGTTGTGATCTGTAATTTACTTATCTGTGATCTGTGAATGAACGATAAGCGTGATAGTTAATACCGCTTATCAACTATATTTCTGTATTCTGATCTGTGATAATTGAATGATATTGCACTACTGTGTGAAACCCTTGGACTACACCTTTACACACACAAATATGGATTTCACGAGGAAATCGGTTAAGTCACAGATGATTTAAATTTGATGTTTTTGAAATTGAAATTTTAATTTCAATTGATTTTGAAATTGGAAATTTGGGTTTAAAGTGAAAAGCTTTTGAAATGGAATTTCAAAGATAAAAGTTATTTTGAATAACTTAATCGAGTTTTGAAAATTTAAATAATTTGATTTAAATTTGAATTCAAGTTTGAAATTGAATTCTATGATTTGAAACTAGGGATTAAAGAAGCTGTACAAGTTATATATGGGTTAAACCATTTTAAAGGTTTTGATTTGGGAATTTGAATTTAATTCAAGGGTTTTAACTCGTGTAAATATAACTGGATTTTTTCCAAAACGAAAACTACTTGTTTTCAAATAATAATAGCTTTCATTTTAAGAAAGGATTTCTAAATTGTGTAGAAAGGTTTCAAGTTGAAATAAAAATTGAAATGTTTTGAAAACTATGAAATGAGTCTTTGATTCAAAGACCGAATGAGTTAATCCAACTTGAAATAAAAATGTTTTGAAAAGCTATGAATGAATCTTTGGAAACGAGTTTTGAAAGCTATAAGTTAAATCTTGACTTAAAGATTTAACGAGTTAATTCAATTGAAATAGAAATTGTTTTGAAATCCATGAATGGATCTTTGTGAATGGGGTTAACTTTGTGAATTGAATCTTTTTGTTTAAAAGATTTGAAAATGGTAATTCGTTTAAACTATTTGAAAGAAAGTTTTAAATTATTAAGTTGTGACTTAATTGAAATCCCATATCCATATGTTTTAAATATTTCGCTCACTATTCAGGTTAGCCGGGAAAGGACCTTTGGGTCGTATAACCCATTCCGAATATGTGATACGTCGTAATGGATTGCATTTGATGACCGGTGTTGAAGACCGGATATTTTTGAAAACGGAAGGATTACCGTCGAGTTACTCTACATCGGCTGATCTCCGATATAGAGGTTTTATCACCCTTAGTGACGGGAAGTCCGGACGTGATTAGAAAATTATCCGGATTTGCAAGGGCTTCGTAAGAAGTGCCTTCGGTTCTGTTCGAACCCGGAACAGACTTGTATGGTTACATGTCTGACATTACATTTTGAGATATAAAGCTGATTTCTTTCAAATACATTTATGTTTGGTGGCGGAGAATTTATTCTCTTAGCTTAACACCCTTCTTTGAGACGTACGAGCTCAGAGGTTATGTAGTCGAAGGTTATCAGCGATATATTCCCAATTTGGTAATGTGACATGCTGAGTGTTGATGTGTGATGATCATTGTTTGATCATTTGTGATATGATCATTTGTTTGATCATTTATCTTTGTGATCATTACTTTGATCATCTGTTGACCCAAAGCATGGCTTTGTGCCAAAGCGTAGCTTTGTGGACGAGACTTCGTCGAACCTCACAACCCGGTAATGGTCGAAACGAGAAAGATGCGGCAAGGTTTCAGGGGTAGCTCCCCTAGGGTATGTCCATTCCTTCTGGAAAAGGGTGAAATCAGGTATGGAGCCCTGATATTTAACCTATGTGGTTACTGCAAATATATTTCTTTGTGGTTGTTGGTGTAAAGGATCCTCGTTTAAAGGTCCCAAAGGACCGGTGGTGGAATATCTGAGGTTTTATTCCCCGGGAAGGGGGGTAGCCAGCTTTGTGTTGGCAGAGAACAGGTTGGTTCTCGGGGCGTCCATTCAGAGGCGTTTCCATGTGGCAATAGGAAGTTCCCTAGCCTGACCATTTGTTGGCAAATTCGTCTTCCAATACGAACCTTGTACGGTATTAGTTGTAGAACCTGCCATTTACTTATGGTGGTCACCACTGTTTAGATGGTAGCTATAGTAGGCATAGTTCGAAATGTCTATGCTGGCTAAGATTAATATTCTACTTTCGAAATGTTTTCTACACTATGCACTAATAATAATATCAAAATGATTTGTTTTGTGTAGTAAGCATCTTTGACTATCATAAGGAGAAATCTCCTCCGATTCTGCGTTTGCATTGTGTGTGTGTGTGCGGGAGGCCTTATGGTAGTTTCATTTTCCAAAAGCATTGCGAATTGACTTTAAAAAATTTCTTGTTGTTCGCTTTTAAAGATAAACTATTTTTGTTGCTCACACCAGTCCCATGACTGATCCGGAGTTTATTGTTTCTTTCCTAAACTCTGGATGCTCAAAATTTTTTCTACACGGGCAGTCTAGAGTTGGGTTTTTCATATAGTCAGATTAGTAGATTTTCTAGAGCTAGTTCAGTCTTTGGATATGGACTACACTTGCTTATCTTTGTGCAACGTTATTGGGAGTATGAGTTACTGCTGGAGTTCTCTCTTGAAGACTATTTTAGAGTTATTTATTCCGCTGCTGATGTTATAGTTTTCTTTTCCGCTGCTATTTCTTTTATCATATCTCTGATGTATATTGATATTCATTGTATCATTCTGTTGTAACAGATATTGTATATCAATGTATTATTCTTTTTCTTCCGCTGTGTTATTTACTTAATTGTGTTATAAGCTTCGGCGACTCGGATTTGAACGGTCGAATCTATGGCATTCGAGTGCGATGTAAAGTATGGATGTCGATTTTCGAACGCGAAAAATCCAGTTCGTTACACGATTAATGCCAATAAAAGCGATAACTTTGTAACTAACTTGCCTACTTGTCAAAATGTGATTGGTTGCCTCAACATTTCAAATTATTATCCAAATAAATCTGCCGCATAATTTCAGATATAAACCAAGGTTAATTTAACAAATAAGACCTTCCATTAAGCAAACCAATTAAATCATTTACGTCCTCCTTTCAAAATAATTTAGTTATCATAGTAAACCATTTAAGAAAAATCTCCAAAAATCATAGAAATTCACTTTTAATATGTTATCTAACATATCTGAATTTCAGACCCAGATTCTCAATATAATTTCCGAAATAAATTTCTAAACCCAATTAATCATATTTTCCTTAGAAAATTCATAATAAATTCTCCATAACTTGGAAAATTATGAAAATTAAAACCCAACTCCAAAATCATATTTTACATAACATATTAATTTGTCATGGCATACAAAAATCATTATATTTGGTTTTAACCTTAAATCATATAAAATCATATTTAAACAATCTTGTTTAAATCAAACATGTTATGATCCAAGCATATCATCATCCAAATCATCATAAAAATGGATTTAATCTTAAACCCGAAAACCAATGATCATAAAACAAAATAGAGATGATATAGATTATTATTCACCTTGATTATGACAAGGAATTTGAGATTTGATTGAGATTAATTTCCCTAGCTTGAATCCTTAGCTTTAGATTTAATTTCTCCTCTTCTCTTTCTCTAGCAATGGCCGGGTCCTCTTTGATTTATGTTTGTATTTTGTTTTTTCAAAATGACATGAATAGGAAATGAAACGTGAGTATATAAGGGTAATAAATATGTAGGTGGCAATTACCCTAATACCCTTGTGTTGATGGATTAACATATGAAGCCCATTTAATTAATTTATTAAATAAGCACAGCCTCTAAGTATATATTCAAATCTCAATCCCCTTATCACTTAATATTTACAATATTCCATTTAATTTTTCTAATTAAATCTCCTGAATAATGTTATTAAAAATTAGAGGTGTTACAGAATGTTTAAATTGCATTTACATATATTAAATGCTAGGTGATTTTGGAAAAGTTTGAGAGTCTTGTGGCACCTATTATGGTGGGCCATAAAAATATAGAAAAGGAAAAGATTTGATGAGATCTAATTGGGAATTAAATAGAGAAAGTTTTAAAAGTGGGAATTGAAAGGTTTCAATGTTTCCTTTAAAACATAGTCTCTCTCATTCATTTGAGAATACTCTTTAGACAATTATACTTGTTCCTCTCCTCTTGCATCTTAGCAGAAAATAATGGTTTCAAAAGGCTAAAAAATTTTCAAAACCAAAATCAAATAAAATCAAGAACAAAATGTGGTTCTCATCTTTTTGATTCTTGTAAAATTTGGAGATCAATTCTTCTAAGTCTAGGAGGATTGATTCTTCGTTTCAAGATGTGAATTTTGGCAACATTCCTAGGTTATCTAATTTAATTTTTTTATGTTACTCATGTGTTTGGATCCCATATGATACATATGATGTTTATGTTTTATCTTATAACAAGTAACTCAAACTTTTTTTATCTTTATCTCTATTGAAAGTATTTTAATTTTGTTGATTTAATTCAGATTTTTCTCTCTTCACCTCATCCCAAAATATATTCATTACTATTGATATGATTTAGTCCTCCCTTCTCCTTCGTTAATTGGTTGATTTCTTTTGTGTTGTTTAGATTTGTATGTTATTATCATGAATTTATATTGCCTAACTTTTCTACTTCATTTTCTATTACATTGAAATTTTGTTAATAAAAAAACTAATTTTGATAGAGATCTATTTTTGAGTTTTATAATATTTATATACATAAATCTAAGTAAACTAATCATGTTAACAAATTAACTCTCACCTTGAACATCGATTCCTTTTATTAAATGATTGATGTCTTGAATGTGGATGTTTTATCATTGATTTAAAATAACCTTTTGACCCAAAATTTATAAATGGACCTTTAAGTAAATTCTAAATCCTTTATTTCTTTTCAACCTCAAAGTTTTGTGTATTTCCTTTCTAAACTAAAATCTTAATTTAAATATTAAATTTAAATTCATATACATACATGTGTGTGTGCACACACACACATATATATATATATATATATATATATATATATATATATAGTAACACATATGTGTTGTTCTAATTTGAAATCACACGATGTATCTTGTGTAATAAATGTCATTTTAAATTTTGAACATTTCTTTAACTAAGACCAAACTCTCTATTGGTAATTTTAGATTTCAAATCATATTAGATTATCTAGTTTGTTTTTAATGTATATATATTTCTATATACTTCTCCACTTTATTATGTATAAATATTTTTAAATCAAAATCTTAGGCCACAAAGACATATGTAAAGGGGAAATGAGTCTTGTTGCGGTGTAAATCCAAAAAACCTACATGCGGTTACATAAATTATGCATACTTCTTATTTATAGCACGTGCACTTGACATAAAAATGTATATTTGATATACCTGTAAACTAAAACTAAAAAAAACCTTCCAAATAAAACAAAACAAAATAAAATAATAATTTTATTTAAAATATTTAGATTGGGTTTAAAATCCATTTAGGCTTCATAGACTTAAAAAAGATCAAAATAGATTTTTTTTGAAATTCATCTATTTAACCCACTTTTGTCGGGCCCACCTCCTACAAAAACATCTTGATTAAACTTAAAATAACTTTTATGCATTAATTACACTTAAATTTAAAAAATAATAGTTTTACATTAATTATCTATTGATCACTTGAAAAGTTATTTAATCCAAAATATTGGTTATAGCTCCATACCAGGCCGTTACAGACTTTCCTCCTTAAATTAATCGTGTCCCCACAATTACAAGAAGGATTTCATAACGATTACCTCCTAACCAATATCACATCACACATGCATACAAAAGATACACATAACTAAAAAACAACTACACACATACTGATACAAAAAGCCAAACAACACAATCAAACAAAATAAAACAAACACATGCACCTAACTTATACATGAGTTGTGATCACTAGGATGTGTCCTTCGCGTAACCTCCTCGGTCTCCTATATGCAATCTTTTTGGTTATCAAACCATTGAACTTTTACCAACATAACACTTTTATTTCTCAACTGTTTCACCTTCGAGTTGATAACATAAGTAGGCTCGGTGGTGAAAGTCAAGTTATGCTCTATCTCCAGGTCTTTAAGCTGCCTCGGTTCTAATATAGCGTCAAGTTCTTACACACATTTCTTTAGTTGATTAACGTGGAAGACATTATGCACTTCAAATAAATAATTAGGTCGATCAACCCAATAAGCCATATTACCCACATGCTCAACTATAAGGTAACGTCCAATGAATCTCAGAGTAAGCTTGTCTCTTCCAAACCTCATAACTCATTTCATTGGTGATATGTTATAAAGTTAGGGGTATGCCCTAGAGGCAATTATGTAATTTTTTACATATATCTAACTCGAAACCAATCTTGTTTAAAATAAAAGGTGTTTTCCATTCTAATATATACTTGTTATATTTTGATATAATTAACTTAAAGGATATTAAATAGAAAATACTTAAATTATATGTTATGTGATAGTAATTACAATGTGTTTTAATCATGAGGAATTTTTCACATTTAGAATAACATATTATTTTAAATATTCCTAGTTAAGATGTTTTTAGACAGATATCGATACATCATTTGAGACTAGAGTGCATAACACTCCCTAAATGGTGGGCGGTGTATTACTCATAACCCTTAGGGATACCAAGAGGTTACGTACTGATAGTAATTAGATAGTTATGGAATGAACCACTCGAGAGTGTTTTGTTGTTTAACATAACCAAGGTCAAATAGAGAATCTTGAAGTGACAATGTTACATGGTTCCCTCAATTTGAAAATACCGTGGAACTTTAATGTGAACATTATACTTTGACTATAGTTAAATCATGGCATGACATCTATTGAACAACTATAGTTGGGTCTAAGTTGAAGCATGGGAAGTGAAATAGTACTCAAGAGAGAATTTGTCTCCTTAATTATACCGGGTTAGTATCATAGTCAATTGTAGTCAACTCAAAGTCAAAATCTCTGGTCAGAGTACTATAATAATAAATGTTGTTATTAAACTAAGAACTTTGTTTATGGACTAACCAAGTTAAATGTGGGCGATATTAGAATTTCGACCAAAACCAAATTTTATAAGTGCTTGTGTGATATAGTGTCGACGAAGAGGATTGGCGTAAATAATCTATAACGACCCAAAATTTTAGTAATTGATATTTGGAATATTTAATTGATTTTAAATATTGAAAACTTAATTTTATAAGTTGAATCACTTGAATTTCAAATATAACGATTTATTTGATAATCAAATTTTTGAATTTAATAATTGAAATTGTTTAAATAATTGAATCTTGGGTTTTAAGTTGATAAAAATGATTTCAAAGCTTATTTAAATTATATTTAAATAAGAATTAAGATAGTAAAACTTTTAATTTAGATTTAAAAGTGATTAATTTGGTTTTTAAAATAATTCGTTTTAATTAACATATAAAAATAGCCTTTAAGGGAACTGTCTTGGATTTCGACGAAACCGGTTTCATTGAATCAGTAATAGTGAATTATTGTATTTAAGGAATTTCACTACGATTGGACGTATCGTTTGGTTATGCGAGCTCGAAATGCATAGAAAAATAATTTTAGAAATTAATATACTATAACTGGGTTTGAAAATCTATCTTCAGCATGTGATTGAATTAGGTCTCGTAACTTGTTCCATTGAGTTCAGAATAAGGGAATTACATATAGAAAGCTAGGCGGCACGTCTCGATAGGAGTTTGGGATTTTCGAACGTTTAAAAGCTTGATATTTTTTTTAAAATTTAAATAATATATATATTCCCCCATACCTATACTTACACTGTGCAGCCCATATACTCCACATATCCATGCCACACCCATCACGTCTATACCCTACCCTCCATACGTGCTGCCATACCTCCCCCTCTTTTTTAAAACCATGCTACATTTTTTTGAATTGGAGATTTCCCTTCCAAATCAATTTTTAAAAATCCAAAACAAGAAATAAAATTCTATAAAATGGAAAACTTGAATCTTGGACCTCGTTGAGTTAAAGCTTTGATTTGGCATGCTTTTTGAGGTGTTCGACCTTGGCTTTAGCGGGCTCGGCAGTTCTCTGTGAGGGGCTCGATAGTTTCATGGTTTGGATATAATAGCTATGGTTTTGATTTAGAGAAATTTGAGATGGAGTTGGGTAAATCGGTGATCAGATTTGGGTTCGTAGTAGCATAGAACATCCCGAGAAGAATTTTGGAGAGAGGCGGTTCATCCTAGGAGTTCGCGTCGCCTGTACGGTCTAAGGTGGAGGCTCAAAGTCGCGTTTTACGCAGGAGGTTCAGGCGGCACGATTTTGGGTTGATGGTGGAGCTCTTGCGAACTGGAGGAGAATGGCATGGTTCAATTGAAGAATCGGGGAGAGAGACTCCGTATCATAGTCGGCGTGCATGGATGAAGGAGCGTGCATATTATGTTTAGGAGGGAGATGTTTAGGGAAAATGATGTTTTAAATTAACATGGTAATTAGATTTATTATTAAAGTAATTATTGATTTTTATATAACTTAATATCAATTAACTTAAAAATTGTATATCTTGATCATACGAGGTCTAATCGAGGCGAAACTGTAACATCCCGTATCTAGAGGCCAAAAGCTAAGCGTTACAGATGCTGCAGTCATCATAGTATTAACTTCTGGTGACAAAATACGGTAATGGTAATGGTATCCATAATATCAGAAGCACTTGAATATGAACAAATCATAGATTTCAAAAAAACAACATTTTACTGATTACATTTCAAAACAATAATTCATATCCAAATTACATAATCTCATATCATTTCCCAGGTAAAGATCAAATATAATCATTACTAAAATACGCCAAGAGCGACATATGATGATGCCTCCTTGGTTGATCAGAGTCAATATAGTCATATCTGACTTAATATACACAGCGGAATCAAAACAAGATAAAACTATAACTCCTAACTAGTTATCTGTCAGCCACTTGCTCGTCTTCGAAAGCTTTATTCGCCAAAATTTCTAAAACCTGAAAACCCTAACCCTCAGCCTACTCAAATCAATTTTGAGCACCCGAGAGTCCAAGGGGAAACAAAAACTTCGAGTCAGACATAAAGCCTAGTATGAATAATACTGTTACATCTCGGTTTAATGATATTAAGTGAGACCACGCCGCTTAGCGTAACGGGTTTCTCCTAACTAATATCCTCTTTAAAACATAAATTTTGCAAATCTTTACCTACACCCAAACTGGTTAATCGAATTGATATAACAATGATAATAATAGCTAAGTCCGTTAAGCTATAATCAAGTAACTAAGGGACTATCTGTCCAGATACTGGGCTGATTGCCTACAAACTGGACTAACTGTTCTAACCAAAATGGACTATCTATCCAAATCATTTTCTTAGGGTTAACTACCCTTCATCTTTTTCCTTGAAAACCTTTTCAAAATGATTTAACCTTTTAAATCATACTTATACAAGGAAAATATATTCTTAGCCTTACTCTAAGCTATTTTTCCATGTTATATATACTTTACTCAAAATAATGTTGATGAATTTTAACGAGGATTGGTTATCCTTCCAAAATAAGTTAAAACCCTTTTTAACTTGAAAACACTTAGGCTATATTGCCTATTTAATACATTCGAAACGTTTGTTTAAAATCTTTAAACAATCCTTCCGACACCCTTGAAGGTAACCCCTTCAAAACAATTGAAAGTAACCTTTTCGAAACCGTTAAAAGTCTTTCCTTCGAAAGCTTCAAAACATTAGACATCCTTCTTTAAATCCTTTAAATATTGCCTTTTGAAAACATAGAAAAAAACCTTTCCTTTCAACCCTTTCGAAACCCTGGAGAACCACCCCTTCGAAACCATTCACTAAAACCCCTTCGAAAGCATTAAAATACTAAACCTTTCGAAAGCCTTTGGGTTCAATTTAAAACATGTGGAAACCTTTCGAAACCATTCAAAAATTTACCCCTTCGAAACCTTTGAAAACTGTTTCGGTCGAAACCCTTTGAATTATGCCTTCAAGTAGAGCAAAAGGACCAGAAACCCATTAAAGTCGAAAGCACTTCTTTCGAAATCATTAAAACCGTCTCTTTCAAAACCATTTAGGTTATACTTCAATCATAGAAAAAGGGTCTTTAAAACATTTAAGTCGAAAGTATCTATTTCGAAATCATTTCCTAAGTAAAGAAGTGATGGTGTCGAAACCATTCCTTCGAAAGCATTAGAGAAGTGGCCATATTTTAAAAACAAAGCAACCCCTTCGAAACCATCTGGGTTGAATGGTAGAAAGCGGCAGCATAAGGTGTCGACTTAGTCGAAAGCAGTTATTTAAAACAAAGGCGCAACCCAATCGAAACCATTTCTTTAAATCCTTTTGACCTAGTCGAAAGCTAACCAAGTCGAAAGCAAGCAGGCACATTTTCTTTATTAAAGAAAAGTAATGCCTCAACCCCTTCGGAACCCTTAGTTTCGACTCTATACCATCTGCCTACATCCAATTCACTACGTACCAGTTCCCTGATACTATGTGCATTGGTTTCAATTGTGTCGAAAGCGAAGATAAGGAGGCGGAACCTGGTGCCGAAAGATCGAAATAGTGAAAAACATGTTGATTAGTCCTTTTAAACTATTTCTTTGTACCTAACCTGCCTTGTTTGTCAAATTGTGATTGGTTGCAAGTTTATCTTTTCTAAAAGTACTGCCGACTTTCCAGAATTAACAATTTAAATTTATTTACAAAAAGCCCCTTCTCCTTTTATAAATATATAAAACATTTAAGTCCCATACCTTAAATAATTTTATATACCTATTTAAACACTTAGGAAAATTCTACAAAAATTCAAAAAAATCACTTTTTATATGTTTTCTAACATATATAAATTTCAGACCCAAACCATTAATTATTTAACCGTAAATAATTTATAACCCAAAACAACATTTCTTCACTAGAAAATTCATATAAATTCCACATAAATTCAAAAAATTATGAAAATTGAAACCCATCTCCAAAATAATATTTCTAGTCTATATGAAAATTCGCAAGGCATTTGGATGTCATATAATAGGGTTTTCATAACAAAACATGTCATAAAATCTATATGAACAACCATAAATCATCAACAAGTATATATAATTATTCCATCATTCAAAAAAAGGCAAATCAATGCAAAACATTTCGGATTTCATCTTAAAACCAAAAACAAAAGAAATATGAGATATAAACATTATTCACCTTAGCTTCAGAGATTAAATAGATTGAGATGTAAATGGATTTGATTTGATTTAGCTTCTTCCTTAGCTTTTCTTAATCTTCTTCCTCTTTCTCTTGTTAATGGTGGTTGGCCTCAAGTTAAAAATTTTATCAAATGAAATGAACGTGTATGAGAATGCACGG
Organism: Allium fistulosum; assembly: GCA_030737815.1. Lineage (NCBI taxonomy): Eukaryota > Viridiplantae > Streptophyta > Magnoliopsida > Asparagales > Amaryllidaceae > Allium > Allium fistulosum. Next base: position 283,376,630 of record CM060904.1, on the reverse strand, counting down.
CCAAGGTTTAGGGTATAAGGATGGCCTCTTTCCTATTTTACCCCTCCTCTTATTTCATTTTAACCCCTCTTTTAATTCATTGATTAAATGGCACGGCTACCCCTTAATAAAATCAAATCTCAATCCCCTAATCAACACATTATTTTATTTAATTTAACTAATTAAATATCCTAAATAATGTTACCAAAAATAAGGGGTGTTACGGCAACTTTTTATGTTGCGCTCGTAATGACGAAGGCTTCACGATAGAAGTGGTTTGGTCAAATTCTAAGCATGTTGAAAATTGAGCTAAAATCGAACATTGTTCGATTTTATTTCCAAACCGGAATGCCTCGGTGATAACTGAAATAATGGTGAATTAAACTCACCTTTTTGGTTAACTAGTATGATATAGAGTTGATAAATGTTGTTGATTGGATTTTTTGATGATTTACTTTTTTATTAGTTGGTTTTGATATATTTCAATCCTTGGAGCGGATGAGACCATATTACGTTCCTATGTAAGAGCGATGACCCTTTGTATACGATCCTGCCTCAAAGCGATTGGTTTATATTATTTGATTATATACTGTATGTGTTGCATGGGGAATAGATTGGAGGGATCCAACATGATTCCTCACCACAGTTGATTTTAATTACATATATACGTGTTTATGTATATGAGTTGTGATGTAGGAGGACTGGTTGGAGGGATCCAACGGGATTCCTCGCTATTGTTGAATTATTTCAATAATATTCCTTTTATATAAATTATTGAATAATAAACCTAATTGTGGACACTATGGTTATGACATTGTTATATGTTTGAAAACTAAAACCCAGTAGTGATAGAAAATCAATACCGATATTGGTTAAGCGTTTGGTGGCTATTGGCCTTAAATTAGTATTTTGAAATGCTATAAATCGCCAATTGAATTGGAGTTGGTTTTGAGATAGGAAATGATTTTAAATCCAAAATTTGGTTTTGGAAATATTTTTTTTAAAGGATTTAACTTCTATTCTACTCCAACCTTTTATCTGTCTTTTCTAAATTATTTATTTATACTTAATATTGTTTTTAAGTTATTTATTTCTATTTAATGCTATTTAAAAGTTATTCATCAATATTTTTATGTTTATGAAAAGTTAATTATTTGAAATAAATATGGCTTGAAATTTATAATAAGGATTTATTAATAATGTTTTGGAAATAAATTATTATTATTATAAAAATAGTAGAGATTAATTATTATTGTTTATTTCATAATGTTTTGAAATCACTAATTATTATTTTTAAGAGGTTTTAAAGTTAATAATTTTTATTTATTTATAATGTTTATTGTTAATAATTATTATTTTAAATAAAATGACTTTTATTTAATTATAAATATTTTTGAGACTCATTAATAGAATTTATAAACAAGACTTGGGGTTTATAAGGGAAGTTTTATGAAATGGTTTGAAGACTTAAAGGAGGATTATTTATAAGGTAAAAGGGGTTTTAGAAATGGTTAGATATTTATAAATGAATTTTAGAAATGAGTTTATATAATTATAAGAGGAGTTTTGTAATTAGTTTTACGGATTTATAAAGGTTGTATAAATGACTTGAGAAATAATTTATGAATAGAAATGGTTTTAAGAATTTATAAATAGTTTATAAATGATTTAGAAATTTATAAAGGATGTTTTTAAATGGTTTTAAAGAATTATAAGGAGTTATAAATGATTTTAGAATCGAATAAAAAGGAAAATCTTTCTCAATTTTGTAAATATACTTATACCATTGAGATAAGTATATGAGTGCATCAATTAAGTAGCGAGGTGTAATGTGTGTGAACATACCTATACCGTTGAGATAACTATATAAATATTTTCTATGTATTAAATATAGATATTTGTGGATATACCTTTGTAAAAGTATTTTTATACAAGTAATTTACAAAGTGATTTTAATGAATCAAAGATTTATCAAAAGAGGATAGTGATTGCTTATGTGCTTAACTAATGTTGGTATTTCATTTTGAAATAAATCCCTGATTTGAATGTCAAAATCTTGGCCTAAGTATGTAATCCTTCTTAATTTTTGGTGGTACAGAAATATTCCCTACTTAACCTCGAAGCATTTTAACTCTGGAAATACCTAGGAGAAACACATGAATTATATGGTACAATTACAATCGGTGGTGCTATATTGTATATATAAACTCATTTTTGTTCTCCTAGGACAAATGATGAGGAGATCTGTCCACTTAAACTGTTAGGGGGTGATCCTCACTCTTGTGTATTGTCTGATTATTTCCTAAAGAACTGGCATTGAGCATTTCGAAAAATCGACGATTGGATTTTGGACCGCCAGGGAGGCGGAAGAGTGTACTCGTAAGAGATGACTCGAAAACCGTAACCACTCCGAAACCATATACGATTCTATGGGGGAGTTTCGTGATACATTGAGATGTTGGAATTCATGTGTGGTTCCGAGACCGTTGGGGTATGGGATTCCATGTGGGATTCCGTGATCTATTTTGGTAGCGGGGCATGAGTTGGAATGCTGGACGTAGCCTCACCAGAGTAATGAATAAAACTAGAGATAGGAGGCATGGCCAGTAGGGTTGGGAAACCCATGGGGTGCAGTCGGCTCCACCTAGACGTTACTTGCAGTTGTCATGCATGCATAGGGTGATGCATTCGGTCTTAGGAAGACCAGTTATGTTTTTCCTATGGTACATCACTAGGGATGTATGCTGCTTCGGAAGGATGTCTCTGATACTTGTGCAAGTGGACCGTTCTCGAAGTACTGAGGGTACCTTCATGGAATCCTACACAATTAGCGAACATGCCTTATCGATTTTTGATTATATACCCAGTATTATTTTGATGTACACCCATGAGCTTCATAGCTACTTGCATATTTTTATTCTCACCCTTAGACATTATTATAATATCAATGGATTTTCTATAGAAAATGTTTTGGTTATCGTAAGGTAAAAACCCGTCCGTGTTTATATGCGGTGGGGTCATACGAGATACATTTGATTTCAAAGGTTTCTATAACTTTAAAATCCAGTTGGGTGTGATTTCTCATGCTGGTTTTCCAAACTGACTCGGGTGTTATTTTATTATAATGCTCGAGTCAGATTGAGCATATTTACAAATTTTAGTTGGATGCTTTGGAGCTTCAGGAGACGAGCCGAGTTCTAGAGACATATTCACGTATGTGGTTATTTTTCTGCTATGCTCATTGTTGTATTTATCAGCAATTGTGTGGACAGATTGTTATAACTATCCAGGCTGAAATAGGTTAGTATACTCTGATTGATGTCTGTATATACGTATATTACAGTTTGTTTTGTGTAAAGATTTTTTGTATGTTATAGATTATTTGTTCCGCTATGAGATTCTTTATTATTTGTTTTCTTTCTTCCTTCCTTCCTTCTTTCTTTTTCCCTAACAATCGGGTTTTCCAGCATTCGACTGCTCGACACATAATACGGTGGATGTATTAGTGTCGGGTTTCGAGGGTCGAAAATCCCAAATGCTACTTTTGGTATCAGAGCTGAAGGTTAAGCGAGAAACTTGGATTTGGTGGGGTACTCATTAAAGACAGGGTCAGTAGCACCATGGAATGAGTCTGAGTGTATATATATGAGCGCGTATTTGTTAGTGATATACAAATATTTTATATTGTGTTGATTGATTTGTTGAGTGGCCTATGGATTCTGGTCAATACGAGTAATTAACGTTATTGATAGGGATCTCTAATCGCTTGAACAGAGCAATTCGACATGGTATTGTTTTGAAATTGGGTAAATGAAATAATTTTACTTTGATTATATTTTATATATAAAAGAATAATCTTTCAGAAATTATTATAGTATATATAGTGTGTTTGGTTATTAGTGAATGCTAATATTTGGTTATTATCATTTTTGGTTGTCGTTTGTGTTCTAATAAAAGTTGGTATTATTGTAAAATAAACAAAGATAAAAAAAATTAATTAAGAAATGGTTTTATATAACCAAAGTGAAATTATATAAATATGGTTTATAAATTAAAAAGGATTTAAAAGCTGGGAATTTGAGAATTTAAATCCCGTTGGTTTGAAATTTGTTTTTCAAAGTTTTGGAATAATAATAATATCATTTGGAACATATTTTTGAATGGAAACATTTAAAAAGGATTTAAGGAAGTGGAAAGCACCGAACTCACTTCGGTCGCTGGAAAATAATTTCGATGATGACTGCAGCATCATTGACATCCATTTTCGGGTTTCCAAGAGAGGGATTGCTACCATTGGAATTTTGTTTTGGTAAAACTAGTTTTGATTTTAAAATTCAAAGGTATGATAAAAAGGAAATAATTATAGTATTGTTTCCAAATAGTTTGAAATAAGAACAAGGTATGTAAACTCTAGAAATTTTCATTTAAGTGTTTTACGAAAATATGAGAGAATAAGTTTGATAATTTATAAATTTTGGGATTAGTAAGTTAAAACAATGTTTTAAATTGTTGAATATAAATTCTTAAGAAAAGCAAAATTGAAATGAAATTTAACTTAAGTTAAGTTAAATAAAATGAATTTTGAAAAGAAATTTAGCCAAGTTAGGTTAAATGAAATGATTTTTGATAAATGAAATTGATGGTGATTTGAAATGAATTAATGAATGAACTAATTAAATGAATTAGTGAATTGGATATAGTTAAAATGTTGTGAGATAGAATTGAATAATGGAGTGAATCAATGAAATAAGTTAAATGGAATTGAATTTGATTTGTAATGGACATGGACTTAAGTTGTGAAGTGGTAATAAACACGAGAAGGGTGGTATAAAATGTTTATAAACTTAAGTATAACCTTATGAAATAATCCATAAATAAGTTTAGTATGGAGTGAAGTGTTGTTAAACGTAAGTAAAAGTTGATGGAATAATTCTTAAGTGATATTAGTATTGGAGGAATATACTAAGTAATAATGAATGTGAATAAAGCAAGGTGAATAATGAATATAAATGAATATAAATCTGAATAAAAAGTAGCCAATTAAAATAAATACGTAAGTTGTATGTATATTAATTATTCACATAACCGTTTGATCCAGATTCGAGTACATGATTTCAAGATGATTTACATCGGTCCGAGTTAGAATTTTTCAAACGATTCTCGTCGGCGAACACTGGATATGGAATTTTGATTGATTCTAGAATTCTCTATCATAGTATATGGCTATCCAAGGAGAATATTGATTTCTAATCATGGAACGGAATATGAATCCGCACTAGGGTGGTCGTGTGAACGATGCTAGTTCGGAAGTAAAATTGTGTGATTGAGCGAGCGATCAGATTTGGTTTTTTGTATGGATTGTATATATACATCGTACGGGCTTTAATAAAGCAAACGTTGACAATTGGAAATGTAAAATAAAATGATTTTGGACTATATGATTGGATATTGTTGGTACATAAGATGCAGATATATAGAAGCAAAAGCTAGTTGATGTCTTTTATTTCATAAGTAAAATTTTGTTGCCCGACTAAAAGGTACATGTTTATATTGTTGATTGAATTTGATGGTTTTATGATTATGCCACTTGGCTTTTGTTTTATTTTATTGGTTTGGGCTCGTAGTGGAAAGTCGTAATTGTTCCCATCGAGCCACGCAAAGGAGAAGTGGCGAAATTTTTCGTAAATTTAAGAGTTAGAAAATTTTTGAAGAAATTTTTGATAACTAAAATTTGATTTTGAATTATAACCTGAATGATTGAATGGATGGAAATTAGTTGGTATCAGTGAATGAAGTTAAAGACTTAAAAGGATTTAAAAATCTATTTCTACTAATTGATTTTGAAAAGTTAGTGGTTTGGGGCATTTTTCTCACCTTGGTAATTTCGAGGACGAAATTCTTTTAGAGGGGAAGAATATAATGACCCAGAATTTTAGTAAATTGGTATTTGGAATATTTAATTGATTTTAAATATTAAAGACTTAATTTTATAATTTGAATAACTTGAATTTCAAATATAACGATTTATTTGATAATTAAAATTTTGAATTTAATAATTGAAATTGTTTAAATAATTGAATCTTGGGTTTTAAGTTGATAAAAATGATTTCAAAGCTTATTTAAATTCTATTTAAATAAGAATCAAGATAGTAAAACTTTTAATTTAGATTTAAAAGCGATTAATTTGGTTTTTTAAATAATTAGTTTTAATTAACATATAAAAATAGTCTTCCGGGGCACAGTCTCGAATTTCGACGAAACTAGTTTCATTGAATCCGTAATAGTGAATTGTTGTATGTTAATGAATTTCATGGTGATCAGACGTATCGTTTGGTCATGCGGGCTCGAAACGCTTGGAAAACTAATTTCAAAAATTAATATAATATAATTGGGTTTGAAAAGCTATCTTTTGCATGTAATCGAATTAGGTCTCGAAACTTGTTCCATTGAGTTCAGAATAGGGGTATTACATATAGAACGCCAGGCGACATGTCTTGATAGGAGTTTGGGATTTTTGGACGTTTAAAAGCTTGATCTTTTTTGAATTTAAATAATATATATTCCCACATTCCCATACTTACACTATGCAACCCATATACTCCATGTATCACGCCATACCCCATCATGTCTACACCCTACCCCCATAAGTGTTGCCATACCTCCCCCTCTTTTTTTAAGCCGTGCTGCATTTTTTTGAATCGGAGATTTCCCTTCCAAATCAATATTTAAAAATCCAGAACAAGAAATAAAATTCTATAAAGTGGAAAACTTGAATCTTGGACCTCGTTGAGTTAAAACTTTGATTCGACATGGCTATTAAGGTGTTCAACCTTGGGTTTAGGGGGCTCGATAGTTGTTTGTCGGGGGCTCGATAGTTTCATGGTTTGGGTATAATAGCTAGGGTTTTGATTTAGAGAAATTTGAGAAGGGTTGGGTAAATCGGTGATCAGATTCGGGTTTGTAGTAGCATAGAGCATCTTGAGAAGGATTTTGGAGAGAGGTAGTTCATCCTAAGGGTTCGAGTTGCCTGTAAGGTCGGAGTTGGAGGCTCGAAGTCACGTTTTTCGTAGGAGGTTTGAGCGAAACAATATTGGGTTAACTGCGGAGCTCTTGCGAAGCGGAGGAGAATGGCCTGGTTCAATTGAAGAATCGGGGAGCGAGGCTCCGTATATGGTCGGCGTGCATGGATGGAGGAGCGTGCATATTCTATTTAGGAGGGAGATGTTTGGGGAAGATGATGTGTTAAATTAACATGGTGATTAGATTTATTGTTGAAAGCAATTCTTAATTTTTATATAAGTTAAAACCATTTAACTTAAAAATTGTATATCTTGCTCGTACGAGGTCCAATCGAGGCGAAACTTTTACATTGCACTTGTAACGACGAAGGCTTCACGATAGAACATGTTTGGTCAAATTCTGAGAATGTTGAAAATTGGGCTAAAATTGGACGTCGTTCGATTTTAGTTCCAAACCGGAACGCTTCGGTGACAACAGAAATAACGGTGAGTTAAACTCACCTTTTTGGTTAACTAATATGATATATAGTTGATAAAAATTACTGATTGGATGTTTTGATGATTTACCATTTTATTAGTTGGCTTGGATATATTCCTGTACCTAGAGCGGATGAGACCCTATTACGTTCCCGTGTTAGAGTGGACGACCCTTTGTATATGATCCCACCTCGAAGTGATTGATTTATATTATTTGATTATATATTATATGTGATGCATGTGGAACAGGTTGGAGGGATCCAATAGGATTCCTCAGCACCGTTGATTTTATTCACATATATATGTGCTTATGTATATGAGTTGTGATGTAGGGGGACATGTTGGAGGGATCCAACGAGATTCCTCGCCATTGTTGAATTCGTCAGTATCACATATGAGAGCCATAGAAAAATGGGGTAACATATCCTAAGTCTCACTCCTCTTAGGTCGTCTCTATTTCTAAATTATTCCAACATGTGCTATAATAACAATTTGTGGTGCCTTGGCCCGGTATCCATGCTATCAAAGGAAGACAATCATTTGAAAGCATGGAGTAAAGGACATGATGGGGGAACTCCATCGTATACTACCCTAGTCCAACACGAATATGTTTTAATGTAATAAAAATGCTTGGTAATACTTGTCTTGGCATAAAGTAGTGTACACGAATAGTTTTAGGATTGGATAATTCAAAACTAGTAAACATACACATACACATACATATACATATACATACATACATACATACATACATACATAAATATATATATATATATATATATATATATGTATATAAACATCTCAAATGAACAACATCAGGAGCGATCAAAATATAATGTATACATACCAATGTCAATGTATGAAGACATCAAAAAAATATAACACATACATGTCTAACAGAGGTAGGACAAAAATGGTAGATATAGATATACATATGTCGCTAACTATCCAAAATGTTACATCGCAAGCTTGATACAAAAATGTATCACATCAATATACACAACATCATGACAGATTTACAGTGCAAAACAAGATAAAGGATACACCGCCATCTCTATCTGCTCAATCCTCAAAACGAAGCCCAAAAGAGTCACATGTCCATAGCAAAACATCCTAAAACAACTTCAGTCTAACCCCAGGTTGTCACACAAATAACACATCATAGGTCAGGCAAGAAACTAGCTTTGAGTGTAACAGCAAATAATGATATAGCATGATGTGTATATCAGGTGTAAATAAATTATATGTCACACACTCGTTAATCTACACCCACCCGCATCTCATGTACACAAATGTTTATAACAAATCTGTCATGACTCTATTTATTATGACTCACATCTAGAATCTAGTCAATTGAGAATACACTCCTATTCATATTTATCCTTGCACATTTATTATTAAACATACAATGAAAATATATAAGTGATCGATATGTAAGTCACCAGTTCATTCCTATTCACTTTTCCTTTATTAGATGCTGGATCAACATTAATGATCCCACTGTCCCCTCCATCCAGCATTGTTGGTGCCCCTACATGATCTTATAGCTACGCTATTCAATCACCACCACCTCATTGGCTTACCTCACTATCTATCAATACACACCATTACATCGACTCACCTCACCTCCTTTTTTGTGCTTGTGCAGCAGATTGTTTGGACTAGTGGAAAAAGGGCCTAATCGCCATGATTTAGGGTGCAACCTAAAATCAGCCTGTAATATCCCTCATTCTTAAAGCCAAAGATGAAACCCCAATGTGCTGTAGCCATATTGGAATTATCTTTGATGATGGAGATGAGATCGATTATGTTATACATTCTTAAGTAAACCGAGCAGATATACAAAATGAAACATATCAATATGGATTTAACTTAACAATTGTTTTTACATCCCAAAGTCATGCCCATGCAAGGCCAAAATATAGTTAACATAGTTATTTGTGTCATGCAATGCACATGAAGATGCAAGCATGAACACTAGATACAATGGAAATAAAACATAAATATAACATACAAGCCTTCTGCTTTATATTCAGCTTACATTATTTGACCATCCCAAAAGCCATCTGTCTAAGCCCATAAATTCATCCCACTCAAATGAGTATATGTGAGTTTATAGGCAAAACAAGAATAAAATCATGGGTCAAACATGAATTCTGGTATGAGGAACATACTACCCTAGACAAGAAAAATAAAGAGAGACCGCTCCGCTAATGTGCAGGATGGGTTTCCCTATTTACAATACGAAAGCAATAAATCATCTGACTTACAAGTAAACCTAAATCATTGGACTATTTAATTAAATGTGAAAACACAATTGAGAAGCCATAACCGAAAGCAATATCTTTGTTTGTTTAACAGAAATACCATAATATTTCTATATAATCCGAAATATCTAACTTTTGATTACCATAAAGGCTTTATATACTTTTGCGACGGATATATATATATATATATATCATTAGATTTTTATCATTTGGTTGCCATTAAGGCCTTATTCTAATATATTATATACATTTACATTTAGTTCTCGACTGCCACTATGGCCTTATGCCTATATTCTATATACATTTACACTTAGTTCTCGACTGCCACTAAGGACTTACGACTCGTCATTCTTATTTGCCACTTATGCCTTATACCAACGATTTCCTATTTCAACTGCCACCCTAGGCCTTACACCTACTTCGCTTATGATTCCAAGATTTCCACTCTTGGCCTTATGTCTTCTACCGTTCTCTTGGTTGTGATAGAGTTAGGGGTATGCCTTAGGTGAATTATGTAATATATTACATATATCTAAATTGATAACCAATCTTCTTCAAAATAATAAGTATTTTCTTTCTATTTTATACTTGTTATATTATTATATAATTAATTAAGTAATTATTTAAAGTATATTAAATAGAAAATTCTTAAAAGACAAGTTATGCGACAGTAATTAAAATGAGCTGTAATCATGAGAATATTATCACATTGAAAATAGCATATTGTTTTAAATATTGTGGAACTTCAATCTGGATCCCCACTTTGATTATAGTTAAATTATGGCATGACATTCCTCAATCGAGTATTGTTGGGTCTTAGTTGAAGCCCTAGAAGTGAAGCACTATTTAACACAGAATTCATCTTCTTAGTTATATGAGATTAGTATCACAGTCAACTATAATTAACTCGAAGTCAAATTCTCTAGCCAGAGTAATACGATTAATAATAATTGTTATTATTAAATCAAGGTTTTTGTGTCTGGACTTACAAATTTAAATATGGACGATGTTGGAATTTTGAGCACAACCATATTCCATAAGTCCTAATGTGATATAGTTTTGAGGAAGAGAATTATTGTAAATTATCATTACTAAAAGGTACCGCTTAAGTGATTGTGAAATTTGATTTTACCAAAAAGACCTGTAAGTGATGACTACGAATTTTGATATTTGAATCATTCAATATTAATCACTGACTAAATTCAGACTTCTAAGTCATTCAACCGCATTTATGATTTCGTCAGAAAGCACACGATTTAATTCATTTGTAAAATGTAATAAATTGATTAAATTAATTAATATTTATGAAATATTAATTGTTAATTTATCTGATATTTTGAATGTTGTTGGTAATTATTCAAATGCATATATAAAGTTATATTTGCATATATACGATATCGATATATTATAATCAAGGTCTAAATAATTTTTTTTACACTAAAGCTTTTATTTGGAAAATTTTCACATTAAGAATATTTTAAAGGTGCCCATTTAATGAGGAATGGAGGAATCAAATAATTGAATTGATTAAAATTTGAATAAGAATTAAGGAAGGAAGTTTTTATAAGGAGAATAGGAAAGGTTCCTTCATGTCTATTAAAACAAAATCTCCTCATTTGATTTCTTTTACAAAAGATAACTTTTCTACCTATTCTCCATCATATCATGGCCAAAAATTCTTCCCCAAAAATACCTCAAACAAATTCAAAAGAGTCATCCTTCTCTTGCAAGGTGAGATGCGGATTTGCTGAAATCTGAGGAGAAGCCATAAATCAAGATGTGATGAAGGGCAAGGTTTATTGGGTAAGTTTATAATTGATTCCTGATGTTTAAAATATAGTTTTCACATATATGTCAATTGTAGCCACTTATTAAGATCAGCTTTAAAATTATTCTATGTATTGTAATTGACTATAAGTTCTAGTTGTGGGTTTGACTGTTGATGATTAAATTGGATCTGAAATAACTAATTGTTATGGAATTGATTTGTTGAAATCTTTTTTTATTATAATTGGCTAATGATTTGTCTAACCAGATTAATTTTGTTTTATTTCATTTGAGAACGGAAACAAATCATCTTATTTTTTAACCATTTGTGTGTTGTTGTAAATCTTCTTTGTTTCAATAAGTTACTCTTATTGTGAAACTTATTCCTTTTAATTATGGATCTAATTTTGGTAAATTGAATCCCAAAATTATGTGTGTGTGTGTATACAAATATGTATATATATTAATCAATTTTTCTTCATACCTTGAAATTGTAAACCAATATTAAAGATAAATTTTACTTAGTTAATTTGTTTTAGATTAATTCAGTTTCATATTTTAAATTAAATTTCAGTATATTACATATTTATATGTACCTAAATATATAAGTTATGTTACAGATCCAATTATGTCACTAGGGTCAATAAACTAAATTGTAAAACTTTTAATTTTCTTCATGTTAACTATATGTCTTTCCAGATATAAATATGACATAAACTTATTTTGTATTTCAACAGTTTTGATGTTTGCTGTAATTAATTTTGTAATTCAACATGGTACTAAATTAATTATTGAATTTATTATTGTAGAAGTATAACAACCTGCATCTCTTGACATGCCGAAAACACACATCAAAAGACACAGATCATCGGTTTAAGGTAAAAAGTAGTATCACAGAGACTAAGATATCAATAAAGAAATAATCTATCTAATCTAAACGTCATCACAGTGGAAACATAATATCAAATATAATGATAATCTCAGAAATAACAGTAATAAAATTCTTAGAAGTATCAAAAATATCCAATCTCAAAATATCATTGTATCATAGTCTTAGAAAATCATTAGTACATATCAAATATCAGAGTATCATAAAAATAATCCCTCATAAGAAAAGTACTGAAAAAGAAAATATATTAATATGAAATACATGATAAAAGATATTTCGAGATAGACTCCAGACACGTTAATCCGAAGGCAGCAATTGACCTACCAACGGCTACTCTATCCATCTGTGGTGGGGGAAAAATAGAGTGGGTCAGACATAAAGTCTGGTGAATGAGAAAAAGACCGACAAGGAAATTTAATATAACCGACTTTAAGTCTACTCTAAGTGATATTGTAACGACCCGCTATTTTGGACCATTCAAATCGACAATAATCCACACATGTCTGACTTGAATAATTCAAAATAACAGATTGTAATAAAATTTGGAGCAAATGAAATCAAATACACAGAATCACAAACACAGAAACATCAGAATAACTCGCAGCGGAAATTAAAATACCATAGTAGTTCATGAAGCTACTATAACAAACTCTCAAAACATAATACATAATATCAGTCTGAAAACATATACAATAGAAACCTCCAATACATAGAAAATACCAGAGCTGAAATAGAACAACTGGAACTGAAAAGGAATAGATAATTAGACAAGTGGAATCTCCAGCGATTCCTAGCTCCAGAATGAAATCCAAAGCTAAGCTGTAAATACTCAGGCTGACCCGAGCGTAAAGTAAAACACAAAATACTCGAGTCAGGACAATATATACTTATATAATATAAACCAACTAAAGTGAACTGTAGTAGTAATGCACAATAACTTAAAGGAAGCTTGGGACCGCACATCCTTTAAGGATCAGTTAAACTATAAATTAAATACATCCCGTGGTTAAAATTTCAAAATAGTAATTTATATTTTTGAAATCAAATATCATTTCAAAATTCAATATCATGCAAAGATCCATTTCAAAATATCATAGTACCATACCTTTTCAAAACTACATAATATCATTCCAAACATCATTCATTTGAACATCAATCAATTTATTTAATTTAAAATACCATTTAAATCTATTCATTTTATTAAGAAATTAATTACCCTTCAATCTCACATTAAAAGTTAAATTCTTTCATTTAAAACCATTTAAAGCCAATTCCTGATTTTTATTAATTACATATTAAATTTCAAAAAAAATTTAATCCTTTCCCAATGATTATTTCCATTAAAATTTATTAAACAACCAAATTCAGTTTTCCGTAGCACTTATAAAATGTTACGTAAAGTTTTAGTTTAAAACAGTTCATTTACAAAAGACAGCGTTTAAGTACTATAACAGGTTTTCTCTATTTTTAACTAAATTTTAGTTATCTTTATCAATTATAGCACTTGCAAAGTGCTATAATAGCTTCAAGTTTAAATTAGTCTTTAAGTTCATTTATTTTTAACTACAGCATTTACAAATGCTGTAATATCCTTTATATTTAAAATTTTCAAGATTTTAAATATAATTTCAAAACTAAGTAAATTTTATTTACGTCATATTTAACTTATAAAATCGTACAATTTCACATTATAAAGTCATTATTTCATTTCTTATATTTTCATAATTTACATAAGTTAAATTTCTTACAAAATCCAATTTTTATTTTACTTCTTATTTAAATTCAAGTATTACATACCATTTCTTTAATTTAATTATTAAATTAACAATTAAGTTTTAAATTCCAAAATATAACTTATTTCCATTTATTTTACTTAAATAAAATTTCACTTTTTAACCAAAAATTCTAAATTCCCAATTTAAGTTATATTCCAAAATTTAACTTAAACATTTATTCATTCAACATTTTTACTTATCTAAAAATCATTAATATAGTATAAAATCATTTTAAATTCATTTTAATTCAAAATATCATAAATTTATCATATTTCATATTAAATTTAAATTCTATTTCATCATCAAATTAGGATTTCCAAAATAACTTACATTTCAAATTTCCAACTTTACCATTTATTTATTTTACTTAAAAAAAATTCTCAGAAAATCAATAATACTTTACAAAAATCATTTTTATTTAAGTTTAAATCAAAATATTATAATATTTACATTTCTAAAATAATTTAAAATTTTTAGAAAACATATTTTAACCACGGGTCTGTATATCATTTTTAGCCTAGGTAAGGTGATACGGATACTATATCATTTCAATCCGTAATTTAGAATGAAAAATCCGGGTTTGATCATTTCAATCCTGCAATCCCAAGTAAGAATGAAGTAAATAAAAATCGTTCAGGCCTATCATTTCAGCCCATAACGATTTTCCCCTATTCTAAAGTCCGTTCGGGTATGTATCATTTCAACTCATAGTGATCCTAGTCTATAGGGAACTTGCAATGGTGATAACTGATATAAATAACAGAATAGCATGAAATAACAGTGACATATGATATAACAGGTGTAATAACAGGTATGAACATCATGTGATAATAATATAGCAGTTATAACAGGATGATATGCATTACAGATTCAAGCGATATCAGTTTATCAACTACATAAGTACATATTAGTCTGGTGAGATTTACTCACCTCTAAATGCTGGAGATAACAAAACCAATGACACAACAGAAACAAAAGCACGATGACAAGACTACGGACTTGAGTGGATAGCGAGATCCAATGCTACAAGTCTTGTGTTACAACCCAAAACAAACATCAAAACAGACATAAATTCAATACACTCTGAAATGGAATAACTTTGGAATAAAAAGAGATTTGAATGCCAAGTCTTTTGTCTTGCTTTCTCTACTATTTGGCACGGCCTAGGGATGTTGTTTGGCTCAGGTTTGAACAAGTTTGGCTCAGGTTTGGGCTAGGAAATGCACGACGTAAGCGAGAACATGTAGAGGAAGTTACAACATAAGAATGTCAAGAGGCTAGGCAACATTGGAAGGTTTGTGTTCACACTTTGGGCTCGGCTAATGGTCAAATGGCTCGGCCATGTCATGCTACAGGTCTGGCCAGAGGTAGGAGGGGTGAGTAAGGGTCTGGACAGAGGTGGTGGTGGCGGCCTAAGGTGATGGTGGTGGTGGAAATGGAAGTGGTGAACAAGTGGTGGTCAAAACATAGTTTTTTTTTGGAGTTTCTCTTCATAGATTGTGCGGCCATGGTTCAGACCTGAGGAGTAGGTGGTGATGATGGCAGGGAAGAGTTGTAGGAGGTGGTGGCCGTGGATATGGAGTGGAGGCCATTCAAAGAAGCAAAGAAAACAAGGCAAAAATACATGAAAAATGAGAAGAAAAGTTTAAAAAAGTAGCCATTACCCATAGATTTTTCTTGAAGCCATGAATGAATGAGAAGGTAAAATCTTTTTGGGTGAATGGAGGCTGAAAACTCACGGCTACAAACCAAAAATGCACAACCAAGACAGTAATTGAGGAGTTATGGCAAATGAAAGGACAAAGGAGATGAAAGGACTTAAGGTAAATAAGCTTTTAAAACTCTTCATATTTTTTTTTCTTTAAATTCAAATAAAATAAAAATAAAATCAGTAAATTGACTTTAAAACCGAAACAAAGTAATATAAAATAAAAATAAATAATAATTTTAAAGAAAATGGAAAAAGAAAACAAGAAATTGCTTAAAAATCCAAATAGTGTCCAGAAATTACAAATAAATCACTATTGACTTTGGAAAATTATTAACTTCATTTTAAAAATATTCTAAAATAAAATTTGAAATAAAATTGATTTTTAAACATTTTCAAAGTAAAATAAATAATTAAATTCAGAGAAAATAGCAAAAGAATTGAATAAATTGTTTAAAAATACCAAACAGGACATGAAAATTTCAAATAAATTACTATAACTCTAGAAAAATTTATACTTCACTTAAAAATATTTTAAAACCAAAATATATACATACCAAGTTATTTTACCCATATAAACATAATTTAGAACATTACATGACCAAATAAAATATTATTTATATAATTTGAAATAAACAATTTGGTTAAATACAGCAAATTACACACAAAATTGAAAACAGTATAACTTCCACAATGTAAATCCGTTTTCAACGAAACGAAAAGCAGTATTCATGATATTAAATCTATTTTCATAATAAAAGATAAAATTCAAGAATTTAAATATTTATATTTAAAAATTAAAAGTCAAAGTTTGACTAGTTTGACCACAAATCCACTTTTCAGGAAAATATTCCATTTATACAAGTTTGGAATTATAATTCATATAATAATCAAAATTCATATTTAAAAATGAAATATTTGAACTAAACAATAAAAATAAAGTCAAAATAAAATATGCAAAAATCTAGGGTTGTTACACTCTCGCCCACTCAAATCTTTTCGTCCTCGAAAAGGAAGGAAGCGGAGAAACAACTAGAAAGAACAATAGGTTTGAAGACATCCCTGAAAAGAAGGTAGGGAAAAAGTAGCCGGGAGGGAAAGCAAGTTAAAAGACAAGGATGAACCATTATTTTTAAACCATTATACATTTCAATTAAAATTTTATAACATTTTAAACATTTTATAATATGATGATTAGTCCTTTGATTTAAATCTAATAGTTCAAAGTAAACAATATTTAAAACATTTTAAAATCTTTAGAAGGGAAAATAACTGATCAAAATATTCTCTATATAGTACTTTATCAAATTACTTTATCAAAATACTTTTATAACTCGATGTCTTAATAAGTTTATCCTCGTTCCCGTAGACTCTGGCAGTGCGTTGATCAGGCGCAAAGCTAGAATTCCCCAGGTACTTAGTAGACTTGTTTCAACACCCAGTGAAAATACTGGAAAAACTTTTAAAAATAGATATGGAAAGTACAATCCAAAAAAACAAAACATGTCGATCATGGATCGCGGATACACAATGGTTACGCCTGGATCCCCCAGGAAACATCCATACCCGTAGGTCGCCCCCAACCTTGCGATTACGCCATGAAGACTGGTAGTACTGCAATACACAATGGTTACGCCTGGATCTCCCAGGAAACATCCATACCCTAAGCTCTCGCAGCCCCTGCTGATTACGCTACCAAGCGACTCAATAGATCGCAGAAACACAATGGTTACGCCTGGATCTCCCAGGAAACATCCGTACCCGTAGGCCGCCCCCAACCCTGCGATTACGCCATGAAGTCGCGCTCGTAAGACCATGGAGATTGCCATGGAATTCGATGGAAACTCGAGTATCATATCCGGAAAACCAAAAATCAGAGAAATATCGATAGAATGAATCCACAATGTGGCCACAAAGCGGATATCAAGCAGAAGGCACTTTCCATATCTTTACTTCAAAAATATGTATCATATAGTACCTTTTCAAATCACTTTCAAATATCATACTTATATAAAGTCCATTATATATAAGATTTCATTTTCAAATCAAATACTTTCCAAAATCAATAGTATATCAAATCATACTTATATAGACTTCAATTATATAAGATTTCACTTTTCAAATTGAGTACCTTTTCAAATCCATAGTTTTCGAATCAACATCATACTTACACAAACCAATTTTTATATAAGTTCGATAACTCCCAAATCAAGTATTTAGTAACACAAGGTTCTCAAATTTCAATTTGTTTCAATATCAGTTCAGTTTCAAAATCATATACAATTCCACTAAATTATTTCTTCTCAATTTAAATATCTTCAGTTTCAAAGTTTCCAAAATAATAGGTTTGGAGAATAATCCAAGTTTCTAAATCAATATAATTTAAGTCAAACAATTCATTTCCAAAATCAATGGTTTTCAAAATCATCTTATATTTACATAAAGTTCATCTTATATAAGGATCAAAAATTTTCAAAAATAAATTTTGCTGCATGAAGAGCCATATGGAATTGAACATCTTTGCTTACTAAAAGATTTTTAATTTAGAATAGTTTTGTATAAAAAAATAGTTTTGTAAATAAAATGGTTTGTAAAATAGTTTGTATGTAAAATAGAATAAAACAGTTTGTTTGAGAAGAATAAAAGAAAAATAGTTTTAAAAAATGGTTTTAAATTGATAGTAGTTTTTCATAAAAGAAAGAATTCCAATTAAATTACAAAGATATCCAACCCAACAACTTCCAATTTTAGCGTCAAGTGTATCAATGATATTAGAATATAAGATGTACATATGTCATCATTTCGCAACATTACATTCGATCGCTCGCTCGATCACACAAGTTCGCTTTCAAACGAGTATTGTCCATTCGACTTCCCTAATGCGGACTTCGATATGGTTTCTCGACTAGAAGCCCTCAGTCTCCTTGCATAGCCATATACTATGATAGAGAAATCTAGAATCAAGCCTAAAATCCATATCAAATATTCGCCATCAAGAATCAGATGAAAAATCCTAACATGAAATGGTGTAATTCACCTCGAACTTGTGTACTCAAACCTGAATCAAATTAATTATGTGAATAAAACAGCATACGTACAACTTATGTATCTATTCCAACTTGTTAAATATATAGTTTTATAAAGATGTTACCTAGTTAAAACATTTAAACCAAATTTTTTCAAAATATTTTGAAGACCAAATTCTTTTCAAAACATTTCAAATCTAAATTTCATATTAAAAAAATTCAAAATAGCCTTATTCGTTTACTTAACAAAACAGTTTCAACTTATTTAAATCATATTACTACATACTTTAAACCTACATACCAAACTTATATACTTTATACTTTTCAAAATTTCTTAGCTTTGAAAAAGTTAACCTTGATTTGGAAGTGCTCGAACCTTCAAAATAGTTGAAGAAATCATATTTCAATCCAAGAGTTGGAAATCACCAACAAATCAGTAAATCAATTCCAAAAGATAGGGTTATATCAAATCAAATCCAAAACTCAAGGACTAAACACTGGCTCATTTCAAATTGTTCAAATATATACATATATCTTTCGAATATCATATCACACTTCGGAATTTGAAATCAAAATTGGTTTCACAAATCAATCGCATAACAAAGCTACCGAAGTGGCCTCTCCCCCACTCTGAAACTCGAAAATCAATGTCGATGATGCATGCATTCATCACCGAAATTATTTTCCAGCGACATAAGTGGGTTCTGAACTTCTATTTTCTCAACTTCTTTTGAAATTTCTTCGAAATCATTAGAAGCTCATTAAAATCATTTGAAACATTTCATATTCGGAAAATACTTTCAAATCATATTATTAATTATTTCAAAATTTTAAAACCAGTTCCAAAATGCCGGAGTTCAATCACTCAAATTCAGATTCAAAACCTTCAGTTATAAATCATTCTATATGAAACCATTTCTTACATAAATTTCAAAATTTCAAATCCTTTCGAACTTCAAATTTTCATTTTAAAAAGGTATATAATCCTTATCGAAAACATTTCATCTTTATATATAAAATATGGTCATCCTTATCAAAATAACAACTACGATGGATACAAAAATTTCAAAAGACAATCAACCACAAATTTTC
This sequence comes from Allium fistulosum, assembly GCA_030737815.1. Lineage (NCBI taxonomy): Eukaryota > Viridiplantae > Streptophyta > Magnoliopsida > Asparagales > Amaryllidaceae > Allium > Allium fistulosum. The sequence continues at coordinate 283,356,631 of CM060904.1, read as the reverse complement.
CAATGGATGATTCAAGGATGGATTTCAAAACAAAACAGAGATTCAAATTTAGAGGAACTCTAATCAAGTAGAATTCTGATTCAAAGATAAGCTCAAACGAAGATAAGATAATTAAATTACCAAATAGAAGATGGATAAGCTCAAATAAATCGCGGGCAACCTTAACCGGGTTAACCGTGATTTCAGAAATATAATCGATGCGAAAATCTAAGGCAAATCGACCTTCGATCGCCAGAGATAGAATCCAGGTATAGCAGAAAATAGATAACATTGTGAACTGAGGATACGGAAATCTCCGGTGAATCAATGCTAATTGTAAAGGAGTTTCACCCTTTTACAAATCATTCAAAGATTGGCAGAATCACTGATCTTTATAGAGGTCATTCAAAGTGGAGTTATGGAATGCTCCAAAAATCAAAAGAACACAATTAGGGGAGACAGGAATGGATTTCAGAACAAGTTGGGGCGTTCCAAAATTCAAAGGAATCCTAATCGAAGAAATCCCAACTAAGATAGAAGTTCAGAATTTTAAGGAAATCCTAATCAAAGAAATTACTAACAAGGTGGATACGAAAGGGATAAAGTCCAGAAAATTTTTTCAAAACAAGAAAATTTTATATTAAAATAATCTTTAAAAATAATCCTTTAAAATCATTTGAAAATCATTTTATACTTCGAAAATACGTTCTCTCACAAAGGAATGATTCTGAGATTGATTTCACTCATTCTAGGGTATTTCTACCCTATCTCTAATGAGTTTTCGCTCCGTAGGCAAAGGTTTGCCTAAAACCAAAGCTCTGATACCAAATGTAACGACCCGCTATTTTGGACCATTCAAATCGACAATAATCCACACATGTCTGACTTGAATAATTCAAAATAACATATTGTAATAAAATTTGGAGCAAATGAAATCAAATACACAGAATCACAAACACAGAAACATCAGAATAACTCACAGCGGAAATTAAAATACCATAGTAGTTCATGAAGCTACTATAACAAACGCTCAAAACATAATACATAATATCAGTCTGAAAACATATACAATAGAAACCTCCAATACATAGAAAATACCAGAGCTGAAATAGAACAACTGGAACTGAAAAGGAATAGATAATTAGACAAGCGGAATCTCCAGTGATTCCTAGCTCCAGAATGAAATCCAAAGCTAAGCTGTAAATACTCAGGCTGACTCGAGCGTAAAGTAAAACACAAAATACTCGAGTCAGGACAATATATACTTATATAATATAAACCAACTCAAGTGAACTGTAGCAGTAATGCACAATAACTTAAAGGATGCTTGGGACCGCACATCCTTTAAGGATCAGTTAAACTAAAAATTAAATACATCCCGTGGTTAAAATTTCAAAATAGTAATTTATATTTTTGAAATCAAATATCATTTCAAAATTCAATATCATGCAAAGATCCATTTCAAAATATCATAGTACCATACCTTTTCAAAACTACATAATATCATTCCAAACATCATTCATTTGAACATCAATCAATTTATTTAATTTAAAATACCATTTAAATCTATTCATTTTATTAAGAAATTAATTACCCTTCAATCTCACATTAAAAGTTAAATTCTTTCATTTAAAACCATTTAAAGCCAATTCCTGATTTTTATTAATTACATATTAAATTTCAAAAAAAAAATTTAATCCTTTCCCAATGATTATTTCCATTAAAATTTATTAAACAACCAAATTCAGTTTTCCGTAGCACTTATAAAATGCTACGTAAAGTTTTAGTTTAAAACAGTTCATTTACAAAAGACAGCGTTTAAGTGCTGTAACAGGTTTTCTCTATTTTTAACTAAGTTTTAGTTATCTTTATCAATTATAGCACTTGCAAAGTGCTATAATAGCTTCAAGTTTAAATTAGTCTTTAAGTTCATTTATTTTTAACTACAGCATTTACAAATGCTGTAATATCCTTTATATTTAAAATTTTCAAGATTTTAAATATAATTTCAAAACTAAGTAAAATTTATTTACGTCATATTTAACTTATAAAATCGTACAATTTCACATTATAAAGTCATTATTTCATTTCTTATATTTTCATAATTTACATAAGTTAAATTTCTTACAAAATCCAATTTTTATTTTACTTCTTATTTAAATTCAAGTATTACATACCATTTCTTTAATTTAATTATTAAATTAACAATTAAGTTTTAAATTCCAAAATATAACTTATTTCCATTTATTTTACTTAAATAAAATTTCACTTTTTAACCAAAAATTCTAAATTCCCAATTTAAGTTATATTCCAAAATTTAACTTAAACATTTATTCATTCAACATTTTTACTTATCTAAAAATCATTAATATATTATAAAATCATTTTAAATTCATTTTAATTCAATATATCATAAATTTATCATATTTCATATTAAATTTAAATTCTATTTCATCATCAAATTAGGATTTCCAAAATAACTTACATTTCAAATTTCCAACTTTACCATTTATTTATTTTACTTAAAAAAATTCTCAGAAAATCAATAATACTTTACAAAAATCATTTTTATTTAAGTTTAAATCAAAATATTATAATATTTACATTTATAAAATAATTTAAAAATTTTAGAAAACATATTTTAACCACGGGTCTGTATATCATTTTTAGCCTAGGTAAGGTGATACGGATACTATATCATTTCAATCCGTAATTTAGAATGAAAAATCCTGGTTTGATCATTTCAAACCCGCAATCCCAAGTAAGAATGAAGTAAATAAAAATCATTCAGGCCTATCATTTCAGCCCATAACGATTTTCCCCTATTCTAAAGTCCGTTCGGGTATGTATCATTTCAACCCATAGTGATCCTAGTCTACAGGGAACTTGCAATGGTGATAACTGATATAAATTACAGAATAGCATGAAATAACAGTGACATATGATATAACAGGTGTAATAACAGGTATGAACATCATGTGATAATAATATAGCAGTTATAACAGGATGATATGCATTACAGATTCAAGCGATATCAGTTTATCAACTACATAAGTACATATTAGTCTGGTGAGATTTACTCACCTCTAAATGCTGGAGATAACAAAACCAATGACACAACGGAAACAAAAGCACGATGACAAGACTACGGACTTGAGTGGAGAGCGAGATCCAATGCTACAAGTCTTGTGTTACAACCCAAAACAAACATCAAAACATACATAAATTCAATACTCTGAAATAGAATAACTTTGGAATAAAAAGAGATTTGAATGCCAAGTCTTTTGCCTTGCTTTCTCTACTATTTGGCACAGCCTATGGATGTTGTTTGGCTCAGGTTTGAACAAGTTTGGCTCAGGTTTGGGCTAGGAAATGCACGGCGTAAGCGAGAACATGTAGAGGAAGTTACAACATAAGAATGTCAAGAGGCTAGGCAACATTGGAAGGTTTGTGTTCACACTTTGGGCTCGGATAATGGTCAAATGGCTCGGCCATGTCATGCTACAGGTCTGGCCAGAGGTAGGAGGGGTGAGTAAGGGTCTAGACAGAGGTGGTGGTGGCGGCCTAAGGTGATGGTGGTGGTGGAAATGGAAGTGGTGAACAAGTGGTGGTCAAACAACATGGTTTTAAGGGAATTAACATAGTTTTTTTGGAGTTTCTCTTCATAGATTGTGCGGCCATGGTTTAGACCTGAGGAGTAGGGGGTGATGATGGCAGGGAAGAGGTGTAGGAGGTGGTGGCCGTGGATATGGAGTGGAGGCCGTTCAAAGAAGCAAAGAAAACAAGGCAAAAATACATGAAAAATGAGAAGAAAAGTGTAAAAAAGTAGCCATTACCCATAGATTTTTCTTGAAGCCATGAATGAATGATAAGGTAAAATGTTTTTGGGTGAATGGAGGCTGAAAACTCACGGCTACAAAACAAAAATGCACAGCCAAGATAGTAATTGAGGAGTTATGGCAAATGAAAGGACAAAGGAGATGAAAGGACTTAAGGTAAATAAGCTTTTAAAACTCTTCATATTTCTTTTTCTTTAAATTCAAATAAAACAAAAATAAAATCAGTAAATTGACTTTAAAATCGAAACAAAGTAATATAAAATAAAAATAAATAATAATTTTAAAGAAAATGGAAAAAGAAAATAAGAAATTGCTTAAGAATCCAAAACAATGTCCAGAAATTACAAATAAATCACTATTGACTTTGGAAAATTATTAACTTCATTTTAAAAATATTCTAAAATAAAATTTGAAATAAAAATGATTTTTATACATTTTCAAAGTAAAATAAATAATTAAATTCAGAGAAAATAGCAAAAGAATTGAATAAATTGTTTAAAAATAGCAAACAGGACAAGAAAATTTCAAATAAATTACTATAACTCTAGAAAAATTTATACTTCACTTAAAAATAGTTTAAAACCAAAATATATACATACCAAGTTATTTTACCCATATAAACATAATTTAGAACATTACATGACCAAATAAAATATTATTTATATAATTTGAAATAAACAATTTGGTTAAATACATCAAATTACACACAAAATTGAAAACAGTATAACTTCCACAATGTAAATCCGTTTTCAACGAAACAAAAAGAAGTATTCATGATATTAAATCTATTTTCATAATAAAAGATAAAATTCAAGAATTTAAATATTTATATTTAAAAATTAAAAGTCAAAGTTTGACTAGTTTGACCACAAATCCACTTTTCAGGAAAATATTCCATTTATACAAGTTTGGAATTATAATTCATATAATAATCAAAATTCATATTTAAAAATGAAATATTTGAACTAAACAAGTTTAAAATAATTTAAAAATAAAAATAAAGTCAAAATAAAATATGCAAAAATCTAGGGTTGTTACAAATATAGAGTGTATACAGTGTCTGTGCACCTAAGGTCACTTGCCTAAGGTCATAAGTCAACAGTTTAACAACATGGCGGATAACAACAGATCGCTAATGATCGCCTAATAATTGGGGACCAACCTGTTGTCCCACTTTAACTCATACTAGGATTAGATAGGAAGAACACACATGTAAACTCGCATAGTAACTCATCGAATACATCCATGCCCAACCCCTTGATCCTAGTAGCAAAATACCTCTTACGTACCCTTGGAAGTTATTACATCTAACTCATGTCCGTTCTAGATATAACCTAGCTTTAAGTGCTATAAGCCCGTATGGGCATAAGAAATAAAAGATCGAAAATCCGATCACAACAAACAAGAGACCGATAATCCTAGTCCCAGCACATAAGTGCTCCTTTAGCCTTCTAAACGACACACCATACCCAACTTCATGATACGGAAAAAGAGAATTAAATTCGCACCTCAAAATAAAAGACATAAATGTCCACCAATCAAACAGTCTAAAGGGCAACAAGGTCCAAAAATCTAAAGGCATAAGGCCGCTAAACGGTCTAATAAGTCCAAAAGAGGCATACACAATCGACCTATGCCAGTCATAGGTCGATTGCCTACAAACTAACAGCACTACGCCTCAAACATCTTACTTAGTCCAAAACGACATACGACAGTTGACCTATGTCAATCTTAGATCGATTGCCTACAAGCTAACATCTTCATTCTACTTATTTTATAATTCAGATTTCATTTAATTACTTTTAGTTTCCAAAAGATATTATAGCTAATCATTACGCAACTAATCATTAAGATTCAACAAAAATGAAATCTAATCATTACATAGACTAATCATTATGTTTCTATGATGTTAGATCTAAGCATTACACAGTCTAATCATTACGTTTCTATAATATTAGATCTAAGCATTACACAGTCTAATCATTATGCAACTTTCACATTATTCAAATCCTCAATTTAACAGTATAATCCATGTTTTAGCATTGAATTTAGGATTCTACAACTTGCATATGTCAATTGCAATTAGAGAAAAAGATTCATTGTTTCAGATTTCGAATTTACAATTTCAATAGATTAAATTCAGAATTGACAGTCAAATTGGAATAGGGTAGAATTTAGAATTTTTTAGTTTAACTATCATTTACAATTGTAACGGATAAAATTTAGAATATACAGTCTAATCTGAATAGTGTAGAAATTAGAACAAATTAATATAATTATCTTGTTAAAATCTGTGCCAACTGACCTTCGTCCTAAGCTTTAAGTTTGCCCCAAACACCGCTAGCCTTTTTCTTCAATCTCTATTTAGATCCCTTCTCTAGTTGTAAGATCTCTCTTATTTTTATTTTTAGGTTGAGATTTGGAAGAGAATTGGAGTTTAGAAATTGATTTAGAAAATTAGGGTTTAGGGTTTTATTTTGACAGAGCTACGCTAGGAAGAAGAAGATTAGGTTTAGGCTAACCATTATCTATGAAATTTATAGAGCAACACCCTCAGCCAAAACCATCAGATCAGAACCTTAACTAATCTCTACAGCTCTCCAAAGCCTTGCCACACACGAAAGAATCTGTGACGAATGAACAACGCAATAGAAAAATCGCGACCCTCGGTTTCACGCGAGGTCGAGGTGACCGCCCACAGTCGACCTAGCCCAGGCCGGGTCGACCACCTCATAGTCAATTATTTATTATGATTTTATATTTTTATTTCTTTTCCTATTTAATTTTCACATTTATTCAAACCTTTATAACTTTTTCATTTTAGCTCGAATTTCAACAGGTTATATATGAAAATTGTCTAGAAAATTATTACGGACACAATGGTGCAAGTCCCGCAGTCAAATTCAGATGCTTGTGAAAATTCTCCTTTTAGGTTAATTCTTAACTTTTAATTATATTTTCTTATTTATTCCGGAAAATTCCGAGGTGTTACAAGAAGAAAAGCAAAGTAGAATTGCACTACAATATTATTTCCTTTTAAAGTCAAATTAGATTAGATTTAATTTCAATATAAATTACCTTTCCATCTTCACTCTTCTAATTTACTCTTATTTTAATTGTCTACTTTATGTGAATTATTTTCATACCTATATATGTTTGTACATAGTATGTATGTATGTATATATGTTTGTGTGTGTATATAATAAACATAAGTGATAACAAAGGTTACATATCTATACATACATACATACACACACACACACATATGGTACTGCCAATAGGTGTATACAAACCATATACATATATTGCAGTATACTCAAACATATGTATATACTTAGGCATTTATATTTATGATATGCATGTGAGAATGTAACATGTATATGTAAGTATAACACACACACTCTAGATATAAATCTCAATATCTGGATGTATACACACACATGGTTATATTAGTTCATTTATGTTGTTATATATTTGGATGTATATTGATGCATTCCCAACGAAACATTTAGTTAAAATGTTAACATGTTTAATTAACAAGTATATATATTGAAAGCTAATATATACGATTTTATTTTTAACTAGATTGGAGCTAGTATAACCCTTTTAAACTTCATAGGCCTAATAGATCAAAAATAGGATTTTTTTTGAAATTTACCTATTACACTCGCTTCCAACTGACCCGGTTGCTTCAGGTTGCCACTCAGGCCTTATACTAATTGCTTTCTTAGCCCCGAAGGATGTCTCTTCAGGCCTTATACCAACGCCTTTTGGTTTCAATTGCCACATAAGCCTTACACCTACGCTTTTATATTTTAGTTGCCACATAGGGCTTACACCCTCGTGGTCAATTGCTCGATTGCCACCTTATGCCTTATGTCGACTATCATATATTCTACCTAGCCATTCACTATTACGATTTTCACTTGGCTATCATTTAAGCTAACATTTCGACAAACCATCTTCCGGTTATTAATGTTACTTATTACATTATCACCAAATTCTTGGGTTTTATCTCGGCCATCTTAAACCATAACATACCTTATTATCTTCAAAAGTTACTAGTTCTAGTTTACACATTCTTTCAAGAGTTACACTGCTCTCTGCAATCAGGATCCTTGGTCTCGTCCAGGGAAGCCTGCTATAGTTTAGGTGATTTGTGGAATTATCTTTTATTTATTTGAAATCGCCTCCTCTACTCATATTTCCTTCTCAATCGTCGACCGCCTTTGGCCTTTGGTTAAAACTTTCGGTCTGCCAACCTTAGTCTCAACTTTGCATTTCTTAACATTTCTACTCAAGTCATTATATTTAAGGTTTCGCTTTATTTAAGTTTCGGTTCAGCTCTACCACCGTCGTCATTTCCCTACGGCACACGTTGGAAACCGTTCCTACACATCTGCCATAACTTTCCACATATCGACTTCTGATTTTTTTGACTCAGTCGTTCCAGGCTGTTATTCAGGACTTTGCTGACACATTCAGCATAAAAGTGGATCTAGTCCAGTAACCCAATTATAACATATGTGTTTTATTAAAATACCTTCTGACAATATTATTTGTCTCCCAGTTCTTTATTATAGCCATTGACTGTGCTTAATTGTTTTTCGAAATATACATAATTTGTTCTAGAATTTCTATAGTAAAATTAATTATGTTCGGTTTCCCTCATGACTCGCCAATTTCTCCCAACATACAAATCTAATTAAAACATAACAAATTTTCTACTCAGTGTTAAATTCATTTTATCAAAACCATTCTCTATAGTGAAGTTATTATACTCATATTAAATCCATGTATTAACTAAAGAAGTAAAATCAAAGAAATGACAAAATTATCATACGATGACAAGGGATATATGAAAAAAAGAGGATTACAAAAAAATATTACTCACCTAGGTTTCCTAGTTAATCAAGTCTCTAGTTTCCTTAGCTTCAAATCTTCTTCTACTTCCTTTTATTTTTTCTTGTTTAGGCCACAGGCATCATTAAAGAGCTCAAGCTTTTATTTTTAGTTTTGAGCGTAATGAAATGAAAACAGGGAGGTAGTTATCTTTACTTCAAAAGAATAATTTCCTAGTTCCATTAGCTTAGATTTTCAACTAGAATTTTCCTAGTACCACTTGATTCATCAAAGCTTGATGAGCAAACAAATTTCCCATGAATACTTTCTCCTTTTTCATCATTTAAATTTTTCTTTATTCTTATAATTAATTAATTAATTATTTATTTATTAATTTATGTGGTGTTACAAGTTTCCCCTTCTTGGAATTCGTCCTTGAAATTCAAACAAGGTACGATAATACATTCTAAGTTCTCTTATGCCTATTCTAACATGCGCAGTGAATGAATTCTTCACTAGTGTGTCTCAATCAAAATGTATTAGTGCTTCTACCAATAAATAAATAAAATCAACCACAATATCATACATATAAATTAGAAATTAACATAATAAACATACAAGCTAAGCTGGACAAACAACCCAGAATAAAGCCTCTTGACTCTAACCTATGTTTCCTAAGTAAAATCATCCCGATCCTCACTTCACTAGACCCAAACAATTTTTACTTCTTTATTCAGAAGGTTTTCATCATCTTGGCCACAATCCAAATAGTTTTCCTGATACAGGTAATGTTTGGTTCAATAACCAAGTCCTCCAAGGCCCTTAAAATTTCGATAACCTTGGGGTCTCATACACACTTTCATGGATGTAATACATGAAACACATTGTGCACCCCAAAAAAAGAACTCAGCAAATCGAATCTATAAGCTACACTGCCGATCCGATCTAGTATCCGAAATGGGCCAACATATCTCGGCAAACTTACTAAAGACTCACAAGGCCTTCCATAATGCCTCAAAGGGTGCCATCCTAAAACTAGATTGGTAACTATTGTTGTTTGAAAATTCCGTTAAGTGTAGATGATCTTCCCTAGATCCAACGAAGTCTAGCATACCAGCTCTTATCAAATCTTTCAACACTCGATTGACCTTTTGGTATAGCCACTTGTCTGTTGATGGTAGGCATTACTCATGCATAACTCTAAATCCGAAGCACTTTGTTAGCTTTGCCAAAAATTTCTTTGTAAAAAATGGGTAACAATCGCTCACTATAATACTTGGAATCCCATGGAGTCTTACTATAGTCTTAATATATTTCGACCAACCTAGCTGCTATCTTTGTGGACTTCACTTGAATAAAATGTGCACTCTTAGTTAACCTATCAATTATAACCCATATACTTACATTTTGGACTCTAGTCCTTGGCAACCCATTAACAAAGCCCATCGAGATCGAATCCCATTTGCATACTAGAATTTCCAAAGGCTATAAAAGTCTACTTGGCTTCTGATGTTTTGGCATAACTTGTTAGCATGTGAGACATCTGTTGACATATTCTCCAACAATATACTTTACCAAGGTGTTTAGCTTCTGAATATATTCCACCTAGGAAAGATCCATTGCTTGAGATCCATAAACCCCCTAAGCAATACACTCCTCTAGGACTCAAAAATAAAATGGGCCTCAAACCTATTGAATAGCTCCCAAGTAATCTCCTCCTTGAGAGTCTCAGTTGTCACCGTCTCCAACCAATCTATAGCATTCTTGTGTAGCTGTTTAGAAGTAAATAATCGTTTTTTCTCATCATTCAGCAATAAATCTTGAAGATGTTCTAACACAACTTCAGCCAATTTAGCACTTCGACTGCTGGCTCATTCCCAGTAAACACTTACCTCAAGACTCCTATAGTCCTGACTCAACTTAGATAATTCCACCCTAGCTATGGGTCTTAGTCCAACTACTTCCAGTATATCCTCTCGCATTATCTTCACCATAAAATGTCAGAACAAAACATTCATATTCATCCCTACAACAGGTGGAATTGCCTAATTCACTGCTGCTGGGGCACTTTCCCACTATTGCCTTCAACGATCTGAGTACTATCATTCTCCCTCCTAGTATTAGCACCTTCAACTCTGACACTTCTACATCTCAAATCCATTTTTCCACTAGGAGAGTCTTCATCAAAAACAGAAAAAAGAAAGTGATTAGAAATAGAAAATCTCTACTACATTAATCTATATCTCCATATAGTAAAATCCAAGTATGTCATATGGTAGCCTATATCCTTCCTAAGGTGTTTGTCTTTAATTTCCTAATGTTACTTAACTTTGTTTAACTTAAGCATCCCCTAACCTAAGCTCCGATACCAATTGTATCATCGCTTATTTCAAAATCCATGATGAAATCCTAATGTGATGCAGTCACCTTGGAATTATCTATTGGCTATAGAGATGATATCAATTATGTTATATAGTCATAAATAAACAGAGCATATATACAAAATGAAACACATCATTATAGGTTTATCTTAGCAATTTTTTTACACCCCAAAGTCTTGCCTATGCGGGGTCAAAATATAGTACAACATAGCTACTAGAGTTATGCACCACACTTTGAAGATGCAAGCACTGTTCGGACGGCTAAATGTCTATCGAGTTAGAAAACAGCCGAACGAATTTTGAAATAAAATTTACCGCAAGCGCACGGCGTACACTTTGTAGTACGTGGCGAATACGGGTCGATCCGCAGGGAATTGATGAGATTTTAAGATTTTCTATTCAATCAAATTAGACCAAAGAGAGATGAAGTTGTTAACTTTAAAAAAGAAGCTAAAGCTAAAATTAAAATGTGATTTAAAAAACTATTAAACTAGAGAACAATTTAGAGGCAAATCCACTTTAATATTTTTGTAAATCAACAAACATAGAATTTATGATCTCTAACTTTGATATTAAGTGAAATAAGTGTTGCATTTATCATAAGTATGGTTTGTTTATGTTATTAATTAACATAACTCAAACCATCAAACTATAATACAACAATTATACCACTTATAATTCTCATGAAAATGAAGCCAAAGCAAAAGTTATTTTATGTAACAACCCGCATATCTATCGATTTTATATTTAAATATTTTATCGTTAGTCGGATGTTAGTCCGAAAAGCTACTTTTTGCATACGGTCAAATTAGGACTCGAGACCACCCCCATTGAGTTCAAAATGACGTTTGCGATCTTTTTGAGTGTAAACTTCGATATGTTTGGAGATAGTGAAATTTTCGTCACTTTTCCCGCTTGAGACTTTGGTTTGGACTGCACCTTCTTAACTCAGCCCAACCCCCTCTTCTCTTCATCACTTCATCAAATACTTCAAGCTTCTTCAAAAATGGTGGAGGGAAAGAGAAATTAAAACTCCCAACTCAAATTCTATTGCAAATCCGAGATTCAACATCAAATTCAAGTAGAAGATTGTGGATTCAAGCTTTGGATTGCTTCCCCTTGCTTTCAATCTTCATCTTCATCAATTTCGTGGAAAATGTGAGATTTTTGATCTCACATCTTGCCTATATCTATCTTGGACTGTTGGGAATGATCCCCTATTGTATTTGCATCAACATTTGCATTTGGTTTGGATTGGATTGGCGAAAAACTTCAATTTTCAGCGTTTTGGTGATTTTTCTGGCCTTAAGTCGTTTCTGGCCTTCGCTGAGTCGTCCACGAGTTAAGTCTAAGTCGTGAGTCGTTCACGAGTTAAGGGCTTAAGTCGCGCGCGTGTATTTCTGTTCGTCTGGCCTGAGTCGTTCACGAGTTAAAGGCCTGAGTCGTTCACGAGTTTAAGGCCTGAGTCGTTCTCGAGTTAAAGTGTTAAGTCGTTCTGGGTGTTCTGCCTTCGCTAGGTCGTTCGCGAGTTAAGTGATAAGTCGTAGCTCGTATTTGAGCTTAAGTCGTAGCTCGTATGGCTCTTAAGTCCTAGGTCGTTGGCTTTTAAACCGTTAAGTCGTATGACCTTAAGTCGTAGGTCGTCCCCGACCTAACTCCACTAGGTCGTTCCAGCCTTAGCTCGTAGCTCGAATAGAAGATTAAGTCGTTAAGTCGTTCGCGAGTTAGTACTTGGTCGTTTGACCTGTTTTTCCCCTAGGTCGTTCGACCTGTTCTTCTGCTAAGTCGCGTGGCATTCTCCACTTAGGTCGTATGACCTTATCCCTTAAGTCGTAAGTCGCTTGCCTCCCTTAAGTCGTAAGTCGTTCGTGAGTTAGTACTTGGTCGTTTGACCTATTTTTCCCCTAGGTCGTTCGCGAGTTAGTACTTGGTCATTTGACCGGTTTGGCTTCTCGAGACCGCTTGCCTTCACTAGGTCGTACCCCGTATTACTCTGCGTAGGCAATCTCGTCTGAAAAACATTTATCAGAATTTCTACTTTGATGGTTTTGGGATTGACTTCTTTGGACTTTACTCACGTCTTCGAACGTGAATTGATTTGTTTCTACAATCGTTTTATGACTTGTCACTTTAAAGATATATGAAGGTTTCAATACTAATAGTAAATATCAAAAACTCTTTCATCAAAGCGATTTCAACACTATTTTAAATATCCAAAGTTCGTTTTCTCAAACCGATTTTCAATCTACTAGTATATACAAGCCTTTACTTCACTCGAATGAGAAATCGACTTAAACGACTTAGTAAAACGAGTGGTATGAAACGCTTGCGTTCACTTCGTCGGTTAGCTCTTGGACTTGTTCGATTGAACCCTTTTTGTGACAATTTCCTAGTGAAGATCTACAGTTTGTTCGTAAATATTTAAGTTAAGCAAGTGGTTATGGGACATGAAGCTAAACTCATATATTTACTAGCTTAGTGTGATTGACACTTCTTTATGATCGATGATGATCATTTTATGGTTTAGACTAGCAATGTGCGATGTCTCTTCGTCCGTGTGTCGGACTTGCCTTCGGGCCATCCGTGTGTTCGGAAAATTTAAATGGATAGCTTCCATGAGATAACTTCTCGTCCGTGTGTCGGACTTCCCCCTTTTAGTGATTTCTGGATTTCGTGTGTTGATTTCTGGGATTTGTTCTGGATTTCGTGTGTTGATTTCTGGATTTAGTGCTTCACCAACTTTTGTGATTTTCACTGATATGATATCAGGTTTTTGTGTATTGGTGAATTCGTGTGTCATTACCTTTTTATGTGTTTGGATCTTTGAGAAGATTCTTGTGACATTGATTAATCCCTTGTTGATTATCATTTACATACTTATAGTAGTATGCCATCATGGTTATTATATGTTTATGCCATACCCCTTATCCTATATCATGTCATCTGATATTTATAGTTAGACTGATCCGTTTATTATTTTCTTATAAATAATACTCGGGTCAGACCGAGATGTTACAGGTGCTTCTGCTCGACTTCTCTTCCGGATTACTCTGACTTTTGGCTAACTACTTAGATTAGTAGTTTTTGGATGTACACCTTTGAGATATAGACTCTATGTTGTGTACTTATTCTTTTGTATAGCACGTGATGCTATTCTTTTGTATTATCGTGGATCTTTCTGTCCACTACTCTGATGTACACTTTTATGTGTTATATATATTTATTCATATCTTCTTCCGCCTTTGTGATATGGATGTCTGTGACTGATTGTCGTTATGATTATTTCTATGTTTGTTTCCGAAGATTATATATAGCCACCGTGTGATAGCTTTGTGTTTGTATCGGTATGTCGGATTTCCTCCTTAAAAGATATGCATTCTATTCTATCTGACGTATCGATGCTCGCACAAAGAAGTTACATGGATGGTCGCTCCTCCACAGCCTTATTCTCCGCGCTAATTGACAGCACTACATCGTAGTGTTCTTGGTTAGCGTGGGTATAGAGGTGGGGCGTCACATTTTAAGTATGATCTATTTACTATTGTAACTAGTAATATAGATCATCAAATTTCATTTTTACTTTCATTTCAAAATCAAAATTGGATTAGCAAATGATGATGCAACTTGTGTTTATGTTGAATAAGAATAACTCATTTGCAAAAGCAACATAAGCTATCAAACCCACTTGTATAAACTTGCATCAAAATTTACTTTCATGAAGCATAGACAAAGAGATCATAAATCATGTAAATGTTGAAATTACATAATATTTGAGAGCTTCATTACCCCTAAATTGAAGGGTTTAGCTACTCATTTGTGGCATTGAAGCAACACTTGTAAATTTCAACATGAAAGAGCAAAGAAATGAAAACTAAGCAAAGGAAGAAAGAGAGATTAACTAGTAACTAATTGCATAAAAATTAAAGCTACACTACTTGCATAAATGTAAATCTAAGCTATGAACATTAAAGGAAAGAGAGCATAGAAAAAACATTAACAATAAAATAAAGAAAAGCATGTAGAAAAGAGAGAAGAAAGAGGCTTGGAATCCATTTTTATTTCATAGAACATTGAGCTTACAATTTGTTCTCTTAACTTCCTAAGTAAAATAAAAGAGTAGATCCCTATTCATGTACATAAGAGGGCTATTTATACATGCATAAAATCATAATTCTCTTTTTAGGAAGCTTCCCAAAATACCCTTGAGGTGGTGTAGCCTCCAAGTAATCATTAACATTCAATAATCCCCCACTTAATATGTACATGAAGCTTTAAGTCCTTTTAGCACGTGCTTAGCTTCTAATTGGAAGTTAGGTAAGTGGGTGGGGTCCTCCATGATCTTGTACTTTGAATTATTTCCTTCTTCTTATCTTTGTATTCATTTGTGCATGCATGTATCTTCATATAAGCCTCTTCCATATGCATCCAAATTCCTATAAAAATCATCAAAAATGTCCAAGTAAAAATTCTCAAATTTACACATGCACAAAAATGACCAATTTGCCCCTGAATGAAGATGAAAATATGATGATTTTAAAAATAATTGAATTTTGGTTTTAACATGTACACATGCCCAAATATGATGTTTATTTAAAAAAAGAGATAAAATATGGATGTAAATATATGCACATTTACGTGCACATCAAATACCTCCACACTTATCTTTTTATTCGTCCTCGAATAAAGGAAAACTAAGATAAATCCGTTTTCGTAGGGAGCACGATTGCATTGAGCGTATGCAACAAGCCATTAAACCTCTGGGTGTCCCCAGTAGGACGAGTGTTGTCTCGTGATGGTTTTCAGCGGATACTACCCACAAAATCCATATGCAAAGTGAAAATATTTACAAAATGCAAGATTTATTTACAATGGGATGAATGCAAGTTCTTGAAAATATTTACAAATGACGGATTTACTCTTAAATCGACACAAAGAAGTTAAATATAAGTCTTGGTCATTATCTTGAAAATTTAAGTCATTACTCATCAAAACTTCCAACAAAAATCAAGTTACCATAGCAAATAGACAATAGTTTAACTCGATGTTTCGGTTGATAACAAAGTGTAACTATGAAATAAATCCTTAGTTGATTATCAAAGTTTATTAAAGTGGTATTTTCATTTCTTTTCAATAACAAATCAAATCAAATAAGTAAAAATAGTGCTAGGATTTCAATTGCTTGCTCTCTTAGTATTTGTAAGAAAACAAAATTACACACCTAGCTTAGGTAAACTGAGGCCAGATATACCACCCATGCACTGCCTTTCGGGCTTATGTGAGGGGAGTACAGAGCATGGCGAGTGCACACACTTTCATGCATACACCTATCGACCATAGGTGGTTTTTATTAAGTCTGTTCTTTTTTTTTCATGTGTTCCATACATGCATAACCGTGAGGACTTTTAAATGAGTATGAAAGCACATAATTAAAGATTCCAAGTAATTCACCCATGTATAACCGTGAGGACTTTTAAATGAGAGTGAATACTTTGGATGTTATTTTTTTATATATATTTTTAAGAGAGAGAGAGTTTTGCAAAATTATCTTAGCACCATTTAACTTAGAAGACAAAAATGTTATATCCTTTACTTTAAATTTACCACTTTTTAAACAAAGATTTTCAATTAGAACATACTTCATAATTAACATAGATGAACCTTCCTATATACCAGTTAAACCATTGTTATTTGTAATCAAACTTCATTTTTATTTTTGTTAAGACAAACAAATTTTCAAAAATTTCAATATATTAACCAAAACTTATAATTAACCCATAGTGTTTCTTCAAAAATAAATCAAAATGGTAAAAAGAAAATGTTTTTGAGATATAGAAGTTTTGAGATTTTTTTTTTGAAGTAAGAAGATGAAAATTCAAAAATGCCATGAAAAACCATGAAAAAATAAAAAAATGAAAATGAGACTCCCCCTCACACTTAATTTTGACTGTGTCCCCATAGTCAATGCATGATATAATGAGTGTAATGGGAAAAATATGTACATATTTACAAAAGAGGGTTAACATTCTTACTAGACGTAGCTTGGCTCATGAAGGATCATGAGCTCCTCCTCTTGGTTATTTGGCAATTCCAAGAAAGGTTTCAAACGATGACCGTTGACTTTGAAAATTGATCCATCCCCGGGGTTTTCTATTTCTACGGCACCATGTGGAAAAACAGTTCGTACCACAAATGGTCCTGTCCATCTTGATTTAAGTTTCCTCGAAAATAAATGAAGTCTCGAGTCATATAAAAGAACTTTCTGGTTAGGCGAAAACGTTTTCTTAGGATTGACTTGTCATGAAAAACTTTTGTTCTTTCTTTGTAAATTTTCTCGTTTTCATACACGTCATTCCTAAGTTCTTCTAGTTCGTTGAGTTGCAATTTCCGATTTTCGCCAGCTTTTTCAAGGTCAAAGTTTAAGTTTTTTATTGCCCACAACGCTTTGTGTTCGATTTCAACGGGTAAATGGCAAGCTTTACCGTAAACTAAACGAAATGGTGACATCCCAAGGTTAGTTTTAAAAGCAGTACGGTAAGCCCAAAGCGCGTCGGTAAGTTTCTGAGACCAATCTTTTCGATTTTTGTTGACAGTTTTCTCCAAGATTTGTTTTATTTGTCGATTTGAAACTTCAACTTGGCCACAAGTTTGAGGATGATACGGAGTGGATAACTTGTGGGTTATCGAGTATTTTTTCATTAAAATTTCAAAAGAACGGTTGTAAAAATGGGTCCCGTTATCACTGATTATTGTGTGAGGTGTGCCGAACCTCGAAAAGATGTTTTCTTTGAGAAATTTCACAACAATTTTATGGTCGTTGGTTTTTCAAGGAACAGCTTCGACCCATTTTGAGACGTAGTCAACAGCGAGAAGGATATACAAGTTTCCAAAAGAATTGGGAAAAGGTCCCATAAAGTCGATACCCCAAACATCGAAGATTTCGATGGTAAGAATGGGGTTTAGAGGCATCATATCTCGTCGAGAAATTCGTCCAAGCATTTGACATCGATCGCAAGTTTTACAAATTTCGAATGAGTCTTTGAAGAGAGAAGGCCAATAGAAACCACACTGAAGCACCTTTTCCGCAGTTTTTCGAGGACCAAAATGTCCACCGCACGCTTGATCGTGGCAAAACGAAAGAACACTCCTTATCTCATTATCCGGAATGCAACGTCGGATGATTTGGTCGGGACAATATTTGAACAAGTATGGATCGTCCCAATAGAAATATTTCACTTGGGACATGAATTTGTATTTGTCCTGTTTGGACCACGATGAGGGAGTTTCTTTAGTGACTAAGTAGTTCACTATATCAGCGTACCATGGGTCAATAGAAATTGAAAGGAGTTGTTCGTCGGGAAAGTTTTCATTGATCGGCAAAGAAGATGGTGCGTTCGGAAGACGAGACAAGTGATCGGCTATGACATTATTGAATCCTTTTTTGTCCTTGATTGTAATGTCAAATTCTTGAAGTAAAAGGATCCAACGAATCAAGCGGGATTTGGCATCCTTTTTAGAGAAGAGATATCGAAGTGCGGAGTGGTCCGTGTACACAGTAATGTGTGACCCTATCAAGTATTGTCGGAATTTTTCGAGAGCAAAAACGACAGCTAGAAGCTCTTTTTCGGTTGTTGTGTAGTTGAGTTGAGCATCGTTCAAAGTCATACTCGCGTAGTAAATCACGTGAAGGATCTTGTTGATGCGTTGTCCTAAGACAGCACCAACAACAAAGTTTGAAGCATCACACATTATCTCGAAAGGAAGATCCCAATTGGGCGCACAAATGATTGGAGCAGAAATGAGTTCACTCTTAAGACGTTCAAAAGAAGAGATACAATCAGAGTTAAAATCGAAAGGAACGTCTTTTCCAAGAAGAGTCGTCAAAGGGCGAGCAATTTTGCTAAAGTCTTTCACAAAGCGTCGGTAAAAGCCAGCGTGTCCAAGAAATTATCGAATGTCCTTAACAGTTTTGGGAATGGGTAGATTTGCAATAACATCGATTTTCGCTTTATCTACCTCAATGCCTTTATTTGAGATGATATGTCCAAGGACTATGCCTTGTTTGACCATAAAGTGGCATTTTTCCCAATTCAAAGTCAAATGTTTTTCTTTACATCGATTTAGAACCAACTCGAGATGATGTAAACATTGGGAAAAAGAATCGCCAAAGATTGAGAAATCGTCCATAAAAACTTCTAGAAAGCGTTCAATCATGTCGGAAAAGATTCCAACCATGCATCGTTGGAAAGTCGCAGGAGCGTTACAAAGTCCGAATGGCATACGTCGATAAGCAAAGGTACCAAATGGACAGGTGAAAGACATTTTCTCTTGATCTTCGGGAGCGATAGGAATTTGGTTATAGCCGGAATAACCGTCAAGGAAGTAGTAGAATTCATGGCCGGCTAAACGTTCGAGCATTTGGTCGATAAATGGAAGAGGGAAATGATCCTTACGTGCTGCGGCATTTAGTTTTCGATAGTCAATGCAAACACGCCAACCCGTTTGAGTACGAGTTGGAATAAGTTCGTTAGCGTCGTTTTTTATGACGGTAAGTCCGGACTTTTTAGGCACGACATGAATTGGGCTAACCCATGGGCTATCGGAGATGGGGTATATGATACCGTTATCGAGGAGCTTAAGAATTTCGTCACGAACCGCATCTTTCATTTTTGGGTTAAGCCTCCGTTGTGCATCACGAGTGGGTTTGGCTTCTTCAATCAAATGAATGCGATGTTGGACAATAGCAGGGCTAATTCCCTTAATATCGGTAATGGACCACCCAATTGCTTCTCTATTTTTCAAAAGAATAGAGAGAAGAGAAGCTTCTTGGTCAAGAGAAAGATTGTTAGAAATGATGACAGGACAAGTTTCGTTTTCACCTAAGTAAGCGTACTTAAGGTGATCGGGAAGTGGTTTGAGGTCCAACTTCGAGAGTTTTTCGATTGCAGAATTGGGTTGAGATTCAGATTCAACTTGAAGTGATTCAAAGGGAAGAGTGTATTCAATCTTGTTGGGAATTTTATAAAATAATTTTTCGTACTCGGCCTCGCGTTCATCGTTAAGATCAAGTGTCTCGTTTTCAAAGTTTTCGTGAATGGCACTAACTTCCAATGCTTGGTCACGAGGTTCATTTGATTGGCTTTCAAGATTGAAAATGTTAAGATCCAAAGTCATGTTTCCAAAAGAAATTTTCATAGAACCGTTACGACAATTGATTAAGGCGTTTGAGGTGGCTAAGAATGGCCGGCCTAAAATCAATGGAATTTGACTCGCAGGATTTGTAACTGGTTGTGTTTCGAGAACGATAAAATCAACTGGGAGTATGAATTGCCCAACTCGAATGAGCACGTCCTCGATTTCTCCCACGGGTTTCTTAATCGAGCGATCGGCAAATTGAAGCGTGACTTTTGTGGGTTTGAGCTCACCTAAGCCTAATTGTTCGTAAACGGAGTATGGAATCAAATTGACGCTCGCGCCTAAGTCAATCAAACATTTGTTAATTGTCTTGTCTCCAATTATACATGAAATCGTAGGGCAGCCAGGATCTTTGTATTTGACGGGCATGGATTGGGACAAGACTTCACTAAGACTAGCGGCTAAGAAGACCTTTTTGGGTACTTGAGTGTGTCGCTTTTGGGTACACAAGTCCTTAAGAAATTTCACGTAAGTGGGGACTTGCTGAACGATGTCAAGAAGCGGGATATTCACTTTCACTTGTTTAAAAATTTCCAACATCTTTTCCATTTGGTCCGAATGTTTCTTGGGACGGAGACGATGTGGAAATGGAACACGATACTCGGTAGGCAGGTCTACCCGAGCAGAAGAAGAATAATTTGGATTGGCATTTGATTCATCGTTTTGCTCCACGTTCTGTTCAGATTCGTTCGTTGTTTTAGAAGTGTCGAGAGAGGTTTCCGGTAAATCGTTTGGATTAACGACTTGATTATCGATTTGTTTACCGGAACGGAGAGTTGTGATAGCATTCAATTGGGTGACATTGTTATCTTGAACAACATGGGCTTGATTTGAATTTGTATTTTAATTTCTGGGATTTGGAAGGGGCTGACTTGGGAATGTTCCGCGTTCGCGTTCACTTACGGAAGTGGCTAATTGACTCATTTGCATTTCGAGTTTTGCAATCGATTGGTTTGTGTTTTGCATATATGAAGTCAATAAGTTTTGCAAATTGCTATTTGATTGAAGGCTTTGAGTGGTTGCTTTAGCTAACGTTTCAAGAGTTTTCTCAAGTGAAGTTAAACGTTTATCGTCTTGGGAAGGATGAGCCGAATTTGGTTGAAAATTTGATTGTTGCGGTTGATTATGAGATGGACCCGTAAAGTTTGGTTGAAAATTGTTGGGTTGAAAGGAAGGATTCGAAGCATTATTCGGAAATGTTTGCAAATTGGGACGAATCGTATTCGTGTTGGGATTGTTTTGGTTCCACGCAAAATTGGGATGGTTTCTCCAACCAGGATTGTACGTTGGAGAAAACGGGTCGTTTTTGGCTTTATTGAAAGCATTGATTTGTTCGACAGAGTTGGGACACTGATCGGCTATATGATTAGGATCGTTGCATTTATAACACATCGGTTGGGAAGCTTGGTTCATTTGATTTGATGAGAAAACGTTATCGAATTTTTTAATCATTGCGTCGATCTTTGCTTCCAAAGCAACAGAAGATCCTATTGAGTTTGCACTCGATCGTGAGTAAATTGATTTTTCGTTCGATCGTTCCCATTGGGATGATTTTTCAGCAAGGTTTTCAAGAAATTGCCAAGCATCGTCGTGATGTTGTGCAAGAAAGTTGCCTTGGCACATTGATTCGAGCATGGTACGTGAGCTATTTTCGAGTCCATCGTATAAAATTTGGCAAATCGTCCATTTTTCGAAATTATGGTGTGGACATTTTATCAAGAGCTCTTTGAATCTTTCAAAATATTTTCCGAATGGTTCTCCCTTGAATTGATGAAAGTTTACAATTTCGTTTCAGATTCTACTCGTTTTTTCCAAAGGGTAGAACTTTTTTAAGAAAGCTTTTACGAATTCTTCCCACGTTTTAATCGAGTTCGATGGTAAGCTGTACAACCATTTTTCAGCGTAATCCGTAAGAGCGAATGGGATTAATCGAAGTTTGATTCCGTCATCAGAAAGTTGTTGGAGTTTAATGGTTGCACAAACTTGTTCGAATTTAGTCAAGAAGATGTATGGATCATCGTGTTCGAAATTGCCAAATTTCGGAAGAGTGGCAATATGGTTTGAGTGAATTTCGAAATGGTTACCCGTAGGGGCGGGTAACGTGATGCAAGATGGAATAGAAACTCTATCGGGAAAGATTCTATCCATAAGAGTTCGAGGGGCGTTTTCGTTTGCCATTTCGGGAGGATCGTCCGTTCGAGTTAAACGGTTTGTAGAAGGGTCGCGAGTCCAACGATTTGTTGTTGTGTCACGATTCCACGTACTCATGCACAAGTGAAAGTCGAAAAGAGAAAGAAATTAGGAACGAGTTTGGAGAATGAAAGAAGTTTTGAAAACGTTTTTGTTTTTGTTTTTTTTAAAGGAAGAAAACTATTTATCAAGTGAAATTCCATTTCAAAAGAGAAGTTTGATTTTTGTTTTGTTTTTGGTTTTTCAAATTTTTATATGTTTTTTTTTCAAATATTTACCAAAGGGATTTTTTTTAGAAAATGGAAATTTGATTTTTTTTTTGGATTTTTGTTTTTGATTGAAAAATTTCAAAGGAAAGGATTTTAAAAGGATTTTTTTTGAATTAAAAACTAAGTTAAAATTTACAATTTTTTTTTTGGTTTTTGGATTTTTGATTTTTTTTGTTTTTTTTAAATATGCATGAACTAATGCAACTAAATGAATGCAAAGGACTTAATTACAATTTTCTATCCTTACTAGCTCCTAACCCAAAATTGTATAATCACACTTTGTCTTAAATCAACAAAAATATTTCTCAGCCAGGTAACGGACAGGAGTTATCGGTGCACCACGAATCACCGTAGCAATGCAACCGAAGGTTTAAATACCTTCAGAGGAACAACCAGTATAATATTTACGTATCACCGTAATTTTTAGAACTGGTTATTACTCTGCCGTAGCCTAGACACCAAGAAATAAAATCGTTCAAATAAAACAATTGTGAAGATACAATTAAGCCCTAGATGAGCCCGCGACACCCTTAAGTCGAATGTCTAACCTTTATTATTAGTCAAATTCTACGATGAGATGTGTTTGTGGGCTAAGGAAAGGGTGATGAAATCCCTCACCTTATGTGAATTGGGGTATTGCCCTTAGAAAAGAAAATAAGATGAGATGGATGCAAAACAAAAATTAAACGTGAATTTACAATGCAACTAAAATGAAGTTTGTTTTCGTTTTTGGATTTTGAATTTTTTTTGTATATAATTGCAAATGCAAGCAACCAACAATGCACTAGAGATGAAAGCACAATACCAGAGCTTGCAGATTATTAGCAATTTTTTTTAAGCGGCAATTTTTTTAAGCAAGGCAAAGCAGTTTATTTGGGCAAGCACTTCTTCCTTTTGGAATTTCTGCTTTGACAACCTGAGATGAAACACAAGATATATTCAACAATTTTTATTATTATTATTATTTAGTATGTTTATCAAAGATGAAAAACAAAATAAGCGAAAAACAAAAACAAGTGAAAACAAATGGAAAATGAAAATTAAACAAAGTTGAACTTTTTTTTTTAAAATTTTTTTGGAAAGGAAACTCAAAAGTAGCGTTTTACTTTAAAAAAATTTGGTTTTTGTTGTTTTTTTTAAATAAGAAAAGATAAACACATTAAACAAACTCTTTTTTTTTTGGAAATGTTGAAAAATAAATAGCTTCCACCACAAAACCCCCTTTACTTTTTAAACTTAAAACAATATCAAAAACAGAGCCTGGCCCGTATAACCCAAAGCCTATTATCCCCTTCAAACCAAACCCGCAAAAAAAAATTGCCCAAAGTTTATCCTTTTTTTTTTGTTAAAACAAAACACAATAACTACCAGCAAAATAAAAGAAAGCCTATTTCTCGAATCAAACACAAAAAATCGAAGTCGAGTTCTCGATTCACGTTTTAGTTGTAGTATCGAAGGCGAAGGGGCGAGTTGGCTACTGCTTCGATTTTAGGTTTAGCTAATGTCGTATATCGATTTGAAGTCGCGGTTGCAGTGGGTTGTTGGATTGTTAAAAATCAAATCTTGGGTGTTCGATTGAAGTCGAGTTCGACTGAGGATTGATGGAGAATGAAGGGGGTAATTTGCGGAGGTTTGAGTTAAGGCGATTTGATGGCTGGTGATTTGGTTGTGGGGTGGTAAAGGCGTCGCGGTCCTGAGGCAAAGGAGGAGCAGTAGTTTCGAGGCTTGATTGAGGCGAAGTTGGAGGAAGAACAGTGGGAAGAAAATGAAGGCCTGCGAGGTCGATTTTGGGTGTGTTAGTAGTTGACAGAAGTGGTTGGGGTATGTGGTGGTGATGGGAAGTTGTGGTGGAAGGTCTGTTCAAAGCAGTGAGTTAATGTGCTTCAGGCGATTGTTGGAGATGGTGATATGAATGTAACAGGTTATAGGCAGTGTTTTCGTTTTGGATGGTTGGGTTGGTTGCTGTGATACGTGATGCGGTTGAGTTTGATGGAAAGTATTGGCAAGGGGTGTGCAGGTGGAAGACTTTGCAATTGGTTGTGTTGCTTTGTTAGCTGTGAACTTTTGCCGCAGGTGAAGGAGGAGGCTGTTTTGGTGGTCGAGTTTTTTTTAATGGTCTATGCAGTGTGAAGTGTCTGAGGTGGTAAGGGGAGTGTGCAGTAAGATAATGGTGGGGAAGTGGTTGTGGTAGATGATGGATGAAGTAGTTTGAGTTGTAAATGATCGTTTGCGATGATGTTGTACTGGTAGAAATGTGACAGACAGTGTTGAATTCGTCAGTAAGGTGATGCACTGGTACGGAGGGAGTTTGAATGAATTGAGATGAATCACAGTGCAGGCAGCACTTTGGCGAAGTTTCTGGGGTTGTGGAGTGCAAATGGTATGTCTTGAAACATGGATAGTTTAGGCATAGAGAGTGGGTGGTGAATGTGCACAGTATGAAATGGCTTTCAGGTGGTGGGTTGTAGCGATGTTTTGGAGTTTGTTTGTATTCGATTTGCAGTAGAGGTTGGAAGCAACAGTTTTCGGGGATGGTTCGTGATTGGAGATGGCTTTTGTATGAAGATGGTAAAATGATGGGATGCAGTTGTACTGGAATGCTGCAGTGATGGTTGGTCTGTTTTGATAAAGTGGAGTGTAAGTGATGGTATGTGCAAGTGTAGGAACTGTTGAAGTTGAACTAGTCAGAGGCAGGTGCTATGTGGTAGGGGATGTTGGTGAATTGGGTTCGGTGATGTTGTGAGTGGAGATGTGGAGATGATGAAGTGCAACAGAGATGGTAATGAAATGAGGCGGGTTTGGTTCAAGTGGGAGATGGTGAAATTCTGTGGCAATGTAGGTGTACTGTGGTTTGTGTAATGGTGATAAGGAGATGGTGCAGCAGTAATGTGGTGAATGTTGCACTGTTTTGGGTGATGAATGATGGGGTTACTGTTGTAGACAGTTTGGTTGTAGACAGTTTGGAAGGGGGTATTTGTGATATGGAATGGGCAGAAGTGAGTTGTTTTCTCTGGTGATGTTTGTGGAACAGCAACAGTGTAGTGAAGGGAGTTTACAGAAAATGTAAATGGTGTAATGGTGGTTGTGGCTGTCAAATGTAGTAATGAGGAGCAGATAGTTTGCCTTGTTGAGGCAATGTGTTGTAGTGATTTGTTTGAGAGGAGAAGGATGAGGCAGCTGTAAGAGTCAGGAAGTTATGATTAGATGGCTGGAAATGACAGTACAGGGTGGTCGATGGGTGTGGAAGAGATGGAAGGATAGCAATTGCAAGTTCAGGTGAACTGGAATGGATAGGCAGAGATGAACTGTGCAGGCAGAGGGGTTATAAGAGTTGTGCACTGCAAACAGAAATCAAAGAATAAAGAAGTTCAAGCAGAGAGAAGAGAAGACAGTGCAATGTAACAGTGTGGTTTTTTTTATGTAAATTGTGAAATGAAATGCAGATTGTAAACGAAATGGAAATAAAATGTTTTTGTTTTTGTTTTGTAATTGTGAATGTTTTTTTTGTAATAGAAGAGAAAATGCAAGTGCAAATAAACAACAATAAGCACACAAACAAAAATGAAAATAAAAATCACACAAACACAAATTTTTTTGTTTTTGTTTTTTTAATGCGCACACACACAAAACAAACACACAAAATCAAACAAAACTAATCCGAAGAATAGAAAATTAAAGTCGAAACAAATCCCTGGCAACGGCGCCAAAAACTTGTTCGGACGGCTAAATGTCTATCGAGTTAGAAAATAGCTGAACGAATTTTGAAATAAAATTTACCGCAAGCGCACGGCGTACACTTTGTAGTACGTGGCGAATACGGGTCGATCCGCAGGGAATTGATGAGATTTTAAGATATTCTATTCAATCAAATTAGACCAAAGAGAGATGAAGTTGTTAACTACAAAAAAGAAGCTAAAGCTAAAATTAAAATGTGATTTAAAAAACTATTAAACTAGAGAACAATTTAGAGGCAAATCCACTTTAATATTTTTGTAAATCAACAAACATAGAATTTATGATCTCTAACTTTGATATTAAGTGAAATAAGTGTTGCATTTATCATAAGTATGGTTTGTTTATGTTATTAATTAACATAACTCAAACCATCAAACTATAATACAACAATTATACCACTTATAATTCTCATGAAAATGAAGCCAAAGCAAAAGTTATTTTAAGTATGATCTATTTACTATTGTAACTAGTAATATAGATCATCAAATTTCATTTTTACTTTCATTTCAAAATCAAAATTGGATTAGCAAATTATGATGCAACTTGTGTTTATGTTGAATAAGAATAACTCATTTGCAAAAGAAACATAAGCTATCAAACCCATTTGTATAAACTTGCATCAAAATTTACTTTCATGAAGCATAGACAAAGAGATCATAAATCATGTAAATGTTGAAATTACATAATATTTGAGAGCTTCATTACCCCTAAATTGAAGGGTTTAGCTACTCATTTGTGGCATTGAAGCAACACTTGTAAATTTCAACATGAAAGAGCAAATAAATGAAAACTAAGCAAAGGAAGAAAGAGAGATTAACTAGTAACTAATTGCATAAAAATTAAAGCTACACTACTTGCATAAATGTAAATCTAAGCTATGAACATTAAAGGAAAGAGAGCATAGAAATAAACATTAACAATAAAATAAAGAAAAGCATGTAGAAAAGAGAGAAGAAAGAGGCTTGGAAGCCATTTTTATTTCATAGAACATTGAGCTTACAATTTGTTCTCTTAACTTCCTAAGTAAAATAAAAGAGTAGATCCCTATTCATGTACATAAGAGGGCTATTTATACATGCATAATACCCTAATTCTCTTTTTAGGAAGCTTCCCAAAATACCCTTGAGGTGGTGTAGCCTCCAAGTAATCATTAACACTCAATAATCCCCCACTTAATATGTACATGAAGCTTTAAGTCCTTTTAGCATGTGCTTAGCTTCTAATTGGAAGTTAGGTAAGTGGGTGGGGTCCTCCATGATCTTGTACTTTGAATTATTTCCTTCTTCTTATCTTTGTATTCATTTGTGCATGCATGTATTTTCATATAAGCCTCTTCCATATGCATCCAAATTCCTATAAAAATCATCAAAAATGTCCAAGTAAAAATTCTCAAATTTACACATGCACAAAAATGACCAATTTGCCCCTGAATGAAGATGAAAATATGATGATTTGAAAAAT
This sequence comes from Allium fistulosum, assembly GCA_030737815.1. NCBI lineage: Eukaryota > Viridiplantae > Streptophyta > Magnoliopsida > Asparagales > Amaryllidaceae > Allium > Allium fistulosum. The sequence goes on along the minus strand of CM060904.1, from coordinate 283,328,743 downwards.
AATTGAATTTTGGTTTTAACATGTACACATGCCCAAATATGATGTTTATTTAAAAAAAGAGATAAAATATGGATGTAAATATATGCACATTTACGTGCACATCAAGCACAAACACTAATAACAGTGGAAATAAAACATTAATATAACGCCAAAACCTCATGTTTCGTCTTCGGCTTACATTATTCGACCTTCTCAAAAGCAGCCCGTCTAAGCCTGCTCAAATAAGTACCTATGAGTTTATAGAGAAAACAAGAATAAAAACATAGTTCAGATATAAAGTTTGGTATGAGTAACATATTACCCTAAACAAGAAAAATCGAGAGAAACCGCTCCATTAATGTGCGGGATGGGTTTTCCCCTTTACAATACCAAAAAAATAAATTATCCAAATTACAAACAAACCTAAATTATTGGTCTATTTAATTAAATGTCAAGATAAGATAGTAAGGCTAACAACCGAAAGCCATATCTCAATTTGTTTCACAGAAATACCACGGTATTTCTATATAATCTGAAATACCCTACTCTTGACTACCATGAAGGCTTTACATACTTTTATGGTAGATATACATTATTAAAGTTCTACCATTCAGCTACCAATAAGGTCTTATGCCTATATACTATATACATTTACACTTAGTTCTTTGCTACCACTAAGGCCTTATGCCTATTTACAATATACAATTACACTTAGTTCTCGGCTGCCACTAAGGCCTTATGCCTCGTCTTTCTAGGTTGCCACTTAGGCTTTACACCAATGATTTTGTATTTTAGCTGCATCTTAGACCTTACACCTACTTTGCTTATGGTTCCTAGGCTACCACTTTTAACCTTACGTCTTCTTCCATTCCCTTGGTTGCAACTCAAGCCTTACACCAATTGCTTTCGTAGTCTAGACGGTTGCCTCTTTAGGTCTTATACCAATGCTTTTCAGTTTCATTTGCCACACAAGCCTTGCAACTATGCTTTCATCTTTTGGTTCCCACATAGGCCTTATACCCTTACTGTCGGTTCCCCGACTGCTACCACAAGTCTTATGTCCACTGCAGATCATTCTACCTAACTATTCACTATTAGGCTTTTTTCTTACCTATTAAATAAGCTAACGTTTCGACTAACCTCCTTTCGGATATTAATGTTACTTGTTACATTATCACCAATATCTCGGGTTTTATCTTGGCCTCAACTTTTATTTTCTTAACATCTCTACTCAAGTCATTATATTTGAGGTTCTTGTTTATTTAAGTTTTGGTTCAGCTCTACCCCTTTTGGCATTGCCCTACGGTACATGTTGCTAACCGTTCCTACACATTTGCCAATAACATTCTATGTGTCGACTTCTAGTTCATTTGACTTAGTCCTTGCTGACCATTATTAGTACATTGTTGACATGTTCAGCATAAAAGTGGATCTGGTCTATTAACCCAATTATAAAATAGTTATTTCATTAAAATAACTTTCGGGAATAGCTATTTGCCTTTCGGCTCTTTATTATAGCCTTGACCATGCTTATTTTCTTTCAAAATTTGCTCAATTTATTCCAGAATTTATATAGTAAAATTAATCAAGTTTGATTTTCCTCATAGCTAGCCAATTTCTCCCAACATACAAATCTTAATTAATTCATAGCAATTTATCTACTTACGGAAAATTCTATTAGTCAAAACTGTTATCTAAAATGTGTTCTTATCCTTGTGTTAAATCCCCGTATCAACAAACAAGTAAAATAAGGATACAGCTGCAAGGGATACATGGAAAGAAACAGGATCAGAGAAATATATTACTCATCTCGATTTCCTAGTTAATCAAGTCTCTAGTTTCCTTAGCTTTAAATCATTTTCTACTTTTTTTTTCCTTTTTCTTATTTAGGCCGCAACCACCATTAAAGAGCTCAAACTTTTGTTTTTGTTTTGAGCATAATAAGATGAAAAGTGGGAGGTGGTTATCTTTACTTCAAAAGAATAATTGGTCACCGACCCACTATTCCATTTTCTTATAAATTAGTTACCTCTAACTGTTGCATTTAATTCGCATTAACTTAGATTTTCAACTCGAATTTTCCTAGTATCAATTGATTCACCCAAGCATATTTAATTCTCATAATTAGTTACTAAATTATTTATTTATTAATTTATATAACATTGCTAGTTCGGTTAGGATATATTTACTAGCCCGTCTGGTGTCTCACTATGCTTTGATCAAAATTATTGTTATTAGTTAACACGTCTTCGCCAACATCATTACCCTCTCTAGGTATCATTTAATCCCGTTGCCACTAAGGTGATGTTAGCATATTTTAATCACATTTTAGTATGTTTTTAGAGCATTTGCATAAGTACATAACAATACATAAATACTTTAAAGCATATAACGATGATGATAACGTACATACAATAGACAATTAATTAGATAACATACAACACAACTTGGATAACATAGAATGAAATAATAAGTACTACATAATATACATTACATAGTTTATTAAATTATACAAAGAGTTATTAAACATCCCTCACCAATTTTAAAAATATTTATTTAATAATATACTATAATTAAACGGCTTGTGGAAAATAATTAGAAAATGGTAGCTATATATCTCTTTTAAATATCTTATAATGGTTAATAAATACAACATTTATTTTTAAAATAATTAAATTACCTCAACTAATTTTTCTAATTCAATATTTAAAAGTTAACTCCTTCCAAAGATTTTAAAGTATACAATTGAAATATTCAATTACTTTGCTCCAAAGCTATTTAGATATTCAACGTTCAAAATAATTTAAATAAAAATAATTTTCTTTCTATATATAAAATTATGTTTCTAAATGTTCATTTTCTAATTTTTTAATTTTTTTAAGCAAATGACCTGGAGCTTCAACTCAGCCCATCCAGGCATGACAAATAGTGCTACCACCGGTGATCTGATGGTGAATCCATTAGTGGAAAGTCTAGAACACAAGTTCCAAGCTTCTCCTTTGTGCCAAACTTTCCTCTTTCCCCTATTTTGATTTTTACGTGATAACGGCATAGAAAATTGACAATACAATCATCAAATAAACATCCAATCAAAGTTTCAATGCACACAATCATTCATACAAAAATTCGGTAGAGTTATGTTTGTAGATTGGTGTAATTTAGAATTCATAATAAGCAGTAACAATCATTATACAGTTACCACAAGATACAATAATAATTCACTTAGCAAATCATCACAAATAGTCATAAACATGGCATTAAAGCTTCATAATGGCATAATATAACTCAGTTTCAAGCATGCATGGCATAAACTAGTTGTTACATTCACATAGTGTAAAAAATGAAGTTAAATTTTCCCATATCCTGCTCTAAAGCTCATAAAACTTCAACAATGATCTCTAACCAAAAACACAACATGATAAATATCTAAATTATGTAGCAAAAATAAGGAATAAATGGTTAGAAGAAGGTTAAAAGCCATTACCATTCGATTTTACACACTTTTGAACTATATTTTTGCTTAAAACTTGATTTTTAGGGTTAGGAGTATTGAGGGGCTGCCATGAAGAATAGAACTTTAAAAAATGAAAGCAATTTCCTTTGCCGAAATGAATTAGAGGATGGGATTTTGTGTGGAGTTAGTAACCATATTTAGCATATTTGGTAAATAAAATGAAATACTTTCGTATATAAAAGGTTTCATGTTTATTAAAACTAGTTTCATCAAATTTTAACATCATACAATTTAATTCAGTCTCACCAAAGTTTAATTCTAGCAATATTTACCTCAAAAAATACTTTATAACTCATTTTTGAAACTTTAAGATAGTGAAAACATCTTTGTATTACTATTTGTTTATTTATAAATAAAAATATACAGGTCATTATAGTTTATCCCATATAATTTAGTTTAAAACATTTTAAGATTTATTTAAACATCAGACAACATTTCAAACCCATATTAGCAACTTTTGAAACAATATATTACATTAGTTTCACTGCTAGTTTATTTATTAATAAAAATATGCACTAACCTATATTTTAACAAAATTTAATACCAATACAATATAAAATTATACTTAGACTTATTTATAAAATATTTCTTCTTGCTAACTCACCATAAAACATTTTTATTAAACATAAATGAATTTTTATTCACTAATTGAACTTAAATAGCCATAATTAATAATTTCACTTTAGTTATCTATGAATCAGATTATAAGATTAATTTAATCCGAAATATTGGGTGTAACTCTGTAATTGGTTGTTATAGATAAATACAATATGACAATTAGTTATAAGTTTGGGGAAATAATTAATTGAGAATAAGTTAAAAAGTGTAATTATGGAGTAAATAAGATCATTTATAAATTTGGGGTGATATCTGTAATAATCATAGTTGGTGAATTATATTTAAATTAATGTGTAAATTTTAGTAAAGTTATTATTTATGAATTTCTTAGGAAATTCATAAATAATAACAAAAAACCATATTTTTAAGTGAATTTGAGAAAGTTATTATATTTATTAAGTAAGTGGAATTTAAACATGATATGAATTTTGGTAAAACTATTATTATTTTTGAGTTATACAATAATAACTAAATGAAAGTGAATTTAGTGATAATTGTATGAGATAAATAATAATATTGAGCTTTTTAGAAAATTTAATGAGTATTTTTACTATCTTTGGGTAAGTAATAATATGATTACTATTACGAGGTTTATTGGGAAATGATATTATTATTGTTTAAAGTGGATAGTAATGAGTGGTATTTAGATTAATAATAAAGAGATATTTTAATAAATATTTTGAGTTAAATTATTATTATTATTTTCGAGATAGATAATCGTTTGAGTATTTTAAAAGTGAAATATTATATTTTTGAGATGGCTAATTTAGATTATTATTATTATTTTGGTTTAAAAATAATAGAGTGATTTAAAAAGGAGATTTATGGAAAGACCACTATTTTGGAAAAAATAATAACATTGTGTTTTCAAAGAGAATTTGTGACAACTACTACTATTTTTGGAAAGTAATAATATGATGTTTCAATCCATTTAAAGTAAAGAGATGTTATTATTTGGGATAAATAATCATAAAATGATGTTGGTATTTGAGGTAAAATATTATTACTTTTAAAGTCATTAAATAATAATTGAATGATTTACATTATTGTTCAAAGTAAATTGAAAATGTTTGAATAAACAATAATAAAATGATTTTACTATGTTAGGAATGGAGTATTTTTCATCTATTATTGTTCATTTGTTGTGTGAGCCAGTGTTCACCATTATAGAACACACTATTTAGGAACCTATTTACTATTTGTGATAATATACCTCATTGTATTTACCACCTGAGTAGGCAATTATTTTTTGAAGCAAGTAATTGCTATTTATTTGGTATATACTCGATGTTTGTATACATATAGTATTGTTTGTACTTACCATTTGCTAACATGTGTAAGCGTTAGTTTTTGCTAAAAGTTGTCATTGTTATTAGATGTATGGCTTGTTTTGTTAATACATATGGATTGATATATTTACTTCTATGTTGAACATTAGTGTTTGTTCGATACTTTTGGTTGGCATTGTTCAAAAGATGGTTTGGATGATTTTTGGTTGTGAACGTGTGTTGAAGCGTTGTTCCCTATTTTTGTACTATCATACTATTGATGATACATATGCCTATATTATTGTATGGACGCTCCAATAATAAATGTAATCTTGTGCTAACATTAATGACTGTAAAAGAAGAGAAGGTCTGGCTATGAAAGTAGAACTATGTGTATTTGATCTTGCAAGGTTACGTAGGTAGTCTTTTCCTTTGTAAGACTACTAGATCAATTAGGCTGGGTCGGAGTGCATAGTGTTATGGCATAGTCTAAATTAGTCGGTTATCTGTTTCCCCTTTCTTTTGTACTATTATTCTAAGGTTAGCAGATAAAGTGTAACACCCCTAATTTTAAATAACATTATTCAGGAGATTTAATTAGATAAATTACATAGAATAATGTAAAGATTAGAGTGATAAGGGGATTGCAATTTGAAAATTAAATAAAGGTCGTGCTTAATTAAATAAAATTAAAAGAATGAGTTTATGGAAATGGTTTCATAAGTTAACTAATAAGAGAATAAGGCAAGGGTATTATGGGAAATAGCCGTCCACCATAACCCTTAACCCCTAAACCCTTATTCCCATTTTTCATTTTCACAAGTTCATAATTATAAAACATAAACCAAAGAGCTCAAGCTAGCCATTACCTAGGGGAAAAGAGGAGAAAAATCAATCAAAAGCTAAGGAATCAAGCAAGGAAAATTAAGCAAGATCAAATCTCAAGTTCCTTATCCAAAGCAAGGTGAATAATAATCAAAACCATCTCATTTTTTTTTAAAAGAGCATTTGACTTTGGGTTTTAAGTTTAAAACCTTTATGATGATTTTAATGATGATATGCTTGGATTACATGATATGGTTGATTCAAACAAGTATGTTTGATAAATGTTTTATTTGATTTTAAGATTAAAATCATATATAATGGATTTCGAATGCCATAAGGATTTAAAATGTTATGTAAAACATTATTTTGGAGATGGGTTTAAATTTTCATAATTATCCAAGCTATGGATAATTTATTATAAACTTTTGAAGGAAGAAATAAATAATTGGGTTTAAAATTTATTTCAGCCGTTATATAAAGGATTTTGGGTTCGAAATTATATATGTTAGATAACATAGTAAAAGTGAATTATGTTGATTTTTGGGGATTTTTCCTAAGTAATTTACTATGTAAATTAAATTATTTATTTTGGAGGACTTAAATGTCTTAATTGTTTTGTTTAAGAGAAAGGCTACTTTGTAAATTATTTTAATTAATTCTAGATGAATTCGGCAGTCCTTTAGAAAATATTTTGGTAAAGATTATGGCAACCAATTATATTTTTACAAATAGGCAAGTTAGTTGAAAAGCATTTACTTAAAAAGGCAACAAAACAATTTTGTACAGATTTATCGTTTCGCCACTTCTAGTAGCAACCTTTAGACCCCATATCTCCGCCCGCAACCAAGTTGAAACCAATACACATTGTATCAATGCTTTGGTACATAGTGGATTGGAGAAAGGTGGAAGGTATAGAGTCAAAACCATGTTTCGAAGGGGTCAAGGCCATTTCAAATAGCTTTCGAAGGTCTTTGTTTTGCTTTCAAAAGAGATATCGCTTTCCTAGCTTTTAATGGATGCTTTCAAAAGGGTTGAATTACTTTTATATAGCTTTTGAAGGGGTTGCCGCCTCTTTGTTTAAAGGGTAGCTTTCGAATGAGTTGCTGTATATTATGTTTTAAAGAGAAGCTTTCGAAAGTGTAGTTTTGAACCAAGTCAAAAGTGTAGTTTCTCGAAAGTGTTTATTATGCTCGGATAAGTTATTAAAAGAGATCAATAGGTTCATAGTGATCCCATAAAACTATGACATGAGAGAAGTTATTAGAAAACCCAATAGGTTCATAGTCAGCCCATGAAAACTGTGATTGGAGAAAGTTAATGGTCGATACCAATAGGTTCATAGAGACCCCATGAAATTATGATTGGATGATTGTATTGGTAGAAACCAATCGGTTCATAGTAAACTCATGAAAACTATGAAAGTGGATAGGAATTACATAAAGAATTAACAGGTTATTAGTCAGCCCATGAAAACTAATAGGTTAATAGTGATCCTAGAAATTATAACTTGAGACAGATAGTCAGATAAATGAGGATGGGAAATCCAGTGCATATTGCATGTTTGCATATCATCATAATACCTTCTATTATGTTATGCTTTAACCATTGTGGATGCAGGTGCACAATATATGGTTATTATAAATTGAGTTAAGGTACTAGTGAGGGGAAAACCCATTCCTATAAGCGGCGTAGTCTCACTAGATATCTACATGGTTCGAGATGGTAGGTTATTATTAATACCAAACTTTTAGTCCGACTCAAAGTTTATGTTTTCCCCTTAAACTCTCGGGTGCTCAATTAATTTGTAGTAGTTTGAGAGTTAAGGTTTTTAGGATCTCCTTTAGACGAATAAGCTTTCGGTGAAATGCAGGAGGCAAGCTAGCTATTAGGAATTCTTTCTGTTTGATTCCACTGTATTTTGGTTGAAATGGCAAAGTTTCTTAATTGCCTATGTTTAGACTCTAATCATCCAAGGGGCATCTTTATATGTCTCTCTTGGCGTAGTTTGTAATAATTATATTTCTTTGAACGTGGTTTATGAAATTGGGATTATGTAATGAATTTATGATTTGAAGTGGAATGAGAAATTTGTTTTACGAGTTTAAATTTTTTTCATTTTCATGTGTTTTTGTTATATCAATGTATCTAACATTACCGCATTTAGTCATCGAGAATTAATAACTATGGATGACTGTAGCATCCGTAGCCGTTAGTTTTTGCCCTCCAAGTGGAAGATGTTACAAGTTGGTATCAGAGCATAGGTTTATGTAAATTTCAAAGAAATTTAAACTTAAAAGATTTTCAAAACTTAACCCAATGAACCCGAAATTGAGACTGGGGTTTGAGTTAACACTATGGTAATGTACTTGTATTTGTTGTGTATATATCTATAAGTACACACTCCCCTCTCTCTTAGACCGTTCTTCTATATCTTACTAAGCCTCGTATGCAGACTTACGAGAAAAAAAGATATGAAGGAAGGAAACAGAAGAGAAAATCTAGGTGAAGGAAGCACCACAACTAACGGAAATGCTCGACCCAACTCTAGGAGGAATCCGGGTCGATAGGCAAATGCTAATCCAAATGTAAATGCCAACGTAGGTGCTAGAATTCTGCCAGCAGATATTAGGATGATGTATCGGTTCTTTTTCAATCTGATGCAAGGTGGAGTAGCTACAGGGGTAGCTAGGGGAAATGCTGTGAATGTTGAAGGAGCTAATCCCGTGGCCCCATTTGGCATTAACTATGCATACCTGAGTAGGGATTATACCAGTCTTGGTGGGAAACTGTTTTTGGGAACAAAGGATGCTGTTAGAGTAGAAAGCTGGTTATTGCATTGTGAAAGGATCTTCGCTGACTTGGGATTAAACGATGAGCAGAAGAGGAGACTAGCCTCTAGACAGTTGCAGGGAACAACACTTCATTGGTGGAATAGTGTTACCATGGGAGTTCCCGAGAAAGAATTGACTTGGGCAGAGTTTCGTAGGAGATTTGAAGAGAGGTTTTTATCTGAAATTGCCAAGTCAGTATTGCCGAGAAAGTTCATGGACTTAGTGCAGGGTGAGATGTCAGTGATCGAGTATGCTACGAAGTTTGATGAGTTGTCCAGATATGGATATGCTACCATTGACACCGTCATTAAATGAAATGAGAAGTTTATTTGAGGGTTAAGACCCGAGATTGCTATAGCAACTATACCACACCTCCGTGATCCAAGTACAGTTGTAGTGGAGATGGCACTCCGGAATGAAGAGATGCTTTCTACTTGTGGGAAAGAGAAGCAAGTTGAAACCCAGGGTTTTCAGGGTAAGAAGAGGAAATTCTTTAAGAAGAAAGGAACCCAAAAGGGAGGAGCTGCCAAACAGGCGAAGACTAATCTAGTTTGCTTTAAGTGTGATGCAAAGGGACATTATGCTCATGAATGTCAAACTGGAAAAGGGAAGAAGGTTGCAGATAAGAAGGGAGTGAAGTGCTTTAATTGTGACCAGATTGGGCATTACAAGAACCAGTGTCCAGAATCAGTCAAAGTGGACAAAGGAAAGGTCTTTGCTGTAGGACCATCGTCGGCTAGGTCAATCGCTACTGAGAAGGGAAAGACTATGATGGAAGGTATGTTTTTGATTCATAGTATACCAGTTAGGATACTATTTGATACCGGGGCACAGCATTCATTTATATCTTAGTGTTTAGTAGATAAGTTATGTTTAGAACCCTCATACCTTGTTACTTCCTTTAGGGTTGGGAGGGTATGCAACTTTGGGGATGAGATGTGACCAGTTAGAACTTGATTTGTTAGGTCATAAGTTTACATGCAGTTTGTATGTTTTTGATTTCATAGGCTTCAGGATCATTTTGGGTATAGACTGGTTAGAAAGATATGATGCTAGGATATTTTGTCAAGATAGGGAAATATCACTAAGGCATCCTAATAGTCATAACCGAATTATATACTCGGTGGAGAATTCAGATCGGAGTGCTTGTGCTTTGTTGAGTGCTATGGAAGTAGAAAAGAATTGAATCAGGTTTTGGTAGCAAGACAGTTTGTAGATGTTTTTGAGCCAATCACAGGGCTACCCCCGAAACGAGCCATTGAGTTTTGGATAGATCTTGTGCCAAGAGTAGAACATGTGAGTAGACCACCTAGCAGGATGACACTGACCGATATTAAGGAATTGAAGGTGCAGCTAGTGGATTTAGAAGGGAAGAATTTCATTAGACAAAGCAGTTCACCTTGAGGAGCGGCCGCAGTGTTCGTAAAGAAACCGGATGGGTCGTTAAGGATGTGTATCGACTATCGTAAGTTGAACCAGAAGAAGATCAAGAATAGGTATCCTTTGTTGAGAATCGATGATTTATTTGATCAGTGGAGTGGAGCCAGAGTACTTTCATAATTGTATTTGGCGACAGGTTTCCATCAGCTAAGAGTGGTAGAGGACAGTATTCCATTGACGGCTTTTCGAACTAGGTATGGTTCGTATGAATGGTTAGTAATTCCATTCGGGTTAACGAATGCGCCGACTTTCTTCAAGGATTTGATAAACCAGATTTTCTCAGAGCACTTGGAAAGGTTCGTATTGGTATTCATAGATGACATTTTAATATACTCTGAGGATGAAAGAGAGCATGAAGTTCATCTTAGATTAGTGCTTGAGACGTTGATGTAGCATCAACTGAAAGCGAAGTTTATGAAGTGTCATTTCTGGAAGAAAGAGTTTAAGTTTTTTGGTTACGTGGTCTCAGTGAAGGATTTATCCGCTGATCTAGATAAGATCGAAGTTGTTAACAACTGGAAGAGACCCGAGATGGTGACTGAGATCAGAACTTTTCTTGGACTCGCTGGCCATTGACGGAGATTCATTAAGGATTTCTCGCGAATAGCGGCACCTTTGACTAAGCTAACCAGGAAGGACGTGAAGTTTATTTGGTCTAACAAATGTGAGGAAGCATTCCTTAAGTTAAAGCATTTGTTGACCAACGTGCTTGTGCTAGTAGTTCCAAATGCGAATCAAGGTTAATGGTGTATATAGATGCATGTGGAACTGGATTAGGAGCTGTGTTGATGTAGAAAGGTAAAGTTATTGCCTACGCTTCACAAGAACTTAGACCATATGAACTGAGATATCCTACTCATGACCTAGAGTTGGCTGCGGTGATCCTCGCACTGAAAGTAAGGAAACATTATCTCCTAAGGGAGAGATTTAAGTTATACACAGATTATAAGTCCTTAAGGTATTTATATTCTCGGAAGGAGTTGAATATGAGAGAGCAGAGTTGGGTGGAGTTTTTAGCAGCTTATGATTTTGGTATAGAGTATACACCTGGAAAAGGAAATAAAGTAGAAGATGCTCTTAGCAGGAAACATTAGAATGTGGTGTTAACTATGTTAACAGAGTGGAAGGATCTAGAGGCTTTGACTACTTGTAGTTTACAGTTAAGATCGACTGCTAGTTCTAGTTAGAGCACTGCCATGTTATCCTGCTTGGAAGTTCAACCAGTTCTGATCGAAAGGATTGCTTCTAAGCAAAAAAGAAGACCCATTGTTAGCTGAGAAGATTAGAAGGCTTGAGGTTGGATCAGAGATTGATTATCTAAAAGATTTTAATCTTGACCAGAGGGATGATTGAGAAAGAAGGGACGGTTGTGTGTTTTGAATGTTGAGGACTTAAGGAGAGAAGTTCTCAGTGAATGTCATCAGTCCAAATTTACGATTCATCCTGGGGGAACCAAGATGTATCAGGATATGAAGAGGAGTTTCTACTGGGAAGGTATGAAGAGAGATGTTGGCTTATGGGTAAAGCAGTGTGTGAACTGTCAACAAGTGAAGGCCGAACATCAGAAGCCGAGTGGGTTGCTTCAACCTTTGAAGATACCAGTTTGGAAATGGGATTCGATATCCATGGATTTTATAGACGGGTTGCCAAGGTCGAATCGAGGAAAAGAAAGTATATGGGTCATAATGGACAGGTTGACCAAGAGTGCCCATTTCATTCCATTTAAGTCAACCAGGATGACACCTGTTTTAGCCAAATTGTTTATGAAGAACATAGTTAGACTGCATGGAATTCCTAGCAGTATAGTAAGTGATAGAGGTACTTTGTTTACAAGCAAATTCTGGAAGAGTCTACAGGATGTGTTAGGTACCAAGCTCAAGATGAGTACTGCGTATCACCCTTAGAAAGATGGGCAGACAAAGAGAGTCAATAAGATACTCGAGGATTTGTTGAGAGCTTGTGTGCTAGATTTTGGTGGATCTTGGGAAGATCACCTACATTTAGTCGAATTTTCCTATAATAATAGTTATCAAACTAGTATAGAAATGGCATCTTTTGAAGCTTTGTATGGGAGCCCATGTAAGTCACCAACATGTTGGTTGGAAACTGGAGACATATTAGTTTTAGGTTCAGATCTGGAAAGAGTGGCAACAGAAAAGATTGAGTTGATCCGAGGCAGGTTAAAGGAAGCTCAGTCTAGACAAAAGAGTTATGCAGATAAGAGGCGTAAGAATCTCGAGTTCTAAGTGGGAGATAGGGTTTTCATTAAAGTATCACCGATGAAGGGTGTAGTGCGATTCGAAAAGTCAGGGAAACTAGCACCGAGATATGTTGGGTCGTTCCCAGTTATAGAGAGGATCAGAAAGCTCGCATACATAATAGAGTTACCGAGCAGTTTGTCAGGTGTCAATAATGTGTTTCATGTGTCTCATCTTCATAAGTATGTGCATGATCCAGAGACTACTATTCCTGCGACTGCATTGGAAGATTTAATAGTAGAACCGAATTTAACTTTTGTTAAGCAACCAGTTCGGGTTGTAGCGAGAGATGAGAAGAAGTTAAGAAACAAGACAGTCAAGTTGGTGAAAGTTCAGTGGAGCGACAACAAGAGGGACTGTACTTGGGAGACAAAAGACAAAATTAGAGATACTTATCCCGATCTGCTATAAGGGTATGTTCTATATTTGCTTTATATAGACTGTTTTCTAGTCAAGTAGGCTAGTATGGTATTTAGAAGATGTTACAGATGATTGCTATGATTAGTATTTAGTCCTTGTTGAATTTTGAGGATGAAATTATTTAAGGAGGGGAGCTTGTAACACCCCTAATTTTTAATAACATTATTCAGGAGATTTAGTTAGATAAATTAAATAGAATAATATAGAGACTAGAGTGATAAGTAAATTGAGATTTGAAAACTAATTAAGGTCATGCCTTAATTAAATGGATTTATAAAATGGCTTATAAGTAAATTCATAAGAATGGTTTATAACATGAAAACTAAATTAAATAAGGCAAGGGTAATATGAGAAATAGCCGTATACCATAACCCCATAACCCCTAAACCCTTACCTAATTTTCATTCCTACGTTCACAAAACAAAAACATAAACAAAGGGAGATCAAGGCCGGCCATAACCCTAGGGGAAAGGGGGTCAAAATCAATTAGAAGCTAAGGATTCAAGTAAGGAAGAATTAAGCAAGAACAAATCTCAAGTTTCTTACCCAAACAAGGTGAATAATAATCTAAACCATCTCATATATGTTTATTTGAACAATTTAATTTCAGGTTTAAGTTTTTAAAACCATTTGGATGGATTGAATGATGATATGCTTTGATTATATGCCATGTTTGATTTAAACAAGGATTTTTATGTAAAGGTATAATACGATTTTAAGGTTAAAATCGTATAAATGGGTTTCAAATGCCATGATGATTGAATATGTTATGTAAAACAAATTTGGAGATGGGTTTAAATTTTCAATACTCCAAGCTATGGATAATTTATTATGAATTTTGAATGGAAGAAATGGATAATTCGGGTTTAAAATTAATTACGATAATTATATAAAGGACTTCGGGTCTGAAATTTATATATGTTAGAAAACATATTAAAAGTGAATTATGATTATTTTTGGGGAATTTTCCTAAATGTTTTAATATGATTATTAAATTATTTAAGTTGAAGGACTTAAATATTTAAATGTTTAAATGTTTTATAGAAGGGAATGGCTTATTTGTTAAAATAATTTCAATTTCAGTTTATTGAATTCAATAGCCTTTTCAAAAAGAATATTTTTGATAAAGAAATAGCAACCAATTATATCTTGACGAATTGGCAAGTTAGATGAAAAGAAGTTACTTTGTAAGGCATAAAATTAGTTTTGACATAATTTACCTCTTCACCACATCCAACTGCTACCTTTTATCAACACACTTGTGCTAATAAACCCATTCAAAACCACTACACATGGTATCAAGCTATTTGTACGTAGTGGATTGGAGAAAGGCGGAAGGGACTGTGTCAAAGGCAAGGTTTCGAAGGGTAGAGGTAATTTTTATAAGCTTTCAAATATATTACTTGCCTTTGCTTTTAGAAGATGCTTTCGAAGGGGTAGAAGTTACTTTTAACTAGCTTTCAAATGGATTGCTGCTTGCCTTTGTTTTAAAAGGAGCTTTCGAATGAGTTGCCGCATATTTAGTTTGAAAAAGGAGCTTTCGAATGGGTAGCCATTGGTGAACCTATTTGAAACTTAGTTGCCACATTCATGCCTTTCGAATTAGTTAAAGAACGCTTTCTTTATAATATTAAATCAATGCTTTCGAAAGGGGGGCTTTCACCCTTGTAAAAATTTGAAACGACCTTCCCAAATGCTTTCGAAAGGGTTCCTGTAGTTGCTTTTATCAATGCTTTCGAAAGGGTGGTTTCGAAGCTATCCTTTTTCCCAATTCTTTTAATTGAAGATCAACTCTTTCGAAAGGGTTACTTTCGCTTTCGTTTTCTTTGACCCAGAAGTTATATTAAATGTTAAACCTAATGGTTTCGAAAGGGACACTTTTAAAAAGTTTTTGTGAAGCTTTCGAAGGGAATGCCTTAAGTCTTTCGAAGGGTATGCTTTAGGAATTTTAAAAAGATATGTTTCAAGTATTTCGAAAGATAAGCTTTAAGTGTTGCGAAAGGTAAATCTTTAATGGTTTTGGAAGAAAGTTACAACGCTTTCGAAAGGAATGATTTGAGTGTTCCGAAAGGTATATCTTTAGTGTTTTGAAAGGAAGGTTTGAATACTTTCGAAAGGTATGTTTTTATGGATTCGAAAGAAAAGGCCTAAGGTTTCAATAGCCTTAGTTTTCAAACAAGAGACCCAATCTCAATTTTTAAAAGCAAGCCCATGGCAATATGATAGAGTTTTGAAATGACATCTAATTTTGGTAATTTTTGAAGAAGGTTTCCTTGTTAAAGATAATAGGTTAAAGGCATTAACCATGTTTCATTTGAAAAGTTATTAGAAGGAAATTAAATCTTAGATGTTTATATTAATAGATTATGATCAGTTATCATGTGTGCTCCTTATGTAAACATATTTATTTTATAGTCAACCCATAACAGCATTTTTGGGGTGTTAAGGGCAGAATAACCAGCTAGGTTGACACAGTAGTGAATATATAGTGAGTTAACTCTTGTGTGAGTAGAATTGCATCCAGGAGGTCAGGCAGATCAGAATGTAGGATGCCCAATGACTGGTCGATGAATTATTGGCTTAGACAGGTTCATAATAAGCCTATGAAAACTATGTATAGAGATTGTTATTGGTAGGGGCCAATAGGTTCTTAGTGATCCCATGAAAACTATGTCCGGACAAGTTATTGAAAGAGATCAATAGGTTAATAATGATCCCATGAAAACTATGACATGAGAGAAGTTATTGGAGAACCCAATAGGTTCGTAGTCAGCCCATGAAAACTATGATTGGAGAAATTTGTTGGTAGATACCAATAGGTTCATAAAGACCCCATGAAAACTATAATTGGATGATAGTATTGGTAGAAACCAATAGGTTCATAATGACCCCATGAAAACTATGAAAGTGGATAAGAATTCCATAAAGAATTAACAGGTTATTTTTCAACCCATGATAACTAATAGGTTAATAGTGACCATAGAAATTATAACTTGAGATAGATAGTCTGATAAATGGGATTGGAAATCCAGTGCATATTGCATGTTTTCATACCATCATAATACCTTTTATTATGTTATGTTTCAACCTTGTGGATGCAGGTGCACAGTAAATGGTTATTATAAATTGAGTTAAGATATTAGTAAGGGGAAAACCCGTTCCGCTAAGCGGCATGGTCTCACTAGATATCTATATGGTTCGAGATGGTAGGTTATTATTCATACCAGACTTTTTGTCTGACTCAAAGTTTATGTTTTCCTCTTAAACTCTCGGGTGCTTAATTAATTTTGAGTAGTTTGAGAGTTAAGGTTGTCAGGTTCGCCTTAAGACGAATAAGCTTCCGGAGACGTGCAGGAGGCAAGCTAGCTATTAGAAGTTCTTTCTGTTTGATGCCGTTGTATTTTGGTGGAAATGGAAAAGTTGCTTAATTGCCTATGTTTAGACTTTGATCATCCAGGGGGGATCTTCGTATGTCGCTCTTGGTGTATTTTGTAATAATTATATTTCTTTAAATGTGGTTTACGAAATTGAGATTATGTAATGAATTTGCAATATGATTTGAAGTGGAATGAGAAATTTGTTTTATGAGTTTAATTTTTTTTCATTTTCATGTGTTTCTGTTATATCAATGTATCTAACATTACCACATTGGGCTACCGAGAATTAATAATTATGCATGACTGCAGCATTCGTAGCCATTAGTTTTAGGCCTCCAAGTGGGGGATGTTACATAGAGGTTAAGATATTTTTCATTTTCATCAAAGCAAGAAAATAAAGGAGTTTGAGGTGCTATTTATAGAAAAGGTATTAGGAGAGTTATCTACAACTAATGGCTTTTAAAATTCAAAGAATAAAGAAACCCCTTTACTGCTACAATGTGGCCGCACCTTTTTCTCTTCTTTATTTATTATTTGTTTGCACATTTAAACCCATCTAAACATGTATTTATACCATATTAACACATGCATGTATAATGCTTATACACACACCCAAACAATTACCGAAGACATCCATTAATTTCCCAACTGCTACTAAAATTACTAATGGAAGTCCAACTACTAAAAGCATTCATACTTAATATATATTGTATATGATTAATTTAATTTATTTATAAAATATTACAAACAAATTAAATTAGGTGATAACATAGATTCGGTTGTGCGACACACATGTGTGAATTCAGTCAGTGACTAATATTGAACAATTCGAATACTAACATCCACACATCACCTTAGCTGATTGTATAATTTTACCAAATTCATCGCTAACATATCTCTTCGATAAAATCATATTTTAGATCGATTTAAGCAACACCCTTAAGTATCGATATATTATATGCATATTCTCTTTGTCACCACTGTATTACTTCTGATATCGGGAGTTTGGTCGTGGTCAAAACTCTAACAATAGCTGTATACAAATATTTAGTCCATCTCCAAAGTCCTTAGTTCAATAATAACATTTATTATTAATCGATATGCCCCGACTGGAGACTTTTGGCTTTGAGTTGACCACAGTTAACCGTGATACTAACCTCTCATAACAAAGAGATGAATTCTCTATTGAATATTGTTTCACTTCCTACGCTTCAACTTAGACCTAACTATAGTCATGCGATGATTGCCATGCTATTATTTAACTATAATCAAAGTGCAGTATTCACATCATTGTTCCACAACAGTCGCAAATCAAAGGAACTGCATAATATCGACACATTGAGATTTCCTATTTGACCTTAGATGTTATACCCCAATAGTCTTGGTTGAGTCATTCTATAGTCATCTAATAGCTATAATTAAGTACCCCGTCGGTGCCCTTAGAAGCTATGAGTAATACACTATCCAATAATTGGAGACATTACATACTCCGGCCTCAATAAATTCATCAATATCCTTTTCCTAAAGCATCTTGACCAGGAATATTTACAACAAATTATTTTTACTTACGATTCGATACTCGTGGCTACAACATTTGTACCTGCAACCGTATAATACAACATTATATATAATAGATAATAAAAATCAAAAGCATACTTTATTTCAATGAGATTGGTTTCAAAGTTAGGATATGTAACAAATTACATAAATGTCCCTAGGGCATACCCCTTTAATTTTCAATCTCCCACTTGTACTAGGTGTAATTTTGGATCCACAATCTAATACCTTCTCGATCGATCATCCTAGATTAGACCAAGAGATAGGCCTTAGCAAATGGGTACGTTTTAGTATATTATATCTACTATATAAGTTCCCCTTTATCTACCCATTTGATAAACTATTTATCACGTGGCAGTCACAGACAATGCGTTCTATCTTTTCATGAATTCTTGATTCTTTTTATAATACCTGTTGCTATATTGATGTTAGAATATGTTATTGGACACTCAAATGAGGAAACCATCCTTACCTCATCCAAAAATTTGCATGTACATATTTTTCAGTGGCACTACTTTAGATGACACACTCTTCCAACTTGAACTTGTTTAAACCTTCTTGTTTGGAAATCTTTCCATCATAAGACCCTAGTTAAGGTCTTACCATTAAAATTTAAGATTGTCTTACTATTCTTGATGTTTCAAATGAAGTTTTTGTTGGATCCGACTCATTTTGAAGTGGGTTAAATAGGTAAATTTCAACAAAAAATATTCCCCAACTGGATCTTAATAGACCTATGAAATCTATTAACTAGCATTATATCCAATCTATTTATTAAAATAAAATCATATTTTATTTTAATATATTTACTGTTTATTTTAATCAATCACATTAATTAAATTTAGTTAACATTTATGTTGAATATATCTAATATATTCATATACCAACATGATACCATAATAATAAATGAGCACGTGTATAACTATATACACATATAGAAATTGGGATTTATATCTGTTGTATATACATATATTACACTGACATATTGATGTGCATGTAAAAGTGTATATTTATACTCTCACATTTAATCTTCTTCTATTAAAATAAATGAGCATATTACGGTATTTTACATGTTTTAACCAAAATCTAAAATGTTTTCAAAACATTACCCATTCATCTTCATTTGGAGGCAAAACGGTAATTTTATGTATGAATTAAATTGGAGAAAATTTATTTGCACATGTTAATTTTATTTTGTATGAAATTGAGTGCAATTTGGAAGAAGAACATGGATATATGCATGACATTTGTTAGAGGCCAAAAGAATGTAGAAAAGGAAAGAAATAAATCAACATGAAGGAGCCCACATGCCCACTAACTAATGGACAATAATTAAAAGCACATGCACATGTTAATGGAGATTTAAAGGCAAAAGCACATGTTAGTGGGGATTAACTAATTTCCTAACGATTACTTGGAGGTTACACAAACTCAAGGGTATTTTAGGTAGCTCTCTAAACATGGAATTAGGGTTTTAGGCATGTATAAATAACCCCTATGTTTCATGTAATGGAGGCTCTTAATCTCTCTCTTTTATGCAAATTATAGTACAAAATCAATGTTAAATAAAATGTCTATTTAATAGCTTCTTAGCCTTGCTCTCATTACTTTCATGCACTTTGATTTCATGCATTCTTTTTTGTTATTTTATTCCATGCCTTCTTTTCTTTAATGTAAGTAGATTAGATCTTTTTATTTTATGCAAGTTAGTTGGTTTTATCTCTCTTTAATTAGTTTTTCATTTCATGTTGTTTATGTTGAAACCATTTTGTGTTGAGATGAATTCTGTCATGAGAAGCTAAACCCCTTCAATTTAGGGGTAATGAAGCTCTCATGAATCATACTAAATTAACATAAAATGGTTGCATTTGTAGTTTCTTGTTTTGTGCTTAATGGAAATTAAGAATGAGGGTAGTTTATGTTCTTTTTTAGTGAATTTGACAGTCTATGTTGACATCTCAAATAGGCTATGCTTAATTCAATATAAACATAAACTATTTAATCATTTACCAAAGTGATTTTGAACATGGAATTAGAATCAATATTTGATGTTCTATATTACTAATCTCAAAATAGTAAATAAATCATGCTTAAATTAGATTTTATTTTTAATTACATGATTCATTTTCATGAGATTTTAGAAAAAGGTTTGAATAGTGTGTTAGAGTTTGATGGTTTAAGTTGTGCAAATTAATAGCACAAATAATCCATGCTTGTAATAAACACATAATTCATTTCTACTTAAAATATAAATGAGAGGCTATTGATACATTTTGTGTTTGATTTATATGGATGACTGAAAGTGAATTACCTCTAAATTGCTCCTTAATCTCATAGTTTTATTCATATTTATTCTAATTTGTTTTCTACAATTTTCTTAGTTTAATACAATTTCAAATTCTTGGGCTAATTTGATTGAGTAACGTGACGACCCACATTTCGGAAGGTTTAAATCGACAATAATCCACACATGTCCAACTTAAACAATCCGGAATATAGATAATCAATGGGGTTAATTAAGAAAAATAAGAAAAGAAGAAGAAAACAATCACAGAATCTCACAGCAAAATGACAAAATATAATAATCAAATAAATAGTTCATGAAGCTGTTTAATATACTTTTGATTATAATTTATACAACATTTATCAGAGTTATATATATACAACATAACAAATAAAATAATGCAGTGGAACAAACAATGATGGAATAATACTAGTAGTAATAATATACAAAATCTTCGTCTTCGTCCTCCAGAATAAATCTTCAATAAGCTAAAAAACCCAGGACTGACCCGAGCGTAATGAAAAGACAAAACACTCGAGTTAGGACTAAAATATCCTTATGTAAGTCAAATCAATACGCATATAACATGAGTGTAATAGCGTCATAGATGTTTACGGGATTGGATGTCTCCTATCCAGTGTATAACGTGCATGCAATAACTCAAGAGATGTTACGGGATTTTCCATCTCTTAAGGATCCGTCAAAATATTTATATGTAGTAGAATACGCTACATATATAATGTCTAATCAATAAAATAAATATTTTTCTTACCGTTAAGGCTTTACATTGATCCCCCTTAAGCGTTTTTAAGAATTGTCGTACAATTTGCATTTAAAACAACAGTAAACCGTCGATGGATAGGCATGCGCCATGATACGACAACACTAAACCAAAATCGTAGTGTTCACGTATAGGGATAAAAGTATGACAAGGCACATTAGGCAATGCCCAATGTAGGATACTACTAGTTTACCTTTCTCGACTGGTGGTAATGCATCATAGCCATGATAGCCCACCGCGTCCAACACTCCCAAAATCTGAGGGTGCGCACCAATCAAGCACAATGTAAATGATGGTAATACAAAGAAGTGTGTCCGCTCGGGGTAGCTAACCCACTTGACCGGTACGGCTCCTGTTTTAGTTATTTCAAATTGGCACAAGTGCCAGGCTAATCCATCATCATTCACTTTCTTCAAATCCAGCAAACATACACCAAATCCAACCACTTCATTCAGGATCATCACTCCACGTACACAGTTGTTAAAGTGGTTTCGGTATCGACAGAGAGTATGCCCATATCCGGCCCTGGTCTCTTTAACAACCAAACGCCGTTTTACACACCGGTTGGTACTTTTACCTTTAAAAAATAGTTCATGCTTGATATCAAAATATCATATTCGCTTCAAAATCAATTCCATTTCGAAATCATCATATTTACTCAAAATATAATATTTCAATTCAAAATCATTTTCGCCATAATATCTGTTTTTTGCTTCCAAAATTGTTTCGAATTTCAATTTAGGTTATAACTTCATTTTAACCCAATCCGTATTTAAATCCATGATTTAAAAATAAAGATTCCACCCTTGACTAGTATGAATTTTTGAAAAATAGTTTGAATAGTTTTAAAATAGTTTAAATAATTAAAATAGTTAAAAATGGTTTAAATGGTTAAACTAGTTAAAAATAGTTTAAATGGTTAAAATAGTTTAATATAAAATAGTTTAAGTATTAAAATGGTTTATATAGCAAAATAGTTTGGAAATTTCCAGAATAATTTGAATATTTAAAAAGATAGATTTAAATTGCTTATATCAGAATAATTTATTTGAAAATAGTTTCAAAGTCAAACTGATTAAATTTCCAAATCTTCTCGATACAATTCAATTCAATTTCCATTTCCATTTAAACTGATTCAATTCCAATTTGAATTACTTTCAATTCAATTCTCAATGTTAAACCATATCGATTTATATAAATTCGAGTTCGCTTTTCAAAATATCGATTTAAATCACTTAAACCAAAATTTCAAATATAATTCAATTCCGAGCTCAATTACGAAATATCGTTGTATATCACTTTTACTTAGCAATATTTTGAAGTTCGAATAAAAGTCCAAACCTTTAAAACAACCCAATTTCCGAAATCCAAATCATATTTCAATTATAACTTCAAAATCTCAAGTGCGATCTTTTAAACAATTTCGTTTAACGAATTTAATTTCAAATTTCAAGCTTGAGTTCGAAAATAATTCGATTTCCATAAATTCGATGTTTATTTCTTTAAATCAAAATAATTTAAATAATTTTAAGTCAAAATTTTTAAAATCATTTAATTTAACCAATCCACTGCCCGTATATAGTTTTCTATCCTGTGGCCAAGTGATCAGTTATTTCAATTTAATTTCAGGGATGGATATAATCCAAATCACAGTGTCAAAGGTATATATCATTTCAACCTATTTCTTAATTTATTCGAAATAATTCAATTCACAGTTTTATCTACTATAAATAATTTACCAAGTGATAATAAGATGTATATAAAAATAAATAAACATCCAATCATCCAAATAGCCAATCAATAACATCCATCACAATCAACATCCAAATCAACCAATAATTCACAACAATTTCATAGTTATAAATATCAAGTATTTTACTATCAATTAAATTCCAATTTCAAATTTAACCGTCAATTTTAATTTTTAACAGTTAATTCGAATGATAAATAAATTTATCAAGCAATGATCAATAAATTTATATTACTTCATAATTTTGAATTTGTTTGCTAAAAAATTGGACAAACACATCACAAGTTTGATTTGTATTTAAGTCTCATTCAAGTTGATTGATTTGGATTTTTTATTGTTTCAACACGTAAAAGAATGATTTTAGCAATTGTAGGATACAATTCACAAGCTCAAAGTTTGAAAAGCAGATAAGGAAAGTAAACAACACAAATTTTATAGTGGTTCAGCCAGAATGTGCCTACATCCACTTTCCATCTTATTATTCTCTCTTTGAGTTGATTAGAGATACAAGATTGGTCGGAAATAGTAAAAAAACTTAAAGTAGCTGAAGTGATGGATTTTCAGCAGTGTTTTCTCTCTTTTCCCCCAAAAGTCGTCCCCATTGTTGTTGAGAAGCTCCAGTATTTATAGAGTGGAGTTGTGAAGTGTAGAGAAGAAGTTATAGCTTCTTGAGTTCGGTTTGGCATTTGAGTCAGGAACAGTTGGATCGGCATTTGGCTCGGGAAGCTTACCAGGACCGGTTGTCCTTCTTTGGCTTGGCTCGGTGATTCTACCCTGGAGTACCTTATTTGCCGGACCAAACATTTGATTCGGTATGTTTGTGTACCAAACCAAATGTTTGGTCCGGTGATGGATGTGTCATGTCGGACCAGATATTTGGTCCAGCATATTAGAGAATGCCGGACTAAATATTTGACCAAATATTTGGTCCGGCATATCTGCTGATGCCGGACCAAATATTTGGTCCGGCATACCATAGGATGCCAGACCAAACATCTGGTCTGGCATGACGGCCATATGTTTGGTTCGGTAACTATATTCCATATACCCCTGCTTGTCTTTGCTTCATTCTTTCTTCGTGCCCCAGAAAATTGAGCCAACAATTGCCCCCCAAGGTATGTTGTGTAACTGCTCAGCATGCTTTGTCTTTGGTTCGGCATTGAGCTTCCACCACCAAATGAAATTGGTGATCGTTCGTCTTCCCCTCATTTTCCTTTAAATACACCTTCTTCCCTTCACTCTGTTACTTCTATTTTTCCCAACCAAATATCTTCAATTCAACAAGGTCGACTGCAACTAATTTAAGTTTGTTTTTTCTTGTTCGAATTTGGCTATTCTCTTGCTGTCATAGCTTGAGGTAAGTTTCTCTTAACTCAATTGCTGGTTATAAGGTTCTAGGTTTTCGATATGTATGAGAGTTTAGTGCGAGGATGGGTGACTTCGGTCTCGAATCAGCGAGGAGGCATCTCGTTTGAATGAGCGTCGAAGGATCATGATGTTAGGATGGTCTTTATCCTCCCAGTGGTAGTTGAGATATTTGGAGATTCGTGTTGGGAATGGGTGTGTAAATAACCACCCGCCCATCAGGTGTTTGATCCATTGCTTGACCGGTTAACCGAGTTGCTATTAGCAGAGGCACTAGTGGAAGTATTCTAGTTTTCCGGTATAATGTCGAAACTGAGAATATATATTTGTCTAGGTAAGGCCGTAGGAGGGTATGCTTTGGGTTGGCAGTTGGTGTGTGGCAATTTTGGTCAGCATTCGGCATAGGATAATGCTGGGCTAGATTTGCCGAGCGCATTTTTTATGGGTATGCCGAGCCAAAAGCAGGTCTTCCACTAGATGGCTAGGCTAGGGGTATGGATTCAATTGGGCTAGATGATAAGAGATTCCCATGCATGTTTTAACTTCTATTTATGATTTGGACCTTCGCTCGACCTTCATTTTCTTCTGGTCGTGAGCTTCGTTCTAAGTTTGCGGCTTCACAGCTTGCCGGGGCTGATCCTTCTTCTTCTGACGCTCCAACCAATCCTCCCGGGCAACCTAGTTCTGCTTACTCTGTGGTGGAAGGTTATGCTCCTAATCAAATGCTGGTTAGGCCTTCAGAGTGTTATCCCAGCGTGTTGACGATAGAGAAGCTGAACTCTATAGCTACTATGTTTGGGATAGACCATTGGGACATGATATTACCTGGTCCGGATGATAAAGCATGATTTCCCCTAGGTGGGTATATGGCATATAGCAAGTATCATTGTATGTGCGGCGCGATTCCTCCACTTACCAATTGGATTTCCAGATTCATGATATACTTGAAGGTCGCTCCGATGCAACTTCAACCGAATTATTATGTTATCCTAACATGTTTATATCTAATATTCATGAAGCAGTATCGGAGACCCCCTACCCATAGAGAGATCATATATCTATATAACATGAGGAGTTATCAGAAGGGGAGTCCTTTTATCAGCCTAGAGTCTGCCTCAAGTTCAAGCCTGTCTTGGATCTATATTCCAAGTTTAGTATGTTCAAGAGGGAATATTTATTTATATATGATGATACCGTGGCTCAACATGCTTTTACTTCTAGCTGTAAGTTATCGTATTATCTTTTCCGAGCTTTCTGTCGACTTGGCTTCTTATTGCTCAATAACTTTCTGGTTGTGTGAAGGCAGCGGAGGATGACGGCTTAAAAAAGATGGCAAAGGAAATATTGGCTATCCCGGAGGCCGAGCGGGAAGCCTCATGCCTACTCCGTGATGTAGCCCTCCGATTCTACAACTTGATCGTCCCTAGATAGTCCGTGTACAAGATTAGGCCAAGTTCGGCCGAGAGAGAAACATGAGTTGGAGGAGACGAGGGTGACGGAGACAAAGGCAAGGGCCCAGATGAGGAGGGTGGTGTGGCCGAAGCCCCGAAGAGGTCGAGGCATAAGAAGAGCGCAGTTCGACCTCTCCACTCAGGAAAATCTCTACGTATTTGGGATGCTCCTTCCCCTGGCGACGAGGGAGGTTCACATTTGGAAGGAGAGAGTGAAGAGGAGGAGGGATCGAAGAGCGACTCTAAAGCAATGGAAGTGGAGGTTCATGTATCTCCAGACGTGGATATTATAAGCAACGAGGGATTGGGCGTGGATCCTTTAAAGAATGCTGAGGCCGTGCAAGAGTGGCCCGAGCAGTTTTAACAATCCGAGCCGGTCCCAAGGCCGACTCCTACCGCTGATCTTTCCCAAGAGAACGTGGCTTCGGGTGATTTAGGTGGAATACCGCCTCTTCCAGTACAAGGTGGAGTGGGAATTAGTGAGGAGTTCGGGCTTTCTCCAGGTACTTTCGATTACTGTATGGATTTTGAGATACTTCTTGAATACATTTTACTTTTTGACGGGTCCCAGCCTCCTCCTGCTCCTCAATCCAATGAAGTCTGGTCGCTATGTGTTTTCCTTCCTTTGAGTGGAGTCCCATCCCAGTGTATTCCTCACTTGAGTGAGACCCCGCCTCGGCCATATGATCTAGTCTACCCTAAGGGTTTGTAGTAGCTTGTAGTGTCCTAGTGTCTTGAGCATTTTGCCTTTTTTTTATGCTTTCTCGCTTTTTTGGATCTAATGTTGTTGCCCATATTCCAGGGAAAAGGAGAAATCCAAGGAGGAATGAAGTGTCCAGGCGGCTTGAGCAGTCCAAACGGATGAAAATGACTTTCGTTTCTTCCAAGACGACTTTTCAGGGGGAAAAAACTATGCAAGAGAATATTAGGGAGACCCCGTCAGGCCCAGATAAGGAAGAGAGCCGTGAGT
Source organism: Allium fistulosum (assembly GCA_030737815.1). Lineage (NCBI taxonomy): Eukaryota > Viridiplantae > Streptophyta > Magnoliopsida > Asparagales > Amaryllidaceae > Allium > Allium fistulosum. The sequence continues at coordinate 283,302,055 of CM060904.1, read as the reverse complement.
CGTCATAGAAACATGCGAGGTCCCCGGATAAGGGAGCCACCTCCCCTAGTTCCCAAACTTCCTCCCGCCGTCCCCGTCACTATCCAATGGGTTCTGAAGTGCAGGAAGTGCCAGATGAGTTGGGAGAGGGCAATGTTAATCTTTTTTTCTCGGATTATCAATAGCCGACGCGAAATCCCTTTGAGAGTCATCCTGATATAAATCCCGACTATGCGGGTCATCGTGCGGTGGATCCTGACACCGAGTTCCTTTTACCTCGAAATCCCTTGGTCCGAATCCTAGATGAGGCGAAGACTCTTGATTTTGCTAACTTGACAACGAGGATGGTCCATATTACAGATAAGACCAGAAACATTGTTGATTATCAGTCCCGTTTGGCCAAAGCTAGTGAAGAAGTTGGGATCGCCAATGTGCGATTGCGTTTAGAGATGGAGGATCTTCGCAAGGCGCTAAGGGAGAAAGAGGCTAAGTTAGAGGAATTCGAAGCATCCCGTGCCTCCGAGATAATGAAGGCCAAGGAAGAGGCAAGGTAAGAGGTTGCCGACCTATGCAAGACACAAATTGACTTGGCTATCTGTTCAGTGGATGAGGCTCGACAGAAGGCTCTGGAGCAAATCTGCTCCCTTAAGGGCAAAGTGAAGAAATCAGAAGAGGCCTTACCTGAGCTGCAGGTGTCTCGGGGCATGTGGCAAAAGGATAAGGACTCATATTAGGCTGAGATTGACATGTTGAAGATGGAGTGTGCTCAATTGAGGAGAGATAAGGAGCAATACATGAATAAGGTGGTGGTCCTCTAGACCGAAGTCGATAAATCCAGCGATTTTTATGACACAGTCAACCAGATGCTGAAGGATCCTTATTATATGTTTTGGAAACAAAGGAACCTTCCGTGGATGGATGACTACCCTCAGGTGATGGCAAGAATCCATGTTCGGCTTATTGAGGAGACCAAGGCCGTAGTCGTGCAGGAGGAATGGGCTGTGTACGACGTTGAGATGGTGAACACCCAGTTCACTGTGGAGGAGATCAAAGCCATTGCCAAGGGGTATGAGCTATTGGCGGAGGACAAAGACGATGAGGATGGCTCAGATCTTGAGGGACTTGGTGATCCGCGCCATGCCACCGCAGGTATCATATCTTTTTTTATTTCAGTTCTGCCTTTACCTATTTTGGATTGCAAAACTTACGATCCTTCAGGCTTGCGTTGTGCAGGGACATCTTCGGGGCAAGCTGGGCCTTCGCAAAGGGAAAATGAGCCTTTGAAAGATATAGCTGGAGGGAGCAGGCCAGGCGGCAAAGATGTCCCCCCGTCTTGAAGAGATTTCCATTTTATTTTCTATATGTGGTTGAGAAGGATGTATGGTTATTTAGTATTTGTATATATGGACAAAAAGCTATGTATGTAAAGATTTCTAATGTGTAATGTTTAATTTATGTCTTTCGTTTGCTTATCTGGAATGACTTTTGCGATGTACGATTTTCATAGCCAGTTTGTGAACTGTTTACGACTTGGTTAATGATTACTGTGTTAAATTGCTGAAAACCATAATCGTGTTGTTATTCAAGGCCGATCGCTAACGATAACTACTCAGGTTGGTACCCGTGTCGTGAGTATTATTCGATTTATCGTTGCCGGCGTGTGTGATGCCGATCATCAAGTGCGAACTACCTCTGGCTGCAGCCATGCCTTAATCGTGGGGCTTATAATCGGTTCGCAGTTGCCGGCAAGCCGAAGGCTAATGATGAACTGCCTAGGCTATAAATTGTGCCTAATTCATGGCTTATGGTCGGTTCATCATTGCCGACTTGGGGGTGCCGATCGTCAGTGGTGAATTTCCAAGGCTTGTTTCGTGCCCTTTATCGTGGCTATCTTACTTCCACTGCTGTCAGCGAGTGTCTGCAATCGCTCGTAGTAGGAATAGTCATTAGATAAAATAATTAAACAAAAGTTCATTTAAATAAGATAAGTAATGTAAGACACAAGATTTTTATAGTGGTTCGGCCGAAATAGGCCTATGTCCACTGTCTTTCTTTTATTGCTTTAGTACGTGTTTCTTTAAAACTCAAGAGAAGTAGCGGCAGAGATGTTGGAGATTCATGCTTTCCCAAACACCTCTCCATTTACCATTGACAAGATGTAAGCTCCATATTGAAGATCCTTATGAATAACAAACGACCCTTCCCAAATTGGATCTAGTGCTCCGGGTCGGGGGAAGGCTCGTTTGAGTACCAAGTCTCCTTCTTGCAGTGTTCGAGGCTTCACCTTTGTAAAGACCCGTAAATTCTCACCCTTTGAATTGACTAAAATGTATACAAGTCCAACTCAAAAGATAAGGATTCATGTCTTTCCTAGCGATTAGGATTATCGACCCTTCAAAATCGACACCTGAATATAATTGAATGTATTCAAATGTCGCAAATCAAATGATCGGAATCCTTGATTGTTAGGGGTTGGGATAATAAACATATCAGAAATATCAGAACACAGCGGAAGTGAAACAACCTCTCTTTTATTCATATACAAAAGAGTTTTACATTTCAGAGTTTACATAAATACAGCGGAATAACAACTACAACGGAAAATAAAACAAAATCTCCAAATGCTCCATCTTCAAGTCTTACATCCATAATTGCTCCAAATATCCTAGCTTCAGATCTAACTGACAAACCTAACTCTAGACTGCCCGTGTGGAAAATTATGGGCACCCAGAGTTTAGGGGAAAACAATAAACTCCAGGTCAGCCATGGGACTGGTGTGAGAACTTAAAAATATAGTTGCTTTTGAAAACAAGTTCCGTATATGCTTTTGGAAAATGAAACTATCATAAAGTCTCGATCTGCACACAAGATGCAAACGCACACATGGTCGAGGTTTCTCCTTATGACAGTCAAACATGCCTTTGATACGTTAAAAATATCCTTTTAATATTATTGTAGTGCTTAGTGATTGAAAACCATTTTCAAAATAAACTTATTAATTTAGCCAGCATACGTTACATGATGGTATGCCTACTATAGCCACTGTATTAAACAGTGGGTAATACAATCAAAACCGTACAAGGTTCGTATTAGAGAATGGGTTTCCAATAATGACCAGGCAAAGGAACTTCCTCACCCACGATTGGGTACGCCTCTAAAGGGACGTTCCGAGAAACTACTGTTTCTCTGCCAACACAAGGCCGGGTTACCACTCAATGGTAACTACTTACTCAAGTCTATCCATCCCCCGGTTGTTACCAACCTTTAAAAAGGGGCCCCGATCTTTTCCAACATCCACATCAAGAAAATACTGGGCGTGTAAGACCACAGTACATCTATATAAATATATAATCCACAAAGTGAATATCTGGGTTCCATACCATGGTATCACTATATATATCTAGAAGGGAATAGACATCCTACACCTTGCCGCATCCATTCCTGTTTCCGCCATTCCCGGGGTGTGAGGTTCGTGAAGTCTCGTACCCACAAGGCTCTGCTTTTCAACAAAAGCCTTGATCCATCCATAGCATTCTTTGGAATGTCACATTACCAATCCAAAATTACATAACTAATTTCTACCAACGCATAACCCTTGAGCTCATACGTCTCAAGGAAGGGTGTTAAGCTAAGAGAATAAATTCTCCGCCACCAAGCAGATATACGTTAATAAAGATCAATCATATAAAGTCAGAATGTAATGTCAGACAATCCATCCATCCACAAGTTCGTTCTGGGACTGAACGAAATCGAAGGCACCTTATTCCTCAACCTTTGCCCAAAAGGTGAGAGGTCCTTGTATATCCGGTAAATCCCCAAACATTGTCAGGACCACTGCTAAAAATATAGGGTTTTGTTCTCTAGACAGGAGCAACTCTGTAAAGAGAAATCAACAAGCAGTCCTTTCAATGAGAAGATCCCGGTCTTCATCATTGCCTTCTTATCCATCATTCTCTTCATAACGTCGTATTATTATTCGAAATGGGAAAATCCCAGTCTTTCCAAATAATAAGTGCTATTTCCAAACCATATGGATATATAGGATTGTAAAAGTCTCTTCCTTAAAATTTGGTAAATAAAACCAATTATTAGACTTAACGTAAATCCGAATCGTATTCCTTTAAATCTTTAAAAGATTTCACCATTCCATTTAAATCTTAATTAAAAGATTATATCATTCCATTCAAATCTTAATTAAAAGATTAATCCAATCAATTTCCGATTAAAACGATGTTACTTACTTTGTTAAGTAAGGTCTAAGATTAGTGTCGCAAATATAGTGTATTTGTACAACTAAAACTATTCAAATATGATTTAAATTACTTCTATTATCTTTTAAATCATATATATACTTCATATATACTATAAAAACTTCATTTCTCAATTCATAACCTTTTTATTCAATTTAATTGATTTAATTGAATATTTAAATAATATAATAATATTATTTTTCTAATTTTCATCCGATTTAATCCAAACTTTCCAGAAATCAAAATAAACTATATATAATACTATTGGAATCATTTAATTGATTATAAACCTTTATTTATATAGCGAACTTAACTTCACTTTTCAAAAATCGATTTAAATTATTATTTATATTTTCAATGTTGAACATGCCATTTTATATTAAAAATGATTTCAAATAAATAACTTCTTTTACAAAAATTTTTCAATATATCTCCAATATCATTTCCAAATAGTTTAAATTATAAAATTCGAATATTCAAATTTCCACTCAAATTTGAATATTATATTATTATTATTTTAAATCGAGACTTAACCAATATCCGTTTAAATCCAAATGGGTGTGTATAATAAGTGTAACGTGTAGTGTTATCACTATTAACATCCATATATACATTCATATCATCCAAACAAGCAGTATATGGTATAACTAAATATTTTAACAATTAAATACTGATATAACTATCATATAGTTAAAACATCCATAACTATCAATCCATTCATCGAATCACAACCAATATAAACACTATATTAAGTGATATAGTTTCTCACCATGGGATCCACTCCTCCTTTCTTTAGTTTGTGAATGAAATAAAATGAGATATGGACTTGGCTATTTATAGGTGAAGAGAAGGGTACTTTAGTCATTTCCTATAGCCTAACCAGATTCGACCAGATTTTGGTCCAATAGAAACCAGCCTTATGGCCTAATTTGATTCGACCACATTTTGGTCCAATAGAAAACATCTTGATGGCTTAATTTGATTCGACCAGATTTTGGTCCAATAGAAACCAGCCTTATGGCCTAATTTGATTCGACCACATTTTGGTCCAATAGAAAACATCTTGATGGCTTAATTTGATTCGACCACATTTTGGTCCAATAGAAACCAGCCTTATGGCCTAATTTGATTCGACCACATTTTGGTCCAATAGAAAACATCTTGATGGCCTAATTTGATTCGACCACATTTTGGTCCAATAGAAATCCTCCTTATCAACTATGGCATAACATGATTCGACTAGATTTTGGTCCAATAGCAACCATCCGCATGGCAGAACCTGATTCGACCAGATTTTGGTCCAATAACAACCATCCGCATGGCAGAACCCGATTCGACCAAATTTTGGTCCAATGGCAACCATCCAAATGGAATATAATAATCATTATGCTATTTTGTTTTATTAGGCAAGTAATTATACTGTTCTATTTTATTAGGCAAGTAATTATACTATTCTGTTTTATTAGGCAGGGTTAATAATTCTTTCTTGTTTTATTAGGCAGGTAATTATACTATTCTATTTTTTTAGGCAGGGTTAATAATTTTAAATATAAAATCCATTATTTAATCATTTAAAAACATATTAACTATTCATGTTCAAAGTGATTAAATTATGGGTCGTTACATTTTAAATACTCGAATTCGATGACCCAAAAATACGGGTCGTTACAACCTTAGAGTTGTACTGCCTCGCCACCTTCTGCCTATGGGCTGCAGCTTTGACGGCGGCGTCGTTTCTTTTTTCCTCGATCAGGTCAATTGACATGTTCACAAAGGGACGACTGTTTCGACGGGGAGCATGTCCTCGGTTCCATATGCCAATGTGAATGACGTGTGCCCTGTCGCGGTCTTATAAGAAGTTCGATGGGCCCATAAAGCAGTAGGCAGTTCGTCGACCCATGCCCCCTTGGACCTTTCTAGCTTCTTCTTGATTTGTGTCTTCAGCACCTTGTTCACCGCTTCGACTTGCCCATTTGCCTGGGGTATGCTACAGCAGAAAAGCTTCGGGCAATCCCATGTTCATGGCACCAATTGGAGAATTCTTCACTGTTGAATTGAAGTCCGTTATCCGGTATGATTTTCTACGGCACCCTATACCTGCACAATGTTACGTATTAGGAAGTTTATCACTTTGGTAGATGAAATTTTGTTTAAAATCTCCGCTTCCACCCATTTGGTGAAATAATCCACTGCCATTATAGCATATTTTGCTCCTCCTCAGCCCATGGGGGGTTCCCTGATCAGATCTTTCCCCAAACGACAAAGGGCAAGGGGCTGACCATCTGGATTAAACCGGTAGGTGGCAATCTCGGGATTTTGGCAAATCTTTGGCATTTATCACATTTCCTAGCAAACTCGGCCGCATCCTTGTTCAGTGTGGGCCAAAAGTATCCATAACGCAGGATCTTTCTGGCTAGAGTTTGCCCTTCGGTGTGGTCGTCGCAACTTCCTTGATGTATGTTGTTAATGATATCTTTTGCTGCGTTCCCAGCGACACACCTTAGTAGCGGATTTTAAAAGCCGCGACGGTGCAACATGCCAATCTGGATGGTGTAGCGGGATGCCCTCCTCAAGATTCTCCTGACTTCGTTTCGATCTGTTGGTAAGGTTCCTTCTTGTAAGTACCTGACGATGGGGGTCATCCATGTCTCCTCCTTGTCTGCAATTGCTGTGATTTGCAGTCACTCGAAACACAATGCGGATTGTCTCATGACAGGGGTTGCCCCCGGCATTGGTTGGGTTCTTATGCTAGCCCCTTTGGCAAGGGCATCCGCCTCTTGCTTTTCCTCTCGTGGGATGTGTTTTATTACATAGTAGTCTAGCTCATCAAGGAGGGTTTTGGCCTTTTTGAGGTAGGACGCAAGCTTTTGTTCGCGAGTCTGGAATTCTCCAAGGATCTGGTTAACAATTAGTTGTGAATCGCTGTGCACACATATTGATTTCACTTCTACTTCTTTAATGATTTCTCAGCCGGCTATTATTGCCTCGTATTCAAATTCGTTATTGGTTACAACAAACTCTAGTCTCAGTGCATAGCTTAATTTCATTCCTCGGGGTGTGACTTTTATGACACCTGCCCCCGAGTCGAGCTCATTCGATGCTCCATCAACGAACATATTCCATTTGACAGCTTCCTCAATCCTTGTCGCAGCCTCCTCGTCTCGCATTGTGAACTCAGTTATGAAATCAGCTAAGGCTTGTCCCTTAATTGCGGTGCGCGGGTAGTAGGTAATGCCATACTGGCTCAACTCAATGCACCATTTTAACAGTCACCCTGATGTGTACGGTTTATGTAGGACTTGCCTCAATGGTCGATCCGTTAGAACTCTAATGGAGTGTGATTGGAAGTAGTGTCGTAATTTCCTGGATGCCATCAGCAGACGGTAAGCCAAATTTTCGATCTTTGGGTATCTAGCTTCTGGCCCCGTGAATCTTTTGCTAATGAAGTATACTGATCTTTGGATACGATCATCTTCTCTTACTAATGTGGAACTTAGTGCATGAGAGGATACAGCTAAGTATAGGTGGAGGCTTTCTCCATTTATCGGAGTAGAGAGTACTGGAGGCTTCTGTAGGTGTTCTAGCAAACTCCGAAAGGCTGAGTAGCATTCATCGGTCCATTCAAATTTTCCTTTGTCCTTTTGAGGGCTTCAAAGAACGGGACGCACTTGTCCGTGGCCTTGGATATAAACCTGCTTAGAGTAGCTACCTTCTCGTTTAGGCTCTGTATTTCCCTCCGAGTGGCTGGAATTTTGACGTCTTTCAAAGCTTGTACCTTTTCAGGATTTGCCTCTATTCCTCTAGCGTGCACAATGAAACCTAAGAATTTACCCGAAGACAGCCCCAAAAGAGCATTTCATAGGATTCAGCTTCATTTGGTATTTGCGTAATATTTGGAACATCTCGTTTAGGTGGCTCAAATGATCTGTTGCTCTTCTTGATTTGACAAGCATGTCGTCGACATAGACTTCCATGGAGTGACCAATTTGCTGCTTAAACATCTTATTAACTAGACATTGATAGGTAGAGCCGACGTTCTTAAGCCCGAAGGGCATTACCTAGTAGTAATATAGGCCTAGATCCATAATGAAGCTAGTTTGTTCTTGATCCGGCACATGCATGGGGATCTAGTTGTATCTTGAATATGCATCCATGAATGACAATGACTCATGTCCTGCGGTTCCGTCTACCAGTCGGTCAATTCGGGGCAAAGGAAAATAGTCTTTGGGGCAAGCATCATTGAGGTTGGAGAAGTCAATGTAGGTCCGCCATTTCCCATTAGGCTTTTTCACTAAAACCGGGTTGGAGATCCATCTTGGGAAATGGCTTCGCGGATAAAATTGTTGGCGAACTGGTTCTTCACCTCTTCGTTAAGAGCAGTTGACCATTTTATCCCCAAGCTTCTTTTCTTTTGTTTAATCGGGATCTTGGTTGGGTCAATATTGAAGGAATGACAAGCTACTTCTGGGGATGTTCCCACCATTTCTTCGTGGGTCCATGCAAATACATTCAAGTTCTTGCGTAGAAATCCTATCAGTTAGATTTTTAGGTTCTGGTTCAACTGAGAACCTATCTTTAAAAGCCTTGTTTTGTTGTTTTCGTCTACCATCACATGTTCCATAGCCTCCACGGGCTTGGCGTTGACCTCCTCCTTTCTATCTCTGGGGTCCAACTCATTAAAAGGGTCACTAGCATATTCGAGGGGAGGAGCCTTCTTTGATTGCTATGCATCTGCAGTTTTGGCGTAGAGGGCGACTCCTACGCTCTTACCTTTTTCCTTCTTTTTGTTTTAGCGGAGTTCTGTCACATAGCAATCGCGAGCTGCGCCTTGGTCGCCTTCTACCTCTCCTATTCCGTTATCAGTTGGGAATTTCATCTTCAGGCACCATGGGGCCAAGACTATCTGGAAATCTGAAAATGCAGGCCTCCCTAAAATGCGTTGTAAGTAGAGTGTCCATCTACCAAAACGAATGTTTGCTTTCGGATTATGGATCGGGGGTGACTTCCTAGCTCAACAAACAAGTCTAACTGTCCAAGTGGCATCGTGGCCTCCCCCGTAAACCCGTGTAAGGGCCTCTTGCACGGGGATACATCTTTCATTGATAACTTCATTTTGTTGAAGGCATGTTTGAACAAATTGTTCACTGAGCTTCCTGTATCAACTAAGATGCGGAACACCTCTGCCGGGCCGATCTAGGCAGAGATAACCATGGGATCGGTATGCGGATACTGCTTTCCAACCAAATCTTCATCGCTGAAGATTATGTTGGCCCTTTCCCTCCGTTTTATGATGCGTCCTTCATTAATGGAATGAACATATCCTTCGCTATCTTTCAAAGACTTTCCGTACCTCTCCATCTCGGCCCAACTTCCCTCGGTCGCATGCATGCCTCCAGATATGGTATGGACAACTATCTTCTCCTGGTTAGAGCGGCTTGTTCCTGCTCCTTCTTTGTTGTTTCCTTGTGGGTGCGGACCAGGTCCCTCGTGGACTGGAGCGAGAGAGTCGTGTCTTTGCTGCACGTACCGTTCCAGTTTCTGCTTTGGATGTACTCCTCAATGAGATCCCGCAAATGCTGACATTCTTCGGTGTTATGCCCGTGAGACTCGTGGAAGCGACAATATTTTCCTGTTCTAATTGCGGCTTCTGACTCTTTTTTATATGGAGGGTGTTTGTATTTTAATTCGTGTTGAGTAGCCAGGTAAATGTTCTCCATAGTGTAATTCAAAGGAGTGTATGAATCGAATCTCGGTCTAGGTCTGTATCGTCGCTTATTTCCCTTTTCAGTTACCGAGTTGCCTTGATGGTTACTTTTTCCTTCATTGTTTGGCTTACTCCCCTCTCCTCGGGGTGGGGCACTCATGTTTCCTTGGACGCTAGAACCCCCTATGGGTTGCTTGCTATGTCGGTGAGCCACCGCGTCTTCCAATCTCATGTATTTTCCGGCTTCATGAAAGAATTTTTGAAGAGTTAAAGGCTTTTCCTTCGTCAACCTTCTTGCAAGCTTTGAATCGGGATGGACGCCTCCACATAGTGCCATCAGTGTAAGCCTTTCGTCTGCATTTTGTACTGCTGTTGCGGCAGCGTTGAAACGGGTAAGATATTGCTGTAGCGGTTCTCCAGCTTTCCGTTTTACGTCTGACTAAAAATAAGCATCTCTGGGCTGTTCCATATGGATTCAAAATTGACTTATGATTTTTTCCTTCAACATTTCCCAAGAGCTAATGGAGCCATGAGGCGGCGACAAAACCATGTGGTTGCTAAGTCTGACAAGAACAGCGGAAAACATTTACACAACACACCCTCTGTTGCTCCATTCATGAGCATGTGTTGGGTGTAGCGCTGCAAGTGGATGATTGGGTCGGATGTGCCTTTGTAGGGATCCGTAGTGGGCATCTTCCATTCTCAAGGAGTGGCTATCGCTTTTATGTCCCTGGTGAAGGGGCTGGACACCCTTTCCCTTATCCGTCTTTCGAGTTGTTCGCATCTGAGATATTCCCTGAAGAGGTGTGTCATCCTCTCCTTGGATTCTGGGGCAGCTCTAGGAGAAGTGGGGGCTTCCCTTTGATGGCGTATGGAACCTTGGTTGAGGCTGGATTGGCGATGATTGGCTCGAAGCATGACTGGGTCAGCCATAGTCGGTTTTTGCCTGGTGCCTGACTGGGCCCACCTCTTGATGCTCTTTCAGGAACGGCTTCGGGCTGAATCCTGGCTCGGCCTCGAGTTCTTGTATCTTCTTGATTGAGTTCTTCATTTGCAAGGGATCTGTTCCATCTATACGACTCTCCAGATTAAGACTCACCTCGAGATTCAATGTTGTGAGTGGATTCCTCCGTGCCTCTCAAGCGTGTCATGAGTTGGTACACTAAAGCTTTTTGCTGGTAAACGAAGTGGTCGGTCATCTCATTCACAACCCTATCTAAATCTTCTCGGGTGACAGCTGAGTCTGGAGGTTGAGAGTGGTTAGACGGGTTTTCTTGATCTTCTTGGATGGGGTTGAGTGTATTGGCAATGACCGTGCTCTTACCCTTATCGGCGTTGTGCCTAAAGGGAGTCATGTTCTAATGTTGAGTTAAGGTTTGGAAGGATGGTGGACAGAAGAGTTCGGCTCTCCATGCGGCCCCCTCTCAATGAAAGCACCAAAAATGTTTGCTCAAAAATTGGACAAACGCCTCACAAGTTTTATTTGTAGTTAAGTCTCGTTCAAGTTGATTGATTTGGAATTTTTATTGTTTCAACATGTAAAAGAATGATTCAGCAATTGCAGGATACAATTCACAAGCTCAAAGTTTGGAAAGCAGATAAGGAAAGTAAACAACACAAAATTTTATAGTGGTTCAGCCAGAATGTGCCTACATCCACTTTCCATCTTATTATTCTCTCTTTGAGTTGATTATAGGCACAAGATTGTTCGAAAAGAGTAAAAAAACTTAAAGTAGCTGAAGGGATGGATTCTCAGTAGAGTTTTCTCTCTTTTTTCCCAAAAGTCGTCCCCATTGTTGTTGAGAAGCTCCAGTATTTATAGAGTGGAGTTGTGAAGTGTGGAGCAGAAGTTATATCTTCCTGAGTTTGGTTTCGCATTTGAGTCAGGAACAGTTGGATCGACATTTGGGTCAGGAAGCTTGCCAGGACCGGTTGTCCTTCTTTTACTTGGCTCGGTGATTCTGCCCTGGAGTACCTTATTTGTCGGACCAAACATTTGATCCAGTATGTTTGTGTACCGAACCAAATGTTTGGTCCGGTGATGGATGTGTCATGCCGGACCAGATATTTGGTCTGGCATATCTGTGGATGCCGGATTAGATACTTGGTCCGGTATACCATAGGATGCCGGACCAAACATCTGGTCCGGCATACCGGCCATATGTTTGGTTCGGTAACTATATTCCCCATACCCCTGCTTGTCTTTACTTCATTCTTTCTTCGTGCCCCAGAAAACCGAGCCAACATAATTTAACTAGCATAAAATATTTTAGTACGTTGTGAGCGTTATAAAACACTCACCTTGAGTTTTAAATTTTAAATCAAATCGAACGACGTTCGATTTAACCTAAAGTTTTAGTTAGCTCCAATCGTCTCCAAATCAGTTCTAAAGTGTAGTGCTCGTCGCCTCGATTCCGTCACCGCTTGTTTCGTCCAATTCTGACAATGCATGAAAAAGATACACATTTTTAAAGATCTGAATATAGTTTATATAAATAAATTCATTTTATTTTATTTTTGTTTTATTTTATTTACCCTCAATTAAATCAAGGCCGATCATTTTTTGGGCATCAGATCTCGCCCGCACTTCTCTTCTTCCTATCGTTCATGCTCCAGGCATATATGCATGAAGACAAACCCAACGTCGCTAATCGAACATCCATATCGCGACCACCACGATCGCCTAGAATACGATCAAGGACCACCGAACGACACCTTGCAGTCATGCGCACCCACGGCTGAAACTCGGTGATGCTTGACTCCCCCTTCACCTTGATAAACGCGCACAAAACCACCATGAAAGTGGCTCGATGTCATCACCGTCGATGGACTTTAGACCATCACAACCGTATGGATGGGAAGCTCTCATCGAGCTCTACGATTGCTTAGTTGGAAGGTTTGGATAATATGGCTAGAATCCAGAGATTTTGAGGAAGAAAGCACGATAATTTTCGGCCTTTAGTTATAAACTGGCGGCTAGGTTGTTATCTAGGCTTTTCTGAGGGATATATGCGTATATATACGTGTAGCTATATTATTTTAATATTATTTTGACTATTCATGTATTTTTCCGGACGAACCCTTAACAAAGCATGCCGCCTGGCGTTTATAATGTTATAACCCTATTCCGAACGCAATGGAACAAGTTTCGGGGCCTAATTCGATCGCATGTGGAAGATAGCTTTTCGAATCGAATTATAATATTAAATTTTCTGATATTAATTTCAACGCGTTTCAAGCTCGCACGGCCAAACGACAAGTCCGATCGATACGAAACTTGAAATCCTATAATAGTTCACTGTTACGGATCCGATGAAACTAGTTTCGTCGAAATCTTAGATAGTAGCCAAAATGGCTATTGTTTTACTCGTTAATTATAATATGAAATTTCCGATTATTGACTTGTAAATCCAATTTTAAATCTTAACAATCTTCATTGTGGTTTAAATAAAATTTGAATAAACTTACGATATCATTTTCAATCGTATTTAATTCAGAATTTAATTATTCAAATAATTTCCAATATTAAATTTTAAAAATTTAATTATCCTATAAACTAATATAAATAAATCATTAAGTTCCAAATAAATTTTAGTTATCAACATCATTTTATTTCTATCTAAATAATTCACAATTATTATTCAACTTCAGTTATTGATTATAAACCCAGTCAATATATAGAATTTCATTTCAATGCTTGTTATTACTTAAATCTTCGAAATTAGTTTATTTCAAAATTTTATTTAAGTTCATATCCAATAACCTACATTCAAATCATAAAAAAAATTAACCATTTTTATTTAATAATTACATTAAATTTAGTAATTTAAAATAGCTAAAAGTACGGGTCGTTACAAGTAATTTTAGCATTTTATTCTTTCCTTGTGGATCGACCTGTACTCGCATACGTACTAATTTTGTACGCCGTGCGCTTGCAGTTTTTATAATGATTAAATTCGGCAGTTTTCTAATCGATAGAAATACCTCCGCGAACAAGTGTTTGGCGCCGTTGCCGGGGATTGTAATTTAATTTTACTTTACTCTTCGAATTATTTTTATACTTGTTTTATTTTATTTTGTGTAATAAAAAAATTGTTGTGCATTTGGTTTTACATTTTGCTCACTTGTTGTGATTTGTGCATTTGCGCGTATTTTGTTTATGTTTTCTTCCTTCTTTAAAAAAGAAAAAAAAACAACAAACATTTTGTATTTCAAGTGTTCATCTCAAATGTGCATTTCAAGTCAAAACTGTTCATTGTCTTTGAGCTTGTTCACTACATCTTGCATAGATTTTCACTTTGCATGTGTTTTGATGTTCATCAGTCCTCAAGTTTCCATTTTCATAGGTTTCTGCGTATAATTCTCAAGTTTCATTACATCTTACATTTCAATTGAATTCTTCATACATTTGAATTACATCACATTACATTCTCAAGTTTCTGCATACATTTTAATTGAATTATGTTCTCCATTACATCTTACATTACATTCTATGTTTTTTTTTTGCGTTTTACATTTTATCCATTGCTCCCCTGTCAATCACAGCAGCCATTTCTTCCCTTCCTCTCATCACCACTTAATTGCCACTGCTTGAATCTATACATCAACCATCACTCCTCTCCACATCACCTAAAACAAACTACACCGTCTCCTTCAAAATCACGACCTCAAATCCACACCCGACTCATCACTTGCACGGCACCTTACCTTCTCCAATAACTCATCTCAACTCTAACCCAACAACCAAATCCGCCTCCTTTCTCAGCACTTAATTCACTATCTCCATTTCCCTCACAAACAAAACCAACCAATTCCATCACATAACTTTACTTCACTAACATTCAAGCAACTCTGTCTGGAACCTCCGCTCCTCCACTAACGACAAACCCCAACCAATACACTCCACAACAATAACCAAAACAACAACTCTCAACATTTCTCTCACCGCTTCATCCTCACTGCTAAACATCTCCCACCATTGCAGCATCCACCAAGTTCCCCAAACTCCTTCAACTTTTGCATCAATTACCTCCCTACTGCCTTCAACAACCATTACCCAAATCCCAACTGTACAACCAAACTCCAACCTTCAATCACCACAGAAGCAATCATCGCTGCCAAAACCCACAGACAACCTCACCAACCTCCAATCAAACTCCACCCAATCACTTCCTTTGCCATAAACAAACAACCTCATCAAATAACACCACAACCACACTACTCCATCATCACACTCCGGCACCATCACCTACCCTCAACTTCCTCAACTTCCTTCCATCACCTAAACCTACCACTTCAATCGCCATAACCAGAAATCGACACAACTGTAATGACCCAAGATTTTAGGAATTTATCTTGAAAAAAAAATATATACAAATAAGATTAAAATAATTTTTAAGCAGTTTTTAAAATCATGTTTAAGGGAAAGATGAGATAGCTTGATGTGGTATAATAAAATGATGTGCCTTTGTGCACAGAAAATACACATGAGTAAAGCTAGATCCCTGTATACTATGAATGAGTACATGATGCTATGCATGGAAAATGTGTATATATATATATGTATATATATATATATATATTTACTGATAAATAAAGAAAACCCTCAAATGTGCTATATGCAGAAATATAACTAAGTATACATGTGCATATATGTATCAGTATAAAATAATATAGATGTATATATGGATATAAGTTATTGTCTGTAAAACATATATGTTAGTATACTAACTAAGTATTAGAATTTAAACTAGTAATAGGAAACAAACAAATATGTTTTTCTCTGGTGGGTAAATAAGAAGAAAAACACCAGATAATAAAGTAAAGGCTAAAAATAGAAAATGGGAGGAAAATAAAAATGTATTTTGTATGGGCTGAATTAAGAAAGAAAGAAATATGTGTACAATATTGCTGGAAATCTGATCACACATTTAGCATGCAAATAGACAAGGGAAAAAGCATTTTATGGAAAAGTAAGATTTCTGAAAATAACCAAAGTAGATAACCACTTTTCTCTTCACCAAATTAAGCCGGGGAGGGTAGAATCTTGGGTTCAAATAAAATGCAGATAACATAATTTTCTGGTGGGCAAAAATGGCTTTAGCCAATACCCAAAACCCTAAGGAGAACTCTGTATATTTATAAGCAGCAGCCTCCTCTCCTTCTCAAAAAGAACTTTGAAAAAAAAACACCATATAAAAACATAAGGCAAGTGAAGGAAAAGAGCTTGAGGCTAAAGGCAGAGGTTTATCAATTAATTAAGGAAGCAAAGAAGAGAACTAGGTGAGAAAACTCACTCAAAAACTTAAGGCACTAAGTCCTAAAGAAGGCAGCCTGTTATAAATTAATTTTTCTCAAAAGATTATGTGATTTTTTTTTTTAGAAATTAAGGATGCTTTAATGCTTGATGGTTGTTCTGATTGTTTTATTCTGTGAATATTCTTAATATGATCAGTATGCATGCATAAGTATCTTAAAAACCCAGATCTCTTTCTGATATGATATTGGATAGAAATATAAATAAATACCCAGAAAATAAAATGTTGAATATAAGCAAGTAGTGTTAGTTTTGGCTCAAACCAGAAGGACTGATAAGCATATGGGCTGCAATATACATATGTATATGTGCTGAGGCTTAAAATGAAAAGGAATTAGGAGTGCAATAGGCTTGCCTATGTGCTGACACTCCTGATTCAAAGAAAATATACAATACCCACCCAGCAAATAGATTTTGTGATTTAGGAAGCTTGGTCAATCTGAGTTAACTAAAGCACAGATGTTTGCAATAAAATCTTCTCATAGAGCCATAAACCAATGTTAGTTGTCTATATCTCTTTAAAATTGCAAGAACATGTTTTAATAAGTACCAATACTTAAATTGCTTGGTTGTCTCTGTTTGTTATATGAATGATGAGGAATGCTATGAGATGAATGCTTGTTTCAGTAAAATGACCCACTGATTAGGTTGCCTTGAAAAATTTAAAAGAGGAAGTATCTGAGAACCTGATTAGGGAATGGGGTCAAGACTACTGCAGGAATGACTTGTGTTCTTGAGTAATGCAAGTTGACACATGGCTTGTTTAAGTCCTGAGATCTTTGTGTAATGGAGTGAATTAGTTCATTACAGTGTGTCCATTGATTCATAAAATTGCAGATGAGACCAGGATAGGTAAATATAACAAGGGAAGAATATTTGACATGATGAGGAACTAGAGTTTTCCCAGAAATGAAATATGAGGAGGGAAAATATGATTAAACTCATGTTGGTTATCTTTCTGTTTTGTGTGAATGATTATTGGATTTATGACTGAATTGAATGCCTGAATGTATGTGCCATATCTATATATAATGTCTCTGGAGAGAAAGATTAAAGTGTGCACATGCACAATGACACAGAACATGCACACAAGTATTACTTGTTTTCAAAGGGCAGAACTTTATGTATATGTACTTAATTCAATTTTAACTTAATTAATTAATTGCTTTTGTGAATTTTCTCATACCAGACATGTGTCTGACCCTAGTGTGCTAATGGCATCTGGGGTGTCTCATTTAAAATGAGGCAGCTTCAAATGCTTTTTCAGGAACAGCAGCCTCTAGGTAGGAGTAGAAGCAAAGCATTGAGAAGAAGATTATAGCATGCTAGAATTAGATAGATAAGAGCTTAAAAGATGAAATCTGCATGTATTGATATTTTGAAATTTCCATTGTAGCAAGTACTGAGTGATGTTGGATACTTGGTTAAATATTTTGTTAAGAATTTAACTTGTAACTGGAATTTAAATTATCTGAGTTTCATTATCTGGAAGGTTGAAAGGTTTTATCTATAATTTTGTAAGTAAACTGAGTAAGAATGTAAGCAAATAGTAGAACTACATTTTATAAATGTATTAGTCAAATCTTGAAGTCTATGAATAATTTTAAGGATTGAAAAAGTAGAAACAGTTGGGTCTTGAAGATCAACATAGATAATCTTACTTAGTGAAAAATGTATCCAGAACATAAAGGCATATGGTAAGAGAATTAGGAGTCTGCATGTTTTCAGAATTGCCATTTGCATCATGCCATTGTCTATACCTGGATTGCATTTCATTTAGCTTAGTATCATGGCATCAAGGAATCAAGCCTCTGGAATATGATAATTCATTTAAAAATACCCCAGATATGAGTTTGCATATAAGGTAGATTTTATAGGAAAGCAAACATAGGAAATGATAGAAGCTTATATCATTTTCAAAGCACAGAAACTCTACTATTAATTTTACAAATAATCATAACATAATTATCTGGGTTCTATGGATCATATTTCATAGAGGATCCAGCAAGCTATCAAAGAATAAAAATCATACTGTTACCTATAAGAATAAGATTTTATTACATAAATAATAAAAATTAAGCTATGTGGGGATTGATTAAATTTAATCAATCAATGTAACCTCTTGTTTGCCATAACCTGATCTAACAAGAGGGGCACATGCATCTTCATATGTGTGTGCATATCCTTGTGGTTGCACTGATATATCTATATTAGTAAAACTTTTGATCCTGGATAAAGTTTGTTTATTGGAAAAAAGAAAATGACCCTGGAAAATATATTTGTTAATGAATGATATATATATATATATCACTTTGTAAAAAAAAAATCCTTACAAAATTAAGGCAGTAAAGAGAGGGTCATTGCATTTGGTATCAGAGCTATGTTATTAAGCATAGCAGAAATAAATATCAAGTTTTCTGATAGAAATAAAATTTAAAGAGACTAAATATATAACAATGTTTCAGTGTAAATAAAACCACTGAAATAATAAAATTACCAATCAAACTAACCAGCTATGTAAATTATTATTAGCAAACTATGGTAGGAAGACCACCAAATCAGGGAGCAGGATCTTCCAATGCACCACCAATGGTCAATCTGCAAGACTTGGTGAGAGCATTTAGGGATGGGGCAGGACAAAGGCAAGAAAATCCCTATGAAGAACTCTCAAAATTACTTAAGACATATACTCATTTAGGAGGCAAAAGTTTTGAAGGGACAGAGAGTATTATGGAAATTCAAGCATGGTTGAGAACATTGGATAGAATTTTCAATGACATGCAACTTGATGATCAAAGAAAGAGGCAAGTGGCTTCGAGACAGCTAAAAGGAGTAGCTTTAAGCTGGTGGGAAGTAATCATTGCAGGAAGAAATGAGAATGGAATCACTTGGAATCAATTCAAAGATATGCTGGAAGCAAGGTTTGTACCAGCATCAGCTAAGACTACCTTGCTAGAAGAATTTATTAGACTTAGACAAGGAACTATGACTGTCACAGAATACACTCAAAAGTTTGAAGGGCTTTCCACATATGGAGCAATGCTTGTAGCAGATGAAGCATCTAAAAATGATAGGTACATAAAAGGTTTGAACCCAGGACTTAGCAGAGCCATGTTACCGTATGCTGACAGGACCTTTGACCATGTGATAGACTTAGCTTTGAGGTTGGAGCAGCATGACAAGGAAAGGGAAAAATTCAGAAATTTTAAGAACAATAACAGTAAGAAGGGTAAGGGGAGATATCATCCTTATGATAAGAAGAAAGAAGAGGCCAGTACTAAGTCTACTGGGGATATTAAAGCTAAGGAAACCAAGAAGATTGTGTGCCATCAATGTGGAAATGAAGGACATATCAAACCAAGATGTCCAGAATTGAAAGGAGGAGCTTTCAAGTGTTATTTATGTGGGAAAGAAGGGCACATGAAAAGAAATTGTCCTGAGAATAAGCAGCAAGGAAAATTAGCAAACTTGGAGGAAAAAGGCATAACAGTGGAGATCAAAGCTGAGAAGCACAGTCAAGTGGAAGGTACACTATTTATTTGTAATATACCCATAGCAGTAGTATATGATACTGGAGCAACTCATTCCTTAATTTCCTATGAATTAGTTAAAATGCTAAAATTAAGTTGCATATTGGTTGAAACCCCTTTACATATACAAAGTCCACTGGGAAGTTCTAGTGTTTTAAACATGATCTGTGTGGATGTGAGATTAAACATAGGAGGAGATACTTTTATTTCCAATTTATATGTTTTAAATTACCCAAATATAGATGTTATTTTGGGAGTAGACTGGTTAAGGCAATTCAAGGCCATAATTAACTTAGACTCATCCACCATATCCTTGCAAAACCATGGAAGCTAGAGGATCACAATTTTGTGTGAAGTATCCAAGGGAAGAAAATTGTGTCATTTGATTGATTTGGGTAAAGATTTCAGTGAACATATTATTGAGGAAATTCCCATAGTCAATAAATACTTGGATGTTTTTGAGGAGGTTAATGGTGTTCCAAACCATAGGCCAGTGGAATTCCAAATTCATTTAGTCCCAGGAGCAAGCCCAGTGATTAAAAAGCCAACAAGAATGGGGCCAAATGAACTAAAAGAATTAAAGAAACAATTAGAGGAATTAGAAAATAAGGGTTTTATAAGACCCAGTAATTCTTGCTGGGGGGCACCAGTGGTGTTTGTTAAGAAACAAGATGGTACTTTGAGACTCTGCATAGATTATAGGGAATTAAACAAGGTAACCATTAAAAATAAATACCCACTGCCAAGAATAGATGATCTTTTTGATCAATTGGCTGGAGCAAGAGTATTCTCTAGGCTAGATTTAGCATCTGGTTTTCATCAAATGAAGGTGGAAGAATCAAGCATCAAGTACACTGCCTTTAACACTAGGTATGGGTTGTATGAATTTTTGGTTATGCCATTTGGTTTGACCAATGCACCATCATACTTTGTAGATTTAATGAACAGAACCTTTAGAGATTGTTTAGACAAATTTGTGCTCATTTTTATAGATGACATTTTAATTTATTCCAAAACAGTGGAAGAGCATGAAAGTCATCTGCACATGGTTTTGTCTAGACTAAGGGAAAAAGACTTGAAGGCCAAATACTCAAAATGTGAATTTTGGAAAGAGGAAGTGCATTTTCTTGGCCATGTTATATCTGCCCAAGGAATCTCTGTGAACCCCAATAAAGTAGTGGCTATTCAAGCATGGAAGAGGCCAAGCACTGTGAGTGAAGTGAGGTCATTTATGGGGATGGCAGGATATTATAGGAGGTTTATAAAAGATTTTTCAAAAATTTCTACACCACTTACTAACCTAACCAGGAAGAACCAAGCTTTTGTTTGGTCAGAAAAATGTGAAAAGTCTTTTGAACAGTTGAAGGAGGCATTGGTGAATGCCCCAATTTTAAAAGTACCTCATGGAAATGAAGAATTAGTTGTATACACTGATGCTAGTGGATTTGGCTTGGGTGCAGTGTTGATGCAACAAGGCCAAGTCATTGCATATGCATCCAGACAACTTAAACCCCATGAAGTGAGGTATGCCACACATGATCTTGAATTAGCAGCTGTGATCTATGCTTTGAAACTATGGAGACATTATTTGTTAGGCACTAAGTTTGAACTTTACACTGACCACAAGTCTCTAAAATATTTATTTTCACAAAAAGATTTGAATATGAGGCAACATAGATGGGTGGAGTTCTTAGCTGCCTATGACTTTGACATACTCTATACACCAGGCAAAGCAAACAAAGTTGCAGATGCTCTAAGTAGACAGCGTGCTAAATTGGCTATGATGATGATAGAAGAATTTAAGGACTTGTCTTTGCTAACTGAGTTAGAAATTGGGGAGGTTGGTTGTGTGCACATTGATGAGCAGATGCATGGTGCACAAGAAAATAAAGGGAAGTTAAGCTTAATGACACTTCAACCAGATTTAATTCTGAAGGTAGAAAAAATGCAAGAACAGGATGCAAACTTATTAGAGAAGAAAATTCTCCTCTCAAAAGGGGAGGAAGTGATGAATTACCATATTGATAAAAATGGTTATATGAGATACCAAAATAGGATGTGTGTGCCAGAGGACACCGAATTGAAGAAAGAGAT
This sequence comes from Allium fistulosum, assembly GCA_030737815.1. Classification (NCBI taxonomy): domain Eukaryota; kingdom Viridiplantae; phylum Streptophyta; class Magnoliopsida; order Asparagales; family Amaryllidaceae; genus Allium; species Allium fistulosum. Next base: position 283,280,182 of record CM060904.1, on the reverse strand, counting down.
ATTGAATGAATATCACAGAAGTAAATACTCCATACACCCAGGAAACACAAAAATGTACCAAAATTTGAAAAGAGACTTCTGGTGGAAGGGGATGAAATCTGATGTAGCTAAATACATTGCCAAATGTATGACTTGCCAACAAGTCAAGGCTGAAACCCAAAGGCCATCAGGGTTGATGCAGCCTCTTAGTGTACCACAGTGGAAGTGGGAAGATATATCTATGGATTTCATAGATGGGTTGCCTAGATCTAAGAGAGGAAATACAAGTATATGGGTGATAGTTGATAGGCTAACCAAAGTAGCACACTTCATCCCAGTCAAGTCAGAAAGGACAGTACCAAAATTAGCTCAAATTTTTATGAAGGAAGTGGTAAAATTGCATGGCATTCCCAAAACCATTGTGAGTGATAGGGATACCATCTTCACTTCAAAGTTCTGGAGAAGCTTTCAAGAAGCAATGGGAAGTGAACTATGTTTAAGTACTGCCTACCATCCTCAGTCAGATGGGCAGACTGAGGTAGTAAACAAGGTTTTGGAGGACATGTTGAGAGCATGTGTATTGGATTTTGGGGGCAACTGGGAAGATTATCTTCATCTAGTTGAATTTACATACAACAACAGCTATCAAAGCACCATAGGAATGGCTCCATTTGAAGCCTTATATGGTAAGCCTTGTTTGTCACCTATTTGTTGGGTAGAAGCAGGAGAAAGGGTTATTTTAGGGCCTGAGTACATACAAGAAACTAAGGAGAAAATTGAGTTGATAAGGAGAAGAATGGCAGCAGCACAAGATAGGCAAAAGAAATTTGCAGACAAGAAAAGGAGGCATGTAGAATATGAAGTGGGAAATTTTGTTTTCATCAAAATCTCACCTATGAAAAATGTGCTGAGATTTGGGAAACAAGGCAAGTTAACCCCAAGATATATTGGACCATACAAAATTCTGGAAAGAATTGGTCCCTTGGCATATAAGTTGGAATTGCCAGAAAACATGCAAGGCATACATGATGTTTTTCATGTATCACAACTGAGAAGGTGGGTACATGACAAGGCAGAAATTCTGGAGACCCCAACCCAAGTGCAAATAAATCCTAATTTGATATATGAAAAAGATCCAGTAGGGATTTTGGCAAAGGATGTGAAGAAATTAAGAAATAAATCACTGAAGCTTGTAAAAGTACAGTGGAGTCTTGATCCCAGTGATTGCACATGGGAATTAGAGGACAAAGTTAGGATGAGCTACCCTAAGCTATTTTCAGATTAGAGGTAAAAAAAATTTATTTTGATTTTCTTTTGGATGCATGTATTTTTAGTTATTATCATAGAACTAGAAATCTAAGTGGTTGAGGAGTACTTGTTCTCTGGTTTAAGCTTGGAAAAATTGTGGGACACAATTCCTAAAAGGTGGGGTGTATGTAATGACCCAAGATTTTAGGAATTTATCTTGAAAAAAAAATATATACAAATAAGATTAAAATAATTTTTAAGCAGTTTATAAAATCATGTTTAAGGGAAAGATGAGATAGCTTGATGTGGTATAATAAAATGATGTGCCTTTGTGCACAGAAAATACACATGAGTAAAGCTAGATCCCTGTATACTATGAATGAGTACATGATGCTATGCATGGAAAATGTATATATATATATATGTATATATATATATATTTACTGATAAATAAAGAAAACCCTCAAATGTGCTATATGCAGAAATATAACTAAGTATACATGTGCATATATGTATCAGTATAAAATAATATAGATGTATATATGGATATAAGTTATTGTCTGTAAAACATATATGTAAGTATACTAACTAAGTATTAGAATTTAAACTAGTAATAGGAAACAAACAAATATGTTTTTCTCTGGTGGGTAAATAAGAAGAAAAACACCAGATAATAAAGTAAAGGCTAAAAATAGAAAATGGGAGGAAAGTAAAAATGTATTTTGTATGGGCTGAATTAAGAAAGAAAGAAATATGTGTACAATATTGCTGGAAATCTGATCACACATTTAGCATGCAAATAGACAAGGGAAAAAGCATTTTATGGAAAAGTAAGATTTCTGAAAATAACCAAAGTAGATAACCACTTTTCTCTTCACCAAATTAAGCCGGGGAGGGTAGAATCTTGGGTTCAAATAAAATGCAGATAACATAATTTTCTGGTGGGCAAAAATGGCTTTAGCCAATACCCAAAACCCTAAGGAGAACTCTGTATATTTATAAGCAGCAGCCTCCTCTCCTTCTCAAAAAGAACTTTGAAAAAAAACACCATATAAAAACATAAGGCAAGTGAAGGAAAAGAGCTTGAGGCTAAAGGCAGAGGTTTATCAATTAATTAAGGAAGCAAAGAAGAGAACTAGGTGAGAAAACTCACTCAAAAACTTAAGGCACTAAGTCCTAAAGAAGGCAGCCTGTTATAAATTAATTTTTCTCAAAAGAGTATGTGATTGTTTTTTTTAGAAATTAAGGATGCTTTAATGCTTGATGGTTGTTCTGATTGTTTTATTCTGTGAATATTCTTAATATGATCAGTATGCATGCATAAGTATCTTAAAAACCCAGATCTCTTTCTGATATGATATTGGATAGAAATATAAATAAATACCCAGAAAATAAAATGTTGAATATAAGCAAGTAGTGTTGGTTTTGGCTCAAACCAGAAGGACTGATAAGCATATGGGCTGCCATATACATATGTATATGTGCTGAGGCTTAAAATGAAAAGGAATTAGGAGTGCAATAGGCTTGCCTATGTGCTGACACTCCTGATTCAAAGAAAATATACAATACCCACCCAGCAAATAGATTTTGTGATTTAGGAAGCTTGGTCAATCTGAGTTAACTAAAGCACAAATGTTTGCAATAAAATCTTCTCATAGAGCCATAAACCAATGTTAGTTGTCTATATCTCTTTAAAATTGCAAGAACATGTTTTAATAAGTACCAATACTTAAATTGCTTGGTTGTCTCTGTTTGTTATATGAATGATGAGGAATGCTATGAGATGAATGCTTGTTTCAGTAAAATGACCCACTGATTAGGTTGCCTTGAAAAATTTAAAAGAGGAAGTATCTGAGAACCTGATTAGGGAATGGGGTCAAGACTACTGCAGGAATGACTTGTGTTCTTGAGTAATGCAAGTTGACACATGGCTTGTTTAAGTCCTGAGATCTTTGTGTAATGGAGTGAATTAGTTCATTACAGTGTGTCCATTGATTCATAAAATTGCAGATGAGACCAGGATAGGTAAATATAACAAGGGAAGAATATTTGACATGATGAGGAACTAGAGTTTTCCCAGAAATGAAATATGAGGAGGGAAAATATGATTAAACTCATGTTGGTTATCTTTCTGTTTTGTGTGAATGATTATTGGATTTATGACTGAATTGAATGCCTGAATGTATGTGCCATATCTATATATAATGTCTCTGGAGAGAAAGATTAAAGTGTGCACATGCACAATGACACAGAACATGCACACAAGTATTACTTGTTTTCAAAGGGCAGAACTTTATGTATATGTACTTAATTCAATTTTAACTTAATTAATTAATTGCTTTTGTGAATTTTCTCATACCAGACATGTGTCTGACCCTAGTGTGCTAATGGCATCTGGGGTGTCTCATTTAAAATGAGGCAGCTTCAAATGCTTTTTCAGGAACAGCAGCTTCTAGGTAGGAGTAGAAGCAAAGCATTGAAAAGAAGATTATAGCATGCTAGAATTAGATAGATAAGAGCTTAAAAGATGAAATTTGCATGTATTGATATTTTGAAATTTCCATTGTAGCAAGTACTGAGTGATGTTGGATATTTGGTTAAATATTTTGTTAAGAATTTAACTTGTAACTGGAATTTAAATTATCCGAGTTTCATTATCTGGAAGGTTGAAAGGTTTTATCTATAATTTTGTAAGTAAACTGAGTAAGAATGTAAGAAAATAGTAGAACTACATTTTATAAATGTATTAGCCAAATCTTGAAGTCTATGAATAATTTTAAGGATTGAAAAAGTAGAAACAGTTGGGTCTTGAAGATCAACATAGATAATCTTACTTAGTGAAAAATGTATCCAGAACATAAAGGCATATGGTAAGAGAATTAGGAGTCTGCATGTTTTCAGAATTGTCATTTGCATCATGCCATTGTCTATACCTGGATTGCATTTCATTTAGCTTAGTATCATGGCATCAAGGAATCAAGCCTCTCGAATATGATAATTCATTTAAAAATACCCCAGATATGAGTTTGCATATAAGGTAGATTTTATAGGAAAGCAAACATAGGAAATGATAGAAGCTTATATCATTTTCAAAGCACAGAAACTCTACTATTAATTTTACAAATAATCATAACATAATTATCTGGGTTCTATGGATCATATTTCATAGAGGATCCAGCAAGCTATCAAAGAATAAAAATCATACTGTTACCTATATGAATAAGATTTTATTACATAAATAATAAAAATTAAGCTATTTGGGGATTGATTAAATTTAATCAATCAATGTAACCTCTTGTTTGCCATAACCTGATCTAACAAGAGGGGCACATGCATCTTCATATGTGTGTGCATATCCTTGTGGTTGCACTGATATATCTATATTAGTAAAACTTTTGATCCTGGATAAAGTTTGTTTATTGGAAAAAAGAAAATGACCCTGGAAAATATATTTGTTAATGAATGATATATATATATATATATCACTTTGTAAAAAAAAAATCCTTACAAAATTAAGGCAGTAAAGAGAGGGTCATTGCAACAACCAAACACTTCAACTCACCTTACATTCCAAACCAGAAGCCGAACTACCTTCAAACTCCAACCTATACCCATAAAGTGCAAACACCGGAATCAAGATCCACTACTCCTCACCAATAAGCCACACTAGCAACTAAACCACCCTACATCACCAGCAAACCCTACAACCCAACTCACAAACAAAAATCTCCACAAATCTAATCACTGCCACTGCGCCACCCAATCCCAAACAAGAAAAAAAATCCCATCCTCAGCAAATCACTGATAATCCAACTCCATCCCTCTTTTCCATCCCTCTTTTCCATCTATAACTCATGATCGCAACTTTAACCAAATCTTATGAATTTCTAGACAAACCCTCTCTCCCCTCAAATCGACCAAATACCCCCACACTTCGTTTTAGTACGAACCACTGCAACCCTCTACAATCCATCACAATGAATCACTATCGAAAACCCAAATCCACAATTCAATCCACAAACCAAATTCATCACTTCTTCAATCACCCAAACCACAACAACCAACGACCAAACCCTCATTCACCGCAATTGCCTTACCAACTCTCCGATTTCCCTAAATCGCATCTATTTTCGCAATTTCCTTTTAAATTTTTTTCTTTTCTCAGTTACAATTTAAGAAAAAAGAGTCAAAAATTGTTTTAAGCAAGGAGATTGGGATATTACTACGAAGTTGTTGGGTAATTGGACTTGTGTGTTTGCTTGTGGGTTGACTTTGAAATTTTTTTTCCAAAGTGTAAATTCAAGCTTCTCTTAAAAAACAGAAAAAAAAAATTTGTCTGACTTTGTTTTAGTTTGGCTTTTGTTTATCTTTATTAAAATATTTTACTCGGATCGAGTTTATTCTTTTTAGTTTTATTTTGTTCACTTTAATTTCTCTCCTTTTTATTAAAAAAACATTTTGCTTTTGATTTTATTTGGGTAACCAATAAAAAAAAATTCTTCATTTTTTTCTTTGGTAAACAATAAAAAAATTGCTTTTTTTTGTTCTATCTATTAAAAATATCTTTTCAAATAAAAAAATATCTTTGGTAAATCGAAGGAGAAAAATCATTTGCTCTGCTCTGCTTGCCAAAAAAAGTTGCACTTGTTATCCCGCCTTTTGGCATGGCCGTGACACCAAGGACTTGACTAAAGACTGAAGACAATCCATCCCAAAGATCGGTTATCTACAAGTCCAAGATGAATACATGCAAACTTGGTCCAAGTTCGGATTGAGCTACAATTATCAAGGTATGACAAGGAAAGCTATGAATGCAACAGTCCAAATTTTAGGTCAATCGGAGTTCGTATGCCCAAGTTATAGATCGATCAAGGTCCATGTGGAACACATCAATTTCGTATCCATGAACCTACAACCATCATTTCGTATCCATCCAGATCGATACGAAATGAACACAAGTCCATCACTCAGCCTCCATCCATTTCGTATCCATCGAGTTTGAACAGACTTCAACATTCCATGGACCGGTTGTGCTTCATTCAACCAACCACTATATGTTTCGTATCGATCAATTGTTTGATCGATATGAAGAGTTGAGGCGAAGCATCGATATGAAAGAAGGAGGCAGGGACCGATACGAAGAGTATAACCTTGGATGGATATGAAGGAAGCAGTTGAACCAAAAGAAACGGTCTTTAGGCGTGAAATATGGATCTCCACAGAACTCTCGCGCCATGTCATCGACACGCAATTGATCGATACGCATTATATCGATACGAAGTCCATTGATACGCACGTATCGATACAAATCCTTCAGCCTCCTTAGCAATTTCAATATTGGATCGATCATACCTCTGAAACTACAAGTCCAAATGCTATGAAATTTTCACAAGAGCTTGCATATTAACTCAAGAGCTTCCCTGATCGATCGCAGCTCAATTGGAGCCAATCTTGATCAATATGAAGACAACATGGATCAATCAGTGATCGATCCCAAACAACCCCAGATCGATCTGGTGGGCCCACCTACACATGAGAAAGGGTATTCCGAGTTTTGGGGCAGATATTTCCAGATCTACTCCTATAAATAGCACCCCTACGCCTACTAAAAAAGGACTTTTGGACTTTTATGCTGCTGCTCTATTGAAAGTCCATTGTAACTTGAGTGTTAGCCATTATACTGCTGTAAATCAGTTGAGAATCGGCAATAAACATCAAACTCTTCAAAGTGGACGTAGGCTACAACGTCGAACCACTATAAATTCTTGTCTTCTTTTACTACTGCTTACTTTTCTTGGTGTGATTGTTAGAGTAGCCTCATTTTCCATTTTATTTCTGCATTCTAATCTTTTCAGTTACATCTGACGAGTGTTGTGCCCATTTTTGGTACAAACACTTTGGTGCTTTCATCGAGAAAACTCTGCTTTTCTCTGATTCCGTGGATCCCCTGCCGTTGTTGGATTGCTAAAATCTAAGGAGGAGATCCAAATTTAGCTTCCAGTGGTTCCTTCTATTCTATTCAGATTGCTCCAGATCTAAGAATAACTACATTCAACACAGTGCGCACTACCATATTTTCCAGATCTAAAAAGCTCCTCCTCTGAGCTCTTCAAAAAACTCCAACTGATGGTTTTCGTATCCATATTTTCGTATTTAGAAAATATGATGATTTTCGTATCCATGTCTTCGTATCCAGAAAATATGATGATTTTCCTATCTATGTCTTCGTATCCAGAAAATAAGGTGATTTTCATATCCATGTCTTCGTATCCAGAAAAGTTGACTATTTTCATATCCAAACTTTCGTATCGATCCAATTGGGCACCTTTCGTATCGATCCTCGGATACCACTTTCATATCGATCCAACTGTGCACCTTTCGTATCGATCCTCGGATACCACTTTCATATCGATCCAGTTGTGCACCTTTCGTATCGATCCTCCGACACAACTTTCGTATCAATCCAGTTGTGCACCTTTCGTATCGATCCTCAGACACAACTTTCGTATCGATCCAGTTGTGCACCTTTCGTATCGATCCTCAGGCACAACTTTCGTATCAATCCAGTTATGCACCTTTCGTATCGATCCAGATGTCCACTTTTTGGATCGTTCAATTTCACTAACATTTGTATCGTTCACCAAGGTCCTGTTTTATATCAAACATCCAACTTCCATTATTGAGAACGATACGAAATTTCAAAAAAAAAATCGGGTACGATCCAAATTCCATCCACTCTCTTGATCGTTCCATGACTGAACGGGACATAGGGGATTAAAACAGCAGATGCTGAATTGCAATCAAGGAATGGGCAAGGAACTACAACTCAAACGGTGCTCCCAGAGGCTGGAGAACCAAGCTAATACGTCAAAAACTAGAGTTGGTTAATATATCATGCTTCCAAGGTGAATTACAACTTCCCCCAATTGACCAGCTTTAAAATGCCTGAATTGACAACTATGGTACGATGGTTAATGTGACAACTGCCCTACACTGTCTACTCTGCCAACTGATAGCATAGCTAGTCACCACTGAACTATCTTCAAATGCCCGCATCTTGATCATGTCGTCTTCATATGACTAGAAGCATGGCACACAACCTCAAGAGGACTTCCTTAATACCCTATATGGGTTTTCTGCCTGGATGAAAGTTTGGGACAATCACCAATCTATGAGCCCATCTTAACCAACTCGCCATCCAATCGACGTTACCAACCACTCAAACGTTGGACAATCATGCATACATCATTCATCAGTATTACAAGACCCCGTAGCCATAAAATGGACCTGATAATGATAATGGAGTATCTTTCCCAATCGAGGCCTATTCATTGAAACCATCCTACATGCAAAATTTCCAGTGAAAATTCAACATGCTGACTATGTCAGTGTACTATGGAAATACAACCCCCAACACTACCTCATGAAGTGAGAATGGCGCATGGATTCCACCAAGAGTGATGAATGCCATCATATGCAGATGTCTTCCCCCATTCCTCAAAAATGACTGTAAATCGTGGTTAGACATACCAGTTCTACTTCTCATATTGCTGAAGGGAATAAAGAAGCTGGCAGTCAACGAATTAATCAAAATCCATAGCCAGTTGCTGCCAATACTCAAAATGAATTCATCACAAGAGCTTATTTCCAGACTTCGATAAGAGAACTGGTGGATAGCCGCCAATAAGTACACCAACATATCTAGGCCAATATTGAGTTGATGAACTAGATGAAGGATCGACATGGCGAGATAAGGAGGGAACCTACTCCATACTATAAATCGGGAAACTCCTCTTCTTTAGATGGCTACCGTGGTCGCCAACGCCATAAGGCTGCTCTAGAAAGGAAAGCTTCGACAATATATGCAAGCCCCATAAAACAACAGGCAGGGAACGCCCGACCCCAATCAATCAAAAACTTTGATTAAATTGAAACACCTGCATTGGACTTCCGACTGAGAAGGGCTGGACCGAAGTGCAATAGCGAGCATACGACGCTGCTTCACTTATCAATGAGATTTAATCCGATCTTTTTGAATTATTTCAATTTCAATTTCATTTATGTTGCAAAATATGACCAACTTTGATTAAACTACTTGCAAATGGTGCGGTAACTAAGTACTCAAGGTTGGGTGCCAAACAACCTCCATGGACTATGATCAGGTCATTGAGGTATCATCATGACGAGCATGATTCAACCACTCATCAGCTACTATATGCCCTTGACTGGTGGGCAAGGCATCAAAGCGGAAGAGACCGACAAGGTCAGTATAAAGTGGATGCTACCGACCATCCACTCATCCGCCTATGTAATTTAATTGGAGATCTAAGAATGACTTGAAGTGATATGTCCCAGCAATGCACTCCCCATCTCGTACTTGATGCTCGCCAAAATACTTATGCTTCTTCTGATGCCCAGTAAGATCGAAACCACACCAGGGGTGGACATGACGTGACCGTCCATGCATCAAATCCTACATTAGAAACTTGGGGTTGTTTGAGAACACAAGTCTAAAGTGGATATGATTTGACCATTCACTCTCTAGCTCGCGTCTGTGATTCGGCAAGACAATCATGCCTTAAACGGACATCATCAAGGCCGGAGCCCCAATTTACAATCACCATGGAGTGACTGCCAGCTCACTAAACATTAGGAGCTATCATTTCAACTCTCTTCCCTGACCTAACCGAAAGAGCTTGAAGTATCAAATGGATGCGACTTGACTGTCCACTCTCCAATTCTTTCCCCTAACACTAGGGGCAAAGACATAACTCTAAGTGGATGTGGTTCAACCACCACTCTTTCGCCCAAACTCAAAGTTCTCCAAAGCATCACTCTTACTCCTTAAGTTTGGTAGAAGAAGAATCTAAATCAAAGATGATGCAGTACGACTGTCCATGTGTCGGCTCCTATCCCAGATGTAAGGGGAAGTTTGACAACCCAAGCTTAAATTAGACGTGATCCGATAGTCCAGGTTCGAGGAGGATGGATCCGTCCATCCACGACCTTGCCTCATTCCAGGCTCGAGTAGGATGGATCTGTTCATCAACGACCTCGAATCCATCCAGGCTCAAGGAGGATGGATCCATCCATCCATGATCTTGCCTCCTTCCAGGCTCGAGGAGGATGGATCCGTCCATCCACGACCTCGCCTCTTTCCAGGCTCGCTGAGGATGGATCCGTCCATCCACGACCTCGCCTCCTTCCAGGCTCGAGGAGGATGGATCCGTCCATCAATGACCTCGCCTCTTTCTAGGCTCGAGGAGGATGGATCTGTCCATCCATGACCTCGCCTCCTTCCAGGCTCGAGGAGGATGGACCCATCCACCCACGACCTCGCCTTCTTTTTTCAATCTCGAAGAAAATGAATCCGTCCATATACGACATTGCTTACTAGATCGAGGAGGATGTAATCCGACCATCCACAACCTTGACATCCTCCTTTTTCCCAGAGCGTGAATAAGATCCTAGTCCTTAAACAGATGTGATCGACCATCTGTCAACTGATTCTAGAGTCCCGGAGTGTGAACTAGAGTATAAACATTAAATGGGTGTGACCGACCACCCAACAACTAACTTTGGCCCCGAGAGCGCGGACTGGAGTATAAACACCAAATGGGTGTGATCGACCACCCATCAACTAACTCTGGTCCCGAGAGCGCGGAGTGGAGTATAAACACCGAATGGGTGTGACTAACCACCCCTCAACCAACTCCAGTCCTCAAAGCATGGATTGGAATATAAATACCAGAAGGGATGCGATTTGACTGTCCATCTATCTACTCTGATTCCTCAGTAAGTTCTATAGTATAAAAAGTGGATGTGGTTCGACTGTCCGCTTTCCAACTCTTCCCCTGACTTGAGGGCACACTTATCACGCAAAATCGGATGCGATCTGACCATCCAGCACTAAGCGGGCATGACACGGCCATCCGTGCAACAACTCTTGTCCCCGGCACGGGACCCATAACATAAGTTTATAGGGATGCACTCTAACCCTACAAGGCAAAATTTCTTCCTTGATTTGACAGGGAGACACAGATTTGCAAAACGGGCCTAGCTGGACGTTCTGTTCTGAATGGATGCGACTACCCATCTGACCACAAATGAACGTGACATAACCGTTCATCCACTAACTCTTGTCTATGATCCGACAAGTTGTGCGTGCAACATGGATGGATCTGACCCAACCACCCGCCAATCAATTCCTTCCTACAATTCTGTAGGAGAAACATCAAATTAAAGTTGTTGTAATGTGACCGACCACACTTCGACTTTTTCCCTTGACTGGGGGCAAAGGAATTGACCGAGGAAAATGCGGTCCGACCATTTTCTACAAAAACTCTTAGTCCCTAGAGTGTGGACAGGGGTATAAACATCAAATAGGTGTGATTAATGGCCCTTCAACTGACTCTAGTCCCCAGAGTGCGACTACGAGCATAGGTAGACGAATGAATGTGATTCGACCATTCATTCGCCAACTCTGACCTAAGCTCGTCAGAAAACTCACTACCTATGTAATTAGACCGTCCACAAACTCTAACTCTGCTACCCAAGACTGGGGGTAAAAATACAAATCACTGAAAGAAGAGAAAGGTGACTCGCTACATCTCCAACTTAGCGTCCTTTTCAACTTAAGGAAACGTCTACAAGGAGGCCTTAATGCTAACCAATCAGAATGACGTCCGAAGTTACGGGCGACCAATTTTATCGTACTGCCGGATCGACGGGAAATATCAATCTGGACTTTTCATATCATACCATTGGATCGACATGCAATGAGGTCCGAGCTTTTTACATCATGCCGCTGAATCGAAGGTCAATATCGATCCACATCGACAACAAATGGGAGTGACCTAAATGTCTTTCGAACAACTCCGATCACCACAGCATGGATAGAATAATAAACCATGGATGAGTGTGACTTGACGATTCATTCTCTGTATACCTCCTTTGATCTACCAGGAGGAGTATGAAACCAGATGAGCATGACCCGACTGCACCAAAGTCAACTTTATCCCATAACTGAATAGGAGAATATAAATTAAATTGGATGTGACCGACCATCCGACTCCTCATGAATGCGATGTGACCGTCCAATACCCAGCTCATGCTTGAAATTCGACGGAGCATTGAAGTATTCCTCCAAGAAGGAAGACCATTATACAATTCAGGATAGGCGCGACTCAGCCTTCCATAAATTAACTCGGTCCCATGGTTTGATGGGAAAGAATATGAGATTAAAGCGAACGTGACTTGCCTTGCCACTTATCGATGTATGCCCCAGACTTGGGGTCAGGCGCGAGAAATAAGATGAATGTAATTTGATCGTACATCAAACAACTCTGGCTCTTACAGCTTGGATTACTGTATAAACACGACAGGAGCTAGGCTTGACCATTCGCACAATACGTCCATCAACCCAAGACTGGGGGCACGAGTGTGATCATCCAAGAGCCGGATACGACTACTCGATCCTATGACTCGTGCCTAGTATTTGTAACAACTTGAGGTTACGACCGAAAGGATGCTTGGAGATAGAATTATCGGATAAATGCCCGGACTTATGGGCAACTGATCATCATTTCGACCCTTACAACAAGCAATGGATCGCGAGTACATTGAATGGAAAGCGCATCACTCGAAAACACAAGTAGATTCAAACTCATAGCTGGAGCCAGTTATGCAGCGGCACGCGGTATACGGTTAAACTCTACTAAGCCTTTGATTCAACGTGCCTATAAGGCTGATCATTAACTATTGCAAATAAGCACATGAAGCACCTACAACCCATCACGAGTATTAAAGATCAGATCACAACTCAGCACAACGATAATGAAAGATTTAACTGTTTTACTCCAGGTGAATATTGATGTGTTCGCTTGGACTCGATCTCATATATATATATATGGACTCTCACCAGCCATTAAGAACCCTGCATTAAATGTCGACCCGAGGCATGTCTCGGTGAATAAAAACGATGCGATGTGGATCCAGAGAGATCTGCTGCACTTAAAGAGGAGGCCAATCTACTCAAAACCAATGGGTTCCTCTACCCAAAATGAGTATCCAATTCTTTACTTATGAGAAAAACAAACGGAGAGTGGCAGACGTATGTGGACCACTCAGATTTACACAAGGCATGACAAAGCATAGTTTTTCACTTCCAAGGATCAGCCGACCGGTGGACTCGACCATCAGACATAAATTACTCACTTCCATGGATGCAAACTCCAGATACAATTAGATACTGAAGCATGTCCCAGACCAGGAATACAACAGTTTTGTTACTGACCTGGGCCTATAATGCTATGTTGCAATCCCCGGATTCAAACTTAAGTACACTGGTGCTACTGCGTTGATGCAATTCTAGCTCTGAAAGATCGCTTAGAGAGACCTCCCATTTTACCCAAGCCATTGGATTGCGAAGAGTTATACATCAATTGGGCCGTGTCAACACATGCCATAAGCATCACAATGCTATGTGAAGCGAAACGAATCTAAAGACCAGTATATGATGAAAGCTAGCTATTGACAAGCTCACCCCATTAACGTCTATATCGACCAACCGTTACGATAGGTCCTATAGCAACCTTAGATGTCCGGAAGGTTACTAAAGTGGAATATCAAGTTAAACCAATCTGATATCACTTATCTCCCTCAGAGAGCTATCCATGGTCAAACATTAGCATACTTCATATCAGAATTCAATACATTAGACGACTATCCGAAGAGCAGTGGAGAACCGTCCAACCGATGGAGAATGTACACAGACGGAACTTCCAATAATCGGTTTTCTAGCATCGAAGTTGCGTTAATGACTCCCGAGGAACGATCGATCTTCTACGCCTTGAAACTCAACTTCCTTGCAACAAATAATGAAGCTAAGTATGAAGCCTTAGTCGCCATGCTTAAACTTGCAAGAAAACTAGGAGTGAAAACTTTACATATCTTAAGTGATTTCTGGTTAGTGGTATGCCAAGTCAGGAAAGATTATCTGACTAGAGGGCAACGTCTTGCTCCTTATCTCAGCTGGTTCCAAGAGCTGCTAGCCGACTTCGAGTATTACACCATTACACACATCCTCAAAGAACAAAATGAAAAGGTCGAGTCACTAGCCAAGCTAGCCAGTTCTGGGGATGCACGACAAATAGACTTTGTCCCAGTTGAAATACTTATTATTGCAAGCATTGACAGATGAAGATCGACTAGATCTTAGAGACGGAGCCAAAAAAAGAGTCATGGATGGCTCCTATCAAAGATTATCTACAACAAGGAATCCTTCTTGAACAGAGGAATGAAAAATGGCATATCCTCTGCGAAGCTGTCTCATGAGTTAACACTTGCAAATTTTGTATCAATCGATACAAAGCACACCTTATATAAGTCCATCTCATATTGATAACCATCGATACAAAGTCTACCTTAATGCATGCCAGATCGATCTAGGAGAGGATCAATACGAAGAAACGGTTCAAAATAACCGTCGATCGTTGGTGCAACTCGGATTTCACATCGATCCAAGAGAGGATCGATACGAAACTCAATTAAAATGAGAAAAAAAGGACTTGACAACGACCCTTGAACGTATGTGCAATGAATAACAAATGTGCATGTATAATAACGACTCGTGAACGTATGTGCAATGAATAACAACGACCCGTGAACATATGTGCATGTATGCCAAACTAACATTTTAATTCCAAAGTTACAGGAATTGAATGCTTACCTAGTGACAACCAGAGCAATGAATAACAAATTGCTAGCACTCGACCTTTAGTTACAACAAAATACTGCATGATCATTGACAGTCTACAACTCAACATTTATACTACTGGAAATTAATCAAAGGTTACATCTCTTGATGAATAGACAACAACTATTCGACGAATCGGCTAGAATCTTTTCAGAGTGAAGATTGCAGCTTTTCAAAGCATGTTATGTTCACACAGGACGTACTTTGGGGGGCAAATGTTATCCCGCCTTTTGGCAAGGCCGTGAAACCAAGGACTTGACTAGAGACTGAAGACAATCCATCCCGATGATCGGTTATCTATAGGTCCATGATGGATACAGGCAAACTTGGTCCAAGTCCGGATCGAGCAACAATTAGCATGGTATGACAAGCAAAGCTATGAAAGACAACATTCCAAATTTCAGGTCAATCGGATTTCGTATGTCCAAGTTATGGATCGATCAGGATCCATATGGAACACATCAATTTCGTATCCATCAACCTACAACCATCATCTCGTATCCATCCAGATTGATACAAAATGAACACAAGTCCATCACTCAACCTCCATCCATTTCATATCCATCGAGTTTGAACAAACTTCAACATTCCATGGACCGGTTGCACTTTATTCAACCAACCACTATATGTTTCGTATCGATCAATTGTTTGATCGATATGAAGAGCCGAGGCAAAGCATCGATATGAAAGAAGGAGGCAGGGATCGATACGAAGAGTATAACCTTGGATGGATATGATGGAAGCAATTGAACCAAAGGAAACGGTCTTTAGGCATGAAATATGGATCTCCATAGAACTCCCGTGCCACATCATCGACACGCAATTGATCAATACGCATTGTATCGATACGAAGCCCATCGATACGCACGTATCGATACGAATCCTTCAGCCTCCTTAGCAATTTCAATCTTGGATCGATCATATCTCTCAAACTACAAGTCCAAATGCTATGAAATTTTCACAGGTGCTTGCATATCAACTCAAGAGCTTCACTGATCGATCACAGCTCAATTGGAGCCAATCTTGATCGATATGAAGACAACATGGATCAATCAAGGATCAATACCAAACAACCCCAGATCGATCTGAGAAAGGGTATTCCGAGTTTTAGGGAAGATATTTCCAGATCTACTCCTATTAATAACACCCCTACGCCTACTAAAAAACGACTTTTGGACTTTTATGTTGCTGCTCTGCTGAAACTCCATTGTAACTTGAGTGTTAGCCATTGTACTGTTGTAAATCAGTTGAGAATTAGCAATAAACATCAAACTCTTCAAAGTGGACGTAGGCTACAACGTCGAACCACTATAAATTCTTGTCTTCTTTTACAACTGCTTACTTTTCTTGGTGTGATTGTTAGATTGGCCTCATTTTCCATTTTATTTCTTCATTCTAATCTCTTCAGTTACATCCGACGAGTGTTGTGCCCATTTTTGGTACAAATAGAGCTAAAAATATTTGCCGCTTTTAGATAAAATTGCTAATAATTCTACTTGCCCTGGTATCATGTTCTTATCTCCTATTTTTATTTAATTGCATTGTTGGTTGCTTGCATTTCTATAAAAAAACCAAAACAAAAAAAACAAAATAAAATCTCATTCGTAGTTGCATTGTTAATACAAGTTTAATTTCCATTTTGCATCATTTCATCTTATTTCTATTCTAAGGGCAATACCTAACTTCATATAAGATGCGGGATTTCAACACCCCTTCTTTGGCCCACAAATTGCATAATATCTTAAAATTTGACTGATAATAATGGTTACACGTTGGACTTAAGGGAGTCGCGAGCGCATATTGGTCAAAATTGTATCTTGACAAATTGATTTCTTTCAACAATCTATTTCTTAGTGTATAGGCTAGGCAGAGCAATAATCATTTATAAATATTACGGTGACTCGTAAATATTATAGTGATTATTTCACTAAAGGTACTTAAACCTTCGGCTGCATTACTACGGTAATTCGTGGTGCATCGATAACCTTTGTTTGGTACCTGGCTAAGACTATTTGTTTAATTAAGTCAAAGTGTGATTATACAATTTTGGGTTAAGGGCTACTAAGGACATAAAATTTGTTGTTAAGTCCTTGCATTCATTTAGTTGCATTATTTCATGCATATATAAAAAAACAAAAAAAATCCAAAAGTAAAAAAACATGACATTTTCCTTGACTTAGTTTTAAACAAAAATCCAAAAAAAATACAAAACAAATATTTTCCTTTGAAAAAAATCAAACAAAATCAAAATTCCAAAAACAAGCATTTTACTTAATTTAGTTTTAAAAAAAATCCAAAAGAGAAAAAAAAACTTTTTAAAAAACAAAAACATTTTAAAAATGGGAAAAAAAATTAATTTCAAAAAACAAAAGAAATCAAATCTCTATTTTGAAAAAATAAATTCTTTTTGGTAAATATTTTTCTTTTAAAAAAACAAAAAAAAAAGAATTTTTCACTTTATTCCATTCTCAAATTCTTGTTTCATTCTCTTAACCTTGATTTTCACATCTTTCTCTCCTTGATCTTTTCACTTGTGCATGAGTACTTGGACTCGTGACACAAAACAAATCGTTTAACTCGAACAAACCATCTTCTAACGATGGCTAATGAAAACACTACTTGAACTCTCATGGATAGAATCTTTCCCGATCAAATTTCTATTCCTTCTTGTATCACATTACACGCCCTAATGGGTAATCACTTCGAAATTCATTCAAATCATATTGCCATGCTCCCAAAATTTGGCAATTTTGAACATGATGACCATTACATCTTCTTAACAAAATTCAAACAAGTTTGTGCAACCATTAAACTTCAACAATTATGTGACGATGGAATCAAACTTAGGTTAATTCCATTCGCCCTTATCGATTATTCAGAAAAATGGTTGTGTAGCTTATCTTTGAACTCGATCAAAACTTAGGACAAATTTGTTAAAGTTTTCTTAAAAAATTCCACCCCTTGGATAAAACCACTAAAATCTGAAATGAAATTGTAAACTTTCATCAATTTAGGGGTGAACCTTTTGGAAAATAGATAGAAAGATTTAAAGAGCTTTAGATAAAACGTCCACACCATAATTTTGAAAAATGGACTTTTTGCCAAATCTTATACGATGGACTTAAAAATACTTCACAAATCATGCTTAAATCAATGTGCCAAGGCAATTTTCTCACCCAACATCACGATGAAGCTTGGCAATTCCTTGAGAACTTGGCCGAAAAACCATCTCAATGGGAACGTTCTAACGAGAAATCCATTTATTCACGATCGAGTGCACACTCGATAGGATCATTGTTGGCTTTGAAAGCTAAAATCGATGCAATGATCAATAAATTTGACAATGTTTTCTCATCCAATCAAATGAACCAAGCTTCCAACCATTGTGTTAAAAATGTAACGATCCAAATCACAACGTCGATCAATGCCCTCAATCATTAGAACAACTCAATGCTTTTCACAGGGTTAAGAATGACCCATTTTCTCTAATGTATAATCCCGGTTGGAGAAATCATCCTAACTTTGCATGGAACCAAAATAATTCTAACATTAATTTTGTTCATTCTAATTTTGGTTCGACCTAATTTTCAAGCATTTTCGAACAATGCTTCGAATCCTCCTTTTCAGCTTAACCACTTTTAACAAAGTTTTGTGCCTCCGTCTCAGAATCAACCGCAATAATCTTTCACTCCCCAAGACGATAAACGGATGACTTCACTTGAGAAAATCTTGAAACTTTGGCTATAGCAACCACTTAAAACCTCCAATCAAATAGCAATTTGCAAAATTTGTTTACCTCGTCCATGCAAAATATGAGTCGATCAATTGCTAAACTCGAAATGCAAATGAGTCAATTAGCCACATTTGTAAGTGAACGTGAACGAGGCACGTTCCCAAGTCAGCCAGTTTCGAACCCTAAAATCTAAACAAGAACTTTGTTTGTTTGTGGGCCGATTTTGAAATAATTTTTTTCCTAAGTGTAAATTTAAGCTTCTATTTAAAAAAACAAAAAAAAATTTGTCTTTGTTTTCATTTGGCTTTTGTTTATCTTAATTAAAATATTTGACTTGGGTTGAGTTTATTTTTTAGTTTTCTTTTGTTAACTTTCATTTCTCTCTTTGTTTATAAAAAAAGATTTTTCTTTTGTTTTTGTTTGGGTAATCAATAAAAAAATTCCTTCATTTTTTTCTTTGGTAAACGATAAAAATAAACCTTTTCTTTTGTTTTTGTTCTATCCATAAAAAATCTCTTTTAAAAAAAACAAAAAATCTTGTTCGTCTCTTTTTTTTAGGTTGCAAATTGCAGGAAATCGAAGGAGAAAAATCGCTCGCTCTGCTTGCCAAGAAAAAATTGCACTAAATCTTTTGGCTACTTTTAAATAAAATTGCTAATAATTCTACACGCTCTAGTACCATGTTCTTGTCTCCTGTTTTTATTTAGTTACTTTGTTGGTTGCTTGCATTTCTATAAAAAAAACCAAAACAAAACAAAATAAAATCTCATTCGTAGTTGCATTGTTAATAAACGTTTAATTTCCGTTTTGCATCATTTCATCTTATTTTCTTTTCTAATGGCAATACCCAACTTCACATAAGGTGTGGGATTTCATCACCCCTTCCTTGGCCCACAAATTGCATATCATCTTAGAATCTGACTAATAATAACGGTTAGCGTTGAACTTAAGGGAGTTGCGAGCTCCTCTAGGGTAAAATTTATCTTGACAAGTTGATTTCTTTTAATAATATATTTCTTGGTGTCTAGGTTACAACAGAGTAATAATCATTTATAAATATTACGGTGATTCGTAAATATTATAGTGATTGTTTCTCTGAAGGTACTTAAACCTTCGACTGCATTGCTACGGTGATTCGTGATGCGCCGATAACCCCTGTCCACTACTTGGCTAAGAACTATTTTCTTGAATTAAGTCAAAGTGTAATTATACAATTTTGGGTTAGGAGCTACTAAGGATAGAAAATTTGTAGTTAATTCCTTGCATTCATTTAGTTGCATTAGTTAATGCAAATATAAAAAAACAAAAAAAAATCCAAAAGTAAAAAAAACGACATTTTCCTTAACTTAGTTTTAAATCAAAAATAAAAAAACAAATATTTTCCTTTGAGAAAAAAATCAAACAAAATCAAAAATCCAAAAACAAGCATTTTAGTTAATTTAGTTTTTTTTTAAATAAAACAAAAATCCAAAAGCGAAAAAAATACTTTCAAAAAAAAAAAATTAAAAATCGAAAATAAACAAATCAAATCTCGCTTTTGAAAAAATAAATTCTTTTTAGTTAATATTTTTCTTCAAAAACAAAAACAAAAACAAAAGAAAAGAATTTTTCACTTCATTTCATTCTGTACACCTTGTTTCATTCTCTTAACCTTAATTTTCACGTCTTTCTTTCCTTGATCTTTTCACTTGTGCATGAGTACTTGGACTCGTGACATAACAACAAATTATTTAACTCGAAAGATCCATCCTCCAACGATGGCTAATGAAAATGCTCCTCGAACTTTCATGGATAGAATCTTTCTCGATCGAGTTTGTATTCCTTCTTGTATCACATTACCCACCCTAATGGGTAAAAACTTCAAAATTCATTCAAATCATATTGCTACGCTCTCAAAATTTCGCAATTTTGAACATGATGACCCTTACATCTTCTTAACAAAATTCGAATAAGTCTGTGCAACCATTAAACTTCAACAATTATGTGACGTAGGAATCAAACTTAGGTAAATTCCATTCGCCGTTACCGATTATGCGGAAAAATGGTTGTATAGCTTACCTTCGAACTTGACCAAAACCTGGGATGAATTTGTTAAAGTTTTCTTAAAAGAATTCTACCACTTGGAAAAAACCATCGAAATACGAAAGGAAATTATAAACTTTCATCAATTCAGGGGTGAACCTTTCGGAAAATACTTTGAAAGTTTTAAAGAGCTTTTGATAAAATGTCCACACCATAATTTTGAAAAATGGACTCTTTGCTAAATCATATACAATGGACTTGAAAATAGTTCATGAACCATGCTTGAATCGATGTGCCAAGGCGATTTTCTAACCAACATCACGATGATGCTTGGCAATTCCTTGAGAACTTGGCCGAAAAATCATCCCAAGGGGAACGTTCTATCGAGAAATTCATTTAATTACGATCGAGCGCACACTCGATAGGATCATCATTGGATTTAGAAGCTATAATCGATGCAATGATCAATAAATTGGACAACGTTGCCTCATCCAATCAAATGAATCAAGCTTCCCAACCATTGTGTTATGAATGTAACGATCTGAATCACATCGCCAATCAATGCCCTTAATCTTTAGAACAACTCAATGCTTTTAACAACGTTAAGAATAACCCATTTTCTCCAACGTACAATCCCGGTTGGAGAAATCATCCTTACTTTGCATAGAACCAAAATAATTCTAACATGAATTTTGTTCATCCAACTTTCCAGCATTTTCGAACAATGCTTCGAATCCTCCTTTCAGCCTAACCACTTTCAACAAAGTTTTGTGCCTCTATCTCAAAATCGACCGCAACAATCTTTCGCTCCCCAAGATGATAAACGAATGACTTCACTTGAGAAAAGTCTTGAAACTTTGGCTAAAGCGACCACTCAAAACCTCCAATCGAATAGCGATGTGTAAAATTTGTTAACCTTGTACATGCAAAATACGAGTCAATCAATTGCTAAACTCGAAATGAAAATGAGTCAATTAGCCAACTCTGTGAGTGAACGTGAACGAGGCACATTCCCAAGTCAGCCAGTTCCGAACCCTTGAAATCCAAACACGAACTCGAATCAAGCTCATGTCGTTCAGGATAGCAATGTGAACCAAATGAATGCTATCACGAGTTTGCGTTCCGGTAAACTAATTGATAACCAAGTTGCCAATCCAAACGATTTACCAAAAGCTCCTCTTGACACTTAGAAAACAAGCGATTCTGAGCAAAACATCGAGTCAAATATCAAATCAAATTCCAATCCAAATTCTTCTTCTACTCAAGTAGACTGACCTACTAAGTATTGAATTCCATTTCCACATCGACTTCGACCTAAGAAACACTCCGATCAAATGGAAAAGATGGTTGAAATTTTCAAACAAGTTAAAGTGAACATCCCTCTCCTTGATATTGTTTAACAAGTCCCAACATACGCTAATTTTCTAAAGGACTTGTGCACTCAAAAATGACACTCATGTACCCAATAAATTTTTCTTAACTGCCGGTCTTTGCAAAGTTTTTTCACAATCAATTCCCGTAAAATACAAAGATCCTGGATATCTGACGATCTCGTGTATGATAGGAGATAAAACAATTAATAAATGCTTATTAGACCTGGGTGCGAATGTCAATTTGATTCCTTATTCCTTTTACAACAACTTGGCTTGGGTAAACTAAAACTGACTAAATTAACTCTTCAATTTGCCGATCGTTCGATAAAGAAACCAGTGGGAGAAATTGAGGACGTACTCATCAAAATCGTTCAATTCATATTTCCAGTCGATTTCATCGTCTTAGAGACACAACCTGTTAGTAATCCGATGAGTCAAATTCCACTTATTCCAAGAAGACCTTTCTTAGCCACTTTGAATGCCCTAATCAATTGTCCAAATGGTTCGATGAAAATTTCTTTTAGTAACATGAATTTGGACCTTAACATCTTCAATCTTAAAAATCAATCGAATGAACTAGTTGACCAAATGTTGGAAGTTAGCTCCATTCTAGAAAATTTTGACAACGAAATAGTTGAAATTAACAATGAATGCAAGACAAAATATGAAAACCATTTTAAGACGAACTTAACAAGATCGAAAATGCGCTTCCGTTTGAAACCCTCACGGTTGAATCAGAACTTCTACCAAATTCCTTGATTGAGCAACCTCCTAAGTTGGAACTCAAACCTCTTCCCGATCACTTTAAGTACGCATATTTAGGTAACAACGAAACATTTCCTGTCATAATCTCTTCAAATCTTTCTCTTGATCAAGAAACTTCCTTTTTTAAAATCTTGTTGAAAAACAAAGAGGTAATTGGACGGTCAACTACCAATGTTAAGGAAATTAGTCCCGCTCTCATTCAACATTGCATCCACTTACTTAACGAAGCCAAGCCTGTTCGTGACGCGCAACGAAGGCTTAACCCAAAAATGAAGGATGCAGTTCAAGATGAAAATTTTAAGCTCCTCGATAACGAAATCATATATCCCATCTCTGATAGTTCATGGGTTAGCCAAATTCATGTCGTACCTCAAAAGTCCAGACTTACTGTTATCACGAACGACACTAACGAACTCATTCCAACTCGTACTCAAACGGGTTGGCGTATTTGCATTGATTATCGAAATTAAATGCTGTAACATGTAAAGATCACTTCCCTCTTCCTTTCTTTTGCTTTCTTGATGGTTATTCTGGTCGTAACCAAATTCCAATCGCTCACGAAGATCAAGAAAAAACGACTTTCACGTGTCCCTTTGGCACCTTTGCGTATCGACATATACCATTTGGCCTTTTCAACGCTCCTGCTACTTTCCAAAGATGCATGGTCAACATCTTTTCTGACATGATCGAATGCTTTTTAGAAGTGTTTATGGATGATTTTTCCATCTTTGGAAACTCTTTCTCTAAGTGCTTACACCATCTCGAGATGGTTTTAAGTCGATGCAAAGAAAAACACTTAATGTTAAATTGGAAAAAATGTCATTTCATGGTCAAACATGGCATTGTCCTCGGACATATCATTTCAAACGAAGGCATTGAGGTAGATAAAGCAAAAGTTGACATAATTGCGAATCTACCCATTCCCAAATCTTTCAAGGATATTTGTTCATTTCTTGGGCATGCTAGTTTCTATCGATGCTTTATGAAAGACTTTAGTAAAATCGCTCGACCTTTGACTACTCTTTTAGGAAACGATGTTCCTTTCGATTTCAATTTTGACTGTGTTTCTGCTTTCGAACGTCTTAAAAATGAACTCATTTCCGCTCCCATTATTTGCTCACCTAATTGGGTTCTTCTTTTCGATATAATGTGTGATACTTTCAACTTTGCTACTGGTGCAGTCTTAGGACAACGCCTCAACAAAATTCTTTATGTCATCTACTATGCTAGTATGACTCTAAATGTTGCTCAACTCAATTACACGACCATCGAAGAGCTTCTAGTCGAAGTTTTTGCGCTCAAAAAGTTCCGACATTATTTGATTGGCTCACACTTTACGGTTTATACTGACCAATTTGCTCTTAGGTACCTTTTCGCTAAAAAGGATGCTAAGTCTCGTTTGATCCATTGGGTTCTTTTACTCCAAGAATTTGACCTTACAATCAAAGATAAAAAATGATCCGACAATGTCATTGCTGATCATCTATCGCGTCTTCCAAATGCACCATCTTCTCTACCGATCAACGGGAACTTTCCTGATAAACAACTCCTTTCTATTTCTGTTGATCCGTGGTATGCCGATATAGTTAACTATTTAGTCACTAAGGAAATTGCCTCATTTTGGTCGAAACAATATAAATATAAATTTCTTTCCAAGTCAAGTACTTCTATTTGGATGATCCATACTTGTTTAAGTACTTTTCCAACTAAATCATTCGACATTGCATCCCAGATTGCAAAATCAAGAGTGTGCTTTCATTTTGTTATGACCAAGCTTGTGGTCATTTCAGTCCAAAGAAAATAGCAGAAACGGTGCTCCAATGTGGTTTTTACTGGCCCATGCTTTTCAAAGATGCATTCGAGTTCTGTAAAACTTGTGATCGCTACCAAATGTTAGGAAAAATCTCTCGACGAAACATGATGCCTTTGAACCTCATTCTTACAATCAAAATCTTTGATGTTTGGGGTATTGACTTTATGGGACCGTTTCCCATCTCTTTTGGAAATCTATACATTCTTCTTGCTGTTGATTACGTCTCTAAATGGGTTGAAGTCATTCCATGTAAAACAAATGACCATAAATTTGTTGTGAAATTCATAAAAGAAAACATCATTTCGAGGTTTTGAACACCTCGTACAATAATAAGCGGTAATGGTACCCTTTATGTAATAGATCATTTGAATCTCTATTGAAGAAATACTCGATAACCCATTAGTTATCCACTCCTTATCGTCCTCAAACTTGTGGTCAAGTTGAAGTTTCAAATTGCCAAATCAAGCAAATTTTGGAGAAAACTGTAAGTAAAAACCGAAAAGATTGATCACAAAAATTGACAAACGAGCTTTGGGCTTATAGAACCGCATATAAAACTAATTTCGGAATGTCTCCCTTTAGGTTAGTAGATGATAAAGCATGCCATTTACCTATCGAACTTGAACATAAAGCGTTGTGGGCGATTAAGAACATAAACTTTGATCTTGAAAAAACTGGCGAAAATAGAAAATTACAAATCAATGACTTAGAGGAAATTAGGAACGACGCGTATGGAATGAGAAAATTTACAGAGAAAGAACAAAAGTTTTTCATGACAAGTCGATCCTAAGAAAAATAATTTTGCCAAATCAAAGAGTTCTTTTGTATGACTCTCGACTTCATTTGTTCCTTGTAAAATTAAAATCAAGGTAGACAGGACCATACGTGGTAGGTACTGTTTTTCCTCACGGTGCCATAGAAATAGAAACCCTAAGGATGGATCGATTTTTAAAGTCAATGGTCATCGTTTAAAACCTTACTTGGAGTTGGCTTGTGATCGAGAGGTGGAGCTCATGATTCTTCATGAGCCACACTACGTCTAGTAAGAAATTTTAACCCTCTTGTAAATATGTACATGTATTTTTCAATTACACTCATTGTATCATGCATTGACTGTGGGGACACAGTCAAAATCAAGTGTGGGGGGGGAGTCTCATGTTTATTTTGATTTTTCATAGTTTATTTTTACTTTTATTTTTCATGTTTTTTTTTCATTTTCTTTCCAAAAAAAAGAAAAAACCCAAATTTTTTTTAAAGTGATTTACTTTTGAAGAAACGTGATAGAATAAGTATACATTTTTGGTTATTAAATTGAAATTTTTGAAAATTTACTTGTCTCAACATAATAAAAATAAAAGTTAGATTACAAGCAACTATGGTATAACTAGTATATAGGAAGGTTCATAGGTGATAATTGTTAAGTATATCCTAATTGTAATTTTTGTTTAAAAGAGTGGTTGATTTAAAGTAAAGGCGATAACATTTTTGATCCTTTAAGTTAAGTGGTGCTAAGATGATTTTGCATAACTCTCTCTTTTCAAAAAAAATTATATATATATATATATATATTCATAATAATGAGAAACAGATAGAGTCATGTGTTCACACATAAGTGTGTACACTCGCCGCGCTCTATATCCTTTACAGGTAAGCCCGAAAGGCAATGCATGGTCGGTATATCTGGCCTCAGTATATCTGAGTTAGGTGTATGTAAATAAAATTAAAATAATAATAATAAACACCTAAAGTCATGTGTTCATACACAAGTGTGTACACTTGCCATGCTCTATACTCTTTTCACATAAGTCCGAAAGGTAGTGCATGCTCAGTATATCTGAGTTAAGTGTGTAAACAATAATAATGTTAATATTTTTCAAAATAGAGAGAGCAAGCAATTGAAACCTGTAACGACCCATATTTTTAACTATTTCATATTATTAAACTTAATATGATTATTGAATAAAAATGTTTAGAAATAAACATTTAATGATTTATTAAGGTAGTTTATTTAATATGAACTTGAGTAAACTTTTGAAATGGAAATTTCGATAAGAATTAAGGAATTATTTGTATTGGAATAATATTCTATGTATTGACTATGTTTATAATCAATAACTGGAGATGAATAATAAATACTGAATTATTTAGATGAAATAAAATAATTGTTGATAATTGAAATTGATTTTAATTTTATTTAAATATGAATGAAGATTCTTAACATTTAGAATTGGATTTAAAAGTGAATAAATATAAATTGAAAATTTTATATTTTATTTAACGAGTACAAATAGCCATTTGGGCCAGCGTCTCGGATTTCGAAACCAGTTTCATTGAATCCGTAACAGTGAATTACTATAGGATTTCTTGCTTCGTAGCGATCAGACTTGTCGTTTAGCCATGCGAGCTTGAAATGCGTAGAAATTAATTAAACGATTTTGATTAAAATAAATTGATTTTGAAAAGCCATCTTCTGCATACGATCGAATTAGGCCTCGAGACTAGTTCCATTACGTTCGGAATAGGAGTATAACATATAGAACGTAGGGGGAACGCTTTGTTTGGAGTCTGGAATTTCATGGGTCGATCGGGCGAAATATTTTTTGATTATAATATATATATTTTATTCCTTATCTCGACCATTCGTACACCCCACATTTATTTTGTCTACCCATACTTCCCTCCTCTCCCTCACTTCAAATCGCAGCCATCAGGAAATAAAAAAAGAAAAAAAAGAGAAAGAAAATAAAAGAAATCGCGATCAAAGAACGCGTGACTTGGGGTGGAGTGATTGCGCACGAGGGATGCGGCGCGGCAGAGGGGCCGGAGCAGAGGCGAGGGCACTTCTCGTTTGTAGGTAGGGTTTTTTTTCTAGCATTTGGGTTCACGTACACGCGAGGGAAGGAGGCAAAAGGGGATGCACGGCTGTAGGCGTCGACGACGAAGGAGCTTGTGGAGGCATTCGATTTCTTTGAAAAAAAGTATACGAAGAACGAATCGCGACTTGGAGATCGCAGCCTTAGGAAGATCATGTGCGGCTAGGGATTAATGAGGGTAATTAGTTGTTAATTATTTTATTAAGTTAATTTATAGGTTAATTATAATCAAATATTAATTATCGCGTATCTTTTGCATACGAGGTCCGTTTCGGGCGAAACGAGTTGCACTAGATTTGTATCGACGAAGGCTACGACATGAGATTGTAGTGTGATTTATTTGAAGCTGAAATATTTTCAGTTTCAAATAAAAGGTAAGTTTTTTATAACGCTCACGACGTACTAAATAATTTTTATGTTAGTTAAATTGACATCATGAAGTAATTTAATTTTATTGACTGTTGTTTGGTAAATTTAACTGACATTTAAATTGATATGAATTGAAATGATAGGAATTTGAAGTGACAGTTCACATCTGAATTGGGAATTGAATTGTTAGTTAATTTCCTGATTATTGACAACTGTTTAATTGTGGTGATATTTTGACTGTTTGGATGTTGTTTGTGATGAATGTTTATTAGTTGATGGATTATATGATTGGATGTTTATTTATTTTTATACAACTTGTTATCACCCTGTATATTATTGACAGTATATAAAACTGATATTTGAATTATTTCGAATAAATTAATAAATAAGTTGAAATGATATAAACCTATGACATTTATTTTGGATTGAAATGATATATATCCATTCCTGAAATTAAATTGAAATAACTGATCAGTCGGATTGGTTAAATTAAATAATTTTAAAACTCTTGATTTTGAAATTATTTAAGTGACTTTGATTTAAAGAAAAAAAATCGAATTTATAAAGTTTGAATTAATTTCGAATTCGAGTTTGAAATGTTGAATATAAAATTGTTAAAGGAAATTGTTTTAGAGAATTTAATTTGGAAATTGAAGTATTGACTGAAACATAACTTGAGTCATAGAAATTGAATTGTTTTAAAGGGTTTGAACTTTTACTTGAACTTCCAAGTTATTTAAGTAAAAGTGATATAAACCGATATTTCAAGTTTGGACTCGAGAATGGAATTTATTTTATGATTTGAATCTAAATTCAAAATGGAAGTTTAATTTGAATTAAGAGATTTAAAGCGATATTTTGAAATTGAACTCTAACCGTATATATCTGAAATGGTTTAAGATCGAGAATTGGATTGAAATTGAAATGGAAACTAATTCGAATTGAAATCGTAATTGAATCGATTTAAATTGAAATGGAGATTGAAGATGATTTGAATTGGAAGATTTGGAATTGAATCGGTTTAACTTTGAAACTATTTTCAAATAAATTATTTTAATATAAACTATTTAAATTTTATCTTTTTAAATATTCAATTTATTTTGATTTTCCAAACTATTTTATTTTATAAAACATTTTAAATACTTATATTATTTTATATCAAACAATTTTAACTTTTTAAACTAATTAAAAATTTCAAACTAATTTTAAAATTTCAAACTAATTTTAAAATTTCAAACTAATTTTAAAATTTCAAACTGGTCAAAGTGGAACTTCTTATATTTAAATCGTTGATTTAAATGCAAATTAGGTTAAAATGAAGTTATAACCTAAATGGAAATTTGAAACGATTTTGGAAGCGAAATTGAAATATTAGAATGAAATGACTTTCAAATGAAATTGATATTTTCAGTAAATATGATATTTTGAAATAAATGATATTTTGAAGCGAATATGATATTTTGATATCAAGTATGAATCGTTTTGAAATGTAAAAGAACCAACCGGTGTGTAAAATGATGTTTGGTTGTTAAAGAGACCGGGGCTTCTTATTGGCATACTCTCTGTCAATATTGGAACCACTTTAACAACTGTGTACGCAGAGGAGACTCCGAAACGAAGTGGTTGGATTTGGTGTACGTTTGCAGGATTTGAAGAAAGAGAACGATGATGGATAGACCCCGGCACTTGTGCCAATTTGAAATGACTAAAACAGGATGACTTGACAGGACCAAGCGGGCTAGCTACCCCTAGCGGACACCAGATGGTTCTTTTAAATTTCCAAAACCGTTTCATAATTGATATCAAAATATCATATTCAATTCAAACCATATCACTTTCGAAATCATATTCACTTTCGAAATCATATCGACCAAATAGGTTAAATCCTCATTTCAAAATCATCATATTTAATCAAATATGTCATTTAAATCCCAACATAGTTTATAGCATCATTTAACCGTATTTTCTTTTAAATCAAGGATTTAAATATAAACCATCCCACTTTACATAGTCTGAAAATTTGAAAATAATTTAGATAGTTATAAATAGTTTAAATAGCTTAGAATAGTTTAAAATAAATTTTAAATAGTTAAAATGCTCTAAAATGGTTTAAAAATAGATTAAAATAGTACAAATGGATTTAAGATAGTTTAAATAGATTTAAAATAGATTAAATGGATTTAAAATAGATTAAAATGGATTAATTAGTTTAAAATAGGTAAAAATAGATTAAATTGGATTAAATAGATTATCGTAGATTAAAATAAATTAAAATAGTTTAGATTGATTAAAATAGTTTAAAATAGATTAAAATAGTTTAAAATAGATTAAATTAGTTTAATAGTTCGAAAATCTTATTAATCAGGATTTTTAAAATAATATATTTTTAAACAGTTTATATTAAAATAATAAATTTGAAATTAATATCAAATTACACTATTTCCTTCATTTCAACACATCTGGACCATGTCTTTCAGTTCAGATTCTCATTTAAAACCGTTAAATCAATATCGATTCAAATCCAAGTTCGAACAATAAATTTAAACTATTTTAAATTCATTAGATTTCAAAGTTACATTTCAACGTTTCCAATAACTCAATTCCGATAAATTTCAGTTATACTTCAAATTCAATTTTAAATTTTCAATTTAATTTCTTTAAACAATTCCTTTAAACCAATTCCAATTTCTACATTAAAGCTTGGAATTTCGAAAATAATTCAGTTTATATAAATCCAAATGTTTCCAAAATATCATTTAACTGAATTCAAAATTTAGGTTTTAAAATCGTTTAATTTAACCAATCCGGTGTCCGTATATAATTTTCTACCCTATGGTCAAGTGATACGGATATTTATCATTTCAATCCGCAAATATTTTAAATTTTATGGGTATATATCATTTCAACCCGCAATCCCAAAATAAAATCAAAATCCATAAAATCGCTCGTGTTTATCATTTCAACCCATAACGATTTTTCTCTAATCTATAGATCGTTCGGGTATGTATCATTTCAACCCATAGTGATTTTCCTAGCAATAACTAAGGGAACTTGCAGTGTTATAACAATATAAAATATAACATCCAGTCATCTAATATCAATAATCAAACATCCATCACAATCACCATTCAGATTAACAAATAAATAACAACAATTGACTGATTATCAATAACAGGTATTAACATGCAATTTAAAATTCAATATTAAATTAAATAGCGATTAAATTCAATAAATGTCGGATTTTACTGGAATGAAAATTCAAATATACCAAACATCAACCAATCAATTTCTAATCACATCATAAATTTAAATTAACTAACATAAGACAATTTAGTAGTTGTGAGTGGGTTAAAACACTCACCTTTTGATTTCAAACAATTTGAAATCCAAATAAAGGCCCAAATTTCAACAGCCTCAGAATTCATCCAAACCAGTTCCATAATGTCCGAAATTTCAATACGATCGCAGCGGAACAAACCGCGTGCAAATTCCACCTTGTATGTAAAAGTTATTAACATTAGAACAATTGAAATTCAATTTTGAATAAAAATAATAATAATAAATGAATCGCCTTTCTCTCTGAACCCGTCACGTCACACCTGGACAAACGAACCCTAGCCGAACTATCGTGCTAACATCGCACGTCCTGTAGCCACCGACCTTAGGGCAAAAATCGCCGCCAAAACGCCTAACATCGACCACATCCGAGACTACCAAAGTGCCACCCTATCCTCGCCGCCCCTACGCCTCAGACGCGGTTACCTCCGGCCCTACATAGCTCCTCCGCCACCGTGATGGACTCCGGCCATAAATCATCGAATCCAGGCGAACTCGTTGACTGATTCGACCAACTAACCATATGGATGCATGCTGCTCGGCGCCCTCTTCCCAACGCCGCCTCCCGATCGTCAAACGGTCGACGATCCACCATTGTATCGTAAACCCTAGAAATGGACGGCTAAGATTCAACCTCGATTTCTGGTCAAACGATACACCCAACTAAAACACGAATTGCAAATCTGGGTCACGCTTGTCGATAGCTTCGAAACGGTATATAATATGATAGGGTTTGGAGAGTTTGAATTTTGAAATTGATTTGGAAATTGGATTTAGGGTTTTGAAATTGGATTTGGTCTCTACCATTAGAAGAAGGAGATAGGCAGATAGAATTGTAGGTACAGTGGAAACTGAAAGACTACTATGGTTTGAGAAACAAAGCTGTTTATATGAACAAAGCCCGATAAGAAAATGAAGACGTATCGAATTGGTTTGAATGACAATAACGACCCGAAAAGCCCTATCTGCTTCTGAAACGAAAGTAGGTCATCTAATATATCAAAATAGTTGTTTTTGATATTTTTAAACTCGATGGAACAAGTTTCAAGTCCTAATTCCATCGTATGAAGAAGATAGCTTTTAAAATTAGATTATTTCAAATTGATTTCATTAAATTGATTTCTACGCGTTTTGAGCCCGCACGATCAAACGACAAGTCCGATCGCTACAAAACTTGAATCCTATAATAATTCACTGTTACGGATCCGATGAAACTGGTTTCGTCGAAATCCGAGACAGTGGCCAAAATGGCTATTTTACACGCTAATTAAATATATTATTATTAAATTAATTAAATCACTTTTAAAATTCAAATTTAATAACTAACAATTTTTATCATTTCTAATCTCACAGAAATCAATACCCTTTTAAAACAAATTCCCATATCAAATTCAATTATTAATATTGCACTAATTACATCGTTCAAATTTCAATTGCAATAAATTTATTAATTATAATTTAAAATCCAATAAATTAATCTATTTTGATTTCAATCCATTATTACTTTATGGACATATTTAACATTGGTTTACCATTTATTACCTCAATATTCTAAAGTTGCCATTTAATTCACATTAACTGCAATAATTTATTAAATTAATTGCAATTGATTTCCAATTTTATTGCAACGAATTAAATAATGAATTTATAATTAAACCATTGTTACACTTACCAATTCAAACACATTTCTATATTTATTGTTTATAAAAAAAAGCTAATAAATTCACATATTGATTGATTATTTGACATTAACCAATTTCAATTAATTACATACAATTTCACTGTTTAGTACAACATTTGTTTATTTACTTATTTACAATTTATAACCAATTTTTAATTTTACAACCATTTCAACTAATTTAAATTACATTCAATTAGTTGTTATTAACATTCAACCACATTATTAAATCATATTTTAACTATTTCCCCATTCATAAATAATTAATTTAAATTTCTTACAATATTAAATTACTAAATCTTATTTAATTCAAAAATTATAATTATCGAAAATTATGGGTCCCATTTTTCCTCTGGTGTTTGGGTACGCATACACATGAGGGAAGGAGGCAAAAGGGGATGCGCGGCTGTAGGCATTGGCGGCGGAGAAGCTTGTGGAGGCGTTCGATTTCTTTAAAAAAAAATATACGAAGAACGAATCGCGACTGGGAGATCGCGGTCTGAGGAAGATCGCGTGCGGCCATGGATTAACGTGGGTAATTTGTTGTTAATTATTTTATTAAGTTAATTTATAGGTTAATTATAGTCGTATATTAATTATCTCGTATCTTTTGCATATGAGGTCTGTTTCGGGCAAAACAAATTGCACTAGATGTATAATGTATTGGGGTATGATTTTTGTTTGATGATAATAAACATATATATATATATATATTCAATTAAATGTATTTGTTATTGTACTATTTTATTTTTCCATATAATTAAATAAATATTTGTTGAATAAAATAAATATATCAGAATTCATATTTAAACAAATCTTTTATTCAAACAAATATTTTATTACAAATTCAAATAGTACAAATTTGAGCTCTCACTACATTTACACATTTTCAATTACAATACAATTTCAATTACAACGCAATTTTCTATATACAAGTTTTCATACATGGTTCACCTCACCAAATAATTCAATCAAGACTCGTATTTGATCTTCAACTCTTTCCAGCATGTATCCAGCATCTGAACCATCTACAAAATAAACACTGACGCTGTGAAATTGAAAAAGAAATATTTTGCAGTGTACAATGAAGTGTGTGTTTGAAAATATTGTTTGCCTTAGTTATTTGGGTTGTTCGTCATCATTTATTTATTTTTCATCTTACACGAACAACTTGTGACATGCACAGTGTATCACTGTACATGCCACAAGGTCGAGCATACCGATATACACTTGCTTGTTAAAATTGCAAGGACAGGTGAGCATAAGGTTAAACCCAAGCTGAGACTGGATTCAACTCAAGTACAAGTTCAGTTACGACCTGCACATGAAACCATATTACAAGAACAAACACCAGACTACAGAACAAGGCACCAAATTTATCAGACCAGGTCAATGAAGACTCAAAGCTACATGAGATCATCAGAAACAAATCAATGCAGACCAGCTCAGGAACAACAAATGTGACTTGGTTTCATCATGTACAAATCGAACCAGATCATTGAAGACCCACATAACAACATGCTCATGAAACCAAAAAGCAGGAACTACACAAGTACAAGTCACTATGAATGCAACTAGACTACATCAATATGGAACCAGATCAATGTACACATGAAGACTCTAATTTACATGGAACCAGACCAGAGTACATTAGAGGAATGAAATGTCAAGACCACCAACTATACAAAATGTTCAAGATCACAAAATCAGACCACAAATGTGAACTCAAGTTAAATGGAAAGCAACAGACATGTACAAAGAAACCTGAAACCCAAACCAGACTTTAAATCAAAACTAAACAAAAAATTCACATGTTCAAAGAAGAAAGCAATGGAAAATAAGACTCAAAATGAACTCAACAAGCAAATGCAACACGACTTCAGACCACCACAACTGAACTAGATGAACTAGGTTGCAATACTCATGAACACACACGTACATCGAAGTGCAACCAGACCAAGACTACAAGTTCATATGCAAATTATAGTTTCAATATGTAGAACATGCGGAACCAGTCAGATATGCAACAGAGAATACAAATTGAACTCAAAGCTACTTACAAAGTGATATTCAAATGCAACAACAATGAGCACAGTGGAGACATCAAGCCATGGGTCATGAATCAGCCGTGGGTTACACCATGAACAAGTCACAGCCAGTAAAGAATGGAACAAAGTAAAAGTCGCAGAGAAATTCAAGTGAACCAGTCAATCTTCAGGAAATCAAAGTTAAGTCAAATTCAAATGCAAGCTAAAAGCGAATTGAACAAGTCGTTAGCAGTAAAGAATGGAATAGAATTCAAATTCATGGAGTAACACGTATGAAATGAACAAGTCAAAAATCATCACCATCGTACAAGCAAAAATCGAACGACCAAGCAAATCAAGTGAAAGATTAAAACAAAAAATATACGAACAAAATATAGGGTTTTGTTCCCTATAAATTAAACCCAAAAATCATCATCGGCAATCATTCGAGTTCGAGAAAAATTCTACAGAGCTTACTCAGAACAAACCAAAAAAAATCCAAAACTCGAATCGAAGTTGAGCATAATCAAAATCGAAAAGGGGAAAAATCGCATACCATTTTTCTCATTCGAGTTCGACCCAATTGGAGCGACCGTGATCAAATCAAAGCCAAGAGTCGATTGACGAAGCCAATCAAAGCGAAATAATCATTGCAATCGACCAATTGAATTGGCGTCTTCAATTCATCAATAAAGCCCTAATTTTACGAAGCCCTAAATTCCAGTTTGCAAAAGAAATAAGGCGGTCGAAGTTATTACCCAAACGAATTGGAATAAAGGAGACAGTCCTCTTTTCTTTTTAGTATAGGCCGGTCTTTAATTTTATACTGGGCTTGAGAACAATAGGGTTTTGTTTTGTTAGTTTTTATTTTATTTGTAATTTCCTTTTAAATTGTGTATCTTTCTAGTTATGTAACTAGGTACAAACTACGGGGCGTAGTTTAAGAATTCGCAACTTAGTGGCTGAGTTGTGGCAGGGTTTTGAGCTTAGAGTTAGGTTAATCGAGTTAGCGGGTGTCATGAGTTTACGTGTGTTTGTAAGCGTCTGATTACCTAATTTCTAGTAGAAACCTTGGGGGTAGTACGTAGGCAGGTTATTGCCGAAGCTGGGTAAAACTGTGTATGATCTTTTCTGCTTTATTTTCTATTTCTGTTTTTCTTTTTATTTTCGCATTAATTTTTATTAGTACACCCTATTCACCCCCCCTCTAGGGTGAAAATGATCCTACAAGTGGTATTAGAGCAAGGTTAATAGCATAGATGTCTAACCCTAGTTGCAAATCTAGCGAGAGTTAGTCCAGTGTTATTCCTCCTATTTTTGATGGAACAGATTTTTTAATTTGAAAATTAAAAATGGAATTTTATTCAAAATCTGTTAATTCTAAATGTTGGGATATTATTGAAAATGGGTGTGATATAGTAGACAAGAAAAATACTTTGATTAATGCTCTTGTTATGCATATACTATATTCTCATATTAATCGAGATAATTTTAACCATATCTCTCATTGTGAAAGTGCACAGGAAATCTGGAATACTTTTGATGCAATATATGGTGCAAAAGTCAACAACGGTGAGAAATCCTCCATAATTGACTCAGTTAAAGAAACGTGCTTGACAGGATTTGCAAAAGACAGCAGTGATGAAGATTCAATAGCCGATGAGATAAGTGATTTTTCATTCAATGATTTAGTTCTCTTGTGCCGAAAATTAATTGAAAATAATGAAGCGCTTGAGATCAAAAATAATAAGTTGAAAATGGAACAATCTAAACTGAGTCAGAAAAATAATGATTTGGAAAATGAGTTTAAAAATATTAAGAAAAAAAATTCTAATTGCAAAAGGTGTTTGGACTATGAAAAAGAATTTGCCTGTTTTCATGAAAACTTTCAAAAGTTAGAAAACAAAATTTTAATTCGAGAGAAGAACAAAACTGAGTTGATTTGTAAAAATAATATTTGCAAAAAGAGTTGGATAGTTTTAAGAGGTCGCAAAGTTCTAAATGTGCGATTTTTGAAAAGAAATTAAACGAGGTCAACGAAAATTTCAAAACTCTTGAAAAAGAAAACGTGATTTTGAGCAAATCTGAAATTATTCGATTAAATCACGAGTTTGAAAATGAGATTAAAAAAATCAAGGATTTTGAAAAAATTGAATTTAAAAACTCCAACTCTTTGAAACTGAAATGCTAGAAATTGAGACTAAAATTAGAGAGCTTGAAAATGAAAATATGGGCTTGAAAATGAATAATTTGAAAAGAGAGATAGTACCATTAGTTGTTGTTCGAAGCTAATAAATGAAAATAAATTTTAAAATCCAAAGTTAATAAACTTGAGTTGATTACTCAGAAATTTTTCACTAGAGAAAAATCATTTAATATGCTCTTAGAAAATCAACTCTTCGTGAATAAAAGGAAAGGATTTGGTTTTGTGAAAGTGTCAAAATATGAATAAACGACTAATAACACTGTGAAGGGGAAAAGTGTGATACCCAAATGCGTAAAGTGCGGAAATATTGGACATGGCAAGAATAATTGAAACATATACAAACACAAAACCGTTAAACAAATATGGATTCCAAAAAGTATGAATATTAATGGTTTGAAATTTAAACAAATTTGGATTCCCAAAGGTACAATTGTAGATGCTAACAGTTTGTTATATAGAAAATTTTGGGTACCAAAGATTTCAATAGATAATAATAGTGGTCCTACATCCTTAGTTAGACCACTTGCCTTCTCCAAAATTTAGACACATAAGTGGGCTAAGGAACAAATTTAATGGAGATAGATTTCGAGTTGTTCTAGGTGATTGATAAACTAAAATTTAAATATTCCTTAGCCTATAAAGATTAGATGGAGATCATCGCATTTCAGATATCACGGCATCGAAGGAAAGTGAGGTATGACCACTTAACTCAATTTTGTTTACGTATTGTTAATTATGTTTTCATCGACATTGTTGAAGTATTTCTGCCATATCTTGAGCTTCTGAACTCCGATTTGTAAAATTCAAGATGTTTTGGAAAATAGATTTAAAATGCTACAACTTTAATTTTTTATGATTTCGCAGAATCTAAACTTAAATGGGTGAAAAACTACAAATCATTTGAAGTATCATTTGAAAACAGTTTCAAAACTTTCTTAACACAACTGTAGTTATTTGATCATATCTTGGACATCTCAACTTTGATTTTTGAAATTCTTGAAGTTATGGAAAGCTAACCGATAATGCTACAACTTTTCTGTTTTTGGTTTTTATTGATTCACTTTGTAATGTCATGAAAAACTGCAATAAATTCAATATATAACTCAGAAAGCATATCTGTTTTACGCAAACAAGTTGTGGTATTTCAAGTATAATTTTTGATTGATTTGACAAATTGACTTGAAACCAATTTTGGCAAGTAGCATTTTTGAACATCTAAAACTCTCGTGTTATGAGCCAAGTCAAAATTTAAACTTTTATCAGCCAAATAAAAGTTTCAAATTGAGTGAGTCTTCATAACAAAGATTATCAACTACTTTGAAACAACAATCATTATTGACTCTCTTCATGTCTATCAAATAAATTTTCAAAACTGCTTTGACGAATTTGTTTGAATGTGTGATTTTGCTCAATATAAATTACTTTACTTGTGCTTGATACAAATGGACGTGCAGAAAATTTCAAAAAACAATTCAAGTGTTGAGGAGTACACGTTTTTCTTATATACCACTGTATATCACCATGAATACTCAAATACAAGTGGTATCTGATATCATCTCATGTTGAAATCATTTTTGCAATTATTTAATTATTTATATTGATTTTCAACTAAAAGTCATTTTCACAAAACCCCCTTACAGAAAATTGATTTTCACTTATTTTAATTTTTGAAACTTGGGTTTTCATCATGATAAAAATACTCTAGTTTATTTCGGTAAGAGATTTACTCTAGAAAAGATAACCATTGACTAATTAAATCTTTTTGAACTTATCAAAATTATCATACTGCTTGAAAAGTGATGGATAGTGATTAAATTAAATTTCATAACAAGAGGAAGTATAATTTTATAATTTCATGAAAATTAAACAAATTTTATAATATTTTTAGATTAGTACTTATTCCATGATCATTTCTATCACTTTCACCTTTCTGTCAATCCATACATCATAATATAGTGTGCATAATTTGGTATTTCAAAATAAGGAAATATTTTTTTGTAAAATAATTATATCCTAAAGTATTCACTCTTATTTAAAAGTCCTCGCGGTTATGCATGGGTGAATTACTAGAATTTCTATATATGGGCTTCCATTCTCATTTAAAAGTCCTCGCGGTTATGCATGGATGGGACGCACATAAGAAAGGGATAAATATCAAGTATATTCTAATCTCATTTAAAAGTCCTCACGGTTATGCATGGTTAGAAAATACTTGACATAATTTTTTTTAAAAAAGGGGGTAACTACTAACCTCATTTAAAAGTCCTAACGGTTATGCATGGTTAGTAAGTGCTTTACATTTTTTTATATAATATTTGAAAAGGGAAAATGCACAATTTATTCCTTTATTGAAAATATCAAACTCTTGTCACTATATAAAATTTTCCATAATCCTACCATTTCTCTAAAGTGGAGTTTGTTTCTAATTAATAAAATATTATGATTTTTGTTTGATTAATTGGAATTTGAAATTAATATATCCCTCTTGATTTGATTTTATATTTTTAATCAAAATCATAGCTATTTCAATTACTATTATTATTTTTTATGATAACAAAAGGAGGAGAGATGTTAAGATTTTGATTTTTGAGCGATATTTTTACTAATATTCGAGAGTGTTTTTATTCAAAGTTATTTTTAATTAATTATTCAGTTTTAACTACACGCATCTGTGTAGGGGGAGTTTTGTTGTAGGGGGAGTATTCAAATAGTGGGAGCTAATAGAATTCATCAAGACCAAATGCATTTAATAGAGTAAAAATCTTAATATATGTTTGTTATCATCAAAAGGGGGAGATTGTAGAATATACTAGTGTATGATTTTTGTTTGATGATAATAAACATATATATTCGTCTAAATGTATTTGTTATTGTACTATTTTATTTTTTCACATAATTAAATATATATTTGTTGAATAAAATAAATAACTCAGAATTCATATTTAAACAAATATTTTATTACAAATTCGAATAGTACAAATTTGAGCTCTCACTACATTTACACATTTTCAATTACAATACAATTTCAATTACAACACAATTTTCTATATACAATTTTTCATACATGGTTAACATCACTAAATAATTCACTCAACACTCGTATTTGATCTTCAACTCTGTTCCAGCCTGTATCCAGTATCTGAACCATCTGCAAAATAAACACTGACGCAGTAAAATAGAAAAAGAAATATTTTGCAGTGTACAATGAAGTGTGTGTTTGAAAATATTGTTTGCCTTAGTTATTTGGGTTGTTCGTCATCATTTATTTGTTTTTCATCTTACACGAATAATTTGCGACATGCACAGTGTATCACTGTACATGCCACAAGGTTGTGCACACCGATATGCACTTGCTTGTTAAAAATGCAAGGATAGGTGAGCACAAGGTCAAACCCAAGCCGAGACTGGATTCAACTCAAGTACAAGTTCAGTTACGACATGCACATGAAACCAGATTACAAGAACAAACACCAGACTATAGAACAAGGCACCAAATTTATCAGACCAGGTCAATGAAGACTCAAAGCTACATGAGATCATCAGAAACAAATCAATGCAGACCAGCTCAGGAACAACAGACATGACTTGGTTTCATCATGTACAAATCGAACCAGATCATTGAAGATCCACTGACAACATGCTCATGAAACCAAAAAGCAGGAACTACACAAGTACAAGTAACTATGAATGCAACTAGACTACATCAATATGGAACTAGATCAATGTACACATGAAGACTCAAATTTACATGGAACCAGACCACAATACATCAGAGCAATGAAATGTCAAGACCAACAACTATACAAAATGTTCAAGTGCATCAAATCAGACAACAAATGTGAATTCAAGTTAAATGGAAAGCAACAGACATGTACTAAGCAACCTGAAACCCAAACCAGACTTCAAATCAAAACTAAACAGAAATGCACATGTTCAAAGAATAAAGCAATGGCAAACAAGACTCAAAATGAACTCAAAATGAAAATGCAACAAGACTTCAGACCATCACACTGGAACCAGATGAACCAGATTGCAATGCTCATGAACATACACGTACACTGAAGTGCAACCAGACCAAGGCTAGAAGTTTACAGTTTTAACATGTACAACAAGAGGAACCAGTCAGATATGCAACAGAGAATACAAATTGAACTCGAAGCTACTTGCATAGTGATATTCATATGCAACAGCAATGAGCACAGTGGAGACATCAAGCCATTGGTCATGAATCAGCTATGGGTTACACCATGAACAAGTCAAAGCCAGCAAAGAATGGAACAAAGAAAAAGTTGCAGAGAAATTCAAGATGAACCAGTCAATATTCAGGAAATCAAAGTTAAGTCAAATTCAAATGCAAGCTGAAAGCGAATTGAACAAGCCATTAGCAGTAAAGAACGGAACATAATTCAAATTCATAGAGTAACACATATGAAATGAACAAGTCAAAAATCATCACCATCGTACAAGCAAAAATCGAACGACCAAGCAAATCAACTGAAAGATTCAAACCAAAAATATACGAATGAAGTATAGGGTTTCGTTCCCTATAAATTAAACCCAAAAGTCATCATCGGCAATCATTCGAGTTTGAGAAAAATTCTGCGGAGCTTACTTAGAACAAACCAAAAAAAAATCCAAAACTCAAATCAAAGTCGAGCATAATCAAAATCAAAAATGGGAAAAATCGCATACCATTTTTATCATTCGAGCTCGACACAATTGGAGCGACCGTGATCAAACCAAAGCCAGGAGTCGATTGACGAAGCCAATCAAAGCGAAATAATTACTGCAATCGACCAATTGAATCGGCGTCTTCAATTCATCAATAAAGCCCTAATTTTACAAAGCCCTAAATTCCAGTTTGCAAAAGAAACAAGGCGGCTGAAGTTATTACACAAACGAATTGGAATAAAGGAGACAGTTCTCTTTTCTTTTTACTTTGGTCGGTCTTTAATTTTATATTGGGCTTGAGAACAATAGGGTTTTGTTTTGTTAGTTTTTATTTTATTTGTAATTTCCTTTTAAATTGTGTAACTTTCTAGTTGTGTAACTAGGTACAAACTAAGGGGCGTAGTTTGAAAATTTGCAACTCACTGGCTGAGTTGTGGCAGGGTTTTGAGCTTAGAGTTAGGTTAATCGAGTTAGCAAGTATCGCGAGTCTACGTGTGTTTGTAAGCATCTGATTACCTAATTTCTAGAAGAAACCTTGGGGGCGGCACATTGGCAGGTTATTGCCAAAGCTTGGTAAAACTATGTGTGATGTTTTCTGCTTTATTTTCTGTTTCTGTTTTTTTTTAATTTCTGTATTAATTTTTATTAGTACACCTATTCACCCCCCCCTCTAGGGTGAAAACGATCCTACACTAGATTCATATCGATGAAGGCTAAGACATGAGACTGAAGTGGGATTTATTTGAAGCTGAAATATTTCCAGTTTCAAATAAAAGGTGAGTGTTTTATAATGCTCACGACGTACTAAATAATTTTTATGTTAGTTAAATTGACATCGTGAAGTAATTTAATTTTATTGATTGTTGTTTGGTAAATTTAACTGACATTTAAATTGATATGAATCAAAATGATAGGAATTTGAAGTGACAGTTCAAATTTGAATTGGGAATTGAATTGCTAGTTAAATTCTTGATTATTGATAACTGTTTAATTGTGGTGAGATTTTGACTGTTGGATGTTATTTGTGATGAATGTTTATTGGTTGATGGATTGGATGATTGGATGTGTATTTATTTTTATATATCCTGTTATCACCCTGTATATTATTGACAGTATATAAAACTATTATTTGAATTATTTCGAATGAATTAAGAAATAGGTTGAAATGATATATATCTATGACATTTATTTTGGATTGAAATGATATTTATCCATCCCAGAAGTTAAATTGAAATAACTGAT
Organism: Allium fistulosum; assembly: GCA_030737815.1. Taxonomy (NCBI): domain Eukaryota; kingdom Viridiplantae; phylum Streptophyta; class Magnoliopsida; order Asparagales; family Amaryllidaceae; genus Allium; species Allium fistulosum. Next base: position 283,237,091 of record CM060904.1, on the reverse strand, counting down.
CACTTGGCCATAGGATAGAAAATTATATACGGACACCGGATTGGTTAAATTAAATAATTTTAAAACTCTTGATTTTGAAATTATTTAAGTGACTTTGATTTAAAGAAAAAAAATCGAATTTATAAAGATTGAATTAATTTCGAATTCGAGTATGAAATGTTGAATATAAAATTGTTAAAGGAAATTGTTTTAAAGAATTTAATTTGGAAATTGAAGTTATGACTAAAATATAACATGAGTTATAGAAATTGAATTGTTTTAAAGGGTTTGAACTTTTACTTGAACTTCGAAGTTATTTAAGTAAAAGTGATATAAACCGATATTTCAAGTTTGGACTCGAGAATGGAATTAATTTTAAGATTTGAATCTAAATTCAAAATGGAAGTTTAATTTGAATTAAGTGATTTAAATCGATATTTTGAAATTGAACTCGAACTATATATATATATATATGAAATGGTTTAAGATCGAGAATTGGATTGAAATGGAAATTAATTCGAATTGAAATCAGAATTGAATCGATTTAAATTGAAATGGAGATTGAAGACAATTTGAATTGGAAGATTTGGAATTGAATCAGTTTGACTTTGAAACTATTTTCAAATAAATTATTTTAATATAAACTATTTAAAATCTATCTTTTTAAATATTCAATTTTTTTTATTTTCTAAACTATTTTATTTTATAAAACATTTTAAATACTTAAATCATTTTATATCAAACAATTTTAACTTTTTAAACTATTTAAAAATGTTCAAACTAATTTCTAAAATTTCAAACTGGTCAAAGTGAGAACTGCTTATAAAATTGTTGATTTAAATGCAAATTGGGTTAAGATGAAGTTATAACCTAAATGGAAATCCGAAACGATTTTGGAAGCGAAATTGAAATATTGGAGTGAAATGACTTTCAAGTGAAATTGACATTTCCGGTAATTATGATATTTTGAAATAAATGATATTTTGAAGCGAATATGATATTTTGATATCAAGTATGAATCGTTTTGAAATGTAAAAGAACCAACCAATGTTTCAAACGATGTTTGGTTGTTAAAGAGACCGGGGCCTCTTATTGGCGTACTCTCTATCAATATTGGAACCACTTTAACAACTCTGTACGCGGAGGAGACTCCAGAACGAAGTGGTTGGATTTGGCGTACATTTGCAGGATTTGAAGAAAGAGAACGATAATGGATAGACCCCATCACTTGTGCCAATTTGAAATGACTTAAACATGATGACTTGACAGGGCTAAGCGGGCTAACAATCCCTAGCGGACATCCGTTCTTCGATTTTCTTCTTGGACCTTGTCCATAATATTACTCTTGATGTTGGTTTCGATTGGAGCACCTTGAATTTGGGATAACTTCCCTTTGACTCGATATGGGATGGATGGATGCGGTGGGCGACCGTGGCTACGATGCGTTACCACCAGCCTTGCGACTCGAACTGGTAGTATCCTACTTTGGGCATTGCCTCACGTGCCTTGTCATACTTTTATTCCTTATACGAGACCACTATGATTTTGGTTTAGTGTTGTCGTATCACGGCGCATCCCTATCCCCTGATGAACTACTGGGGCGTTATATGCAAACTGTACAACAATGCTTAAAAATGCGTTAAGGAGGATTAATGTAAAGCCTTAACGCTAAGAAAAATATTTATTTGACTGATTAGACATTATATATGTAGCGTATTCTACTATATATAAATATTTTGATGGATCCTTAAGAGATGGAAAATCCTGTAACATCTCTTGAGTTATTGCATGCACGTTATACACTGGATAGGAGATGTGAAACCCTGTAAACATCTCCGACGCTGTTACACTCATGTTATGTGATATCGATTTGACTCACATAAGGATATTTTAGTCCTGACTCGAGTGTTTTGTCTTTTCATTACGCTCGTGTTAGCCCTTAGCATTTCAGCGCATTGAAGAGTATTCTGGAGGATGAAGATGAAGAATTGGTATATTATTATTTCTAGTACTATTTCACCACATTGTTGTTCTGCTGCATTACTCTATTATTCTGTTGTATATATAACTTTGATAAATGTTGTATAAATTATAATCAAATGTATAGTAAACAACTTCATTTACTATTTATTTGATTATTATATTTTTTCATTCCGCTGCGAGATTCTATGTTTGTTTTCTTCTTCTTTTCTTATTTTTCTTAATTAACCCCATTGATTATCTACATTCCGGATTGTTTAAGTTGGACATGTGTGGATTTTTGTCGATTTAAACCTTCCAAAATGTGGGTCGTCACAAAACCCAAGCACTATCTTCACTTAATTGATTTGACTTGTTATTCAAAAGAAATAAAAATGCCACCTTGTAAACTTTGATAATCAACTAAAGGAATCATTTCATAGTTGCACTATGTTATCGACTGTAACGACCCGGAATTTCACTACTTTGATTTTCGAATATTTAATTAATTTTAAGTATTCAAATAAATGGTTTTATAATGAAAATAAAACTCTTTTTAATAATAAATAATAATGGTGAAATAGTTTTTAAAATTTGTTTACAGAAATATATAGTTCGATGAAAAACAGAAAATGTTACCATAAACTGTTTTCCGAATTTTTGACGTTTCATCGTATAAAAGTTGTTCGAAATGTTGTATACACTTTTGTGTATATATGCACACATATACTAATTATATGAAATGGTTTAAGAAATATAAAATTATTTAAGCAACTTAATTAAGTTGAGATAATATTGTTCAAATATAAGTAAAGGTATGTATCACATAAAGGGAGACATGAAGTGACATTTTGGCGACTTGAGTACAAGTCATAATTGCATGTTGGATTTGATTTGATAGAAACGTGGCTAAGGGGAGGCTTTGTGGGCTTAAATGGTGAGGTGGAAAGGAGGTGGTGACATGGAAATACATGAGTGGAGGGTAGTGTTGGAAGGGTATTATGGTAATTTAACAAATGCACTTAATATATATACAAATTTTCCTAGTTTCCTTTCCATTTATCTCATTCTTATCTTCATGTCCAAAATTTCCTAAAGCTCCAAGACATTTTAATGGCTTCCAAAATGTTTTCAAGTTTTAATCTCAAAGTTTTAAATTTTCGAAATGTTTTGAATCTCCTTTTCTTTTTTAAAGAAATTCTTCCATTTTACCCGAAATGGTTTCGGCCATAACTTCTTACAAACAACTCCAAAACAAGATTTTTTTATCTTCTCAAACATTGTAGATTTCTAGTGGCTACAACTTTTTAATTTAACACTTTTCTTGGTTCCAAGCTTAGTTGCTCCAAAATTTCATTTTTTGCAAGAGTGTTTTTAACCTAGATTTTGATGTCCGAAAATACCCCTCACTGTTTTGGCCATAACTTCCTCAAAATTTAACTTTTTTGAGTAATTATTATTTTTTAAATATAGAGGAAAGAATAATCTAAAACTTTACTTCTGTCCACATGTCCAAAATCCGGGAGGTATGGGTCCAAAAGTCGAGTGCAAAATGACCCATTTTCGAGAAGAATTTGTGGTTTTTCAAGCTTCCCAAATTTCTAAGTGTATCAAGTTTTCAAAGGATTTCCGGTGAGTAAACGTTTGTTTTAAACTCAAGCTTTAAACTTTTGTATGTTGGTTTATTTGTGGCTTGGTTTTCTAGTTGAAACCTTAGTTTATTATGTGATTGCTTGTATGTGTACATTGGTTGTATGTGATGGTAGTTAGACTTGAAGTTGAAATTTAAATATGGTATCATTCGGCAAGTTGTAAACTTTGTTATATGTTATGAGCTCGCTTATGTTTTGATTTTTGCATATATATGTTAGCATTGTAATGATTATAAGTTAGGTTGCTAGGAAGGATATCACTTTGATTTGGTTTTCGATGGAGAATCCTTGTATGGAAGAAAGACACAAACTTTGGTTTTAAATCCAAATCATGTTAAAGTTATTCAATGGAAAGTTAGTAAGAGATGTTAGTGAATGGTGTTAGTGAGCAATATTAGCACTTGAAATTACGGGTATCCATAGTGATAGTCGCTATGGATGCAGTTTCGCGTTAAAAATCCGATTTTTGAAACATTTGGTTTTTAAACTTAGAAGTGTTTGTAAATGTTTTATAAACTTAATAATAATGTTTTAGGAAGTTAATTAAGTTTTTAATAATTAATTTTTAATTGATTAAGTTTTTAATAATTAATAATTAATTAAGGATAAAACAAGGTTTAATAATTATAATTAAGTGAAGATTAGTTATTAATTAATTATCTTTTAAAGTTAAGATTTATTTTAATTAATTATTAATTAAGTTAATTAAGTATAAGTTAAATAAATTATTTATATTTAATTTATCATTAATTAAAGTAGGATTAATTATTAATCAAGTGTTAATTATTTTTAATTATAAATTATTAAAGGTTTTAATTTATAATAAATTATTTATTAAAGGTGTAATTTAGTATTTAAGTTTAATTAAAGATTATTTAATTTATTAATTAAATTAAATAATCTTTAATTAAACTTAAATACTAAATTAAACCTGGGTGGTGGCGTTTGCCGGAACTCATCTTAGGAGTACTAGAGTTCTGATACACATATTTTGTTTTTGTTACCTGCCAGGCATGTTGGCAGTACCTTATTTACGTGATATATACATTCTCATGTGTGCTCTCCTCTATTAGTAGAGGATCACACATTTCTCTCAAAGATTATTTAATTTATTAATTGAGATTAATTAATATATAATTATTAATGAAGGTTTAATTAATTATTTAATAATTAATTATTTAATAATTAATAAATGATTAGTTTGGGTTTAATTAATAGTTAATTATTTAATTAAGTTAAGTTAAGATTTAATTAAGATTAATTATGATTTAAATAAGGATTTAAATTATAACTAATTTTTTTTAATAGAGTTTTAAAAGTTTAAATCCCGTGTTTTCCAAAAGTAAAAGTGTTTTAAAAGAACTTCTTTTTCAAAGATGGTTTTGAATACAAGCGATTCAAGTATCGATACCATTAAGAAACCATATAACTGTGATGGGTTATAATGTAGATTATTAGGTTTGTTTGTTTGGGCATGTGTTAGCAGAATAAATCCCCATCCTGCTATAAATTGCTTGTTTGTTTGATTGTTTGTTTGTTCGTGTGGACATGTGTTAGCAGAATAAATCCCCATTCTGTTATTAATGGATTGAATTGTTTGGACATTTGTTTAGCAGGACAAATCGCCATCCTGCTATTATGTTATTCGGACATGTATATGATAATTAATTCATATTAATATGTTATTTCCTGCTTTGGATATGAGTTATATTTACATACATGTTGACCTATGTAAATAACTTTTAATGAATTAAAATTAAATTAAGATTGAATGGTAACTTAAATTAGTACCATTGGGATTGCTAAACCTCTTTTCGAATTACTAAAGTATGTTTTTGAATTAACTTTAATTCTTAAATCAATTTGGAGTTAAAAGTTTATAAATGATTTTCAGGTTATACTATTATTTTATAAAGCTATTTATAAATAATATCTTGTTTAAAAAAAGGGTTTATTAAATAAAAGGTTTACCTAAAGTGATTTACGAATGATAGCTTGAAAATGATATTTTATAAATGATATTTTGTAAAGGAATTATGAAGGAATATTTCTAAATAGTTTTAAAAATAGAAAGATGTGACGACCCGAAATTTTCAAGCATTTGAAATGAGAATATTTAATTTATTTTAAATATTCGAAGGTTAATTATCAGCTTAAATTTCAAATATCGCTGTTTATTGAGTAATTTAATTTTTAAATTAAATTATTTGAAGTTGAATAAAATAACAAATCTGGTATTCTAAGCTAATTAAAAATATTTTGGAAGCTCGTAAAATTCATATTAATAATACTGAAGATGATGGAACTTTTAAAATGGAATTTAAAAGTGTTTTGTTCAGTTTTAAAAATATATTGTTTAAATTGAATTTAAAAATAGCATTCCGAGGCACAGTCTCGGAATTCAGCGAAACCAGTTTCATTGGATCCGTAATATGGTATTATTATCGGATTTCAAATTTTGTAGTGTTTGGATTTGTTGTGTGATCGTACGATAGACAAACGCGCTGAATTTGATATCGAAATTTCAATTTAATAACTGAATCCAAAAGGTTATCTTCTATATACGATCGAATCGGGACTCGAGACCTTTTCCATTGCGTTCGTAATAGGGGTTTAATATTAAGAACGTCTGGCGGCACGTCTCGATTGGAGATCGAGACTGTAAGTTGCGTAAATCAGGACGATTTCAAAATAGAATTAAATAGATGTTAAATTATATTGCAAGCTTCTGAAACACGCCTCAGAAATTTACCACTTGTCAGATTTCGTGAACACACGTCTTCTCCTGTCCCCTAACTCTTTTTCATACAATCTTTTCTTTTACCTCAGTTAGAATCATTTCGAAACGAAAGAGAAAAGAAACGAAAACGAAATTCAATGGCCTCAAAAATCGAATTCAATAAAGAAATGGCCGACATCTCCAGGCAAGTAAGAAAAGAATTTGTTCTCCTCTGGAATAATCGAAATCAATAAGAGCTCGACTGCCTCATTCCTCCTCGTGGCGAGTTCGAGATTCGTGAACGACTTCCTTCGTGAGTGAGACTAGGGCGACTGCTGGTTCGATTCGTTGGGGTTTCGCGAGCACGAATGAGGCGAAGCGACAACGAGTTTGGGTGAAGACGAGTGCGGTGCCATAGGGGAGTGACGAACTAGGGTTTCGGCAAGTGTAGAGGTGGCTCGATGTCACGGCTGTGTAACGACCCGTAAAATTTCAACTGTTTAATAACGTAATTAGTTGAAATTTTGTGAAATTTTAAACGATAAAATTTCGAAATAAAAATTTAATATTTGAAATACGTCTAGTTAAGCATAGCAACTGGTCAATTTTCGTCCAAAAATATGAAAGTTTATTTCGCGCGTAAATTCACTTCAATTTAATCAGTTAAAAAGCAGTGAAAATAAAATGTTTTCAAAACCAAAATATTTTTACATAGAAAAATTCTAAACCATCTTCTGAGCAAATTATCAGTTCGTCATTTTTCCAAATTCGGACATCTATTGCTCCGTCGTTCTTATTTTCTGCAAAATAGCAACATTCGGGTACCGGTATCGATTTTTTTATCGGATGATCGTACCACTGATACCTGTATACCGTTTTGATCGTCTCGTCGTGCTGATCTCTACGGTATATTTATTTCTGTGCTTTGAGGTTCGGTACGTGACGGATATATTAAACTGTTCGTCGTATCGGTACCACAAATTTCAACAGTTAGCTCTCTTTTCTTTTCAAATCTAAGCGTCAACACAACCAATATAATAAATTGATTTAATAACTGCTGAATAAATGAACAGCTGTTACCAATTCCATCATTTCAATTTATTATACGGTGGTCCATTCTCTGCCTTTTTGCACTTTTCTTTATAACCGTTCATACATTTGTATCATATATATTTTTCTCGGTTGTGAAGAAGCCAGCTACTCATCTCCCTGCTTTTGCTGTCCCTTCCTCTCCTTTGGTCAGTTTGGAGAAATCAAATATAAGGGTTATATAATAAATTTATATCCTATGCCACCTGTAGCCATTCTCATTCACCACTTTTATAATTAGTGCATGACTTTTATTTTCCCACCTATTCACTTTAATTTTGCTAATTCCAAAATATGAAGCCTGTTAATTTTTTTTCTTCTGTTCATCTCCTCTCAGCCTCATCTTCTCTTAGCCTGTTTTTTTTTCTTTAATCATAATATGTATGCTTTCCTTTTTCCATTGGATATGCCAGCAACCACCAAGCCTTGCACACTCTCGCCTGATCCGACCAAACAATCTCCATGCAACCGCCTCCGTCTCGCCTGAGCCGACCAAACATCTCGTGCCGAACCCACAAAAAAAAAATTGCTCCACCCTAAACAATGAAGCCCACCATTTTGTTTGCAATCAACCACCACGCGCCCCACCTAGCAACCCACGTCATCGACCACGTGGACTTCCCTCCACGTTCGGTTCTCATCCCCGCAAGTTGCCGAACCCATTCCCTGAGCCCAGCGGCAGCCTTCCCTTCCATTTTTCCGAGATCCGAGTCCATCCCCTTCGTTTTATCTGCCGCGGATCAACTTCCACTGACCGGAGACGATCGTGCCTAGCCGAGGTCCGCCACATATCCATGCTCTAGAGCAGATATATCGGTAATATATTTGTAAGCTACTTGTATAAACAGTTATGTAATAATTATATATATATATATTTTACTTTTTTTTTTTTACCTGTTTTATATGTGTAGCTAAAATGTATTCAGTTGAGTTCTATAATTTGCAGATAGCTTTATATTACATTGGTTAGTAAGAAAAGTTAGTTTTTTTTTCTGAAATTGTTCTCTGTTTACAAACAAGTATATAAAAGTTGTAATACTTTGCTTTTGTATAATATTAATATATAACGTTTTTATGAATTAGTATATACATATAATACTTTAGTGGGTCTGTGGTACATTTTGTTAGTCTGTTTACTGACGTTTTGTGAGACAATAACATTGATTTTTTTTTACTAGTTTATATAAAGTTTTTGGTATACGAAATGTTATATGAGTCGCTTAAATATAAAGCTGTTTATAACATACAATCTTTAAAATGTTTATAAAGTATGAATATGTGCTGTGACTTATCATAGCCGTGGCCAGCGCACCTAGTACGTAAGTGTATTAGTACCAAACTGTTGTGTATATAAAGATTCTATCTGTCCTATTATATATATATACAATATTTGTAAAAGTCTTATATATTTAGCCTGTACTTGTTTATACACATAATCCATACGGTTGGCCACTTTATTTCGTATACTATACATCATCTGATGATTTATTTATTATTATTATTTTTTTTCTTCTTTTTCGTTTTCTTATTAAGTTATATTATATTTATGTCAGCTTCTATATATATTTAGTATAGGTTCTGTTGCATCTAATGTTTGCCGTACCTATATATACTTCATTTTGCGTTTGGTACAATGGGGTAGGTTTGTTTCCAAAAGGGTTGAGTTAAGTCTACATACTTTTGTCCATGTATATATTTATGACATAAGCTGCTGCCTATATAGTTAGTATGCGCTATATATGTGTTAAATATATGTTTAGGGTATTTACTAGATATCGTGTGTTATATATAATGTATATATATGTTTGATTTTTCGATGCGTCTTTTAATTTGAAACAATTTATTTTGAAATAAATATATATTTAAAATTTAATATGTGATTAATTTTGGATGTGTATATAGTTATATATATATATATAGTTATATAAGTTCATTTATATCAATTTTCTTTATCGATCCAGTTCTAATTTGAATTCGTATATTCCTATTTATCAGCTTTGATCGTCGAACTCGAGTTCATCGTGCTTTGCTTCGAAATGAGTGCTTGAATTCGTAACTCAACTTCATTATCTATTCATCTCTCCAGCCTCGGAAGGTGAGCACTCACTCACGATTAACGTTCTTTTATTTATTAAATTTGATTTCAATTGAAACGACAATTGAAATATGCTGCTGTTAGTTAATTACACTGTTATATATGCTATTACCTGTATCAGTTCACCTGTGACATCTGACACCATTATCTGTTAATTATTTATGCGATGATAATACAGTTTGGCTGATAATTGATGGATTGTTGATGTTTGTATTGGACGTTAAATTGTTAATGTTAAAATGATAAATAGTATGAAATTGAACTTGATATAGGATAATTAAATGTAAAAATTTGATTAACTGACATTTGTATAATATGACCCCTTTAACTGTTGAATTTATTGACACGTAGGATTTGTTTAATTACATTTTGAATCACTGAATGTATGTTGTTAAATTGATGATGTATGAAATTGTAAATAGATGACAAGTGAAAAACCGTAATGTAATAATCTTTAATCTACATGAAATGATAGTGTAGATTCTAGAAATAATTATGTTAATTCGCACAAACAACAATGTGAATTAATACGGTTATTTCGGGATTATTTGAATTGATTATTGGATTGATATTGATTGTTGTTATTGCTTGTTTATTTATTTTGACACCATCCCAGTTATCACACTGCAAGTTCCCTTTGATATGTTTTGATTTTGAATTGAATTGGAATCGGGTTGAAATGATAAATACCCAAATTGAACTTTGACCTAGGATAGGAAATTAAATAAAACCCGATTGGTCAATAATTTGATTTAAAAATAAACGAAGATTTTATTCGAGTAAATAATATGGTTTTGAAATAAAGTTGAAATTTGAATTTTAATGGAAGGAAAATGTTAATATTTAAAAATCTGAAACAAAATGTTAACAATGAAATTGATGGAAAAATGTGGTTTAATTTGAGAAATGAATGAATTAAGTTTGAAATGATTAAATAATTAATTTTGAAATTATAATTAAGTTTGGAATTATTAAACTTCGAAATTATTTAATAATTAAGTTTTGAATTATTTAATAATTAAATGAGATTGAATTATTTAATGATTAAATTGAATTGGATTCTTGAATAAGAGAAAATTGAACTTTTGAATAAGTGAATTTTACTTCGTAAATAACTGAAATTGAGTTTTCTTTATTAATTAAGTTTTGGAAATTATTTAAGTAAGTAAATAAGTGAAATTGAATTTCTTTAATAAGAAATAAAATGTGATATTTTTGGAATTAATGTAAGACTTGTAATTGAAAGAATTGATTTGACGAATTTAATTTAATTCAAAATTGTAAGTTTTGTTTTAATGAAGTTGAACTTAAGAAATTGATTTAACGATTTGGAAGTTAATAGAAATTGTTTTGAATGATAAATAAATTTAACGATATTGAATGAAATCGATAAATGAATGAAAATTGATTTGAATGTTAAAACTAAAGTGATTTAAATGATTTCGAAATGAAACTTTTGTACGAACTCGAATCAATATTTGAATTGTTTTAAATAAAATTTGAAATTGAATTATAAGATTTTGAAATTGTGAATTTGGAAGTTTGAAACGTAAATTATGGAAATTGATTTGGAAAGACAAATGAAATGTTGGTTTATAAACTCTGATTGAAATTGAAATTGATTTGGTTTTGAAATAAATAAAACGACCAATCGGTGTAATAATTACGAAAGTTATTAAAGAGACCGGAATTCGGTTATGGGTATACTCTCTATCTAAACCGAAAACCACTTTAATAACTATGCGCGGAGTGATGATCCAGAATGAAGTGGTTGGAAATGATGTACGTGTTGACTGAAGAAAGAGAACGATAATGGATAACCTTGACACTTGTGTCAAATTGGAAATGACTAAAACAGGAGCTGTGCCGGGCCAATGAAGGATTGATACCTCAAGTGGACACACTTCTTCGAACTACTTATACTTATTGTCGATTGGTGCACCCTTGATTTTGGGAGTGTTGTCTCACGGTGTTGCGGGCGCTGCGGCGTTGCGTTCTCACCAGTCCGGATCAGGCGAACGGTAGTATCACTACCTTGGGTATAGCCTCATGTGCCTTGTCATACTTGTATTCCATTTATGCGCGACCACTACGAATTTGTTTTGTACCTTGAGTATATGGATTGCCCTTTGGTGACTTCCGGTTTTGGGGAAACTACGGTCTTGTATATGCTTGTGGGAATAAAAATGTGTTAAGGGTGGAATGGGCCATGACTTAACGCTATTTTGATATCTTTATATTACTGATAGACATTATCTACTTATCGTACACTACTACATAGTATATAGTTTAACGGATCCTTAAAGGATGGTTATTCCAACATCCTTTGAGTTACTTGTATTTCAATTGCTATTTCACTTGAGTTGGATTTATTAATATGAGAATGTTAATCCTGACTCGAGTGTTTTGTGTTTTGCTTTACGCTCGGGTCAGACTGAGTAGTTCAGCTTTCGAGACTCACCTTTGGAGTTGGAGCTTCGCTTGGAGATTCAGCTATCTATCCAGCTTTCAGATATTCGATGATTCCAGTGATGTATTCTGATCTGTATCTGTTACTCTTCCGTTGTATCTAGTTTAACTCTGATGTATCGTATTACTCTTCTGTTGTAAACTCTGATGTATTTTATATATTCATATAGTAGCTTCATGAACTACTATCTCTTTTATTTCCGCTGCAAATTATTACTCTGTGTCTGTGTTCTGTGATTATTTATTTACTGTATATGTTCAGTTTTGCCAAATTTAAATTAACAACGCGGTATTTTGAGCAATTCAACTCCGGCATGAGTGTCTACCTATACACTTATAATGGATGCGAATGGTCCAAAATGGCGGGTCGTTACAGTTGGTATCAGAGCTTTGGTAGCTCTAGGCAAAACTTAGCATATAGAGTAAATGTATTTACAGAATCACTCTCATTCGAGTTTTAATCTCTTCCTTTGACTCAATTTCTTTGAAATTTTGGAACGTTCTCCTCGGTTTCGAAATTCATTCGTGTCCCTCACTATTCGTCTTCTTTCAATTCTGGAGCACCCCATAACTCCATTTGAATGATATCTATAATAGATCGGCGGTCTCGCCAATCTTCGAATAATTCGTAAAGGAGTAAACTCCTTTATAATAGGCATCGATTTACCGGAGATTTCTGTATCCGCGGTTTACGATGCTATCTATTACTTGCTATACCTGAATTCCATCTCTGGAGATCGAGTGTTGATTTACCTGGAATTCAGTATCGATCTAATTCTTGAAGTTACGGACGATCCGGTTAAGATTGCCCGTGAATTAAATAAGCTTATCCAACCCGATTCTGTTAAATGAATCATCTTATCTTTTCTTTCGAACTTGTACTTAAATCAAAATTCTCTTTGATTTGAGTCCATCAAATTTGAAACCCCATCCTTATTTTGGAAATTCATCCCTGTATCGTCGAGCAAAGAAATGTATTTGCAAATTAATATTAAATGTTTTATATATTGTGTTGTTTGAGTTGTTGATGTGATTTGGGTTTCCGATCGATTCGTCTGATCAGCGCTATCGATAGGATCTCCAAAACACTTGAATAGAGCAAACTGACACAATATTATTTTCAAATTTGGAAAATGAAATAAATTTGTTTGATTATATTGTGAAAATATAAGTAAAAATTTTTTGGAATTTAATAGGTAAATTAAATTGTTTGTTTGAAATGATAATATTTGATTATCATTTATTGTTCTAAATAAATTTATAAATACGGTTTATAAATTGATTTGGAATTTGAAATGAATTTAATTCAGAAATTTGAGAATTTAATTTCCGGTGATTTCGAACTTTGGTTTTAAAATTTTAAAGTATATATTATTGAAAGTATTTTCGAATAGAAATCGTTTTCAAAGAATTTAAATGTTGAAATCAGTGCTCTTCTCTTAGTCGCTGGAAAATAATTTCGGTGATGGCGGCCGCATCATCGACGTTCATTTTCGAGTTTCGAAGTGGAGATACTATTCTGTAGCCTTGCTACAGTTTTGTTTTGAAAAATATTTTGATTTGAATTCCTTCAGTATAATTTGATTTATATATATAGGTATCTTATTTATACCTCTAAATTGTTTAAAGTTAATCGAAAATCTAATTCTTAAATTTTGTTAAAGGATGATTTTAATTATATATAAAACCAAAATTTGGAATAAAAATTTAAACTTGAATAATTGAATTGGGAAATTTTATTTGTATATTGTTCAACTGCATTCTAATACAACTTACCTAAATCATTCAGAAGTTGAATATGTAATTGGATAATATATAATATAAATTGAATTTATAAATAAAATTTGAGTGGTTATAATAAATGTTGTACACTTAAATTTTAATTATAAAATGTTAATAGAGATAAATAGAATAATAAGATAATTGAAAGTAAATTTTGTTAGGGTTAATTAATAAATTGAAATTAGATCAACTTATGAAATACCTTGAATTTAAAAGAAATTAGTAAATATAAATTAATTTAAATCGAAACTTTTATGGTTTAAATTAATTTATATGGATTAAATATATGTAATAAGATATATTAAGTGAAATAAACTTAACAATAATTTTGGAATAAAGAAGAATGTAAATTGTTGAAAAATATGATTATAATAAAAGACTATTCAAATTTATGGTTTAAAAATTGTAAATTGAAGAAAATGGGATAATAAGATAATGAGTTTAGAAATAGTTGAGATTGATTTTAGTAAAATCAATTAGATTAAATCAATTATTGAATATCAATTAATTTAAATTTGAATTTATAGGGTTTAAATTAATTGTTATTAGTATTTCAAATCTGTTTTTCTTTCTGGTTGTTTCTATTCTCCTACCTCGTTCCTTTTCGGGGACGAAAAGTTTTGAGTGGGGGAGAATGTAACGACCCGTAAAATTTCAACTGTTTAATAACGTAATTAGTTGAAATTTTGTGAAATTTTAAACGATAAAATTTCGAAATAAAAATTTAATATTTGAAATACGTCTAGTTAAGCATAGCAACTGGTCAATTTTCGTCCGAAAATATGAAAGTTTATTTCGCGCGTAAATTCACTTCAATTTAATCAGTTAAAAAGCAGTGAAAATAAAATGTTTTCAAAACCAAAATATTTTTACATAGAAAAATTCTAAACCATCTTCTGAGCAAATTATCAGTTCGTCATTTTTCCAAATTCGGACATCTATTGCTCCGTCGTTCTTATTTTCTGCAAAATAGCAGCATTCGGGTACCGGTATCGATTTTTTTATCGGATGATCGTACCACTGATACCTGTATACCGTTTTGATCGTCTCGTCGTGCTGATCTCTACGGTATATTTATTTCTGTGCTTTGAGGTTCGGTACGTGACGGATATATTAAACTGTTCGTCGTATCGGTACCACAAATTTCAACAGTTAGCTCTCTTTTCTTTTCAAATCTAAGCGTCAACACAACCAATATAATAAATTGATTTAATAACTGCTGAATAAATGAACAGCTGTTACCAATTCCATCATTTCAATTTATTATACGGTGGTCCATTCTCTGCCTTTTTGCACTTTTCTTTATAACCGTTCATACATTTGTATCATATATATTTTTCTCGGTTGTGAAGAAGCCAGCTACTCATCTCCCTGCTTTTGCTGTCCCTTCCTCTCCTTTGGTCAGTTTGGAGAAATCAAATATAAGGGTTATATAATAAATTTATATCCTATGCCACCTGTAGCCATTCTCATTCACCACTTTTATAATTAGTGCATGACTTTTATTTTCCCACCTATTCACTTTAATTTTGCTAATTCCAAAATATGAAGCCTGTTAATTTTTTTTCTTCTGTTCATCTCCTCTCAGCCTCATCTTCTCTTAGCCTGTTTTTTTTCTTTAATCATAATATGTATGCTTTCCTTTTTCCATTGGATATGCCAGCAACCACCAAGCCTTGCACACTCTCGCCTGATCCGACCAAACAATCTCCATGCAACCGCCTCCGTCTCGCCTGAGCCGACCAAACATCTCATGCCGAACCCACAAAAAAAAAATTGCTCCACCCTAAACAATGAAGCCCACCATTTTGTTTGCAATCAACCACCACGCGCCCCACCTAGCAACCCACGTCATCGACCACGTGGACTTCCCTCCACGTTCGGTTCTCATCCCCGCAAGTTGCCGAACCCATTCCCTGAGCCCAGCGGCAGCCTTCCCTTCCATTTTTCCGAGATCCGAGTCCATCCCCTTCGTTTTATCTGCCGCGGATCAACTTCCACTGACCGGAGACGATCGTGCCTAGCCGAGGTCCGCCACATATCCATGCTCTAGAGCAGATATATCGGTAATATATTTGTAAGCTACTTGTATAAACAGTTATGTAATAATTATATATATATATATATTTTACTTTTTTTTTTTTTACCTGTTTTATATGTGTAGCTAAAATGTATTCAGTTGAGTTCTATAATTTGCAGATAGCTTTATATTACATTGGTTAGTAAGAAAAGTTAGTTTTTTTTTCTGAAATTGTTCTCTGTTTACAAACAAGTATATAAAAGTTGTAATACTTTGCTTTTGTATAATATTAATATATAACGTTTTTATGAATTAGTATATACATATAATACTTTAGTGGGTCTGTGGTACATTTTGTTAGTCTGTTTACTGACGTTTTGTGAGACAATAACATTGATTTTTTTTTACTAGTTTATATAAAGTTTTTGGTATACGAAATGTTATATGAGTCGCTTAAATATAAAGCTGTTTATAACATACAATCTTTAAAATGTTTATAAAGTATGAATATGTGCTGTGACTTATCATAGCCGTGGCCAGCGCACCTAGTACGTAAGTGTATTAGTACCAAACTGTTGTGTATATAAAGATTCTATCTGTCCTATTATATATATATACAATATTTGTAAAAGTCTTATATATTTAGCCTGTACTTGTTTATACACATAATCCATACGGTTGGCCACTTTATTTCGTATACTATACATCATCTGATGATTTATTTATTATTATTATTATTTTCTTCTTTTTCGTTTTCTTATTAAGTTATATTATATTTATGTCAGCTTCTATATATATTTAGTATAGGTTCTGTTGCATCTAATGTTTGCCGTACCTATATATACTTCATTTTGCGTTTGGTACAATGGGGTAGGTTTGTTTCCAAAAGGGTTGAGTTAAGTCTACATACTTTTGTCCATGTATATATTTATGATATAAGCTGCTGCCTATATAGTTAGTATGCGCTATATATGTGTTAAATATATGTTTAGGGTATTTACTAGATATCGTGTGTTATATATAATGTATATATATGTTTGATTTTTCGATGCGTCTTTTAATTTGAAACAATTTATTTTGAAATAAATATATATTTAAAATTTAATATGTGATTAATTTTGGATGTGTATATAGTTATATATATGTATATAGTTATATAAGTTCATTTATATCAATTTTCTTTATCGATCCAGTTCTAATTTGAATTCGTATATTCCTATTTATCAGCTTTGATCGTCGAACTCGAGTTCATCGTGCTTTGCTTCGAAATGAGTGCTTGAATTCGTAACTCAACTTCATTATCTATTCATCTCTCCAGCCTCGGAAGGTGAGCACTCACTCACGATTAACGTTCTTTTATTTATTAAATTTGATTTCAATTGAAACGACAATTGAAATATGCTGCTGTTAGTTAATTACACTGTTATATATGCTATTACCTGTATCAGTTCACCTGTGACATCTGACACCATTATCTGTTAATTATTTATGCGATGATAATACAGTTTGGCTGATAATTGATGGATTGTTGATGTTTGTATTGGACGTTAAATTGTTAATGTTAAAATGATAAATAGTATGAAATTGAACTTGATATAGGATAATTAAATGTAAAAATTTGATTAACTGACATTTGTATAATATGACCCCTTTAACTGTTGAATTTATTGACACGTAGGATTTGTTTAATTACATTTTGAATCACTGAATGTATGTTGTTAAATTGATGATGTATGAAATTGTAAATAGATGACAAGTGAAAAACCGTAATGTAATAATCTTTAATCTACATGAAATGATAGTGTAGATTCTAGAAATAATTATGTTAATTCGCACAAACAACAATGTGAATTAATACGGTTATTTCGGGATTATTTGAATTGATTATTGGATTGATATTGATTATTGTTATTGCTTGTTTATTTATTTTGACACCATCCCAGTTATCACACTGCAAGTTCCCTTTGATATGTTTTGATTTTGAATTGAATTGGAATCGGGTTGAAATGATAAATACCCAAATTGAACTTTGACCTAGGATAGGAAATTAAATAAAACCCGATTGGTCAATAATTTGATTTAAAAATAAACAAAGATTTTATTCGAGTAAATAATATGGTTTTGAAATAAAGTTGAAATTTGAATTTTAATGGAAGGAAAATGTTAATATTTAAAAATCTGAAACAAAATGTTAACAATGAAATTGATGGAAAAATGTGGTTTAATTTGAGAAATGAATGAATTAAGTTTGAAATGATTAAATAATTAATTTTGAAATTATAATTAAGTTTGGAATTATTAAACTTCGAAATTATTTAATAATTAAGTTTTGAATTATTTAATAATTAAATGAGATTGAATTATTTAATGATTAAATTGAATTGGATTCTTGAATAAGAGAAAATTGAACTTTTGAATAAGTGAATTTTACTTCGTAAATAACTGAAATTGAGTTTTCTTTATTAATTAAGTTTTGGAAATTATTTAAGTAAGTAAATAAGTGAAATTGAATTTCTTTAATAAGAAATAAAATGTGATATTTTTGGAATTAATGTAAGACTTGTAATTGAAAGAATTGATTTGACGAATTTAATTTAATTCAAAATTGTAAGTTTTGTTTTAATGAAGTTGAACTTAAGAAATTGATTTAACGATTTGGAAGTTAATAGAAATTGTTTTGAATGATAAATAAATTTAACGATATTGAATGAAATCGATAAATGAATGAAAATTGATTTGAATGTTAAAACTAAAGTGATTTAAATGATTTCGAAATGAAACTTTTGTACGAACTCGAATCAATATTTGAATTGTTTTAAATAAAATTTGAAATTGAATTATAAGATTTTGAAATTGTGAATTTGGAAGTTTGAAACGTAAATTATGGAAATTGATTTGGAAAGACAAATGAAATGTTGGTTTATAAACTCTGATTGAAATTGAAATTGATTTGGTTTTGAAATAAATAAAACGACCAATCGGTGTAATAATTACGAAAGTTATTAAAGAGACCGGAATTCGGTTATGGGTATACTCTCTATCTAAACCGAAAACCACTTTAATAACTATGCGCGGAGTGATGATCCAGAATGAAGTGGTTGGAAATGATGTACGTGTTGACTGAAGAAAGAGAACGATAATGGATAACCTTGACACTTGTGTCAAATTGGAAATGACTAAAACAGGAGCTGTGCCGGGCCAATGGAGGATTGATACCTCAAGTGGACACACTTCTTCGAACTACTTATACTTATTGTCGATTGGTGCACCCTTGATTTTGGGAGTGTTGTCTCACGGTGTTGCGGGCGCTGCGGCGTTGCGTTCTCACCAGTCCGGATCAGGCGAACGGTAGTATCACTACCTTGGGTATAGCCTCATGTGCCTTGTCATACTTGTATTCCATTTATGCGCGACCACTACGAATTTGTTTTGTACCTTGAGTATATGGATTGCCCTCTGGTGACTTCCGGTTTTGGGGAAACTACGGTCTTGTATATGCTTGTGGGAATAAAAATGTGTTAAGGGTGGAATGGGCCATGACTTAACGCTATTTTGATATCTTTATATTACTGATAGACATTATCTACTTATCGTACACTACTACATAGTATATAGTTTAACGGATCCTTAAAGGATGGTTATTCCAACATCCTTTGAGTTACTTGTATTTCAATTGCTATTTCACTTGAGTTGGATTTATTAATATGAGAATGTTAATCCTGACTCGAGTGTTTTGTGTTTTGCTTTACGCTCGGGTCAGACTGAGTAGTTCAGCTTTCGAGACTCACCTTTGGAGTTGGAGCTTCGCTTGGAGATTCAGCTATCTATCCAGCTTTCAGATATTCGATGATTCCAGTGATGTATTCTGATCTGTATCTGTTACTCTTCCGTTGTATCTAGTTTAACTCTGATGTATCGTATTACTCTTCTGTTGTAAACTCTGATGTATTTTATATATTCATATAGTAGCTTCATGAACTACTATCTCTTTTATTTCCGCTGCAAATTATTACTCTGTGTCTGTGTTCTGTGATTATTTATTTACTGTATATGTTCAGTTTTGCCAAATTTAAATTAACAACGCGGTATTTTGAGCAATTCAACTCCGGCATGAGTGTCTACCTATACACTTATAATGGATGCGAATGGTCCAAAATGGCGGGTCGTTACAGGCTGCGATTTGAGGCAGCGACGAGAAGGGCTTGACGACGGCAATTAGGGCCGTTCAAGGGGGCGAGGCCACGTTCGCGTGTTAAGCTAGGATTTGGGAAGGTTGAAGTCGATCGAGATGGAGCGACGTCAGTTGCGAAGCTTGGGAAGTTGGATTTATGTTGTTATTGAAGGTAATTTTATTTGTTTAAAATAGTTTAAATTTTTAGTAAATCTTAATTTAGTTAATGCTGTTACAACGAAGATAAATTCATATATTAGTAAGATTTATTAAAAAAACTTTGAACTGTTTTAATCTTATATATATGTGTACAGCAAGATATATGTAGTTTTCCAATTTATATATATATATGCATAGGAATATTTTCTAAGCAGCTTGTTTAAACTGAAAAGTATATATATGGAAGCAGGACAGAACTATGTATAGCTAGGTTTGGAAAAATATATATATATATAGAAATTTCAGAACTGTTGAAAGTTATATATAGATTAGATTTCTATAAAATCTATATAAATTATTTTATATGCAGTTAGAAGAAGATGATAAATACAATTTACTAGTTTGTTTAAAAATAATTGATTTAGGTAATTAATTTGTTTAATTTACTTATATAATTATTTTAGTTACTAATAATATTTGATATAGGGAATTTGTTTAGAATAAGTGATTAAGCCACATTAGATTTTTAGATAATTAAATTATAAAAAGGAAAATAAATTGTTCGATTAAGTCATATTAATAAATTGTGTAACGTTTATACAAGGTTTAAAATCATGGAAACATGCTGGTTGGTTTGGACTGCAAATTAAAAAGCAAAGGTGAGTTAATCTCACTCAGTTAGATTTAAATTTAAATGGTTAAATTTAAATAATTGATTGAATGGTTGATTTGGTTGATATGATATATATATAGTAGTATATACCAATATATATATATATTGGCATATGTATATATTGGAGTTGATATTCCCGCATTTGTATAGCGGATGAGACCCTATGCGCCGCATAATAGCGGATGATATTTTATAAAACCCATATACCGCGATATTCCACCTCGAAGTGGAATTGGTATTGTGCTAACGTCCGTGGATGCAGGGAAACAGGTTGGAGGGATCCAACTGGATTCCTCAAAATTATTTAGATTATTTGATATTCTGTTCTATGAATATTGATATCCTGTGATGATTTTATTGATGATTGAAATATTGGATGATATGGTTGGATTGAATATTTCAATAAAAGGAGTTATCAAAATATATTGAATTGGATTTTGAAAGAAATAAAAGAGTAAATTTTAAGTAAATAATTCAAGTGAATTGGAATAAGGGAATTTCGAAATAACAAGGGAAATATTAACTTTAAACTAAAGTGATATTAAATTTAAAGAATAAAGGATTTATTTTGAATGTAAGGATTAAATTTAATTAAAGGCTAAAGAAGGAAATTTGGAAGTTTAAAATTGGTATTTTCAGTTAAAAAGGGTTTTAACTCAAATAAAGGAATAAATCTAAAAGATAATGTATTTTGAAATAAATGAAGTAGTAAAGGAAATTTATTTCAAAGTAAAGTAAAGTAAATTGGAAAATCAGTTGGAAATTGATTTAGTTGTTTAAAATAGGAATTTTAAAAGTGAAGTGAAATTTTGGAGATATAAACTGGGTTTATAAAGTAAAATAAAATATTAG
The DNA here is from genome assembly GCA_030737815.1 of Allium fistulosum. NCBI lineage: Eukaryota > Viridiplantae > Streptophyta > Magnoliopsida > Asparagales > Amaryllidaceae > Allium > Allium fistulosum. The sequence goes on along the minus strand of CM060904.1, from coordinate 283,215,472 downwards.
TGGATATTTGAATATAAATTCAAGGTGGGAATTTATAAAAGATATGGTTTGGTTTAAAAATAAATGTTGATTTATTTTTAAAAGATGTAAATGAGAAGTGTATTTCTCTGGATAGCCAAGTACGTTTTCAAAGCAATTTTAAATATAAGTTAAAAGTTTTAAGTATGTTTTAAAAAGCATGTTTTAGAAAATTGATTATTTCTAAATGTTAATTTTCAAAGTAGGTATTTTTAAAAATCTATTATTGTAGTAATTATATAAAAGTGATTTGCTATTATGTTTTAAAAGGAGAAATTTAGTTTATATTTATAAAGTGGTTTATTTTAAAGTATATATTTTTAATAAAGTATTAAAGTAGTTTAAATTTCAATGTTATAAGATATATTTAAAATAAAGTGTTTTTAAATTATTTTAAAATTTAAAGTATTTTGTATTTGGTAATTCAGTGGAAATAATTATTTGGGAAATGTTTTCCGTAAGCGGAAACTGTTTTGAAATTGTTTTCAAAAGGAGTTTGAAAATTTGGAAATATATCTTGGAAAGATATTTGGGTAAATAAATAATGTGGGAAATTATTTATTGTGTGATGGTTGCTTGTGGATGTTAATTGATAGTTAAATAACCGACTATCAATATTGGCCAAATGCGCTGATCGTTTCGAAGAGACCGGGATCGAGTTTCCGTATACCGGGATTCTAGGTCTGGAGACTCGAATACCACTTCGATCCGGTTTGTACGTTTCGTGTAACGTGTTCGGAGTAGGAGATGGAGCAGTGAAGTGCAAGGGCTAGTCGCTACTAATCCTGAGGATATTTCCAAAATGGATGTAGTAGGAGTAGTGCCTTCGGTTCCGTTCAAACCCAGGACGGACTGGTATGGACGAATGCTTGCGAAACATCGTCAGCGGACGATGGGCATTCTAAGGGATATGTTCTGAAAAGGTATCGTTTAGCCTCGAACCTCATCAACCGGGAATGACTGAAAATCAGGGGTTATGCAGCAAGGCTTCGTGGGTAGCTCCCACTGGAGGGTAAGGTCATCCCTGTCTAGATGTCCCTTTTTATTTCGGCTTAGTGGTGCGGTTGCTGATCCCAACCGTGGGGTGATTTTATTCGGGATCATCCAGTAAGGGATGGTTCCGGCCTTGTGTTGCAGGGGAGCGGGCGTACTCCTCGGTACTGTGATCTAGGCCACGTACTGTGATAGGTGGTACCCCAGTGCCTAGTCATTCGTTGGAAATCCATTCTTCCTACGTGCCTTGTACGGTATTTGTTTGTATTACCCACTTTTGTGGCTAGTATGCTGGAATTTAATAATGTAACAATTTCAGCTATTTTAATAAGTATTTGTGAATAGACACTATTATAATATCAGAGGATTTTATAAAAAGTGTTTTAGCTATCGTAAGGTAAAAACCCGACATGTTTATTTGTGGCGTGGTCTTACGAGATGCTTTTGTTTTCAAAGGATTTTTGGAAACTTTAATAATCAATTGAGTGTGATTTTCTCACGCTGGTATTCCAGACTGACTCGGGTATTGTTTTATATGATGCTCGGGTCAGACCGAGTATTATAGATTACAGGAAATGATGCTATGGAGCTGGATGGCGATACGTACTTCCGTATTTGAGTTATATATTCCGCTGTGTATTTAGATTGTGAGGACAAGTTATGATTACTGTCCAGTTGTATGATATTGATGTGATGTACTCTGATGATGTATTGGGATGATGTATATATAAACAGATATAGATTTCTTTTTGTGTAAAGATCTGTTATTACCTATTATAGTTTATTCCGCTGCGTATGTGAGATTCTGCTGTTGTTTTCTATTTTTCTTCTTCTACCTCTTCTTCTTAACTCAAATGGTCCGGTTTTTCGTGTAGGAAAAACCCGGGTTGTTACAGTGGTATCAGAGCTTAGGCTAGCGATAACCTTGGCTCTGGTGGGAATTTTGAGAGTATTAATAGATATGAGCGCGTATTTGTTAGTGAATATAAAATGGTTTTATATTGTGTTGGTTGATTTATTGAGTGGCATATGAACCTTCGTCGGCACAGTCTGTACAACTGTATCGAAGGGGTTTCTAAACACTTGAATAGAACAGTTCGACACAATATTGTTTTAAATAGGGTGAATGAAATAATTTTGCCCAAATTATTTTGTATATAAAAGAAATAATTATTTGAAATTATTATAGTTATATATTTGGATGCTTGGTTGTTAGAAATGACCATAATGAGTTAGTCTCATTATTGAGTAGAAATTGAAGACTTATAACCTAAGTTGAAGAATAAATTCATATAATAAATGGAATTTGAAATATAGACTATAAATGTTATTTATAAGTTGAAATAAAACTTCATATACAAATGTGATTTAAAAATTAGAATTCCAGAGTAATGTTTGGATATAAAATTGAATGGATTTTGAATTTGAAGTTTGGGAAAGATTTAAATTCCTTTGGATTTAAAAATAGTTTTCAAAGGTTTTTAGGAAATAATAGTGATATTATTTCATGAATATTTTTGAAATTGAATTGAAATCTGGTGGGATTTGGGATTTAAAAATGTTTGAAATGTTTAGAGTGATAAAAGCATTAAATTCTCTTTCGGTCGCTGGAAAATAATTTCGGCGATGACTGCAGCATCATCGATGTCTATTTTCGAGTTTCCAAAGAGAAATTGCTACCAAACTGTTTTAAATTGGAAATGATTGTGAATTGGGTTGGTTTTGAAATTCAAAGGGAAAATTGTTTGGTAAAAGCAGATTATTTTGGAAATTGGGATTTGAGGTGATATACCAGATGTGTATGAGTTATTTATGGATTCAAAATGGTTTTGAAATAAAACCGGGCAATTGAATTCTGGGAATTCTATTTAAAATTTAAATGTGGAAATTTAAATAAATCAACAATATAAAGTATAGAATGAAGTTGATTGAAATAAGAAAGGAATGAAAGTTAAATTCTGGGATTATAATTATGAGATGAAATTAACTCAATGAGTAATATAAGCTGGTAGATAAAAGAGTTAGAGAACTTGAAGGTGAATGAATTGTAAAACTTGTATAAAATTTGTATCCTGGAATTAAAATTTAATTCGAGTATATGAAGGAGAATAAATATATTTGAATTTAACTTAAGATAAGTTAAATAAAATTTAGAATTGGAATTGAATTAAATGTAAATAAGTTGAAGTCGAATTGAATTGGATATAAAGGTAATGTAAAATGCTTATAATTGTGTAAAGAAATTCATATTCTTAAGTTTTTGAGTGTAATAATTTGAAATTTGATTATAAAGATGAAAATGGACTTAGATGAATAGCCCCAGATCTTAAGTAAGTAAGTTAAAACTTATGAATAGAAATGAAATTGTAAGTCATAAATGGGAATTCATTTCTTTGAACCATTAAGAGTTATAATTTGAAATTGTAATTATCAAATGGAAATGACTAAGATGAGCAATCTTAATTTTTAAATAAATCCAAACTTGAATTATAAAATAAATTGAACTTAAGATAATTAAGTGAAGTGATATTTGGAATTAAAAAGCAAGTATTTAATTTTAACCAGCGGAGGAACTAATGAGTTAATAAATTAGTTAATGAAATTGAATTGTGAGTTAATGGGATTGGATTGAAATAGTAATGGTTTGGATTGCGAATGAAATCCAAATAAGTAAAAATAAATTGGAAATGACCTGGTTATTAATAAAATAATTCCAGATGCATTGAGTATGGAAATTCAAATTCATAATAATTGAGTGGATGGACCAATTATATTTAATAAATAAATGGATGTAATTTGATTAAATAAGAATCAAATGAAAGATGGAAATAAAACTTTAAAGGGTTGGTTAAGTGGAAAATAAACTTAAGTTATTGACTTAAGTAAATGTTGAATGGAAACTGAACTCAACAGAAGAATGGTTTAAATAAGTTGAGAAATAGTTATTGAATAAATTAACTTGGATTGTTTTCGAGATAAATAAAATTCAATTTTTGGAAGTTGGAGATGAATTGAATTTAAGAAAAAAAAATTTTTTTTTTTTTTGAAATGATGTAGTAAATAAATATAAGAAAATTTATATGAACTTAAGAATTGAAGAATGAAATTCTTAAGAAAATTGGTATTGGAAATATACTTAGTAATTTTGGAATGGAAAAAGATATACTAAGTGAATAGTTGAATGAAGACTAAAACTAAAGTTGTGAATTGGGATAGTTGTGAATAAGGGGATAACAATTAAAAGGAATGTGAATAAAAGAAAATTGATATAATTGGTAATCAATTGGAATTTATACGTAAGATGTACGTATATTATTTTATTCGCATAGCTATTTGGTCCAGATGTCGAACACAGAATTTCGAGATAGATATATCGATCCGAGTTGGAATTTTTCACTCGATTTTCAACGGCGAACCTGGATATGGATTGTTGATTGATTCTGGATATTCTCTATCATAGTTTGTGGCTATGCAAGGAGAATGACGGTTTCTGATCAAGGAACCAGATCTGAGTCCGCACTAGGAAGTCGGGTGGACGATACTAGTTCGGAAGTGGAATTGTGTGATCGATTGAGCGATCGAATGTGATATTGCGTACGGATGATATATGTGTATCGTACGGGCTTAAGTAAAACAAATATTGAAAATTTGTAAAGGAAGGTATAAAATGACTTTGGAATTGTGATTGAATATTATTGCTTAGTAGGGTATACAGGTGTATAAAAGCAATGGAGAAATTGGGATTTTTGATTTTAGAAGATAAAATTTAATGGCCCGATAAAAGGTATGTATTTGAATTTCTATATGAAATTTGATTGGGTTTTTGATCCAGCCACTTGGCTTTTTGTTTTCTTTTTGAGATTGGGAGGCCGTAGAGCCATTTTGTAGTTGTACCGAGCTAGCCGCGCAAAGGAGACGCTGGCGAAATTTTTCGGAAATTTAGGGAGTTAGAAAAATTTTGGAAATTTTTGATAATTCAAAATTTGAATTCAAATTTAAATTTGAATGGATAAGTAGGTGGTATGGGTTGAACTTATGTATAAGTTTGGGAAATTAAAAGATGATTAGTGTATCATTAATAAAAGATTGTTTGAGTATTGTTAAAACTGTTTGAATTTGGGAAATAGTTAACGGGGATTGAATCATTCTTCCTAACTAGTAATTTCGGGGACGAAATTCTTTTAAGGGGGGAGGAATGTGACGACCCGAAATTTTCAAGCATTTGAAATGAGAATATTTAATTTATTTTAAATATTAGAAGGTTAATTATCAGCTTAAATTTCAAATATCGCTGTTTATTGAGTAATTTAATTTTTAAATTAAATTATTTGAAGTTGAATAAAATAACAAATCTGGTATTCTAGGCTAATTAAAAATATTTTGGAAGCTCGTAAAATTCATATTAATAATACTGAAGATGATGGAACTTTTAAAATGGAATTTAAAAGTGTTTTGTTCAGTTTTAAAAATATATTGTTTAAATTGAATTTAAAAATAGCATTCCGAGGCACAGTCTCGGAATTCAGCGAAACCAGTTTCATTGGATCCGTAATATGGTATTATTATCGGATTTCAAATTTTGTAGTGTTTGGATTTGTTGTGTGATCGTACGATAGACAAACGCGCTGAATTTGATATCGAAATTTCAATTTAATAACTGAATCCAAAAGGTTATCTTCTATATACGATCGAATCGGGACTCGAGACCTTTTCCATTGCGTTCGTAATAGGGGTTTAATATTAAGAACGTCTGGCGGCACGTCTCGATTGGAGATCGAAACTGTAAGTTGCGTAAATCAGGACGATTTCAAAATAGAATTAAATAGATGTTAAATTATATTGCAAGCTTCTGAAACACGCCTCAGAAATTTACCACTTGTCAGATTTCGTGAACACACGTCTTCTCCTGTCCCCTAACTCTTTTTCATACAATCTTTTCTTTTACCTCAGTTAGAATCATTTCGAAACGAAAGAGAAAAGAAACGAAAACGAAATTCAATGGCCTCAAAAATCGAATTCAATAAAGAAATGGCCGACATCTCCAGGCAAGTAAGAAAAGAATTTGTTCTCCTCTGGAATAATCGAAATCAATAAGAGCTCGACTGCCTCATTCCTCCTCGTGGCGAGTTCGAGATTCGTGAACGACTTCCTTCGTGAGTGAGACTAGGGCGACTGCTGGTTCGATTCGTTGGGGTTTCGCGAGCACGAATGAGGCGAAGCGACAACGAGTTTGGGTGAAGACGAGTGCGGCGCCATAGGGGAGTGACGAACTAGGGTTTCGGCAAGTGTAGAGGTGGCTCGATGTCACGGCTGCGATTTGAGGCAGCGACGAGAAGGGCTTGACGACGGCAATTAGGGCCGTTCAAGGGGGCGAGGCCACGTTCGCGTGTTAAGCTAGGATTTGGGAAGGTTGAAGTCGATCGAGATGGAGCGACGTCAGTTGCGAAGCTTGGGAAGTTGGATTTATGTTGTTATTGAAGGTAATTTTATTTGTTTAAAATAGTTTAAATTTTTAGTAAATCTTAATTTAGTTAATGCTGTTACAACGAAGATAAATTCATATATTAGTAAGATTTATTAAAAAAACTTTGAACTGTTTTAATCTTATATATATGTGTACAGCAAGATATATGTAGTTTTCCAATTTATATATATATATGCATAGGAATATTTTCTAAGCAGCTTGTTTAAACTGAAAAGTATATATATGGAAGCAGGACAGAACTATGTATAGCTAGGTTTGGAAAAATATATATATATAGAAATTTCAGAACTGTTGAAAGTTATATATAGATTAGATTTCTATAAAATCTATATAAATTATTTTATATGCAGTTAGAAGAAGATGATAAATACAATTTACTAGTTTGTTTAAAAATAATTGATTTAGGTAATTAATTTGTTTAATTTACTTATATAATTATTTTAGTTACTAATAATATTTGATATAGGGAATTTGTTTAGAATAAGTGATTAAGCCACATTATATTTTTAGATAATTAAATTATAAAAAGGAAAATAAATTGTTCGATTAAGTCATATTAATAAATTGTGTAACGTTTATACAAGGTTTAAAATCATGGAAACATGCTGGTTGGTTTGGACTGCAAATTAAAAAGCAAAGGTGAGTTAATCTCACTCAGTTAGATTTAAATTTAAATGGTTAAATTTAAATAATTGATTGAATGGTTGATTTGGTTGATATGATATATATATAGTAGTATATACCAATATATATATATTGGCATATGTATATATTGGAGTTGATATTCCCGCATTTGTATAGCGGATGAGACCCTATGCGCCGCATAATAGCGGATGATATTTTATAAAACCCATATACCGCGATATTCCACCTCGAAGTGGAATTGGTATTGTGCTAACGTCTGTGGATGCAGGGAAACAGGTTGGAGGGATCCAACTGGATTCCTCAAAATTATTTAGATTATTTGATATTCTGTTCTATGAATATTGATATCCTGTGATGATTTTATTGATGATTGAAATATTGGATGATATGGTTGGATTGAATATTTCAATAAAAGGAGTTATCAAAATATATTGAATTGGATTTTGAAAGAAATAAAAGAGTAAATTTTAAGTAAATAATTCAAGTGAATTGGAATAAGGGAATTTCGAAATAACAAGGGAAATATTAACTTTAAACTAAAGTGATATTAAATTTAAAGAATAAAGGATTTATTTTGAATGTAAGGATTAAATTTAATTAAAGGCTAAAGAAGGAAATTTGGAAGTTTAAAATTGGTATTTTCAGTTAAAAAGGGTTTTAACTCAAATAAAGGAATAAATCTAAAAGATAATGTATTTTGAAATAAATGAAGTAGTAAAGGAAATTTATTTCAAAGTAAAGTAAAGTAAATTGGAAAATCAGTTGGAAATTGATTTAGTTGTTTAAAATAGGAATTTTAAAAGTGAAGTGAAATTTTGGAGATATAAACTGGGTTTATAAAGTAAAATAAAATATCAGTGGATATTTGAATATAAATTCAAGGTGGGAATTTATAAAAGATATGGTTTGGTTTAAAAATAAATGTTGATTTATTTTTAAAAGATGTAAATGAGAAGTGTATTTCTCTGGATAGCCAAGTACGTTTTCAAAGCAATTTTAAATATAAGTTAAAAGTTTTAAGTATGTTTTAAAAAGCATGTTTTAGAAAATTGATTATTTCTAAATGTTAATTTTCAAAGTAGGTATTTTTAAAAATCTATTATTGTAGTAATTATATAAAAGTGATTTGCTATTATGTTTTAAAAGGAGAAATTTAGTTTATATTTATAAAGTGGTTTATTTTAAAGTATATATTTTTAATAAAGTATTAAAGTAGTTTAAATTTCAATGTTATAAGATATATTTAAAATAAAGTGTTTTTAAATTATTTTAAAATTTAAAGTATTTTGTATTTGGTAATTCAGTGGAAATAATTATTTGGGAAATGTTTTCCGTAAGCGGAAACTGTTTTGAAATTGTTTTCAAAAGGAGTTTGAAAATTTGGAAATATATCTTGGAAAGATATTTGGGTAAATAAATAATGTGGGAAATTATTTATTGTGTGATGGTTGCTTGTGGATGTTAATTGATAGTTAAATAACCGACTATCAATATTGGCCAAATGCGCTGATCGTTTCGAAGAGACCGGGATCGAGTTTCCGTATACCGGGATTCTAGGTCTGGAGACTCGAATACCACTTCGATCCGGTTTGTACGTTTCGTGTAACGTGTTCGGAGTAGGAGATGGAGCAGTGAAGTGCAAGGGCTAGTCGCTACTAATCCTGAGGATATTTCCAAAATGGATGTAGTAGGAGTAGTGCCTTCGGTTCCGTTCAAACCCAGGACGGACTGGTATGGACGAATGCTTGCGAAACATCGTCAGCGGACGATGGGCATTCTAAGGGATATGTTCTGAAAAGGTATCGTTTAGCCTCGAACCTCATCAACCGGGAATGACTGAAAATCAGGGGTTATGCAGCAAGGCTTCGTGGGTAGCTCCCACTGGAGGGTAAGGTCATCCCTGTCTAGATGTCCCTTTTTATTTCGGCTTAGTGGTGCGGTTGCTGATCCCAACCGTGGGGTGATTTTATTCGGGATCATCCAGTAAGGGATGGTTCCGGCCTTGTGTTGCAGGGGAGCGGGCGTACTCCTCGGTACTGTGATCTAGGCCACGTACTGTGATAGGTGGTACCCCAGTGCCTAGTCATTCGTTGGAAATCCATTCTTCCTACGTGCCTTGTACGATATTTGTTTGTATTACCCACTTTTGTGGCTAGTATGCTGGAATTTAATAATGTAACAATTTCAGCTATTTTAATAAGTATTTGTGAATAGACACTATTATAATATCAGAGGATTTTATAAAAAGTGTTTTAGCTATCGTAAGGTAAAAACCCGACATGTTTATTTGTGGCGTGGTCTTACGAGATGCTTTTGTTTTCAAAGGATTTTTGGAAACTTTAATAATCAATTGAGTGTGATTTTCTCACGCTGGTATTCCAGACTGACTCGGGTATTGTTTTATATGATGCTCGGGTCAGACCGAGTATTATAGATTACAGGAAATGATGCTATGGAGCTGGATGGCGATACGTACTTCCGTATTTGAGTTATATATTCCGCTGTGTATTCAGATTGTGAGGACAAGTTATGATTACTGTCCAGTTGTATGATATTGATGTGATGTACTCTGATGATGTATTGGGATGATGTATATATAAACAGATATAGATTTCTTTTTGTGTAAAGATCTGTTATTACCTATTATAGTTTATTCCGCTGCGTATGTGAGATTCTGCTGTTGTTTTCTATTTTTCTTCTTCTACCTCTTCTTCTTAACTCAAATGGTCCGGTTTTTCGTGTAGGAAAAACCCGGGTTGTTACAAAAGAGATTTTATAAATTGTTTTAGAGATTTTTGAAGGAAGTTTTGAATCAAGTTTTTGAAAATTTGTAAAGAGGTTTGAAATGTGAATTAAACTTATAAACGAATTTTTATAAGGGATAAGTGAATGGGTTTTATAAAGTGAATGAGTTAAAAAGTAAGTGGTGTTTTAAAGGAGAATTTTTCAGCCATTTAATATAGAATGTGAGAAGAAAGAATTTTCCAAAATGTTTTTGACAAATACTTAATTGCTTTCAAGTATAAAAGGGAATGTAAGGAAAAGAGTTTTGAAAGGATCTTTTGATAAAGTTTAATAAAGTGATTTTTATTAGTTAAAGTTTAATTAATAAAGGCTTATATGATCCCTTATGGAATTGAATCAATGTTTGATTGTTGATAAATTTGATAGTTATATAACCAACTATCAAATCTGGACCAAAACGTAACTTTGGAAATATCTAGGAGAAACACGGGAATTATATGGTACAGTTACCGTCGGAGGTGCTATACTGTACGTATAAACTTGTTTCGTTCTTCTAGGATAATTGATAAGAAAATCCGTCCACAAACGGTTAGGAGGTAAACTACGCTCTTATCTTCTGACTGTGTATTTCCTAAAGAACCGAAATTGAGTGAACCGGGACTATCGAAAGATGTTTCGAAGAGACCGAGATCGGATTTGCTGTCTGGAAACCAGTTCGATCCAACTCAATGTTCGTGTTGAAGATATCTTGAAGAGCATGGAATCGAAGATGGAGTTGTAAAGTGCAAAGGCTATTTTCTATTTTCCTGGGAGGTTATTCCTCGTAATGGATGTAATAGAAAGTAGTTCCTTTGGTTTCGTTCAGTTCCAGAATGAACTAGTTTAGATGAATGCTAGCATTGCATTGATGCCTGGAGGGCAGTGTCAGCATTCCAAGAGAGAAGTGCTATATGTGAAAGGTAAAACGTAGCCTCAAGCCTCATCAATCGGGAATGAATAAAATAGGGGAGATGCAGCAAGGCTAGTTGGGTCGCACCCGTTAGGGTATGTCATCACCTTTCTAGATGATCACTTATATTTACAGATCTTGTAACGACCTGCTATTTCAAACCATTCACATCCGCGCATGTCGGACTTGAATTGCTCAAAATATCAGATTGTTAATTTATATTTGGCAAAAACTTAGCATATACAATAAATAAATCGATCACAGAATCACAGACACAGATTATTACAACAATAAGCAGCGGACTAGATAAATAGTAGTTCATGAAGCTACTATAAAACATCAGAGTTTAAAACAAAATACAACAGAATCTCAAATATAAATGAATCTCTAATACATAAGCAATTGACGAGTCTGAACATAAATGACTGGAATAAAACTGAAATACTGGAAGCAAGATAGATAGATCTTCAAACAAAGCTCCAATCTCCAAAGGTGAGTCTCAAATGCTGTGACACTCAGTCTGACCCGAGCATAAAGCAAAACACAAAACACTCGAGTCAGGATTAACATCCTTATATCAGTAAATTTTAACTCAAGTGAAACGTCAACTGAAATACAAGTAACTTAAAGGATAGTTAGGGTTTCCATCCTCTAAGGATCCGTGGAACTATCTACTATGTAATAATATACGCTATTATAATATGTCTATAGTAAAGTAAACTATTAAAATAGCGTTAAGGCATTACCCATATCCCCCTTAACACATTTTATATATTCCTGCAGTCTATACAATGCCGTACGCTCCACCAAACCAGTGGTTTACCCAAAGGACACCACATAGGTATGGTACAAAACAAACTCATAGAAGGCACGATAGGGCATGTGACAAGGCACTCGAGGCAATGCCAGGGTAGATATACCGTTTGCGGATTCGGACTAGTGGTAACACATAGCAGCTACTACCGCCCACCTCGAGACACACTCCCAAATCAAAGGTGCACCTAATCAAATCACAAAGTAATAGAATTGTATCGAAGAAATGTATCCGATAAGAGGAATGACCTCACTTGGCCCGGCATTGCTCCTGTTTTAGACACATCAAGCTGACTCACGGGAGTCAGGGCTACGTTAATACATCATATAGAACCGTTGCCAAACCATCCTACTTCGTTCTGGAATCTGCACTACGTACACAGTTGTTAAAGTGGTTTTCGGTATTGGCAGAGTGTATGACAATATCCGATCCCGGTCTCTTTAACAACCAAACGCTTATTTCACACCGTGGTCATTTCATTTCAAATAGTTCATACTTTATATCAAAATATCATATTCATTTCAAAACCATATCAATTCAGTATAATTATTCACTTTAAATAATATTCATTTGCAGAATCGTAACACTTTCAAAATTATAACACTTTCGAAATCATAACCCTTTTGAAATCGTAGCACTTTGAAATCATAACACTTTTGAAATCATAACACTTCCCTAATCATATTAGTTCCAACTTAAACAGTTTAGATATTGAAAATAGTATATATATTAAAATAGTTATAAATTAAAATAGTTTATATATTAAATTAATTTAATTATATTAAAATAGTTGTAAATTAAAATAGTTTATATATTTAAAGAGATTATACTGAAATAGTTTCCAAATTGAATTGTTTCATCCAATTCCACAAATCGACTCAAATCAACTTAAGTTTCAAAATTCAATTTAAATCAACCCCAGTTCAACACTTTCAATTTAAAAGGTTAAAGATTCAATTCAGATTCTCAATAAACCATTTCAAATTTTATCGATTTCAAATCCGGGTTTGAACTATCTCTTCAATTCCAATAAGATTCAAAGTTTAAATATTCAGGCATTTCTATATAAGTTTCATTTAGATTTCAACCTTTAACTTTAATTTTATTCAAATTGGAAAATATTCACTTAATCATTTTAATAACAATTAAATAAATCTCCTTTATAAGTTTAAATCAATATTAAATATTTAGTCTCAATTGTGTTTAAAATTGAGAATATTCATTTAATCACTTTTTATCCAATCAAGTTATAAATCATATCTTTCAAACTCTCAAAAATCAATAAGTTCAAATCAACTCTTATTTAAATTCAATTATTAACCAATTTAAATTCCAAGTCAACATTAATTTATCTTCCCAACCTTTATTATTTAAGTAAAATCTATTTTTAAGGTAAATTTAAATAAATACTTAAACATATTATAAACTAATTAAATTAAATTTTATTAAATTAAATCTTATTATTAAATGTATTTTGTATTAAATCTTATTTTATATATTTTAAAATAATAAAATTATAAGAAAAATCTTAAAAATTATATTTTCAAAACTAACTTATAAACTTAAGATTTCTGAAACATAAAATTTTGAAATCTAAATTTTACACATATATTAAAATAAATTCTTCATATCAATATTTAATAAAACCCATATATTTCCTTTCAAACTTCAGAAATCATTTTTCCAAAATAGACCAACGGTGTCCGTATATAATTTTCTATCCTATGGTCAAGTGATACGGATATTTATCATTTCAATGCGCAATAATTTAATATTTACGGATGTATATCATTTCAACCCGCAATCCCAAAATTTGAATTCAATGAAAATCGCTTGGGTTTATCATTTCAACCCATAACGATTTTCCCTTAATCTATAAAATCGTTCGGGTATGTATCATTTCAACCCATAGGGAATTCTAAACTAACAGGGAACTTGCAAAGTGAGAACAAATATTATAATAACATAACATATCAACAACAGGCATATATCATTAGTGATAAATTAAGTAAAATATATACAATAGGATATGGTGTCATATGTCATAGGTGAAAAGTTTCAGATAATGGCATATCACATAAAGTAATAAATAATAAGCAGTTCAAATTTAACAGCATATTTCAATTGTCATTTCAATGTGAATTAAATTTATTAATTATAAGAATGTTAATCGTGAGTGATCGCTCACCTTTCGAGGCTAGAGAGAGAGCAGGACAAGCACACGGAACAAATCACGAATTTGAAAATCGACCAATCCAAACAATAAATGTCAAAGCGAAGTAGCTGAACACAGATTTGACGGACGAAATCGATGAGAACAAATCAACCGGTTGGATATAAACCGAACAAAATATATGTTATATATATAATAATAAATTTTCTCTAAAACCAATCTTAAAAACATATGTTTAAAAAAAAATATACATTTTCAAATCAATATTTTAGTTAAACACATAATATATATATATATATATTATATAAAAATCAAAACTTGATAAACCTTATAACCTTTATAAACATATAAAATAGAAATCAAAATCTTTATATATCATATTTAAATCAATACATAAATCAATGCATATATACTACATGAAATATATATCATATGTACACTCCCAGAAATCATTTCTTAAAACCAATATAATATATGTGTGATAATATATATATATATATATACTGTTATATGCATGCTAACGCTACATAAAACCAATACATATATTTTAAAACCCATAATCAAAATAGAATCCTTTCCATATTGTCTTTTGAGGTCATAAATTTATATGCACACTGCAATACAAACTTTATATATATTAGCAGGGAAAATATACAGACAGATCTATATATTAGTATTAATATAAGTAAAACATAATTATATATTCATTTTCAAAAATGTTAAGATAACCATAAGTATAATACATTGCATCTAGATGCAAGCTACCAAACATATATATATATATATATATATATATATATATTCGAACAGATTATATATATAAATTTATTTAACCTATACAATAAAATCAACAGATCAAAAGTTTATAAACTAATATATATATAAAACAACTTTATAAAATTTAAAAACCAATATATAACAAATGAATATATTACCTATATATTAATAACAAGGAGGCTTCTCACTTTGTGTATACTTTTAGCTATGATATAAATCAAAGCACAACATATATTTGTACAACAATACAAGGTCAGGGAGCAAACACATAATCAATATGTGGTATATATACATACATACATATATATATATATATTACATTGCATATAAATATATATCATTCAGGTAAGTTAGAAAAAAAATCAAAAGAACATGGACAAGAGCCGAGCACTCAAAATAGAAGATATAAGTATTGCTTCGGGTTTCAAAGGTGAAATACTCGGTTCAACTTTGGGTTAGAGAGCAGGGACTTCGGTCAATGGCTCGGCAAGGCGCGGCTTCGGGTTAGGGGCTGGAAAACGTGGGGCAGCTTCGGGTTTTGGCTGTGGGTCGATGGGTAGCTGCTCTGGTCAGGCTTCAGTGAAGTGCAGGCTGAGGGGATGGTGGTGTTGGCTATAGGTAGCGCTGGGTGGGGCGTTGGTTCAAGGTGCGGTGGGTCTGGGTGTCTGCTTTGGTCTGGTCGTGGGTTGGAGGGGCAGTTGCACGTTGTGGGCTTCGGGTTGGACATGGTGGCTTGGGAGATGGTTGTGGCGATGTGGAGAGGGTGGGCTTGGGGTACGGACTTGGGTCAGCGGAGGAGATGCGCGAGTTTTGTGGCGGAGGGCGTAAGCGAATCGAAGGGCACGAGAAAATGAAGTTGAGCATGTTTTTGGATAATATACAACTTTGTATATATTAACTTTCTTATTAGAAATGGCCGAACGGTTTCAACTGGGAAGAAGATGAACCGAGTTTGGTGAGTAATAGAAGAGGTACGTTTGATGGATATGGGTGTGTGACTGGCAGAGCTAATGGTGATGGGAGCTGTTGATAAGGCGTGGGCTGCTGAGGAGATTCGAAATGAGGGGATGAGTTTGTTTTTTTTTATTTAGGTGGAAGAAAGTGAATAGCCTTCTGATGATAAAACATCATATATATATATTTTATGTTAGCACAGCATTTTAAAGTAAAAGCAAGAGTGAATCAACGAACCAGTAAACAAATAAAGCAGCAAAATATAAATTTGATGATGGGAACAGAGAACGTCAAAGCTGAATTGATGGGAATCGTGAAGGTCATGCATTAAATCTTAGAAAGTGTTAACATCAAAAGTCTATTGGAATTATACGGTAGATAACTGTATGGTCACGGGTAAACAAAAGGGTTAAAAAAAGGGTACCGATATAGCCAATCGTTTTGCAAATTTCACCTCGTACCGGAAGCCGAAATGCACAAATGAATATACTGCAGAGATCGGCACGACGAGACAAACAGAATAGTACACAGATATCATCGGTACGATCAAATTATAAAAACTTGATTTTTCGTTGCCGAAAATGTTGCTAAATCGCCGAAAATAAGATAAACGGGGCTAGAGAAGTCCAAATTTGACGAAACAAATTATGACGTCTTACTCATAAAATAGTTTACCTTTTTATTATATAAAAATATTCAGGTTTCAAAAATATTTTATTTCCATCAAATTAACTGATATTAAATTGAAATTGAAAATTACACAACAGAAATAAACTTCCATATTCTCTGATGAAAATTTACCATTTGCTATGGTTTAATAGACGCATACCAAATATCCAATTTTTATTGCCAAATTTTATTGTTTAATTTCAAGCAAAATTTCAGTTAATTACGTTATTAAAACCGCTAAAAATTACTGGGTTGTTACACTCTTCCCCACTGAAAACTTTTCATCCCCGAAAAGGAACGAGGTAGGGGAATATGAACAACCAGAAAGAAAAGATAGATTGAAATACATATTCTCAGATACAATAATAGAATTCAAACCATAAAGATTTCATAAATTTTTAAATTGGTTTATATTCAACTAATTGACTTTAATTCATTTTATTTAATCAATCAAATTTATTGTGTTCACATTTGATTGATTTCAATTTCATATATTTTCATTCAATTGATTTGTTTTCAATTTATTAACATTTATTACAAAATTTTCACAACAAAATTTGTTTTATTTAACTCATTTATTAAATCTATTTGATCAACTATAGTTAATTCCACCTCAACATTCAACTTCAACTATTCTTAAGTTTATATTTATTTATTTAGATAGCATTTCCCTTTTATTATTCAATTTATTTCACTGACATATCTTGCAATATAGGTTAAGCGTATAACTTTTATTATAATTACCCAAATTTTATTTATAAATTACCTATCAAAATTCCTTTGGACGTCTTATTTATTATTGTATATTATTCAATTACATTCAAAACTATTCCAGGTAAGTTTTACTAAGGTTTCTGAATATAATTGAGCACTATACAAATTTAACTTTTATTCACACCTTTTTATTAAGTAAGATTTTAGTTTGAACAATTTATTACTTAAGTTTTCTCTTTTATAACCTTCAATTATATATATGTTCACCCTAACCTTTTAACTTTTTGAATATTTTAGGTAAGTTATATATTAGAATGCAATTGATTATTATACAAATAAATTTTATCCCATTTAACTGTTTTAAGTTGCTTAAATTCTACTTCTCATTTTAAACTATCCAATTATTCAGAAATCTTGCTTCATTTTAATAATTGAAAACCATCACTTTACACAGAATTTAAGGATAAAGTTCCGGTTTCACTTTAAACAATTTTGAAATAAATATATACATATATATTATATAAATCAAATCATATTCAAGAAATTCAAATCAAATCCATTTTCCAAAAAAAAGTGTAGCAAAGCTACTAAGTGGTCTCCCCACTTTGAGACTCGAAAATGAATGTCGATGATGCTGCAGTCATCACCAAAATTATTTTCCAGCGACAAAAGAGGGGAGTACTGACTACTTCATTTAAAATTCTTTGAAAACAATTTCCATTCAAAATACTTTAAAATAATATATTTCAAACTTTGAAAACCAAATATTGAAAAGCACCAAAATTTAAATTCTCAAATCCAAAATTTAAATTCATTTCATTTGCAAATCATATTTATAAACCATATTTATAAAATTTTCATTTCCTTATAATATACAATAACAATTAATGGTTAGAAATGTTAACAAAATAATAAATGATAATCTAGTATTATCATTTCTAACAACCAATTCAATTAGCTATCTAATTCATAAAATTGTACAAAAATATAATGATACAAAATTTTCATTTACCAATTTTGAAAGCAATATTGTGTCAATTTGCTCTGTTCAAGTGTTTTGGAATTCCTATCGATAGCGTTGGCCAGATGAATCAATCAAAACCCAAAATAAACTTAACAACTCAGACAAAACAAGATAAAACATTTTATATTAATTACAAATACACTCCCTTACACGATGATTCAAGAAGGGATCATAGAACAAGAACAAAGATTCAAATTTAGAGGAACTCTAATCAAAGAGAATTCTAACTACGAAGATAGACTTGAAAGGAAGATAAAATAATTAAATTACAAAAGAAGAAATGATGGATAGATTTATATTAATCGCGGCGACCTTAACCGGGTCAACCGAGATTCCAAGAATAAAATCGATACGGATATTAAATTTCCCGCTTGGGTGGGAGATAAGTGACTTCACCAAAACATCTGGAAATAGTTGAACAACAGGGGTGGAGTCAAGATCACTAGGTTGAGCATCAAGCGTAAGATAAAACTGCCTGTATAATCCTGAGGCCATCGACATTCAATAAGAAGAGAATTACCTGGGTCGTCTACTAAAGAAACAATTTGGCTTTTCAAGAAATAACATCATCATAACCGAGGACTTAGAAATCTCCGGTGAATTGACGCCTATTATAAAGGAGTTTCACCCCTTTTTCAAACCAAACCAAGGTTGGCGGGATAGAAAATGAAGCTATGGGATGCTCCAGAATCACGGAGAACACGCATGAGAAAGGATAAGAATGGATTCAGTACAAAAGGGAATGTCCCAAAATCCGGAAGAAATTCTAATTCAGGAGGATCTTAACGAAGAGTTTTAAACTCGAACGAATATGATTCTGTAAATAAATTTTTACTCCATATGCTAAGTTTTGCCTAAACCTCGCTCTGATACCACTTGTAACGACCTGTTATTTCGAACCATTTGCATCCGCGCATGTCGGACTTGAATTGCTCAAAATGTCAGATTGTTAATTTATTTGGCAAAAACTTAGCATATACAATAAATAAATCGATCACAGAATCACAGACACAACAATAAGCAGCGGAGTAGATAAATAGTAGTTCATGAAGCTGCTATAAAACATCAGAGTTTAAAACAAAATACAACAGAATCTCAAATACAAATGAATCTCGAATACATAAGCAACTATAGAGTCTGAACATAAATGACTGGAATAAAACTGAAATACTGGAAGCTGGATAGATAGATCTTCAAACAAAGCTCCAATCTCCAAAGGTGAGTCTCAAATGTTGTGACACTCAGTCTGACCCGAGCATAAAGCAAAACACAAAACACTCGAGTCAGGATTAACATCCTTATATCAGTAAATTTTAACTCAAGTGAAATGTCAACTGAAATACAAGTAACTTAAAGGATAGTTAGGATTTCCATCCTCTAAGGATCCGTGTAACTATCTACTATGTAGTAATATATGCTATTATAATATGTCTATATTAAAGTAAACTATTAAAATAGCGTTAAGGCGTTACCCATATCCCCCTTAACACATTTTATATATTCCCGTAGTCTATACAATGCCTTACGCTCCACCAAACCGGTGGTTTACCCAGAGGACACCATATAGGTACGGTACAAAACAAACTCGTAGAAGGTACGATAGGGCATGTGACAAGGCACGCGAGGCAATGCCAGGGTAGATATACCGTTTGCGGATCCGGACTAGTAGTAACGCATAGCAGCTACTACCGCCCACCTCGAGACACACTCCCAAATCAAAGGTGCATCAATCAAATCACAAAGTAATAGAATGGTATCGAAGAAATGTGTCCGATAAGAGGAATGACCTCACTTGGCCCGGTGTTGCTCCTGTTTTAGCCACATCAAGCTGACTTACGGGAGTCAGGGCTGTGCTAATACCTCATATAGAACCATCGCCAAACCATCCTACTTCGTTTTGGAATCTCCACCATGTACACAGTAGTTAAAGTGGTTTTCGGTATTGGCAGAGAGTATGACAATATCTGATCCCGGTCTCTTTAACAACCAAACGCTTATTTCACACCGTTGTCATTTCATTTCAAATAGTTCATACTTCATATCAAAATATCATATTCATTTCAAAACCATATCAGTTCGGTATCATTATTCACTTTAAATAATATTTATTTGCAGAATCGTAACACTTTCAAAATTATAACACTTTCGAATTCATAACCCTTTGAAATCGTAGCACTTTGAAATCATTGCACTTTTGAAATCATAACACTTCCCTAATCATAACAGTTCCAACTTAAATAGTTTAGATATTGAAAATAGTATATATATTAAAATAGTTATTAATTAAAATAGTTTATATATTAAACTAATTTATATTAAAATAGTTGTTAATTAAAAAAGTTTATATATTTAAAGAGATTGTAGTGAAATAGTTTCCAAATTGAATTGTTTCATCCAATTCCATAAATCGATTCAAATCAACTTAAGTTTCAAAATTCAATGTAAATCTACCCCAGTTCAACACTTTCAATTTAAAAGGTTAATGATTCAATTCAAATTCTCAATAAACCATTTCAATTTTTATCGATTTCAAATCTGGGTTTGAACTATCTCTTCAATTCCAATAAGGTTCAAAGTTTAAATATTCAAACATTTCATTATAAGTTTCATTTAGATTTCAACCTTTAACTTTAATTTTATTCAAATTGGAAAATATTCACTCAATTATTTTAATAACAAATAGATCTCCTTTATAAGTTTAAATCAATTTTAAATATTTAGTCTCAATTTTATTTAAAATTGAGAATATTCATTTAATCACTTTTTATCCAATAAAGTTATAAATCATATCTTTCAAACTCTCAAAAATCAATAAGTTCAAATTAATTCTTATTTAAATTCAATTATTAATCAATTTAAATTCCAAGTCAACATTAATTTATCTTCCCAACCTTTATTATTTAAGTAAAATCTATTTTTAAGATAAATTTAAATAAATACTTAATCATATTATAAACTAATTAAATTAAATTTTATTAAATTAAGTCTTATTATTAACTGTATTTTGTATTAAATCTTATTTTATATATTTTTAAAATAATAAAATTATAAGAAAAATCTTAAAAATTATATTTTCAAAACTAACTTATAAACTTAAGATTTTCAAAACATAAAATTTTGAAATCTAAATTTTACACATATATTAAAATAAATTCTTCATATCAATATTTAATAAAAATCTATATATTTCCTTTCAAACTTCGAAAATCATTTTTCCAAAATAGACCAACGGTGTCCGTATATAATTTTCTATCCTATGGTCAAGTGATACAGATATTTATCATTTCAATCCGCAATAATTTAATACTTACGGGTGTATATCATTTCAACCCGCAATCCCAAAATTTGAATTCAATGAAAATCGCTTGGGTTTATCATTTCAACCCATAACGATTTTCCCTTAATCTATAAAATCGTTCGGGTATGTATCATTTCAACCCATAGGGAATTCTAAACTAACAGGGAACTTGCAAAGTGAGAACAAATGTGATAATAACATAACTTATCAACAACATGCATATATCATCAGTGATAAATTAAATAAAATATATACAATAAGATAAGGTGTCATATGTCATAGGTGAACAGTTTCAGATAATGGCATATCACATAAAGCAATAAATAATAAGCAGTTCAAATTTAACAGCATATTTCAATTGTCATTTCAATGTGAATTAAATTTATTAATTATAAGAATGTTAATCGTGAGTGATCGCTCAACTTTCGAGGCTAGAGAGAGAGCAGGACAAGCATACAGAATAAATCACGAATTCGAAAATCGACCAATCCAAACAATAAATGTCAAAGCGAAGTAGCTGAATATGGATTTAACGGACGAAATCAATGAGAACAAATCAACTAGCTGGATATAAACCGAACAAAATATATGTTATATATATAATAATAAATTTTCTCTAAAACCAATTTTAAAAACATATGTTTAAAAATAAAATATACATTTTCAAATCAATATTTTAGTTAAACACATAATATATATATATATATATTATATAAAAATCAAAACTTGATCAACCTTATAACCTTTATAAACAGATAAAATAGAAATCAAAATCTTTATATATCATATTTAAATCAATACATAAATCAACGCATATATACTACATGAAATATATATCATATGTACACTCCCTAAAATCATTTCTTAAAACCAATATAATATATGTGTGATAATATATATATATATACACTGTTATATGCATGCTAACGCTACTTGAAACCAATACATATATTTTAAAACCCATAATCAAAATAGAATCCTTTCCATATTGTCTTTTGAAGTCATAAATTTATATGCACACCGCAATACAAACTTTACGTATATTAGTAGGGAAAATATACAGACAGATCTATATATTAGTATTAATATAAGTAAAACATATATTATATATTCATTTTCAAAAATGTTAACATAACCATAAGTATAATACATTGCATCTACTTATGCAAGCTACCAAACATATATATATATATATTCGAACAGATTATATATATAAACTTATATAACCTATACAATAAAACCAACAGATCAACAGTTTATAAACTAATATATATAAAACAACTTTATAAAATTTAAAAACCAATATATAACAAACGAATATATTACCTATATATTAATAAAGAGGAGGCTGCTCAATTTGTATATACTTTTAGCTATGATATAAATCAAAGCATAGCATATATTTGTATAGCAATACAAGGTCAGGGAGCAAACACATAATCAATATATGGTTTATCTACATATATATATTACACTACATATATATATATATCATTCAGGTAAGTTAGAAAAAAAATCAAAAGAACATGGACAAGAGCCGAGCACTCAAAACAGAAGATATAAGTACCGCTTCGGGTTTCAAAGGTGAAATACTTGGTTCAACTTTGGGTTAGAGGGCAGGGACTTCGGTCAGTGGCTCGGCAAGGCGTGGCTTCGGGTTAGGGGCTGGAAAATGTGGGGCAGCTTTGGGTTTTGGTTGTGGGTTGATGGGTTGCTGCTCCGGTCAGGCTTCGGTTAAGGGCAGGCTGAGGGGATGGTGGTGTTGGCTATAGGTAGCGCTGGGTGGGGCGTTGGTTCAAGGCGCGGTGGATCTGGGTGTCTGCTTTGTTATGGTCGTGGGTTGGAGGGGCAGTTGCACGTGGTGGGCTTCGGGTTGGACGTTGTGGCTTGGGAGATGGTTGTGGCGATGTGGAGAGGGTGGGCTTGGGGTACGGACTCGGGTCAGGGGAGGAGATGCGCGAGTTTTATGGAGGAGGGCGTAAGTGAATCGAAGGGTACGAGAAAATGAAGTTGAGCATGTTTTTGGATAATATACAACTTTGTATATATTAACTTTCTTATTAGAAATGGCCGAACGGTTTCAACTGGGAAGAAGATGAACTGAGTTTGGTGAGTAATAGAAGAGGTACGTTTGATGGATATGGGTGTGTTACTGGCGGAGCCAATGGTGATGGGAGCGGTTGATAAGGCGTGGGGTGGTGAGGAGATTCAAAATGAGGGGATAAGTTTTTTTTTATCTTCAGGTGGAAGAAAGTGAATAGCCTTCTGATGATAAAACAACATACATACATATATATATATATATATATATATATATATATTTTATGTTAGCACAGCATTTTAAAGTAAAAGCAAGAATGAATCGACGAACCAATAAACAAATGAAGCAGCAAAATATAAATTTGATGATGGGAACAAAGAACGTCAGAGCTGAATTGACGGGAATCGTGAAGGTTACGCATTAAATCTCAAAAAGTATTAACAACAAAAGTCTATTGGAATTATACGGTAGATAACTGAATGGTCATGGGTAAACAAAAGGGCTAAAAAAAAGGGTACTGATACAGCCAATCATTTTGTAGATTTCACCTCGTACCGGAAGTCGAAATGCACAAATGAATATACTGCGGAGATCAGCACGACGAGACAAACAGAATGGTATACAGATATCAGCGGTACGATCAAATTATAAAAACTAGATTTTTCGCCGCCGAAAATGCTGCTAAAATGCCGAAAATAAGATAAACTGGGCTAGAGAAGTCCAAATTTGACGAAACGAGTAATGAAGTCTTACTCAAAAAATAGTTTACATTTTTATTATATATAAATATTCAAGTTTCGAAAATATTTTATTTCCATCAAATTAACTGATATTAAATTGAAATTGAAAATCACACAACAGAAATAAACTTCCATATTCTCTGATGAAAATTTACCATTTGCTATGGTTTAATAGATGCATACCAATATCCAATTTTTATTGCGAAATTTTATTGTTTAATTTGAAGAAAAATTTCAGTTAATTACGTTATTAAAACCGTTAAAAATTACTGGGTCGTTACAGATTTAGTTGTGCAATAGAGAGCTCGATAAAGGTTGTAAATTACCGGGGTGATGACATATTCGGTACTATTCAGTAAGGGGTAGGCCGGTCTTGTGTTGGCAGGGATAGTTAGGTACGATCTCGGTAAATTGTTCTAAAGGTGTATTATGACGGGCGGTACCCCAGTAGCCCAGTCATTAGTTGGAATCCATTCTCCAATACGAGCTTTACGGTTTTAGTTGTATACCAAATATGTTGGAATGTAAGATGCAAGCATTCCAGCTATTTTAATATTTTACTTTTAACCCTTAGAAATTATTATAATATCACTGGATTTTATATAAAAGTGTTTTGGTTATCATAAGGTAAAAACTCGTCCGTGTTTATGTGCGGCGTGGTCTTACGAGATACCTTTGATTTTAAAAGAGTTTTTAAAAATAATAATTCAGTTGTTTGAGTTTACTCGCACCAGACCCATGTCTGACCCGGAGTTTTATTTTCTTTCCCCAAAACTCTTGGGTGCTCAAATTTTTATGAGCAGCCAAGTAGTCCAGGTTTTCTACGGATGCATTTTGGGAGGAGCTTGGAGCAAGACGCTTCACTGATAGTTAGTTATTATCTTATTTCCGTTGTATATTATGTACTCTATATTTGATGTATAAGGACAGGCTGTTATAACAGTCCTAGGTTAGAATTTGTATTAGTGTAACTTTGATGTATTAGTGTTGGAAATGACTTTGTAAAATATTATGTTGATTAATATATGTTATTCCGTTGCGTTGTGAGATTCTGTGTTTGTTCTTAGGTCTTATATCTTCTACCTCCTTTCTTTCCTCTTACAATCTGTCTTTTCGGCACTTAGTTGTTCGGCACGTGAATACCGTGGATGTATTAGTGTCAAATTCTAGTGTTCGAAAAGGCGGGTCGTTACAAGTGGTATCAAAGCTGAAGGTTAAGCGAGAACCTTGGCTTTGGTGGGGCAACTCATTTGAGATCGGGTAAGTAAGACCCTAGAATGAGTATGAGTGTATTATATATAAGAGTGTGTATTTGTTAATGATATAAAATGTTTTATATTGTGTTGTTTGATCAGTTGAGTGGTATATGAATTCTGGTCGATGTGTCTAGCCAATGTTATCGATAGGGATTCCTAAACACTTGGACCAGATCAACCGACACAGTATTGTTTTGGAAATTGGGTAAACTAAATAATTTTACCCAGAATATATTTTACACGTAATGAATGATTTTCAAAAATAGTATAGTATTGTATAATATTTTTTAGGTGTTGTTGTAGGAGATAATTCTTTATTATTATCAATTAGGGTTATTTAGTCATGCTCGTCCAATTTAAACATTGATTATTGTTAGTGTGTATAGGTAGCTCTCCTTTTTAAGATATGGATTGGGTAAATAGGAATAAGGAAATATTGAAACGAACACCTTGTGAATTAAGTTTCACAATTTGACTATACACTACAAGAAAATGTGGTTTTGACAGCATTAAAAGTCAGCGTTTCTGCCCTAACTGCTGACAAAAGTATTCTAAAAAATAAAAACTAGAATATTAAACGCTGTTTAAACTAAGCCATTCAATGCTGACATTTTTTCATTTTGCGGTTACTTTAGCCGCCTTCCTTTCTTTCTTTTCCTTTTACTTCTCGTACAATCCCAATTCCTTCCACGAATTATTTTAAACCTAATCAAAATACCAAATACACATGAAATCTCCCATGAAATTTCGTTCATCCTCTGATTTTGCTTGCAATATCCAATTCAGTCGACCCCTAATGCCTCTTGAATTTGTCCTTGGCAAACAGAAGTAAATGATCTAATTTTGAGTTCACTCAATAGTTAAGAGCAACATCCACTAAAGAATTCTCTGATGATTCTTTTCAATAATCTAATTTGAGGTAATTTATGTTGAATATTGAAAGTTAATTTGTTAATTAGGTTGGAGAAAATGATATCAGAAAGGTGAATTTATCTAACAGCCTTAATGTTTATCAATTTCCTACTCCCATAAACTAAGAGGTTTCTGCTTATTCATTATACTATAAATGGAGGGATTGTTCTATAGGTTTTGGGCCTCCCGAACATGCAAGTTTGAGGGATTAACCAATGTTGCGGTGACTTCATCCTTGTTGGAATCAGTATGTTCCATATTTATTCTTTGGTTTGTAAATCGGTAAATTCATTGATAATATGTAAAGTACGTCTTAGTAGTTTGTTGATACCCAGATTTCCCTTCTCTAATAATTATGGATTCTTGAATCATACAAACTTTATTGTATTTGGCAATTAACTATAGGTTGAGAGTGGAGATCTTTATCATATGTATCATTCCAAAGTTTATTGTAAGATTTCCTATATTGGTTAGCTTATCAGCATTAAAGGAAGACCAACTTGTTCAGGTATGGGTTACTTGTAGGATTATATATATTGTTAAAATGTGTTGGCACCTGAAGAAGTGAATTATGAAATTTAAAAGAAACTTCCTTAAACAACTTGATATAAAAAGGCTACAATTGGCTCATGTAATGAGGAGATTGTCCTTTGTATGTATTCATTATTGTATTTGACATATATTTTCTAGAACAATTTGACTAATGTGTTTGCATATCAGTATAACATGAGTTTTTTTCTGTTACTTCTTGTAGTGGTTAGATTTCATGGTAGTTTCTTGCAATACCAACTAACAAGTTCAAATAAATTACCCTGCTTTTACTCCAAAATTTTACCCCAAGTGCAATAGTTAAAACTAATTTTCAGAAAGTGATCGAGTACGACTGTAGGTATGTGATACCATCTTTCTTTATCTTGAAATTTTTTCCTTTATACTGCTTTTTCAAAATTTGTATTGTATAAGGTGATAATGTTGGTAATTTTGGTATTTACTATTATTTTTCACATTTCATTGTTGCTGTTTACTCTTGGTATAATTTGGGAAAAGGTGAAATTTTCATTTAAACAATTTTTCAAAATTTTGTGTAATTTTAGTTCAATTCTGAAATATTTGCAAGTTTAATTTCATAAAATCTATGGTTTTCACTTTTCACAACATCCAATATGATTGTCCACATCCACCAGTCAAACTCAAGATATATCAAAGAAAGCATATTGAGAAAAAATTCAATTTCATGAAATTAAAATAGGCATGCGTGTGTGACTAAATCTATTCCAATTTATGCTGCATAGATTTTATGTCATATGCACCATGCCATATGTCCCTAAACAATCTCATTCTATTATACATATTCTAACTAATTTGTTAAATCAAAAGGATATACAGTTATGGTTGCTTTAGAACACGAGGCACATGCAATTTGAGGATGAATCTCATGTGCACTTTGTACTTTTACAATTGGGTATATAATATATGAATGAGAGATAAAAGAAATATAAAAGCAAAATTTTGATAACATAAATGTTTGTATAAGGTTCCGATTAGAAAATACCTTTCACACTTCTTAGAAGAAAGAATTCGTTCTTGAAGATTGCTTTCATTACCTACAAATGCCACAAACATATAAACCGAGAATGTGTCTTGACACATGGAGAGGGAAACTTTTGAATATTTACCACGTTAAATTCATTTTTCATATTATCACTAATTTTCCATAAAGTGCTCCTTAGGCAATATACCTATGCTTCACCCGGTCTTATGTGCATATCAACTAATACCATTTCTTCCTTTTTTTGTCATATCATACAAAAGCAACATTTTCAGAAGTGAATAGTTAAGTATGAAAAAGCTTTCATCATGAAAATGTCTAAGAGGAATCACACTAATTCATGCATATCCTGATCAATGGTATGTTTAGGTGACACTACAAGAAAACAAGTCAGTAACATCAATTATTATCAGTGTTTCTAAGCGGAGTGCTGTTTGAAATAAATAAGAAGAGAATAATAATTAAAAATTATTTTATCATTGCCAATGTCAGCTTAGGAAGTTAGATTAAGTCCGTAGTCTTGCCACTTATTTTCCCTTCATAGTTATCCTCTTGCTCCAAAATCAAAGAACCCTAAAATTTCTTTTCTTTTTCTCAAACTTGAGTTTTATGATCCACTTAGAGCTCCATCGGCAAATCCAAAGGCGGAGCTACTCACTTAATAAACTTAGGAAAACTAGTATTTTACTTCACCAATCTTCTAGATCTAAAAATTAGTTTGACACATCATCATAAATGTAAAATCTACATGGTTTTTAACAATAAATTTATCATTTTTCCAAACAAGAAAATACTTAATTTATAGAAACATGATTTAGTCCCACTATTTCTAGATAAACAATCTAGAGATATATCATTGTCCCATTTGGGACATCCTTATTTTTCAGTTTTTTAAAGATGGATAAATCAGTTCTTCATTTAGTTCTTCACAATGTTGTATGCATTTGTCATATTTTTAGTTTATTGCAATGTTATAATATTTGTCACTTAATAGTATCATATTTAGTACAAATGGTATAAATATACGAACTACTAACTTGTATTTATCATTCTCTTTACAATATTTTATATGCTGCTATATGGATTTTTCATTATGTTTTATTCTATGGTAAATGTTTATCAGTGTTTCAAAATGATGTCTACCTGTAATTGTCAATTTTAATACAATATTTTATGAGTTTTATCATGTATTCATTTGAGTTATTAGTTAAAGTGTACATGAAAATGTACTAGATCCTAAAAACTAAATTGGAGTCCTTACTTTTTCTTTTTCATTGAAGCATTCCTATAAAGCTTATTATATGAGATGCAATGCATTCATAGAGTGTCATATGAACATACGAATGGTTTAGTTTTCATGTTATGTGTGTGTAGATGTTGCTTTAATAGCTCAATTTTATGTTGTTTTAATGCCTAGGTTTTACTTGGACGTATCAATTCCATAACAGATGGATACATGATGAGATGAACTACTTTTTAGGATATCTATAACAGGTTCTTATCCTCATACCCTTTGGTTGTGTTTCGAACATAAATGCGGTGAAAGTCACTTTAAAATGAAAAATGTTTGCATTGGAACGCTGAGAATGGTACTAGGGTTCTAATTTCCAATGACAAAATACTTGCCGCCTCACTCATTATACTTCCCAAAATTTTCATTCTCCCTCTCTTTAACTGCCGCTCCCTCTTCTCTTCTTCATTTCAATTCCGCCTATTTTCATTTCCATTGGATTTTTCTTGTTCTTCTATTTTGTCGATCGTCACTGTCCCTTTGATACCACAGGTACTCCATTGTCAATGAACCACCCTAATTCATCTTTTTTAGGTTTAATTGATTCACCGCTTCAGGTTTTAATTATATTTTCCTTTTGCGTTCTTTCGAGGATTCTGAAATGCATGTATTTGTATCTTCTAAAATACGAATAAGTAGGAAAAGATTACAATAACTAGTCATGCTCTGTTAGTTACTTGTCACTTTAGATATCTGGATTATAAGCTCTGTTGGTTTCTTGTTTGTACACATATTTGCTACACTGTTTAATTTTTCTTGAATCTTAAATATATTACTGCAATAGAACTTTACATGGTTCTGACTATAAAAATGCAAACAAGATTATGATTTTCTTACTCACCTCAACCACAACAAATCAAGTCATAGGCTTTTGATCCTCAATGAACTTCAATATCATTTAAAATGGGATGTTGGCACTTTATGGCATATTTGCATTATAATCTCAAGTGTATTACATTAACTATATTGTTGTCGGATGTATATATTTTTGTTTTGCTTCACTGTTGAAAATTCCGATACATTTTTTTGTAGAAGATGTAGATTTATTTTTAATGTATATGGATACATGCACAAGTTAATAATGTTTTTACTTTCTCATCCACTAATAAGGAACAAGGTCTGTACCTTAAGCTTTATTTTTTAATGTTATACCATTGGTAATTTTTGAGCTCACTTGATTCGAGGTAAAAGGGAAAGATGTTATAAAAGGGGACCAAGCAATTTGACTTTTTTAACACTAAAACTTGTTGATAGCTGGCCCAAAATAGGATTTATGATTACTTGCCATCCTCGGTATAACCGTATGGTGCTTGCAAAGTAAAATCATTTTTTACATGGACCATACAAATAACTGATTGTTTAAGAAACATCATTTCTACCAGTCGACCTATCAATCTTTGAATATAGACTTAAATATAACCTATATTATACAATTGATAGTACTATCCTTAGTTTTTACAAGTCAGTCCACACACATGCGAACACACATGCACACACATCCACACACATACAAAAAAATACACACAATAAACACACTTGCACACACATTATATATATAGTAGTTTTAACTGTGTAAACACGTCATTTTTTTTACTTCGCACTGTAGAGCAGAAAAATATAGTAGTTTCAAAAGTAGATTCATTAATACTTAAGGTATCTTAAATTTGGGAATGCATGTGCATGTAAATATGAAAATTAATTTATCAAAACAAAGCACAAAAAATATTACTAAACATCAAAAATAATTTTTTATATTTTGTTTTTGAATGGTATGAATTCAACTTCAAACAAGATTGGATGAATATGCATGTGACACAGATTTCAGGAAAAGTCTTCCAGAAGAAGATAAATGAACAATATATATATATATATATATATATATATATATATGTATGCATGTATATAGTTTTTAATTATTTTCGAAGCTTGTAACATCAAAGTTTGAAAATGAATGTGAGTGCATGCGCAAGCATGCCATGTGCTTTGGTTCTATTGGATTCATTCTTGTATTAATTTATGTATCTCATGACCAAGTTTTATTCTTGATATATAAAGTTTCTAGATTAAAAATCAATATATAAACATTCTTTTATCTTAAATTTTGATTCTTGATATATCAATTTGTTGGGGAAGTTATTTTATTTTGCAATTGATTCATGTTGCAAAAAGCTTTTTTCTTCACTAAGAGTAATATAAATCAGCGTTTTTCATGTCTTATTTCTTGTACTGTCCTAAGAAATGAAGAAAAACTCAAATGGATAAATTCTTTGATACAAAATATAGAGATGCAGACTGCAGAGAACTGAAAAGCTTTATAAAAGATAAATGAAGCAAACAAAGAAGAAGCATGGTGATGATCTCCAGGCATATAAGCCGATAAATTTCACTTGAAACCCTAGGTATGTACTTTACTTAAGTTATACTTCTTACCAAAATTTTGCTCCTAAAACCAGATAGCTTACCCTTCTTACTAAATGTTCTATATGAGTGATGTTGGCACCTGTGTTCTGATTGTTTTTATCATGACATGTTAATGCCATAAACATAGTAAATATGGAGTCCCAAATAGAGATTAGGAATTTTCATGCATATAATTTAGGAACACATCAATTATTAGCACTATAGAAAGTGGTCAGTGTATGCAACTCGTATAGAAAGGATAGTACTGCACTTCTTCTGACATTTTTATCTTACCACAAACAAACTATTTTGTGCTGCGATAAAGTTAAAAATGTCATTATACTTTCCTTGAAGTTCCATAAACATCCTAACGAAACTTTTCATTCCTGTTATTTATTATTTATGTCATAAAAAAATTGCATTTATAAATCCACAGACATAAGTTTATTCATGTTTCCTTTTCCACTTATTTGCTTCAATACTGCAAATCCATTTGAACTATAAAATCTTCTAGTACCGTCCATCACGATGTCTGATGCACTTATGATTTGGTCTATACTCTCCAAATAATCTCAAGCTGTCTTTGGATATTTCACTACCTAAAGTAAACGTCAAGGCTATCATCTGATTTGTACCTTTGTATAATTTAGAGACAGAAAAATAGTTGTTATTTTATACAAAAGAAACATGTTCAACAGATATAAAATTTAACATGCACACTTTTCACAATAAAAAATATTAAATTTTGGGTTGAGTTTTGGTTACTGGTAAATGCACATAACCATGACTAAATGTGAAATAAATACAACAACATTAGCCATAAATTTGTTTTCTTTAGTTCAACCGTACTGGAAAACTTTGTTGCATTACAACATCAGAAAAAACCCAATTAAATTTATAGAAATGAAGATCTTTGGGCATTTATCAACTTTGTTGGAGAGGATCACACTAATGTATGTACAGTAGTTGTGTTTCTTGAGCTTCTTAAAACATTGGTAAGCTCAAATCACCTATAGTTGTTATTATATTAATTACTCCCTCCATTTTAGTGTTTGTTTGGGCTGTAATTCTTTTATTTTGTTCATTTTTCACGTAAGGCTTTAACAAATTTTATAGCAAGAATAGAACCTTAACCTGCCCAATTACTCTTTGCTTCATATGGAAGAGTGCATACTATGGTAAGGGTGCTTTTGATTCTTATATAATAAAAAATTTCTTATTTATAAAGATAGAATCAGAAATGACCAAAAAAGAAATACTAAAAGTATCCTTCTACAATCATCATCTTTTCCTTATCCATAAAACAACTACAAGAGTTATTGCTATGGTTTCTTTTATCAATTTTCTATTGTTATTTTGAATTTCGTAATATGTTAAGATTTAATTTTATGAACTCTTCAGGTATCTACCATAGAGGGTGTCTTAAATGTTGTTGAGTTACTCTAAGGTAAAATGGTTTGATCAATTGGATGGAGTACTTTATTTGAATGCAAATCCATAGGTTCATACAATCATGTCAGAGTTCAACAAGCATGTTACCTGAAATTCCAAAATGCGATGCACAAGCTTTGGTTGCTTATTTGAATGGTTGATTTATCAAGCTGCCTTCTTCATGCTTAAGGTAATTCACTTTTATTTTATGATCCAACATTGAACCAACTGGGCTTTGTTCATGTTAAGGCATTCATGGTCTTCAACATATATTTGGCGAACCTCTTGTCAATCTGAAATATATATAGGAATTGCATCACAGTATTAAGAGACATTCATTCTTAACCTTGTTAAATTAGTTCAACAAAACTTGCAACCCAAACATATAACAAAGCAAGCTTCCGCATTCATTTGGTACTAACTTGGCAATACAAATCCTTGTTTGATTAACTAGTGTCCATGTTAATTTACACAGGTTCCTCGTAACTCGTTTAAATGGAGTAAAGGAATATGTTATGCTGATCATTATGAGTGAGCCGTTACTAACAGCATTTTAAGCATTCAAAGAGGAGCTGAGCCTGGTATTATGATCTACATTCTTCCGCAAGGACCTGGAATGTCCAAGGCTCGCAGTAAGCATGGATGGGGAACACAGTTCGGTTCATTTTGGTATTGTTAGGTAATACTGCTATTCATTATTTCCATTAGAAATTTTACAGTTAATATATGATATTTTTTGTATTGGCAATGGTTTATAGGTTGATATAGTTCTCTATCTAAATCAGAAATCATTTGGGTAATTTTTTTCTATAGAGACCATCTTATGATGAGGGATTTCAAGATGTAGCAGCTTTATTCAGATACATGTATAGTTTTTGCCACCGCTTTCACAAAAATACCCAAGTTAAATAGGATAACTCTTATGCACATCAATAAAGATTTCAGAGATGGAACCACAAAAAAAAACTTCAAATTGATTTATAAAATATGAACATCTCCATAACTCATCTATTATGAAGACTAGAAATGTTAAAATTTTAAATACTCGATAAATATTCTGAGCTAAATAAAGTAAAATTTCTTTTTTTTCGAATAGAAATTTGGAGATCAATGGATTCAAAAGTGCTTGTACAAGATTGCTCGGGTTGGAAAATCAAATGTTTTACTGGAGTAGTTGATCCATATGAGCACCATTGAATAATGAGGTACAACAATTTATGAATCAGCTGAGATTTTTATTTCAATATTGAATTATGTGAACATGCTTCCTACTGACATTTCAAATAATATTGCAAGCACATGAACTATACCTGCCACTACTGCTAATCTATAAAAGCATAAAGTATAGATTTTGAGAAAATGAAATGGTTTTGATGGATTGAGATTTGCTTATTATAGAATATATTACATAAATCATGTATTGTCTCGGTAATAGCCAAGTGTCATTAAATTTTTCTTGCTAAAAGTTCATTGTTTAATTTTAAAATTAGTGAGGAACTGAGGATAATGACCACTGGCATTCAAGATGGTATACACGATTTAGTTTAGTGTTTGTATGATGAGTCCAATTTATCATCTCACATGCTTATGAAATGAATTAGAGGTAGCATCCACCTGTATGATATTTGTATACTGATAACCAAATTCATTTTGGTTAGGTTCAAACTACTATTGATGGTCTTAGAGCAAGTGCTTCTGATAGAACAGACGATTTACAGAAAGAAATGTCAACAGCTCATGTTTTTATATCCACTGTCAAAGAACAATGGTCACAGTACATGGAAGACACTTAAATCCGATACAATGAAGATACTGCTTCAGTAGAAAGAGGAAGGTCTGGCTTGAAACAAGGTCTTCAAGATTGGTATTGACGCTGTGCCAAATCTATTTTACTTCTCGTTTTGATTATACACCAACCATTGATAAGAAAAAAGGAATTGCTAACAAAAAGAGACAACTATTAAAAACAAAAAAGCCTTAAAAAAAGAAAGCTTTTATAACAATGCTACATATACGATTGACATTAGCACAAGGAAAACAGAGCCATTCACATTGCGCATAGATGCTGTACGAATATGTGGAATACACATTGAAGCTTCAGAAGATTTTTTTAACTATTTTTTTATTTATATGCTTTTCTACACTGTGTAAATTTGTTTATACTTTTGTTAAACTTAGTCCCAAAAATTAAAATTAATTTCATTATAATTTTAGCATATGATCACACAACTATCTTCAGAGTAGCAATGTTTTATGTTCATTTTTCATTCAACTAATGAATGTGATTAGAATCCTTGCCTGTGACATCCCGGAATTTCGAGCAATATCAATTTAATAATCTATATTAAATATTAAATTGATATGATGATAATTGTTAATAAGTTTGAATTGATTTGATAATTTTCTTTTAAATGAATATTTAACTGATAAATTATCTTTTAAAAGCTGATAAATTGTTTTCTATTTATTTATATATATATATATATATTTGTATATATTGTAAATAGTTAAAGTCTGTTTTAAATTTTAATAAATAAGGATATGTTTTCAAACTCTAATCTTTTTGGTAATTTGGAATTTGATTTAATTTAATATTAAATAAAATAACTATATGGCTTACATTACTCAAGATAAATTTAATTTGTTTAACAGAAATTCCGGTTTAAGTTTAAATTTATTCTAAGGGGTGTTTGTTCTCTTTATAATATGGATGATAAATAAGAAGTCTATTAATATAGAGATAAATTCTTTTATAAATTATTTTCTTGTAATAATGGGTTATATTTAAACAATACAAAATAAAATATCTATAGAAATGAGTTATAGTTAGACAATATAAATTTTTGTAATATCTTTACAATGGATTTTTAATAAATAGAATTTGTTATTTTAAACTTATGATTTTACTTATACACATGCTTGGGTAAACTATGATTTTAAAAATAAAATGAATCTTATAAAAATTTACATAAGTTTGAAGTAATTTTAAATAAATTAAGTATTTAATAATATAAGTTTAAAAGGAAGTAAAGGCAAGATTTTTAAAACTTTGTTAAGTATAAAATTGTGTTTATACTTGAGTAAAAACTTTATAAACAAAAAAAAGCTAGGCAAAATATATAAGTTAACTAAAATATGCTTATACAACAGAATGGAGATATGCTAGACTTTGTATAGTTGTAGTTTTAAATATAATATGTTGTTAAGCAAGTGTTTATAATAGAAATAGGCTAGGCAAAAATAGAGTATGTTGAAACCTGTAAGTAGCTAAAGCAAGTCAGACAACATATAATATATATAAACTGGAAATTGAAGTATGCAGACAAGTAAAATTCACTCCAGTGCATACGAAATGGGAAGTATGCTTAGCATCTAAGAATAAACAAGGTAAAATTAAAATGTCTATGTACTAAAATAAGAGAAGGGTGAGACACATAGTACATTAGCATTTAATGCTCTTCTTCCTAGCAAAGCAAAGCCTGTGCAAAAATGTTTTCAGCCCCCAAAGAGATAAAAATCTCTGATTTCTAGTGTACTAGGATAATAAACTATTGTATACTTGTGTATTTAGCAACCCTACCTTATTTCATTCGTATACAAAGGGCTGAGCAACCCAGTTTCTAAAAGTTTTAAAAACAAAGCAAAGTCTTGAACAATATACAAAACTGAAATCAAATAAGGAAACAAGCACTTCAGTTTCAAATTTAAAATGAAAGCATCTCGACTATAACAAGATTTCCAGACCAAGGCATGTTCAAGTTTTAAAGCTAGTTCAAAGTTTCAAGGATCAAAACAACAAATATATGCAAGTTTTCAAATGCAAGTTCAAGCTGCTGTTTTCAAAACAAAGATCAAACCTTCTGCTTCAAAAAGTCATGGTGAGTAAACTTTTAAACTAAAAATTTAAGTAGCCTATGAATTCAGTGTTAATGTTTGATTTACTTGTATATGTTTGTGCAAGTTTCTATGTGAATCTATGATGTGAGTAACATCACATTTTCAAAATCTTAAATTGGCTATGGTTGCATGCTTAGATCTGGTATGAACGTGTGTTAAATAAATATTTATATGTGATGAATTTCTATATATATATATATATATATATGGATGTGAAGATATGTGTATATGTCCCATTGTCATCTCTGTTTCCAGTTTTCAAGTTCAAGACTTGATTCAAAATTCACATTCTCTTAAATCCATTGATGTTAGAACTTAGAATTCAAATAAAATTTGTTGTTATGTCATAGAGAAGGGTTTAAAGTTTTGTTTAAGTTAAATTAAAGCTCACTGGAACTATAAAAAACATCAGTGCATGTTAAAATATGTGAAATTCAAACTGAATAATTTATAAATTCAGTATTATGAATTAGATACTAAGATCAAAACATGATTTTTAGAATGAAAATTAGGATTTTTAGTTAAGGGGCTAGAAAGCAGTTCTAGGTTCAACAGAAAGGGGAAATTTGGTGATTTCTGATGATCTATCGATTTTGGGATATCGGGTTTCTTCTTGTGGGTAGAGGAGTAATCAATGAAGCTGGGAAAAATAAGTGATGGTGATGCAAATCACCATGAAAGCAGTGATGATGTTTTCTTACCTGTAGCCCTAGTTTTTGGAGGATTTAGCAAATTGATCGACACGGCTTAAATGTTTGATCGAGTGTCATATGCTTTTGGGTGATGGTTGCTGAAGCGTAGGCGAGGCTGTGGCCGGTGGTGGAAGCTTTCTGGTGGTCGGAAGGCCGTGATTGTGGTGATGTCAGGTTTGGAATTGGTGACGTTCTTTCTGTTCCAGTCTTGGGTTGGAATCGAATTTCGAATTCGAATTTAAATGGAGGGATCTAGTGGTAGTGATTGATGTTTGGGGACGAACGTCGATGTGTGAACGTCGTCGTGCTTGATCGGAGACGATCGATTTAGCTGTGTACGTGCACGGCGATGCACTGGTGAATGCTGAGAATTTTGGGGAAGCAGGGGAGATGGTATGCGAGTTCTCGAGTAATTGAAGAAGAGGCCCGAGTTTTTCCTCTGTTCGACTCGAAGGAATTGTGGGCAGTCTCGAGTCAGGTTTGTGCTGCCAGTTTTAAAAGCCTGGCAGTTTTTTTTAAAGTTTAAAATTTAATCTGGTTTCAAATCTGAATCTGAACCTTAGTTTGAAATAAAAGAAGCTTTGGAATGATTAAGTAAATTTTAAATTGATTTGAATTTAAAAATGGAATTGGGGTTTGAATTCTTTAAGCTTCTATATTAAGGTAAGTAGTTCTTTAACTTGAGGGTTTAAAATGTTTTAGCTTTGTTAAAGTTATTTTGACTTCATTTCAAATCCTAAGTTTTAAATGAAATTTGAAGTACCGTGTTAATGAAAATTTGATCTTTAATAAGAAAAATGTTTTATCTTTAAATAAATGTAAATTTAAAGATTTGTAATTATTAAGTTAATTAAAATAAATAATTAACTAATTTGATTAATTAATGATTGGATTAATTAATTTAGTAATTAAAGGTTAAATTAGTTAATTAAGGTTTGAGGTAATTAATTGGAAATAAATGGATAATTAAGAATCATTAATTAAATAAGAGTTGAATTTTTATCTATGAATACTAATTAATAAAGTAAGTAAGGATTTATTTAAGTTATATTTAATACTTAATTAATTAAGTAATTAAGGATTTATTAATGAGTTATTAAAGATGAAATTTAATTGTAATTAATAATAAATCTTAATTTAA
The DNA here is from genome assembly GCA_030737815.1 of Allium fistulosum. Taxonomy (NCBI): domain Eukaryota; kingdom Viridiplantae; phylum Streptophyta; class Magnoliopsida; order Asparagales; family Amaryllidaceae; genus Allium; species Allium fistulosum. Next base: position 283,176,864 of record CM060904.1, on the reverse strand, counting down.
TTACTTTAGAAAAGTAATTTAAGAAGTGATGATAATTAATGGAAGTTATTAACTAGGATGATTTAAAAAATGGATTAATATGATTAATTTGATAATTAATTAGATTTATTAATTTAAGAAAATCAATTATGGATTAATTAAGTATAATTTACTTATGGAAATAATTAAGAAATTTATTTCTCATTGTAATTAATTAAGTTAAATGTGAATTGTTTAAGTTAATTAATCTGGTTTAAATAATTTAAATAGCCCATTGATGATGTAATGAGTATAATTACTTAAGGAAGTAATTAATTATGATGATGTAATAATGAAAGTAATTTGAGTATAATTACTTTGTATAAATTAATCAAGGGATTAATTAGAGAATAATAAATTATGGAGTAATTAAATTATTGATGAAGTAATTAAGGGTAGTTAATTACTATATGGAGTTAATCTAGGTGATTAACAAGTTGGTTTAATTGAAGATAAATTACTAAATGAAATAAATGTAATTAGAGATCATTAAATATTGTAATTAATGATGTAATTTAAATGGATCTATATGGAAATAATTTATAAATGAAGGAATTCATTTATGAAATTAATTAAAGAAGTAATGGAATTAATTTTAGTAATTTAAAAGAGTTACTTTCTATAATTGGTATAAAGTAATAAATTTGTGAAAATAATTAAACGATAATTACACAAATGTAATTAAGGATAATTAATCAAGGATGATTAATTAAGATGGAAAGTAGGAAATGATTTATTAATTAACTTGTAATTAATTAATGGTTATGTAAGCAAGATTAATATTTATGAAGTGATTAATTTAATTTACTTTAAATTAATTAGAGATTTGTAATTAATTTAATTTATTTTAAATTAATTATAAATGGTGTGATTATTAATCTTTGTTTATATATGGTGGATGATATTGATTTCCATGATTGATTGTGATCCCAGATATATATCTATTGTGTTATGGATGCTTGGTTAAGTAGGATGATATCGACTATCTGTTTGAGTAGATAATATGGATTATCTGTTTATGATGATGATGTTATTATCCATTGTTATATTGTGTTTTATCTATCTGTGTGTATATAGATAATTGAAAAGAATTTTTTTTAACTTTAAAACAACTTGGACCTAAAAGATGGCGGTTTGGATTCGATGAGACCGGGATCAGGTTTCCATATTTGGAAGTCCGAAAACCACATCGATCCAAATTAACGATAGGTCGTGAATCTCAAGTGAAGATGAAGATTCAGAGTGCAAGGGTTATTGTCGTTAACTCTGAGGGTGATTCCAATATGAGTGTAACGAGATAATGCCTTCGGTTTCGTTCGAACCCGGAACGAACTTGTATGGATTGAATGCTTTCAGAACATCGTCAGGTGGACGATGAGCATTCTAAGAGATGTGTTCTCTAAAGGTAATCGTAGCCTCAAGCCTCATCAACCGGGAATGGCTAAAACAGGGGAGGTGCAGCAAGGTTAGTGGGTAGCACCCAAGTAGGACGAGATTACCCCTGTCTAGATGTCCCTTATTATTTCGGCTTTGTGTGCGGTTGATCATGACAACCGTGGGGTGTCTTGTGCGGGAATTATCCAGTAAGGGATGGTTCCGACCTTGTGTTGCAGGGGACTTAGGGTGGGTCCTCGGTACGGTGATCTAGGCCACGTACTGTGACGGGCGGTACCCCAGTAGCCCTGCCATTGTATGGAATCCAATCTCCAATAAGCGCCGTACGTTTTGATTGTGCCCAACTATGTTGAAATGTGAGATGTAAGCATTTCAGCTATTTCTGTATTTTACTTGAAAACCCTAGACACTATTATAATATCACTGGATTTCCTATCAAATGTTTTGGTTAGCGTAAGGTAAAAACTTACCCATGTTTATGTGTGGGAAGTCTTACGTGATACCCTTGTTTCAAAAGGTTTTTAAAGTTAAGCAACTTTAACCGTTTACTCATACCAGACCCATGTCTGACCCGAAGTTTATTTCTGTTTTTCATAAACTCTCGGGTACCCAAATTTTTACGGGTAGTCAAGGGATTCAGGTTAGCTTTGATGAATTCTGGAGGAGCAATGGAGCAGGAGGCTTCAGCGTATATATATATATATATTGGTTCCGATGTGTTAGTGTTTATCTGTATTTCCGCTGTGTTGTATTTGTGTTGTATCGAGTTGTATTAACTAGACAGGTGTTTATAACTGTCTAGTAGGTGTTGTATTATCTGTGTGACTCTGATGTATATGATACTATGTAGTCTTTTATGTGATATATTATATTTTATTCGTTCCACTGTTGAGATTCTGATGTTGTTTGTTCTTTCTTCTCTATCTTTTCTATTTATCACCCCTTTCTTTCTTATCGATGATGCGATTTTCCGATAGTGGAATTTCGGGTCGTCACACTTGGTATCAGAGCGTTAGGTTGAGTGAATACCTAGGCTCTGGAGTGGTGTCTATCCTGAAAGAGCGTACTTGTAATTTTTATCTATATATATATATATCTATTTCTACCTATCTGTTGGGTTACCTGTTCGGGTTTTCCAATATAAGTTATAAAGGTAGATGAGGTAGTGGTGTGTGTAACACAAGTACCAATGGTTGGAAGTGTATTTGTCGAGACTGTAGACCTAATACCGTCTCGAGTGAGCTTTGTTGATGAAAGGATTTCATCGATCTCTGAAGGTAGCCTGTAAAGGTTCGGAGTCCATCATTGAGTAGAGTTTGGATCTGTCGGTTGGACAGAAGCTAGTGATGATATCTTGATATCTCAGGGATTAGTAGTTGTGTGATGAGACGTAGTGACTATGGATGTTTCCGAAGATGTTTTCTTTGGAACAAGTTTTAAAGGAGTATGTCTGCTTTGGTGATGCGGCTGAGTGCAACAGAGTGTTTCTGTTTAGTTTGAGGTTCGAGTTTCTCGAAGAGCTTTGGATTTGGAATTCCTTGGCATTGGTGTCAGCAGTGTAGTTCGGAAGGTCCTGTATGCTGGCAAGGAAGTTTTCTAGCTTAGCAGTGGATTTCAGAAGCAGTAGAGTAGTTCCGTTTCTTCGATGGAATTGACTAGTTGAGTGTAGGCTGTTCTGTTTAGTAAAGAGAGAACAGTTTTTCTTTGGAATTAGGCTGAGTTGATCGCAAAAGTGACTTGCGATAGTTGAGCGTTCTCTTGTGTGTCAGAGATTTTTCTGGATGTCTTCAGGAAGTCAGAGTTTTGTTAGCATCTGGAGTTTGAGTTTGGTATCGACTTGATTCCAGGAGTGGTACCGATGGTTCAGCTCAGGTTTTGGAGGAACTTCTGAGTTTATTTTTGGATCTGTTGAATCATATTTTTGGGAAGTGTTTTTCCATTGCTTGAGTTCGTCATCAGCATTTTCATCTGCTCGGATCAGAGTTGTGCAGTGGAAGCAGTTTGGAGAGCATCTGTTTATCTCTTTCGGATAAGAGAAGTGAGATATGTCTTTTGATTATGGAATAGAATGGAGTTCTGAGTTTTGGTTGATCTTGGAAAGATCATTTTGTTGGATTGTTTGGTTCGGGTTGTTTCGAGAGGTATCAGCGAAAGATAAGCTGATCAGTAAGGATGTAGGTAGCCCAGGATCGTCCGAAGATTTTGTGGATAAGAATCGGAGATTTGATTTTGGATAAGTGTTTGATCTTCAGGAGTGGATTGTCAGTTTGGATAACTGAGATTCGATGTGTTTCACGTGTCTCTGAGGGAGTACGTGTATGAGTTATCTCTGGTTGTAGAACCAGCAGTTCAGGAGTTTTGGATGTTGAGTCAGACTTGGCTATAGTCTGATTTCCTGTTTTGTTTTGTAGATCTAGATGTGTGTAGCTTTGTAGTATTGATTGTTTGGATTCTATAGAGCGAGTAACCCGGTATTTATACTTCGGGAAACTCGAGGAAAATTCTATCCAGTATTTTGTCCGGATAGTTAGATTTGTTGATTGGATGATTGATTGCTATGGTTGATTAGTATATATTGATGATATATGCTTGTGTTTAAAATTAAATCATTAATGAGATTATTAAATTACCTTTGTTTTAAATTTCGGGGACGAAATTCTTTTAAGAGGGGAGGAATGTGACATCCCGGAATTTCGAGCAATATCAATTTAATAATCTATATTAAATATTAAATTGATATGATGATAATTGTTAATAAGTTTGAATTAATTTGATAATTTTCTTTTAAATGAATATTTAACTGATAAATTATCTTTTAAAAGCTGATAAATTGTTTTCTATTTATTTATATATATATATATATTTGTATATATTGTAAATAGTTAAAGTCTGTTTTAAATTTTAATAAATAAGGATATGTTTTCAAACTCTAATCTTTTTGGTAATTTGGAATTTGATTTAATTTAATATTAAATAAAATAACTATATGGCTTACATTACTCAAGATAAATTTAATTTGTTTAACAGAAATTCCGGTTTAAGTTTAAATTTATTCTAAGGGGTGTTTGTTCTCTTTATAATATGGATAATAAATAAGAAGTCTATTAATATAGAGATAAATTCTTTTATAAATTATTTTCTTGTAATAATGGGTTATATTTAAACAATACAAAATAAAATATCTATAGAAATGATTTATAGTTAGACAATATAAATTTTTGTAATATCTTTACAATGGATTTTTAATAAATAGAATTTGTTATTTTAAACTTATGATTTTACTTATACACATGCTTGGGTAAACTATGATTTTAAAAATAAAATGAATCTTATAAAAATTTACATAAGTTTGAAGTAATTTTAAATAAATTAAGTATTTAATAATATAAGTTTAAAAGGAAGTAAAGGCAAGATTTTTAAAACTTTGTTAAGTATAAAATTGTGTTTATACTTGAGTAAAAACTTTATAAACAAAAAAAAGCTAGGCAAAATATATAAGTTAACTAAAATATGCTTATACAACAGAATGGAGATATGCTAGACTTTGTATAGTTGTAGTTTTAAATATAATATGTTGTTAAGCAAGTGTTTATAATAGAAATAGGCTAGGCAAAAATAGAGTATGTTGAAACCTGTAAGTAGCTAAAGCAAGTCAGACAACATATAATATATATAAACTGGAAATTGAAGTATGCAGACAAGTAAAATTCACTCCAGTGCATACGAAATGGGAAGTATGCTTAGCATCTAAGAATAAACAAGGTAAAATTAAAATGTCTATGTACTAAAATAAGAGAAGGGTGAGACACATAGTACATTAGCATTTAATGCTCTTCTTCCTAGCAAAGCAAAGCCTGTGCAAAAATGTTTTCAGCCCCCAAAGAGATAAAAATCTCTTATTTCTAGTGTACTAGGATAATAAACTATTGTATACTTGTGTATTTAGCAACCCTACCTTATTTCATTCGTATACAAAGGGCTGAGCAACCCAGTTTCTAAAAGTTTTAAAAACAAAGCAAAGTCTTGAACAATATACAAAACTGAAATCAAATAAGGAAACAAGCATTCAGTTTCAAATTTAAAATGAAAGCATCTCGACTATAACAAGATTTCCAGACCAAGGCATGTTCAAGTTTTAAAGCTATTTCAAAGTTTCAAGGATCAAAACAACAAATATATGCAAGTTTTCAAATGCAAGTTCAAGCTGCTGTTTTCAAAACAAAGATCAAACCTTCTGCTTCAAAAAGTCATGGTGAGTAAACTTTTAAACTAAAAATTTAAGTAGCCTATGAATTCAGTGTTAATGTTTGATTTACTTGTATATGTTTGTGCAAGTTTCTGTGTGAATCTATGATGTGAGTAACATCACATTTTCAAAATCTTAAATTGGCTATGGTTGCATGCTTAGATCTGGTATGAACGTGTGTTAAATAAATATTTATATGTGATGAATTTCTATATATATATATATATATATGGATGTGAAGATATGTGTATATGTCCCATTGTCATCTCTGTTTCCAGTTTTCAAGTTCAAGACTTGATTCAAAATTCACATTCTCTTAAATCCATTGATGTTAGAACTTAGAATTCAAATAAAATTTGTTGTTATGTCATAGAGAAGGGTTTAAAGTTTTGTTTAAGTTAAATTAAAGCTCACTGGAACTATAAAAAACATCAGTGCATGTTTCAAACTGAATAATTTATAAATTCAGTATTATGAATTAGATACTAAGATCAAAACATGATTTTTAGAATGAAAATTAGGATTTTTAGTTAAGGGGTTAGAAAGCAGTTCTAGGTTCAACAGAAAGGGGAAATTTGGTGATTTCTGATGATCTATCGATTTTGGGATATCGGGTTTCTTCTTGTGGGTAGAGGAGTAATCAATGAAGCTGGGAAAAATAAGTGATGGTGATGCAAATCACCATGAAAGCAGTGATGATGTTTTCTTACCTGTAGCCCTAGTTTTTGGAGGATTTAGCAAATTGATCGACACGGCTTAAATGTTTGATCGAGTGTCATATGCTTTTGGGTGATGGTTGCTGAAGCGTAGGCGAGGCTGTGGCCGGTGGTGGAAGCTTTCTGGTGGTCGGAAGGCCGTGATTGTGGTGATGTCAGGTTTGGAATTGGTGACGTTCTTTCTGTTCCAGTCTTGGGTTGGAATCGAATTTCGAATTCGAATTTAAATGGAGGGATCTGGTGGTAGTGATTGATGTTTGGGGACGAACGTCGATGTGTGAATGTCGTCGTGCTTGATCGGAGACGATCGATTTAGCTGTGTACGTGCACGGCGATGCACTGGTGAATGCTGAGAATTTTGGGGAAGCAGGGGAGATGGTATGCGAGTTCTCGATTAATTGAAGAAGAGGCCCGAGTTTTTCCTCTGTTCGACTCAAAGGAATTGTGGGCAGTCTCGAGTCAGGTTTGTGCTGCCAGTTTTAAAAGCCTGGCAGTTTTTTTTAAAGTTTAAAATTTAATCTGGTTTCAAATCTGAATCTGAACCTTAGTTTGAAATAAAAGAAGCTTTGGAATGATTAAGTAAATTTTAAATTGATTTGAATTTAAAAATGGAATTGGGGTTTGAATTCTTTAAGCTTCTATATTAAGGTAAGTAGTTCTTTAACTTGAGGGTTTAAAATGTTTTAGCTTTGTTAAAGTTATTTTGACTTCATTTCAAATCCTAAGTTTTAAATGAAATTTGAAGTACCGTGTTAATGAAAATTTGATCTTTAATAAGAAAAATGTTTTATCTTTAAATAAATGTAAATTTAAAGATTTGTAATTATTAAGTTAATTAAAATAAATAATTAACTAATTTGATTAATTAATGATTGGATTAATTAATTTAGTAATTAAAGGTTAAATTAGTTAATTAAGGTTTGAGGTAATTAATTGGAAATAAATGGATAATTAAGAATCATTAATTAAATAAGAGTTGAATTTTTATCTATGAATACTAATTAATAAAGTAAGTAAGGATTTATTTAAGTTATATTTAATACTTAATTAATTAAGTAATTAAGGATTTATTAATGAGTTATTAAAGATGAAATTTAATTGTAATTAATAATAAATCTTAATTTAATTACTTTAGAAAAGTAATTTAAGAAGTGATGATAATTAATGGAAGTTATTAACTAGGATGATTTAAAAAATGGATTAATATGATTAATTTGATAATTAATTAGATTTATTAATTTAAGAAAATCAATTATGGATTAATTAAGTATAATTTACTTATGGAAATAATTAAGAAATTTATTTCTCATTGTAATTAATTAAGTTAAATGTGAATTGTTTAAGTTAATTAATCTGGTTTAAATAATTTAAATAGCCCATTGATGATGTAATGAGTATAATTACTTAAGGAAGTAATTAATTATGATGATGTAATAATGAAAGTAATTTGAGTATAATTACTTTGTATAAATTAATCAAGGGTTAATTAGAGAATAATAAATTATGGAGTAATTAAATTATTGATGAAGTAATTAAGGGTAGTTAATTACTATATGGAGTTAATCTAGGTGATTAACAAGTTGGTTTAATTGAAGATAAATTACTAAATGAAATAAATGTAATTAGAGATCATTAAATATTGTAATTAATGATGTAATTTAAATGGATCTATGTGGAAATAATTTATAAATGAAGGAATTCATTTATGAAATTAATTAAAGAAGTAATGGAATTAATTTTAGTAATTTAAAAGAGTTACTTTCTATAATTGGTATAAAGTAATAAATTTGTGAAAATAACTAAACGATAACTACACAAATGTAATTAAGGATAATTAATCAAGGATGATTAATTAAGATGGAAAGTAGGAAATGATTTATTAATTAACTTGTAATTAATTAATGGTTATGTAAGCAAGACTAATATTTATGAAGTGATTAATTTAATTTACTTTAAATTAATTAGAGATTTGTAATTAATTTAATTCATTTTAAATTAATTATAAATGGTGTGATTATTAATCTTTGTTTATATATGGTGGATGATATTGATTTCCATGATTGATTGTGATCTCAGATATATATCTATTGTGTTATGGATGCTTGGTTAAGTAGGATGATATCGACTATCTGTTTGAGTAGATAATATGGATTATCTGTTTATGATGATGATGTTATTATCCATTGTTATATTGTGTTTTATCTATCTGTGTGTATATAGATAATTGAACAGAATTGTTTTTAACTTTAAAACAACTTGGACCTAAAAGATGGCGGTTTGGATTCGATGAGACCGGGATCGGGTTTCCATATTTGGAAGTCCGAAAACCACATCGATCCAAATTAACGATAGGTCGTGAATCTCAAGTGAAGATGAAGATTCAGAGTGCAAGGGTTATTGTCGTTAACTCTGAGGGTGATTCCAATATGAGTGTAACGAGATAATGCCTTCGGTTTCGTTCGAACCCGGAACGAACTTGTATGGATTGAATGCTTTCAGAACATCATCAGGTGGACGATGAGCATTCTAAGAGATGTGTTCTCTAAAGGTAATCGTAGCCTCAAGCCTCATCAACCGGGAATGGCTAAAACAGGGGAGGTGCAGCAAGTTTAGTGGGTAGCACCCAAGTAGGACGAGATTACCCCTGTCTAGATGTCCCTTATTATTTCGGCTTTGTGTGCGGTTGATCATGACAACCGTGGGGTGTCTTGTGCGGGAATTATCCAGTAAGGGATGGTTCCGACCTTGTGTTGCAGGGGACTTAGGGTGGGTCCTCGGTACGGTGATCTAGGCCACGTACTGTGACGGGCGGTACCCCAGTAGCCCTGCCATTGTATGGAATCCAATCTTCAATAAGTGTCGTACGTTTTGATTGTGCCCAACTATGTTGAAATGTGAGATGTAAGCATTTCAGCTATTTCTGTATTTTACTTGAAAACCCTAGACACTATTATAATATCACTGGATTTCCTATCAAATGTTTTGGTTAGCGTAAGGTAAAAACTTACCCATGTTTATGTGTGGGAAGTCTTACGTGATACCCTTGTTTCAAAAGGTTTTTAAAGTTAAGCAACTTTAACCGTTTACTCATACCAGACCCATGTCTGACCCGAAGTTTATTTCTGTTTTTCATAAACTCTCGGGTACCCAAATTTTTACGGGTAGTCAAGGGATTCAGGTTAGCTTTGATGAATTCTGGAGGAGCAATGGAGTAGGAGGCTTCAGCGTATATATATATATATATTGGTTCCGCTGTGTTAGTGTTTATCTGTATTTCCGCTGTGTTGTATTTGTGTTGTATCGAGTTGTATTAACTAGACAGGTGTTTATAACTGTCTAGTAGGTGTTGTATTATCTGTGTGACTCTGATGTATATGATACTATGTAGTCTTTTATGTGATATATTATATTTTATTCGTTCCGCTGTTGAGATTCTGATGTTGTTTGTTCTTTCTTCTCTATCTTTTCTATTTCTCACCCCTTTTTTTCTTATCGATGATGCGATTTTCCGATAGTGGAATTTCGGGTCGTCACACTGCCCATACCGATAAGAATGTTTTATGGGGGATGACAACACTAAAGCTTTAGATTAAGGTTTTGTACATCAAAGTTATTGCATGGGAATTGAATTTATTTCGCATAGTGCCTTACCTGGATATTTTTTTATGTTAAACTGAGACACAGTTTAGCTGAACTCAGTTTCAATGGAGACTCAGTTAACTGAGTATCAGTTAAACTGAGACTCAGTTTAGTCGAGTCTCAATTTCAACTGAGACTCAATTTAACCGAGTCTCAGTTTCAAGAACCGAGTCCAACTTAAAAACCGAGTCTAATTTTTGAAAACTGACTTCACCTATATTGGTATACTGAGAGGACCACTTAGTTAACAACATCGACGACTAGTTTGACAAATGATTATTGAAAATTTAACAATGTTGATTTGCTTTGTATTTAACACTGATATATGTCAACACACATGGTGTGATGAATGAATAATTCTGTTATTATCTAGGCATTCGTTGATATAATTTTCTGTACACTATTGCCCATCAACATAGCTGGAACTTGGTTGACGTTTCAACCGATTTGATATATTCACTAGAACTGCCTTATCAAGTAAAAGTATGTGACTGATAAAATTACTGCAACTTGAAAAATATGCATTAAATATATCACTGTGCAAATATTGCATAGAACTTCCAGTTACATGTTTATTGAAAAACACATTTTTTTTCAACTGGAAATTGTACTCTTTATATTTAACTAACAGTTATACGTCTAAAGCTTACTGTAATTACTACTCACAGGATGTTGACAAAGCCATGGTTAGTGATAGTTCAACAACAAAAAGTCAAGAAAAAAAGACGGAAGGAGGAATCTTGCCGAGTTCAGACTGCCCTGTTGGCAACAATTCAGTAAACCAATGTCTAACTATCTTCGTACTGCCACTTTTCTTTTTCAGCCTGTATTTGAACTACTTTTATGCACGTTTTGTCGATAATATTAGATGCAAACTTGCTTTCTATATATTGTGCATTTTGTATGCAGTTGGTTTATAAATTTTATCTCTCTTTACGGGTTTATGTAAACTTTGTTCATGGATATTGTGTTCAACTTATTTTATGGAAGTGATTAATAGTTATGCTTTTATTTTACAATTTTTAGTTTGATTTGTTTATGTTATGTACATTAACTGATTAAAATATAATTAAATGTAGTTTATATTAATGATATGTGTGAATATTGCAATGGCACAACATTGCTGTCAATTCTTTGGAAAAAAATGCATATCCCTACGACAGCGTTTATTCATTGCTGTCAATTCATTGGAAAAAAATGCATATCCCTACGACAGCGTTTATACATTGCTGTCAATTCATTGGAAAAAAAATGCATATCCCTACGACAACGTTTATACCTTGCAGTAGAAAACTATTAACAGCGTTTATACCTTGCAGTAGAAAAATTATTAACAGCGTTTAAAAAACGCTGTAGAAAGTGGGTTTTTGACAGCGTTTATATTTTGCAGTTAAAAATTTAGGGTCAACGACCGCATGTCGTTATACAGCGTTTTTAAAAACGCTGTGAAAACTTTTAACAGCGTTTTTCAAACGCTGTGAAAAGTCTTTTTTGTTGTAGTGATAAGGCGTTCGATGTTAATGTTGAGGTAAAATTTTATTAAAAGATGTTTATCCAAAAATATAATATTGGAAATAAATATTTGGAAATGGATTAAATAAGATGTGTCTTTTAATTAAAAAGAACTTAGGTTAAAACTTGAGAACCTAAATTCTGGTGCTTGTGAAAAATGATTTTCAAGGTTTTGGGAACTAATGATAGTTTTATTTGAAAATGTAAAGTGTTGTTTAAGAAATAAGATTTTGAAGTGAAAGAAATATTTTTAAGTTAACTAGTTCGAGTGGCCCGAAAATAACTTAAAATTGGGGAAGAGATGTGTTCGGATGGTAAACATTTCTCTTGAGTATTACCTTTGTTGTTAAGGGAATGTATGATACTCTTTGGTAATACCCAGTTCCTTAGTATCATTTTGGAGTTACTCGGGCTATATGTAAATTTTCAAAGGATTGAAATTATAGTTTCATTTCAAAAAGCTTTTGAATAAAACCCGGGTATTTGGATCTTGTGTTCTCGTAGGAAAATAAATTCAGAATGGAATAGTGGAATCAGATAGGGGTATATACTCTTAGGCTGTAGTGGAGTATTATCCAAGTTGGAACAAAGAGTTTTTAGTGAAAAGTTTTCATAAATTTATTAGTGGGAAATTGGTATTAGGGAGAACCAATTAAGTAAGTGTGTAAGTTGAATGTAGATCATTTCTCCTTTCATATAGTTGATCTAAGATTCGAGTACATGGCTTGAGGTGTTTCACCCCGTTTCCAAACAAGGATTTATTACTCAATTTTTTACGGTGAACACTTGATGAGGATTTTTGGTATGGGACCTGTAACGACTCGTAAATTTCGACCATTTAATTTGTTAATTTAGATTGATTTTTGTAATTTAATGTAGAAAGAAATGAAAACCTTATAATTTATATTGGAGCGAATGTTAGAAATTAAAGGTTGCATTGGTAAATAAAATAAATTCTTGACAATTGGAATGAAATCCAATTGAAGAAATAGTGGAAACCATTATAATTGGTTAATTAAACTTGATTGTGTAATTAATACTGGAAGGAATAAATTGGAAATAGTATTAATGAAATAATAACTGAATTGAATTGCAACTATATAAATGGAAGTAAATTTGGTTAAGTGGATGTCAATATTGAATAAATTAATGGAAATAAAATCTAAATGAATGTTTGGATAGAACATAAGTGAATGCAATCGGTAGTATGGGAATAAATGCCAACTTGTAGTTGTAATTGAATATGAGAGATAAAGGAAAGGATTAAATTGATTGATGCAATAAAACATTGTAACAGTATTTGTTCGTAAATTTAGGTAATAAGGTAGTACGTTATTTGGAAATAAATTTAAGGGTAGAATAACAACTATTATAAATCACCTAATTAATTGGTCAATAAATTTATTTGGAATTTAAGTTCATCTAAATGGTAAGTAATTATGATGTTATTATTCATAATAAACGTTACTCTAATAATTAATAATATAGTAACGGAAGTGGGAATGTAAATTTTTAGAAGCGTAAAGTATTTTAAAACCTTAATTAATGCATTTAATTGATAGAAGTACATTTAGGAATATAATATTTATTCTAATTAATGTAAATAGGTGTATATTAATGCAAGGAAATAAATTTAGCGTCATATATTGGATAGGGTAGTTATTTCACTAAAAGTGGAAATAAAAGAGTTAATACGAATAAAGGTGAAATTGGAAGATTTATGTAACAAAACACAACCAAAGGTTAAATATGTTTATAGGATAATAATTTGTTTGAATAATAAGAATGGGAATTAAGATTTGTTTATTTAATTGAATTTAAATTAGGAAATTTGGTCATTGAAATTAATTGGAATTAAGTGTTAAATTTTACGTTAATAGAGATTTAAACTGAAATTCAAGAATATTAAAATAATAGTTTTGAACCCAACATTGAATCCATCTACTTAAAAATTTATAGATGGAATAATCATTGATATTTAATTTAATAGAAATTTTGGGAACTTAATTTATAATTTTGAATATAATGAAATAGAAGATTTGACACTGCAATCTATAGATTTATCAACTCTAAAATGGACATAAAGATTTATTTAAATCATTGTAAATAATTGAGAAATATAAGGTGATAAAATTTGTGAGTTTAAAATTTAAAATTTGAAAGTTGATTTAATAATAAATTTTAATTTATTTAATTAATATAAAAATAGCCATTTTGGCCACTGATTCGGATTTCGACGAAACCAGTTTCATCGGATCCGTAACGGTGAATAATAATAATGTTTCAAGTTTTGTAGCGATCGGACTTGTCGTTTGATTGTACGGAATCGAAACGCCTTGAAATTTATGCAATTGAAATCAATTAAAATCAATTTGGAAAATATTGTTTTTAGCATAACTTCTTCATACGACGCAATTTGAACCTGAAACCTTTTCCATTGCATTTAAAATATTTTAAAATACCTATTTCGATATATAGGTTTAACCAATTTAGTTCCAGGGTCAGAACGGGCTTTTTGGGCCCATTAGCGGTAGCACGTAAATCTATCAACACGATCCATCTATTTTCTCAACCTGCCTTTAAATATCCCGCTATAAACCCTAGCCTCCCCCTATTCTCATTTATTTGCGCGTATATTTCATCAACTCCTCTTCTTCTTCAATGGATGCAAACCTTAGATCCAATCACAATTCAAAAATCAAATGAAAATTTAAAGTCCTCAGAAAAATTCAAAAAAATTATAGAATCGAAGATCTCCTCAATACAAATCTACGCGTAGTTTCTGTTTTTGCAATTGGAGCTCGAACCAACGGCATATCACGGTCAAAGGTCAAAATTTCAAAACCCATATGGTGATTTGGGCGTTTTTGATTCGGGCAGCAATCGAGAAATTCCTTTCTGGGTATCGAAGAGCTCGACAAGGGGAAGTTAACGCCGGTAGTCTGGAGGGCTAATTCGATTGGAGGCGCTCGAATTTGGTGATTTAGGGTTTTGAAAACCCTAAACGGCGGCGGCGGCGACCTTGGGGTGCCGCGGTGGGGTCGGTCGGTAGACGGAGAGATGGGGTCTCGTCGATGGCGGCGGCTCGATGATAAGTGGTCGGAGGGTCGTCGAAATCTCGGTCAAAGCCTCGGTCAAAGGCACGGTATTTGGGTTCACAACCTGGAAGCAAAACGCGTGAGAAAGGGAGGGAAGAAAGGAGATGACGTGGGGAAATTTTGAGGCAAGTTTATTTTGTCTTGTTTTAAAATTTAATTTTGTTTTCAAGCGATTTAAATCGAATAACTTTTACATACGAACTCCGATTTACACGCGGTTTCTTTTGTTAGGATCGTATTGAAATTTGAGACTTGATGACACTGGTTTGGACGAATTCTGAGACGATCGAATTTTTGGGTTTAAATTGGATTTAAATTCAATTTAAATTCAAAAGGTGAGTGTTTTAACCCACTCACAACTTCTAAGATTTCTTATGTTTGTTAAATTAAATTTTGATGTGATTTAAAATTTATCTATGATTGTTTGGGCATATATTTAATCATCATCTCAGTTAGATAGCATTTATTTAAATTAAATTGTTATTTAATTTTATTATTGCATATAATTTGACAGTTAAATTTATTTATTATTGCATATAAACTGCCATTTAAACAATTATTAATTTTTATTGAATATAAACTATTCGTTGATGCCTGTTATATTTTATATGCTTTATATTGATGTTTTGTTTAAATTGGATGATGATTGTAATGAATGGTTGTTTATTGATATTTGGATGAATGGATGCTATATTTTATATTGTATAAACTGCAAGTTATTATGCATTTTCATTCCATTCGGGATTGCGGTTTGAAATGATATATAACCGTAAACTTTTATTTTTAAAATTACGGATTGAAATGATAAATATCTGTATCACTTGACCGTAGGATAGGAAATTATATACAGGCACCGTGGTCTATATATAAAATATTTTAAAGTGATTTTTTATGGGTTTTGGAAAATAAGGGTTTATATATATACTAATTTTGATATTATATAAATATTATTTTATATATGGTTAAATTCTAAAATTTAAGCTATGTATAACTTGATGATGTTTTAAGCTTGATTTACGAATATTTCAAGTTTGAGTTTTATTTAAGTGATATTGAATTTATTAAATAAATATTTCTAAACTAAATAATAGTAAATTGAATTAAGGTATATATAAGATTATCAGATTTAGTTGGGAATTTTGGAATATTTAAAGTCTTGAAATATATCAAAATTAAATGTTTTATTGAAATTAAGGTATTATTATTTTCAAAGTATTGGTTTTCGAAATTGTTATAACTTTGAAAGTAATATGGTTTGAAAAATGAATTTATTTGAAATGGAATTTATTTAAGAATTATCTGTGAATATATTGATTGGAAACCTACTGAAATTGAAAATTTAGAATATGACTTCAAAATGGGGTTTGGGTTTAAGATGATTTAAAAGAATATTTCAAGTTTATATAAATTAAAGAAAGATTAGTGATTGGAAATTGGGTTTTATTTATATAAGATATTATTGAATTGTTTTGGAAATGGAAATGATATATTATTGAATTGGGTTTTGAAATGGAAATAATACATTGATAATTTGGGTTTGAAATAGTAATTATATTTTGGTTTAAAGTATATACTATTTTGAAGTAAAGGATATGTTTTGAAATGGCAAAAAAAAATCTTGGTTTTAAGTATATACTATTTGAAATAAAGAATATGTTTTGAAAGGGCAATGATTGTGTTTTAAAAGTATATATATTTTTAAATGACCACGGTGTTATAATAACGTTTGGTTGTTAAAGAGACCGGGATCGGTTATGGACATACTCTCTGTCGATACCAAAACCACTTTGACAACTGTGTACGCGGTGGAGTTTCCAGAATGAAGTAGGATGGTGGCGACGATCCTAAGGTATATACGTGGACCCAACTCCCGTGTGTTGGCATACGGTGGCTAAAACAGGAGCGATCTCGGACCAGTGAGGTAGCACCTCTTATCGGACGCACTTCTTCGATTCCATTCTATTACTTTGTGATTTTTGGTGGCCACCCTTCGATTTAGAAGTGTTGTTCGAGGTGGACGGTAGTGGCTGCTATGCGCTCCATCAGTCCGTGTGCGTAATTGGTATATCTACCCTGGCATTGCCTTGTGTGCCTGTCACCTACCATATCGAGCTTTACTACGATTTGTGATTTCTCCCGTAGCCTGTGGAGTATCGAGGGTAGCCCCCATTTTGGGAGTATGCTAATACTGGATAGACTACTGGGACTATTATGTGTTAAGGGCTATATGGGTAACCCCTTGACGCTATTAAAAAGTATGTTTATTTTATATTAAACATTATTATAATAGCGAATATTACTACATAGTAAATAGTTTAACGGATCCTTAGGGGATGTGAATCCCGAGCATCTCTTAAGTTACTGCACTCACGTTAGACACTGGATAGGAGATGTCAAATCCCGTAAACATCTCTGACGCCGTTCCACTCATATATTTATCATTGATTTAACTTACATAAGATCTTTTAGTTCTGACTCGAGTGTTTTGTCTTTTCAATTCGCTCGGGTTAGCCTGAGCATTTTAGGATTTGAAGGCCCTATTTCTGAAGGAAGAAGACGAAGATTTTATTATTATTATTTTCTATATATTCCACTACACCATTGTATTCCGCTGCATAATTATCATTCTCTGGTATGTGTAACTCTGATATGTATTGTATAAGTATAATCAAATGTTTTGTAAAACAGCTTCATGAACTGTTATTTGATTATTATATTTTATCGTTCCGCTGCAAGATTCTATTTTGTTTCTTTAATTTCTCCATTTTTCTTATTTACCCCTAACAATCCACCCTTCTGTATGGTTTAAGTTGGCACGTGTGTCTGCTTAAGCGTACAAAAAGGTGGGATGTTACATCCAAAGTTTTTTTTATCGTAGTTTCAACTATGTAAGGAGAACAGAGGTTCCAAATCAAGGAGCCTGATCGGAGTCCGCACTAGAGAATCGGGTAAGCGATACTAGTTCAGAAGTGAAGTTATGTATTCGAGTATGATCGAATCAGATTTTGCATGAGTATTATCTATGTACATCAAATGGAATGATGTAGAGTGTTAAGTGTTTCTTAAAGGGTTACGAGGTGTAATTTCGGGGACAAAATTCTTTTAAAGGGGAAAGTATGTAACAACCCGAAATTTCACTGCTTTGAGTTGCGAATATTTAATTAATTTTAAATATTCAAATAAATGGTTTTATAATAAAAATAAAAATCTTTTGAATAATAAATAATAATGGTGAAATATTTTTTAAAATTTGTTTACAAAAATATATAGTTCGATGAAAAACAAAAAACCTGAACGGGAACTGTTTTCCGAATTTTTGACGTTTCATCGTATAAAAGTTGTTCGAAATGTTGTATACACTTTTTTGTATCTATGCACACATATAATAATTATATTAAATGGTTTAAGAAATATAAAATGGTTTAAGCAACTTAATTAAGTTGAGATAATATGGTTTAAATATAAGTAAAGGTATGTGTCACATCAGGGGAGACATGAAGTGACATTTTGGCGACTTGAGTACAAGTCATAATTGCATGTTGGCTTTGATTTGATGGAAATGTGGCTAAGAGGAGGCTTTGTGGGCTGAAATGGTGAGGTGTAAAGGAGGTGGTGACATGGAAATACATGAGGGGAGGGTAGTGTTGGAAGGGCATTATGGTAATTTAACAAATGCACTTAATATATATACAAATTTTCCTAATTTCCTTCCCATTTTTCTCATTTTTTTCTTCATGTTCGAACTTTACTAAAGCTCCAAGCCATTTTAATGGCTTCCAAAATGCATACAAGTTTTAATCTCAAAGTTTTAAAATTTTAAAATGCTTTGAATCTCCTTTTCTTTTTTTAAAGAAATTCTTCCATTTTATCCGAAATGGTTTTGGCCATAACTTCATAAAACCAACTCCAAAAATAGATTTATTTTTTTCAAACATTGTAAATTTCCAGTGGCTACAACATTTTAGTTTACCACTTTTCTAGATTTCCAGCTTAGATGCACCAAAATTTCATTTTTTTTGCAAGAGTGTTTTTGAACCTAGATTTTGATGTTCGAAAATACCCCTCACTATTTTGCCCATAACTTCCTCATAATTTAACCTTTTTGCGTAAATCTTTTTTTGAAATGATAGAGGAAAGAATAATCTAAGACTTTCCTTTTGACCACATACCTAAAATCTGAGAGCTAATGATCCAAAACTCGAGTGCAAAATGACCCTTTTTCGAGAAGAATTTGTGGTTTTCCAAGCTTCCCGAATTTCAAAGTGTGTCAAGTTTTCAAAGGATTTCCGGTGAGTAAACGTTTGTTTTAAACTCAAGCTTTAAACTTTTATATGTTGGTTTATTTGTATCTTGGTTTGCTAGTTGAAATCTTAGTTTATTTTGTGATTGCTTGTATGTGTACATTGGTTGTATGTGATGGTAGTTAGACTTGAAGTTGAAATTTAAATATGGTATCATTCGGCAAGTTGTAAACTTTGTTATATGTTATGAGCTCGCTTATGTTTTGGTTGTTGCATGTATATGTTGGCATTGACATGAGTATAAGTTAGGTTGCTAGGAAGGATGGCACTTTGGTTTGGTTTCCGATGGAGAATCTTTGTATGGAAGAAAGACACAAACTTTGGTTTTAAATCCAAATCGTTTTAAAGTTATTGAATGGAAAGTTAGTAAGAGATGTTAGTGAATGGAAGTTAGTGAGCAATTTAGCATTTGAAATTACGGGTATCCATAGCGATAGTCGCTATGAATGCAGCTTCGCGTTAAAAATCCGATTTTTGAAAAAATTTGGTTTTTAAACTTAAAAGTGTTTGTAAATGTTTTATAAACTTAATAATAATGTTTTAGAAAGTTAATTAAGTTTTCAATAGTTAATTTTTAATTGGTTAAGTTTTTAATAATTAATAATTAATTAAGGATTAAACAAGGTTTAATAATTATAATTAAGTGAAGATTAGTTATTTATTCATTATCTTTTAAAGTTAAGATTTATTTTAATTAATTATTAATTAAGTTAATTAAGTATGAGTTAAGTAAATTATTTATATTTAATTTATCATTAATTAAAATAGGATTAATTATTAATCAAGTGTTAATTATTTTTAATTATAAATCAGTAAAAGTTTTAATTTATAATAAATTATTTATTAAAGGTTTAATTTATTATTTAAGTTTATTTAAAGATTATTTAATTTATTAATTGGGATTAATTAATATATAATTATTAATGAAGGTTTAATTAATTATTTAATAATTAATATATGATTAGTTTGGGTTTAATTAATAGTTAATTATTGTTTAATTATTTAATTAAGTTAAGTTAAGATTTAATTAAAATTAATTATGATTTAAATAAGGATTTAAATTATAACTAATTTTTTTTAAAAGAGTTTAAAAGTTTAAATCCCGTGTTTTCCAAAAGCAAAAGTGTTATAAAAGAACTTTTTCAAAGATGATTTTGAATACTAGCGATTCAAGTAACGATACCATTAAGAAACCATATAACTGTGATGAGTTATAATATAGATTATTAGGTTTTTTTGTTTGGGCATGTGTTAGCTGAATAAATCCCCATTTTGCTACAAATTGCTTGTTTGTTTGATTGTTTGTTTGTTTGTGTGGACATCTGTTAGCAGAATAAATTCCCATTCTGCTATTAATGGATTGAATTGTTTGGACATTTGTTTAGCAGGAAAAATCGCCATCCTGCTATTATGTTATTCCGACATGTATATGATAGTTAATTCATATTGATATGTTATTTCCTACTTTGGATATGAGTTATATTTACATACATGTTGACCTATGTAAAAAACTGTTAGTGAATTGAAATTCAATTGAGATTGAATGGTAACTTAAATTAGTACCATTGGGATTGCTAAGCCTCTTTTCGAATTACTAAAGTATGTTTTTGAATTAACTTTAATTCTTAAATCAATTTGGAGTTAAAAGTTTATAAATGATTTTCAGGTTATACTATTATTTTATAAAGCTATTTATAAACAATATCTTGTTTAAAAATGGGGTTTATTAAATAAAAGGTTTACCTAAAGTGATTTCCAAATGATAGCATGAAAATAATATTTTATAAATGAGATTCTGTAAAGGAATTATGAAGGAAGATTTTTAAATAGTTTTAAAAATAGAAAGAGATTTATAAATAATTTTAGAGATTTTTGAAGGAAGTTTTGAATCAAGTTTTTGAAAATTTGTAAGAGGTTTGAAATGTGAAGTGAACTAATAAACGAATTTTTATAAGGGATAAGTGGATGGGTTTTATAAAGTGAATGGGTTAAAAAGTAAGTGATGTTTTGAAGGGGAATTGTTCAGCCATTTAATATAGAATGTGAGAAGAAAGAATTTTCCAAAATGTTTTTGATAATTACTTAAATTGCTTCCAAGAATAAAAGGGAATGTAAGGAAAAGAGTTTTGAAAGGATCTTTCGATAAAGTTTAATAATGTGATTTTCATTAGTTAAAGTTTAATTAATAAAGGCTTAGAGGATCCCATATGAAATTGAATCAATGTTTGATTGTTGTTAAATTTGATAGTTAAATAACCGACTATCAAATCTGGACCAAAACGTTACTTTGGAAATATCTAGGAGAAACACGGGAATTATATGGTACAGTTACTGTCGGAGGTGCTATGCTGTACATATAAACTTGTTTCATTATTCTAGGATTATTGATAAGGAAATCCATCCACAAACGGTTAGGAGGTGAACTCTGCCCTTATCTTTTGTCTGTGTATTTCCTAAAGAACTGGAATTGAGTTTACCGGGACTATCGAAAGTTCTTTCGAAGAGATTGGGATCGACTTTGCTATCCGAAAACCACTTCGATCAAACTCAACGTTCGTGTTGAAGACATCGTGAAGAGCATGGAATCGAAGATGGAGTTGTAAAGTGCAAAGGATATTTTCTATTTCCCTTGGAAGGGATTCCCCATAATGAAATGACCCTCCTATTTCCACCCTAATTTCATAAGGATTTTTTTTTTTTGCTATGAGATGATATATTGATATATCATTCATTACAAACATATTTTCCAAGGTCATTTTCTTTTTCCAATAACCAAAATATATCCAGGATCAAAATAACTTACCAATATAAATATATCAGTGCATATCTAATAATATACACATACATATGAAGATGTATGTGTTCTTCTTGTTTAAATTCAGAGTATATACTATATATTTTTTTTTGTTCAATAACATCCTGTTTGATTTAGAGATTTAGTAATTCAGATACGTTATTGTATTCAGATTTTTGGCCATAAAATCCACTAAAATATGTACTTTAGTCTGTCATTAGGATCAAGAAATGATCAAGTAATATTCAGTAGTAAACGAGCTTTTAATGTTGATGATTGTGTTTAAAGTCTGGATAATATTAGATTCAGTATAAAAGAAAGTGGATCCTAAGTGAACACAAGCAACATCTAGGCGTAATGGAAACGCGCCTAACTTATACACAAAAGGTCACGAGTTCGAGTACCATGCAGGTCGGTTCAAACACAATTTTTGGGTTTTTTTTTTTTTTGAAAGGTTAGAAATCTGATACCTACCTATAATTGTGCATATATGTTTAATTTTTGCCTATAACCCAACATACAAAACAATCCTTCTCACTTACTATTTTTGTATCCCATTCCTACAACTGTTTTAAGAATTTATGATCATTTTTGCTCAAATATCAACATGTACACAGATGTACATGTACATGTCAATATTTCTGCTCATTTTCCAGAAAACTGGGTGAATCAATTGCTAAATGTACTAAGCTTTGAAATGCATTTTTATTTTCAGAATACAATCTATCATGATCAACCAATACTTCATTTAATTGAAGCTGGTTAACTCATGAATCCTGTATCTGCCACACTAGTTCAATTTCATTGCATTCTGTTTAAAAGCTTTAGGAAAACATCTTACTCTTCTCAATTCAATTCAGAAATGAATTCAAACTTAATTACAAAGCATTCCAGTAAAAAGAAAATAAAATCCTGTTAAGTTTACTTCTTGCTAAATCCAGATTTTGTTCTAAAACTCAGTGCTCTGTTATATCTCAAGATTAACTATTACATAATATAAACTTTACAAAACAACAGTTCAACTACATATGCATATTTCTCTTCCAAACATCCATATCAGTAATTAAAATCATTTCCTTGTTTCCCACTCAGATTTTTTCCTTTGAGATTTTAAACCTTAGTGCATAACAATATATTTAACATGATACAACTAGTTCATCTAACCATAATAGAATTCATTACATAACTGGAAATCTTAGAACATAAAATTTTTCCTGAATACATGCAGATATAATCGATTTAAACTCTTATTGAAACTAGCTAGCATGTTCATTCACTCCTCCATAAAAGCCATAACTTCATTTTTACTTAGTGCCTGGGTTACCTGAAAGAACATAAGTGGCTGCCTCATTTTAAAATGAGACACCCCATATGCCATGAGCAAACAAGGGTCAGATCTATGATCTGGTATGAGTAACATCAATTCATTCATGATATTAAGCAATAGAGAATATAAGGGTACTAACTTGTTATTTAAGCAAATTTCTGCAATCAATTACTTTAACTTAGTATAATTAAGTTGATTCAGGTATGATATATTCATCTATCATTCTTACACTTGCATACATAATCATGCAAACATAATTATCTGTTTGCAACAATTTCATTCACTGGAACCATCTTGGTTCCATACCATTCAACCTAAGAAATATCCATATTCCTATTTCTTCATTTACAGGTCGTAATATTCAATTTAAATTCCTGCCTCATCTGCTATTAAGGAATCACTGGGACACATTGCAATGAACTAATTCACATCATTGCACAAAGATCTCAGGGCTTAAACAAACCATGTGCCAACTTGCATACTTCAAATATGACAAGCATTCCAGCAGCTTTCTTGGCCTTCCCTTCCCTAGTTTATTTACTAGTGTATTGTCTTAAATCCTATCATCAAATATGCTAAGTGAACATATCACTGCAAACATGGAAACATCCATAATTTCTTCTAGCATAATTCTCCTCAGAAATAATCAGACAGTTATTTCCTAAATGGGGTCAATATGTCTTGATCTTAGTAAAATATGAGAATATTTTCAACTGTAAAAGAGGCATGGCATGTTATATTGATCTGCAAGCCTTTATGATTGATTCAGATTCAAGATCTGGTTCAATCATAATTTTAGCTTGTGGGTTTCTTCTTTTTGATTTGATTAAGGGCTCAGCACTTAGAAAATTTCTATTGCACCCTTAACATTTTTCTTTTCAAGCCTCAGCACTTATACCAAGTATAATGCAGCTCTAATCATTTTTATAAAGTTTCCATGCCATAGATCTATAACAGCTGAGAGTATTCTCTATATGATTTTTGAGATCCTAAACTTTAACATTTGTGAGTATAAATAAATCAGTATGATACTCATCCAAAGACAAATGTCTCAACCAATCAAAGGTCATCCAAAATCATCCATATTAAATCATATCAGATTTAAAATAAAACATCCAGAAATCATTGATGAAATCATATACATCAAAACCAGAAATATATATAAATGGAAATAAAAAGTGGCTGCCTCATCTCAGGTCTTAATGCCATGAACTTAGTGAGATTACTCACCTAAATGTTTAATCCAGAAAATTCTTGTTTGAGTGTTCTCTCCTTTCTTCCAATATTTTCCTTCTTTTCTTATTTTTGTGCAGCTCGGGGTAAAAATGATTCTACTGGCTAAACTGCCTATTTATAAGCATTTTTCCTCTAGGGTTTTGTTGAAACAGAATTCCATTTCTGTCCTGGCTAGCATCATGCATTTTTCATTCATAATACCCCGGCCATATTAACCAATTTAAAGGCTGCATTTTCTTTCTTTTACTTTTCAGAAAATGGCCACTCTCCTAGTCATGTTAAAAGTGTGACTATCCTATTTTTATTTTAATTATTTCTGAAAATCCCCTTTTGCTATTTTTGCCTATACAAGCTTATTAACTTGTATCACATTTCATGTCATTTTAATGTCATAGTTTTACTTGCTTATATATATATATATATATATACTTTTCAGTGTTTAAAAATATATATATTTGTACACATATCTTATCTAAGCTTATTTTAATTTCTCTTTAATTTCAGAAGCATATGCACCTATATGTATACAGGTTAATATACATAATTTTCTCTTCTGGGTTTTAAATAAAATTTGTTTACTGATTTAAAGTAAAGCCTACTTTTTCTTACTTTCTAAGATGATCCATATAATTTCAGAAATCAAACAACCATGTTGCCAAATCATGTTTGTATTGCCCTTTAATTCTTGTTTTAAATCCAAGAAATCTGGAGTTCTTCCTTGTGCCATTTCAGTGTGCACGTGCACACATATACCTGCACACTATTTATTCCTGAGACTTCACCATATTTAAATCTAAATATTTCAAAATTAAATCATTTTTCAAAAATGATTTTTCACAAAATTTTGGGGTATTACATTCACCCCTCCTTTTAGGAATTGTGTCCTCACAATTTTTCTAACATTTATAGTGAGCATCTTTTTCTTTTCTGAAAACTTATCAAACATATGCATAAGCAAACAAATTCAACCATATCAACCATGCATAACAAATAATTTTTCCAGAAAGAAAAAAAAATTACCTTTTAATTTGCAAAAAGCTTAGGATAATCCATTCTAATCTTATCCTCTAACTCCCATGTGCAGTCATTAGGATCACTACTCCACTGGATCTTAACTAGTTTCAAGGTTTTGCTCCTTAATTTCTTTTCTTCCTTGGCTACAATCCCCACTGGTTCTTTTTCATAAACCAAGTCAGGATTTATTTGAATTTTGGTAGGCTCTTCCAAAATGTCTTCCTTATCATGTACCCATTTTCTAAGTTGGGACACATGAAAAACATTATGCATTGCTTTCATCTCCTCTGGTAGTTCTAATTTGTAAGCCAATGAACCAATTCTTTCCAGAATTTTATAGGGTCCAACATACCTTGGTGTAAGCTTACCTTGCTTGCCAAATCTCATGACTTTCTTCATAGGTGAAATCTTGATGAAAACAAAGTCTCCCACTTCATATTCCACTTGCTTTCTCTTCCTATCTGCAAATTTCTTTTGCCTATCTTGAGCTGCTGCTATTCTTTTTCTTATTAACCCAATTCTCTCTGTAGTTTCTTTAACATATTCAGGTCCAAGAACAGCCCTTTCTCCAGCCTCTACCCAGCATATAGGTGATAAACATGGCTTGCCATATAAGGCTTCAAATGGTGCCATCCCTATGGTGCTTTGGTAACTGTTATTGTATGTGAATTCAGCTAGATGGAGGTGGTCTTCCCAGTTGCCTCCAAAGTCCAGTGTACATGCTCTCAACAAATCCTCTAAGACTTTGTTCACCACCTCAGTTTGACCATCTGATTGTGGATGGTAGGCAGTGCTTAAGCACAATTCACTCCCCATAGCCTTTTGAAAACTTTTCCAAAACCTTGAGGTGAAGATGGTATCCCTATCACTCACAATGGTTTTAGGTATGCCATGCAACCTTACTACCTCTTTCATGAATATTTGAGCCAATTTTGGAGCATTTCTTTCTGCTCTAACTGGGATAAAATGTGCTACCTTAGTTAGCCTATCCACAATTACCCATATACTTGTGTTTCCCTTCTTAGATCTAGGCAGACCATCTATGAAATCCATAGATATATCCTCCCACTTCCACTGTGGTATGCTAAGGGGTTGCAATAGTCCTGATGGCCTTTGTGTCTCTGCCTTGACTTGTTGGCAAGTCATGCACCTTGCAACATATCTGGCCACATCTGACTTCATCCCCTTCCACCAAAGATTTCTTTTCAAATTTTGATACATCTTGGTGCTACCTGGGTGTATGGAGTACTTACTCCTATGGTACTCATTTAATATTTCCTCTTTCAATTCTATATTTTCTGGAACACATATCCTGTTTTTATTCCTCAAATACCCATTTTTATCAACTTGATAATTTATTACTTCCTCCCCTTTTGATATGAGCATTTTCTTTTCCACCATGTTTAGGTCTTGTTCCTGTATTTGCCCAATCTTAAGAAGTAAATCTGATTGCAGAGATATCATACTTAATTTTCCTTTACCTTCACCTTCTTCAATAGGCATCATTTGTTCCTCACTGTTTTCCTCAATTTCCAAATCAGTAAGTATAGACAAATCCCTAAACTCTTCCATCATCAACATGGCTACTTTGGCATGTTGTCTACTCAAGGCATCTGCAACCTTATTTGCCTTGCCTGGTGTATACAGTATATCTAGATCATAGGCAGCTAGGAACTCTACCCATCTATGTTGCCTCATATTCAAATCTTTTTGTGAGAATAAATATTTCAGTGCCTTATGATCAGTGTACAAAATGAATTTGGCACCTAACAAATAATGTCTCCAAAGTTTCAAAGCATACACAACTGCTGCTAGTTCAAGATCATGGGTTGCATACCTGGTTTCATGTGGCTTTAATTGCCTAGATGCATAGGCTACCACCTGGTCTTGCTGCATCAACACAGCCCCTAACCCAGAGCCACTTGCATCAGTGTACACAACCAAATTTTCATTTCCTTCTGGCACTCTCAACACTGGTGCATTAATCAGAGCTTCCTTTATTTTGATAAAAGCTTGCTCACATTTTTCTGTCCATACAAAGGCTTGGTTCTTTCTAGTTAAATTGGTAAGTGGTGATGATATTTTTGAGAAATCTTTTATGAATCTCCTATAATATCCTGCCATCCCCATAAATGATCTAATCTCACTGATGGTGCTAGGCCTTTTCCATGCTTGGATTGCCACTACCTTGTTAGGGTTTACTGATATTCCTTTGGCAGAGATGACATGCCCAAGGAAATGCACTTCTTCTTTCCAAAATGCACATTTTGAAAATTTTGCCTTTAAATCATTTTCCCTTAGTCTTGACAAAACTAAATGCAAATGATTTTTATGCTCTTCCACTGTCTTGGAATAAATCAAAATGTCATCAATAAAAATCAGTACAAATTTGTCTAGATAATCTCTAAATATTCTATTCATCAAATCAACAAAATATGAAGGAGCATTTGTCAAACCAAATGGCATAACCAAAAATTCATATAAGCCATATCTTGTGTTAAATGCAGTGTACTTAACACTTGAGTCTTCAACCTTCATTTGATGGAATCCTGATGCTAAGTCTAGCCTAGAAAATATTTTAGCTTCACTGAGTTGGTCAAAGAGATCATCTATTCTAGGCAATGGGTATTTATTCTTGATGGTTACTTTATTTAGCTCCCTGTAATCTATGCACATTCTCAAGGTACCATCATGTTTTCTTACAAACACTACTGGAGAACCCCTGCAGGAATTGCTTGGCCTTATAAATCCCTTGCCTTCTAATTCTTCCAACTGATTTTTCAATTCTTTCAGTTCACTTGGCCCCATTCTATAAGGTTTCTTAATTATTGAACTTGCTCCTGGAATGAGATTAATTTGGAACTCAACTGGTCTGTGGTGTGGAACACCCTTAACTTCCCCAAACACATCCAAGTATTCATTAACTATGGGAATTTCTTCAATGGTTAGTTCACTCAGATCTTTTTCTAAGTCAACTAAATGATATAGTTTTCCTTCCTTAGCTACCTCACATAAAACTGTGATTCTCTGGCCTTTAGAATTTTGCAATGATATGGTGGATGAGTCTAAATTAATTATGGCTTTAAATTGCCTTAACCAGTCTACCCCCAATATAACACCTATATTTGGGTAATTCAAAACATATAAATTGGAAATAAAAATATTTCCTCCTATGTTTAACTCCACATCCACACAAATCATATTTAAGACACTAGAACTCCCCAATGGACTGTGTATATGCAATGGGGTTTCAACTAATATGCAATTCAGTTTTAGCACTTTAACCAATTCATAAGAAATTAAGGAGTGAGTTGCCCCAGTATCATACACTACTGTTATGGGTATGGTACAAATAAGTAATGTACCTTCCACTTGGCTATGGTTTACAGTGTTACTTTCCACTGTGGCTTTGCCTTTTCCTTCCAAATTTGCCAATTTGCCTTGCTGTTTATACTCAGGACAATTCCTCTTCATATGTCCCTCTTTCCCACATAGATAGCATTTGAAAGCTCCTCCTTTCAACTCTGGACATTTTGGTTTGATATGCCCTTCTTTTCCACACTGATGGCACACAATTTTCTTCTTGTCTTCCTTAGCTTTGACATCTCCAGTGCTTTTGTTACTAGCCTCTTCTTTCTTCTTATCATAAGGGTGATACCTCCCCTTACCTTTCTTGTTATTATTGCTCTTAAAATTTCTGAACTTCTCCCTTTCCTTGTCATGCTGCTCCAACCTCAAAGCTAAGTCTATCACATGATCAAAAGTCTTGTCTGCATAAGGTAACATAGCTCTGCTAAGTCCTGGGTTTAGACCTTTTATGTACCTATCATTTTTAGATGCTTCATCTGCCACAAGCATTGCTCCATATATGGAAAGTCCCTCAAACTTTTGAGTGTATTCTGTGACAGTCATGGTTCCTTGTCTAAGCCTAATGAATTCTTCTAGCAAGGTAGTCTTTGCTGATGCTGGTACAAATCTTGCCTCCAACATCTCCTTGAACTGATTCCAAGTGATTTCATTTTCATTCCTTCCAGCTATGATCACCTCCCACCAGCTTAAAGCTACCCCTTTCAGTTGTCTAGAAGCTACTTGCCTCTTCCTTTGGTCATCCAACTGCATGTCATTGAAAATCCTATCAAGTGTTCTCAACCATGCTTGAATTTCCATCACACTCTCAGTCCCTTCAAAACTCTTGCCTCCCAAATTGGAATAAGTCTTCAGTAGTTTTGAAAGCTCTTCATGTGGGTTCTCAGGCCTATGCCCAATTCCATCTCTTAAAACTCTCACAAATTCTTGCATATCAAGCATTTGAGGTGCACTGGGTCCTGCATTGTGATGAGATCCTCTTCCTACCATGGTCTGCTAACTAAATTCTGGGTAAATGGTATTAGTATATTATGAGTACTTCTATAATTTCTAATTTCTTATTTAAATTATTTCATCCAAAACAAACAGACATTATACATTTCTATAATACTTATCAATCAATGCAACCAAGTGCTCTGATACCAACTAAAATGACCCTCCTATTTCCACCCTAATTTCATAAGGAATTTTTTTTTTTGCTATGAGATGATATATTGATATATCATTCATTACAAACATATTTTCCAAGGTCATTTTCTTTTTCCAATAACCAAAATATATCCAGGATCAAAATAACTTACCAATATAAATATATCAGTGCATATCTAATAATATACACATACATATGAAGATGTATGTGTTCTTCTTGTTTAAATTCAGAGTATATACTATATTTTTTTTTGTTCAATAACATCCTGTTTGATTTAGAGATTTAGTAATTCAGATACGTTATTGTATTCAGATTTTTGGCCATAAAATCCACTAAAATATGTACTTTAGTCTGTCATTAGGATCAAGAAATGATCAAGTAATATTCAGTAGTAAACGAGCTTTTAATGTTGATGATTGTGTTTAAAGTCTGGATAATATTAGATTCAGTATAAAAGAAAGTGGATCCTAAGTGAACACAAGCAACATCTAGGCGTAATGGAAACGCGCCTAACTTATACACAAAAGGTCACGAGTTCGAGTACCATGCAGGTCGGTTCAAACACAATTTTTGGTTTTTTTTTTTTTGAAAGGTTAGAAATCTGATACCTACCTATAATTGTGCATATATGTTTAATTTTTGCCTATAACCCAACATACAAAACAATCCTTCTCACTTACTATTTTTGTATCCCATTCCTACAACTGTTTTAAGAATTTATGATCATTTTTGCTCAAATATCAACATGTACACAGATGTACATGTACATGTCAATATTTCTGCTCATTTTCCAGAAAACTGGGTGAATCAATTGCTAAATGTACTAAGCTTTGAAATGCATTTTTATTTTCAGAATACAATCTATCATGATCAACCAATACTTCATTTAATTGAAGCTGGTTAACTCATGAATCCTGTATCTGCCACACTAGTTCAATTTCATTGCATTCTGTTTAAAAGCTTTAGGAAAACATCTTACTCTTCTTAATTCAATTCAGAAATGAATTCAAACTTAATTACAAAGCATTCCAGTAAAAAGAAAATAAAATCCTGTTAAGTTTACTTCTTGCTAAATCCAGATTTTGTTCTAAAACTCAGTGCTCTGTTATATCTCAAGATTAACTATTACATAATATAAACTTTACAAAACAACAGTTCAACTACATATGCATATTTCTCTTCCAAACATCCATATCAGTAATTAAAATCATTTCCTTGTTTCCCACTCAGATTTTTTCCTTTGAGATTTTAAACCTTAGTGCATAACAATATATTTAACATGATACAACTAGTTCATCTAACCATAATAGAATTCATTACATAACTGGAAATCTTAGAACATAAAATTTTTCCTGAATACATGCAGATATAATCGATTTAAACTCTTATTGAAACTAGCTAGCATGTTCATTCACTCCTCCATAAAAGCCATAACTTCATTTTTACTTAGTGCCTGGGTTACCTGAAAGAACATAAGTGGCTGCCTCATTTTAAAATGAGACACCCCATATGCCATGAGCAAACAAGGGTCAGATCTATGATCTGGTATGAGTAACATCAATTCATTCATGATATTAAGCAATAGAGAATATAAGGGTACTAACTTGTTATTTAAGCAAATTTCTGCAATCAATTACTTTAACTTAGTATAATTAAGTTGATTCAGGTATGATATATTCATCTATCATTCTTACACTTGCATACATAATCATGCAAACATAATTATCTGTTTGCAACAATTTCATTCACTGGAACCATCTTGGTTCCATACCATTCAACCTAAGAAATATCCATATTCCTATTTCTTCATTTACAGGTCGTAATATTCAATTTAAATTCCTGCCTCATCTGCTATTAAGGAATCACTGGGACACATTGCAATGAACTAATTCACATCATTGCACAAAGATCTCAGGGCTTAAACAAACCATGTGCCAACTTGCATACTTCAAATATGACAAGCATTCCAGCAGCTTTCTTGGCCTTCCCTTCCCTAGTTTATTTACTAGTGTATTGTCTTAAATCCTATCATCAAATATGCTAAGTGAACATATCACTGCAAACATGGAAACATCCATAATTTCTTCTAGCATAATTCTCCTCAGAAATAATCAGACAGTTATTTCCTAAATGGGGTCAATATGTCTTGATCTTAGTAAAATATGAGAATATTTTCAACTGTAAAAGAGGCATGGCATGTTATATTGATCTGCAAGCCTTTATGATTGATTCAGATTCAAGATCTGGTTCAATCATAATTTTAGCTTGTGGGTTTCTTCTTTTTGATTTGATTAAGGGCTCAGCACTTAGAAAATTTCTATTGCACCCTTAACATTTTTCTTTTCAAGCCTCAGCACTTATACCAAGTATAATGCAGCTCTAATCATTTTTATAAAGTTTCCATGCCATAGATCTATAACAGCTGAGAGTATTCTCTATATGATTTTTGAGATCCTAAACTTTAACATTTGTGAGTATAAATAAATCAGTATGATACTCATCCAAAGACAAATGTCTCAACCAATCAAAGGTCATCCAAAATCATCCATATTAAATCATATCAGATTTAAAATAAAACATCCAGAAATCATTGATGAAATCATATACATCAAAACCAGAAATATATATAAATGGAAATAAAAAGTGGCTGCCTCATCTCAGGTCTTAATGCCATGAACTTAGTGAGATTACTCACCTAAATGTTTAATCCAGAAAATTCTTGTTTGAGTGTTCTCTCCTTTCTTCCAATATTTTCCTTCTTTTCTTATTTTTGTGCAGCTCGGGGTAAAAATGATTCTACTGGCTAAACTGCCTATTTATAAGCATTTTTCCTCTAGGGTTTTGTTGAAACAGAATTCCATTTCTGTCCTGGCTA
Source organism: Allium fistulosum (assembly GCA_030737815.1). NCBI lineage: Eukaryota > Viridiplantae > Streptophyta > Magnoliopsida > Asparagales > Amaryllidaceae > Allium > Allium fistulosum. The sequence goes on along the minus strand of CM060904.1, from coordinate 283,144,177 downwards.
GCATCATGCATTTTTCATTCATAATACCCCGGCCATATTAACCAATTTAAAGGCTGCATTTTCTTTCTTTTACTTTTCAGAAAATGGCCACTCTCCTAGTCATGTTAAAAGTGTGACTATCCTATTTTTATTTTAATTATTTCTGAAAATCCCCTTTTGCTATTTTTGCCTATACAAGCTTATTAACTTGTATCACATTTCATGTCATTTTAATGTCATAGTTTTACTTGCTTATATATATATATATATATACTTTTCAGTGTTTAAAAATATATATATTTGTACACATATCTTATCTAAGCTTATTTTAATTTCTCTTTAATTTCAGAAGCATATGCACCTATATGTATACAGGTTAATATACATAATTTTCTCTTCTGGGTTTTAAATAAAATTTGTTTACTGATTTAAAGTAAAGCCTACTTTTTCTTACTTTCTAAGATGATCCATATAATTTCAGAAATCAAACAACCATGTTGCCAAATCATGTTTGTATTGCCCTTTAATTCTTGTTTTAAATCCAAGAAATCTGGAGTTCTTCCTTGTGCCATTTCAGTGTGCACGTGCACACATATACCTGCACACTATTTATTCCTGAGACTTCACCATATTTAAATCTAAATATTTCAAAATTAAATCATTTTTCAAAAATGATTTTTCACAAAATTTTGGGGTATTACACATAATGGATGTAATAGAAAGTAGTGCCTTCGGTTTTGTTCAGTCCCAGAACGAACTTGTATGAATGAATGCTAGCATTGCATTGATGTCTAGAGGGCAGTGTCAGCATTCCAGGAGGGAAGTGCTATATGTGAAAGGTAAAACATAGGCTCAAGCCTCATCAATCGGAAATGACTAAAACAGGGGAGATGTAGCAGGGCTAGTTAGGTCGCACCCATAAGGGTATGTCATCACCTTTCTAGATGACCACTTATATTTACAAATTTAGTTGTGTAGTAGAGAGCTCCATAAAGGTTGGGAACAACCAGGGTGATGACATAATCAGTACTATTTGGTGAGGGGTAGGCCGGTCCTGTGTTGGCAGGGGTCGTTAGGTACGATCTTGGTACATTGTTCTAGAGGTGTACTGTGACGAGTGGTACCTCAGTAGTCCCGTCATTAGTTGGAATCCATTCTCCAATACGAGCTTTACGGTTTTAGTTGTATACCAAATATGTTGGAATGTGAGATGCAAGCATTCCAGCTATTTTAATATTTTATTTGAACCCTTAGACATTATTATAATATCACTGGATTTTATATAAAAGTATTTTGGTTATCGTTAGGTAAAAATCCGTCTGTGTTTATGTGCGGCATGGTCTTACGAGATACCTTTGATTTTAAAAGAGTTTTTAAAAATGATAATTCAGTTGTTTGAATTTACTCTCACCATACCCATGTCTGACCCGGAGTTTAATTTTCTTTCCCTAAAACTCTTAGGTGCTCAAATTTTTACGAGCAGTCAAGTAGTCCAGGTTTTCTACAGATGCATTTTGGGAGGAGTTTGGAGCAGAAGGCTTCACCGATAGTTAGTTATTATCTTATTTCCACTGTATATTATGTACTCAATATTTGATGTATAAGGACAGGCTGTTATAACTGTCCTAGGTTAGAATTTGTATTAGTGTAACTCTGATGTATCAGTTTTGGAAATGACTTTGTAAAATATTATGTTAATTAATATATGTTATTCCGTTGCGTTGTGAGATTCTGTGTTTGTTCTTAGTTCTTCTATCTTCTACCTCCTTTCTTCCCCCTAACAATCTGTCTTTTCGGCACTTAGTTGTTCGGCACATGAATACCATGGATGTATTAGTGTCGACTTCTAGGGTTGGAAAAGGCGGGTCGTTACATCGACCGAAACAACTAGCCAAACTAGAGTCCAATTATGATGATAACTTAATTTTTGTTGGAAGTTTGATGAGTAAAAGGATTAAAATTTCTTGATAATAATCAAAACTTATATCTGACTTACTCATGTCAACTTAAAAGTAAATTCTTCAATTGTAAATATTTTCGAAAACTTGCATCATGCAGTCGCATTAGAATTTGCATATAGCATTTGGATTTTATGGGTAGTATCCGCTGAAAACCCTCATGAGACAACACTCGTCCTACTAGGGACACTTCGAGGTTTAACAACTTGTTGCATATGCCCAATGCAATCGTATTCCTACGTAAATAGATTTATCATAGTTTTAGTTTATTTGAGGATAAATAAAAAGATAAGTGTGGGGATATTGATGTGCTTGTAAAAGTGTATATTTGTACTCTCATATTTAATCTTCTTTTATTAAAATAAATGAGCATATTAGGGTATTTTACATGTTTTAACCAAAATCTAAAACGTTTTCAAAACATCATTCATTCATCTTGATTTGGAGGCAAATGGTAATTTTATGTATGAATTAAATTGGAGAAAACACATGTTAATTTTATTTTGTAGGAAATTGAGTGCAATTTGGAAGAGGAACATGGATATATGCATGCACATTAGTTGGAGGCCCAAAGAATGTAGAAAAGAAAAGAAATAATGCAACATAGAGGAGCCTACATGCTCACTAACTAATGAACCATAATTAAAAGCACATGCACATGTTAATGGAGATTTAAAGGCAAAAGCACTGTTAGTGGGGATTAATTAATTTCCTAATAATTACTTGGAAGCTACCCAAACTCAAGGGTATTTTAGGTAGCTCCCAAAAAATGAAATTAGGGTTTTAGGCATGTATAAATCCCCCATATGTTTCATGTAAGGGAGGCTCTTAATATCTCTCTTTTATGCAAATTGTAGTACAAAATCAATGTTAAATAGAATGTCTCTTTAATGGCTTCTTAGCCTTGCTCTCTTTACTTTCATGCACTTTAATTTCATGCTTTCTTTTTTATTATTTTATTTCATGCTTTCTTTTTTATTATTTTATTTCATGCCTTCTTTTCTTTAATGCAAGTACATTAGATCTTTTTATTTTATGCAAGTTAGTTAGTTTTATCTCTCTTTAATTAGTTTTTCATTTCATGTTGTTTATGTTTAAACCATTTTGTATTGAGATGAATTCAATTATGAGAAGCTAAACCCTTCAATTTAGGGGCAATGAAGCTCTCATGAATCATACCAAATCAACATAAAATGGTTGCATTTCTAGTCTCTTGTTTTATCCTTAATGGAAATTAAGAATGATGGTAGTTTATGTTTCTTTTTAGTGAATTTGATAGTCTATGTTGACATCTCAAATAGGCTATGCTTAATCCAATATAAACATAAACTATTTGATCATTTGCCTAAGTGATTTTGATCATGGAATTGAAAATAGAATCAATATTTGATGTTCTATATTTCTAATATCAAAAAAGTAAATAAATCAAGCTTAAATTAAATTTTATTTTTAATTATATGATTCATTTTCATGAGATTTTAAAAGTGGGTTTGAATAGTATGTTAGAGTTTGATGGTTTAAGTTGTGCTAATTAATAGCACAAATATATCATGCTTATAATTAACACATAATTTATTTCTACTTAAAATATAAATGAGAGGCTATGGATACATTTTCCGTTTGATTTATATGAATGATTGAAAGTGAATTTACCTCTAAATTGCTCCTTAATCTCATATTTTTATTCACTTTTGTTCTAGGTTATTTTCTACAATTTTCTTAGTTTAACACAATTTCAAAACCTGGGGCTAATTTGATTGAGTAATTTTAGAATTTTATTCTTTCCCTGTGGTTCGATCCGTACTCACATACATACTACGATTGTATGTCGTGCGCTTGCGGTTTTTATAATGATTAAATTCGGCAGTTTTCTAATCGATAGAAATTCCGTCGCGAACAAATATACATATAATAAATCCACATGCATATGTTTGTATATATAAATGGCTGAGTATATACATAAGTTTGTATATACTATAATATATGTGTATGGTTGTATATTCATATTAATAATACTATATATATAGTTAAGATACACACATATAGATGTGTGTGTGTGTGTGTGTGTGTAATATATATATATATATATTGTTATGTTATTATAAAATAAACTTTATGCAAAACATATATATGAGTTGTTAAGAGAGATAACTCTCATTAATGGCCTTATAAATGCCAAAATAAATAATCTTCAATTACAATTTAGATGTATAATAGATCTAATTTATTATATACCGTATGTGTACTATATATCGAATAATTTATAGATATATGTGTAAAATTTACATATTTAATCATAGCCAGAATAAAGGATTTTTTATACATACAAGGTAATTAAAATTTAGTAAACTAAGTACATATTTTAAATCTTTCCACTGTAAAATAATATATGTACATCTATGTATATTGAAATGTATACATGGCCAAAATAATTATTAAAAAAATTCCTTATTTGAGTTGATAAACATAAAAACCGAAATTTGATTTTTAACTACATGCATAAACAATTTTAGATGTATAAAATTTGCATAATTAAAATCATAGCTAAAATGAATAATTAATGTAACGATCGGGATTTTCGACCGTCGAAAATCAACACTAATACATCCTCAGTATTCACGTGCCGCAAATCCAAGTGCCGCAAATCCAAGTGCCGGAAAACCCGATTGTTAGGGGAAAAAGAAAATAAAGATAGAACAGAATCTCACATGAATGGAATAACATATATTATTTCAATATATAATCTATACAGCGGAAAATTTTGAATACAATATCGGAGTCTAACCTAGATTCAACCTGGACAGTTATAAACCCCTGTCCTTACAAATGCTGATAACCAAACAAAATAAATGCAATATATATGCAGCAGATAATAGAATACATCCATACGTAGACGAAGATCTCCAGCTCTCCTCTGGACATTCCAAGCGTCTTCAACTAAATCTGAAACTACTCGGATCTGACCCGAGTATTTAAAATACCCGGATCAGGCTTGATACACCAGCGTGAGATACTTGATTTATAAATTGATGCCAGTTTAAAATATTTGAAATGAAGGATATCTCATAAGACCACGCCCACACATAAAAATAGATGGGTTTTTACCTTATAATAACCAAATCACTTTTATTCCAAAAAAATGATATTATTTCTAATGACATTCCTTTGAAAACACTTTGCAAATAATATATGAAATAGCCGAAATTGTTACATTAATTAAATTTGACGGCTTACTAGCTACTTTTTAAAAGTAGGTTCTACAATCAAAACCGTAAAGGCAACGTATTGGAATTGGATTTCCAACATGATAGGGAACTAGTGACCGTTCAGACCCGAAAAATCCACGTATAACAGTCCTAGTTCACTCCAGTGGCTTTACACGATCTCCGTCAGCCTCCGAACTATACTACACACTACCATGGAACAACGTATTACTCGTTGGCTTTACATGATCTCCATCAGCCTTCATATCTTTCCATTTCATCATCTTAAGGCAACAGATGCCTTTCATTCCTCATAACCAATAGCCTGAAATATATCCTTCAGACCACATAGTATCCCATACCATTCCTGGGGTGTGAGGCTCGTGAGGGTACACTCCACAAAGTCACACTTTGCTTTCCGCAAAGTCACGCTTTGATCATCACAGCTTCCACTTTGAATGCCACATTGTCATTCCTTTGATCACTATTGATTTTCACGAACATACAACCTATGAGCTCGTACGTCTCAGAGAAGGGTTTTAAGCTAAGAGAATTTGCCTTCTCCGCCACCAAGAAGATGTACATTTGTAAAAGATAACGTTTGTGATCTCAGAAATGTAATGTCAAACATTCGTCTATACAAGTTCGTTCTGGGACTAAATGAAACCGAAGGCACACATCCTACCACATCCTGTCGGGAATTATCCCTAGGATTAGTAGCGATTAGTCCTTACAATCGAAGATTTTCATAACAAAGCACTGTTGCCACAATAAATATATGATATGGTAAAGTTCACCTCGAGGTACTAGTGGCAAGCAGCCCTTCATCATGAAGATCCTTTTCATCAAAAATCATCATCATGTCTTTAGTTTCGAAAGTATACATTGATCGGAGTGGTTTTCGGATACGAGTTACCCAAATCCGACCCCGGTTCCTCCAAACCAATCATCGATACAAAAATGTTAAGTTCACATGTGATTATCAATCATCAATCAATTTAATTCATCTTTTTATTCATTCATAGATATCTCTTAGAGATATATTCATTAAATTATTTCTTTCTCTTTTTTAGAGTATATGGAATCATTAAGCCTCATTTATCAAATCATTTAGTTAATAAAACCTTTTTTAATCTTGAAATAATCCCAAATCCTTCCACCTTTTATTTAGGAAAACATTTCCAAATCATTTCACCTTTTATTTAGGAAAACATTTCCAAATCATTTCATTTAAATCTTAACAAAGATTTCTTAATTCAAAACTCCAAGTTTGATTGAGATAAAACCATAAGGGTGTTAATCCAAATACTAGTAAATATTAAGTGAGCAGAATTTATAGAAATCATCTAATACTACTCAATATCAATCCTCGCATTCAACAAATATTATGGGCGGAATAACGGCGGAATCACCTTTTAAATATCATGAATGGTACAAGTTCCCTTTTCGGGCTTTAACACCGAGTATAAGAAGATCATCTCCATAAAATCAAGTTGTAATTAAATTTGGAAAATTAATTCTTTTTATACTTAACTCGTTTCCGACATTTGGACCTTATCTATCCCTCACCCAGGAAAGAGGCCAGGTGAGCCAGGGCACTGGTTGCTCCTGAACATCTCCTTAGTTTAAGCACCTCACATCCATATCTCACGAATAGAAAAATCCACTCTACTCATCGGCTTTTAGAGCCAAGATTAAACCACTGTTTATAATAGCTTTTTCTTTAATTCATTTATTTGAACTTTCTTCAGTAAGCTAGAAAACCTCCAAATCATTATTAAAACTCTTAATTATTCATTTGAAAGCATTTATAAAAGATTTGGGTAAGAATTGTTAAGTTTAAAACTATATTTCAAAAGTTATAGAAAAGCGCCGCGGAAAGTGCTTTTTAAGCTATATTGATTAAAAACGACATTATATTATTTGAAATTATATTTTTATTACTCAAATCACTTTTAAAACATTTTAAAAGATTTATAAGATTTATTCCACATTTTTAAAACAACATTTCCAAAGAAATCCAATTTTGGATTCCAATCTGCAAATTCAGGATTTTTCAAAAACTTGTTTTACTCATATTTCAAAATTTACTTGAAATCTCGATTTTCTTTCTTCGCTAGAAAACTATGGATATAATAGTTTGGAAAATTCTTATCTCGAAGAATTCCTAGCTATATTCCAACTTTTACACTCGTTTAATTTTTATGGCACGAATTCGCGAACTACCGTTAAGCGACATGCCTATTTTTGACTAAATTTTCATTTACCTTTCAAACTTCACCGAAACACTTTCATATGTTTATAAAACATTTATAAATCATTCTCAAACATTTAAACCAATATTTTTCCATATTAAATCTCTTTTTCACTTTCAAATCATTTTATAATATTATATTATTATAATATTCATTTTCAACCTTTTTATATTTTCAAAACTATTAAGAGGCTAAATAAACTCCATACACATATTATATGAATTCATTTCTATTAATTAACCATTTTATTATGATTTCTCATAATTTATCATAACCAAGTTATCAACCATATCAATTTCCATAAAATCAATCATATATTCATTCAAGTTATCAAACATTCACACTAATCATTAAGAGATTAAATGGTCATATTATCATACTTAAAAATAGTTATAGAGATTATTTATTATTAAATAAACAATGAGTATTCACTTATGGCTCCACTCCACCAATCTTTTCTGTAGCTTCCTGAATCGATTCTAGCAGCACTCCAGCAGCACTTCCTCCTCTTTTTCTTGCTCTGGAGCTTCCCGATCTCCTTCCTTCTTCTTGTAGGGCTCGACCTAGCTCCTATGGAGATGGATGTGCTCGGCCAAAGGAGGAATAGGTGGCGACGTGAGTTGTAGAGAAGATAGGGAGGTGTTTGCACTTGGTTTTGAAGTGGATCGATATTATATACATGTGTATATATATTTTACTAATATTTTGCCATAACTTTTGCTCATTATTTTCTAAGGCATGGAAGCCATTAAAGAAGCTCTTAGGAAGCTTAAGAAGAAGGAAGAAGAAGAAGAATGAAAAGTTGTGTGAAAATGAAGAGAAGATGGTAGGGTATTTATAGAAAAAAAGAGGAGTATAAAGGAAGATACGCATACACCACTTTTTCCAAGCTTCTCCAGCACACTACTCCTTTAAAATACACGTCCATAGCCCCTCCTCCATGTGCATATCACTTCCATCCACTCATGTATGCATATGTTGACTTGTTTAAGCTTAAGGAGGAAGCTTTACTTAAAATACTTATATATTTTATAATATATATGTTTTAAGTGTAAATGTATACATGTATATGTTTATGTGTATGTTAGGGTGTGCATTTATGTGTTATATACGTGTACATGACATATAAACAACGTTGCATTGATTCCGAACAACTTTCGTTCGATAAACCGTTGCCAATCGGAGAACCGATTCCCGGTCACATTTTCACTTATAATTTAAATTACATATATTTGTAAATAAAATTTGAAAATAAATTTCTTATCATTTTAAATTAATTAAAATGATCATATTTTAATTATAAAACAATATAAATTCATATTAACTATTATTTACAAAAAATGCAATTATATTGATAAATCGATATCGATTTTTCCATATATTTTCAAATCAAATATATCTCTTTATAAAACTATTATATATGATTTGTTATCACTTTATAACTATTCAAAATGAAATATAACCTTTATAAAATCATTATTTTCATAATTTATAATAATTGTTTGAACATTAAATCTTAATTTAATTTAATAAATCAATTATCATATTTAAGGGCATTATTAACAATGTTTAAAACACATTTTTTTTTCAAAAAAAAATCAATTGATTTTAATTCATATTCTTGTTTAATTATAAAAATAAGTATATATATCCAGCTCCGTGCACGATGTTTTACGATTATAGAGCTGGTTATTGTTAAAAAAGTTTCTAACCATTTATCGATTTAGATTTCGAGGAAAATATTTTTGTAAATAATTATTCAAAATAAAATTACTATTACTTATTATCACTCAAAACAATATTATTTGTATTATCAACCTTTTATTTAAAAATAAATACAATTTATCAAAGTGATAAATTAGCGGGTCGTTACAGACTTCCCCCCTTAAAAGAATTTCGTCCCGGAAATTACCCCAAAACAAAGCCCTAAAGTTATTTGCCCAAAATATATTTATTTTTAAACTTACATGCATATGATGTACACAGATCATCCGTACACAATATCTGATTCGATCTACTATTCGAATTCATATCTTACTTCCGAACTAGTATTGAACCCCCGATCCTTTAGTGCGAACTCTGACTAGGCTTTCTGATCATAACTTTAGTTCTCCTTGCATAACTCTCAACTATGATAGAAAACTTAAGCATCCAACCATAAACCCTCATCAATGTTCGTCGTCAAGAATCGAGTGATAAATTCTTTTTCAGATAAGTGTTAAACACGTCAAATTCTGCGCTCGAATCTTAGATTAATTCGTGTAACGAAATAACCCATTTACTTCGTATTTATTTATTAATCTTTCAAAAATATTTATGAAAACATTTCATGCACTTCCATTCTTTTTTTCCAATTTTTTATAAATATAACCATTTTACATTTTATTTCCGAATATTTCTTAATGGTTTATGAAAACTATTTTTCGAAATAATTCATTAAAGTGATAAATCACCATAAACTTCCTTTAACTAATATAAAATGTGAAAACATTCTTTATTTAGTTAAAACTTTCTTTATAATTAACACTCCTTTATCAATTAAACTTCCTTTATACATATATATTCTCTTAACTTACCAATTTTAATACTTAAAAGGTATTTATAAACTTATTCAAATGTTTTAAGTATGTTCATAATTTACTTAACAAGTTTTATTTACTTTTAAAATATAATCAAAGAGATTAAAACAACTACCACCAGAACATTATTAAAATGAACTTCTCTTTTTATAATATGATAACTATAATATTTTCCATCTTTTTGTAAAAGACTCAAATACTTGTTATTATCTTTAAAATCCCATTATTAAAGATCTAAATTTACCCATAAGATTTCTTCAAAATATTTATTCACAAAAATATTTCTATCTTTTTCCAAAAGAAATCAATTATCCTTCATTTGGAAAAATACCATTATAATTCTTATTTCAAAATTCCTTTGAAATTTCTTTGTTAATAAATCTCCTTAAAATTTAATTCCAAACTTATTTTATACTACACAGCTTTCCCTTTATACTTTTTCAAAACATTAGGATATGAATTCTTAATTCCATCTTTCTCAAACATCATTTTATTTTTGCTAATTACTCTTTCTTTTATAAAATATACTTTTACAAAATATATTATTAAATGATTTCTTAATAAACACTTTTTATAAAGACCCTTCTTTATATTATATAATCTTTTTATTTCAAAATATCTTATTAAATTTGATCGGATATAAGATAGAAGAAGTGCTCTGAGAGGATAATCCAAAGAGAAGTTTAATTAACATCATATTTATACATCCATTCCTAGTTGTATTACAAACTTTTAGGAATAACTCCATAGGGAATACAGCTTATCATCCATCACCATCTTATATATAGATACTTGAACTGCTGTATATACTATTCTTAGATCCCTTTTTGAGGTAGACGGTAATTTATCTTTGAGACCCTAAGTCAGCCACCTTCATTGTTGGACAGTCTTTCATTAAGTGTTTACCCTAGTAGCACCAAATGCATGTCCGAGGACATTCTTTGGCCATATTTCCTAGTCCCTTGCAACGATAGCAACCCTTTACCTTCCCTGACTGTACTATGGGTTTCTTCTTTGTTTGAGGGCACCCACGTAGAAAATGTCCTTGCCTTTTACACTTGTAACAGAATATATCAACCCTAAAAGATTTTTGTTTCTTCTTTTTCTCTACTCTCCTTTTATCCCTTTCCTCTTCTTTCTTATTCTTACATAGAACTTCATAATGTCCTTCTTTACCGCATCTGTAATAGAAGATGCTGGCATAAGATCCTAGTTTTAATTTCTTTTCTGCCTCTTCTGCTGCACATGCTCTTCGTGCCTGCTTTGGAGTCATCCAAAAATCTTTCCCCGAAAAATAAGACATCCTGACCTAAGTGATATACCAAGATGTCATTAGAAGGTTTATACCGTACCGTTTATTTCTTAACCTAAAACCTTTTGTCCAAATAACATAATTCAACTTGTTCGGATTTTGAACTTGCCTTGATCATATAACAACAAGGAGAATAATGTGCCAAGTGTTCGATACCGTTCGCCCAAGCCAACATATGATCGATACTTAGAAATTTTATTCCAATCATCATCAAATAGTTCAAGGCCTTATTCTTGGAACTTTCCAAAGGGAAAACGTCTTATAAATTTCAAATTATACTTTTGTATATATAAAATATACTTCTTTTAAAATGGTGTTTCGATTTGCTTTGTTAAGTGTTTAGAAATCCCTATCGATAACGGTGATCAGGCGCATTGACCAGAATCTAAAAACCACTCAACAGATAAATCAACACAAAATAGTTTTTATATCAAATAACAAATATGCGTTCATATGTGTAGTACTCTCAAAACTTTGTCTAGAGTGTTACTAACCCTATCTCAAATGAGTCACTCATTCCCAGTATCACTAGCCATGTCTGTAATGAGTTTTACCCCAACAAAGCCTAGATGTTCGCTTAACCTAAGCTCTGATACCAAATGTAACGACCAGGATTTTCGATTCACGAAAATCGACACTAATACATCCTCATATTCACGTGCCGCAAATCCAAGTGCTGAAGAACCCGATTCTTAGAGGAAAAAGAAAATAAAGATAGAATAGAATCTCACACGAATGGAATAATATATATTATTTCAATATATAATCTTTACAGCGGAAAATTTTGAATACAATATCAGAGTCTAACCTAGATTCAGCTTGGACAGTTATAAACCCCTGTCCTTACAAATGTTGACAACCAAACAAAACAAATGCAATGTATATGCAGCGGATAATAGAATACGTCCATACGTAGATGAAGATCTCTAGCTCTCCTCTGGAAACTCCAAGCATCTTCAACTAAACCAGAAACTACTCGGATCTGACCCGAGTACTTAAAATACCTGGATCAGGCTTGATAGACCAGCGTGAGATACTCGATTTATAAATTGATGCCAGTTTAAAACCTTTGAAAAGAAGGATATCTCATAAGACCATGTCCACACAAAAAAATGAACGGGTTTTTACCTTATGATAACCAAATCACTTTTATACCAAAATAATTTGATATTATTTCTAATGACATTTCTTTGAAAACACTTTTCAAATAATATATGAAATAGCCGAAATTGTTACATTGATTAAATTTGACGGCTAACTAGCTACTTTTTATAAGTAGGTTCTACAATCAAAACCTTAAAGGGAACGTATTGAAATTGGATTTCCAACATGATAGGGAACTTGTGACCATTCAGACCCAAAAAATCCACATATAACAGTCCTAGTTCACTCCAGTGGCTTTACACAATCTTTGTCAGCCTCCGAACTATACTGCACACTACCATGGAACAACGTATTACTCGGTGGCTTTACACGATCTCCATCAACCTCCATACCTTTCCATTGCATCATCTTAAGGCAACACATGCCTTTCATTCCTCATAACTAATAGCTCGAAATATGTCCTTCAAACCACAGAGTATCCCATACCATTCTTGGGGTGTGAGGCTAGGCTCCACAAAGCCACACTTTGCTTTCCGCAAAGTAACACTTTGATCATCACAGCTTCCACTTTGAATGCCACATTGCCATTCCTTTGATCACTATTGACTTTCATGAACATACAACCTCTAAGCTCATACATCTCAAAGAAGGGTGTTAAGCCAAGAAAAGTTGCCTTCTCCACCACCAAGCAGATGTACGTTTGTAAAAGTCAAGTTTGTGAGCTCAGAAATTCAATGTCAGACATTCGTCCAAACAAGTTCGTTCTGGGACTGAATGAAACCAGAGGCACACCTCCTACCACGTCCTGTTGGGAATTATCCCTAGGATTAGTAGCGATTAGTCCTTGCAATCGAAGATTTTCATAAAAGAGCACTGTTGTCACCATAAATATATGATATGGTAAATTTCACCTCAAGGGACTAGTGGCAAGCAGCCCTTGATCATGAAGATCCTTTTCTTCAAAAATCATCATCATCATGTCTTCACTTCCGAACGTATACTTTGGTTCGGAGTGGATTTCGGACAGGAGTTACCCAAATCAGACCCCGGTTCCTCCAAACCAATCATCGATAAAAAGATGTTAAGTTCACATGTAATTATCCATCATCAATCAATTTAACTCATCTTATTATTCATTCATAGATATCTCTTAGAAATATATTCATTAAATTATTTCTTTCTCTTTTTCAGAGTATATGGAATCATTAAGCCTCATTTATCAAATCATTTGGTTAATAAAACCTTTTTTAATCTTGAAATAATCCCAAATCCTTCCACCTTTTATTTAGGAAAACATTTCCAAATCATTTCACCTTTTATTTAGGAAAAACATTTCCAAATCATTTCATTTAAATCTTAGCAAATATTTCTTAATTCAAAACTCCAAATTTGATTGAGATAAAACCATGAGGGTGTTAATCCAAATACCAGTAAATATTAAGTGAGCAGAATCTATAGAAATCATCTAATTCTACTTGATATCAAACCCCGTATTCAACAAATACTATGTGCGAAATAACAGAGAAATCACCTTTTAAATTTCAAGAATAGTACGAGTTCCCTCTTCAGGCTTTAACACCGAGTACAAGAAGATCATCTCCATAAAATCAAGTTGTAATTAAATTTAGAAAATTAAATCTTTTTATACTTAACCCGTTTCCGACATTGCGACCTTATTTGTCCCTCGCCCAGGAAAGAGACCTGGTGAGCCAAGCCACTGGTTGCTCCTGAACATCTCCTTAGTTTAAGCACCTCACATCCGGATCTCACGAAAAGAAAAATCTAATCTACTCGTCGGCTTTAAGAGCCAAGATTAAACCACTGTTTATAATAGCTTTTTCTTTAATTCATTTATTTGAACTTTCTTCAGTAAGCTAGAAAACCTCTAAATCATTATTAAAACTCTTAATTATTCATTTGAAACCTTTATAAAAGATTTGGGTAAGAATTGTTAAGTTTAAAACTATATTTCAAAAGTTATAGAAAAGTGCTGCTAAAAGTGCTTTTTAAGCTATATTGGTTAAAACGACTTTTTATTACTTGAAAATTTATTTTTATTACTCAAATCGCTTTTAAAACATTTTAAAAGATTTATTCCACATTTTTAAACAATTTAAAACATCATTTCCAAATAAATCAAGTTTTGGATTCTGAGCTACAAATTAGGGATTGTTCAAAATCTTGTTTTACTCATATTTCAAAATCTACTTATCGAAATCTCGATTTTCTTTCTTCGTTGGAAAACTATGGATATAATACTTCAGAAAATTCTTATCTCGAAGAATTCCGAGATATATTCCAACTTTTACACTCGTTTGACTTTCATATGTTTGTAAAACATTTATAAATCATTTCCAAACATTTAAACCAATATTTTTCCATATTAAGTCTCTTTTTCACTTTCAAAATATTTTATAATATTATATTATTATAATATTCATTTTCAACCTTTTTATATTTTCAAAACCATTAAGAGGCTAAATAAACTCCATACACATATTATATGAATTCATTTCTATTAATTAACCATTTTATTATGATTTCTCATAATTTATCACAACTAGTTATCAACCATATCAACATCCATAAAATCAACCATATAATTATTCAAGTTATCAAACATTCACACAAATCATTAAAAAATTAAATGGTCATACTTAAAAATAGTTATAGAGATTATTTATTATTGAATAAACAATGAGTACTCACTTATGGCTCCACTCCACCAATCTTTTCCGTAGCTTCCTAAATCGATTCTGGCAGCACTCCGGCAGCACTTCCTCCTCTTTTTCTTGCTTCGAAGCTTCCCGATCTCATTCCTTCTTCTTGTAGGGCTCGACCTAGCTTCTTTGGAGGTGGATGTGCTCGACCAAAGGAGGAATAGGTGGTGGCATGAGTTGTAGAGAAGATATAGAGGTGTTTGCACTTGGTTTAGAAGTGGATCGATATTATATACATGTGTATATATATTTTGCTAATATTTTGCCATAACTTTTGCTCATTATTTTTTAAGGCATAGAAGCCAATAAAGAATCTCTTAGGAAGCTTAAGAAGAAGGAAGAAGAAGAATGAAAAGTTATGTGAAAATGAACAGAAGATGGTAGGGTATTTATAGGAAAAAAGAGGAGTATAAAGGAAGATATACATACACCACTTTTTCCAAGCTTCTCCAACACACTACTCCTCTAAAATACACGGCCATAGCCCTTCCCTCATGTGCACATCACTTTCATCCACTCATGTATGCATATGTTGACTTGTTTAAGCTTAAGGAGGAAGCTTTACCTAAAATATCTTATATATTTTATAATATATATATATATATATATATATATATATATATATGTTTAAGTGTATTGTGTACATGTATATGTTTATGTGTATGTTAGGGTGTGCATTTATGTGTTATATATGTGCATATAAACAAAGTTGCATAGATTCCGAACAACTTTTGTTCGATACACCGTTGCCAATCGGAGAACCGATTCCTAGTCACATATTCACTTATAATTTAAATTACATATATTTGTAAATAAAATTTAAAAATAAATTTATTATCATTTTAAATTAATTAAAATGATCATATTTGAATTATAAAACAATATAAATTCATATTAACGATTTAACAAAAATTGCTATTATACCGATAAAGCGATATCGATTTTTCCTTATATTTTCAAATAAAATATATCTCTTTATAAAACTATTATTTATGATTTGTTATAACTTTATAACTATTCAAAATGAATTATAACCTTTATAAAATCATTATTTGCATAATTTATGATACTTATTTGATCATTAAACCTCAATTTAATTTAATAAATCAATTATCATATTTAAGGGCATTATTAACAATGTTTAAAACACAATTAAAAAAATGAATTGATTTTAATTCATATTCTTGTTTAATTATAAAAATAAATGTATGTATCTAGCTCCGTGCACGACGTATTACGATTATAGACCTGGTTATTGATAAAACAGTTTTCAGTCATTTATCGATTTAGATTTCGAAGAAAATATTTTTGTAAATATTTATCTAAAATAAAATTACTATTACTTATTATCACTTAAAATAATATTATTTGTATTATCAACCTTTTATTTAAAAATAAATACAATTTATCAAAGTGATAAATTGGCGGGTCATTACAATTAATTATTTACATATACATACATATTAAAATTTGACATCAAATAAAATATAATGTATGATGTGTAACGCCCCACTCCAAGACCCTCATTAGCAAAGAGAATCACAGAGGTGATTCCGTCTGCTAATGTGGAGAATAGAGAATAATAGGAGCGACCAAATGTAACTATACTATAACTATCTACCGAATACGTCGAAAGGTGGAATCTATTTAAATTTTTCTCAATCAGGTGGTTCGACATATTCGGTAAATACTTATAACGAAATTACAAATGGCTAAAGATCTATCAGGACAAAGCATAATAATATAATGAAATAGCATCGCAGAATAGTATCACATAACAGCACAGAGTCTCAGAACAATACATCGTCAATACAGATCCAAATACTATAAGTGGGTACAAAGCCACTTCCCATACATGTGAGTCAAAAATATGTACATATCAAAGTCTGAATAATAACAGAGTAGCGGAACAGTGGACAAATAAAAGCGCTATTTATCAGCATAGCAGATAATGTCCAAGCGAAAGCACAGAAGCTAAGTCCAGAGACCTAACCTGAAACAACTCGGTCTGACCCGAGTGAAAAACACTCGGGTCAGGCTAGCTAAACAATCAGTAATAACTGAGATATATAATAGTGCGGTACATAAATGAAACAGTACTTTTCCTAAGAGAAGAGTATTTTGGACCACATGAATATAATGACGGTCCCTAATCATCAATCAACAGTAAAAATCTCCAAAGAGAATATCAGCACCAAAGTGTTGAATAAATAAAATCGCCTCATATCATCGGCGTAGCCAAAGCTATATAAAGTTGCCCATAGGCAATAATCCCAAGAGTGACCAGAGTCAGTAATCAATGCGCAAGCAAAGATCGATGCTCCAAAGAGCAATGGGGATATACTGAAAAGTCAATGAAATCAAACACTGAAATGCAGTGTCCAGAGACACTGTGAATCCACAAGGTAATCGCACTTACATCGTATGGTTCCATAGAACCAACACCGAATGGCGGTACTCGAATGGATATAAAAATCATCAGATAATACAAGTATAGCACGTGCACCGACCGGAGTCGTTATTGCCAAGTACTGTAGAGTTGTGATCGATCACTCGCACAGATGCGGAACGCGCGAGACGGCGAGATCCTTCCCAGAAGGATAAAGGCCGAAAGGCACATGCCGAAAAAAAAACTGCTCCATAGAACAGGTGTCCAGAGACGGTTGCCCAGAGGCGTGGTGACCCGGAGGTCCAGTACTGGCCGCCCAGAGGCTAATGTGTCACCAACTTCTTGGAGAGGAACCCGTAAAGTGTTAACAATGAGTCTCATACCCCACGTTCGCACTAAACGGTTTACTAACCAATAGAAAGCTCACATTCCAAACAATAAAAAGTCCACCTCGTATCATCGGTAAACTAGACCCAAAGGTCAAAACGATCAATCGAATAGGTTGGGGATTAACCGGAAAGAAAATACACACGGTTCCATAGGCCGGAGATTTCCTAACCGTTTAAGCACCTTTCCACTTCGCTCGACGTGCTAAAAAGTGAGTGTGAGATTTTTATTATAGAAAATAATGGTTCGAAACGGATTTATAATTGATTTTGAGAACACTTTAAAACGGCTTTTGAAAACTCTCCTATTATGGAGTAAATAGTTTACTAATTAAAAGTAACATTATATAATAATTTCGAAAGCCATTTAGGAGTGAAAAATCCTTTGAAAATAATTCATAAAACCCGTATACGAAATCTAGAGACAGATCTCAAAGAAATCGAAAAATCAGAGAATCACTGAAAACCAATATTCGTGTTGGAAAATATTCCGAATGGTTGTGAACCAAATTCGACAATTTCTGATTAGCAATTGAAGCCCAAGGGTTCATTGCAAAATCAATCAATTTGAAGCGGTTGCACCAAAATGGTGCAACCCGGACTCGGTTGCACCAAAATGGTGCAACCGGTGGGTCGGAACCCGGCTGCACCCAATGGGTGCAGCCCATTCCGTAGAAGCCGGCTGCACCGCATGGTGCAGCCCATTTCTGTGAACCAGGCTGCACCATGCGGTGCAGCTGGTTCAGTCAAGCCCCAGCCCGCCTGGGCTGGGGAAGTAATAGCAAGCCCCAGCCCATGCGGGCTGGGGAGGAGTTGCAAGCCCCAGCCCGCATGGGCTGGGGAGAGGTTGCAAACCCCAGCCCGCATGGGCCGGGGAGATGTTGCAAGCCCCAGCCCATGCGGGCTGGGGTTTAGTCAAGCCCCAGCCCGCCTGGGCTGGGGAATTAGCAAGCCCCAGCCCATGCGGGCTGGGGTTCAGTCAAGCCCCAACCCGCCTGGGCTGGGGAATTATCAAGCCCCAGCCCATGCGGGCTGGGGAGAATAGCGGGCCGCACAGTGCGGACCCGCGCTGTTCCTGCGCGCCAGCCCACTAAGTGCTGGCCTGCTACCGGCTAGCCCAACCGGGCTAGCCTACTGCGCCCGGGCAGCAGCCTGGGTGCAACCCAGGCCTGCCCTGGGGCACTCAGACCACTGTTTCTGCCTGTTTTCAGGCTGAAACATTCCAGCCAGCTCAAAATGCTGGTTTTTGTGATTTTGGGGTGTTTTTTTCAAGTTTTTGGCATCAAATTTCACCAATATCAATCACTAACTACCCTATTATGATTACTACACTATATTAAAGGGAACAAAGGGCCAAAGCTTAACATTACCTTAGAAAGCAATATCACAAGCACCTTATGTGCACACCCCAAATGAAAGCAAAGATGATCAAAGAGCTATGATTCACATGTTACATAATAAAACATGTGTTACTAACTGATTACTGAAATCAAAAGATGATTAAACACATATTAGAAGAGGTTGTTAGCAATATACCTCTCTAGAAAGCAACAAAGACCACTATAGCATCAACCCAAGTTAGCAAAAGATGATTAGGAGGCTATAAGATCAAAAAAACACATAAAACATGTGTTACCAATTAAATTTCAGAAATTAGAGAGATATAAAAACGGATTTGAGGTGGGTATTTTCATTACCTTTGCATAGAATGACTTGCATAAGCTAAAACTAGAAGGAGATGAAGATAGAGGCCATTTTTGTTAAGAAAGCTTTAGGAAATGATTAGGGTTTTGATTAGGGATGAATGAATGAGGTTAGGAGAGTTTGAGATAATTTATAGAGGAGGTTTAGGGTGGGTTATTGGGCTAGGTTTAGTAACCCAATAAGAAGAGAGTTATTTACATATTTCCAAAAATTAGTCTAAGTGTTTATATATGTTTATAAAACTCAGTTTTCTTATCCAAACCCGTTTTAAAATCTCTCCTAAAATATTTAACTTTCCAAAAATAACATTTTATCCTTATTTTAAAATCCCATATTTCCCATTTAATTAAAATGGCCTTTTTCAAATAAATTTTTGTTATTCCAAATCCTTTTATGCTTCATTAAAATAAATAAAAATCCTAACTTTTATTTATTAATTGGTAATGCAAATCCCGGGTTGTTATAGACTCCCCCTTAAGAAAATAGCATCCCCGCAATTCCTTAAGATAGATGTCGTCTATAACGTCAAATCCACAAAAGAAGTGATGGTGATAAAATAGAGAATTCTCACCCGTAGAAGAAGATGGGAGAAAGCCAGGATAAGAGCGCTCGATAGATTCTCTGGTCTCCCAAGTGCAGTCCTTAGGATTTGGTGACCATTGAATCTTCACGAGTGGAACCTCTTTGTTGCGAAGGCGTCTAACCTTCGAATCAAGCACACGAAGAGGTTGCTGCTCCAAAGATAAATCAGTTAAGATCTCTAAATCAGGCACAGCACGCGGCTCAATGATAGAATCAGGATCGCGGACACACATGCGAAGCTGGGAAACATGGAACACGTCGTGTATTCCAAAGAAGTGAGCAGGTAGAGCCACACGATAAGCAACGGGGCCGATGCGTTCCGTAATAGGAAATGGTCCAACATAGCGAGGAGCCAACTTCCCTGTAGAGCTGAAACGCACAACCCCCTTCATGGGAGAGACCCGAATAAAGACAGAATCGCCAATGGAGAACTCAAGAGGCTTCCTACGGTTGTCCGCGTAGGATTTCTGGCGGTCCCGTGCCTCTCTCATTCTCTGACGGATAAGAACAATCTTCTTAGAAGATTCCCGAACTGAATCAGGACCAAGAATGAGCTTCTCGCCAGATTCTAACCAACAAGCAGGAGAGCGACATGGCCTTCCGTATAGAGCCTCGAAAGGTGCCATGCCAATACTAGACTGATAGCTGTTGTTGTAGGAGAACTCTACGAGAGGTAAGTGATCCTCCCAACTACCCCCAAAATCCAGAATACAACAGCGCAAAAGATCCTCCAAAACACGATTCAGCCTCTCAGTCTGACCGTCAGTCTGAGGGTGATAAGCAGTAGAGAGGTTCAGCTTTGTGCCCAAAGCTGACTGTAGGCACATCCAGAAGTGACTAGTGAAAATAGTGTCTCGATCACAGACGATAAAGCTAGGAATGCCATGAAGTCGAACGACTTCCTTCACATATAGCTTGGCAAGCTGAGGAGCAGTCCGAGTGGACTTAATAGGAATGAAATGAGCTGATTTGGTCAAGCGATCGACGATGACCCAAATAGAAGTATGGCCTGACCTCGATCGAGGCAGACCGTCAATAAAATCCATGGATATCTGATCCCATTTCCACAATGGAATCTCTAGCGGCTGAAGAAGACCAGATGGATGTTGATGCTCAGCTTTGATCTGTTGACAAGTCATGCAACGGCTTACATAACTTGCAACATCACTCTTCATGCCCTCCCAATAAAATAGGCGACACATGTCAGCATACATCTTACTCGACCCGGGATGTATAGTGTACTTAGTGCGATGACACTCGTCTAGAATGTCGTGCCTAAGTGATAAATCAGATGGTACCAAAATACGGTTCTTCCTGCGAAGACACCGATGAGAATCAATAGAATAATTCGACAATGTCTCATCACTAGATCCCGACTCAAGGAGATGAATATATCGCAACAAGTCTGGATCCTGCCACTGAGCATGGGCAATGCGATCCAATAGAATAGGTCGAGCTTCCAAGCTGAATAGCAAGATCTGAGGATCAGAAGACGGAGCTCGATTTCGAATATCACACATAGAAAGAGTCTCAAGAATATCCCACTCGGCTATCATCATAGAAACTAATGCCAAGTGTTTGCGACTGAGTGCATCAGCCACACGATTACCCTTGCCAGGGGTATACTGAATGTCTAAGTCATATGAGGCGAGAAACTCAAGCCATCGCTGCTGCCTCATATTGAGATCCTTCTGACTGAATAAATATTTCAGCGACTTGTGATCGGTGTAAAGAGTGAAGCGTTCGCCTAATAGAAAGTGACGCCACGTCTTCAAAGCAAAGACGATAGCTGCCAACTCAAGATCATGAGTCGGATAGCGAACCTCATTCGGACGTAGCTGCCTAGAAGCATAAGCAACTACCCGATCCTTCTGCATAAGCACAGCACCGAGGCCGCGACCACAAGCGTCGGTGTAAACAACAAGATCCTGGTTACTCTCAGGAACCACAAGGATAAGAGCATGAGTGAGAAGTTCCTTCAATCGCTGGAAAGAAACTTCACACTTATCAGACCAAATAAAGCGAACCCCCTTACGAGTCAGAGTCGTGAGGGGAAGTGCAACACGAGAGAAATCCTTGATAAATCGACGATAATAACCTGCCAGACCAAGGAAGCTGCGAATATCATGAACGTTCTCAGGCTGCTTCCAATTCTGAATAGCTTCAATCTTGACAGGATCAACAGAAATACCCTCAGAAGAAACAATATGACCCAAGAACTTGACCTTACTCTCCCAGAAATGGCACTTGGAGAGCTTGGCCCTAAGCTGATGCTGACGAAGAGTATCCAAGACGATCCGCAGATGCCGAGCATGCTCTGCCTCAGATCTAGAATAAACAAGAATATCGTCGATGAAAACTAGAACGAATCTATCAATGTATTGCCGGAATACTCGATTCATGAGATCGACGAAGAAAGCCGGAGCGTTCGTCAAGCCGAACGGCATGACCAACCACTCAAAAGAACCATAACGAGTGCGAAATGCTGTAAGAGGAATGCTGTCTTCCGCGACTCGTAGCTGATGGAATCCGGTGGCAAGGTCAAGCTGAGAGAAGACCTTCGCACCGCTCAATTGGTCAAACATGTCGTCTATCCGAGGAAGTGGGTAGCGATTTCTGATGGTCAGCTCATTGAGCTTGCGATAGTCAATGCAAAGCCTAAGAGAGCCATCAGCCTTCTTAACGAAGACCACAGCAGCACCCCATGGCGAAGAACTGGATCGGATGAACTGCTTCGCTTCAAGCTCAACTAACTGCTTCCTGAGTTCCTCATTCTCCTTAGTAGACATTCTCATAGGAGGACGCCCAACTGGATGAGAGCCTGGAATGAGATCGATGCGGAACTCAATAGCTCGCTTTGGCGGCAGTCCGGATACTGGCTCGAATACGTCGGGAAAATCTCGAACAATAGGAATACAAGATAAGTTCAAATCCTCATCTCGTGAATCGAGAGAAAATAAAGTAATATCAGAAAGCCCAACATCTTGGAGAACAATAGCTAACGGAGAGGACGAGTCAGGGTGGTGAATGAATAATATCCGCTCCGAACAAATAATTTTGGCGTCGTGCTGAACGAGCCAATCCATGCCAAGAATCATATCAAAGCCCAAACACTCCATAACGTGGAGATTTGCATGGAAAGAAAAACCGCAAAGATCAATATCTATATTCTCACAGAGCAAGCTAAGGGTCGTGGATCCACCAATGGGATTCACAATCCTTAGTGAAGAAACCAGACAAGTAACATCCAAGGATAATGCATCTACTAGCTCCTTTGATACGAATGAGTGAGAGGCACCCTTATCAAAAAGAACTCTAATAGATCTACCATGAAATAAAATAGAGCCTTCAAGAACGGAAGGATGTGTACCTTTAGGCTGAGCAGAAGTGGTAGGAGCCTTGGCAGCATTAAGCCTGCCAGGCTTGGCACTAGCTGGAGCAATAGGACAAGCGGAGATCCTGTGTCCCTCCTTCTTGCAGAAGGTGCAATAGAGAGGTTTGGGACACTCTCGAATAAAGTGATCTGGAGAACCGCAGTTGAAGCATTTCTTTGGAGGACGTGTCCCACTAGGCTGAGCAGGAGTCTGGGACTGAGGACAAGTCTGAGGCTGAGTCTGAACAGCAGAACTGCCAGTCTTCTTCTTCTTGTTCCAAGGCTTGGTCTTCTGAAATGGACCCCGCTTCTGATTGGGGGTTTTTGGAACCCTCACCATCCCCATCGCTATGCTCCATCTCGACTGACTCAAGATGTAGAGCTGCATCGACTAGCTTCTCGAATGAGAGCTCAAGTTGTAGCATAAGCTACCTCTTCAGATATTTCTTCAAGCCCTCAACAAATTTGAGGTTCCTCTTATAAGGAGTAGCAATTAACTCAAGGCCGTACTTGGACAGGGCCTCGAAGGAAGAGACATAATCGGTTACAGAGGACTTCCCCTGCTTGAGATCAAGAAAGCGGCGAGCAAGGGAGTTCTTCTCTGACTCTGGGATGAATTTGAGCTCAAATCTCTCACGAAACTGAGCCCAAGTAAGTGTGGTCTCATCGATCTCGGCAATAAGGAGTTCGTACCAATCAAGGGCACGACTCTGAAGCTGACTGGAAGCAATAAGAACACGGTCATGATCCAGGATATCCATACGAGTGAAAATGCGCTCGCATACCCGAATCCAAGCCTGGACCTCTAAGACAGTCTTGGAGCCACTGAACGGCTTCCCTTCGAGATGAGTAAAATCACTGCAGAGACGCGCAAAAGCAGACTTGCGCGGAGCATCAGCAACTGGGGCTGGAGACTGAGAATGAGACTGGGAGGTCCGAACCAGCTCCATGATCTGGTCGGTGGTCATGAACACGCCCTCTTGATGAGTGTTGCTGGACTTCCTAGTTGCACTGGTCTGACATGTGGTTCTCCCTCTTCCCCTTCCAGACATACTGAAAGTCAATTGGGAATTAGAGTTAGACATGATTCAATGATAGATAATTAATTAAGGAAGACTACGGAATATAACGGATTCCTAAACATATTCCTAACTTATCTATCAATAAACCTAAGGAAGGGATTTGATTTAATTCGGATCTAATTAAAATGTATTGTACTAAGTGTATGTGTTCTGTGTTTATTATACTTATTCCTGAAACCAGGCTCTGATACCAAACTGTAACGCCCCACTCCAAGACCCTCATTAGCAAAGAGAATCACGGAGGTGATTCCGTCTGCTAATGCGGAGAATAGATAATAATAGGAGCGACCAAATGTAACTATACTATAACTATCTACCGAATACGTCGAAAGGTGGAATCTATTTAAATTTTTCTCAATCAGGTGGTTCGACATATTCGGTAAATACTTATAACGAAATTACAAATGGCTAAAGATCTATCAGGACAAAGCATAATAATATAATGAAATAGCATCGCAGAACAGTATCACATAACAGCACAGAGTCTCAGAACAATACATCGTCAATACAGATCCAAATACTATAAGTGGGTACAAAGCCACTGCCCACACATGTAAGTCAAAAATATGTACATATCAAAGTCTGAATAATAACAGAGTAGCGGAATAGTGGACAAATAAAAGCGCTATCTATCAGCATAGCAGATAATGTCCAAGCGGAAGCACAGAAGCTAAGTCCAGAGACCTAACCTGAAACAACTCGGTCTGACCCGAGCGAAAAACACTCGGGTCAGGCTAGCTAAACAATCAGTAATAACTGAGATATATAATAGTGCGGTACATAAATGAAACAGTACTTTTCCTAAGAGAAGAGTATTTTGGACCACATGAATATAATGATGGTCCCTAATCATCAATCAACAGTAAAAATTTCCAAAGAGAATATCAGCACCAAAGTGTTGAATAAATAAAATCGCCTCATATCATCGGCGTAGCCAAAGCTATATAAAGTTGCCCATAGGCAATAATCCCATGAGTGACCAGAGTCTGTAATCAATTCCCAAGCAAAGATCGATGCTCCAAAGAGCAATGGGGATATACTGAAAAGTCAATGAAATCAAACACTGAAAAGCAGTGTCCAGAGACACTATGAATCCATAAGGTAATCGCACTTACATCGTATGGTTCCATAGAACCAACACCGAATGGCGGTACTCGAATGGATATAAAAATCATCAGATAATACAAGTATAGCACGTGCACCGACTGGAGTCGTTATTGCCAAGTACTGTAGAGTTGTGATCGATCACTCACACAGATGTGGAACACGCGAGACGGCGAGATCCTTCCCAGAAGGATAAAGGCCTAGAGGCACATGCCGAGAAAAAAAACTGCTCCATAGAACAGGTGTCCAGAGACGGTTGCCCAGAGGCGTGGTGACCTAGAGGTCCAGTACTGGCTGCCCAGAGGCTAATGTGTCACCAACTTCTTGGAGAGGAACCCGTAAAGTGTTAACAATGAGTCCCATACCCCACGTTCGCACTAAACGGTTTACTAACCAATAGCAAGCTCACATTCCAAACAATAAAAATTCCACCTCGTATCATCGGTAAACTAGACCCAAAGGTCAAAACGATCAATCGAATAGGTCGGGGATTAACCGGAAAGAAAATACACACGGTTCCATAGGCCGGAGATTTCCTAACCGTTTAAGCACCTTTCCACTTCCCTCGACGTGCTAAAAAGTGAGTGTGAGATTTTTATTATAGAAAATAATGGTTTGAAACGGATTTATAATTGATTTTGAGAACACTTTAAAACGGCTTTTGAAAACTCTCCTATTATGGAGTAAATAGTTTACTAATTAAAAATAACATTATATAATAATTTCGAAAGCCATTTAGGAGTGAAAAATCCTTTGAAAATAATTCATAAAACCCGTGTACAAAATCTAGAGACAGATCTCAAAGAAATCGAAAAATCAGAGAATCACTGAAAACCAATATTCGTGTTGGAAAATATTCCGAATGGTTGTGAACCAAAGTTCGACAATTTCTGATTAGCAATTGAAGCCCAAGGGTTCATTGCAAAAACAATCAATTTGAAGCGGTTGCACCAAAATGGTGCAACCCAGACTCGGTTGCACCAAAATGGTGCAACCGGTGGGTCGGAACCCGGCTGCACCCAATGGGTGCAGCCCATTCCATAGAAGCCGGCTGCACCGCATGGTGCAGCCCGTTTCTGTGAACCAGGCTGCACCATGCGGTGCAGTTGGTTCAGTCAAGCCCCAGCCCGCCTGGGCTAGGGAAGTAATATCAAGCCCCAGCCCATGCGGGCTGGGGAGAAGTTGCAAGCCCCAGCCCGCATGGGCTGGGGAGAGGTTGCAAGCCCCAGCCCGCATGGGCTGGGGAGAGGTTGCAAACCCCAGCCCGCATGGGCCGGGGAGATGTTACAAGCCCCAGCCCATGCGGGCTGGGGTTCAGTCAAGCCCCAGCCCGCCTGGGCTGGGGAATTAGCAAGCCCCAGCCCATGCGGGCTGGGGAGAATAGCGGGCCGCACAGTGCGGACCCGCGCTGTTCCTGCGCGCCAGCCCACTAAGGGCTGGCCTGCTACCGGCTAGCCCAACCGGGCTAGCCTGCTGCGCCCGGGCAGCAGCCTGGGTGCAACCCAGGCCTGCCCTGGGGCACTCAGACCACTGTTTCTGCCTGTTTTCAGGCTGAAACATTCCAGCCAGCTCAAAATGCTGGTTTTGGTGATTTTGGGGTGTTTTTTTCAAGTTTTTGGCATCAAATTTCACCAATATCAATCACTAACTACCCTATTATGATTACTACACTATGTTAAAGGGAACAAAGGGCCAAAGCTTAGCATTACCTTAGGAAGCAATATCACAAGCACCTTATGTGCACACCCCAAATGAAAGCAAAGATGATCAAAGAGCTATGATTCACATGTTACATAATAAAACATGTGTTACTAACTGATTACTGAAATCAAAAGATGATTAAACACATATTAGAAGAGGTTTTTAGCAATATACCTCTCTAGAAAGCAACAAAGACCACTATAGCATCAACCCAAGTTAGCAAAAGATGATTAGGAGGCTATAAGATCAAAAAAACACATAAAACATGTGTTACCAATTAAATTTCAAAAATTAGAGAGATATAAAAACGGATTTGAGGTGGGTATTTGCATTACCTTTGCATAGAATGACTTGCATAAGCTAAAACTAGAAGGAGGTGAAGATAGAGGCCATTTTTGTTAAGAAAGCTTTAGGAAATGATTAGGGTTTTGATTAGGGATGAATGAATGAGGTTAGGAGAGTTTGAGATAATTTATAGAGGAGGTTTAGGGTGGGTTATTGGGCTAGGTTTAGTAACCCAATAAGAAGAGAATTATTTACATATTTCCAAAAATTAGTCTAAGTGTTCATATATGTTTATAAAACTCATTTTTCTTATCCAAACCCGTTTTAAAATCTCTCCTAAAATATTTAACTTTCCAAAAATAAAATTTTATCCTTATTTTAAAATCCCATATTTCCCATTTAATTAAAATAGCCTTTTTCAAATAAATTTTTGTTATTCCAAATCCTTTTATGCTTCATTAAAATAAATAAAAATCCTAACTTTTATTTATTAATTGGTAATGCAAATCCTAGGTTGTTACATGATGTGATTAAATCAACACAGAAAAACAAATTTTATTATATACGTATATAATATTTTTAATTTCATTTATAAAATAACATATGTAACAAATTTGCATCAAATCTAAATCAATGGAGATAAATATATATTACATATATCAACATGGTTCATGACTGAGCATATATGAGTATGTAATATTAAATAAGATTAGTACCTAATACGATCTAACCCATCGTGATACCTCAACTTGAGAATTGAATCCTAGATTGCAACGATCGAATGAACCACGTTGATTTTAATTTGTTTGATATTATTTGGGATAGAAAAATAATTTCAGCCATTAGAGATAGAAAGGATGAAGATGGAGGCTATGAATGGAGAAAGATGAAGGAGGAATCGAATTAGTGAATTAATGAGCAAGATTAGTTATATGGAGAGATTGATAACCTTTCTCATTCTCTATTAGAAACTTCTTCTTTTAATTCCTAATTTACTCTACGCCCAATATCTAGTTGAATCCCTTCACTCTTTGGTCGGCCATGCGTGGTCCATTTATTGACAAAAAAAACAAAAAAACCATTAACTAATCATTGTTATTTGAAGCCCGTTTACATATATCGATATTTTACATCGACATATGTGCACATAACTTTTAATAACATATCCGGATAATTACTAATTGTACCTAGAACATTTCTAGGAGCTACCCCACTTACTAATAACACCTAAATGTCAAATACTTCAATAAGCAATATTTATTAAATATTAATTAATTTATTTAATTTATAACACTTTATAAATCAATTAAATCATGTAGTTTTTCAAAAAATTCACAAATATAATTGTGAGACTCGGTGTGAATTTACACGCTTTCACTTCATCAACGCTATATCATTTTAGGATATATTGATTTTGGTATTGGTCAAAACTCCAACATTATCCACATTCAGTTTGATTAGTGCATAAACAGTCCTTGGTTCAATAATAACTTTTACTATCAATCGTTCTACTCTGCCAGAGATTTTGGACTTTGAGTTGACTACAGTTGATTGTGATACTAACCTCATACAACCGAGGAGATGAATTCTTTATTGAATAGTTCTTCACTTCCAGTGCTTCAACTAAGACCTAACTATAGTCATTCGATGGATTCTATGCCATGATTTAATTTCAATCAAAGTGGAGTATCCATATTGTAGTTCTGTAGTATTCTCAAGTCGAAGGAACTGTGTAACATCGTCACGCTGAGATTTCTTGTTTGACCTAGTTGTTATCAACCAATAAGAAAATCTTGGGTGAGTTATTCTATATTTATCTACTAATTATGAGTACGTAACCACTTAGTGCCCCTAATAGCCACGAGTAATACATTTCCCAACATTTAGAGAGCTTTATGTACTCTAATCTTAATGAATGTATCGATATCCTTTCTCAAAATATCTTGACCAGTAATATTTAAAACAAAATGTTATTTTGTTTTATGACTAATTACTCACGATTTCAATTATTTGAAACTACATTTGCATAACATTTTGTTAGTACCAAAAAGTGGCATAAACACCTAAGAAATTAAGTAGAGAATGGAAATGAAGAAAGGTAAATGGAAAATGAGTAAAAAAACAAGACACCAAATGATTATAGTGGTTTAGCCAAATGTTGTCTACATCCACCATAAATTTATATTGATTATCTTATTGTATACAACTATAGTTCTTATGGTTCGGTACAACTCTACAGGTGATTATAAGGAAGTATCCAATAATACCAAGGAAGCCAAAAGATCCCCGAAAATGAGCCTATAGCTTCCTATTTATAGTTGTAGGTTGTCGAGAATTGCTTCACCACATCTTCCTCCATGATCTCCATTATCTAGCAGTAGTTGTCCTCGAGAAAACATGACTAGGTTAGCAATGTTGATGGATCAATATCGATCGATATGCATGTATCAGTACTGATCCATAAGATCTTCATACAGATCGATTTTGATACTTCATGATTCCTATCTTGTTTGCATGGTTATGAGCTTGTTTCTGGGCCGATAAGATAGATCAGTAGGGGAATAGAGTTGCTGATTTCAGGTGCTCGAGGTGTTCGATAGAAAATGACATGCGATCGATCGATGGAGCTTGGAATAAGTTTCCATCATCAATACTTAAGCATTGGAGGAAAATGAGGCATTTTGGGTGCAAGTTTATGAATCGGTACCAATCCATGGTGATGGATCGGTATCGATTGTAACACTCCTAATTTAATGATAACATTATTCAGGAGTTTTAATTAGAATAAATTAAATAGAATAATGTAGATAAGGAGATTGAGGTTGATTAATAAAATTAAGTGGCAATGATTATTTAATTAGATGAACTTATAAATGGTTAAGTAACTAAACATATGGGCATTAGGGTAAATAGCCACCCATATTTCCCACCCTTATACTATACTCATTAGTCATACATGTTCATTTTATCTAAAACAAAAATTATAACCGTAAGAAAGCAAGGCCGACCATTAGGAAGAGAAGAGGAGAAAAATCAAAGTAAAGCTTAGGATCAAGCTAGAAGAAATCAATCTCAATCAAACTTCAATTTCCTTATCCAATCTAAGGTGAATAATAATTTGTACATCCCTATTTTGGTTTTATAATCATATGGTTTTGGATTTAAGGATAAATCTGTTTTTATGATATATTGAATGATGATATGTTTGGTTTATGATTTATATATGTTTAAACATGGGTGTTTAAAGGAGATATATACGGTTTTGGGGTAAAAACCAGGATTAAATGATTTTGAAATGCCATGGGAAAATTATATGTTATGGAAAACATGATTATGGAGTTGGGTTTCAATTTTTAAAATTTTCCAAGCCGTGGAGAATTAGTCATGAATTTTCATAGGAAAATATGGTTATTTGGGTTTATAAATATATTTTGGAAAATATATTAAGAATTTGGGTCTGGAATTTTGATATGTTAAATAACATAATTAAAATGAATTTTTGGAATTTTTGGGGATTTTTACTAAGTGATTTAGTATGGAAATTAAATTATTTTGAAAGGAGGACCTAAATGATTTAATTGTTGTGATAATAGGAAGGGCTTATTTGTTAAAAGTTAACTTGATTTTAGATCTGAGAAAATGTGGCAAAAAAATTGTCCAAGTTATTTAAAAGTTTGTAAAAGCTAATTAAATGTTTACAAGTAGGCAAGTTTGTTATAAAAAGTTTACTTTATTTGGTAAAATCAGCTTTTGTTCAGAAAAAGGTGGTTCCGCCTTCTTTTGCAGACCTTTCGACCTAGACCTTTCAACTTCATTGAAACCAACAAGGTCAAAACCAATGCACATGATATCATTTAAGTGGTATGTAGTGAATTGGGTTAAAACAGAAGGTAGGTTGTCGAAGGGGAGCTTTCGAAGGGGTTGGTTCCTTAGTTTACTTTTGGTTTGAAAAGAAAATCACTTGCCTATTTTTAAAGTGCTTTCGACGTGGTCGAAAGCTATGCTTTCGAAAGGTTGGATTTTAAAGAGATTTTGACGCTTTCGACAAGGTTGAAAGCTATGGTTTTGAAAGGATATTTTTTAAAGAGCTTTCAACAAGGTCGAAAGCTATGGCTTCGAAAGGATAGTTATAAATAGGGCTTTCGACGTAGTCAAAAGCTATGTTTTCGAAAGAGAGCTGCCGCCATGTTTTTAAAGAAGTATCTTTAGAAGGAGTTACTTAGTTTTTGTTCAAAGCTTTCGAAGCGAGTAGTTGTTGACCAGGTCGAAACACTTTTTGAATATGTGAACTTTCGATGGAATTGAAGGCGTCGATGTTGTCGAAAGGTTCAATTATTTTAAATAAATATAAGCCACTTCCCAAAGCTTCCGAAGGGATCGAAAGCAGAAGCTTTCGACGCTGTCAAAAGGTTTGATTGTTTCCCAGATATTTCAATGCTTTCGAAAGAGATACTTCAAGTGGTTTCGAAAACATGCTTCTACTCTTATATAATAATACTTTAACATGGTTGAAAGGTTTCGAAAGAAGTGTTTTAAAGTCTTAAAAAGGATGGAGCCTATTGTTTTAAAGGAGATAATTTATGCTTTCGAATGGGTCGAAAGCAGAAGCTTTCAACATTGTCGAAAGGTCTAAATCCCAAACTCAAATTTTTAAAGGAAAACCTACGGCTTATATAAAGGAGTTTTGTAATGACTTTAAGTATGTAATTTTGAAGAAGTATTGCCTTGATAAAAATATAAGTTAAAGGTGTTAACTATGTTTTATATGAAATGTATTTTCAAGGACCTTAAGACCCACAGGAGTGGTATTGTTAAATTGTTGTTTTGCTTCTTCAAATATGAATATATTCACATGATAACCTATAACTGTATTTTGGGGAAAAAGGGTAGAAGAACCAGCTAGTTAACTAAGTAGTGGATATAAATTGCTTAAACTCTTGAATGAATAGAATTACATCGAAGGAGTCAGGGTGACCAAAAATATAGGATGTCTAAACTATGTAGTTATTGGAGGTGACAAAAAGGTTCATAGTAAACCCATGAAAACTATGATTATGTAGTTATTGGAGGTAACCAACAGGTCCATAGTAAACCCATGAAAACTATGTATTAAGGACAGTTAGCATGGGCTAATTGGTTTGTAGTGTACCCATGAAAACTATATCCGGATTAAGAATTGACATCAGTCAATAGGATCCTAGTTAACCCATGAAAACTAGAATAAGAAAGTGGCTAATGGAAGTATCACTAGGTTCCTAGTCAACCCATGAAAACTAGGATGTGAAGTGAGTTACTAGATGAATCCATAGGTTCCTAGTCAACAGATGAAAACTAGGATAAGGTGATTAATTATTGGAATGACTAATAGGTTCAGGGGGACCTATGAATTAATTAAGTTAACTGGTAGGAGCCTACAAGTTATTAGTAAACCCATGAAAACTAAAAGGTTAATAGTGACCCTAGAAACTATAATTATGACAGGGTGTCAGATTAAACTGGGGATGGGAAATCGTAACTGTTTTAAGTATGCAAATCATCATAATATTTTGAAAATGTATGTTTTAACCATTGTGGATGTAGGAGCACAGAATATGGTTTTAAAAAGGTTTTAGAATACTAAGGGGAAAACCCATTCCGCTAAGCGGCGTGGTCTCACTAGATATCTAAAAGGATTGAGATGTTAGATTATTATTCATACCAGGCTTTATATCTGACTCGAATTTTTTGTTTTCCCCTTAAAGTCTAGGGTACTCAATTGATTTTGAGCAGTTTAAGATTTAAGGTTTTCAGGTTTTCTTCTTTGATGAATAAAGCTTCCAGAGGCATGCAGGCAGTAGATACTTATTTAGAATTGTCTTTTCTGCTGTGTATTTTGTTTGTAAAGGCAGACTTGTTAGCCTTACTATATACTCTAATCAACCAATGGGGCATCTTCATATGTCGCTCTTGGCATATTTGTAATAATTATATTTTGCTAAACGTGGTTACGTTTTTGGGATTATGTAATGAACATCAAGTGTTTGATTTGAATCTAGAAATATGTTTTGAATTGTTAAATTTTTTCAATATTTTTGTGATCTGTGTATCAATGTATCTAGCACCTCCGTATTTGGTCGCCGAGAATTAATAACTATGGATGACCGCATCATCCGTAGCCGTTAGTTTTGGGCCTCTAAGTAGGGGGATGTTACAAGTTGGTATTCGAGCATAGGTTTATGAAACTTTAAAAGAAAAGATAAACCTAAAAGCTTTTTTGAAATATAATCCAATGAATTTAAAAATATGGTCGGGGTTTTGGTTAATGCTATAGTAGCGTACTTGTATTATATATATATATATATATCTAAGTACGTATCCCCCTCTCTTAGACAGTTCTTTTGTATCTTACTAAGGCTCGTATGCAGATTACGAGAAAGAGGATATGGAAGCAGGAAACGGAAGAGGAAATCTAGGTGGAGGAAGCACCATTACCAATGGAAATGCTCGACCTAATACTCGGAGAAACTAAGGTCGACAAGCTAATTCTAACCAAAATGTTGAGGGAAATGTTGGTGCTGGAAATCCGCCAGTAGATGCGGGGATGGTGTCACAACTGTTGGCTAATCTTTTGCAAGCAGGAGTGCTGGTAATGTTAGAGGAGCTAATCCTATAGTTCCAGCTGGTTATAACTATGCCAAGCTAAGCAAAGACTATGCCAGTTTAGGTGGGAAGCCGTTTGTTGGAACAGAGGATGTAGTTGAAGTTGAGAACTGGCTATTGAACTATGAAAGGATCTTTATCGATTTAGGCTTGGAGGATGGAGAGAAGAGAAGGATAGCCTCTAGACAGTTGCAAGGGTTAGCGCTTCATTGGTGGAACAGTATGATGGCCAGAGTTCCGGAGGAAGAGCTGACATTGGTTGATTTTAGAAGGTGGTTCGAGCAGAGGTTCTTGTCTGAGGTTGCCAAATCGACATTGATGAGGAAGTTCATGGATCTTGTCCAAGGAGGGATGTCTGTGATCGAGTATGCTTCCAAGTTTGATGAGCTATCTCGATATGCTTATGCTTTGATTGACACTGATATCAGAAGAAATGAGAGATTCATTAGAGGATTGAGGCCAGAGCTAGGCAGAATAGCTATGACTCATATTAGAGAACCTTATCATGTGGTTGTGGAGATGGCCATCCACCATGAGGAGATGCTTGCTGTGTCAGTTAAGGAGAAGCCAGTTGAATCCCAAGGTCCTCAGGAAAGAAAAGAAAATTCTTTAAGAAGAAAGGAGCCCAGAAAAGGGAGGCCGCTAAGAAGGCAAAGGTCGATTTGGTGTGCTATAA
This sequence comes from Allium fistulosum, assembly GCA_030737815.1. Taxonomy (NCBI): domain Eukaryota; kingdom Viridiplantae; phylum Streptophyta; class Magnoliopsida; order Asparagales; family Amaryllidaceae; genus Allium; species Allium fistulosum. Next base: position 283,109,146 of record CM060904.1, on the reverse strand, counting down.
GTGTGATAAGAAGGGTCATTATGCCCACGAATGCAGAACTGGTAAAGGAAAGAAGCCTGCAGAGAAGAAGAATGTGAAATGCTTCAACTGTGACCAAGTTGGGCATTATAAGAACCAGTGTCTAGAGCCAGTCAGGGCAGAAAGAGGGAAGGTGTTTACTATTGGACCACCGTCTTCTTTTAGACCTACTACAGCAGAGAAAGGGAAGACTGTGATGGAAGGTACGCTTTTGATTCAGAGTATACCAGTTAGGGTACTTTTTGATACCGGTGCATCACATTCTTTTATATCACATTATTTGGTTGATAGGTTATGTATAGAACCCATGTACCTTATTACTTCTTTAAGGGTTGCAAATCTAATAGGAGGGCATGCAACTCTTAGGATGAGATGTGACCAGTTAGAACTTGATTTGTTAGGTCATAAGTTTGCATGCAGTTTTACGTCTTTGATTTCGTAGATTTCGGGATCATTTTGGGTATGGATTGGTTGGGTAAGTATGAGGCTAGGATATTTTGCCAGGATTGGGATATATCATTGAGGCACCTAGATAGTCAGAACTGAATCGTTTTCTCAATGGAGAATTCCAGTAAGAGTGTTTGTGCTTTGTTGGGTACCATGGAGATGGAGAAGAGCTTATTCAGGTTCGTGTGGCTAGAGAATTTGCAGATGTTTTTGAGCCGGTTACTGGATTACCCCCAAAACGAGCTGTTTAATTTCAGATAGATCTTGTACCAGGAGCGGAACCTATCATTAGACCACCTAGTAGGATGACACCGACAGAGATAAAGGAATCGAAGGTGCATCTAGTGGATCTTGAGGAAAGAAATTTTATCAGACCAAGTAGTTCGCCTTGGGGAGCAGCCGTGGTGTTCGTAAAGAAACCAGATGGGCCGTTAAGGATGTGCGTTGACTATTGTAAGTTAAACGAAAGGACGATCAAGAATAGGTACCCTCTGCCGAGGATAGATGATATGTTTGATCAGTTGAGTGGAGCCAGAGTATTTTCCCGATTGGATTTGGAGATGGGGTTCCATCAGTTGAGAGTGCGGAGGATAACATTCCTTTGACAGCATTTCAGACTAGATATGGTTCGTATGAGTGGTTGGTGATGCCATTTGGATTGACAAATGCACCTGCTTTCTTCGTTGATTTAATGAAGCGCGTTTTCCAAGAGCACTTGGATATGTTCGTGTTGGTATTTATAAATGACATTTTGGTATACTCTAAAAATGAAAGAGAGCACGAGATTCATCTTAGAGCATGAGATTCATCTTAGAGTGGTGTTGGAGACATTGAGGCAGAATCAGCTAAAGGCGAAATTTTCCAAATGTCATTTTTGGAAGAAAGAGGTTAAGTTTCTTGGTCATGTGGTTTCAGAGGAGGGATTGTCAATCGATCCAGTTAAGATCGAAGCTGTCAATAACTGGAAGAGGCCAGAGACGGTAACCGAGACCAGGAGTTTTCTTGGATTTGCTGGCTATTACCGGAGATTCATCAAGGATTTCTCGTGGATAGCAGCGCCTTTGACTAAGTTGACCAGGAAGGACGTGAAGTTTGTTTGGTCTGACAAATGTGAGGAAGGGTTCCTTAAGTTAAAGCATTTGTTAGCCAATGCGCCAGTGTTAGTAGTTCCAGATGGTAACAAAGGGTTAGTAGTATACACTGATGCATGTGATACTGGATTAGGAGCAGTATTGATGCAAAGGGGTAAGGTTATTGCATACGCATCAAGGCACCTTAGACCGCATGAAGTTAGATATCCTACTCATGACTTATAGTTAGCCGCGGTAATAATTTCCTTGAAGATTTGGAGGCATTAACTCTTAGGAGAGAGATTTGAGTTGTACATCGATCATAAGTAATTAAAGTATTTATTCTCTCAGAAGGAGTTGAATATAAGGCAGCAGAGATGACCGGAGTTTTTGGCTGCTTATGATTTCGGTATAGAGTATACTCTTGCGAAAGGAAATAAGGTAGTAGATTGTAATGACCCGTAAATTTTAACGGTTTTAATAATGTAATTAAACTGATTTTTTGTGAAATTTTAAATAATTGAATTTGGAAATAAAAATTTGATATTTGGAATACGTATATTTAAACCTAGCAAATGGTAAAATTTTATTGGAAATATGAATGTTAGTTCTGTTGTGTAATTTCAATTTCAATTCAAATCAGTTAAAATAGATGTAAATAAAATATTTTTTCAAACCTGGATATTTTTATATAATAAATTTGTAAATCATCTTCTGAGTGAGACGCCATATTTCGTTTCGCCAAATTTGGACTGCTATTGTTCCGTTTATCTTATTTTCGGCGTTTTATCAGCATTTTCGGTACCGAATATCGACTTTTGATAGGATGGTTGTATCATTGATATCTATGTACCATTTTGATCGTCTCGTCGTGCTGGTCTCCGAAGTATATTCGTTTGTGGGTTTCGAAGTCCGAAAGACGGTGAAATCTACGGAACGATTTCCGTATCGGTTTCGCAATTGTGGCTTTTGGATTTCCCGTGACCATTTATTGCTCACCGTATAATACCAACAGCCATTATCTTTTATTATTCTCGAAAATTCATGCTTGACTTTTGTAATTCCTAGTCTTCTATATTTATATATGTTCGTTTCTTATCCTTTCGGTTCCTTTCTTCTTCTCCTCTGTGCTCGTTTCTTATACCAAAAGCCTTTCCCCTTCAAATCTCAAAGCTCATGGCCGAAACCAAGCCTTCACGCCTGTGCCTCTCTCCATGCTCACCATCGCGCCTGTACCCCTCGAGCTCCTCCCCTCTCCTTTCCCCTCCAAGCTTTCCTTTCCACTCTCCCTCTCCCTTCTTGCATGCTCAGCCCCTCCTCTGTCCGCCTACCTCTCCTCCTTTTGCCGCTTCCATCCTCCTTCCTTCACCTTACAGCCTCACAAGCAAGCCTCGGCCTTGCTTTCTGGTAGCCGACCTCCCACTGCTCTGGCCCAGCACACCATTCCTCCACTCCTCCACCAGTTCGATCTCCACCCTGAACCATTCTCTTCCAACCGAGCTTCTCTGTTGATATATATTAAGGTATATATTTATATATACATAAATATTTTATTTTATTTGTTTGTGTTTATATATATTTATGTTTTTACTGATTCTATATAAATGGTGATATGTTTATATATATAGTATATAAGTTATAATCTGTTATAGATAAAAAAAGTATATAAACTACGGAATAGTTTTTATGTAAAGGTTTGTACAAGTTTATAAAATGAGTGTATATATATAAAGCTGTTTATAATATATATATATATATAAATAATGTGTATAATTAGCTGTGACTTGCCATATTCGAGAACTAGCCAAGCAATATATTTACAAAAGCGGCATATACCATATTATAAGGGATATTATATATAATTATATTCATCTGCTCTGTTTTATAAAATGATATTTTTATATATAAAAATATATATGTTATAAAGTTGCATGCCTATACTTGTGACAGCCTGTGCATCATTTTGCTAGTACTGTTCATTATATATATAAAAGTATATAAACATTAAGATCTGGTTATAAATGAAAGTTATATAAGTTGTTGTATATATAAAGTTATATAGCTTGTATATAATCCGTCGTTATGTAAATAAGTTATATAAGTCACATATAACCTATTTGTTTGTTTATAAACTTATATATATTTGTACGTATATTTATATAGTTTATATATATGTAGTATATATATGGGTCGGTCGAAGGTTATTAATATTAGTTGAAAAGGTAAATTATATATATGTTTTGATTTCTAAATATATGTGTAAGTTATATATATATTCTGTTTGTTTGTATATATAAGTTATAATATGACAGCTTATATATGTTTAAAAGTATGTAAATTATATATTAGTTTTTATATAAGATCCGTTTGCTTTTATATATATGAACTTATATAAGTTCTATATCATTTTGTTGTTTATGTATAGGTTTATATAGGTTGTACATAATCTGGTTAGTTGTATATATAGATTTATATAAGTGTATCTATGATCTGTTTGGGTATATATATATAGATTTTATTTTATAGGTACTAAAGTTAAAATATTGACTTGAAATTATATATATATTATTTTAAATATATGTTTTAAAAATTGGTTTTAGAGAAAAATTATAATGTATATTTTGTTCAGCTTATATCAAGCTAATTTGATTTGTTCTCATCGATTCCTATCTATCAGCTTTGTCTGTCAAATCCGTGTTCAGCTTATTTCGCTTTGACATTGTTGTTTGGATTGGTCGATTGTCTATATCGTGATCCAATTTGTAGCTTGTTGTGTATCAAATTCCTCCAGCCTCAGAAGGTGAGCGATCACTCATGATTAACATTCTTATAGTTAGTAAGTTTGATTTCACTTGAAACGACAATTGAAATATGCCGTTGAATTTGGATTGCTAGTTATTTAATTATTAAGTATGATATGCCATTTCTGCAACTGTTCACCTGTGATATATGACTCCATATCCTGTTGTGTATATTTTATTTAATTTATTACTGATGATACATGCCTGTTGTTGAAATGTTATATTTTATCATAATTGTTCTCACTCTGCAAGTTCCCTATTAATTTAGAAAGCCCTATAGGTTGAAATGATACATACCCGAACGATATTCTAGAATAGGGGAAAATCGTTATGGGTTGAAATGATAAACCCAAGCGATTTTCATTGATTTTGAATTTTTGGGATTACGGGTTGAAATGATATATACCCGTAAATATTTAAATTGCGGATTGAAATGATAAATATCTGTATCACTTAACCATAGAATATAAAATTATATACAGACACCGTTGGTCTATATTTTGAAATGGTTTCCAAAGTTTTGAAAGGTAATATATGATTTTTAATCAATATTGATTCTTAAAATATAATATGTATAAAAGTTATTTTATATATGTCAAAATTTTAGATTTTTAAAATTATATATTTTGGAAATTTTAAATTTATAAGTTTGTTTTGAAAATATAATTTTTAAGATTTTACTTATAATTTTATTATTTTAAAAATATATAAAAATAGATTTAATATAAAAATAAATTTAATATAAAAATAAATTCAATAGTATCATTTAATTTAATAAAAAATTAATTTAATTAGTTTATAATATGTTTAAGTATTTATTTAAACTTACATTTATATTTTAAAAATAGATTTTATAACTTTAATAATAAAGGTTGGGAAGATAAATCAATGTTGGCTTGGAATTTGAATTGGTAAATAATTGAATTTAAATAAGAATTGATTGGAACTTATTGATTTTGAGATTTTGAAAGATGTGATTTATAACTTGATTTGATAAAAAGTGATTAAATGAATATTCTCAATTTTAAATAAAAGTGAGATTGAATATTTAATTTTGATTTAAATTTATAAATTGAGATTTTATTTGATTGTTATTAAAATGATTAAGTGAATATCTTCCAATTTGAATAAAGTTAAAGTAAAATGTTGAAATCTAAATGAAACTCATATTGAAAATGTTTGAATATTTAAAATTTGAATCTTATTGGAAGTGAAGAGATAGTTCACACCTGGATTTGAAATTGAGAAAAATTGAAATGGTTTTTGAGAATTTGAATTGAAGCTTTAACCTTTTAAATTGAAAGTGTTGAACTGATATTGATTTAAATTGAAGTTTGGAATTTAAGCTGATTTGAATCGATTTGTGAAATTGGAGGAAACTATTTTTATTATATAGAGTATTTTAATACCTATATAAACTATTTTAATATATAAATTATTTTAATCTATAAACTATTTTAATTTTTAACTATTTTAATATATACACTATTTCAATATTTAAACTGCTATGATTACAAACGTGCTATGATTTCAAAAGTACTATGATTTCAAAAGTGCTATGATTTCCAAAGTGTTATAATTTTTAAAGTGCTGCGATTCTGGGAATTATTATTATTTAAAGTGAATAATGATATTTAATTGATATGGTTTTTGAAATGAATATGATATTTTGATATGAAGTATAAACTATTTGAATTATAAAATGATCACGTTGTGAAATAAGCATTTGGTTGTTAAAGAGACCGGGATCGGATATTGTCATACTCTCTGCCAATACCGAAAACCACTTTAACAACTGTGTATGTGGTGGAGATTCCAGAATGAAGTAGGATGGTTTGGTGGTGATTCTGTATGAGGTATTAGCACAGCCCTGACTCCCGTGAGTCAGCTTGATGTTGCTAAAATAGGAGCCATGCCAGGCCAAGTGAGGTCATTCCTCCTATCAGACACATTTCTTCGATACCATTCTATTGCTTCTGTGATTTGATTGGGTGCACCTTTGATTTGGGAGTGTGACACGAGGTGGGCGGTAGTAGCTGCTATGCGTTTTCCCACCAGTCCGGATGTGCAAACGGTATATCTACCCTGGCATTGCCTCGAGTGCCTTGTCACATGCCCTATCGCGCCTTCTACGAGTTTGTTTTGTACCGTACCTATATGGTGTCCTCTGTGTAAACCACCGGTTTGGTGGAGCGTACGGCATTGTATAGACTACGGGATATATAAAATGTGTTAAGGGGAATATGGGTAATGCCTTAACGCTATTTTAATACTTTTACTTTACTACAGACATATTATAATAGCGTATATTACTACATAGTAGATAGTTCCATGGATCATTTGAGGATGGAAATCCCAATCATCCTTTAAGTTACTTGATTTCAGTTGACATTTCACTTGAGTTGAATTTATTAATATAAGAATGTTAATCCTGACTCGAGTGTTTTGTGTTTTGCTTTAAGCTCGAGTCATACTGAGTGACAGAACATTTGAGACTCACCTTTGAAGATGGGAGCTTTGTTTAAAGATCCATCTATATCTATTCTGCTTTCAGCTATCCAGTTGTTTGTTCAGACTTGTTATCTGTTTGTATTTGAGACTACATTGTATTGGAGATATTCTGATGTATTTTATTTCAAACTCTGTTGTTTTTTTTTATAGTAGCTTCATGAACTACTATTTATCTATTCCGCTGCTAATTGTTGTAATACTCTATGCCTGTGATTCTATGATTGATTTATTTACTGTATATGCTGAGTTTTGCCAAATATAAAATTAACAATATGTTGCTTTGAGCAATTCAAGTCTGACATGTACGGATGCGAATGGTTCGAAATACCAGGTCGTTACAGTTGGTATCAGAGCTCTGGTTTAGGCAAAACTTAGCATATGGAGTAAAATTATCTACATAATCACCTCGTTCGAGCTTGAATCTCTTCCCCTTTGATTTGGATTTCTTTCGAACATTGGAATCCCACCTTGTTCTGAAATCCATTCTTGTCTCTCCTTACTCGTGTTCTTCTTGATACTGGAGCATCCCATGACTCCACTTCTGTTCCAACAACCTTAGTATGATTGTGAAGGGGTGAACTCCTTTACAACAAGCGTCTATTCACTAGGGATTTCTATTTCCTCAGTTTACGATGCTGTTATTCCTTGGAAAACCCGAATCATTTCTCTAGTAGACGATCAGGGTAATTCCCTTGTAATCTTGACTCCACTCCGATAATCAAAGATTATCCTGATATTGGGTGAAGTCACTCCTCTCCCATCTAAGCGGAAAATTAAATTTCCGCATTGATCTTATTCCTGGAATCTTGGTTGACCTAGTTAAGGTCACCCGTAATTAATATAAGTCTAACCATCTTTCTTCTTTTGTAATTTAATTATTTTATCTTCCTTTCGAGTCTATCTTCGTAGTTAGAATTCTCTTTGACTAGGGTTCATCTAAATTTGAATCTCTATCCTTGATTTAAAATCCATTCTTGAATCATCGAGTGAGAGAGTGTATTTGTAATTGATATAAAAATGTTTTCTTTTGTGTTGTTTAGTTGTTAAGGTTGATTTGGGGTTCCGATCGATTCGTCTGATCAACGCTATCGATAGGAATTCCAAAACACTTTAGCAGAGCAAACTGACACAATATTGTATACAAATTTGGTAAATGAAATAAATTTTGTGTATGATTATATATATATATATAAAGGTATAATTTTTTGAAATTAAACAGTTAAATGAATTGGTTGCTGGAAATGATAGTAGTAGATTATCATTTATTGTTTTGTCAACATTCCTAAATCATTAACCATTCATGTGTGTCATAAGAAGTTGAAAATTTTCAAATGATTTGCAAATGAAATGAATTTAAATTAAGGATTTGAGAATTTAATTTCCAGTACTTCTCAAATTTGGTTTTCAAAGTTTTGGAAAATATATTATTTGAAGGTATTTTCGAATAGGAATTGTTTTCAAAGAATTTTAAAAGAAGTAAGTCAGTATTCTCCTATTTATCGCTGGAAAATAGTTTCGGTGATGACTGCAGCATCATTGACATTTATTTTCGAGTCTCAGAGTGGAGAGACCACGTAGCAGCTTTGCTACACTTTTGTTCGAAAGGGAATTTGGTTTGAATTTCTTGAATATGATTTGATTTACAAAATATATATATGTATATAATTATTTCAAAATAGTTTGAAGTGAAACCGGAAATTTGAATCTTAAAGTTTTATATTAAGAAATGGTTTCAAGTATAGAAATAAAGTGAAATTTTTGAATAATTGGAATATCTAAAATGATAAATGAAATTAAACCAACTTGTAATAGTTGGAATAAACTTATTTGTATAATACTAAATTGCATTCTAATATATATAACTTACCTAAAGTATTCAAAAAGTTATAATGTTAGGGTGAATATATAATTAAAGGTTATACAAGAGAAAACTTAAGAAATAAATTGTTCAAACTAAAATTTGGCTTAATATAAAGGTTGTAAATAAAAGGAAAATTTGTATAGTATTTAATTACACTCAGAACCTTAATATAACTTACCTAGAAAAGTTTAAATGTAATTAGAATGTAATTTAATAGTATACACTATGATATAAGTAATAGGATATCAAGAATGATATTTTGTTAAGGGAATTAACTGAAAAAAATTTATAATAAAAAGTGAATTTATTTTTTGAATAATATATGGTTATAATATGTTTATACACTTAATATATGTTGAAAATATGTTAAGTGAAATAAATTAAATAAATAAAAGAGGAGACTATTTAAGCAGATAAATATGGACCTAAGAATAGTGAACTTGAATTTTTAGTGGAATCAACTCCACTGAAAACAAATAGATTTAATAAATGTGCTAAATAAAATAATATTTTTTTTTGGAAGAAATTTTTGTAACAAATATTTATAGATTGAAACAAACCAAATTGAATGAACATAGTTTGAATTGAAAATCAACAAAAAATGAATATAAATGAATATTATTGATTGGATAAAAAGATTGAAACCAAAATTGTTGAACATTAATTAATTTTTAAACTAAAGAAATTTATAAGATTTTAAATTAATTGTTTATCTAATACTGTATATTTCAAATCTATTTTTCTTTTTGGTTGTTCATATTCTCCTACCTCATTCCTTTTCGAGGACGAAAAGTTTTGAGTGGGGGAGAGTGTAATGACCCCTAAATTTTAACGGTTTTAATTAAACTGAATTTTTATGAAATTTTAAATAATTGAATTTGGAAATAAAAATTTGATATTTGGAATACGACTATTTAAACATAGCAAATGGTAAAATTTTATTGGAAATATGAATGATAGTTTTGTTGTGTAATTTCAATTTCAATTCAAATCAGTTAAAATAGATGTAAATAAAATATTTTTTTCAAACCTGGATATTTTTATATAATAAATTTGTAAATCATCTTTTAAGTGAGATGCCATATTTCGTTCACCAAATTTGGACTGCTATTGCTCCTTTTATCTTATTTTCGGCGTTTTAGCATCATTTTCGGTACCGAATATCGACTTTTGATAGGATGGTTGTATCACTGATATTTATGTACCGTTTTGATCGTCTCGTCATGCTGATCTCCGCAGTATATTCATTTGTGTGTTTCAGAGTCCAGAAGACGGCGAAATCTACTGAACGATTTCCGTATCGGTTCCGCAATTGTGGCTTTTGGATTTCCCGTGACCATTCATTTCTCACCATATAATACCAACAATTATTATCTTTTATTATTCTCGAAAATTCATGCTTGACTTTTGTAATTCCTAGTCATTCTATATTTATATCTGTTCGTTTCTTATCCTTTCGGTTCCTTTCTTCCTCTCCTCTATGCTCGTCTCTTATACCAACAGCCTTTCCCCTTCAAATCTCAAAGCTCATGGCCGAAACCCAGCCTTCATGCCTGTGCCTCTCTCCATGCTCACCATCACACATGTAACCCTCGAGCTCCTCCCCTCTCCTTTCCCCTCCAAGCTTTCCTTTCCACTCACCCTCTCCCTCCTTGCATGCTCAGCCCCTCCTCTGTCCGCCTACCTCTCCTCCTTTTGCCGCTTCCATCCTCCTTCCTTCACAATTGCAGCCTCGCAAGCAAGCCTCGGCCTTGCTTTCTGGTAGCCGACCTCCCACTGCTCAGGCCCAACACACCATTCCTCCACTCCTCCATCAGTTCGACCTCCACCCTGAACCGTTCTCTTCTAGCCGAGCTTCTCTGTTGATATATATTAAGGTATATATTTATATATACATAAATATTTTATTTTATTTGTTTGTGTATATATATATTTATGTTTTTGCTGATTCTATATAAATGGTGATATGTTTATATATATAGTATATAAGTTATAATCTATTATAGATAAAAAAAAAGTATATAAACTACGGAATAGTTTTTATGTAAAGGTTTGAACAAGTTTATAAAATGAGTGTTTATATATAAAGTTATTTATAATATATATATAAACAATGTGTATAATTAGCTGTGACTTGCCATACCCGAGACCTAGCCAAGCAATATTTTTACAAATGCGGCATATACCATATTATAAGGGATATTATATATAATTATATTCATCTTCTCTATTTTATAAAATGATATTTTTATATATAAATATATATGTTATAAAGTTGCATGCCTGTACTTGTGACAGTCTGTGATTCATTTTGCTAGTCATGTTCATTATATATATAAAAGTATATAAACCTTAAGATCTGGTTATAAATGAAAGTTATATAAGTTGTTGTATATATATAGTTATATAGTTTGTATATAATCCGTCGTTATGTAAATAAGTTATATAAGTCACATATAACCTATTTGTTTGTTTATAAACTTATATATATTTGTACGTATATTTTTATAGTTTATATATATGTAGTATATATATATGGGTTGGCTTAAGGTTATTAATATTAGTTGAAAAGGTAAATTATATATATGTTTTGATTTCTAGATATACATGTAAGTTATATATATATATATATATATATTCTATTTGTTTGTATATATGAGTTATAATATGACAGCTTATATATGTTTAAAAGTATGTAAATTATATATTAGTTTTTATATATGATATGTTTGCTTTTATATATATGAACTTATATAAGTTCTATATCATTTTGTTGTTTATGTATATGTTTATATAGGTTGTACATAATATGGTTAGTTGTATATATAGATTTATATAAGTGTATCTATGATCTATTTGGGTATATATATAGATTTTATTTTATAGGTGTTAAAGTTAAAATATTGATTTGAAATTATATATATATATATATATATATTATTTTAAATATATGTTTTAAAAATTGGATTTAGAGAAAAATTATAACGTATATTTTGTTCAACTTATATCAAGATAATTTGATTTGTTCTCATCGATTCCTATCTATCAGCTTTGTCCGTCAAATCCATGTTCAGCTTACTTTGCTTTGAGATTGTTGTTTGGATTGGTCGATTGTCTAGATCGTGATCCAATTTGTAGCTTGTTGTGTATCAAATTCCTCCAGCCCCGGAAGGTGAGCGATCACTCACGATTAACATTCTTATAGTTAGTAAGTTTGATTTCACTTGAAACGACAATTGAAATATGTCGTTGAATTTGAATTGCTAGTTATTTAATTGTTAAATATGATATGCCATTTCTGTAATTGTTCACCTGTGATATATGACTCAATATCCAGCTGTGTATATTTTATTTAATTTGTTACTGATGATATATGCCTGTTGTTGAAATGATATATTTTATCATAATTGTTCTCACTCTGCAAGTTCCCTATTAATTTAGAAATCCCTATGGGTTGAAATGATACATACCCGAACGATATTCTAGAATAGGGAAAAATCGTTATGGGTTAAAATGATAAACCCAAGCGATTTTCATTGATTTTCAATTTTTGGTTGTTACATCCCGCCTTTTTGGACGCTTTAAACAGACACACATGCCGACTCAAACCATACAGAAGGGCGGATTGTTATTGGGGTGAATAAGAAAAAGAGAGAGAAATAAAAACAAAACAGAATCTCGCAGCGGAATGAAAAAATATAATAATCAAATATAGTTCATGAAGCTGTATACAAACCTTTGATTATACTTATACAATACAAAATCAGAGTTACACATATCAGAGATAAACAAATAATAATGCAGCGGAACAGTATGATGCAGTGGAATAGTATAGTAAATAATAATACAATCTTCGTCTTCGTCCTCCAGAAACAAGTCTTCGAATCCTGAAATGCTCAGGCTGACCCGAGCAAATTGAAAAGACAAAACACTCGAGTCAGAACTAAAAGATCTTATGTGAGTCAAATCAGCGGTAAATAAATATGAGTGTAAACGGCGTCGGAGATGTATACGGGGTTTGGCATCTCTTATCCAGTGTCTAACGTGAGTGCAGTAACTTAAGATATGTTCGGGATTCACATCTCCTAAGGATCCATTAAACTATCTACTATGTAGTACAATACGGTATTATAATATGTCTACAGTAATATAAACTATTAAAATAGCGTTAAGGCGTTACATTTTCCCCCTTAACACATTTTTATTTCCCATATTCTATACAGTACCGTAATCCCACCTGTACTGGGTGCCATCAAAGGGCACTCCATAGGTATGGTACAAACCAAACTCGTAGAAGGCGCACTAGGGTAGGTGACACGGCACAACTAGGCAATGCCAGGGTAGATATACTAATTAAGCATCCGGACTGTTGGTAACGCATAGCCGCAACTACCGCCCAACTCGAAACACACTCCCGAGTAAAAAATCGAAGGGTGGCCACCAAATAAATCAAAAGTCAGAATATAGTATCGATGGAATGTGTCCGATCGGAGGGGCTACCTCACTTGGCCCGGAATCGCTCCTGTTTTAGCCACCTTATGCTAACTCATGGGAGTTAGGTCCACATAAATATACCTTTAGGATCGTCACCACCATCCTACTTCATTCTGGAATCTCCACCGCGTACACAGTTGTCAAAGTGGTTTTCGGTATTGGCAGAGAGTATAACAACATCCGATCCCGGTCTCTTTAACAACCAATCGCTTATTACACACCGGATGGTTCTTTTACATTCCAAAATCGTTTCATAATTGATATCAAAATATCATATTCAATTCAAACCATATCACTTTCGAAATCATTACTTACTTTCAAAATCATATTCACCTTTGAAATCATATCGCATTTGAAATCATAGTTCGATAATTTTATTTCCTTTCAAAAGTCATATTCATAATTTATACAAAATTATCGTATTCTCAAAACCATAATATTTTCGAAGTCATATTCACTTTAAAAATCGAGAATTTGAATATAAACCCATCCATTTTACTTAGTTTGGAATTTGGAAAAAAGTAGTTTAAATAGTTATACATAGTTAAAATACTCCAAAATAGTTTAATTCTAGGTAAAGTACCTTTGATTTAAGATAGTTAAATAGATTTAATTTAGATTAAATATAATTAAAATAGATTAAATAGCTTAAAATAGATTAATTAGATTTAAAATAAATTATAATGGTTTAATTAGTTTAAAATAAATTAAATTGGTTTAAGATAGTCAAATAATTTATATAGTTAATATTAGTTAAATAGTTTAATAAATTTGAAAATCTTAATAATTATAAATATATTTTAAAACAGTTTATATTAAAATATGAGTTTGGAATTTATATCAGTTTAAACTACTCATTTCATTTCAACATATTTGGACCATTTCAAATTTCCAAATCGACAAACCAAATTTCAATAAACTATCGAATTTCATATCGTTTAAATCCATGTTCAAAATATCAATATGGATTACTCCAACTTCAACATATTTCAAAGTTATTTTGTAACAAATTCAATCACTCAATTTCGATAGAATTTCATTTATACATAAAAGTTTAACTTTAAACTTCCGATTTACTTTCTTAAAGAAATTCCTTTTTAAACAAATTCGCATTTCAACACAAACTTGATTTTTCAATAATAATTCAATTTACATAAATCAAATTTTATTTCAAAACATCAATTGGTTAAATTCAAAAATTAAAGGATTTTAAAATCATTTAATTTAACCAATCCGGTGTCCGTATATAATTTTCTACCCTAGGGTCAAGTGATACAGATATTTATCATTTCAATCTGTAATTTAAACATTTTACGGTTGTATATCATTTCAAGCCGCAATCCCGAAATAAATAAAAATCCATAACGAACTTGTAGTTTATAACGATATAAAATACAACATCCATTCAACCAACATCAACAATCAACATCCATCACAATCATCATCCAAATTAATCAATAAATATCAATATAGAACTGATAATCAATAACGGGTATTAAATTGGCAATTTATATTCAATAATAAATTAAATAACGATTTTATTCAAATAAATTCAAATTAACCGAGATGATGATAAAAAAATACCAAACAGTCATAAATAAATTTCTAATCACATCAAAAATTAATTTAACTAACATAAGAAATTTTAGAAGTTGTGAGTGGGTTAAAACACTCACCTTTGAATTTAAATCGAATTTGAATCCAATTTAAGCCCAAAATTTGAACTGTCTCAGAATTCGTCCAAACCAGCGTTAAAATGTCCGTAATTCCTATACGATCCTAGTGGTGAAAACCGCACGTGAATCCGACCTCGTATGCAGAAGTTATAAGCATTAGAAGATATACGATTTAGATTAAAATTAAATAATAATAATAAAAACGAACCGATGGGAAAACACCACGTCGCCTCACACTGAAACCCTCCATCATCTCATACGCGATACACTCCCAGCCGCCATTTTCAATCAACTACAGCACGTGATATCGAGCGCCGCCTCACCCATCGGACATCACTGATGGCCGCGCCTCCCTGAGCCGACCACACCCCGACAACGACGTCCCCTTCGGTCCAACAACGGCCACCACCGCCGAGAGCCAAATGCGAACAAACCCATCTCGATTATGGCGAATCAAAGTATCTGCGATGCAAACGAACGACACCTCAGCGACGAGCTCGACTCCCCCTACGTAACCGTACCAACCGATCGTCCCCAAATTGATGATCCACAATTAAAAATCGAAACCATCTAATGAACGGCCGGGAATTATCTAGCCAATTCCGGCCACACAGCAACCCAGATTGAGAAACAAATCACGTAATTGACTTGCGCTCTTCGAGAGCTTCAAATCAATATATAATTCAATATAGTTTGAGGAGTTTGAATTTTTGGATTTGAATTTGATTTGAAATTGAAATTGGGAATTTGTTTGTCTGCCATTGAAATGAGGAGTTGAGAAGGAGATGTACGTACAAAAAAATGAGAATAAGGAGTGGTAGGGTTTATAACGAGGTATTTATAGGTAGGTTGGAAAAATAGAATGAATGGATACGATTGATTTACCCGTTGAACGATAAATGACCCGAAAAGCCCGTTCTGCCTCCGGAACGAAAATGGGTCAACCCATATATCAAAATAGATGTTTTCAAAATTTTTAAAATCAATGGAACAGGTTTCAAGTCCTAATTCCATCGTATGAAGAAGTTACGTTAAAATCATCTTATTTCAAATTGATTTCAATTAAATTGATTTTTAGGCGTTTCGAGCCCGTATGATCAAACGACAAGTCCGATCGCTACGAAACTTGAAATCCTATAATCATTCACCGTTACGGATCCGATGAAACTGGTTTCATCAAAATCCGAGCCAGTGGCCAAAATGGCTATTTTTCAGGTTAATTAAATAAATTAATATTAAATTAATTAAGTCGAATTTCCAATGTAAATTCTATGGTTAACAAATTTTACCATTTTTGATTTCATTAACATTCACAATAATTTAAACAAGTTAAGATATCAGATTAAAGTTAATTAATTTACCAATTACATTATTAAATTTCAATTTCAGTAAATTCATTAATTATCAATTGAAATTCAAATAAATCCATTTATTTGATTTCTCAATCTTGATATTAAATCAATTATTAACTTATCTTCTTAAAGGTAATATTAACATTGGTTTATAATACATTAATAATTTCCCAATTCATCCAAATTTCAATTAACATAGTATTTAATTTCATTTACCTACAATAAATCCATTTGTTATAGATTGAATTCCAATTAATTATAATTTATTCCAATAAATTGATTTGATTCAATTCCAATCTTTTTATTTAAATCAATTATTATTCTATAAACTAAGTTAACATTTGTTTTACCTTCCATTACCTTAATATATTCCAATTCCCTTCTTTAGTTTGTATTAACTATCATATTTCCATTTATAGCCAAGTATAACATTCACATTATTACATTTATTTGTCTTCCATTCAAATGGTTAATAATTAACTTGAATTAACATTGTTACACTTTATTTTAGTGTTCATCTCATTATTAAATTATAGATTTTTATTTCTTCATTATTAAATTACCAAAATCTTATTAAATTAACAAATTTAATTATCGAAAATTTACGGATCGTTACATTGGGATTGCGGGTTGAAATGATATATACCCGTAAATATTTAAATTGCGGATTGAAATGATAAACATCCATATCACTTGACCATAGGATATAAAATTATATACGGACACCGTTGGTCTATATTTTGAAATGATTTCCAAAGTTTTGAAAGGAAATATATGATTTTTAATCAACATTGATTCTTAAAATATAATATGTATAAAATTTATTTTATATATGTCAAAATTTTAGATTTTTAAAATTATATATTTTGGAAATTTTAAATTTATAAGTTAGTTTTTAAATATAATTTTTAAGATTTTACTTATAATTTTATTATTTTAAAAATATATAAAAATAGATTTAATATAAAAATAAATTTAATAGTAACATTTAATTTAATAAAAATTTAATTTAATTAGTTTATAATATGTTTAAGTATTTATTTAAACTTACAATTATATTTTAAAAATAGATTTTATAACTTTAATAATAAAGGTTGGGAAGATAAATCAATGTTGGCCTTGGAATTTGAATTAGTAAATAATTGAATTTAAATAAGAATTGTTTGGAACTTATTGATTTGGAGATTTTGAAAGATGTGATTTATAACTTGATTTGATAAAAAGTGATTAAATGAATATTCTCAATTTTAAATAAAAGTGAGACTGAATATTTAATATTGATTTAAATTTATAAATTGAGATTTTATTTGATTGTTATTAAAATGATTAAGTGAATATCTTCCAATTTGAATAAAGTTAAAGTAAAATGTTGAAATCTAAATGAAACTCATATTGAAAATGTTTGAATATTTAAACTTTTCAATCTTATTGGAAGTGAAGAGATAGTTCAAACCTATATTTGAAATTGAGAAAAATTGAAATGGTTATTGAGAATTTGAATTGAAGCTTTAACCTTTTAAATTGAAAGTGTTGAACTGAAATTGATTTAAATTGAAGTTTGGAATTTAAGCTGATTTGGATTTGTGAAATTAGAGGAAACTATTTTTATTATATAAAGTATTTCAATACCTATATAAACTATTTTAATATATAAATTATTTTAATATATAAACTATTTTAATTTATAACTATTTTAATATATACACTATTTCAATATTTAAAGTGCTATGATTTCAAAAGTGTTATGATTTCCAAAGTGGTATGATTTCCAAAGTGTTATAATTTTTAAAGTGTTGCGATTCTGGGAATGATTATTAATTAAAGTGAATAATGATATTTAATTGATATGGTTTTTGAAATGAATATGGTATTTTGATATGAAGTATAAAATATTTGAATTATAAAATGACCACGGTGTGAAATAAGCGTTTGGTTGTTAAAGAGACCGGGATCAGATATTGTCATACTCTCTGCCAATACCGAAAACCACTTTAACAACTGTGTACATGGTGGAGATTCCAGAATGAAGTAGGATGGTTTGGTGGCGATTCTATATGAAGTATTAGCGTAGCCCTAACTCCTGTGAGTCAGCTTGATGTGGCTAAAACAGGAGCCATGCCTAGCCAAATGAGGTCATTCCTCTTATCGGACACATTTCTTCGATACCATTATATTGCTTTTGTGATTTGATTGGGTGCACCTTTGATTTGGGAGTGTGTCACGAGGTGGGCGGTAGTATCTGCTATGCGTTACCACCAGTCCAGATCCACAAACGGTATATCTACCATGGCATTGCCTTGAGTGCCTTGTCACATGCCCTATCGTGCCTTCTACGAGTTTGTTTTGTACCGTACCTATGTGGTGTCCTCTGTGTAAACCACTGGTTTGGTGGAGCGTATGACATTGTATAGACCACGGGAATATATAAAATGTGTTAAGGGGGATATGGGTAATGCCTTAAGGCTATTTTAATACTTTTACTTTACTATAGACATATTATAATAGCGTATATTACTACATAGTAGATAGTTCCACAGATCCTTTGAGGATGGAAATCCCAATCATCCTTTAAGTTACTTGATTTCAGTTGACATTTCACTAGATTTGAATTTATTAATATAAGAATGTTAATCCTGACTCGAGTGTTTTGTGTTTTGCTTTATGCTTGGGTCAGACTGAGTGACACAGTGTTTGAGACTCACCTTTGGAGAGGGGAGCTTTGTTTGAAGATCCATCTATATCTATTCTCCTTTCAGCTATCCAGTTATTTGTTTAGACTTGTCATCTGTTTGTATTCGAGACTACATTGTGTTGGAGATATTCTGATGTATTTTATTTCAAAGTCTGTTGTTTTTTATAGTAGCTTCATGAACTACTATTTATCTATTCCGCTGCTTATTGTTGTAATACTCCGTGTCTGTGATTCTACGATTGATTTATTTACTGTATATGCTGAGTTTTTCCAAATATAAAATTAACAATCTGTTGTTTTGAGCAATTCAATTCTGACATGTGCGGTTGCGAATGGTTCGAAATACTAGGTCATTACACAGATGCTCTCAGTAGAAAACATCAAAACGTGGTGTTAGCGATGTTGGTAAAATGGAAGGATCTAGAAGCTGTAGCCAGTTGTGGTGTGTAGTTGAGATCTACTGCTAGTTCTAGTCAAGATACTGCCATGTTATCTTGTTTAGAAGTTTGACTAGTGTTGATCGAGAGGATCGCTTCTAAGCCGAGAGAAGAAAGAAGGGACGATTATGCATTCCGAATGCAGAGAACTTAAGGAGAGAGGTTGATTAATAAAATTAAGTAGCCGTGCTTATTTAATTAGATGAACTTATAAATGGTTAAGTAACTAAACTAAAGGGTGTAACATGTCTGTCGTGGTATAAATCGCTACATCTATACATGGGCATGTCAAACCATGCACATATAATTATGTTGCATGTGCACGAACACACATATGTGTATATGATACACATATTCAAATATAATACAAAACAATATAAAGTAAAACTTATTTATAAAATTAAATAAAATAGTTATTTTATTTTAAAAAAAATTAGAAAACTTCTAAATAAATTTAAACTACATAGGCCCAATAAAAATACAAAATGGTAATTTTTTTGGAAATTCACTCGTTTCTTCCACTACGGGCTGTTCCAGTTCCAATAATGCGGAGCCCAATAACTTGTGCGGTCTAAGTTAGTCATATTAGCACTAACTAATTAAGCTTACGACCCAGTTAGTAGGGTATCTAGGAAAAGTACTATCTAGGCTAGATTGTTGGGTAATCAAGTACCGTGACCTACCTAGCTACCGGCCTGGCCTGAACAGTTATGTGAGTACAAAGGTTACCCCTAATAGAAATGGCTCAATTTAAATTGGGCCTTGAGCTAATTTCAAAAAAATTTGAAATTATTTTGTTTTTTAAAATTTAAATGTAAATTTATAAATTAAATAAAAATTTGAGTTTCAAAGAGTTTTGTAAAGGAATAAAAGTTCACATTGATCTTTTAAAGAATAATCAATTTAAAGAATAGAAATAAAAATAAACAGCTAGTTTTAGCATGCTTAGATAACAATAATATAGTAACTTCTAATTCTTCGTTCTTATTACGTTATTTGTAATGAATGATGTTTTTATTCTCATATATGTGTATAGTCATACATTAAACTAATGTGTGAGTATAAAAAAAAAAATATGGACGAGTTGTTATTTGTGTGTGTATTTGCATGTGAGTGATAATGTGTGAGTGTGTGTTAAGGTTTTTGGAAGGTGGAATAACTTATATATATATATTTACATATGTACTTAAATGTTGGTATTAAAGATGTTAAGAATTTAGTAGTATTGTTTTACATTTTTCATGGGTTTATGTACTTAAATTTATTAATAAATTTGCAGTTAATTGGTTTAAAATACAAATTGGTAGTTTGTTTACACTTTGGAATGTTAATTTCATTCACATGGTGGTTTTTCTTTTGATTTAATGGTTTTTCTTTTGAGATTTATTGATATTCTGTAAATATAATACATTAATTTGAGAATCAAATTTGAGTTTGCACAAGCTTTGGGAAATTGCAGAAGCATGGTTGTCAAGGTCAGGGCCGGCTCAAGTTCGTGGGTTGCCCTAGGCAGTTCTCAAGGTCGTGGGTTGCCCTAGGCAGTTCAGAGGTAAAGGAAAAAAATGGTTGCAAGGGGAGTTGAACCAATGACCATGGAATTAAGAATACCGCACACAACCACCACACCAATACGCATTTCATTTCATTGACAAAAAATAAAGCAGAGAGTAGTATTCTTAAAACATCAAATTATGTTAACCGCCTCCCATCCCCATCCTGCTGCCCCCTGCCGGGGGGTTACCCTAGGCGGCCGCCTGGCTAGCCTGGCCCTAGAACCGGGCCTGATCACGGTACACAGTAGTAAGTTTTCTTGATTTAATACACATAGCAGCATGGTCAAGTTATTATTAGCAGCATGTTTCATATTTTAAGTCATAGTAGTATGTTTCACATTATAAGTTACTCAACAGCATGGTATGAATCCTATATTTACTCTTTTGTTTGCTTAGTTGTATTTTCTATTGCTCGTTGCTGAACTGGAGTCTAGAGTTGGCTTTATTCTTATGGAATAGTTTTTTTTCTTAGGGTGTATTCTTTTTTTAACAAAGGGACAGAAGAAAGGAGCAAACGAAAGTGGCTGGAAAAGGGGTAAGTTCGCGAAAGGGGAATGCGTTCCTTTTACGAAAGGGGAAACGCGAAAGGGGCAAAATTATTATTTATATTATTATTTTATTTCTGTTAATTATTTTTAAATAAAATAGATATGTACCGAATACATAATACGGAATACCGAATACATAACTCAGAATTAAAAATGCAGAATACAAAATGCGAAATACAAAGCAGAATCTTCAAATACAATCTAGAGAATGAAGAACGCGTAATAAAAAATACAGACAATTCTTAACGTAACCCAGCAGCAACTAGTTCATTTCATATGGTATCTCGAACTAATGTCATAGCAGTTGTTGTTGCAGTTCTTTGAACTTGTTCACGATCATTATTTCCACGGTTCCGAATGCTATAATACTTCCAGATATTCTTCGGGCACCTGATCCGGACTATCGTCATATGCCATAAAATAGGATATCCGACGTTGTACCTTCATATGAAATTGTGAATAGTCATTGTAGCAGTGACAATTTGTACCTGAACATTATATGGGTATGTTGGCATGTTACGTAAGATTGCAAATTTTTTCTTCCAAATTCCAAAAGTTCTTTCGACCGCCATACGCAAACTCAAATGGTAGTAGTTGAAAACTTCATTTTTCGACTTTGGTTCATTACGTATATCATTGAAATCTAGAATATGGTATCTTAAACAGCGATAAGGAGGTAAATATCATTCCATTAATGGATACTCTGAATCCACTAAATAATATTGTCCTCTTGGAGGATGCGGAAAATTCAAACTTGAAGTATTTACAATTTCACGAAAAATTCTAGCATCATGGGCAGTTCCTTCCCACCATGCCCTTACAAACGTAAATGTTAAGTTAAAGGCGCATGCGACCATTATATTCTGTGTAGGAACGCTTTTACGTCCTACAAATCGTTGCATATCCGCTTGAGGAACACGAGTCATCACATGTGTACCATCAATAGCTTCAATGCAATTTCTAAAGAATGGATAATATCGTGGTGATGAACTGATTTGTTTTGGAATTCTATTAAATTAAGGATCTATCAGCCTGATAATATCCACATACATTAACAAAACAAAATCTAGAACTTTATGAAATAACGGCTAACCGTGTTAAGTGATCGTTGAAATCTTTCAGTAACCTACCGTATAAGAATAGCCAAAGCGATTGTATATAGAAAGATGACTACCATTTCTCTAACTGTAACGTGCGCCGCTGGCTGCAAACTATAACTTTCCAACCACTCACACAACGACATAAAACAAAGCCTCTTCATTCGGAAATTTTGCTGACACCGTTCTGCATGACCTGTAAGCATATCATTAACCCAATAAATACCGGTAACTTCATAATCGTGTATCCGACTTGTTTGAGGTCTACGTGTGGCATAATATAGTCTAAGGAACTGGATATCTTGCAAATCTTCAAAATCAGAATCATCACTTTCTTCATTTGGATCTGCCATTAGGGATGGGCAAAGTTGTGCGTCCCACGTTCACTGCGTCCGACGCGTCGTACGCAGACGCCAATGTAACATGTCCGTTTCAGCAAAAGAACGGTACCTTAGTCTTACTTCAATCTGGAAATGTTTTGTTTGCTTAGTTTTACTTCATTTTGGGACAGTTTTGTTTTCTTTAAGAATTGGTTTATAATGACAAATTGAGTTCAACGACCTTATAGTTTCACTTCTTTTATATTAACGGTTAAGAGATTTCTGATGTCATGGGTATATCAGTAAGTGTAAACGCGGATATGTGTTGAAGGAGGTAATATGGAACGAGGACAGATTCATAAAATTTAGCCTATGTAAACTGTAGTCATATCTGTGGAATTAGAACAAGTCCCTTAAATTAAGATACACCAATAGTTAGTTAGCTTTTATACATCTGTTGTTTCTGATAGTTTGAAGTTTGCAGGCATGAAAGTTTAGTTTTCATCTTCAAAGCCAAACTGATTTTCAGTAGAAGAAAATGTAGGAAAGGATGATTTAGTTTTTGATCAAGCTATACATATTCATTTGTTGGTTTATTTTTTAAAGTTCAGCTCGTGCTAAGATGAATTCATATAAACTTTAGATTTATTTTGTTAATAAAATGTAATAATTTTCTATTCTTTTTCAATTCTTTGTTCACCTTTTTTGTTTTTGGTTTATAATTTCTATATATAAACCAGAACGATGTTAGTTTAACATGGTAGTATCATTTGTTAGTCTGCTCTTGTAAAGGAATGCTCAATGTAATAAAGATATTGTAGTCCATATAATTGCTAATATTTTGGACAACAACCCATTAAAAGGATGGGCCCTCAATGATAAAGTTACAAAATCAACTGACTTGCTGCTTTCAAAATTTTCTTTGTATTACCTGGTTTAACTATTAAAGCTTTTCGCATACATCTTCAGTTTGCTTTGAAATGTATTCAGCATATTCTAATTTCGTGCTAAAAATTGTGCACAATAATCTTAACACCATGTCATTTATTTCTAGATTAATATTATTTTATTTCACATATATATGTATATATATTTATAAGTACACACATATATATTGTGTGCTTACTTTACTTTGTTTAGTTTCTTGACAGATTCAGGTTTGCACACTGGCTTGGATTGATACTGATGCCGAGGACTAGAGAGTTTTCTTCCATCTTTTGATTTTTGTTGTATTTTTATTATGGACCTTAGTTCCTCATGTTTGGGTTTTTTTTTGTTTTTTATTTTTCATTGTAAAAGGGTATCAATATTGACAACTCCTTTCTTAAGTGTAAAATAAAAGTACATGAGCGCTCTCCTCTAATCATAGAGGATCATTCATTTCTCTCCAAAAAAATGTTAAATTTAAAACAAGGAAAATATTATATATATTATAATATAGATTTTCAAATTGTTTTGAATTTTTTTTAAAATTTACAAGTTAGATTTAAAATAAAATACATATTATAAAAGTTATAATATAATATATTTTTTTGAAAAAAATTATATTATAACGTATGTTTGAAAATTTTATAAAATTAATTTTGAAAATATTATTTATTAATAAGATTAATAAAATAAATGAATCAATTAAATAATTTAATTATATATATATATATATATATATATATATATATATATCCATGTATAATATATAATGATATATGTTATGGTGTCTTGAATTGTTTAAAACAATATGAGTATATATGCGTGTATGAAAGAATTTTCGAAATTGATAAAATTTAATTAAAATTGTGTAATTAAATAAGTTAATTAAAAGTAAATTAATAAGGCATGTCTAAACAAACAAGCATGTGCATCCAAATTCGAGTTTGAGCTCATGATCCATACATATGAGCTTTCAAAACCAAGTTCATATAGGTCCGCATATGCAAGTTCACAAGGCAGAGAGCTTACTTCAAGTGTACATGTCAACTCGTTATGTGTTTAAAATCCACCCAAGTATGGGATTGTAACCAATCCCAGAGCTAGTAGACATACGTGCATACGTCCAAGAAGAATACCCATGGTCAACATTCTCATTTACGTTAGAATTACGAGCAATAATGTCCAAAATTGCTCTGTTAAAATCAAATCTAAGTTCTATTTCCAAATCCTGGTCAACCACCGAGGGATCGGTAGTGAGAAAATATCAAGAAAATGTGTTGGTTTCAACTTTCAACACCAAATAACAACACATGTGACATTGAATTCTGAAATCCTGTTAAACATCCAACTCGATATAAATTTCCAGTAATGAACTGATCCACAAAGTATATGTAAACTTCTAGAATTGAACTCCCATTTTTTAGAGTACTTGAATCAGGTAGAAAGCTAATGATCCCATAAACCAATATTGATCCCTTATGTGTTCTTTTCAATTTTTTACACCGATCCCTATGGTTCCAACCAGCAATCGATCCTTATACCAATCACCGATCCCCTACACATTGTCTTCTCTAAACTAGACATTGCTTCACTCACTACATTGAATAACATAGATAGAGACAACAACAGATTTTTGTTTCTCAACTACAAGACAACTAAAGTGGACGCGACTAACTGTCCACTCATCAACCTCTGCACTTGACTTGGAGACCCGAAAAGGACTTGGAGTAGATATGACCCGACCATCCACTCTCCAAATCGTACTTGAAGTTTACCAAGATACTTATGCCTCTCCCGAAGCTCAATGAGGCCAGGATTCAACTAAAAGTGGACGTAACTTGGACGTCCACATATCGACTCCTGCCTTGGACACATGGCGCAGTCTGGGAGCTCGACCTAAATTAGGCATGGCTGACCGTCTAGTTATCAACTACTGCCCTTGACACGGGGGCATGACTGCAGCTTGAGGTGGAGGTGACCTGACCATCCACCTAGCAACTCTCATCCCCGACTTGCCGAGAGGAGTACGAATGTGACGACCGCCCATGACCCCTGCACTTAAACCTAGAGATAGCGCGCTGAAGAGTATGCCAGGCGACCATGGACGATTGTCAGGGTAAATTAAAACAACAGAATCTATCGTATTACTCACAGCGCATGGACAAAATACAATAGAACATATATATATATATAGTGAAGCTTTACAGAATAAAATGCCATCTTATAAAACTTCATAGTAGTTGAATACAAGCATCCAAATAGCCAATACATCAAGCCTCACTACATAACACTCAGAGTTATACAAAAACAACGGAACATCCAGTACATATAGTAAGAAGATAATATGCAACCCTCCAGCTCGTCTTCGATATCATCATCGTGAGAAGCAAGAACAGCACCTGTCACCTGCTACCTAGTCTGCCCGTCCCAAAAATGGACGAACAGCCCAAGGCAATAAGAGTTAAAAGATAAAGCCTTGAGTCAGACAACAGTCTTAGTGAACAGTAAATTAACCAACAACATACCAAAAGAGCATAAAGGAAAAGGAATAGGAATACAACCCTCCCACTCCAACCTCATTCTACAGTGATAGCCCCCAGACACACACTAAGCAGAAGCAAACATAGCAGAGCATACAATTTAAAGTAAAGTAATTATCACTCGAGTCAAGGGCAATGTTTTCCTAGCACAAACCCCCCAAGGCCTAAACCAAGATCAGATAAGCACCCAGAAAACACTGCTCTTGAGACCGAATGACGATACAACCAAACATCCATGACTCTGGCTATCACTGTTATCATTGCTTCGATTTCACCGTTAATTGAATGACCGGCACATTCTTTCAGCCGTCCGTCAAGGGCTAATGGAAACCCCGGTTCTAGACAGTACTCTGCACGTCGTCGCAGCCCGTGCCTAGGACTATCGAGTTTGCCCAGAGTACTCGACCATCAACAGTTGGCCGTTGGGACTATCGAATCTGCCCAAACGTACTCTTGCTTTGAGCATGCTAGAACCTTCAACAACGATGAGACCCAAGCCTCCTAGTCATCCTCCTCGACGACTATTCTCATATCCATTCATTATCCTCAACTCGAATCATATCACCGAGTTATCAACATGCTTGGAATGATCCCATCTGGATTAAACCAAGTCTTCATCACATGATTGCCTCGCTTCATCACATCCTCGCAAAGCCTCATCTCAACATCACATCATCAAATCTATGCATAAGAGCTTCATCATCCCGCTACATATGCCACGAGCAGCTTTCCCAATTCAAGAGCCTTTCCCTTAGCTTTTGAATCATCTTCGGTCTAAATCAAATCATCAATCATCTAATTCATAACAATCAATCAAATCAAACATTAATCCAAGCAATCAAGCATTCAAATATGACCTAAGTAGACAATTATAACAATAATGGCATTTTCGTAATTAAAGAGTTGAAAGTCCAACAAGCATGAAAGCATGAACAATATCTTTACAAACTTGATGAATGAACTTGCATAGGTTAACATGTGATAAAATGGATGTAACATCATCATGAACAATGAATCTATATGGATCTACACTTAGGATGAAGAAAATGCATGGAAATCACTATTTTAACACCAAATCGAGCCAATGATCTGATATACTCCTTTGGATCCGTGTGAGAGATAATCACCACTCACCAAATCACCAAAACAAACCCAAATCAACACGCTTCAGATCTGGATAGCGAAGGATCTAACTTGATCTATCACAAATCCGCTTCAAACGATGAAATCACACTTCAAAGGATGAAGATCTTCAATCTAAGCTCTAGAATCTTCAATTTGATCTTCAACTTGGATGGACGGAATCACTAGATTAGAGTGGAGAAAAGAAGTGAAGAAGTGTAGGAGTCGAGCTCTCAAAATGGCAGCACTTCGTCGCTTCGAAATCCGGATCCCAAAAAGTGAGGAAAACCCTTCCTATTTATAGCTGAAAAATCACTAAGTCGTAACTCGGCTATCTCCATAAGTCGTCTCCGACTTACGACCTAAGACCCCTCCGACCTAAGTCTTGCCCAAACCTTTCGACCTAACGACTTACCAAAACTCATCAGTTTGCGACTTAACAGATAACTAGGCTACGACTTAAAACAGACCCAAGTCTCTACGACTTAAGACTTAACTTCTCTAAGTCGTCTACGACTTAACGCGTGCGCCTAACCAACCTAACAACTCAGCAGCTAACCCCTAAGTCGGTTACGACCTAACTGGGTATACGACTTACGACCTAATAGCTATGACTTATCAAACCAGGTCTCAGCGAGATACGACTCAACAAGTATACGACCTAACAACTCATCAACAGGTGCGACCTAACTATAAGGCCACAAACCTGCCTATCTCCTAAGTCGCTAGCCTCTAAGTCGTCTACCCTATAAGTCGGTCACGACTTATCTCTTAGGTCGTTTAGGACCTAGGACTTAAACAAATAGGACCGAAAAGACAAACATACTAAGTCGCATACGACCTATATCATACCCTAGGTCGTCCACGACTTACCACCTTAACTCGCTAACTCGCTGATTCCTTAACTCGGTAACAACTTAACTCACCAGTATCCTTAAGTCACGCCTATTCCCTAAGTCGTATACGACTTACGACCTATACTAAGTCGTGAACGACTTAGGACTTAGCCATATTTTGCCTAAAATCTGAAATGGCTCAATAACACTAAAATTCCAGATTTTGACGAACTTGTCGATCCGTAAAGAAAAATACGGGTCGTTACATTCTCTCCCCCTTAGGAATTTCGCCCCCGAAATTCCAAACAAACAAAGCAATCAAAGACTATTCTGCATGCCTACCATCCATAGCAATCAGCCAACCATGCATCCAATTCTAGCTTAGCATGCAGAATTCTAAAACTTAGAACAAGTTACAATGTTGCTAGATGATACGACACCTTAGGGCCATACCTTGAAGAGTTCGGGATGAGCTGCTTTCATCCTCTCTTCCACCTCCCACGTATAGTCGTTATCATCGTCACTCCATTGTATCTTGAGCAACTTAACTACCTTCCTCCTAAGCTGTTTCGTGTCGGTTTCCACAACACGAAGCGGCTTACGAGGTCTTCTATCGACTGGATCAACTTCGAAATCTTCACAGCTATCGGCAGAAACCACTGTATTCGAGTCGTGCACATACTTCCGTAGATACGATACATGAAAAACATTGTGCACACTTGACATCTTCTTTGGTAATTCCAATCTATAAGCAAGCTTTCCAATTCGCTCGATAATCGGGAATGGTCCAACAAATCTCGGAGTCAATTTTCCTTTCTTCCCGAATCGAATAACATTCTTCAGTGGAGAAATCTTCACAAAAACCATATTACCAACGTCGAATTCCAAATCCTTACGACGCTTATCGGCATAACTCTTCTGGCGGTCTTGGGCTGCCTTCATTCGCTGCCGAATGATTTCTATGCAATCCGAAGTCTGTCGAATCATCTCTGGCCCAAGTGTCAACTTTTCTCCCGTCTCTATCCAACATGTCGGGGAGTTACACGGTCTTCCATACAATGCCTCATACGGTGCCATACCAATGCTTGACTGATAACTGTTGTTGTATGAAAATTCCACCAAATGAAGGTGATCTTCCCATGATCCTCCGAAATCCAAAACACAAGCTCTGAGGAGATCTTCCAAAACTCGGTTGACTCTCTCGGTCTGACCATCTGTTTGAGGGTGATAAGCTGTACTCAAACACAACTCGGTTCCCAAAACTTCCTGGAAGCTCTTCCAAAATCCACTAGTGAACAATGGGTCTCGATCGCTCACTATACTCTTCGGAATACCATGGAATCGAACTATCCACTTAACATACAACTCAGCCAACTTTGATGCAGTCCTAGTCGATCGAACAGGAATGAATCTAGCACTCTTAGTCAAACGATCTACGATGACCCAAATTCCTTCATTTCCCGTTCTTGTTCTAGGTAGTCCATCAATAAAATCCATCGATACTTGCTCCCACTTCCATGTAGGAACTTCTAATGGCTGAAGCAATCCACTTGGCTTCTTCTGTTCGGCTTTTACCAACTGGCAGTTCATACACTTGGAAATAAAATTTCCAACATCCTTCTTCATACCTTCCCAGTAGTAGGTTCTCTTCATATCCCGATACATCTTATTTCCTCCTGGATGAATTGTCAACTTCGAGTGATGACTTTCCTTCAGAACTTCACTTCTGAATTCATCTATATCGGGAACAACTAGTCGTCCTTGCTTCCGAAGCCACCCTTCTTGATCGACCTCGAATCCTTTATCCTTTTCTGGTTCCAATCCAGATTCCAAATCATGGATAATCTTGACAATCTTATCATCTCGCTTTTGACTCTCGCCAATCCTTTCCACTAGAGTCGGTCTTATTGATAAGTTTGCCAACATCTCAGGTTCCAATTCACATCTAGGCCTGAAGTCAAATCCAGCTAAATACTCGAGATTCTTCCATTCTGAAAACATGGCTCCCAGTCGTGCATGTCTTCGACTTAACGCATCTGCCACTGCGTTACCTTTTCCCGGAGTATAAGCTATACCAAAATCATATGATGCTAAAAACTCTAGCCAACGTTGCTGCCGAAGATTCAAATCCTTTTGGGAGAAAAGATACTTCAACGACTTATGATCTGTAAATAACTCGAATCGAACTCCCAACAGATAATGTCTCCACATCTTCAGAGCAAATACAATCGCCGCTAACTCCAAATCATGAGTCGGGTAATTCTTTTCGTGTGGCTTCAGTTGTCGACTAGCATATGCAACAACTTTATCCCTCTGCATCAGCACTGCTCCAAGTCCAGTACCACATGCGTCGGTGTAAACCACCATCTCATCATTTCCACTTGGAATAGTCAAAACAGGTGCACTCGTTAATCGCTCTTTCAGGATTCTGAAAGCTTGCTCACACTTATCTTCCCATCTGAACACTTGGTTCTTCTTCGTCAATCCTGTTAACGGTGCAGCCACCTTGGAGAAGTCTTTGATAAATCGTCGATAATATCCTGCTAATCCAAGAAAACTCCTCACATCAGATGCATTCTTAGGTCTAACCCAATCCTGGATTGCTGCCACCTTAGCGGGATCAACCGCTATTCCATTTCCAGAAATAACATGGCCTAAGAACCTCACTTCACTCTTCCAGAAGTGACACTTCGAAAACTTAGCCTTCAGCTGATGTTTCCGCAAGATTTCCAAAACAATACACAAGTGCGTCTTGTGCTCTTCTTCCGTTCTGGAATAAATCAGAATATCATCCACGAACACTAGCACGAACTTGTTCAACTGATCTCTGAACACTCTATTCATAAGATCCACAAAATATGCTGGCGCGTTAGTCAATCCAAACGGCATTACCAGCCACTCAAAGAAACCAGATGGTGTCCGAAAAGCAGTCTTCGGCACACTATCCTTAGCTACTATCAACTGGTGAAATCCCGTTGCCAAATCCATCTGAGAAAACACCTTAGCTTCGTGAAGCTGATCGAACAAGTCATCTATCCTCGGCAATGGATACTTGTTCTTCTTAGTCACCTTATTCAGCTCACGATAATCGATGCACAATCTCAACGACCCATCTTCCTTGGTTGCAAACACAACTGGTGCACCCCACTCGGACACACTACGCCGAATGAATCGTTTCTGCAAAAGATCATCAACTTGCACCCTCAACTCTTGCTGTTCCTTAGGGGCCATCCGCCTAAGAGGCATCACAACGGGTCTGGCTCCTTCAACTAGATCTATACGAAACTCGATCTCTCTATGCGGCGGCAACCCTTTGACTCCGTCAAAGACATCCTCGAATCCATTCGCGATTGGCACAGATGACAGTCCATCCCGTGGAACAACAAGCGAATACATGAAGCTCATGAAGACGCCTTCTTCATGCTTACATCGTATCACAATCTTTCGCCCCTCCACATTCTCGACTGTCACTTCCAACCTCTCACAATCAACCTTCGCCGCATACTTCCTAAGCCAGTCCATACCCAAAATAATTCCGAACCCTGAAAAGTTCAGAACAAAACAATCACAGACAAAAGAGCAACCATGACTCGACACAATCAGACCACGGCATAACATACACAAACAAGACGAACCCCCAACTGGGTTAGTCACAACCAATGGCCTATCAATAATATCCGGTTCCAACCCTAACCGGTCTACGAGTTCACAACAAACAAACGAATGCGACGCTCCAGTATCAAACAGAACTCTAACTGGAACACCAAATAGGAAAAGAGTACCTTGAACCGCCACACTCTTTCCTTTCTCTTCAGCGGTAGGAGCTTTCGAAGACGACGGAACAGCTCCCAAAGCATAAGCTTGCACAATCTGCTTGTCCCTCCTCGGTTCTGGACAATTCTTCGTGAAATGCCCCGGCTTGTCACAGTTGTGGCACTTCATCAGTGCCTTCGGATTCTTACAATCCTTCGAGAAATGGCCCTTCTGCTGACAATTGTAGCAAGTCACCTCGCCTTTCGGCTTCTTCTGGCCATCCTTACCCTTCTGCTGTTGCTGCTGCTTCCTCTTCTTGTTTCCACCCTGTTGGGGTTTAGACTCTTCCCTGGTCACAGCAACAACCGATCCTTCCTTAGGAAACAGACTCTCATGCCTGAGAGCTTTCTCCACAAGCTTCTCAAATGAATCGTCCAAATGATCCACCAACTGCCTCCCAAGATAACTGTCCAAGCCTGTCACAAACTTCTCATTCTTCTGATATGCAGATTCGATATACGACCGGGCATACTTGGACAAAGCTTCAAACTTAGAAACATATTCAAGAACTGGTCTTCCACCTTGCTTGATATCCACAAACTTCTTGAACAGAACAGACTTCTGAGCTGTAGAAATGAACTTAGCTTCAAATCTGACTTGGAATTGCTCCCAAGTAATCTCTTCCTCCGGAGTAGTGATGGTAATAGAGTTCCACCAATCAGAGGCTCTCCCTTGAAGCTGCCTTGATGCCAACTTCCTCTTAGTTGCATCCTCAATTCCCAAATCACCAAAAATCCTTCTACAAGCATCTATCCATCTTTGGACCTCAATAGTTGATTCTGTTCCCAAGAAAACCTTTCCTCCAAGAGCAGTATAGTCCTTACACAACTTAGCAAAATCCACCGGCTTTGGAGTTTGAACTTGAACTCCAACATCAACTGACGGCCCTGGAGCTGGCATCCTTCTCATGATCGAAGTCATCATAGCTTCGAACATGGCTGCATAATCAGCAGTCCCTTCAGCAGCTCGGCCTTCCCTAGCAGCTGGTCTCCCTCTTCGACTCATTCTCAATATCTATAAAAAGGAATGATTAGCACATCTGGAGAAATAGCTGTATAAAGGACTAACTTACTTCTAAACTACTATATTATATATAGTAATCATCCATCAAATTACAATTACGTCTCTCATACGTAGTTACGTCAGCGAGCGTTGGGTAAAATCGATTAACCAATGCTCTGATACCAAATGTGACGACCGCCCATGACCCCTGCACTTAAACCTAGAGATAGCGCGCTGAAGAGTATGCCAGGCGACCATGGACGATTGTCAGGGTAAATTAAAACAACAGAATCTATCGTATTACTCACAGCGCATGGACAAAATACAATAGAACATATATATAGTGAAGCTTTACAGAATAAAATGCCATCATATAAAACTTCATAGTAGTTGAATACAAGCATCCAAATAGCCAATACATCAAGCCTCACTACATAACACTCAGAGTTATACAAAAACAGCGGAACATCCAATACATACAGTAAGAAGATAATATGCAACCCTCCAGCTCGTCTTCGATATCATCATCGTGAGAAGCAAGAACAGCACCTGTCACCTGCTACCTAGTCTGCCCGTCCCAAAAATGGACGAACAGCCCAAGGCAATAAGAGTTAAAACATAAAGCCTTGAGTCAGACAACGGTCTTAGTGAACAGTAAATTAACTAACAACATACCAAAAGTGCATAAAGGTAAAGGAATAGGAATACAACCCTCCCACTCCAACCTCATTCTTCAGTGATAGCCCCCAGACACACACTAAGCAGAAGCAAACATAGCAGAGCATACAATTTAAAGTAAAGTAATTATCACTCGAGTCAAGGGCGATGTTTTCCAAGCACAAACCCCCAAGGCCTAAACCAAGATCAGATAAGCACCCAGAAAACACTGCTCTTGAGACCGAATGATGATACAACCAAACATCCATGACTCTGGCTATCACTGTTATCATTGCTTCGATTTCACCGTTAATTGAATGACCGGCACATTCTTTCAGCCGTCCGTCAAGGGCTAATGGAAACCCCGGTTCTAGACAGTACTCCGCACGTCGTCGCAGCCCGTGCCTAGGACTATCGAATCTGCCCAGAGTACTCGACCATCAACAGTTGGCCGTTGGGACTATCGAATCTGCCCAAACGTACTCTTGCTTTGAGCATGCTAGAACCTTCAACAACGATGAGACCCAAGCCTCCTAGTCATCCTCCTCGACGACTATTCTCATATCCATTCATTATCCTCAACTCGAATCATATCACCGAGTTATCAACATGCTTGGAATGATCCCGTCTGGATTAAACCAAGTCTTCATCACATGATTGCCTCGCTTCATCACATCCTCGCAAAGCCTCATCTCAACATCACATCATCAAATCTATGCATAAGAGCTTCATCATCCCGCTACATATGCCACGAGCAGCTTTCCCAATTCAAGAGCCTTTCCCTTAGCTTTTGAATCATCTTCGGTCTAAATCAAATCATCAATCATCTAATTCATAACAATCAATCAAATCAAACATTAATCCAAGCAATCAAGCATTCAAATATGACCTAAGTAGACAATTATAACAATAATGGCATTTTCGTAATTAAAGAGTTGAAAGTCCAACAAGCATGAAAGCATGAACAATATCTTTACAAACTTGATGAATGAACTTGCATAGGTTAACATGTGATAAAATGGATGTAACATCATCATGAACAATGAATCTATATGGATCTACACTTAGGATGAAGAAAATGCATGGAAATCACTATTTTAACACCAAATCGAGCCAACGATCCGATATACTCCTTTGGATCCGTGTGAGAGATAATCACCACTCACCAAATCACCAAAACAAACCCAAATCAACACACTTCAGATCTGGACAGCGAAGGATCTAACTTGATCTATCACAAATCCGCTTCAAACGATGAAATCACACTTCAAAGGATGAAGATCTTCAATCTAAGCTCTAGAATCTTCAATTTGATCTTCAACTTGGATGGATGGAATCACTAGATTAGAGTGGAGAAAAGAAGTGAAGAAGTGTAGGAGTCGAGCTCTCAAAATGGCAGCACTTCGTCGCTTCGAAATACGGATCCCAAAAAGTGAGGAAAACCCTTCCTATTTATAGCTGAAAATTCACTAAGTCGTAACTCGGCTATCTCCATAAGTCGTCTCCGACTTACGACCTAAGACCCCTCCGACCTAAGTCTTGCCCAAACCTTTCGACCTAACGACTTACCAAAACTCATCAGTTTGCGACTTAACAGATAACTAGGCTACGACTTAAAACAGACCCAAGTCTCTACGACTTAAGACTTAACTTCTCTAAGTCGTCTACGACTTAACGCGTGCACCTAACCAACCTAACAACTCAGCAGCTAACCCCTAAGTCGGTTACGACCTAACTGGGTATACGACTTACGACCTAATAGCTACGACTTATCAAACCAGGTCTCAGCGAGATACGACTTAACAAGTATACGACCTAACGACTCATCAACAGGTGCGACCTAACTATAAGGCCACAAACCTGCCTATCTCCTAAGTCGCTAGCCTCTAAGTTGTCTACCCTATAAGTCGGTCACGACTTATCTCTTAGGTCGTTTACGACCTTGGACTTAAACAAATAGGACCGAAAAGACAAACATACTAAGTCGCATACGACCTATATCATACCCTAGGTCGTCCACGACTTACCACCTTAACTCGCTAACTCGCTGATTCCTTAACTCGGTAACAACTTAACTCACCACTATCCTTAAGTCGCGCCTATTCCCTAAGTCGTATACGACTTACGACCTATACTAAGTCGTGAACGACTTAGGACTTAGCCATATTTTGCCTAAAATCTGAAATGGATCAACAACACTAAAATTCCAGATTTTGACTAACTTGTCGATCCGTAAAAAAAATACGGGTCGTTACAACGAAGCAAATTCGACGTGACATGATCGACTAACCCAAACATAGATGTGATCCAACCATCCATCGCTTACTCCCTTCCTTGACTTGACATGAGGAGCTACAATCACCAAGTGGACGTAAATCGACCATCTACTCGCCAACTTCTATCCTCGGCATTGGGGAGCAGAATTCCATTCCTTGAATGAACGTGACTCGACCGTTCATTCAACAACTCCTGCCTTGATTCGACAAATGGAGTATAAACTCATAAAAATGGGTGTGACTCACCACCCATCGTATAACTCAATTTCCCGGAGTGTGGACTGGAATATAAACACAAAAAGATAGACACGGTTCGACAATCCATCGATCAAATTTAGTTTCATGAGTGCGGAATGGAGTATAAACACAAAGGATGAACATGGTCCGAATGTCAAATTATCAACTCTAGTCCCCGGGGAGTGGACAGGAGTATAAACTAAAGATGGATAGGAGAATAAACCACGAAGGAGTGTGACTTGACCATTCATTCTCCAGCGCCTTCCTTTGTTCCGATAGGAAGAGTATAAAACAAGATGAGTATGACTTGATCACTCCTGAGCTAATTCTATCCTTTGATCCAACGGTAGAATGTAAATTAAAATAGACGTGACTGGCCGACCAGCCTTGAATGAATGTGACACGGCCGTTCATTTGCTAACTCTGACCATGATCCGCCTAGAAGAGCAATTCGAAACGGAGGTGACTTGACCGTCCGCTCTCCAACTCTTGTTCCTAACTTAGAGGCAAAGACACGACTCAAAGTGGATGTTGTCCGACCAAACGCTCCCCTGCTCGTGCTCAAAGGCACCAGAACACTCATCTTACTCCCAAAGCTCGACAGAAACAGGATCCAAATGAAAGTGGGTGCGGTACGATTGTCCACGCGTCGATTCGTGCCCTGTATGCAAGGGGCAGTTTGAAAGCCCAAGCTTAAACCGGATGTGATTTGACCACCTAATTCAAGGATGATGTGATCCGTCCATCCAAGACCCTGCTTGCGCCTAAAGTACAGCGTACTATTCAAGCCTTGCCCGGACATCGGCAAGCCCAAAATCCAAACCAGAAATCAGACGTGTTTCGACCATCCGTCACCAACTCTGGTCCCTCAGTGTAGACTGGAGTATAAAAACGTGGGCACAGTTCGATCGTCCATTGACCAACTCAGGTCCCCAAAGTGTGGACTGGAGTATAAATACTAAATGGGTGTGACTGACTGGCCGTCAACAAACTCTGTTCCCCAAGCATGGACCAGAGTATAAACACAAAAAAGGTGGATGCGGTTCAACCGCCCGGTGATAAACTCTAGTCCCTTAGAGCGCTGATAGGATTATAAATAGAAAATGGATGTGAGTCGACCGTTCATTCATCAAGTTTGACCTGAACCTGATAAGAGGAGTATAAACCCAAAAGGATGTGATTCGACCATCCATGAATTAACTCTGCTAACTAAGACTGGGGTTGAAGTACAAACTACTAAAAGCTGACTATGACAGCTCACTGTAGCTCCAGCTTGGTGTTCTTTACGATTTAAGGCAACGATTGCAAGGAGGCCTTAATGCAAAATCAATCAAAACGATGTCCGAAGTTATGGGCAACCGACTATATCGTACCACGGAATCGATGGGCAATATCATTCCAAACCTTCTATATCATGCCGTGGGATCGACGGTCAATGTCGATCCATACCAACCACAAATGAATGTGATCAGACCATCCATCGCTCAGTTCTTTTTCTTGATTCAACAGGAGAAGTGTGACGACCGCCCACGACCCCTGCTCTTAAACTTAGAGATAGTGCGCTGCAAAGTGTGCCGGCAGCCATGGACGATTGTCAGGGTAAATTAAAACAACAACATCTATCGTATCACTCACAGCGCATGGACAAAATACAATAGAACATATGTATAGTGAAGCTTTACAGAATAAAATGCCATCATATAAAACTTCATAATAGTTGAATACAAGCATCCAAATAGTCAATACATCAAGCCTCACTACATAACACTCAGAGAATATACAAACAGCGGAACACCCAGTACATATAGTAAGAAGATAATATGCAACCCTCTAGCTCGTCTTCGATATCAGCATCGTGAGAAGCAAGAATAGCACCTGTCACCTGCTACCTAGTCTGCCCGCCCCAAAATGGACGAACAGCCCAAGGCAATAAGAATTAAAAACATAAAGCCTTGAGTCAGACAACAGTCTTAGTGAGCGGTAAATTAAATAACAACATACCAAAAGAGTACAAAGGAAAAAGGAATAGGAATACAACCCTCCCACTCCAACCTCTTTCTACAGTGATAGCCCCCAGACACACACTAAGCAGAAGCAAACATAGCAGGGCATACAATGTAAAGTAAAGAAATTATCACTCGAGTCAAGGGCGATGTTTTCCAAGCACAAACCCCCAAGGCCTAAACCAAGATCAGATAAGCACCCGGAAAACACTACTCTTGAGACCGAATGACGATACAACCAACCATCCATGACTCTGGCTATCACTGTTATCATTGCTTCGATATTACCGTTAATTGAATGACCGGCACATTCTTTCAGCCGTCCGTCAAGGGCTAATGGAAACCCCGGTTCTAGACATAACTCCCGCACGTCATCGCAGCCCGTGCCTAGGACTATCGAATCTGCTCAGAGTACTCGACCATCAATAGTTAGTCGTTGGGACTATCGAATCTGCCCAAACGTACTCTTGCTTAGAGCATGCTAGAACCTTCAACAACGATGCTATCCAAGCCTCCTAGTCATCCTCCTCGACGACTATTTCCATACTAGCTCAAGCGCCTCTTAAGCACCCATTACCCTTAACTCGAATCATATCACCGAGTTACCAACGTGCTTGGAATGATCCCGTCTGGATTAGACCAAGTCTTCATCACATGATGCCTCGCTTCATTACATCCTCGCAAAGCCTCATCTCAACATCACATCATCAAATCTATGCATAAGAGCTTCATCATCCCGCTACATATGCCACGAACAGCTTTCCCAATTCAAGAGCCTTTCCCTTAGCTTTTGAATCGTCTTCGGTCTAAATCAAATCATCAATCATCTAATTCATAGCAATCAATCAAGTCAAACATTAATCCAAACAATCAAGCATTCAAATAAGATCTAAATAGACAATTATCACAATAATGGCAATTTCGTAAATAAAGTGTTGAAAGTCTAACAAGCATGAAATCATGAGAATTATTTCTACAATCTTGATGAATGAACTTGCATAGGTTAACACTTAGTAAAAATGGTTGTCAAATCATCATGAACAATGGATCTACATGGATCTACACTTAGGATGAAGAAAATGCATGAAAATCACTATTTTAACACCAAATCGAGCCAACAATCCGATATACTCCTTTGGATCCGTGTGAGAGATAATCACCACTCACCAAATCACCTAAACAACCCCCAAAACAACACGCTTCAGATCTGGACAGCGAAGGATCAAGCTTGATCTATCACGAATCCGCTCCAAACGAAGAAATCTCACTTCAATGGATGAAGGTCTTCAACTTTAGCTCTTGGATCTTCGATCTTGATCTTCGATTTGGATGAAAGGAAGCACTAGATTAGAGTAGAGAAAAGAAGTGAAGAAGTATAGAAATCGAGCTCTCAAAATGGCAGCACTTCGTCGCTTCGAAATCCGGATCCCAAAAATGAAGAAATGGACGAGTATTTATAGGCTGATTTCTCCTTAACTCGGCCATCTCCATAAGTCGTCTCCGACTTATAACCTTCCGACCTAAGCCTCCGACTCAACCCACGCGCCTACACGACTTAAAACAATGCGCGACTTAATCAGGAGATACGTCTTAACACACAATTGCGACCTAACTGGTGATACGACTCATCACTCTATCTCCTTAACTCAGCCACGACTCAACTGAGTTACAACTTAACTGCTAGACCTAGGTCGCTCACATCCTCTCTCCAAACTACTAAGTCGTTAACTCAGTCAGTCGACTTAACACAACTCACCAAAACTCTTAGGCCTCCAATTTTCCTCAAGTCTTCTACGACCTAAGCCTTATAAGTCGTCCCAAACTGTCCAACGACCTAAACCACTAACCCTCTTCCTTAGGTCGGTCCCAACCTTAAGTCGTCTACTATCCTAAGTCGTCTCAACCGATCTAACACAACCAGTCTACAAAGTCCTCAGCTACACTTCCTTAACTCGGTTAACTCAATAGTCGGCCACTCACCCCAGACTTAATACTTAACTCGTCCAAACCGACTTAGGACTTAACAAAATCTGCCAAAATCTGAAACGACTTAAAAATGCTGAAAATTCCCGATTTTTCGAACTTTTCGATCCGTAAAAATACGGGTCGTTACATTCTCTCTCCCTTAGGAATTTCGCCCCCAAAATTCCAAGCAAACAAAGCAATCAAAGACTATTCTGTACGCCTATCATCCATAACAATCAACAAACCATGCATCCAATTCTAGCTTAGCGTACAGAATTCTAACACTAGAACAAGTCACAATATCGTGAGATGACACGACACCTTAGGGCCATACCTTGAAGAGTTCAGGATGAGCTGCCTTCATCCTCTCTTCCACCTCCCACGTACAATCGTTATCATCATCACTCCATTGTATCTTGAGTAACTTAACTACCTTCCTCCTAAGCTGTTTCGTGTCGGTTTCAGCAACACGAAGCGGCTTACGAGGTCTTCTATCGACTGGATCAACTTCGAAATCTTCACAGCTATTAGCAGAAACCACAGTACTCGAGTCGTGCACATACTCCCGTAGATATGATACATGAAAAACATTGTGCACACTCGAGATCTTCTCAGGTAACTCCAGTCTATAGGCGAGCTTTCCAATTCGCTCGATGATCGGGAAT
The DNA here is from genome assembly GCA_030737815.1 of Allium fistulosum. NCBI lineage: Eukaryota > Viridiplantae > Streptophyta > Magnoliopsida > Asparagales > Amaryllidaceae > Allium > Allium fistulosum. The sequence continues at coordinate 283,068,226 of CM060904.1, read as the reverse complement.
GGTCCAACAAATCTCGGAGTCAATTTTCCTTTCTTCCCGAATCGGATAACATTCTTCAGTGGAGAAATCTTCACAAAAACCATATCTCCTACTTCGAATTCCAAATCCTTTCGACGCTTATCGGCATAACTCTTCTGACGGTCTTGGGCTGCCTTCATTCGTTGCCGAATGATCTCTATGCAATCCGAAGTCTGTCGAATCATCTCTGGCCCAAGTAACGGCTTTTCCCCAGTCTCTATCCAACATGTCGGAGAGTTACACGGTCTTCCATACAATGCCTCATACGGTACCATACCAATGCTTGACTGGTAACTGTTGTTGTATGAAAACTCCACCAAATGAAGGTGATCTTCCCATGATCCTCCGAAGTCCAAAACACAAGCTCTAAGAAGATCTTCCAAAACTCGGTTGACTCTCTCGGTCTGACCATCTGTTTGAGGGTGATAAGCTGTACTCAAACACAACTCGGTTCCCAAAACTTCCTGGAAGCTCTTCCAAAATCTACTAGTGAACAATGGATCTCGATTGCTCACTATACTCTTCGGAATACCATGGAATCGAACTATCCACTTAACATACAACTCAGCCAACTTTGATGCAGTCCTAGTCGATCGAACAGGAATGAATCGTGCACTCTTAGTCAGACGATCTATAACGACCCAAATCCCTTCATTTCCCGTTCTTGTTCTAGGTAGTCCATCAATAAAATCCATCGATATCTGCTCCCACTTCCATGTAGGAACTTCTAATGGCTGAAGCAATCCACTAGGCTTCTTCTGTTTAGCTTTTACCAACTGGCAGTTCATACACTTGGAAATAAAATTTCCAACATCCTTCTTCATACCTTCCCAGTAGTAGGTTCTCTTCATATCCCGATACATCTTATTTCCACCTGGATGAATTGTCAGCTTCGAGTGATGACTTTCCTTTAGAACTTCACTCCTCAATTCATCTATATCGGGAACAACTAGTCGTCTTTGCTTTCGAAGCCAACCCTCCCGATCGACCTCGAATCCTTTATCCTTTTCTGGATACAATCCAGACTCCAATTCACGGATAATATTGACAAGCTTATCATCTTGCTTTTGGCTCTCGCCAATCCTTTCCACAAGAGTGGGTCTTATCGATAAGTTTGCCAACATCTCAGGTTCTAATTCACATCTAGGCCTGAAGTCAAATCCAGCTAAATATTCGAGACTCTTCCATTCTGAAAACATGACTCCCAGTCCTGCATGTCTTCGACTTAACGCATCTTCCACTGCGTTACCTTTTCCCGGAGTATAAGCTATACCAAAATCATACGATGCCAAAAACTCTAGCCAACGTTGCTGCCGAAGATTCAAATCCTTTTGGGAGAAAAGATACTTCAACGACTTATGATCTGTAAACAACTCAAATCGAACTCCCAATAGATAATGTCTCCACATCTTCAGAGCAAAAACAATCGCCGCTAACTCCAAATCATGAGTCGGGTAATTCCTTTCATGCGGCTTCAGTTGTCGACTGGTATATGCAACAACTTTATCCTTCTGCATCAGCACTGCTCCAAGTCCAGTACCACATGCGTCGGTATAAACCACCATCTCATCATTCCCACTTGGAATGGTCAAAACAGGAGTACTCGTCAATCGCTCTTTCAGGATTCTGAAAGCTTGCTCACACTTATCATCCCATCTGAACACTAGGTTCTTCTTTGTCAATCCTGTTAACGGTGCAGCTACCTTGGAGAAGTCTTTGATAAACCGACGATAATATCCTGCTAATCCAAGAAAGCTTCTCACATCAGATGCATTCTTAGGTCTAACCCAATCCTGGATTGCTGCCACCTTAGCGGGATCAACCGCTATTCCATTTCCAGAAATAACATGGCCTAAGAACCTCACTTCACTCTTCCAGAAGTGACACTTCGAAAACTTAGCCTTCAGCTGATGTTTCCGTAAGATTTCCAAAACAATATGCAAGTGCGTCTTGTGCTCTTCTTCAGTTCTGGAATAAATCAGGATATCATCCACGAACACAAGCACAAACTTGTTCAACTGATCTCTGAACACTCTATTCATAAGATCCACAAAATATGCTGGCGCGTTAGTCAATCCAAACGGCATTACCAGCCACTCAAAGAAACCGGATGGTGTTCGAAAAGCAGTCTTCGGCACACTATCCTTAGCTACTCTCAACTGGTGAAATCCCGTTGCCAAATCCATCTGAGAAAACACCTTAGCTTCGTGAAGCTGATCAAACAAGTCATCTATTCTCGGCAATGGATACTTGTTCTTCTTAGTCACCTTATTCAGCTCACGATAATCGACACACAACCTCAGCGATCCATCTGCTTTGGTTGCGAATACAACTGGTGCACCCCATTCGGACACACTACGCCGAATGAATCCTTTCTGCAAAAGATCATCAACTTGCACCCTCAACTCTTGCTGTTCCTTAGGCGCAATCCGCCTAAGAAGCATCACAACAGGTCTGGCTCCTTCAACTAGATCTATACGAAACTCGATCTCTCTATGCGGCGGCAACCCTTTGACTTCGTCAAAGACATCCTCGAATCCATTCGCGATTGGCACTAATGACAGTCCATCCCGTGGAACAACCAGCGAATACATGAAGCTCATGAAGACGCCTTCTTCATGCTTACATCGTATCACAACCTTTCGCCCCTCCACATTCTCGACTGTCACTTCCAACCTCTCGCAATCAACCTTTGCCGCATACTTCCTAAGCCAGTCCATACCCAAAATAATTCCGAACCCCGCAAAGTTCAGAACAAAGCAATCACAAACAAAAGAGCAATCATGACTCGATACAATCAGACCACGGCATAACATACACAAACAAGATGAACCCCCAACTGGATTAGTCACAACCAATGGCCTATCAACAATATCCGGTTCCAAACCCAACCGGCCTACAAGTTCGCTGCAAACAAACGAATGCGACGCCCCAGTATCAAACAGAACTCTAACTGGAACACCACATAGGAAAAGAGTACCTTGAACCACCACACTCTTTCCCTTCTCTTTAGCAGTAGGAGCTTTCGAAGACGACGGAACAGCTCCCAAAGCATAAGCTTGCACAATCTGCTTGTCCCTCCTCGGTTCTGGACAATTCTTCCTGAAATGCCCCGGCTTGTCACAGTTGTGGCACTTCGCTGGCGCTTTCGGATTCTTACAATCCCTGGAGAGATGGCCTTTCTGCTGACAGTTGTAGCAGGTCACTTCGCCCTTCGGCTTCTTCTGGCCATCCTTACCCTTCTGCTGTTGTTGCTTCCTCTTCTTGTTTCCACCCTGCTGGGGTTTAGACTCTTCCCTGGTCACAGCAACAACAGATCCTTCCTTAGGAAACAGACTCTCATGCCTGAGAGCCTTCTCCACAAGCTTCTCAAATGAATCGTCCAAATGATCCACCAACTGTCTCCCAAGATAACTGTCCAAGCCTGTCACAAACTTCTCATTCTTCTGATATGTAGATTCAATATACGATCGGGCATACTTGGACAAAGCTTCAAACTCAGAAACATACTCAAGAACTGGTCTTCCACCTTGCTTGAGCTCTACAAACTTCTTGAACAGAACAGACTTCTGAGCTGTAGAAATGAACTTAGCCTCAAATCTGACTTGGAATTGCTCCCAAGTAATCTCTTCCTCTGGAGTATTGATGGTAATAGAGTTCCACCAATCAGAAGCTCTCCCTTGAAGCTGCCTTGATGCCAACTTCCTCTTAGTTGCATCATCAATTCCCAAATCACCAAAGATCCTTCTACAAGCATCTATCCATCTCTGGACTTCAATAGTTGATTCTGTTCCCAAGAAAACCTTCCCTCCAAGAGCAGTATAGTCCTTGCACAACTTAGCAAAATCCACTGGTTTCAGAGTTTGGACTTGAACTCTAACATCTACTGCTGCCCCCGGAACTGGTATCCTTCTCATGATCGAAGTCATCATAGCTTCGAACATGGCTGCATAATCAGCAGTCCCCTCAGTAGCACGGCCTTCCCTAGCAGCTGGTCTCCCTCTTCGACTCATTCTCAATATCTATATAAAAGGAATGATCAGAACATCTTAGAGAAACAACTACATAAAGGACTCAAACTATTCTAAGCTACTATATTATATATAGTAATCATCCATCAAAATTACAATTACGTCTCTCATACGTAGTTACGTCAGCGAGCGTTGGGTAAAATCGATTAACCAATGCTCTGATACCAAATGTGACGACCGCCCACGACCCCTGCTCTTAAACTTAGAGATAGTGCGCTGCAAAGTGTGCCAGGCAGCCATGGACGATTGTCAGGGTAAATTAAAACAACAACATCTATCGTATCACTCACAGCGCATGGACAAAATACAATAGAACATATGCATAGTGAAGCTTTACAGAATAAAATGCCATCATATAAAACTTCATAATAGTTGAATACAAGCATCCAAATAGTCAATACATCAAGCCTCACTACATAACACTCAGAGAATATACAAACAGCGGAACACCCAGTACATATAGTAAGAAGATAATATGCAACCCTCTAGCTCGTCTTCGATATCAGTATCGTGAGAAGCAAGAACAGCACCTGTCACCTGCTACCTAGTCTGCCCGCCCCAAAATGGACGAACAGCCCAAGGCAATAAGAATTAAAAACATAAAGCCTTGAGTCAGACAACAGTCTTAGTGAGCGATAAATTAACTAACAACATACCAAAAGAGTACAAAGGAAAAAGGAATAGGAATACAACCCTCCCACTCCAACCTCTTTCTACAGTGATAGCCCCCAGACACACACTAAGCAGAAGCAAACATAGCAGGGCATACAATGTAAAGTAAAGAAATTATCACTCGAGTCAAGGGCGATGTTTTCCAAGCACAAACCCCCAAGGCCTAAACCAATATCAGATAAGCACCCGGAAAACACTGCTCTTGAGACCGAATGACGATACAACCAACCATCCATGACTCTGGCTATCACTGTTATCATTGCTTCGATATCACCGTTAATTGAATGACCGGCACATTCTTTCAACCGTCCGTCAAGGGCTAATGGAAACTCCGGTTCTAGACATAACTCCCGCACGTCGTCGCAGCCCGTGCCTAGGACTATCGAATCTGCCCAGAGTACTCGACCATCAACAGTTAGTCGTTGGGACTATCGAATCTGCCCAAACGTACTCTTGCTTAGAGCATGCTAGAACCTTCAACAACGATGCTATCCAAGCCTCCTAGTCATCCTCCTCGACGACTATTTCCATACTAGCTCAAGCGCCTCTCAAGCACCCATTACCCTTAACTCGAATCATATCACCGAGTTACCAACGTGCTTGGAATGATCCCGTCTGGATTAGACCAAGTCTTCATCACATGATGCCTCGCTTCATTACATCCTCGCAAAGCCTCATCTCAACATCACATCATCAAATCTATGCATAAGAGCTTCATCATCCCGCTACATATGCCACGAACAGCTTTCCCAATTCAAGAGCCTTTCACTTAGCTTTTGAATCGTCTTCGGTCTAAATCAAATCATCAATCATCTAATTCATAGCAATCAATCAAGTCAAACATTAATCCAAACAATCAAGCATTCAAATAAGATCTAAATAGACAATTATCACAATAATGGCAATTTCGTAAATAAAGTGTTGAAAGTCTAACAAGCATGAAATCATGAGAATTATTTCTACAATCTTGATGAATGAACTTGCATAGGTTAACACTTAGTAAAAATGGTTGTCAAATCATCATGAACAATGGATCTACATGGATCTACACTTAGGATGAAGAAAATGCATGAAAATCACTATTTTAACACCAAATCGAGCCAACAATCTGATATACTCCTTTGGATCCGTGTGAGAGATAATCACCACTCACCAAATCACCTAAACAACCCCCAAAACAACACGCTTCAGATCTGGACAGCGAAGGATCAAGCTTGATCTATCACGAATCCGCTCCAAACGAAGAAATCTCACTTCAATGGATGAAGGTCTTCAACTTTAGCTCTTGGATCTTCGATCTTGATCTTCGATTTGGATGAAAGGAAGCACTAGATTAGAGTAGAGAAAAGAAGTGAAGAAGTGTAGAAATCGAGCTCTCAAAATGGCAGCACTTCGTCGCTTCGAAATCCGGATCCCAAAAATGAAGAAATGGACGAGTATTTATAGGCTGATTTCTCCTTAACTCGGCCATCTCCATAAGTCGTCTCCGACTTATAACCTTCCGACCTAAGCCTCCGACTCAACCCACGCGCCTACACGACTTAAAACAATGCGCGACTTAATCAGGGGATACGTCTTAACACACAATTGCGACCTAACTGGTGATACGACTCATCACTCTATCTCCTTAACTCAACCACGACTCAACTGAGTTACAACTTAACTGCTAGACCTAGGTCGCTCACATCCTATCTCCAAACTACTAAGTCGTTAACTCGGTCAGTCGACTTAACACAACTCACCAAAACTCTTAGGCCTCCAATTTTCCTCAAGTCTTCTACGACCTAAGCCTTATAAGTCGTCCCAAACTGTCCAACGACCTAAACCACTACCCCTCTTCCTTAGGTCGGTCCCAACCTTAAGTCGTCTACTATCCTAAGTCGTCTCAACCGATCTAACACAACCAGTCTACAAAGTCGTCAGCTACACTTCCTTAACTCGGTTAACTCCTTAAGTCGGCCACTCACCCCAGACTTAATACTTAACTCGTCCAAACCGACTTAGGACTTAACAAAATCTGCCAAAATCTGAAACGACTTAAAAATGCTGAAAATTCCCGATTTTTCGAACTTTTCGATCCGTAAAAATACGGGTCGTTACAAGAAGCTTGAATCAAAAAATGGATGTGAACTGACCCAGAATATGGCGACATCTGCACCAAAAGTGGACTTGATCGACCATCCAGTACTCAACTCATACCCAAAATACGACGGAGCATCGAAGTCTTCTCTTAGGAAGGGAAAACCAAAATACAGTTCAGAATAGGCGTGACTTAGCCTTCCATCAACTAACTCTGACCTTGGTTTTGATAGAAAGAGTATAAAACTTAAGCATACATGACTTGCCCATCCACTTATCGACATTTACCCCTAACTTGGGGGGCATGAGCGAGAATCAAGATGAATGTAACACGACCATTCATCAATCAACTCTAGGTCTTCTGAGCTTATGTAGGAATATAAACACAACTGGGACAAGACTCGACCGTCCATGTAGTACATCTATCAACCCGAGACTGGAGGCAGAAGTGTGATCATCCAAAAGATGACTGCAACAGCTTAATACCATGACTCATGCCTAGTGTTTACCATGACTCGAGGATACGACCGAAAGGATGCCTAGAGATAGAATCATCAGATCGACGCCTAGGCTCATGGGCAATTGACTATTATTCCAACCCGAACAACGAGCAATAAATCGTGAGTACATTAAATGGAAAGCGCGTTACTTGAATACACAAGCAGATTCAAACTCAAAGCAAAAGCCAGCTATGTAGTTGCATGCAACATAAGGTTGAACTCTACTTGACGTTTAATTCAACGTGCATATAAGCCTGATATTCAACCATTGTAGATAATCACTCAAAGCATCTAGAACCCATGACTATCAAACTCACAAATAGTCATTGTTAGATGGACTAACTTGTTCCCTCGTGCTAAGTATAATCTAGTGTGGTGTTGTGTCGAGCAGTGTTATACAGCTCAATATTATATGACAGTTATGGTGGAACTTAAGAGTTCGACTGGAGTAACCATCATCGCTGACTGTCCCAACCGAATTTCACGTTGATGGTTACACGTAAGGGTTACGTTCAAGTTCAAAGATCGACAATCGACAAGTAAGAGCATGTTATTAATAGTCAAGGCATATGCGTACATCTAAATTCACGTCTAAAAAAACAAGCATGTGCATCCAAATTCGAGTTTGAGCTCATGATCAATACATATGTGCTTTCAAAACCAAGTTCATATAGGTCCACATATGCAAGTTCACAAGGCAGAGAGCTTATTTCAAGCGTACATGTCAATTCATCATGTGTTTAAAATCCACCCAAGTATGTGATTGTAACCAATCCCATACCTAGTAGACATATGTGCATACGTCCAAGAAGAATACCCATGGTCAACATTCTCATTTACATTAGAATTATAAGCTATAACGTCAAAAATTGCTCTATTAAAATCAAATCTAAGTTCTATTTCCAAATCCCGGTCAACTACCGAGGGATCGGTAGTGAGAAAATATTAAGAAAATGTGTTGGTTTCAACTTTCAACACCAAATAACAGAGCAAGTGACATTGAATTCTAAAATCCTATTAAACATCCAACTCGATACAAATTGCCAGTAAATGAAGTGATCCACAAAGTATATGTAAACTTCTAGAATTGAATGCCCATTTTTTAGAGTACTTGAATCATGTAGAAAAGCTTTGATTGGTATTAACAACAGCCAAATTCAAAACAGCTACAACAAAAGAAAAGGAAGATGGCTACTCATCCCTTAAAACAATACCGATCCCTTATGTGTTCTTTTCAATTTTTTTACACCGATCCCTATGCTTCCAACCAGCAACCGATCCATATACCAATCACCGATCCCATATACATTGTCTTCTCCAAACTAGACATTTCTTCACTCATTACATCGAATATCATAGATAGGGACAACGATAGCAAGTTTTTGTTTCTTATCTACAAGACAACTACCGATCCCTACCTACATATTGTCTTCCCCAAATGCTACATCAGATCGATAACCGATCCCCTATATCACTCCTCTTGTTACTGTTTATTCCAACACTAACCTAATACTAGGCCTACATATGCCTTCATTCAGATCAAATAACGATTCCCGAACTAGAAATCCATCAATGCAAATTCACAAGTCAGCCTGGTTATCTCCTCCATCACTCCAACCCTTCATTAACCTATATATGCGTACGCAGCCAACCCAAGGCGAGTCTAAATTAAATCAACGATGAGTTGATTGGGTGGATCTACACTGGATCGAATTTAAATAAGGTGGAACAAGTAGAAAGGAACACATGCTATGAGGGAGATGTATTATCGAATCGACATGGATTTAAGGAGATCGGGCGATTTTTCAAGCTTATGGAACCGTTCATCACAGCTTGAAAGTGAAGCGAATTGGTTACAAGAGGGATTAATATGAGCAAGTGAAAGAAAGTGGAGATAAATATTTGAGGGAGGTTTGGATCGAGAAGGGATCGATGAACAATAAATGAATGTAAAAACAGGGATCACATGAACAAAATATGAAAGTGAAGAAAGGAGATTAAATAAATGGGTTATATACCCATACATGTAAAACAATGTATTCGGATCCAAAGCGATGCACATATGTGAAGAATACAATGCAATCTGCTTACCCAGTGCACTACTTGTTCCAGTATAAGATCAGTCATGATCCCATTATAAGGGTTAGTACCGAATCCTATCTGTATTAATAATAATTATAAATAAATAAATAAAATGATAAAAAATTTCAATACAATTGCATTTGAACTACGAGCAATTGGCAACAGCCCACATGCATGTAAACGCGTGCGGGAGTCGATAATAAAATGTGTACAAGAATGAACATGCATATGTCTATACCCAACATTTGATTTCTTGAATCGACAGAGATTGAATTATTACCTGAGAACTCCTAAGAGAAAAGACCAGTTTAAATAGCCGAGGCCTACTAACTCAATCAACCAGCTCAATGGAACCAAGCATAGACAAATACTAAGGATTACATCCTGGATTTATACCGCTGAATATCGACTGAGCGTCATAGGGAGCAGAGAGAAATACGACTCTTTGAAAAGACAATTCAAAGAAGGGTAAGGACTGTTTAGGAAACCGAATGGAATCCTTCCCGGCAACTCTAACTTGCTTCGATTCAAAGCACGTCATGTTTGAAACAAGACGTACTTTGGGGGCAAGTGTTATCCGGCCTTTTGACCCGGCTATATCCGGACAGATTGAACAAGTTAGACTCAATTATAGACAAGGCAAGAAGCCCGGAGAAGTGATCATGGAGTCTAGAGATCAAGCATAGACATGGTATGAAGCAACGATCAAACGAGACCAAGAGATAGACTCTCCGGAATATTCTAAGTATGGATTTATGCCTCCCCTAAGCAGGGGATCGGTACCTATCCCTTCCCCTTCGGGATGAGATCGTATTACTTCCCTAGGCAGGAGATCAGATCGTATTACTTCCCTAGGCAGGGGATTAGATCATATTACTTCTCTAGACAGGAGATCAGATCGTATAAGCTCAGCAGTTCAATTCAACGAGAATCGATCGATATCTCTAAAAAACATGTAGGCGACTATGCAAACAAACTTTAGAAACATGAAGCCAACATCAAGATAGACCTACATGAGGGATAGTGTGACCCATAATGGTCATCTAGACCGATCGGCACCGATTGCTCAATATTGAGAATTAAGCCACGAAATTTTCTAGGTGACCTCGTCCACATCTGGAGATTCTACAGGTGAATTTTCAGGAAGATATTCAGTTGTCTAGCCCTATAAATACGGAGTTCAATGTTCGTTTTAGGGATCTTTACGCTGATATTTTGCTTGTACTCCATTGTATTTATGGATTTTGATCCGATCTCTCTTGAACTCAGAAATTCAAGTGATCAATAAAGCTGTTTCCTTAAAGTGGACATAGGCATTCAACGTCGAACCATTATAAATCTATTTGTCATTGTTTTTTACTTGTTTTTCGCTTGTTTCCTCTATTTTAATTTAGATTTGTTCATTTATTTCTCTACATTAATTATATTGGGTGTCATTGCCAACTTTTGGCGCAAATAATATGGATATTAGATCCATATATGATCACATATAAATGTTATATGGTGAACGGTTACAATTCATAATGTACGAAACCTCGATGAAATTAGTTCATTTAAATAAGCAAGTAAACTATAGTATAAGATCGTATATTCAATATGACTGATTACAATAACAATATTGTCATGTTAAATGTAACACTAGAGAAAAGGCTACAAGATAGATCTAAGAATTCAATCATTGGAATGTCAATTGATCAGTTTACATAAAGTGCAATTTATTTGATATCCTTAAGAGTTAAGGATGACTAAATGCACTTTTCTAAAGAGTTCAATATGATATTGTAGTAAGGATTTCCTTTGAATAGTTCGACCTTTTAGAAAGGAAATTGAATGTATAAGAGTGGATTTAACCTAAGGCACAACTGGGATGAAGAGAGTGAATGGTCATTTTTGCTTCATAAAGAAACTCAGAAACGGGAATTTTAAAATAATAATAGATACTTAACATTGGAATGAGGAATATGATTTCCATTCCGAAAAGTATATTCACATAGAAAATTGTTCTCCATGATATTTATTTCTTTGAATTTAAGATACAAGTGGATATTCTTGATTGTAAACCAGTTACAGTAAATGAAATAAATACCCTATATTAAGTGGTTAAATGGAGCTTCGTATACATTTACTATTATAGTAATGGTGCAAATAGTGGGAGCATACCATTAGGAGCTTATTGATTGCATCAAATTATGAAAATTATTTTCATAAAACATACCAAACATTATTTATGAAATAATGACTATTTTTCACCGTTAACTGAAAAATTGACATTTTTTTGTTTCAATATGAATATTCGTTATAAAATAAAACTACAAATAATGGTATTTGAGATATACTGGAAATACAGAAGTATCTAAATTTATTTCCAATTATCGACTAAGCCAATGTTTTGAGAAATATCATTAATTATACGATTATGAATCATATGATATTAGTGAATTATATCTCAAACAATTAAGGGCAAAGCACCTATTCAGTAGGGGTGTGATATGGGTTAACGAACACTTCTGATTGATACATATAGATGTATATAATCGCAAATCTATTAACACCAAAATGGTTTTACATACTTCTTAAACTCACCGATGAGTAATTGCCGACAAGGACATATGTATTTAACACACATGTAGTATGTAAATTGTTGAGGAACTTTTTCTACCTTCAACTCCTCGATTATGTAAAAAATAATTGATTCACTAATTACTTTGTTGATTTTGAAATAGCAAAACTAAGTAATCTTAATTTTTCCATGAGGTGGCTTGGATTTTAAGAAATCCTATGTCCATGGGGAAAGTTTCTCTTTCTTCCTTTTTCGATGATTTGGTACAGCATTTCATGACAGAAAGTATAGTTGAATCTTAAAGCTTTTCAAAAGAAAAAAAATGTCAGAAGAGGAAGAAGTCCTCTTCATGCTATAGTGCCTTTTCTATTTATAGTCCTGAAGTGCACGTGGATTTCTGAAATTTCTTTCTTGCCGTTGTGCATTAACCCTTAGAACCTACCAAATGTCATTTATTTGTATTGTCTATTTGACATGATTGAGTTACTGACATATCTTCGACGAGAAGTTTGAATGGAGGCGAGAATCCTAAAATTATAGCAGGATAATCTAAAATTGTGGCGGGAGAATTCAAATTTGAATTAACCTTGCTTATGGGCTTCCAAAGAGATATTTGTTGTCACTTGTTGACCTTATTGTGTCTGTGCTGAATAGTATGCGATGTTATGGTGTGAATGCATATGAGGAGATACAACGGTGAATATTGCCTGGAACCCAAGTCATGCTGCCCTACTGATATTTTTGTTGTCTTTGCTTAACTTGATAGTATACAAGATCAGAATATGCCTGTGGCTATGTGACGCCCCACCTCAATACCCACGCTAGCCAAGGACACTACGATGTAGTGCTGTCAACTAGCGCGGAGAATAAGGCTGTTGAGGAGCGACCATCCATGTAATTGATTATCACATGGTGGCTATAAAATAATCTTCGGAAACAAAAATAGAAATAAACATAACACATAGCAGTCACAGACATCCATATCACAAAGGCGGAAGAAGATATGAATATATAACTAACACATGAAAGTGTACATCAGAGTAGTGGTCAAAAAGTTCCACAATAATACAAAAGAATAGCAACACGTGCTATACCAAAAGAATACAACTATGAGTCCATATCTCAAGTGTATACAACAAAAAACTGCTAAACTAAATAGTCAGCCAAAAGTCAGAGTAGCAAATCCCGGAAGGAAGTCAAGCAGAAGCACCTGTAACATCTCGGTCTGACCCGAGTATTATTTAAGAAAATAATAAACGGATCAGTCTAACAATAAATATCAGATGACATGATATATAATAAAAGACATGGCATAAACATAGAATATCCATACTGACATACTACTATAAGTATGAAAATGATGATCAACAGGAGATCAACCGATGAGAAATGATCAATATCACGAGAATCTTCTCAAAGATCCAAAGAGGGCATCATACCCTAAACTTGTACTCATAACAAGTCAATGACATAAAAATCCAGAAATCAAACAAGAAATCCAGAAATCATAAAAAAGAGAAAGAGGCCTATCACATGATGGTCCGAAGACCATGGGGAGCTACCCCATATGTGTGAGTCGGAATCACACTGATTGAGGCCTAGGCTAACCAAAAAGCAAAAAGGTATGTGTGAATGGAATCACACAAGTGGTGTCTAGCCTAACCTCGCAAACAAAAAGATATGTGTGAGTCGGAATCACACTACTGCGGCCTAGACTAACCTTGCGGACAAAGAGATGTGTGTGAGTCGGAATCACACTACTGCGGTCTAGTCTTACCTTGCAAACAAAGAGACATCGCACAATTGCTAGTCTAAATCATAAAATGATCATCATGATCAGCGAGAAGTGTCAATCACACCAAGCTAGTAAATATATGAGTTTAGCTTCATGTCCCATAACCACTTGCTTAACTTAAATATTTACGAACAAGCTGTAAATCTTCACTAGGAAATTGTCATGAAAAGGGTTCAATCGAACAAGTCCAAGAGCTAACCGACGAAGTGAACGCAAGCGTTTCATACCACCCGTTTTACTAAGTCGTTTAAGTCGATTTCTCGTTCGAGTGAAGTAAAGGCTTGTATATACTAGTAGATTGAAAATCGGTTTGAGAAAACGAACTTTTGATATTTAAAATAGTGTTGAAATCGCTTTGATGAAAGAGTTTTGATATTTACTATTAGTATTGAAACCTTCATATATCTTTAAAGTGACAAGTCATAAAACGATTGTAGAACAAATCAATTCACGTTCGAAGACGTGAGTAAAGTCCAAAGAAGTCAATCCCAAAACCATCAAAGTAGAAATTCTGATAAATGTTTTTCAGAAGAGATTGCCTACGCAGAGTAATACGGGGTTCGACCTGCCCGGTCAGGTCGCGGGGGTCCAGGGGGCAGCGCCCACGGCGGGGTGCGGGGCAGCGCCCCGTCACGGTACGACCTAGTGAAGGCAAGCGGTCCAGCGACCTAAGGAAAAATAGGTCATACGACCTAAGGAAATCGCGAACTAAAAAGACCAAGTGTAAGGTCGACGACAACCTACGACTTATAGAGTCCTGCGACCTAAGTGGGATGCGACTTAGTGGGGCATAGGTCGGAGACGACCTACGACTTAAGGTCAAGCGACCTAAGGTAAATGGTCCAACGACCTAACTCGAACGACCTAGAGGGTCGAACGACTTAACTGGAGGATAAGTCGGAGACGACCTACGAGATATACTGGCCGACCTAACTCGAGCGACTTAAAGACTTAGCAGGGTCGAGCGACTTACGAGCTACGACCTAAGGTGACGAGGGCGTTAGGTCGGAGACGACCTAACATTTGACTCGCGAACGACTTATGGAAAAGAAGCTTAGGTCGGAGACGACCTACGAGATAAGCCAGTGCGAGCGACCTAAAGTTTGCCTGGGGGATTATAGGTCGGCAATGACCTAACGTTTTGCTTGGAGATTATAGGTCGGCAACGACCTAACGTTTTGCCTGGGGATTTTAGGTCGGCAACGACCTAAGACTTAAAGCTGTTTCGACCTACGACTTAAGGACGAATACGACCTACGACTTAAGGACGCGCGACCTAACTCCGAACGAGCTAAAAATGGCCAGAACGACCTAGTAGCAGTTTTTCACCAAAATCACTAAATTTTGGAGTTTTTCGCCAATCCAATCCAAACCAAATGCAAATGTTGATGCTAGAGTGATAGGGAATCATTCCCAACAGTCCAAGATAGATATAGGCAAGATGTGAGATCAAAAATCTCACCTTTTCACGGAATTTGATGAAGATGGAGATTTGAGAGCAAAGCAAGAATACCAACAAGCTTGAATCAATGGTCTTCACGTGAATTTGATGTTGAATCTCGGATTTGCAATAGAATTTGTGTTTGGAGTTTTAATTTCCACTTCCCACCACCATTTTTGACAAAGCTTGAAGTGTTTTGATCGAGTGAGGAAGATGGTTGGGCTGAACTAAAGGGGTGCAGTTCAAACCAAAGTCAAAGGCGGGAAAAAGTGTTGAAAATTTCACTATCTCCAAACATATCGAAGTTTACACTCAAAAAGATCGCAAACGTCATTTTGAACTCAATGGGGGTGGTCTCGAGTCCTAATTTGACCGTATGCAAAAAGTAGCTTTTCGGACTAACATCCGACTAACGATAAAATATTTAAATAAAATATTTAAATATAGAATCGATAGATATGCGGGTTGTTACAGGCTATTTGTAGTTTGAATGCTCTACGTTGAAGTATATAGTCAGTGGCTATGTATACAACCCCTTTGATGTGCTTTGACTATGTACAGAGCGGTCTAGCTTGCCGTCGGTATGTACTAGTTTGGACTTGTTCCCAAAGGTTTGACAAAACTTGAGCCTTGACGATGCACTTAGCTCCGCTCGGTATGTACTATCCCCAACTTCAGTGCGGTGTGCCGTATTTGACTTTGTTTTTAGATGTAGCCACTGTGGCTTGCCCCTTTTCCTTAATTCTTGCAATATTTGTTTCTTGCTACGATTCCATTGGTTGCTGAGCTCAGGTCGGGTTAGGTGTTGTAACTTTGAGTCAGTTCCCACGTGTCTTAAAAGCAGTCCTCGGTAGAAACAGGTGTAACACTTGCCTTCCAAGTCTGCTGCAATCATAGGTCATGGTAGACTTGTTGTCTTAAGCACCCAGCCTTGCGCCTTTTGTTATTCCTACTTGGTTTCTCTATCTTTCCAGCTATTTAGGATGTAGGTCTTTTGTGCTCTAACCTGTATCATTAGATCTAATGCCACCGATCTCATTTCTGAGATTACCACAGTCACTCGCATGTAGTGTTGTTAGTACCACCACTGAATGATGGCAGCGGGTTATGTTCTTTGGATGACCTACCCTTTTTATTTATGGAGGAATGTCCTTGGCCATGTCTTTGGTTGTATGCTTGTTTTGACCTGCTCCCTGTTGGTGGCATAATGTCCTTGGTTGTATGATTGACTGTATACATGGTATGGTTTACCCTCTTGCTTGGGGGTGTAATGTTCTTAGTTGCATGCTTGGTATGACCTGCCCCCTGTTTGGGGGTGTAATGCCATTCATATTGTAATGAACCGCCTTTTCAACTCTTAGAAATCCACACTAATACATCCACGGTATTCACGTACCGAATATCCAAGTGTTGGAAAGACAGTTTGTTGGGATTAAAGGTATAAAAGACAGAACAAAATCTCACATCATGACGAGAAGATCTATAATACATAAAAGATCTTTACAAAAGAAATCGTCTTTATTATACACAACATCAGAGAATGCTATACAATCATCAGCCTAGAAAGTTATAACAACATTTCCTTACAATTGCTGATAAATACAGACAAAAATCAAGAACAAAAAAAATAATGGAAGAATATAAGATACATAAACATGACTTGGAGAATCCAGCTCGTCATCTGAAAGCTCCAAAGCATCCAGCTAAATCTCGAAAATATGCTCGGGCTGACCGGAGCATTATAGGAAAACAATGCTCGGGTTAGTCTGGTAAAACCAACGTGAGAAACACTATCAAATAGATTCCAAATGTTTTGCAAAACCTTTCAATATAAAGCTATCTCGTAAGACCATGCCGCATAAAAACACGGACGGAATTTTACCTTTCAACAACTAAACCATTGTATCAAAAAATCCAATGATATTATAATAATGTCTATGGGTGAAAATAATAATAATCAAGTAATTATGATGCTCGTGAGTGCATATCACAACAATAATAGGTATATAATCAAATATTGCTAAGGAACATTCGCTTATTGTGTAGGATTCTACAAAAGTTCCCTCAGTACTTCGAGAATGGTCCTCCTGCAGAAGGATCAGAGTTATCCTTTCAAAGCAACAATAAATTCATAGTGATGTGCAATAGGAAATACATAGCTGGCCACACAAGGCCGAATGCATTGTTTCATTATGCATAACAACTATAGGTAACTCTAGGAAGGAGACGACTACACCCTTATGGGTTAGCTAACCCCTGGCTATGCATCCTATCTCTGGTTTTAGTCATTACCGCTAGTGAGGCTACGTCCGGCATTCCAGCTCACGCATCGCCACTTGAACAGATCTTGAAACCACACATGGATTCCCATACTTCAACAGGTCTCAGAACCACACATGGATATCCATATCCCAACAAAGATCTTGAAATCACACATGGATTCTCATACGCCAACGGGTCTCAGAATCACACATGGATTACCATACACCAATGGGTCTTGGAATCACACATGGATTCCAACATCCAAAACAGATCTCGGAATCACACATGGATTCCCACATCATAACGGGTCTCAGAATCGCACATAAATTCCAACATCCAAAACAGATCTCGAATCTCCTCCAAATGTAGAACCTGTATATGGTTTGGAGTGGTTACAGTTTCGAGTTATTTCCTACAAGTACACTCTCTCGCTTATTGGATGTTCCAAAACCAATCGATTGATTTTCGGAATGCTCAATACCAGTTCTTTTGGAAATAATCAGACAATACATAAGAACAGGGATCACCCCCTAACCATTTATGTGGATGGATCTCCTCATCATTTGTCATAGAAGAATAAAACGAGTTTATACGTACAGTATAACACCACTGACGGTAACTGTACCATATAATCCTCGTGTTTCTCATAGATATTTCTAGAGTTAAAATCCTTCGGTGTTAAGTAGGGAATATTTCCGTACCACCAAAAAAAAGAAGGATTACATATTTAGGCCAAGATTTGATAGTCGGTTATTTAACTATCAAATAATCAAACAGAGTTTACATTTCCCATGGAAACCACTAGGCATCTTAAAATTATTCTTTCATTAATTTAGAATCATCTTTCAAATATTCATTAAAATATTCATATACTTATCTTCTTGACATAAGTATATTCACAAAGCATTTCACTTTCAAAACTTGGAAAACTTTCCATATACTTATATATACAATAGTATAAGTATATTCACAAATCATTAGTATAAGTATATTCACAAATCTTAAGAAAGATTTCTTATTCCAAAATTATATTAAATGGATCAAAACAAATCTCATTTAAAACAAAGATAATGATTACCCAAAACACTATTCCTTCGGTGTTAAGTATGGAAAGAATATTCCATACCACTATAATTAAGAAGGTCATTAGGGAAATCGAATCTCATTTCTTCTTAATAAAAAATTTCTATATAAATTCCCTTTTTATAATCCTCCTTATTTTATATAAATATCTCTTTATAAGTCCCCAAATCTATTTATAAAAAACTTGTTTTATAAATTTCTAAGTTTATTTACACTCTTTTATAAAACTCTAAAATCAATTATAAAACTCCTTTTTATAAACCTTTAAACCCATTAAAACTAACTTCTTTCTAATTTCCAAAATCCCTTTCCAAATTTATAAGCTCCTTTAATAAATCCTTTTATTGAATAAAAATCTTGATATATACCTTTTCATTTAAAATGATTCCTTTTAAATAAAAAAATTATTATTTTTAAACACCTTTCTATAAAACAATTTATTATTTAAAACACCTTTAAATAAAATAATTTATTATCTAAAAAATCATCTTAAATAATTAATTAATTATCTTTAAACCATATTTAAAATATCATTAAGTAACTTTAAACAATATTTAAAATATACTTAAATAACTTTAAACAGTATTAATATAACAATAAATTAACTCTAACAAATATTATTATAATAAAAAAATAACTTTAAACAATATTATTATAATAATACACTTTTAAAACAAATTATTAATAATATAACAAATAATTTTAAAATAAATCAACTTTAAAATATAAAATAATTAACTTTCAATAATAATTTAACTTAATGTAATAATTAATTTTAAAATAATAATTAACTTTAAAAGAAATTATTATAAATAACTTTAAATAATATAAAGTATAATATAACTTTTAACCATATTTAGAATATAATTTAATAATTTTAAACAATATTTAGAATATAAATAAGTTAACTTTAAAACATTGTGAATAAAATAATTATTATTTAAAACACTTTACTATAATAATAATTATACATTTATAATTTTTTTAAATTGAAGTTGATTTAAATCCTAGCTTTCTAAATTCGGAAAGAGACTTAGTAATCACAATGGTACTTAAACAAGCTACCCTATCATTCAGTTTCACTTTCCAAGTTAATAACTACATTTACATAATCAACATCTATGTAAATAAATTCAAAAATTAACCACCAGTGGTTAACACAACACTTATTTAAAGTGGCATACCAATTAACGACATATAATTAGATATCCAAATCTATAAAGTACCGGAAAAGGGAATTATTCTACTAATTAAATGAACAATTAATTTGATTTGCAAAATGGTGTTTTATTCTGCTAAACAGGTGTACAAACTACCCTATTCAATTTACTTTAACAGTTCAGTAATTATTTGGCCAAATAGATAACACCCATTAAGTAAAATTAATTAAACTACATAATTATGCAAATTGACATAATTATAATCAGATGGTATTAATTTATCATCAAATTGTACTACTCCAAAACTAACAACAATTTATATCAAAATGTTATTTTTGTAAATATGAACCCAATGAAAAATTCCACGGGTTAAACGGATTTAAATGAACAATATATGACAATTTAAATATCACGCATAATTAATTTATAGAAATTAAACAAAACAATTTTCTCACCCAAGCTTTTCGGGCCAAGGCCCAAACCACGAAGTCCAACCCGCATTCCCTTTTCTTCCCCTTTCTTCTTCCCCCCCCCAAATTTCAATCTCCTGTACACGCAAATACACGTGCACATGGTGCACCTTGCACGTCCACCCTCTCATCGGAAGCCGCCGCCGAGACCACCATTGAAGCCCTCTTCCTCTGCTCATCTCATTTGCACCCTTGCTACCACCTAAAACCCCCTCAATATATTTCCGTTCATCAAACCCGAAGCTCCAACCCAATCAAAAAAATCACGATAATTTCAAGCCCCACACCACCACACAACACCAATCTCCTTCAAACTCAACTGCAAACTAGTTCTCTGCAAGCTCAACCAGATGCCACTCGCCGTTCTGCTGTCGTTGTCTAAATCCCCAACTTGATGAAACCCTTGGTCATGACGATCGCCAACGACCATTATGGAACTCCGTTGAATCCTCAATAAAAATCCTACGACTCACCCCGACTCCAATGCTACCAATTCCAACCTCTAATTCGAATCGTAACGAGAACAATGACTTTTTGAAGTTAATGAACACTTTTTCCCTTTTTATTGATTTTTGGTGATTTCTTGGTTTTTTCTCGATGAAAAATCGAGTGACCTTTTTCTAAAAATAGCCGGGACCTATGCGAAAAACTTTCATTTTGGTCGCTAAGGCTAATTATGGACAGATAGCAAGGTGTGGGGTTTTGAATATGGGAAAATGGTTTGTTCATTTACTGGAACTTAGAGATAAGAAGAGGATAGGTATAGATAAATGTTAGGAAGAAGAAAAGCTTCCTATTTGAAGACATAGATATAGTCATGCACTAGACAAGAGTGCAGGCAGGGTAAAAGGGGAATAAGATGGATAGAGGGACAAGGGGATAAGGGCAGCAAAGGAGACAAGGGAGACATAGGCAGTGTACTTTGTGTGTACATATGTATTTATTTTTGTGTTGTTCAGAGTGTCCGGTACACAACATTATGTTCATGTACAGGCCGCGAACGATAGAAATAAGAATACAATTGCGCATTGTCATACGACACGACCACAAAACAACAATAAAACACACCGGTTATTGAATTCTATTAAAATTTTGAAAATACCAAAGTTTGACGTAAAATAAGTCAAACGACAGTCTTAATATTTTTCAAATTAAAAATTATGGCAAAATTTTATAAATTAAATTAATAATATGTCATCAAAAATCGGACAATTATTTGAAACATTGATTCTGTTATATTTTAAAGATCCTAAATCGAATATTTAAAACTAATTAAATATTCTAAATCAAAGTGATAAAATTTCGAGTCGTTACACGTATGTTGAGCCACATTCTTCTCTAGTATCATCGTTCTCATTTTTGAGATTGTCATTTGTAGGTGGAACTATACCTCTAGAACGATGGCAGTGAGCTATATAGAGTAAAGAAAAATTAACAGAGAAGTCAGGTCGTGTATATACAACCCATTATCTCATGCGCTTGGTTTTTTTGTATTGGTTCTGGCTTTCTAATATCCATACAACTAGTGTGGTATGTTGGATTGACTAACATAAAGGTTTTTTACTGGTTCAGGCCGTCCAATATCTTTACGGCCAGTCTTCCTATGATTGTTATCATAGGAAATTCATACTAGGTTAGGGTAGTCTAATATCTTATCCAGCGCAGTATTTTGGCCAAAAAGCCAGACTCGCGTTGATGCAAGTCCAAGTTTATAGGGCAAGTATCATCATTCCCAGTGTTGAGATTTCCATTTTCGCCTATTGACTTCGTGTTTCGCTAAATTAATGACTACTGGCGGTGACCTATCCATGGATAATACAGAGATTTTTATACTGTTCGGGCTGTATAATATCCCCACGTCTAGTTTATAATAGTGGTACTTCTTTATAATACTACAATGTACATCACACAAGCAATGTAAGTTAGACAAAGTAAGTCTGAGGTGCTTTGAGTTCCAAGTTCTTGGGAATAAGTTACCATCAGTTCTAGATAACCGGTGTGCCCCATTTGCTAACACTTCTGCTACAGCTAATGACCTTCCCAGTTTGGTCCTAATGCTCCATTCGTTGGGTCTTTTGTTTTGGCCATTACTCTCCGCGGTACTAAATCCCTTTTGCAAAAGTTTCTTTCTTTGAACCTCACATTATAAGTCTTTGCCATTCTTTGTCGATATATGGCCGCTACTACTGCTGCTTCATCCCTTCTCTCATGGGTAAAATCCATGGCAACATCTTTTAATTTCTTATCCTTTTCTATGGTATATGATATTCTTCTATGTGATGGGATTTCAACTTTGATGGGTAGCATGGCCTCATATATGTAGGTTAGCAAAAAGGAGTATGATTTGTAAGGGTTCTGCTTGAAGTTTGGTAGGCCCACAATACTAAAGAGAGTTTGTCTTCCCACTTTCCTTTAGCTTTCTATAGCCTTTTCTTTTGTACTTTGTTAATGGTTTTGTTCACAGCTTCAACCCATCCATTTTCCTACGGATGACCGACCAAGGAGAAACTTTTTATTATTTCATTTTTCTTGCAAAGTTCTGTGAATTCCTTACTCTCAAACTAGGTACCATTGTAAGAAATAATTTTATGAGGTATCTCATATCTGTTAATTATATTCCTTACTACGAAAGTGACAATCTTCTTTGCAGTAATTGTGGCTAGAGGCTCCACCTCTACCCATTTGGTGAAGTAATCTATGGCCACTATGGAATATTTAGCCCCTTCTTTCAAATTGGAATTGGTCCTATCAGATCTATCCACCATATATCAAACGGCCATGGACTTGCAAGTGGGATGAGCTTATGGGATGGCTGTCTAGGGATACTAACGAACCACTGACATCTGTCACACTTCCTCACAAATTCCTTTGCATCTTGTAGTGTGGTAGGCCAATAGTAGTCGTGTCTTAGCACCTTTTTTCCAATTTTTTTCTTCCAGAGTGATCTCCGCATTGTCCCTCATATACTTTCCTCATGACATGTATCCCCTCTTCCTTGGAAACACACCTAGATAAGGGGTACTATACCCTATCTTGTATAATGTGCCATCAAAGAAGGAGTAGTATGGAGCCTGGTATCTTACCTTTTGGGCCTTATTTCTGTACGGAGGTAAGACTCTATTTAGAAGATATTGTTTGATAGGAGTCATCCGGTTGTTCTCTTTAGTTTGTTGAAGTGAGGATTCTATAACAGGTTGCTCTTGGCTTTCCACTGTCTCTTAGTTATGTCTGCCTTGAATAGCGGCTCGTTGGGCTAGGTTCAGGACCAGTATTTGATTTGATTTTGTTATACTTGGCTCTACTTGATGCCCAATTGGCACTGCCCTAATCTCATTAGCCGTTTTGGTACTAGTTAGTTTTGCTAGAAAGTTGGTGGTTGAGTTGCTTTCACGAGGGATTTGTTCTATCTCAGATTGTTCAACCACTCTAATAATTTCTTAGATAGTTTTGCATATTTAGCTAGGGTTGGTTCCTTTGCTTGTTAATTGTCCGACACTTGATTCATAATTAACCGAGAACCACTGTGAACTTTAATGTGCGTTACCTTGATTACCTGGGCCTTTCTTATGCTTATGAGGAGAGCCTCATATTCAGCCATATTGTTGGTTGGTCTAAAACTGAGTTGTACTATTCCTTGTAACTTTTGCCCTTTTTTCGGTGTGACCAATATGTATCCAATCCCTACCTATTGTTCATTTGATGCTCCATCTACGAGTAGGTGTCAGCACTAGGGGTGTTTGTTTCCTCCTCTGAATAGGGTTCGATTGGCAAGGTGCATTCTATAATAAAGTCTACAAGTGTTTGACCTTCGATTTCCTACCTAGGGCCGTAGGTAAAATCGTATTGACTAAGTTCCATAGCCCACTTTAGTAGGCGACCTGATGTCTCTGGCTTCTGTAGTATTTGGTCGAGTGGTTTGTCTGTGAGGACTTTGATGGGATAAGCGTGGAAATACGACCAGAGCTTTCTCGCTATAAGTTCTCACCTGTTACCAGTTTTGATAATATAGGAGTATTGACCAGATGGTCCTTCTAAGTTTTGGAATGCTACGTCGCATCACAGGAAGTTTCGCCCCTTCTTCACTTGATCGAAGAACATGATGCATTTGTCTATAGCTTTGGATATGAATCTGCTTAGGGCTACTACTCTAGCTTTGAGGCTCATCAGATCTTTTGGTTTCCTTGGGATTCCTATCCCTCTTATGGTATCGATTTTTCCAAGGTTTGCTTCAATGCCACGTGCATTCACTAGATATCCTAGGAACTTACTTGATTGGATGGCAAAGGTACATCAAAGAGGATTAGCTTCATTTGATATTGCCTTAGAATTGTGCTGCTCCAAGTCTTTGGCATGAGCTGATGCAGCCTTTGATTTAACTAAATGTCGTCCATGCATACTTCCACATTCTTTTCGATATGTTCAGTAAACATCGTGTTAACTAACCTTTGATAGGTTACCCTTGCATTATTGAGTCTAAATGGCATGACTTTATAGCGATATAACCCTTTGTCTGTCACGAAGCTAATTTGTTCTTGATCTGCTTCAAATATAGCTATTTGATTATACCCCAAATAGGCATCCATGAAAGAGAGTAGTTCGTGCCCAGTAGTCAAATCTACCAATTGGTCGATCCTTAGCAAGGGAAAACTGTCCTTAGGGCAATTCTTATTGAGATCGGTGAAATTTATACAGGTTCTCAATTTCCCATTGGGCTTTCTCACCAGTACCGAGTTGGTGATCCACTTAGGATAGTATACTTTTCGGATGAACTCATTCTCCATCAACTTCTTAACCTCTTCATGTAAAGCGTTGTATCTTTCTTAGTCAAGAGTCCTGCACTTATTTCTAATTGGATGCGCATTTGGGCCGGTGTGCAACACATGGCAGATGATGGTTGAGTCTATTCCTACCATGCTGAATGGGTCCAGGCAATACATCCACTAACCATTTCGGAAGTCTATCACTTCGTCCTGGGCCTCTACACTAAGGTTCTTTCCTATCTTGAGCACCTTTGTAGGGTCCTCTGGATCTATTTATATATCTTTGGTATCATCTACCTGTTTTAACTCTTTCTTTGTCACCTCTAATCTTGGATCTATCTCGCTTTCTGGCTCCTCTTCTAGTGCTGAATTTACAGAGGATGCCTATTTTTGGGCTTACTTAAAGAAATACTACGCATAAACTGAATTATATTCATTAGTGCCAATCATGAGCATATATGTTCTCTTCTCTTTTCTTTATGTTTAGAGGGCGTAAGACCACTCGTCGTAGTATCAGCTTGAGTGACTAATACCGCCGCAGTCTTGTGTCCCGATTTAACTTTAGTTTTATCATTACAAATATAAGAAGAAACAACAAAATAGTTTGGAATAATTTTATTGCTAGAGTTGAGAGTTACATGATATAATTCTCTAGCTAAAAACTATTCCCCTCTTACTAATCCTATCCCGGCCAGGATACTAAATTTAATGAGCAAAATCTTTTTGAGAGATGATTGCCTCCAAATCAACCAAAGCAGGTCTTCCCAAGGAAGCATTGTAGGGCGAGGGTTGATCGATAATTAAGAAACTTACATATAATTATTTGTGTAATGGGGCACTTCCAACTGTGACGAGCAGGCATGCTGATCCCACTGGAATGGCTATTGGTTCAGGGCCAGGTTTCAGGATTTCAGATGGTAATTTCATTTGATCATAGGCAGTTCAAAGATGACATTTACTGAACTGCCCGAATCAATGAAGACTTTCTTTATGGTATAGTTTGATATCTTCACCACAATGATAACTGAGTCTTGATGTAGGAATACAACCCCTACTGAGTCAACCGCCGTTAAGATTATTTCTTGTGTAGGCTTCTATTTGGCATGGAAGATCACCCTTTTGGTTTTAACTTTCTACATCTATCTCTTCTGTGCCTTCTTGCTTGCACCAGCAAGGTGTGGTTCTCCATGAATTGAAGCTATAAGGTTTGAAGGGTTTCCAGCTTGATGTTCATTTGGATCTAGAGTCAGATTACTAGCCCTATCTCCAACATTCTCCTTCTAGAAGCTGCCCAAATATCCCTTCTCGATTAGCCTCTCTATCTCCTTATTTGGGTACCGGCAGTTATCAGTATGGTAACCATTTGCTTTGTGGAAGCGGCAGTAAGCTCCACCTTTGTTCTGTTATGGTTTCTTTCCTTTGTTCGGCAAGTTATAGGATAATTCATCTTTGGTTATTTCATATATCTGCCCAAGGGGGTGAGTGAGCAAGATGTTTGTAGTGAGGTGTAGCTCTTTTTGCCATTTGGCGGGTGGGTGATACCCATCCGCCCCAATTCTCCTATTACAGTTGGGGTGGAAATTTCACGAGATTGGGATACAAATCAAGCTTCCTCCATCCCGATGTACCCTGTTGCCCTCTCATAAAAGGCTTTCATGCTATGGCAAGATTTCCTGCTATTTTTATCCCACATAGCGGTTCCTCTCCTAATTTCGATGTGAGTCGCCATCAGTAATGCTTCTTCACTGGTCTCCCCAATCCGAAGAGCTTCTATCTTGAAATGCTTGATAAAACTACGCAGACTTTCATTCTTCGCTTGCTTCATATAGGACAAGGTATGAATGTCAAGGGAGGCTTCCTTCCCCGAAATGAATTGTCTTAAGAAATCAGCAGACAGTTACCTCCAGGATTAGACCTCTGCCGATTTGTGCCTTTTGAACCACCTTTAAGCTGCACCAGATAAATATACAGTGAACAATTTGCACTGGGCCATCCTTCCAACCTTCAAGATGTCCATATAGTATTTAAAGGTGCTAAGGTGATCCTCGGGGTTGGCGGTTCCATCAAACTTATCAATCGTAGGGGCTTTGAAGTTGTTGGGAAAATCGGCCTCGATAACTGTCTCACTGAAAGGAATGCAAATTCCTTCCTCTATACTTTCTCCAGCATTTTGCTAACAAATCTTTGCTAGCTGCTCTACGCGAGACTTCGGCCATTAGATCTCGTATCTCCTCGGGTCAACCTGGGCTGAATTATCATCAGACATGGCATCTTCATCATTTCCAATGGATTCGGTCTATTTTTCCAACAACATAGGGTTTATATTGACCGGCTTGGTTTAGATCCTAGAGTCGACTTGGATTTTTCTTTTCAAGTTTGTGTTAGTTTTCAATCCAGCATCACCGTTCCCATTAATGGGAGCGCCGTTATCATTCACCTGTTGAATATTCAGCGCAATTGTGGAACGATGGTGGTGAGCTATAGGTTGGGGAGGTGAAGGTGGATCCTGAACGACATATTAGGTCATTGTTTTCTTTAATCCTTTTATACGTCGATTTATTTGTTTTGAGAAGGATTGGAATGTTACAAGTAGCCCTGCCCTACAGCCTTGGTTGCAAGGATGGTATCTGTAGAGGCCTCGGTTGAAGCTCCCGCCTCATCCTAAGTTTTTGAGAGTATAAGTGATTTGGGGATAACTTTTATTGCTAGATGTGCAGATTCCTGAATCAGGGTCACAGGTGAATCGGTAGGATTCATGGTTCGTGATATACTATTTTACTAAATGTGGAAAATGACAAAGGTATGGAGGTCCAAGCCCTCCTTCTAGCGCCAAAATATGTTGAGGAACTTTTTCGTCCTTCAACTCCTCGATTACGTACAAAATAATTAATTCACTAATTACTTTGTTGATTTTGAACTAGTAAAACTAAGTAACCTTAATTTTGTCGTATGGTGGTGATTATGCCCTGAGCGCTTACATAATCCAGTAGCTGCACTTTAACTATTTGTTAAAGTGTTAGATCTAACCAATATTTAGTTAAAGTACAGGTAAAAAGAGTTTAGTACTACAACTAGAAAGGAAATAGCATAAAACAGTAAAGGATCATGGATTTATGTGGTTTTGATTTTAGGAAATCCTACGTCCATAGGAAAGTTTCTCTTTTTTTCTTTTCCAATGATTTGGCACATCATTTCATGGCAGAAAGTACATTTGAACCTTAAAGGTTTTCAAAAGAAGAAAATGTCAAAAGCGAAAGAAGTCCCCTTCATGTGATAGTGCCTTTTCAATTTAGAGTCCTTAAATGCACGTGGATTTCTGGAATTTCTTTCTCGCCAGTGTGCCTTAACCCTTGGATCCTGCCAAAATCTGTATTGTCTATTTATCGTGATTGGATTACTGACATATCTTCGAAGGGAATTTTAAATGGAGGTGGGAATCCTAAAATTAGAGCGGTAAAATCCGAAATTGTGGCGGAGAATTCAAATTTGAAATGACCTTGCTTATGGGCCTCTAAAATGATATTTGTTGTCACTTATTGACTTCGTTGTGTCGGTACTGACCAGTATGCAATGTTATGGTGTTGATGCATATAAAGAGATACAGCCGTGAATATTACCTAGTACCTAGGTCATGTTACCTTATTGATATTTTTGTTGTCTTTGCTTGACTTTATAGTATATCGGGTTGGAACGTGCCTCTGGCTATTTGTGATTTGAATTGTAAGTATGGGTCTACGTTGAAGTATATACCGAGTGGCCTGTATACAACCCCTTTGATGTGATTTCGACTATGTACAGAGCGGTCTAGGTTGCCCTCAGTATGTGTTGGTGTGGATATGTTCCCACAGGTTTAAAAAAACATGAGCCTTGACGATGCGCTCAACTCAGCTCGGTATGTACTGTCCCCAAACTTCGGTGCAGTATGCCGTATTTGGCTTTGATTTTAGATGTAGCTGCCGTAACTTGCCTTCGTTCCTTAATTCTTGCAATATTTTTTACTTGCTGCGATTCCATTGGTTGTTGAGCACGGGTTGGGTTAGGTGTTGTAACTTCGAGTCGGTTCCCTCGTATCTTGAAAGTAGTTCCTGATAAGAACTGGTGTAACATAGATGATAAGATAATTAAGTATAAAATGGAAGTAAATAAAAACGTGCAATAGAAAATAAAATTTATTCAATTTGATCGAATAGATGAGTATATTGGAAGGAGTTTTGAATGTACCTAAATATGAATGGAGATTCAATCTCAAAAGTCACTCCTTATGATACATAATAATGTATCGATTAGGAGTAATCGAACTTTGTTGGACAAAGCACAATTAATTTTGAGTGAAGCTGAGTTAACTTATTTCTATAAAGTCGTGTACTTAAGAGTACATATGAGGTAAAAATCAATTTCATCTAAATAATAGTTTACAAAATTATACAATGCAAGGGTTTATAAGAAACCCCAACATATCCTCGGCCAAGGAGTTAGCAGGTTGTCTGAGTCGAAAGAGAACACGTAATAATTGTACATGAGGGATCTTGTATGAATCAGCCAAAAAGAATTTTGGGAACGATCTCATTGGATGACTAATTTATGTTTTAAACATAAGTGTCATAAAAAAAATAGTTTTATGTACATGGAAATTCATAAAGTGTTTATGAATACATATTCTGTTGCACTAAGAAACAACCGTTGGTTCAAGAAATAACAAGTTCGTAGCAAAGGAATTTCTTTGAGAAATTATTAGTAGTAAAATGGATTTAGATACGATCCAAAGATAAAACTGATTTTTTGAGATAAATGAAATTAACTAAACCTAAACGAACACAGCATGGCACAATATCCATTGAGTGACTATAGTTGGGTCGAGTGGAAGCATTGGAAGTGAAGCATCATTCAAGAGAGAAGATTCATCTCCTCGGTCATATGAGGTTAGTATCACGGTCAACTAAAGTCAACTCAAAGTCAAAATCTCTGGCTAGAGCATTTTGGTTAATAATAACTATTATTATTGAACCAAGGACTTTGTGTTTGGACTATAGAGTTAAATATGGATGATATTGGAATTTTGACCATTACCAAATTTCATAAGTTCAAAGTGGCATAGTGTTGATGAAGAGAATTTGTGTAAATAATAGTCACCACTAGGTAACGCTTAACAAAATAAAATTGAATTTTATCGAAGCAAAGTAAGCAATAAATTTGGCTATAATGTCAGATTACCTGCTAAGTGGCGTATGAATGTTAATATTCGAATTTCTCGATATTAATCACTGACTAAATTTATGCCTAAAAGTCACACAACCGAAACATTGAATACTCCTTTGACCACCAGATTTAATTAATTTATAATTATTATAAATAAAATTAAATTAATTAATACTTATGAAATATTATTTATAAAATTTTATTTGATAAGTTGATCAATTTTAAATAGTGTATTTATAATAGTTATAAATATTCTAATTGATATATGATATCGGTACGCGTTTAAATTAGATTTAAATGCAAAAATTATTGTTCGGGCTTAAAATGGTTTCAAGACCCATATGGTAGCTTCAAATTTCGGCCATGAGTGTGTAAGGCTGTGGTCGGCCATGTATAGTACATGGCTATGTAGTTTGAGTTTGAAAAAGACAAGAATTGGTAAAGAGAGAAAGGTGGATCTGATCCATTTTATACTCCTTGAATGTTCCTTTATTTACTCTACCGATACCTCATTTTATTTGAACTAGAGAATCACTCTTGCTACATCCATGGTAGAGGCCGAACTACCCTATCCAAGCACCATATATTTTTCAAATTCAAATCATATCAAAATCACTTCAATTCAATTGATTGGTGGTCAATAATTTGGAAGTTAGCACCTTCAAGTTTGCCAATAGAATCAAGGAGCATCTATCATCATTTCAAGGTGTAATCTCTTGGCTTTGGTGAAAGGTAATTCATCTCATTTATATGATAATATAATTGATTATTTATTCATGTCATAGGCTGTTAGATCATATAACGAGTCTAGTATACCGACATTCTGTCACATGTTAGACGGTTAGACATAATTGTGCATATATATATATATATGTATATATATATATATGTAAATATATATCTGTGTGTGTAAAAGAATTTATTTTTAATGCATACTAAACTTAAGATAATGGCCACTAAAAAGAAAAAAACATTTTTCGAATTAAATAATAATATATATAATTTATAAACTAATATATCATATTCTAAACGTTAAAATCATAAAATAAATGTTTCAAAATTTATAAAATTTTATTTACAAGTTAAATTATTCGGCAGTAATAACTAAAATTTTAATATGCATATTTATATTTATGATATATTTATATTTATGATATATTTATATATTAATATTACTATTATTAAATAGAAATTGATTATATTAATAAATAAATACACACACACACACACACATATATATATATATATTATATGATATTAATGTGTGTCGTCATCCAGTTGTCTTTGTTTTTTCTTTAGTTTTTTAGGTACTTATAACACCCTAATATTGGGCGGTGGCCTTGCCGGAGCTCGATATTGGGATGTGATGGGTGGTGGCCTTGCCGGAACTCATCTTAGGAGTACCTGAGTTTTGATACATGTTTTTTTGTTTTCTGTTACCTACCAGGCATGTTGGCAGCACCTTATTTATGTGATATATACATTCACATGTGTGCTCTCCTCTATTCGTAGAGGATCACACATTTTTTCTCAAAAAAAATATTATATGATATTAAATATAAAATTTTATATAACAACATAACGTAATTTTTAGAATGTAGAAATGATTTTAAAAAAAATTTAACATTTAATTTCATAAGGTTTTTATTCTATTTTTAAATATTGATTTAAAATCATTTTATAAATCCGAATAAAATAAAAGATTATTTTCTGCACCAAAAGCTTACTGAATATGCATCAATATATATATATATATATGTTTATATATCTATAAATACTTATATATATATATATATATTGGGCCAAAAGCCTAATACAAGTATGCATAATTTTTACATAAAAATTTATTATATATATGCATATATATTTATTTGTTTGTATATTCATAAGTACTTATAATTAAATATACATACATACATACATACATATATATATTTATTACTCTCGGGTTTGCTACAGTAACTTATATATAAGTTTATGTTCAAAATTATTTTTATTAATTATTAAATGATTTTATGATCTAATTATATATATATATATATGTATGTATATATGTGTATATATATATTTAATTATTTTATATAATTATTATAATTATCAATTCTTTATATATATAAATGATTTTGTTTTACATATGTATAATTATATATATATAACATTTTGGTGCATGTAAATATTTTCGTTTAGAGAGCATGCTCGATTACTAGAGGGCGTAACATGTCTGTTTGGTGTAAATCCCAACATCTATACACGGGCATGTTTAACCATGCACACATTATTATGTTGCATGTGCACGTACACACATACCTCGATATGGTACACATATTCAAATATAATACAAACTAATATAAAGTAAAACTTTATCTATAAAATAAAATAACGATTTTATTTAAAAAGAAATTAGGAAAGTTATAAATAAATTTAGAATACATAAGCCCAATAAATATCCAAAATAGTAAAAAAAAATTGAAATTCATCCATTTCTTTCGCTGCTAGCTGGCCCAGTTCCAACATAATCAATGTACATAAGTCTATATCTCATACATTTCAATAGTAAAAATTAAGTACGCGGATTTGATTTTAGTATTTCAGACTACAATATCTTTGTTGGCCTATTCCAAACATAATGGTTGCTTGGGCCCAAACTCATTTTGGGGCGACACATTAAGATACTCCATGATATCAACCAATTGAACGACCCATGAACTTATCACTTTTAAAAAATAATATTTAATTTAAAAATATTCGAATATAACGTTTTATAACACAAATTATATTGTTTTAAACAAATATTAATAATGGTAATATTATTTTAAATAAGTAATTACAAAAATATACTCTTTGGAAAAATATCGATAAAATGACCGAAAATTGTTTTATCGATAAACTGCTTTCTAACCATTAGAAATCACGCATGAGTCTAGATACATGAACTTATTTATCTATATAAGTAAGAATATGTAATAAAATTATTTATTTATTTTTGAAAATAAAATGTCTTAATGACATCATCAATAATGTCATCATTTTTAATAATCGATTTTTGAATTTAAATTGAGTTAAATGATTTAATAATTATTTTAAATATTAAATAAGCCCTTTAATTATTATATAATAATAGAGATATTATTATTAAACTTTGATTATGAATATATATATATATATATGTATGTATTAACTAAGAAGTAAAAATATGATCGAAGATCGGATTTCGGATTCGTGACGGTTTGACATAAAGAAGTTGTGCAACGACATATGTTATATGTGGCACACCTGTACATACAAATCCATGTACACATACATATACAAATATGTTTACATTTACATTTACTAGTTACTAATGGTAAATGAAATAAATATCATGATATTTAGTTATAAATATCTATATATTTTCACACCAAATAAAACAAAACCCACCACCACACACACATAGGTAGCACATGGGGGTGGCACATGGAGGGGGTGTTCGGCAGGCACATGGATGAGGTAATGGTGATGTTTTGGAAAATAAATATCATGATATTTTAGTTCACATTTTTGCCTATAAATAGCAAGCCATTTCCACTCTTCCTCTTTACTAATTCACTACTACTTTTCTTCTTCTTCTTTACCTTAGGAGCTCTCTTTAATGACCTCCTTCTCTTCATAAAATATTTCATAAAAGTAGCGAAGCTGTGCTGAGAAATATAGCTTCGTATAGAAAGGTATATACTACCTTAGGTTCGAGTTCGAACTAGTAATCTCCTCTCATTTTCTCTACCAAGGCCGAGCCCACCTAAGCATCCCTACACATCTCCAAGCCCAAGGCCAAACCCCTGGGAGTCTTAGTGTAGGATTCGTAAGCTCTGGTTCTGGAATAGCATAGCTATAGTCGATTGAAAGTTAGCTTGAAAACACATAATGTGAGAAACTCTACTATTTATATTATAAATTATATGATGATATGATATGTTTGATATTGTTAACTGGATTTTTAACCAGTCAGAATTCAATAGGAGTTAGAACATCTAGATTAAGCCCGAATGACTTGAAACATAACCAAAGCACTTAAAAGAGCAAGAGGTTGGACTTCAAGAAAATTCAACATAAAATGAGCAACTATTTGGATCGGCACCAATCCTATCCAATCGGGTCGGTACCAATTCAAATTGTTGAATCGTGGGATCTCCAAACCTTCTAAATCATGACCCTATGCCTCTATTAAGCTTACCTATCAAGTTTGGGAATATTACAAGCAACCTAGTTCAAGAAATGAAGACTCATCTGATCCATTCAAATGTTTATCTGCTTTTGGACTATAGCAACTTAAAATTGACCTACAGAACTCATACCGACTCAGATTGACTTGAAATTTGGAGAGAACACTTAGAAGACAAAACCAGAGCCACATACCCAAAATCAACTCAATTAGCAAAGCCACTTTGGATCGGTACCGATCCAAATCTTGGATCAGATCCGACCCAACTAAGTTAGGCCCCACCCTCTGAGATTCATTGTACGAGTCCCATACACCCATTATAAGGTACTTGTAAATTTTCGTCTGATTCTAATAAGTATCTAGTGAGTTATGGATGGATCTCCTCTAAATTGAGCTAGTTAGATGGATCAGGTCCGACCCACCTAGGTTGGGCCTCACCCTATGAGATTCGATTTAGAGGCTTTCAAACTTATGTACATTGCATGTATGAAGTTTCGTATGATTTGGTTAAGTATTGAGTGAGTTATGGATGGACCTCCTATGACCCAAAAGAAGAGATTCAAAAATAAGCTAAGGTTTTGGATCACCGCCGAACCGACTCAATTAGATCACCGCCGATCCAAATACATAGCTTGGATCCTCATGATATCCAATTTGGAGGCTCTCCTCCTCATGCATATTACAAGTATGAAGTTTCGTGTCATTTGGCCAAGTATTGAGTGAGTTATGGATGGATCTCCTACAATCGGATGGATTGGATGATCCATGAAGACAGATGATCAAACGAACTCCAAACGACTTGATATTCGGTAAGGCACTCAATTATAGGATAGGAAGACAAATAAACCAAGAAGACTCAAAAATTCATCAAATATTCAGATAGGCACTGATTCGAATACTTACCTCAAATCATCATCAAACCTTTTAGGCTCCTTCTGCATGACGAATACATGCTCCTGGCAAAGCAGTCCTGGGCCAAGTGCTCTCCAAATGCTATAAATACCATCTCATCTGCAACAGAAAAAGGATCTGCTCTTATCTCTGCTGAAACTTTGTCATTGTTTCTTCACTTTTCTTCTCTCTCACAATAGCCATTAAAGTGCAACTGAGATCCTTACGGTTGTCTCTAACAATGGTGGCTTGATCTAACTTAGGAAAGAAGAATCATATTGTAATCCAAACTCCTTTATAATAGCATTTGATTAATATAAGATATAATGTTGATGTAAGCTTTGTTGATAGCCAAACCACTATAAATATCTCTTGTATCTTTACTTTTTCTGTGATTTACTATTGCTTTTTCTATTTTATTTACCTTGATAAACAACACTGGTGCTTTCACACTCAATCCAGGGTGTTGATCAATTTTTTGGGTTAACATTTTGATGCTTTCATTAAGAATTGAATTCATGCTTAGATCTGATTGTCCTCTTTGGATCCACCAGATCCAGAAGTTAGATCTGCAAAGTCAACTTTAGGAAGTTGGAGATCATACCATTGAAGACTAATGGCGGGAAGAAAAAAGACTACTTCCGGAAGATCCATAGGAGCCGATGTCACTGGAGAAGAGGCAAATCCACCACAAAATGAAGTTAACAACACCGACAACCTGTTAACAAGGGCCAGAATAAGGAATAATACTGGATATCAAGCACCGGAATCCTCTACTCAACATGAGGTTGTGACCTAAGGGAGAATTGAACAAGATGGTTGATGAAATTAACCGGAAAATGACAAACAATCAAAAGGCTCTTATGGACAAGATAAACGCTCTCTTAGTGCTCCAACCACTAACTACTCCCAGAACGACACCTAAGGATGTAGCAGTTGTGGAGCAAGAGAACTCCTCTATTTCTGGCTTTAATGGAAGAACTTGAAGACATAAGCAAAAAGGAGTGATGGGGGGAACTGTAGGAATTATCATAGAAGAAAATGCAAACACTCCGCCTGTCGCAAAACCACCTGCTACAAACCCAAATCTAGGAGTGAAAACTCCATGGGAAGGCATAGCAATGGATGTTTAGGATTCTGAAGATGACTTACACCTTGAAGAAGATGAATTGAATTTGGACGCCAATGTCCAAAGAATCGGAAGCAAAAGTTCAAACTACCCCTGTAAGACCGACTTAGTCCAAATACCAGAAGTGTAGGAATGGCACTCCCAAAGAATGGAGAGCCTAGGATTTAGCCAGCCAACCAAGGCCGTTTGTGAAGTCAAACACTTGGTGGAGTTACTAACAGTCGACCTGTGGATGACCGAACTAGTAAGGCATACATCACACTTAGGCGCTTAATAAAAAAACAACCATTAT
This sequence comes from Allium fistulosum, assembly GCA_030737815.1. Lineage (NCBI taxonomy): Eukaryota > Viridiplantae > Streptophyta > Magnoliopsida > Asparagales > Amaryllidaceae > Allium > Allium fistulosum. The sequence continues at coordinate 283,031,607 of CM060904.1, read as the reverse complement.
TCAACATTGTGTGATTTAAATCATTACAAACAACTCATTTCATACAATGATTGTATCTCAAGCCATCATATCTCATTATGGAGATCAACTCACCATCTACTTTGGATTCTATTATCTGTGAGATAATATCTAGATTTCTATCTACAAAGTTTCCTACTCTATTCAGACTTGGAAAAAGCCTACAAGGAAACTAACTACAAAGCCTCCTAGGAAGGAAAAGGCCATTGCTACCTCCTCGCGACCTGCTGATGAAGCAGTAGAGAACACAGAGATCAATTATAAACAATGGATTGGCCTATTCATTAGAAGTGTTCCTATACCTGAACCCATGCAGTAGCGTAGTGCCAAGTAATGGTTGAGGAACTACTACTCAAATGGTACTCCCAGAGGTAGGAAAACCAAGGAGATATGACACAAACCGAGATCGATTACCGGACCAAGCTCCCATTGTAGATTGCGATCACTCTCAACTGACCGGCCTCCAATCCCATCATTGAACTCCTATCGTCGAGTCACAAGTGGTCGTCATCGAAAATTTTCAAAACTCATCGAAAAGGTCGATGAAAACTCACTTTAGGGTTGACTCTAAGTTGAACTCAGGTAATCGCTAATTTGACTCGAATCAGATTCTGGGGGCCCTGACTCGAAGTCGAACTCGGGTAATCGCCCATTTGACTTGAAGCAAGTAGGAAATTCTGGCCCCAAACCCGAATCGGTTAAAACAAAGAATTTCTCCAAGTAAACATGCAAATGACTCCTAGCACCGTTATGCACCAACCTAGCACTTCAAATGTCGTGACTCCAGGTGAACCTTGTGCTGACTCCAAGCAAACGGAAAATTTCCTTGAGTCGGACTCCAAGTAAAATGCCACCGATATGTCAACACCAATCCATCTTCTTTTTCCCATAACACGAACATTCGAACTCCAAATGCCTTGAAATTTGGAATGAAGCCTGATGATGCCTTCCTTATCATCGCATATAGATATCATCCAGTTTGAAATTTTTTTAGGATCGTCACTGATCCGTGACCCAATCCTAACTAATTTGTCATTCGATCAACATTTCCAATCGTTCAAGCTTTGGACAACCATGCATATATCATTCGTATGATAGGCAAGCAAGGGCGACGGATGCAGTCTATTGCAGGGCCCTTAGAAATCATTAAAGGATGAAACAACCTACTACCCTAGAAGAATTTTATGGGAAGGCAAACTAGTTCTAGAGACTGGAGGTAGTGCAATTGGCTGAAAGCAAATTCGGCAATTTTCCAAAGAACACACCAAACGGTGAAGGAGATACAGGACCTCAGAGACCTTCTGCTCAAGCAAGGCCGCTAAGACCCAGTAGAGAAGTGCCTCGGCTAACTGACAAAAGATGATTATCAAATAACACTCTGGCTAGCTAGCTACTAAGGAATGAGGCAGCGACCTAAAGCGATGCCTTCTCAGCTGTCCCCATCTACTTTCCTTCCCAAATGAGCCTTGCCAGACACTAGAGGCATTGCACACAGAATGGAAAAGGAAACACTTCTATGCCCTTGAACTATGAACAAAATCAAAAGCTTACTAACTGGCGGATCGATGGGTCATATCGATCCTTCATTCTAAAAACTGCCATTGCTTCGGCATCGTCGAAAGGCTTATCCAAAGGATCATTGAGCAAATGGATCCAACCTTCTATTCACTAAGAACTGATAAAATTGTGTTCCCATGAGCCGAGCCCCAAAACTCTTCTTGGAGTTGATGAATCATCATTCCAAGGCCATCTGGTTGTCGTCTGACCAAAATTCCTCTTTGGAGTCGATGAATCATTGCTCCAAGGCCATCTGGTCGGTAGACATTTGATGGAAATTCCTCTTGTAGTCGATGAATTATCGCCCCAAGGTAATTTGGTTGTCAAAAATCCAACCAAAATTCCTCATGGAGTCGATGAATTATCACTTCAAGGTCGTCTGGTCACTGGACATCCGACAACAAAAACCCATCGTGAACGTGAAGGTCCTTCACGAACTAAAGCATCATGAAGGCGAACTGGTGTATTGGTGGTCATCTGATCCAAAACTCCACGAAGTTAGTGAAACCATGCTCCGGGGCTATGAATCGACAATCACATCAGTCACTCTGTAGAATCAACAAAATCACCTCTGATGACCGAAGAAGCAAACACTGCTAAATTCCATAGCTTCAAGTTGCTCAAAGAAACTAAACCAAAAATTAACTAACCTCATGATTAATCAAAGACCAAATCAAGTCAAGCCAAGGTTCAGCACCCGGAAGAACCAAGAATCTCGGATCCCTAATATATAAGTCTCCAAAGATAGAGGCTTTTCCATGCTTTAATCATCTAAGAGGCACAATCGCACCTACTGGACCGGGGGCAACCAATCAAGTTGTGGAAAAACCCTTGGTATAGTTCAAGCGCGCAAACACCCCTATGGCAGGGAGGGCACCGCATGCACTTGAATAGCCACGAGGAAGGCCAAGACTAATCATACCACAGTTCTGTTACACCCGATCAAAAATTCTGGAATTCTTACAACTACCGACTTAACGACCTAGCTAGTGCAACAAACGAAATACTAGCATAATACTTGCCAACTTCTTCCCAACTCCTACTTTACCGCTCTTGGTTACTAGTCCCTCTTCCTCTTAAATTATATGCATGTCAAAGACCCATTCTCTGAAGGTAGTTTGGACCAAGAGCTAAGAGTCTTGCCCTAAACACCCACAGGCTCTCTTTCTTCATGTCCATCTTCATGTGGTCAGCTGTAGATCTCTCCACCATGGAAACCTGATTTTTTTGGATGTGCACATCTTCCCGAAACATGGAAGGATCACCCAAGCCGTGGTTTCCCGAACTAAAAACTGCTTCGCTTCTTGAACCAAAAAACCGTGTTCATGTAAGCAACTTGCTGAGTCGACGGGGTTAAATCAACTCAAAAATCATTGTTTGGCTGCTTGGACCGGTCAAACCATGCCCGCGTATGCTCCATTTACTCGCCGAGTGGAAGAAAGTGAATCGACTCAAATCGCCGGATAGATGGGAAATCTCGATCCCAGCCTTCAAAGAAATGGTGTTGCTCTGGCAACATCGTGAAGTCCCAAATCCTCGCTTATCACTTCATGATGAAAAAGAGCGTGGATCGTGCAATATGGAAATATACTAAATATGTATGAGATTAAAACAAAGATAGCAGATAGTAGAGTAAAGTAAAAATAAAAGTGAGCACACCAAGATTTTTATACTGGTTCGAACTTCCCGTTCTACGTCCTGTCCCAAACTCCTTCTGGAATTTAACTAATCAATAACCCTCACTTCACCCGGAGGAATATGTATCTAACAAACTCCTGAGCAGCAGAACAGGATGCCTCAGCAACTGAAGAGGACTTCACAATGCCTGAGCAGCAGAACAGGACTTCTACTAGTATATAAAATTGTCTGACTAATGTGTTCTTGATAACATAGATATGTCAATGTGTGTACACCCTTCCTATAATCAAATCCTCAAGTATATGAGTGTGTGTGAAGATATGAAAGGAAGATTATCGCTATGAATCAAAGAATATGAATATGAATTCAAAGATTCAAGCAATGAAGATGGTTTGATTGCTTTTGAATGTAGAGAATATAGAGAGTAAATAAGATCAGTAAATTATTCAAGAATCAGTTATTTGGAAAATGATTTTGACGTGTTTATATAGTGCATAGATAGATACAACCTTTTGCTAAGAGATTCAATCAATAGATGCAGCCATTACTCTTCGAATTGGATTGAAACTCTTCGCGAGAAGAAGCATCCGTTCAGAAAATATAGCCGTTATACGCAGGTCAGTCGACAAAGTCCAGAAGCTCTGTTGACTGAAATTCAAATTTGTATATATATTCTCTGTTCACTGTGCATTTTGCACTAGGTCAGTCGACTGACCTGTGTAATTTTGCAAAGTGAATTTCAATGCATATACAAACGAAAATAATTTATTTTGTGTGCAAGTGTAACTACTTGAGGAATGATTTTAACAGTATCTAAACATAGCTAAGACTCAAAAGCATAATAAATAATCATACGAAAAATAGTTTTGAAGTCTCTTCTCTTTGTAGTTTATACCATGTATATGTTACTCTCTTTTTATTGCTATCGCCATATAGTCTTTGTTAATGCTCCTTGTCATGAATCAAAACTCATAATTCAACATTCTCCCCCTTTTTCATTGATGACAACCTGTAACTGATGAATTGATATACAGTAGAAATTATATAACAAAAGTTATATATATTTCTCCCCCTGAATGTGTGGCGATAATGTAATATGCATAAAACTTGTTAGTAGACAATTTTCTCCCCCTTTTTCATCGACAAAAAGGAGAGTTATATGATGACATAAATTAGATTCCACATAAGTGTTAACATAGAACAATATAAAACAAAATAACTACTACTTATAATGTAAGGTATCAACAAAAAATTAACTGTAATGCCCCACTCCGAGAGCCTCATTAACAAAGAGTATTATATGGATAATACCGTCTGCTAATGCGGACAATGGAGTATAATGGAAGCGACCATGTGTAATCTTACTTTAACTATCTACTAAACACGTCGAAAAGTGGAATCTAATTTTATTTTTTTCATCTCATGTGGTTCGACATATTCAATAAATACTTAAAGCAAAACTACAATGGCTAAAAGATCTATCAGAACAAAGCATAATAGCAAAATGAACATCATCACAGACCAGCATCAGATAATAAGCAAATAGTCTCTGCACAATACAACATCAAGTACAGATCTAAATATAAAAGTGGGTACAAAGCCACTACTCACACATCCGTGAGTCAAAAGAATATACACAAAATAGTCATAATATCAGACTATCATAAAGGATGGATAACAACTAAAGCTATCTATAGTATAGCGGATATATCCAAAGCGGAAGCAACGAAGCAAGCTAAGTCCAAAGCGACCTAACCTGAAACAACTCGGTCTGACCCGAGCATAAAATACTCGGGTTAGGCTAGCTAAACAAATCAGTTAGATAAACTGAACAATAATCATGATAAGATAATGAGGCAACATATAACATAATAATCTTCAAAAGAGAAACATATATCATGGTAATAAAGACCAAAATCTCTCACATAGAGAAGAAACAAACATCTAAGTAGAGATGTATAACAAGCCTCATATCATCGGCATAACATAAGCACAAGTGCCAGTGTAGGCATAAAACAAATTCCATAAGGTAGTCGCGCTTATATCGTGTGGTTGCATAAAACCATCACCGAATGGCGCTACACGAGGGAATATAAATCACACAGGAAAACATTAGCGCGCTAGTACTGTACTCAATCACACAGGAAATATACCCCAGTGACACACCCATCACTTCAGCTAAGGGGCAACACCTAAAGGAGACAGTCCGAAGACACTATCCAGAAGGTGATGAGCCAGAAGGAGACAGTCCGAAGACACTATCCCAATGGCAAATAAACCCAAGGGAGATAGTCCGAAGACACTATCCCAAAGGTATCACTCTTGAAACATGCCGTAGTGGTAAAGGCTCGTAGGCCCAGTACTCGTCTACCACTAACGGTAGGAATGTATCATGAACTCTTAGCAAGGAACCCGTAAAGTAGTAACGTGAGTCCTATACCCCAACGTTCGCACTAAACGGTTTACTAATCAATCGTAAGCTTCCACACTCAAAGCAGTAAAAAGTTTACCTCATGTCATCGGTAAACTAGGCCAAAAGGCCAAAACGATCAATCGAATAGGTCGGGGATTAATCGGAAAGATAAACGCGCGGATTCATGGTCCGTGTTTTACCTAACCATTTAATCACCTTTCCACTTCGCTCGAAGTGCAGAAGAGTGTATATTTTACTTAGAAAATAGATGGAGAAAGCGGATTTTTAATCATTTGAAAACCTCTTTAGAAAGTCTTTGAAATTCTACTATTATGGAGTAATTAATTTAATATTTAAAATAATACTAAATAATAGTTTCAAAAGCCAATTTGATTGGAAAATCACTTTAAAATGATTTATAAAATCCGTGCATGAAATCTAGAGACAAATCTCAAAGAAATCGGAAAAACTCAGAAAAATAATTGAAATTATACTGTATAAAATCGCTGAAAACAAGTCGAAGTCACTAGTTCGACGGCTGATTTGAATCTGCAAACCGAGTCCAAATAACATGAAAATTGGCAGGCATGTATACCAACATCCCTGCTCCAAAATGAAAAAAGAATCGGGCAATTCCGACTTGAAACGAAGAAACGGTGTCATCTCAAAGTCGAACAAAAATTACAAAACTCTGCTGTGTCAAAACAGTGCAAAGGTCCCACTTCGATGACATGGTCGAAGGGTCATATGAATCCAGATCTTGATGAAAATTTGCAGGAGCATAGTACAGTACTCCTACTTTGATATGCAACAAGAATCGTTCGGTTCCGACTTTAAACGAAGAAGTGGCAATGTTTCAAAGTTGGTCCGACGATAACTGAAAATGATCACTATTGTAAAACAGTTTCTGGGTGCTACTTCGGCAATAGAAAAGAAGTATATAACGCACCCAGATCTAAACCAAACTTTGCAGGATTGAGGATCTCGACCTCGTCTTTCCAACGAGATCAAAATAGATGAAATCCGACATCGGACCCGCTCGCAGTAAGGTCGCGAAGTTGGACGTTTGAACTACAATTAATCAATGTTTTTCAAAATAGTTTCTGGGTACTAATTCGGCAATAAAAACAAAGTATCGAACTCATCCAGATCTTAACCAAATTTTACTGGGTTGAAGATCTCGACCTCATCTTTCCAACGAGACCAAAAATGATGAAATCTGACATTGGACGAGCCCGGGATGGCGTCACAAAGTCGGGGTTCTGCGCTGAAAACAACGGGAGAAAAGAGACCAAGGCCTGTAGCTATGCACTAACAGGCCAGAGACGAAAACCCACAATTTTGGCATAGTAAACTTCAAATTCTGGCAAAATGAATAAAATAAAAGTTGTAGCTTAGTTTCTAAGCTTTCCGGAATGACCAAGACCGTCAAATTACGATCAGGGATGAAAATTCTATGACTAAAACAATTCTCAGATCTAAATTCTATATCACTGTCGTTTTGCTCTCGGGATAGTAGTAAGAATGCACAGCTTTGACCAAATTAACTTCAAAATTTCATGAAACTCAAAACATGAAACTTTTAGCCCTATATCTAAGCTTTCCAAAACATCCAAAATTATTAGATTTGGATAAGAAATGAGTAACTTATGGCCAATAAAATTTCAGGTTTTTATTTTATCAACCCTGTAGTTTGTTGTCAGGTCAGCAACAAACAAATGTGATTTCGACCATTCAAACCTCAAAATCATGCAAAGCTCGAAACATAGAAGTTGTAGACTACAAAATAAGCTTTCCAGAACATCAAAAAATCTTAATTCCGATTTAAGATGAATGAGATATGCTTAATTTACTAACAGCAATATACTAATTTTAATTTCAGCTAGCATGTATTACAAGAAGAAGATCAACCACTCTTCACTTCAACCCTACAAGTTTCAATCTAATATCAAAACAAGTATTTCCTAAATTAGGGTTTGGGAATTTCTGAAATTGAAGAGGAGAAGAGATGGAGAAGATGAAGATGGAGCTTACCTTAGCTTCTCTTTGAATTTGGAGCACGAATTTGTAGTTTGCAATTGCATCTAGGATTTTGAATTTTAATTTCCCTTTCCTCTCCCCATTTTCAGTTGCTTGAGTGTTTAAGAAAATAGAAATGAAGTGAAGAGGAGAGGAGAGGGGCTGAACTAGTTATATGATGAGTTGGGTCAAACTCAAACCCAAAAAGCCCAACAGAAAATAGCAAAATTCAACTTACTCCAAACATATCGAAGCTTATACTCAAAAAAGTCGCAAACGCTATTTTGGACTCAATGGAAGTGGTCCCGAGTACTAATTCGACCGTTTGCAAAAAGTAGCTTTTCGGACTTAAATCCAATTAACGACGATATATTTAAATAAAAATATTTAAATATAAAATCGTAATATATGCGGGTTGTTACATTAACATTTAAATCATCCGATACCACAGGTTCTTATAATTTCCTAATTTTTAGGAAACCATACCCATTTGGGTGTGGTTGAACCTTTAAAAATATAATGTTCATTATTAACTACCATATCAAAATAATCATCAATGTATTTTTCTCTATTTTTCCAATTAACAGGAACCCAAATACTTAGATAATTTTTATTCATATTTCACGTCAATGATTTTGTACTTCTAGAGAAATTATAAACATTATTGGTCATAACAGTATTTGAATTTCTATAAAAATTGGATTTAGACTTTACTCGAAATTTAGTAGTAGCACTAACATTTTTACTATACATGAAAGCGTATCTAGTGCTATTTCTACGATTAGTTTTATTATATCCTAAACCACTTTTATCATGTAAAGGTCTAGAACTAGATAAAATCATGCTTAAATCGTTTTGACCTTTATTAAATTTTGTGACTTCAGTGTTAAGTTTATCAAATTTAGCTTTAAAGTCACAATTATTATTTTCAAAAGAAATATTACTAGTATTAAAAATATCAGTTTTCTTATTTAATTTAGAATTCTCGTTTTTTAAAGTGCAGTTCTCATTTTTGAGAAGGAAATTTTGAGATTCTGAATTATCTAAAGAGGATTGTAATAAATCAATTTGTCTTTTCAAATATAAAATTTCTTTTGAAAATTTTTCTCTCTTTTTCAAATATGGTGTTTTGTTCATCTAGAAAATCTTTAAAAGTTATAAAATTATTCTTTAAATCACCAAGTTGATTTTCTAAATTTAACTTCTCGTTTTTCAATTTCTCATTTTCGAGTTCAACAGATTTCATCTTTTCTAAAATAATAAAATTAAGCTTTGAAATCTTAATGCTCATACTAATTAATTCATTATTATCTTTTACTGAAATCTGTAAATTAGAAAGTACCTTTTTGTAGTCCTCACTGGTTGCTTTGACAGGGATTTTGCCTGTTGTATTTCGACTGGATCGTTTTCTAGCCATTATTCTATGATGTTGTGACGATCGATAGAAAACCAGACTCAAGATTTTTATACTGGTTCGAACTTCCCATTCTACGTCCAGTCCCATACTCCTTCTGAAATTTAACTAATCAATAACCCTCACTTAACCTGGAGGAATAGGTATCTAACAAACTCCTATGCAGCAGAACAGGATGCCTCAGCAACTGAAGAGGACTTCACAATGCCTGAGCAGCAGAACATGACTTCTACTAGTATATAAAATTGCCTGACTAATGTGTTCTTGATAACACAGATATGTCAATGTGTGTAAACCCTTCCTATAATCAAATCCTCAAGTATATGAGTGTGTGTGAAGATATGAAAGGAAGATTATCGCTATGAATCAAAGAATATGAATATGAATTCAAAGATTCAAGCAATGAAGATGGTTTGATTGCTTTTGAATGCAGAGAATATAGAGAGTAAGTAAGATCAGTAAATTATTCAAGAATTGGTTATTTGGAAAATGATTTTGATGTGTTTATATAGTGCATAGATAGATACAACCTTTTGCTAAGAGATTCAATCAATAGATGCAGCCATTACTCTTCGAATTGGATTGAAACTCTCTGCGAGAGGAAGCATCCGTTTAGAAAATATAGCAGTTATACGCAGGCCAGTCGACTGAGTTCAGAAGCTCAGTTGACTGAAATTCAAATTTGTATATATATTCTCTGTTCACTGTGCATTTTGCACCAGGTCAGTCGACTGGTCGACTGTAATCAGTCGACTGACCTGTGCAATTTTGCACAGTGAATTTCAATGCATATACAAACGAAAATAATTTGTTTTGTGTGCAAGTGTAACTACTTGAGGAATGATTTTAATAGTACCTAAACATATCTAAGACTAAAAAACATAATAAATAATCATACAAAAATAGTTTTGAAGTCTCTTCTCTTTGTAGTTTATACCATGTATATGTTACTCTCTTTTTGTTGCTATTGCCATATAGTCTTTGTTAATGTTTCTTGTCATGAATCAAAACTCATGATTCAACACATGAGCCATGGAACCATGCTATTGAAGCACGAACTCCTCACATTACCCGAAGATCGGCAATGTCGAGAAGTTCCAAATCATTCCTGATCGATAGGCCGTATCGATCCCATAAGCCGCGCAGTCCTAGAAGCCATGCATCTTATAAGCCGTGCACTCACATACACCGTGCATCTCATAAGCTGTGCAAACACTACTCAATGTTACTCCAGCATCATCACTGGACCGTCAAAATTCTCTAAGTATTGGTGTTGTCGGGACAACACCGGGGAACTTGTATATTGCAGGATTAACAGGAATTGATCCCTACCACCCAGGACCGACATTACTCCGGCAATGCCGCAAACTTCCCAAACCAAGATTTCAACAAAGAATTCCAATCTTTGACCAAAATGTCCAAAGTTAAGACATTCAAGTCACGAGCTCCCAGAGATAGGAGATGCGACATAACTTTGACTGGGGACATCCAGAGAACCGCCCAGAACATCAAGTCTCGCATCAAGTGTTCAAAGCAATCAACCTAGTGGACTGGGGACACATAACACACTAACACTTGGTTAGGAAAAAAAATCACTCCATGGTTCTGTTATGCCGAACAGAGAATTTCAGCAATCGCAACAGAACTAAGCAGTATAGTACGCCAAACGACTATGGAATTAAAAGGGAAACTGCTCTAACCTGCTAGACATCGATATTTCCTTAGTAACATCGAGAACTCCAGACCGTCATATCAACAAGAAAATCAAACTCCTTAAAATTCATCATCGCTCGGAAATAGGCGAATAAAGGAGGAACTTACCATCGACCAGAGACGGATGATGATGGAAGATGTTTCCAGAATCAAGTCATCGACGTACTGGCTTCCAAAGACCGAAGCAAGTGCTCGACTAAGACTCAAACCCTAACTTGCAAGAATCTAGCGTAGCCCAAAGATTGGCAACGCCTGGGAGGAATAACTCATCTTTCATCTATCTGACACTACTCAAAGACTAGCGACGTCAAGAAGGATAACTCTCGATGGTCATAGATTCATTGTGGCCTAGACTTTAACCTCTCTTTGTTGTAATCAACCATGCAGGGACCGATCGATACCTCGACTCCTGCTTGCGGGAAACCAACTGTTGTTCGAAGACAGACAACGACAAGGAGATTACAATTAGAATCGAGAAGCCAAACCATTGATTCTCGAAGATTGGAACCAATGAATAAAGCGGATATCTACAACAACGTCAATGCCCTAGCAAAGCATATATAGCGTGGAATAAGCGAAGTTAATTGCCATAGACTCAAGACAAACATTACCAAACTCTTATGATCCATGATTACGATGGGAAGAGTGCAAGCATACTGGGTGGCAATGTAATGACTCACCCCCACAACATCTAACCTTCTATAAGTGCTCGGAATTTAGCATTTGGGAATAACGGGTTCCGTAAATGGAAGTCAGTTTGCAACAAAAATCGATCGAAGGAAATTTGACCCTATAAGGAATAACCATGGGATTGGTTAAACAATGACCCTGTACCGCCAAAGGGAGCACTTGGCGGTTATAAACAAAGCAAAGTAACAAAGATGCCTGGGACTCTCATCCTTTCAAGAAAATGGCATATCCCGAGGTTAAGCAATGTTAAGAAAATAGCCACATTGGGTTAAAAGGAATCTACTCAACTCTAGAGGATCAGATGAATGATTCAATCCTTACCAACAAGACTTTAACACTGCTCGAAGATAGGCGGCACTAAGAAAAGACTTCTATAATCCAATCATCGAAATGCTAGTTTCCCAAGACCGAAACTGGTACCCAACTAAATTAAAAGCACTGTCGGGTAACCTTCTGAGTGTCACTGTTGCCCCTGCAATACTGAGGCCTTTTCTCACTTTATAAGTACCAGTGTTGCCCTAGCAATGTCGGAAAACTTTCTACTTCCTAAGTACCGATGTTTCCCCTCCAACGTTGGGAAACTTTCTATTTCCTAAGTACCGATGTTGCCCCGGCAACACTGGGAAACTTTCTATTTCCTAAGTACTGACATTGCCTCGACAATGCCGAGAAATTTGTTACTCACTAAGTACCGATGTTGCACCTATAATGCCAGGAAAAATTTAATCTACAAGGTTAATAAGAAACACGCACCATAGTGAACCATCAATGCACTAACTTTCGGAGATAGAAGTTGGTTCTCGACTAAATTCTACCCTTGGTTTTGGAAAACTATTGTAGCTCGAGGATAGGCAACGATAGGAAGGCATAACCTTTCATAGATCAATCGAATGGTTCAACCTAACATTGCATGAATTAGCTACTACATGGGAATAAAGCTAAGCAGAAAGGAAATCCTAGGATTGAATCGCTCGTGTGCTAATTTCAAAGGGTGAAAGTTGATGCACAACCAAATTTACAGAATTCAACTTAGAAAGAATTTAGATACAACCGAAAAATAGGCAGCCTCGAGGAAATGTTGCTTAGAACCAATCAGCTAGGTTATCAATTCTAAAAGACAGGAGTTGACATATGAACAAAACTTCCGTGATGACGTCAGAAACCAAGAAAAGAATGCATGGCCAAGGACAAGCTGGAACAATTATGGAAGGTCGAAAATAAAATGCTCAAACTTCCTCGATTCCAGAATGGGATTGAGATCCAGACTGGGTGCAATTGTGCAATTCTCCCTACACCTTTCCATCTCTCGCAAGTGTCTAAATATGAGCGTTCGAAATAGGTAGTCCTACAAATAGGGTTAGGCACACAAATCCTCAGTCCAAACTGTGGAGTTGGTTAGATAGCAGTTTTGTTTTGCCGAATAGACAATTCTAAATAGCAAATTGCCAATAAGTGAAATGAAGGATTCAATTTTAAGAAATTAACCATCGCTCAGAGTCTGGTAATAACGAGAAAGATTGATGACCTACTTACAGTTTGGCTAGATCATTTGGTCCCATCTTGGAGAAATAAGCCATCGCCCGAAGATTGGTGATGCTAAGAAGAGACCCGTAAAACAAAACTATCAATACATTGGCTTTCGAAAACAGAAGAAAAAGCTTAATCGAGTCTTTAATCCTATGCTCTGGAATCTTATGTTATCTGAAGATCCTCAACATCAAGGAAAAATCCACAGGGTTGAGTCATTTGTTCATGAGTTTTGGAAGATAGAAAGCAACATATGATTAGGATCTTAACACTGGACTTAGAAGAATTTAATTTAGCAAAAGATGCAAGAAACGCAACTTTCAAATGCATACCGACATCATTACAAAACTCAGATCTTGGTAGACCTATCGTCTTAGTCAAACTTGGGAAATCGAACTTATTGCTCAGGAGACCTAGTCTCCCAAAACATGTTGGTTCAGTAGTTAAAGTAATCAGCCTTATGGACATGGGCATATACACCAACGCTTTGTCGAACGAACTCAGCCGAGCATGAACTCGACTTAACATAAACAAGAATAGCCACGGAACTGGCTAGACCAAGCTACCTCACAGTTCTAGAAAATGCAATTCTCAAAACCGAGGAATTAAGCCAATAGTCCTCGAAGATAGAAGGTAGTGTGCAGATTGAATCCCAAAAACCACAAAGGAAGGATATTCGTGATCGAATAACTCATGCACTTGTTTCCAAAGACTGAAGCTATGCCTGATCGAACTTCAACTACAACTTTACAAGTGCAACCTTATAACTTAGCCATACTCAATTGTCTTGAAACAATGGGAATAAAGTGCAAAACCTAAGCTGTAAAGGATCCAGCTCCTGGAGGAATGGAAGTTCCTCCGCCAGACTAAAGATTGGATGACTAGAAAGTCATTTTCAACAACAAAACTTTGCGTTCAACATTGTCAACGTGTTATCTATGCAGAGTGGGCCCAGTGTCCTTAGCACCACAAACGGCTCATCCTGTGTAGATAGCTCACTCATGCTAGAATAACGAGTGACGTCGTACTTTAAGATTATCTTTCTTGAAACTCGCTCCTTATCGATGAGAAATCGATGATGGAGCCATCGTGTAGAGCAACGTGGGAAGCTTTTCTTTTCAAGATCACTAGAAGTGCAAAAATGAGAAAAGCAATACGATGGAATCATCCACTATATCCATTTTGGAATAAATCATCATGCTAGAATTCAAAAGGACGATAGAAGCCTAGCCAAGTCATCGAAAAGAGACAGCTGAAGACGAAAAGGAAGACAAGGCTCTGGAATGACGCACACTCGTCTTAAGCAAAATAAAATGAAGTAAATTGTTTAAGATCAGGTAGGTTAGGCACCTATGTAAGCAAAAGATTTTCTTGCTGAAAATCTACTAAGTAATCAAATCGATACCGAACCGATCCAATTGGACTGGTACCGACCCGAAATTCTTCATCCAGACTACCCCGAACTCCTCCGACATGTTCTACCTGATGTATATGTGCATTTCGAAGATTATCAAGTTAAAATTGCTTCGTAATCATAAGCGATGAAGATCTGCATTGAAAGATGAATGGCTAACCAACACATTACATATAACTTCTCGGGACAGTTCAAGATGATCCACAATGCTCTTTGAAATGGAAACCCAGAGATAATCAATTCCAAAGCGCACTTTATTTTCAACGAAAGCATACACTGGGGAGGGGGGCAAACGTTAACTGGGTTTTTAACCCGTCAGAATTCAATAGGAGTTAGAACATCAAGATTAAGCCCGAATGACTTGAAACATGACCAAAGCACTTGAAAGAGAAAGAGGTTGGCCCTCAAGAAAATTCATCGTAAAATGAGCAATCTATTCGGATCGGACCGACCTGATCCTATCGGGTCGGTACCGATCCGAATTGTTGAATCATAGGATCTCCAAACCATTGGCATCACGACCCTATGCCTCTACTAAGCTCACCTATCAAATTTGGTAACACTCCAAGCAACCTAATTCGAGAAATGAAGACTCATCTAATCCATTCAAAATGTTTACCCGCTTTTAGACCAGAGCAACATAAAATGGACCTACAGAACTGTAACAAACTCAAATTGACTTGAAATTTGGAGAGAACACTTAAAAGGCATAAAAGAAGCCTCAAACCAAAAATAAGCTCAATTGGCTAAGCCAATTTGGATCGATACCGATCTAAATCTTGGATCGGATCAAACCCAACTAAGTTGGGCCCTACCCCTTAAGATTCATAATCTGGATCCCACACCCCCTCTAGAAGGTACCTATAAAGATTTGTCTAATTACAATAAGTATCGAGTGAGTTATGGATGGATCTCCTCCAAATTGAGTTAGTTTGATGGATCAGGTCCGACCTACCTAGGTTGAGCCCCACCTTATGAGATCTGATTAGGAGGCTCTCCTACTCATTTACATTACATATATGAAGTTTCATATCATTTGGTTAAGTGTTGAGTGTGTTATGGGTGGATCTCCTACGGCCCAGAAGAAGAGATTCAAAAATAAGCTAAAGGTTTGGATCACCGTCGATCCGACTCAATTGGATCATCACCGATCCAAATACTTAGCTCGGATCCTTATGAGATCCAATTTGGAGGCTCTCTTACTCATGCACATTGCATGTATGAAATTTTGTGTCATTTGGTTAAGTATTGAGTGAGTTATGGATGGATCTCCTACAAACAGATGGATTGGATGATCCATGAAGATGGATGATCAAACGAACTCCAAAAGACTTGATATACGGACAAGACACTCAATTATAAGATAGGAAGATCAAACCGAGAAGACTAAAAAATTCACCAAATATTCGAATGGGTATCGATCCGACCGGATAGGTACCGATTCGAATACTTAGCTCAGATCACCACCAAACCTTTTGGGCTCATTCTATATAACGAATACAGGCTCTTGGCAAAGCGGCCCTAGCCCAAGTGCTCTCCAAATCCTATAAATACCATCCCATTTACAATAGGAAAAAGATCTACTCGGATCTCTACTGAAACTCTACCGTTCTTTCTTTACATTTTTCTCCCTCACAACATCCATTAAAGTGCAACCGAGTTCCTTTCGGTTGTCTCTAATAATGATGGCTTGATCTAACATAGGAAAGAAGAATCATATTGTAATCCAAACTCCTTTGTAATAGGAGTTGATCAATAAAAGCTATAATGTGGATGTAGGCTTCGTTAACAGTCGAACCATTATAAAAATCTCTTGTCTCTTTACTTTTTCTATGATTTACTATTGCTTCTATTTTATTTGCCTTGGTAAACATGGCTTGTGTTTCAAACTCAATCCAAGGTATTGATCCATTTTTTGGATTAACGGATATGGATGTTTTCTATGTTTGATCATCATGTTTTAGATGTTGATATATTTGTTTGATGTGAAAATAATTCACGGTATAATACACGTTAAATTTACACCAAGTAATTACTTTTCTCTATAAAATGAAATGATATATATGGCATTGTTAAACCTCTTTAAAATAGTTTAAAATGATTTATAAATTGTTTATAAACATTTAAACTCATTTCGGTAAAGCTTGAGAAAGTTTGGCAAATAGAGTAAAAATAAGCCGTCGCGTTTCGAAAGTTCACGATTTCACGACCTGTAAAGTTAAACGGACGTGCAGAATGGAATATGAGTCAAAATTCTTTGCAAAAAGAATTTTTCGACCCATAATGAATATAGTTTTTCAAACAAAAGAATAAAATCAAGATTTCATTTTGTAAAGTTTAAGATATGTCCAAATCAAGTTTTCAAAAGCATCGCACTTTGGCAGTACAGAAACCAAAGTGTAAAATCTTGAAAATAGATATTTTTAAATCTTTAAAAATATGAAATAAATTCCATAGGTACATTAAAAATGTTTTAAAAAGGATTTGAGTTATTAAAATGGACATATGTGGAATGAAATTAGCATTTTGATCAAAGAAGCTTTAAAACACTATTCGTAGAACTTTTTGATAACTTTTGAAATTAAGATTTAAACTTGGGATTTTCTATCCAAATCTTTTGCAAATGTTTTTTAAATAACGAATCAAGAATTTTAAAGAGTTTAGAGTTGATCAAATAACTTGATCACCTTATGGGTGATAGGGAGATAGTCTCCAGACCCAAACTTGGACAACCAGTATCTGGGTTCCGCTTTAGCTATCCGAACTGGCCTGATGGAGGGGATACTAAATTTGATTTACTCGGACCACATAATCCTAAGATAAAAAGTGATTTGGAGCTTTCCAAAAGTTAAACAAGGTTTAAAATAGGATTTTTGTTATTAAACAAAACATTCTAGTTAAACTCCGCATTAAATTATGAGGAGGGAACTTGTACTATCCGTATGAATTTAAAATGTGATTTCACCGTTATTCGACGAATAGTACAAGTTGAATCCGAAAATTATTATTGGGTATAATCAGTCTAAAATTTATAGATCCCTTATATTCATACTAATTGGTTTGGGTTTATAGTAAACGATGTCTTAAATAACATTGTTTTCGACCCATTAAAAATATGTTTTGGAAATACGAAATCTTCATTAAGATTTGAATTATACATTTCCTAGGTAATTAAAGATGAAATGTTTTGGTATTTCCAAATTTAAAAAGGGGTTTTAATTAGCCAAAGGATTTGATAAAAGAGTTCTAATTATTACATATATGCTGAAACAGAATATGATTTAAAGATGTATACCTCTAGAGAGATATTTTACTTGGATAAAAGATATTGACTAATTGAATAATAATCACATATATACTTGATATCTTTTATCGATAATTGGTTCGGAGAAACCGAGGTCGGATTTGGGTAATTCCTATCCGAAAACCACTTCGAACAATTATACGTTCGAAAGTGAAAACACGTTGAAGATAATGATTTTAAAGAAGAAGATCTTCATAATGTAGGGCTGCTTGCCACTAACCTCGTGATTCCATATTATATATATGGTGGCAGTAGTGCTTCATTTTGAAAATCTTCGATGCAAGGACTGCTCGCTACTAATCCTATGGTTGATTCCCGACAGTATTTAGTAGGAAAGTACATTTGGTTTGTCCTATGCCTGAACAACTTGTATGGATGAATATCTGACATTGCATTTCTAAAACCACGTACATTGATTTCTATAAACATACATCTGTTTCCTAGTGTAGGAGGTAACCTATTCTATACTTAACACCCTATTCTAAGACGTATGAACTCAGAGTTTGTACTTTGATGGAAATCAATTAGTGTGTTAGAAATGGCGATGTGGCATTCAAAGTAGGATTTATTCTATGAAAGGTAAAATGTTACCTTAAGCTTCGCACATCGGGAATGACAAAAATAGGGTAGACATGGTAGGGCTAAGTGGGTCGCTCCCATTAGGATATGTTCATCACCTTTCTAAATTACCCTCTATATTTCGAGTATGTTATGTATGCTTTGGGATCCCAGATAGGTCGGGAACGACCAGGTTGATGGGATATTGGGTACTACCTATGGTAGAGGTAGGCCGGTTTTGTGTTGGTAGAGGGCAGCGAGGCTGTGCCTCGTTACATTCCTCTAGAGATGTACTATCGAAAGGTAGTCCCTTACCTTATCATTGTATGGAATCCATTCTCCAATACGAGTTATGGTTTTAGTCGTAAACCTATTATGCTGGAATGTAAAAAATGTAATTTTTTTGGCTATGATTAATATGTTATATGAAAGGGTTTTCAAAGAATGTCATTAAAAATAATATCCCTGATTTTACATAGAAAATGTTTTGGTTATCATATGGAGATAACCAGTCCGTGTTTATGTGCAACGTGCTCTTATGAGATACCCTTTGTTTTCAAAGTATCCTTTCTTTTGAGTTTTCTCACACCAGTCCCATGATCGACCCAGAGTTTAATTTCTTTTCCCCTTAAACTCTGGGTGCCCTTTTTTTTGGGCAACCAAGTAGTTTGGTAACTTGGAGCATTTTGGAAGGAGCATGGAGCACGAAGCTGGAGGGCCCTATGTAGATAGTTATTTATATCTATATCCGTTGTATTATGTATAAGTATCTACTAGCACCTGTTGGGATAGATAATTATAACTGTCCATAGCTAGGTTAGTACTTGTTATGACTCTAATATCTCATTTTGAGAGTGACAGTATGTACCATCTACATGTATACTTACAAATTATTAAATGCGATGTGAGAATCTATTTTGTTCTTTATTCTACCTTTATTTTCTTTTACCCTTGATTATCTGCCTCTCCAGGACTTGAATTTGCGGCACGTGAATACTAAGGATGTATTAGTGTCGATCTTCGAGGGTCGAAAAGGTGGGTCGTCACAGTTGGTATCGGAGCTTAGGTTGAGCGAACATATAAGCCCTAATATGGTGAACTCATTTGAAATAGGGTTAGTAATGCCCTAGAATGAGTTTCGTCAGTGAGAGCGCATATTTAAATTTTTTATCCAAATAAGTATATTCGACTTTGATGCCCATTACCTAAGATAGTCTCGTATATATTTTAATTATCTCTTTACTATATTCAAATAGTAAGAAATGAGTAAACAAAGAGGACGTAGAAAGGAATGTAGCAGCACAACGACCACCAATGGTCAAACTCCAAATCCTTAGGTAATTGAAGAAGTAATGGTTTCTGTGTAATCTCAAGTTAACTTTACTGCTCTTTGCAAAGATTATACCAGCTTAGGAGGGAGGCCATTCAAGGGCATAGAGTTTATTATTGAAGTTCAAGCTTGGCTCCGATCCTATGAGAAAATCTTTAAAGGATTAGAGATCGATGATGATCGAAAAAGTTTATTGGCCACTTGGCAATTGAAGGATGGGGCTCTAGCTTGGCGAGAGTCCATTATTCTTAATGGATACGAAGATAATTTCTCTTGGGAAAGGTTTAAAGAAGTTTTTGAAGAACGATACATGCCTACAACTGGAAAATCCCGCCCCTATAGAAGTTTCATGGATCTGAAACAAGAAGAGATGTTTGTGGAAGAATATTTGCACAAATTTATGAATTATCTCGCTTTGGGCCTGGACTGATAGACACACCTATAAAGAAAAATGATACGTTCTTTTGGATGAAGGAGCAGTATCAGATAGGATGACCGCTCATGTAAAAGGAACCTTTGTGGATTTAATAGATATGGGTTTCCGTTGGGAAGCTTTGAGAAGGAGAATCCGGTCACAACCCAAAACAACAACAACAACAACAACAACAACAACAACAAGAGGAAGTTCAATAACAATCGAAAGAAGCCATAGCAAGGCAAGCCCGGAGGAGGATCTCAGAAAACCATTTTAAAGACGTTGAATGTTTTAACTATGGAAAGAGGGGCCATCTTTCAAGGTTCTATAAGAGTCCCAAGGTTCAAAGGCAGCAGCAAGGAACCGTCTCTCCTTTGGTTCAGAATAGTCTCTACCACAACTGCCATCAACCCGGACACTAGAAAAACAAGTGCCCGCTAATAAAGAAAGGAGGGCAGGTTAAGGTTTATGCTATCAAGGACGAGCCTTCAACCTCTAAAGATGTAAAGGGCAAGGGAGTTCTGAAAGGTAACATCTATGTTAATGAGAATTTAGTTAAAGTATTATTTGATATTGGGGTTTTCCATAGTTTTATTGCCAAAAGATTGGTTGATAGATTAAAACTGCTCACAAAAATCGTAGATAACCCTATTTAGGTGTCTAATCCCATAGGCAGTACAACTAATCTTTATATGATTTGTGAGATCATCCGAGTTACCCACCTTTCCTATAATTTTTTATGTGATCTATTTATCCTTGAATTTATTGGATTCGAAGTTTTACTCAGTATGGATTGGTTATCCAAGAATAAAGCTATCCTTAGTTGCGTTAAAAGGACGGTATCTCTATGGACCAGCTTCGGGAAATTTATGGAATATCTTGTGAAGAACCTTGTCCAGTAAGGGATAGCTTCATGTATGCACTAGACTCATCCCAAAAAGGTTTAGAAATGACAATGATTGTTAAGGAGTTTCAGGATGTTTTTGAAGAAGTGAAAAGTTTGCCCCCACATCGGGAAATTGAGTTTCGTCTTGACTTGATTCCTGGTGTAAGGTCTGTTATTCACTTTATTCGAAGGATGGATCCAAAGGAGAAGGATGAATCGAGGAATCACCGATGAGTTATTAATGAAAGGGTTGATTAGACCTAGTCGCTCAAGTTGAGGTGCAGCAGTAGTTTTCGTTGCAAAATCTAACGGCTCCTTAAGGCTTTGTGTACCTAAAAAAACAAACGATTAAAAACAAGTATCCTCTACCCTGCATAAATGACTTGTTTGATCAACTTTATGGTCCTCGAGTATTCTCGCAAATAGATCTAGCCATAGGTTTTATCAGCTAAGGATAGCTGAAGATTGCATTCCATTGGTTGCATTTAGAGGTTTAGATTGTTTTTACGAGTTGCTAGTTATGCCTTTTGGGCTGACCAATGTGCCAACTTATTTTGTGGATATCATGAATAGAGTATTCGGAGATGTGCTCATCAAATTCATGTTGGTTTTTATTGATGATATTCTTATCTATTCAAAGACCGAGGAGGAACATGAAAGACATCTTGAGGTTTTATTGGGATATTAAGGTGACATGTACTTAAAGCCAAATTCTCAAAATGCCATTTTTGGGAGAAGGAGGCAAGGTTCCTTGGACATGTAGTGTTAGGGGACGGAATTTCAGTAGATCCAGAAAAGATTTCATCTATACAAGATTGGAAGCAACTATAAATTCCAAAGGACATCCGCAGTTTCATAGGATTGGAAAGATATTACCAGAGATTCATTCAAGACTTCTCCAAAATTACCTCACATCTAAGTATCTAACAAAGTTGACTATGAAAGATGTTAATTTTGAATGGATGCCAAAATGTGAAGAAGCCTTCCAGAAACTCTAGAAAAGGTTAATTACAGCTCCAGTCCTAGCTATTGCTGATAAAAGCGGCAGTTTAACTGTATATACTGATGCTTGTGGAGGAGTAGGTGCAGTGCTGATGCAACATGGAAAAGTTATTGCTTATGCGAGCAGACAGCTGAAGACTCATGAAAGAAATTATACAACACATGACTTAGAATTATTAGCCGTTATGTTCGCATTAAAAATGTAGAGGCATTATTTACTGGACAAAAAGTTCGACCTCTTCACAAATCACAAATCTTTGAATTATCTTTTCACTCAGAAGGACTTAAATATGATATATCAACATTGGTTAGAATTTCTCGCATCATATGATCTTGACATTTTATATATGCCTTGGAAAGTCAATGTAGTAGCGGATGCACTAAGAAGAAGGCATGCTGTTATAGCTTATTTAGTGGTACGTCCAACCATGATTAATCGTATAAAGGAGAACCAGCTTAGGGATCCATTGATTGCAAGGATAGCCAAAGAAGTTGAGGAGAAAATGATACCAGGAAGATGGATGGGATTCAATGTGGATGAGCAAAGAATTTTACGAATGCATGATAGAATTTTTGTTCCGAATATTGATGGGATTAGGCAGGAAGTTCTAGCAGAATGTCGCAATTCTCAACTTACAATACATCTAGGAGTTACCAAGATGTCGACATAAAGAGGACTTTTTGGTGGGATGGTATAAAGAGGGACATTTCCATCCATGTTATTAAATGTGCAAATTTTCAGCAAATCAAAAGCAATCTACAAAAGTCTACTGGATTACTTCAACCTCTTAAGATTCCAGCTGGGAAGTAGGACCAGATATTAATGGGTTTCATTGATGGCTTACCTTGAACGACGAAGGGAAATGAAGACGTTTGGGTTATCATAGATCGATTAACCAAAAGTGCACACTTTATTCCAATAAAGCCAACAAGGACAGCCTCGAGCATTACTGAAATATACATAAGAGAGATTGTTCAATTATATGGTGTTCCGAGCAATATAGTAAATGATCGAGGTTCAATTTTTATAAATCAGTTCTAGAAGACATTACAAATAGCTTTGGGAACGAAGCTGGACTTAAGCACAGCATATCATCCCCAAATTGATTGGCAAACTAAAAGGGTAAACCATGTATTAGAAGATCTTCTAAGAGATTGTATCTTAGATTTTGGAGGTTCATAGGAAAATCATCTTCATCTTGTGGAATTCTCCTACAACAACAGCTACCAAGCAGGTATTGATATGGCACCTATGGAGCTTTATATGATCGTCCATGTAGATCATCAGCACGTTGGATTGAAACCAGAGATCGGTTAGTACTTGGTCCTCATATGATTTAAGAAGTCTCAGAGAAGGTGGATATGATCAGGAAGAAGCTAAAAGAATCTCAAAGAAGGTGGAAGAGTTATGCCGATCAAACATGTAGAAACCTAGAATTTTCAGTTGGAGATTTGGGGTTTTTGAAAATTTCTGCGATGAGGGGAGTAGTGAGATTTGGAAGGACCAGGAAGTTAGCACCTTGATATATTGGACCTTTTCCCATTCTTGAGTAGATTAGGCTATTAGCCTATCGAGTAGAATTACTAAAAAGGTTGTCGGTTGTACACAATGTTTTTCATGTAGCTCATCTGCGAAAGTATGTGTATGACCCAGATTAAATCATAGAGACAACTGCCCATGAAGATTTAGAAGTAGAACCAAACTTAACCGTTATCAAACAGCTTAATCAAATCATGGATCGTGGTAAGAAGCGATTAAGGGGAAAGGTTATGAGATTAGTTAAAGTCCAATGGAGTGGTGATGCTAAAGACTGCACTTGGGAAACTAAGGAAAGAATGAGAAAGGCATATCCTGAGTTTAGGATGGATGGATAGTCTGTATATGTATTGTATCGATGTAGTATACTCACCGCCTGTCATGTAGTCACTTATCATATCTTTGTATATATTTCATCATATCTATTATATTCCTTTTTTGAGTTATCTTCCTTATCCTAAATTTTTGGGATGAATTTCTTTTAAGGAGGAAGTCTCTAACGACCTATGAATTTATTACTTTTGAAAAATAATATTTAATTTAAAAATATTCAAATATTAGGTTTTATAACACAAATTATATTGTTTTAAACAAAGATTAATAATCGTAATCTTATTTTAAATAAGTAAATAAAAAATATACTCTTTGGAAAAATATTGATAAAATGACCGAAAATCATTTTATCGATAAGCTGCTTTCTAACCATCAGAAATCACGCATGGGTCTGGATACATGAACTTGTTTATCTATATAAGTAAGAATATTTAATTAAATTATTTATTTTATTTTTTAAAATAAAATGTCTTTATGACATCATCAATAATGTCATCAATTTCAATTAATCAAATTTTGAATTTAAATTGAGTTAAATGATTTAATAATTATTTCAAATATTAAATAAGCCCTTTTAATTATTGTATAATAATAGAAATATTATTATTAAACTTTGATTATGAATATATATAAGAAGTAAAAATATGACCCAAGATCGGATTCCGGATTCATAACGGTTTGACGTAGAGAAGTTGTGCAATGATATATGTTATATATGACACACATATACACACATGCACATATGCACATCCCATGTACACAGACATTTACTGATTACTAATGGTAATGAAATAAATATCATGATATTTAGTTATAAATATTCAGATATTTTCACATGAAAATAAAACAGAACTCACCACTACACACACAGATGGGTAGTACATGGGGGTGGCATATGGAGGGGGGTGTTTGACCATGTAAGGTGATGGAGGAGAGAGGCACATGGATGATGTAATGTTGATGTTTTGGCAGATAAATATCATGACATTTTAGTTCACATTTTTGCCTATAAATAGCAAGCCATTTCCCCTCTTCCTCTTCACTAATTCACTACTTCTTTTCTTTTTCTTCACCTTAGGAGCTCTCTTTAATGGCCTCCTTCTCTTCATAAACTATTTCACAGAAGTAGCGAAGCTCTAGTGAAAAATATACCTCCGTATAGAAAGGTATATAATACCTTAGGTTCGCGATCGAATTAGTAATCTCCTCTCCTTTTTTTCTACCAAGGACGAGCCCACCTAAGCATCCCTCCACCTTTACAAGCCCAAGGAAGAAACCATAGGAGTCTTAGTGCAAGATTCGTAAGCTCCAGTTCCGAAATAGCGGAGCTATAGTTGATTGAAAGTTAGATCGAAAAGATATCATGTGAGAAATCTACTATTTATGTTATAAATTATATAATGATATGATATGTTTGATATGGATGTTTTCTATGTTTGATCATGATGTTTTGGGTGTTAATGATATGTTTGTTTGATGTGGAAATGATTCACGGTATAATACACGTTGAATTTACACCGAGGAATCACTTTCCTTTATAAAATGAAATGGTATATATGGCATTGTTAAACCTCTTTAAACTAGTTGATAATGATTTATAAATGGTTTATAAACATTAAAACTCATTTTGGTAAAGTTTGAGAAAGTTTGGAAAATGGAGTAAAAATAAGTGGTCGCGTCTCGGCAGTTCGCGATTTCATGACCTGAAAAATTAAACGAACGTGTAGAATGGAATATGAGTCAGAATTCTTTGGAAAAAGAACTTACTGAACCATAATGAATATAGTTTTCAAACAAAATAAGACAATTAAGATTTTATTTCATAAAGTTTGAGATATGTCCAAATCAAGCTTTCGAAAACGTCGCGCTTTGGGAGTTCGGAAACCAAAGTGGTAAAATCTTGGAAATAGATATTTTTCAATCTTTAAAAATATTAAATAAATTCCATAAATATATCAGAAATGTTTTAAAAAGGATTTGAATTATTAAAATGGACATATGTGGAATGAAATTAGCATTTTGACCAAAGAAGCTTTTAAAAACACTATTCGTAGCACTTTTTGCAGCAATTTTTGGTAACTTTCGATATTATGATTTAAACTTGGGATTTTCTTCTCAAATCTTTTGCAAATGTTTTTCAAATAATAAATCATGAATTTTAAAGTGTTTAGAGTTGATCAAATAACTTGACCGCCTTATGGTGACAAAGAGATAGTCTTTAGACCCCAACTTGGACAACTAGTGTCTGGGTTCCGCTCTAGCTATCCGGACTAGCCTGACGGAGGGGATAGTAATTTTGATTTACTTGAACCACATCTTACTAAGATAAAAAGTGATTTGGAGCTTTCCAAAAGTTTAACAAGATTTAAGGATTTTGGTTGTTTAACAAAATAATCTAGTTAAACTCCGTATTAAATTCTGAAGAGGGAAATCGTACTATCTGTATGAATTTAAAAGTTTATTTCATCGTTATTCGATGAATACTATATGTTGAATACAAAATTTAGTATTGGGTATAACCAGTCTAAAATTCATTGATCCCTTTTATTCAATATTAACTGGTTTGGGTTTACAGTAAACGATGTCTTAAATAACATTATTTTTGACCCATTAAAAATATGTTTTGGAAATGTGAAATCTTCATTAAGATTTGAATTATACTTTTCTTATGTAATTAAAGATGATATGTTTTGGTATTTCCAAAGTTAAAAGGGGGATTTAATTAACCAAAGGGTTTGATAAAAGATGTTTAATTATCCCTTATATGCTAAAACAGAATATGATTTAAGGATGCATATCTCTAAAGATATAGTTTACTCGGATAAAAGATATTGATTAATTGAATAATAATCACCTATATACTTGATATATTTTACCAATAATCGGTTCGAAGAAACCAGGGTCGAATTTGGCTGATTCCTATCCGAAAACCACTTCGAACCAATATACGTTCGAAAGTGAAAACATGTTAAGATAATGATTTTAAAGACGAAGATCTTCATAATGTAGGGCTGCTTGCCACTAGTCCTGTGATTTCTTATTATATATATGGTGGAAGTAGTGCTTCATTCTGAAAATCTTCGATGCAAGAACTGCTCGCTACTAATCCTAGGGTTGATTCCCATAGGATGTAGTAGGAAAGTGCCTTCGGTTTTAACTATGCCTGGACAATTTGTATGGACGAAAGTCTGACATTGCATTTCTAAAACCACGTACATTGATTTCTACAAACGTACATCTGTTAGGTGGTGTAGGAGGTAACCCCTCCTATACTTAACACCCTTCTCTGAGATGTACGAGCTCAGAGGTTGTACTTTTATGGAAATCAATTAGTGTGTTGTTGGAAATGTCTATGTGGCATTCAAAGTATGATTTGTTCTGTGAAAGGTAAAACGTTACCTTATGCCTCGCACATTGGGAATGACAAAATAGGCTAGATGCGGTAGGGCTAAGTGGGTCGTTCCCATTAGGGTATGTTCATCACCTTTCTAGATTACCCTTAATATTTCGGGTATGTTGTGTATGCTTTGGGATCCTAGATAGGTCGGGAATGATCGGGGTGATTGGATATTTGGTACTATCTATGGTAGAGGTAGGCCGGTTCTATGTTGGTAGAGGGCAGCGGGGATGTACCTCGGTACATTCCTCTAGAGATGTACTGTCGGAAGGTAGTCCCTTACCTTGTCATTGTATGGAATTCATTCTCCAACACGAGCCTTTATGGTTTTAGTTGTAAACCTATTATGCTGGACTTTAATAACTATGGCAATTTCGGCTATGATTAATATGTTATTTGAAAGAGTTTTCAAAGAATGTCATAAAAATAATATCCTTGATTTTACATAGAAAATGTTTTGGTTATCATAAGGTGAAAACGTGTCTGTGTTTATGTGTGGCATGGTCATATGAGATACCCATTGTTTTCAAAAGTATCTGTTCTTTTGAGTTTTCTCACAACAGTCCCATGACTGACCCATAGTTTATTTTCTTTTCCTCTTAAACTCTGGGTGCCCTTATTTTTCTGGGCAGCTAAGTAGTTAGGTAACTTGGAGCATTTGGAAGGAGCATGAAGCTAGAGGGTCCTAAGTAGATATTCATCTATTTCTATTTCCGCTGTATTATGCATAATTATCTACTAGCACCTGAAGGGATAGACAATTGTAAGTGTCCCTAGTTGGGTTAGTATTTGCTATGACTTTGATATCTAATTTTGAGAGTGATTGTATGTACTATCTATATGTATAATTACAAGTTGTTAAATGCAATGTGAGAATCTATTTTGTTCTTTCTTCTACCTTTATTTTCTTTTACCCTTAATTATCTGCCTCTCTGGCACTTGAATTTATGGCACGTGAATACCGATGATGTATTAGTGTCGATCTTCGAGGGTCAAAAAGGCAGGTCGTCACAACCAAGGTCTTATCAACTCTAGTCGTACTCCTACTGAGTATAAGCACTTTTATCAATCACTCAATACATACTTCATCGTAATTCATAATCACTAAAATACGAAGACATTCTTCGTATATGTAGTGTGATATATCTCAATGATCAATAACATAGTCCAAATTTCCAAATTAATTAGACTTATTATTTATATGCTTATGTAGTATTTTAAGCAACACACTACTTAGTCAAGAATACAAATATTATCAAGACATATATTTACAAGTTTATTATACATCATATACAAATAAATTATGTTTATTTTCCGTCAATCGAAAATAGTTATTATTTCACCAAATAATATGGGTATTATTCAAAAATATTTATTCTAATTTATATTTGTCTATTGGCAACACTCTTATGATGGGCTCCCATTATTTCTGCCACAACTATAGCAACATTGAAAATGTGAAGTTCTATAACTTTTATAAGTTCCAAAATAATTCTTTTTCTTTCAATATATGTTTCTTTTATAATCTTTAATTTTAGTTCACAGTGTATACTTCAATCAATAAACATTTAATTGATTGTTTTACACAAATTTATATTAGTAGATAATATAGCATTATATACATTCTTATGCTTATTAGATTGGTTAAATGCGATTCATTTCATTTATCTAATAAGGTCCTATCAGATTTTGTATTTCTTAAAACCCTAAGAGAAAAGCAAAAAACTTTCGATTCCTTTAATGTGTGTTATGATCTACTTGTCCCGGCGATCCGACCTTGAGTTTTCTCAACAAGCCGTAGCCCCATAAGTGATGGATAACACATTATTGGTTATATCCTATATAACTCCTAGCTATGGTCTTTTCCCTAATCTCAGTCTTGACCTTGATTTTTCTCAATAAGCTAAGAGTGATTAGACACTCTGACTTATAATTTACGATGGTCTAAGTATAGATGCTCATAGCTTGAGTTTACTAAAAAAATACAAGCATTTGTCTTGCGCGTTTGGAAATACACTAAATAGTACTGCACATAGCAGCTTTGACTTGAGTTTGGTCAACAACCAGTACTTATGCAAGTAATCTATCCAATATATATAAATGACAAAGAGAAAAATTATTCATAATCTTAATAATTGAAAGTGCTATCGATTTAAGGAATGATGTATTTTGTAAAATACTTGCATGATACAAGTGTTTAACACATCTAATATAGTATATGTACCATACGTATGTACTTCATGAATCTAAGTTGGGCTTGTTTCAGCATATATACATTTTATTTATATTTATATATACATAATATTAATTAACTTGTAAATTTTATAGTTTTAATTAATACTTATATTATATACATAAGTTTACATGTATTTTAATTACTTAATTAAATAATTTAATTTATCAATTAATTCAGGATTTCTTAAAACCTTAAATATTAATTCAAAGCAATTTTGAATTAGTATGTTAAATTATAATTTTTTGCATACATATGTGTGTAAATATTTTACTATTTATAATTATATATGTTTAATCATAATAATTATGATTTTATTATACATATATTCATATAAGTCCAATTTATTTATAACCTTTTATAATGTAATTAACTTTCATAATATACGTATCTTATCAATTAAACTAATTTCAATTAATCTTTAATTATTATTTCAATCCGCAATTAATTAAATTTCAATTTGAATTTGAACATTTCAAATTATTTCTCAAACTCATTTAAGAAATATCACATAACTATAGCATTTATAAATATCAATATATATGTGTATACCTCTTGAACAATTAATAATTTAATTACTTATTTTAATCAACCAATTTGGTTAGACTTTATTTTAAATTTCAAAAATTCAAATTCAAATTCGTATTCAAATTCAAATTCGAAACTCCTAAAATAATTTTGGAAGTTTGCATGTCATAACAATAACAGCACACATTTAAAATTTAAACAATTTTAAAATATTATACATATATATTGTACATGCATATTGTAACCTTTAACATATACATGTTTAAATTTTAAATTAAAAACCCTTCTAAATTTAGGAAGTTTTATATTTTCGATATAATTACAAATTTAAATTATTTTATAATATTCAAATACACTTATTTGAATTAGCCCAAGGCCCATAGACAATTTAGGCCATACATTTGGACCAACCTTGAAATTTTCCACTATCCATTAGGCCAAGTCCGAAGCCAAGGAGGGAAGGGCATGGGTTACTCCAACCCCGAGCCTTAGACACTCCATCCTAGATGTCCATTAGACAATAAAACCTTTAGTTAGCCTAAATGTGGACTAATTTATTAATGTAAACTAATTTGGCTCTAATACCATTGTTTGTTTTGGTCCATTTGGCAGTGGGTGAAATTGATAGGGTAAATTTAAATTTTTTCCCCTAAATGGATCTTATGGGTCTATATAAATAACTAGTTAGCATTCAAACCCAGTCTCCATTTACGTTAATATTTTATCTAAATTTAAATGTGTTTATGTTATATGTACATAAATTTAAACCTTTTCACATTCCACATATGAAACTTCTACAATTATTAGCCATAATGAGTTGTTCATTAAATTTAATGTGTTTATGTTTCTGATATATAAGGTGAATATTGCATAAAATGTGACGTATGTATGTATGTATGTATGTATGTATGTATGTATGTATGTATATACGTACATATGTACGGATGCATGCATGTATGTGTGTATGTGTGTATGTACGTATGAATTTAACATAGCAATATAAAACAACAATAACATGATAAGTGAATAGTATACATGTAACACCCCGAAAATTTAATATAAGAAAGAAATTTAAATATAATAAGGGTAAAATAGAATTTTCACAAATTTCAGAATTTAGCTATGAAACATGCACCGTTGTGCTCATAGCGATTTTCAGGACAATTTTTATATATAACATTTTAAAATCGGAGCTAGTATGAAAAGGTTATAAACGTTTGAAAATTCGTAGCTGAAAATAATTAAATAAACAAATAAGGAAAGAGAATATACTAAAAAACTCCACCGGTTGACAACTAGATTAGGACCCATCGGACACTAACGGTCGACCGCTCCCATCCAAAGTGGTCGACCGGTTATTGACTCTAGATGAGGGTTTTGAGCGGCCGAATGACCTAGATTGGACAATAATTAATCTAATTGTCCAGATCGGATTCTACCTCTACGAATACAACCCTAAGCTAATTCAGAAACCCCTAATCTTCTATTGAACATCCAATCTCTTTGTCTCTACAAACTGAAATCCTCTTTCTCCTCAAATCACAAATTTCTTCAAATTAAATCAAAAAAAGTAGGAGGTAGAATAGAAGACCAAATCAAGTAGAGATCTCGCAAACGGAGGGGATTCCAGGCATATTTCAAAGGGAATAGAATTAGTTTAAGATGAATGAATTCATTGTTTGTTAGATGTTTTACATATAATTAATTCTAGTATACCCTATTTGATCTAGATTGTTAAAAATGTAATTGCAAACTCTCTTATTTAGATCGTAGATTTAAAAGTAAATAAAATTTGATGTAAACTTGTAACATAAGAATTGACCCAAGTTATACCTTTTTTCCCTAGTCAAATATGAATTGTTATAACTGTTTTATTTTGAACCTAGGATAAGTTAATGACTGAAATTGAAAATATTGTAATTAAACTTGAATATGAGTTTGGGAAAATACAACTTTAGATTCATGAGTTTGGATTTATGTAATTGGGGGTTCTATATGCAAAATTACAGTACTATAAAATTAGGAACCGAAATAAATAAATTAATTGCAATACACACAAACACACACACACATATATATATATATAAGAATTAATACTCTGATCGGTCGACCGCTCACTGGAGCCGGTCGATAGCATGCAGTCGACCGCTCTAGGTCAAGCGACCGACCGGTTATCATTTTTCAGCCACGGCCTGAACCTCGGCTTAAGGCACAAGTTATGAATAAAATAGTATATATATGTTATATATATGTGTTAGAAATAGTAGCGAAGTTGGTTCTCTATTTTTGCGATGCTAGGATGTATGGGACTTGGTAAATGCTATTTATCTGGCAAGTGTCGATATTCGATTAAGGCGATTCTATCATAAATTGCACTCACGGGATGATGCCCGATGGAGTGTGCGACCGACACTAATGGGAGTTCCTTGGTATTCACGGTGACTAATTGTGATGTTGCGTTGTTGATGGATCCTGGTGCGGTTCAATAAGAGGCGTTAGATTGCCATTAAGAGGTGGACACAGATGCAACGACGATGAGACACCTAGTGAGTCGACATTGTAGGCTCCCCCTCAATGCGAAACTAGGATACATTTAGTCGTAATGTAGGAAATGTAGTCCCATGGTGGAAATTGTAGGAAAACCTATGTGGAATTGTTTTAGTAGCTATTAACCGATCATTAGTTGTCAGGAGATTCGATCAGTTGTTTGACCCTTAGTATTAGCGTGCATAGGTCATTAGTATAGGTATGTATTAAGGTAAACCACTTAAGTAAAGAAAACAAGTAATTCATGGACACTTGTAGAATATCCGAGGCCACATAGAGTATTACTAAAGTCAATTGCATGCAATCACCATATATTAATGATGTAACTCATTCACCTGACTTATGTCTGACCTACCCCTTCCTTTCTTTTCCTTCACCACAAGAGTACAGGGTGACAGGTGATAAGCCAAAGATTTGTGCATGGAGAGACGAGCTTGGCATTGGAGTTACTCTTTATTTCCTATTACTCTCCGTGAATTGTTTATCATATTTAGTATTTTATCATACTATTTGACGTATTTCTGTATACTGCGAATTTGACTACATACTATTTCGAGAATGTGTTTTGGATATTTTTTGAGATGGCTATTTTTAGTATTTATATTTTTCTGCCTTGCGCCGTGAGATCTGAAAGTGTAGTATGTTTTAGAGTTTATCCTTGTATCTTTAGTCTTGGAAATGTTTAAAATCCCTGATATCTCGTACATTTTGGCACTGATGCAAGTTCGAAAGTCACCCTAGACTTTGCATCGGTGTGTCAGGTGGTGCTGGTTGACACGGTTGGTATCAGAGCCTATGTTTGAAATTTCTTAGTGATTAGGGGCATATTGAGAGAATGTTCATGAAAAGTTTTTGAAAAAAAAGATTTTTCTAGGAAGTTTTTTTAAGGCTTTCAAAATGGGTTTCCAAAGAATATAAAGAGATAAAACCTTTTCAAAGGTTATATATAATTATAATACGTAAACTATTTCCCTTACTCTTGCTAATACTATCTATAGATTAGCTGCTAATAAATTCCCAAATCATAGATAGAAAAGATAAGCGATCCCGTAGGTTGCGGCTCAAGCGATGTAGTTGAGCTTCCGGGTGCGAATGCCCCGATTTGGTTCGTCGATATCTACAAGCAAGAGGAAAAGCCAAGCTTAACCCTAGTAGAGGACCCATAGAGAGAGTACTATGTGCAGTTCCCACCCACATACCCATGTAAGGACTTTACGAGCCTAGGAAGGAAGCCCTATGTGGGGACTGAGTTATATGTAGATTCAAGGACATGGGTTAGGACTTGTAAGAGAATTTTGGATTGATGGGTCATAGAGATGACATAAGGAGGCAGCTTGCCACTTGGCATTTGCAAGGGGAGGCTCTTAATTGGTGTGATGTGGTAGTTGCTAAGACTAATGACAAAGAGATTACTTAGGGGAGTTTAGGAGATGATTTGAGATGAAGTTTCTATCTAGGATTGAAAAGGGAGTATAGTTGGAGAAGTTCATACGTTTAAAAACAAGGAGAGATGTCAGTGTAAGAGTATATTAATCAGTTCAATGAGTTGACTAGATTTGGATGGAGCTGATTAATACCCCTCACAGGAAGGCTCTGAAGGTTGCAAAGGGACTCAACCAACCTCTTTAGGATTTGACTCTAAGTCATATTGCCATGGGTGCAACTTTTGAGGGATTGGTGGAGAGGCTTTGCTAAATGTTGTTTCCAAGAGAAAGTGAAGAGTGAGCCTAAAAAGACAGGAGGAAAGACACTCGAGCAAGACCAATGCAAGGGTGGAATGCGACCCAAGGAAAAGGTAAAGAAGAAAGAGCTTCAATGTAGGAAGTACAGTTAAAAGGGGAATTTTGTGAGGGAGTGCAAGGCGGACAATTCAAAGGTCAAGTGTTATAATTGCAATCAATTCGGGCACATGAGGCGGGAGTATCCAAAATCTTAGAAGACCTCTACCTAGGAGGTTTTAGCTTACGCGCTGGATGTTGTTCCTAGCTCGAGTGTGCCTCCAGTCGTGGACAATGGGAAGTAGGTTATGATCGAAGATGTGTTAACTTTATCTTATTTAACTATTCATACCATATTTGACATGGGGGCATCACACTCTTTTATCTCGAGTAGACTTACGGATGAGTTACACTTATACACTAGCATAATTATGGAACCTGTAGTTGTATCAAACCCTATTGGAAGATCGTCTTATTTATCTATGATATGTAGGTGTTTGCAATTATGTATTTCGGGGGTCGAGCTTGATTGCGATGCTTTTGTCTTAGGATTTTCTTGATTTGGTATGATTTTGGGTATGGATTGGATGGTGATGTGCGGGGCAGTCTTAGATTGTGATAGGAAGCTAGTTAGGTTGGGTACTTGTAGTGGATGCAGTCTTGAGGTTCATTGTGATCCCAGAGGTTCGGTTATCTTGAGTTACTTATATTGATAGACCTATCATACAATGAGTAAGATTTAATGCCTGTAATTAGAGACTATCCAAATGCCTTTTCTAAGGTTACCGGTCTTCAACCCCAAAAAAGATTGATTTTTGGACTTATCTTCTGGAGAACGCTAGACATGTTGCATTACCATTGAGGCATATGGCTCCTAAAAAGAGACGCGAACTGAATAAGTAAGCGAATGAGTTGTTGGAGAAGGGCTTCATTAGGAGGAGTATTTAAGAGTGGGGAGCACTAGTTGTCTTTGCCACCAAGGCAGATGGTTCTCTGAGGGTTTGCGTCGATTATCGAAAGGTGAACAAGCTAACAAAGAAGAATTGTTACCCATTTCCATGCATAGAAAATCTCTTTGATCAGTTGGGTGGACAAAAGATGTTCTCTCAACTTGACATGGCACTGGATTGACTACTTTTTGTACACTTGATAGATTGTATGAGTGGTTAGTCATGCCCTTTGGGTTGTCCAATACACCCGCCTACTTTGTTGATTTTATGAGTCAAGTTTTTAAAGGGTTACTTAACAAGTTTGTGGTGGTATTTGTGGACGACATATTAGTCGATTCGAAAAGTAAGGAGGAGCATAAGTTGCATTTAGAAGAAGGTTTTAATACACTCCATGAGCATAAGTTAAAGGTGAAGTTTTCCAAATGTCACTTTTGGCGTGAGGAGATACGCTTTTTGGAACACGTTGTCTCTGAAAGTAGGTTGGCGGTCGATCTAGTAAGATTGTTGCAGCATAGGATTGGCATGTGTTGTAGAATGCCATGGAAGCAAGGAGTTTCCTTGTTTTGCAAGCTACTATAGGCAGTTCCTTAAGGACTTCGCAAAGATCTCTACCACTCTGACCTACGTTTCTAAGAAGAATTTGGTTTTCTCGTAGGACATGAAGTGTGAGGAAGTTTAATCAAGCTAAAGGAGGCGTTCACTAGTGCACCTACTCTAGTATTATCCGATGGTATGAAGGCATTCATAGTGTATAGTGACGCTTGTGACACAGGATTGGGCTTGGTTTTGATGCAGAAGGGAAAATGGTGAGTCATGCTAGTCGATAGTTAAAAGTTTATGAGAGAAACTATCCTACCCATGATCTTTAGTTGGCAGTCACTGTCTTTGCGCTCAAGTCATGGAGATACTATCTTTTAGGAGAGCGAATTGAGTTATATACAGATCATAAGTCTCTGAAGTATTTATTCTTCCAAAAGGGCTTGAATTTAAGGTAGCAAAGGTGGTTAGAGTTTTTGGCATCATATTATTTCAATATTTCATATTCTCTATGCAATGGCAATGTTGTAGCCGATGCCTTGAATAGGCAGCATGTGGTGTTGAATATTTTTTCTTAGAGTGGAAGCATTTGGAGTTTATCACTACATTCGATTTTTGACCATCATCGGACATCACTTCGGGATTACTAGTAGCTTTGGATGTACAACCTACACTCATGGACCACATTGGGTTAAGTTAGAAGCAAGACAAGGAGTTGGTAGATATTTTGCAAAGCTTGGTAGAGGAGAGCAGTCGAGTCACTTGAGGCGCTATACCATTGACTCGAAGGGGTGGTTATAGAGAGATGGTATATTCTGTGTTCCTCTTATTATGGATTTGATTGACCCGGTACTAGTCGAGTCTCATTGCTCTAGGATGACCATCATCCCGACGGTGACAAAATGTACCGTGACATGAAGAGAGTCTTTTATTGGTCTGGTATGAAGATGTATATGACAGATTATGTAGCCCAATGTTTGACTTGCCAGAGGGTAAATGCAGAGCAGAAGAAGTTGGGAGGATTATTACAACCATTGGATATTCCACAATTAAAGTGGGAGAGTATTTCCATGGACTTTGTCAATGGACTACCTAGGAGCAGGAGGTGGAATGAGAGTATTTGTGTCATAGTCGACTGACTAATCAAGTGTTCTCATTTTATTCCAGTTAGGAATATAAGGAATGCTGCATCTTTGGAGATATTATATGTCAGAGAGATCGTTAGGTTACATGGAGTTCCTTCTAGCACCGTTAGCGACCAAGATCCACTTTTAACCAGGAGTTTTGGAGGAGTCTATAGAAGGCTTTAAGCACTGAGTTGAGCTTAAATATCTCTTATCACCTGTAGACAGACGGACATATAGAGAGGGTAAACCGAGTATTGGAGGACTTGCTTCAGATGTCTTTCTTGGATTTTGGAGGCTCTTAGGAGGATCATTTTCCATTGGTGGAGTTTACATATAATAGCGGCTATCAAACAAGTATTGGGATGGTGCCGTTAGAGGTATTATATGGGAGGCCTTGTAGATCACCGTCTAGTTAGTGGGATACTATGGATAGAATTATTCTTGCACCAGATATGGTAAGGGAGACATCATAGAAGGTAGACTTGATCCATAGAAGGATGAAAACCGCGTAGGATAGAAAAAAGTCTTACGTTGATAGGAGATGCACAGAGTTACAATTTGCAATGGGTGACATGGTTTTTGTAAAGGTCTCACCGCTTAGGCATTTTATGATATTTGTTAGTTCATGAAAGCTAGCACGAGGTTCGTTGGGGATTTTCCATTTACTGGTAGAGTTGGGAAGTTTGCTTATAGAGTGAAGCTTCTTGAGAAGTTAGTGGGAGTACATGACGTTTTCCAAATGTTACACTTGCGAAAGTGCCTACACGATACAACCATTGTAGTCAAGCTGAGTCAGCTACAGGAGATGGAGTAGAGAGGGAGTTACTTGTTCGCTATGCACCACTCGAATTCTTGACCATGGTACCAAGCAACTCCATAATAAAGTTATTAACCTTATTAAAGTCCAGCAGGGAGGCAATCCAGCGGATAGTACATGGGAGTCTGGATAGAGGATCTAAGCTACCCATCGATAATTCTTTTCTTGTACGTTTCCATTTTAGTTGAACAAGTATAGACTACTCTTGTGTTAGGTTCTAGCTTAGTATGCCCCATAAATAGGGACAATTGGATGTTAGGAATGGTTGCGAATGCTAAGAATGGTTGTAAACATGTCATTAGTGAAAGTGTGTATGTTTGTGCACACTAATTGTGGATCGTGTAATATGGACTAATATATGCGGAATGTTATATACAATTGCTATATAAGTAAATATTCAATAAACTAACTATATAGCAATTCACAGATATAGAATGGTAAATGCAGTAAACAGTAAAAATCACACCAGGGATTTTTATACTGGTTCGAACCTCCCGTCCTACGTCCAGTCCCAGACTTCTATCTGGATTTCACTACCAACTACCTCGCTTCACCCGGAGGAACAGGTTTATAACACCCGAACAGCCGAACGGGATTTCGTGCCTCTTACAACACCGAGGACTTCAACAAAAAATAAATACAATTGTCGTTGACAACTTGTGCTCTTAACAACACCGATTTGTCACTTGTAGTACACCCTTCCTATAATCTTATCCTCAAAATATGTGAATGATGTTTGTAAAGATTGAAGGAAGTATATTACTTATTTGAATCAAAAGATATGAAATAATTTCAATGATTCAATAAGCAATTTGAAGTAGAGAGCTTTTAGAATGCAAGAGTATTTAGAATTTAAGATCAGAATTTTAAAGCAAAGAATTGTTGTATTTCAATCAATGATTTAGATATGTTTATATAGAGAATAAATGGTTGTAACTCTTTGTGAAGAGTAGCCATTAAAAGATGTGATCATTGATGAAAGGAAAGAGAAGCAACCATTGAAGAAAGAAGTGTCTTTTGGGAAAGGTTGCTTTCTGTTTAAAAACGGTCGACAGGTCAAAAATGACCAGTAGACGAAAATTTCAAATATATAGACGTTATGTGCATGTGTGCACGTTCATTGTGCAATTTACACAGGAACGGTCGACCGCCTGGTTTTGGACCGGTCGACCGGTCGCTGTTAAATTGCACAGTGAATGTGCGCTGTCATCCAAAACGTTTATACATCGATTCTTTTGAGATACATGATTATTTTGAGGATAGATTTTAACATAACTAATATTACCAACATACCAAATAATCCACCTCTAATGTATGAAGCTCGTTGTGTCTCAATGAATGACTTCTTTTTGACGATCACGGTTTATCCCTTTGTCAGAAATCAAAACTATATAAAAATCTTGAC
This sequence comes from Allium fistulosum, assembly GCA_030737815.1. Lineage (NCBI taxonomy): Eukaryota > Viridiplantae > Streptophyta > Magnoliopsida > Asparagales > Amaryllidaceae > Allium > Allium fistulosum. The sequence continues at coordinate 282,992,580 of CM060904.1, read as the reverse complement.
TCAACATTCTCCCCCTTTTTGATTGATGACAACATAGTTATGAATCTCCCCCTGTATTTGATCTCCCCCTGAGATTGTGCCTGTAACTTTATATTTTCCTGCATATATACTGTTAGCACAATTTTCTCCCCCTTTGTCATCGACAAAAAGGAGTTTATTAAAATATAGGATATAAAATATATAATTCAGAGTATAAGCAAAATAAGACTACTTCCATAGATCAAGAGTTAAGAGTCACATAATATGATAATGCCAAAGAGTCTAGTACGAATTAAAATGCGACACTATTTAGTACAAGTGCCAGATAATGTCTTAAAGCAAGAACTAAGTCATAATTTACACATAATAGTAAATAAAGACATAGACTAAAAGGATTCAATCTGAATCTGTCTCACTCTCCTCTTCTTCTTCGTCAACAAGCTGAGATTTTCCGTATCCACGTCCATGACTCGTTCCCGAGCTTGTACCCTCCTCCGAGGATGTCCAAGCAAAAGTAGGAGGAGCTGGGCGCTTGCCAGGGTCTTGAGTTGGCATGGATGAGGATGATGCTCCACATGATATTGCTTCCCATATAGAACTGAAGAACGACTTAAGTTTGTTAAATCGTTTATCCATTTTGGTGTCCATGCGCTTAAGTCGAGCTTCTAGAAGAAATTGATTTTGAGCAATAGTGTTAAGTGATTCTTTTGTTGAGGAAGATGATCTTAAAAGTTTAACTTCTCCATGTTTAGATCGGGATGAACGGGAGGAAGCCTCTCTATGTCCTTGGTCTTTCCATTGTTCAAAAGGCATAATATTGAAGTATGGAGCTGGAAGCTTCATTCTTGCAATCGAAGCTTTGTTGATGGCTTTTGGTTTGGAAATGGAAGACTTTGGTGGTTCAATGCCACAATCGAGCAAGAGACGCATAATGTACTCGTTATAAAACAAGTGAGGTCTAGAGCTATCATTTACTTTCAAGATCTCATCGAAGATCATACCAATCCAGTTTATACGAATTCCCCCATAAATTGCGTATAATGCCTTGAAATTTTCTTTATAGACGGCATCAAAATTTCCAGTTCTTGGGAAAAGGGAGTGCATAAGAGTATGATGAAGAATTCTTGCAGACGGCCTTAAGCCAATAGACTTAGTGCTATCCTTGTCATCTTCAGTAAATTGATGACTAATTTGATTACGGATATGAATATTGCAAAAGTCATTTGAGAATTTTTCACCAATAAACCTAGAACCAAGAACACTTGCCATCCTATCACATGAGATAAACACTTCTTTGCCACATACAACAGACCAAAGACAATAATTGGGATTTGCGGGTTTGTTTTTCTCTATATTTAGATTAGCATAGAATAACTTGATCATGACATGGTTAATTTCCACATTGTTTTGATCATAGTCAATAAGGTTTTCAATGTCGGTATCCCTTGCTAAATCTAAAATACGATAACTAGAGAAATCTGAGAATTTAACAAACGAACCCGGATGGATAGTAAAATCTTTCATTTCATTCCACCTTTTGAGTGAAATTGGATCCACAAGCCATTTCTTGATAGAGAGATCAATGGGTTGAGTCTCTGAGGTAGAGGCTTGCTTAAATTTCTTTTGTTGAGGAGCCATTAGGGATAAGTTTGAAGAAAGAAAGTTAATAAGAGAAAGTAGGGTTTCTTTGATTTGGGGGAAGAAGACTGGTTATGAAGAAGAAAAGAGTGATAGGGGTAAAAAGAATGGACGGATATATTAAAAAAACAAGAATGCTCGTAACCGGTCGACCGGTGAAAATGGGGCGGTCGACCGTTTTTATCCAGAGAGCAAAACGGTCGACCGGTCCATTTTGAGCTGTCGACCGGTGCTGTTCTGGAAGCTCAGTTCAGCCTGTTTTCAATATAGTTGTGTCCTATAAATTGTATATCACTCTTATTATAATATTTAATTGTTATTAAATGAGTGATTACAAAAGAAAATAAACAACGGTACAATATAAAAATAAAATTAATGAAGAGTGGGAGAAGGAAGATCGGTTGAATCTTCGTTAATATCATCAATGCGAGCCTTCCAAGATGACCATTTTTCAGTTGCCCCTTCATTCTGAGCATAGTTTCTGTCCCATGAGTTTGGGGTTCTAGAAGATGAAGGTGCATTTGGCATTGGCTCATGAACATCTCGTTTGTTTGATCCACAGAAGAAGAATGCCATTCTTTCTAAAATAGATAATCGTGCCGAAGTCTGCTGTTGTTCATGATGGAGCTGTTGTTGTCCATAATGAAGCTGACGTTGAAGATCTATTTGATGTTTTTGATAGTGATGAATTTCATTGATCTTCTCTTTGGTTTGAGGAGAATAGAATAGCACTTTCTTTGCCTTTTTTGATTTAGGCGTACTTCCAGGTGTACGAGAGCATTGATGATGGCACTTTGGTTTATATTTTGGTGTTTCAGGAGAAAGATATTCTTCTGATTCAGAACTTGTAATGGAAATGTGAGTTTTTTGAGCACACTCATCACAAATATGTGCCATAGAAAAATTTGTATTTATGATTAGATAAGGGAAGATGAATAGAACGAATATTTTTGACAACTTATATAGACAGTTCTTATATATAAGCCTATGAATAAGAGTAAAAAGAGGAATTTGATGGTGTAAAATAATCAGAGGCTCAAATTTAAAAAAGCTTAAAATAGCTATAGTTAAAAAATAATCAAACGAAAGAACTTAAAAGTTTAACATCAGTAAATATTAGACAAGGTTTTTTAAAGAAATTAAACCAAGCTCTCTTCTTAATTTAATAAAACTAGATTCGAGCAAGGGTTTAGTAAAAATGTCCGCTAATTGATTATCAGTTTGGACATATTCAAGACATATATTTCCTTTTTCAATATTATCTCTAAGGAAATGATGACGGATATCAATGTGCTTGGTTCTAGAATGATTCACTGGATTTTTAGAAAGATTTATAGCACTCGTGTTATCACAGTATATAATAGAATTTGATAAATGAATATCAAAATCTTGAAGTGTTTGTTGCATATATAATACTTGAGTACAAGCGAGAGCCGCTGATATATATTCGGCTTCACATGTTGATAGTGAAACACAATTCTGTTTCTTACTAAACCAAGAGACAAGTGATTTTCCAATAAAATGGCACGTACCACTTGTACTCTTTCTATCCGTTCGAGAACCTCCAAAATCAGCATCACTATATGAAACTAATTCGAATGGACATTCTGTTGGATAAAAAAGACCGAAATCTTTTGTATTATTAAGATAACGAATTATACGCTTCACTGCTCGTAAATGTGATTCCTTTGGATTTGCTTGAAAACGAGCACATAGACAAACACTCATCATTATATCTGGACGACTAGCTGAAAGATAAAGAAGAGAACCAATCATGCTTCGATATAATTTCTGGTCAACACTCTTACCATTATCATCTTTTTCAAGATGTGTAGTTGTACTCATAGGAGTTGGTTTACCAGATGTATTTTCTAATCCGAAGCGCTTGATAAGATTTCCGCAGTATTTTTCTTGATTAATAAAAATACCATTCGGAAGTTGTTTGATTTGAAGTCCAAGAAAGTATGACAGTTCTCCCATATGAGACATTTCGAATTCTTTGGTCATAATACTTGCAAATTCCTTACAGAGTTTATCATTTGTTGAACCAAAGATGATGTCGTCTACATATATCTGAATAACAAGAATATCCTTTTGAGAATGTTTGATAAACAAAGTTTGATCGACTCTGCCTATTTGAAATCCTGAGTCAATAAGATAGCTACGTAATCGTTCATACCAAGCACGAGGTGCTTGTTTTAAACCATAAAGAGCTTTCTTTAGTTTGAACACATGATCAGGATATTTTTCATGTACAAACAAAGGAGGTTGTTCGACATATACATTCTCTTTGATAAATCCATTAAGAAATGCACTCTTGACATCCATCTGATAAAGTTTGAAATTGTGGTGACAAGCAAAAGATAAAAGGATCCTAATAGCTTCTAGTCGAGCAACTGGTGCAAAAGTTTCTTCATAATCGATACCTTCTTCCTGATTATATCCCTGTGCTACTAACCTTGCTTTATTTCTGGTGATATTTCCTTGTTCATCAGCCTTATTTTTATAGACCCATTTAGTACCAATCACTGACTGATCAGTTGGTCTTGGAACAAGTTCCCAGACGTCATTGCGCACGAACTGATTTAGTTCTTCTTGCATGGCAATGATCCAATATTCGTCGGTAGCTGCTTCTTTAGGATTCTTAGGTTCGATATTTGATAGAAATGCAACATGTCCCATTTGATGTAATTGACTCCTAGTTCTTACTTGTGAGTCGACCTCCCCAATTACATTTTGAACCGGATGGTGTCTCAATAATCTTGGAGGGGAACGTATTTCACAAGCTGGATGTTGTTGAGAAGTATTTTCAACAATATTTTCAGAGTCAGAGTCATAATTTGTGATGATAGGAGTGTCAGAAAGTATAGTTTCGTCATCATCAGATTTTGGTTGAGAGGGCTGAAAGATTTCATCGAAGGAAACATGAAGAGATTCCTCAATAGTTTTGGTTCGTTTATTAAAAATACGATATGCCTTGCTTCTTTCCGAATAACCGACAAATATACCTTCATCAGCTTTCGGATCAAACTTCCCGAGTTGGTCTTTCGTATTTAAAATGAAACATTTTGAACCAAATACTTTGAAGTAAGATATATTTGGCTTCCTTTCGTTAAATAATTCATAAGATGTATTCTTGGTGAGTGGTCGAATGGACACACGATTCAAAACATAACACGCAGTGGCTACGGCTTCTGCCCAGAAATGTTTTGGTAAAGTAGATCCATTTAATAACGTTCTTGCACATTCTTGTAATGTTCGATTTTTTCGTTCTACAACTCCGTTTTGTTGTGGAGTTCTAGGAAACGAAAAATTGTGGTTAATACCTTTCTTTGTACAAAAATGTTCAAATTCGTTATTTTCGAATTCACCACCATGATCACTCCTTATGTTTTTAACTTTTAGCCCTTTCGATTTTTGAATTCTTTTGACGAAAGATTTAAAATGTTCAAAAGTGTCACTCTTGTTTTTCAGGAAAATAGACCATGTATACCGAGAATAGTCATCAACTATTACAAATACATATCGATTATGGTTTATCGACTGAACTTGTGTTGGTCCGAATAAATCCATATGTAGTAACTCAAGTGGTTGTAGTGTTGATATGACTTTCTTGGATTTAAAAGATGATTTGGTTAATTTTCCTAATTGACATGCATCACAGATATTGTTGACCTTAAAACTCATTTTGGGTAATCCTCTAACTAGATTGTTTTTGGCTAGCTTGTCAATAGTTCTGAAGTTTATATGACAGAAGCGTTTGTGCCATAGCCATGGATCATTATCATTAGCTATAAGACACATATCTGAGTTATGATTAATATTCATATTCAGAATATATATATTTCTGTCTCTATAACCTTCGAAAATTAAATTATGATCTTTATCTAGAATACTACAATTATTATTTGAAAAAGAAATTGTAAAACCCTTGTCACATAATTGACTGATACTAAGTAAATTGTGTTTTAAATTTCTAACTAGCATGACATTTGTAATAAGAGGTAAGTTAGATGTACCGCAATTGCTCACATCGCCTTTGCCGATGATATAGCCTTTTGAATTATCTCCAAAAGTGACGGAGCCACCATCTGAGTATGTAATATTTGTTAATAAGCTCTTGTCTCCAGTCATGTGCTTCGAGCAACCACTGTCCAATATCCACTTTCCTCTTTTCTTAAGTGGGACCTGCAAAAAATAAAATTAAGTCCATGGTACCCACTTTTTATGGGGTCCTAAGAGTTAGGTCTTAGGAGTCCAAACCCATACGGGTCCGGTATCCCCTTTATATATATAATTAGTATTAAGATGTACAGTATTCATGAAATTCTGAATATATTTATTCCTAATCAAATTGTTATTTGTTTTAGGAACCCATATTTTGATAGTCTTGACATTTTTCTTCTGAAATTTCACAACTGGTTTTGGTTTGGAATATAATACACTAAGATTTTTCTTAGTTTCAGTCTTTTGTACTTTCTTTTTCCTTCCATTACCAAGATGTTTCTTGGTTTCTGGTTTCCTATATCCCAAACCTTGTTTATTTGAAACAGATTGTGAACTTTCAATGATTTTTGTCAAATTTTCTCGACCTTTGTTAAAGTTAGAAACATTTTGAGTTATATCATCTAACTTAGTTTGTAAGCTCGCCTTTTCTAGGTCCAGATTTTTGACTTTTGCCTTAAGCTCATGATTTTTAGTAGCGAGAGCATCATTTTTCTCTTTTTGAGTTTCAATTTCTTGACTCAAAAGAGATAATTGAGAGTCAACATTAGATGATGATTCTTGAAGTTTTTCAAGTTCTTCTTCTAATATTTTCTTCTCGTCTTTTAACATATCTCGTTCAAACTCTACTCTACTCAAATCTGCTTTGGCTACTTTTAATTGACGTTTTATGTCTTTATATTTGACTATCAACTCAGAATTTATATCAAGTAATTCATCAAATGTAGGAATTTGTACCTCATCTTCTGTTGCCATAAAACAAACATTAGCTTGTTCATTTTCCTGATCACTTTCACTTTCAGATGAGGATGAGTCTGAATCATCCCATGTTACTGAGAAGGCTCGTTTCTTTGACTTGTCCTTCTTATGTTTGAATTTATCATTTTCTGACTTCTTCTTCTGTTCTGGACAATCCTTCTGCATGTGCCCCTTTTTGTGACAGTTGAAACATTCTATAGTTGATGAAGATGGTTTGCTTGATCCAGGTTTCCTTTTGTTGTAGCGACTGGCTTTTCGATATTTTAGGAATTTTTTGAATCCTTTTGCAATGAATGCCAAATCTTCATCTTCAGAATCTGATTCATTTTCATCTTTCTCAGCATGAAATGCTACATTTTTCTTCTCTTCTTTCTGTTCTTTTCTAGCCTGCAAATTTGCTTCATAGGACATTAAATTTCCTATCAATTCATCTGGCTTCATGATGGAAAGATCATTAGCTTCTTCAATTGCTAATACTTTTCCTTCCCATTCACTAGTCAGAGAATGTAGGACTGTTGAAACAACATCAAAATCTGAATATTTTTGCCCTAATCCGATAAGTGCATGATGAATAGTTTGAAATCTTGAATACATATCATTGATTGTCTCATTCGGTTTCATTTTGAAATTTTGAAACTGACTCTTCAGCATGGCTATTTTGGCTTGTTTAACCTTGTTAGTACCTTCATGAGTGGTTTTCAGCGTTTGCCAAATTTGATATGCAGTAGTGCAGATACTAACACGGTTATATTCATTTTGGTCTAATGCACAAAACAACATATTTATTGCCTTTGCATTTACAGCTGCTGCTGTTTTCTCAGCCGTTGTCCATTCTGAATATTCAGTTGTTGGATTTACTATTTCTTTTTGAGTAGCATTCCAAGCATCATAGCTATTTGATTGCATGAAAAATGACATACGTGTAGCCCAATAGCTATAGTTGAGACCATTAAAGAATGGAGGTCTTTGTGTTGATTGACCTTCCGTGTAAGTGCTAGAGCTAGTACTTGCGTTATTTGCCATATTACAAGAATATATCAAATAACGGTTTTACGGTTATATGATGACCGTGCTCTGATACCAAATGAAAGTGTGTATGTTTGTGCACACTAATTGTGGATCGTGTAATATGGACTAATATATGCGGAATGTTATATACAATTGCTATATAAGTAAATATTCAATAAACTAACTATATAGCAATTCACAGATATAGAATGGTAAATGCAGTAAACAGTAAAAATCACACCAGGGATTTTTATACTGGTTCGAACCTCCCGTCCTACGTCCAGTCCCAGACTTCTATCTGGATTTCACTACCAACTACCTCGCTTCACCCGGAGGAACAGGTTTATAACACCCGAACAGCCGAACGGGATTTCGTGCCTCTTACAACACCGAGGACTTCAACAAAAAATAAATACAATTGTCGTTGACAACTTGTGCTCTTAACAACACCGATTTGTCACTTGTAGTACACCCTTCCTATAATCTTATCCTCAAAATATGTGAATGATGTTTGTAAAGATTGAAGGAAGTATATTACTTATTTGAATCAAAAGATATGAAATAATTTCAATGATTCAATAAGCAATTTGAAGTAGAGAGCTTTTAGAATGCAAGAGTATTTAGAATTTAAGATCAGAATTTTAAAGCAAAGAATTGTTGTATTTCAATCAATGATTTAGATATGTTTATATAGAGAATAAATGGTTGTAACTCTTTGTGAAGAGTAGCCATTAAAAGATGTGATCATTGATGAAAGGAAAGAGAAGCAACCATTGAAGAAAGAAGTGTCTTTTGGGAAAGGTTGCTTTCTGTTTAAAAACGGTCGACAGGTCAAAAATGACCAGTAGACGAAAATTTCAAATATATAGACGTTATGTGCATGTGTGCACGTTCATTGTGCAATTTACACAGGAACGGTCGACCGCCTGGTTTTGGACCGGTCGACCGGTCGCTGTTAAATTGCACAGTGAATGTGCGCTGTCATCCAAAACGTTTATACATCGATTCTTTTGAGATACATGATTATTTTGAGGATAGATTTTAACATAACTAATATTACCAACATACCAAATAATCCACCTCTAATGTATGAAGCTCGTTGTGTCTCAATGAATGACTTCTTTTTGACGATCACGGTTTATCCCTTTGTCAGAAATCAAAACTATATAAAAATCTTGACTCAACAATTAGAACATGTTTTGGTTGATGGATGGTAATGGATGTATTTATTAAATTGTTATTTGCACACTTAGGCACTTATATTCTTGAGTTAGCATACACTCACACAATCACTTTTTTTATTTCATTAAGTTATATGCATATAGCTGTTGCATATGGATTGAATGGTTGCACATATATGTAGAATTGTTAGTATATTTACATAGGATGTTGTATATAATTTGGACACATGGCATAAGCACATGCATTTTAAGAGGTCGACTAGATTAGGAGATCGCCTAATCTTTGCATTAGTGCAAGTTCATATGCATTCCACGATAGCATGTACATATGGTAGTAGAAATTAAACTAAGGACAATGATTGCCAATGGTTTATGGATGAGTAGACGGTTGTAGTCATTGATTTTTATATTCACGAGTTACATTTTTCCATCCTAGGAGATTTCGACGATGAAATCCGGGAATGTAACGCCATAAAAATTTAGCCAAAAATTTAATATAAGAAGTAAATTTAATTATAATAAGCGCAAAAATGAAATTTTTCACAAACTTTCGAATTTGGCTATGAAACTTGAACTGTTGTGTTCATAGCGGTTTTCTGAACAATTTTCATATATAACCTTTTGAAATCGTAGCTACTATGAAAAGGTTATAAACGTTTGAAAATTTATAGTCATAAATAATTAAATAAACAAATATGGAAAGAAAATATACTAAAAAAACTCCACCGGTCAACAACTAGATTAGGACCGATCACCCCTAGCGAACAATCTGTTACTGACTCTAGACGAGGGTTTTGAGCATCCAAATAACCAGATTGGATAATATTTAATCTAATGGTCCAAATCAATTTCTACCTCAATAATACAACCCTAAGCTAATTTAGAAAACCCTAATTTTCTACCAAACGTCCAAACTCTGTCCTTTTGCAAACCGAAATCCTCTTTCTCCTCAAATCACGAATTTCTTCAAATTAAATCAAAAATAAACGTAGGGGATTAAATAAAATACCAAATCAAGCAGAGATCTAGCGAACGAAGAGGATTCAAGGCATATTTCAGAGATAATAGATTTGGTTTGAGATAAATGGGTTCATTGTTAGTTAGATGATTACATATAATTAATCCTAGTAGACCATATTTGATCTAGATTGTTAAAAATGTAATTGCAAACTCTCTTAATTAGATTTGGAGATTAAACAGTAAATATAATTTGATGTAAACCTATTAAATAAGATTTGACCCAGATTAAACCTTCTTTTTCCTAATCAAATATGAATTATTATAACTGTTTTATGTTAAATTTAGGACAAGTTAATGACTTAAATTGAAAATACTGTAATTGAACTTGAATATGAGTTTAGGCAAATACAACTTTAGATTCATGAAGTTTGGATTTATATAATTAGGGTTTCTATATGCAAAATTACTATACTTTGGAATTGGGAACCATAATGAATAAATAATTATATGCAAAATTACTATACTCTGGAATGGGAACCAAAATAAATAAATAAATAAATTACAATATATATATATATTTATACACACACACAAATTAATACTCCATGGTTGACCGCTCATTGGAGCCGACCAATAGAAAGCATTCGACCACTCCAGGTCAAGTGATCAGCCGATTATCGTTTTTCAGCCATGGCCTGAACCTCGGCTGAAAGCCAAAGTTACAGATAAAATAGTAGTATACATATCTTATATATATGGATGTTAGAAACAATATGGAAGTTAGTTTACTATGTTGAGGACGCTAGGACGTATGTGATTGGATAAATGTTATTTATCCAACAATGGTTGATATTCGAATGGGTGTTTTCGTCGCAAATTGCACTCATAGGAGGTTCTACGATGGATGCGCAAAATTGATGATGATGTTTGATGGAGTGTGCATCCCGGCACCAACAGGAGTTCCTTGGTATTCATAGTTACACGACATGATGCTGTGTTGTTGATGGATCCGAGTACGGTGCAATAAGAGGCATTTCGTAACCATTGAGAGGTGAACACAAATGCAGCGACAATGAGACACTTAGCGAGTCAACATTGCAAGCTCCCCCTCAATGCGTAACTAAGATACATGTAATCGTAATGTGTGAACGTAGTCCTATAGTGGAAATTGTAAGGAAACCTATGTAGAATAGTTCTAATAGCCATTAGTCGATCATTAGTTGTCTGGAGGTTCGATTAGTTGTTCGACCCTAAGTATGAGCCTGTACAAGTCATTAGTGTAGGTGCGTATTGAGCTAAACCCCCTAAGTAAAGAAAACAAATAAATCACAGACACTTGTAGAATATCCTAGGATACATAGAATATTACTAAAGTCAACTGGATTTGATCACCATATATTAATGATGTAACTCCTTCACCAGACTTGTGCCTGATCCACCCCTTCCTTTCATTTCCCCTACCATAAGAGTACAGGGCAGCATGTGATAGGTGGAGATTTGTGCATGGAGAGATGAGCTTGGCATTGGAGTTACACTTTATTTCCTATTACTCTCCATGTATTGTTTATCGTATTTAGTATTTTATCAGACTATTTGATGTATTTTTGTATACTGTATATTTTTTACTACGTACTGTTTTGAAATTGTGTTTTGGGTATTTTTTGAGACGACTATTTTTGGTATTTATATTTTCTGCCTTTCGCTGTGTTTGTACCAAAAATGGGCACAACACTCTTCGGAAGTCTTTGAAGAGATAAACGCGCAGAATGAAAATTAAAACTGTGGATTATCTAACAAAAACTCCAAATAACAGAAAGTAAATTACAAAGACAAGCGATTTAGAGTGGTTCGGCGTTTTGCCTACGTCCACTATGAAGTTTGATGATTTTATTGCTCGATTACTTGAAGATTACAATAGTTTATAATGTAATACAACTGAATGTGAATGCTAAGTGTCAATCTAAAGCAGCGGCGGTGTTCTGGAGTAAATCTGACAGAATCTGGGCGCTCTTTAGTGCTTAGAATTATCCGACCCCTTTTCTGAATGACCAGGGGCTCTATTTATAGGTGTAGGAGGCTGATATTTCGCCTAAAATGAGGGAAGACCAGTTCTGGTACGTCAGGGGGCCCACATGGCCGAAATCTGGAGATCCAGGCCCACTTTGGGATCGATTCGACCCTTGGTTCGAATCGATCAAGAAATCATCCAATCGAGCTAAAATTTGGTGTGAACATTCTTCATCATGTGTTTAAGCTTCTGTGAAAATTTCATGGCATTTAGACTTGTAGAACTTGAGATATGATCGATTCAATGTTGCATTTCTGGAGAACATGGATACTTCGAATCGATCCTAGTTCGAATCGATTCGGTCGACTCGATGCTTGCTGCGACGTGGCGCGCGTATCTCGCCTCGATCTGTTTTGTACTCCTGTTTGACTGGGTCGAATCCATGGCTTGGATTCGAAGATGGTGGAGTCGAAGACTCCCAGTTGAGTGGATTCGAAGATGGTGGAGTCGAAGACTCCCAGTTGTATGGATTCGAAGGAGCCATCCCTCGATGGACTCGAACAGAGGTTTGTTCGATGGAGTCGAAGCAAGGGAGGTGCGGTGGAGTCGAACAATGGTTGTTCCATGGATTCGAATTGGGGCCTGGCCTATGGATTCGGGGCAAGGTGCGTTCGAATCAGTCATGGTCTATGCTTGATGATGTCGAAGCTAGGTATTCTTCCTGGATTCGAAGCAAGGCTATGTTCCATGGACTCGAAGCACTTTTCCTCCATGGATTCGAAGTAGAGAAATTTGTTGGATTCGAACCTAAGACTACCTCAAATCGATTCGATCTTAAGGCTACTTCAGATCGATTCGACCCATGACATCTCCTGATGGATTCGAGTCATAGACCTGGCCTATGGAGTCGAACTAAGGGCCATTTCTTCCAACTTGCATCACTGATATCTTGAGCGTATGAACTCGGATTGACTTGAAACTTGGATCGTTGGTTCCCACGGCTTTGCTTGTCGTGCCTTATCAGTTGTAGCCCGATCCGGACTCGAACAAATTTCATCGATATCCGTAGCGATCCTTACGCGTAACCAACTTCCGAGATGATCTGTCACCGGTATCTAGTCAAATCCTTGGTGTCACGGCCTTGCCAAAAGGCGGGATAACATTTGCCCCCAAAGTACGTCTTGTGTAAACATGATGTGCTTTGAAAAGCTACAGTCCCTTATTGAACAATGATCACATGCTTTGTCGAAAATTGTCTTCTTTGCTATTGTAATCAATCGTTGTATGGTCATGATTGATTGTTAGGCTTTTGAGTCATGAAGAGATGAACATCTGATTCTTGTTGATGATAAAGACCAAAACATTAGTCAAAAATTACGTGCATACGTGTATTATCTTGACCTTGGTTAACGTTGCGTGATCGCAAGTTGTTGTCCGTTCGGTTCGCTATCGAAATCTGCATCGGTCCTCTCCTGAACCGATTTGAGATTTGAGTTAAAACATTGCTTTTATGATTGTCTATGATCATCCTCTCGTATTGATCCTCTCCTGAATCGGTACAAGAGTGGACAAGCAATTTTTCATATGGAAACGATTCGTCCATTTGACCGGTGGTATTTGATGGATTCGAAGCTATGTTTCTTGATCCGCTTCGAGTTGAGGGTTTCGAAGTGGGTACTTTGAATCGATGGTTCTCCGAATCAATATTGCGTGGATTCGAAGTTCTCTGAGTTGGTGGGTTCGGAATTGATGGATTCGAAAGTGGTCGTTCAAATTGATGGTGTCGTACGTTCCCTTGACTCTTCTGACGTTGTGCTTCGAATCGATGAAGCTTCGCATTGATATTGTATGGATGGATTCGGAGGAATGGATTCGAAGACGATTGGTAACTTACGTACTTATGGGGTTCGAATCGTTGAAACCATCCTGTCAGCTTCGAATCGATGGATGCTTTCTTGTGATCGATTCGAAGATATTCGTTCGAATCGATAGGCTGGAGCCGTTTTCACCGGTTGTATCTGACCGGGATGCGAATCGTCTCGCAATCCCCTATATATACCGGGATCTTTTTCACTTCCATTTTTACTTTTTTACTGTTGCGAGAGCTCTTTCTTCGAATCGATCTTTCAAAGTTCTGCGTTTTGCACGAGTTGATCAAATTCCTTCAAGTTTTCATCTGTAATCGAATTCAACCAGGTAACCAAGGGATCGACTCGAACAATGAAAGATAAAACTGGAACCTTTATCACTAATATCGACTCTTCTCGAAAATTACGAGGAATAGTGCGATCGGGAGTGGGTCGACTCGATGGATCTGAGAAACGAATCCGTTCGTGTCGCATCGATCTTGAGTGCTAATATGGAGGAGCGTCGTTGCTTCGTATCGATCCAGGAGTGCCCAGTTCGAATCGATCTTGAGGGCAAGGCTTTGGATCGATGACTTGTAATGGCTGTGCATCGAATTGATCGATTCGAAGTAATGTTATCCTGATCGATTCGGAGGAATTGACTACTGATCGATTCGAAGTTACGCGGAACTTATGGATTCGAAGCGCTCTTCAATCTTAAGGCTTCACCGAGTCGACCTTAAATGGGGTCGAGGCGTATGGATTCGAACATCATCGATTCGACTTATGTCGATTCGAATCGATCGATTCGAACGTCCTAACACTTGTTCTTCTGATTCATTCCAACATCTGAGCTACGACCAATCTCAAGTTGAACCTTGACGAACATAATGGATTTTAGCATACTTGACTCCGACGAGCTTCGGCCTTGCATAATCGAATTTGACAGTAAAGCTTGACCTCCTTTTTGAAGCTCGTCGATGGAACTGTGACTTAACTAAAATCTCAACAGACTTAAACTTGCATTGGTTGGTAGCACTTGGATGGTGTGGAAGTGACGGTCAGCGATGACGGTCGTTTTCATTCTCAAATTCCCAAGATATGTTGTACGAACATCTTGCTTTATTTTGTTAAATTTGCTTAAGTGATGCACAGCACTTGCACTGCACGACACGTTTACACACACTATACTGGGGCATGCACGGGCTGGTTATGAACTTAACGTTGCTTTCTGATGAGTTAGCTAATTATGGAATCTTCGAGCTCCCAACAACAAGAGGTGCAGAGCTCGACTCCTCCTGTGCTTGAGATTCCTGACATCCCTGCCGATGTAATCGATCCGGCTCCAGACGAATTGCCAGAGGCTATATTCATTGAGGACCCTGTTGATTCGGTTCAGTCTAACATCTCTGAATCCTTATTGGGACGAATATGCCTAAAGCATAACATATCTCTAGGTGATGTATTATTGCCCAGTGCCACTGATAGACCACACAATCCGCCTGAAGGATATACAGCATTCTACCGTCATGCTTGTGCGGCTGGAACTCTTCCTCCTTTCAATCAATATATCAGAGGGATGCTATCATATTTAGGAATCGCTCCTTCACAACTTCATCCTAACGGGCACGCGTTGCTGAACAGTGCCTTTATCATATTTATGGACTGTCTCTTTCGCCCGCCGAGGCCCTCCGAGATCAGAAACATATTTAACTTCAAGAGTAGGGGTGATAGCCCGTCTTTTACATTTTTGGAGGCAGTTAGGAATTGCCAAGTTGTAGTTGGAGCTTGGACCCGACTGAGTTATTTCAAGAACGAGTGGTTCTATGTTCGGTGCCCTCCGGGTTTCGCTAGGCGATGGTTGTCTAGACGTAAGCGCCTTAACCTGTTCTCTTGACCAATAGCTCTCTGGTGTTAAGATTGACATTTCATTCCTTTTACAGCCATTATCTCCAGGCCGGACGGAGGGCGTTTCAAGGGTACCGTCCGAAGTCTTCAAGAAGTCCCAAGCGAGTTGAGGCATATTGACTCGGTGCTGAATGATTACAACTTAAGAGTTCTTGGTCTGATCGACATCAATCAAAGCATAGTTGTTGAGGGATTTGCAAAGTCCGCCTCTAAGAAGGAAGATAAGAAGAAGACCAAGAAGAAAATCAAGAAGAAAAAAGTGAAGAAGTCACTCGGAATCAGAATAATTGAGGCGGGTGACGAAGAAAGAACCCACACAGATTCAGAGCCGATGGCTGATCTCTCGGGAAACTTTGAAGAATCGGGAGAAAAACGGAAAGGCAAGGCCGCCATTTCCAAAAAACTTAAGTCCAAGGGGGGAAAATCCGTAGACGTGTTTCTTCCCGCTTCCGGGGTCATGATTTCTGAGGCCGCCCCTTCTCATTCGAGAGATTCTTTCAAAGGGCTAGACGATATTCCTATCCCAGATTATATATCGATTTCTCATAATCATGGGTTGGAGGAATTTCAAGATGTTCTAAACATGAACGAGCCCTTTCCTTTAAGTGCGGTCAACACTTCCGGTCGGTTCTGGGGGTTTACACATTTACACACACTTCCACGGCACTTCATGACTCTTGCATAGTAAACATTGCTTTGTGGGACCCTAATCCGTAATTCTTTCTTATCGCAGGCGAGATGTCAGGACGTGGCTCTACTCTGGATAGGCTTCGGAATGTGCACCAGTCTTCTCCATTTTATGATTCCCGTAGGAGAGAGACAGATAGGGATCATGGGCGAGGCTATTCGAGTCAAGAACGTTATGATAGAGACAGAGATTACTCGCGTAACTGTTCTGGCTATGATTACTCTGACAGAGACCGGGGATACCAGTACCGACCCCGATCTCGTTCTCCTCCGCCTCCCAGGGCTCCAGTAGACCTCCCAGGGCCATCTCATCAGCAACAGTTGCCTTCTCAATCTTCTCGGCCTGATACTCAGCGGCCAAGAATGGAACCGACAGCAGCCGTTATAATTGAACAAGCTCCGGCTGAGTTGACAAGCGAGGGAGCTGCTAAACTCGCCCAAATGAAAAATGACTACCCTGAAATTTGCATGGATGGCTATATCTTTCCTCCTAACTTTAAAAGAATTCCTCCGGAAGCTGAGACCACCGCTCATAGTTATATCCACGACTTCTATGCTCAGTATAAGGAGTGGTACAAGGCAGCCGTGAAGGCTTCTAGAGTGGCTTTTGACAGGGCGAAGATTATTGCTGAACGTGATGTTGAAATTGCTAAACAGAAACGCATCATCGAAGTTCTTCAATCTGAAATGGAGACGTCCCGGAATTCTGAACTTCAAGCTCTCCAGAAACACGAGGACGCCGTGGCCAAAATGGCTAGGATGCAACAGGAACATTGCGCCACGGTAGAAGAGATGGGCCACCGCAACACCACCATTGCAGCTGAGCGAGACTTAGCCGTTAAAGAGCTGAATGAGCTCAAGGCCAAATTCGCTGAAATGGTGAAGGAGAAGGATGATGCGAACGCCACTGCTCAAGAGGCTTGCAACCAAGCAGTATCTCTCAGGGCCGAACTTGCTGCGGTGGCGGTCAAGTCCAAGTCTGCGGAAGCAGAAATCCAAGAAAAGATTTTGGAGGAGATGTCCAGGCTGGACGCTGAGTTTGACGATCTTCTTGTCACGTACAACGCTAATGTGCTGGAACACAGAAATTTAGCGTGGCTGGGAGATGACTCCATGATTTTGTACAATGCCTGGACCCGGCTGGTAAATGAGAAGAGGGCAGCGCATCCAGATGAATCGCTTGATGACTTTGAGCTGGAGATGCGTTTGCTCACCGAAGATGAGAGGAAGGTCCTTCACGAGGCGGCGATTTCTATGGCGAAAGAAAAGCTTGGCATTCAATCTCTAGAGACAGGCGAAGGTTCGGGGACCGCGCATCACGAGGCAAGTGTTGGAGCTGTAATCCCAACATTGCCCGAAACCACTGGTGCGGTAGATCCCCAATCTGTTCCTGCATATAACCCTGACCAACCGTTATTATCTTCCGCCGATGATTCCACCCACGTTTCGGTCCAGACTAAGGAAGGTATTTGAGCGCTTCTCGTAGTTTAGTTGTGGAGAACTTTAAGCAACACACTTGGCTAACAATCTTCGTTTTGCCGCATTTCAGTGACTGAAGTCGTTGTTTCTGCGCCTCTTGCTCTATCAGTTCCACATCAAACACAAGGGGTTGTTTTTACTGAAGCCATCACGACTTCTACCTTGATCGGCGAAGAGGGAGATGCAAATATGTTTTCTTTCAGCGCTCAAATGATTGAGGAGCTTCTCAATGAACCCATCGATCCCTCTGTCAACCCGTCTGATGCTGTGAGTGGGCTGTTCCGGCCGTTAGTTCATCCATGCCAGTTATTGGCACATCCGATGCGGCCCAAGTATCCCGTGAGGACGACGTTATGGCTGAGATTGATGCCGAGATGGCAGCAGGGAATGCTGGTGTGAATCCGCCCGGGCCTGCCCCGTTAATGGTGATTTCACCGGGCGGTACTGTAGTGATTGAAACTACTCCTGTCCCTCCTCCTGCTACTACTCCTATGCCTCCAGCTCGACCTCCTAGAAGAACTTCCGTCGCCTCCAGTTCTGAGGAAGACGTTGACATTGTATCGCTGCCGGAGGGCAAGCCTGAAAAGAGTAAGCGATTGAGGAAAAAATCAGGCAGTGGTTCTGGTGGGGCTACCTCGAAGAAGAAGATAAGGAAGAAGAAAGATTGAATTCTTTCTTTAAATCTCTGTTGCGTAGGGTAGCATTTTGTTGATTTTTCTATAGCCGTGTATAGATGTGGATTCGGCTCCCACTAGTAGCGATTTTTTGAACCATTTTGTAATCAGATTCTTTTTGTTGATAGTGGAAATGAGAATGCATTCCCTTTTGTCTTCAACTCGTTATGTGTTATGGTTCTGCCCCCAGTATTGGGGATAAGTGTGGAGTTGATGTATGTTTATACTCCGCCTTGCTTACTGGGAGTACGGAGTCAGTTAATGTTTATACTCCGGTTCGCGTTCTCGGAAGCTGGAGTTTGTTGATGTTTATACTCCGGTTCGCGCTCTCGGAGTCTGGAGTTAGTTAATGTTTATACTCCAGTTCACGCTCTCGGAAGCTGGAGTTTGTTGATATTTATACCCAGCTCACGCTCTCGGAGTACTCTGGGGTTTTTAGGAAAATGTTTATACTCCGCCTCGCACTCTGGGAGTACGGAGTTAGTTAAAAAGTTTATACCCAGCTCGCGCTCTCGGAGTACTCTGGGATTTAGGAAAATGTTTATGCTCCGCCTCGCACTCTGGGAGTACGGAGTTAGTTAAAAAGTTTGTACCCAGCTCGCGCTCTCGGAGTACTCTGGGATTTAGGAAAAAGTTTATACTCCGCCTCGCACTCTGGGAGAACGGAGTTGATTAAAAAGTTTGTACCCAGCTCGCGCTCTCGGAGTACTCTGGGATTTAGGAAAATGTTTATACTCCGCCTCGCACTCTGGGAGTACGGAGTTAGTTAAAAAGTTTGTACCCAGCTCGCGCTCTCGGAGTACTCTGGGATTTAGGAAAAAGTTTATACTCCGCCTCGCACTCTGGGAGTACGGAGTTGATTAAAAAGTTTGTACCCAGCTCGCGCTCTCGGAGTACTCTGGGATTTAGGAAAATGTTTATACTCCGCCTCGCACTCTGGGAGTACGGAGTTAGTTAAAAAGTTTGTACCCAGCTCACGCTCTCGGAGTACTCTGGGGTTTAGGAAAATGTTTATACTCCGCCTCGCACTCTGGGAGAACGGAGTTGATTAAAAGGTTGTCGTGTATCAACCCATTTCCGGCCTGATGTGATGGCTTGCCCCCGAGCTCGGGTTCCATTTGGAGAGTGGTTGATTGCTTCATAGCCACTCCCTACTTGAATAAATCCCATTGTGTGATGGAATTTAGCTCTTCGTGCATCGTGATGTTGTACATTGTATTTAATGAATCACAGCTCTGGCTCAAAGAGATGGTATTTTATTGCTGAAATAAGAGAACATGGCAAAGTCAGTTGCCTTATTACAAATTCTAATTTCGAAATGCAGAAACAAATTCTAAAACAGAATTTAAACTAAATAGATAAACATAGCCTGTTATGTGCAATAGCGACGAGGACTTTCGCCATCCAAGGCCTTTGGTGAAGCTGGACCATCAGCGGTCGTTAACTCATATATATCATCCCCGAGCTCTTGCTTAATCTCATGTGATCCCTTCCATGTTGGTTTCATGTGTAGTAGTGCTGGGTATTCTTTTTTAATGACAATCTCATTGCGTTCAAAAGTTTTAAGTCGGTCCTCGGCATTGCGTAATCGGGCGACTCGTTTTCGGCGTATGACTGTTCTCAAGTCAACCTGATCGCCCTGGACGACTCCAACTCCGTTGACGGTGGGGAACTTTAAGGTCAAGCACCACGGGGCAATTACGGCTCTGAATTCAGTAAGGGCAGGTCGTCCTAAGAAAGCGTTGTATGGCGAAACTATGTTCAACACAGTGAACTGTAATGTTCGAACTCTCCTATGTTCCTTAGATCCCAACCTAACTGGTAACTTCACCACCCCAATAGGTACGGTAGAGCTACCGTTGAATCCATGGAGGTGAGTTTGGCAAGGCTCCAAGTCCCTAGGATTCATCCTCATTTGATTATAAGCATGTATAAAAAGGATATTCACAGAGCTCCCGCAGTCAATTAGTATCCTCTTCATCCAAGCTGGACCTACTTGTGCCGATATCACGAGTGGGTCAGTAGTCGGGCTTCCGACATAATCAGTATCGTTGTCTCGGAAAGTGATGTCGTTAATTGTCGCTCTCTTTCGTTTGGTCGAAGGTTTATTGTCCAAGTTATCATTGTACTCAAAGTCTGTTCGTCTAGCCAAGTTGTTATATGATTTCATTTCTCCCCAGCTTCGCTTCGCTATACGAGGACTATCACTTACAACATTAATTACCAGTCTTCCTCCGACACGACCTGGTTCTTCCTGTCTTTCTGGATTCTGTACATGATTTTGATTTGAGGGGCCCGCCCCTTCAGACTACGGTGCCCGCACAAACTGATCTAACTTCCTCTCTCTGATCAACTTCTCAATGAGGTCCTGCAAGTGCCGACATTCATTGGTGTTGTGGCCATAACTTTCGTGGAATCTACAGAACTTCCCTGTTTGAATCTGCCTCTCCGACGATTGCTTCGGAGCCGGCTTCTTGTATTGCATAGTATTGCAAGTCTGTAGGTACACATTTTCCAACGATGTATTCAATGGTGTGTAATTATCGAACATTGGAGCCTCACGCCGTGAACCTCGATTTGGATCTCTTTTCCTATTCTGACCATTGTTACCTCTTGGCTGAGTTTGCTTGTTCTGTATGTTCAACTGAACTTTTCCGAAATTGTCACCGGACTGTTTAACTGCTACATTGCTCTGTATCCCTTCACTCTTGGGTCCCACATCGTCCTGCTTCCTAGACTGTTTCGCGTCCTCTTGTCGTAAGAATTGTGCGGCTTTGGAGTAGAAACGGTCCAACGATGCGGGCGGTTTTCCAGCTAACCAGTTTCCAAATTCAGAATCAGGGTCAATCCCCTTTGTCAATGCCATTAAGATTGAGTTATCGTTGGGATTACTAATCTCCACACATGCCGCATGGAATCTCTCTAAGTAACGCCTTAGCGTTTCCCCACGAGCTTGGGTAACACTGGATAAGGTGTTGACATCTTTGGGTCTAGCGACATGCATGCGAAATTGTTCAACAAATTTCTTAGCCAATTGATCAAATGAAGAGATAGACCTAGGTGGCAATCTCATGAACCACATTGTTGCAATTCCAACTAGAGAGATGGGGAAACTTCGGCATTTTACTGCATCATCAGCCCTTGCGGCGCTCATCGACCATTCATATTTCAAGATGTGTTGATTGGGATCAGAATTTCCTTCGTACATAGGAAGGGTTGGCATTCTGAATCGCCGAGGAGGTTCAGCATTCAGTATCTCGTCTGAGAAGGGAGTATGACTACGGGAAAGTCCCCAGTCATCGTTGGTAAGGCCTTGGCTTTCGTGGATCATCTGACGTATCATAGTCGAGATGTCTGGCATTGCTACATTTTGAGCTTGCCGAGCTAAGGTGTGGTCGGGTTCCACAGCGCGAGTTCGGACCGGGCGCTGTCGATGGTCCAAATTTTGCCTCCTTGGCTCAGCGTCCTCTAGGACGTACGGTTCAGGAGTACGCCCACGTTGCCGATTATTTGGCTCTGAAAGATTTCGGGTATCAACCCTTGTTTCTATTGTGGCAGCTGCGGCATGATTGTCCGCGGTATGCTGTGTAGTAGGGCCTCCTTGTGTGGAGGGCCCGGCCTGAAAGCTAGTCGTCGGTCCTGCCCTCAACTGTCCAACAGTCAAAGCGGGTTGATATCCGGTCGTTTGCGCATGACTCCCGTCTAATCGAGGACGGGTAGATCTGTGATAGTAGTCTGATGAAGCAGAACTTTCAGTGGATGAGCGGGAAACAGCATCCCTCTTGGACCTCCTACGGCCCTGGCGGTTCAGTTGGTTTGTCAATTCGATATTGGCACGCAACTGTTCGGCTAACTGCTGCCGACTCTGAGTCAACTCTTGAAGCAACACCTGAAATTCTTGTCTAGTGACTGCCCCAGACGGATCCGAGTGGGCAGTGTTGTCTTGGTTGGATGGTTGCTGTTGAGCAGGATTCTGTCCATCCCTACCTTCTTGTCCAGCAGTTGTAGAAGTGGTTCTCATGCTAACCATTTTGAATGATGAATCCTTTTCCTAGATTTTATGCAAATCTGAGTAGAATGGAAGGATCGTGAATTAAAGATCTGGATCTTCCTCTTGGATTTGTGCAATCCGGTATCGATGGTAGATCCAAGGAGCAGGAGAAAAAAGCTGGTTTTTTCTCAGTGAAAGCACCAAAGTGTTTGTACCAAAAATGGGCACAACACTCTTCGGAAGTCTTTGAAGAGATAAACGCGCAGAATGAAAATTAAAACTATGGATTATCTAACAAAAACTCCAAATAACAGAAAGTAAATTACAAAGACAAGCGATTTAGAGTGGTTCGGCGTTTTGCCTACGTCCACTATGAAGTTTGATGATTTTATTGCTCGATTACTTGAAGATTACAGTAGTTTATAATGTAATACAACTGAATGTGAATGCTAAGTGTCAATCTAAAGCAGCGGCGGTGTTCTGGAGTAAATCTGGCAGAATCTGGGCGCTCTTTAGTGCTTAGAATTATCCGACCCCTTTTCTGAATGACCAGGGGCTCTATTTATAGGTGTAGGAGGCTGATATTTCGCCTAAAATGAGGGAAGACCAGTTCTGGTACATCAGGGGGCCCACATGGCCGAAATCTGGAGATCCGGGCCCACTTTGGGATCGATTCGACCCTTGGTTCGAATCGATCAAGAAATCATCCAATCGAGCTGAAATTTGGTGTGAACATTCTTCATCATGTGTTTAAGCTTCTGTGAAAATTTCATGGCATTTGGACTTGTAGAACTTGAGATATGATCGATTCAATGTTGCATTTCTGGAGAACATGGATACTTCGAATCGATCCTAGTTCGAATCGATTCGGTCGACTCGATGCTTGTTGCGACGTGGCGCGCGTATCTCGCCTCGATCCGTTTTGTACTCCTGTTTGACTGGGTCGAATCCATGGCTTGGATTCGAAGATGGTGGAGTCGAAGACTCCCAGTTGAGTGGATTCGAAGATGGTGGAGTCGAAGACTCCCAGTTGTATGGATTCGAAGGAGCCATCCCTCGATGGACTCGAACAGAGGTTTGTTCGATGGAGTCGAAGCAAGGGAGGTGCGGTGGAGTCGAACAATGGTTGTTCCATGGATTCGAATTGGGGCCTGGCCTATGGATTCGGGGCAAGGTGCGTTCGAATCAGTCATGGTCTATGCTTGATGATGTCGAAGCTAGGTATTCTTCCTGGATTCGAAGCAAGGCTATGTTCCATGGACTCGAAGCACTTTTCCTCCATGGATTCGAAGTAGAGAAATTTGTTGGATTCGAACCTAAGACTACCTCAAATCGATTCGATCTTAAGGCTACTTCAGATCAATTCGACCCATGACATCTCCTGATGGATTCGAGTCATAGACCTGGCCTATGGAGTCGAACTAAGGGCCATTTCTTCCAACTTGCATCACTGATATCTTGAGCGTATGAACTCGGATTGACTTGAAACTTGGATCGTTGGTTCCCACGGCTTTGCTTGTCGTGCCTTATCAGTTGTAGCCCGATCCGGACTCGAACAAATTTCATCGATATCCGTAGCGATCCTTACGCGTAACCAACTTCCGAGATGATCTGTCACCGGTATCTAGTCAAATCCTTGGTGTCACGGCCTTGCCAAAAGGCGGGATAACACGCTGTGAGATCTGAAAGTGTAGTATGTCTTAGATTTTATCCTTGTTTATTTAGTCTTGGAAATATTTAAGACCCCTGATAGCTCGTACTTCTTAAAACCGATGCGAGTTCGAAAGTCACCCTAGACTTTGGATTGGTGTGTCAAGGGGTGCGGGTCATCATAATACACACACACATAAATTAAAATCTGTCACATTCCATATGTGAAACCTCTACAATGTCATAATGATTTGTTCATCCAATTTAATGTGTGTGTCTTTCTTATGTAAGGTGTATGTTTCAAAATGTGATATATATATATATATATATGTATGTATGTATGTATGTATAGACACATACAGAACATGACAATATGATATAACAATAACATGATAGGCTTATATTATAAAATTTGGAAAGGCACAACATGATAATATGATACAACAACAACACATGAGAGCTGTATGGTATACACACAAATATATGTATGTATGTATGTATGTATGTATGTATTACCACAATTAAATAAAGTGTAATATCATATATATGTTATATTTAATTTGAAATTATTATATGTAATATAAGATCAAATATGTTATAAGGTTTCAATTTAGATTGACTAAATAAGAAAAAGTTTATTTAGATTCAAAATTTGAAAGTTTAAAACATCTTAATTCAAATTTAGTTTAACTAAGTCAAATATATATTTTATACTTTTAGATGATAAATATGTGTACAATAAGCTTATGTAATATTTTATGTAAAATATTTTTCACATTATTAATTTTGTCATAGGCCAAAATCAAATCTATATAAATCAATTGATTTATAATTTAAAACACATTGATTTGCATATAAATTCAAATTAATTATTTATTAATTCTAGAACTATCAAACATATTGTATATATGGCAATATCATCATATACAACGGTTTGGGCATAACATATGTCGATCTATGTAAATACAAAATTATCTTTATGGTCCTACCGCTTGTCGTATCTTGATTTGCATATGTCTCATAGGAATCAGATTCCGCATTCTTGATTTGCATATGTCTCATAGGAATCACATTCCGCATTCTTGATCTTACAAAGATCAAAGAACCATCACCATTGAAAGAGAGGAGCTATTTATATTTCTAAAATGAAGTAGGGGTGGCCATAGATATGGAGTGTAGGAATTTTTTTCGTTTTCATCCAAGTAAGAAAATGAAGGAGTTTGAGATGTTTTGGTAGAAGAAATACTAGGAGAGTTGTCTACCACTAACGACTCTTAAAATACAAAGAAAAAGAAACCTCTTCACCTCCATAACGTGGTTGCCCACTTTTACTCTCTACTTTATTTGTTATTTGTTTACACATTTAAGTCCATTTAAACACGTACTAATATCGTATATTAATACATCTAGGTATAACACTTATACACACCCCAAATAATTACTAAAGGCATTCAGAAAATTTCCAAGAGCTACCAAAAGTACTAGTAGAACTCCAACTACTAAAAGCACGAATAATTAATAGGTCTTATATATTAATTACTTTAATTAATTTATAACATATTATAAACTAATTAAATTAGGTGACACTTCGGAGATACAGATTCAATTATGTGACTTATAGGTGTGAATTCAGTCAGGGAATATTATTGAACAATTCGAATATTAATGTCCACACGTCAGGTGTGCCAGTTTTACCAAATTCGTCACTTATTGGACTTTTTGATAAAATCATATTTTAGATCAATTTAAGCAACATCCCCAAGCAAAGATGCATTATATGCATTGTAACATCCCCCACTTAGAGGCCTAAAACTAACGGTTACGAATGTTGCAGTCATCCATAGTTATTAATCCTCGGCGAACAAATGTGGTAATGTTAGATACATTGATACAACAAAAACACATGGATATGAAATTTTTTTAAACCATTAAACAAATGTCTCATTCCATTTCAACCATATTTCAAATTCATTACATAATCCCAAACTCAAGAACCACGTTCAGAGAAAATATAATTATTACAAACTACGCCAAAAGAGACATATGAAGATGTCCCCTTGGATGATCAGAGTATATATATAGGCAATTAAACAACTTTGCCTTTACAACAAAAAACAGCGGAATCAAAATAGAAAAGAACTCCTACTAGCTGGCTTGCCTCTTTCTCATCTCCAGAAGCTTATTCGTCTAAAGGAGAACCTGAAAACCTCAACTCTCAAACTACTCAAAATTAATTGAGCACCTGAGAGTTTAAAGGGAAAACATAAACTTTGAGTCAGACATAAAGCCTGGTATGAATAATAACTTACCATCTCGAACCATTTAGATATCTACTGAGACTACGCCGCTTAGCAGAACAGGTTTTCCCCTCACTAGTATCTTATCCAAAAATTTACAATAACCATATATTGTGCTCCTACATCCATAATGGTTAAAACATAGCAATTTAAAATATTATAATGATATGCAAACAAACAATTTATCTGGATTTTCCATCCCCATTCATTTGAGTATCTGTCTCAGTTATAGCTTGTAGGGTCACTATTAACCTATAAGTTTTAATAGGCAGACTAATAACCGTTTAAAGCTAATGGACTCTCTGTCCGATCTCATAGTTTTCATGGGATCACTAAGAACCTATTGGCCCCTGCCAATAACTTCATTATTTCATGGGTTCTCCCTGAACCTATTGGTATCTCCAATAACTTCTTTCATATCATAGTTTTCATGGGTTGACTAAGAACCTATTGACTTCTATCAATAACTTTATCCGGATATAGTTCTCATGGGATATCTTCATATTCACTACTGGGTCAACCTAGCTGGTTATTCTGCCCTTTCCCCCCAAAATACAGTTATGGGTCAATTACATAGTGAATATGTATTTAGAAAAAGCAAACATAATAACATATCAATACCAACATTTATGGTTTAATATCCTTGAAATCATTTTCCACATAAAACATGGTTAATCCCTTTAACCTATTATTTTCTCAAGGAAAGCTTCTTCAAAAGCTCCAAAATTAAAAGTCATTTTAAAGCTCTTTTATAGTGCCATTGGTTTTTCCTTTAAAAACTGAGACTGGATTCTTTGTTTTGAAAACTAAGGCTTTCTAAACCTTAGACCTTTACTTTCGAAACCATTGGAAAACCTCTTTCGAAAACATTCAAATCTTCTTTTCAAAACACTAAGCATACGCCTTTAGAAACACTTTAAAACATCTATTTCAAAACCATCAAAATGTACCTTTCGAAAGTATTAAATCATCATTTATTATCTCATAGAAGCATAGCTTCGAAACCATTGGAAAGTAACCCTTTCGAAACCATTGGGTTTAACCTTAAACATATCTTTTGGGCCAAAGTGAATATAAGCGAAAGTACCCTTTCCGAAACCAATAATCTCCAAATAAAAGAGTTTGGGGGAAAAACAGATGGCTTCAGAACCAATCTTTTCGAAAGCATTAGTCTTTTATGTAAACGAGTGGAAGGATAGCTTCGAAACACCTTTCAAAGCCATTGCCTTCGAAACCTTTAGTATAAATGGCTACTGGAGCACTTTCGAAAACATTAGGAAGTGGCTTATTATATTTATAAGACAAAAGCTACCTTTCGTACTCATTGATGACTTCAATTCAATCAAAAGGTATAAAGGCGTCAGCATGGTTTCGATTGGGTTCAAACTACCCTTTCGAAAGCATTGGTTTAAAAAAAGGCAACTCATTCGAAAGCCACCCTTTAAACAAAAAGGCGGCAACCACTTCGAAAGCTATATTAAACCCTTTCGAAAACATTCTTTTAAAGCAAGACAAGTGAGATTTCTTTGGAAAGAAAAACGTAGACTTCGACCGCTTCGAAAGCTTGGTTTCGACTCCATACCTGCTGCCATTCTCCAGCCCACAACGTACGAAAGCATTGATACCTTGTGTATTGGTTTCGACTTGGTTGGGGCGGAAGTATAGGGTCGAAAGGTAGCTACTAGAAGTGGCGAAACCATAAATTTATGCAAAAACTGGTTTTTTGCTTTTTTAGGTAAATGCTTTTCGACTAACTTGCCTATTTGTAAAAATATGATTGGTTATCATTAACTTTATCAAAATCTTTTCTAAAAGACTGCCGAATTTATTTAGAATTTAATTAAAAATATTTAACAAAATAGCCCTTCCCTTTAACAAACAAATTATAACATTTAAGTCCTCCATCTTAAATATTTTAATTTACATAGTAAATTACTTAGGAAAAATCCCCAAAAATCGTAGAAATTCACCTTTTTTATATATTAACTAGCATAATAAATTTCGGACCCAAATTCTTTTATATAATTACCGAAATTAATTTCTAAACCTAATTATTCATATTCTCCTTTGAAAATTCATAATAAATTATCCATAGCTTGGATAATTACGAAAAATTAAACCCATCTCCAAAATAATGTTTTACATACCATATTAAATCCTCACGGCATTCAAAACCCAATATAAACGATTTTAGCCTTAAAATAAAATAAATAATTATCATACAAACTTGTTTGAATATAACGTATCATGTAATCCAAGCATATCATCACCAAAAATCATCATAATGGATTTAAACTTAAACCCGAAATCATATGCTCTTTTAAAAATGTAAATGAGATGGTTTTGATTGTTATTCACCTTGATTTGGATAAGGACTTGAGATTTGATCTTGTTTAATTCTCCTTGCTTGATTCCTTAGCTTTTAATTGAATTTCCTCTTCTTTTCACCTAGAGAATGGCCGGCTTGCTTCTTAGTTTATGTGTTTGAGTTTATGAACTTATGAAATGGAAATAGGAATAAGGGTTTAGGGGTTAAGGGTTATGGTGGACGGCTATTCCCCATAATACCCTTGCCTTATTCGCTTATTAGTTAACTTAGAAATCCATTTACATAAACCCATTCTCTTAAGTTTATACTTAGTTAAGCATGACCTCTATTTTAAGTTTTCAAATCTAATTCTCCTTGTCTCTCTAATCTTTACATTATTCTATTTAATTTATCTAATTAAATCTCCTGAATAATGCTATTAAAATTGGGGGTGTTATAGGCTCCCCTCCTTAAAGAATTTCGTCCACGAAATTCAGAAAGGAATCAATAATAAGTATAGCAATCATCTGTAAAATCTCCTAACTACTATACCAGCCTACCTGACTAGCAACAGTCTATATAAAGCAAATATAGAACCAACCCTCATAGCAGATCAGGATAAGTATCTCTAATCATTTCTTCTGTCTCCCAAGTACAATCCTCCTCTCGTTGCCGCTCCACTGAACTTTCACCAACTTGACTGTCTTGTTCCTTAACCTTTTGTCATCTCTCGCCACAACCCAAACTAGTTGGCTAACAAAAGTCAAATTCGGTTCTACTATCAAATCTTCCAACTCTATCGTAGGAATAGTAGTCTCTAGATCATGCATATACTTGCGAAGATGAGATACATGAAACACATTATGGACACCTGCTATACTGCTCGGCACCTCTACTCTATATGCGAGCTTCCCAATCCTCTCTATAATTGGAAACAGACCAACATATCTTGGTGCCAGTTTCCCTGGCTTTTCGAATCGTACCACACTCTTCATCGATGATACCTTAATAAAAAAACTATCTCCAACTTAGAATTCTAGAACTTTACGCCTCTTATCTGTGTAACTCTTCTGTCTAGATTGAGCTTCCTTCATCCTTTCTCAGATCAACTTGATCTTCTATGTCGCCTCTTTAACCAGATCTGGACCCAAGACTAATCTGTCTCCAGTTTCCAACCAACATGCTGGTGATTTGCATGGCCTTCCATACAAAGCTTCAAAGGGCGCCATTCTTATACTAGTCTGATAACTGTTATTGTAGAAAAATAAACCAAGTATAGGTAATCTTCCCAAGATCCACCAAAGTCCAATACACAAGCTCTTAATAAATCCTCGAGTACCTATTGACTCTCTCTGTCTGTCCATCCGTCTAAGGGGTATACGCAGTACTCATCTTGAGCTTGGCACCTAACTCCTCCTATAGACTCTTCCAGAATTCACTAGTAAACAAAGCATCTCTGTCACTGACTATACTACTAGGAATTCCATGTAGTCTAACTATGTTCCTCATGAAAAACTTAGCTAAGACAGGTGCGGTCCTGGTTGACTTAACTGGAATGAAATGACCACTCTTGGTCAATCTATCCACTATGACCCATATACTTTCATTTCCTTTATTTGACCTTGGCAACCCATCTACAAAATCCATGGATATCAAATCTCATTTCCAAACTGGAATCTCTAAAGGTTGATGCAATCCACTCGGCTTCTGATGTTCAACCTTCACTTGTCGATAGTTCGCACAATGATTAACCCATAAGCCAACATATTTCTTTATACCTTCCCAGTAGAAGCTCCTCTTCATATCCTGATACATCTTGGTTCCTCAAAGATGAATCGTAAATTTGGATCGATGACATTCCCTAGGAACTTCTCTTCTCAAGTCCTCCACATTCGGAACACACAATCGTTCCTTCTTTCTCAACCATCCCCTTCGGTCAAGACTAAAGTCCTTTAGATCATCGATCTCCGATCCTACCTCAAGCCTTCTTATCTTCTCGACTAATAATGGATTCTCTTTCTACTTAGAAGCAATATTTTTGATCAATACTGGCCGAACTTCCATATAGGACCACATGGCGATGCTCTGACTAGAACTAGCAGTCGATCATAACTGCACACTATAGGTAGTCAATGCTTCAAGGTCTTTCCATTCTGCCAACATAGCTAACACCACATTCTGATGTATTCTACTAAGAGCATCTGCTATTTAATTTCCTTTTCCAGGTGTATACTCTATACCAAAATCATAAGCTGCTAAAAACTCCAGCTACTTCTGCTGCCTCATATTCAACTCCTTCTAAGAGAATAAATATCTTAAGGACTTATGATCTGTATACAGCTCAAATTTCTCCCCTAAGAGATAAGGTCTCAATATCTTCAATGCGAAGATCACCGCAGCCAACTCCAAATCATGAGTAGGATATCTCACCTCATGCGGTTTAAGCTGTCGTGAAGCGTAGGTAATAACTTTACCCTTCTGCATCAGCACAACTCCTAATCCAGTCCCACATGCATTAGTATACACCACCAACCCTTGGTTTCCGTCTGGAACCACTAACACAGGCGTGTTTGTCAACAAATGCTTTAACTTAAGGAATGCTTCCTCACATTTGTCAAACCAAATAAACTTCATGTCCTTCCTGGTCAACTTAGTCAAAGGCGCTGCTATCCGCAAGAAATCCTTAGTGAATCTCCGATAATAGCTAGCAAGTCCAAGAAAACTTCTAATCTTAGTCACCGTCTCTAATCTCTTCCAGTTATTAACAGCTTCGATCTTATCAAGATCGGTTGACAAGCCCTTCTCTGAAACCACGTGACCAAGAAACTTAACCACTTTCTTCCAAAAATAACGCATGGAAAACTTCGCCTTCAGCTGATGCTGCCTCTACGTCTCAAGCACTACCCTTAGATGATCTTCATGCTCTCTTTCATCTTTAGAGTATACTAAAATGTCATCTATAAATACCAATATGAACCTATCTAAGTACTCTCAGAAAACTTGGTTCATCAAGTTTACGAAGAAAGCTGGTGCATTCGTTAACCCGAATGGCATTACTAACCACTTGTACGAACCATACCTAGTCTGAAAGGCTGTTAACTGAATACTATCATCTACCACTCTTAACTGATGGAAACCCGTCGCCAAATCCAATTACGAAAATATTTTGGCTCCACACAACTGAACAAATAGATCGTCAATTCTCGGCAAAGGATACTTATTCTTGATCGTCCTCTCGTTCAACTTACGATAGTCGATACACCTCCTTAACGACCCATCTGGTTTCTTCACGAACACCGCAGCTGCACCCCAAGGCGAACTGCTAGGTCTAATAAAATTTCTCCCTTCCAGATCCACTAGTTGCACCTTCAATTCTTTCATCTCGGTCGGTGTCATCCTGTTAGGTTGTCTACTTATAGGTTCTGCTCCTGGCACAAGATCTATCCGAAACTTAACGGCTCGTTTCGGTGGTAATTCTGTAACTGGCTAAAAAACATCTGCAAATTCTCTTGCTACACCAACTTGACTTAACTTTTCTTCTACTTCGATAGCACTCAACAGAGCACAAGCACTCCAGTCAGAATCCTCCATTGAGAATATAATTCGGTTATGACTATTAGGGTGTCTCAGTGATGTTTTCCTATCTCGGCAAAATATCCTAGCCTCATATCTACCCAACTAGTCCATACCCAAAATGATCCCGAAATCTACAAAATCAAAAACATACAAACTGCATGTAAACTTATGACCTAACAAATCAAGTTCTATCTGGTCACATCTCATTCCCAGAGTTGCATACCCTCCTATTGAATTCGCAACCCTTAAGGAAGTAACAAGGTATGTGGGTTCTAAACATAACATATCAATGAAACATTGAGATATAAATGAATGTGATGCACCTGTATCAAATAGTACCCTAATTGGATCACAGTCTTTCCTTTCTCAGCAACAGTTGGCCTAGTAGCCGATGGTCCAACAGCAAAGACTTTTCCCTTGTCCGCCCTGATTGGCTTTGGATACTGATTCCTATAATGCCCCACTTGGTCGCAGTTAAAGCACTTCACACCCTTCTTGTCCATGGTCTTCTTCCCCTTGCCAGTTCTGCATTCATGAGCATAATGACCCTTCTTTTCGCACTTAAATCAAACCAAATTAGCCTTTTCCTTCTTGGCAGCTTCTCCCTTCTGGGTTCCTTTCTTCTAAAGAACTTCCTCTTCTTGCTGAGGGAACTCTGGTTTTCAACCAGCTTCTCCTTCCTATAAGTAGCAAGCATCTCCTCATGTCAGATTGCCATTTCCACAACAACATTACAAGGATCATGAAGATGTGGCAAGGTCGCACTAGTAATCTCGGGTCTCAGTCCCCGAATAAACTTCTCATTTCTCTTGATGACGGTGTCAATAGTGGCATACCTATACCTGGATAACTCATCAAACTTTGCAGCATAAACAATCACCGACATCTCGCCTTGCACCAAGTCCATGAACTTCCTCAACAATGTAGACTTAGCAACTTTAGACAAAAACCTTTCCTCAAATCTTCTATGGAATTCCACCCAAGCCAATTCTTCCTCAGGAACTCCGGCAGTAACACTATTCCACCAATGAAGCGCTGCTCCCTGCAACTGCCTAGCGGCTAGTCTCCTCTTCTGCTCATCATTCAATCCTAAGTCAGCGAAGATTCTCTCACATTGCAACAACCAATTCTCAACTTCTATGGCATCCTCCATTCCCACAAACGGGTTCCCACCAAGACAGGTGTAATCTTTGCTCAATTTAGCATAGTTGTTTCCAATTGGAGCCACGTGATTAACACCTCCAACATTTCAAGCCACTCCCAGCTGCTCCAGCCTGCATCAAATTGATGAAGAACTGATACATCATCCTCATATCTACTAGCGCATTTCCAGCACCTACATTGGCATCTGCATTTTGATTAGCATTTGCCTGTCGACCCGGTTCCTCCTAGTATGTGACGACCTGGAATTTTAGGATATTTGAAATGGGAATATTTAATTGATTTTAAATATTTAACGGTGAATTTTTGACTTGAATTTCAAATATCACTATCTATTGGATAATTTAATTATTAAATTAAATAATTTGAAGTTGGGTAAAATGTTGAATCTGGAGTTTTAAGCTTGCTAAAAATAGTTAGAAGGCTTGGAAAATTCATATTAATAATATTGAAGGTGATAGAACTTTTTAAAGTGAATTTGAAAGTGATTCGTTCGGTTTTAAAAATATATCGTTTAAATCGATATTTAAAAATAGCCTTCCGAGGCACAGTCTCGAAATTCGATGAAACCTATTCCATTGGATCCGTAATATTGTATTATTATCGGATTTCGAATTTCGCAGTGATTGGAATTGTTGTGTGAGCGTACGACATATAAACGCGCTGAAATTTATATCGAATTCAATATAATAACTGGGTCCAAAAAGCTATCTTCTCCATACGACCGAATTAGGACTCGAGACCTTTTCCATTTCATTCGGAATAGGGGTATAACATTATAAACGCCTAGCGACATGCCTCGATAGGAGGTCAAGTTTTAAGTTGCATTTATCGGAACGATTTGAATTTGAATTTAAATTGAATATTTATACTAGTCAACTGCAGTTGAAATTATCTCACATCAACTCTTTTCCAAGTCTTTTCTAAAGCATTGTAGCATGTGTAACAAACACGCCACGTTCTCTTCAACATCGTGTCCCCTCTTCCATCACGCAACATTCCAGAACACGCTTCCCTCTTTTTATATATCCAGCCGAGTCTTCTACTTATTCTAAAATCAAAAGACAATAAAAATCAATGGCCGAATCTATTTTCTTCCCTTCCTCAATCAACAGCAAAGAGATGAAATTCCCTTCGCAATCATATCCCCTTGAATCGAATTACTCATTCAATAATCGATTCTCAGAAAATAAATGAAGCCGTGATTTTGGGGGTTATTTAGCTCATTCGATAATCTCATTCCATTCGAACGCGGAAAGAAAAAAAGGGGAGATTGTTCTAACGAATCACCAGAGGAAGCAGTGGGTTCGATTTTTTTCTCTCGAGAGGGAGCGATTCGAATCGCGACTTCATGGAGTTTGGGAAGGCATGTCCATTGGATCGGTCGCGAGTACGACATCATGTCAAGGGGGTGGCGGCGTTGGATTGTTCGTGAGTAGGCAAGTGATCGTGGTGTCTGCAGCAAACATCGGTGAGCTCGAGGTGGAGTTGTTCACGATAATGGTCGAGGCAGCTTCGAGGAGGGCCGCGAGGCAAGGGTGCCATTTCAGTCGTCAGTGAGGTATTGCTATTTTCTTCAATTCAAATTAAATTTATAAAATGCGTATATGGTGAATTTAGATTTTGGGATCTGTATAACGATTCTGGCTTAT
Organism: Allium fistulosum; assembly: GCA_030737815.1. Taxonomy (NCBI): domain Eukaryota; kingdom Viridiplantae; phylum Streptophyta; class Magnoliopsida; order Asparagales; family Amaryllidaceae; genus Allium; species Allium fistulosum. The sequence continues at coordinate 282,957,593 of CM060904.1, read as the reverse complement.
ATAAATGTACATACATGTTTCAGTTTACATATATATATATATACACACAAAATCAGAAGAAAAAAATATAATATAAAACCTTGCAGTAAAGTATAAGATGATTTTGCCTTAATATAAGGTTTAAAACAAAAATTATATATAGAATTTGGGAGTATAAGAGTATATATAAAAGTTTGATTTTTAAGCTATATATTATTTTTAAATGCAGTTTGAGGGTGGGAAAAAAAATTTATACCTATATACATTTTTATATCTACTGGTTATTTTAAATAATGTATTCTAGTGGTTAATTTGTTTAATAAATTTATTTAATTATTCTAGTTACTAAAAGGATTTTTTTTAAAGGGAAATTATTAGTTTAAATCTAATTAAATTATTAGTAACTTAAATTTGTTAAATGGTAGTGAAATTGTGTGGTTAATTCAAAATGTTAATAAATCGTAAATTGTTTATACAAGGTCTTAAAATCGTGGAGAAACGAGCCGGTTTGGATCGGATTGCAAACAAAAATCAAAGGTGAGTTAATCTCAGTCTTATGGATTGCTATTTAAATTTAAAGAGTTAAATTTAAATAATTGGTTGAATGATTGAATTGATCGAGTGTGATATATATTATATAGTAGTATATATATATTGGAGTGATTGATTTTCTCGCATTATATAGCAGATGAGACCCTATGCGCCGCATAATAGCGGATGATATTATATAAACCCATATACCGCGATATTCCACCTCGAAGTGGAATTGGTATTGTGCTAACATCTGTGGATGTAGGGAAACAGGTTGGAGGGATCCAACTGGATTCCTCAAAAATTTATTTAGATTGTTTAATATTCTGTGTTATGAATATTTGATATTCTGTGATTAATTATATTGATAATTGGAATATTGAATGCTATGGTTTGTTTGAATATATTTTGGTGCACCGAGTTACCAAAATATATAGAATTGGATTTTTGAAAAGAAAATAAAGGAGTGAAATTTTAAGTAAAATAATTATATAGAATTTGAATAAATTTGAGAATGAATTGGAAAAGAATAAAAGTGATTTTAAAATTCTAATAAATAAAATTCCTAGTATGGAAAAGGGAATTTGAATAAACAGAGGAATAATGAATTTTAAAACTTAAGTGATATTATTTAAAGGAATAAAGAATTTATTTAAAATTCAAGATTTAAATTTAATTAAAAGGGAAAAAGAAGGAATTCGAGAAATCTGGAATTTAAATTTTCAGTTTAAAGATTTTAAATCATAACAAAGAAATAAAATCTGAAAGTTAATGGATTTTGAAATAAATGGAGTAAGTAAGGAAATTTATTTCAAAGTGAAGTAAATTGGAAATCAATTGTAAATTGATTTAAGTGTTTGGAATTGGAATTTAAAAGAGAAGTGAGATTTTGGAATTTATAAACTGGGTTTATAAAAGTGAAGTAATATATCGGTGGATATTTGGAAGAATAAATTCACGGTGGGAATTTATTAAAGGAATGGGTAAATTTGGTTAAAAATAAATAGTGATTTATTTTTAAAAGATGTGAAAGGGAAGTGTATTTTCCAAGATAGCAAGTACGTTTTCAAAGCAAATTTTTAAGTATAAGTTAAAAGTTTTAAGGATTGTTTTAAAAGCATGTTTTAGAAAATTTATTATTTTTTAAACGTTTAAGTTTAAAGTAAGTATTTTCCAAATTTATTTAGTAGTAATTATTTAAAGGTGACTGGGTATTATGTTTTAAAAGATAAAAAGTTAGTTTTATATTTTATAAAGTAGTTTTATTTTAAATATTCTTAAAGTATATATTTTTTTGAATAAAGTATTAAAGTAGTTTTTAATTTAAATGTTTAAAGTATATTTTATAATAAAGTGTTTTTAAGTTATTTTTAAATCTAAGTATTTGTACTTGGTGATTTCAGTGGAAATAGAAATTATTTGGGAAATTTATTCCATGAGAGAATGACGGTTTGAAACTGTTTTCAAAGGGTTAAATGGTGGAAATGCGAAGATATTTGAGATAAATAAATAATTTGGGGAAAATTATTGTGGCTTGATGATTGGTTTTGAATGTAATTGATAGTTAAATAACCGACTATCAATATTGGCCAATGCGCTGATCGTTTCGAAGAGACCGGGATCGGGATTTATTTTCCGAAAACCACTTCGATCCGGTTTGTACGTTTTCGTGGGGAAAACGAGTTTTGAATCGAAGATGGAGCAGTGAAGTGCAAGGGCTAGTCGCTACTAATCCTGAGGGTGATTCCAAAATGGATGTAGTAGGAGTAGTGCCTTCGGTTCCGTTCGAACCCGGAACGGACTTGTATGGATGAATGCTTTCGGAACATCGTCAGGTGGACGATGAGCATTCTAAGTGATATGTTCTAAAAAGGTAACGCTTAGCCACAAGCCTCATCAACCGGGAATGACTGAAAATCAGCGGTTATGCAGCAAGGCTATGTGGGTAGCGCCCATTAGGGTGAGGTCATCCCTGTCTGGATGTCCCTTTATATTTCGGCTTAGTGGTGCGGTTGCTGATCCCAACCGTGGGGTGATCTTACTCGGAATTACCCTTAGGTAGTTCCAGTCTTGTGTTGCAGGGGATCGGGCGTGGTCCTCGGTACGCTGATCTAGACCTGGTGCTGTGACAGGTGGTACCCCAGTGCCTAGTCATTAGTTGGAAATTCATTCTCCCTACGTGCCTTTACGGTTTTGTTTGTATACCTATTAGCTGGAATTTAATAGATGTAACAATTTCGGCTATTTGAATAAGTATTTGTATATATACACTATTATAATATCAGAGGATTTTGATAAAAAAGTGTTTTGGCTATCGTAAGGTAAAAACCCGACATGTTTATTTGTGGCGTGGTCTTACGAGATGCTTTTGATTTCAAAGGGTTTGGAAAACTTTAATAATCCAATTGAGTGTGTTTTCTCACGCTGGTTTTCCATACTGACTCGGGTGTTATTTTATTATAATGCTCGGGTCAGACCGAGTATTACAGATACAGGATATGATGCGGTGGAGCTCAGAAGACGAGCTGGATGGTTTGACGTATCACGCGTATATGATGTATATTCCGCTGTGTTGTGTATGTTGTGTATTATGTATGTGGGACAAGTTATTATAACTGTCTTGAATTGTGATGTTGATTATATTGTACTCTGATGTTGTATTCTGGTGATGTGTGTATAAACAGATATAGTTTCTTTTCTATAAAGATCAGTTATTATCTATTATATTTTAAATCCGCTGCAATATGAGATTCTGTTGTGTTGTTTTATTTTCTTCTGCCTCCTTCTTCTTTAACCCTAATGGTTCGTATTTCCATTCACTTTGAGTCGATATGTTGGAAAATAGTGTCGATTCAAGGGGTACGGGTTTGCGGGTCATCACACTTGGTATCAGAGCTTAGGCTGGTGATAACCTTGGCTCTGGTGGGAATTACTCATTGAAATAGAGTCCATAGTACTCTAGAATGAGTTTGACTGTATTGATAGATATGAGCGCGTATTTGTAAGTGAATATAAAATGGTTTTATATTGTGTTGATTGGTTTGTTGAGTAGTTTATGGATTCTGGTCAATACGAGTAATTAACGTTATTGATAGGGATCTCTAAACACTTGAATAGAACAATTCGACATAATATGGTTTTAAAATGGGTAAATGAAATAATTTTGCCCAAATTATTTTTGTATATAAAGGAAATAATTTTTGTAAATTATTATAGTGTTTGGATGCTTGGTTGTTAGGAAGTGATAATATTAAATTATTATCATTATTGTGTAGAAATTGAATAAGAGATTGAAAATTATAACCAAAATTAAGGAATAAATTTATATAACAGAATGGAATTTGTAAATGTGAATTATAAATGTGATTTATAATAAAATAAAATTCCAGAATGATATTTGAATATGAATTGAAAAGATTTGGGATTCGAAATTTTGGAAACAAAATTCCTTTGAGTTTGAAAATGGTTTTCAAGGGTTTTGAAGGAATAATAGTGATATTATTTTGAGAAATATTTTGAGTTGAATTCAAAATCTGGTGAGGTTTGGAATTTAAAAATATTTGAAATGCTTTTGATTGGGATAAAGGCACTAAACTCTCTACGGTCGCTGGAAAATAATTCCGATGATGATCGCGACATCATCGATGTTCATTTTCGAGTTTCCCAGAGAGGAATTGCTACCTGGATGTTTTGGATTGGTGTTTGTTTGCAAAAACTGGGTTTTGGTTTTGGAATTCAAAGAAATAGTTGGTTATACCAAAGGATTTTGGATATAATTGATTTCAAAAGTGATTTTGAAATGTTGCTTAAACTCTGGGAGATAGTTTAAATTGCTTATGGAATTTAAATAAGTCCGAACTTAAGGAAGTTTAAAATTTAAAATGGAAATTATAGAATTTTTTCCCAAGGAACTAAAGAAGCATAAGTCTAGAAATAAACTTTTTATTTAGATTTGTAAATTGAAAGTGGGAGTAAACTAATTTGGAATAAATTAGAAATTGAATATGCTAGTGATATATGGGAATGGAACCCAATTTGGTAAAATAGAAGTTGAATTGTGAAATAAAATCGGGTTATAAATAAAATTCAACTTGGATTAGGAATGAATTAAATGTAAGTGGAAATGTTTTCAAATGAAATGAAGTTGGATTTGGATAAAGATGGTTTGAATTGCAAATTATATCCAGGTGAGTAGAAATAAATTGAATGGCCTTGTTATTAATAAAATGAATTCAAAAATAAATTATGAATGCAAATTAGAATTTATAATAGATTGAATGAGTATACTAATTGAATTAAATTTGTAAAATAAAATGGAATTGAATAAAATTCTATGAATTGATAGAAGTAAACAAAATTGATATTTGAATCAATTGACATGAATATGGGTTGTTTGGAATTATAAATGAATTGGAGGTAAGTAAGTGAGTTGTACATCACTTAAATTGAATGCAAGGGTAAGAAAGCGAGTGATAGCAATTGAATTGGTGATTGAAACCTTGTTAATTACTTATAAGTGTTGTTTGGTATGTATGGATTATGAAATCCATGTATTAGCTTTGTAAATGCAAGTGAAATATTGAAAATTGCATATATTTGGCACTTACATGTTTGAATTGAGTTAGTACATGTACAGGAAAGCCGTTTGGTTGGTTTTGATCGCGCAAAATGATAAATAAATAAGCCGCTTGCTTAAAAATGCTAAATAGAGATACGCCTACGCAATAAAAGATAGGAAATATGAACTGTTGTTTGCGTTTTGTTTTCCGACCATGTGGGTCGATGTATATATATTTATATCTCTTGTCAAATTGCAAAAGCTCCTCCGTACAAAGGAGACTCTGCCAAAATTTTCTGGAAATTTTGGGAGTTAGAATTTTTTTAAAATTTTCACTAACGACAAATGATTTAAAATTTGTAAGAAAATAGAATTGAAACTGAATATTGAAATCTAATTTAAAATTATGTATGTAAAGTAAGGTGAAATCGAAGAAATTGTTCGAAGGAACTAAAGGAAGAAAAAGTGTGCAAATAAACTTTTATTTGAGATTATAAATAAATTAGTAAGTGAAACTAATAAAAGGAAATGGTTAATTAAATATGGGTTGAGATAAGGTGAATAAAATTCAATATTCAAAGTTTAAAGACAAATTGAATTCAAGTAAAATTGAGAAAGAAAATCTGAATGAAAATTGGGAAAAAGTATTTAGATTTGAAATAATTTGTAAATTGAAGCAAATTGAATTGAAATGGAATTGTGTAGGCAAAGTGAATAGGAATGGATATAAACTTCAATAGTGAAGTGTATCGAGCCGCTATTTTGGACCATTCGCATCCATTATAAGTGTATAGGTAGACACTCATGCCGGAATTGAATTGCTCAAAATACCGCACTGTTAATTTAAATTGGCAAAACTGAACATATACAGTAAATAAATAATCACAGATCACAGACACAGAGTAATAATTGCAGCGGAAATAAAAGAGATAGTAGTTCATCAGAGTTACAACAGAAGAGTAATACGATACATCAGATACAAATCAGAATACATCACTGGAATCATCGAATACTGAAAGCAGAATAGATGGCTGGATCTTCAAGCAAAGCTCCAACTTCAAAGGCGAGTCTCGAATACTGGTACACTCAGTCTGACCCGAGCGTAAAGCAAAACACAAGACACTCGAGTCAGGATTAACATTCTTATATTAATAAATCCAACTCAAGTGAAATAGCAATTGAAATACAAGTAACTCAAAGGATGTTTGGAATAACCATCCTTTAAGGATCCGTTAAACTATCTACTATGTAGTAGTGTACGATAAGTAGATAATGTCTATCAGTAATATAAAAGATATCAAAATAGTGTTAAGTCATGGCCCATTCCACCCTTAACACATTTTTATTCCCAAGAGCATATACAAGACCGTAGTTTCCCCAAAACCGGAAGTCACCAGAGGGCAATCCATATACTAAAGGTACAAACCAAAATCGTAGTGGTCGCGAATAAAGGGATACAAGTATGACAAGGCACATGAGGCAATACCCAAGGTAGTGATACTACCGTTTGCCTGATCCGGACTGGTGAGAACGCAACGCCGCAGCGCCCGTAACACCGTGAAACAACACTCCCAAAATCAAGGGTGCACCAATCGACAACAAGTAATGAGTAGTTCGAAGAAATGTGTTCACTTGAGGTAGCTAATCCTCCATTGGCCCGGCACGGCTCTTGTTTTAGTCATTTCCAATTTGACACAAGTGTCAAGGCTATCCATTATCGTTCTCTTTCTTCAGTCATCACGTACATCATTCCAACCACTTCATTCTGGATCACCACTAAAGTGGTTTCGGTTTAGATAGAGAGTATATCCATATCTGATCCCGGTCTCTTTAATAACTACGTCTTATTACACCGATTGGTCGGTTTTTATTTCAAAACCAAATCAATTTCAATTTCAAATAAATTTGTAAACCAACATTTCATTTCTCTTTCGAAATCAATTTCCAAATGTTATCCCGCATTTTGGTCAAAGCCGGAATACCACACAAATCGACAAGAAAGGATGGATATCAGGGTTGGAGTTCACTTGGAAACAAGGCTGCAATGGATATCGTCAAAATTTGGCCGAGCACCGATCAGGACGGAATCGATTGGAGATGATGATGAGGACTAGGAGAGGCTACATTTCAAATTTCAGGTTAATCGGAGTTCGTACACACAAAATATGAATGGATTAAAATACACAAAGCACGGTTCGAATAGATGTACTTCGCATCGATGGATGCTGGTTCGAATCGATGAAGGTTCAAATCGATTGAAGTTCATCGCACTTCGTATCGATACGGTTCGTATCGATGAAGATTGATTCAGTCGTTTGCTCTAGGACAACATGTTCGAATCGATCAAGACAGAGTATAATGCTCCGAATCGATGAGGTCAAGGAGAGTTCGAATCCATCGGGTTAGGGTATGTTCGAATCGATCGATTCGACGAGATCGATTCGAAGCATGCTCCTAGGATCGATACGAATAAGATCGATGGATACGAATTGGAAGTATGCACAAGTCAGGGAAACACGCACATAACTTGATCGAGTCGAAGGAGATGGACACGAAGTAATGGATTCGAATCACGGATGTGAACTGGACACAAGGTATGGATGCGAAGCGCGTATCCAGGAAAGAAGCGTTCAACACGGCAAAAAAGGTGGATCAGCCCTGGGATTTCGCGACACGTCATCGATGCGCACGTGACCGATCGAGTCGAAGGAAGTGGATTCGAACCAATGGATTCGAACGCAACAGCCCTCACTAAAAACCACAACTTGAATCGATCATATCTTGAGATCTACAAGTCCAAATGGTATGAAATTTTTAGAGGAGCTTGCAAACATGTTGAGGAATGTTCTCACCAAATTTCACCTCAATTGGACAATTTCTTGATCGATTCGAACGTAGCTTCGAATCGATCCCAAAGTGGGCCCGGATTTCCAGAAAGCGGGCATGTGGGCCCCCTCACGTGCCAGAACTGGTCTCCCTTCAATTTAGGCGAAATATTAGCCTCCTACACCTATAAATAGACCCCTAGGTCATTCAGAAAGGAGGTCGGATAATTTGGAGAACTAAAGAGCTCCCAGACTCTGCCAGATTTACTCCAGATCACCATTGCTGCCTTAGATTCAGATTATAATCATAAAGTCTATTGTACTATGCAGTAGGAAATTGTAATCTTCAAACATCAAGCAATAAAACCATAAAAACCTTGGAGTGGACGTAGGCCGGAGATAGCCGAACCACTATAAATCGTGTGTCACTGTTCATTATTCCTGGATTGCTGTTTGTTATTTACTTAGATTTGATATTCGTGTTTGAATATTGCTGATTTATATTCATACACTGGTGCTTTCACAATACTTGGGGTTTGTGACCATTTTTGGCGCAAACACTTTGGTTTCACTGAGAAGGACTAGCACCCGCTACATCGGATTGAAGTTTAGATTTGAAAGACAATGACTCGACAAACAAGTAGAAGGCAAAGAGCTGAGAGAAGCCAACAGGGAGGAAGTCAAGAAGCATCCTCTGGTGCTGGAGAAGGACAAGCTTCGATCTACATTACCAGAGGCGAAATGGAAGCTATGGCGAATTCATTACATGAGAGGTTGCTGAAGAGTCAACAGGATATGATGCAGACTTTCTTCGAGCAAATAAGAGCTGCAGGAACACAGAACCTTGGACCAACTATAGCGGCTGCAAATGCGGAACAAGGAACTAGGGTTGCGGAACCCAATGGAGGACAGAATACAGAACCGGAAGGCAATCAACAAGGGCTTGGGGCAGGCCCGCAGGATCCAACGCAGAAGGACCTTTGGAAGGAGTTCAGCAGGCTAGGGCCAACGTCGCGGCTAATGAGCCACATGAAGAATATGTGCCGGAGTTCCGTCGAGAGCATGGGGGGCAACCCCTAACAGGCAACGCTTGATTAATGGAAATCATTAGGAAGACTATGCGTGGAGGTTTGACCAATAGAGATTTGGAAGGAGTGAACAGGAGTCCGTTCGCTCGGGAAATCAGGATAGCTCAGAATCCACCTAAGTTCAAGTTACCTAGCGTGGAAGCGTATAATGGCAAGGCTGACCCGACTGATCACTTAATGAGATACACTAGACACATGGAAGTGCTGGGGGCATCGGAGGAAGTGATGGCTAGATGTTTCCCTTTATACTTGACAGACCTAGCGGCAATGTGGTTTAGGCAGCTGGAGGAAGGATCTATCAGGAATTGGAGGGAATTGGTGGACAGGTTTTTGGGACAGTTTCGGGTTCATATCAAAAGACCTAAGAACGTGATGACGTTAACATCGGTAAAGCAAAGAATGGATGAATCGCTTAGAGCATTTTTAACTCGATTTAATGCGGCGGTTTCTTCGGTGGATCGGCCGGATCCATCGATGGTTTTGATGGCGGCAGTGTCGGGAGTCAGAGAGGATTCAGATTTTAAGGTATCTTTAGTACGAGACCCACCACTGGATCTCGGGGAATTCTTTCACGAAGCTGAAAGATTTCTTCGGCAAGAAGACGCATGTATGGATTTAAAGCTAAAGGGGGTGAATGTGACCGGGGGTGGAGGACCATCCGACGGAAGCTCGGATAAAGATAAAGGAAAAAGGAAGCTGGACGAAAACTCTAAAAAAGCTAGGAAGCGATGGAAGGATCCAAGGTTTTCCACATACACAGAATTAAACGAGACACTAGAGAGGATATACATGGAAACTCGGAATCGCCTTCCTTACCGGAGGCCGGCTAGGAGAGAACCATCCGAGCGGGAGAGGGCATGAGGAAAGCATTGTCTCTTCCACGATTTGGACGGGCATGATACCAACAGCTACAGGCACCTAAAGGACATAATTGAGGAGCATGTGAGGAATGGACAGTTGAGGCAGTATGTTGGGGCTCGGAATGCAGCAGTGGAGCAGGAGCAACCACCGCCTACCTCAAACCATGAGGATATGAGGCACAGGAATAATGGTCGATTGGTCATCAATTGATCAGGATAATATGAAATAAGTAACAAACCATTGGCGAGCAACCGAGTCATTTACACATGTATGGGGACGGAGATAGCCCCTAGGCATGCTCTGAGTGATGATAAACTGCAAAGCCATGGTTTGCGAAATATGTCTTTTGTTTTTGGATTGGACACTTAGTTTTCTGGTTTGGTTTTTGGAGTTTGGATTGAACTCCTGATTTTGCTTGTTTTTATGGTTTTGGCATTCATTCGGATGATTGTTCTCCGTTTTGGATGATGATTCCGATTTTTGATATGGATTTCTGGTTTTCCGATTTGATTTGGATTTTGGATTGGATCTTGATTGGATTCTTTTTGGTTTTTGATAAACGGTCGTCAGGTATGGATTATGCCTGGCAAGGGGTGAGTCGTTCTGCCCGAACGCGGTAAAGTGACTCATTCAGGTCGTCGAGTATGGACTATGCTCGGCAAGGGTCCGGAGTGACCAGGATTCGGCCTAGGACTTAGGCCCCCTATTATCGATTATTGTTTCAGGTCGTCGAGTATGGACTATGCTCGGCAAGGGTCCGGAGCGACCAGGATTCACCTTAGGACTTAAGCCATGGCATTACTTACGTCCAGGGACACTGGACCACGGTCGTCAGGTGTGGATTACGCTTGGCAAGAACCCGGAGAGGTTAGCTCAACGTCCAGGGACACTGGACCACGGTCGTCAGGTGTGGATTGCGCTTGGCAAGAACCTGGAGAGGTTAGCTCAACGTCCAGGGACACTGGACCACGGTCGTCAGGTGAGGATTGTGCTTGGAAAGAGCCCAGAGAGGTTATGGATTTGGATATCGACCCGGAGAGGTCCTGGATTCGGTTATTGGCTATTGGATAAGGATGGATTAGGATTCGGTCGTCGGGTTCAAACGGATATGGATTTGGCTAAGGCTTTGGTTATTGGGTTTGGAGTTGGGCATCGACTCCGAGCAGTCAAGGATGATGCACTTGGATGATATGGCTATGGACTTTGGATATCAAATACGGAACTATTCAAAACACGCCTTCTTATCACAAGGCATGTTTTGGGGGGCAAATGTTATCCCACATTTTGGTCAAAGCCGGAATACCAAACAAATCGACAAGAAAGGATGGATATCAGGGTTGGAGTTCACTTGGAAACAAGGCTGCAATGGATATCGTCAAAATTTGGCCGAGCTCCGATCAGGACGGAATCGATTGGAGATGATGATGAGGACTAGGAGAGGCTACATTTCAAATTTCAGGTTAATCGGAGTTCGTACACACAAAATATGAATGGATTAAAATACACAAAACACGGTTCGAATCGATGTACTTCGCATCGATGGATGCTGGTTCGAATCGATGAAGGTTCGAATCGATTGAAGTTCATCGCACTTCGTATCGATACGGTTCGTATCGATGAAGATTGATTCAGTCGTTTGCTCTGGGACAACATGTTCGAATCGATCAAGACAGAGTATAATGCTTCGAATCGATGAGGTCAAGGAGAGTTCGAATCCATCGGGTTAGGGTATGTTCGAATCGATCGATTCGACGAGATCGATTCGAAGCATGCTCCTAGGATCGATACGAATAAGATCGATGGATACGAATTGGAAGTATGCACAAGTCAGGGAAACACGCACATAACTTGATCGAGTCGAAGGAGATGGACACGAAGTAATGGATTCGAATCACGGATGTGAACTGGACACAAGGTATGGATGCGAAGCGCGTATCCAGGAAAGAAGCGTTCAACACGGCAAAAAAGGTGGATCAGCCCTGGGATTTCGCGACACGTCATTGATGCGCACGTGACCGATCGAGTCGAAGGAAGTGGATTCGAACCAATGGATTTGAACGCAACAGCCCTCACTAAAAACCACAACTTGAATCGATCATATCTTGAGATCTACAAGTCCAAATGGTATGAAATTTTCAGAGGAGCTTGCATACATGTTGAGAAATGTTCTCACCAAATTTCACCTCAATTGGACAATTTCTTGATCGATTCGAACGTAGCTTCGAATCGATCCCAAAGTGGGCCCGGATTTACAGAAAGCGGGCATGTGGGCCCCCTCACGTGCCAGAACTGGTCTCCCTTCAATTTAGGCGAAATATCAGCCTCCTACACCTATAAATAGACCCCCAGGTCATTCAGAAAGGAGGTCGGATAATTTGGAGAACTAAAGAGCGCCCAGACTCTGCCAGATTTACTCCAGATCACCATTGCTGCCTTAGATTCAGATTATAATCATAAAGTCTGTTGTACTACGCAGTAGGAAATTGTAATCTTCAAACATCAAGCAATAAAACCATAAAAACCTTGGAGTGGACGTAGGCCGGAGATAGCCGAACCACTATAAATCGTGTGTCACTGTTCATTATTCCTGGATTGCTGTTTGTTGTTTACTTAGATTTGATATTCGTGTTTGAATATTGCTGATTTATATTCATACACTGGTGCTTTCACAATACTTGGGGTTTGTGACCATTTTTGGCGCAAACACCAAAATTTACGTTTCAAAACTTCCAAATCACCATTTCAAAATCTTATATTTCAATTTCTATTTAAAACAATTCAAATATTGATTCAAGTTCGTATATCAATTTCATTCCGAAATCATTTAAATTAATTTAATTTAACATTCAAATCAATTCCAAATTCATTTATCGATTTCATTCAATATTCATTAAGTAAATTTGCCATTCAAAACAATTTCTAATAAATTTCCAATTCATTAAATCCATTATTTAAATTCAACTACATTATATCAAACTTACAAATTTGATTAAATTAAATTCATCAAATCAAATTCTTTAAATTTCAAGTCTTACATTAATTTCAATAAATCACATTTTATTTCTTGTTCGAGAAATTCAATTCACTTATTTACTTACTTAAATAATTTTCCAAAACTCAATTAATAAAGAAAACTCAATTTCAGTTATTTACGAAGTAAAATTCACTTATTCAAAGGTTCAATTTTACTTATTAAAGAATTCAATTCAATTTGATCATTAAATAATTCAATCTTATTTAATTATTAAATAGTTCAAAACTTAATTATTAAATAATTTCAAAGTTTAATAATTTCAAACTTAATTATAATTCCAAACTTAATTATTAAATCATTTCAAAGTTTAATAATTTCAAACTTAATTATAATTTCAAACTTAATTTTTAAATCATTTCAAAGTTTAATAATTTCAAACTTAATTATAATTTCAAACTTAATTCAATCATTTCTCAAATTAAACAACATTCTTTCATCAATTACATTGTTAATATTATGTTTCAGATTATTGAATATTAACAATTTCCTTTCATTAAACTTCAAATTTCAACTTCATTTCAAAACCATATTGTTTAATAAAATCTTCATTTATTTTTAAATCAAATTATTGACCAATCGGGTTTTATTTAATTCTCTATCCTAGGTCAAAATTCAATTTGGGTATTTATCATTTCAACCCGATTCCAATTCAATTCAACATCAAAACATAGCAAAGGGAACTTGCAGTGTGATAACTGGGATGGTGTCAAAGTAAATAAACAAGCAATAACAACAATCAATATCAATCCAATAATCAATTCAAATAATCCCGAAATAATCGTATTAATTCACATCGTTGTTTGTGCGAATTAATATAATTATTTCTAGAATCTACACTATCATTTCATGTAGATTAAAGATTATTACATTACGGTTCTTCACTTGTCATCTATTTACAATTTCATACATCATCAATTTAACAACATACATTCAGTGGTTCAAAGTGTAATTAAACAAATCCTACGTGTCAATAAATTTAACAGTTAAAGGGGTCATATTATACAAATGTCAGTTAATCAAATTTAACATTTAACTATCCTATATCAAGTCCAATTGCATACTATTTATCATTTTAACATTAACAATTTAACGTCCAATATAAACATCAACAATCAATCAATTATCAGCCAAACTGTATTATCATCGCATAAATAATTAACAGATTATGGTGTCAGATGTCACAGGTGAACTGATATAGGTAATAGCATATATAACAGTGTAATTAACTAACAGCAGCATATTTCAATTGTCATTTCAATTGAAATCAAATTTAATAAATAAAAGAACATTAATCGTGAGTGATTGCTCACCTTTTGAGGCTAGAAAGATTTTGAAGATGACACAGGTGCGCATACGGAACAGTGACAGGCTAGGAATGACTGCGACAATACGATATTGGAATGATAAGTCAAATAGGCACGAGATTTGATGAAACAAGTTATATATACATATATATAAATTTAAAGATCAATTTAAACATATTTAAAAATAAATATATATTTTAATTTCAAATTAATACTAAATAGAAACATATAAAATATCTATATATATTTGAAAAGACCAAATTCACATACAACCTACACAAAAGCAACCAGATCATGTATACCACTAATATAAGATTTACATACTTAAAACATCTATAAGTTACAGATTTTGTGATTTGTATAGACTCACTTCATAAAATAGAACGGCAGCCTCCCCTTTATAATGTAGTATATATAATATTACTTTTAATACTGTTTCTTCCACCACATAACAGTATTATATATTTATAGGCTTACCAATTAAAAGTCCAAGTTATTAAACAAATATATATATGTTAAAAATCTTTATACATTTTTAAATCAAATATAGATCTATATAATATAATATTAAAACACTCACATATGCGGACATCTATTTGTACTAGCCAATATAATTATACCAGAGCCTACAACATACTTTACATCCTTATTTACTTTATACATAAAAATAGAGCTAGCTGGCAACTTATAGTAAAATCAAATGTAAACAAAGAAAAGAAAAATAGTACTTTATAAAGCAAAGGACAAGATCATCGCTTATACTATATATAAAACATTGCCTATATTATTATCACACCGCTTCAATCAGAACTCCAATATATATTAGTTGCAGGGTAAAGGTCTTATATGTAAACCACTTAAATATTTAAAATAAATGTTTATACGTTACTTACTGTATAAACAATAAACTAACATATATGCTCTAAGATATATATGCGCGCACTAAAACTTTATCATTTAACAACTATATTTATACAAAGTTGACAGCCGCTCAAACAAATGCAGACCCTTAGCAATAACAATATATACATTCAAACTTAAATATGCAGACAATTTATATATACAGAGTTGATATCTAAACATATATATTCTAAAACAGATTATAATTATATGTAAACATATCACATTTTCATAGAATCAGTAAAGACTATATATATATAACTGAATAAAATGAAATATTTATATCTATATACTTTTACAGACTTTATATAAGGTCAGCCGTCTTACATATACAGGCATACAGGTACATAATACAATTATATAAGACTTGTATATAAGCAACAGCAACTCAATTTACAAAATATATATATATAATACTAAAGCATAATATTATATACCTTAGAATCAAAGGTAGGTAGCTTGGTAAGAAACTGCTGCTTGCAAGGCTGGTGGTGGCTTTCAGGGGACGTCGGAGCGGCTGTCGAGGGGGATTATGTGAGGGGAGAGCGGAGCTTGGTGGTTGGTGATGGGCATTTGGAGTTTTGGATGAGGGTGGCTCGGTTTAGGTGGAGAGTGGGTCAGCGGATCATGGTCAAGAAGTGGAGGAGTTCGACAAAAGTGGAGTGATGGTACGGCCGGGCTCAGGTGGTGCAAGGCGGAGGTGAAGGTTGGACGGAAGGGTCTGCTCTCCCGGCGAGAGGAGGAGGGGAGAGGATGATGACAGGCTTCGCCGTTGAAGCCACGCGTGGAGGAGGGGAAGCCGAAAATAGGAAGTGGGCTCGGTTTAAAAGCGGAGGGGTGTTTCTCAGGTGAGGGTGAAAGGAGAGGACGGGTTTCGGGTGGCCGTGGAGGCGCTGTCGTGGTGGGTGAGGCTGCCGAGTTAATTGCGGAGGAGATGGGGCGAGCAACGTGGTGGTCTCGGCAATGGGAAAGAGAAGGTGTAAGATTCCCAAGCTTAGGTGTTAGCAGATGGAAGGGGGGCAAAAAAAATGAATCTTGAAGAGGCAAATGAAACAGGAGAGATGTAGAGGCACGTGCATTAAATGGTAATGAAAAATGGAATTGCAACAAACAGACTATACTTGAATCCAGAAATAAAATAATTTGTTATGGGGAATAGAAAAGTTCAAAAAGCTGATATAATAATTTTTGAAGACTGTTTCCAATATGACTTTACTCCTTTTCAATTCCAATGAACAGGTTATATTAAAAGGTGCAGGGAAAACAAAGGGTTTTTTTTAAATAAATCGTACCGGTATGGACATCCGTTTTACGGATTTCGTGTCGTACCGAACTTCGAAACACAGAATCGAATACGCCATAGAGATCAGTACGACGAGACAATCAAAGCGGTATACTGATATCAGTGATTTGATTTGAATTATAAAAATTCGAATTTTCCAACTGGCGGAAAATGCAAGAAAAACACTGAAAAATAAGATCGACGGAGCCAAAGATGTCCGAATTTGGAAAAACGACAAACTGACATCTTGCTCGGAAGATGGTTTAGAATTTTTCTATGTAAAAATTTTTAGGTTTCGGAAACATTTTATTTTCATCGCTTTTTAACTGATTTAAATTGAAGTAAATTTACGCGTGAAATAAACTTTCATATTTTCGGACGAAAATTTACCAGTTGCTATGTTTAACTAGACGCATTCCAAATATCAAATTTATATTTCAAAATTTTATCGTTTAAAATTTCACAAAATTTCAACTAATTACGTTATTAAAACAGTTGAAATTTACGGGTCGTTACACTCTCCCCCACTCAAAACTTTTCGTCCCCGAAAAGGAACGAGGTAGGAGAATAGAAACAACCAGAAAGAAAAACAGATTTGAAACACAAAATAACAATTAATTTAAACCATATAAATTCAAATTTAAATTAATTGATATTCAATAATTGATTTAATCCATTTGATTTCACTAAAATCAATATCAACTATTTCTAAATTCATTATCTTATTATCCAATTATCTTCAAATTTACAATTTCTAAAACCATAAATTTGAGTAGTCTTTTATTATAATCATATTTTTTTTCCAGCAATTTAAATTCTTCTTTATTCCAAATTATTGTTAAATTTATTCTACTTAATATATCTACTCACATATATTTAACCCATATAAATTAATTTAAAACATAAAAGTTTCGATTTAATTTAATTTACATCTATTAATTTCTTTTAAATTCAAGGTATTTTCATATGTTGATCAAATTTCAATTTATTAATTCTTTCAAAACAAATTTATTACATTATTAACTGAGTTTTTACTTATTATCCTATCTAACTCTATTAACATTTTTATGATCAAAATTTAGTGTATAACATTTATTATAAACACTCAAATTTTATTTATAAATTCAATTTATTTTATATATTATCCAATTACATATTCAACTTCTGAATGATTTAGGTAAGTTGTATTAGAATGCAGTTGAACAATATACAAATAAAATTTTCCCAATTCAATTTATTCAAGTTTAAATATTTATTCCAAATTTTGGTTTTATTTATAATTAAAATCATCCTTTAACAAAATTTAAGAATTAGATTTCCGATTAACTTTAAACAATTTAGAGGTATATATAATATTATTTATATCAAATCAAATTAAATTTTAAAATAAGATACCCATATATATATATATATATATATATAAAAATCAAATTATACTGAAGAAATTCAAATCAAAATATTTTTCAGACAAAACCGTAGCAAAGCTACAGAATGGTTTCTCCACTTCGAAACTCGAAAATGAATGTCGATGATGCGGCCACCATCACCGAAATTATTTTCCAGCGACAAAGAGAAGAGCGCTGATTTCAACATTTTAAAATTCTTTGGAAACGATTTCTATTCGAAAATACTTCCAATAATATATCCTTTAAAATTTTAAAACCAAAGTTCGAAATCACCGGAAACTAAATTCTCAAATTTCTGAATTAAATTCATTTCAAATTCCAAATCAATTTATAAACCGTATTTATAAATTTATTTAGAACAATAAATGATAATCAAATATTATCATTTCAAACAAACAATTTAATTAACCTATTAAATTCCAGAAAATTTTACTTATATTTTCACAATATAATCAAACAAATTTATTTCATTTTCCAATTTGAGAATAATATTGTGTCAGTTTGCTCTGTTCAAGTGTTTTGGAAATCCTATCGATAGCGTTGATCAGACGAATCGATCGGAAACCCAAATCAACATCAACAACACAAACAACACAGCATATATTAAAACATTTATATATTAGTTTACAAATACATTTCTTTGCTCGACGATACAGGAATGAATTTTCAAAATAAGGATAGGGATTCAAATTTTTGCTGACTTAAATCAAAGAGAATTTTGATCTGAAAATAAGTGTGAAACAGAAGATAAGATAATTCAATTACCACAATAGGGAGATGGATGAGTTTGTAAAGGGGTGAACCTATCTTCGAATCAAAAGATAAGATGATTAAATAACAAAATAGGGCAATGGATAAGTTTATATAAATCGGGGAAACCTTAACCGGGTCGACCGTGACTTCGAGAATGAGATCAATGTAGAATTTCGAGGTGAATCCACACTTGATCTCAAGAAATAGAATTCAAGTATAGCAGGAAATAGATAGCATCGTAAACCGATGATACAGGAATCTCCGGTAAATCAATGCCTAGTGTAAAGGAGTTTCACCCCTTTACAAATCATTCGAAAATTGGCGAGACCGCCGATCTATTATAAAGATCATTCGAAGTGGAGTTGTGTGATACTCCAGAATTCAGAAGACGAATAGTGAGGGACACGAATGAATTTCGAAACCGAGGGAACGTTCCAAAATTCAAAGGAATCGAGTCAAAAGGAAGAGATTGAAACTCGAATGAGAGTGATTCTGTAAATACATTTACCCTATATGTTGAGTTTTGCCTAGAGCTACCAAAGCTCTGATACCAACTGTAACGAGCCGCTATTTTGGACCATTCGCATCCATTATAAGTGTATAGGTAGACACTCATGCCGGAATTGAATTGCTCAAAATACCGCGTTGTTAATTTAAATTGGCAAAACTGAACATATACAGTAAATAAATAATCACAGATCACAAACACAGAGTAATAATTGCAGTGGAAATAAAAGAGATAGTAGTTCATGAAGCTACTATATGAATATATAAAATACATCAGAGTTACAACAGAAGAGTAATACGATACATCAGATACAAATCAGAATACATCACTGGAATCATCGAATACTGAAAGCAGAATAAATGGCTGGATCTTCAAGCAAAGCTCCTACTTCAAAGGTGAGTCTCGAATACTGGTACACTCAGTCTGACCCGAGCGTAAAGCAAAACACAAGACACTCGAGTCAGGATTAACATTCTTATATTAATAAATCCAACTCAAGTGAAATAGCAATTGAAATACAAGTAACTCAAAGGATGTTTGGAATAACCATCCTTTAAGGATCCGTTAAACTATCTACTATGTAGTAGTGTACGATAAGTAGATAATGTCTATCAGTAATATAAAAGATATCAAAATAGTGTAAAGTCATGGCCCATTCCACCCTTAACACATTTTTATTCCCAAGAGCATATACAAGACCGTAGTTTCCCCAAAACCGGAAGTCACCAGAGGGCAATCCATATACTAAAGGTACAAACCAAAATCGTAGTGGTCGCGAATAAAGGGATACAAGTATGACAAGGCACATGAGGCAATACCCAAGGTAGTGATACTACCGTTTGCCTGATCCGGACTGGTGAGAACGCAACGCCGCAGCGCCCGCAACACCGTGAAACAACACTCCCAAAATCAAGGGTGCACCAATAGACAACAAGTAATGAGTAGTTCGAAGAAGTGTGTTCACTTGAGGTAGCTAATCCTCCATTGGCCCGGCACGGCTCCTGTTTTAGTCATTTCCAATTTGACACAAGTGTCAAGGCTATCCATTATCGTTCTCTTTCTTCAGTCATCACATACATCATTCCAACCACTTCATTCTGGATCACCACTCCGCGTATAGTTATTAAAGTGGTTTCGGTTTAGATAGAGAGTATATCCATATCCGATCCTGGTCTCTTTAATAACTACGTCTTATTACACTGATTGGTCGGTTTTTATTTCACAACCAAATCAATTTCAATTTCAAATAAATTTGTAAACCAACATTTCATTTCTCTTTCGAAATCAATTTCCAAAATTTACGTTTCAAAACTTCCAAATCACCATTTCAAAATCTTATAATTCAATTTCAATTTCTATTTAAAACAATTCAAATATTGATTCAAGTTCGTATATCAATTTCATTCCGAAATCATTTAAATTAATTTAATTTAACATTCAAATCAATTCCAAATTCATTTATCGATTTCATTCAATATTCATTAAGTAAATTTTCCATTCAAAACAATTTCTAATAAATTTCCAATTCATTAAATCCATTATTTAAATTCAACTTCATTATATCAAACTTACAAATTTGATTAAATTAAATTCATCAAATCAAATTCTTTAAATTTCAATTCTTACATTAATTTCAATAAATCACATTTTATTTCTTGTTAGAGAAATTCAATTCACTTATTTACTTACTTAAATAATTTTCCAAAACTCAATTAATAAAGAAAACTCAATTTCAGTTATTTACGAAGTAAAATTCACTTATTCAAAGGTTCAATTTTACTTATTAAAGAATTCAATTCAATTTGATCATTAAATAATTCAATCTTATTTAATTATTAAATAATTCAAAACTTAATTATTAAATAATTTCAAAGTTTAATAATTTCAAACTTAATTATAATACCAAACTTAATTATTAAATCATTTCAAAGTTTAATAATTTCAAACTTAATTATAATTTCAAACTTAATTTTTAAATCATTTCAAAGTTTAATAATTTCAAACTTAATTATAATTTCAAACTTAATTCAATCATTTCTCAAATTAAACAACATTCTTTCATCAATTACATTGTTAATATTATGTTTCAGATTATTGAATATTAACAATTTCCTTTCATTAAACTTCAAATTTCAACTTCATTTCAAAACCATATTGTTTAATAAAATCTTCGTTTATTTTTAAATCAAATTATTGACCAATCGGGTTTTATTTAATTCTCTATCCTAGGTCAAAGTTCAATTTGGGTACTTATCATTTCAACCCGATTCCAATTCAATTCAACATCAAAACATAGCAAAGGGAACTTGCAGTGTTATAACTGGGATGGTGTCAAAGTAAATAAACAAGCAATAACAACAATCAATATCAATCCAATAATCAATTCAAATAATCCCGAAATAATCGTATTAATTCACATTGTTGTTTGTGCGAATTAATATAATTATTTCTAGAATCTACACTATCATTTCATGTAGATTAAAGATGATTACATTACGTTTCTTCACTTGTCATCTATTTACAATTTCATACATCATCAATTTAACAACATACATTCAGTGGTTCAAAGTGTAATTAAACAAATCCTACGTGTCAATAAATTTAACAGTTAAAGGGGTCATATTATACAAATGTCAGTTAATCAAATTTAACATTTAACTATCCTATATCAAGTCCAATTGCATACTATTTATCATTTTAACATTAACAATAACGTCCAATATAAACATCAACAATCAATCAATTATCAGCCAAACTGTATTATCATCGCATAAATAATTAACAGATAATGGTGTCAGATGTCACAGGTGAACTGATATAGGTAATAGCATATATAACAGTGTAATTAACTAACAGCAGCATATTTCAATTGTCGTTTCAATTGAAATCAAATTTAATAAATAAAAGAACATTAATCGTGAGTGATTGCTCACCTTTCGAGGCTAGAAAGATTTTGAAGATGACACAGGTGCGCATACGGAACAGTGACAGGCTAGGAATGACTGCGACAATACGATATTGGAATGATAAGTCAAATAGGCACGAGATTTGATGAAATAAGTTATATATACATATATACAAATTTAAAGATCAATTTAAACATATTTAAAAATAAATATATATTTTAATTTCAAATTAATACTAAATAGTAACATATAAAATATCTATATATATTTGAAAAGACCAAATTCACATACAACCTACACAAAAGCAACCAGATCATGTATACCACTAATATAAGATTTACATACTTAAAACATCTATAAGTTACAGATTTTGTGATTTGTATAGACTCACTTCATAAGATAGAACGGCAACCTCCCCTTTATAATGTAGTATATATAATATTACTTTTAATACTGTTTCTTCCACCACATAACAGTATTATATATTTATAGGCTTACAATTTAAAAGTCCAAGTTATTAAACAAATATATATATGTTAAAAATCTTTATACATTTTGAAATCAAATATAGATCTATATAATATAATATTAAAACACTCACATATGCGGACATCTATTTGTACTAGCCAATATAATTATACTAGAGCCTACAACATACTTTACATCCTTATTTACTTTATACATAAAAATAGAGCTAGCTGGCAACTTATAGTAAAATCAGATGTAAACAAAAAAAAAGAAAAATAGTACTTTATAAAGCAAAGGACAAGATCATCACTTATACTATATATAAAACCTTGCCTATATTATAATCACACCGCTTCAATCAGAACTCCAATATATATTAGTTGCAGGGTAAAGGTCTTATATGTAAACCACTTAAATATATAAAATAAATGTTTATACGTTACTTACTGTATAAACAATAAACTAACATATATGCTCTAAGATATATATGCGCGCACTAAAACTTTATCATTTAACAACTATATTTATACAAAGTTGACAGCCACTCAAACAAATGCAGACCCTCAGCAATAACAATATATACATTCAAACTTAAATATGCAGACAATTTATATATACAGAGTTGATATCTAAACATATATATTCTAAAACAAATTATAATTATATGTAAACATATCACCATTTTCATAGAATCAGTAAAGACTATATATATATATATAACTGAATAAAATGAAATATTTATATCTATATACTTTTACAGACTTTATATAAGGTCAGCCGTCTTACATATACAGGCATACAGGTACATAATACAATTATATAAGACTTGTATATAAGCAACAGCAACTCAATTTACAAAATATATATATAATACTAAAGCATAATATTATATACCTTAGAATCAAAGGTAGGTAGCTTGGTAAGAAACTGCTGCTTGCAAGGCTGGTGGTGGCTTTCAGGGGACGTCGGAGCGGCTGTCGATGGGGATTATGTGAGGGGAGAGCGGAGCTTGGTGGTTGGTGATGGGCATTTGGAGTTTTGGATGAGGGTGGCTCGGATTAGGTGGAGAGTGGGTCAGCGGATCATGGTCAAGAAGTGGAGGAGTTTGGCAAAAGTGGAGTGATGGTTCGGCCGGGCTCAGGTGGTGCAAGGCGGAGGTGAAGGTTGGACGGAAGGGTCTGCTCTCCCGGCGAGAGGAGGAGGAGGGGAGAGGATGATGACAGGCTTCGCCGTTGAAGCCACGCGTGGAGGAGGGGAAGCCGAAAATATGAAGTGGGCTCGGTTTAAAAGCGGAGGGGTGTTTCTCAGGCGAGGGTGAAAGGAGAGGACGGGTTTCGGGTGGCCGTGGAGGCGCTGCCGTGGTGGGTGAGACTGCCGAGTTAATTGCGGAGGAGATGGGGCGAGCAATGTGGTGGTCTCGGCAATGGGAAAGAGAAGGTGTAAGATTCCAAAGCTTAGGTGTTAGCAGATGGAAGGGGAGCAAAAAAAATGAATCTGGAAGAGGCAAATGAAACAGGAGAGATGTAGAGGCACGTGCATTAAATGGTAATGAAAAATGGAATTGCAACGAACAGACTATACTTGAATCCAGAAATAAAATAATTTGTTATGGGGAATAGAAAAGTTCAAAAAGCTGATATAATAATTGTTGAAGACTGTTTCCAATATGACTTTACTCCTTTTCAATTCCAATGAACAGGTTATATTAAAAGGTGCAGGGAAAACAAAGGTTTTTTTTTAAATAAATCGTACCGGTATGGACATCCGTTTTACGGATTTCGTGTCGTACCGAACTTCGAAACACAGAATCGAATACGCCATAGAGATCAATACTACGAGACGATCAAAGCGGTATACTGATATCAGTGATTTGATTTGAATTATAAAAATTCGAATTTTCCAACTGGCGGAAAATGCAAGAAAAACACTGAAAAATAAGATCGACGGAGCCAAAGATGTCCGAATTTGGAAAAACGACAAACTGACATCTTGCTCGGAAGATGGTTTAGAATTTTTCTATGTAAAAATTTTTAGGTTTCGGAAACATTTTATTTTCATCGCTTTTTAACTGATTTAAATTGAAGTAAATTTACGCGCGAAATAAACTTTCATATTTTCGGACGAAAATTTACCAGTTGCTATGTTTAACTAGACGCATTCCAAATATCAAATTTATATTTCAAAATTTTATCGTTTAAAATTTCACAAAATTTTAACTAATTACGTTATTAAAAAGTTGAAATTTACGGGTCGTTACATGAAGTAAAAATAATTTAAGAAGTGTATAAAATATTTATACTGAACTTAAGAAATGAAAGAATGAAATTCTTAAGTAAAATTTGATATTGAGAAAAATGTTCCAAGTTAACATTTGAATGAAGATTTTAAACTGGAAATGGGGAAATGGGATGATTGTAAATAAGTGAATAACAATCAAAATGAATGTGAATAAAAAAAAAGTAATTGATATAGTTGATAATCAATTGGAATTAATACGTAGGATGTACGTATATTATTTTATTCGCATAGCGATTTGATCCAGATTCGAGCATAGAATTTCGAGATAATTTTATCGATCCGAGTTAGGATTTTTCACTCGATTTTCGACGGCGAACCCTGGATATGGATTTTGATTGATTCAGGAAATTCTATATCATAGTATATGGCTATGCAAGGAGAATGACGGTTCTGATCAAGGAACCAGATCTGAGTCTGCACTAGAGAGTCGGGTGGACGATACTAGTTCGGAAGTGAAATTGTGTGATCGAGTGAGCGATCGGATTTGGTTGTGTGTACAAATAATATACGTACATCGTACGGGCTTATGAAAGCAAATATTGAGATTGTGTAAAAGAGAGTGAATAAAATGATCTTGGAATCTGTGATTGGATATTATTGCTAAGTAGGATACACAGGTATTTAAAAAGCAAAAGGAATTGGTATTTTTGATTTCAGAAAATAAATTTAAATGGCCCAACAAAAGGTATGTGTTTAGATTTCTATATGAAATTTGATGATTTTCCGATCTAGCCACTTGGCTTTTGTTTTCTTTTGGAAGTCTGGGGGCCTGTTGAGGCATTTTGTTGTTGTACCGAGTTAGCCACGCAAAGGAGACGCTGGCAAAATTCTTTGGGAATTTAGGGAGTTAGAAAAATTTTGATAATTCAAAATTTGGTTTCAAATTTAAATTTGAATTGTTAAGGAAGTGATATTGTTTGGGACTTATGGATAAGTTGGAAAATTAGAAAGAGGGTTAGTGTGTCTTAATAAAAGATTATTTTGGAAAGATGTTTAAAACTATTTGGATTTGAGAAAATAGTTAACGGGGATTGAATCATTCTTCCTAACTAGTAATTTCGGGAACGAAATTCTTTTAAGGGGGGAGGAATGAGACGACCCGGAATTTTGGGATATTTGAAATGGGAATATTTAATTGATTTTAAATATTCAACGGTGAATTTTTTATTTGAATTTCAAATATCACTATCTATTGGATAATTTAATTATTAAATTAAATAATTTGAAGTTGGGTAAAATGTTGAATCTGGAGTTTTAAGCTTGTGAAAAATAGTTTGAAGGCTTGGAAAATTCATATTAATAATATTGAAGGTGATAGAACTTTTTAAAGTGAATTTGAAAGTGATTCGTTCGGTTTTAAAAATATATCGTTTAAATCGATATTTAAAATAGCCTTCCGAGGCACAGTCTCAGAATTCGATGAAACTAGTTCCATTGGATCCGTAATATTGTATTATTATCGGATTTCAAATTTCGTAGTGATTGGAGTTGTTATGTGAGCGTACGACATATAAAAGCGCTGAAATTTATATCGAATTCAATATAATAATTGGGTCCAAAAGGCTATTTTCTCCATACGATCGAATTTGGACTCGAGACCTTTTCCATTTCGTTCGGAATAGGGGTATAACATTATAAACGCCTAGCGGCATGCCTCGATAGGAGGTCAAGTTTTAAGTTGGATTTATCGGAACGATTTGAATTTGAATTTAAATTGAATATTTATACTAGTCAACTACAATTGAATTTATCTCACATAAACTCTTTTCCAAGTCTTTTCTAAAGCACTGTAGCATGTGTAACCAACACGCCACATTCTCTTCAACATCGTGTCCCCTCTTCCATCACGCAACATTCCAGAACACGCTTCCCTCTTTTTATATATCCAGCCGAGTCTTCTACTTATTTTAAAATCAAAAGAAAATAAAAATCAATGGCCGAATCTATTTTCTTCCCATCCTCAATCAACAGCAAAGAGATGAAATTCCCTTCGCAATCATATCCCCTTGAATCGAATTACTCATTCAATAATCGATTCTCAGAAAATAAATGAAGCCGTGATTTTGGGGGTTATTTAGCTCGTTCGATAATCTCATTCCATTCGAACGCGGAAAGAAAAAAAGGAGGGATTGTTCTAACGAATCATCAGAGGAAGCAGTGGGTTCGATTTTTTCTCTCGAGAGGGAGCGATTCGAATCGCGACTTCATGGAGTTTGGGAAGGGAGGTCCATTGGATCGTTCACGAGTACGGCATCATGTCAAGGGGGGTGGCGCTGGATTATTCATGAGTAGGCAAGTGATCGTGGTGTCTGCAGCAAAGATCGGTGAGCTCGAGGTGGAGTTGTTCACGATAATGGTCGAGGCGGCTTCGAGGAGGGCCGCGAGGCAAGGGTGCCATTTCGATCGTCAGTGAGGTATTGCAATTTTCTTCAATTCAAATTAAATTTATGAAATGCGTATATGGTGAATTTAGATTTTGGGATCTGTATAACGATTCTGGCTTATATAAATGTACATACATGTTTCAGTTTACATATATATATATATACACACAAAATCAGAAGAAAAAAATATATAATATAAAACCTTATAGTAAAGTATAAGATGATTTTGCCTTAATATAAGGTTTAAAACAGAAATTATATATAGATTTTGGGAATATAAGAGTATATATAAAAGTTGGATTTTTAAGCTATATATTATTTTTAAATGCAGTTTGAGGGTGGGAAAAAAAATTTATACCTATATACATTTTTATATCTATTGGTTATTCTAAATTATGTATTCTAGTGATTAATTTGTTTAATAAATTTATTTAATTATTCTAGTTACTAAAAGTATTTTTTTAAAGGGAAATTATTAGTTAAATCTAATTAAATTATTAGTAACTTAAATTTGTTAAATGGTAGTGAAATTGTGTGGTTAATTCAAAATGTTAATAAATCGTAAATTGTTTATACAAGGTCTTAAAATCATGGAGAAACGAGCCGGTTTGGATCGGATTGCAAAAAAAAATCAAAGGTGAGTTAATCTCACTCTTCTGGATTGCTATTTAAATTTAAAGAGTTAAATTTAAATAATTGGTTGAATGATTGAATTGATCGAGTGTGATATATATTATATAGTAGTATATATATATTGGAGTGATTGATTTTCCCGCATTATATAGCGGATGAGACCCTATGCGCCGCATAATAGCGGATGATATTATATAAACCCATATACTGCGATATTCCACCTCGAAGTGGAATTGGTATTGTGCTAACATCTGTGGATGTAGGGAAACAGGTTGGAGGGATCCAACTAGATTCCTCAAAAATTTATTTAGATTGTTTAATATTCCGTGTTATGAATATTTGATATTCTGTGATTAATTATATTGATAATTGGAATATTGAATGTTATGGTTTGTTTGAATATATTTCGGTGCACTGAGTTACCAAAATATATAGAATTGGATTTTTGAAAAGAAAATAAAGGAGTGAAATTTTAAGTAAAATAATTATAGAGAATTTGAATAAATTTAAAAATGAATTGGAAAAGAATAAAAGTGATTTTAAAATTCTAATAAATAAAATTCCGAGTATGGAAAAGGGAATTTGAATAAACAGAGGAATAATGAATTTTAAGACTTAAGTGATATTATTTAAAGGAATAAAGAATTCATTTTAAATTCAAGATTTCAATTTAATTAAATGGGAAAAAGAAGGAATTCGGGAAATCTGGAATTTAAATTTTCAGTTTAAAGATTTTAAATCATAATAAAGAAATAAAATATGAAAGTTAATGGATTTTGAAATAAATGGAGTAAGTAAGGAAATTTATTTCAAAGTGAAGTAAATTGGAAATCAATTGTAAATTGATTTAAGTGTTTGGAAATCTAATCCAGATGAGCCTACCGGAACTAGAGGCTTCGCCGTCTGGAAGGCGAACATCTCATTTTCATTGTGGAAGTTTTACTTTGGGGCCTCGATGATTTCATCAATGAATTGGCAAGGAAGCACAAGTAATAAGAGTGAAAGGAATCCCGAAAGGATAAAGACTGAGTCGTCAAAGTTAAGAAAGCCCAAGCTTATTGGAATTTAAAAGAGAAGTGAGATTTTGGAATTTATAAACTGGGTTTATAAAAGTGAAGTAATATATCAGTGGATATTTGGAAGAATAAATTCACGGTGGGAATTTATTAAAGGAATGAGTATGGTTAAAAATAAATAGTGATTTATTTTTAAAAGATGTGAAAGGGAAGTGTATTTTCCAGGATAGGCAAGTACGTTTTCAAAGCAAATTTTTAAGTATAAGTTAAAAGTTTTAAGGATTGTTTTAAAAGCATGTTTTAGAAAATTTATTATTTTTTAAACGTTTAAGTTGAAAGTAAGTATTTTCCAAATTTATTTAGTAGTAATTATTTAAAGGTGATTGGGTATTATGTTTTAAAAGATAAAAAGTTAGTTTTATATTTTATAAAGTAGTTTTATTTTAAATATTCTTAAAGTATATATTTTTTTGAATAAAGTATTAAAGTAGTTTTTAATTTAAATGTTTAAAGTATATTTTATAATAAAGTGTTTTTAAGTTATTTTTAAATCTATGTATTTGTACTTGGTGATTTCAGTGGAAATAGAAATTATTTGGGGAATTTTTCCATGAGAGAAAGGCGGTTTGAAACTGTTTTCAAAGGGTTAAAAGGTTGAAATATATCTTGCGAAGATATTTGAGATAAATAAATAATTTGGGGGAAATTATTGTGGCTTGATGATTGGTTGTGAATGTAATTGATAGTTAAATAACCGACTATCAATATTGGCCAATGCGCTGATTGTTTCGAAGAGACCGGGATCAGGATTTATTTTCTGAAAACCACTTCGATCCGGTTTGTACGTTTTCGTGGGGAAAACGAGTTTTGAATCGAATATGAAGAAGTGAAGTGCAAGGGCTAGTCGCTACTAATCCTGAGGGTGATTCCAAAATGGATGTAGTAGGAGTAGTGCCTTTGGTTCCGTTCGAACCCGGAACGGACTTGTATGGATGAATGCTTTCGGAACATCGTCAGGTGGACGATGAGCATTCTAAGTTATATGTTCTAAAAAGGTAACGCTTAGCCTCAAGCCTCATCAACCGGGAATGACTGAAAATCAGGGGTTATGCAGCAAGGCTATGTGGGTAGCACCCATTAGGGTGAGGTCATCCCTGTCTAGACGTCCCTTTTTATTTCGGCTTAGTGGTGCGGTTGCTGATCCCAACCGTGGGGTGATCTTACTCGGAATTACCCTTAGGTAGTTCCGGTCTTGTGTTGCAGGGGATCGGGCGTGGTCCTCGGTACGCTGATCTAGACTAGGTACTGTGACAGGTGGTACCCCAGTGCCTAGTCATTAGTTGGAAATCCATTCTCCCTACATGCCTTTACGGTTTTGTTTGTATACCTATTAGCTAGAATTTAATAGATGTAACAATTTCGGCTATTTGAATAAGTATTTGTATATAGACACTATTATAATATCAAAGGATTTTGATAAAAAAGTGTTTTGGGTATCGTAAGGTAAAAACCCGACATGTTTATTTGTGGCGTGGTCTTACGAGATGATTTTGATTTCAAAGGGTTTGGAAAACTTTAATAATCCAATTGAGTGTGTTTTCTCACGTTGGTTTTCCAAACTGACTCGGGTGTTATTTTATTATAATGCTCGAGTCAGATCGAGTATTATAGATATAGGATAGGTTGTGGTGGAGCTCAAAAGACGAGCTGGATGGCGAGACGTATCACGCGTATATGATGTATATTCCGCTGTGTTGTGTATGTTGTGTATTCTGTATGTGGGACAAGTTATTATAACTATCATGAATTGTGATGTTGATTACATTGTACTCTGATGTTGTATTCTGGTGATGTATGTATAAACAGATATAGTTTTTTTTCTGTAAAGATCAGTTATTATCTATTATATTTTAAATCCGCTGCGATGTGAGATTTTGTTGTGTTGTTTTCTTTTCTTCTGCCTCCTTCTTCTTTAACCCTAATGGTTTGTATTTCCGTTCACTTTGAGTCGGTATGCTGGAAAATAGTGTCGATTCAAGGGGTACGGGTTTGCGGGTCATCACACTGGTAGGTCGAACGTTTCTGTTTGTTGTGGTGCTTCCTCTACCGAGATTTCCTCTTCCGTTTCTTGCCTCCATATCTTCCCTTCTCGTAAATCTGCATACGAGCCTCAGTAAGATACAGAAGAACGGTCAAAGAGAGAGGGGAATACGTAATTTATATATATATATATATATATATATATATATATATATATATATATATCAAGTACAAGTACGTTACTATATCGTTAACACAAACCCCGGTCTTATTTTCTGATTCATTGGATTATGTTTTGAAAAATCTTTAGGTTCAAATTTCTTTTAAGTTTTCATAAACCTATGCTCTAATACCAACATGTAACATCTCCAACTTGGAGGCCCAAAATTAACGGCTACGGATGCTGCAGTCATCCATAGTTATTAATCCTCGGCGACCAAATGCGGTAATGTTAGATGCATTGATACAATAGAAACACATGGATATGGAAAAAAAATTAAAACCATTAAACAAATTTCTCATTCCATTTCAATCATATTTATAATTCATTACATAATCCCAAACTCGAGAACCACGTTCAGAAAAAATATAATTAATACAAACTACACCAAGAGCGACATATAAAGATGCCCCTTTGGATGATCAGAGTATATATATAGGCAATTAAACAACTTTGCCTTTACAACAAAACACAGCGGAATCAAAATAGGAAAGAACTCCTGCTAGCTAGCTTGCCTCTTGCTCGTCTCCGGAAGTTTATTCGTCTAAAGGAGAACCTGAAAACCTCAACTCTCAAACTACTCAAAATTAATTGAGCACCCGAGAGTTTGAGGGGGAAACATAAACTTTGAGTCATACATCAAGCATGGTATGAATAATAACTTACCATCTCGAACCATTTAGATATCTAGTGAGACCACGCCGCTTAGCGTAACGAGTTTTCCCGTTACTAGTATCTTATCCAAAAATTTACAATAACCATATACTGTGCTCCTGCATCCACAATGGTTAAATCATAGCAATTTAAAATATTATGATGATGTAACAACCAGGAGATTTTCGACCTCAAAAATCAACATCAATACGCCCACTGTATCGAATGCCGAATATCCAAGTGCCGGAAATACCAGGTCATTAGGGTTAAAGAAGAAAGAGGTAGAAGAAGAAATAGAAATCAACATCAGAATCTAACCATCGCAGCGGAATAAAATATAATAAATAATAAATGATCGTTTACACAAAAGAAACTATATCTGTTTTATAATTACATTATCAGAGTACAAAAAAATCAGAATCAAGTACTGGAAAGTTATATTAACTTTTCCCACAAACAGAATACTCAGTACACACACACATCGGAATATACATTATATACGTGTGATACGTCTCGCCATCCAGCTCGTCTCCTGAGCTCCACAGCATCATAACATGTATCCTATAATACTCGTTCTGACCCGAGCATTATAATAAAATAACACCTGAGTCAGTCTGGAATACCAGCTTGAGAAAACCACACTCAAATTGATTATTAAAGTTTCAAAGCCCTTTGAAATCAAAAGCATCTCGTAAGACCACGCCACAAATAAACATGTCGGGTTTTTAACTTACGATAGCCTAAACACTTTTTATCAAATCCTCTGATATTATAATAGTGTCTATATACAAATACTTATTCAAATAGCCGAAATTGTTACATCTATTAAATTCCATCTAATAGGTATACAAACAAAACCGTAAAGGCACGTAGGGAGAATGGATTTCCAACTAATGACTAGGAACGGGGGTACCACCCGTCACAGTACCTGGTCTAGATCAGCGTACCGAGGATCACACCTGATCCCCTGCAACACAAGGCCGGAACTACCCCTTACTGGATAATTCCGAGTAAGATCACCCCACGGTTGGGATCAGCAACCGCACCACTAAGCCGAATAAAAAGGGACATCTAGACAGGGATGACCTCACCCTAATGGGCGCTACCCACATAGCCTTGCTGCATATCCCCTGATTTTCAGTCATTCCCGGTTGATGAGGCTCGAGGCTAAGCGTTACCTTTTTAGAACATATCCCTTGGAATGCTCATCGTCCACCTGATGATGTTCTGAAAGCATTCATCCATACAAGTCCTTTCCGGGTTCGAACGGAACCGAAGGCACTATTCCTACTACATCCATTTTGGAATCACCCTTAGGATTAGTAGCGATTAGCCCTTGCACTTCACTGCTCCATCTTCGACTCCAAACTCGTTTTCCCTACGAAAATGTACAAACCAGATCGAAGTGGTTTTCGAGAAATTAATCTTGATCCCAGTCTCTTCGAAACGATCAGCGCATTGGCCAATATTGATAGTCGGTTATTTAACTATCAATTTACATTCACAAACATCCATCAAACAATAAATAATTTTCAAAATTATTTATTTACCGCACAAATATCTTCGCAAGATATATTTCCATTTTCAACTCTTTTGAAGTAGTTCTCAAACCACACTCTTCTCATAGAATAAATTCCTAAATATTTATTTCCACTGGAACACCAAGTACAAAAACTTTAGATTTTTAAAATAATTTAAAACTCTTAATTATAAAATATCCTTTAAGACATTTAAGTTAAAAAAAACTGCTTTAATACTTATTCAAAAATATATACTTTAAGAATATTTAGAATGAAGCTACTTTATAAAATATAAAACTAAATTTTTATCCCTTAAAAACAAAATTTCATGTCACCCTTAAATAATTACTACTATAATAAAATTTGAGAAATACTTACTTTAAAATCTAAACATTTAATAATAAATTTTCTAAAACATGCTTTTTAAAACAACATTAAAACTTTTAACTTATATTTTAAAATTTTCTCTGAAAACGTACTTGGCTATCCAGGGAAATACACTTCTCTTTCACATCCTTTAAAAATAAATCACTATTTATTTTTAAACAAATTTATCCATCCCTTTAACAAATTCCCACCGTGAATTTATTCTTCCAAATATCCACTGATATATTACTTTCACTTTCATAAACCCAGTTTATAAAATTTCATAGTCCCATCCTCTTTTAAAATTCCAATTTCAACACTTAATCAATTTCTAAATTTGATTTCCAAAACAATTCCATTTTAATATAAATTCTTTTACTTACTCAAATTTGTTTTAAAAATCCATTAAATTCATTAATTCCAGATTCAGCTTCTAAACTAGGATTTTAAAAATCTTATTTAACTTTAAATTACAAATTTCATGTTTATCTTCATATTTCTTCCTTATCTTCCAAACAAATTTAAACCTTGAATTTTAAAATAAATTCTTTACTCCTTTTAAATACTATCACTTGAATTTATTTATTCAAAATATCTCTTTTTCCAAACTTTGGACTTACTTGTTCAATTTAAAAACAACAACTTTCATTCTTCCCATTCATTTTAAATTATCCAAATTCTTTATAATTATTTTATTTGATAGTTTCCTTTTTATTTACCTTAAAAATTCCAAACTTCATGTATATATATTTTAATTCTTAAAATTCCAATATATATATATATACAACCAAGCCAGAGTAACCAATTAATTCCAATTCCCAATATGATCAATAAAATTCATCACAAATCATCATATAGTCATAACGTTGAATATACATAATAAATTCAAACGCTTTGAGGAATCCAGTTGGATCCCTCCAACCTGCTTTCCCTGCATCCACAGATGTTAGCACAATATAAAATACCAATTCCACTTCGAGGTGGAATATCGCGGTATATAAGATTAATATAATATCATCCACTATTATGCGGCGCATAGGGTCTCATCCGCTATATAATGCGGGAAATCAATCACTCCAAAATATATATATATACTACTATATACTATATCACATCCAATCAATTCAATCATTCAACCAAATATTTAAATTTAACCA
The DNA here is from genome assembly GCA_030737815.1 of Allium fistulosum. Lineage (NCBI taxonomy): Eukaryota > Viridiplantae > Streptophyta > Magnoliopsida > Asparagales > Amaryllidaceae > Allium > Allium fistulosum. The sequence goes on along the minus strand of CM060904.1, from coordinate 282,922,902 downwards.
TTTAAATTTAAATTAAACCCAAATGAGTGAGATTTACTCACCTTTGATTTTTGTTTGCTACCCACTTCCAAACCGGCTTGCTTTCTTTCAGATTTTGACCTTGTATAAACATTTATACGGTTTATCAATATTGAACAATTAATTATCATTTAATGGATTTACTTAACTAACTTTTTATATAAACCCTTATATATTTTCCAAAGTCCTATATGTATATATATAATTTCCGTTTACTGCATTTATATTTAAAATATGTGTGCATTTATATAAAAAAATCCTCCTTTTCTTTTCTATAACAATAAAACGGTAATTAACTTCACTATTAAACTCTTAAAACAGATTTTTTTTAAACCTTACCGTAACTTATATATTTTTCTAACAAATATATACGTATATATATTAAATTAAAAACAGGAATGTTTTATACTTTACTTTGATATTTATATTTTCCTACTTCTTCATATGTATAAATATAAAAAGTTTGCATATATAGATTTTAGTTACTGCATATTTATATATATAAAAACTTGGTTTTACTGTGAATATACATATATAACAAAAATATGTTTTACCTCACTATTTTTCTTTTTCCTTTTTGATTTACATTTATGTTTATAAATTAGGTTTAATTTGAAAATAAAATAATAATAAAAAATGGAGAATACCTCACTTCGAACATCGACACTAACGGCTACCAGAAACCAACCTCCATGACTTCCTGGCGACTTCGACCACTGCACAGCTTCGAATGCCACTACATCCTCACTCATGACGACTCACCATCGCCAATGCTCACGCGTATGAGCGCACAACTGCTTCTCGACGAAAACCATCGTCGCCAACCCTCAATGCCCTAGCCTCGGCCTTCCATCGTGAAACCGCCATCGCAATTTTGATCGCAACCCCTTCATCTTCGAGCTCCACAAGCGCGCGCCTCCAGGCTTCATGCCAAAATCGACTTCGATTATTTTGAGATGTCCGTCTCGGTCGATCTAAAAAGAAAGGGAAATGGAAGGAGGGAACGAATTGGTATGAAGTGGGAAGTCGATTTTGAGTCTCGGCCATTAAAATTTCTTCGTTTGATTTTTTTCGGTTTGAACTGATGAGGATGGAAGGAAGATACGTGATTTAGCGAAGGGATTGTCGGCTTTGATTTGATTTTACACTGAGGGAAAAAGATGGACGTGATTTCCTCTGTATTGAATGCCTTCTACAGAGAAGGCAAAAAGCGTTGATGGAGAAAGAATACAGGCTGATGGAAGGGAATTTCGGCTGGAGAAAAATTAACTGGTCCATATATATATATATATATATATATATATATATATATATATATATATTATATTTAAATTTAAATTTAAATCGTCTCGTTTTACGTATCTTAAAATCTCGACCTCCAATTGATGCGCGTCGCTAGGCGTTCACAATATTATACCCCTATTTCGAACACAATGGAAAAGGTTTTGAGTCCTAATTCGATCGTATGGAGAAGATAGCTTTTTGGACCCAGTTATTATATTGAATTCGATATAAATTTCAGTGCGTTTATCTATCGTACGATCATAAAACAACTCCAAACGCTCAGAAATTTGAAATCCGATAATAATACAATATTACGGATCCAATGGAACTGGTTTCGTCGAATTCCGAGACTGTGCCTCGGAAGGTTATTTTTTAACTATCAATTTAAACGATAAAATTTCAAAACTGAACAAATCACTTTCAAACTCAAATTTAAAACCTCTATTATCTTCAGTATTATTAATACAAATTTTCTAAGCCATCAAATTATTTTTAACCAGCTTAAAACTCAAGATTTAATATTTTCCCCAACTTTCAAATTATTTAATTTAATAATTAAATTACTCAATAAATTGTTATATTTGAAATTCAAGTTAAAAACCAACACCCGAATATTTAAAATCAATTAAATATTCCAATTTCAAATACTCAAAAATTCCGGGTCGTCACATTCCTCCCCCCTTAAAAGAATTTCGTCCCCGAAATTGCTAGTTAAGAAAATGATCCATAACCCATTAACTATTTCCTCAACCCAAATAGTTTTTAACAACTTGCCAAAACAAATCTTTTTATCAAAGACACACTAACCCTCTTTCTAACTTTCCAGCTTATCCATTAGTTCTAAACAATATTACTTACTTATCAATTCAAATTTAAATTTGAAACCAAATTTTGAATTATCAAAATTTATCTCAAAAATTTTCTAACTCCTTAAATTCCCGAATTTTTTTGCCAGCGTCTCCTTTGCGCGGCTTGCTCGGTACTACTACAAAATGCCTCTACGGGCCCCTAAATTTCAAAAGAAAACAAAAAGCCAAGTGGCTAGACAAGGAAGTCATTGATTTTCATACAGAAATTTAAACACATGCCTTTTTCGAGCAAATTTCAATTTATTTTTTGAAATCAAAAATCCCAATTCCCTTTTTTTTGCTTTTAAATACCTGTATTCTACTTAGCAATAATATCCAATCACAGAATCCAAATCATTTTATTCATTTCCTTTACAAATTTCCAATATTTGCTTTATTTAAGCCCGTACGATGCACATATATCATCCGTACGCAATACCAAATCTGATCGCTCACTCGATCACACAATTCCACTTCCGAACTAGTATCGTTCACCCGACCCTCTAGTGCGGACTCAGATCTGGTTTCTTGATCAGAAACCGTCATTCTCCTTACATAGCCACAAACTATGATAGAGAATATCCAGAATCAATCAAAATTCCATATCCAGGGTTCGCCGTCGAAAATCGAGTGAAAAATCCTAACTCGGATTGGTATAATTACCTCGAAATTCTATGCTCAAATCCGGATCAAATCACTATGCGAATAATATACGTACATCCTACGTATTAATTTCAATTAATTATTAGCTATATCAATTCTCTTTTATTCACATTCATTTGATTTCTATTTACTTATCCACAATTATCCCATTTCACAACTTTCAGTATTTAAACCTTCATTCAATTATTCACTTAGAATAATTTTCTCAATACCAAATTTACTTAAGAATTTCACCATTCATTTCTTAAGTTCAATATAAGCACTTTGTATACCCTTATATTATTACTTTCACTATTGAAGTTTATATCCATTTCTATTCACTTTTCCTTCACAATTCCATTTGAATTCAATTTGCTTCAATTTACTAATTAATTTCAAATCTAAATACTTTTTCCCATTTTCCATTCAGATTTTCATTTTCAATTCTATTTGCTTACCAATTTTAAATCATTTGTCGTTAGTGAAAATTTTAAAAATTTTCTAACTCCCAAAATTTCAGGAAAATTTTAGCAGAGCCTCCTTTGTACGGAGGAGCTTTTGCAATTTGACAAGAGATATAAATATATATACATCGACCCACACGGTCGGAAAACAAAAAAACAAACAACAGTTCATATTCCTAACTTTGTATTGCGTAGGCGTACCTTTATTTAGCATTTTTAAGCAAAGCGGTTATTTATTTAGCATTTTGCGCGATCAAAACCAGCCACACGGCGTCCCGGTGCCTGTACTTACTCAATTCAAACATGTGAGTACTAAATATATGAAATTTATTAACATTTCACTTACTTTCAATAGCTAAACACATGCATTTATAAGCAACATACACCAAGCACGTTCCATGAGCAATTTATATGATTTCAAAACTAATTCAATTGCTTTCAACCATTTCATATGCTATTTCATTCAATTTTAATGGTTTACAATTCAATTTCTTACACTCAAGTTATTTTTAATACAAACAAGCTCATATTCAATTCAATTGATTTTAAAAATCAATTTTCTTCCACTTCTATCAATTCACAGAATTTTATTAAATCTCGTTTTCGTCAAACGAAAATTTATTTCTATGCAATCCGACTATATTCATGTGAATAAATAATTACTTAAGCTTATAACCATTTTAAATTGATTCCAACTCAATTTATATTTAATTCCTTCCATTTTAATTCACATTCTCAATTTATCAAATAATATCCAATCACATATTTAACTCATTTATACTCGAATTGGATTTTATTTTCAACTCAAATCATTTCTATTATAATCCAATTCCCTTTCATTTGACAACAACTTCAATTTATAATTAATCCACTTACAATATGCGATGAATATTATTTATACCCAAGTTCTATTTCTATCATTCACTTTTAATTCACAAACCAATTTACAAACTCACAATTCAACTTTTAATTAACCAAATTTTAAACCCCATTAACATATCTTATTAACTCATTTATTTCAAATTAGTCCCCTTCCAACTTGCAATTCAATATTATCTATAAATCAACTGAATTTATTTCAATTCAATTTTATTTAACTCAACTCCAGATAAATCTAGCTACATACCATTCTTTGGAATTTTATTAAGCAAGGACTTAATTCCATTTAATATCATCCCACACAATTCACTTTTCAACTTACTTCAAATCCAACTCATTATTATTAACTTTGCTTAAGTTAATTTAATTCTAATTAAATTTATTTCTCAATCCTTTTTTCCCATTCAATCACAATCAATTTAAGTTTTCAAAATTTTAATTTCTTTCAATCATCAATTAAAATTTAAAGTTTAATCTTAACCTAAGCTAAATTCTCTTTTTTTTAACTTTCACCTTTAATTTTAATTCCAAAATCCAATCCCCGAATTCCTCATCAAAATCATCCAACATTTATAAGTTTATAACTGATATCCTAATGGTCTCTAAATTATTTAAATAAGAATTTCAGAATTTTTAAACACTCGGTTTTTGGTTTTCAAATCATTTTGAAATCACCAATGTCTCAAAATCACACTTCTCAAATTTTTAAACCAATCCTGGTTTTTATCCCCAACAAATTTCCTTCGAAATTTCAAAAACAAACTTGTTTTTCCCAAAACATTCTAAAACAATGACCACCACAGCAATCCATCACTTAGAAACTCGAAAATGAACACCGATGATGTCGCGATCATCATCGGACTTATTTTCCAATGACCGAAGCGATTTCAGTGCTATAACATCTCCAAAACTTATGTAAAACCATTTTCTTTCAAAAATATCTCCAAAATAATATTATTATTTTCCTTTCAAAATACTTCGGAAAACTCTTCCAAAATCCCCGAGATTTAAATTCCCAATTTTTAATTTGTATCCAATTTTAACGGTAATCCATTTGTATAATTTATGCTCATATAAATTTTCATTTGATTATACAAGCCATTCCGATTTTTATAATCTTATTTGTTTAAAATATTATCATCCAAATATCCAAGTTATATAACAATTTAAGAAAATATTTCCTTTATATCAAAATATATTTTGGGTAAAATTATTTCATTCACCCACCTCTAAAACAATAATGTGTCAGTTGATCGTGTCAGGTGTTTATAAACTCTTCTCGAATAGCGGCCAACTTACCCGATCAGAATTCATATTCCACCCAACCAATAAGCCAACACAATATTAAAACAATTTATATTCACTAACAAATACGCGCTCATATCTATCAATACACTCAAACTCATTTTAGAGTTCTACAGACTCTATTTTAATGGGTAATTCCCACCAGAGCCAAGGTTATCACCAGCCTAAGCTCTGATACCACTGTAACAACCAGGAGATTTTTGACCTCGAAAATCGACATCAATACGCCCACTGTATCGAATGCCGAATATCCAAGTGCCGGAAATACCAGGTCATTAGGGTTAAAGAAGGAAGAGGTAGAAGAAGAAATAGAAAACAACATCAAAATCTAACCATCGCAGTGGAATAAAATATAATAAATAATAAATGATCCTTTACACACAAAAAACTATATCTATTTTATAATTACATTATCAGAGTACAACAAAATCAGAATCAATTACTGGACAGTTATATTAACTTGTCCCACAAACAGAATACTCAGTACACACAACACAGCGGAATATACATCATATACGTGTGATACGTCTCGCCATCCAGCTCGTCTCCTGAGCTCCACAGCATCATAACCTGTATCCTATAATACTCGGTCTGACCCGAGCATTATAATAAAATAACACCCGAGTCAGTCTGGAATACCAACGTGAGAAAACCACACTCAAATTGATTATTAAAGTTTCAAAGCCCTTTGAAATCAAAAGCATCTCGTAAGACCACGCCACAAATAAACATGTCGGGTTTTTACCTTACGATAGCTAAACCACTTTTTATCAAATCCTCTGATATTATAATAGTGTCTATATACAAATACTTATTCAAATAGCCGAAATTGTTACATCTATTAAATTCTAGCTAATAGGTATATAAACAAAACCGTAAAGGCACGTAGGGAGAATGGATTTCCAACTAATGACTAGGCACTGGGTACCACCTATCACAGTACCTGGTCTAGATTAGCGTACCGAGGACCACACCCAATCCCTTGCAACACAAGGCCGGAACTACCCCTTACTGGATAATTCCGAGTAAGATCACCCCATGGTTGGGATTAGCAACCGCACCACTAAGCCGAATAAAAAGGGACATCTAGACAGGGATGACCTAACCCTAATGGGCGCTACCCACATAGCCTTGCTGCATAACCCCTGATTTTCAGTCATTCCCGGTTGATGAGGCTTGAGGCTAAGCGTTACCTTTTTAGAACATATCCCTTGGAATGCTCATCGTCCACCTGACGATGTTCTAAAGCATTCATCCATACAAGTCCATTCCGGGTTCGAACAGAACCGAAGGCACTATTCCTACTACATCCATTTTGGAATCACCCTCAGGATTAGTAGCGATTAGCCATTGCACTTCATTGCTCCATCTTCGACTCCAAACTCGTTTTCCCCATGAAAACGTACAAACCGGATCAAAGTGGTTTTCGAGAAATTAATCTCAATCCCGGTCTCTCCGAAACGATCAGCGCATTGGCCAATATTGATAGTCGGTTATTTAACTATCAATTAACATTCACAAACATCCATCAAACTATAAATAATTTTCCAAATTATTTATTTACCGCACAAATATCTTCGCAAGATATATTTCCATTTTCAACTCTTTTGAAGTAGTTCTCAAACCACACTTTTCTCATGGAATAAATTCCTAAATATTTATTTCCACTAAAACACCAAGTACAAAAACTTTAGATTTTTAAAATAATTTAAAACTCTTAATTATAAAATATCCTTTAAGACATTTAAGTTAAAAAAACTGCTTTAATACTTATTCAAAAATATATACTTTAAGAATATTTAGAATGAAGCTACTTTATAAAATATAAAACTAAATTTTTATCCCTTAAAAACAAAATTTCAGGTCACCCTTAAATAATTACTACTATAATAAAATTTGAGAAATACTTACTTTAAAATCTAAACATTTAATAATAAATTTTCTAAAACATGCTTTTTAAAACAACATTAAAACTTTTAACTTATATTTTAAAATTTGCTCTAAAAACGTACTTAGCTATCCAGGGAAATACACTTCTCTTTCACATCCTTTAAAAATAAATCACTATTTATTTTTAAACAAATTTACCCATCCCTTTAACAAATTACCACTGTGAATTTATTCTTCCAAATATCCACTGATATATTACTTTCACTTTCATAAACCCAGTTTATAAAATTTCATAGTCCCATCCTCTTTTAAAATTCCAATTTCAACACTTAATCAATTTCTAAATTAGATTTCCAAAACAATTCCATTTTAATATAAATTCTTTTACTTACTCAAATTTATTTTAAAAATCCGTTAATTTCATTAATTACAGATTCAGCTTCTAAACTAGGATTTTAAAAATCTTGTTTAACTTGAAATTACAAATTTCATGTTTATCTTCATATTTCTTCCTTATCTTCAAAACAAATTTAAACCTTGAATTTTAAAATAAATTCTTTACTCTTTTTAAATACTATCACTTGAATTTATTTATTCAAAATATCTCTTTTTCCAAACTTTGGACTTACTTGTTCAATTTTAAAAAAAACAACTTTTATTCTTCCCATTCATTTTAAATTATCCAAATTCTTTATAATTATTTTATTTGATAGTTTCCTTTTTATTTACCTTAAAAATTCCAAACTTCATGTATATATATATTTTAATTCTTAAAATTCCAATATATATATATATATACACACAACCAAGCCAGAGTAACCAATTAATTCCAATTCCCAATATGATCAATAAAATTCATCACAGATCATCACATAGTCATAACGTTGAATATACACAATAAGTTCAAACGCTTTGAGGAATCCAGTTGGATCCCTCCAACCTACTTTCCCTGCATCCACAGATGTTAGCACAATATAAAATACCAATTCCACTTCGAGGTGGAATATCGCGGTATATAGGATTAATATAATATCATCCGCTATTATGCGGCGCATAGGGTCTCATCCGCTATATAATGCGAGAAATCAATCACTCCAAAAAATATATATATATATACTACTATATAGTATATCACATCCAATCAATTCAATCATTCAACCAAATATTTAAATTTAACCATTTAAATTTAAATTAAACCCAGATGAGTGAGATTTACTCACCTTTGATTTTTGTTTGCAACCCACTTCCGAACCGGGTTGCTTTCTTTCAGATTTGTCCTCGTATAAACATTTATACGGTTTATCAATATTGAACAATTAATTATCATTTAATGGATTTACTTAACTAACTTTTTATATAAACCCTTATATATTTTCCAAAGTCCTATATGTATATATATAATTTCCGTTTACTGCATATATATTTAAAATATGTGTGCATTTATATAAAAAAATCCTCCTTTTCTTTCCTGTAACAATAAAACGGTAATTAACTTCACTATTAAACTCTTAAAAAAGATTTTTTTTAAACCTTACCGTAACTTATATATTTTTCTAACAAATATATACGTATATATATATTAAATTAAAAACAGGAATGTTTAATACTTTACTGTGATATTTATATTTTCCTACTTCTGCATATGAATAAATATAAAAAGTTTGCATATATACATTTTAGTTACTGCATATTTATATATATAAAAACTTGGTTTTACCGTGAATATACATATATAACAAAAATATGTTTTACCTCACTATTTTTCTTTTTCCTTTCTGATTTACATTTATGTTTATAAATTAGGTTTAATTTGGAAATAAAATAATAATAAAAAATGGAGAATACCTCACTTCGAACATCGACACTAACGGCTACCAGAAACCAACCTCCACGACTTCCTGGCGACTTCGACCACTGCACAGCTTCGAATGCCACTACATCCTCACTCATAACGACTCACGATCGCCACTACTCACGCGTATGAGCGCACAACTGCTTCTCGACGAAAACCATCATCGCCAACCCTCAATGCCCTAGCTTCGGCCTTCCATCGTGAAACCGCCACCGCAATTTTGATTGCAACCCCTTCATCTTCGAGCTCCACAAGTGCGCGCCTCCAGGCTTCATGCCAAAATCGACTTCGATTATTTGGAGATGCCCGTCTCGGTCGATCTGAAAAGAAAGGGAAATGGAAGGAGGGAACGAATTGGTATGAAGAGGGAAGTCGATTTTGAGTCACGGCCATTAAAATTTCTTCGTTTGATTTTTTTTTCGGTTTGAACTGATGAGGATGGAAGGAAGATTCATGATTTAGCGAAGGGATTGTTGGCTTTGATTTGATTTTACATTGAGGGAAAAAGATGGACGTGATTTCCTCTGTATTGAATGCCTTCTACAGAGAAGACAAAAAGCATCGATGGAGAAAGAAAACAGGCTGATGGGAGGGAATTTCGGCTGGAGAAAATTTTACTGGTCCATATATATATTATATTTAAATTTAAATTTAAATTTAAATCGTCTCGTTTTACGTATCTTAAAATCTCGACCTCCAATTGATGCGCGTCGCTAGGCGTTCATAATATTATACCCCTATTTCGAACACAATGGAAAAGGTTTCGAGTCCTAATTCGATCGTATGGAGAAGATAGCTTTTTGGACACAGTTATTATATTGAATTCGATATAAATTTCAGCGCCTTTATCTATCCTACGATCACAAAACAACTCCAAACACTCAGAAATTTGAAATTCGATAATAATACAGTATTACGGATCCAATGGAACTGGTTTCGTCGAATTCTGAGACTGTGCCTGGGAAGGCTATTTTTAACTATCAATTTAAACGATAAAATTTCAAAACTGAACAAATCACTTTCAAACTCAAATTTAAAACCTCTATTATCTTCATTATTGTTAATACAAATTTTCTAAGCCATCAAATTATTTTTAACCAGCTTAAAACTCAAGATTTAATATTTTACCCAACTTTCAAATTATTTAATTTAATAATTAAATTACTCAATAAATTGTTATATTTGAAATTCAAGTTAAAAACCAACACCCGAATATTTAAATCAATTAAATATTCCAATTTCAAATACTCAAAAATTCCGGGTCGTCGCAGATGATATGCAAACAAACAAATTATTCTGATTTCCCATCCTCATTCATTTAAATATCGGTCTCGGTACTAGTTTCTAAGGTCACTATTAACCTATTAGTTTTCATGGAATGACTAATAACCTATTTAAAGCTAATGGACTATCTGTTTGGTCCTATAGTTTTCATAGGATCAATAAGAACCTATTGGCCCTTGCTAATAACTTCATTATTTCATGGGTTCTCTCTAAACCTATTGGTATCTCCAATAACATCTTTAATATCTTAGTTTTAATGGGTTTACTAAGAACCTTTTGACTTCTGTCAATAACTTTATCCGGATATAGTTTTCATAGGATCACTATGAACCTATTAGCTCCTGCCAATAACTCTTTCCAAATATAGTTTTCATGGGTTTACTATGAACCTGTCTTAACTGACAACTTCTTTAACCAGTCTTTGGGCATCCTAATTTCTGGTCTATCCAACCTCCTGGATGCAATTCTACTCATACAGGAGTTAATTCAATTTATATTCACTACTGGATTAACCTAGCTGGTTATTCTACCCTTTCCCCCCCAAAATACAGTTATGGGTCAATTACACGGTGAATATGTATTTAGAAGAAGCAAACATAATAACATATCAATCCCAACATTTATGGTTTAATATCCTTGAAATCATTTTCCACATGAAACATGGTTAATCCCTTTAACCTATTATTTTCTCAAGGAAAGCTTCTTCAAAAGCTCCAAAATTAAAAGCCATTTTAAAGCTCTTTTATAGTGCCATGGGTTTTTCCTTAAAAAATTGAGATTGGGTTCTTTGTTTTGAAAACTAAGGCTTTCGAAACCTTAGACCTTTACTTTTGAAACCATTGGAAACCTCTTTCGAAAACATTCAAATCTTCTTTTGAAAACATTAAGCATATGCCTTTAGAAACACTTTAAAACAGCTCTTTCGAACCATCAAAACATACCTTTTGAAAGTATTAAAGCATCACTTATTAACACATAGAAGCGTAGCTTCGAAACCATTTGAAAGTACCCCTTTCAAAACCATTGGGTTTAATCTTAAACATATCTTTTGGGTCAAAGTGAATATAAGCGAAAGTACCCTTTTCGAAACCATTAATCTTCAAATAAAAGAGTTTGGGGGAAAAACGGATGGCTTCGGAACCATCCTTTCGAAAGCATTAGTCTTTTAAGTAAACAAGTGGAAGGATAGCTTTGAACCACCTTTCGAAGCCATTGCCTTCGAAACCTTTAGTATAATGGCTAATGGAGCCCTTTCGAAAACATTGGGAGGTGGCTTATTATTATAAAACAAAAGTTACCTTTCGAACTCATTGATGACTTCAATTCATTCGAAAGGTATAAAGGCGGCAACGCGGTTTCGACTGGGTTCAAACAACCCTTTCGAAAGCATTGGTTTAAAAACATGGAAACTCATTCGAAAGCTACCCTTTAAACAAAATGGCAGCAACCTCTTCGAAATCTATATTAAACCCTTCCGAAAGTATTCTTTTAAGGGGGCGTTTGGCATACATCCCTGGTAATGTTTGAAAATACACAAAACATCCCTCCATTTTTTAATAAGTTTCCGGTCTTTGTTTTCAAATTCATGCGCGCATAAAGACCCAAATACCCTTTACGTTTTTAACATTTCAAACGCGTATAACTTTCTGTAGAAACATCGGATCACCATACCGTTTTCACCAAAAAAATCAAAAAATTATGATCTTTACAATGAGATCCATTGTTGATACCAAAAAATCATATTTGCAGTAAAGGTGCAATTATTTCATATATTTGTAGACAATTCTGCAACTTTTGAATATCTTCGATTTTTCTTCAAATCTGCAACTATTGCATATAATTGCAGACATATATGCAATTATATGGTATAATTGCGGACATGTATGCAATTATTGCATATAGTTGCAGAAATGTCTATAGTTATTACATATAATTGCAAACATGTATGCAATTATATGGTATAATTGCAAACATGTCTACAATTATTGCATATAGTTGCAGAAATGTCTACAACTATTGCATATAATTGCAGACATTTCTGCAATTATATGGTATAATTGCAGACGTGTCTGCAATTATTGCATATAGTTGCATAAATGTCTGCAACTATTGCATATAATTGTAGACATTTTTGCAATTATATGGTATAATTGCGGACATGTATGCAATTATTGCATATAGTTGCAGAAATGTCTATAGTTATTACATATAATTGCAAACATGTATGCAATTATATGGTATAATTGCAAACATGTCTACAATTATTGCATATAGTTGTAGAAATGTCTACAACTATTGCATATAATTGCAGACATTTCTGCAATTATATGGTATAATTGCAGACGTGTCTGCAATTATTGCATATAGTTGCATAAATGTCTGCAACTATTGCATATAATTGCAGACATTTTTGCAATTATATGGTATAATTGCGGACATGTATGCAATTATTGCATATAGTTGCAGAAATGTCTATAGTTATTACATATAATTGCAAACATGTATGCAATTATATGGTATAATTGCAAACATGTCTACAATTATTGCATATAGTTGCAGAAATGTCTACAACTATTGCATATAATTGCAGACATTTCTGCAATTATATGGTATAATTGCAGACGTGTCTGCAATTATTGCATATAGTTGCATAAATGTTTGCAACTATTGCATATAATTGCAGACATTTTTGCAATTATATGGTATAATTACAGACATGTCTGCAATCATACCATATAATTGCTTCTCCTGCCGTTGTTTTTACATATGCACAATGCTACTCGTTAAAATGATAATAAAATTTGTGATTTAATGGTGAAAACGATTTGTTAATCCGTCGTTTCTACAAAAAGTTATTGCATTTTAAAGATTGATAATTAATGGGGTACAAATTTTAATTATGGATGTGAAAATAACATCCACATATGAAGAATCAACATTGCTGCATTGGAGGAGAGGGGTATTGTAAGGAAGAAAATTTTAGTATTTGAAAATAGTGATGTAATTTATATATATTTTATGAGGAGGATGTTTTGTGTATTAAGTTTGATTTTAGGGATGTGTCCCATATTTTCACTTCTTTTAAAGCAAGGCAAGCAGAATTTCTTTAGAAAGCAAAACGAAGACTTCGACCCCTTCGAAAGCTTGGTTTCGAATCCATACCTACCGACATTCTCCAATCCACTACGTACCAACGCATTGATACCTTGTGTATTGGTTTCGACTTGATTGGGCTGGAAGTATAGGGTCGAAAGGTAGCTACTGGAAGTGGCGAAACCATAAATTTATGCAAAAATTGGTTTGTTGCTTTTTTAGGTAAATGCTTTTCAACTAACTTGCCTATTTGTAAAATATGATTGGTTGCCATAAACTTTATCAAAGTCTCTTCTAAAAGACTGCCGAATTTATTTAGAAATTAATTAAAAATAATTAACAAAATAGCCCTTCCCTTTAACAAAACAATTAAGACATTTAAGTCCTCCATCTTAAATATTTTAATTTACATAGTAAATTACTTAGGAGAAATCCCAAAAAATCATAGAAATTCACTTTTTTAAATATTAACTAGCATATATAAATTTCGAACCCAAATTTCTTTATATAATTACCGAAATTAATTTCTACGCCAAATTATTCATATTCTCCTTTGAAAATTCATAATAAATTATCCATAGCTTGGATAATTACAAAAAATTAAACCCATTTCCAAAATAAAGTTATATATAGCATATATATTCCTCATGGAATTCGAAACCCAATATAAAAAAATTTAGCCTTAAAATCGAATTAAACAATTATCATACAAACTTGTTTTAAAATAACATATCATGTAATCCAAGCATATCATCATCAAAAATCATTATAATGGATTTAAATTTAAACCCGAAATCAAATGCTATTTTAAAAACGAAAATGAGATGGTTTTGATTATTATTCACCTTGATTTGGATAAGGACTTGAGATTTGATCTCGTTTAATTCTCTTTGCTTTATTCCTTTGCTCTTAATTGAATTTCCTCTTCTTTTTCCCTAGGTAATGGCCGGTTTAATTCTTAGTTTATGTGTTAGAGTTTTTGAACTTATGAAATGAAAATAGGAATAAGGGTTTAGGGGTTAAGGGTTACGGTGGACGACTATTCCCCATAATACCCTCGCCTTATTCTCTTAGTAGTTAACTTAGAAATCCATTTACATAAACCCATTCTCTTAAGTTTATACTTAGTTAAGCACGACCTCTATTTTAAATTTTCAAATCTCAATCTCCTTATCTCTCTAATCTTTACATTATTTTATTTAATTTATCCAATTAAATCTCCTGAATAATGCTATTAAATTTAGGGGTGTTACATGCATGTTCTCATCGTTACCATGGTATCAAATCTAATATATAGTGTTTAGCCATCGTCAAAACTCCAACAATTTCTGTATATAACTATTTACTCTATCTCCAAAGTCTTTGGTTTAGTAACAACATTTATTATTAATCGATATGCCCCGACCAGAGATTTTTGACTTCGAATTGACCATAGTTTACCATGATATACTAATCTCTCATAAAAGAGGAGGCAAATTTTGTATTGAATAGCATTTCACTTCCAACATTTCAACCCAAACACAGCTACATTCGTTCGATAGTCATTATGCAATGATTTAACTATAATCAAAGTGGAGTGTTCACTTTAATATTTCATAGTATTCTCAAGTTAAAAAAAACTACGTGACATCGTCACATTGAGCTTTCCTATTTGTCCTTAGTTATTATCAACCAATAGGAAACTCTCGGTTCAGTCATCTTGTGGCCATTTAATAACTTCAAGTACTTAACTCCTTAGTGCCCCAAGTAGACATGATTGGTACAGTGTCCAACATTTGGAGAGTGTTACATACTCTAGTCTCAGTGGATGTATTGGTACCTTTTTCCTCAAAACATCTTGAATATGATTATTGAAAACAAAATATTTTGGCTTACAATTCAATACTCATGGCTACAATATTTGTAACCACAATCATATAATACTTCATTTAAGGACCTTCTATTTATGTATATTAAAAAATTATTTAATCATTTATTTATATCACAATACAACAATATATATAACAGAAAACAAACACCAAAAATGTACTTTATTTCGAACGAGATTGGTTTCAAAGTTAGGATATTTAACAAGTTACATAATTTCCTCTAAGACGTACCCTCTTAACTTCAAACTTGAATTTATACATAGTGATAACCTATCAAAATACATCAGGATGAAATTTTTGACTAAGCATTGAACCATCGACCTTATGTGGCATACCAAATTGTTTCACACATGCATTTTCTAAATCTTCATATAGTATGAATATGCCGACACATGTTTGACCTTGTGTTTGTATCCCAGTTTGATGAAATGCCCTTAAAGGCTAAGCACGATCTCATAAAAGACAACTCCACCTTCATGTATTCATATAGGTAGGGTTATCAAAAGTTGTGTAGTTAAAGAGCTCGGCAGGTTTATAGCGGTAGATGTACAAAAATCTATAGCGGGGATATATCGAAAAATAGAGGAGGTGTATTAACATTTATTGGAGATAAAATTAAATCCGCAAAGTTGATTTATTCTCATTTCTACATCATTTGTGTAGAAAAAATAAACCTAGTTCACTCCTATATAACAAAACCGAAGAATTTCATGATCCAAGCAGTTCATATTGGTGAATAGAATAGTGTTCTAATTTCTGTTGAGTGCTTATGACTTGATCTTAGACCTATACCCTATATTGGTTGACTTTGTTTACAATAGAACTAGTCAAATTAACCTTTTATATTAAAGTTGTTATAACAGGTGCTAAAAGTCGCTGGCTTAGCGGTGTAGTAGACCATAATGGGGCTTTAAATCGATCTACAGTTGGATAATGCTAAATTGAAAACGCATAGTAATTGAAGTGCCTAAGCGCCTTAGCAGGGAATTATCAAGGCTTACCGGGCATTTAATTGCATATATTGGAAGTGTCCTATAATATACACTTAACATTATCCATATTCTAGACCTATTAAGTACTAAGAAACACAACCTCCACCATTTCATTATGGGTATCAAGTGCTTTAACATGGAACGTGTAACGACCTGAAATTTTCAACCATTCGCATCCACACATGTCGGATTTGAATTGCTCAAAATATCAGGTTGTTAATTTAAATTTGGCAAAACTCAGCATATACAGTAAATAAAATAATCACAAATCACAGACATAGAGTAATATAACAATAATGCAGCGGCAACAAAAGAATAGTAGTTCATGAAGCTACTATATATATATAACAGAGTTAAACAAGATACAACAGAAGTCACTAATACATAGATGTCTCAATACAATAATCAAAGACAAGATCTGAATACATCACTGGAATCAACTGAATAACTGATAGCAGAATCGATAGATAGCTGGGTCTCCAAGCGATGCTCCAACTCCAAAGGTGAGTCTCAAATGCTGTATCACTCAGTCTGACCCGAGCGTAAAGCAAAACACAAAAAACTCGAGTCAGGATTAACATTCTTATATCAATAAATCCAACTCAAGTGAAATAACAACTAAAATACAAGTAACTCAAAGGATGTTTTGGATAACCATCCTCTAAGGATCCGTTAAACTATCTACTATGTAGTAATATACGCTATTATAATAATGTCTAATATAAAATAAACTTACTTTTAAATAGAGTTAAGGCTTTACATTTTCCACCTTAACACGTAATAGTCCCAGTAGTCTATCCAGTATTAGCATACTCCCAGATCGGGGGCTACCCTCAATACTCCACAGGCTACGGGAGAAATCACAACTCGTAGTAAAGCTCGATATGGTAGGTGACACGGCACAACTAGGCAATGCCATGGTAGATATACCAATTACGCATCCGGACTGGTGGTAACGCATAGCAGCCACTACCGCCCACCTCGGAACACACTCCCAATCAAATCGAAGGGTGGCCACCAAATCAATCATAAAGTAATAGAATGGTATCGAAGAAATGCCTCCGATCAGAGGTGCTACCTCATTGGCCCGTTGATCGCTCCTGTTTTAGCCACCATATGCCAACTCACGGGAGTCGGTCCACGTTTATACCTCAATAGGAATCGTTGCCACCATCCTACTTCATTCTGGAATCTCCACCGCGTACACAGTTGTTAAAGTGGTTTTCGGTATCGACAGAGAGTATGCCCATATCTGATCCCGGTCTCTTTAACAACCAATCATTATTATAACACCGCGGTCATTTCAAAATAGTTTATACTTCAAAACCAAAATATCATTTCCATTTCAAAAATATTCACTTCCAAAATCATAGTACTTTCAAAGATATAATACTTTCAAAACCAAAACAATTTGATGGAAATCATAATACTTTGAAATCATAACACTTTCCTTCAAACAGTTTAGATATTAATAATAGTATATAAAATAAAATAGTTTATAAAATAAAATAATTTATATAAAATAGTTATAAGTTAAAACAATTTAAAATAATTAGTATTTTTTTTAAAATAGTTTATAAAATAAAAATAGTTTATATAAAATAGTTATAAGTTAAAATAGTTTATAATAAAATAATTTATATTGAAAATGATTTATATTAAAATAGTTTATATTAAAATAATTTACAAAGTAAAATATAATTAGTTTTAGATATAGCTTAAAAATACTTTATATTCCTCAAATTTCACAAATCGACTCAAATCAACTCGAATTCCAAAGTTCAAATTTAATCAAATCTCAAATCATCAATTTCAACTCGATTCAGCTTCTCAATAAACCATTTCAAATTATCGATTTTCAAATACATATTTGAACCATAAAATAATCCAATTCAATTTCAATATTTTCAAAGCTTCAAATATTCCACATTTCAAAACTAAATTGATAATTTATATATATATATATATATATATCGATTCACTTTTTTTTGAAATATTTACTTAATCATTTCAAAATCCTCTAAATACAACTTCAATTTACAAGCTTAAATAAACAAAATATCCCATTTAAATTTATATGAGTTTGAATTATTCATTTAAGTCACTTTTAATCAAATTCAAGTTATAAAGCATATCTTAAAATTTCAAATTTAATAAATTTCAAATCAAACTTATTTAAGTCAAATTCTTAAATAAATATAATTTCAAATCAATTTCAAATCATTATAAACTCTATCTGAAAATATAGATATTAAATAAATACTTATATATCAACTTATTAAATCAACTTTAATAAATCTTTAAAAATCAATGTTTATTAAAACCATGTATTTCCTTTCAAAATCATAGAAATAATTTTCAAATATTTATATATAGACCGACGGTGTTTGTATAAAATTTTCTATCCTATGGTCAAGTGATATAGATATTTATCATTTCAATCCGCAATTTAAATATATATATATATACGGGTATATATCTTTTCAACCCGCAATCCCAAATTCAATTCAAATGAAAATCGCTTGGGTTTATCATTTCAACCCTTAACGATTTTCTCCTATTCTACATATCGTTCGAGTATGTATCATTTCAATCCATAGTGAATTCTATACTAACAGGGAACTTGCAGAGTGATAACAGATATGAAAATAATATAATAGGCATATATCATCAATATAAATAACAGATAATGGTGTCAGATGTCACAGTTGAATAGATACAGATAATAGCATATATATAACAATGTAACTAACTAATAGCAGCATATTTCAAATGTCGTTTCAATTGAAATCAAATTTAATAAATATAAGAACATTAGTCGTGAGTGATTGCTCTGTTTGTACCAAAAATGGGCACAACACTCTTCGGGAGTTATTTGAAGAGATAAAATGAAGAACGTAAATGTAAAACAGAGATTATCTAACAAAAACTCCAACAAACAGAAATGTAAAGTGCACAGACAAGCAATTTAGAGTGGTTCGGCGTATAGCCTACGTCCACTATGAAGTTTTGATGATTTTATTGATTCTCTTTCAATGATTACAAGTGGTTACAGCAATGAACGGCGGATTACAGATTAGAATTCGAAATTGACAGCAAAAGTAGGATGCAAATCTCAATCCGGTAGAGTCTGGACGCTTCAGAGAAAAAAGATCCTTTTTCTGTTGATTCTGGGGCTCTATTTATAGGCGTAGGAGGCTCAAATCTCGCTCAAACTCCGGGAGAATTGGTCTGGCACGTGAGAGGACCCATTCGACTATTTCCAGAAAGTTTCGAGTCGATCTGCGATCGATACGAAGTCATTTCGTATCGATCAAGATTACCTCCAATTGAGCTCAAATTTGGTGGAGACGTTCCTCGGTATGTGTGCAACCTTCAGTTAAAATTTCATGGTATTTGGATCAGTGGATTGAGAGATATCATCGATACGAGGCGATGTTCTCTGCTAGGTTGTCTGGTTCGAATCCATCTCTCCGAACTGAGGGCTTCGAATCGATGGTGTCACGCGCCTCTGTGAAGACGTGGAACGCACACTTCGCCTCGATCCGGTCTTTACTCCGAGTCGACCGTGTCGACTCCATATATCTCGACGCATTCGCATCGAGGGATGACGTGGTGCGCGGGCTTCGCCTCGATCCGGTCTCTGCGCCGTATTGACTGCTTCGACTCCACATATCTTGCCTCGTTTACTTCGATGGGCAACACGTCATTCTAGTTGGTTGACTCGCTGGATACGAACAAGTTGTTGGGCACGTATTCGAAGCAAGGTTCTCAGATGGACACGAAGTAGACACTGAATGATGGATACGAAGCAAGCACTGACTGATGGATACGAAGTAGACACTGAATGATGGATACGAAGCAAGCACTGACTGATGGATACGAAGTAGACACTGAATGATGGTTGCGAGGCACGCCATCTGTTGGGGGGATACGAGTCTGGTTGACACGAATTCGATGGGTACGAAACGCGGCTAACTCCATCGATACGAGACGACGTCCCCTGGTGGATACGAAATGGATACTCCTGATGGATACGAAAACATGCTTCTCCTTCCAACTTGTATCCATCACATCTCGAGCATACGAACTCGGATTGACTTGAAACTTGGGGCGTTGGCTTCCTTCATTTTTCCAGTCATGTCCTATCAATTGTAGCTTGATCCAGACTTGGACAAAATTCAGCGACATTCATGACAAGCCATACTTGTTTTCTAGTTGGTTCCTTGGTGTCCTGGCCTTGCCAAAAGGCGGGATAACATTTGCCCCCCAAAGTACGTCTTGTGAAAACACGACGTGCTTTGAAAAGCTGCAAGTTCGCAACCCGTCTGTGGTTTAGGTCGTTGTTGAATTTTGTAGTGACTCTCTCATGGCGCCATGGTAAAAGGTCAGGATGTATTCCTTCGAATCGATGCGGGGCATCGTTGATGGATACGAAGTGTCCATCCGTATTTGAGGGTCGCATCTTGTGGTGAATTCTGATTCGCACCGACGACCTTTGATGGATACGAAATAACTTTTCGCATCGATGGATTTTAACAGACGCGATTATCGAGTTCGTATCGATAAACCTGACTTGCTGTGAATCGATGGTTTGCGAAAAGGATGTATCGAATCGATGGCATCCGGTGAATATTTCGACTCGATGAAGGTACAGTCTGACGGATTTGAAGAGGGCGCTTGCATAGATCCATCGCTTGACCGCTTGCGACCGGTTACGTTGACTGGGAGATGAATCGTCCCGGTTCGACTCCATGCTTCATATAAATACCTGGGACTTAGCCCATTTTTCACTTTTACTTTCTACTGTTGCTCTCAGCTCTCTTTTTCTACCCTTGTATCGATAGACTGAGAGACATAATCGTCTTCGAATCGAACCAAACCTCTGATCCTCTGAGTGTTAATCGCAAAAATCAGGTAATTAATGGGTAGATCCTTGTTAATAATGACGAAACTCGAGATCTCTACCACTCCCTTAGCTTCTACGACCAGTTTCGACAAATTTGAGATCTGGATGATGGAAGACAAGATTTGGGGATACGGAGCGTGGCCATGGAGTTGAGGTCCTTTTGGGAAGAAGGAGAGACGGAGTAAATCACTCTAACCTTATTTCGTATCGACTTGAACTGGGAACATTCGAATCGGTGCAGACGACATACGCTCGTATCGGCTTGGGGACGAGAGCGGCGATGGATGTGAAGCCATTGTTCTCTGATCGATGCGAAATCGGCAACCCTGATCGATGCGGATTGGCTTGCCTCTGATCGATACGACATGTATCGATTCGAATTTGATCGATATGAAGCGCTCTAACTCCAGCTCGATCGATACGAACGTATCAATTCGAATCTGACCGATACGAAGCATTGTTACTCCAGCCTGATCGATGCGAAACACCTCCATTCCCAGACGATCGATACGAACGTATCGATTCGAACATGGCCAGGCTGCGTAGCGTGACCTCCCCTGGCTCGATACGAAAATAGAGTGCAGCGACCGATCCTTAACCCAAATTTTTGATGAACTTAGAGAAATGTTGAATACTTGAACACTTGACTCCGATGAGCTTCTGCCTTGCATAATAGAACTTGGTCACATGACTGCATATTTGACTGACTTTCGAAGCTCGTTGATGGAACTGCCATTTAACAGAAAAATACAACGAACTCTTTAATCTTGAATCGATCGTTGTCATCTGGATGGCGCGGTCGTGACGGTCAGCGATGACGGTCATGCCTGTTTGATTTCCAGAATTTCGTCACTTGCATGTTTTCTTTAACTTTGTAGAATTTGCTCAAGTCACGCATAACACTTGTACTGCACAACACACACTCTACACTGGGGAATGCACGGGTCGTTTATCGTCTAACGATGATTTCTCATGAGTTAGCTAGTTATGGAACCTTCAAGTTCACAGCAGCAAGAAACTCCCAGACTCGAGATCCCAGACATCGAGGCTGAAGTCATCGGTCCAGCTCCGGACGAGTTACCTAACGCATCTTTCATCAATAGCCCACCTGATTCTGTCCCGTCCAATATCTCGGAAGACATGTTAGGGAGAATGTAACGACCCTGAATTTTTGACATTTAAAATATGAATATTTAATTGAGTTTAGATATTCGAATGATAATTTAAATTTGAAATTCAAAATATCAGAATGAATTTAGCGATTAAATTGTTGAATTTAATTATTGAAACTGGGTAAAAATTTGAATCTTCGATTTTAAGCTGATTAAAAATAATCTGAAGGCTTGGAAAATTTATATTGAGTATACTGAAGATAATAAAAGTTTCAGGATTGAGTTTGAAACTGTTTTGTTCAGTTTTGAAATTTTATCGTTTAATCGATGTTTGAAAATAGCGTTCCGGGGTACAGTCTCGGAATTTGACGAAACCAGTTCCATTGGATCCGTGATATTGTATTATTATCGGATTTCAATTTTCGTAATGTTTGGAGTGATCGTTGGGCCGTACGATGAGCAAACGCGCTGAAATTAAATCGAAAATTTAATATTATAACTGGTCCAAAAAGCTATCTTCTCCATACGATCGAGTTTGGACCCGAAACCTTTTCCATTGCGTTCGGAATAGGTGTATAACATTACGAACGCCTGGCGGCACGTCTCGATAGGAGGTCAAGATTTTGAGTTGTATTTATCGGAACGATTTGAATTTGGATTTAAATTGAATATATATCTATACAGTCAACTTCAGCTGAAATATTTCACATCGTCGTTTTTCCTTCACTTCAAAGTACTGTAGCTCGTCTGCCACACGCAAACATCATTTCCCCCTTTATTTCATTTCAGCCGAAAGTAAATTTGTGTTGGAAGCTTCAAACGATATAGGGTAAAATAAAGACAACGAAATCATTTCGTTCAAAAAAAAAAATTAAAACACAGAAGCTTCAGAAAGATAAAACAATGGAGCTCTCGTTCGAATTTCCTTCACTCCCTTAAAATACGAATCAATCTCCTCTCAGTTTTTTCGTTGTTCGTTCACAAATAGGCTACCGATCCATCTTCGTCTAAACAAATCAAGGCTGCTCGATGTTCGTGAGGGGTTTCAATGGCAATCATGGGTTCGAAGTCGCGACTTGTTCGCGTACGTTTAGGTCGACTGCTGTGGAGAGTCGCGTTCGCGCGTGATGGCGTGGGTTCGAGAGCAAGGGGCGTCGCGATTTAGGGCAGGGACTGGTTCGTTCGCAATTGGAAGACTCGAAGTCAATCTCGACTTCGACAATAGGGTTCACGGTGGCGCTCGTTCGAAGAAAAACTGGGATGGCATTCGCGAGTAGTTTGGGTTTCGCGTAGAAGTCGTTATTGGTTTGGTGTTTCGAGTCGATTGGTCGCGATTTGAGAGGATGATGGTATGGCTCGTTTTTTTATCGATGGTGAGCAGCAGTTCGATCACGTTGATCGATCGAACTGGGGAGGGATGTAGGCGATGTCGACGAATGTCGTGTTGGTTGAGCAGCAGGTCATGGTGAGGGTAGGGGACTGTCAAGCTTGAATCTAGGGCTTGCGATCAATTCAAGGCCAAAGTCGAGCAGTATATTGGAGTGCGTTCGACTGTGATGGTGGTTGAAGTCATAGGTGAGATCGACATCATCTCAGTTCGTCTATGATTTCTCGAGGATGAGGTAAATCTCTGTCTTCAAAAATTTAAAGTTTGAATAAATAAATATTCATATCTATATTTGTAGAAGAAAAATGATGAAGAAAAAGAAAAAAAAGAATTTACTGTAAGGTTGAACTGTAGTTTTTATACACACATCTATATATACATTTCAATTTAAATATATCTAAAGAAAGACAATGATTAGTATAGGCAGTAAGATAAAGTTCTGTTTTTTTTAAGAGAAAGAAAAAAATCAATAGAAGTTAAGATAATAAGTGATTGTTCCATTTGTTCAAATATTTTATTAAAAGGAAAATTTGGTTGAAATTAAATTGATTAGAGAAAATAAAATTTTATTAAAAGGAAATCTATTTATTCGATTGATTCGAATATTAATAAATTGTATAATTGTTTATACAAGGTTTGAAACCGTGAAGAAATGGTCAAAATGGAAAATGGACTGCAAATTAAAAGCAAAGGTGAGATCTTCTCACTCAAGATGAAAAGTGGAAATTTTCAGTTATTGATTTGATTAACTGTTTGGATGTGATATTAGATATAGTAGGATATATCTATATATATATAGCAATATATACATATTGGCATATGTATATATTGGATTGATTGATTTCCCGCCTCGTATAGCGGATGAGACCCTATTGCGCCGTTAGTAAGCGGATTTTTATAAAACCTATATACCGCGATAATTCCGTACTGGAGCGGAATTGGTATTGTGCTAACATCTGTGGATGCAGGGAAACAGGTTGGAGGGATCCAACAGGATTCCTCAAAACATTTGAATTGATTTCATATGTTGTTTGATAGATTATTTATAATCTGTGTATGATTATATCTGTGATTGACTTTGTTGAGAGCTATAAATTAGCCGAATGTGTTTTTGGTATCGTTGGATACCAGAAATAAATGAAATTGGATTTCTGAAATTAAAATTGAATTTTAGATGGTTTGGAAAAAAAAAATAAATGAATTTATTTTAAAGGAAATAAATTTGTTTGAAATCAAATTGATTGGGTATTTAAAATAAATCTTGAGGAATCGATATGAGAACTTATTTAATGTTGAATGAAAAATTGATTTTTGTGTTGAAAATAAATTTGGGAATCGATTTGTAAAATGATTTGGTAATTGGGATTAAAAGTAAAAAAAAAATCAATTTGAAATGTGATTCGGTGTTGAAGTAAATTCAGAAATCAATTTGGAATTCGATTTGGGATTTGAAATAAAATGGAGAAATCAATTTTTAAAGTTGATTCGGGGTTGAAAATGAATATTTGGAAAACGATTTGAAAATCGAGTAAAAGTGGATTTTTAGGAATGTAAATTCCGAATAGAAGTTGTAAAGGAAAGGGAAATTTGTTTAAAAATAAATATTGATTTATTTTTAAAGTGTGGAAAATATGGTTTGAAATCGGATTTTCAAAGTGATGAAGTGTGGAAATAAATTTACAAACTTGAAATGTAAATTTGAAATAAATCAATAAGGATTTATCAAATTGGTTTAAATGGACCATAATATGATTTGAAATTGATTTTCAAACGTGAAGTATGAAATGTGATTTGAAATTGAATTTTCAAATGTGAAGTGTGAAATACGATTTGAAATGGATTTTCAAATGTGAAGTGTGGAAATATGTATATCTTGTGAAAGATTTGAAATTTGATAATTTGGGAAAAATTATTTAAATTGGATGCTTGTTGTGAATGTTGTTGATAGTTAAATAACCGACTATCAATATTTGTCTTTGAAATGACACTTGATTTGTTTTTAAAACAAACGCTCATTATTCGGTTAAGCCGGGAGAGGACCTATGTGTCATATAACCCATTCCGAATAGTGATACGTCGCGAATGGATAGAATTTGAAGACCGGTGTGAAGACCGGATATTTGTGAAAATGAAAGGACAACCTGTCGAATGTCTCTGCACCGAGTTGCTCCGGTATAGAGATTTATATCACTCTTTTTGTGATGGGAAGTCCGGACGTGATTAGTGAATATCCGGATTGCAAGGGCTTCTTTGGAAGTGCCTTCGGTTCCGTTCGATCCCGGAACGGACTTGTATGGATGTGTGTCTGACGTTACACTTTGAGATGTAAAGCTGGTTTCTATCAAATACATTTCTGTTGGTGGTGGAGAATTTATTCTCTTAGCTTAACACCCTTCTCTGAGACGTACGAGCTCAGAGGTTATGTAGTTGATGGTTACTAGTGATACATTCCCAATTTGGTAATGTGGCACACGAAGTGCTGTTGATCAATTGTGGATCAAAGCGTGGCTTTGTGAAAAAGCGTGGCTTTGTGAAAAAGCGTAATATATGTGGACGAGACTTCGTCGAGCCTCACAACCCGGTAATGGTCGAAACAGGAATGTTGCGACAAAGGTTTGTAGGGGTAGCGCCCCTAGGGAATGCCATTTCCTTCTGGATAAAAGGTGATATCATGGTATGGAGCCCAGATATTTTACCTATGTGGATTATATTTTGTGGCTGTTGCGTTTTCGATTGAGGATCCTCGGATAAAGGTCGGTAACGACCGGGGGATGGCATAGCTCGTGTGTTAGTTACCTAGTTACAGCTCGGTTAGAGCGTGAGGTAGCGTTGGCCTTTTGTTTGCGGAGATCCGGTTAGGATCCGAGGCGTCTTTCCAGAGGCGTTCTATTTCGGTATAAGGAAGTTCCTTTGCCTGACCATTTGTTGGAAATCCAAAGAAACAATACGAACCCCGTACGATTTTTAATTGTATTACCTGCTATGGAATATGGCGGTAACCTGCTATTGAACGTAGTAGCTATAGTAGGCATACAACAATTGTTGTATGTTGGCTAAGATTGATATTATACTTTCGAAATGTTTTCCACACTAGACATTAATAATAATATCAATTGATTTCGCGTAGTAAGCATTTTTGACTATCATAAGGAGAAATCTCCTCCAATTCTGCGTTTGCATTGTGTGTGTGGTGGGAGGCCTTATGGTAGTTTCATTTTCCAAAAGCATTGCGAAGTTGTTTTATTTTCTTTGCGAAAATAACTGTTTTACGATCTCACACCAGTCACCATGACTGACCTGGAGTTTATTGTTCCCTTTCTAAACTCTGGGTGCCCATAATTTTCCACACGGGCAGCCTAGAGTTATTGTTATCAGGATATTCTGGATATTCTGGAGCTTTGGAGATGAGCTGGATGGCGAAGCGTACTATCGTACTTGTTATTTATTCCGCTGTGTATTCTGTATGAGGACAAGTTTATATAACTGTCCATTGTTGTAAACTCTGATGATTGATGTATGTATAAACTGATATAGTCTTTTGTTTTAAAGATTATTGATTTATCTATTATATATTGTTCCGCTGCGATATGTGAGATTCTGATATTGTTCCTGTTCTGTGTTTTCTGTGTTATTCTTCTCTCTTTTTCTTCTATCTTTTCTTCTACCTCTTCTTTTAACCCTAAAGTTTCGCGTTTCCGCCATTCGATTTTTCGACATTTGGTACAGTGGACGTATCGGTGTCGAGTTTTCGGAAGACGGATTTGCGGGTCTTTACAAGTGGTATCAGAGCATCCGGTTAAGCGACAACCCTGCTCTGTTGGGTGTTACTCATTAGAGATAGAGTCAGTAGTACTCTAGAATGAGTGTGAGTGTAATAATAGATATGAGTGCGTATTTGTTAGTGAATACAAAATTTGTTTTGTATTGTGTTGACTTATCGGTTGATTGTTTATAGATTCTGGTCGATGCAGGGTGGCCAACTGTAATCGATAGGGGTTTCTAAACTCTTAAACAAGATAAACCGACACAGTATTGTTTTAAAATAGGGTAAATGAAATAATTTTGCCCAAAACTATTTTTGTATAGAAAAGAAATGATTTTCTATGAATTATCATTGTATATGGATGCTTGGTTGTTAGGAAAAGATAATATTGAAGTATTATCATTGATATATGGAATTGAATAAGAAATTCAAATAATAACCAAAGATTTGGAGATAAATTCATTTAACAAATGAAATTTATAAATATGAATTGAAAGATAAGGAAATAAATCCATATACAAATGAGATTTGGAAATGTGAATTGTAAAGGTAATTTACAAATTGAAATACAATTCCAGAAAAATATTTGAAACTAAAATTCACAAATGGAATGTAAAATAAGTTGATAACTTATGAAATAGTCGAAATTGGATTGGAATGAGATTCAAATTGAAAATGAATGAATTTGTGAATGAATAAAAAAATTTGCAACTGCAAGTGCAAGAAAATGAAATTGAGTGTTAAAATTCATTTTGAATTTGTAAGTAAATAGAACTGAAATTGAATTTGATTTGTGGAAAACGAAGTGATGTATTAAACTAAAATTAGTAAGTGAAACTAATTGAAGATTGACTAAATGAATAAGGTTCGAAACGAATTGAATTCAATAATTATAAATGAAATATTGATTGGATTTATATGGAATTGGTAATCCAGTTTAAATATAAGTGGTAATTGAAAATTAATATCAAAGGTATGGAAAATACTTGTATTGAACTTAAGAAATAAGTGTGAAATTCTTAAGTAAATTTGATATTGAAAATATTCTAAGTTGGTGAATGTGAATATGAAATGCCAATTAAAATTGAATGGAATCAATTGGAAATGAAGTACTATACATATATGACATATGTTTTCCAAACTAAGGATATGAAAAAGTACCTTCCATTGAAAATTTTTGAAGGTCTGGGAACTCAGTATGAGTATCCGTTTGATCGTGATGGGATCATATTGATTGATCACGACGTATGCTAGCGAAATTCGAGGGGCGAGATGCCTATGGTTACAAGCGATTCCACTGAGATAGTGGTGCAACCGCCGTGTGAACTACGATCTATGGCAACAACCATGGCGAAATTTAAGAGATGAGAAATCTACAGATTACGAGCGATTCTACTGGGATAGTAGCGAAACCGCCGAGTAACTGTAATCCATGGGGGAACGTGCTTTCCATATCCATTTTAAAAAAAAAGAAAGATTTTTAAGTGATTTCAAATTGAATTTGAGATAAAGGTAAATGAAACCCAATATTCAGAATTAGAAGATGAATCGAATTCAAGTAAAATTCGAAATGAAAATCTAAATGAAAATCTGAAGATAAAATGAATTCCAAATAGAATTGAAATTGTCAATTGAATTCAAATGGAATTGAAATGCAAAGTTGAACGAAAATGAATGTATAACTTTGGTTGTGAAGTGAAAACGAATATAAGAAGTATGTAATACTTATATTGCACTTAAGAAATGAATGAATGAAATTCTTAAGTAAAACGGGTATTGAGAATCCAATAAGTAAATTTGGCCATTGTTGTTAGGTAAAACATACAGGTGTATACAGGAGTTGGAATTTTGATTTCAAAAACAAACTTGAATTGCTCGACAAAAAGGTACGTATTTAAATTTCAGTATGAAATTTGATGAGTTTCTGATTTTGCCACTTGGCATTTTGTTTTCTTTTGAGATCTGAGAGTCCGTAGGGACGTTTTGTAGCCGTACCGTATTAGCCGCGCAAAGGAGACGCTGGCGAAATTTTTCGAAAATTTCGAGTGTTAGAAAAATTTTGAGAAATTTTGAAAGTTTAAAATTTGAATTTAAACTCGAATTTGAATTAAGAAGTTAAACAAGGTTGTTTGAAACTTATGATTGAAGTTGGAAGTTTAGTTGAATTAATAACGAATCTTTAGTAGAAAGATTTGTTTGGATAAATTGATAAAACTATTTAGATTATGGAAATTGGTAGACGAGTTAAGGACCATTTTTCCTAACTTGTAATTTCGGGACGAAATTCTTTTAAAGGGGGAAGATTGTAACGACCCTGAATTTTTGACATTTAAAATATGAATATTTAATTGAGTTTAGATATTCGAATGATAATTTAAATTTGAAATTCAAAATATCAGAATGAATTTAGCGATTAAATTGTTGAATTTAATTATTGAAACTGGGTAAAAATTTGAATCTTCGATTTTAAGCTGATTAAAAATAATCTGAAGGCTTGGAAAATTTATATTGAGTATACTGAAGATAATAAAAGTTTCAGGATTGAGTTTGAAACTGTTTTGTTCAGTTTTGAAATTTTATCGTTTAATCGATGTTTGAAAATAGCGTTCCGGGGTACAGTCTCGGAATTTGACGAAACCAGTTCCATTGGATCCGTGATATTGTATTATTATCGGATTTCAATTTTCGTAATGTTTGGAGTGATCGTTGGGCCGTACGATGAGCAAACGCGCTGAAATTAAATCGAAAATTTAATATTATAACTGGTCCAAAAAGCTATCTTCTCCATACGATCGAGTTTGGACCCGAAACCTTTTCCATTGCGTTCGGAATAGGTGTATAACATTACGAACGCCTGGCGGCACGTCTCGATAGGAGGTCAAGATTTTGAGTTGTATTTATCGGAACGATTTGAATTTGGATTTAAATTGAATATATATCTATACAGTCAACTTCAGCTGAAATATTTCACATCGTCGTTTTTCCTTCACTTCAAAGTACTGTAGCTCGTCTGCCACACGCAAACATCATTTCCCCCTTTATTTCATTTCAGCCGAAAGTAAATTTGTGTTGGAAGCTTCAAACGATATAGGGTAAAATAAAGACAACGAAATCATTTCGTTCAAAAAAAAAATTAAAACACAGAAGCTTCAGAAAGATAAAACAATGGAGCTCTCGTTCGAATTTCCTTCACTCCCTTAAAATACGAATCAATCTCCTCTCAGTTTTTTCGTTGTTCGTTCACAAATAGGCTACCGATCCATCTTCGTCTAAACAAATCAAGGCTGCTCGATGTTCGTGAGGGGTTTCAATGGCAATCATGGGTTCGAAGTCGCGACTTGTTCGCGTACGTTTAGGTCGACTGCTGTGGAGAGTCGCGTTCGCGCGTGATGGCGTGGGTTCGAGAGCAAGGGGCGTCGCGATTTAGGGCAGGGACTGGTTCGTTCGCAATTGGAAGACTCGAAGTCAATCTCGACTTCGACAATAGGGTTCACGGTGGCGCTCGTTCGAAGAAAAACTGGGATGGCATTCGCGAGTAGTTTGGGTTTCGCGTAGAAGTCGTTATTGGTTTGGTGTTTCGAGTCGATTGGTCGCGATTTGAGAGGATGATGGTATGGCTCGTTTTTTTATCGATGGTGAGCAGCAGTTCGATCACGTTGATCGATCGAACTGGGGAGGGATGTAGGCGATGTCGACGAATGTCGTGTTGGTTGAGCAGCAGGTCATGGTGAGGGTAGG
This sequence comes from Allium fistulosum, assembly GCA_030737815.1. Lineage (NCBI taxonomy): Eukaryota > Viridiplantae > Streptophyta > Magnoliopsida > Asparagales > Amaryllidaceae > Allium > Allium fistulosum. Next base: position 282,891,574 of record CM060904.1, on the reverse strand, counting down.
GGACTGTCAAGCTTGAATCTAGGGCTTGCGATCAATTCAAGGCCAAAGTCGAGCAGTATATTGGAGTGCGTTCGACTGTGATGGTGGTTGAAGTCATAGGTGAGATCGACATCATCTCAGTTCGTCTATGATTTCTCGAGGATGAGGTAAATCTCTGTCTTCAAAAATTTAAAGTTTGAATAAATAAATATTCATATCTATATTTGTAGAAGAAAAATGATGAAGAAAAAGAAAAAAAAGAATTTACTGTAAGGTTGAACTGTAGTTTTTATACACACATCTATATATACATTTCAATTTAAATATATCTAAAGAAAGACAATGATTAGTATAGGCAGTAAGATAAAGTTCTGTTTTTTTTAAGAGAAAGAAAAAAATCAATAGAAGTTAAGATAATAAGTGATTGTTCCATTTGTTCAAATATTTTATTAAAAGGAAAATTTGGTTGAAATTAAATTGATTAGATAAAATAAAATTTTATTAAAAGGAAATCTATTTATTCGATTGATTCGAATATTAATAAATTGTATAATTGTTTATACAAGGTTTGAAACCGTGAAGAAATGGTCAAAATGGAAAATGGACTGCAAATTAAAAGCAAAGGTGAGATCTTCTCACTCAAGATGAAAAGTGGAAATTTTCAGTTATTGATTTGATTGACTGTTTGGATGTGATATTAGATATAGTAGGATATATCTATATATATATATAGCAATATATACATATTGGCATATGTATATATTGGATTGATTGATTTCCCGCCTCGTATAGCGGATGAGACCCTATTGCGCCGTTAGTAAGCGGATTTTTATAAAACCTATATACCGCGATAATTCCGTACTGGAGCGGAATTGGTATTGTGCTAACATCTGTGGATGCAGGGAAACAGGTTGGAGGGATCCAACAGGATTCCTCAAAACATTTGAATTGATTTCATATGTTGTTTGATAGATTATTTATAATTTGTGTATGATTATATCTGTGATTGACTTTGTTGAGAGCTATAAATTAGCCGAATGTGTTTTTGGTATCGTTGGATACCAGAAATAAATGAAATTGGATTTCTGAAATTAAAATTGAATTTTAGATGGTTTGGAAAAAAAAAAAATGAATTTATTTTAAAGGAAATAAATTTGTTTGAAATCAAATTGATTGGGTATTTAAAATAAATCTTGAGGAATCGATATGAGAACTTATTTAATGTTGAATGAAAAATTGATTTTTGTGTTGAAAATAAATTTGGGAATCGATTTGTAAAATGATTTGGTAATTGGGATTAAAAGTAAAAAAAAAATCAATTTGAAATGTGATTCGGTGTTGAAGTAAATTCAGAAATCAATTTGGAATTCGATTTGGGATTTGAAATAAAATGGAGAAATCAATTTTTAAAGTTGATTCGGGGTTGAAAATGAATATTTGGAAAACGATTTGAAAATCGAGTAAAAGTGGATTTTTAGGAATGTAAATTCCGAATAGAAGTTGTAAAGGAAAGGGAAATTTGTTTAAAAATAAATATTGATTTATTTTTAAAGTGTGGAAAATATGGTTTGAAATCGGATTTTCAAAGTGATGAAGTGTGGAAATAAATTTACAAACTTGAAATGTAAATTTGAAATAAATCAATAAGGATTTATCAAATTGGTTTAAATGGACCATAATATGATTTGAAATTGATTTTCAAACGTGAAGTATGAAATGTGATTTGAAATTGAATTTTCAAATGTGAAGTGTGAAATACGATTTGAAATTGAATTTTCAAATGTGAAGTGTGAAATACGATTTGAAATGGATTTTCAAATGTGAAGTGTGGAAATATGTATATCTTGTGAAAGATTTGAAATTTGATAATTTGGGAAAAATTATTTAAATTGGATGCTTGTTGTGAATGTTGTTGATAGTTAAATAACCGACTATCAATATTTGTCTTTGAAATGACACTTGATTTGTTTTTAAAACAAACGCTCATTATTCGGTTAAGCCGGGAGAGGACCTTTGTGTCATATAACCCATTCCGAATAGTGATACGTCGCGAATGGATAGAATTTGAAGACCGGTGTGAAGACCGGATATTTGTGAAAATGAAAGGACAACCTGTCGAATGTCTCTGCACCGAGTTGCTCCGGTATAGAGATTTATATCACTCTTTTTGTGATGGGAAGTCCGGACGTGATTAGTGAATATCCGGATTGCAAGGGCTTCTTTGGAAGTGCCTTCGGTTCCGTTCGATCCCGGAACGGACTTGTATGGATGTGTGTCTGACGTTACACTTTGAGATGTAAAGCTGGTTTCTATCAAATACATTTCTGTTGGTGGCGGAGAATTTATTCTCTTAGCTTAACACCCTTCTCTGAGACGTACGAGCTCAGAGGTTATGTAGTTGATGGTTACTAGTGATACATTCCCAATTTGGTAATGTGGCACACGAAGTGCTGTTGATCAATTGTGGATCAAAGCGTGGCTTTGTGAAAAAGCGTGGCTTTGTGAAAAAGCGTAATATATGTGGACGAGACTTCGTCGAGCCTCACAACCCGGTAATGGTCGAAACAGGAATGTTGCGACAAAGGTTTGTAGGGGTAGCGCCCCTAGGGAATGCCATTTCCTTCTGGATAAAAGGTGATATCATGGTATGGAGCCCAGATATTTTACCTATGTGGATTATATTTTGTGGCTGTTGCGTTTTCGATTGAGGATCCTCGGATAAAGGTCGGTAACGACCGGGGGATGGCATAGCTCGTGTGTTAGTTACCTAGTTACAGCTCGGTTAGAGCGTGAGGTAGCGTCGGCCTTTTGTTTGCGGAGATCCGGTTAGGATCCGAGGCGTCTTTCCAGAGGCGTTCTATTTCGGTATAAGGAAGTTCCTTTGCCTGACCATTTGTTGGAAATCCAAAGAAACAATACGAACCCCGTACGATTTTTAATTGTATTACCTGCTATGGAATGTGGCGGTAACCTGCTATTGAACGTAGTAGCTATAGTAGGCATACAACAATTGTTGTATGTTGGCTAAGATTGATATTATACTTTCGAAATGTTTTCCACACTAGACATTAATAATAATATCAATTGATTTCGCGTAGTAAGCATTTTTGACTATCATAAGTAGAAATCTCCTCCAATTCTGCGTTTGCATTGTGTGTGTGGTGGGAGGCCTTATGGTAGTTTCATTTTCCAAAAGCATTGCGAAGTTGTTTTATTTTCTTTGCGAAAATAACTGTTTTACGATCTCACACCAGTCACCATGACTGACCTGGAGTTTATTGTTCCCTTTCTAAACTCTGGGTGCCCATAATTTTCCACACGGGCAGCCTAGAGTTATTGTTATCAGGATATTCTGGATATTCTGGAGCTTTGGAGATGAGCTGGATGGCGAAGCGTACTATCGTACTTGTTATTTATTCCGCTGTGTATTCTGTATGAGGACAAGTTTATATAACTGTCCATTGTTGTAAACTCTGATGATTGATGTATGTATAAACTGATATAGTCTTTTGTTTTAAAGATTATTGATTTATCTATTATATATTATTCCGCTGCGATATGTGAGATTCTGATATTGTTCCTGTTCTATGTTTTCTGTGTTATTCTTCTCTCTTTTTCTTCTATCTTTTCTTCTACCTCTTCTTTTAACCCTAAAGTTTCGCGTTTCCGCCATTCGATTTTTCGACATTTGGTACAGTGGACGTATCGGTGTCGAGTTTTCGGAAGACGGATTTGCGGGTCTTTACAGAGAATATGCTTAAGGCATGGTTTATCTTTGGATGAAGTATTGTTGCCTGGACCGGACGACAGACCACATAATCCCCTAGAGGGGTACACTGCTTTTAATCGACATGCGTGCGCAGCCGGCACACTTCCTCCGTTCAATGATTACATAAGAGAAGTGTTGGCTTACCTAGATATCGCTCCGTCTCAGTTACATCCAAGTGGATATGCTTCACTCAATGGCATGTTCATCGCATTTATGGAATACCTCTACCGGCCTCCCCGCCCGACCGAGATAAGATACCTCTTCAACTTCAAGAGTCGAACTGACAGCCCATCTTTTACATTTTTGGAGTCTGTTAGAAACTGCCAAGTTGTCACGGGGTCGTGGACTAGGCTGAGCTACTTCAAGTCAGAGTGGTTCTATGTCCGTTGTCCACCGGGGTTTGCCAGAAGATGGCTGTTTAGACGTAAGCATTGCCTTTTTCTCAAGTAATCGACGGGGCAATTTTTGAATGAAACTAAACTCATATCTCCTACTCTCTTTCTTTCAGCGATAATCCAGCGACCTGATGGCGGCTACTATAAAGAGATAGTTCGCGTCCTTCAAGAGGTCCCTAGCGAAGAAAGGAATATTGAGTTGCTGCTGACGGACCAGAACCTTAGAGTTCTTGGGTTGATCGGGCGGAAGTAGAGCATAAGGCTCGACGGTGCACTAAAGACCGTCTCCAGGGAAAAGGTTAAGCAGAAGAAACCTAGGGTCGTGATAATTGAAGAACCCGACTCAGATAGGACTCATACCGACGAGGAACCGTTGGTCGGACCCGCTGATGCAACCCCGGATTCCGATGCCAAGAGGAAAGGCAAAGCAGTGGCCTCAAAACAGCCTAAGTCCGGGAGGCGGAAGTCTGTGGTTTTGCACCGTTCCTTGCCAGGAGTTAGGATTATGGAAGCACCCTCCCTGCAAGCTGAAAATCGATTCGAAGGGCCTTCCGACCCTCCAATCCCGGACATCGAGCCTGAGCAACACGATGTTGAATCGGGTGGACCGCGACATATCGTCGACGTTAGCGAGTCTCTTCCCGCCAGTGCGATTGACACTTCTGGTTGGTCCGGGGGGTTACACATTCACACACTCTTCACGGCACAACACATTTTCCTAACCGTAAACAACATATTGCAAACGGTTACTGATTCTTCGTTGTTTTCTTTTTAGGTACGATGTCTGGGCAAGGTTCTGTGCTTGGTAGTTTGCTCAACAAGCGCCGTTATCATGAGCCATGCAGGAGAGAGGGTGAGAGGGATTACGACTCCGGACACTCTGGTCAGGAGAGGTCTGATAGAGACAGGGGGTACGTTCATCGATCCCGATCTCGCTCTCCTCCTCCCAGGACTTCTGCACCTCCTATGGTAGCAGTTGTTCGTCCTCCTGAAACTTCACGGCCTAGGCCACCTTCTCAAGCTTCGAGGTCCGATCCTCAGCGCAGGACTGAAATAGCCACCTCCTCGGCTACTGTACCGGTCCCGACTGAAGCGTCTAGTGAAGGAGCGCTTAAATTGGCACAGATGAGGAAGGAATTTCCCGACATCTGTTTTGATGGTTATGTCTTCCCTCCGCACTTGAAGAGAATTCCGCACCGCTGAAACCACTATCCATGATTATGTTGCGGACATCTTTTTCCAGTACAGGGAATGGGGACGGGCCGCGAGGAAAGCGTCCAAAGTGGCATTCGATCGGGGCGTCACTATTGAGAAGCTCGAGAAGGAGTTGGGTCACAACGACCAAATCATAAAAGCGCTCAACTCGGAGGCTGAGTCTTCCCGTAAATCTGAAATGGAGGCTCTAAAGAAGGTTGATGAAGTGAACGCTGCCATGACCAGGATGAAGCAAGAGCATTATACCGCCATCGAGGACATGGGTCATAGGAACACTACCATTACCGCCGAGAGGGATGCCGCTCTTAAGGAGCTTAATGAGATGAAATCAAAGTTTTCCGAGATGGCGAAGGAGAAAGACGCAGCTAATGTCTCTGCGCAGGAGGCCTGTGACCAGGCAGTGACGCTCTGAAAGGAGAAAGAAGCGGCTATGCAACAAGCTCACGAAGCTGAGGCTGGGGTTGACGAGAAGGTACGGCAGGCGGAGGCCAGGATTGAGGCCGAGGTGGAAGAGCTACTCGTCACGTACAACGCCAATGTGCTAAGGCACCGAGATTTGACATGGCTTGACGATTACCCCACGCATCTCTACAATGCCTGGAACTTACTAGTTGATGAGGAGAAGTCTGGGCACCCTGATGAAGCCCTTGATGAATTCGAGCTGGAGAACCGCATCCTCAATGATGACGAAAAGAAGTTTCTCCATGACTCCATGATTTCCCACGACAAGGTGAGGCTTGGTGCCCAGACCCAGGAAGTCGGAGAGAGCTCTGGTGCAGAACACCATGTTATGAGTTCTGAGATAATCGTGTCATCTCAATCTGAGCCAACTCCGATGATCTACCCCCAGCCTATCCCGGCATATGATCCAGATCAACCGCATCTATCTCCTATTAAGGAACATCCTTCTGAAGTTGTTCAGACGACCTCGAGCCAAACCGAGGAAGGTACTCTGAACTAACTTCTTGTATATTTGGATTGAAGAGTCTGTGTTGAAATGTTGCTAATGACATGTCCTTTTCCTTTGATCAGTGACAGAAGTTGCACCAGCCGCGCCTCTTACCACCCAAGAATCAGGCCAAGCGCCAGGAGCCATCATCTCTGAGGCGACCTCCGTCGCGGCAATGGCACCAGTTGGAGTAACACAGGGGAGCTCACTTTCTTTCGATGAACAGATGATAAACGAGCTCCTTGGCCGTCAGAGTGATCCTTTTGCGGACTTGCCATTCGGCTTGGGTGGATTCACGGCTACTTCTGACACCTCATCTCAGACTACTATGGCTCCTAGCGAAGCCAGAGCACAGCGGGAAGCAACGATGCTCGCAGAGATTAATGCCGAGATGGCGGCCGCGGTGCATGGTGGCAGTGTAGATGGTGGAGCAGCAGCACAGTTCCCCACTCCCCTTATGATCGTATCTCCCGGGGGCTCGCTCGTCGATGCTGGCACACCAGTCCCGCCCCCGGCTGTCGACCCTGTTCCCCCAACTCCTCCTGTGGGAAGCATTCCCATAGAGTCCAGCTCGGACGAGGATGTTGACATCATGCCTTCATCCGAAGGGAGCCTGCCCAGGGAGAAAGATTCTAAGCGAAAGAACACAAGTAGCTCCGGTAGCTCCTCGAGGAAGAAGAAGTTGAGGAAGTAGAAAGATTAGACACTCTCTTATAGGCATATTTTCCTCTTTTGGCAGTTAGGGATTTTGTTATTTTCTCTTTTTTCCCTTTTGTAGGCCATGTTTAGATGCGGGCTCGGCCCCTGCTAGTAGGAATATTTTGGAAAAAACTCATGTATGAACCATTGTTTTTGAGTTAGTTGAAATAAAATTTTGTTTTCCAGTTTCAGCTTATGTTCCTTTCTATGCTTGAATATTGCAGTGTTCGAACTTTGGTCCGGTGTACTTGCATTATTTTATTGTTTCAAGAATAGCTCATTTTACTTGTTAAGTATGGAAATCTCGGACTTGAGTTGTGATAGGGGATCGCATCGGAGCTGAGCATCGCATAGTTTCGGGTAATGACTAACATTTGCTTCTGCCCCCAGTTCCAGGGTTAAGTTGTGATGATCAGCTTGTGATTGCATCAAGCGAGGACCGAGTGGTCGAACTACACTTGTTCTTTTATGAATCGTTTCATCCACACTCCGGGGATATATGTCATCTCGTAAGCGGTTGTTCGCACTCTGGGAACACGGAGTTGACTGATGTTTGTACTCCATCTCGCACTCTGGGAGCACGGAGTTGGTCGTTTATACTCCGCTTCGCACTCTGGGAACACGGAGTTAGTTGTTTATACTCTGTTTCGCACTCCGGGAACACGGAGTTGATTGATGTTTATACTCTGTCTCGCACTCTGGGAATACGAAGTCGGCTGATGTTTATACTCCGCTTCGCACTCTGGGAATGCGGAGTTGGATGTTTATACTCCGCTTCGCACTCTGGGAACACGGAGTTGGAATGTTTATACTCTGCTGCGCACTCTGGGAATGCGGAGTTGGATGTTTATACTCCGTTTCACGCTCTGGGAACACGGAGTTGGATGTTTATACTCCGCTTCGCACTCTGGGAATACAGAGTCGAATGTTTATACTCCGCTTCGCACTCTGGGAACACGGAGTTAATTGCAGGATTGTCGTGTGTCAACCCTATCAATATCGGTGTCATGGCTTGTCCCCGAGCTTGGGTTTCACCTAGTGAGTGGTCGGTCGTATCACAGCCACTCTCCATTTGAATAAGTCCCATTGCATGATGGGATTTATCTCTTCGTGCATCGTGATGTTGTATATCGTACTTAATGAATCACAGCTCTGGCTCGAAGAAGTGGCATTTTATTGCTGAAATAAGAAAATGCGGCAAAGTCAGTCGCCTTATTACAAAATTCAAATTTCGAAATGAAGAAACAAATTGCTAAATAGAATGAAATAAATAAAGCCTGTCATATGTAATAGCGACGGAGACTTTCGCTGTTCCAAGCCCTTGGTAAATCAAGACCGTCAACAGTCGACAGCTTGAATGTACCATCTCCGAGCTTTCGTGTAATTACATACGGTCCTCCCCAGTTTGGCTTCATGTGCGAAGGAACTGGGTAGATTCTCTTGAGTACGAGGTCGCTGAGTTCAAAGGTTCGAGGTCGAACTTTGGTGTTGTACAGTCGGGCGACCCGGCTTCGATGTGCGGCTGCTCTCAAATCAGCCTCTTCCCGTTTTTCATCCAATAGATCCAAAGATTCGGCCAGGAGTATAGCGTTTGTTTTCGGATCATAATAAGTCACGCGATGAGAGAACACTTCTGTCTCGACCGGAATAACGGCCTCTGAGCCATAAGATAGGGAAAATGGAGTGTGTCCGGTCGCGGTTTTGTGGGTCGTTCGATAGGCCCATAACGCCATAGGAAGTTCATCGACCCACTTGCCCCCAGCCTTCTCCAATCGTTTCTTCAGGATCGATTTTATAACTTTATTGACAGCTTCAACCTGTCCATTCGCTTGGGGGTGTGCGACCGCCGAGAACTTTTTGCGGATATGAAACCGTTGACAGAAATTCTTGAATTCCGCACTCTCGAATTGGGCTCCGTTATCAGTGATGATAGTATGCGGGAGTCCAAATCGACAGATGATGTTGCGAACCACGAAATTTATCACTTTCTTTGTCGTAATGGTTGCAAGGGCTTCGGCCTCAGCCCACTTTGTGAAGTAGTCAACGGCGATTTGCTAAAGGTAAAGCGCCGATGATGTCGATGCCCCACATTGCGAATGGCCAGGGACTGACCATTTGGGTTATTTCAGTAGGCGGAGCTCTCGGAATTCGGGCATGTATCTGGCATTTATCGCACTTCCGGGCATAGTTTGCCGCATCTCGGTTCACTGTCGGCCAGTAGTACCCATATCGGAGTATCTTCTTAGCGAGAGCTTGTCCTCCGGTATGATCGCCACACTCTCCTTCGTGCACGTCATGTAACACTCGTTTGATTTCCTCGTGGGCGATACACCTGAGGAGAGGAACGGAATAACCTCTCCTGTACATGACTCCGTTTTGGATGACGAATCGCAAAGCTTTTCGCTGAATTTGTCTCTTCTCATTTCTAGGTTCAGGTAGCGCCCCATTCTCAATGTAATTCCGATACGGAGTCATCCACGATTCTCTACTGGGAGCGGTTTCAAACACAGAGTTCATTTCTATCCGATCGATGCTCGGGGAGGCCAAAGTTTCAACGGGGACAAGTCCCATTTGCTGCGCTTCACCTGTGCTAGCTAACTTTGCCAGTGAATCGGCTTTCTAATTGTGCTCCCGAGGCACATAATAGATGGCATAATAATCAAACTGGTTTAGTATCTCTTGAACTCGAGCCAAGTAAGCAGCCAGTCTTCGGTCTCTTGCCTGATATTCTCCTCGTACTTGACATACTACTAATTGTGAATCGCAATAAATTTCCACAACGATAATCCTCAAGTCTCTGGCAAGTCTTAAGCCAGTTAGAAGGGCTTCATATTCGACTTCATTATTAGTTGCACGAAAGTCGAATTTAAGAGCATAACATATGGATCGGCCCTCGGGAGTCTCAAGTACAACCCCAGCGCCCGAACACCGGTCATTTGATGCACCATCAGTATACAGCTTCCAGATGTATTCGGGAGATTTACTGGTCTCGGGCAAGTCTTCTGGAACGGTGAATTCAGCTATGAAATCTGCCAGGACTTGTCCTTGAATGGCTCTCCGCGGAGCGTATGCGATATCGAATTGGCTTAGCTCAATGTTCCACTTGAGTAACCTACCGGACGTCTCAGGCCGCGTGAGGACCTGTCGTAACGGCTGGTCGGTGTACACAGTAAGCGGATGAGCTTGGAAGTAAGGACGGAGCTTTCTTGAGGCAATGACCAAGCAATAGGCCAGTTTCTCCAGTCTCGGGTAATTTCTTTTAGCTCCTGTTAGCCGCTTACTAACATAGTAGACCGGGTTTTGCACTTTGTCTTCTTCTCGGACTAGAGCATTACTGATCGCATGTTCTGATACTGCCAGGTAGAGATATAGTTGCTCGTGGTCAACCGGTTTTGATAAGATCGGAGGTGTGGAGAGATGTTGAACTAATGATCGGAACGCGCCTTCACACTCCGTGGTCCATTCAAAGTTCCGTTTGCCCTTCCGGATCAGGTCGAAGAAAGGAATGCATTTATCGGTAGACTTTGAAATGAACCTGCTCAATGCTGCGACCTTCCCGTTAAGACTCTGGACTTGCTTTATAGTTCTAGGGGTTTGCAAATTTCTAATAGCCCAGATCTTCTCAGGATTCGCCTCTATTCCTAGAGCGTTGACGATGAACCCAAGGAATTTTCCGGATGCAACGCCAAAGTGACATTTGAGTGGGATGAGCTTCATTCCGTACTCCTGGAGGATGCTGAACATTAAATTCAAATCTCTGACGTGATCTGTGGAGAATCGGGACTTCACCAGCATGTCATCCACGTAAACCTCCATGGTCTTCCCGATCTGATCAGCGAACATTCGGTTGACTAAGCGTTGGTATGTTGCTCCAGCGTTCTTTAGACCAAACGGCATGACTTTGTAACAATAGAGTCCCAGATCGGTCACGAAGCTGGTATGTTCCTGATCAGGTAAATGCATGGGTATTTGGTTGTAGCCGGAATAAGCGTCCATAAAGGATAGTAGTTCATGTCCGGCCGTTGAATCCACGAGCTGATCGATTCGCGGAAGTGGGAAGCTATCTTTTGGACAGGCCTTGTTTAGGTCGGAGTAATCAACGCAGGTTCTCCACTTCCCGTTTGGTTTCCGAACTAGTACAGGGTTGGACACCCATTCTGGATACAAAGCATCTCGAATGAACCCGTTGGATTGTAGTTTATCAACCTCCTCCTTAAGGGCGGCAGATCTCTCTGGATCCATACCGCGCCTTTTCTGCTTTACATGGACATGTCGCGGATCTATATTCAGGGAGTGACTTGCAATGCTCGGGGAGATTCCGCACATGTCAGAGTGTGTCCAGGCGAAGACATCGAGATTTGCCCGAAGGAATTCGACCAATTCCTACTGTGTCTGCTCGTTCAGTTGAGACCCAACTTTCAGCATCTTTGAATCATCATCCTCACTGATTGGGACGTCCACAGTCAGTTCGGCTGGAGAAGCTTGACTCTCCGTTGATTCATCTTTATCCTCGTTGTCCCTAGGGTCCAGATCTTTCAGGAACTGGTCGTGGTGCCCGGGCCGAGACCCAGGCATCAATTGTCAATTATCAATAGAGCGGACGCAGAGAGATTCCTCTACGCCCTTTCCCTTCTCTTTACGATGTGCCCCGCGCAGCTCAGCAACATAATAGGCCCTTCCTGTGGCCTGATCTCCTTGAACAACTCCAATCCCATGATCAGTGGGAAATTTCAAAGTCAGACACCATGGGGCGATCGCCGCCCTGAACTCAGCTAGGGCTGGTCGACCCAGAAACGCATTGTATGGCGAATCAATTTCTAGCACAACAAATTGTAACATTCGGACCCTCCGGCGTTCTCCAACGCCTAACTCGACTGGGAGTTCAGTTATTCCGATGGGTATCGTGGCGCTTCCGTTGAAACCATGGATTCTGGATAAACAGGGTTTCAAATCCTTTGTCTCCATCTTCATTAGATCGTAAGCCCGTTTAAGCAAGATATTCACAGAGCTCCCACTGTCAACCAGGATCCTCTTCATCCAAGCAGGACCTACCTGGGTAGATATGACTAGTGGATCAATAGTAGGGGCTTCGACCTTATTGGCGTCTCGGCTTCTGAACACGATATCATCAGATATTATCTTTTGTTGTTTCTCCAGGGTTCCGTCCTCGCAATTACTACAACACTCGAAGTCCGCATGCCTGATAGAACTGGCATACGACTCCATTTCCCCGCAGCTTCTGTCTACCGGATGGGGACCACCACTTATTGTGTTAATAACCAATCTCCCGCCCGCACGGGCGGGGTCCTCCTCTCTTTCCTGATTTTGTGAACGATTTTGATTCGAGGGACCCGCTCTGCCAGACTGCGGCGCCCGTACAAACTGATCTAGCTTCCTCTCTCTAATCAATTTCTCGATGAGGTCCTGTAAGTGCCGACACTCATTGGTATTGTGTCCATAGCTTTCATGGAACCTACAGAATTTCCCTGTCTGAACCTGCCTCTCCGACGAGGGCTTCGGAGCAGGCTTCTTATACTGTACAGTGTTACAAGTCTGTAAGTATACGTTTTCCAATGACGTGTTTAGCGGCGTATAACTGTCAAACATCTGAGCTCTACGTCGTGGACCTCGGTTCTCGTCTCTCTTCTTATTCTGGCCATTGTTTCCTCTCTGCTGGGTTTGCTTGTTTTGTATATTCAGTTGAACTTTCCCGGAACTCTCGCCGGACTGTTTAACTGCCACATTGCTCTGTATTCACTCAATGCTGGGCCTCGCATCGTCCTGCTTCCTAGACTGTTTTGCGTCCTCCTGCCGTAGGAATTGAGCGGCCTTGGAGTAAAAACGGTCCAACGATGCAGGCGGTTTTCCAGCTAGCCAGTTTCCGAATTCAGAATCAGGATCAATCCCCTTGGTCAGAGCCATCAAGATTGAATTATCGTTAGGGTTGGTGATTTCGACGCATGCTGCGTGGAACCTCTCCAGGTAATGCCTGAGCGTTTCTCCAGGAGCTTGAGTGACGCTGGACAGGGTGTTGACGTCTTTTGGCCTAGCAACATGCATACGGAATTGCTCCACAAACCTCTTGGCCAATTGATCGAACGAAGAAATTGATCTAGGTGGTAGGCGGGTAAACCACATTGTCGCGATTCCCCCCAGAGAGATGGGGAAACTCCGACACTTCACTGCATCGTCGGCCCTTGCAGCGCTCATCGACCATTCATATTTCAGAATATGCTGGTTGGGGTCACTATTCCCTTCATACATCGGGAGAGTCGGCATTCTGAATCGCCTAGGGGGTTCAGCATGTAACACTTCGTCTGTGAAAGGGGTATGACTACGGGAAATCCCCCAATCATCATTAGTGAGCCCCTGACTCTCGCGGATCATCTGACGTATCATGGTCGATATATCCGACACTGGCAGGTTCTGAGCGTGATGAGCTAAGGCGTGGTCGGGTTCCATGGTGCGAGTTGGGATCGGGCGCTGTCGACGATCCGTATCTCGCCTCCTTGGCTCAGTGTCTTCTGGGACATAAGGTTCGGGAGTATGTCCACGCTGTTGATTGATCGGCTCTGATTGGTTTCGGGTATCAACCCTTGTTTCTGCTGCGGCGGTTGTGGCGCGGTTATCCATGGTGTACTGTGGGGCAGTAGCTCCTCGTGTTGAGGGACCCGTTTGGAAGCTGGTCGATGGTCCTACCCTTAGTTGCCCAACAGTTAAGGTGGGCTGATATTCAGCAGCTTGAGCGCGACTCCCCTCTAGCCGAGGACGAGTAGTTCGGTGGTGATAATCAGATGAAGCTGAGCTTTCGGTAGACGCTCTGGAGGCATCATCTCTCCTGGACCTTCTGTGCCCCCGGCGGTTTAGCTGGTTGGTCAGCTCGATATTGGCGCGCAACTGTTCCGCCAACTGCTGACGGCTTTGGGTCAGCTCCTGGAGCAATACTTGAAACTCCTATCGGGTGACTAGCCCTGTTGAGTCTGAGTGAGTGGTATTGTCTTGATTGGAAGAAGGCGGCTGTGTGGGATTCTGCCTATCTCGGCCTTCTTGTTCTGCAGCGGTAGCGCCAGTTCTTGTGCTGACCATTCTCGGTGGTGGAGTCCTCTCCTAGATTTTGAGCAAATCTGAATAGAATGGAAGGATTCCAGACTGGATATCTGGATCTTCCTCTTGGACTTGTGCAATCCGGTATCGACGGCAGATCCAATGAGCAGGAGAAAAAGCTGGTTTTCACGGTGAAAGCACCAAAGTGTTTGTACCAAAAATGGGCACAACACTCTTCGGGAGTTATTTGAAGAGATAAAATGAAGAACGTAAATGTAAAACAGAGATTATCTAACAAAAACTCCAACAAACAGAAATGTAAAGTGCACAGACAAGCAATTTAGAGTGGTTCGGCGTATAGCCTACGTCCACTATGAAGTTTTGATGATTTTATGGATTCTCTTTCAATGATTACAAGCGGTTACAGCAATGAACAGCGGATTATAGATTAGAATTCGAAATTGACAGCAAAAGTAGGATGCAAATCTCAATCCGGTAGAGTCTGGACGCTTCAGAGAAAAAAGATCCTTTTTCTGTTGATTTTGGGGCTCTATTTATAGGCGTAGGAGGCTCAAATCTCGCTCAAACTCCAGGAGAATTGGTCTGGCACGTGAGAGGACCCATTCGACTATTTCCAGAAAGTTTCGAGTCGATCTGCGATCGATACGAAGTCATTTCGTATCGATCAAGATTACCTCCAATTGATCTCAAATTTGGTGGAGACGTTCCTCGGTATGTGTGCAACCTTCAGTTAAAATTTCATGGTATTTGGATCAGTGGATTGAGAGATATCATCGATACGAGGCGATGTTCTCTGCTAGGCTGTCTGGTTCGAATCCATCTCTCCGAACTGAGGGCTTCGAATCGATGGTGTCACGCGCCTCTGTGAAGACGTGGAACGCACACTTCGCCTCGATCCGGTCTTTACTCCGAGTCGACCGTGTCGACTCCATATATCTCGGCGCATTCGCATCGAGGGATGACGTGGTGCGCGGGCTTCGCCTCGATCCGGTCTCTGCGCCGTATTGACTGCTTCGACTCCACATATCTCGCCTCGTTTACTTCGATGGGCAACACGTCATTCTAGTTGGTTGACTCGCTGGATACGAACAAGTTGTTGGGCACATATTCGAAGCAAGGTTCTCAGATGGACACGAAGTAGACACTGAATGATGGATACGAAGCAAGCACTGACTGATGGATACGAAGTAGACACTGAATGATGGATACGAAGCAAGCACTGACTGATGGATACGAAGTAGACATTGAATGATGGTTGCGAGGCACGCCATCTGTTGGGGGGATACGAGTCTGGTTGACACGAATTCGATGGGTACGAAACGCGGCTAACTCCATCGATACGAGACGACGTCCCCTGGTGGATACGAAATGGATACTCCTGATGGATACGAAAACATGCTTCTCCTTCCAACTTGTATCCATCACATCTCGAGCATACGAACTCGGATTGACTTGAAACTTGGGGCGTTGGCTTCCTTCATTTTTCCAGTCATGTCCTATCAATTGTAGCTTGATCCAGACTTGGACAAAATTCAGCGACATTCATGACAAGCCATACTTGTTTTCTAGTTGGTTCCTTGGTGTCCTGGCCTTGCCAAAAGGCGGGATAACATGCTCGCCTTTCAAGGTCAGAGGGTTTGACAGATGAAACGAGTTATGAATCCAAACGCGAATTCCAAAGCAAAGCAAGATGGCACGAATTAGTCGAGCTGATAGATAGGAATTGATAAAAAAACAAATCAGGACCATCTTAGTATAACTGAGCAATATATATATATATATATAAAGATTTTTACTTTAAAACAAATTCTTAACCTATATTTAAAATAATATATATATATATATAATTTTTTCCAAATCAATATTTTAAATCCTAACACCCATAAACAAAAATCTGTATATATCTATTTTTTAGAATCCAAAATCATGCGCTCTAATATAACTAGTATATAGGAAAATATCTATTGTAAAAAAAACAATATCATACATTATAAATATATATATATATATATGGACAACAGAACTTACATTGTTATAGACCGAACAAAGAACCAAGCTTAAACAAATGTATATATTTTTAAACTTAATAGTCGAAACCTATATATGAATATTAGGCAAATACATTTGCAAGATATTTATATGTATATACCAAATTAAATGCACACATATAATATACTACATATATATATAAATAAACTGTAAAATATAGAGTGAAACTTTGTAAACAGAACTATCATATGCTAAGTATAACTCAATATATATAAATAAACTGTACGAACAGAACCCATAAGACTAAGTACAACTCAATATATATAAAACTTTGCAAGCAACCTATATCTATCAATGCTGTGTACATGCGTACCATATATAATATACATAAAAATTCAATATTTTGGTTTAAGACAAATAGTAATAATATAAATATTTCGAAATCATTATCCTTAAGCTCAAATATTAAAAATCAGAGATATGTACATATATTAAAACTGTTTCAAAATATAGCTTAACTTCTACTAAAATATGTTAGGGTCAGTATAGACGAACATATATATATATATATATATATAGCTAACACCTATACAACCAAACAATTTTTTTAAAACTATATAACTTTTCATATCAAAATCTATATAAACTATATATGTATATCCTTTAATATCCAACAGAGTATAACTGTATACTACTAACATAGTTTATATAACTTAAGTAACTTCCATAACTTAATATGCTTTATAAACTTAAAATTTTCATATGGAAACAACTCGTGCAGATTAATATAAACAAATACATATATAGTACACTCACATAATATATATATCCAAACTATTAGCAGAAACTATATATACTATACGTATTATCCTAAATATATATAACTTGAATGCATACCGATGCATATATATAAATTAACGGTAAACGAGATTTAATAAAACTCATATGAAAAATTCTTGAAACAACACATATATGTATATATATAAAGCTATCATAGGAAAAAATGAACTCACATATATACATACGGGAGAAACCCGATATAGTTGATGGTAGCTCGGCCTGAGCTCGGCGAAGGAGGTTGCGAGAAGGGGAGGCTGATGGTGTGGGCTTATCGGCGAGAGGTTGAAGGGATTAAAAGTGGGAAGGCACGGGTAGGGGTTGGAAGAAGAAGCAGCGAGCCTTGCTTCGTGAAAAATGGGGAAAAGCATGGGCTTGTTTCGTGGAAAAAGGGGAAAAGGCACAGGTCTGTTCATTCTTTTCGAATGGACAGAACAATATTAAAGAGAAGGAAACAAATGAGCTAGAACTAGAAATAAAATTAACCAATGTAATAACAAAAGACAAATATTAAATTCTATAGATACCAAAAGTTGTTCGATCTCAACTGGTAGGTAGGTAAAAGGACAGATGGAAACCAAAAGGTTTTAAAATGAGTACCGATGTAACGACCCACTATTTTGGACCATTCAAATCGACAATAATCCACACATGTCTGACTTGAATAATTCAAAATAACAGATTGTAATAAAATTTGGAGCAAATAAAATCAAATACAGAATCACAGACACAGAATATCAAAATAACTCGCAGCGGAAATTAAAATACCATAGTAGTTCATGAAGCTACTATAACAAAATCTCAAACAAAATACATAATATCAGTCTGAAAAAAACATATACAATAGAAATCTCAAATACATAGAAGTTTATAAATACCAGAGCTGAAATAGAACAACTGAAACTGAAAGGGAATAGATAACTAGACAAGTAGAATCTCCAGCGATTCCTAGCTCCAGAAAAGAAATCCAAAGCTAAGCTGTAAATACTCAGGCTGACCCGAGCGTAAAGTAAAACACAAAACACTCGAGTCAGGACATACATACTTATATAATGTAAACCAACTCAAGTGAACTGTAGTAGTAATGCACAATAACTTAAAGGATGCTTGGGATCGCCCATCGTCTAACGATCAGTTAAACCATAAATTAAATTACATCCCGTGGTTAAAATTCCAAAATAGTATTTTATACTTCGAAATCAAATATCATTTCAAATCCATTTCAAAATATCAAAATATTTCAAATCAAAATATTCCATTTAAATCATTTAAAAATGAAGTTATTATACTTAATAGTCACCAGTCAATTCTCAAAATTTTACCATTTCAGAATTCATTTATTCACTTAAATTTATTAAAACGGTGAAATTTCAACTTTTGCAGCATTTAGAAAATGCTACGGAAAGTTATGTTTAAAAACAGTTCAATTAGCAAAAGACAGCATTTAAATGCTGTAATAGGTTTAGATTTCAAATAAAACTTTAGTTAAATTCAGCAACTACAGCACTTAGTTCATTTTAGCCATTTAGTTCATTTATATCAATTACAACATTTACAAAATGCTGTAATATCTTTAACTTTAGAAATGATAGCATTTCAGGAATGCTGTCAATTTAAATTCCAAACTTTCACTACAATTTCATAAACAATTAAAATTTATTTAAATACATTTTAACTTATAAAAATCATATTTTCTTACTTTAAAAACAATCATTTAAATAACCGTTAATTTATGATTTTACAAAGTGAATGTTTCACAAACAATTATCAAATCTTTAATAATTCACTTATAAAATAAATGTAAAATTTATAACATTTCATTCACTTAACATTTTAATTAAGTTTACCATTTCATAATTTTATTTAAATTCCATTTTATTTTCTTAACTTAACTTTTATTTTAAAACACTTTGACATTTTCCAAGTTAAGTTATACTTCAAATTTCAACTTTTAAACATTTATTTATTTAACTATTTTAATTTATAGAAAAATCAATAACACTTTATAAAATCATTTTAAATTAAAAAAACAAATTATCATAATATTTACATTTTTAACATATTTTATAATTTCAAGAATATATATATATATATATTAACCACGGGTCTGTATATAAATTTTTCTAACCTAAGTCAAATGATACGGATAATATATCATTTCAATCCGTAATTTACAAAGGAAAAATCCGGGTTTTATCATTTCAAACCCACAATCCCAAGTTAAATGAAATAAATAAAAATCGTTCAGGCCTATCATTTCAGCCCATAATAATTTTTCCCTATTCTAAAGTCCGTTCGGGTGTGTATCATTTCAACCCATAGTGATTCTATTCTACAGGGAACTTGCAGTGTGATAAACTGATATAAATAAACATAATAGCATTATATAACAGTAACAGATGATATGACAGGTGAATAAACAGAGTGATCATCATATAAATAATATCATAGTCAGGTATAATATGATAATATGAACTACAGATTCACAGGATGTCAATTTACTACTTATATAAGTACGGAATGTCTGGTGGGAAATACTCACCTCTACAAGCTGGAGATACACAACCAAACACACAAACAAAGATCCAAAAGCACGGCAAGCACGATACAGCATGACTTTTGATTTGAATGAATAGAGAGCCTTGATATTTATCTTGTAAACAATAACCAAAACAAGACAATATACACATAAATATTCAACACAAAACAATGTTGAAACAATGAAGATAAGAAGCAATAAAGGAATGAAATATTTTGCCTTGCTTTCTACCATTGCTTGCTCGGCCTAGGGGATGTTTTGGCTCAGGTTTGGCATGAATTTGGCTCAGGTTTGGGTTCAAAGAGGCATGGCTACAAGGCGTTGAAGTGGTGGAGGAGTTACTACACATGAATATGAAGAGGCTTATGCAAATAGTGGAGTTTTGGTTCAACTTTTGGCTCGGTCTATGTCCCATCTAGGTTCGGCCATTTAATGTACAGGTCTGGAAAGAGGTAGGAGGTGATGGTTAGGGGTGTGTCAAGGTGGTGGTGGAGCAATAGGAGGTGGCCAAGGTCATCTAAGGTGATGGTGATGGAGACTAGGTGGCTAGGCATGCTTTTTAAGGAGTTTTTGCATTGTTTGGTGAAGTTTTGTTCAAGGGGAGGTCATGGCACTTTCAGGTCAGAGGAGTGGGATGGTTTGGCCGTGGATTATATGGGAAAGAAGTGGTGGTGGTTGGTGGAGATGATGGTGAGGCTATGGCCGAGCAAACCCATGAAGAAGTCAAGGCAATTCAAGTGGAAAACAAGGCTAAAGGAAGAAGAAAAAGTAGAAAAGAAGAGGGATCCATTACCAAACCTTTCAGATCTGAGTTTGGCCAAAAATTTCTGATGTTGAGAAGCTTTTTCACATGAAAAATGAATAAAAACTCACGGCTAATCAATAGAAAATGAACGGCCAAAAATACGAAAAGGCAAGAAAGTGAAAAGTCAAATGTTTAAAGCTTTAGTCTCTTCAAATTTCCATTTCTATTAAATCAAATAAAACAATAAAATTTCAGTAAATGAATTTGAAAACTGAAACAAAGTAAAATAAAATAAAAATAATTAATTAAATTAAAAGAAAATAGAAAAAGAATTAAAGAAATTGCTTAAATATTGAAAACAGGGTTCAAAATTACAATTAAATCATCACAAGCTTTAGAAAAATATCTACTTCATTTTAAAAATATTTTAAAACAAAAATGTGAAGTAAAATAATTCATTTATTTTTTAAAAATGGAATAAATAATTAAATTTAGAGAAATTAGAAAAATAACTAAAGAAATTGTTTAAAAATTCAAAATAGGAATTAAAAATTGTAAATAGAATATCACTAGTTTTAGAAAAATTATAACTTTACTTCTAAACCAATAAAAGTCAAGTAAAATAAAATAAATGCTGAACAAAATGAAGTGTAAATGAAAATAAAATAAAGTCTTAAGAAAATAGAAAATAACCAAAGAATTTATTTAATTAAATGAAATTGGAGATTAGAAATTATAAATAGAATACAACTGACATTGGAAAATGTCAATTACACTTTGAAAAATGTTTTAAAACCAAAATATATACATAACATGTTATTTTACCCATATAAATATAAATTAGAACATTACATGACCAAATAATATATAATTTATAATAAACAATTTTGTTAAATACAGCAAATTACACTCAATAGTTAAAATGGCATAACTTTCACAATATAAATCGGATTTCAACGAAACGAAAAGCAGTATTCTTAAAATTTTATTTACTTTCATAATAAAAGATAAAATTCAAATTTCAAACTTTCAAATTTCTAAATTAAAAGTCAAAGTTTGACCATATTGACCAAAATTCACTTTTCTGGAAAATATTCTATTTAGTCATGTTTGGAATTCTAATTCACATCAAAATCAAAATTTATATTTAAAATAAAAAAATTTATTCATTTAATAAATAAAATAAAGTTTTCAAATCAGGAAATTAAATTTAAAATAATTAAAATATACAATTAAAATAATCACAAAATACAGGGTTGTTACACTCTCCCCCACTCAAATCTTTTCATCCTCGAAAAGGAATGAGGTATAGAAAACACAGAAAAGATAGAATGGAATAGGATTAAGACAAGATGACAAGAAGATTAAAATTATACCTGATAACTGTTGTTATAGGTAAGTTTAACAAGGTGGAGAATATGAATAGCTAGAAGGGAAAATAGGACGAAAGACAAGGATGAGCCATTAATTTAAAACCATATAAATTTCAATTGGAATTCTTTAATACTTAATAATTTGGTTAAATCCATTTTATTATATCCATAAAAGTCATTTAATTCAAATTGTTAGTTAAAGAGGTAAACAATATTTAAAACACTTTAAAATCCTTTAGGAATGAAAATAACTGATCAAAATATCTTTTATATAATATTTTATCAAAATACTTTTATAACTCGATGTCTTAACAAGTTTATCCTCATTCCTGTAGATTCAGGCAGTGCGTTGATCAGGCGCAAAGCTAGAATTCTCCAGGTACTTAGTAGACTTGTTTCAACACCCAGTGAAAATACTTGAAAACTTTTAAAAACAGATATGGAAAGTAAAATCCAAATAAAACAACCAAAACCTTTGTCTAACCATGGTTCGCAGATACACAATGGTTACGCCTGGATCCCCCAGGAAACAATCCATATCTGTAAGCTTTCTCAGCCCTGCGAGTTACGCCATGATGACTAGTAGAATGCAGGATACACAATGATTACGCCTGGATCCCCCAGGAAACAATCCGTACCCCTAGGCCATCTCAGCCAGGTGGTTTCGCTACTAATGCGACCTACATAGATGTAGGATACACAATGGTTACGCCTGGATCCCCCAGGAAAGAATCTGTACCCCTAGGCCATCTCAGCCAGGCAGTTGCGCTATGCAGTCGCGCTCGTGAGACCATGGGTAACTCCATGGAATTCGATGGAAACTCAAGTATCATATCCGGAAAACCAAAATTAGAGAAATATCGATAGAATGAATCCACAATGTGGCTACAAAGCGGATATCAAGCAGAAGGCACTTTCCATATCTTTACTTCGAAAATATGTATCATATAGTACCTTTTCAAATCACTTTCAAATATCATACTTATATAAAGTCCATTATATATAAGGTTTCATTTTCAAATCAAATACTTTCCAAAATCAATAGTATATCAAATCACACTTATATAGACTTCAATTATATAAGATTTCACTTTTCAAATTGAGTACCTCTTCAAATCCATAGTTTTCGAATCAACATCATACTTATACAAACCAAATTTATATATAAGTTCGATAACTCCCAAATCAAGTATTTAGTAACACAAGGTTCTCAAATTTCAATTTGTTTCAATATCAGTTCAGTTTCAAAATCATATACAATTCCACCAAATTATTTCTTCTCAAATTAAATATCTTCAGTTCCAAAGTTTCCAAAATAATAAATTTAGAAAATAAATCCAAATTTCCAAATCAATATAATTTAAGTCAAACAATTTATTTCCAACATCAATGGTTTTCAACATCATCTTATATTTACATGAAGTCCATCTTATATAAGGATCAAAAATTTTCAAAAATCAATTTCGCTGCATGAAGAGTCATATGGGATTGAACATCTTTGCTTTATAAAAGATTTTTAATTTAGAATAGTTTTGTATATAAAATAGTTTGTAAAATAGTGTGCATATAAAATAGTTTTGAAAAAAAATAGTTTTGTATAAAAAATAGTTTTTTGGAAAATGGTTTTAAATAAAATAGTTTTGTATGTAAAATAGAATAAAATAGTTTGTCTAAGAAGAATAAAAGGGAAAATAGTTTTGAAAAATGGTTTTAAATTGATAGTAGTTTTGCATAAAAGAAAATTTCCAATTAAATTACAAAGATATCCAACCCAACAACTTCCAATTTCATCGTCAAGTATATCAATGATATTAGAATATAAGATGTACATATGTCATCATTTCGCAAAATCACATTCGATCGCTCGCTCGATCACACAAGTTCGCTTTCGAACTAGTATTGTCCATTCGACTTCTCTAATGCGGATTTCGATATGGTGTCTCGACTAGAAACCATCAGTCTCCTTGCATAGCCATATACTATGATAGAGAATTCTAGAATCAAGCCCAAAATCCATATAAAATATTCGCCATCAAGAATCGAATGAAAAATCCTAACACGAAATGGTGTAATTCACCTCGAACTTGTGTACTCAAACTTGGATCAAATTAATTATGCGAATAAAATAGCATGCGTACAACTTATGTATCTATTCCAACTTGTTAAATATATAGTTTTATAAAGATGTTACCCAGTTAAAACATTTAACTAAATTTAATTCAAATATATTAAAGACCAAATTCTTTTCAAAACATTTCAAATCTAAATTTCATATTAGAAAAATTCAAAATAGCCTTATTTGTTTACTTAACAAAACAGTTTCAACCTATTTAAATCATATTACTACATACTTTAAACATACATACCAAACTTATATACTTTATACTTTTCAAAATTACTTAGCTTTGAAAAGTTAACCTTGATTTGGAAGTGCTCGAACCTTCAAAATAGTTGAAGAAATCATTTTCAAATTCAAGAGTTGGAAATCAACAACAAATCAGTAAATCAATTTCAAAAGATGAGTTTCAAATCCAAAACTCGAGGATTGAACACCGGCTCAATTCAAATTGTTCAAGTATATATATATATATATATATATATATCTTTCAAATATCACATCACACTTCGGAATTTGAAATCAAAAATTGGTTTCACAAATCAATCGCATAGCAAAGCTACCGAAGTGGCCTCTCCCCCACTCTGAAAATCGAAAATCAATGTCGATGATGCATGCATTCATCACCGGAATTATTTTCCAGCGACATAAGTGGGTTCTGGACTTCTATTTTCTCAACTTCTTTTGAAATTTCTTCGAAATCATTTGAAACATTTCATATTCGGAAAATACTTCCAAATCATATTATTTTATTTCAAAATCTTAAAACCAGTTCCAAAATGCCGGAGTTCAATCTCTCAAATTCAGATTCAAAACCTTCAGTTATAAATCATTCTATATGAAACCATTTCTTATATAAATTTCAAATCCTTTCGAAACTTCAAATTTTCATTTTAAAAAGGTATATAATCCTTATCGAAAACATTTCACCTTTATATAAAAATATGGTCATCCTTATCAAAATAACAACTTTGATGAATACAAAATTTTCAAAAGACAAACAACCACAAACTTTCCAAGGGATGATTCAAGGATGGATTTCAAAACAAAACAGAGATTCAAATTTTTAAAGGTACCCTAATCAAATAGAATTCTGATTCAAAGATAAGCTCAAACGAAGATGAGACAATTAAATTACCAAATAGAAGATGAAAAAGCCTATATGAATCGCGGGCGACCTTAACCGATCAACCGTGACTTCAGGAATATAATCGATGCGAAAATCTAAGGCAAATCGACCTTCGATCGCTAGAGATAGAATCAAAATATAGCAGAAGATAGAAAACATCGTAAACCGAGGATACAGAAATCTCCGGGGAATCAATGCCGATTATAAGGGAGTTTCACCCTTTTACAAATCATTCAAAGTTTGGCGGAATCGCCGGTCTTTATAGAGGTCATTCAAAGTAGAGTTATGGAATGCTCCAAAAATGAAAAGAATACAATTAGGGGAGACAGGAATGGATTTCAGAACAAGTGGAAGCGTTCTAAAATTCAAAGGAATCCTAATCGAAGAAATCCCAACTAAGATAGAAGTTCAGAATTTTAAGGAAATCCTAATCAAAGAAATTACTAACAAGGTGGATAAGAAAGGGATAAAGTCCAGAAAATTTTATATCAAAATAATCTTTAAAAATCATTTGAAAATCATTTTATACTTCGAAAATACGTTCTCTCACAAAGGAATGATTCTGAGATTGATTTCACTCATTCTAGGGTATTTCTACCCTATCTCTAATGAGTTTTTGCTCCGCAGGCTAAGGTTGCCTAAAACCAAAGCTCTGATACCAAATGTAACGACCCACTATTTTGGACCATTCAAATCGATAATAATCCACACATGTCTGACTTGAATAATTCAAAATAACAGATTGTAATAAAATTTGGAGCAAATAACATCAAATACAGAATCACAGACACAGAATATCAGAATAACTCACAGCGGAAATTAAAATACCATAGTAGTTCATGAAGCTACTATAACAAAATCTCAAACAAAATACATAATATCAGTCTGAAAAAAACATATACGATAGAAATCTCAAATACATAGAAGTTTATAAATACCAGAGCTGAAATTGAATAACTGAAACTGAAAGGGAATAGATAACTAGACAAGCAGAATCTCCAACGATTCCTAGCTCCAGAAAAGAAATCCAAAGCTAAGCTGTAAATACTCAGGCTGACCCGAGCGTAAAGTAAAACACAAAACACTCGAGTCAAGACATACATACTTATATAATGTAAACCAACTCAAGTGAACTGTAGTAGTAATGTAGAATAACTTAAAGGATGCTTGGGATCTCCCATCCTCTAAGGATCAGTTAAACCATAAATTAAATTACATCCCGTGGTTAAAATTCCAAAATGGTATTTTATACTTCGAAATCAAATATCATTTCAAATCCATTTCAAAATATCAAAATATTTCAAATCAAAATATTCCATTTAATTCATTTAAAAATGAAGTTATTATACTTAATAGTCACCAGTCAATTGTCAAAATTTTACCATTTCAGAATTCATTTATTCACTTAAATTTATTAAAATAGTGAAATTTCAACTTTTGCAGCATTTAGAAAATGCTACGAAAAGTTATGTTTAAAAACAGTTCAATTAGCAAAAGACAGCATTTAAATGCTGTAATAGGTTTAGATTTCAAATAAAACTTTAGTTAAATTCAGCAACTACAGCACTTAGTTCATTTTAGCCATTTAGTTCATTTATATCAATTACAGCATTTACAAAATGCTGTAATATCTTTAACTTTAGAAATGATAGCATTTCAGGAATGCTGTCAATTTAAATTCCAAACTTTCACTACAATTTCATAAACAATTAAAATTTATTTAAATCCATTTTAACTTATAAAAATCATATTTTCTTACTTTAAAAACAATCATTTAAATAACCGTTAATTTATGATTTTACAAAGTGAAAGTTTCACAAACAATTATCAAATCTTTAATAATTCACTTATAAAATAAATGTAAAATTTATAACATTTCATTCACTTAACATTTTAATTAAGTTTACCATTTCATAATTTTATTTAAATTCCATTTTATTTTCTTAACTTAACTTTTATTTTAAAACACTTTGATATTTTCCAAGTTAAGTTATACTTCAAATTTCAACTTTTAAATATTTATTTATTTAACTATTTTAATTTATAGAAAAATCAATAACACTTTATAAAATCATTTTAAATTAAAAAAAATAAATTATCATAATATTTACATTTTTAACATATTTTATAATTTCAAGAATATATATATATATATATATTAACCACGGGTCTGTATATAAATTTTTCTAACCTAAGTCAAATGATACGGATAATATATCATTTCAATCCGTAATTTACAAAGGAAAAATCCGGGTTTTATCATTTCAAACCCACAATCCCAAGTTAAATGAAATAAATAAAAATCGTTCAGGCCTATCATTTCAGCCCATAACAATTTTTCCCTATTCTAAAGTCCGTTCGGGTGTGTATCATTTCAACCCATAGTGATTCTATTCTACAGGGAACTTGCAGTGTGATAAACTGATATAAATAAACAGAATAGCATTATATAACAGTAACAGATGATATGACAGGTGAATAAACAGAGTGATCATCGTATAAATAATATCACAGTCAGGTATAATATGATAATATGAACTACAAATTCACAGGATGTCAATTTACTACTTATATAAGTACGGAATGTCTGGTGGGAAATACTCACCTCTACAAGCTGGAGATACATATCCAAACACACAAACAAAGATCCAAAAGCACGACAAGCACGATACAGCATGACTTTTGATTTGAATGAATAGAGAGCCTTGATATTTATCTTGTAAACAATAACCAAAACAAGACAATATACACATAAATATTCAACACAAAACAATGTTGAAACAATGAAGATAAGAAGCAATAAAGGAATGAAATATTTTGCCTTGCTTTCTACCATTGCTTGCTCGGCCTAGGTGATGTTTTGGCTCAGGTTTGGCATGAATTTGGCTCAGGTTTGGGTTCAAAGAGGCATGGCTACAAGGCGTTGAAGTGGTGGAGGAGTTACTACACATGAATATGAAGAGGCTTATGCAAATAGTGGAGTTTTGGTTCAACTTTTGGCTCGGTCTATGTCCCATCTAGGTTTGGCCATTTAATGTACAGGTCTGGAAAGAGGTAGGAGGTGATGGTTAGGGGTGTGTCAAGGTGGTGGTGGAGCAATAGGAGGTGGCCAAGGTCATCTAAGGTGATGGTGATGGAGACTAGGTGGCTAGGCATGCTTTTTAAGGAGTTTTTGCATTGTTTGGTGAAGTTTTGTTCAAGGGGAGGTCATGGCACTTTCAAGTCAGAGGAGTGGGATGGTTTGGCCGTGGATTATATGGGAAAGAAGTGGTGGTGGTTGGTGGAGGTGATGAAGAGGCTATGGCCGAGCAAACCCATGAAGAAGTCAAGGCAATTCAAGTGGAAAACAAGGCAAAAGGAAGAAGAAAAAGTAGAAAAGAAGAGGGAGCCATTACCAAACCTTTCAGATCTGAGTTTGGCCAAAAATTTGTGATGTTGAGAAGATTTTTCACGTGAAAAATGAATAAAAACTCACGGCTAATCAATAGAAAATGAACGGCCAAAAATACGAAAAGGCAAGAAAGTGAAAAGTCAAATGTTTAAAGCTTTAGTCTCTTCAAATTTCCATTTCTATTAAATCAAATAAAACAAATAAAATTTCAGTAAATGAATTTAAAAACTGAAACAAAGTAAAATAAAATAAAAATAAATAATTAAATTTAAAGAAAATAGAAAAAGAATTAAAGAAATTGCTTAAATATTGAAAACAGGGTTCAAAATTACAATTAAATCATCACAAGCTTTAGAAAAATATCTACTTCATTTTAAAAATATTTTTAAAAAAAATGTGAAGTAAAATAATTCATTATATTTTCAAAATGGAATAAATAATTAAATTTAGAGAAATTAGAAAAAGAACTAAAGAAATTGTTTAAAAATTCAAAATAGGACTTAAAAATTGTAAATAGAATATCACTAGTTTTAGAAAAATTATAACTTTACTTCTAAACCAATAAAAGTCAAGTAAAATAAAATAAATGCTGAACACAATGAAGTGTAAATGAAAATAAAATAAAGTCTTAAGAAAATAGAAAATAACCAAAGAATTTCTTTAATTAAATGAAACTGGAAATTAGAAATTATAAATAGAATACAACTGACATTGGAAAATGTCAATTACACTTTGGAAAAATGTTTTAAAACCAAAATATATACATAACATGTAATTTTACCCATATAAATATAAATTAGAACATTACATGACCAAATAATATATTATTTATATAATTTAAAATAAACAATTTTGTTAAATACAGCAAATTACACTCAATAGTTAAAAAGGCATAACTTTCACAATATAAATCGGATTTCAACGAAACGAAAAGTAGTATTCTTAAAATTTTATTTACTTTCATAATAAAAGATAAAATTCAAATTTCAAACTTTCAAATTTCTAAATTAAAAGTCAAAGTTTGACCATATTGACATAAATTCACTTTTCTGGAAAATATTCTATTTAGTCATGTTTTGGAATTCTAATTCACATCAAAATTTATATTTAAAATAACAAAATTTATTCATTTAATAAATAAAATAAAGTTTTCAAATCAGGAAATTCAATTTAAAATAATTAAAATATACAATTAAAATAATCACAAAATACAGGGTTGTTACAACCGATACAGTCCGATGCTTTATAGATTTCGCCGTCCTTTGAACGTTGAAACAAACAAACGAATATACTGCGGAGATCAGCATGACGCGACGATCAAAACGGTATATAGAGATCAGTGGTACGATCATCCGATCAAAAGTCGATATCAGACACTGATATACGTTGTTATTCCGTACGGAAAAATCCAAACGGAGCTAGAAACATCCAAAATTTGCGAAACGAATTACGCAGTCTTATTCAGGGTGTCCTAAATAAATTTTCTCATGTTGACATATTTAGGTTTCAGAGCACTTTTATTGTCATCAATTTTAATTGATATAAATTGGAATAGAATTACACTAGAAAATAAACTTCCAAATTATCTGATGAAAATTTACCAGTTGCTATGTTAAAATAGACGTATTCCAAATATCAAATTTTTATTTCAAAATTTTATAGTTTAAAATTCCACAAAATTACAATTAAAAATATAAATAAAACAAATAAAATTATTTAAAATTTACGGGTCATTACAGAATGGAACATAATATTATTCGTTCATATTAATATTATAGTGCTTCCAATCGCATCGTATAATGTACTTTTGCTCATTGAACTCATCAAGGTAATGAACTTTATTATGTTGAGTTGAGTTTCCACCATTGATGATTGTCTTCTATTAGCTATAAAACCATTCCATTTGATATCTTTAACATCAAGTCCCTTGCAAGTTCTTCAATAAATGGATCTGCAAAGTTTTGGCTAGATCTTACAAAACATATGGTTATTACCCCGCCAGCGAGAAGTTGCCTTACCATACCGTTTCTTAGACCAATGTGCCTAGATTTTCTATTATAGACCTGGCTATAGACGAGATAGTGTTGCTTGTCTATCATAGTGCACAAATATTAGAAGCATCAGTTTCGGCCAAACGTGAATTTATTGTAGTAATTTCCTTAACCATTATACTCCTTTTTTATAAGCAGCCAATGCTATAAATTCAACAGCCATGGTAGAATTAATGATACATGTTTGTTTCTTAATGGCCCAAGATATCGATCCCTTACTAATAGAAAATATCCACATACTAGTTAATTTATGATCTTCACTATTATTGTTCCAACTAGCGTCTATGTATCCTTCTGTTACACTTGGATACCCACTATACAAAATACTATAGTTTATGGTTCCTTTTAAGTATTTCAAAATCCTTTGTACAACAATTCAATGAAAATGACTAGTGTTACTAGTATATCTTCTTGGCTTGCCATGTACATAGGCAATATCTTATACGGTGCATGTCATGATATACATCAAACTCCCAATAACTATAGCATATTCTAATCGATCTATTGTCTACCAGTATTGGAATATAACCGCATATTTTGGTCAAATAGGGTGGATACTAGTTTGCAATCAAAATGATTTAATATTTCATGATTTCCTCAACGTATGAGATTGGGTAATAGCTAACCCTTCCTTCAATATTATGGTTCTTATTCTTAGAATCTCTTTTCCAACCCTATGTTCTTCATGTCAAAATATGAAGATGTAAACCTTTTGTTTCTTCAATATTTGAAGTATCAGTTCCAAGTATTAACATTTCATCAACATAAAGACATATAATTACACATTTTCCAGCATGAAACTTGTTATAAACACATTTATCTGATTCACAAATCCTAAAGCCATTAAATAATATGGTTTTATCAAACTTTCTGTACCAATGTTTTGGTGCTAATTTAACACCATAAATTAACTTGATGAGTATACTTACACTATTGCCCAAGCATGATAAAACCTTCTGGTTGTGTTATATATACTTCCCAGTCAAGCTTGCCATTAACAAATGCGGTCTTAACATCCATTTGATGAACTTAAAAATTACAAATAGATGTTAATGCAATTAATGTTCTAATTGTTGATATCCCCACTACGGTTGCGTAGATATGAATATAGCCTAACCCTTTCAACTAATATGGCTAAAATTTTCTGTTGCACCATCTTCTCTTGGCTTTTCATTAAAAATCCATTTACATCATATCGTTTTAGAACCGGAGATAAGTCCGCTAGTTTCCATGTTTATTTTCCTGTATATAATTCATTTCATTGTTTATACATTCTTGCTAAAAGGATGAATCTTGAGACTTCATTGCCTTATTGTATGTTAAATAATTGGATTCAATGCTTATAGAAAGCATGATGTAATGCCAAGTAGCATCACATGATCCTTCAACCAAATAAGTGATAAAATCTAATCTAAAAGACTTTTATGTTTGCGTTCTTTTGCTTCTCCTAAAGATTTACCAATTTCATAATTATTTATTTCTATGTTCTCTACTAATTCATGAGTTAGTAGATTGACCTTTTCCGTTTCAAGAATAGATGTTACATTCACCTCCACTGTATCATCAATAGATGAATTAGATAGAATAGATGTGAATTAATTTTCATGGATCATGGCATCTCTTGATTCTATTATTGTATTTACCTCAATTAAGTTATTAATTTCTATGATGAAAACCTATAACCCTTGCTACGCTGAGCATATCCTATGAAGATACGCTCAATTTCGTATTGTCATAATTTTTTGATTTTAGGTTCAGATAATCTGACAACCACCCTACAACCCGGGCTTTATAGTAGTCTACGTTTGGCTTTCTTCCTTCCCAAAATATATAAGAAATTACTTTGGTTTTCTTATGAGGCACTCTGTTTAATATATAACATGTAGTAATAATGCTTCACCCTAAAAACTAGTCTTTGACCAGAGTTACACAACATTACATTAACTATTTTAGGGAGTGATCAGTTTTTTCTTTCAGTTACTCCATTCTATTATGGTGTGTATACAATTAAAGTCTCATGGATTACACCTACGAATTCACATAAGATAGAAAAGTGATATTAGTCGCCTCTATCAGATATAAGGGTTTTAATTTTAAAGTTACATTGAGTTTCTACTTCATTTTATAAATCATAAATGAATTCAATATTTTATCTCTAGCGTGCATATAAACATAGCAGTATTAGGAGTAATCATCTATAAAAGTGATACCAATGTAACGACCCACCTTTTTGGACAGTTTAAATTGACAATAAACCACACATGTCAACTCAAACCATTCAAAAGGGAGGATTGTTATGGGGTAAATAAGAAAAAGAAGAGAAAAGAAAGGAAAAAAACAAAGCAAAGAATCTCACAGTGGAATACCAAAATATAATAATCAAATAAACAGTTCATGAAGCTGTTTTACAAATAACATTTGATTACACTTTTACAATACAATCAGAGTTATACATGCATCAGGAATAAATAAATAATGCAGCGGAATTACATGATGCAGTGGAATAAATATAATAAATAGTAATAATATACTAAATCTTCGTCTTCATCCTCCAAAAATAAGGTCTTCAACAGTGAAATGCTCAGGCTGACCCGAGCGTAATGAAAAGACAAAACACTCAAGTCAGAACTAAAAGATCTTATGTGAGTTAAATCAACAGTAAATAAATATGAGTGTAATGGTTCAGAGATGTTTATGGGATTTTACATCTCATATCCAGTGTATAAGGTGCGTGCAATAACTTAAGAGATGTTCGGGATTCCATCTCCTAAGGATCCATTAAACTATCTACATACATAGTACAATACACTATTATAATATGTCTACAGTAAAGTAAAGTATTAAAATAGCGTTAAGGCATTAACCATATCCCCATTAACACATTTTTATATAAATACCGTAGTCTATATAGATACTGTAAGCTCCACCAAACCGGTGGGATACTCAGGGAGCACTCTATAGGAATGATACACACCAAACTCGTAATGGGCTCGATAAGGCATATGACAAGGCACGCGAGGCAATGCCCAGGGTAGGATACTACCATTTTGCAGAACCGAGCTGATGGTAACGCATAACAGCTACTACCGCCCAACTCGGAACACACTCTCATAATAAAATCGAAGGAGGCCACCAAATCAATCACAAAGTAACAGATATGGTATCGAAGAAGCATGTCCAATCGGAGGAGCGACCTCACTTGGCCCATGTATAACTCCTGTTTTAGTCATATCAAGCTGACCCGAGGGGGTCAAGGCTGCGTTCATACCTCATACGGTAGCATTCGCCAAACCATCCTACTTCATTCTGGATTCTCCACCACGTGCACAGTTGTTAAAGTGGTTTTTGGTATTGGCAGAGAGTATGAAAATATCTGATCCCGGTCTCTTTAACAACCAAATGCTTATTTCACACCGATTGGTTCTTTTACATTTCCAAAACCGATTCATAATTGATATCAAATATCATATTCAATTCAAAATCATATCACTTTCCAAATCATATTCACTTCAAAATCATATCACTTCAATCATGTTCATTTCAAAATCATATCACAAAATAGGTTAAACCATCATATCAAATATCTACATTTAAATCTATTAAATCTAAATCATAGCAGTTCCAACTTTAAACGGTTTGAATATTGAAAGTAGTTTATATATTGGAATAGTTATACATTAAAAATAGTTTATATTTTAAAAACAGGTTATATATTAAAATAGTTTATATATTAGAAATAGTTTATATATTAAAATATATGTATTGAAAGTTGTTTATAAAATTAAAATAATATATATTAAAATAGTTTATATTTTAAAATAGGTTATAGATTAAAATAGTTTATATATTAAAAATAGTTTATATATTAAAATATATATATATTAAAAGTTGTTTATAAATTTAAAATAATATATATTAAAATAGTTTATATTTTAAAAATTGGTTATAGAATAAAATAGTTTATATATTAAAATAGGTTATATATTAAAAATAGTTAATGTATTAAAATATTTAATATATAAAAATGGTTTATATGAGAAAAATAGTTTATATGTTAAAAGAGTTTGTATATTAAAAGAGTTTATATCGAAAATGGTTTCAAATTAGAATTGTTTCTTCCAATTTCACAAATCAATTCAAATCAACTTTAGTTCTAAAAATTCAATTTAAATCAATCTCAGTACAACGATTTCAATTCAAAAGGCTAAAGGTTTCAATTCAAATTTTCATTAAAAACCATTTCAATTTATATCGATTTCAAATCCATGTTTGAACTACAAATTTAAACCACTTCAAATTCAATAGGTTTCAAAGTTTAAATATTCAAACGTTTACAATAACTCAATTTATATAAATTTCATTTATATTTCAAAATTCAGCTTAAGATTTCAATTTAAATTCTTTAAACAATTCATTTAAACCAATTTCAATTTCAACTTTTAAAAGCTTGGATTTTGAAAATAAATCAGTTCATATAAATCTAATTTTATTTTATAATATCATTTAACTGGATTCGAAAAATTAATGATTTTAAAATCATTTAGTTTAACCAATCCAGTGTCCATATATAATTTTCTACCCTATGGTCAAGTGATACGGATATATATCATTTCAACCCGCAATAAATTTAAATTTACGGGTATATATAATTTTAACCCGCAATTCGGAATAAAATTCAAAATCCATAAAATTGCTCGAGTTTATCATTTCAACCCATAACGATTTTTCCTAATCTATAAGATCGTTCGGGTATGTATCATTTCAACCCATAGTGATTTTCCTAACAATAACTAAGGGAACTTGCAGTGTGATAACAACATATAAAATAAATATGATTCCAGTCATCCAAATATCAACAATTTAACATCCATCACAATCATCATTCAAATCAACCAATAAATCACAACAAATAAACCGGTTATCATTATCAGGTATTTAACTGGCAATTAAATTTCAATATTAATTCAAATGGCAATTAAATTCAATATAAATTCAAATTGAATTTGAATGACAATTTAAATATACCAAACATCAATGAATAAATTTCTAATCACATCATAAATTTAATTTAACAAACATAAGATGGTTTAGCATACGTGAGTAGGTTAAAACACCCACCTTTGATTTTCATCGATTTAAAACCCAATTAAGGCTCAAAAATCTAACAGTCTCAGAATGTAGCTCTAACGACCCCGGATTTTATATAAATTTAAATTGATAATTAAAATTAATTTTTGAATAAAATTTGTGAAATTAATTGGTAAATTTATCTGAGTTTCCCCAATGTCAAATAAATTATATGTGTTAAATTATATGAATAAAATTTCAATTTCTTTTGAGTTTAAATCATTTGAATTTAAATCTCATATATATGTATATATTTGGGCATATATGAGTGAATTTGAAATTAAATATATATATATATATTTGATTTGAATTTAAATTGTAAATAAATGGTTTAAAAATAAAACTAAAAACAATAAGTATTACAGTAAAATTTATAATAAATATTTAAAATAGAAATGGAAGTAAAAATAATAATAATAATAATTTAAGCTAAAAATAGAAATCAATATATAAGGTAAATACAATTGCTAAAATTTTGACAACATGTTCAAATATAGATTCACTTATATTATAAAACCAAAGAAAATACAAACTTTAATATATATTCATGTATGAACACTTGCAAAAGAATGAAACAAAAATATATACAAGTATGTATAAATGAAATAAAATCAAGGTTCTAGAAGTATACTCAAGTATGAACAATATATAAAAATAAGTATTTATACTAGAAATAGAAATAAAATAAAGAAATATATTAATAACAAAGTGTGTTTGCTGTGCAATGCAAGAAGTTAATTAAACAAAGCAAACAAAAACATGTACACTTGCAAATGAAAAATAAATTAAACAAAAATACATGTATAGAAAGCTTGTAAAGGAAGACATCAAACTATCTTCATATTTGTACAGCCGAATGAAAGAAAGAAGAAAATAAATATATATTTTGTACAAGCCAAATTAATGCTAGCCTCCTTAGTACACAACCATATTCTATCAGCCACCAAGAGATGAAAAAATCTTTGGCCAAAACTGTAAACAAAATATTTTCAGTACAAATGAAGAAAAAATCTCTGCCTCTTGTACAAACAAGATAATATCACCCTGTACAACAATTTTATATCCATCATCTTCATTCCAGTTCGTTCCACTCTAGGCTGAGAAAGAAAAAAATCTGAAAATAAGTATCATTCAAACTCAAACAAAACATTCAAACTAAAACAACAACAATCAACTTAATTCAAAGCCAGAGATAAAGAGAAAGGATTCAGCTTGCATTTTCACAGGCTGATTCAAAATAAAGCAAGCTCTGTTCTTCTTTTTCCTGGAAACAAAGTGAGTAACATCACACTTTTAAAAGCTTTAAGTTAATTCTGGTTGCATGTTCAGTTCTGGAATGTATGTGTTTTGTGTGAATATATAGATATGTTTGGTAAATTTTCTGCATATATATATATATATATATATATATATGAATGTGTGTATAGGTTTTTTCCCTGTATCATCTATGTTATCAGATTCTCAAGCTCAAGACTTATTCAAAAAATTTGATTTCTCCCTCTTTGTTGTTTATTAATCTTTGAAATTCGAACAAATATTGTATGAATAAACATGTTTTAAGCATTAAAAATAAATTTAAGCAAATCAAACAGAAGAATTTTCTGAAAGAATTGAAATTACAAACAAAACTAAAACCTGTTGGAAATTCAAATATCATAATCTTTGACTTCAGTTATATTAATTTAAACGTTTTTGAAACCATTGATTTATAAGATAAAAATCAATATTTTAAATGATGAGTTGAGGGAGCACTTGTCAGATGAACGGTAAATGGATTTTTTTTTAAAATCTGGTGATCGACGCATGTTTGGGTGTCGAGACTTTTTTCAGAGATCCTGGAATGATGGTTGAATTCGAGAAAAATACGAGATGATTTTATATTTCATCATGGTAGGTGATTGAAGTTGATTTAGGGTTTAACAACCCAGTATGGTCGATAACGTTTTAAAAGGAAGTTCGTCATCATCGAGGCGATTCAGGCGATCGTAGGTGGGGGAAATGAAGCAGGGGACTGCGGTGAAGGTTCAGGCGGAGTTGTGAAGTTTCTGGCGTCGTGACGTGACAGCGTGGTATCAGAGCTAAGGTTAAACTTTAGCTCAGGAGTATAA
This sequence comes from Allium fistulosum, assembly GCA_030737815.1. Classification (NCBI taxonomy): domain Eukaryota; kingdom Viridiplantae; phylum Streptophyta; class Magnoliopsida; order Asparagales; family Amaryllidaceae; genus Allium; species Allium fistulosum. The sequence goes on along the minus strand of CM060904.1, from coordinate 282,854,098 downwards.
CACATTAAGTATCTCATTAGAGATAGGGTGAAGTATACCCTAGAATGAGTAATCCCTAAGATATCTGTCCGTATACCTCAGTAAATTCTCTTACTATCCACTGATAGTAAGTATGAGTGCAAGAAGAGGATGAGATAGGGGACAGGGGAATACGACTATGAATGGTCAATACCCTGTAACAACAAGGAAACAATCTTTTCTCTATCAATCTCTTTTGTTCGACATCTCTTCTCAATTCTTCAATGGTTCCTGGTAGATCCAGGAATAAGATTCGATATATTAATATGGGACATAAACTCCGGATGGACCAGAATTGTTTGTTTGGATAAATTGGTTGCTTTGTTTGCTATGATTGATAGGTATAATTTAGTTTCTAAACTAAAAGTTTTGGAATTGTATCCATATAACTATCTATTCTTTGGGTCCCAATATATTCTACGAATGGTTAGTTATCCTTTCGAACTAACCGATGCCCTGCATATTTCGTAGATCTGGATAACCCGAATATGTTGTGAAAAATTAAAAAAGATTTGTTCTTGTATCTATTATTGATATTCCGATTTGGTAAGCCAAATGCAGAATAGATGCTCAGTTTGATTCGATGAATATTCTTCATCTATCTTTGTGTCTCCCTGGCAAATTTCGAGGACGAAATTTCTTAAGGGGGGAAGGTTGTAACGACCCCGGATTTTATATAAATTTAAATTGATAATTAAAATTAATTTTTGAATAAAATTTGTGAAATTAATTGGTAAATTTATCTGAGTTTCCCCAATGTCAAATAAATTATATGTGTTAAATTATATGAATAAAATTTCAATTTCTTTTGAGTTTAAATCATTTGAATTTAAATCTCATATATATGTATATATTTGGGCATATATGAGTAAATTTGAAATTAAATATATATATATATATGATTTGAATTTAAATCGTAAATAAATGGTTTAAAAATAAAAATAAAAACAATAAGTATTACAGTAAAATTTATAATAAATATTTAAAATAGAAATTGAAGTAAAAATAATAATAATAATAATTTAAGCTAAAAATAGAAATCAATATATAAGGTAAATACAATTGCTAAAATTTTGACAACATGTTAAAATATAGATTCACTTATATTATAAAAACAAAGAAAATACAAACACTAATATATATTCATGTATGAACACTTGCAAAAGAATGAAACAAAAATATATACAAGTATGTATAAATGAAATAAAATCAAGGTTGTAGAAGTATACTCAAGTATGAACAATATATAAAAATAAGTATTTATACTAGAAATAGAAATAAAATAAAGAAATATATTAATAACAAAGTGTGTTTGCTGTGCAATGCAAGAAGTTAATTAAACAAAGCAAACAAAAACATGTACACTTGCAAATGAAAAATAATTAAACAAAAATACATGTATAGAAAGCTTGTAAAGGAAGACATCAAACTATCTTCATATTTGTACAGCCGAATGAAAGAAAGAAGAAAATAAATATATATTTTGTACAAGCCAAATTAATGCTAGCCTCCTTAGTACACAACCATATTCTATCAGCCACCAAGAGATGAAAAAATCTCTGGCTAAAACTTTAAACAAAATATTTTCAGTACAAATGAAGAAAAAATCTCTGCCTCTTGTACAAACAAGATAATATCACCATGTACAACAATTTTATATCCATCATCTTCATTCCAGTTCGTTCCACTCTAGGCTGAGAAAGAAAAAAATCTGAAAATGAGTATCATTCAAACTCAAACAAAACATTCAAACTAAAACAACAACAATCAACTTAATTCAAAGCCAGAGATCAAGAGAAAGGATTCAGCTTGCATTTTCACAGGCTGATTCAAAATAAAGCAAGCTCTGTTCTTCTTTTTCCTGGAAATAAAGTGAGTAACATCACATTTTAAAAGCTTTAAGTTAATTCTGGTTGCATGTTCAGTTCTGGAATGTATGTGTTTTTTGTGAATATATAGATATGTTTGGTAAATTTTCTGCATATATATATGAATGTGTGTATAGGTTTATTCCCTATATCATCTCTGTTACCAGATTCTCAAGCTCAAGACTTATTCAAAAAATTTGATTTCTCCCTCTTTGTTGTTTATTAGTCTTTGAAATTCGAACAAAGATTGTATGAATAAACATGTTTTAAGCTTTAAAAATAAATTTAAGCAAATCAAACAGAAGAATTTTCTGAAAGAATTGAAATTATAGGCAAAACTAAAACCTGTTGGAAATTCAAATATCATAATCTTTGACTTCAGTTATATTAATTTAAACGTTTTTGAAACCATTGATTTATAAGATAAAAATCAAGATTTTAAATGATGAGTTGAGGGAGCACTTGTCAGATGAACGGGAAATGGATTTTTTAAAAAATCTGGTGATCGACGCATGTTTGGGTGTCGAGACTTTTATCAGAGATCCTGGAATGATGGTTGAATTCGAGAAAAATACGAGATGATTTTATATTTCATCGTGGTAGGTGATTGAAGTTGATTTAGGGTTTAACAACCCAGTATGGTCGATAACGTTTTAAAAGGAAGTTCGTCATCATCGAGGCGATTCAGGCGATCGTAGGTGGGGGAAACGAAGCAGGGGACTGCGGCGAAGGTTCAGGCGGAGTTGTGAAGTTTCTGGCGTCGTGACGTGGCGGCGCGAGGCATTATGGTTGATCAAGTTGGGTTCCAAGTGCTCGAAATTGTTCGAATTCGATTGATCGAGTCGATCATCGATCTGGGTGGTCAGAGCATTAGTGTGGGTCGTTGGCGACCTGTAGGGGGTGTCGAAGTTGGTCAGATCGTCGTCGATCGGATGTACACGTGCACGATATATCGTGAATATCTGAGTTGATATGATTTGGGGAAGGAAGGGGTTTTGTCTGGAAGAGCTCGAAGTATTGTGTGGGTCGACTCGAAGTAGGTGCTGGTTTGGCTCGGGGAAACTCTAAATTGTCTCGAGTTGTTTGTATTAAGTTGCCAGGCTTAAGTTTTTAAAAGAAACAGGTTTTTATAATAATTAAAGGTGAATTTTGTTACAGGTTAGAATATAAATAATGAACCATTTTTTTTAAAAAAAGAGAGAATAATAATAATAATAAGTTTCAAACAATTTTATTTAGCCAAGTTTTAAAGTGTTTTAAATCTTATATAACCTTTGTTTTAAAAGTTTAAATAAACTTAATATTTTAATTAAGTGGAAAAGTAAGAAGTAAAATGTGTTTTAGAGGATAGTTAACTTAATGGATTTAAGTTAATGGATAATTAACCAAGATGATTTATTAAGGAAATTAATTAAAGGTTAATTAAATAAATGAAAGTAATTAAGGATAATCCACGTGTTAAATAATAATTGATTTTAAAGGGTTAAATAAACTTGAATATAATTAAGTAGTTAATGAGTTATTTTAATTTGAAACTCGATTACTTAATTAAAGATTAATTAAGTATAATTACTTAATGAAGGATTATTAATGTAATTAAGGTATAATTACTTGGTGAAATTTTTAAGGATAATTAATTTAGGGTAAATTAATTAATGTAATTAATTAAAGGTTAATTAATTTATGTGGTTAATTAAGGGATAATTAACTAATATAAGTAATTGAGGGTAATTACTTAAGATGGATAATTAAGGATGATTGATTAATTTCATTAATTAATAATCAATGGTATTTAATTTGTTAATGTGAATTAAGCGAGATTAGATAATGAATTCATAAGTAATTGATTCAATTTGAGTTAATTAAATTAACTATAATTATGGGACTAATTAATCTTGCTTATGGATGATTAAATTGTATTCTATTGAATGTTGTGAATTGTTTTGTCATCTCTGCTGTGTGATGCTTTGTGATATATTCTGATTTGTGTGTGATCTGTATTGTAGTTATTTATCTGGGATGAATGTAAATTATTATCTGTGACTTATATATCTGTGAATGAACGATAAGCGTTATAGTTAATAATGCTTATCAATTATATTTTTGTATTCTGATCTGTGATGATTTAATAATGTTTCACTACTGTGTGAAACCCTGGACCACACCATACACACACAAATATGGATTCACAAGGAAATCGGTTAAGTCACAGATGATTTAAATTTAATATTTTAGAAATTGAAATTTTAATTTTGATTGATTTTGGAAATGGATTTGGGTTAAATGTTAAAGCTTTTGAAAAGGAGTTTTTAAGATAAAAGTTATTTTGAATAACTTGGTAAAGTTTCCAATTTAAATAGTTTAATTTGAATTTGGATTCAAAATTTAGAATTGAATTCCATAATTGGAAATTATGGTTAAAGATGTTATAAATGTGTTTATATGAGTTTAAACCATTTTTTTTAAAAGTATGGTTTTGAGAATTTGAAGTTAATCCAAGAACTTTAACTCATATAAATGAATCAGATTTTCTGAAATGAAAACTATGTGTTTTCAAATAATAGAAGCTTTCATATAAGGAATGAATTTCCAAATTGTGTCAAGGAATTTCAAATTTGAAATGAAAATGGTTTTCCGAGTTATGAATAAACCTTTGTGAAAGATTGTCGAACTTTGTTTTGAAATTGGAAAGGTGTACCTTTTGTATATAAGGTCGAAATGGAATTGTTTTGAAAGCTATGAGTTAAAATCTTTGATTTAAAGATTTAATGAGTTAATCCAATTGAAATGGAAATCGATTTGAAAATCTATGAATAGATCTTTGTGAAACTGGGTGAACTTTGTGAGACGAATCTTTTTATGTAAAAGATTGTAAATGGTAATGTGTTTAAACCATTTGAAAAAGAAGTTTTGGGTAATAAGTTGTGACTTAACTAAAATCCCAATATCCATATGTTTTCAAATATTGCGCTCACTATTCGGTTTAGCCGGGAGAGGACCTTTGTGTCACATAACCCATTCTGAATAGTGATACGACGTGAATGGATAGCATTTGAAGACCGGTGTTGAAGACCGGGTGTTTGCGAGAACGGTAGGATAACCTATCGATTGTCTCTGCACTGAGTAGCTACGGTATAGAGATTTCCTAAGTGATGGGAAGTCCGATCGAGATTGTGAATACTCGGATTGCAAGGGCTTCTTCGGAAGTGCCTTCGGTTCTGTTCGAACCCAGAACAGACTTGTATGGTTGTATGTCTGACACTACACTTTGAGATATAAAGCTGATTTCTTTCAAATACATTTCTGTTTGGTGGCGGAGATTTATTCTCTTAGCTTAACACCCTTCTCTGAGACGTACGAGCTCAGAGGTTATGTAGTTGAAGGTTATTAGTGATATACTCCCAATTTGGTAGTGTGGCATGCTAAGTGTTGCTGTGTGTTGCTGATCATTTGTTGATCAAAGCATGGCTTTGTGAAAAAGCGTAGCTTTGTGGACGAGACCTCATCGGACCTCACACCTCGGAAATGGTCGAAACAGGAAAGATGCGGCAAGGTTTCAGGGGTAGCTCCCCTAGGGTATGTCCATTCCTTCTGGAAAAAGGTGGTATCATGGTATGGAGCCCAGATATTTACCTGTGTGGTTGCTCCAATCTCATTTTCTGTGTGATTGTTGCTTTGTGATCGAGGGCCCTCGGATAAAGGTCGCAAACGACCGGGGGTGGCATATCTCAGGTTTACTACCCGAGAAGGGGGTAACAGGCCTTGGGTTGGTAGAGAGCCAGGTGGTTCTCGGGGCGTCCCTCCAGAGGCGTGCCCATGTGGCATAGGAAGTTCCTTAGCCTGACCATTTGTTGGAAAATCCAAAGAAACAATATGAGTCTTGTACGATTTTAGTTGTATAACCTGCTATGGAATGTGGCGGTAACCTGCTATTGAACATAGTAGTTATAGTAGGCATAAGTGCGAAATGCCTATGCTGGCTAAGATTAATATTATACTTTCGAAATGTTTTCCTCACTATGCACTAATCAAAATATTTAAAAGATTTTGCGTATCAAGCATGTTTGACTATCATAAGGAGAAATCTCCTCCAATTTTGCGTTTGCATTTGTGTGTGGCGGGAGGCCTTATGGTAGTTTCATTTTCCAAAAAGCATTGCGGATTTCAATGTTTAAATTTCTTTGTTGTTGTTTTAAAGATAAACTGTTTTTGTTACTCACACCAGTCCCATGACTGACCCGGAGTTTATTGTTCCTTTCCTAAACTCTGGGTGCCCACAATTTTCCACACGGGCAGTCTAGAGTTGGGGTTTTCAGATAGTCAGATTTAGTAGATTATCTGGAACTAGTTCAGTGTTTGGAGTTCACTCAATGACCGACCTTACTCCTCTTAGTGAGATGTGATGATGGTTCGAGCTTGATATTGGAGTTGGTGGACTCATTCTCTTCTAGAGATCATTTGGAGTATCAAATCTGTTGTTTCCGCTATGACATCATTATTTGTCTCTGATATTCTTGTATCATATAGATATCATTGTTGTATATCATTCTGGATATTGTATTCATTGGAGTTGTATATGATATCATTCATTTCTTTCTTCCGCTGTGTTGTTATACTTACTGTGTTATAAGCTCCGGCACGACTCGAATTTCAACGATTGAATCTGTGGCATCCGAGTACAAGTGAAGTACGGGTGTCGATTTTCAAACGCTGAAATTTGGATCGTGACAGTAGCCATACCAGTTTCATGTCGTCCGAAATTTCAATACCATCGCAATGGAGAAAACCGCGTCCAAATCCGAGTTCGTATGCAAAAGTTATATACGTTAGAACGATTAAATTTTAAATTATAATAATTAATTAATTAACTAAGAACATGTCACTTACCTCACCATCGAAATCGAACCCATGATCCTAAGCTCGGCCGCTACCTACGACCACCAAATACGCACGCCTCTGACGACCAGAGGACCGCCGACCACCTCCATCAGCCTCGCCTTGATGAGCCGCGTCTCCCTGGCCCACGCACGAGCCCTCCGGCATCCCTATGACGTCGCGACGCCGCCTACACGATTTAGGGTTTCGAGCCCTAAATCTCCAATTTCAACTAACACACGCCGTTTTACGCCGAGCGACAACCAGCGATGAACTCTAGACGATGTGCTCTACAAAACCCATATTCCAATTTTCATCGATTGATGCTCGGATTAAAAACCCCCAATTTGACTTTGACCGTGATTTTCCATTGACTCGAGCACTATTTCAGAAAACGAACACTTGTCGTAGATTCGTATTGTCGAGAGCTTCGAAACGGTATATAATATGGCAGGGTTAGGAGAGTTTGAATTTCGAAATTTAATTTGAATTTGAAATTAGGGTTTTGGATTTGCAGCCATTAGGAAGAAGGAAGAAGCAGATAGATTGAAGATGACAGTACGTACAGAAATAAAATGAAAGGCTGCTAGGGTTTCAGAAAAGAAATCTATTTATATGGATAAAAATAGATAAGAATGAATGGTACAGATTGAATTGGTCGAAATGATAACAACGACCCGAAAAGCCCGTTTCATTTCCGAAATGAAAGTGGGTCATCCAATATATCGAAATATATGTTTTCGATATTTTCAAACTCAATGGAACTAGTTTCAAACCCAAATTCCATTGTATACAGAAGTTAGCTTTTAAAATCAGATTATTTTAGTTGAATTCATTTAATTGATTTCTACGCGTTACGAGCTCGCACGATCAAATGACAAGTCCGATCGCTACAAAACATGAAATCCTATAATAATTCACTGTTACGGATCCGATGAAACTGGTTTCGTCGAAATCCGAAACAATGGCCAAAATGGCTATTTTCACGTTAATTAAATAAATTATTATTAAATAAATTTAATCACTTTTAAATTCTGCATTAAAAGAGAACAGTTTTCATCATTCTTGATTAACCAGTAATTTATAAATTTTTACAATATAGTTTCCATGTTAAATCCAATATTTAAATATTGAATTAATTCTAACGTTTAATTACAACCGTAATAAAAGCCCAGTTAATTATATTTTAATTTCGATCAAATTCTTATATTTTGATTCTCACTTTTATTATTAAATCATAAAATAACATAGAATATAATTAACATTAATATACACTTTATTACATTCAAATTCTACGGTTATCATCTAAACTCATATTAACCGTAATATTTCAATTTCATTAATTCCATTAATTACCAATTTAATTCCTTATTTACAATTATAACCAAATTAACTTTGCAATTAATTCAATCAATTAAAATTAAATTAAAATAATTGTTAATAACATTCAAACAACATTATTAAATCATATTCTAAATATATTTCTCATAAATAAATCATAAATTTTTAATTTCTCACAATATTAAATTGCAAAATCTTATTTAATTTAATATTTTTAATTATCGAAAAAATACGGGTTGTTACAAAATATTTCTCTAATCCTCTAGTAGGAATACTGTGCATATCACATACAACTTTATGAATAAGTTATAGTAGTCCGGTGGTACTAACAAATTTTAATTGAAATTGTTTTCTAATTATCTTTGTCAAAGAGCATACTCTATGCAGATCATTAAAGTTAGTCATATTTAGATATCATGTTTAATGCGATCATACCATGCATGCATCTAGCACAAACATGTCATGATTTACTATACCACAGAGAGAATGAATCAACAAAATAAGTAAAAGTGTTAGTTTTATTTATTTTTAATTTAACCATACCATTGCATATGTCCTCTTTTTCTACGAACCACCTTTGGTCAACACATACTTATCTGACTCAAATACTTGTTTGAAATCAGAATTATTTAACAAACTGCCAAACATACGGTTTTGTTAGAATTCATGTACATAAAATACCTTATTCGAAGATAGAATTTTTCTGGACATGAACTCCATGTCTACCGTCCCCTTTCCCTTGGCCAATACTTTGGATGAGTTTCCCATATACAAATTATTTTCCTCCTCGGTCGGTTTAAATTGCTCGAATAAACTCTTATCATTACATATATGCTTAGTAGCACTGGAGTTGATACACCAAGAAACCTCTCTTTCGATCATATTAATTTAAGAGATTATGACCATGAAGTTTTCCTTCAATAATTACCGTTTCTTTTAATAAAACGAAAATCCCTTTTAAAGTGACCTAGCTTTCCATAAATGAAACAGCGATTCACTTTCTTTGCATTATTATTATGAAAGTTCTTGTAATTTTGATATTTCCTCATTTTGTTAAAAGAGTTTTCCGGGGCTTTATTAGCCTCTTTTTCCTCCACCATGTGGACCTTTGAACTCGCCATTGTTTTAGAGTTTTCATTTTACCTTATCTGTTTTTCAGTCTACAAATATCATGCAAAGATTATCTAGACTCATTTCCTCCTTCTTGTGTTTAAGTATCTTTCCTTTGATATTTCCAAAAAGGGGAAATTTGTCTATTATAGATCATCCATATTCTTATTATGCTAGTTGAACCGGTCTAGGATGTGCATAGTATCGTTGAATTGCTCTACTACTGGCTTGAGATCAATCATTTTATAATTAAAAAACTTAATGGTAAGAAATTTCTTATTAGTTGCATCCTTTATAAGATACTTGGCCTCTAGTACATTCCAAATATCATTTGTAGTCTGCTTATTATAGTACATATCAAATAATGTAGCTGATATAGCATTGCAGAGGTGTCCTTTGCATATATAACCATCACGTTCCTATTTTATTCGAGCTCTAGTCTGCTCCATAGTTTCTTCATCATTCTCTTCTAGTTTTGGCGTTATTATCATGTATACAACTTTCAGTCCCACCAAAAGAAATGCATCTTTTTCTACCAACAAACGAAATGGACACCAATGAACCTCTCTAGTTTAGTTAAATCTAAAGTGAACTCTTTCAAACCGTGCGATGCCATTGTCACAAAATTACATTTAAGATTGTTGGTGGTATTTCGCAAGTATAGTGGTAGTGTAGACAATATGTGCAATTTAAAATATACTGATGTTCGTTATAAGGCATGCAGAATTGCACACTCCTTAAGATGCAATTTGCACTCGCCACTATTTCATAAAACAAATGGATGGTTGTGTCTTGGCAAACTCTCCTAAGATATAATGGAGCCCAAGGATTGAAACTCTCTAGTCGAGCAGCCACATCCCAACTATCTTTAGAATGACTGTGGTAAAAAGAGTATCGAGATCATAACCTATAATATTACAAACTCGATATATCTTTTACGAATGAAATAAAACAAAGAGCAAAGAGAAGTAGAATTATCGAGAATTTCTAAGTAACAAATATGTTTTTCGTTTTTGGAATAGGAGGCCTATTTATAACAACGAATAATTATGTCCGTTTACAAAGTCATTTTCATTTGCTCCAAAGGTCATAACTGCTCATACCAACAGCCATAATTTTTTGTCTAAAAATGAATTCATTGAAGTTATCCTACCCATAACTTTCCTCTGAATTTTTAAATTCAAAATATTTCTAGGACTTTTTATTAGGTTAAAATATTTGGTCTGAATATACAAATTCTATCCAATAAATGTATTATTTGAACCCAGGTCCAAGCCCGAAACCGTACCTGCCCTGGGTCGGCTCGATACGGACGACACGACAGTGGAGGTGACACATGTGTGTGTTAAGATGCATGTCCTCCCTCCTCAACACAAAAGAAAACATTTGGATGTCCAAAGGACCCAACATAGCTTTCTCTTGTGAGCTTTGTATCTTAACAAATACAATTACAAAATTTCAGTGGACTAGAACTACTCCCACTTTCACTCTTCTTCTTTCTTTCTATCTTCCTCTAAAACAAATATCTCACATATAATTTTCATAAAAATTCTCTAACACGATGGACCTTGGTATGGGGTTCTAAGATGAGAAAGCCATTAGGTTAAAGATGAATTATGTTTTTACTGAAAGAAATATGTGTTTTAAGAGGAATTTAATGAAATTATATGATATACGAAGCTAATCAAATCGTAGCATTGAATAGAAAATGAATCGGAGTAATAAATTATACCAATGGAGGTGGTGCTAGACTTTGGATTTGTGGTGCTAGCGGCGGCTTAGATCCATGTGCGATGACTTGGAGCAGGAGACGGGCTTCGGAGGCGGTAGCTCGGGCATGCAGCAATCGACGAGGTTCCAACTTGGGATTTCAACGATGAGGTGGGAAGGATGCAAGGCAACGAAAACAAGGGTTGGGATTTGAAATGGCTTCGAGGGAGGCGGTATGGTATAGACAAGGTCGAGGGTGGAGGAGGGGGATTTGGGTGGGTTTTGTATTTTAATTTTGGAGTAGGAAAAATGATATGGGAGAGGACATCTGTAACGACCCTGAATTTTTGACATTTGAAATGTGAATATTTAATTGATTTTAAATATTTGAATGTTAGTTTAATTTGAATTTCAAATATCAGAGTTTGTTTGGTAATTAGATTAGTGAATTTAATTGTTAAAATTTGAGTAAAATTTTGAATTTGGAGTTTTAAGCTGATAAAAAATATTTTCAATGCTTAGAAAATTCATATTGATAATTCTAAAGATAATGGAAGCTTCAGAATTGAATTTGGAAGTGATCTGTTCAGTTTTGAAATTTTATCGTTTAAATTGAATTTAAAAATAGCGTTCCGGGGCACAGTCTCGGAATTTGACGAAACCAGTTCCATTGGATCCGTAATATTGTATTATTATCGGATTTCAATTTTCGTAGTGTTTGGAGTGATCGTTTGGCCATACGATAAGCAAATGCGCTGAAAATTTTATCGAAATTTAATTTAAAAACTGGTCCAAAAAAGCTATTTTCTCCATACGATCGAATTTGGAGTCGAAACCTTTTCCATTTCGTTCGGAATAGGCGTATAACATTATAGACTCCTAGCGACACGCCTCGATAGGAGGTCAAGTTTTTAAGTTGCATTTATCGAACGGTTTGAATTTGAATTTGAATTTAATATATATATATATATATATATATATATATATTCATCCCAGTCAACCCTCAGCCGAAATTATTTCACATCGTAACTTTTTCCCATCTTTTCAAAATCACTGTAGCTGCTTGATCCCTTCTTCAACACACTTCCTCTTTATAGCCAAAACATCGAACAAATATCGGAGAAATTCTTTATCGTTCAAAGTAAAAGAAATCATGCCCGAACCCAAATAAAGTAAGGGAGAATCGCCATTTAATTTTCTTCCCTCCCCTCAGTTAAAATCAAAATCGAATAACTTTTCCTTCCAATTTCTTTTTCCTTTCAAATCGGAAGCAATTCGATGTTAGGGCGTGAGTTTTCCTCACCTTTGTTAGTCGAATTGAGACCAAGAGTGGAGGTCGCGGCTATTGGGGAAGGAGAAGCGCCTCTGTCGTATGGGATTCTTTGCTCAAGGAGTTGCGATCCTAATTCGCGAGCTCGATTCGCGTGATACTTGGAAGCGGGGTAGCGAGGAGAGGCGGCATGTCTGACTTTGGGTGGCACGATGATTTTGGTGGCTTGTGAATTCGAAAGCATCGATGAAGGGGGCTCTCGAATCGCTGACAAGTTCAGGAGGGGTTCGTTGGCAGTAGGTCGAGATGCAGTGGTCGTGGTGAAGGCTGCGTTGGTGGTTAGGTATAGCATTTTTTATTTTATTTGAAATTGCTGTGATGATTGTTATAAACAGAAGGCAGAAAAGAAAATAATTACCGAAGAGAAAAAAAAATTATGCAGTAAGATAAATGAGAAATTTGTTTTATTTAATATATAGGAATAGAATTTTTGAAAGGAAAATTTTAAAAATGTTTGAAATTTATATATAAAAATGGAATTTGTTTTATAATAAAGTATAAGAATATCTCTGTTACCAGTTTAAAAGGGATTTTGAATGTTAAAGGGAATTCAATTTTTAATTAAATAATTACTTAATTAAGTCATTAGTTTGGAATTAAAAATTTATTGATTAATTGTTGGTAAATTCGAATATTAATAAAATGTACAAAATTGTCTATACAAGGTCAAAATCATGAAGAAAGAATGCTAATTTGGTTGGATTGCAAATTTAAAAAGCAAAGGTGAGATCTTCTCACTCAAATTAAAATTGATATTGCAGTTATTGATTAATTGACTGTTTGGATGATAGTATATATATAGAGTAGTATATAGAAATATATATATATATATTGGAATATATATATATATATTAGAGTTGTTGATTTCCCACATTATATAGCGGATGAGACCCTATGCACCGCATAATAGCGGATGATATTTTATAAATCCCATATACCGTGATATTCCACCTCGAAGTGGAAGTGGAATTGGTATTGTGCTAATGTTTGTGGATGCAGGGAAACAGGTTGGAGGGATCCAACTAGATTCCTCAAAATTATGTGAATTTGTTTCATATATTGTGTGTTGATTATTTATAATCTGTGTGTGATTATATTTGTGGTTGGAACTGTTGAAGGCTAAAATTTAGCCGAATGTATTTTTGGTATCGTTGGATACCAGAAATGAATATAAATTGGATTTTGAAATTAAAGTGGAAAACTTTAAGTGAATTTATTTTTAAGAATTGAATTAATTTGAAAGAAGGAATTTAAAAGTATAAAAGGTTGATTTTTGAAATCTTATCGAATAAATTCCAAAATATGGGAAAATATTAATTAATGGGTTTGGAATAATATTATTTTAAAAAGTTGAAGAATTTATTGAAAATGGAATTTTAAATAATTTGGAAAGAATAAAGGGATTTATTTAAAAAGTGATAAATTTGTTTGAAATCTAATTGATTTGGAATTGGAAAATAAATCTTTAGGAAATTTATAAGATAATTAATTTAGTGTTTGAGAAATAAATTGGAAATTGATTTGTAAATTTATTTGGTATGGGAAATAAATGGTAGAATCAATTTGAAATTTGATTTGGTATTGAAATAAAATTGAGAAATCAATTCGGAATTTGATTTTGGAGTTGAAAGTGAATATTTGAGAAATCGATTTGAAAATCGTATAAAAGTGAATATTTGGAAATGTAAATTCAAATGGAATTTATAAAGGAAAGGGAAATTTGTTTTAAAAATAAACACTGATTTATTTTAAAGTGTGGAAATAAATTTACGGATTTGGAACGTAAATTTGAAATAAATCGATAAGGATTTATTTAATTGGTTTAAATGGACCATTTTAAAATGGAAGTGTATTTTCCTTGAAAAGCCGAGTATATTTCCAAAGTAGCTTTTAAAAATATAAATTAAAGGTTCTAAAGTTGGTTTTTAAAAGAAATATTTGGGAATATATTCCGCGTAAGGAAATTGATTTGAAATTTGTTTTCAAAGTGTTGAAGTGTGGAAAAATATATATCTTGTGAAGATATTTTGAAAATAAATAATTTGGGAAAATTATTTAAACCTGATGATTGTTGTGAATGTTGTTGATAGTTAAATCACCGACTATCAATATTGCCTTTGAAATGGCACTTGAATTTGTTTTTAAAACAAACGCTTATTATTCGATTTAGCCGGGAAAGGACCTTTGTGTCAAATAACCCATTCCGAATAATGATACGACGTGTATGAATTGCAATTGAAGACCGGGTATTTTCGAAAATGAAAGGACAACCTGTCGAATGTCTCTGCACCGAATTGCTCCGGTATGGAGATTTATATCACTCTTCTTGTGATGGGAAGTCCGGACGTGATTAGTGAATATCCGGATTGCAAGGGCTTCTTTGGAAGTGCCTTCGGTTCTGTTCGAACCCGGAACAGACTTGTATGGTTACATGTCTGACATTACATTTTGACATATAAAGCTGATTTCTTTCAAATACATTTCTTTTGGTGGAGGAGAATTTATTCTCTTAGCTTAACACCCTTCTCTGAGACGTACGAGCTCAGAGGTTATGTAGTTGAAGGTTATCAGCGATATATTCCCAATTTAGTAATGTGGCATGATGAGTGTTGTTGCGTGATGATTATTTATTGATCATTTGTTGATCAAAGCATGGCTTTGTGAAAAAGCGTAGCTTTGTGGACGAGACTTCGTCAGACCTCACACCCCGGAAATGGTCAAAACAGGAATAATGCGGCAAGGTTATGAGGGTCGCGCCCTTTAGGGTATGTCATTTCCTTCTGGAAAAGGGTGGTATCAAGTATGGAGCCCTGGTATTTAACCTATGTGGTTGCTCCAATCTCATTTACTGTGTGATTGTTGCTTTGTGATCGAGGCGCCTCGGATAAAGGTCCCAAAGGACCAGGGGATGGCATATTCGTGTAGTAGTTACCTAGTGTAAGGGGTAACCCGGCCTTGTGTTGGCAGAGAGCTAGTTAGTTCTCGGGACGTCCATCCAGAGGCGTACCCATTGGCAGTAGGAAGTTCCTTAGCCTGACCATTTGTTGGAAATCCAATTCCCAATACGAACCTTGTACGGTTTTAGTTGTAGAACCTGCCATTTACTTATGGTGGTCACCACTGTTTAGATGGTAGCTATAGTAGCATACAATAATGGTTGTATGCTGGCTAAGATTAATATTATACTTTCGAAATGTTTTCCACACTAGACATTAATAATAATATCAACTGATCTTTCGTAGTAAGCATCTTTGACTATCATAAGAAGAAATCTCCTCCAATTCTGCGTTTGCATTGTGTGTGTGGCGGGAGGTCTTATGGTAGTTTCATTTTCCAAAAGCATTGCGAATTAATTTTATTTTCTTTGTGAAAATAACTGTTTTACGATCTCACACCAGTTACCATGACTGACTCGGAGTTTATTGTTCCCTTTCTAAACTCTGGGTTCCCATAATTTTCCACACGGGCAGCCTAGAGTTATGTTATCAGGATATTCTGGATATTCTGGAGCTTGGAGACAAGCTGGATGGCGAGACGTACTCTCGTACTTGTTTATTTATTCCGCTGTGTATTCTGTATGAGGACAAGTTTATATAACTGTCCATTGTTGTATTGAGTTGTATATTAACTCTGATGATGTATTGTATAAATTGATATAGTTCTTTGTGATAAAGATTATTCATTCATGTATTATATTTTGTTCCGCTGCGAATGTGAGATTCTGATATTGTTTCTGTTTCTGTTTTTCTGTTCTTTCTTTTCTTCTGTCTTCTTCTACCTCTTCTTTTTAACCCTAATGATTCGGTATTCCGGCATTCGATTGCGCGGCATTTGATACAGTGGACGTATTAATGTCGACTTTCGAGCGTCGAAAGATCCTAACCGTTACATGTGGTATCAGAGCTGTTGGTTAAGCGACAACCCTGGCTCTGTTGGAAATTACTCATTAGAGATAGAGTTAGTAGTACTCTAGAATGAGTGTGAGTGTAATAATAGATATGAGCGCGTATTTGTTAGTGAATACAAAATTTGTTTTGTATTGTGTTGACTTATCGGTTGATTGTTTATAGATTCTGGTCGGTGCAGTCTGGCCAACTGTAATCGATAGGGATTTCTAAACTCTTAAACAAGATAAACCGACACAGTATTTTTTTAAAATTGTGTAAATGAAATAATTTACCCAAAACTATATTTGTATAGAAAAGAAATGATTTTCTATGAATTATTGTTGTATATGGATGTTTGGGTGTTAGGAAGTGATAATATTGAAATATTATCATTGTTGTATGGGAAATGAATGAGAAATAATGGTATAACCAAAGATTTGGAGATAAATTCATTTAACAAATGAAATTTATGAATATGAATTGAAAGATAAGGAAATGAATTCATATACAAATGAGATTTGTAAATGTAATTGTTAATGTGATCTACAATTTGAAATAGAATTCCAGGAAGATAATTGAAAATAAATTCATTAATGGAATGAAATTGGTAATGTGAATTTATAAATGAGTTTTATAAATTGAAATGAATTGCCAAAGTAATTTTTGAAATACGGATTAAAGAATTTGGATTGAAATTTCAAAGTTCGTTTTGAAATGTGAGTAATTGTTTAAAAGACTCTGGAATTTCATTAAAATGTTATGGAATGTAGATAAGGTTGATAACTTATAAAAATATTTGGAATTTGATTGGAATAAGATTCAAATTGAAAAGGAATGAATGTGTGAATGACCAAATGAGGTTACATTTGTAAATAGATGAATTGGAATTGGAAAAAAAATGAGATTTGATTTGAATCAAGTTGAATAAAAATCCAAACTTGGAAAAAAATAAAATGAAGTAGATTGAGTTCAAGTAAACTGACTTGATAATGTATCAATTCATGAAATAATGAATTGGAAGTTGAATTAGTTAAATTAAAGTTGAGTTGTGAGCTAAATTTGGAAATGGTTGGAATTTGTATATAAATTCAAGTAGTAAAAATAAATTGAAATTTTCCTTGTTATTGATAAAATAAATTCGAGATGAATTGAATATAAGGAATTGCATTGTAAACCATATAAATTGCTTATGAGAATTATTTTGAATGCATTGCTTATGAAAACTATGTATTTGCTATTGAAATTAAGTGAAATGTAAATAGATTTCCTATATATGTCACTTACATATTTAAACTGAGTAAGTACAGGTACCGGGGGCCGTTTAGCTGCATTTTGGTCGTGCGAAATGCTAAATAAATAAGCCGCTTTGCTTTAAAATGCTAATAAAGGTACGCCTACGCAATACAAAATAGGAAATATGAACTGTTTTTGCTTTTCCGACCGAGTGGGTCGATGTATATATATTTATATCATTTGTCAAATTGCAAAAGCTCTTCCGTACAAAGGAGACTCCGCCAAAATTTTCCGAAAATTTTGGGAGTTAGAAAATTTTTGAAATCTTTGGAAAATTTTGTTAATGGAAAATTGACTTTCAAATTGTAATGGAAACGTAGGAATTGAACTAGAAAAGGGATTTTTGTTTCTGAAGATAAAATAAAGTAAATTGAATTCAAATGGAATTGAAAATGAAAAGTTGAATGGAAATGAATATATAACTTTGTTTGTGAAGTGAAAATAAATATAAGAAGTATGTAAATACTTATATTAAACTTAAGGAATGAATGGAGAAAATTCTTAAGTAAACGGGTATTTGGAATCCAATAAGTAAATTTGGACATTGTTGTTAAGTAAAGTATACAGGGATTGTAAAGGCTAAGGAAAATGGAATTGGATTTTGATTTCGAAGATAAGGTGTGTATTTAAAATTTCAGTATGAAATTTAATTGGGATTTTGATTCTGCCACTTGGCATTTTGTTTTCTATTGGAATTTGGGAGTCCATAGGGACATTTTGTAGTCGTACCGAGTTAGCCGCGCAAAGGAGACGCTGGCGAAATTTTTCGAAAATTTAGAGAGCTAGAAAATTTTTGAGAAATTTTGGATAATTCAAAATTTGAATTTAAGTTTAAATTTGAATTGTGAAGTAAAATAAAGTTGTTTGGAAACTATGGTTAGGATTTGGACAGTTAGTTGAAATGATGATCTTTAATAAAAAGATTTGGATTGATAAGTGGATAAAACTGTTTGGTTTTGGGAAAATGATAAACAGGTATTGGAGCATTCTTCTTAACTTGTAATTTCTGGACGAAATTCTTTTAAGGGGGAAGATTGTAACGACCCTGAATTTTTGACATTTGAAATGTGAATATTTAATTGATTTTAAATATTTGAATGTTAGTTTAATTTGAATTTCAAATATCAGAGCTTGTTTGGTAATTAGATTAGTGAATTTAATTGTTAAAATTTGAGTAAAATTTTGAATTTGGAGTTTTAAGCTGATAAAAAATATTTTCAAGGCTTAGAAAATTCATATTGATAATTCTGAAGATAATGAAAGCTTCAGAATTGAATTTGGAAGTGATTTGTTCAGTTTTGAAATTTTATCGTTTAAATTGAATTTAAAAATAGCGTTCCGGGGCACAATCTCGGAATTCGACGAAACCAGTTCCATTGGATCTGTAATATTGTATTATTATCGGATTTCAATTTTCGTAGTGTTTGGAGTGATCGTTTGGCCATACGATAAGCAAACGCGCTGAAAATTTTATCGACATTTAATTTAATAACTGGTCCAAAAAAGTTATTTTCTCCATACGATCGAATTTGGAGTCGAAACCTTTTCCATTTCGTTCGGAATAGGCGTATAACATTATAGACTCCTAGCGACACGCCTCGATAAGAGGTCAAGTTTTTAAGTTGCATTTATCGAACGGTTTGAATTTGAATTTAAATTTAATATATATATATATATATATATATATATATATATATATATTCATCCCAGTCAACCCTCAGCCGAATTTATTTCACATCGTAACTTTTTCCCATCTTTTCAAAATCACTGTAGCTGCCTGATCCCTTCTTTAACACACTTCCTCTTTATAGCCAAAACATCGAACAAATATCTGAGAAATTCTTTATCGTTCAAAGAAAAGAAATCATGCCCGAACCCAAATAAAGTAAGGGAGAATCGCCATTTAATTTTCTTCCCTCCCCTCAGTTAAAATCAAAATCGAATAACTTTCCCTTCCAATTTCTTTTTCCTTTCAAATCGGAAGCAATTCGATGTTAGTGCGTGAGTTTTCCTCACCTTCGTTAGTCGAATTGAGACCAAGAGTGGAGGTCGCGGCTATTGGGGAAGGCGCAGCGCCTCTGTCGTATGGGATTCTTTGCTCGAGGAGTTGCGATCCTAATTCGCGAGCTCGATTCGCGTGATGCTTGGAAGCGGGGTAGCGAGGAGAGGCGGCATGTCTGACTTTGGGTGGCACGATGATTTTGGTGGATTGTGAATTCGAAAGCATCGATGAAGGGGGCTCTCGAATCGCTGACAAGTTCAGGCGGGGTTCGTTGGCAGTAGGTCGAGATGTAGTGGTCGTGGTGAAGGATGCGTTGGTGGTTAGGTATAGCATTTTTTATTTTGTTTGAAATTGCTGTGATGATTGTTATAAACAGAAGGCAGAAAAGAAAATAATTACTGAAGAGAAAAAATTATTATGCAGTAAGATAAATGAGAAATTTGTTTTATTTAATATATAGGAATAGAATTTTTTAAAGGAAAATTTTAAAAATGTTTGAAATTTATATATAAAAATGGAATTTGTTTTACAATAAAGTATAAGAATATCTCTGTTACCAGTTTAAAAGGGATTTTGAATGTTAAAGGGAATTCGATTTTTAATTGAATAATTACTTAATTAAGTCATTAGTTTGGAATTAAAAATTTATTGATTAATTGTTGGTAAATTCGAATATTAATAAAATGTACAAAATTGTCTATACAAGGTCAAAATCATGAAGAAAGAATGCTAATTTGGTTGGATTGCAAATTTAAAAAGCAAAGGTGAGATCTTCTCACTCAAATTAAAATTGATATTGCAGTTATTGATTGATTGACTGTTTGGATGATAGTATATATATACATAGTAGTATATAGCAATATATATATTGGAATATATATATTGGAGTTGTTGATTTCCCGCATTATATAGCGGATGGACCCTATGCGCCGCATAATAACAGATGATATTTTATAAATCCCATATACCGCGATATTCCACCTCGAAGTGGAAGTGGAATTGGTATTGTGCTAACGTTTGTGGATGCAGGGAAACAGGTTGGAGGGATCCAACTGGATTCCTCAAAATTATGTGAATTTGTTTCATATATTGTATGTTGATTATTTATAATCTGTGTGTGATTATATTTGTGATTGGAACTGTTGAAGGCTAAAATTTAGCCGAATGTATTTTTGGTATCGTTGGATACCAGAAATGAATATAAATTGGATTTTGAAATTAAAGTGGAAAACTTTAAGTGAATTTATTTTTAAGAATTGAATTAATTTGAAAGAAGGAATTTAAAAGTATAAAAGGTTGATTTTTGAAATCTTATCGAATAAATTCCAAAATATGGGAAAAATATTAATTAATGGGTTTGGAATAATATTATTTTAAAAAGTTGAAGAATTTATTGAAAATGGAATTTTAAATAATTTGGAAAGAATAAAGGGATTTATTTAAAAAGTGATAAATTTGTTTGAAATCTAATTGATTTGGAATTGGAAAATAAATCTTTAGGAAATTTATAAGATAATTGATTTAGTGTTTGAGAAATAAATTGGAAATTGATTTGTAAATTGATTTGGTATGGGAAATAAATGGTAGAATCAATTTGAAATTTGATTTGGTATTGAAATAAAATTGAGAAATCAATTCGGAATTTGATTTTGGAGTTGAAAGTGAATATTTGAGAAATCGATTTGAAAATCGTATAAAAGTGAATATTTGGAAATGTAAATTCAAATGGAATTTATAAAGGAAAGGGAAATTTGTTTTTAAAATAAACACTGATTTATTTTAAAGTGTGGAAATAAATTTACGGATTTGGAACGTAAATTTGAAATAAATCGATAAGGATTTATTTAATTGGTTTAAATGGACCATTTTAAAATGGAAGTGTATTTTCCTTGAAAAGCCGAGTATATTTCAAAAGTAGCTTTTAAAAATATAAATTAAAGGTTCTAAAGTTGGTTTTTAAAAGAAATATTTGGGAATATATTCCGCGTAAGGAAATTGATTTGAAATTGATTTTCAAAAGTTGAAAGATGAAAATTGATTTGAAATTTGTTTTCAAAGTGTTGAAGTGTGGAAAAATATATATCTTGTGAAGATATTTTGAAAATAAATAATTTGGGAAAATTATTTAAACCTGATGATTGTTGTGAATGTTGTTGATAGTTAAATCACCGACTATCAATATTGCCTTTGAAATGGCACTTGAATTTGCTTTTAAAACAAACGCTTATTATTCGGTTTAGCCGGGAAAGGACCTTTGTGTCAGATAACCCATTCCGAATAATGATACGACGTTTATGAATTGCAATTGAAGACTGGTGTGAAGACCGGGTATTTTCGAAAATGAAAGGACAACCTGTCGAATGTCTCTGCACCGAATTGCTCCGGTATGGAGATTTATATCACTCTTCTTGTGATGGGAAGTCCGGACGTGATTAGTGAATATCCGAATTGCAAGGGCTTCTTTGGAAGTGCCTTCGGTTCTGTTCGAACCCGGAACAGACTTGTATGGTTACATGTCTGACATTACATTTTGAGATATAAAGCTGATTTCTTTCAAATACATTTCTGTTGGTGGCGGAGAATTTATTCTCTTAGCTTAACACCCTTCTCTGAGACGTACGAGCTCAGAGGTTATGTAGTTGAAGGTTATCAGCGATATATTCCCAATTTGGAAATGTGGCATGGTGAGTGTTGCTGTGTGATGATTATTTATTGATCATTTGTTGATCAAAGCATGGCTTTGTGAAAAAGCGTAGCTTTGTGGACGAGACTTCGTCAGACCTCACACCCTGGAAATGGTCGAAACAGGAATGATGCGGCAAGGTTATGAGGGTCGCGCCCTTTAGGGTATGTCATTTCCTTCTGGAAAAGTGTGGTATCAGGTATGGAGCCCTGATATTTAACCTATGTGGTTGCTCCAATCTCATTTACTGTGTGATTGTTGCTTTGTGATCGAGGCGCCTCGGATAAAGGTCCCAAAGGACCGGGGGATGGCATATTCGTGTAGTAGTTACCTAGTGTAAAGGGTAACACGGCCTTGTGTTGGCAGAGAGCTAGTTAGTTCTCGGGACGTCCATCCAGAGGCATACCCATTGGCAGTAGGAAGTGCCTTAGCCTGACCATTTGTTGAAAATCCAATTCCCAATACGAACCTTGTACGGTTTTAGTTGTAGAACCTGCCATTTACTTATGGTGGTCACCACTGTTTAGATGGTAGCTATAGTAGGCATACAATAATGGTTGTATGCTGGCTAAGATTAATATTATACTTTCGAAATGTTTTCCACACTAGACATTAATAATAATATCAACTGATCTTTCGTAGTAAGCATCTTTGACTATCATAAGAAGAAATCTCCTCCAATTCTGCGTTTGCATTGTGTGTATGGCGGGAGGTCTTATGGTAGTTTCATTTTCCAAAAGCATTGCGAATTAATTTTATTTTCTTTGTGAAAATAACTATTTTACGATCTCACACCAGTCACCATGACTGACTCGGAGTTTATTGTTCCCTTTCTAAACTCTGGGTGCCAATAATTTTCCACACGGGCAGCCTAGAGTTATGTTATCAGGATATTCTGGATATTTTGAAGCTTTGGAGGCAAGCTGGATGGCGAGACGTACTCCCGTACTTGTTTATTTATTCCACTATGTATTCTGTATGAGGACAAGTTTATATAACTGTCCATTGTTGTATTGAGTTGTATATTAACTCTGATGATGTATTGTATAAACTAATATAGTTCTTTGTGATAAAGATTATTCATTCATGTATTATATTTTGTTCCGCTGCGAATGTGAGATTCTGATATTGTTTCTGTTTCTGTTTTTCTGTTCTTTCTTTTCTTCTGTCTTCTTCTACCTCTTCTTTTTAACCCTAATGATTGGGTATTCCGGCATTCGATTGCGCGGCATTTGATACAGTGGACGTATTAATGTCGACTTTCAAGCATCGAAAGATCCTAACCGTTACAACATCAGTTGGGTTAGTATGTTTGGAGCCAACGCCCGGCCGAGGCCTTGTAAAAGGCATCGAAACGACGTCGATATTTTTTCATAAGTTATAAGCCATCAATGCCATTCTGACTCCCCGCCAGTGCCTTTACTTAGGGTATCACAATGACGTCGGTAAAACCAGGTAGGTGAAAGTTGCATTTTCTAGTAGTGTGATTTGTTTACTACCTATTCAGATAGAAGAGTAACAATAAAAATTTGATGAGCCAACTCAGCACAATTTATAAACTTCATACCTTACCGTTGGGATAATAGTCAATTTAGAATATTTGTGAAATAGTTGAGGTTTGTTTGGCTCATAAATGAATTTTGTATTTTGGGTATTCAATGTGCATTTCAAATGATGTAGGAGAGATGGAGGAAAATAAAGGTGGAAAATCCTAGTCATTATAGTAAAGGAAAGAATGAGAAGCGAGAAGATAATTTTGATATTTTACAAAAGGTGAGAGACAAAAAAATGATATTTTTCAGTTTTATATTCCAGTACCATTTTCCCAATGGACCATTTTCAACATTTTCTTCTCGCCAATGCATTCTAAAAAAGAAATTGAAAATGCAAAACACAAAACTCATTTTCAAACTAAACAAATCATTACTTTATCAAATTTCACTTCAAAGTGATAGTTAAAACAAACATTTTGAATTAGGTATTTTGAAATAGTTAGATGTTTCTAAATAGTATAATTTATGAAGATCGTCTTAGTAGATAATATCTTATCTATCAAATATTGAGTGGTATCAACAAGGAAGTTGATATGAAAAAAGTACAAGTGGTTTTAGACATTTAAAGCTTGGGGATGTGGATCCCAAATCTAAATACATACACCCACATTAATTTCTTTTCACATTTTTGATGGTACAACTGATCTCTATGAAGCCAGGAGAGTGAAGTATGTGAAACTCATCTACTATGTGGGATCCACATGGCTCCTCCCTTCTTGTGATATATGTGTACCGCTTTAAAAGTGAGTATTATAGTAAATTCATATACACATATTTTTTACGCACATTAGTACATAGAATGGATCTATGTTGCCATTGGAAATCAATCATTGCACCTCTTCGTGGCTTCTTGGTGCTTTGACCAATTGGGCTACCACTCGAGGGGTCATACACAAATACATACAACGTGTGCACCTACCCACACGTGTGTATGGATTAACATGTATACATTTTGCACATAGCAAGAACCACTAAAATACAAAAAGTTAACTACTATAAGAGAAAATTTGTTGGTTTTTGATCCAAAAATGGTACAATCACCCAAGAATTAAGGTAGAGAATAAAATATGAAGAAAGTAAATTAAAAATGAGGAAAAGAGAACACAACAATATATAGTGGTTCGGCAAAGCTAGGCCTATGTCTACTCTAATATTTTATTGCTTATCTCTGACTTGGAGGCAGAAGTTTTTAGAGGTCGGTACAACTCCAACCTTTGGATTTTAAGAATCGCAAGAATGTAAGATAGAATAGAACTAGAGCCAAAAGATCCTGAAAAATGAGTCATACCTTTCAATTTTAAGAGGTGGGGAGCCTACTATCTTGCACAAAATATCTCCTAGCCATTGTACACGATTTAGAGGCGCCACATCATCAGTTGATAGGAGTCAGTACCAAACCATAGGTAGGGGTCGGTATTCCTACGGTTCGGTACCGATCCCCAAGTTTACCAAAATGGTCACCTTCGACTCTTCATCTCGGTTCGTCTTGTGGTTAGCTTCGTGATTCCAAAGTTTTTTGCACCAACATTAGCTTGCTGCTAGGTCCAAATGATGGAGTTGTGTAAGAACAGAGTTGTGGCTTCAAATGCTCGTGGAGATTGATGAAGAATTGCATCGAAACAACAAAACGATATTGGAAATAAGCTATTGGCATCAAGTAGGACTAGTATGTGGAAGTTGGACTTCATAGGGCAAGAAAATAGGGGTCGGTATCGGCTCATAGGGTGGGGTCAGTAGCGACCCATCACTTGAGTTATTCCATGTTTGTTTTGCTTTGAGTTGATCTTGTATTGGCCTTGCAACTTTGTTTGCGTTCGGTTTCTGAACTCTTGGACTATCTCTCGGCTTCCTGCCTTGATAACTCCAAGTTCTATTCGTCCGGTCTGTCCGAATATTGTATGGTCAAAAGGCTGGATAACAGTTGGTGTGAACTTAAGACTACCAAAGTTAATTACATAAGAATACAAAATCAGACAAGTTATTCTTATAATTATACAATCTTAGTGTGTGTACATTGTGCTCACATTAATATTTTCATAAGTATGTATATATGTTTTTTATATTAATGTATAAGAATACACAAATATTACAACTATGCAAGCGAATTGACTTAACATATACATGTATACCATGCTAGCTCAAGGTGCATCGCTTCTTGATTTGGAACCTCAACGAGCAAGCAATACCTTAGTTGCTTCCATGTTTACACATTCAATCATGAAACGATGCAACTGTGTGTAAACTTAAAGTTCAAAACTTCAAATAAGAAATAAGTGCAGTCTTCAACGCATCATCTTCAACTTCATATCATCATAATCAACTTCATATCATCATCATCATCCTCCCTCTCCTACTTCTTCTTGCCTTATTACCAAATGATTGAGGTCGACCACATGAGTTCTCAATTTCCATAGTTCTCCATATTAGTCATGTTATTAGTGAAATTTAGCTTTTTAGATCAATTTTAATATTATATTCTCTTATCAATTCAGATCTTACATTCTGCATTTTTCTTTGATATAGATATTATCTTCTCTCCTCCTTACGGATACATTTCATTGCCATCTTTGTATGTATCCAAACCATCGGGCCTACTTCCCATAATTTTCTCATTTATAGGTATCTCTTTTAGTTTTTTTTTTCTAGTACTCTCATTTCTAACACTATCTTTTCTTATAATTCTAGCCATCCCTCTTCTATTCTCATTTCTCATGCAGTTACGTACTATTTTTAATAAAATCTAATAGGGTTACGTCAACCACATTCGTTTTGCAAAAAATCTATATAACTTTAATAATAAACCGTTAATAATAGAATTAAATAAAATAGATACTCTAGTAATTCATATATCAAGTTAAACAATTGAGCTCAAATTACATGGATAAAAAAAAATTACTTAGATGAAACCCTAAAATTTTCTTTGCGTTTATCTTCATTGCAACATTACATGCCATGCTATTTTTTCTACTTCATATTAGTACATCAACGAATAAATTTAGGTGAAAGGCAGGAAAAAACCAGCATGTAGCATCTTTTTCAGCATTTTTTAAAAACATTTTTAGGTTAACTGACTGATGACGCATAAGGTGATGTAATTGACAACATTATGAGAAATGACAGAACTGGTCATTTTATGGTTGAGTAGCTGACCGATGACGTTAATTGTTCATATTATTTCAGCCAAGAAAATAAAATAATTCCTATATGAGTGCAAGAGGTTGGCCGGGCACTTACTCATGTGCTGGGAATAGCGTCTGGTTTGCCATTTCCTAGGTATTATTTCATTAAATCATTCGTTTGCTTATTTATGAGTTTGGTTTTAAAATAATTCATCTGAAACCAACTTGGTTTAAAATAAGTTCAACGTGTGTTGACTGTGACAGAGAAGTAGTAATGAGTTGGGTCTGTGATCAATATACCAGCAGCCATGATGAACATGGTGGTTGGCAGATTGGGAGGCAAGGACGCATTAATTTGAAAGGAGAAGATGGTTAGCAGTAAAGATATTATCCTGACATCTATCCTCCCATTTTGCTTTCGTATTGGAATCTATACGGGGCGTTTCCTATTCCTATTGTTCTATTAGACATTACATGATACTGTTTCATGATTATATGGATTAACGTGCAAAAACCATGCACAACCGAACATTTCAAGCTAAATGCTTGGACTCCAGTCTTGCAGTAACTTAAGGCTGCCATATTTCTTTTAAGCCTGTCGTTTCAAACGGTTCTGTAAAAACAGAAAATATACCAAAAGTTGTAAAATACTAGGTGATGTTTTCTTTATAGCAGAAGCAAGTAGGTTTTAACACTACTAGAAAAAGGCTTGAAACCGGCAGCATGGGACGACGGCTTCCGACGGCAAATTTCCGACGGCTTCCGACGGGTCGTCGGCGGCCGTCGGAAGCCGTCGGAAATTTGCGATTATACCTCCAGCCGAGAGCCTTCTTCCTCCTCCTCTTCATACGAAAATTCCCCCAAAAAACTCTCAAATTCAACCTCCAAACTTCCAATCCCTAATTTCTAGCTTCCGGATCTTCCAAGGCTCCCTAATCAACCTCCGTTACTCTTAATCTCAGGTATAATCTCTTATTTTTGTGAAAAATTCAGTTTTTACCCTAATTCTAGATTTGCATAAATTGATAAATTAGGACGAATTAGTGATTGCAATTGTTTCCAATAGCGTAATAACAGTTTATAGCATCACATGGTATACCGATTTCATCTTTTATCGTGAAATTGTGAAAAATACGTATAATTTGTCGTTGTTCATGTATATGTAAATTGTTGTGTATGCCTTGACTCGACGATTGTATACGTTATTTGGAATAAGATAAATTGATTGAATGAACTAGGAGTATTATATTGTGCGCGTATTTACTTATGAAACAAAAAAAATGCATTACTCTAAATTATATTGTGTGTATTGAAAAATGACAAAAATGTTAAAACAGCCTTAAGTTGATGTAATACGTTGAATAAATGTGTTAAATTAATATATATTTTTGTAAATGTGAACATTGAGTAAAACTGGATTTTTTTGTAAAATGCACGCGTGTAACTGACAAATGTCCCTTAGAGAGTTTTTGGCCCCGTCTGACGAGTGTTGTACATGATCGTTGTATAAATAGTCGTTCTTTTCGAAAAACGACCATTTATATTCATCTGGTACAATGTTTGTCGGATTTGTCCCAGTATTGGACAAGTTATGAACACAGTAAGCATTTACATTTTGTATACTACTTCGTCTCAAACGGTTCATAAAATTTCGGCCTAAGTTTTCTTTTTTGTTTTCTGCGTACACGCATTTGTGTACAATGCAGGAAACAAAAGGGAAATGCTGTCGAAATTTTGTTGAATCGTTTGAGACGAAGTAATATACGAGATGTAAATGCTTACTGTGTTTGTAATGAGAAGTAGGATGCCTGACCAATGAAAAAAAAAATTATATATATTTTTAAATCATTACGTTAAAAAATAAAATGTGCCCTATTTGAAAATATTTTTAAATTTGTGAAGTTGTTCTTTAAATTCAAAATATTATACGACCATGAAAATAATCTTTTTCGAATTTGTATTCTTCAAAATAAATATTAAATTTTGAACTTCTCATTTTGTCAAATAGGAAAAATGATTGATTATTTTGTTGATCGGAGGAGATGGATGTACCAAAGAAAAGGACTGAGGGGCTCAATAAAAGAAGATTTTTATAATGGTATAAACGTGTTTGTTGAATTCGCTTTAAGTAATAACGGAAACGATCCAGAAATTCGTTGTCCGTGTAGTAGGTGTAGACATTTGAAGTATTTGTTACCAGATGTTGTGAAAGTTCATTTGTGCAAACACGGTTTCGCACCCGAATATTATGTTTGGGATCGGCATGGAGAAGTTGTAGCAAATACTTTTGTAGAGTCTGAAAGTGTCGTTAACGAAATAGTTTCAACGACCCGTATAGAAAATATGGTCGAAGATGCAGCACGATCAATGTTTCCTATGGTTGAAGTTGACGACGATGATGGAAATGTTGAAGAACCAAATATTGAAGCTAAAAAAATTTATGATTTACTAGATGCAGCTAAGAAACCTATTTCGGATGGTTGTAAAAGCGGCACTCAGTTATCAGTAATCGCAGAATACATTGCGATGAAGTCAAAATACAACATCACTGAAGCTGGGTTTACGGCTGTTGTACAAGCTGCAAAAAGACATATGCCGCCCGATAATCAAATGTGTGAAAATCACTACGAAGTTAAAAAACTTATGTCGGCTTTTGGTTTACCGTATCAGAAAATAGATACATGTTTAAAAGGATGCATGTTGTTTTGGAAAGAAGACGCAAACCTTAGAAATTGTAAAGTTTGTAACCAGGAGAGATACAAACCAAGAAAAAAGAAGGGGAAGGAAGTTCCATACAAGCGTATGCACTACTTACCCATAACTCCAAGACTTCAAAGATTATATGCATCTTCTGTAACTGCGTCTAATATGAGGTGGCATAGTATGAGAACAGAGGAAGAGGGTACGTTGACACATCCGGCCGATGGAGAAGCATGGAAGCATTTCGATAAAACGTATCCAAATTTTGCAGCGGAGAGTCGAAATGTTAGATTAGGATTATGTACGGACAGTTTTTCTCCATTTTCTCAATTTGGTTCTAAATATTCATCCTGGCCCATTATCGTCACACCGTATAATTTACCTCAATGGATGTGTATGAAAACGCAATATATGTTTCTTACTGTTGTCGTTCCTGGCCCCGACGATCCGACACAAGGAATCGATGTATATTTACAACCGTTGATTGAGAAGTTAAAAATACTGTGGAACGAAGGAGTAGAAACATACGACAGGCTGAGATAGACATCCAGACAAATGATATGATGCTGGCACGAGCATACTGGATGAAGAAGATGCGCAAGAACTACAGGGATACGATATCTGAAATTAAGAAATCTGGTAAGAAACCACGGTGGATGGGAGAGAGCATGTGGCAAGCTTGGTTGAGATACTGGGACACGGACGAGGCGAAGGCAAGTATACTAATTTTTTTTGAATTATTAATTTGACGTGATCGAAAAATAACGTATAAAATTTTGAATGTACAGGCAGAGTCGGATAGAAACTCTGCAAATAGAAATAAGAATCCCGTCACTCATCGCGGAGGATCGAAGTCGTTTCAGCAGTATCGGCAGGAGTTGGTAAATTTACTGAATAATAAATGTAAATAGTTTATACTATATGATTTTAAATGTATAATAATTATATGTAACAATCAACTTCAGGAAGCCGAGTCACATGGTCCTGTCAGCTATATGGACGTGTTCACCCGTACGCATGCTGTCGAGCATGTTAATCCAAACGGGACTGTTTCGTACACATGGCAGGACGATAAATCCAGCAAAAGCCATGTAAGCATATTTTATTTTATTCAGTATTAGTAATTGTTTTAATTGTTAAACTATGATGACATAAGATATGATATTATTAATTTGTTAATGCAGGAGAAGTTTATGGAGCAACGATAGAAACTCCTTGCTGACACGGGTCGAGATCATCTGACGACCAATGAGGAAGACGTTATTTTTGAGTCCGTTATGGATCCAGCAGAGCATGGTCGACGATACGGATTTGGCAATTTAGCGGTAAATAATTTACTTTTTCTTAAAATATGATATTTTCACTTTTTCAAAACAATAAACTTGGATTTTATTTATTTTTCAATTATTGCAGTCCAGTAGTCAGAGTAGGGGACGGCGGAGTAGACATCAGAGCGATCTTGCAGATATAGAAGAGTTGCGGACTAGAGTTGCCCAGTTGGAGGAGCAGAACCGCCAACAGGCCATGCACACCGCACAGTTGTTAGAGTACATGCAGCAGCAGCAGCAGGGTGGTGGTCACTTTCCTTCCTCGGCTGGCTCTGGATCTGCAGGAGATTGATTCATTACTTGCTTTCTTGTTCATTCAGGTATGTTTTGTTTTAATTTAGAATGATTTGATAGACGGCGTAGGTAATTGTTGATTTATGTATAATTATGTTTGACACATTTGGTTCTATGGTAGTATGAGAACGTGTATGAGAATATTGATGAATTTGTGTATTAACAACATGGTAGAACAGTTATTGTTAGGATTATGTTAATGTTGGAATGGTTATTTATATTTTGATGTAATTTTATTTATTTGTGTGTTTATTAAATATTTTGTGGTTTGGGTTTGAATATTTGGTTGGACTATTGTATATTAGATTGTGCAGTATTGATATTCTAATGTTTGGAAGAGAAATGTGGTTAGAAGGCTAAATGTGCAGCAAATGTAAAAAAAAACAGCAGATTTCCGACGGCTTTCGACAGCTTACTGGTCAAAATTTCCATCGGTTTTCGACGGATAACGGCGGCCTGTTTCAGGCGCTTTCCGACGGTTTCCGACGCCCGTCGGAAACCGTCGGTAACCGTCTGGATCCGTCGGGAATGAATACGACAGCGTCTGTCGGAAGCCGTCGGAAATACTGCTTCCCGACAAAGCCATTTCCGACGGCTATTTCCGACGGCGGCCGACGGTTTCCGACGGCCGCCGACGGCTTTTGGCCGTCGGAAAACGTGTTTCCCCTTGTAGTGTAATGTTTCAAGACTTCGAATCAAAGGTATTAAAGGGATTGTAGTGCACATACCAAATGATTATATTAAGAGTAATCGACACACCAATGTAGTAAAACAAGCAAAAAAAGATGATTCCAAATTTCCAATTACACACACAAAAGCAGAGTTAGTATCAATAGCATCATTTATTCAACAGCATTTTATAGCCTTCGATATCACTCATTAGTTTTTATGTAAATATTTGTTACATCTCTCATGTCACATGAATTAAATATTTAAATATAAATTTGTGGCCGATATCCGAGGTGCTAAACAAATGATGTTATTGATCCTAGAGCTTTTATATATATATATATATATATATATATATAATCGACTAAACCTCATTTTTGCTACACCTTAAATCACCTGATTTCAACCACATGTTCCAATTTAAATAATCATATTTTCTCTCTCCTTTCACTTGCATGATTATTTAAATTGGAGCAGAATTTAAGGTAAAACAAAAATGAGGTGCAACCAATTCTAGCATACACATACATTAGAAGATGTACTAGTTATCATTTTAAATAATTAATTTGAAAATAATTAATTTGAAAACAATTTTAAATAATTAATCACACTGCAGATGTTTTCAACGTTAAACATTTGATTCTGTATCATGGGCATCAGCTTATCGAGGAAGAGGAAAGTACAAATTTGAGGTCGAATTCTTGTCAACCGGGGGAGGATGATGCAGCGCAGGATGATAGCTCGAATGCTTTAGGTCGCTCGTGGGCTTTAGGTCGTTCACTTGTCTTAAGTCACCAGCGACCTAACAGGAAGGATACTGCAGTAGAGGAGCGACCTAACGGGTTATGTATTAGGTCGCCAGAACGACCTAAGATAAGTCGTTTGCTTCGTGTGAGCGACCTAGCGACCTATGACACAATTCGTTAGGTCGTTTGCAATATGCCGCTGAAATCTGATGCCGCATTCTTTATAAGTCGCTTGATGTTGGGCTTCCTTAAGTCGTTCGCGAGTTAACTAAGTTTATGCCGCCATGTTCTTAGGTCGCTCGACCATATGTCGCTCAAGTTTTAGGTCGCATGAAGCTCATATCGCATGGAGCTTGGATTTCTTAAGTCGCTGAGTCCTTAGGTCATGTGTGTTGTATTCTTAGGTCGTTGTGTTGTAACTCGTGTTTGTTAACTCGTTTGTTCTTATGTCGTTGTGCTTAAGTCATATGAGCTGTTGTATTTGTTTGTTTTTAAATCGTGTTTGTTAGGTCGTAGGTCGTTTGTGTTAGATCGTTGAACCTGTTAAGTCGGGTACCTGTGTGAGTTGTAAGCCTATAAATAGGCGGGTGGTATCATTTGTAAAAGTTAGTTGATTTTGAATAAAACTTTGTTTGTGTGCTTTGTGCCACTTTGAAATTGGTAGTTGAGTGTTATCTCCTATCTCCACTTTCGGCATTCGAGTGCGCTTGAATCAACGATCGTTGAAGCCAATTCACAGAATCAAGTGCGCTTGATCAACGTTCGAAGAATTGTAGATCTTCTCTCACGGTATCGTGCGCGATCAACGTGTCGAAGATTGCTAGAATCCGGTATCTCTTGAGATCAACGGATTTGGGCGTTTGGTATTTTCAATCCACCAATTGCTACTTTCATCGTTGTATTCATTTCTGTTATTTCTGCTGCATCATTTGTTATCGGAGCTAGACTTAGCCAATCATAGCTAAGCCGAGTCTTGGAGCCAAGGAGGAGAGTTTGATTCAATTTCAACCGAGCCAATTCCTATTGAAGAGTTCAAGCCGAGCCAATTAAGTTTAGCCCGAGCTAGTTGAAGTGCTTGAAGTGTTTGAGCCGAGCTAAGAGGTGTTGGAGCCGTGCGAGCTAAGTGCAGGCCGAGAGCAAAGATTTGAGTTAAGTTGAAGATTGTTTCATTTGACAATGCCGTCGAGAAGAGCTAACCGTCATCAAAATGTTGAAGATTTGTATAAAAGAGAATATGCCGAACATATGGAACAACGAATTAGCAACAAATTCAATGAGAAGTTGGATGAAGGTATTGGTAGATTGGAGAAATTGATGATAGATATGAATCAAAGTCAAAGGAGAAGGTCGCCAGTCTCGAACCATGGAGGAAACAGAGTTTCTCCATCGGTTACGGAAGCGAGGAGGGTGTCGCCACAATCTGTTCGAGATAGAAGAGAGTCATCAGTTTCAACAAGGAGTGATCACCATGAATTTCGAGATGAAGAAAGAAGAACTCAACGTGAGTTTGAGAATGAGCCATATCGTGATGATGAAAGACATAGTAGAAGAGACATGCGTGATCGAAGAGATGTTGATGGTCGAAATCGATACCGAAGTACACGTGATTATGATGAAGAGAGTGATAGAAGTAATATTCATTATCGAGATCGAGACCAAGTACGAAATGCATATCAGGATGTAGAAGATGATCGACGATGGGAGTCGGGGATGAAAACTGAAATTCCAGAATTCAAGGGTAGTATGCAAGCTGAAGAATTCCTTGATTGGTTATCTAATGTTGAAGAGATTTTTGACTTCAAAGAAGTTCCCGAGCATCGCAGAGTTAAGTTGG
Organism: Allium fistulosum; assembly: GCA_030737815.1. Classification (NCBI taxonomy): domain Eukaryota; kingdom Viridiplantae; phylum Streptophyta; class Magnoliopsida; order Asparagales; family Amaryllidaceae; genus Allium; species Allium fistulosum. The sequence goes on along the minus strand of CM060904.1, from coordinate 282,819,738 downwards.
TTGCTACTCGGTTGAGAGGAAGAGCTATGGCATGGTGGCAGCAAACAAAACTTACACGGGAAAGAATGGGCAAATCAAAGATTGTTACATGGGAGAAGATGAAGAAGTTAATGAAGGCTACATTCTTGCCGTATAATTATCAATCTCTTATGTATCAGCGATTGCAGAACTTGAGACAGGGAACGAAGACGGTGAATGATTATGCGGATGAATTTTATCAACTTATTGCTAGAAATGACATCATGGAGACGGAGGAACAGTTGACCGCTAGATTTGTTGGAGGGTTGAGAATGCAGATTCAAGATACGGTGAATATGTTTGATCCCAGATCTGTTGCTGAAGCACATCAAAAAGCTTTAGCTTGGGAGAAGCAAGGTAGGAGAGGTGGTGGTGTGTTTACAAATTCCAACAATCAAATGAAAGGGGCTAGTAGCAATGCGAATGTTTCCAAGGCTGTTGCAAAATCGGTTGTTAGTGAAGTTGCTAAGACCAAGGTCAATAGTGGTATCAAATGCTTCAATTGTCAGGAGTTTGGTCACAAAAGCAATGAATGTCCGAAGCCAAAGAAGCGAGTGATGGTAGCTGAGGTTGAGGATGAGGATGTAGAAGCTGAATGTTCTAATTCACCACATGTTGAGGAGGAAGAAGAGTTGTCAGGAGATGAGGGTTGTAATTTAATGATGAGGAGGTCTTGTTTAACACCAAAACAAGAGGATGATTCTAGCTGGTTGAGGAGCAACATTTTTCAGTCAACATGCATTATTATGGGGAAGGTTTGCAAGTTTGTTATTGATGCGGGCAGCTGTGATAACATCATTTCTACCGAGGCTGTGAAGAAGTTGGCATTAAAGACTGAGAAGCATCCGAAACCTTACAAGTTAGCTTGGTTGAGGAAAGGTGGGGAGGTGAAGGTTGGACGAAGAGCTTGTGTTAATTTTTCGATTGGGAAGAAATACAAAGATGAAATTTGGTGTGATGTTGTGGATATGGATGTATGCCATTTGTTGTTAGGGAGACCATGGCAGTATGATAGAGCTGTGCAACATGATGGACGTACCAACAGCTATAGTTTCATGTTCGAAGGCACAAAAATCACTTTAGTTCCCAAGAAGCGACAACAAGAAGAAAGCAAGTTGGAGGAGATTGAAGAACTTAAAACTTTGCTATCTTTGAAGGAGTTTGTTAAGGAAGTAGAAGAGGAGCCTGAAGTATTTTTGTTGATTGGACGTGAGAGTAATGAAGTGGTTGAAATTCCTGAAGAAGTAAAGCCAGTGCTGGGAGAATTTGACGATGTATTTCCTGAAGAGCTACCAACGGAATTTCCACCATTGAGGGACATACAACACCAAATAGATCTTGTTCCAGGAGCTGTGTTACCACATAAACCACATTACAGGATGAGTCCAAAGGAGCATGCGGAGTTGAGAAGGCAGGTGGAAGAATTGCTTGAACAAGGGCGCATACAGGAGATCTTAAGTCCTTGTGCTATACCAGCCTTGTTAGTGCCGAAGAAGGATGGTTCGTGGAGGATGTGTACGGATAGCAGGACACTCAATAAAATAACTGTCAGATACATATTTCCAATGCCGAGGCTTGATGATCTGTTAGATCAAATCAGTGGGTCTGTAATCTTTTCGAAGATTGATCTTAAGAGTGGTTATCATCAGATTCGAATTAGACCAGGGGACGAATGGAAGATAGCATTCAAGACGAGAGAAGGATTATATGAATGGCTGGTTATGCCATTTGGTCTTTCGAATGCACCTAGTACATTTATGCGGGTGATGAATCAGATCTTTAGACCATTTATTGGGAAGTTCGTGGTGGTGTATTTTGACGATATACTGATATACAGTGGAAGCACAGAAGAACACTTGCATCATCTGAGAGAAGTGTTGATGATACTACGACAGGAACAATTTTATGCTGCAACGAAGAAATACGTGTTCATGACGCAAAGTGTTTTATTTCTGGGATATATCTTATCCAAGGATGGGATACAGGTGGATCAAAGTAAAGTTGAAGCAATCAGAAATTGGCCACAGCCCAAAACTATAATCGAAGTCAGAAGTTTTCACGGGTTAGCATCATTCTACCGAAGGTTTATTCCACATTTCAGTAGCGTGATGGCACCAGTGACTGATTGTATGAAGGGGAAGCAATTTTCATGGTCAGAGGAAGCAGGAGTTGCTTTTGAGCGGATCAAGGAGCTTTTGACGACAGCACCAATTCTAGTTTTACTGGATTTCCAGTTACTTTTTGAACTACATACTGATGCATCTAAAGTTGGAATTGGAGGAGTGTTGAGCGAGAGGGGCCGTCCAATTGCTTATTTCAGTGAGAAGCTTTCGGGAGCAAAGATGAGATATAATACTTATGATGTGGAATTCTATGCTATTGTACAAGCTGTGAAGCATTGGAGACATTACTTGTTCCATAAGGAGTTTGTCTTGTATACAGACCATGAGGCATTGAAGCATTTGCAAGGGCAGGATAAAGTTGCAGCTAGACATGCTTCATGGATCACATACTTGCAACAGTTTACATTTGTGGTGAAGCATAAGTCGGGAATTACAAATCGTGTGGCAGATGCATTGAGTCGAAGGAATCATTTGTTGACTACAATGAAGGTTGAAGTGACGGGGTTTGATGTGTTGCCAGAATTTTTTGTTGATGATCCTTACTTTGCCAAGGTGGTTAATGAAGTCGAGAAAGGGAAGACGGATGAGTATGTGTTGGTGGATGGTTTTCTTTTTAAAGGGAATCGATTGTGTATACCAGAGTGCAGCTTACGAATGAAGATTGTGAAGGAGTTGCATGAGGAAGGTCATGTGGGTAGAGATCGTACTTTGCAGTTGATTTCTGAATCATATTTTTGGCCATCCATGAGGAAAGAAGTTGAAAGATTTGTGCAGAGATGTCATATATGTCAAGTTTCCAAAGGGACAGCTACGAATGCAGGGTTATATATGCCATTACCCGTGCCAACTAGACCATAGGTTGATATTAGCATGGATTTTGTTTTGGGTTTGCCAAGAACTCAACGTGGGAATGATTCCATATATGTGGTGGTGGACAGATTTTCCAAGATGGCACATTTCATAGCTTGCAAAAAGACCGCGGATGCAGTCCGTGTTGCTCAGTTGTTCTTTAAAGAAGTGTATCGATTACATGGGCTACCTGAATCTATTGTTTCTGACTGGGATACGCGATTTCTAAGTCATTTTTGGTTGAGTTTGTGGAAGATGGTTGGAACAAAGCTGAATTTTAGTAGCGCTTATCATCCGCAAACAGATGGGCAAACGAAAGTGGTGAATAGATCATTGGGAAACTTATTGAGATGTCTTGTGAAAGATAATTTGAAGAGCTGGGATATGAAGTTATGTCAGGCGGAATTTGCACATAATCACGCTGTTAATCGAAGTACTGGTTTCAGTCCGTTTCAAGTTGTATACTCAGCAAGTCCGAAAGGACCATTGGATTTGACGACAGTGCCATATCAGAAGGGAGTTGTTAAGCGAGCTTGTGATTTTGTGACTGAGTTGCAGGAGTGCCACAGAACTGTTCATGAACGATTGCTTGCATCAAACGAGAAGTATAAAAAACTGGCAGATAAGAAGCGAAGAAGTGTAGACTTCAAAGAAGGTGATTTGGTTTATGCAGTGTTGACGAAAGATCGTTTTCCAGCTGGAACTTACAACAAGTTGAAAGCTCGAAAATTTGGTCCAGTGGAAATTTTAAAGAAGATCAATGATAATGCGTATCGGTTGAGATTGCCGGATTATATTCCTACTGCAGACGTTTTCAACGTTAAACATTTGATTTCGTATCATGGGCATCAGCTTATCGAGGAAGAGGAAGGTACAAATTCGAGGTTGAATTCTTGTCAACCGGGTGAGGATGATGCAGCGCAGGATGATAGCTCGAATGCTTTAGGTCGCTCGTGGGCTTTAGGTCGTTCACTTGTCTTAAGTCACTAGTGACTTAACAGGAAGGATACTGCAGTAGAGGAGCGACCTAACGGGTTATGTATTAGGTCGCCAGAACGACCTAAGATAAGTCGTTTGCTTCGTGTGAGCGACCTAGCAACCTATGACACAATTCGTTAGGTCGTTTGCAATATGCCGCTGATATCTGATGCCGCATTCTTTATAAGTCGCTTGATGTTGGGCTTCCTTAAGTCGTTCGCGAGTTAACTAAGTTTATGCCGCCATGTTCTTAGGTCGCTCGACCATTTGTCGCTCAAGTTTTAGGTCGCATGAAGCTCATATCGCATGGAGCTTGGATTTCTTAAGTCGCTGAGTCCTTAGGTCGTGTGTGTTGTATTCTTAGGTCGTTGTGTTGTAACTCATGTTTGTTAACTCGATTGTTCTTATGTCATTGTGCTTAAGTCATATGAGCTGTTGTATTTGTTTGTTTTTAAATCACGTTTGTTAGGTCGTAGGTCGTTTGTGTTAGGTCATTGAACCTGTTAAGTCGGGTACCTGTGTGAGTTGTAAGCCTATAAATAGGCGGGTGGTATCATTTGTAAAAGTTAGTTGATTTTGAATAAAACTTTGTTTGTGTGCTTTGTGCCACTTTGAAATTGGTAGTTGAGTGTTATCTCCTATCTCCACTTTCGGCATTCGAGTGCGCTCGAATCAACGATCGTTGAAGCCAATTCACGGAATCAAGTGCGCTTGATCAACATTCGAAGAATTGTAGATCTTCTCTCACGGTATCGTGCGCGATCAACGTGTCGAAGATTGCTAGAATCCGGTGTCTCTTGAGATCAACGGATTTGGGCGTTTGGTATTTTCAATCCACCGATTGCTACTTTCATCGTTGTATTCATTTCTGTTATTTCCGCTGCACCAAAAATCTACAAATATTTAAAGTTTTGCAGAGTTCTATGCAAAAATTTGCGTTTTTTCAAAAAGTTCAAAAAAAATTGTTTTCATCATAGAAACATGGGATTAATGTTTCAAATTTAGTTAAAAAAATTCTTTTACCGAAACTAAAAATAGTGATATAATTTAAAAACATGTTTCTAGGAAGTGTTTTTCATGTGCCAAACCAAAAATAAGCAGCAGAATCGAATTTCCACAAGAATAAAATACATGACACAAAATCAGGATATACCAAATTTAAAATATGCCACCAATTACTCTTAAATTTTACACATATACATGTCAGGGTACAAGAATCGAAAGGTCCACCTATCAACAAACTACATTAAACAAAGTCCATTTGTCATATATGCTGGCTTCAGAATGTTTTTTTACCTGGACTCCAATTCTATTCAAAAGAATATCCAAGTGTTTAAAGGAAATGGATAAACAATCAGATGAGAACAAACGTTTTACCATGAGTTAATCATAATTACAAGGTGATAAGTAAATGCCTCAAGTGATTTTTTCATTGTCTAATATAACAAATGACTAGAGTTCAATTCCAAAATGGCGTTGGTGAGATCGAAGAAGACTCGAGAAGCTGATTTAGTTTCTATTTTCTCACCTATTGCCTAAAGTCACATTCATTGTTTGTTTTGTTTTAGGAGAAGGTGGTGCTTAGTTCGTCCTTCGGACTAAATTGAGAATAAAAGAGCATAGAGTAGAATGAATTAGGAACTCTAAAGCACCACAGTGGCCTCTAGTTATCCCAGTTGTCTCCTTGCCTCTCAACATTAACGCGAGAAGATCGTCGCATTTGCTCGTAAGTTCATTGCATATTCCATAATTCATCTTTTTAGATATGATCGGATAAATCACATAATTTTTCAAAAATCACCAAAACACATTCATAATTCCATTTCAGTACACTACTCGAGCTTACCCCAAGACATCTCAGAGTCTCATCATCCCATGAGCTTAATACATGCAAGTTCAAGTTTTTAGATGAATTTTTTTTAAATCAAGATCAATTTATAGTATACTAATGGAGTTGTAACATCTAGATTATCAATGCTTATGTAACATCTCATACTTTAGAGTGCCATAATATGAGATAAATTAACAATAAGATTAATTAAATCATAAATAAATATTTTTTTAAGAGTAATTTCGATCATAAAGAATCAAATGAGTAAAGATGGAATGTAGTAATAAAGGGTTAAGGGACTAATAGAACTAAGCTAGAAATGGATTTTAGCCCATGCCTAAATTATTAACCCTTATACCTCTAAAACACACCATTCTCATAATTTTCTCTCATTCATTTTAAAATAAATACAAAGGAAGAATAGGCGCCATTAGTAGAAAAGAGAAGAAGAGGAAATCAACCAAGGACAAATTCAAGCTTTCATTTCCAAAGAGGAAGGAATTTAAAGTTATTTACTTAAGTGAGTAATACTTACCCAATTTCATGCTCAAATCCATTTGGATTTAGATTTACATGTTTTTGTTGTTTTAAATGATAATAATTATGTTTTGATGAAAATGGAATGAATATATATGTTTGGCTGTTAAATGACAAAGTTTATGCTATGTTTAAGAGTGAAACATGAAATTATCATCTCCAAATATTTTGAAATTTTAATATGATGTTTATAAAAAAGAGATGTGTTTTTATAAATGTCGGATGAATAATTTACTATGAATTTTCTAGATGATAATGGGCAGTTTTGGCTATAAATTAAATTAATATTTAAAAATATTAAAATTTAATGTATTGATCTGAATTTTTTATTGAAGGTAAACGAAAGTGTTTTCAAATTTTTGTGAACTTTTTGTGAATTTTTCCATGGTTTTTCGAATTAATATGAATTAAATGGTAATGTAGAAAATATATTAAATTATTGAAATAATTAAGGAAAGTGATTAATTAAGGGTTAAGTAAAGGAAAAATAATTGCGAATTGCATCTCAGAATTCTACCACCTTGTAAAACAAACAATTAGTCAAAAAGTAGTTACTTTGTTAAGAAAATATCATCTTTCTGTTTCATTACCGAATTACCACTTTAAACCGGTGATAGCCTAGACTTTCGATAGCTTACATATGACATAAACATATAGTTAGACAGATAATAGCTATGAGGTTAGACGTTCGATTGCTCAAGATGGAACCTTCGATAGCTATTGAGCTAGACCTTCGATAGCAACTTTGTTAGACCTATGATAGCTAACAAGTTAGAATTTCGATTGCTAAAATATAAACTTTTGATAGCAAAAACGTTAGACCTTTGATGTCCAAAAAGTTAAAGCTTCAATAGCTTGAAGTTAGACCTTTGATAGCTTAAACATGCAATAACTAACCTTTGAAACATGATAGCTTAGGTATGCAATAACATGGCCTTAGAAGCATGTTAGCTTAGATATGTAATAGCATAGTCTTCGATGCACAATAGCTTAGATATTTGATAACCAACCGTTGAAACACGATAGCATAGGTATGCGATGGATGGCCTTAGAAGCACAATAACATAGATATGCAATATCATGGTCTATGATGCACGATAACTTTGATGCACAATAATATGAATATGAAATATCATAGTCTTTGATGCACGATAGCTTAGATGTGTGATAACATGGCCATAGAAACACAATAGCATAGTCTTTAAAGTTCGATAGCTGGACACGCGATAGTTAAGCCTTATGGAAGCTAGATTCCATAATGTATAGTTGGATTTTATTGTACGAACCTTGAAGATAAAAATAATAAAATTCATTGTAAAATGTTAGAACATATCATTAAAAGTGGAAGATTGTGGAAGGCTAACGAGGAAACCAAGAATGTTAAAATTATAAAATTAATGTAGAAGGAAGATGTAAGGCCTATGTGGTAACCTATGCTATTAAAATCAACATTATTTTGGAATGATGGTGTAAGGCCTATATGGCAACCAAATGTTAGAACATAACATTATTTGAGGATGATTGTGTAAGGCCTAAGTGGCAAACAAAAACAGAATATTATTCGAGGACGATGGTGTAAGGCGTAAGTGGCAATCAAAGGTTAAAACAAATATAATTCAAGAACGATGATGTAAGACCTAAGTGCCAAACAAAATGTTAAACCATAACATTAAAACGGAGAGTGGATCTAAGGCCTATGTAGAAATCCAAATGCCAAAACCTGATGTTATTTATGAACGATGGTGCGAGGTTTAAGTAGCAATCTAGAAGAGATGGCTATAAAATATATATAGTTCATGATGTGATGCTAAGTGTAGGGCACACTTATTGTTGAAATGTTACTTCATGATTATGGTTCATGCTATAATATTCGTTCTACATGATATGATAAAACTGAAGATGCTGAATTAGCAAGGGGTAAATCTATTCGCCATGAGGCGTTGTCTCACTATATGTTATGTTAGGGAATGTATTGTTCATACCAGACTTTATGCCTGACATGTGATTTTATTATTTTTTTGCCCATAAAATCACCGATGCTCATTCGAGTAGATTTAATTTATGGATTAAGGCAGATTTTATTAAATACAAATAAAAGCTCCAAAGATGAAGCAAGAGACATAGTAGAATGTAAAGTTTATTTTGAATTCTGTTGATGTAAAAGTTGGTCATATAATTAGTTAAGTGTTCGTGTCGCCATAATCATATGTTGGGCACCACACTATTATCTAAGTTTTTATTATATTTACCTTACGTGGGCACGTATTGAGATATGAAAATGTAAAGACAATTTATGTAATGAAAGATTTATTTAGTTGCTCTGTTTACTTAATGTTATTGAAAAAACTCATCATATTTTCTCGCTTGAAACTAATTCTAATGATGAGTGCAGCATCATTGATGTTTGTTTTTGGGTCTAGAAATATAGGATGTTATAGCTTAATGCTTTCGTCCAAGGCAAGAACATAAACCTATCTTAACAATCAATTGTCACACACAAACATAATCTTGAGCATGGTATCGTTTATGTGCTAATAATAGTTGCAACTTCTAGCAAATTCTCCTTGAAAAATCAACTTGTTCATAACCTTTAGTAATTACTTCTTGAACTATCACATTCGGTAAGGTTCCTACTCTCGAAGAAAGGTCGACACACCCATGGTAAGCAGAAGCATAGAAGATAATGATTTGCATTCAAAGCACAAACCTTATATTTATCGTTAATCCAAAATCACATCCATCTAACTTGCATACACCACACTTCACTACTACATATTATTTCATGGATTTATCTTATCTTTACACAAATACTTTCCCTTTTGTTATACATTTTCCTTAAAAGGAGGCATCTGAAAGAATCATTACTTTTTTCTTTCTGTTTTGGTCGCTCGACCCTTAATATTTATCGAGGTTGTTTAACATAACATAACCTTAACACTCATAGGGAACTTATTATGCTCACTTCGCATGGATCTCTATTCACTTTGCCAACACTCCCTTAGTACTATTCATCTTGGAATATGTATCAAAGATACTGGGATTGCAAAATCTATGAAACATCGAACGAACGTGAGATTTATTAATTTTGATTGTCATGAATCAACTTTCTCATCCAATTCATTCCCTTAAAATTTACAAACCTCTTTGAAGTTATTCAATCAAAATGTTATCTTCCTTTGCCAAAATTCGTATCATTCAATGCTTTTCTACTTAATTTTAAAGCACCAGTTCATACTTTTATCATCGGCATCAATTTATTTATAAAATAATTTCAAAACATAATCCAAAAATATGGAGCAAATATTATACATCACATCTTAAAAACAATATAGTCGGACTGAAAATAGATCAATGTCAATGGCTAACAAGTTTAACATTGATATTATCACTGACACCTTTATCAACTTTGAAGTTAAGAGTCGAAAAGGGGATAGAAAGTGAAGGAAAGAAGTAAGGATAAGAGTTGACTCAAGGAATTAAAGTTAAATAGAGATGGCATTCACGTCAATCATACCAACGATGAGGTGGCAAAGGAATTTTGTCTCACTAAAGTGAGTTAATAAGTTTTGGTTTAATATTAGGGTCCCTCCTGATAAAGACTAAAAAACACAAAAGGGGTTAGGTTAGAGTAATAGGCCTAGGACGACCTTAAGGGTCAACATAAACATATTAAATACTATTTAAAAGTAAATGGTATCACATTATCCCCTCATTCAAAAAATTACATACCCGCAATTTCCTCATCCTATTAGAAAAGTATATTCCATGCCTCATTTTTTTCTTCTTGAAAGGTAAAATAGTTTTTTATGTGGCTCAACCACATTTTATTAAAAAAGAGAAACATATGTTTGGCTGTATGCCCTAGCAATTACAGTACAAACTCACATAATACAAGACATATGAAAAGTCCATACATCCCAATACAAACAAAAATACAACAACAGTACAAAAAAACATCATATCCACCACCAAGACAACCATTAGTGGGAAGCCTAAGATGGAAATAGATTTGCAATACTATACTCGACCCCATCATCTAAGTTATCAACAAATGTGCTTTTGCGTGAGGTTGAAGGGTCCACGATGTTGTGAGGAGTCAACTGTAGTATTTGATTGAATGGAGGTTTCAAATGGGGGAAGATCAACATCCAAAGGTGGCATATTAGTAGCAGGGATGTCCAAATGAGGAGTAGGAGTGAAGATAGTGGTGAGGTAAGCATCAAGGCTATCAATATCCACTGGGTCAGACTGGGGTGCTATATGTGGTGGCATGCAAGTGGGCTATTTTGGCTCAGGTATAGGTATATTTTTAACCCCCCATTGCCTTGGAGGAGGCTTCTAAAGAGGAACTTTCTTAGATAAAGGAGGAGGCATAGATCATACACCATCATCAATAATAGTGCAACGTGAACAATGCGAGTCAGTTTGACCAAAAGAGTGATAGTAAGTGCAAATAGAAGGTTGCCATAAGTAGGAGACATCAACATAGCCAGTCCTAATCAATGGGGATATGATCATAAATGATGATCAACCATACCAAAATAATCCAAAGGACAACAAAATACTCCAAATAACAAAAGATGATGATGATATAGGACCACATTAAAATGACGTATTTCATAGAGTTGAATTAGATGACGATGTCAAGGTTGATGATGATGTTGATGTCGAAGTAAATGAACAAGAATATGATAATGGTGTTGGACATGATGATATTGATAATGATGTTGACAATTGATAGCTTATGTATAATTTATTAAAGGACTATTTTTATGTATGCACTTTGTTTTCATTTTTCTTTATTTGTCATGCTAAGTAAATATGCAATTTTTATATTTTATGCTTGCATACATTAATGATGATGAAGACGGATTTATTATTCTTTATTATATCGTATACATTTTTACACTCATTATTATAATATATGTGTCTAGTCGATGCCGATACAGCCATGGTGACTCATCATCAAGTCAGGGTGGCTTATCATCAGGTCAAGGTGGCTTCCACTCATCAGAGCATGATGTCGATGCACATATGATGTCACCATTCATTCAGGCTATCAACGCTCCTATTGATGCTCTTATTGATGGTACCGGTCCATCCACCCACATATTTGAGATGGACTCTTCCACCCCCGCCCACTGACTTGATATTCTTCTCGAGAGAGCGAGGATTGGGGTAAGAAATTACACACACACTCATAGACACATACATACACATACATACATATACACTCACACACACAACACATACATACATATACACTCACATATGTACATGTACATATACACTTCCACGCATATACACACATACACCTATGTACACACATGTATAATAATTTACTAATTAAATATTCATATATATATATATATATATTAGCAGTTGCGTCGCATCCAATGCCATCTATATTGGCTTGCTTGTATAGATTATGACTTTTTGGCTTACAGTTGGTGATATTCCTAGTGAAGTGAAGAAAGTCATGTCCAAAGAATTTATGGTAAAATAATTTTATTACACAACACACTATATAAATATGTATAACATTTTATTTATAATATATTCAGTTTGCATCTACATAGAAAATTCTCTTGGAAAGAGGGCATTCATGAAGAACTGGTGTATAGGCTTGGTTGACCGCAACGTCCAAAAAATACTATGAGTGGACGTATGGTATGCGTACTTATGGCAAGAAGCACCCAACCCTTGCCCAAGAGATATACAAGCGGTTCTTGCAACATTGGAAGACGAAAAAATTCAAGACAACATCAAAAAAGAATAGTGAAACCAGGAATAAAAATCCTAGATTGCATGCCGGTGGCTACAGATCATGCATAGATCATCGTAATGATCTACAATGTAATTTGTTAAATTTATTTAACATTTTAACTAAATTAAACTAAACTTATATGATAGTGTACTTAATTTAAATTTTAGTACAAAGAGCAGCGTAGTGAGCATACATCTTCACAACTCTATTGCAGGACTCACAAGCTTGGTTCACCAATGGGTCCACCGCTAATGGTTGGGTGGATTACGCTTCCATCGAGTTTGCGGTATGTTATCCATAAAACTTCATTTACATAATATTTACGTATATATACATCTATAAAATTCTAATGAATATGTAAAATGCAAAATAGGTGAATAGTGGGCTAGGATTGAGGAGCTTCAAAGTTAAGGTGTGGAGATAACAAGAGAAGTTGACGAAGATTTATTCCAAACACTCGCTAGAGCTGCTACAAAAAAGGTGGATCGTAAGCCCAACCACGATTAATATTCCGAGGGTGCATAATAGCTTAAACCTTCATTATATACATATGATATTAAGTATATATGTATACAAAACCATATACATATTTACGTATAATATATTATATGTATCTATACATTGGTTTTAAATTCCAAGAACCAAATGTGTGTGTGTGTATTTTACACGAATTCTTTGTATAACTATTTAACTTAATCCTCATTTTGTAGTAGATATTGAAAATTGTGATTTTAAAAATAAATTGAGTCTAAGTTAAAATATATAAGTTAAATCATACAACTACAACAACATCTTACAATCACCACTCTACAATGTAAAAGCAGCTGTCAATTCCCTTCAAGTTTATTCTGGTCAGCGGACCGGGTCACACCAGATTCAAAATGGTGGGAAAACTATACCATATTAAATATTACAATACATTGGCCCATTTATAAATGCTTCATTTCCATTTTCACTATTGCACTAATCTTAAAAAATTAAAATCAATGCTCCTAAATATTTAATTAAGTTAAATTATAAATTTTGTTTCAATATATTAAATAAAAGTTTGTTCAAGTTTAAATATAGATTTTATATAAGTTAAATCATTTAATAAAGTAAACAAATCTATATATAATTGAGTTAAATTATAAATTTTAGTTCAATAAATTAAACAAGAGTATGTTTGTATAAGTTAAACCACCTAATAAATTATATATATATATATATATGTATATGTATATATCTATATATGTATGTATGTATAATTAAGTTAAATTATAAATATTTTTTTAATAAATTATACAACAGTTTATTCGAGTTAAACATCTTTTTTTCTAGATCACCCTTTAAATTAAATGAATATATAAGTTAAATCACTTAATTAATCAAGCAAATGTATATATAAGTGAGTTAAATTATAAACTTTATTTCAACAAATTAAACAAGAGTATGTTTGTATAATTAAAATCACCCTAAATTAGATATTATATATATAATTAAGTTAAATTATAAATTTTGTTTCAATAAATTATACAAGATTTTATTCGAGTTAATATATCTTTTTTCTAAATCACCTAATAAAGTAAAAAAATATATAAGTTAAATCACTCAATCAATTAAATAAATATATGGTTAACGCAAATTTATAAAAAAAATCCAACAAATACAACAATTGAAATAAAAAATTACTTATTATTAATAAACAAATTTGGTTAAAATGTAGAGATCATCATTAGATAAAGCTAATACATTTAGCACTGGTGTAGAAAAAGAAAGTCGATGGTTGAAGTCACACGTCGGTAAGCTAGGGAAGAAGCTTAGATTGCTTATGGATGCATTTTTACGATGCTTTCCAAACGAAGATATTTACGCTAGTGGTGGTGATGATGACGGAGACGGTGGGTTGGGTTCGGTTGAGTAGGTAATATTTGGGTTGGCATTGTTTGAAAGTTTGGTTTGTATTATGATGGTATTGTTTGGATGTTGGTTTATATCATGACGGCGATAAAGGACGGTTCATTTGGTTTGGTTTGTATTGTGATTATGATGATATTTGTATCAGTGTTGTTTAGATATTTGGTTTGTTTTGTGATTGTGATGATATTCATTCGTTGGGATGTTTGTTTAGACATTTGTGTCGGTAGTATTTGTATATATGTACTAGACATTTGTGTTGGCTGTATGGGTTTGTATGATTGTTGGCATTTGTGTTTTTATGGTTTAGTGGTATGTGATATTATGTTGTCGCATAATATTTATGATGTTATGATTTTGGATAATATGGTTTGGTATATGAATTTGGTGGTTTGTGATAATATGGTTTGAATTTGTGATATCAATATGTTATGTTAGGCTAATTATATATTATATATATTTGAATGTGTGATTGAGGTGAGAAATGCAGCAAAAATGCTGCAAATTTGTTTCAGCAATGGGTCGGCATAGCATTTGCTAGGCATCAGATAATCTATTATTTATATTTTAATTTAGTGTCGCTAATGTGTCGGAATGGCATCGAAAATTCCAATTCACACAATTAAAAGTAGTCGGCATGTATCAACATTATGGTGTCGATATGGCATCGGCAAATATCTTCTGTACGACATCTACAAGAGCACCACACGAGATGTCTTCGGAGGTCAAAAAAAATTTCTAACATAATTTATACCAACACCCTATATAGTGTCGACATGGCATCGATAAATCACTTATCGATGCCCCACTGATGCCTATGTGGCGTTGGTAAATAAGTGTCCTTTTGTAATGAGTGGTTTGGTGTTTGCTTGGTGTAAGGATTATTTAGTTTGGTTTTTTCTATAAGATTTTGAAGCATAGTTATCGGGATCGAATCATGCACCGAATATTTATTTCTTATGGTTTATGGTTTAAACGGTTCAACCAGTTGGATCATTGAAACTATGCATTTTTTGGGTGATGGTTTGTAGTTTTCAAATGTAAACCACAACAGGATTAATAAACCAAATAGCAGGATTAATAACTAACATGATTTACCTTAGCAACACTGACATAACATTTTTAAGGAGTACAACAGTAAAATAGTGTTATTAATAGATAACTCTATGCAACAACAAAATTCAATTTGGAGTAGTAAAGCTGTTAGTAATCTATTAACAAAATGAGATCAATCTTGCAACTTACAATAAATAAATTATAAAACACTACTTATTTAAACTACTAACTACACAATGAGTATGAATCAATCTATATGACAATCCACTTAAAACAACTAGGATATATCAATCGATGAAGGTAAATTAGAAATTACTAACATAATTCGAATAAGGCTTGCAGTTGCAGTGTCCTAAGACTGAATTTCATCCCTACACTTCTGTTGTAGTTTTCACACTATAGACATCTGCCTTACAAGATACAACTCTCAATCCAAGGCTCGTAGAGATGGCTTGGATTATGGCAAACATCAATCTACGATTCTCTTATGAGTCGTGAAGATGAGTAAAGAGAAGAGGACTATTTGGAGTAGAGTAAAATCGTTTTTGGTTGGAATTTTCAGCTTGTATATATAAGCATTTAGGAGGCACGACCGTTGTTGCTGGTAGAGAAGGAAATGACCTTTAGAAAACAGTTATGTCTGTTCGAGAAGACACCTCCCACCAAAACATATTTTTCAAAAAAAACAAAAAAAACATTTTTACGCGAACTAGGCCCATCAAATCACGAGACCCCAAGAGCACTAAGGCCCAATCTTTGACATTTTAATATATTATTTCAAGCGCCTTCATGCATCATGCTTTTCTTCTTAAACTAATTAACATGGTATATAATGCATTGGTATATATAAAGATTTTTTCTTAAATATTTCTCAATGTGGGACTTTAATTTAGCAAATTTTCAACAATACCCTACATTTTATATTCAAACTCTAGCATACCTTATATTTGAATAGCAAATAAGTTCTTCTAATCATTAGAGAATAAGACGATATGTATTTGGAGAGGTGCTTTTTGGATTTGAATCTTCCGTAGTAAACACTTATCATTACAAAGTAATGATATAAAATCTTAAACTATTTACATTTTATCGTAAACCAAAACAACAAGTGTCGCACATACCAACTCTTATACATTTCAGTTCATTCGATTATGTTCATTTTGATCCTGAATAGATCATGTCTTCATGAGGGCTTTAGAGATTGTAGCTATATAAACTTCATAGATGCGACCCCACATCACTCTCGTATTGATAATAGTAATTAAGAATATCCTACCATATTCCTCTTATAGTAAGATATTAGGATTATCAATAATAATAAATCACCCTAATCTTCTTACAGGAAACATACTTCAATCATCATAGGAATGAGTATGTTTGTGTGTTATTCCATCACTTGAGACTTCCCTAACCAGTTTGCCTATTGAACCTAGACCATGGGACCTCCAATTAGCCAGGTTAGGTTTCCATAGGTTATGTCTTATTATATTGGCTTTAATCCAATTCCTCTTGATGTAAATATTACTTCCTCCTTGCAAAGCCCATTAGTCAAAGGATCAGTTATATTCTCCTTTGACTTCACATAGTCAGTTGATATTACTCCATTCTTGAGCAAGTCTTTAATAGTTTCGTGCCTTCTTCGTATGTGCCTTCACTTCCCATTGTAAATTTTACTTTTAGATCTTGTGATTGCAACCAGTCTATCAGAATGTATACAAACAACAATCATAGGCTTAGGAAATAGTGGAATATCTTCTAAAAAGTTACAAAACCATTATTCTTCTTTAGCAGATTTATCTAAGGCTAGGGATTCTGCTTCCATTGTTGAGCGTGCGATCACAATTTGTTTTGATGACTTCCAAGACACTACCACTCCACCAAGATTAAATACATATCCATTTGCGGATTTACTTTCCGTATTTCCAAACATCCAATTTACATCATAATATCCTTCCAAAACAGTAAGATATTTAAGTAATGTAACCTATAATTCATTGTATGCTTTAAGTATTTACGTATTTTAACCAAAGCATTCCAATGATATTTTCCAGGGTTATATGAATACCTACTTAATCTAATAACAGAATAAGCTAAATCAGGTCTTGTACAATTCATTATGTACATCAAACTTCCTAAAATTTGTGTGTATTTCAACCATGACACGCCATTACCCTTATTTTTCATAAGATGAAAATTTGGATCAAATAGGATCACTATAGGTTTGCAGTCCTAATGACCAAATTCTGTTAGTACTTCATCTATATAATGGGATTTGTGTAGTTAAAGTAGTTAGCAGTTCTATAGCAGTGGAAATGTAAAAGGTTATAGCGGGGATATAGCGGATAATAGTGGAGGTGCAAAAAGCTTCATTAGATATAAAACCAAATATTTGAAGTTAATTTACTCTCATTCTCACATCATTTGTATAGAAAAAAGAAATATTGTTTAATCTTATATAACAAAATCAAAGCATATCATGATTTACGTAGACTTGATTTGGTGACTACAATAGATTTCTAACTTATATTGAGTGGTTATACTTTAAAATTAGGTATTTACCCTAACTTTGTTGATTTTTTTAAAAACAGAACTAGTCAAATCAACCTTTGTATAGTGATGTTGCTAAAGTAGGTGCTAAAAATCCTTGATTTAGCAGGTGTAGCGGAAAATAGCGGAGCTTAAAACGGATCTACTATTTAATAGTGCTAAATTGAAATAGTGTAGCGGTCGAAGAGCGCTATGCGCTATAACAAGGATTTTGCAGCCTTTAGCGGGGTTTTAACTACACGGAATAGGATTGTGTGAGAATATATCCTTTAGAGTTTCTTTGTATATGAACTCTCAGTATTATATCTGGTAGTCGCATATCTTTCATATCAGAAAAGATTTTAGCATTTGCTTTATGCGGTTGATCACTTCTTTATTTGTTTCCATTATAAGCATGTCATGAACATAAAAGACAATAATGACAAACCCATGTTAAAGTTCTTTAATATACACGCACTTGTCACATCCATTAATTTAAATTCATATGATAATCAAATTTCTCATCTCATTGTTTCGGTGCTTGTTTAAGTGCATACTAGGATTTAACTAATTTACAAACCTTCTGTTCTTAACCCTTTACCATGAATCCTTCGGGTTGATCTATATAGCTTTCTTCTTCTAATTCACCATTTAAGAATGTTGTTTTTACATCCATTTGGTGTATTTCCAAATTATAGATTATTGCTATTGCAATCTAAACCCTTATAGATATAATTCTCGTTACTGATGAATAAGTATCAAAATAATCATGCTCTTCCCTTTGACGGTATTCTTTGGCTACAAATCGAGCCTTATATTGCTTTATGGTACCATATGGCCTTTTTTTTAAAATTCCATATATGTCCAATTAGTCTATTCCCTGGGGGTATGTCAACCAATTCCCATATATTATTTTGCATAATGGATTCCATTTCACTTTGAATAGCTTCCTTTTAATAAGGTGGTTCAAATGATTGCATAATAGTTTTATAGGTTTGAGGTTCTTCCTCGATAATAAAGCTCAAAAAATCAGGTCCAAAATCCTTGGAGATACCCATTCTTTTACTTGCTCTTCTAGTTTCAATTTCTTTAATTTCTTGAACCCTAAACGAAGATGCTTGTTCTGTATTGCTAACATCTTGTATGGTTTTGTTTATGATGTTGGTTCTTTCCCCTTTATATGGAAAAACCTATATTACTGACATCTAGTATATTGTTTACATAAGTGTTAGGTATTTCTGGTTTGAAAACCAGAAATCCATATGTTGTGTTATTGCTTGCGTATCCAATAAATACACGATCTATAGTTCCTAGTCCAAGTTTCGTTCGCTTAGGTAAATGAACTCTAACCTTAGCCAAGGAACCTCACACCTTTATTTTTTTATAAGGAATTTTTTCTTTGCATAATCCATAAGGAGTCTTGTTTATCCTTTTATGAGGGATTCAATTTAAGATGGTATTTGTAGCAAATAAAGCATCATCCCACAAATTATGCAAAACTCCATAACTATTAAGCATGGAATTAATCATGTTCTTGAATATTCTATTTTTTCATTCTGCAACACCATTTTGTTGGGGAGTATAAGGTGCATTGGCTTGATGAACGATTCCATGAGGGGTATAGAATTCTGAGAATGCATGTGATTCATATTCTTCTCCTCTGTCGGATCTTATGACCTTAATTTTCTTATCGAGTTGATTCTCTACTTCTGCATTGTATGCTTTGAACATGTCTAAGGCTTTCATCTTTACTACGTATTAAGTATATTAATAATATTTGCTACAATCATCTATAAAGGAGAGATAATAATTTTTCCCTCCACGAGTTGGTGTTGTCTTGAAGTCACAAAGATCGAAATGAATTAATCCTAGTACTTTGTTCGATCTGTTTGTAGACTTCATAGGTTGTTTCATAGACTTGGATTCAGTGCATACTTCACATTTATGCGTATTGCTTGAATTAGGGTTACATTTTAGTATTAGTCTCGAATTTATCATTCAATTTATAGAATGATAATACACATGACTTAGCCGTTCATGCCATAAATTGATAGACTCAAGCAAGTAAGAAAAAGTCTTATTATCATTATTATCAGAGCATCCATTGAGCTTGAAAAGACCATCTATGAGATAACCCTTACCTACATTTTTCCATATTTGGTAAGTACAAACTTATCAGTCTCAAATACCAATTTGAAACTCTTATCACCCAAAATAGGACCAGACATTAAGTTCTTCCTGATCTCCAGTATATGCAGTACATCCATGAGAATGGATCTTTTTATAGAAGTAAGTGTAAGGATCATGCTACCTTTTATAGAGGAGGATGATGCATTGCTCATGTATATATTTTTGCCATTAATTGGATGACAGGTTGCAAATAAAGCCTTATCAGAACATATGTGCCTTGTAGCATCGGTATCAACCCACCAACCTTTGGTATGACACACAGTGTTAGTCTCTGAAACCATTGCAGCAAAACCAATGTTGATTGACATATGTGCTTGATTTTTGTTGCCGTGATTTCCAGTGGCATTTTAATCCTTCATTTTAAGGCGGGACATGCTTTCATTATGCATCATGCATCATGCTTTTCCTCTTATATCAATTTACATAACATACAATGCATTGGTATACATAAATATTTTTGTCCAAATATTCTTTGATATGGGACTATAATTTCTAGCAAATTTCCAACAACTAATAAACAACAATAAGTAGCAGTTGCAACCAAATAAAAATGCACCAAAGAACACTAAGGAGTAGCTCTCGCATTATGTATTTATATTGAAAATATAAGTCTCACATCGGGAAAATATATAAATAAGATATTGTATAAATATAAGTGACTGCAATTCACATTGACCAATTGGTTTTATGAATGACTAAGTAGTTCTCTAATCTAGACTAAAAAAATTGCTAACGGTGGTATCAAAACCAGAACTTCAACTAATAAGTATATGTTTAACTGTCATATGTGTTCTACATCATCCAAAATATTATAATCACACAGTTGGCTCAAATACGTCATATGTAAAGAGGGTGCATTGAAAATATAAGTCCCACATTGGAAAAATATATAAACAAGATCGTGTACAAATATAAAGAGACTACAAATCACATTGACCAACTGGTTTTGTAAATAACTAAACTAGTTCTCTAATCTAACTAAAAAAATTCTAACACTTTACAATGCAAATTGAAATTAGTTCAGAATACCATTTTTACATAATTAATGGTTACAATTAAACTTGAGAAATATTTCATTGAAATAGTGCTTTGGTTCTCATGGTTTTTAAGCTTTAGAGGTTTTTTTTTTAAAACTTTGCAAAAAGAAAATAGCCCAACCAATTTAACTAATGGATCGGGTATACATACAACTCTTCAAATAACTTCTATATAAAACCGTAGCGCTGCTATATTTCTTACAATCCACTTAAACAAACGAAAAAAACGCCTTAACCAGAAAGAAAATCTCCATTTCCATCATGGCGGTTTCTAAATAAACTCATTCGATCTTCTTTGATTGCTTTTCTGCTCGATTCTCCTTTTTCCCAATATGATAAATCGCGATTAAGTTCACTTCGCATAGCTGAATTGTGGTTAGGGATTTGCCTTTGTCTGAAGCAAAATCATTTTATGTTTGAAGGTACGCCTCTTCATTACTTCGATTACATGCCGGATCTGGATTATTTGTTAAATCTGACCCATTGCGAGGCTTCCATGAAGCAGCTCTAGGGTTAGGGCCATGGCGAGGCTCTGATGTAGAAGCATCTGATGGTTTATCCAAATCTAAAGAGCTAAGCCTTTGATTAAAAGTTTGAGGCCATTTCAAATATTCTTCGACATTTTGGATATCTCCGCTCAAACCATCTGCAGATTAGTAACATTTCTTCTATTTCTTTTTGGTTTTTGGTAATATTATATAACTGTCATTGCTTATACATATCCATCTCTGCTCTTTAGTTAGTTCCTTTCTATTATGCGCTCTATTATTACGTTTTTCCATGCATGATATATTATAGCTATTAAAAGTATACATGCTTGATCTTTCAGTTTGAAATTGCCATAGAAATGCTTACTGATTGCTTGAACCTCTGCTCTTAGGTCCATAGAGCTTTTCGTTCTGATATCTAATTGAGATATAGATTTACTCCATAAGTAGCCTACATATTTACATTAAAAAACCATATGCTTGCTTGTTTTAGTTTCTTCATAACATGGTAAACATGTTGCATCTTCCACCTTTACCCATCTACTGATTTTTGCTTTAGTTGGCAGTCTATCTATAATAGCAAAAAAAGAACAAAAAGACATTTTAGGACAATTAATTTTATTCCAAATGATTTTTGCCTACTCCATTTCTGATTGTTTCCGTCTGATAAACTCCCATGTCATTTTAGAAAAGAATTTATCATATTTTGATAACAGTCATTCCCATTCATCTTTTTCAGCATTTGCATCCATAGGTAATTTCCTTATGTTATTATTAAATGAACTTGTTGCTAGAGGATTTCTAGTTGCCATTCATGATTATTGATTATTTCTGCAACTATAGCTTTTCCATTCCCTATTATGAGCAAATTATTCCAACCCCAAACATCAATAAGTGACACTTGATTGAACCATGGATCGAACTATAAGCTTGTATTTTGGCCATCTTTAAAATTTCTTCTAACTATTTCCTTTGCTATGTCTCTTTGCTTTAACATCATCTTCACAGTACTTGATTGGTCTGGTTTCAGCACTGTATTCCAAAAGGATCCATTTTTAAAGTATTTGTTTTGTAACCATTTGGCCTACATGGAATCAATGTTGATAAGTCTTCAAATTAATTTCAAGCTACAAATTATATTGAGATCATTAAAGTTTCTGATGCCTACGCCACCCTCCTTTTTAGGCCTACATACCTTTTCCCATGACATTTTATGACAGCCTCCCTTCCATAAGAAATTAGCACATGTTTTCTCAATCTTTGTTATAGTGGCTGCTCAAATTTGATAAGTTTGCATCCAGTATAGAATGATTGCATATATTACTATCCTTATTAGTTCAACTCTTCCTGCTATTGACAACAATTTACATGACCATGTCTCCATTGTTTCCTTGATCTTACCTAGAAGTGCATTACAATCATTGTCGTTGATTTGATTGCAGACAGGGGCAGTCCCAGATATTTTATTGGTAGATTCCCTTCAGCAATATGTAAGTATTCTAATACCTCTATCTTATTGTTATAGTGCTTATTAAAGTAGTTTTTGCTTTTAAATTCGTTCACCCATAGGCCTGTAAACTTATAAAACAACTCAAAGATTTCTTTAGTAGTATTAGCATCAGAAATATTAGCCTTGATAAATAACATAAGATCATTTGCAAATATAAGAAGATTTATGCTAGGTTTAATTCTGTTAGTTAGGCTTATATTCTTTTAATCTCTTCTATATCCATCAAAATGGTAAAGTATCCATCACAATAGTAAATAAATAGGGGAAAAGAGGGTCACCTTGTCTAATACCCTTATTACTTTTAATGTAGCCAACTGGTTGTCCTTGGATTAGTATAGAGAAGGTTGCTGTATTAATACACTCATATACTGATTCAAATTTTTTTTGCCAAATCCCATTTCTGTTATCTTTTTAAAAATGAATTTTCTATTTACTTTATCAAGGCTTTTTGTAAGTCTATCTTTATACACATGTTATTACCTACTTTTTTATTAAAATTTCTTACCATTTCATGGGCCGTTAAAGAGTTTTCATATATATATATATACACATACATACATATATATATATATATATCTCCTTGGTACAAAAGCACTTTGATTATCTGATATATTATATGGTATAAATTTCTTTAGCCTATTAGTAAGAACAGCTGCAATGATTTTATATATATAATTACATTAAGAGATAGGCTTAAAGTCTTCTATATTATTAGGGCTTCTAATTTTAGGGATTAAAGTTATGAAAGTATGATTGAAACTTTTAAGAAATTTACCACTTTGAAAAAAATACATTAATCACATTTAAAATGTTCACTTTAATACTATCCCAATGGGTTTTGTAGAATTTTGAGTTAAAACCGTCTGGTCCTGGACTTTTATTGTCATTAGAGTTAAAAATTATTTATTTAATTTTCTCTTCATTGAATTTCTCTAATGAAATTTCATCAATAATTGGATTAATTTTTTTCTTGCAAATAATGTGAGGAATATCCTCGGTTTTATCTTGACTGTTGTTACTCGACATTCTAACCGACTATATTGAACTGGCTGCACAAGTTAGACTCGACTGTCATCAAGGCTAGTAGCCCAAAGCGATTATTGTAGGGTCCAAAAATCAAGCATATATGATAATATGAAGCAAAAGCATGAACGCTCACTACTCCCCGAAGATGGATAGGGTACAATCCATATTCAACACTATAGATCGTATCATATCGATTCCACAACTCAATTTTACAGCGATGATCGATCAATAACTCAGAATTTACACATGCTATTAACATGAAACTTGGAGTACAAGCTTACTACAACATGTGGAACACTCCCTAGGGATATCATTCCAATTGGAGGAAGTTGGATGGATTGGCATAACTCCCTTCGGAGGGATCGACATAAACCAGAATTCAAGCAACATTACTTCACGGAAAATGCGATATCTCACAAACCATATATCAGAATTGCATGAAATTTGGGGAGCAAGTAGCTAACATCATGGGGCAACCCTCAAAGGGATCGCAGCACACTTGGACACACTAATAAGGATCGAGACCGATCCCTATTGTGGGCCTGATGGGCCAAGAAATTTTTTTGTGGCCACGTTTTGGTCTCCTGAACCTTCTACTGAAATTTCAGTCCTATTCGTGCATGTCTTCCCTTGTAAATACAGCAGGCATCACGTTAGAAAAGGGAGCTTGATTTCTCTACCGAGGCTATGCCATTTTTATTCTTTACTTTTGTACTAATGGATCCTAGCTCATCCAAACATTCTTGTAATCATAATTAAGTGGAAGATTAATAGAAATATAAAGTGGACGTAGGCCAAGATTGCCAAACCGCTATAAAAATTTGTGTGTTTATTTATGATTTTTGCTATGTTTTAATTTCATTCTTCATTTAATCTCTATTAGATTCTATTGGGTGTTGATGTCCATTTTTGGCTTCAACATTTTGGTGCTTTCACTGAGAATCGAATTCTCAACTTGATTGGATCTCATCATCTACTTGTGGATTCCCATATTCGCGAGATAGATCCAGTTATTAACTGAGAAACTTCCTATTCTACTCAGATTTGAAGGAAATTTAAAGGAAGCTAATAGCCATGGTTAAAGGAACTAAGTCTACTTCCCATGTTTTTAGAGGATTTGATTATGCTAGTGTTCTTGTTTGAAGTTGTTCATGTGTTCATGTCCATTTGGGAGGGATCAGATTCACTCATGTATGCAAGTTCTTAGGATCAGATGCTGAAGTTTGCACTCAAGTTAGCCAAAATGGCTGATCCCTCTCTCAAGGCCAAAATTGCCAATCCCTCTCTAAAGGCCAAAATTGTCGATCCCTCTCTCAAGGCCAAAATTGCCTCGATCCCTCTCTCGAAGCCTAGATGGTCGATCCCTCCAATCTCAACTGCAACTGATCCCTTAGCCTAATTGACTGCCTCTCACCAAGGCAATTCAACCGAGTCCTGAATACATATACATGCTCAATACCGATCCCTCCAAAGACGTCAATACCGATCCCTCGAGCATCTATACCGATCGCTCCAAAAGCTATATATACCGATCCCTCTACAAGGTATATATACCGATCCCTCTTTAAGGTATATATACCGATCCCTTTATAAGGCATATATACCGATCCCTCTTTAAGGTATATATACCGATTCCTCTATAAAGCATATATACCGATCCCTCTTTAAGGTGTATATATACTGATACCTCTTCAAGGTATATATATTGATCCCTTTGTAAGGTGTATATACCGATCCCTTAGCAAAAATGACCGATCCCTCACCAAGGCAATTCAGTCGATCCCTATACCACCGATCCCTCTCATAAAACAATCACTACCGATCCCTTTATACTCCTTATGACCGATCCCTCTCATAAAACATTCAATATCGATCCCTTTCGCATTCCAAAAGGGAACATAACCGAACCCTCCTTCCTGGGGCAAAAAGGGATTGGGACCGATCATTCCTTCTTGTCACACATAAAAGATATGGATCGGGTAAGATCCATTTTTAAAAAAAATAGCTCTAATTTTTTTTCTCCGGACCCGTGCCGCAGTGTAGTGACCCCGCATTCTGAATTTGGAACTCAACTTAAAGACGGTGCGTTCTATCTGCTTTCCTTACATCCTGTGACTGATCGAGGCATAGGGGATCAAGTGGCAGCTGCTGAATTGTAGCCAAAAACTGCTAATCAAACGGTATAGCTAAAGGCTGGAGAACCAAGATGGTATGACATGAACTGGGATCAATTACTGGATCAGGCTTCTATGGTAGATTACGACTGCTCTCAACTAACCAGCCTCCAAATGCCTGACTTGCCAGCTATGATACGATGGCTTCTGTGATGACCGCCCTACGCCGCTTATTATGCCATCTCAAAGTATAGCTATCCATCATCAAAATCAAACCTGAAGTAGTCACCCATTTGACTTGAAGCAAACCCAGGAAGTTATGGCCCAAGGTCAAACTCGAGTAAAACCAAGATTTTCTCCAAGGAAACACCAGTATGACTCCAAGCACCATTCGTCACCAACCTAACACTTCAAATTCAGCGAATCCAAGCAAACCAGAGGCTGACTCTAAGAAAATAGTAAATTTTCTCGACTCGGACTCCAAGTAAATTATCACCAATCCGTCACACGTTGAACAATCATGCATACAACATTCACAAGCATTACAAACAACAGTAACTTGAAAATGGACCGGACTAACGACGATTAGAGCATCTCCTCCAGTTGAAGACTATTCATCGAAGCCGTTCAACGTGTAGAGTATTCGAGGAGATCCAATGTGCCGACCACGCCAGTGTATTCTATGAACATGAATCCCCAACAACATCTCATGAAATATGAAGGGCACATGGATTCCGCCACAGCGACGAACGCAATTAAATGATGATTCTTTCCTATATTCCTCGACGAAGTAGCGATCGATCGTGTGATTTATGCTATTACCGCCCAGGTCCATCTCCTCATTTAATCAACTGGTTAAGGAGTTCACCGAGCAATTTAGAATGCATGTGACTCGCCCTAAGGATGCGATGTCGTTATCCAACTTATCCCAAGCGTCGGGCGAGCCGCTCAAAGGCTTTAAGCAGAGGTTCAATGTCATCATCACTAAAGTGAGCAATCCAAGCAAGAATATCACGCTGGTGGTGTTGATAAAGGGAATCGACCCCAAGACAGACTTTGGCGACTAGTAAGCTAGAGAGCCTCCATCGACCTTGGATCGTTTTTGTTACAAAGTGAACCAGAACCTAAGCAAGGAGGAGATAGAGCATACTATGAGAAAGAACAATGTAGGCCCGTTGGTTGAAGAAATTCAGAGCAAGGGCAACATTGAGGCCTTAGATGAGCACTCAGATTCTAGGAGACGACCCAGAATTCCAAAATTTGACTCATATACTCCTTTGAACGATTCAATCGAAAACATATACTTGGAGACTCACGACTCGGAGCAATACTGGAAACCAGCCTTGAGAGAGTCCATCGAAACCCAGAAGATGTCCAGGAAATGTTGTATATTTCAAGATATCCATGGTCATAACATCGGCGATTGTAGACACCTCCGAGATGTGATCAGAAAGCTGATCCAAAAAGGAATGTTTCAACAATATGTGCAAGCCCCACAGAATGCCGGGCAGGGAACATCGGATGCCTATCAATAAAGAACTTTGATTATCAATTGGATCGCTGACGGTCAACATCTCGTTGAAAGGAGCTAGGGTTAAAGTGGAATAGCGAGCACACGACGCTGCTTCACTTATCAATGAGGTTTATTCTGATCTTCTTTGAATTATTTCATTTTAATTTTAATTATGTTGTGAACTACGACCAACTTGAATTAAACTATTTGCATACGATGCAGGTAACCAAGTACCTAGAGTTGGGCACCAACCAACCTCCAAATACCTAGAGTTGGGCACCAACCAACCTCCATGGACCATGATCAGACCTTCGAATCATCACAAGATGAGCATGATTAAGCTGCTCATCAGCTACCAGATGCCCCTAACTTGGGGCAAGGACTCGAAAATTGAAAGTGTGTATGACTCGACCATCCACTTCCTACTCCATGCTTCAATTCTGGCAAAACATCTATGCCTTACTAAGAGCTCGACAAGGTCAAATTCTAATATAAAGTGGACACGACTGACCGTCCATTCATCAACCTCCATGCTTGACTTGAAGACCGGAGAAACTCTTAGAGTGGATTCAACCCGACCATCCACTTCCAGCTCATACTTGAAGTTCGCCAAAATACTTACGCCTCTCCCGAAGCTCAGCACGACCGAGGTCCAACTAAAGTGGACGTGATTTGACCGTCCACACATTAACTCCTGCCATAGAAACAAGAAACAGTTTGGAAGCTCGACTTAATGTAGGCATGACTGACCGTCCACTCATCAACCGTCGCCCTGGACACGAGGACACGACTGAAACGTGAGGTGGATGTGACTTGACCATCCACTCAACTACTCTCTCTTTTGACCTATGGGGAGGAGTACAAAGCAAATTGGACGCGGTTCAACCATGCATCAACCAACTCTGGTCCCAGAGCGTAGACTGGAGTATAAACATCAAATCGGTGTGACTGACCACCCATTATAAAACTCTAATCTTGGGAGTGCGGACTGGAGTATAAACACCAAGAAGATGGATGCATTATGACCTTCCATCGACCAACTCTGGTCTCCAGAGCGCAGACTGGAGTATAAATACCAGATGGGTATGACTGACCACCCATCGACCAACTCTGGTCCCCAGAGCGTAGACCGGAGTATAAACATCAAACAGGTGTAACTAACCACCCATCATAAAACTCTGGTCCCCAGAGTGCGAACCGGAGGTTAAACACAAAAGGATGGATGCGGTTCGACCACCCATCGATCAACTCTAGTTCCCAGAGCATGGATCGAAGTATCAACATCAAACGGGTGTGACTGACCACCCATCATAAAACTCTGGTTCCCAAAGCATGGACCGGAGTATGGTTCGACCGTCCATCGATCAACTATGGTTCCCAGAGCACGGACCTGAGTATAAACATCAAACAGGTGTGACTGACCACCCAACATAAAATTCCGGTCCCTAGAGCGTGGACCGGAGTATAAACAAAAAAGTGGATGCGGTTCGACCATCCGCTCCTCAACTCTTACCCTTTACTTGGAGGCAAACACACGACTCAAAGTGGATGCGATCCAACCATCTCGTCCTTTGCTCGAGCTTGAAGTTGTTCAGAACACTCATCTTACTCCCAAGGCTCGGCAGAAATTGGATCCAAATGGAAGTGGACGTGGTATAACCGTTCACGCATCGCCTCGTGCCCTGGATGCAATGGCAGTTTAAGAGCCCAAGCATAAATTGGATATGGTTCAACCATCCAATCCAAAGAGGATGTCATATGTCCATCCATGACCTTGTTTGCGCCTGAGGTACGTCGAACTATCTAAGCTTTTCCTGGACATCGGAAAGCCCAAAATCCAAACCAAGACATGGACGCGGTTCGACCGAATAGTAAATAACTCTGGTCCCCAAGTGCGGATTGGAGTATAAATACAAATTGGGTGCGGTTCGACCACCTGCCAACAAACTCTTATCCCCAGAGTGCGGATATAAGTATAAACAAATAGATGAGTGTGGTTCGACCACTCAATATTCCATAAACTTCGACCTGAACTTGACAGGAGGAGTATAAACTCACTACAGATGGAGTTCGAACGTCCACAAACTAATTCTGCTAACCCAAGAATGGGAACGAGAGTAAAAACCACTACAAGATGAATACGACATCTTACTATAGTTCTGGCTGGGAAATATTTACAACTTAAGGCAATGACCGCAAGAAGGCCTCAATAAAAAAACCAATCGAAACGACGTCTGAAGTTACAGGAGACCGACTATATCGTACCATCGGGTCGGCAGGCAATGTCAATCCAAGCTTTCCATATTGTCCCGCTGGGTTGATGGTTAATATCATTCCACATCAAACACAAACGGATGTGACCCATATGTCCTCCGAAAAATTTTGATCACCAGAGTGCGGATAGGAGAATAAACCACGAATGAGTGTGACTGGATCATTAATTCTCCAGCACCCTCCTTCGATCCATCAGGAGGAGTATGAAACCGAATGAGCATGACCCGACTGCACCTGAGCCAACTCTATCCCTAGATCTAGAGGGAGAATATGAATCAAAATGGATGTGATTGACCGTCCATCTCCGAATGAATGCGACACGACTATTCATTCGTTGACTCTTACCATAATCCGACTAGAAGAGCAATACGAAACGAACGTGACTCGACCATCTGCACACTGATCCTTGCCCTTGGTCCGGCAGGTAGAACATCAACCACTGATTGGGCATGACTTGCCTTCCTACTTATTGATGTATGACCCAGACTTGGGGGCACGAGTGAGAAACAAGATGAATGTGAACTGACCATTCATCGATCAACTCTAAGTCCTTGGAGCTTAGGTGGGAATATAAACACGACTAGAATGAGACTTCACCATCCATGTAGTACATTTATCAACTTGAGACCGGCGGTAGAAGTATGATCATCCAAAGACTGACTGCGATAGCTCAAATATTGTGACAAATACCTGGTGTTTACGATGGCTCGAGGCTACATCCGAAAGGATGCTTATAGATAGAATTGTCAAATCGATGCCCAAGCTCATTGGCAACTAACCATCACTCTAACCTGAACAATGAGTAAAAGATCGTGAGTACATTGAATGGAAAGCACATTATTTGAATACACAAGATTAAACTCTACTTGGTGTTTAATTCAATGCTCCTTTAAGTCTAATCTTTAACCATCGTAGATAATCGCTAAAAGCGTCTAAAACCCATCAATATCAGACTCAACAGTTCATGACAAGACTATGAGATTTGACCGGAGTGACCGTCATCATTGACCGTCCCAACTGGATTTCACGTTGATTGTTATGTGAAACAATTACATTTGAACTCAAGGATTGGGTATCGACATATAGGAATCTGACATTCATATTCAAGTTCAGGGCATATGTTACAATCCGTACAAGTACAAATATGCTAATCTATTCAAGTCTGAAGTGGTAAACATCTAGTTCAAGGCCATATGCTAGTTCAATTATGCAAGTCATATATGGCATGTCCTATTGTTTGATTTCGAGTTCACATGGTCTAATATGTTCATGTCAAATCAAAAACCTCTAAGTTCCACTAAAACAAGGAATCAAAACTGATCCCGTTGCTTAGGCAAATACATTTAAGCATTTTTGAGCTCACAACATAAGGCCAATATCAAGCAACAATAGCACAGTCGGTTCTATAAAGATATAGACCACGAAGATGAAGAAGAGGAGCCCAAAGAATCCAAGGATGCACCCGTTGAGCTAACGATCGACATACCATCAGCCATGATGACCCATCATGGATCTAGAAGATCGGATCATAGCACAATGCAACGATGATGAAGGAATTAGCTGGTTTTCTCTGAGCGAATCTTGATGTATTCGTTTGGATCCATTCTGACATGTGTGGGATCTCGCCAACTATCATGAGCTATGCATTGAATATTGACCCTAGCCATGTCCCGGTGAAAACAAATAAACGCATCATGGATCCGGAGAGATCTGCTGCACTTAAAGTGGAAGTGGATAAACTCAAAAACAATAGGTTTACCCGCGACACCCTCTACCCGAAATGGGTATCCAATCCAGTTCTTGTGAGAAAAGCTAGTGGAAAGTAGCGGACATGCATCGACTACTCTTACCTGAACAAAGCATGCCCGAAAGACAGCTTTCCACTTTCGAGGATCGACCAGTTGGTAGAATTAACCACTGGATATGAACTGCTTTCATTTATGGATGTGTACTCCGGATACAACCAGATCCTGATGCACGTCCTCGACCAGGAGCACACTAACTTCATTACCGATCTAAGGCTATATCGTTATGTTGTGATGCCGTTTGAACTAAATAATGTTGAAGCTACTTGCCAGAGACTGGTCAACAGGATGTTCAAAGACCAGATCAAGCGATCGATAGAAGTATATGTGGATGATATGCTCGTGAAGTCACGACAATCAAACGACCACATCGATGACTTAGTGGAGGTGTTCATTATTCTACGAAAACATGAAATGAAACCAAATCCCTTGAAATGCTCTTTCAGTGCTGTGTCAAGGAAATTTTGGGGTTTCATCGTCAACTCTCACGAAATCATAGCCGGTCCCAAGAAGATTCAAGTAATTCAAAACATCTAGGTACCGAAGACGATTAAGCAGGTACAAAGCTTAAATAAGAAGGTTGATGCCCTATGATAGTTCATCTCTAGGGCCACCGACAAGTGTATTCCTTTCTTCGACTTGATCAGGAGAGGGAAGATGAACTTTGAATGGACGCAGGATTGCATAGATGCGTTTCAAGCTCTGGTAAATAATTAGAGAGACCTCCCATCCTATCCAAGCTACTGGATCGTGAAGACTTATACAACTATTTAGTGGTGTCGATACACGCCATAAGTGCCACACTATTACGTGAAGAGAATCAGATCCAGAGACTAGTATATTATGTTAGCAAGCGATTGATAGGTGCTGAGTGAAACTACTCAAAGCTTGAAATGCTCAGGTACTGCCTGTTGATTGTGTCACAAAAGCTTCGCCATTACTTCCAAGCTCACCCCATCAACGTCTACACCGACCAGCCGTTACGACAAGTCCTATAACAACCTTAGATGTTTGGAAGGTTGGTTAAATGAAATATTGAGCTAAGCCGAATCAATATCACTTATCTCCCTCGGAGAGTTATCCAAGGACATACATTAGAAGACTTTATCTCTGAATTCACTACATCAGATGACGATCCAAAGAGTAATGGAGATCCGACCAATCGATGGAAAATGTACACGGATGGAGCATTCAATGATTGGTGTTCTGGTGCCGGAGTTGTGTTATTGACTCCTGAGGAACGATCGATCTGCTACGCCTTGAAACTCGACTTCCCTGCAACAAATAACGAAGCTAAGTATGAAGCCTTGATCGCCAGGCTCAAACTTGCTAGAGAACTGGGAGCAGAAACTTTACATATCTTTTTTGATTCCTGGTTAGTAGTATGCCAAGTCAGGAAAGATTATCTTACTAGGGGGTAGCGTCTTGCTCCTTATCTCAGCTGGGTCCAAGAGCTTCTGACCGACTTCGAGTATTACACCATTACACACATCCTCAGAGAACAAAATGAAAAAGCCGAGTCACTGGCCAAGCTGGCTAGTTCTGGGGATGCGCGACAAATAGACTTGTCGCGGTTGAAGTACTTAACATTCCAAGCATTAACAGATGGAGATCAACTAGATCTTAGAGACGAAGCCAGAAAAGGAGTCATGGATGATTCCTATCAAAGACTATCTACAATAAGGAATTCTTCTTGAACGGAGGAATGAAAAATGACAGATCCTCCTCAAAGTTTCACGTTGGATCATCCAAGAAGGAGTCATGTATAGAAAGGGCTTTCTACATTTCCCTGTTTTAGTGTATCACCCATGATGAAATCAAACGATTCTTGAGAGAAGTCCATGAAGAAGAATGCGACGATCACACTAAGGGGCAAACCTTGACAAAGAAAATACTCCGCTACGGGTATTACTGGCCAACTGTCAATTGAAATACAGTTGATCACACTGGACAATGCGACAAGTGCCAGATGTTTGCAAAAATTCCGAGAGCCCCGCCGACAAAAGTTACTCAAATGGTCAATCCATAGCCGTTTGCCACTTGGGGTATTGACATCATCTGCTCCTTGCTGATTTCTAAGGGTGGTGTGAAATATGCCAACATAGCAGTGGATTACTTCACCAAATAGGCTAAAGCTGAACCTTTAACCGCGATCACAACAAAAAAAAAGTAATCAACTTCATTATTTGGAATATCATCTGTCATTTTGGCCTTCCATGAACCATTGTAACTGATAATGGAACCCAATTTGACAGCGTTGAATCCAAAAACTTCTGCCAACGACATCATATTAAAAAGAGATTTGCGGCAGTTACTCACCCTCGAGCAAATTGACAAGTCGAAACTGTGAACAAAATCATAAAGTCCATTCTGAAGAAACATTTGGAAAAGGCTAGAGGCAAGTGGGTGAATGAACTCCCAACAACATTGTAGGCTTACAGAACCACAGACAAGTCCGCGACTGGCCATACTCCATTCGCTCTTGCTTATGTCTCCAAGTTCGTCATCCTTGTAGAACTTGAAGTCCCCTCTCATCAAGTGACTTATTACAACCCCTATTTCATTATAAAATAAAATGTAAACAAGGAATTGCAATCGAATTGCAATTAAACTAGAAGGAATTGGTGACGACTCGTTAGCGTACAAACACATCCGGGAGCCAATGACAAGAACGTGTATATGAACATGCACGTGTATGACCCAAGAGTTCAACTTTTGAAATCGACAGAAATTGAAGTTAAAACCGGGAATCTTCTTGTTCGAGGCTGGACCAGATAACAAAATCTTATTAGTCTCATAGAACCGGACTTATATATATATCAATTGATGGAATATAGCAATGGATTTATATTATTAGAAATCAACCAAGCGTCATGACAATCAATAAGGGATTTGACACCGTGAAAAAACGATTCGATAAAGATTAAAGGAACAACAACTGTTTAGAAAGCTAGATGGATCTCATTCACGACGATTCAAAGCACGTCATGTTAGTCACAAGATGTACTTTGGGGGCAAGTTTTACCTGGCATTCTAGCCCAGCTATATTGAACTGGTTGCACAAGTTAGACTCGACCGTCATTAAGGCCAATAGCCCGGAGCGATGATTGTGGGGTCCAAAAATCAAGCATAAATGATAATATGAAGCAGAAGCCTGAAAGCTCACTACTCCCCGAAGACGGATCAGGTACAATTCGTATTCAACACTATAGATCATATCGTATCGATTCCACAACTCAATTTTGCAGCGATGATCGGTCAATAACTCAAAATCTACACATGCTATCAACACGAAACTTAGAGTACAAGCTTACTACAACATCTGGAACACTCCCTAGGGGTATCATTCCAATTGGAGGAAATTGGTGGGATCGGCATAACTCCCTTTGGAAGGATCGACAGAAATCAGAATTCAAGCAACACTACTTCATGGAAAATTCGATATCTCACAAACCGTACGTCAGAATTGCATGAAATTTAGGGAGAAAGTAGCTAACATCATAGGAAAACCCTTATAGGGATCACAGCCCATTTGGACACACTAATAGGGATCGATGTTGATCCCTATTGTGGGCCCTCATGGGCTTGGAAATTTTTGGGTGGCCACATTTTGGTCTTTCGAACCTTCTGCCGAAATTTTAGTCCGATCCCTGCACGTCTACCCCTATAAATACAACAGGCATGACGTCAGAAAAAGGATCCTGCTTTTTCTACCGAGGCTCTGCCATTTTTATTCTTCACTTTTGTGCTAATGGATCCTAGCTGATCCAAACATTCTTGTAACCATAATCAAGTGGAAGATCAATAGAAATATGAAATGGACATAGACCAAGATTGCCGAACCACTATAAAATTCTGTGTGTTCATTTATGATTTTTGCTATGTTTTAATTTCATTCTTTATTTAGTCCCTACTAGATTCTATTGGGTGTTAATGCTCATTTTTAGCGCCAACAACTGTTAAAAAGGTCCTCATAATATTCAGTTGCCTCCTTGGCCACTTTCTCATATCTACTTACAGATCTACCACTATCATCATAAACATTATTTATATTATTAATATGCCTTCTGCTTGACATTCTAGCATAGAAAAATTTAGTAGCTTTATGTCCTTGTGATAACTAATTGGTTTTAGCCTTTTGTTTTAAGTTACTGACTTTAATTTGTAATTCTTTTGACAAGTTAATTTGATTAGTGAAAAAATTCAAGGCAATTTCCTTATCCTCGGGATTGCTATCTAATGGGTTCTATAACTTCTTCCCTTCTTGCTTTATTTCATTAATTACATCATCTTGTTTGGGATTTATTTTATTCCAATGCTGAGTTTATGTTTAGTATATTTCAGAAACATGTTAAATTTATATCGTTTAGTACCCTGGCACTGAAAAGAAATACACTCTTTCATGGTTTCTTTATAACTCTCATCTTGAACCCATCAATTTATAAACCTAAAAGGTTTGTTAGTGATTTCGTTATTGTTATCTTTTAAGTTTATCAAAATAGGTGTATGGTCACTTGTATTTTGTTCTACTGTTTTACATGAGATATTAACAAATTTATTTAAAAAATCTTCATTTACTAACACTCTATCCAGTTTACATTGGATATTGATCTCGAGGTGAATTTATTTCCATTTAAAAGAGGTTCAATTAAACCAGTTTCTAACAAAAAAATTTCAATTTTTTCTAATTTTCTGAAAGGTATTGGATTACCTTCACTTTTTTCTTTGAAACTCATTACAGTGTTAAAATCCCCTACTAAAACCCAAGGATTATTACACTTTCTATTAATCTCCTTCAGATTTTTCCATAAAACATCGCTTTCTGATTTGAAATTACTAGCATAAATCCCTATTATTTGAATGGTTAAACCACTAGAGTTATGAATTACACAATTTATAAATTGCTAATCTAAAACTATATCTTTAACATTCCAAATCTCGGAATCCCAAAGTAACATAATTCTACCTTTACCTCCACTTATATTATTATTAATGTCTTTCTAGTTATTTGAGGTTTTTTGGCAGAATTGATCAAAACTGATATTGTCAAGTTTATTTTCAACTATTATTGCTACTAAAACTTTATATCTCCTTATGACATTAAGAACCTCTAATTGTTTATAGGGGGCATTCATGCCCCTAATATTCTAAACTATAATAGACATTATAAGGTAAGATATAGGGAATTTCTAGTTCTCATACTGAGCTAGCAGCTTTACCTCCTTTTTGTATTATGTTCCTCTAGACTTCAAACTTTTTGTTAGATGATCCCATTCTGGGTTATTTGATATATATTTTTCTTTGAAGTTGTCTGGTTGCTTTCTTTTACTTCTAACCTCTTTGTGATTGCTTTTTGTGTACAGTACCATGGCTTGTTGATCTGTGGCTTGTTGTTTTGGGCTGCGTGGCATATCACTATTGTTGCTGGACAATCTAGATACTGCAGCTGCCTCAGGATATGTCTCTATTTCTACCATTGTCATATCTGGTGCCAATTATAAACTTGTATCTTTATGATTATTTGGTTGTAACTGGCCTGTATTTAAACAAGAGTCTGAAATCGGGCGGATTTTAGATTCTAAGACCTGTATATTATTTTGATCCCCCCACCCATTCTTGTTTTCTTAGTTTTTGATTGCTTTGATATCCGAGGGGATTCTTCAACAATGATATGTGCCGATGGTTCATTGAGTTGTATATTCCCTTCTTGCAAATCATTATTTGCTGATTTTGATTTCTTCGCTGTTTCTTCAGCAACATGAGGATTTTGAAAGGTCTTTTCATTTTCTTGCTTCTTTTCCTGTTCTTTAAAAGGATTTTTCCCTGAATTATCAGATTGACCGCTGTTTTCTTGAACATTTTGCTCCTATGGAACCCATGCTTTCTTTGAATTGCATTGGCTCCTATGGTGGTCGAAGCATATACAGATATCACATTTGGATGGAACCCATTCATACTCCACCATTTGTATTATTGTTTCACCATTGTATAGTGCTAAATTGATTTCATTTGGGAGTTCTTCGTTTGCCGCTACTTCTAGAAGGATTCGAGCAAAACTCAATCTTGGTTTCATAGCAGTGGTTGGATCACATTTAATTGGTTTTTCAATAATACTAGCCATGACACTGAAAGCCTCCAGATCCCATAAGTTTAGATTGACAGACAGTCTTATCCATATTGGTACTGTTGTTAATAGATCTCCGCTAATTTTATACTGCTAGATCATCTTCTCATTATGTTGAGTCTTCCATCGTAAAAATAAGGGTTGCTTTTGATGATTCTTTCGCAATCTGATGATCCTTTAAAGTTGATCTCTATTTAGTGAGATGGTAGCTGACTTTCTACTATTTTGTGTCGTTTCTCTTCTATTCGGTACACTATTTTGGGGGATTTGGGATCATAGATCCCTTCTTTTGTCAAAATTCCCCTTGTATTTGTTGCTATCAGCCAGCGGCTCCTCTTGAATAGATTTCTAGCGATAATAAGCTGTCATTTTCTTGTTTTGCACGGTTTGAAAACCTTTTTCATCGATGATGGTTTCTATTTGTGATGAATTTCTGATATGAGATGGGTCAGGCTGTCTTTCTAGGTTTGTTTCGGGAAATGATGGAGGATTTTTGAGAGAGGGATTGTTTTTTAAGGAGAAAATCTAAAATTATCAGTCTTTATCTCTTTGAATTGATTCTTGGGTTTTAAGCTTTAGAGGTTAGACCAATGGTTTATGCAAAGTTATTATTTTGTATCCGCCTGCTGAACTGTTTCCTTATTATTTTTGTTATTTATTTATTTATTTATTTATTTTCAAAGTACAAAGCAGGGAACGGTGGCAAATTAGCAATAAATTGCAGCCAGAGATACAGTCAACGTCGTTCATCTCTGTTCTAGCCTATATATACTAAGCATTACACAGCGTAATCTGCACAAAATATCTCTTCAGTAAAACATACCCTTGCTTCAAAAGAAAAACATCACTGGTTATGGCGCCAGCTTCTCAAACAGTAGAATACATCTCAAACAAGATGATAAAGCCATCAAACCTGCCAAAACCAGACGACAAAGAAAAGCTAATCAATCTAACTCCATGGGAGCTCGAACTTCTTTCCTACAACTACATCCAATGTGGCTTTATATACCCCAAAATCAAACTCGACAACGAGTTATTAACTCACATGGAAAACACTACTTGTGATACAATGTACCACTTCTACCCCCTCTGCGGCCGACTATGCACTCAAAAAAACGAAGATGGCATCTCCATCTTCTTAGATGTTAATGCAGGCGATGGTTTCCGATTTGCCCACGCCATTGCAAATGATGTTTGCATTGCTGATGTTATTGAAAGCCAAGTTTCCAGCACCTTGAACCGCTCTTTGTTTCTTCTTAACGACGCTGTTAACCATGACGGTCATTTCTTGCCACTTTTTGCCATGCAGGTATCTGTTTTTTCGTCGGTGCACATAACTTTTTGGTTACGAATGTGGAAATTTGAAACATGAGATGTAAACAAAAGTAAAGTATCCATTTGATTGTTTAGGTAACGGAGCTAGCCGATGCCATAGTGGTCGGAACATCGATCAACCACGTTGTGGCGGATGGAGCCAGCTCTCTTCACCTATCCTACAGTTGGTCGAAACTATTCCTAGGAGAAGTCGAGCACTACACGTTGCTTCCACAACCTCCTATTCATGATCGGACCTTCATGGAGAAGCTAGCAATAACCCCAATC
This sequence comes from Allium fistulosum, assembly GCA_030737815.1. Lineage (NCBI taxonomy): Eukaryota > Viridiplantae > Streptophyta > Magnoliopsida > Asparagales > Amaryllidaceae > Allium > Allium fistulosum. The sequence goes on along the minus strand of CM060904.1, from coordinate 282,780,474 downwards.
AAATTACCCTACAAGCTTGGAGAAGAATTCATCCAGAGGCAAGCCCCATCTGCAAACCTCCGACAAAAAACGTTCAAAATATCCAGACAGTCGATCTCCCTTTTGAAATCAAAGGCCAACGTGGAAAACGATGCCAAAGATGGTGAGATATCTTCGTTCCAAGCCCTCTCCTCCTTTCTATGGCGGACGGTGACCCGTGCACGCAACTTGCCGCCAGATCAAGTCACAACTTGCCGCATCGCAACAAACAACAGACCAAAAATGAATCCCCCTTTGCCACAGGAGTACTTTGGGTGCGCTTCGGTTTACGTCACTACAGATGCGACCACGGTTGAAAATTTGATGTCCGACCACATAAGGTAGGCTTTCTTTTTGATCATTTCCTACTTTTAAAACTTGTAAGAAAAAACAACTCACTTTATGAACATGCTACAAATAAGTACAATTTTCTGCCTACCTATCAGAGAAATGTCACATTACTTGTACACTACGTTTGGATAAGTGTCTAAATTTAGAAAATACGATTGAGAAAATGATGATTGATTATAAATCGTGTTATAAGGTTTGGTGCACGGCTTGTGCAGCGAGCAGTGAAAGCACAGACAGATAAGGCAATAAAGGATGGGTATAGAGAGTGGAGCGAAGCACCAAAGTTTTATAATTTGGCAGAATATAACAAGAATGGATTGTCTATTGATTCATCGACGAGGTTTTTCATGTATGGAGTGGTGGCGAGGGGGAGTTTGAAGGCGTTTAGAAGCGGACCTGGGAATCAGCATGATGGGAAAATATGGGTGTATCAGGGACAGCAGGGTGGAGGTGTGGATGTTGAGGTTATATTGCAAGCGGATACCATGGATTTACTTGAGAAAGATGATGAATTCTTGAGCATGGTCGATGTCTTTACTAATATTTAATCTTCCATTTTTGTTTCTCCGTGTGCTATATGCTATGTAAGGTGTGTGTTGTGGCTGCTTTTGTTTTGAGTTAAGCTGTTTGAAGCTTCTGTAATCTCTGTCCATCTTGCGTACATTCATGAATAATATTATTGTGTCATTGTTTTGATTATAATTATTATTATTCAGAGAATCATAATCTATCTGATTTTCCACTTAGATTAAGACTTGTTTATGTCACTATATTATAGTTTCACTAATGACTAATCATAATCATAATCTGTCTAATATATTAATCCTCGCACTAATTGACTAAGAGCATGAATAAGTGAATATACAAAGGTTGAGACAAGTGAATATACAAATTAACTGTATGTTAGAATATTGGTTACAAATTGTAAAATGGTCCAATCTGGGTTTCATTTGTTTTATCCTTATTGAATGATATTTTTTGATGCATGCACCTGCAAGTTTCAATTGCTGGCATCCATGCATCTTGCTTTTTGAAGCATGTTACATGATTGTTTTTTAGTTAAAATCTTGAATGAGTCAGTTTTTTGTAAACAAATATACACCAATGTTATATTTGTACTTTAACTGAATTTGAACTAACATTTACTGATCAGCTCAAATCTTTTGTTTCCGTTCTAATGTCTCATGAGCCACACACATCTTAATCATTGATTTTTCATCATCAACCATTCATATAATACAGTGAGTCCTACCGATTCATTATTTTATCGTAATAAATGAATGTGATTTCTTATAGTATACTAGAACAGGTAATAAGGGGACGAGGAGCTGAACCTTATGGCTGAAATTCCCTTTGTAGCTACAATAATTCAAATTTAACCATCTCCAAATTTAAAACCCATGGTTAATGTGCTTAAAAATTCTGAAACATGTAATGTTTAAAATCAGATATTGTCCAAATTCTAGAGGAAATATTTCATAAAACCACTCAACACTTGGCTAGATTTGACTCTGCATCATTTGGACATTAGTACGTCACCAATTTTCAAAATCCATTCACAACTCATAAACGGTACATAAGCAATATTTTTCCTACAATATTAGAAGATCCAAAATAGGTTTTCAGGGCATTTTTGCAGTTTGCACTGTTCTGACTTCATAATTATGGGTTTCGTATAATACTATTCTTTTTCCTAATATTTCTATGAAGAATTTTAACTACAAGTCCAGGTCAATTTTTATCTGTGAGAATTTTAAACTCATGCTAAATTGTGCCTTCTTGCGTCCATGTCTCATGCACAAACTGCCCATACACATTGGTAGTTTGATACCTCTTGTATATGCAGCTTATAATATCTGAACCTATTTTCTAATAAGATAAACCAGTTCACAAGTAAGATTTTAAATGATCAGTTTTGTAAACATGTCATGTGAATTGAAGGTGACTACAAACATGTCATGTGTCCGACTCCTCTGACCAAGCGCCATTACAAAATTTGAAGTCAATGGGTGTGTTGGTAGTTTTGACGCGTTTGGTCGGGCACGTCAGCCGCATGAATGGGGTTACTGTGTATGTTGGCCCGTATAGTTAGCATGGAGGAATGAACCATTGGCGTCCATCGGCGTGTATGAGTATTAATTGGAATTAACTAGTCAGTAACTTTTATTCTTATTTTTATTTCCATCGTTTTGGGATTAACTAGAAGAATTAAGTCGATCAAAATTTAAAGGAGGTTTATGGCTAAGGGTAGTTACCCCCTATACACACACACCCATTAACCTCTTTTCTCCTTCACAACACATCCTTTTCATCTTCTCATTTACACCCAAACTATTTTTCTCTTCATACAAAAAATATTCAACATTGATTCTGATAGTGAAGATTTGACAACGGTATTGGCTGCGAAGGTAATTTCTCGATGGAGTGAAATACGGCAGTGCATACTTCAACTTACACGGGTATACATTGTGTTTCTGATATTCTTTCTTGGCACAAAAAACATTGTCAACGAACTTTGGCATGAAAAGAATTTGCTTCATTGCATTATGCGACTGCTTGCAATTTGATGGCTACAAAAGAAATTTGCCTCAAATAAATGGTAGCAATATTTCTATACATCATAGCTTCGGGTCTTCCAGTACATCAGGTTGCAGAAAGGTTTCAAAAATACGGTACCACTATTCGTGTTTATTTTCATGATGTTTAATGTCCAAAGATATAATTAAACCGAACGACCAACAATTCAACATCATACTAGGTATAAAATAGATAGAACACAAATAGTGCACACTTGCCCAGTGCTCTTGCCTAACCATTTATTGGTCGAAAAAGATATGCAACACAAAATGTTATGATTAATTGCTTGTTTGACATGATATTTACATATATAATGACTGGTAGAGAAGGAACAACACATAAGAATAAAGTTTTAATGCGGTAATAAATGTTCGAGACTTAAATATTCCACATCCTCCACAAGGACGGCACTATTTAGTTGTCTCAGGATCACCGCTAATAGAAGATTATTTACCCCCTTATCAAAATGTAGGATACCATATTCATGATTTTCGTGAAACTCAAAATAAACCAAAATAAAAAAAATGAGATTTTCAATTTCTACCATTCAAGTTTACATATGGTAATTGAAATCACATTTTAAATATGAAAGAGAAAATTTTTGACCTTAAGTAATATGCCAACTTTCCAATTTCTAATTTTAGTAAAAGTGGTTATTGCTACAATCGTTATTCACAACTTTATACGAAAACATAATAGTTGGGACCGCGACTTTATGCTATTTAAAGATGATCATGGTCTTATTCCGGATGAATACCTTGAATAATGCAAAAAACTTCAAGCTACCGGTGAAAAAAAGAACGAACCAGTTTAAAGGATTGTAGAAAATAATATAGTGTTGGTTCGAGATAACAAAAGAGATTAAGGAGTTGCTACAAGACTTCGCTAAATTATTGTATTTCTCATATTTATATTTTCTATTCTTTAATGCATGGACTAAGAATGTATTTATATTTATAACAAAAGAGATTAAGGAAGCTTCACACTTATCAGACCAAATAAAGCGAACACCCTTACGAGTCAGCGTCGTAAGGGGAAGTGTAACTCGAGAGAAATCCTTGATAAACCGACGGTAATAACCCGCCAGCCCAAGGAAGCTGCGAATATCATGAACGTTCTCGGGCTGCTTCCTGAGTTCCTCATTCTCTTTAGTAGACATTCTCGTAGGAGGACGCCCAACTGGATGAGAGCCTGGGATGAGATCGATGCGGAACTCAATAGCTCGCTTCGGTGGTAAACTAGATACTGGCTCGAAGATATCGGGGAAATCCCGAACAACTGGAATATGAGATATGTCTACCTCATCATCTCGTGAATCTAGAGTTAGACATGATTCAATGATAGATGATTAATTAAGGAATACTAGGGAATATAACGGATTCCTATACATATTCCTTACTTATCTACCAATAACATAAGGAAGGGATTTGATTTAATTCGGATCTAATGAAAATGTATTGTACTAAGTGTATCTTTTCTATGTTTATTATGCTTATTCCTGAAACCAGGCTCTGATACCAAGCTGTAACGCCCCACTCTGAGACCCACTGTAACAAAGAGTATTACGGGAGTAATACTGTCTGTTAAAGCGGAGAATAGAGTATAGTGGAAGCGACCATTTGTAATCAAGCTATAACTATCTACTGAATACGTCGAAAGGGTGGTATCTATTTTTTTTTCAAGTGGTTCGACATATTCGGTAAATACTTATAACGAAATTACAAATGGCTAAAGATCTATCAGGACAAAGCATAATAATAAATGATAAAACATCACAGAATAGAATCACATAACAGATATAAAATCCCAGGACAATACATCGTCAATACAGATCCAAATACTATAAGTGGGTACAAAGCCACTGCTCACACATGTGAGTCAAAAATATGTACATATCAAAGTCTGAATAATAACATAAGCGGACACTAAGATAAGCTATCTCAAAAGCATAGCAGATAAGTCCAAAGCGGAAGCACAGAGCAACTAAGTCCAGAGACCTAACATGAAACAACTCGGTCTGACCCGAGCGAAAAACACTCGGGTCAGGCTAGCTAAACAATCAGTAATAACTGAGATATAATAATGCGGTACATAAATAAAACAGTACTTATCCAAAGAGAAGTATATTATGAACCACATGAATATAATGACGATCCATAATCATCAATAAACAATAAAAATCTCCAAAGAGAAATCAACACCAAAGTGTAAAATAAATAAAATCGCCTCATATCATCGGCGTAGCCAAAGCTATAAAAAGATGCCCATAGGCAATAATCCCAAGAGTGACCAGAGTCTGTAATCAATGCCCAAGCAAAGATCGATGCTCCAAAGAGCAATGGGGATATACTAAAAAGTCAATGAAATCCAACACTGAAAAGCAGTGTCCAGAGACACTGTGAATCCATAAGGCAATCGCACTTACATCGTATGGTTCCATAGAACCAACACTGAATGGCGGTACTCGAATGGATATAAAAATCATCAAATAATACCAATATTGCACGTACACCGACCAGAGTCGTTGTTGCCAAGTACTGTAGAGTTGTGATCGATCACTCGCACAGATGCGGAACGCGCGAGACGACGAGATCCTTCCCAGAAGGATAAAGGCCCAGAGGCGCATGCCAAAAAATAAACTGCTCCATAGAGCAGGTGTCCAGAGACGGTTGCCCAGAGGCGTGGTGACCTAGAGGTCCAGTACTGGCCGCCCAGAGGCTAATGTGTCACTAACTTCTTGGAGAGGAACCCGTAAAGTGTTAACAATGAGTCCCATACCCCTCATTTGCACTAAACGGTTTCCTAACCAATAACAAGCTCACACTCCAAACAATAAAAAGTCCACCTCGTATAATCGGTAAACTAGACCCAGAGGTCAAAACGATCAATCGAATAGGTCGAGGATTAACCGGAAAGAAAATACACACGGTTCCATAAGCCGGAGATTTCCTAACCGTTTAAGCACCTTTCCACTTCGCTCGACGTGCTAAAAAGTGAGTGTGAGATTTTTATTATAGAAAATAATTGATGCAGCAGCGTACCTGGATTCGAAGACGAAAGCATTCTCTGACCTAAATTCCAGTATCTGCGACCTACGACCTAAGTGCTCCGACCTAACACCTCACCGCGACTTACGACCTAAGTGCTCCGACCTAAACTCCATTACCCACGACCTAAACTCCTACCAAACCCCACGACCTAATTCCCACGACCCAGCCTCCATCGCGACCTACGACCTAACATCGCAAACTTCGACCTACGACCTAACATCGCAAGCTTCGACCTACGACCTACGACCTAACATCGCAAGCTTCGACCTACGACCTAACATCGCAAACGAAGTCCAGAAGCTCCGACCTAATTCCAATAACTCTTCGACCTAACGATAGGTCGTGAACAATGACCGACCTAAGTAAATCGCACCTTCTCCGGCCTAAGTCGCGAAGCACCTCTACTGTAGTGGCCGTACTTCCCTTAAATCGCGAGCTGATGATTGATAAGTTGTGAGTTGGTGAAGATAAATCACGAGTTGATAAGTCGCGAGAAGTTTAATCGGATGTCTGCCGTTCTTTAAGTCGTTGAGAAACATTTTGATAAGTCGTGAATGATTGTGATAAGTCGTGAACGATTTTCATAAGTCGCGAGAAGACTGAAACGGATGCCTACTGTACTTTAGGTCGTCAAACAGTATTGTTAAGTCGGTACTAGGCTTTCTTGAGTCGTTTGTATTGTAGCTCGTATTTGGTTAAGTGTTGTAAATATTCTAAGTGTTAGGTCATTCAAGACCTATGAGTTGTGTTGTAAGTGTTGTGTTGTATGCCTATAAATAGGCGAGTTATATCATTTGTAAGAGGTTGTTGATTTTTAAAATAAAATTTCTTTTGTTAGCTTTGTGCTTTCATCCAATTGGTAGTCGAGTGTGATCTCCTATCTCCACCTTCGGTCAATCGAGTGCGCTCGATTCAACGATCGTGAAGCCAATTCGCGGCATCAAGTGCGCTTGATCAACGCTCGAAGAATTGTAGATCTCTCTTCACGGTATCGTGCGCGATCAACGTGTCAGAGATAGCTAGAATTCGGCATCTTCGGATCAATGAATTTGGGCATTTCAGTATTTCTCAATCCACCGATTGCTACGTTCATCGTATCGTCAATCTTGTATTCCGCCGCTGCGTCATTTGGTATTAGAGCAAGAACGCAAGGAGTTTGCGTAGATTTTTGGAGTTTGTGCGAGATTTACATCATTTGGAGAATTGGGTTATCGAGATTTTGAAGAGTTTTGTTCGTTTGGAGATCTTTGAAGATTTCAACAAGTGGGTAGTTTTGATTTGAAGATTTTTAGATCGAAGTGAAGTTTTTGTTGGAATTTGTTGAAGAGTGATCATGCCTCCGAGAAGAGCTAACCGTTATCGCAACATTGATGCTTTATATGGGAGAGAAGAAGCCGACGAGATGGAGCAAAGAATTAACGAAAACTTTAATGAGAAGATTAATGAAGGGATTGGACGATTAGAGAGAATGATGTTGGAGATGAGTCAAAATCAGAGAAGAGTTTCACCTGAATCGAGCCATGGGAGAAGTAGAGTTTCACCACAATCAAATCGAGAGAGAAGTGTTGATAGTGATCATAGAAGCGTGGATCGAGATTGTGATAGAAATGTTGATGATCGAAGTCGTGATAGAAATGTGACTGATCGAGATCGGAGGAATATAGATCGTAGGAATGTTGGTGGAAGAAATGGTGGTGGTAGAGATGTTGGTGGTCAGGATCGACATCGATATACCTCGGATTGTGAAGAAGAGTATGATGGTGGTAGTGTTCATGGACGAGGACGTGGTCAAGGAAGAAATCAGTCAGAGTATGATCACAAGTGGGAATCGGGAATGAAAACTGAAATTCTTGAATTCAAGGGTGGTATGCAAGCCGAAGAGTTTTTGGATTGGGTGGCTAATGTTGAAGAAATTTTTGATTTCAAGGAAGTTCCAAAGCATCGTAGAGTGAAGTTGGTTGCTACAAGGTTGAGGGGTAGAGCTTTGGCATAGTGGCAGCAAACCAAACTTACACGTGAACGAATGGGGAAGTCAAAAGTTGAATCTTGGGAGAAGATGAAGAAATTGATGAAAGCAACGTTCTTACTGTACAATTATCAATCTCTAATGTATCAACATTTGTAGAATTTGAGGCAGGGCACAAAGACTGTTAATGATTACGCGGATGAGTTTTATCAGCTTATTGCGAGGAATGATATTATGGAAACAGAAGAACAACTGACGTCTAGATTCATTGGGGGATTGAGAATGCAGATCCAGGATATGGTGAATATGTTCGATCCAAGATCTGTGGCGGAAGCACATCAGAAAGCGTTGGCTTGGGAGAAACAGGGACGACGAGGAGGTGGTGTGTTTATTAATTCCAACAATCAAGTGAAGGGTGTCAGTGGGAGTTCTAATGTTTCTAAACCTATCAGTAAACCAGTGGTGAAGGAGGCTGAGAAGGCAAAGGTTAACAACGGTTTCAAATGTTACAATTGTCAGGAATTGGGTCATAAAAGCAATGAGTGTCCAAAGCCAAAGAAGAGAACCATGGTTGCAGAAGTTGAGGATGTTGTTGGAGATTATTCTAGTCCAGTTGAGGAGGAGGAACAAGATATTGCGTCAGGAGATAAAGGTTGTAATCTAATGCTGAGGAGATCGTGTTTGACACCGAAGCAGGAAGAAGCTAGTTGGTTGAGGAGTAATATCTTTCAGTCGACATGCACTATACTGGGAAAAGTGTGTAAATTTGTGATTGATGCAGGGAGCTGTGACAATATCATTTCAACCGAGGCTGTAACAAAGTTGAAGCTGAAGACAGAGAAACATCCGAATCCATATAAGTTAGCATGGTTGAGAAAAGGAGGAGAGGTGAAAGTGGATAGACGAGTTCGTGTTCCATTCTCTATTGGGAAGAAATACAAAGACGAGATCTGGTGTGATGTAGTAGAGATGGATGTTTGCCACTTGCTTTTGGGAAGACCATGGCAGTATGATCGAGTAGTACAGCATGACGGTTGAACCAATAGCTACAGTTTTATGTTTGAAGGTACGAAGATTATCTTAGTTCCAAAGAAGAGACAACAAGGAGAAAGTAAGTCAGAAGAGATTGAAGAACTGAAAACTTTATTAACTTTGAAGGAGTTTGTTAAGGAGGTTGAGGAAGAGCCGGAGCCGGAAGTGTTTTTGTTGATTGGGTGAGAGAGCAGTGAAGAGGTTGAAATTCCAAAAGAAGTGAAACCAGTTTTGAAAGAATTTGAGGATGTATTTCCAGATGAGTTACCAAAGGAGTTACCGCCACTAAGAGACATTCAACATCAAATTGATCTTGTTCCGGGAGCAATGTTGCCACATAGACCACATTATCGAATGAGTCCGAAGGAACATGAAGAATTGAGGAGGCAAGTGGAAGAATTGCTTGAACAGGGGCGTGTGCAGGAAAGCTTGAGTCCGTGTGTTGTGCCAGCTTTGTTAGTACCGAAGAAGGACGGGACGTGGAGAATGTGCACTAACAGTCGAGCATTGAATAAGATTACTGTGAGATATAGATTTCCAATGTCGGGGTTGGATGACTTGGTAGATCAATTGAGCGGAGCCACTATCTTTTCGAAGATTGATTTGAAGAGCGGATATCATCAAATTCGTATCAGGCCAGGTGATGAGTGGAAGTCTGCTTTTAAAACCAGGGAGGGTCTATACGAATGGTTGGTAATGCCATTTGGCTTATCAAATGCGCCAAGTACATTTATGCAGGTGATGAATCAGATTTTTAGACCATTCATTGGGAAGTTTGTGGTGGTGTATTTCGATGATATTCTGATATATAGTGGGAGTCTAGAGGAACATTTGAATCATCTGAGAGAAGTGCTGATGGTACCGCGACAAGAACAATTTTATGCTGCAACGAAGAAATGCGTGTTCATGACGCATAGTGTTTTATTTCTGGGGTATGTTGTATCAGGAGAAGGTATCCAGGTGGACCAGAATAAAGTTGAAGCAGTCAGAAATTGGCCACAGCCGAAGACAATAACCGAAGTGAGAAGTTTTCATGGGCTAGCATCATTCTACCGAAGATTCATTCCACACTTCAGTAGCGTGATGGCACCGGTTACTGATTGTATGAAGGGGAAGCAGTTTTCTTGGTTGGAAGAAGCAGGGGTTGCTTTTGAACGGATCAAAGAACTTTTGACGACAACACCAATTCTAGTTTTACCAGATTTTCAGGTGTTGTTTGAGTTACATACTGATGCATCCAAGGTTGGAATCGGGGGAGTGTTGAGCCAGAGGGGACGTCCGATTGCATACTTTAGTGAGAAGTTATCAGGGGCGAAAATGAGATATAGTACATATGATATGGAATTCTATGCGGTGGTGCAAGCTGTGAAGCACTGGAGACATTATCTATTTCAGAAAGAGTTTGTTCTTTACACTGATCATGAGGCGTTGAAACATTTACAAGGGAAAGACAAGATTTCAGCGAGACATGCATCATGGATTGCATATCTGCAACAGTTTACGTTTGTTGTGAAACACAAATCGGGAGTGACGAATCGTGTTGCGGATGCATTGAGTAGAAGAAATCATGGGTTGACTACAATGAAGGTCGAAGTGACAGGGTTTGATATGCTACCAGAGTTATTTGTTGAAGATCCTTACTTTATGAAGTTTGTAGATAAAGTGAAGAAAGGAGAGACGGATGAGTTTGTGATGGTAGATGGTTTTCTGTTCAAGGGAAATCGATTATGTATACCGGATTGCAGTTTACGGTTGAAGATTGTGAAGGAATTGCATGAGGAAGGTCATGTGGGTAGAGACCATACATTACAGCTGATTTCTCAATCTTATTTTTGGCCGTCGATGAGAAAAGAAGTGGAGAGGTTCGTGGAGCGATGTCATATCTGTCAGGTTTCGAAAGGAACTGCGACTAATGCTGGATTATATATGCCGTTACCTGTACCAACTAAGCCTTTGGTTGATGTGAGTATGGATTTTGTTTTGGGATTGCCTCGAACTCAAAGGGGAAACGATTCCATTTATGTGGTGGTTGAACGATTTTCGAAAATGGCACATTTTATTGCTTGTAAGAAGACGGCGGATGATGTTCATGTTGCTCAGATATTCTTTAAAGAAATATATCGTTTACATGGATTACCCGAATCTATTGTTTCCGACCGGGACACTCGATTTTTGAGTCACTTTTGGCTGAGTTTGTGGAAGATGGTGGGAACGAAGCTAAACTTTAGTAGTGCATATCATCCTCAAACAGATGGGCAAACGGAAGTGGTAAATAGATCGTTAGGAAACTTGTTGCGATGTCTTGTACAAGATAATTTGAAAAGTTGGGAATTAAAGTTGTGTCAGGCAGAGTTTGCTCATAATCATGCTGTTAACCGAAGCACTGGTTTCAGTCCATTTCAGATTGTATATTCAAGCTTGCCAAAGGGGCCGTTGGATTTAGCGATAGTACCACAATCGAAGGGGATAATTAAACGGGTTGTTGATTTTGTTGATGGATTGACAGAATGCCATAGAATCGTTCAGGAACGTTTGGAGAATACAAATGAGAAGTATAAACGAGCTGCGGATAAGAAGAGAAGAAGTGTGGGGTTCAACGAAGGTGATTTTGTGTACGCGGTGTTGACAAAGGATCGATTTCCAGTTGGAACATACAACAAGTTGAAAGCTCGAAAAATTGGTCCGTTAGAAATTTTGAAGAAGATCAATAATAATGCATATCGGTTGAAGTTGCCAGATCATATTCACACTGCTGACGTTTTCAACATTAAACATTTGATTCCGTACCATGAGGATGAGCTTGTTGGAGAAGAGAGAAGTAAAAATTCGAGGTCGAATTTTTGTCAACAAGGGGAGGATGATGCAGCAGCGTACCTGGATTCGAAGACGAAAGCATTCTCCGACCTAAATTCCAGTATCCGCGACCTACGACCTAAGTGCTCCGACCTAACACCTCACCGCGACTTACGACCTAAGTGCTCCGACCTAAACTCCATTACCCATGACCTAAACTCCTACCAAACCCCACGACCTAATTCCCACGACCCAGCCTCTATCGCGACCTATGACCTAACATCGCAAGCTTCGACCTACGACCTAACATCGCAAGCTTCGACCTACGACCTAACATCGCAAACGAAGTCCAGAAGCTCCGACCTAATTCCAATAACTCTTTGACCTAACGATAGGTCGCGAACAATGACCGACCTAAGTAAATCGCACCTTCTCCGGCCTAAGTCGCGAAGCACCTCTACTGTAGTGGCCGTACTTCCCTTAAATCGCGAGCTGATGATTGATAAGTCGTGAGTTGGTGAAGATAAATCGCGAGTTGATAAGTCGCGAGAAGTTTAATCGGATGTCTGCCGTTCTTTAAGTCGTTGAGAAACATTTTGATATGTCGTGAATGATTGTGATAAGTCGTGAACGATTTTCATAAGTCGCGAGAAGACTGAAACGGATGCCTACTGTACTTTAGGTCGTCAAACAGTATTGTTAAGTCGGTACTAGGCTTTCTTGAGTCGTTTGTATTCTAGCTCGTATTTGGTTAAGTGTTGTAAATATTCTAAGTGTTAGGTCATTCAAGACCTATGAGTTGTGTTGTAAGTGTTGTGTTGTATGCCTATAAATAGGCGAGTTATATCATTTGTAAGAGGTTGTTGATTTTTAAAATAAAATTTCTTTTGTTAGCTTTGTGCTTTCATCCAATTGGTAGTCGAGTGTGATCTCCTATCTCCACCTTCGGTCAATCGAGTGCGCTCGATTCAACGATCGTGAAGCCAATTCGCGGCATCAAGTGCGCTTGATCAACGCTCGAAGAATTATAGATCTCTCTTCACGGTATCGTGCGCGATCAACGTGTCAGAGATAGCTAGAATTCAGCATCTTCGGATCAACGAATTTGGGCATTTCAGTATTTCTCAATCCACCGATTGCTACGTTCATCGTATCGTCAATCTTGTATTCCACCGCTGCGTCAATAATGGTGCGAAATGGATTTATAATTGATTTTGAAATCACTTTAAAACGGCTTTTGAAAACTCTCCTATTATGGAGTAATTAATTTAATAATTAAAAATAATATTATATATAATAATTTCGAAAGCCATTTAGGAGTGAAAAATCTTTTGAAAATGATTCATAAACCCCGTGTACGAAATCTAGAGACAAATCTCAAAGAAATCAATAAAACCAGAAAATCACTGAAAAATATTCTAAGTGTTTGTAAACATTCAAAAACAGCTGCGAACCCAAGTTCAGCAATTTATTTGGACCAGCAAACGGTGTCCAAATGTCATGAAAATTTGCAGGCATGTAGTCCAACATCCCTACTTTAAGATGCAAAAAGAATTTCTGGATTCCGAGTTGAGAAAAAGTGGCAGCGACATCTCAAAGTTGGACCCAGAAAAAGATTCATACTGTTTACCAACAGCGACCAGAGTTCAACTTCGACACGAAATTCGAAGTACCAAACGAACTCCGATGTTGCCCAAATTTTTCAGAGATGGAGTTCGAAACTCCACCTTTCCAACGAGACCGAAAACGTCGAATTCCGACTTCGAATGCGATCGTAGCGGCATCACGAACCCAGCCCGCTTAGGCTGGGGAAATAACAAGCCCCAGCCCCTGCGGGCTGGGGTTCAGTCAAGCCCCAGCCCATGCGGGCTGGGTTCAACCAAGTCCCAGCCCGCCTGGACTGGGAGCAAGCCCAGCCCATGCGGGCTGGGTTTAATCATGTCCCAGCCCGCCTGGGCTGGGAGCAAGCCCCAGCCCATGCGGGCTGGGTTCAGAGAAGCCCTAGCCCGCCTGGGCTGGGAGCAAGCCCCAGCCCATGCGGGCTGGGTATAGCCAGTCCCCAGCCCGCCTGGGCTGGGGAAGCCCCAGCCAATGCGGGTTGGGGTACCTCCAGTCCCCAACCTGCCTGGGCTGGGGAAGCCCCAGCCCATGCGGGCTGGGGGGTTCAGTCCCCAGCCCGCCTGGGCTGGGGAAGCCCCAGCCCATGCGGGCTGGGGTACCTCCAGTCCCCAGCCCGCTTGGGCTGGGGGGGGAAGGGCCCCAGCCCGCCTGGGCTGGGGAGAGGGGGGAGGTCCCAGTCCGCCTGGGTTGGGGAGAGGGGGGGCAGGCCTCAGCCCGCCTGGGCTGGGCTACTGCGCCCTGGCAGTAGCCTGGGTGCAACCCAGGCCTGCTCTGGGTTCCCAAATCATGATTTTCAGCCAGCAGATTTTTTTGTGATTTTAGGTGATTTGGCGTGTTTTTTTCAAGTTTTGGCATCAAATTTCCACCAAAATTAACTAGCAATAATCACTAATAGATAGTAATTACCTCAATGAAGCAAAGGATCAAATAGTTTGTGTGCAACAACCAAAGCAAGCCAAAATTCTCAACCCCAAGAAAAAGATCAAGCAACTTCAAGGACCCAAAATCAAAAAAACAAAACAAAGATTACAACAAGATGGTAGAGATAAAATAGGGATTAAGATGGATTAGAGAATAGGGGAGATTGCATTACCTTTCAAAGATTAAACTAGTCTAATTATGAAGAGAAGGAGATGGGTCTTCTAAAGGGAGGCCATTAATTATGTTTAGATCTAGGTTTAGGAATTATGAAGAGGAGGGTTAGGGTTTATGGAAGGGGTTTGAGATAATATATAGGAGTGGGTTGGTTAATGGGCTATGTTAGGAGGTTTTTAAACCCTTTAGGACTTAGTTAAATTTCTAAGGTTATCATGTGAACAAAATCCTAAGTGGCATCCTAGTTTTAATTAAAACCATATAATTGTCTCATTAGCCAATTAAACCCATTATCACATTTAAAAATTCCCCTTTTACATATTAAATTCCAAAAATATTAATTTCCCCATTTTAAACCCAAAATACTTTAATTTGCAAACCAATTGCAAATTTAAATTCCCAAAATTTTGTTTAGCTCCCTTTTCAACTTAAAATCATAATTTTAATTCATTATTCAGTAATTGCAATCTCAGGGTTGTTACATTTGGGAATTCATTTTTATAACTAAAATCACTTTTAAAACATTTTAAAAGATTTTTAGAATTTATTTTATATTTTTAAACAATTTTACTATATCAATGTTAAAGAAATCCTGTTATGGATTCCTAACTGCAAAACCGCGATTTTTTCAAAAACTTGTCTTACTCATATCTCAAAATTTACTTATCGAAATCTCGGTTTTCTTTCTTTGTTTGAAAACTATGGATATAATAGTTCGGAAAATTCTTGCCTCGAAGAATTACGAGCTATATTCCACTCTCTACACTTGTTTGAATTTTACGGTGCGAAATCGCGAACTACCGTTACGCGACGCGTCCATTTTTGACTAAATTTCCAATTACCTTTCAAACTTCACGAAAACACTTTCATATGTTTATAAAACATTTATAAATCATTTTCGAACATTTAAACCAATATTTTTCATATTAGATCTCTTTTTCACTTTCAAATCATTTCATTATATTATATTATTATAATATTCGTTTTCAACCTTTTTATATTTTTAAAACCATTAAGAGGCTAAATAACTTCATATACACATCCATATGGATTTATTTTTCATTAATTAATCGTGGTTAATTTCTTAACCATATTTATTATGATTTCTTATAATTTATCACAACCAAGTTATCAACCATATTAACATCCATATAATCAACCATAAAATCAACCAAGCATTTAAATTTATAATTTAAACTTTCATATAATTTATTTCTAAATGTAGGTAAATCGAGTACTTACCATAAATCGATCCAACTTCCTACCAACATTCAAAGCACCACAACACTTCATCCAAATCATTACTAAACTTCACTAATACACCACCAAACAACTCCACTTCTCTTCCAAGTGCTCGCCCATCTTCCCTCCACTTGATTTGCTCTCGGCCATGCCCTCTCCATCTTTAAGTGCTCACGGCCTCACCTCCCAAATACCCCAAAGCTCACGGTCAAAGCTCCTATCACCTCCAATGCCCTCGGCCACACCCTTACATTCATCAAGGCTCACGACCTCAAGCATATCCTCCACCTACCTCACGGCCTATGGCTATTACCTCCTCCTTGCTCACATCTAAGGCTTCCACCCTTCCTTGAACACGTCCAAACCCCCTCATATGCTCTCGGCCTAAGCCATTAAAGAAGAGAAGAGAATGAGTGAAGAAGAGAGAAGAGGAAGAAGAGGATAGTGTGAATATGAGAGGGAGAGTGCATGTATTTATAGGGGAAAGTTAGCCTTCAAAATATCATGATATTTACATGAAACATCACATCACAAATCTTTTATATATATAATTATTATGTCTAGTCACATCACTCTCTTATATATATAATTATTATGTCTAGTCACATCACTTTCTTTTATATATATATAATTATTATATCTAGTCACATCACTTTCTTTTATACATATAATTGTTATGTCTAGTGACATCACTTTCTTTTATATATATATATATATAATTATGAGGGAATTATGCTGAAGAAAAAACCTGAGAACAATTTTAGTCTGAAGGACACAAGTTTTAAAATTTAGTCTGAAGGACAATAAATGATATATTCATATCGCATTACACATATATAATGCTATATTCATATAGCATTGCATATATTTGAAAGAAAATCACTACTTTATGAAACAAGTCGTTGAATTTTCTACTCAAAATCACAAATTGCGCCATCTGAATGATTGCTCCACTTGAAGAAAAAACCCCGTGCCATCTAAAGATTGCTCCTCTTGAAAACTCGTTGCCTTGATGAAATCTGAAACTTCAACACCGTCGATATAAGCTGTAGTTTGCCTGAAACTATTGTTGTTGCAGTTTGGATATGGAAACGCGTTGGAGTTGCTAGCATAGATGAAGTTTAAGCATCGCTCCAGATGTGGTTTTGAACTGCTTGGAATTGATGAACGAAGTTGTAGTGATTAGGATGTGGTTGTCTAAAGCTTGATGTTAGATGAGATATGTACTCTTTGAGTTCGCATTGTCGTTCGTTAATATAGAGTGTTCGCAAGTATCTGATGGTTGCTCCGTTCCTTTGTCTAACTAACTGAAGTTGAAGATTAAGTGGCGGTTGGTATAAAATGAATCTAAAATGGATCTATAATGGATCTTCTCAAAAGATGCAATGGTGCATCTTCTCAAAAGGTGCATATTTACATACAAAAAGTAAATAATGAAATTGTGATGTTACCTCCTTTTGATAAAATTCAATTATATAATTTAAATATGTGTAATGTTATATGAATATAGCATTTTATATACGTAATTCTATATGAATATATCATTATGTTGTCCTTCAAACTTAATTTCAAACTTTTGTCCTTCAGACTAAAATTATTTACAAGTTTTTCCTCTAACCTAATTCCCTCTATAATTATTATGTCTAGTCGCATCACTTTCTTTTATATATATAATTATTATGTCTAGTCACTTCACTTTCTTTTGTATATATATATAATTATTATGTCTAGTCACATCACTTTCTTTTCCAAATTAATATAAGATAATTTATTTCTAAGTGTATTGTTATCTAGTTAATTAACTCTTATATATATGTATACATAGTGCATAAAGACGAACAACGTTCCCGACAACTTTCTGGTGTCGAAAGGTCAAAATTTCGGAAAACGTTCTTTGGTTACATTTTCTGTTTTTCTATGAACTATTTAATTTAGTAAACAAACTTTGAAAACAATTTCACCATCATTATTAATTAATTAAAATGAGTTTATTTTAATTATAAAACTTATATATTGAATATTAAAAATTAATTAAATATTCACTAAACAGAGTAGTGAAATTCCGGGTCGTTACATTGAGGTTGATTCCAAAATTAAAGATAGAAAATGTTAAATGTTGGTTCGATCCTGGAACAACTTGTATGGATGAATGCTAGCATTGCATTGGTTGCCTGGAGGGTAGTGTTAGCATTGCAAGATGGTCTGCTCAAAGGAAAGGTAACCGTAACCTCAAGCCTCGTACCCGGGAATGACTAAAATCAGGGGATATGCTTTAAGGCTATGTGGTTCGCTACCATTAGGGTATGGTCATCACCAAATCTTGATCGGTATTATATATTATGTATGCCCAGGGCCCATTTAGGTTGTTGATCCCAACTAGGGTGATGACATATTCAGCACTATCCAACAAGGGGTAGTGCCAGTCTTGACTCACAGGGTGTCCATGTGAGGCTCTCGATATATTTTATCTAGAGATGCACTGTGGTAGGTGGTACCCGGTGCCTTGTCATTGTTGGAATCCATTATCCAATACGTGCCTTTACGGACTTAGTTGTGCACAACTACTGAAATGTGAGATACAAGCATTTCAGCTATATTAAATATTTATTTTAAACTTAGACATTATGATAATATCAAATGATTTTATATAGAAATGTTTTGGTTATCGTAAGGTAAAAACTCGTCCGCGTTTATGTGGAGTGTGGTCTTATGAGATACTTTTGTTTTGAAGTTTTTTTAGAAGTTAAAATTTATGCTATACTCACACCAGACCCATGTCTGACACGGAGTTTTATTTTCTTCCCCAAAACTCTTGGGTACTCAAATTTGTATTAGTAGCCAAGTGATCCAGGTTTCTCACGGATGCATTTTGAAGGAGCTTGGAGTAGGTGGCTTTAACGTTAGTTAGCGACTATCTTATTCCTCTGCATATATATGTATGTAGTTTGTATTAGTGATGTAAGGGTAGTTATAACTGTCCCAGTTTAGAATCTTGTACTATTATGACTCTGATGTACTAGTATGGCAGTATCTATGTAAAATCTTATGTTGATTGATATATGTTGCTTCATTCCGTTGTGAGATTCTATGATTATGAAGTTTCTTCTTATCACTCTTTTCTTTACCCCAACAGTTCGTATTTCGAAGTAAGAAAGGCATATCGTTACACAAGAGATATTGAATTTCTTGGCTATAAAATAATTAAGGATCAATCTTGTAATTATAATAATATTAATTAATTGGAAATGGAGATAAGTTTGGTATTTGATTACCAATTAACCAAAAATAATAAATGATTTATTATTTACCCAAAACCAAGAGTTTGACTAAGAATTGTTTTAATGAAATCATCGTCCAATTAGAAATTATCATCCTATAAGTTTTCTATAAGATGTTTAATGGTGATGATTATAAGTTTGTTATTATATTCATTAACTCAAGTATATATAAAGATATACATATTCCTCACTTGAGAAGAGAATTTTAAAGTACATATTTATAGGTATTAAATCGCCCATTGGGTGCTTTAAGGATTTTTGTCGTTGGAGTTTGGCCAACGTACTCGATAGGGATTCCTAAATATTCAAAAGATGTAAGTGGACATGCATTTTTATTAAAGTAAGTGTTTTGAAAAATCATTCTTTTGGAAATATGTTAGTTCAAGAAGGAATAAAGGTATTATTGAAAACTAATGTGGTTTAAAATAAATGGATTTGGAAATACATACGAAGGTATGTATATAATTATATATTAAGGTTTTGGTGATATGAAAAGCATTTCTATAGTACTATTAGGAGAATAGAGATCACGGAGAGCAATGGCAAGGAAATGTTGATTTTATAATCAACACCGCAGGCAATGGTTAAGAAAATTTGTTAAGAAATAATAGAGTGGTAACATTATATGTTATTTATAACATTTGGGAATCGTATTAAGATTTTCTCTTAAAATTGAAATTGATATTATGCTTTAGATAGGCTATGAAAAACTATTATAATCTAAGTAAAAACACATAAGTGTAAATACTTAAATAGCCAAATCAATAAAAGCTAATTAGAAGCAAATTTTGAATGTTAAAGAGAGGCAAACTTTTTATGCTTAGAAATAAGCTTAAGTTAAATAAAATGTGAGTTTGAGATTCCATCTCTAATCATAATCAGAATAACAAATTGAGGAAATGACTTTAGGAATAAATTCAACTTTTGAATACTAATTCTGGTATTAAAAGTAGTTGCTTTGTGGAATATACATTATATACATTGACCCACAATTTAAACTTGTTATTGAGAAAAGTAACTATTTAAACTTAACTAGATAAGGGTTTCAAAGTATCATGAAAATTGTATTGATAACTTATATATGTAAATTTGGAATATGGTTTGGGAACTATAAATCTTTTAATAAGAATTTGGAATAACTAAATGTTTTTATATTGAAAGTGAAAAATTAGATTATTTTATCTAAAGATTATCTGTATAGTTGAGGAATAAATGATTTTATGAATTTTAAATGGTAAGTTTGGAAGGAAATATTTATAGATAAAGCATTTTCGAAATAATTTCATATATGATAAATTTATATTTATTTATTTTCAAACTATAAACTTTTGTTGGATCTCTCACTACAAACTCAAAAGGAGAAATTTTTTTGACATCCTTAGTTCTATAATATGTGGAGTTCTGATAATCGATTTAGTATTACCAATTGGTTTAAATGCTCTTGGTAACACTTCATCGAATATTGTACAACTCATTAAATAGAATGTTTGAGTGGAACTTACTAGCCCATTAGCGAATACTCAAATTTCATCAAGTTGTATGGGATGCCTTGGTTAGATTCTTGTGATTGCTATTAGGAAGTATTAAACACTTTAGGGTTGTATTCTCTTTTGGTATTCGGTGGGACTAATAGATCCTTAAGAGAATATAGTCCAGGTTTTCTATTGGTATCCGTAACAAGTGTGGTTTACTAGCATCTAGTAAATGCTTGAAGTTAACCAAGCGGTATGGGACGTTTTGATTAAATTATGTTGATTATTAAAAGTGATAGTATTTGACACTTTAAAGTTTACTATCTTTTGGTGTTCGATGGAACCAATAGATCCTCAAGAGCTATGCTCATGGATTTCTTTACAATCATAAATATATAATAATTGGGATTTCTTTTGTAAAGACTAATCTTCATTTTGAAACGAAATTTATAGTGTAAGACTATAAAGGAAATTTAGTTAAATAACATGAATAATTTAAAATGGGTTATATAATTTGAGCCTTTCAAATTAAAAACCAATTGAAAGTTAATAATTTAGATAGAAATGAATAAGAAGTAAGTTCGAAAATAAAATAATTTGAAACTAGGATTTGTGTGAATTTTTTTTAATTTTTTTTTAAAATTCCATTTGGAAAGAATTTCATGATGAGATAAATTTATATTATGAATCTTGGAATTTAAATAAGAAGAAACCCTAGAATTAATCCACAACTCCAGGGTATGCTTTTGAACATTGAAAATATTAAGTATTTTTAATAGAGAAAATACTTTTAGTAAATTGAGATGTGAAAATTAAGAATCTCTTTCTGGGTTATAACCTTTATTTGATTGAATGAGATTTAAATTTATAAATTTTAATCCTTTAAACAAGTTATAGGAGTAATCTATAGTGCAATCTAAGGATGTGATAACTAAGAAATTTCTGGAAGTTGATATTATAGAAATTTTGGAGAACTTAAAGTAATCATTTGCGTTTATTTCAAATAATTAATAAACAAAACTAAAATTATGATGTGATAAAATCTTAGAAATATATCCAATGATTGTATTCTTGACTTTGGTAGCGCTAGGAGGATCGCGTCTACCTTGATTAAATTTCCCCAATATTAATAGTTTCTAAAGCGGTATCGGTATGGCTCCTTTCGAGACTTTATCTGGGTAACATATCGATCACTCTCTTGTTAGATTAAGTTGGAGAAAAATAGTATCTTAAGTCCAGGATCTATTTGTGAATCTTTTAGAAAGATCATGGAAACTTTTGTTGAAGACCGAATCTCCATTCCTGTTTCTTCCTCGATGAATGACTGGTATTTCAGTCAATTGGGATAATGACTTTTTAATACATATGGGACCTTACCCAACCATTGACCATAGTGGTCCTTTTTGCTTACAGAGTCTCTTTACCTATCCATTTTTCTGGCATTCGTGGTGCCTTTCATGTGTTTCAACCTTGGAAACACATTAGGAATTTTGATTCTATTCTTGACCATAGAATCAGTGTTGCACTTGAAATCTCTGAAAATCTAACTTATGAATAGTACTCTATTTGTTTTGTTACTTGGAGGTTGAATGCCTTCAAGATATTTTCATTTCATTCATCTAAGTCCAACAGGCCGATGATCCTAAGGACTATTCGTGTGGAACTAGAGAGTTCATCGAGCGAACATATCCTATGTATTTTTTTGAGTTCATGGGTGCGGAGTCTCTTATTTTGAGTTATTCCTCGATCATAGCTCAATTTTCTTCGAGATTATCCATTTTTGTAAATTGTTATAAACTTTTCCCTTAAGGAAATTGCAGGGACGCAATTTTTGTAAGAAGGAAAGTCTGTAACAACCTTGGTCGAGATTGCCTAGGAATTAAATCTAAATTATGATTTTAAGATATCTTAATTAATTTTAAGATGAACTTGGAAAATTTATATTTATAATTGTTTCATTTCCAAATTTAAAGTGGATTTGGAATCCGATAAATAAGGAAATTATTAAGATGGTTTTCCAAGTAATGTTGGATAAATTGAGAATTTATTAAATAACAAATTGTATAGTTTTACTCTTATAAATAATAATATAAAAGTAATTTTGAGAAAATGAGATAATGAAATATATGGAAATACTTTTTATTAGTTAGACTGTGAATTTTTCCAAGGTTGTTTATTTATTTATTTAAAAGGAGACATACTGTTTAAAAGGGAAATTTTCAATTAATTGTTTTTATTATTAAAATAATGAGAACTTTTTACTTGTTGAGGTTTTGTAAAATTTGAGAAATCAAAGTATAATAAATAAAATAATGTTTAGGATAGAACATTGTTTATATTAAGTGGAACATAATAAATTAGTAACACTTCCTTAGAAAATTTGCAACACTTTCTTGTTGGGTTTAGAAACAAGCCCTCTTGGCTCATGAAGGAAGAAATATGAAATGAGAAAAGAAACTATGTACAGTTTCTCATTCTCATTTCTCTTACTGTAAAATAGAAAATGCAAATCCTCTTATTTCCATTATCCTAGAAATCCAATTAATCCCCTAAATCAAGATCTTATTCAAAGGGCTTTTTATAATAATTGAAGAAACTAATCAAAGGTAATCTCCTCCATCCCCTTTCTCATCCATTAGAGTTTTATTCTTGGATTTTCAGTTGACTCATGAACGTGCTTTGCTTATTTTCTGAGAATCAACCTAGGGCAATTTACTGAAAGTCATTAACCTAGAGGAATCCGAGTTCATGCCATCAATTCAAGCTTGTATTATGAGTTTATCTCACACTTCTAGACTATGAATGATTGCAAGTTTCTGTTCTGATAATTGGATGAATATAGGTTGATTTGCTCTTAATTAGTCTTGATAACCTTTGAATCATGTTGCCAAATTCTCGATTTTGTTGAAACCCTAACATACGAATCTTTGACTTTGCAAATCATGGTTGTTTATATGGTTGCATGGCTTCACAATTGATACCCTTGGAGTTATAACAACCCTGACTAGGAAAACCACTGTCGTTGGACATCCGGGGTGCTAGGAGCACTGCTTGGAGTTCGGCCCAGGCAGTGTGACCGGTCCACCGGTCATACAAGACCAATGCACAGGTGCCCGACCTAGGCCTGAGCCCTAGGTTGTGTTCTCGTGCTTCCCGATGGGACTGCTTTGCTTGATTCTTGCCCGGTTTCTTCTTATTGATGTGTGCATGTTTAGTTGCCATTTTGTGATGATTTTCAGTACTCGATTTCGGAATTTAAACTCTTGATTTTGGTGTTGCCTTTATTATCCATTTCATTGGTATTTCCGAATTTTTGATTTATGAATTGTTGAATTCATTTGATGTTTTATGCCATAGAGATTGTTCTGTGGATCTTGGGAGTAATACACACTTTTGATGCACATTTTCAACTCATATTTACAAAAGGCTGATTTATAAATCAAACCGTTTTATACAAATCCTTTTAAGTACCAATCTAATATTTATATATATATATAAAGAATTTTAGAAATATATATATATAGACACACTATCTATTCTCATTTACAATGGTTTTAAAAATGATTTGGAGCAATGGTTTGAAAAGTGTACATATATGTATATTTCTGCTATAAATCAATATTTTTTGAAATGGTTTCTAAAGAGAAATATTTTCATAAAATTGCACGACATCAATTGAATGTAGAATTGATTTAAGCGGTTAAATAAAACGAGTGGTATGGAATGCTCGTGTTTGTTTTACCGGTTAATTCCTGGACTTGTTCGACCGAACCATTGCAATACATAAGTGGAGTTTTCTATTGTATAGTAAACGTTTGGGTAAACCCATGTGGTATAGGACACGTGGTCGTTGTCTATTCGGTTGCTATTTGGAAGTACATAACACTTTTATCGACGAGTTGATGAGTTGCCTTTGGAGTTTGTAGGACCTGTTCCTATTTGATGTTTTTACATCTTGTACTTATTTCGATGTTTGTAGATCTTGTACCTATCTTGATGTTTATAGGACTTGTTCCTATTTGATGTTTATAGGTCTCGTACCTATCTTAGAGTTTATAGGTCTTGTTCCTATTTCGATGTTTATAGATCTCGTACCAATCTTGATGTTTATAGACTTATACATCTATCTTGGAGTTACATGCATGTAGGTGAATTTATACACTAATCTTGGAGTTTGGCGCCTCCTCCTATTATGAGATTTCTAGATTTCTATTTGTCAGATTTCTAAATTTGATGTTGTTGAATTATCACTTAATCATTTCGGGGATTTGTTGCTTTTAAGAAGCTAACTTGAGTTTAATATTTGGTAATTTGAAGTTATTGATGCATGATTGATATTTGATGACATGTGACTATATTTGAGATCTAGTTCACTTTATATATCATTCTGTAACAACCCGAGTTCTAGTGGGTCTAGATTTTTCGCAAAAATGCTAAAATCCAAGCCCACTGAAGCCCGAGTTGGGTATCTAGTATCCTGCAAATAGGAAAAGATAAATATACCAGAGCTCAAATAAATATCTCACAACGGAACTAACTAAAATATAATAGTTAGTAAATACTCACCAAGGTAATAACACTTTCTAAACAAGTGTCACAAAGCTGGAAAATCTCTGCTATCAATCTAACCTATAGGATGATATGAGGAGGGGGTCGGAACTAAAGTTCTGATGAATAGATAAATTATACACTTCTAAGCATAATTCTACATATACCATTCAATTTCCATTTTCTGTTATATTAGGTTTATTGGGTTTATAATACTCTCGCCTCTGTGCGTGAATCATACCCATCTCCCTAGTAGATTAAGACCTAATAACCAATATATATGTAGCTACATGCCCAAAGATCGCATCGGTCTTAGGTACTACCCATAGTACCTTCCGAATACTCCTCGAAAAGGACTCCATCGTCTTGCTACTAGAGTGTTCTGTAACTACATCTGTAAAGGACAACTTCGTGAGGCCTATAATACAGATGTTCCATCATCTACTATGAAAACGTGAAACTGCATCCGCACTAGCTTATACTAGTGCTCGGACATCCACAATGTACCACCCAGTGCGTACCTTGAGGACTACACGTAATCGTTCTGTCTACTCCCTGAATTCCACCAACAAGGTCTACCTTGTACGGAACTCAATCGGGGATTTTCTATATCTTTAAAGGTCTGCTTCGTTAGGCCTACGATACAGGTATTCTACTTGGTATGTCTCTTTTCTCATCGTGGCTATGGCCCCACGTAGCCCCCCTCCCCTCAACTTATCGAAAGACCTTTCAAGAGCTAAGTGGTTGTGCCCTACTGTAAACAATCTAAACATTCAATTGGTTGTGCCCCTCATCCAATGTCTTGATAGTGAAAGAATCATTGGCATGTTGGTTTAACTCTAGTCTTCCCGAACTCGCTCTGACTGATGATGGTTAATATCCGCATGTGACTATCCTTATGGGTCCTGCCCACTATTGTGAGAAATGCAGATTATGGATCTTAAGGCTAGTATAAACACTAGAGGGGGGGTGAATAGTGTTTTAAGGAATTACTAATTCTTTTCGAGTTTATATTAATTTGAACACAAATGTATGCAATATTCAAACACAGATATGATTACCGATTCAAACACAGATGCAAATATAAAGTAAAAGCAGTAAAGGAAAGAACACACTGGATTTTATACTGGTTCGGAGTTACCCTACATCCAGTCCTGCACACAAGTACGGATTTCCTTTCAAAAGCAATCTTTATAATTACAACCCTCGATTTCAAGGCCACTAGGTACACCACTCTAGATTCACATTCCTCTGGGTAGAGATACTTGATTTTACGGGCAACAAGTTCACTCAATTGATTTCCTAGGCTACAATCACACCTTTTCTCACTTGATTGATTTCCAAAGAAGCCAATAACTCTGAATAGCACTGAGGTCTTGTTGAGATAGTGATATAGAATCAAACCAAAAATGATCTAGTTAAATTCAATGGTGATATCGGCAAAGTTATGGTAAGAATATATATAAAGAAATGTGGAAGAAGAAGAGGAGTAAAAACTAGAAAAATATTATTGAGAATTCGTTGAAAACATCCCCTATTTATAGAAGAACAAAAGCCATGTCCATTCGTGAAAGGTTATGGCGAATAGACACTTCTTTTGAAATTTAAATTTTAGAAACCAACTGCCACTATGTCGACATGGGTATCTTGGGTATGTCGACATCCCAAAG
The DNA here is from genome assembly GCA_030737815.1 of Allium fistulosum. Taxonomy (NCBI): domain Eukaryota; kingdom Viridiplantae; phylum Streptophyta; class Magnoliopsida; order Asparagales; family Amaryllidaceae; genus Allium; species Allium fistulosum. The sequence goes on along the minus strand of CM060904.1, from coordinate 282,753,762 downwards.
GAAATTTTGGTGATTTGTTTTTCTTTGAAAATTACTTCTATCTTATATTAAAACTATTTTAAACTTTATAAATATAATTAACTATAGTTAAAATACATAAGTAAATATAGAGAAAAATATATATATATATATAATTTTACTATAATTTTATATAGTATAAATATTAAATTTATTATTAAAGATGGTTTAAAAATAAGGATAATTTGATTTTGAAAATAAAGATTATTTTGAGGCTAAAAGTATTTAAAATCAGGATAGATGTTTTTGATTCTTTTAAAAGGAAGGATTTGAAATCATTTTGAAAATAAGATAATTTTGTAAAATCATTTGAATAAAAGTTAGTGGATACAAAACAATGTTCCACTAGAGTTTTTGTAGGTTCCATCCTACTTAGGGTTCCATCCCTTTAACGGGCTCGAAGTGGATTCCATTCCACGATTAATTGGATTTTAAGATGCCAGTGCTTTTCTAGGAGTTTTAACAAAATTCCTAATTAAATTACTTATTCTTAAAATCTAGAACTCTTGATAATCCTGATATTCTTGATATTCTTGATACTCATGAGTCTTCAATCTTGATATCTTGAATCTCTATACTGTACAGTCTTCATTCTGGATACCTGCATGGTGAAATCCTGCATATACATATATATCTAAACTATAATATTAGTATTTATATTTTATAATCTTATTCTAAGGTTGTTGTCATCAAAACCATCATCTCAAGGACTAACAATCTCCCCCTTTTTGATGATGACAACCTTTGTTTATAAAATATTACTTCTATCCTAATAACTCCCCCTAAAACTGATAACTCCCCCTTAATCTATGCCTAACTATCCTATTTTATACTTCTCCCCCTTTGTCATCAACAAAAACTAACTCCAAACTATATAACTCCCCCTCATTCTTGTACTAAAGTACATGCATTAATAAACTATACAATGGAGTTTATAATATATAGATTAAGAGATAATTATATTGATAAACATGATAATTAATCAAAGATCATATAAATATCAATGCATATGTATACATGCTTTGTACAACAAATATCAATCCACACCAAATGTAACGACCCAGAATTTCTGTCATTTAAATTCATATATGTTGATTTTAAATATTAACAAGTAAGATTTGTAAGTCGAATAAATTTAATTTCGAATATAGTGATTTAATTGGATAATTAAATCGATAATTAATATTTGAAATTCCAGAAATAATTGGAAATTGGGTTTGATGTGTGTAAAAATGATTTGTAAAGTTAAATTAAATCATATTGAAGTTATAATGATGTTATAGAACTTTTAAAATTGGATTTAAAAGTTAATTTGTGAAAATTGAATATTTTAATATTTAATTGACTAGTGAAAATGACCATTTTTTAAACAGTCTCAGAATTCGACGAAACCAGTTTCATCGGATCCGTAATGTTGAATTATTATAAAGTTTCAAATTTTGTGTCAATCGGATGTACGGTTTATCCAGGGCAAGCCAAAACACCTAGAAATCATTTTAATCGATTTAATTTAAATTTGATCGTTTATTTCCGTAACTCTCACATACGATCGAATTAGCTCCCGAAACATGTTCCATTGTGTTCGGAACGCGGGTAAAAACTTACGAACGTCAGGCGGCACGTGTGATTTGGAGATCGTTTGAAAAAGTCGTTTTAAAATGAATTTAATATTATTTATATACGTATATATATGCGTTAACAAGAGCCAAACCCTAGTTCTTTCTCGTGGCCGCCAGCTTATTGTTTAATGGCCAAAAACGAGTGATCTTCTTCCCTTAAAATCTCTAAATCTATAAACAATTAGCAAAAGTCTTCAACTAGAGAAATGTCGGGCTCGTCGAGAACTCCAGATCCAACGGCTGTGATGGAGAATGGAGTGATGGATCGACAGAAAGGTGCCCATGTTCGTCGCGCGTTTGAGCTCGAAAATCAAGGGATGGAGGCCACCGAGCTACGCGTGGGTCTGGGCGAGGGTGGAGTGGAGTGTGGGCTTCGTGATGGCATGCTCTGATCGACGTCTAGTCGAGTAAAGGTGGAGCGACGTGTAACCCTAGGTGGCGGCTCGTTGGGTTCTTGTTCACGTTCGAAACTGGAACACGCGCGCGTAATTTTCCAGGGAGGAAGAAATAGGAGATGCGTCCATGATCTTCTCCGAGCAAAATGAACGGCAGATGATAGGTTAAGGGTTTTGAAATTCAAAATAAATTTGTAAATTGTTATATATAATTCGTATAAACTTTGAAATAGCATATCTAATGCATACGTTGTCGAAATTCAACGAAACAGGAAGCGTTGGAATCGCAGCGATGAGATATACGCTATAGCATAGATCTGGGCATGTTTGGGGCAAGCGAGAATTTTGGATTAAATCGAACGGTTCGATTTAATTTAAAATTTAAACGTTCGACAAACTCAAGGTGAGAACTTTCTCACTCAATCGAATATTTTGTTTCGATTTAAATTTTAAATAGTTAGATTTAAAATTGTTGATAGTGATGATTGTGATGAATTGGATGATAATTGCTATTTATTGTGTTAAATAGACCCTATATGCCGTATATTAAGCGGAGGTTATTTATTAAAAACATATACCACGATAATTCCACATTGAAGTGGAATTGGTATTATATATGTATTTGGAGTTGATTTCCTGCATTATATAGCGGATGAGACCCTATTGCGCCGCATAATAGCGGATAATATTTATAAATACCATATACCGCGATATTCCAACTCGAAGTGGAATTGGTATTGTGCTAACATATGTGGATGTAGGGAAACAGGTTGGAGGGATCCAACTGGATTCCTCAAACATTTGAATTTATTTCAATGTTGTGTGTTGATTTATTTATAATCGCCGTGTGATTATATTGTGATTGAAATTGTTGACGGCTTTAATTTATCCAGATAAAATTTTGGTATCGTTGGATACCGAAATTAAATAGAAATTTGATTTTCAAAATTTAAGTTGAAAAATTTATCGAAAAATTTATTTTTGATAATTGGATAAATTTGTAAAGGGCTAAAAGATAAAAGTCTTATTTTTGAGCTGTATTGAATTGAATTTCAAATTGTAAGAAAAGAGCTTAATAAATGGATTTCGGAAATATCAATTATAAATTGAAGAATTTATTTGAATTTGGATTTTTAAATAGATTTGAAGAGCTAAAGGAATTTATTTTTAAAAGGAAATAAATTTATAAATGTTGGAAATTGATTTGGTGTTTTGAAATAAATTTGAAAATAAATTTGAAATTAATTGTTTGTTAATTTACTATAACTAGTAAAAATTTATTTATAGAAATTTATTTGATTTAAATTAATCAGATAATTTAATTAATCCTATCTATGGATGTTTGGATTATATTGGATGTTAAATTGTTTGACATTTTTGATGTGTGATGCTTTGTGATATATTCTGATTTGTGTGTGATTTGTGATCTATTTATCTGTGATATATATATCTGTGATCTGTGAATGAAGATAAGCGTTATAATTTATACCGCTTATCAATTATATTATTATATTTGATATGTGATGGTTGAATGTTGTTGCACTATTGTGTTAAACCCGTGGACTACACAATACACACACAAATGTGGATTTCACGTGGAAATCGGTTCAGTCGCATCAATTTTGGAAAAATTGAGTTTTTGAATCCAAAATAGTTTGGAATTGGAATTGGAAGTTTTTGAAAATGAGTTTCAAAAATAAAAGTTATTTTAAATAACTTAATAGAATTGGAATTTAAACGATTTGATTTAAGTTTGAATTCAATATTTTGAAATTGAATTCAATGATTTGGGAATTTTGGTTTAAAAGATTTTATAAGTATAAAAGGTGTTTATATGGGTTTTTAACCATTTAAAATATGGTTTTGGAAATTTAAATGTATATTCAAGTTTTCTACTCGAATGGATTCAACTTGTGTAATTGTAACCAGTTTTTCCCAAAACGAAAACCATCTGTTTTCAAATGATAATAGCTTCCATAAAGTGAAAGGATTTCCAATTTGTATTGAAATATTTCAAGTTGAAATGAAATTGTACATAGTTTGAGAAAAACTATGAATTAACCTTTGTGAAGATGATTAAACTTTATTTTGAAATAAAAGAGTATTTCAAAAGGCGTATCTTTTATATTATAAAAGACTTGAATTGTGAATAGTTTTGAAAGCTATAAATTAAATCTTAAATTAAAGATTTAATGGGTTAATTCAATAAAATGGAAATTCTTTTGAAATCCATGAATGGATCTTTGTGAATGGGGTGAACTTTGTGAATTGAATCTTTTTGTTTAAAAGATTAAAAGTATGGAAATTGTTTAAACCATTGAAGGTTTTTGAAATGAATCTTTTTGTTTAAAAGATTGGAAAATGGTAATTTGTTAAACCATTTGAAGGAAAGGATTTGGGTAATAAGTTGTGAGTTAATTGAAATCCCTATATCCATATGTTTTAAATATTGTGCTCACTATTCGGGTTAGCCGGGAAAAGACCTTTGTGTCATATAACCCATTCCGAATTAGTGATACGACGATATGGATCGTATTGAAGACCGGTGGTGAAGACTGGGTATTTGTGAAAACGATAGAATGACCTATCGATTATCTCTGCACCGTTTGCTACGGTATAGAGATTTCCTTTGTGATGGGAAGTTTTATTGGGATTGTGAATACCCGGATTGCAAGGGCATCTTTTGAAGTGCCTTCAGTTCTGTTCGAACCCGAAACAGACTTGTATGGTTACATGTTTGACATTACATTTTGAGATATAAAGCTGATATCTTTCAAATAATTTTTGTTGGTGGCGGAGAATTTATTCTCTTAGCTTAACACCCTTCTCTAAGACGTACGAGCTCAGAGGTTATGTAGTTGAAATTTATCAGCGATATATTCCCAATTTGGTAATGTGGCATGCTGAGTGTTGTTGTGTGATGATGATTTATTGATCATTTGTGATCAGAGCGTGGCTTTGTGAAAAAGCGTAGCTTTGTGGACAAGACCTCTTCGGACCTCACAACCCGGAAATGGTCGAAACAGGAATGATGCGGCAAGGTTATGAGGGTCGCGCCCTTTAGGGTATGTCATTTCCTTCTGGAAAAAGGTGGTATCATGGTATGGAGCCCAGATACTTAATCATGTGGACACACCTTATTTATTATGTGTGATGTTGGTTACCGAGCGCTCGGATAAAGGTCCCAACGGACCGGGGAATGGCATATTCGTGTAGTAGTTACCTTGCAACAGAGGTAACCCGACCTTGTGTTGGCAGAGATCCGGTTAGGTTCTCGGAACGTCCATCCAGAGGCGATCCCATTGGCAGTAGGAAGTTCCTTAGCCTGACCATTTGTTGGCAAATCCATTTTCCAATACGAACCTTGCACGGTTTTAGTTGTAGAACCTACCATTTACTTATGGTGGCACCCCACTGTTTAGATGGTAGCTATAGTAGGCATACGATACTGGTCGTATGTTGGCTAAGATTAATATTATACTTTCGAAATTTTTCTGCACTATGCACTAATAATAATAATATCGAATTATTTTGCGTAGTAAGCATATTTGACTATCATAAGAAGAAATCTCCTCCAATTCTGTGTTTGCATTGTGTGTGTGGCGGGAGATCTTATGGTAGTTTCATTTTCTAAAAGCAATGCGAACGTCTTTTACTACCTTTGTTGCTATCGTTTTAAAGATAAATAACTGTTTTAGTTCTCACACCAGTCACCATGACTGACCTGGAGTTTATTGTTTCCTTCCTAAACTCTGGGTGCCCACCAATTTCCACACGGGCAGTCTAGAGTCAGGTTATCAGGTCATTCTGGATTCAGGAGATGCTGTGGAGCTCAGTGGCGAGCAGGATGGCGAGGCGTATCACTTGTATATGATATTATTTTTCCGTTGTGTATTCTGTATGAGGACAAGTTTATATAACTGTCCAGTGTTGTATATTGTTGTTGTAAACTCTGATGATGATGTAACGTATAAAATGATATAGTTCTTTGATTTAAAGATTATTCATTTATCTATTATATGTTGTTCCGCTACGAATGTGAGATTCTGATATTGTTCTGTGCTTTCTATTGTTTCTTCTTTCTTTTTCTTCTGTCTTCTTCTACCTCTTCTTTTTCTCCATAACAATTCGGTTTTTCGGCATTCGATTGCTCGGCAGTTGATACAGTGGACGTATTGATGTCGATTTTCGAGCGTCGAAAAGTCGAAAACGTTACATTTGGTATCAGAGCATACGGTTAAGCGATAACTATGGCTCTGTTGGGTATTACTCATTAGAGATAGAGTCAGTAGTACTCTAGAATGAGTGTGAGTGTAATAATAGATACGAGTGCGTATTTGTTAGTGAATATAAAATTGTGTTATATTGTGTTTGCTTATCCGTTGAGCTGTTTGTGAATTTTGGTCGGTATGTGGGATGCCATATTATCGATAGGTGTTTCTAAACACTTAAACGAGGCAAGTCGACATAGTATCATTTTAAATTAGGTAAATGAAATAATTTTACCTCGATTATATTTTGTATATAAAGGAGATAATTTTTCAGAAATTATTGAAGTGTATATAAATTGATTGTTTGGGTGTTGAAAATGTAAGAATATATATATAAGTCAATAAAAGTTGTTTGAATAAATTATATAAAAGCAACAATTGTGAAATAATCTTGTATAAGTAAAGAAAAATAGTGAAATTATATGATAAAAAGATTTATAAATAAAAGGAAAATTTTGAAATAATATTAAGCACTGAATTCACTAGTGTTGCTGGGAAATAATAAGGGTGATGACTGCAGCATCATCAGTATCATTTTCAAGTTTCTGTGTGATGGATTTGCTACCATAATAAATTGGAAATTGAAGTTTTGTTGTGATAAACAAAATTTTAAATTAAAATCCAAATTGAAATTGATAAATATAAGTAAAATGAGTTTTATACTTATAATATGATTTGGAAGTTAAATGAATAAGCTGTATAACTTATAAAATGAATGAATATAAGTGAAACCAAATGTAAAACAAATGGTTAAACAATTTTGTTAAGAAAAACAAAAATCTGAATTGTATTTATAAGTGGAAATTTAAGTTAAGTTAAACAAATGATGTTTAATTGGAATATAACTTAAGTGATGTTGAATGAAGTTGATTTTGATATCAAAGTAAATTAATAAAGTGAATTAATGAAATGAAGTCATTAAATGGATTTAAACCTGAGTTATATAAAATGAAATTCAACTTCATTTGTAAAATGAATTAGCAATTGAATTAATAAATGGATTGAATGTTAATCAATCGAATGTGAATAAATTGATATGGAATAATGAATGTAAGTGTTAATTCATTAAAGCTAATAAATCGGAAGTTGAATAATTGAATGAAAATCAATAGAATATTAAACCAATTGGAATTAAAAGTGTTGAACCAAATTGAATGTAAGTAATGTAAATTTAATAATTTGGTTGTGTTGAATATACATTGGTTGTTATATGATTGTTGGTTGATTGTATATAGTATAATTCATTAAGTGTTAATGAAATTGAATTGAAGAAAAAAAATTGAAAGCTATGTAATTGGATTTAAATTGAAAGTGAACCAACTTGAATTTAAATTAGTGAATGTAAACTAATTGAAAATGAATAAATGAATGTCGTTGTATATGAATTGGTTGTAAACAATTGCAAGTAATGTTGAAATTATATAAGTTGCTTATAAACCTTGTTTAATATGCATTTCTTTTAATATGCATATGTTGTAGTTGTTTAAAAGAGTAAATTGTTAATAACTTTATATATATGTCACTTACATGTTTAAATTGAGTAAGTACAGGTACCGGTGCTACCGTTCGGTTGGATTTGGTTGCGCTAAAATGATAAATAAATAACAGCTTTGCTAAAAAATGCTAAAAAGGTACGCCTACGCAATAAAAATAGGAAATATGAACTGTTTTTCTGCTTTTTCCGACCATGTGGGTCGATGTATACATATTTATTTCTATTGTGATCCTACTATGATCGAACCACGCAAAGGAGACGCTGGCGAATTTTTCGGAAAATTTAAGGCGCTAGAAAAAAAATTTGAAAAGTTTTTGGAAAATTTTTGTTAAATGAGAGTCAATTTCCAAATTGAAATGAAAGAGTAGGAATTGAACTAGAAAATGGAAATCATTGTTTTGGTTGAAGTTAAAGGTTTTGGAAAAGGTGAATATAAAAATTTTCACGAAGTGGATTTTTGAAAAGTTAATGAATTTGGGGCATTTTTCTTACTTTGCAATTTCGAGGACGAAATTCTTTTAAGGGGGGAAGTTTGTAACGACCCAGAATTTCTGTCATTTGAAATTCATATATTTAATAGATTTTAAATATTAACAAGTAAGATTTGTAAGTCGAATAAATTTAATTTCGAATATAGTGATTTAATTGGATAATTAAATCAATAATTAATATTTGAAATTCCAAAAATAATTGGAAATTGGGTTTGATGTGTGTAAAAATGATTTGTAAAGTTATATTAAATCATATTGGAGTTATAATGATGTTATAGAACTTTTAAAATTGGATTTAAAAGTTAATTTGTGAAAATTGAATATTTTAATATTTAATTGACTAGTGAAAATGACCATTTTTCAAACAGTCTTGGATTTTGACGAAACCAGTTTCATCGGATCCATAATGTTGAATTATTATAAGGTTTCAAATTTCGTGTCAATCGGATGTATGGTTTGTCCGGGGCAAGCCAAAACTCCTAGAAATCGTTTTAATCTATTTAATTTAAATTTGATCGTTTATTTCTGTAACTCTCACATACGATCGAATTAGCTCCCGAAACATATTCCATTGTGTTCGGAACGCGGGTAAAACCTAACGAACGCCAGGCGGCACGTGTGATTTGGAGATCGTTTGAAAAAGTCGTTTTAAAATGAATTTAATATTATTTATATACGTATATATATGCGTTAACAAGAGCCAAACCCTAGTTCTTTCTCGCGGCCGCCAGCGTATTGTTTAATGGCCGAAAACGAGTGATCTTCTTCCCTCAAAATCTCCAAATCTATAAACAATTAGCGAAAGTCTTCAACTAGAGAAATGTCGGGCTCGTCGAGAACTCCAGATCCAACGGCTGTGATGGAGAATGGAGTGATGGATCGACAGAAAGGTACCCGCGTTCGTCGCGCATTTGAGCTCGAAAATCAAGGGTTGGAGGCCACCGAGCTTCGCGTGGGTCTGGGCGAGGGTGGAGGGGAGTGTGGGCTTCGTGATGGCATGCTCTGATCGACGTCTAGTCGAGTAAAGGTGGAGCGACGTGTAACCTTTAGGGTATGTCATTTCCTTCTGGAAAAGGGTGGTATCATGGTATGGAGCCCAGATACTTAATCATGTGGACACACCTTATTTATTATGTGTGATGTTGGTTACCGAGCGCTCGGATAAAGGTCCCAACGGACCGGGGAATGGCATATTCGTGTAGTAGTTACCTTGCAACAGAGGTAACCCGACCTTGTGTTGGCAGAGATCCGGTTAGGTTCTCGGGACGTCCATCCAGAGGCGATCCCATTGGCAGTAGGAAGTTCTTTAGCCTGACCATTTGTTGGCAAATCCATTTTCCAATACGAACCTTGTACGGTTTTAGTTGTAGAACCTGCCATTTACTTATGGTGGCGCCCCACTGTTTAGATGGTAGCTATAGTAGGCATATGATACTGGTCGTATGTTGGCTAAGATTAATATTATACTTTCGAAATGTTTTCTGCACTATGCACTAATAATAATAATATCGAATGATTTTGCGTAGTAAGCATATTTGACTATCATAAGAAGAAATCTCCTCCAATTCTGCGTTTGCATTGTGTGTGTGGCGGGAGATCTTATGGTAGTTTCATTTTCTAAAAGCATTGCGAACGTCTTTTACTACCTTTGTTGTTGTTGTTTTAAAGATAAATAATTATTTTAGTTCTCACACCAGTCACCATGACTGACCTGGAGTTTATTGTTTCCTTCCTAAACTCTGGGTGCCCACCAATTTCCACACGGGCAGTCTAGAGTCAGGTTATCAGGTCATTCTGGATTCAGGAGATGCTGTGGAGCTCAGTGGCGAGCTGGATGGCGAGGCGTATCACTTGTATATGATATTATTTTTCCGTTGTGTATTCTGTATGAGGACAAGTTTATATAACTGTCCAGTGTTGTATATTGTTGTCGTAAACTCTAATGATGATGTAATGTATAAAATGATATAGTTCTTTGATTTAAAGATTATTCATTTATCTATTATATGTTATTCCGCTGCGAATGTGAGATTCTGATATTGTTCTGTGTTTTCTGTTGTTTCTTCTTTCTTTTTCTTCTGTCTTCTTCTACCTCTTCTTTTTCTCCATAACAATTCGGTTTTCCGGCATTCGATTGCTCGGCAGTTGATACAGTGGACGTATTGATGTCGATTTTCGAGCGTCGAAAAGTCGACAACGTTACACAAAATATCAATCCATATCAAATCAAATCAAAACAAATGAAATCAAATCAATCAAAGCAAACAATTCAAATCAAATAAAGCAATCAAATCAAACATTACGAGGAACTTCCACCCATCCTTCTTCCCTAAAAATAGGGTCTGCTTTAATGCCATCCCAATTTTCATTGTCGTTAGTGAGAGAGACTGGAGGATGTGCTTCGTTATCATCCTTGTGCAGGGAGGAAATCATCCATCGTATTGCATTGAAATGCCTTTCTTGCTCCTTGATCATCTGCATTTGACTCAACTCTAAGTGTCGCTGGTTACGAAGAATGAACGAAAGAATATTCTTAAAAGAATTAAGAGTTTCTTCAAGATTTTCGGTTAAATTATGAATTGGATTGTCCATATTTTAGTTTGAGAGAAGAATGATAGACAAAGTAGATAAGAAATAATATTGAGTGATGAATTCTGGAAGAAATAGGTATTTATAGGTGTAGAAATTCGTTTGAAATAAATAGACATAAGGTAGTTATTCAAATTTCAAATTTAAAATGAAATGTCATTTCTGACCAGTACATGTCGACATGGTCATAGGGGGGATGTCGACATGGTGCAGTGAATTTTGATGGCTTATTTTGATTTTGTGAATAATTGTGTATATATATATTTATATAATATACTAACATTTATTCTGGAGATAAGATAAGCTAGATAACAGAAAAAGGAATTCAATTTCATTGCATAATAGAGTGATACAATGATTAATCATAAAGAACTACATGAACATTAAAACAAACTAAACTAATACAACATGAAATGAAAAGATAGAACTAGTTAGAGGATGATGAAGATGAAGATAATCCAAGCTTCTTGCTTGCTTTGGAAATAAACTTGTTCATCTTGGATGAAATTTTATCCAACTTCTTACTAACGGATCGTTTAAGAATCCGTTGATTCTCAACAATGGTCTTTTGGTTTTTGAGAAGAGTTTTGTTGGTTGGATTAGGAGGATAGTCAATACTTTCCAAGGATGTTTCACCTTCTTCTTCTCATTCTATTTCCATTTCATCCCATTCTTCTTCTTCTTCCTCTTCCTCCTCTTCCATCTCTTCATGAGCCAAACGCTCTTCCTTTTCGGCAATAGTCTCATAAGGTTGAAAAACAAATGGAATTTTCATAAGAGAAATATTTGAGTGATTGAAAACCTTTCTTGAAACAAATTCTTCTCCTTTGAAATCTACTCCAAAATAGTTAAAAATCCAAGTGAGATAGATTCCATGATCCAATGTATTCTCACCCATTTCAAGATTTTTGGGACGAAGTTCATCCAAAATAACTTGCGCCCAATTAACATCATAATTTCCAAAATTAGTAAAAGGTGCTTTGCAAACTTTTGAAGTAGGATTGTTAAAATTCCCCGATCTTGGGGTCAAAGTATGTTGTAAAAGAAGATTAACAATTCTAGCTTTTGGTCGAAAGTTTCAATTTTTGAGTTCAAAATAATTTTTTCCTTCAAAAATGTGATGAAACGTCTCACGGTCATTTTCATCAATATTAAAACTAGAAAGATCCATTCCCGTATTCTTGCAATTGAGAATGGCACCCAAAAGATCACAATTTAAAACGATTCTAGTGCCTTTGACACTACTCCAAATTTCATCATCGTTTCCATTATAAAATCCTCGATTAAGATTTGCATAGAAAATTTTAACAAGATTTGGATAGCAAACAAAATCATTTTGAGAAGCATCAATAAGACTGAGAACATGATTATTTGCAAAAAGAGAATCAATTTCACAAGTAGAAAAATCTTGAAATAAAGCAAACTTTCCGGGATGGACTTTTCATAGTTAGCATAATTGATGTATGCTTTTATGGCCTCCGGATCATTGAAGAGTTGCTCTTTTATCTTCTGGAAATTCTCATGGTGGAAGGGTTGCTTGAAGAAGCCATTAGAGTAGAGAGTAGAGAGCTTGAAGTTTTGAAGAGAGAGTTTGTATTTGAAAATGAAAGTGAAAAGATGTGATAAAAGATGGTGAATAAATAGATTCTCAAAGGACATACTCTCTGGTCAAAAGATGCCTTTTCAGAGAATTGAATGAAGTGAAAAGGTGGAGGGAAATTCAACCATTTGAATTCAAATTTTGAATTTCAAATTATGTACCCATGTCGACATCATGATAGGGACCATGTCGACATGTGTCTTTGAATTTCTATAATTTATTTTTCATAAGAATTCTAATATATATATATATATATATATTCTTATTATTTTTAATGTCTATATATATATCTGGAATATTATTATTATATTCCATAAAATATTATGATACTAATAAAAATAAAAATAAAAATATAATAAGATAATAATAAAAATGAAATTTTAAATTTCAAACAACACACCAATTCAAAATCAATCCATCAAGGAATCAATTCTAAGCATGCAATTTCAACCAATTGTATTGTAAATGTGTACCTTTTTCTGAGTCCGTTTCTTTGAATTCATTGGAGTCGTGAACTGTCGTGAAACACATATTTGAATTATCTGTCTTTTGATCATCATCGCTTGAAGACGAGTCTGATTCATCTAGAGTAGCAGTAAAAGCACATTTTCATTTCTTTACGGAATCATTGTTTATAGGAAGATTTTGCTTATCTGGATACGGAAAATCTCTTTTGATATGGCCTGATTCGTCACATTTGAAGCATTTGATATTGTTTGGCACTACATTCTGATTTCCAACGTTCTTATAGTTGTTTCTCTTGAGATTATTTATCTTTCTGTATTTCAGGAATTTCCAAAAATTCTTGGTCATAAAGGCTATCTCTTTATCATTATCGTTGTTTGAGTTTGATCCATCGGTTAATGCATTGAATGCCATTGATTTCTTTTCAAATGCTTTACTTTCTCTTCTCCCAATCATTTGGACTTCAAACGACATTAGATTTTCAATTAATTCTTCTATCTTTAAGGTACTGATGTCATTTTCCTCTTCGATCGCAAGTGTTTTTTGATCCCATTCTTGAGTAAGAGAATTTAAGATTTTTCTGACTTGATCTTCTTCCGAAAATACATTTCCCAAGGATATTAGAGAATGCATAATATCCTGAAATCTACTATACATATCTGGAATAGACTCATTAGGATTCATTTTAAATAATTGAAACTGATTTGTGAGCATGGAAATTTTGGTCTATTTACCTTTGCTTGTTCCTTCTTGAGTAACTTGCAAAGTTTTCCAGATTTCATATGCAGACTTACAAACTAACACTCTATTAAATTCATTCCTATCAAGTGAACAAAACAGAATATTCATAGCTTTAGAGTTATTTTGTGCAACTGTCTTTTGCTCAGCAGTCCATTGTGCAAAATTAGTTGTGGGTTCAAAATATTCACTCTGTGTGATATTCCAAGCGTCTAGTCCTACTGATTGTAAATATATTTTCATCCTACATGCCCAATATGCATAGTTACTGCCATTAAAAAGTGGTGGTCTGGCAGTAGACTGACCTTCTACAAATGAACTAGCGTTGGTAGTAACAGCAGTACTAGCGTTGGTAGCCATTTTGAAAATTTTCAAAATTCAGATTATGAAACTTTGAAAACCTTGCTCTGATACCAAATGTGAGAAATGCGGATTACGGATCTTAAGGCTAGTATAAACACTAGAGGGGGTGAATAGTGTATTAAAGAATTACTAATTCTTTTCGAGTTTATATTAATTTGAACACAAATGTATGCAATATTCGGACATAGATATGATCACAGATTCAAACACAGTTGCAAATATAAAGTTAAAGCAGTAAAGGAAAGAAAACACCGGATTTTATACTGGTTCGAAGTTACCCTACATCTAGTCCCGCACACAAGTGCAGATTTCCTTTCAAAAGCAATCTTTACAATTACAACCCACGATTTCAAGGCCACGAGGTACACCACTCCAGATTCACAATCCTATGGGTAGAGATACTTGATTTTACGGGCAAAAAGTTCACCCAATTGATTTCCTAGGATACAATCGCACCTTTTCTCATTTGATTGATTTCCAAGGCTACAATCACACCTTTTCTCACTTGATTGATTTCCAAGGCTACAATCACACCTTTTCTCACTTGATTGATTTCCAAAGAAGCCTATAACTCTGAATAGCACTGAGGTCTTGTTGAGATAGTGATATAGAATCAAACCAAAAATGATCTAGTTAAATTCAATGGTGATTTCGGCTGGTAAGAATATATATAAAGAAATGTGGAAAAAGAAGAGGAGTGAAAACCAGAAAAATATTATTGAAAATTCGTTGAAAACATCCCCTGTTTATAGAAGAACAACAGCCATGTCCATTCGTGAAAGGTTATGGCGAATAGACACTTCTTTTGAAATTCATATTTTTGAAACCAACTGCCACTATGTCGACATGGGTATCTTCGGTATGTCGACATCCCAAAGGAAATTTTGGTGATTTGTTTTTCTTTGAAAATTACTTCTATCTTATATTAAAACTATTTTAAACTTTATAAATATAATTAACTATAGTTAAAATACATAAGTAAATATAGTGAATAATATATATAAAATTTTACTATAATTTTATATTTAAATCTAAGTATAAATATTAAATTTATTATTAAAGATAGTTTAAAAAGAAGGATAATTTGATTTTGAAAATAAAGATTATTTTGAGGCTAAAAGTATTTAAAATCAGGATAGATGTTTTTGATTCTTTTAAAAGGAAGGTTTTGAAATCATTTTGAAAACAAGATAATTTTGTAAAATCATTTGAATAAAAGTTAGCGGATACAAAACAATGTTCCACTAGATTTTTCGTAGGTTCCATCCTACTTAGGGTTCCATCCCTTTAACAGGCTCGAAGTGGATTCCATTCCACGACTAAATTGGATTTTAAGATGCCAGTGCTTTTCTAGGAGTTTTAACAAAATTCCTAATTAAATTACTTATTCTTGAAATCTTCAACTCTTGATAATCTTGCTATTCTTGATATTCTTGATACTCATGAGTCTTCAATCTTGATATCTTGAATCTCTATACTGTACAGTCTTCATTCTTGATACCTGCATGGTTAAATCCTGCATATACATATATATCTAAACTATAATATTAGTATTTATATTTTATAATCTTATTCTAAGGTTGTTGTCATCAAAACCATCATCTCAAGGACTAACAGCTATAACCTACTCGCAAACTAGAGTACGGTGTCATACGAATATCCTACTCCATCATCAACCATTTGAGTGCCTACAAAGGTCTGCTTCACTAAAACTGCAATGCAAAAGCAATCAATGCATATTCTCTTGATGGAACACCTACAAACCTGTCTCCAGGGGTGCAGCTTCGTTAGGCCTACCCTAGAGGGCCATCCTAGAGTATCCTTGTAACACCCCGCATTTTTCGATAATTAAATAATCAAATAATTATGAACAGTGAAAATAAGAATTTTTGGAATTGTCAGAATTTGGCCTTGAAACTTATTCTATTATGTTCATGACGATTTTCTGATCAATTTACATATATAATATGTCTCGAACGGAGTTCATATGAAAATTTTAATAACGTTCGAAACTTTGTAGCAAGAAATAATTATACATGTAAATGTACATAAATATATTTGTTATAAATAAATATATGTGCGTATGAAATTATAGACATAACGCACATTTGAATTTTAAAATAGATGCGCATCATAAAGGCAATTAATTAACATTGCCATCATAAACAAAATTAATTGATATCAGGCAATTAATTAACATTAGCAGGCAATATAATCAAATCAGCTATTGGAGGAAATTAATTTACATTAATTGGTCACATGTTAAATTCAAAATAGACAAGTTTTATATTTGGAAATTAACCAAGCAATGGATGGTGATTAATTAGAATAAACAAGCAACGTTAAAAATGTTAAACGTTTATAATTTATAATGTTTAAAAGTTAACGTTTATAAATAACACTTAATAAAACAAATAAGGCATGTTTAAAATCCAAAATAGACGTGTGTTATAAAGAGCATTAAATCAGAGAATTAATGAGAGTTAATTAGAATGAATATGCAATGGTTAAAAGTTAACGTTTAATAATTTTATTTTTCGTGCAATCTTGAGCGTTGTTTTCTGGATCCAACGCTTCACAGCAAGCCTATGACGTGGTGACTCCAAATTCAATCAAAAAATCCAACGGTCTGAGATCCCCAAACTCCACTATAAATAGGACCTTAGGCCTAGCTATTTTCTCACAATCAGATTTTCTCCCAATCGGGTTCATTGCCTAAGGGTGAACCCTAAATAGAAAATATTTATAGGGAGAAGATCTTCTCAATAAAAATATTAGACACCTTAGAAGGGGATCCAGGAAGGCCATGGAGTGAAGCTAAGGATGACTTGTGATTGGATTTAAATTATAAATCTTTTACGTTTATGATATTTTATCGTTAGATTCCCTTTTAATTATTTTAATTCAGCATTTATTTCAGTAATTAGTTCTACTAATTTGCTATAACTGTAAATTTTAAGAGAACTTATATTTAATTATTATTTATGTGGAAAAGAAAGATAGTAATCCAATTAAATATGAATAATATTAGGTTTAACAGTTATAAAGAAAGGCATAAGCCTAAAAGCAAGAAATTTACAGTTATTTACAGTTATTTGCTGTTATTTACATCTATTTATGTTGGAATTTAGCCCGTAAATATTAGTTCTTTTTATTCCTTTTTACGCGAATAAAATAGTAAATGAGAAGAATTCGCAAATATGGACTAAAATAAAGAAACACCAGGTTTACACAAATTAGATGTAAAATAAGAAAAACTGAAATAAAAGGAGGAAAAGTGGAAATTTACCGTAAATCATGCTAAAAAGGGAGAAATAAATTGATTTGGAAGTTAGTAATAAATTAGTTCGTTGGTTTATAAAAGAGAATACATTTCCATAGTTTAATATTACAAAAATAACGATAAACGTAATTGCAAGAATAAAAGAAAGAAAAAGGGAATCGATGTAAAATAGAGACATTTCTATATTTTACCATACCCAATAGTTAAAGAAAGAAATTTCTTGCAATTACGAGTTATTATTTATGGCATTGGTTAGTATTAAAATATGAAAATAGATTTTTAGCACAGTTTTTGTAACCAACCAAAAAGAATAGAACTACTTCTATGAATAAAAGAGAATAACTTGAAGGATTAGAGAAATTAAAGAAGAAGAAGTAACCAAGTTAATTATTTGACAAGGCTAGAAACGATAAATAGAAATGTGCATAATCTGCATTTACTGCGCAGATAATCTGCATAATCTGCATTTGATAGTCGGATATAATCCCAAGCCAAGATTGTCATATAATATAAGAGAACTAAAGAGAATTCAATATCATAATAAGAGAAGACATACTAGAATAGAAAAGTGATACTTGCAATTACATTTAATAAATGTAAATTATAAAAGAATATAGAAGCAACAACTGCAAGTATAATTATAACATAGGTTATAATTAAAGATAACAGAAGAGGGTTATTTTAAGACTTACACTAAATTAATAAGCAAACATAGAAACAAGGCCCATACCAACAGCATTTCCTTTCAGTCAGGAACTGATGGTCTCACAATAGTTAGGTGAGGCTGGGACAAGCTTATGCTGATTAGGGTAAATAAGTAGCCAGCAGAATAAGAAAAATAAACTAAACACAGAATAAAAGATTAGACATAGGGTCTAATAAAATAGTAAGATGCGTTTGGAGCAGCCCAAAGGATGAAGAGCCTAACAAAGCAGTTCATCATAGATTTTTAAGCATAGAAGAAGCACGTCCAACTTAGTTATTTTGGGCTAGAAGGAAGTACAAGACTTCAACGGAACGTGAGGGTATTCTAGGATGCCCTCTGCGGTAGGCATAACGAAGCAGTCCCTCGGAGGTAGGTCTATAGGTGTTCCATCAAGAGAGTATGCCTTGACTGCTTTTGCATGGAAGGACCATTGTAGGCAGTCAAAAGGGTTGATGTTTGGAGTAGGATGTCCGTATGACACCGTACTCTGACTTGCGAGTAGGTTTTAGCGGATAGGACCCAAAAGGATTGTCGCATGAGGATATCAGGCCAGCATTAAACCAAAAAGCGAGTTTGAGAAAGACTAGAGTTAAACCAAAAGTCCAATGATTCTTTCACTATCGAGACATTGGATGAGGGGCACAGCCAATTGGATGTTTAGATTGTTTGCAGTATGGCACAACCACTTAGCTCTTTAAAGGTCTTTCGATTAGTTGAGGGGTGGCTGCGTAGGGCCATAGCTACGATAAGAAAAGAGACAGCCTAAGTAGAATATCTGTATTGTAAGCCTAACGAAGCAGTCCTTTATAGATATAGAAAATCCCCGACTAAGTTCTGTACAATGTAGACCTTGTTAAGTGAGATTCAGGGAGTAGACAGAACGATTATGTATAGTCCTCAAGGTATGCACTGGGTGGTACATTGTGGATGTCCGAGCATTAGCATAGACTAGTGTAGACATAGTTTTATGTTTTCATAGTAGATGATTGAACATCTGTATTGTAGGCCTTACGAAGCAGTCCTTTACAGATGTAGTCACAGAACGCTCTAGGAGCAAGATGATGGAGTCCTTTGCGAGGAGGATACAGAAGGTACTATGGGTAGTACCTAGGACCGATGCGGTCATTTGGAATATAGCTACATATTTATTAGTTATTAGGTTTTAATCTACTAGGGAGTAGATGCGTACGATTCACGCACAGAGGCGAGAGTGTTATGAACCCAATAAACCAAATATAACAGTAAATGGAAATAAAACAGTATATGTAGAATTAAGCTTAGAAGAGTATAATTTGTCCATTCACCCGAAATTTAGTTCTGACCCCCTCCTCGAAACATCCTATAGGTTAGGTAGATGGTAGAGACTTTTCAGCTTTGAGACACTTGTTTAGAAAGTGTTATTATATTGGTGAGTATTTACTTACTATTATATTTTAGTCAGTTTCGCTGTGAGATATTTAATTGAGCTCTGTTATATTTATCTTTGCCTATTTGTAGAATACTAGAAACCCAACACGGGCTTCAGTGGGCTTGGATTTTAGCATTTTTGCAAAAAATCCGGAACCACTGGAATTCGGGTTTTTACAATCCTCATGTCTCGTTAAAGTCTCGTACTTCCTTCTAGCCCAAAATAACTAAGTTGGACGTGCTCTTTCTATACTAAAAATCTGCGATGAACTGCTTCATTAGGCTCTTTATCCATATTCCCTTCGGGCTTCTCCAAACGCACTTTACCATTTTATTAGAACCTACATCTAATCTTTTATTATGCATTTAGTTTACTTTTCTTATTCTGTTGGCTACTTATTTACCCTAATCAGCATGCCCAGCTCCACCCATGTGTGAGACCATCAGTCCTAGACCTGAAAGGGAATGCTGCTGGTACGGGCCACTTCTATTATTTTTGCTTATTAACTTAATCCAAGATCTAAGTTTGATAAAATAAGCCTCTTCTATTTCTTTCTTTTTAATTATAACCTACGTGTTACAATTATACTTGCAATTGTCACTTTTATATTCTTTTATTTTTTTTATAAGCTACACGTTATAAATGTAATTGCAAGTGTCTCTTTTCTATTCTAGTCTGTCTTCTTTTATCATGATACTAAATTCACTTTAGCTCTCTTATATTATATGACAGCCATAGCTTGGGACTACGTCTAACTATCACAAATTACTTATCATAATAACTTCTTTACTTTTTATTCTACTATCTGCACAGTAAATGCAGATCTAGTCATATTTTCTGTTTATTATTTCTAGTCTTGTTAAATATTTAACTTGATTATTCCCTCTTCTTTAATTTCTTTAATGCTTCACGTTATTCTCTTTTATTCTAGGAAGTAGTTCTATTCTATTTGGTTGGTTACAAAAACTATACTAAAATTCATTTCCATATTTTAATACTAAATAATGCCATAAACAATAACTCGTAACTTCAAGATATTTCTTTTATTGTTCCTTTAATTGTTGGATAATGCAAAATACAGTAATGTCTCTATTTTGCACTAATTCCATTTTTTTGCTTTTATTCTTGCAATTACGTGTAACAACCCTGTATTTTGTGATTATTTTAATTATATATTTTAATTATTTTAAATTGAATTTCCTGATTTGAAAACTTTATTTTATTTATTAAAATGGATAAATTTTGTTATTTTAAATATAAATTTTGATTTTGATGTGAATTAGAATTCCAAACAGGACTAAATAGAATATTTTCCAAAAAGTGAATTTTTGGTCAATATGATCAAACTTTGAATTTAAAATTTAAAATTTTGAAAGTTTGAAAATTTGAATTTTATCTTTTATTATGAAAGTAAATAAAATTTTAAGAATACTGCTTTTCATTTCATTGAAATCTGATTTATATTGTGAAAGTTATGCCTTTTTAACTATTGTGTGAAATTTGCTGTATTTAACAAAATTGATTATTTTAAATTATAAAAATAATATTTTATTTGTTCATGTAATGTTCTAATTTATATTTATAAGGGTAAAATAACATGTTATGTATATATTTTGGTTTTAAAACAGTTTTTCAAAGTGTAATCGACATTTTCCAATGTGAGTTGTATTCTGTTTATAATTTCTAATTTCCAGTTTCATTTAATTAAAGAAATTCTTTGTTTATTTTCTATTTTCTTAAGACTTTATTTTATTTTCATTTACATTTAATTTTTTTCAGCATTTATTTTATTTTATTTGACTTTTATTTGGTTTAGAAGTAAAGTTATAATTTTTCTTAATCTAGTGATATTCTATTTGCAATTTTTAAGTCCTATTTTGAATTTTTAAACAATTTCTTTAATTCTTTTTCTAATTTCTCTAAATTTAATTATTTATTCCATTTTGAAAATATAAATGAATTATTTTACTTCACTTTTTTTTTAAAATATTTTTAAAATGAAGTAGATATTTTTCTAAAGCTAGTGATGATTTATTTGTAATTTTTGAACCCTGTTTCCAATTTTTAAGCAATTTCTTTAAATGTTTTTCTATTTTCTTTAAATTTAATTATTTATTTTCATTTTATTTTTACTTTGTTTCAGTTTTAAAACTCATTTACTATATTTTCATTGGTCTTTATTTAATTAAAAAGAATGGAAAATTGAGGAGACAAAAAGCTTTAACCTAAGATCTTTCATTTGCCTAAAACTTTTCAATTTCCTTAACTCTTCATTAATTCCTTGTTTGGCCGTGCATTTTGTTTGTTGCTCTGTATTCCTCATTTGATTTCCATGAAAATAATCAATATCTCATTTTCATTCACGGCTTCAAACATTTTGGTAATGTCTTCCTCCTTCTTTTTCTTCTTTTCTTCATTTTTTTCATGTATTTTGCCTTGTTTCTCCCCTAGTTTTGCTTGGCCTCCTCTTGATTGTCACGGCCACCACCTCCACCATAGCTTCCTTGCCACCACCACTACCTACCCCTCAGGTCTTGACCATGGCTGAGACTCCCATGAACCAAAAATCCACAAAAATCCAACCTATGCCTAAAAACTATGCTAGTTTGAGCCTTATTGCTCCATCACTCCTTTGTTCACCACCACCACCACCTTAGGCCGCCACCACCATCATTGTCCAAACCTCCTCTCATCACTCCAGCCCCTGACCTGACCCACACTCCACTGGCCTACCCCTAACCACCCATGGCCGAGCCTAAATTTGACCAAATCTCCACTAGTTTTCCTAGAAACCCCTTCACCATCACTAGTTGTAACTTCCACCACTTGTTTAGCCTTGTAGCCTTACCTTTTCCAGACCCATACCTGATCCAAATCAAGTACAAATCTGACCTAATTGATCCCCTAGGTTGTAACGACCCGGTATTTTCAACCATTCGCATCCATTATAAGTGTATAGGTAGACACTCATGCCGAAATTGAATTGCTCAAAATACCGCGTTGTAAATAAAAATTTGGCAAATCTCAGAATATACAGTAAATAAATATAATCACAGATCACAGACACAGAGTAAAATAATGCAGCGGAAGTAAAAGAAATAGTAGTTCATGAAGCTACTATATAAATATATCAGAGTACATAAGATACAATAAAAGAAATAGAGTACAACGGAAGTATAAATAAGATAACCAAGTACAAGCTGAACAGAGCAACATAACTGAAGTCGATAGAACAAGACTAGCAGATAATCTCCAGCGATTCAAATCTCCAGAAGGTGGAAATCCAAATCTGTGAATACTCAGGCTGACCCGAGCGTAAAGCAAAACACAAACACTCGAGTCAGGACAATATATACTTATATAATATAAACCAACTCAAGTGAACTGTAATAAGGTACAAGTAACTTAAAGAATGCTTGGGACCGCCCATTCTTTAAGGATCCGTTAAACTATCTACTATGTAGTAATATTCGCTATTATAATAATGTCTAATCAGTAAAGTATAATCATATAGAAAATAGCGTTAAGGGGATGGAGAACCTTAACGCGGTCGGATCTTAAAATCATAATCGTAGTAAAGCTCGATATGGTAGGTGACACGGCACAACTAGGCAATGCCAGGGTAGATATACCAATTACGCATCCGGACTAGTGGTGACGCATAGCAGCCACTACCGCCCACCTCGAACAACACTCCCAATCAAGGGTGGCCACCAAATCAATCACAAGTAATAGAATGGTATCGAAGAAGTGTGTCCGATAAGAGGTGCTACCTCCTTGGTCCGTCAATCGCTCCTGTTTTAGCCACCTTATGCCAACTCACGGGAGTTGGGTCCACGTAACATACCTTAAGAACGTCGCCACCATCCTACTTCATTCTGGAATCTCCACCGCGTACACAGTTGTCAAAGTGGTTTTCGGTATCGACAGAGAGTATGTCCATATCCGATCCCGGTCTCTTTAACAACCAATCGTTATTATAACCCGTGGTTATAACTTTTAAAACAATACTTTACTTCAAAATAAAATATCATTTCAAAACCATATATTTATCAAAATAAAGATTAAATCAATTCCAAACCATTTCCTTATATTTAAAATATCATATCATTTCAAAACTTCATTTCAAATCATTTCAATATATCAAAATATCATATCTTTCCAAAACTTCATTTCAAATCATTTTAATATATCAAATATCAATCTTTCCAAATCTTCATTTCAAATCATTTTAATATATCAAAATATCATACCTTTGATAGTTATACTTCGAAACCAAAATCATTTTATTTCAAAACTATGTTCATTTCAAAACAACATCATTTCCATTTCAAACATATATTCACCTTTCAAATAGTCTATACTTTCAAAGTTATAACTCTTTTGAAACAAAACATTTGAAATCATTATACTTTGAAAATCACAGCATT
The DNA here is from genome assembly GCA_030737815.1 of Allium fistulosum. NCBI lineage: Eukaryota > Viridiplantae > Streptophyta > Magnoliopsida > Asparagales > Amaryllidaceae > Allium > Allium fistulosum. The sequence continues at coordinate 282,729,891 of CM060904.1, read as the reverse complement.
TCGAAATCATATATTTAAAATCATCTTTTAATTCTATACATTTACAAACTTATTAAATTCAAACCATCAAATTTCAATTCAATTACAGTTTACCAACAAACCGTTTCAAATCTTATCAATTCCCAATATAGATTAAATCCACAAAATACAATATTCAATCTTTAGTATATTTCAAAACTTTAAATCTCCCACATTTCATAAATCCAATATCATTTAAATAAACTCAATTAATATATACTTCAAATATTCATTTATCAAATAAATTAAATAAGTCAGAAATCAAGTATCATTTCAAACTCATTTCACAATATCAAAATATTATTCAAAACACCATTCATTTTTATTCATTTAAATACCATTTAAATCCATTCATTTTATTAAATTTAAATACCATTTTAAACTCACATTAGAAATCAAATTCTTCCACTTAAATATCTCTTCATTATCTTTAGAAATTTAACATTTAATTTCCCAAAATTATATCATTTTCCGTAGCACTTATAAAATGCTACGTAAAGTTATAGTTTAAAACAGTTAATTAACAAAAGACAGCGTTAAATGCTGTAATAGATTTCTTTTAAGTTTCAATTAACTTACATGTTAAGTTTAACCACTATAGCACTTACAAAGTGCTATAATAGCCTTTATTTCAAATTAACCTTTTAGTTCATTTAAAACACTACAACATTTACAAAATGCTGTAATATCCTTTACATTACATTCAAAAATGCTGTTAAATCATATTCAGAGTTTTATTTACAATTCCACAAATAATTAACTTTTAATATAAATCATTTTAACTTATAAAATCATATATTTCACATTTAACGCAATCATTTAAATACCTTTATTTCTATGATTTTATAAAGTCAAATTTCCATACAAAAATCAAATTTAATAACAAATAAATTTTCATTCTTTAATTAAATTATTAACTTAACAACTAAGTTTAAATTTCCAAAAATATAGCTTATTTCCATTTATTTTACTTAATTAAAATTTCACTTTTAAACAAATTTCACAAATTTCAATTTAAGTTATATTTCCAAATTCAGCTTAAATGTTCATTTATTCCATATTTTAATTTATACAAAATCATTAACACCTTTAAAACATTATTATTACTTAATAAAAATCATTAAATTCATCTTTAAATCAAATTTGTCATATTTTCTTACTTTACAAAAATTCCATTTATAAACAAAATCATAAATTCCAAAATTAACTTATATTTCAAATTCTACTTCACCATTTACTTAATTCACTTATTTAATTTGTAGAAAATCACAAATACTTTATAGAAATCATTTTAATGAAATTTAAATCAAAATACCATAATATTTACATTAAAAAAAGTATTTTAAAAATTTCAGAAAAATATATAAACCATGGGTCTGTATATAATTTTCTAGCCTAGGTCAAGTGATACGGATATGTATCATTTCAATCCGCAGTTTACAAAGAAAAACCGGGTTTTATCATTTCAAACCCGCAATCCCAAGTAATATAAATAAATAAATAAAAACCGTTCAGGCCTATCATTTCAGCCCATAACGATTTTTCCTTATTCTAAAGTCCGTTCGGGTATGTATCATTTCAACCCATAGTGATTTTAATCTATAGGGAACTTGCAGTATGATAAACTGATATAAATAAACAGAATAGCATGAGATAACAGTAATAGATGATATAACATATGTAATAACAGGGGTAAACATTATATGATCATAATATAACAGTTACAACAGGATGATATAATTTTACAGATTTAAATGGTGTCAGTTTACTAGTTATATAAGTACACATTGTCTGGTGAGAATTACTCACTTGTTCAAGCTGGAGATGACAACCACAAACGCACAATAAAGATTTCCAAAGGCATGAGAGCACGATAATTATTTGAGTTTGGGAGAGCCAAAGCTAATTGCCTTGTCACATTCAAACCAAACAATTACAAACAACATAAGATTTCAACCCAAAAATTCAATAAACAATGCTAGAAATGGATGCATAAACAAAGTCAAAGTGTTTGCACTTGCTTCCTACCACCTATGCTTCAGCTCCAGATCTGAAATGGCATGGCTAAAGGCATGGTTTGGATCAGGTATGGTCTGGAAAAGGTGCGGCTACAAGGTGATGAAGGTGAGTGGAAGTTACAAGGTGTTGAAGGCAATGGAATACCAAAGGGTTTCAAGGCAAAGTGTGGCTTTTGTTGCACCATAGGGTTCGGCCCCTTGCTGATGTGGCTTGGCCATGGTATGTGGTGGTCAGGTGGTGGCTGGAGTGTGGTCCAGAGGTGGTGGAAGGTCAGGTCAGAGGTGGTGGTGGTGGAGGTAGTGGTGGCAAAATGTGGTAGAAGGAGGAGATGACAATTCTAGGTCATAAGTGATAGTTTGTGATGGTTTTTGGTGGATTTTGTGTAGATCTTGGACTTGGATTGGTTAGGCCTGAGGAGGAGGGTTGTTAGGATGGGTGATGGTCAGAGGAAGGGGGTCGTGGTGGTCGGCCAAAGCCTGGAGGAGGAGGAACCAAACTATGAAGGTAGAGAGCATATGCAGTTTCAATAGAAAAAACATAGAAAACACGGAAGAAAGAAGGAATTTTTACCCAAAATTTTGAAGCCATGGCCGTGATTTTTTTGGAGGAGAAAGAGAATGTTTGCGTGAAAAAAATGAAAAGAAGTCCGCTGAAAAGAATAGGGTATGCATGGCTAAAAACATTGAAGAGAGGAGTTGAGAAAGTGAAAGGTCGGGAGGTGAAAAGCCATAGGAATTTCAATAGTTTAAAACTTTTCATATTTCCTCTAATTTCTTTTTAAGTTTTATATAACTGAAATATATATATAAACTCAGATAAAATACGAAAATTTAGTAAATAAACAAAAATAAATTAATTAATTATTAATTATATAAAATTTAATTAAGTAAAACAGCAAAAATTGCAACTAGTCTTGAAAATATGAAAAATAAATGCAATGAACTTTGGAAAAAGTTTATGGACTTGTAAAACATTTATAAACAAAGATAATAACATAAAATAAAAATGCATTTACAAAATGAATAAATAAATTTTAATTAAATATAATTTAATTGAAGAAAATAGCAGAAAAATAGAAACTAGCCTTTAAAAATAGAAAATAAATTCAATACGCTTTGGAAAAATTATATAATCACTTTAAATTATTTAAAAGACAAATTATACATAAAACAAAATACTAACACATATTAGAACAAAATATGACAAATAAAATATAATTTAAAATAGACAATATTGCTAAATACATCAGTTTACACACAATATTGAAATATACATAACTTTCACAATTTAACTCCGTTTCCAACGAAACGAAAAGCTGTATCCATGGAATTAAATCTATTTTCATAATAAAAGATAAAATTTAAGAATTTGAAATATTTAAATTTAAAGTTCAAAAGTCAAAGTTTGACCAGTTTCAATAGAAATTCACTTTTTAGTGAAATATCCAATTTATACTAGTTTGAACTATAAATCACTTAATAGTCAACATTTATATTTAAAATGAAATGTTTGAAATAGAACAAGTTTAAAATAATTTAAAATAAAATAAAGTCAAAATTTAAAATATAGGCCAAAATCTAGGGTTTTTACACTCTCCCCCACTCAAAACTTTTCGTCCCGAAAAGGAATGAAGTACGGGAAAACACAGGAAAGATAAAATTGAAATGAGATTAAGACAAGATGACAAAAGATTGAAATTATACCTGATAACTGTGGTTATAGGTAAGTTTAACATGGTGGAGATGGTCTTCCCAAGATTCTCCAGAATCAGGAACACAAGTACGAAAAGATCCTCTAGAATCTGATTCACTCTTTCCGCTTGACCGACAGTCTGTGGGTGGAAAGCAGTGTTCAGATTTAAAATGAGTACCAAAGATTATAAATATTATAGAAAGATTTCTAAGAAAAAAGATTATAGATAGATGCCTATACCAGTCTGTAGCAAGATAAGGAAAAATAAGGACAACTAACAGACAGTTTGAAAAACAAAATTAGGTAATAAGTTTGAAAAACAAAATAAGATAATATGTTTGAAATTTCCATGGTTTCAGCTTAACTGATAATTAATTTTACACAAGTTAAATAAATCTTAACTATCTCTAATTTCATTATCTTATCATCAAATTTTCTTAAACAAACAATCTCTAAAATCATGATTTGATTAAAATTAAGTGTATAACATTCAATAAATTGAATTCTTCTTTATTCCTAATTATAATTAAATTTATCCCTCTCAAATATTTTATCACATATGTTAAATATGCTTACACTTATTATAACTGTTTTAATTTATTCCTAATTCCCTTAACATCATTTGTATTGTAAATTATTCAATTAACCTTTTAGTCTATTTACCTGTGTTAATCTTTTTATAACTAAAATTTAAGTGTATAATATTTATTATAACCACTCAAATTTTATTTATAAAAATCTTTTTATATTGTATATTATCCAATTACATTGTTAACTTCAAAAAATTAAGGTAAGTTATATTGGAATGCAATTGAGAATTATACAAATAAAACTTTCTAAAATTAATATACACTATAAACATCCTAATTCAATCATTTCAAGCTTGAATCATCTATTCAAAAATTTTGATTTTCTTTTTATACTTGAAGTTATTATTTAAGATAGAATTTAAGAATAAAATCTCTGATTCCTTTCAAACCATTTAGAGATAGATAAATGTATGTACATAATTTGTCAAATCAAATTTAAATCATATATCTATATATTTTATAAATCAATCATATTTTAGAAATTTATATCAATCAAGTTTCCCAAAACAAAGCTGTAGCAAGACTACAGAATGGTTTCTTCACTTCGAAACTCGAAAATGAACGTCGATGATGCTGCAGTCATCACCGAAATTATTTTCCAGCGACAAAGAGAAGAGCACTTAATTTTTAAACTTTAAAATCCTTTAGAGACAATTTTTTTTTTTCAAAAATACTTTAAATAATATCCTTTTAAAAATTTTAAACACAAGGTTTGAAATCCATCGGAAATTAAACTCTTTAAATTTCTTGTTTTAAATTCATTTCAGTTCCCAAATAAATTTATAAACAACTATTTATAAATTCCTTTGTAGAACAATAAATGATAAATCAAGTATTATCATTTTAAATAATCAATTTAAACCAATTTATTAAGTTCCATAAATTTACTTATATATTAAAATTTATTTAATTAACCAAATTTTAAAATAATATTGTATCGGTTTGTTCTGTCAAAGTGTTTTAGAAATCCTATCGATAGCGTTGATCAGACGAATCGATCGGAAACCCAAATCGACATCAACAACTCAAACAACACAATATATAATAAAATATAGATTTAAAAGTACAATTCAAAATGTTGGAGATAGTTTAGAAACCAAGACAAGATGATTAATTAACAAAATATGAAGATTGATAAGCTTAGATAAATCGCGGGCAAACTTAACCGGGTCAACCGTGACTTAATGAATAAGAGCAAATGTGGATTTTCCTGGGGTAAATCTACATCCGATCTCAAGAGATAGAGTTTGGAATAACAAAAGATATTAGCATCTAAACCAAGGATAAATATAAATCTCTGGTGAATCGATGCAAATTTGTAAAGGAGTTTTCCCCCTTTTACAAGTCATTAGAATATTGGCGAGACCACCAATTCACTATAAAGCTCATTCGAAGCGGAGTTATGGGATACTCCAGAATCAAAAGAAGATGAATAGTGAGGGACAAGAATGAATTTTGGAACCGCAGGGAACGTTCCAAAAATTAAAAGGAAATTCGAATCAAGAGGAAAAGATTCAAACTCGAACGAAAGTGATTCTGTAAATAAATCTACTCTATATGCTGAGTTTTGCCTCAAAGCCAAAGCTCTGATACCAACTGTAACGACCCGGTATTTTCAACCATTCGCATCCATTATAAGTGTATAGGTAGACACTCATGCCGAAATTGAATTGCTCAAAATACCGCGTTGTAAATAAAAATTTGGCAAATCTCAGAATATACAGTAAATAAATATAATCACAGATCACAGACACAGAGTAAAATAATGCAGCGGAAGTAAAAGAAATAGTAGTTCATGAAGCTACTATATAAATATATCAGAGTACATAAGATACAATAAAAGAAATAGAGTACAACGGAAGTATAAATAAGATAACCAAGTACAAGCTGAACAGAGCAACATAACTGAAGTCGATAGAACAAGACTAGCAGATAATCTCCAGCGATTCAAATCTCCAGAAGGTGGAAATCCAAATCTGTGAATACTCAGGCTGACCCGAGCGTAAAGCAAAACACAAACACTCGAGTCAGGACAATATATACTTATATAATATAAACCAACTCAAGTGAACTGTAATAAGGTACAAGTAACTTAAAGAATGCTTGGGACCGCCCATTCTTTAAGGATCCGTTAAACTATCTACTATGTAGTAATATTCGCTATTATAATGATGTCTAATCAGTAAAGTATAATCATATAGAAAATAGCGTTAAGGGGATGGAGAACCTTAACGCGGTCGGATCTTAAAATCATAATCGTAGTAAAGCTCGATATGGTAGGTGACACGGCACAACTAGGCAATGCCAGGGTAGATATACCAATTACGCATCCGGACTAGTGGTGACGCATAGCAGCCACTACCGCCCACCTCGAACAACACTCCCAATCAAGGGTGGCCACCAAATCAATCACAAGTAATAGAATGGTATCGAAGAAGTGTGTCCGATAAGAGGTGCTACCTCCTTGGTCCGTCAATCGCTCCTGTTTTAGCCACCTTATGCCAACTCACGGGAGTTGGGTCCACGTAACATACCTTAAGAACGTCGCCACCATCCTACTTCATTCTGGAATCTCCACCGCGTACACAGTTGTCAAAGTGGTTTTCGGTATCGACAGAGAGTATGTCCATATCCGATCCCGGTCTCTTTAACAACCAATCGTTATTATAACCCGTGGTTATAACTTTTAAAACAATACTTTACTTCAAAATAAAATATCATTTCAAAACCATATATTTATCAAAATAAAGATTAAATCAATTCCAAACCATTTCCTTATATTTAAAATATCATATCATTTCAAAACTTCATTTCAAATCATTTCAATATATCAAAATATCATATCTTTCCAAAACTTCATTTCAAATCATTTTAATATATCAAATATCAATCTTTCCAAATCTTCATTTCAAATCATTTTAATATATCAAAATATCATACCTTTGATAGTTATACTTCGAAACCAAAATCATTTTATTTCAAAACTATGTTCATTTCAAAACAACATCATTTCCATTTCAAACATATATTCACCTTTCAAATAGTCTATACTTTCAAAGTTATAACTCTTTTGAAACAAAACATTTGAAATCATTATACTTTGAAAATCACAGCATTTCGAAATCATATATTTAAAATCATCTTTTAATTCTATACATTTACAAACTTATTAAATTCAAACCATCAAATTTCAATTCAATTACAGTTTACCAACAAACCGTTTCAAATCTTATCAATTCCCAATATAGATTAAATCCACAAAATACAATATTCAATCTTTAGTATATTTCAAAACTTTAAATCTCCCACATTTCATAAATCCAATATCATTTAAATAAACTCAATTAATATATACTTCAAATATTCATTTATCAAATAAATTAAATAAGTCAGAAATCAAGTATCATTTCAAACTCATTTCACAATATCAAAATATTATTCAAAACACCATTCATTTTTATTCATTTAAATACCATTTAAATCCATTCATTTTATTAAATTTAAATACCATTTTAAACTCACATTAGAAATCAAATTCTTCCACTTAAATATCTCTTCATTATCTTTAGAAATTTAACATTTAATTTCCCAAAATTATATCATTTTCCAGAGATTATTTTTCATTAAAATTAATTTAAAACAACAAAATATAGTTTCCGTAGCACTTATAAAATGCTACGTAAAGTTATAGTTTAAAACAGTTAATTAACAAAAGACAGCGTTAAATGCTGTAATAGATTTCTTTTAAGTTTCAATTAACTTACATGTTAAGTTTAACCACTATAGCACTTACAAAGTGCTATAATAGCCTTTATTTCAAATTAACCTTTTAGTTCATTTAAAACACTACAACATTTACAAAATGCTGTAATATCCTTTACATTACATTCAAAAATGCTGTTAAATCATATTCAGAGTTTTATTTACAATTCCACAAATAATTAACTTTTAATATAAATCATTTTAACTTATAAAATCATATATTTCACATTTAACGCAATCATTTAAATACCTTTATTTCTATGATTTTATAAAGTCAAATTTCCATACAAAAATCAAATTTAATAACAAATAAATTTTCATTCTTTAATTAAATTATTAACTTAACAACTAAGTTTAAATTTCCAAAAATATAGCTTATTTCCATTTATTTTACTTAATTAAAATTTCACTTTTAAACAAATTTCACAAATTTCAATTTAAGTTATATTTCCAAATTCAGCTTAAATGTTCATTTATTCCATATTTTAATTTATACAAAATCATTAACACCTTTAAAACATTATTATTACTTAATAAAAATCATTAAATTCATCTTTAAATCAAATTTGTCATATTTTCTTACTTTACAAAAATTCCATTTATAAACAAAATCATAAATTCCAAAATTAACTTATATTTCAAATTCTACTTCACCATTTACTTAATTCACTTATTTAATTTGTAGAAAATCACAAATACTTTATAGAAATCATTTTAATGAAATTTAAATCAAAATACCATAATATTTACATTAAAAAAAGTATTTTAAAAATTTCAGAAAAATATATAAACCATGGGTCTGTATATAATTTTCTAGCCTAGGTCAAGTGATACGGATATGTATCATTTCAATCCGCAGTTTACAAAGAAAAACCGGGTTTTATCATTTCAAACCCGCAATCCCAAGTAATATAAATAAATAAATAAAAACCGTTCAGGCCTATCATTTCAGCCCATAACGATTTTTCCTTATTCTAAAGTCCGTTCGGGTATGTATCATTTCAACCCATAGTGATTTTAATCTATAGGGAACTTGCAGTATGATAAACTGATATAAATAAACAGAATAGCATGAGATAACAGTAATAGATGATATAACATATGTAATAACAAGGGTAAACATTATATGATCATAATATAACAGTTACAACAGGATGATATAATTTTACAGATTCAAATGGTGTCAGTTTACTAGTTATATAAGTACACATTGTCTGGTGAGAATTACTCACTTGTTCAAGCTGGAGATGACAACCACAAACGCACAATAAAGATTTCCAAAGGCATGAGAGCACGATAATTATTTGAGTGTGGGAGAGCCAAAGCTAATTGCCTTGTCACATTCAAACCAAACAATTACAAACAACATAAGATTTCAACCCAAAAATTCAATAAACAATGCTAGAAATGGATGCATAAACAAAGTCAAAGTGTTTGCACTTGCTTCCTACCACCTATGCTTCAGCTCCAGATCTGAAATGGCATGGCTAAAGGCATGGTTTGGATCAGGTATGGTCTGGAAAAGGTGCGGCTACAAGGTGATGAAGGTGAGTGGAAGTTACAAGGTGTTGAAGGCAATGGAATACCAAAGGGTTTCAAGGCAAAGTGTGGCTTTTGTTGCACCATAGGGTTCGGCCCCTTGCTGATGTGGCTTGGCCATGGTATGTGGTGGTCAGGTGGTGGCTGGAGTGTGGGCCAGAGGTGGTGGAAGGTCAGGTCAGAGGTGGTGGTGGTGGAGGTAGTGGTGGCAAAATGTGGTAGAAGGAGGAGATGACAATTCTAGGTCATAAGTGATAGTTTGTGATGGTTTTTGGTGGATTTTGTGTAGATCTTGGACTTGGATTGGTTAGGCCTGAGGAGGAGGGTTGTTAGGATGGGTGATGGTCAGAGGAAGGGGGTCGTGGTGGTCGGCCAAAGCCTGGAGGAGGAGGAACCAAACTATGAAGGTAGAGAGCATATGCAGTTTCAATAGAAAAAACATAGAAAACAAGGAAGAAAGAAGGAATTTTTACCCAAAATTTTGAAGCATGGCCGTGATTTTTTTGGAGGAGAAAGAGAATGTTTGCGTGAAAAAAATGAAAAGAAGTCCGCTGAAAAGAATAGGGTATGCATGGCTAAAAACATTGAAGAGAGGAGTTGAGAAAGTGAAAGGTCGGGAGGTGAAAAGCCATAGGAATTTCAATAGTTTAAAACTTTTCATATTTCCTCTAATTTCTTTTTAAGTTTTATATAACTGAAATATATATATAAACTCAGATAAAATACGAAAATTTAGTAAATAAACAAAAATAAATTAATTAATTATTAATTATATAAAATTTAATTAAGTAAAACAGCAAAAATTGCAACTAGTCTTGAAAATATGAAAAATAAATGCAATGAACTTTGGAAAAAGTTTATGGACTTGTAAAACATTTGTAAACAAAGATAATAACATAAAATAAAAATGCATTTACAAAATGAATAAATAAATTTTAATTAAATATAATTTAATTGAAGAAAATAGCAGAAAAATAGAAACTAGCCTTTAAAAATAGAAAATAAATTCAATACGCTTTGGAAAAATTATATAATCACTTTAAATTATTTAAAAGACAAATTATACATAAAACAAAATACTAACACATATTAGAACAAAATATGACAAATAAAATATAATTTAAAATAGACAATATTGCTAAATACATCAGTTTACACACAATATTGAAATATACATAACTTTCACAATTTAACTCCGTTTCCAACGAAACGAAAAGCTGTATCCATGGAATTAAATCTATTTTCATAATAAAAGATAAAATTTAAGAATTTGAAATATTTAAATTTAAAGTTCAAAAGTCAAAGTTTGACCAGTTTCAATAGAAATTCACTTTTTAGTGAAATATCCAATTTATACTAGTTTGAACTATAAATCACTTAATAGTCAACATTTATATTTAAAATGAAATGTTTGAAATAGAACAAGTTTAAAATAATTTAAAATAAAATAAAGTCAAAATTTAAAATATAGGCCAAAATCTAGGGTTGTTACATAGGTTATGCAAACAAGTACAGAAAGCAAGGCAAAAAGTTTCGTATTCAAACTGCTTTTGTTTCAAAGTTATTCAAATTCAATTGTATTGATTTTTAACTATTATTTTGGTTTTGTTTTGGGTTGTAACACAAGATCTATAACTTGGATCTCGCTCTCCACTGAAGTTCATAGCTTTGTCATTGTGTTCTGGTTTGTGTTGTGTCATTTGAACTTGCATCTCCAGCAAAAGAGGTGAGTAATTCTCACACGACATTTTATACTTATACTAATGTGAAACAACAACAATTGAATGTGTAGAATATTATGATATGTTATAACTGCCTGTGATGATTTAAATATATGATGTTAAACCTGTTAATTTACTTGTCATCTCATCTGTTACTGTTATATATTGTATATTGTTCATTTTATATCTGTTTATCACACTGCAAGTTCCCTGTAGATAGATTCACTATGGGTTGAAATGATACATTACCCGAATGAACTTTAGAATAGGGAAAAATCGTTATGGGCTGAAATGATAGGCCTGAACGGTTTATATTTATTTTATTTTAACTTGGGATTGCGTTTTTGAAATGATAGAACCCGGATTTTTGCTTTTCAAACTGCGGATTGAAATGATACATCTCCGTATCAATTGACCTAGGTTAGAAAACTATGTACACGCCCGTGGTTATTTTTATAAAGTATTTTGAATATTTTAAATATTTTCAAAAGTGTAAATTATGAAAATTTGATTTAAATTGGATTTTTAATGTTAAAATAAAGAAATTTGGATTTTTCTAGAAGTTAAAAATGTAATTTAAATGAATGGGAAAAGTGAATTTTTGAAATATAACTTAAGTTTGGAAATTTGGAATTTTGGTTTTAAAATGATATTCAAGTTATATAAATAAAATGGAAATTTAATTATATTTGGAAAATGGTAAATATGATAAATTGTTTTAGATTTGAATTTAAATGATTTAATGAAGTATTATTGATTTTTTTCTATGTATTAAAATGGTTAAATAAATGAATGCTTAAAAGTGTAATTTTAAAATATAACTTGACTTGAAATGTGAATTTGGTTTTTATTAAAGGTTAAGGTTAATTAAATAAAATTGAAAATTTAGTTAATTTGTGAAATGGAAATAAAATTTAAGTGTTAAGTTTATTTATTAAAAATGTGAAGAAAAGAAATTTACACTTGAATTTGTTAAATAATTCATTGAAATTTGATTTAACTATAACGAATTTATTTAATAAAAATCATGTGTTAAATGATATATTATATAAACATTTTTGAATGTTAAAACATGATTTTTATAATGTTAAATGGGTTTAAATAAATTTTATTATTGGCTGGAAATACACTAAAATCTGGAAAGTACTTTTAATAGCATTCAGAAATGTTATGATTTCAGAATTGAACTAAAACTTAGTAAAAAGAGGCTATTCCAGCATTTCTGAAATGTTGTAGTTGCTGTAGTAAATTAAAGGCTAAAGAACATAATAAAGGGCTATTACAGCAGTTCTGAAAACTGCTGTAGCTGCTTGCTGTCTTTGCTGAAATTAAGAAAAACCCTTGTTTTTGAACTTGAGCTATCACAGCATTTCTGGAAATGCTGTCTTTGCTGTTTTAAACTAAATTTCAACTAAAATGAGATACAACAGCAGTTTTAAAGTGCTGTCTTTGCTGATATAAATGTTTTCAAATATAACTTATAACAGCTTCTTCTAAATGTTGTGAAAGGCTGAAATTTTCAATGTTTATGGATTTTGACCTAGTAAATGAACTCAGAATGATTTGAAACTTTGGAAATTGAATACTTGACTTGAAAGAGTAATAGCTTCACTTTTAAATGGTTAAATGAATTAATTTAAATGGAAAACTAGTTTAAAGGGTGATTTTGATAAGATAATAAATGAATGATATTTTGGAATTTTAAAGGGTATTAAATTTGATAATTGAATTTGAATTCAAATAATGATTTCAAAGGATGTTTTCAAAGGACATGATATTGTAATATATTGAGATGGTTTGTAAATGATTTAATCTTTATTTTGATAAAGATTTGGATTTGAATGATATTAATTTTTGAAATATAAAATATTATGTTGAAATACTATAATCACGGGTATACTTCTCTGTATGTCATTTGATTTCCTGATGATGGCTATGATGCACATTAACGCTGTTAGTTGCATTGTTTACTTCGATATGGACATTTCTATGATATTGATATTACTTAATTGATGGTTTTATGGATCCTTAAAGGATGGGCGATCCCAAGCATCCTTTAAGTTATTATGCATTGCTATTATAGTTCACTTGAGTTGTTTTACATTGTATAAGTATATATGTCAGCCTGAGAATCACAGCTTTGGAATTTATCTTTTGGAGCTAGAGATTTGCTGGAGCTTATCTATCCATCTGTTATTTCTTATCTTCTAATCCAGTTATTTACTATTCGGTATTGTCTCTGTATTATTGATTTATTTATCCTAACTTCTATTGTATCCATTTTTAAACTATGATATTTTATATATGTTTTGAGAGTTGTATATAGTAGCTTCATGAACTACTATGGTATTTATTTCCACTACGAGTTATTCTGATTTTCTGTGTCTGTGATTCTGTGTTTGATTTTATTTGCTCCAAATTTTATTACAATCTGTTATTTTGAATTATTCAAGTCAGACATGTGTGGATTATTGTCGATTTGAATGGTCCAAAATAGTGGGTCGTTACTGTTGGTATCAGAGCTTTGGTTTTAGGCAAACCTTAGCCTGCGGAGCAAAAACTCATTAGAGATAGGGTAGAAATACCCTAGAATGAGTGAAATCAATCTCAGAATCATTTCTTTGTGAGAGGACGTATTTTCGAGGTATAAAATGATTTTCAAATGATTTTTAAAGAATTTTCAAAGATAATTTTGATATAAAATTTTCTTGCTTTGAAAGTAAAATTTTCTAAACTTCATTCCTTTGGTATCCACCTTGATAGTAATTTCTTCGATTTGGATTCCTTTGAACTTTGGAATGCTCCCACTTGTTCTGAAATCTATTCCTGTCTTCCCTATTTGTATTCCTTTGATCTATGGAGCATTCCGTAACTCCACTTTGAATGACCTTGATAGGGTGGCGTTTTCGCCAAACTTTGAATGATTGTAAAGGGGTGATACTCCTTTACAATTGGCATTGATTCACTGGAGATTTCTGTATCCTCGGTTCACAATGTTATCTATTTTCTGCTATACCTGGGTTCTATCTCCGGAGATCGAAGGTCGATTTGCCTTAGATTTTCGCATCGATTATATTTCTGAAATCACGGATAACCCGGTTAAGGTCGCCCGCGAATTATTTGAGCTTATCCATCTTCTATTTGGTAATTTAATTATCTTATCTTCGTTTGAGCGTATCTTTGAATCAGAATTCTATTTGATTAGAGTTCCTCTAAATTTGAATCTCTATTTTGTTTTGAAATCCATCCTTGAATCATCCATTGGAAAATTTGTGGTTGATTGTCTTTTGAAATTTTTGTATCCATCGTAGTTGTTATTTTGATAAGGATTACCATATTTTATATATAAAGATGAAATGTTTTCGATAAGGATTATATACCTTTTTAAAATGAAAATTTGAAGTTCGAAAGGATTTGAAATTTTGAAAGTTATATAAGAAATGGTTTAATATAAAATAATTTATAACTGAAGGTTTGGAATCTGAATTTGAGTGATTGAACTCCGGCATTTTGGAACTGGTTTTAAGAGTTTGAAATAATAAATAATATGATTTGAAAGTATTTTTCCGAATATGAAATGTTTCAAATGATTTTAATGAGTTTCAAATGATTTCGAAGAAATTTCAAAAGAAGTTTGAGAAAATAGAAGTCCAGAACCCACTTATGCCGCTGAAAAATAATTTCGATGATGAATGCATGCATCATCGACATTGATTTTCGAGTTTTAGAGTGGGGGAGAGGCCACTTCGGTAGCTTTGCTATGCGATTGATTTGTGAAACCAATTTTTGATTTAAAATTCCGAAGTGTGATGTGATATTCGAAAGGTATATGTATATATATTTGAACAATTTGAAATGAGCCGGTGTTCAGTCCTTTAGTTTTGGATTTGATTTGATATAACCCTATCTTTTGGAATTGATTTACTGATTTGTTGGTAATTTCCAACTCTTGGATTGAAATATGATTTCTTCAACTATTTTGAAGGTTCGAGCACTTCCAAATCAAGGTTAACTTTTTCCAAGCTAAGAAATTTTGAAAAGTATAAAGTATATAAGTTTGGTATATAGGTTTAAAGTATGTAGTAATAAGATTTAAATAAGTTGAAAATGTTTTGTTAAGTAAACGACTAAGGCTATTTTGAATTTTTCTAATATGAAATTTAGATTTGAAATATTTTGAAAAGAATTTGGTCTTCAATATATTCTGAATAAAATTTAGTTAATTTTTTTAATTGGGTAACATCTTTATAAAACTATATATTGAACAAGTTGGAATAGATACATAAGTTGTACTTATGTTGTTTTATTCGCATAATTGAATTGATCCAAGTTTGAGTACACAAGTTCGAGGTGAATTACACCATTTCGTGTTAGGATTTTTCGTTTGATTCTTGATGGCGAATATTTGATATGGATTTTTGGGCTTGATTCTAGAACCCTGTATCATAGTATATGGCTACGCAAGGAGACTGATGGTTTGTAGTCGAGAAACCATATCGAAATCCGCATTAGGGATGTCGAATGTACAATACTAGTTCGAAAGCGAACTTGTGTGATCGAGCGAGTGATCGAATGTGATTTTGCGAAATGATGACATATGTACATCTTATATTCTAATATTATTGATACACTTGATGCTGAAATTGGAAGTTGTTGGGTTGGATATCTTTGTAATTTAATTGGAATTTTTCTTTTATGAAAAACTACTATCAATTTAAAACGTTTTTTCAAAACTATTTTTCTTTTGTTCTTCTTAAAAAAACTATTTTATATACAAAACTATTCTAAATTAAAAATCTTTTATAAAGCAAAGATGTTCAATCCCATATGGCTCTTCGTGCAGCGAAATTTATTATTTTTGAAATTTTTTGATCCTTATATAAGATGAACTTTATGTAAGTATAAGATGATTTTAAAAACCATTGATTTTGGAAATGAATTGGTTGACTTAAATTATATTGATTTAGAAACTTGGATTCTCCAAACCTATTATTTTGGAAACTTTGAAACTGAAGATATTTAAATTCAGAAGAGATAATTTGGTGGGATTGTATATGATTTTGAAACTGAACTGATATTGAACAAATTGAAATTTGAGAACCTTGTGTTACTAAATACTTGATTTGGGAGTTACCGAACCTATATAAAAATGAGTTTGTATAAGTATGATGTTGATTTGAAAGGGTACTCAATTTGAAAAGTGAAATCTTATCTAATTGAAGTCTATATAAGTGTGATTTGATATAATTTTGATTTTGGAAAGGTATTTGATTTGAAAATAAAATCTTATATATAATGGACTTTATATAAGTATGATATTTGGAAGTGATTTGAAAAGGTACTATATGATATATATTTTCGAAGTAAAGATATGGAAAGTGCTTTCTGCTTGATATCCGCTTTGTGGCCACATTGTAGATTCATTCTATCGATATTTCTCTGATTTTTGGTTTTTCGGATATGATACTCGAGTTTCCATCGAATTCCATGGCAATCTCCATGGTCTTACGAGCGCTACTTCATAGCATAATCGCAGGGTTCAGGGGCAGCCTACGGGTACGGATGTTTCCTAGGAGATCTAGGCGTAACCATCATGTATCAGCGATCTATTGGGTTGCTTGGTAGCGTAATCAGCAGGGGCTGCGAAAGCCTAGGGTATGGATGTTTCCTGGGAGATCCAGGCGTAACCATTATGTATCTGCAGTACTACTAGTCTTTATGGCATAATCGCAAGGTTGGGGCGGCCTACGGGTACGGATGTTTCCTGGGGGATCCAGGCGTAACCATTGTGTATCCGCGATCCATGATCGACATGTTTGTTTTTTTGTTTGGATTGTACTTTCCATATCTGTTTTTAAAAGTTTTCCAGTATTTTCACTGGGTGTTGAAATAGGTCTACTAAGTACCTGGAGAATTCTAGCTTTGCGCCTGATCAACGCACTGCCAGAGTCTGCAGGAACGAGGATAAACTTGTTAAGACATCGAGTTATAAAAGTATTTTGATAAAATATTATATAAAGGATACTTTGATCAGTTATTTCCTTTCTAAAGAATTTTAAAGTGTTTTAAATATTTTTACCTCTTTAACCAACAATTTTAATTAATGGCTCATCCTTGTCTTTCGTCTTATTTTCCCTTCTAGCCATTCCTATTCTCCACCTTGTTAAACTTACCTGTAACAACAGTTATCAGATATAAATTTTAATCTTCTTATCATCTTGTCTTAATCCTATTCCATTCTTTTTTTTTGTGTTTTCCGTACCCCATTCCTTTTCGAGGACGAAAAGATTTGAGTGGGGGAGAGTGTAACAACCCTGTATTTTATGATTATTTTAATTGTATATTTTAATTATTTTAAATTGAATTTCCTGATTTGAAAACTTTATTTTATTTATTAAAATGGATAAATTTTGTTATTTTAAATATAATTTTTGATTTTGATGTGAATTAGAATTCCAAACAGGACTAAATAGAATATTTTCCAAAAAGTGAATTTTTGGTCAATATGATCAAACTTTGACTTTTAAATTTAAAATTTTGAAAGTTTGAAAATTTGAATTTTATCTTTTATTATGAAAGTAAATAAAATTTTAAGAATACTGCTTTTCGTTTTGTTGAAATATGATTTATATTGTGAAAGTTATGCCTTTTTAACTATTGTGTGAAATTTGCTGTATTTAACAAAATTGATTATTTTAAATTATAAAAATAATATTTTATTTGGTCATGTAATGTTCTAATTTATATTTATATGGTTAAAATAACATGTTATGTATATATTTTGGTTTTAAAACATTTTTTGAAAGTGTAATTGACATTTTCCAATGTCAGTTGTATTTTGTTTATAATTTCTAATTTCCAGTTTCATTTAATTAAAGAAATTCTTTGTTTATTTTCTATTTTCTTAAGACTTTATTTTATTTTCATTTACACTTCATTTTTGTTCAGAATTTATTTTATTTTACTTGACTTTTATTTGGTTTAGAAGTAAAGTTATAATTTTTCTAAATCTAGTGATATTCTATTGCAATTTTTAAGTCCTATTTTGAATTTTTAAACAATTTCTTTAGTTCTTTTTCTAATTTCTCTAAATTTAATTATTTATTCCATTTTGAAAATATAAATGAATTATTTTACTTCACATTTTTGTTTTAAAATGAAGTAGATATTTTTCTAAAGCTAGTGATGATTTATTTGTAATTTTTGAACCCTATTTCCAATTTTTAAGCAATTTCTTTAATTCTTTTTCTATTTTATTTAAATTTAATTATTTATTTTCATTTTTATTTTTACTTTGTTTCTGTTTTAAAACTCATTTATTAAATTTTCAATGGTCTTTATTTAATTAAAAAGAATGGAAAATTGAAGAGACAAAAAGCTTTAACCTAAGACCTTTCATTTGCCTAAAACTTTTCAATTTCCATAACTCTTCATTAATTCCTTGTTTGGTAGTGCATTTTGTTTATTGCTGTGTTTTCCTCATTTGATTTTCATGAAAATAATCACCATCTCATTTTCATTCACGGCTTCAAACATTTTGGTAATGTCTTCCTCCTTCTTTTTCTTCTTTTCTTCATTTTTTTCATGTATTTTACCTTGTTTCTCCCCTAGTTTTGCTTGGCCTCCTCTTGATTGTCATGGCCACCACCTCCACCATAGCTTCCTTGCCACCACCACTACCTACCCCTTAAGTCTTGACCATGGCTGAGACTCCCATGAACCAAAAATCCACAAAAATCCAACCTATGCCTAAAAACTATGCTAGTTTGAGCCTTATTGCTCCATCACTCCTTTGTTCACCACCACCACCACCTTAGGCCGCCACCACCATCATTGTCCAAACCTCCTCTCATCACTCCAGCCCCTGACCTGACCCACACTCCACTGGCCTACGCCTAACCACCCATGGCCGAGCCTAAATTTGACCAAATCTCCACTAGTTTTCCTAGAAACCCCTTCACCTTCTCTAGTTGTAACTTCCACCACTTGTTTAGCCTTGTAGCCTTACCTTTTACAAATCCATACCTAATCCAAACCAAGTACAAACCTGACCTAATTGATCCCCTAGGCCATGCAAACAAGTTCAGAAAGCAAGGCAAAAAGTTTCGTATTCAAACTGCTTTTGTTTCAAAGTTATTCAAATTCAATCGTATTGATTTTTAACTATTATTATTGTTTTGTTTTGGGTTGTAACACAAGATCTATAACTTGGATCTTGCTCTCCACTCAAGTTCATAGATTTGTCATTGTGTTCTGGTTTGTGTTGTGTCATTTGAACTTGCATCTCCAGCAAAAGTGGTGAGTAAATCTCACACAACATTTTATACTTATACTAATGTGAAACAACAACAATTGAATGTGTAGAATATTATGATATGTTATAACTGCCTGTGATGGTTTAATTATATGATGTTAAACCTGTTAATTTACTTGTCATCTCATCTGTTACTGTTATATATTGTATACTGTTCATTTTATATCTGTTTAACACTGCAAGTTCCCTGTAGATAGATTCACTATGGGTTGAAATGATACATTACCCGAACGAACTTTAGAATAGGGAAAAATCGTTATGGGCTGAAATGATAGGCCTGAACGGTTTTTATTTATTTTATTTTAACTTGGGATTGCGGGTTTGAAATGATAGTACCCGGATTTTTGCTTTTCAAACTGCGGATTGAAATGATACATCTCCGTATCAATTGACCTAGGTTAGAAAATTATATACAGGCCCGTGGTTATTTTTATAAAGTATTTTGAATATTTTAAATATTTTCAAAAGTGTAAATTATGAAAATTTGATTTAAATTGGATTTTTAATGTTTAAATAAAGAAATTTGGATTTTTCTAGAAGTTAAAAATGTAATTTAAATGAATGGGAAAAGTGAATTTTTGAAATATAACTTAAGTTTGGAAATTTGGAATTTTGGTTTTAAAATGATATTCAAGTTATATAAATAAAATGGAAATTAATTATATTTGGAAAATGGTAAATATGATAAATTGTTTTAGATTTGAATTTAAATGATTTAATGAAGTATTATTGATTTTTTTTCTATATATTAAAAAGGTTAAATAAATGAATGCTTAAAAGTGTAATTTTAAAATATAACTTGACTTGAAATGTGAATTTGGTTTTTATTAAAGGTTTAAGTTAATTAAATAAAATTGAAAATTTAGTTAATTTGTGAAATGGAAATAAAATTTAAGTGTTAAGTCTATTTATTAAAAATGTGAAGAAAAGAAATTTACACTTGAATTTGTTAAATAATATATTGAAATTTGATTTAACTATAACGGATTTATTTAATAAAAATCATGTGTTAAATGATATATTATGTAAACATTTTTGAATGTTAAAACATGATTTTTATAATTTTAAAAGGGTTTAAATAAATTTTATTATTCGTTGTAAATACACTAAAATCTGGAAATTACTTTTAATAGCATTCAGAAATGCTATGATTTCAGAATTGAACTAAAACTTAGTAAAAAGAAGCTATTACAGCATTTCTGAAATGCTGTAGTTGCTGTAGTAAATGTAAAGGCTAAAGAACTTAATAAAGGGCTATTACAGCAGTTTTGAAAACTGCTGTAGCTGCCTGCTGTCTTTGCTGAAACTAAGAAAAACCCTTGTTTTTGAACCTGAGCTATTACAGCATTTTTGGAAATGCTGTCTTTGCTGTTTTAAACTAAATTTCAAATAAAATGAGATATAACAACAGTTTTGAAGTGCTGTCTTTGCTGAAATAAATATTTTCAAATATAACTTATAACAACTTCTTCTAAATGCTGTGAAGGCTGAAATTTTCAATGTTTATGGATTTTGACCTAGTAAATGAACTCAGAATGATTTGAAACTTTGGAAATTGAATACTTGGCTTGAAAGAGTAATAACTTCACTTTTAAATGGTTAAATGAATTAATTTAAATGGAAAACTATTTTAAAGGGTGATTTTGATAAGATAATAAA
This sequence comes from Allium fistulosum, assembly GCA_030737815.1. NCBI lineage: Eukaryota > Viridiplantae > Streptophyta > Magnoliopsida > Asparagales > Amaryllidaceae > Allium > Allium fistulosum. The sequence goes on along the minus strand of CM060904.1, from coordinate 282,708,577 downwards.
TGAATGATATTTTGGAATTTTAAAGGGTATTAAATTTGATAATTGAATTTGAATTCAAATAATGATTTCAAAGGATGTTTTCAAAGGACATGATATTGTAATATATTGAGATGGTTTGTAAATGATTTAATCTTTATTTTGATAAAGATTTGGATTTGAATGATATTAAATTTTTGAAATATAAAATATTATTTTGAAAACTATAACCAAGGGTATACTTCTCTGTATGTCATTTGATTTCCTGATGATGGCTATGATGCACATTAACACTGTTAGTTGCATTGTTTACTTCGATATGGACATTTTTGTGATATTGATATTACTTAATTGATGGTTTTATGGATCCTTAAAGGATGGGCGATCCCAAGCATCCTTTTAGTTATTATGCATTGCTGTTACAGTTCACTTGAGTTGGTTTACATTGTATAAGTATATATGTCCTGACTCAAGTGTTTTGTGTTTTACTTTACGCTTGGGTCAGCCTGAGAATCACAGCTTTGGAATTTATCTTTTAGAGCTAGAGACTTGCTGGAGCTTATCTGTCCATCTGTTATTTCTTATCTTCTAATCCAGTTATTTACTATTCGATATTGTCTCTGTATTATTGATTTATGTATCCTGACTTCTATTGTATCCATTTTTAAACTATGATATTTTATATATGTTTTGAGAGTTGTATATAGTAGCTTCATGAACTACTATGGTATTTATTTCCGCTGCAAGTCATTCTGATTTTCTGTGTCTATGATTCTGTGTTTGATTTTATTTGCTCCAAATTTTATTACAATATGTTATTTTGAATTATTCAAGTCAGACATGTGTGGATTATTGTCGATTTGAATGGTCCAAAATAGTGGGTCGTTACATTACGTTTACTGTTTTTCTTACAATTTTAAACTATGGAAATGTATTCCTTTTTCTAAACCAGCCAACTAATCTATCACTAACTTCCAAATCAAGTTATTAGATTTCCCCTTTTTTATTTCATTCCCCGAGTTTTAACATAATTTATTGTAAATTTCTCACTTTTAGGCTTATGCCTTTCTCTATAATTTTTAAGCCTAATATTACTTATATTTAATTGGATTCCTTTCTTTTTCCATATAAATAACATTTAAATATAAGTACGCTTCTCTTATAAAATTTACACTTTCAACATAACTAACTAGTAGAACTAATTACTAAAATTAGTTCAAATGCTGAATTAAAATATTTAACGGGAATCTAACGATAATATATATCATCAACATTAAATATATATAATTTAAACCCACTCACCTGGAAAGAAAACACTGCAAATTCCAGATCTGATTTTTAGTCCAGTTCTATCATCCATAGCCTTCCCCTTTGCAACCCAATTTGGATCCACAAACCGGAATTTGTATGGATTTATAAATCTGGATCTAATTGAAGAAAAATAAATAGATAAACCAGAAAACCAGATCTGAAAACTCACCTCATCCGGATGGCTTAATTTGGACATCTCTTCTCTAGAACTAAAGTTTCTACCTCCAAATTGCAAATAAGAAAACCTAAACCTAATATATTTGATTTTTGAAGAATTTGAGGAGAAAAAAAAGCGACAGTGCTTCCGCGCCCATTCAGAAAAATATGGGTTTGAAGGCTAGCCTTGCACATTTATTTATAGAGAGCCAAAGCAAGGTCCTCCATTCGTTTAAAGCGATTGAAATCTAGCCGTTAAAAACAAGCAAAATGCATCAGTTTTGACGTGTCTAGCCTTTTTGTTTTATACATATTAATTTATTTCCTCTATTTTTAAATGTTAACTTTTAACCGTTACCGATTCATTCTAATTAATTCCATCAATTGCAAATTTAATTCCCTTTACAACACATATTTATTTTGAAATTCAAACGTTGCTAATTAATGTAAATTAATTTTCCTTAATTGCTTATTTGATTAACATTGCCTACTAATGTTAATTAATTACCTCTAATTGCTAATGTCAATTAATTTCCTTTATGACGCGCATCTATTTTGAAATTCAAATGCGCATTATTTTTGGAATTTGTACGTGCATATATTTATAAACAAATATATTTATGCACATTTACACGTATGGTTATTTTTCGATACGGAACTTCGAACGTCAATAACTTCTTCATACGAAGTCCGTTCGAGGCATATTATAAATGTAAATTAATCAGAAAATCACAACGAACACAATGGTATAAGTTTTGAGGCCATATTCTGACAATTCCAAAAACGATCATTTTCATTGTTTATAATTATTTGATTATTTAATTATCTAAAAATGTGGGGTGTTACATTCTCCCACCCTTTAGAAAATTTCGTCCTCAAAATTTGACAAGGGTAAAACTATGTAATTCCTCGCATCAAACACATCCATCTTGTGTACATCCAATTTTTGCAACCATCCGTGTCCTTGTGCAAAGTGTCGTATAACAATAAATATATGCATGTTCATGAATTTCTAAGCGGTACCTCCTATATGAATGCTTTTCTCTTTTAAAAATTCCTTTTAAAACTTGGTGCACACATCCTAAATTGTAACGACCACGACTTTCTCTCCATAGAAAGTCGTATCGCTAATAAGAAAGAAAGGGGTGAGAAGTAGAAAAGAGAAGAAGAGAAAAGAAACAAACACAAATACTCACAGCGGAAACGAACAAAATATATTATATCACATAAATATTACATAGTATCATATACAACACTTATCAGAGTTACACAGATTACACATCACATACTAGACAGTTATAAACATCTATCTAGTTATTACAACTCAATACAAAACAAAGATCTAAACAAGATCAACACATCGGAAACTACTATCTATATCTACAACGCTGAAGCCTCCTGCTCCATTGCTCCTCCAAATTACTCGTCAAAGCTAACCTGAATCCCTTGGCTACTCGTAAAAATTTGAGTACCCAAGAGTTTATAAAACAGAAATAAACAACTTGGGTCAGACATGGGTCTGGTGTGAGTAAACGGGTTAAACTTGCTTAACTTCAAAACCCTTTTGAAAACAAAGGTATCACGTAAGACTTCCCACACATAAACATGGAAAAGTTTTTACCTTACGCTAACCAAAACATTTGATAGGAAATCCGATTGTATTATAATAGGGTCTAGGGTTTTCAAGTAAAATACAGAAATAGCTGAAATGCTTACATCTCACATTCCAACATAGTTGGGCACAACTAATACGTACGGCACTTATTGGAGTTTGGATTCCATACAATGGCAGGGCTACTGGGGTACCGCCCGTCACAGTACGTGGTCTAGATCACCGTACCGAGGATCACTCCCAATCCCCTGCAACACAAGGTCGGAACATCCCTTACTGGATAATTCCCGCACAAGATACCTCACGGTTGGGATCAGCAACCGCACCACTAAGTCGAAAATAGAAAGGGACATCTAGACAGAGGTAACCTTGTCCTACTTGGGTGCTACCCACTAACCTTGCTGCACCTCCCCTGTTTTAGCCATTCCCGGTTTGTGAGGCTTGAGGTCACGATTACCTTTAAAAAGAACACATCTATCTTAGAATGCTCATCGTCCACCTGACGATGTTCTGAAAGCATTCAATCCATACAAGTTCGTTCCGGGTTCGAACGAAACCGAAGGCATTATCTCGTTACACTCGTTTTGGAATCACCCTCAGAGTTAACGACCATAACCCTTGTACTCTGAATCTTCATCTTCACTTGATTCACGACCTATCGTTAATTTGGATCGATGTGGTATTCGGGTCTCCAGACCTGGAAATCCGGTATACGGAAACCCGATCCCGGTCTCATCGAAATCCAAAGCGTATTTTTTTAAGGCCAAGTTGTTTTAAAGGTTAAAATAATTCAATTCATTATCTTTATTCACAAAGGAAGATAATTTACAACAGATAATCAACATTATCAGATAATCCATACAATTCAACTAACATCCATATCATACAGCATATATCTCATCAGAGATATCAATCAATGTCAAGTATCCAATACTAACACCCATTCATAAGTAATGATTTATATCATCTTAAATTAATTTAAATTGAATTAAATTAATTACTTCATTTTATAAATCCATCTTACTTAACCATTAATTAATTACAATCAATTAATTAATTATCCTCTAATAATTCATTTCAATTAATCATCTTTGATTAATTATCTTTTAATTACATCCAAGTAATTTATCCTCAATTAATTACTTAAATTAATTATTCTTAACCACTTATAGTAATTAACCTTTAATTACTTCATTAATTAATCCCTAATTACTTTCATTAATTAATTACCCTTTTAATTAATTACAATCAACAAGTAATCATTAATTAATCACATTCATTAATTAACTTTAATTAATTACATTTAGAAATTAATCACTCTTTAATTAATTACACTAAGTAATAAATTCCTTAATTACTTTCATTAAGAAATTATTTTTTTATTTAATTACATTCAGGAATTACACATTAATTACTTACATTAAGCAATTACACTTATCAAATCTCATTAAGTAATTATACTTAATTAATTACCAAGTGACTATCTTTAATTAATTAACAAATTAATTAACTTAACTTAATCACATTCATCTCATAAATCATAGATGAGTAATTCATCTTTTAAGTATTCTTTAAACCAATTAATTAATCTTTAATTACAGATTAATTATTCTTTTAATTATTAATTAATAAACCTTAATTATCAATTAATAAAACTTAATAACAACTTAGTTAATCCTTAATTATCAATTAATTAGTCCTTAATTACCATTTGATTAATCCTTAATTAATCTTTAATTAACTAATTATAACCTTTAATTAATAAATAAATAAATCCTTAAATCATTAATTAATTTAATTAATTAATTATACTTAAATTACTTTATTAACCTCAAATTATTAAAACCTTAATTATCCTTTTTAAGGTAAACCATTATCTTAATTAATGACTTAATTATCATTAAAACATTTTTATCTTAAAAAAAAATTAACTTCCTTAATTAAATCATTTAATTAAGTTTTGAAATAAAATAAACATTTAACTTAACAAATTATAATAACTTTCTTAAATCAATTACTTAAAAACATTTATTTTATAAATAATAGATTTAAGAATTTGTTTTAAAATTTTACTTTAAAACTTACTTTTATTTATATTTAAAAACTTGGATTTAGTTAAAGTAAAATCTGAAACAGTTCACTCTTACAATCCCGAAGACAAACCCGAGCACAACCCCAATTTCCTCGAGTTTCCCTTCGAGTCAACTTCTACTTCGAGTCGCACTCCATAATTCTCGAGACCAAACCCGGTACAACTCTTCTTCCCAAACAACATGCCCAGACCAACATCCAAATACACGCAAACGTGTACAGGTGCACGTGCACCAGCAACCCAGTCCCTTCCGACCATCCACGACACCTTCGACTCATCGACGCTCGCCTCTACATCAGATCCTGACCACCCAAACACTGGCACGAACCCACGATCGAAATCGAGGAATCCTATCGATACTGGAACGAAAACCATCACCAGAAAAACGCCTCGAAATCACGTCTCCGACCACCAGACGATGCGCAACCACTGTCACATGTTCCCCGACCATTCCCGAAGCCATCCCCCTTGGTCCGGTGCAACTCGAACAACCAGAGACGCCACCAAGATCCCGTTTCCAGACTCGACCCATTCTTAGTGTTAAACCCTACTCTATCCAAAATCCAACGCAACGATGAATGATAGCCTCTTCCACTATTTTTCCTACGATCAACAGCCCTAAAGCCTCCCTTGATATCAAATCCAAGCTTCATCTCGACATAGATCATCGGCAGTTGCCGACAATACCAAAACTGAACAACTCAGGATATCTCATCAATATCCTATCTAAAAATCATGATATTCCCATCATAATTCATAATTTTCAACCACGAATCAATCTATGTAATCCAAATATGAATTCGTTAACATTGATCTTTGACTTAAATATGATTTTTTTACTGTCATTCTTTATTTTTCAGAATATTTACCATATATTCTTACTTGAAACTATTTTTAAAAATAAATCTAGATTGTCTCAACCATTTTTCATTTAGGAATCTAAGCCTAACAGAGATTAGAAAGAGAGAAGGATTGAAATTTTTGATCTAAGTTTTAAACTCTGAAACTTAAAACAGAGATGATCACTTATATATTCAGACAGACTCACAGTATATCCATTCATATAAACATGCATTTAGATCTAAACAAACATGCATACACATTTTCAAATATGCAACAAATTTCACTTCGAGCACTTATCATATGTATATAATCTAAAACTATTTTATGCTTAGTTTACTCATATTAAGAACAGAGAAGCATATATTTATACATACTGATTTTAGTACAGGCCTTTTATATAAGCATGCATTCACAGATAATATCATATGCAAACCATATTACTATAAAAATTCATCACACATTTAAGTTTATTCTCAGATTTAAAAACTGTTTTAAAAATAAAGGTTTACTCACCTTTTAATGAAGTGTAGAGACTTGAAAACTGAATCTCTTGACAATTTGAAAACTTGAATGCTTTGATTTGAACTGGAAAGAATTTGCTTTTGATCTCTGAAATGCTTTGAAACTGGAAGCATGTTGTAGAGATGACTTAACTTTGAAACTGAGATGTTCGAGACTTGATTCCAGGTTGCTTGCTTTTGAAAATGAGTTTGTAGGTTTGAAACAGAAACAGGCCTTTTGATTTTGATTTGAGATGAGGAGATGAATTACAGGTTTGCAATTTGGTTTGAGAAGTGAATTTCAGGCTTTGAACATAATGGTTACAGAGATTTTAGACTACAGACTTAAGAGAAGATGACATGCTTGCATTTGAGTTTGAGAATTTGTTTTGAGGAATGTTTACAGGGTTTTGAATTTTCTCTGGTTGTATTTGTTTTGATCTGAGATTTGTTTGAAAATGGTTTTTACAGGTTGTTTCTTTGTTTTAGTAATGAAGATAGAAAAAGGAATGAAGGAGTTAGATGTTTGTTTATATACATGTAAATTAAGATTTATTAAAATTAGAGAAAATAAAAATAAAAGAAATGACACTTGTCTCTACCCTTGTTTATTATGTTAACACATGTGCTTAGATAGTTTAATATGTTAACACTTGTCATTATTAAATTTTACATTATTTTTAAAAGGATTTAAAAGCTTTTATATTAAATTTTCCTAATTAATAAATATATTTCTAAATTTATAAATGCTTTTCTTAATTTATAAAAATAAAACTTTTAAAAGAAAATAAAATAAAAACCAATCATATCTTAAATAAAATCATATATAGTATATTTAGTCCATTTTTAAATGATAATATAAAACTTTTGTATTTATTATTTAATAAATACTTCCCAAATTTCTTTAAATAAATTTCTTTAAGAGAATAATATAAAACAAATCTATTTTTAAATAAAACCTTATCCATATGATTTAAGTCCAAACTATATTATTATTTTTATTTTAAGATATATATTTCTTTAAATTCAATTCTTAAAGTCAATTTAAAGTCCAATTTAAAATCAATTCAAATAAATATAGATATTAATTCTAAACAAGCACATTATTAATTGTAAATAATTATCCTATTTAAATCAATTTAAATACACATATATATACATATATTTTTAACAACACTTATTAAATTTGAAAATAATAAGTCTATTTAAAATCTATTTCTAAATAACACAATTTAAACCTTTAACTAATTATTCCATTTAAGAATCTATTTATAACTATATTTAAAAACAACTCATTATTAATTTGTTTGAAAATAACAATTTTAACAATTTTAAATAATTAATTTACAAGATTATCACATTTTAAATTCCCTGAAATCCCGGGATATCACATTCCTCCCCCCTTAAAAGAATTTCGTCCTCGAAATTTAAAACAAAAGATAATCCAAAGTTTATATTTTATTTCAAAAAATTTCAAACAATTTTAGCATACATATCAGCCAACACAAACAAACAACCAATTTCATCCAAACAAACCATTCAATCAAACAAATAATTTTAGCTATCCGGACACAGATCCCGGATAAGCTTCCTAAAATCCTCGAGTTTCCTAGGTACAGATACCAGGATACTCGCTCTACTGCATCCAAACTAGCTACACTACTAAGCTACAGAGCTCCTACTCATCTATATCTACAATCTGAACAAGATATCAGACCACAGACAAGATCAACTCAACTACCAAAACATCCCGAACTACTGGTTCCAAAACCAGAGATAGATCAAACACGTACTCCCTCAGCTATACGTGAAACACATCGAATTCCAGTTATCCAAACTGGAAGTCAAACACTGATCCTTACAAAACTCAAGAAGAATCTAATATACAATGGAGCTAACTTCCTGTCTTACCCAATCTTATTGCTCCCTTTTACCAGAGAAAACTTCAACAACAATGAAGTCTCCAACTTCGAATTCCAAATTCCTCTGTTTCTTATCCACAGAACTCTTCTAATGATCCTGGGCCGTCAACATCCGTTTCGATCAGCTCAACCTTTGCTGATGCTTCTAGAGACAAACTGGATCAAAAACAATCCAACAAAATGACCCTTTCAAGATCTACCCAAAATCTAGAACACAAACTCTACTCCACCATTATCAGTAGACTACAACTTACTTCTCCTATCCAGAAAAGACAAAACAGACGCATTGCCAAGCTGAACTCAAATCCAGAAATATTTCCTGAAGAAACTCTCTTATCCCAAAACACTGCAACTTCTAGTTGCTTCCATTCTAGAATAGCTGCCATCTTGCTTCTGCTATACAACTCTGATCTGGAGAAGATAAAAATGCCGTCGATGAACTCGAGCACAGACTAGACAACACATTCTGAAAATATGGTTCAACTCAGCAGTTCCATGAAATACTGAGCTGCTTCACCAAATTCTTTCTCTAAGAGACATTCTTCTACCTAGCTGAACTTCCGGTATCAATCCTGAAATCAAGTCGATACAGAACTCAATCTCAAATGCAGACAAACTTCTGACTTACCTGAAAACATCCAGAAAGTCTCTGATAACACAAGAGAACATTCAACTATCGCAAGTCACTTTTGCGATCCTATCAAGTCCAATATCCAAAGATACTGCTTTCTTAACCAATCAGAACAGCTTATGCTATCCAATCCATCGAAGAAATGGATCCACTTCTGCTGCTTCTGAACTCCACCTCTAGAAAACTGCAAAGCCAAAAGATCTTCCTACTGGAACACAAAACACTTCCGAGTTGCACCGCTGACACAGATGCCAAAAGACTTCCTAATCCAAAGTTCTTCGAGAAACTCGGACCTCAAACCAACAGAAAAGACCCTGTTGAACACAGCCACAACACCGAAACAGACACACTTCCTTATATTCGCTCCAAAAGAAATCATCTTCGGAAACATCCATATTCACTGCGTCTCATCACACAGCTACTTCTTTCTGAGTTGCCAAAATACCACCACTTACTTCAGCTCAACTGACAGATCCAACTCTACTCACCAACTTCAAAGATAAACTCCGAACCTTAACAGGTTACCTTCAGAGATCGATGAAATCCTTACACCATAGCAAAGCTCACTCGAGACAGTATTAGGTCTACACTCTCGACAGATACTTCCAACCTCAAACATTCAAACTCCAACCATTGGTAGTCGTGTTACACACACCACTACCCTATCTACCTTTATATCCTATATTGGAAAACCCGAACAGGTAACCCAACAAATAGGTAGAAATATATATATATTTAAAATGATATATATTTTTTTTTATATAGAAATTATTTCTGGGTAAAATTATTTCATCTACCTTTTTAAAACAATATTGTGTCTGTTGGCCTGGTTCAAGTGTTTAGAGATCCCTATCAATAACGTTAGCTACTCGTATTGACCAGAATCCATATACCACTCAACCGATCAATTAACACAATATAAAACCATTTTATATAACTAACAAATACGCGCTCTCATATATATATATACACTCGGACTCAAACAGGTTGCTACAGATCCTATTTCTAATGAACAATCCTTCCGAACCTAGGTATTCACTCAACCTAGCGTTCTGATATTCACTTAACCAAAAGCTTAGGCATTCGCTCAACCTCGCTCTGATACCACTGTAACGACCACGACTTTCTCTCCATAGAAAGTCGTATCGCTAATAAGAAAGAAAGGGGTGAGAAGTAGAAAAGAGAAGAAGAGAAAAGAAACAAACACAAATACTCACAGCGGAAACGAACAAAATATATTATATCACATAAATATTACATAGTATCATATACAACACTTATCAGAGTTACACAGATTACACATCACATACTAGACAGTTATAAACATCTGTCTAGTTATTACAACTCAATACAAAACAAAGATCTAAACAAGATCAACACAGCGGAAACTACTATCTATATCTACAACGCTGAAGCCTCCTGCTCCATTGCTCCTCCAAATTACTCATCAAAGCTAACCTGAATCCCTTGGCTACTCGTAAAAATTTGAGTACCCAAGAGTTTATAAAACAGAAATAAACAACTTGGGTCAGACATGGGTCTGGTGTGAGTAAACGGGTTAAACTTGCTTAACTTCAAAACCCTTTTGAAAACAAAGGTATCACGTAAGACTTCCCACACATAAACATGGAAAAGTTTTTACCTTACGCTAACCAAAACATTTGATAGGAAATCCGATTGTATTATAATAGGGTCTAGGGTTTTCAAGTAAAATACAGAAATAGCTGAAATGCTTACATCTCACATTCCAACATAGTTGGGCACAACTAATACGTACGGCACTTATTGGAGTTTGGATTCCATACAATGGCAGGGCTACTGGGGTACCGCCCGTCACAGTATGTGGTCTAGATCACCGTACCGAGGATCACTCCCAATCCCCTGCAACACAAGGTCGGAACATCCCTTACTGGATAATTCCCGCACAAGATACCTCACGGTTGGGATCAGCAACCGCACCACTAAGTCGAAAATAGAAAGGGACATCTAGACAGAGGTAACCTTGTCCTACTTGGGTGCTACCCACTAACCTTGCTGCACCTCCCCTGTTTTAGCCATTCCCGGTTTGTGAGGCTTGAGGTCACGATTACCTTTAAAAAGAACACATCTATCTTAGAATGCTCATCGTCCACCTGACGATGTTCTGAAAGCATTCAATCCATACAAGTTCGTTCCGGGTTCGAACGAAACCGAAGGCATTATCTCGTTACACTCGTTTTGGAATCACCCTCAGAGTTAACGACCATAACCCTTGTACTCTGAATCTTCATCTTCACTTGATTCACGACCTATCGTTAATTTTGATCGATGTGGTATTCGGGTCTCCAGACCTGGAAATCCGGTATACGGAAACCCGATCCCGGTCTCATCGAAATCCAAAGCGTATTTTTTTAAGGCCAAGTTGTTTTAAAGGTTAAAATAATTCAATTCATTATCTTTATTCACAAAGGAAGATAATTTACAACAGATAATCAACATTATCAGATAATCCATACAATTCAACTAACATCCATATCATACAGCATATATCTCATCAGAGATATCAATCAATGTCAAGTATCCAATACTAACACCCATTCATAAGTAATGATTTATATCATCTTAAATTAATTTAAATTGAATTAAATTAATTACTTCATTTTATAAATCCATCTTACTTAACCATTAATTAATTACAATCAATTAATTAATTATCCTCTAATAATTCATTTCAATTAATCATCTTTGATTAATTATCTTTTAATTACATCCAAGTAATTTATCCTCAATTAATTACTTAAATTAATTATTCTTAACCACTTATAGTAATTAACCTTTAATTACTTCATTAATTAATCCCTAATTACTTTCATTAATTAATTACCCTTTTAATTAATTACAATCAACAAGTAATCATTAATTAATCACATTCATTAATTAACTTTAATTAATTACATTTAGAAATTAATCACTCTTTAATTAATTACACTAAGTAATAAATTCCTTAATTACTTTCATTAAGAAATTATTTTTTTATTTAATTACATTCAGGAATTACACATTAATTACTTACATTAAGCAATTACACTTATCAAATCTCATTAAGTAATTATACTTAATTAATTACCAAGTGACTATCTTTAATTAATTAACAAATTAATTAACTTAACTTAATCACATTCATCTCATAAATCATAGATGAGTAATTCATCTTTTAAGTATTCTTTAAACCAATTAATTAATCTTTAATTACAGATTAATTATTCTTTTAATTATTAATTAATAAACCTTAATTATCAATTAATAAAACTTAATAACAACTTAGTTAATCCTTAATTATCAATTAATTAGTCCTTAATTACCATTTGATTAATCCTTAATTAATCTTTAATTAACTAATTATAACCTTTAATTAATAAATAAATAAATCCTTAAATCATTAATTAATTTAATTAATTAATTATACTTAAATTACTTTATTAACCTCAAATTATTAAAACCTTAATTATCCTTTTTAAGGTAAACCATTATCTTAATTAATGACTTAATTATCATTAAAACATTTTTATCTTAAAAAAAAATTAACTTCCTTAATTAAATCATTTAATTAAGTTTTGAAATAAAATAAACATTTAACTTAACAAATTATAATAACTTTCTTAAATCAATTACTTAAAAACATTTATTTTATAAATAATAGATTTAAGAATTTGTTTTAAAATTTTACTTTAAAACTTACTTTTATTTATATTTAAAAACTTGGATTTAGTTAAAGTAAAATCTGAAACAGTTCACTCTTACAATCCCGAAGACAAACCCGAGCACAACCCCAATTTCCTCGAGTTTCCCTTCGAGTCAACTTCTACTTCGAGTCGCACTCCATAATTCTCGAGACCAAACCCGGTACAACTCTTCTTCCCAAACAACATGCCCAGACCAACATCCAAATACACGCAAACGTGTACAGGTGCACGTGCACCAGCAACCCAGTCCCTTCCGACCATCCACGACACCTTCGACTCATCGACGCTCGCCTCTACATCAGATCCTGACCACCCAAACACTGGCACGAACCCACGATCGAAATCGAGGAATCCTATCGATACTGGAACGAAAACCATCACCAGAAAAACGCCTCGAAATCACGTCTCCGACCACCAGACGATGCGCAACCACTGTCACATGTTCCCCGACCATTCCCGAAGCCATCCCCCTTGGTCCGGTGCAACTCGAACAACCAGAGACGCCACCAAGATCCCGTTTCCAGACTCGACCCATTCTTAGTGTTAAACCCTACTCTATCCAAAATCCAACGCAACGATGAATGATAGCCTCTTCCACTATTTTTCCTACGATCAACAGCCCTAAAGCCTCCCTTGATATCAAATCCAAGCTTCATCTCGACATAGATCATCGGCAGTTGCCGACAATACCAAAACTGAACAACTCAGGATATCTCATCAATATCCTATCTAAAAATCATGATATTCCCATCATAATTCATAATTTTCAACCACGAATCAATCTATGTAATCCAAATATGAATTCGTTAACATTGATCTTTGACTTAAATATGATTTTTTTACTGTCATTCTTTATTTTTCAGAATATTTACCATATATTCTTACTTGAAACTATTTTTAAAAATAAATCTAGATTGTCTCAACCATTTTTCATTTAGGAATCTAAGCCTAACAGAGATTAGAAAGAGAGAAGGATTGAAATTTTTGATCTAAGTTTTAAACTCTGAAACTTAAAACAGAGATGATCACTTATATATTCAGACAGACTCACAGTATATCCATTCATATAAACATGCATTTAGATCTAAACAAACATGCATACACATTTTCAAATATGCAACAAATTTCACTTCGAGCACTTATCATATGTATATAATCTAAAACTATTTTATGCTTAGTTTACTCATATTAAGAACAGAGAAGCATATATTTATACATACTGATTTTAGTACAGGCCTTTTATATAAGCATGCATTCACAGATAATATCATATGCAAACCATATTACTATAAAAATTCATCACACATTTAAGTTTATTCTCAGATTTAAAAACTGTTTTAAAAATAAAGGTTTACTCACCTTTTAATGAAGTGTAGAGACTTGAAAACTGAATCTCTTGACAATTTGAAAACTTGAATGCTTTGATTTGAACTGGAAAGAATTTGCTTTTGATCTCTGAAATGCTTTGAAACTGGAAGCATGTTGTAGAGATGACTTAACTTTGAAACTGAGATGTTCGAGACTTGATTCCAGGTTGCTTGCTTTTGAAAATGAGTTTGTAGGTTTGAAACAGAAACAGGCCTTTTGATTTTGATTTGAGATGAGGAGATGAATTACAGGTTTGCAATTTGGTTTGAGAAGTGAATTTCAGGCTTTGAACATAATGGTTACAGAGATTTTAGACTACAGACTTAAGAGAAGATGACATGCTTGCATTTGAGTTTGAGAATTTGTTTTGAGGAATGTTTACAGGGTTTTGAATTTTCTCTGGTTGTATTTGTTTTGATCTGAGATTTGTTTGAAAATGGTTTTTACAGGTTGTTTCTTTGTTTTAGTAATGAAGATAGAAAAAGGAATGAAGGAGTTAGATGTTTGTTTATATACATGTAAATTAAGATTTATTAAAATTAGAGAAAATAAAAATAAAAGAAATGACACTTGTCTCTACCCTTGTTTATTATGTTAACACATGTGCTTAGATAGTTTAATATGTTAACACTTGTCATTATTAAATTTTACATTATTTTTAAAAGGATTTAAAAGCTTTTATATTAAATTTTCCTAATTAATAAATATATTTCTAAATTTATAAATGCTTTTCTTAATTTATAAAAATAAAACTTTTAAAAGAAAATAAAATAAAAACCAATCATATCTTAAATAAAATCATATATAGTATATTTAGTCCATTTTTAAATGATAATATAAAACTTTTGTATTTATTATTTAATAAATACTTCCCAAATTTCTTTAAATAAATTTCTTTAAGAGAATAATATAAAACAAATCTATTTTTAAATAAAACCTTATCCATATGATTTAAGTCCAAACTATATTATTATTTTTATTTTAAGATATATATTTCTTTAAATTCAATTCTTAAAGTCAATTTAAAGTCCAATTTAAAATCAATTCAAATAAATATAGATATTAATTCTAAACAAGCACATTATTAATTGTAAATAATTATCCTATTTAAATCAATTTAAATACACATATATATACATATATTTTTAACAACACTTATTAAATTTGAAAATAATAAGTCTATTTAAAATCTATTTCTAAATAACACAATTTAAACCTTTAACTAATTATTCCATTTAAGAATCTATTTATAACTATATTTAAAAACAACTCATTATTAATTTGTTTGAAAATAACAATTTTACCAATTTTAAATAATTAATTTACAAGATTATCACATTTTAAATTCCCTGAAATCCCGGGATATCACATAAATATACTTGCAATTTTTATATGAATGCAATCTTTCAAATACTCAAAGCACTTTATATCCAATTTTTCCCACACTCCTACTGAATAGGGGCGTAGTTCAACAATTTTTTCATCCAAACCCTACCACACAACTTTTAATATTCAAATTTCAGAAAAATCTAATTTTTTGAACTCGATTTCTTATGTCAGAAAGAAGGTAGAAAATGGAAAAGCTCACATTTCCCCGTTTTACTTTTGCGCACCTCTTTCTCCATACTTGGAACTTGTGCCACTATTCTATAAAAATCTCTATTTGCTTTCCCAAGCACAGTTCACATAAGAAAAATTTTCTTTTCGAATTTTTCTGTTGATGTTTATGTCGCTTTCTTTAAATTTATTGTTTTCCTTTTAGTTACTCTTTTTGGCTTTTACTTTTCTTTTATTACTTACATCCTATGTTTTTATTCTCTTCTTGTGAACATCATAGAAAAAGAGCATCATACTAATCAATACTGACTTGCAATAATAAAAACAAAATGCTTACATAGGAGTACGATCTCATAACTAAAAGAGAAAACATGTCCTACTACAAAGCCATACTAGATAAATAAATATAACAGCTAAACACACCTATCATCTAGGGCTAGGAGGCCTAGGACCATGTCCACCCTGACACAGAAATGTCCTACTCTAGGAATCCAAGTAACTCATATGCTCCTCCTGCCGCCTATTACTCGTTACTAACTTACGTTGTATTACTCATGATGAATAAGATCTATTCATCTCTTCCATTCCATACTCAAAATGGAATAACCAAGTCTCATTTACTGCAACGAATAAGGATTTCAATCTATGCAGTCTCTATCTTAAACAGCAACTAAGCTTGGGGAAATTTTCTCTTTACCTTTACCTTTCATTTTTCCCCAACTAAGGTCTACCTATCCCAACCACGTGTGTCTTACTATCTTACTAATATCACTCCACTATTCTTCTATAGTTTACACCCATGAAGCAACATTCCTAGGTACTCACTAGTGTCCTATACACTTTACGGGAACTTTTATTATTACTACTAAAAGTAATCACTGCTATCTCCTATATAGCCTTACACTTTTCCCGTCACACCTAGGAAATGATTCATATCTACTCCATATTTAAAAGTTTGGTTTAGTATTTATCATTTCATTTCAAAAATTAAAGCTTCTAAATTTTTGAAACATCAAATCCCAAAATCCTTGCCTTTAAAAGTGTTACTTTTAAGTTTCTATTAAATTCAAAGGTCCTTGGTTACATAACATTTTATCTTTCTAGACTTGCATCTTTACAGTTCTTTGAATTTAAATTATTCCCCAAACCTAGAGGGGAAAACTTACAAATTCTAAGTTCAAAACTTATTCCTCTTTTACTTTTAAAGACCTTTACAGCTTTCCATAAAAAAATTGGATTTTTAAATTTAGCTGTTTACTAAGTTTTTCTCTTTCAAAAACTTATTTACTTTTTCACCAAACCATTTTTCTTTAAAACATGCCTTGCTTGTCATTAAAACATTTTTTTTTCCTTGACTTCGAAAAATGTCCTCACATGTTTTCAAAACATCTTCTTTTCATAGATTTTCAAATTTACTAAAATTGGAGTAGATAAGAACAATTATTTTATCAAAAATCCCTTAACTTTCCTGCTCTTCCAATTACCTAACCTTGGAGGAGTTTATAACTTATCACAAATGGGGACTTCCTACAAAGGCAAGCAACCAATGCGCATAATCAATGAAAAATATGAAATTTCCATTGCTTAGCTTTCCTACTAAGGCTCTCTATAATATCCCTCCTAACTAACACTATCTCTAATTATTACACTTCTTATTACACCTAATGGTTTTATACCTTAATGTATTGGAACTAGTTTCTCTTATGAGAAACCATTAACGCTAAAACCTTCTATAAATCCTTTAAAAGAGGATTTCATGTTTATGTGAAATTACAAGGAACTTATTTTATCATTTATCGAAATAGGCTATACAAAATATGGTGCTTTCCATACCTTGTACATCTCTTTCACGTATTCCTTATAACTTGCACAAAACGTCTTTATTTGTGATTTGGTTTCATAGAAAATTATATCATTATTCATTTCATTCCAATAGATTAAAGTATGTTTAATCTATATTCACTTACAATAAACATTTTTTATGTAATTTAATAATTTTCTAATATTTAATTTATATTATTCTTAGAAGAACTTATTTTCAAAACTGTTTTAATATACTAGAAAGTATTTCCATATACTTATTTAAACAATAAATGTACTTACAAACCTCTTTATTTCTATACTTAGAAATTATCTTCAGAACACATTTTTATTTGGGTCAAAACAGATGTTGGGTAAAACACCGTTACTTCGACCCAAAAATACTAGTATATGGATTCAATTAAAATAAATATTAATAAATCGCATATGCTATGTAAAAACATTTCCTGAGGGAGTCACCTACTATAACAATAGTGTCATAGTCTATGCTTCCTTTATTTTTCACGAAAACATCTATTACAACAATAAATGTTGTAACCTGCGTTTTTGATACTTAGCACACTTTAGGTTTTTATATTTAAAATCTTTGTTTACCTACAAAGAAACTAGCGAGCTATACATGCTCTATAATTCTTCAAAAAGAATTTCACTTTTAACCAAATTTACATCATATAAAAACCAATTTAAATTTCATACCACTTTTTTTTTTCAAAAACCAATATTTACTTCCTCAAACATATTAACAATTATATTTTTAAACTTTTCAATTCCAAAAGTTTCATTTTATTGGGGTGATTGAATTATACTGTAAGCAATTGAAAGGACAAAAACATAAAAAATACAAGGGTTCTAATACGGAACCGATACAGAATCGTTTTATCGATCCTGTAGCGAACCAGACTTCAAAACACAGAAGTGAATATACCGCAGGGATCAGTTCGACGGGAAGATCAAAATGGTATACAGATATCAGCGATACGATTATCCGTTCAAAAGTCGATAATCGGTACTAGAAATGCTGCTATTATGCCGAAAATAAGATAAACAGTGTAATAAAAATCAAATTTTGGAGAAACAAAATATGACATCTCACTCAGAAGATGATTTACAAATTTTCTATAGAAAAATATTCAGGTTTGGAAAATATTTTATTATCATCAATTTTAACTGATATAAATTCGTATAATATTACACTAGAAAATAAACTTCCAAATTAAATGATGAAAATCTACCAGTTGCTATGTTAAAATAGACGCATTTCAAATATCAAATTTAAATTTCAAAATTTTATTGTTTAAATTTTCATAAGATTAAATTAAATATATAAATAAAAAAATAAAATTATCTAAAATTTACGGGTCGTTACACCTACAATACAGATATTCAACTTGGTCTGTCTCTTTTCTCATCGTGGCTATGGCCCCACGCAGCGCCACCTCAACTAATCGAAAGACCTTTCAAGAGCTAAGTGGTTGTGCCCTACTGCAAACAATTTAAACATCCAATTGGCTATGCCCCTCATCCAATGTCTCGATAGTGAAAGAATCATTGGTCTATTTGTTTAACTCTAGTCTTTCCCAAACTCGCTCTGACTGATGATGGCTGATATTCTCATGCGACTATCCTTATGGGTCTTGGCTAATATAACCTACTCACAAACTAAACTACGGTGTCATATGAATATCCTACTCTATCATCAACCTTTTGACTGCCTACAAAGGTCCACTTTGTTAGGCCTGCAATGCAAAAGCAGTCAAGGCATACTTTCTTGATGGAACACCTACAAATCTGCCTTCGGCGTGCAGCTTCGTTAGACCTACCCGAGAGGGCCATCCTAGAGTATCCTCACGTCCTGTTGAAGTCTCGTACTTCCTTCTAGCCTAAAATAACTAAGTTGGAAGTGCTCTTTCTATACTTAAAATCTACGATGAACTGCTTCGTTAGGCTCTTTATCCAGATTCCCTTCGGGTTGCTCCAAACACACCTTACCATTTTATTAGACCCTACGTCTAATCTTTTATTATGAATTTAGTTTACTTTTCTTGTTCTGTTGGCTACTTATTTACCCTAATCAGCATGCCCAGCCCCACCCATATGTGAGACCATCAGTCCTAGACCTAAAAGGGAATGCTGTCGGTATGGGCCACTTCTATTATTTTTTCTTATTAACTTAATCCAAGATCTAAGTTTGGTAAAATAAGCCTCTTAAATTTCTTTCTTTTTAATTATAACATACGTGTTACATTTATACTTGCAATTGTCACTTTTATATTCTTTTCTTTCTTTTATAACCTACATGTTAGAAATGTAATTGCAAGTGTCTCTTTTCTATTCTAGTCTGTCTTCTTTTATTATGATACTAAATTCTCTTTAATTCTCTTATATTATATGACAATCTTAGCTTGGGACTACGTCCAACTGTCACAAATTACTTATCATAATAACTGCTTTACTTTTTATTCTACTATCTACGCAGTAAATGCAGATCTAGTCACATTTTCTATTTATTATTTCTAGTTTTGTCAAATATTTAACTTGATTATTTCCTCTTCTTTAATTTCTTTAACGCTTCACGTTATTCTCTTTTATTCTTAGAAGTGGTTCTATTTTATTTGGTTGGTTACAAAAACTGTACTAAAACCATTTCCATATTTTAATACTAAATAATGCCATAAACAATAACTCGGTACTACAAGATATTTCTTTTATTGTTCATTTAATTGTTGGATAATGAAAAATATAGTAATGTCTCTATTTTGCACTAATTCCATTTTTCTTGCTTTTATTCTTTCAATTACGTTTACCATTTTTCTTACAATATTAAACTATGGAAATGTATTCCCTATTCTAAACCAGCCAACTAATCTATCACTAACTTCCAAATCAAGTTATTAGATTTTCCCTTTTTATTTCATTCCCCGAGTTTTAACATAATTTACTGTAGATTTCTCACTTTTAGGCTTATGCCTTTCTCTATAATTTTTAAGCCTAATATTACTTATATTTAATTGGATTCCTTTCTTTTTCCATATAAATAACATTTAAATATAAGTACACTTCTCTTATAAAATTTACAGTTTCAACATAACTAACTAGTAGAACTAATTACTGAAATTAGTTCAAATGGTGAATTAAAATATTTAATGGGAATCTAACGATAATATATATCATCAACATAAAAGATATATAATTTAAATCCACTCGTCTGAAAAGAAAACACTCCAAATTCCAGATCTGATTTTTAGTCCAGTTTTATTATCCATAGCCTTCCACTTTGCTACTCTATTTGGATCCACAAACCAGAATTTGTATGGATTTATAAATCTGGATCTACTTGAAGAAAAGTAAACAGATAAACTAGAAATCCAGGTCTGAAAACTCACCTCGTACAGATGACTTAATTTGGACATCTCTTCTCCAGAACTACAGTTTCTCCCTCCAAATTGTAAATCAGATAACCTAAATCTAATATATTTGATTTCTGAAGAATTAGAGGAGAAAGAAAAGTGACAGCGCTTCCACGCCCATTCAAAAAAATACGGGTTTAAAGGCTAGCCCTACATGTTTATTTATAGAGAGCCAAAGCAACGTCGTTCGTTCGTTTAAAGCGGTTGAAATCTAGCCGTTAAAAACAAGCAAAACACGTCAACTTTTACATGTCTAGCCCTTTTGTTTTATACGTATTAATTTATTTCCTCTATTTTTAAACATTAACTTTTAACTGTTACCTATTCATTCTAATTAATTTCCATCAATTGCAAATTTAATTCCCTTTATAACACATGTTTATTTTGAAATTCAAACGTTGCTAATTAATGTAAATTAATTTCCCTCAATTGCTGATTTGGTTAACATTGCCTGCTAATGCTAATTAATTACCTCTAATTGTTGATGTCAATTAATTTTCTTTATGCCGCGCATCTATTTTGAGATTCAAACGTGCATTATTTCTGGAATTTATACGAGCATATATTTATAAACAAATATATTTACGCACATTTACACGTATAATTATTTTTGATATAGAACTTCGAACTTCAATAACTTTTTCATACGTAGTCCGTTTGAGGCATATTATATATGTAAATTAATCAAAAAATCGCCACGAACACAATGGTATAAGTTTCAAGGCTATATTTTGACAAATCCAAAAATGCTCATTTTCACTGTTTATAATTATTTGATTATCTAAAAATGCGAGGTGTTACACATTCAGTTTTGCTAACACATTTATCTTAGTCTAGACTGACCCGTTTATTATTTTAATAATACTTGGGTCGAACTGAGATGTTTCTGGTTATTCAGCTTGAGACTTTAGAGTGGATGTCCCATTAGTTATCTAGTAGCATACTTTTGTCAGCCTATATATATATATATATATACATATATTTGATATCATGTGCTTATGCTAAGATTAGACTCCTTTTGTGTACATATTCATGTGTTTTGAGATGTAGTACTTTGTATATATGTAGTCTATATCGTGTATCTATTTTGCGTCGGTTCGGACTTGTATCTATTGTATTTTGCTGTGACTGATCTATGATTCTGTGGTCTATATATTATTATATGTTGTTTTGAATTTTTATTACACCCGATGTAGTTTTGTTTTAAGCCTGAATTGTATACGTCGATTCCACTTGATTTAAAAAATATATAGCCTATTAATCGACATATCAATGCTTACTTAAAGCAAAATTCACGGATGGTCGCTCCTCACCAGCCATATTCTCTACACTAGCCGACAGTATTACTTTGTAATATTCTTTGTTAGTGTGGGTCTCGGGGTGAGGCGTCACAACATTGTTGGTTTTATTCGAACCTGTGTTCTTGGTGAATCAATGATTCAAGTGTTAGAAACGGTCGAACGAACAGAGGAAGAATTGCCATTGGAGCTTTATGGTGAGATTGTTTCAATAGAAAAACAACAAGAAGTTAACGAGGCAAACAAAAGTAAGTTCAAACTTGTCGAAAGGAGTGACAAACGTGTGAAGAGATTTGTGAGCAAGAGAAATTAAAGTTATGTGTGATATTATAAATGGCTGTTAGTTTTATTAAAACAATATGTTTTAATTTGTGGTATGTTGTTTTTATTGTGGTACTTGATGTTATTGGAAGAGTTTGGGGATGTAATGACTTTACGAACTATCTGTTAGAATATTTAGTGAAATAACTATGATTGGTACTATTTAAATACTATGATCTCTGATATGAATTAGTGTAATGACCCCACCGATATGCCCAGTTTAGCAAAAAACATTACAAGTAATGTCGTCTGCTAATCCGGAGAATACAGCTAGTTAAAAGTGATCGAATGTGAATATATCTTTATACCAACATTGACGCATCTTATTTACCTTTTTGAGGATCTGAACTGAAATTTAAACGTATACAGTATTAATATAAAGTAATAAACACACCGATTAAAATTATTCAGAATAGTATATAATATATATAAATCAGAATCAGAGTCACGGATCATAGCCGAATAATATACTTCATTATATACATAATAGAATGTGAGTCTGTAAATTATGAGTACTAGTCTCACATAATTATATACATCATATTCAAAATCTTGTATCAGGTATAAAGTCACTACTATATAATATAGATGACATAAACTCCTAACTGTCAATATTTACAAGTATGAAGTAAACTAAAACTATCAAAATAGTCTACTTCAATGCTAGCCCAAAATCTAAAGGTCAATGGGTCCCTGTACCTGTAAAGTCTCGGCCTGACACGAGTATTAAAATAATAAAATGCCAGACTATATCTAAATAATATGTGAGATGCTAATATCATAACTTTATGACTTAATAATAAGCCATAGAAAATATGTCGAACAAACATTTATAATAATGCATATTAATTAAATTCACTATATAAATCTATAAATGACTTAAGTATAAAGTAAGTCATCTCAAAATATGCCTGAAACCCAAAAATCCAAAAAGGAATATCAAACCAATAAATATAGATCTCAAAATTTGACTTAACAATAACCAACTAAGTCATAAATAAAATAATCCCAAAGCAAATACTCAAATGAGGCATATCTAACAAATCACCATTTCATAAATAAATATCAAGTCTCAATAGTCTATCACCTCAAAATATGGTTATAACCAATTCAAAATTCCTCAAAGCCATAAAGGATACAGAATATCCATACTAAAAATCTCTAATGAAATAATCATCAATAATGAAATAATAATGGTAGTCATATATCAGTTTAATATAGTGATACGAAATCTTTCGAAAGAGACTCGCTACATAGGAAGGAAGCCTTCCGAAAGAGACTGTCGATTAGGAACACCGCTCAAAGAAAAGTGCAGCCGTGTACCTAATCTGTTCTATGCAAATTTACCTTCCGAAAGAGGTAAACATAGTCTAACTGTATAAAACAAAATAAACTGATAGGTTGTAGTATCTATAGACTATGATGCATGTAAAAATCTACCTTCCGAAAGAGACATCCATATTTACACCATAACTGATCTTCCGAAAGAGATCTACCTACCCAAATATAAAAATGTATCGATTCTCTTATCGATGAAAAATGAGTTATCTTCTCTCGAAGATCTATCTGTTTGAAATTCGAACACCCTAAGATAATACAACTCTATGTGTTAATTACTATCACTTCAGTAATTACAAGAATTTAGCTAACTGTCCCATACTAGAAAGTAAATTCAAGTATTTACAAAACGCTAGTAATTTCCACTCAAACTCTATTTAATAAATTATAATAATAATCGAAAGAATTGTACAAAGTGTCCCATATCACCCGACAATTCAATCATTTATTAAAATTCTTTGTTTCATAGAAAATCACGAAATTAAACAGAAATCCAATTCAAGCTTGCATAAAAAGAGCCAAAAGCTAAATACAATAAAGGCCAATAATAGTTTATAAGTTGAAAGTAATTAATATAATTTTATCATATAGAAAAAAAATTCTAAAATATTTTATCTATAATTCATTTTTTCAACTTTTATCACTTTTGAAATCCAATAACTCACATATATAAAAAGAGATGAGTTACAAAGTTTTATGTCTTAAAATAAAATTTTGTTATTAGGTCTTTGAATCGAAACAATATTTTATTAATTGATAATTCACTTTATTCCAAATCTATATAGATATATAATATTACTTCATAAATACTATAAAACCATAAACTAGTTATAAACTTAAAAATCTTAGTTAAATTTATTTTAAAACAAAGCTATTATATATACACATATATATAATATTACTTTTATTTCAAATCTATATAGATATATAATATTACTTCATAAATACTATAAAACCATAAACTAATTATAAACTTAAAAATCTTAGTTAAATTTATTTTAAAACAAAGCGATTTAAATGATTTCATAATTTATAACTTACTTTATTTTGAAATCTATTTAAATACATATATATACAAATAAAGATATAGTTTTCTTTAAGGCCTTCAAACTCTTTTTAAAATCATTTAAATAGCTTTTATAACTAAAATTATTTGATATTGAATTTTATTACTTTCATAATCACTTTTATAAAATAATACTGTATTTTATCTTTTGCTTCTAAGCATTTCCAAAATTATCTACTTATAAATAAATATTTTGAAATGATTTTGTAAATAAATATTACCTATTTTTGAAAGTTTTAATTGGAACTTTTAAAATAAACAATAAGTTAAGATGATAATATAATCTAACTATATATTTTATAAACTAAATTCCAATAAGGATCAAAATAGAAAAAATCTCATTTTTGAAATTCATTTAAAAACGTTTAAATAATTCAAACAATAAATCCATCAAAAATTCAACTACAAGAGCCATCATCGCTCTATAAAATGTCATTTCAAATATTAAATTATTTATCAATCCGAGTTGCTTTTCGGCAAACTCCGATCATACAAACAATGTATGTGCTTTCAGCCATCGACCTAAACTTGCAATGAACAATATAAATTTTAACAGCTAATCTTATTTTAACTATTTAATTCATTTGCAAATATTGATTCAAACCAATATTTCAAACATTCTATTCGACCAATTCAAGCATCACCTAATTGAAATTACATCATTAAATTTTTATTCAAATTCGATCATTTAATCCCTACCAAAATTTCCGCAATTCATAAATAAACTAATTCAATAATTTGAAGTCAACAATTATGAATCAAATAACCATATCACAGCATGTATAAGGATAGTCATTTATTTAAATATAGAAGCGTGAGTTAAAATTAACTCATCCAAATCGCTTGTTTACGCACAAAGCTGCCATCGACCAAGCCTCGACCTCGGCCTTACATCGTCAGACACTCGCTGCCAAACTTTGATTCGACCACCCAGATCTAGCCGTGACCACCCAGAGGTCGACCCAATCACCTAACTTCGTGCCATGGATGGCACCAAACCCAGGTCGCTACCTTCCAGATCGCCCACTAAATGACTGCAGCCATGTCATCCCCTGCCTTCGATCACCAATCATCTCCCCTACACGCGCGGCCTCGACCTCGACTTTGCCTGACATCGCGATATCTCCATTAACAAGCATTCATTCGCAATACTCCATCCACCTCCACGAACGTGCCTCCTCCCTGTGCATGTGTAACGACCCGTATTTTTACGGATCGACAAGTTTGTCAAAATCTGGAATTTTAGTGTTGTTGAGCCATTTCAGATTTTTAGGCATAATTTTTCTAAGTGTTAGGTCGTGGTTGGCGACCTAAGAAGGTGGGGTGACCTAGGAGTTAGGTTGCATGTTAGCTTAGGTCGTGAGGGAAGTTATGTCGTAGGCGACCTAAGGGATGGGTTGGTCGTATGCTGGCTTAGGTCGTGGGGAAGGCTAGGTCGAGTGAGCGACCTAAGAGAGTTAGCGTCTTATAGGATTTGGCAACCT
The DNA here is from genome assembly GCA_030737815.1 of Allium fistulosum. Taxonomy (NCBI): domain Eukaryota; kingdom Viridiplantae; phylum Streptophyta; class Magnoliopsida; order Asparagales; family Amaryllidaceae; genus Allium; species Allium fistulosum. Next base: position 282,682,152 of record CM060904.1, on the reverse strand, counting down.
GAGATTAGTTAGCGACCTAAGGGGATAGGCCGGCAGCGACCTAAGGGACTAGTGATAATAGTTAGCGACCTAGTATGGTGGAGCGACCTATAGGTTAGCGACCTAAGAGTTAGGTCGTGAGCTCCGTTTTTGGTTAAGTCGCTAGGTCAGTAGTCAATTAGGTCATATTCTGGCTAAGTGTTAGGTCGCATCCCAGTTGTTCGCGACTTACGTTAGGTCGCGAGGAAAACTTATGTGTTAGGTCGCAAGAGGGCTTAAGTCTTAAGTCGCGGCATTGTTAGGTCGCGTGGGTTGCTAAGTTGTTAGCTCGAAGCCTATGTTTTAAGTCGCGAGCGACCTAGGAGATAAGTGTTAAGTCGTAACCCAGTTATTTGGTGGGTCGCATGGAAGCGCATCTGTTAGGTCGCTTGGGTGCGCTGATGTGCTATGTCGTATCCCCTTAAGTCATAGGTCGTAACCTTGTTAGGTCGTTGAAGCGCCTGGGGAATAAGTCGTTAGGTTGTTAGGCGCTAAGTGTTAAGTCGTAGAGGCTTTAGGTCGGAGGGGTTTTAGGTCGTAGGTCGCAGACGACCTAATTCCGAGCTAGCGACTTAGAGAGATTTCTGCTATAAATAGGGGGGGTTGTTCTCACTTTTTGGGATCCGGATTTCGAAGCGACGAAGTGCTGCCATTTTGAGAGCTCGACTTCTACACTTCTTCACTTCTTTTCTCCACTCTAATCTAGTGCTTCCTTTCATCCAAATCGAAGATCCAAGAGCTAAAGTTGAAGATCTTCATCTTTTCTAGAGAGATTTCATCGTTTGAAGCAGATTGGTGATTGATCAAGCTCGATCCTTCGCTGTCCAGATCCGAAGCGTGTAGATTTGTGGTTGTTTAGGTGATTTGGTGAGTGGTGATTATCTCTCACACGGATCCAAAGGAGTATATCGGATTGTTGGCTCTATTTGGTGTTAAAATAGTGATTTCCATGCATTTTCTTCATCCTAAGTGTAGATCCATATAGATCCATTGTTCATGATGATGTTACATCCATTTTATCATATGTTAACCTAGGAAAGTTCATTCATCAAGTTTGTAGGGATATAATTCATGTTTTCATGCTTATTGGACTTTCAACTCTTTAATTACGAAAATGCCATTATTGTGATAATTGTCTACTTAGGTCTTATTTGAATGCTTGATTGTTTGGATTAATGTTTGATTTGATTGATTGTTATGAATTAGATGATTGATGGTTTGATTTAGACCGAAGACGATTCAAAAGCTAAGGGAAAGGCTCTTGAATTGGGAAAGCTGCTCGTGGCATATGTAGCGGGATGATGAAGCTCTTATGCATAGATTTGATGATGTGATGTTGAGATGAGGCTTCGCGAGGATGTGATGAAGCGAGGCAATCATGTGATGAAGACTTGGTCTAATCCAGACGGGATCATTCCAAGCATGTTGATAACTCGGTGATATGATTCGAGTTGAGGATAATGAATGGATATGAGAATAGTCGTCGAGGAGGATGACTAGGAGGCTTGGATAGCATCGTTGTTGAAGGTTCTAGCATGCTCTAAGCAAGAGTACGTTTGGGCAGATTCGATAGTCCCAACGACTAACTGTTGATGGTCGAGTACTCTGGGCAGATTCGATAGTCCTAGGCACGGGTTGCGACGACGTGCGGGAGTTATGTCTAGAACCGGGGTTTCCATTAGCCCTTGACGGACGGCTGAAAGAATGTGCCGGTCATTCAATTAACAGTGATATCGAAGCAATGATAACAGTGATAGCCAGAGTCACGGATGTTTGGTTGTATCATCATTCGGACTCAAGAGCGGTATTTTCTGGGTGCTTATCTGATTTAGGCCTTGGTACTTGGAAAACATCGCCCTTGACTCGAGTGATAGTAGCTTTACTTTAAATTGTATGCTTTGCTATGTTTGCTTCTGCTTAGTGTGTGTCTGGGGGCTATCACTGTAGAATGAGGTTGGAGTGGGAGGGTTGTATTCCTATTCCTTTTCCTTTATGCTCTTTTGGTATGTTGTTAGTTAATTTACTGCTCACTAAGACTGTTGTCTGACTCAAGGCTTTATGTTTTAATTCTTATTGCCTTGGGCTGTTCGTCCATTTTGGGACGGGCAGACTAGGTAGCAGGTGACAGGTACTGTTCTCTTCTCACGATGCTGATATCGAAGACGAGCTGGAGGGTTGTATATTATCTTCTTATTATATGTACTGGATATTTCGCTGTTTTGTATTCTCTGAGAGATATGTAGTGAGGCTTGATGTATTGACTATGTGGATGCTTGTATTCAACTATTATGGAGTTTTATATGATGTCATTTTGTTCTGTAAAGCTTCACTATACATATGTTCTATTGTATTTTGTCCATGCGCTGTGAGTAATACGATAGATTCTGTTGTTTTAATCTACCCTGATAATCGTCCATGGTCGCCTGGCACACTTTACAGCGCACTATCTCTAGATTCGGTGCAGGGGTCATGGGCGGTCGTCACATTTGGTATCAGAGCATTGGTTAATCGATTTTACCCAACGCTCACTGACGTAACTACGTATGAGAGACGTAATTGTATTTTGATGGATGAATACTATATATAATATAGTAGCTTAGTAGAGTTTGAGTCCTTTATGCAGTTGTTTCTCTAGATGTTCTAATCATTCCTTTTTATAGATATTGAGAATGAGTCGAAGAGGGAGACCAGCTGCTAGGGAAGGCCGTGCTACTGAAGAGACTGCTGATTATGCAGCCATGTTCGAAGCTATGATGACTTCGATCATGAGAAGGATACCAGTTCCGGGGGCGGCAGTTGATGTTGGAGTTCAAGTCCAAACTCCGAAACCAGTGGATTTTGCTAAGTTGTGCAAGGATTATACTGCTCTTGGAGGGAAGGTTTTCTTGGGAACAGAATCAACTATCGAAGTCCAAAGATGGATAGATGCTTGTAGAAGGATCTTTGGTGATTTGGGAATTGAGGATGCAACTAAGAGGAAGTTGGCATCGAGACAGCTTCAAGGGAGAGCTTCTGATTGGTGGAATTCTATTACCATCACTACTCCGGAGGAAGAGATTACTTGGGAGCAATTCCAAGTCAGATTTGAAGCTAAGTTCATTTCTACAGCTCAGAAGTCTGTTCTGTTCAAGAAGTTTGTGGAGCTCAAGCAAGGCGGAAGATCTGTTCTTGAGTATGTTTCTGAGTTTGAAGCTTTGTCCAAGTATGCTCGGTCATATATTGAATCTGCTTATCAGAAGAATGAGAAGTTTGTGACCGGTTTGGATGGTTATCTTGGGAGACAGTTGGTGGATCATTTGGACGATTCATTTGAGAAGCTTGTGGAGAAAGCTCTTAGGCATGAGAGTCTGTTTCCTAAGGAAGGACCTGTTGTTGCTGTTACCAGGGGAGAGTCTAAACCACAACAGGGTGGGAACCAGAAGAGGAAGCAGCAGCAGCAGAAGGGTAAGGATGGCCAGAAGAAGCCGAAAGGCGAGGTGACTTGCTACAATTGTCAGCAGAAGGGCCATTTCTCTAAGGATTGTAAGAATCCGAAGGTGCCAATGAAGTGTCACAACTGTGACAAGCCAGGGCACATCAAGAAGAATTGTCCAGAACCGAGGAAGGACAAGCAGATTGTGCAAGCTTATGCTTTGGGAGTTGTTCCGTCGTCTTCGAAAGCTCCTACTGCTGAAGAGAAAGGAAAGAGTGTGGTTGTTCAAGGTACTCTTTTCCTATGTGGTGTTCCAGTTAGAATTTTGTTTGATATTGGGGCGTCGCATTCGTTTGTTTGTAATGAACTCGTGGGCCGGTTAGGTTTGGAACCGGATATTGTTGATAGGCCATTGGTTGTGACTAATCCAGTTGGGGGTTCGTCTTGTTTGTGTATGTTATGCCGTGGTCTGATTGTGTCGAGTCATGGTTGCTCTTTTGTTTGTGATTGTTTTGTTTTGAACTTTGCGGGGTTCGGAATTATTTTGGGTATGGACTGGCTTAGGAAGTATGCGGCTAAGGTTGATTGTGAGAGGCTGGAGGTGACAGTCGAGAATGTGGAGGGGCGAAAGATTGTGATACGATGTAAGCATGATGAAGGCGTCTTCATGAGCTTCATGTATTCGCTAGTTGTTCCACGGGATGGACTGTCTTTAGTGCCTATCGCAAATAGATTCGAGGATGTCTTTGACGAAGTCAAAGGGTTGCCGCCGCATAGAGAGATCGAGTTTCGAATAGATCTAGTTGAAGGAGCCAGACCTGTTGTGATGCCTCTTAGGCGGATGGCGCCTAGGGAACAGCAGGAGTTGAGGGTGCAAGTTGATGATCTTTTGCAGAAAGGATTCATTCGGCGTAGTGTGTCCGAATGGGGTGCACCAGTTGTGTTCGCAACCAAGGCAGATGGATCATTGAGATTGTGTGTGGATTATCGTGAGCTGAATAAGGTGACAAAGAAGAACAAGTATCCATTGCCGAGAATAGATGACTTGTTTGATCAGCTTCACGAGGCTAAGGTGTTTTCTCAAATGGATTTGGCAACGGGATTTCACCAGTTGAGAGTGGCTAAGGATAGTGTGCCGAAGACTGCTTTTAGGACACCATCCGGTTTCTTTGAGTGACTGGTAATGCCGTTTGGATTGACTAACGCGCCAGCATATTTTATGGATCTTATGAATAGAGTGTTCAGAAATCAGTTGAACAAGTTTGTACTTGTGTTCGTGGATGATATTCTGATTTATTCCAGAACGGAAGAAGAGCACAAGACGCACTTGCGAATTGTTTTGGAGATCTTACGGAAGCATCAGCTGAAGGCTAAGTTTTCGAAGTGTCACTTCTGGAAGAGTGAAGTGAGGTTCTTAGGCCATGTGATTTCTGGAAGTGGAATAGCGGTTGATCCCGCTAAGGTGGCAGCAATCCAGGATTGGGTTAGACCTAAGAATGCATCTGATGTGAGAAGTTTTCTTGGATTAGCAGGATATTATCGACGGTTTATCAAAGACTTCTCCAAGATAGCTGCACCGTTAACAGGATTGACGAAAAAGAACCAAGTGTTCAGTTGGGATGCTAAGTGTGAGCAAGCTTTCGGAATCCTAAAAGAGAGATTGACGAGTGCTCCTGTTTTGACTATTCCAAGTGGGAATGATGAGATGGTGGTTTACACCGACGCATGTGGTACTGGACTTGGAGCAGTGCTGATGTAGAGGGATAAAGTTGTTGTGTATGCCAGGCGACAACTGAAGCCGCATGAAAGGAATTACCCAACTCATGATTTGGAGTTAGCGGCGATTGTATTTGCTCTGAAGATATGGAGACATTATCTGTTGGGAGTTCGATTCGAGTTGTTTACGGATCATAAGTCGTTGAAGTATCTTTTCTCCCAAAAGGATTTGAATCTTCGGCAGCAACGTTGGCTAGAGTTTTTGGCATCATATGATTTTGGTATAGCTTATACTCCAGGAAAAGGTAACGCAGTGGCAGATGCGTTAAGTCGAAGACATGCAGGATTGGGAGCCATGTTTTCAGAATGGAAGAGTCTCGAGTATTTAGCTGGATTTGACTTCAGGCCTAGATGTGAATTGGAACCTGAGATGTTGGCAAACTTATCGATAAGACCTTCCCTTGTGGAAAGGATTGGCGAGAGCCAAAAGCGAGACGATAAGCTTGTCAAGATTATCCGTGATTTGGAATCTGGATTGGATCCAGAAAAGGATAAAGGATTCGAGGTCGATCGAGAGGGTTGGCTTCGGAAGCAAGGACGACTAGTTGTTCCCGATATAGATGAATTGAGGAGTGAAGTTTTGAAGGAAAGTCATCACTCGAAGTTGACAATTCATCCTGGTGGAAATAAGATGTATCGGGACATGAAGAGAACCTACTACTGGGAAGGCATGAAGAAGGATGTTGGAAATTTTATTTCCAAGTGTATGAACTGCCAGTTGGTTAAAGCTGAACAGAAGAAGCCAAGTGGATTACTACAGCCATTAGAAGTTCCTACATGGAAGTGGGAGCAGGTATCGATGGATTTTATTGATGGATTGCCTAGAACCAGAATGGGAAATGAAGGGATTTGGGTTATCATTGATCGTTTGACCAAGAGTGCAAGATTCATTCCTGTTCGATCGACTAGGACTGCATCAAAGCTGGCGGAGTTGTATGTTAAGTGGATAGTTCGATTCCATGGTATTCCGAAGAGTATAGTGAGCGATCGAGACCCATTGTTCACTAGTGGATTTTGGAGGAGCTTCCAGGAAGTTTTGGGAACCGAGTTGTGTTTGAGTACAGCTTATCACCCTCAAACAGATGGTCAGACCGAGAGAGTCAACCGAGTTTTGGAAGATCTCCTCAGAGCTTGTGTTTTGGATTTCAGAGAATCATGGGAAGATCACCTTCATTTGGTGGAGTTTGCGTACAACAACAGTTACCAATCAAGCATTGGTATGGCACCGTATGAGGCATTGTATGGAAGACCGTGTAACTCTCCGACATGTTAGTTGGAAACTGGAGAAAAGCTGATACTTGGGCCGGAGATGATTCGGCAGACTTCAGATTGTATAGAGATCATTCGGCAACGAATGAAGGCAGCCCAAGACCGTCAGAAGAGTTATGCTGATAAGCGTCGAAAGGATTTGGAATTCGACGTAGGAGATATGGTTTTTGTAAAGATTTCTCCACTAAAGAATGTTATTCGATTCGGGAAGAAAGGAAAATTGACTCCGAGATTTGTTGGACCATTCTCGATCATCGAGCGAATTGGTAAGCTCGCCTATAGGTTGGAGTTACCTGAGAAGATGTCGGGTGTGCACAATGTTTTTCATGTATCATATCTACGGAAGTATGTGCACGACTCGAATACAGTGGTTTCTGCTGATAGCTGTGAAGATTTCGAAGTTGATCCTGTTGGTAGAAGACCTCGTAAGCCGCTTCGTGTTGTTGAAACTGACACGAAACAGCTCAGGAGGAAGGTAGTTAAGTTGCTCAAGATACAATGGAGTGATGATGATAACGACTGTACGTGGGAGGTGGAAGAGAGGATGAAGGCAGCTCATCCTGAACTCTTCAAGGTATGGCCTTAAGGTGTCGTGTCATCTCGCGATATTGTAACTTGTTCTAGTTTTAGAATTCTGTACGCTAAGCTAGAATTGGATGCATGGTTTGTTGATTGCTATGGATGGTAGGCGTACAGAATAGTTTTTGATTGCTATGATTGTTTGGAATTTCGGGGGCGAAATTCCTAAGGGGGAGAGAATGTAACGACCCGTATTTTTACGGATCGACAAGTTTGTCAAAATATGGAATTTTAGTGTTGTTGAGCCATTTCAGATTTTTAGGCATAATTTTTCTAAGTGTTAGGTCATGGTTGGCGACCTAAGAAGGTGGGGTGACCTAGGAGTTAGGTTGCATGTTAGCTTAGGTCGTGAGGGAAGTTATGTTGTAGGCGACCTAAGGGATGGGTTGGTCGTATGCTGGCTTAGGTCGTGGGGAAGGCTAGGTCGAGTGAGCGACCTAAGAGAGTGAGCGTCTTATAGGATTTGGCAACCTGAGATTAGTTAGCGACCTAAGGGGATAGGCCGACAGCGACCTAAGGGACTAGTGATAATAGTTAGCGACCTAGTATGGTGGAGCGACCTATAGGTTAGCGACCTAAGAGTTAGGTCGTGAGCTCCGTTTTTGGTTAAGTCGCTAGGTCAGTAGTCAGTTAGGTCATATTCTGGCTAAGTGTTAGGTCGCATCCCAGTTGTTCGCGACTTACGTTAGGTCGCGAGGAAAACTTATGTGTTAGGTCGCAAGAGGGCTTAAGTCTTAAGTCGCGGCATTGTTAGGTCGCGTGGGTTGCTAAGTTGTTAGGTCGAAGCCTATGTTTTAAGTCGCGAGCGACCTAGGAGATAAGTGTTAAGTCGTAACCCAGTTATTTGGTGGGTCGCATGGAAGCGCATCTGTTAGGTCGCTTGGGTGCGCTGATGTGCTATGTCGTATCCCCTTAAGTCATAGGTCGTAACCTTGTTAGGTCGTTGAAGCGCCTGGGGAATAAGTCGTTAGGTTGTTAGGCGCTAAGTGTTAAGTCGTAGAGGCTTTAGGTCGGAGGGGTTTTAGGTCGTAGGTCGCAGACGACCTAATTCCGAGCTAGCGACTTAGAGAGATTTCTGCTATAAATAGGGGGGTTGTTCTCACTTTTTGGGATCCGGATTTCGAAGCGACGAAGTGCTGCCATTTTGAGAGCTCGACTTCTACACTTCTTCACTTCTTTTCTCCACTCTAATCTAGTGCTTCCTTTCATCCAAATCGAAGATTAAGATCGAAGATCCAAGAGCTAAAGTTGAAGATCTTCATCTTTTCTAGAGAGATTTCATCGTTTGAAGCGGATTGGTGATTGATCAAGCTCGATCCTTCGCTATCCAGATCTGAAGCGTGTAGATTTGTGGTTGTTTAGGTGATTTGGTGAGTGGTGATTATCTCTCACACGGATCCAAAGGAGTATATCGGATTGTTGGCTTTATTTGGTGTTAAAATAGTGATTTCCATGCATTTTCTTCATCCTAAGTGTAGATCCATATAGATCCATTGTTCATGATGATGTTACATCCATTTTATCATATGTTAACCTAGGCAAGTTCATTCATCAAGTTTGTAGGGATATAATTCATGTTTTCATGCTTATTGGACTTTCAACTCTTTAATTACGAAAATGCCATTATTGTGATAATTGTCTACTTAGGTCTTATTTGAATGCTTGATTGTTTGGATTAATGTTTGATTTGATTGATTGTTATGAATTAGATGATTGATGGTTTGATTTAGACCGAAGACGATTCAAAAGCTAAGGGAAAGGCTCTTGAATTGGGAAAGCTGCTCGTGGCATATGTAGCGGGATGATGAAGCTCTTATGCATAGATTTGATGATGTGATGTTGAGATGAGGCTTCGCGAGGATGTGATGAAGCGAGGCAATCATGTGATGAAGACTTGGTCTAATCCAGACGGGATCATTCAAAGCATGTTGATAACTCGGTGATATAATTCGAGTTGAGGATAATGAATGGATATGAGAATAGTCGTCGAGGAGGATGACTAGGAGGCTTGGATAGCATCGTTGTTGAAGGTTCTAGCATGCTCTAAGCAAGAGTACGTTTGGGCAGATTCGATAGTCCCAACGACTAACTGTTGATGGTCGAGTACTCTGGGCAGATTCGATAGTCCTAGGCACGGGTTGCGACGACGTGTGGGAGTTATGTCTAGAACCGGGGTTTCCATTAGCCCTTGACGGACGGCTGAAAGAATGTGCCGGTCATTCAATTAACGGTGATATCGAAGCAATGATAACAGTGATAGCCAGAGTCATGGATGTTTGGTTGTATCGTCATTCGGACTCAAGAGCGGTATTTTCTGGGTGCTTATCTGATTTAGGCCTTGGTACTTGGAAAACATCACCCTTGACTCGAGTGATAGTAGCTTTACTTTAAATTGTATGCTCTGCTATGTTTGCTTCTGCTTAGTGTGTGTCTGGGGGCTATCACTGTAGAATGAGGTTGGAGTGGGAGGGTTGTATTCCTATTCCTTTTCCTTTATGCTCTTTTGGTATGTTGTTAGTTAATTTACTGCTCACTAAGACTGTTGTCTGACTCAAGGCTTTATGTTTTAATTCTTATTGCCTTGGGCTGTTCGTCCATTTTGGGACGGGCAGACTAGGTAGCAGGTGACAGGTGCTGTTCTCTTCTCACGATGCTGATATCGAAGACGAGCTGGAGGTTGTATATTATCTTCTTATTATATGTACTGGATATTCCACTGTTTTGTATTCTCTGAGAGATATGTAGTGAGGCTTGATGTATTGACTATGTGGATGCTTGTATTCAACTATTATGGAGTTTTATATGATGTCATTTTGTTCTGTAAAGCTTCACTATACATATGTTCTATTGTATTTTGTCCATGCGCTGTGAGTAATACGATAGATTCTGTTGTTTTAATCAACCCTGATAATCGTCCATGGTCGCCTAGCACACTTTACAGCGCACTATCTCTAGATTCGGTGCAGGGGTCATGGGCGGTCGTCACAGCATGCCAGCCTCGGCCCCTTTTGCCTCTCGCCTCAGGCCGTGATATCATAGGCCCCACGGTTTTATTTTTTATTTTTTCGTACGAGATAAATTAGGGCTTGATTTGGGGATTTTGGCATAGGGTTTGTGACTAACCATCTCCTCGATCCTCAGAAATCGACACTAATATATCCACGGTATTCACGTACCGTTAAATCCAAGTGCCAGGAAGACAGGTTATCAGGGGTGTAAAAGAAAATAAAGGTAGAAGACAACACAATAATAGAATCTCACATCGCATTCAACATTTTAATTATACATAAATGATCAGAGTCAAATACAAATCCAACGGGATAGTTATAACTATCTATCCGTACATATGCTGGAAAATACATACTACATAACACGGCGGAATATAGGCAGATAACTACATAAGATACTTCATCTTCATAGCTCCAAAAGACTTCTCCAAAATGCTCCCCAACATGCGCCTAAGGTATCCTGACTACACGGCTACCCAAAAAATAGGGCACCTAGAGTTTAAAGGGAAAAACAAACTCCGGGTCGGTCATGGGACTAGTGTGAGAACTCAAAGTACGATGTTTTGAAAACAAAAGGGTATCTCATAAGACCACGCCGCACATAAACACGAAATGGGTTTTTACCTTATGATAACCAAATTCTTTATTACGTAAAACTTGGTGATATTATTTTTAATGACTTTCTTTGAAAACATTTGCAAATAAACTTATTAATCTTAGCCAAAATTGTTACCATTATTAAATTCCAGCATACTAGGATCTACAAACAAAACCGTAAGTTCTTATTGGGCAATGGATTTCCATACAAATGACCAGGTGAAGGGACTACCTTCCGATGGGTACACCACTAGATGGATGTCCCGAGGCATAGAACGTTTGCCCTCTACCAACACAAGACCGACCTATCTCTATAACTAGAAAGTACCGAATATGTCATCCCCCGGTCATTACCGACCTTTATCCAAGAGCTCTCTTTGTATACATCCACATTAATTCATCTCGAACGTCATAGTGGGAAGAAATATATCTAGAAGGGAATGATCATACCCTAATTGGGAATGACCCACTTAGCCTTGCTGCATCTAACCCTGTTTCGGTCATTTTCGGTTGATGAGGCTTGAGGCAACGATTACCTTTTCACACAGCACATCATCTTTCACTTTGAATGCCACAATGCCATTCCACATTCACACAACCGATTTCTACAAACGTATAACTTCCTGAGCTCGTATGTCTCAGGAAAGGGTGTAAAGCTAAGAGAAGGTGTCTTCTCCGCCACCTACTGATATACTTTTATAGAAATCAATCATTGTGATTTGGAATGCAAGGTCGGACAGTCGTCCATACAATTTCATTCTGGGACTGAACGAAACTGAAGGCACTTTCCTCGGCCATTACTAGGCGAGAAGCCCTTGTGGTCTTAACATTTTTCATAACAAAGAGACCACTGCTACAATAAGTAAATCGGGAGTTTATCCCCAAATAATCAACAAGTAGTCCCTCGTTATTATTCGTCTCAATATCTCCGTCTTCAACATCTTCATTTTTTGAACGCGCAAACTGGTTCGAAGTGGTATTCGGATAGGAATCAACCAAATCCAACACCGGTTCCTTCGAAATCCAATCATCGATAAAAAAAGATGTAATTAGATGATTGCTTTTCGATTCATTCATTTTTCTTTACCAAAATATCTTCGAGAGATATATATTTTCAAAATATTCTTTTAGTGAATACGGAATGATTTAAACCACTTTTTGAATATTTCTCAAATCATTTTCAAAGAGTATCTTTTGAGAAAATAGGATTATAGAAATCACTCTACTTTTATTCAATATCAACTTCCGTATTCAACGAGTGCCATAGGTGGAATAATGGTGAGATCACCTTTTAAATTCCACGAATAGGACAACTTCCCTCTTTGGATTTTAATAATGAGTATAAGAAGATTATTTCTATAAAATCCAAGTTGAGCATCTGGGCTTTCCTTTCGATGTGTTCCACCCCTCGCCTAAAAGAGAAAACTGAGGCCAGGTAAGTTTAGGGCACTGGTTGCTCCATCCCTAACCTTAGTTACACACCTTGTTTACACTTTTAGATCTCACAGGCGAGACAAATGTACTAGTCGTTTCCGCATACTCATTTTTCCTTTTTAAATCACTTAACTATTTGTTTAACCACCTTTGAAATAATTTTGAATTGTTCAAATCTCTTTTTCAAATACTTTATTATTTACTTAAAAATGTTTACATAAGACTTGGGAAAGAATTGTTTAGTTCCAACCTTTATTCCAAAAGTTATTGAAATGCGTTACGAAAAAGTATTGCAAATAGTGTTTTAAAAGCTATATTCTTTAAACGACTTTTATATCATTTAGAAATCCATCTTTTCAATTTAATTACTTTTAAAACATTTTAAAATATTTTTAGAATTTATTTCATATTTTTAAAACGGTTATTTTATCAATTTCCAACTTTGGTCATTTAGTGCAAAAACTGGATTTTTATTGAAAATTGATTTTGCCATATTTCAAAATATACAAGATGAAATCTAGATTTTTCTTGTTTCATTTGAAAGATGAATATAAGGATTCAGAAAATTCTTACTTCGAAGAATTTCAAACTACATTCCACTTCTTATGTTCATTTGAACTTTTGACGTGAAAACACGAACTACCGTTATGTGACGCGTCAAATTTTAGGCGTATTTTGAGATTCATATCCAAACTTTGTCGAGACAAGTTTAAACACTTAGGAATCATTTCTGAAGCATATTCAAATATATTTTTCAAAGGTATAAATGATTCCATATCACATTTCATTTTTTTTGGAAAATGATTTCCATGTGAGTATATGTCGTGTAAATCCGTGACTTGTTTCAACATATATATTGAATATACAACTAATAAACATCCAAAACAATGTTTATAACCATTTTAACATATCCTAACATGTCATATGAACTTGCATATCAATTTAACAACTTTTTCATTACAATGTCACATGATTGTCATTTATGTACATATTTGCTAGCTAACTTTTGCAAATGACTTCAAGGTGGTTGCTTTCTTTTTCAAACACTTATCAAACATCATTATTAACATCCAAACAACATTTATAACTTGCAAAACATCATATAAACATTTCCTACTTAAAAATTTAGAGTTCCGCCTTTTGTTGCTTTCAAACCAGTTTTAAACTTTTCTAACTTTGCTAAATTTTTCCTTAAGCTCTTAGAACTTGCTAAACTTCCTCGTACATGCCTTAGGAGGCAATGACCAAGCTTGAAGGGGAAGATATGCTCGGCCAAATGGAGAAAGAGGGGGCGTGAGTAATAAGAGGGGGGAGGAGGAGTTTGAAGTGGAGTTTGAGTGGTTTTGATGAGTTTTGCTTTATGATTTAATTCTTGGAATATTTTGGTATAACTTTGTTAAGGTGAATAACCATTAATGGATGTAAGAGAGATTGAGAAAGTAGAGAAGAAATGGTGTAAAAGTGAAGAAGAAGAGGATGAGTATTTATAGAAAAAGTTTTGGATTAAACTAATATTTTGTAAAAAGACCAAAATACCCTTTCCTTATACTTTAAGAAAACTAACACTTAACATCACATTTCAAATCATTACTTTATTTCATTTTTACTTAAATATTAAGCAAATAATATAATAATTATGTTTGTTTGATTTGATGTTTACTTTTTGACTTTTATAACACTTTTTGTCTTTTTATGCTTACTTTTTGTTAATTGCTTTTTAGAATTTTCTAAGTATGTTTAGTAAAAGTAAACTTGATTAGTAAATTAATTAATACTTATACTATTTGAATATATGTTCATATATAAGAAAATAATGATGCAATAACGTTGCGACAACTTTAAATCGGCAAAACGTTGATTTTTGACAAAATGTTTTACGGTCATATTTTGACATTTTAGTTAAACCATTTATTTATGTAAACCAAATTTAAAAATAAATTTGTAAAATGTTATTTAAAAATATAAACACTCATAAATAAATTAAAATAATTTATTAAATCATTTAAACTTACTTTTCTGAAATCAAGATTTTGTCACTTTTGTCGATATAAGCAAATGTTACTATTTTTATGTATATTTCTATTTTCAAATCATATCTAATATTATTTAAATGATAAACATTTTTAGATTTTATATTTAAAATCACTTTAAATGTTATATTTTTAGGTGGTCAAATTCTGGGTTGTTACAAGGTTATTTTTGGTTTTGGAAATAACTAATAGGCTAGGTAAAAAATGAAGGTAGAAAGGGGAATGGGCTTTTATTGAATGGGTTTAACTTAAATTTTAGCTTCATTATTCTCCTTCACATTTAAATTTTAAATATTTATCCTTGTTATATATTTATAAATATTTCTCTATATAATTTAAAGTGGTTTACACCTCATTTTACCAAATATATATACATATATATTTTTCAGCAACTTTACAATTTCGTTCAATTCTATTTATCGATTTTATTGAATATTTAATAGAATTTCTTTTCATCTATTTCAATTGTAAATATAATTATTTACACTTTAAAATATTTTATATTTAATAATAACACTTTGTCTAGTTTAATATATATTTCCTGAAAAGAATTTACCAATTAGTTCAAATTGTTAAAACAAAATCTATTATTAAATAGACTATAATTAAGTAAAAAATGAATTTCAAAGTAATAGCCATCAAAAATCGATACGGACATTTTTTTTCATATAATATTACAGCTTCGAAAACGGAGTTGTTACAAACCTCCCCCTTAAGATAATTGCGTCTCTGCAATTTCATTAAAGAAAGAAATCTATAATATAAATGTTTTCTTAAAACAATTATTTACTAGAATCAAACTTATTGTATGTTATAAATTTAAATAGATTCATTTATTAATTTCCCTGTCTTCGCATAAGAAAAATTATTGAAAATTTTCTAAGTGTTAAAATTTTTGGAAAATTCCAGCAGTCTCCTTTGTATGGAGAGTCGTTTGCAATTTCACAATTATAATATATATGATATACATCGACCACACGGTCGAAAACACAATATATAACAATATTTCTATCATTTTTGTATCTAATTCGAAAGCGTACCTTTATTTTAGCATTTTAAAGCAATACTTAGCTACTAGCATGCATAAGCGAGTTTGCACCATGATCCAGTCCAAATAGTCTTTATGTACCTATGCTTAACTCAAATCAAAAGATAAATTTCGCATGTATACAAAGTTTGATAGCATGACATACATTCAACTTCCTTAAGCAACTTTTCTACAAAATTTTAATGATCAAAACCATAAAATTAGTTAATGGTTTCAAAAGTTGATTAGTTGTGTATCGTGTTGACTTCCCAAAACAACTTTCATATTACAAAAATGTGAAATACAAAGTGAGTTATAGGTTATTTAGTAATTCTTGCAAAATTTGGAAATCTTATTCAATCCGCAAGCTACTTCCAAAGTAAGCATGTTGTATGGGCAATTTGTATCAATAACATATTTATAAATATACTATGTATTATCCCAATTCATCTCATACAATCTATTTAAAACAAGGATTCATGTTGTTATTTGCTTTAAAACATGGAAACACGATACATAATTCGAGGCAAGAAAATTATGCTAACATGCTGCTTTGACAACATCCACAAGCATTTATTTTAAGGTTGCAAATATGTTGCCATTGTGTTCATGCTTATTGTATACAATAGTATAAGAAAGAAAGAAATAAACAACATTGTGCAGCAATAAGATTTTCGAAAATGTCCAGTAGTGCAATCATAAATTTTCAAAATTTATCAAGGTAACACATGTAGAATTTGTGTATGTGAAAGCAGTGCGATCGAACATGGATATTTCTAGTTTATATAGACATGTTTGTATATATTTTTATCTATGAAAAGCTAGGCTACTTCAATAAGTACTTGTATATATTTGATATGATAGTAGAGGCAAGCAAATGTCAGGGATAAAAATTATTTTAACTAGTTGAAAGTGTAGCTATATATGAGTGAAATAATATATATATGACTATTTTTCAAAGTGATGTCAGATCACTTAGTTTCAAATAACTTCATGAACAGGCTTTTGCATTTCCATACTAAAATATAGAAAGTTTGCTAACAATTTAGACAAGGCTATATATTATTATTATTATTATTATTATTATTTTAAGAATGTATCGACGCATACATAACAATTAGGTATTCATTTTCATATATAGAAATTTAATAACATTCCTTTATTTCCAAATGCATTACACCAGAAACTCAAATATATACTTCTGATGTTATATCTTTTTGAAACCTTCCCGTGGTCGAAGGCTGAGGTAGGTAAAATCGATATATATATATATATATATATATATCTAAAATTTGTTACTTTAAAAATCTTAATTAACATCCAGAAATCTGATATACTCAAAACTTAGTTTTATGCAAAACTGACACACGTATAAAGAATTGCATACTAAAAATTCACATTTATATACTCAAAACTTTTATGCATTTGGGACTGTAAGATATTGAAACTCAAATATATGACCCATATATTAAAAAAAAACTTGTACTCATATCTAGAACTAAAACTTATATTAAAGATTTGATATGTATGAACTTTAGAACCACGCATGCTAAACTCATATATATATTTGAAAACACTTACATACACCTAAAACCTACTATTTTTGAGGCTTTTAAAACTTCATATACATACGTACATAAAATGCTTATGTTTTGGAACTTGACAAGTCGAAATTGGTATTCATAGAACTGTACCTTTTTGAAAACTAGGCATACACAAAGAAGTTGAATACAGAACCACTTATATTTCAAGCTTGAAATTTGTATATTCAAAAAATTATACATATATGAAACTCTTTCAAAAGCTTGGTTTATTTAGAACACTTTATTCTGAAAAGCTTATATTTGAAACCACATTAAAATCTGATGTACTTCAAACTACGTACGCGTGCATACTCAAAACTGAAATATACTCAAAACATTTCATAGACTAAAAACCCAAATATACACATCTGGAACCATGAAATAAACGAAACTATACTTATAAGATACTATATTTGAAATGATATTTATAAAGCGTTGTGGTCTTTGAAACTAATTCTATAACACACGTATATTTTAAATTAAATTTATATACACAAGAGACCTGATACATTTGGTACTTATATGTATATCTGAATCTGCCCATATACAAATCTAAAAACTGTCAACTTTATATATTTCAAAGCATTGGTAGGGAACCTGATACAGTTTTCAAAATCACACACACACACACACACACACACACACACATATATATATATATATATGAGACTGTAACTATACACATGCAATAAACCATTTATATTTGAAACCTTGTATCATTTCGAAACTTTCTTCAAAATTGGCATTCACTCAAAACCCATATACGCTTGAAATTTACACATTTCGAAAACATGGTATACTCAAAGCTTTTTCTTTTTGAAATCTGACATGTATTTTAAATTGATATATATGATTTTCTAAGCCATCATCCTTTAAAATATAATTTATATACTTCTAGAAAATATTATTTTACCATTAAAACAACCTTTCCAAATTGTCTACTTTATCATGCATAATATTTAACTCATTTCAAAATTATATTTTCAAAAATATTATATATATGCTAAATATTATTTCTAAAATATTTTATTACCCAAAACACTGTCTGAATGTCTCGTCCTAGTGTTTAGGAATCCCTATCGATAACGTTGATTAGGCGCATCGACCAGAATTATTAAAGCACTCAATGGGCAATTTAACACAAATTATTTTCTATGAGATACACTTATACCTTTTGGTATTTTACACTTTCACCAAATATTGCATGCTTAAAATAACATAATCAATGTTATTCATATATATCCTTTATCACAAAATTTGATCCAATTTAATATTTGCTTTTGTAAAAGTTCTTTCAATCCATTTCAAAATTTAAATAAAATAATTCTTAACAAATTTCAATTCCATTGTGCATCTTGATATTTATTTGGTTGTACCAATAATTACAATTTCATTTTATATAAAACAAAATTTTCAATTTCCTTTGCAGTAACCACACAAATGAAGATACTGTAATGTTTAATAATTAATATCGAGTAGGTTATAAATTTCCAGATGAAAATTCCTACTCAATACTAATTCAACAATTATTTAGAATTTTCAAAACAATCAAACATCCATTAATGCAAGCAACATACATTTCAATCAAACAAACAATCGCCTTCGGCGAAAAGCTGTTTTCCAACTTCCACTGTGCACTCTGATCACTAACAAATCAGAACACAACAATTTAATTCTAAGTCATCTACTTATTTGTAATATCCATTAAATCTCACTCTTTACAGAAGAGTGTCCTAATATTTCAGTAACAATAAGTTATATAGTAATATCAAAAGATTTTTCAAATATGTCCCAATGATTATTCCTAATAATCATTTAATTAATTAAATTACTAACAACTACACACCCGGATGGGACCCTAGGTCTAGATCTCGACTCTATGCAATTTATATTCTATAATGTTCTGAATCCAGCTTTGATACCAAGGTGTAACGACCCCACAGCTATGCCCAGTCTAGCAAAGAACATTACAAATAATGTCGTCTGCTAATCAGGAGAATACGGCTGGTTAAGGGCGATCGAATGTGAATATATCTTTATACTAAAACTAACACGTCTTATTTACCTTTTTGAGGATCTGAACTGAAATTTAGACGTATACATTATTAATATAAAGTAATAAACACACCGATTAAAATTATTCAGAACAGTATATAATATAGATAAATCAGAATCAGAGTCAAAGATCACAGCGAAATAATATACTTCATTATATACATAATAGAATGTGAGTCTACAAAATATGAGTACTAGTCCCACATAATTATATACATCATATTCAAAATCTTGTATCAGGTATAAAGTCGCTACTATATAATAAAGATGACATAAACTCCTAACTGTCAATATATACAAGTATGATGTAAACTAAAACTATCAAAATCGTCTACTTCAATGCTAGCCCAAAATCCAAAGATCAATTGGTCCCTATACCTGTAAACTCTCGACCTGACCCAAGTATTAAAATAATAAATGGGTCATAATATATCTAAATAATATGTGAGATACTAATATCATAACTTTTATGACTTAAAATAATAAGCCATATAAAATATGTCGAACAAACAATTATAATAATGCATATTAATTAAACTCACTATATAAATCTATAAATACTTAAGTATAAAATAAGTCATCTCGAAATATGCCTGAAACCCAAACATTCAAAAAGGTATACCAAACCAATAAATATAGATCTCAAAATTTGACTAAACAATAACCTACTAAGTCATAAATAAAATATGCCCAAAACAAATACTCAAATAAGGCATATCTAACAAATCACCATTTCAAAATACAAATCAAGTCTCAATAAACTATCATCTCAAAGTATGGTGATAACAAATTCAAAATTACTCGGAGCCATAAAGGATACAGAATATCCATACTAAAAATCTTTGAAGAAATAATCATCAATAATGAAATAATAATGGTAGTCATCTATCAGTTTAATACAGTGACACGAATCTTCCGAAAGAGATCCGCTACATAAGAAGGAAGCCTTTTGAAAGAGACTGCAGATTAGGAACACCGCTCAAAGAAAAGGGCAGTCGTGTATCTAATATTTCCTATGCAAATTTACCTTCCGAAAGAGGTAAACATAGTCTAACTGTATAAAATAAAATAAACTGATAGGTTGTAGTATCTATAAACTACGATGCATAAAAATTTGCCTTTCGAAAGAGACAGCCGTATTTACACCATAACAGATCTTCCGAAAGAGATTTGCCTACCCAAATATAAAAATGTATCAATTCTCAAATCGATGAAAACTGAGTTATCTACTCTCGAGGATCTATCAGTCTGAAATCCGAATTCCCTAAGATAATACAACTCTAAGTGTTAATTACTGTCACTTCAGTAATTAAAAGAATTTAGCTAACTGTCCCATACCAGAAAGTAAAGTCAAGTATTTACTAAAAGCTAGTAATTTCCACTCAAACTGTATTTAACAAATGATAATAATAATCAGAAGATTATACAAAGAGTTCCATACCACCCGACAATTAATTCATTTATTAAAATTCTTTGTTTCATAGAAAATCACAAAATTCAAAAGAAATCCAATTCAAGCTTGCATAAAAATTGCCAAAAGCTAAATACAATAAAAGCCAACAATAGTTTATAAGTTGAAAGTAATTAATATAGTTTTATCATGTAGAAAAGGATTTCTAAAATATTTTATCTATCATTCATTTTTTAAAACTTTTATCGCTTTTGAAATCCAATAACTCACATATATAAAAAGAGAAGAGTTACAAAGTTTTATGTCTTCAAATAAAATTTCTTTATTAGGTCTTTGAATCAAAACAATATTTTAATAATTGATAATTCACTTTATTACAAATCTATATAGATATATAATATTACTTCATAAACACTATAAAACCATAAACTAATTATAAACTTAAAAATCCTAGTTAAATTTATTTTAAAACATAGCTTTACTTTCCATAATTTATAACTTTCTTTATTTTGAAATCTATTTAAATACATATACATACAAATAAAGATATAGTTTAATCAAAGGCCTTCAAACTCTTATTAAAATCATTTAAATATCTTTTATAACTAAAATTATTTGAAATTGAATTTTATTACTTTCATAATCACTTTTACAAAATAATACTATATTTTATCTTTTGCTTCTAAGCATTTCCAAAATTATATACTTATAAATAAAATTTTTGAAATGATTTTGTAAATAAATATACCTATTTTTGAATTAATTGGAAATTTTAAAATAAACAATAAGTTAAGACGAGAATATAATCTAACTATATATTTTATAAACTAAATTCCAATAAGGATCAAAATAGATTAAATCTCATTTTTGAAATTAATTTAAAATCATTTAAATAATCCAAACAATAAATCCATCAAAAATTCAACTACGATAGCCATCATCGCTCTATAAAATTTCATTTCAAATATGAAATTATTTATCAATCCGAGTTGCTTTTCGGCAAACTCCAATCATACAAACAATGTATGTGTTTTCAGCCATCGACCTAAACTTGCAATGAACAATATAAATTTTAACATGTAATCTTATTTTAACTATTTAATTCATTTGTAAATATTGGTTCAAACCAAAATTTCAAGCATTCTATTCAACCAATTCAAGCATCACCCAATTGAAATTACATCATTAAATTTTTATTCTAATTCGATCATTTAATCACTTCCGAAATTTCCGCAATTCATAATTAAACTAATTCAATAATTTGAATTCAACAAATATCAACCAAATAACCATATCACGGCATGTATTAGGATAGTTATTTGTTTAAATATAGAAGTGTGAGTTAAAAATAACTCACCCAAACCGCTTGTTTACGCACACAGCTGCCATCGACCAAGCCTCGACCTCGGCCTTACATCGTTAGAAGCTCGCTGCTAAACTTTGATTCGACAATGCAGATCCAGAAATGACTGCTCAGAGGTCGACCCAATCACCTAATGTCGCACCATGGCCGTCACCTAACCCAGGTCGCAACCTCCTAGATCGCCCACTAAATGACCGCAGCCATGTCTCTCCTCCCCCGCTTTCGATCACCAGTCGCCTCCCTACACGCGCGGCCTCCAACTCGACTTCACCTGACATCTCGATATCTCCACTAACGAGCATTCACTCATGACACTCCAGCCACCTCCACGAACCCGCCTCCTCCCTGCGCATGCCAACCTCGGCTCCCCTGCCTCTCAGCTCTTGCCGCAATATCATAGGCCTCGCGGTTTTATTTTATTTGATTCGTACGGGTTAAATAAGGGCTTTATTTGGGGATTTTGGCATTGGGTTGTTTTTGGTTTTGGAATAACAAATAGGGTAGGTAATTAAAATGAAGGTAGAAAGGAGAATGGGCTTTGGGCTTTTATTGAATGGGTTTAAATCAAATTTTAGCTTCAATTATTCTCTTTTGCATTTAAAGTTTAAATATTTAACCTTGTTATATATTTATAAATATTTCTCTATATAATTTAAAGTGGTTTACACCTCATTTTACCAAATATATATATATATATATATATATATATATTTCAACAACTTTGCAATTTCGTTCAATTCTATTTATCGATTTTATTGAATATTGAACATAATTTCTTTTCATCTATTTCAATTGTAAATATAATTATTTAAACTTTATCTAGTTTAATATATATTTCCTGAAAAGAATTTACCAATTAGTTCAAATTGTTAAAACAAAAATCTATTATTAAATAGACCACAATTAAGTAAAAAGTGAATTTCATAGTAATGGCCATCAAAAATCGATATGGACATTTTTTTCATTTAATATTACGGCTCCAAAAACGGGATTGTTATAATTAGTATTAGCTGATTAGTGTTTTGAATAAGTCTGTGTTTCGTCAAAGATTTGAGTTAGTCTTTTTTTTTTAAATTCGATGGGTTGAAACTAATATTTTTATCATTTTCGGCAACCTATGATCGAAAAATACTATATGAAACGGTGGAATGTAGCCGTAATGTCTTGGGATAGAGAGGTTTTAGTTCAGACGGTAACATCTTATCTGGTTAAAAAATACAGGATGGCAGCCATATGTCGTATAATCTCGAGATAGATAGGCATTAGTTCAGACGGCAACATTTCATTGACTTAAGTAAATAAAAACGATGTCACTGTGCCGTAAACTCTCGAGATATAGAGGCATTATTCAGACATCGTGCTACGACTATAAAAAGAAAATAAAAACGACAGTTGTTTGCCATAAACTCTTAGTATACATAAGATTG
Source organism: Allium fistulosum (assembly GCA_030737815.1). NCBI lineage: Eukaryota > Viridiplantae > Streptophyta > Magnoliopsida > Asparagales > Amaryllidaceae > Allium > Allium fistulosum. Next base: position 282,659,163 of record CM060904.1, on the reverse strand, counting down.
GTTCACGACAACCCAATAACAACAATTATTGTCATTCGGTATACCTTCCAACCCAATTATGTAAGGCTTCATAATGTCGTCATTTGCATCAAATGATAAGCATCGATGTGACTATTTTCGGTTTTTTCTTGTTTTGCACTGCTGAGTTCTATGAGATCATGCATGGCATTAGAATCGTACGACAAATGTAGCGACCCGAAAATTCGAACACTTCGTCTTCGAATATTGAAATAATTTGAAATATAATTAGGTTTTATAAATATTATTTAATGACCTTGTTAACCATCATTTAATTAATGAATAATGATAAGAAACTTGTTATTAAAATTTGTTTACAAAAATATATTCTTCGAAGGATAATCGATAATGTGACCGAAAATCGGTTTATCGGTAAACAGCTTTTCGATCGATAGAATTTGTTCGAACTCTTGTGCACTTGTCTAACTATCAAATGAACACATTAGCAACTAATTAACACACACATCTCTTTAAAAATATTGGAATGTTTTAGAAACTTCCATATGGAAAAGATATATTATCATGAGATGGGTACAATGATAATTAGCATAAAGGAGAAGTGATGTAAAGGAGAAGCGATGGGAGGTGAAGCTTCCATAGCATGGTGGGGGGTGAATGTAGACTTAGGCAACACAATTCTTGTGCATGTATAAAGAGAGGAATACCATAGAGTTAGAATCACAAATTCACAAAGCTTAAGTGAGAAAATCAATGGCTCCTTCTCCTTCTTCCACTCTTATGTTCTAAAGAAAATTATTGCAAATCAAATCCAAATCAACTCAAATTTGGAGTAAAGCCTTGGGAGGATATTATAACACCTTCCATCAACATAGAATTTGAAGAAACAAAGCACATCTCACCCCACATAGGAAGGCTGTGAGCTATATAGTGGTTTGGAGGGAGAAAGCAAATGTGCAAAGCATGGAGGAAGGGAAGGTAAGGTGGTTGCAAGGTTGGGTTGGACTTTGGTTCTTGGATATTGGTTGTTTGTTGGATTAAAGGTGAGCTAACAACTCACTTTGAATGAAAATATAACACATATATGTTTGTGTTTGACTATGTTTAAGTTGTTTGAATTGTTGTTAACATATGTTAAAACATTGGTTTGAATTCTTGCTTTGAAAGTAAGTGACGTATGTGCCATGTATATGGACTTGAAAATATTTGAAATGAAATTGAATGGAATTGTATGACTTTTGACATGACCTTGAACAAAGCACATAGGTTATAGATGGACTTTGGTTTAGATTAGACTCGGATTTGAAAGTGCACTTATAACGATAATCACTATAGATGTAGTTTGGAATTTCCTTGTTTTTCGATATTTCTATGGAACTTTGCTGAGAGATCCTAAGGGTTTCTTTCCATATTTATAATGTTATATATGAATGTTTGTTGCTATTAAAATTTTGGGTTGTAAAAAGTTAAGTAACATCTCAAAAACGACCAAAAATTCACTTCTGCAAAACTACCCCTTTTAGGCATGATTTTGGACTTTAAAAGGTTTGAAAAGGTTTTTAAATTTAAGTATTTTTTCATTCTTTTTACAAGTGTTTCCTAACTCATTTTAGAGTATTTCAAAAGTGGTTTGAGAGATTTATGAATTTTTAAGAATTAGTTGTGAATTTTTAAAGAAGGGATATTTTGTTGAAATATATAGAAACATGTTCTTTTCAAGTTTTAAAGAAAATTGTAAAGTTGTTATTTTCAAGTAATATTCTAGACAAATGTTTTAAAAGCTATTATAAGTATTTTCATGTATATAAAAATGTTTTCAAAAAGATGTTAGAATATCTAAATGGCTAAATGATTAATTGTTTAATTACTTGTTTGAAAAGTAATTAATTATGCTTAACACTAGAAGCCAACGAAGTAAGCTTATCTATTTGTGAGATTTAAGATTGATGTTGAGTAGGGATAGAGCAATAGAGCTCTAACCTACTAGTTTCCCTCTTGATGGAGGAATATTATTGTAGGAAAATGTAAGAAACGTGTTAATCGTGTTGATTTCTTACTTGTTTATGGAAATTGCTAATAGTATACTTAACACTAAAAGATGATGAGGTAGACTTGTCTATTTGTGAGATTCAAGAACGAAGTGTTTAGGCAAGGCTTTGATGCAACCAGCGCTCTATCTTACCTGGCTTCACTCTTGGATGAGGAATAGATAAGTTTGGAATGTCGGAGATGGGTTAGGAGTACGAATATTGATTTGTATAAGCAATTGTTTTGACTAGACAATCGATTAGTCGATTATCGAACTTGACCAAATAAGACTTAAGAAGTTATCGAAAGGCTTCGCGGTTTCATACCAATAAAAACCCCATGTGAGGAGTAGTGGTACAAAATGTCTTTAGCTTTCACTTACTTCTGAGAGAACTGGACTCGAGTTAACCGGTAATTCATCGATTGGTTTTGGAGAGTCCGATAAGCATAAAGAGTGTCTTATATGAGATGACTCAAAACCCGTAATCACTTCAAAACCATATAAATGATCTATATTCTGGAAGCGGTTGTCATGTGGAATGTTATAGAACTAACCTGTCTATGCTGAGGTTAAGTCTAAGGGAAAGGTTAGTGTTAACATTTCAAATGATGCTACCATGTGGGACTGTCTATCTTAAAGAGTATTTCAAGAGAGAGGACAGTATTAGCATTCGTCAAAGGACTTATGCAGAGAAGCTATATGGAGATTTGAGATCTATTCGAGATGCTCAATTCCATGTAGTGATTCGTGATCTATTCGAGATAATGGAATCCATTTGGAGATTCGTGTTCTATTCGAGTGATGAAGACTCATGCGAAAGATGTCGAACGTAGCCTCGACGTCGGGAAAATGACAGAAAACAGAGAAGGGACATGGCCAGGGTTTAGCTGACCTCAAGGGCATATCAAATCCATATTTAGAGATGCTTATCGATTATTACTAGTGGGAGTCAATATGATCCGAGTCACAAAACGAGGCTAGTCCAATTATGTTTATCTTAGAGTATATCCTATCTAGAGATATACGATGCTCGGAAAGTAGTTTTTGATCCTTGTCATGGAGTTCGGATGCGGTCGGACCGAGGAGATCTCCGTGGAAAATCGATTATGCGAACACGCCTTAGCGGTATTGATTGTATACCTAATATTGTTGTGGTGTTCACACAGCAGGTATTTGATATGATTTATGTGATATACTCTAGACATTATCTATCATATCACTATATAAAAACTTAATGAATGTTTGGTTTCATTTGAGCGTAAAACCATTGCGGTAATCCATATGGTCTCAAAAAGGTGGTAATATATGTCACGTTTATTCCTTGAGTTTCTCACGCTAGTCTCCAGACTGATCAGTTGTTATTTTCTTATAATGCTTTGGTCAGCCCCTTGTATGTTTCCAGATTTAGCTACGGATGTTTTGGAGCTTATGGAGAAGGGCTGGATGATTATCTTCTATAGTATTCTTATTTCCGCTGCATTTTGTATTATATGTATCAACATTATGAGGATAAGCCGTTGTTATTGTCCAAACTGATGATAGTATTTAGGTTTTAGTAACTTTGAAATTTCTGTATTCCGAGTAACCCTTTGTACTGTCCTTTGATATTATATATTATCGTTCCATTGTGAGATTCTGATATTGTGTTCTTCTTTTCTTATTCTATTCCTTTTCTTCTTATTTACCCTAACTTTCTGTCTTTCTAGCACTTGGGTGCTCGACACATGAATATAGTGGATTTATTTAGTGTCGACATTCAAGAGTCGAAAAGTCGGGTCGTTACATTTGGTATCAGAGCTCGAGATTAAGTGAACACCTTGTCTTTGGTTGGGTATGGCTCATTAGAGATAGGATAAGTGACACCCTAGAATGAGTCAAGTGTATTATACATTTTAGAACGTATTTGTATTTTGAAAACTAGACTTTTAAATTATTCCTTAGGTATATCTCCTTCAAGTAACTCCTTCTTTGAAATATCTCTCTCTTTTAGTTTCCTAAAGTTGTATGCTTTAGTTAGGTAGAAACAACAATGAGTACTGGTGCTCTAAATGCTACAGTTAGTCGGGGTAGTACTATCACAAATGGATGGGATCGAGCACCGAGGAATGTTGCTCCAATTGATGAACTGTGGGAGAAAGTCATAGGGGAGGTCATGCAGATCAAACCTCAGATGAGTTTTGTTTCGCATTGCCCTGATTATGAGAGGCTGCGGGTAATAGATTTGGTGGTACAGAGATTATTATAGTAGTATATGTCCAACCTTGTTTGCAATCTGTGCGGGCAGAAGGGTCAATTTGTTAAAATCTATAAGAAGGGAGGAGGAGGTAGATGGTAAAGGCATCAATAGTGGAAGTACCGTAGTTTGCACTGAAGAGTTGCTACAGTTACCATCAACTTGGCCATTTTGTTAGAGATTCTCTCATGCTCAAGAAATAGAAACAACATAGGGTTTTGGTATTTCTACAACTGAGAAGGGGAAGCAAATATTTAAGGGTATATTATCTGGCTTTCCTATTCGTGTTTTTTTGACTCTAGTGCTTCTCATAGTTTAATAACCTGTAACCTTGATTGTTTAGTCATGCTCGGCATGTGTTCATCGATGGATTTTCTATCGTTTTAGAAAACCGTCGAACGAATTTATAAATAAATTTATCGCAAGCGCACAGCGTACTATTGATGATTTTAAAATTCTATTCAATAAAATTAACCAAAGTTGAAAATGTGATTAGCTAAAAATGTAGAAAACTAGCAAAAGAAAATTGATAAAAATATGAGAGTGTGAAGGCAATTTAGAGGCAATTTCCACTCTCTGGATCACATAAATCAACAAAATGAAGTTATGATCTCTCTTTTCTTATCATTAGTGTAATTAGTTGATGTGCTTATCATAAGTATGGTATATTTGTGCTATTAATTAGCACAATATAAACCATCAAACTATAACACAACCACTAATACACATTTAACTCTCATGAAATATGACAACAAAGTTGAAAGCAAAATCTATTTTGAGCCTAGCCTATTAACTATTTTTTAGAAATATAGGCCATCAAATTTTAATTTCAACAATCACTTTATTACCATCATCATATGTAGATGAAGAGGCAATCATTGTTTATGATTGTTTAAGGATAGCCTATTTGGTGTCAACAATATAGGCTATCAAATTCACATCAAAAACAACAAGTTAAACCACTTCAAATGATTCGTTAAGCACAAAAAGATAGCATAAACGTCAAAATGTTGCATCTACATACTAGAGAGCTTCATTACCCCTAAATTGTAGGGATTAGCCTATAATATTTGTTGTCATATGAACAAATGTAGAAAGCAACATGAAACTAACAAGAGGAAAAAGAGAGCAAAATGTAAGGAAAACTATTCTACTTGCATAAAAGAAAAGAAATCTACACTACAACATTAGAAAGAGAGCATGTAAATGTAAAGAGCATATATTGAATTGCATAAGAAAGAAAAGAAAAATTACAAGAAATAAAAATGGCTAAGTAGCCATGAAAAGAGAAAGAGAGCTTTCTTTTTATTTTGAGCCTAAACTAAAACTAAGAGGAACTAAAGAGAAGAGGGTTACATGAAACATAAGGGGTTTTTGTACATGTATGAAACCCTAATTCATTTTTTTTGGGGAATGCCCAAAATACCCTTGAGAAAGTGTGGAGGCCAAGTAATCATTAGCTTCTACTAATCATCATTTAAGTGTACATGAAGCCATTAACTCCATAAGCATATGCATTAGCCTCTAATTTGTACATTAAGGTAGGTGGGTAGGTGGGGTCCTCCATTATCATGCCTTTGAATTATTTCCATCTTCATTTCTTTATCTTCACTCTTGTGCATGCATACATCTTCATGAAACCACTTTTATATGAAGCCAAATTCCTATAAATAATATAGAAATTTCCAAATAAATTTTCTCAAATTAATATATGCACAAAAATGACCATTTTGCCCTTGGATGAAGATGAATATGTGACGATTTGAAAATAATATGAATTTTGGTTTAAACAAGTAAAAATACCTGATATGATCATTTATTTAATTTAAATAGATTAAATATGGTGGTAAAAATATACACATTTACGTGCACATCAGCATGTTAATAACATTGACTATTATTTGCTCTTGATTTGTGCTCAACCAATTTATGAGCAGCTTTACTTTTTTACATTATGAGGTGGGTAGACAATAATTGTGAGTACATTGAATGAACACCTTATGAATTAAGTTTCACGATTTGACTATAAGGTATTTGGTGATAATGTTGGGTTAGAAGTTAAAATTTAGTAAAAGATGTTTACTATTAACAAAAGGAAAGATAGATATTTTGGAAATAAATATTCGTGTAAAGATTTATATAACGAAGTAATTCTATATAAGTATGGTTTATAAAAAAAAAGGATTTAAATAGAGAACTTGAGAATTTAAATCCCCGTGTCTTTGAAATGTTTTTCAAGATTATTGAGAAAATAATATTACTATTATTTGAAAGTAAATGTTTAGTAAATTGATTTATAAAATTGAGATCATGATACTTAGTATTATTGTATGAAGTATTTGATACCGCTTTGGAATGATTTTGGTTAAGTACTAAAAATATGGTCCGGTGTACTGAACTTGTAATGACCCGCTTCTCCGTACCCCTTGAATAGACACTAATCTCCATCTATTTACTCAAGGCGAACGAAAAACCGAACCATTAGGGTTTTAAAAGAAGAGGTAGAAGAAAAGATAGAAGAAAAGAGAAAGAAGAAACAAAAGAACAACATCAGAAACAGAAACAATATCAGAATCTCACATATCGCAGCGGAACAATATACAATAGATAATTACTAGTCTTTTAAAACAAAGAACTATATCAGTTTATACATACATCAATCATCAGAGTCAATATACAACAATGGACAGTTATATAACTTGTCCTCATACAGAATACACAGCGGAATAAATATATCAGATACAAATACTACGTCTCGCCATCCAGCTTGCTTCCAAAGCTCCAGAATATCCAGAATATCCTGATAATATAACTCTAGGCTGCCCGTGTGGAAATTGGTAGGCACCCAGAGTTTAGAAGGGAAACAATAAACTCCGAGTCAGTCATGGTGACTGGTGTGAGATCGTAAAACAGTTATTTTTCACAAAGAAAATAAAACAAATTCGCAATGCTTTTGGAAAATGAAACTACCATAAGACCTCCCACCACACACACAATGCAAACGCAGAATTGGAGGAGATTTCTTCTTATGATAGTCAAAGATGCTTACTACGCCAATCATTGGATATTATTATTAATGTCTAGTGTGAAAAACATTTCGAAAGTATAATATTAATCTTAGCCAGCATAGACATTCCGAACTATGCCTACTATAGCTACCATCTAAACAGTGGGGCGCCACCATAAGTAAATGGCAGGTTCTACAACTAATACCGTACAAAGTTCGTATTTGGAAGGTGGATTTCCAACAAATGGTCAGGCTAAGGAACTTCCTTTCCTCCTGCCGAATAGGATCGCCTCTGGCTGGACGTCCCGAGAGACAAACTGCTCTCTGCCAAACAAGGCCGGGTTACCCCTGTAACAGGTAACTCACGAATATGTCATCACCCGGTCCTTTGGGACCTTTATCCGAGCGCTCGATATCCAACATCACACATCATAAAGAAAGTGTATCCACATGAGTAAGTATCTGGGCTCCATACCATGATACCACCCCTTTCCAGAAGGAAATGACATACCCTAAAGGGCGCGACCCTCATAACCTTGCCGCAACATTCCTGTTTCGACCATTTCCGGGTTGTTGAGGCCCTGACGAAGTCTCGTCCACAAAGCTACGCTTTCTCAAAAAGCCCTGCTTCGGGTCAAACAAAATGATCAACCTATGATCATTAAGATATAAGATCAAACAAATGATCATATCACAAATGATCAAACACTGATCATTTTACAGCAACACTCAGTATGCCACGTTACCAAATTGGGATATATCGCTGATAAATTTCAACTACATAACCTCTGAGCTCGTACGTCTCAGAGAAGGGTGTTAAGCTAAGAGAATAAATTCTCCGCCACCAACAGATATGTATTTGAAAGAAATCAGCTTTATATCTCAAAGTGTAATGTCAGACACACAATCCATACAAGTCTGTTCCGGGATCGAACAGAACCGAAGGCACTTCTCACGAAGCCCTTGCACATCCGGATAATTTCCAATCACGTCCGGACTTCCCGTCACTAAGGGTGATAAAACCTCTAAATCGGAGATCAGCCGATGTAGAGTAACTCGACGGTAATCCTTCCGTTTTCAAAAATATCCGGTCTTCAACACCGGTCAGCAAATGCGATTCATAACGACGTATCACGTATTCGGAATGGGTTATACGACCCCATGGTCCTTTCCCGGCTAACCCGAATAGTGAGCGCTTATTCAAAATAAGTGTGGCATTCAAACTCATCCAATTCACAACAAATACCATTCAAGGTAATTATTGATAGTCGGTTATTTAACTATCAATAAAGATGCGCAACATCATCAGATTCCAAATAATTTTCCAAATTATTTATTCTTCAAAAATATCTTTTACTAGATATAAAATTTCCACACTTTAACCATTTGAAAACAAATTTCAAATATTCACATTTCATTTTATCTTTGAAGATAAAATCTCAAAACAGTTCATTTCATATTGGAAAAGCATTTCCATACTTATTTAAAAATAAGTATTTCACAAATCATTTATTTTCAACATTTGAAAATATTCGATATACTTAAATCAATATTAAGTATAAATTTCAATCTTTAAGGAAATCATTCTCTTTAAACACATTTTATTTGAGTCAAAACGAATGTTACGTAAAACATCGTTACGACAACTCAAAATCACTAGTATAGGGATTCGAGATTTAGATAGATATATAAATCCCAATACTATATAAAACATTTCCTTTCGGAAATCATTTACTATAACAACAGTGTTATAGTCCACCATTTCCTTATTTTTCGAAAACGTCTATTTCAACAATAAATGTTGAAATCTATGATTTCGATATTTAACACGTTTTAAAACATCTTTTAAAACAATTAACTTCATTTTTAATATCGCTTTCCCAAACATAACCATTTTACTTAACAATATATTCACTGTCCAAAATCGTGAATATACTTTACTAATTACATTTCACTATTTTCTACACATTTTATTTCAATAATAATTCGCTATCCAAAATCGCGAATATATCTCCTTTAATAATCTTCTATATTTAATTTATCAAATCCAATTGATCTCGAATTTATAAAACAAGGTTTATAAATTCTATTTCTGTTTTTAATAACAACTTCAACTTACAAATCTTCTTTTTAATAATTCGATAAATATTCCATCTAAAGGTAAAAATCCAATTTATAAGTTAATCTCTTATAAATCTTTTATTCTACAGTTTCATCCATTTTATAACTTCACAATTTATAAATCTATAAATTTCATTCACTTACGGATTCCATAATATTTCATTTTTAACACTTATAAAATTCGTTTTATAAGTCCAATATTTTGATTTATAAAATATCAATTTTATAAATCTTTCTATACAAATCGTTTATAGTTATTCAAAAATCCCAACTTAAACCATTTTATAAATAAATCAACTTTTGTTTCAAAAACAACACTTCGGTTATATTTCACTAAAAATTATAACTTTTATAACTTTAAAATTTTACGTTTATAAATCGATTCAAAAATTCCATAAAACGTATATTTTCAAAAATCACTTTAAAAATCCTTTTTAAATTAAAAGTCGTCATTTTTAAAGTTCAAAACTGAATCCGATGATGCAACAACACCAATCAGTCCATCACAACAGTCAAATATCATATATCATCATATGATAACATAATATATCAAAATATCTGTAAATAATCAATACGGTGAGGAATCCAGTTGGATCCCTCCAACCTGTTTCCCTGCATCCACAGATGTTAGCACAATACCAATTCCGCTCGAGTACGGAATTATTGCGGTATATAGGTTTTATAAAAATCCGCTTACTAACGGCGCAATAGGGTCTCATCCGCTATACGAGGCGGGAAATCATCAATCCAATATATACATATGCCAATATGTATATATTGCTATATATAGATATATATCCTACTATATCTAATATCACACATCAATAGCAATCATCAATAACTGCAAAAATTCCACTTTCATTTGAGTGAGAAAATCTCACCGTGATTTTCTGATTCCAGCGTTTATTTCGAATAAAATTAAACGCGCGTTTAATCTCACCCCGAAATTTTCATTGACTCCAAATGGCTCCAATTCAGTTCCATAGCGTAGTGCTCGACAAAACGATTGCAACGCAATTTGTTTCGTGCGTTTTTGACCTCGTAGCAAAAAGTTACGCTATTACAAAGTTATACGAATTTAAATATAATTAAATTTACATTTTCTTTTAAAATTTTTACCCTAAACCAATCACAGCCGCACATTTTCCATAGGCTAGATCCAGCCTTTGCACGCACATCATCTTCTCCAGGTTAACAATCACGAAACGAAACCCATATACGCGACCGACTTCATCCCATCGTGAGCCACCCCACTCGATAAAACTTTGATCAGAGACCACCATCACGTCGCCCATCGCGAATAGCACTATCGCCCCCAACCCCATAGATTCCGGTCGAGCCAACCACCCCCTAGACGAGCACGAACCGGTAATGAACGCTGCCCATTTACAGCCTCCACGATGCCCCATACTCCATCATCACCATATAGATTCGAGGAGCTCACGAAGTTCTCCGATTTGTTAGTTAAAAGTTTTGCGAATCGATGCGTGGATTTGGAGTAATTGGGGGAGGAAGGAGGAGTATTCCTGGCCTTCGGTTTTAGAAATGGCGGCCACGAACATGATGAAACCCTAGCTAATAATTTTTCTTTTATTTTGTGATTAAGCGTCTATTTATAGCAAATATCGAACACTATTCATCCGGTTTTCCCAAACTCCAATCTACGCGCGGTAACTGACGTTTTTGGGGTTTAACCCGCATTCCGAACGCAATGGAATAGGTTTCGGAAGCTAATTCGATCGTCTGTGTGAGTTATGAATCTAAACGATCAATTTAAATTAAACCGATTTAAATCGATTTCGAGGCGTTTTAATTCGTACCGGACAAATGGTAAATCCAAAAATTACGAAATTTGAAACCATGCAATAATATCACATTACGGATCCGATGAAACTGGTTTCGTCGAAATCCGAGACCGTTTGAAAAATGACTATTTTAACTCGCCGAATTAAATTAAAATAATTTCGACGCGTTTGAAGCTGCCACGGTCAAATGATAACTTCGATTGCTACGAAAATTGAAATCCGATAATAACTAACTATTACGGATCCAATGGAACTGGTCTCGTTCAATTCTGAGACTGTTCGAAAATTGGCTATTTTTCAGTCGATAATTAAATATTAAAATATTCAATTTTCACAGTTTAACTCCAAATTCAATTTTAAGAGTTCTATAACCTTTCTATAACTCCAGTATGATTAAATAAAATTTCCCAAATCATTTCCAATCATTTTAAACTCGATTTTCAATTATCTCTGGAATTTCAATTATTAATTTATCGATTTAATTATCAAATTAAATCCAATATTCAAAAAATAAATCATTCGACTTCTTAATTCCACTTATTAATATTTAAAATTAATTAAATATTCGAATTTAAATTATCAAAAATTCTGGGTCGTTACAGACTTCCCCCCTTAAAAGAATTTCGTCCTCGAAATTACAAGTTAGGAAAAAGATACAAAATCCGTTAACTTTCCAAAACAAACCGTTCAAATTAGATTTTCAAATCTGTTAAGTGTTTAACTTCTCCAAAATTCATAGTTAACTTCTCACAAAATCTTTACTAAGTTTTCAAATCATAACTTAGTTTTCAAAATTTTCAAATTTCTCTAAAATATTCTAACGACTTAAATTTTCAGAAAATTTCGCCAGCGTCTCCTTTGCGCGGCTCGATCCGAAAAAAATGACAGTGTATATATATCACAAATATACATCCCATCAAGTGATGAGGCATCCCGTAGGGAAAAAAGTGTAAAAGCACGATATTTAATCCGAGATATGTACCTTATTATATTTTTAGCGAGCGTATACGGCTAATATAGCGCGAAAGCGAGCTCCAAATGCGAAGCAACGCCATCCGCACCTACTAAACACTCAACAAACCATATGAGAACATCTAGATATGAAAATATAGTCAATATACATCATATAGCAACATAATACTACATATGTCAACATAGCAAATGCAACAAACAACAAATGCATTCAGAAGCAACAATGCAACCATCAAACCATCATCATCCAATAAACATCCAACAAATCCATACCGAATCAATATTCATTCATTTCTCATTAATATTCATTGAATTGGTTTTCAATTTACTCACATTTGATTCGTTAATATTGGATTTAACTAACATTCATTCATTTGTTTCCAATTAGTTTACATTCACTAATTTACATTCATGTTGGTTCATTTTCAATTTGAATCAAATTCATTTCTATTCAAATTTACATATTATCAATTTGAATTTAATCACTTTGCTTCCAATTTGTCGATTCAATTTCATTAACCCTTAATGAATTACACGAAATCAACTAACAATCAATCTAACAACCAATGTATAACCAATCATAACCAAATTTATTCAATTTACATTTCTTTACATTCAATTTGGTTCAACACTTTAAGTTTCAATTTGTTGATATTAAATTGATTTCCATTCAATTCTTCAATTCCTTTAGCTTCTAATGAATTAACACTTATATTCATTGCTTCATATCAATTATTTATATTCAATTGATTGACATTCAATCCATTTATTAATTCAATTGCTAATTCATTTTTAACAAATAAAATTGAATTTTATATAACTCAAGTTCACATTCATTTAATAAATTCACTTTATTAATTTCTTTGATATCAAAATAAACTTCACTTCAACATCACTTAAGTTATTTTCCATTTCAAACATCATTTGTTCAACTTAACTTAAGTTTCCACTTATAAATCCAATTCAGATTTTGTTTTTCTTAACAAAATTCATTTAACCTTTTACCAAAATCAAATTTCATCAATCATTCAAATTTATATCACATTTGACTTTCTTTTAGTTAAATTTCACATCATATTTCATTATGCTACTCAAATTCATTAACTTTACCAAAGTTAAATCTATTATCTCATATCATAAGTATAAATCTTATTTCACTTATATTTACCATATTTAAATTTGGACTTTAATTTTCAAATTTGTTTATCACAACAAAACCTCAATTTCCAATTTACTATGGTAGCAAATCAATCACACAGAAACTCGAAAATGATACTGATGATGCTGCAGTCATCACCCTTATTATTTCCCAGCAACAATAGTGAATTTAGTGCTTTAAATTCTTTTCAAAAATTTCCTTGATTCATAAATCTCATTACAAATATTTTACTTTTGTAATTTCACTATTTATATATAAGATTATTTTACCATTGTAAATCATATCAATTATAACTTCACCCTTTATAATTCATTTTTTTATACAATTTACTCTTTCACAATTGTTGTTTTAATTCAACTTATTCAAACAACTTTAATTAACTTGTATATATTTACATTTTCAAACTATCAAATAATCAATTATATACACTTTAACACTGAAAAATTATTTCTTTATATATAAAATATAATCGAGGTAAAAATTTCTGGGGTTTAACCCGCGTTCCGAACGCAATGGAATAGGTTTCGGAAGCTAATTCGATCGTCTGTGTGAGTTATGAATCTAAACGATCAATTTAAATTAAACCGATTTAAATCGATTTCGAGGCGTTTTAATTCGTACCGGACAAATGGTAAATCCAAAAATTACGAAATTTGAAACCATGCAATAATATCACATTACGGATCCGATGAAACTGGTTTCGTCGAAATCCGAGACCGTTTGAAAAATGACTATTTTAACTCGCCGAATTAAATTAAAATAATTTCAACGCGTTTGAAGCTGCCACGGTCAAATGATAACTTCGATTGCTACGAAAATTGAAATCCGATAATAACTAACTATTACGGATCCAATGGAACTGGTCTCGTTCAATTCTGAGACTGTTCGAAAATTGGCTATTTTTCAGTCGATAATTAAATATTAAAATATTCAATTTTCATAGTTTAACTCCAAATTCAATTTTAAGAGTTCTATAACCTTTCTATAACTCTAGTATGATTAAATAAAATTTCCCAAATCATTTTCAATCATTTTAAACTCGATTTTCAATTATCTCTGGAATTTCAATTATTAATTTATCGATTTAATTATCAAATTAAATCCAATATTCGAAAAATAAATCATTCGACTTCTTAATTCCACTTATTAATATTTAAAATTAATTAAATATTCGAATTTAGATTATCAAAAATTCTGGGTCGTTACAGAACTCACTTCTGTCGCTTAATTTCGATGATGACTGCAGCATCATTGGGTTCATTTTTGGGTTTCTAAGTGTATGATGCTATAATGTTGCTTTGGTAAAACAAATTTTTATTTAATCCCAAAGTAAGATTTGATATACAAAAGTTATATATATATATACAATTTCAAAATGGTTTGAAACGAAAACTGGTGTTTAGTTCTAAAGTTCTCTTGTTAAGTTGTTTCATGGACACATATAGCCTATGCATTAGGAAAGTATGGTATGTGCATCATAATATGATATGTTTTTTGATTGTTTTCATTTGTTAAAATGAAATGGGATTTTTGGCAGTTTTGGATGGTCAGGAACTTCCGGATTGTTATAGAACTTGAAACTAAGAGTTTTGAAAATATAAACTTGAGTTTATATAACACTTGAATTAAGATGGTAGTAAGTTGAAACAATTTAAAATTGTAGATCACCCTTGTTAGTAAAACAAACCAGATGTTTGTATATGCTCTTAGGATGTAATGGAGTATTGTATGAGTAGAACTTAAGTTATAAAATGTGGATAAACTCGAAGTTAGATTTTTATGAAATGATTCATAAATATTCTTGGTATTAAATGAAATACTAATTGGATAAATGAATGTGAGTAAAAAGGAATTGGCGTAGTTAAGAAACTAATAGAATAAATACGTAAGTTGTACATATATCGCTTTATTCGCTTGCTATTCTTGATTCAGTATTCGAGTACATCTTTTCGAGGTGGTTTACACCAGTCTGAACAAGGATTTTTCACTCGATTCTTGACTAGGAACACTTGATACAGATTCGTGATACGATCTAGATGTTTTCTATCATAGTATATGGCTATGTAAGAAGAACAAAGGTTTCTAATCAAGGAACCAAATCATAGTTCGCACTAAAGAGGTCAAGTGATCTATAGTAGTTTGAAAGTGAAGTCTATATGATTGAGTAAGTGATCAGAACAGATATTTTGTACGGATGGTTCATGTGCATCATAAGGGATTTAATACATTTGTATACTATGTTTGTTGGCTTATGAAGAGTTTAAGGAATGTCTCTTCGATTCGTTATGAGGTAGAATGAATAATCATCTAAGTAAGAATCTAATGTCGTTGAGCGTAACGTATGCTTAGTAAATTGTTCATCGTCCTTGGGCGATGGGAGAGTTTTGAATTTGAGCAAACCAAGAGCATTGGTTCTAGTAATTATGAATAGTATTTAAGTATTTGTGTGCTTATTCCTTTGTTAAGGTTAGAAGGGTGATGGAGCAAGGATGCTTGGCGTGGTACCAAGAAGACGGAGGGCGGTTTGAAGGAATTCTATCCAGGGTTGCTTATAGAATAGGGTTTCCTTCTTATTTTTTCATTGTACATCTTTCGGCATGTACTCATCGCTTGAGGTGGAGTCGCTTAGTATGCATCCAGTTGCAGTTTAGTTTTTATATAGTTTTAGTGGTATGCTATATATATTTATATCTTGTTCTTCCATCTCCTTCGATATACCCCTTCGCCAAGTCCAATTGGGAAAACACTCTGGCTCCACTCAACTGATCAAATAAGTCATTGATTCTTGGCAAAGGATACTTATTCTTGATCGTCCTCTCATTTAACTTACGATAGTCGATGCACATCCTTAACGACCCATCTGGTTTCTTCACAAATACCGCAGCTGCTCCCAAGGAGAACTACTTGGTCTAATGAAATTCCTTTCCTCAAGATCCACTTACTGCACCTTCAATTCTTTCATTTCTGTCGGTGTCATTCTACTGGGTGGTCTACTGACAGGTTCAGCTCTCGGTACAAGGTCTATCCGAAACTCAATAGCACGTTTCGAGGGTAATCCAGTAACCGGCTCAAATACATCTGCAAATTCTCTTGCTACACAAACCTGACTAAGCTCATCTCCAACCTCCATGGCACTTAACAAAGCACCAAAACTTCTACAGGAATTCCCCACAGAGAAGATGATTCGGTTATGACTATTTGGGTGCCCCAATGATATTACTCGATCCTGGAAAAACATCCTAGCCTTATACTTACCCAACCAATCCATACCCAAAATGATCCCGAAACCTATGAAATCATAAACATGCAAACTACATGCAAACTTATGACCTAACAAATCAAGTTCTAACTGGTCACATCTCATCCCAAGAGTTGCATACCCTCCTATTGCATTCGCAACCCTTAAGAAAGTAACAAGGTATGTGGGTTCTATACATAACCTATCAACCAAATATTGGGATATAAACGAATGTGATGCACCGGTATCGAAAAGTTCCCTAACTGGTATATTCTGAATCAAAAGCGTACCTTCCATCACAGTTTTCCCTTTCTCTGTTGCAGTAGGTCTAGAAGATGATGGTTCCAAAGCAAAGACCTTTCCTTTTCCTGCCTTGGCAGCTTCAGGACACTTGTTCTTGTAATTCCCCATCTGGTTGCAGTTATAGCACTGCACATTCTGCTTCCCCACAAACAACCTTCCATCTCCCGAACGACACTCGTTTGCATAGTGAACCTTCTTATCACACTTGTAGCAAACTATATCTGCTTTCCCTTTCTTAGCTGCTCCTCCTTCCTTAGCGCCCTTCTTCTTGAAAAACCTCCTCTCCTTCCTCTGAGGACTCTAGGATTCAATTGGCTTTTCTCTAGCTGAAATAGCAAGCATTTCCTCATGGTGAATGGCCATCTCCAACACCACATTAGAAGGATCTCGGATACGGGCTATAGTCATTCTGCTTAGCTCTGGCCATAATCCTCTAATGAATCTTTCATTCCTTCTGACATCTGCGTCAACTAAAGCATAACCATACCGAGATAGCTCATCAAACTTAGCAGCATACTCGATCACAGACATATCTCCTTGGACAAGATCCATAAACTTCCTCATCAATGCCGACTTGGCAACCTCAGAAAAGAATCTCTGCTTAAACCTCCTCCTGAATTCAACCCAAGTGAACTCTTCCTCCGGCACTCCGGCCGTCACACTGTTCCACCAATGAAGTGCTAACCCCTACAACTGTCTAGAGGCTAGTCTTCTCTTCTCTCCATCATTCAAGCCTTAATCTGCAAAGATCCTTTCACAGTTCAACGGCCAGTTCTCTACTTCAATGGAATCTTCCGTTCCAACAAACAGATTTCCTCCCAAATTGATATAGTCTCTACTCATCTTAGCATAATTATAACTAACTGGAACTATAGGATTAGCTCCACCAACATTACCAGCAGCTCCCGCTTGCAAAAGATTTGCCAATAACTGATACACCATCCTCGCATCTAGTGGCGGATTTCAGCACATACATTGGCCTCGGAATTTTGGTTAGCATTAGCCTGTCGACCATGGTTTCTTAGAGTATTAGGTCGAGCATTTCCATTAGTAGTGGTGCTTCCTTCACCTAGATTTCCTCTACCGTTTCCTACCTCCATATCCTCTTTCTCGTATATCTGCATCCAAGCCTTAGTAAGATACAGAAGAACGGTCTAAGAGAGAGGGTAATACGTACTTAGATATATACGTATATATCAAATACAAGAATGTTACTATAGCGTCAACCCAAACCCCGATCTAATTTTTAAATTTATTGGATTATGTTTGAAAAAACATTTAGGTTTTACTTTTCTTTTAAAGTTTCATAAACCTATGCTCTGATACCAACTTGTAACATCCCCCTACTTAGAGGCCCAAAACTAACAACTATGGATGCTGCAGTCATCCATAGTTATTAATCTTCGGCGACCAAATATGGCGGTGCCAGATACATTGATACACAGATCACAGAAATATGGAAAAAATTTCACAATTCGTAAAACATATTCCCACATTAAAATCAACAAATTTCAAGTTCATTGCATAATCCCATAATTATGTTAACCACGTTCAACAAAATATAATTATTACAATTACGCCAAGAGCGACATATGATGATGCCCCTTTGGTTGATCAGAGTATATAGTAAGGCTAATAAATCTGCCTTTACAAACAAAACACACAGCGGAAAGAAAACTCTAAATATCTATCTGCTTTCTACACGCTTTCGGAAGCTTTATTCGTCTAAGAAGAGAACCTGAAAACCCTACACCTCAAACTACTCAAAATCAATTGATTACCTGAGAGTTTAAGGGGAAATCAAAAACTTCGAGTCAGACATAAAACCTGGTATGAATAATAATCTAACATCTCAATCCTTTTAAATATCTAATGAGACTACACCCCTTAGCGGAATGGGTTTTTGCCTCACCAGTATCCTAAAATTTTTATAAAACTATATTCTGTATTCCTGCATCCACAATGGTTAAAATATACATTCTCAAAATATTATGATGATATGCATACTTACGAACATTTAGGATTTCCCCATCCTCTATTAGATTTTAATTTTCCTCAAAGAGGGACTATCCATCCCATTTTCATTTTCCTTAAGTGGATGTGGACTTTCCATCTCACATCTCATAGTTTTCCTAAGATGACTATAAACCCTTTGTCTAACATATGGAGACTATCCATCCCCAACATGATGTTGACTATCCATCAACCATCCCATAGTTTTCCCAGGATTACTATGAACCCTTCTTCAATCATATGGAGACTATCCATCTCCAACTTGATGTTGACTATCCATCATACATCCCATAGTTTTCCCAAGATTACTATGAACCGATCACCTGACCATTTAACTGATGCTACCTACATGAATCTAATTATCTCATGTTATCCACATGATTAACCTATTGCCATTAGTGTCCCTAACTTAGGTTATATCCATTTATAATTTACATTAGTATCCCCAATGATTGTTAAAACATATAAGTGTTGATATCCCCAACTATTGTGTTGAATTCATTAAACCCACCCCGATATCCCAAAGGTTAAACAACATTTATTTTATGAGGTTAAAAGAAATCAATTTTCCGACCCCTTCGAAAGTATCCCCTTTGAAATCTTTGATTTCGACCCTTTCGAAAGCAACCCTTCGACCCCTTCGAAAGCATAAACCATAAATTTTAGAACAATAGGTTCTAACCTTTATAATACTTTAAAACCCCTCCTTCGAAACCTTTCGAGTTAGTTAAAGTATCATTAAGTAAGAGTGGAAGCCAAACTTCCAAACCATTTGTAAGTAAACCTTTCGAAAGCATTGGAAAGCAAACCTTTCGAAAGCAATCAACCTTTTAAACATAAACCTTTCGAAACCATTGGAACTCAAACATTTCGAAAGCAATCAACCTTTTAAACATAAACCTTTCAAAACCATTGGAACTCAAACCTTTCGAAAGCAATCTGGGTTCAATTTAAAACATGTGGAAAATCTACTTTTAAAAACCTTTCGACTTCATTGGAAGCTACCTTTCGACTTAGTCGAAAGCTCTACTTAAAAAGCTTTGGGCATACTTCAATTAGAAAATAAGATAAATCACCTAAGTCGAAGGATCTCTTCTAAAAGCATGGAGAAGCGGCTAGCTTTAAAACAAGTAAACTTTTCGTCTTTATCGAAAGGTTCAAAACAAAACTAAACAAAAGCGGTAGTGAACTTTCGACTGTGTCGAAAGGTTTCAAAACATAATAGTGGTAAAACAGCAGTAACCTTTCGACTATGTCGAAATGTTTAAAACCTTTATATTAAACATTTGACATAGTCGAAAGCAACCAAGTTGAAGCTCTTATTCGAAAGTAAAGCAGGTGATCCTTTGGCTTATAAAACAAACATACTTCAACCCTCTCGGCAACCAACCTTTCGACTAAGAACCCTTTGACTCTGTCTAATTCATTATGTACCAAGTAACTTGATACCATATGCATTGGTTTGACCTTGTCGAAACCTTTGAACCTCTAGACCTTGTCGGAAGGTCTGGGTCTGAAGGTTTAATACCAGAATTGGCTGAAACATGCCAAAAGTATGATTTCTTTGGTTTTAACTTAAATAGGATAATTTTCAACTAACCTGCCTTTATTTTTCAAACTCTTATTAGTTAACAAATACTTTTCACAAAAGTGCTGACACTATTTTTCAAAATTAAATAATCATTTTATTTTATAAAATGCCCCTTCTCCTTAATTAAATATATAAAACATTTAAGTCTCATATCTTAAGTAGTTTTACATATTCATCAAATAACTTAGGAAAAATCTGGAAAAATCCCAGAAAATCTGTTTAGCCGTAAATAATTTATAACCAAATAAATCATTTTCTTCACGAGAAAATTAATATAAAATCCACATAAATTCAAAAAATTATGGAAATTGAAACCCATCTCCAAAATCACGCTTTCTATAACATAAAATTTTCCCATGGCATTTAAAAATCATTTCATCTCGGTTTTACCCCAATACCGTATATATCTCCTTTTTAGTAAACTTGTTTAATCCATATAAATCATGATTCAAGCATATCATCATTCAATATATCATAAAAATAGATTTACCCTAAAATTCGAAACCATATGATGATAAAAATAAAATGGAGATGTAGAAATTATTATTCACCTTAGATTAGATAAGGAAATTGAAGTTTGGTTGAGATTGATTCCTTCTAACTTGAATCCTAAGCTTTAAGTTGATTTTCTCTTCTCTTCTTCCTAATGGCCGGCCTTGCTTCTCACGGTTATAAAATTTTATTTTAAGTAAAATGAACGTGTATCACCTAATGAGAATAGTGTAAGGGTGGGAAGTATGGTTATTTACCCTAATGCCCTTATGTTTAATTTCCTAACCATTTATACAAGTTCATTAGATTTTAAATATGCACGGCCACCAAATTTATTAATCAACCTCAATCTCCTTATCTGCATTACTCTATTTGATTTATTCTAATTAAATCTCCTGAATAATGTCAAAAAAATTAGGGGTGTTACATACATCATACTCTCAAACTCTTTCTAGGGTGTCACTTACCTTATCTTTAATGAGTTACTCATCCTAGGGTATTACTAACCCTATCTCCATTAAGACTTTACCCCTACTAGGCTTCGGTGTTCACTCAACCTAAGCTCCGATACTTAATATAACGTACGGGATTTTCGACCCTCAAAAAGCAAAACTAATATGTCCACTGTATTGCATGCTGAGCATTCAAGTGTTGAAAAAACCGATTGTTAAGGATAAAAATAAAATAAAGATAGAACATAATCTCACATGAATGGAATAACATATATTATTTCAATAATCTTTACAGCGGAATTTTTTAAAATACATATATTAAATTCTATCCTAAGCTCAACCTAACAGTTATAAATATTTGCCCTTACAAATGCTGAAAAACAACAAACACAGCGGAAAAGTAAACTACGTCCATACATTGATGAAGATCTCCAGCTCTCCTTGGAAAACTCCAAGCTTCTTCAGCTAATCCTGAAACTACTTTGATCTGACCTGAATATTAAAAATACCTGGGTTAGGCTAGGAAAACCAGCATGAGACATTAACTATAATTATATATAATAGTGTCATGGATCGACTTTGATGACAAAAAAAAAACCTTTGGAAAGAAGAGTATCTCATAAGACCACGTCGCATATAAACATGGATGGATTTTTACCTTATGATAACTAAAACATTTTTATCAAATCTTTTGATATTATTTCTAATGACATTGCTTTGAAATCCTTTCAAATAACATATTAAAATAGTTGAAATTATTACAATAGTTAAATTCGATGGCATATTTAGGTATACAATCAAATCCGTACAGGTATGTATTGGAGAATGGATTTCCAACAATGATAAGGTAAGGGACTACCTTCCAATAGATCTAGAGGAATGTATCGAGGCACAGCCCCACTGCCCTCTACAAACACAGAACCGACTTACCTCTGCCATAGTGTAACGACCCGGAATTTTCGACCTCGAAAATTCGACATTAATACGTTCACTGTAGAAATGCCGAGCAATCGAATGCCGGAAATTCTAGATTGTTAGGGTAAAGAAGAAAAGAGGTAGGAGAAGAAACGAAGAACAGAACATAGAATCTCACATTCGCAGCGGATCAAAATATAAGACACAACTAGTAGCATTTACGCAAAGAAAGCTGTAAATGTCAATTTACATACAATATATCAGAGTACAACAAAACTTGACAGTTGTAACAACTTGTCCCAGAAAACAAACAATACAGACTATACAGTCTCTAATACACAGTGGAATATACTCCATACGTCCATGCCATCCAGCTCGCCTCCTGAACTCCAGAATGTCCTAACCTGAAAATCTGTAATACACGGTCTGACCCGAGCAATACAATAAAGTAACACCCGAGTCAGGCTGGAAACCAGCATGAGTAAACCCATATAACTTGGAATACTTTAAGTTATAAACTTATTTGAATACCAGGGTAACTCGTACCTTACTACGAGTTCTCATCTTACTAAAGCCAACACTTATTCCACAAATCAATATCTAAGTACCACTATATAGTTTCAATGTCGAGTTACTTAAATTATCCCATTCCAACCTATTGATTACACATATCAAATCTATAAAGAATTATTGTAGATTTCAAATCGAAGTGGTTTCGGATATTTACTCATACCCGACCCCGGTCTCTTCGAATCCAATGTTATTCATTAAACCAAAAGTTTAAGTTTAAATAATACAATTTATACACGATAATTCATCTCAAATCACAAAGCAGCACATATCCCATATCGGTGATATCACATAATTCAAGGCATTCAATATCATTCAATCATCCATAAGCAAGATTAATCAACCACACCATCTCTAATTAATTTAATTAACCACCAGTGAATTAAATTAATTACTTTAATTTCTTTAAAATCCTACATACTTAACATTAATTTATTACAAACCAATTAATTAATCATCCCTTAATTATCCATCTTAATTAATCAACCTTGATTAATTATTCTTTAATTACATTAAGTAATTAACCTTCAATTAATTTCATAAATTAATTATTCTTTAACCATTCACATTAATCAACCTTTAATTACTCTTATTAATTAATGATCCTCTAATTACTTTCATTAATTAAATATATTTTTAATTAATCATATTCAATAATTAATCTTTAATTAACCACATTCATTGATTACCCGTAATTTATTACATTTAGTAATTAATTATCCTCTAATTACTTACATTAATTAATTAACTCTTTAATTAATTATATTAAGTAATTAACTATCTTTATTATCATTTAGGTCTTATTAATTCCAAAGCTTGAAATCATTCTATACAAAATCACTTGAATATACTTTTATTAATTAAAGTTTAATACTCTTACCTCGATCGCATCTTAATTCATCATCATCTTATCATATTTTAAAACACTTAAGAATTCATTACATAGTTAACTTAATATAGAATTCCTTAAGGCAAAACAATTTTTAAAAACATTTATCTTTAAAATTTGATCTTTGAAACTTCATCCACCAATTTATTTTTAAACAAATCTGGTTTTCTTATTTATTTTAAAACCTGGAAACAATCAAAACCAAAACAAATGACCCGAGCCAAACGAGATAAAACCCGAACACAACCCTGAGCAACACTCGAGCCATATTCTTCCACAACCACGATTTATTCACTAACGAACCCAAGTATAATCTCGAGCAATCCCGCTTCTTCCCCGAGCATGAGCTACCAGCATCATCAGTTATGCGAATGGCACCTGTGCACGTGCACAGATGGTCGAGGCACCTCCAACCACCACTGCTACCTCCCACAGATAGTCGTCGACCACCTCTTCCCAGTCGACAACCCAGAATTCACGACTCGCTTCGAAAACAAAAACGAGCAACCCAATCACCCACTGGAACAAAAACGAAAACCCAAAAACCACCACGCACCGCTACATTCGATCTCCTTAAGCCTCGCCGCCACGCCTAGAGCTGAGCCACCCCTCGATAATCAATTTCCCCCACCTCCGATCTCTTCCGGTGAGGCCACGACATCACACTAATCCTCGAAACATCGTCGACCAAACATGACTTCATAACCCTAGTTCCCCATCGTTCCACCACCACAACGTTCGAGAATTTCAGTCACCATTTTTGCCGACATCGCCTACATCCAGGCTTGCTTTACCCATGAACACGCGATCCCAAAATTTCCTGATCATCAGAAATTGCTCGAAATCCAAAATATGTTCAACTCTCGATAACTCTCGAATTACAACACTAAAAATCATGATTCTTTCTCTAAATATCATGGTTTTCTAAGCTTAAACAGAATATATTCATGAATCCACCAATTATTCAAGTCGCAATTTTGACATTTTTAAGTTTTTACTGTTCTTCTTCCTTTCTGTTAAAACTACTCCAAAATATTATCTGGAAATATTTTTAGATCAAATATTTTGTCATTACAAACAAGTTTTATTTATATACCAATCTCTTAAAAAGAAACAAGCAAGAAGATATTTAATTTTGATCAAAATTTGAAATCTGTAAAACTAACAGAGTATTCACTTGGTATACAGATATACACATCCATATAGTCATATACATATACATAAAATCCATATTAAACAACATGCAAACACTCATCATACTTTTTTCCAAGTAATTTCTGCATGCATCTAGATTTTAACAGATTTTTAAAACCTTTAAATAGAATTTGCTTACTCACTTGTTAAATGATGAGCAGAGAGGGTTTGAAACAGAAATGCTAGATTTTGAACTGGAAATTTGAAACACTTGAAATCTTATGAAACTGGAAAATGCTTTACAATCAGAGAATCTTGAAAACTGGAACTACTAGAAATCTAAAGCTTAGTTAAGTTTGCTGCCTTGATTTAGTTTGAAGTTGGAAGCTTACTATAAACTGAGATGATTTTTCTTTTAACTGAATTGAATTTACTTGCAGATAGTTGGTTGCTGTTTGAATTTATCTCTAGTTTGAGTTATTAACAGGTCTTAGTTTTCTTGTTTTTGGAAATGAGAATAGGAAAGAAATAGAGAAAGTAAAGTAGAGATATATTTATAGCTTGATTTATCTAACATTTTTCATTTACATATGCTAATTAACTTACATTTGTTAAATTAAATGCTAATATCTCAACACTTGTACTTTGCATGTGTAAGTATATTTTTAAATCCAATTTATTTTAAGATAATTATCTTTTGAATTTCAATCTCAAATTCAAATTCAATTTAAAATCAACTCGTATAAATATATATATTTAAACAACACATATTTAATTTCTTCTATTTATAAATCAGTGTTTTCAATAGTTAAAATCAGATAATTATCCAATTACCTGATGCCCAAAAAATCCCGGTTTTCACATTCTTTCCCCCTTTAAAACTTTTTGTCCTCGAAAAGGAACGAAGCCAGAATTTATTACTATGCTTATTATCAGTTAAATTACTCTTTGAACATTTTTATCTATAAACTCATTTTATTTAAAAAAAATTAAAACACTTTAAAATCTACATAATATTGCCAAAATAGCTTTATAAAAATACTTTTATAACTTGATGTCTCAACAAGTCCATCCTCGTTCTCACAGAAATTCGGTCATACGTTGATCAGGCGTAGGACTGAGAAATCTACAAGTACTTGGTAAACCCGTTTTCAACACCCAATGAAAATACTTGGGAAAACATTTTGTTGAAAGTATAGATAACATTTTTGAAAATAGAGGAAACATCTTTGGTGAGAATGCTCTGGAAATAATCACCCCCTCTCGTCGTTGTTAACCCGATGATTACGTCGCCATCACGGCAAAACCATAGAAAACTGTAGGCACTCCGCGCCCCTCGACTACACCATGAAACCCGCCACAGATCGCAGCTACTCCCAGGGTTACGTCGCCATCACAGCAAAAACCCATGTAACCGTAGGCATCAGCGCCCTCGAATTTCGCTGCCAAATGAAACTTCTCCACTCCACCATAGATCGCAGTCTACCGATGTTGCATTGCCATCACGACAAAATCAAACGTAGACCGTTGACACTCACCTCCACATGATTTTCGCTATGGTCCACAGTAGATCGCAGTGACATCGAGTTACATTGTCATCACATCATAACCCAAATGCCTCTGTAGGCATCAGCGCCCTCGACTTTCGCTATCCACATAATCCTCAGGAACTTTAGTTCGTCCGGACTTCCTCACAAGATCAACTTTAGAACCCCCTTAGGGCTCAAGGCAGTACCACCCCGTGGAACTCCTAAGAAGTTCATCTCATGGGAGCGCCTTTTTCCCCAAAGCCATTCTCAAAACATTTTATACTATTCACATATAGTATCTTTCAAATCATACTCTTTATGATTCACATATAAATTGTGATATCCTGGAATTTCAAGCAAATAAATATGTGATAATTTCTTTTATATATTATTTAAAATGGGCAAATTTATTATTTTCAAACAAATTAAATATGTGTTTATTTAAAAATATATATACAAATATGAGTTGATTTTAAATTGAAATTGAATTTGAGGTTTGAAATTCAAAAGATAAATATCTTAAGATAAATTGGATATAAAATTTATTGTATATGATTTTATTAAGTATATATTTTATTTTATTTTTATTATTTTCTTTAAAAGATTTTTTATAAATTAAGATAATGTAATCATTAAAATAGAAAATTTAATATAAAAGTTTTATAAACCATTTAAAATTAATTAACACATGCATAAGTACACATGTAATTAAATATATATAATCTAACAAATGTAAGTGGATTAATATATGTAGGTGACAAATGTTAGGGAATGATACAAGTGTCTTTTTATTTTCTTTAAAATTAAATAAACCACAAATTAACTCTATATAAACATTCATCTTCTATCTTCATTTCTTTTTACTTATTTCCAATTTCGAAACCAGGAAACTCAAAAATCTGTAAATATACAAACTAGCAAACAGATCTAAAAACTTGAACAAATCCAATACAAAAACCAAATTTCAAAGTAATATTAAACTGGTAATCTCAATCTTGGAAGCTAAGCATGATAGTTCAAACCCAGACTGAAGTAACCAGAGCAAGGGAAGAAATCAAACTGTCTCAAATCATCTAGTATCTTCCAGTTTAAAAGCAATCAGAGCATTATCACCTTTAGCTCTCAAAAGCAGGTTCAGGATCTCTGTTTGCATAATTTAAGGTGAGTAAACTAAGCTTTAAAACTGTTAAATGTGATGCATACAAATGATAATTGAAGGATTGATGTGTTAGTTGCTTTGCATGTATGAAAGTATGTTTGCAGGCTAATAATTATGAAGTTGTTAAGTATGCATGTCTGTATATATCCTCTGTTCTGTATTTTCTTTACAGAGTTTGAACAAAAGAAAGAAAAAATATATATATATTCAAAATCCCCTCATTAAATCTCTAGTAGACTGTGAGATTCAAACAAGTTGTGTTTGTTTAAAACATGAATTAAGTTTAAAACTATATTAACTAAATTTAGTTAGAATATTATCTGAAAAATCAAAAGGATAGGGAAAATGTTAAAAACATATAAATTTCAAAGATCTTGATTTTCTGATTTATGTATATATTCTGAATCGGTTTGTAAAACTAGGATTTTTAAATAAAAATTCTCGATTTTTAAGTGAGTAAATTCTGATAATTTGAAGATTGATTAGATTATGGGTTTTGGGGTTTTTCTTGTGATCGGAGCAAGGAAGTGAATCGTGATCATGACCGGAGGTAGTGTGAAGGGTGACGATCGTGGGAAAAATAAGGGTAGAATTTTAAGTTGGTCGTGGTGGAAGTACGGCGATGATTTAGGGTTTAGTGATGGGTTTGGTTCGTCTTTGTTGACGAGGTGATTGTGGCATCGATGGAGCATCGGGACTGTCCGCATGGAGCGGAAATCAAAGACCGGAGGTCGAGGCAACTTTGGTGAAGTCGACGTGGGTTCAAAGGGACGAGTTCATCAGGGATAGGTGGATTTCCGATGGGGTTTGTTCCAGATTTTCGGAACGATGGGTTCGATTTTACCTCGCTCTCGTATTCGTCGAACTGGGTGGTCGTAACGTTCGTGAGGGTCGTCGTTGACATGTTGAGAGCGGCGAGGTTGGTCGGAGGTGATGGGTTCATCGGTGCATGTGCACGCGTGCACACAATTGTTTGAGTATTTTTGATAATCGGGGAAGAAAGGGTTTTCTCGGAGTAGGCTCGAAGTTTTCCAGGGTTCGTCTCGAAGCAGGGAGATGTTAGGTTTTGAACGTGAGTGTCTCAGTGTTTGCTCGGAAAAATTGGTATTTTCCTCGGGTTGGTCTCGAGTGGGTACTCGGGAAAGTAGGGGTATGACTTGAGTTTGATTCAAGTCATACGCGAGTGTTTAACTGGGACGATAGTTTAAAATTTAAAACATAATAAAGTTTAATCAAGTTTTTAAACTATTTCCTCTATATAATAAATGTTTTAAAGGTTTGGTTAAAGAAAAGTGGTAAAATTTATTTAACTTAAATTAATTAAGTTAATTTTTATGTTTATTTAAACTTAAATTTAAATGGTGTAATTAAGTAATTACTTAAGTAGGTAAAATGTTTCAATTCATTTGTTAATAATAAACTATGAAACAAGTTTTCAAGATATATAGATTATAATGCAAATGTTTTTGAAATTAAAATGTTTTGGATAATTTTATAATAGGATAATTATTTGATTTAAGTTGTTCAAAGAATCTTAATGATTCAATTTTTTTTAAGATGAATGTGTTTAATTATTAATTCCGAAGGTTAAATTATTAAGATTTCAATGACAATTAAGTGATTTATTAAGTAAATGATTTACCCTTAACTAAAGGATGATAAATTAATTAAGGTTAATTAATGTAAATAATTAAGGATAATTAATAAGTGATTAAAGGTTAATTAATTCAAATGGTTTAGTTAAGATTAATTAAGCAGGATTTAAAAGTAATTAATTTACTTCGTATTAATTAAATTAATTAGAAATGAACTAATTAATCTTACTTATGGATGAGTAAATTGTATTGAAGGATTGGAGTAATACCTAGTCTGATAATTTGTGATATATTGTGATATGATATGTTTGGTTTGAACTGTGATAATGTGAGTTATCTATCGATGATTAAATTACTGTGTGAATGTGACACCCTGTATTTAAATTAGTAAATTCACTTAAACAACTTGGATTTAGGATGATATTGGATTCGAAGAGACCGGAGTCGGGTATCAGAAATATCCGAAACCACTTCGAATTGGTAATCTATAATTCTTTATAGAGTGATTTATAAATCAAATAGGTTGGAATGAGACTATTGAAACTAAGTAACGGTACTTATATATTGATTTGTGCAGTAAGTGTTTGGCTATAACAAGATAAGAACTCGTAGTGGGGTACGAGTTACCATGGTTTCAAAGAAGTTTTATAGCTTAGTAATTCAAGATATATGGTTTACTCACGCTGGTTTCCAGCCTGACTCGGGTGTTACTTTATGGTAATGCTCGGGTCAGACCGAGTATTACAGATTTCAGGTAAGGACGTTCTGGAGCTCAGGAGGCGAGCTGGATGGCAGGAACGTATGGAGTGTGATATATTGTTAATTATTAGGACGAGTTATTTTAACTGTCCAGTGATTGTGAAATGTTGTAACTCTGATGTATTAAAATGTAATTGACTGATACAGTTTTCTTTGTATAACTGATATTATAATTTGATATTGTATTTTGATCCGCTGCGAATGTGAGAATCTGTGTCTTGTTCTGTTTCTTTCTTCTAACTCTTTTCTTTTTTCTTCTAACTATCTGGAAATTTCGGGTTCGAAATTTCCGGGTCGTTACATAAATCTCCTTTACACAAAATTGATATCTCAAAATCGATAGT
This sequence comes from Allium fistulosum, assembly GCA_030737815.1. NCBI lineage: Eukaryota > Viridiplantae > Streptophyta > Magnoliopsida > Asparagales > Amaryllidaceae > Allium > Allium fistulosum. Next base: position 282,628,878 of record CM060904.1, on the reverse strand, counting down.
TCCAAACTTAGCTTTCCAAATTTCCAAAAATTGATTTTCCCAAAAATCAAAAGCCTTTCAAAATCAAGGGGTTCCAAAAACCTTTTTCCTAAAATCACTCTCATAAAATCATTTATATATATGTATATATATAACCTTGAAAAATCTTTGGATCCCTTTATACTTAAAAAATTCCTTTTTAAAATAACCCATTTAACTTCCCTAAGTTAAATTCAATTTATTTAATCCAATCAACCTTACTCAATTTGAGTTCTCCATTTCAAATTTTAAACTTCTTATCAATATCCCTTCTCACTTATAAGTTCAAAGACTTATTTCTCTTTGGGTTTTTAAATCACACTCCAGGTAGAATCAAAACTCAACACTTCAGAGTTTATTTCAAATCATCTTTAATATTATGTATATCCACACATATATACATTTATTTTCTTTGCACACCAAGTTATACTTTAAATTTTAAACCACCTTTGGTTTAAATCCAAAACAAATTTCTTTAAAGTTTTCAAACAACTCCTTATTTTAAAATAAGACTACATTCAAAAATATTCTGAATAATATTACCTATTATTTCTTTTAACATTTTGAAACAATTTCAAATTTCTGGACTTAGATTTTAAAATTTCACACCATTTAAATTTACAAGTCACACTTATCTAAAGTTTACTTCCTTAACACATTTCATTTTTCTTTATCATTGTTTATTGGAAAGCAATCATACCATTATTAAACACAATATATTCTTATTTGAAACCAATTCTAATTCATCTTATTTGTATAGTTCATTCTATTCAATCCCTATTTAGACATATATATATATTTATCACTTAATTCTTATTTAATTTCAATAACCAACAACCAATTTTCTTAATATATATAATAATTAGAAAAACTATTGCTTTATATATCAAAATATAAGCCAATATAAAAACTAAATTTAAAACCGTTTTAAAATCTTTATATAAGAAAATAACAAATACGCCCTCATATATAATACACTCAACTCATCCTAGGGTACTACTGACCCTATCCTTAATGAGTAAACCCACCAGAGCCAAGGTTCTCGCTTAACCTTCAGCTCTTATACCAAATGTAACGACCCGGAATTTTCGACCGCGAAAATTCGACATTAATACGTTCACTGTAGAAATGCCGAGCAATCGAACGTTGGAAATTCCAGATTGTTACGGTAAAGAAGCAAAGAGGTAGAAGAAGAAACAGAGAACAGAACACAAAATCTCACATTCGCAATGGATCAAAATATAATATACAAACAATAGCATTTACGCAAAGAAAGCTGTAAATGTCAATTTACATACAATATATCGGAGTACAACAAAACTTGACAGTTGTAACAACTTGTCCTAGAAAACAAACAATACAGACTATACAGTCTCTAATAGACAGCGGAATATACTCCATACGTCCCTGCCATCTAGCTCGCCTCCTGAACTCCAGAACGTCCTAACTTGAAAATCTGTAATACTCGGTCTGACCCGAGCATTACAATAAAGTAACACCCGAGTCAGGCTGGAAACTTGCGTGAGTAAACCCATATAACTTGGAATACTTTAAGTTAAAAACTTATTTGAATACCAGGGTAACTCGTACCTTACTACGAGTTCTCATCTTACTAAAGCCAACACTTATTCCATAAATCAATATCTAAGTACCACTATATAGTTTCAATGTCGAGTTACTTAAATTATCCCATTCCAACCTATTGATTACACATATCAAATCTATAAAGAATTATTGTAGATTTCAAATCGAAGTGGTTTCGGGTATTTACGGATACCCGACCTCAGTCTCTTCGAATCCAATGTTATTCATTAACCCAAAAGTTTAAGTTTAAACAATACAATTTATACACAATAATTCACCTCAAATCACAAAGCAGCACATATCCCATAACGGAGATATCACATAATTCAAGGCATTCAATATCATTCAATCATCCATAAGAAAGATTAATCAACCACACCATCTCTAATTAATTTAATTAACCACCAATGAATTAAATTAATTACTTTAATTTCTTTTAAATCCTGCATACTTAACATTAATTTATTACAAACCAATTAATTAATCATCCCTTAATTATCCATCTTAATTAATCATCCTTGATTAATTATTCTTTAATTACATTAAGTAATTAACCTTCAATTAATTTCATGAATTAATTATTCTTTAACCATTCACATTAATCAACCTTTAATTACTCTTATTAATTAATGATCCTCCAATTACTTTCATTAATTAAATATATTTTTTAATTAATCACATTCAATAATTAATCTTTAATTAATCACATTCATTGATTACCTTTAATTTATTACATTTAGTAATTAATTATCCTCTAATTACTTACATTAATTAATTAACTCTTTAATTAATTATATTAAGTAATTAACTATCTTTATTATCATTTAGGTCTTATTAATTCCAAAGCTTGAAATCATTCTATACAAAATCATTTGAATATACTTTTATTAATTAAAGTTTAATACTCTTACCTTGATCGCATCTTAATTCATCATCATCTTATCATATTTTAAAACACTTAAAAATTCATTACATAGTTAACTTAATATAGAATTCCTTAAGGCAAAACAATTTTTAAAAACATTTATCTTTAAAATTTGATCTTTGAAACTTCATCCACCAATTTATTTTTAAACAAATATGGTTTTCTTATTTATTTTGAAACCTGGAAACAATCAAAACCAAAACAAATGACCCGAGCCAAATGAGATAAAACCTGAGCACAACCCTGAGCAACACTCGAGCCATATTCTTCCACAACCACGATTTATTCACTAACGAACCCGAGTATAATCTCGAGCAATCCCGCTTCTTCCCCGAGCATGAACTACCCAGCATCATCAGATATGTGAATGGCACTGTGCACGTGCACACATGGTTGAGGCACCTCCGACCACCACTGCTACCTCCCACAGATCGTCGTCGACCACCTCTTCCCAGTCAACAACCTAGAATTCACGACTCGCTTCGAAAATAGAAACAAGCAAACTAATCACCCACAGGAACAAAAAAGAAAACCCAAAAACCACCACGCACTGCCACATTCGATCTCCTTAAGCCTCGCCGCCACGCCTGGAGCTGAGCCACCCCTCGATAATCAATTTCCCCCACCTCCGATCTCTTCCGGTGAGGCCACGACATCACACTTGTAACGACCCAGAATTTTGAACAAATTAAATGGAAAATATTTAATTAATTTTAAATATTTGAACGGTAATTTAATTTGAATCCCCAATATAACTTTGAAATTGGCGATTAAATTATAAAATTTAATCTATTGTATGTTGAATAGAAATTTGAATCTTCAATTTTAAGCTGAAGAAAAATATTTCAAAAGCTTTTAAAATTCGTAATGATAACACTGAAGATAATTGAAGCTTCAGAATCGAATTTGAAACTGTTTTGTTCAGTTTTGAATTTTTATTGTTCGAATCGATATTTAAAAATAGCCGTCCGAGGCACAGTCTCGGAATTTGACGAAACCAGTTCCATTGGGTCCGTAATATTTAATTATTGTCGGATTTCAAATTTCGTATTAATCGGAGTTGATATGTGAGTACACGACGGGTAAATGCATTGAATTTTTATCGAAATTCAATTTAAATTAATATTTTATTTGGTTAAATAACAACACGTTATCCTCCCTTAAAGCACGCAGAGAATCACGAAGCAAGATCGTGCAACCCATACCTTCGTTCATTATTAAATGAATTACCGAACTCTTCTTTCCTCAATTCAAAATCAACAGAAGAAATTTAAATCAATGGCCGCTTCTTTTAATCTCTTCTCCCTCCCTCTCAATCGAAGTAAACGGTCGAAGCCCTAAATCGAAATCAGTTAAGGCATCGCGAGTGGGGGTTCGACGCGGCAGGCTAGGGCAGCGGCGAGGTGGTTCGTGAGCTTGTCGCGATAGGAGGTGGAGATCTCGCGCTCGGCAGTGGCTCGATCGAGCGACGAAGGCGCGATTGAGGGTGGAGCAGCTGGGTTGTTCGACTTCTGGTGATGTGGTGGTTCTCGCGACTTCGGTAGGAGCTCGGTGGCAGCAATGAGGCGAAGAGGTGAGGGGTAACGTGGCGGCGCATCTGGGTAGCTCGCGATCGATGGCGGAGGGTCGGCGAACGTGGGGTCGAAGTCGAAGGGGATGGTCGGTCTTCATGGATGAAGTATAATTTCGAATTCAGGTTTCAGTAAGGTATATATGTTTATGATTTCAATTTGATATTAATACATCTATATGTCTATGTGTAGATAGAAAGATTTTAACAGTAAGATAAAATTTTATTTTAAAGAAATAAAAAAAAATCTGTTTAAAATTAGATTACTAAGTTTAAAATAAAATCCTTGGTTACTTAAAATTATAAAATGGAAAACAAAATTATTCGATTTATTCGAATTTTAGTAAATGGTATAATTATTTATACAAGGTTAAAAGATCGTGGAAGACAAAAATTGGATTGGAAATGGGATTGCAAATAAAAAAGCAAAGGTGAGATTTTCTCACTCGAAGGAAAAATTTATTTTACAGTTATTGATTTGATTGATTGACTGTTTGGATGTGATGTTAGATATAGTAGGATATATATATCTATATATAGCAATATATACATATTGGCATATGTATATATTGGATTGATTGATTTCCCACCTCGTATAGCGGATGAGACCCTATTGCGCCGTTAGTAAGCGGATGATTTTTATAAAACCCATATACCGCGATATTCCACCTCGAAGTGGAATTGGTATTGTGCTAACGTCTGTGGATGCAGGGAAACAGGTTGGAGGGATCCAACTGGATTCCTCACCAGTATTTATTTATTTACAGATATTGATGTATATTCTGTTATCATATTGATATATGATGTTTGTTGTTGTGATTGACTAGTTGGTGATGTTGCATCATCGGATTCAGTTTTGAAATTTCAAAATAACGACTTTTACTTTAAAAGGATTTTAAAGTGATTTTTGAAAGTAGACGTTTTATTGAATTTTTGAATTGATTTTTTTCAAATAAATAAACGTTTAAAATTTTAAAGTTATAAAAGTTAAGATTTTTGGTGAAATATAACCAAAGCGTGATTTTTGAAATAAAAGTTGATTTATTTATAAAATGGTTTAAGTTGGAATTTTTGAATATTGTAAACGGTCTATATAAAAGATTTATAAAGTTGATATCTATGAAATTAAAAGTATTGGAATTATAAAACAAGTTTTTATAAGTGTTAAAAAAAATGAAATATTTATGGAATTCGTAAGTGAATGAAATTTATAGATTTATAAATTATGGAGTTACAAAATGAAAAGATTTTGTAAAACAAAAGATTTATAAGTAATAATCTTATAAATGGGATTTTGGCATTTAATTGAGATAAGAATGGAATTGGTTAATAAGGAGATTTATAAGTTGAAGTTTTTATAAATAGGAATGGAATTTATAAACATTGTTTGTAAATTCGAAATCAATTTAATTTGATGAATAAAACGTAGAAGTTATTAAAGGAGATATATTCGTGATTTTGGACAACGAATTATCCTTTAAGTTGAATGTTGTAAAAATATGAGTTTAGTTGGGAATTTTATCTACGATTTTGGACAGTGGATAATCCTTGAAATATAAATGTGTAGAGATTATTGAAAATTGGTTAGTGAAGTATATTCACGATTTTGGACAGTGAATATATTCTTAAGGAAAATGGATCTGTTTTGGGAAAGTAACATTTGAAATGAAGTTAATTGTTTTAACAATGTTTTAAAATGTGTTTAATATCGAAATCATAGATTTCAACATTCATTGTTGAAATAGACGTTTTCGATGAAGAAGGAAATGGTGGACTATAACACTGTTGTTATAGTAAATGGTTTCCGAAAGGAAATGTTTTTTATATAGTATTGGGATTTATATATCTATCTAAATTTCGAATCCCTATACTAATGATTTTGAGTCGTCGTAACGATGTTTTACGTAACATTCGTTTTGACTCAAATAAATGTGCTTAAGAGAATGATTTCCTTAAAGAATGAATTTATACTTAAAATTGATTTAAGTATGTCGAATATTTTCAAATGTTGAAAATAAATAGATTTGTGAATCACTTATTTTTAAATAAGTATGGAAATGTTTTTCCAATATGAAATGAAACGTTTTGAGATTTTATCTCCTTAAAGATAAATCGAAAGTGAATATTGACATCGATTTGAAAATCGTATATCAGTAGATATTTGAAAATATAAATTCACTATGGAATTTATAAAAGAAATGGAAATTTGTTTTAGAAAAATAAACGTTGATTTATTTTTGAAGTGTGGAAATTATATATCTAGTAAAGATATTTTGGAAAATAAATAATTTGGAAAATTATTTGGAATCTGATGATGTTGCGCATCTTTATTGATAGTTAAATAACCGACTATCAATAATTACCTTGAATAGGTATTTGTTGTGAATTGGATGAATTTGAATGCCACACTTATTTTTGAATAAGCGCTCACTATTCGGGTTAGCCGGAAAGGACCATGGGGTCGTATAACCCATTCCGAATATGTGATACGTCGTTATGAATTGCATTCGCTGACCGGTGTTGAAGACCGGATATTTTTGAAAACGGAAGGATTATCGTCGAGTTACTCTACATCGGTTGATCTCCGATTTAGAGGTTTTATCACCCTTAGTGACGGGAAGTCCGGACGTCATTGGAAATTATCCGGATTTGCAAGGGCTTCGTGAGAAGTGCCTTCGGTTCTGTTCGATCCCGGAACAGACTTGTATGGATTGTGTGTCTGACATTACACTTTGAGATATAAAGCTGATTTCTTTCAAATACATATCTGTTGGTGGCGGAGAATTTATTCTCTTAGCTTAACACCCTTCTTTGAGACGTACGAGCTCAGAGGTTATGTAGTTGAAATTTATTAGCGATATATCCCAATTTGGTAATGTGGCATGCTGAGTGTTGCTGTGTGATGATCAGTGTTTGATCATTTGTGATATGATCATTTGTTTGATCATTTATCTTTGTGATCATAGGTTGATCATCTGTTGACCCAAAGCGTGGCTTTTTGAAAAAGCGTAGCTTTGTGGACGAGACTTCGTCAGGGCCTCAACAACCCGAAAATGGTCGAAACAGGAATGTTGCGGCAAGGTTATGAGGGTCGCGCCCTTTAGGGTATGTCATTTCCTTCTGGAAAGGGGTGGTATCATGGTATGGAGCCCAGATACTTACTCATGTGGACACACCTTATTTATTATGTGTGATGATGCTACCGAGCGCTCGGATAAAGGTCCCAAAGGACCGAGGGATGACATATTCGTGAGTTACCTGTTACAGGGGTAACCCGGCCTTGTTTGGCAGAGAGCAGTTTGTCTCTCGGGACGTCCAGCCAGAGGCGATCCTATTTGGCAGGAGGAAAGGAAGTTCCTTAGCCTGACCATTTGTTGGAAAATCCAAAGAAACAATACGAACCCTTACGATTGCAATTGTATTACCTGCTATGGAATGTGGCGGTAACCTACTATTGAACATAGTAGCTATAGTAGGCATAAGTGCGAAATGCCTATGCTGGCTAAGATTAATATTATACTTTCGAAATGTTTTCTACACTAGACATTAATAATAATAATCCAATGATTTGCGTAGTAAGCATCTTTGACTATCATAAGAAGAAATCTCCTCCAATTGTGCGTTTGCATTGTGTGTGTGGTGGGAGGTCTTATGGTAGTTTCATTTTCCAAAAGCATTGCATATCTGTTTTATTTTCTTTGTGAAAAATAACTGTTTTACGATCTCACACCAGTCACCATGACTGACTCGGAGTTTATTGTTCCCTTCTAAACTCTGGGTGCCCACCAATTTCCACACGGGCAGTCTAGAGTTAGGTTATCAGGATATTTTGGAGCTTTGAAGATAAGCTGGATGACGAGACGTAGTATTTGTATCTGATAGTATTTATTCCGCTGTGTATTCTGTATGAGGACAAGTTATATAACTGTCCATTATTGTATAGTGACTCTGATTGATGTATGTATAACTGATATAGTTCTTTGTTTTAAAAGACTAGTGATTATCTATTATATTTTGTTCCGCTGCGATATGTGAGATTCTGATATTGTTTCTGTTCTGATGTTGTTCTGTTGTTCTTCTTCTCTTTTTCTTCTATCTTTTCTTCTACCTCTTCTTTTAAACCCTAAGAATTCGGTTTTCCGGCATTCGTTTGCTCGGCAGTTGATACAGTGGACGTATCGATGTCGATTTTCGGAAGTCGAATAATCGGGTCCTTACAACACTAATCCTCGAAACATCGTCGACCAAACATGACTTCATAACCCTAGTTCCCCGTCATTCCACCACCACAACGTTCGAGAATTTCAGTCACCATTTTTGTCGACATCGCCTACCTCTAGGCTTGCTTTACCCATGAACACGCGATCCCAAAATTTCCAGATCATCAGAAATTGCTCGAAATCTAAAATACGTTCAACTCTCGATAACTCTCAAATTACAACACTAAAAATCATGATTCTTTCTCTAAAAATCATGGTTTTCGAAGCTTAAATAGATTATATTCATGAATCCACCAATTATTCAAGTCGCAATTTTGACATTTTTAAGTTTTTACTATTCTTCTTCCTTTCTGTTAAAACTACTCCTAAATATTATCTGGAAATATTTTTAGATCAAATATTTTGTCATTACAAACAAGTTTTATTTATATATCAATCTCTTAAAAAGAAACAGGCAAAAAGATATTGAATTTTGATCAAAATTCAATATCTTTAAAACTAACAGAGTATTCACTTGGTATACAGATATACACATCCATATAGTCATATACATATACATAAAATCCATATTAAACAACATGCAAACATTCATCATACTTTGTTCCAAGTAATTTCTGCATGCATCTAGATTTTAACAGATTTTTAAAACCTTTAAATAGAATTTGCTTACTCACCTGTTAAATGATGAGTAGAGATGGATTGAAACAGAAATGCTAGATTTTGAACTGGAAACTTGGAACACTTGAAATCTTATGAAACTGGAAAATGCTTTACGATCAAAGAAGCTTGAAAACTGGAACTTGAAAATACTAGAAATCTGAAGCTTAGTTGAGTTTGCTGCCTTGATTTAGTTTGAAGTTGGAAGCTTACTTTAAACTGAGATGATTTTGCTTTTAACTGAATTGAATTTACTTGCAGATAGTTGATTGCTGTTTGAATTTATCTCTGGTTTGAGTTATTAACAGGTCTTAGTTTTCTTGTTTTGGAAATGAGAATAGGAAAGAAATAGGGAAAGTAAAGTATAGATATATTTATAGCTTGATTTATCTAACATTTGTCATTTACATATGCTAATTAACTTACATTTGTTAAATTATATGCTAATATCTCAACACTTGTACTTTGCATGTGTAAATATATTTTTAAATCCAATTTATTTTAAGATAATTATCTTTTGAGTTTCAATCTCAAATTAAAATTCAATTTAAAATCAACTCATATAAATATATATATTTAAACAACACATATTTAATTTGTTCAACTTATAAATCAGTGTTTTCAATAGTTAAAATCAGATAATTATCCAATTACCTGATGCCCAAAAAATCCGGGTTATCACACATAGATCGTACCGAATATGTCATCATCCCGGTCGTTCCCGACCTATCTGTGGCCACAACATACACAACAAACCCGATATATAGAGGGAAATCTAGAAAGGTGATGATTATCTCCTAATGGGTGTGACCTACATGGCCCTACTGCATCTACCATATTTTTGTCATTTACGATGTGTGAGGCTTGAGGTAACATTTTACCTTTCACATGACAAATCCCACTTTAAATGCCACATTGCCATTTCTGACGACACACTAGTTGGTTTCCATAAAAGTACAACCTCCGGTTCATACGCATCAGGGAAGGGTGTTAATTATAAGAGGGGTTACCTCCTACATCACCAAACAGATGTACGTTTGTAAAAACCAATGTACATGGTCTTAGAAATGCTGTGTCAGACATTCATCAATACAAGTTGTCCAAGAACAGGACAAACTAAAGGTACTCCTACTACACCCTATTTGGGAATCACCCATAGGATTAGCAGCGAGCAGCCCTTGCATTAAAGATTTCAAAATCATTATCTTCAACATGTCTTCACTTTCGAACACATATATTGGTTCGATGTAGTTTACAAATAGGAATCACCCAAATCTGATCCCGGTTTCTCCAAACCAATTATCGATAAAAAGATGTGTATATGTGTATGCGGTTTGTTAAGCCTCTTTCGTTAAAACCTCTTTTCTTCTTTTACTCAAAATACTATTTAACTTTGAAGATATCTTTTTATCCAATAAAATATCTTTTATATATATATATATATATATATATATATATATCTTTAAACCATTTCTGTTTCAGTATATACAGAATTATTAAACCTCTATTAACTTTGGAAATACCAAATCATATCCTTTTAATTACTTAGGAAAATATTTTCATAATCTATTATTAGCATGATTAATATTCATTATTTTGAAACATGTTTTAAATGGGTCTAAAACAATGTGGTTTAAGACATGGTTTACCATAAACCCGGATCATTTAGTATTGAGTAAAAAGGATTCATAGATTTTAGGTTAATTATACTCAATACTAATCTCTATATTCAACCTGTACTATTCATCGAATAACGGTGAAATTGCCTTTTAAATTCACAGGAATAGTACAAGTTCCCTCATCGGAATTTAATATAGAATTTAACTAGAATGTTCTCTTTGCCATCAAAATCTGATTTTAAACCTTGTTAACCTTTTTGGAAAACTCCAAATCTATTTGCTTTTGCCTTAAGAAAATGTGATCCGAGTAATCAAATTAACTATCCTCTCCGTCGAGGCAGTCCGGATAACTAGAGGGAGCAGGCCCTGGTTTTCCAAACTCCAACCTATAGACTATTTCTCTGTCACCCATAAGGAGTCAAGTTATTTGAACATCTCTAAACTTGTAAAGTATTTGATTTATAATTTGAAAAAAAATTCAAAAATATTTGGGAAGAAAACCCAAGTTCAAATCAATTATTCAACGGTTACCAAATTCCATTGTTAAATTGTCGGTGAATAGTGATTCAAAGCTTTATAGATTAAAATGCCGATTTCATTACATATATGCCCATTTTTATAATTCAAATTGCTTTTAAAGCATTTTAGCACATTTATGGAATTTATTTCATATTTTTAAAGTTTGAAAAACATCCATTTTAAAGAGTTGAAAACAATATTTTACGAACTGGAAAAACGCAACGATTTTAAAAACTTGATTTGGACATATTTCAAACTTTACTAAATGGAATCTTGATTTTTCTTTTTCATTTGAAAACCATAACCATAAGGGTTCAAAAAATTCTTATTTTAAAGAATTCCGACTCATATTTTATCCTACACATTCGTTTAACTTTTAAAGTCGTGAAATCGCGAACTGCCGAAACGCGACGGCTTATTTTTCACCTTTTAGTTAAATTTTCAAAACTTATCTGAAACACTTTTAAATCATTTTAATACCATATTAAACTATATTAAACCAATTTTTCGCTATTTTACATTTAACATCTCATTTTCACTTTATTCCCAATCTTTAATATTATATTATTATAATATTCAATTTCCATCTTTTTAATTCAAAATTCTCTTATATTAAACCATATGATATTTTTCCATGTATTTTCCAGCTTTTAAACTATTGTTTTCAAAATAAAACCACTTGATTTACTTCTTCCCAAATAAATTAAGTACTCATCTTTACTTTTCCACAACCATTTCTATCTTCTAAAAACGATTTTGATTTAAAATTCAAAGAGGCTTGATACTCCTTATACACACATTATTTCAGAATATGATATGGATTATTTCTCATGAATTTACCATGGCTATTTAAAGTGATCATTTGAAATCCGACGGATATGATTTTCGTATTATTACCAAAATAATTCAACTTAACTCAACCAAGTCAATATATGATTAACATTAGCAACCAACCAACCGATAATCAATCATTTTAGCATCCAAACTATGTTAATCAACTAATTATAGTTGCATAGCACCAATCAAAGATAAATTTAAGAAAAAATTAAATAAGATGGAAGTAGCGTTCACACTTTTATGCTATCCGACTCTAAGTGTTTTCTTAATCGACGAAACGATCCCTTTCTCCGCACCGAAGCTTATGGAACTTCCCCCGGACCTTAGTGATGCTCAGCCAAGCTTTTGTGGAGGTGGAAGCTTAGATTTGAGATGGTGGTGGTGTAGGCCATGCACTTTAGTGAGGAAAAGATAGAGTTTGGCTTATTTTTTAAAGCGATTTGATATCGTATGCGTGTGGAAACAATTTTAGCCGAACTTCAGTATGGTGTTGAAATATTTTACTATTTAGGAAGCCATTGAAGAAGTGCTATTAGAGAGCTCAAGAAGAAGAGAAGTGAAGTGAATTTGTGAAGAAAGGAAGAGGATAGGCATGTGTATTTATAGGGTAGAAATTCTTGTGCATGGAATTACCAAAATACCCCTCCCCTCCCATCATAGCTTCGACCGAACCTCCCTCCTTTCATGTGCCTTCCATCACTTCTTGTTGTCTTAGGTGTGTTGGTGTGTAAGTGACGGTGAGTTGATTATATGTAGCAACATTCAAATATAAGTATTATTTGTTAAACCATTGAAAATCCGGAATCCGAATCCCGGTTATATTTTTAGTTCTTAATCAAACTATTTATTTATGTAAACAAAACTTGAAATTAAATTTCTTATCATCTTTAAATAGTTAAAACAAGATTATTTAAGCTATAAAACTATTTTAGATAATATAAAATCCATTTATAAAAATACGACGTCGAACTGTCAGAATACGACAAAGTTTATAAATCTTTATAAAACAAGTTTATATATTTATAAAATCATTAAAAATCACTTATTATTATATAACTAGTGTAAGCCCGTGCTACGCACACGGACATCATCAAACTAACTCTATATAGTGATGTTTTTTTTTCAGATTCAATAATCGAGGATGCTTAATAGAGGTAGATATTGTTAATGATTGGAAAGGCTTTGTTATTATCATATATCACCTTTGAATTATTTGATAATGAAGTTGATCTACTTTATGATTAAAGGGAAAGGATCTATTTTAGCACTAATTTTGTTGGATTTTTTCAAACTCATCACAAATATTTAAGTTACTGAACAACATAAAACACCATTTGGACACTTTATGCTAGGTAATATAGAGTCATAATCATATAATTCTTATTTGAGTAATTACAATCACGCAGCGCAACTCAGATGATATAAATAATTTGATTGAAATACTTTAAAGGCATACACTTTCATGAAATGGCATTAAAGAAATATACCTAAAGAACATGTTTATTATTGAAGATAAAAAGAAAGAATTTTATAACGCAACAGCCTATTAGTGAATAACCGTTATTATAACAACAGTATAAGTATAGCTCCTTTAAGAGAACAGTAGTCAGTTCAAACAAATTAATATATGATAATTAAACTTTTAAACAAAATAATATGGAAAGATTGATATATCATGAAGCTGACTTGAGTGAAATTGTGTTATGCACTCTAGTTAAAATTATTTTTGCCAATCCTTCTTGCAATGCTGGTCACTTCAGGAGCTTCATGTCTCATCATCTCCAACCCAATAACTCCTAACCTAAAATATATAAATATTTATGACTTAATAATCCAGAATAAAGTGATATTAATTGGATAAACAGTAGCTCATATTGACTTCCATAATTGTAATGAAAGAAATGAAATGTTTGAATTATAGTAACACAAACAAATAGCATTATCAACACTAAATCAACATAGAATAAAATATTGTAATGGGACTAACGTTTTGTTGAACTGATAATTCCTTAACAAAAAATAGTTAAAAATTCATTGCATACTACTTTGCAAAAGGAATCAATCAAGTATGCCAGTCTTTGCATAAAGGGACTAATTGAAGCAACTCACACGAACATGCCAACATTAGGCAATCAAAAAGTAAAGGTAGACAAATTCAAACGTTTCCATTAAATAATTAAAATAGGGTCACTCAATGTAATTTTAAGGCTAGCCTACCAAAGGAAACCAATTTGGTAACATAAACAAATTCTTATAGTCTAATGAAGAGGAGAACCTTGAGAAGTTTATCAAATTCGGACGTTTCAATGTCGAAGAACATTGGAGGAAAAGTGCAACCAACTGAAACTTAACCATGTCCTGGGGATATGAGAAAATGAAATCCAAACACGTCTATGATTACATCTTTTTATCAAGTGTGTTTGACCTACATGTAGTTACAAAGAATATCCACCATAGCAAATTAGTGAAACAGTAATGACATAAAATACTATTTCAGACTGAACCATCTATTTCAAAAAAAGGATCTATTGGCAATACATATCAACAATAATGCATAAATTTTGATGGGTCAGCTCACACGGAAATCAACAAAAATAAATCCATACGGACATTGGTGCATATCTACGAAGATAAATTTTACGTTGTCTTTAAACTCATATGGACATAAATACTAAAAAAAGATTCTTTGTTAATGCTTGGAATTGATGCCATATAATAGTGAAAATTACCTTATTCTAAGTTCATAGTTAATCATTTGGCTGTATTAGCTTTCTTATGTCCACTGGTTGACAAAGGAGACCCGACCTTACGAATAAATGTTATAGGAGGGCCTAATGAGGACCTATCTTTTTAGTCTACACAACATATGCCCATGCAGCTGTTTCCGTGTATACAATATATATTCATAACAATATAATAAATAGATTTATTATTTAAAATGTTTGAATTATTATTTTTAAACGTGCAACTTTATGCAAATACATCGCATATTTTGTATAACCATTTTAGACCCTTCTGCTTGCAATTTTTTTGTTAAAATAACTATTAGTGAACCACGATATGTATCATTAAAGAGACAATGTTTGTTGCTATGTTAATAGTTCATCTTTTAAAAAGACAACCTAAAATAGAACTTTGTAGTACTATTAGCTTAAGTGTTTCTTGATAAGTAGCATTTTGATTAAAGCATATGGGAAAGTGTCATTTCCATAAAGTTAAATTTAAGTGGGTAGACAAATGCAAAAATGGATACACATGGAACTTGCGGTATGTTCATTAAAAGTCTAGGGACTATCTTTTGTTGCAAAAAACAAATTAATGAATGGTAAAATATCAACTTTTAAATTTGAAAAACCCAAAAGTAAGAAAAAATCACATTTGATTATAACAGGTTAAGGAGAAGATAGTAAACCTTAGCAACCATGCTCTGAGCAAGGCATGTATCTTTTTCTGTTCCAGGCAACAGAAATACAATATTACATAGGCAAAACTATCTATATCCATGCAACAAATATAATGCATCGCGTTTCATTCAGTAAAGCACGATCCATCCACAAGTCTAAATATAACAAATTATGTTAGGCTCTATAGTCTTCCGAGCTTCCAATATTTCAACATTATCTAACGCAAAATTCAGTTGGTAATGGCAGGCACTCTTCAAAATCAATTTGGATTCTTTAGCTTCAGTAATAGGGAACTTTTGCTCAATAATTCTTATCAACTTGGGTTACAAAACAGTACCTATAGTCTCCCCATCTTTCTTGAACTACATGTTTCCAGTCGTATATAATAAGGATAAGTCATCCACGTCGTCATTTTCGTTTGTTAGTTTACGTTAAAGTTGGTATTGAAAGTTGAAAGCTGAGGATGCTAACATGTTTTATCTGAAGGGAAAATACAAATGAATTGCTTACTTAAGAAGATGAAGGGATCACATTATTGTAGGTGATCCTGGATATTAAGATAGCTTTGTTGAAACTCTTGATTCTATATATTATGAAAATAGCGAAAAATGGAATGTAACACTAACTGAGAATGCCAAACACAGGGGAACAAAATGGAATGTAACACATACAGAATCAAGACTACTGAAATAGATGGAGTAAAAGAATAGAGAATAAGAAAATGTAAAGTACATTAACATTTTGGATGTTCAGCATAGAGCTACAAAACTGCAACTTATTTTTCTAGTGGATGAGAGAGAAAAATGACATGAACAGAGAGTAGGCCCAATCTTGAAAAGGAAAAAAGCAGTAGCAAAACATAAAATTTGACGCACTGAGAATTGTAATAAGCAAAATTATGCAAGGACAGCAGCCCAACCAAGCCCACTACTGTTAGATGATAGATTTTGATGATGTTGAGTATTCTGATAATCAAATAGGATTTTTGAATAAGGAATTAAACTCCAAAAGAAATTTATTACTTAACAATCTAATCATTGAGTCAATATTCCATTTAAATAGATATTTTAGCGGTAGATAATTTTATATTCATGATGTATGGAATTTATATATTATTTAAATATTTTTATTTTCACCTTAAAGTAAAAAAATTAATATTCTACATTTATATATTTATAACATCATTCCCAATTTTTTTATTAAATCTAAAAATATTTCTCTGCTAAAATATAATCAGAATGGAATACATGAACAATCCTTAAAAAGTACGTGCTATGAAGTTATTAAACATATCATGCCCCCACTAAATAATATAGTACACAGTTACTATATTTGGCAATAATCAACGTGTATATAAATCAAATGAAACATCTCCAAAATGAAAATGACTTATCTCAAAGAGTAAAAAATGTGTTTAATGTACTTTGAAAATTTTGTTTCCATGCTTACCGAAACAAATGAAGTTCTAGCCATAAAAACAAAGGTTGCAGTAACAATCTACAGAACCATTTTCAAAAACACAAGTACATCTAAAATCAAAATATAACATATAATCACCAAACAGTATTTCAATAAATTCCAATAAATTAAGGAAATTAGTACTGTATTTCAATAAAGTCAATGACAGTAAAAGAAAAAATAAAAATAGCATCTAGCATCTAGATAACACAAATAATTTATCATTGTATAAACTATTAGTGTCTTATCCCCTTCCTATCTCAACTATTTTCATCTGAAGCAAGAATCCACACCCAAGACATCAAGTTTAGGATTAAATTTTTTTTCTAACATGATTTATTGCTCTGATAGCATGGAAAAAATGCCAAGAGGAACATATCCACTAAAGATATACAAACTAATGCTAGCATTTCAAATACAAGTCTAAAGGCAAGTGTAAAAGATATTAAAGAAAACTGAAAAAAGCATTAATATGTATACTTGAAGATCATGTTGAATAGAAAAGCTGAAGACTTACAAAGCATTAACACAGAGGCTTTAGAATCTGTTATTCTCAAGCATACTCAAAAGAGAAACAACCAATTATCTAAAATTAACAGACCTTTGATAAAATATTTGATGCAGCCCAGAATGGCGAAGTGATAGGTCGCGAGCGACCTATCCAATTCTTGAGTCGTTCACAACCTAACGAGCCACAAGGTAAAGAGTTCCGACCTAGTGAAGTCCGCTTGCAAGTACAAACTAACATAGTCTTAGGTCGCGAGCGACCTAACGAGAAGGAGGATGGGATGTAATAGATACTTAGTGCCTTGTTCAGTAAGTCGCAGCATTTTAGGTCGCGAACGACCTATATGGAACGACCTAGCGAGGTACCAAGGCTATGCAATAGAAACGAGTCGTTAGGTTGCTCCGACCAAACTTCAACAACCTACGACCTAGTTAGGTCGCGTGAAGAAAGTGTGTCCTTAGGTCGTGAGGCCTTAGGTCGCTCGAGAGTAGGTCGCGAACGACCTAACCAACAACCCAGAATGAAGCAGATGAAGTTCAAGCCGCCTTGAAGTCTTGAGTCGCTACTGAAGTTTGTGGATAGGTCGCTTATGTCGTTTCAAGTTAGGTCGCATAAAGCTAGGTTGTAACTCGCGTAACGTTGTTAAGTCGTTATGTACTAGGTCGTATGTCGTTGATACTATGTTGTAATGTGTTTGTATTTTTCTTTAAGTCGTAGGTCGCGTGAGTTGTATTTTAGGTCGAGGCCGATCTATGTGTTGTAAATATGTGATATCATGTGTTGTAATGTGCTATATTTCGTGCTGTATTGCTGTGTTGTTTCTTTAGGTCGTAGACGACCTTAGTTAGGTCATAGGTCGCAAGTGTTAGGTCGGTGCCGACCTAGGTGTTGTAATATGTTGAGTCGTGTTGAGTTGTAACCTCTATAAATAGCGGGGTGGTGTCATTTGTAATAGTTAAGTTGATTTTGAATAAAATTTGTTTGTGTGCTTTGTGCCACTTCTTCAATTGGTAGTTGAGTGTGATCTCCTATCTCCACCTTCGGTATTCGAGTGCGCTCGAATCAATGATTGTTGAAGCCGATTTGCGGAATCAAGTGCGCTTGATCAACGTCGAAGAATCGTAGATCTTTAAACACGGTATCGTGCGCGATCAACGTGTTTGAGATAGCTAAAATCTGGTATCTTTGGATCAACGGATTTGGGCCATTCGGTATCTTCTATTCCATCGATCGCTACTTTCACCGCATCATACATTTTCGTTATCCGCTGCTGCATCATTTGGTATCAGAGCTAGACTTAGCCAATCATAGCTAAGCCGAGTCTTGGAGCCAATTTTATTTGAAGAGTTTGAAGTGTTAGAGCCGAGAGTTTGAAGATTGAAGGCCGTGCATCATTTTTTATCATTTTGAAAGTCCAAGCCGAGAATTGAAGTGTTGGTGAAGTTTCAAATCATGCCGCCGAGCAGAGCTAATCGTCATCAAAATGTTGAAGATTTGTACAAGAGAGAAGATGCCGAACAAATGGAACAACGCATTAGTAACAAATTCAATGAGAAGTTAGACGAAGGTATTAGGAGGTTAGAGAAATTGATGATGGACATGAACCAAGGTCAAAGAAGAAGATCGCCAATCTCGAACCATGGAGGAAACAGAGTTTCGCCATCGGTTACGGAAGCGAGGAGGGTGTCGCCACAAGCTTATCGAGGAAGAAGAGAATCTTCAATTTCATTGAGAAGAGAACATCACGAGTATAGAGATGAAGAGAGAAGAACTCCACGTGAGTTTGAACATGAACCATACCGTGATGATGACAGACAAAGTGGAAGGGATGTGCGAAATCATAGAAATGAGGGAGGTCGAGATCGTTATCGAAGTACATCTGTTTTTGATGAAGATGGTGGTAGAGGTAGTGTTCATTCTCGAGATCGAGACCTAGCACGAAATGCATATCTGGATGTTGAGGATGATCGCCGATGGGAGTCGGGGATGAAAACTGAACTTCCAGAATTCAAGGGTTGAATGGTAACGGAGGAATTTCTGGATTGGGTTTCAAATGTTGAGGAAATTTTTGACTTCAAAGAAGTTCCCGCGGATCGAAGAGTGAAGTTGGTTGCTACAAGATTAAGAGGGAGAGCTATGGCGTGGTGGCAGCAGACTAAATTTACATGGGAGAGAATGGGAAAATCTAAAATTGTCACTTGGGAGAAAATGAAAAAGTTGATGAAAGCTACATTCCTGCCGCACAATTATCAATCTCTTATGTATCAACGCTTGCAGAACCTAAGGCAAGGGGCAAGATCAGTGAATGAGTATGCAGATGATTTTTACCAATTGATTGCGAGGAATGATATTATGGAAACAGAGGAACAACTAACAGCTAGGTATGTTGGCGGGTTGCGAACGCAAATTCAAGACATGGTGAATATGTTTGATCCAAGATCTGTCGCCGAAGCACATCAGAAAGCACTTGCTTGGGAGAAACAAGGAAGGAGAGGTGGTGGAGTGTTTCTGAATTCCAACAATCAAAACAAGGATGTTAGTAGCAGTGCAAATGATTCCAAGCTTGCCAGTAAGCCGATTGTGAATGAAGTTAACAAAGAAAAGGTCAATAGTAACCTCAAATGTTTTAATTGTCAAGAGTGGGGCCATAAAAGCAATGAATGTACAAAGCCAAAGAAGCGAGCAATGATTGCGGGAATTGAGAATGAAGATGCAGAGCTAGAGTGTGTTGATTCATTACCGGTTGAAGAAGAAGAACTTTTGACAGGGGATGTGGGTTGTAGTTTGTTGATGAGAAGACCGTGTTTGACACCAAAGCAAGAAGATGATTCAAGTTGGTTGAGGAGTAACATTTTCCAGTCAACATGCACCATCTTGGGAAGGGTTTGTAAATTTGTGATTGACGCAGGAAGCTGTGATAATATCATTTCTTCAGAAGTTGTAAAGAAGTTGTCATTGAAAACAGAGAAACATCCAACTCCCTACAAATTAGCTTGGTTGAGGAAAGGAGGGGAGGTGAAGGTTAATCAAAGAGCTTGTGTTAATTTTTCCATTGGGAAGAAATACAAAGACAAAATTTGGTGTGATGTGGTTGACATGGATGTATGCCATCTGTTGTTGGGAAGACCATGGCAATACGACAGAGCTGTGCAACACGATGGATGCGCAAACAGTTACAGTTTTATGTTCGAGGATACACGAATCATTTTGGTTCCTAAAAGGCGTCAACAGAGTAAAAACAAATTGGAGGAGATCGAGGAGCTAAAGACTTTGTTGTCTTTAAAGGAATTTGTTGATGAGGAGGATGAAGTCGATTGTTTTCAATCACCAAAGTTTGATAAAGATGAAATTGATGAATTTCAACCAACGAAATCTACTGAACATGAGGTTGAAAATTCACAATCAGTTAAATTGGATAAGGATGAAGAGAGTAAGTCAGGAGGTGAAGAGGGTAATTTGTTGATGAAGGAGGTGGATTCGATTATCCTATTATCTACAGAAGAGTTTGTTAAAGAAGTGAAGGATAGAGCAGAAGTATTCCTGTTGAATGAAAATGAAACCAGTGATAGTATTGAAATTAACGAAGAAGTTAAGTTGATGGTGAATGATTGTGAAGAGGTAATTCCTGATGAGATGACCAAGGAAATACTGCCACGGAAAAACGTACATCATGCTAATCAAGTGCCAAGTGCTATTGTACCGTATATGCCACGTAACCATATGTGTCCGACAGAACAGGTAGAATTGAGAAGATTGGTTGATGGGTTTCTGTTCAAAGGAAGGCAATTGTATACTCCTGATCGCAGTTGGCAAATAAAAGTTATCAAAGATGAGCGTGTAGAAAGACACGTGGATAGTGACCATACCATGCAGATGGTGACAATGCTTTGTTTTGGGCCGTCAATAAGGAAAGGGGTTGAAAGGCTTGTTCAGAAGAGTTAGAGTTATCAAATTTCAAAAGAGACCGCGACGAAGTCAGGATTATGTATGTCATTACCCATACATACTAGATCATGGGTGAGCGTAAATATGGACTCTGTATTGGATTTGATGAAGACACAAAGTGACAACGAATCCATCTACTTGATGGTTGAACGATTTCTCGTTGGTACGTACAATAAACTAGATGTCAGAGGAATGAGTCGTTTGGAAATTATGAAGACAAATTGTGGGAATGATTGTTAGATGAGCTTGCCGGATCATCTTCCTATGGCTAATATTGACTATATCAAACACTTGGTTCCATTTCACGAGGATCAGAGTATCGAAGACGAAGAACTGTTAAATTCGAGGATGAATTTCTTTCAACAGGGGGAGGATGATGCAGCCCAGAATGGCGAAGTGATAGGTCATGAGCGACCTATCTAATTCTTGAGTCGTTCACAACCTAACGAGCCACAAGGTAAAGAGTTCCGACCCAGTGAAGGCCGCTTACAAGTACAAACTAACGTAGTCATAGGTCGCGAGCGACCTAACGAGAAGGAGGATGGGATGCAACAGATACTTAGTGCCTTGTTCAGTAAGTCGCAGCATTTTAGGTCGCGAACGACCTATATGGAACGACCTAGCGAGGTACCAAGGCTATGCAGTAGAAACGAGTCGTTAGGTCGCTCCGACCAAACTTCAACGACCTACGACCTAGTTAGGTCACGTGAAGAAAGTGTGTCCTTAGGTCGCGAGGCCTTAGGTCGCGCGAGAGTAGGTCGCGAACGACCTAACCAACAACCCAGAATGAAGCAGATGAAGTTCAAGCCGCCTTGAAGTCTTGAGTCGCTACTGAAGTTTGGGGATAGGTCGCTTATGTCGTTTCAAGTTAGGTCGCATAAAGCTAGGGCGTAACTCGCGTAACGTTGTTAAGTCGTTATGTACTAGGTCGTATGTCGTTGATACTGTGTTGTAATGTGTTTGTATTTTTCTTTAAGTCGTAGGTCGCGTGAGTTGTATTTTAGGTCGAGGCCGATCTATGTGTTGTAAATATGTGATATCATGTGTTGTAATGTGCTATATTTCATGCTGTATTGCTGTGTTGTTTCTTTAGGTCGCAGACGACCTTAGTTAGGTCGTAGGTCGCAAGTGTTAGGTCGGTGCCGACCTAGGTGTTGTAATATGTTGAGTCGTGTTGAGTTGTAACCTCTATAAATAGCGGGGTGGTGTCATTTGTAATAGTTAAGTTGATTTTGAATAAAATTTGTTTGTGCTTTGTGCCACTTCTTCAATTGGTAGTTGAGTGTGATCTCCTATCTCCACCTTCGGTATTCGAGTGCGCTCGAATCAACGATTGTTAAAGCCGATTCGCGGAATCAAGTGCGCTTGATCAACGTCGAAGAATCGTAGATCTTTAAACACGGTATCGTGCGCGATCAACGTGTTTGAGATAGCTAAAATCCGGTATCTCTGGATCAACGGATTTGGGCCATTCGGTATCTTCTATTCCATCGATCGCTACTTTCACCGCATCATACATTTTCGTTATCCGCTGTTGCATCAATATTTAAATAACATACAACACTGTTTATCTGATATACATCCAATCGGGTAAACAGCGAATGGGTTGATTCTCCAGCCATCGGTGTCACGCTTCAATGGAACAGGTTATGCTTGCATGGGTAGAGGTCAGTGATCCATGAGGTAGGGGAAGAAAAGGCTTTGCATAAGTGGCGATGCCTGAGTTTTAGGGTTTAGGCGACTTGTAAGGGGAAGAAATAGCATAAATCGAAGGCGAATTGATGGGGCAAGGCGTAGTTAGGAGTTCGGAGCTTTGCCGAGGAATAGGGATAGGGATTATGGAAAGCGATTTCGAGAGTTGGCTGCAAAGGCAGGGCAAGGCAAAGGCAGTTGTCAATCGATTGGTTGGAGATTCGGATTCGAGGTTGTTAGCGATGGTGGTAGGAAGATAGATCAACGTTGACGGTGGGTAAAAGGGTCAAGTTATGGACGTGAATATTTAGGGTTTAGATGGGAAGCGAAGAATGGAGAAGGAAGAACTGTATACGAAAAGAAGAATTAAAAGAAGGTGACAGTTGAGGTTGTAAGAAAGTAGAGGGGCTTGTATGCTTAGGAAATCAATCTCATATGAGGAGATTCGGATTCAGCGGGAGGCCATTACAAAACCTTGCTTTTTTGTTCGTAGTTGATAGATGGAGGGGGGAAGCGGAGATATGGTAGGGAAATAGGAAAAGATAAAACGCGATTGTTGACCTGACGAAAACTAAAGGAGGCCTCTGTGAGCTAGAAATGAAACTCAACAATAATATAATAGTATAGATAATCAAAATGGATTATTTATTATTTAAAACAAATCAATTGAATATTTAAAATTAATTGAATATACCTATTCAAAATGATAAAATTAAGGATCGTTACAATTCTTATATCAAAATACTTTACAAAGATTTATTCACAACCTTTTCTACATTTTTTTCATTATTTGAAAAATATTTACATACTCATCTCAATTTTACACAAAAAGTTTCATATTGAAAA
Source organism: Allium fistulosum (assembly GCA_030737815.1). Classification (NCBI taxonomy): domain Eukaryota; kingdom Viridiplantae; phylum Streptophyta; class Magnoliopsida; order Asparagales; family Amaryllidaceae; genus Allium; species Allium fistulosum. The sequence goes on along the minus strand of CM060904.1, from coordinate 282,605,076 downwards.
CATAGAAAGTGTACCGATATACTTATCTCAATGGTACAAGTAAATTCCCAAATCTTAAGAAAGATTTCACTTCAAGAACCATACTTATTTGGGTTAAAACCAATGTCATTTAAAACATTGTTAACAATAAACCCAAAACACTTTAAGTGTAAGTAAATAGATCGTATAGAAATTAGACCAAATATACTTACTACTGCTTGCCGATTTCAAACAGTACTATCCTTCAGTTTACAATATAGCTGGACAAGTTAGCGTACGATCCTTACCTCGACATACATTCTTACTTCTCAAGGTAGAGATGAGTTTCCATGTCCCAGAATTTGGTGTTAAGTATAGAAAGATTACTGTCCATACTATCATAATTTAAAAAGATCATTTATGGAAATCAAATCTCATTTTTATTAAAATTCTTTTTATAAAACCTCATTATAAAACTTCTTTTATAAAACTCTTTACTTATTTATAAAACTATTTTATATTTAGAAACCTTTTTTATAAAATATCATTTATAAAACTCCCTTTATAAATTTTCAAATTTATTTATAAAACTACATTTATAAATCTCCTTATAAAACATCATTGATAAATTTTCTTTATAGAACTTCTTTATAAATCTCATTTAGATTTTCCAAACTCGTATACTTTTCATAAAATGATCATTTCATATATTACTATAAATTCACAAATGTAATTTATTATAACAAATTATAAAATGATACCATTTCCCTTTCTATACAATTCCATTTATAAATCTATTATTTTATTCATAAAATACTGTTTATCAATCTCTCTTTTATTTATAAAATACCATTTATAAATCTATCATTTTTATACAAATTTTATATAAAACATTTCACAAATTTTATTCCAAAATATTTCTATATCTTTTAAAAACAAAATCACCTTATTATAAAAGATAAATTCCCCTTTTATTTTCCTTTAAAATAAACATTCATTATTATAATAAATTTATTATATAAATAAACACTTCTTAAAATACTTTTAAACATTCCCATATAAATTAGAAAAGACTAATAAAAAGGTTGAAATAAAATAAATAAGTTTTAAAACCATTTCTAAATAAAATGCCATAGAAGATTTCCAAAATTACATTTAAAAATCATTATTCGAGTCAAAACCATTATTAAATCAAAACAGTGATATTAGTATTTTCAAAATACTATAACGAGGCCAAAAGCTACCATAGCACTAAACCAATGTTATCGCTAAAAAGGTTCAACTTCAACATGGCCACACTATCAAATTTTGACATTCAATAATTTATATAATTGGTATATAACTAAATATTAAATCAATAATAATGAGGAATCAGGATTCCTCTACAAAATTCCATATATTTCATTTTAAATGTCATTCACTTTTATAAGTGGATATTCAACCTAAGCAAACCAATAAATCATTCAAACATGAAAGCGATATTTTATATCTACTATATAACATTATAGCATTCAATCAAAGGTGAGATAACTCATCGAAATTCCAGTGGACGCTTAAGCATTTCGGTTTGGTCTAAAATTGAATAGCTCAAAATTCCACCTGCTCCAAACTTGACGATATTAGTTCCATAGCGTAGATATTGCTTCTATGATCGCAATGTAAAAGACTGTGTCTCGATTGGACATCGTATGAGAAAGATATTCATATTATAAGATTTTAGAGATTTAAATATTAATTACTAAACTAATTACTCAATTAATTACCCAAATTACATTATTAATCCATCTTTTCCCTTTTGTAATTGCAAATGCCTATATCCATGCAACCAAACCCACTATTTGATCCTCTTCTCTCCTCCTATTCTCTATCGATTCTCCACGAAATCAACCATGGGAAGTTACTACGAATCTCCTATACGTGCTCTCCACCACCATACCAGATACAAATAGCTCGATCCACTCTAGGGAAAAGCGACCAAACTTCCTCCTTCGACTACCACCAGGTTGTGTTCCACTACAAAGCAGCGCACCACTCCAAAACTCCACCGAAGGAGCTCCTCCGCACGAAAAACACCATGTTACCCTCTAATTTGCCAATTGTCGACCACAACTCATGAAAACCCAAACTCTAAATTTGTTTCCTTACGTCGAACATTGACAAATGATGTAACGACCCGAAATTTAACCACCTCAAAATATAACATTTAAAGTGATTTTAAATATAAAATATAAAAGGTTTTATGATTTAAATAATATTAGATAAGATTTGAAAATAGAAATATACATAAAGATAGTAACATTTGCTTATATCGACAAAAGTGACAAAATCCCGATTTCAGAAAAGTATGCATAAATGGTTTAATAAACTATCTTAATTTATTTATGAGTGTTTATATTTTTTAATAACATTATACAAATTTATTTTTAAATTTAGTTTACATAAATAAATAGTTTAACTAAAATGTCAAAATATGATCGTAGAACATTTTGTCAAAAATCAACGTTTTGTCGATTTAAAGTTGTCGCAACGTTGTTGCACCTTTATTTTAATATTCATGTACACTTATATAAAAGTAGTAAGTATTAATTAAGTTTCTAATTAGGTTTTCTTTTATTAAAACACAATTAGAAAATTCTAGAATATAATTAGGAAAAGTAAACTAATAAAAACAAAACATGTCAAATCAAAAGAATCATTATTACTTTAAGTTTTCTTACTCCTTAAGTGATAAGGACATTAAGTAAAGATTTGAAATGTGATGTTAAGTGTTGAAAAGTAAGATTAATTTAAAAGTAAGTAAAGGGTATTTTGATCTTTTGCAAATATAATATTTTAATTCAAAGTTTTTTCTATAAATACACACCCACTTTCTCACTTCCTTCCACACTTCTTCTTCTCAAAATTTCAAGCTTCTTCTCACTCTTTTAATGGCTTCCAACCTTAATAAAATAATGCCAAAATTTATTCCAAAAATATACTAAAGAAAGTAATCATCAAATCACCTTAAATATTCACCAAAACTCCTCCTCCTTCTTTCACAACCCACGACCCACTCCTTCACCATCTAGCCGAGCCAACCACCACCCCATACTCAAGGCCGATCCCAATCTCTCCTTGAATCTCACGGCCCAAAGCTCCAAAGGCATACACAAGAAAAGTCAAGTCATCTAGAAGTCTTAAAACAAGTGTTCGTGAGCTTTTGAGTTGAGTTAGAAAAGCTATTTCAATTTAAAGTTAGTCCAATTCCAAACAAGATGAGAACTCCAAATTTATATGTATATATTTGGTTGTGATATGTTTGTTTGGATGTTTGGTTATGATATTGATTTCCATATGTTGTTTATTGCATAAAAATATTGAAACAAGTCACGATATACACTACATTGATTCACACGGAAAACACTTTTCAAAATAAATTGAAAGGTGATATGGAATCATTTAATACCTTTTAAAATGATTAAAAATGGTTTAGAAATGTTTTATAAACATATAAACTTGTTTTAACAAAGTTTGAATGAAAAAAACTTGAAATAAGTCAAAACTAGGCGCGTCGCGCAACGATAGTTCGCGATTTCGCGCCGACAAGTTCAAATGAACATACGAAGTGGAATATAGTTCAGAATTCTTCAAAGTAAAAATTTTCCAAATCTTTATATCCATACCTTTCAAATTAAACAAGAAAATCAAGATTTCACGTTGTATATTTTGAAATATGGCAAAATCAATTTTCAAGAAAAATCCAGTTTTTGCACTAAATGACCAAAGTAGGAAATGGATAAAATAATTGTTTTAAAAATATGAAATAAATTCTACATATCTTTTAAAATGTTTTAAAAGTGATTTAAGTTGAAAATATGGATTTCTAAATGATATAAAAGTCGTTTAAAGAATATAGCTTTTAAAACACTATTTGCAACACTTTTTCGCAACGCTATTCAATAACTTGAAATAAAGGTTGGAACTAAACAATTTTTTCCCAAGTCTTATGTAAAAAAATTTAAGTAAATAATAAAGTATTTTAAAAAGAGATTTGAACAATTCAAAATTATTTCAAAGGTGGTTAAACAAATAATTAAGTGATTTAAAAAGGGAAAATGACTATGCGGAAACGACTAGTACATTTATCCCGCCTGTGAGACCTAAAAATGAAAACAAGGTGTGTAACTAAGGTTAGGGATGGAGCAACCAGTGCCCTGAACTTACCTGGTCTCAGTTTTCTCTTTTAAGCGAGGAGTGGAACATATCCAAAGGAAGCCCCGATGCTCAACTTGGATTTCATAGAAATAATCTTCTTATACTCATTATTAAAATCCAAAGAGGGAACTTGTCCTATTTGTGGAATTTAAAAAGTGATCTCACCGTTATTCCGCCCATAGCACTCGTTGAATACGGAAGTTGATATTGAATAAAAGTAGAGTGATTTCTATAATCCTATTTTCTCAAAAGATACTCTTCAAAAATGATTTGAGAAATATTCAGAAAAGGGGTTTAAATGATTCCATATTCACTAAAAGAATATTTTGAAAATATATATCTCTCGAAGATATTTTGGTAAAGAAAAATGAATGAATCGAAAAGCAATCATCTAATTACATATTTTTATCGATGATTAGATTTTGAAGGAACCAGGATCGGATTTGGGTGATTTCTATCCAAAAACCACTTCAAACCAATTTACGTGTTCGAAGATTGAAGATGTTTGAAGACGGATATATTGAGACGAATAATAACGAGGAACTACTTGTTGATTAATTGGAGATAAACTCCTGATTCACTATATTGTAGCAGTCGTCTCTTTGTTATGAAAAATCTCAGAACCACAAGGACTTCTCGCCTAGTAATGGCCGAGGAAAGTACCTTCGGTTTCGTTCAGTCCCGGAACGAACTTGTATGGAGGAATGTCTGACCTTGCATTCCAAATCACAATGAGTGATCTCTATAAAAGTATATTAGTCGGTGGCGGAGAAGACACCTTCTCTTAGCTTAACACCCTTTCCTGAGACATACGAGCTCAGGAAGTTATATGTTTGTAGAAATCAGTCGTGTGAATGTGGAATGGCAATGTGGCATTCAAAGTGAAAGAAGGTGTGCTGTGTGAAAAGGTAATCATTGGCTTAAGCCTCGTCAACCGAAAATGACTGAAACAGGGTTAGATGCAGCAAGGCTAAGTGGGTCATTCCCAATTAGGGTATGATCATTCCCTTCTATTTATATTTCTTTCCGCTATGACGTTCGGGATGTAAATTAATGTGGATGTATGCGAAGAGAGCTCTCGAATAAATGTAGGTAACGACTGGGGGATGACATATTCGGTACTATCTAGTTATAGAGGTAGGCCAGTCTTGTGTTGGTAAAGGATCCTTTGTGATGGTCCTCGGTACAATCCTCTAGAGATGTACTGTCGGAAGGTAGTCCATTCACTTGGTCATTTGTATGGAAATCCATTCTCCAATAAGAACCTACGGATTTGTTTGTAAAACCTAGTATGCTAGAATATAATAATGGTAACAATTTCAGCTAAGATTAATAAGTTCATTTGCAAATGTTTTCAAAGAAAGTCAATAAAAATAATATCCCCAAATTTTCGTAATAAAGAGTTTTGGTTATCATAAGGTAAAAACCCGTTCCGTGTTTATGTGCGGCGTGGTCTTATGAGATACCTTTTTTTTTAAAACATCGTACTTTGAGTTCCCACACCAGTCCCATGATTGACCCGGAGTTTGTTTTTCCCTTTAAACTCTGGGTGCCTTATTTTTTAGGGCAGCCGTGTAGTAGGATACCTTAGGAGCATTTTGGAGCATGTTGGGGAGCATTTTGGAAAAGTCTTTTGGAGCTAAGAAGCTAAAGTACATTATGTAGATATCTATCCATTTTCCACTGTGTTTTGTAGTATGTATTTTCCAGCATATGTACGGATAGACAGTTATAACTATCCCGCTGGATTTGTATTTGACTCTGATCATTTATGTATAATTAAAATTTTCAATGCAATGTGAGATTCTATTATTGTGTTATCTTCTATCTTTATTTTCTTTTACACCCCTGATAATCTACCTCCCTGGCACTTAGATTTACGGCACGTGAATACCGTGGATGTATTAATGTTGATTTCTGAGGGTCGAGGAGACGGTTCGTCACATTTGGTATCAGTGTTGAAGGTTAAGCAAGAACCTTGGCTTTGTTGGGTACGACTCATTAGAGATAGGGTTAGTAACGCCCTAGAATGAGTTTAGTCTGAGAGAGCGCATAATTACAACTTTTAATTTGAATAAGTATATTCATACTGTATAGCATTCCCTGAGATATCTCGTTTATATATATCCTAAAGATCTTTTTCTTACTATATATAGATAGTAGAAAATGAGTGGAAGAAGAGGACGAGGTAGGGGAGGAAGTAATACGACAAATGGTCAAACTCCCACAGCTACAATAGTCGAGGAAGTAGTAGTTCCGGTACAGCCCCAAATTAACTTTGCAACTTTATGCAAGAACTATACCAGCCTTGGTGGTAAACCTTTCAAAGGAACAGAAACCATCATTGAAGTACAAGCTTGGATCCGCTCTTGTGGAAGAATTTTCAAAGGACTGAATATTGGAGATGAGCAAAAAAGATTCTTAGCTTCTTGGCAACTACAAGATGGAGCTCTAATTTGGTGGGAATCTATTACTCAGAATGAGTCAGAAGATAATTTCTCATGGGAATGATTCAAAGAAGTTCTAGAGGAGCAGTATATGCCGGAAGCAGGAAAATCCTGTCTTTACCGAAATTTAATGGACTTTAAACCGGAAGAGGATATGTCGTTTGAAGATTACGCTAACAAGTTTAACGAATTATCTCGTTTTGGGCCTGGATTGATAGATACGCCCCTCAGAAATAATGAAAATTTTATTTCTGGAATGAAGAAGCAATACCATGTCAGAATGACTGGGCATGTGAAAGAACCATTTGTAGACTTAATAGACATGGGATACAGATATGAAGCCTTGGATAAAATAGATCCACCCGTAGTACAAGAAGGCAACAATAATAACGGGAAAAAGAGGAAGTTCAATGGCAAGAAGCCATGGCAGGGAGAACCCAAAGGAGGATCTCAGGATAGCCGCTTTAAAGATGTCACTTGTTACAATTGCCAACAAAAGGGCCACCTATCAACTCATTGTAGAAAACCCAGAACTCGAGGAACATAAGGATCAGCACCAAGAAGCTGCTATAATTGTCATTAATCAGGACACATGATAAAGGATTGTCCCCTAATGAAGAAAGGAGAACAAGCCAAAGTTTATGCTATCAAGGATGAGCCTTCATCCTCCCAAGATGTGAAGGGCAAAGGAGTGTTGGAAGGTAATATTTTTATCAAAGATGTTTTAGTTAGAGTATTATTTGATATAGGATCTTTTCATAGTTTTATTTCTAAAAAACCCGTAGAAGAATTGAAACTTAAACCTAAAATTGTTGACGACCCTATCCGCGTGACGAATCCTATAGGAGGTTCCACTAATCTTTGTATGCATTGTGAAAAGTCCCAATTTATTATCCTCCCAATCACTTTCCTTTTGATCTTTTCGTCTTAGATTTTACTGGATTCGAAATTTTACTTGGTATGGATTGGTTAACTAACAATGAAGCTATTCTAGATTGTTTGAAAAGAACGGTTGTAGTGAAAACAAAGTTAGGGAAACTCGTAGAAATACCTTGTGAAGATCCTAGTCCAAGAAGGGATAGTTTTCTTTATGCTTTAGATACATCCCAGACAGGATTAGAAACAATACCTGTTGTTAAAGAATTTGCAGATGTCTTTGAGGAAGTAAAAAGTTTGCCCCCACATCGAGAAATCGAATTCTGTATCGACTTAGTTCCTGGTGTGATGCCGATTAAATAACGAGATAGAAGGATGGCTCCGAAAGAAAGGGATGAATTGAATAACCAAACCCAAGAGCTATTAAAGAAGGGATAATAAGACCTAGTCGTTCAAGTTGAGGACCAGCGGTAGTTTTTGTAGCCAAGTCTGATGGATCTTTAAGATTGTGTGTAGACTATCGGGATCTGAACAAGCAAACAATCAAGAACAAGTATCCTCTACCTCGAATAGATGACTTGTTTGACCAGTTACACAGAGCTTGAGTTTTCTCTAAAATGGACCTAGCTATAGGATTCCATCAGTTAAGCATCGTAGAAGATTGCATCCATCTAACTGCATTCAAAGGTCCAAATACTTTCTATGAGTGGTTGATTATGCCTTTTGGGCTGACTAATGCACACGCTTATTTTTTTGACCTTATGAATAGAGTGTTTAGAGATGTGCTAAACAAATTCATGTTAGCCTTTATCGATGATATCCTCATCTACTCAAAGACAGAAGAAGAACACGCAAGGTATCTAGAAGCCGTGTTGGAGATATTGATGAATAATGTGCTTAAAGCCAAATTCTCAAAGTGCCATTTTTGGGAGAAGGAGGTAAGATTCCTTGGACATATAATATCAAGGGATGGAATTTCAGTGGATCCAGGGAAAGTTGTAGCTATTCAAGATTGGAAGCAGCCACAAACTCCTAAAGAGATTCGTCGCTTCTTAGGTTTGGCAGGATAATACAGAAGATTCATTCAAGACTTCTCAAAGATTGCCTATCACCTAAGGAAGTTAACAACGAAGGATGCTAAATTTATTTGGACTCCTAAATGTGAAGAAGCATTCCAAGAACTAAAGACGAGGTTGACAACCGTTCCAGTTTTAGCAATTATAAATGGAAATAGTGGATTGACCGTTTATACAGATGGTTGTGGAGAAGGAGTTGGTGCAGTTTTAATGCAAGGTGGGAAGGTGATTTCCTACGCAAGTAGACAGCTGGAGACGCATGAGAAGAATTAAGCAACACACAACTTAGAATTATTAGCCGTTGTGTTCGCTCTAAAGATATGGAGACATTATTTGCTGGGCAAGAATTTTTCATAGTTTATTTCAATAAAACTTTGAATTGACCTTAGTAAATAATATTCCATCTTTTAGGTGAAAAATTCGAACTCTTCACGGACCACAAATCTTTGAAGTGTCTTTTCACCAAGAAGGATTTACACATAAGACAACAACGCTGGCTAGAATTTCTCGCGTCATATGATCTAGATATTCTATATACACCCGGGAATGCCAACGTAGTAGCTGATGCATTGAGTAGGAAGTTAGCTACTATTTCTTATTTGGTAGTAACTCCAACTCTTCTGGAAAGAATTGCTAGTAAATAGATAGAAGATAAACGGTTTGAGAAATACATTAAAGCGGCTGAAGAAGGAAGAAATTCAAGCTTTAAAATAGATAACCATGGAGTATTGCGGTTAAATGGAAGAATTTGTGTTCCAGATGTTGAAAATCTTAGGCAAGAAGTACTAGCTGAATGCCACACAGCCAAACTTAGCATTCATCTGGGAATTCATAAGATGTACAAGGACATGAAGCATACATTTTGGTGGACAAGTATGAAGAGGGGCATATCTATCTATGTTAGCCATTGTGAAAATTGCCAAAGAATCAAAAGTGACCAACGGAAGACGGCAGGATTACTTCAATCTTTAGAGATTCCAAACTGGAAGTGGGATCAAATATCCATGGATTTCATTGATGGCTCACCCCGAACAAGGAAAGGAAATGAAGGCATTTGGGTTATCATAGACCGATTAACCAAAAGTGCACACTTTATTCCGGTAAAGCCAACAAGAACTGCAGCAAGCCTTGCGGATATATATATAAAGGAGACTGTCCGATTGCATGGAGTTCCGAGTAGTATAGTAAGTGATCGTGATCCAACCTTCACTAGTCGGTTTTGGGAAGCACTACAGACAACATTGGGAACCAAGCTGAGTATAAGCACTGCATATCACCCCCAAACTGATGGATAGACAGAAAGAGTCAATCACATTTTAGAAGATCTTTAAGAGCATGTATTCTAGACTTTGGAGGCTCGTAGGAGAATCATTTACTTTTAGTAGAGTTCTCCTATAATAATAGCTATCAAGTTAGTATCGGCATGGCACCGTATGAAGCTATGTATGGTCGTCCATGTAAATCGCAAGCATGTTGGATAGAAACCGGAGATCGGTTAGTGCTTGGCCCAGATATGATACGAGAAGCTTCAGAGAAGGTTGATATGATTAGAAAGAAGCTAAAAGAAGCCCAAAGTAGATAGAAGAGTTATGCAGACCGAAGGCGTAGGAATATGGAATTCTCAATTGGAGATTCAGTCTTTTTGAAAGTCACTCCAATGAGAGGAGTAGTAAGATTCGGAAGAGCGGGGAAGTTAGCACCTCGATATATTGGACCTTTTCCCATTCTCGAACGAATCGGCCCACTAGCTTATCGAGTACAATTTCCTGAAAGATTGTTTGGTATACACAATGTTTTTCATGTATCACATTTACGGAAGCATGTATATGACCCAGAACAAATCATAGAAACGGCTGCCCAGGATGACTTGGAGATAGAACCAAACTTAGCGGTTATTAGAAGGCCCGTTTGAATTGTGGATCAAGATGAGAAACGATTAAGAAGGAAGGTTGTAAGGTTAGTAAAAGTTCAATGGAGCGGGGATGCGGATGATCGCTCATGGGAAACAGAAGAAAGAATGAGAAAAGCATATCCCGAGTTTAGGATCGATGTATAGACTTTATCTGTAACGACCGGGAATTTTCGATCCCGAAAATTCCAGATAGTTAGGGAAAAGAAGAAAGAGATAAAAAAAGAAGAAATAAAAACAGCGAAACACAGATTCTCACATTCGCAACGGATAAAATATAATATCAAATAATATTCTTTACACAAAGAAAGCTGTATCAGTCAATTACATCTTAATACATCAGAGTTACAACATTCACAATCACTGGACAGTAAAACAACATGTCCCGGATAAACAACAATATATCATTGCGGAATACTCTCCATACGTTCCTACCATCCAGCTCGCCTCCTGAGCTCCAGAACGTCCTTACCTGAAAATCTGTAATACTCGGTCTGACCCGAGCATTACACCAAAGTAACACCCGGGTCAGGCTGGAAACCAACGTGCGAAAACTCGTCTAACATAAAATACTAAAATATAAAATTTATTTTAAAACCCGGGGTAACTCGTACCTCACAACGAGTTTTTAACTTGCCATAGTCAAATACACGTCTTACACATGAAACTAAGCATTATTTCTCAGATTAAATGACCAAGTTTACATCATTTATTCCATTCCAGCCTATTTATTCAAAGTCAAATCCATAAAGAATTATTGTAGATTCCAAATCGAAGTGGTTTCGGGTATTTACTGATATCCGACCCCGGTCTCTTCGAATCCAATGTCGTCTCACACAAGGTGAAACCATTCAATTCGTATTTAGAGTATCATATTCACAAGGTGATTTCATTACAAAAGGAAAATCCATATTATCTCAGTTCAACCAAACATATCGTCTCACACAGCATCACAAATCACATATCAGAAATATCAATCCAACACACAACATTCAATAACAATCAAACATCTTCAATTAAGATGAATAAATTGTGTGGTTTTAAATTTATTAACCACATAATTACTTCCAGTAGTAATCTTTAATCAATGATTAATTATCATTAATTGCAATTGATTAAGTCTTAATCACCTTCATTAATTAATCATTCCTTAATTAATTATCTTAATTAATTAATCCTTAATTGTTAATTAATTGACTCTTAATTACTTTTATTAATTAATTACTTCTTAATTAATTAATAATTAATTACAAATTAATTAACCTTAATTATTTATTAAATTAATCTTTAATATTAAATAATTAATTAAGTAATTACCTTTTAAGTAATTATATTAACAAAATCATCAATTATTTAATAAATCAAAAGATAAATTAATTACTTTGATTTTCCTTTTAAACCTTGTTAAATCATTATCCTTATACATTAGTTGCCTTTAAAGGTTAAGATTAGTTTAAACAATATTTTATCTTAATTCCTTTTAAATTACATTATTTATTAAATATAAATAACTTTATAAAAATATTGTATCAAATTAAATAAACTAAAATTTAATTCCTTTAAAAACATCTTACTTAAGTGCTGAATTAATTTAAAACTTCAATCAAATCATCATTTGAAAACATAGTTTGAAAGTGTTTAAAAGTTTGAAATTTTTTAAAGTAAAAACTGTTTTATATATCAGGCTCGAGACCTGCTTCGAGTCACCCCCGAGACCATCTCCCATATGCTTCGAGTTCCATCAAAAATTTACCCGTGTACTTAAATTTTTTTTAAAACTTTAAAATTTCTAAGTGTTTACCCCTGCGCATTCGAAAATTCACTCGAGCCCAACTACGAGCAAATACACGATACTCCCGAAGATCGCTTCGAGTCGAACCCTTCTTCCCTAATTTTTCACTGACACCAACCAACTTGCTGTGCGCATGCACAAACGGGATCGCCACCGTTGGTCGAAGCTCCAGCCTCCATCGAGTGGACGACAAATCACCTGTACCCCACGAGCACCCAGAAACCCATCACGTCGACGATCATGCAAAAGAGTCATCCGACTCAAATCTGGGTCGAAGCTCGACCAACAAATCCACCTCATATCGACGCCAAACATCACTAGAGGCCACGCGCTTTCGCCATGAGCTTCCCCAAATGACCACGCACCGCCACCCTTCACCCCTGTCCAGTCCGATGCAACCTAGACACCGCCATTGCTTCGAGAAACAGTCGACCAAAACACAGGGTTAAAACCATAATTCGTCGATCTGCAGACACCACGATGATTTAAAAATTCGTTCAACAATTTTGTGATGACCCCAGACCACCATGTAAGCAATTGCCCTGATCGCGAGACGTACTTCATCGCCAATCATCAGAATTCCATTAAAACCTGACTCACGTTCATATTCCAATTTCTCATTGAATACGTTATTAAAAATTCTGATTTTTTTTTAAAAATCATCAATTCTTAAAACATTTCGATGGATATGCTTAAAATCAGAAACGGTAACAATCAAATTTTCAGATATCTAAGGTTTGCCTGTATTTTCCAAATGTTACAGAAGAAGTTTAAATTTGTTTTGCCTAAATTTATTTTAAAAGCTCAAATCATGTTTATACACACTATCTTTATCTAAATTTAAAAGCCTAATAAGCTATAGGGAGGGAGAAATCACACTACTAGTTCAATATATTAGATTTTCCAAGTTTACTCACATGTTCAACAGAGGAAGCCTGGAATGATTAAAAACAGGAGGTTGCCGATCTTTTGAAACTGGAAACTTGATCTTGCTTTGGAAAGAAATTTGGTTACATGCTTTAGCTTTTGATCGAGTGGATGAAATAAAAGAGAACAAGGCAGTGGTATAATATGTATGGGAGTGAAGCGTGCTGGAGAAGCCAGGTTGGGATTTTTCTTCTTTTTATTTTTTTTATTTTGATTTGATTAATATGCAGACCTGATTTTTGTTTTGTATGCTTGGGTTGATATTTTATGTGCTTGAGATGATGTATATTAAATGCTATGTCCCCATACTCATCTATATCTATATGCACTACTTTTATATTCTGTAAACATACTTTCTATACACCTTTCTTGAATATTATTACATATGAGCATATATACATGTATACATTTATATACCTATATATACTATTAACATCATAAAGCTAGCATTCGTTATATACATACATATATATACATATTCATTTTGGACATTTTACCTTAGTTTTAAATGGTGGAGTTTTATATATTCATAAACTTTATTTTTCTATGAGGTTTGTTATATTCACAGATTTATAATTAAATATCCATTATAGTTTTCAAACCAATTTATATATATCCAGATACTTTAATTATCTGAATTTTTATTGGTTCGACTTATAAAATCAGTAATTCAATAATTAATATCAGTTAATCACCCGATAAATAGACATTAAAATCCGGGTTGTCATATTCCTCTCCCCTTTAGAAATTTTCGTCCTCGAAAAAGAACGAAACCAGAATTAATAAAATGCTTAAAATCAGATAAATATTCTTTAATCATTTCTAAATCACTTTAAAAAAATCAATATAATATTACTATAATAGTTTTTATAAAAATACTTTTATAACTCGATGTTTCGAAAAGTCCATCTTTGTTCTCACATAAATTCGGTCATACGTTGATCAGGCATACGACTGAAAATCTCTAAGTACTTGGTAAACTCGTTTCCAACATCCAGTGAAAATACTTCGGAAAATAATTTTATTGAAAATATAGAAAACAGTTTCGAAAATATCTTTGGTGGGAATGCTCTGGAAATCATCACCCCCATCCCTGGTCGCAGTTACATCCTGGGTTACGTTGCCATCGCAGCAAAAGTCCATGTAAGTGTAGGCACTCCACGCCCCTCGATTGCGCCATGGAACCCACAACATATCGCAGTTACATTCCAGGGTTACGTTGCCATCACAGCAAAAGTCCATGTAACTGTAGGCATCAGCGCCCTCGATTTTCGCTGTCAAAAATGAAACTTCTCCACTCCCACATAGGTCGCAGTCCACCGATGTAAAATCAAACGCAGACTATTGGCTCTCAGCAGCACACACGACTTTCGCTATGTTACCATAGTGTCGCAGTCTACCGATATAAAATCAAACGTAGACTGTTGGCTCTTAGCGGCACACACGACTTTCGCTATGGTCTGCATTAGATCATAGTGACATCGAGTTACATTGTTATCATAGCATAACCCAAATGCCTCTGTAGGCATCAGCTCCCTCGACTTTCGCTACCAAATAATCCTCAGGAACTAGTTTTGTCCGGACTCCTTACAGGATCAACTTTAGAACCTCCCCCTTAGAGGCTCAAGGCAGTACCACCTTGTGGCACTCCTGAGAAGTTCATTTCAAGGGAGCGCCTTTTTTCCCAGAGCCACTTCAAAACACTTTATACTATACACATATAGTATTTCCCAAATCATACACCTAGTATGAATCTCATATAAATCTCCTTTACAAAATCGATTATCCCAAAATCGATAATTCACAAACTAGGCTTTCCAAATTCCAAATTTGATTTTCCACAAAATCAAAAACCTTTCCAAATCCATAGGTTCAAAAAACCCTTTCTCAAAATCATTCTCATAAGATTCTTTACATATATATATATATATATATAACTTTAAAAATCTTTGGATCACTTTAACTTGTATAAATTTCCTCTTTATACTTCAAATACTTTCAAAAACCATTTTCCTCTGGCAAAATATTCAACAAGGGGAGTTTTATCATATATATAACAAAGATATATAACTTTGTTTATCCCAAATCAAATATTCAAATTTGATTACTCTTTTATAAAGTTATTAACCACATTACTTTTCTTCATAAAGTGAATCTTTAATCATAGAAATTTCCAATTTCCATTTTACCCCATCATATATTTCACAAAATATACTTTTCATTTCAAAGACCATTTTACAGTTCTTATCCATAAATTTTCAATATCAAATTTCATTCAAACCCGTACGATGCACACATATCATCCGTACGCTATATCAATCTGATCGCTTACTCGATCACACAATTTCATTTCCGAACTAGTATTGCCACCCGACTTCCTAGTGCGGACTCAGATCTGGTTTCTTGATCAGAAACCGTTATTCTCCTTGCATAGGTCACAACTATGGTAGAGAATATCCAAAATCAATCAAAAATCCATATCTAGGTACGCCATTGAAAATCGATTGAAAAATCCCAAATCGGATCGATAATACTATCTCAAAATTCTGTGTTCGAATCTGGATCAAATCACTATGCGAATAGAATAATATACGTACATCCTACGTATTTATCTTCATTGATTATCAGTTAAATCAATTCCCTTTCTATTCACATTCACTTTGATTTTATTCACCTATTCACATTTGCCTTAATTACCATTTGGATTATCACTTCAATTCTTATCTCAGTTGGGTATTTAATCAATAACAGTTTGAACTCCGACCAGTTTATATTTAGAAGATAGCTTGAAAATTTTTAAAATAGATAAGTAGTTGAAAAATAATTATTAGTTTGTAAAATAGCTGTAAAATAGTTAAGTAATCGTAAAATAATTGAAAATTAGTAAAATAATTACAAAATAGTTGTAAAATAGTTACTAGTTATAAAGTAGTTGGAAAAATAGTGATTAGTTTATAAAATAGTTGTAAAGTAGTTAAATAGTTCCAAAAGTAGTTGTTAAATAAATATAAGATAGTTTTGGAATTTTAAAAGAAAAGTTGTATAGTAAATAGTTAGGAAAATAGATTTAAAATAGTTTATATCAAAATGATTTATTTAAAAATAGTCTAGAGCCAAACTGTTCAATTCCCCATCAATTCAATTTAAATTTCCACTTCCATTTAAATTGCCTCACTTCTAATTTGAATAACTTCAATTTCCCTTGAACTTGATTTATCCCCAATTCAAGCTGAATTAACCTCAGTTTCTTTCCAAATTCAAATCAAATTCCATTTGATTTTAAACATATTCACTTTAATTACAATTCCAAATTATTCAAATTAGTTTAGACTAATTTCAAATTGAATCCACCTCAATTTCAAATCATTTCAATTTCTATATGATTTAATCCCAATTCCCATTTAAATTTGAACTCATTCAATCTTCAATTTTATTTCAAATTAATCCAATTCAAATTTTCCATTTGACTTTTATACTTATCCAGCTTCAATTCTAGTTAATTCAAACTAAATTCAATTTGAACTAATGAAATCTAAATCTCAACTTTAAACCCTCTCGAATTATATAAATTCGAGTTAAATTTCCAATTGTTGATTTGACCCCTTAAATTAGATTAACCTTTATTTTTAAATCAATAATCCAAACCTTTAATCAATATAATTCTAAGTTCAATTCTTAATAGATAAAGAAAATTTTATATTAGATTATACTACCACAAAATATTCCATACATTAATTGACTACATACTATTGGTTCATACATTACATACATCTATCCAAAATAAGAGTCTTACAAAAGTCATAAATCTAGATGCCTTTCTATTACCTAGAAGTTTGGAAGAACAAAGCCCTAATATTCTTACCAGAATCCTTTCTATGGACTTCCTTCCAAAGGGCAAAGCCTGAACATACACTTCTCAACAGGGTGTCCCCACTTATAACATTTACCACAAAATGTTTCTACCCGGTCATCAATCTGGATAACCTTCACGCCTCCAACAGTACGTTCCACAACTTTACTCCTCTTCTGCCTTTCGGAAAAATTCCTAGCAATGTGTCCCGTATTCTTGCAATGATAGCAAATAGTCGACTCATTGACCGGTTCAACTGGTTTACGCTTCGCCTTCCTCACTTCAGGGCAATGATTTAGGAAATGTCCTTTTTATGACACTTAAAGCACGAGATCTCAGAGCGAAACCGATGGAATGAACCCTTCAATTCCTCCCTTGTTTTACTGCATTTAGCTGCGTAATGACCCTTATTGAAACATCTGTAGCAGGTGACACTATCATAAGGTCCTGGTTCAGCCCTTTCCTTAACCTGTTTTTCATACTCTTGAGTTTCTTCTCGATCCCTACGTGCAGCTGCTCTTTGCTCTCTACGTCTATCCTACCATTCTTCACTCTTAGTCATCTCTCTCAAAGACTGAATTCTATAGGGACTTCCTAACCTATAAATTTGGCTTAATTAGGAGAATTCAACTTTTACTCTTATATATATAAATTTGCTTACCAAATTATATCTTATGTTTTAACTCCTTTGGTTTTTTTCTTTCTTTTCCAAACAAAGTTTCAAACAACTTCTTATTTCAAAATAAGATTACTTTCAAAAATATTCTGAATAATATTATTTATCAATTCCTTTTATCACAATAATGGATATATATATAACCATACTTCATTCCTCATTCACTTAAACAATTCCAATTCATAATTTCCGGACCTCAACCCATTTTGAGATCACACAAATTCCGAATTCAAATTAACCATTTAACTTCCCAAGTTAAATCTCAATTTCATCTTGAAATTTCCAATTCAGGTTGCTTGTTAAATTATTTAACTTTCCCAAAGTTAAATTTAATTTACTTAATCCAACCAACCTTACCCAATTTGGATTCCCCTTTCAAATTTTAAACTTCACATTAATAATCTTATAAGTTCAAAAACTTATCACCTTGGGTATCACATCTCATTCCAAATTTAAAACTCTAACATTTAGAGTTTATTTCAACCCATTTTTGATATTATGTATATCCCTTATCTATACATATTTATTTCCTTTACACACCAAATTATCCTTAAATTTTAAACCACCCTAGGTTTTTAATTCAAACAAATTCCTTTAAATTTCAAACAACTCCTGTTTGAATCAAGCTCTTTCATTTAAATAATATTATTTATTATTTCTTTATCACTTTGAAACAATTTTCAAATTCTGGGCTCATATTTAAAACTTCACAATTTATATCATCTTCAGTTCCAATTTATAAGTCATACTTACCTAAATGTTTTACTTCCCTAAAACATTTCATTTTGCTTACTCGTTAATACACATTTATTATTAAACACAATAATCATTTATGATAATAACCAAGATTATCATATCTGGAAACCAATTCATTATTATCTTATTCTGAAACTTTTCCCCAATTTCAAGATTTTATTTCAGTTTGAATCCATTTCAAACTTACCTTTATTTAATTTCAATTTGGTTGTATTTCTATTACCTCTTAATTTAATTCCAATAGTTTAACAACCAATTACCTTAATATTCATTAGAAAGAAATATTGCTTTATATACATATCAAAATATATTCTTATATAAAATCATTTAAAATCTTTATATATGAAAATAACAAGTACGCTCTCATATATATATACACACTCAACTCATTCTAGGGTACTATTGACCCTATCCTTAATGAGTGCACCCACCAGAGCCAAGGTTCTTGCTTAACATTTCAGCTCTGATACCAAATGTAACGACCCGGAATTTTCGATCCCGAAAATTCCAGATAGTTAGGGAAAAGAAGAAAGAGATAAAAGAAGAAGAAGAAATAGAAACACTAAAACACAGATTCTCACATTCGCAGCGGATAAAATATAATATCAAATAATATTCTGTACACAAAGAAAGATATATCAGTCAATTACATCTTAATACATCAGAGTTACAACATTCACAATCACTGGACAGTAAAATAACATGTCCCAGATAAATAACAATATATCATAGCGGAATACTCTCCATACGTTCCTACCATCCAGCTCGCATCCCGAGCTCCAAAACGTCCTTACTTGAAAATCTGTAATACTCGGTCTGACCCGAGCATTACATCAAAGTAACACCCGGGTCAGGCTGGAAACCAACGTGAGAAAACTCGTCTAACATAAAATACTAAAATATAAAATTTATTTTAAAACCCGGGGTAACTCATACCTCACAACGAGTTTTTAACTTGCCATAGTCAAATACACATCTTACACATGTATCTAAGCATTATTTCTCAGATTAAATGACCAAGTTTACATCATTTATTCCATTCTAGCCTATTTATTCAAAGTCAAATCCATAAAGAATTATTGTAGATTCCAAATCGAAGTGGTTTCGGGTATTTACAGATACCCGACCTCGGTCTCTTCGAATACAAGGTCATTATTAACCCAAGTTTAAGTGAAACCATTCAATTCATATTTAGAGTATCATATTCACAAGGTGATTTCATTACAAAAAGAAAATCCATATTATCTTAGTTCAACCCAACATATCGTCTCACACAGCATCACAAATCACATATCAGAAATATCAATCCAACACACAACATTCAATAACAATCAAACATCTTCAATTAAGATGAATAAATCATGTGGTTTTAAATTTATTAACCACATAATTACTTCCATTAGTAATCTTTAGTCAATGATTAATTATCATTAATTGCAATTGATTAAGTATTAATCACCTTCATTAATTAATCATTCCTTAATTAATTATCTTAATTAATTAATCCTTAATTGTTAATTAATTGACTCTTAATTACTTCTTAATTAATTAATAATTAATTACAAATTAATTAACTTAATTATTTATTAAATTAATCTTTAATATTAAATAATTAATTAAGTAATTACCTTTTAAGTAATTATATTAACAAAACCATCAATTATTTAATAAATCAAAAGACAAATTAATTACTTTGATTTTCTTTTTAAACCTTGTTAAATCATTATCCTTATACATTAGTTGCCTTAAAAGGTTAAGATTAGTTTAAACAATATTTTATCTTAATTCCTTTTAAATTACATTATTTATTAAACATAAATAACTTTATAAAAATATTGTATCAAAATTAAATAAACTAAAATTTAATTCCTTTAAAAACATCTTACTTAAGTCCTGAATTAATTTAAAACTTCAATCAAATCATCATTTGAAAACATAGTTTTAAAAGTGTTTAAAAGTTTGAAAATTTTTAAAGTAAAAACCGTTTTAAATATTAGGCTCGAGACCTGCTTCGAGTCACCCCCGAGACCATCTCCCATATGCTTCGAGTTCCATCAAAAATTTACCCATGTACTTAATTTTTTTTTTAAACTTTAAAATTTCTAAGTGTTTAGCCCTGCGCATTCGAAAATTCACTCGAGCCCAACTTCGAGCAAATACACGATACTCCCGAAGATCGCTTCGAGTCGAACCCTTCTTCCCCAATTTTTCACTGACACCAACCAACTTGCTGTGCACATGCACAAACGGGATCGCCACCGTTGGTCGAAGCTCCATCCTCCATCGAGTCGAAGACAACTCACTTGTACCCCACGAGCACCCAGAAACCCATCACGTCGACGATCATGCAAAAGAGTCATCTGACTCAAATCTGGGTCGAAGCTCGACCCACAAATCCACCTCGTATCGACGCCAAACATCACTAGAGGCCACGCGCTTTCGCCATGAGCTTCCCCTAATGACCACGCACCGCCACCAATCACCCCTGTCCAGTCCGATGCAACCTAGACACCGCCATTGCTTCGAGAAACAGTCGACAAAAACACAGGGTTAAAACCCTAGTTCGTCGATCTGCAAACACCACGATGATTTCAAAATTCGTTCAACAATTTTGTGATGACCCCAGACCACCATGCAAGCAATTGCCCTGATCGCGAGACGTACTTCGTCGCCGATCATAAGAATTCCATTAAAACCTGACTCACGTTCATCTTCCAATTTCTCATTGAATACGTTATTAAAAATTTTGATTTTGTTTTGAAAAATCATCAATTCTTAAAACATTTCGATGGATATGCTTAAAATCAGAAATGGTAACAATCGAATTTTCAGATATCTAAGGTTTGCCTGTATTTTCCAAATGTTACAGAAGAAGTTTAAATTTGTTTTGCCTAAATTTATTTTAAAAGCTCAAATCATGTTTATACACACAATCTTTATCAAAATTTAAAAGCCTAATAAGCTACAGGGAGGGAGAAATCACACTGCTAGTTCAATATATCAGATTTTCCAAGTTTACTCACCTGTTCAACAGAGGAAGCCTAGAATGATTAAAAGCAGGAGGTTGCCGATCTTTTGAAACTAGAAACTTGATCTTGCTTTAGAAAGAAATTTGGTTACGGGCTTTAGCTTTTGATCGAGTGGATGAAATAAAAGAGAACAAGGTAGTGGTATAATATGTATGGGAGTGAAGCATGATGGAAAAGCCAGGCTGGGATTTTTCTTCTTTTTCTTTTTTTTATTTTGATTTGATTCATATGCAGACCTGATTTTTGTTTTGTATGCTTGAGTTGATATTTTATGTGCTTGAGATGATGTATATTAAATGTTATGTCCCCATACTCATCTATATCTATATGCACTACTTTTATATTCTGTAAACATACTTTCTATACAACTTACTTGAATATTATTTCATATGAGCATATATACATGTATACATTTATATACCCATATATACTATTAACATCATAAAGCTTGCATTCGTTATATACAAACATATATATACATATTCATTTTGGATATTTTACCTTAGTTTTAAATGGTGGAGTTTTATATATTCATAAAATTTATTTTTCTATGAGGTTTGTTATATTCAAAGATTTATAATTAAATATTCATTATAGTTTTCAAACCAATTTATATATATCCAGATACTTTAATTATCTGAATTTTTATTGGTTCGACTTATAAAATCAGTAATTCAATAATTAAAATCAGTTAATCACCTGATAAATAGACATTAAAATCCGGGCTGACACATTATCTATCGTTTGAGTGTACTCACCGCATGTGGTGTAGTCACTTATTGTATATATTCCATCTTATTGAATATATATTTCCTTTTGAGCTATTTTCTTCTTATCTAATTTCGAGGACGAAATTCTTTTAAGTAGGGTAGAATGTAACGACCCAAAATTTAACCACCTCAAATTAAAACATTTAAAGTGATTCTAAATATAAAATATAAAAGGTTTTATTATTTAAATAATATTAGATAAGATTTGGAAATAGAAATATACATAAAGATAGTAACATTTGCTTATATCGACAAAAGTGACAAAATCCTGATTTCAGAAAAGTAAGTTTAAATGGTTTAATAAATTATTTTAATTTATTTTTGAGTGTTTATATTTTTAAATAAAATTATACAAATTTATTTTTAAATTTGGTTTACATAAATAAATAGTTTAACTAAAACGTCAAAATATGATCGTAGAACATTTTGTCAAAAATCAATGTTTTGTCGATTTAAAGTTGTCGCAACGTTGTTGCACCTTTATTTTAATATTCATGTAAACTTATATAAAAGTAGTAAGTATTAATTAAGTTGCTAATTAGGTTTACTTTTATTAAAACATAATTAGGAAATTCTAGAATATAATTAGGAAAAGTAAACTAATAAAAACAAAACATGTCAAATCAAAAGAAAAATCATTATTACTTTAAGTTTTCTTACTCCTTAAGTGATAAGGACATAAAGAAAAGATTTGATATGTGATGTTAAATGTTGAAAAGTAAGATTACTTTAAAAGTAAGTAAAGGGTATTTTGCTCTTTTGCAAATATAATATTTTAATCCAAAGTTTTTTCTAAGAATACACACCCACTTTCTCACTTCCTTCCGCACTTCTTCTTCTCAAAATTTCAAGCTTCTTCTCACTCTTTTAATGGCTTCCAACCTTAATAAAATAGTGCCAAAATTTATTCCAAAAATATACTAAAGAAATTAATCATCAAATCACCTTAAATATTCACCAAAACTCCTCCTCCTTCCTTCACAACCCACGACCCACTCCTTCACCATCTAGCCGAGCCAACCACCACCCCCTACCCAAGGCCGAGCCCAATCTCCCCTTGAAACTCACGGCCCAAAGCTCCAAAGGCTTCCACAAGCAAAGTCAAGCCATCTAGAAGTCTTAAAACAAGTGTTCGTGAGCTTTTGAGTTGAGTTAGAAAAACTATTTCAATTTAAAGTTAGTTCAATTCCAAACAAGGTGTGAACTCCTAATTTATATGTATATATTTAGTTGTGATGTTGTGATATGTTTGTTTGGATGTTTGGTTATGATATTGATTTCCATATGTTATTTATTGCATGAAAATATTGAAACAAGTCATGATATACACGATATTCATTCACACGGAAAACACTTTCCAAAATAAATTTATCGTCGATTTTATCGTATATTGAAACATTGAAATCGTCGATTTTATCGACGCGTTAAAGTAACGATTCGGAACACAGTCTCAAGATTTGACAAAACCAGTTCCATTGGATCCGTAATAGTATATTATTATCGGATTTTAAATTTCGTAGCGTTTGAATTTAGGGTTTTGGTCGTGCGATCTGAAAACGGCTAGAAATAATTTAATTGAATTGAATTTAAATTGTCGATTTGAAAAGCTATCTTCCACATACGATCAAATTCGGCCACGAGACATGTTACATTGGGTTCAGAATAGCGATATTACATTAGGAACGCCAGCGGCACACCTCAATATGAATTCGAGGTTTCCTTGTATATAATACGTGGTATTTTGAATGGATAATTAACAAATCAAATCAAAATCCAATCTCAGCCACCCTATATCTCTGATCGAGCCACCCTATCACTTCTTCCTTCATTAAAAACCGTGTTTCCCACTTTTCTTCTTTTAGAGAAATCGAATGAATCCAGTTAAAAAAATGCGAACAAAATAGTTTTAGAAGAAAGAAAAAATTTACACGCGAGTGGAGGGAGATAGGCGCGGCGACGTGGGTGTTTGGGCATGGATTGGTGCTCACGCGCGTATGCGATGGTGATGGAAGTGGCTGTTGTTATGGTGTTTGGAGGACCTGAGGTCGCGGCTGCGTGGAGTTTGCGATTTGTGACCGAGTTGGTGGGGGTGCGGCTACGTGTTGGGATTGCGGCATTAACGAGGTTGAGGAGGTGGGGGGTTCCAGTCGCAAGTTGGCTAGGGCTATCAATCAAAGAGGCGATAAGGGTTAGCCTGGCTTCGACGCTCGAGGCGGTGACATGATGATAAAGGTTGGTGGCTGCTGCTATCGAAGCTGGGGGTCGGTGCAAGCGAGTGTGGAGGGCGTGGGGGCTGTGTTAAGGCAGAGCCGAGGGGGATGGTGGCGAGGTGGAGTGAGCAATGTGGTTGTAGGTGATGGCGAGGCAGCGTGGTGGCCTGGGTTTCTACTATTGTGATTCGCATACGTGATGCTTAGGGTTAAGGTATAAATTTTTTAGTTAATGTTGTAGTTAATGTAGTTAATTATAAATCAAATGCTTATAATATGATAACTAATTCTTGCGAGGTCTAAATCAAAACAAAACAAGCGGCAACGGATTCGTACCGACGAATGCTACTTAACAAAATTAGTTTGGATTTTTTCGGAGTCAGCTGGGATTTTAGGAAAATTAAAATCTGAATGTTCGGCAAATAAAAATCAAGGTGAGTAAATCTCACTCATTTGGATTACTGTAATTAATTTTAAAATGATTAAAATTAATTTTTGGATGATTGGTTGAATTTATAAATTAATATCAGTTGGATGTTGTATTATTTATATTGCTATATATATTAGTAGTTGGATTTATTTCCTGCAGTTGGAGTGGATGAGACCCTATGCGCCCTGCATAAGAGCGGATAACCCTATATTACCGCGATGTCCCGCCTCGAAGTGTGATTGGTATTTTATGTTTTCTAACATCTATGGATGTAGGGAAACAGGTTGGAGGGATCCAACTGGATTCCTTAAAAATATATTAATTGTTCATATATATTGATATATGATGTGTGTGAATAAATCAGCTATAGATTTTGTTGTAATTGAATTTTGGATGTTATAGTAGCACTAGCCTTAATTTTGGTATTTTAAATACCATAAATATTATTTTTGAATTTTAAGAAATTACAAGGAGATTTTGAGTATAAAAATAATTATATCGAAAATTTGACTATTTAAAAAGAGATTGGTTGAATAAACGATAAATTTGAGTTTTGGTTGTACTTAACTATTCGTAAATTGTTTAATATATATTTTTTTAAAGCATTTATATAAGAGATTTTTAAATGATATCCGAAAATATAACAAGAAGTTGAAATCGATATTAAAAATAGATTGGCAGAATAAATAGAATTTATAAGGAGATGGATTTATAAAATGAAATTTTATAAATAAGATTTGTTTTTATAAACAAGTAAAACCCTAAGGAGTTATATAAAATTTATAAACCATGTTTATAAATAAGAGAAAACGATAGTAGTTGCTAAATTGGGAGTATAAAATTCATAGGGTGAATTTATATTAGAATATGAAAACAGGGTTGAGGAAAATAGTGGATACTATTTTTGAAAAGTAGAAATGGTTAGGAGAATTGGAATGAAATTGATGGGTTGTGAATCGAGAGGAATCTATAAATTAAGTGGTTATTGAGATTTTAAAAATATATTTTTATTTAGAAGTTAAGTTTGATTTTAAAAGGAAAATTTTATTTATTAATTAAATTAACTATGTAATTTAAACTAGTTAGTATTTGAATACTTCGGAAAGTGAATTTTTCAAATATTTAATATTAATGGAAATGAATTCTAATTTTTATAATCAGCTTTGGAAATTGATTAGTTTTATTTAAAATGAGTTGGAATTGAGTTATTGATGTTTTATTTAAAGAGTTTTTGATATTTTAAATAATTTCTTAAACATGTTTTGGAAAATAAATTACTATTCTTTAAAAATATTTATTATATATATAGAGATTTGGGAAGTGACTGGAATTGATTTATAAATGCTCTTGAGATTTATAAACGGAGTTTGTTTAACGGATATGATTTTTATAAGAGAAATCTTATAGTGGGGTTTTGGAAACTTAAGGAAAATTTTGAATTATTGAAATAAGAGAACTTTGGAAAATGAATTAGGATTCATAAAAGAGGTTAGAAATGGTAGTTGGAATTATAGACAAGTGAAATCGACTTGGGAAAAATTTAAAAGGAAGTTAATTAATGAATTCCGAAAACTTTCAGAATTCGTTAGAAGTGAGTTAAGAAATTTACAAATAAAATTTATAAAGGATTATGAGAAAATGGAAATAAATGGAATATTTTCCTAAGTATTGGAAAAAAAATGATTTTTGAGGAAAAATAGACTTATAAATATTTCCTAAGTATTGGACTGGAAGGATTTGAAATATTTTAATTACGAGATTTATTATTATAGGAATATTTTCAAAGTGTCGAATTATAAATGGGGTTGGAAGAAAATATTTCTAAATATTGAGATGGTTCAAAATTATCCTGTTAAGAATACAAGGATTTGAATTTGTTTCCAAACGTTGGAATACTGGAAGAGTTTTTGAATATATATCTGTGTAAAGATATTTTTAATAAATGTTTTGAATGATTTATAAAATAAGGCCTAGTGATTGCTTATGGATGTTATTTGATAGTTAAATAACCGACTATCAAATCTGGCCAAATTTGTTGATCGTTTCGAAGAGACCGGGATCGGATTTGCTTATCTGAAAACCACTTCAATCTGATTTGTGCGTTACGAATTGGGATATCGTGAAGATAATGAAGATGGAGATTCTGGAGATTCGGTTTGTTCAGACCCAGAACAACTTGTATGGATGAATGCTATCAGCACATTGTCATTGGAGGGCAATGAGCATTCTGAGTATAAATTCCTTGAAACATAATCATAGCCTCAAGCCTCATGAATCAGGAATGACAAAAACTGAGGAGATGCAGCAAGGCTAAGTGGGTCGCTCTGTATGTTATCACCTTTCTAGATACCCTTGATATATATTATAAATTATGGATATGTTTGTGCATGGAAAAGAGAGTGCTCGATTAGGGTGGGAACACTCGGAGTGATAACATATTCGGTACCATCCAGGTTAGGGGTAGGTGGGTCTTATGTTGGCAGGGGATCCAAGCAAGATTCTTTGTACATTTTTCTAGAGGTGTACTGTGGCGGGCGGTACCCAGTAGCCCAGTCATTGTATGGAATCCAATATCCACTATGAGCCTGTACGGTTTTGATTGTGCCCAACTATGCTGTAACGTGAGATGCAAGCATTTCACCTATTTTATAATTTACTTTCTATAGACACTATTATAATATCAGATGATTTTGATATAAAATGTTTTGGTTGTCGTAAGGTAAAAACCCGTCGTGTTTATTTGTGACGTGGTCTTACGAGATACCTTTGTTTTTCAAAGGATTTGAAAATATAATTAAATTCAAATTGAGTGTGTTTTCTCACGCTGGTTTTCCAAACTGACTCGGGTGTTATTTTATTATAATGCTCGGGTCAGACCGAGTATTACAGATTCAGGTTAGGATGCTATGGAGCTCAGGAGACGAGCTGGAGGATTTCTGTAACGACCTCGGATTTTAGTTTAATTTAAATTGATAATTAATTTAATTTTTGAATAAAAATTGTAAAATTAATTGTAAATTGATGCGAGTTTCCCCGAATTCAAACAAAATATGTGTTAAATCGTTTGAATTTAAATCTTGCATATATATGTGAATATACATGTATACGGACATATATGAGTAAATTTGAATATATGTGACGACCGCACATGACCCCTGCACCGAATCTAGAGATAGTGCGCTGTAAAGTGTGCCAGGCGACCATGGACGATTGTCAGGGTAGATTAAAAACAACAGAATCTATCGTATTACTCACAGCGCATGGACAAAATACAATAGAACATATGTATAGTGAAGCTTTACAGAACAAAATGACATCGTATAAAACTCCATAATAGTTGAATACAAGCATCCAAATAGCCAATACATCAAGCCTCACTACATGACACTCAGAGAATACAAAACAGCGGAACATCCAGTACATATAATAAGAAGAAGATAATATGCAACCCTCCAGCTCGTCTTCGATATCAGCATCGTGAGAAGAGAACAGCACCTGTCACCTGCTACCTAGTCTGCCCGTCCCAAAAATGGACGAACAGCCCAAGGCGATAAGAATTAAAACATAAAGCCTTGAGTCAGACAACAGTCTTAGTGAGCAGTAAATTAACTAACAACATACCAAAAGAGCATAAAGGAAAAGGAATAGGAATACAACCCTCCCACTCCACCTCTTTCTACAGTGATAGCCCCCAGACACATACTAAGCAGAAGCAACATAACAGAGCATACAATTTAAAGTAAAGTAATAATCATTCGAGTCAAGGGCGATGTTTTCCGAGTACCAAGGCCTAAATCAGATAAGCACCTAGAAAATACCGCTCTTGGGTCCGAATGACGATACAACCAAACATCCATGACTCTGGCTATCACTGTTATCATTGCTTCGATATCACCGTTAATTGAATGACCGGCACATTCTTTCAGCCGTCCGTCAAGGGCTAATGGAAACCCCGGTTCTAGACATAACTCCCGCACGTCGTCGCAACCCGTGCCTAGGACTATCGAATCTGCCCAGAGTACTCGACCATCAACAGTTGGTCGTTGGGACTATCGAATCTGCCCAAACGTACTCTTGCTTAGATCATGCTAGAACCTTCAACAACGATGCTATCCAAGCCTCCTAGTCATCCTCCTCGACGACTATTCTCATATCCGTTCATTATCCTCAACTCGAATCATATCACCGAGTTATCAACATGCTTGGAATGATCCCGTCTGGATTAGACCAAGTCTTCATCACATGATTGCTTCGCTTCATCACATCCTCGCAAAGCCTCATCTCAACATCACATCATCAAATCTATGCATAAGAGCTTCATCATCCCGCTACATATGCCACGAGCAGCTTTCCCAATTCAAGAGCCTTGCCCTTAGCTTTTGAATCGTCTTCGGTCTAAATCAAACCATCAATCATCTAATTCATAACAATCAATCAAATCAAACATTAATCCAAACAATTAAGCATTCAAATAAGATCTAAGTAGACAATTATCACAATAATGGCATTTTCGTAATTAAAGAGTTGAAAGTCCAATAAGCATGAAAACATGAATTATATCCCTACAAACTTGATGAATGAACTTGCATAGGTTAACATATGATAAAATGGATGTAACATCATCATGAACAATGGATCTATATGGATCTACACTTAGGACGAAGAAAATGCATGGAAATCACTATTTTAACACCAAAACGAGCCAACAATCTGATATACTCCTTTGGATCCGTGTGAGAGATAATCACCACTCACCAAATCACCTAAACAACCACAAATCTACACGCTTCAGATCTGGACAGCGAAGGATCGAGCTTGATCAATCACCAATCCGCTTCAAACGATGAAATCTCTCTAGAAAAGATGAAGATCTTCAACTTTAGCTCTTGGATCTTCGATCTTAATCTTCGATTTGGATGAAAGGAAGCACTAGATTAGAGTGGAGAAAAGAAGTGAAGAAGTGTAGAAGTCGAGCTCTCAAAATGGCAGCACTTCGTCGCTTCAAAATCCGGATCCCAAAAAGTGAGAAAAACCCATCCTATTTATAGCAGAAATTCCTTAAGTCGAAATTTGGTTATCTCCTTAAGTCGTTTCCGACTTACGACCTAAGCCCCCTACGACTTAACAAAACCCAGCGACCTAACAAGAACATCTGCGACCTAACAACTCAGGCGCTTCAACGACTTAAAGGCTTCGACTTAACTCCACCAGCCTACGACTTAAGAATGCGCGTGACCTACGACTTAGCACTTAGCAGAACCGCATCCATACGACCTATAGGCCCACGCGACTTAACAGCTCACAACTAAACACGGCTTACGACTTAAGAATCATGCGACCTAACACTTAAATTACCCTAGCGACCTAACAACTTACACTACAAAACAACTCACGCGACCTAGCACTTAGGCAAAACCCAGCGACCTAACAACTCACGCGACCTAACACTTATGCGACCTATCTCCTTAGGTCGCTAACACGGTATAGCTCCTTAGGTCGCTAACATGCTAACTCCTTAGGTCGCTAACACGCTAACTCCTTAGGTCGCTAACACCTTAACTCGCTAGAAACTCTAAAGTCTCCTCCTTTTAGGTCGTCTATGACCTAAACCCTTACCATCCATCACACGACCTAACTCCAAACCTTAAGGTCACCAACCCCAACATTCTTAGGTCGGTCACGACTTAGCTCTTAGGTCATTCTCGACCTAAGACTTAGACAAATTATGCCTAAAATCTAAACTGACTTGAAAATGCTAAAATTCCAGATTTTTGACGAACTTGTCGATCCGTAAAAATACGGGTCGTTACATTCTCTCCCCCTTAGGAATTTCGCCCCCGAAATTCCAAGCAATCATAGCAATTCAAAGACTATTCTGTACACCTACCATCCATAGCAATCAACAAACCATGCATCCAATTCTAGCTTAGCGTACAGAATTCTAAAACTAGAACAAGTTACAATATCGCGAGATGAGACGACACCTTAGGGCCATACCTTGAAGAGTTCAGGATGAGCTGCTTTCATCCTCTCTTCCACCTCCCACGTACAGTCGTTATCATCATCACTCCATTGTATCTTGAGCAACTTAACTATCTTCCTCCTAAGCTGTTTCGTGTCGGTTTCAACAACACGAAGCGGCTTACGAGGTCTTCTACCAACAGGATCAACTTCGAAATCTTCACAGCTATCAGCAGAAACCACTGTATTCGAGTCGTGCACATACTTCCGTAAATATGATACATGAAAAACATTGTGCACACCCGACATCTTCTCAGGTAACTCCAACCTATAGGCGAGCTTTCCAATTCGCTCGATGATCGGGAATGGTCCAACAAATCTCGGAGTCAATTTTCCTTTCCTCCCGAATCGGATAACATTCTTCAGTGGAGAAATCTTCACAAAAACCATATCTCCTACGTCGAATTCCAAATCCTTTCGACGCTTATCGCATAACTTTTCTGACGGTCTTGGGCTGCCTTCATTCGTTGCCGAATGATCTCTATACAATCTGAAGTTGTCGAATCATCTCTGGCCCAAGTATCAACTTTTCTCCAGTCTCTAACCAACATGTCAGAGAGTTACACGGTCTTCCATACAATACCTCATACGGTGCCATACCAATGCTTGACTGGTAACTGTTGTTGTATGCAAACTCCACCAAATGAAGGTGATCTTCCCATGATCCTCCGAAATCCAAAACACAAGCTCTGAGGAGATCTTCCAAAACCCGATTAACTCTCCCGGTCTGACCATCTGTTTGAGGGTGATAAGCTGTACTCAAACACAACTCAGTCCCCAAAACTTCTTGGAAGCTCTTCCAAAATCCACTAGTGAACAATGGGTCTCGATCGCTCACTATACTCTTCGGAATACCATGGAATCGAACTATCCACTTAACATACAACTCAGCCAACTTTGATGCAGTCCTAGTCGATCGAACAGGAATGAATCTTGCACTCTTGGTCAAACGATCAACGATAACCCAAATCCCTTCATTTCCCGTTCTGGTTCTAGGCAATCCATCAATAAAATCCATCGATATCTGCTCCCACTTCATGTAGGAACTTCTAATGGCTGAAGCAATCCACTTGGCTTCTTCTGTTCGGCTTTTACCAACTGGCAGTTCATACACTTGGAAATAAAATTTCCAACATCCTTCTTCATGCCTTCCTAGTAGTAGGTTCTCTTCATATCCCGATACATCTTATTTCCACCTGGATGAATTATTAGCTTCGAGCGATGACTTTCCTTCAGAACTTCACTCCTCAATTCATCTATATCGGGAACAACTAGTCGTCCTTGCTTCCGAAGCCAACCCTCTCGATCGACCTCGAATCCTTTATCCTTTTCTGGATCCAATCCAGATTCCAATTCACGGATAATCTTGACAAGCATATCATCTCGCTTTTGGCCCTCGCCAATCCTTTCCACAAGAGTGGGTCTTATTGATAAGTTTGCCAACATCTCAGGTTCCAATTCGCATCTGGGCCTGAAGTCAAATCCAGCTAAATACTCGAGACTCTTCCATTCTGAAAACATGACTCCCAATCCTGCATGTCTTCGACTTAACGCATCTGCCACTGCGTTACCTTTTCCCGGAGTATAAGCTATACCAAAATCATATGATGCCAAAAACTCTAGCCAACGTTGCTGCCGAAGATTCAAATCCTTTTGGGAGAAACGATATTTCAACGACTTATGATCCGTAAACAACTCGAATCGAACTCCCAACAGATAATGTCTCCACATCTTCAGAGCAAATACAATCGCCGCTAACTCCAAATCATGAGTCGGGTAATTCCTTTCATGCGGCTTCAGTTGTCGACTTGCATACGCAACAACTTTATCCCTCTGCATCAGCACTGCTCCAAGTCCAGTACCACATGCGTCGGTGTAAACCACCATCTCATCATTCCCACTTGGAATAGTCAAAACAGGAGCACTCGTCAATCGCTCTTTCAGGATTCCGAAAGCTTGCTCACACTTATCATCCCAACCGAACACTTGGTTCTTTTTCGTCAATCCTGTTAACGGTGCAGCTACCTTGGAGAAGTCTTTGATAAACCATCGATAATATCCTGCTAATCTAAGAAAACTTCTCACATCAGATGCATTCTTAGGTCTAACCCAATCCTGGATTGCTGCCACCTTAGCGGGATCAACCGCTATTCCACTTCCAGAAATCACATGGCCTAAGAACCTCATTTCACTCTTCCAGAAGTGACACTTCGAAAACTTAGCCTTCAGCTGATGTTTCCGTAAGATCTCCAAAACGATACGCAGGTGCGTCTTGTGCTCTTCTTCCGTTCTGGAATAAATCAGAATATCATCCACGAACACAAGTACAAACTTGTTCAACTGATCTCTGAACACTCTATTCATAAGATCCACAAAATATGCTGGCGCGTTAGTCAATCCAAACGGCATTACCAGCCACTCAAAGAAACCAGATGGTGTCCTAAAAGCAGTCTTCGGCACACTATCCTTAGCCACTCTCAACTGGTGAAATCCCGTTGCTAAATCCATCTGAGAAAACACCTTGGCTTCGTGAAGCTGATCAAACAAGTCATCTATTCTCGGCAATGGATACTTGTTCTTCTTAGTCACCTTATTCAGCTCACGATAATCCACACACAATCTCAATGATCCATCTGCCTTGGTTGCGAACACAACTGGTGCACCCCATTCGGACACACTACGCCGAATGAATCCTTTCTGCAAAAGATCATCAACTTGCACCCTCAACTCCTGCTGTTCTCTAGGCACCATCCGCCTGAGAGGCATCACAACAGGTCTGGCTCCTTCAACTAGATCTATACGAAACTCGATCTCTCTATGCGGCGGCAACCCTTTGACTTCGTCAAAGACATCCTCGAATCCATTTGCGATTGGCAGTAAAGACAGTCCATCCCGTGGAACAACTAGCAAATACATGAAGCTCATGAAGACACCTTCCTCATGCTTACATCGTATCACAATCTTTCGCCCCTCCACATTCTCGACTGTCACCTCCAGCCTCTCACAATCAACCTTAGCCGCATACTTCCTAAGCCAGTCCATACCCAAAATAATTCCGAACCCCGCAAAGTTCAGAACAAAGCAATCACAAACAAAAGAACAACCATGACTCGATACAACTAGACCACGGCATAACATACACAAACAAGACGAACCCCCAACTGGATTAGTCACAACCAATGGCCTATCAACAATATCCGGTTCCAAACCTAACCGGTCTACGAGTTCATTACAAACAAACGAATGCGACGCTCCAGTATCAAACAGAACTCTAACTGGAACACCACATAGGAAAAGAGTACCTTGAACAACCACACTCTTTCCTTTCTCTTCAGCAGTAGGAGCTTTCGAGGATGACGGAACAGTTCCCAAAGCATAAGCTTGCACAATCTGCTTGTCCTTCCTCGGTTCTGGACAATTATTCCTGATGTGCCCTGGCTTGTCACAGTTGTGACACTTCATCGGTGCCTTCGGATTCTTACAATCCTTCGAGAAATGGCCCTTCTGCTGACAATTGTAGCAAGTCACCTCGCCTTTCGGCTTCTTCTGGCCATCCTTACTCTTCTGCTGCTGCTGCTGCTTCCTCTTCTTGTTTCCACCCTGCTGGGGTTTAGACTCTTCCCTGGTCACAGCAACAACAGATCCTTCCTTAGGAAACAGACTCTCATGCCTAAGAGCTTTCTCCACAAGCTTCTCAAATGAATCGTCCAAATGATCCACCAACTGTCTCCCAAGATAACTGTCCAAGCCTGTCACAAACTTCTCATTCTTCCGATAAGCAGACTCAATATACGACCGGGCATACTTGGACAAAGCTTCGAACTCAGAAACATACTCCAGAACTGATCTTCCACCTTGCTTGAGCTCCACAAACCTCTTGAACAGAACAGACTTCTGAGCTGTAGAAATGAACTTAGCTTCAAATCTAGCTTGGAATTGCTCCCAAGTAATCTCTTCCTCCGCAGTATTGATGGTAATAGAGTTCCACCAATCAGAGGCTCTCCCTTGAAGCTGCCTTGATGCCAACTTCCTCTTAGTTGCATCATCAATTCCCAAATCACCAAAGATCCTTCTACAAGCATCTATCCATCTCTGGACTTCGATAGTTGATTCTGTTCCCAAGAAAACCTTTCCTCCAAGAGCAGTATAGTCCTTGCACAACTTAGCAAAATCCATTGGTTTCGGAGCTTGGACTTGAACTCCAACATCTATTGCTGCCCCCGGAACTGGTATCCTTCTCATGATCGAAGTCATCATAGCTTCGAACATAGCTGCATAATTAGCAGTCTCTTCAGTAGCACGGCCTTCCCTAGCAGCTGGTCTCCCCCTTCGATTCATTCTCAATATCTATAAAAAGGAATGATTAGAACATCTAGAGAAACAACTGCATAAAGGACTCAAACTCTACTAAGCTACTATATTATATATAGTATTCATCCATCAAAATACAATTACGTCTCTCATACTTAGTTATGTCAGCGAGCGTTGGGTAAAATCGATTAACCAATGCTCTGATACCAAATGTGACGACCGCCCATGA
The DNA here is from genome assembly GCA_030737815.1 of Allium fistulosum. NCBI lineage: Eukaryota > Viridiplantae > Streptophyta > Magnoliopsida > Asparagales > Amaryllidaceae > Allium > Allium fistulosum. The sequence continues at coordinate 282,569,615 of CM060904.1, read as the reverse complement.
CCCCTGCACCGAATCTAGAGATAGTGCGCTGTAAAGTGTGCCAGGCGACCATGGACGATTGTCAGGGTAGATTAAAAACAACAGAATCTATCGTATTACTCACAGCGCATGGACAAAATACAATAGAACATATGTATAGTGAAGCTTTACAGAACAAAATGACATCGTATAAAACTCCATAATAGTTGAATACAAGCATCCAAATAGCCAATACATCAAGCCTCACTACATGACACTCAGAGAATACAAAACAGCGGAACATCCAGTACATATAATAAGAAGAAGATAATATGCAACCCTCCAGCTCGTCTTCGATATCAGCATCATGAGAAGAGAACAGCACCTGTCACCTGCTACCTAGTCTGCCCGTCCCAAAAATGGACGAACAACCCAAGGCGATAAGAATTAAAACATAAAGCCTTGAGTCAGACAACAGTCTTAGTGAGCAGTAAATTAACTAACAACATACCAAAAGAGCATAAAGGAAAAGGAATAGGAATACAACCCTCCCACTCCACCTCTTTCTACAGTGATAGCCCCCAGACACACACTAAGTAGAAGCAACATAACAGAGCATACAATTTAAAGTAAAGTAATAATCATTCGAGTCAAGGGCGATGTTTTCCGAGTACCAAGGCCTAAATCAGATAAGCACCCAGAAAATACCGCTCTTGGGTCCGAATGACGATACAACCAAACATCCATGACTCTGGCTATCACTGTTATCATTGCTTCGATATCACCGTTAATTGAATGACCGACACATTCTTTCAGCCGTCCGTCAAGGGCTAATGGAAACCCCGGTTCTAGACATAACTCCTGCACGTCGTCGCAACCCGTGCCTAGGACTATCGAATCTGCCCAGAGTACTCGACCATCAACAGTTGGTCGTTGGGACTATCGAATCTGCCCAAACGTACTCTTGCTTAGAGCATGCTAGAACCTTCAACAACGATGCTATCCAAGCCTCCTAGTCATCCTCCTCGACGACTATTCTCATATCCGTTCATTATCCTCAACTCGAATCATATCACCGAGTTATCAACATGCTTGGAATGATCCCGTCTGGATTAGACCAAGTCTTCATCACATGATTGCTTCGCTTCATCACATCCTCGCAAAGCCTCATCTCAACATCACATCATCAAATCTATGCATAAGAGCTTCATCATCCCGCTACATATGCCACGAGCAGCTTTCCCAATTCAAGAGCCTTTCCCTTAGCTTTTGAATCGTCTTCGGTCTAAATCAAACCATCAATCATCTAATTCATAACAATCAATCAAATCAAACATTAATCCAAACAATTAAGCATTCAAATAAGATCTAAGTAGACAATTATCACAATAATGGCATTTTCGTAATTAAAGAGTTGAAAGTCCAATAAGCATGAAAACATGAATTATATCCCTACAAACTTGATGAATGAACTTGCATAGGTTAACATATGATAAAATGGATGTAACATCATCATGAACAATGGATCTATATGGATCTACACTTAGGACGAAGAAAATGCATGGAAATCACTATTTTAACACCAAAACGAGCCAACAATCCGATATACTCCTTTGGATCCGTGTGAGAGATAATCACCACTCACCAAATCACCTAAACAACCACAAATCTACATGCTTCAGATCTGGACAGCGAAGGATCGAGCTTGATCAATCACCAATCCGCTTCAAACGATGAAATCTCTCTAGAAAAGATGAAGATCTTCAACTTTAGCTCTTGGATCTTCGATCTTAATCTTCGATTTGGATGAAAGGAAGCACTAGATTAGAGTGGAGAAAAGAAGTGAAGAAGTGTAGAAGTCGAGCTCTCAAAATGGCAGCACTTCGTCGCTTCAAAATCCGGATCCCAAAAAGTGAGAAAAACCCATCCTATTTATAGCTGAAATTCCTTAAGTCGAAATTTGGTTATCTCCTTAAGTCATTTCCGACTTACGACCTAAGCCCCCTACGACTTAACAAAACCCAGCGACCTAACAAGAACATCTGCGACCTAACAACTCAGGCGCTTCAACGACTTAAAGGCTTCGACTTAACTCCACCAGCCTACGACTTAAGAATGCGCGTGACCTACGACTTAGCACTTAGCAGAACCGCATCCATACGACCTATAGGCCCACGCGACTTAACAGCTCACAACTAAACACGGCTTACGACTTAAGAATCATGCGACCTAACACTTAAATTACCCTAGCGACCTAACAACTTACACTACAAAACAACTCACGCGACCTAGCACTTAGGCAAAACCCAGCGACCTAACAACTCACGCGACCTAACACTTATGCGACCTATCTCCTTAGGTCGCTAACACGGTATAGCTCCTTAGGTCGCTAACACGCTAACTCCTTAGGTCGCTAACACGCTAACTCCTTAGGTCGCTAACACGCTAACTCCTTAGGTCGCTAACACCTTAACTCGCCAGAAACTCTAAAGTCTCCTCCTTTTAGGTCGTCTACGACCTAAACCCTTACCATCCATCACACGACCTAACTCCAAACCTTAAGGTCACCAACCCCAACATTCTTAGGTCGGTCACGACTTAGCTCTTAGGTCGTTCTCGACCTAAGACTTAGACAAATTATGCCTAAAATCTGAACTGACTTGAAAATGCTAAAATTCCAGATTTTTGATGAACTTGTCGATCCGTAAAAATACGAGTCGTTACAATATATATGTATATATTTGGTTTGAATTTAAATCTTAAATAAATGGGTTGGAAATAAATATAAAAATAAGACTTTGGACACAAGGAAATAAATAAATGATTTAAACTTAGAATTGATGGTTAATAATGATTTGAATTTATAAAATAAATATAAGACAATGTATATTAAAGTAAAATAATAATAATAAATATTTAAACTATGAAATATAAATTAAACACATTAGCAAATTCTAACAACATATTAACAATAGAACTTCATTTATATCTCTAAGAAATAAGGCTAAAGCAAAGCAAAAATATATTCAAGTAAAAGGATAAGTGTAAACAAGGAAAAAAATATGAATTGGCTAAAGCAAACAAAGTCAGGTTGTACAAGAAAGAAATATATGCAAGACAAATTAATTATGTACAAAACAAATAAAGTATAAAAATGAAACAAGTAAATATGTATGTGTAGTAGTATGCAAGACAAGAAGATACATAATCAAGTGTGAACAAGACAAGTATAATAGTTGCCAGCACAAATTATATCATCTCAGCCGAGTTGAAGTAATGCAAAGCAAAAGAAAATGTAAATATCACAAGTACGGAGACATGAAGTACTTAGTAATTAATGCAAGATCTCTCTAACACACCAAAGTCAATTCGAAAATGTACAAAATGTTTCAGCCTCCAAGATCTTGCCTGGTAAACAAAAAAAATAAAAAAAAAATAAAAAATCTTTGGTGTTGTACAAGCAAAATATCACCCTGTTGTACAAACATTATAATATCACCTGTACAAACATATATCATCTGTAAACTTCTCTTTTCTATATATCAAGCCTCTCATCATCACTTCGTTCCTTCAAAGTTAAGAAAAACTGAAGTGAATATCAACTAAAACTTAAACAAAAATTCAACTACAAACAACAATACACTAAATATAAATCGGAGATCAAAGAAGAAGTTTCAGCAAGCCTGTTTCAATTTAGAGAAGCAACTCTGTTCATTTTTCTAGAATCTAAGGTGAGTAAACCCCTCTTCTAAAAAGCTCAAAACCATTTTATCTGTGATGCCTCTAATGATGGAAGAGATAGTTGTCTTGAAATGTTTTGTTATAAATGTGAATGCATTTAAAAATGCCTGTGCATGTTTGTATAAATGAATATATATCACTCTGTTAGTGTTACAGGCTCCAATCCATTAAAAACAAATTCAATTGCTCCCTATATAATCCAATTTAGACTTTGATTTCTAAATGAAAAATGATCCTAAGGCTGTAACATCATTTTTAAAAATAAATTCAAGTATTTAAATTAAGTAATTATCTCGAAAATAATAAATTACAGTGTTGATCATATATATGTCAGAAATCAAATGTTTGGATTTCAAGTTTTGATCATAGGATCAGATTCGTTGTACAAAATAATGATTTTTAAAAGAAATTTCACGATTTTTAAGTTTATAAATATCGAGAAATTTTGAGTTGAACAAATAAGGGTTTTCCATTGATTGCCGACGATCGGCGAGATTTGGTGGGTCGTGCTTCGGGCTGAAGGTAGCATGGAGATTTGGGAATGGAGGAAAAATAGTGCGGTGGTGGTCAGAGGGTTGTGGTGGCGGCGGCGAGTTCGTAATGTCTGTAGACCTAATTTTGTCGAAGTTAAGTAATTCGTCTCGTTCGTCGTCTAGAAGTGATCGAGTTGCTTGGGGTTTTGGGATATGGAAGCGTGGTGGTTGAAGAAGTGGTGTCCGGAGTCGTATGATTTCTGGTGGAGTAGATCGTCGGCGTCGAGGCGAAATTTGGATGGTAGTTGGGTTCTAGTTTCTGCCGATCTGCTCATTTCAATTTCGTGGGTGATATCATCGATCTGGGTGTTTGGGAGGCCGGTGGAGGTTGTCGTCGATGTATTGACGATCGGAGTTTGCGTCAGAGATGGCCAGCTTGCTTGTACATGTGCATGGCATATCCATTGTGTCAGGATTAAAGCAGAGGGAAGAGAAGAAGAAAGCTCGGTGGAAACTCGAAGTATCCTTCGGGAAAACTGGGTGCATACTCGAGCATTAGTTCGAGTGTTTTTGTGTTTTACCGGGTAATAAAAACCTAAACAAAATTTAAGTTTTAAAATGAAATTTTTGGGAGGCACTCGGGTTGTTTGGGGGAAAACTCGAAGTATTCAGGCATTTTTCTCGGGTGTGACTCAAAGTGGGTCTCGGGTATGATATACAAAACAGTCTTTACTTTTTAAAAATAAAATCTAAACTTTCAAACATTTTAATCCATGTTTTCAAATAATGATTAAGATTAAAGTTTGAATTAATTAAAGTCTATTAATTTATAATTAAGGGTTAATTAATTAAGAATTAAGGAAAGATTAATTTATCAAGGTAATTAATTTAATTAAATGATTAATGAAAGGTTAATTAATTAATAATTGAGATTTATTAATTAATGATTAAGGAATGAATTAAGGGTAATTAATTTATTATTAAAAGTTAATTAATAATGGATTAAAGGATAATTAATAAATGATTAAAGATTAATTAATTAATCAAAGGATAATTAATTCAAATGGTTTGTAATTAACGATTAATTAACCAGGATTAGTAATTTATTCATAGAAATTAATCTGATTTAAATCAATCAGATAATTAAATTGATCTTACCTACGGATGTTTGGATTGTATTGAATGGTTGGATTGTTGATATCCCTGATACGTGATGCTTTGTGATATATTCTGATTTGTGTGTGATCTGTACTGTAATTTATTATCTGTGACATATATCTATCTGTGATCTGTGTATGAAAGATAAGTGTTATAGTTTATACCGCTTATCAAATATATTGTTGTATTTGAATCTGTGATGATTGAATGATGTTGCACTACTGTGTTAAACCCCTGGACCACACTTTTACACACACAAATATGGATTTCACAAGGAAATCGGTTAAGTCACAGATGATTTAAATTTAATATTTTTGGAATTGAAATTTTAATTTCAATTGATTTTGGAAATGAATTTGGGTTAAATGGAAAGCTTTTAAAAAGGAGTTTTTAAGATAAAAGTTATTTTGAATAACTTGATAAAGTCAATTTAAATAATTTAATTTGAGTTTGAATTTAAAATTTGGAATTGAATTCCATGTTTGAAAATTATGGTTAAAAGATGTTATAAATGTGTTCATATGAATTTAAACCATTTTTAAAATTATAATTTTCAGAATTTGAATTTAACCTAAGAACTTTAACTCGTATAAATGAATCAGATATTCCGAAATGAAAACTAATTGTTTTCAAATAATAAAAGCTTCCATATAAGAAATGAAATTCCAATTTAATTAAAGGAATTTCAAGTTTGAAATAAAAATGGTTTTCCAAATTATGAATAAATCTTTGTGAAAGATTGTTGAACTTTGTTTTGAAATTGGAAAGATGTACCTTTTGTATAAAAGGTCAAAATGGAATTGTTTTGAAAGCTATTAGTTAAATCTTTTTTTTAAAGATTGGACGAGTTAAATCCAAATTGAAATGGAAATCTATGAATGGATCTTTGTGAAACTGGGTGAACTTTGTGAATTGAATCTTTTTGTTTAAAAGATTGAAAATGGTAATGTGTTTAAACCATTTGAAGAGAAGTTTTGGGTAATAAGTTGTGACTTAATTAAAATCCCATATCCATATGTTTTTTAAATATGCGCTCGTTATTCGGTTTAGCCAGGAGAGGACCTTTGTGTCATATAACCCATTCCGAATAATGATACGACGTTATGGATAGCATTTGAAGACCGGTGGTGAAGACCGGATATTTTCGAAAATGAAAGGACAACTCGTCGAATGTCTCTGCATCGACTGGTCCCCGGTATAGAGATTTGATCACCCTTTGTGATGGGAAGTCCGGACGTGATTAGAAATTATCCGGATTTGCAAGGGCTTCTTTGGAAGTGCCTTCGGTTCTGTTCGAACCCGGAACAGACTTGTATGGTTACATGTCTGACATTACATTTTGAGATATAAAGCTGATTTCTTTCAAATACATTTCTGTTGGTGGCGGAGAATTTATTCTCTTAGCTTAACACCCTTCTCTGAGACGTACGAGCTCAGAGGTTATGTAGTTGAAGGTTATCAGTGATATACTCCCAATTTGGTAGTGTGGCATGCTGAGTGCTGCTGTGTGTTGATCATTTATTGATCATTTGTGATCAAAGCATGGCTTTGTGGAAAAAGCGTAGCTTTGTGGACGAGACTTCGTCGAGCCTCACAACCCGGTAATGGTCGAAACAGGAATGTTGCGGCAAGGTTTTTAGGGGTCGCGCCCCTAGGGTATGTCATTTCCTTCTGGATAAAAGGTGATATCATGGTATGGAGCCCAGATATTTTACCTATGTTGATGCTGCAAATTTATTATACTTTGTGGTTGCTGCTTTGTGGTTGAGGATCCTCGGATAAAGGTCGGTAACGACCAGGGGATGACATAGCTTGTGTGTTAGCTACCTAGTTACAGTTGTACAGGGTGAGGTAGCATCGGCCTTGTGTTAGCAGAGATCCAGTTAGGTTCTCGGGGACGTCCTTCCAGAGGCGTTCCATTTCGGTGTAAGGAAGTTCCTTAGCCTGACCATTTGTTGGAAAATCTAAAGAAACAATACGTACTTTGTACGGTTTTAGTTGTATAACCTGCTATGGAATGTGGCGGTAACCTGCTATTGAACATAGTAGCTATAGTAGGCATAGTTCGGAATGTCTATGCTGGCTAAGATTAATATTATACTTTCGAAATGTTTTCCACTATGCACTAATAATAATATCCAATGATTTTGCGTAGTAAGCATGTTTGACTATCATAAGAAGAAATTTCCTCCAATTCTGCGTTTGCATTGTGTGTGTGGCGGGAGGTCTTATGGTAGTTTCATTTTCCAAAAAGCATTGCGGATTTCAATCTTTAAAATCTTTTTGTTGTTGTTTTAAAGATAAACTGTTTTTGTTGCTCACACCAGTCCCATGACTGACCTGGAGTTTATTGTTCCCTTCCTAAACTCTAGGTGCCCATCATTTTCCACACGGGCACTCTAGAGTTGGGTTTCTCAGATATTCATGTTTAGTAGATTATCTGGAACTGGTTCAGTTCGTGGAGTTCAGGACTGCACTTGCTTCTCTTTGTGGTTCAAGCTTAACATTGGAGTGGTTGGAGTCAGTCTCTCTGACTGATCATTTGGAGTTATCAGTTCTGTTATTTCCGCTGTATCATTATTTATCTCTGATATTCTTGTATCATATTGATATCATTGTTGTATATCATTCTGGATATTGTATTCATTGGATTTGTATATGATATCATCTATTTTCTTTCTTCCGTTGTGTTGTTATACTTAATGGTGTTATAAGCTCCGGCATGACTCGAATTTCAATGATTGAATCTGCGGCATTTTGAGTACAAGTGAAGTACGGGTGCCGATTTTCGAACGCTGGATTTTAGATCGTGACAATTTAAGTCGTATATCATGTACTTGATTATATTCTGCTGTGTGTGTAGACTGTATAGTCAGTACTGGTGAGGACAAGTTATAATAACTGTCCATATTGATGTATTGATTGTTGTACTCTGATGATTGTATGTATATTAACAGTTATAGTTTCTTTTGTATAAATCTATTATTATATATTATATTTTGTTCCGCTGCGATTGTGAGATTCTATGTGTTGTTTCTGTTTTTTCTATTATTTTCTTCTTCACCCCTAATGATTTGTATTTCCGTTCAATTTGAGTTGGACGCGAGTGATTTATTGTCGACTCGAAGTGTAACGAGATCCAGGCCATTACAAATGTGCATTTGATGTTATATAATTTTTTATTTTTGTTATTTAGGTATGTTTATAGATAATTATGGATTGACCTACTTATTTATATTGTTTATATGTAACAACCCGTAAATTTTAGATAATTTAATTTGTTAATTTAATGAATCTTGTTATTTAATATTGGAAGAAATAAAAAGTTGTAATGTAATAATGAAATGAAAACTAAAATGCAAGGTAAACAAAGTTAATTAAAGTTAATTATTGATAAACTGAATGAAATTCCAATCAATTGAAATGACTCAAAGGTTATAACTTGGTTGTAAAATGAATATAAGAAAAACAAGTGTAAATATTGAATCAATTGATGGATCGGTATATAATTAATGGTAAGTGAATAAAATTGGTGTTATGTAAGTATTTATAACCTTTGTTTGGAAGTAATAAACTTATAGTGTAATTAAAAGTTAACGGTAACAATTATTGTATGTTACCTATTTATTTAGCTTGTTAATTTAAATTGGAAATAAATTTCAATAAATGTAATTAAATATTATGTTAATGTATATTAAGTTAATATTTGGAAATAATGTTAATTTTATTCATATTATGACATTTGGTTGAATAAAAAGAATGGAAATAAAGATTTATCAATTTATTGGAATTTAAAACTATAATGATTGGATTAATTGAAAATAAATGAAATTAAATATTTAAATATTACGTAAATGGAGATTAGGATAAAATTTGAGAATATTAATGTAATAAATCATGAACCAATGTTAATTTTATCCATTTGATAATAAGGGATTGAATAATAGGATGAAAGTCAATTAAATGGAATTATTGAAAATTTAATTTGAGATTGCTGAAATTTTTGAATTGGAAGTAAACATGAGAATTAGTGGAATGATTAACATGGGGTTAACATGGAAAATTTGTTTTAAATTGTTATAAATGTCTAAGTAATCAAAATTGATAAAACTTGTCAATTATAGAATCAGAATTGAAAAAGTGATTTAATTAATTAATTATTAATTTATTTAATTAACAGAAATATAACCATTTTGGCCACTGACTTGGATTTTGACGAAACCATTTTCATCGGATCTGTAACGGTGAATTATTGTTGGATTTCAAGTTTCGTAGCGATCAGACTTGTCATTTGATCGTATGGACTCGAAACGCCTTGAAATCAATTTAATTGAAATCAATTTGAAATAAGCTGATTTTATCATAACTTCTTCATACGATAGAATTAGGATTTGAAACCTGTTCCATTGAATTAAAAAAATTTGAAACCATCTATTTTGATATATGGGATGACCCATTTTCGTTCCGGAGTCGAAACAGGCTTTCCGGGTCATTTATCGTTCAACTTTCAATCCAAATCAATCTGGTCAATTCTAATTTCAGCTTTTGTCTATAAATATCCTGTTATAAACCCTAGTTATCTCTTATTCTATTTGTCTGTATGTACATCTCTTCCTCAGCTCCTCTTTCTAATGGCAGACAAATCAAAAACCCTAATTCCCCAATTGCAAAGTTCAATTCAATTTCAACATCAAAAATTCAAACTCCTCAAACTTCATCGAATTATATATCTATTCAAAGCTCTTGACGAGCGCAACCCAAATCCGTGATTTGTTTTTCGATTCGAGTCACAGTTTAACATGAAATCGACCATTTATCCACGGCCGTCCATAGGTGGTCGATGGATTTGACGATGGATCGTCGATCTTAGGACGATCGGGAAGTGGCTGCGTGTGGGGGACGCAGTGCTGGGTTCATCGGCACGGTTACGTCGAGTCATCGATGTGGAAAATCGCCGTAGCTTGGGTTACAATGGAGTGGCAGCGTTCGGTCTAGGGGTCGTCGGAGTTCGTGCGACGTCGGGCAGTGGTGCGGCCAGGGACGCGCAGTCGAACGGCGTTGGTGGATCGGCGGTCAGGTGAGTGGTTAGGCGAGTGTTCGTGGTCAAAGGTAAGAGGTGATGGCGGCTTTTGTTTGAGCGATGAATGAAGTTAGGGTTCACGTTTGAATAGTAATCTGCGTGAAGAGGGGGACATGGGCCTGTGACGTGTCAGGTGAAGGTTTTTTTTTATATTAATTTTATTTAATTTCAATTTCAACTTGTTCTAATCGGCATAACTTTCCCATACGAGGTCCGATTTACGCGCGGTTTGATCCACTGGGATCGTATCGAAATTCCTGACACTTTGACACTAGTTTGGACGAATTCTAAGACAGTTCAAATTTTGGGTTTAAATTGGATTTAAATTCGATTTAAATTCAAAAAGGTGAGTGTTTTAACCCACTCACAACTTCTAAAATTTGTTATGTTTGTTAAATTAAATATATGATGTGATTAGAAATTTATTAATGGTTGCTTAATATATTTTGAATCATCATCTCAGTTAATTTGAATTTATTTGAATTAAATCGTTATTTAATTTATTATTGAATATAAATTGCCAGTTAAATACTTGTTTTTGATTATCAATTCTATATTGATATTTATTGATTGATTTGGATGATGATTGTAATGGATGTTGATTGTTGATATTGGATGAATGGATGTTGTATTTATATCGTTATAAACTGCAAGTTCACTATGGTTTGAAATGATACATACCCGAATGATCTATAGATTAGGGAAAAATCGTTATGCGTTGAAATGATAGACTCAAGCGATTTTATGGATTTTATTATTATTTCGGGATTGCGATTTGAAATGATATAACCGTAACATTGTAAATTGTGGATTGAAATGATAAATATCTATATCACTTGACCCTAGGGTAGAGAATTATATACGGACACCGAATTGGTTAAATTAAATGATTTTAAAGCTTTAAATTTTTGAATCCTTTTAAATGATATTTTGAAATAAAAATTGATTTATACGAATTGAATTATTATCGAAATTCAAGTTTATGATAAAAATTGAAATTGGTTTAAAGGTATTGTTAAAAGGATTTAACTGAAATTTCAAAGTTTAATTTGGAAAAAAAAAGTGAAATTTGTCAGAATTGAATTATTTTAAGTTGTTAGAAATATAACTTTGAAATATATTGAATTTGGAGTAATTTAAATTGATATTTCGAACATGGATTGGAGGCGATATTGAATTAAATATTTTATTGAGAAGTGGAATTGGGAAATTTGAAATTGGGTTTTGGAATATTAAAATGGTCCAAATGTACTGGAATGGAATAAATAGCTTAAATAGATATAAATTTCAAATTCATATTTTATATAAATTGTTTTAAAAATATATTATTTTAAAGACATTAATTATTAAGATTTTCAACTTTTAAACTAATTAACATGTTTAAACTTATTTTAAATCTAATTAATCTATTTTAAAACTATTTAATCTATTTTAATTATATTTAATCTATTTTAAAATCTATATTAACTATTTATAACTATTTAAAACTATTTTCTTCTAAATTCCAAACTAAGTAAAATGAATGGGTTTATATTCAAATTCTCGATTTTTAAAGTGAATGTGGTTAAGCGGCATTATAACCTAAGTTGGGAATTAAATAACATATTTGGTTTAATATGATAATTTTGAAATGAGACTGTAACCTATTTTGGAAATATGACTTTTGAAAGGAAATATAATTTCGAACTATGATTTCAAATGTGATATGATTTCAAAGGTAAATATGAGTAATGATTTCGAAAATGATATGATTTGAATTGAATATGATATTTTGATATCAACTATGAAATGGTTTTGGAAATGTAAAAGAACCATCCGGTGTGTAATAAGCGATTGGTTGGTAAAGAGACCGGGATCAGATATGGGCATACTCTCTGTCGATACCGACAACCACTTTGACAATCGTGTACGCGGTGGAGATTCCAGAATGAAGTAGGATGGTGGCGACGATCCTATATGAGGTATATACGTGGACCCGACTCCCATGAGTTGGCATAAGGTGGCTAAACCAGGAGCAACCGATGGGCCAATGAGGTAGCTCCTCTGATCGGACACACTCCATCGATCTATATTCTGACTTTGTGATTTATTCGGTGGCCACCCTTCAATTTTACTCGGGAGTGTGTTTCGAGTTGGGCGGTAGTTGCGGCTATGCGTTACCAACAGTCTGGAAGTGTAATTGGTATATCTACCCTGGCATTGCCTAGTTGTGTCGTGTCACCTACCCTAGCGTGCCTTCTACGAGTTTGTTTTATGTCGTACCTATGTGGTATCCTTTGGCGGCTCCAGTTTACGAGGAGTTACGGTACTGTATAGACTATTAGCATACCTAAAAATGTGTTAAGGTGGAAAATGTAAAACCTTAACGCTATTTTTAAATAGTATACTTTACTTTAGACACTATTATAAAAGCGTATTGTACTACATAGTAGATAGTTTAACGGATCCTTAGGAGATGTGAATCCCGAACATCTTTTAAGTTACTGCACCCACGTTAGACACTGGATAGGAGATGTCAAACTCCGTAAACATCTCCGACGCCGTTTACACTCATATTTATTTACCGTTGATTTAACTCACATAAGATCTTTTAGTTCTGACTCGAGTGTTTTGTCTTTTCTATTCGCCCGGGTCAGCCTGAGCATTTCAGGATTTGAAGACCTTATTTCCGGAGGATGAAGACGAAGATTGTATTATTATTATTTACCATATTATTCCACTGCATCATACTGTTCCGCTGCAATGTTATGTATTTATCTCTGATATGTGTAACTCTGATTTTTGTATTGTATAAGTATAATCAAATGTTTTATAAACAGCTTCATGAACTGTTATTTGATTATTATATTTTGTCATTTCGCTGTGAGATTCTGTTTTGTTTTATTTCTTTCTCTTTTTCTTATTTACCCCAATAACAATCCGCCCTTTTGAATGGTTTGAGTTTGACATACGTGTCTGCTTAAAGCATCCAAAAAGGCGGGATGTTACATTATAAGTAAACTAATTTAAAAGTAGAAGCGCCATCACAAATTCTATTGTCATTTAACTAATAAAAGGAATTATTTACTTCTAATTTTGTTTAATTTGAATTCAAAATAATAAGATAAAAAATAAAAGTTGATTCTTTTTTTATTAAATTTAGAGAGATGCTCAACTACATACTAATTCTTTTTAATGCTTGAATTAGCTTCTACTTTTACTTTATAATACATTTGATTTGGTAATGGACCAAAATTGCTTTTTAATTTTACATAGTTATATTTTTTCCAAAGAATGATTTTGTTAAATCATGCTATGTAGCTTTTTATTAATAATTTTTGCACATTTTCTGTGACGACCCGGCTTTTTCTCCACAAAAAGTCGTATCATCTTGAAGAAAGAAAGAGATAGAAAAGAGAAAAGATAGAGAAGAAAGAAAGAAACACATCAGAATCTAAACAGCGGAACGAATAAATTACATTAATCAAATAAGATATTACATTGTATCATATACATCAGAGATACACAGCTTATACAACACATACTAGACAGTTATAAATACCTGTCTAGTTATTACAACTCAAATACAACTCAACAAATGACTCAGAGAAACTAACACAACGGAACACTATATCTACGAACGCTGAAGCCTCCTGCTCCATTGCTCCTCCAGATAACTCGTCAAAGCTAACCTGAATCCCTTGGCTACTCGTAAAAATTTGAGTACCCAAGAGTTTATAAAACAGAAATAAACACTTGGGTCAGACATGGGTCTGGTGTGAGTAAACGGGTTAAAGTTGTTTAACTTCAAAGCCTTTTGAAAACAAAGGTATCACGTAAGACTTCCCACACATAAACATGGAAAAGTTTTTACCTTACGCTAACCAAAACTTGATAGGAAATCGAGTTATATTATAATAGGGTCTAGGGTTTTCAAGTAAAATACAGAAATAGCTGGAATGCTTACATCTCACATTCCAACATAGTTGGGCACAACTAAATCGTACGGCACTTATTGGATTTTGGATTCCATACAATGGCAGGGCTACCGGGGTACCGCCCGTCACAGTACGTGGCCTAGATCAACGTACCGAGGATCACTCCCAATCCCCTGCAACACAAGGCCGGAACATCCCTTACTGGATAATTCCCGCATAAGAAACCCCAGCGGTTGTAGCTATTCAACCGCCCACTCAGCCGAATAAAAGAAGGGACCTCTAGACAGGAGAATCTTATACTACTTGGGTGCTACCCACTAACCTTGCTGCACCTCCCCTGTTTTAACCATTCCCGGTTTGATGAGGCTTGAGGCTACGATTACCTTTAAATCAGAACACATCACTTAGAATGCTCATCGTCCACCTGACGATGTGCTGAAAGCATTCAATCCATACAAGTTCGTTCCGGGTTCGAACGAAACCGAAGGCATTATCTCGTTACACTCGTTTTGGAATCACCCTCAGAGTTAACGACAATAACCCTTGCACTCTGAATCTTCATCTTCACTTGAGATTCACGACCTATCGTTAATTTGGATCGATGTGGTATTCGGGTCTCCAGACCTGGAAATCCGGTATACGGAAACCCGATCCCGGTCTCATCGAAATCCAAAACGTGTCTTTTAAGGCCAAGTTGTTTAAAGGTTTAAACAATTTGATTCAATTCAATACTTGAATTCACACAGCATTAACATAGATAAATATCACACATTTATCACAGATATATCCAATATCATATCACAGAACATCACAGCATATCATCCAATAGATATCATCCAATATTAACAATCAGCTATAAGCAACAATTATTAACCCTATATTATAATTAATTTAATTATCTTAAATTAAATTAATTACTTAAGAATTAATTTCTAACTTTGCTTAACCAATCATTAATTAATTACACCTTTAATTAATTAATTACTCATTAAATATTAATCATCCTTGATTAATTATTCATTAATTACATAAAGTAATTATCCTTTAATTAATTTTACAAATTAATTATTCTTATTCATTAACAGTAATTAACCTTTAATTACTTTTATTAATTACATTAATTAATAAACCTTAATTAATTATTTCCATAAATTAATTAACTAAAATTAATTATATTAATTAATTAAACTTTAATTAATCATTTCTATTAATCCACCTTAATTAATAATTATCATCATGTAATTACTTACCTTAATTAATTATCTTCTTAATTAATTATATTAATCCATTGATTAATTACACCAAATAATAAATCCTTAATTACTTTTACAAAGTAATCATACTTCAATTATTTCTCACTAAATAATTCCCTTTTATTAATTACATCCTGTAATTATACATTAATAACTTACAATAAGTAAATACACTTATCAATCTTATTAAGTATTCCTACTTAATCCTTTATCAAGTGATTATCTTTAATTAATCCACAAATTAATTAACTTAATTCAATCACATTCATTTCATTAATTATTCTTGAGTAATTCATTCTTAATTACTCTTTAAACAATTTAATTAATCATTAATTATAGATTAATTATTCTCTTAATTATTAATTAATAAACCTTAATTATCAATTAATAAAACTTAATAACAGTTTATTAACCTTTAATTATTAGTTAATTAATCCTTAATTAATCTTTATAGATTAATTATCTCTTAATTATTAATAAAACATAATTATAAATTTAATTAAGTATTCCTTAATTACAAATTAATCAACCTCTAATTTCTTAATTAATTAATCACTAATTACAACTTAATTACTTAATTAATTAATCACTAATTATTAATTAATTATCTTTAATTAATAATTCTTAATACAATTTAAATAACTCCTTAATTCATTAATACTTACCTTTAACCATTAACTAATTAATTTCTCAATCAATAATTAATATAATTAATAACACTTTAATTACTTCATTAAATTATTAAAATCTTAATTACCGATCAATTAATTAAATAAATAGTAAATCATTTATCTCAATTATCTTCTTAATTATTATTTAAAATCTTACTTGATAACCTTGAAGTCAAATTATCATTAACTATTTGATTAACTTAAAAACTTTAAATTAAATTAATAATTAAAACATTTTATCTAAATTAATTATCCTAAATTTATTTTCCTTGATTAATTAAGTTTAAAACAACTTAAGAATTTAATTAATCAAAACTTAAAATAAATTCCAACTTTAATTAACAACAATAATCAATTATTATTTAAACTAATTTAAGATAATTAGTTTTAAACTTGTCTTGGTTAAACATAAAACTTGAGTGTATAAAAACATTTACCCGAGACAAAACAGAACTTTCCCGAATTAGAACCCGAGCCACCCATTCCCTACCCGAGTTAATCCTTCTTCTATTTTTTTTTTTTTTTAAAACTTAGTTTAAATTTAAAAAAAACTGTTACACTCTCACGCGAGCACGAGCTCAACCCCGAGTCAATCGACTTCCTGCTCGAGTACCACTTCGAGTCGCTCACAAACCCAACCACCCAGACACGAAACATTGTCGTGCACGTGCACAACTGATTACCAGAGCTCCGGCCTTCGATCATCCCTCCGGCATGTTACGCATCATCGCTGCAATCCATTCCGACCACCAATCCACAAACATAAGCCCCTGATCAAAATCGAGCAAACTCGAGCAACTGGAACCAAACTCTTCGCCAGAATCTTCCTCGAACCCACGACGCCGATCACCAGACCTCGCTGCGATTCTGGCCATGACTTGCTAACCATCCACGTTGTCCCATCACAAAGTTTTGATGCAACTCGATGCATCCGAGACTTCGCAATGATCTCGATTCCAGACATGACCAAATTAGGTTTAAAAACCAAAATCCGCTCCTCCACGTCCCCTCGACGATCGAAATCACTTCCAGGCAATTTTCCCGAACACTTCACAACTCCATACACCTCCAACAGAAACCCCGAGACTTCTCAACCTCTTGATCGCCAGAGGTTGCCTCATATTCAATTTCCAGTTAAACCCAAATTGCAAACTCAATGCAACATTAAAAATTTTGATTTAAGTTTTAAAAATCCTAATTTTCCAAATAGATTCAAGTTATAACCCTGAAACAACGAATTAAAACATTTGATTTTACCTGATGTTAGCATCACTACTGTATCTTACATATTCTAGCATAGTTCAAAACTTTAAAATATTGGAATCTATTTCTGATTCTTAGGTTATGATTTAACAAAACTATTTTGTTTTAAATTCAGGTCCTAACAGTGGTTTTAAAAAAAAAAATCTTAAATTTTAATTGTCACTTAAACTCTGTAACAAGGAACAGAGAAGCACTGATATGAACAAATGAATCACATATGTACTCAGGTTTTAAATCATTCATATATTCAGATTAAAACAACATGCATACATATTTCCAAACATACTTCATGAGTTTACTTCAAACACTTAGCATATACATCAAATTTAAAGATGTTTCATGCTTACAGTTTAAAGGACAGAGGTTTAAACTAAGAACAACAATGATAAAATCATCTGAAATACACATAGGCTTACATATATACATATATGCAAAGAAATCATCACACAGTAATTCACATGAAACATATATTTGATACTTAAGTTTTTTAATCTAAAAGTTTACTCACCTTTTTAAATGATGAGCAGAGAAGTTTTTGAAACAGTTTGCACTTGAAAATTTCTACAGCAACTTGAAAAGCTTAAAACCCTATGAATCTGGAAATGCCTAACTGCAGAAGCTTTGATTTAGTTGTTGATCTTGTTTGGTTTGCTTTGATTACAGGCTTTTATTATTCTCTGGTTTGCATTCGGTTTTGAGGAGATTGTAGGCTTGAGAATAAAACAGTTTACAAGTTGAAGAAGAAGCTTTACAGGATTTAGATTTATTTCTGGTTTGCATTTGTTTTTGAGAAGAAGATTTCAGATTTGATTCTTGAGTTTGGAAATAAATTTTAGTTTTTGGGTTGTGGAGATCATTTCGGGATTGATAACTTTTCTGGTTTTGGGTTTTTGGTCTTTGAACTGAAATTAGAGAAAAAGAATGAAGGGGAAAGGTAGAAGTTTATATAAGTAAATTTTGATTTTGTTAAAATTTAAAGAAAAAGAAAATAAAAGAGACACTTGTCTCATACCTTATCTAATATGCTAACACATGTTATTTAAGAGGTTTAATATGTTAACACTTGTCATTATTTATATTCATATTATTTTTAAAGCTTTTTATTATTAATTTCCTAATTGATTAATACATTTCTTAATTCATAAATACTTTTCTAAACCTTATGTAAATACAATCTTTAAAAGGAAATAGAATATAAACCAATTATATTCTAATAAAATCATATATATTATATTTAATCCATTTTTAAATGAATATTCAAAAGCTTTTGTATTTATTCCTATTAAATAAATACTCTTTCAAATTTCTATAAATAAATTTCTATAAAAAGAAAAATATAAAACAAATCTTATTTCTAAATAAAAACTTTATTCATATATTTTAAATTCAAACTATATTATTATTTTCATTTTAAGATATATATATTTTTCTTTAAATACAATTCTTAAATCCAAATTCAAATGCAACTTTAAAAATCCAAATTTAAAATCAACTCAACATATATATAAAATTAAATAAACACATTATTAGATTTGTAAAAAATTATCTTATTTAAAAACAATTTA
Organism: Allium fistulosum; assembly: GCA_030737815.1. Classification (NCBI taxonomy): domain Eukaryota; kingdom Viridiplantae; phylum Streptophyta; class Magnoliopsida; order Asparagales; family Amaryllidaceae; genus Allium; species Allium fistulosum. The sequence goes on along the minus strand of CM060904.1, from coordinate 282,550,536 downwards.
AATATATACATATATAGATATATACATTTAATCAACACTTATTAAATTTGAAATAATATACCTATTTAAAATCTGTTTATAACTATATTTAAAAACAACTCATTATTAAATTGTTTGAAAATAACAATTTTACCAATTTTAAATAATTAACTTACAAGATTATCACATTTTAAATTCCCTGAAATCCCGGGATATCACATTCCTTCCCCCTTAAAATAATTTCGTCCCCGAAATTTAAAACAAAAGATAATCCAAAGTTTTTATTTTATTTCAACCAATCTAAGCATACCTATCAGCCAACACAAATAAACAACCAATTTTATCCAAACAAACAATTCAAATCTAACAATCAATATTAGTTATCCGGACACAGATCCGGATAAGCTTCCTTAATTTCCACGAGTTTCCCCAAGTATATATATATACCGGGATACTCGTTCTACAGACAATCTAAACTACGAAGCTACAGAGCTCCTACTCATCTAAATCTACAAAACTAAACAGGATATCAGACTACAGACAAGTCTGACTCAACAACCAAATCTTTCTGAACTACTAGTTCCAAAACCAGAGATAGATCAAACACGTACTTCCTCAAAGATACGCGATATACTCCGAATCCCAGTTATCCAAACTGGCAATTCAATCCTGTAGATCAAACACTTATCCAAATCAGAATACAGAAGAGATCCAAAACAACTCGGAGCTGACTTCACAGACTTACCTAATCTTATAGCTCCCTTTTACCAGAGAAAACTTCAATAATAACGAAGTCTCCAACTTCGAATTCCAAATTCCTCCATCTCTAATCTTCAGAACTTTTCTGACAATTCCGGACTGCCTATATCTATTCCGATCAGCTCAACCTTTGCTGATGTTTATAAAAACAAACTAGATCGAAACAATCCAACAAACGGATCCTTTCAAGATTTACAGAAATCCAGTACACAAACTCTACTTCACAAACCTCAGTAGACAACTTACTTCTCCTATCTTGGAAAAAGACAAAACAGATGCACTAACCAATCTGGACTTAAATCCAGAAATATTTCATGTAGAAATTTTCTAATCCCAAAACACTGCAACTTCCGGTTTCTTCCATTCTAGAACAGCTGCCATCTTGCTTCCGCTGCACCACTCTGATCTAGAGAAGAATGAGAATGCCGTCGATGAACTCAAGCACAGACTAGACAACACATCCTGGAAATATGGTTCAATAGATCCATAAAAAGAAAACTCAGAAGTTCTAGGAAATACTGAGCTGCCTCACCAAACTCTATCTCTAGGAGACATTCTTCTACTAAGCTGAACCACCAGTATCAATCTTGAAATCAAGTCGATACAGAACTCAATCTCAAATGCAGACAAACTTCTGACTTCCCAGAAAACATCCAGAAAAATTCTTGATAACCCAAGAGAATACTCAAACTATCGCAAGTCACTTTTGCGATCAACCCAGCCTAATATCCAAGAAACTGCTCTCTCTTTACCAATCAGAACAGCTTATGCTTTTTAACCAATCCATCGAAGAAATGGATCCTCTCTACTGCTTCTGAATTCTACCACTAGAAAATTGCTTAGCCAGAAGACTTCCTGCCGGCACACGAAACACTCCGAGCTGCACTGCTGACACAGATGCCAAGACTCCCTATCCAAAGCTCTTCGAGAAACTCGGACTTCAAACCAAACAGAATCACCATGCTGAACTCAGCCACAACACCGAAGCAGACACACTTCCTTAGACTTGCTCCAAAAGAAAACATCTTCAGAAACATCCAGTCACTGCGTCTCATCATGCAACTACTGCTTCCTGAGGTACCCAGATACCATCACTCGCTTCTGCTCTTCCGACAGAACTAACTCTACTCATCCAAACTTCAAATATGAACCTTAACAGTTCCTTCAGAGATTTATGAAATCCTTACATCAAACAAAACTCACTCGAGACGGTATTAGGTCTACAGTCTTGACAGATACATTTCCAACCTCAAACATTCAAATTCCAAACATTGGTAGTCGTGTTTCACACACCACCACTCTATCTACCTTTATATCTTATATTGGAAAACCCGAACAGGTAACCCAACAAATAGGTAGAATAAAAATATATATATAGTTAAAAATTACAAATACGCTCTCTCAAGAAAGAATTCACTCCAAAGCCTAGGTATTCACTCAACCTAGCGCTCTGATACCAACTGTGACGACCCGGCTTTTTCTCCACAAAAAGTCGTATCATCTTGAAGAAAGAAAGAGATAGAAAAGAGAAAAGATAGAGAAGAAAGAAAGAAACACATCAGAATCTAAACAGCGGAACGAATAAATTACATTAATCAAATAAGATATTACATTGTATCATATACATCAGAGATACACAGCTTATACAACACATACTAGACAGTTATAAATACCTGTCTAGTTATTACAACTCAAATACAACTCAACAAATGACTCAGAGAAACTAACACAGCGGAACACTATATCTACGAACGCTGAAGCCTCCTGCTCCATTGCTCCTCCAGATAACTCGTCAAAGCTAACCTGAATCCCTTGGCTACTCGTAAAAATTTGAGTACCCAAGAGTTTATAAAACAGAAATAAACACTTGGGTCAGACATGGGTCTGGTGTGAGTAAACGGGTTAAAGTTGTTTAACTTCAAAGCCTTTTGAAAACAAAGGTATCACGTAAGACTTCCCACACATAAACATGGAAAAGTTTTTACCTTACGCTAACCAAAACTTGATAGGAAATCGAGTTATATTATAATAGGGTCTAGGGTTTTCAAGTAAAATACAGAAATAGCTGGAATGCTTACATCTCACATTCCAACATAGTTGGGCACAACTAAATCGTACGGCACTTATTGGATTTTGGATTCCATACAATGGCAGGGCTACCGGGGTACCGCCCGTCACAGTACGTGGCCTAGATCAACGTACCGAGGATCACTCCCAATCCCCTGCAACACAAGGCCGGAACATCCCTTACTGGATAATTCCCGCATAAGAAACCCCAGCGGTTGTAGCTATTCAACCGCCCACTCAGCCGAATAAAAGAAGGGACCTCTAGACAGGAGAATCTTATACTACTTGGGTGCTACCCACTAACCTTGCTGCACCTCCCCTGTTTTAACCATTCCCGGTTTGATGAGGCTTGAGGCTACGATTACCTTTAAATCAGAACACATCACTTAGAATGCTCATCGTCCACCTGACGATGTGCTGAAAGCATTCAATCCATACAAGTTCGTTCCGGGTTCGAACGAAACCGAAGGCATTATCTCGTTACACTCGTTTTGGAATCACCCTCAGAGTTAACGACAATAACCCTTGCACTCTGAATCTTCATCTTCACTTGAGATTCACGACCTATCGTTAATTTGGATCGATGTGGTATTCGGGTCTCCAGACCTGGAAATCCGGTATACGGAAACCCGATCCCGGTCTCATCGAAATCCAAAACGTGTCTTTTAAGGCCAAGTTGTTTAAAGGTTTAAACAATTTGATTCAATTCAATACTTGAATTCACACAGCATTAACATAGATAAATATCACACATTTATCACAGATATATCCAATATCATATCACAGAACATCACAGCATATCATCCAATAGATATCATCCAATATTAACAATCAGCTATAAGCAACAATTATTAACCCTATATTATAATTAATTTAATTATCTTAAATTAAATTAATTACTTAAGAATTAATTTCTAACTTTGCTTAACCAATCATTAATTAATTACACCTTTAATTAATTAATTACTCATTAAATATTAATCATCCTTGATTAATTATTCATTAATTACATAAAGTAATTATCCTTTAATTAATTTTACAAATTAATTATTCTTATTCATTAACAGTAATTAACCTTTAATTACTTTTATTAATTACATTAATTAATAAACCTTAATTAATTATTTCCATAAATTAATTAACTAAAATTAATTATATTAATTAATTAAACTTTAATTAATCATTTCTATTAATCCACCTTAATTAATAATTATCATCATGTAATTACTTACCTTAATTAATTATCTTCTTAATTAATTATATTAATCCATTGATTAATTACACCAAATAATAAATCCTTAATTACTTTTACAAAGTAATCATACTTCAATTATTTCTCACTAAATAATTCCCTTTTATTAATTACATCCTGTAATTATACATTAATAACTTACAATAAGTAAATACACTTATCAATCTTATTAAGTATTCCTACTTAATCCTTTATCAAGTGATTATCTTTAATTAATCCACAAATTAATTAACTTAATTCAATCACATTCATTTCATTAATTATTCTTGAGTAATTCATTCTTAATTACTCTTTAAACAATTTAATTAATCATTAATTATAGATTAATTATTCTCTTAATTATTAATTAATAAACCTTAATTATCAATTAATAAAACTTAATAACAGTTTATTAACCTTTAATTATTAGTTAATTAATCCTTAATTAATCTTTATAGATTAATTATCTCTTAATTATTAATAAAACATAATTATAAATTTAATTAAGTATTCCTTAATTACAAATTAATCAACCTCTAATTTCTTAATTAATTAATCACTAATTACAACTTAATTACTTAATTAATTAATCACTAATTATTAATTAATTATCTTTAATTAATAATTCTTAATACAATTTAAATAACTCCTTAATTCATTAATACTTACCTTTAACCATTAACTAATTAATTTCTCAATCAATAATTAATATAATTAATAACACTTTAATTACTTCATTAAATTATTAAAATCTTAATTACCGATCAATTAATTAAATAAATAGTAAATCATTTATCTCAATTATCTTCTTAATTATTATTTAAAATCTTACTTGATAACCTTGAAGTCAAATTATCATTAACTATTTGATTAACTTAAAAACTTTAAATTAAATTAATAATTAAAACATTTTATCTAAATTAATTATCCTAAATTTATTTTCCTTGATTAATTAAGTTTAAAACAACTTAAGAATTTAATTAATCAAAACTTAAAATAAATTCCAACTTTAATTAACAACAATAATCAATTATTATTTAAACTAATTTAAGATAATTAGTTTTAAACTTGTCTTGGTTAAACATAAAACTTGAGTGTATAAAAACATTTACCCGAGACAAAACAGAACTTTCCCGAATTAGAACCCGAGCCACCCATTCCCTACCCGAGTTAATCCTTCTTCTATTTTTTTTTTTTTTAAAACTTAGTTTAAATTTAAAAAAAACTGTTACACTCTCACGCGAGCACGAGCTCAACCCCGAGTCAATCGACTTCCTGCTCGAGTACCACTTCGAGTCGCTCACAAACCCAACCACCCAGACACAAAACATTGTCGTGCACGTGCACAACTGATTACCAGAGCTCCGGCCTTCGATCATCCCTCCGGCATGTTACGCATCATCGCTGCAATCCATTCCGACCACCAATCCACAAACATAAGCCCCTGATCAAAATCGAGCAAACTCGAGCAACTGGAACCAAACTCTTCGCCAGAATCTTCCTCGAACCCACGACGCCGATCACCAGACCTCGCTGCGATTCTGGCCATGACTTGCTAACCATCCACGTTGTCCCATCACAAAGTTTTGATGCAACTCGATGCATCCGAGACTTCGCAATGATCTCGATTCCAGACATGACCAAATTAGGTTTAAAAACCAAAATCCGCTCCTCCACGTCCCCTCGACGATCGAAATCACTTCCAGGCAATTTTCCCGAACACTTCACAACTCCATACACCTCCAACAGAAACCCCGAGACTTCTCAACCTCTTGATCGCCAGAGGTTGCCTCATATTCAATTTCCAGTTAAACCCAAATTGCAAACTCAATGCAACATTAAAAATTTTGATTTAAGTTTTAAAAATCCTAATTTTCCAAATAGATTCAAGTTATAACCCTGAAACAACGAATTAAAACATTTGATTTTACCTGATGTTAGCATCACTACTGTATCTTACATATTCTAGCATAGTTCAAAACTTTAAAATATTGGAATCTATTTCTGATTCTTAGGTTATGATTTAACAAAACTATTTTGTTTTAAATTCAGGTCCTAACAGTGGTTTTAAAAAAAAAAATCTTAAATTTTAATTGTCACTTAAACTCTGTAACAAGGAACAGAGAAGCACTGATATGAACAAATGAATCACATATGTACTCAGGTTTTAAATCATTCATATATTCAGATTAAAACAACATGCATACATATTTCCAAACATACTTCATGAGTTTACTTCAAACACTTAGCATATACATCAAATTTAAAGATGTTTCATGCTTACAGTTTAAAGGACAGAGGTTTAAACTAAGAACAACAATGATAAAATCATCTGAAATACACATAGGCTTACATATATACATATATGCAAAGAAATCATCACACAGTAATTCACATGAAACATATATTTGATACTTAAGTTTTTTAATCTAAAAGTTTACTCACCTTTTTAAATGATGAGCAGAGAAGTTTTTGAAACAGTTTGCACTTGAAAATTTCTACAGCAACTTGAAAAGCTTAAAACCCTATGAATCTGGAAATGCCTAACTGCAGAAGCTTTGATTTAGTTGTTGATCTTGTTTGGTTTGCTTTGATTACAGGCTTTTATTATTCTCTGGTTTGCATTCGGTTTTGAGGAGATTGTAGGCTTGAGAATAAAACAGTTTACAAGTTGAAGAAGAAGCTTTACAGGATTTAGATTTATTTCTGGTTTGCATTTGTTTTTGAGAAGAAGATTTCAGATTTGATTCTTGAGTTTGGAAATAAATTTTAGTTTTTGGGTTGTGGAGATCATTTCGGGATTGATAACTTTTCTGGTTTTGGGTTTTTGGTCTTTGAACTGAAATTAGAGAAAAAGAATGAAGGGGAAAGGTAGAAGTTTATATAAGTAAATTTTGATTTTGTTAAAATTTAAAGAAAAAGAAAATAAAAGAGACACTTGTCTCATACCTTATCTAATATGCTAACACATGTTATTTAAGAGGTTTAATATGTTAACACTTGTCATTATTTATATTCATATTATTTTTAAAGCTTTTTATTATTAATTTCCTAATTGATTAATACATTTCTTAATTCATAAATACTTTTCTAAACCTTATGTAAATACAATCTTTAAAAGGAAATAGAATATAAACCAATTATATTCTAATAAAATCATATATATTATATTTAATCCATTTTTAAATGAATATTCAAAAGCTTTTGTATTTATTCCTATTAAATAAATACTCTTTCAAATTTCTATAAATAAATTTCTATAAAAAGAAAAATATAAAACAAATCTTATTTCTAAATAAAAACTTTATTCATATATTTTAAATTCAAACTATATTATTATTTTCATTTTAAGATATATATATTTTTCTTTAAATACAATTCTTAAATCCAAATTCAAATGCAACTTTAAAAATCCAAATTTAAAATCAACTCAACATATATATAAAATTAAATAAACACATTATTAGATTTGTAAAAAATTATCTTATTTAAAAACAATTTAAATATATACATATATAGATATATACATTTAATCAACACTTATTAAATTTGAAATAATATACCTATTTAAAATCTGTTTATAACTATATTTAAAAACAACTCATTATTAAATTGTTTGAAAATAACAATTTTACCAATTTTAAATAATTAACTTACAAGATTATCACATTTTAAATTCCCTGAAATCCCGGGATATCACATTTTCTTACAAAATAGGATCATTCTCAAGTAGTTGGGATCATTAAAGTAGGAAGATGCATGCTTTAGGAGTAAAGTTTCTTTGGAAACCAAATATAGAAGTATACAAAATTGTTAGTTCAAAATTTAAGGTACTATTGGAAAACATTTTGATTTTCTCCTATTAATACCATGTATACAAAATGCCAATAACAATATTTGTTATGCTCTATAATACTATTAATGGTTCTATGTTTCATAATTACATATATTTATTGTTTAAAACTTTACCAATATTTCTTAAATAAACAATCGATTCACTCAGTATATTCACTCAATCGTCAACTCCTTTTAAATTTTAATAAATAATATCGAATGCATTAACAATCGATCCACTCTATCGTTAATGAGCTAGAATCAGGAGAAAACGCTTAAATTAATCTTCATAACGATATATGTATTTTTGCAAAAGAAAAAAAGGGTATTGATAAGAATAGAATGATTGTTATTATTAATACACATAATTTACACACGATCTATAAACTTAATGTAATGACCTGCCTTTTTGGACGTTTTAAGCAGACACACACGTCAGACTCAAACCATTCAAAAGGGCAGATTGTTATGGGGTAAATAAGAAAAAGAGAAAGAAATAAAACAAATACAGAATCTCGTAGCGGAATGACAAAATATAATAATCAAAAAACAGTTCATGAAGCTGTTTACAAATAAATTTGATTATACTTATACAATACAGAACAGAGTTACAAACAACAAGAATAAATAAATAAATGCAGGGGAACAACGTGTTGTAGTGGAATACATATTATAAATTATAATAGTACAAATCTTCGTCTTCGTCCTCCAGAAATAAGGTCTTCAACCCTGAAATGCTCAGGCTGACCCGAGTGAATTGAAAAGGACAAAACACTCGAGTCAGAACTAAAAGGTCTTATGTAAGTTAAATCAACGGTAAATATGAGTGTAACGGCGTCAGAAATGTTTACGGGGTTTGACATCTCTTATCCAGTGTCTAACGTGAGTGCAGTAACTTAAGAGATGTTTGGGATTCCCATCTCTTAAGGATTCGTTAAACTATATACTATGTAGTACAATACGCTATTATAATATGTCTACAATAAAGTAAAAGTATTAAAATAGCATTAAGGCGTTACCCATATCCCCTTTAACATTTTTATATATTCCTATAGTCTATACAGTACCATAACTCCTCCGTAAACTGGAGGCTATCAGAGGGCACTCCATAGGTATGGTACAAACCAAACTCGTAGAAGGCGCTCTAGGGCATGTGAACACCGCACTCGAGGCAATGCCAGGGTAGATATACCAATTGCGGATCCGGACTGGTGGTAACGCATAGCAGCTACTACCGCCCACCTCGGAACACACTCCCAAATCAAAATCAAGGGTGGCCACCAAATCAATCACAAAGTCAGAATATAGTACCGAAGAAGTGTGCCCGATAGGAGGAATGACCTCACTTGGCCCGGTATGGCTCCTGTTTTAGTCACACCTAAGCTGACTCACGGGAGTCAGGGTCACGTCATACCTTATACAGAAATCGTTTGCCAAACAATCCTACTTCATTTCTGGAATCACCACCACGTACACAGTTGTTAAAGTGGTTTTTGGTATTGGCAGAGAGAATGACAATATCTGATCCCGGTCTCTTTAACAACCAAACGCTTATTTCATAATGGATGGTTCTTTTACATTTCAAAAAGGTCAATTCACAATTTATATCAAAATATCATATTCAATTTCAAATCATATCTCTTTCGAAATCATATTCACTTTGAAACCATATACACTTCAAAAATCATATTCGCTTTTGAAATTATCGATAAGATAGGCTAATTAAATTCTTATTTCAAAATCATCATATTTACTCAAATATGTCATTTCACAAAAAGGTATCAATTCCAAATTCCAACTTAGGTTGTATCATCATCAAGGATTTAAAAATACTTCAATTTTACCCAGTTTAAAATTTTAGAAAATAGTTTAGGTAATTATAAATAGTTTATATAGTTTTAAAATAACTTAAAATAGTTTAAATAGATTTAAAATAGTTTAAATAGATTTAAAATAGTTTAAATAGTAAAATAGTTTAAATAGATTTAAATTAGATTTAATTAGATTTTTTTATTTTTAAAATGATCTATATAGATTTAAAATAGATTAAATAGATTTAATTAGTTTAAAATTTGTAAAATAGATTAACTTGGATTAAATAGGTTATAATAGCTTAATATAAATTAAAATAGTTTAAATTGATTAAAATAGTTAATTTAATGAAATAGTTTAAATTAGTTTAAAATAGATTTCAAAGTTATATCCAAACATTTCAATAACTCAATTCTAATCGATTCATTTATTTATGCCACTTCAACTTTGAAATTCCAATTTAAATCCTTTGAACAAATCATTAATCAATTCCAATTTCATCCTTTACGTTTGGATTATCGAAAATAATTCAGTTTATATAAATCAATTTCTATTTCCAAAATACCAGTTAACTGAATTCAAATTTTCAAAGATTCAAAATCATTTAATTTAACCAATCCGGTGTCCGTATATAATTTTCTACCCTAGGTCAAGTGATACGGATATTTATCATTTCAACCTGGAATTTAAAATTTTACGGTTATATATCATTTCAAACTGCAATCCCAAATTAAATAAAAATCCATAAAATCGCTCGAGTATATCATTTCAACCCATAATGAGTTTTCCTAATCTATAGATCGTTCGGGTATGTATCATTTCAACCTATAGGGAACTTGTAGTGTTATAACAATGTAAAATACAACATTCAGTCATCCCATATCAATAATCAAACATCCATCACAATTATCATCCAAATCAATCAGTAAACATCAATAGATAACTGAAAATCAATAACAGGAATTTAATTGGCAATTAAATTAAATATTCAATTAAACGCTGATTAAATGCAATAAAAGTAAAATTTAACTAGAATGACAATTTAAATATACCAAACATCAACCAATCAATTTCTAAAAACATCATAAATTTAATTTAACTAACATAAGATAATTTAGTAGTTGTGAGTGGGTTAAAACACACACCTTTGATTTCAAATTGGTTTGAAATCCAAATAAAAGTCCAAAATTCCAATAGAAGAAATCGAGCGTGAATCGAAGTTTATATGCAAAAGATATTCATGTTATAAGAAATATTATTAAAATAATAATTGGTGCACGTTTGAAAATAAAAACAAACAAAGTTTAATACTTACATTTTTCTCAAGATAAGGCTTTAGGCAAAGATTGAAGAACAAAGTAAGATGTAGGCAGGACATGTAGGAAAAATGAAAAAAAAATGAAACTCATGATTCATAAAAGAAAGCTTTTGAATTTGCAAGTTCACATTAAAATGATTCAGGGGAATGAAGATTTGAAATGGAGATCTAACCATAGGAAATGAAGCGGTGACAAAAAAAATGAAGAAATAATTAAATAAACATGAACAATTTGCAGATGAGATTATAGCTTCAGCAAAGAATAATTTGAATTAAATGAATATGAGGTGTCAGGAGAAACAAAACATAAAAGAAGAAATAAAGTGGCAGGTTATTTAATAATAAAGAAATGAAGGTGGAGGGACAAAAATGAATGTCACGTTTCTAAAATGAAAGCTTTAGGAAATATAGGCTACCAAAAATAAAAACAAAAATATGAGGTTGTGGAAGAAGGCTACAGGAAAACAAAATAAAAAGAATTGAAGTGGCTGTAGAAATATGAAATGAGATGGAGAAAACAACGAACTCACTTTTTTTTGGAGGTAGGACATGGTGTAAAGAGGTGAAGAAAGGTTAAATAAAAAAAATATGTATACATATAAAATGGAACTCACGTTTGAGAAGATGCAGCTTCAGGAAAAAGAAGAAGGAACAACCAAAATGAAGAAACAAACAAAAATGAGGAAAGAAATGAGGCAGGTATTAAATAAAGAATGAAAAATACACGTTTGAATTTTAAAAGATATGTTTACAAAGCAAGCAATACTTTTGGTATAAAATTTCAGAACGTGTGCTACCTCAATTAATTTCATTAATAGGAAACGTTTCAGGGCAAGACTTACGTGTAAATAAATGAAACTTACAGGAAAACCAAAAGAGGCTAGTATTTAGTAAAAGAAAATAATAATGGAAATAAATAAATGAAAGGGGCGGTTGAAATTTGAGAATATAAATAAACGAATATTTATGTCGTTTCAAATTATAACAAAAAATCAGTTTAGACAAAGAAAGAACGGAGCATTTAATTCAGTTTAGACTGACGTGCTAGGTGAAAAGTTTTTCTTTTGTTTCTGAAGGGAAATGAATGCATGCATGGGTGAATAGTGCATGCAAATGAATTCATGAATTAATGCACATACACATTTCATTTCAAATGCAAAGTAACGCCTTATTAATAATTCAATTTTTGGCAAGAAGTGAGAGAACAAATGGAATGAAATATGCAAAAGAGAGGGGTCAACGAAACTTGAGATGGCAGCAGAATAGAGTAAGGTAATAAATTAATAAGGATGGAAGGTTAAGTATACTGCAACAACTTTTGAAATTCAATTTTAAAACGTATATTTCCTTTAATACATTTCATTAACTCTAAATATACACATAAATATATGTTAATTTAACCAATATTTTTTTTACACACAATAAATAATATTGAACACACCAATTAACTTAATATTTCTCATTAAAATAATTATTGTATTTTTAACACAAAAACGTAAGTTGCACATATCACTAATAAATTACAATTCACTTCAATTTCCTATTAATGGAAAGATTTTAATTGTTATTAATTCCAATAATTAAATTTCAAAACGTACCCTGATTACTAGGAAGATAGTTAATCTAATTGTTTTCCTTTAAATTGTATTTCAAACATATCTATTAACATTATTGGTTACAAACATGAGTTAGAAATTTACTTACAAATAATTAATTTCTTACTCTATGCAAAAACACGTTCCATATAAATAATCATATGTTTTCTCCTTTAATAAATTTATTCATTTTATTCTTCATTAACATTTATTATTATAATCATCGTTATTAATTACATTCAAACAATGTCATTAAATACACCTAACGTATGTTATCATTTTTTTTCTTTTCTTACTGTAATACATGTTATTAGTAGAAATTCAAATTAATATCATAAACATATCTCTTAACATACGTTAGCACAAATAAAATCATAAATTTTTATTTTTCTACCACTTATATTCCTAAATTATATTCCTTATTACAATTAGCCTTTGGTATTCCTATCCATTAATTACATTTGAAACAATGTCATTAAAATACACATTTATATACGTTCTAGATTCCAACCTATGTCATTAATAGAAATTTAATTTAACATCACAACTTTATATTATAGTTTAATTTGTATCAAAAAACTTAAAAATTAAATTCCTAACAATTTTATTCAAACTTTCTTATTTAATTTAATATATTCAAACAATTAAAATATGGGTCGTTACACTTAAATAATGTACTGGCTACCAAGTTTGAGGTCCAAGTGGTGAAACATTCACATTTGTGGTTTCATTTTTGAAATCAATGTTAGGTTTGACTCATTTTATTCTTTTACTCTAAACTAAATTCTTCGATTATAAAAAAATATTTGTACAAACTTGATAGAGAAAATATGTAATTTAGTTAACTTCAAAATTAAATTACTTTTTTGTTATTTTATTTCTTGGTTTGATTTTTGATGATATTATAAACAAATACTTTCATATTTTCCATCTTTGATATTAAGTCATAGTTGTTATTGAATGAATATGTCAACAATCATTAATTAGCAATATTAATTCTGGATTAATATTAATTAGTTCTCTAAATTAGGTTGGAATCAAACTAGAGAGATATAAACAATAATTATGGATTTAGTTGTATTTCTTTCTCCATTTTGTTTCAACTCAAGTTTAGATAATAATTCAAATTATCATAATTTTATCATTTTCAATCATGATAAAAAAATTCACCATTTTAATTTTTGTTAGAAAAAATACAATTAATTCCAGCTAATTATCATTTTTAACTCTCTAATTCAATTCCAAATTAAATTAGAGTCGTATTAAGAAATATAACCATACAATTGACAAAAAGGAATTAATTGTTAATAATGTAATTTAGAAAATTGACACTAATGTAATGCTTCCAAGTTAGGAATGACTTTGATGTTAATGTTTGTTGTATAACACCATTGTATCCTAAAATATTAATAACACTTTGTAATTTGAAATTATTCAAGCATATTATCATTTAAGTTTGTTAGTGGTTTTTGAGAAAAAAACAAACCCAAAAAATTATGATCCAAAAATTTATGTTTCACCTTTATGTAACTAAAAAAATTCAAAAAGTGTCAAGTTAAAAATTATGTGAACCCCGTGTGCGTAGCACGGGTTCATATTTGTTTAATAGAATACTAGAAGGAGAAGCCTTATTACATTTTACGAAATTGATAAATATTCTAGAAAAGACCGGTCTAAATTCAAATAAAGAAGATGGGGCTTTATGGACATTGGAAGGTATAATGATCTGCATTTCTTACACCTAAAGACGATACTTAATACATCCTCGATATTCGTGTGTCAATCATTTAAGTGTCCAAAAGACAGGTCATTTAGGGTGAAGAAAGAAGACGGCGGAATAGAATCTCACATCATGACGAGCAATATATAATATACACAAAATCTTTACAAAGAGAAATCATCTTTATTTATACACAACATTATAGTACAATATCCTATTATCAGACTGAAAAGTTATAATAGCATGTCCGTACAATTACTGATAAATACATACAAAAACAAAATAAGCAAAAACAGTGGAAGAATATAAGGTACATGAATACGTCTTGGAGAATCCAGTTCATCTCCTGAAAGCTTCAAAGCCTCCAGCTAAATCTGGAAAATATGCTCTGGTTGACCCAAGCTCAATCAAATCAATCATTTTGATTTCTACATTTGAAAACTCTTTTTAAGATAAAAGGTATCTCATAAGACCATGCTGCATATAAACATAGACGGGTTTTTACCTTATGATAACCAAACCATTTTATTATAAAAATCCAGTGATATTATAATAATGTCTATGGGAATAGGTATACAATCAAGAACCGAAGGCGCTTATTGGAGAATGAATTCCAACAAATGGCAAGGTAAGGGACTACCTTACAAAAATGATACACCTCTAGATAAAATATACTTGAGGACGAAAACCTTTCGACCCATGCCAACATAGAACCGGCTTACCTCTTACTGGATAGTATCGAATTTTTCATCACCCCAGTTGTTCCCAACCTTTATAGAGAGCTTTCATGCATAACCAAATCTATAATATTATAATCTAGAAAGGTGATGACACACCCTTATGGGAGCGATCCACATAGTCCTGCCACATCTATCCTGTTTTAGCCATTTTCGGGGTGTGAGGTTCATGAGGTAACGATTTACCTTCCTTTAGTACTTCCTACTTGGAATGCTAACATTGCCCTCCAGGAAGAAATGCAATGCTAGCATTCATCCATACAAGTTCGTTCTGGGTCTGAATGAAACCGAAGGCACTACCTCTACTACATCTATTTTGGAATCACCCTCAGGATTAGTACCAAGTAGCCCTCGCACTTCAAAGAACTCCATTTTCGAAACATCATCAAGATGTCTACTATTTGAACGCATATGTTGGTTCGAAGTGGTTTTCGAATAATATATCTGATCCCGGTCTCCACGAACCAACAACTGATAATTTCAGGTTGACTCATTCTCGGTTCTTTTAGAAGTAAGCGGATGATATCAGAGTCCCAAAGGATCTCTAATATATCCCTTAGAACTAGAGACGTTTCACCCGAATGAGTTCTCCCGAGGGAACTCAACCCGTATAAATACACGAAGCTTTTATTTACTTCCTAAGTCAAAACTGGCCAAGATTTGATAGTCAGATATTTAACTATCAAATAAACAAACAAACAAAAATCCAAATATTTAATTTTCCCATAACAACCACTAAGCCTCAAAATAAAATTTTCATTTATTTAAATCTCTTTTCAAAATGCTTATCAGAATATTCATATACTTATCTCACTAGCATAAGTATATTCACAAAACATTATGAAAGATTTCTTTTGTCAAAATCATATCAAAAGGATCAAAACTAAGTTATTTAAAAAGAAAACAAAGATAAGAATAAACCCAAACATTATTCCTTCGTTGCTAAGCATGGAACAAATGTCCATACAACCAAAATTAAGAAGGTCAATTTGGGGAAATCCCATATCAATTTCTTTTATAAGTTTCTTCAATAAATCTTTTTAATAAATCTATTTTTTTTATGAAAAGCTCCTTTACTTAAATTCCAAATCCATTAATAAACACTGTATAAATCTCCAATTTTATTTATAAAACTCATTTATAAAACTCTTTTATAAATATTCAAATTCATTTATAAAACTCTTTCCAAATTTCAAGATCTCCTTTCGATTTATAAAACTTCTTTTATTAACTTTCCTAATTTAAAACAAACTTCTTTAATAAACTTTAATCAATAAAGTTCCTTTAATAAACAATCAATTATTTAAAACACCTTTAAATAAACAAGTTATTATCTAAAAATTCCTTCATTTAATTATCTTTAAACCGCATTAACAAAATACTGATTCTAAACCACCATTGCAAAAGTATTAAATCAACTTTAAACATTTTTAATAAAATAGTTGCTTAATTATCCTCTAAATGTCATATTTAAAATGATAATAACTTTAAACCATCTTCAAAAGGATATATGACTTCACAAGTTCGGAAAGAGGCTTAGAAACCACAATGGCTCACATTTAATTAAGTTTATGTAGCGACCTGGGATTTTCGACCCTCGAAAATCGACATCAATACGTTCACTGTTTAACATGTCGAATATTCAAGTGTCGGAAATACCGATTGCTAGGGGTGAAGAAGAAAGAGATAGAAGAAACTGAAACAACAACACATAATCTCACAATCGCAGCGGAACAAAATATAATATATAATAATAGATTTTTATACAAAGAAACTGTAACTGTTAATATACATACAATTATCAGAGTATAACAATCAACAATCAAACTGGACAGTTATAATAACTTGTCCTCACTAGTGCTGACTATACAATCTACACACACAGCATAATATAATCAAGTACGTGTAATATGTCCCTGTCATCCAGCTCGTCTCCTGAGCTCCATAGCATCCTAACCAAAATCTGTAATACTCGGTCTGACCCGACCATTATAATAAAATAACACCCGAGTCAGTCTGGAAAACTAGCATGAGAAAACACACTCAATTTGAATTATTAAATTTATCAAAATCCTTTGAAAATTAAAGGTATCTCGTAAGACCTCGCCACACATAAACACAATGGGTTCTTACCTTATGATAACCAAAACATTTTATATCAAAATCATCTGATATTATAATAGTGTCTATAGAAAGCAAATTAGAAAATAGCTGAAATGCTTGCATCTCACTTTTCAGCATAGTTGGGCACAATCAAAACCGTATAGGCTCGTAGTAGATATTGGATTCCATATAATAACTAGGCTACTGGGGTACCGCCTGTCACAGTACACCTCTAGAAAAATGTACCGAGGACATCATCGAGATCCCATGCCAACACAAGACCGGCCTATCCCTAACCTGGATAGTACCGAATATGTTATCACCTCGGGTGTTCCCACCCTTATCAAGTGCTCTTCTTTTTCCATGCACAACCGTATCCATAATTTTTATACATCCGAGGGTATCTAGAAAGGTGATAACATACCCTAATTGGGTGCGACCCACTTAGCCTTGCTGCATCTCCCCTGTTTTAGTCATTCTCGATTGATGAGGCTTGAGGCTACGTTTACATTTCAAGAACAATTCCACTTAGAATGCGCATCGACCTCCAATGATGATATTCTGATAGCATTCATCCATACAAGTTGTCCTGGGTCTGGACAAACCGAGTCACCATCTTCACGATATCACCATTCATAATACTCAAACCGGATCGAAGTGGTTTTCGGATAATTAAATCTGATCCAGGTCTCTTCGAAACGATCAACGAATTTGGCCATATTTGATAGTCGGTTATTTAACTATCAAATAACATCCATATGCAGTCACTAGGCCTTATTTTATAAATCTTCAAACATTTCAAAATATCTTTACAAAGATATATATTCAAATTTCTTTCAATATTTCAATATTTGGAAACAAATTCAAATACTTAAATCCATAACAGGATATTTCCAAACCATCTCAACACTTAGAAATATTTCCAAATTTCCATTTTAATACTTAGGAAAATATTATAAGTCTTATTTTCCAAAATCATTTCAAATATCAACACTTAAGAGAATATTTCGTAACTTATCTTATAAGTCTCCGGAATCATTAATAAATTCCTTCTTACAATTTCTAGACCGATTTATACTTTTTTTAAATCCAACCAATAATTTCTAACTTCTTTTATGGATTCAGATTTCATTTTCGAAGTTCCCATATTCAACATTTTTGAAATCCTATTGTCTCCAAGTCCTTTATAAAATTCTTCTTATCAAAATCATATCCATTTTATAAACCCTCTTTACGAATCTCGAGAGAATTTATAAATAAATTTCAATCACTTCAAAACTCTCTCTATATATATATATATATATATATGATAAGTATTTTTAAAGAATGATAATTTATTTTTAAAAACAAGTTTAAGTAATTATTTAAGATATTGAATTTTTTTAAATAAAACATCAATAACTCAATTCCAACTCATTTTTAAATAACTAATCAATTTTCAAAGCTGATTATAAAAATTAGAATTTATTTCAAGTAATATCAAGAAAAATTCATTTTTCGAAGTATTTCAATACTAACTAGTTTAAAATTACATAGTTTAATAAATAAAATTTTCTTTTTTAAAACAAACTTAACTTTTTAATAAGAATATATTTTTAAAATCTCAATAACCAATTTCCATTTATAAATCCCTCTTGATTCACAACACATCGATTTCCTTCCGATTCCCAAACCATTCTCACTTTCAAAATAGAATTCACTATTTTTCCCAAAACCTATTTCCATATCTCGATATAAATTCCCACTGTGAATTTATATTCCCAATTTATCAACTGATATCTTTTCCGTTATTTATAAACATCGTTTATAAATTTAATAAACTCATTTGGGTTTCACTTGTTTATAAAAATAATCTCATTTTATAAATCCATTTCTTTATAAATCCCATTCATTTTTCAAATCTATTTTCAATATCAAAATCAACTTCTTTTCCATATTTTCCAGAAATATCCTTTTAAAATCCATTGTTTAAAATCTTCTATATAAATTATTTTAAAATTCCTATTTATAATATTTTTACGAATAGTTAAGTACAACCCAAAATCAATTATTGTTTATCCAAATCAATTTTCTTTAAATAATCCAATTTTGATATAAATAATTTTATATTCAAAATTCGTTTTAATTCCTTCAAATTTAAAAATAATATTTATGTTATTTAATACCAAAATCAAGGCCAGTACTACTATAGCATCCAATAAATCAAACATAACACAATCCATAACAGGATATTCACACACATCATATATCAACATATATGAAACAATCAATATATTTTTGAGGAATCCAGTTGGATCCCTCCAACCTATTTCCTTGCATCCATAGATGTTAGAGAACATAAAATACCAATCCTGCTTCGAGGCGGGATATCGCGGTAATATAGGGTCATCCGCTATTATGCGGGGCGCATAGGGTCTCATCCGCTCCAACGACGGAAAATATATCCAACTACTAATATATATACTATTATATATAATATAATATAACATCCAACCGATAATAATATATAAATCAACCAATCATCCAATAAATAATTTTAACTATTTAAAATTAAACCGGTAATCCGAAAATGATTGAGATTTACTCACCTTGATTTTATTTTCAATTCATTCCAATTCTAAATTAAATTTCCAGCTGACTTCGATAAATCTTAAACCAAATTTAGTTTGTGATATTCTTTGATACAATTCCGGTGCCGCTTGTTTCCGTGCGATTTCGACCTCGTATACGAAAATACACGATTTATAAATTTTTCGATATATATATATATTACAATTAAATCTTAAATTAAGGTAATTAACAAACTAATTACATAACTAAAAATTTAACTGTAACGACCCGTAAATTTCAACTGTTTAATAACGTAATTAGTTGAAATTTTGTGAAAATTTTAAACGATAAAATTTTGAAATAAAAATTTAATATTTGGAATACGTCCAGTTAAACATAGCAATTGGTAAATTTTCGTCCGAAAATACGAAAGTTTATTTCGCACGTAAATTTACTTCAATTTAATCTGTTAAAAAGCGTTGAAAATAAAATGTTTTCGAAACCTAAATATTTTTACATAGAAAAATTCTAAACCATCTTCTGAGCAAGATGTCAGTTTGTCGTTTTTCCAAATTCGGACATCTTTGGCTCCGTCGTTCTTATTTTCTGCAAAATAGCAGTATTCTGGTACCGATATCGATTTTTATCGGATGATCGTACCACTGATTTCTATATACCGTTTTGATCGTCTCATCGTGCTGACCTCTGCGGTATATTCATTTCCGTGTTTTGAGCTCGGATGCACGGCGAAATTTGTAAACGTGGAACCGTATCGGTACCGGATCCGTGACTTTTTGCTTTCATTTGCCTTTCAAACTAAAACCGGGTCACATAAGCAATAATTAATTGTTTTAATTATTCACCAAATGAAGGCATTTGACGGTTGTTTTTTTTTATTCATTGATTTGGGCGGTTCAAATTGAAATTTATTATGGTAACGTTCCTATTCAAAGCTTATGCATTTTTCTTTGGTAGCCAACTGTTCACCATCTTTTATAACTCACTACAAGTTATGACTTTAATTTGTGTGGTTCCACATATTCCAAAATTTCTAGTTTCGTTGCAGCGATTCATTTTATCAATTATATAATATTAGTCTATAATTTGAGGCTATTCATATTTCTATTCGATTCCAGTAGTTACCTGCTCAAATTGTATTTAATATATAACTGTTCATTAAGCCATTCTTCTTCTTCTTCAAAAAAAAAAAAAAACTTTTACTGCTGCTATCTTTACCATCAAACCCAACCTCTCTTCATCTAACCCGCGTGCGTGCCTTCAATCGAGCACCTTCACGCCTTGGCCACAACCACCATTCGCCACTGAAGCCGGCCCTGAACTCGCCTCCGCCTGACCCTCCGGCCGCCATGCCGAACTCGCTGCCGAACTCCGCCATCGCCCAGGCCTGAGCCGACTGTTCCTCCATCTTCCTCTCCCCTCACGTACACCATCCGACCTAACTACCGGCCTCAGCCCACACATTCGACAGCCCCGATCTCGAACCCCACCAGCTCTTCCCCTCTGGCCGTGTACCACTTCCCCTCTCCATTTGTCAACAGCCTCGCCGTGTTTCCCTGACCCGAACCCGTTCTGACCCACTTCATGAATCAGGAAACAATCCACACCATGACGCTTCACCTCGGCAAAACCCATCTCCTCTTTCCCACGTTCGCTTCCTGACCTTCCGCCTTACTTTCACCTAGCACCATCACCTTCCTCTCCATCGGCCACCTGTCGTGCATGCCACTCAATAGCCGCTCGTCTTCATTGCATAGGTATATAATATATGTATTCTTTTAGTTTTTAAAGTGTTAGTTTATATATATATTAGTTTAAATATATGGATGTTGATGTATCTATATACTTCTTACGTATTGTCGTTGTGAAACTTATAATGTTTACATGTTTCTCTGTATATATCTAATAAGTTATTTTGCTATATAATACGTATAAGTTATGAGTATATGCTATTATATACATATAGATATAGCTTTGTATCCAGGAATACGATCCGTACGATTTGTTATTTATATGAGCTTCTGGTTGTACATACAGTTTAGTTGTTAAGTTGTTTGGTGGTTTTATAAAAATATATTTTCTTAAATACAGGTTTATAAGTGTAATGTTTAAGAGAAATCGTTTACTGTCATTTTATATATATAGTTGATATTATATAGCACAATTTTAAGTTCATATTACGTATTTTGTTTCCTGTATTATGTATATTACTATATAGTTGCTGCTCTAGCATTGTATATATGTATTATAAAGTTCTATCTGTAAATGTTTATACATAATGTTGTACATGACTAAATATATCGCATATATGTTAATATATATATATTTGTTAGTTTTAAATATATAGTTATATGTTATAAAGTATATATATAATGTTTTATGCGATCTGGGGAGGTTTAAAGGGAATATGAAGTAATGTCAGTAATACATATGTTAGTATTTGTATTTTGTAACTATTTTCGACAATGGGTCACAGAAGATATATATATATATATATATATAAATTTGTTAGTTATATTTAAAGATTATATGCTAGTTTATATGTCGGTTTAAAACTATACAGTAAAACTTGTAAACAATAGTGGCAGTTATATTAATGCATAAAGAATAGTTATATATAATTTTATTTTAATGTATATGAGTTTGTTTATGCTTATATACTTATTTATATGGAGCTAAGTATACATAAGTTTGGGTTTTATTTAAATGGACTTAGATTTTTATTTATTGGTGTTTAGATTTAGTATTTATTATACATATTATTTCAAATAAATATTGGTCCAAGAAAATATAAACTAAAATATATTTCTTTTCGGTCTATATCAAGCAGTTTCTGATCTATTTTCATCGATCTCTATTATCAGCTCTGTTCGTCCAATTCATGCCCATCCCACTTTGCTTTGGAATTCGTAGCTCATTTCTTTGTCTAATCTCTAGCCTCGAAAGGTGAGCACTCACTCACGATTAACGTTCTTTTATTTATTAAATTTGATTTCAATTGAAACGACAATTGAAATATGCTGCTGTTTGATATTTACACTGTTATTACCTGTATCAGTTCACCTGTGACATCTGACACCATTATCTGTTATATATGCAATGATAATCCAGTTTGATTGTTGAATGATTGATTGTTGATGTTTATATTGGTCGTTAAATTGTTAAATGTTAAAGTGATAAATACTATGCAAGTAAATTTGACGTAGGATAATTAAAATTGACATATATGTTGAATTTGATTAGTTGAATATGACCCCTTTTATTTGTTAAATTAATTGACATGTAAAATAGTGATAATTACACTTTGAACCATTGAACGTATATTGGGTAAATTGTTGTAGTGTAAAAATTTGAAATTGAATGACAAGTAAACCGTAATGTAATAATCTTTAATCTACGCGAAATGATAGTGTAGATTCTAGAAATAATTATATTAATTCGTACAAATAACAATGCGAATTAATACGGCTATTTCGGGATTATTTGAATTGATTATTGAATTGTTATTGATTGTTGTTATTGCTTGTTTATTTACTTTGACACCATCCCAGTTATCACACTGCAAGTTCCCTTTGTTATACTTTGATTTTTAATTGAATTGGAATCGGGTTGAAATGATAAATTCCCAAATTAAACTTTGACCTTAGATATAGAAAATAAATAAAACCCGATTGGTCAATAATTTGATTTAAAAATAAATGAAGATTTTATTTAATAAATAATATGGTTTTGAAATGAAGTTGAAATTGAATTTTTAATGAAAGAAAAATGTTAATATTTAATAATCTGAAACAAAATATTAATGATGTAATTTATGAAAGAATATGGTTTAATTTGAGAAATGGAAGAAATGATTTGATAATTAAGTTTGAAATTATTAAACTTTGAAATGATTTAATAATTAAGTTGAATTTATAATTAAGTTTGAAATTATTAAACTTTGAAATTATTTAATAATTAAGTTTTGAATTATTTAATAATTAAATAAGGTTGAATTATTTAATGATTAAATTGAATTGAATTCTTTAATAAGTAAAAATTGAATTTTTGAATAAGTAAATTTTTCTTCGTAATAATTGAAATTGAGTTTTCTTTATTAAGTAAGTTTTTGGAAAATTATTTAAGTAAAAAAAAAGTGAAATTGAATTTCTTTAACAAGAAATGAAAATGCGATTTATTGCAATTAATGTAAGACTTGAAATTTAAAGAATTTGATTTGATGAATTTAATTTAATTCAATTTGTAAGTTTTGATTTAATGAAGTTGAACATAAGAAATTGATTTAATGAATTGGAAATTGAATATAATTGATTTGAATGATAAATTTACTTAACGAATATTGAATAAAATCGATAAATGAATTTAAACTGATTTGAATGTTAAATTAAATTGATTTAAATGATTTCGGAATTGAATCTTATATACGAATTTAAATTGATATTTGAATTGTTTAAAATAAAGATTGAAATTGAATTATAAGATTTTGAAATGGTAAATTAGAAGTTTTGAAACGTAAAGTATGGAAATTGGTTTTGAAAGACAAATGAAATGCCAATTTGTAAATTGAACTTGAAATTGAAATTGATTTGGTTTTGAAATAAACAAACGACCAATCGGTGAAATAATTACGGAAGTTATTAAAGAGACCGGAATTCGGTTATGGATATACTCTCTATCTAAACCGGAAACCACTTTAATAACTATGCGCGGAGTGATGATCCAGAATGAAGTGGATGGAATGATGTACGTGTTGACTGAAGAAAGAGAACGATGATGGATAACCTTGACACTTGTGTCAAATTGGAAATGACTAAAACAGGAGCTGTGCCGGGCCAATGGAGGATTGATACCTCAAGTGGACACACTTCTTCGAACTACTTATACTTGTTGTCGATTGGTGCACCCTTGATTTTGGGAGTGTTGTCTCACGGTGTTGCGGGCGCTGCGGCGTTGCGTTCTCACCAGCCCGGATCAGGCGAACGGTAGTATCACTACCTTGGGTATAGCCTCATGTGCCTTGTCATACTTGTATTCCATTTATGCGCGACCACTACGAATTTGTTTTGTACCTTGAGTATATGGATTGCCCTCTGGTGACTTCCGGTTTTGGGGAAACTACGGTCTTGTATATGCTTGTGGGAATAAAAATGTGTTAAGGGTGGAATGGGCCATGACTTAACGCTATTTTGATATCTTTATATTACTGATAGACATTATCTACTTAGCGTATATTACTACCTAGTAGATAGTTTGACGGATCCTTAAAGGATGGTTATTCCAAACATCCTTTGAGTTACTTGTATTTCAATTGCTATTTCACTTGAGTTGGATTTATTAAAATAAGAATGTTAATCCTGACTCGAGTGTTTTGTATTTTGCTTTACGCTCGGGTCAGACTGAGTGGTTCAGCTTTCGAGACTCACCTTTGAAGTTGGAGCTTTGCTTGAAGATCCAGCCATCTATTCTGTTTCCAGTATTCGATGATTCCAGTGATGTATTCTGATTTGTATCTGATGTATCGTATTACTCTTCTGTTGTAAATTCTGATGTATTTTATATATTCATATAGTAGCTTCATGAACTACTATCTCTTTTATTTCCGCTGCATTTATTACTCTGTGTCTGTGATCTGTGATTATATCTATTTACCGTATATGTTCACTTTTGCCAAATTTAAATAACAACGCGGTATTTGAGCAATTCAATTCCGGCATGAGTGTCTACCTATACACTTATAATGGATGTGAATGGTCCAAAATGGCGGGTCGTTACAGTTGGTATCAGAGCTTTGGTAGCTCTAGGCAAAACTCAACATATAAGGTAAATGTATTTACAGAATCACGCTCATTCGAGTTCCATCTCTTCTTTCTAATTCAATTCCTTTGAATTTTGAAACGTTCCCCTCGGTTTCGAAATTCATTCGTGTCCTTCACTATTCGTCTTCTTTCAATCATGGAGCACCCCACAACTCCATTCTGAATGTTATCTATAATAGATCGGCGGTCCCGCCAATCTTCGAATGATTCGTAAAGGAGCAAAACTCCTTTATAATAGGCATCGATTTACCGGAGATTTCTGTATCCTCGGTTTACGATGCTATCTATTCCATGCTATACCTGAATTCCATCTCGTGAGATCGAGTGTTGATTTACCTCGGAAATTCAGCATCGATCTTATTCTTGAAGTTACGGACGACCTGGTTAAGGTTGCCCGTGAATTAAATAAACTCATCCATCTTCCGATTGTGGTAATTGAATTATCTTATCTTCTGTTTCAAACTTATTTTCGAATCAGAATTCTCTTTGATTTGAGTCCATCAAATTGGAATCTCTATCCTTGCTTTGAATTCATTCTTGTATCGTCGAGCGAGGAAGTGTATTTGTAAATTTATATTAAAAATGTTTTCTATATTGTGTTGTTTGAGTTGCTGATGTTGATTTGGGTTTTCGATCGATTCGTCTGATCAACGCTATCGATAGGATTTCCAAAACACTTGAGCAGAGCAAACTGACACAATATTGTTTTCAAATTTGTTTGATTATATTGTAAAAATATAAGTAAATTTTTCTGGAATTTAATAAGTCAATTAAATTGGTTGTTGAAATGATAATATTTGATTATTATTTATTGTTCTAAATGAATTTATAAATATGGTTTATAAATTGATTTGGAATTTGAAATGAATTTAATTCCGAAATTTGAGAATTTAGTTTCCAGTGATTTCGAACTTTGGTTTTAAAACTTTAAAGTATATATTATTGGAAGTATTTTCGAACAGAAATCATTTTCAAAAGATTTTAAAATGTTGAAATCAGTGCTCTTCCCTTTGTCGCTGGAAAATAATTTCGGTGATGGCGGCCGCATCATCGACATTCATTTTCGAGTTTCGAAGTGGAGATACTATTCTGTAGCTTTGCTACGGTTTTGTTTTGAAAAATATTTTTTTTGAATTTCTTCAGTATAATTTGATTTATATATATATATATATATGTATCTTATTTTAAAAATTTAATTTGATTGATATAAATATATGATATTAACTCTAAATTGTTTAAAGTTAATTGGAAATCTAATTCTTAAATCATGTTAAAAGATGTTTTAATTATAAATAAAACCAAAAATTTGGAATAAATATTTAAACTTGAATAATTGAATTTGGAAAATTTTATTTGTATATTGTTCAACTGCATTCTAATACAGCTTACCTAAATCGTTCAGAAGTTGAATATGTAATTGGATAATATATAAGATAAATTGAATTTATAAATAAAATTTTAGTGTTTATAATAAATGTTATACAGTTAAATTTTAAGTATAAAATGTTAATAGAGATAAATAGAATAATAAGATAATTGAAAAATAAATTTTGTTAGGGTTAATTAATAAAGTGAAATTTGATCAACTTATGAAAATACCTTGAATTTAAAAGCAATTAGTGAATATGAATTTATTTAAATCGAAACTTTTATGTTTTAAATAAATTTATATGGATTAAATATATGTGAGTAGATATATTAAGTAGAAAATTTAACAGTAATAAAGAAAATTTAAAATTGTTGAAGAAAATATGATTATAATAAAAGACTATTCAAATTATGGTTTTAGAAATTGTAAATTTAAAATAATTGGATAATAAGATAATGAATAGTTGAGATTGATTTTGGTAAAATCAAATGGATTAAATCAATTATTGAATATCAATTAATTTAAATTTGAATTTATATGGTTTAAATTAATTGTTATTTTGTATTTCAAATCTGTTTTTCTTTCTGGTTGTTTCTATTCTCCTACCTCGTTCCTTTTCGGGGACGAAAAGTTTTGAGTGGGGGAGAGTGTAACGACCCGTAAATTTCAACTGTTTAATAACGTAATTAGTTGAAATTTTGTGAAAATTTTAAACGATAAAATTTTGAAATAAAAATTTAATATTTGGAATACGTCCAGTTAAACATAGCAATTGGTAAATTTTCGTCCGAAAATACGAAAGTTTATTTCGCACGTAAATTTACTTCAATTTAATCTGTTAAAAAGCGTTGAAAATAAAATGTTTTCGAAACCTAAATATTTTTACATAGAAAAATTCTAAACCATCTTCTGAGCAAGATGTCAGTTTGTCGTTTTTCCAAATTCGGACATCTTTGGCTCCGTCGTTCTTATTTTCTGCAAAATAGCAGTATTCTGGTACCGATATCGATTTTTATCGGATGATCGTACCACTGATTTCTATATACCGTTTTGATCGTCTCATCGTGCTGACCTCTGCGGTATATTCATTTCCGTGTTTTGAGCTCGGATGCACGGCGAAATTTGTAAACGTGGAACCGTATCGGTACCGGATCCGTGACTTTTTGCTTTCATTTGCCTTTCAAACTAAAACCGGGTCACATAAGCAATAATTAATTGTTTTAATTATTCACCAAATGAAGGCATTTGACGGTTGTTTTTTTTATTCATTGATTTGGGCGGTTCAAATTGAAATTTATTATGGTAACGTTCCTATTCAAAGCTTATGCATTTTTCTTTGGTAGCCAGCTGTTCACCATCTTTTATAACTCACTACAAGTTATGACTTTAATTTGTGTGGTTCCACATATTCCAAAATTTCTAGTTTCGTTGCAGCGATTCATTTTATCAATTATATAATATTAGTCTATAATTTGAGGCTATTCATATTTCTATTCGATTCCAGTAGTTACCTGCTCAAATTGTATTTAATATATAACTGTTCATTAAGCCATTCTTCTTCTTCTTCAAAAAAAAAAAAACTTTTACTGCTGCTATCTTTACCATCAAACCCAACCTCTCTTCATCTAACCCGCGTGCGTGCCTTCAATCGAGCACCTTCACGCCTTGGCCACAACCACCATTCGCCACTGAAGCCGGCCCTGAACTCGCCTCCGCCTGACCCTCCGGCCGCCATGCCGAACTCGCTGCCGAACTCCGCCATCGCCCAGGCCTGAGCCGACTGTTCCTCCATCTTCCTCTCCCCTCACGTACACCATCCGACCTAACTACCGGCCTCAGCCCACACATTCGACAGCCTCGATCTCGAACCCCACCAGCTCTTCCCCTCTGGCCGTGTACCACTTCCCCTCTCCATTTGTCAACAGCCTCGCCGTGTTTCCCTGACCCGAACCCGTTCTGACCCACTTCATGAATCAGGAAACAATCCACACCATGACGCTTCACCTCGGCAAAACCCATCTCCTCTTTCCCACGTTCGCTTCCTGACCTTCCGCCTTACTTTCACCTAGCACCATCACCTTCCTCTCCATCGGCCACCTGTCGTGCATGCCACTCAATAGCCGCTCGTCTTCATTGCATAGGTATATAATATATGTATTCTTTTAGTTTTTAAAGTGTTAGTTTATATATATATTAGTTTAAATATATGGATGTTGATGTATCTATATACTTCTTACGTATTGTCGTTGTGAAACTTATAATGTTTACATGTTTCTCTGTATATATCTAATAAGTTATTTTGCTATATAATACGTATAAGTTATGAGTATATGCTATTATATACATATAGATATAGCTTTGTATCCAGGAATACGATCCGTACGATTTGTTATTTATATGAGCTTCTGGTTGTACATACAGTTTAGTTGTTAAGTTGTTTGGTGGTTTTATAAAAATATATTTTCTTAAATACAGGTTTATAAGTGTAATGTTTAAGAGAAATCGTTTACTGTCATTTTATATATATAGTTGATATTATATAGCACAATTTTAAGTTCATATTACGTATTTTGTTTCCTGTATTATGTATATTACTATATAGTTGCTGCTCTAGCATTGTATATATGTATTATAAAGTTCTATCTGTAAATGTTTATACATAATGTTGTACATGACTAAATATATCGCATATATGTTAATATATATATATTTGTTAGTTTTAAATATATAGTTATATGTTATAAAGTATATATATAATGTTTTATGCGATCTGGGGAGGTTTAAAGGGAATATGAAGTAATGTCAGTAATACATATGTTAGTATTTGTATTTTGTAACTATTTTCGACAATGGGTCACAGAAGATATATATATATATATAAATTTGTTAGTTATATTTAAAGATTATATGCTAGTTTATATGTCGGTTTAAAACTATACAGTAAAACTTGTAAACAATAGTGGCAGTTATATTAATGCATAAAGAATAGTTATATATAATTTTATTTTAATGTATATGAGTTTGTTTATGCTTATATACTTATTTATATGGAGCTAAGTATACATAAGTTTGGGTTTTATTTAAATGGACTTAGATTTTTATTTATTGGTGTTTAGATTTAGTATTTATTATACATATTATTTCAAATAAATATTGGTCCAAGAAAATATAAACTAAAATATATTTCTTTTCGGTCTATATCAAGCAGTTTCTGATCTATTTTCATCGATCTCTATTATCAGCTCTGTTCGTCCAATTCATGCCCATCCCACTTTGCTTTGGAATTCGTAGCTCATTTCTTTGTCTAATCTCTAGCCTCGAAAGGTGAGCACTCACTCACGATTAACGTTCTTTTATTTATTAAATTTGATTTCAATTGAAACGACAATTGAAATATGCTGCTGTTTGATATTTACACTGTTATTACCTGTATCAGTTCACCTGTGACATCTGACACCATTATCTGTTATATATGCAATGATAATCCAGTTTGATTGTTGAATGATTGATTGTTGATGTTTATATTGGTCGTTAAATTGTTAAATGTTAAAGTGATAAATACTATGCAAGTAAATTTGACGTAGGATAATTAAAATTGACATATATGTTGAATTTGATTAGTTGAATATGACCCCTTTTATTTGTTAAATTAATTGACATGTAAAATAGTGATAATTACACTTTGAACCATTGAACGTATATTGGGTAAATTGTTGTAGTGTAAAAATTTGAAATTGAATGACAAGTAAACCGTAATGTAATAATCTTTAATCTACGCGAAATGATAGTGTAGATTCTAGAAATAATTATATTAATTCGTACAAATAACAATGCGAATTAATACGGCTATTTCGGGATTATTTGAATTGATTATTGAATTGTTATTGATTGTTGTTATTGCTTGTTTATTTACTTTGACACCATCCCAGTTATCACACTGCAAGTTCCCTTTGTTATACTTTGATTTTTAATTGAATTGGAATCGGGTTGAAATGATAAATTCCCAAATTAAACTTTGACCTTAGATATAGAAAATAAATAAAACCCGATTGGTCAATAATTTGATTTAAAAATAAATGAAGATTTTATTTAATAAATAATATGGTTTTGAAATGAAGTTGAAATTGAATTTTTAATGAAAGAAAAATGTTAATATTTAATAATCTGAAACAAAATATTAATGATGTAATTTATGAAAGAATATGGTTTAATTTGAGAAATGGAAGAAATGATTTGATAATTAAGTTTGAAATTATTAAACTTTGAAATGATTTAATAATTAAGTTGAATTTATAATTAAGTTTGAAATTATTAAACTTTGAAATTATTTAATAATTAAGTTTTGAATTATTTAATAATTAAATAAGGTTGAATTATTTAATGATTAAATTGAATTGAATTCTTTAATAAGTAAAAATTGAATTTTTGAATAAGTAAATTTTTCTTCGTAATAATTGAAATTGAGTTTTCTTTATTAAGTAAGTTTTTGGAAAATTATTTAAGTAAAAAAAAAGTGAAATTGAATTTCTTTAACAAGAAATGAAAATGCGATTTATTGCAATTAATGTAAGACTTGAAATTTAAAGAATTTGATTTGATGAATTTAATTTAATTCAATTTGTAAGTTTTGATTTAATGAAGTTGAACATAAGAAATTGATTTAATGAATTGGAAATTGAATATAATTGATTTGAATGATAAATTTACTTAACGAATATTGAATAAAATCGATAAATGAATTTAAACTGATTTGAATGTTAAATTAAATTGATTTAAATGATTTCGGAATTGAATCTTATATACGAATTTAAATTGATATTTGAATTGTTTAAAATAAAGATTGAAATTGAATTATAAGATTTTGAAATGGTAAATTAGAAGTTTTGAAACGTAAAGTATGGAAATTGGTTTTGAAAGACAAATGAAATGCCAATTTGTAAATTGAACTTGAAATTGAAATTGATTTGGTTTTGAAATAAACAAACGACCAATCGGTGAAATAATTACGGAAGTTATTAAAGAGACCGGAATTCGGTTATGGATATACTCTCTATCTAAACCGGAAACCACTTTAATAACTATGCGCGGAGTGATGATCCAGAATGAAGTGGATGGAATGATGTACGTGTTGACTGAAGAAAGAGAACGATGATGGATAACCTTGACACTTGTGTCAAATTGGAAATGACTAAAACAGGAGCTGTGCCGGGCCAATGGAGGATTGATACCTCAAGTGGACACACTTCTTCGAACTACTTATACTTGTTGTCGATTGGTGCACCCTTGATTTTGGGAGTGTTGTCTCACGGTGTTGCGGGCGCTGCGGCGTTGCGTTCTCACCAGCCCGGATCAGGCGAACGGTAGTATCACTACCTTGGGTATAGCCTCATGTGCCTTGTCATACTTGTATTCCATTTATGCGCGACCACTACGAATTTGTTTTGTACCTTGAGTATATGGATTGCCCTCTGGTGACTTCCGGTTTTGGGGAAACTACGGTCTTGTATATGCTTGTGGGAATAAAAATGTGTTAAGGGTGGAATGGGCCATGACTTAACGCTATTTTGATATCTTTATATTACTGATAGACATTATCTACTTAGCGTATATTACTACCTAGTAGATAGTTTGACGGATCCTTAAAGGATGGTTATTCCAAACATCCTTTGAGTTACTTGTATTTCAATTGCTATTTCACTTGAGTTGGATTTATTAAAATAAGAATGTTAATCCTGACTCGAGTGTTTTGTATTTTGCTTTACGCTCGGGTCAGACTGAGTGGTTCAGCTTTCGAGACTCACCTTTGAAGTTGGAGCTTTGCTTGAAGATCCAGCCATCTATTCTGTTTCCAGTATTCGATGATTCCAGTGATGTATTCTGATTTGTATCTGATGTATCGTATTACTCTTCTGTTGTAAATTCTGATGTATTTTATATATTCATATAGTAGCTTCATGAACTACTATCTCTTTTATTTCCGCTGCATTTATTACTCTGTGTCTGTGATCTGTGATTATATCTATTTACCGTATATGTTCACTTTTGCCAAATTTAAATAACAACGCGGTATTTGAGCAATTCAATTCCGGCATGAGTGTCTACCTATACACTTATAATGGATGTGAATGGTCCAAAATGGCGGGTCGTTACAGTTGGTATCAGAGCTTTGGTAGCTCTAGGCAAAACTCAACATATAAGGTAAATGTATTTACAGAATCACGCTCATTCGAGTTCCATCTCTTCTTTCTAATTCAATTCCTTTGAATTTTGAAACGTTCCCCTCGGTTTCGAAATTCATTCGTGTCCTTCACTATTCGTCTTCTTTCAATCATGGAGCACCCCACAACTCCATTCTGAATGTTATCTATAATAGATCGGCGGTCCCGCCAATCTTCGAATGATTCGTAAAGGAGCAAAACTCCTTTATAATAGGCATCGATTTACCGGAGATTTCTGTATCCTCGGTTTACGATGCTATCTATTCCATGCTATACCTGAATTCCATCTCGTGAGATCGAGTGTTGATTTACCTCGGAAATTCAGCATCGATCTTATTCTTGAAGTTACGGACGACCTGGTTAAGGTTGCCCGTGAATTAAATAAACTCATCCATCTTCCGATTGTGGTAATTGAATTATCTTATCTTCTGTTTCAAACTTATTTTCGAATCAGAATTCTCTTTGATTTGAGTCCATCAAATTGGAATCTCTATCCTTGCTTTGAATTCATTCTTGTATCGTCGAGCGAGGAAGTGTATTTGTAAATTTATATTAAAAATGTTTTCTATATTGTGTTGTTTGAGTTGCTGATGTTGATTTGGGTTTTCGATCGATTCGTCTGATCAACGCTATCGATAGGATTTCCAAAACACTTGAGCAGAGCAAACTGACACAATATTGTTTATCGATAGACCGAGCAATCGAGTGCCGGAAACTCCAATAGTGAGGTTTTAAGAAAGAAGAAAAAAGGCAGAAGAAGAAGAAAAGAGTAGAAGAAGAAGAGAAGAACAACAGAACAACATCAGAAACAGAGACAATATCAGAATCTTACACATCGCAGCGGAACGATATATAATAGATAAATGAATAATCTTTAAAACAAAGAACTATATCATTTTATACATACATCAATCAGAGTCAATAAACAACAATGGACAGTTATATAAACTTGTCCTCATACAGAATACACAGCGGAATAAATACTATCAGATACAAATACTACGTCTCGTCATCCAGCTTGCTTCCAAAGCTCCAGAATATCCAGAATATCCTGATAATATAACTCTAGGCTGCCCGTGTGGAAATTGGTGGGCACCCAGAGTTTAGAAGGGAACAATAAACTCCGAGTCAGTCATGGTGACTGGTGTGAGATCGTAAAACAGTTATTCTTTAAAATAAACAACAGGAAAACTTTAATGTCAATTCGCAATGCTTTTGGAAAATGAAACTACCATAAGACCTCCCACCACACACACAATGCAAACGCAGACTTGGAGGAGATTTCTTCTTATGATAGTCAAAGATGCTTACTACGCAAAAAATCAAATTCTTTTTGATATTATTATTAGTGCATAGTGGAAAACATTTCGAAAGTAGAATATAAATCTTAGCCAGCATAGGTACCATTATATTATGCCTGCTATAGCTGCCTCCTGAGGAGACAGGTTATACAATTGAAATCGTAAAGGCTCGTATTGTTTCTTTGGATTTCCAACAAATGGTCAGGCTAAGGAACTTCCTATCCACGATGGGTACGTCCCTGGAATAGACGACCCGAGAACCTAACCGGATCTCTGCCAACACAAGGCCGGGTTACCTCTGCAAAAATAGGTAACTACTGACACGCGTATGCCATCCCCCGATCGTCACCGATCTTCCCGAGGATCCCCGATTCGCAACAACCACAAAGAAATAAATTTTGCAGCAACCACAGAGGTTAAGTATCTGGGCTCCATACCATGATACCACCTTTATCTAGAAGGAATGACATACACTAAGGGGCGCTACTCCCTAGAACCTTGCCGCATCCTTCCTGTTTCGACCATTTCCGGGGTGTGAGGCTCGACGAAGTCTCGTCCACAAAGCTACGCTTTCTCAAAAAGCCCTGCTTCGGGTCAAACAAAATGATCAACCTATGATCACAAAGATATAAGATCAAACAAATGATCATATCGCAAATGATCAAACACTGATCATTTCACAGCAACACTCAGTATGCCACGTTACCAAATTGGGAGTATATCGCTGATAAATTTCAACTACATAACCTCTGAGCTCGTACGTCTCAGAGAAGGGTGTTAAGCTAAGAGAATAAATTCTCCGCCACCAACAGAAATGTATTTGAAAGAAATCAGCTTTATATCTCAAATTGTAACGTCAGACACACAATCCATACAAGTCTGTTCCGGGATCGAACAGAACCGAAGGCACTTCTCACGAAGCCCTTGCACATCCGGATAATTTTCAATCACGTCAGGACTTCCCGTCACTAAGGGTGATAAAACCTCTAAATCGGAGATCAGCCGGTGTAGAGTAACTCGACGGTAATCCTTCCGTTTTCAAAAATATCCGGTCTTCAACACCGGTCTTCAAATGCAATTCATAACGACGTATCACATATTCGGAATGGGTTATACGACCCCATGGTCCTTTCCCGGCTAACCCGAATAGTGAGCGTTAATTCAAAAATAAGTGTGGCATTCAAATTCATCCAATTCACAACAAATACCATTCAAGGCAATTATTGATAGTCGGTTATTTAACTATCAATAAAGATGCGCAACATCATCAGATTCCAAATAATTTTCCAAATTATTTCATCTTCAAAAATATCTTTACTAGATATAAAATTTCCACACTTCAAAAATAAATCAATATTTATTTTTTTAAACGAATTCTCATTTCCTTTATAAATTCCATATTGAATTTATATTTTTCGAATATCTACTGATATTCGATTTCCAATTGATTTCAAAAATTCACTTTCGATTTATCTTTAAGAAGATAAATTCTCAAAAACATTTCATTTCGTTTTGGAAAACATTCCATACTTATTTAATAATAAGTGTTTCACAAATCTTTTATTTTCAACATTTGAAAATATTCGATATACTTAAATCGAATTTAAGTATATATTTCATTCTTTAAGGAAATCATAAATTTTTAACATCTATTTGAGTCAAAACGAATGTTGCGTAAAACATCGTTACGACGACTCAAAATCACTAGTATAGGGATTCAGAATTAAGATAGATGTGTAAATCCCAATACTATATGAAACATTTCCTTCCGGAAATCATTTACTATAACAACAGTGTTATAGTCCATCATTTCCTTATTTCTCGAAAACGTCTATTTCAACAATGAATGTTGAAATCTATGATTTCGATATTTAACACGTTTTAAAACATCTTTTAAAACAATTACTTCATTTCGTAATATCACTTTTCCAAAACATATCCATTTTACTCAATAATATATTCACTGTCCAAAATCGTGAATATACTTCACTATCCAAATTCAACATTTCTACACATTTTATTTAAAAGTTTATCCACTGTCCAAAATCGTGGATATAATTCCTTTAATTAACTTCTACAATTCACTTATCAAAATAAGTGATTTCGGATTCATAAACAACGTTTATGAATCACAATTTTATATTTTATAACTACTTCAACTTATAAATTCCTGTTATTATCCAATTCAATTTATAACTCAATTTTCTACCAAAAGTCCATTCTATAAGTTAAACGCTTATAATTCGTTTATTTATAAAAATCGTTCTTTTAGGACTTCACAAATCATTTATTCTGTCCTTTATAAAACCCATTTTAACATCATTTAAAACGTCTTTAAAACTCCTTTATAATTTCATCACTTTGATTTATAAAAATCAAATTTTATAAATCTTATATATAGAGCTTTCATAATAAATTCAAAAATCTCTATTTAAACCATTTTATAAATAAATCGACTTTTATTTCAAAAACGACACTTCGGTTATATTTCACTAAAAATTATAACTTTTATAACTTTAAAATTTTACGTTTATAAATCGATTCAAAAATTCCATAAAACGTATATTTTCAAAAATCACTTTAAAAACCCTTTTAAAGTAAAAGTCGTTATTTTTACATTTCAAAACTGAATCCGATGATGCAACAACACCAATCAGTCCATCACAACAGTCAATATCATATATCAATATGATAACAGAATATATATCAATATCTGTAAATAAGTAAATACAGTTGAGGAATCCAGTTGGATCCCTCCAACCTGTTTCCCTGCATCCACAGATGTTAGCACAATACCAATTCCGCTCCAGTACGGAATTATCGCGGTATATGGGTTTTATACAAATAATCCGCTTACTAACGGCGCAATAGGGTCTCATCCGCTATACGAGGCGGGAAATCATCAATCCAATATATACATATGCCAATATGTATATATTGCTACATATATATATAGATATATCCTACTATATCTAATACAAACAGTAATCAATCAGTCAATCAAAATCCAACTTCATTTGAGTGAGAAAAATCTCACCTTAGCTTTTATTTTGCAATCCAATCCAATCTCGACCCAATTATCTTGATTTATACCTTGTATAATTAATTATACAAATTTATTAATATTCGAGCAGTTAATTATTATTTATTAAATTTAACCTACACCCCTTCCTTTTCAATAGATTGATTTAACTAAAAACTAAATTTAAAGCTAAATTCCTTTTGATAAATTTTCTTTAAGTAACAAATTAAATAAGTTTATTGGCTACTTAAATCACCTTAATAAATCATTTTTAATATAACTTAGTAATTTAACATATTTGTATGCATATTTATATAGATACATACATATTTATTTTCTGATTTCCTACATACAGTTAAATCAAATTAAATTAAGTTAAGAGCAACTTAAAAATTCAAAACTACTTATCATTTAAGATTCCCTTTACTGTAAAAATCATATTTCAAACTAAAAATTGGCTCCTATACTACAATTTTAAAATTAAACTAGGAACTGAAATATTTATACATCGTTTATACCAATTCCAAAAGTTTTCTGTCTTAAACCTTTAATATACATTTTAAATCTATACATCTTAAAAATCCAATCTTTTATATAAATTTATTTGAAAATAGTATATATGTATATATATTTTAACGACTGCTATACATATTTCTTTTCATATATATATCATATTCTATAAAATAAAATTCCTTTACTGTTAATTAAATCGGAAAAAATTAAATTCGAATACCTCAAAACACATGAAGTCAACATCACGGCTTCAGCTTGGCATCCACAAAGACGCACTGTCCATCTCCCTACCGTTCGACTTCGCCCTAGCTCACTTTCGCACTGACGAACTTCCAAAATTTCCCACCTCTCAGAGACCACGCGAACGAATGCCTCCACCTTGGCCACCATGAGATGTCCTAGCTCGAACTACAATTGAACGCGGTCGTGCCCAATCGCGACTGAAATTGACTTGCACCTGATATCGACATCGACGCGTACGTCGCCGCCTGCCGCCTTGTTCGCGAGCGCCGCGCCTTCAGGCGAACCCCCTCGCCATCGAAACCACCTCGACCTACAAACATCACCGCGGCCCACCCTCGAGTCGCCCCAAATCGCAACCACCACCTCGTCGAATTCGAACAGAGCCCCCCTACTGCCATCACCAGATCGCGACGTGTGCGCCGCTGTTCCCCTAGCCTCGCCATCGATTCGAGGTCCTTGCGTTCGAATTTGAATCGAACGAGACTTCGGCGATTCCCCTCAGCCATGCTCGAACGCGAATGCCACCCTCCTTACGATTTAAATGTCGCGTCCATTGTTTTATCTCCGGCAATTTGATTTTGTTTGGTTGTGAACTGAGGAGGGAACGTATTTTATCAGAGAGAAGAGTCGTGCAAGCACGTCCTTGTATCGCGATTTTAGGCGTAAGATAAGGGACGTTGTCCCTTGTTTAAAACTTTAAAATTTAAGTTTAAATTCAATTTGTTTCGGTACAATTTTTAACGCGTTTATGTGTCGTATTCTCACCCAACAACTCCGAACGATACGAAATTTAAAACCCGATGATAATTTAACGTTACGGACCCAATGGAACTGGTTTCGTCGAATTCCGAGACTGTTTGAAAAATGACTATTTTATAAATATCGGTTCGAACGATTCATTTCAAACTGAACAATTCACTCCCAAATTCGATTCTGAAGCTTCTGTTATCTTTAGTAATATCAATACGAATTTTAAAAGTTTCCGAAATATTTTTCTTCGGCTTAAAATTGGAGATTCAAATTTTTATCCAGCATTCAATAGATTAAATTTTAAAGTTTAGTCGCAAATATCAAAGTTCAATCGAGGATTCAAATTAAATCATCGTTCAAATATTTAAAATTAATTAAATATTCTCAATTTAATTTGTTCAAAATTCTGGGTCGTTACAGACTTCCCCCCTTAAAAGAATTTCGTCCTCGAAATTACAAGTTAGGAAAAGTGGTCCTTAACTCGTCTACTATCTTTCAACATCTAATAGTTTTATCAAATTTATCAAAACAAATCTTTCTACTAAAGATTCATTATCACCTCAACTAAATTCCCAACTTCAATTTTAAGTTTCAAACAACACTGTTTAACTCCTAAATTCAAATTCGAGTTTAAATTCAAATTTTAACTTCAAGAGTTTCTCAAAAATTTTCTAACACTCGAAATTTTCGAAAAATTTCGCCAGCGTCTCCTTTGCGCGGCTAATACGGTACGACTACAAAATGTCCCTACGGACTCTCAGATTTCAAAAAGAAAAGAAAAATGCCAAGCGGCTAGAGAAGAAATCATCAAAAAATCATATTATAATTCAAATACTTACCTTTTCGAGCAAATTCAAATTCATCTTTGAAGATCAAATCCAATTTATAACACCTGTATATCTACTAGCCATAATATCTAGTTACATATATTCAAACCATTTTGCAAATTTAATCACAAAATTTCAATACTTACTTCTTATATCATTTTTACTTCACTATTGAAGTTATATATTTATTTCATTCAATTTTCCATTTCAAATTCCATTTGAATTCTATTCCTAATTTTAATTCAATTTTTATCTTCTATTCTGAACATTGAATTTTTTTTTTTTTTTATCGATTAGCTTTCATTTACAAATTCATCACAAATTCTAATTTACTTATTCAAATTCGGTTTCAACATTCAGTTTCAATTTTATTCACTTACAATTGTAAATTCCCTTCATTTGAAATTTATTTCTACTTACTTGAATTTATCTTTAAATTCGAACCATCTCTTTTCATTTAGCTCACAATTCAAGTTTCAATTTAACTAATTCAACTTCCATTTCATGAATTAATTAATTATCAAACTAGTTTATTCGGATTCAATCTTTATTCATTTTTTTTTCTTTTCCAAGTTAGGAATTTTCTATTCAACGTGATTCAAATCAAATCACATTCCATTATTGAAATTTTAATTCATCTTTCATTTTACATTTTTTCAATTCAATTCATTTGCTTACGAATTCGAAATGAATTTTTCAACATTCAATTTACTTTCATTAAATTGATTCACTTGTACTTACATTAATTTAACTCCATCCTTTAAGTTAAATTTATTCTATCAAAATCCAATTTGTATAAATTATCAACTTAATAATATTTCATAAATATCTTTATATAGCATTCCAGAGTTTACCAACATTTCAAAGCCATTTTGAAAACAATTCAAATTATCCTTTGAATTTCCAAAACAAAACCCAAATTTCCAAACAACTTCCATTTAAAACAATTTGGCAGCAATTTCCTCTTTTGGAAACCCGAAAATGAACATCGATGATGCTGTAGTCATTACCGAAGTTATTTTCCAGCGACCGAAAAGAGTTTAGAGCTTTTCATTCCGTCAAAACATTTTTCCAAAATCCTTTGAAATCCATTTTCAAATCAAAAAGATTTAAACTTTTCAAATCTCCAAAATTCTCAAATTCTTTTCAAAACATTTCCAAAAACTTCTCTGGAATTTCGTTTTAAATTACAAATCACTTTTATAATTTACATCCTCACATTTCATTTATATGTGAATTCATTTCTTAACATTGGAGTTATAATTCCAATTTCTTATTCAATTTCAGTGATGATAATTCACTATTATTACTTCCTAACATCCATGCAACCATATACTATAGTACTTTATAGAAAAACATTTCTTTTCTATACAAAAATAGTTTTGAGTAAAATTATTTCATTTACCCTATTTAAAACAATACTGTGCCGAATTGTTCTATATAAGTGTTTAGAGATCCCTATCAATAGAGTTGTACGGACAATACCGACCAGAATCCATATACCACTCAACAAACCAATCATCACAATATAAAACAATTTTATATTCACTAACAAATACGCACTCGTATCTATTATTACACTCAACTCATTCTAGAGTACTACTGACTCTATCTCTAATGAGTAACACCCAACAGAGCAGGGTTGTCGCTTAACCATATGCTCTGATACCACGCTGTCACGTACGGGATTTTCGACTTTCGAAAATTCGACATCGATACTCCCTTTATCGATAGACCGAGCAATCGAGTGCCGGAAACTCCAATAGTGAGGTTTTAAGAAAGAAGAAAAAAGGCAGAAGAAGAAGAAAAGAGTAGAAGAAGAAGAGAAGAACAACAGAACAGCATCAGAAACAGAGACAATATCAGAATCTTACACATCGCAGCGGAACAATATATAATAGATAAATGAATAATCTTTAAAACAAAGAACTATATCATTTTATACATACATCAATCAGAGTCAATAAACAACAATGGACAGTTATATAAACTTGTCCTCATACAGAATACACAGCGGAATAAATACTATCAGATACAAATACTACGTCTCGTCATCCAGCTTGCTTCCAAAGCTCCAGAATATCCTGATAATATAACTCTAGGCTGCCCGTGTGGAAATTGGTGGGCACCCAGAGTTTAGAAGGGAACAATAAACTCCGAGTCAGTCATGGTGACTGGTGTGAGATCGTAAAACAGTTATTCTTTAAAATAAACAACAGGAAAACTTTAATGTCAATTCGCAATGCTTTTGGAAAATGAAACTACCATAAGACCTCCCACCACACACACAATGCAAACGCAGACTTGGAGGAGATTTCTTCTTATGATAGTCAAAGATGCTTACTACGCAAAAAATCAAATTCTTTTTTATATTATTATTAGTGCATAGTGGAAAACATTTCGAAAGTAGAATATAAATCTTAGCCAGCATAGGTACCATTATATTATGCCTGCTATAGCTGCCTCCTGAGGAGACAGGTTATACAATTGAAATCGTAAAGGCTCGTATTGTTTCTTTGGATTTCCAACAAATGGTCAGGCTAAGGAACTTCCTATCCACGATGGGTACGTCCCTGGAATAGACGACCCGAGAACCTAACCGGATCTCTGCCAACACAAGGCCGGGTTACCTCTGCAAAAATAGGTAACTACTGACACGCGTATGCCATCCCTCAATCGTCACCGATCTTCCCGAGGATCCCCGATTCGCAACAACCACAAAGAAATAAATTTTGCAGCAACCACAGAGGTTAAGTATCTGGGCTCCATACCATGATACCACCTTTATCCAGAAGGAATGACATACACTAAGGGGCGCTACTCCCTAGAACCTTGCCGCATCCTTCCTGTTTCGACCATTTCCGGGGTGTGAGGCTCGACGAAGTCTCGTCCACAAAGCTACGCTTTCTCAAAAAGCCCTGCTTCGGGTCAAACAAAATGATCAACCTATGATCACAAAGATATAAGATCAAACAAATGATCATATCGCAAATGATCAAACACTGATCATTTCACAGCAACACTCAGTATGCCACGTTACCAAATTGGGAGTATATCGCTGATAAATTTCAACTACATAACCTCTGAGCTCGTATGTCTCAGAGAAGGGTGTTAAGCTAAGAGAATAAATTCTCCGCCACCAACAGAAATGTATTTGAAAGAAATCAGCTTTATATCTCAAATTGTAACATCAGACACACAATCCATACAAGTCTGTTCCGGGATCGAACAGAACCGAAGGCACTTCTCACGAAGCCCTTGCACATCCGGATAATTTTCAATCACGTCAGGACTTCCCGTCACTAAGGGTGATAAAACCTCTAAATCGGAGATCAACCGGTGTAGAGTAACTCGACGGTAATCCTTCCGTTTTCAAAAATATCCGGTCTTCAACACCGGTCTTCAAATGCAATTCATAACGACGTATCACATATTCGGAATGGGTTATACGACCCCATGGTCCTTTCCCGGCTAACCCGAATAGTGAGCGTTAATTCAAAAATAAGTGTGGCATTCAAATTCATCCAATTCACAACAAATACCATTCAAGGTAATTATTGATAGTCGGTTATTTAACTATCAATAAAGATGCGCAACATCATCAGATTCCAAATAATTTTCCAAATTATTTCATCTTCAAAAATATCTTTACTAGATATAAAATTTCCACACTTCAAAAATAAATCAATATTTATTTTTTTAAACGAATTCTCATTTCCTTTATAAATTCCATATTGAATTTATATTTTTCGAATATCTACCGATATTCGATTTCCAATTGATTTCAAAAATTCACTTTCGATTTATCTTTAAGAAGATAAATTCTCAAAAACATTTCATTTCGTTTTGGAAAACATTCCATACTTATTTAATAATAAGTGTTTCACAAATCTTTTATTTTCAACATTTGAAAATATTCGATATACTTAAATCGAATTTAAGTATATATTTCATTCTTTAAGGAAATCATAAATTTTTAACATCTATTTGAGTCAAAACGAATGTTGCGTAAAACATCGTTACGACGACTCAAAATCACTAGTATAGGGATTCAGAATTAAGATAGATGTGTAAATCCCAATACTATATGAAACATTTCCTTCCGGAAATCATTTACTATAACAACAGTGTTATAGTCCATCATTTCCTTATTTCTCGAAAACGTCTATTTCAACAATGAATGTTGAAATCTATGATTTCGATATTTAACACGTTTTAAAACATCTTTTAAAACAATTACTTCATTTCGTAATATCACTTTTCCAAAACATATCCATTTTACTCAATAATATATTCACTGTCCAAAATCGTGAATATACTTCACTATCCAAATTCAACATTTCTACACATTTTATTTAAAAGTTTATCCACTGTCCAAAATCGTGGATATAATTCCTTTAATTAACTTCTACAATTCACTTATCAAAATAAGTGATTTCGGATTCATAAACAACGTTTATGAATCACAATTTTATATTTTATAACTACTTCAACTTATAAATTCCTGTTATTATCCAATTCAATTTATAACTCAATTTTCTACCAAAAGTCCATTCTATAAGTTAAACGCTTATAATTCGTTTATTTATAAAAATCGTTCTTTTAGGACTTCACAAATCATTTATTCTGTCCTTTATAAAACCCATTTTAACATCATTTAAAACGTCTTTAAAACTCCTTTATAATTTCATCACTTTGATTTATAAAAATCAAATTTTATAAATCTTATATATAGAGCTTTCATAATAAATTCAAAAATCTCTATTTAAACCATTTTATAAATAAATCGACTTTTATTTCAAAAACGATACTTCGGTTATATTTCACTAAAAATTATAACTTTTATAACTTTAAAATTTTACGTTTATAAATCGATTCAAAAATTCCATAAAACGTATATTTTCAAAAATCACTTTAAAAACCCTT
Source organism: Allium fistulosum (assembly GCA_030737815.1). Taxonomy (NCBI): domain Eukaryota; kingdom Viridiplantae; phylum Streptophyta; class Magnoliopsida; order Asparagales; family Amaryllidaceae; genus Allium; species Allium fistulosum. The sequence goes on along the minus strand of CM060904.1, from coordinate 282,505,828 downwards.
TTAAAGTAAAAGTCGTTATTTTTACATTTCAAAACTGAATCCGATGATGCAACAACACCAATCAGTCCATCACAACAGTCAATATCATATATCAATATGATAACAGAATATATATCAATATCTGTAAATAAGTAAATACAGTTGAGGAATCCAGTTGGATCCCTCCAACCTGTTTCCCTGCATCCACAGATGTTAGCACAATACCAATTCCGCTCCAGTACGGAATTATCACGGTATATGGGTTTTATACAAATAATCCGCTTACTAACGGCGCAATAGGGTCTCATCCGCTATACGAGGCGGGAAATCATCAATCCAATATATACATATGCCAATATGTATATATTGCTACATATATATATAGATATATCCTACTATATCTAATACAAACAGTAATCAATCAGTCAATCAAAATCCAACTTCATTTGAGTGAGAAAAATCTCACCTTAGCTTTTATTTTGCAATCCAATCCAATCTCGACCCAATTATCTTGATTTATACCTTGTATAATTAATTATACAAATTTATTAATATTCGAGCAGTTAATTATTATTTATTAAATTTAACCTACACCCCTTCCTTTTCAATAGATTGATTTAACTAAAAACTAAATTTAAAGCTAAATTCCTTTTGATAAATTTTCTTTAAGTAACAAATTAAATAAGTTTATTGGCTACTTAAATCACCTTAATAAATCATTTTTAATATAACTTAGTAATTTAACATATTTGTATGCATATTTATATAGATACATACATATTTATTTTCTGATTTCCTACATACAGTTAAATCAAATTAAATTAAGTTAAGAGCAACTTAAAAATTCAAAACTACTTATCATTTAAGATTCCCTTTACTGTAAAAATCATATTTCAAACTAAAAATTGGCTCCCATACTACAATTTTAAAATTAAATTAGGAACTGAAATATTTATACATCGTTTATACCAATTCCAAAAGTTTTCTGTCTTAAACCTTTAATTTACATTTTAAATCTATACATCTTAAAAATCCAATCTTTTATATAAATTTATTTGAAAATAGTATATATGTATATATATTTTAACGACTGCTATACATATTTCTTTTCATATATATATCATATTCTATAAAATAAAATTCCTTTACTGTTAATTAAATCGGAAAAAATTAAATTCGAATACCTCAAAACACATGAAGTCAACATCACGGCTTCAGCTTGGCATCCACAAAGACGCGCTGTCCATCTCCCTACCGTTCGACTTCGCCCTAGCTCACTTTCGCACTGACGAACTTCCAAAATTTCCCACCTCTCAGAGACCACGCGAACGAATGCCTCTATGATAACCCGGATTTTTGGACATCGGGTAATTGGATAATTAACTGATTTTCTCTATTGAGATACTAATTTTATTTTGTTAAACATTAAAACTTTGATAATTAAAATATATCTGGATGTATATAATGGATTCGAGCGATAATAATTGCTGATATCTGAATGGATATTTTAAACAGTTGGAAATGATAAATCTTATAATAAAATTCCATATTTATAAATACTAAAGATAAATACTTAATAAGTTTCAATATGGTATCTCAAGTTTAGAATAGGATTTAATGAGAATCATACTTTCTTTAAAATATATATATATATATATGTTGTGTGTGTATATATATATAAGGGTATTAAACACAAAAAAATAAAATAAATGAATAAGTTTATATTGTTTAATTAGGTTATATACATAAAAGAAAAGTGAAAAGATAAAGATATATATAAAACATAAACAATTAGCTCATGCCAAATTACAAATGTAAACCACTTGTTACATGCAAACACAAGTGAAAATCTATTTTAACATGCATATGACATTTGTAAGCTTATTTACCAAGTGTCTTAATTTTTATTTTTCTTATTTTTAATAAACTGATAAAACTAAGATATATAAATCACTCTACTTTCTCGTCTCTTTTTCTTTTTTCTATTTTTCAATCTCAAAACAAGATCTGTGTACCTAAACCTGAGAAAAACAAAATCCAGAAATTCAAAACAACTTCTTTTCAAACTATTTCAAACCTGAAGCTCAGAAAAAATTAATTAAAATTCAAATCAAGATCAAAGCAAATTCATTCCAGATTTAAAACAAGGATCATCTCAAAACAATTATCAGTCCAGGTCAAAACAGTTTCAAAGTAGGATTCAACCCAAATAATGCAAGCAGATCAAAATCAAATGGCAGTTTCATTTACCCAAAGCAATTCCAGATTAAAGAAACTTCCAGGTTCTCTGTTCAAATAAAAAGGTGAGTAAACTGTTTACTTTAACCTGTTTGAAAACTGATGCATGTGAGTAAACCTTTAAATTGAGAATTTAATTAGATGATTGATGGTTGCTTATGAAATCTCTGCGATGATGATGCCTGCATGTGTATAAATAAGTGAGTAACTTTTAAATCTTAAACTATAAATTAGGTTGCATGCTTGAAGGGTTGAATATAAATAAGTATTTCTTGTGAATATAGGTAAAATTGATATGAATATTGATTGTGGGCAGTGTTGTATGTATATTGTGCTCTGTTTTAAATGGTAAGTAAACAACTAATTTGAATCTTAAGTAGGATAAAATTAGTTGCTTAAGTAATACTGTGATGTTGATTCCTGCCTGTGTAGATAGTTGTAAATAAATCTGTATGTATGATTGTATTTGAGTCTGCATGCCTGAAGTTTTTGTTCCTCTGCTCATTCTTGCTGACAGAGTTTTATAAATAAACAAAAATTCAAACATTCCACCTAAACACTTGGTAGCTTAGGGTTTTCAAACTAACCAGTTGAGATTAAATTCCATTTTGATTATAAAAATAAGTTTTAATAATATAAGTATGGAATTTTCCTGTAAACAAGAATATTGCAGTGAAAACTTATATAATGTAATAAATAAAATGTTAAGTTATATTGATTCATGTTTATATATCGAATCATCATAAGGATTTATGATTTTTAAGACAATTATCCAAATTTAAGATGTTGAATTGAATGAGAAATTTGGGTTTTTCTGGAAAATGGGTTTTGAGTGATTTCCGGAGGTTGATGCAATTGAAGTGGTTGAGATTGCTACTGGAGGTGAAGGGGGAAGTAGGGATTCAGGCAAAAATGGTGTGTGAATTTATTAATCACCATGGCATTAGAAATTGATTAAGGTAGGGTTGAACACCCAGTTTGCTCGTAATTATTGTTCTGACTGTTGGGGCATCTTGGGTGGTTCGAGTTACTCGAGAATGGAAGGAAAGCAGCGTGGAGGGCTTATGAGTGTGTCTGGCCGTGGTTGCAAACTCTCTGGTGGCCTGAGCTTGGTGGTCAAAAGGAGTTTGTGGGAAGCTTTGTTTTGGATTCAGGCCAACTGGGTAGTAAATTTTGATCGAAGTTGCGTTTGCGAGGTTTTGTGGTCGAATTGGGTTTCTGTGATGATAAGTGAGTTGCCGGAGGGGATGACATTGGTCGGAGGCGACCAACGGCGGCGTGCATGTGCACGTGATGGTGGGTGTGTGTCAGAAGGGTTTGGCTGTGAAGACTCGAAGTCGAGTTCGAGTATTAGCAAGGGAAACTCGGGTTTGTTCTCGATATGTTGGGTTGGGGTAGCCTGCTGTTTTGAATACTTAAATTTAATCGAAGTAAAAATGGGAAGAAGGGGAAACTCGGGATTGACTCGAGTGAGCTACGGGTTTAACCCGAAGTAGCATAAATGAACAGTAAATAAGAATTTAAAAAGGTTTTAAAACTTGTGTCTTGATAACTTTAATTTATCAAGTTAAATGATTGTTTTATTTTAAAACTTAATTTATAATTTTAAAAGTAAATGATGTAAATATGTTAAGAGTAATTAAGAATTGATTAATTGCTAATTAGGGATGGGTAACAGTTAATTAAGGATTAATCAAATGATTAATTAACTAGTGATTAAAGAATAATTTAAAATGTAATTAAGTTGTTAATTAATAATTAGGTTTATTAGTTAGTAATTAAGAAATAATTAATTAGTTAATTGATGATTAATTAATTGATTATGAAAGTAATTTAGAATTAATTACTTTGTATTAAAGGAGATTAAGTAATATTAATTGATAAATAAAGGATAATTAATATGGATTTAGGAATTGATTAATTGAGTTAATCAAGGATGTGATAAATTAATTTAGGTTAGTAATTAGTTAATGATTTTATAAGCAAGATTAAGTGATTGATTTTTTTTTAGGAATTTAAGTAATTAAATAAATTATGATATGAATTGATAATGCTTGCTTATTGAATGTCTGAATTGGATGATATCCATTGGATTGATATCTATTGATGAATAATCAAGATTGATAAATAAATGTAATTAAGTTAAAGGTTAGTTATTATATGATTTAATAATAAGTTACTAATAAAAGTAATTAGAGGATTATTAAATTTATGTAATTAATGAGGGTGATTAATCTTGCTTATTAATGATTGAATTATGATGAGTACTTTGAATTGGTGGATATCTATATTTTGAATTGATTGTGATATGATATGTTGGGTAGGCAATGATAATGTGATTATCGGTAGACTGTCTACGTTTGATTTTATATCGGTAGACTGTGACACTATGGTAACATAGCGAAAGTCGTTTGAGGCGCTGAGAGCCAACAGTCTGCGTTTGATTTTATATCGGTAGACTGCGACCTATGTGGAGGAGTTTCATTTTGACAGCGAAATCGTGTGTGCCGTTGAGAGCCAACAGTTACATGGACTTTTGCTGTGATGGCAACGTAACCCTGGAATGTAACTGCGATCTGTTGTGGGTTCCATGCTGTCATCAGTTACATGGACTTTTGCTGCGATGGCAACGTAACCCGTGATGTAACTGTGACCATGGATGGGAGTGATGATTTCCAGAGCATTCTTACCAAAGATATTTCCTCTATTTTCAAAAATGTTTTCTATATTTTCAATAAATTATTTTCCAAAGTATTTTCACTGGGTGTTGAAAACGGGTCTGCTAAGTACTTATAGATTTTCAGTCCTACGCCTGAACAACGTATGACCGAATTTCTGTGGGAACAAGGATGGACTTGTTGAAACATCGAGTTATAAAAGTATTTTTGTATAAAACTATTTCCATAGTATTATGTAGATTTTTAACTGTTTTAAAATTTTAATAAAAAAGGGGGTAAAAGAGTTAAAGATGTTTGAGGAATAATTTAACTAAGATAAACAGTAAATTAAAATTTCTCGCTTCGTTTCTTTTCGGGGACGAAAAGATGCTAAGGGGGGAGGAATGTGATAACCCGGATTTTTGGACATCGGGTAATTGGATAATTAACTGATTTTCTCTATTGAGATACTAATTTTATTTTGTTAAACATTAAAACTTTGATAATTAAAATATATCTGGATGTATATAATGGATTCGAGCGATAATAATTGCTGATATCTGAATGGATATTTTAAACAGTTGGAAATGATAAATCTTATAATAAAATTCCATATTTATAAATACTAAAGATAAATACTTAATAAGTTTCAATATGGTATCTCAAGTTTAGAATAGGATTTAATGAGAATCATACTTTCTTTAAAATATATATATATATATATATATGTTGTGTGTGTATATATATATAAGGGTATTAAACACAAAAAAATAAAATAAATGAATAAGTTTATATTGTTTAATTAGGTTATATACATAAAAGAAAAGTGAAAAGATAAAGATATATATAAAACATAAACAATTAGCTCATGCCAAATTACAAATGTAAACCACTTGTTACATGCAAACACAAGTGAAAATCTATTTTAACATGCATATGACATTTGTAAGCATATTTACCAAGTGTCTTAATTTTTATTTTTCTTATTTTTAATAAACTGATAAAACTAAGATATATAAATCACTCTACTTTCTCGTCTCTTTTTCTTTTTTCTATTTTTCAATCTCAAAACAAGATCTGTGTACCTAAACCTGAGAAAAACAAAATCCAGAAATTCAAAACAACTTCTTTTCAAACTATTTCAAACCTGAAGCTCAGAAAAAATTAATTAAAATTCAAATCAAGATCAAAGCAAATTCATTCCAGATTTAAAACAAGGATCATCTCAAAACAATTATCAGTCCAGGTCAAAACAGTTTCAAAGTAGGATTCAACCCAAATAATGCAAGCAGATCAAAATCAAATGGCAGTTTCATTTACCCAAAGCAATTCCAGATTAAAGAAACTTCCAGGTTCTCTGTTCAAATAAAAAGGTGAGTAAACTGTTTACTTTAACCTGTTTGAAAACTGATGCATGTGAGTAAACCTTTAAATTGAGAATTTAATTAGATGATTGATGGTTGCTTATGAAATCTCTGCGATGATGATGCCTGCATGTGTATAAATAAGTGAGTAACTTTTAAATCTTAAACTATAAATTAGGTTGCATGCTTGAAGGGTTGAATATAAATAAGTATTTCTTGTGAATATAGGTAAAATTGATATGAATATTGATTGTGGGCAGTGTTGTATGTATATTGTGCTCTGTTTTAAATGGTAAGTAAACAACTAATTTGAATCTTAAGTAGGATAAAATTAGTTGCTTAAGTAATACTGTGATGTTGATTCCTGCCTGTGTAGATAGTTGTAAATAAATCTGTATGTATGATTGTATTTGAGTCTGCATGCCTGAAGTTTTTGTTCCTCTGCTCATTCTTGCTGACAGAGTTTTATAAATAAACAAAAATTCAAACATTCCACCTAAACACTTGGTAGCTTAGGGTTTTCAAACTAACCAGTTGAGATTAAATTCCATTTTGATTATAAAAATAAGTTTTAATAATATAAGTATGGAATTTTCCTGTAAACAAGAATATTGCAGTGAAAACTTATATAATGTAATAAATAAAATGTTAAGTTATATTGATTCATGTTTATATATCGAATCATCATAAGGATTTATGATTTTTAAGACAATTATCCAAATTTAAGATGTTGAATTGAATGAGAAATTTGGGTTTTTCTGGAAAATGGGTTTTGAGTGATTTCCGGAGGTTGATGCAATTGAAGTGGTTGAGATTGCTACTGGAGGTGAAGGGGGAAGTAGGGATTCAGGCAAAAATGGTGTGTGAATTTATTAATCACCATGGCATTAGAAATTGATTAAGGTAGGGTTTAACACCCAGTTTGCTCGTAATTATTGTTCTGACTGTTGGGGCGTCTTGGGTGGTTCGAGTTACTCGAGAATGGAAGGAAAGCAGCGTGGAGGGCTTATGAGTGTGTGGCCGTGGTTGCAAACTCTCTGGTGGCCTGAGGTTGGTGGTCAAAAGGAGTTTGTGGGAAGCTTTGTTTTGGATTCAGGCCAACTGGGTAGTAAATTTTGATCGAAGTTGCGTTTGCGAGGTTTTGTGGTCGAATTGGGTTTCTGTGATGATAAGTGAGTTGCCGGAGGGGATGACATTGGTCGGAGGCGACCAACGGCGGCGTGCATGTGCACGTGATGGTGGGTGTGTGTCAGAAGGGTTTGGCTGTGAAGACTCGAAGTCGAGTTCGAGTATTAGCAAGGGAAACTCGGGTTTGTTCTCGATATGTTGGGTTGGGGTAGCCTGCTGTTTTGAATACTTAAATTTAATCGAAGTAAAAATGGGAAGAAGGGGAAACTCGGGATTGACTCGAGTGAGCTACGGGTTTAACCCGAAGTAGCATAAATGAACAGTAAATAAGAATTTAAAAAGGTTTTAAAACTTGTGTCTTGATAACTTTAATTTATCAAGTTAAATGATTGTTTTATTTTAAAACTTAATTTATAATTTTAAAAGTAAATGATGTAAATATGTTAAGAGTAATTAAGAATTGATTAATTGCTAATTAGGGATGGGTAACAGTTAATTAAGGATTAATCAAATGATTAATTAACTAGTGATTAAAGAATAATTTAAAATGTAATTAAGTTGTTAATTAATAATTAGGTTTATTAGTTAGTAATTAAGAAATAATTAATTAGTTAATTGATGATTAATTAATTGATTATGAAAGTAATTTAGAATTAATTACTTTGTATTAAAGGAGATTAAGTAATATTAATTGATAAATAAAGGATAATTAATATGGATTTAGGAATTGATTAATTGAGTTAATCAAGGATGTGATAAATTAATTTAGGTTAGTAATTAGTTAATGATTTTATAAGCAAGATTAAGTGATTGATTTTTTTTAGGAATTTAAGTAATTAAATAAATTATGATATGAATTGATAATGCTTGCTTATTGAATGTCTGAATTGGATGATATCCATTGGATTGATATCTATTGATGAATAATCAAGATTGATAAATAAATGTAATTAAGTTAAAGGTTAGTTATTATATGATTTAATAATAAGTTACTAATAAAAGTAATTAGAGGATTATTAAATTTATGTAATTAATGAGGGTGATTAATCTTGCTTATTAATGATTGAATTATGATGAGTACTTTGAATTGGTGGATATCTATATTTTGAATTGATTGTGATATGATATGTTGGGTAGGCAATGATAATATGATTATCAATCAATTAGGAATTGATGTGTAAATTGTATCTGATAATTAAAGTGAGTTGTATTTAATTGGATAACTTGGTTTTAAATGACAATGGATTCGAAGTGACTGGAGTCGGGTATCGTAAATACCCGAAACCACTTCGATTCCTTATAGATTGTTATGTGGAATAAATATGTTGATAGGGAATGATTTAAGTAGGTTGGGCCATTTAATCTAAGTTTGACACTTAGAAATTGACGTGTGAAATAAGTATTGTCTATAACAGCTTGTGAAGTTGTAAATTGATAAGTTACCCGGGTTTATATAAGTTGCATGTTTTTGAATTATGATAGATGGGTTTACTCACGCTGGTTTCCAGCCTGACCCAGGTGTTACTTTGATGTAATGCTCGGGTCAGACCGAGTATTACAGATTTCCAGGTAAGGACGTTCTGGGGCTCAGGAGGCGAGCTGGATGGCAGGAACGTATGGAGTGTATTCCGCTGTGATATATTGTTATTTATTGGGACGAGTTATTTTAACTGTCCAGTGATTATGAAATATTGTAACTCTGATGTATTAAAATGTAATTGTCTGATACAGTTTTCTTTGTATAACTGATATTATTTGATATTATATTTTATCCGCTGCGAATGTGAGAATCTGAGTTTTGTTTTCTATTCTTCTTCTACCTCTTTCTTTTTCTTTCCTTAACAATTCGGGATTTTCGGGGTCGAAAAACCCGGGTCGTTACAGCCTCCACCTTGGCCACCATGAGATGTCCTAGCTTCGAACTACAATTGAACGCGGTCGTGCCCAATCGCGACTGAAATTGACTTGCACCTGATATCGACATCGACGCGTACGTCGCCGCCTGCCGCCTTGTTCGCGAGCACCGCGCCTTCAGGCGAACCCCCTCGCCATCGAAACCACCTCGACCTACAAACATCACCGCGGCCCACCCTCGAGTCGCCCCAAATCGCAACCACCACCTCGTCGAATTCGAACAGAGCCCCCCTACTGCCATCACCAGATCGCGACGTGTGCGCCGCTGTTCCCCTAGCCTCGCCATCGATTCGAGGTCCTTGCGTTCGAATTTGAATCGAACGAGACTTCGGCGATTCCCCTCAGCCATGCTCGAACGCGAATGCCACCCTCCTTACGATTTAAATGTCGCGGCCATTGTTTTATCTCCGGCAATTTGATTTTGTTTGGTTGTGAACTGAGGAGGGAACGTATTTTATCAGAGAGAAGAGTCGTGCAAGCACGTCCTTGTATCGCGATTTTAGGCGTAAGATAAGGGATGTTGTCCCTTGTTTAAAACTTTAAAATTTAAGTTTAAATTCAATTTGTTTAGGTACAATTTTTAACGCGTTTATGTGTCGTATTCTCACCCAACAACTCCGAACGATACGAAATTTAAAACCCGGTGATAATTTAACGTTACGGACCCAATGGAACTGGTTTCGTCGAATTCCGAGACTGTTTGAAAAATGACTATTTTATAAATATCGGTTCGAACGATTCATTTCAAACTGAACAATTCACTCCCAAATTCGATTCTGAAGCTTCTGTTATCTTTAGTAATATCAATACGAATTTGAAAAGTTTCCGAAATATTTTTCTTCAGCTTAAAATTGGAGATTCAAATTTTTATCCAGCATTCAATAGATTAAATTTTAAAGTTTAGTCGCAAATATCAAAGTTCAATCGAGGATTCAAATTAAATCATCGTTCAAATATTTAAAATTAATTAAATATTCTCAATTTAATTTGTTCAAAATTCTGGGTCGTTACATTCACCGTTCCTCACTGTCGTGCCATCAGGAACTGATGCACCCCCCAGCCTTTCTCGCCACTACGCCCACGCGCGCGCGTACGCGCCACGATTCCCCTACCATCAATACCTCCAACCCCAAGTGTTGCCAGCAAAAACACTCACGACTTCGCCGAACACCGCCCACTATCCCTCCCTACACTTGCACGAACGTGGAATTCGCGACACACACGAGCAGCGACCAACCCTAACTGCCGATGGAGGCTACTCTGGTCGCGACTCCTTACGTGCGTAGGCGCTACTGCAAATCGCACGTGCAACTTCACCTTATAATTTTCTTTTCGATTTCTTTCTTTTATTTTATACGAATGAATCTCGTTCAAACTGAAGAAGAAGGAAGAGAAAGAGCTCGCGATTTTATTTATATTCATTAAACTGCGGTTTCTTTTTTTCTTTCTGTTTGATCGTTCGAACTGATGAAGGAAGGAAGGCACGCGTTTGATTTTAATTTGGGAAAAAGTTTCATAGGGGAGGGGCGCTTCACAGAGTAGGGTGGCTAATGGAGACATTTTAAACGGCTGATGTGAATGGATATGGCAATATATATATATATATATATATATATATATATATATATATATATATTAAAAATTCCAAAATATCTAGATATTTTATTCGAACCCCTATCGAGGTGTGCCGCTTGGCGTTCCTAATGTAATACTGCTATTCCAAACCCAATGGAACAAGTTTCAAGGCCTAATTTGATCGTATGTGGAAGATAGCTTTTTAAATCGACTATTTAAATTAATTTCAATTAAATTATTTCCAGGCGTTTCTATCCGGTATGACCAAACGTTAATCCCAAACGCTATGAAATTTGAAATCTGATAATAATACACTATTACGGATCCAATGGAACTAGTTTGTCAGATTTCGAGACTGTGCCCCAGATCGCTATTTTAACGCGTCGATTAAATCGATGATTTCTAAAATTTTACGAAATCGCTTGACTTTCAGTTTTAAAAACTTATTAATTAAATTCTAGTTCAAATAGAATTTTATATCGACATTAGAAATCGTTTCGATTCATATTCAACCCCAATTTTCAATATTCACTATTTCCGTATTTCGATAAATCGATATATTTAAATTTTAAATTCATTCTATAATCCCAACCTAAAATCTTCATATCCAAAATTGGTTTATATCCCAAATCAATATTTAAAACCATTTAAATATTCAAAATTAAACGTTGAAAAATCTGAGTCGTTACAGTTTAACTTTCCAGTTATAACATGGGTGTTACATAACAAGCAGATATGTAAAGGGAATTAGTCAATAACAATCTATCAACATATAGGTAAATGTTCAAGTTAACATAATAGTGGAAATGGGTTTAATTCCTACTTAATAGATATCAACATAATTTATTTGGTGAATTATGGTAGAACTGTGATTTATTCTACCAAAGAAATGTCAAATATACTTTAATTAGCAGAACGGTACTTTATTCTGCTAAACATCTATCATTGGGTTTCATATTCATATGAGGTTACTTAAGGGTAAGCGATAAAGAAATCCCTTGGATTGAAACACCTTTTAAAAGATAATTGCTTTAAAAACAAAACCGATCTTTAGAAATAAAGTAGTTTAAAACTTTAAAACCTTTATTAATAACATTTAAACTCCTTATTTCAATAATAATTAAACCTTTAAATATTAATTAAACAATAATTAACTTTTAATTAATTAAATAATAATTATCCTTTAAATAAATAATTAGATAATATTTAATCTTTAAATAAATAATTTTTACCATAATTAATCTTTAGTTAATAATTAAATAATAGTTTAAACCTTCATTAAATAATAATTTAAATATTAATTAAGGCTTAATTCAAACTTAATTTACTTTAACTTAATTAGTAATTAATTAAAAACCAAACCATTTTATCTTAAATAATTAATATTTAATAAATAATTAAAATAATAATTAATAATTAAATAATAATTAACTTTTAATAAATTATTTAATTATAATTAATTTACTTGATTAACACTTGTGTACTAATTACCTTTGTTAACTAGTGATTAAGTACTAATTACCTTACTTAATTAGTTGGTTAAATAATCATTAATTAAATGAATAATTAAATAAATAATGATTACTTTTTATCAAATGAAATAAGATTGAAAACACTTTTCTAAAATATACTTAAATGAAAATACTTTTTATACCATAACTACTTTATAAACTTAGTAAAAAGTTTTGGAAATTAAATCAAAGTTTAAAACTTTTAAACTTTTTCAAACACAATACTTAAGTGAAATTTAGTTTTTAACCAAGGGTCTAGATGTCGTAAACCAACCACTTTATGTGCTACTTCATTTTAGCATACACTAACTAACACAAGTTAATAACATCCATCTACAAGCCATACTAACAAACTGTAAGCAAAGTTGTATCTTTTCATCATTTACAACATTCTAACTTAAATTTGAAGTCTAGTCCAGACACTATATACAAGCATACATATTCATATTCAAATCAATATCATATTCACCCAAACATAGAACAAATACACAACTAAGTTGAGAAAGCATATAAAGTTTGAAACTTCAAATTAAAAGGTGAGCTTAACTCACCTAAAGCTAACCAAACCAATTAAGATTTCATTAGAACCTGAGTCGGACCTATATCCATGTTTTTCCTTAACAAAAATGGAGATTTTGAAGGCCTTAAAGGCCATGGTGGGTTTGGCTATGAAGGTGCCTAGGCTCGGTCATGCTTAGGTGGATGAATATGGGCTTGCTTTTGGCAAGGAGGAGGATGATGAAGAGAAGGAAAGTGTTTAGACAAGGTTTCATGAATTGAAAAGTGATAAAGTTAGGATTTTGAACATTAGAAAATAAGAGAGAAGCCACTAAAGGTGTAACGACCCAGATTTTCTGATAATTAAAATTCGGATATTTAATTGATTTTAAATATTAATAAATGAATTTAAGAAGTCGAATGATTTATTTTTTCGAATATTGGATTTAATTTGATAATTAAATCGATAAATTAAATAGTGAAATTCCAGAGATAATTGAAAATCGAGTTTAATATGATTGAAATTGATTTGGGAAATTTTATTTAATCATACTGGAGTTATAGAGATGTTACAGGACTTTTAAAACTGAATTTAAAGTTAATCTGTGAAAATGGAATATTTTAATATTTAATTATCGACTATAAAAATAGCCAATTTTTGAACAGTCTCAGAATTGAACGAGACCAGTTCCATTGGATCCGTAATAGTTAGTTATTATCGGATTTCAATTTTCGTATCCATCGGAGTTGTCGTTTGACCGTGGCAACTCGAAACGCATCGATATCGTTTTAATTTTAAATCGTCGAGTTAAAAATAGTCATTTTTCAAACGGTCTCGGATTTCGACGAAACCAGTTTCATCGGATCCGTAATGTGATATTATTGTAAGATTTTAAATTTCGTAATTTTTGGATGTACCGTTTGTCCGGGGCAAACCAAAACGCCTCGAAATCGATTTAAATCGGTTTAATTTAAATTGATCGTTTAATTCCGTATCTCGTGCAGACGATCGAATTAGCTTCCGAAACCTGTTCCATTGCGTTCGGAACGCGGGGTAAACCTTAGAAACGTCAGCCGGCACGCTTGATTTGGAGTTCGGAAAATTCGGGATGAATAGTGTTTTGAGACGTTTTCTATATAAGGACCTCTATATTCACTTTTGCAAAAATTTAAAACCCTAACCCTAAATTTAAGCCAGCCGCCATTTATGAATTCAATGGCCGAGAATTTGCAGCTTTCATATCTTAATCTCTTCCAATCTACAGTCCTTTACGCTTCGACTTCAACTGCAAAAGTGTAGAGCTTCGCGTCGTCTTCAGATCCATACGGGTACTTCAACGAATCGTCGACCAGAGACGGAGAAATCAACCCGCGTTCACCCTCCGTTCACGCACGTTCGAAGGCCAATTCCACAGCCTAGGCGCGACCGAGCTGGCCATCGTTCATGTCGAAGGTGGCTCTCGTCAGGGGCTTCGAAGTGGTGCATCTTGATCAAGGTGGAGGGGCTCGTAGGGGTCGCGTGCGTTAGGGTTTAGTGGCGGCGTTGGGTTCGTGTGCTACTGGGTAGATACTCGCGTGTTTGAACTGGAAGGGGGAAGAAGCCTCGTGTGCGGCCACGATTTTGCAGAAAGAAAGGAACGGTCCAGATGATAGGGTTTGTAAATAAAGAAATTTAATTTGAAATTGAATATATATTAAATTGTATAAAGTTTGTAATGTCATAACTTTGTCATATATTATCAGAAAATTACGAAACGAATTGCATTGGCTTCGTTTTGTCGAGCACTACGCGATGCAACTGATTTGGAAGCGATTGGAGTCAGTGAATAATTCGGGTGAAATTAAACGTCTGTTTAAATTTTATTCGAAATAAACGCTGAAATCAGAATTGAAAATCAAGGTGAGATTTTTCTCACTCAAATGAATGTGGAATTTTTACAGTTATTGATTGATGATTGACTGTTTGGATGTGATATTAGATATGATAGGATATATCTATATATATATAGCAATATATACATATTGGCATATGTATATATTGGATTGATTGATTCCCGCCTCGTATAGCGGATGAGACCCTATTGCGCCGTTAGTAAGCGGATTTTTATAAAAACCCATATACCGCGATATTCCACCTCGAAGTGGAATGGTATTGTGCTAACGTCTTTGGATGCAGGGAAACAGGTTGGAGGGATCCAACTGGATTCCTCAACTGTATTTACTTATTTACAGATATCGATATATATTCTGTTCTCATATGATGATATATGATGTTTGATGTGTGATGGACTAATTGGTGCGTTGCATCATTGGATTCATTTTTGAAAATTTTAAAAATAACAATGTTGATTTTAAAAGAAATTTTTGAAGTGATTTATTTTAAATAAATAAACGTTTAAAATGTTAAAGTTATACAAAGTTAAGATTTTTGTGAAATATGACCAAAGTGTGATTTTTGAAATGAAAGTTGATTTAATTGTAAAATGGGTTAAATTGAGAATTTTAAAATATTATAAAAGATGTACAGAAAAATTGATATATTCATCAATTAAAATTATTGGAATTGTAAAACGAGTTTTTATAAATTGTGAAGATACGAAATTTATAGATTTATAGATTGTGAAGTTAAAATGAATGAAATTTATAGATTTATAAATTTTGAAGTTAAAATGGATGAAACTGTAGAATAAAAGATTTATAAGAGATTAACTTATAAATTGGATTTTTACCTTTAGATGGAATATTTATCAAATTATTGATAAAGGAGATTTATTAAATTGAAGTCGTTAGAAAATAGAAATAGAATTTATAAACGTTGTTTTATAAATTCGAAATCAATTGAATTTGATAAATTTAATGTAGGAGGTTATTAAAGAAGATATATTCGCGACTTTGGATAGCGAATCTTTATTGAAATAAAAATGTGTAGAAATGATTGAAATTGGGTTAAGTGAATTATATTCACGATTTTAGACGGTAAATATATTGTTAAGTAAAATGGATTTATTTTTGAAGAAGTGATATTAAAAATAAAGTTAAACATTTTAAAGATGTTTTAAAATGTATTATGGATCGAAAACATAGATTTCAGCAGTTCTTGTTGAAATAGGCGTTTTTGAGAAATAAGGAAATGGTGGACTATAACACTATTGTTATAGTAAATGATTTCCGAAAGGAAATGTTTTTTTTTTCTAGTATTGGGATTTATATATCTATCTTAAAATCCGAATCCCTATACTAGTGATTTCGAGTCGTCGTAACGATGTTTTACGCAACATTCGTTTTGACTCAAATAGATGTTAAAATTAACGATTTCCTTAAAGAATGAAAATATACTTAATTTGATTTAAGTATATCGAGTATTTTCAAACGTTGAAAATAAATAGATTTGTGAAATACTTATTATTAAGTATGGAAATGCTATTCCAATATGAAAAGAAACGTTTTGAGATTTTATCTTCTTAAAGATAAACCGAAAATGAATATTTGAAAACGATTGTAAATCGAATATTAGTAGATATTCGAAAAATGTAAATTCAAGATGGAATTTATAAAAAGAAATGGGAATTCGTTTAAAAATAAATATTGATTTATTTTTGAAGTGTGGAAATAATATATGTAGAAAAAATATTTTTGAAGATAAATAATTTGGAAAATTATTTGGAATCTGATGATGTTGCGCATCTTTATTGATAGTTAAATAACCGACTATCAATAATTACCTTGAATGGTATTTGTTGTTATTGGATGAACTTGAATGCCACACTTGTTTTTAAATATACGCTCACTATTCGGGTTAGCCGGGAAAGGACCATGGGGTCGTATAACCCATTCCGAATATGTGATACGTCGTATGAATTGCATTTGAAGACCGGTGTTGAAGACCGGATATTTTTGAAAACGGAAGGATTACCGTCGAGTTACTCTACATCGGCTGATCTCCGATTTAGAGGTTTTATCACCCTTAGTGACGGGAAGTCCTGACGTGATTGAAAATTATCCGGAAATGCAAGGGCTTCGTGAGAAGTGCCTTCGGTTCTGTTCGACCCCGGAACAGACTTGTATGGATTGTGTGTCTGACGTTACAATTTGAGATATAAAGCTGATCTCTTTCAAATACATTTCTGTTGGTGGCGGAGAATTTATTCTCTTAGCTTAACACCCTTCTCTGAGACGTACGAGCTCAGAGGTTATGTAGTTGAAATTTATCAGCGATATATCCCAATTTGGTAACGTGGCATACTGAGTGTTGCTGTGAAATGATCAGTGTTTGATCATTTGCGATATGATCATTTGTTTGATCTTATATCTTTGTGATCATAGGTTGATCATTTTTGTTGGACCCGAAGCAGGGCTTTTTGAGAAAGCGTAGCTTTGTGGACGAGACTTCGTCGAGCCTCACACCCCGGAAATGGTCGAAACAGGACGAATGCGGCAAGGTTCTAGGGAGTAGCGCCCCTTAGTGTATGTCATTCCTTCTGGATAAAGGTGGTATCATGGTATGGAGCCCAGATACTTAACCTCTGTGGTTACTGCATTATTATTATCTATGTGGTTTGTTGGAAATCGGGGATCCTCGGGAAGATCGGTGACGATCGGGGGATGGCATACGCGTGTCAGTAGTTACCTATTTTTGCAGAGGTAACCCGGCCTTGTGTTGGCAGAGATCCGGTTAGGTTCTCGGGTCGTCTATTCCAGGGACGTACCCATCGTGGATAGGAAGTTCCTTTGCCTGACCATTTGTTGGAAATCCAAAGAAACAATACGAGCCTTTACGATTTCAATTGTATAACCTGTCTCCTCAGGAGGCAGCTATAGCAGGCATAATATAATGGTACCTATGCTGGCTAAGATTTATATTCTACTTTCGAAATGTTTTCTACACTATGCACTAATAATAATATCAAAAAGAATTTGATTTTTTGCGTAGTAAGCATCTTTGACTATCATAAGAAGAAATCTCCTCCAAGTCTGCGTTTGCATTGTGTGTGTGGTGGGAGGTCTTATGGTAGTTTCATTTTCCAAAAGCATTGCGAATTGACTTTAAAATTATCCTGTGGTTTATTTTAAAGATAAATAATTGTTTTACGATCTCACACCAGTCACCATGACTGACTCGGAGTTTATTGTTTCCCTTCTAAACTCTGGGTGCCCACCAATTTCCACACGGGCAGCCTAGAGTTATATTATCAGGATATTCTGGATATTCTGGAGCTTGGAGATAAGCTGGATGACGAGACGTAGTATTTGTATCTGATAGTATTTATTCCGCTGTGTATTCTGTATGAGGACAAGTTTATATAACTGTCCATTGTTGTTTATTGACTCTGATGATATGATGTGATGTAATGTAATAACAGATATAATTCTTCTGTTTTTAAATGATATTCATTTATCTATTATATATTGTTCCGCTGCGATATGTGAGATTCTGATATTGTTCTGTTGCTGTTCTGTTGTTCTTCTTCTTTCTTTCTTTCTTTTTCTTCTATCTCCTTCTTCTTCTACTTTTTCTTTTTCTTAAAACCCTCACTATTGGAGTTTCCGGCATTCGATTGCTCGGCAGTCGATAAAGTGAGTATCGATGTCGAATTTTCGAAAGTCGAAAATTTCGGGATGTGACAAAGTGGTATCAGAGCATATGGTTAAGCGACAACCCTGCTCTGTTGGGTGTTACTCATTAGAGATAGAGTCAGTAGTGCTCTAGAATGAGTTGAGTGTAGTAATAGATATGAGCGCGTATTTGTTAGTTAATATAAAATTGTTTTATATGGTGATGATTGGTTTATTGAGTGGTATATGAACCTTCGTCGGCACAGTCTTGCAAAACTGTATCGAAGGGGTTTCTAAACACTTGAATAGAACAATTCGGCACAGTATTGTTTTAAATAGGGTAAATGAGATAATTTTACCCAAAGCTATTTTTGTATAGAAAAGAAACGATTTTCTATGAATTATTATAGTATATGATTGCATGGTTGTTAGGAAAATAATAACCTTGAATTATTATATGAAATTGAATAAGAAATTGAAATCGTAACTCCAAAATTAAGAAATTAATCCATATACGAATGAAATTTGAGAATATAAATTATAAATGTGACTTATAATTTGAAACGGAATTCCAGAGGAGTATTTGGAAATGTTTTGAAAGGAATTTGTAAATTTTGGAGATTTGAAAAGTTTAAAATCTTTTTGGTTTGAAAATGAATTTCAAAGGTTTGAAAAGTATTTTAGAGAGATAAAAGCTCTAAACTCTTTTCGGTCGCTGGAAAATAACTTCGGTAATGACTGCAGCATCACTGATGTTCATTTTCGGGTTTCCAAAAGAGGAATTGCTGCCAAATTATTTTAAATGGAAGTTGTTTGAAATTTGGGTTTTGTTTGGAAATTCAAAAGGATAATTTGAATTGTTTTCAAAATGGTTTTGAAAAGGTTGAAAAGACTCTGGAATTGAGTACTGAATTGTGAAAATAAATGAAAATTGTGAATGAACGAATAAATTTGCAAGTGAATCAATTAAATAAAATGAGATTGAAAATTTAAATTCGTTTCAAATTTGTAAGAAATGAATTGAATTGAATAATTATAAATGAAAGATGAATAAAAGATAAAATTCATAATGGAATGTAAATAAGTTAATAACTTATAGAATATTGGGTAATTTGATAGAAATGAGATTTAAATTGAAAATGAATGAATTAGTGGATGAATGAATAATTTGCAATTGTAAATGAAATTGAAGACAAATTTGAAATTGTAAGTGAATTGGAAGTTGTAATGAGTTAGTAATTGAAACTAAGCTAAAAGAGCAATTATGAATGAAGGTTGTTTGGTTTATAGAATAAACCGAATGAAAATATGAAATGCAAATTAAATTGAATGGAATCAATTGCAAATGAAGTAGAATTAAAATAAATTGAATTTGTATCAATTTAAATTGGTTATAAACTAGAATGGATATGAATTCATTTTGTTTAAAAACGAATGTAACTTCAACCGTAAATATATAAGCATATATTGAAAATTTTGTAATCAGAATTGCAAAATAGTTGGATGTTATAACTAGATATTATGGCTAGTAGATATACAGGTATAAAGGGAATTGAATTTGATTTCACAGATAATTCGAATTGCTCGAAAAAGGTATGTATTTGAATTATAATATGAGTTTTTGATGATTTCTCTCTAGCCGCTTGGCTTTTTCTTTTTCTTTTTGAAATCTGAGAGTCCGTAGGGACGTTTTGTAGTCGTACCGTATTAGCCGCGCAAAGGAGACGCTGGCGAAATTTTTCGAAAATTTCGAGTGTTAGAAATTTTTTGAGAAATTTTGAAAGTTTAAAAATTTGAATTTAAACTCGAATTTGAATTTAGAAGTTAAACAATGTTGTTTGAAACTTAAAATTTAAGTTGGTAAGTTAGTTGAGATGATAACGAATCTTTAGTAGGAAGATCCGTTTGAAAAGTGATAAAACTATTAGATTGTGAAAAATAGTAGACGAGTTAAGGACCTTTCTTCCTAACTTGTAATTTCGAGGACGAAATTCTTTTAAGGGGGGAAGTTTGTAACGACCCAGATTTTCTGATAATTAAAATTCGGATATTTAATTGATTTTAAATATTAATAAATGAATTTAAGAAGTCGAATGATTTATTTTTTCGAATATTGGATTTAATTTGATAATTAAATCGATAAATTAAATAGTGAAATTCCAGAGATAATTGAAAATCGAGTTTAATATGATTGAAATTGATTTGGGAAATTTTATTTAATCATACTGGAGTTATAGAGATGTTACAGGACTTTTAAAACTGAATTTAAAGTTAATCTGTGAAAATGGAATATTTTAATATTTAATTATCGACTGTAAAAATAGCCAATTTTTGAACAGTCTCAGAATTGAACGAGACCAGTTCCATTGGATCCATAATAGTTAGTTATTATCGGATTTCAATTTTCGTATCCATCGGAGTTGTCGTTTGACCGTGGCAACTCGAAACGCATCGATATCGTTTTAATTTTAAATCGTCGAGTTAAAAATAGTCATTTTTCAAACGGTCTCGGATTTCGACGAAACCAGTTTCATCGGATCCGTAATGTGATATTATTGTAAGATTTTAAATTTCGTAATTTTTGGATGTACCGTTTGTCCGGGGCAAACCAAAACGCCTCGAAATCGATTTAAATCGGTTTAATTTAAATTGATCGTTTAATTCCGTATCTCGTGCAGACGATCGAATTAGCTTCCGAAACCTGTTCCATTGCGTTCGAAACGCGGGGTAAACCTTAGAAACGTCAGCCGGCACGCTTGATTTGGAGTTCGGAAAATTCGGGATGAATAGTGTTTTGAGACGTTTTCTATATAAGGACCTCTATATTCACTTTTGCAAAAATTTAAAACCCTAACCCTAAATTTAAGCCAGCCGCCATTTATGAATTCAATGGCCGAGAATTTGCAGCTTTCATATCTTAATCTCTTCCAATCTACAATCCTTTACGCTTCGACTTCAACTGCAAAAGTGTAGAGCTTCGCGTCGTCTTCAGATCCATACGGGTACTTCAACAAATCGTCGACCAGAGACGGAGAAATCAACCCGCGTTCACCCTCCGTTCACGCACGTTCGAAGGCCAATTCCACAGCCTAGGCGCGACCGAGCTGGCCATCGTTCATGTCGAAGGTGGCTCTCGTCAGGGGCTTCGAAGTGGTGCATCTTGATCAAGGTGGAGGGGCTCGTAGGGGTCGCGTGCGTTAGGGTTTAGTGGCGGCGTTGGGTTCGTGTGCTACTGGGTAGATACTCGCGTGTTTGAACTGGAAGGGGGAAGAAGCCTCGTGTGCAGCCACGATTTTGCAGAAAGAAAGGAACGGTCCAGATGATAGGGTTTGTAAATAAAGAAATTTAATTTGAAATTGAATATATATTAAATTGTATAAAGTTTGTAATGTCATAACTTTGTCATATATTATCAGAAAATTACGAAACGAATTGCATTGGCTTCGTTTTGTCGAGCACTACGCGATGCAACTGATTTGGAAGCGATTGGAGTCAGTGAATAATTCGGGTGAAATTAAACGTCTGTTTAAATTTTATTCGAAATAAACGCTGAAATCAGAATTGAAAATCAAGGTGAGATTTTTCTCACTCAAATGAATGTGGAATTTTTACAGTTATTGATTGATGATTGACTGTTTGGATGTGATATTAGATATGATAGGATATATCTATATATATATAGCAATATATACATATTGGCATATGTATATATTGGATTGATTGATTCCCGCCTCGTATAGCGGATGAGACCCTATTGCGCCGTTAGTAAGCGGATTTTTATAAAAACCCATATACCGCGATATTCCACCTCGAAGTGGAATGGTATTGTGCTAACGTCTTTGGATGCAGGGAAACAGGTTGGAGGGATCCAACTGGATTCCTCAACTGTATTTACTTATTTACAGATATCGATATATATTCTGTTCTCATATGATGATATATGATGTTTGATGTGTGATGGACTAATTGGTGCGTTGCATCATTGGATTCATTTTTGAAAATTTTAAAAATAACAATGTTGATTTTAAAAGAAATTTTTGAAGTGATTTATTTTAAATAAATAAACGTTTAAAATGTTAAAGTTATACAAAGTTAAGATTTTTGTGAAATATGACCAAAGTGTGATTTTTGAAATGAAAGTTGATTTAATTGTAAAATGGGTTAAATTGAGAATTTTAAAATATTATAAAAGATGTACAGAAAAATTGATATATTCATCAATTAAAATTATTGGAATTGTAAAACGAGTTTTTATAAATTGTGAAGATACGAAATTTATAGATTTATAGATTGTGAAGTTAAAATGAATGAAATTTATAGATTTATAAATTTTGAAGTTAAAATGGATGAAACTGTAGAATAAAAGATTTATAAGAGATTAACTTATAAATTGGATTTTTACCTTTAGATGGAATATTTATCAAATTATTGATAAAGGAGATTTATTAAATTGAAGTCGTTAGAAAATAGAAATAGAATTTATAAACGTTGTTTTATAAATTCGAAATCAATTGAATTTGATAAATTTAATGTAGGAGGTTATTAAAGAAGATATATTCGCGACTTTGGATAGCGAATCTTTATTGAAATAAAAATGTGTAGAAATGATTGAAATTGGGTTAAGTGAATTATATTCACGATTTTAGACGGTAAATATATTGTTAAGTAAAATGGATTTATTTTTGAAGAAGTGATATTAAAAATAAAGTTAATGATTTTAAAGATGTTTTAAAATGTATTATGGATCGAAAACATAGATTTCAGCAGTTCTTGTTGAAATAGGCGTTTTCGAGAAATAAGGAAATGGTGGACTATAACACTATTGTTATAGTAAATGATTTCCGAAAGGAAATGTTTTTTTTTTCTAGTATTGGGATTTATATATCTATCTTAAAATCCGAATCCCTATACTAGTGATTTCGAGTCGTCGTAACGATGTTTTACGCAACATTCGTTTTGACTCAAATAGATGTTAAAATTAACGATTTCCTTAAAGAATGAAAATATACTTAATTTGATTTAAGTATATCGAGTATTTTCAAACGTTGAAAATAAATAGATTTGTGAAATACTTATTATTAAGTATGGAAATGCTTTTCCAATATGAAAAGAAACGTTTTGAGATTTTATCTTCTTAAAGATAAACCGAAAATGAATATTTGAAAACGATTGTAAATCGAATATTAGTAGATATTCGAAAAATGTAAATTCAAGATGGAATTTATAAAAAGAAATGGGAATTCGTTTAAAAATAAATATTGATTTATTTTTGAAGTGTGGAAATAATATATCTAGAAAAGATATTTTTGAAGATAAATAATTTGGAAAATTATTTGGAATCTGATGATGTTGCGCATCTTTATTGATAGTTAAATAACCGACTATCAATAATTACCTTGAATGGTATTTGTTGTTATTGGATGAACTTGAATGCCACACTTGTTTTTAAATATACGCTCACTATTCGGGTTAGCCGGGAAAGGACCATGGGGTCGTATAACCCATTCCGAATTTGTGATACGTCGTATGAATTGCATTTGAAGACCGGTGTTGAAGACCGGATATTTTTGAAAACGGAAGGATTACCGTCGAGTTACTCTACATCGGCCGATCTCCGATTTAGAGGTTTTATCACCCTTAGTGACGGGAAGTCCTGACGTGATTGAAAATTATCCGGAAATGCAAGGGCTTCGTGAGAAGTGCCTTCGGTTCTGTTCGACCCCGGAACAGACTTGTATGGATTGTGTGTCTGACGTTACAATTTGAGATATAAAGCTGATCTCTTTCAAATACATTTCTGTTGGTGGCGGAGAATTTATTCTCTTAGCTTAACACCCTTCTCTGAGACGTACGAGCTCAGAGGTTATGTAGTTGAAATTTATCAGCGATATATCCCAATTTGGTAACGTGGCATACTGAGTGTTGCTGTGAAATGATCAGTGTTTGATCATTTGCGATATGATCATTTGTTTGATCTTATATCTTTGTGATCATAGGTTGATCATTTTTGTTGGACCCGAAGCAGGGCTTTTTGAGAAAGCGTAGCTTTGTGGACGAGACTTCGTCGAGCCTCACACCCCGGAAATGTCGAAACAGGACGAATGCGGCAAGGTTCTAGGGAGTAGCGCCCCTTAGTGTATGTCATTCCTTCTGGATAAAGGTGGTATCATGGTATGGAGCCCAGATACTTAACCTCTGTGGTTACTGCATTATTATTATCTATGTGGTTTGTTGGAAATCGGGGATCCTCGGGAAGATCGGTGACGATCGGGGGATGGCATACGCGTGTCAGTAGTTACCTATTTTTGCAGAGGTAACCCGGCCTTGTGTTGGCAGAGATCCGGTTAGGTTCTCGGGTCGTCTATTCCAGGGACGTACCCATCGTGGATAGGAAGTTCCTTTGCCTGACCATTTGTTGGAAATCCAAAGAAACAATACGAGCCTTTACGATTTCAATTGTATAACCTGTCTCCTCAGGAGGCAGCTATAGCAGGCATAATATAATGGTACCTATGCTGGCTAAGATTTATATTCTACTTTCGAAATGTTTTCTACACTATGCACTAATAATAATATCAAAAAGAATTTGATTTTTTGCGTAGTAAGCATCTTTGACTATCATAAGAAGAAATCTCCTCCAAGTCTGCGTTTGCATTGTGTGTGTGGTGGGAGGTCTTATGGTAGTTTCATTTTCCAAAAGCATTGCGAATTGACTTTAAAATTATCCTGTGGTTTATTTTAAAGATAAATAACTGTTTTACGATCTCACACCAGTCACCATGACTGACTCGGAGTTTATTGTTTCCCTTCTAAACTCTGGGTGCCCACCAATTTCCACACGGGCAGCCTAGAGTTATATTATCAGGATATTCTGGATATTCTGGAGCTTGGAGATAAGCTGGATGACGAGACGTAGTATTTGTATCTGATAGTATTTATTCCGCTGTGTATTCTGTATGAGGACAAGTTTATATAACTGTCCATTGTTGTTTATTGACTCTGATGATATGATGTGATGTAATGTAATAACAGATATAATTCTTCTGTTTTTAAATGATATTCATTTATCTATTATATATTGTTCCGCTGCGATATGTGAGATTCTGATATTGTTCTGTTGATGTTCTGTTGTTCTTCTTCTTTCTTTCTTTCTTTTTCTTCTATCTCCTTCTTCTTCTACTTTTTCTTTTTCTTAAAACCCTCACTATTGGAGTTTCCGGCATTCGATTGCTCGGCAGTCGATAAAGTGAGTATCGATGTCGAATTTTCGAAAGTCGAAAATTTCGGGATGTGACAAAAGGTTTCATGAAGCTTGGAGGAGGAGAATGAGAAATGAAATGAAAATTGAAGTAAAAAATTCTTGAATTTGCTTTTATATAATTTGCAATTACTAAATTACCATAATAACCTTAAGTACATAACATCCACTCCATGTATGCCATGTCACATTCTTGTCCCCTCCACCTTCTCACGTGAATGCCCTTGTCCATTCCCTCCACCATATTCATTTGCTCCAACATGCATTAATACATTGTGTACTTAATGTTTCATAAGGTGGCTGTTCATGTTTTTCTTAACATCCTTTCTTTTTAATTATACTTTAAAAATTTGTATTAAGTCGCATATTGTTCCTTACTTAAGTATATATACAAATGTACATAACAATATATATATATGTTACTTATTTGTAAATTTATGTATATATGTATACAATAGTGCTACTATATTTTTCGATAATTTTTACATGACGAAAAGTTTAAAATTCGGAAAACGAATTCCATTCACAATTTCGATTTTTCTTCGAACTAATGTAAACTAATTTGGGAAACTATTTCACCATCATTATTTATTATTTAATAGAGTTTTATTTAAATTATAAAATATATTATTTGAAATAAATAAATATTTGCAATACAAAGAGTGAAATTCTGGATAATTACAGAAGGCAACAATAGGTTTACTGTCCATTATTTTTACTAATTGTCGAATCTCATTGGAACCAAAGTGAAATATCACAAAGCACTATGGAAGGCTTCTGCTCCGCTTAAAGTAAAATTTACATACGTTGCTGGCTGTGTGGACAGTTAAATATTTAGTGATGTTAAATCACAAAAATATGGAGCTCATTTAATGTGTTTATATTGCCATTTGAATAAGGAAGACAATGATCTTAAACTATAGGTGCCCTTTACTTTCATTGTTTAGTCAGAGTTCCTTCAATACTGAAAATTGGTCCTCTCCCACATTTCATTAATCATACTTACTATCGGAAGAAGATAGAAAACTTATATATAACAAATATATTAGGTGCTTAGTTGATATCATTAATATGAGTGTATTATGGGTATTTTGGTGTGAAAGAAACAACATATGGTTTAAAAATAAAGTTAGTTTGATTGATGCAATTAGTAGAGAAGCTATTGTTAATGTTTCGGTTCGATTGGGTGCTTTTCTATATGGTTAGGAGTGGAGGTAGATTCTTCCTGAGCTTAGGAGAAGAGTGAAGGAGAGCATGGATTCAATGGCAAAAGGGTTACTAAGAGAAGGAAGGGAAATGATGCTTGAAGACATGGATGCAATTGACTACTATGTGACAGTGCATTTTTTTAGGGTTTATATGTTGACGGTTTATAACCTATGCTATTGTTTTTTTAGCTTAGAGTTGTTATGTAAGCTGAAAGTTCACATCTATTTTGGTGGAAAAACTATTATGTCCTGAAGTAGTAATGATAATTTATAGGCTGGGAAGTTTTCCCACCTAGTCTCACAAAAATATTTTGTTACTTATTTCATTCAATTTACAGCTAATTTAACTACTGTATCTGCAAATTTTAACAAATTTTTTATTCTGACTTGAACCAACTTTAAGGATTGGAAGAACATATTACTTGTTCTTTCCTGCATGGATTTAGACCTTGCATTTAGAATGGATGCACCCGCCCTTATGATTGGTGTTTTTCTGATGGTATAAAGAACCTTGGGAGGTGAGATCGTTCGAACCATGTGATCTAATGATAATAACGTTTTACATTCCAAAGGAATTTAAGGATGTGGTGTCTAAAAAGATAATCAATGCTAAAAAATCATTGCTAAGACTTAAAAGCATTATGCCAAAAACATATAGGGAAGATACAAATACGCTTTTGCAATGCTTGATTCCATGAGGTGTCAAAGCAAAGTGAACATAAGGGAGTACATTATGGAAATGTCTACTGTTGCTTAAAAACTTAAGGCGGTTAAGTTAAGCTATCGGATAATTTTCTTGTGCATTCACTATTAATCTCTCTTCTTTCATAATACAATCATTTCAAGATCAGTTATAATGTAAAAATGAGAAAAGGTCTCTTAATGATCTTATTTCATATTGTGTGTAAGAAGAAGAGAGATGAAAGCATGATAAGGTTGAAAATGCTTGTTTCGTTTTATGTGCAAGAAGAAGAGAGGGAAGGATAATAAGACATAAAACTCTCATTTGGAAACCTTTAAGGACAAAGACAAAAGGCGAAATAATGATAATGTGGGAGAATGATAAGGTAGAAAGTCCTCGTATGGCATACATCTTTAAGGTCAAAGACAACTACGGTGAATGAATGATAATGAAACTTCTAAGGTTCCAACACGAAAGAAATAACATAAGGATGATGATAGTTGTTTCTTTTGTAAAATTTCTGGAATTTTAATAAAAGATTATACTAAATATCATGCATGGCATGTCAAGAAAGGTATATCTCTTTTTTTGGTCATTTCTGAGGTAAATTTAGTGCAGCACCTAGAAACATTTAGTGTTTAGATTCTGGTTCATCCTCTTATATATTTGTTTCTATGCAGGGTTGCATGAGCTAACAAAGTCCAATTGAATCTAAAAGATACATCTATGTGGGCGATGGAAAATCAATAAAAGTAGAGGCTTTTGGGAATTTTAAGTTGTTATTATGTTCTGTGTGGGTGATTGCATTAAGTTGGGGCTGATTTGGTGATATTATCACCATTGGCTGAGTGGTTGATAACCTCGTATATACATATATATATATAATATATATATGTATGTATGTATGTTGAAATATATTTTAAAAGTGTTGTGGATTCATTTACAACCTAAAAATATGATTTTGATTTCTGACCTGATTTGAAAATGAATTTCAAATGATGTTCTAACATTTTTAAACAATTCAAATCATGTATTAGGGTGATATGAATTATGGATGCCGATAGGTACATACTAAAATGTTTGATTGACTTATATGGCTTAATAATAATGCTTCTTATATGTCGAGATTGCATGTTTGTATAAATGAATGGAAAACATGAGTTTTAGTGATATGGAGGTGATGATGCTTTAAATGGAATGTGTACGAATAAAGGCAATATATGATGGAGTCTTTGATGGATTGCACAAAGAGAGTGGGTTAGGATCATTGAACACTTCATTGGATTTGGCTCTAGAGAGTGTAAAGCAAATAGTATGCATGTAGAATGAAACAGTAAGACGACAGATGAAGTGATTATTGGAATGGAGCTGGAAAACATAGTGAAATTTTCACTATGTCTATGGATCGGTACTGAATTATATGAATATGTGGAAAACTGAAGCAGGGACTTAGCATATGGAGCAAAAGATGATGGGCATCGATAGCAAGCAGGGATTTATAAGTCAAGGAACAAAACATGCAGTGTAAAGCTGTGGTGACTTTGGATGTTGCGTAAAGTGTCAATGTGCCCTAGTGACCCTACAAACCATGATCATGAAGTTGACTAAGTGGAGTAATTTTCCCCCATAGCAGTTGAAGGTACATCTGTAGTCATGCGAACAGGAAAATCGATATTAGGGAGACTGAAAATGGCAATGTCATAAAAGGGAATATTATCCAGAATGCTCCCTAAAGAACCACAGATATCACCAGTTGGAGGACCAGGAGTTACCTCCTTGACTGGAGCCTGATATAGCCATGGGATAGGATGGGATGAAATAATCATTAACCTTTAATAGGGGGATAAGTGACACTTGTCCATCATTACCCGTCTCTCATGTAGATACATGATCAAGATTCACATTTTCACCATCACCCACGTCCTCATTATCTTCATCTTCATTATCGTCATCATAATCTCCACCTTCATCATTATCTTTGTTGTCATTTGTGATAACCCGGATTTTTGGACATCGGATAATTGGATAATTAACTAATTTTAAACTATTGAGATACTGATTTTATTTAGTTGAACATATAAAATACTGGTAGTTAAAAATATCCGGATATATAAATGGATTTGAAACTATAATAAATGTTGAAAATTTTAAGTGTATACATATACAAGTATATATATGTCATGAGAAGTAGAATATATGGAAGTTTGTAAAAGTGTGGATATATATATATATAAAATATTGTATTTGGACATTTGTAGGCTAAGGATATCATGCAATAACAAGTGGCAAATGGTTTTCTTTTAAGTAAAAATATAAATAAATGTTATGAGAAGAAATCTGCATACAGTTCAACACTTTTCCATTTCATTTCTCAATCTCTTTTCTTTCTTCTTTCAAGATTAAAACTTAAAAGAAAAACTAAAACCAGGAATCAAAAACTAAGCAACTTCTTCAAGTTTTCAACCTGATCTAAAGCAAGTAAAATTCAAAGATCAACTCAATATACATCAAGCAAAGATTCAAGTTTCAGTTCAAAATCAGTCCAGATAAAGGCATGTTCTCTGTTTTCAAGCATACAGTGAGTAGACCTAAACCTTTTAAGCTAAATTACCTGATGCATGTGATTAATTGTAGATGTAATGTTGTGAATTGCTTTGCATGAATGAGTTAAGATGTTTGCATGTATATAAATATGAAATAATCTATGCATGTCTGTATATGTATATATATATATATATATATATATATATATATATATATATATATGCCTCTGTTGTATTTCAGGCTCAAATCCACTAAAATACATTCCATTTCTCTTCATATAATCAATTTTAAGCTATGATCTCTGAAAAGAAAATGATTGTAATAATGTAATTTCATTTTTAAAATTAGTTTCAAGTGGGAATATTTAGAAAATATTTAGAAAATAGGATATTACAGTGAAATCTTTTTAAATCGGAAAAATCAATGATCATAATTTCATGTTTTGATTTTACAACTTGATTCGTATTGGGAAATAATGAATTTTGATAATCATTTCATGATTTTTAAGTTTATAAGTGTTGGGATTTCTCAAGTTGAACGGTATTTGGTTTTTCGTCGATTTCCGACGATCGGCGAGGAGTTGTTGGTCATGCTTGATGCTGAAGGTAGTGTGAAGGATGGGGATCGGGGTAAAAATGGTGGATGGATTTATAGGTGGTCGTGGTGGTTGGTCGACGGCAAACTAGGGTTTTATAGCTGTTTTGGTCGACGATGTTTTCGAGAGCATTGCATCATCGTGGGTGAACCAGAAGTGATCAGAGTAAGGGGGGTCGATGTGTGGGATAGTGACGCAACTCTGGACGGGATCACGAGGTCTTTGGCGACGGTACGCGGTGGCGCGAGGAGATGTCGTCGATTGGTTTGGGTTCGAGGAGGTGTTGTCTTGCTCGTTTTCGTTTTCCAATGCGTATCGTTGATTTGGGTGGCCGGGACAACTCAGAGGAAGATCGCCGACTTGTTGGTGGTTGGAGCGTGGATCGGAGTTGGCCAGAACTCGTGTGCACGTACAGGAGTTTCTCTGGTATCTGATGTTGCTGAGTGATTTTGAGCATCGGGGAAGATGGAGTTTTGTTTCGTGTCGATCTCGGGTTTATCGAGAGGTAGTAGATGCGAGAGTGGCTCGGGTTTGGGCTCGAGAAGTTATGTCTTGGGCTTGGGTTGTTTTTGCTTGATAAACAAGTTTAAAAACAAAAGAAAATGCAAGTTTCAAAGAAATTATTAAACAGGTTTTCATAGCAAAAAGTTTAGATCAAGTTTTCAAACAAGTTTCAAAAGTTAAATTTTAAAGTCAAATGTGTTTTGAAGATTAATTGATTTGGTTTTGAATAATTATATATTAGGATCATTAATTAGTGTGATAAATTAAAGGATAATTACTCAATGTAGTTAATTAAAGGATTAATTACTTAAAGGATAATTAATTAATGTAATTAATTAATTAATGTGATTAATTAAAGGTAATTTGTTAATAAAATTAATTAAGGGTTAATTAATTAGTAATTAAAGATTAATTACTTAATAATTGAATGTTAATTATTTAATAATAATTAAAGGATAATTAATTAATGTGATTAATTAATTAATTAAAGGTCAATTAATATAAGTAATTAAAGGATAGTTAATTACTTAATGTCATAAATTAAGGTGATTAATTAATGGATAATTATTTAATGTGATTAATTAATGGATAATTAATTAAAGGTTAATTAATTTTATGTGAATGGTTAAAGGATGATTAATCAATTGGTTTGTAATTAATTAATGTAATTAAGTAGGATTCAAAAGTGATTAAAGTAATTAATTTAATTTATTTGGAAATTAAATTGAATTAATTAGGAATTGAACAACTAATTAATCTTGCTTACGACTGATTGGATTATATTGAATGCTTGAATTGTTTGAATATCTCTGATATGTAATTTGTGATGCTATGTGATATGAAATGGGTTGAACTGTGATAATGTAAGTTATTGATCTGTGATGAATTGATGTGTGAATATGTTGTACTGAAGTTTAATTGAATTATTTAACTTAAACAACTTGGCTTAAAAAGATGGTACCGAATTCTAAGAGACCGGGATCGGATATTGGCGATATCCGGAACCACTTCGATTAGTAATCTATAATTCTTTATAGATTTGATTATGGAATCAAATGGGCTAGAATGGAATAAATTAAGTAACTGGACCATTGAAACTAAGAAACGGTACTTAGATATTATTTTGTGAAATAAGTGTTTGACTATAACAAGATAAGAACTCGTAGTGAGGTACGAGTTACCCTGGATTTTCAAAGAAGTTTTACAACCTTAGTATTTCAATTTAAATAGGTTTACTCACGTTGGTTTCTAGCCTGACTCGGGTGTTACTTTATTGTAATGCTCGAGTCAGACCGAGTATTACATAATTTCAGGTAAGGACGTTCTGGAGCTCAGGAGGCGAGCTGGATGGCAGGAACGTATGGAGTATTTTCCGCTGTGTATTGGTGTTATATTGTTGTATATTGGGACAAGTTATTTATAGGGGCATTTCACTAGATGGACAAACTTTGCAGTCCAATTAGTTTCTAGGACACACATCCACAAAAATTAATTTCACGGCCAA
The DNA here is from genome assembly GCA_030737815.1 of Allium fistulosum. Classification (NCBI taxonomy): domain Eukaryota; kingdom Viridiplantae; phylum Streptophyta; class Magnoliopsida; order Asparagales; family Amaryllidaceae; genus Allium; species Allium fistulosum. Next base: position 282,473,116 of record CM060904.1, on the reverse strand, counting down.
AGTCAGCAGAATAATTACTTTTAAGGACAAAGTCACAGTCCAATTACTTTCAAGGACATAATTTCATAGGTTTTTAGGCCTTAGAAACCAATTATTTTGCATTTTGTCCTTAAAAGTAATTATTTCAATTGTGTGTCCTAGAAACTAATTGCACTTGCTAAAGAGGCCCGTGTGGCTAATTTCCACTTATTTATAACTGTCCAGTTTATTTGTTAATGTTGTAACTCTAATGTATTGTATATGAATTGGCAAGTAAAGCTTTTCTTTGTATAAATGCTATTATTTGATATCATATTTTGATTCGCTATGAATGTGAGATTCTGTGTTTCGTTATCTGTTCTTCTTCTACCTCTTTTCTTCTTTACCCTAACAATCTGGAATTTCCAGCGTTCGATTGCTCGGCATTTCTACAGTGAACGTATTAATGTCGAATTTTCGGGGTCGAAAATTTCGGGTCATTACATCATTACCACTCTCCTCTTCCCTCAAATCAATAGGAGGATCCTGAACTATAAGGGGAACTTCTTGATTTCTAATAGCTTAGGGCTCAACCTCGGCGTCCTGAGCAGGCTGGACACCTCTACAAGTAATAGCAATGATACCAAGAAGGTGATCGCTGTATAAAAGTTGAAATTGTCGCATCTTGTCATCTGTTAAAAGAAATTTCTTTTTTCGCTCTTCGGTGGCGATGTTTTAAAGAGCATAGAGTGTGCATGCCAGAGCAGCGCTACCTAGCCTCCTTGGGATATTTATAAATGTATGAAATGACAAAGTTAACCATTTGAATGGAACAAACTCCACCAAGCTAAATAGTGACAGTAAAACTTATGGTCGGATAACCACTTCTAAGCAAAGCCGGGTGGATAATGCACAAAAAAAATATACATCTTTGAAATCACTAAGCTTGTTCCAAGGACCAATGGATACACGATAGCCCTTGGATGATTCCAGTTAAGCCAGAGATGGGATATCTTGTCGCTTCCTGAAATTAAATAAATATCTTATCTCCTCTAATGTAGGCACCCTGCCCAGATAGTAAAGGCAAACCACATAAATGCTATTCAAAGAAGCACAACCATTCATATGTAGATGCGTAGGGGCAAGCTTCATGAATTAGATAATAAACCAAATAAAATGACTGATCGGGAGGATTCACTTAGAAAGGTACAAATAACGATTATAGACTATGTATCCTTTGGGTAGACCATGGGCCCATTGAAAGGACTTTGGGACTAGAACGTCCTCAAATGGAACATCGTATTTGTCAGAAATTCTCCTAACACCTACTTCATCCAATGTAGATGCTGGAGAATTCAAAGGATTATCAAGGTTTACAGCACCCTCAAGGTTGACATTAGGGACAACAGCCTTCCATCACAAAGGGAACTATTTATAAAGACTGTCTAGCTCGACCTTGAGGTGGTCAAGGCCCAGGGGAAGATAGAGTAGATGATGAAGTAGATGTTGAGGTAGAAGCTGAATCAATTGCATATGGGATGAACTCTGATGTAGATGGACCTGCACCCATCGTAGAGAGACATAAGGAGCGTCTACGATTCATGTCCAAAGTTTTTAATTAATTAAATCGACATATAATATTTATACACTTTAAATAATTTTTCAGCCTTAAAATAAAATTTCAGATCCCATTAAAAATTTAATCCAATATTCATTTTAATTTTTATTACCAATTTATAACATTTAATAATTAATTGTATATAGGTCGAATTCGAAAATAACTAACAATACGGTTGTATTGACTCTTAGTATGAACTCATTCCTCGGTCAATATCTAAACACTTTAAATATTGAAGCATGTGTGTACTTTGTTGAACTAACATATTGGGCACAAGTTCATCACTTATAGATCATTTACGGGAAATCTAATTTCTAATCTGTTTTCAAGCTCACTTATTAAAGACATTTGTACATGTATTCTTTTCGTCATCATGACATCACTTAGATATCTAGAGTTTGGTCTAAGGTCAAAAACTCTATTAATATTTGGGTATGATTGTGTAGACTATATTAAAGTCCTTAGTTCATTCCAATAGCATTTATTGATTAACCACTTACCCCAACTAGAGATATTGACTTCAAGTTGACTATAAATTACGGTGATACCAACCTTCTACAAAGAAGGAGAGAAATCCCCTCTTGAGTAGTGTTTCACTTCAAGTAGTTCAACTTGTACCAACTATGGTCGTATCATGGTCACTATGTTAAATTTTTAGGCCATAGTCAAAAATACAGTATACTTACTTAAGATCGATAATACGCACAAGTTTGAAGACTATTGTATATCATTACCATGATATCTTCTATTTTAACTTAGTTCTATTAACCGATAGAAGATTCTCATCGAGTCGTTATGTGATTTTTCTAAACAACCACAAGTACGTAATCCCATGGTGTCCCCAACGATTATAAGTAATCCATCGTCTATCGTATGAAGAGCGTCATGTACACATATTCAATAGATGTATCGATATCAATTTCTTGATATATGTTAACTAGGAACATTTGACTAAGTATTTGTATGTATATCGATTCAATATCCATGATTACGAATACATTCATAACTGCAATCGGTAAAGTACATCTTTTAAGGATTTTCTACTTATATATGTTTAATGTGTTAACTAACATTACTTATATCATATATAACAACATACATAAAAGAAGATAAAATTTAAAGCATACTTTATTCCAAATAAGATTCTCATATAAGCATTGACTTACGTAATAAATTACATATTTATCCATAGGTCATACACTTAACTCTATTACTTTTAACTTGATGGTATCGTCGATCTTAAGTAGCTAGGTTGTACTTTGATTATGGTCAAGCACATGGCATGGAGATCATGTTATGACTACAACTGGGTACAAAGTAAGCTACTTGAAGTAAAACGCTACTTAAGAGACGATTTTTCTCCTTCATTGTAGATGGTAGTATCATTATAATTGGTTGTCAATTTAAAGTCAAAATATTTGGCCAAAGTAAATCAATTAATCAATAAATGTTATTAGATTGAACCAAGAACTTTAATGTAATTTACGCAATTAACTATGGATATTGATAGAGTTTTTTTACCTAGGACCAAACTCTAGACATCGTAGAGATACAGTGTGTATGAAAAGAAAATGTGTACAAAATGTCGTTACTAGGTGCAGCTTAATAAAGATTAGGAATTAGATTTCGCCTAAATGATTTATAAGCGATCGAACTTGTGTGGGGTACTTTACTTTAATAAAGTGTGTGCATGCAAAAATATTTAAACTTTTTGAATATTGATTGAGGATGGAGTTCACACTAGAGAGCCACAACACAAATGCATTGTTAGTTAATTTTCAAGTTTGATCAATGTAAAATTAATTTATAAATATTATAATATAATATTAAAAATAAAATTAATACAAATGTGTATTAAAAATTTTTTGGCATTTTAATTATTTATCTGAAGTCTAAATATTGATGTATAAATGTTATACATTGATTCAATTAAAGAACAGGTTTTAATAAATTAATTAAATAATTGATTTAGTGGTTGAATCAATTTGGCTTATAGTTTAAGAGCCCAAACTATAGGAGGCCACATCATGAAGAGAAAGGGAACTTTGTCTTCAATGGCTAGACAGAAATGGGCTAGATATTTCTGATCTAGTTGGCTATAAATAGCCACCACATTTATTATCTCTTTATACCAAAACAAACCCAAGCCTTAGCTTCCATTGTTGATCATGTGACGCCTTGTAGATGGAGTTTCATACAGTAGTCAAGGAGAAAGAACAAGAAGTTTGAGGAAGAAAACAAGTAGCAACCAAGGTGTTTGATGCTCGAAATGGTTATGATTAAGTAAAAAAATTCTATTTTGAATAATTCATGTATATATATGTATGTATGTATGTATGTAGGTATGTATATATGCGCTAGAATCAATAACACCCTTTGTTTAGTACCATTTGTAGCTCACCAATATTAGCCATAAGTTTCTATTTAAAGGGTGTTATTGATCCTAGCTACACACACATGCGTACACACACTCACATAAGATCTTTTAGTTCTGACTCGAGTGTTTTGTCTTTTCTATTCGCCCGGGTCAGCCTGAGCATTTCAGGATTTGAAGACCTTATTTCCGGAGGATGAAGACGAAGATTGTATTATTATTATTTACCATATTATTCCACTGCATCATACTGTTCCGCTGCAATGTTATGTATTTATCTCTGATATGTGTAACTCTGATTTTTGTATTGTATAAGTATAATCAAATGTTTTATAAACAGCTTCATGAACTGTTATTTGATTATTATATTTTGTCATTTCGCTGTGAGATTCTATTTTGTTTTATTTCTTTCTCTTTTTCTTATTTACCCCAATAACAATCCGCCATTTTGAATGGTTTGAGTTTGACATACGTGTCTGCTTAAAGCATCCAAAAAGGCGGGATGTTACATTATAAGTAAACTAATTTAAAAGTAGAAGCACCATAACAAATTCTATTGTCATTTAACTAATAAAAGGAATTATTTACTTCTAATTTTGTTTAATTTGAATTCAAAATAATAAGATAAAAAATAAAAGTTGATTCTTTTTTTATTAAATTTAGAGAGATTCTCAACTACATACTAATTCTTTTTAATGCTTGAATTAGCTTCTACTTTTACTTTATAATACATTTGATTTGGTAATGGACCAAAATTGCTTTTTAATTTTACATAGTTATATTTTTTCCAAAGAATGATTTTGTTAAATCATGCTATGTAGCTTTTTATTAATAATTTTTGCACATTTTCTTACAAAATAGGATCATTCTCAAGTAGTTGGGATCATTAAAGTAGGAAGATGCATGCTTTAGGAGTAAAGTTTCTTTGGAAACCAAATATAGAAGTATACAAAATTGTTAGTTCAAAATTTAAGGTACTATTGGAAAACATTTTGATTTTCTCCTATTGATACCATGTATACAAAATGCCAATAACAATATTTGTTATGCTCTATAATACTATTAATGGTTCTATGTTTCATAATTACATATATTTATTGTTTAAAACTTTACCAATATTTCTTAAATAAACAATCGATTCACTCAGTATATTCACTCAATCGTCAACTCCTTTTAAATTTTAATAAATAATATCGAATGCATTAACAATCGATCCACTCTATCGTTAATGAGCTAGAATCAGGAGAAAACGCTTAAATTAATCTTCATAACGATATATGTATTTTTGCAAAAGAAAAAAAGGGTATTGATAAGAATAGAATGATTGTTATTATTAATACACATAATTTACACACGATCTATAAACTTAATGTAATGACCTGCCTTTTTGGACGTTTTAAGCAGACACACACGTCAGACTCAAACCATTCAAAAGGGCAGATTGTTATGGGGTAAATAAGAAAAAGAGAAAGAAATAAAACAAATACAGAATCTCGTAGCGGAATGACAAAATATAATAATCAAAAAACAGTTCATGAAGCTGTTTACAAATAAATTTGATTATACTTATACAATACAGAATCAGAGTTACAAACAACAAGAATAAATAAATAAATGCAGGGGAACAACGTGTTGCAGTGGAATACATATTATAAATTATAATAGTACAAATCTTCGTCTTCGTCCTCCAGAAATAAGGTCTTCAACCCTGAAATGCTCAGGCTGACCCGAGTGAATTGAAAAGGACAAAACACTCAAGTCAGAACTAAAAGGTCTTATGTAAGTTAAATCAACGGTAAATATGAGTGTAACTGCGTCAGAAATGTTTACGGGGTTTGACATCTCTTATCCAGTGTCTAACGTGAGTGCAGTAACTTAAGAGATGTTTGGGATTCCCATCTCTTAAGGATTCGTTAAACTATATACTATGTAGTACAATACGCTATTATAATATGTCTACAATAAAGTAAAAGTATTAAAATAGCATTAAGGCGTTACCCATATCCCCTTTAACATTTTTATATATTCCTATAGTCTATACAGTACCGTAACTCCTCCGTAAACTGGAGGCTATCAGAGGGCACTCCATAGGTATGGTACAAACCAAACTCGTAGAAGGCGCTCTAGGGCATGTGAACACGGCACTCGAGGCAATGCCAGGGTAGATATACCAATTGCGGATCCGGACTGGTGGTAACGCATAGCAGCTACTACCGCCCACCTCGGAACACACTCCCAAATCAAAATCAAGGGTGGCCACCAAATCAATCACAAAGTCAGAATATAGTACCGAAGAAGTGTGCCCGATAGGAGGAATGATATCACTTGGCCCGGTATGGCTCCTGTTTTAGTCACATCTAAGCTGACTCACGGGAGTCAGGGTCACGTCATACCTTATACAGAAATCGTTTGCCAAACAATCCTACTTCATTTCTGGAATCACCACCACGTACACAGTTGTTAAAGTGGTTTTTGGTATTGGCAGAGAGAATGACAATATCTGATCCCAGTCTCTTTAACAACCAAACGCTTATTTCATAATGGATGGTTCTTTTACATTTCAAAAAGGTCAATTCACAATTTATATCAAAATATCATATTCAATTTCAAATCATATCTCTTTCGAAATCATATTCACTTTGAAACCATATACACTTCAAAAATCATATTCGCTTTTGAAATTATCGATAAGATAGGCTAATTAAATTCTTATTTCAAAATCATCATATTTACTCAAATATGTCATTTCACAAAAAGGTATCAATTCCAAATTCCAACTTAGGTTGTATCATCATCAAGGATTTAAAAATACTTCAATTTTACCCAGTTTGAAATTTTAGAAAATAGTTTAGGTAATTATAAATAGTTTATATAGTTTTAAAATAACTTAAAATAATTTAAATAGATTTAAAATAGTTTAAATAGTAAAATAGTTTAAATAGATTTAAATTTGATTTAATTAGATTTTTTTATTTTAAAAATGATCTATATAGATTTAAAATAGATTAAATAGATTTAATTAGTTTAAAATTTGTAAAATAGATTAACTTGGATTAAATAGGTTATAATAGCTTAATATAAATTAAAATAGTTTAAATTGATTAAAATAGTTAATTTAATGAAATAGTTTAAATTAGTTTAAAATAGATTTCAAAGTTATATCCAAACATTTCAATAACTCAATTCTAATCGATTCATTTATTTATGCCACTTCAACTTTGAAATTCCAATTTAAATCCTTTGAACAAATCATTAATCAATTCCAATTTCATCCTTTACGTTTGGATTATCGAAAATAATTCAGTTTATATAAATCAATTTCTATTTCCAAAATACCAGTTAACTGAATTCAAATTTTCAAAGATTCAAAATCATTTAATTTAACCAATCCGGTGTCCGTATATAATTTTCTACCCTAGGTCAAGTGATACGGATATTTATCATTTCAACCTGCAATTTAAAATTTTACGGTTATATATCATTTCAAACTGCAATCCCAAATTAAATAAAAATCCATAAAATCGCTCGAGTATATCATTTCAACCCATAATGAGTTTTCCTAATCTATAGATCATTCGGGTATGTATCATTTCAACCTATAGGGAACTTGTAGTGTTATAACAATGTAAAATACAACATTCAGTCATCCCATATCAATAATCAAACATCCATCACAATTATCATCCAAATCAATCAGTAAACATCAATAGATAACTGAAAATCAATAACAGGAATTTAATTGGCAATTAAATTAAATATTCAATTAAACGCTGATTAAATGCAATAAAAGTAAAATTTAACTAGAATGACAATTTAAATATACCAAACATCAACCAATCAATTTCTAAAAACATCATAAATTTAATTTAACTAACATAAGATAATTTAGTAGTTGTGAGTGGGTTAAAACACTCACCTTTGATTTCAAATTGGTTTGAAATCCAAATAAAAGTCCAAAATTCCAATAGAAGAAATCGAGCGTGAATCGAAGTTTATATGCAAAAGATATTCATGTTATAAAGAAATATTATTAAAATAATAATTGGTGCACGTTTGAAAATAAAAACAAACAAAGTTTAATACTTACATTTTTCTCAAGATAAGGCTTTAGGCAAAGATTGAAGAACAAAGTAAGATGTAGGCAGGACATGTAGGAAAAATGAAAAAAAAATGAAACTCATGATTCATAAAAGAAAGCTTTTGAATTTGCAAGTTCACATTAAAATGATTCAGGGGAATGAAGATTTGAAATGGAGATCTAACCATAGGAAATGAAGCGGTGACAAAAAAAATGAAGAAATAATTAAATAAACATGAACAATTTGCAGATGAGATTATAGCTTCAGCAAAGAATAATTTGAATTAAATGAATATGAGGTGTCAGGAGAAACAAAACATAAAAGAAGAAATAAAGTGGCAGGTTATTTAATAATAAAGAAATGAAGGTGGAGGGACAAAAATGAATGTCACGTTTCTAAAATGAAAGCTTTAGGAAATATAGGCTACCAAAAATAAAAACAAAAATATGAGGTTGTGGAAGAAGGCTACAGGAAAACAAAATAAAAAGAATTGAAGTGGCTGTAGAAATATGAAATGAGATGGAGAAAACAACGAACTCACTTTTTTTTGGAGGTAGGACATGGTGTAAAGAGGTGAAGAAAGGTTAAATAAAAAAAATATGTATACATATAAAATGGAACTCACGTTTGAGAAGATGCAGCTTCAGGAAAAAGAAGAAGGAACAACCAAAATGAAGAAACAAACAAAAATAAGGAAAGAAATGAGGCAGGTATTAAATAAAGAATGAAAAATACACGTTTGAATTTTAAAAGATATGTTTACAAAGCAAGCAATACTTTTGGTATAAAATTTCTAAACGTGTGCTACCTCAATTAATTTCATTAATAGGAAACGTTTCAGGGCAAGGCTTACGTGTAAATAAATGAAACTTACAGGAAAACCAAAAGAGGCTAGTATTTAGTAAAAGAAAATAATAATGGAAATAAATAAATGAAAGGGGCGGTTGAAATTTGAGAATATAAATAAACGAATATTTATGTCGTTTCAAATTATAACAAAAAATCAGTTTAGACAAAGAAAGAACGGAGCATTTAATTCAGTTTAGACTGACGTGCTAGGTGAAAAGTTTTTCTTTTGTTTCTGAAGGGAAATGAATGCATGCATGGGTGAATAGTGCATGCAAATGAATTCATGAATTAATGCACATACACATTTCATTTCAAATGCAAAGTAACGCCTTGTTAATAATTCAATTTATGGCAAGAAGTGAGAGAACAAATGGAATGAAATATGCAAAAGAGAGGGGTCAACGAAACTTGAGATGGCAGCAGAATAGAGTAAGGTAATAAATTAATAAGGATGGAAGGTTAAGTATACTGCAACAACTTTTGAAATTCAATTTTAAAACGTATATTTCCTTTAATACATTTCATTAACTCTAAATATACACATAAATATATGTTAATTTAACCAATATTTTTTTTACACACAATAAATAATATTGAACACACCAATTAACTTAATATTTCTCATTAAAATAATTATTGTATTTTTAACACAAAAACGTAAGTTGCACATATCACTAATAAATTACAATTCACTTTAATTTCCTATTAATAGAAAGATTTTAATTGTTATTAATTCCAATAATTAAATTTCAAAACGTACCCTGATTACTAGGAAGATAGTTAATCCAATTGTTTTCCTTTAAATTGTATTTCAAACATATCTATTAACATTATTGGTTACAAACATGAGTTAGAAATTTACTTACAAATAATTAATTTCTTACTCTATGCAAAAACACGTTCCATATAAATAATCATATGTTTTCTCCTTTAATAAATTTATTCATTTTATTCTTCATTAACATTTATTATTATAATCATCGTTATTAATTACATTCAAACAATGTCATTAAATACACCTAACGTATGTTATCATTTTTTTTCTTTTCTTACTGTAATACATGTTATTAGTAGAAATTCAAATTAATATCATAAACATATCTCTTAACATACGTTAGCACAAATAAAATCATAAATTTTTATTTTTCTACCACTTATATTCCTAAATTATATTCCTTATTACAATTAGCCTTTGGTATTCCTATCCATTAATTACATTTGAAACAATGTCATTAAAATACACATTTATATACGTTCTAGATTCCAACCTATGTCATTAATAGAAATTTAATTTAACACCACAACTTTATATTATAGTTTAATTTGTATCAAAAAACTTAAAAATTAAATTCCTAACAATTTTATTCAAACTTTCTTATTTAATTTAATATATTCAAACAATTAAAATATGGGTCATTACACTTAAATAATGTACTGGCTACCAAGTTTGAGGTCCAAGTGGTGAAACATTCACATTTGTGATTTCATTTTTGAAATCAATGTTAGGTTTGACTCATTTTATTCTTTTACTCTAAACTAAATTCTTCGATTATAAAAAATATTTGTACAAACTTGATAGAGAAAATTTGTAATTTAGTTAACTTCAAAATTAAATTACTTTTTTGTTATTTTATTTCTTGGTTTGATTGTTGGTGATATTATAAACAAATACTTTCATATTTTCCATCTTTGATATTAAGTCATGGTTATTATTGAATGAATATGTCAACAATCATTAATTAGCAATATTAATTCTGGATTTAATATTAATTAGTTCTCTAAATTAGGTTGGAATCAAACTAGAGAGATATAAACAATAATTATGGATTTAATTGTATTTCTTTCTCCATTTTGTTTCAACTCAAGTTTAGATAATAATTCAAATTATCATAATTTTATCATTTTCAATCATGATAAAAAAATTCACCATCTTAATTTTTGTTAGAAAAAATACAATTAATTCCAGCTAATTATCATTTTTAACTCTCTAATTCAATTCCAAATTAAATTAGAGTCGTATTAAGAAATATAACCATACAATTGACAAAAAGGAATTAATTGTTAATAATGTAATTTAGAAAATTGACACTAATGTAATGCTTCCAAGTTAGGAATGACTTTGATGTTAATGTTTGTTGTATAACACCATTGTATCATAAAATATTAATAACACTTTGTAATTTGAAATTATTCAAGCATATTATCATTTAAGTTTGTTAGTGGTTTTTGAGAAAAAACAAACCCAAAAAATTATGATCCAAAAATTTATGTTTCACCTTTATGTAACTAAAAAAATTCAAAAAGTGTCAAGTTAAAAATTATGTGAACCCCGTGTGCGTAGCACGGGTTCATATTTGTTTAATAGAATACTAGAAGGAGAAGCCTTATTACATTTTACGAAACTGATAAATATTCTAGAAAAGACCGGTCTAAATTCAAATAAAGAAGATGGGGCTTTATGGACATTGGAAGGTATAATGATCTGCATTTCTTACACCTAAAGACGATACTTAATACATCCTCGATATTCGTGTGTCAATCATTTAAGTGTCCAAAAGACAGGTCATTTAGGGTGAAGAAAGAAGACGGCGGAATAGAATCTCACATCATGACGAGCAATATATAATATACACAAAATCTTTACAAAGAGAAATCATCTTTATTTATACACAACATTATAGTACAATATCCTATTATCAGACTGAAAAGTTATAATAGCATGTCCGTACAATTACTGATAAATACAGACAAAAACAAAATAAGCAAAAACAGTGGAAGAATATAAGGTACATGAATACGTCTTGGAGAATCCAGTTCATCTCCTGAAAGCTTCAAAGCCTCCAGCTAAATCTGGAAAATATGCTCTGGTTGACCCAAGCTCAATCAAATCAATCATTTTGATTTCTACATTTGAAAACTCTTTTTAAGATAAAAGGTATCTCATAAGACCATGCTGCATATAAACATAGACGGGTTTTTACCTTATGATAACCAAACCATTTTATTATAAAAATCCAGTGATATTATAATAATGTCTATGGGAATAGGTATACAATCAAGAACCGAAGGCGCTTATTGGAGAATGAATTCCAACAAATGGCAAGGTAAGGGACTACCTTCCAAAAATGATACACCTCTAGATAAAATATACTTGAGGACGAAAACCTTTCGACCCATGCCAACATAGAACCGGCTTACCTCTTACTGGATAGTACCGAATTTTTCATCACCCCAGTTGTTCCCAACCTTTATAGAGAGCTTTCATGCATAACCAAATCTATAATATTATAATCTAGAAAGGTGATGACACACCCTTATGGGAGCGATCCACATAGCCCTGCCACATCTATCCTGTTTTAGCCATTTTCGGGGTGTGAGGTTCATGAGGTAACGATTTACCTTCCTTTAGTACTTCCTACTTGGAATGCTAACATTGCCCTCCAGGAAGAAATGCAATGCTAGCATTCATCCATACAAGTTCGTTCTGGGTCTGAATGAAACCGAAGGCACTACCTCTACTACATCTATTTTGGAATCACCCTCAGGATTAGTACCAAGTAGCCCTCGCACTTCAAAGAACTCCATTTTCGAAACATCATCAAGATGTCTACTATTTGAACGCATATGTTGGTTCGAAGTGGTTTTCGAATAATATATCCGATCCCGGTCTCCACGAACCAACAACTGATAATTTCGGGTTGACTCATTCTCGGTTCTTTTAGAAGTAAGAGGATGATATCAGAGTCCCAAAGGATCTCTAATATATCCCTTAGAACTAGAGACGTTTCACCCGAATGAGTTCTCCCGAGGGAACTCAACCCGTATAAATACACGAAGCTTTTATTTACTTCCTAAGTCAAAACTGGCCAAGATTTGATAGTCAGATATTTAACTATCAAATAAACAAACAAACAAAAATCCAAATATTTAATTTTCCCATAACAACCACTAAGCCTCAAAATAAAATTTTCATTTATTTAAATCTCTTTTCAAAATGCTTATCAGAATATTCATATACTTATCTCACTAGCATAAGTATATTCACAAAACATTATGAAAGATTTCTTTTGTCAAAATCATATCAAAAGGATCAAAACTAAGTTATTTAAAAAGAAAACGAAGATAAGAATAAACCCAAACATTATTCCTTCGTTGCTAAGCATGGAACAAATGTCCATACAACCAAAATTAAGAAGGTCAATTTGGGGAAATCCCATATCAATTTCTTTTATAAGTTTCTTCAATAAATCTTTTTAATAAATCTATTTTTTATGAAAAGCTCCTTTACTTAAATTCCAAATCCATTAATAAACACTGTATAAATCTCCAATTTTATTTATAAAACTCATTTATAAAACTCTTTTATAAATATTCAAATTCATTTATAAAACTCTTTCCAAATTTCAAGATCTCCTTTCGATTTATAAAACTTCTTTTATTAACTTTCCTAATTTAAAACAAACTTCTTTAATAAACTTTAATCAATAAAGTTCCTTTAATAAACAATCAATTATTTAAAACACCTTTAAATAAACAAGTTATTATCTAAAAATTCCTTCATTTAATTATCTTTAAACCGCATTAACAAAATACTGATTCTAAACCACCATTGCAAAAGTATTAAATCAACTTTAAACATTTTTAATAAAATAGTTGCTTAATTATCCTCTAAATGTCATATTTAAAATGATAATAACTTTAAACCATCTTCAAAAGGATATATGACTTCACAAGTTCGGAAAGAGGCTTAGAAACCACAATGGCTCACATTTAATTAAGTTTATGTAGCGACCTGGGATTTTCGACCCTCGAAAATCGACATCAATACGTTCACTGTTTAACATGTCGAATATTCAAGTGTCGGAAATACCGATTGCTAGGGGTGAAGAAGAAAGAGATAGAAGAAACTGAAACAACAACACATAATCTCACAATCGCAGCGGAACAAAATATAATATATAATAATAGATTTTTATACAAAGAAACTGTAACTGTTAATATACATACAATTATCAGAGTATAACAATCAACAATCAAACTGGACAGTTATAATAACTTGTCCTCACTAGTGCTGACTATACAATCTACACACACAGCATAATATAATCAAGTACGTGTAATATGTCCCTGTCATCCAGCTCGTCTCCTGAGCTCCATAGCATCCTAACCAAAATCTGTAATACTCGGTCTGACCCGACCATTATAATAAAATAACACCCGAGTCAGTCTGGAAAACTAGCATGAGAAAACACACTCAATTTGAATTATTAAATTTATTAAAATCCTTTGAAAATTAAAGGTATCTCGTAAGACCTCGCCACACATAAACACAATGGGTTCTTACCTTATGATAACCAAAACATTTTATATCAAAATCATCTGATATTATAATAGTGTCTATAGAAAGTAAATTAGAAAATAGCTGAAATGCTTGCATCTCACGTTTTAGCATAGTTGGGCACAACCAAAACCGTATAGGCTCGTAGTAGATATTGGATTCCATATAATAACTAGGCTACTGGGGTACCGCCTGTCACAGTACACCTCTAGAAAAATGTACCGAGGACCTCATCGAGATCCCCTGCCAACACAAGACCGGCCTATCCCTAACCTGGATAGTACCGAATATGTTATCACCTCGGGTGTTCCCACCCTTATCAAGTGCTCTTCTTTTTCCATGCACAACCGTATCCATAATTTTTATACATCCGAGGGTATCTAGAAAGGTGATAACATACCCTAATTGGGTGCGACCCACTTAGCCTTGCTGCATCTCCCCTGTTTTAGTCATTCTCGATTGATGAGGCTTGAGGATACGTTTACATTTCAAGAACAATTCCACTTAGAATGCGCATCGACCTCCAATGACGATATTCTGATAGCATTCATCCATACAAGTTGTCCTGGGTCTGGACAAACTGAGTCACCATCTTCACGATATCACCATTCATAATACTCAAACCGGATTGAAGTGGTTTTCGGATAATTAAATCTGATCCAGGTCTCTTTGAAACGATCAACGAATTTGGCCATATTTGATAGTCGGTTATTTAACTATCAAATAACATCCATATGCAGTCACTAGGCCTTATTTTATAAATCTTCAAACATTTCAAAATATCTTTACAAAGATATATATTCAAATTTCTTTCAATATTTCAATATTTGGAAACAAATTCAAATACTTAAATCCATAACAGGATATTTCCAAACCATCTCAACACTTAGAAATATTTCCAAATTTCCATTTTAATACTTAGGAAAATATTATAAGTCTTATTTTCCAAAATCATTTCAAATATCAACACTTAAGAGAATATTTTGTAACTTATCTTATAAGTCTCCGGAATCATTAATAAATTCCTTCTTACAATTTCTAGACCGATTTATACTTTTTTTAAATCCAACCAATAATTTCTAACTTCTTTTATGGATTCAGATTTCATTTTCGAAGTTCCCATATTCAACATTTTTGAAATCCTATTGTCTCCAAGTCCTTTATAAAATTCTTCTTATCAAAATCATATCCATTTTATAAACCCTCTTTACGAATCTCGAGAGAATTTATAAATAAATTTCAATCACTTCAAAACTCTATATATATATATATATATGATAAGTATTTTTAAAGAATGATAATTTATTTTTAAAAGAAAGTTTAAGTAATTATTTAAGATATTGAATTTTTTTAAATAAAACATCAATAACTCAATTCCAACTCATTTTTAAATAACTAATCAATTTTCAAAGCTGATTATAAAAATTAGAATTTATTTCAAGTAATATTAAGAAAAATTCATTTTTCGAAGTATTTCAATACTAACTAGTTTAAAATTACATAGTTTAATAAATAAAATTTTCTTTTTTAAAACAAACTTAACTTTTTAATAAGAATATATTTTTAAAATCTCAATAACCAATTTCCATTTATAAATCCCTCTTGATTCACAACACATCGATTTCCTTCTGATTCCCAAACCATTCTCACTTTCAAAATAGAATTCACTATTTTTCCCAAAACCTATTTCCATATCTCGATATAAATTCCCACTGTGAATTTATATTCCCAATTTATCAACTGATATCTTTTCCCTTATTTATAAACATCGTTTATAAATTTAATAAACTCATTTGGGTTTCACTTGTTTATAAAAATAATCTCATTTAAAAATCTCATTTTATAAATCCATTTCTTTATAAATCCATTTCTTTATAAATCCCATTCATTTTTCAAATCTATTTTCAATATCAAAATCAACTTCTTTTCCATATTTTCCAGAAATATCCTTTTAAAATCCATTGTTTAAAATCTTCTATATAAATTATTTTAAAATTCCTATTTATAATATTTTTACGAATAGTTAAGTACAACCCAAAATCAATTATTGTTTATCCAAATCAATTTCTTTTAAATAATCCAATTTTGATATAAATAATTTTATATTCAAAATTCGTTTTAATTCCTTCAAATTTAAAAATAATATTTATGTTATTTAATACCAAAATCAAGGCCAGTACTACTATAGCATCCAATAAATCAAACATAACACAATCCATAACAGGATATTCACACACATCATATATCAACATATATGAAACAATCAATATATTTTTGAGGAATCAAGTTGGATCCCTCCAACCTATTTCCTTGCATCCATAGATGTTAGAGAACATAAAATACCAATCCTGCTTCGAGGCGGGATATCGCGGTAATATAGGGTCATCCGCTATTATGCGGGGCGCATAGGGTCTCATCCGCTCCAACGACGGAAAATATATCCAACTACTAATATATATACTATTATATATAATATAATATAACATCCAACCGATAATAATATATAAATCAACCAATCATCCAATAATTAATTTTAACTATTTAAAATTAAACCGGTAATCCGAAAATGAGTGAGATTTACTCACCTTGATTTTATTTTCAATTCATTCCAATTCTAAATTAAATTTCCAGCTGACTTCGATAAATCTTAAACCAATTTTAGTTTGTGATATTCTTTGATACGATTCCAGTGCCGCTTGTTTCCGTGCGATTTCGACCTCGTATACGAAAATACACGATTTATAAATTTTTCGATATATATATATATATATTACAATTAAATCTTAAATTAAGGTAATTAACAAACTAATTACGTAACTAAAAATTTAACCTTGCGCAAGCATCCTCCAGGTCGCTCGACAAACTCAACCAACTCTTCGGCCTCACCGTTCCTCACTGTCGTGCCGTCAGGAACTGATGCACCCCCCAGCCTTTCTCGCCACTAAGCCCACGCGCGCGCGTACGCGCCACGATTCCCCTACCATCAATACCTCCAACCCCAAGTGTTGCCAGAAAAAACACTCACGACTTCGCCGAACACCGCCCACTATCCCTCCCTACACTTGCACGAATGTGGAAGTCGCGACACACACGAGCAGCGACCAACCCTAACTGCCGATGGAGGCTGCTCTGGTCGCGACTCCTTACGTGCGTAGGCGCTACTGCAAATCGCACGTGCAACTTCACCTTATAATATTCTTTTCGATTTCTTTCTTTTATTTTATACGAATGAATCTCGTTCAAACTGAAGAAGAAGGAAGAGAAAGAGCTCGCGATTTTATTTATATTCATTAAACTGCGGTTTCTTTTTTTCTTTCTGTTTGATCGTTCGAACTGATGAAGGAAGGAAGGCACGCGTTTGATTTTAATTTGGGAAAAAGTTTCATAGGGGAGGGGCGTTTCACAGAGTAGGGTGGCTAATGGAGACATTTTAAACGGCTGATGTGAATGGATATGGCAATATATATATATATATATATATATATATATATATATATTAAAAATTCCAAAATATCTAGATATTTTATTCGAACCCCTATCGAGGTGTGCCGCTTGGCGTTCCTAATGTAATACTGCTATTCCAAACCCAATGGAACAAGTTTCAAGGCCTAATTTGATCGTATGTGGAAGATAGCTTTTTAAATCGACTATTTAAATTAATTTCAATTAAATTATTTCCAGGCGTTTCTATCCGGTATGACCAAACGTTAATCCCAAACTCTATGAAATTTGAAATCTGATAATAATACACTATTACGGATCCAATGGAACTAGTTTCGTCAGATTTCGAGACTGTGCCCCAGATCGCTATTTTAACGCGTCGATTAAATCGATGATTTCTAAAATTTTATGAAATCGCTTGACTTTCAGTTTTAAAAACTTATTAATTAAATTCTAGTTCAAATAGAATTTTATATCGACATTAGAAATCGTTTCGATTCATATTCAACCCCAATTTTCAATATTCACTATTTCCGTATTTCGATAAATCGATATATTTAAATTTTAAATTCATTCTATAATCCCAACCTAAAATCTTCATATCCAAAATTGGTTTATATCCCAAATCAATATTTAAAACCATTTAAATATTCAAAATTAAACGTTGGAAAATCCGAGTCGTTACAGTTTAACTTTCCAGTTATAACATGGGTGTTACATAACAAGCAGATATGTAAAGGGAATTAGTCAATAACAATCTATCAACATATAGGTAAATGTCCAAGTTAACATAATAGTGGAAATGGGTTTAATTCCTAGTTAATAGATATCAACATAATTTATTTGGTGAATTATGGTAGAACTGTGATTTATTCTACCAAAGAAATGTCAAATATACTTTAATTAGCAGAACGGTACTTTATTCTGCTAAACATCTATCATTGGGTTTCATATTCATATGAGGTTACTTAAGGGTAAGCGATAAAGAAATCCCTTGGATTGAAACACCTTTTAAAAGATAATTTCTTTAAAAACAAAACCGATCTTTAGAAATAAAGTAGTTTAAAACTTTAAAACCTTTATTAATAACATTTAAACTCCTTATTTCAATAATAATTAAACCTTTAAATATTAATTAAACAATAATTAACTTTTAATTAATTAAATAATAATTATCCTTTAAATAAATAATAAGATAATATTTAATCTTTAAATAAATAATTTTTACCATAATTAATCTTTAGTTAATAATTAAATAATAGTTTAAACCTTCATTAAATAATAATTTAAATATTAATTAAGGCTTAATTCAAACTTAATTTACTTTAACTTAATTAGTAATTAATTAAAAACCAAACCATTTTATCTTAAATAATTAATATTTAATAAATAATTAAAATAATAATAAATAATTAAAATAATAATTAATAATTAAATAATAATTAACTTTTAATAAATTATTTAATTATAATTAATTTACTTGATTAACACTTGTGTACTAATTACCTTTGTTAACTAGTGATTAAGTACTAATTACCTTACTTAATTAGTTGGTTAAATAATCATTAATTAAATGAATAATTAAATAAATAATGATTGCTTTTTATCAAATGAAATAAGATTGAAAACACTTTTCTAAAATATACTTAAATGAAAATACTTTTTATACCATAACTACTTTATAAACTTAGTAAAAAGTTTTGGAAATTAAATCAAAGTTTAAAACTTTTAAACTTTTTTAAACACAATACTTAAGTGAAATTAAGTTTTTAACCAAGGGTCTAGATGTCGTAAACCAACCACTTTATGTGCTACTTCATTTTAGCATACACTAACTAACACAAGTTAATAACATCCATCTACAAGCCATACTAACAAACTGTAAGCAAAGTTGTATCTTTTCATCATTTACAACATTCTAACTTAAATTTGAAGTCTAGTCCAGACACTATATACAAGCATACATATTCATATTCAAATCAATATCATATTCACCCAAACATAGAACAAATATACAACTAAGTTGAGAAAGCATATAAAGTTTGAAACTTCAAATTAAAAGGTGAGCTTAACTCACCTAAAGCTAACCAAACCAATTAAGATTTCATTAGAACCTGAGTCGGACCTATATCCATGTTTTTCCTTAACAAAAATTGAGATTTTGAAGGCCTTAAAGGCCATGGTGGGTTTGGCTATGAAGGTGCCTAGGCTCGATCATGCTTAGGTGGATGAATATGGGCTTGCTTTTGGCAAGGAGGAGGATGATGAAGAGAAGGAAAGTGTTTAGACAAGGTTTCATGAATTGAAAAGTGATAAAGTTAGGATTTTGAACATTAGAAAATAAGAGAGAAGCCACTAAAGGTTTCATGAAGCTTGGAGGAGGAGAATGAGAAATGAAATGAAAATTGAAGTAAAAAATTCTTGAATTTGCTTTTATATAATTTGCAATTACTAAATTACCATAATAACCTTAAGTACATAACATCCACTCCATGTATGCCATGTCACATTCTTGTCCCCTCCACCTTCTCACGTGAATGCCCTTGTCCCTTCCCTCCACCATATTCATTTGTTCCAACATGCATTAATACATTGTGTACTTAATGTTTCATAAGGTGGTTGTTCATGTTTTTCTTAACATCCTTTCTTTTTAATTATACTTTAAAAAATTGTATTAAGTCGCATATTGTTCCTTACTTAAGTATATATACAAATGTAAATAACAATATATATATATATATATGCTACTTATTTGTAAATTTATGTATATATGTATACAATAGTGCTACTATATTTTTCGATAATTTTTACATGACGAAAAGTTTAAAATTCGGAAAACGAATTCCATTCACAATTTCGATTTTTCTTCGAACTAATGTAAACTAATTTGGGAAACTATTTCACCATCATTATTTATTATTTAATAGAGTTTTATTTAAATTATAAAATATATTATTTGAAATAAATAAATATTTGCAATACAAAGAGTGAAATTCTGGATAGTTACAGAAGGCAACAACAGGTTTACTGTCCATTATTTTTACTAATTGTCGAATCTCATTGGAACCAAAGTGAAATATCACAAAGCACTATGGAAGGCTTCTGCTCCGCTTAAAGTAAAATTTACATACGTTGCTGGCTGCGTGGACAGTTAAATATTTAGTGATGTTAAATCACAAAAATATGGAGCTCATTTAATGTGTTTATATTGCCATTTGAATAAGGAAGACAATGATCTTAAACTATAGGTGCCCTTTACTTTCATTGTTAAGTCAGAGTTCCTTCAATACTGAAAATTGGTCCTCTCCCACATTTCATTAATCATACTTACTATTGGAAGAAGATAGAAAACTTATATATAACAAATATATTAGGTTCTTAGTTGATATCATTAATATGAGTGTATTATGGGTATTTTGGTGTGAAAGAAACAACATATGGTTTAAAAATAAAGTTAGTTTGATTGATGCAATTAGTAGAGAAGCTATTGCTAATGTTTCGGTTCGATTGGGTGCTTTTCTATATGGTTAGGAGTGGAGGTAGATTCTTCTTGAGCTTAGGAGAAGAGTGAAGGAGAGCATGGATTCAATGGCAAAAGGGTTACTAAGAGAAGGAAGGGAAATGATGCTTGAAGACATGGATGCAATTGACTACTATGTGACAGTGCATTTTTTTAGGGTTTATATGTTGACGGTTTATAACCTATGCTATTGTTTTTTTAGCTTAGAGTTGTTATGTAAGCTGAAAGTTCACTTTTATTTTGGTGGAAAAACTATTATGTCCTGAAGTAGTAATGATAATTTATAGGCTGGGAAGTTTTCCCACCTAGTCTCACAAAAATATTTTGTTAATTATTTCATTCAATTTACAGCTAATTTAACTACTGTATCTACAAATTTTAACAAATTTTTTATTCTGACTTGAACCAACTTTAAGGATTGGAAGAACATATTACTTGTTCTTTCCTGCATGGATTTAGACCTTGCATTTAGAATGGATGCACCCGCCCTTATGATTGATGTTTTTCTGATGGTATAAAGAACCTTGGGAGGTGAGATCGTTCGAACCATGTGATCTAATGATAATAACGTTTTACATTCCAAAGGAATTTAAGGATGTGGTGTCTAAAAAGATAATCAATGCTAAAAAATCATTGCTAAGACTTAAAAGCATTATGCCAAAAACATATAGGGAAGATACAAATATGCTTTTGCAATGCTTGATTCCATGAGGTGTCAAAGCAAAGTGAACATAAGGGAGTACATTATGGAAATGTCTACTGTTGCTTAAAAACTTAAGGCGGTTAAGTTAAGCTATCGGATAATTTTCTTGTGCATTCACTATTAATCTCTCTTCTTTCATAATACAATCATTTCAAGATCAGTTATAATGTAAAAATGAGAAAAGGTCTCTTAATGATCTTATTTCATATTGTGTGTAAGAAGAAGAGAGATGAAAGCATGATAAGGTTGAAAATGCTTGTTTCATTTTATGTGCAAGAAGAAGAGAGGGAAGGATAATAAGACATAAAACACTCATTTGGAAACCTTTAAGGACAAAGACAAAAGGCGAAATAATGATAATGTGGGAGAATGATAAGGTAGAAAGTCCTCGTATGGCATACATCTTTAAGGTCAAAGACAACTACGGTGAATGAATGATAATGAAACTTCTAAGGTTCCAACACGAAAGAAATAACATAAGGATGATGATAGTTGTTTCTTTTGTAAAATTTCTGGAATTTTAATAAAAGATTATACTAAATATCATGCATGGCATGTCAAGAAAGGTATATCTCTTTTTTTGGTCATTTCTGAGGTAAATTTAGTGCAGCACCTAGAAACATTTAGTGTTTAGATTCTGGTTCATCCTCTTATATATTTGTTTCTATGCAGGGTTGCATGAGCTAACAAAGTCCAATTGAATCTAAAAGATACATCTATGTGGGCGATGGAAAATCAATAAAAGTAGAGGCTTTTGGGAATTTTAAGTTGTTATTATGTTCTGTGTGGGTGATTGCATTAAGTTGGGGCTGATTTGGTGATATTATCACCATTGGCTGAGTGGTTGATAACCTCTTATATACATATATATATATAATATATATGTATGTATGTATGTTGAAATATATTTTAAAAGTGTTGTGGATTCATTTACAACCTAAAAATATGATTTTGATTTCTGACCTGATTTGAAAATGAATTTCAAATGATGTTCTAACATTTTTAAACAATTCAAATCATGTATTAGGGTGATATGAATTATGGATGCCGATAGGTACATACTAAAATGTTTGATTGACTTATATGGCTTAATAATAATGCTTCTTATATGTCGAGATTGCATGTTTGTATAAATGAATGGAAAACATGAGTTTTAGTGATATGGAGGTGATGATGCTTTAAATGGAATGTGTACGAATAAAGGCAATATATGATGGAGTCTTTGATGGATTGCACAAAGAGAGTGGGTTAGGATCATTGAACACTTCATTGGATTTGGCTCTAGAGAGTGTAAAGCAAATAGTATGCATGTAGAATGAAACAGTAAGACGACAGACGAAGTGATTATTGGAATGGAGCTGGAAAACATAGTGAAATTTTCACTATGTCTATGGATCGGTACTGAATTATATGAATATGTGGAAAACTGAAGCAGGGACTTAGCATATGGAGCAAAAGATGATGGGCATCGATAGCAAGCAGGGATTTATAAGTCAAGGAACAAAACATGCAGTGTAAAGCTGTGGTGACTTTGGATGTTGCGTAAAGTGTCAATGTGCCCTAGTGACCCTACAAACCATGATCATGAAGTTGACTAAGTGGAGTAATTTTCCCCCATAGCAGTTGAAGGTACATCTGTAGTCATGCGAACAGGAAAATCGATATTAGGGAGACTGAAAATGGCAATGTCATAAAAGGGAATATTATCCAGAATGCTCCCTAAAGAACCACAGATATCACCAGTTGGAGGACCAGGAGTTACCTCCTTGACTGGAGCCTGATATGGCCATGGGATAGGATGGGATGAAATAATCATTAACCTTTAATAGGGGGGATAAGTGACACTTGTCCATCATTACCCGTCTCTCATGTAGATACATGATCAAGATTCACATTTTCACCATCACCCACGTCCTCATTATCTTCATCTTCATTATCGTCATCATAATCTCCACCTTCATCATTATCTTTGTTGTCATTTGTGATAACCCGGATTTTTGGACATCGGATAATTGGATAATTAACTAATTTTAAACTATTGAGATACTGATTTTATTTAGTTGAACATATAAAATACTGGTAGTTAAAAATATCTGGATATATAAATGGATTTGAAACTATAATAAATGTTGAAAATTTTATGTGTATACATATACAAGTATATATATGTCATGAGAAGTAGAATATATGGAAGTTTGTAAAAGTGTGGATATATATATATATAAAATATTGTATTTGGACATTTGTAGGCTAAGGATATCATGCAATAACAAGTGGCAAATGGTTTTCTTTTAAGTAAAAATATAAATAAATGTTATGAGAAGAAATCTGCATACAGTTCAACACTTTTCCATTTCATTTCTCAATCTCTTTTCTTTCTTCTTTCAAGATTAAAACTTAAAAGAAAAACTAAAACCAGGAATCAAAAACTAAGCAACTTCTTCAAGTTTTCAACCTGATCTAAAGCAAGTAAAATTCAAAGATCAACTCAATATACATCAAGCAAAGATTCAAGTTTCAGTTCAAAATCAGTCCAGATAAAGGCATGTTCTCTGTTTTCAAGGATACAGTGAGTAGACCTAAACCTTTTAAGCTAAATTACCTGATGCATGTGATTAATTGTAGATGTAATGTTGTGAATTGCTTTGCATGAATGAATTAAGATGTTTGCATGTATATAAATATGAAATAATCTATGCATGTCTGTATATGTATATATATATATATATGCCTCTGTTGTATTTCAGGCTCAAATCCACTAAAATACATTCCATTTCTCTTCATATAATCAATTTTAAGCTATGATCTCTGAAAAGAAAATGATTGTAATAATGTAATTTCATTTTTAAAATTAGTTTCAAGTGGGAATATTTAGAAAATATTTAGAAAATAGGATATTACAGTGAAATCTTTTTAAATCGGAAAAATCAATGATCATAATTTCATGTTTTGATTTTACAACTTGATTCGTATTGGGAAATAATGAATTTTGATAATCATTTCATGATTTTTAAGTTTATAAGTGTTGGGATTTCTCAAGTTGAACGGTATTTGGTTTTTTGTCGATTTCCGACGATCGGCGAGGAGTTGTTGGTCGTGCTTGATGCTGAAGGTAGTGTGAAGGATGGGGATTGGGGTAAAAATGGTGGATGGATTTATAGGTGGTCGTGGTGGTTGGTCGACGGCAAACTAGGGTTTTATAGCTGTTTTGGTCGACGATGTTTTCGAGAGCATTGCATCATCGTGGGTGAACCGGAAGTGATCAGAGTAAGGGGGGTCGATGTGTGGGATAGTGACGCAACTCTGGATGGGATCCCGAGGTCTTTGGCGACGGTACGCGGTGGCGCGAGGAGATGTCGTCGATTGGTTTGGGTTCGAGGAGGTGTTGTCTTGCTCGTTTTCGTTTTCCAATGGGTATCGTTGATTTGGGTGGCCGGGACGACTCAGAGGAAGATCGCCGACTTGTTGGTGGTCGGAGCGTGGATCGGAGTTGGCCAGAACTCGTGTGCACGTACACGAGTTTCTCTGGTATCTGATGTTGCTGAGTGATTTTGAGCGTCGGGGAAGATGGAGTTTTGTTTCGTGTCGATCTCGGGTTTATCGAGAGGTAGTAGATGTGAGAGTGGCTCGGGTTTGGGCTCGAGAAGTTATGTCTTGGGCTTGGGTTGTTTTTGTTTGATAAACAAGTTTAAAAGCAAAAGAAAATGCAAGTTTCAAAGCAAATTATTAGGCAGAGTTTCAAAGAAATTATTAAACAGGTTTTCATAGCAAAAAGTTTAGATCAAGTTTTCAAACAAGTTTCAAAAGTTAAATTTTAAAGTCAAATGTGTTTTGAAGATTAATTGATTTGGTTTTGAATAATTATATATTAGGATCATTAATTAGTGTGATAAATTAAAGGATAATTACTCAATGTAGTTAATTAAAGGATTAATTACTTAATTACTTAAAGGATAATTAATTAATGTAATTAATTAATTAATGTGATTAATTAAAGGTAATTTGTTAATAAAATTAATTAAGGGTTAATTAATTAGTAATTAAAGATTAATTACTTAATAATTGAATGTTAATTATTTAATAATAATTAAAGGATAATTAATTAATGTGATTAATTAATTAATTAATTAAAGGTCAATTAATATAAGTAATTAAAGGATAGTTAATTACTTAATGTCATAAATTAAGGTGATTAATTAATGGATAATTATTTAATGTGATTAATTAATGGATAATTAATTAAAGGTTAATTAATTTTATGTGAATGGTTAAAGGATGATTAATCAATTGGTTTGTAATTAATTAATGTAATTAAGTAGGATTCAAAAGTGATTAAAGTAATTAATTTAATTTATTTGGAAATTAAATTGAATTAATTAGGAATTGAACAACTAATTAATCTTGCTTACGACTGATTGGATTATATTGAATGCTTGAATTGTTTGAATATCTCTGATATGTAATTTGTGATGCTATGTGATATGAAATGGGTTGAACTGTGATAATGTAAGTTATTGATCTGTGATGAATTGATGTGTGAATATGTTGTACTGAAGTTTAATTGAATTATTTAACTTAAACAACTTGGCTTAAAAAGATGGTACCGAATTCTAAGAGACCGGGATCGGATATTGGCGATATCCGGAACCACTTCGATTAGTAATCTATAATTCTTTATAGATTTGATTATGGAATCAAATGGGCTAGAATGGAATAAATTAAGTAACTGGACCATTGAAACTAAGAAACGGTACTTAGATATTATTTTGTGAAATAAGTGTTTGACTATAACAAGATAAGAACTCGTAGTGAGGTACGAGTTACCCTGGATTTTCAAAGAAGTTTTACAACCTTAGTATTTCAATTTAAATAGGTTTACTCATGTTGGTTTCTAGCCTGACTCGGGTGTTACTTTAATGTAATGCTCGAGTCAGACCGAGTATTACATAATTTCAGGTAAGGACGTTCTGGAGCTCAGGAGGCGAGCTGGATGGCAGGAACGTATGGAGTATTTTCCACTGTGTATTGGTGTTATATTGTTGTATATTGGGACAAGTTATTTATAGGGGCATTTCACTAGATGGACAAACTTTGCAGTCCAATTAGTTTCTAGGACACACATCCACAGAAATTAATTTCACGGCCAAAGTCAGCAGAATAATTTGTGACGCCCCACCTCAATACCCACGCTAGCCAAGGACACTACGATGTAGTGCTGTCAACTAGCACGGAGAATAAGGCTGTTGAGGAGCGACCATCCATGTAATTGATTATCACATGGTGGCTATAAAATAATCTTCGGAAACAAACATAGAAATAAACATAACACATAGCAGTCACAGACGTCCATATCACAAAGGCGGAAGAAGATATGAATATATAACTAACACATGAAAGTGTACATCAGAGTAGTGGTCAAAAAGTTCCACAATAATACAAAAGAATAGCAACACGTGCTATACCAAAAGAATACAACTATGAGTCCATATCTCAAGTGTATACAACAAAAACTGCTAAACTAAATAGTCAGCCAAAAGTCAGAGTAGCAAATCCCGGAAGGAAGTCAAGCAGAAGCACCTGTAACATCTCGGTCTGACCCGAGTATTATTTAAGAAAATAATAAACGGATCAGTCTAACTATAAATATCAGATGACATGATATATAATAAAAGACATGGCATAAACATAGAATATCCATACTGACATACTACTATAAGTATGAAAATGATGATCAACAGGAGATCAACCGATGAGAAATGATCAATATCACGAGAATGTTCTCAAAGATCCAAAGAGGGCATCATACCCTAAACTTGTACTCATAACAAGTCAATGACATAAAAATCCAGAAATCAAACAAGAAATCCAGAAATCATAAAAAAAAAAGAGGCCTATCACATGATGGTCCGAAGACCATAGGGCGCTACCCCATATGTGTGAGTCGGAATCACACTGATTGAGGCCTAGGCTAACCAAAAAGCAAAAAGGTATGTGTGAATGGAATCACACAAGTGGTGTCTAGCCTAACCTCGCAAACAAAAAGATATGTGTGAGTCGGAATCACACTACTACGGTCTAGACTAACCTTGCGGACAAAGAGATATGTGTGAGTCGGAATCACACTACTGCGGTCTAGTCTAACCTTGCAAACAAAGAGACATTGCACAATTGCTAGTCTAAATCATAAAATGATCATCATGATCAGCGAGAAGTGTCAATCACACCAAGCTAGTAAATATATGAGTTTAGCTTCATGTCCCATAACCACTTGCTTAACTTAAATATTTACGAACAAGCTGTAAATCTTCACTAGGAAATTGTCACGAAAAGGGTTCAATCGAACAAGTCCAAGAGCTAACCGACAAAGTGAACGCAAGCGTTTCATACCACTCGTTTTACTAAGTCGTTTAAGTCGATTTCTCATTCGAGTGAAGTAAAGGCTTATATATATTAGTAGATTGAAAATCGGTTTGAGAAAACGAACTTTTGATATTAAAAATAGTGTTGAAATCGATTTGATGAAAGAGTTTTGATATTTACTACTAGTATTAAAACCTTCATATCTTTAAAGTGACAAGTCATAAAATGATTGTTGGAACAATCTATCACAAAAATTCACGTTCGGAGACGTGAATAAAATCCAAGGAAATCAGCTTAAAATGCATCAAAGTGGAAGTTCTGATGAATGCTTTTCAGATAAGATTGCCTACGCAGAGTAATACGGGGTTCGACCTAAGGAATTCGCGAACTAAGGTAAATGGTCCAACGACCTAGAGGGTCGAACGACTTAACTGGAGGATAAGTCGGAGACGACCTACGAGATATACTGGCCGACCTAACTCGAGCGACTTAAAGACTTAGCAGGGTCGAGCGACGTACGAGCTACGACCTAAGGTGACGAGGGGCGTTAGGTCGGAGACGACCTAACACTTGACTCGCGAACGACTTATGGAAAAGAAGCTTAGGTCGGAGACGACCTACGAGATAAGCCAGTGCGAGCGACCTAAAGTTTGCCTGGGGGATTATAGGTCGGCAACGACCTAAGACTTAAGAGCCAACGACCTATGACTTAAGAGCCATACGACCTATGACTTAAGAGCCATACGACCTAGGACTTAAGAGCAAATACGAGCTACGACTTAAGCTCAAATTCGAGCTACGAGCTAAGGTCTATACGACCTAACGACTTATCCCAGTACGACCTAAGCCAGGACGAGGTAGCTGAAGGCAACGACCTAACTCTTAACTCACGCACGACTTAGCACTTAACTTGCGAACGACTTAGCACACCCAGAACGACTTAAGGCCTGGAACGACTTATGCTCCATGTGACTTTTCAACACGAACGACCTACGACTTAGGCTTAACTCGCGAACGACCTAGCGAAGGCAGAACGACCTAAGTGCAGTTTTTTCACCAAAAACACTAAAATTTTGGGTTTTTCACCAATCCAATCCAAACCAAATGCAAATGCTGATGCTAAAATGATAGGGAACCATTCCCAACAGTCCAAGATAGATATAGGCAAGATGTGAGATCAAAGATCTCACCTTTTCCACGAAATTGTTGTTGGAGAGCTTAAGAGCAAAGTAAGAATCAACTCCTAGCTTGAATCTATGTTCTTCACCTTGAATTCGGAGTTTGATGTTGAATTTACTAAAGATCTCGAGCTTGGAATTTTAATTTCTCTTTCCCTCCACCATTTTTGAAGAAGCTTGAAGTGTTTGATGAAGTGATGAAGAGAAGAGGGGGTTGGGCTGAGTTAAGAAGGTGCAGTCCCAACCAAAGCCACAAGTGGGAAAATGACGAAAATTTCACTATCTCCAAACATATCGAAGTTTACACTCAAAAAGATCGCAAACGTCATTTTGAACTCAATGGGGGTGGTCTCGAGTCCTAATTTGACCGTATGCAAAAAGTAGCTTTTCGGACTAACATCCGACTAACGATAAAATATTTAAATATAAAATCGATAGATATGCGGGTTGTTACATAATTACTTTTAAGGACAAAGTCACAGTCCAATTACTTTCAAGGACATAATTTCATAGGTTTTTAGGCCTTAGAAACCAATTATTTTGCATTTTGTCCTTAAAAGTAATTATTTCAATTGTGTGTCCTAGAAACTAATTGCACTTGCTAAAGAGGCCCTTGTGGCTAATTTCCACTTATTTATAACTGTCCAGTTTATTTGTTAATGTTGTAACTCTAATGTATTGTATATGAATTGGCAAGTAAAGCTTTTCTTTGTATAAATGCTATTATTTGATATCATATTTGATTCGCTATGAATGTGAGATTCTATGTTTCGTTATCTGTTCTTCTTCTACCTCTTTTCTTCTTTACCCTAACAATCTGTAATTTCCGGCGTTCGATTGCTCGGCATTTCTACAGTGAACGTATTAATGTCGAATTTTCGGGGTCGAAAATTTCGGGTCATTACATCATTACCACTCTCCTCTTCCCTCAAATCAATAGGAGGATCCTGAACTATAAGGGGAACTTCTTGATTTCCAATAGCTTAGGGCTCAACCTCGGCATCCTGAGCAGGCTGGACACCTCTACAAGCAATAGCAATGATACCAAGAAGGTGATCGCTGTATAAAAGTTGAAATTGTCGCATCTTGTCATCTGTTAAAAGAAATTTCTTTTTTCGCTCTTCGGTGGGGATGTTTTAAAGAGCATAGAGTGTGCATGCCAGAGCAGCGCTACCTAGCCTCCTTGGGATATTTCTAAATGTATGAAATGACAAAGTTAACCATTTGAATGGAACAAACTCCACCAAGCTAAATAGTGACAGTAAAACTTATGGTCGGATAACCACTTCTAAGCAAAGCCAGGTGGATAATGCACAAAAAAAAATACATCTTTGAAATCACTAAGCTTGTTCCAAAGACCAATGGATACACGATAGCCCTTGGATGATTCCAGTTAAGCCAGAGATGGGATATCTTGTCGCTTCCTGAAATTAAATAAATATCTTATCTCCTCTAATGTAGGCACCCTGCCCAGATAGTAAAGGCAAACCACATAAATGCTATTCAGAGAAGCACAACCATTCATATGAAGATGCGTAGGGGCAAGCTTCATGAATTAGATAATAAACCAAATAAAATAACTGATCGGGAGGATTCACTTAGAAAGGTACAAATAACGATTATAGACTATGTATCCTTTGGTTAGACCATGGGCCCATTGAAAGGACTTTGGGACTAGAACGTCCTCAAATGGAACATCGTATTTGTCAGAAATTCTCCTAACACCTACTTCATCCAATGTAGATGCTGGAGAATTCAAAGGATTATCAAGGTTTACAGCACCCTCAAGGTTGACATTAGGGACAACAGCCTTCCATCACAAAGGGAACTATTTATAAAGACTGTCTAGCTCGACCTTGAGGTGGTCAAGGCCCAGGGGAAGATAGAGTAGATGATGAAGTAGATGTTGAGGTAGAAGCTGAATCAATTGCATATGGGATGAACTCTGATGTAGATGGACCTGCACCCATCGTAGAGAGACATAAGGAGCGTCTACGATTCATGTCCAAAGTTTTTAATTAATTAAATCGACATATAATATTTATACACTTTAAATAATTTTTCAGCCTTAAAATAAAATTTCAGATCCCATTAAAAATTTAATCCAATATTCATTTTAATTTTTATTACCAATTTATAACATTTAATAATTAATTGTATATAGGTCGAATTCGAAAATAACTAACAATACGGTTGTATTGACTCTTAGTATGAACTCATTCCTCGGTCAATATCTAAACACTTTAAATATTGAAGCATGTGTGTACTTTGTTGAACTAACATATTGGGCACAAGTTCATCAATTATAGATCATTTACGGGAAATCTAATTTCTAATCTGTTTTCAAGCTCACTTAGTAAAGACATTTGTACATGTATTCTTTTCGTCATCATGACATCACTTAGATATCTAGAGTTTGGTCTAAGGTCAAAAACTCTATTAATATTTGGGTATGATTATGTAGACTATATTAAAGTCCTTAGTTCATTCCAATAGCATTTATTGATTAACCACTTACCCCAACTAGAGATATTGACTTCAAGTTGACTATAAATTACGGTGATACCAACCTTCTACAAAGAAGGAGAGAAATCCCCTCTTGAGTAGTGTTTCACTTCAAGTAGTTCAACTTGTACCAACTATGGTCGTATCATGGTCACTATGTTAAATTTTTAGGCCATAGTCAAAAATACAGTATACTTACTTAAGATCGATAATACGCACAAGTTTGAAGACTATTGTATATCATTACCATGATATCTTCTATTTTAACTTAGTTCTATTAACCGATAGAAGATTCTCATCGAGTCGTTATGTGATTTTTCTAAACAACCACAAGTACGTAATCCCATGGTGTCCCCAACGATTATAAGTAATCCATCGTCTATTGTATGAAGAGTGTCATGTACACATATTCAATAGATGTATCGATATCAATTTCTTGATATATGTTAACTAGGAACATTTGACTAAGTATTTGTATGTATATCGATTCAATATCCATGATTACGAATCATTCATAACTGCAATCGGTAAAGTACATCTTTTAAGGATTTTCTACTTATATATGTTTAATGTGTTAACTAACATGACTTATATCATATATAACAACATACATAAAAGAAGATAAAATTTAAAGCATACTTTATTCCAAATAAGATTCTCATATAAGCATTGACTTACGTAATAAATTACATATTTATCCATAGGTCATACACTTAACTCTATTACTTTTAACTTGATGGTATCGTCGATCTTAAGTAGCTAGGTTGTACTTTGAATATGGTCAAGCACATGGCATGGAGATCATGTTATGACTACAACTGGGTACAAAGTAAGCTACTTGAAGTAAAACGCTACTTAAGAGACGATTTTTCTCCTTCATTGTAGATGGTAGTATCATTATAATTGGTTGTCAATTTAAAGTCAAAATATTTGGCCAAAGTAAATCAGTTAATCAATAAATGTTATTAGATTGAACCAAGAACTTTAATGTAATCTACGCAATTAACTATGGATATTGATAGAGTTTTTTTACCTAGGACCAAACTCTAGACATCGTAGAGATACAGTGTGTATGAAAAGAAAATGTGTACAAAATGTCGTTACTAGGTGCAGCTTAATAAAGATTAGGAATTAGATTTCGCCTAAATGATTTATAAGCGATCGAACTTGTGTGGGGTACTTTACTTTAACAAAGTCTGTGCATGCAAAAATATTTAAACTTTTTGAATATTGATTGAGGATGGAGTTCACACTAGAGAGCCACAACACAAATGCATTGTTAGTTAATTTTCGAGTTTGATCAATGTAAAATTAATTTATAAATATTATAATATAATATTAAAAATAAAATTAATACAAATGTGTATTAAAAATTTTTTGGCATTTTAATTATTTATCTGAAGTCTAAATATTGATGTATAAATGTTATACATTGATTCAATTAAAGAACAGGTTTTAATAAATTAATTAAATAATTGATTTAGTGTTTGAATCAATTTGGCTTATAGTTTAAGAGCCCAAACTATAGGAGGCCACATCATGAAGAGAAAGGGAACTTTGTCTTCAATGGCTAGACAGAAATGGGCTAGATATTTCTGATCTAGTTGGCTATAAATAGCCACCACATTTATTATCTCTTTATACCAAAACAAACCCAAGCCTTAGCTTCCATTGTTGATCATGTGACGCCTTGTAGATGGAGTTTCATACAGTAGTCAAGGAGAAAGAACAAGAAGTTTGAGGAAGAAAACAAGTAGCAACCAAGGTGTTTGATGCTCGAAATGGTTATGATTAAGTAAAAAAATCTATTTTGAATAATTCATGTATATATATGTATGTATGTATGTATGTATGTATGTATATATGCGCTAGAATCAATAACACCCTTTGTTTAGTACCATTTGTAGCTCACCAATATTAGCCATAAGTTTCTATTTAAAGGGTGTTATTGATCCTAGCTACACACACATGCGTACATTTATATGTGCTTACTAGCCTCTTTATTTAATTCAACCAACTTGAAAAAAAAACTAAAAATAATATTTAATATTTAGGATTAAAATGATATGTGTGTGTGTGGGCAACGATCGGCTACACCTCAAATCCCCCTAATATCAGCTACAAGTTGTGAATTAATTAACATACTTTCTCACTCTTGCCGCTTCACTCTATTATCTAATTTGGAGCTTATGGTTGATATTTGAGGGGATTTGAGGTGTAGCGAAAATAAGGTGTATGATAGAGTTAGGGATATGCCATTGAGGCAATTATGTAATTTGTTACAAATATCTAACTCAGTAGCCAATCTTGTTCAAAATAAAAGGTGTGTTTTCTTTCTATTATATACTTTGATATAATGTGTTGCATTAATTAATTAATTTACTTAAAAGTGTATTTAATAGAAAATCCATAAATGGTTTGTGTTTTGATAGTAGTTACAAAGTATTGTAACCGTGAAGTAATTATCACAATAAAAATAAATATACCATTTTAAATGTTCCTAGTCAAGAATCATCGAGACTAGATATCGATGTATCCGTTAAGACTAGAGTATGTAACACTCCTCAAATATTGGGCAGTGTATTACTCATGAGTGTTGGGGGGCACCAAGTGACGGATAACTATGTAATGACTCACTCGATAGTTTTCTATTGGTTATTATAATAAGGTCAAACAGAAAATATCGATGTGACTAATTTACATAGTTCTCTCGACTTTAGAATATTGTCGATCTTCAATATGATATCTTCACTTTGATTATAGTCAAATCATGACACAACGTCCATTGAGTGATTATATTTGGGTCAAGTAGAAGTATTGAAGGTAAAGCACTATTCAAGAGAGGATTCGCCTCCTCATTTATATGAGGTTGGTATCAAGGTCAATTCAAGTCCTCAAAGTCAAAGTCTCTAGCTGGAGCATTTTGATTAATAATAATTGTTATCAAGGACTTTGTGTTTGGACTATAGAGTTGAATATAGATGATATTTGAATTTTGGCCATTACCAAATTCTATAAGTCCAAAGTGATATAGTTTTGACGAAGAGAATTAGTGTAAATAAAAGTCATGACCAGGTGACGCTTAACAAAGTTGTGAGAACCTACATCCCTTGGCATGC
Organism: Allium fistulosum; assembly: GCA_030737815.1. Classification (NCBI taxonomy): domain Eukaryota; kingdom Viridiplantae; phylum Streptophyta; class Magnoliopsida; order Asparagales; family Amaryllidaceae; genus Allium; species Allium fistulosum. Next base: position 282,438,074 of record CM060904.1, on the reverse strand, counting down.
CAAACACTACCATATCAAGAAACATGGATCATCTATTTAAGGAAAAAGTAGTATCACAGAGACTAAGATAAGAAATAATCTATCTAATCCAAACATCATCACAGCGGAAACATAGTATCAAATATATGGATAATCTCATAATAACAGTAATAAAAATCTCAAAAGCATCAAAATTTCCCGATCTCAAAATATCATAATATCGTAGTCTCAGAAAATCATTAGTACATGTCAAATCTCATAGTATCATAAAAATAATCTCACATAAGCAAAATACTGAAAGAGAAAATGTACCGATAGGAAATACATGATAAAAGATAAAATAGAACTAGACTCCAGGCACGATAATCTGAAGGCAGCTATGGACATGTCAACGGCTACACTGTCCACCTATGGTGGGGGAAAAATAAAATGGGTTAGACAAAAAGTCTGGTGAATGAGAACAAGACTAAAATGGAAATTAAATACAACTGACTTCAAGTCTACTCTAGGTAATATAGGATGTGCGTCCAGTGTCCGTGTACCTAAGGTTGCAAGCCTAAGGACACCAGCCTAACAGTCATCAGTTTAACAGTCATTAGTCTAACATCAGGGGGATAACAATAGACCGCATCTCACTAAACGATCATCTAGTTTTGGAAAAAATACCGTCCCACTTTAACTCAACTTGGCCTAGAGAGGAAGAATACGCATGTAAACTTGCATAGTAACTCATCTTATGCACACATGCCCAACCCCTTGATTCTAGCAGCAAAGTATCTCTTACGCACCCCAAGGAGTTGCTGCATTTAACTCCGCCTGGTACTGGGCACCACCTAGCTTTTAGCATCTATGCCCATACACGCCCATGGGAATGTCCATGATCAAGTCTCCAATCCCAACACCCGGACTAACATCCGGAAATCCGATCCCAACAGCCTCAACTAACGACCGGTAATTTGGTCCCAATACTTGTGTGCACCTTTCGTAGCATAAGTTGCACGCCATAACGATACTCTGCATCCTACTCTGTGATGCAGAAATGCGAACTAAGTCTGCCATCTCAATTAAAACACCTAAATGTGTCTAAGTCGGTTAAGCAATTTAGAGAGCGAGAAGGTTCATACCTCTATCGGCTAAAGGCCCCAAACAGTATACTAAGTCTAAAGTGACTTACGACAGTCGACCTGCGCTAGTCTTAGGTCAATTGCCTACAATCTAGAGATCTTTTGATTTACTTGTTTTAAGTAAGTTAATCATTTCATTTTATTTTCAGACATAATTTATAGACATTTTCAATTTACTTGTTTTAAGTAAATTAATCCTACTTCAATTGTCAAACGTAATCCATTTCAATTATCAGACGTAATCCATTTCAATTATCTGACATAATCCATTTAATTCTTGTTTTAATTGGGCTCATCTATTTGTCCTATTTTTATTACAGTCATTACAACATTTACATTATTCCAATTAGCAACTTATAGGTGTCAAATCCAATTTTAGCATATGATTTATGGTTTTACAGCTTACATATGGCAATTGCAAATAGATAAAAAAGATTCGTTATTCCACATTCCCAATTTAATAAATTAACGGATTAATACCAGAATTAACAGTCAAATCAACATAGGGTAGAAATTAAAATCAATTAATTTAATTAACTAGTTAAATCTGTGCCCACTCACCTATGTCCTAAGCTTTTAGGTTTGCCTCAGACGCCGTGAGCTTTCTCCCCTAAACCTGCTTAGGTTTCATCTCCAATTGTTAGATTTTCATTTTATTTTAATTTAGATTGAGATTTAGAATAGAATTGAGGTTTAGAAATTTATTGGGAAATTAGGGTTTGGGGTTTTATTTTTGCAGAGCTTCGCTATAATGGAGAGAATTAGGTTTTAGGTTAACCCTAGCTATCAATTTATATGGTAACACCTCAACTCACTACCGTTAGATCCAGCCCAAAATCATCTCGTTTGTCCTTGAAATCGTGGCCAGCAAGTAGTGATCTCGCACGACGAAACAAATCGTCTCTAGGTCACCGCGACCCTACGATCGACCATAGGTCGGGTCGACTGCCCTTGGCCTAGGTCGACCACCCACAGTTGACCTGAGTCCATCTGGGTCGACTTGGCTCAAGTAGATTTCTTTTTTTTCTATTTTCTATTTTAATTTTCAATTTCTTATTTATTCAGTCCTATATAAATTTTTTGTTTTAGCTCGGATTTCAACAAGTTATATATGAAAGTTGTCCAGAAAATTATTACGGACACAATAGTGCATGTCCCGTAGTCAAATTAGACATTTGTGAAAATTCTCCTTTTAGTTTAATTCTTATCTTTTCATTATACTTTTTTTAAGAAAATCCCAGGGTGTTACATTCTCCCCCCTTAAAGGATTTCGTCTCCGAAATCTCTAAGGACGGAAGAATGCTGTAACGACCCAGAATTTTGGACCATTCGCATCCATTATAAGTGTATAGGTAGACACTCATGCCGGAGTTGAATTGCTCAAAATACCGCGTTGTTAATTTAAATTTGGCAAAAACTGAACATATACAGTAAATAAATAATCACAGATCACAGACACAAAGTAATAAATGCAGCGGAAATAAAAGAGATAGTAGTTCATGAAGCTACTATATAAATGTATAAGTTACATCAGAGTTAAACCAGATACAACGGAAGAGTAATATGATACATCAGATACAAATCAGAATACATCACTGGAATCATCGAATACTGGAAGCAGAATAGATGGCTGGATCTTCAAGCAAAGCTCCAACTTTAAAGGTGAGTCTCGAATACTGGTACACTCAGTCTGACCCGAGCGTAAAGCAAAAACACAAGACACTCGAGTCAGGATTAACATTCTTATATTAATAAATCCAACTCAAGTGAAATAGCAATTGAAATACAAGTAACTCAAAGGATGCTTGGAATAACCATCCTTTAAGGATCCGTTAAACTATCTACAAGGTAGTAATGTACGCTAAGTAGATAATGTCTATCAGTAATAATAAGATATCAAAATAGCGTTAAGTCATGGCCCATTCCACCCTTAACACATTTTTATTCCCAAAAGCATATACAAGACCGTAGTTTCCCCAAAACCGGAAGTCACCAGAGGGCAATCCATATACTAAAGGTACAAACCAAAATCGTAGTGGTCGCGAATAAAGGGATACAAGTATGACAAGGCACATGAGGCAATACCCAAGGTAGTGATACTACCGTTTGCCTGATCCGGACTGGTGAGAACGCAACGCCGCAGCGCCCGCAACACCGTGAAACAACACTCCCAAAATCAAGGGTGCACCAATCGACAACAAGTAATGAATAGTTCGAAGAAGTGTGTCCACTTGAGGTAGCTAATCCTCCATTGGCCCGGCACGGCTCCTGTTTTAGTCATTTCCAATTTGACACAAGTGTCAAGGCTATCCATCATCGTTCTCTTTCTTCATTCAACACGTACATCATTCCAACCACTTCATTCTGGATCATCACTCCGCGTATAGTTATTAAAGTGGTTTTCGGTTTAGATAGAGAGTATATCCATAACCGATTCCGGTCTCTTTAATAACCTTCGAAATTATTTCACCGATTGGTCGTTTAATAAATTTCAAACCAAATCAATTTCAATTCCAATTAGAATTTATAAACCAACATTTCATTTGTCTTTCCAAATCAATTTCCATAATTTACGTTTCAAAACATCCAAATTACCATTTCAAAATCTTATAATTCAATTTCAAATTTTATTCAAAACAATTCGAATATTGATTCAAGTTCGAATATAAGTTTCATTTCGAAAACATTTAAATTAATTTAATTTAACATTCAAATCAATTTAAATTCATTTATCGATTTCATTCAATATTCATTAAGTAAATTTATCATTCAAAACAATTCTATTAAATTTCCAATTCATTAAATCCGATTCTTTAAAGTTAAAGTCTTACATTAATTTCAATAAATCACATTTTATTTCTTGTTAAAGAAATTCAATTTCACTTATTTACTTACTTAAATAATTTTCCAAAACTTAATTAATAAAGAAAACTCAATTTCAATTATTTACGAAGTAAAATTCACTTATTCAAAAGTTCAATTTTACTTATTAAAGAATTCAATTCAATTTGATCATTAAATAATTCAATCTTATTTAATTATTAAATAATTCAAAACTTAATTATTTAAATAATTTCAGAGTTTAATAATTTCAAACTTACTTATAATTTCAAACTTAATTATTAAATCATTTCAAAGTTTAATAATTTCAAACTTAATTATTAAATCATTTCAAAGTTTAATAATTTCAAACTTAATTATAATTTCAAACTTAATTCAATCATTTCTCAGATTAAACAACATTCTTTCATCAATTACATTGTTAATATTTTGTTTCAGATTATTAAATATTAACATTTTCCTTTCATTAAAATTCAAATTTCAACCTCATTTCAAAACCATATTATTTATTCAAATAAAATCTTCGTTTATTTTTAAATCAATTTATTGACCAATCGGGTTTTATTTAATTCTCTATCCTAGGTCAAAGTTCGATTTGGGTATTTATCATTTCAACCCGATTCCAATTCAATTCAAGATCAAAACATAGCAAAGGGAACTTGCAGTGTGATAACTGGGATGGTGTCAAAGTAAATAAACAAGCAATAACAACAATCAATAACAATCCAATAATCAATTCAAATAATCCCGAAATAACCGTATTAATTCGCATTGTTATTTGTACGAATTAATATAATTATTTCTAGAATCTACACTATCATTTCATGTAGATTAAAGATTATTACATTACGGTTTCACTTGTCATTCAATTTCAATTTTTACACTACAACAATTAATCCAATATACGTTCAATGGTTCAAAGTGTAATTATCACTATGTTACATGTCAATTAATATAACAAATAAAAGGGGTCATATTCAACTAATCAAATTCAACATATATGTCAATTCAAATTTTCAATTATCCTACGTCAACTTACTTGCATAATATTTATCACTTTATACATTACAATTTTAACGCCCAATTGTAAACATCAAACAATCAGTCATTTAACAATCAAACTGGATTATCATTGCGTATATAACAGATATTGGTGTCATATGTCACAGGTGAACTGATACAGGTAATAACAGTGTAAATATCTAACAGCAGCATATTTCAATTGTCGTTTCAATTGAAATCAAATTTAATAAATAAAAGAACGTTAATCGTGAGTGAGTGCTCACCTTTCGAGGTTAGAGAATTTGACGAAGAAGTGAGTTACAAATCCGAGCACGAATTTCAAAGCAAAAGCAGGATTGACGTGATTTCAACGGACAAGCTGATATACAAAGATGTTGATGGGAACAAATTAGAATCAACACAGTAGAGGCACAATAATATATATATCTATTATTATTATTTTCCTTCCATAGAATAAATATTTAATTTTAAACCAATATTAAAAATAACATATTAAAATCATTGTTTAATTAAGCACCCAAATATATATATATATATGTAATATAACTTCTACCAAAACTGCAAACAGTATAATATGTAAATATTCTTCCAAATATCATATATATAGTACTCCTATAATATAGCATACTGTAGTAAATATGCATCTTTATATACTTTACCAAAACAAGTTAGAACACACGCTATATTCTTTTAAACAAATAGGCCAGTAACTTATTATAAGCAAACATATGCTAATCACCAACACTGACGCAACCCAAGTATATATACCAACTCCTTTTCCCAAACAAATTTCATATATACATTCGTTACTTAAAGAGCTTCAGAAAAATAAAAGTAACACCTTATTAAATCATATGTATATCTATAACTCATACAAATTCGTATATAACAAACTGATTTTTATTTCTTATATAAATATGCATATGGTTATAAAATGTATGACATTTCTTGGAGGATACTGGTATACATAAAACGTACAAATATATATATATGTAAGTCTAAGCACATAGCACTAGAAATATACAGATTTAAATAGTTGTACGAAGATTATCTTATAAATAAATATATATACATAGTTCAGACTATACTATATGCAAGTACAACCTACACAAACCATAAATATATACAATTAACATATATTTTTATAAACACATCAAATCTATATTGTCATCATATAGAAGATACTGTATATATATCTATATGTTTGATTAGTATATATAACTGACCTTAAACTTAAATATAATACAAACAGATTCGGTATATTTAAACTTATTATTTATTTATATATATGAACAAAATCATACACGTATAACCTTTAAAATATTATATAAAGTCCCATAAACACGCAACAAGATGTGCATATACTTTGTACACAGGATAATAAAATACATATATTACAACTTAATATATATATACTCGAAAGTCCAACAGAATGCATGCTATACTTCAGTAAACAATATACTCTTGTCAAAATATATACTACTATAACTATATACATATACTCACCAACAAACAAAGGGCTGCAAGGGAAGAGCGAAGTGAGCTATCGAGGAAGGAAGAGACTCGAGTTCGACTAGACTGGCTCGGCCATGGAGTGAAGAAATGGTGGAGGTGGCCAGGGCAGAGGCCGAGGTGGGCTACTCGGGGTGCTACACGTGGAAGATGGCTGGTTATTGCACTAGGCGAGTGGGTGGTGGTAGCCCAGGTGCCGATGGTGTTGTTGGGTCGGAGCGTGGTGGTGGGAGGCCGGTCTCGGTTCAAGGCTAGAGGTTGTCGGCGAACTTGCTCACGCGATGAGCGGCTGATGAAGACGTGCGTGGTGACGGAGGCAAGTGGAGGATAGGGGAAAGCTTGCTGTTGAAGGAAGGTCAGAAGCCAGAGGAAGGTTTGAAAAATGTGATTGCCACTTTGGAGCAGACGCTTGGAGGTTGTGGTTGCGTGCTCGGTGTGGGTGCGGCAATGATGGAGGAGGGGTCTCAGGGCTTCGGGTTGGCGATGGAAACAAGGCAGGTGGGAGGCCACTTAGGCACGGTGATGGGTTGGAGCTTACTCACGAGGGAAGGAGATGGTTTCAGAGGAGCAAGTAGCATTTCCAACAGTTTTATATGAATAGTAATAATGGAAATTTGAGATGAACGGTTCAAAAAATAAAAATTGAATGCAAATGTTACCTCATTTATGTTTTAAATTTTTTCTCAAAACTATGGGAAAATGGAAAGTCACTCCCATGAATTCAGCGCGAGACTTAAAAGCTAATGACTGTTGATAAATGTATGTTGAAAAATAAATGGTCACTGAATATCAAAAGCTTCAAAATGTGTACCGATAGGGCTACCCGTTTCCATGGATTTTGCTGCGTATCGGACTCCGAAACAAACAAATAAACATACTGCGGAGATCAGCACGATGAGACGATTAAAACGGTATACATATATCAATGGTACGGTTATCCGATCAAAAATCGATATCGGTACCAAAGTGCTGCAAATTTCGTCGAAAATAAGATCGACGGAGCAATAACAGTCCAAATTTGACGAACGAAAGATGGCGTCTCACTCAGAAGATGGTTTAGAATTTTCTATGTAAAAATATTTAGGTTTCGGAAACAATTTATTTTCATCGCTTTTTAACTGATTAAATTGAAGTAAATTTACACGCGAAATAACTTCCATATTTTCGGACGAAAATTTACCAGTTGCTATGTTTAACTAGACGTATTCCAAATATTAAATTTTTATTTCAAAATTTTATCGTTTAAAATTTCACAAAATTTCAACTAATTACGTTATTAAAACAGTTGAAATTTACGGGTCGTTACACTCTCCCCCACTCAAAACTTTTCGTCCCCGAAAAGGAACGAGGTAGGAGGATAGAAACAACCAGAAAGGAAAACAAATTTGAAATACAAAATAACAATTGATCTAAACCATATAAATTTAAATTAATTGATATTCAATAATTGATTTAATCTATTTGGTTTCACTAAAATCAATCTCAACTATTTCCAAATTTATTATCTTATTATCAAATTATCCTAAATTTACAATTTCTAAAACCATAAATTTGAATAATCTTTTATTATAATCATATTTTATTTTCAACAATTTATATTTTTCTTTATTCCAAATTACTGTTAAATTTATTCTACTTAATATATCTACTCACATATATTTAACCCATATAAATTTATTTAAAACATAAAAGTTTCGATTTAAATTAATTTACATCTATTAATTTCTTTTAAATTCAAGGTATTTTCATATGTTGATCAAATTTCAATTTATTAATTCTTTCAAAACAAATTTTGTTAATTCTTTCAAAACAAATTTATTTCATTATTAACTGAGTTTACTTACTATCCTATCCAACTCTATTAACATCTTTATAATCAAAATTTAGTGTATAACATTTATTATAAACACTCAAATTTTATTTATAAATTCAATTTATCTTGTATATTATTCAATTACATATTCAACTTCTGAATGATTTAGGTAAGTTGTATTAGAATCCAGTTGAACAATATACAAATAAAATTTTCCCAATTCAATTATTCAAGTTTAAATATTTATTCCAAATTTTGGTTTTATTTCTAATTAAAATCATCCTTTAACAAAATTTAAGAATTAGATTTCCGATTAACTTTAAACAATTTAGGGATATATATAATATATCTATATCAAATCAAATTAAATTTTAAAAATAAGATACCTATATATATGTAAATCAAAATATACTGAAGAAATTCAAATCAAAAAAAAAATTTCAAAACAAAACCGTAGCAAAGCTACAGAATGGTTTCTCTGCTTCGAAACTCGAAAATGAATGTCGATGATGTGGCCGCCATCACCGAAATTATTTTCCAGCGACAAAGAGAAGAGTACTGATTTCAATATTTAAATTCTTTGAAAACGGTTTCTATTTGAAAATACGTTCAATAATATACATTTTAAAAATTTAATAAAACAAGCTTGAAATTTTAGGAAATTAAATTCTCAAATTTTTACTTTAAATTCATTTAATTTCTAAATAAGTCTATAAACCAACCTTTATAATTCCATTTATTTTTATGTTGGAATAATCAATGATTTATAAAAAAAATAGTGAAAATCAAATATTACCTTTCTGACAACCAATTCAGTTAACAATTCGATTTCAGAAAATTTATTCTTATATATAATATAATCATATAAACTTTTATTTTATCTACCAAATTTGAAAACAATATTGTGTCAGTTTACTCTACTCAAGTGTTTTGGAAATCCTATTGATAGCGTTGATCAGACGAATCGATCGGAAACCCAAATCAACATCAACAACTCAAACAACACAATAAAGAAACATTTTTAATATTAATTTACAAATACACTTCCTCGCTTGACGATACAAGAATGGATTTCAAAGCATGTATAGCGATTCAAATTTTATGGAAATCAAATCAAAGAGAATTTTGATTCGAAAATAAGTTGGAAACAGAAGATAAGATTATTCAATTACCACAATCGGGAGATGGATGAGTTTATTTAATTCACGGGCAACCTTAACCGGGTCGTCCGTAACTTCAAGAATAAGATCGATGCTGAATTTGGAGGTAAATCAACACTCGATATCAAGAGATGGAATTCGGGTATAGCAGGTAATAGATAGCATCGTAAACCGAGGATACAGGAATCTCCGGTAAATCGATGCCTATTATAAAGGAGTTTTGCTCCTTTACGAATCATTCGAAGATTGGCGAGACTGCCGATCTATCATAGATATCATTCAAAATGGAGTTATGGGGTGCTCCAGAATTGAAAGAAGACGAATAGTGAATGACACGAATGAATTTCGGAACCGAGGGAAACGTTCCAAAAATTCAAAGAAATTGAGTCAAAGGAAGAGATTGAAACTCGAATGAGAGTGATTCTGTAAATACATTTACCCTATATGTTAAGTTTTGCCTAGAGCTACCAAAGCTCTGATACCAACTGTAACGACCCAGAATTTTGGACCATTCGCATCCATTATAAGTGTATATGTAGACACTCATGCCGGAGTTGAATTGCTCAAAATACCGCGTTGTTAATTTAAATTTGGCAAAAACTGAACATATACAGTAAATAAATAATCACATATCACAGACACAGAGTAATAAATGCAGCGGAAATAAAAGAGATAGTAGTTCATGAAGCTACTATATAAATGTATAAGTTACATCAGAGTTAAACCAGATACAACGGAAGAGTAATATGATACATCAGATACAAATCAGAATACATCACCGGAATCATCGAATACTGGAAGCAGAATAGATGGCTGGATCTTCAAGCAAAGATCCAACTTCAAAGGTGAGTCTCGAATACTGGTACACTCAGTCTGACCCGAGCGTAAAGCAAAAACACAAGACACTCGAGTCAGGATTAACATTCTTATATTAATAAATCCAACTCAAGTGAAATAGCAATTGAAATACAAGTAACTCAAAGGATGCTTGGAATAACCATCCTTTAAGGATCCGTTAAACTGTGACGACCCAGAATTTTGGATATTTGAAATGGGAATATTTAATTGATTTTAAATATTCAAGAAGGGTAATTTTAACTTGAATTTCAAATATCACCATTTATTTGGGTAATTTAATTTTTAAATTTAATAATTGGAATTGAGTAAAATATAGAATCTGGAGTTTTAAGCCGATTAAAAATAACTTGAAGGATTATAAAATTTATATTGATAGTACTGAAGATGATAAAATCTTTTAAATTAAATTCGGAAGTGTTTTGTTAAGTTTTGAAATTTTATCGTTTAAATTGAATTTAAAAATAGCCTTCCGGGGCACAGTCCCAGAATTCGATGAAACCAGTTCCCTTGAGTCCGTAATATTGAATTATTATCGGATTTCAAATTTTGTAGCTTTCAGAATTAACGTGTGATCGTACGAGGTATAAATGCTTAGACGATAATTATTGGTCTAATTTAAATATTCTTATCTGAAAGAAATCAAATCACAGCCGAATTCTTTCATCTCAGCCGACCCACTCTCTACAGCATCACGTACTCTTTGCCTTATCTCGGAAGCCAAAATCATTCTAACGAAAATTAAAAAAAATCTAAATCCTCTTCAGTAAAAGATAAAAATATAATGGCCGAGTTCAGGATATCTTGTTCGACATTGAATTCACGAGCCTACCTCCCCTCCATTTCCAATTCGAGCTCATCAAGTTTCCTTCTTCCTACACTCTGCCAGTCAAACAAGTCAACGAAATCCCGGCTGCCTCTTTCTCGAATCGAAATCGACCTCGCGAGGCCGTGGTTCGCGAGATTCCTCGTCTTCATCAAATCGAGCAGCAAGACTGGGTGGTGGCGGCGGTCGACTCGACGTCAAAGCTAGGGCACGCGGCAGCGATGCAAGTTGTTTCGAAGGAAGGTTACTGAAGCTTTGTCGTTGAGGCTTATGCAGGGGATTTTGGTTGCGACATCAAGGGCGGCAACTTGTGCTCTCGTGAAGGGTGGCTCGCGTATGCGCTCAGGCGATTGGATCTCGAACTCGAGTTCGAGATTCGATAGGATGTATGTCTTCGTGTGCGCTATGGTGGGTGCAGTGGGCTATTGGATGGTCGAGGGGTTCTTCGGTGAGGTATAATCGATTTATCCCTTTCAAATTAAAGTAAATTTGAATTTAATTGCAGTTAAAAAAGAAGGGGGTTTTGTTTTAATTTTATGGGAGAGTAAATAAACTGTAAACAGAGAAAAATATTTATAGTAGAGTAATTAACTTATTTTAATTATTTTGGTTACTAAGGGATTTTTGAAAGAAAATTCCTAGTCTAAGTTAAATAATTAGTTATATAAATTTATTAAAGGGAAATTAGTTCAAACTAAAATTTATTGGTTTAAAATAGAGTTATTGGTTTATTAAAACTATTAAACGGTAGATAAATTGTTCGATCAATTCGAATATTAATAAAATCATATAAATTGTTTATTCAAGGTCTAATACTGTGAAGAGAACGAGTCAGGCTTGGACTGGATTGCAAATATAATAAAGGTGAGTTAATCTCACTCAGTTAAATTATAATTTAAATTTAATTAGTTAAATTTAAATATTTATTGAATGATTGTTTGGATTGATTGGATGTGATAGTATATATAGTAGCATATATATTGGAGTTGTTGATATACCCGCATTATTTAGCGGATGCGACCCTATGCGCCGCATAATAGCGGATGATATTTTATAAATCCCATATACCGCGATATTCCACTTTGAAGTGAAATTGGTATTGTGCTAACGTCTGTGGATGCAGGGAAACAGGTTGGAGGGATCCAACTGGATTCCTCAAAATATTTAATTTTGTTTAAATATTCTGTGATATGATTGTTGATATCCTGTGATGATTTATATTGGATAATCTGGTTGGATTGAATTTCCCAGTATGATGAGTTATCAAAAGCAATTGAATTGGATTTTTGGAAAGAAATAAAAGAGTAAAATTAAGTTAAGTAATTCTAGTGAATTCGAATAAATTAAATATGGAAAAGAGGAATTTTGAATGAACCGAGAAATATTGAATTTAAAACTTATGTGATATTATTTAAAAGAATAAATAATTTATTTTAATTCAATGTTTAAATGTAATTAAAAAGGAAGAAGGAATTTGGGAAATCTGAAACTTGTATTTCAGTTTAAAGATTTTAAATCATAATGAGAAATAAATCTGAAAGTTAATAAATTTGGAAATAAATGGATTAAGTAAGGAAATTTATTTCAAAGTAAAATAAATTGGAAAATCAGTTGTAAATTGATTTAAATATTTTGGGATTTGAAATTTAAAAGAGAAGTGAGATTTTGAAATTTATAAACTGGGTTTATAAAGTAAAATAAAATATCAGTGGATATTTGAGAATATAAATTCAAGGTGGGAATTTATAAAGGGATATGAATTGGTTTAAAAATAAGTGTTGATTTATTTTTAAAGGATGTGAAGAGAAGTGTATTTCTCTGGATAGCCAAGTACGTTTTCAAAGCAATTTTTAATATAAGTTAAAAGTTCTAATTTGTTTAAAAATGCATGTTTTAGGAAATTGATTATTTCTAAAGGTTAATTTCCAAAGTAAGTATTTTCAAAAATCTATTATTGTAGTAATTATATAAAAGTAATTTGGTATTATGTTTTAAAGAGGAAGTCAGCTTATATTTATAAAGTGGTTTTATTTTAAATATTCTTAAAATATATATTTTGATAAAGTATTAAAGTAGTTTTAAAATTTCAATGTTATAAAATATATTTGGTGTTTTTAAATTATTTTAAAATTAAAAGTATTTTGTACTTGGTGATTCAGTGGAAATAATTATTTGGGAAATGTATTCCGTAAGCGGAAACTGTTTGAAATTTGTTTTCAAATGAGCTTTGAAAATTTGGAAATATATCTTGGAAAGATATTTGGGCAAATAAATAATGTGGGAAATTATTTATTGTGTGATGGTTGCTTGTGGATGTTAATTGATAGTTAAATAACCGACTATCAATATTGGCCAAATGCGCTGATCGTTTCGAAGAGACCGGGATCGGGTTTCCGTATACCGGGATTCTAGGTCTGGAGACTCGAATACCACTTCGATCCGGTTTGTACGTTTCGTGTAACGTGTTCGGAGTCAAAGATGGAGCTGTGAAGTGCAAGGGCTAGTCGCTACTAATCCTGAGGATATTTCCAAAATGGATGTAGTAGGAATAGTGCCTTCGGTTCCGTTCGAACCCGGGCGGACTTGTATGGACGGATGCTTTCGTGACATCGTCAGGTGGACGATGGGCATTCTAAGGGATATGTGCTATAAAGGTATCGTTTAGCCTCGAACCTCATCAACCGGGAATGACTGAAAATCAGGGGTTATGCAGCAAGGCTTCGTGGGTAGCCCCCACTTGAGAGTAAGGTCATCCCTGTCTAGATGTCCCTTTTATTTCGGCTTAGTGTTGCGGTTGCTGATCCCAACCGTGGGGTGATTTTATTTGGAATTATCCAGTAAGGGATGATTCCGGTCTTGTGTTGCAGGGGAGCGGGTGTACTCCTCGGTACTGTGATCTAGGCCACGTACTGTGACAGGTGGTACCCCAGTGCCTAGTCATTCGTTGGAAATCCATTCTCCCTACGTGCCTTGTACGGTATTTGTTTGTATACCTAGTATGCTGGAATTTAATCATGTAACAATTTCAGCTATTTTAATAAGTATTTGTGAATAGACACTATTATAATATCAGAGGATTTTTATAAAAAGTGTTTTAGCTATCGTAAGGTAAAAACCCGACATGTTTATTTGTGGCGTGGTCTTACGAGATGCTTTTATTTTCAAAAGGATTTTTGAAACTTTAATAATCAATTGAGTGTGATTTTCTCACGCTGGTATTCCAGACTGACTCGGGTATTGTTTTATATGATGCTCGGGTCAGACCGAGTATTATAGGTTACAGGATATGATGCTGTGGAGCTCAGGAGATGAGCTGGATGGCGAGACGTATCTCCCATACTTGTTTATATATATATATTCCGCTGTGTTGATTGTTGTACTCTGTTGTATTGAGGACATGATATGGTTATTGTCCAGTTGTATGTTATGTGTTCTCTGGTGTATACTCTGATGCTATATTATATAAAACTGATATAGTTTTGATTTGTGTAAAGATCTGTTAATATATATTATATTTTATTCCGCTGCGATGGTTAGATTCTGATGTTGTTTTCTATTTTTCTTCTTCTACCTCTTCTTCTTAACTAAAATGGTTCGATTTTCCGGGTCTGGAAAGTCGGGACGTTACAGGTGGTATCAGAGCTTAGGCTAGCGATAACCTTGGCTCTGGTGGGAATTTTGAGAGTACTAATAGATATGAGCGCGTATTGTTAGTGAATATAAAATGGTTTTATATTGTGTTGGTTGATTTATTGAGTGGTATATGAACCTTCGTCGGCATAGTCTGGACAACTGTATCGAAGGGGTTTCTAAACACTTGAATAGAACAGTTCAACACAGTATTGTTTTAAATGGGTGAATGAAATAATTTTGCCCAAATTATTTTTATATATAAAAGGATAACTTTTGTAAATTAGATATTTGGTTGCTTGGTTGTTAGAAAGCGATGATATTAAATTATTATCATCATTGTGTAAAAATTGAATCAGAAATTGGAAAAGTATAACCAAAGGTGAAAGAATAAATTTATATAACAAATGGAATTTGAAATATAGACTATAAATGAAATTTATAAATTGAGATAAACTTTATATACAAATGTGAATTACAAATGTGATTTATAATCAAATGAGATAAATTCATAAACATATGAAATTTGTAAATGTAAATTGTAAATGTGACTTATAACTTGAAATAAAATGTGATAGAATTCCAGAGTAATGTTTGGATATAAAATTGAATGGATTATGAATTTGAAGTTTTGGGAAAGGTTTAAATTCCTTTGGACTTAAAAATAGTTTTTGAAGGTTTTGGGGAAATAATGGTGATATTATTTCATGAATATTTTTGAAATTGAATTGAAATCTGGTGGGATTTGGGATTTAAAAATGTTTGAAAAGTTTTAGAGTGATAAAAGCATTAAATCCTCTTTCGGTCGCTGGAAAATAATTTTCGGTGATGACTGCAGCATCATCGATGTCTATTTTCGAGTTTCCAAAGAGAAATTGCTACCAAACTGTTTTAAATTGGAAATGATTGTGAACTGGGTTGGTTTTGAAATTCAAAGGGAAAATTGTTTGGTAAAAGCAGATTGTTTTGGAAATTGGGATTTGATGTGATATACCAGATGTGTATGAGTTATTTATGGATTCAAAATGGTTTTTAATAAACCGGGCAATTGGATTCTGGGAATTCTATTTAAAATATAAATGTGGAAATTTAAATGAATCAACAATATAAAGTATAGAATGAAGTTGATTGAAATAAGAAGGGAATGAAAGTTTAATTCTTGGATTATAATTATGAGATGAAAATAACTCAATGAGTAATATAAGTTGGTAGATAAAAGAGTTAGAGAACTTGAAGGTGAATGAATTGTAAAACTTGTATAAAATTGTATCCTGGAATTAAAATTTAATTCGAGTATATGAAGGTGAATAAAATATATTTGAATTTAACTTAAGATAAGTTAAATAAAAATTGAGAATTGGAATTGAATTAAATGTAAATAAGTTGAAGTCGAATTGAATTGGATATAAAGGTAATGTAAAATGCTTATAATTGTGTAAAGAAATTCATATTCTTAAGTTCTTAAGTGTAATAATTTGAAATTTGATTATAAAGATGAAAATGGACTTAAATGAATAGTCCCAGGTCTTCAGCAAGTAAGTTAAAACTTATGAATAGAAATGAAATTGTAAGTCATAAATGGGAATCCATTACTTTGAACCATTAAGAGTTATAAATTGAAATTGTAATTATCAAATGGAAACGACTAAGATGAGCAATCTTAATTTTTAAAATAAATCCAAACTTGAATTATAAAATAAATTGAACTTAAGAAAATTAAGTGAAGTGATATTTGGAATTAAAAAGCAAGTATTTAATTTTAACCAGCGGAGGAACTAATTTGATAATAAATTAGTTAATGAAATTGAATTGTGAGTTAATGAAATTGGATTAAAATAGTGATGGTTTGAATTACGAATGAAATCCAAATAAGTGAAAATAAATTGGAAATGACCTGGTTATTAATAAAATAATTCTAGATGAATTGAGTATGGAAAATAAAATTCATAATGATTGAGTGAATGGACCACTTATATTAAATAAGTAAATGTTGAATGGAAAATAAACTTAAGTTATTGACTTAAGTAAATGTTGAATGGAAGCTAAACTCAACAGAGGAGTGGTTTAAATAAGTTGAGAAATAGTTATTGAATGAATTAACTTGGATTGTTTTCGAACTAAATAAAATTCAATATTCAGAAGTTGGAGATGAATTGAATTTAAGAAAATTATTAGAAATGAAAATCTAAATGAAATGTGGAATAAGTATTTAAATTGGAAATGAAGTAGTAAATTTAAGTAAGTTGGAATTCATATGAAATGGGAGTTCAATTTGAATATATACACTTCGGTGGTGAAGTAGTAAATAAATATAAGAAAAATTTATATTGAACTTAAGAATTGAAGAATGAAATTCTTAAGAAAATTTGTATTGGAAATATACTTAGTAATTTTGGAAAAAAAAAATATACTAAGTGAATAGTTGAATGAAGACTAAAATTGAAGTTGTGAAATGCGATAGTTGTGAATAAGGGGATCACAATCAAAATGAATGTGAATAAAAGAAATTGATATAACTGATAATCAATTGGAATTTATACGTAAGATGTACGTATATTATTTTATTCGCATAGCTATTTGGTCCAGATGTCGAACACAGAATTTCGAGATAGATATATCGATCCGAGTTGGAATTTTTCACTCGATTTTCAACGGCGAACCTGGATATGGATTGTTGATTGATTCTAGATATTCTTTATCATAGTTTGTGGCTATGCAAGGAGAATGACGGTTTCTGATCGAGAAACCAGATCTGAGTCCGCACTAGGAAGTCGGGTGGACAATACTAGTTCGAAAGTGAAATTGTGTGATCGATTGAGCGATCGAATGTGATATTGCGTACGGATGATATATGTGCATCGTACGGGCTTAAGTAAAGCAAATATTGAAAATTTGTAAAGGAAAGTATAAAATGACTTTGGAATTGTGATTGAATATTATTGCTTAGTAGGATATACAGGTGTATAAAAGCAACGGATAGATTGGGATTTTGATTTTAAAAGATAAATTTAATGGCCCGACAAAAAGGTATGTATTTGAATTTCTATATGAAATTTGATTGGGTTTTTGATCCAGCCACTTGGCTTTTTGTTTCTTTTTGAGATTGGGAGGCCGTAGAGCCATTTTGTAGTTGTACCGAGCTAGCCACGCAAAGGAGACGCTGGCGAAATTTTTCGTAAATTTAGGAAGTTAGAAAAATTTTGGAAAATTTTGATAATTTAAAATTTGAATTCAAATTTGAATTTGAATTGATAAGTAAGTAGTATTGTTGGGACTTGTGGATAAGTTTGAAAAGTGAATAAGAGAGCATCATTGTGTCTTTAATAAAAGATTGTTTGGGTATTGTTAAAACTGTTTGGTTTTGGGAAATAATTAACGGGTATTGAACCATTCTTCCTAACTAGTAATTTCGGGGACGAAATTCTTTTAAGGGGGGAGGAATGTGACGACCCAGAATTTTGGATATTTGAAATGGGAATATTTAATTGATTTTAAATATTCAAGAAGGGTAATTTTAACTTGAATTTCAAATATCACCATTTATTTGGGTAATTTAATTTTTAAATTTAATAATTGGAATTGAGTAAAATATAGAATCTGGAGTTTTAAGCCGATTAAAAATAACTTGAAGGATTATAAAATTTATATTGATAGTACTGAAGATGATAAAATCTTTTAAATTAAATTCGGAAGTGTTTTGTTAAGTTTTGAAATTTTATCGTTTAAATTGAATTTAAAAATAGCCTTCCGGGGCACAGTCTCAGAATTCGATGAAACCAGTTCCCTTGAGTCCGTAATATTGAATTATTATCGGATTTCAAATTTTGTAGCTTTTAGAATTAACGTGTGATCGTACGAGGTATAAATGCTTAGACGATAATTATCGGTCTAATTTAAATATCCTTATCTGAAAGAAATCAAATCACAGCCGAATTCTTTCATCTCAGCCGACCCACTCTCTACAGCATCACGTACTCTTTGCCTTATCTCGGAAGCCAAAATCATTCTAACGAAAATTAAAAAAAATCTAAATCATCTTCAGTAAAAGATAAAAATATAATGGCCGAGTTCAGGATATCTTGTTCGACATTGAATTCACGAGCCTACCTCCCCTCCATTTCCAATTCGAGCTCATCAAGTTTCGTTCTTCCTACACTCTGCCAGTCAAACAAGTCAACGAAATCCCGGCTGCCTCTTTCTCGAATCAAAATCGACCTCGCGAGGCCGTGGTTCGCGAGATTCCTCGTCTTCATCAAATCGAGCAGCAAGACTGGGTGGTGGCGGCGGTCGACTCGACGTCAAAGCTAGGGCACGCGGCAGCGATGCGAGTTGTTTCGAAGGAAGGTTACTGAAGCTTCGTCGTTGAGGCTTATGCAGGGGATTTTGGTTGCGACATCAAGGGCGGCAACTTGTGCTCTCGTGAAGGGTGGCTCGCGAATGCGGTCAGGCGATTGGATCTCGAACTCGAGTTCGAGATTCGATAGGATGTATGTCTTCGTGTGCGCTATGGTGGGTGCAGTGGGCTATTGGATGGTCGAGGGGTTCTTCGGTGAGGTATAATCGATTTATCCCTTTCAAATTAAAGTAAATTTGAATTTAATTGCAGTTAAAAAAGAAGGGGGTTTTGTTTTAATTTTATGGGAGAGTAAATAAATTGTAAACAGAGAAAAATATTTATAGTAGAGTAATTAACTTATTTTAATTATTTTGGTTACTAAGGGATTTTTGAAAGAAAATTCCTTGTCTAAGTTAAATAATTAGTTATTCAAATTTATTAAAGGGAAATTAGTTCAAACTAAAATTTATTGGTTTAAAATAGAGTTATTGGTTTATTAAAACTATTAAACGGTAGATAAATTGTTCGATCAATTTGAATATTAATAAAATCATATAAATTGTTTATTCAAGGTCTAATACTGTGAAGAGAACGAGTCAGGCTTGGACTGGATTGCAAATATAATAAAGGTGAGTTAATCTCACTCAGTTAAATTATATTTAAATTTAATTGGTTAAATTTAAATATTTATTGAATGATTGTTTGGATTGATTGGATGTGATAGTATATATAGTAGCATATATATTGGAGTTGTTGATATACCCGCATTATATAGCGGATGAGACCCTATGCGCCGCATAATAGCGGATGATATTTTATAAATCCCATATACCGCGATATTCCACTTTGAAGTGAAATTGGTATTGTGCTAACGTCTGTGGATGCAGGGAAACAGGTTGGAGGGATCCAACTGGATTCCTCAAAATATTTAATTTTGTTTAAATATTCTGTGATATGATTGTTGATATCCTGTGATGATTTATATTGGATAATCTGGTTGGATTGAATTTCCCAGTATGATGAGTTATCAAAAGCAATTGAATTGGATTTTTGGAAAGAAATAAAAGAGTAAAATTAAGTTAAGTAATTCTAGTGAATTCGAATAAATTAAATATGGAAAAGAGGAATTTTGAATGAACCAAGAAATATTGAATTTAAAACTTATGTGATATTATTTAAAAGAATAAATAATTTATTTTAATTCAATGTTTAAATGTAATTAAAAAGGAAGAAGGAATTTGGGAAATCTGAAACTTGTATTTCAGTTTAAAGATTTTAAATCATAATGAGAAATAAATCTGAAAGTTAATAAATTTGGAAATAAATGGATTAAGTAAGGAAATTTATTTCAAAGTAAAATAAATTGGAAAATCAGTTGTAAATTGATTTAAATATTTTGGGATTTGAAATTTAAAAGAGAAGTGAGATTTTGAAATTTATAAACTGGGTTTATAAAGTAAAATAAAATATCAGTGGATATTTGAGAATATAAATTCAAGGTGGGAATTTATAAAGGGATATGAATTGGTTTAAAAATAAGTGTTGATTTATTTTTAAAGGATGTGAAGAGAAGTGTATTTCTCTGGATAGCCAAGTACGTTTTCAAAGCAATTTTTAATATAAGTTAAAAGTTCTAATTTGTTTAAAAATGCATGTTTTAGGAAATTGATTATTTCTAAAGGTTAATTTCCAAAGTAAGTATTTTCAAAAATCTATTATTGTAGTAATTATATAAAAGTAATTTGGTATTATGTTTTAAAGAGGAAGTCAGCTTATATTTATAAAGTGGTTTTATTTTAAATATTCTTAAAATATATATTTTGATAAAGTATTAAAGTAGTTTTAAAATTTCAATGTTATAAAATATATTTGGTGTTTTTAAATTATTTTAAAATTAAAAGTATTTTGTACTTGGTGATTCAGTGGAAATAATTATTTGGGAAATGTATTCCGTAAGCGGAAACTGTTTGAAATTTGTTTTCAAATGAGCTTTGAAAATTTGGAAATATATCTTGGAAAGATATTTGGGCAAATAAATAATGTGGGAAATTATTTATTGTGTGATGGTTGCTTGTGGATGTTAATTGATAGTTAAATAACCGACTATCAATATTGGCCAAATGCGCTGATCGTTTCGAAGAGACCGGGATCGGGTTTCCGTATACCGGGATTCTAGGTCTGGAGACTCGTATACCACTTCGATCCGGTTTGTACGTTTCGTGTAACGTGTTCGGAGTCAAAGATGGAGCTGTGAAGTGCAAGGGCTAGTCGCTACTAATCCTGAGGATATTTCCAAAATGGATGTAGTAGGAATAGTGTCTTCGGTTCCGTTCGAACCCGGGCGGACTTGTATGGACGGATGCTTTCGTGACATCGTCAGGTGGACGATGGGCATTCTAAGGGATATGTGCTATAAAGGTATCGTTTAGCCTCGAACCTCATCAACCGGGAATGACTGAAAATCAGGGGTTATGCAGCAAGGCTTCGTGGGTAGCCCCCACTTGAGAGTAAGGTCATCCCTGTCTAGATGTCCCTTTTATTTCGGCTTAGTGTTGCGGTTGCTGATCCCAACCGTGGGGTGATTTTATTTGGAATTATCCAGTAAGGGATGATTCCGGTCTTGTGTTGCAGGGGAGCGGGTGTACTCCTCGGTACTGTGATCTAGGCCACGTACTGTGACAGGTGGTACCCCAGTGCCTAGTCATTCGTTGGAAATCCATTCTCCCTACGTGCCTTGTACGGTATTTGTTTGTATACCTAGTATGCTGGAATTTAATCATGTAACAATTTCAGCTATTTTAATAAGTATTTGTGAATAGACACTATTATAATATCAGAGGATTTTTATAAAAAGTGTTTTAGCTATCGTAAGGTAAAAACCCGACATGTTTATTTGTGGCGTGGTCTTACGAGATGCTTTTATTTTCAAAAGGATTTTTGAAACTTTAATAATCAATTGAGTGTGATTTTCTCACGCTGGTATTCCAGACTGACTCGGGTATTGTTTTATATGATGCTCGGGTCAGACCGAGTATTATAGGTTACAGGATATGATGCTGTGGAGCTCAGGAGATGAGCTGGATGGCGAGACGTATCTCCCATACTTGTTTATATATATATATTCCGCTGTGTTGATTGTTGTACTCTGTTGTATTGAGGACATGATATGGTTATTGTCCAGTTGTATGTTATGTGTTCTCTGGTGTATACTCTGATGCTATATTATATAAAACTGATATAGTTTTGATTTGTGTAAAGATCTGTTAATATATATTATATTTTATTCCGCTGCGATGGTTAGATTCTGATGTTGTTTTCTATTTTTCTTCTTCTACCTCTTCTTCTTAACTAAAATGGTTCGATTTTCCGGGTCTGGAAAGTCGGGACGTTACAGGTAAACTATCTACTAGGTAGTAATGTACGCTAAGTAGATAATGTCTATCAGTAATAATAAGATATCAAAATAGCGTTAAGTCATGGCCCATTCCACCCTTAACACATTTTTATTCCCAAAAGCATATACAAGACCGTAGTTTCCCCAAAACCGGAAGTCACCAGAGGGCAATCCATATACTAAAGGTACAAACCAAAATCATAGTGGTCGCGAATAAAGGGATACAAGTATGACAAGGCACATGAGGCAATACCCAAGGTAGTGATACTACCGTTTGCCTGATCCGGACTGGTGAGAATGCAACGCCGCAGTGCCCGCAACACCGTGAAACAACACTCCCAAAATCAAGGGTGCACCAATCGACAACAAGTAATGAATAGTTCGAAGAAGTGTGTCCACTTGAGGTAGCTAATCCTCCATTGGTCCGGCACGGCTCCTGTTTTAGTCATTTCCAATTTGACACAAGTGTCAAGGCTATCCATCATCGTTCTCTTTCTTCAGTCAACACGTACATCATTCCAACCACTTCATTCTGGATCATCACTCCGCGTATAGTTATTAAAGTGGTTTTCGGTTTAGATAGAGAGTATATCCATAACCGATTCCGGTCTCTTTAATAACCTTCGAAATTATTTCACTGATTGGTCGTTTAATAAATTTCAAACCAAATCAATTTCAATTCCAATTAGAATTTATAAACCAACATTTCATTTGTCTTTCCAAATCAATTTCCATAATTTATGTTTCAAAACATCCAAATTACCATTTCAAAATCTTATAATTCAATATCAAATTTTATTCAAAACAATTCGAATATTGATTCAAGTTCGAATATAAGTTTCATTTCGAAAACATTTAAATTAATTTAATTTAACATTCAAATCAATTTAAATTCATATATCGATTTCATTCAATATTCATTAAGTAAATTTATCATTCAAAACAATTCTATTAAATTTCCAATTCATTAAATCCGATTCTTTAAAGTTCAAGTCTTACATTAATTTCAATAAATCACATTTTATTTCTTGTTAAAGAAATTCAATTTCACTTATTTACTTACTTAAATAATTTTCCAAAACTTAATTAATAAAGAAAACTCAATTTCAATTATTTACGAAGTAAAATTCACTTATTCAAAAGTTCAATTTTACTTATTAAAGAATTCAATTCAATTTGATCATTAAATAATTCAATCTTATTTAATTATTAAATAATTCAAAACTTAATTATTTAAATAATTTCAGAGTTTAATAATTTCAAACTTACTTATAATTTCAAACTTAATTATTAAATCATTTCAAAGTTTAATAATTTTAAACTTAATTATTACATCTTTTCAAAGTTTAATAATTTCAAACTTAATTATAATTTCAAACTTAATTCAATCATTTCTCAGATTAAACAACATTCTTTCATCAATTACATTGTTAATATTTTGTTTCAGATTATTAAATATTAACATTTTCCTTTCATTAAAATTCAAATTTCAACCTCATTTCAAAACCATATTATTTATTCAAATAAAATCTTCGTTTATTTTTAAATCAATTTATTCACCAATCGGGTTTTATTTAATTCTCTATCCTAGGTCAAAGTTTGATTTGGGTATTTATCATTTCAACCCGATTCCAATTTAATTCAAGATCAAAACATAGCAAAGGGAACTTGCAGTGTGATAACTGGGATGGTGTCAAAGTAAATAAACAAGCAATAACAACAATCAATAACAATCCAATAATCAATTCAAATAATCCTGAAATAACCGTATTAATTCGCATTGTTATTTGTACGAATTAATATAATTATTTCTAGAATCTACACTATCATTTCATGTAGATTAAAGATTATTACATTACGGTTTCACTTGTCATTCAATTTCAATTTTTACACTACAACAATTAATCCAATATACGTTCAGTGGTTCAAAGTGTAATTATCACTATGTTACATGTCAATTAATTTAACAAATAAAAGGGGTCATATTCAACTAATCAAATTCAACATATATGTCAATACAAATTTTTAATTATCCTATGTCAACTT
This sequence comes from Allium fistulosum, assembly GCA_030737815.1. Classification (NCBI taxonomy): domain Eukaryota; kingdom Viridiplantae; phylum Streptophyta; class Magnoliopsida; order Asparagales; family Amaryllidaceae; genus Allium; species Allium fistulosum. The sequence continues at coordinate 282,413,535 of CM060904.1, read as the reverse complement.
ACTTGCATAATATTTATCACTTTATACATTACAATTTTAATGCCCAATTGTAAACATCAAACAATCAGTCATTTAACAATCAAACTGGATTATCATTGCGTATATAACAGATATTGGTGTCATATGTCACAGGTGAACTGATACAGGTAATAACAGTGTAAATATCTAACAGCAGCATATTTCAATTGTCGTTTCAATTGAAATCAAATTTAATAAATAAAAGAACGTTAATCGTGAGTGAGTGCACACCTTTCGAGGTTAGAGAATTTGACGAAGAAGTGAGTTACAAATCCGAGCACGAATTTCAAAGCAAAAGTAGGATTGACGTGATTTCAACGGACAAGCTGATATACAAAGATGTTGATGGGAACAAATTAGAATCAACACGGTAGAGGCACAATAATATATATATATATATATCTATTATTATTATTTTCCTTCCATAGAATAAATATTTAATTTTAAACCAATATTAAAAATAACATATTAAAATCATTGTTTAATTAAGCACCCAAATATATATATATATATATATATATATATATATATATGTAATATAACTTTTACCAAAACTGCAAACAGTATAATATGTAAATATTCTTCCAAATATCATATATATAGTACGCCTATAATATAGCATACTGTAGTAAATATGCATCTTTATATACTTTACCAAAACAAGTTAGAACACACGCTATATTCTTTTAAACAAATAGGCCAGTAACTTATTATAAGCAAACATATGCTAATCACCAACACTGACGCAACCCAAGTATATATACCAACTCCTTTTCCCAAAAAAATTTCATATATACATTCGTTACTTAAAGAGCTTCAGAAAAATAAAAGTAACAGCTTATTAAATCATACGTATATCTATAACTCATACAAATTCGTATATAACAAACTGATTTTTATTTCTTATATAAATATGCATATGGTTATAAAATGTATGACATTTCTTGGAGGATACTGGTATACATAAAACGTACAAATATATATATGTAAGTCTAAGCATATAGCACTAGAAATATATAGATTTAAATAGTTGTACGAAGATTATCTTATAAATAAATATATATACATAGTTCAGACTATACTATATGCAAGTACAACCTACACAAACCATAAATATATACAATTAACATATATTTTTATAAACACATCAAATCTATATTGTCATCATATATAAGATACTGTATATATATCTATATGTTTGACTAGTATATATAACTGACCTTAAACTTAAATATAATACAAACAGATTCTGTATATTTAAACTTATTATTTATTTATATATATGAACAAAATCATACACGTATAACCTTTAAAATATTATATAAAGTCCCATAAACACGCAACAAGATGTGCATATACTTTGTACACAGGATAATAAAATACATATATTACAACTTAATATATATATACTCGAAAGTCCAACAGAATGCATGTTATACTTCAGTAAACAATATACTCTTGTCAAAATATATACTACTATAACTATATACATATACTCACCAACAAACAAAGGGCTGCAAGGGAAGAGCGAAGTGAGCTATCGAGGAAGGAAGAGACTTGAGTTCGACTAGACTGGCTCGGCCATGGAGTGAAGAAATGGTGGAGGTGGCCAGGGCGGAGGCCGAGGTGGGCTACTCGGGGTGCTACACGTGGAAGATGGCCGTTTATTACACTAGGCGAGTGGGTGGTGGCAGCCCAGGTGCCGATGGTGTTGGTGGGTCGGAGCGTGGTGGTGGGAGGCCGGTCTCGGTTCAAGGCTAGAGGTTGTCGGCGAACTTGCTCACGCGATGAGCGGCTGATGAAGACGTGCGTGGTGACGGAGGCAAGCGGAGGATAGGGGAAAGCTTGCTGTTGAAGGAAGGTCAGAAGCCAGAGGAAGGTTTGAAAAATGTGATTGCCACTTTGGAGCAGACGCTTGGAGGTTGTGGTTGCGTGCTCGGTGTGGGTGCGGCAATGATGGAGAAGGGGTCTCAGGGCTTCGGGTTGGCGATGGAAACAAGGCAGGTGGGAGGCCACTTAGGCACGGTGATGGGTTGGAGCTTACTCACGAGGGAAGGAGATGGTTTCAGAGGAGCAAGTAGCATTTCCAACAGTTTTATATGAATAGTAATAATGGAAATTTGAGATGAACGGTTCAAAAAATAAAAATTGAATGCAAACGTTACCTCATTTATGTTTTAAATTTTTTCTCAAAACTATGGGAAAATGGAAAGTCACTCCCATGAATTCAGCACGAGACTTAAAAGCTAATGACTGTTGATAAATGTATGTTGAAAAATAAATGGTCACTGAATATCAAAAGCTTCAAAATGGGTACCGATACGGCTACCCGTTTCCACGGATTTTGCTGCGTATCGGACTCTGAAACAAACAAATAAACATACTGCGGAGATCAGCACGACGAGACGATTAAAACGGTATACATATATCAATGGTACGGTTATCCGATCAAAAATCGATATCGGTACCAAAGTGCTGCAAATTTCGTCGAAAATAAGATCGACGGAGCAATAACAGTCCAAATTTGACGAACGAAAGATGGCGTCTCACTCAGAAGATGGTTTAGAATTTTCTATGTAAAAATATTTAGGTTTCGGAAACAATTTATTTTCATCGCTTTTTAACTGATTAAATTGAAGTAAATTTACGCGCGAAATAACTTCCATATTTTTGGACGAAAATTTACCAGTTGCTATGTTTAACTAGACGTATTCCAAATATTAAATTTTTATTTCAAAATTTTATCGTTTAAAATTTCACAAAATTTCAACTAATTACGTTATTAAAACAGTTGAAATTTACGGGTCGTTACAAATGCAAATAACAACCAGCAATCAAAGTCTACATCTATCTATTCATCCATCATTCATAGCAACCATGGTCCTTAATAATTCTAATGCAATTATGTAATTATGCAATGTGGAATGCATATGAATCTTAACTAACGAAAAAGAGTAGTCGGTTTACTGATTCAGTCGACCTCCTGTTTATGCAAATATGCACATATCATGAATCCAAATGTATACACAAGATCCTAAATTAATTGATACTTCTACATGTATGCTTAGCCATACATCCAAATGCAACATCCATATGCAAAAATCATCCATGGTAACAACCAAAATCAGCAAACAATATGCATAAGGTATGAATGTTTGTGCCTAAGGGACTCAATATCCTAGTGCATGCAATGCGACCACTTACATCCATAAACACTCATGTACATCCTATAGCATCCACCAACCATAACATGTCTCATTGACATGTTTACAAACATACCTATCATCCAAAAGTGTCTACCTAATATAGTCTACCCTTCCCCTTAAGGTTCTACCTAAGGGTTCTAACTAAAGAAAGATCATAATGTGGAACGTATCATAAAAGAACTATGGGTGAGAAGCTCGAATACTCTCATCGGGCTCCCAAGTATTTTTAGTTGGGTCGTCTTCCCATTGAACCTTTACTAATCCGATCTCCTTATTATGGAGCCAGTTGGTGACATGCACTAAAATGCAGATAGGTATATGGCGAACAAGTGACTCATGCTCCACCTCAACCTTCTCCAAAATTCTAGGTTCTACTACAATAGTTGAATCATGCAAGCACTTTCACAAGTGCGAAACATGAAAAACATCATGAACTCCAGTCAACTTCTCTAAAAGTCTAACTTTATAAGCCAATCTCCCAATCCTAGCCACAATCAGAAAGGGTCCAATAAACCTTGGAGCTAGCTTCCTTGAACTTTCCAAATCTCATCACATGTCTCAAGGGTGAGACCTTCACAATTACCATATCCCCAACCACAAACTCTAACTCAAAGTGCCTCCTATCTACATAAGACTTCTATCGATCCTGAGCTGTATTCATCCTCTTCTGAATCAAGTCCACCCTCTCTGAAGTCTCCCTAACCATATCAGGCCCAAAAGATAATCCTATTTGTAGTGTCCCACCAACATGATGGCAATCTACAAGGTCTACCATATAAAGCCTTGAATGGTGCCATTCCTATGCTAGCCTGGTAGCTATTATTATAGGCAAACTCTACTAGTAGCAAATGATCCTCCTAAAAGCCTCCAAAATCAATGATACACATCCTAAGTAAATCCTCCAGAACCAGGTTCACTCTCTCTGTCTGACCGTCATTCTGGTATGTTGTACTCAAGCTCACCTAGGTCCCTAAAGCATCTTATAGACTCCTCCAAAATTCACTAGTGAAGAGTGGGTCTCTATCGCTAACTATACTGGTAGGTACTCCATGAAGTCTAAGCACCTCCCTAACATATAAAGCTGCCAATGAAGCTGCTGTCCTAGTGCTCCTTATAGGTATGAAATGGACGCACTTGGTCAATCTTTCCATGATGACCCAAATGCCTTCATTCCCTCTCTTAGACCTTGGTAATCCGTCTATGAAGTCCATAGAAATGCTCTCCCACTTCCACTGTGGGATATCCAATGGCTACAATAATCCTCCAGGCTTCTTCTGCTCTGTCTTCACATTTTGGCAAGTCATATTGTTAGCTACAATTCCGCCACTTGTCTCTTCATCTAAGACCAAAAGAAATCTCTCATCATATCTCGGTACAACTTGTCTCCGCCAAGATGAATGGTCATCCTAGAGCGGTAAGACTTAGCCAATATTGCATCCACCAAATCCACTCTATGATTTCTCCTTAATCATCCCCTCGAGTCTATAGCATAATTCCTAAGATGACTCGATGACTTCCCTTTGTCAAATCTATCCAAAAGGTCTGCCAGCTCATCGTTCTCTCTTTTCCTAGCCCCAATCTGCTCCATCGAGGTCATTGAACATCTAGGACTACTAATAATCAAGGGGTAATATTGAACGATGGCCTAAAGTCAAAGGTGGAAATATACTCCAAATGTCTTTACTCTAAAAATAAAGGACTAAGTATAGCTCTCTGTCTGCTCGACGCATCCGCTACAACATTCCACTTGTCCAGGGTATAAGAAATATCAAAGTCGTATGAGGCTAAGAACTCCATCCATCTCTACTGCCTTAAATTCAAGTCCTTTTGGGAGAACAAGTACCTCAATGACTTGTAGTCTGTGTAAAGCTCAAATATCTCTCCCAAAAGATAATGTCTTCAAGACTTAAGTGCAAAGACTATAGATTCCAACTCAAGGTAATGCGTCGGGTAGTTTCTCTCATGAGTCTTCAACTGCCTACTAGCATAGCATACCACTCTACCCTCCTGCATCAACAGTGCTCCTAGTCCCGTACCACAAGCATTAGTATAAACTGTAAATAGTTTACTCCCATCAGGTAACATTAATACAGGTGCACTATTATAGAGTTAGGGGTATGCCCTAGGGGGCAATTATGTAATTTGTTACATATATCTAACTCGTTGACCAATCTTGTTCGAAATAAATGTGTTTTCTTTCTATTATATACTTGATATAATGTGGTTATATTAATTAATTAAATTAGAAGTATATTTAATAGAAAATCCATAAATGTTATGTTTTGTTATAGTAGTTACAAAGTGTTGTAACCGATAGTAATTTATCACAATGAAACTGTAACGACCCATAGTTTCAGCTATTTTTAATTATTAAATTTAAGGTGATTATTGAATGAAAATTTTTATTAACGTAATTTGTTAAATAATTTAATATTAGAAATTATTTGAATAATTAAATTCTGAATTAAATATGATAGAAAATGATGTCGTAAGCTGATTTAAATTTTATATAAATAAAAATTAAGATGGTTAACATTTAAAATTGGATTTAAATGTGGAAAATTTGAAATTGAAATTTTATATTGTAATTAACGAGTAAAAATAGTCATTTTGGCAACGGTCTTGGATTTCGACGAAACTAGTTTCATCGGATCTGTAATAGTGATGTTTCCTGGGGATTTGACCAGGCAACTAGTACTCGGCGACAAGTGTGCTCGGCATAGTACTCGGCATCTGTTAGTGTCCGGCATCGAGACTGTTCGGCGTACCAGAGTACTCGGCGTCAAGGCTGCTCGGCATACAGGAGTACTCGGCATCCCCTGGTGTTCGGCGAGGCACTTGACAGCCAGGAGTGTTCGGCGAGGCACCCAACATCCAACGAGTACTCGGCGACAAGTGTGCTCGGCGTCAAGACTGCTCGGCATACGAGATTGCTCGGCATACGAGATTGTTCGGCGTACAAGAGTACTCGGCGTAAGGGCATTCGGCGTCAAGGAGAGCACTCGGCAACAACCTATGCTCAGCGTCAACTAGTGTTCGGCATCCCACGGTACTCGGCATCCAGAGGCACTCGGCGTCAGTGGAACTCGGCGATAGGATAACTCGGCAACGAGAGCGTTCGAACTACTTACATTGGTCGGTCAAGAGCTTTAAATAGAGATACGCTCAGCTTCACTGCAACCACCCTACACTTCCCATACATCAGGAGCACCGTTCGGCATGGGAAGGACCGTTCGGCATGGGAAGGACTGTTCGGCATGGGAAGGACCGTTCGGCATGGAAGCGTTCGGCGTACCTGGTTCGGCATGCAGCGCCTGGGCTCGAACGTTCGGCTAACAAGCCCGCTTGGGAAGTCCAGCCCATCTTTGCCTATAAATAGAGGGGCAGGGTCACAGTGAAATGGATCCTTTTTTGGAGAGAAAACACCGGGGAGACTCTGCCATTTTCAAGACTCATCTTCTCTACTTAACAACTTCATTCAAGCATTTGATTCACGAATTGTATTTGCAATCAACTATAAAGAAGATCAATAAAGTTTAACCTCAAAGTGGACGTAGGCAATTACGCCGAACCACTAAAAATTTGGTGTTCTTACTTTCTGTATTTAGATTAGCACTATCTTCTCTGTTTAATTTGATTTCATCACTTATATCTCTTCACAATCTTCTTCTACGAGGTTAGTGACCAATTTTGGTGCTAACACTTTGGTGCTTTCACTGAGAATCGAATTCTCAGACCTCAAGGATCTGCTTTGAAGCTACTGGATTGAACAAATCCCCCAAAGAAGATCCGACTTACTGATAGGACATCCGTTGATTCTACTCAAAGTTCATACCAATAACTCTACAATGGCAAGACCACGTACCAGGTCAGCTTCTCTTAATGCGGATGCCCGAGAGACTGCTAGCGTGCAACAAGCAGGACCTAGCAATCAACCAGCGATCCCGAGTGCAGGGATTGTCGCTCAAGAACAGACTCCAGTTGTCACCAGAGTGGAGTTCAACGACTTGATGAGAGAACTTAGGGAAAGCAGGAGACAACTTGGAGAACAGATGCAAGCTAATGCCGACCTGATGGCACAACTCACTCAACAGCAGCAACAGAATGCTGGGGGCAATCCAGTTGCTTATTCCTCTTCTGACAGCTCAACTTCTTCTGATGAACCACCCAGGCGCAGACGCCGTAAGACTGAAGCTGCAAGGGCAGGTGCTGCTGTTCGAACAGCAGGAGACCGCGACCAAGCCAGAACTGGAAGCTTCCGAACCGGAGTACAGATGGAGGATGGAGCTCCAGATCATCAAAATGTTAACAATGTTGAACCTCACGACGCACGATTGGCAGATCGCCAGGAAAGGAGGCATCAGCATGGACAGGCGCGTAGAACTGACTCCAACCTCCCAGCTTCCATACAGACACCCGATCTGACAGCCATGATCAGGCAACTGATGAAAGAAAATCAGGGCTCATCAAATGACGACTGGGGAGTGTCAAGAAGTCATACTCCGTTCACAGATGTTGTGCTGCAAGCGGCGTACCCCAAGAAGTTTAGCATGCCAACCATTCCTGCATACGAAGGAAAGACTGACCCCAGACAACATGTAATGAGGTATGAATGGATGATGGATTCAGCCAGAGCAAATGACGCCACCAAGTGTAGGTGCTTTCCGATTACTCTATCTGGGATCGCTACTATGTGGTTCACCCGACTTCCTCCGCGATCCGTATCAAATTTCGAGGAGTTGGCAAAGAAGTTTATTGAGCAATTCAGGATACACACTACACGCCCGAAGGACGTGATGTCTCTGTCAAGTGTAATCCAAAATCCCGGAGAGTCGCTGAAGGAGTACTTACAAAGATTCCACGTTGCGGCAACTGAAGTCAGTAATCCCAACGACCATGCAATTCTAATGGCTGTAATGAGAGGTGTAGATCCAGATTCTGAATTCGGAGATTGGCTGGCAGGAAAACCTCCGGCTACGCTAGAGCGTTTCTACTCCAAGGCACACCAGTTCATAAGAAGAGAGGAAGCTAGGTGGGTATGACGAGATAAGGCACCGGGACCTGCCCAAGAGTCAATTAAGAGCAACATTGCTGTGAAGCAATCTGGAGACAATTCGGGAAAGGTCCAAGTCAATGTCCAGAGTAAGCCCGTGCAGCCTAAAGAGTCCGGAGGAAGAGGTCAAGGAAAGAGGAAAGAAGCGGGAAAGTGGAAGTCGAGAATTCCAAGCTACAGCGAGTACACTCCGCTAAACGCCCCACTTGAGAACATTTACCTATCCACATGCAATACTTTTCAATACAGAAAACCACGTCCAAAAGAATCAACTGAAGAACAGAAACGGACTGGAAAATACTGCCGCTTCCATGAAACTTATGGACACAACACGGAGGAATGCAGACACCTGCATGACGCTATCGAGAAATTGATCAGACAAAAGAAGTTGCAAGAATTTGTAAAGGATCCACAGGAAGGAGGACAGGGAACGTCCAACCCTGGTCGTGCACCAGCTCCGCGTCATCCTGAGGAACCTGCCCGGACTGTTGGAAGACTGGTTATAAATACAATTATCGGCGGACCTCATCCCGCAGATAAGAACTGGCAAGAGATGGAACGATATGCAAGCTCCTTGAAGCATGCGGATTTTGAGTGCTGTTCGAACGTAGAGGATGGGGCCCCTGCTAAGCAGCAGCGCGTGATGACAGACGATATTGTGTTCAGGAGCAGAGACGCTGATCAGGTAGAGGCTCCGACCATCGATCCCATGGTCATATCTGCAACGATCGGACCAGCATATGTAAAAAGAATTTTGATTGATTGTGGAAGTTCAGTCAACATCATCTTCAAGAAGGCCTATGATCAGATGAAGCTAGAGACAAAAGACTTGAAACCATCCAAAGCTCGTATCCACGGCTTTAACGGCGCTGCGACTGATGCAATAGGATATGTCGAGTTACCAGTTGAACTAGGACAAGGCGAGCGTCGGAGGGTACGAATTCTACCCTTTGTAGTTTTGGATGTGGACTCTCCATATAATGTTTTCTTGGGTCGGCCGGCCCTGGCTGAATTTAGGGCGGCACTAGCCCCGTGGTGCTTGACTTTGAAGTTTCCGACTGACAAAGGAGTAGGCATTGTTCACGGTGACCAAGCAGCTGGTCGTTCTTGTTATGTGGCCGAGCTCCGAGAGGCCCACCGGAGGGAGAAAGGAAAGGTTGCGGACAATCCCGTCCGCATCCTCAATACGAATAATTGACAAGTAGCGCCCGAGCCCTGGCTCGGGCATAGTCCTCGGATCTACGGAGATATAGATCCGAGAGACGACGATGAGAAACCCAGGGAAGAGAAGGCGGCACCGGCTGAATTAACAATTGACATTTCAGTTAGCCGTGACGACCCTACGCGAATGCTGAAGATCGGATCACAGTTAGGCCCCGCAATGACTGAAGACCTTAGCGACTTCCTCCGGGCAAACCTTGATGTTTTTGCCTGGACGCATTCTGATATGTGTGGGATTTCTCCCGCCATCACGAGTCATATGTTGAACATAGACCCGAAATACGTCCCAGTCAAGCAAAAAAGGAGAGGAATGAATCCAGAGAGATCCGTCGCTCTTGGAGAGGAGGTGGACAAACTCAAAGCAAATGGGTTCGTCCGCGACGCCCTCTACCCGGAGTGGGTCTCCAACCCCGTGCTAGTCAAGAAGGCGAATGGGAAATGGAGGACTTGCATAGATTATTCCGACTTGAACAAAGCATGCCCTAAGGACAGTTTCCCATTGCCTAGGATCGATCAGTTGGTCGATTCCACAGCAGGACACGAATTATTGTCATTCGTGGATGCGTACTCGGGATACAACCAAATCCCAATGCATATTCCGGACCAAGAACACACCAGCTTCGTTACAAATGTCGGGCTGTATTGCTATGTAGTGATACCCTTTGGATTAAAGAATGCTGGAGCAACTTACCAACGTCTGGTGAATCGAATGTTCAAGGACCAGCTGGGCAAAACCATGGAAGTCTATGTGGATGACATGCTCGTGAAGTCACGGCGGTCAAACGACCACATTCAAGACTTAGCTGAAATGTTTAACATACTCAGGTTCTATGGAATGAAGATCAACCCGCTGAAGTGTTCTTTCGGCGTTGCATCAGGGAAGTTTTTAGGATTCATCGTCAACGCTAGGGGAATCGAAGCCAACCCAGAAAAGATCCAAGCCATTCGAGATGTACAAGCGCCCAGGACTATAAAGCAGGTACAGAGCTTGAACGGAAAAGTAGCTGCGCTGAGTCGATTTATATCCAAGGCAACTGACAAGTGCATCCCGTTCTTTGACATAATAAAGAAAGGAAAGAGGAATTTTGAATGGACGTCTAGCTGCGAGGAAGCTTTCCAGAACCTGGTAAGGCATCTGGAGAGCCCAACAATGCTATCTAAACCAGTTGACCATGAGATGTTGTACGTTTACTTGGCTATATCCCCTCATGCGATAAGCGCAGCTTTGGTTCGTGAGGAGGATCGAGTCCAGAAGCCGGTATATTATGTTAGCAAGCGTTTAACGGGGGCAGAGAAGAATTACCCCAAAATCGAGAAATTGGCTTATTGCTTGGTGATTGCATCACGCAAGCTAAGCCCATACTTTCAAGCGCATTCAATCGGTGTTTATACCGATCAACCCCTGAGGCAGGTACTTCAGCAACCGGAAACTTCTGGAAGATTGCTAAAATGGAACATCGAGTTGAGCCAATTCGATATCGCGTACTTACCACGGAGAGCCATCCGAGGGCAAGCGTTAGCAGACTTCATCGCTGAATTTACCATACCCATCAAACCGGACGATCACGACATCATTCCCCCCATTCGATGGAAATTATACACTGACGGTGCATCAAACGACCGTTGCTCCGGCGCGGGCGTAGTTCTTATAACTCCGGAAAACCGATCAATCTGTTATGCCCTGAAGCTCGATTTCCCGGCTACGAACAACGAAGCTGAATATGAAGCACTGATCGCTGGCTTGAAGCTCATCAAAGAACTCGGGATCGAATCAGTCGAAATCTTTTGTGACTCGCAGTTAGTGGTTTACCAAGTACGAGGAGACTACCAAGCAAAAGGACGAAAGCTTGCTCCGTACCTCGTTCAGGTCCAGGAACTACTATCAAATCTTGAGCGTTATGACATTTCACATATCCCGCGAGAACAAAACAAAGAAGCCGACTTGTTGGCTAAGTTCGCAAGTACCGACGATGTTCAACAAATGGGATTGTATCCCGTTGAAGTCTTGCATGCCCCGAGTGTGGACGAGATGAAAATCGATCGCGTGTTGGAAACAGAGATCGAGAAGGACTCGTGGATAACCCCATTCAAACTGTACCTGACAACCGGGGCTTTACCAGAAAAAAGAAGCGAAAGACGACAGGTCCTTCGAAAGGCTGCGCGGTACGTAATGCAGGATGGATCCATGTACCGGAAAGGATTCTCAGTCCCATTGTTACGGTGCATCGCCCATGATGAAACAAAGCGAGTCTTGAGGGAAGTCCACGAAGGGGAATGCGGCGACCATACTGGGGGGCAAACGCTAGCAAAGAAGATCCTCCGCTATGGGTATTACTGGCCCACCGTAAACCGGGATGCCGCGGACTACGCAAGAAAATGCGACAAGTGTCAAAGATATGCAAAAATCCCGAGGGCTCCGTCAACGGAACTCACATAAATGATCAGTCCTTGGCCATTTGCGATCTGGGGAATCGACATAATCGGCTCTTTGCCTCTATCCAAAGGTGGTGCGAAATACGCAATAGTTGCAGTCGACTATTTCACGAAATGGGCTGAGGCATAACCTTTGGCCACTATCACCTCTAAGAAGGTCATTAACTTCGTTGTCCGAAACATTATATGCCGCTTTGGCCTCCCACGCACCATCATTACAGACAACGGAACGCAATTCGAAAGTAGAGAGTTCAAAGAGTTCTGTTTAAAGTACGGCATCGAGAAAAAGTTCGCCGCCGTTGCACACCCAAAAGCTAACGGACAAGTCGAGGCCGTTAACAAAATAATCAAGTCCATACTAAAGAAGCGTCTGGAGAAGGTTGGAGGCAAATGGGTAGATGAACTCCCGACAGCATTATGGGCATATAGAACTACCCACAAGTCCGCGACCGGCCACACTCCGTTCGCCTTGGCATACGGCTCTGAAGCCGTTATACCCGTGGAACTTGAAGTTCCATCGCACCGAGTGACGTACTACGATCCTAAGACGAACCAAAACCTCTTGCTAGAGTCACTGGACTGCATCGATGAAAAACAGGAAGAAGCTGAATTAAGGGCGGCGGCGCACAGACATCGAGTCAAGCGTTACTATGACGGCAGAGTCCGTCCGAGAATCTTTGATGTGGGAGATCTCGTTCTGAAACGAGTCTTCCCGGTACCATCACGCATGAATCCCAGCTGGGAAGGTCCATACGCCATTGAACGGAAGCTTGGAGAAGGAACATTCAAGCTAGCGACCGTTGATGGCGCGACACTCCCCCGAGCATGGAACAGTGAACATTTGCGGCACTATTACATTTAGCATGTTTCCCTTTCTTGCTATAGGCACTATTGTTTCATGCATGTTTCCATTCAATAATGACTTAGTTTCCTTTTAAAGTTGTAATCGAGCAATTTAGTTGATTTTCATTAATAAAGGCTTGAAGCCGCATTTTCTATGAAGTTTCTATATCTCTTAATTGGATGATAAATTACATTATTCTGCGCGACATACAGGCTCGTATGAACGATTTCCAATCTCCGAATCCCCAGAGCGCGGAGCGCAGTACTCTAAGTCCCCAGAGCGTGGACTAGAGTATAAACGATTCCAATCTCCGAATCCCCAGAGTGCGGAGCGGAGTACTCTAAGTCCCCAGAGCGCGGACTAGAGTATAAACGATTCCCAATCTCCGAATCCCCAGAGCGCGGATCGGAGTACTCTAAGTCCCCGGAGCGCGGACTAGAGTATAAACGATTCCAATCTCCGAATCCCCAGAGCGCGGATCGGAGTACTCTAAGTCCCCGGAGCGCGGACTAGAGTATAAACGATTCCAATCTCCGAATCCCCAGAGTGCGGAGCGGAGTACTCTAAGTCCCCAGAGTGCGGACTAGAGTATAAACGATTTCCAATCTCCGAATCCCCAGAGCGCGGAGCGGAGTACTCTAAGTCCCCAGAGTGCGGACTAGAGTATAAACGATTCCAATCTCCGAATCCCCAGAGTGCGGAGCGGAGTACTCTAAGTCCCCAGAGCGCGGACTAGAGTATAAACGACTCCCAATCTCCGAATCCCCAGAGCGCGGAGCGGAGTACTCTAAGTCCCCAGAGCGTGGACTAGAGTATAAACGATTTCCAATCTCCGAATCCCCAGAGCGCGGAGCGGAGTACTCTAAGTCCCCAGAGCGCGGACTAGAGTATGAACGATTTCCAATCTCCGAATCCCCAGAGTGCGGAGCGGAGTACTCTAAGTCCCCAGAACGCGGATTAGAGTATGAACAGTCTCAAGTCTCCGAGTCCTCGGAGCACAGTGTCAACAAACCAAATAAAGACAAGAGAATCATTCAAACAAGAAGAAACTAAAATTTTATTCGATAAGTCCAAAATGGGGATACAAGATCACTCCTACAAAATTCGGGCCTATACAAACTACAAGTTATAGAAGATAGAAACAATTACAAACTTAAGCAAAAACTTGTTGAACAAGTGCATCGATCATTTCTTCGACTTCTTCTTCTTGTCTGCCTTTGGTGTTTCCGACGACTCCTCTCCCTCACGTTTTTTCTTGGACTTTTTGCTTGCTAGAGAGATGGAGTCAGGAGTAGGAGACGGAACATCTAGTGGTTTGGACCTGCCCGGGAGAATGATTTTCAGAGGTCTGTTCCGCGGGTCAGTGAGTTCCGGGACTTCAGATTCAACTTTGACTTTGACCTTTCTCTTCTCCTCGTCGGCGAGACGATCCTTCATGCTCATCTCTGAAGTATGTTCAGAGGCGCCAGTGATTTTAACTTCGTCGCTTCCTTCGGCAGGAGACGAAGTATCAAGTTTGTCATCATCAAGCGCCCCGATCACTTGAGCGTCTGGGCCGGGAGTTACCCCTGCATGAGCAACGTCTCTTGTTTTCCCCGCTTCCTCCTTGGCGTCATCGCTCCTCGGAGTTAGCTCGGTGTCAGAACAACCTGCGCGAAAATATAAGAAGTGGGCATCAGAACGAATAACCACTGCTGAAAAATGACGGGATCTCTTCGACTTCTAGAGAAAGAAGAATCTCCTACCAGGATCAGGTTGACTATCGGTGGCGCGCGGGGTTTCACCCTCCAGGATAGGCGACAGCACATGAACGCCGAGCCCGGGATCTTCGGGATCGTAACTGGCATGCTGCTCGAATGGATCAAGCGTCGACCGACCAGCCGATTGAGCAGCATAAGGAGCGGCGATGTGAGGAGTAGTAGCGTCGGCCTCTGACGGGCCAGCCTCGTCATTCTTCTCTTTTGAAGGGGAAGAGCCTTTGCCATAAAGAGCCAATGCTGCGGATAAATCCGATGGCTCATTCCCCCTCAGGAACTCCTTCACCAATGCATCCTCGTCGATTTCTTCGGAGCCTGACTCGACTTTCTTGATCTTTATCAGAGTTTCCCATGCCTCAGCTAGGGATTCATGGTAGCCGTCACCCAAGAATGTTAGGTCGCGGTGCATAAGGACGCGGGCTCCATACTTGGCGATCAACGGGTCAAACATACTTTTGACCTCTTCCCTGCCGGCCTCTGCGGCCGCCTCAAGGCGAGAATGAAGCTCCTCCACAGCCATTCTTTTGCCCTCCTCACGGGCCTCATCCTTTATTTTCTCGACCCCGGCAAGTTCACCGTCGAGCTTTGCCTTCAGGAGTCGGGTAGCAACAATCTCATCACAATACCGCTGTGATTCTTCCTGAGCGGCTATTTTGTCTTCTTTCTCCTTGGAGAGTTGTTCTTTCAGCTCTTTGACTTGAGTAGCGAGCGCGTCCCTTTCTTTTTGGACAGAATCTTTTTCTAGGGCAAGGGCGCCGCTGCGCTGAACTGCTTCGTCAAGCTCCTTTTTGTGAGCCACCTCTAAGCGAGTAACTGCCTCAGCAGTATCTTTTGCACCTTGTTCAGCGGCTTCTAGCTTTGACTTATAAGAGGCGAGTTCTTCGTCTTGGAGTTTGATGATTTTCTTGTCGCTGTCAGCCTCCAGATTCAGACGGTCAATCTCGTGTTGACGCTCGACAGATACTTCTGAGATCTTCTCCACCAAGTGCACGAATGCGTCATGTTGAACATAGACGTCATTGTTGCAGGCAATGGCACTTTGCTTCACGTGCCCAGGAATGTGATGGATGGCCGGGAGGAATTTCAAACCGTCAAAACAAATTTTCGGAAACTTGGCCTTAAGGTCGACCATCTTTTCCGCAACAGTTGGGTCCATGGCAGGAGCAGGAGGAGGAGGCTTAGAGAATTCCGTTCTTTTACGCGGCTCTCGAACTTGCCTCGTACTCGATGAACTGGAATGTTGTTCTCAAGCAGCATCAGACTGATAACCCTTCTGCAAAGACTTCTCTTTATCCGGCTCAGTTGTAGGAGGAAGATCGCGGGACTGGGAAGATTGATAGTGTGCTTTCTTGCGGTGAGACGACTCGCGCGGACGATTGTCCCTATCTTCATAATCACCTCGGTCCCGGCGTCTGCCTGAACCGGAATCCCGTCCGGAGTGATGGAATATAGAAGACCCCTGAAGGCGATCAAGTCCATGGGAGCGGCCCATATCACCTGCAAAGAAGGAAAATAACAACGAGTTAAGGAGAATTCACGAATTAAAAAGACTTGAAGTATATTATGGAATGCGCATGTGCGTGTGTGTCCTAAGTGTTCCCCCCGACGGACCCGTTCGTTTATCTTTGCTAATCGGGGTATTGTCTCTTTGAGCCGGGAGTTGAACTCCTGCATTGCCTCTAGCGGGCGAGGAGAATTTGAGAGCTTCAGGATCATCGAACCCGTAATTAAGTATGTCTTCGGGAATAGAGAGGTTCGAGAGACCCCTCAGAGAACTTTCCAGATGCTGCGAAGAAGCCTCTTTCTCAGGAGGGATAGGCGTAGATTTTGAGGTGCCACCAACTTTCTCCTTCTGAACCGTATATTTCAGCTTTTTCTTTCCCTTCGAAGGGGAGGATGACGTCTCAATATCCTGAACTTCGATTGCCGGATTCCAAGCAGGACCCACGTTCTCACCCTGAGTTTCGGGTGCATCATCCTCTTTGCGCTCGCCTTCTTCGTGCGTGTCGGGAGCACGACGCGACGACGGGCCGGCAAGTTTTTTCCCTTTACCAGATGGAGGTTTGGGAATTGTAACACCTTCTGGAAGGCTGATCCGACGATCAGGAGCTAGCAAGCCAAACCCCGACAGCGATTCATTGGAAATGATAGCTCGAATATCTTGATCCTCGGCCGGAAGAGCTTTAATCGCGTCGACAGCGTCAGAATATCCTCGGCCTTCCGGACGTGGGTTAATACCTGAAAAGATGAAATGAAGAGTTAAGAAAAACATGACTCCCATTAAATACGAATAACGATTCAGTAGAGAGACTTACTGCCTTCAACCCATCTCCTAGCAAAACCAGACGGGCAACGCACATAGAACCATTCCTGTTTGTACAGGGCGAATTTGCTACAGGCCCCTGTCAAGATCTGGCACTTGTGGTATGGCTCGAGGAACATGAAGGAAGGGCTATCTTTCCGTCTCTTGAACATATAAATGTATCGGATATCACCGGGGGTTGGAGGTCTGGAGAAGACGGCCATGAAGAGTAAATAAGTCCCATATAGGAACGCATGGTCATTCGGGTGCAGCTGCGACGGAGCAATGTCTATATACTGCAGCACATCCCGGAGAAATAAGTTAAATGGAGGCACGCTGCCCATCCAACACATGAACTTGTTGCAGGCTGTGTACCCGACTGGGGGCAGATGAGGGCGGTCGTGTCTTGAAGGAACTAACACGTCAGCAAAGGGAATCCCGTGAATGGAACATATCCGTCGCAGAGCGGCCTCGTTGATCTTCGAGGCTTGAGAATCGACTGGATTGTCCAGTAAGATGGTTGACTCCAGAGCATCGGGCGCCAAGTTATGAGCGGGAGAAATTGACGGGTTGGAAGCGTCTGCGGCTCCTTGCCTTGCTGACGGCCCAGGCCTGTCAGATATGGTGGCAGAACTAGATTTTCCCGACATCCCGAATAAATAATGAACCTGGCTAAATGCTTGAGAGAGCTATACTTAAAAAACGTTGAACGTTAGAATTAGCAACACGATTCCCCCCCCCCCCCGTGTGGTGTGTGAACTAGTGCAAGCAATAGTGTGCAGGCAATAAGAATCTAAAGGTTCTAAAGATGTAATATTTAGCTTCGAATCATCGCCTTCGAAGACCGTCATCGCTGACCGTCTCAGAAAGCTCGCCTTGAGGAGATTATAGTCCCAGATTCAGAAGACATATGATTTCTAGAGTGACCGGCATAAAATGTAGTTAGACACCTATCCTGTTCGGCATTTTTAATGTTGTTCGGCATTTGTATTGACCGGCTAAAGACATTATCCGGCCCAAGAATTGTCCGGCAATTGCTTTGCTTGACTAAGGTAATGGTTCGACCAAAGGGTTGTTCGGCTGAAGTCATTGTTCGGCATGTCAAATATGTTGTTCGGCTAAAGTCATTGTTCGGCTAGAGTCATTGTTCGGCATGTCAAATATGTTGTTCGGCTAGAGTCATCGTTCGGCATGTCAGTTATGTTGTTCGGCTAAAGTCATTGTTCGGCTAGAGTCATCGTTCGGCATGTCAGTTATGTTGTTCGGCTAAAGTCATTGTTCGGCTAGAGTCATCGTTCGGCATGTCAGTTATGTTGTTCGGCTAAAGTCATTGTTCGGCATGTCAAATATGTTGTTCGGCTAAAGTCATTGTTCGGCATGTCAAATATGTTGTTCGGCTAAAGTCAGTGTTCGGCGTATCAATCGTATTGGTCGGCTAATGTCATCGTTCAACTAAAAGTGGTGCTCCGCCACGATTTCAACTCTACCCTACACCTTCTCCATCCACACCGAACGACAGAGACGGATCGCCCGGCAAAGACTACGTCGTTCAACACCCCATCTACCCTTCTATCGTTCGGCACGGAGGAGCTATCCCCAATTTGACCACTCAAAACGAGCAAATCGCGATGAACCTAAAATGGAAGTAGTGCAATTGTTAGAGAAAGGATACCTAATTCGACGATCGAAGTTGAGAATGGATTATAAAGGCTTTATGTCTGGTAGGATGGGAAGAGTTGAAAGTCTCTAAGGAATGGCTGAAGAGAAGGAGTAAAGGGAAGAGAGACGGCGAGGACCTGGTTATATAGAGGGAGGTAGAAGTTGAAGAGGCTATACCCGGTAGAACCGGTCAACACCGAAGGGTTCGGCATCGTAGCAGTGTCACGTTCGGCACACGAGGTACGTTCGGCTTCGAGCGTATCGTTCGGCATCTAAATCTCGTTCGTCTTGCACCTCCTTCGCTAGCATTTGATTCTCGAGAAGGTACCTCCGTGGTAGATTGAACCAGATTCAAAGCGCATCACGTTCGGCCACGCAATACACTTTGGGGGGCAAGTGTTTCCTAGGGATTTGACCAGGCAACTAGTACTCGGCGACAAGTGTGCTCGGCATAGTACTCGGCATCTGTTAGTGTCCGGCATCGAGACTGTTCGGCGTACCAGAGTACTCGGCGTCAAGGCTGCTCGGCATACAGGAGTACTCGGCATCCCCTGGTGTTCGGCGAGGCACTTGACAGCCAGGAGTGTTCGGCGAGGCACCCAACATCCAACGAGTACTCGACGACAAGTGTGCTCGGCGTCAAGACTGCTCGGCATACGAGATTGCTCGGCATACGAGATTGTTCGGCGTACAAGAGTACTCGGCGTAAGGGCATTCGGCGTCAAGGAGAGCACTCGGCAACAACCTATGCTCAGCGTCAACTAGTGTTCGGCATCCCACGGTACTCGGCATCCAGAGGCACTCGACGTCAGTGGAACTCGGCGATAGGATAACTCGGCAACGAGAGCGTTCGAACTACTTACATTGGTCGGTCAAGAGCTTTAAATAGAGATACGCTCAGCTTCACTGCAACCACCCTACACTTCCCATACATCAGGAGCACCGTTCGGCATGGGAAGGACCGTTCGGCATGGGAAGGACCGTTCGGCATGGGAAGGACTGTTCGGCATGGGAAGGACCGTTCGGCATGGAAGCGTTCGGCGTACCTGGTTCGGCATGCAGCGCCTGGGCTCGAACGTTCGGCTAACAAGCCCGCTTGGGAAGTCCAGCCCATCTTTGCCTATAAATAGAGGGGCAGGGTCACAGTGAAATGGATCCTTTTTTGGAGAGAAAACACCGGGGAGACTCTGCCATTTTCAAGACTCATCTTCTCTACTTAACAACTTCATTCAAGCATTTGATTCACGAATTGTATTTGCAATCAACTATAAAGAAGATCAATAAAGTTTAACCTCAAAGTGGACGTAGGCAATTACGCCGAACCACTATAAATTTGGTGTTCTTACTTTCTGTATTTAGATTAGCACTGTCTTCTCTGTTTAATTTGATTTCATCACTTATATCTCTTCACAATCTTCTTCTACGAGGTTAGTGACCAATTTTGGTGCTAACAAGTGAATTATTGTAGGATTTCAATTTTCGTAGCAAACGGACTTGTCGTTTGGCCGTGCGAGCTTAAAACGCCTAGAAATTTAATTTCGAATTTAATTAAAATAATCGACTTCAAAAGCTATCTTCCACATACGATTGAATTAGGCCTTGGGACTAGTTCCATTGCGTTCGGAATATGGGTAAAACCTTATAAATGCCTGGCGGCACGTCTCGATTGGAGTTCGGACGATTTTGGACCTACGTATATAAATACGCACGCAAACCGAGACAGTTTTATTATTATTTTATTTCAGAAACCCTAATTTCAAACCATGGCCGCCACCTATTCTATAGCCAGAAATTGCCGATCTTCTTTCCTTAATATCTCTCGATCCGTTCAACGAAATCGAAAAATTCCAAAAGCAAAAGTGTAGATCTCGACGAGATCTTCGAATCCATACGGTTGATCTATGCTATTACGTCATGGATTCGCCAGAATCTGGGTTGGAAGCATGCACATATTTTGGGTTCTTGCGTGCAAATGGAGGCAGCGGCATCGACCAAATTATGGGCGTTGGTGGCTCTCAAGTTGGCGCACGTGATGGAGTATGCTGATCGACGTCCAGTCGACGAAATTTGCATGCGTGTGGAAGAATTGGACGCGCGTGATGGGTTCAGGAACGTGTACGTGAGGGAGAAGATGGTAACATGGTTTTTTTTCTTATTATTTATTTATTTTATAATAATATAAATCGTATAACTTCTAATATCAATAACTTTTGCATACGAGCTCGGATCGACGCGCGGTTTTCTCCGTTGCGTTCGTATCGAAATTCCGGACAACATGGAGCTAGTTTGGTCGAGTTCTGAGACTGTTCAAATTTGGGCCTTTATTTGGATTTTAAATTGTCGATAAATCAAAGGTGAGTGTTTATACGCTCACAATTGACTAAAATAATTTTTTTGTTAGTTAAATTTATATTCTGAAGTGATATGAAATTTATTGGCTGTTGTTTGGTAGGTTTAATTGTCATTTAATTTGAATATGAATTAATTGATAGGATTTAAATTGACCGTTAAATAAATTTAAATTTAATTGGCAGCATATTACTCGATATGGTAAAAATTGGAATTTGTGAATGTTATTGGCTTTATGGTTGATTGGTTGTGATGGATGCTATTGGTTGATATTTGGATGTTTATTTATGTTAATATATCATATATGTTATTTATAGTGTATAAAACAGTAAATTGAATTATTTCGAATAATTAAGAAATAGGTTGAAATGATATATACCTATGACATCTATTTGGATTGAAATGATATATATCCATCCTTGAAATTAAATTGAAATAATTATCCACTTGGCCATAGGTTAGAAAATTATATACGGACACCGGGTTGGTTAAATTAAGTTATTATTATTTTGATGAATTGATTTTAAGAATAAAATCCAATTTATGGAAATTGAATTATTTTGAGTTGGAGCTTGAACTGTTGGAATTTAAACTTGATAAACGAAATTGTTTAATTAATCAAAGTTTAGATTTTTAAGTTAAAAATTGAAATACGGCGTAAATTTTTGAAAGTTGATTTGTTTTAAAAGATTAGACTTTTATTCGAACTTGAATATTTATAAAAAAAAAGATATGAAATGATATTTCAAGTTTGAGTTTGGAATTGAAAATTTGGATTTAAAATTTGGTATTGAAAGTAAATTTGATTTATGTGTTTTGAATCGGTATTTTGGAAATTGAACTCGAAATGGATATAAATAGAAATGGTTTTTATTTGAAGTTGGAATTTAAATTAATTTGAAATTGGAATTAGTTTTAAATTGGAATTAAAATTAATTGGAATTTGAATTGAAACTAATTTGGAATTGGGATTGAAATTTATTTGGAATCGAAGTAAAATTCGACTTGAAAGTGGAATTGAATCGATTAAATCGAAATGAAAAATTTGAACGGATTTGAATCGGAAAATTTGGGAAGTGAACCGGTTTAACTTTGAATCTATTTTTAAATGAATTATTTTAGTATAAACGGTTTAAAAATCTATATTCTTTCAATATTCAAATTATTTTGACTTTTCAAACTATTTCACTATATAAACCATTTTTATTACTCAAACTATTTTCTATTAAATTATTTTAACTATTTAATTATTTTAAAAACTATTTAAACCTATTTTCTAAAATTCAAACTGGTTAAAGGGTAAATTGTTTATATTTAAATCTTGGATTTAAATACGAACTAGATTAAAGTGAAGATTAGAACCTAAATTGAATTCGAATCAAATTTCGGAAGTGAAATCGATTTATTGGACAAAATTGATAATTTTGAATATATGATAATTTCGAATGGATTTGATTTTAAAGCGAATATATGATGATTTCGAAATGGATTTGATTTTGAAACGAATATCATATTTTGATATCAAGTGCAAATTGTTTTCGAAATATAAAAGAACCAACCGGTGTGTAAAATGACGATTGGTTGTTAAAGAGACCGGGGCCTCTTATTGAAATACTCTCTTTCAATATTGGAACCACTTTGACAACTGTGTACACGGTGGATGATATCCAGAATGTAGTGGTTGAATTGGCGACGTTTACTGGAATGAAGTAAGAGAACGATGATGGATAGCCTTGACATTCGTGTCATAATTAAAATGACTAAAATAGGAGCCTATGTCTGGCCATTGAGGTTAGCTACCTCTAGCGACGTTGATCCCTCGTATTACTATTGTGATTTCGTATTCGATGGGTGCACCTTTTTGTCGGTTGGATTGATTGTCACGGTCGGCCATGGACGGGTTACGACCAGCCAGAAAGGGTAAACTGGTAGAATCCTACCTTGGGCATTGCCTCACGTGCCTTGTCATATTTATCCCTATACGAGCCCATTACGACTTTGGTTTAAAAGTGTAAAATGTGTTAAGGTGGATCAATGTAAAGCCTTAACGCTATTTTGATATTTATTTTACTGATAGACATTATCTATTATAGCGTACACTATTATATATAATAGTTTAACGGATCCTTAGGAGATGGAAAATCCCGTAACATCTCTTAAGTTATTGCACTCATATTTGTGATATTGATTTGACTTACATAAGAGTATTTTAGTCCTGACTCGAGTGTTTTGTCTTTTCATTACGCTCGGGTCAGCCCTGAGTTTTTTCAGCATATTGAAGACTATTCTCTGGAGGACGAAGACGGAGTTTTGGTATATTACTATTATTATTATCTCATGTATCATGCTATTTTGTTGTATTGATTATGTATCCTTAATGTATATATATAGCTCTGATAAATGCGTACAGATTATAATTAAATGTATAGTAAACAGCTTCATGAACTGTTATTTGATTATTATATTTTATCGTTTCTACTGTGAGATTATGTGTTTGTTTTCTTCTTCTTTTCTTATTTTTCTTATTTAACCCTAATTGATTATCTATGTTTCGGATTATTTAAGTCAGACATGTGTGGATTATTGTTGATTTAAACATTCTGAAATGTGGGTCGTCACAGAAACTAATATATCATTTTAAATGTTCCTAGTCAAGATGCATCGAGATTGGATATCGATGTATCCGTTGAAACTAGAGTACGTAACGCTCTCAAAATGTCGGGCAGTATATTACTTATGACTACTGAGGGCACCAAGGGGTTGTGTACTAATAGTTATTGGATAACTATGGAATGACTCAACCGGTAGTTTTTTGTTGGTTAATATAACTAAGGTCAATCAGAAATATCGATGTGAAAAATTTACACAGTTTTTTTGACTTGAGAATACTGTGAATCTTCAATGAAAGCTCCGCTTTGATTATAGTCAAATCATGGCATAATGTCCATTGAGTTACTATCGTTGGGTCGAGTGAAAGTATTGGAAGTGAAGCACTGTTCAAGAGAGGATTCGTCTCCTCAGTTATATGGGGTTAGCATCATGGTCAACTCAAGTCAACCCAAAGTCAAAATCTCTGACCAGAGTAGTTTTGTTGATAATAACTGTTATTATTGAATCAAGAACTTTGTGTTTGGATGATAGAATTGAATGTGGATGATGCTGGAATTTTGACCATTACCAAATTCAGCAAGTCCAAAGTGATAGTTTTGATGAATAGAATTGGGGTAAATAATTATCACAACTAAGTAACGCTTATTAAATTAAAATGAGAATTTCTAAAAAGGAGTAAGTGATTAATTTGGCCATAATTTCACTCAACCTGCTAAGTGAAGTGTGAATGTTAACGTCGAATAGTTCGATGTTAATCGCTGATCGAATTTTCACCCAAGAGTCACACAACTGAAACGATGAATTCTCTTTAGACCAAACAATTTAATTAGTTTATAATTATTATAAATTAATTAAATAAATTAATATATGAAATATTAATTATGAATTTTGAATGTGATTTGAGAGATAAAATTGTTGCATATATTTATACAAGTTATGAATTTATTGATCGATATGAGATATCGATAACAAAATATGTTATATTTAATTGTACATATTTAGTTTGGGTTAAATAGGCTCACAACCCATGAGATTTGGAGAGGATGGGCATTGGTTTGGAGAAAGGTAAGGGTGGCTACAACATATGTGATTAGGTTTTGAGATGTGTGGTTGAGATCATTGTTTGCTCTCTTGTCCTATCCATATAAAAGCAAATCTCAAAACCCTAATTAGAAGCTAATTCATTTTTAAGCTGCCACTTTCTTCTTCCTCTTCCTCATTTTAATGGCAGCAATTTTCCTCTAAAATCAACCCTAAAATTTTCAAATCTAATTCAAAATTGAAAATACTAATTTATAGTAAAAGGTCTCTGATCCCGGATTAGCAACCTAATAGATTGTGAATTATTCTTAGAAGAGAAAGCATTGTTCAACGTCCACTCAAAGTGTAACAACCCGGATATTTTACGATTATATATTTAAATGTTTTGTTTAAATATAGCATCGTTTGTTGAATTTAAAGTCCGAAATGTTACTTTTTGTAAACAATCGAATCCGGACTCGAGACCACTTCCATTGAGTTCAAAACGACCTTTACAACTTTTTTGAGTATAAACATCGATATGTTTGGAGTTGCTTAGGATTTTTGTATTTTCATTTGGGCTTTGGGTTGTGTTTTAGCCCACTAACCCAACAAGGTACCTCAACTCCTCTACCTAATAACTCCCACTCCACTCCTCTTCATTCATTCATAACATTTCCTAAAACTCAAGCTAAATGAAAGAATGGGGGAAAAGATGGGAAATTAAAATTCCTAAGCCCTAGTTTTCTTAGGAAATTCAAGTTCTAGTTCTAAAACCATGGAGAAGCTTAGGTAAGCATCCTGTTTATCTTCTCCATCTCAATCCCTCTTCAATTTTTAGAATTTCCTATAACCTAACTTAGGAAAAACTTTGCATTTGATAATAGATTGAAGACTCTAGTGGTGAAGTGAAGAGGAGTTGGTCTTGCTTTGTTTTAGAGCTTCTCATTTCTTTGTTTTTGAGTTTAAAAGTGAGTTTTTGAACTCACGTCTATGTCTATACCTTTGAGAGTTGTTAGGTATGAATTCCTAACATTCATATCATGTTCATTTGCTTTTGATTTGAATTGATTTGGTGAATTTTCCAAATTTTGGTATTTTGAAGTCACAATCTATGAAAATCCTACTGTGGATGTTTGGACATGTTGTTTAGAGTGTATTGATGAGTCTATAGGGCTGGGTTGTCGCTTGGCATAAACCCCCAGCCATCGTTACTCATCCGATCGCTTCCGAACCGAATTGGCCATTAATGGCCTAGGCAAAATTTGCCCTAAGCTTCAGCTCAGACGTCTGGTAAAACGATCAGACATCTGAGGCAAAGGAACAAACGTTCCAGATCTTAAGCTCAAACATCTGAGTGGTCTAGAAAAAATTCCAGACCTACAGCTCAGACGTCTGGGGACACCACCAGACGTCTGGCGCTGTTAAAATCTAGCACTTTGCCTGTTTTTATGCGAATTTCCATTTTTATCGATTTTCCGGTTGGTTGTTGTCATTTATTATCGGCTTTGATGACTTCTTTTCTGGATTTTTGGGAATATCCATTTGATGGATTTGATATCGATTTCTATGGATTTGTTTCACGTCATCGAATGTGAATTTTTTGTGATAGATTGTTTTTACAATCGTTTCTGTGGTTTGTCACTTTAAAATACAAAGGTTTCTATACTAGTAGTAAATACTCAAACACTTTCACAAAAAATGATTTCAACACTACTTTTAAATACAAAGCTCATTTAAAAAAACCGTTTTCCAATATATTAGTATATACAAACCTTTACCTCATTCGTACGAGAAAATCCAATTAAACGACTTAGCAAAACAAGTGGTATGAAACACTTGCGTTCACTTCATCGGTTAATTCTTAGACTTGTTCGATTGAAACCTTGTGACAATTTTTGAGTGGAAATCTACAATTTGTTCGTAAATATTTAAGTTAAGTCAGTGGTTATGGGACATGAAGCTAAACTCATATATTTGCTAGCTTGGTGTAATTTACACTTTTATTGATCTATGATGATCATTTTGTGGTTTAGATTAGCAATATGCGATGTCTCTTTGTCCGCATGGGGGACGGTATCCCGTTTTGTGGAGTTTCGTCTCATTTATATGGGCTAGCGACCCATGGCTTTTTATGGAGTTCGGTTCATCGGGCGTACCGTTGTACTACGTCGTTGCACCGGCTCTATGGATTAGCGACTCATGGGATAGCGTCCCGATTGTGATTCACGTGTTGGTGAGTTTTCATGCTCACGTTTATGATAGGCCTCTCCCCTTTTTTTATGATTTCTGGATTTCTAGTTGATGATTTAATGAATTTGTGTTTCACCAATTTTTGTGGTTTGCATTGATAAGCTCTATCAATATTTTTGATGTGGTGAATAAACTAAAGAATATGACATTCTTTTTGGTGTTTGAGAAAATTTTAGATAATGTATGATTTTTGTTGTTATCATATATATTTGTGATATCTCTTATCCTACCTTATCTTACATGATATTCATAGCTAGACTAATCCGTTAATTTTTCTTCTTAAATAATACTCGGGTCAGACCGAAGTGTTTCAGGTGCTTCCACTTGACTTATTAGCAGGGACTAGCTCCTGACTTTTGGCTAACTAATTTAGCTTAGTAGTTTTGTTTTTATACATTCGCGATAAAGACTCCTTAATGTATACATATTCGTTTGTCTAGCACTTGTACCTATTCTTTTGTGATGTAGTGGATCTTGTATGACCACTACTTTGATGTACACTTCTATGTGTTATATTCATATATGTTTCCGCCTTAGTGATATGAATATCTATGACTGATTTATGTTATGCTTATTTTATATTTGTTTCCGAAGGCCACATAGCCACTGTGTAGTAGCTTTGAGTTTGTATTTGATATGTCAGATTTCCTCTTGAAATGAAATGCATGACATACTATCTGACATATCGGTACTCGCACAAAGCAATTACATAGATGGTCGCTCCTCAACAGCCTTATTCTTCGTACTAATTGATGGCATTACCCAGTAGTGTCCTTGGTTAGTGTGAGTATAGAGTTGGGGCATCACACAAAGGCTTCATTAGAAGGTGCACTTTTATTTATTATCATTTTTATTTATTTTAAATTTATCATATAAAAGTTGATTTACATCGAAATCCTCTGTTTGTATTCAGATCTGTTTATTGTTTAGATTAAGTGAGATTTTTGTGGGTACATGTGTTTGTTACAATTAGATTGGTTATGTGCTTGTTATAATATTTTGTTTATTAATTTATTGTTGAATTAATTTTTTGAAAAAAAAGGTTTTAATTTGTGATTTATATTATATTATATATATATAGACTAAATGTATAAAGATTTGCAAATTATGAATATGTATAAGTGTATATGTGTTTATATATCGTATATATTTAATCTTGGAATTTTCTTATGATGTTTTGTACCTATTATGAATCATAAAATATAAAATATTTTATTAAATATGCATATACATATTTCATTATTATTTAATGATTTTGTGAATTGTTTATTATGAATAAAATAATTAATGATTCAAATTTTCAATTTTATATTTTTATATTTGCTGCACCTTGTAATAAGACTATAATAAAATTTTGAGTTTTTTTTAAACTTAATTTATTATTTTTTTAAATTAATTTAATTTCGTCCTATAATTAGTTACTTAATTAAAAATATAATTTCAATTGATAAAATTCTAGAAATTAATCTTAAGGCTTAAATATCTATCTTAAACCTTCAAAAAAAGTTTTAGATTTTTATAACTTAATTTATTAATTATTTGAATTAATCTATTTTCGAAATGCAATTAATTATTTAAATAAAAATATAATTTCAGTTGAGAAAATTTCAAAAAAAAATTCTATACACAAAATATGTCTCGGATTACTTCAAAAAAAAATTATAATTTTTCAACTTGATTTCTTATTTTTGGGGATCAATTTGATTATGGGCTATTATCAATTATTTAATAATAAATATTATTTAATTGTAAAAACTTCATAAATTAATCTCAAGCCTAAAATGTGTTCCAAATTTTTCTACAATTTAAAAAACTCATATTATTATCATATAATTATTTGACATTAATTTGTTAGGGCAGAAACTGTTTTATTCAATAAATTATATATGTTTGTATGTATGTATGTATGTATGTAGGTATTTAAGTATGTATGTATAGACACACATACACACATATATATTAGTATTTTGTTTTGACATATTATACAGGCGTATATTTGGACAAATTATAGTACACACAAAATGAGCACATTATACCCTTCAAGGATTATGATGTTACACATGCATAAACATATATATGTATATGATACATATTTATATATATGTATACTTGTATAAATAAATAAATTTAATTAAATAAATCTCAAACTACAAATTGTACCGTTAGAATATATATGGACATAGTAATAAATATTGCCATGAATAAATTATTAATAATTACATTTAATGAATCAATCAATACAAATTAAAGAGAGAAAATGAAAGCTTTCTCTCTCCATTTATACAGTTAATGCTCTCAATTAATTCTTGTTTTAGGGAAAGAAATGAAAGGTTTCCTTCCCTATACATTAACACTTATAAATAAATGTTAGGTGTATTTGATACTATACATTTGAAATTAAACTTATTTAAACTTCCCTTTGACTATTTTAAATAGAATACAAGATTTTATTTAAACCAAATTTAGAAAAGTTCTAAATGAAATTTAGACTTCGTAGGCCCATTAAAGATCCAAAATGGTAAAAATTTTGAAATTCACATACCCACTATGGCCTGGCTCAGTTCCTTCAATGGTATAAGAGCCTAATAGCTTATGCGGTCTAAATTAGTCATGTTAGGGCTAACTAATTAAATTTTCCCACTAAGTACAGTGTTTAGAAAGGTAATGTCTAAGCTTGGAATTGGGTAATCAAGTACCATGTCCTACCTGATTACCAGCCTGGCCTGAAAGGTGAGTGAGTCCAAAGGTTGCCCCTAATAGAAAAGGCCCAATTTGAATTGGACCTTGGGCTAGTTTTCAAAATTGTTTTGAAAATTAAAATAAAAACATGTTTATTATAAAAGTCATAATACAACATAAGTTTTCAAAATGTTTGAAAGGATAACGATATTTTCAAAAATGTTTGAAAATATTTATATATTAATTTCAAATTTTAAAATTTATTAGTAAGATTAATAAAATGAATTAATTAAATATGTTAATTAATTAAAACATATAAGCATACATTATATATGTTGATATATGTTATGTTATTGTAAAATGTTTAGGATAACATAAGTTTACTTGTATGTATTAAGATAAATTTTGAAATTCAGAATCATTTAATTGGATAAATTAATTAAAGGTTAATTAATTAAATAAAATACACATATATAAGATATATGTGGGTTATACTATAAAGGTTATAGTGTGCACTATAAAGATTATAGTAGATATGTCCAATATAAATGTTATATTGAATTATAATATAAAATTAATTAAAGAGTTAATTAATTAAAATTAATTAATGAGTTAATTAGTTAAAATTAATTAAATATGATTTAATTAATATAATATTATACATAAGATTATTATACAAGTTAACTAAGTTATAAAAGCTATATAATGATTCAGCTTATGTAATATGAATGTATAACAAAAGGTGGAACTTTAAAGAAACCCTAATAGACTTAAGGAATAAATACATACGTAAATGTACATATACCATGATTTTTGATGTATTTGACACTTGAATCATGAGAGTATTTCATAAGAAACAGATTATTCCATAATTCGATATCACTCGATATAATATATTGAAGATTATGAATCTTTAATATAAGTTATCCTACATCATTTATATATTAATAGATTACTCACGTACACCTTAGTTGTTGAGCTTTCCTCAAGCTAGGGATGTTATGTGTAGTACTATTAATATATTGAATTGACAAGGTAAGATAACCCCATGTATTTTTTAAGCTTTCCCTAAGGTACGTGCATTATACTTAGACCATCGCGAAATGATAGGTCCGAGTGAATAGTCCCACTTTACTTGTTGAGATTTACTCAAGGTAAAGGCGGGATTAGAATGAGGTACCAATGGTTAGGAGTTGTATGTGATACAACCGATAAAGAGTTATCCGTTGTATGGGATAGAGAGAGTGAATAGTCATTTTTTCTTCATAAAGAAACAACGGAAACGATAATTGCAATAATAGTGATTGATACTAAACATTGGAATGAGGAATATGATTTCTATTCCGAAATGTATTTTCATATTTAAAGTTGTTTTCTATGAGATTTGTTTCTTTGAGTTCAAGATATTTGATCAAAGAACTCTCCATGGTAAACTAGTTGTAGTATATGAAATAAACAAATCTATATCAAATGAATGATGGACCTCCGAATTTAGTACGCTATTATAATAATGGCGAAAATAGTGGGAGCATGTCATATAGCACTTATTGATTGCATCAAATTACGAAAATTGTTTTCGTAAAACATACCGAATATTATTTATGAAATAATGACTATTTTTGGTTATCGATTGAAAAAATAGACATGGCTATATTTCAACGAATATTATGAATATTCATTATGAAATAAAACTATAATGTGGTATTTTTTTCATAACAAAAGTGATGCATTGGAAAATACAGAAGTATCTAATATTATTTCACTACAAGAAATTTTATTTTTTGTAGCGCTCAAAAAACGCTACAAAAACTTTTGGTGGCGTTTTGATAAACGCCGCAAGAAAACATGCGACTAAAAATCCATGATTTTTTGTTGCATTTATTTTAATGCCACTATAAATGCATTTTTGGCAGCGTTTTTCAAACGCCACCATAAATCTTTTTGTAGCGTTTAAAAAACGCCACCAAAAGATTTTTTGGCGCTACTAATAGAATTTCCAACTTTACCCCTATTTTACGGTTGCATTTAGTCAACGCCACTATATATATTTCGGTAGCGTTTTTGAAACGCTACTAAAAGTTGTTTATTATTTTACACCATTTTTTCATGCTATTATTTCCTGTTAATGGTCTATTTTGGTTCTATTATATCAAACAACAATCACTCACATAATCATCATATTCAAATAAGTTAAAAAACACATTAACCATATAATCAAATAAAATATCCATAACCATTCCAATACAATAGTTTTTCGACAAAATGACCTAACTCACATACAATAACCATTTGTATACAAATTTACACATAGGGTACTAATAAATGTTATATCTAACTAGTGCTAACAAAACGTTTGATTACCCATAATTCTTTGTTGCATACACAAGTGAAAGCTAGCATCATCAAGTCCAAATTTGCTCTCTTCAAAAGTCCGATGCCTACACAAGTGAAAGCACAACAGATAGTCAAACAATTATGTTAACTCGTAGGACTTCAAATATGAGATCAAACATCTACAACATTATATAAGTATATCCCACTATAAATGATGTCATATAAATTATCAAAGTTATAAAAAAATGAAATAAAGTCCTTTCTGGAGCTTAAATAGTAGGAATCAATTTTGCACACTTACGAACCCTCCTTTGATAGAATGGTGAATCCAACAACCTGAGCAAGAAAAAAATGACAATGTAAGCACCTAAATTCATAATACTTTTGTAAATTGTAATTTAATGCATAATATGTAAAGCAATTAGTTAACAGTAAAGCAATTAGTTAACAGTTTAGTTGAAGGTACTAAAATTTTAAGTTTTAAATTTAATTCAATTTAAAGTTCTAAGTTAATTTAAAGTTTAAAATTAAAGTTAATTTCAAATTAGAGTTAATTTAAAGTTAATTTAAAGTAAAATTAAAGTTAATTTAAAGTTTTAAGTTTAAACTTTTAAAAGTTAATTTAATTTTTAAAAGTTAATTTATTTTATATGTTTTAAGTTTTAAATAAATTAAATTATAAGCTTTGATTTTTTAAGTTTTAAAAGTTAATTTAAAAGTTTTAAGTTTCAAGTTTTAAAATTTGAACACAACAATTAGATATGATATCTAAAGAGATTTTAGTTGTTTGAAATTTGAATCACTTGTAAAATATAAGATACAGTATTCTTATACTAACATAACATATATACCTGAGCGGCTTTGCAAAGCATAAGGGATATGCCACCTGCTCCATGAGACCACTGCACTAAAAGATCGTTCTTACTGCCCTCACTTGAAGGGTAGTTCCCACCATGTCCATACTAACATAGACCATGGCTGTATTGAAGTCAACAGAAGTAGATACATACAGAGTCATAGACTGAAAGTTATGCGAAGAACTCACAAGGTAGACAAATCCTTCCAAAGCTTCAACAATCTCTTGGGCTCTCTAACTAGAGATGCTGACCTACTTTTTGGGCTTCTGCTACCGTCAGGTGAAGGGCTTCTGTATTTTCTAGATTTTGGCAGAGGGCTTCTTGACTGTCAGGTGAAGCAAGCAACCTCATCACTTCCTCCTCAATCCATACATTCGACCACACTATTCGCTCCACGCACTTTCATCCTCCCCTTCACAAACACAGTAACCACAAACAACTCCTACACCACCCAACTGACAAGTTTTATCACCAACTCAACCCCACGCATACTTCATCTTCTACTCCTCCACCATTCTTCTCCTTTTACTCCTGCACATTCAACTTTCATCTCCAATCTTGAAACTGCACATTCATACTACTTTTTTTCATTTTCAGTAATTATTTATATATAAAAACTGCAAAAATCCTTGGTTGATACCAATTGTTTAACACCGCCAAATCTTGAAACCAAAACCAGTAATAAATATCAAAAGCACTGAAAAAAGCCATGGTTCCTAAAATTCAAGTTCTAATATGAATTCCTTCACTATATAGTTTATTTGACCGTCCAAACATAGATCTTCAAGGTCAGATAACACATAAGCATAATTAGCCTAACTAAAGTCAAAAACACAAAAGTCCTTTTATGATTGTAGCATAGTTTTAACATTCGACACTAAAACACTAACCATGAAGATTGCAGAATAGAAATGTTTGTTCATAACAGGTTTTTGCAAGTGGAAGAAAATTACCTCCATAGATTGAACAATGAAGCATATAAGCGTGTGCTTATGCATATCTTCACAATGAGAATTTGTTACGGGGAAGCTAATATAGGCCCCATAACATGAGACAAAGACACCTTTTCCAAAAATAAGTTCACACACACATGAACATATATATACATATACATACTTACATACAGACGTGTGTACACACACACAACACACATACACAATTTCGTTCGAGTTTTAGTTTCTAGTGTCAAGTTTTAGTTTTGGAATATTGTGTATCTAAAGTGTCAACATCCATCCAGAAGTTCATTAATATGCATACATACATATACAAAAATTAAGTGAGTGATAATAGGCTGTTTGTGCAAAGTAAGTGAGTGATAATAGGCTGTTTGTGTAAAGTAAGTGTCTGCATTTGACTGATTAACAGTTTTGCAATAAACAAAATTATCCTATTATCTAATTGCAACTGTTTGTGTAATGCATGTACAGATTGCTTTACCTTTGAACACCATCCAGAAGTTCTTGGTTATTAGCATCGTATTTGAGCCACTTGGAAGATTTATTGAGAATTTTTTATTTCAGCTGATCTATACGTGACATTTGTTGAATGGGAGGCACACCCATTACCGACTGTGGTCCAAATTTTCCATCCCTTTTATCTTCTATCTTATGCTGTGTCTGCATACCAAAGAAAAAGGTCATATCACTGATTGCTGTACAGTATTTTATTGCATGCAATAATTTAAAAGCGGTAAATTTTACCTGCATACATGCACAGACCCTGAGTTAAAAAGAAACGTGGATAGGTAAGAACGAGAATGTTGTGGAATTATAAATTTTAGAATGGTGATATGGAGGACAAATAGCTTACGAGCAGTAAACCATATCAGATAAGCAAGAGAGAATCTGAGAAGCTTCCGAGAGTTCTTCGCTTCCCACTATCATTGCAACTAAGGAGAATATACACGCCACTTGGCTCAAGCAAAACATGCATCCCTGTAACAGTATCAAGAGATGAAACATAATTTATTATATTAATCAGCATTTAATAGAAATTTATGCAATGATCGAGTACGATGATGCAGTTGTCGCATTTGGTGGTTATGTTGAACTCGTCTTGCAACATGAACTTGGTGGAAGCTACTGAATTACAAAAACACAAGAAAACCTGCAAACATAAAAGTCGAGTACTAATTCAAAAGAGAAACATGTATACGTTTATAAATGTATTTGGAAAACAAAAGGCCACAACTAACAATCAATCAATCACTTGTTATTTTCATTCAAATAGCACAAATGTCAAATGAAATTAGCAACTAGTCCATCTCCAATTCCATCAATGTTAAAAAACTACATTTTATGATACATTGTCATTTCTCCTCACAATTCTACACAACTTTCTTCCCACTGAACACCAATTCAATTGAAATGAACAACAGCATGTTTCTGGAAAACCATCATATTATTTTTGTTCCATCAGTTTTGTTAAAACCACCGTAAATTAGAAGTATTTTTTTATTGCAATTATAAATGATGTTAGATAAGTATTATTTTGCTTCATATATCAAGTAACTAAACGGAATATGGCTACCATTTCAGACTTTGTTGAACAATGTATGATTATTATATGATTTTGAATCATATGATACTTGTTAATTATATCTCAAACAATAAAGGGCTATGCACCCAATTAGTGGGAGCATCATAAGAGTTGATGACTCTTCGGATTGATACATATAGATGTATGCAATCGTAATTCTATGAATACAAAAAAGGTTCTACATACTTCATCATATTCATCGATGAGTAATCACAGACATGGACATGTGTATTTGATACACATGTAGTGTGTCTATGGTAAACTCATTGAAGATAAAACAGAAGTAAAAATAACATGTGATAGAAATGATTCGATTTGATCGAATATGTGAGTATATTGGAAAGGTTCCACATGTACCTAAAATGAATAAAGATTCAGTCTCAAAATAACTCCCTCATGTGATGCACAATAATGCATCGATATGGAGTAATCAAACTTGGTTGAAAAATGTACGATTAATTGTGAGTGAAGTTGCTTTAGTTTCTTTCTATAAGGTAATGTAGTTAAGAGTAGTACACAATGTTAATATTATTTCATCTGAATAACAATTTACAAAATCTTACAAGATAAGGGTTTATTAGAAACTCCAACATATCCTACGCCAAGAATTTGGCAGGTTATGCAAGTCGAAAGATTGCACGTAATAAATGTTTATGAGGGATCTTGTATGAATCTCCCCAAAAGGATTTTGGAGGATAGTCATTGAATGACATATTTATGTTTTGAACATAATTATTGTAACTAAAACCAAATTTGTGTTATAAATAAAGAAATTCATAAAGCGTTTATGAATCATTATTCTACTTACACCGAGAAATAGTTGTTGTTTTAAGATATACCAACTTCATTGTTAAGGAATTTCTTTGATAAATTATTGGTAGTTAAATGGAATTGGATACGATCCATAAATAGAACTGATTATATGAGATGAAATGAAATTAACTAACCTAAATGAACACATAGCATTAGAATGTCTAATAAATATTCTCGCACATCGAAGAGAAACTATGAGTTTCTTATTAATGTTGAAATTATATAATCGTCGGTTGTTTAATTAAACCATTAAGAGTGTTGACTCTATATGGTATGACGTGCAAATCCAAAAGAATTCCAAGTACGCTATCAAAATATGATTTTTGTGGTCGTAACCAAAGGGATGTGATCCATCGGCTGAGATTGTGCCTTTATGAGAAAGACTAATACAGTTGGAATTCAGTGAGCAATGTTGATAAGAATAATATCGCAAATTTCAATTATTGAAATTAGCATAATAGATTCGGTATTCAAGATGCTCAAGTTAATTCGGATTTACTCACAAAATTATTGCTTGATAAGACTTAGTGTTTTGGTACATATGTATTGAAACAGAAAATTTTAAATAACGATAGAGTAAGCTGTTTACACATATTAACCAAAAATGTCTCGAAGTCAGTGGGAGCGATATTGAGTTTGTGAGTTTTTGGATATGATCCAAGAAATGGTATGAAAGTATCATTTTATAAGCATCGAGATTAAATAAGTATTTTGATAGAAATCATATAGTTTTATTTTCAATCAAAGTGCAGAGGAAGCGTGTGTTCATAAGAAAGAACGTTAAAATGTACATTGATATTTCTAAACTGTAAGTAAACAACACATTATTGATTTTAACGGTGTACTTGTGTTGAAATCAACCTTGGTTGTTTTAATACTCAACTTTGTATTGTAAATGATGTCTTTTACAGTGAGTATAAAAGATATTGGGAATGCCCCAAATCGATATGTAAATACACTTTCTTAATTTGTTTAATACGGAACATGTGAGTTTCTTATGCATTGGCAATAGAAATTATCATACATGTTATATTGGTTACGATATTGTGTTTTTTATGTATTTGATATATGAAGCAAATATCAAATCCAAATTGATATCACTAAATAGTTGTTTGAAGTGTTCTTGTGTATTTATGAAATATTAGGGAATTGTTTATAGAAACAAAAACTCCTTATGAAAGAGTGTTCGGACTCAAACATCATAAGTGATATTGAGTATAATATGTCAATAATAAATTCAATTTACTTCATTAATAAATTACTTGGCCGAAAACAAATAATCTTTTAACATTTTATTTTATTTAATATTATTTAAATCAATTTACTTCATTAGTAAATTATGTTAATTCGACAATGTTATAATTTATTTTTATTTAAAAAATTATATTATCAGTAGATAAGATCTCGGTCAAAAAAAATATTTTTCCTATATTTAAAAATTAATTGTTTAAAATGGCCAAAAATAAATAAATTTAAGCCAAAAAAAATGTGAAGATTCTTTCAAACCATAAACTATCAGTTTCGACTTTCTAGGATTTTATAATTTGAAATAAAATTTTCGAAATAAAATTTTATTAATATGTTACTAATTTTTGAATGAATATTTAGTTAAAAACGAATTTTAAAAAAATTTGAGTTGTGAATATGACCTAGAAATAGTTTCTTATCTTGAATAATTTTATTAATTAATACATATATCTATATTATATATTTATTTATTTATTTATATGTGTGTGCGTGTGGCTATATATCAAAAAAATTACTTAATTATTATATATATGTATACACATATTATTCACGGCTTATAAAATATAAATATATATTTTAGTATTTAAAATAACTTATATATATTTAAATTAATATATTTAATAATATTTATATGCATAATATTAATATTTTATTTATAAGATGATATATATACAGATATTTATTAATATATTTTAAATATTACATATAAAATTATTTAAACTAACTTAACACACACACACATATATATAATATTTATATAAAATAACAATTTATATACATACATATATTTGGACAACATATACTTGCATACTGGATGAGCTAACATGTCTGTTACGATGTAAATCCCAACATCTATACAAGGGTATGTTACACCTTGCACGAGTTGATATGTTACACATGCGCACACACATATATGTGTGTATAATACACACACACACACACACACATATATATATATATATATATATATATATTAAACAAAAAAACTATATAATTCGTAAGTTTAAATAAAATAAAAGATTTTATTTAAATAATAATTAGAACTATTTAAATGAATTAGACTTCATGGGCCCAATACAGATCCAATAAGGGAATTTTTTGAAATTTTACCCATAACTTCCGCTGTGGGCTGGCCCCATTCCAACAATTGTATTATAGTCCAATAGCCAATGCGGTCTAATTAGTCATGTTAGGGTTAACTAATTATGTTCACAGCCTGGATAGTAGGCTGTCTAGAAAAGTAGTGTCTAGGATTGAGTTTGGGTACGCTACCCTATTTGGCACCGACCTAGCCTACACGGTTATATGAGCCCAAAGGTTGCCCCTAACAGAAGAGGCCCGATTTGAATTAGGCCTTGGGATAATTTTCAAAATTGTTTGAAAATTAAAAATATAAGATTTTAAATTTAGAAGTTAAATTTAAAATAAGGTACAAATATACCATAAAGGTTATATATAATTAAACTTTTCTAAATGTTTGAAAACTAATAAATTAATTTCGGAATTTATAAAATTTATTAATGAGGATTTTATTTTATTAATTAAATAAGTTAATTTATTGATTAATATACACATGTGTTATATATTATGACATATGTTATGTTGTTTTGAAATCTTAAAGTAACATAAGTATACATGTATGTATATGAAATGAATATCGAAATTAATACAATTTAATTAAAATTGTTTAATTAAACAAATTAATTAAAGTTTAATTAATTAAATAAATAAATTAAAAGGTTAATTAATTAAATAATACACCCATATATATGATATATGTGATATACTATAAAGGTTATAGTATATAATAAATATTAAATATAAATGTTATACAAAATTAATTAAATAAGATTTAATTAATATCATAATATACATAAGACTATTATATAAATAATATAAAATATAAAAGTTATTTAATAATAAACCTGATATCCTGTCGTGGGTTAACTAAACCCTAGACTATATTGCCTACTCTGTTCTCCATCATTTCCGATGTCGAAGCTATGTTCGGCATTTCTTACACGAGTCTTCATCACTCGAATAGTACACAAATTCCCAATTGGAATCTAACATCTCGAAGATATCATGAACCTATACATCGATTTGAGCATCTTGAACAGATCTCGAATCTCCACGTTGATCCCTACATAAGTTCGACTATATAGCATTCCACTTCACAACCACTTCCAAAACATAGAACCCATATATCAATTTTGAAGTGGTACTCGATAAGAAAAACACTTACCAATCCTGATCTCTTCAATACTAAATCGATGAATTTCCGGTTAACTCAATTCTGGTTCTTTTAGAAGTAAGAAAATAATATATAAAGAGGAGTCCTCTATGAGGGATCTTGTATATATAAGTTCTTAAAGTTAGAGACATTTGAAACCAATGCTCCTCCCTGGGGGTTCTCAAATCATATGAAACCATGAAGCTTTAGATGCTTCCAAAGTTAATTTGGTCAAGTTCAATCGTCAACTAATCGACTATCAAGTTCAAAATAAACGATCGGATATGGAAACCATGTGTCGTATACTTATCATGTTTTCGAACTTTTCAACTCACACTATCTCTTGTCAAGAGTAAAGCCGGGTAAATTAGAGCACTGGTTGCATCAAAGCCTTGTTTAGACAATTCATTCTTAACTCTCACTGATAGGCAAGCCTACTTCATCGCTTTAAGTGCTAAGTACACAACTAAGTGCTTTCCATAAATGAGTAAACACACAAAGCACGATCAAGTCACACAAAGCACGATTAAGTCACGTAAGCTACTTCTAAACCCCTTTTTATTTAATTAATATTTTTATTAATTAAAACCACT
The DNA here is from genome assembly GCA_030737815.1 of Allium fistulosum. Taxonomy (NCBI): domain Eukaryota; kingdom Viridiplantae; phylum Streptophyta; class Magnoliopsida; order Asparagales; family Amaryllidaceae; genus Allium; species Allium fistulosum. Next base: position 282,373,515 of record CM060904.1, on the reverse strand, counting down.
TTTATTAGAAACATTCTTTTATCTAATAAAACTTCATTTATCAATTCTACTATTCATTTTTACTCTTTGAATACTTCAAAAGGTATTCGTATACTTATCTCAAATGGTATAAGTATATTCACAAATCATTAACAAGATTTCTTACATTAAACCTTTACTTTTTCTTCCTTTTTCAAAAGATTCCATACTTGTTATTACCTTTGAAATATCCATTTAAAGGTCTAAATATATTCACAAATCTATTTCAAAAGGTTTAAGACAAATGTTACTTAAAAATTATCATTACAAACCCAAAAACATTTCACTTATGCTTACCTTTAAAACATTTTTTTCAAAGATCTATTTACATTCATAAGTATAATAAAAAAGGGTTAAAGATGAGTGTTATTAAAACATTATCACAACAAACCCAAAACCAATTCATACTTAACATTATCTTTAAAAACATACTTTTAAAAGATCAAAATATGTCTACATTTATTAAACAAAGTAATATACTTGTTAATAACTTCGCAAAACCATTTATTATAACATAAGAGTTATAATGCAAAACCATCTCTTATTCTTTTGTAAAATACCTAACTTATTTTTTCGAACTTATATATATATATATACACTTTAAAAATGCTTATAAATAAGTTCTAAATATATATGTAAAATATTACCTGAAAATAACTAATCTATAATTTGAACAAAATAAGTAAAAAAAACATGTTTTATATTATAAAACCTTTTTAATTCAAAAATTCATAAATAAATATCAAAATATATCCAAACTTCAAACCAAATTTAAAATACTGAAAAATATATTAGAAAATATCCCTAAAATGATTAGTAAAAAATACCAAATTTAAATATTATTGTTAGACATTTAAAACCTCAAACAACTTACTACAGCATTTATAAATGCTCTTAAAAGTCTTGTACAAAGAAAAACATAGAAAAGCATGAACTTTGTGACTAGTTTTCACCACTTAAACCAATGATTTAAGACCTAAAAATTTTACAGTAAGTACTACCATTATGATTCTTAAGAACCATGGAAAGAAACCCTAAATAATTATTTCCAATTTATTTATAAAAATTCCCGAAAATAAGGTATATTTCATAGTTTATTTATAACTACCTTTTTGCTCTAACTTCAACCACTTTGTTTGACCGGTACTTAAATCTTTTAAAACCTAATTTTTTTCTAGTAATAATATCACATATAATAATTATTAAAAATGCAAAGAAAACCCTAAGGATATCTTTCAATTGAGTTAAAAGAATTCCGAAAAATAGGATATTTCTAAGTGCTCAAATAGCGACCTTCTTCTCGCTATAACTTTTTGCAACTTTGTTGAACAAGTTAACCAATGATTTAGACTTCCATATTTTTCCACTAATAACAAATATTATAGTACTTATTAAAAATGCAAAGAAGCCCTTAGGATGTCTTTCAAAGTTGGCTTCACAAATCACCGAACACAAGGCATTTTCAAAGTGCATCCATAGCGACTTTTTCGCTTGTAAATTTCACAATTTCTGCAACTTTCCATACCATTTCTTTACTGTCTCATACACCGAAATATGTGCAGAGAATAACCAAAACAAGTTATACCAAGTTAAGATCTTAAATCCTCCATTTACACAAGTTAAAGTTAAAGGGATATCGAAGTGCACTTATAGGGAGTATTCTCGCTTCTAACACTATCAAACATACTTCAATTCAGCATACAATCCAAACAACCAATTAAACATCAAGTAAAGGCCACTTCACATGCTATAGAAGGTAATAGGAGTGATGTTATATAATATAAAGTTGTCATTTTCTTTCAAAAGCAAGTGGGTCCAAAGTTTATAACTTTAATTAGTTAATGTCACTTTAACTTTATATTTGCACACATACATATATATACACAATAGATATATACAAGATAATGAGACAACTCACCCATATCTAAGCCTACAACAAGCTCAAGCACACAATAACAAAGTCCTACTTCCTACCATCACCCAAAAGCCTAAAGACACCACTATTAACACATCTAAGCCAAGCTAACACCACCCCCCACACATTGATGCTCACGGCCCAAGTTAGAACCACCACTTCCTCTTCCCTTCTTCCACTTTGACTTTAGATCCATACTTCCTAAGGTGTTCTAAGGTGTTGGTGAAAGTTTGGCCGAGTTTGGAAGGGATTTGAGTTAATTAGAGAAAGATTAGTGAAACATAAAGTGGATTAGTGCTAATCCACTTCCAGCACTTTTTATTTTTTTATTTCATTTGAACCTTTAGAATTTATTATGTGTTTAACACAACTAAACCCTCTCATTAGCCTCTTTGGTCATCCACCCCCCATGTGTCTTGCATGCCTTTTACTTTACACCTCTTTTTCCTTAGCAAATTACCCTTTTACCCTTATACACAAATATCTACTATGACATCATGCATGACATTATTAACACTTTATATTCCATAAATGTAAATATACTTTTATTTCGTATTATTTTTTTCCTAAGAGTTTTAGTGTATGTAAAAAAAATTGAACAACTTCTGATGAGTAAAATGTTTATCAATGAAATGATTTTCGGTCACATAAATATTTATTTTTGAAAACATTTTTCTAAAACAAGTTTACCATCATTAGTTATTACTTAAAAAGGAGTTAATAAGGTTATTAAATTAATTTAATCACATTTAATACAAGATTAAATTATTTAAATAATTCAGATATCTAAATATGAAGTGTCTGAAATTCTGGGTCGTTACATTCTCCCCCACTTAAAATATTTCATCCTTGAAATTCTAATACTAGCAACAAAAGGAAACGATCACATAGTAATGCTTAACAGTACTCAAAATACGAGCAAACAAAGCTCATGGTTTGTTTAGGTTCAAAAATTCTCAAATAGCACAAGAACGATAAACAATCTACTAAGCGTACCTTACGCTCAATAGTCTCAGGTCGTAACTTAGTCCATCATTCATACTTTCCTCGATACAATCCAAAGAGTCATTCCCTAAACCATTCATGAGCTAACAAAACATAGTATGCATATACTAATGTTGTAAGATGTACATAGATCATCCGTACGCAATATCTGATCTGATAACTTGCTCGATCGTATAATTTGACTACTAAACTAGTATAGATCACTAGACTTTTCTAGTGTTGACTCCGATTAGGTTCTTTGATTAGAAACCTCCGTTCTCATATCATAGCCATATACTATGATAGAAAACTTTGGGATCATTTCAAGAATCCGTATCTATTATTTCCATCAAGAATCGAGTGAAAAATCCTTATTCGAACTGGTGCCAGTCATGTTGAAACCATGTACTCGAATCCTAGATCAAGGATTATCATGCGAATAAAATGATCAACTTACAACTTACATACTTAATCCCATTGTCCTTAACTACACCAATATCTTTTTATCACATTCTTTTACACAAATAGTATATCATCCAATATTAAAATTATTTATGAACCATTTCATGAAAACATAACTTAAAGTTTATAAACATTTCATAACTTAAGTTCATACTCATATAATATTGCACTACATCCTAAGAATACGTACCAAACATTAAATTTATTTCACTTAACAAGGATGTTCAACAAATTCAAAACTTGTTTTAACTTACTACCTTCTCAATTCAAGAGTTACAAAAACTCAACTTTTATATTTTCACAAAAACACTTAGCTTCAAGTTCTATAAGGATTCAGAAGTTTCAGGCTGTCCAAAATCGCTGAAATCCTATTTCATTTTAATAAATGAAAACTTCCAAACAAACACATCAAACATGATGCATAACCATACTATCATAATGCATAGGCGCCATGTGTCCATAAAATAACTTGACAAAGTTACACTTATTTATTAAACACATTTTACCCAAAAGGGGAAAACATGGAAAGATATCACAATTATTTGGGTTATGCCCGACCACCCTTCACAGCATACAATAAATCTTTTCCATATAGAAAGTTTATTTCAAAATCTTTATTAAACCACTCTATATTTTATCTCAAATATCTTTAAAGAAAACTTTAGAACTAAACTCTAGTTTTATTTAAATCAATTGAAATAATATATATATATATATATATCTTTTGTATATCGAATCATACTTTGGGAATTAAATCAAAACCTGTTTTACCAAAAAAACTATGTAGCATCCTCCACTTAGAAACTCGAAAATAAACATCGATGATGCTGCTGTTATTACCCGAATTATTTTCAAGAAACAAAAGTGAGTTCAGTACCTCCAAATCATACATTTTGAACTTAGCCAAAATCATTTCCAAAGTGGTATTAAATACGTCGTAAATATTACTAAGTACCATGCTCTCAATTTCATAAATCAACTTTCCAAATTTTGTTACTTTCAAATAATACTATTATTATTTTTCCAAAATCTTCAAAAACATTTTCAAAGACACTAGCATTTAAGTTTTCAAAATATCGATTTAAATCCTCTTCGTTTATAAACCATATTTCATAAACCATACTTTTATAAAATCATTTTGTTATATAAAATGTGACGCCCCACCTCTATGCCCACGCTAGCCAAGAACACTACGGAGTAATGCTGTCGACTAGCACGGAGAATAAGGCTGTTGAGGAGCGACCATCCATGTAACTTCTTTGTGCGAGCACCGATATGTCAGATAGTATAGCATGCATTTCATTTAAGGAGGAAAATCCGACATACCGATACAAACTCAAAGCTATCACACAGTGGCTATATATAATCTTCGGAAACAAATATAGAAATAAACATAACACAAATCAGTCACAGACATCCATATCACAAAGGCGGAAAAAGATATTAATAAATATATAACACATGAAAGTGTACATCAGAGTAGTGGTCTAAAAGATCCACGATAATACAAAAGAATAGCTACCAGCTACACAAAAGAATAAGTATACATCATGGAGTCTATATCTCAAATGTATACAACCAAAAACTACTAATCTAAGTAGTTAGCCAAAAGTCAGAGTAATCCCAGAAGAGAAGTCAAGCAGAAGCACCTGAAACATCTCAGTCTGACCCGAGTATTATTTATAAGAAAATAATAAACGGATCAGTCTAGCTATAAATATCAGATAATATGGTGTAGAATAAAAGACATGGCATGAACATGTAATAACCATAATGGCATACTACTATAAGTATATAATTGAAAATCAACAAGAGATTAATCAATATCACAAGAATCTTCTCAAAGATAAAATGGGGTATCATACCCTAAACTTGTATTCATAACAAGTCAATGACACACGAATTCACCAATACACAAAAATTGATAAAACCTATCAATGGAAATCACGAAAATTGGTGAAGCACAAATTCTAGAAATCAACACACGAAATCCAGAAATCACAAAAAGGGGGAGGCCTATCACACGAACGGGAGCATGAAAGCTCACCAACATATGTATCACACGAATGAGAAGCTATCTCATGGAAGCTATCCATTAATTTTTGAACACACGAACGGCCCGAAGACCATGGGTCGCTACCCCACATATGTGAGTCGAAACATCACACAAACGGGGTTTAGTCTCCCTCGCAGACAAAGAGACATCGCACAATTGCTAGTCTAAATCACAAAAATGATCATCAATGATCATCAAGAAGTGTCAATTACACTAAGCTAGTAAATATATGAGTTTAGCTTCATGTTCCATAACCACTAGCTTAACTTAAATATTTACGAACAAACTGTAGATCTTCACTAGGAAATTGTCATAATTTCCTTGTGACAATTTCCTAGTGAAGATCTACAGTTTGTTCGTAAATATTTAAGTTAAGCTAGTGGTTATGGGACATGAAGCTAAACTCATATATTTACTAGCTTAGTGTAATTGACACTTCTTGATGATCATTGACGATCATTTTTGTGATTTAGACTAGCAATTGTGCGATGTCTCTTTGTCTGCGAGGGAGACTAAACCCCGTTTGTGTGATGTTTCGACTCACATATGTGGGGTAGCGACCCATGGTCTTCGGGCCGTTCGTGTGTTCAAAAATTAATGGATAGCTTCCATGAGATAGCTTCTCGTTCGTGTGATACATATGTTGGTGAGCTTTCATGCTCCCGTTCGTGTGATAGGCCTTCCCCTTTTTGTGATTTCTGGATTTCGTGTGTTGATTTCTAGAATTTGTGCTTCACCAATTTTCGTGATTTCCATTGATAGGTTTTATCAATTTTTGTGTATTGGTGAATTCGTGTGTCATTGACTTGTTATGAATACAAGTTTAGGGTATGATACCCCATTTTATCTTTGAGAAGATTCTTGTGATATTGATTAATCTCTTGTTGATTTTCAATTATATACTTATAGTAGTATGCCATTATGGTTATTACATGTTCATGCCATGTCTTTTATTCTACACCATATTATCTGATATTTATAGCTAGACTGATCCGTTTATTATTTTCTTATAAATAAAACTCGGGTCAGACCGAGATGTTTCAGGTGCTTCTGCTTGACTTCTCTTCTGGGATTACTCTGACTTTTGGCTAACTACTTAGATTAGTAGTTTTTGGTTGTATACATTTGAGATATAGACTCCGTGATGTATACTTATTCTTTTGTGTAGCTGGTAGCTATTCTTTTGTATTATCGTGGATCTTTTAGACCACTACTCTGATGTACACTTTCATGTGTTATATATTTATTCATATCTTTTTCCGCCTTTGTGATATGGATGTCTGTGACTGATTTGTGTTATGTTTATTTTTATATTTGTTTCCGAAGATTATATATAGCCACTGTGTGATAGCTTTGAGTTTGTATCGGTATGTCGGTTTTTCCTCCTTAAATGAAATGCATGTTATACTATCTGACATATCGGTGCTCGCACAAAGAAGTTACATGGATGGTCGCTCCTCAACAGCCTTATTCTCCGTGCTAGTCGACAGCATTACTCCGTAGTGTTCTTGGCTAGCGTGGGCATAGAGGTGGGGCGTCACATAAAATCTTTTCACAAATGTTTATTTTGAAAATAACTTATCTTTCCTTTAAATTACAATAAACGTCTTTTTTTAATTTTACTTTTAACCCAACATTGTCATCGAACTCCTTGTAGTCAAACTGTGAAACTCAATTCACAAGGTGTTCGTTTCAATGCACCCACTCATACTGTCTAACAAACCCATGCAGTAAAAAGGTAAAACTGCTCATAAATTGGTCGAGCATATTCAAATATCAACAACCAATGGTCAATGCTCACAAACTGGTCGAGCATGACTAATCAATCAAAAAATGATAACAATGCTCATAAACTGACTGAGCAATATTATGCTAATAATTCTACAAATGATAATAATGCTCATAAATTGGTCGAGCATGTAAAATCCTTATGCTGTGGATAGCAATGCTCATAGACTGGCCGAGCATGGCTAAAATAATTAATAAGGGGTAACAAATGACAACGTTAATTCCTACATTAATTAAACGACATTATCAACTTATACTTATATAAGTTACTTTATTGAGATCTTTAATTTTCATTCTTGGAATTATCTTTCAGGAATATGTTTATAAAAAATATAAACATGCTCCCATATGTATAATACATCCAACTCATGCTAGGGCATTCCATTACCCTCTCTTAATGAGTCATGCCCAACCAAAGCCATGGTTTTTTCTTAACCTTCAACTCTGCTACCAAATGTAACGATCACCTTTTCGACCTCCAAATGTCGACACTAATACATCTACGTCATTCTTGTGCTGAGCATCTAAGTGCTGGAAAGATAGATTGTTAGGGTTAAATAAAAAAAGGAAGAAGAACAAGAAAGAAGGAACACGATGTCAGAATTTCACAGTGGGGCGATAACATATCATATCAAAAGACGGTACAAAACTAGCACTCTAAGGTACATAGCATTTCAATGTTACAATTCTAAATACTATCATCAGTCTAGACAGTTATAACAGCATGTCTTCACAAATGCTGATATGTACAATATAGTAATGCAACGGAAATAAGAATACTACGGTAGGCGAGACATCTAACTCGTCTCCTTAAGCTCCAGAACATTCAACTAAAATTTGCCTTTCTCAAACTGCTCGAAAGAGCATACGAGGTATTTAGGGAAAACAAAAACCATGTATCAGGCATAAGTCTGGTATAAGAAACTCAAGAAATATGTAGCCACGTAAAATGGTACTTTCGATACCGCATGGAATTTAGTAACCGTTATCCCCTCAAAAAAACCACTATCTAATAAGTATATAAGGTGATATAATAGATAATGTCTAGGGTGTAGAATATAAATCATAAAATAGATGTGATGCTTACATTGATCACACCACAACAATATTGAGGGTATAATCAAAACCGCTAAGGTACGTTTGCATAATGGATTTTCCACGGCGATCACTCCAGTCAAGCCGAGTCCAATATTCTGCACAAGGGTTAGAAACTACCTCCAAGCATCGTATATCTCTAGATAAAAAAATACCCATTAAGAGAAACATAGTTGGTCCACGGCCAAAAACGTGACCCCAAATAACATCAACTCCCATGCGCAACATCGATAAGCATACTCTAGATACGGAGTTGGTGTATTTTGTCATGGGTTAACTAAACCCTAGACAATAAGGCCTATTTTATTTTCTGTTATTTCCAATGTCGAGGCTACGTTCAGCATCTCTTACACGAGTCTTCATCACTCGAAAAAAAAATAGGAATCCCTAACTGGATTCTAGCATATCGAATAGATCATGAGACTCTACATGGATTCAAGCATCTAGAACAGACCTCGAAACTCCATATAGATCCCTGCATTAGTCGTTCGATGAATGCTAATTATGGCATTTCCTTAGACTTAACCTTAGGATAGATAATTCAATTCTATAACATTCCACTTCACAACTACTTCCAAAACATAGAACCTGCATATCAGTTTTAAAGTGGTATTCGATAAGTAACACACTTACCGATCCCGGTCTATTGAAAACCAAATCGACGAATTTCTTATTAACTCAATTCCCATTCTTTTAGAAGTAAGCGAACAATATATAAAAAGGAGTCCTCTCTGGGGGATCTCGTATATATAAGTTCTTATAGTTAGAGACATTTCATACCAATGCTCCTCTCCAGGGGTTCTCAAATCGCATGGAACTGTGAAGCTTTTATATATTCCTAAGTTAATTTGGTCAAGTCCGATAGTCGACTAATCGATTATCAAGTTCAAAATAGACGATCACATATGGAGACCAAGTCTCGTATAGTTATCACATTTTCATACTTTTCAACTTACATTATCCCTCGGTTAAGAGTGAAGCTGGGAAAGTTAGAACACCGGTTGCATCAAAACCTTGCCTAGACACTTCATTCTTAACTCACAAATAGACTATCCTACTTCATCGACTTTTAGTGCTAAGTACATGACTAAATGCTCTCCGTAAACGAGTAAACACACAAAGCACGATCAAGTCACACAAGTCACAATTAAGTCACATAAGCGACTTCTAATCCCCTTTTTATTTAATTAATACTTTTATTAATTAAAACCTCTTTTATTAGTAAAACCTTTTTTTATCTAATTAAACTTCGTTTATCGATTTCTACTGTTCATTTATACTCTTGAATACTTCAAAAAATATTCATATACTTATCTCAAACGGTACAAGTATATTCACAAATCATGAACAAGGTTTGTTACATTAAACCTTTACTTTTTCTACCTTTTTTAAAAGATTCCATACTTGTTATTACCTTTGAAATATCCATTTAAATGGTCTAAATATATTCACAAATTTACGTCAAAAGCTTTAAGATAAATGTTACTCAAACATTATCACTACAAACCCAAAATAATTTCACTTATAATTATCTTTAAAACATTCTTTTCAAATATCTATTTACATTCATAAGTATAATAAAAAATGATTAAAGACGAATGGTATTAACACATTGTCACACCAAACCCAAAAACAATTCATACTTAATATTATCTTTGAAAACATTCTTTTCATAGATCTAAGTATGTCTATATTTATTAAACAAGGTAATATACTTGTTAATAACTTTGCAAAACCATTTCCAAAACTATCTCTTATTCTTTTGTAAAATATCTAACTTGCTTTTCCAAACTTTTTTATATAAATACTTATAAATAAATTCTAAATATCTATGTAAAATATTACTTGAAAATAATTAATTTATAATTTGATGAAAATAATTAAAAAAACATGTTTTATAATAAAAAAACTTCTTTACTTCGAAAGTTCATAAATAAATATAAAAAATATGTTTAAAATTCAAACCAACTTTAAAATACTGAAAAAGATATTAGAAAATATCTCAAAAAATATTAGGGAAAATTACCAAATTTAAATATCATTAGTAGACACTTAAAACCACAAACAACTTGCTACAACATTTATAAATGATGTTAAAAATCTTGTACAAAGAACAACATAGAAAAGCATGAACTTAGCGATTAGTTTTCACCACATAAACGAATGATCTAAAACTTCAATTTTTACAGTAAGTACTAACCTTGTGGTACTTAATAATTATGGAAAGAAAACCTTAAGAATAATTTCTAATTTATTTATAAAATCCCCGAAAACAAGGTATATTTCATAGTGTATTTATAACCACCTTTTTGCTCTGACTTTAGCCACTTTGTTTGACTAGTTCTAAAATCTTTTGAAACCCAATTTTTTCTAGAAATAATTACACATATAATAATTATTAAAAATGCAAAGAAATGCCTAAGGATGTCTTTCAACTTATTTACAAAAATTTCAAAAACAAGACATTTCAAAGTGCTCTAATAACAACCTTCTTATTGCTTTAACTTTTTGCAATTTTGTTTCACAAGTTATCTAATGATTTAAACTTCCATATTCTTCCAGTAATAAGTACTCTTAAATTACTTACTAAAAATGTAAAGAAGCTCTTAAGATGTCTTTCGATGTTGACATCAAAAATCGCCGAGCACAAGGCATTTACAAAGTGCATCATACGACCTTTTCTCTTCTAACTTTCACAACCTTGTTTCACAATTTCTATAACTCTTCAAACTATTTGTTTATTTAATGATAAATAAAAAAATGTGTAGGGAACAGCCAAAAGAAATTATACCAAGTTAAGATCGAAAGTTGTAAAGACCCGTAATTTTTCACTATTTTAAATTATAAAATTTAATATGGCTAGTGAATAAAAATGGTTAGAAATAAAAAAATTTAATGATTTGTTAGTGTAGTAATTCAATATGAAATCGAATAAATTTTGAAATAACTAATTTCAAAGATTTTGGCGATAACGAATATTAAAATGAAATCCTATGTATTTAATGTGGTTATAATCAATAACAAGAATTGAATAATGGATATTGAATGACTGTAAAAAAATAAAAGTAGTTGTTTATTATTGAATTCGTTTTATAAATTAAATAACTTATATTTGAAATATGGTGATTTATTGGATAATTAAATTATTTGAATTTAATATTGGAAATTGTTTAAATAATTGGATCTTGGATTAATGTGAATGAAATGATATCGGAAGTTGATTTAAATTTTATTTAAATATGAATGAAAATTGTTAACATTTAAAATAGTATTTAAAAGTGAATAATCCGAAATTGGAAATTTTATATTATAATTAACGAGTACAAATAGCCATTTTGGCCACTGTCTCGGATTTTGACGAAACCAGTTACATCGGATCTGTAATAGTGAATTTAGGATTTCAAGTTTCGTGGTGATCGGACTTGTCATTTGGCCGTGCGAGCTTGAAACACGTAGAGATTAATTTAAGGAATTCGATTAAAATAAATTGATTTGGAAAAGCTATCTTCTACACACGGTCGAATTAGGCCTCGAGACTAGTTCCATTGTGTTCGGAATGGGGGTAAAATATACAGAACGCCAAGCGGCATGCTTCGTTTGGAGTTCGAGAATTTCGGACGAATGAAGCTAGATATTTTCGTATTAAATAATATATATTAACTTTCAACCTTCCAACATCTCGTACATCCAGCTCACTTTTGTCTCCCTCGTACTCTTTTCTCCTCCCTTATTTCAAATTAGCCGAACAAAGGAAAAAAACAACGATTGGGAAAAAAAGGATGAGCCGCGATGGTCGTGACTTCGCCTGGGGGGCTTCATCGCAACCTGATTATCCGCATTCGACCAGGCTAGGAGGAAGTCGACATTGGCAGTTAGGGTTTGGTTGTTTCTCCGTGTTGTGTCGTGCATCGTTCCACGTACGAGTTGGTGGCGTTGACTTGAGCGAATCGATTTGGATTTTAGGGTTTCGAGTTCTTGGATCGCGTGAGGCCAGGCGCGTGATGGCAGAGGTGATCGACGTCGGTGTCGGCGGCGGGGCTGGCCAGTGTGGGCGTAGCGTTTGTTCGTTTGCGTTAGGGTTTTGGGCTTCTCTGTCTAGCAGCAGCGCGTAGCCTAGAAGATGAAGAAAGGTGCGCGTCTCGAGGTTGTGGTTGCGTCGAGTTTCGATCGCGATTTTGGGTTGTTGGGTGGCTGGACGTGATGAACGAGAGTAGGAGAGAGACGTTAGGGTAAGATTTGTTTAATAATTATTTAGTTAATTATATGTTGATTATTTTAGTTAAATCATAATGCTAATAAATTCGTAATTTTTGCATACGAGGTCCGTTTTGGATGAAACGAGTCGCGATGCTATCGTCGTTATCTACAGCGTGGAGTGGATCTGGAATTTATTTGAAGCTGGAAATATTTTCAGTTTCGAATGGAAGGTGAGTGTTTTATAACGCTCATGAAGTACCGAAAAAAAATTATGTTAGTTAAATTTATATCGTGAAGTGATTTAAAATTTATTGACTGTTGTTTGGTAAAATTTAACTCGCATTTAAATTGATATGAATTGAGATGATAGGAATTTGAATTGACGGTTCAAATTTGAAATGGGAATTAAATTGCTAGTTAAATTCCCGATTATTAATAACTAGTAAATTGTTATGATATTTTGACTGATTTGGATGTTGATTGTGATAGGATGCTATTGATTGATATTTTGGATGATTTGGATGTTTATTTATTTTGATATATCATTTTATCATCCTGTATATTATTTACAATATATAAAACTGTAAATCGAATTATTTCGACTAAATTAAGAAATAGGTTGAAATGATATATACCTATGACATTTATTTTGGATTGAAATGATATATATCCATCCCTGAAATTAAATTGAAATAATTGATCCCTTGGTCATAGAATAGAAAATTATATACAGACACCGAATTTGGTTAAATTAAATGATTTTAAAATTTTGATTTGAAATTATTTAAATGATTTTGATTTAAAGAAATAAAAAAATCGAACTTATGGAAATCAGATTATTTCGAACTTGAACTCAAATTGTGGAATTAAAATGGGTTAAACGAAATTGTTTAAAAATGAAATTTAAGATTTTGAAGTTATAATCAAAATATGATTTGAATTTCAGAAATTGATTTGTTTTAAAAGATTGGACTTTTATTCGAACTTTGAATATTTCTAAGTAAAAGTAATTTAAATCGACATTTCAAAAGTTGAGCTTGGAATTGAATTATAATAAAGATTTGGACATTGAATTGAACATCGATATTAATTTGATTTAAATCGATACTTTGAAAATCGAGCTCGAAATTGGTATAAATTGAAATGGTTTAAGATTGAAATTAATTTGAAATTGAAATCGATTTGGGATTGAAATTGAAATTGAAATTAATTTGGAATTGAAATTGATTTGAATTGAAATTGGAATCGGAGTTAATTCGAATTGAAATAGGAATGGAATCGATTAAATTGAATTGTTTTGAACTGGAAAATTTGGAATTAGATCAGTGTGACTTTGAAACTATTTTCAAAATAAATTATTTTATTATATAAATTGTTTAAAAAACTCTCTTTTTTAAATATTCAAATTATTTTGATTTTCCAGACTATTTCCTATATAAACCATTTTTAATATATAAACCATTTTATTAAATTATTTTATATTAAACTATTTTCACTTGTTTTAACTATTTAAAATATTCAAACTATTTTCTAAAAATTTAAAATGGTCAAGGCTGGAATGTTTATATTTAAATCGTTTATTTAAATACGAATTGGGTTAAAATGAAGTTATAACCTAAATTGAAATCCGGAACAATTTTGGAAGCGAAATCGAGATATTGAGGTGAAAATGATTTTAAAGTAAAATAGTATATTTTGAGAATATATAATGATTTTGAAGTGAAATTGAACTTGAAAAGAACATGATATTTTGATATCAAGTATGAATTGTTTTCGAAATGTAAAAGAACCAACCAGTGTGTAAACGATGTTTGGTTGTTAAAGAGATCGGGGCCTCTTAATGGCATACTCTTTGTCAATATTGGAACCACTTTAACAACTGTGTACACGGAGGAGACTCTAGAATGAAGTGGTTGGATTTGGCGTCGTTGCTGGATTTGAAGAAAGAGAACGATGATGGATAAACCCCGTCACTTGTGCCAATTTGAAATGAGTAAAACAGGATGGCTTGACAGGGCCAAGCGGGCTAGCTACCCCTAGCGGACATCCATTCTTCGATTTTCTTAGATTCGGTCCATATTATTCCTCTTGTTGTTGGTTTCGATTGGTGCACCTTGATTTGGGATAACCTCCCTTTGACTCGATATGGGATGGATGGACACGGTGTGCGGTCATGGCTATGATGCGTTACGACCAGCCCTGTGACCCGAATTGGTAGTATCCTACCTTAGGTATTGCCTCACATGCCTTGTCATACTTTTATCCTTATACAAGACCACTACGATTTTGGTTTAGTGTTGTCGTATCATGGCGCATCCCTATCCTCCAACATGCTACTGGGGAGTTATATGCCAACTGTACGACAATGCTTAAAAACGCATTAAGGGGGATTAATGTAAAGCCTAAATGCTGAGAAAAATATTTATTTTACTGATTAGACATTATATCCATAGCGTATTCTACTACATATAAATAATTTGATGGATCCTTAAGAGATGGAAAATCCTGTAACATCTCTTGAGTTATTGTACCTGCGTTATACATTAGATAGAAGATGTGAAATACCGTAAACATCTCTAACGCTATTACACTCATGTAATGTGATATCGATTTGACACATATAAGGATATTTTAGTCCTGACTCGAGTGTTTTGTCTTTTCATTATGCTCGGGTCGGCTCTAAGTTTTTCAGTGCATTAAAGACCATTTTCTAGAGGACGAAGATGAAGATTTGGTGTATTATTACTATTATTATCAGTATTATTCTCTGAATCATGTTGTTCTACTTCATTTTATTTTGTTTCTGTTGTATATATAACTCTGATAAACGTTGTATAAATTATAATCAAATGTATAGTAAACAACTTCATGAACTCATTATTTGATTATTATATTTTGTCATTCCGCTGTGAGATTCTGTGTTTGTTTTCTTCTTCTTTTCTTATTTTTTTTAATTAACCCCAATGATTATCTATGTTCCAGATTGTTTAAGTTTGACATGTGTGGATTATTTTCAATTTAAACCTTCTTAAATGTGAGTCGTCATAGTTGGTATCAGAGCTTTGGTTTAGCGATAACCTTAGCTCTGTTGAGTTTGACTCATTAGAGATAGGGTAGTAATACCATAGAGTGAGTTGTTTGAGTGTGTTTATACATATATATATATATATATGAGAGCGTGTACTTGTTAGTGTTAAAAATATTTTATATTGTGTTTACTTATTCGTTGAGTTGTTTATGAATTCTGGTATGTGCTTGGGATGCCATGCTATCGATAGGAGTTTCTAAACACTTAAATGAGACAAGTCGACATAATATTGTTTTAAAATAGGGTAATGAAATAATTATACCTAAATTATATTTTATATATTTATAAAATTATTATTAATGAATATTGTTTATTAGGAGATGATAATATTTAGTTATCATCGATTATTGGTTGAATTAAAATAAAACAAATACATTGTGAATTTTATTTCACGAAGCGTTAATTAAATTGAATTGAAATTTAATTGTAACAAGAATTGTTTGAAATAACAAATTTGTAGATTAATGAAATATTTTCATAATAAAGTAATGAAATTTGTATAAGTATATTTATAATATAGCTTACAAATAGAAAGAATTTAAAAGCTGAGAATTTTTTAATTTAAAAACTTATTGCTTTCAAATTTGTTTTCAAAGCCTTCAAAATTAATAATAATATTATTTGAAAGTGTTTCGACTAGAAATATATTTTGAAAAGGTTTTTGAAAGAAATAAAAAGCATTGAATTCGCTTTAGTCGTTGGGAAATAATTCTAGGGATGACTGCAGCATCGCCAATATTCATTTTTGAGTTTCTGAGTAGGAATTGCTACCCAAGGAAATTTATTTTCGATTAAAACATGTTTTGACTATGAAAATATTCTAAGTATGATTTGATAAATATATGAAAATAGTTTTGAACTTATAAATTTAAAATAGTATAGATAAAAATAAGTTTATAACTTATAGATTTGAACCAGACAGTAAATTTAAATTTTAAAACTATTGAATATTTTTGGTTAAGCAAACAAAAGAAGATTCGAATTTGAGATATGAAATAAGAGAATTAATGTAAGAAATGTTTGATAAAATGAGTTAGTGAAATGAAAAAATAATAATAAAAAATGAAGTTTAACTCAAGAAAGCTTAAATAAAGATGAATCGTACTTGAAATGAATTAGATAAAATAAAGAAATGAAATTTTAAGTGAACCAAGTTGTATAACTTATAGATTTGAGTAATATTAAGTTAAAAAAAAAATTTGTTGAATGTGAATGATAAGAAAAGAAAGAAAATTTTAACTTAAATAAAGTTGAATAAATCGAGAAATGAATCAAATGAAATAAAGTTTAACTTAATAAAGATTGAATGAATTCAATTGGATTTGAATATAACTAGATAAATTAGTAAAGTGAATTAATTCCACTTAAGCTATAAAATGAATAAATAGAATGAATACAACTTCAAAGATAAAACGAAACGCAATTTGAATTGTGAAAGAAATTGAATAAATGTAACACCCCGCATTTTTATATAATTAAATAATCAAATAACGATAAATAGTGAAAATAAACATTTTTGGAATCGTCAGAATATGGCCTCGAAACTTATACCATTGTGTTCGTGGTGATTTTTTGATCAATTTCTATATATAACTTGTCAAGATCCGAGTCAATATGAAGAAGTTAAAAATAAAACAAGAAAGCGAAGAGAAATATATATATATGGGTCGACCAATAGGTCGACCCACAGCCCCCCCCCTCCCAAAGTCGACTGCCAGGTGGACCGTAAGTGAGCAAAGGTCGACCCACATAGTATCTTGGATGACAATTCATCCAGGTACGTGCCGAACTCCTCAAAATCAATTTTTGCGCAATCCGGAGCGTCGTTTTCTGGATCCGACGACTCGCAGTGACCATGTGACGTGGTGACTCCAGATTTAATCCAAAAATCCAACAGTTTGAGATCCCAAAACTCCACTATAAATAGGGCTCTAGACCTAGCTATTTTCTCACAATCAAATTTTCTCCCAATTGGGTTCATTGCCTGAGGTTGGACCCTAAAAGGAAAATATTTCTTGGGAGAAGATCTTCTTAATAAAAATATTAGACACCTTAGAAGGGAATCTAGGAAGACCATGGAGCCAAGCTAAGCACAAGCAGAGCTAAGGACGACATGTGAGTGGATTTAATTATATATCTTTTACGTTTATGATATATTATCGATAGATTCTCGTTAAATAATTTTTTTCGGTATTTATTTCAGTAATTAATTATGTTCATTAAGTATGTTGAGACTATAAATTGTATAAGAGAGCTTATATTTAATTATTATTTATATGGAAAAAAGGGAAAATAGCAATCCAATTAAATATAAATAATATTAGGCTTGACGGTTAGAGAAAGGCATAAGCCTAAAAGTAAAAAATTTACAGTTATTTACATCTATTTTAAAATTTGAAATTTAGCCTTCAAATGTTAGCTTTTTTATTCCTTTTTACACGAATAAATTAGATAAAGAGAAGAATTCGCAAATACAAACAAAAATAGAAGAACACTAGATTTACAGAAAATTAGATATAAAATAAGAAAAGCTGAAATAAAAAGAGAAAAATAGAAATTTGCAGTAAATTATGCCAAAATGGGGAAAAATAAATTAAAAGGGAAAATTTAATAACTTGGTAGGGAAGTAAGTGATAGATTAATTGGTTGGTTTAGAAAAGAGAATACATTTCTATAGTTTAATATTTAGAAGATAACGATAAACGTAATTGCAAGAATAAAAAGAAAGAAAAAGGGAATTAGTGTAAAATAGAGAAATTACTGTATTTTGCACTATCCAATAAGTAAATAAATAATAAAAGAAATATCTTGCAGTTACGGATTATTGTTTATAGCATTATTTAGTATTAAAACGTGGAAATGGATTTTTAGCACAACTTTTTGTAACCAACCAAATAGAATAGAACTACTTTCTAGAATATAAGAAAATGAAGTGAAGAATTAAAGGAATTAAAGAAGGAATCAAGTTAATTATTAGACAAGAATAGAAGCTATAGACAGAAATGTAACTAGATCTGCATTTACTGCGCAGATAATAGAATAAAAGTAAACCAGTTATTATGATAAGTAAATTTGTGACAGTCGAATGTAGTCCCAAGCCAAGATTGTCATATAATAAGAGAATTAAAGAGAATTCAATATCATATTAAAAGAAGACAGACTAGAATAGAAAAAGAGACGCTTGTAATTATATTTATAATGTATAGATTATAAAAGATAACAAAAGTGACGATTACAAGTAAAATTATAACATAGGTTATAATTAAGCAAAAATAATAGAAGAGGCTTATTTTAATAAACTTAAGACTTAAATTAAGTTAATAAGCAAGATAATAGAAGTGGCACATACCAACAGCATTCCCTTTCGGTCAAGAACTGATGCTCTCACAACAGTTAGGTGAGGTTGGGACAAAATTATGCTAATTAGGGTAAATAAGTAGCCAACAGAATAAGAAAAGTAAACTAAACGCAAAATAAAAGGTTAGACTTAGGGTCTAATAAAAGAGTGAGATGCGTTTGGAGCAGCCCAAAGGATGAAGAGCCTAACGAAGCAGTTCATCATAGATTTCAGCACAGAAGAAGCATGTCCAACTTAGTTATTTTGGGCTAGAAGGAAGTACAAGACTTCAACGGGACGTGTGGGTACTCTAGGATGGCTCTCTGGTGTAGGCATAATGATGCAGTCCTCTAGAGGCAAGTCTGTAGGTGTTCCATCAAAAGAGATGCCTTGACTCCTTTTTACATAGCAGTACCATTGTAGGCAGTCAAAAGGGGTTGATGTTTGGAGTAGGATATTCGTATGTCCCAGTACTTGCAAGTAAGTTTTAGTGGGAAGGACCCAAAAAGGATAGTCGCATGCGGATATCGGGCCAGCATCAAAACCAAGAGCGAGTTCGGGAAAGACTAGAGTTAAACCAACAGTCCAATGGTACTTTCACTACCGAGACATTGGATGAGGGGCGCCGCCAATTGGATGTTTAGATTGTTTACAGCAGGGCAGATCCACTTAGCTCTTTAGAGGTCTTTCGATTAGTTGAGGGGTGGCTGCATGAAGCCATAGCCACGATAAGAAAAGAGGCAGACCAAATAGAATAGTTGTATTGTAGGCCTAACGAGGCAGTCCTTTACAGAAATAGAATACCTGTATTGTAGGCCTAACGAGGCTGTCCTTTACAGAAATAGAAAATCCCCGACCGAGTTCCGTACGAGGTAGACCTTGTTAAGTGGGATTCAGGGAGTAGAAAAAACGATTACGTATAGTCCTCAAGGTACGCACTGGGTGGTACATTGTGGATGTCCGAGCATTAGTATAGACTAGTGCGGACGCAGTTTTACGTTTTCATAATAGACGATGGATCATCTGTATTGTATGCCTTACGAGGAAGTCCTTTATAGATGTAGTCACAGAACGCCATGGAAGCAAGATGATGGAGTCCTTTGCGAGGAGGATATGGAAGGTACTATGGGTAGTACCTAGGACCGATGCGATCATTGAGCATATAGCTACATATATATCAATTATTAGGTTTTAATCTACTAGGGAGTAGATGGGCATGATTCGCGCATAGAGGCGAGAGTATTATAAACCCAATAAACCTAATATAACAGTAAATGGAAATAAAACGGTATATGTAGAATTAAGCTTAGAAGTGTATAATTTGTCCATTCACCAGAACTTTAGTTCTGACCCCCTCCTCATAACATCCTACATGTTAGGTAGATGGCAAAGACTTTCCAGCTTTGAGACACTTATTTAGAAAGTGTTATTATATTGGTAAGTACTTACTTACTATTATATTTTAGTCAGTTCCGCTGTGAGATATTTATCCGAGCTCTGATATATTCGTCTTTGCTTATTTGCAGAATACCAGAAACCCAACTCGGGCTTCAGTGGGCTTGGATTTTAGCATTTTTGCGAAAAATCTGGACCCACTAGAATTTGGGTTGTTACAATAAAAATAAGTGGGTGTAAGAAAAATTAATATGAGTAATTGAATTTAATTTAAAATTGGATGTAAATAAGTTAAATGCAAATGCAATGAGTTTTAATAAATTGAATGTTAACTAATTTAATATGGAATAAGTTAATGAAATGAATTGAAAGATGAAAATTAACTTAAGAGAAGTTGAATAAAATTTATTGTGATAAAAAGGAATTTATTAATATGAATTTGAGTTATAAAATAAAAATTTACTTAAGTAAAGTTAATAATAAACTAATGAAGTAATCATTTTATAAAATAGAATTTACTTAAGTTAATGATATGAATAAATGAAGCAAACTAATGAAGTGAATCAAAGAATTAATATTGACCTTAAGTTATGAAGAGAAAAATAAATAAACATGAGTTGCATTTTATAGAATGTTTATGATAAATTTAAATGGTTTTATGAAATGATTTATAAATGAGATTGGTATTAAAAAGAATATGCTAAGTGATAGTGAAATAAAACTTAATTTAAATAAGGTTAAATGAAATAATTTTATAAAATGGCTCAGGAATAAATTTGTATGAATTGTGTTAAACATAAAATGAAACAGTTGAAATTTAACAAATTGAATTGAATAAATTGAATGTGAATGTAATAGATGTAAATAAATTTGAAGCAAAACCGATTAAATGTTAATAAAATTGGATGTAATAAGAAATCAAGTGCATAAATTAAATATTGACATTGGATAATGTCAATTAACATAGTTATGAGTTAATTGGATTAACTAGATGAACATTAATAATTGAATGGTTTATTTTGTTGTAAATCGTCGTTATAACTGTTTTGATTGCATATGATTGTTGTATGTTGTGTATTTGTGCTCGTGTTTATGATTTGAATTTAGAATGCATGTTTTATTGTTTTATTAAACTTATACATGTTTTATACCTTATTATAAGTGACTAATATTCTAATTTGAGTTGAGATAGGTACATACGAAGACCATTTTGGATGTATACACGGATTTTTATGCTTTCTCTTGCTTAATACGAGCGAAAACGCTCGTATTAATAATAATAAGGTACATATCTCAGATTACATACCACATTTTTATATTTTTTCCTACGGGATGCCTTATCATTGAGATGAGATGTATATTTGATATAAATTTGGGTTATATATTATACTGTAAAAAAATTTCGATCGAGCCACACAAAGGATACTCTGCCGAAATTTTCCGTAAATCCGGGAGTTAATAAAAATTTATAACTTGTTTATAAAATAAACTGTAATTTCCGTAAAACCGACATCGAAGTGGTGTAGTGATGGTTTTGTAAATAAGACTTTAATGTTTTACAAGTTGATTGTTTTGAATTAAATATATCAAGTGTTAAATTCCGTACTTAGTCCCTTTTCGAGGACGAAAAGTTTTGAGTGGGGGAGAATGTAATGACCCGTAATTTTTAACTATTTTAAATTATAAAATTCAATATGATTATTGAATAATGGTTAGAAATAAAACAATTTAATGATTTTTTAGTGTAGTAATTTAATATGAACTCGAATAAAATTTTGAAATAACTAAATTCGAAGATTTTGGCGATAACGAGTATTGAAATGAAATCCTATGTATTTAATGTAGTTATAATCAATAGCAAGAATTGAATAATGAATATTGAATGATTGTAAAAAATGAAAGTAGTTGTGTAATATTGAATTCGTTTTATAAGTTAAATAACTTATATTTGAAATATGGTGATTTAATGAATAATTAAATTATTTGAATTTAATATTAGAAATTATTTAAATAACTGAATCTTGAATTAATGTGAATGAAATGATATCGGAAGTTGATTTAACTTTTATTTAAATATGAATGAAAATTGTTAACATTTAAAATTGGATTTAAAAGTGAATAATTAGAAATTGAAAATTTTATATTATAATTAACGAGTAAAATAGCCATTTTGGCCACTGTCTTGGATTTCAACGAAACCAATTACATTGGATCCGTATAGTGAATTATTATAGGATTTCAAGTTTCATGGCGATCGGACTTTCCGTTTGGCCGTGCGAGCTTGAAACGCGTAGAAATTAATTTAAGGAATTCGATTAAAATAAATTGATTTGGAAAAGCTATCTTCTGCGTACGATCGAATTAGGCCTCGATACTAGTTCCATTGTGTTCGGAATGGGGGTAAAACATACAGAATGCTAGGCGGCTCGCTTCATTTGGAGTTCGAGAATTTCGGACATATGAAGCTAGATATTTCGTATTAAATAATATATATTGACTTTCAACCTTCCAACACCTCGTACATCCAGCTCACCTTTGTCTCTCTCATACTCTTTTCTCCTCCCTTATTTAAAATCAGTCGAACAAAGGAAAAAAACAACAATCGAGAAAAAAAAGGATGAGCCGCGATGGTCGCGACTTCGCTTGGGGGGCTTCATCGCGACCTGAGTAGCCGCGTTCGACCAGGCTAGGGGGAAGTCAACATCGGCAGCTAGGGTTTGGTTGATGCTCCATGTTGTGTCGCGCATCGTTTCGCATGCGTTGGTGGCATTGGCTTGAGCGACTTGATTTGGGCTTTAGGGTTCTCGATTTCCTGGATCGCGCGAGGCCACGTGCGTGATGGCGGAGGTGATCGGCGTTGACGGCGGGGCTGGCCAGGGTATGCGTGGCATTTGTTCATTTGCATTAGGGTTTTGGGCTTCTTTGTCTAGTAGCAGCGCGTTGCCTGGAAGAAGAAGGAAGGCGCGCGTCTCGAGGTTGTAGTCGCGTCGAGTTTCGATCGTGATTTTGGATTGTTGGGTGGCTGGACGTGATGAACGAGAGTAGGAGAGAGACGTTAGGGTAAGATTTGTTTAATAATTATTTAGTTGATTATATGTTGATTGTTTTAATTAAACTATAATTAATTTTAATTATATGATTAGTTAATTCAATTAAGGATTCATAATGAGGTGATTAGAAAATTTTAAATTTGTAATTGGTTTTATTTATTTCAAATTGGAGTAGTTAACTTATAAAATTCGTAAAATTATTCGTGTGAGGTCCAAAATTATGAGAAACGAGTCACGGTGGATCGTAGCAAAAAAACACTATATAGTGGACAAAATTTGGAATTGGAACGATTGGCAATTTCAGAAAAGAAAAGAAAATTAAGGTGAGTAAAATCTCACTCATTTGGATTGCTAGTATAATTTAAAAATGTTGAATTTAAATTATTGATTATTTGGAAGAATTGATAAATTATTATCTGTTTGGATGCTATATATATATATATATAATAGTATATATATTAGTAGTTGGATATATACCCGCCGATTTGAGCGGATGAGACCCTATGCGCCCCATATAATAGAGGATGACCCTATATTACCGCGATATCCCCCTCGAAGTGGGATTGGTATTTTTGTGTTATCTAAAATCTGTGGATGCAGGGATACAGGTTGGAGGGATCCAACTGGATTCCTTAAATTTATATTGATTGTTTTTCGTATATAATAATATATGATGTGTTAGAATAATCTATTATAGATTATTGTTGTGATGTGAATTATTGGATGTTATAGTAGCACTGGCCTTAATTTTGGTATTTTAAATACCATAAATATTATATTTGAATTTAAGAAAATAAAAGGAGATTTTGGATATAAAAATAATTATATCGAAAATTTGATTACTTAAAAAGAATTTGATTGGATAACGATAAATTTGATTTTTGTTGAACTTAACTAGTCCGTAAATGGTTTAAATATTTTTTTTTAAATAATCTATATAAAGGATTTTTAAATGATATCCGGAAAATGTAAAAAGGTGTTGAAATCGATATTAAAAACAGTTTTGAAAAATAAATGGAATTTATAAAGGAATGGACTTATAAAATGGAATTTTATAAGTGAGGATAGTTATATAAAAAGGAAAACTAAAAGGAGTTATAAAATTTATAAGAGGGTTTTTGTAAATAAGGGAAAACGAAAGCAGTTGCTAAATTGGGAATATTAAATTCATAGGGTGAATCTATGTTAGAATATGGAAACAGGGTTGAGGAAAATAATGGATACTATTTTTGAAAAGTGGAAATGGTTAGGAGAATCGGAATGAAATCGATGGGTTGTGAATCAAGAGGAATTTATAAATTGAATTGGTAATTGGGATTTTGAAAATATATTTTTATTTAAAAAAGTTAAGTTATTTTTAAAACGGGAAGTTTTATTTATCAAACTATGTAATTTTGAACTAGTAGAATTGAAGTACATCGAAAAGTGAATTTTTCAAATACTTAATATTTATTTTAATGAATTCTAATTTTTTTGAATCAACTTTGAAAATTGATTTGTTTATCTAAAAATGAGTTATTGATGTTTGTAAAAAGTGTTCCGATATTTTAAATGATTTCTTGAACATGTTTAAAAAATAAAATTTATTATTCTTTTAAATACTTTTTTATATGTATATATGGAGTTTTGTGATGACTTAAATTTATTTATAAATTTCCCCGAGGGTTGGAAACGGGTTATTCGGTTGATGGGATTATAAGAAAATTCTCAAAAATGGAATTTGAGGGAAAGTAAGAAAATTTCCAAATTAGATAAATAAGAATGAACTTCAAAAAATGAATTAGAATTCATAAAAGAAGTAGAAAAATGGTAATTGGAATTATAGACAAGTGTATTTGACTTTGGAAAATATTAAAGGGAATAAATCAAGGAATCCCGGAACTTATAGAATTCGTTATAGACGAGTTAAGGAATTTACAATATAAATTATGAAGGATTTTGAGAAAAGAGAAATAAATGGAATTTTTCTAAGTGTTGAAATAAGAGATGATTTGAAATATCCAGATATGGATATAAGTATTTGAGTTGTCTCAAATATTGAAAATTTGGAAGGGATTTGAATATATATCTTATAAAGATATTTTGAAAATAAATTTTGGAAAATTATAATATGGGCCTAGTGACTGCTTATGGATGTTATATTGATAGTAAAATAACTGACTATCAAATATTGGCCAATTTCGTTGATCGTTTCGAAGAGACCGGGATCGGATTTAATTATCCAAAAACCACTTCGATCTGATTTGAGCATTACATATGGATATCGTGAAGATAGTGGAGACGGTGATTCGGTTTGTCTAGACCCAGGACAACTTGTATGGACGAATGCTATCAGAACATCGTCATTGGAGGACGATGAGCATTCTAAGTGAAATTGTTCATGAAAGGTAAAAGTTAGCCTTAAGCCTCATTAACCGGGAATGACTAAAACAGGGGAGATGCAGCAAGGCTAAGTGGGTCGCACCTAATTAGGGTATGTTATCACCTTTCTAAGTACCCTCGAATATATATAAATTATGGATATGGTTGTGCATGGAAAAGTGAGCGCTCGATTTTAAGGGTGGGAACACCCGGAGCGATAACATATTCGGTACTATCTAGGTTAGGGGTAGGTCGGCCTTGTGTGGCAGGGGATCCCGGCGAGGTCCTCGGTACATTTTTCTAGAGGTGTACTGTGACGGGCGGTACCTAAGTAGTCCAGTCATTATATGGAACCCATCCTCCAATATGAGCCTTTACGATTTTGTTTGTACAGCCTAGTCTGCTGGAATTTAATTAATGTAACAATTTCGGCTATTTGAATAAGTATTTGTACCTAGACACTATTATAATATCACTGGATTTTCTATGAAATGTTTTGGTTATCGTAAGGGAAAAACCCGTCGTGTTTATGTGTGACGCGGTCTTACGTGATACCTTTTTTTCAAAGGATTTTGATAACTTTAATAATTCAAATTGAGTGTGTTTTTCTCACGCTGGTTTTCCAGACTGACTCGGGTGTTATTTTATTATAATGCTCGGGTCAGACTGAGTATTACAGATTCAGGCTAGGATACTATGGAGCTCATGAGACGAGCTGGATGACAGAGACGTATACTCGTACATGATTATATTCCGCTGTGTGTGTAGACTGTATAGTCAACATTGGTGAGGACAAGTTGTAGATAACTGTCCATATTGATGTATTGATTGTTGTACTCTGGTGGTTGTATATATATATATATATATATATATATATTGACAGTTACAGATTCACTTGTATAAAAATCTGTTGTATATATATTATACCTTGTTCCGCTGCGATTGTGAGATACTGTGTTGTTGTTCTATTTTCTTCTACCTCTTTCTTCTTTACCCCTAGCAATCGGTATTTCCGGCACTTGAGTATTCGGCATGTTATACAGTGAACGTATTGATGTCGATTTTCGAGGGTCGAAAATACCGGCTATTACAAACTGTGTACACGGAGGAGACTCTAGAATGAGGTGGTTGGATTTGGCGTCGTTGCTGGATTTGATGAAAGAGAATGATGATCGATAAACCCCGGCACTTGTTCCAATTTGAAATGACAAACATGACGGCTTGATAGGGCCAAGCAGGCTAACTACCCCTAGCGTACATCCGTTCTTCGATTTTCTTGGACTCGGTCCATATTATTCCTCTTGTTGTTGGTTTCGATTGTTGCACCTTGATTTGGGATAACCTCCCTTTGACTCGATATGGGATGGATGGAAGCGATGGGCGGTCGTGGCTACAATGTGTTGCCACCAGCCCTACGACCCGAACTGGTAGTATCCTACCTTGGGCATTGCCTTACGTGCCTTGTCATTCTTTTATCCCTATATGAGACCACTATGATTTTGGTTTAGTATTGTCATATCACGGCGCATCCCTATCCCTCGATGTGCTACTGGGGCGTTATATGCAAACTATACGACAATGCTTAAAACGCGTTAAGGGGGGTTAATGTAAAGCCTTAACGTTGAGAAAAATATTTATTTTACTAATTAGACATTATATATGTAGTGTATTCTACTACATATAAATATTTTGACGGATCCTTAAGAGATGGAAAATACCGTAACATCTCTTGAGTTATTGCACGCACGTTATACATTGGATAGGAGATGTGAAATCCCGTAAACATCTTTGACGCTATTACACTCATGTTATGTGATATCGGTTTGACTCACATAAGGATATTTTAGTCCTGACTCGAGTCTTTTGCCTTTTCATTACGCTCGGGTCAGCCCTGATTTTTTCAGCGCATTGAAGACCATTTTTTGGAGGACAAAGACGAAGATTTGGTATATTATTACTATTATTATTAGTACTATTCTCTGCATCATGTTGTTCTACTGCATTTTATTTTGTTTCTGTTGTGTATATAACTCTGATAAATGTTGTATAAATTATAATCAAATGTATAATAAACAGCTTCATGAACTGTTCATTTGATTATTATATTTTGTCATTTCGCTGCAAGATTCTGTATTTGTTTTCTTCTTCTTTTCTTATTTTTCTTAATTAACCCCAACGATTATCTATGTTCCGGACTGTTTTAGTTGGACATGTGTGGATTTTTGTCAATATGAACCTTCCGAAATGTGGGTCGTTACAAAAGTCCTCCATTTACACAAGTTAAAGTTAGGGGATATCGAAGTGCACTTATAGCGACTATTCTCGCTTCAAACACTTTCAAACATACTTCAATTCAACACACAATCCAAACAACCATTTAAACATCAATTCAAGGCCATGCCACATGTTATAAAAGGAAATAAGAGTGATGTTATACAATATAAAGTTGTCGTTTAATTCTAAAAGCAAGGGAGTCTAAAGTTTATAACTTAATTAGTTAATGCCACTTTAACTTTATATTTTCACACACATATACACACACATAGTATATACATATAGTGAGATAACTCACCCAAATCTAAGCCTGCAATAAGCTCAAACACACAAGAACAATGAATGTGATGACCGCCCATGACCCCTGCACCGAATCTAGGGATAGAGCGCTGTAAAGTGTGCCAGGCGACCATGGACGATTGTCAAGGTAAGATTTAAAACAACAGAATCTATCGTATTACTCACAGCGCATGGACAAAATACAATAGAACATATGTATAGTGAAGCTTTACATAACAAAATGACATCATATAAAACTCCATAATAGTTGAATACAAGCATCCACATAGTCAATACATCCAGCCTCACTACATATCTCTCAGAGAATACAAAACAGCGGAATATCCAGTACATATAATAAGAAGATAATATGCAACCCTCTAGCTCGTCTTCGACATCAGCATCGTGAGAAGAGAACAGCACCTGTCACCTGCTACCTAGTCTGCCCGTCCCAAAATGGACGAACAGCCCAAGGCAATAAGAATTAAAACATAAAGCCTTGAGTCAGACAACAGTCTTAGTGAGCAGTAAATTAACTAACAACATACCAAAAGAGCATAAAGGAAAAGGAATAGGAATACAACCCTCCCACTCCAACCTCATTCTACAGTGATAGCCCCCAGACACACACTAAGCAGAAGCAAACATAGCAGAGCATACAATTTAAAGTAAGCTACTATCACTCGAGTCAAGGGCGATGTTTTCCAAGTACCAAGGCCTAAATCAGATAAGCACCCAGAAAATACCGCTCTTGAGTCCGAATGACGATACAACCAAACATCCATGACTCTGGCTATCACTGTTATCATTGCTTCGATATCACCGTTAATTGAATGACCGGCACATTCTTTCAGCCGTCCGTCAAGGGCTAATGGAAACCCCGGTTCTAGACATAACTCCCGCACGTCGTCGCAGCCCGTGCCTAGGACTATCGAATCTGCCCAGAGTACTCGACCATCAACAGTTGGCCGTTGGGACTATCGAATCTTCCCAAACGTACTCTTGCTTAGAGCATGCTAGAACCTTCAACAACGATGCTATCCAAGCCTCCTAGTCATCCTCCTCGACGACTATTCTCATATCCATTCATTATCCTCAACTCGAATCATACCACCGAATTATCAACATGCTTAGAATGATCCCGTCTGGATTTGACCAAGTCTTCATCACATGGTTGCCTCGCTTCATTACATCCTCGCAAAGCCTCATCTCATCATCACATCATCAAATCTATGCATAAGAGCTTCATCATCCCGCTACATATGCCACGAGCAGCTTTCCCAATTCAAGAGCCTTTCCCTTAGCTTTTGAATCACCTTCGATCTAAATCCAATCATCAATCATCTAGTTCATAACAATCAATCAAATCAAACATCAATCCAAGCAATCAAGCATTCAAAAATGATCTAAGTAGACAATTATAACAATAATGGCATTTCCGTAATTAAAGAGTTGAAAGTCCAATAAGCATGAAAACATGGATTATATCTCTACAAACTTGATGAATGAACTTGCATAGGTTAACATATGATAAAATGGATGTAACATCATCATGAACAATGGATCTATATGGATCTACACTTAGGATGAAGAAAATGCATGGAAATCACTATTTTAACACCAAATCGAGCCAACAATCCGATATACTCCTTTGGATCCGTGTGAGAGATGATCACCACTCACCAAATCACCTAAACCAACCCAAATCAATACGCTTCAGATCTGGTCAGCAAAGGATGAAGCTTGATCTATCACGAATCCGCTTCAAACGAAGAACTCTCTCTTGAAAAGATGAAGATCTCCAATCTAAGCTCTTGAATCTTCAATCTTGATCTTCGATTTGGATGGATGGAAGCACTAGATTAGAGTGGAGAAAAGAAGTGAAGAAGTGTAGAAGTCGAGCTCTCAAAATGGCAGCACTTCGTCGCTTCAAAAATCCGGATCCCAAAAAGTGAGAACAACCCCTCCTATTTATAGCTGAAATTCCTTAAGTCGAAATCTGGCTATCTCCCTAAGTCGCTTCCGACCTAAGCCTCTCCGACCTAAGCCTCTCCGACCTATCAGATGCACGACTTAACTCCTCAGCGACCTAACACTTGACGACCTAAAGCAATGCGCTATCCTTCGACCTACGACTTAACCTATGCGCGACTTAGCGACTTACGACTTAGCGTGCTTTAATAACTCAACAATCGCTGGCACGCGACCTAAAACTTACGCGACTTAACAATCTCGCGCGACCTACGACATAACGAGGTTACGACTTAATACCTTAGACTCCCACGCGACCTAACACTTAAGCCAACCTGCGACCTAACAACTTAGCACCCACGCGACCTAACATAAGTCGCGAACAAACTGGGATACGACCTAACTACTAAGTCATCTAGACGACCTAACCACTAACTCCTAAGTCATCTACGACTTAACTATTAAGTCGTTAACTAACTTATTCCTTAGGTCGGTCAATCCCATAGGTCGCTAACTCGAACTGCCGACCTAACACTTAACTCACCCAAACACTTAGGTCGCTCACAACATTTCCTTAAGTCGTTGCCGACCTAACTCTACCCCAGAATACTTAGGTCGCCTAAACCTCTTAAGTCGGTCACGACTCATCACTTAGGTCGGTCACTACCTTAAGTCGGCAACTCGACCCAGACTTATCCCTTATCTTGCCTATCCCCTTAGGTCGCAGATCTTCTCTAAGTCGCTCACGACTTATCTCCTAAGTTGCCAACAACATTTAGGTCGCGTACGACCTAGGACTTAGGCAATTTCAACCAAAATCTGAAACAACTAGAAAATGCTGAAAATCCCAGATTTTGACAAACTTTTCGATCCGTAAAATACGGGTCGTTACAATGAACCACTTCCTACCATCACCCAAAAGCTAAAACACACCACCTTTAACACATCCAAGCCAAGACAAGACCACCCCCACACATTGATGCTCACGACCCAAGTTGGAATCACCACTTCCTCTTCACTTCTTCAACTTTTACTTTAGATCCATGCTTAATAAGATGTTGGTGAAAGTTTGGTTGAGTTTGAAAGTGATTTGAGTTAATTAGAGAAAGATTAGTAAAGAACATAGTGGATTAGTGCAAATCCACTTCCACCATTTTTGAGTTTTTATTTAATTTGAAGCTTTAGAATGTATGAAGTGTTTAACACACCTAAACCCTCTCCTTTAGCCCCTTTGGCCAGCCAAAAGATCCCCCCATGTGCCTTGTATACTTTTTACTTCACATTTCATTTTCCTTAGTAAATTACCATTTTACCCTTACACACAAATATCTTCTATGACCTTATTCATGACATCATCATCACTTTATTTCCCATAAATGGAAAAATATTTTTATTTCATATTATTTATTTCCTAAGAGTTCAAGTGTATGTAAAAAAATTTAAACAACTTTTGATGATCAAAAAGCTGTTTATCGATAAAACGATTTTCGGTCACATTATTGATATTTCTTCAAAGTATTTATTTTTTAAAGATTTTTCTAAAACAAGTTTACAGTTATTAGTTATTACAAAAAGGGGTTAACAAATTATTAAATCAGTTTAATCACATATTTAATCCAGGACACAAATATTTAAATAATTCAGATATTTAAATATGAAGTGTACAAAATTCCGGGTTGTTACATAAGATATACAAATGAATTGAATTGAAGATTAACAAATAGAAATATAATATATATTACTAACAAATACTTATTGCATGTTAATGTTTCAACACCCATGCAAGTGCCTTATTTTATAACTACTAAATACATTCGTAATTTGATCGCTTAATGTTTATTTAGTCAAGACCGTGTATTGCATTCTATGAGTTTCGAACTCAAAAGCAATACAAGACTATGGATATTTAAACCATATAAAATCGCATATAAATGTTATATGGTGAATGGTCATAGTTCGTATTGTACGATACTTCTATGAAATTAGTTCATTTGAAGTAAGCAAATAAACCATAGTGCGAGATTGAGTATTCCATTTGATTGATTACAATAAAAGATCATATTGTATTAAATGTAACACAAGACCAAAACTACAATATAGATCTAAGAATCGGTCACTGAAATGTCAATTTGATCAGTTTATGTAAGGTGCATGATGTTTGATGTCTTCAAATGTTAATGATAATCAAATGCTTTTTTGTAAAGAGTTCGTTACGATATTGTAGTAAGGAATTTCTTTTGATTGGTTGACCGTTTAAAAGAAAAACAAACATACAAGAGTAGATGTGTTTTAATGTATAGTTGGGATGAAGAGAGTGGATTGGCACTTCTGCTTCATAAGGCAACATCAAAAATGAGAATTGTAATAATAAAAATTGAAATTTAACATTGGAATGAGAAATTCAGTTTCTATTCCAAAATGTATTTTCAAATAAAAAATTATTTTCTATTAGATTTATTTCTTTGAGTTCAAGATATTTGATTAAGGAACTCACCGGTGTAAACCAGTTATAATATATAAAATAAATAATTTATATTAAGTGAATGATGGACCTTCAAATTCAGTACGCTATTATATTAATGGCGGAAATAGTGGGAGCATGCTACATAATACTTATTGATTTCATCAAGTTACGAAAATTATTTTTTGTAAAACATACTGAACATTATTTATAAAATAATGACTATTTTTTAGTGTCGACTGAAAATAGACATAGTTACATTTCAGTTTAAATATTATGAATATTCGTTATGAAATAAAACTATATTGTGGTATTTGTTTTCACAACAAAAGTGAAGCATTGTGTAACGACCCGTAAATTTCAACTGTTTTAATAACGTAATTAGTTGAAATTTTGTGAAAATTTAAACGATAAAATTTTGAAATAAAAATTTAATATTTGGAATACGTCTAGTTAAACATAGCAACTGGTAAATTTTCGTCCGAAAATACGAAAGTTTATTTCGCGCGTAAATTTACTTCATTTTAATCAGTTAAAAAGCGTTGAAAATAAAATGTTTTCGAAACCAAATTATTTTTACATAGAAAAATTCTAAACCATCTTCTGAGCAAAATATCAGTTCGTCATTTTTCAAAATTCGGACATCTATTGCTCCGTCGTTCTTATTTTCTGGAAAATAGCAGCATTTCATACCGATATCGATTTTTGATCGAATGATCGTACCACCGATATCTGTATATCGTTTTGATCGTCTCGTCGTGCCGATCTCAACGGTATATTTATTTTTATTTTTCGAACTCTGGTATGTTGTGAAATCAGTAAAATGGTTTCCATCTCGGTACCGTTTAAATCTTTGAACTTCACGTGACCATTCAAATTTCAACAAAAACCAACAGTCTCTTACTTTTAATATTCTCTGAACTGCTATTTGGCTGTGACTATTCGTTGTTTGACATTTCTTTTGGTTCATTTATTTTGTTCGTGTTACATTTATTTTCTTTTGCCTATTCAAACTGCTCATCCAACTCACCACTTAATCCACCTCTTCCACTTTTTCTCTCCCTCACGCAAGTTCCAGAAACCATGCGACCATGCCTTCACTATTTCCTCAACTCTACTTCCAAGCCTACCTCCCCTCCGCCTTCTCACACCCCACCCGAGCACGCCACCCAAACCCACATCAGCCACCGTTTCCACCGCACCTCTCCCACTCGCGCAACCACATCGGCATCACCACCGAAACCTTCCACCTCCCGCCTCTTTGCTTTCCGCCACGCTGGACCCACCCACCAGAACGCTCCATCAACCACCGTGAGCATGCAGCCAACCGCCTCAGCCACTTCATCCCTGAGCCTCCCTCAACCATGTTCCGCCCACAGTCGATCACCACCCAGCTCGAAGGCACACAACCCATCGTATCCTCTAGCAGG
Organism: Allium fistulosum; assembly: GCA_030737815.1. Classification (NCBI taxonomy): domain Eukaryota; kingdom Viridiplantae; phylum Streptophyta; class Magnoliopsida; order Asparagales; family Amaryllidaceae; genus Allium; species Allium fistulosum. The sequence continues at coordinate 282,339,354 of CM060904.1, read as the reverse complement.
TCCTCACCTCAGCATCACCACTCGAGCACTGCCGTGGTAGTTTCTTTGTCCACCTGTATATGTATTTAAGGTATTATAGATATCTTATATTATTATTATAAAGTAATATAGATTGTGACTTTACTACTATATAGATAAGTTATAACAAATTTGTTTACAGTAGATGAGATTATAGCTTTATGTTAGTGTATAGATTTTTATAATATTTTAGTAGAAATGTTGGCATAAGTATGTTTTTCTAAATTTTACATAGGGCTGTTGAGTGAATAGGTACATAATAATTGTTGTATAAAAGTCGTATATACATGCGAGATCCCTTTGTTTATATGTATTTATATACGTTATATATAAACTGTTTATTTACCAAATATTTTACTATATTTATATATGAATTTAAATACATATAGTTGTGGCTATGTATAAGGATATTTACATATATAGGTTATATAGCTGTAAGATCTGCAGTTTTATACTAGTATTATAAATATAGATCTAATCAGATTTTGTAGTTTGGATTTGTTTTATTTTCAAACAATTTATTTTGAAGATGACATATAAATGAGTAGTATCCAGGTATGTGATATATTGGTGGTTTATATAAGATTTATTGTGTAGATATGTTTACATATGTATTACCCATACTATATATACATTTCAAAATTTTCACTGGATATGTTTTGATTCTATGTATAGTTCATACATATGTGTTATAGTCAGTAGTTGGTTATGAGTATATATGTTATACTATCCTACATATGATTTTTGTACATATATATTTATAATATTTTATTTATGATGCAATAGGTTGTACGAATCCATTTGTCTGGTTACAGTAGCTTGATTTCTTGAGTTATATATATATATATATGCATATATCAGTCTATATAAATTATATATTAGTATTTTTTAAAGTGAATTGGAGCATTTCAATTTGTTGTGTAGTTTATATGATTGATTTCTTAAATATTGCACATAAGTATACTTGGGTTTGATTCTTTTAAGTTTTACTATATGGGTTTAACTTAAACCAATGATTTTGAAAACGTATAAATATTTAATTTAATTTAGATTTTTGAATATGATTTTATATATACAGTTATATATTTATATATATTCACTTATATCATTTATCATCATCGATCCAATCCTGATTTAATTTCGTCCATTCCTTGTTATCAGCTTTGGTCGTCGATTCATACCAATCTAGCTTTGATTTGGAAGTCGGGCTTACACTTCGTAACCCAAATATCATTTGTCAAATTCCTCTAGCCTCGAAAGGTGAGCACTCACTCACGATTAACCTTCTTTTATTATTTAAATTTGATTTCAATTGAAACGACAATTGAAATATGCTGCTGTTAGTTAATTACACTGTTATATATGCTATTGCCTGTATCAGTTCACCTGTGACATCTGACACCATTATCTGTTAATTATTTATGTGATGATAATACAGTTTGGCTGATAATTGATTGATTGTTGATGTTTATATTGGACGTTAAATTGTTAATGTTAAAATGATAAATAGTATGAAATTGAACTTGATATAGGATAATTAAATGTTAAATTTGATTAATTGACATTTGTATAATATGACCCCTTTAACTGTTGAATTTATTGACACGTAGGATTTGTTTAATTACATTTTGAACCACTGAATGTATGTTGTTAAATTGATGATGTATGAAATTGTAAATAGATGACAAGTGAAAACCGTAATGTAATAATCTTTAATCTACATGAAATGACAGTGTAGATTCTAGAAATAATTACATTAATTCGTACAAATAACAATGCGAATTAATACGGTTATTTCGGGGTTATTTGAATTGATTATTGGATTGATATTGATTGTTGTTATTGCTTGTTTATTTACTTTGACACCATCCCAGTTATCACACTGCAAGTTCCCTTTGATATGTTTTGATTTTGAATTGAATTGGAATCGGGTTGAAATGATAAATACCCAAATTGAACTTTGACCTAGGATAGGAAATTTAAATAAAACCCGATTGGTCAATGAATTTGATTTAAATAAATAAAGATTTTATTTGAATAAATAATATGGTTTTGAAATTAAGTTTGAAATTGAATTTAGTTTGAAATTATTAAACTTTGAAATGATTTAATAATTAAGTTTGGAATTATAATTAAGTTTTGAAATCATTAGACTTTGAAATTATTTAATAATCAAGTTTTGAATTATTTAATAATTAAATAAGATTGAATTATTTAATGATTAAATTGATTTGGATTCTTTAATAAGAGAAATTGAAGTTTTGAATAAGTGAATTTTACTTCGTAATAACTGAAATTGAGTTTCTTTATTAATTAAGTTTTGGAAAATTATTTAAGTAAGTAAATAAGTGAAATGGAATTTCTTTAACAAGAAATGAAAATGTGATATTTTGGAATTAACGTAAGACTTGAAATGTAAAGAATTTGATTTGATGAATTTAATTTAATTAAATTTGTAAGTTTTGATTTAATGAAGTTGAATTTAAGAAATTGATTTAATGATTTGGAAATTTAATAGAAATTGTTTTGAATGATAAATTAATTGAACGATATTGAGTGAAATTGATAAATGAATTTAAATTGATTTAAATGTTAAATTAAATTAATTTAAATGATTTCGAAATGAAACTTATATTCGAACTTGAGTTAATATTTGGATTGTTTAAATAGAAATTGAATTTGAATTATAAGATTTTGAAATGATAATTTGAAAGTTTGAAATGTAAAGTATGGAAATTGGTTTTCGAAAGACAAATGAAATGTTGATTTACGAATTCTATTTGAAATTGAAATTAATTTGGTTTTGAAATATATAAACGACCAATCGGTGTAATAATTACGAAAGTTATTAAAGAGACCGGGATCGGTAATGGATATACTCTCTATGTGAACCGAAACCACTTTAATAACTATATGCGGAGTGTTGATCCAGAACGAAGTGGATGGTTTTGATGAACGCGTTGACTGAAGAAAGAGAACGATTTTGGATGACCCTTGACATGACTAAAACAGGAGCCGCGCCGGGCCATTGAGGATCGCCATCTCTAGCGGACACACTTCTTCGATACCATATCTATTACTTTGTGATTCGATTTGGGTGCACCCCTCGATTATGGGAGTGTTGTTCGCGGTGTTGGGGTAGTAGCTGCTATGCCCAACATCAGTCCGGATCAGGCAACTACTAGTATCCTAGTTGGTATCGCCTCATGTACCTTGTCATACTGATTATCCTATTCGCGACCACTACAATTTTAATTTGTACCTTTAGTATATGGATTGCCCTCTGGTGACTTCCGGTTTTGGGGAAACTACGGTCTTGTATATGCTTTTGGGAATAAACAGGTTAAGAGGTGTATGGGCCCTGCTTAACCCTACTTTGATATCTTTATATTACTGATAGACATTATCTACTTAGCGTACATTACTACCTAGTAGATAGTTTAACGGATCCTTAAAGGATGGTTATTCCAAACATCCTTTGAGTTACTTGTATTTCAATTGCTATTTCACTTGAGTTGAATTTATTAATATAAGAATGTTAATCCTGACTCGAGTGTTTTGTGTTTTTGCTTTACGCTCGGGTCAGACTGAGTTGTTCAGCTTTCGAGACTCACCTTTGGAGTTGGAGCTTCGCTTGGAGATCCAGCTATCTATCCAGCTTTCAGATATTCGATGACTCCAGTGATGTATTCTGATTTGTATCTGTTACTCTTCCGTTGTATCTAGTTTAACTCTGATGTATCGTATTACTCTTCTGTTGTAAACTCTGATGTATTTTATATATTCATATAGTAGCTTCATGAACTACTATCTCTTTTATTTCCGCTGCATTTATTACTCTGTGTCTGTGATCTGTGATTATATCTATTTACTGTATATGTTCAGTTTTGCCAAATTTAAATTAACAACGCGGTATTTTGAGCAATTCAACTCCGGCATGAGTGTCTACCTATACACTTGTAATGGACGCGAATGGTCCAAAATTCTGGGTCGTTACACATTGGAAAATACTGAAGTATCTAAAATTATTTACAATTATTTTGGAATTATAGACTAAGCTGTAATTTTAAGAAATAATTTTTATCATATGATTATGAATCATATTATAGTAATTAATTATATCTCAAACAATTAAAGGGCTATGCACCCATTTAGTGGGAGCATCATAAGAGTTGATGAACTCTTCGGATTGAAACATATAGATGTATGCAATCATAAGTCTACCAATACCAAAAAGGTTCTATATACTTCATCATATTCACCGACGAGTTATCACAGACATGGACATGTATATTTGATACACATGTATAAGTTTGTGGTAAGCCCATAGAATATACAACGGAAGTAAATAATGTAACATGCGATAGAAATGATTCGATTTGATCGAATAAGTGAGTATATTGGGAAGAGTTCCGAATGTACCTAAAAATGAATAAAGATTCAATCTCAAAAGCCACTCCTTCCTGTGATACATAATGATGTATCGATAAGGAGTAATCGAACTTTGTTGAATGAAGTACGATTAATTATGAGTGAAGTTGTGTTAACTTCTTTCTATAAGGTCGTATATTTAAGAGTAGTACACAAGGTTCAAATTAATTTCATCTAAATAATAGTTTACAAAATCATACAAGATGAGGGTTTATAAGAAACCCCAATGTATCATGGCCAAGGAGTTGGCAGGTTGTGCGATTAAAAAGGCTACATGTAATAATTGTTCGTGAGAGATCTTGTATAAATCTCCCCAAAATGAATTTGAGAAAACCTATCATTGGATGACATATCTATGTTTTGACCATAAGTTTTGTAAACCAAAACCAAATTAGTTTTATATATAAGGAAATTCATAAAATGTTTATGAATACATTTTATGAATACGTATTCTATTACACTGAGAAACAATTATTGTTTCAAGAAATATCAACTTTATAGTGAAGGATTTCTTTGAGAAATTATTGATAGTAAAATTGAATTGGATACGATCCAAAGATAAAACTGATTACATGAGATGAAATGAAATTAACTACCCTAAATGAACACATCACATTAGAGTGTCTAATAAGTATTCTAGCACATTAAAGAAAAACTATGGGTTTCTTATCAATGTCGAAAATATATAATCCTCGATTGTTTAATTAAACTATTAAGAGTGTTGACTCTATGATATGGTATGATGCGAAAATCCAAAATAGATTCCAAGTACATTATCAAAATATGATTTTGATAATTGTACCCAAAGGGATATGATCCATTGGCCACAAAGGTGTCTTTAAGAGAAAGACAAATGCTGTTGGAATATAGTGAGCCACATATACCGTAAATTTCAATTGTTCAAATTAATGTATTGATTCACTATTTGACTTGCTCAAGTTAATTCGGATCTACTCACAAAATTGTTACTTGGTATGACTTTGTGTTTGATGCATATGTGCTAAAATGGAAAATTCTAAATAATGATTTAGAATATACTGTTTGCACGTAACAACCAAAGTGTCTCCTAGTTAGTGGGAGCAATATTGAGTTTGTGGGTTTTTGGATATGATCCAAGAACAAATACAAAAGGGTCATTCGACGAGTATCAAAATTGAACAAATATTTTGATAGAAATATCAAATCGTTTGATTATTAGTTAAAATGCAGAGGAAATGTGTGTTCATAAGAAAGAACATTAAAAGGTACATAGATATTTCTAAATCATAAGTAAGCAATACACTGCTGATTGTTAACGATGTACTTGTGTTAAAATAACATTTTTTTGTTTTAATACTCGATGTTGGATTTGTAAATGATGTCTTTTATAGTAAGTATAAAAGACACTAAGAATGTCTCAAAACGTTATGCAAGTAAACCTTATTGAAATGTTTAATACAAAACATGTAAGATGGATTCCTTATGCACTAGCAATAGGAATTATCATACATGTTATGTTGTCTATGATACCATGACTTGTTTATGTATTTGATACATGAAGAAAATATCAAATCATAATCTATATCACTGAATGATTGTTTGGAGCATTCTCATGTATTTATAAATTACTAGAGAAGTGTTTATAGAAACAGAGAATCCCACATGAAGGAGTGTGCGGACTCAAACTTTCATAAGTGATAGTAAGTATAGCATGTCAATAATAAATTCAAGTTAATAGCCTTTAAGTTGGAAATGTTCCAAATGAAATACTGTGGTTGATTAAATGAAAAAGGCTAAGTACATCACCTAGTGCCATAATAAAAGCAGTGTATATAAATATAAATGCACAAATTTATAACTGGGTAGAGGGTGATTTCAAATGTTGAGAATCTCATAACATTGTTATGTGATAACAATGTCACGATATAGTTCATAACAAAACTTAGAGCTCACTGGAAGTCGACGGACATACTCCGAATCGCTCCACATGATAAAGGTAGTTTATCAGCATCGAAGAGAGTTGAATGACATAGTAGATAATTGAAACATAATAGCTACCCATTCACTGAGGGACTAACCCAATTGGTTTTGAGGAAACCGATTAGAGAAGTTGGAATAAGATTCGATAATGAACTCTAGTGCAAGTGGGAGATTTATACAGTTAGGTGTATGCCCTAAGGGCAATTATGTAATTCGTTACAAATATCTATCTCAATAACCAATCTTGTTCAAAATAAAAGGTGTTTTCTTTCTATTATATACTTGATATAATGTGTTATATTAATTAATTAATTTAATTAAAAATATATTTAATATAAAATTCATAAATTGCATGTTTTGTGATAGTAGTTGCAAAGTGTTGTAACAGTGAGTAATTTATCACAATAAAAATAAATATACCATTTTAAATATTTTTATTCAAGATGCATTGAGACTCGATATCAATGTATCCGTTGAGACTAGGATACGTTACACTCTTCAAATGTTGGGCAGTGTAATACTCATTACTATGGGGGGCACTAAGAAGTTACGTACTGATAGTTAGTGGATAACTATGGAACGACTCACTCGATAGTTTTCTATTGGTTAATATAACTAAGGTAAAACAAAAAATATCGATGTGACTAATTTGTATTGTACTCTCGCCTTGACAGTACTGTCGATCTTCGATATGAAAGATCCGCTTTGATTATAGTCAAATCATGGCACGACGTCCATCGAGTAATGATAGTTGGGTCGAGTGGAAGTATTGAAAGTGAAACACTATTCAAGAGAGGATTCATCTCCTCAGTTATATAGGGTTCGTATCACGGTCAATTCAAGTCAACTCAAAGTCAAAGTCTCTGGTTAGAGCATTTCAATTAATAATAATTATAATTATTAAACCAAGGGCTTTTTGTTTGGACTATAGAGTTGAATATTGATAATATTTGAATTTTAACCATTATCAAATTCCATAAGTCCAAAGTTATATAATTTTGACGAAGAAAATTAGTGTATATAAAAGTCACAACCAGATAATGCTTAACAAAGTGAAATTAGATTTTGCTGAAACCAAGTAAGCGATAAATTTGGCCAAAATGTCATGCCATCTACTAAGTGATGTGTGAACATTAATATTTGAATAGTTTGATATTAATCGCTGACCAAATTACACTTGATGTGTCACACAACCGAAATGATGAATTCTCCTTTGACCAACCTATTTAATTAATTTATAATTGTTATAGATTATTAAATTAATTAATATTTATGAAATACAAATTGTAAAATTTGATTATGATTTGACAAATAAATATTATTAGATATATTTATAATAGTTATAAATATATCAGTCGATATACGATATCGATAAGCGATTAAATTGGATTTAATTATATGATAATTTATTTGGGCTCTAAATGGGTTTAAAAGCCCATGAAGGAGGCTAGAAAATTCTGCCATAATAAGGGGTTAATATGGCCATAAGATGGTGCAACATAGACTTTGAGATGGAGGGCTAAGATGGAAGAGAATTGGTGAAAGATGATGTCGGATCTTGATCCTAAAATATCTATTAATTCTCCTCTATATAAGCGTTTATATCCTCAACCTTTAAAGGACTTTTGGAAGCATCCAATCTCGTCTATTGCTGGCTGAATTCCTCTCTTCCATCCCCCTAATTTCTCAAGTGCAAATCAAATCAAATCAGCTATTATTCAATAGCTGAAGGTCAAAGGTTAAAGAACTAGCAATCTGCTGAATCGGAAAAAGTTTCAGAGGGGAGAATTTATCTTTCCATTGGTGTACTTAAAGGATTTGGGATTAAGGTATGGTTTTTATAGTTAATAATTATTAGTATGATGTTTTATCATATATGTATATGTATATTATATTATTAGTTAGGTGACGATTCAAATATGCAAGCAATGTTGTCATAAATTAGTTTGGTTATATGCATGTATATATTTATACTTAATAAAATAAAAAGGTTTTATTTTATCATATATGTCAGGTCAGTGTAGCTTTATGAAAAACAATATAATTTTTATATTTTATTAAATTAATATATTTTATTTAGTTACATATATATAGTTTATAATTAGTTACAACATCATAACATGATCAAAATTAGTCATATAATTTCATTTATAATGTACTATAGTAATATTGATTTTTGGCCCAAAAAATAACTTTTTAATATTTTATTACTTTTAGATATTATTTAAATTAATCTACATCGTCAATAAATTATATCGATGAGAGAATGTTATGAAAATTATTTTTTAAATTTTATAAAATTATATTAGCACAAAATAAGCTCTCAGTCGAAAAATAAAATGTAAAAATTTATTTTTCATATTTTTAAAAATTAATTGTTTAGAAGGGCCAAAAATAAATAAATTATTATAAAACAAATATAAGCCAAATGTGAATTTTATTTCAAACCATAAAATATCAATTAGGATTTTCTGGAATTTTAAAATTTGAAATAAAAGTTTTGAAATTTTTTTATTAATTTTTGAATGAATATTTAATTAAAAATGAATTTTAATTTTAAAAAAATTGAGCTGTTAACATAACCTGGAAAAAAATTATCTTGAATAACTTTATTAATTAATATATGTATATCTATATTATATATATATTATATATCTATATATTATATACATATTTGTGTGTGTATCTATTAAAAATTATTTTGTTATTATATATATTTATACACATTTTATTCACGGCTTATAAAACATAAATATATATTTTAATATTTAAAATAACTTATATATTTAAATTAATGTATTAATAATACGTATATACATAATATTAATATTTTATTTATAAGATGATATATATATACATAAATATTTATTTATATATTTTAGATATATTATACATACATATAAAATTATTTAAACTAACTTAACATGTATATAAATTTATATTATGTATATAGAATAATATTTTTTATATATACATATTTTTGAACAACATAAACTTGCAAACTGGATGAGCAATCGTATCCATTGCGATGTAAATCCCAACACCTATACGTGGGCATGTTATACCTTGCACGGGTTGATATGTTACACATGCACACACATACATATATGTGTATGTATCGCACATACATACATATATATATATATATATATAAAACTGTATAATTCATAAATTTAAATAAAATAAAAGATTTTATTTAAATGTTTAGAAATATTCTAAATTTATTATACTTTCATGGGTCCAATATAAATCCAATAAGAGGAAAAAGTTTAAAATTTCACTCATAACTTCCGCTGCGGGATGGCCCAGTTTCAACAGTGTAGCTAATCCTTGCCATATATATGTGTGTGTGTGTGTGTGTGTGTGTGTGTGTGTTCATAACAAGAGTGATACTTAATTTAAGCAAAGCACTTGTTTATATGCCTTAAGGAATCGAACCCAAGACCTCTAGAACCGCAATCAATTATATTTTTTCATTCTTAGATTGAAAGAGAACTTATTTTTATATTTTGAATTTTAATATATATGTGTGTGTATTATATAAATATGTACTTCGTGATTTATAAATTAAAAAAATTCCTTTTATGATCATGGCTTTAAAATTAAAAAATAGTTTTTTCAATCTTGAAATAGTCAAATTATTTAAAATTCAAATCTAAAACAAAACATTTATATTTTGAAATTTAAATATTTACAGTTTTAATTTTTAATAAAAAAATTCTTTTTCCTTTGGCTTATATAAAAATACATTTTTTGGATCTTGAAAAGGTCAAATAACTTAAAATTCAAACTTTAAATCGGTATTTATATTTCGAAAAGTATTTGAATATATCTTTATATAGTTTTTAATTTAAAATTTGAAATATTATATATATGTATGTATGTATGTATGTATGTAATCTAGAATATAATATTAAATATACATATGTTTGATAAAATAAAATAAAAAATAAACGAACCTTGATCAAATAAAGTTATACCTACACACACACATACATACTACGTGTATATATATGTGTATGTGTGTGTATATATATATTCTGTATGTATATACATGTGTAAAGATATGTGACATCATTTTTAACATATGATATAAATCTTATTTATTAACCATAAATCACGGTGGTTAATAAACACCTATGAAATATGTTCATTCTTTTCACCTCGGTTAGATCACCATATTTAATACAACTTTAATGTTCGTATTATGAATACAAACATGTTATAAAACTAGAATGTAAAATTAAAAAATATGGAAACACACACACAAATACATACACATGCGCGCGTGCATATATGTATGTATGTATATGTATATATCATAACTAAATTATAAAACATACAATATATATAAAGAGATTAAACTATATTAACGGCAAAGTCCTATAATAATAATACCGAATATGATTTAGTATAAAACTGTTATCTATATAAACATAAAATACGATCTTGTGCAAATCAATAAAAAGACTTTTTTCTTTTTCAAATCGCCATGTTCGTTGCCAATGCATCTGATCTAATGCAAATTAGACCCAAATATAGCCTTAACACAATCATCTTGTCGTGTAAGACTAATCAAAGTACATCTTAGACAAATAAGATTCAAAGCATTCTCAAGTGAAACAACTACTGCACATCATCTTGTGAGATCTTCTATTTTACTATTAACCTATGGAAGACTCTTGATGAGTCTTTCTGTAATTGTTCCAAATAATTATAAGTATGTAACCTTGATGTACCCAATGGTCATAAGTAATTCATTGTCCATCCTATGGAGAGCATTAAGTACATTAGTCCTAATACACACACACACACACACATATATATATATATATATACATATCAATATCTCTTTCTCAATACATCTTGATTGGTAACATTTAAGGACAAGCATTTATTTTATATGACTTAGTACCCACGGTTACGAATACATCGTAACTGCAATTAATTAAATACCTTTCCTAAGGATTATTCTACTTATATATATTTAACGTATTTAAAACATAATGATATCCTACTGATGGGCACCATGTGACAGTATTAAGGAAGTCTAAGCCCTTGGATCTCTTGGAGTTGGATGTGTGTGTTTTTGTGGCATTTAAAACCTTTCCTTTTGAAGTAGCTTCATCGTTTTTGAGGCGCTTATAGGAATATCTTTTTGAAGCACTTGTTGCTTGTATCATATAATCAGATGATGTCTCGATCTCATTTGAGATCTTTCATAGAACTTATCCTATTTCGGCTTAGTGTGAGATAAGTGCACTGAATAAAATAGAGTCGTACGTTTCGGCTATGAATATCAAAGTTCATGGTAATGTATCTAAAGAAACGAGCCATTGTTATAGACAACGAAAACAAATTCTTTCGATATCTGAAAGCCTTTGTTATTTTATTCTACACATATCTGAAAGCACTTTGTTACTTCGTAAAAATAATGGTATAAAATACAAGTTTTGTTCATTAACTAATCAATATTTTTATGATAAAAGTAGTAATTCAAGTAGAGTACTCAATTTGATGTCTCGGTAGGCCTACAAACAATTGGATACGAATTCAGATAGTTCCATATCTATATCTGTATTCAAAATCAATTTTGGATATCGGATATTCGTAACTGCGGATGCGGACAGATATCAGATATTTATCAGATGTTCTTCAATCGGTTTGCAACAATAAATTTAAAAAAATTAACACAAAATTTTGATTTATTATAAATCCATCTCAATACTAAAAATATAAAAAAATACACTAAGAAAAATATTTTAAACAGTAAATATTGATTTTTATATACATACGAATTTTTATCCAGATAAAATAGTAAAGACAATCATTTAGCGTGCTAAAATACAAAAAAGATAACTATAATCTTGATAAAAAAATAGATGGATAATTATTGGATAAGGATATGGCTATATCCGCATCCGCATCCATTTTTCGGATATTGGATAAATTTTCATATTTTGGATACGGATTTCGGATTTTTTAGGTACTCATTATCAGCCCTATGTCTCGGATGTTTGAATCTATATCCTTTAAGACCTCGGTCCAAATCACCATACTACTTGTCACTTGAGCTAATGATCCTTAACCTAACCAAACAATATTAAAAATAAATAGTATGTCTTTTTTTACTCAAACATAAATTCAATAACAAATGTTATCCGTAAAAATCTTCTCCAGGTTAAAAGTATGAAAGAAGGAGCTATAATGCGGGATTTGGAAGCTTCCGTAACTACTGAGATGGCTTCCACAAGTACCAAAGAGGGTTCCGTAAGCATCAAAGAGGGTTCTGTAAGCGTCAAAGAAGCTTTCGTAAGAGTTAAGGGAGCTTCTGAAAGTGTTGAAGTGGCACTTTTGATGTAACGACCCTGAATTTGGTCGCTTTAACTAGGCAATTATATATATTTTATATAGTCAATAAATAGATTTTTTATTAATAAATAAACTCGTTTTAATTAATTAATAATGAGGGAAAAATCTTTTTCAAAATTTGTTTACCAAATTAAATAGTTCGTAGAAAAATAGAAAATGTGACCAAAGAACGTTTTCCGAAATTTCGACCTTTCAACACCGGAAAGTTGTCGGGAATGTTGTTCGTCTTTATGCACTATATGTACACATATATAGTATATGATTAACTAAATAATAGTACACATAGGAATAGATTATCTTATGTTAATTATAATTAATAGGTGATGTGACAATTCATAATTTTAAATTAATAAACATTATATATAAATATATATATTATTAAGTGTTGTCATATCTTAATATTTTTCATAATTAGATATCATTACTCATCATGATCTTAAGGATTTTACTAGAGAAGGAGGGGGATATGACAAGAGAGAGGAGTAGGAAGGTGATGCGATTTTTCAATATCATGACATATTATGTTAAATCATTAAAGGGTAAATTAGTAATTTTCTCCAATTCTTTTTGTCTATAAATATACATCCACACACACACATTCTCATTTGCTTTCTCATCTTCACTTTCTAAAATTTCCTCTCCAAAATATCTATGGCTTCCATAGTTTGTAAAAGTTAGAAAAAATCACTCTTTTCCACTCAAACTCTTCTCTTTAGCTCACTAAAACCATTCTACATCCATCTCTACACTTCCTCTTCCAAAATCAAGTTCCCTTCCACCAAAAAACACATCAGGTTGAGCCCAAATATGACCATGGCCGAGCCTAATCTAGGTGTTTAGGCATCCAAAATCTTCACGTTTGCAAGTTAGGACCAAGTGCTAGCATATATCAAAGTTCTTGTGGAAGTTGCTTTGAGATTTGTAAAGCTTTAGTGAGTAAACTTCTAATTTTTGGAAAAGAAAATTCAACTTGTTTTGATGCTATATATGTTGTTAAATATGCTAGGTTGATATGTTGAATTACCATGTGAATTGGATAATATGTGATTGCAAGTTGGTTGTTTGAATTGGATAAGTGATTTGGTTAAATATGTGATATATTTGGATATGTATATGTTTTATATGGATATGATTGTAGACATGTTATATTGGTTATGATATATTGGTAGTATTGGTTGTAAAACGGAACCCAAGTTAGTATTGAGATGGTTGTGAACTAGTGTTGAAATGGTCGCAAAGCGATTTGAGATTCAATGGAAAGAAACAAGTTTTCTTTGGTTTGATTTTGGAAATTTTTCCAAGTTCCAACCTATTGGAAGTTTCAAAACCTTTCACATAAGTTTTTTTAAAAAGTATGGCATCGTTTGAGTCAAGTGTAAGTTTCGCCTAGAAAATCAATTGGTTATCTGGACTTTTAACCCAACAGGATCCAAGAGAAGACGAAACAACTTGATGGAGTCAGAATGGCTCAAAACTCAACCAAAAGGACTAAAGCAACAAGTTAAAGGGAGCCAAGTCATATTACTAAAGCATCGATTGAGTTTGACTAAATCAAGAGACCAACATACATTGAGTCCAATCAGCAGCTAAATACAACCAGCCAGTAAATCGTCATCAAAATAGAGCAACGCGCAATGAGACTACACAAACGACCTCGATGCAAAGCAACAAAAGCATGCCAGACATCAAAACTCAAAAAAAGACTAAGTGTTTGGATCGCTAGCGATCCATACCCCATGGATTGCCGGTCCATAAACTTCATCATTGGGTCGCTGAACAGCTATGGCACGAGGGGAGAAAAGGAGCCTAGAAGACAAAATGGAAAAACATGCTAAGTGTATGGATCGCTAGTGATCCATACACTATGGATCGCTGGCGATCCATACAAAGCCATGGAATTCTTGCGACCTGACATAGCAGAACAATGAAGAGAGGATCTAAGTGGTTAGCTCGCACGCGAGCTAAGCCTATGGATCGCTAGTGATCCATGGTTTTGCCTCGAGTCACGAGCTAAACTCTACAGGATCGTCATGTGATCATCCGTAAGTGACTGACAAGCGGGCTTGGCCCAGAAGCTCTGCGGTCTTTATAAATACCATCCTATCTGCAAAATAAACGGGGGCTTCTCCGGACTGGTTGTTGAAACTTTGTTGGAAACTTTGTTCACTCTTCATCTCTCTCACAACAATCTCCAAAGGGATTCATGTGATTCTCTAGTGGGTTCCAACTCCGGGGATTCAATCTAGCTAAGGATAATCAAAAGCCTTGTAATCAAACACTACTTGTAACAGCAGTTAGTCATAATAAAACTATAAAGTGGACATAGGCTTCGTTAACAGCCGAACCACTATAAAAATCTTCTTGTCTCCTTTCTTTTACTGTTCTTTTCTATACCTATTATCTGTATTATTGCTCTGTACAAACAGGGCTGGTGTTTTCACACTCAAACCAGGGTGTTGATCCATTTTTTGGGTTAACATTTTGGTGCTTTCACTGAGAATTGAACTCAGGCTTAGATCTAGCTATCTACTTTGGATCAGATAAGTTTAGAAGTTAGATCCTCAATCTCTGCTTAGAACGTTTGCTATTGAGAACAAAGAACCAACCAAGAAGGATCGAAGAAAAGGCAAGCAAACACATGCTAAGGTGATGGGTTGCTAGTAATCCATCTCCTATGGATCGTTAGTGATCCATATTGTTAGCTTGTGGGTCCACCAATCTCCTTGCATCATGATCCAATAGCAGTGCAACCAGCGTATGGATCATCATCAAAACAAGGCGGCAAGCTATGAAATTAGATGGAGAGATAGTAGACGCGATCCAAAAGGCAAAGCTCAGAAATCAACTAAGTACATGGATCGCTAGCGATTCATACCTTTTCACTAGACCGCCATAAACTCCAGAAAGCAATGTCCAATAATATTCTAAGTATATGGATCGCCAGCGATCCATACCTTTTCACCAGACCGCCATAAACTCCAGAAAGCAAAGTCCAATAATATTCTAAGTATATGGATCGCCAGTGATCTATATGCTATGCTATGGATCGCTAGCGATCCATACCTTTTCACCAGACCGCCATAAACTTCAGAAAGCAAAGTCTAATAACATTCTAAGTATATGGATCGCCAGCGATCCATATGCTATGCTATGGATCGCTAGCGATCCATACCTTTTCATTAGACCGCCATAAACTCAAGAAAGCAAAGTCCAATAATATTCTAAGTATATAGATCGCCAGCGATCTATATGCTATGCTATAGATCGCTAGTGATCCATACCTTTTCACCAGACCGCCATAAACTCCGAAAGAAAAGTCCAATAATATTCTAAGTATATGGATTGCCAGCGATCCATATGTTATTGTATGGATCGCTAGCGATCCATACCGTTTCATTGATTTGCAGCGATCTACATGGAACAAGATGGGAGAAGGATGCTAAGGGGTTGGCTCGCTTTTCAGCATACTTTTGGATCAACAACGATCCATAAGCTATGGATTGCTAGCGATCCATTGAATTGGCTCGGCTTGCAATGCTTTCTCCAGTGAACCAGCTTATCAGAAGTGTCATAACATATACCGTGAACTTCGGGGGCCACGTTGCGCCCCATCAGAAGTGTCATAACATATGTCGTCTGGGTCGTTCGAAAGGGACATAATCGATTACAAGGCCAAGCTCCCAGGGGATTTGGTGACCACTCCTGACTGACCAGCTTCAAATCCCATCATGGAGCTCCTATCAAGAATGGTCGTCGTCAAAAATCATGAAAAATCATCTAAATTGTCGTTAAAAAACTCACTTCAGGACTGACTCGAAGTCAAACTCGGGTTATCGCCCATTTGACTCGAAGCAGATTCTGGAAGTCCTGACTCGAAGTCGAACTCGGGTAATCACCCATTTGACTCAAAGTAAACCTAGGAAATTCGGGCCCGAAATCAGATTCGGGTAAAACCAAGATTTTCTCCTAGCAATGTCTGTCACCAACCCAGCACTTCAAATTCTGTGACTCCAAGCGAATCATGTGCTGATTCCAAGCAAATGGCAAATTTTCTCAGGTCAAACTCCAAGTAAAATAACACCAATCCATCGATGCCGATACATCTTCTTTTACTCATAACTCGAATGTGCGAATTCCGAATACCTTGAAATTTAGAATGTAACTTTGTGGGGCCTTCCTTGTCACCCCAAACCGATCTCACCTAGTCTGAAAATTTTTGGGGTCGTCACTGTTCCATGACCCCATCATAAGTGATTTGTCATTCAATCAGCATTTACAATCATTCAAACATAGACAATCATGCATATATCATTCTCAAGCATTATAAACAGCCGTAACTTCAAAACGGACCGATCTGACAACGATTAGAGCATCTTCCCCAATCGAAACCCATTTACCGAAGTCGTTCAACATGCAGAATTTCCAAAGAAATTTATCATGCCAACTATACCTTTTATACAACTGTATAACTGATTCGAAATTGCTTCTTTATAGGTATGACTAGCATATGGACGAAGCGAGGGCGAGGGATGTAGTCTGGTTTAAGGCCCTCGGAAATCATTAAAGGATGAAACAACCTGCTACCTTGGAAGAATTTTATGGGAAGGCAAACCGGTTTTAAAGACTAGAAGTAGTGCAATTAGAAGAAGGCAAACCCAACAATTTGCCAAAGAACATACCAAATGGTGAAGGAGCTACAGGACCTTAGGGACCTTCTGCCCAAGTAAGGCTACTAAGACCAGGTAGAAAAGCGCCCCAGCTAACTGACGAAATCAGACGAAAATATGATTATCAAATAACACTCTAACTAGCTAGCAACTAAAGAATGGGCTAGCAACCTAAAGCGATGCCTTCTCATCCATCCTTGTCTACTCACCTTTTCCAAATGAGCCGTACCGGGACACTGGGGGCATTGCAGACAGCACGGCGAAAGAATTGCTTCTATGCCCTCGACATGTCATGTCAATCCCCCTTCTGAGAACCGGCGTTGTTGGTGGTGTCGAGAAGTCTTGTCCAAAGGATCATCGAACAAATAGATCCAACACCTTAGCCTATAGGAACCGATAAAACTGTGTTCCCTCGAGCTGAATCCGAAAAATTCCTTTTGAAGTCGATGAATCATTGATTTAAGACCGCTGGGCCATCGGACACACGACCCAAATCTCCTCTCGGAATTGATAAATTATCATTCCAAGGCCGTCTGGTCGTCGGACATCCGACCATAGAAAACCCTTCGCGAACGTGAAGGTCTTTCACAAACCAAAGCATCGTGAAGGTGAACCGAGAGATCAGCGGTCATCTAATCCAAAAAACCCTTCGCGAACGGGAAGGTCTTTCACGAACTAAAGCGTCGTGAAGGCGAACCGGTAGATCAGCGAAATTTATGTATGACTGATATCCACGAAGGTGAACTGGAAGATCAGCAGGCATCTGATCCAGAGCTCCCCGAAGTCAACGAAGTCACGCTCTGGGGCCACAAATCAACAATCATACCAATCACTCCGCAAAATTAATGGAATCACTTCCAACAACCAATGAGACAAACAGTGCTAAATTCCAAAGCTTCAAAGTCGCTCAAAGAAACTAAGGCAAAACTGAACTGACCTTGTGATCAATCGGAGGCCAACTCGAATCAAGCCACGATTCGGCACCTGGGGAAACCATACCTACTGGACCGGGGGCAACCAAACGAGTTGTGAAGAGACCATGGATATAGTTCAAGCGCGCCAACAGCCCTGTGGCATGGGGGCACCGCACACACTTGAATAGCCATAAGAAAGGCAAAGACTAATCATACCACAGTTCTGTTATGCCCGATTAAAAATGCTGGCATTCTAACAACCGCGGACTTAATGACCTAGCTAGTGCAACAAACGAAATACTAGCATAATACTTGCCCACTTCTTTCCAACTACTATTTTACAGCTCTTGGTGACCAATTCCTCTTCCTCTTAGACCGTATGCCAGTCGAAGACCCATTCTCTAAAGGTAGTTTGGACCAAGAGCTAAGAGTCATGCTCTGAACTCCTATGGGCTCTTTCTTCAATCCATCTTCATGCGGTCAGCTATAGATCTCTCCACCATGGCAGCCTGATCTATTTGGATGTATACAACTTCCAGAAACATGGAAGGATCATCCAAGCCATGGTTACAACCAAAAACTATTTAGCTTCTTGAACTAATAAAACCTTGTTCATGTAAGCAACCCGCCGGGTCGACGGAAGAAAATCGACTCAAACCGCTGGATCAGCGGAACCCGATCTTTGCCTTTTGAAAACCGGTGTTGCTCCGGCAACATCGGGAAGGCCCAAAACATACGCTCCTCACATTGCCCGGAGATAGGCAACACCGAGGAGCACCAAGAGCCCCGTATTCCATAAGTCGCGCCAAAACATACGTTTCTCGCGTTGCCCGTAGATAGGCAACGCCGAGGATCACCAAAAGCCGCGCATTCCATAAGCCGCGCCAAAACTTATGTTCCTCTTGTTGCCCATAGATAGGCAATGCCGAGGAGCACCAAAAGCCACATATTCCATAAGCGCACCAAAAACATACACTCCTTGCATTGCCCGGAGATAGGCAATGCCAAGGAGCACCAAAAGTCGCGCATTCCATAAGCCGTGCTAAAACATACGCTCCTCGCGTTGCCTGGAGATAGGCAATGCCAAGGAGCACCAAAAGTCGCACATTCCATAAGCCGCACCAAAGCATACGCTCCTCGCATTGCCCGGAGATAAGCAACGCCGAGGAGCACCAAAAAAGCCGCGCATTCCATAAGTGGCGCCAAAACATACGCTCCTCGCGTTGCCCGAAGATTGGCAATGCCGAGGAGCACCAAAAGCCGCGTATTTCATAGGTCATGCACCAACTCCTCGACACTGCCCGAAGACAGGCAACACCGAGGAACATCACCAAAAATCATGCTCCTAAAGCATAAAATCCTCATAGTTGCCCAAAGATAGGCAGTGTTGAGGACCATTAGAACCGGATCGATGGGCCACATCGATCCCGAACACAGCACATCTCATAACCAGCGCCAACCACTTCTATGATTGGGAATAATGGCCACAACTACAACAAAATTGGAGTGCTACAAACCAACAGAAAAGTTTCAACTTTCGACACAATGATTAAAACTGCCCTTAGTTAACCTGGATTATTTCAAATTGAATCGAAAATCATTGTTTAGCTGCTTGGACCAGTCAAATTGTGCCCGAGTATGCTCCATCAACTCACCGAGTCGAAGAAAGCGAATCGACTCAAACCGCCAACTCCTCACATTGTCCGAAGATTGGCAACGTCGAGAAGTTCCAAACCGTTTCGGATCAATGGGTCATATTGATCCCATAAGCCGTGCATTTCATAAGCCGTGCACCCCTTAAAGTCGTGCATCCCATAAGTCGTGCACTCTCATAAGCTGCGCCACCCATAAGTCGTGCCCTACCAGAAGCCACGCATCTCGTAAGCCGCACACTCTCAAAAACCACGCATCTCATAAGTTGCGCAAACACTGCTCAATGTTGCTCCGGTATCATTACCGGACCGTCAAAATTCTCTAAGTATCGGTGTTGTCTTGACAACACCGGGAAACTTGTTTATTTCAGCATTAACAGGAACCGATCCCTACCACCCAAAAGGACCGACATTGCTTCGGGCAATGCAACAAAGTTCCCAAACCAAGATTGCAACAAAGAATTCCGATCTTTGACCAAAATGTCTAAAGTTAAGACATTCAAATCACGAGCTCCCAAAGATAGGAGCTGCGACACAATTTTAACGAGGGCATCTAGGGAGCCACCCGAAACATCAAGTCTCGCATCAAGTGTTCAGAGTAATCAGCCCCATGGACCAGCGACACATAACACACTAACATTTGGTCAGGACAAAAAATCATTCCATGGTTCTGTTACACTAAGCAGAGAATTTCGGCAATCGCAACAAAACTAAGCAGTATAGTAGGCTGGACGAATGTGGAATTAAAAAGGAAACTGCTCAAACCTGCTAGACATCGATATTACCTCAAAAACATCAAGAACTCCATATTGTCATATCGATAAGAAAATTGAACTCCTTAAAATTCACCATCGCTTGGAAATAAGCAATGAAAGGAGGGACCGTCGACCAAAGTTAGATAATGATGGAAGACGTTTCCAGAATCAAGTCATCGACCCAGCGGCTTCCAGAGATAGAAGCAGGTGCTCGAATGAGGTCTCAAACCCTAACTTGCAAAAAAACCAGCTGTTATCCGAAGGCAAACAACGGCAAGGAGAGAACGCTCAAAATCGAGCAGCTAAACCATTGATTCTCAAAGATTGGAACCAACGAATGAGGTTGATATCCACAACAATGCTATTAGTCCAGCATAATGCATATGGTCTGAAACAAGCAAGGTTAAGTGACACGGATTCAAGACAAACACTACTGAACCCTACCGGTCCATGATCAGTATAGGAATCAACGCGGTCATACCAGGGGCAATGTGATGACTTGCTCCACAATTTCATATTTTCTATAAGAACCTGGAGTTTGACATCTAAAAGTGAAGGGTCCCGCCTAGAAATGAAGGGTTCCGCAAATAGTCGTCAGATCATAATAAAAACTAGTGGGAGGAAGTTCGATTTTTCATGAATAAGAATAACTACGGAATTGGTTAAGCAACAGCCCTGCATCTCCAAGTGTAATACTTGATGGTTATTAACAAAGCTAGGCACTGGAAATGCTTGGAACTCTCACCCTTCTAGAACATGGCATCTCCTAGATTTTGGCAACATTGAAAAAACAGCCACATTGGATAAAAGGAATCTACTCAACTCTACAGGATCGGATGAATGATTCAATCTTCACCAACATGACTTTAACACTACCCGAAGATAGGCGGCACTAAGAAAATACTTTTACAATCCAACCATCGAAGTGCTAGTTTTCGAAGGCCGAAACTAGTACCCAACTGAATTAAGAGCACCACCGAACCGACGGGGAAAATCGATCCCAACCTCTTGAGTGTCAGTGTTGCCTCGCAAACGCCAAGGCCTTCTTTTATCTTTTAAGTGCTGGTGTTTCCATGGCAACGCCAGGAAAATTTTCTATTTCCTAAGTACTGGTGTTGCCCCGGCAATGCTAGGAAACTTTCTATTTCATAAGTACCGGCGTTGCCCCAGCAACTTCGGGAAACATTCTACTCGCTAAGTACCAGTATTGCCCCGACAATGCCAGGAAAACTTTAATCTATAGGGCTGATAAGAAACACTCATCGCAGTGAACCATCGATGCACTAGCTTCTGGAGATAGAAGTTGGTCCTCAACTGAGTTTCTACCTTCAGTTCAGAAAACTACTGTTGCCCAATGACAGACAACGACCGAAAGACATATCCTTTCATAGGTCAGCCGGATGGTTCAATCTTTCATCATAGGAATCAGCCACTGCACATGAATAAAGTAACGTCGAAAGGAAATCCCAGGATTGAATTTCCCGTGTACTAATTTCTAAGGATGAAAGCTGGTGCACTACCGAATTTCCTAAATTCAACTTAGAAAGAATTTAGACACAGCCGAAAGATAGGCAGCCTCGAGGAAATGTTGCTTGGAACCAAGCAGCTAGGTTATCAATTCTCAAATATAGGAGTTGACATATGAACAAAACTACTGTGCCAACGTCAGCAACCAAGAAGAGCATGCATGGCCAAGTACAAGCGAGAGAAATCATGGAAGGCCGAAAATAAAATCCCCAAACTTTCTCAATTCCAGAATGGGATTGAGAGCCAGACTGGGGGCAATTGAGCAATTCGCCCCACAGGTTTCCATCTCTCACAATCGCCCAAATACAGGCATTCGAAATAGCTAGTCCCTCAAGAAGGGATAGAAGCATACTTGTTCGAAAGAAATGTTTCAAAAGTCCAAACACGAATGACCCCGAGGTTGGTTAGATAACGGTTCTGTATCACAAAACAGAGCATTTTGGCAACAAAATCACCAATAAAGGAAATGAAGGATTTAACGTTCAAGAATCCATCGTCGCTTATAGTCTGGCGATGACGAGAAGGATCGATGACCTACTTATGGTCTAACTAGATCATTTGGTTCCAACTAGAAGGAATATGCCATTACTCGAAGTTTGGTGATGCTAGGAAGAAAGCCCAAAATGAAACTATCAATTCATCGGCTTTCAAAAACAGAAGCAAGAGTTTGATTGAACCTTCAGCCCTACCTTCTGGCATCTCATGTTGTCTGAAGATTCACAACATCAAGGAAAAATCCACAGATTTGAGTCATCCGTGTATGAGTTTCCGAAGATAGAAACCAACACATGATTAGAATCTCAACGTCGGACTCAGAAGAATTTACTTTAGCAAAAGATGCCAGAAGCGCATCTTTCTAATACAGACCGACATCATTACAAAATTCAGATCTTGGGATCAAGCAACAAAGCCCTAATTCCCGAAGATAGGAGCTATCGTGTCAATCAAACTGGGGCAATCGAACTTATTGCTTAGGAGACCTAGTCTCCCAAAACATGTTGGTTCAATAGTCGAAGTAATCAGCCCTACGGACTAAGGCATTTACACCAACACTTTGTTAAAACGAACTCAATTGAGCATAAGTAGGGATTAGCTATAGACCTGGCCAGACCAAGCTACTTCATAGTTCTGAACAAAGATATGAAATAGAATATGCTGAAATGACCGCAGAAGTATTACTTACATGTATAGAATTATAGTAAACGAGTATGCTACACATGAGCACAAGAAGTGCAACAGTGAGAAAAATCAATGCTCAAAATCGAGCAATTAAGCCAATAGTCCCTGGAGATGGAGGCTGTTGTGCATTGAATTTCGAAAAAAGCAAAGGAAGGACAATCGCACTCGGACAACTCATGCGCTAGTTTTCAAAGGCTGGAACTGTGCATGATCAAACTTCAACTACAACTCTACAAGTGCAACTGTGCCTTGTAATTTAACTGTAATCAATCATCCCAATATGATAGGGATAATAAGCGAAGGCTAAGTTGTGAAGGACCCAACTTTTGGAGGAGTGGGAGTACCTCCGCCAGACTAAAGATTGGATGACTGAAAAGTCATTTTCAACGAAAAAACTTGGCATTCAACCCTGTCAGGTATGTTTTACTTTAAATAATATCCTCGTATAACCAACGTCCGGAATCCAAGGGACCAATTGGGTCATGAGCGTTGACCAGGGCAGATGTAGTGTGTTATCTACATGAGAAGAGTCCGGTATCTTGAATACTGCAAACAAACAATCTAGTGTAGATAGCTTGCTTACATTTGAAAAACAATCCATATTGTCATTTGAAATTATCCCTTCCACACTTACCCGTTATCGATTAACGATCGATAACAGAGCCACTGTCCAAAGCGACGCGGGAAGCTTTCCTTTTAGGATCACTGGAATACAGAAATAGGAAGAGCGATACGATTGAATCATCAACTATATCCGATTTTGGAATAAATCATCGCATTGGAATTCAAAAACACTGATGGGAACTTACCCAAATTCTCAAAAAGAAGAAGTTAAAGACCAAGAGCAAGAATTCGGTCCAGAACGGCTTACAATTGTTCGAGACAAAACATAGCTTCACCGCCGATTGAATTAAAACTATATAGGATAACCCCAAACCTACGTCATGCACCCACTTACCGACCTAAACCCTTGTGAAAACTATAGAGCAAAGATTACATCGTCAATACCATGAATTGGAATTCAGATCGAAATCAAAACGGCTATCAAAAGTCAGTCAACTGAAAACAACATCATGAGGTGGCCAACGACGATTCACACTGAAAATTCAACAGACGGATGAATAATCAAAGCCAAACTTGCATGGTAACCTCGACACGATCAACAAGATTTCATAAAATGAAAACTCAAAAGCAGTTACTTCCAGAGCACGCCTTGTTTTCAACGAAGGCATGCTTTGGGGGGCAAATGTTATCCGGGTTTTTAACCCAACAGGATCCAAGAGAAGACGAAACAACTTGATGAAGTCAAAATGGCTCAGAACTCAACCAAAAGGACTAAAGCAACAAGTTAAAGGGAGCCAAGTCATATTAATAAAGTGTCGATTGAGTTTGACTAAATCAAGGGACCAGCGTCTGTTGAGTCCAATCAGCAGCTAAATACAACCAGCTAGTAAATCGTCATCAAAACAGAGCAACATGCAACGAGACTACACGAATGACCTCGATGCAAAGCAACAAAGCATGCCAGACATCAAAGTTCAGAAAAAGACTAAGTGTATGAATCGCTAGCGATCCATACACCATGGATCGCCGGCAATCCATAAACTTCATCATTGGGTCGCTGAGCAGCTATGGCACGAGGGGAGCAAAGGAGCCTAGAAGACAAAACGCAAAAACATGCTAAGTGTATGGATCGCTGACGATCCATACAAAGCCATGGAATTCTTGCGACCTGATATAGCAGAACAATGAAGAGAGGAGCTAAGTGGTTAGCTCGCACGCGAGCTAAGCCTATGGATCGCTAGCGATCCATGGTTTTGGCTCGAGTCGCGAGCTAAACTCTACAGGATCGTCATGTGATCATCTGTAAGTGACTGACAAGCGGGCTTGGCCCAGAAGCTCTGCGGTCTTTATAAATACCATCATATCTGCAACATAAACGGGGGCTTCTCCGGACTGGTTGTTGAAACTCTGTTGGAAACTTTGTTCACTCTTCATCTCCCTCACAACAATCTCCAAAGGGATTCATGTGATTCTCTAGTGGGTTCCAACTCCGGGGATTCAATCTAGCTAAGGATAATCAAAAGCCTTGTAATCAAACACTACTTGTAACAGCAATTAGTCATAATAAAACTATAAAGTGGACGTAAGCTTCATTAACAGCCGAACCACTATAAAAATATTCTTGTCTCTTTTCTTTTACTGTTCTTTTCTATACCTATTATCTGTATTATTGCTCTGTACAAACAGGACTGGTGCTTTCACACTCAAACTAGGGTGCTGATCCATTTTTTGGGTTAACACGATTCTAGCGAACTGCGCTTATAGCGATGGTCGCTATGGATGTAGTTCGAAAATTTTCACAATTTCAAATTTTAAGTGTTTTCTTTTGGATTGTTTTTTAAAATTCATTTTGAATTAATTTAGTAAGTCAAAAGTTTAGTTTTAACTATTTAATAATTTATTTATTTAATTTAAATTAATTTGGGTAATTATTAATTAATTAATTAAGTAATTAGGTTAAATAATTAGAGTTTAAGAAATTATTAACTAAGTAAATTATTTTTAATTAAGTAAGTTTTAAATAATGATTAATTAAGAAAAAAAGAAAACTAATTTTTATTTAATCAAGTTATTTATTTTGATTAGAGTTAATTATTTAATTAATTATTATTTAATAAAAGGTTAATTATCCACTTAATGAGGGTTTAATTTCTTAAATAAATGTTAATTAAATATAGTATAATTAGGGTTTAATTATAAAAAAAATCTGGATTATTGATGATTTAATTTTGATTTAATTAAGATTAATTAAGGTTTGACTGAGTTTAAACTTATGATTTAGTTAAAGTTTATTTGTTTTTAAGGTTTCTTTAAAAACCCTATCGGTTATTTATCTTTAACCAATAATCTTGTTTAAGTGAATTGTTTTAAAACCAAGGATCTCTTATCCATGCTATTAAGAAGCCAAATGAATTAAAGTAGTTGTAATAAAACGATGACGTGTTTTATTGAAAGTAAGTCTACTTGTACTCATCACAAGTACCGCACTTCGGGAACGTGATAAATACAAGGGGTTAGTTTTGATAAGCGGGTCATGATAATCTAAGGATATGGAACATATGTTCATATGTAAATCTTCACACCCTGATAGTGGGATGGTCCACTATAAATAACTTGACCCTTTAAAATTATCGAAGTTTGGTTTGGAGAGACCGGGATTGGACCTTAGTTGTTATCCGAAAACCACTTTGAACCAACGTAAATGTTCGAATTGGAAATAGAAAAGGCAAGGTCCAAGATAAAGACTTTGAAGTGCAAGGGTTATTTGCTACTAACCCTGAGGGTGATTCCAAAATGGGTGTAGTGGAAATAGTACCTTCGGTTCATTCATCTCCTGAACGACTTGTATGGATGAATGCTAGCATTGTGTCAACATCTGGAAGGCGATGTAGCATTTTAAGCGGCATTGCTCTAGAAAAGGTAAACATAGCCTCAGGCCTCATCAACCGAAAATGACCAAAACAGGGTATGCAGCAGGGATATGTGGGTCGCTCCCATAAGGGTATGTCACCGCAGTATCTAGAATCGATATTTGACCCTTTTTTTGTATGCTCCGGTACGGTTGTTGATCCCAACCGTGATGGTGATGTATTCGGTACTACTAGTCAAGTGGTAAGTCGGTTCTGTGTAGCAGGGGTACAAGATGTTCTTGTCAGACCCCAGGTGTATTTTATCTATAGGTGCATCTTCGGGAAGGTAGTTCCTTACCTGGTCATGTATGGAATCCATTGTCCAATAAGTGCCGTACGGAATGAGTTGTGCCAAAATATGTTGAAATTTGATATGCAAGCATTTTAGCTATGTTGTATCTTACTTGAACCCTAGACATTATTATAATATCATTGAATTTCAATACAAAGTGTTTTGGTTATCGTAAGGTAAAAACCCGTCCATGTTTATATGCGGCGTGGTGTTACGAGATACCTTTGATTATCAAATTGTTTTATAAAAGTAAGAATTATGTTGTTTTGAGTTTACTCACACCAAACCCATGTCTGACTCGGATTTTTCTTTTTCTTTTTCTAAAACTCTTGGGTACTCAAATTTTTATGAGTAGCCAAGTGATCCAGGTTTCTCACGATAGCATTTTGGAGGAGCTGGAGCAGGTGGCTTCACCGATAGCTAGCTAGTATCTATTTCCGCTGCGTTTGTATATATGTATTTTGGACTTGTGATATAAGGACAAGTAGTTATAATTGTCCTAGTGTGGAGCTTGTACTATTCTGACTCTGATGTATTATGATAGCATTGACTATGTATAATCCTATGTTATATATTATACATTGTTCCTTTCCGATGTGAGATTCTGTGATTGTTAAATTTTCTTCTTATCTTTCTTTTACTTTTACCCATAATAACTCGTCTTTTGAAGTAAGAAAGGCGGTTCGTTACATTTGAAGACATCAAGAGGAAGTGGGGCTTTCAACAGGGTTGAAAAGGCCTTCCAAGCATTAGAGAAGATGCTTTTGTCATGGTCGAAGGAGCTTCCGTAAACATCAAGGAAAATGCATTTGCATAGGTCAAATGGAATGCTTCCACTGACATTGTTACCTTCTGATAGAGTTGAATCTCTACCTTCTGCAAGGGTTGAAGCCCCACCTTCCATGAGAGTTGAAGGACCACCTTCCACAGTTGTTGAACTATCAAGACAGGTTATCATTTCGCAAGGAAAATAGCACCCCTACGCATATATTGAACCACCTTCCGCAATAGCCCTTCTGCAGCTCTTCTTTAAAACCCTTCTGCACCTGTCCAAACACACTTTCGCACTTGTTCAAAAACCACCATCCATGAAGCTGCCTCGCTTCAACAATGATGGAGAAGTCCAAGGTGTCTACAATAAATAACATAGTGCTGCTTCTATACCTTCCGACAGTATCGAAGGCCCCCGAAACTAATACAAAAGCAGCATTTAGGAGGTTCTTAGCCCAATAGACTTGAAGACACCACTTTCGATAGTGACGAAATGATCCACTTATGTCTAGCGACATCATTATCTATAAACAATAAAGGCATTATAGCATCAACATTGGAGCAAGTTCACGAAGAAACCCCTTTCGACGACATCGAAAGGATGAAGGCGGAAGGTCCCGGTTGTATCTATAAATAAGACCCTAGAGGTGCCATTTTGGGGGTTCGATTTCATTTCTTGGACTTTTGTTCATTTTTAACCTTGTAAACCCTAATTTCCAAATCCAATTTGGGATTTCACCTCATTGTAATACCTAAGCCTTTGTATTCATAAAAGCTATCAATAAAGTGAATACTAAACATCAATGATAGCTTATGTCCTGATTCAATATCATGTATGGAACTACTTACTAGAGATATTCATTTATACCTTTCGAAGGGGTTCCTTCTAATGTTATTGGTCCCCCTTCGGTGTTGTTATCGCCTTCCTTCACCGTTGATTTTAAACCTTATTTGATCACTTAGACTATTGCAACCTCAATTCTGATAATTCTAAACATTCCAAAAGGCTTCAAAAGGGTCTCCATCTGGTTAATTTCAACTCTTAAGCACATTTGGGGTGTTAATGATTTTTATCGTTAACATTTTTTGGCGCTAGAAGGAGGGCTCAAACCTCTGATTCCCTATAACCCTCTCTACAGATTAATTGCATAAGGTTCTCATTCAAAAGAAGAAAATGGTAAAAGCGAGGAGTAATAACAATATTCCAAACGAAGAAGCTGCATCACAATTAACTATATAATCCCCAACTTCAACTTAGAGAATATGGAAATTGGGCAACCTTCAACCTAATAAGATTTGAAAATAATGAGACTAAAGTCTAGAATCTACTGCAACAAGTGATAGCTATGCGAGAACTTCTTAAAGGGGCTCCATCTCAAGGATCATTAAAGGTTGTGGAAGGAGGAGATGAAGCGCAATCTCCAAACAAGGACAAAATTGGAAACCAAGAAAGTCAGGTTAAGGGGTCTCTTGAGCAATCAAATAGTTCAATTCAAAGAGACAATAGAAATTACCACAATGACAAAACCGATCGAGAAGACATCTCACACTAAATAATAATGGATATGCTTAAAGAAAAAGGAATTCTTACTCTAAAGAAATATGTTATCCCGCAAAAGACTCCTTTTTCAGAATAAATAAAGGTAGTTAGTATTCCTCCTCACATTCAAATTCCCCCACTAAAGTATGATGGCACCACCGACCCAGAGGATCACTTAGTAGCTTTTGGAATATGAATGGATCTCTACAACGCTTCTGGGGCAATTCGTTGCAAACATTTCCCAGTAACTTTTCAAGGAGCGGCCATTAAATGGTATAAGAATTACCAAGGAAGGACCATCCTCTCCTAGGAACAATTTTCTTATGAGTTTATTATGCAATTTTTCATATACAAAGATCCAACTATCAATTTTAGTTTGTTAACTACAATCAAGAAGAAGCCAGGAGAGCTACTTGACGAATACTTAGAAAGATTCAATACGAAAGCATTGAAAGCAGGGAATACAACGATAGAGAAAAGCTTGTGGTAGTTCGATCAGGATTGATCGAGCAAACACCTTTCTGGGAAGAACTTCATATTCATGGATGTAGGGATCTGCGAAACTTCTATTTTCAAGCTAATAAATTTATTCATATGGAGAAGAGGCATCCTACTGCAAGGGAATCCCAACAAAATCAAAGAGAAGAAGAGATAAACTCTGAGTCTCCTAGTAAAAGAATCAAAGGAAAAGAAAGTAGAAGAAAGAGATAGAGAGAGATTTCTGAATCCAACTATATGAATTTGAACAAACTCCTTTCTCATATTTTCACCATAGCAAAAGACAATAGAAGTTTCTCAACTACTCATAAAATACGAAGCCAGCCAGAGTCCAGAAAAGGGGAAAGTTATTGTGACTATCACAAAGTAAATGGACATAAGACCGATAAGTGCCGTATCTTAGTAGGAATACTTCAGAATATGATCATATTGGGAACCTTAAAGGAATTCATTAAAGAAGCTTGAAGAAACTTCTTGTTCAAGCAAGGAAGCTTATCTTTCCATATAAAAAGAATGAAGCTTAACAACTTCAAATTTGGACTACTATCAAGCCATGAAGTCTTATAACATCTTTCCAATCATGAATTTTCTTTCCTCGTAATTTTGTACTTAAAATAGATCATGTATTAATACAAAATTCGAGTGTCTTTACAAGTAAAAACAAAACCAATCCACTGCATCCGACAGACTCTTAAAGCATAAAAAATCTCTGGCTACTTAAGAAAGACTACTCAAATGCCTAGAATGAAATGACTCATCATTATCTCAAAGCTTGAATCAATGTGGTGTAAAGAACTACTCCCATGGAACCTTAGATTATCGTCAAGCTTCAATTGTAAACTCATTTTTGATGAAAGGTAAATATCCAAAATTCTTGTTGGGAAAA
Source organism: Allium fistulosum (assembly GCA_030737815.1). Taxonomy (NCBI): domain Eukaryota; kingdom Viridiplantae; phylum Streptophyta; class Magnoliopsida; order Asparagales; family Amaryllidaceae; genus Allium; species Allium fistulosum. The sequence goes on along the minus strand of CM060904.1, from coordinate 282,308,420 downwards.
ACATGCCCCTGTTCGTGAAAGTCTATTAGTCCATGCATCTGCTGGAAACACAATTTTAGTATTTTGATGATAACAACTATATGACGATGCTACTAATTTGTTTGTTAAGTAATTCCAGGTCAAGCAGCCATACGATGGATAATGGAGTTTAAATAGATATATTAAAGAACTAAAAAAGATAAAAGAAATATGGAGCACAAAATGATAGTGCAGGAGTGGGAATTGAATCCATGTCATTAAGGAGAAAGATATGCGCCAGTTCCACCACACCATGCAGGCTTTTGAAATAAAGGCAGTTACAAGTTTAAATGAACGTTATTAATAAATAGTTAGTTGGTTGTAAAAATGGGTACACCAAGTTTCGAACCCAGGAAGCTAAAGGCAGAAACGAGGATCCTTACCACTTCACCAAAGCCACATTTGTTGAATAATTGGGTAGCAGTTTTTTATTATCTAGAGAAATGCAAAAATTAAATTATTGAAATGGCGGAAGTGGTGGGATTTGAACTCAGGTCATCAAGAAGAAATGCATGCACCATTCCACTGTGCCACACACTCTATTGAATGGACATGTACTAACAGTTTTATATAAACATTATAAAATGAATAGGCAAAGTCCTTTTTCCAAGCCTTCTCTTCAACGTTCAATGGACGCATCTCTTTCGAACCAAAATTTATGAAGGTATGCAACTTTTATTGACTTCCTATCACTCCTATATGAGTCTTCTATCATCTCCAAATCACATACACAATCTATGCTCTCACAATCATTCTTGTATTGCTTCTAAATTACTAAACTATATATTCATTAGAAAAGCATCATTTTCAAAGTTTATAAAAAGTTGTACTCTAGCGTGAGTACTCAGTGTATTGAAGACACAATATATAGTCAAGTTATTTCTTTGTAAAAGAAAAGATTGAAGTCATGTTTGGTTGTTCAGGCGGAGTCTGTAAACCTGTTCCTCCGGGTGAAGTGAGGGTGTTGATAGTGAAATTCCTAAGAGATGCTTAGGGACTGGATGTAGGACGGGAGGTCCGAACCAGTATAAAATCGACTGTGTTATCTACTATTTTATTTCTGTTGCATTTACATTGTTTACAACTGTTGACCATCTTTGATCCTATGCATAGCGACTAACAGCATCATGGCCTTTAAGACTCATGAACAAGACATCCCTTTTTGCTGAGCAAAACCTAAGGAAGCATAACCATATATACTATATACATTGATTCTATTTTCAATTGATTATTCTACTATAAGGAGAATTTTCCTAAATATGTTTTCAAGAAAGTTATTTTCAAAATTCAAAAAGGATCTCTAATTACTCTATAAATAATGGAAATTAAGTATTCATTTATTTTTTTTAAAATAAACCTACACAATCTTTAAAGAATATTATTTGGCATTAGTAAATGTGCACCAAAGATTTTAAACTGAGCATGCCTTGACAAAAGCATTTTTAAAGTTTTCTGAAGTTCTTAATGAAAAGAGAATATATACTTATCCAAGGAAAATTTTAGAGCTACAAAAGCTCATTATAAAAATTCTAGTAAGAAAGACTTATTCTTGATTAAAGGACTATTGGTTCATGAATCATGACCATTCAGTCCCTCATTTGAGATTTGTGTTTCTATCACAAGAATGATTTAAAAACCGTCCTTGGTGACAGTGCTAAGGAAGAACTTCCTCATCAAAAAATTCAAATATTCAAAGTCTTTTTAGAAGAAAGTCCAATTTCAAGAATGGTTTCAAGATTTATCAAAGAGAATCCTATTTCAAAAGTTCTATGGACCAAAAGAGGTTTTCAAAAGTATTTCAAGAACTATTCTCTCAAATAAGTTTCCAAAACTATTTTTATACCTCCTAGAGGGAGGGTAAAAATTACTTTCATACCTCCTGGAGAGAGTGTCAAAAAATATTTAAGCCTTCTCCGGAAGCATCTCTTAAAGAGAGGAACGAAAACACTTTTAAAAGAAAAAAAGGAATTAATTAAAATTGTTTTTGAGAATGAGCCTCTGACGTCCACACTGGAGCAAAATGTTTTTAAGAATGAGCCTCCGACGTCCACACCTAAGCACCTCCTAGAGGGAGGGATAATACCTCTAACGTCCAGTTCACTTCTTAGAGGGAGGGTCAGGTCTAACACCCACTGGCAACCTTTTAGAGGAAGGTCAATCTAACATACACTATAGCCCTTAGAATCAGGGGAAGCCTAGAAGGGGCACCAAACAGACAAAGAAGGACAAAGATGTCTGCAACTCAAAATAAAAGTCAAGACCCAAGGGAACAAAGGGTCAAAGGAATAAAGCTATCCACCGTCTAAAACAAAGATGAAGCCCGAAAAAGGGGCACAAACAAAAGGAAAAGGATGAAGATGTCCTACGCTATAGACAGGAATGGATAAGATATCCAAGACCATAATCAAAAAGGTCAAAGTATCAGCTAGCAATCTTCAATGCATCTATTGCCTGAAAAGTGGCACCCACAGCAAAGAACTAAGAAATTTGCATCCTAAAAGGAAACACAAGACAAGTAAATGGGTAAAGAGATCCGCAATTTGAAATGGAAAACAAAAATCTATACAAAAACTAAAGGAATATAACAGATAATAAATTTTTACTACAAGGACAAAAGTGACTTCACTCGAAGAATAGATTAAGTAAACCACTTCTAAATCCTTATAAATAAGGTGACCCTTTAGGATAAGAGCTCTATATATTATATATATCAATAAGTTATTTAGACCATTGCACTACAGAACGGCTAAGCAGTAGGATGGAACTTGCACAGCTGAACAACCAGCCAGTCAAACGAAGCTTGCACTGCTGAACGGCCAGCCAACTGAACAAAACTACCTGCTGAACTGTTAAATGGCTGAAAAGCTGAATAGCTGAATGGTACTATCTGCTGAGCGGTTGACTGGTCTTACGGAACTACTACTCTGAATGGCTGACTGGTATTATGGAACTATTACTCCAAATGATTGCATGGCCTTACGGAACTATCCGGCTCTAATATAATAATAATACTACTAACTTATAGGCACTTTAGGAATTACTTACCTGTTAGTAGGATACTTTCCTTTGAATAATGGGAATCCCTGTTGTTATTCAAGTCATGAGTTCTATATAATTCTCTGGCATAGCATTTTAGATAGAACTTTGGAATCAGGGCCAGATAGGATTAAGGGTCTTTTGCTTAAGTCTTCTTAGGTTACCATTACTAGGCAGTTTTCTGACCTGGTACTTATATTGAGTGAAATTTTGAGTACTCTATTCGTCAGATGAGATTCTGACAAGTTTCTATTGGTTCCTCATTTTGTGAATTTTCAATTCCCTTGTTTCTTCTCGTAATGATTTCTTATTGAATTTTTGGTTTTATGAATTCTCAATTTCCTTATTGGATTTTTGTGATGATTTGCGGACTTCCTGTTGAATTTCTGGTTTTATGAATTCTAATGTTCTTGCTGGTTTTCATAAAAAAAATTGAATATTCCATCGTATCTGTGGTTTTCTTATGAAATTCGGTGTCTTCATACAATTATCAAATGGGAATTCTGAATAGGGATTTTTAGTTCTCTGTGGCTTTCTGATCCTCTAGTTATCATATGCTATTCAAATGGTAGTTCTCTAATCTTCTTATTACCAGATAGCATTCCGGATTAATGTTGGATCATTCACTAATTTATTGCTGAATAAACAATTGATTCATTAAAAGTTAGTGACATGTCATCATAGTAGAATTAGGGGTCTTTTACTTTGAGTTTACTTGGGTTATTTATTGCTAGGTAGCTTTCTAACTTTGTACTAATATTAGATAAAATTTTGAGCAGTTTGTTTGTCAGATAAGATCCTGGCAAGTTTCTGATTAAATTCCCGATTTCATGAATTCTCGGTTTCTTTTCATGATGATTTCTTATTGAATTTCTAGTTTTATGAATTCTTGATTTCTTGATTTCCTTATTGAATTTTCATGATGATAGGACTTCGCGTTGAATTTCCGAATTTGTGAGTAATTTGGATAAGTCTTGAGATTTTGTATTGAAATTGAGGTTTTTCTGAAAATTCAATGTTTCCACACTATTATTAGACAGGAATTCTAAACAAGAGTCTCTTGATACCAAACAGGCTTCTATTCTTTTTGTTAGAAGATGATGGTAAAAGGGAATAAGAGCCCCCCGATCTTCGTATTATTAGACAACGTTCAAAATTAATACCAAACTATCTACTAATTTATTAATGAATGAACGAAAATTACTAATATACAGCGCAAGGTTGGAGATAAAATTATAGCAAAGAGACAAGATAAAACCACCTAAAGCAAGAAATTAATTCCCGATGGCCAAAGAAAACTTATCCCAAGAAAAAAGGCTTTGGATTGTATGACAGCTTTCTTAAAAGGTCCTTTCACATAAACCAACATTTGTTGATCAGGTGATATTATTCTACATTTCTATGGTCAATGCTAGAAAGGGTTTGATCGTGTATTTCTTTGGATGCGCTATCCAGTGATATTATCAGATAACATCTTGATTTTCAATTTTAGAATTTAGCGTTATCCATCAAAATCTCATAACAAGTTTATAATCTTAATAGATGTTATTATCTATTTTGCAGAAAAACAAAGAAAGAAATTCCATTAGGGTTTAAGCAGTCTAAAAGAGATTCTCAGATTTTTGTCTTAAAGAAAAAAAGCTTCATTCATACCTAGGGGGGAAATGTTATCCAGAAAAATCTTCTCCAGGTTAAAAGTATAAAAGAAGGAGCTATAATGTGGGATTTGAAAGCTTCCGTAAGTATTGAGATGGCTTCCACAAGTATCAAAGAGGGTTCCGTAAGCATCAAAGAAGCTTCCATAAGAGTTAAGGAAGCTTCCGAAAGTGTTGAAGTGACACCTTTGAAGACATCAAGAGGAAGTGAGGCTTTCGACAGGGTTGAAAAGGCCTCCTAAGCATTAGAGAGGACGCTTTTGTTATGGTTGAAGGAGCTTTCGTAAACATCAAGCAAAATGCCTTCGCATAGGTCAAATGGGATGCTTCCACTGACATTATTACCTTCCAGAAGAGTTGAATCTCTGCCTTCCGCAAGGGTTGAAGCCCCACCTTCATGGGGGTTGAAGGATCACCTTCCACAATTATTAAACTATCAAGACAAGTTATCATTTCGCAAGGCAAACAGCACCCCTCCGCATATATTGAATCACCTTCCACAATATTCCTTCTACGGCTCTTCTTTAAAACCCTTCCACACTTGTCCGAACACCCTTTCACACTTGTTCAAAAACCACTATCCCATGAAGCTGCCTCGCTTTGACAATGACGGAGAAGTCCAAGGCATCTACAACAACACAGTGTTGCTTCTATACTTTCCGACAGTGTCGAAGACCCTCGGAACTAATACAATAGCAGCATTTGGAAGGCGCTTAGCCCAATAGACTTGAAGACACCTCTTTCGACAGTGATGAAAGGGTCCACTTATGTGTAGCGACATCATTATCTATAAACAATAAAGGTGTTACAACATCAACATTGGAGCAAGGTCACGAAGAAACCCCTTTCGGCGACGTCAAGAGGATGAGGGCGGAAGGTCTCAGCTGCATCTATAAATAAGACCCAGTGGGTGTCATTTTGAGGATCCGATTTCATTTCTTGTACTCCTGTTCATTTTTAACCTTATAAACCCTAATTTCCAAATCGAATTGGGGATTTCACCTCGTTGTAATACCTAAGCCTTTGTGTTCATAAAAGCTATCAATAAAGTGAATACTCGTGTATCAATAATAACTTATGTCTTGATTCAATGTAATGTATGGAACTACTTATTAGAGATATTCATTTATACCTTTCGAAGGGGTTCCTTCTGATGTTATTGATTTCCCTTCGACGCTGTTGTTGCCTTCCGTCACTATTGATTTCAAACCTTATTTGATCACCTAGACTATTGCAACCTCAATTTTGTTAATTCTAATCATTTCGAAAGGCTTTGAAAGGATCTCCATCTGGTTAATTTCAACTCTTAAGCACATTCAGGGTGTTAACGATCTTTATTGTTAACACAAATATTATTCTTATACCATTTCCTTCTACCATCCCACATGAAATTGTTAAGGGTGTTTTTAAACAATTATTCACTCATTTCCCACATCTAGCGCGTATGATGCATCTGACGCGGGACTGGGATAAGAGGAAAAAATTCTCCTTTCTTACGAATTCCAAAACGTAGTTTTCATTTTCCAACATTCCCACACACACATACACACACATGCATACATACATATACATATATGTATACATATACATACACACACACACACACGCATATGTATGTATGTATGTATGCGTGTGTGTATGTATGCACACATACACCTCCTTTTTGTCCTCTTCATCACTTAACTCAAACCCTAATCCAAAAATTCTACTACAACCTAATTCAAACCTTAATTCGAAAATTTCACGATATCAAGTGCTTTAGTCGTTCAATATTTAGGGTAATCTCTTTGTATTTATGTTCACTTCGAACTTATTTATCATATATGTTTTTTTGATAAATTTTAGCATTTTTTTGAAGAGTCGTCTTTCAATTGTTTAAAAGTTATTATTGAAGGGACTGCACAAAGGATGCTAACAATTATTGACATATGTACAAATTTCCTTATCGCTCCTGCCAATCAAGTTGGCTTATGGTATATGGAAATGACAATTGTTTGTAACGACTGATTACAACTCAATTTCACTAATAGTCAAAATGAAGAACATATGAGACAATTTGAAGTGCAATTGGATACCTTGGGATTTTCTACAGTTGACCCAAGAGGATTTCGAAAAATGAAGAAGGATTATGTCAATGGAGATGGTGACTGTGGTACCTATTTCAAGTAATTCAAAAACCAAAAACCATCATCTTGTAAAGTTTAGACAACAAAATCAAATGTTTGATGGCTACTTAAGAACTTCAACATGAAATTATACATGTTTATCCTCCATCTTATTTTAACACTTATTCTTACGTCGATGACCTTGAATCGGATCTGATTTGTCAATTCCCATCTCCATGAACCAAAGACGAAGAACTAGCGCATGTCTAGAAGTAAAAAATCAATACATGGACAAAATCTCTACTAGAAATAGACTTGATTGCGCATTCGTAACCGTTCACAAAATTGATTGAACAATGTATGAGGATACGTGGACCCTATGATGATTATAAATACTTAAAAATTCCATAAATTTTGGTGAACTAGAAGCATAATTTGGTTCTTGTACTTGCTATGTAGGATGATGATGAAGTTAGATGATTGGTGAATTTTTATATGAATCAATTGCGTGCGAATAACCTCTAATATTATTAATGTCGTGATGTATTTCTTTTTAAACCTTTTTTTTTTCAAGTATGAATTTGCAATGTATTAGTTGTTTTTCATAGATGTATTATTTTTTAACTTTTTGCATTTTCATATTTTTGTAATTCAGTGGCAATTTTAATTCAATTAATAATATTAGTTTAAAATTATCTAAAACAAGTTGAAATTCACAATATATATCAGTAACAAAATAAATAAATAAATAATTACAGATTACCATTATCCTTTCAAGTCCCTTTTCCATTTTCGACTTCTTTCAAATTATCTTTTATCGAGCCTTTTTGGCTTCATTCAAAATAAGCACACATCCTAATAGAACGCCTCATCGACATTTGCAGACTTGTATATATTTTAGTATCTGACTATCAAGTGAGATTTGTACATGAAATGGATGGGGATCCTATGTGTCATTCTCTCGATCTAGGTAAAATAAAATTCATCTAGTGCAGCAAGGTTCTTAATTCAGATTGAAGTGTTGAAACGACCAATTTGCTTTTTAAATGAATCAGATCAAAATAACAGGATATATAAAGTTCGGAAATCCACTGATCTTAACCAGCTAAACAATAGCTCAATCCGGCAGCTAGCTATATCCAAAGTTAACATTCTCCCAGCTTGGAATACAGGAGGTATGTTCCCATACAACAAAGGCATCCATCCGATTTCCCATTATACAATTTCAGATAAAAAGAATCAATTTCTGCCATTTATACAACAAACAAAAAAACAAAACAAAAGGACAAAAAAAAACATCCCAAAAAACAGTTTACAACACAAATTTCATAAACCATCACCTCTTCAAAAAGGCAGCACTGCACTGAGCCATAATCTTCGAAGCCCTAGTAATCGAATCTGTCATGTAAAAATTCTCCATGGCCGGCTTAAAATCCTCATTCAAACTCACCGTCTCCTCAACATCCGGCATCAAATCAAACCCCAAAACGGACGACCCTTCCCTCTCATCCACCCTCAACAAATTGGGCGCTACTTGCTCAATTCTACCTCTAACTCCCTCCAAAGAATCATAAGGCAGTCTAACCCCAGCCATCTCAGACAAAGCTCTGACAATCTTCCAGTCATCTCTAGCATCGCCTACGGTAGGCACAGCAGGAGTCGTCCACTGCGCACACCCCTCTGTATTCTCATACGTTCCTTCCTTTTCAGTGAACGCCGAAGAAGGCAGAATCACATTCGCACGGTAAACTCCTTTGTCACCATGATGACCTTGGTACAGTACAAATGCGTCCTTGGGCAGATTTTCTAATGACGTGTCATCTGCTCCCATTAGGTATAAGAATTTAGCTTTAGGGATGCATTCGTAGGGGTTTGATAAGAGGCCGAGGTCCAGGGAGGCGGCTTGGGCTGCATTCTGGAGGACGATGTTGTACCCGGTCCAGTTTGGGGTTATGAAGTTCCCGAGCTTTGCGATTTTTGAAAGGGTTGTGAGAAGGGCGGTTTGGTCTGGGCGGGCAAAAAGGGAGGCGCCTACGATAAGGGCTGGGTTTTTGGCTGAGAGGATTGTGGAGTGGAATGGGTGTTTTCCTTCTGCGATCTCGGTGAGGGTTTTTGGGCCGGGTCCAAGGTGTTGGTGGTCGTAGTTTAGGTCAGTTGGTGGGCCGATGTACCCTACTTTTGCTTGATTTGCTCGGACTGTTTTTCGTATTCTTGCGTTCACCATTGGTGCTTCTACTCTAGGCTGTATGATATAATATGTAGATATAATTTATTGAATGATTAGAAAATAAACATATTTTAACATGCAAATATGCATTGAATAAATATAAGAAGGTATCACGAATAGCTTACAAGTCAAAATTAGAGAAATAACTATTTGTGGCTTATAAATTATGATAGAATTCCAGAAGTAATTTTCACCAAGTATAAGACTAAAATAGCTCTCTTCTAAATACAAAAAGAACATCGCTATTATGTATTCACCATAAATGGATATGTCCAATTATGTCATTTGTTTAACATTCATAACATACAAGTAAATCTCCAAAATTAATCAATTTCTGCTTAAAAATCAAATTGCATCCCTGCACTTCTACTTACTAATGTTTAATCAAAATTACTTGAGAATTCCTAGTGAAAACTCCTTTTTAAAAGATTTATAATGAGTAGTTGCCAATCAGGCTTTACAACCCTAATCCTAAACAGAATTCAACATTTATAACTTTGATGTCAAATAGAAAACTCTTAAAAACCTTAAGATGATAGATGTGAATTCATCCAAATTTTAATCAACCTTATTTGGCAAAATGGACATTAACGATTTAATTCAGTTCAAGATTCCAATTAAAATGATTATTTTAGAGGATTATCATCAGAAAAATGGGAGCAGGTTTGATTTTAAAGAAGAATCTATGCATATTTTGGTCTTATTAATATATCATAATAAGTGTTGATTGTTGCCTTGTCCATTTTATCTCTCTTTCTCTTTCTTTCTTTCTTTTTCAAATTTTTCTTCTTAGCCAACAACCCCTTAACTATGATGTTCATTAGAAGTTGATCGGCATTTGACATACATTAACCTCTGAAAATCTTGCTACATGAATACCAATTGCACTGATTCATGATATCTAAGTTTTCCAAAGATATCTATAGAATTTCAGATATCAAAATATATTCACAAAATTATAAATCATGCACACCTGGCTACCAACTATAAGGAAAAGATCTGCCTTCTCAAGGCCGGCAATATGGGAATTCATAAGGTAACTTGAACGCAAATCGGCTTGAGGATTAGGCCCATTGCCTTCGCACAACACATTATTTGATCCCAATCTGTTAATGAAATCTTTCAGTGCCATCATTGACTCGGCATCTGAAAGCTTCCCTGCAACTCCAACAATTTCTTCAGGTTTGACTTGATGCACTACGTCAGCAACAACAGCAAGAGCATCACGCCATGAAACAGATTTGAATCTTCCATCAGGTCCACGGATCATGGGATCATTTAATCTTTGTCTTTTAAGGCCATCATAACAAAATCTTGTTTTATCAGATATCCATTCTTCATTAATATCCTGAAAATAGTGTGTATAGACTTATTTAAAGAAACCAATTATCAAATAGCGAGCTGATAGGATTGGTGACTGGCTAGGATGTAAAAGCCAATGATTTCAACAAAGCTAAGAATTGAAACAAGAGAACGTGGCATTCAAGTTGATTTTCATTTACGAAAGTTAATATTCATAATCCAAAAAGGTAAGGTAAGCAAATCTTAGTTGCATCGCTAAAAACTTAATGCATCAGATCCCAACCTACCACCGAATGATTGGAACAGTTGAGTTAATAGATGACAGATAAAGCAGCATAACAAGACTGGAACCAGCATAAATTTTATGTTTCGAATTTTGCATAGTATCAGCTAAGCCTGGCCCAACCGATCCCTCAGTCTATCAGTAGTTGCATACTGATTTCATGATTTTTTTACATTCAGAGTAATATGCTTTCCACAGTCATATAAAGAAAGGTTGGCATTTGCAGAAGTTTTCATATTATTAGGATATAAAATATAGCTTAAATTATTCATATTGCTCTACCCTTCCTCCATCGCTATTGAGCCCCACTGCTCATATCTTCTCATATCAGATCTATGTTATTTTTCCTTAACCATTTTTTCTAGTGAAGTTTGGAGGAAAAATGATGTATTTAGATGAAAATGTGAACCACCTAACAAGTACAAAAATTTATTATTAACATAAATACCGACCACTAAATCATGTTATTTTTATTGATACCCTGTTTGATATTTACTAATAATAGCAAGAGTAAACTCTACAAGATACTCATGCATCGAAACCATTTTGATAAGATCATATGATTATTAATGACAAAGCATTGTATATGAATGCAATATACATGAGTCAAATATCTAACTACGTATTGAATAGTCAATCTGGCGGTAGTCAAGTGATTGCATGACCTGAAAAAATTGTAGTGGATGGTAATTGTATTTGATAGATCTTATTACTGTTAGGCAAAAGTTGGAAGGTAAAAGTTAGATGATGAGAAAGAATGAATATACTAAAGAATACCGATGAGCAAGAGGCAAATACTCGTGTGTGTGTGGGGGGGGGGGGGGGGGAGGGGGGGCAGAGAAAGAACTGCAAGAGACTGAACCTGCATATCAAGCAGGAAAAAGAAGGTACCTCGTTTAAACGTGGAAGTATACGCATGACTTCTGGTCCTCTACTATCAATTCTTATGTTAGATCCAACTGCATCAGTTACATCAATGCTTTCTGTTCCCTTCAATTCCCAATTCCTAGCTTTAAAAGCATAAGGTTTTGAGGTGAGTGCACCAACAGGGCATATATCTATCACGTTTCCTGAGAGTTCACTTGTCATTAATTTCTCGACATATGTTCCTATTTCTTCTCCACTACCACGCCCTAGCATGCCAAGGTCTTGCACACCAGCAATTTCAGATGCAAATCTTACGCACCTGCAAATGGTCGTGTATTCATATTAGATAGAGCTATGGTAGGACATGTCAAAGACTCAATTATCTGATTTGTTGTGTGGGTTTGTGTTTTGTGAATGGGTGGATGAAGATCACAGGATTTTATGTACAGTTTCAACGGAAAAAAAGAAACATTTGTAAAACCCTCCCTTTTTAAGTTTCAAAATACACAACCGCCTCTTTCCAAAAACATGTTTTAAAAAACATCGCCTCTTTCCCAAAACATGTTTTAGAAAACATCCATATTTTTTGTTTCGGCCAAACCGCAAATATTTATGGTAAGCACTGAAAATATTTGCACTATAGCAAAAAAAAGAATTATAGAAACATGCGATTAAGTTCAGTTTCAATTTTCAAAAGAAGATGATTATCGAAAATAATTTTTGAGTTGTAATTTAAAACATATTTTTGAGAATAGTTTTTTCATGTATTAAGTTTGAAAATAAGGAGCAGATCCTAATTTCTACTAAAATATTATTCCGGTTATGGAACATTGCAATATTTGAATCAGACATTCCGGTTATGGAAAATTGCAGTATTTGGATAAGACATTATTTAGCATGGAACAGTGGTGTTACACGGTTCAGTTCAATTTAGTATAGCACTAATAGCGATGTTCATTCTTTAGTAGGCTTGCACTAATAGCGATGTTCATTCTTTAGTAGGCTTGCTATCCACTATCGACATAAAAGGCTTGCTTACCTATTATACTGGAAATCAATCTTTGTGCTTATTGTAGAGCTACTTAATGTTGTTTTGTTGAGGATCTACGAAGAATTATACAAGGAGTTGGCCATTTTGATTAGTAATAGTTTAAAGTTTAACGATATATGACAGACAATGATGATAATCTGTCACCATGAAGCTAAGTATATGGATTTCTCTTTTGTCAGGATGTAGTTTAATAGCCATTATATGTTCAAGTTTACAAGGAACCACTCATGTATAAAACGAAGACAAAAAAATTCAGCAAGTTTGTAAAACAGTAGAGGCATATGAAAATAAAGGTAATCTGGAATCAAATCAGATGGTTCTATTCCTCAATCTTTCTGACTTGTGCTCCTACGGAACCGAGGTCAAAAGATTGAAAGGTCAGTCATTAACAACCACTGATGAAGGATATCTTGAATTAAGGATTAGTAATCCTTTTTAGAAATCGAATAGATTCGGTCTTATACATACGTGAGGAAGGTAATCAAAACAGAAAGAAGTTGAGTTCTTCTTCCTTTTATACTTAGGAGCCGTGCGAGATGAAAGTCTCATGCTCGGTTTTGAATGAGAGAAAGAAGTCAGGAATTCTCTTTTTGACTCTGAGACTCTCACACTCCAGTCGTTGCTTTTCTTTATGTTACTTCTAAAGTAGCTGCTTCAGCCACATGAATTTTTGCAGAGTATCAATGCGATCAAAGTGCTGTAGACTAGTTCAATCAAACTGACTGCTAGATCATAGCAAAAAATAGGAGTTATCAACAGTTTGTAAGGATTGGGGCAGAATTGCCTGAACTTCTCAATTCCATATGTAATTTGATTTGTGATATGTTGATATTCACAAGCATGAAGGTATCACTAATAAAGAGGACAATAAATTCTAGCTATGCAAAATGGGAAATTTGTATTTCTAATGTATACTAGAAATGGTGTGGCTCGATGATGTCACCTATACCACTAAATAATACATATTTATGTAGTTAAGGACAGACTTGAGGTAAGATTTATAAGATAATCCAAAATCAGTCAAAGAAGTTATACACAAAGATCAAGTACAGTTGTATGATCATTTCATGGGAACTCCAAGGTCATTGCATGACTGTTAAGAATTTCCACGAAGTGATGTATCTGTTAATGGGACATGACAGATGGAAGAGTATTGATTGCAGAGGAATTTGTGCCACTACATGTAAGAAACCACTGTTATGATTGATTGTTAGAATAGTTAGAAAAGAGGGAGTCTTTAGGCACGATCACTTCAAAGATAAAACTAGTGCCAATAGCATAATATTTGCATCATTGCCTGATACTTCACTTTATTTTTACATAGATAGGTGATACAATTAATGGACATATTTACTAATCATCTAACAGCTCAAATTTTAAACCACGGTTATAATTTTCCACTCAGCCCATCAAGCCTAATTTATAATTATTCTTACATAGCAATTTTTGAGCAATAACAAAAATGTTTTTTTAGGTTCGAACCTTGTGCACTGGATGCAACGAGTCATAACTGTCTTAACAAGTGGTCCCAAATTTTTGTCAACAACGGATCTTTTCATCTCTGTGAAGCGTCCACGATCTGATCCAAAAGCCATTGATTGATCCTGGAGATCACACTCGCCTCCTTGATCACAAATTGGGCAATCCAACGGATGGTTCATTAGCAAGAATTCCATCACTCCTTCCCGTGCTTTCTTTGCTATTGGAGTGTTTGTCTTAATTTTCATGCCTACACAATTAAAACAAAACAAAAGAACATCAAACAAATTGCAATGCACAAAATAAGTCATCAATATGGGAAACTGGCCATGACTATTTTAATGAATGGTTACTGCATAAAATAGGAGGAAAAGACGATTTTGCATTAGACAAATTGTAGAGTGATTCCTTTTCCAACGAAACTCTCATGCTCAAACAAAGTTATTGATTAGTGACTAGTTGTAATGTAGAGGATTCTATTTTCTTCTCAGCTCACTCAAGCATATGTAAGTGAAAAATTGGAGCAACTAAAATCTAATTTTATTAGTTTAAAATCTTAAACCAGTCAAGACCTTAGTCCACTTATATACAAGTTTCTAGGCTGTATTTCAGTCTCACTTCCTATGCCAGTTCTACTTGAGTTCAAATATGTTATATAGGCTTAGCTTCCAGGGTGATATCTTTATTTTTATTCACTTAATAGATTTCTGCTGAACTTTGATCAATTGCTATAACTGTGGAAGATGTATCCATGCTTAATCAAATACATATGCCAAATAAAACATCTCTTCTTAGTTCTTAACTCCCTCAGTGAGATCCACTACCTCAGAAAACAAATCAGCACTGCTCGTGTTGATTACTGAACACATAGAAGGATCCTCCTCCTTTTCAGGACCACTATAATACCTTCCCAAAATGAGCACTATAAGTAAAAAAGCCTAAGTGTCCTGAAATTTTCTTTAGTTCACCTTCAACTATAACTGCTTCTACAATAACCTCCTCTCTTCATCAAATCAATATCCTTGATCAAAATCTCAACCATCATAAGCAACAAACAAAAGTTTCTCAGATAATTCGAAAAAGAGATCGATTTAAACTGCTAAATTTAAAAATATCTTACTTCACCTTGGGTACCGGCTACACACACATACTAATCTGCATATTTACCCCAAATCTCAATACTTTTTAGCTCATTCAGAAATATCTCCACTCATCAATACGAGTATTAAAATTTAGCTATATTCAACCTTAAAATTTCTAGGGGTTTTTCTCGTACGCGTTCATAAGGCGTCAAATATTTAAATGGGCCTCATGCCTTTTTATTTGATCGCTCAATTATGTCTCATTTCATAAACGACATCTGAGCGTCCTCATGCACTATAGGATGCTAATGATAGCTAAGAGATGATTCTTAGTATTTTTTACGCAAAAAATTTTGTTTTTCAAAGTTTATCAAACATATATAATATTTGATATGCTGATGTAGTTACTTTATTCTGTGGTTTATATTATGTTGGATATGTTAACTGTTTAACAATTGCTATTCATGTCAACTATTTGATTCTGTTATTGATAGTTACACATATACATACTTGAATAATTGGTATATAAAAGTTATATATTTTTTGGTTGAATTATAAACAATTCGCGATTATTTTTAATAGTTATTTATCATAAATTACCATCAATATCAATTTAAGGGCGGACATGTTGTAGAGTGCATCTAAGCTTTGCTCTAGCCCGTTTGGGCTCCAAGGGCATCATTGGTGCCTAATGCTATACTCCAAAAAAAACAGTCTCGGGTATAAGCTATACCGCATCAACATGTGTCTTACATTACAAACTCAATCTTATTCGGATTTTTCTACCGGTACAAAGGAGGTGTTTATTTTTTGCATCTAGCTTATCACTTGTACATGCAAATATAAGTGCAAATGTCTGAATTATTAGGACTGGTATATTTATTATTCAAATTAAGTTCAAAAATTCTACACTTAAATGTTGAGCTTATTTTTTGCAGTTTTTCTTATTTATTTTTGGAAGAAAAAACAAATGTGATCTTATAATAATAAACTATAAATTTAAAACAGAATAAAATACTGTGACATTCAAAATTTAAAAATAAATTAGAAACAAAGAATTCAAAGGATATCAAAATTTTACAAAAATAAAAATAATACTCAATATATATATATATATATATATATATATATATATATATATAATTTATCAACAACTTAACAGATGAAAAATTCATAATAAGAACATATAAACAAGTCGTATATTTAAATTTTAAAAAAAACATAAGAAACAATGCGTCAATAGATCTCTCCTTCTTAAAAAAATTATTGTCATAATACAGAAAAATCTTAAGTTAATGCGGTATACTTATACTATTTAAATTTAATTATTAATGGCCCTGGTAAGTGGAAAAAATAGTCAAACGTATTGATTATATTGCAGTTATAATTTATAAAAAAACAATATAATTTAATAACTTATAAATGCATTTGTAACTTAAGAAATAAGCACATATGGATTCATAAGTGATGTTATTTATAAGTGAACACGTATTTAGTGCTAAATCTTGAATAAACAAGCACCTCTCATGCTACTTGTAAATATCCTCTTTCTTGCACTTCCTTAAATCCAAAAAATGATCTATGATTTCTACTGGATGAGAACAATTTTGGTAACACTGGTGTTAAATTAACATCAGTGTTGATTGGTGTAATTCAAGGTTCGCCTCTCAACAATGGTGTAATTTTAACACCAGTGTCAACATAGTACTACTCTGCTACTCACTTCACTTCATTTACCTGTGCAAACAAAAATAAAACCAATAATCATTAAATTGGCTATAATTTCACTGATTCTCCACAAATTTTATCACCAATCCTCCTATTTTAATCCCCGTCTTATATGATCGGTTTCTATAATATTCACCCTCAATCCCAGATCTGATCAAGTACTAACCACAAAGCTTAGAGAATTTTATCATACACGTATCACATACCCAATTCAAGTCAGCTCAAGTCAAATCCATTAATCACCGAGGAAAAAAATTACCAGGCATAGCAGGCATGGCGCAAGAAGCAACAGGTTTGGGACTCTTCTCCACCTCAACTAAACACATCCTGCAATTACCAGCAATTGACAGCCTTCCATGATAACAAAACCGAGGAATGTCAACTCCTGCGACCTCGCATGCTTGAAGCACAGTGAATCCCTTCGGGATCTTGACGCCATATCCATCCACAAACACCTCGATCGCGTCTTCAGGGTTCTTGATCTCCACCCGCGCCCCACCTACCGGATATCGGGTTTCGGGTATTGGTCCGGGAGATGATGATGGTTCGGCTGCGGTTTCGGGTTTGCGCAGGTGGCTGGTGGTGGATATGGGGCGGGCGAGGTTGCGGCGTAGGAGATGGGTGCGGTGGATAGATCGGAGGAGGAGGGAGGACATTTTTGGTTGATGATTCTAGGATTGTGGTTTGGGGATGGAAAGGAAATGGAGTGAGATGGAAATCATGAGATTTTATCAAGGAGTAAATTGTTAAAACATAAAATTAGAGAAAAGAATAAACACAGAAAAAATAAATTCCCCCTAATCTCATTTTCAATATACCCACGTGAGGAAGAATAAACACAACATCATATTGCCCCGATCATTTATATATACTAGTCCGAACCCGTGCTCCGCGTACGGACCGCACTAAACATCTTATCATCATAACCTGTTTACATGATTTATACGGTATATTGATTAAGAAATATTGATATTTTTTATGCGTTTTAAAAAAATATTGCATTATGTCTAAAACTTGTGTATAAATGTTTGAAAACAATAATGCAGATAGTACTGGTGCTTGATAAACAATTGCAAAATATGGAGCAAAAATGAAACCAAAGAAAAAATTTCCACACAATACACATATAAATTATAAACACATACAGGACAGTCAAGCAGGAAGACGGATGCAAATACAATAACATAAAGAGAAGTTTATCTGCTATTGGGTCAGCATTGTACAATATCAGACTCAGTCCATTACAGTTTTGGCATTATGATCACCAATGTATCACACAAAAAAATTCATTCAAGTTATATTTCTTCAAAATGAAACCTACTGTCCTTTATATTAGACTTAGATGTGCATTACAGATAATGGGATTGTGCATGGATAGTTGGATTCATCTTAAACTGTATAATTAAAAACAGTGCATCCCAATCAAACAGCAACCTGTTAGTAGCGACTGATTTCAAAGAGTGTTGGTAATACTTTCCATGTTGAAGGGCCAAAGTAATAAGTAAACAATGACATCTGAACAACTAAAGAAATCATTTTATATGTTATAAAGGTACCATTATTCAAGAATAATCTTCAGACGAAAGAGTAAGCATGTGACATACACAGGATAACTTTCGAATGAAATATGGAATGTAGGAATAAAAATAGTACAGATGTTAAAGCAAAACTACTAAAAAAATAAAATATAGTAGTAGGTTGCAGTATAAAACAAAGATATGTGTACAGAACGCTGGGAAATAATATGCTCTCACCCAAAGCATAGAGATATAGAAATATGTGTAAAAAATATAAAATAAAATTATATTATTACGGTACATGCAAGGACAACAGTAAAAACAAATTCAATATAATAAGAAGCATATCATTGTATATAATGCTTTTGAGTCATCTGCTTCCATTTCTAATTCAATCAAACATTGTTGCTGTATTTGTTAGCCAGACAGAAACCCTAATTTATACGGTAGGGTAAAATCAATATGATAATGAAAAGAATAGTTTAAAATGGAGTGCGTACCGTTTAGTACTTCGGTTGTAAGTTGAATATTTGTATCCGAGTCTAGCACAGTCGATGTTCCCTTAAAACAGATTTGCTCCCCCTACGGCGCAGCGGGTTGGCGAGCAACTATTTCACAAGGTAAAATGGAACGGAAGCCTGCAAGGTTGCGCTGACGATGTAGGGGACGACGAACTCAAGAGAGTTGCTTATTCCAGAACAGAAGACGAAGAGGTACGGACAGAAAAAAAATAAGAACTTAATAATGATTTTGGTTCTGCATGCCTTTAAATAGGGTTGGGGAGGTGCCTGTTCGGGAAGAGATGCGACTGTGACCGTTGGGAAGGTTGCGACCCTTTAACCAACGGAAGCAACCATTTCTGGTAGCAAAAAACGGATCAAAAAATTAGCCGTTTTAGCGCAGCCCAGGTTTCAAACGAAGGCCCATTTAATCATCAGACCCCAAGAGACCCAATGCCCAAGGCCCAATCTTTGACCATATAATATTAAATGTGTAGGATTTTTCATGCCTATATTGC
This sequence comes from Allium fistulosum, assembly GCA_030737815.1. Taxonomy (NCBI): domain Eukaryota; kingdom Viridiplantae; phylum Streptophyta; class Magnoliopsida; order Asparagales; family Amaryllidaceae; genus Allium; species Allium fistulosum. The sequence goes on along the minus strand of CM060904.1, from coordinate 282,289,052 downwards.
CTCTTCCCTTTCATTGCCTCATTCTTTTGATATAGCTTATTAGGTTTTAGTATATATAGTGAAATTTGGATGTGTATTTCCTGATGTGGGACATTGTTCCCTCCTTAGTCACTTATTCATTTTCTAACAATCCCCCACATGAATGAGTGGTTATCTAATCTGTTCTGAAATATTGCGAAACTTTTATCATATTGGTAAAAGTAGCATAGAAGCCTTGAACTTTTCCTAGTGTTTTATCATCATAACTTACTGGCGAATCAGTGGACTAGATTGTCTTTGAACTGTAAGCCTTATGTATAAGATTTATAATGATAACACATGATAAGTGTTTTTAACTCCTTGGTTCTCTGTTTGTGTTCGTTTTAGTCATGAACACCTGCTTGGTCTCATGAGTACTTAAGAGAATCAGGCCTCGTTAATTCTCCTTGAAGCGGCGCCTTCGCACTCACGTAGGTGATTCTATAAAGAGTATTCCGCAATACTCCACTTGGTTCTTTATAGCTCCAAGTATAGACATCATTAAAAGCTGAGCTTATCCTTTTCTCCGGCGGCATGTGCACTAACTTATCTTAGGAATGTCTAAATGTTTGATTAGTGCTTCTAAGTTTTAACCTTAACTTAGTTGTCCCTTTGAACCTAAATCTTGGGATCTCCAGTCAATTAGGTTGGGTTTCCGTTGAGGAAAACTTTAGTCAATAGGCCTTAAGCCCATTCCTATCGATAAGGTTTGAACTCTCTCTCTAGGCAAGCCTTTTGTTAGTGGATCCGCAATGTTATCTTTCGACCTTACATAGTCTATAGTGATAACTCCATTAGAGAGTAGTTGTCTCACGGTTTTATGTCTACGACGAATATGTCTAGACTTACCATTGTATAGTGTACCGTTAGCTCTTCCAATAGCTGACTGACTATCACAATGTATACAGATTGGTGGAACAGATTTATTCCAATTCGGAATATCTTCTAGGAAAGTTCTAAGCCAATCTGCTTCTTCAGCGGCTTTGTCTAAAGCAATAAATTCTGACTCCATTGTTGACCTTGCTATACACGTTTGTTTAGAAGACTTCCATGATATAGCTCCATTTCCTAGGGTAAATACATATCCACTTGTGGATTTGGTGTCATTTGAACCAGTTATCCAATTTGCATCACTATATCCTTCTACTACGGAACGATATTTAGTGTAGTGTAAGCTGTAGTTCTGAGTATATTTTAAATATCCCAAAACCCTTATTATTGTTTTCCAATGATTTTTACCAGGATTGCTTGTATACCTACTTAGCTTACTTACAGCATATGAAATATCTGGTCTAGTACAATTCATTACATACATTATACTTCCCAGTATTCGAGAGTATTCAAGTTGGTAGATTCCATCACCAGTATTTTTAACCCAATTTTGGTTCATATCAACTGGCGATTTAGCAACAGTTATATTATGTTGTTTGAATTTTTCAAGTATTTTGGCCATATAGTGTGATTGAGATAGTACATAACCTTCTGACATTTTTAAAATTTTGACGCCCAAAATCACATCAGCCAATTCTAGATCTTTCATATCAAATCTAGATGACAACATATCTTTTGTTGATTTGATTATGGCATTATTATTGCCTAGTATCAATAAGTCATCAACATATAGGCATACTATGACATATCCTATATCTACATTCTTCATATAGACACATTTATCTGAATCATTTTATTTTGAATCCATTTGTCATCATAGTTTCATCAAATTTTTCATGTCATTGTTTTGGCGCTTGTTTGAGACCATAAAGTGATTTTACTAACTTACACACTTTATTCTCATTTCCTGGGCTTAGGAACCCTTCACGTTGTTGCATGTATATTTCTTCCTCTAACTCACCATTCAGAAATGCAGTTTTTACATCCATTTGATGTATTTCTAAATTTAGTATAGAAGCAATAGCAATAAGCATCCTAATGGATGTTATTCTAGTTACTGGTGAGTAAGTATCAAAGTAATCTAGATCTTCCTTTTGTCTAAATCCTTTGACTACCAGTCGGGCTTTATATTTATCTATTGAGCCATCAGCTTTAAGTTTTTTCTTAAAGATCCATTTATACCCTAATGGTTTTGATCCTTTAGGAAGATCTACTAGTTCCCATGTGTGGTTTTGTAAAATGGATTCAATTTCGCTATTGACAGCTTCTTTCCAATAAGGAGCATCAGGCGATGACATTGCTTGTTTATATGTTGGAGGTTCATTTTTTGCCATATATGCATAGAACTCAGGCCCAAAGGTTTTTAATGTCCTTTATCGTTTGCTCCTTCTTGGTTCCTCTAACTCTTGATCATTTTCATGATCAACACGATGTTTAAGAGCTTCTTCTTCTCTTGATCTCTTTTGGATACTAGTACCAATGGATTCTTTTAGTGGAAATATGTTTTCAAAGAATCTTGCATTTCGAGATTCGATTATGGTGTTTTCATGAATGTCATCAATTTCAGATTTATTCACCAAGAATCGATATGCACTACTATTATGAGCATATCCAATAAATATGCAATCTATAGTTTTGGGTCCAATTTTGACCTTTTTAGGCTTAGGTATTTCTACCTTTGCTAAGCACCCCCACACTTTTAAGTATTTGTAAGATGGAGGTCTGTTTTTCCACAGTTCATGTGGTGACTTAAAGGTCTTTTTGTGAGGTACTTTGTTCAGTATATGATTAGCTGAAAGTATCGCTTCTCCCCAGAAATTGTCTGGTAATCCAGAACTAATAAGCAGAGCATTCATCATTTCCTTCAGGGTACGATTCTTACGTTCTGCTATTCCATTGGATTGAGGAGAATACGGTGCTGTTGTTTGATGGATTATACCATTTTGAGCGCAAAATTCCTCAAATGGAAATTCGTATTCTCCACCTCTATCACTTCGCAAGGCTTTTATCTTTTTGTTTAGTTGATTTTCAACTTCTGCCTTATATTGTTTAAACGTTTCAAAGGCCTCATCCTTGCTTCTTAGTAGGTACACATAACAGTACCTGGTGCAATCATCGATAAAGGTAATAAAATACCTTTTACCTCCTCTGGTTTGACACATCTTTAGATCACATACATCAGTATGTATTAAATCTAATGACTCGGTATTCTATTCAACATGATGAAAGGAAGTTCTAGTTAACTTTGCTTCAGCACATGTTTCACATTTATAGTTGTGATCTATAGTAAACTTAGGTATAAAATCTAAATTAACCATTTTTCACAAAGTATCAAAATTCACATGGCCTAGTCTAGCATGCCATATATTAAATGACTCAGCGATATAAACAGAAGAATCCATTTTATTCATATCTTTTGGTACAACAGTCATTACATTCATCTTGAATAGACCATCACTCACATACCCTTTACCCACATACACTCCATTTTTAGACAATACAAAATTATCAGAAACAAAGACCAACTTGAAACCATTCTTGCTCAGCAATGATCCTGAAACTAAGTTCTTACGAATGTCTGGTACATGCAGAACATCATTCAAAGTGAGTTCTTTTCCAGAAGTCATTTTTAGAACCACTTTTCCTTTTTCTTCAACCTTCGACATGGAGGAGTTTCCCATGAAGAGTTGCTCTTCTTGTGTCGCAGGCTTGTAGTTGGAAAACATCCACTTGTTGGCGCAAATGTGTTTTGTGGCACCAGTGTCCACAAACCATTCCTTCGTGTTGCCAATCAAGTTGCATTCTGAGATCACGGCCGACAGGTTCATTTCTGAAACTCTATCCGAAAGCCTATCATGCTCAGTAACATTGGCTTGGTCTTTCTGCTTCTTTGGTCCTCGACACTCACTTGCCTTATGGTCTTTCTTCCCGCAATTATGGCAGTTCCCTTTGAACTTCTTAGCCTTCTTTGCATTTGGATTATTTTCTCTCTTTCTTTTGTTGTTCTTGTCGGTCTCAACAACATTTGCTTTTGCCACCATGGTGTTGGTTGACTTCTTTTCATATTTTCTGTTATCCTCTTCAATTCTGAGTCGAACAACAAGATCTTCCATAGTCATTTCTTTCCGTTTGTGCTTCAGATAGTTCTTGAAGTCCTTCCATGATGGAGGCAACTTCTCGATAGCAGCAGCAACTTAAAATGATTCGCTTAACTCCATCTTCTCATCATGAATCTCATGGATGATAACCTGAAGTTCCTGAATCTGGCTGACTACTGTTTTGGTGTCGACCATCTTGAAGTCTAGGAATTCTCCGACTATGAACTTCTTCATCCCCGCGTCTTCCATTTTGTATTTTTTCTCGAGGGACAACCAAAGAGTCTTTGCAGTTTGGACAATGCAGTACACATTGTACAGACTATTCTCCAAACCGTTGAGAATATAATTCTTGCAAATGAAGTCAGAGCCCTTCCAGGCTGTGAGGGCCTCGACCTTGGTGGCGTCGGGCTCGGGTTCATCTACTTGTGGAGGGTCCTCTATTAGGTATTTTGCCAGACCTAACGTAGTCAAATAGAAGAGCATCTTCTGTTGCCAGCGCTTAAAATCCTGGCCATTGAATTTTTCCGGCCTCTCTCCATGTGAGAATGGTAGAGGCTGTGTGACAAGCGGTCCTGTCGGAGCGGAGGGCGATGGCTGCTTTGTTGTCGAAGTGTTACTGTCTTGAGCCATTGTCTGAAACGATATGACTTCAATTAGTACACAGAACAGAACCAAACAAAGCACAAATCTGTTTTAAGATGTTAGCCAGACAGAAACCCTAATTTATACGGTATGGTAAAATCAATATGATAATGAAAAGAATAGTTTAAAATGGAGTGCGTACCGTTTAGTACTTCGGTTGCAAGTTGAATATTTGTATCCGAGTCTAGCACAGTCGTTGTTCCCTTAAAACAGATTTGCTCCCCCTACGGCGCAGCGGGTTGGCGAGCAATTGTTTCCCAAGGTAAAATGGAACAGAAGCCTGCAAGGTTGCGCTGACGATGCAGGGGACGACGAACTCAAGAGAGTTGCTTATTCCAGAACAGAAGACGAAGAGGTAAGGGCAGAAAAAAAAAGAACTTAATAATGATTTTGGTTCTGCATGCCTTTAAATAGGGTTGGGGAGGTGCCTGTTCGGGAAGAGACGTGGCTGTGACCGTTGGGAAGGTTGCGACCCTTTAACCAACGAAAGCAACCGTTTCTGGCAGCAAAAAACGGATCAAAAAATTAGCCGTTTTAGAGCAGCCCAGGTTCCAAATGAAGGCCCATTTAATCATCAGACCCCAAGACCCCCAAGGCCCAAGGCCCAATCTTTGACCATATAATATTAAATATGTAGGATTTTTCATGCCTATATTGCCTCTTCCCTTTCATTGCCTCATTCTTTTGATATAGCTTATTAGGTTTTAGTATATATAGTGAAATTTGGATGTGTATTTCCTGATGTGGGACATTGTTCCCTCCTTAGCCACTTATTCATTTTCTAACAGTATTTTGGTGATGTTGTATTTCACTAAACTTGACTGCAAATTCTGAAAGTAGAATCAGAGGCTGCAAATTTTCAAAATGATGAATGACATAGATTAGTTAAAAGAAATAAAGTCAAATTATTAAACTTCAATCGGTAATAAAATTTTGTTAATGTTAAAGTTGATGAAAAAGTCTGAAAATACATGTTTAACCTGAGACGTGCAATTGAAACACAATTATTTGAAAAATATGCACTGTACTTTGACGGAGCTGACTAAATAATGTAGAGGAAATGCGGGATGGCTTATCACAGATTGTTTGACAGTTCCGAAAACATTTTGCTTGAAGGTACAACTGAAGAACCTTCAGCAAGAGAATTTTATGAACAAAATAATGCAATTGTTTTTACTGGAGCAGCTACCTCTGATGCTGCTACTCAAGAAGTGAAGATTACAAATACAAATAATAATTAACAAATCACGATAGTTGATAAATTTAGGATATGCCTGAATCTGCAACTGAAGAAGAACCATGTCTTCTAGCTACTGCAGTTAGTGAAAAGGAAAACCGTCAAATTATTTAAGTTTAAACACCAAGTGTAGATAGTTTAAAAGTGAGATCATATGCAATATAAACTGCAGTAGTTTAATATTTCATAGCAAAAAAATGGATATTTCTGCAAAAATGTTTGAGTTTGCAGATATTAAATTTCTATGAACTGTAGATATAATTTTCCAACAGTAAAGAAAAAATTATCGAAAACAATTGTAGAAGCATAATTTGAAACATGTTTTTGGTTTTTTTCACTATTTCGTACCAAAAAAGGTCTGTTGTTAAGCTTTCCCGGACGGAAAAAAAGACAGGAAGCATTTATTTTTTGTTATGTGCTCAGACTTACTTCCACCAGACAGTTTCAGGCTTTTGTCAAGTAAACCCGGATTATATTGCTACGTGTAGTGGGATTATATTGCTCTCTGTGGCGGGATTATATATTACCCATGGTAATAAATTGAGTATTATTCTCGTGACAACAAATTTGTAAAGACGTCTGAGGCTACTAAAATCACGAAGGCGAGTATTATTATCGATGATATGAATGTAGATACAACAGTTGAAACATTTGGATTCATATGTAAGGTAAATTGCGTTGGAAAAAAGATGGAATAAAAGATGATAAATAATTTAGGAAAGTTGTTTATGGAAGAAAATGAAGTCGTAGCAGGAGAGCAGAATATGGCAACCGCTGAAAAAATGTCTTTGGTTAAAAGTTCAATAGATCATGTGGATGACATGGAAAATGAAAAGCCTGGAAAAGAAGTGGAGAAAGATATAATAAAGTAGCGAAGTTTCTAAAGCTAATGTCGATATGAATTGGAATAACAATCCATATAGTCATCTTGGTACTGTTGTTTAAGTTGTACAACAACTTGTAAGTCATGTTGAATGCTTGGAAAAAGCTGAATAGTTTATTTGTGTGAACTATCTATACATATGAGTTTGGTTTAAATGATTTTAATCTCGACAGCTAAGTACGGCTGGATGAGCATGGTGAACAACCTATACATATGAGTGCGGTTGATATTTTTGTAATGATAGAATGATGTATAAAAATTGTATGGACCATAACAATGTTGGGGAGGAAAATAAACTTTGGTTAATATAATTTTAATTGCAAACCCACCTATGTTTGAAACCGAATGCATGGGTAAATTTGTTGAAGGACGAATTTTCGGTTTTAAAGTTGTGAGTGCTAAGAATGGTCAGCAAGTCTGAGCTTGTAATGTACACACCAGGAAAGGAGTTGTTTAGTCGTATTGTAACCTGGTAAGAGATGAGGTAATGTTATTTAATTAGAATGATACGACAGCTAGTTGTTACCATGTTAGTTCGATTACCTTATTGACGCCATTATCTGATGGGTTTGTGTGGAATGGAATGGAGTTTTCAAGGTTTTTTATTTTTTTTGTCCAAAACTTGTTCCGAGCACATGTATTTATGGACCTATGTCTCAATTGAAAAAGAGCAGAATGTAATTTAGTAAATGCATTGACAGGGAACATGCAATTCAGGTGGTGGATGGTGTGTACCTTTTTTGAGCGGATTTGTTGCTTCAGATGGTGAAGACGTCTTTTTTCAATCCTAGATCGCTCCAGGGTAGAAGTTAGTCCTTGTGGGGCCTGGAGTGCAATAGATGATAGCATGAGTATAATGTTCAAACAAAATAGGTTTAGTTGCTATGTTTTGGTTATATGTAAGCGAAGGACATAACCATTAGCGGGGATATGTTAGCTTGGATTCCCCTAGAGCGCAATTTGGATTGTAGTAGCGTTATTTCTTCATCAACCTGTTGAGGACATCATTGAAATAAAATGGCCCGCATAAATGTAATATCGGTGAGTATAGGAAGGATAATAACAGGATAAGATCGTGAAGTTACCTGTCCATGGATGTCAACCTGGGGTGAAGAATAAATGCATTAGGGTAATAAGGAATTTTGATGGGAAAAAAATGAGGAGATGAGAATATAAGTTTATTTTTGGGTAAGCATAGGCATGAAATTAATACCTTAAGTATTGGATAGAAAGATTTGTTGTCCTCATATTGGTTAGTGACAGTTGGTTGTCTAAGAAGATTGTTCGATACAAAGAGTTCATAACCCCAATTCCGTGCATGTACTATGTAAGTGTTACCTATGTCAAAATTGACGGAATATATGTGGATATGTATGCAAATGTAACAGAGCAAGAAGTTTGTATCTTTGTGCTGAATTGAGGACAGCTGAAATGTTTGAACCATATATTCATGGCTCTTTGAGGATATTTGTCTAGGTATTGTGGTTACTGATGATGGACATGAACAAAGAGTATAAAATTATATAGGCTGGAATTGTTATTGTAGGCTGGAGCACCATTTTTAATAGCGCGACATTTAGTGGATATATAGTTTTAACTTGTTACTGTAACTGCAGTCAGAAATGCATATAGCATAGTTAAATGAATGTTAATTGAGTAGGTTGTCAATTACATACGACTGTGATGTGTTAGGTAGTTTTTGTAGATGTGATGAATTTATATAGTTGGGGGAAGATGAAATTGTAAAAGTGCTATGTATGGAACAATAACTGTATTTGCACTACAGGGGTGCGGACTATATTAGTTTTCAGTATATTTAGAGATATGTAGTGGGCACAAAGTTGTAATGCTTTATTTGAAACCAAACAGAGTACATGAAATAGAAGACGGACAACAAAGAACATAAGAAGTAATTGCATTACAATAATTAAGATAACTTGAGATACGTTAAGAAACAATGTAGAAGCTAAGCGGCAGCCATACGATTTTTCTTTCTGGGATTTCCTTTAAGCTGAGTGACCTTGCTGTCCGAGGAAGGTGGAACCTGTAGTGTTATACATGTTAGTTAATATAATAGCTTGTTAGGAAAATAATTTTTTAGGGCTAAATTGAAAAAAATGCAAGTATAAATGTAGTGTCGTGGACATAATAGTTGCTTGTAGGAGGACATATATACATGGATGGTGAAATAGGTACCTTAGTATTGCTTTGTTCAGGGGGTGTAGTGCTGCTGTCGGCAGAAGGAGGAGAAATTCTAGTTTCAGTTAATTTTTTCTTTCTAGCAGAATTAACATATGTGTCAAGCTTGGCTTGAAAATTTTCGGTTTTACCAATTAGCTGTTCGAGAATGGTTGTTACTTTCTTCCCACCCCCAACTTTAAGGAAAAATAAAATTTTTGTTAGTGGCAAATATCTTGTATAATGTTGCAACATTGGAGGGATTAATTTTGTATATTGAGTTGTAATAGATATATGATGACTGCGATAAATTCAGAAGTACCTCATTTCTTTGAATTAGGTACAAAGATTCGGCCTTTTGTCTCAAAACAAACTCTGCCACCTTGTCAAACAACACAATTGGAACAGATGCAGTGCCGTCATCAATGATTACTTCCAAACGAAACCTAGTAAGGGAGAGAAGACAAAGGATGATGAGTGGTAAAGGGAGATGTATGTGGAAGCAAAATTGTGATGTCATTACCTATGCAATGGAAATTTGATATCTCTATCGCACTTGCTACAGTAATTCTTATGTCCTGATGTGGTTATACCGGATTTGCAAATGTTGCAGGATAAGTATTCTCATCCGTTGTCGAGAGAAAGTCCTGTTATTTTTGCTTCGAAAACAAATATTTTTCCCTAACAAAGAGAGGTTGATGTTGTGAGTGTTTGAAATATGAACGTAAATGAAGTAGAAATTTGTTATCGATAGTGTATGTGATGACAGTAATTAATGTAATTATGGGAATCAAGTAATAGATTAATGCTATAATGCATGTCGAAATAGCAGCACTAAAATATTGTCCATACGATGATTGAGGATGTAAATAAGTATATGTGTAAGCTGTTCGCAGGAGTCTACGTTTCTTATTTAAATATTTGTGGGATGATTTTTTGAGTATAAACCTATGAGTCGAAAGGAAAAAGTACTCCGGCAATGTTGTGGATTAAAATATAATATTGTTAAATTAGGAGTTAAAAGATCTGTAGAAAAAAAGATAAGTGTAGGTACAACTATAGTTTTAAGCTGAAACAGTTATTTCTCAGACTAATAAATTTAGGAAAAGCAAATATAAATTGGAACTCACATATGACTTGTATGGAATAAAGTGTTTAAAAAATTAGGTTATGTAAGCTGATTCCATTTGGAAAGGGGAAAAAAGGAATCTGGACAGGTGAACCGTTATCTTGCATATGAATTGTAAATAAATTTTGTAAATACAGTAATGAAGCATCCTGATGATCAAATATTTATTTATCATTGTGGCAAGAGAAAACAGATAGTCAAATGTAGTCAGAAAACATAATAAATGTAACTACGGCAGACATACAGTAATTATGGTTAAGGTTAAACCAAAGCTAAAAAAATGTATAAAGATAAATATATCAAACTGCATGTATGATTTATATAGGTGATAAAGGAATAACAAACAAATAATGCGACATGAGGAACAAATTATAAAAGTGAATTTTGAACTTTTAAATGAACATTTAAAATGGCAATTCTGTAATTTATGTTAATACAATAAAGTGTTGCTACAATAAAACATAAAAAAGCTACTTTCGATGCTGAAAATGAAGTTGTGCATGCAAAGCTTTGGCAAACAGTATAAGATCAGTTATGCAGGAATACAGTTATCACCCCAGGTAAAAGGCAAATGGTTTGACAACCATACTATAAAAAACAATTCGTTAGATGGGATTTGAAGGAAGCGCATTGTATTGAAATTAAAAATTGTTCTAGTTAAGGCAGCTAGGCAGGCAGTGAGGAGTACTGTACTTACCTCATACACAGATGGGAGATCCGAGCTGATTATTTCGGATATGCACTTATCAGTGATTATCCCAGTTGGTTTTTTGAACTGCATGTCTTGAGCTGAAAACGCAGGCAGTTTCCTTTTGCGAAAGCTGAAAAAATCTTAAAAAATAGGAGTGTTAGTAGGAGGCTGAAATAATTTTTCTTTTTTTAACCTGTTAAATAGAGACAGATAAAATAGAGAAAATGTTTTTTTGTTTCTGTTTTTTGTCCTCATATTTTCTATTTACATAGCAAGTAATATTGATATGCGGTTAGTGGGATTGACCTCTTCAATAGATCAGATCCCTCACTAATATCCTAATCAGTGTAAATAAATGTTGCAGTAGTTGAGCTCAGGCTTGGCTTACCTGCACGTCAAAGCAGAAGCAATGTGTTAGTACTAACAAATATATATACAAAGTATATGAGGATATGTAGATATAGGAAATATACCCCGGTAATTCTTTACGGTCATTTATGTAAGGATAATTGTTTTAGTGGTGTCAATGATAGCGGAGTCGTCTATCAAGGTTGCTTTGTTGCCCCACAGTGTAGCGGCAATGCGGTTACCACTGCAGTTGAGATAAAATAATGGTCATCTAAGAATACTGTAGAAATTCAATGGCATGTATGTCGAGGGATGAAATAATACAGAAGCAACAGATACCAGTTAAGATATAGGATAAGCTCGCGCTTAGTAGTCACTGAACCATTCCCGACAGATTGATTTAATTACGACATCACCAACATGGTGGAGGACCCCAATGACATCTGATTTGAGGGGTTGATTTGTAATTGATTTGTAAATGGGTAACTGGCAGGCTAATAAGATGAAATGGAAAGTAGATAGGATGTAAATAGTTTCTCACCGAGGTGCATCATAAATACAAATTGTAATATTTTCTGCAGGACAAAGTTAGCTAATGCATATTATCATCACTTTGTTCGAACTGAAAGCGTGAAAATGTGAACTTTGTATAATTCCATACAACTTGGTTTATATAGAGTATGTACAAAAACGGTAGCTCTGTGTTCAAATATATCACAAAGGTTAATTTATATTGTTCGACGTACATTTTATTCCTTATACATATAACGGTTGAGAATTCATCAGGAAGAACTATAACCTAACAAATGCATGATATAATCGGAAGATAGTACTTTATAGAGGTGGATGTTATTTGAACCGAAGAACAAATTTGTATAAAAGGGTTGGTTAGATGAGAATGTCGATAACATTTGATTTTTAATACCATTGTCTTAAACCTTTTTCATCTAATATATATTCATTGTTGGTATAAGCAAAAAGAATATAGTTCAGATTCCATGATAGAACACCTAAAGGATGGATGTAGGAGTGGTTTATGAATTCTGATTAGTAGAGGGAGTGGCAGTAACCCATTGACTGCACTTGGAACTATGGATATTACTCTCATGCACACATTTTAGGCGGGAATAGAGACATACTAAACAAATAATCGACCTTTAAGCACCAACATCCATGACTTGACAACGTATATACAATTTATTTACATTTTGAATGTAGACAATGTTACATAATAATTAAAAAGTAACATTTTCTTTTTCAGATAAATTCAAATTTCATCCAAAAAGCAAGAATGAAATTACAATCTAAGTCAATGTTTAGCCAAAATTACCCATATGCAATAGAGCCCCAAATAACAACTAATTTTCAGCTATTGTCGCATTAATTCGGTAACATGTTTAACTATTGGTAAAGCAAACAAACTAAAATTTGATTTATTTTCATATGAGAAAAACATATATTTATGTATGCTTGAACATACATCGATCATTAAGCTAGAAATCAACCAAGTGAAAATGTGAACAAAAGCTAACTTTAGCAATGGTTTCACCATGATCAGTAAGTGATATACAATGTCAGCTGATCAGGTGGCCCTCTCATCAAATTTAGCAACAGTTTCATGATGATCAGTAAGTAATCATTCAGACTCAAAATGCAGTGAGAATATTGGAACATCAGGTTGGTAATTGTATAAATTCTATAATTGTCAAAAATTATAAGAAATAACTCATATTATAATATAGTGGTACAAATCAACAGTCAGACAACATTTCAGTACCAAATTCTCCCATTGTTTACCATTTTTAAGACAGTGAGATTGTAATTTACATACCTTTCAAAACAAATTTAAGCCAGAGATGACCACCTAATTCTCTTAGATAAAACAATTTGGTGAAAAAAATTCCAGAAATATTATAAAAATCTATGCAACATCCAAGGTGGATGTTAAACCCATTCAAAATTAAAAAAATACTTTATTCATAAAACCTAGAAAATATTTTCCTAAAAGGTAGATTTTATAGGTAATAACTGTAAATGCAATATTTTCTTCTTATAATCTTGTTAAAAATGCAAACTAAACATTACACAATACATAACTTAAGTTTTGGTTTGAAAAACCTTTGCACTACGCAAATTGTGAAACTTTGAAATACCAAATAGACCAACACTGCGCAAATTGTGAAATCAATGCAGTGGGAAATCTTTGAAATTTATAAATTCCATCAAAACATCTGCCTCTGGGCATGAGTACTGCTAGTGGTCAATTTTTTTAAGATCGAGATCATTTATTCTTTATTCCAAAATTATAAATTCCACCTGTGTTAAAAAAAGAGTGGATTGATTATTAATTTTGCAATCATCTTTGAGTTTGGAAGGGGTAATTATTCTAACAATGTCAGGGTTGCTTCTTAACTGAAACTATTTACAGCCTTGTTCTAAAAATATATATATAATGCTACTCAACTGCGTGCTAAGTATCGTTTCTTATGAATTTGAATATCATATTATAATATTGCATTACTACATAATAAGTAATATATCCAGGCATTCCTAAGACTATATAACGAAAAGGCAAAACAATTAATAGTTTAACATTTTTTATAATTATCACACAATGTAATTGACATAGACAAAGACTTCGGAGTTTCATTTAGTTTTAGGATTTTGTCATGAGTTTCCGATTCAGATATACTCCTACTATGTTACAAACCGATTCAGATACAACGAACAGTTGTTCCACTAATGCATCAAACAGAAAAGGGTACAACGAACAGAAGGAACCCGATATTAAATTTCAATACAGTTTTCAAGGACAACCGATATACCGAGTTCGAAAACATTAAAAAAAAGTTCGAAGTAGGAAAAATTCATGCCAGAACTGGATCTATTTGTCGGTATTTTGGAGGAAATGGAAAAGGTCTTCAAACGATAGCGGTTTGGCAGATCTGGAGCCGATTAACGCTGATTTGAATGGCGTCATAGTCCCTTTCCTTCCTGTCGTAATCCAACGCCGCCATAAGAGCTACGAAGGCGTCAAAGTTTTGGGATCCGTGTTTGTCTTGGGATATGATTTCTGGATTTGAACCGAGTTAAGTATGAATCACGATGGATTTGATCCGTGTTTGTCTTGAGATTAGAGTACGGAGTGGGGAAGCAAAGATCGAAAGGGAGGGGCGGTGCTAGAATTGCATCGGAAATGGGAAAGAGAAAGGTGGAACTGTGACTGTTCAGTTTTAAATTGACAAAATACTCCAGACGCCTTGTGCTATTTTGAAACCTAACTCGGTAAGGAGATTAGTGATGGTGGAACGGAAGTTTCAGCCAGAGGAAAGGGGGAAGGTAAAAATAACACAGTGAAGAGAAATTTCGGAGACTGTTCAGTTGCCAAATTTCAAGAAGGCCTGTGTGAGCTTGAAATCGAACTCACTAATAATAATATAGTATAGATTACAAGATAACTATATAAACTCATTAAAATCTTATATTATGAAAAACTCAATGGGAATAAAATCATAAACAAGAAAAAGAATGCAATTTATTTCATCTTTAGACAATATGTTTAATAATGTTATCATGACGGTTGATACTTCTGAATCAAAATAATGTCTCGTTAAAATTTTACTACCAAAAACTCAATGGAAAAAAGAGTACATTATAGCATACTTCTGGACACTTCCACTGATTTATAATGCATTATTCAATTAATTTGTTGACGCATGTGACTCATACCAATTTTATACACCATCTTTTGAAACGTTGATTTTGAAAGTGCCTTTGTGAATAGATCCACCAGATTTTCTTGGAATTGGATTTGTTTCACTTCCATCTTATTATCCTTTTATAATTCATGTGTAAAGAAAAATTTAGGAGAAATGTGTTTGGTCATATCGTCTTTGATGTAACCTGCTTGGACCTGATCTACGTAAGCTGCATTGTCTTCATAAATAATAGTTGATCATTTTATAGCTGAAGAGAGTTGACATGTCTTTCGAATGTGCTCAATTAACGATCTTAGCCAAATGCATCCTCGACTTGATTCATGCAGTGCTAAAATTTCAAAGTAATTGGATGATGTTGCTACCAATGTTTGCTTCGTAGATCGCTATGAAATAGCTTCATTATTGTGACTAAACACATACCCAGTTTGCAATCTTGCTTTTGTGTGGGTCAGAAAGGTAACTTGCATCGACATAGCCAAGTAGATTCGGATTATTGCCTATGTCAGAATAAAACAAGCCTAAACTTGTCGTTCCATGAAAATATCTCATGATCTGTTTTACATCACTCATGTGACTTTTTATTGATGCAGAACTATACCTTGCTAGAAGATTTATTGAGAATGCAGTATCTAATCTGGTGCATTGTGCTAAATATAATAATGCACCAATGGCACTGAGATATGGTACTTCTGGACCAAGTATATTTTCATCATCTTCTTTTGGACGGTATGATTCCTTTTAATATCTAAAGATTTGACAATCATAGGCATACCAAGTGGATATGCTTTGTTCATTCGAAAACGTTCAACGATTTTCTCTCTATAGTTTAACTGATGGATCCATACGCCATTAGTACTGTGCTCGATCTGCAAGCCATGACAATATTTAGCTTCTCCAAGATCTTTCATTTCAGATTCTTTCTTTAAATAATTTATCATGTCATCAATCTCTTTTGGATTCCAAATCAAATTTATATCATCAATATAAACTGTTAAAATAAAAAAATCCCTTTACCAATTTCTTTATAAAGCTACAAGGACAAATGAGATTTGTAAAACCCCGCAATTTTAACGATAGAATGATTAAATGGTTAATTTAAATATTTAATCGTTAATTAATGGAACGCCCCTTAAACTCAAATTTAGAGATGAAAGAATTGGATCTCGAGACACCTGTAGTTAAGACCGCTTTTCTGACGCGAGCAAAATAAGTATAAACTTATCTATATCTGGAGTCGATGAATTTTTGGAGTGAATAGTGGTTTTTGAGTGGATAAAATGAATTTGGGCTAAGGCCCATTAGCTAGCCTATAAGTGGCTAACTCTCTTTATAATTTTCATTCCACTTTCGTTTCACGTTACTTCCTCATCCTCTTCTCTTAATCTTTCTCTAATCTTTCCATAATCCCTCCTTAGACCGCATGTCCTAAACCCTTCAAGTAAAATTCCTAAATTCAAATAAAAATCACCTTAATTTCACTCATGCAATTCTATGATTTAAAGTGATTCAGAGTTTTATCTATGATTTAAAGTGAAGGAAAATATGGGTTTTGATGATTGAAGCTTAATTCAGGAAAACAGAAGATGAGTGGGATGATTCTTCATATATATTTACTTGTTGACCTTCTTATTTATTGATCATTTAGGGATTATATGAAATGATTTGGAGATTATTTGGGTTGAATTAGACTTGTATTCATGTTGGGAACATCATTATATCATCTCATTATGTGTTTAGGCCCTTAATTACTATTATTGAAATAGTTAGTAAGCTTAGAAATGGATTTTGGGATAATTGAGTGATTATATGTAATGTTGTAATGGATTAGAGACTAATTAGATGACATAATTAAGTGCATGTCATTTGTTAGTAATGATAAAACTAATTTAAATGGTTTTAGAAAAGTTAGTAATCTAATTAGATGATTAATGAAGCTTAATTAGTACTTATAAATATTATTTAAAGTAAAGAAATGATTTTTATAAGTGAATGGTTTATTTATAAATATTATTTTAAATATTATTTATCTAAAGAAATAATTTTATAAATAAAAGTGATATTTTATAATATAAGTGATTTCATAAAATAGTATAAAGTAATATTTTACAAAATAAGTGATTTTATAAAATAGTGTGAATGAGATATTGTATAAAGAGTACAAGAGTTTATAAAATAATATGAAGAAGATATTTTATAAAATAGTTATAACATTTTATAAAATATTTATGAGGGATACTTGATTTTAAATGAAGAGGCTTAGTATTTCAAAGGCTTAAATGGATTTATAAGCTAGTATTATATTTTATAAAATGGTATGAGATGTTATAAAATAATATAAAAAGATTTTTTTCTTTTATTGGAAAGATTTAGTAAATAAAGTAAGCTTTGATTTAAGTAATAATTGAATTACTGACTCGAATATATGTATACGTGTATGTGCATGAGCGGGTATACATATACGTGTATTTGAAGTAGTATAATAATCAAGATAATTCTCGTGTTGTAACTAGAATTATTGAATGTGGTTGCACGTATATTCATATATACAAATATATATGTGTGTGTGTGTTATCCATATTTGTATATAAACACGTGGCGAGCATCTCATGTAACCATAGCGATTATCATATGCGCTAAGTTGCGTGAGAAGATGCTGGGCAAATTTATCGCTCCAGTGAAGTCCGAAATGTGATTTATATAATTGAATGTGTGGTTGTGTGTTCGTGTGTGTATAAACATACACAAATTGATGTATGGGCGTACACGTAGGCATCACATATAGTAGGAAGGTCGGTTTTGTTGTCTTGGCATGTTAGAGGAGGCCGAGTCACTAGATTCATCAGTTGTACTCTACACGTGCAAAGAGTGGATTTTATGTTGAAATCGGTTTTCGAACACATAAGGAACCACTTTCAAAATATTAACCAATGAACTTTAGAGGAGGTTCGATGAGATGGAGGCAGACTTCGGAAGCTAGGAAGCTTATAGGATAAAGCAACGGAGAAGACAGAGCTCGTATTCGGCTGTCGGTGCAGCTCAAAGGCAACCTGCCTGAGCCTTACTACCCAGGACAGGCTACTACCAGTGGACTGGTGGTAAACCACCGGTGGATCGATGGTGCACTGACCTAGGCAGTAAAGCCCAGGTCATATGCCATTTAAGTGAGGGTTCTTCCCCTGTTTTAGGTGCTGGTTCATGCGGAGCTTTGGCACAACTTCGGGGAAGACTATGGGCTACTCGAGGAGGCGGAAAGTAAGGTGAAGCTTGGGATCCAAATGTAAATTTTAAGTGATTCCTATGGGATCAACCATGATCGGGCACAGGAGCGGTACGACGATTGATCACACGATAACGTCCGACGAGCATGTATGATCGTCGGAGTAAGTCTGTATCTTCCGACGAGCATGTATGTGTTGTTCGATGAATTGTATAGGTCTTATATTAGTGACCGTACATAATATTGATCTTATTTTAGTGAACATGCACTGTATTGGCCTTATATTAGTGGTCATGCCTATTATTGATCTTGTAGTAGAGGTTGTCTGTATTGATAGACGACAACGAGATATTAGTCTTCGTTTGTGATAGATGTATCTGATTACCTGACGTTATATTTGATATACATACATATATGTATGTATCAATGTAATTTTACGGCATCGGTGTTCCTTTGTGGTCCCAATGGCATATTATACGAAATACGTCCGTCGTCCTCTTTTGTAAAGACGTTATGCGAATTTATTAAGAAATCCATGATGGCCGAGGGGGAGATGATGATGATCATCTATGAGTAAATCATATATCACTTATGCTTACTGAGGGGTATGGTGAGATCCACATAGGTTTCAAGTTAGAGTAGATCAAATATCACTTATGCTCACTGAGAGGTATGGTGAGATCTACACGAGACCCATCACTGAGAATGTGGATCGGGGTCCATGGTACATTGAGGTAATGACTCTATTTATTTTAGACCCTCTACATAAATCATTGGATAGCGATCAATATCTACGCAGACTCAAGTTTCAGATATATAGATTAGGTCATATATCACCTATGCTCACTGAAGGGTATGGTGAGATGTGACGCCCCACCTCTATACTCACACTAGCCAAGGACACTACGGGGTAATGCCGTCGACTAACATGAAGAATAAGGCTGTTGAGGAGCGACCATCTGTGTAATTGCTTTGGGCGAGTACCGATATGTCAGATAATATAACTTACATTTCATTTCAAGAGGAAATCCGACATATCAAATACAAACTCAAAGCTACCACACAGTGGCTAGGTGGACCTCGGAAACAAATATAGAAATAAACATAACACAAATCAGTCACAGATATTCATATCACAAAGGCAGAATCAGATATGAATATATCACATAAAAGTTTACATCAAAATAGTGGTCATATAAGATCCACTACATCACAAAAGAATAGAAACAAGTGCTAGACAAAAGAATAATTATACATCAAGGAGTCTCTATCTCAAATGTATAATAACAAAAACTACTAATCTAAAGTAGTTAGCTCAAAAGTCAGGTGAAGGACCCTGATAAGAAGTCAAGCAGGAGCACTTGAAATACCTCGGTCTGACCCAAGTATTATTTAAGAAGAAAATAATAAAATGATCAGTCTAGCTATAAATATCAGATAAAATGAGATAGGATAAGAGATATAACAAAACATATGATAACAATAATGCCATACTACGACAAGTATACATCAAATAACAACAAAAATCATACAATATCTCAAATATTCTCAAACACCAAAAAGAATCTCATATTCTTTAAATTATTCACCAAAACACAAATAATGATAGAGCTTATCAATGCATATCATCAAAATTGGTGAAACACAAATTTCGGAAATCAACAACCAGAAATCCAGAAATCACAAAAAGGGGGAGGCCTATCACAAACGGGAGCATGAATACTCACCAACACGTGCATCACAAACGGAACGCTATTCCATGGTCGCTAACCATTAATTTTGAGCCGAAGCTCCACAAACGACCCGAAGACCATGGGTCGCTACCCCACCAAATTGAACCGAAGTTCCACAAACGGGGTTTTTAGTCCCCACACAAACAAAGAGACATCGCACATCGCTAGTCTAAATCACAAAATGATCACCATTGATCAATAAGAAGTGCGAATCACACTAAGCTAGTAAATATAAGAGTTTAGCTTCATGTCCCATAACCACTAGCTTAACTTAAATATTTACCAACAAATTGTAGATTTCCACTCGAAAATTGACATGGGAGTTCAATCGAACAAGTCCAAGAATAAACCGATGAAGTAAACGCAAGCATTTCATACCACTTGTTTTGCTAAGCCGTTTAATTAGATTTCTCATACACATGAGGTAAAGGTTTGAGTATTTACTACTAGTATAAAAAAACCTTTATATTTTAAAGTGACAAATCACAGAAATAGTTGTAGAAACAATCAATCACCAAAATCCACATTCGACGACGTGAATTAAAACCATAAAAATCGATACCGAATCCATCAAAATGGATATTCCCAAAAATCCCGAAAAAGAAGTCATCAAAGTCGATAAAAGTGATAACAACCAATCGAACCATCAAGAATCGATTAAAAATCGGAAATCCACACAAAACTGCCTAAAATAGGCAAAAGGCACATCTCCCAGGTTCAGTCGACTGAACCAGAAGGTCAGTCGACTGATACAAGGCCAAAAACTCTCGGGTTCTTGGTTCAGTCGACTGAACTATATGGTCAGTCGACTAACACAGGGACATGAAGTTTTCTGCCCCCAGGTTCAGTCGACTGCCAGTCGATTGGTAGATGGATAGAAGCATTCTACTCCCAGGTTCAGTCGACTGCCAGTCGACTGACACAGGGGCAGGAAGTATTCTACCCCTAGATTCAGTCGACTGACCTTACCGTTCAGTCGACTGAACTGCCATTTGCAGTATTCTCAACCTAGCCCAAGAAGAGGCAAAAACCCAAACGGAAGTGATCGGACGAGCAACGGAGACTGGGGATTTATGTCAAGAGACAACCCAGCCTTATAGGCTCTTCGATACACCCCAGCAACGTGTTCAAACATTAAAGATAGGATTTTTAAAGATTTGACTTCAAAACACCAAAATTTGGAAAATTCATCAAACCAATTCAATTCAAAGGCAAATGGACAAGGAATAGATGTTAGGAATTACTACCTAACAACTATCAAAGATATAGACATAGATGTGAGTACAAAAACTCACATTTAACTCAAAAACTTAAGTGAGAAGCTCTAAAACAAGCTAAGATCAATTCCTCTTCAACAACAACTCAAGAAGCTTCAATCTAAGCTCATAAGAAAAATATTTCCTAAGTTAGGGTTTAGGAATTTTCCTGAAATTTGAAGAGGGATTGGGATGGAGAAGATGAAGAGGATGCTTACCTAAGCTTCTCCTTGATTTCTAGTTTGAAGTTGATCCTTCCTAAGAGAATTAGGGCTTAGGAATTTCTAATTTCCCATTCCTTTCCCTATTTTTACTTTGAGCTTGAGTGTTAGGAAATAGAATGAATGAATGAAGAGGAGTTGAGTGGAGTTAGGGTATTATGTTGGGTTAGTGGGCTGAAACCCAAACCCAAAGCCCTAAATGAAAATATCAAAATTTTACTCAACTCCAAACATATCGATGTTTATACTCAAAAAGGTCGCAAACGCCATTTTGGACTCAATGGAAGTGGTCTCGAGTCCTAATTCGACTGTTTGCAAAAAGTGACATTTCAGATTTAAATCCGACTAACGATGCTATATTTAAATAAAACATTTAAATATACAATCGTAAAATATGCGGGTTGTTACAGACTCCCCTCCTTAAAGAAATTGCGTCCTCGCAATACTTAAGAAAAAGAAATAAAAAGTAACAACCATACAAAGGCATAACAACACAAAAAGAAGAAATTTTGAAATGAGAAGTTCACCCTAAAGAGCACGAGAGAGTAAGTCCGGATGTGTTTGCTCGATGAATTCTCAAAGATTCCCTAGAGCAATCCTTAGGATTTAAGGACCATTGAACTTTCACAAGAAGAACATCTTTATTTCGAAGGCGTTTAACCTCCGAAGCAATGATACGAATAGAATGTTGCTCATAAGTCAAATTTAGTGAAACTTCAATTTCTTCAATTACACCGGGATCAAGAATAGAATCAGAATCCCTAAGGTATTTCCGTAGTTGAGAGATGTGGAAAACGTCATGAATAGCAGAAAATTGAGCCGGTAATAAAAGAGGCGATAAGCCACGGAACCAATGCGTTCGGTGATGGGAAATGGACCGACATATCGAGATGCTAATTTTCCCGATCGACTGAAATGCACAACACCCTTCATAGGTGAAACACAAATAAAATCTGGACCTAAAACCAGCTTCTCACCGACTTCAAGCCAACACGAAGGAGATCGGCACGTCCTTCCGTAGAGTGCCTCGAAAGGTGCCATACCACTACTAGATTGGAAGCTATTATTGGAAGAAAACTCAACAAGAGGAATATGATCTTCCCAACTTCCACCTAAATCAAGAACACTTGCACGAAGGAGATCTTCAAGAGTTTGATTCACACACTCGGTTTGTCCATCGGACTGAGGATGATAAGCGGTGCTAAAATTAAGCTTTGTTCTCAAAGCTTTTTGAAGACCTTTTAAAAATCCACTAGTAAATAATGGATCACAATCGCTACCAATAGAAGTAGGAACTCCATGCAATTTAACGATTTCTTTGACATAGAGTTTAGCCAAAAGAGATACGGTCCAAAAGAGAAGGATGAGCCTCAAGGCTACACAAAACAAGAGATGAACATAAATTGGATTCACGATCTCGAATCTCACAAGTGAATAAAGTCTCGAGATCATTCTATTCAGATATCATCATGAAAACAACCGCTTGTTGCTTACGACTAAGGGCATCGGCAACTCGATTACCCTTTCCGGGAGTATAGAGAATATCAAGATCATAAGATGCAAGGAACTCGAGCCAACGTTGTTGACGCAAATTAAGTTCCTTTTGAGGAAATAAATACTTCAAAGATTTATGATCGGTGTAGAGAACAAATTTCTCTCCCAAAAGGTAATGACGCCAAATTCTAAGAGCAAAAACAATAGCCGCGAGCTCTAGATCATGAGTGGCATATCTAGTCTCGGCAAGCTTTAATTGTCACGAAGTATATGTGATAACACGTTCCCTTTTGCATGAGAACGGCATTCAAACCAATACGACTAGTATCGGTATAAACAATCAATTCTTGGTTCCCTTCGGGAAACGCAAGAATAAAAGCATCGGAAAAGAGTTCTTTTAATTGATCCTCTTTCCCGAAAAGCTAAGACATTCAAAATTAGAATTAACTTTATGTAATCATCTTTTTAGAAAAATTTACTTATTACAAGTTAATTTATTGTGTCTGACTGTCTCATCATGGCATTTAGGAGATTCCTATCGATAACGTTGATCAAGCGCATCGACCAGAATTATTAAAGCACTCAATGGGTAAAACAACACAAAATCATCTTCCATATGATAAACAAGTCTCTTAAAATTTTTACAAATATTCTTTGCTCGTTTTAAGAACAAAATCCAATCATACTTATAAATATCTTATTAAAAAGATTTGCAAATTTTAAATTGTTGTTTTCATCCACAATCAATAAATACAAGGATAAACTCATCGAGATATTTGTAGAATACTCGATTCATAAGATGGATGAAATAAGGTAGAAGGTTCGTCAAACCAAATGACATAACAAACCACTTACAAGAATCATAACGAGTGCGAAATGCGGTAAGTGGAATGCTACCCTCCGCAGCTCGTAGCTGATGAAAACCGGTGGCAAGGTCGAGCTGAAAAGACCTTAGCACCACTCAATAGATTACTTAGGTGATAATCCTAAGACAAGCTCAAATATACCGGAAAATTCATAAACTACTTGAATGAGACAAATAAAATTCTCCTCATTATGTAGGTTTAAAGAATAAAATGATGTCACCGAATTGGAAATCGAAATCATTAAGAACCATAGAAATCTGCTTAACAGATTGAGAATGTCAAAGATGGATAGTCCACTAGGGACATAGGATGTGGACTTAATATCGATTAAGAAAATCCGTTGCTAAAATCATTTCTGAAACCTAAGTAGCGCATAACATGCAAATCGGCTCGGAAAGAATAGTCACATAAAATAATCTCGATATTTTTCATAAAGTAAACAGAGTGTTGCGGATCCACCAGCCGGATTCGCAATTCTCAGTGAAGTCATCAAGTCCATAATATTTAAAGAGAAATAATCAACAAGTTCTTTTGATATAAAATAATGAGATGAACCCGTATCAAAAAGAACTCGAATAGGATAATCACAAAACAAATTAATGTCATTAAGGATAGAAGGAGAATTACCTTGACCAAGAGAAGTGTCACTAGGAGCTTGCACAACATTCAACTCTCCCTCTCTCCTACTTTGGAGTATGGGACATGTAGATATAAGATGGCCCGAACCTTTGCAATAACGACAAAAAATGATTTTGGGCACTCATTTGCATAGTGGTCCGTAGAACCACAATTGTAGCATCGTCCACGACTAGAGGTAGGAGTCTTTGCTACCGAAGTTTCTTGCTTCCCTTTCTTGTTGGGATTGGGGCCTTTGAACTTAATAGGCCTCTTCATGTTACTGTTGAAGTTCTGTTTGGCACGCACAACTTCAACATCACTTTCTCTATCGGCCTCTTCAAGCCGAAGAGCGATATCTACAAGCTGATCGAAAGAAACTTTTAATTTCAGAAGTAAAGGCTTTTTAAGGTTCTTATTCAACCCATAAACAAATCTCTGATTTTTCTTCAACGGGGTATTAATATACTCGACCCCATATTTAGAGAGAGATTCAAAAGATGCGACATAATCCATCACAGAAGATTCACCTTGAACAAGGTCAATAAAGCACCGAGCTAAAGTTACTTTTTCAGCCTCCGGCACAAACTTCAATTCGAACCTTTCTCGGAATTGCTCCCAAGTAAGATCTGCTTCAATAATTTCTGAAATCAAAAGCTTATACCAATCTAATGCTCTTTCTTGGAGCATGCTAGAATCCACTTGGACTCGATGTAGATCCACAAGATTCATGCGAGAAAAGATGTGATCGCATGATCTAAGCCAAGCTTGGATTTCTATAACGTTTTCGGAACCATTGAATGGCCTTCCACCCAAAGCGGTAATAATCTCTGCACAAGCGTGCAAACCCGGATTTAGGGTGAGTAGGCACTGGAATAGGTCTGGCATCTTGGGCATTGTTCACAAGATCTAAAAGTTGTTTAGCAGACATAAATACTCCATCATGAGGAGTAGCACTGGATTGACCGGCCCTGGGATGGCCTGGTCTAACCATTTCTCTTCTTTAAGAAAGAAAGAAGAGGAAAAAGGTTATTCTCAAAATGAATATCAAACAAACTTGATTGATAAAACAAGGCATCACAAAAGAAAATAGGATAGAATGGTACGAAGACTCGAATTAAATCCTATGGCACGATTCCTAAGAGAGACTTAGGACAATGATCCTTGCTAGATTATTCTACATTGTTCCGAAGTTTGGCTCTGATACTAAGCTGTGACGCCCCACCTCTATACTCACACTAGCCAAGGACACTACAGAGTAATGCCGTCGACTAGCATGAAGAATAAGGCTGTTGAGGAGCGACCATCTGTGTAATTGCTTTGGGCGAGTACCGATATGTCAGATAATATAACTTACATTTCATTTCAAGAGGAAATCCGACATATCAAATACAAACTCAAAGCTACCACACAGTGGCTAGGTGGACCTCGGAAACAAATATAGAAATAAACATAACACAAATCAGTCACAGATATTCATATCACAAAGGCAGAATCAGATATGAATATATCACATAAAAGTTTACATCAAAATAGTGGTCATATAAGATCCACTACATCACAAAAGAATAGAAACAAGTGCTAGACAAAAGAATAATTATACATCAAGGAGTCTCTATCTCAAATGTATAATAACAAAAACTACTAATCTAAAGTAGTTAGCTCAAAAGTCAAGTGAAGGACCCTGATAAGAAGTCAAGCAGGAGCACTTGAAATACCTCGGTCTGACCCGA
Source organism: Allium fistulosum (assembly GCA_030737815.1). Taxonomy (NCBI): domain Eukaryota; kingdom Viridiplantae; phylum Streptophyta; class Magnoliopsida; order Asparagales; family Amaryllidaceae; genus Allium; species Allium fistulosum. The sequence continues at coordinate 282,263,083 of CM060904.1, read as the reverse complement.
GTATTATTTAAGAAGAAAATAATAAAATGATCAGTCTAGCTATAAATATCAGATAAAATGAGATAGGATAAGAGATATGACAAAACATATGATAACAGTAATGCCATACTACGACAAGTATACATCAAATAACAACAAAAATCATACAATATCTCAAATATTCTCAAACACCAAAAAGAATCTCATATTCTTTAAATTATTCACCAAAACACAAATATTGATAGAGCTTATCAATGCATATCATCAAAATTGGTGAAACACAAATTCCGGAAATCAACAACCAGAAATCCAGAAATCACAAAAAGGGGGAGGCCTATCACAAACGGGAGCATGAATACTCACCAACACGTGCATCACAAACGGAACGCTATTCCATGGTCGCTAACCATTAATTTTGAGCCAAAGCTCCACAAACGACCCGAAGACCATGGGTCGCTACCCCACCAAATTGAACCGAAGTTCCACAAACGGGGTTTTTAGTCCCCACACAAACAAAGAGACATCGCACATCGCTAGTCTAAATCACAAAAGGATCACCATTGATCAATAAGAAGTGCGAATCACACTAAGCTAGTAAATATAAGAGTTTAGCTTCATGTCCCATAACCACTAGCTTAACTTAAATATTTACCAACAAATTGTAGATTTCTACTCGAAAATTGTCATGGGAGTTCAATCGAACAAGTCTAAGAATTAACCGACGAAGTAAATGCAAGCGTTTCATACCACTTGTTTTGCTAAGCCGTTTAATTAGATTTCTCATACGAATGAGGTAAAGGTTTGTATATACTAATAGATTGGAAAACGGTTTTAAAAACGAGCTTTGTATTAAAAATAGTGTTGAAATCATTTTGATGAAAGAGTTTGAGTATTTACTACTAGTTTAAAAAAACCTTTATATTTTAAAGTGACAAATCACAGAAATGATTGTAGAAACAATCAATCACCAAAATCCACATTCGACGACGTGAATTAAAACCATAAAAATTGATAACGAATCCATCAAAATGGATATTCCCAAAAATCTCGAAAAAAAGTCATCAAAGTCGATAAAAGTGATAACAACCAATCAGACCATCAAGAATCGATTAAAAATCGAAAATCCACACAAAACTGCCTAAAAGCACATCTCCCAGATTCAGTCGACTGAACCAGAAGGTCAGCCGACTGATACAAGGCCAGAAACTCTCGGGTTCCCGGTTCAGTCGACTGAACTATATGGTCAGTCGACTGACACATTGATAGGAAGTTTTCTGCCCCCAGGTTCAGTCGACTGGTAGATGGACAGAAGCTTTTTGCTTCTAGATTCAGTCGACTGCCAGTCGACTGACACAGGGGCAGGGAGTATTCTGCCCCCAGATTCAGTCGACTGACACAGGGGCAGGGAGTATTCTGCCCCCAGATTCAGTCAACTGACCTTACCGTTCAGTCGATTGAACTGTCATTTGCAATATTCTCAACCTAGCCCAAGAAGAGGCAAAAACCCAAACGGAAGTAATCGAACGAGCAAGGAGACTAGGGATTTATGCCAAGCGACAACCCAGCCTTTTAGGCTCTTCGATACACCCCAACAATGTGTTCAAACATCAAAGATAGGATTTTTAAAGATTTGACTTCAAAACACCAAAATTTGGAAAATTCACCAAACCAATTCAATTCAAAGGCAAATGGACAAGGAATAGATGTTAGGAATTACTACCTAACAACTATCAAAGATATAGACATAGATGTGAGTTCAAAAACTCACCTTTAACTCAAAAACTCAAATGAGAAGCTCTAAAACAAGCTAAGATCAATTCCTCTTCAACAACAACTCAAGAAGCTTCAATCTAAGCTCATAAGAAAAATATTTCCTAAGTTAGGGTTTAGGAATTTTTTTGAAATTTGAAGATGGATTGAGATGGAGAAGATGAAGAGGATGCTTACCTAAGCTTCTCCTTGATTTCTAGCTTGAAGTTGATCCTTCCTAAGAGAATTAAGGCTTAGGAATTTCTAATTTCCCATTCCTTTCCCCATTTTTAATTTAAGATTGAGTGTTAGGAAATAGAATGAATGAATGAAGAGGAGTTGAGTGGAGTTAGGGTATTATGTTGGGTTAGTGGGCTGAAACCCAAACCCAAAGCCCTAAATGAAAATATCAAAATTTTACTCAACTCCAAACATATCGATGTTTATACTCAAAAAGGTTGCAAACACCATTTTGGACTCAATGGAAGTGGTCTCGAGTCCTAATTCGACTGTTGGCAAAGATTGACATTTCAGACTTAAATCCGACTAACGATGCTATATTTAAATAAAACATTTAAATATACAATCGTAAAATATGCGGGTTGTTACATGAGACCTACACGGGTTCGACCACATTGGATGTGATTCGAGGTCTATAGTGCACTCAGGTACTGACTCTACTTATCTTGGGCACGAGTCTACCATGGACTCCACTCATCAGCTATGATGAGTATAAAATTATATTCTCCGTCTATCGCTTATCATTATATTGGTGTGTTATATTAGTTGGTTGATAATATTATTGTGTATTCTAGGATATGCTTATATTGTGATATTTGCATTGTCTCCGCATTTGTTTATTAAATTACCTTATCATAATATACTATTACGTATCAGTCACATTATATTACCTGTGTTGATTCATTGGTTACAGGAGAAGAGCAGGTTATGTTATGATTCCCTGCTTTTATGATGGGTTTACTTTACTTGTTTACGGGCTTTCTGGATTACCTTTAAGCCATGTTTGTGGAGAGAATCGGATGTGCCTTAGTAGCTTCATGTTTTATATTTGTATATAATTTTGATATATAGTATTTTTAGATAGTTCCCCTCACACTAGGCTTTAAGTCTAACCCGCGTTTTGTCTTTGTTTGTTTATGTCATGTCAACTTTTGAGTACTCAACTGAGTAGTTTAGGAGTCGGGTGCTTTTGGGGATACGCTATCAGGATGTGCAGCTGGTGCATTTTGGAAACATGAGATCAATATTTTGGATATGTATACTTGATATTGTAGTAGTATATGACATATGTTATTTATATATGAGAATTATTGATTGGATATTTTATTTTAACTTTCTGTATTGATGTTCATTTATTAGTTACTCCTACTAGTGTAGTCTCTTATATATTGTTCATTCCATTCCGTTTCGTATATATTCAGTATATTATATGTTATCATTCCACCGTGAGATCATATCATTATGCCTTGGTATTGTATTTTTCCCTCTTTTTTCTTTCTTTTCCCGACAAGCCATCTTTTGTGGTATTCGAAAGTTAGACGTTGATGTGAGGCACTGATTTTTGAGTGTTACAAAGGGTGGGTTGTTACAGTTGGTATCAGTGCTTAGGCTCAACAGTCTGACCTAGAAGACTAGTTTGAGTTAATCAATTTAGTAAAAGGAGATACATTGAGAGATCGTACTTGTATTTTTTTACTATATTATATTGTATACGCCACTTGTCTACTAGACTTTGATTTATTTCTATCGCTAGTTGCTAAGGTATCTTCGTTAGTCTATTAGAATGAGAAAATGAAGTATATGAGCAATTGCAGATAGGCAGTCTGAGATGCCTAATTAGTTTAGAGACTATTTAGCTACTGCAAGGAATGTTTTGCCACCCGTGAACATTCCCAGTAGATGCGGTTGGCGTTAGAGGTGATATGGCCCTTGGGGCACCAGTATTTCTAACTCCACCATTTTTAGAACCTTCGAAACTTTGTTGGGATTTCCTTAGCCTTAGAGGAAAGCCATATTTGGGTCCTAAGACTATTGCTAAGGCACGGCCTTGGACACGTGCATGAGAAGACTTCTGTCGATATAGGTCTAGAGAATGTTCTTGTAAGGAAGATTGCTTCTTAGCATTTGGAGAGAGAATACTTTAGCTGGGTGGGACATAGTGTTTGGGAGGCTGATGAGTAGGATCGTGACTTGGAATGAAGGCATCGCTTTGGTTCTCAATTCATTTCTGAGATTGAGAAGGGCATGTAGCTTGAACATTCCATTAGTATTGTGTAGGGTAGCTTGTCAGTGAAGGAGTATGTTGACCAATTCAATCTTTTGTATTTGGAGATTGAGATGGTCGGTACTCCGTTGGTGTGGGCAAAGGGGTTTTCCTTGGATCTTAAAGCATCAATTAGGGATTCATTGCTTGGTCCAATCCTTATTATGGGCCACTTTTGAAGTCTCGTTGGGATGGCTCTCCTCCTTAAGAGCACCCGCGAGGTATCGTTGGAGGTAGCGAAAGTGAAAAGCAAACCGAAGCTCTAACCAAGCACAAAGACTAGGATATAAGGAGATGTCATCCAGATAAAGTGAAGCGCAAGTACTTCAATTGCGATTAGCTTGATTACTTGAGGAAAGATTGTCATACGTTTCAAAAGGATAGGCAAGTGATGATGATTTATGCCTTTCAGGCATTACCCGGTCCTAGCAGGTCTACTACTCAGGAAAAACAGAAGGGGCTTATGTCGTGAGGTATGCTCTATTTTTGAGGAATTCACTTCTATTCCTTCGAATAATTAAGTGGTATATTCATCTATTGCTAGTTACTTGGTTAACAGGATAAACTTGACGCTATTTATAGTAGGTAAATTCTTTGATAAAGATAAACCTTGTATGAGTAACCTTAATTGCAAAGTTGAGGTAAAGCATCTGAGAGTACTACCATTCGAACCTGATGCACGAGCTTTCAAGTTGAGTGGGGTTAGTCGATGAAGTGTGACTTGGATTCGTATCTAAATAGGGTTCGGTGGATGTCCAATAATGAGCAAAAATCGTGTGGATGACTTATAGGCGCTTATCTAGAGTCGTTTGTGTTAGAATTGTTTTTCTTTGTGTTAGTAAACCTTAGGTGATAGGAATAATCCCATGTACCAAAAGAGATATTTTCTAAAGATTGGTCCATTCACGTGTCAGTTCTTAACCCCTAGTTCGAGCGTAGAGTTTCTAGGTGATTTGCACCAGTTAAGAAGGGTTTTTCACTTGATTCTTATAGGCGAGCACTTGAGTCGGATCCTTGGAGATTTCTGAAGTGCGACCTTGGTCGTGCGAGGATATTTTAATAGATGCGTTAAGGAACCCGATCAGAGTTTGCATGAGAAGAGTCAAGTGGTCGACCCTAATTTAACAAAGAAATCTTGTGAACCAATAAAGGGTTGAAATTGACATCATGTCATTTTAGATGATCTTTAGTTATTGTAAATTTTAGTTAAATATAGCCGAGGTTGCTTGAGGTGGGCCAGGAAAGGATTTCTTGACTAGTTTTATAACGATTTGGATAGTCTTCTAAGTGATGAGATGATACTTTCCTAGGCGATCATCGTAGTGCACTTAGTATATTATCCCTATCGACATTATGTGGTTGAGGTGAGTTTGAACCTAAGCAAAAGCCAAGCATTTGTATATCATCATTTAATAATGATTTAATTAGTAGAGTTTTCTCCTTTAAAGAATGAGTTTTGTTTGAAGGAAAAGGAAAGTTGACGCTTAGATTGTTAGATTTATTCGAGAGTTTCAAGACTCGATGATTACATATCATGTAAATTTTCCTTTTTATAGCAGGAGGTGTAATAGTCTTTTGTGTATTATATTCATGAAAGGGGCTGCATCATTTAAGCACTTTGTCCATCTTGGAAGACGAGCAGGCTCACATGAGTTTGTAGATTGATATGCATGCTTCAACCATTGTTGGTTACCGTGCATGTCAATATAAACTCTTTCTGAGTTACCTATTACTTTTTACGCTTTTTATTGCTTGTTCATTGGTTATTTGTATGATAATCATATGTCGATTGTTTATTGTTGATTGTTGATGCTTGTTGTTGTTTGTCATTGCTCATGTTTGCTTGCTACTATTTGATATTGTTTGTTGTTGTTTGATTTTGTTATTGGCTGATTTTGGTTGTTGTTGATTTTGTTGCTTGTTTGCATGCTTGATAGTTTGTATGTTAGGTATAGCTGCTTATCGTTATTTGCTATTGATTTATCGTTGCTTATTGCTTATTATTGCTTGTTGTTTATTGTTGTTTACTATTGTTCGATGGTTGCTTGTTGTTTATTGTCGTTGATTGTTATTGATTGATTGTTACTTTTTTGTATGTTTGGTTGATTATTTCTTGTTTTATGTGTTTGATTGCTTGTATGGTAGTTATAATTTCATAATTAAAGTATATCCGAAGAGTGATAGCGATAACTATCTGAAATAGATCGCATATCATCCATGCCAATTATGGAGTCAAGATGTTATTTATACGAGTCTACTACCTTCTGATGTGACTCGAAGTCTGTGGTATACTTCGATACTAGCTCACTTGAGCTTATCACTAATAGCTTGGTTGTATCGATTAATTACTATGCTAAGGTTATACATGTATGAATTCTGCGTTGTTATTATGTTGGTACATAATCCAATTTATATAGTATAATTATGTACTTGAGAGATGAATTATAGCTATTTAAATGCTTTTTTGTTTAGATTAGCATGAAAGGCTTTTTTAAAAGAGGTATGTGTTTTATTTTTTTGGGAAATGCGGGATAATGTAGGTTATCGCATATCCCATAGTTGTTTGATGCATTCTAATTTTGGAAGTTTCTATAATGCTGATGGCATAAGAGAAAGTACTCTTGGAATTTTTTGAAATTAAGATATGGAAATTTTGGTCAGTCATGTTACTTTCTCGTACTCATAGGAATTTCAAGGATGAAACTCTTTTAAGGAAGGGAGAATGTAATATCCTTAATTTTAATGACTAAATATTTAAACGATTAATTTAAATATTCAATCGTTAGCTAACGTAATGCCCATTATACTTGACTTTTAGAGATGGAATAATTAGGTCTCGAGACTCCCATAGATGAGACCGCTTTTCCAACATGAGCAAAATGAGTTTAAACTTGTCTATGTTTGGAGTCGATGAATTTTTGGAGTGAATAGTGAATTTTGAGTAGATAAAATGAATTTGGACTAAGGCCCATTAGCTAGCCTATAAGTGCCTAACTCTCTTTGTAATTTCCTTTCCACTTTCACTTTACATTACTTCCTCCTTTTCTTCTCCCGATCTCTCTAATCTTTCCTTAATCCATCCTTAAACCCCATGCCCTAACCTTTGAAATAAAATTCCTAAATTCAAATAAAAATCACCTTAATTCCTCTTATGCAATTCTCTACGAAAATCGTCAAGGAATTAGCTTGAAGTTGTGATTTAGGGCTTCATCTATAATTTAAAGTGAACGAAAGAATGGGTTTTGGTGATTGGAGCTTTATTTAGGGAAAGAGAAGGTGAATGGGATGATTCTTCATATATATTTACCTGTTAATCTTCTTTATTTTATTTATTGATGATTTAATGATTATATGAAGTGATTTGGAGATTTTTTGGGTTGAATTAGACTTGTATTCATGTTGGGAGCATGATTATATCATCCTATTATTTGTTAGGACCTTAATTATTTTCTTGAAATAGTTAGTAAGCTTAGAAATGGATTTTTGGACTATTGAGTGATTATATGTAATGTTGTAATGGATTAGTGACTAGTTAGATGACATAATTAGTGCATGTCATTTGTTGGGAATGATAAAACTAATTTAAATTGTTTTAGAAAATTTAGTAACCTAATTAAGTGATTAATGAAGCTTAATTAGTACTTATAAATATTATTTAAAGCAAAGAAATGATTTTTATAAGTGAATAGTTTATTTATAAATATTATTCACGTAAGGAAATAATTTTATAAATAAAAGTGATATTTTATAAAATAAGTGATTTTATAAAATAGTATAAAAGTGATACTTTATCAAATAAGTGATTTTATAAAATAGTAAGAAAGTTATATTTTATAAAATAGTGTGAATGAGATATTTTACAAAAAGTGTAAGATTTTATAAAATAATACGAAGAAGATATTTTATAAAATAGTTATATCATTTTATAAAATATTTATGAAAGGGATACTTAATTTTAAATGAAGTGGTTTAGTATTTCAAAGGCTTGAATGGATTTATAAGCTAGTTTTATATTTTATAAAATAGTATGAGATTTTATAAAATAATTAAAAGGATTTTACTTTTATTAAAAAGATTTAGTAAATAAAAGTAAGCTTTGATTTAAGTAATAATTGAATTACTGACTCGAATATACGTATACGTATAAATGCATGAGCGGGTATATGTATACGTGTATTTGAAGTAGTATAATAATCAAGATAATTTTCGTGTTGTAACTAGAATTGTTGAATGTGGTTGTGCGTATATTCATATATATATATATATATATATCTGTGTGTGTGTGTGTGAATATCCATATTTGTATATAAACACATGGCGAGCATCTTATGTAACCATAGCGACTATCATGTGTGCTAAGTTGCGTGAGAAGATACCGGCCGAGTAATCACTCCACTGAAATCCGAAACATGATTTATATAATTGAAAGTGTGGTTGCCTGTTCGTGTGTGTATAAATGTACACAAATCGGTGTATGGGCATACAAATAGGCATCACACAAGGTTGAAAGGCCGTTATTTTGTTTTGGCATGTTAGAGGAACCCGGTCGCTAGATTCGCCTGTTATACTCTACATGTGCAAAGAGTGCATTTTGTATCAAAATCGGTTTTTGAACACACAAGGAACTACTTTCAAAACATCAACCAATGAACTCTAGAGAAGGTCCATTGGGATGGAGGTAGACTTCGAAAGCAAGGAAGCTCATTGGATAAAGCAATGGAGAAGATGGAGCTAACATCGGATTAATGGGCTTTACTACCCACGACAGGCTACCATCGGTCGACCGGTAGTAGACCACCGGTGAACCAGTGGTGCACTGGCCTAGGCAACAAAGACTATATCAAATGCCATTTAAGCGGGGGTTCTTCCCCTGTTTCTGGTGCAGGTTCATGTGGTGCTTTGGCGTAACTTCGGGGAAGACTATGGGTTACTCGAGGAGGTGGAAAGTAAGATGGAGCTCGGGATTTGGATGCGAATGTTAAGTGATTCCTATGGGATCAACGATGATCAGGCATAGGATCAGTGAGACGATTGGTCACACAATCACATCCAACGAGCGTGTACGATCAAACGGAGTAAATCCGTAACTTCGGGCTTGACTTTGGAGTTTGTGTAGTTCGGTGAATTGTATCGATCTTATATTAGTGACCTTACGTAATATTCATCTTATATTGGTGATCATGCACTGTATTGGCTTTATATCAGTGGTCATTCATATTATTGGTCTTGTTGTAGAGGACATCCGTATTAATAGACGATGACGAGATATCTGTCTTTGTTTGTGATAGACGTATTTGATTACATGACGTTATATTTGATATATATATATATATATGTATGTATGTATGTATGTATATACGACTTCTCTGTTCCTTTATGGTCCCGATGGCATATTATACAGGATACGCCCATTGTTCTCTTTTGTAAAGACGTTATGCGAATTTATTAAGAATTCCATGATGGCCGAGGGGGAGATGATGACGATCATTTATGAGTAAATCATATATCACTAATGCTCACTGAATGGTATGGTGAGATCCACATATGTTTCAAGTAAATAGAGTAGATACATATCACTTATGCACACTGAGGGGTACGGTGAGATCTACACCAGACCCATCATCGAGGATGTGGCTCGAGGTCTATGGTACACTGAGGTACCGACTTTATTTATTTATGACCCTTAACGAGAATCATTGGTTTGCGATCGATGTCTAACGTTGTAATACCCCCAAATTTTTATTTAACATTATTCAAGTGATTTAACTAGATAAATTAAATAGAATAATGTGAGGTGATAAGGAGAATGAGATTTCTTAACTAATTTGGTTCAGGCCTTAATTAATCAATTAATAAGATTGTTTTAAATGTAGAATAGAAAAGGATTAATGAGAGGAGCAAAATGAGAATAATTCCTTAATTCATTCACTAAACCTTCCTCTTCTGTTCATTCTCATTTCATTTTCTAAAATCAAAACAAAACCTAGAAAGAGGCCGACCATTACCCTGAGGAAAAAGAGAGGAAATCTAAGGAATTCAAAGGGGAAAGCTTAGGGTAATTAATCTACATAAAATCTCAACCTCTCTTATTCAATCCTAGGTGAATAGTAGTTAACCATCTCATTTGTTTATGTTTGTTTTTGGATTTAGGATTGATTTTTGAATTGGTTGTGATAAAATTCCAAGCATAGACTGATAATATCATTATTAGATTGAATAATGGTTTGTTGGTATTTTATGGAATTGTTCTAATGGGTTTTAAAAGAAAAAAAACCTAATTTTTGGATCTCTTATTGACTTGAAATTTGAATATATCGTAGTGAACATTGTTTTGGAGATGAGTTTTCAATTTTATAATTTTCCAAGTTCATAGGAATAATTTTTGAATTTTCTAAGAGGAAAATGTGTATATTTTCAGGTTTTTAATCATTAAAGATAATTAAATTAATATCTTAGTCCTAAAATTTTTATATAAGGAAGAAGAAGGAAATTTAGATTTTCAGGGATTTTTCCCTAATTATTATGATTTTCTATGAATTTATTATTCTAGAAAAGTTTTTAATTAATATAAGTTAGTAAGTAATATTATAGGTTTTGCAAAGTTAATTGAGAAGGTACAATGTGACATACCAGAATTTTTGTAAAGAATATGAAAAGTATTTTTGTTATTCAATGATAGTTTGACATGAGGCAAGAGTTTGTGGAAATTTTTAACTTTAAAAGGAAACAAATCAATTTTTAACTTATTTACAGAAATATCATTGGCGCAATAACTAAGATGCTCGATACCTCTATTTCATAGAAGCTCAATAATTATAAGAGCTGGTGCACGTGATAGATACTCGAAATCTATTAGATGTATCCGTCATAGGGACTCGACACCTTGTGTTTTTAAGGGTTCGACATCTCATGCTTTGTAGAGACTCGACAACCCCATGGTTTAGAGGCTCGATAAATTTTCTTTCTAAAAAGGCTCGACATCTTCAAGTTTTTGAGAACTCGACAGCCTCAAGCATAGAGGCTCGGCGGCCCTATGTGTTTTAGAGGCACGCTAACCCCATGTGTTTTATAGGCTCGGCAACTCATGTTTCTAAAACTTGACATCTCATGTATACAGTAACTCGATATCTTCAGTGTAGATACTCAACAGCTATATTTTAGCGGATATACATCCGTATTTTTACAAACTTGAAAGCTATGTTTTAGAGGCTCGATAGCCCATATTTTCTAGCTACTTGACGACTTCACTGTTTTTATAGCAACTATTTTAAAATCAGTGTAAAGATGATAGTGCTTTGGCATAAGATTTTGGCTAAGTATTTGAGGCTATTTTTTCCTTGTTTTGAGAATGATTTCAAGTGGTTTATCATATCTCGAGATAAATGTTTTCAAGAAAATGAAATAGTGTTTTAGCCTAATTTTACATAAATTTTGCCAGCGGAAAATATTAGTTAAACTTAAGTAATTTTGTTTTGTATATGACTATATTGATCCTATTTTGATGAATGATGTTCTATGTTCTTGTTATCATTTAATCAGTTGAATTTACATATTTTACCATTGTCATACTCACATATTCATTACCCAATATTGTATCTTGGGATTTAGGAACAGAATTACCAGTTAGATTGTTCCAGTAGTGAGTATGGTCAGATTAAACTTCTGAGTAAGTAGAATTGCATCCAGGAGATCAGATAGATCAATTGTGTCAGGATGCCTTGAACTGATCAAAACCAGATAAGATATGACTCATGGATTTAAAACCAGATAAGATTATAGTGGGACTGATGTAGGGTTGCGCCCTATGCTTCAACCAATAGCCCCCGATTGGTAAAGGTCCGCAATTCCAGTGCGTAGGGCTTTTTCAGTAGTGAGATTAAAAGATGTATACGCACAGAAAGGAACTTGTAGCTCTATATGCTCACTGTATTATTTAAGTGGTTTTCCTCCTAACCGTATTTGAAGATTTTAGGACATCTGGTTATGTTTTGGTCTCAATCAACCTAATAGGTTATTAGTTGGCCTGTGAAAACTAATAGGTTCATAATGACCATAGGAAAACAATGATATGAGATAGACAGTCAATTTCATGGGGCAGGTAAACTTTGGGAATGCATAACCCTTTAATGACAGACTAGTTATACTTACCCAAATTGCATGCATATGATCATATCATGTTTTGTTATAAAATTGTGCTTGCAGGTGCGTGAATTATGTTAAGATTGACTTATTTTGATAAGATTCCAGTGAGGAGAAAACCTATTCCGTTCTGCGGCATGGTCTCACTAGAGATCTTTTTTTGGTTCGAGATGGTAAATTATTATTCACACTGGACTTTTTGTAAGACTCGAAGTTTCTAGTTTTCCCATTAAACTCTCTGGAACTCATTTGAGTAGATCGGGAGTAGGGGTTTCCAGGTTAGAGGAATAAGCTTCCGGAGACGTGCAAGAGGCAAGATAATATTAGGAGTTTATTTCCGCTATGTAGTTTGAAGTTTATGCTTTGTTTGAATGGATGTAATGACATAATTTATAATCGTCGAGTAGTTAGACTCTGATTATCCAAGGTGGCATCTTCATATGTCGCTCTTGGAATATAATTGTATTTTATATATTTTCTTTGAACGTGAATTGATGGGATTATGTAATGAATGTGAAAGCTAACTAATGAAATGTGTTTTGAAAATTTTCATATTCATGTACTCTTAATGTTATTGATACAATTAACTAATCTCATTTTGTCATCGAAAAATAACACTATGGATGACTATAGCATTAACAATGCTTATTTTTGAGCCTCAAATTGGGGGATGTTACAAATGCAGACCTAAGTTTTAGATACATATAGAGTTGGTCATATATCATATATGCTCATCGAGGGGTACGATGAGACCTACACAAGTTCGACCACACTAGGTGCAACTGGGGGTCTATGGTACACTGAGGTACTGACTCTATTTATCTTGGGCACGAGTTTACTATGGACTCCGCTCATCAGGAATGATGAATATAAATTTATATTCTCTTTCTATCGCTTATCATTATATTGGGTGTGTTATGTTAGTTGGTTGATAATATTGTTGTATATTCTAGGATATGTTCATATTATGATATTTACATTGCTCCGGCATTTGTATATTGGATTACCTTATCATGATATACTTTTACGTGTTAGTCACATTATATTATTTGTGTTGATTCGTTGATTACAGAAGAAGAACAGGTTATGGTATGATTCCCTACTTTTATGATGGGTTTACTTTTCTTGTTTATGGGCTGCCTGGATTACCCCTAAGCCACGTTTATGGAGAGGACTAGATGTGCCTTAGTAGCTTCATGTTTTATATTTATATATAATTTTGATATACAGTACTTTGAGATAGTTCCCCTCACACCAGGCTTTAAGTCTGACCCGCATTTTGTCTTTGTCTGTTTATTTCATGGCAACTCCTGGGTACTCGATTGAGTAGTTTGGGAGTCAGGTGCTTTTAGGGATACACAATTAAGGTGCACAACTGGTGCTTCGAAGGCATGGCATCGGTATTTTGGATATGTATATTTGATATTATAGCAGTACATGATAGATGTATTTGTATATGAGACTTATTGTATCAGATATTTTATTTTGAATTTTTATACTGATATTCATTGATCAGTTACTTCCGTTAGTGTAGTCTCTTACATATTGTTCGTTCCACAATGTTAATGTATATTCAATGTATTATATGTTATCATTCCGCTATGAGACCATATTGTTATGCCTTGGTATTGTATTTTATTTTCTCTTCTTTCTTTCTTTTCTCGACAAGCCATCTTTTGTGGTATTCGAAATTCAGACGTTGATGTGAGGCGCTGATTTTTGGGAGTGCGGGTTGTTAGAAGATTTTTCTTATATCTGGCTTTTACAAAATATTCACTAAGATGGTTATACCACATTCTTTCATACTGTTTCAAACTATATAGTGACCATCTCAGTTTTAATGAGTACATCATCATTGATTTTGCTTCAAGCAACTTATATCCATCTGGGATTTTCATGTAAATATCGGTATCTAATTCATCGTAAAGCTAAGCTTTCAAAACATCAATTAGCTTTAAATTTTGTTTTTCAAAAACTACAAGACTTATCAAATATCGAAACATTATGTCAGCCATAATAGAAGAGCTATATTTCTTTATGTCAAAACCTGGTCTCTATAGGAAACCTTTTGCTACAAGTCGTGTCTTGTATCTCACGATTTCATTTTTTATCGTTTCATTTTCTAACGAATACTCATTTCTAACCTACTCGTTTAACATTTTCAAATGTTTTCTCTATCAGTCCAAACACACCATTTTTTCAAGTGAATCTAATTCAGCCTGAATATCATCTTTCCATTTTAGCCAATCATATCTTTTCAACATTTATTTATGATAGTTGGTTCAGTATCGATATTCTCGTTATAGTCATGACTTTCGGTTATTTCAGTAGCTACTATGAATGAGAATACATCATCGATAATTATTTTACTTCGGTGCCACATTTCTCCATACTTCATATAAAATATTGAGACCTCATTATTATTAGGTACGATTTTACTTTCAGAAGTTTATATTATTTCTTTTGTGATAGTTCCTTCTGGATTTTTAGGAGAATTGGAATTTTTATTCAAGTGATCTTCTAGATCAGTTATAACTTCTTCAGGAGGTTTATTAACAGATGATTTTTCATTAGATTTGATTTTTCTAGGCGCCAATTCTTTTGAACCAATAGGTCTTCCACACTTTTGTCTTGCTATAGATTCATTTGTTGTTATATTCAATTTTGGTCCTTAAAGAACTTTAATTCTAGCTGGTGCATTTGCTGTTGGAATGTGGGATTTAGTTATTTTTGCTGCATCACTAAATGCGTCTGGAATTTGATTTGCAATATTCTGAAGATGCAAATTCTCTATACCTCATATTGGCATTGTTTGGTACATGGAACCAAATGAGACATATATGAATAATTTCATGATATTTCACACCGTTCTACTAGGATGATCTATTCTCCCCCTAACGGTGGGAAAATTGTCTCATTAAATTTACAATAAGAAAATCTTACAATGAAAACCTCACTTGTAAGAGGTTCAAAATAACGAATTACTGAGGACGAATCAAACCAACATAAATTCCTAACCTACGTTGAGGACCCATTTTAGTACGAAATGGGGGGCTAATGAGTACATGCACAACACAACCAAATTTTTATAAATATGAAATATTTGGTTGAGATCCGGTTAAAAGATGTGATGTGAAAATTGATGATAAGTTATCGGTTTAGTTTTAACCAATTTTGATGCATGCAAAATTGCATGTCCCTAAACTGACATAGGTAATTTTGATTGCATAAGAAATGCTCTTACAATAATTGCAGACGCTTAATTAATGATTCTGCTAAACCATTTTAAGTGTGAACATAAGCTACTGGATGTTCAACTTCAATTCCCAATTATGAGCAATTGTCATCCAACACTTAAGAAGTAAATTCTTCTGCATTATTTAGTCAAATTGATTTAATCTGATAGTCAGGGAAGTGTACTTTCGGTTTGATTATTTTAGCAAGTAATACGGTGAATGCCATATTTCTCATAAAAAGCAAACATATTTGTGACCATGAGCTGACGAAATATTCAAATGGTCCACATTTAGGGTGGATTGGACCACATATATCACCTTGAATTTTTTTGTAGAAATGTTGGAGATTAAGAAGTGATTTTACTATATGAAGGTCGAGTATCTAATTTTTCTTGTGCATATGGGGATTAAGTATCCACTTGGTAAATTAATGATTGGTTTGATAAATCATGCCCATTTGAGTTTTTAGCAATTTTACACATCATAATTGACCCAGGATGACCTAAGCAATCATGCCAAAAATCAACATCTTTGTATTTGTGAGTTTCTAGCTTATGTTTACATGGTGTGAGTCAACTATGCCAATTTTCTTAAAATATAAACATGTTGAAATTATACTAAATTTTTCTAAAATAAGCTTATGTCTTTCAACTCTAGAAATAACACAAAGATATTCTTTGTTTTCATTTATAATTTTAATATGGTAACCATTTATTATTATATCCTTAAAACTTAGCAGATTTCCTTTAGAATTGTTTGAGTATAATGCATTTTGAATGAAAATATGTATAATGTTTAGTAATATTATATGAGCTCTTCCAGACCCTTCAATTATATTAGCAGATTCAGCTATGGTGGAAACTTTAGCTGAAATATTTTTAGATAATTTAGAGAAAAACTTCTAGTTTTCCAAAATTGTACGTGTAGTTGCACTATTTAGTAGGCATATATCATCACTCAAATATTGACGGTCCATTCCTTAAAAATTCATTAAAGACAATATAGTTAGTAAATTATTAGAATAAATTGGGAACATAAATAAATGCTAACATTTTCCACAAGGATTTCAAAAAAAAATACTACTAATTAATTATTAAACCAACATTCATCGGTACATTATTTGAACTAGTTCAATGAAACCTTAAATAAACATCAACTTCAACTAACTTATTAGTACAACATAAAAGAAAATAAAAAAACAGAAACCACATAACAAGCTTCATGCTACAGTTGATTTTGCATTGAGATTTTCATCATTTATGATATTTCCATCACCATCTTCGAAGAAATCATCTAGCTTCAAGTTAGTATTATTTATCTCAATATTATTCAAATGTTGATATTCTTTAATTGTTTTCTTTGATGATTTACATGTATATGACCATAGTTATTAATAGCGCATAGTGCAAATTGTGATGCCCCACCTCTATACTCACGCTAACCAAGGACACTACGGGGTAATGCCGTCGACTAGCGCAAAGAATAAGGCTGTTGAGGAGCGACCATCTGTGTAATTGCTTTGTGCGAGCACCGATATGTCAGATAATATAACTTACATTTCATTTCAAGAGGAAATCTGACATATCAAATACAAACTCAAAGCTACCACACAGTGGCTAAGTGGACTTCGGAAACAAATATAGAAATAAACATAACACAAATCAGTCATAGATATTCATATCACAAAGGCGGAATAAGATATGAACATATCACATGAAAGTGTACAACAAAATAGTGTTCATAGAAGATCCACTACATAACAAAAGAATAGGTACAGGTGCAAGACAAAAGAATAAATATACATTAAGGAGTGTATATCTCAAATGTATAATAACAAAAACTACTAATCTAAAGTAGTTACCCAAAAGAATCAGATGATAATCCCTGATAAGAAGTCAAGCAGGAGCACCTGAAATATCTCGGTCTGACCCGAGTATTATTTAAGAAGAAAATAATAAATGGATCAGTCTAGCTATAAATATCAGATAAAATGAGATAGGATAAGGGATATGACCATAAACGTATGATAACAAAGAAATGCCATACTGTGTCAAGTATACATCAAATAACGACAAAAAATCATACAATATGTCAAATCATCTCAAAACACCAAAAAGAATCACATTCTTTAAATTATTCACCAAAACATAAATATTGATAGAGCTTATCAATTCAATCCACAAAAATTGGTGAAACACAAATTCTAGAAATCACAACGAGAAATCCAGAAATCACAAATGGGGGAAGGCCTATCACAAACGGGAGCATGAAAACTCACCAACACGTGTATCACAAATGAGCCGGAGCTCCTCCAAACAGGGTACAGTCCCCCATTGCGGACTTTGAGCCGAAGCTCCTCCAAACATGGTACAGTCCCCCATTGCGGACTTTGAGTTGAAACTCCTCCAAACAAGGTACAGTCCCCCATTGCGGACTTTGAGCCGAAGCTCCTCCAAATGAGCCGAAGCTTCGTAAATCGGGGTACAGTCCCCCACGTGGACAAAGAGATATCGCACATCGCTAGTCTAAATCACAAAATGATCATCATCGATCAATAAAAAGTGTGAATTACACTAGGCCAGTAAATATAAGAGTTTAGCTTCATGTCCCATAACCACTAGCTTAACTTAAACATTTACGAATGAATTGTAGATTTCCACTCGAAAATTATCACAAGATTTCAATTGAACAAGTTCAAGAATTAACCGACGAAGTAAACGCAAGTGTTTCATACCACTTGTTTTACTAAGCCGTTTAATTAGATTTCTCATACGAATGAGGTAAAGGTTTGTATATACTAATAGATTAGAAAATAGTTTTATAAACGAGCTTTGTATTAAAAATAGAGTTGAAATCATCTTTGTAAAAGAGTTGAATATTTACTACTAGTGTAAAAACCTTTGTATTTTAAAGTGACAAATCACAGAAATGATTGTAGAAACAATCAATCATCAAAAATTCACATACGAAGACGTGAATCAAATCCAAAGAAATCGATTCTGAATCCATCAAAATGGATATCCTCAAAAATCCCGAAAAAGAAGTGATCAGAGTAGATAATAAATAATAACAACAAATCGGATCAACCCGAATCGATTAAATTTGGAATCCCATGTAAAATAGGAAAATTGGGCCGAGACAAGCAGATTTAGACGTTTGAAATGAATAATTCAGACGTCTGAACCTGAAGCTCTGGGCAATATTTTGCCTAGGCCAATAATGGCCAAATCATATCGGAAGCGATCGGATAAGTGACAATTGCTAGGGGTTGACGCCAAATGACTACCCAACCCCAAAGACTCACCAATACTCTCCGACCAACATGTCCAAACATCCATATAAGGTTTTTCATAGATTTTGATTTAAAAACATCAAAATTGGAATATTCATCAAACCAATTCAATTCTAAAGCAAATGGACAAGAAATAGATGTTAGGAATTAATACCTAACACTATCAAAGATATAGACGTAGATGTCTTTTAAACCCAAACACAAATGATAAGCTCTAGAACAAGCAATAGGTTAATCTCTCTTCAACAATACCTCAAGAACTTCAATCTATAATCAAAGATGAAGTTTTATCTAAGTTAAGATATTAGGAATTTCTGAGAATTTGAAGAGGGATTGAGATGGAGAAGATGAATAGAAGGCTTACCTAAGCTTCTCTTTGAATTTGGAGCAAGAATTTGTATTTGCAAAGGAAACTAGGGTTTTGAATTTTAATTTCCCATTCCTCTCCCCATTTTTATTGAAGCTTGAATGTTAGGAAAATAAGAATGAAGTGAGGAGGAGAGGTTGACTGAACTAGGTTAAGATGGGTTAGTGGGCTGAAACCCAAACCCAAAGCCCTAGTAGAAAAATAGCAAACTCTACTCAACTCCAAACATATCGATGCTTATACTCAAAAAAGTCGCAACACCATTTTGAACTCAATGGAAGTGGTCTCGAGTCCAAATTGTTGATTCTCAACTTTAGCCTACATTCAGACGTCTGAAATTTCCAATTCAGACGTCTGAATCTGGAAAAACAGATGTTGTCTAGAACAATATTGAGACGTCTGAATCGTATATTTCAGACGTCTGAAAATGGCAATTTTGGCCTATTTCCTTTCTGGTTTGATTCGAACAATTTCAGACGTCTGAATGCTTCATTTCAGACGTCTGAATCCCTGTAAGATAGTTTTCTCAAATAGACACCTCCGAATCTCGATCCACAAAGACCTTTCACTATTTCGACTATTCTTTTACGAATAGTGACTTTTTCGGACTAAAATCCGACTAACGATGCTATATTTAAATTAAACATTTAAATATACGAATCGTAAAATATGCGGGTTGTTACAGACTCCCCTCCTTAAAGAAATTGCATCCTCGCAATAATTAAGAGGAAAATAAAAAGTAACAACCATAAAAGCATATCAACATAAAAGAAAATTTGAAATAAGAAGTTCACCTTAATGAGCACGAGAGAGTAAGTCCGGATGTGTTCGCTCGATGAACTCTCTAGATTCCCAAGAACAATTCTTAG
The DNA here is from genome assembly GCA_030737815.1 of Allium fistulosum. Classification (NCBI taxonomy): domain Eukaryota; kingdom Viridiplantae; phylum Streptophyta; class Magnoliopsida; order Asparagales; family Amaryllidaceae; genus Allium; species Allium fistulosum. Next base: position 282,243,168 of record CM060904.1, on the reverse strand, counting down.
GATTTAAGGACCATTGAACTTTCACAAGAAGAACATCTTTATTTCGAAGGCATTCAACCTCCGAAGCAACGATACGAATAGAATGTTGTTCATAAGTTAAATTCGGTGAAACTTCAATTTCTTCAATAATACCGGGCTCAAGAATAGAATCAGAATCCCTAAGGCATTTCCGTAGTTGATAGACGTGGAATACGTCAAGAATAACATAAAATTGAGCCGGTCATAAAAGACGATAAGCCATGGAACCAATACGTTCGGTGATGGGAAATGGACCAACATATCGAGGTGCTAACTTTCCCGATCGACTGATACGCACAACACCCATCATAGGTGAAACACAGATGAACACAAATAAAATCTGGACCTAAAATCAGCTTCTCACCGGCTTTAAGCCAACACGAAGGAAATTGGCACGGCCTTCCGTAGAATGCCTCGAAAGGTGCCATACCAATACTAGATTGGAAGCTATTATAGAAAGAAAATTAAACAAGAGACATATGATCTTCCCAACTTCCACCAAAATCAAGAACACATGCACGAAAGAGATCTTCAATAGTTTAATTCACACGCTCTATTTGTCTATCGGATTGAGGATGATAAGCGGTGCTAAAATTAAGCTTTGTTCCCAAAGCTTTTGAAGACCTTACAATAATCCACTAGAAAAGTAATGGATCACGATTGCTAACAAATAGAAGTAGGAACTCCATGCAACATAATAGGACATAGAGTTCAGCCGAAAGAGGTATAGTCAAAAAGAGAAGGATGAGCCTCAAGGCTACACAAAACAAGAGATGAACATGAATTGGATTCACGATCTCGAATCTCACAAGTGGATAAAGTCTCGAGATCACTCCATTCGGATATCATCATGGAAACAACTGCTTGCTGCTCTCGGCATAAGGGCGTCGACAACACGATTGCCCTTTCCGGAAGTATAATAAATATCAAGATCATAAGATGCAAGGAACTCGAGCCAATGTTGTTGATGCAAATTGAGTTCCTTTTGAGAAAACAAATATTTCAAAGATTTATGATCGAAGTAGAGAACAAATTTCTCTCCTAAAAGATAATGAGCCAAATTCTAAGAGCAAAAACAATAGCCGCAACCTCTAGATCATGAGTGGCATATCTAGTCTCGACAAGTTTTAATTGTCAACAAGCATATGTGATAACACATTCCCTTTTGCAAGAGAACGACAACAAAACCAATACGACTAGTATCGGTATAAACAATAAAGTCTTGGTTCCCTTCGGGAATCGCAAGAATAAAAACATCGGAAAAGTGTTCTTATCCTCTTTCCCGAAAAGCTAAAACATTCAAAATTATAATTAACTTTGTGTATTCATTTTTTTAGAAAAATTAACTTTTTACAAGAATTTACTGTGTTTGACTGTCTCATCATAGCGTTTAGGAGGTTCCTGTCGATAACGTTGATCAAGCGCATCGACCAGAATTCTTAAAGCACTCAATGGGCAAAACAACACAAAATTATCTTATATATAATAACCATGTCTCTTATAAAATTTACAAATATTCTTTGCTCGTTTTAAGAACAAAATCCAATCATACTTATAAAAATCTTATTAAAAAGATTTGCAAATTTTAAATTTGTTATTTTCATCCATTGTCAATAAATACAAGGATACTCATCGAGATATTCATAGAATACTCGATTCATACGATGGATGAAATAAGGTAGAAGGTTCGTCAAACCGAATGGCATAACGAACCACTCACAAGAATCATAACGAGTGCGGAATGCGGTAAGTGGAATGCTATCCTCCGCAACTCGTAGCTAATGAAAACCAGTGGTAAGGTCGAGCTGAAAAGACCTTAGCACCACTCAATAGATTGCTTAGGTGATAATCCTAAGACAAGCTCAAATATATTCTAGAAAATTCACAAATTACTTGAATGAGAGAAATAACACTTTCCTCATCAAGTGGGTTTAAAGAATAAAATGATGCCACCGAATTTGGAAATCAAAATCATTAAAAACAATAGAAATCTGCTTAACAGATTGAGAATGTCAAAGATATATAGTCCGCTTAGGACATAGGATATTGGATTCATAATGATCAAGCCAATCATTTTTCAAAAAAATTCAATTCTGAAGCCCAAGTAACGCATAACATGCAAATCGGCTCGAAAAGAATAATCACATAAAATAATCTCGACATTTTCACAAAATAAATTGAGTGTTGCGGATCCATCAATCGAATTCGCAATTCTCAATGAAATCATCAAGTTCTTTTGATATAAAATAATGAGATGAACCAAAATAAAAAAGAACTCGAATAAGATAATCACAAAACAAATATCGTCAAGGATAGAATGATAATTACCTTGACCAAGAGAAGGGTTACTAGGGGCTTGCACGAACATTCAACTTTCCCTCTCTCCTACTCTGATGTTTGGGACATGAAGATATATAATGATCCGAACTTTTGCAATAGCGGCAAGAAATAGGCCTTGGACACCTATTTATATAGTGGTCCTTAGAGCCACAATTGTAGCATTCTCCACGATTAGGGATTGGAGTCTTTGCTACCGAAGTTACTTGCTTCACTTTCTTGTTGGGATTAAGACTTTCGAACTTAATAAAGGGATGCCTCTTATTATTGATGTTGAGGTTTTGTTTGGCACACACAACTTCAACATCACTTTCTCTATCGGCCTCTTCAAGTCGAAGAGCGATATCTACAAGCTGATCGAAAGAAACTTCCAGTTTCAGAAGTAAAGGCTTGTTGAGGTTCTTATTCAACCCATAGACGAATCTCTGATTTTTCTTCAATGGGGTATTAATATATTCGACCTCATATTTAGAGAGAGATTCAAAAGATGCGATGTAGTCAGTCACAGAAGAATCACCTTGAACAAGGTCAATAAAGCGCCGAGCTAAAGTTACTTTTTCAGCTTCCGGCACAAACTTCAATTCGAACCTTTCTCGGAATTTCTCCTAAGTAAGATCCGCTTCAATAGTTTCAGAGATCAAAAGCTCATACCAATCTAATGCTCTTTCTTGGAGCATGCTAGAAACCACTTGGACACGAAGTGAATCAATAAGATCCATGCGGGAAAAGATGCGATCGCATGATCTAAGCCAAGCTTGGATTTCTATAACGTTTTCGGATCCCTTGAATGAACTTCCACCCAAAGCGGTATAATCTCTGCACAAGCGTGCAAACCTGGATTTAGGGTGAGTTGGCACTAGAAGGGGTCCAGTAGCTCGGGCATTGTTCACAAGATCTAAAGGATGTTGAGCTGACATAAATACTCCATCCTGAGGAGTAGCACTAGATTGACCGGTGCTGGGACGGCCAGGTCTAACCATTTCTCTTCTCTAAGAAAGAAAGAAAGAAGAGGAAAAAGGTTATTTTCAAAATTAATATCAAACAACCTTGATTGATAAAACAAGGCATCATAAAAGAAAATAGGATAGAACGGTACGAAGACTCGAATCATATCCTATGGCACGATTCCTAAGAAAGACTTAGGACAATGATACTTGCTAGATTATTCTACATTGTTCCGAAGTTTGGCTCTGATACCATGCTGTGACGCCCCACCTCTATACTCACGCTAGCCAAGGACACTACGGGGTAATGTCGTCGACTAGCACGAAGAATAAGGCTGTTGAGGAGCGACCATCTGTGTAATTGCTTTGTGCGAGCACCGATATGTCAGATAATATAACTTACATTTCATTTCAAGAGGAAATCCGACATATCAAATACGAACTCAAAGCTACCACATAGTGGCTAAGTGGACTTTAGAAATAAATATAGAAATAAACATAACACAAATCAGCCACAGATATTCATATCACAAAGGCGGAATAAGATATGAACATATCACATGAAAGTGTACAACAAAATAGTGGTCATAGAAGGTCCACTACATAACAAAAGAATAGGTACAGGTGCAAGACAAAAGAATAAATATACATCAAGGAGTCTATATCTCAAATGTATAATAACAAAAACTACTAATCTAAAGTAGTTACCCAAAAGAATCAGATGATAATCCCTGATAAGAAGTCAAGCAGGAGCACCTGAAATATTTCGGTCTGACCCGAGTATTATTTAAGAAGAAAATAATAAACGGATCAGTCTAGCTATAAATATCAGATAAAATGAGATAGGATAAGAGATATGACCAAAAACGTATGATAACAAAGAAATGCCATACTGTGTCAAGTATACATCAAATAACGACAAAAAATCATACAATATTTCAAATCATCTCAAAACACCAAAAAGAATCACATTCTTTAAATTATTCACCAAAACATAAATATTGATAGAGCTTATCAATTCAATCCACAAAAATTGGTGAAACACAAATTCTAGAAATCACAACGAGAAATCCAGAAATCACAAAAGGGGGAAGGCCTATCACAAACGGGAGCATGAAAACTCACCAACACGTGTATCACAAATGAGCCGGAGCTCCTCCAAACAGGGTACAGTCTCCCATTGCGGACTTTGAGCCGAAGCTCCTCCAAATGAGTCGAAGCTCCTCCAAACAGGGTACAGTCCCCCATTGCGGACTTTGAGTCGAAACTCCTCCAAACAAGGTACAGTCCCCCATTGCGGACTTTGAGCCGAAGCTCCTCCAAATGAGCCGAAGCTCCGTAAATCGGGGTACAGTCCCCCACGTGGACAAAGAGACATCGCACATCGCTAGTCTAAATCACAAAATGATCATCATCGATCAATAAAAAGTGTGAATTACACTAGGCCAGTAAATATAAGAGTTTAGCTTCATGTCCCATAACCACTAGCTTAACTTAAACATTTACGAACGAATTGTAGATTTCCACTCGAAAATTATCACAAGATTTCAATCGAACAAGTCCAAGAATTAACCGACGAAGTAAACGCAAGCGTTTCATACCACTTGTTTTACTAAGCCATTTAATTAGATTTCTCATACGAATGAGGTAAAGGTTTGTATATACTAATAGATTAGAAAACAGTTTTATAAACGAGCTTTGTATTAAAAATAGAGTTGAAATCATCTTTGTAAAAGAGTTGAATATTTACTACTAGTATAAAAACCTTTGTATTTTAAAGTGACAAATCACATAAATGATTGTAGAAACAATCAATCATCAAAAATTCACATACGAAGACGTGAATCAAATCCAAAGAAATTGATACTGAATCCATCAAAATGGATATGCTCAAAAATCCCGAAAAAGAAGTCATCAGAGTAGATAATAAATGATAACAACAAATCGGATCAACCCGAATCAATTAAATTTGGAATCCCACGGAAAAAAGGCAAATTGGGCCGAGACAAGCAGATTCAGACGTCTAAAATGAATAATTCAGACGTCTGAACCTGAAGCTCTGGGAAATATTTTGCCTAGGCCAATAATGGCCAAATCATATCGAAAGCGATCGGATGAGTGACAATTGCTAGGGGTTAACGCCAAATGACTACCCAACCCCAAAGACTCACCAATACTCTCCGACCAACATGTCCAAACATCCGTATAAGGATTTTCATAGATTTTGATTTAAAACACCAAAATTGGAATATTCATCAAACCAATTCAATTCAAAAGAAAATGGACAAGAAATAAATGTTATGAATTAATACCTAACACTATCAAAGATATAGGCGTAGATGTGAGTTCAAAAACTCAACTTTTAAACCCAAACACAAATGATAAGCTCTAGAACAAGCAATAGGTTAATCTCTCTTCAACAATACCCCAAGAACTTCAATCTATAATCAAAGATGAAGTTTTCTCTAAGTTAAGATATTAGGAATTTCTGAGAATTTGAAGAGGGATTGAGATGGAGAAGATGAATAGAAGGCTTACCTAAGCTTCTCTTTGAATTTGGAGCAATAATTTGTATTTGCAAAGGAAACTAGGGTTTTGAATTTTAATTCCCATTCCTCTCCCCATTTTTATCGAAGCTTGAATGTTAGGAAAATAAGAATGAAGTGAAGAGGAGAGGTGGACTGAACTAGGGTGTTAAGATGGGTTAGTGGGCTGAAACCCAAACCCAAAGCCCTAGTAGAAAAATAGCAAATTCTACTCAACTCCAAACATATCGATGCTTATACTCAAAAAAGTCGCAAACACCATTTTGAACTCAATGGAAGTGGTCTCGGGTCCAAATTGTTGATTCTCAACTTCAGCCTACATTCAGACGTCTGAAATTTCCAATTCCGACGTCTGAATTTGGAAAAATAGATGTTGTCTAGAACAATATCCAGACGTCTGAATCGTATATTTCAGACGTCTGAAAATGGCAATTTTGGCCTATTTCCTTTTTGGTTTGATTCGAACAATTTCAGACGTCTGAATGCTTCATTTCAGACGTCTGAATCCCTGTAAGGTAGTTTTTCTCAAATAGACACCTCTGAATCTCGATCCACAAAGACCTTTCACTATTTCGACTGTTCTTTTACAAATAGTGACTTTTTCGAACTAAAATCCGACTAACGATGCTATATTTAAATTAAACATTTAAATATACGAATCGTAAAATCTGCGGGTTGTTACACAAAGCCTCCCTCGATTCTTAGCGCACGGCGTGACAAATGGCACATGCCTTTTTAATTCACTGCGAATGTTTAGAATTTATTTATATATTTAATATATACAACAACTAATTTAAATAGTTCAATATAATTTATATTTAACATATGTAATAAAGATTCTTTTTAGAAATTTTGCAAAAAACGTCATCAAACATAATATCATAAGAATGGAATTTCAAGCATAAACGCCTTTAAAACCTAAAATCCAAGATAATAGTACATATTACTGATAAACTAGAAATCTAAATTTGATTCAACAATCATATTTTCTAAATCAATGTCTGCATAATCAGATTCACAAGCTTTAATGTTTTCACCATCTTCCTCATATTGATTTCGATGCGACTGTCATGAAATAGGCGGTTCAAAGTTCTTTCGAGAGTAATTTGGAAAAAACATATATTTGAGATTATTTGTTCAGTGCAATAGTTATTAGACCAGATTGTTCAAAGTATGTTCGAGATTAATTTAGAGAATGTGATAAGATTATTTGTTGGTGCAAGGGTGGTAAATAGACCCGTCGGGTCAGATCTACACCCTACTTGATGGGTCTTAATTCTAGTTGGTTTGGGTTTAATCGAGTCTAACTTGTATATTTTAAAATCTTAACACGACCCAAGGTTTAATTCAGATCGGGTTGATTCGGGTCCAATTGGGTAGTAACACTAAAAATGCGCATACTTTCATGCTTTCTTGTTTAATCTTCCGGGTTAGATTGGTTCTTCATGTTATATTTCATAACTAGACCCAATTCAGGACCTGTCGGGTTCAAGTTGGGTACGGATCGATTTGGTTCAGAATTTTGGATCTCGGTTCTAATTGTCCATCGTAGTTCGGTTGACAATAATATAAATAAATAGTTTAGAGTATGTCGGAGATTAGTTCAAAGTGTAATCTTAACATTATATAAAAAATATATAATACATTCAATCATGGTTAGAGGTTAGTTTGGATTGTAAAAAATGAAAAATAAGTTAAAAAAGAAGCAAAAAATAATAAAATAATGGAGAGATGCACCAATTTTGCACCGTGCGCCATTTGCGCCATTCGTTATGCCTTTCCACATACATTGTGCCATACGGAAGAAAGGCATAGCTCTAGATACTTAATAAACCAAAAAAATACACCACATAGTTCTTAGTGTATAAAATGCATAACTTGTGGTAGTTATAGTAAAGTGTGTAATATAAAAAAACGAACATCATTGAGAAATAATAAAAGCCAACTAAATATAATTTGATTAAATTTGGTTTGAATCCATTATTCAGAAGAAGAAAAATAACCAAGCACTACCATTATTTTTTAAACTTTTATGGCATGCAAGTAATATATTGAACATAATCAAGATTGCAAATAAAACTCAACTTGACAAACAAGTTGTTATCATGCATAAAAATATAATAACAAAAATGTAGTGAAGAATGAATTATACAATTCATGAATGAAATGAGTGGATGAAAACGTACTAGAAAAAAAATAGAGTTAAACTTTGTTTGAGACAAGTACAAAAGCAACATGGTACTTTTGGTCTAATTGTATTAGAAATAAAGTATGGAACAAGTCTTTTTTTATAAAGGTAAATTAGACTGTACCAAATGATGGAAAAAATTTCTAGCAATGCTTTAGTCTGTTAGCCATGCAGATTACCCATCACACCATGTTAAATCATTCATAAATTAATATTTAATCTTTTGTAGGATAGTAAAGTCAAAAGTTATATAGTAAAATAATAAGATAAATAAAGTAAAAGTGCTTCTCTTACCTCGATTTACACCAAAATAGAAAGAAAATAAAAAATAAAATAAGAAGTGATGTTTTCTATGATGATCCATGCAGATGTAAACATACTGTTTTATAACTGAAAAAGATAAACTGTCCATATAACTTGAGAGACTAAGTATTACCCAAACAATAGGTAAACATTTGAATAGATAATAGAAAGATATTTTTAGGTTTGAAAATAATGCATAGTGGAGCGGTATGCGTTGGTTCATGATTAATTGGATACAATGAAGCAACCGTAAACAACCAATCTAATACAATATTAATATATTACATAATAGTGCATTGGGTCGATAACGTGTTAAAACATATAATTAGAGACAAGAATAAATAGAGAAAATATAAATTCCATTAATCACATTTTCATATCATTTAACACAATACAATGAAGCTCTATTTGTAAGCTCATGAAGAGAATGAATATTATAATAATGTCTATAACATTTAGCATATTCACCCTTATAATTTATATATATTATAACATAAATTGCTTCTTTTGGGTAAGAAAGTATTTAAATTAGGATTACACTATGAATTAGATAAATTAAATTTAAACAATAGTAGATCTAACTCATTTTATAGTTAGATCTTAAAAAAATTATTCGGTCATGGTAAGTTTTTCCAACTTGATATATTTGCCAACCATTTATATGAAAATCATCAATTGCATGTTAGTTCCTATTATATCAAATACATTATTCAATGTATTCTTTCAAAAATGTTTGTTTTCTATGCTATAATCTATAAATCTTTAATTTTCTAACTTATGTTTTTATGGATTCATAACATTATTATAAATAGTTGTTTATATCAAAAGTTTGAGATAATAAATTATATGATGTTTACTACTTGAATAGATAAATTATCTTTTTGTCGCAAATTGGACAAAATTGAAATCAAGCATAACATATAATGCGGGATAAAACTGTATTTTTCTAGCCTCTGTTTGAATCTAATTAGATAAAGAAATGTCACAAGTTTTATTTATAAACATTTAATGTAACATCCCAGAATTTTATCGTTTTGATTTTGGAATATTTAATTAATTTTAAATATTTAAATAATTGATGTTTGAAAATTTAATAACTTATATTCAAATATAGGGATTGTTTAAATATTTGAATTGTGAGTTAAATATTAATCAAATGGATTTAATAGTCTTATTTAAATTCTTTTAATTATTAAATAAAAATAGTGAACCCATTCTATAAATTTATTTACAATAATAAACGATTCAAATAAATAACAAGGAAATCAATTGTTAATAAAAAGACTTAATTTTTATTGTAGTATTTTTAATTCAATTTATAAAAAAAATCATAAATTTTGATTTAAAAATATTTAAATTGCCGTTTGGTGGGTTTTCGATAAACAATGGTATTTTTGTGATTTTACAAAATAAGTTAGCCAGTGTATTTTATAATTGTTTTGAAATCATGTTACATTTTGGTTCACGGTCGTATTTTTATTTCTGTCGTTCGCGGTTCGTACGCGAATGGAATATTATGTAGCGGAGTACCACAAAATCTCCTTTTCAAACTATTTTCTAATCAAACCAAATTCAAAATTTTCAACTATGATGCTTTAATTTTGATTTGATGTGTTGCTTGCAAATGTTGCTTTACTAGAGTGTGAAGTAAGAAAACGAGTTTGTTATAAAAGAAAACAAATTCAACACTTAACAAAAAAGTATGCATTTAAATTTCCCTCTTTTATCTTTATTTCCCTCTCGGTAAACCAAAACAAAAAAATAAAAATGGCAGCAAGCTTATAAAATCAAAATTAAAGAAATTACTCCTCTTAAAATTATAAAACAAGTTTCTTTGAGATCCTAGCGAGGAGATCTACGAATCTATATTTGTTTTGTTGCGTGCGATGGGGTTTGTCATGATCGACAGTTTTAAAGTCGAAACTAGGGCTTCGATTTTATGGAGTTGTAGGTGATTTTAGGGGATGGCGTTGGCTGCAGTAGGTTTCTCAAGTGGAGTAGCATCGTTGGCCAAATTTTGGTGAGCAGCGGCTACTTTTGGTGAATCGCGACTTCGTCCATGTTGCACTCGAGCTCCTCAAGTCGTGTTTTGACCGAGGGCGGCGGAGCATGGGTAGTCAGGTCGGTTGCGTAGTGCTCATGAAGGGAGAGATGTTGGTGAAGTCGGTTTGGGGTTTCATGGAGCATGGAGTGTGAAATCGTGTGCGTGCATGTTTGAGTGCACTGTGATCGTGTACAGGGGATTGAGTAATTAAGCATCGGAGAAGAAGGGTTTGCGTTAGGTAATTAGTTTAAGTGGATAATAAATTTAGTTAACTAATGAATTTATTAAATCGAATTCTTATAAATTTAATATCTTGCTCATACGAGATCGGGTTTTGACGCAGTCAGTTGCATTGGACTCATATTGATGTCATCTACACGCTGGAACTGATTTCGTTGAATTTCGAGTTGACTGAATTTTGGGCAAAAATCGAACGTCGTCCGATTTTAGATCGAACTGAAATGCAAAAGCATCAACTGGAATTTCGGTGAGTTTACTCACCTCTGAATAAATTATATGATATTTGTGTTGCTATAAATTATTGTTGAATGCTTAGATGATAGTTTATATTATTATTTAATTATTTGTTTGGATTTAAATTCATGCTTGAAAAGCTAATGGTTATAAATAACCATTGTGTTGTAGGGAATAAAAAAAGGAAAGTTGAAGTGTATACATAGCAAATTGATCGCTATAGAACACTTCGAAAATTCACATTTATCTTGTGATTATAGGGGACATTTGTAAAGGGACCCTAAGAGGTTTCTCGCCAATATTGGTTTACTTATATTCTGATGTTGCTTATATTGTTTTTTTGTTGAAATATTTGTGCATGTTTTTTGATTTGTATAAATGTCGTTATAGCAATTATCGCTATATCGTCACTTATGAAATATCAACTTCTTAAACCCTTGTTGTGTGTTGAACTTGAGCTTATGTTTTTACAAAATAAATGTTTGATCATGTTTTTGCACTTTGGAAATTGTTTTAACTATATTTTCAAGTATTTTGAGAATTTTGAATAATAAGGATAACTGTTGATTAATTCTTTTATAAATTTAAAACCACATAATTATCCCAAGAGCTAATTAATCGAACTTATAACTCCTTTAATAGATAAATTAATTAACTTTATACACCTTTATTAAATCAGTTAATTAATCTTTAAAACACTTTTATTAAATTAGTAACTTTAAACATTATTAATAAATTTATTAATTAACATCATTGTAATTAAAAACATATTTAAACTCTAAAATTCTTTTCAAATACTTATACAATCCTTACCAACTCATTTGAAAAGCATTTACAAAATATTTAAGGTAAATAACCTTTATAAATTTAAAATAATGTTAAAACTATCTATTATCATGAAAGATAATGAATTAAATTTATAATCTTTTATAGATTTAAAACGACATTAATTACCTCGAAAGATAATTAATCAAATTTTATAATCTCTTTATAAATTTAAAAACAGCGTTAATTATTCCGAAAGATAATTAATTAAATTTATAACTCCTTTTGTAAAAACATTGTTCTAAATTTATAAAAACATTTTAACTGATTTATGATCTTCTGGGATAATAAATGTTGTTTGAAATTTATAATAAATGAGAAAATCCTTTAAAAGGAATTATTTTTAAAAATAAAGCTAAGTGTAAATTGTTTGGGGTTTCTAGTAAAGAATGTTTTGATGACATTTGTTTTTGACCCTTCTTTTTTGTATGCTTAACCATATAATTTGTTCTTTAAAAAGAATATTTTAAGAGTATTTTTAAAGTGTTTTACAAATATTTATAATGTGAAAACCAAGCACAAGTTCGATTTTAAATGTTTAAAAGTTTGATACGGTTATGGAAAGGATAAGAAATTTAATTTTCGTAAATGATATCGCTTATATGGAAAGGATTTAGTCATACTCTTGGCACTAAACATCGAGGTGTAGTAACTCGTTTCTATCTCGAAGGTTAAAATGTCGTTAAGGCAATGCCTTGAGGAAACACTACCTTAACTTACCCGGCTTCATTTTCAATCGAGGAATAGTACAAGTTTGAAATCGACAAGTAGTGGTAAGGGTATGATATTTAATTTCCATATATGATCAATTTGATTATTTCTGATAGTTGATTTATTGACTATCGATTCAACTTTCTTCTTTGTGTATCATTAATCTAAGACGATTTGTTGCTCATTTTGAACGTTGATCCGCTTTGTCGAATATGATTCAAACCAAAGAGCGAGTGGAAGCCAAGCTATGTGGGGCTGCTCCTATTAGGGTATCTTCACATCTGCTCTAGATTTGATTCGGTGGTATGCGCCCGGGGATGTGAAACACTCAGATTCTCGATAAAGGTTGGCGGGGTTTGGCTTAGACGTGTCTGAGATCCATCGTAGTTCACATGTATATTTTAGAGGTGTACTTTCGGTGAAGGGGTTGCACCCTCCTACTCATTGTTGGAAAACTTCCTTTTCCTTATTGTTGATTCCAATATTTGAGTTGTTTTCTTAATTGCATCGAGAAGTGACTGGAGCTCTTCTCGATGTTTAATTATTTGTATCCATTCTTTAAGTTTGAATTTTGATCTTGTTTATGTCCATTCTTCCCAGTCTGGGTTTTATTCTAATTTGTTTTCCATTCTTTCATGTATGGATGTTGTTCTTGTAAGGTAAAAACCTATTCCATGTTTAGCGGCGTAGTCTCACAGAATTCTTATATGTTTCCCATTTCTCTTGAGTTTTCCCAGGCTGGTTTTCTAGACTGATTCAGGTATTATTTTATTATAATGGTCGGGTCAGACCGAATATTCTTCTAGGTTATCATTGGTGTAACATGGAGCCCATAGTGTAGAGCTGGATGTTCACCTGCCATAATATTTTTATTTCCGCACTATTATTATATATACTCATCAGCAATTGCAAGGCAGAAAGTTATCATCCAGGTTGATGAGATTTGTTTTTATTTCTGATATACTATGTAATTTAGAGTGACAACTTTTACCATCTTTGTTATTTTATATGTGATCATTCTACTGTAAGATTCTGTTTCTCCTATTCTTTTTCTTTTTATTTTACCCTAAAAGTCTACCTTTATGGCGATTGGATGCTCGACATTTGAATATGTGGATTATTTGGTGCCACCTCCCGATGGCCGAAAAGGTGGGTCGTTATACTTGGTATCAGAGTTGAAGGTTAAGAGAGAACCTTGGCTTTGGTGAGGTAAACTCATTAGAGATAGGATAAGTGACATCCTAGAATGAGTTGAGAGTATTATATATATGAGAGTGTATTTGTTATTGCTATAGAAACGTATTGTGTTAATTGGTCTATTGAGTTGTTTATGAATTCTGATTGAGACGTGGGACGCCACAGTATCGATAGAGATTTATAAACTCTCGAACAAAGCAAACGGGCACGATACTGATATTAGAAAATTTGGTAAATGAAATATTTTACCTAGGATTATATTTTATATATATAAAGAAATAATTTTCAAATTTATACAGTTATTTATTATGTGTTTGTTTGTTTGAAAATGATAGTATTTATTTATTATCATTATTGTTTGATTAGTCATGCTCCATTAGTTTAGAAGCATTGACTATTGGTTGTTGATTGTTAATTTACGCTCGATCGGTTTATGAGCATTTATTATTTTGATAATTATGAGTATATTAGAATGAAATCCTTGCGTATTGAGTGTTAACCCGCCTTTTAACAAGGCCGTGGACAGGCGGGTTTAACTTAATCAACTTCACGTTCGTCGAGGCTGGTGTACGATGAATTCAGTCGACTGGATGGATGGATGACGCAACGTGCTTGGGAGATGGAAATATGATTGGGTAAAGATGGATCAACTATAATTTGGGTCTAGGAAACATGGTTCGGCATTAAACATGGTTCGGCATGGTGGAGGTTCTGCACAAATAGTTCGTCTGGCATTCACGTTCGAATAGCATTCAAGAGTACTCGGCATACATAGAGCTTCTGACATACATGAGTGGTTCGGCATTCCAGGAGCACTCGGCATTCAGTAGCGCTCGGCATCCAGGAGCGCTCGGCATTTAGAGGCACTCGGCATTAGAGATCGTTCGGCATGATGGGCGCTCGGCATTAGAAACTGTTCGGCATCAGACATGGTTCGGCATGATGGAGGTTCGGCATGATGGAGGTTCGGCATTAAGGATCGTTCGGCACTGGATGGAGCGCTCGGCATAAATCTCGTTCGGCATTGGATGAAGCGCTCGACATAAATCTCGTTTGGCATTGGATGGAGCGCTCGGCATAAATCTCGTTCGGCATACCTTACCTCGCTCGGCATTGCACCTCTTACCTCCATACCTCGGTACCTCGCACCTCCATACCTCCATACCTCGGTACCTCGATACCTCGCACCTCCCCACGTTCGGCATACCAACTGCTCAGGATCGGTCGGCATAATGAAGTAGGGTTCGGCTATGACCTTGATGGGCCCAAACTGCTTAGGAGGCCCAACAACCTGGTTTTTCCTATAAATACAGCATATGGGTCTCCAGATGGGGGATCTTCTTCTTCTTCTTTCTGCTCTCTTACTTTCTCTTTTCTAAGGCTAAGGCTACTCTGCCACTTTTGTAACTGTAATCAATTATTACAGCAATAAAAAGAAAACTTCTAAGTGGACGTAGGCCGGAGTTAGCCGAACCACTATAAAATCTGTTGTTCTTTACTGCTTTCTTCTTAATTTTTATTGTTCTTCACATTATTACTCTCTACATACACACTATCTCTGAGCTGTGACTGACATTTGGTGCTTTCATCTGGATTTGGGTGTTATTGACAAATTTTGGCGCTAACACTTTGGTGCTTTCACTGAGAGCTGAACTCAGGAACTTTGGAGTTAGGAACTTGGATCCTAGAAAGCAATGGCTAGACCACCAACAAGGAAGCAAACAGCGGAAAGAAGCAATCAGGAAGGAAGTCAAGCGGCCTCTTCTGGAGCTGGAGAGGATCATGCATCTATCTACATAACTCGGGACGAGATGCAGGTGATGATGAATTCTATGCAGGAGCAGATGATGAAACGGCAAGAGGAGATGATGCAGGCTCTTCTTAGGCAATTTGGACAACCTGGAACTGCAGGTGCCCAAGTTCTTGGAACTGGACCAGAGGAACTCAACCAGCGGACAGATGGAGTGATTAAGCGGGGGACAACTCCTAATCAACAAACAGCTGACAATCTAGGTGGACCTAGACTCGGGGGCACACCTCCAGGTAATGCTGGACCAGTTCATGGAGGGATACCGGATGACGCTACGCGGCCTGACGTCGATAGGAATACAGGAGTACGTGATGAGGAATATGTGTCAGAATTTCCTCAGGGGCTTGGGAGGTAGTCTGGAAACATGGATAGGGGGCAACCCTTGGTTGGGAACACTGGATTAGCTGACATTATCAGACGGACTATTCGCGGAGGTCTGACAAACAGGGATTCAGAGGGAGTTAACAAAAGTCCGTTTACCCGGAACATTAGGACAGCTAGAAATCCGCCCGATTTCAAACTACCCACTCTGGAAGTATACAACGGGAAGACGGATCCCACCGACCACTTGATGAGGTACACCAGGCATATGGAAGTGCTGGGGGCAACGGAGGAGGTTATGGCCCGATGTTTCCCCCTATACTTGACTGATATTGCTGTTATGTGGTTTAGACAGCTGGAGGACGGATCCATTGGAGCATGGACGGAACTGGTGGACAAGTTCTTAAGTCAGTTTCGAGTTCACATAAAAAGGCCAAAGAACGTGATGACACTAACGTCAGTCAAACAAGGGGCGGATGAATCGCTCAGGACATTCTTAACTCGATTTAATGCAGCAGTTGCTTCGGTGGATCGGCCAGATCCATCAATGGTTATAATGGCTGCGGTATCAGGAGTCAGAGATAATTCGGATTTCAAAGTATCGTTGATACGGGACCCACCGTTGGATCTTGGGGAATTCTTTCATGAAGCTGAGAGATTTCTTCGACAATAGGATGCATGTTTGGACATAATGTCAAAGGAAGTAAACATGATTAAGGATGGAGGACTACCCGGCCAAAGCTCGAGTGGGGGCAAGGATTAAGGGAAAAGGAAGCGTTGGGGAGAACCAAAGTTCTCCACTTACACAGGATTGAACGCAACACTAGAGCGGATATTCTTGGATACTTGAGATCGCCTTCCATATCGAAGGCCGGCGAGGAGGGAGCCCTCAGAACGTGAAAGGGCATCAGGAAAACACTGTCTCTTTCATGATTTAGACGGACATGATACCAACAGTTGCAGGCATCTAAAGGACATTATTGAGGAGCATGTGAGGAATGGGCAATTACGACAATATGTCGGGGCTCGGAATGCGGCGGTGGAGCACGAGCGACCACCGTCTACCTCAAACCACGATGGTGCAAGACCCAGGAATGATGGTCGATTGGTTATCAATTGACCGAGATGATATGAAATAAGTAGCAAACTACTGGCAAATGGCTAAGTCATTTACTCATGTACGGGGACAGAGATGGCCCCTAGGCATGCTCTGAATGATGATAAACCGCGACGCTATGATTTGTGAAATATGCTTTCTCTTTTGGTTTGGACATTTTCTTTTTCTGGTTCGGTTTTGGAGTTTGGTTTGAACTCTTGATTCTGTTTAATTTATGGTCTGGATTTTCATTTGAATGATTGTTTTCATTTTTGGATATTGGTTTTGATTTCGGATGTGGATTTTTGGCAAGTCTGATTTGATTTGGATTGGAATTTGGATTGGCTTTTGATTGGATTTTTTATTAGGTTTTTGATAAATGGTCGTCGGGTATGGATTATACTTGGCAAGGGGTAGGTCGCTTTGTCCAAGCACGGCAAATCGACTTATTCAGGTCGTCGAGTATGGACTATGCTCGGCAAGGGTCCGGAGAGACCAGGATTCAGCCTAGGACTTAGGCCCCCATATTATCGGTTACTATTTCAGGTCGTCGAATATGGACTATGCTCGGCAAGGTTTCGGAGAGACCAGGACTCGGCCTAGGACTTAGGCCCCCATATTATCGGTTACTATTTCAAGTCGTCGAGTATGGACAATGCTCGGCAAGGGTCCGGAGCAACCAGGATTCAGCTTAGGACTTAACCCATGCATTACTCAATGTTCAGGGACATTGGAGTACGGTCGTCAGGTGTGGATTGTGCTTGACAAGAACCCGGAGAGGTTACGGATATGAATATCGGCTATGGACGACAGAGGATTTGGATATTGACCCGGAGAGGTCCTAAAGTCGGTTATTGGTTATTGGATATGGATGAAACATGGAATTTGGATATTGGATTTGAGGCTATTCAAAACACACCTTCCAATAGCAAGGCATGTTTTGGGGGGCAAGTGTTAACCCGCCTTTTTACAAGGCCGTGGACAGGCGGGTTTAACTTAATCGACTGCACGTTCGTCGAGGCTGGTGTATGATAGATTCAGTCGACTGGATGGATGGATGACGCAACGTGCTTGGGAGATGGAAATATGATTGGATAAAGATAGATCAACTATAATTTGGGTCTAGGAAACATGGTTCGGCATTAAACATGGTTCGGCATGGTGGAGGTTCGGCACAAATAGTTCGTCTGGCATTCACATTCGAATAGCATTCAAGAGTACTCGGCATACATAGAGCGTCCGACATACATGAGTGGTTCAGCATTCCAGGAGCACTCGGCATTCAGTAGCGCTCGGCATCCAGGAGCGCTCGTCATTTAGAGGCGCTCGGCATTAGAGATCGTTCGGCATGATGGGCGCTCAGCATTAGAAACTGTTCGGCATCAGACATGGTTCAACATGATGGAGGTTCGGCATTAAGGATCGTTCGGTATTGGATGGAGCGCTCGGTATAAATCTGGTTCGGCATTGGATGGAGCGCTCGACATAAATCTCGTTTGGCATTGGATGGAGTGCTCGGCATAAATCTCATTCGGCATACCTCACCTCGCTCGGCATTGCACCTCGCACCTCCATACCTCGGTACCTCGCACCTCCATACCTCGATACCTCCATACCTCGATACCTCGGTACCTCCATACCTCGGTACCTCCTTACCTCGGTACCTCGATACCTCGCACCTCCCCACGTTCGGCATACCAACTGCTCAGGATCGGTCGGCATAATGAAGTAGGGTTCGGCTATGACCTTGATGGGCCCAAACTACTCAGGAGGCCCAACAACCTGGTTTTTCCTATAAATACAGCATGTGGGTCTCCAGATGGGGGCTCTTCTTCTTCTTCTTTCTGCTCTCTTACTTTCTCTTTTCTAAGGCTAAGGCTACTCTGCCACTTTTGTAACTCTAATCAATTATTACAGCAATAAAAAGAAAACTTCTAAGTGGACGTAGGCCGGAGTTAGCCGAACCACTATAAAATCTGTTGTTCTTTACTGCTTTCTTCTTAATTTTTACTGTTCTTCACATTATTACTCTCTACATACACACTATCTCTGAGCTGTGACTGACATTTGGTGCTTTCATCTGGATTTGGGTGTTATTGACCAATTTTGGCGCTAACATTGAGTTTCATAATTTGACTATAAGTTGTTCGGAGGAAATGTTCGTTAAAAAGTCATCTTTTAATAATGTTGGGTTAAACGTAAATCTTTTAATAAAGTTATTAAATATAATCTAAACGGGAGGATAAGACATTTAGAGAATAAATAATTGTGAAAAGTTTATTATAATTAAGGAAGTTATTATAACATAAGATGATTTTAAAGTTACATTTTATATAAATGCGTTAAATATAAAAAAGTTTTATAAATTTATAAAGGTTGTTTTATAAGTAAAAAGAGATTTTGAGAATTTATAATCTAATATTACTTGAAAAGATTTCAAATAGATTTTGAGAAAAGTAACAGTACTTGGAAGTATTTATAAGTACAAATATTTCAAAGAGGATTTTTAATAAAGATACATTTTCTTTGGATAGTTTGGAAAAAACATCTCGATTAGTTTTGTGGTGATCTGAATAAACTTTTAAGTAACGATCGAATGTTGGTTTAAGCGAACGTTGTAGTGCAGTTAGTAAATTATTCTCTTTATCATTGTGCAATCAAATTGAGTTCGAATTCGAACGAACTCAAACTGAGTGTTTGTGACTAAATTGTTAAAATTATTAAATATAGATAGAAGTATATGTAGTATGATTTTCAAAGGGATTTTGACATACAAACCGGGTAATTAGTCTTAAGTTTGTGTAACACTCCATAATTTGGCGTTAGCTACTTAATTAGTTAGTTAGTTAATCAATTTAGGTCCAAAAATGGAATTTGTGCAAACAATAAAATTTGACCATGAAACTTGCATCACTGCGTTCGTGGAAAAATTATAAGCAACTTTCATATTTGGATTTTTGCAATCGGAGTCCAAACAAAAAAGTTACGAGCAAAAAACGAATTCGGAACGAAAAAATTAAAATCAGAAAATTAATTAAATTTGCCTGAGCCCACAGGTCGATGCCGTAGGTGGTCGATAAAGAGGGTCGACCCCTGGGTAGGGGGTGGTCGACTGGTCTCTAAATGCGGCTCCAGTAACCCTAGGCCCAATGGCTCAGATCTATTATAGTTTGATCTAACGGTTCCGGTTGATTCTAGCGCCTATAAATACGAACATCATCTTTCTCTTCTTACATTTTTTCTGAATAGAGCAATGAAGCTCTGTCATTTCTTCTTCTCCACTTTCTTTTTAAATTATAAAAAAAGATATTTATATCTATATTCGTACAAATTAGAGAAGAATAGAAATCTAATAAAAAGGAGAAGAGAAGAGAATCAACTATACGTGTATTTGAGGTAATTTATATATATTTATATATTGGTATCTATTTTCTCTTCCAATCCCACATCTCTTCTTAGATCTATCATTCTAATATATGTATATACTATTTTTATACATATTTCTTGGATTAAAAAGGATTTGGAGATGAATCAAAGGTTCTACTTCAGATCTGGAGATATGGATCGCTTTTAAAAGGTAAGTAGGAAAATTTACATATTGTTTATAATTTTAAATCTATTCCATTAGCATACGTTTGATTTTTATGCCTAAATCAATTTTATTTGTGAATTATATGCTTAAATTAGTGTAGAAAACTATTGCCTACATATTCTTGTTTTAGATCTAATTTGAAATATGTTTACACCCAGATCTATAAATCAGTCCCAAAGATTTTAGAATTTGAATGTTGTATATTTTTATTCCAAATCTGTACTTGGGTATAAAACATGATTTTTGGATTATTTCCTAATTTGTGCTATATTGTTGATTTTTCATAGTTTAATTTGTGGGAAGAACATCTGTTTGATTTTTATAATTTTGTTTACTTTTTTTCACTTTTCATTCAAAAGAGCAACGTTTGATTTAACAAGGAATAAGAAATTATCCATTCCTTGTAATCTCAAACGGAGTCAATCTTTCCTTTTTGTGTTAAACCAATTTATGGAAATCATAGCGGAAAATCTTCCTAAGAAAATTAATTCTAGCAAATTAAATATGAAAAGCATATTCCAGTTATACATTTATGACTAGAATATATTTGGTTACGAATAGGTAGTTTTATTAGGCAGTTTATACTTATTTATTGCGTTAATAAAGAAGAACAATGTTTATTCGTGTGTTATTTATGTGTAACATTCGTTAGTTATTATTATATTTAGGGAAGTGAATTTTTAGAATTAGAAAAGGTAGTAATTCATACTAATGGAAAACAAATTAGTAATTCATATTAATTAATTAATAGGAAATGAAAGATTGTAACGTAAATTAATGGGCAATTAATGAGAAATAATGGATAATATTAAATCAAGGGTTACAATTAATAGAGATAAATAGATTAATGAGACAGATAAAAATGTAATAAATATAAAAAGATTACTAATTTAAAATTAGTAATCATACATAAATGTGTTAGGAATTGTCCGTTATAATTTTTTAGATAAATTGACATTTATGAGCATTAAAAGGGGATTTATGGTAAGATAAGTATTTAAGGTAAATCTTATTTCTTTAAATAAAAAGGGAATTAGTGGGCTAAGTCCAACGTCAACCTAAGATAGTATAAGCAAAGACTTAGGATGGTTAATTGGACTTAGTATGTTAGTGATACGAGGTCAGTAGAGTCACTCGATGAAATACTGCCCTTCACTTTGAGGCTACCAACAGTCAGGTGGACTCACTATTGATGTAAGATATCACTAATCTTAGGACCCGTGACGACGTGAGAGATTGGACTTGCTTTCTTAATAGAGCAGTATTAAATGGTCCAAATCTGAAATTATGAAGCGGTGAGGGATATCTAGAAGAAAGGTTTACTTTAGTGTTGAGGTATTAAGTGGCTATCTTAGGGCATGCCTTCCTTCCGAAAGAAGTAATCTAATGAGAATTCATATTTATAAGAGTGATACTGGATATCTCGGTAGAGGTCCGCTTTAGGTTTGAGGTATTAAGCAGCTGTAAGGTCCCCTTCTTTCCTATAAAAGAAGTATTAAGGAGCCCAATGAGATTTTCAAGCAATATTAGCTACATAGTACCAGTGAGAAGTCCGCCATGGGGTTAGGTATTAAATGGCATAGACCTACCTATAAATAGATGTTAAATGGTTAAAGGCCTACCTAATCCTTATTAACGAGGTATTATGTGGCTTAGGTACAGTCTTTCACATTGCTAAGACTTTAATAACGATAGATGTGCTAGTGGTATGGCTATTATTAATTATAAGGCCATATATAGTGATCGAAGCTCTCTGTAGTTAGGACCAATAGACCAATAATGACGCTAGAAGTCCACCTTGGGAATATGTCTTAAATGATGCAGTCAACCTCGATTGAGGTCTTAAATGGAAAAGTCTGTATATTTCTCTTTTAAAAGTATTATATGGCGATAGTAGAAGCCTGCTTCATATTTAGAAGTATCAAGTGGCTAATGGACTTGGAAGTATTGGGTAGTTGATAAGGTTTCGTCGGTATTTCGTACCTTGGAAATGGTAGGTAAGTAATCGTGTGTGAAATGCAAGGTTAGGATTAGAATTGCTAGCCTTAGTAGACGTAACAATTAAATGGAAACAAATCGGTATAAAATTATGTTATGGACAATTTATAGATTTTCCAGTTACCAGAACGTTGTTCTGACGCCCTCCTCATTACAACCCACATGATAGATTTAAGGAAACAAGTCACTGGAGCTGGACGTGTTTAGTTGTTGGAGAAGCCTTCTTTAATCTCATGCTCGATGCTGGTGTGACAATCTACTATCCAAGGAATACCATTAATTACAAGGCAGTAGCCATAGTCAGTATTCTTATCTTATTATTGTTTCCGCTGCGAGTTTAGATTTCTATCAATCTCTGATAATGCTCATGCTTATTTGCAGGTACCAAATCCAACAATCTATGCTCTGATGGACTTGGGTTTCGATTTTTGTTGAAATTTTGGCCCGTTAATGTACGGATTGTTACATTTGGTATCAGAGCCTTGGTTAGTAGACCGGTGGAATTAGGATAAATTAAGAGAACGCATTCATACTCTCCTATCTAGTATTATTATATTTTTACGCTGAGTTCTAAGAATTCCGGCCATAGAAGTAGTTGTAGTTTCACTTCGAAGGAATGCTCAAAGCAACCATGTGTTGGAAATATCTTAGAGTTCAGATTTTCACACCATATCCGAAGTACCCCATGGAGTGCTGGCGACACATAAGGCACTGATGATGAAGAGCATGATTACGACATATGGCAGAATCCTGGGGACTGGAGATGTTCGACTTGATGGTTGAAATTCTAGCTACCTTGTGATTTTGGATTTTGATGATGAGTTCCAGTTGTAGGTGCACATTTATTCCAGATGGATGGAAAATTAGTCTGTATGTTGCAATTGTCTAGAGGCAAGTTTTTGCTAGGGTGCATTCATTGATCCCTCTTTGATAGCAAACCAGATTTTTATTTGAATAATTAATGTCAATTCCTTAGTCTAAAACCTGTGAAAGAATTTTTATAAAGTATATTTTGGAAATGCCTTAGATTTTGGAAAAAGGGTTCTCAAATGATTTCTTTTCCTAAGGATTTATTTTGGAAATTTTATTTTGAGAAAGTTATGAAATTTTAATTTTCAAAGAAACATATATACCACTAAGTTGGTCATGTTGAGAAATTTTTAGTTTATAAAAGATTAATTCTTGAAATCCTGAAGTATTTATATGTATTTATCAGTAAAGGCTTGATTTTGATTTTTGGCAAGGAAATAATTTTCCAATTTGGGAAATTTGTGTTTTATAAAAGGTTTTTGGTAACCCTAAAATATTTATATAAGTTTGACTTTTAAGGGAAGTTTTGGTATGAAATAGTTTCTATTATTTTGAAACAAGTATAAAGGGGCACATATTTAGCGCGGTTATTTTTTGGTTTATAAAATCGTGGTTTTTAAAATCTACTCTCTTTAAGGTACAAACAAAATAGAAATGACATTCGATTTTATTGCGGTATGTAGTTTGAAGTGTTGTTGTACCACCAGCTATTGGAAGAAATATTTCCATGCGAAGTAGGCAAGAAATAGTAGTTGGAATATTTTCGGGTTTTTGAAATTTTTGTTGGTTACAGCAGTTTTGTTAGGACTACTATGAATTGCTAGAGCATGGTTCGGGACTATGCGGTAGGCTTTGACACCGTCGTGATGATGATATGAATTTTTTGGATCGGGTCAAATCGAAGAAGACGGCGTGAAATGATAATTATTATTTAATCCGACTCTAACTGGGTCTAGCTTGAATTAACGCCTAAAGCCAGTCTAGCAATTGACCATCTAGCATTAAACCTAGAGTGGTCTACGAGTTAACGAGTTTTGGCACAAGTTAAACCTGGAACGGGACTATAAAAGTTGCGTCTGAATTACCCAAGTTGCCTTCTTTCTTTCCTCCCTCCTCAACAAGCTGAACCCAATCTCCATCCTCCTCCTCCTCCTCCAAGAATCAGTCTCACTCTTCTGTTCCTCCCCTAGGCGGTACTATATTTCCCTAGGCGCAGCTGTAGCGACCCGCAGTTCCGTACCCCTTGAGTTGATAATAATTCCTCCTCGCTCAACCCAAAGCGTACGAAAGAGCGAATAACTATGGTAAAGAAGAAGAAAGAGATAGAAGAAAAATAGAACAACATCAACAGAAATCTCACAATCGCAGCGGAACAAAATATAATATATAATAATAGATTTTTATATAAGAGAATCTGAAACTGTTTTATACTTACAATCATCAGAGTACAACAATCGATACATCAAACTGGATAGTTATATAACTTGTTCTTACATAGTGGAAATATAAGCCAAGTACAGAGATACGTCTGAACCCCTCCAGCTCGTCTCCTGAGCTCCATAGCATTATGCCCTGAATCTGTAATACTCGGTCTGACCCGAGCATTATAATAAAATAACACCCGAGTCAGTTTGGAAAACCAGCGTGAGAAAACACACTCAAATTGAATTATTAATGTTATCAAAATCCTTTGAAAGCAAAGGTATCTCGTAAGACCGCGTCACACATAAACACGACGGGTTTTTCCCTTACGATAACCAAAACAATTTTTATCAAAATCATCTGATATTATAACAGTGTCTAAGTACAAATACTTATTCAAATAGGTGAAATTGTTACATTAATTAAATTCCAGCATACTAGGCTCTACAAACAAAACTGTAAGCTCGTATTGGAGAATGGATTCCAAAGAATGACTAGGCTACTGGGGTACCGTCCATCACAGTACACCTCTAGAAAAATGTACCGAGGACCTCGCCGGGATCCTCTGCTACACAAGATCGGCCTACCCCTAACCTGGATAGACCGAATATGTTATCACCCTGGGTGTTTCCACCCTTACCATCGAGCACTTCTTCTTTCATGCATACCCATATCTAAGATAAATAGGTTTCCGAGGACATCTATAAAAGTGATAACATACCCTATCTGGGTGCGACCGACTTAGCCTTCCTGCATCACCCCTGTTTTAGTCATTCACGGTTGATGAGGTTCGAGGCTAAGCATTACCTTTCAAGAACAATTTTTCTTAGAATGCTCATCGTCCTCCAATGACGATGTTCTGATAGCATTCGTCCATACAAGTTGCCCTGGGTTTGGACAAACCGAATCACCGTCTTCATCGTCTTCACGGTATTCATTCATTACGTTCAAACCGGATCGAAGTGGTTTTCGAATAATTAAATACGATCCCGGTCTCTTCGAAACGATTAACGAAATTGGCCAATATTGTTAGTCGGTTATTTAACCATCAATTTAACATCCATATGCAATCATCTGGCCTTATTATAATTTTTCCCAAAATATTTACTTCAAAATATCTTTAAAGGATATATATTTAAACCCTTCCAATATATTTTAATAGTGGAAATCAAACTCAAGTTCTTATATCCTTAATAGGATATTTTCAAGTCATTTCAATACTTAGAATATTTTTCTCTCTTCCAATTATAATCCATCCCTTTGAAAATATTTCTATAATTAAGTTCTTAAAGTTAAATATTTTCAAATACTTTCCGCCCAATACTTAGGAATATTTATAATCATATTCTCTAAGATCTTTTATTTCCAATATTCAGGAGGTAGTCCATTTACTTTCTATTTGTGACGACCGCCCATGACCCATGCACCGAATCTAGAGATAGTGCGCTGTAAAGTGTGCCAGGCGACCATGGACGATTGCCAGGGTAAATTAAAACAACAGAATCTATCGTATTACTCACAGCGCATGGACAAAATACAATAGAACATACATATAGTGAAGCTTCACAGAATAGAGTCTCATCCATAAAACTTCATAATAGTTGAATACAACATCTGAATAGTCAATACACCAAGCCTCACTACATATCACTCAAAGAAAATACAAACAGCGGAACACCCAGTACATATAATAAGAAGATAATATGCAACCCTCCAGCTTGTCTTCGATATCAACACCGTGGAAAGCAAGAATAGCACCTGTCACCTGCTACCTAGTCTGCCCGTCCCAAAATGGACGAACAGCCCAAGGCAATAAGAGTTAAAACATAAAGCCTTGAGTCAGACAACAGTCTTAGTGAGCAGTAAATTAACTAACAACATACCAAAAGAGCATAAAGGAAAAAGGAATAGGAATACAACCCTCCCACTCCACCTCTTTCTACAGTGATAGCCCCCAGACACACACTAAGTAGAAGCAAACATAGAAAAGCACACAATTTAAGGTAAAGCAATTATCACTCGAGTCAAGGGCGATGTTTTCCAAGTACAAACCCCCAAGGCCTAAACCAAGATCAGATAAGCACCCAGAAAATACCGCTCTTGAGACCGAATGACGATACAACCAAACATCCATGACTCTGGCTATCACTGTTATCATTGCCTTGATATCACCGTTAATTGAATGACCGGCACATTCTTTCAGCCGTCCGTCAAGGGCTAATGGAAACCCCGGTTCTAGACATAACTCTGCACGTCATCGTGACCCGTGCCTAGGACTATCGAATCTGCCCAGAGTACTTGACTATCAATCATTAGCCTTCAGGGACTATCGAATCTGCCCAACGTACTCTTGCTTTGAGCATGCTAGAACCTTCAACAACGATGAGATCTCAGCCTCCTAGTCATCCTCCTCGACGACTATTTCCATACTAGCTCAAGCGCCTCTCGAGCAAACCATTATCCTCAAACTCGAACCATATCACCGAGTTATCAACATGCTTGGATTGATCCCGTCTGGATTAATCCAAGACTATCTCATATCATGCCTCGCTTCATCACATCCTCGCAAAGCTTCATCTCAACATCATCATCATCGAATCTATGCATAAGAGCTTCATCATCCGCTACATATGCCACGAGCAGCTTCTCCAATTCAAGAGCCTTTCCCTTAGCTTTGAATCATCTTCGACCAACTTGTCTAAATCAAATCATCAATCATCTAATTCATAGCAATAAATCAAGTCAAACATTAATCCAAGTAATCAAGCATTCAAATATAAGCTAAATGGACAATTATAACAATAATGGAAATTTCGTAATTAAAGAGTCAAAAGTCTAACAAGCATGAAAACATGAGCAATGTCTCTATAATCTTGATGAATGAACTTGCATAGGTTATCATGTAGTAAAAATGGATGCCAAATCATCATGAACAATGAATCTATATGGATCTACACATATGATTAGGAAAATGCATGGAAATCACTATTTTAACACCAAGTCAAACCAACGATCCGATATACTCCTTTGGATCCGTGTGAGAGATAATCACCACTCACCAAATCACCTAAACAACCCCAAATCAACACACTTCAGATCTGGACAGCGAAGGATCTAGCTCGATCTATCACAAATCCGCTTCAAACGATGAAATCTATCTTCGATGGATGAAGATAAGCTCTTGAATCTTCAACTTGATCTTCGATTTGGATGGATGGAATCACTAGATTAGAGTGGAGAAAAGAAGTGAAGAAGTGTAGAAGTCGAGCTCTCAAAATGGTAGCACTTCGTCGCTTCGAAATCCGAATCCCAAAAAGTGAGAAAAACTCTTCTATTTATAGGCTGATTTTTAGGTCGCTCGCCCTTAGGTCGTCCACGACCTACGACCTACGACCTAAGAAACTCTTCGACCTAACAATGCGCACGACCTAACAGACAACTGCAGCTTAGCGCACATACGACTCAACTCCTAGGTCGCTCACGACCTAACACCCAGCGACCTACACTTTAAGCCTTCACGCGACCTAAAACATCACACGACCTACGACTTAGCAAACACGCGACTTAACACCTAAGTCGTCTACGACTTAAGCCAAAACACACGCACGCGCGAACCAGGACTCAACGAGTTACGACTCAACAACTCACGCGACCTAACTACTCACGCGACCTACCAACTTATGCGACCTAACAACTTATGCGACCTAACATGCTAACCACTAGGTCGCTAAATACTGGGTTGTTAACTCGCTAACTCTTAGGTCGCTTACCCTATAGGTCGCTCCAATATACTAGGTCGCTACATTCTATAAGTCCTTCACTCGACCTAACTAAAAATCCTTAGATCGTTGCCGACCTAACTACTAAGTCGCTCCACTCCACTAGGTCGTATACTCCTTAGCTCGCATCTCTCTTAGGTCGCTGCCTTCCCTATAGGTCGCCCCAATACTTAGGTCATCCACTCGACCTATTCTACCTCACGACCTAAGCTTATCACACGACCTATCTCCTATACGATCTAACTCAATCACAGACTTACGACTTATCTTCCACACGACCTATCCCAATCCCTAGGTCGCCTACGACATAACTTCCTACACAACCTAATCTATCATACGACCTAACTCCAAAATCCCTAGGTCGCCAACTTCAACTTCCTTAGGTCGCCTATCCCTCTTAGGTCGGTCAATTCCTTAAGTCGCTTCCATTCTCTTAAGTCGCTCACAATCTAAATCCTACTCGACTTAAGCTTCGAACGACTTAAACCCTAGACGACTTAACAGCATTATGACCTAATAACAATAGTTTTATGATGTTTCGATCCGTAAAAATATGGGTCGTTGCATTCTCTCCCCCTTAGGAATTTCGCCCCCGAAATTCCAAACAAATAAGAGCAATCAATGACTATTCTGCACGCCTACCATCCATAGCAATCAACAAACCATGCATCCAATTCTAAATTAGCATGTAGAATTCTAAAGCTAGAACAAGTTACAATGTCGTTAGATGACACGACACCTTAGGGCCATACCTTGAAGAGTTCAGGATGAGCTGCTTTCATCCTCTCTTCCACCTCCCACGTACAGTCGTTATCATCATCACTCCATTGTATCTTGAGCAACTTAACTATCTTCCTCCTAAGCTGTTTCGTGTCGGTTTCCACAACACAAAGCGGCTTATGGGGTCTTCTATCGACCGGATCAACTTCGAAATCTTCACAGCTATCAGCAGAAACCACTGTATTCGAGTCGTGCACATACTTCCGTAGATACGATACATGAAAAACATTGTGCACACTCGACATCTTCTCGGGTAACTCCAATCTGTAGGCGAGCTTTCCAATTCGCTCGATGATCGGGAATGGTCCAACAAATCTCGGAGTCAATTTTCCTTTCTTCCCGAATCGAATAACATTCTTCAATGGAGAAATCTTCACAAAAACCATATCGCCTACGCCGAATTCCAAATCCTTACGACGCTTATCGGCATAACTTTTCTGACGGTCTTGGGCTGCCTTCATTCGTTGCCGAATGATCTCTATACAATCTGAAGTCTGTCGAATCATCTCTGGCCCAAGCATCAACTTTTCTCCGGTCTCTAACCAACATGTCGGAGAGTTACACGGTCTTCCATACAATGCCTCATACGGTGCCATACCAATGCTTGACTGGTAACTGTTATTATACGAAAATTCTACCAAATGAAGGTGATCTTCCCATGATCCTCCGAAATCCAAAACACAAGCTTTGAGGAGATCTTCCAAAACTCGGTTGACTCTCTCGGTCTGACCATCTGTTTGAGGATGATAAGCTGTACTCAAACATAACTCGGTTCCCAAAACTTCCTGGAAGCTCTTCCAAAATCCACTAGTGAACAATGGATCTCGATCGCTCACTATACTCTTCGGAATACCATGGAATCGAACTATCCTCTTAACATACAACTCTGCCAACTTTGACGCAGTCCTAGTCGATCGAACAGGAATGAATCTTGCACTTTTAGTCAGACGATCTACGATGACCCAAATCCCTTTATTTCCCGTTCTTGTTCTAGGTAATCCATCAATAAAATCCATTGATATTTGCTCCCACTTCCATGTAGGAACTTCTAATGGCTGAAGCAATCCACTTGGCTTCTTCTGTTCGGCTTTTACCAACTGGCAGTTCAGGCACTTGGAAATAAAATTTCCAACATCCTTCTTCATACCTTCCCAGTAGTAGGTTCTCTTCATATCCCGATACATCTTATTTCCACCTGGATGAATTGTCAACTTCGAGTGATGACTTTCCTTCAGAACTTCACTCCTCAATTCATCTATATCGGGAACAACTAGTCGTCCTTGCTTCCGAAGCCAACCCTCTCGATCGACCTCGAATCCTTTATCCCTTTCTGGGTCCATTCCAGATTCCAAATCACGGATAGTCTTGACAATCTTATCGTCTCGCTTTTGGCTCTCGCCAATCCTTTCCACAAGAGTCGGTCTTATCGATAAGTTGGCCAACATCTCAGGTTCCAATTCGCATCTGGGCCTGAAGTCAAATCCAGCTAAATACTAGAGATTCTTCCATTCTGAAAGCATGGCTCCCAATCCTGCATGTCTTCGACTTAACGCATCTGCCACTGCGTTACCTTTTCCCGGAGTATAAGCTATACCAAAATCATATGATGCCAAAAACTCTAACCAACGTTGCTACCGAAGATTCAAATCCTTTTGGGAGAAAAGATACTTCAATGACTTATGATCTGTAAACAACTCGAATCGAACTCCCAATAGATAGTGTCTCCACATCTTCAGAGCAAAAACAATCGCCGCTAACTCCAAATCATGAGTCGGGTAATTCCTTTCATGCGGCTTTAGTTGTCGACTAGCATACGCAACTACTTTATCCCTCTGCATTAGTACCGCTCCAAGTCCAGTACCATATGCGTCGGTGTAAACCACCATCTCATCATTCCCACGTGGAATAGTCAGAACAGGAGCACTTGTCAATCGCTCCTTCAGGATTCTGAAAGCTTGCTCACACTTATCTTCCCATCTGAACACTTGGTTCTTCTTTGTCAATCCTGTTAACGGTGCAGCTACCTTGGAGAAGTCTTTGATAAACCGTCGATAATATCCTGCTAATCCAAGAAAACTTCTCACATCAGATGCATTCTTAGGTCTAACCCAATCCTGGATAGCTGCCACCTTAGCGGGATCAACCGCTATTCCACTTCCAGAAATAACATGGCCTAAGAACCTCACTTCACTCTTCCAGAAGTGATACTTCGAAAACTTAGCCTTCAGCTGATGTTTCCGCAAGATTTCCAAAACAATACGCAAGTGCGTCTTGTGCTCTTCTTCAGTTCTGGAATAAATCAGAATATCATCCACGAACACTAGCACGAACTTGTTCAACTGATCTCTGAACACTCTATTCATAAGATCCACAAAATATGCTGGCGCGTTAGTCAATCCAAATGGCATTACCAGCCACTCAAAGAAAA
Organism: Allium fistulosum; assembly: GCA_030737815.1. NCBI lineage: Eukaryota > Viridiplantae > Streptophyta > Magnoliopsida > Asparagales > Amaryllidaceae > Allium > Allium fistulosum. The sequence goes on along the minus strand of CM060904.1, from coordinate 282,211,545 downwards.
CGGATGGTGTCCTGAAAGCAGTCTTCGGCACACTATCCTTAGCCACTCTCAACTAGTGAAATCCCGTTGCCAAATCCATCTGAGAAAACACATTAGCCTCATGAAGCTGATCAAACAAGTCATCTATTCTCGGCAATGGATACTTGTTCTTCTTAGTCACCTTATTCAGCTCACGATAATCCACACACAACCTCAGCGATCCATCTGCTTTGGTAACAAACACAACTGGTGCACCCCATTCGGACACACTACGCCGAATGAATCCTTTCTGCAAAAGATCATCAACTTGCACCCTCAACTCTTGCTGTTCCCTAGGCGCTATCCGCCTAAGAGGCATCACAACAGGTCTGGCTCCTTCAACTAGATCTATACGAAACTCGATCTCTCTATGCGGCGGTAACCATTTGACCTCGTCAAAGACATCCTCGAATCCATTAACGATTGGCAACGATGACAGCCCATCCCATGGAACAACCAGCGAATACATGAAGCTCATGAAGACGCCTTCTTCATGCTTACATCGTATCACAATCTTTCGCCCCTCCACATTCTCGACTGTCACCTCCAACCTCTCACAATCAACCTTTGCCGCATATTTCCTAAGCCAGTCCATACCCAAAATAATTCCGAACCCCGCAAAGTTCAGAACAAAACAATCACAAACAAAAGAGCAACCATGACTCGATACAATCAGACCACGGCATAACATACACAAACAAGACGAACCCCCAACTGGATTAGTCACAACCAATGGCCTATCAACAATATCCGGTTCCAAACCTAACCGGCCTACAAGTTCACTACAAACAAACGAATGCGACGCCCCAGTATCAAACAACACTCTAACTGGAACACCACGTAGGAAAAGAGTACCTTGAACCACCACACTCTTTCCTTTCTCTTCAGCGGTAGGAGCTTTCGAAGATGATGGAACAACCCCCAAAGCATAAGCTTGCACAATCTGCTTGTCCTTCCGCGGTTCTGGACAATTCTTCCTGATATGCCCCGGCTTGTCACAGTTGTGACACTTCATCGGTACCTTCGGATTCTTGCAATCCTTCGAGAAATGGCCCTTCTGCTGACAATTGTAGCAAGTCACTTCGCCCTTTGGCTTCTTCTGGCCATCCTTACCCTTCTGCTGCTGCTGCTTCCTCTTCTTGTTTCCACCCTGCTGTGGTTTAGACTCTCCCCTAGTCACAGCAACAACAGATCCTTCCTTAGGAAACAGACTCTCATGCCTGAGAGCTTTCTCCACAAGCTTCTCAAATGAATCGTCCAAATGATCCACCAACTGTCTCCCAAGATAACTGTCCAAGCCTGTCACAAACTTCTCGTTCTTCTGATACGCAGATTCAATATACGATCGGGCATACTTGGACAAAGCTTCAAACTTAGAAACATACTCAAGAACTGGTCTTCCACCTTGCTTGAGCTCCACAAACTTCTTGAACAGAACAGACTTCTGGGCTGTAGAAATGAACTTAGCTTCAAATCTGGCTTGGAATTGCACCCAAGTAATCTCTTCCTCCGGAGTATTGATGGTGATAGAGTTCCACCAATCAGAAGCTCTCCCTTGAAGCTGCCTCGATGCTAACTTCCTCTTAGTTGCATCCTCAATTCCCAAGTCACCAAAGATCCTTCTACAAGCATCTATCCACCTCTGAACTTCAATGGTTGATTCTGTTCCCAAGAAAACCTTTCCTCCAAGAGCAGTGTAGTCCTTACACAGCTTAGCAAAATCCACTGGTTTTGGAGTTTGAACTTGAACTCCAACATCAACTGCTGCCCCCGGGACTGGTATCCTTCTCATGATCGAAGTCATCATAGCTTCGAACATAGCAGCATAATTAGCAGCCCCCTCAGTAGCACGGCCTTCCCTAGCAGCTGGTCTCCCTCTTCGACTCATCCTTAATATCTATAAAAAGGAATGATTAGCACACCTAGAGAAACAACTGCATAAAGGACTCAAACTCTACTAAGCTACTATATTATATAGAGTAATCATCCATCAAAATACAATTACGTCTCTCATACGTAGTTACGTCAGCGAGCGTTGGGTAAAATCGATTAACCAATGCTCTGATACAAAATGTGACGACCGCCCATGACCCCTGCACCGAATCTAGAGATAGTGCGCTGTAAAGTGTGCCAGGCGACCATGGACGATTGCCAGGGTAAATTAAAACAACAGAATCTATCGTATTACTCACAGCGCATGGACAAAATACAATAGAACATACATATAGTGAAGCTTCACAGAATAGAGTTTCATCCATAAAACTTCATAATAGTTGAATACAACATCTGAATAGTCAATACAACAAGCCTCACTACATATCACTCAGAGAAAATACAAACAGCGGAACACCCAGTACATATAATAAGAAGATAATATGCAACCCTCCAGCTCGTCTTCGATATCAACACCATGGAAAGCAAGAACAGCACCTGTCACCTGCTACCTAGTCTGCCCGTCCCAAAATGGACGAACAGCCCAAGGCAATAAGAGTTAAAACATAAAGCCTTGAGTCAGACAACAGTCTTAGTGAGCAGTAAATTAACTAACGACATACCAAAAGAGCATAAAGGAAAAAGGAATAGGAATACAACCCTCCCACTCCACCTCTTTCTACAGTGATAGCCCCCAGACACACACTAAGTAGAAGCAAACATAGCAAAGCACACAATTTCAGGTAAAGCAATTATCACTCGAGTCAAGGGCGATTTTTTCTAAGTACAAACCCCCAAGGCCTAAACCAAGATCAGATAAGCACCCAGAAAATACCGCTCTTGAGACCGAATGACGATACAACAAAACATCCATGACTCTGGCTATCACTGTTATCATTGCCTTGATATCACCATTAATTGAATGACCGGCACATTCTTTCAGCCGTCCGTCAAGGGCTAATGGAAACCCCGGTTCTAGACATAACTCTGCACGTCATCGTGACCCGTGCCTAGGACTATCGAATCTGCCCAGAGTACTTGACTATCAATCATTAGCCTTCAGGGACTATCGAATCTGCCCAACGTACTCTTGCTTTGAGCATGCTAGAACCTTCAACAACGATGAGATCTCAGCCTCCTAGTCATCCTCCTCGACGACTATTTCCATACTAGCTCAAGCGCCTCTCGAGCAAACCATTATCCTCAAACTCGAACCATATCACCGAGTTATCAACATGCTTGGATTGATCCCGTCTGGATTAATCCAAGACTATCTCATATCATGCCTCGCTTCATCACATCCTCGCAAAGCTTCATCTCAACATCATCATCATCGAATCTATGCATAAGAGCTTCATCATCCGCTACATATGCCACGAGCAACTTCTCCAATTCAAGAGCCTTTCCCTTAGCTTTGAATCATCTTCGACCAACTTGTCTAAATCAAATCATCAATCATCTAATTCATAGCAATCAATCAAGTCAAACATTAATCCAAGTAATCAAGCATTCAAATATAAGCTAAATGGACAATTATAACAATAATGGCAATTTCGTAATTAAAGAGTCAAAAGTCTAACAAGCATGAAAACATGAGCAATGTCTCTATAATCTTGATGAATGAACTTGCATAGGTTATCATGTAGTAAAAATGGATGCCAAATCATCATGAACAATGAATCTATATGGATCTACACATATGATTAGGAAAATGCATGGAAATCACTATTTTAACACCAAGTCAAACCAACGATCCGATATACTCCTTTGGATCCGTGTGAGAGATAATCACCACTCACCAAATCACCTAAACAACCCCAAATCAACACACTTCAGATCTGGACAGCGAAGGATCTAGCTCGATCTATCACAAATCCGCTTCAAACGATGAAATCTATCTTCGATGGATGAAGATAAGCTCTTGAATCTTCAACTTGATCTTCGATTTGGATGGATGGAATCACTAGATTAGAGTGGAGAAAAGAAGTGAAGAAGTGTAGAAGTCGAGCTCTCAAAATGGCAGCACTTCGTCGCTTCGAAATCCGGATCCCAAAAAGTGAGAAAAACCCTTCTATTTATAGGCAGATTTTTAGGTCGCTCGCCCTTAGGTCGTCCACGACCTACGACCTACGACCTAAGAAACTCTTTGACCTAACAATGCACACGACCTAACAGACAACTGCAGCTTAGCGCACATACGACTCAACTCCTAGGTCGCTCACGACCTAACACCCAGTGACCTACACTTTAAGCCTTCACGCGACCTAAAACATCACGCGACCTACGACTTAGCAAACACGCGACTTAACACCTAAGTCGTCTACGACTTAAGCCAAAACACACGCGCGCGCGAACCAGGACTCAATGAGTTACGACTCAACAACTCACGCGACCTAACTACTCACGCGACCTACCAACTTATGCGACCTAACAACTTATGCGACCTAACATGCTAACCACTAGGTCGTTAAATACTGGGTTGTTAACTCGCTAACTCTTAGGTCGCTTACCCTATAGGTCGCTCCAATATACTAGGTCGCTACATTCTATAAGCCGTTCACTCGACCTAACTAAAAATCCTTAGGTCGTTGCCGACCTAACTACTAAGTAGCTCCACTCCACTAGGTCGTATACTCCTTAGCTCGCATCTCTCTTAGGTCGCTGCCTTCCCTATAGGTCGCCCAAATACTTAGGTCGTCCACTCGACCTATTCTACCTCACGACCTAAGCTTATCACACGACCTATCTCCTATACGACCTAACTCAATCACAGACTTATGACTTATCTTCCACACGACCTATCCCAATCCCTAGGTCGCCTACGACATAACTTCCTACACGACCTAAGCTATCATACGACCTAACTCCAAAATCCCTAGGTCGCCAACTTCAACTTCCTTAGGTCGCATATCCTTCTTAGGTCGGTCAATTCCTTAAGTCGCTTCCATTCTCTTAAGTCGCTCACAATCTAAATCCTACTCGACTTAAGCTTCGAACGACTTAAACCCTAGACGACTTAACAGCATTATGACCTAATAACAATAGTTTTATGATGTTTCGATTCGTAAAAATACGGGTCGTTACACTATTTCTCAAAAAAAAATTTTGCAAATTTTATTTGTAAAACCCCTTAATATTTTCAAAGTCGAATGCACTTGTCTATACCTCCAAATGCCCATTTCTAACTTCTTTTATGAATTCTAATTCATTTTACGAATTTCTCGTATTTTAACACTTTGGACTTATTCTTCAAGCTCCCAAAATCCCACTATAGGATTTCTCTTCTAAAGTCATACTCGTTTAACAAACTTCGCTTCCAATCTCGAGAGGATTTATAAATAAATTCAATCTTTTAAAGCTATATATATAAAATAAGTATTTTTAAGGAATAGTAGTTTATTTTTAAAATATGTTTAAGTAAAATTTAAAATATCAAAACATTTTAAATTACATCGATAACTCATTTCCAAATCATTTTTAAATAACTAACTAATCTACAAGGTGATTTATAAAATTAGAATTTATATCAATAAATATTAAATATTAGAATAACTAACTTTCCGGAATCCCAAATCTCAATTTAAGTTACATAGTATAGTAATTTAAAAATCCCATTTAAACAATTTTAATCTCTCGATAAAAATCTATTTTAAAAATCCAATATTGCCAATTCCAATTTATAATCCCCCTCGATTTGTATCACATCGGCGATATTTTAATTTTATCACCATTCTCAAATCCAGAAATAGATTTCACTGTTTCTTTCCCAAAGATTTCCATAACTCGATATAAATCCACATCGTAAATCTATATTTCCAATTTATCCACTGACCATCATTTTCCTTATTTATAAACATCGTTTATAAATTTATAAACTCCTTCGAGTTTTACTTGATTATAAAACAAATCTTATTTATAAAATACCATTATATAAGTTCATTTCTTATAAATTCCATTTATACTTCAAATCTATACTTAACATTTATTTTAACTCCTTTTCATATTTCCAGATACCATTTATAAATTCTTTTATATAAGTCATTTTTAAAATCTCCATCTAAAAATTCACAATAGTTAAGTATAACCAAAATCAAATATATTTTTCTAATTCATTTTCTTTAAAATAACTCCAATTCCAATATATATTTTTATATCAAACTCCTTTTAATTCCATAAATTTTAAAAATATATTTATAGTATTTAAATTATCAAAATTCAGGCCAGTGCTACAATAGCACCCAATAATTTCAATCACTACAATAATCTATACCATATTATTTTACACAATTCATATATCACTATATATGAAAAATAACAACATATTTGAGGAATCCAGTTGGATCCCTCCAGCCTATTTCCCTGCATCCACAGATGTTAATACAACATAAAATAATACCAATCCTACTTTGAGGGGGATATCGCGGTATATAGGGTCATCCGCTATTATGCGGGGGGCGTATAGATTCTCATCCGCTATAATGTGCGGGAATATCACTCCAAATACTAATATATATACTACTATATATATATAATATACCATTCAATAGATAGTAATTAATAAATCAACCACACATCCAATATATATTTTTAACTATTTTTATAAAAATAAATCCGATAATCCAAATGAGTGAGAAATTTTCTCACGTTTTTTTTCTCGAAATTGTTAATAGCCCCAATTCCAAATTTATTTGATTGTGTAATATTTTCCACTGCAGATCCATCGTGTCTTTATTCCATGATATTTGAACCTCATATAAGCAAAAAAAAATTGAATTATATAAATTAACAACTACAAATTTTAATCAACCAATTTCTTAATCTAAACCACTTACTGACAAATTTTTTTCCCTTTTGAATTTTTAATAAGTTAAACCATGATTTTCATAAATTAAAAAGGTTTAAATTTACTTACCCTCCTTATTGATCCCACACTATAGCCACACACATGAGCTTACTGAAAAAAACACGACCCTCATCACGACTGCAAAGCCTACTTCCTTTCGTGCTCTGACCATCTGTCGTCGTACGCAATGAACTGCTCCTTCCCCCTGCCATCAACACGCGATTGAACTGCTCCTTCCCCCGCCATCAACACGCGATGGAACTGCTCCTTCCCCCTGCTAACTTCACCTCGCTACACCGCGTGAATCAACGAGAAACCCTAGAATGCAAATGAGCTCAAAACGCGGCCTCACCCATCGTGTGCCGCCCTTGTCTTCCCTCCAAGTCCACGCGTGCTGCCGCGCATCCCAAACCTTGAACTAAGCCATACGTACTCCTTCCTCCCCAAATGCAAATCCATCTCTAATTCCATCGTGAACTCGCCCGAAGTCACACATCTCCTCACGTTGACAACCCTAGGTCGCGTCCTCGAATACTCTCGCGCGGCCGCTCATCTCCAGGCGTTCGAATTTGAATGCCTTCGAAGAATCTCTTATATATATATATATATATATATAATCGAACGAGATAGATTTTTGTTTGAAAGGAGATGATATTCGATTTCGTGAAAAGTGAACAGAATGATAAGAAGAGAGGCACGATTTAAACGGTGAAGGGTGCTGTGTGATTTGAAGGAAAAAGGCAGGACGTGATTTTAAACATGAATAGGCGGCTGACTTGATTTGATTTGATTCCATAGATATATATATATATATATATATATACAGTGAAATCTCGAACTCCTATTGAGGCATGTCGCCAGGCGTTCATAATGTTATACCCCTATTCCGAACGCAATGGAAAAGGTTTCGAGTCCTAATTCGATCATATGGAGGAGATAGCTTTTTGGACCCAATTATTTTATTAAATTTTCGATATAAACTTCAATGCCGTACGATCAAACGATAACTCCAAAGGCAACGAAATTTGAAATCCAATAATAATACGCTATTACGGATCCAATGGAACTAGTTTCGTCGAATTTCGAGACTGTGTACCGGATGGCTATTTTTAACTATCAATTTGAAGAAACTATTTTTAAAATTGAACAAATCACTTTTATATTCAATTTTAACACTTTTAGTATCTTCATTATTATTAATATAAATTTTACAAGCCTTTAAATTATTTTTATCGAGCTTAAAACTCAAGATACAATAATTTAACCAATATTCAATTATAAAATTCAATAATTAAATTATCCAATAAATCGCTATATTTAAATTCTGAATTTGTTTTATAAACAAAAACCCAAATTTCCATATTCAAAATCAATCTATAATTCAAATTCAATATTTAAAACCATTTAAATATTCCAAATCAAACGTCGAAAAATCCGAGTCGTTACATTCCTTCCCCCTTAAAAGAATTTCATCCCCGAAATTGCTAAGGCTGAAAAAAAAATGCTCCAAACCCATTAACTTTCTCAAAACCCACTTAATGAAAATTTGATATTCACTTTTCTAATCTTTTAGTCTTTACCAAACAATTAGTTTTCAATTCTAATTCCAAAAGCCTTTATTTCAATTACAATTCGAAATCAATTTATCGCTATTTTTTTTCTAACACCCTGAATTTCTGAATTTTTTTGGCAGAGTCTTCTTTGTACGGAGGACCTTTTGCAATATGACAAGAGAGATAAATATATATACATCGACCCACACGGCCGAAAAACAAAAATATATATCAATATTTTATAATTTGTGATATTTAATCTGAAAATTTACCTTATTTAGCTTTTAAAGCATTTTCAAGCACAAGTTACTTCCTACGCAATTACGCAACCCAAATCTAGCCTGACAGCCTCCAGGTACCTGTACTTACTCAATTTAAACACATAAGTACTAAAACATGAAATTTAATAACATTTCATTCATTTAAATGGTTAAAACACATAGATTCATAACAATGCATGTTAACACATATTTATAAGCAATTATAAGGTTCCGACACTAATTTAATTACTTCCAATCAATCCATATACTTTCTCATTCGATTCGAAATGGTTTACACCCAATTTTCTTGCATTCAATTCATTTTTATTTCCAACAAACTCATATCCATTTCATATTGATTTAAAAATCAATTTTTTTCACTTCTATTAATTCATAGAATTTTATTTACTTCCGTTTGCATTGAACAACAATTCTTTTATGCAAATTCGGTGCTATTTATTTAATAAAATAGTCCTTTGAGCTTATAACTATTTTAAATTGATTCCAAATTAATTTATATTCAATTCTATTCCATTTCAAATTGATCTTCAATCAATTTACTTACATTTCCTTCATAACCACCTTCATTACTTTCAAATCCATTTTAATTAGCTCGGAAACATTTCATGCTAATTTATTAAACAACCATTTAACAACTTTATTTGAGCTAGGCTTTCATTCAAATGTTAACTTAAGTTAATTTGTTAAATTTCAATTATTTCAACCTTATAACTTAAGTTTATTTCCATTCCAACCAACCTCCATCTCATTTACTAATTAATTAATTAATTAGTTAGTTCATTCATTTTATTCACTTCAATTTTCAATTCCATACTCAATTTCATTCTTGAATTTATTTAATTCGTATCCAAGGCCCATTCAATTTATTTATACTCAAATAGAATTTATTTATAACCCAAGCCGTTGCTATCTCAATCCAATTCTATTTATTCAACGATATTCCCAATTATATTATATTCGCTTACATTTTGTCGAACTTCAATTTATACTCAAGTTCCAATTCCAATATTCACTTTTTAATCCACAATCCAATTTTTATTCAACCAAATTAATATCCATTCTATATTCAATTAAATAATTAATTTTCTAATTAGTTCACTTCAAATTTATAACTCGGTATCTGATTCTTGTCTTAAAAATCACTTCTTTTAAGTTATTTGAGTTCAAATTCATTTTATACTTTAAGTTTGGATTTTATTTCCTTTACCAAAATATCAAACAATTTTATTTTGGGTTTTCCTATTTCACTTTTCAATTTTTTTATAAGTCACACAACTTATCTTTTTTCTCATTTCATAAATTTTATACTCGAGTATATTCATGTTTTATTTTTAACTCGAGATTATACATTTATTTATAGTTTAAATATTCTTTTATTCCAATAATTTCAATTTTTATAAGCCATTTCAATTTATTATTTCACAATTCCAATTCTTCACTTGAATTTTGTGTCATTCAAAATTTTATCCATATGGTTATATAATTACTTCACAAGTCGAAATTTATATTTACTTAAATTTAATATTATTACTAATCCAACCCAATTTTTATAACTTATAGTTATAGAGTTACTTTATAATTCACATTTGCATAATTTAATCCAATTCTATATGATTCAAATCAAACTCACCCTTATATTTACATTTTAATTCCTTTTAACCAACATTTCAAAACCAAACTCGAGTTATTCATACTCAAATTAATTTCACTTCAAACCATTTTATTTTTAATCCATTCAATTTTAATCAAGTAAGAATTCAATTCCAAATTCAATTTTTTTTCACTTCCTTACTTATATTCATATAGCAATTATTATCTCAATTCCAAATAAATTTATTTAACTTCTCTTAAGTTAAATTCAATTCACACAATTCTATTTTAACTTACTTAAGTTAAAATTTATTTCTAAAAACTCAATTTCCATACTTTCCTTTCTTATTAAAATCATTCCCTCTTTAAAAACCCCGTATATATTTTCAATCACTTTGAAATCAAATATATATATACACACACACACACACACACACATGCTCGTTTTGGTTTAACAAACCACTTCGTTCGAATTTCAAAATCAACCTGATTTTTATCCAAAACAATTCCCTCGGAATTCTCAAAACAATCACTTGTTTTCACTGAAAAATCTTCATATCAATTTACTACGGTAGCAATCCGTCACCTAGAAACTCAAAAATGAATACTGATGATGCGGCCGTCATCATCGGAATTATTTTCCAGCGACTAAAGTGAGTTTAGTGCTATATCAAAATCCATTTAAAACTATTTTCTCTTCAAAAATATCTCCAAAATAATATTACTATTATTTAATTTCAAACATTTTGGAAAATACTTCCAAAAATCTCCGAGATATAAAATTTTTAAATTATGGTTTGAATAGATTTTTAGTTTTTTAAACTCATTTGTATAATTCATTCTTATACAATCCAATTTGGTTTTTAATAAACCATTTCCAATTTTATAATCTTGTTTTGGTTATAACATCCAAACACTCCCATATGCTATAATAATTTTTAGAAAATTATTCCTTTTTATATCAAAATATAATTTGGGTAAAATTATTTCATTAACCCACTTCAAAACCATATTGTGTCGGATTACTCTTTTCAAGTGTTTAGAAACTCTTATCGATTTAGCGGCGTCCCACTACTCGACCAGAATTTATATGCCACTCAACCAATAAGTCAAAACAATATTAAACCATTTTATATCCACTAACAAATACGCGCTTATATCTATTAATACACTCAATTCATTCTAGTACCACTGACTCTATCTCGAATGAGTAATCCCCACCAGAGCCAAGGTTCTCGTTTAACCTTCAGCTCTGATACCAAATGTAGCGACCCGCAGTTCCGTACCCTTTGAGTTGATAATAATTCCTCCTCGCTCAACCCAAAGCGTACGAAAGAGCGAATAACTAGGGTAAAGAAGAAGAAAGAGATAGAAGAAAAATAGAACAACATCAACAGAAAACTCACAATCGCAGCGGAACAAAATATAATATATAATAACAGATTTTTATACAAGAGAATCTGTAACTGTTTTATACTTACAATCATCAGAGTACAACAATCGATACATCAAACTGGACAGTTATATAACTTGTTCTTACACAGCGGAAATATAAGCCAAGTACGGAGATACGTCTAAACCCCTCCAGCTTGTCTCCTAAGCTTCATAGCATTATGCCCTGAATCTGTAATACTCGGTCTGACCCGAGCATTATAATAAAATAACACCTGAGTTAGTCTGGAAAACCAGCGTGAGAAAACACACTCAAATTGAATTATTAATGTTATCAAAATCCTTTGAAATCAAAGGTATCTCGTAAGACCGCGTCACACATAAACACGACGGGTTTTTCCCTTACGATAACCAAAACAATTTTTATCAAAATCATCTGATATTATAACAGTGTCTAAGTACAAATACTTATTCAAATAGCTGAAATTGTTACATTAATTAAATTCCAGCATACTAGGCTCTACAAACAAAACCGTAAGCTCGTATTAGAGAATGGATTCCAACGAATGACTGGGCCACTGGGGTACCGTCCATCACAGTACACCTCTAGAACAATGTCCCGAGGACCTCGCCGGGATCCTCTACTATACAAGATCGGCCTACCCCTAACCTGGATTGACCGAATATGTTATCACCCCGGGTGTTCCCACCCTTACCATCGATCGCTTCTTCTTTCATGTATACCCATATCTAAGATAAATAGGTTTCTGAGGACATCTATAAAAGTGATAACATACCCTACTTGGGTGCGACCCACTTAGCCTTGCTGCATCTCCCCTGTTTTAGTCATTCTCGGTTGATGAGGTTCGAGGCTAAGAGTTACCTTTCAAGAACAATTTTACTTAGAATGCTCATCGTCCTCCAATGACGATGTTCTGATAGCATTTGTCCATACAAGTTGCCCTGGGTCTGGACAAATCGAATCACCGTCTTCATCATCTTCACGGTATTCATTCGTTACGTTCAAACCGGATCGAAGTGGTTATCGGATAATTAAATCCGATCTCGGTCCCTTCGAAACGATTAACGAAATTGGCCAATATTGATAGTCAGTTATTTAACCATCAATTTAACATCCATAAGCAATCATTTGGCCTTATTATAATTCTTCCCAAAATATTTACTTTAGAATATCTTTAAAGGATATATATTTAAACCCTTCCAATATATTTTAATAGTGGAAATCAAACTCAAGTTCTTATATCCTTAACAGGATATTTTCAAGTCATTTCAATACTTAGAATATTTTTCTCGCTTCCAATTATAATCCATCCCTTTGAAAATATTTCTATAATTAAGTTCTCGAAGTTAAATATTTTCAAATTCTTTCTGCCGAATACTTAGGAATATTTATAATCATATTCTCTAAGACTTTTATTTCCAATATTCAGGAGGTAGTCCATTTATTTTCTATTTCTCAAAATTCTTTACAACTTTTATTTGTAAAACCCCTTAATATTTTCAAAGTCGAATGCACTTGTCTATACCTCCAAATACCCATTTCTAACTTCTTTTATGAATTCTAATTTATTTTACAAATTTCTCGTATTTTAATACTTTGGACTTATTCTTCAAGCTCCCAAAATCCCACTATAAGATTTCTCTTTTAAAGTCATACTCGTTTAACAAACTTCGCTTCCAATCTCGAGAGGATTTATAAATAAATTCAATCTTTTAAGGCTATATATATAAAATAAGTATTTTTAAGGAATAGTAGTTTATTTGTAAAATATGTTTAAGTAAAATTTAAAATATCAAAACATTTTAAATAACAACGATAACTCATTTCCAAATCATTTTTAAATAACTAATTAATTTACAAAGCTGATTTATAAAATTAGAATTTATTTTAATAAATATTAAATATTAGAATAACTAACTTTCCGGAATCCCAAATCTCAATTTAAGTTACATAGTATAGTAATTTAAAAATCCCATCTAAACAATTTTAATCTCTCGACAAAAATCTATTTTAAAAATCCAATATTGCCAATTCCAATTTATAATCCCCTCGATTTGTATCACATCGACGATATTTTAATTTTATCACCATTCTCAAATCCAGAAATAGATTCCACTATTTCTTTCCCAAAGATTTTCATAACTCGATATAAATCCACATCGTAGATCTATATTTCCAATTTATCCACTGACCATCATTTTCTTATCTATAAACATCGTTTATAAATTTATAAACTCCTTTGAGTTTTACTTGTTTATAAAACAAATCTTATTTATAAAATACCATTATATAATTTCATTTCTTATAAATTCCATTTATACTTCTAATCTATATTTAACATTTATTTTAACTCCTTTTCATATTTCCAGATACCATTTATAAATTCTTTTATATAAGTCATTTTTAAAATCTCCATCTAAAAATTCACAATAGTTAAGTATAACCAAAATCAAATATATTTTTCTAATTCATTTTCTTTAAAATAACTCCAATTCCAATATATATTTTTATATCAAACTCCCTTTAATTCCATAAAATTTAAAAATATATTTATAGTATTTAAATTCTCAAAATTCAGGCCAGTGCTACAATAGCACCCAATAATTTCAATCACTACAATAATCTATACAAGATTATTTTACATAATTCATATATCACTATATATGAAAAATAACAACATATTTGAGGAATCTAGTTGGATCCCTCCAACCTGTTTCCCTACTTCCATAAATGTTAACACAACATAAAATAATACCAATCCCACTTCGAGGGGGATATCGCGGTATATAGGGTCATCCGCTATTATGCGGGGCGTATAGGGTCTCATCCGCTATAATGTGCGGGAATATCACTCCAAATACTAATATATATATATAACTATATATATAACTATATATATATAACTATATATATATATATAATATACCATTCAGCAGATAATAATTAATAAATCAACCAGACATCCAATATTTATTTTTATCTATTTTTATAAAAACAAATCTGATAATCCAAATGAGTGAGAAATTTTCTCACCTTTTTTTTATCTTGAAATTGTTAATAGCCCCAATTCCAAATTTATTTGATTATGTAATATTTTCCACTACGGATCCATCGTGTCTTATTCCATGATTTTTGAACCTCATATAAGCAATTTTTTTTGAATTATATAAATTAACAACTACAAATATTAATCGACTAATTTCTTAATCTAAACCACTTACTGACAAAAAAAATTTCCCTTCTAATTTTTTAATAAGTTAAACCATGATTTTCATAAATTAAAAAGGTTTAAATTTACCTACCCTCCTTACCGATCCCACGCTACAGCCACACACACGAGCTTACTGAAAAAAACACGACCCTCATCACGACTGCAACGCTTACTTCCTTCCGTGCTCCGACCACCTGCCGCCGTACGCAACGAACTGCTCCTTCCCCTGCCATCAACACGCGATTGAACTACTCCTTCCCCGCCATCAACACGTGATTGAACTGCTCCTTCCCCCTGCTAACTTCACCTCGCTACACCTCGTGAAACCATGAGAAACCCTAAAATGCAGATGAGCTCAAAACGCGGCCTCACCCATCGTGCGCCGCCCTTGCCTACCCTCCAAGTCCACGCGTGCCACCGTGCATCCCAAACCTTGAACTAAGCCATACGTACTCCTTCCTCCCCAAATGCGAATCCATCTCCAATTCCATCACAAACTCGCCCGAAGTCACACATCTTCTCACGTTGACAACCCTAGGTCGCGTCCTCGAATACACTCGTGAGGCCGCTCATCTCCAGGCGTTTGAATTTGAATGCCTTTAGAGAATCTCTCTCATTTTTTTATTTATAATCCAACAAGATAGATTTTCGTTTGAAAGGAGATGATATTCGATTTCGTGAAAAATGAACATAACGATAAGAAGAGAGGCACGATTTAAACGGTGGAGGGTGGCGTGTTTTGAACGATTTTAAATAGGACTAATTTGAAGGAAAAAAGGTAGGACATGATTTTAAACGTGAATAGGCGGCTGACTTGATTTGATTTGATTCCATATATATATATATAAATATAATTATATCTCTCGTATTATATATATATATATACAGGGAAATCTGGAACTCCTATTAATGCATGCCGCCAGGCGTTCATAATGTTATACCCCTATTCCGAACGCAATGGAAAAGGTTTCGAGTCCTAATTCGATAGTATATAGGAGATAGCTTTTTGGACCCAATTATTTTACTAAATTTTCGATATAAACTTCAGCACGTTTCTATCCTGTACGATCAAATGATAGCTCCAAAAGCTATGTAATTTGAAATCCAATAATAATACGCTATTATATCCAATGGAACTAGTTTCGTCGAATACAGAGACTATGTCCCGAATGGCTATTTTTAACTGTCAATTTGAACAAACTACTTTTAAAATTGAATAGATCACTTTTATATTCAATTTTAAAACTTTTATTATCTTCATTATTATTAATATAAATTTTACAAGCCTTTAAATTATTTTTATCGGGTTTAAAACTCAAGATACAATAATTTAACCAATATTCAATTATAAAATTCAATAATTAAATTATCCAATAAATCGCTATATTTAAATTCTGAATTTATTTTATAAACAAAAACCCAAATTTCCATATTCAAAATCAATCTATTATTCAAATTCAATATTTAAAACCATTTAAATATTCTAAATCAAACGTCGAAAAATCCAGGTCGTTACATCGCAGCGGTCTCGCCTCCCCATCATGTTGGTTTTGCACGTTAAATCTCGCCCCACCACCACTCTAGATCTAAACTCTATTTCCTCCCTCTGACCACTTCTTAACCCAAGACATCTTTCCGCACTACCGGTTTTTCCTCGCACTATTATGGTCTCAACCCTCAAGAGGCCACTTGGCTGGACCGGAATGAGTAGAAGGTTTCGTCGCTTTTGGGCTTGAAGAGCTATTTGTCGCGGTAGGATTTGTACCGATCCTCTGCTTCAAGACCTTTGAGCAGGAATGTTACCCGTGCTGCATCTGCCTTTTCGATATCATGTTGCATAGAATTTCAATGAAGGCTACAGTTTGATTCGTCCAGAGGTGAAGTGTGTCTTGCTTGAGCTAAATAATAATGATCTTGCTGAGATTTTGAAGGTTACCACAAAGGATGATGATTTTAATGTGACTGACTCAAAGATTTTGTAGCAGATCTTTATCCAGCACGTCGGTTGTAGGAAGATGAATATTCCACATCTGACTACCCGTCAGATTATGCGCATCATTCAACATAACGTCATCCCTAAGATGGGAAGTTACGATCGGATTTATCCCATGGTATGAAAGACCACTTATACTAGTATTGGCGGCATCAGTGTCAATTGGACCTGCGCCATTATGATGCAATTTGTCGATCAAGGATTAACACTCCACAGAGTCATTTTTTGCATTTTCACCTATCCACTCTCGTCTTTAGGTAATACGGATGAACCTCCATGAAGAGGTGTTTTAGTAGAAGGTTCCTTCTACCATCATTAGATCCTTCCTTGGGAAGATGGCAACTCTGAAGCCATCAGCAACACCAGGAGCGTCGGCGGCACGAGATTGGGTATATAATCGCCATGTTACGACCATTTAAGGGTCGCGGCAATGGATCGAGCTCCAGCCGGAGAGCATGACATCTCATAGTCTGTAGGCATTATTTTAGGATTTTTGGTGTTGTTGTCTTTTCCCTTCTAGCATTTGTTTTTTTCTTTTAGGTTGTTTGGGTTGCAACCGTTAGTTGTCTCCTGTAAAAGGCACGCATGATATTATGAGTTTCTATTTATTTACTTTGTTATTATTTCTGGACATGCAAACCGCTCCCTTATATGCATAGTGAAAAAACAGTATAAATATGGAAATCTCATAAAAGACACTTAGCTAACAGTAAATGCAATATAGGACTGGAAGTTTAAAATAGTTGGAAAATTTTACTGAAGGACATGCTAAAGTTGTTTTGGTATCACAGGTCATTGCTCATGTTCCTTAAAAGCTAAAAAATTTAGGTAATTGGGCATGATGACATTTTTAAATAAAATGTAAAGTTTGATGAGTAAAGGTTAGCTATAGAATTTTAGAATTTGGTTTATACGTTTAGCGCATAACCGACTTTTGACTACGCTGAAATTGTGGCTTAATTTATCAAAAGTTTTAAAAAGGAACTATTTTGAAAGCTTCTCTTTTGGGAAAAAATAGTTTTAGGTTAAAGTTATTTTTGGCTCTTAAATTATTTTTAGAATTTTTGTCCAAAAATTTGATTTCAAGAAAAATTGTACATCTAAATATTTTAGGACTTTATTTTTCAAATGACATACAAATTAGGAAAATGAGAAAGATTTGATTTTGAAGGCCACATGTTAAGCGTAGTGAAGGCAAATAGAGTTAGAATTTGCGGATTTAATGGTGTATTTGGATCGACGATGCGATAAATGCAAGGGAAAATCTGTTTTAGCCTTGGAATTTCTATATCCATACCATGTCGACGACGCATGCGAGTCTACTTTTAGACTTAATTCCATTTTAGAGCTTGAAATAAGCCTACTTATGCGTTTTGTGTATGGAAAATCTAAAGTAAATCTAGGGCAGCGAAGAAATTTCTACTATACTATGGGAATAGGAAGAATATAGAATGGTAAGAATGTTAAATTCTCCACCTAAATTCTTTTATCCAACATAGGAGTAAAGTTTAGGAAGCGATTTTTCGATGCATTAGATTATTGGATTGTAGGAAGTGGATGTTGTTGCTTCATACTTCTATTTGTTGGAGTATTGGGGTTTTGCTTGAAAAGATTTTTCACAAAAAGAAGATGCATACATATACAATTGCTAGCATATATATATACGGTGCTTACATCATGTTTTCAAAAATATTTTCAAAAGAAATGCATTCATATAGGAGGATCCTATTTAGAATCATTATGCATACATATTTTTTATGTGGTGATACGACAATACACTATACACTTGTGCACGTTGGTTGCAAAATTGGTTGCACACTCATTGGTTGTGTAATTTAGGATAGTAAGGAGCCAAAACCATGACTTAGTCATTAGTGAAATTTCAGGGACAAAATTCTTTTTAAGGGGGGAATAATGTAATACTCCGTAATTTGGCGTTAGTTAATTAATTTAGCTCCTAAATGGGAATTTGTGCAAATGATGGAATTTGACAATAAAACTCACCTCATTTGCATTCGTGGCAAAATTCTGAGCAACTTTTATATTTGGAGTTTTACGATCGGAGTTCAAATGAAGAAGTTACGGACAAAAACGAATTCGGAACGTGAATACTTAAAATAAGAAAATTAACTAAAATCGCTTGGACCCATAGATCAACCGCCATGTATAAGTGGTCGACAGGGGACGGTCAATCCTTAGGTAGGGGGTGGTCGACCCGTCTTTATGTGGCAGTTCTAGTAACCCTAGGCCCAATGACCCGGATTTATTATATTTTGATCTAACGATTTTGGTTGATTCTAGCGCCTATAAATACATGCATAACCCTTCCTTCTCTTCTCATATTTTTATAAATAGAGCAATGAAGCTCTGCCATTTCTTCTTCTTCACTTTCTGTCTAAATTATAAAAATAAGATATTTATATCTATATTCATAAAAACTAGAGAAGAATAGAAATCTAATAAAAATGAGAAGAGAAGAGAATCAATTATACGGTATTTGTGTTAATTTTTATATATTTGTATATTTGCATCTATTTTCTCCCCCAATCCCAAATCTCTTTTAAGAGCTATAATTCTAATATATGTATATATCCTTTTATACATATTTCTTAGATTAAAATGGATTTGAAGATGAATCAAAGGTTCTACTTTAGATCTGGAGATTTGGATCGTTTTTAAAAGGTGAGTGAGAAATTTTATATATTGTTTATGATTTTAAACATATTTCTTTGGCATACGTTTGACTTTTATACCTAAATCAATTTTATTTATGAATTTTAGGCTTAAATTAGTGTAGAAAACTATTGCCTACATATTCTTGTTTTAGATCTAATTTGAAATATGTTTACATCTAGATCTAAAATCAGTCCCAAATATTTTAGAATTCGAATTTTGTATATTTTTATTTCGGATCTGTGCTTGGGTGTAAAATAGGATTTTTGAATTATTGCCTAACTTGTTATATGTTGTAGATTTTCAGTAGTTTAATTTGTGGGAAGAACATACGTTTGATTTTTATAAATCTGTTTACTTTTTTCCACTTTTCATTCAAAACGACGATGTTTGATTTAAGAAGGAATAAGAAATTATCCATTCCTTGTAATTTCAAATGGAGTCAATATTTCCTTTTTGTGTTAAACCAATTTATGAAGTCACAGTGGAAAATATTTCTAAGGAATTTGATTCTAGCAAATTAAATATGGATAGCATATTCTAGTTACATATTTATGACTAGAATATATTTGGTTTCGAATAGGTAGTTTTAGCGGGCAGTTTATACGTATTTATTGCGTTAATAAAGAAGAATAGCATTTATTCGTGCGTTATTTATGCATAACGTTCATTGGTTATTATTATATCTAGGAAAGCGGATAGTTAGAATTAGAGAAGGTAGCATATTAATGGGAAATAAATTAACAAAACCTATTAATTAATTAATAGGAAATGAAAGATAGTAATATAAATTAATGGGCAATTAATGAGAAATAATGGATAGTATTAAATTAAAGGTTACAATTAATAGAGACAAATGGATTAATGGGACTGATAAAAATGGAATAGATATAAAAAATGTTATTAATTTAAAATTAGTAATCATACATAAATGTCTAAGGAAATGTCCATTAGGATTTTATGGACAAATTGACATTTATGAGCATTAAAAAGGGATTTATGGGTAGATAAGTATTTATGTTAAATCTTACTTCCTTAAATAAAAGAGAATTAGTAAGCTAAGTCCAATGTCAACCTAAGATAGTATAAGTAAAGACTTAGGATGGTTAATTGGACTTAGTCGATTAGTGATGCGAGCTCAGTAGAGTCACTCGATGGAAGACTTTCCTTCACTTTGAGGCTACCAACAGTCGAATGCACTTACTACCGATGTGAGGTTTCACTAATCCTAGGACCTGTGACGACGATGAGAGATTGGACTTTCTTTTTTAATTAGAAAGTATTAAATGGTCCAAATCTGGAATTAGAAAGCGGTGAGGGATATCTCTAAAAAAAGTTTACTTCGGTGTCGAGGTATTAAATAGCTATCTTAGGGCCCGGATCCCTACCGAAAGAAGTAATCTAATGAGATTCCATATTTATAACAATGATATAAGATATCTCAGGAGAGGTTCGCTTCAGGGTCTGAGGTATTAAGCGACTGTAAGCTTTGCCTCTTTCCTATAAAAGAGTTATTAAGTAGCACCATGAGATTTCCAAGCAATGTCAGCTAGAAGTACCAGTGAGGAGTCCGCCTTAAGGTTAGGTATTAAATGGCAAAGGCCTACATATAAATAGTTGTTAAATGGTCAGAGGCCTGCCTAGCCCTTATTAATAAGGTATTAAGTGGCTTGGGTACGATCTCTCACATTGCTAAGACTTTAATAATGATAGATGTGCTAGTGGTATGACTATCATAAATTATAAGGTCATATATAGTGGTCAAAGGTCTCTAAAGTTATGACCAATAGACCAATAATGATGATGCTAGAAGTCCACCTTGGGAATAGGTCTTAAATGACGGAGTCTATCTCAACTGAGGTCTTATATGGCAAAGTCTGCCTATTTCTCTTTTAAAAGTATTATGTGGTGATAGTAAAAGCCCGCTTCATATTTAGAGGTATCAAGTGGCTAATGAACTTGGAAGTATTGGGTGGTTAATAAGACTTCGTCGGCATTTTGTACCTTGGAAATGGGTAGGTAAGTAATTGTGTGTACAGTACAAGGTTAGATTATATTTGCTAACCTTAATAGCCATAACAATTAAATGGAAACCGATCGATATAAATCTATGTTACAGACAGTTTATAGATTTTACAGTCACCATAATGTTGTTCTGACCACCTCCTCATTACAACCCACATGATAGATATAGAAAAACAAATTACTGGAGCTGGACGTGTTTTGTTGTTAGAGAAGCCTTCTTTTCTCTCATGCTCGATGCTGATGTGATAATCTGTTATCCAAGGAATACTATTAATTCCAAGGTAGTAATCATAGTCAGCATTCTTATCATATTATTGTTTATGCTGTGAGTTTAGATTTCTATCAATCTCTTATAATTCTCATGCTTATTTGCAGATACTAAATCCAACGATCTGTGCTTTGATGGACTTGGGTTTCGATTTTTGTCAAAATTTAGGCCCATTAAGGTACGGGTGGTAATAGTTTCCTTAATCGAAATTGGTTTAAAATAAAAGTTATTTTGAGTAATAATTTAATAAATGAAATTTCTAAAACTCTTGGATAGAAAAGAGATAATTTAACTCAAGTTTTTAAATGGGTTAAATTGGATAGGAAGGTTTTAATAAACATTGTTTTATAAAAACCGTAGTTTTGTTGAAACATCTAAGTCAGATAAACTATTTGATGTTATTGGACCGACTAATAAATATATTTACCTTATAGATGTCTAAGGAAAGTAGACTTTGGGATTGGGTTTGGATACTAGCATCCTACTCTTTCTAGCTGCTTACCGGACCGGATAAGTAAAAAGGTCGGGGTAGTCGACTCAATTTTAAGATCCATATTTTGTTTGAGCCTCCATTTGAATTTTAAAAAATAAATTAAAATTGACATTTTGTATATACTCTTACGATGTAGAGGAATATTATACAAGTGAATAAATTGGAGTAAGTTTTTATTTGATGTTTTATAAAGAAATATCTTTATAAAATATTTATAAACTTAAGTTGAAGATTTATGAAATGATTCATAAATAATTTTAATATTGAATGAGATACTAGAAATAAAATTGAAAGAGATTCAGAAAGAGATCGGTGTAATTAAGAAATCAATCGGATTATGTACGTAAGTTGTACGTAAATCATTTTATTTGCATGGTTCTTGATCTTAGTGATCAGATCAAATATTGCATATGGATTATTTATGTACATCATATGGGCTTAAGTATATTAATATGCTAGGTTTTGTTGTGTGGCTTAGGAAAGTTTGGGTAGTGACCTTCAATTTTGTTCTAAGGTAACTTAGATAATCTTCTAAGCAATAACCAAAGGCTGATGAGCTGGTATGCTTAGAAAATTATCGATACCCTTAGACAATCGAGAAAGTTGTGAACCTAAGCAATATTCTAAATATTGTTTGTTAAGTCATTTAACATTTTAAATAATGTTAAGTGTTAGTTTATTCCTTTATAGAATTTTATTTGATTAATAGTGTGATATAAACTACGATTATAAAGTAGTTGTTTATTAGGATTTAAATCCCGGTGCTTTTGAAAAGTGATTTCGAAAGAATTTATAAAAGAAATAATAATATTATTTTGAGAACTTTGGTGAAGTATTATTATTTCAGAATGTTTGAAGAAGGTTTTTGTCAAGTGATTTTTCAAATATTTTGTTTTGATTAAAGTTGGGCGATTGGGAAATTTCCGATTTAGAATACTCGCTAGTTATATTTGTTTTTTCTAGTTGTTGTTTTAGAAGGAACTAGAATATCACTGGATGCTCCATGTTGTTTTGATTTTAGAGTTATACCATGCTTCGGTAGGAGGAGCCCCTTTCTTGTCATAATTGATTTTGGTTCTGATTTATTCTCTTTGGAGGAATTTGAAAAGATATTTTGAATATAAAAACCTGGGCATTTAGTCCTAAAGCTATCTTTAGTAGCATCATTATTATAAGTTGCATTATATTGACTTATTGCATATGTTTGTTATTGCTAGTGTACTGCTCTTTTGTCAACATGAGAATAGTAAGAGACTACTATTTGATTTCTTGTGCACCTGCATTTGCATTGAGATAGTAAGTTTTTTGCAAAATAAAAATCAAATGCAAAAGAGGCACGTAGTAGATTTAGAAAATGAAAATTGATTGATGATTTTATGCCCCAGATATGGGAGGCCACTTGGCTTGTGTTTTCTTTTATAGATCTGGGCCAGTTGTGGTGAGTTATAGTTTTTCCGAATCAGCCGCGCAAAGGTGGTGCTACCGAAATTTTCCGTAACATTTGGGACTTTAAAAACATTTAATAACACCTTTCAACTAATTGATTGTGAAAGCGTAAGGGTTTGGAGAAATTTTCTTCCTTTGGGAATTTCGGAGACGAAATTCTTTTAAAGGGGAGAATGTAACATCCTGTAATTTTATCTCTTTGATTTTGGAATATTTAATTAATTTTAAAAATTTAAGTAATTGATGTTTGGAAATTTAAATAACTTATATTCAAATATAGGGATTGTTTAAATATTTGAGTTGTGAGTTAAATATTAATTATATGGATTTAATAGCCTTATTTAACTGCTTTTAATTAATAAATAAAAATAGTGAACTCATTCTATAAATTTATTTACAATAATAAACGGTTCGAATAAATAACAAGGAAATCGATTATTGATAAAACGACTTGATTTTTATTGTAGTATTTTTAATTTAATTTACAGAATTTTTCCATAAATTTTAATTTGGAAAATATTTAAATTGTCGTTTGGTATTTTTGACAAACGATGGTATTTTTGTTATTTTACAAAATAAGTTAATCAGTGTATTTTATAATTGTTTTGGAATCGTGTTACATTTTGGTGCACGGTCGTATTCTTATTTCTATTGTTCATATTTTGTACGCGAACAGAATATTATGTAGCAAAATACCGCAAAATCTCCTTTTTCAAACTATTTTCAAATCAAATCAAATTCAAAATTTTCAACTATGATGATTTGATGTGTTGCTTTACTTGAGTGTGAAGTAAGGAAATACGTTTTGTTATAAAAGCAAACAAGTTCAACACTTAACAAAAAAGTATGCTTTCAACTTTCCCTCTTTCATCTTTATTTCCCTCCCAGTAAACCAAAACAAGAAAATAAAAATGGCAGCAAGCTTATAAATCAAAGTCAAAGAAAGTACTCCACTAAAAATTATAAAACAAGTTTCTGGGAGATCGTAGTGAGGAGTTCTACGAATCTATATTTGTTTTGTGATGTGCGATGAGGTTTGTCGTGATCGACAGTTTTAGAGTCAAAACTAGGGCTTCGATTTTATGGAGTTGTAGGCGATTTTAGGGGATGGCGTTGGTTGCGGTAGGTCTCTTGGGTAGAGTAGCATCGTCGGCCAGATTTTGGTGAGGAGCGGTTACTTTTGGTGAATCGTGACTTCGGCCATGTCGCACTTGTAATGCCCCTGAATTTTAATTAACATTATTCGGGATATTTAATTAGATAAATTAAATAGAATAATGTGAATAATTAGGGAGATGAGATTAATAAATCCAATGGTCGTGTCTTAATGAATGAACTAAAATAAGACTTAACTAAATTTAGAAGGAAGAATTTTCCTATGGGGTAAACTTGGAAATGGGGCTACATTTCTTAGTATATATCTCTCCCTCCACCTTAATAAACTTTCACTTTCTCATTCATAACTCCTTACCAACTTTCGCCCGGCCATTAAAAGCTTCAAGAAGAATATAAATTGAAGATAAAAGATAAGGAATTAAAGCTAGGAAATTATCTCATTCTCCAATCAACAAATCAAGGTGAATAACCATGTTTATCATCTCATTGTTCTCTGTTTGGATCGGCTATGAGTTATACCTGATTCATGTTTGTGTTTTGGTTAGGATATAACCATTAAAAACCTTTGTTTGGATAAGACGTAGGTGTTTTAAACGTTAATGGGCTAATTAACATGCTTTATTCGGTTTTGGTTAAATTCCGAATTGTTTTGATCTTCATATGCTTTGAAATTTTAATATATTGAAGGGAACATTAATTGATTTTCTGGAATTTTTCCAGAAATTTTCATGATGTTTTAATAGTTATATAAAATTGTTTAAGGAATGAGACTTAAATTTTTTGTATAATTATAAAGGAGAAAATGGCTTTTTTCAAATTTATTCAAATTTCCAAATAAGGAAAGTCGGCAGCAATTTTTGAATATAAAATTCTGGTTACCAATCAAATTTAGACAAACAAGGTAGGTGGGGTACAAAAGAACTGTTTAAAGTATAATTTTCACTATTTCAACTCTTTCGGCAAGAGCTTCCGCCTCCATTCCAAACCTTTCGACTAGGTCAAAAATCAATGAACATGGTATCAGGCGACTGGTTCATAGTGAATTGAAAGGGGTTGAAAGGTTTAGGGATGAAAGGTTAGAGCTTTGGAGATGAAACTTTGTTTTGGTTTTAAAGAAAATACACCTGCTAGCTTTCGACAAAGAGCTTTCAACATTGTCAAATGGTTTAAAAGAAAAAGGCTTAGATTAGTTTGCTTTCTTGTTTTAAATGAAACCTTTCAACAAAGTCGAAAGGTTAGCTTTCGACAGGGTCGGAAGCATAGTTGCCGCTTCCAAACCTTTCGACATAGATGGAGTCAAGGGTTATTTTTGTTTTCTAAAACTTGCCGTCTCTCTCCATTGTTTTCAAAGGGTTGGTTCAAACACTAACACTTCATTGTTTTTGATGGTTTCAAAAGGTTTTAGGTTTTGAAGGGTTTACCTTCAATGACTTCGAAAGGTTTTGAGTTTCAATGATTTTGAAAGGTTTATAAATGGTTTTATAAGGGGGATACCCCAGGCTTTCGACAAAGTCGAAAGGTAGAACCTTTCGACTAGGTTGAAAAGAAACCTTCCGACAAGGTCGAAAGGCAGGACCTTTCGACAAGATCGAAAGGTATGATTTTACGATGCTTTCAAAAGGAAGGCTTTCGAAGGGGCTAACTTCGGATGTTTATTTGCTTTCGAATGGGGCTTCATTCAAAGGGGTTCAAAGGGCTGTTTTTAGCCATTTTTCTTAAGTAAAGTTTTGCTAATTTGAAGGGGGTACTTCGAAGGGTTATAACATAAAATACTTATCTTGGTTTGAATATGTAAAGGGGATACTTATATAAATTGGATGTTATTAAACCTTGGAGACACCAGGGTGAGTTTAATGTTTTTGATACATAGTTTGGGGTTACAAACAGAAATATGCTTTCGAAAATAAATATTGGGGCTATCAATATGTTTTTATTTAATTTAACCTAATTGGGGCTACCAATTAGAATAAGTTAAACATGTGGGATACATGGAAAAAATAAATATTCATGGGGATCATGAATAATCATGGGGATCATGATATTTTAATTGGCCAAGTGTTGGGTTCTTGGTTAACCTAGGAAAACCATGGAATGTGTGGTGGATAACCCACATCAAATTTCTAAAGTAAAGAATGTTTTGCCAGAGGTGGTTAGCCTCGGGATTTGCACCCAAGGGTTCATAGTCATCCTAGGAAAACTATGGAGTGTGCGGTGGATAGCCTACACCAACTTTTATAAAACAATGTACGATGGATAATCTGCATTTATTTTGATGAATTTGGGATGGATAGTCCTATTTAAGTTTTGACGGATAGTCATTTTAAAGATTTTAAAGGGGAACTCTAATAAATGGATTTTAGATGGGAAATCTAATAAATTGCTTTTAGAAGAGATATTTAAATGAATGGGTAGATGGGATATCCAATATATATATATGTTTTATGGCTTTATTTCATATTATGTTAAGACTGATCATTTTGGGTGCAGGAGCATAGTAAATGATTTGCATGTTTTGTTTTGGATACTAGTGTGGGGAAAACATGTTCCCCTAAACGGCGTGGTCTCACTAGATATCTATTTATGATAAGAGATGATAGGGGATTATTCATACCAGACTTATTATCTGACTCGAAGTTTGTATTCCTCCACAAACTCTCGGGTACTCAAAATTAATTTGAGTAGTCTGAGAGTGGAAAACTTTCAGGTTTTTGGACGAATTAGCTTCCGGAGATGTGCATGGGGCAGTGTTAGCTATATAGGAGTTATTTTGTGTTTTCCGTTGTGATGTACTAAGAACTGTAAAGTTCATATTTATTAGTTCTCTGATCATCATAAGGGGACATCTTCATATATCGCTCTTATCGTATTTTGTACATGTATATGTGATCTGAACGTGGTTAACGTCTGGGATTATGTAATTAAATCTTAAATTGAAATTCATAAGAAATGAGAAATTCTGTTTTGTTGAAGTTTAATTTTATTTATATTCTTTTTTTTTCGTGTTGCTAATAGTTTCAAGATTCCGATTTCGATCACTCAAAAATAACACCTATGGATGACTACAACATCCGTAGAAGTTAGTTTTAAGCCTCCGGAAGCGGGATGTTACAGCATTCGAGCTCCCTAGGTCGCATTTTGACCGAGGGCGGCGGAGCATGGATGATCAGGTCAGTTGCGTAGTGCTCGCAAAGGGAGAGATGGTGGTGAAGTCAGTTTGGGGTTTCATGGAGCATGGAGTGAGAAACCGTGTGCGTGCACATTTGGCTTCATTGTGATCGTGTATAGAGGATTGAGTAAATAGGCATTGAAGAGGAAGGGTTTATGTTACATAATTAGTTTAAGTGGATAATTAATTTAGTTAATTAATGAATTTATTAAATCGAATTCTTATAAATTCAATATCTTTCTCAAATGAGGTGGAATTCGGACGCGGTCAGTTGCGTTGGACTCGTATCGACAACGTTATCAACGCGCTGAAACTGGTTTCCTTGAATTTGGATTTAGTTAAATTTTGGGCTAAAATTGAACGTGATCGAACTGAAACGTGAAAGCGTCAACTGGAATTCCAGTGAGTTTACTCACCTCCAAAATAAATTATATGATATCAGTGTTGCTATAGATTATGGTTGAATACGTGGATGATAGTTTATATTATTGTTTGAATGTTTGTTTGGATTTAAATTCCCGCTTGAAAAGCAGATTGCATAAATAAATATTGTGTTGTAGGTAACAAAAACAGAAGGAAAGGTGAAGTGTATACGTATTGAACAGGTCGCTACAGAACACTTCGAAAATTCACATTTATCTGTGTGATTACAAGGGACTTTTGTAGAGAGACCCTAAGGGGTTTCTCGACAATATTAATTTACTTATATTCTGATATTGCTAATACTGTTGTTTGGCTGAAATATTTGTGACATGTTGTTTGATTTTTTGCAAGTGTCGTTATAGTGATTATTGTTATACCATCACTTATGAAATATCACCTCCTTAAACCCTTGTGTGTTGAACTTGAGGTTGTGTTTTTACAAAATAAATGTTTGGTCGTTTTTTTGCACTTCGAAAATTATTTAAATTATATTTTCATGTATTTTTAGAAATTTGAAAATCTAGGATAAGTGTTGATTAAAATTTATAAAAGGAGTTATAAATTTAATTAATTATCTTTTGAAATAATTAACGTTGTTTTAAATTTATAAAGAGTTTATAAAATTTGATTAATTATCCTTTGTGATATTTAATGCCATTTTAAATCTATAAAAGATCATAAATTTGATTCATTATCTTTCGGGATAATAGATGGTTTTTACATTCTTTTAAATTTATAAAGATTATTTACCTTAAATATTTTTTAAATTATTTTCAAATGGGTTGGTAAGGATTGTATAATTATTTGAAAAGAATTTGAGGGTTTAAATATATTTAAGAAATTATTCCATCTTATGTACTCTCCCCTAGATCCGGGAATAGCGACATGAACTAAATGTCCTATCCAAGCCAAGGAGCTTACTCCAAAAAGTCCTGACAAATGATGATTGAGACGAGATTCGACATTTTTGAACCAGGAAACACTCGGTTTCCATTTAGGTTATAGTAGAAAGAAATAACAAAAAAAAGATGATTATTATTTAATTAAAATAAAGTTAATAAGTTTATTAATGATGTTTAAAGTTAATTAACTAATTTAATAAAAGTGTTTTAAAGATTAATTAACCGATTTAATAAAAGTGTTTTAAAGATTAATTAACAAATTTAATAAAAGTTATTAAAGTTAATTAACTAATTGAATAAAGGAATTTAAAGTTAGTTTATTTATTTATTAAAGGAGTTATAAGTTTGATTAATTGGCTCTTGGGATAATTAATGTGGTTTAAAATTTATAAAAGAATTATAACAATTGTCTTTTAGGATGATTAACATTGTTTTAAATTTAAAAAACATTTTAATAGATTTATTATCTTCTAGGATAATAAATGTTGTTTGAAATTTATAAATGATAGTTTATTATTGAGAAAATCCTTTAAAAGGAATTGTTTTTAAAAATAAAGCTAAATGTAAATTGTTTGGGGCTTATAATAAACAGTGTTTTGATAACATTTGTTTTTGACCCTTCATTTAATACACTTAAGAATATAATTTGTTCTTTAAAAAGAATATTTTAAAGAGTGTTTTAAAGTGTTTTACAAATATTTGTGATGTGAAAACCAAGTAGAAGTTCAGTTTTAAAAGTTTAAAAGTTTGATTCGGTTATGGAAAGGATAAGAAATTTAATTTCTATAAACGATATCGCTTATATGGAAAGGATTTAGTCATACTCTTGGCATTAAACGTCAAGGTATGGAAACTCGTTTCTATCTCGAAGGTTAAAAATGTCATCAAGGCAATGCCTAGAGGTAACACTATCTTAACTTACATGGCTTCTTTTTCAACCGAAGGATAGTACAAGTTTGAAATCGACAAGTAGTGGTAAGGGTATGGGATTTAATTTTCATATACGATCATTTTGATTATTCCCGATAGTTGATTTATTGACTATTGATTTAGCTTTTTTCCTTGTGTATCCTTAATCTAAGCCGATTTGTTGCTCATTTTGAGCATTGATATCCTTTGTCGTAAATGACTAAAACCAAAGAGTGAGTGGAAGCCAAGCTATGTGAGGTTGCTCCCATTAGGGTATCTTCATGTTACGACCCACCTTTTCCATGCAGTTTAAGCAGCAAATCAACCACACATGATCTACTCAAATTGAACGGAAAGGCGAATAGTTAGTGGAAAGAAAGAAAAACAAGAAGAAAAACTAAATGACACAGAATCTCACAGCGGAACGAATAATCTATAATATAAAACAAATCTTTACATAAAACAAACTGTAATATAAGTACATACAAACATCAATCAGAGTATATTAACCTATTTCAGCCCGGATAATTATAACAACTTATCCTCACAATTGCTGATAAATACAACAATGATGCAACGAAAAAATAACCACGTACATGAATACATCTCTAGGCCTCCATCTCGTCTCCTGAAGCTCCAAAACATCCAACTAAACCTGGAAACATGCTTGGTCTGACTCGATCATTATAGGAAAACAACGCCCGGGTCAGTTTGGTAAAACCAGCGTGAGAAACACAATCAAATGGATTCTTATAATTTAAATAAACCTTTTTGAAACAAAGGTACTTCATAAGACCACGCCGCACATAAACACAGACGGTAAAATTCTGGGACGTTACACTCTTCTCCCTTAAAAGAATTTCGTCCCCGAAATTGTGCCACACCCTAATTCCCAAAAACACTTAATCTTAGATCATTTCTATGTAAATCTGATTTGATTATTCACTCCAATACATAACTTCACTTCCGAACTAGTATCGCTCACCTAACTTCCTAGTGCGGACTTTGATCAAGCCTCTTAATTAGAAACCTCTGTTCTCCATGCATAACCATAAACTATGATAGGCAATTTTGGTCCATATAAGAACCCTCACCAACACTCGCCATCAAAAATCAAGTGATAAATCCTTACTCGGAATGGTGTAAAACACATCTAGTCATATACTCGAATCTAGGATGGAGAACTATGTGAGAAGGAGAAATGATCCTCGTACAACCTACGTACTGATCTAACGATTCTTACTATCTAACTACTTTTTACCCTTCCACCATGCTTCATAAGAATCAATTTTTAAATTTATTAACTTATATAATACTCTTCTACATCCTAAGGGTATATACAAACATCTGATTTTTAATTCTATTTACTTCTAGCTGTTAGATGCAGACCAAAAATAATTTGGGTCTTGAAACTAAGTCGACCAAATCAACCTATTTACCCTAATTGGTTTGGTAAGTAGCTAAGAAGAGTAGGATTCCGGTATCCAAACTCCATCCTAGGTTATACTTTATCTTAAACACTACTAAGGTAAAAATGTCAATTAGCCGGCGTAATAACATCAAATAATTCTTCACATCCTAAATGTTAAAATCAAAAGACACAGTTTAAATAAACATAGTTTATCAAATCCCCTTATTAAATTTAACCTAATTAAAACTTCATTTATTAATCCACCTTCAAAATATATTTTAATTTTGAAAACTCTTCCTTTTAAAGGATCCAAGAAAACAATACCCAGGTTTTATTTCAAAAACCTTTTGAAAACTTACATACTCCTTTACTAAGAAGGGCAATACTCAAGAGAAGTGTTTGCCATCCGAACACATCTCTTACCTATTTTTAGTCATTTCAAAGACACTCGAACTAGTTAATAAAAATATTTCTTCTTGGAACAATACTATTTATAGACAAATAGTTTTTAGCAAAATCATCCACTTGCTTTGGATTCATTCGGATTTGAACTTGTTTCGATTCGTACAATGACAAAGAGAATAATTTACCAAGTGCATTATCCTATCTGCCTAAACAAACATTCGATTATCACTTAGAAGATTATTCTGATCATCACAAAACTTATTCCCGAACTATCCAAAGAAAACCCTACTCTCAAACTTTATTTTGAAATATCTATATCTTAAAATATCTTTAAGAAAGATTACTACTATTTTCCAAAATCATATGGAATTTATCAAAGCCATCAGGATTTAACATTCTCAAAACCCTTTTCATTTTTAAAACATGTTTAATAGTTCTGATTTGTAAAATCTTCTCTCTTAATTCATTTTATAAAACTACCTGAAGATTTCCTTTTAATAAACACATTTATTAAAAATAAATTTTTAACCCTACATATCGTCGAACGTCTTATGGTCAAATTGTGTAACTTAATTCACAAGGTGTTCAATTCAATGTTCCTACAAATTCTATCTACCCAACCTATAATGGAAAAAGGAAATCTATTATTAAATCTAACAATAGTCAATGTTCAAAATTGGACGAGCATGACTAGTTAAACCCTAAATGCTAATAATTTAAATATTATTAACTTCTAACCCATTCTCCTCATAGATACTACATAGATTTTGAAAATTATCCTTCTTTATATATAGAAAATATATTCCTAGGTAAAATTCTTTCATTTACCAATCTAAAACAATATTGTATCTATTTTACTTGTTCAAGTGTTTAGAAATCCCTATCGATAACGTTGATTAGGCGCATCGACCAGAATTCTTTAGCTACTCAACAGGTGAAACAACACAATATAAAACAATTTTTTCACTAACAAATACACACACACAGATATATATATATACACATATACATATATATATATATATATATATATATATATATATATATTACACTCAGACTCATTCTACGGCACTACTGACCCTATCTATAATGAGTTTACACCACCAAAGCCTAAGGGTTCACTTAACCTAAGCTCTGATACCAAATGTAACGAACCGCCTTTCTTACTCCGAAAGACGAGCCATTAAGGGTAAAAGAAAACGAAAGATAAGATAGAAGAGAAGAAACTAACAACATAGAATCTCACAATGCAACGGAACAATATATATTACTCAACATAATATATTACAAAGTCACTTCAAAAATGTTACATCAGAGTCATTCTAATAAATTCTAACCTAGGATAGTTATAACAGCCTGTCGCTACCTAACATATACAATATACATAAAATACAGTGGAAAACAAGGTGATAACTAGCTATCGATGAAGCCACCTACTCTAAGATCCTTCAAGATGAATCTGCGGAAAAACCCGAACTACTTGGCTACCCATTCAAATTTTAGCACCCAAGAGTTTAGGAAAAGGGAAAATAAACTCCGGGTCAGACATGAGTCTAGTGTGAGTAAAGCATAATTCTTTAACTTTATAAAAACCTTTAAATTAAAGGCCTCTCGTAAGACCACGCCACACATAAACACGGACGAGTTTTTACCTTACGATAACCAAAACATTTGTATATAAAATACAGTGATATTATAATAATATCTAAGGTTTTTAGGTAAATAATTAACATAGCCGAAATTGTTACATTAATTAAATTCCAGCATAATAGGTATACAACTAAGACCAAATGCACTTATTGGGAAATGGATTCCATACATTGACTGGGCAACTGTGGTATCACCCATCATGGTGAATCTGTAGATAAAATAACACCGAGGACCTCGCCGGGATCCCCTGCCAACACAGAACCGACCTACCACTTGACTGGTAGTACCGAATATGATCTGTAACGAATAGGATTTTCAACCCTCGAAAATCGACACTAATACGTCCACTGTATTGCGTGCCGAGAAATCGAATGCTGGAAAACCCAAAGTTTAGGGAAAAGAAAAAGGAAAGAAGATAGGAAGAAAACTAAACAACATAGAATCTCACAGCGGAACGAATAATCTATAATATAAAACAGATCTTTCAAAACTGCAATATGTATATGTATATAGACATCAATCAGAGTATACAAACCTATTTCAGTTCGGACAGTTATAACAGCCCGTCCTTACAATTGCTGATAATTTCAACAACGAATACAGTGGAAAAATAACCATCTACGTGAATACGTCTTTGGGCCTCCAGCTCATCTCTTGAAGCTCCAAAGTAACCAACTAAAATCTGTAAATATGCTCGGTCTGACCCGAGTATTATAATAAAATAACACCCAAGTCAATTTGGAAAACCAGCATGAGAAAACACACCCAATTGGATTTTAAAGTTATAGAAAACCATTTGAAAACCAAAAGTATCTCGTAAGACCATGCCGCACATAAACGCGAACGAGTTTTCACCTTACGATAATCAAAACCTTTTATATATATATATTCCATTGATATTATAATAGTGTCTGAAGGTAAAAATAGCAATAATCAAGTAGCTGTAATGCTCGTGAGTGTACATCACAACAATACTAGGTATGTAATCGAAAAACCGATAAGGCTCGTCCACTAATTGTGTAGGATTCCATAGAGGTGCCCTCAGTACTTCAACATCATGCACAAGGATCAGAGATATCCTTCCGAAGCAGCATACATCCCTAGTGATGTACCATAGGAAGAACATAGGTGGTTTCGCTAAGACCGAATGCATCACCCCATGCATCCATAACAACTGTAAGTAATATCTAGGAGGATCCGACTGCACCCTACGGGTTTGCCAACCCTATTGGCCATGCCTCATATCTCTGGTTTCTGCCATTACCGCTGATGAGGTTACGTTCGGCGCTCCAGCTCATGCACCGCCACCAAATAGATTACGGAATCCCACATGATTCCCATACCCCAACGGGTCTCGGAACCACACATGGATTCCAACATTTCAATATATGTCACGAAACTCCTCTATAGAACTGTATATGGTTTCGGAGTGGTTACGGTTTCGAGTCATCTCTTACGAGTACACTCTTCCGTTTTTCTGGCGCTCCATAATCCAATCGTCGATTTTCCGGAATGCTCAATACCGGCTCTTTAGGAAATAATTAGACAATGCACAAGAATGGTGATCACCCCCTAACCGTTTAAGTGGACAGATCTCCTCATCATTTTTCCTAGAGGAGCGAAACGAGTTTATACGTACAGTATAGCACCACCAGTGGTAACGGTACCACATAATTCTCGTGTTTCTCTTAAATATTTCTCGAGTTAAAATCCTTCGATGTTAAGTATGGAATATTTCCGTACCACCAAAATTAAGAAGGATTACATATTTAGGTCAAGATTGAATAGTCAGTTATTTAACTATCAACAAGCAAACATTCAAACAAAGATTTATTCCATAAGTGAAAACAACATCGGTTAAGTACATAAGCAACCACCTGCCTCCCACTGCAAAAAAAGTTTGTTTTGTTAGCTTAAGCTAGTAGCGTTTTTTTAATGGTTGCCATAAAAAATAATAATTAGGCAGTAAATTTACTAAAACCTAACGTTGTGCGCGCTGTATACTAAATTTCTTTCCTTTCCCTCCATTTCTACGTACTGCCTTAAAAAGGAACTTCCCCAATATTACAGTTCCCCAATCCAAATTTCATTACCGAATCTTCCTCCTCCGAAATAAAAAAATTTCATCGCCAGTAGCTTTCATCGCTGTTTGCAGTCGTCCCCGTTGAAGTCGTCTCCGTTGCAGCTCGTTAGTGGAAACTAATCGACAGCCTTCACCTCCATTAACCCTAGTACCTGCTGCAGTCGATTGGCTCGTCAGTGGAGGCTCATCGCCAGACATCATCGCCAGCAGCCAGCAGCCTTCATCCTCCAAGTTTCAATGTAAGTTGCAGCCTTGCCTTTTTTTTTATAATTAGCCGATTGTGTACCCACTTTTTCTTTAGGTCGCCAACAGCCAGTAGCCTCCCGTTGATTAACTTTAGGTCTTTCCATTTTCCTCGCTGACATGAATTTGTCACCATCTCTGCTTGCTAATGCCTTTTTCAACTTAGCCACCTACTCATGAATATTAGTAGTTTTAGAAAGTTATATAATAAATTCATATGCTACTGTACATTTAGAGTTTAGTTAATTGATCTCTATACTGGGGAAGTAACGATTATTGCAATGTACTTGATATGAACATTTGTTCTACCTGTTAGTAGGCATATGACCTTTTAGTGTGTGCATGCAAGACATACTTGTATTCCCTTGAAATAAAGAAATATTCCAAAGCCTGGACTTAAACTTGCATCATGACGAAACTAATTGAATTGCTTTACCAAGACATTAAGTCCATACCTAATGCTAGTGCACTAATATAATTAATATTTATTGTTAAACAACATTATTGCCTACTTGTCAATTGCAGCTAAAATAAATTTTGAAACTGATACACGTAATTGACATTCAAAAATACATTCAAAGCAAAAAAAAATTCAATTTCAGAAAAAGTAATGAATACAGTCAAATACCTTTTGTTCGATTAGAGCTTGTAGAGCAAAATTGGAGTGAGGGGATAAGGTGGCATGGTTGACAGTGATGGCAATGCAGTTGACAATGGTGATGCGACGTTTGATTGTAGTAGTGCAGTCAATGGTCGACAGGGATGCACGATCACTGGTGGATAGCTATGGCATGTTCATTGATCGTTTGATTCAAGGTTTAATTTTTTTCTTTTATTGACAGGGGTTGCCTTAAGCAACGGCCTAGTAGGCCTACCCCATCAATCAGGCCTACTTATTACCAATATCTTATTGTTAAATCAAGAAATTAAATTAGTAAATAAGTATGTATCAAACAAACATATTAAAATATAAATAAATCAAAATTTCAAAACCAAAACAACAAAATCAGATAAGGTTGGGACCAGGTATAAAATTTGCTATATTTATCACATGTAAGGTTTCTATTATATAGCCACACTTTCGTATCAACTTGTATAAAATTTTGTGCTTGTGAAGCACTTACCATTTCTGAGTTGTATTGATATTATCACAAATAGGAGTAGTTGGCTTCATATATTTGGAGATGATGTGTAAAAGGATAAAATAGATGGAGAGCTGTACCGGACAGTTGAGTTAGGTTGCTAGTATTGGTTCATTTTGTATGTGAAATTGGACATTGTTGTTAACTTGGATTTTTCAAGTTTAAAGTTCGATGACAAACCATTACTACACTTTTCAGTTTATTAAACTTATAAAAAACTGTCAGCATGGAGATGAGAAACTAATGTTTAATTTTTTTATGGGGCATTTCACCAGAAGGACAAACTTTGCGGTCCAATTAGTTTCTATGACACACATTCAAAGAAATTACTTTCAAGGCCAAAGTCAGCAGAATAATTACTTTCAAGGACAAAGCCAGCAGTCCAATTACTTTCAAGGACATAATTTCATAGGTTTTTAGGCCCTAGAAACTAATTATTTTGCGTTTTGTCCTTAAAAATAATTATTTCAGTTGTGTGTCCTAGAAACTAATTCCACCTGCTAAAGAGGCCCCTGTGTCTAATTTCCACTTTTTTTATTGTATAATCCGTTCTCTCATTCTCATTAATATGATATACATACATAAACTTTGGTACATGAAAATGTGAAACTTAAGTGCCAGCATTAAGGTAAACATAAAATTTTAGGCTTGATTTTGAAATGCAAACCATTTCTACCTGTATGGCCAAAAAATATAGTCGAGGTTTTACAGCCTAGAATTAATCTTTTATACACACGTGCGCGTGCGCTGACGGCTGAATTTTGTTTTCAGACGTAAATCAGATCCAGATGTTATTATGGATTAACAACTTATTCAGTATGCAGTTACCTCGTAGGAAATATATCAAGTTAATCAAAGTGATTTACGCTATTTTCGAAATTGGACTTACACTACTTATTTAGTATCCAGATGCTTTTGTCACTTGAACTACCCTTTGAGGTTTGACTGATCATTTATTTAAAGTTCTTAGTTTCAAATTTTTGATTCAATTTTTTTGAACCTATTGAAATATTAAAAAAATCGTGTTTTTAAAAACTGTGCATTTT
This sequence comes from Allium fistulosum, assembly GCA_030737815.1. Lineage (NCBI taxonomy): Eukaryota > Viridiplantae > Streptophyta > Magnoliopsida > Asparagales > Amaryllidaceae > Allium > Allium fistulosum. The sequence continues at coordinate 282,173,309 of CM060904.1, read as the reverse complement.
CTAATATTCTGTCAAAACTTATTACACAGTAATGTATGGTGAACAATTGATGACATGAACTATCTTCAAATTTTGGGTTATACTTATATTAAGTTCAATCCCATTCTAACTTACATGAGGTGTAGTAGGAATATGGAGATGGTGTGCATAACCTTATTGTACTGATCTGACTTTCACTTCATATGCAAGTCTAATTGGCCTGTATTTCAGCTTTTATACACGCTTCATTTTCATTACAGATGTAATATGCAAGTGCACATTATTCCACAGTGGCATCATAGAGTGTTAACGTTATTCTATATTACATTTCTATTAAGGTGGAGGCATTGCACATATCTCTAAATCACTTATTTATAAGTTTGTGAAAGAATATGATCTTGATTCCAGTTTTAATAATTGAAATTTGAATTTTAAATTTGTTTTGAACTGATATGTTGGTTTAACCAAACTTTTTTCCTTATAGATTACAAATGATGAGGTTAGTATTTTCGTTTCTATTTATTTTGGCCCGTACAAAATTAAAGTAATGCTATTGTAAAAAATGATTAAAAAGGTGACACTTTTCCAGTTCATCTTGATGGAGCTTGGAAATCTAACAGTACATCTAATATTTCTCCATTCGTATCACTTGAATTATGTAAGACACAAATATTTCAATATGGGACTTGTATGTAGGAATAAGATATATGGGTTGAAGAACTAAACATAGAAGAATATGGTCAGTATTATAATTTTGAGAACATGATGTTGTCCATTAGTATGCCGTATCTCCATAATATATATATAAACATAAGGGAAATATAAGTATCGGTTCTTTTTATGCACCTGCATCATTTATAGCTATCAATTTCCGGTTTGGGCAGAAGAAACTGTATACCAATTTTCATTGTGGCTGAGAGTTTTTTAGCATTGCAACTAATTTGAATTTGTTGTTGTTGGTTAACTGTAGCCATAATAATTTTTATTTAACCGTGATAACATTTTGCATGCAGAGCAAAGCAGTCATGTTAGGTGTATCACTACTATTGACCAAAAGGTATGCAACTTTGATAATTTGAAATTATTTCTTTTAATTAAAAAATCTAATTTTTCAGCTAAAATGGTTATGTAACGGTGGTTAACAATGTGCATGTACCTTATGCTAACAGATAAAAGGTAACTAAGAGTTGCACATAGTCATCCTATTGTTGAAACATGGTTAATCAAACACACACAATCACTCCAGAGTTACCCCCGTTAAACATATGTCGTTTTGTTAATGTGAACAATAAACAAGATAATTCTCTGCACGTTATTTATTACCCATAGAATAGTTAACTTAGAAACATAATCCTTTTGCATAATCTATTCATTATTTCTTTTATTCATAGGTCAGTATGTATTTCTTTATTACTGTCCACATGCATCATGTATGTGTCAGCATTTGTATAATTATTTCTACGAGTTTAAATTTCCCTTTGCCCATTTCTTTTAGGTTTATTTTTCAAGGTATTATACATTTTCTTCATGTCAAAAATATTTCACAGGAGTCATTTGATTAGTGACTTATATTAATATCAAATCAAACCTGACATATTAAGCAACAACCCCTTTTCCTTATTCTCCCTCTATGTTAACTCATTCTCTTATGATGGAACGAAATAAGCAAACTCAGCTAGATTTGTATGAATGTATATTACATGTTTGTTCAATACCAAGGCAAAATATCCTTACTGTAGTAAACAAGTTATGACAAAAAAGGTAACCAATACTGAAACCATCACCACAATGCCCCAACAAAACCATTTGAATTTTTTTTCAACATATATCTCATTTGTAAATATTTGGGATTAAACATACTTTTGTAATTGAAATTTGGTTGAACTTTGCAAAATAGTTCATCAATACTACCAAAGAATTTAAATTAACATGCCCCATCTCCCTATATGAAAAATGAACCATAGAACTTTTTACATAATTAAAATTAACAACAGAAGTAATATATATGGTTTACACAGTACTTGAGTGTAACCAGAGAACAAACTACATTCATGACTACACTTATTAATTCTACAAATCATACAAAATTATTTGAATCCTCCCACTAAAATACCAATACATGTCATGCCTGAAAATAGTCATAATGCACCACTGTCACAAGGCAACTAAAAATTCCAGCAGAAATGGTTCAACAAAAACAACATCTAAATGTAAACAAGAACAATAAAAGACCTCATATTCCCCAGTCCAATTACGATAGACCATTAAAATCGATCATACTTTTTAAAAATGAACTTGGTGCCAAATAACAAATGGAACATGAGAAATAATGAATACAATTTCTAACCTGTAATCACCAAAAAAACTAGATCACTATATGGTTAAACTTTTTCCATGTGCGTAGCACGAACCACACGCTAGTTTACTAATATATAGGGCTACTTATGTTGTTGCAATATTATTGGTTTGACAGTGTAAAGGAAGTTAGGGAGAAGCAAGCACACATCAAAAGGCAAAAGTAAATTACAATATTATCGTGAACAATTTTCCTCTTGGACCATCTGCAATGGCAGATTTTAGACAATCCAAAAAATCAAGATGCTTATTTATGGAGACCAACCATTGGTATGACACGAGTTGGAGAAGCTATTGGTATAAAAGTTGCATGACCTGAATCGAGAGTAGTTGTGGAGTAGGTTAACATTGTAGCATCTTCTACTCGTATAGTTGATGCTAATGTGGTCGAAAAGGTATACTTATTCATAACTAATTCATTCATTCATCGTGTACTAATTGTTTAAACATATAATGAATATGCTTTTTCTTAATTGATAGAGTGCAAACTCAGTGATAAATAGTAAGTGTAAGCTAATCGATTTGGATCGAAAGGGAAAAATTATAGCTGAAGGACGTGTCCCTTTAATTAATCCAATCATATCGGTTTATTTTGTTCCTCTAGGAATAAATGCAGTTAAAGTTTGGGTAGACATTGATATTGCTCCAAATGCTCGTCTATGGAGATCAACATCCGACTTACAAAACATTGCAGATGCTGTTGGTGCTTGGCCTACCGAGAAAGTTATAACAGATACAAGTTCAAGTAAGTGTAATTTAACTTAATATTATCATTTTGCAAGTTAAAATATCGGCCATGCTTGCACTTCGGTTGCTTGTACACTATATATGTCACCAACAATATACCACTCAAGTATGTGAAGGACCTCTAGCTCAAGTGGTTAGAGGTATGACGCTTTAGACAAAGGTTCTAGAGGTCATGGGTTCGAGCCCCTGAGACATCATAATGAGTGCTCTTCCTCAAGATATTTGAAATTGAGTCAGTATATCACACAAGTCATAATTTCTCAGCTTCCAAAATGTAACCATACTTATTAGTCCACTCTTCAGTGGAAATTAGTATTTTACCTATATATTTTGGTTGTCAAGTTGTAAAATTGGTTGGATTGATTGACCCAGCAAAAAATGAATCAAAATAAATTAAATTAGGACTGGCTGTTTTCTTATAAACAAAATGACTCAAAGTCAAAATTTTGCGTTGCAACTTGAGGACCTTTTTGGCTAGAAATGTACTTCATATTGTGTAGAAATGGTTGCAAAATATTTACAGTCACTCAGATTTGTTCAGATTTAAAAACTGGGGAGAAAATATAAATAAGTTGGGTATAAATTTGGTTGGTTAATTTGCAGTCTTGAGATTTCCAGAAATTTGAAATTTTCTTTGAGTTCATCGCTTCCAAATGTGACTATTATTTTTTCATATCTTCCAAATGTGAATGCATTAGCTATCTGGGTTATAGCTACCTATTCATGCGTAGAGGCTTGTATCTGAACTTTGGTTATAAGAACTTGTGCATTAACAATCTGTTTTGAAACCTCATCATGCGTAGTTTATACAATCTGAATTAATTTGGTTATAAGAACTAGTTTCATGTATAAGTTCTATATAGTTCATATAATCTGAATTAAACATCAACACACTGAAATAGTACATAATCAATTTACAGTTCTCATTCGTAGTTCATACATATTAAAGCAAAGCTAAAATAAGAACATGTAGTAGTTCACACATCAAAGCAAAGCTACAACCAAGAAATGCAAGAAGAAATGTTTCCAATCCAACATGACCAGCACAACTCCCATCAAAGCAAGAAAATTAATTGTACTGCAAGTTTATAGAAGATTAGTGATATAAAATAACTTGGAAATAACATGTAAAATTATATATAAAGTTATAAGATCATATAACATTTATATTAAACCATGTTAGATTATTTCCTATTGTAATTCAACTTGTAGTTATACAGTGGATGTCAGTATAGTATTGAGTTATACATAGTTAAACTATAGTTCATAAAGACCCTAATATCAATATAGCATACAAAGTTATACTAGATGTCAGTATAATATAACTAAATGTATGATCATTTTCATTATTTTTCCCTTGCACTTTTGCAACCTCATCATGTATTAATGTTTTGTCCTATAGGTAATATACTTTGAACACAATTGTCAGAATTTGCATTATGCGCTAGCATATTATTATTTAATATAAGTACTACTTTCCATCTGTGCTTGTTGTCCTCCATAGGAAATATTATGGGTTGCTTCCAAAGCTTTAGCTACAAGATCAGTAGCTATCTACACAAAACTTTAGCTGTTCTTAATTGTTGGTTTTGTTTTATAATGTATATATAATCATCTATACGATAATGAGTTATTTTAAAGCTTAAAATTACTTGAGAACTAGCTATCTAATGTTTCAGTCTTTTAATTCTAATCAAGTATGTATAACTAAAGAACTTTTAATTTACAGGTGGATAGAAATATTTCATGCAAAAAAGTAGTAACACACCGCAACAAGTTCGAAGTTACTTTTGAAGCCAGAACTACATTTTGGTTTGTATGTTTGTATGCAATACTACTTTTGGTCACTAGCTCCTGCTTGTTCTGCATTGTGAAATATTATGGACGTGTTATATGTTATGATGCAAGAATATAGTATGTTTATTATGTAATGTTACATGTTGATTATTGGATGTGTGATTAATATAATATGTTGATTATAAACTGTGTGATTAATATGATATGTTGATTATGAAATGTATGTGTTTATATTAATTGTACTATATATAAATTGTTGTGTATAGTACTGGAACCTGCAATATATGTTGATTATAAACTGAACCCTAGATGACAACATATAAAATACGATGTGAAAAGATTCAACAACATTCAAAAAATGTTGTGGAAATATTCAACGGCGTTTAAAAAAAGCTATAAAAAGAGTTCATACAATGACAGAGTGTTCGCAGGAATATATAAAACCGTTATAAAATAACATTCATAGGGGTCCATAAAACGTTATAAAAAAATCCTAACAACAACTAAAATGCTGTAAAAAGAAGGCATAGTAATGAAAATACGCTGTAAAATGTATTAATAACACCAGTCAAACGCTATTAAATATGTTCTTTTAACAGCGTTTAATGTATTCATATGATATATTTTTGATCAATTATGACATGTCATTAAACAGCGTAGTCAAAAACGCTGTTAAAAGAATTTATAGCGGTTTTTAAACTCTGTTAAAGGTCCAATTTGTCGTAATGGATCCTTTTAAAAAAATTTCATTCTTTTTAAAAACACTTTGTAAATTACTTATACAAAAATACTTTTACAAAGGTATATCCACTAATCCTTATATTTTCAACACTTAGAAAATATCTATATACTTATCTCAACGGTATAAGTATATCCACAAAATTGAGAAAGATTTTCTTTTTATTCCATTCTCAAATCATTTATAAATTCCTTACAATTCTCCAAAACCATTTATAAACCATTTTATAAATTCTCGAAAAAACAATTTATAATCCCTTTATAAAAATTCAGTCACTTATAAACTCTTTGTACATTTCAGAAATCATTTATAAACCCTTTATAAATCCATAAAAACATTTATAGAACTCCTTTTATAAATCTATAAACCCGTTTCTAAAATTCATTTATAAATATCTAACCATTTATAAACCCTTTAACCTTGTAAATAACCTTCCCTTAAGTCTTCAAACCATTTTATAAATTCCTTTATACAATCCAAATCTTTCAACTCTATTCATGGGTCTCGGAAACATTTAAAAATAATCAAAAAATCTTTTACTTCAAAACATCGTTATGTAATAATAATTATTAACAATAAATATTGTAAATAAATGAAAATTATTAACTTTAAAACATCTTAAAAGTAATAATTAACCTTTGAAAATATTAACATTTTGATAAATTCTTTAAAACAATACCAACTATAAACAAATAACTTTAAAACAATACTAATATAATTAAATAACCTTAAAATAATATTATTATAATTAAATAATTTTAAAACAATATTAATATAATTAAATAACTTTAAAATAATATTACTATAATTAAATAAGTTTAAAACAATATTACTATAATTAAATAAGTTTAAACAATATTAATATAATTAAATAACTTTAAAATAATATTACTATAATTAAATAACTTTAAAACAATATTAATATAATTGAATAACTTTAAAACAATATTAATATAAATAGATAATCTTTAAAACAAAATATTTTTAGAAACCCAATTTCAAATTTATTTATCATTTCCTGTCTCAAAAACCAATTCCAACTCAATGGCAATTTATAGTATTTAAAATACTAATTCAAGGCCAATAGCCACCCAACGCTTAACCAATGTCAATATTAGTTTTTTTTCTATCACTATAGGGTTTTTGTTTTTTTCAAACATATAACAATGCTATAACCATGGTGCCCATAATCAGGTTCATTATTCAATAATCCATCTAAAAGAAATATTATTGAAACAATTCAATAATAGCGAGGAATTCCTTTGGATCCCTCCAACCCGTCCCCCTGCATCACAACTTACATATGTTAGCACATATTTATGTAAATAAAATCAACATTTGGGAGGAATCATGTTGTATCCCTCCAACCTGTTTTCCCTGCATCACAAACATTATATAACCATAAATATAAATCAGCCGCTTCGAGGCGGGATTCGTATACAAAGGGTCATCCGCTCTACACGGGAACGTAATAGGGTCTCATCCACTCCAGGGGCAGGAATATATCCAAACCAACTAATATAAACTAGTAAATCATCCAAACAATCATTCAACGATATTTATCAACTATATATCATACTAGTTAACAGAAAGATGAGTTAAACTCATCGAAATTTTCTGTTGTCGCTGAGGCGTTCTGGTTTGGAACTAAAACTGAATGACGTCCAATTTTAGCCTAAATTTTAACGGTCTTCAAATCCAACCAAAAAAATTCCATCGCTAAGATCTCGATGACACGAGTCCAATGCAAAAAACAGTGTTCAAATCCGACCTTGTATGAGCGAGACACGAAATTTATAAGTTATCGACAATTTAAATTAAAATCAAAACAACATATATATTTACAATTTTTCCCCACTACCTTTCTTCTTCCTCTTCATATCACCTGTACACGCTCATGTCCCCAAACCCAAAACAAACGTGCACGTTCATGAGGTGATATGAAGCATTTGTCGACGAAATCCAAAATCGATTGCACCGATGAACTTCTCTCGTCGAACGTGACTCGACCAAACCTGTAACGACCCGTAATTTTTCGATAATTAAAATATTGAATTTAATAAGGTTTTATAATTTAATATTGGAGGAAATAAAAATTTGTGATTTATTAATGTGAAAAAAATTAAAAAATTTAGTTTTAATAATGAAAAGAATAACTAGAATGAATGTAATGATGTTAAGGTAAGATAATTGATAACCATTCTAATGTAAGTCCAATTAATTGAAATGATTGTAAAGTCATAATAGGTTATAGATTGCAAATAAAGAAATAAAATTTAATATTGGAGTCAATGTTGAAATTATATGTAATCAATTGTAATTGGTTGAAACCAGTGTTGTGTAAGTAGTTATAACATTTGTTTGTAGATAATAAACTCATAAATGTGATTAATTAAACAAAAGGTGACAATTGTTATATGTTACCTATTTATTTACTCTGTTGAATTAAATTGGAAATCAATTGCGATTGAATGTAATTAAATATTACGTTAATGTAAATTAAGATGATAATTGTAGAGTATTAGTGTAATAAGATATAAACCAATGTTAAACTATGTCCATAGAGTAATGGTTGATTGAATAAAAAGGTTGAAATCAAATTAAATCAATTTATTGGAATTAAAATATAATTAATTGGATTTTATTTATAGTTGAAACTGAACACTGTAATTAGTGTAATATTTAACACCGAATTGATATGTAAATTTGTTTTAAATTATTGTAAATGTCTAAGTAATCAAAAATGATAAAAATTGTTAGTTATTAAATTTGAAATTAAAAAGTGATTTAATCAATTTAATAATAATTTATTTATTTAACGTGAAAATAGCCATTTTGGCCATTGTCACGGATTTCGACGAAACAAGTTTCATCGGATCCGTAACAGTGAATTATTATAGGATTTTAAATTTCATAACGATCGGACTTGTCGTTTGATCGTACGGGCTCAAAACCCATGCAAATCAATTTAATTGAATACAATTGAAATAGGCCGATTTTAAAAGCTAACTTCTTCATACGATGGAATTAGGACTTGAAACCTATTCCATTGAGTTTAATAATATTGAAAACATCTATTTTGATATATGGGATGACCTAATTTGGTTTGGGAGACAGAACGGGCTTTTCGGGTCGCTATTGTCGTTCGTACCAATTCGATATGTGTTCATTTTCCTATCGGGCTTTGTTCATATAGATAGATCTTTCTAAACCCTAGCAGTCTTTCTATTCCTTATTACAGTACGTACAATTCCATCTGTCTGCTTCTCTCTTCTCAATGGCAGAAACCAATTCAAATTACAAACCTAAATTCAATTTCCAAATCAATTTCAAAATCAAACTTCTCGAAACCCTATCGTATTATATACCGATTCGAAGCTCTCGACGAGCACAAGCTAGATCTGCAGTTTGTTTTTCAATTTGGGTCTCTGTGTCTAGAATTTGATGATTTAATCTCGGCCGTTCAATTGGAAGATGATCAACTGCGACGGATCGTTGATTGGAGGATATAGGTTTGTGGAGAGTGGCGAGTGGACCGCATCTGTGTGGTTCGTTGGTGCAGATGATAGTCGGCGGCGGCTGCAGTTTTTTTATGAACGCAACTTGGTCGTGTGGTCGCGCAGGGGTCAGAGATCATGGGGAGGCTGGCGACGATCAACGGCGCGACGGCGGCGACGGCGACTTCAGCTTGTCATGTGCGTGGATATCGAGTTAAACGAGCGGCGCTGTAGGGTTTCTTTGGAATGAGAGAACGAGATGACGTGGCTGCTAGTTAGTGGGTAATCCTCTTCTTATTTTATTTTATTCAATTTTCGATTTCAAACCGTCTAACGTTAATAACTTTTGCATTTGAACTTGGATTTGGGCGCGGTTTGTTTCTTTGGGATCCTATCAAAATTCTGGACATTTTGGAACTGGTTTGGATAAATTTTGAGACCGTTTAATTTTGGGCCTTATTTTGGATTTTAAATCGATTTGAAATCAAAGGAGAGTGTTTTGACCCACTCACAACTACTAGATTATCTTATGTTAGTTAAATTGAATTTATGATGTGATCGGAAATTGATTGGTTAATGTTTGGTATATTTAAATTGTCATTCTAGTTAAATCTCACTTTTATTGAATTAATTGCTATTTAATTTAATATTAAATTTTAAATTTCCTATTAATACCTGTTGTTGATGATCAGTTAATTATTGTTATTTATTGATTGATCTGAATGATGATTGTGATGGATATTTGATTGTTGATATTTGATGACTGGATGTTATATATATATTGATATAACACTACAAGTTCCCTTAGTTTATTGTTAGAAAATCCCCATGGGTTGAAATGATACATACCCGAATGATCTATAGATTAGGGAAAAATCGTTATGGGTTGAAATGATAAACCCAGGTGATTTTATGGATTTTATTTTAATTCGGGATTGCGGGTTGACATGATATATACCCGTAAATTTAAATTATTGCGGGTTGAAATGATATACATCCGTATCACTTGACCATAGGGTAGAAAATTATACACGGACACCGAATTAGTTAAATTAAATGATTTTCACATCCCTAAAATTTGAATTCAGTTAAATAATATTTTGAAATAAAATTTGATTTATATAAACTGAATTATTTTCGAAAATCCAAGCTTTAAATGTTGAAATTGGAATTGGTTTAAATGGATTGATTAAAGAATCTAAAGTGAAATTTTAAGGTTGAATTTGAAGTATAAATGGAATTTATAGAAATTGAGTTATTGTAAACATTTAAATATTTAACTTTGTAATCTATTGAATTTGGAGTAGCTTAAAGTTATAGTTCAAACATGGATTTGAAATCGATATAGATTTAAATGGTTTTATTGAAAATCTGAATTGAAAGGTAAAAATTGAGTTTGTCAATTTGAAAGTTGGATATGGTCCATATTTGTTGAAATGGAAGAAATAGTTTATTTTGATATCAATTTCAAACTTAATTATTTTAATATATACTGTTCAAAGATTTATTATTCTAAAAATCCCGATTTTTAAGATTTTCAAACTATTAAACTAATTTAATCTATTTTCAACTATTTAAACTATTTTTAATCAATTAAAACTATTTTAATGTATCTTAATCTATTTTAATATATTTTAACCTATTTTAAACTAATTACCCATTTTAATATATTTTAAATCTATTTAATCTATTTTAAATCTATTTAATCTATTTTAAATTTATTTAATCTATTTTAAATCTATTTAAACTATTTTTAAACTATTTAAACTATCTTAAATCCACTCAAACTATTTTAATATATTTTTAAACTATTTAGTGTATTTAACTATTTGAAAATTTATTTTAAAACTATGCTAAACTATTTATAACTACAAAACTATTTTCTAAATTTCAAATTGTGTAAAGTGGAAGTGTTTATATTTAAATCCTTGATTTTAAAGCGAATATGGTTAAATGATGTTATAACATAAGTTGGGATTTGAAATGATATTTACTTGTGAAATGACATATTTGAGCAAATATGATGATTTTGAAATGAGGATTTAATTAACCTATCTTATCGATATGATTTCGAAAGTGAATATGATTTTGAAAGTAAATATGATTTCAAAAGTGATATGGTTTGAATTGAATATGATATTTTGATATCAATTATGAAAAGGTTTTGGAAATGTAAAAGAACCATCCGGTGTGAAATAAGCGTTTGGTTGTTAAAGAGACCGGGATCAGATATTGTCATACTCTCTGCCAATACCGAAAACCACTTTAACAACTGTGTACATGATGGAGATTCCAGAATGAAGTAGGATGGTTTGGCGATCGATTCTGTATGAGGTATTAACGTAGCCCTGACTCCCGCGAGTCAGCTTGATGTGACTAAAACAGGAGCCACGCCGTGCCAAGTGAGGTCGCACTTCCGATCAGACATGCTTCTTCGATACCATATTATGACTTGTGAGTGATTTGGTGGCCACCCCTCAATTTTGATTATGGGAGTGTGTTCCGAGGTGGGTGATAGTAGTTGCTATGCGTTACCACCAGTCCGGATCCGCAAAACGATAGTATCCTACCCTGGGCATTGCCTCACTTGCCTTGTCACATGCCTTATCACGCACACTACGAGTTTGTTTTGTACCGTACCTATGGAGTGCCCTCTGGGTAAACCACCGGTTTGGTGGAGCTTACGATATTGTATAGACTATGGGAATATATAAAATGTGTTAAAGAGGATATGGGTAATGCCTTAACGCTATTTTAATACTTTACTTTACTGCAGACACTATTATAATAGCGTATTGTACTATGTTTGTAGATAGTTTAACGGATCCTTAGGAGATGTAATCCCGAACATCCCTTAAGTTATTGCACTCACGTTAGCCACTGGATAGGAGATGTCAAATCCCGTAAACATCTTTGATGCCATTACACTTATATTTATTTACTATTGATTTAACTAACATAAGATCTTTTAGTTTTGACTTGAGTGTTTTGTCTTTTCAATTCGCTCAGGTCAGTCTGAGCTTTTCAGTATATCGAAGACTGCTTTTGGAGGACGAAGACGAAGATTTAGTACTATTATTATTTATTATATTTATTCCACTGCATCATGTTGTTTCGTTGAATTTATTTATTTATTCCTGTTGTATGTAACTCTGATTTGTATTGTAAAGTGTAATCAAATGTTATTTGTAAAACAGCTTCGTGAACTGTTTATTTGATTATTATATTTTGACATTCCGCTGTGAGATTCTGTGTTTATTATTTTCTTTCTTTCTCTGCTTTTCTTATTTACCCCATAACAATCCTCCCTTTTGAATGGTTTGAGTTTGACATGTGTGATTTATTATCAAGTTAACCGTGCAAAAAGGTGGGTCGTCACATTTGGTATCAGAGCGAGGTTTAGCGATAACCTTAGCTTTGTGGGGTCTGACTCACTTGAAATAGGGTAGTAATACCCTAGAATAAGTCGTTGAGTGTATACATATGAGAGAGCGTATTTGTTAGTGTTATAAAAGGTTTTGTATTGTGTTAATTTGTTATGTTTAGTATTTATAAATTCTAGTCGGTACATAGGACGCTATGGCATCGATAGGGATTTCTAAACACTTAATAGGGCAGGCTGACATAATATTGTTTTAAAATATAGGTAAATGAAACAATTTTGCCTAATAATATATATATAAAAGAATAATCTTTGTAAATTTATATAATTGGATGTGATATGTTTGTTAGGAGTTGAAATTTTATAAATATTGATTGTAAAATAGGATTTATAAATTAAACGAATATAAATTGAAATTTTGAGGACTTAAGTTCCGGGATTTTGAAAATTTCTTTCGAAAGATTTTGGAATATAATATTAGTATTATTTGGAAGTATTTTCATATATAAATATTTCAATATGATTTGAAAGGAAAGTTTAAAGGAAATAAGTTCTGTACTCCCCTCTCTGTCGTTGGAAAATAATTTCAGTGATGAGTACACGCACCATCGACGTTCATTTTCGAGTTTCAAAGTAGGAAGACCGCTGTAGTAGCTTACATCACATTTGTTTTGATAAACAAATTTTAATTTTATTTTCTAAGTACGATTTGACATATATGAAAGATATGCATATGTGTATATATATATATATATATTTGATTTGAAAAGAAACTTGGAATTTAGTTCTTAAAACTTTCTGATAATTAGTAACTTTCAATTATTGTAATAAAATGAAATCTTAACTATCTTAATAACTGGAAACTTCTAAATGTGAAATTAAGAAATTTGATGTTAAGTGATTAATGGAATATATATAAGAATTGTGTAACGATCCGTAATTTTCGATAATTAAAATTGTTAATTAAATAAAGTTTTGTAATTTAATGTTGGAATAAATAAAAATTTGTGATTTAATATTAAAGAATATAACTGAAATAAAGTGAAATGGTATTAATTTAAGGTAACCTATAATTGCTTTGAAGGTGATTCTAATTAATTAAAAATGATTAAAAGTTATAATTGGATACAGATTGTAAATAAATTATAGTAATGTATGTATTAATTGATAATTGGATTAAAGAAGAAATTGATAATTTAAAGGATGTATTAATTAATGAAATAATGTGTAATAAATAGAAATTGGACAGAATTAGTATGGTGTAAGTGGCTATAATTTTTGTTGTAGATAATAAACTTACAAATGTGATTAAATATAGAAATGATGACACATGTTATTTGTTACCAAATCATTTAATCAATTGCAATTGAATGTCATTAAATGTTACATTAATGCGAGTTAAGACAATAACTGTAAATTGTGAATGTGACAAAATAAATAGAAATGTTAATTATATTCATAAGGTAGTAATTGATTTAATAAAAGAGTGAAACCAAGATAAATAAATAAATTTGGGATTTTTAATTTTAATTAATGTGTGAAATTGACAAAAATTCAATATAATGGAAATATAGTAGTTAATACAAATAAAAGGTGGAAATTGTAGCATATTAGTGAAATAAGATATAAATAGATGTTAACTATGTTATTAGAGTAATAATTGATTGAATATAATAAAGATTTAAATCAAACTTAATCAGTTTATTGGAATTAAATTATAATTAATTGGATTTAATTACAGTAGAAATTGAACACTGTAATTGGTGTAATAACCAACACTGAATTGTTATATAAACTTGTATTAAGTCATTGTAAATGTCTAAGTGATTAAAAGTGATGAAATTTGTTAACTATCAAATTGAATGAAAAAGTGATTTAATTAATTAATTATTAATTTATTTAATTAACGTGAAAATAGCCATTTTGGCCACTAACTCGGATTTCGATGAAACCAGTTTCGTCGGATCCGTAATGGTGAATTATTGTAGGATTTCAAGTTTCATAGCGATAGGACTTGTCGTTCGATCATACGGACTCGAAACGCCTAGAAATAAATTTAATTAAATTCAATTGAAATCAATTTGAAATAAGTTGATTTTAAGCTAACTTCTTCATACGATGGAATTAGGACTTGAAACCTATTCCTTTGAGTTTAAAATTATCAAAAACATCTAATTTGATATATGGAATGACCCATTTCCGTTTCGGGAACGTAATGGGCTTTTGGGTCGTTTATCGTTCAACTTTCAAATCAATCTGATCCATTCATTCCTATTTCTGACATACCTATAAATAGCCTGTTATAAACCCTAGCTCTTTCTTATTCCATTATTAAGTATGTATAATTCTTTTTGCTCCTCTCTTTCCAATGGCAGACAAACCAAAACCAATTCAAAATTCAATTGCAAACCAAATTCAAATCCAAAATCAAACTCCTCCAAACCCTATCAAATTATATATCGTTTTGAAGCCCTCGACTAGCGTAACCCAGATCTGCAATTCATTTTCATCATCAAATAACCGTTTAGTCAGAAATGAGGGATTTATTTTCGGTCGTTCGTATGCTATCGCCTCGTTTAACGGTGGATCTACGTCGTGGAGTCGATCGAAGGGCATAGACGCGAAGAGGGTGTCGAGGCAAGTCCATCCATACGGCTACTTGGGTTTGAAGGTGCATGATTTCGCCGTGGTTGGCCTGAGATGTGTGCGGCGGCGAATGGTCAACGCATGACCGGGTGAGGAGGCGCTTGGGGCGGAGGTGCGGCCGGGCTTGGGCTTCACGATGGTGATGATGGATCTGCCCCTAGGTGCTTGTGGTGGCGGTGTTTAGCCGTTGATTGTGGCGGCTGAAGGGTAGCAGTACGAGATCAAATGATGGGGGGGGGGGGGTCTCCCGTAGTAATCGAGGTAGCTGACGTGCTGGATGGGTATGTTTTTGTTAAGCTATTTTATTTTATTTAATTTCAAATCGTGTAACTTAAAACACGTATAACTTTTACATACGAGGTCCGATTTACGCGCAGTTTGTTTCATTGGGATCATATTGAAATTTTGAACTTTTCGATGCTGGTTTGGATAAATTCTGAGATTGTTTGCATTTGGGCCCTAAACTGGACTTTGAATCGATTTATATTCAAAGGTGAGTGTTTTAACCCACTCACAATTACCAAATCATCTTATGTTAGTTAAATTAAATTTATGATGTGATTTGGAATATATTTATTGATGTTTTGTATGTTTAAATTGTCATTCTAGTTAAATTTGACTTTTATTGCAGTTAATCATCATTAAATTTAATATTGAATTTAAATTGTCAATTTAATACCAGTTATTGATTATCAGTATCTATTGATGTTTATTGACTGATTTGGATGATGATTATGATGAATGTTGATTGTTGATATTGGATGATTGGATGTTGTATTTTACATTGTTATAATATTGCAAGTTCCCCATGGGTTGAAATGATACATACCCGAACGATCTATAGATTAGAAAAAATCGTTATGGGTTGAAATTATAGACTCGAGCGATTTTATGGATTTTATTTAATTCGGGATTGCGGTTTGAAATGATATATAACCGTAAAAATTTAAATTGCGGATTGAAATGATAAATATCTGTATCACTTGTCCCTAGGGTAGAGAATTATATACGGACATCGGATTGGTTAAATTAAATGATTTTGAATCTTTGAAATTTTGAATTCAGCTAACTGGTATTTTGAAATAGAAATTGATTTATATAAACTGAATTATTTTTGATAATCCAAACGTAAAGGTTGAAATTGGAATTGATTAATGATTTGTTCAAAGGATTTAAATTGGAATTTCAAAGTGAAGTGGCATAAATAAATGAATCTATCGGAATTGAGTTATTGAAATGTTTGGATATAACTTTGGAATCTATTTTAAACTAATTTAAACTATTTCATTAAATTAATTATTTTAATCAAGTTAAACTATTTTAATTTATATTAATCTATTATAACCTATTTAATCCAATTTAATCTATTTTACCAATTTTAAACTAATGAAATTTATTAATCTATTTTAAATCTATTTAATATAATTTAAATCTACTAAATCTCTTTTAAATTTGTTTAATCTATATAAAGATCTACTTAATATAATTTAAATCTATTAAATCCATATTTAATCTATTTATGTAACGACCCGAAATTTTCGAACCCGAAAATTCCAGATAGTTAGGAAAAGAAGAAAGAGATAGAAGAAGAAGAAACAGAAACACTACACAGATTCTCACATTCGTAGAGGATCAAAATATAATACCAAATAATAACAGTTTACAGAAGAATACTGTATCAGTTGATTACATTTTTATACACCCGAGTTACACATATACTCAAACACTGGACATATACAAATCAACATGTCTTAGATAAACAGAAAATATATCACAGTGGAAACACTCCATACGTTCCTGCCATCCAGCTCGTCTCATGAGCTCCAGAATGTCCTTACTTGAAAATCTGTAATACTCGGTCTGACCCGAGCATTACATCAAAGTAACACCCGGGTCAGGCTGGAAACCAACGTGAGTAAACCCATCTAACATGGAATACAACATCATAAAACTTACATAAAACCCGGGGTAACTCGTATCAATTTACAAATTCACAATTTGTTATAGATATCACTTATTTCACACATCAATTTCTAAGTACCAAAACTTAGATTAAATGGTCCAATTCACTTAAATCATTCCATACTAGCCTATTGATTTCACATATCAATCTATAAAGAATCGAAGTGGTTTCGGGTATTAACTAATACCCGACTCCGTTCTCTTCGAATCCAATGTCATCTTAACCCAAGTTATTCAAGTGGTTAAAATTATAAATACAGGATGTCACTTTTACACAACAATTCATCATAGATAACCACATTATCTCTGTTCAATCCAACATATCATATTAGAAAAACATTTCATTTCACAAAGCATCACAATCACATATCAGGGATAATAAATAATCCAAGGCATTCAATAGAATCCAAACATCCATAAGTAAGACCAATTAATTATCTGATTAATTTAAATCAGATTAATTACTTATCAGTATTTTACTAATCCTGGTTAATTAATATTAATTAATTACAAACCAATTTAATTAATTGACCTTTAATAATCTAATTTACCTTTAATTAATTTTCCTTAATTAATTAATATTAATTATCCTTAATTAGTTACAATAAGTGATTTTCCCTAATCATTTAATCAACTTTAACCACTAATTAATTACCTTTAATTAATTATCATTAATACATGGATTAACCAAAGACGTTTAAGTTAATCATAATTTAAAACACTTCCTTAATTAACTATACAATTCAATATTAAATCTATTTAAAATAGACTTTTAAAATAAAGGTTATATATGTAAAAAAACATTTTTAAAACTAAATTAATTTGAAATAATTTCTTTAAAGACTTAACCAATCCCAAAATTTAAACTAAAACATTTAATCTTTAAAAATTTAACCTTTGAAACTTGTTTGCAACACTTGTTACCCACTTTTATTTATGAAGGCTTGTTTATTTTCAATTAGCTTTGTAAACTTGATTTCTTTCATTTTCTATTACTTTTAAAATCTGCATTTCCTTTATTTCAAAACTTATTACCCGAGCCCAGGCAAAATTTCCCGATCATTCACACGAGCCAAGCCTCGTGAAAAACTTCGCATCGACTCGACTTCGAGTCCAACCACCATCAAGCTCGAGCAAGAACCCGAGAAACCCTTTCTTCTTCCCCGAACCCAAAACCACCCAGACACAATCGCGTGCACATGTACGTGCACCATCACTCTGGCCATCACTGATCGTCGCCGAGTCCCCCAACAAGTTGCCTACGACCCCAGCAGCTACTCCGACCACCCAAATCGCCTTAACAAAGTCGAACTCGAAATCGAGCTAGTCGACGTTCGCTGGAACACAACTTCGATCCACTCAATCGCCTCGCTCCGACTCCACAGGCCACTAGAGGCCACACAATTCTAGCCATAGCTGCATAAGGCTTTCCAGCTTCGATCGCCAACAGAGCGATCGACTCCGATGCGATGACGATGCATCAACGATTCAAAATTCGACGCTAACTAAAATCTGGGCTAAAACCCTAGATGATCGACGTTCGGCCACCACGATCAAGTTAAAAAATTTCGAGCATTTGTCCCGAGATCACCTACCCCCAGGCGAGCTTCAGCCACGATCTCGAGATCCCAACATTCTCCGATCACCAGAAAATGCTCAAAACCCAAACTTCGTTCTACCCGAGAATTTCCAACAATTATAAGCTTAAAAATCATGAAACGATTATCTAAATTCATGATTTTGTAATACGAATCTGTTTGTAAAGTCAAAACATGAAATCGAAATCATTGATTTTTGACTTAAATTAGATTATCATTGTAATTTATCCTTTTCACAATATTTACTAAATATAAACACTTGAAACCATTTTTATAATTGATGTTATAGTCTTATAATCATTTCTTCTTTAAAGATCATAGCTTGATATTGATTGTATAAAGAGAAATCAATTTTTGAACTTGATTTAAACCTGTAAGCTTTAGAACAGAGCAAGTACCCTGGTACACAGACATGCACACCCATATTTACATATATATACAAACATGCAGGCATATTTGACAACTAAAAACATTTTTTAATAACATACTTCAAGTGTCAATCCAAATATCAAGATATATAAGCAGATTCAAGTTTTAGTATATAGTTTACTCACTTGTTTAGAAAGGATGATCAGAGCTTATTTCCTGAAGTCTGGAAATGATTTTGATCCAAACTTTATTGATTGCTTGATCCTAAACCCCTTTGAAAAGATCTGGACTTCTTCGATTTAGCAGACTTACTTACTTTTGCTTCGATTACTTCAACTTGAATTTGTTTCAGATCAGGTTGGAGACTTAGCTCAGAAAAACAATTTGAAAAAACTGCTATTTTAAAATTTTAAAGCTACTGTTTGATCTGGTTTCCATCATATTTTTTTTCTCTCATTTCGATTTCAGATTTAAGCTTGCTTTATCTTTTACTGGTATTAGTTTCGAATGAATGAATGAAAAAAATGAAGACAAGGTGGAGATAAAAATATCAGACAGTATACTTCTGCCTTCCACAGCAAGCATCTTTATTTTTTTATTTTTTTTCTTTTCTTTGGTCAGCCATTTCTATGACCTGATATTTGTATGCTTGATAGGATGTATTGTATGCTCAGATTTGATATCTTATGTGCTTGCATTAAATGCTTGCCACCCTTCTTGTCTACAAATGTTTATATGAAACTGTACATATATTTTTTTTCTCATCATATGTATACAATATACGTTCTTACTTTGTCGTGCTTACCCCTTTTTGTTTACAAGCATATACACGTCATATTTTTTTTACTTATATATATATATATATAGGTAATTGTCATCATATACATATGTATTTACACTTTCACTATTTAATTAAATGAATATATATATATATTAACTTATATTTGTTCTCATATACAACATTTACATTTATACATCTTTCATATACTCTCCTTCTCATAGCATCCATACATATATGCACTTTTCAATACTTATATATCATCACATGTCATAAAAATTGTGTATATTTATACATATATTTATGGATATTTTTACCTTTAATTTATATGGTGGAGTTTATATATTAATATATTCTTTATTTTCATCATATTCATAGATTTCATAATTTAATATTTATTATAGTTTTTAAACCAATTTATATATTCGGATATTTTTTTTTATTTACCAGAAATTTCTTGTCCAATCCCTTAATATTCCAATAATTTAAATCAGTTAATCACCCAATTATCAAACGTCAAAATCCGGGTTGTCACATTCCTCCCCCCTTTAGAACTTTTCGTCCTCGAAAAGGAACGAAGCACTAATCTTAATTTACTGTGTATTTTAGTTAAATTATTCTTTAAACACTGTTAACTCTTTTATTTAAACTTTAAAACACTTTAAAATCTACATAATATTACGAAAATAGTTTTATAAAATATACTTTTTATACTCGATGTCTCAACAAGTCCATCCTTGTTCTCACAGAAATTCAGTCAAACGTTGATCAGGCGCAGGACTGAAAATCTATAAGTACTTGTAAACCCCTTTTCAACACCCAGTGAAAATACTTGGAAAATAATTTTATTAAAAATATAGAAAACATTTTTAAAAATAAAGGAAATATCTTTGGTGAGAATGCTCTGGAAATCATCACCCCCATCCATGGTCGCAGTTAACCCGATGGTTACGTTGTCGTCCCAGCAAAATCCATAGATAACTGTAGGCCTCCGCGCCCCTCGATTACACCATAGAACCCGCTACAGATCGCAGTTATACCCGGGCCTTACGTTGCTATCACAGCAAAACCCATATAACTGTAGACATCAGCACCACCGAATTTCGCTGCCAAAAGAATGAAACTCCTCCACCCACCATAGATCGCAGTCTACTGATGTTACGTTGTCGTCCCGGCAAAATCAAGTGTAGACTGTTGGCACTCATCCTCTAGACGATTTTCGCTATGGTCCACACAGTAGATCGCAGCGACATCGAGTTACACTGTCGTCACAGCATAACCCAAATGCCCTTGTAGGCATCAGCGCCCTCGACTTTCGCTACCCAATAATCCTCAGGAACTAGTTTGTCCGGACTCCTCACAGGATCAACTTTAGAGCCTCCCCCTCTTTGAGGATCAAGGCAGTACCACTCTGTGGCACTCCTGAGAAGTTCATTCAAGGGAGCGCCTTTTTCCCCAGAGCCACTTTCAAAACACTTTATACTATACACATATAGTATTTTCCAAATCATACACCAAGTATGAATCTCATATAAATCTCCTTTCTCAAAATCGATTATCCCAAAATCGATAATTCACAAACTAGGCTTTCCAAATTCCAAATTTGATTTTCCTCAAAAATCAAAAGCCTTTTTAGAAATCCATAGGTTCCCAAAACTTTTTCTCAAAATCATTCTCATAAGATCCTTTATATATATATATATAGATATATATATATTACTTTAAAAATCTTTGGATCACTTCAAACTTGTATATATTTTCTCTTTATACTTCAAATACTTTCAAAAATCCTTTTCTTCTGGCTATAGATTTAACAAGGGGAGATTGATCTTATATATAACAAAAATACATAACTTAGTTTATTCCAAATCAAATATTCAAATTTGATTTATCATTACTTTTCTTCATAGAGTGAATCTTTAATCGTTGAAATTTCCAATTTTCATTTTACTTTACCATATATTTCACAAAATATACCTTTCATTCAAAAACCAATTTACAGTTCTTATCCACAAATTTTCAATATCAATTTCATTCACACTCGTACGATGTCCACATATCATCCGTATGCAATATCAATCTGATCGCTCACTCGATCACATAATTTCACTTCCGAACTAGCATTGTCCACCCGACTTCCTAGTGCGGACTCAGATCTGGTTCCTTGATTAGAAACCGTTATTCTCCTAGCATAGTCACAACTATGATAGAGAATATCCAGAACCAATCAAAAATCCATATCTAGGTTCGCTGTCGAAAATCGAGCGAAAAATCTCAACTCGGATCGATAATATTATCTCGAAATTCTGTGCTCGAATCTGGATCAAATCACTATACGAATAGAATAATATACGTACATCCTACGTATTTATCTTCATTGATTATCAGTTAAATCAATTTCCTTTCTATTCATCCTCACTTTGATTTTATTCACTTATTCACATTTGCCTTAATCCCTATTTGGATTATCTCTTCAATTCTTATCTCAGTTGGGTATTTAATCAATAACAGTTTAAACTCCGACCAGTTTATATTTAGGAAATAGCTTGAATTTTAAAAAAAAATAGATAAGTAGTGGAAAAATAATTATTTGTTTGTAAAATAGCTGTAAAATAGTTATGTAATTGTAAATAGTTGAAAATAGTAAAATAATTGCAAAATAGTTGTAAAATAGTAACTAGTTATAAAGTAGTTGGAAAATAGTGATTAGTTTATAAAATAGTTGTAAAATAGTTAAATAGTTCCAAAAGTAGTTGTTAAATAAATATAAGATAGTTTTGGAATTTTAAAATAAAAGTTGTATAATAAATAGTTTGGAAAATAGATTTATATTAAAACAATTTATTTTGAAAATAGTCCAGAGTCAAACTGTTCATTCCCCATCAATTCAATTTAAATTTCCACTTCCATTTAAATTGACTCAATTCCAATTTGAATAACTTCAATTTTCCTTGAACTTTATTTATCCCCAATTCAAGTTGAAATAACCTCAACTTCTTTCCAAATTCAAATCAAATTCCATTTGATTTTAAACATATTCACTTTAATTACAATTTCAAATTATTCAAATTAATTTCAAATTGAATCCACTCCAATTTCAAATCATTTCAATTTCTATATGAATTAATCTCAATTCCCATTTGAATTTGAACTCATTCATTCTTCAATTTTATTTCAAATTAGTCCAATTCAAATTTTCCATTTGAATTTTAAACTTATCCATCTTAAATCACAATTCCCATTAATTCAAATCAAATTCAGTTTGAACTAATTCAATTTAACTCTCAATTTTAAACCATCTCGAATTATATAAATTCGAGTTAAATTTTCAAAAGTTGATTTAACCCCTTAAATCAAATTAACCTTTATTCTCAAATCAATAATCCAAACCTTTAAACAATTTAATTCTGAGTCCCAATTTCATTTAAATTATCTTTACTTAACTTATTTTAAAGTTCAAATAAGAGTTCAAAACAATTTTAATTTACAAATTCAATTATTCAAATAGCTCAGTTCAAAGTAATTCCATATCCTTAATTTCAAATTAAAGTTTAATTTCCCTATTTATCTCAATAATGGATATATTACCACACTTCATTCCTCATTCATTTAAACAAATCCAATTCACACTTTTAAAGATTATTAATAAAAATAGGATGACATCATACAATTTATTTTAAAACATCCTTCCATTTTCAATTTGCAGATCTCAAACCCATTTTGAGATCACACAACCTCCAAATCCGAATTAACCATTTAACTCCCCAATTTAAATCTCAATTTCATCTTGAAATTTCCAATTTAGGTTGCTTGTTAACTTATTTAACTTTCCCAAAGTTAAATTCAATTTACTTAATCCAACCAACCTTACCCAATTTGGTTCCCCATTTCAAATTTTAAACTTCACATTAATAATCTTATAAGTTCAAAAACTTATCACCTTGGGTATCACATCTCATTTCAAATTTAAAACTCAACATTTAGAGTTTATTTCAAACTGTAACATTTCGATCTTTCGACGCTCGAAAGTCGACATTAATACGTCCACTGTATCAAATGCCGCGCGATCGAATGACGAAAAACCGAATCGTTAGGGTTAAAAAGAAGAGGTAGAAGAAGACAGAAGAAAAAGAAACAGAAACAATATCAGAATCTCACATTCGCAGCGGAACAATATATAATAGATGAATGAATAATCTTTAAACAAAGAACTATATCAGTTTATACAATACATCATCAGAGTTTACAACAACAACACACATCACTGGACAGTTATATAAACTTGTCCACATATAGAATACACAGCGGAATAATACTAGTATAAGTGATACGTCTCGCATCCAGCTCGCCTCCAGATCTCCAAAGCAATCCATCCAGATCCAATTGATAACCTGATTCTAGGCTGCTCGTGTGGAAAATTTTAGGCACCCAGAGTTTAGAAAGGGAACAATAAACTCCAGGTCAGTCATGGGACTGGTGTGAGATCTTAAAAACAGTTATTTTCACAAAGAAAATAAAAGAAATCCGCAATGCTTTTGGAAAATGAAACTACCATAAGACCTCCCACCACACACACAATGCAATCGCAGACTTGGAGGAGATTTCTTCTTATGATAGTCAAATATGCTTAATATGAGAAAACTCTTTTTGATATTATTACTAGTGCATAGTGTGGAAACATTTCGAAAATATAATATTAATCTTAGCCAGTATAGATACCATTATATTATGCCTGCTATAGCTGCCACCTGAGGTGACAGGTTATACAAATTGCAATCGTAAAGGGCTCGTATTGTTTCTTTGGATTTCCAACAAATGGTCAGGCTAAGGAACTTCCTATGCCACATGGGAACACCTCTGGAGGGACGTCCCAAGAACTAACTAGCTCTCTGCCAACACAAGGCCGGGTTACCTCTTACTAGGTAACTACTACACGAGTATGCCACCCCCCGGTCGTTTGCGACCTTTATCTGAGGGCCCTCGATCGCAAAGCAACAATCACACAGTCAAATAAGATTGATGCAACCACACAGGTAAAGCATCTGGGCTCCATACCATGATACCACCTTTTTCCAGAAGGAAATGACATACCCTAAAGGGAGCGACCCTCATAACCTTGCCGCATTTTCCTGTTTTGACCATTTCCGAGGTGTGAGGTCCGATGAGGTCTCGTCCACAAAGCTATGCTTTACACGAAAGCTTTGCTTTGATCAACAAATGATCAACAACACACAACAGCACTCAGCATGCCACACTACCAAATTGGGAGTATATCACAGACAACCTTCAACTACATAACCTCTGAGCTCGTACGTCTCAGAGAAGGGTGTTAAGCTAAGAGAATAAATTCTCCGCCACCAACATATATGTATTTGAAAGAAATCTGCTTTATATCTCAAAGTGTAGCGTCAGACATACATCCATACAAGTCTATTCCGGGTTTGAACAGAACCGAAGGCATTTTCAAAGAAGCCCTTGCAAATCCGGTTTTCAATTGCAATCCATAACGTCGTATCATTATTCAAAATGGGTTATATGACACAAAGTCCTCTCCCGGCTAAATCGAATAATGAGCGCTTGTTTTAAAAACAAATTCAAGTGCCATTTCAAAGGCCAACATTGGTAGTCGGTTATTTAACTATCAAACAACATTCACAACAATCAAGCAATCTAAATAATTTTTCCAAATTATTAAATTTCACAATATCTTTGCAAGATATATATTTTCCACACTTTATCACTTTCAAAACCAATTTCAAATCACATTTTCCATACTTCATCACTTTGAAAACAAATTTCAAATCATATTTTCATTCGCGGAATAAAATTCTTGATATCATTTATTTCCACTGTGAAATTAAATTTTCAAATATCCACTTATATACGATTTTTCAAATATTCATTTTCAACCCCCAAATCAAATTTCAAATTGATTTCTAAATTTATTTCAACACAGAATCAAATTTCAAATTGATTCTTCCATTTATTTCAAATACCGAATCAATTTTACAAATTGATTCCCAAGTTTATTTTCAATAGAACAGAACATTTGCAAATTGATTTCTAAGTTTATTTCCAAATAACAAACCATTTGCAAATTTATTTCTGAATTTATTTCCAAATACCAAATCATTTTACAAATCGATTTCCAAATTTATTTCAACACAAAATCCAATTTCATTCAACACCAAATAAATTTTCATATCGATTTCCCAAAGATTTATTTTCAAATACCAAATCAATTATCAAATTAATTTCAACAAATTTATCACCTTTTAAATAAATCCCTTTATTCTTTCCAAATTATTTAAAATTCCATTTTTAATAAGTTCTTCAATTTTTAAACAATATTATTCAAAACCCATTTATTATATCTTTTCCCATATTTTGGAAATAATTCGATAAGATTTCAAAAATGAACTTTAATACTTTTAAATTCCTTCTTTTAAATTCACCTAATTCATTCAAAAGAAATTTACTTTAAATTTCCTACTTTAATTTCAAAAATCCAATTTTATTTATTTTTGGTATCCAACGATACCAAAAATACATTCGGCTAAATTATAGCCTTCAACAAATTCAATCATCAATAAAATCATTCACAGATTATCAATAAATCATCACACAACATATGAAACAAATTCATACAACATATGAAACAAATTCATACAATTTGAGGAATCCAGTTGGATCCCTCCAACCTGTTTCCCTGCATCCACAGATGTTATCACAACAATTAAATACCCATTCCACTTCGAGGTTGAATATTGCGGTATATGGGATCTATAAAATATCATCCGCTATTATGCAGCGCATAGGGTCTCATCCGCTATATAATGCGGGAAATCAATCACCAAATATATATATATATACACACTACTATATATACTATCGCATCCAAATAATCAATCAATCAATAACTGAAATTCCAATTCTAATTTGAGTGAGAAGATCTCACCTTTGCTTTTTATTTGCAATCCATTTCCATTTCGACTATTTTTTCCACAATTTTGACCTTGTATAAACAATTTTATACAGTTGATTAATATTCAAAATAATCGAATAATAAATTTCCATTTATTTGATTTATTTGATTCAAACTAATAATTTATCTCCATACTACAAAATTTTAAATTAAACTAGTAACTGAAATATTTATATATTGTTTACACCAATTCCAAAAGTTTTCTATCTTAAACTTTTTTTTACATTTTAAATCTACATATATATACACTTATTAAATTAAATTCAAAAATAAAACAGCCTATGACTTTACTGTAAAACTAAAATTTCATTTCTATATAAATTTCAAACATGCATGTATATACTTTCTTTTGAAACCACATATATATATATATATATATATATATATATATAAAAAATAAACTGCACACATATAAACTTTTACTGTAATTTTTATTATATATATATACATATTTTTCCTCCTTTTTCTTTTGAAACTCCAAATATATATATGATAATCCATATAGGTTTAGAAATCAAATTGATATAAATTCTTTCCGCTGTTCATCAAATTTTTCTACATCTATACATATATATGTATATTAATTCAAATCGAACAGACTGGCCATACCTCACTGCCGATGACCCATCTCTTGCCGCCACCGCGACCCAAACCCATGCACCACCACCAAGTGTTTCCACAGTCGCTGCTTCGAACGCCACGATTTTCGATCTTGCGAACCTCACTGTCGAAGTCGAAATCGACTTTGAGCCTCCCCAGATCTGCTGCTACGACGCGACTACCTCACCACGGCCTTCCCGAATCGACCGCCATCACGAATGTTGATGCCACCATTGATCTGCTCTGGCCCACTCGCGATTTCGATGCCGCGAAACCCAAATTGAATCGAACGCAATTCGATTATCATTCCAGTCGCTCATGATGCTCGTGAATTTGACTCACGGGTAAACGAAATCGACACTACATCTCCTCGAATTCGAACGAGGAAGGGCACCGCGCCTCGTCTTCGTGCTGTCCCCATTTTTTTTATTTTTCTTTGCTTTCGATTTTATCTGGATTTGATTTTAGAGGAGCGGCCATTTGATTTGATTTTTTTTCTTTTAAGTTCTGGATTGATCAGTTAGTTGCGTGATTTTGAAAGAAATGGAGGGGAGACAAGAGAACATGTTCACGTGCTCAATCGACAGGCTACAGTGCTTCTGAGGTGATAAAAGGTAGCTGATGTGAGGCAATTAAAGCTGAGGGTTGACTGGTCAAACGAATATATTTTCTATTCAAATTTAAATTTAAACCGTCTCGATATCACCACTCAAAAATACGAACTCCTATCGAGGCATGCCACTAGGCGTTTATAATGTTATACGCCTATCCCGAACATAATGGAAAAGGTTTCGACTCCAAATTCGATCATATGGAGAAGAAAGCTTTTCGGACCCTTTTATAATATTGAATTTCAATATACTTTTCAATGCGTTTACTTATCTTACGGCCAAACGATCACTCCAGACATTACGAAAATTGAAATCCGATAATAATACAATATTACGGATCCAATGGAACTGGTTTCGTTGAATTCCGAGACTGTGCCTCGGAAGGCTATTTTTAAATATCGATTTAAACGATAAAATTTCAAAACTGAACAAAACAGTTTCAAATTCAATTCTGAAACTTTAATTATCTTCAGTATCATCAATATGAATTTTCTAAGCCTTGAAAATATTTTTAATCAGCTTAAAAAATCAAGATTCAATATTTTACCCAATTTTAATATATTAAATTCAATAATTGAATTGCCAAATTCATTCTGATATTTGAATTTCAAATTAAACTAACTTCCAGATATTTAAAATCAATTAAATGTTCTGATTTCCAATGTCAAAAATTCAGGGTCGTTACACAAACCATTTTTGATATTATGTATATTCCTCTTATATACGTATTTCCTTTGCACACCAAGTTATACTTTAAATTTTAAACCACCTTTGGTTTTTAATTCAAAACAAATTCCTTTAAATTTTCAAACAACACCTGTTTAAAATATGACCTTTTTATTAAAATACATTAAATAATATTATTTATCGTTTCTTTATCACTTTGACACAAATTCCAAATTTTCTGGCTTAGATTTAAAATTTCACAATCTAGATCATCTTCAGTTCCAATTTATAAGTCATACTTATCTAAAACATTTCATTTTGCTTACTCATTAATACACATCTTATTATTAAATACAATAATCATTTATGATAATAACCAAGATTATCATATCTGGAAACCAATTCATTTTTATCTTATTCTGAAACTCCTTAATTTCCAAATTCAAGATTTTAAATTTTAGTTTGAATCCATTTCAAACTTATCTTTATTTAATTTCAATTTGGTTGTATTTCTATTACCACTTAATTTAATTCCAATAATTTAACAACCGATTACCTTAAGAAATATTGCTTTACCTATATCAAAATATATTCTCATATAAAATCATTTAAAATCTTTATATAAGAAAATAACAAGTACGCTCTCATATATACATATACACTCAACTCATTCTAGGGTACCATCGACCCTGAGTAAACCCACCAGAGCCAAGATTTTCGCTTAACCTCGCTCTGATACCAAATGCAACGACCCGAAATTTTCGAACTCGAAAATTCTAGATAGTTAGGAAAAGAAGAAAGAGATAGAAGAAGAAGAAACAGAAACACTACACAGATTCTCACATTCGCAGCGGATCAAAATATAATACCAAATAATAACAGTTTACAAAAGAATACTGTATCAGTTGATTACATTTTTATACACCCGAGTTACACATATACTCAAACACTGGACATATACAAATCAACATGTCTCAGATAAACAGAAAATATATCACAGCGGAAACACTCCATATGTTCCTGCCATCCAACTCGTCTCCTGAGCTCCAGAACGTCCTTACTTGAAAATCTGTAATACTCGGTCTGAGCTGAGCATTACATTAAAGTAACACCCGGGTCAGGCTGGAAACCAACGTGAGTAAACCCATCTAACATGAAATACAACAGCATAAAACTTACATAAAACCCGGGGTAACTCGTATCAATTTACAAATTCACAATTTGTTATAGATATCACTTATTTCACACATCAATTTCTAAGTACCAAAACTTAGATTAAATGGTCCAATTCACTTAAATCATTCCATACCAGCCTATTGATTTCACATATCAATCTATAAAGAATCGAAGTGGTTTCGGGTATTAACTAATACCCGACCCCGGTCTCTTCGAATCCAATGTCATCTTAACCCAAGTTATTCAAGTGGTTAAAATTTTAAATACAGGATGTCACTTTTACACAACAATTCATCATAGATAACCACATTACCTCTGTTCAATCCAACATATCATATTACAAAAACATTTCATTTCATAAAGCATCACAATCACATATCAGGGATAACAAATAATCCAAGGCATTCAATAGAATCCAAACATCTATAAGTAAGACCAATTAATTATCTGATTAATTTAAATCAGATTAATTACTTATGAGTATTTTACTAATCTTGGTTAATTAATATTAATTAATTACAAACCAATTTAATTAATTAACCTTTAATCATTTATTAATTGACCTTTAATAATCTAATTTACCTTTAATTAATTTTCCTTAATTAATTAATATTAATTATCCTTAATTAATTACAATAAGTGATTATCCCTAATCATTTAATCAACTTTAACCACTAATTAATTACCTTTAATTAATTATCATTAATACATGGATTAACCAAAGACGTTTAAGTTAATCGTAATTTAAAACACTTCCTTAATTAACTATATAATTCAATATTAAATCTATTTAAAATAGACTTTTAAAATAAAGGTTATATATGTAAAAAAAATATTTTTAAAACTAAATTAATTTGAAATAATTTCTTTAAAGACTTAACCAATCCCAAAATTTAAAATAAAACATTTAATCTTTATAAATTTAACCTTTGAAACTTGTTTGCAACACTTGTTACCCACTTTTATTTTTGAAGGCTTGTTTATTTTCAATTAGCTTTGGAAACTTGATTTTTTTCATTTTCTATTACTTTTAAAATCTGCATTTCCTTTATTTCAAAACTTATTACCCAAGCCCAGGAAAAATTTCCCGATCATTCACACGAGCCAAGCCTCGTGCAAAACTTCACATCGACTCGACTTTGAGTCCAACCACCATCAAGCTCGAGCAAGAACCCGAGAAACCCTTTCTTCTTCCCCGATCCCAAAACCACCCAGACACAATCGCGTGCACATGTGCGTGCACCATCACTCCGGCCATCACTGATCGTCGCCTAGTCCCCCAACAAGTCGTCTACGACCCCAACAGCTACTTCGACCACCCAAATCGCCTTAACAAAGTCGAACTCGAAATCGAGCTAGTCGATGTTCGCTGGAACACAACTTCGATCCACTCAATCGCCTCGCTCCGAATCACAGGCCACCAAAGGCCACACAATTCTGGCCATAGCTGCGTAAGGCTTTCCAGCTTCGATCGCCACCGGAGCGATCGACTCCGATGCAATGACGAGGCGTCAGCGATTCAAAATTCGACGCTAACTAAAATCTGGGCTAAAACCCTAGATGATCGACGTTCGGCCACCACGATCAAGTTAAAAAATTTCAAGCATTTTTTCCGAGATCGCCTACCCCCAGGCAAGCTTCAGCCACGATCTCGAGATCCCAACATTCTCCGATCACCAGAAAATGCTCAAAACCCAAACTTCGTTCAACCCGAGAATTTCCAACAATTATAAGCTTAAAAATCATGAAACGATTATCTAAATTCATGATTTTGTAATACAAATCTGTTTGTAAAGTCAAAACATGAAATCGAAATCATTGATTTTTGACTTAAATTAGATTATCACTGTAATTTATCTTTTTCACAATATTTACTAAATATAAACACTTGAAACCATTTTTATAATTGATGTTATAGTCTTATAATCATTTCTTCTTTAAAGATCATAGCTTGATATTGATTGTATAAAGAAAAATCAACTTTTGAACTTGATTTAAACTTGTAAGTTTTAGAACAGAGCAAGTACCCTGGTACACAGACATGCACACCCATATTTACATATATATACAAACATATAGGCATATTTGACAACTAAAAACATTTTTTAATAACATACTTCAAGTATCAATCCAAATATCAAGGTATATAAGCAGATTCAAGTTTTAGTATATAGTTTACTCACTTGTTTAGAAAGGATGATCAGAGCTTATTTCCTGAAGTCTGGAAATGATTTTGATCCAAACTTTATTGATTTCTTGATCCTAAACCCCTTTGAAAAGATCTGGACTTCTTCGATTTAGCAGACTTACTTACTTTTGCTTTGATTACTTCAGCTTGAATTTGTTTCAGATCAGGTTGGAGACTTAGCTCAGAAAAACAATTTGAAACAACTGCTATTTTAAAATTTTAAAGCTGCTGTTTGATCTGGTTTTCGTCATATTTTTTTCTCTCGTTTCGATTTCAGATTTAAGCTTGCTTTATCTTTTACTGGTATTAGTTTCGAATGAATGAATGAAAAAAATGAAGACAAGGTGGAGATAAAAATATCAGACAGTATACTTCTGCCTTCCACATCAAGCATCTTTAATTTTTTATTATTTTTTCTTTTCTTTGGCCAGCGATTTCTATGACCTGATATTTGTATGCTTGATAGGATGTATTGTATGCTCATATTTGATATCTTATGTGCTTGCATTAAATGTTTGCCACCCTTCTTGTCTACAAATGTTTATTAGAAACTGTACACATATATTTTTTCTCATCATATGTATACAATTTATGTTCTTACTTTGTCATGCTTACCCATTTTTGTTTACAAGCATATACACTTCATATATATATTTTTACTTATATATATAGGTAATTGTCATCATATACCTATGTATTTACACTTTCACTATTTAATTAAACGAATATATATATATATATTAACTTATATTTGTTCTCATATACAACATTTACATTTATACATCTTTCATATACTCTCCTTCTCATAGCATCCATACATATATGCACTTTTCAATACTTATATATCATCACATGTCATAAAAATTGTGTATATTTATACATATATTTATGGATATTTTTACCTTTAATTTATATGGTGGAGTTTATATATTAATATATTCTTTATTTTCATCATATTCAGAGATTTCATAATTCAATATTTATTATAGTTTTTAAACCAATTTATATATTCGGATATTTTTTTTTATTTACCGGAAATTTCTTGTCCGATCCCTTAATATTCCAATAATTTAAATCAGTTAATCACCCAATTATCAAACGTCAAAATCCGAGTCGTCACAATTTAAATCATTTAAAACTAATTAAATCAAATTTAAATCCATTTAAACTATTTTACTATTTAAACTATTTAAGCTATTTTAAAACTATATAAACTATTTATAATTACCTAAACTACTTTTTAAAATTTCAGACTGCGTAAAATTGAAGTATTTTTGAATCCTTGATGATGATACAACCTAAGTTGGAATTTGGAATTGATACCTTTTTATGAAATGACATATTTGAGTAAATATGATGATTCTAAAATGAGAATTTAATTAGCCTATCTTATCGATAATTTCAAAAGCGAATATGATTTTTGAAGTGTATATGGTTTGAAAGTGAATATGATTTCGAAAGAGATATGATTTGAAATTGAATATGATATTTTGATATAAATTGTGAATTGACCATTTTGAAATGTAAAAGAACCATCTGGTGTGAAATAAGCGTTGGGTTGTTAAAGAGACCGGGATCAGATATTGTCATACTCTCTGCCAATACCGAAAACCACTTTAACAACTGTGTACGTGGTGGACATTCCAGAAATGAAATAGGATGGTTTGGCGAACGATTCTGTATGAGGTACTTATGTGACCCTGACTCCCGTGAGTCAGCTTGATGTAGCTAAAATTAGGAGCCATGTCGGGCCAAGTGAGGTCATTCCTCCTATCAGGCACACTTCTTCGATACTATATTCTGACTTTGTGATTGATTTGGTGGCCATCCTTGATTTTGATTTGGTAGTGTGTTCCGAGGTGGGCGGTAGTAGCTGCTATGTGTTACCACCAGTCCGGATACGCAATTGGTATATCTACCTTGGCATTGCCTCGAGTGCCTTGTCGCATGCCCTATCGCGCCTTCTATGAGTTTGTTTTGTACCATACCTATGGAGTGCCCTCTGATAGCCTCCAGTTTATGGAGGAGTTATGGTACTGTATAGACTATAGGAATATATAAAACGTGTTAAGGGGGATATGAGTAACGCCTTAACGCTATTTTAATACTTTTACTTTACTGTAGACATATTATAATAGCTTATTGTACTACATAGTAGATAGTTTAACGGATCCTTAAGAGATGTAAATCCCAAAATCTCTTAAGTTATTGCACTCACGTTAGACACTGGATATGAGATGTCAAACCCCATAAACATCTCTGATGCCGTCATACTCATATTTACCATTGATTTAACTTACATATGATCTTTTAGTTCTGACTCGAGTGTTTTGTCTTTTCAATTCGCTCGGGTCAGCCTGAGCATTTCAGGGTTGAAGACCTTATTTCTGGAGGACGAAGACGAAGATTTTTACTATTATTATTTATGATATGTATTCCACTGCATCATGTTGTTCCGCTGCATTTATTTATTCCTGTTTATGTAACTCTGATTTTTGGTGTTGTAAAAGAATAACCAAATGTATTTATAAACAGCTTCATGAACTTTGTTTTATTTCTTTCTCTTTTTCTTATTTACCCCATGACAATATGCCCTTTTGAAAGGTTTGTGTTCGACATGTGTGTCTGCTTAAAACATCCAAACAGGCTGGCCGTTACAGTTGGTACCAGAGCTTTGGTTTAGCGATAACCTTAGCTTTGTGGGGTCTGATTCATATTAAATAGGGTAGTAATACCCTAGAATGAGTCGCTGAGTTTATATATGTGAGAGAGCGTGTTATAAAAGGTTTTTATATTGTGTTAATTTGTTTCGTTTTGTATTTATAAATTCTGGTTGGTGCATAGGACGCTATGTTTGATAAGGATTTCTAAACACTTAATAGGGCAGACCGACACAATATTTGTTTTGAAATATAGGTAAATGAAATAATTTTGCCTATTATATATTTTTGTATATAAAATAATAAATTTTACAAACGATATAGTTGGTTGTTATATATTTGGTTGTTGGGTAGTGAAATTTTATAAATATTGATTGAAAATAGGATTAAATAAAGTAAATATAAATTGGAAGTTTAGAAAGGAAGTTCCGGGATTTTTGAAATTTCTTTCGTAAGATTTTGGAATATAATATTAGTAGTATTTAGAAGTATTTTCTGATGTGAATATTTGAATATGATTTGAAAGAAATGTTTTAAAGGAATTTGGAATGAGATAAGTTGTACTCCCCTCTCTATCGCTGGAAATTAATTTCGGTGATGAGTGCACACATCATCGACATTCATTTTCGAGTCAAAGTGGGGAGACTGCTGTAGTAGTTTTACTGCACAATTGTTTTGATAAATTAATCTTAATTTTGAATTCCAAATATGATTTGGTGTATATAAAGGATATGATTATATATATTATTATTTTAAAAGGATTAAAATGAAACCCGTTTTTTTAGTTCTTAAGTTTCTATAAATTAGAAATTTAAATTATTGTAATGAATGGAATCTTGACTACATTAATGATTGGAAACTTCTAAGATGAAAATAAGAATTTGATGTTAAAATGATTTATAAAATAGATAAGAAGCTGAAATTTTGAAAACTGTAAATAAAAAGGAAATGAAAATAAAAAATGGTAACCATTGAACATTTTATTAATTAAAATAAATATGATAACTTGTGTAACCTTCTATTGCATTGTAAAAGACATATATATATATATATATATATAACTTACCAAAATGTAAAAGTTGTAATGTTAAAAAGGATATGTAATAGAATATCATACAAGTAAACTTATGGTAATGAAAGTGTTCAATAGAATTATTTCAATAAATAAGAATTCTAATGTTATAAATTGTAATAAACTAAAGTAAATAGTTTGAAATGCTATTAATTAAATGTGACGCCCCACCTCTATATTCACAATAACCAAGGACACTACTGGGTAATGCCGTCAATTAGTACGAAGAATAAGGCTGTTGAGGAGCGACCATCTGTGTAATTGCTTAGTGCGAGTACCGATATGTCAGATAATATAACTTGCATTTCATTTCAAGAGGAATTCTGACATATCAAATACAAACTCAAAGCTACTATACAGTGGCTATGTGGGCTTCGGAAAACAAATATAAAAATAAGCATAACATGAATCAGTCACAGATATTCATATCATAAAGGCAGAAATAGATATGAATATAACACATAAAAGTGTACATCAAAATAGGGGTCATACAAGATCCACTACATCACAAAAGAATAAGTATACATCAAGGAGTCTCTATTTCAAATGTATAAAAGCAAAAAATACTAAGCTAAAGTAATTAGCCAAAAGTCAAAAGCTAGTCCCTGCTAAGAAGTCAAGTAGAAGCACCTGAAACACCTCGGTCTGACCCGAGTATTATTTAAGAAGAAAAATAATAAACGGATCAGTCTAGCTATAAATATTATATGAGATGAGAAAGGATAAGAGATACCACAAAAATGTATGATAACACTAAGGCCATACTGTGACAAGTATACATTCGATAACAATAAAAATCACACAATATCTCAAATCTCGTCAAATATCCAAAAAGAATATCACATTCTTTAGCTTATTCACCGAACCACAAATATTGATGAAGCACAAATTCCAGAAATCATTAATTAGAAATCCATAAAACATAAAGGGGGAGGCCTATCATAAACGGGAGCACGAAAACTCACCAACACGTATATCATTAACG
Source organism: Allium fistulosum (assembly GCA_030737815.1). Taxonomy (NCBI): domain Eukaryota; kingdom Viridiplantae; phylum Streptophyta; class Magnoliopsida; order Asparagales; family Amaryllidaceae; genus Allium; species Allium fistulosum. The sequence continues at coordinate 282,136,517 of CM060904.1, read as the reverse complement.
GGTCGCTATCCCATGGGTCGCTAACCCATAGAGCCGGTGCAACGACGTAGTCCAATGGTACGCCCGAGGAACCTACAACTCAAATAAGCCGGAACAATAACGTAGTCCAACGGTACGCCCGATGAACCGAACTCCATAAAACGGTTAAAAAAACCATGGGTCGCTAGCCCATAAAAATGAGACGAAGCTCCATAGAATAAGTGTAAATCTGTAACAGCCCTAGATTTTTGTATATATTTTAAATTTGACTTTCTTTTATTTAAATTATTTTTAAAATGGTTTATTTCAAATATTTCATTTTTAAATATAAATGTTGATTATTAAGTGATTTATAGTTCAAACTAGTATAATTTGAATATTTTACTGTAAAATGAATTTCTGGTCAAACTGTTCAAACTTTGACTTTTAAACTTCAAATTTAAATTATTTAAAATCTTAAATTTTATCTTTTATTATGAAAATAGACTTAATAACATGAATACTGCTTTTTGTTTCGTTGAAAACGGAATTAAATTGTAAAAGTTATGTACATTTCAATTTTGAGTATAATTTGTTTTATTTTGCAATTTTGCCTATTTTAAATTTTATAAATCATATTTTCTTTCTCATATTTTATTTTAAAATGTGTTAATATGTTATTTTATGTATATTTTTGTCTTTTAATATTTTTGAAGTGATAATAAAACTTTTCCAAAATTTATTGCATTTATTAAAGACTAGTTTCTATTTTTCTACTATATTCTTCATTTAAATTTTATTTAATTAAAATTTATTTATTTATTTTCTGAATGCATTTTTATTTTATGTTCTTATCTTTATTTATAAATATTTTTCCAAGTCCATACAATTTTCCCTAAGTTTATTTCATTTATTTTCAAATTTTCTAGACTAGTTTTCATTTTGTACTATTTTCTTATTTTAATCATATATAATTAATATTTATTTATTTATATTTTGTATATTTGTTACATTTTCGAATTGAAACTGAATTTTTAATTATTTTCAGTTATTTAAACTTATTAAAAAGAAATAAAAGTGATTTGAAAGGTTTGTGGCTTTTTATTTCCTAAGGCCTTTTGAATTCCACCTTTTCATATTCAACCTTACCTTTTCATTACCAATCACCACATCCATTCATTTGCTGACCTTATCACTTTGCTTCAGCCAACTTCCCCTCATTTTTCACGCACCAAAACCTTCTCAAACACAAAAATGTCGGCCTCCATCTCCTGAAGAGAAAACTTTGGTAAATAATTCTCTTTTCTACACTTTTCCTACTTGTTTTCTTCTTGTACTTGCACTTGCTTCACCTATATTGTTCGGCCCTCCCTCCTCCAGCACCATGGCTGCTTCCACCACCACCACAACCAGCCACCATCACCTCCAGCCCACTGTCCTTCCATAGCCGTGGCCACCTTGTTGTTGATCCACACAAAAATACACAAAAACTTCACCTTATATGCCAAGCCGAGCACCATACATCACCACCACCTCCAAACTCCTCCTTGGCCGCCACCTACTCCACCTCCACCACCCATAGATGACCTGAAACCCACTGCCATGTCATCCCTACCCCACCTGTAGCCATGGCCGTGCCTACCCTTGCCTTGGCCGAGCTCTTTGTTTGCCTAGAAATCATGTTGTTTATGCCTTGTAGCTGTAGTTCATGCACCTATCTCTCTACACCATCACCTCTTACATGCTAGGCCGACCCTTACCAACCCAAAGACCAGATCTTAACCCATGCTTAGCCATGTGTTTCTGACCCTAGACTGAAGCACAAGTGGTTGAAGCAAGTGCAAATACTTTGGTGATGTTTTGTACATTCATTTCTAACATTGTTTTATTATATTCGGGTTGAAAACTTATGTAGATTGTTTTGTTTGTTTGAATGTATTCAAGGTGATTAATCTTTGGCTCTCCCAATCTCAAATCTTATTTGTGCTTTTGTGCCTTCAAAGATCTTAGTTTGTGCGTTTCAGTTATCGTCTCCAGCTTATACCAGTGAGTTATTCTCACCAGACAGTTTTATACTTATATTAATAGTAAATCGATCACATGTGAATCTGTAAATTGCATCACCATATTATATTTGCTATGTCACTATTATATGATGTTCACACATGCTTAAACACCTGTTATATCATATGTTACTGTTATATTATGTTGTTCTGTTATTTTTATCAGTTTCTCACACTGCAAGTTCCCTTTAGATTAGAATCACTATGGGTTGAAATGATACATACCCGAACGGACTTTAGAATAAGAGAAAATCGTTATGGGCTGAAATGATAGGCCTGAATGATTTTCAATTATTTTCATTTACTTGGGATTTGCGGGTTTGAAATGATCAAACCCGGGTTTTCTTTGTAAATTACGGGTTGAAATGATATATTACCCGTATCACTTTACCTAGGCTAGAAAATGAAATACAGACCCGTTGTTAAAATATGTTTTATAATTTTTTTTAAAATATTTTAGAAATGTAAATATTATGATATTTTGATTTAAACTAAATAAAAATGATTTTGGTAAAGCATTATTGATTTTCTGAAAATTTATAAGTGAAATAAATTAATGGTAAAATTAGAAAATTTGAAATGTAAGTTAATTTGGGAAATTTTAATTTGGTGATAATTGGAATTTAAATTAAATGTGAAATGTGATAAATTCATGATAATTTGGATTAAAGTGAATTTAAATGATTTTTATATTATATTAATGATTTGAATAAAGTTAAAATGTGAAATCAATGAATATTTAAGTTGAAATTTTGAAATATAACTAAAATTGGAAATTTGTGAATTTTGCTTAAAAGTGAATTTTAAGTTAAGTAAATAAAAAAATGGAATTAGGTTATATTTGACAATTTAAACTTAAGTGTTAAGTTAATTTAATTTAATGAATTTATAATTTAATATTGAAATTTAATAAGTGAATTATTATTAAATTTTGATTTTTGAATGGAGGTTTAACTTTATAAAATCATGAATATAAGGGTATTTGAATGATTGTTTTAAAAGTGAAATTATATGATTTTATAAGTTAAAAATGATTTATATAAAAATATAATTGTTGTGAAATTATACTGAATATTTGAAGTTAATTAACTGCATTTCTGAAATGCTATTAATTCTAATGTAAATGATAATACAACATTTGTAAATGCTGTAGTTGATAATAATGAACAAAATGGCTAAATTTAATTAAGGCTATTATAGCATTTTTGTAAATGTTATAATGGTTGAATCTAACTAAGTTTATTTGAAACTAATGTAACCCTATTACAGCATTTTAAATGCTGTCTTTTGTTAAATTGAACTGTTTTAAATGTGACTTTCCGTAGCATTTTCTAAATGCTGCAAAAGTTGAATTTTCATTGTTTTAATTAATTTAAGTGAACGAATGGAAGATTAAAATTTTGGAAATTTAATAATTTAATTATTAATAATAACTTTATTTTTATGATTTAAAATAAAGTAATTTGTTTCGAAATATAAACTATTTTGAAATATGATATTTTGATATTTTGAAATGGATTTTTGAAGGATATTGAATTTTGAAATGATATTTGATTTCGAAGAATAAAATACCATTTTGAAATTTTAACCACGGGGTGTATTTAATTTATTGTTTAACTGATCCTTAAAGGATGGGCGATCCCAAGCATCCTTTGAGTTATTGTGCATTTCTACTACAGCTCACTTGAGTTGGTTTACATTATATAAGTATATATTGTCCTGACTCGAGTGTTTTGTGTTTTACTTTACGCTCGGGTCAGCCTGAGTATTTACAGCTTAACTTTGGATTTCTTTCTGGAGCTAGGAATCGCTGGAGATTCTGCTTGTCTAGTTATCTGTTCCTTTCAGTTCAGTTGTTCTATTTCAGTTCTGGTATTCATAAACTTCTATTTATTTAAGATGTCTATTGTATATGTTTTCAAGCAGATATTATGTATTATGTTTTGAGAGTTTGTTATAGTAGCTTCATGAACTACTATGGTTTTTTTATATTCCGCTGCGAGTTATTCTGATATTCTGTGTCTGTGATTCTGTGTATTTGATTTCATTTGCTCCAAATTTATTTACAATCTGTTATTTTGAATTATTCAAGTCAGACATGTGTGGATTATTGTCGATTTGAATGGTCCAAAATAGTGGGTCGTTACAGTTGGTATCAGAGCTTTGGTTTTAGGAAAACCTTAGCCTGCGGAGCAAAAACTCATTAGAGATAGGGTAGAAATACCCTAGAATGAGTGAAATCAATCTCAGAATCATTTCTTTGTGAGAGAACGTATTTTCGAAGTATAAAATGATTTTCAAATGATTTTTAAAGAATTTTGAAAGATTATTTTGATATAAATTTCCTTGCTTTAAAAGTAAAATATTTCTTAAACTACATTCCTTTCGTATCCACCTTGTTAGTAATTTCTTTGATTAGGATCCTCTAAAATTTTGAACTTCTCTCTTGATTGATCTAGATCCATTGTTGATAGGGATCTATTTTGGGTATGGCAAAATCAGTAGTTTGTTAGGATGCTTTGAGTAAACTCTGTTGTATCTTTTGCTTAGCTAAAGTTGTCCAACTAAAGATATTTATGCTTCTGTTTTCGTATGTTATGAATTCGAGTCTTTCCAAATTTTTATGGGAATTTTTCTGTATCGATATAGGTTATATATCTCTAATCTTCGTTTGGATTCTTATCGAATAAGATTCCTTTGAATTTTGGAACGCTCCCACTTGTTCTGAAATCCATTCCTGTCTCCCCTAATTGTATTCTTTTGATTTTGGAGCATTGCATCACTCCACTTTGTATGACCTTTATAGGGTGGCGATTCCGCAAATCTTTGAATGATTATAATTGGCATTGATTCATCGGAGATTTCTGTATCCTCGGTTTACGATGTTTTCTATCTTTTGCTATATTTAGATTCTATCTCTGGCAATCGAAGGTCGATTTGCCTTAGATTTTCGCATCGATTATATTCCTGAAGTCACGGTTGACCAGTTAAGGTCGCCCGCGATTCATATAGGCTTATCCATCTTCTATTTGGTAATTTAATTATCTTATCTTTGTTTGAGCCTATCTTTGAATTAGAATTCTATTTGATTAGAGTCCTTCTAAATTTGAATCTCTGTTTTGCTTTGAAATCCATCCTTGAATCGTCCCTTTGAAAGTTTGTGGTTGATTGTCTTTTGAAAATTGTGTATTCATCGTAGTTTTTATTTTGATAAGGATGGCCATATTTTTATATAAAGATGAAATGTTTTTGATAAGGATTATGTACCTTTTAAAAAAAATGAGAATTTGAAGTTTTGAAAGGATTTGAAATTTTGAAAATTTTATAAGAAATGTTTTCATATAAAATGATTTATAACCGAAGGTTTTGAATCTGAATTTAAGTGATTGAACTCCGGCATTTTGGAACTGGTTTTAAGATTTTGAAATAATAAATAATATGATTGAAATTATTTTTCCGAATAAGTAATGTTTCAATGATTTTAATGGGTTTTAATGATTTTGAAGGAATTTCAAAGAAGTTTTCAAAGTAAATGGAAGTCCAGAACTCACTTGTGTCGCTGGAAAATAATTTCGGTGATGAGTGCACGCATCATCGACATTGATTTTCGAGTTTCAGAGTGGGGGATAGGCCACTTCAGTAGCATTGCTACGCGAGTTATTTTGCGAAACCAATTTTGATTTCAAAATTTTGAAGTATGATTTGATATTCGAAAGATATATGTATATATATATATTTGAAATGATTTGAAGTAAGCCGGTGTTCAGTCCTTGAGTTTCGGATTTGATATAACCCTATCTATTAAAATTGATTTACTGATTTGTTGCCGATTTCCAACTCCTGAATTTGAAAATGATTTCTTCAACTATTTTGAAGGTTCGAGCACTTCCAAATCAAGGTTAACTTTTCAAAGCTAAGAAATTTTGAAAGGTATGAATTATTTGATAAAGTATATAAATTTGTTTCGAATGTTTAAGTATGAAGTAATATGATTTAAATAAGTTGAAACTGTTTTGTTAAGTAAATGAATAAGGCTATTTTGAATTTTTCTAAATATGGAATTTAGATTTGAAATGTTTTGAAAGAATTTGGTCTTCAAAATATTTTGAATAAAATTTAGTTTAAATGTTTAACTTAGTAACATCTTTATGAAACTATATATTTAACAAGTTGGAATAAATATATAAGTTGTACGTATGGTGTTTTATTCGCATAATTAATTTGATCCAAGTTTGGGTACACAAGTTCGAGGTGGATTACACCATTTCGTGTTAGGATTTTCATTCGATTCTTGATGGCGAATATTTGATATGGATTTTGGGCTTGATTCTAGAATTCTCTATCGTAGTATATGGCTATGCAAGGAGACTGATGGCTTCTAGTCGAGAAACCATATCAAAATCCGCATTAGGGAAGTCGAATGGACAATACTAGTTCGAAAGCGAACTTTTGTGATCAAGCGAGCGATCAAATGTAGTTTTGCGAAATGATGACGTATGTACATCTTATATCCTAATATCATTTATATATTTTAACGCTGAAATTGAAAGCTGTCGAGTTAGAATATCTTTGCTTACTAAAAGAAAATTCCAATTTAAATCACAAAGATATATAACCCATAAAAGCAAAGATATTCAAATCCCATATGGCTCTTCATACAGCGAAATTTATTTTGAAAAATTTGATCCTTATATAAGATGGACCTTACATAAGTATAAGATGATTTTGAAAACATTTGATTTTGGAAATGAATTGGTTGACTTAAATTATTGATTTGGAAATTTGGATTTATTTTCTAAATCTATTATTCTGGAAACGTTGAAACTAAAGATAATTAATTTGAGAAGAAATAATTCGGTGAAATTGTATATGATTTTGAAATTGAACTGATATTGAAACAAATTGAAATTTGAGAACCTTATGTTACTAAACACTTGATTTGGAAGTTGTCGAACTTATATAAAATTGATTTGTATGAGTATGAAATTGATTCGAAAACTATAGATTTGAAAAGGTACTCAATTTGAAAGTGAAATCTTATATATAATGGATATTATATAAGTACGATATTTGAAAGTGATTTGAAAAGATACTATATGATACATATTTTCGAAGTAAAGATATGGAAAGTGCCTTCTGCTTGATATCCGATTTGTGGCCACATCTTGGATTCATTCTATCGATATTATTCTCTCTGATTTTGGTTTTCCGGATATGATACTCGAGTGTCCTTCGAATTCCATGGCGTTACCCATGGTCTTACGAACTCGACTGCATAGCGTAATTCGTAAGGCAGTGATTGCTTAAAAGGTACGGATGTTTCCTGGGGGATCCAGGCGTAACCATTGTGTATCTGCGATCTATGGTCGTGTTAGTGGCGTAATCCGCAAGGCAGAGATTGCTTAAGGGGTATGGATGTTTCCTGGGGGATCCAGGCGTAACCATTTTTATGTATCCTGCGGTCCACCGTTTTGTTGCATGGCGAAATTCGCAAGGCAGTGAATGCTTAAAAGGTACGGATGTTTCCTGGGGGACCCAGGCGTAACCATTGTGTATCTGCGATCCATGATTTGATTCGTTTTTGTTTGGATTGTACTTTCCATATCTGTTTTTAAAGGTTTTCCCAGTATTTTCACTAGGTGTTGAAACAGGTCTACTAAGTACCTGGAGAATTCCAGTTTTGCGCCTGATCAACGCACTACCAGAGTCTACAGGAACAAGGATAAACTTGTTGAAACATCGAGTTATAAAAGTATTTTGATAAAATATTATATAAAGGATATTTTGATCAGTTATTTTCCTTCCTAAAGGATTTTAAAGTGTTTTAAATATTTTACCTCTTTAACCAACAATTTAAAATAATGGTTCATCCTTCTCTTTCAACCTGCTTTCCCTCCTAGCTACTTTTCTTCCCTACCTTCTTTCGGTATGTCTTCCAACCTATTGTTCTTTCTAGTTGTTTCTCCGCTCCCTTCCTTTTCGAGGACGAAAAGATTTGAGTGGGGGAGAGTGTAACAGCCCTAGATTTTTGTATATATTTTAAATTTGACTTTCTTTTATTTAAATTATTTTTAAAATGGTTTATTTCAAATATTTCATTTTTAAATATAAATGTTGATTATTAAGTGATTTATAGTTCAAACTAGTATAATTTGAATATTTTACTGTAAAATGAATTTCTGGTCAAACTGTTCAAACTTTGACTTTTAAACTTCAAATTTAAATTATTTAAAATCTTAAATTTTATCTTTTATTATGAAAATAGACTTAATAACATGAATACTGCTTTTTGTTTCGTTGAAAACGGAATTAAATTGTAAAAGTTATGTACATTTCAATTTTGAGTATAATTTGTTTTATTTTGCAATTTTGCCTATTTTAAATTTTATAAATCATATTTTCTTTGTCATATTTTATTTTAAAATGTGTTAATATGTTATTTTATGTATATTTTTGTCTTTTAATATTTTTGAAGTGATAATAAAACTTTTCCAAAATTTATTGCATTTATTAAAGACTAGTTTCTATTTTTCTACTATATTCTTCATTTAAATTTTATTTAATTAAAATTTATTTATTTATTTTCTGAATGCATTTTTATTTTATGTTCTTATCTTTATTTATAAATATTTTTCCAAGTCCATACAATTTTCCCTAAGTTTATTTCATTTATTTTCAAATTTTCTAGACTAGTTTTCATTTTGTACTATTTTCTTATTTTAATCATATATAATTAATATTTATTTATTTATATTTTGTATATTTGTTACATTTTCGAATTGAAACTGAATTTTTAATTATTTTCAGTTATTTAAACTTATTAAAAAGAAATAAAAGTGATTTGAAAGGTTTGTGGCTTTTTATTTCCTAAGGCCTTTTGAATTCCACCTTTTCATATTCAACCTTACCTTTTCATTACCAATCACCACATCCATTCATTTGCTGACCTTATCACTTTGCTTCAGCCAACTTCCCCTCATTTTTCACGCACCAAAACCTTCTCAAACACAAAAATGTCGGCCTCCATCTCCTGAAGAGAAAACTTTGGTAAATAATTCTCTTTTCTACACTTTTCCTACTTGTTTTCTTCTTGTACTTGCACTTGCTTCACCTATATTGTTCGGCCCTCCCTCCTCCAGCACCATGGCTGCTTCCACCACCACCACAACCAGCCACCATCACCTCCAGCCCACTGTCCTTCCATAGCCGTGGCCACCTTGTTGTTGATCCACACAAAAATACACAAAAACTTCACCTTATATGCCAAGCCGAGCACCATACATCACCACCACCTCCAAACTCCTCCTTGGCCGCCACCTACTCCACCTCCACCACCCATAGATGACCTGAAACCCACTGCCATGTCATCCCTACCCCACCTGTAGCCATGGCCGTGCCTACCCTTGCCTTGGCCGAGCTCTTTGTTTGCCTAGAAATCATGTTGTTTATGCCTTGTAGCTGTAGTTCATGCACCTATCTCTCTACACCATCACCTCTTACATGCTAGGCCGACCCTTACCAACCCAAAGACCAGATCTTAACCCATGCTTAGCCATGTGTTTCTGACCCTAAACTGAAGCACAAGTGGTTGAAGCAAGTGCAAATACTTTGGTGATGTTTTGTACATTCATTTCTAACATTGTTTTATTATATTCGGGTTGAAAACTTATGTAGATTGTTTTGTTTGTTTGAATGTATTCAAGGTGATTAATCTTTGGCTCTCCCAATCTCAAATCTTATTTGTGCTTTTGTGCCTTCAAAGATCTTAGTTTGTGCGTTTCAGTTATCGTCTCCAGCTTATACCAGTGAGTTATTCTCACCAGACAGTTTTATACTTATATTAATAGTAAATCGATCACATGTGAATCTGTAAATTGCATCACCATATTATATTTGCTATGTCACTATTATATGATGTTCACACATGCTTAAACACCTGTTATATCATATGTTACTGTTATATTATGTTGTTCTGTTATTTTTATCAGTTTCTCACACTGCAAGTTCCCTTTAGATTAGAATCACTATGGGTTGAAATGATACATACCCGAACGGACTTTAGAATAGGAGAAAATCGTTATGGGCTGAAATGATAGGCCTGAATGATTTTCAATTATTTTCATTTACTTGGGATTTGCGGGTTTGAAATGATCAAACCCGGGTTTTCTTTGTAAATTACGGGTTGAAATGATATATTACCCGTATCACTTTACCTAGGCTAGAAAATGAAATACAGACCCGTTGTTAAAATATGTTTTATAATTTTTTTTAAAATATTTTAGAAATGTAAATATTATGATATTTTGATTTAAACTAAATAAAAATGATTTTGGTAAAGCATTATTGATTTTCTGAAAATTTATAAGTGAAATAAATTAATGGTAAAATTAGAAAATTTGAAATGTAAGTTAATTTGGGAAATTTTAATTTGGTGATAATTGGAATTTAAATTAAATGTGAAATGTGATAAATTCATGATAATTTGGATTAAAGTGAATTTAAATGATTTTTATATTATATTAATGATTTGAATAAAGTTAAAATGTGAAATCAATGAATATTTAAGTTGAAATTTTGAAATATAACTAAAATTGGAAATTTGTGAATTTTGCTTAAAAGTGAATTTTAAGTTAAGTAAATAAAAAAATGGAATTAGGTTATATTTGACAATTTAAACTTAAGTGTTAAGTTAATTTAATTTAATGAATTTATAATTTAATATTGAAATTTAATAAGTGAATTATTATTAAATTTTGATTTTTGAATGGAGGTTTAACTTTATAAAATCATGAATATAAGGGTATTTGAATGATTGTTTTAAAAGTGAAATTATATGATTTTATAAGTTAAAAATGATTTATATAAAAATATAATTGTTGTGAAATTATACTGAATATTTGAAGTTAATTAACTGCATTTCTGAAATGCTATTAATTCTAATGTAAATGATAATACAACATTTGTAAATGCTGTAGTTGATAATAATGAACAAAATGGCTAAATTTAATTAAGGCTATTATAGCATTTTTGTAAATGTTATAATGGTTGAATCTAACTAAGTTTATTTGAAACTAATGTAACCCTATTACAGCATTTTAAATGCTGTCTTTTGTTAAATTGAACTGTTTTAAATGTGACTTTCCGTAGCATTTTCTAAATGCTGCAAAAGTTGAATTTTCATTGTTTTAATTAATTTAAGTGAACGAATGGAAGATTAAAATTTTGGAAATTTAATAATTTAATTATTAATAATAACTTTATTTTTATGATTTAAAATAAAGTAATTTGTTTCGAAATATAAACTATTTTGAAATATGATATTTTGATATTTTGAAATGGATTTTTGAAGGATATTGAATTTTGAAATGATATTTGATTTCGAAGAATAAAATACCATTTTGAAATTTTAACCACGGGGTGTATTTAATTTATTGTTTAACTGATCCTTGAAGGATGGGCGATCCCAAGCATCCTTTGAGTTATTGTGCATTTCTACTACAGCTCACTTGAGTTGGTTTACATTATATAAGTATATATTGTCCTGACTCGAGTGTTTTGTGTTTTACTTTACGCTCGGGTCAGCCTGAGTATTTACAGCTTAACTTTGGATTTCTTTCTGGAGCTAGGAATCGCTGGAGATTCTGCTTGTCTAGTTATCTGTTCCTTTCAGTTCAGTTGTTCTATTTCAGTTCTGGTATTCATAAACTTCTATTTATTTAAGATGTCTATTGTATATGTTTTCAAGCAGATATTATGTATTATGTTTTGAGAGTTTGTTATAGTAGCTTCATGAACTACTATGGTTTTTTTATATTCCGCTGCGAGTTATTCTGATATTCTGTGTCTGTGATTCTGTGTATTTGATTTCATTTGCTCCAAATTTATTTACAATCTGTTATTTTGAATTATTCAAGTCAGACATGTGTGGATTATTGTCGATTTGAATGGTCCAAAATAGTGGGTCGTTACAAAATCACACCAAGCTAGTAAATAAATGAGTTTAGCTTCATGTCCCATAACCACTGGCTTAACTTAAATATTTACGAACAAATTGTAGATTTCCACTCGAAAATACAAAATGATCATCATTGATCAATAAGAAGTGTAAATTACACTAAGCTAGTAAATAAATGAGTTTAGCTTCATGTCCCATAACCACTGGCTTAACTTAAATGTTTACGAACAAATTGTAGATTTCCACTCGAAAATACAAAATGATCATCATTGATCAATAAGAAGTGTAAATTACACTAAGATAGTAAATAAATGAGTTTAGCTTCATGCCCCATAACCATTGGCTTAACTTAAATATTTACGAACAAATTGTAGATTTCCACTTGAAAATACAAAATGATCATCATTGATCAATAAGAAGTGTAAATTACACTAAGCTAGTAAATAAATGAGTTTAGCTTCATGCCCCATAACCACTGGATTAACTTAAATATTTACGAACAAATTGTAGATTTCCACTCGAAGATTGTCACAAGATTTCAATCGAACAAGTCCAAGAATTAACCGACGAAGTAAACGCAAGCGTTTCATACCACTTGTTTTGCTAAGCTGTTTAATTAGATTTCTCATACGAATGAGGTAAAGGTTTGTATATACTAATAGATTGTGAAAACGGTTTTAAAAACAAGCTTTGTATTAAAAGTAATGTTGAAATCATTTTTTGTGTAAAAGAGTTTGAGTATTTACTACTAGTATAGAAACTTTTGTATTTTAAAGTGACAAAACACAGAAATGATTGTAAAAACAATCTATCACCAAAATCTACATTCGACGACGTGAATTAAAATCATAAAAATCAATATCAAATCCATCAAATGGATATTCCCAAAAATCCATAAAAGAAGTCATCAAAGTCGATAATAAATGACAACAACTATCCGAAACAACAAAAATCGATAAAAATTGAAAATCCACTGAAAAACAGCCAAAATAGGCAAAATTGCACAGGTCCAGACGTCTGGTGGTTTTCCCAAATGTCTGGATTTTGTCTCTGCCATTTTTTCTGCATTTGTTTTTTTTTCTTTTTCCAGGGACCCTTACCAGACATCTGGATTTTTCAACCAGACGTCTGGATTTTCCTGCTAGGCAAAAATCAGCCTAGCCCAAAGAGGGCAAAAATCCAAACCGGAAGCGATCGAACGAGCGATGGATGCTAGGGATTTATGCCAATTGACAGCCCAGCCCTATAGGCTCTTCGATACACCACCAAAATCATGTCCAAACACCCAAGATAGGATCTTTAAAGATTTTGACTTCAAAATACCAAAATTGGAAAATTCACCAAATCAATTCAAATCAAAGCAAATGAATATGAAATAGATGTTATGAATTCATACTAACAACAATGAAAGCTATAGACGTAGATGTGAGTTCAAAAACTCACCTTTAAACCCAAAACAACAAGTGAGAAGCTTAAAACAAATGAAAGATCAACCACTCTTCAACTTCAACTCAAGAAGCTCCAATCTAAGCTCATAAGCAAATATTTTCTAAGTTAGGGTTTAGGAATTTCTGAAAATTGAAGAGAGACTGAGATGGAGAAGATGAAGGGGATGCTTACTTAAGCTTCTCTTTGATTTCTAAAACTTGAATTTGAATTTCCTAGTAAACTGGGGCTTAGGAATTTTGATTTCCCTTTCTTTCCCCCATTTTCCTTTAGCTTGAGTGTTAGGAAATAATAGAATGAATGAAGAGGAGTTGGAGGAGGAGTTAAGGTATTAGATGAGTTGGTGGGCTGAAACCCAAACCCAAAAGCCCAATAGAAAAATAGCAAAATTCTACTCAACTCCAAACATATCGATGTTTATACTCAAAAAGGTCGCAAACTCCATTTGGACTCAATGGAAGTGGTCTCGACCGTTTACAAAAAGTCACGTTTTGGACTTTTGAATTCAACCAATGATGCTATATTTAAATAAATCATTTAAATATATTATCGTAAAAATATGCGGGTTGTTACATTAAATGTAATAAAAGTGAATATATAAGAGAAATGATTATAAACTTAAGTTAACATTTAAACTATTTATAATCAGATTGAATAGTAAAGGTGAATACTGTAACTAAATAATTATAAACTTGAATTAATATTGAAGCCATTTATATTTAAAATGAATATTATATAGATTGAATGATTATAACTTCAGTGAACATTGGAAATGATTTAGAAATGGAGTTAATATTCAATAATGCTATATATATGGAAGAATAAGTGTGAAAAGGGAAATATCTATTAATGATAACTGTAAAGAGACTTACCTAATAATAAATAACCTAATAATTGGAATGGAAGTAACTTATGTAGGTAATGAATGTAAAGTAATGAAAGGAAAAATGGTCTTGCATAAATGAATGGAAAATAAAATTTTGAAAGTGATAAATGTAAAGAAATTAAACAAGCACTGTATGAATAAAGGAGAAATGAACTTTTATAAGTAATAACGAATGTAAATCAGTGAAAATAAACATTTTATGAATGAGAAAAGAAAAGTAAATGATGTGAAGAAAAAAGGAAATCAAACTAAAGAGTAAATGTCAAGTAAATTGAAATAAAATGTATACAATACTTCAATAATGAATACATTTATGATTCAAATAATTAAAATGGATATAACTTATGTAAGTAAAGAATGTGAATTAATGAAATAAGCCTTACATGAATGAATGAAAATAAAAATTTGGTAAGTAATGAACGTGAATTAAAGAAATCATTGTATGAAAAAAAATGAACAATCCATGATGTGAAAAGATAAATAGAGTAAACTTAAAAATGTGTTGAATTCTGTGTTTGTTGGACTTATGGATTGGTTGGGAAATGATACTTCTATTTTGTATAGAGATGTATAAATAATCTATAAGTTTTATCTACGACTGTTGAATGTATGGTTTACTTCATAGTTTATTTATCATTTTATATGATTAGAAGTTCTAAACCCGAACAAACCATTTGTTTTGATTGCTATGGATGGATGATTGCTCTCTTGGTTGAAAATGATGTTTGTACTATTGTTTGCAAATGATTATTGTTATATTGTGCCGATTTTTTTGTTATTGATTGAAACAACTTAAATATTTCTCTTTTATATAATTATTAACCTCTTTGGATTATATAAGTGAAATACAGGTTTATGGAAGCAATTGCTACTGCTTTTGGTTTCATAAAATAAGCGTTATTTGCCCGACAAATAGGTACGTTCTCGGATTACGGTTTTCTAGCGATATTATATTGTTTTCCCATGGTTTGGGATATATTATTTTGAAAATATTTGATATATATTGTTATTATTGATATTACTATTTCTCCTAGACCTCTCCGTATAAAGGAGACTCTGCCGAAATGTTCTGTGAATTTTGAACTTAGAAAATTTTGGAAAGTGTTTTCCAAACTTTTGTTAACTTGAATATAAAGAATTTAATTGTTATAAATTGATATATTTTATTTAAATTATTTAATTATGTAAATTGATTTTTTTTATAAATTTAATATTTTGAATAAGATATATCGATTACTAAATTCCTCCTTTCCCTTCTTTTCCTTTCCAGGGACGAAAAGTTTTGAGTAGGGGAGAGTGTAATGACCCGTAATTTTCGATAATTAAAATTGTTAATTAAATAAAGTTTTGTAATTTAATGTTGGAATAAATAAAAATTTGTGATTTAATAATAAAGAATATAACCGAAATAAGGTGAAATGGTATTAATTTAAGGTAACCTATAATTGCTTTGAAGGTGATTCTAATTAATTAAAAATGATTAAAAGTTATAATTGGATACAGATTGTAAATAAATTATAGTAATGTATGTATTAATTGATAATCGGATTAAAGAAGAAATTGATAATTTAAAGGATGTATTAATTAATGAAATAATGTGTAATAAATAGAAATTGGGTAGAATTAGTATGGTGTAAGTGGCTACAACTTTTGTTGTAGATAATAAACTTACAAATGTGATTAAATATAGAAACGATGACAATTTTTATTTGTTACCAATTCATTTAATCAATTGCAATTGAATGTCATTAAATGTTACATTAATGTGAGTTAAGACAATAACTGTAAATTATGAATGTGACAAAATAAATAGAAATGTTAATTATATTCATAAGGTAGTAATTGATTTAATAAAAGAGTGAAACCAAGATAAATAAATAAATTAGGGATTTTTAATTTTAATTAATGTGTGAAATTGACAAAAAATCAATATAATGGAAATATAGTAGTTAATACAATAAAAGGTTGAAATTGTAGCATATTAGTGCAATAAGATATAAACAGATGTTAACTATGTTATTAAAGTAATAATTGATTGAATATAAAGATTTAAATCAAACTTAATCAATTTATTGGAATTAAATTATAATTAATTGGATTTAATTACAATAGAAATTAAAAACTGTAATTGGTGTAATAACTAACACTGAATTGTTATATAAACTTGTATTAAGTCATTGTAAATGTCTAAGTGATTAAAAGTGATGAAATTTGTTAACTATTAAATTGAATGAAAAAGTGATTTAATCAATTAATTATTAATTTATTTAATTAACGTGAAAATAGTCGTTTTGGCCACTAACTCGGATTTCGACGAAACCAGTTTCATCGGATCTGTAACGGTGAATTATTGTAGGATTTCAAGTTTCGTAGCGATCGGACCTGTCATTCGATCATACGATCTCGAAACGCCTAGAAATCGATTTAATTAAATTCAATTGAAATCAATTTGAAATAAGTTGATTTTAAGCTAACTTCTTCATACGATGGAATTAGGACTTGAAACCTGTTCCATTGAGTTTAAAATTATCGAAAACTTCTAATTTGATATATGGGATGACACATTTCCGTTTCGGGAACGGAACGGGCTTTTGGGTCGTTTATCGTTCAACTTTCAAATCAATCTGATCCATTCATTCCTATTTCTGACCTACCTATAAATAGCCTGTTATAAACCCTAGCTATTTCTTATTTCATTATTCACTACGTACAATTCTTTCTGCTCCTCTCTTTCCAATGGCAGACAAACCAAAACCAATTCAAAATTCAATTGCAAACCAAATTCAAATCCAAAACAAACTCCTCCAAACCTTATCAAATTATATATCGTTCTGAAGCTCTCGACGAGCGTAACCCAGATCTGCAGTTCATTTTTTTCATCGAATAACGTTTAGTCAGAAATGAGGGATTTATTTTCGGCCGTTCGTAGGCTATCACCTCGTTTAATGGTGGATCTTCGTCGTGGAGTCGACCGGAGGGCATAGACGCGAAGAGAGTGTCGAGGCAAGTCCATCCATACAACTACTTGGGTCTGGAGGTGCGTGATTGTGACGCCCCACCTCTATACTCACACTAGCCAAGGACACTACGGGGTAATGCCGTCAACTAGCACGAAGAATAAGGTTGTTGAGGAGCGACCATCTGTGTAATTACTTTGTGTGAGTATCGATATGTCAAATAATATAACTTACATTTCATTTCAAGAGGAAATTCGACATATCAAATACAAACTCAAAGCTACCACATAGTGGCTATGTGGACTTCAGAAACAAATATATAAATAAACATAACATAAATCAGTCACAGATATTCATATCACAAAGGCGGAAACAGATATGAATATAACACATAGAAGTGTACATCAAAGTAGTGGTCATACAAGATCCACTACATCACAAAAGAATAATACAAGTGCTAGACAAAAGAATAAGTATACATCAAGGAGTCTCTATCTCAAATGTATACTAACAAAAACTACTATGTTAAAGCAGTTAGCCAAAAGTCAGGTGCCGGACCCTGATACGAAGTCAAGCAGAAGCACCTGAAATACCTCGGTCTGACCCGAGTATTATTTAAGAAGAAAATAATAAACAGATCAGTCTAGCTATAAATATCATATAAAATGAGATAGGATAAGAGATATGACAAAAACGTATGATAACAAGAATGCCATATTGTGACAAGTATACATAAGGTAACAACAAAATCATACAATATCTCAAATATTCTCAAACACTAAAAAGAATGTCATATTCTTTAAATTATTCACCAAAACACAAATATTAACAAAATATATCAATACCAATCGCAAAATTCGATGAAACACAAATTCTAGAAATCATCAACTAGAAATCCAGAAATCACAAGAAGGGGAAGGCCTATCACAAACGGGAGCATGAAAACTCACCAACACGTGTATCACAAACGGGTCGCTATCCCATGAACCGAACATCGACGCACCTCAAAAGATACGCCCCATGCACAGTCGAACATCAACGCACCTAAAAAGATATGCCCCATGACTAGTCGAACATCGACGCACCTAAAAAGATACGCCCCATGCCTAGTCGGACATCGACGCACCTAAAAAGATACACCCCATGCATAGTCGAACATCGACGCACCTAAAAAGATACGCCCCATGGCTAGTCGAACATCGACGTACCTAAAAAGATACGCCTCATGCCTAGTCGGACATCGATGCACCTAAAAAGATACGCCCCATGCCTAGTCGAACATCGACGCACCTAAAAAGATACGCCCCATGTCTAGTCGGACATCGACGCACCTAAAGAGATACGCCCCATGCCTAGTCGAACATCGACGTACCTAAAAAGATACGCCCCATGCACCGACTTATCGAGCCGATTGCTCCACGAACGATCCAAAGACCTTGGGTCGCTAGCCCATAAAAGTGAGCCGAAGCTCTATTGAATGGGGTACAGTCCCCACGCGGACAAAGAGACATCACACATCGCTAGTCTAAATCACCAAAGGATCATCATTGATTGATAAGTGTAAATTACACTAAGCTAGTAATAAATGAGTTTAGCTTCATGTCCCATAACCATTGGCTTAACTTAAATATTTACGAACAAATTGTAGATATCCACTCGAAAATTGTCACAAGATTTCAATTGAACAAGTCCAAGAATTAACCGACGAAGTAAACGCAAGCGTTTCATACCACTTGTTTTGCTAAACCGTTTAATTAGATTTCTCATACGAATGAGGTAAAGGTTTGTATATACTAATAGATTGGAAGACGGTTATAAAAGCATGTTTTGTATTAAAAATGGTATTGAAATCATCTTTGTGAAAGCGTTTGAATATTTACTACTAGTATAGAAACCTTTGTATTTTTAAAAGTGACAAATCATAGAAAACGATTGTAGAAACAATCGATCAACCAAAAATTCACATTCGACGACGTGAATCAAAACCATAGAAATCGATATCGAATCCATCAAATGGATATTCCCAAAAATCCAAAGAAAGAAGTCATCAAAGTCGATAATAAGTGATAACAACTAACCAGATCAAAAAAACCGATTAAAATTGGAAATCCACACAAAACAACCCAAAATAGGCAAAATGCACAGTTCCAAATGTCTGGTTTAGAATCCAGATGTCTGTATTTGTTCTCTGGAAATAATCCAGAAAGCTTCCAGACGTCTGAACTTTCAAGGCAGACGTCTGAGACCCAATCCAGACGTCTGAACCTATAAATCAGACGTTTGGAATTGGTTTCTGCCATTTTTTTTATTTTTTGCGTTCTATATTTTTTCCTCTAGGTCTGAATCCAGACGTCTGAACACCTGGCCTGGGCAACATTTTGCCTAGGCCAAGATGGCCAAAACGTTTCGGAAGCGATCGGACGAGCAACAATGACTAGGGATTTATGCCAAGCGACAACCCAGCCTTATAGGCTTTTCGATACACCCCAAATATCATGTCCAAACATCCATAGAAGGATTTTCATAAAAAATGGACCAAAACACCAAAATTTGGAAAATTCACCAAATAAATTCAAATCAAAAGCAAATGAACATGCATAAAGGTTAGGAATTCATACCTAACAACAACGAAAGTTATAGACGTAGATGTGAGTTAAAGAACTCACCTTTAAAACTCAAAAACACGAATGAGAAGCTTTAAAACAAAGGAAAGGCCAATTCCTCTTCAACTTCAACTCAAGAAGCTCCAATCTAAGCTAATAAGCAAATATTTCCTAAGTTAGGGTTTAGGAACTTCTGAAATTGAAGAGAGATTGAGATGGAGAAGATGAAGAGGATGCTTACCTAAGCTTCTCCTTGATTTTGGACTTGAATTTGAGTTTCCTAATCAAAACTAGGGTTTAGGAATTTCCATTTCCCTATCTTTCCCCCATTTTTACTTTGAGCTTGAGTGTTAGGAAATAGAATGAGTGAATGGATGAAGAGTAGAGGAGTTAGGGTATTATGATGGGTTAGTGGGCTGAAACCCAAACCCAAAGCCCAAATAGAAAAATAGCAAAATTCTACTCAACTCCAAACACATCGATGTTTATAATCAAAAAAGTTGTAAACGCCATTTTGGACTCGATGGAAGTGGTCTCGAGTCCCAATTCGACTATTTACAAAAAGTAACATTTCGGACTTTAATTCGATTAACGATGCTATATTTAAATAAAACATTTAAATATATAATCGTGAAATATGCGGATTGTTACAGACTCCCCTCCTTAAAGAAATTGCGTCCTCGCAATACTTAAGAGGAAATTAAAAAGTAACAACCATACTAAGGCATAACAATACAAAAGAAGAAATTTTTGAAATGATAAGTTCACCTTAAGGAGCACGAGAGAGTAAGTCCGGATGTGTTTGCTCGATGAATTCTATGGATTCCCAAGAGCAATCCTTAGGATTTGAGGACCATTGAACTTTCACAAGCGGAACATATTTATTTCGAAGGCATTTAACCTCCGAACCAATGACACGAATAGGATGTCGCTCATAAGTAAAATTAGGTGAAACCCCAATTTCTTCAATAACACCAGGCTCAAGAATAGAATCGGAATCCCTAAGGCATTTCCGTAGATGATAGACGTGGAATACGTCATGAATAGCCGAAAATTGAGCCGGTAATACAAGGCGATAAGCCATGGAACCAATGCGTTCGGTGATGGGAAATGGACCAATATATCGATGTGCTAAATTTTCCCGATCGACTGAAACGCACGACACCCATGATAGGGGAAACATGAATAAAATCTGGACCTAAAACCAGCTTCTCACCGGCTTCAAGCCAACACGAAGGAGATCGGCACGGCCTTCCATAGAGTGACTCGACAGGTGCCATACCAATACTAGATTGGAAGCTATTATTATAGGAATGCTCAACCAGAGAAATATGATCTTCCCAACTTCCACCAAAATCAAGAACACACGCACAAAGAAGATCTTCAAGAGTTTAATTCACACGCTCGGTTTGTCCATCGGATTGAGGACGATAAGTGGTGCTAAAATAGAAGGATGAGCCTTAAGGCTACATAAAACAAGAGATGAACATGAATTGGATTCACAATCTCGAATCTCACAAGTGGATAAAGTCTCAAGATCATTCCATTCGGATATCATTATGGAAACAACCGCTTGTTGCTTTCGGCTAAGGGCATCGGCAACACGATTTCCCTTTCCGGGAGTATAAAGAATATTAGGATCATAAGATGCAAGGAACTTGAGCCAACGTTGTTGACGCAAATTAAGTTCCTTTTGAGAAAATAAATACTTCAAAGATTTATGATCGGTGTAGAGAACAAATTTCTCTCCCAAAAGATAATGACGCCAAATTCTAAGAGCGGAAACAATGGCCGCGAGCTCTAGATCATGAGTGGCATATCTAGTCTCGGCAAGCTTTAATTGTCACGAAGCATATGTGTTCACACGTTCCCTTTTGCATGAGAACGGCATTCAAACCAATACGACTAGTATCGGTATAAACAATCAATTCTTGGTTCCCTTCGGTAATCGCAAGAATAAAAGCATCGGAAATGAGTTATTTTAAATGATCCTCTTTCCGGAAAAGCTAAGACATTCAAAATTATAATTAACTTCATGTAATCATCTTTTTTAGAAAAATTTACGTTTTACAAGTCAATTTATTGTGTCTGACTATCTCATCATAGCGTTTAGGAGATTCCTATCGATAACGTTGATCAAGCACATCGACCAGAATTCTTAAACCACTCAATGGGAAAAACAACACAAAATCATCTTCTATATGATAAACATGCCTCTTATAAAATTTACAAATATTCTTTGCTCGATTTAAGAACAAAATCCAATCATACTTATAAATATCTTGTTAAAAAGATTTGCAAATTCTAAATTGTTGTTTTCATCCATAATCAATAAATACAAGGATGGATTCATTGAGATATTCGTAGAATACTTGATTCATAAAATGGATGAAATAAGGTAGAAGGTTCGTCAAACCGAATGACATTACGAACCACTCATAAGAATCATAACGAGTGCGGAATGCGGTAAGTGGAATGCTACCCTCCGCAACTCGTAGCTGATGAAAACCGGTGGCAAGGTCGAGCTGAGAAGACCTTAGCACCACTCAATAGATTGCTTAGGTGATAATCTTAAGACAAGCTCAAATATACCAGAAAATTCACGAACTACTTGAGTGAGGGAAATAACATCTTCCTCATCAAGTGAGTTTAAAGAATAAAATGATGCCACCAAATTGGAATCAAAATCATTAACAACAATAGAAATCTGCTTAGCAGATTGAGGATGTCGAAGATGGATAGTCCTCTTGGGACATAGGATGTGGGCTTCATAATGATTAAGCCAATCCTTCCCCAAAAATCAATTTCGAAGCCTAAGTAACGCATAACATGCAAATCGGCTCGAAAAGAATAATCACATAAAATAATCTCGACATCTTTACAAAGCAAATTGAGTGTTGCGGATCCACAAACCGGATTCGGAATGCTCAATGAAGTCATCAAGCCAATAATATTTAAAGTAAAGGTATCAACAAGTTCTTTTGATATAAAAGAGTGAGATGCACCCGAATCAAAAGAAATTCGAAATAGGAAAATCACGAAACAAATTAATGCCATCAAGGACTGAATGAGACATACCTTGACCAAGAGAAGTGTCACTAAGAGCTTGCACAACATTTAGCTTTCCCTCCTTCTTGCTTTGAAGTATGGGACATGCAGATATATGATGACTCAAACTTTTGCAATAGCGACAATAAAGAGGTTTCGGACACTCATTCGCATAGTGGTCCATAGAACCACAATTGTAGCATTGTCCACGACTAGAGGTAGGAGTCCTTACTACCGAAGTTTCTTGCTTCCCTTTCTTGTTGGGATTGGGGCCTTTGAACTTAATAGGCCTCTTCATGTTATTGTTGAAGTTCTGTTTGGCATGCACAACTTCAACATCACTTTCTCTATCGGCCTCTTCAAGTCGAACGATATCTACAACCTGATCGAAAGAAACTTCTAGTTTCAGAAGTAAAGGCTTTTTGAGGTTCTTATTCAACCCATAGACAAACCTCTGATTTTTCTTCAATGGGGTATTAATATACTCAACCCCATACCTAGAAAGAGATTCAAAAGATGCGACGTAATCCGCCACATAAAATTCACCTTGAACAAGGTCAATAAAGCGTCGGGCTAAGGTTACTTTTTCAGCCTTCGGCACAAACTTCAATTCGAATCTTTCCCAGAATTGCTCCCAATTAAGACCTGCTTCAATAGTTTCAGAAATCAAAAGCTCATACCAGTCTAATGCTCTCTCCTGGAGCATGCTAGAAGCCACTTGGACTCGAAGTGGATCAATAAGATTCATGTGGGAAAAGATGCGATCGCATGATCTAAGCCAAGCTTGGATTTCTATAATGTTTTCGGAACCCTTGAATGGCCTTCCACCCAAAGAGGTATAATCTCTGCACAAGCGTGCAAACCCGGATTTAGGGTGAGTAGGCTCTGGAACGGGTCCGGCAGCTTGGGCATTGTTCACAAGATCGAAAAGTTGTTGAGCAGACATAAATACTCCATCCTGAGGAGTAGCACTGGATTGACCGGTGCTAGGACGGCCTGGTCTAACCATTTCTCTTCTTTAAGAAAAAAAAGAAGAGGAAAAAGGTTATTCTCAGAATGAATATCAAACAAACTTGATTGATAAAACAAGGCATCACAAAAGAAAATAGGATAGAACGGTACGAAGACTCGAATTAAATCCTATGGCACGATTCCTAAGAGAGACTTAGGACAATGATCCATGCTAGATTATTCTACATTGTTCCGAAGTTTGGCTCTAATACCAAGCTGAGACGCCCCACCTCTATACTCACACTAGTCAAGGACACTACGGGGTAATGCCGTCGACTAGCACGAAGAATAAGGCTGTTGAGAAGCGACCATCTGTGTAATTGCTTTGTGCGAGTACCGATATGTCAGATAATATAACTTACATTTCATTTCAAGAGGAAATCCGACATATCAAATACAAACTCAAAGCTACCACACAGTGGCTATGTGGACTTCAGAAACAAATATAGAAATAAACATAAAACAAATCAGTCACAGATATTCATATCACAAAGGCGGAAACATATATGAATATAACACATAGAAGTGTACATCAAAGTAGTGGTCATACAAGATCCACTACATCACAAAAGAATAGATACAAGTGCCAGACAAAAGAATAAGTATACATCAAGGAGTCTCTATCTGAAATGTATACTAACAAAAACTACTATGCTTAAGTAGTTAGCCAAAAGTCAGGTGACGGACCTTGATAAGAAGTCAAGCAGAAGTACCTGAAATACCTCGGTCTGACCCGAATATTATTTAAGAAGAAAATAATAAACGGATCAGTCTAGCTATAAATATCATATAAAATGAGATAGGATAAGAGATATGACAAAAACGTATGATAACAAGAATGCCATACTGTGACAAGTATACATAAGGTAACAACAAAATCATACAATATCTAAAATATTCTCAAACACTAAAAAGAATGTCATATTCTTTAAATTATTCACCAAAACACAAATATTGACAAAACATATCAATGCCAATCGCAAAATTCGGTGAAATACAAATTCTAGAAATCATCAACTAGAAATCCATAAATCACAAAAAGGGGAAGGCCTAACACAAACAGGAGCATGAATACTCACCAACACGTGTATCACAAACGGGTCGCTATCCCATGAACCGAACATCGACGCACCTCAAAAGATACGCCCCATGCACAGTCGAACATCAACGCACCTAAAAAGATATGCCCCATGACTAGTCGAACATCGACGCACCTAAAAAGATACGCCCCATGCCTAGTCGGACATCGACGCACCTAAAAAGATACGCCCCATGCCTAGTCAAACATCGACACACCTAAAAAGATACGCCCCATGCCTAGTTGGACATCGACGCACCTAAAAAGATACGCCCCATGCCTAGTCGAACATCGACGTACCTAAAAAGATACGCCCCATGCACCGACTTATCGAGCCGATTGCTCCATGAAAGGTCCAAAGACCCTGGGTCGCTAGCCCATAAAAGTGAGTCGAAGCTCTATAGAACGGGGTATAGTCCCCCACGCGGACAAAGAGACATCGCACATTGCAAGTCTAAATCACCAAAGGATCATCATTGATCGATAAGTGTAAATTACACTAAGCTAGTAAATAAATGAGTTTAGCTTCATTTCCCATAACCACTACGAACAGATTGTAGATTTTCACTCGAAAATTGTCGCAAGATTTCAATTGAACAAGTCCAAGAATTAACCGACGAAGTAAACGCAAGCGTTTCCTACCACTTGTTTTGCTAAACCGTTTAATTAGATTTCTCATACGAATGAGGTAAAGGTTTGTATATACATGTGTAGTTAAAGCGCTCGGTGGATTCAATGCGGTAGAGGTGCAAAAAGTCATAGCGGGGATGTAGCGAAGATATAGCGGGATATATCGGATTACTCTAAAATAGCATATAAATCCCATACTTGTTGTTTTTACAAATATATAGATAGTAATTATGTGAAAAATTAACATTCAATTGAATTATAATTAATACAAAAATAATTTTAAATAAAAATATGTGCAAATGTATTGTAAATGAACATAAAACTGTTATATAACTTAATTTAATTTAGTAGAATATTAGAGTATTATCATTTCTAAACATACATAAAAAATTCAATGAAATTAATTAATTTCATAATTTTTATAGCGTATAAATATCATTTTTCAATCCAATTTTTTATAGAAGATATAGCGGAAATAGCGGAATATAGCGAAAATAACGGAATATAGCGGAAATAGCGGGGATTAAAGCGGAAAGGCTATATGTTGGGGATATATGGAAAAATCGTAGCGGTAGGATCCGCTATAAGATATATCGGAGTTATAGCGAGGATATAGCGGGGCATTAACTGCACAGGTATATACTAATAGATTGGAAGACGGTTATAAAAGCAAGTTTTGTATTAAAAATGGTATTGAAATCATCTTTGTGAAAGCGTTTGAATATTTACTACTAGTATAGAAACCTTTGTATTTTTAAAAGTGACAAATCATAGAAAAAGATTGTAGAAACAATCAATCAACCAAAAATTCACGTTCGACGACGTGAATCAAAACCATAGAAATCGATATCGAATCCATCAAATGGATATTCCCAAAAATCCGAAGAAAGAAGTCATCAAAGTCGATAATAAGTGATAACAACTAACCGGATCAACAAAACCGATTAGAATTGGAAATCCACACAAAACAGCCCAAAATAGGCAAAATGCACAGTTCCAGGCGTCTGGTTTAGAATCCAGACGTTTGGATTTGTTCTCTGGAAATAATCCAGAAAGCTTCTAGACGTTTGAACTTTCAAGGCAGACGTCTGAGACCCAATCCAGATGTCTGAACCTATAAATCAGACGTCTGGAATTGGTTTCTGCCATTTTTTTTTATTTTTTGCGTTCTATATTTTTTCCTCCAGGTCTGAATGCATTTCAGACGTATGAACACTTGGCCTGGGCAACATTTTGCCTAGTCCAAGGTGGCCAAAACGTTTCGGAAGCGATCGGACGAGCAACGATGACTAGGGATTTATGCCAAGCGACAACCCATCCTTATAGGCTCTTCGATACACCCCAAATATCATGTCCAAACATCCATAGAAGGATTTTCATAAATATTGGACCAAAACACCAAAATTTGGAAAATTCACCAAATAAATTCAAATCAAAAGCAAATGAACATGCACAAAGGTTAGGAATTCATACCTAACAACAACGAAAGTTATAGACGTAGATGTGAGTTAAAGAACTCACCTTTAAAACTCAAAAACACGAATGAGAAGCTTTAAAACAAAGGAAAGGCCAATTCCTCTTCAACTTCAACTCAAGAAGCTCCAATCTAAGCTAATAAGCAAATATTTCCTAAGTTAGGGTTTAGGAATTTCTGAAATTGAAGAGAGATAGAGATGGAAAAGATGAAGAGGATGCTTACCTAAGCTTCTCCTTGATTTTGGACTTGAATTTGAGTTTCCTAATCAAAACTAGGGTTTAGGAATTTCCATTTCCCTTTCTTTCCCCCATTTTTACTTTGAGCTTGAGTGTTAGGAAATAGAATGAGTGAATGGATGAAGAGTAGAGGAGTTAGGGTATTATGATGGGTTAGTGGGCTAAAACCCAAACCCAAAGCCCAAATAGAAAAATAGCAAAATTCTACTCAACTCCAAACACATCGATGTTTATAATCAAAAAAGTTGTAAACGCCATTTTGGACTCGATGGAAGTGGTCTCGAGTCCCAATTCGACTATTTATAAAAAGTAACATTTCGGACTTTAATCCGATTAACGATGCTATATTTAAATAAAACATTTAAATATATAATCGTGAAATATGCGGGTTGTTACAGTGATGTGTGCGGCGACGAATGGTCAACGCATGACCAGGGGTGGAGGCGCTTGGGGCGGAGGTGCGACCGGGCTTGGGCTTCGCGATGGTGATGTTGGATCTGCCCCTAGGTGCTTGTGGTTGCGGTGTTTAGCCGTTGATTGTGGCGGCTGAAGAGTAGCAGTACATGATCGAACGATGGAGGGGGGGCGGGGGTTCTCGCGTAGTAATCGAAGTAGCTGACGTG
The DNA here is from genome assembly GCA_030737815.1 of Allium fistulosum. Taxonomy (NCBI): domain Eukaryota; kingdom Viridiplantae; phylum Streptophyta; class Magnoliopsida; order Asparagales; family Amaryllidaceae; genus Allium; species Allium fistulosum. The sequence goes on along the minus strand of CM060904.1, from coordinate 282,108,546 downwards.
TTGGACGGGTATGTTTTTGTTAAGCTATTTTATTTTATTCTATTTTATTTAATTTCAAATCGTGTAACTTAAAATACGTATAACTTTTACATACGAGGTCCTGTTTACACGCGGTTTGTTTTGTTGGGATCGTATTGAAATTTTGGACTTTTTAATGCTGGTTTGGACGAATTCTGAGAGTTTGCATTTGAGCCCTAAATTGGACTTTGAATCGATTTAAATTCAAAGGTGAGTGTTTTAACCCGCTCACAATTACTAAATCTTCTTATGTTAGTTAAATACAATTTATGATGTGATTTGGAATTTATTTATTGATGGTTGGTATGTTTAAATTGTCATTCTAGTTAAATTTGACTTTTATTGCAGTTAATCATCGTTAAATTTAATATTGAATTTAAATTGTCAATTTAGTACTTGTTATTGATTATCGGTATCTATTGATGTTTATTGATTGATTTGGATGATGATTGTGATGAATGTTTGATTGTTGATATTGGATGATTGTATGTTGTATTTTACATTGTTATAATATTGCAAGTTCCGGATGGGTTGAAATGATACATACCCGAACGATCTATAGATTAGAGAAAATCGTTATGGGTTGAAATGATAGACTCGAGCGATTTTATGGATTTTATTTAATTCGGGATTGCGGTTTGAAATAATATATAACCGTAAAAATTTAAATTGCGGATTGAAATGATAAATATCCGTATCACTTGACCCTAAGGTGGAGAATTATATACGGACACCGAATTGGTTAAATTAAATGATTTTGAATCTTTAGAATTTTGAATTCAGTTAACTAGTATTTTGAAATAGAAATTGATTTATATAAACTGAATTATTTTCGATAATCCAAACGTAAAGGCTGAAATTGAAATTGATTAATGATTTGTTGAAAGGATTTAAATTGGAATTTCAAAGTGAAGTGGCATAAATAAATGAATCTATCGGAATTGAGTTATTGAAATGTTTGGATATAACTTTGGAATCTATTTTAAACTAATTTAAACTATTTCATTAGATTAACTATTTTAATCAAGTTAAACTATTTTAATTTATATTAATCTATTATAACCTATTTAATCCAATTTAATCTATTTTACCAATTTTAAACTAACAAAATTTATTAATCTATTTAATATAATTTAAATCTATTAAATCTATTTTAAATATGTTTAATCTATATAAAGATCTACTTAATATAATTTAAATCTATTAAATCTATATTTAATCAATTTAAATCATTTAAAACTAATTAAATCAAATTTAAATCTATTTAAACTATTTTACTATTTAAACTATTTTAAATCTATTTAAGCTATTTTAAAACTATATAAACTATTTATAACTACCTAAACTACTTTTTAAAATTTCAAACTGCGTAAAATTGAAGTATTTTTAAATCCTTGATGATGATACAACCTAAGTTGGAATTTTGAATTGATACCTTTTTGTGAAATGCCATATTTGAGTAAATATGATGATTTTGAAATGAGAATTTAATTAGCCTATCTTATCGATAATTTCAAAAGCGAATATGATTTTTGAAGTGTATATGGTTTGAAAGTGAATATGATTTTGAAAGAGATATGATTTGAAATTGAATATGATATTTTGATATTAATTGTGAATTGACCATTTTGAAATGTAAAAGAACCATCCGGCGTGAAATAAGCGTTTGGTTGTTAAAGAGACCGGGATCGGATATTGTCATACTCTCTGCCAATACCGAAAACCACTTTAACAACTGTGTACGTGGTGCAGATTGCAAAAATGAAGTAGGATGGTTTGGCGAACGATTCTGTATGAGGTATTTACGTAACCCTAACTCCCGTGAGTCAGCTTGATGTGGCTTAAAACAGGAGCCACGTCGGGCCAAGTGAGGTCATTCCTCCTATCGGGCACACTTCTTCGATGCTATATTCTGACTTTGTAATTGATTAGGTGACCACCCTTGATTTTGATTTGGGAGTGTGTTCCGAGGTGGGCGGTAGTAGCTGCTATGCATTACCACCAGTCCGGATACGCAATTGGTATATCTACCCTGGCATTGCCTCGAGTGCCTTGTCGCATGCCCTATCGTGCCTTCTACGAGTTTGTTTTGTACCATACCTATGGAGTGCCCTCTGATAGCCTCTAGTTTACAGAGGAGTTACAGTACAGTATAGACTATGGGAATATATAAAATGTGTTAAGGGGGATATAGGTAGCGCCTTAATGCTATTTTAATACTTTTACTTTACTGTAGACGTATTATAATAGCGTATTGTACTACATAGTAGAAAGTTTAACGGATCCTTAGGAGATGTGAATCCCGAACATCTCTTAAGTTATTGCACTCACGTTAGACACTGGATAGGAGATGTCAAACCCCGTAAACATCTCTGACGCCGTCACACTCATGTTTACCGTTGATTTAGCTTACATAAGATCTTTTAGTTCTGACTCGAGTGTTTTGTCTTTTCAATTCGCTCGGGTCAGCCTAAGCATTTCAGGGTTGAAGACCTTATTTCTGGAGGACGAAGATAAAGATTTGTACTATTATTATTTATTATATGTATTCCACTGCATCATGTTGTTCCGCCGCATTTATTTATTTATTTATTCCTGTTTATGTAACTCTGATTTTTGGTATTTAAAAGAATAACCAAATGTATTTATAAACAGCTTCATGAACTGTTATTTGATTATTATATTTAGTCATTCCGCTGCATGATTCTGTATTTGTTTTATTTCTTTCTCTTTTTCTTATTTACCCCATAACAATATGCCCTTTTGAATGGTTTGAGTTCGACATGTGTGTCTGCTTAAAACGTCCAAAAAGGCTGGCCGTTACAAATTGAAATCTGTAACTTGTATATATAAAGGAAAAATAAGAAAATGTAAATATTGAACATTTTGTTAACTAAATGAATAATTATAAACTTGTGTAACATTCAATTACATTTTGAAAGACATATATATATATATTACTTACCAAAATATTATAAGTTGAAATGTTAATAAGAACATGTAATAGAATATTATACAAGTAAAACTTAGAAAATGAAAGTGTTCATTGGAATTTCTTCTGTAAATAAGAATTCTGATATTATAATTTTTATAAACTTAAGTTAATAGTTTGAAATGCTACTAATTAAATGTAATAGAAAAGTAAATACTATAAGAAAAATGATTATAAACTTAAGTTAACATTTTAAGCTATTTATAATCAAACTGAATAGTAAAGGTGAATACTGTAAGTAAATGATTATAAACTTAAGTGATGTTTGAAGCCAATTATAATTAAAGTAAATAGTAAAAAGTGAAACTATATGTGAAAGAAATAAATGTGAAACGAAAAAAAATCTAATTATTAGTTGCTTCACAAATGAATATTGATGTTTAAAAAGGAAATCAAATTAAATATAGATGTGAAGTAAACTGAAAAATGTATGTAATACTTAAATACTGAATTTGTAACAACCCGCTTATTTATCGATTTTATATTTAAATATTTTATTTAAATATTTTATCGTTAATCGGATTTTGGTCCGAAAAGCTACTTTTTGCATACGGTCAAATTAGGACTCGAGACCGCTTCCAATGAGTTCAAAATGACGTTTGTGATCTTTTTGAGTGTAAACTTCGATATATTAGGAGATAGTGAAATTTTCATCACTTTTTGCTTTGAGCTTTGGTTTGGGCTGAACCATTCACTAACTCAGCCCAACCCCCTCCTTCTCTTCACAACTTCATTCTTCATTTCCAAAACATAGAAGCTTCATCAAAAATGGAGGAGGGAATGGGAAATTAAAACTCCAAGCTCAAGTTCTTTTCCAAATCCAACATTCAACTCCAAATTCAAAGTGAAGACATTGGATTCAAGCTTGTGGTTGATTCTTCCATCACTTTTGAGCTGCTCCATTGTCAATTTCATGAAAAAGGTGAGATTTTTATCTCACATTCTTGCCTATAACCATCATTGGATTGTTGGGAATGATTCCCTATCACTTGTGCATGTGCATTTGCATTTGGTTTGGATTGGATTGTGAAAAACCCCAATTTTTAGTGTTTTCGGCGAAAATCTGGACTTTGGTCGTTCTGCTTTGCTAGCTCGCGCGCGTGGAAAAGTATCTACCAGCATTTAGCTCGTTCTGGACTTAGGTCGTTCGCCTGTATTTAGCTCGTTCTGGACTTAGGTCGTTCGCCTGTATTTAGCTCATTTATCCCCTAGGTCGCTCGGCGACCTAAAACAACATTAGTTCGCGATCAATTAGGTCGCCCTGTCTTCCTTCGCTAGGTCGTTTCCTAATTCGCAAGCATTTAGGTCGTTCGGCATCGATAGGTCGCTTGGACTTGTTTAAGACCTTAGGTCGCTCAGTCCTTTTTCACATTAAGTCGTGATCCGTTAGGTCGCTCGACCCCATTCCCGCTTTAGGTCGTTGGCTTCTAGGTCGCTCGACCCTGTTGACATTTTAGGTCGAAACCATTATGTCGTTTGACCTATCCTACTTTAGGTCGCAACCCACTAGGTCGTTCGACCTGTTTTCCCTGTTAGGTCGCTTGACCCTATTTCCATTAGGTCGCATGACCCCAGTTTTGTAAGGTCGTATGATCTTAATTTCGTTAGGTCGCATGACCTCGATACCACTAGGTCGCTCGGCCTCTACCGAGTTAGGTCGTTTGCCACTTGGGTCGTATCCCTTAGGTCGCGAACTCCTTATGTCACTCGACCCGTACTTCCTTTAGGTCGTTCGACTTGTTTTCTCTCTTAGGTCGTTTGACCTTATTTCCTTTAGGTCGCTGGACCTTATTTCCTCTAGGTCGCTTGACCTTATTTTCTTTAGGTCGTTGGACCTTACTTCTTTTTGGTCGCACAGCCTTGCTTCCTTTAGGTCGCTCGACCTCACCACCTAGGTCGCTCGGCATGCTATCCTTAGGTCGTTTGACCTATTTTTCTTTAAGTCGCTACCTCCTTAGGCCGTAGCACTTTAGCTCGGCCATGATTAGGTCGTGTGGGTACTTCTACTTTGATGATTTTGGCACTGATTTCCTTGGATTTTATTCACATCCTCGAAAGTGAATTTTAGTGAATTGATTTGTTTCTACAATCATTTTTTGTGACTTGTCACTTTAAAAATATAAAGGTTTCAATACTAGTAGTAAATATCAAAACTCTTTCTTCAAAACGATTTCAACTCTATTTTACTACAAAGCTGTTTTTACTCAACCGTTTTCCAATCTATTAGTATATACAAGCCTTTACTACACTCGAATGAGAAATCTAATTAAACGGCTTAGTAAAATAGGTGGTATGAAACGCTTGCATTTACTTCGTCGGTTAATTCTTGGACTTGTTCGATTGAACCTTTTGTGACAATTCTCTAGTGAAGATCTACAGTTTGTTCGTAAATATTTAAGTTAAGCAAGTGGTTATGGGACATGAAGCTAAACTCATATATTTACTAGCTTAGTGTGATTAACACTTCTTGATGATCGATGATGATCATTTTATGGTTTAGACTAGCAGTGTGCGATGTCTCTTTGTCCGTATGAAGGACTGTACCTCATTTTATTGAGCTTCATCTCATTTATCGCATGGGTCGTATCTTTCTAGATACGTCGATGTTTATTTCACGCATGGGTCGTACCTATTTAGGTGCGTCGACGTTTGTTTACTTCGTGGAGCAATCGGCTCAATAAGTCGGGACATGGGGCGTATCTTTCTAGGTGCGTCGATGTTCGTCTATGCATGGGACGTGTCTTTCTAGGTGCATCGATGTTCGACTTTGCATTTGGTGTATCTTTCTAGGTGCATCGATGTTAGACATTACATGGGGTGTATCTTTCTAGGTGCATCGATGTTTATTTATACATGGGGCGTATCTTTCTAGGTGCGTCGATGCTAGAGCATGGGGCATATCTTTCTAGGTGCGTCGATGTTCGTCTATGCATGGGACGTGTCTTTCTAGGTGCGTCGATGTCCAGTTTATGGGATTGGCCATCCTTTTATTGTTGTTTCTGGATTTCGTATGTTGATTTCTGGAATTTATGTTTCACCACCTTTTTCAGTTGGCATTGATATGTATGTCATTTATTGTGGATTTGGATCTTTGAGAAGATTCTTGTAATATTGATTAATCTCTTGATTGATTATCATTTACATACTTGTAGTAGTATGCCATTATGGTTATTATATGTTTATGCCATACCTCTTATTCTATATCATGTCATCTGATATTTATAGCTAGACTGATCCGTTTATTATTTTCTTATGAAATAATACTCGGATCAGACCGAGATGTTACAGGTGCTTCTGCTTGACTTCTCTCCAAGGATCTATTACTCTGACTTTTGGCAAACTACTTAGATTAGTAGTTTTTGTTGTATACATTTGAGATATCGACTCATAGATATATTCTTTTGTGTAGCACATGTTACTATCCTTTTGTATTATCGTGGATCTTTCAGACCACTACTCTGATGTACACTTTCATGTGATATATATTCATATCTTTTTCCGCCTTTGTGATATGATGTCTGTAACTGATTTGTGTTATGTTTATTTCTATATTTGATTCCGAAGATTATATATAGCCACTGTGTGATAGCTTTGAGTTTGTATCGGTATGTCGGATTTCCTCCTCATTTGAAATACGCTATACTATCTGACATATGAGTGCTCGCACAAAGAAGTTACATGGATGGTCGCTCCTCAATAGCCTTATTCTCCGTGCTAGTTGACAGCATTACACCATAGAGTTGGGGCGTCCCAGCTTGGTATCAGAGCCAAACTTCGGAACAATGTAGAATAATCTAGCAAGGATCATTGTCCTAAGTCTTTCTTAGGAATCGTGCCATAGGATTTGATTCGGGTCTTCATACCGTTCTATCCTATTTTCTTTTATGATTCCTTGTTTTATCAATCAAGTTTGTTTGATATTCATTTTGAGATTAACCTTTTTCTCTTTTCTTTCTTTCTTAAATAAAAGAGATGGTTAGACCTGTCCGTCCCAGCGTCGGTCAATCTAGTGCTACTCCTTAGGAGGGAGTATTTATGTCTGCCCAGCAGCTTCTAGATCTTGTTAAGAATGCTCAAGCTATCAGACCCATTCTAGAGCCTACTCATCCTAGATCCGGTTTTGCACGCTTGTGTAGAGATTATACCAATTTGGGTGGAAGGCCGTTCCGGGGATCCGAGAGTGTTATCGAAATTCAAGCTTGGCTCAAATCATGCGATTGCATCTTTTCTCGCATGAACCTTATTGATCTACATCGAGTCCAGGTGGCTTCAAGCATGCTCCAAGAAAGAGAATTGGATTGGTATGAGCTTTTAATTTCTGAAATCGTTGAAGCAGATCTTACTTGGGAGCAATTCCAGGAAAGATTCGAATTTAAATTTGTGCCGGAGGCTGAGAAAGTAACTTTAGCATGGTGCTTCATAGACCTTGTTCAAGGTGAATCTTCTGTGACAGACTATGTCGCATCTTTCGAATCTCTTTCTAAATATGGGGTTGAGTATATTAATACCCCGATGAAGAAAAATCAGAGGTTCGTCTATGGGTTGAATAAGAACCTCAAGAAGCCATTACTTCTGAAACTAGAAGTTTCATTTGATCAGCTTATTGATATCGCTCTTCGTCTTGAAGAGGCCGATAGAGAAAGCGATATTGAAGTTGTGCGTGCCAAACAGAACTTCAACTACAACATGAAAAGGCCTATTAAATTCACAGGCCCCAATCCCATCAAGAAAGGAAAGCTACAAACTCCAGTAGCAAAGGTCCCTACCTCTAGTCGTGGACAATGCTACAATTGTGGTTCCGTAGACCACTATGCAAGGGAGTGTCCAAAACCCCTTTATTGTCGCTATTGCAAAAATTCGGATCACCATATAACTGCATGTCCCATACTTCAAAGTAGGAAGGAGGGAAAGCTCAATGTAGTGCAAGCTCCTAGCAACTCTTCTCTTGGTCAAGGTATTTTACATTTAATCTTTGATGCTATTGTTTTATTTCGTGATCTTCCTATTTGAGTTCTTTTTGATATGGGTTCATCTCATTATTTTTATATCAAAAGAACTTTTCGATTCTTTTTCTTTAAATATTTTGGGCTTGATGACTCCCTTGAGAAATGCGAATCCGGATTGGTGGATCCACAGTGCTCAATTTGCTTTTTATTGATGTCGAAATCATTTTATGTGATTTATCTTTCCAAGCTGTTTTTTTACTTAGGCTTCGGAATTGATTTATGTAAGGATTGACTTAATTTTTATATAGCCATATCCTATGTCTCGAGTGGACTATTCATTTTTGACATTTTCAATATGTTAAGCATATTTCTATTTTTCTTTGTGATTCCAATTTCAAATTTTTGGTGGCATCAATTTTTATTCTTTAAACCCGCATGATGAGGAAAGTGTTATCCTTCTCATTTATGTAGTTTGAAAATTTTCTGGTATTTTTGAGTTTGTCTTAGGATTATCACCTAAGCAATCTTTTGAGTGGTGTTAAGGTCTTTTTAGCTCGACCTTGCCACCGATTTTCATTTGCTACGAGTTGCGGGAGTTATCCATTTACCGCATTCCGCACTCGTTATGATTCTTATGAATGACTTATTATGTCATTCAGTTGTCCAGCTTATTTCATCCATTTTATGAATCGAGTATTCTACGATATCGATGACTCCATTTTTGTATTTATTGATTTTGGATGAAAATAACAATTTAAAATTTTGCAAATCTTTTTCATAAGATTTATTTATAAGAACAATTTGATTTTTCTCTTAAACGAGCAAAGAATATTCTTAAAGGTTTTTAAGACAACATGTTTATCACATAGAAGATGATTTTGTGATTGTATTGCCCATTGAGTGCTTTAAGAATTCTGGTCGATGCGCCTGATCAACGTTATCGATAGGAATCTCCTAAACGCTTTGATGAGACAATTTGACACGATATATTGACTTGTAAAAATGTAAATTTTTCTAGAAAGATTATTACATGAAGATAAATGTAATTTTTGAAAGTTTTAGCTTTTCGGGGAAAGAAGATTATTTGAAAGAATTCTTTTCCGATACTCTTATTCTTGTGATTCCCGATGGGAACCAAGACTTTATCTTTTGTACCAATACTAATCGTGTTGGTTTAGATGTCGTTCTCTTGCAAAAGAGAACGTGCTATCTCTGGTGCTTCTAAATCATTAATGCCTATTGAGACTAGACATGCCACTCACGATCTAGTGCTCGTGACTATCGATTTCGCTTTTAAAATTTTGGCATCATTATTTTTGGGTGAGAAATTTGTTCTCTACCCTGATCATAAATCTTTGGAATATTCATTTTCTCATAAGGAACTTAATAATGGATCGAGTTCCTTGCATCTTATGACCTTGATATTCTTTGTATATTCCCAAAAAGGGGAATCGTGTTACCAATGCACTTTGTTGTAAACAACAAGTGGTTGCCTTTTTGATGATGTCCAAATGGAATGATCATCTTTCCAACATCGGACGTTTCGATATACTTCAATTTATTGAGTTTCATCTCATTCCCTTTATGGACTAGTGTCCGATGTTCTTTTATGATGTTCGGTTCATCGGCATCGGATGTACCGTTATTGTACTACCTCGATGTCCCGGCTTTTCGATTCACTTGGACGTAGCGTTTTTGTACTACGTCGGTGTTCCAAATTATTCGAGATTCTCGTTCCTCGGGCATACCTTTTTGTACTACGCCGTAGCTCCGGCTCAATTTTCTGCTATTCTTGACGTTTTCCACATCTTTTAACTATGGAAATGCTTTTAGGTTTCCGATTTATATTCTTGAGCCTGGTGTTATAGTAGGGATCGAAATTTCACCAGATTTGACTTTTGAGCAATATTCTATTCACATCATAGCCTCGGAGGTTGAGCGCCTTCGAAAATAGAGATGTTCTCTTTGTGTGAGTTCTATGGTTCTCAAATCCCTAGGATTTCTCTTGGGGAATCTAGAGAATTCATTGAGCGTACACACCCGGACTTACTTTCTCATGCTCTTTAAGGTAAACTTCTTATTTCAATTTTCTTCTGTGTTAATATGCTTTTATGGTTATTACTTTTTATTTCCATCTTATATATTGCGAGGACGCAATTTCTTTAAGGAGGGGAGTCTGTAACAACCCGCTTATTTATCGATTTTATATTTAAATATTTTATCGTTAATCGGATTTTGGTCCAAAAAGAAACTTTTTGCATACGGTCAAATTAGGACTCGAGACCACTTCCAATGAGTTCAAAATGACGTTTGCGATCTTTTTGAGTGTAAACTTCGATATGTTTGGAGATAGTGAAATTTTCGTCACTTTTTGCTTTGAGCTTTGGTTTGGGCCGAACCATTCACTAACTCAGCCCAACCCCCTCCTTCTCTTCACAACTTCATTCTTCATTGCCAAAACATAGAAGCTTCATCAAAAATGGAGGAGGGAATGGGAAATTAAAACTCCAAGCTCAAGTTCTTTTCCAAATCCAACATTCAACTCCAAATTCAAAGTGAAGACATTGGATTCAAGCTTGTGGTTGATTCTTCCATCACTTTTGAGCTGCTCCATTATCAATTTCGTGAAAAAGGTGAGATTTTTATCTCACATTCTTACCTATAACCGTAATTGGATTGTTGGGAATGATTCCCTATCACTTGTGCATGTGCATTTGCATTTGGTTTGGATTGGATTGTGAAAAACCACAATTTTTAGTGTTTTCGGCGAAAATCTGGACTTAGGTCATTCTGCATTGCTAGCTCGCGTGCGTGGAAAAGTATCTGCCAGCATTTAGCTCGTTCTGGACTTAGGTCGTTCGCCTGCATTTAGCTCGTTCTGGACTTAGGTCGTTCGCCTGTATTTAGCTCGTTCTGGACTTAGGTCGTTCGCCTGTATTTAGCTCGTTTATCCCCTAGGTCGCTTGGCGACCTAAAACAACATTAGTTCGCGATCAATTAGGTCGCCCTATCTTCCTTCGCTAGGTCGTTTCCTAGTTCGCGAGCATTTAGGTCGTTCGACATCGATAGGTCGCTTGGCCTTGTTTAAGACCTTAGGTCGCTCAGTCCTTTTTCACATTAAGTCGCGATCCGTTAGGTCGCTCGACCCCATTCCCGCTTTAGGTCATTGGCTTCTAGGTCGCTCGACCCTATTGACATTTTAGGTCGAAACCATTATGTCGTTTGACCTATCCTACTTTAGGTTGCAACCCACTAGGTCGTTCGACCTGTTTCCCTGTTAGGTCGCTTGACCCTATTTCCATTAGGTCGCATGACCCCAGTTTTGTAAGGTTGTATGATCTTAATTTCGTTAGGTCGCATGACCTCGATTCCACTAGGTCGCTCGGCCTCTACCGAGTTAGGTCGTTCGCCACTTGGGTCGTATCCCTTAGGTCGCGAACTCCTTATGTCGCTCGACCCGTACTTCCTTTAGGTCGTTCGACTTGTTTTCTCTCTTAGGACGCTTGACCTTATTTCCTTTAGGTCGCTGGACCTTATTTTCTCTAGGTCGCTTGACCTTATTTTCTTTAGGTCGTTGGACCTTACTTCTTTTTGGTCGCACAGCCTTGCTTCCTTTAGGTCGCTGGGCATGCTATCCTTAGGTCGTTTGACCTATTTTACTTTAAGTCGCTACCTCCTTAGGTCGTAGCACTTTAGCTCGGCCATGATTAGGTCATGTGGGTACCTCCACTTTGATGGTTTTGGCACTGATTTCCTTGGATTTTATTCACGTCCTCGAAAGTGAATTTTAGTGAATTGATTTGTTTCTACAATCAATTTTTGTGACTTGTCACTTTAAAAATATAAAGGTTTCAATACTAGTAGTAAATATCAAAACTCTTTCTTCAAAACGATTTCAACTCTATTTTACTACAAAGCTCTTTTTACTCAACCGTTTTCCAATCTATTAGTATATACAAGCCTTTACTTCACTCGAATGAGAAATCTGATTAAACGGCTTAGTAAAACAGGTGGTATGAAACGCTTGTGTTTACTTCGTCGGTTAATTCTTGGACTTGCTCGATTGAACCTTTTGTGACAATTCTCTAGTGAAGATCTACAGTTTGTTCGTAAATATTTAAGTTAAGCAAGTGGTTATGGGACATGAAGCTAAACTCATATATTTACTAGCTTAGTGTGATTAACACTTCTTGATGATCGATGATGATCATTTTATGGTTTAGACTAGCAGTGTGCGATGTCTCTTTGTCCGTATGAAGGACTGTACCTCATTTTATTGAGCTTCATCTCATTTATCACATGGGTCGTATCTTTCTAGATACGTCGATGTTTATTTCACGCATGGGTCATACCTATTTAGGTGCGTCGATGTTTGTTTACTTCGTGGAGCAATCGGCTCAATAAGTCGGGACATAGGGCGTATCTTTCTAGGTGCGTCGACGTTCGTCTATGCATGGGACATGTCTTTCTAGGTGCGTCGATGTTCGACTTTGCATGGGGTGTATCTTTCTAGGTGCATCGATGTTAGACATTACATGGGGTGTATCTTTCTAGGTGCATCGATGTTTATTTATACATGGGGCGTATCTTTCTAGGTGCGTCGATGCTAGAGCATGGGGCGTATCTTTCTAGGTGCATCGATGTTCGTCTATGCATGGGACGTGTCTTTCTAGGTGCGTCGATGTCCAGTTTATGGGATTGGCCATCCTTTTATTGTGGTTTCTGGATTTCGTGTGTTGATTTCTGGAATTTATGTTTCACCACCTTTTTCAGTTGGCATTGATATGTATGTCATTTATTGTGGATTTGGATCTTTGAGAAGATTTTTGTAATATTGATTAATCTCTTGATTGATTATCATTTACATACTTGTAGTAGTATGCCATTATGGTTATTATATGTTTATGCCATACCTCTTATTCTATATCATGTCATCTGATATTTATAGCTAGACTGATCCGTTTATTATTTTCTTATGAAATAATACTCGGGTCAGACCGAGATGTTACATGTGCTTCTGCTTGACTTCTCTCCAAGGATCTATTACTCTGACTTTTGGCAAACTACTTAGATTAGTAGTTTTTGTTGTATACATTTGAGATATCGACTCATAGATGTATTCTTTTGTGTAGCACATGTTACTATCCTTTTGTATTATCGTGGATCTTTCAGACCACTACTCTGATGTACACTTTCATGTGATATATATTCATATCTTTTTCCGCCTTTGTGATATGATGTCTGTGACTGATTTGTGTTATGTTTATTTGTATATTTGTTTCCGAAGATTATATATAGCCACTGTGTGATAGCTTTGAGTTTGTATCGGTATGTCAGATTTCCTCCTCATATGAAATACGCTATACTATCTGACATATCGGTGCTCGCACAAAGAAGTTACATGGATGGTCGCTCCTCAACGGCCTTATTCTTCGTGCTAGTTGACAGCATTACACCGTAGTGGTCTTGGCTAGCGTGGGTATAGAGGTGGGGCGTCACAGAATTCATTGATCATTTTATTTAATTGAATGGAAAGAACATATGTAGGCGAATGAATATAAATAAATGGAAATGGCATTGTATGAGTGAATGAGAAATGAATTTTGTAAATAATGAATGTAAATTAAAGAGAATAATCATTGTATGAAAAAAATGAACAGTAAATGATGTGAAACAAGATTAATAAGAACAAACTTAATAATATTTGGAATTCTTAGTTGTTTAGCTTATGGGATTTTTGGGAGGTGATACTTTTAAATTGTTTGAGATGTATAAATAATCTGTTAAGTTTTATCTAAGACTGTTGAGTGAATGGTATACTTAGTAGTTTATTTATCATTTTATACGATTAAAAGTTTCTGAACCGGCACAAACCATTATTATTGGTTGCTGTGGATGTATATTTGATTTCTTTGATTGCTTGTGATGATACGATGGTTGTATGGTTTTGTTGCAAGTGCCCATTGTTGTGTGTGTTGATCTGCTTTGATATTAACTAAAACAACTCAATATTTCTCTTTTTACATAATTATTAACTTCTTTGAATTATGTAAGTGAAATGCAGGTTTATTGATATTATTATTTCTCCCAGACCTCTCCGTACAAAGGAAACTTTGCCGAAATATTCTATGAATTTTGGACTTAGAAAATTTTGTGAAAGTGGAATTGTTTTTCATACTTTTATTGAATTTGAATATGAAGGGATATAATTGTTTTAAATTTATATATTTTACTTAAATTATTTAATTAGGTAAATTTATTGTTTATAAATTGAATACTTTGAATAAAACATATTAATTCCTTAATTCTTTCTTTTCCCTTCTTTTTCCTTTCCGAGGATAAAAAGTTTTGAGTGGGGGAGAGTGTAACGACCCGTAATTTTCTAATAATTAAAATATTGAATTTATTAAGGTTTTATGATTTAATATTGGAAGAAATAAAAAATTGTGATTTTTTAGTGTGAGAAAAATTAAAAATTTAAGTTTTAATAATGAAAGAATAACTAGAATGAATGTAATAATGTTAAGGTAATTGATAACCATACTAATGTAAGTCCAATTAATTGAAATGATTGTAAAGTCATAATAGGTTATAGAATGTAAATAAAGAAATAAAATTTAATATTGGAGTCAATGTTGAAATTATATGTAATTAATTGTAATTGGTTGAAACCAGTGTTGTGTAAGTAGTTATAACATTTATTTGTAGATAATAAAATTATAAATGTGATTAAATTAGACAAAAGGTGACAATTGTTATATGTTACATATTTATTTAATCTATTGAATTAAATTGGAAATCAATTGCGATTAAATGTAATTAAATATTACGTTAATGTAAATTAAGATGATAATCGTAGAGTATTAGTGTAATAAGATATAAACCAATGTTAAACTATGTCCATAGAGTAATGGTTGATTGAATAAAAAGATTGAAATCAAATTAAATCAATTTATTAAAATTAAAATATAATTAATTGGATTTTATTTACAGTTGAAACTGAACACTGTAATTAGTGTAATATTTAACACAGAATTGATATATAAATTTGTTTTAAATTATTGTAGATGTCTAATTAATAAAAAATGATAAAAATTATTAATTATTAAATTTGAAATTAAAAAGTGATTTAATCAATTTAATAATAATTTATTTATTTAACGTGAAAATAGCCATTTTGGCCACTCTCTCGGATTTCGACGAAACCAGTTTCATCGAATCCATAACAGTGAATTATTATATGATTTCAAATTTCGTAACGATCAGACTTGTCGTTTGATCATATGGGCTCGAAACGCGTGGAAATCAATTTAATTGAATTCAATTGAAATAGGCTGATTTTAAAAGCTAACTTCTTTATAGGATGGAATTAGGACTTGAAACCTGTTCCATTGAGTTCAAAATATCGAAAACATCTATTTTGATTTATGGGATGACCTAATTTGGTTTCGGAGATGGAACGGGCTTTTTGGGTCGCTATTGTCGTTCGTACCAATTCGATATGGGTTCATTTTCCTATCGGGCATTGTTCATATAAACAGATCTTTCTAAACCCTAGCAGCCTTTCTATTCCTTATTACAGTACAATTCCATCTGTCTGCTTCTCTTCTCAATGGCAGAAACCAATCCAAATTACAAACCTAAATTCAATTTCCAAATCAATTTCAAAATCAAACTTCTCGAAATCCTATCCTATTATATACCGATTCGAAGCTCTCAACGAGCACAAGCTAGATCTGCATTTTTTTTGATTTGGGTCTCTATGTGTCCAGAATTTGATGGTTTAATCCTGGCCGTTCAATTGGAAGATGATCAACTGCGACGGATCGTTGATTGGAGGATATGGGTTTGTGGAGAGTGGCGAGGGGATCGCATCTGTGTGGTTCGTTGGTGAAGATGATGGTCGGATCATCGCCAAAAATTCGATCAAAGGCTAATAGTCGTCGATGGCGGCTGCAGTTTTTTATGAACGAAACTTGGTCGTATGGTCGCGCAGGGGGTCGGAAATCATGGGGAGGCTGGCGGCGATCAACGGCGTGGCGGCGACGGCTTCAGCTTGTCATGCGCGTGGGTATCGAGTTGAACGAGCGGCGCTGTAGGGTTTCTCTGGAATGAGAGAACGAGATGACGTGGCTTCTAGTTAGTGGGTAATCCTCTTCTTATTTTATTTTATTCAATTTTCGATTTCAAACCGTCTAACGTTAATAGCTTTTGCATCTGAACTCGGATTTGGGCGCGGTTTGTTTCATTGGGATCGTATAAAAATTCTGGACATTTTGGAACTGGTTTGGATAAATTCTGAGACTGTTTAATTTTGGGCCTTATTTTGGATTTCAAATCGATTTGAAATCAAAGGAGAGTGTTTTGACCCACTCACAACTACTAGATTATCTTATGTTAGTTAAATTGAATTTATGATGTGATCAGAAATTGATTGGTTGATGTTTGGTATATTTAAATTGTCATTCTAGTAAAATCTGACTTTTATTGAATTTAATTGCTATTTGATTTAATATTGAATTTTAAATAGCCTGTTAATACCTGTTATTTATGATCAGTCAACTGTTGTTATTTATTTGTTGATCTGAATGATGATTGTGATGGATGTTTGATTGTTGATATTGGATGGCTGGATGTTATATTTATATTGTTATAACACTGTAAATTCCCTTAGTTTATTGTTAGAAAATCCCTATGGGTTGAAATGATACATACCCGAATGATCTATAGATTAGGGAAAAATCGTTATGGGTTGAAATGATAAACCCGAGCGATTTTATGTATTTTATTTTAATTCGGGATTGCGGGTTGAAATGATATATACCCGTAAATTTAAATTATTGCGGGTTGAAATGATATACATTCGTATCACTTGACCATAGGGTAGAAAATTATATACAGACACCAGATTGGTTAAATTAAATGATTTTTAAATCCTTAAATTTTGAATTCAGTTAAATAATATTTTGAAATAAAATTTAATTTATATAAACTGAATTATTTTCGAAAATCCAAGCTTTAAATGTTGAAATTGGAATTGGTTTAAATGAATTGATTAAAAAATCTAAAGTGAAATTTTAAGGTTGCATTTGAAGTATAAATGAAATTTATCGAAATTGAGTTACTGTAAATGTTTAAATATTTAACTTTGAAATCTATTGAATTTGGAGTAGCTTAAAGTTATAGTTCAAACATGGATTTGAAATCGATATAGATTTAAATGGTTTTATTGAGAATCTGAAATGAAAGGTAAAAATTGAGTTTGTCAATTTGAAAGCTGGATATGGTCTAGATTTGTTGAAATGGAAGAAATAGTTTATTTTTTATATCAATTTCAAACTTAATTATTTTAATATATACTGTTCAAAGATTTATTTTTCTAAAAATCCTAATTTTTAAGATTTTCAAACTATTAAACTAATTTAATCTATTTTCAACTATTTAAACTATTTTTAATCAATTTAAACTATTTTAATTTATCTTAATCTATTTTAGTCTATTTTAATCTATTTTAAACTAATTACCCATTTTAATATATTTTAAATCTATTTAATCTATTTTAAATTTATTTAATCTATTTTAAATCTATTTAATCTATTTTAAATTTATTTAATCTATTTTAAGTCTATTTAATCTATTTTAAATCTATTTAAACTATTTTTAAACTATTTAAACTATCTTAAATCCACTTAAACTATTTTAATCTATTTTTAAACTATTTAGTGTATTTAAATATTTGAAAATTTATTTTTAAAACTATGCTAAACTATTAAACTATTTATCACTATCTAAACTATTTTCTAAATTTCAAATTGTGTAAAGTGGAAGTGTTTATATTTAAATCCTTGATTTTAAAGCGAATATGGTTAAATGATGTTATAACATAAGTTGGGATTTGAAATGATATTTACTAGTGAAATGACATATTTGAGCAAATATGATGATTTTGAAATGAGGATATAATTAACCTATCTTATCGATATGATTTCGAAAGTGAATATGATTTTGAAAGTAAATATGATTTCGAATGTGATATGGTTTGAATTGAATATGATATTTTGATATCAATTATGAAAAGGTTTTGAAAATGTAAAAGAACCATCCTGTGTGAAATAAGCGTTTGGTTGTTAATGTAACGACCCGTAAAATTTAATGGTTTTAAAAGTATATTTAACTTGAAATTTTGAGAAATTTTAAACAATAAAATTTGAAAATAAAAATTTATTATTTGGAATACGTCTATTTTAATATAGCAACTGGTAAATTTTCATATGATAATATTGAAGTTTATTTTCTTGTGAAATTTTATTTCAATTTAAACCGGTTAATAACAGTTGAATTTAAAAGTTTTCCGAAACCTAAATATGTCAATAGGAGAAAATTTATTTAGAGCATTCTGAATCAGACTGCGAAATTCGTTTTGCGAAATTCGGACGTTTCTAGCTCCGTTTGGATTTTCCCGTACAAAATAGCAGCATTTTTCGGTACCGATTATCGACTTTTGAATGGATGATCGTACCACTAATATCTATATACCATTTTGATCATCTCGTCGTGCCGATCTTTACAGTATATTCAATTCTGTGTTTTGAAGTCCGATACACAGCGGAATCCGTAAAATGGTTCGTAGTAACGGTACCAAATATTGTGACTTTTAACCTCCTAACCTTTTCAAAATAAAACGTGTAACCCAAACAAGCAATAAATTGCTTTAATTATTCAGCTGAAAGGTTGGGTGACCGTTATCATTCTTTCACTCTACATTTATTCGTTCACTCTTTACTCTATTTGCCGTTATAATCCTGTTCACTTATACTATTCATTCATTCCATAATAAGATGAAATAATATATTTATAATGTATTTTCTTTGCCACTTGATTGTCTATTCCACTTCCTATTTCTGACCTTACAAGTGCTCGTTCACCTTTTCGTCTTCAAAATATATTTATGCCGCTTCCAACGTCATTGAGAAAAAAGGGGAAATATATATTCCTCTTCACTTTGCTTTAAACACTTCCACGCCATTTATTTTGCTTCCATTCCTGCCTTTAACTTCGCAGCATCACCTTTCCCCTCCATCCAAACACCAAACGTTCCCGTACCTGCTCATGTATCTTCTCTTTCCCCTATTTCTTCCATCCACGAAAGCCATACTCGGCCAACACACCAGCCACCATCTAGGCCCTGCTTGGCAACCCTAGATCAGATCCCCACACATGGCATAGCCACCACAAGCATCTTGCCTCGTCCATTGGCCTTCCTTCTCGCATATATATATTTGCCTATAGTGCGTGTTTTGCCGAAAGTACTTCTTGCAACCTTCGTTGTTCGGTATATCTAATAGTGTTATGTATATATATTCTTTTGTATTTCGAATATCGTTTATATTAGACAATATTAGATTTTATTATGCAAAGTTAAATGTTATTTCATAAATATATTAGTTCATATGGGTGCGGCAGTCTTTAGGAATATACAATAAAAGTTTTAATATACATCTGAATATTTATAATATTTTATAATATGACAATGGTATAATTAGTTATAAAGTTGGTCAACTGTTCTGTTCGCATTGTATTATATAGTTATATAAGTATAGGAGTTTAATTGACGATGTGAGTTATATATGTTTATATGGGTCTGTTAATCAGTTTCTATATAATGTTTTAAAAGTAGTACTATATATATACTATGTTTTAAAGAAATTGCCGTGAGGTATGAGGTTGAGTTGAAGACTATACATTTATAAGCCTGAGTGCGCATATATCTGGATTTTGTATAATATATAGAGATATATGGATCTATACATATAGATTATAAAACTGTTATAATGCATAAGTTTTAATTGATGCGTACAATTTGTTAGATATAAGTTATATAGTACTGTATGTTTTATGAAAGGAATCGTATGTTATACGTATGTTTTAAGTTTCCTTTTGCTGTCTTAGTGTTATGTCATAGGTCTAAGGTACATATGATATATGTTGTTATATATGAGTTATGTTATAGTTTATATCACACAGTTCTATATGATGTAAGTGTTGCATATATAGCTTATATATGTTGTATATAAATTTAGTTATAAATGAGTTTGTATATAAGTTTTATACTCTACAGGTTCACGCTTATATATATATGTTTAAAATTACCTGTTTTGTGTTATATATGTTGGTTCTAGTCCATGAGTATATATATATAGTTTTTTTTTGTTTTTTTTGTTTTGGTCTGCATACTATATGAAGTTTTTGAAGGACAATAATTGTTTTGTAAGTTTTGCTTTTTTTTTAATTTGTATACATACTATAAAGACAAGTCTGCATAACCTTGTTTCACCTGATACTATATGTTATTTTGTAATGTGACTCTGTCTATACATATATGATTTTATATAAGTTTATATAACCTATTCGTTTATGTATATAAATTTAGATAAGCTTTGTATGACCTATATCTTGAGACTATAGGATATATATATTAAGAAGTTAAGTTTAAATTTATTTATTTAAGTCTGGATTTTTAGATATAACACATGTAGGCTGTTGAGTTGTGCATGTATGATAATAAGATATGTTATATTGTTTTTGTTATAAACATTTATCTTAAATTATAATAGGTTCATATATTAGCTCATATATATAAGTAACTGGAGTTTGGCTTCCCATTATACATCTATATATAGATTTTATTTTATAGGTGTTAAAGTTAAAAATATCATTTTTTTTAAATAATAATATATATATATATATATATATATATATTCTATTTCTATCAAACTGATTCTGATTAGTTCTCATCGAATTCCTATTATCAGCTTTGTCCGTCGTGCGTGCTTCTTTATCGAATTGTGTCCATCTAGCTTTGCTTTGGAATTCGTAGCTCGTTTCTTTGTCTATCCTCTAGCCTCGAAAGGTGAGCAATCACTCACAATTAACGTTCTTATATTTATTAAATTTGACTTCAATTGGAACGACAACTGAAATATGCTGCTGTAGTTATTTAAATTGTTATATATGATATTATCTGTAACTGTTCACCTGTGGGATATGACACCATATCCTATTATTTATATTATATTGTTATTGATGATATATGCCTGTTGTTGTATTTTATATTATGTGACGACCCGGAATTTTTGTATATTTGAAATTGGAATATTTAATTAATTTTAAATATTCAGAGGTTAATTATTAACCTAAATTTCAAATATCGCTGTTTATTGAGTAATTTAATTATTAAATTAAATTATTTAAAATTGGGTAAAATGCTAAATCGGGAATTTTAAACCAGTTAAAAATAGTTTGAAGGCTTATAAAATTTATATAGATAATACTGAAATGGATAGAAGTGTTGGAATCAGCTTTAAAAATGGTTTGTTATGTTTTGAAATTTTATATCATTTAAATTGAATTTAAAAATAGCCTTCCGAGGCACAGTCTCGGAATTCGACGAAACCAGTTCCATTGGATCCGTAATATTGTATTATTATCGGATTTCAAGTTTCGTATTTTTCGGAGTTGTTATGTGAGCACACAATGAGTAAACGCGTTGAAAATTAAATCGAATTCAATTTAAAATTTAATTTTTAAATTTGTCAACATCAACACATTGTCTCCTAGAATCATGCCGAAGATCACGAAACAAATCGTGCAAAGCATGCCTCGTTCAATTTTAAATATCCCGTTCTCCTTTTCTTCCTCTTTAAACCTTCAGTTCAAACGAAGAAAAAGAAAGAAGAAATCTTGTTCCCATTCAAAATCAATTCTAAATCGATAAATAAAATGGCGACAGATTTTTCTTCTTCACGTCTCCTCCTAAATTCATTTTTCCCAAAAACCAAAATCATTCCATATCGAACGTTCTTGGCCTTCATTTTCAAATCATTAACCCTAAATCAAAAGGAAAAGGGGCACTCGAATTCGATTTCGAAACCAGGAAGGGGATCGCGTATCTTAATCGCGGGGGAGTAGGCAGGCGAATTCGAGGGAGGGGTCGTGGCGGATTCGTGAGTTCAAGGCTGGCCTGGCATCGAGCAGTTTCGAAGTCGATGTGGGCGACTCTCTGGGTCGCGATCGAATGTTGTTATGAGAAATTCAAGCGGGGCTACAGGAGGCAACTGGACGCGATTTAGGGCAGTGGGGTTGCATCGCTGGAACAGGTGGGCGCCTCAGTTCGTGAATTTGGGTTTTGGAATCTCGAGGTCGCGATGTCGAGGAGGTTGGGGATCGAGTTCGCGTGAGGGCGACGAGCTAGTTGCGAGTGGCGACAATGCAACGTTGGTCTCGTGCTCGGGTGACGTCGCTAGGCTGGAATTTTTGCTTCAGTAAGGTAGAGGTATTCGTTTTTTTTTCTCTAATAAATTTCTCAGTTAAATTTTATTTAAATTTAATTATATTTGGATAATATAGAAGAAATATTATTTATAGTAGGATACCACCATTCTGTTCAAACTTCAGTAAGTACATATATACATAGGCTGAAATGGAATTTTATTTTCTTAGAATTTAATAAAATATGTATATAACAGAGATTTACAGATTTAGAAAATAAATATTGAGTTTGTTCCATAAATTTACTTGATCTATTTTAGTTACTAAGATAATCTATGAGAAGGGAAAATTGGGTTTAAATTAAATTATAGGTTAAAATAAATAAGTAAATGTTAATTTATTTTTAGATTTGATTCAAGTATTAATAAACTATATATTGATATTCAAGGTCTAAAATCAAGAGGAAAACAGTCAGGATTGGATCGAAATGGCAAAATAAGATAAAGGTGAGTTAATCTCACTTAGTTAAATTATAATTTAAATTTAATTGGTTAAATTTAAATATTGATGGATGATTGAATTGATTGATTTGATTGATATGGTATATAGTAGTATATACCAATATATATATATATTGGCATATGTATATATTGGAGTTGATATTCCCACATTGTATAGCGGATGAGACCTTATGCGCCGCATAATAGCGAATGATTATATATGAAACCCATATACCGCGATATTCCACCTTGAAGTGGAATTGGTATTGTGCTAACATTTGTGGATGCAGGGAAACAGGTTGGAGGGATCCAACTGGATTCCTCAAAATATTTAATTTTGTTTAAATATTCTGTGATATGATTGTTGATATCCTGTGATGAATTATATGGATAATTGGATGTTATGGGTTGGTTGGACTGATTTGGATATGCTGAGTTATCAAAATCTCTAGAATGAAATTTTTGAAAGAAATAAAAGAGTAAATTTTAAGTAAAATAATTATAAAGAGTTTGGAATAAATTTGAGAATGAATCTGATTAAGAATAAAAGTGATTCTCAAAATTCTAATAAATATGGAAAAGAGGAATTTTGAATAAACCGAGAAATATTGAATTTAAAAACTTATGTGATATTATTTAAAGGAATAAATAATTTATTTTTATTCAATGTTTAAATGTAATTAAAAAGAAAGAAGGAATTTGGTAAAATCTGGAACTTGTGTTTCAGTTTAAAGATTGTAAATCATAATGAGAAATAAAATCTGGAAGTTAATGAATTTGGAAATAAATGGATTAAGTAAGGAAATTTATTTCAAAGTAAAATAAATTGGAAAATCAGTTGTAAATTGATTTAAATATTTTGGGATTTGAAATTTAAAGAGAAATGAGATTTTGGAGATATAAACTGGGTTTATAAAGTGAAATGGAATATAAGAGGATATTTGAAATATAAATTCAAGGTGGGAATTTATAAAGGGATATGAATTGGTTTAAAAATAAATGTTGATTTATTTTTAAAAGATGGAAATGAGATGTGTATTTCTCTGGATAGCCAAGTACGTTTTCAAAGCAAATTTTAATATAAGTTAAAAGTTCTAATTATGTTTTTAAAAGCATATTTTAGAAAATTGATTTATTTCTAAATGTTAAAGTCTAAAGTAAGTATTTTCAAAAATCTATTATTGTAGTAATTATATAAAAGTGATTTGGTATTATGTTTTAAAGAGGAAATTTAGTTTATATTTATAAAGTGGTTTATTTGAAAGTATATATTTTTAATAAGGTATTAAAGTAGTTTGATTTCAATGTTATAAAATATATTTAAAATAAAGTGTTTTTAAATTATTTTAAAATTAAAAGTATTTTGTACTTGGTGATTCAGTGGAAATAATTATTTGGGAAATGTATTCCGTAAGCGGAAACTGTTTGAAATTGTTTTCAAATGAGCTTTGAAAATTTGAAAATATATCTTGCGAAGATATTTGGGCAAATAAATAATGTGGGAAATTATTTATTGTGTGATGGTTTCTTGTGGATGTTAATTGATAGTTAAATAACCGACTATCAATATTGGCCAAATGCGCTGATCGTTTCGAAGAGACCAGGATCGGGTTTCCGTATACTGGGATTCTAGGTCTGGAGACTTGAATACCACTTCGATCCGGTTTGTACGTTTCGTGTAACGTGTTCAGAGTTGAAGATGGAGCAGTGAAGTGCAAGGGCTAGTCGCTACTAATCCTGAGGATATTTCCAAAATGGATGTAGTAGGAATAGTGCCTTCGGTTCCGTTCGAACCCGGGACGGACTTGTATGGACGAATGCTTTCGTGAGATCGTCAGGTGGGCGATGGGCATTCTAAGGGATATGTTCTATAAGGTATCGTTTAGCCTCAAGCCTCATCAACCGGGAATGACTGAAAATCAGGGGTTATGCAGCAAGGCTTCGTGGGTAGCCCCCACTTGAGAGTAAAGTCATCCTTGTCTAGATGTCCCTTTTATTTCGGCTTAGTGTTGCGGTTGCTGATCCCAACCGTGGGGTGATTTTATTTGGAATTATCCAGTAAGGGATGATTCCGGCCTTGTGTTGCAGGGGAGCGGGCGTACTCCTCGGTACTGTGATCTAGGCCACGTACTGTGACAGGTGGTACCCCAGTGCCTAGTCATTCGTTGGAAATCCATTCTCCCTACGTGCCTTGTACGGTATTTGTTTGTATACCTAGTATGCTGGAATTTAATCATGTAACAATTTCAGCTATTTTAATAAGTATTTGTGAATAGACACTATTATAATATCAGAGGATTTTTATAAAAAGTGTTTTAGCTATCGTAAGGTAAAAACCCGACATGTTTATTTGTGGCGTGGTCTTACGAGACGCTTTTATTTTCAAAAGGATTTTTGAAACTTTAATAATCAATTGAGTGTGATTTTCTCATGCTGGTATTCCAGACTGACTCGGGTATTGTTTTATATGATGCTCGGGTCAGACCGAGTATTATAGGTTACAGGATATGATGCTGTGGAGCTCAGGAGATGAGCTGGATGGCGAGACGTATCTCCCGTACTTGTTTATATATATATATATATTCCGCTGTGTTGATTGTTGTACTCTGTTGTATTGAGGACATGATATGGTTATTGTCCAGTTGTATGTTATGTGTTCTCTGGTGTATACTCTGATGCTATATTATATAAAACTGATATAGTTTTGATTTGTGTAAAGATCTGTTAATATATATTATATTTTATTCCGCTGCGATGGTTAGATTCTGTTGTTGCTTTCTGTTTTCTCTTCTTCTACCTCTTCTTCTTAACTAAAATGGTTCGATTTTCCGGGTCTGGGAAGTCGGGTCGTTACAGTTGGTATCAGAGCTTAGGCTAGCGATAACCTTGGCTCTGGTGGGAATTTTGAGAGTATTAATAGATATGAGCGCGTATTTGTTAGTGAATATAAAATTGTTTTATATTGTGTTGATTGGTTTATTGAGTAGTTTATGGATTCTGGTCGATGTGTGGGACGCCACAACATTGATAGGGATCTCTAAACACTTGTATAGAACAATTCGACACAGTATTGTTTTAAAGTAGGGTAAATGAAATAATTTTACCCAAATTATTTTTGTATAAAAAGAAACGTTTTGTAAACTATTCTAGTTAATATATATGGTTGTTTGGATGTTAGAAGTGATAATATGGAATTATTATCATTAATATATGGAAACTTAACTAGAAATTGAAATTTATAACCAAAGCAAAGAATAAAATTTTATAATAAAATAAAATTTGAGATATAGATTACAAATGTAATTTATAAAATTGAAATAAACTTCATATACAAATGAGATTTGTACTTTAAAATAGAATTCCAGAGAAATGTGGAAAATAAATCGGAATGGATTTTAAGTTTGGAATTTTGGGAAAGGTTTGAAATTCCTTGAGATTTGGAAATAGTTTTCAAAGAGTTTGAGGAAATAATAAGTGGTAGTATTTCAGGAATATTTTGAGTTGAGTTTGGAATCTGGAAAGATTTGAAATTTAAAAATATTTGAAATGGTTTAAAGAGATAAAAGCATTTAATTCTCTTCCGGTCGCTGGGAAATAATTTCGGTGATGACTGCAGCATCATCGATATTCATTTTCGAGTTTCCAAAGAGAAATTGCTACCAAACCGGGTTAAATTGGGATTGTTTGCAAAACTGGATTTGGTTTTGAAATTCAAAGAGATAGCTGAATATACAAAAGGAGTTTGGATGTGATTGATTTCAAAAGTGATTTTGAAATTTTGGGAAATTGTTAAAAACTCTGGAATCTTATTTTAATTGTTTATAGAAAAAAAAATAAAAAGAAATAAATATACTTGACTAAATTTAATGTATAATCCGGAATAAAGAGTAAAATGTGAATGGGATTGCTTTAATGGATTGAAGTGATGAAATAAACCAAATATTAGGTATAAATTGGAATAAATTACTTAATGGAGTAATGGATTATGGAAATAGAACCTTAATTGGTTGAAAGAAAGTTGATTTTGTAATTTGGATATGAAATGGGAAATGAACTTGGATTAAGTAGAAATTATTAATTGCAATTCGAGATAAAATACTAACAAATCGAATGTGGATGATATAAATAAAGCTCGACACATATATTTTGGATGCTGTTAAGTGAAATAAATTGGAACAAAATTAACTTAAGTGTGAATGAACTCAAGTATAAATAAATGGAATATGACCTTGAAATATTATCCAAATGAGTTTGGGTTATGGAATTTAAATTGGTTAAATAGAAATTGAATTGTGAATTAATAAAATTGGGTAGTGAATTAAAAATGAATAGTAGAACCAGAATTTGAGTTATTAATTAAAATTCGACTTGGAGTATTAACACATTAAATATAAGTGGAAATGTGTTAAACAAAAATGAAAATTTGAATTAAAATAGTGATGGCTTGTATTGCAAACGAAAATTCAAGTGGGTATGAATGAAAATGGCCTTGGATATTATTCAATGAACGGAATATTGAATTTAGAATTAAAAAGGGACAAATTGAATGAATTGGTGCAAACTGCAATGAAAATGAACTTAAGTTGTTAACTTAAGTAAATGTTGGATGAAGACTGTACTCAAATCGAGGTTGTTGAAATCAATTGAGAATTAATTATTGAATGAAATAGCCTGGATTGTTTTCGAGCTAAATAAATGGATGTGAATAAATTAAATGGACTGGGTTGAGTATTGTTTGGAAAAAAAAATGGGAATAAGGGTCGAAACATTTCATATGTGCTTATGGAAGTATATAACATGCATTGTTTGTAGAATCCATGTTTTAGCAATTTAAATTTTAGTGAAATGTAAATAAACTTTGTATATTTGGCACTTACATGTTGTAATTGAGTTAGTACAGGTTCAGGGAAGTCGGTTGGCTGAATCTGTTGGCACAACATGCTAAAATAAATAACCGCTTTGCTTTAAAAATGCTAAAATAAGGTACGCTTACGCAAAAATTCAAAATAGGAGATATGAACTGCATATATTGATATATATTGTGATTTCCGGCCTGAGGCCGATGTATATATATATTTATGCATCCTGCGATATCGCAGAAGTCCCTCCGTACAAGGGAGACTTTGCCAAAATTTTCCATAAATTTTGGGAGTTAGAAATTTTTTGAAATTTTTGAAAATTTTCATTAACGATAAATAATCTAAATTTGCTAAGCAAATGGAATTGGAACCGAATAATTGAATCTAGTTTAAATATGAATGTAAAGTAAGTGAAATCGAAAGAACTAAGGAAAGTAAGCTTGCAAATAAACTTTTAATTGAGATTTAAATTAATTAGTAAGTGGAACTAATTCAATAGTCAAATGGAAGCCAATTTGAATTCAAATGAAGTTGCGTGGGCAGAATGAATAGTAATGAAAATAAACTTTGATAGTAAAGTGAAAATTAATGTAAGAAGTGTATAAATATTTATATTAAACTTAAGGATTGGAAAAATGAAATTCTTTAAGTGAAGTGGGTATCGAGGAAATTATTCTAAGTGGATAATTGCATGAAGGGTTAAATTGGAAGTTGTGAAATGGGATAGTTGTGAATAAGTGGATAACAATCAAAATGAATGTGAATAAAAAGGAAATTGATAAAATGGATAATTCAATTGGGCTAATTACGTAAGGTGTACGTATATTATTTTATTCGCATAGCTATTTGGTCCAGATGTCGAACACAGAATTTCGAGATAGATATATCGATCCGAGTTGGAATTTTTCACTCGATTTTCGACGGCGAGCCTGGATATGGATTGTTGATTGATTCTGGATATTCTCTATCATAGTTTGTGGCTATGCAAGGAGAATGACGGTTTCTGATCAAGAAACCAGATCTGAGTCCGCACTAGGAAGTCGGGTGGACAATACTAGTTCGGAAGTGAAATTGTGTGATCGAGTGAGCGATCGAATGTGATATTGCGTACGGATGATATATGTGCATCGTACGAGCATAAGTAAAACAAATATTGAAAATTTGTAAAGAAAAGTATAAAATGACTTTGGAATTGTGATTGAATATTATTGCTTAGTAGGATATACAGGTGTATAAAAGCAATGGATAATTGGGATTTTTGATTTTAGAAGATAAATTTTAATGGCCCGACAAAAAGGTATGTATTTGAATTTCTATATGAAACTTGATTGGGTTTTTGATCCAGCCACTTGGTTTTTTGTTTTCTTTTTGAGATGGGAAGGCCGTAGAGCCATTTTGTAGTTGTACCGAGCTAGCCGCGCAAAGGAGACGCTGACGAAATTTTTCGGAAACTTAAGGAGTTAGAAAAATTTTGAGAAATTTTGATAATGTAAATGTAACGACCCGTAAATTTCAACTGTTTTAATAACGTAATTAGTTGAAATTTTGTGAAATTTTAAACGATAAAATTTTGAAATAATAATTTGATATTTGAAATGCGTCTAGTTAAACATAGCAACTGGTAAATTTTCGTCCGAAAATATGAAAGTTTATTTCGCACGTAAATTAACTTCAATTTAATCAGTTAAAAAGCGATGAAAATAAAACGTTTTCGAAACCTAGATATTTTTACATAGAAAAATTCTAAACCATCTTCTGAGCAAGATGTCAGTTTGTAGCTTTTCAAAATTTGGACATCTATTGCTCCGTCGTTCTTATTTTCTGCAAAATAGCAGCATTCTGGTACCGATATCGATTTTTATCGGATGATCGTACCACTGATTTCTTTATACCGTTTTGGTCGTCTTATCGTGCTGATTATCGTAGCTTATTCATATGTGTGTTTCGACGTCTGGCGGACGGCGAAATCTATGAAACAACGGACCGTATCGGTACCCGTTTTGAGTCTTGTGATTTCCATGACCTTTCGTTATCTACCGTGCAAAACCTTATAAACTCTTGCCTTTTATTTTCTAGGAGTTAATATCCAATCTGTCGCTTTGTTTGCTGTGCTTTGAAAAAGAAAAGAAACATGAACATTAGTGTATTGCATTTATGTGACAGCTGTTCATATTCCTTTGCTAAACTATGTTGGCTTGCATTTCTCCTACTTTGTATTGCGTTCATTTTATTTCTGAGTTCTTCACTCCACCTTCATTTTCTCGGCAACCACCCTCCTGCAACCCCTTCCTCCTTTGTTTCCTTTTCTTCAAACACCCAGATCTGCACGCCCATCAAAGCCACGCCCACCCAATTCCGCCTTCGCCTTAACCTCCAACAGCTCCGCCTATTCACCTTCGCAATCGAAACCACATAGCCCACGACATAATCTCCACAACTCACAAACCCCTTCACCTCGGCATCTTTCTACTTCCACTTGCGTAGCCACATCCCATCCCTCCACACCCCGACAGCACGTGTAGCCAAGCCCGCGCCCACCACCTCTGCACGGCTAACCACCTCAGCCTCCATGCTAGTAACTCCAACAGTCGCCTGACCCACGTTCACACCCACAAACCCGATGCCTTGACCTCCCTGTCGATCTCCTCCAGCCTTCACCATCTTCCACCTCACCTCTCCGCATCCAAATGCCTCATCAGCCTCACGCCCACCCTGCTCCGGTCAACCACCCACCTTGAACCGCCACCTGCCTGCTTCTCCGACGACCGTCCCCTCTCTCCTCTCCTCCGTCCCATGTATGGTCCAGTCGAAAAGTCCATCCCTTTATGCTTTAATCTTTCCTTTTTACCACCTATGATCTTGCATGGTTTATCACCAAATACTGTCACTTGTACCATAATCATCAACTCTTGCATTCTCATGGAATGTGTTGATATTGCTTTTGGAATTTTTGGATCAATGGTGAAACGCAATTGTATGCCTAGCTTGGTTACATACACCACGCTTATAAAAGGTTTATGCGGTGTTGGGAGAATCACTTCAGCTGTCGAGTTGCTGTCCAAAAAGAGTACTATTTATATTAGCAGTACGTAATAGGTTGTTTCTATAAATATATGGGTTAGTTTTAAAAAAGGGTATAAAGTTGCACAGTTCACATATATGTGTCAGTATACAGTTACACTCAGCAAAGTTATTTTGGTTACTAATATATAATTTTATATGTTATTTTGTTAATTATATTATTTGCTGAGTATATAAAAAAAAAGATTAATATCATATTGGTTTTTCATGTTCAAACTCTGTTGCGTGCGCACATTCTATAAGTCATTTTATATATTAGTTGTAAACTTTTGATTTAATAGTTATATAAGTTGAAGTTTATAGGTATGCAAAAATTAGCTGCATGTAAGTCTGGTTAACCGCATATGCATATTTGCAGAATGTATAAATACAGTTACATATATTTTATGTTGAGCTGTAGTTGCATATATATATTCAATGTGTAATTCATATACAGTCTGCATATATTTGTGTTTACATATCAAGTGGGTTTATATATATAGTTACGTATTATATATATAATTTAATATGTGTTGAAGTTTAGAAGATGATCTTGTATATATATAATTTTATATGTTGTATCTTTATCAGTTCAATTATACCGTTTATCATCATCGACCCGATCCTGATTTGATTTCGTCCATTCCTTTTGCCAGCTTTGTCATCAAATTCACGTTCAATCGTGCTTCGTTTTGGAATTCGTGTTTGGGTTGTAACTACTCTCATCGTCGAATCTCTAGCCTCGAAAGGTGAGCACTCACTCACGATTAACGTTCTTTTATTTATTAAATTTGATTTCAATTGAAACGACAATTGAAATATGCTGCTGTTAGATATTTACACTGTTATTACCTGTATCAGTTCACCTGTGACATCTGACACCATTATCTGATATATATGCAATGATAATCCAGTTTGGTTGTTAAATGATTGATTGTTTGATGTTTACAATTGGACGTTAAATTTGTTAATGTTGTAAGTGATAAATAATTTGAAATTGAAATTGACGTAGGATAGTTAGATTTGATATATGTGTTAAATTTGATTAAATGACATTTGTATAATATGACCCCTTTTAATTGTAAATTAATTGACTTGTAAAATAGTGATAATTACACTTTGAACCATCGACGTATATTGGATTAATTGTTGTAGTGTAAAAATTTGAAATTGAATGACAAGTGAAAACCATAATATAATAATCTTTAATCTACGTGAAATGATAGTGTAGATTCTAGAAATAATTATATTAATTCGTACAAATAACAATGCGAATTAATACGGTTATTTCGGGATTATTTGAATTGATTATTGGATTGTTATTGATTGTTGTTATTGCTTGTTTATTTACTTTGACACCATCCCAGTTATCACATTGCAAGTTCCCTTTGTTATACTTTGATTTTTGAATTGAATTGGAATCGGGTTGAAATGATAAATACCCAAATTGAACTTTGACCTAGGATAGGAAATTAAATAAAAACCCGATTGGTCAATAATTTGATTTAAAATAAAATGAAGATTTTATTTGAATAAATAATATGGTTTTGAAATGAAGTTGAAATTTGAATTTTTAAGGAAAGGAAAATGTTAATATTTAATAATCTGAAACAAATATTAACAAATGTAATTGATGAAAGAACGTTGTTAAATTTGAGAAATGATTGAATTAACTTTGAAATGATTTAATAATTAAGTTTGAAATTATTAACTTTGAAATGATTTAATAATTAGTTTGAAATTATAATCAAGTTGAAATTATTAAACTTTGAAATTTTTTTATAATTAAGTTTTGAATTATTTAAAAATTAAATAAGATTGAATTATTTAATGATTAAATTGAATTGAATTGAATCCTTTAATAAGTAAAATTGAACGTTTGAATAAGTGAATTTTCTTAGTAAATAGTTGAAATTGAGCTTTCTTTATTAATTAGGTTTTGGAAAATTATTTAAGAAAGTAAATAAGTGAAATGGAATTTCTTTAACAAGAAATGAAAATGTGATATTTTGGAATTAATGTAAGACTTGTAATTGAAAGAATTGGTTTGACGAATTTAGTTTAATTCAAATTGTAAGTTTTGATTTAATGAGTTGAACTTAAGAAATTGATTTAATGAATTGAAAATTTAATAGAAATTGTTTTGAATGATAAATTTACTTAACGAATATTGAATGAAATAGTTAAATGAAATTAAATTGATTTGAATGTTAAATCGAATTAATTTAAATGATTTCGAAATGAATCTTTTGTACGAACTTGAATCAATATTTGGATTGTTTTAAATCGAAATTGGAATTGAATTATAAGATTTTGAAATTGTGAATTTGGAAGTTTTGAAACGTAAATTTTGGAAATTGATTTCGAAAGAGAAATGAAATGTTGATTTATAAACTCTGATTGAAATTGAAATTGATTTGGTTTTGAAATAAACAAACGACCAATCGGTGTAATAATTATGAAAGTTATTAAAGAGACCGGAATTCGGTTATGGATATACTCTCTATCTAAACCGAAAACCACTTTAATAACTATACGCGGAGTGATGATCCAGAATGAAGTGGTTGGAATGATGTACGTGATGACTGAAGAAAGAGAACGATAATGGATAGCCTTGACACTTGTGTCAAATTGGAAATGACTAAAACAGGAGCTGTGCCGGGCCAATGGAGGATTAGCTACCTCAAGTGGACACACTTCTTCGTACTACTTATACTTGTTGTCGATTGGTGCACCCTTGATTTTGGGAGTGTTGTTTCACGGTGTTGCGGGCGCTGTGGCGTTGCGTTCTCACCAGTCCGGATCAGGCGAACGGTAGTATCACTACCTTGGGTATTGCCTCATGTGCCTTGTCATACTTGTATTCCATTTATACGCGACCACTACGATTTTGATTTGTACCTTTAGTATATGGATTGCCCTCTGGTGACTTCCGGTTTTGGGGAAACTACGGTCTTGTATATGCTTTTGGGAATAAAAATGTGTTAAGGGTGGAATGGGCCATGACTTAACGCTATTTTGATATCTTTTTATATTACTGATAGACATTATCTACTTAGCGTACATTACTACCTAGTAGATAGTTTAACGGATCCTTAAAGGATGGTTATTCCAAACATTCTTTGAGTTACTTGTATTTTAATTGCTATTTCACTTGAGTTGGATTTATTAATATAAGAATGTTAATCCTGACTCGAGTGTCTTGTGTTTTTGCTTTACGCTCGGGTCAGACTGAGTGGTTCAGCTTTCAAGACTCACCTTTGGAGTTGGAGCTTTGCTTGAAGATCCAGCCATCTATTCTGCTTTCAGCATTCGATGATTCCAGTGATGTATTCTGATTTGTATCTGATGTATCGTGTTACTCTTCCGTTGTATCTGGTTTAACTCTGATGTATTTTATATATTTATATAGTAGCTTCATGAACTACTATCTCTTTTATTTCCGCTGCACTTATTACTCTGTGTCTGTGATCTGTGATTATTTATTTATTGCATATGTTCAGTTTTGCCAATTTAAATTAACAACGCGGTATTTTGAGCAATTCAACTCCAGCATGAGTGTCTACCTATTCACTTATAATGGACGCGAATGGTCCAAAATTCCGGGTCGTTACAGTTGGTATCAGAGCTTTGGTAGCTCTAGGCAAAACTTAACATATAGGGTAAATCTATTTACAGAATCACTCTCATCCGAGTTTCAATCTCTTCCTTTCGACTCGATTTCTTTGAATTTTGGAACATTCCCTGCAGTTCCAAAAATTCATTCGTGTCCCTCACTATTCGTCTTCTTCAATCCTGGAGCACCCCATAACTCCATTCTGAATGTTATCTATAATAGATCGGCGGTCTCGTCAATCTTCGAATGATTCGTAAAGAAGTAAAACTCCTTTATAATAGGCATTGATTTACCGGAGATTTTTGTATCGTCGGTTTACGATGCTATCTATTATCTGCTATACCTGAATTCCATCTCTTGAGATCGAATGTTGATTTACCTCGGAATTCAGCATCGATCTTATTCTTGAAGTTACGGACGACTCAGTTAAGGTTGCCCGTGAATTAAATAAGCGTATCCATCTTCCGATTCTGTTAATCGAATTATCTTATCTTCTGTTTCAAACTTATTTTCGAATCAAAATTTTCTTTGATTTGAGTCAACAAAAATTTGAATCCCTATCCTTATTTTGAGAAACCCATTCCTGTATCGTCGAGCAAAGAAATGTATTTCTAAATTTATATTAAAAATGTTGTTTTCAAATTTGATAAACAAAATAGTTTTGAATGATTATATTATATATAAATATAAGTTTTCTGAAATTAAATTGTTAATGAATTTGTTGTCTGAAATAATAATATTTGATTTTCATTTATTGTTTTGTAAACCATTGACTATTGCATAATATAAATAAATGAATTCATAAACTTGGTTATAAATTGATTTGAAGTTTGAAATGAATTTAATTCAGAAATTTGAGAATTTATTAGTTTCCGGTGATTTCGAACTTTGGTTTTAAATTTTTAAAGTATATATTATTGAAAGTATTTTCGAATAGAAACTGTTTTCAAAGAATTTTAAAATGTTGAAATCGGTGCTCTTCTCTTTGTCGCTGGAAAATAATTTCGGTGATGGCGGCCGCATCATCGACATTCATTTTCGAGTTTCGAAGTGGAGAAACCATTCTGTAGCTTTGCTACGGTTTTGTTTTGAGAAAAAAAAATATTTTGATTTGAATTTCTTCAGTATATTTTGATTTATATATATATATATATGTATCTTATTTTAAAATTTAATTTGATTTGATATAAATATATTATATATATCTCTAAATTGTTTAAAGTTAATCGGAAATATAATTCTTAAATTTTGTTAAAGGAAGATTTTAATTATAAATAAAACCAAAATTTGGAATAAATATTTAAACTTGAATAATTGAATTGGGAAATTTTTTATTTGTATATTGTTCAACTACATTCTAATACGACTTACCTAAATCATTCAAAAGTTGAATATGTGATTGGATAATATATAAGATAAATTGAATTTATAAATAAAATTTGAGTGTTTATAATAAATGTTATACACTAACTTTTGATTATAAAGATGCTAATAGAGTTAGATAGGATAATAATTAAACTCAGTTAATAATGAAATAAATTTGTTTTGAAAAAATTAATAAATTTGTTTGAAAAGAATTAATAAATTGAAATTTGATCAACATATGAAAATACCTTGAATTTAAAAGAAATTAATAGATGTAAATTAATTTAAATCGAAACTTTTATGTTTTAATTAATTTATATGGGTTAAATATATGTGAGTAAATATATTAAGTAGAATAAATTTAACAGTAATTTGGAATAAAGAAGAATTTAAATTACTGGAAAAATATGATTATAATAAAAGACTATTCAAATTTATGGTTTTAGAAATTGTAAATTGAAGATAATTAGATAATAAGATAATGAATTTAGAAACAGTTGAGATTGATTTTAGTGAAATCAAATGGATTAAATCAATTATTGAATATCAATTAATTTAAATTTGAATTTATATGGTTTAAATTAATTGTTATTTTGTATTTCAAAATCTGTTTTTCTTCTAGTTGTTTCTATTTTCCTACCTTGTTCCTTTTCGGGGACGAAAAGTTTTGAGTGGGGGAGAGTGTAACGACCCGTAAATTTCAACTGCTTTAATAACGTAATTAGTTGAAATTTTGTAAAATTTTAAACGATAAAATTTTGAAATAATAATTTGATATTTGAAATGCGTCTAGTTAAACATAGCAACTGGTAAATTTTCGTCCGAAAATATGAAAGTTTATTTCGCACGTAAATTAACTTCAATTTAATCAGTTAAAAAGCGATGAAAATAAAACGTTTTCGAAACCTAGATATTTTTACATAGAAAAATTCTAAACCATCTTCTGAGCAAGATGTCAGTTTGTAGCTTTTCAAAATTTGGACTTCTATTGCTCCGTCGTTCTTATTTTCTGCAAAATAGCAGCATTCTGGTACCGATATCGATTTTTATCGGATGATCGTACCACTGATTTCTTTATACCGTTTTGGTCGTCTTATCGTGCTGATTATCGTAGCTTATTCATATGTGTGTTTCGACGTCTGGCGGACGGCGAAATCTATGAAACAACGGACCGTATCGGTACCCGTTTTGAGTCTTGTGATTTCCATGACCTTTCGTTATCTACCGTGCAAAACCTTATAAACTCTTGCCTTTTATTTTCTAGGAGTTAATATCCAATCTGTCACTTTGTTTGCTGTGCTTTGAAAAAGAAAAGAAACATGAACATTAGTGTATTGCATTTATGTGACAGCTGTTCATATTCCTTTGCTAAACTATGTTGGCTTGCATTTCTCCTACTTTGTATTGCGTTCATTTTATTTCTGAGTTCTTCACTCCACCTTCATTTTCTCGGCAACCACCCTCCTGCAACCCCTTCCTCCTTTGTTTCCTTTTCTTCAAACACCCAGATCTGCACGCCCATCAAAGCCACGCCCACCCAATTCCGCCTTCGCCTTAACCTCCAACAGCTCCGCCTATTCACCTTCGCAATCGAAACCACATAGCCCACGACATAATCTCCACAACTCACAAACCCCTTCACCTCGGTATCTTTCTACTTCCACTTGCGTAGCCACATCCCATCCCTCCACACCCCGACAGCACGTGTAGCCAAGCCCGCGCCCACCACCTCTACACGGCTAACCACCTCAGCCTCCATGCTAGTAACTCCAACAGTCGCCTGACCCACATTCACACCCACAAACCCGATGCCTTGACCTCCCTGTCGATCTCCTCCAGCCTTCACCATCTTCCACCTCACCTCTCCGCATCCAAATGCCTCGTCAGCCTCACGCCCACCCTGCTCCGGTCAACCACCCACCTTGAACCGCCACCTGCCTGCTTCTCCGACGACCGTCCCCTCTCTCCTCTCCTCCGTCCCATGTATGGTCCAGTCGAAAAGTCCATCCCTTTATGCTTTAATCTTTCCTTTTTACCACCTATGATCTTGCATGGTTTATCACCAAATACTGTCACTTGTACCATAATCATCAACTCTTGCATTCTCATGGAATGTGTTGATATTGCTTTTGGAATTTTTGGATCAATGGTGAAACGCAATTGTATGCCTAGCTTGGTTACATACATCACGCATATAAAAGGTTTATGCGGTGTTGGGAGAATCACTTCAGCTGTCGAGTTGCTGTCCAAAAAGAGTACTATTTATATTAGCAGTACGTAATAGGTTGTTTCTATAAATATATGGGTTAGTTTTAAAAAAGGGTATAAAGTTGCACAGTTCACATATATGTGTCAGTATACAGTTACACTCAGCAAAGTTATTTTGGTTACTAATATATAATTTTATATGTTATTTTGTTAATTATATTATTTGCTGAGTATATAAAAAAAAAGATTAATATCATATTGGTTTTTCATGTTCAAACTCTGTTGCGTGCGCACATTCTATAAGTCGTTTTATATATTAGTTGTAAACTTTTGATTTAATAGTTATATAAGTTGAAGTTTATAGGTATGCAAAAATTAGCTGCATGTAAGTCTGATTAACCGCATATGCATATTTGCAGAATGTATAAATACAGTTACATATATTTTATGTTGAGGTGTAGTTGCATATATATATTCAATGTGTAATTCATATACAGTCTGCATATATTTGTGTTTACATATCAAGTGGGTTTATATATATAGTTACGTATTATATATATAATTTAATATGTGTTGAAGTTTAGAAGATGATCTTGTATATATATAATTTTATATGTTGTATCTTTATCAGTTCAATTATACCGTTTATCATCATCGACCCGATCCTGATTTGATTTCGTCCATTCCTTTTGCCAGCTTTGTCGTCAAATTCACGTTCAATCGTGCTTCGTTTTGGAATTCGTGTTTGGGTTGTAACTACTCTCATCGTCGAATCTCTAGCCTCGAAAGGTGAGCACTCACTCACGATTAACGTTCTTTTATTTATTAAATTTGATTTCAATTGAAACGACAATTGAAATATGCTGCTGTTAGATATTTACACTGTTATTACCTGTATCAGTTCACCTGTGACATCTGACACCATTATCTGATATATATGCAATGATAATCCGGTTTGGTTGTTAAATGATTGATTGTTTGATGTTTACAATTGGACGTTAAATTTGTTAATGTTGTAAGTGATAAATAATTTGAAATTGAAATTGACGTAGGATAGTTAGATTTGATATATGTGTTAAATTTGATTAAATGACATTTGTATAATATGACCCCTTTTAATTGTAAATTAATTGACTTGTAAAATAGTGATAATTACACTTTGAACCATCGACGTATATTGGATTAATTGTTGTAGTGTAAAAATTTGAAATTGAATGACAAGTGAAAACCATAATATAATAATCTTTAATCTACGTGAAATGATAGTGTAGATTCTAGAAATAATTATATTAATTCGTACAAATAACAATGCGAATTAATACGGTTATTTCGGGATTATTTGAATTGATTATTGGATTGTTATTGATTGTTGTTATTGCTTGTTTATTTACTTTGACACCATCCCAGTTATCACATTGCAAGTTCCCTTTGTTATACTTTGATTTTTGAATTGAATTGGAATCGGGTTGAAATGATAAATACCCAAATTGAACTTTGACCTAGGATAGGAAATTAAATAAAAACCCGATTGGTCAATAATTTGATTTAAAATAAAATGAAGATTTTATTTGAATAAATAATATGGTTTTGAAATGAAGTTGAAATTTGAATTTTTAAGGAAAGGAAAATGTTAATATTTAATAATCTGAAACAAATATTAACAAATGTAATTGATGAAAGAACGTTGTTAAATTTGAGAAATGATTGAATTAACTTTGAAATGATTTAATAATTAAGTTTGAAATTATTAACTTTGAAATGATTTAATAATTAGTTTGAAATTATAATCAAGTTGAAATTATTAAACTTTGAAATTTTTTTATAATTAAGTTTTGAATTATTTAAAAATTAAATAAGATTGAATTATTTAATGATTAAATTGAATTGAATTGAATCCTTTAATAAGTAAAATTGAACGTTTGAATAAGTGAATTGTCTTAGTAAATAGTTGAAATTGAGCTTTCTTTATTAATTAGGTTTTGGAAAATTATTTAAGAAAGTAAATAAGTGAAATGGAATTTCTTTAACAAGAAATGAAAATGTGATATTTTGGAATTAATGTAAGACTTGTAATTGAAAGAATTGGTTTGACGAATTTAGTTTAATTCAAATTGTAAGTTTTGATTTAATGAGTTGAACTTAAGAAATTGATTTAATGAATTGAAAATTTAATAGAAATTGTTTTGAATGATAAATTTACTTAACGAATATTGAATGAAATATTTAAATGAAATTAAATTGATTTGAATGTTAAATCGAATTAATTTAAATGATTTCGAAATGAATCTTTTGTACGAACTTGAATCAATATTTGGATTGTTTTAAATCGAAATTGGAATTGAATTATAAGATTTTGAAATTGTGAATTTGGAAGTTTTGAAACGTAAATTTTGGAAATTGATTTCGAAAGAGAAATGAAATGTTGATTTATAAACTCTGATTGAAATTGAAATTGATTTGGTTTTGAAATAAACAAACGACCAATCGGTGTAATAATTACGAAAGTTATTAAAGAGACCGGAATTCGGTTATGGATATACTCTCTATCTAAACCGAAAACCACTTTAATAACTATACGCGGAGTGATGATCCAGAATGAAGTGGTTGGAATGATGTACGTGATGACTGAAGAAAGAGAACGATAATGGATAGCCTTGACACTTGTGTCAAATTGGAAATGACTAAAACAGGAGCTGTGCCGGGCCAATGGAGGATTAGCTACCTCAAGTGGACACACTTCTTCGAACTACTTATACTTGTTGTCGATTGGTGCACCCTTGATTTTGGGAGTGTTGTTTCACGGTGTTGCGGGCGCTGTGGCGTTGCGTTCTCACCAGTCCGGATCAGGCGAACGGTAGTATCACTACCTTGGGTATTGCCTCATGTGCCTTGTCATACTTGTATTCCATTTATACGCGACCACTACGATTTTGATTTGTACCTTTAGTATATGGATTGCCCTCTGGTGACTTCCGGTTTTGGGGAAACTACGGTCTTGTATATGCTTTTGGGAATAAAAATGTGTTAAGGGTGGAATGGGCCATGACTTAACGCTATTTTGATATCTTTTTATATTACTGATAGACATTATCTACTTAGCGTACATTACTACCTAGTAGATAGTTTAACGGATCCTTAAAGGATGGTTATTCCAAACATTCTTTGAGTTACTTGTATTTCAATTGCTATTTCACTTGAGTTGGATTTATTAATATAAGAATGTTAATCCTGACTCGAGTGTCTTGTGTTTTTGCTTTACGCTCGGGTCAGATTGAGTGGTTCAGCTTTCGAGACTCACCTTTGGAGTTGGAGCTTTGCTTGAAGATCCAGCCATCTATTCTGCTTTCAGCATTCGATGATTCCAGTGATGTATTCTGATTTGTATCTGATGTATCGTGTTACTCTTCCGTTGTATCTGGTTTAACTCTGATGTATTTTATATATTTATATAGTAGCTTCATGAACTACTATCTCTTTTATTTCCGCTGCACTTATTACTCTGTGTCTGTGATCTGTGATTATTTATTTATTGCATATGTTCAGTTTTGCCAATTTAAATTAACAACGCGGTATTTTGAGCAATTCAACTCCGGCATGAGTGTCTACCTATTCACTTATAATGGACGCGAATGGTCCAAAATTCCGGGTCGTTACAGTAAAATTTGAATTCAAATTTAAATTTGAATTAATAAGTAAGTGATATTGTTTGGGAATTATGGGTAAGTTGGAAAGTTAATAAGTGGGATAGTGTGTCTTGGATAAAAAGATTTATTGGGCAAGTTGCTTAAAAACTATTTGGGTGAGGAAATAGTTAATGAGTTATGGATCATTCTTCCTAACTGGTAATTTCGGGGACGAAATTCTTTTAAGGGGGGAGGAATGTGACGACCCGGAATTTTTGTATATTTGAAATTGGAATATTTAATTAATTTTAAATATTCAGAGGTTAATTATTAACCTAAATTTCAAATATCGCTGTTTATTGAGTAATTTAATTATTAAATTAAATTATTTAAAATTGGGTAAAATGCTAAATCGGGAATTTTAAACCAGTTAAAAATAGTTTGAAGGCTTATAAAATTTATATAGATAATACTGAAATGGATAGAAGTGTTGGAATCAGCTTTAAAAATGGTTTGTTATGTTTTGAAATTTTATATCATTTAAATTGAATTTAAAAATAGCCTTCCGAGGCACAGTCTCGGACTTCGACGAAACTAGTTCCATTGGATCCGTAATATTGTATTATTATCGGATTTCAAGTTTCGTATTTTTCGGAGTTGTTATGTGAGCACACGATGAGTAAACGCATTGAAAATTAAATCGAATTCAATTTAAAATTTAATTTTTAAATTTGTCAACATCAACACGTTGTCTCCTAGAATCATGCCGAAGATCACGAAACAAATCGTGCAAAGCATGCCTCGTTCGATTTTAAATATCCCGTTCTCCTTTTCTTCCTCTTTAAGCCTTCAGTTCAAACGAAGAAAAAGAAAGAAGAAATCTTGTTCCCATTCAAAATCAATTCTAAATCGATAAATAAAATGGCGACAGATTTTTCTTCTTCACGTCTCCTCCTAAATTCATTTTTCCCAAAAATCAAAATCATTCCATATCGAACGTTCTTGGCCTTCATTTTTAAATCATTAACCCTAAATCAAAAGGAAAAGGGGCACTCGAATTCGATTTCGAAACCAGGAAGGGGATCGCGTATCTTAATCACGGGGGAGTAGGCAGGCGAATTCGAGGGAGGGGTCGTGGCGGATTCGTGAGTTCAAGGCTGGCCTGGCATCGAGCAGTTTCGAAGTCGATGTGGGCGACTCTCTGGGTCGCGATCGAATGTTGTTATTAGAAATTCAAGCGGGGCTACAGGAGGCAACTGGACGCGATTTAGGGCAGTGGGGTTGCATCGCTGGAACAGGTGGGCGCCTCAGTTCGTGAATTTGGGTTTTGGAATCTCGAGGTCGCGATGTCGAGGAGGTTGGGGATCGAGTTTGCGTGAGGGCGACGAGCTAGTTGCGAGTGGCGACAATGCAACGTTGGTCTCGTGCTCGGGTGACGTCGCTAGGCTGGAATTTTTGCTTCAGTAAGGTAGAGGTATTCGTTTTTTTTTTCTCTAATAAATTTCTCAGTTAAATTTTATTTAAATTTAATTATATTTGGATAATATAGAAGAAATATTATTTACAGTAGGATACCACCATTCTGTTCAAACTTCAGTAAGTACATATATACATAGGCTGAAATGGAATTTTATTTTCTTAGAATTTAATAAAATATGTATATAATAGAGATTTACAGATTTAGAAAATAAATATTGAGTTTGTTCCATAAATTTACTTGATCTATTTTAGTTACTAAGATAATCTATGAGAAGGGAAAATTGGGTTTAAATTAAATTATAGGTTAAAATAAATAAGTAAATGTTAATTTATTTTTAGATTTGATTCAAGTATTAATAAACTATATATTGATATTCAAGGTCTAAAATCAAGAGGAAAACAGTCAGGATTGGATCGAAATGGCAAAATAAGATAAAGGTGAGTTAATCTCACTCAGTTAAATTATAATTTAAATTTAATTGGTTAAATATAAATATTGATGGATGATTGAATTGATTGATTTGATTGATATGGTATATAGTAGTATATACCAATATATATATATTGGCATATGTATATATTGGAGTTGATATTCCCGCATTGTATAGCGGATGAGACCCTATGCGCCGCATAATAGCGAATGATTATATATGAAACCCATATACCGCGATATTCCACCTTGAAGTGGAATTGGTATTGTGCTAACATTTGTGGATGCAGGGAAACAGGTTGGAGGGATCCAACTGGATTCCTCAAAATATTTAATTTTGTTTAAATATTCTGTGATATGATTGTTGATATCCTGTGATGAATTATATGGATAATTGGATGTTATGGGTTGGTTGGACCGATTTGGATATGCTGAGTTATCAAAATCTCTAGAATGAAATTTTTGAAAGAAATAAAAGAGTAAATTTTAAGTAAAATAATTATAAAGAGTTTGGAATAAATTTGAGAATGAATCTGATTAAGAATAAAAGTGATTCTCAAAATTCTAATAAATATGGAAAAGAGGAATTTTGAATAAACCGAGAAATATTGAATTTAAAAACTTATGTGATATTATTTAAAGGAATAAATAATTTATTTTTATTCAATGTTTAAATGTAATTAAAAAGAAAGAAGGAATTTGGTAAAATCTGGAACTTGTGTTTCAGTTTAAAGATTGTAAATCATAATGAGAAATAAAATCTCGAAGTTAATGAATTTGGAAATAAATGGATTAAGTAAGGAAATTTATTTCAAAGTAAAATAAATTGGAAAATCAGTTGTAAATTGATTTAAATATTTTGGGATTTGAAATTTAAAGAGAAATGAGATTTTGGAGATATAAACTGGGTTTATAAAGTGAAATGGAATATAAGAGGATATTTGAAATATAAATTCAAGGTGGGAATTTATAAAGGGATATGAATTGGTTTAAAAATAAATGTTGATTTATTTTTAAAAGATGGAAATGAGAAGTGTATTTCTCTGGATAGCCAAGTACGTTTTCAAAGCAATTTTTAATATAAGTTAAAAGTTCTAATTGTGTTTTTAAAAGCATATTTTAGAAAATTGATTTATTTCTAAATGTTAAAGTCTAAAGTAAGTATTTTCAAAAATCTATTATTGTAATAATTATATAAAAGTGATTTGGTATTATGTTTTAAAGAGGAAATTTAGTTTATATTTATAAAGTGGTTTATTTTAAAGTATATATTTTTAATAAGGTATTAAAGTAGTTTGATTTCAATGTTATAAAATATATTTAAAATAAAGTGTTTTTAAATTATTTTAAAATTAAAAGTATTTGTACTTGGTGATTCAGTGGAAATAATTATTTGGGAAATGTATTCCGTAAGCGGAAACTGTTTGAAATTGTTTTCAAATGAGCTTTGAAAATTTGAAAATATATCTTGCGAAGATATTTGGGCAAATAAATAATGTGGGAAATTATTTATTGTGTGATGGTTGCTTGTGGATGTTAATTGATAGTTAAATAACCGACTATCAATATTGGCCAAATGCGTTGATCGTTTCGAAGAGACCGGGATCGGGTTTCCGTAT
This sequence comes from Allium fistulosum, assembly GCA_030737815.1. Lineage (NCBI taxonomy): Eukaryota > Viridiplantae > Streptophyta > Magnoliopsida > Asparagales > Amaryllidaceae > Allium > Allium fistulosum. The sequence continues at coordinate 282,063,563 of CM060904.1, read as the reverse complement.
ACCGGGATTCTAGGTCTGGAGACTCGAATACCACTTCGATCCGGTTTGTATGTTTCGTGTAACATGTTCAGAGTCGAAGATGGAGCAGTGAAGTGCAAGGGCTAGTCGCTACTAATCCTGAGGATATTTCCAAAATGGATGTAGTAGGAATAGTGCCTTCGGTTCCGTTCGAACCCGGGACGGACTTGTATGGACGAATGCTTTCGTGACATCGTCAGGTGGGCGATGGGCATTCTAAGGGATATGTTCTATAAGGTATCGTTTAGCCTCAAGCCTCATCAACCGGGAATGACTGAAAATCAGGGGTTATGCAGCAAGGCTTCGTGGGTAGCCCCCACTTGAGAGTAAAGTCATCCTTGTCTAGATGTCCCTTTTATTTCGGCTTAGTGTTGCAGTTGCTAATCCCAACCGTGGGGTGATTTTATTTGGAATTATCCAGTAAGGGATGATTCCGGCCTTGTGTTGCAGGGGAGCGGGCGTACTCCTCGGTACTGTGATCTAGGCCACGTACTGTGACAGGTGGTACCCCAGTGCCTAGTCATTCGTTGGAAATCCATTCTCCCTACGTGCCTTGTACGGTATTTGTTTGTATACCTAGTATGCTGGAATTTAATCATGTAACAATTTCAGCTATTTTAATAAGTATTTGTGAATAGACACTATTATAATATCAGAGGATTTTTATAAAAAGTGTTTTAGCTATCGTAAGGTAAAAACCCGACATGTTTATTTGTGGCGTGGTCTTACGAGACGCTTTTATTTTCAAAAGGATTTTTGAAACTTTAATAATCAATTGAGTGTGATTTTCTCATGCTGGTATTCCAGACTGACTCGGGTATTGTTTTATATGATGCTCGGGTCAGACCGAGTATTATAGGTTACAGGATATGATGCTGTGGAGCTCAGGAGATGAGCTGGATGGCGAGACGTATCTCCCGTACTTGTTTATATATATATATATTCCGCTGTGTTGATTGTTGTACTCTGTTGTATTGAGGACATGATATGGTTATTGTCCAGTTGTATGTTATGTGTTCTCTGGTGTATACTCTGATGCTATATTATATAAAACTGATATAGTTTTGATTTGTGTAAAGATCTGTTAATATATATTATATTTTATTCCGCTGCGATGGTTAGATTCTGTTGTTGCTTTCTGTTTTCTCTTCTTCTACCTCTTCTTCTTAACTAAAATGGTTCGATTTTCCGGGTCTGGGAAGTCGGGTCGTTACATATTATCTGTTATCACTCTGCAAATTCCCTGTTAGTATAGAATTCACTATGGGTTGAAATGATACATACCCGAACGGACTTTAGAATAGGAGGAAATCGTTATGGGTTGAAATGATAAACCCAAGCGATTTTCATTTGAATTGAATTGGGATTACGAGTCGAAATGATATCTACCCGTATATATTTAAATTACGGATTGAAATGATAAATATCCGTATCACTAAACCATATGATAGAATTATATACAGACACCGTTGGTCCATATATATGAATATTTTTAAAATAAATTCTATGGATTTTGGAAAGAAATATATGGTTCTAATAAATGTCGATTCTTAAATTTTTATATATAAATGGGAATGATTTATATAGATTTAATAATGATATTTAATTTAATTAAGATTGATTAAATACATATAATATGGTTAAGTACTTAAATTTATATTTTAAAATAGATTTTGTAATAATTTGAATAAGTTAAGGTTGGGAAGATAATTTGAATTTAGTTGAAATTGTATTCAATAAAGAATTTTTTTTATATTTAAAACCGATTTGAAACTTATTGAAATTGAGATTTAAGATATGATTTTAAACTTGGGTTGATTAAGTAATTTAATGAATATTTCTTGTTTAAATAAATTTAAGGAAATATTTAGTAAAAATGAAATTTAAGGCTAGTTAAATGATATTGAATTTATTAAGGGAATATTTGTAACAACCCAAAATTTTTTAAACGAAATTTTATTAAAATTTTACAATTTTGAAATATTGATTTAAATATAAAGTGTAGTAATTTGTGTGAAACGGAAAATTTAAACTTTACATTTCGTTACGTTTATTTATGTCCGTTCTTAACTTTATATTAGAATCAAATTTTATTAATGATGATAATAGCTATTTTAATTTTGGTTTAAAATGATACGTTATATTTTTAAGAATCCGTTAACATTTTTAAATTTATTAATAAAAGAAACAAATAACGGTTGTACGTTACTTTGGGCGTTACACTTTACGTTCGTTGTGCCTTTGTCTATTTGATTTTATATGTGTTGACTTTACAAAATTTCAGCTGTATATTTTCAGTTTGAAAATTTCAATAGAATCTGGCATTGAATTGTGCGCGTGAGAATCATTCCATTCCCCTTTTATCTTCCTTACGTTTCGTTCAACATTTATTTTGCCTTAAAATCCTCTAACCGTTCAAAGCTTTACTTTTTGCCTTCTCTCATAAAGTATAAGCAGCCTGTCCTTTTCCTTTCTCGTTCAAAAGTAAGAAAAAAAAATATTCTATTCTGCAAATTTCTTGGGAAATCTCGTGAGTCTTTACAAAAGGTAGTGGACCCGTTCTTTTCTTTTCATTTATCTTCAAATATTTTTGTTGTACCTTGTTTTTTTATTTTGCTGAACCATGTTTGTCACCTCCTACCCATTTTCCTGCCACGACAGTTCGCCTGCCACCATTTTCCAGTCCTCCACCGAACCCAGCCCTGCCGACCACGAACGTCACCTCCTAACCCAGCCTATCCACCATCGTGAGCAGCCCCTACCCCAGCCTGCCACCACCGAGACCCCACGACTCCAACCCCTCCTCAAGTCCGAGCCCCTTGTATGTGAACCCGAGCATTGAGAAATTGTTTTGTCACCTTTATATTTTTGCCAGACCGAGCCTTGTTTAGAGAAAAAAGAATTAAGCAAATTTGTTCTGTCACCTTGTACTTTGTAGTAGTTCTTTTGAGTTGTTTAGAAAAAAAAAGAAATGCTTTTGGTCACGGGTAGGTATCTTAGTTGTATTTTAGGCTCTGACTTTGTTTTGAAAAAAATGTGTTTGGTCACTTTGCATTTTTAAGTTATAATCTCCATTGTAAAAGTGGTCAGGCTAGTGCTTTCGATTTCAACTTGTTTCTTTTTCGTTTGTTTGCTTATTTGAATTTCGTTATTCGTGCAATCTTAGAGTTGGTTATTTATTGTGCTTTTGGTTTGAATCTAGTTGGCGCATCCGCTAATGACTGATCGTGCTATCCGCATGCTTTCGATTGACATCGTACTTCTTTCTTTCTGAATCTCCAGCTCCGTAGAGGTGAGTAAATCTCACACGAATATTCATGCTTATATGATTGTGAAACGACCGCAACTGAATGTGTAGAAATAAATAAATAAATAAATGATGTTATGATTACCTGTGATTTATTTATAGTTGATGTTAATTGTTAAAAACTGCATATCGTATCATCTGTTTTATTCTGTTCTTATTTTACTGTTATTCTATTATGTTAAATCACACTGCAAGTTCCCTGTAGAATAGAATCACTATGGGTTGAAATGATACATACCCGAACGGACTTTAGAATAAGGGAAGATCGTTATGGGCTTAAATGATAGACCTGAACGATTTTCAATTAAATTTTATTTACTTGGGATTGCGGGTTTGAAATGATAAAACCCGGATTTTTCTTTGTAAATTACGGATTGAAATGATATAGTATCTGTATCACTTGACTTAGGCTAGAAAATATTATACAGACCCGTGGTTATTTTTCTGTATTTTCTGGATACTTTTAAATAATTTAAATATTGTAATAATATTAAATTGATTTAAATCGAATTTTAAGTGATTTATTTAGAATGGAAATGATTTTTCTATGTGATAAATATAAATAAATGGAGGAATATTGATTTTAAAACGAAACTTAAATTTGAAATTTTGACTAAAAGAAGAGATGGAAACTTAAGTTAATTAAATTGAAATGGAATTTTAGTTTTAAATTGATGGAAAAATGGAGTTTAATTTTAAATGTTGAAATGAATGTAATAAGCAAATTTGTAAGTTTTGGTTTAACTTGTAAAATCTCTTTAAAAATAAATTAGTTAAAGGATCGAAATGAACATTTTTAATGTATGATTTTATAAGTTTTGAACTAGGTAGAATCTGTAGCACTTGTTAAGTGTTGTGGATTATATAAGTGAACCAAAAGACTAAAATGAACTAAGGCTATGATAGTACTTGGTAAGTGCTGTTGTAGCAGAAACTAAAATTTAACCTGAACTAATTAAACGGCTACTGTAGCACTTGTTAAGGACTGCAGTAGGCTGAAATATGATTTTTGTTTAAAACTGAACTGTTATAGCAGTTTTTAAATGTTGTTTTGCTGAATAAAAATGTTTTCTAATATAACTTATAGCAGTTGTTATGAAATGCTGTGAAATGCTGAAATTTTAATAATTAGGGTTTTTGACTTCGTAAACGAACTCAGAATGGTTTGAAACTTTGGAAATTGAATACTTGATTTGAAAATATAATAATTACACTTTTAAAAGGTTTAAATGAATTATTTGATTGGAATATAAACTATTTAAAAGGTGACTTGAAATGATAATAAATGAAGTATACCTTTAAATTTAAAAGGTATTTAAAGTTGAATATTTAGATTTGAACTCAAATGATATTTGGAATATTAAAATGATTTGAAATGAAGTTTTGAAATGATATGATATTTTTAAAATATGGAAATGGTTTAGAATTGATTTAATCTTTATTTTGATAAAGATTTGGATTTGAAATGATATTCTATTTTGAAGTATAAACTGTTTTTAAAACTTATAACCACAGGTTATAATAACGTTGGGTTGTTAAAGAGACCGGTATCGGATATGGACATACTCTCTGTCTTACCGAAAACCACTTTGGCAACTGTGTACGCGGTGGAGATTCCAGAATGAAGCAGGATGGTGGCGACGTTCTTAAGGTATGTTACGTGGACCCAACTCCCGTGAGTTGGCATAAGGTGGCTAAAACAGGAGCGATCTCGGACCAGTGAGGTAGCACCTCTTCTCGGACACATTTCTTCGATATTATACTCTTACTTGTAATTTGACTAGATGGCCATCCTCCGATTTGGGAATGTTGTTCGAGGTGGAACGGTAGTGGCTGCTATGCGTATCCATCAGTCCGTGTGCGTAATTGGTATATCTACCCTGGCATTGCCTAGTTGTGCCGTGTCACCTACCATATCGAGCTTTACTACGATTATGATCTTAAGATCTGACCGCGTTAAGGTTCTCCATCCCCTTAACGCTATTTTCCGATATGATTATACTTTACTTATTTAGACACTATTATAATAGCGAATATTACTACATAGTAGATAGTTTAACGGATCCTTAGAGGATGGGCGGTCCCAAGCATCTTCTAAGTTACTTGTACCTTTACTACAGTTCACTTGAGTTGGTTTACATTGTATAAGTATGTATATCCTGACTCGAGTGTTTTGTGTTTTGCTTTACGCTCGGGTCAGCCTGAGTTATTCACAGATTTGGATTCCACTTTCTGGAGATTTGAATCGCTGGAGATTATCTGCTTGTCTTGTCCTATCTATTTCAGTTCTGTTGTTCTACTCAGCTTGTACCTGGTCATTGTATTTAGACTTCTGTTGTACTCTATTTTTTTCTGTTGTATCTTATGTAACTTTGTTATATTTATATAGTAGCTTCATGAACTACTATTTCTTTTACTTCCGCTGCATTATTTTACTCTGTGTCTGTGATCTGTGCTTATATTTATTTACTGTATATTTTGAGATTTTCCAAATTTTAATTACAACGCGGTATTTTGAGCAATTCAACTCCGGCATGAGTGTCTACCTATACACTTATAATGGATGCGAATGGTTGAAAATACCGGGTCGTTACAATATTCCCTGATTAAATAATAATGAAGTTAAATCAATAGCTATCTGAAACTGTTAAATTTAACCTTGAAAATGTTGAATATTAAAGCTTTGAAGTATATTGAACATTTAAATGGTATATTTAGAACTGAATTAAATTGAGGAATTGAGCTTTGAATAAATTTGAATTTGGAATTTGAAGTTGATTTGAATCGATTTGTGAGACCTGAGGAAATTATTAAATACTTTACTTTTTAAATTATTTAACCTATATATACTATTTTGGAAAATAGATATTTGAAATGAAATAATATTTTGGTTTTGAAGTATAAATTAATTTGGAATGACCACGGTGTTATAATGTATATTTCTACCTTGTAGATAGTTCCGCAGATCCTTAGAGGATGGTTATCCCAAACATCCTTTTAAGTTACTTGATAAATTTCAGTTGATATTTCACTTAAGTTGGATTTATTGATATAAGAATGTTAATCCTGACTCGAGTGTTTTGTGTTTTGCTTTACGCTCGGGTCAGACTGAGTGATACAGCATTTGAGACTCACCTTTGGAGTTTGGAGCTTCGTTTGGAGATCCAACTATCGATTCAGCTTTCAGCTTTCCAGTTGATTTGTTCAGAGAGGTCATCTGTTTGTACTGGAGACTTCACTGTATTTGAGATATTCTATTGTATTTTATTTCTAACTCTGATGTTATTATAGTAGCTTCATGAACTACTATTTGTTTATTCCGCTGCGTGTTATTGTATTACTCTGTGTCTTTGATTCTGTGACTGATTTATTTACTGTATATGCTGAGTTTTGCCAAATTTAAATTAACAATTCACTGTTTTGAAGTATTCGAGTCCGACATGTGTGGATTTATTGTCGATTTGAATGGTCCAAAATAGTGGGATGTTACAGTTGGTATCAGAGCGAGGTTCTAGGCAAAACTTAGCATATATAGTAAATTTATTTACAAAATCACTTTCGTTCGAGTTTGAATCTCTTCCGTTTGGCTCGATTTTCTTTGAACTTTGGAACGTTTCTTGCGGTTCCAAAATTCATTCTTGTCTCTCCCTATTTGTATTCTTTTGATTCTGGAGTATCCCATAACTCCACTTCGAATGATCTCTATAAAAATAGGATCCCACCAATCTTTGAATGATTTGTGAAGGGGTGAAACTCCTTCACAATTGGCATTGATTTACGGGAGATTTCTATATCTTTGGTTTAGATGCCGCTATCTCTTGCGATCGAATGTTGGTTTTTCTTGGAATTCTGCATCGATCTTGTTCCTGAAGTCACGGTTGATCCAGTTAAGGTCGCCCACGATTTATATAAGTATATTCATCTTCTATTTTCAAATTTAATTATCTCATCTTCGTTCGAGCTTATCTTCGAATCATAATTCTATTTGATTAAGAGTTCCTCTAATTTGAATCTCTATCTTTGTTTGAAATCCATTCTTAAATCATCTTTTGAAAAATCAGGTTTGTTTGTATTTTGAATTTGTTTTATATATCAAAATTATTATTTTGATAAGTATGATTATATTATATATATAAAAGTGAAATGTTTTTGATAATGATTATATACCCTTTTTAAAATGAGAATATGAAGTTTCGAAAGGATTTGTAATTTTGAAAAATTATATAAGAAATTTGATTTATCTAAAAATGATTTATGACTGAAGGATTTTAAATTTGAAATTCGAGAATTGAACTCTGGTGTTTTGAAATTGGTTTTAAGATTTTGAAATATATAATAATAATATGATTTAAAAGTATTTTCCGAATAAGAAATGTTTCAAATGACTTCTAATGAGTTTCGAATGATTTCGAAGAAATTTCAAAAGAAGTTTGAGAAAGTAGAAGTCCAGAACTCACTTATGTCGTTGGAAAATAATTTCGGTGATGAGTGCACGCATCATCGACATTGATTTTCGAGTTTCAGAGTGGGGATAGGCCACTTCAGTAGCTTTGCTATGCGAGTGATTTTGTGAAACCATTTTGATTTCAAATTTTGAAGTATGATTTGATATTCGAAAGATATATGTATATATATATATTTGAAATGATTTGAAGTAAACCGGTGTTCAGTCCTTGAGTTTTGGATCTGATTTGATATAACCCTATCTTTTGGAATTGATTTACTGATTTGTTGGTGATTTCCAACTCTTAAATTTGAAAATATGATTTCTTCAACTATTTTGAAGGTTCGAGTACTTCCAAATCGAGGTTAACTTTTCCAAGCTATGTAACTTTGAAAAGTATAAAGTATATAAGTTTGATATGTATGTTTAAAAATATGTAGTAATATGATTTAAATAAGTTGAAACTGTTTTGTTAGTAAACAAATAAGGCTATTTTGAATTTCCTAATATGAAATTTAGATTTGAAATGTTTTGAAAGGAATTTGGTCTTCAAAATATTTTGAATAAAATTTAGTTTAAATATTTTAACTTTGTAACATCTTTATGAAACTATATATTTAACAAGTTGGAATAAATTTATAAGTTGTACGTATGCTTTTTATTCGCATAATTAATTTGATCCAGGTTTGAGTACACAAGTTCGAGGTGAATTACACCATTTCGTGTTAGGATTTTTCATTCGATTCTTGATGGCGAATATTTGATATGGATTTTGGGCTTGATTCTAGAATTTTCTATCATAGTATATGGCTATGCAAGGAGACTAATGGCTTCTAGTCGAGAAACCACATCGAAATCCGCATTAGGGAAGTCGAATGGACAATACTAGTCCGAAAGCGAACTTGTGTGATCGAGCGAACGATCAAATGTGATTTTGCGAAATGATGATGTAACGCCCCACCTCTATACCCACGCTAACCAAGAACACTACGATGTAGTGCTGTCAATTAGCACGGAGAATAAGGCTGTTGAGGAGCGACCATCCATGTAACTTCTTTGCGCGAGCACCGATATGTCAGATAGAATATAAAAATCCAACATACCGATACGAACACAAAGCTATCACACGGTGGCGATATATAATCTTCGGAAACAAATATAGAAATAAACATAACACAAATCAGTCACAAACAATTCATATCACAAAGGCGGAATAAGATATGAATATTACACCTAAAAGTGTACATCAGAGTAGTGGTCAAATAAGATCCACAATAACACAAAAGAATAGATACAAGTGCAAGACAATAGAATACGTATACATCAAGGAGTCTCATCACAAATTCATACAACAAAAACCTACTAAACTAGAGTAGTTAGCCAAAAGTCAGAAGATGGCTCCAGATAAGAAGTCATGATGAAGCACCTGTAAAAACTCAGTCTGACCCGAGTATTATTTAAGAAGAAAATAATAAACGGATCAGTCTAGCTATAATTATCAGATAAAATGAGATAGAATATGAGATATGATAATAGAACGTATGATAACAAAAAGGTGTCATACTATGAAAAGTATACATTAGAAATCCCACAAAAGTCATACAATATCTCAATAATCTCAAAACAGAGAAAAGAATGTCATATTCTTAATTTAATTCACCAAGCCACAATAAAATGACATACTCATCAATGTCAATGGTAAAAGCTGGTGAAACATAAATTTCCAGAAATCAATAATTAGAAATCCAGAAATCACAAGAAAAGGATGGCCAATCCCAAACAGGAGCATGAATGCCGGTACATTGACGCAGTGCAAACGGTACGTCCAATGAACCAGAAAGCCAAGACATCGATGTAGTACAAACGGTATATCAGATGAATCAAACATTGACGCAGTGCAAACGGTACGTCCAATGAATCGGAAAGACAGAGACATCGATGTAGTACAAACGGTACATCAGATGAATCGAACATTGACGCAGTGCAAACGGTACATCCAATGAATCGGAAAGACAGAGACATCGATGTAGTACAAACGGTACATCAGATGAATCGAACATTGACGCAGTGCAAACGGTACGTCCAATGAATTGAACAATGACGCAGTGCAAACGGTACGTCCAATGAATCAGAAAGACAATACAATTCAGAACATTGACGTAGTGCAAACGGTACGTCCAATGAATCAAAAAGCCAAGACATCGATGTAGTACAAACGGTACATCAGATGAATCAAACATTGACGCAGTGCAAACGGTACGTCCAATGAATCAGAAAGACAAAGACATCGATGTAGTACAAACGGTACATCAGATGAATCGAAACACATTAAAAGTACTTGGGTTGCCAGCCCACAAAGAAATGAGACGAAGCTCAATAAAATGAAGTACAGTCCTTCATATGGACAAAGAGACATCGCACAATTGCTAGTCTAAATCATAAAATGATCATCATGATCATTGAGAAGTGTCAATCACACCAAGCTAGTAAATATATGAGTTTAGCTTCATGTCCCATAACCACTTGCTTAACTTAAATATTTACGAACAAGCTGTAAATCTTCACTAGGAAATTGTCACGAAAAGGGTTCAATCGAACAAGTCCAAGAGCTAACCGACGAAGTGAACGCAAGCGTTTCATACCACTCGTTTTACTAAGTCGTTTAAGTCGATTTCTCATTCGAGTGAAGTAAAGGCTTGTATATACAAGTAGATTAAAAATCGGTTTGAGAAAACGAACTTTTGATATTTAAAATAGTGTTGAAATCGCTTTTCTGAAAGAGTTTTGATATTTACTATTAGTATTGAAACCTTCATGTATCTTTAAAGTGACAAGTCATAAAACGATTGTAGAACAAATCAATTCACGTTCGAAGACGTGAGTAAAGTCCAAAGAAGTCAATCCCAAAACCATCAAAGTAGAAATTCTGATAAATGCTTTGTCAGATAAGATTGCCTACGCAGAGTAATTCGGGGTTCGACCTAGGGGAAAAACAGGTCAAACGACCAAGTACTAACTCGCGAACGACTTACGACTTAAGGGAGGCAAGCGACTTACGACTTAAGGGATAAGGTCATACGACCTAAGTGGAGAATGCCACGCGACTTAGCAGAAGAACATATCGAACGACCTAGGGGAAAAACAGGTCAAACGACCAAGTTCTAACTCGCGAACGACTTACGACTTAAGCCTTGAACGACTTAGTGGAACGAACGACTTAACGACTTAAGCTTCAATTCGAGCTACGAGCTAAGGCTGGAATGACCTAGTGGAGTTAGGTCGGGGACGACCTACGACTTAAGGTCATACGACTTAACAGTTGCGAGCTAGCGGAGTTGGCATGGCCTAGCGACTTAGTAGAAGCAGCGACCTACGACTTAACGATTTAAAAGCCAACGACCTAGGACTTAAGAGCCATACGACTTAACAGCTTAAAAGCCAACGACCTAGGACTTAAGAGCCATACGAGCTACGACTTAAGCTCAAATACGAGCTACGACTTATCACTTAACTCGCGAAAGACCTAGCGAAGGCAGAACACCCAGAACGACTCAGGCCTTTAACTCGTGAACGACTCAAGGAGTTAACTCGCGAACGACTCAAGGAGTTAACTCGCGAACGACTCAGGCCAGGCGAACAGAAATGCACGCGCGCGACTTAAGCCCTTAACTCGTGAACGACTCACGACTTAGGCTTAACTCGTGGACGACTCAGCGAAGGCCAGAACGACTTAAGGCTAGAAAAATCACCAAAACGCTGAAAATTGAAGTTTTTCGCCAATCCAATCCAAACCAAATGCAAATGTTGATGCAAATACAATAGGGGATCATTCCCAACAGTCCAAGATAGATATAGGCAAGATGTGAGATCAAAAATCTCACCTTTTCACGGAATTTGATGAAGATGAAGCTCGGGGGCAAAGCAAAGATCAACCACAAGCTTGAATCAATGTCTTCACTTTGAATTTGGAGTTAGATGTTGAATTTGCTAAAGAATTTGAGCTTGGAATTTTAATTTCCTACACCCTCCACCATTGTTGCTAAAGCTTCAAAGTTGATGAAGTGATGAAGAGAAGGAAGGGGTTGGGCTGAGGTAGAAGAGGTGCAGCCCAAACCAAAAGCTCAACACAAAAAGTGACGAAAATTTCACTATCTCCAAACATATCGAAGTTTACACTCAAAAAGATCGCAAACGTCATTTTGAACTCAATGGGGGTGGTCTCGAGTCCTAATTTGACCGTATGCAAAAAGTAGCTTTTCGGTCTAACATCCGACTAACAATAAAATATTTAAATAAAAAATCGATAAATATGCGGGTTGTTACAGATGACGTATGTATATCTTATATTCTAATATCGATGATATATTTTGAAACTGAAATTGAAAGCTGTCGGGTTAGAATATCTTTGCTTACTAAAAGAAAATTTCCAATTTAAATTACAAAGATATATAACCCATAAAAGCAAAGATATTCAATCCCATTTGTCTCTTCATACAACGAAATTTATTTTGTAAAATTTGATCCTTATATAAGATGGACCTTATGTAGGTATAAGATTGATTTTGAAAACCATTGATTTTGGAAATGAATTGGTTGACTTAAATGATTGATTTAGAAACTTGGATTATTTTCTAAATTTATTATGTTGGAAACTTTGAAACTAAAGATATTTAAATTGAGAAGAAATAATTTCGTGGGATTGTATATGATTTTGAAACTGAACTAATATTGAAACAAATTGAAATTTGAGAACCTTATTTTTACTAAATACTTGATTTGGGAGTTATCGAACTTATATAAAATTGGTTTGTATAAGTATGAAATTGATTTGAAAACTATTGATTTGGAAAGGTACTCAATTTGAAAAGTGAAATCTTATATAAATTGAAGTCTATATAAGTGTGATTTGATATACTATTGATTTTGGAAAGGTATTTGATTTGAAAATAAAATCTTATATACAATGGACTTTATATAAGTACGATATTTGAAAGTGATTTGAAAAGGTACTATATGATACATATTTTCGAAGTAAAGATATGGAAAGTGCCTTCTGCTTGATATCCGCTTTGTGGCCACATTGTGGATTCATTCTATCGATATTTCTCTGATTTTTGGTTTTCCGGATATGATACTTGAGTGTCCATCGAATTCCATGGCGTTACCCATGGTCTTACGAGCGCGACTGCATAGCGCAACAGCCTGGCTGAGATAACCTAGGGGTACGGACTGTTTCCTGGGGGATCCAGGCATAACCATTGTGTATCCTGCATTCTACTAGTCATCATGGCGTAACTCGTAGGGCTGAGAAAGCTTACGGATATGGATTGTTTCCTGGGGGATCCAGGCGTAACCATTGTGTATCTGCGAACCATGGTTAGACAAAGGTTTTGTTTGTTTTTTTGTTTGGATTGTACTTTCCATATCTGTTTTTTTTCTAAAAGTTTTCCAGTATTTTCACTGGGTGTTGAAACAAGTCTACTAAGTACCTAGAGAATTCTAGCTTTGCGCCTGATCAACGCACTGCCAGAGTCTGCAGGAACGAGGATAAACTTGTTGAAACATCGAGTTATAAAAGTATTTTATTATAAAAGTATTTCCATCAAAGAAATTATGTATTAATATTTGAAATTGAAATTCTAATGGTTTGAATTAATTATTCATGCCCGATACTATTCTTTGAATCTACCTTATCTGCTCAGCTTTATTTATTCACCTATATTCTGTTTTTCCAAATCCTCCTTCTTTTCCTTGTTGACTTTATCTTTTTTAAATATTGTTTATTTATATACTACATGGTTTAATAGAAAATTTAGTGTTATAAATATTTTAGAAGTTATTAATTAAATAAACCATATTTAAAGTAAATGATGATTGATTTATTAATAATATTTGAAAAGTATCTTGAGATAAAAATTAATAAATTTATGAATTATGGATTTAACGTTTTCAATATCTCCTTTGTAAATATAAGTAACGATGTAAATAATTGTTTTCAAATAGTTTACATATATTTATAAAGGTGTTATTTAAAACATATAAATGGTATTTATAAAGGAAGCAAGAAATTTTCAAATGGGTTTTGAAATTTTTTAAAGTATATATATGATAATTGAATTGCAAATGAAGTTTTCAAATTTTAAGTAAAATTTATATAGTTTCAAATTAAATTTTTATCTTGACTTTCAATCTATCTTTTCTGTCTCTGGTTGTTTCTATTATCCTACCTCTTTCCTTTTCGGGGACGAAAAGTTTTAAGTGGGGGAGAGTGTAACGACCCGTAAAATTTAATGGTTTTAAAAGTATATTTAACTTGAAATTTTGAGAAATTTTAAACAATAAAATTTGAAAATAAAAATTTATTATTTGGAATACGTCTATTTTAATATAGCAACTGGTAAATTTTTATATGATAATATTGAAGTTTATTTTCTTGTGAAATTTTATTTCAATTTAAACCGGTTAATAACAGTTGAATTTAAAAGTTTTCCAAACCCTAAATATGTCAACAGGAGAAAATTTATTTAGAGCATTCTGAATCAGACTGCGAAATTCGTTTCGCGAAATTCGGATGTTTCTAGCTCCGTTTAGATTTTCCCATACGAAATAGCAGCATTTTTCGGTACCGATTATCGACTTTTGATTGGATGATCGTACCACTAATATCTATATACCGTTTTGATCGTTTCGTCGTGCTGATCTCTACGGTATATTCAATTCTGTGTTTTGAAGTCCGATACACAGCGGAATCCGTAAAATGGTTCGTAGTAACGGTACCATATATTGTGACTTTTAACCTCCTAACCTTTTCAAAATAAAACGTGTAACCCAAACAAGCAATAAATTGCTTTAATTATTCAGATGAAAGGTTGGGTGACCGTTATCATTCTTTCACTCTACATTTATTCGTTCACTCTTTACTCTATTTGCCGTTACAATCCTGTTCACTTATACTGTGACGACCCAGAATTTTGAACGAATTAAATTGAGAATATTTAATTTATTTTAAATATTTGAACGATAATTTAATTCGAATCCCGGATATAACTTTGAGACTGACAATTAAATTGTGAAATTTAATCGTTTGAGAGTTGAATAAAGATTTAAATCTTCGATTTTAAGTCGAAGAAAAATATTTCGAAAGCTTTTAAAATTCGTATTGATAATACTGAAGATGATAGAAGCTTCAGAATTTAATTTCGAACTGTTTTGTTCAGTTTTGAAAATAATCACTCGAACCGATATTTATAAAATAGTCAATTTTCAAACAGTCTCGGAATTCGACGAAACCAATTCCATTGGGTCCGTAATATTGAATTATTACCGGACTTCAAATCTCGTATTGATCGGAGTTGATATGTGATCGTACGGTGAGTAAACGTGTTGAATTTTTAAATCGAATTCAATTTTAAAATTTAAATTTTTAATCGTTGCCGACATCCACACGTTCACGCCTAAATTCATGCCTATAATCACGGATACGAAATCGTGTGGAGCATGTTAAAAACACTCGATCCTCTCCTCCCTTCTATTCACAATCAAAACAAATCAGAAACGAAGAAAAAAAATGCCGAACTTATATTCTTCTTTCCCTCAATTTTAAATCCTCGAAGACGAACGAAAGTTTCGTTCAAAAACAACTCTCGTTCCTTCCCCTTCTTCTCGAGCCAGTCCCAATTCGTTCGTGACCAAAGCCCTCGGCTGCGTGCAATCAATCGTTCAAAAAGGGAGGAGGCCTCATCGTCGTTCGAGTGGGATGAAGGGTATTCGACATCTCGACGTCGCTCGAAGCAGTGGAGTATGGGTTCGCGAACTAGGGTTCAGCCATGGTCGCAGCTGGTTGGGTCTTCGGTGATGTCGCGATTTGGTAGAGGCGATGAATTTGGGGAGACTCGATCGAGTCTGATTCGCGACTCGAGTTCGCGTGCAGGCGATGTCGATTTGGGGGGTTTGTCGGAGTCGAGGAGGGGCAGCGTATCATCGCTGGGCAGTGGGGTCGTGGCAGTTAGGATTTCTCGATGTCGAAGTCGAGGCCGGAGACGAGTTCGTCTAAGTGGTGAAATCTGCGTTTGTCAGTGAGGTATACATATTTTTAATTCATTTTAATTATGGGTTGAATTTTATATACAGTTTAAAAAAAATGATGAAAAGAAATTTATACAATATTCATCTGTAGTTTTAAAATATAAACAGAGAAGAAGGAAATAGCTAATTCTATTTTATTTAAATTTAGTATATACAGATTTAAATAAACAAGAGATTGACAGTAAGGTTTATTTTCTTTTTAAAAGAAAACAGTAAAGTTAAAAGTTTAGTTAAATAAATTACTTCTTTTTATTAAAAATAATTTATTAAGATAACTTATGAGATTTATGAATTTATTTCAATTGTTAGTTACCAAATTTATTTTTAAAAGGGGAACTTGGTTAAGTTTTAATTTCAGGTAAGAAAAGGAAATTTAATTAAATCTATTCAAGGAATTCGTTAGTCAAAATAAAATCACTCGTGAATCGAAAATTATCAAAAGAAAATTTATTATTTGATCTGTTCAAATATTAATGAATTTGTATAATATTTATACAAGGTCTATAAATCGAGAAATCAAGCCAAATTGAAATGGAAATCGGGATGGCAAATATAAAAGCTAAGGTGAGATCTTCTCACTCAGATTTAAATTTGGATTGCAGTTATTGATTGCTATTGAATGTGCTATTAGATATGATGTAACGACCCGTATTTTTCACGGATCGAAAAGTGTGTCAAATCTGGAATTTTAGCATTTTTAAGTCATTTCAGATTTTTAGGCAGATTTGTCTAAGTCCTAGGTCGTGAACGACCTAAGAGCTAAGTCGTGACCGAGTTAAAGACTTCGGCGAGTTAGTGTTAGGTCGTGGGTTAGTTGGAGCGACCTATAGAATTATGCAACCTAGGATTTGGTTAAGTATTAGGTCGGCAGGGTGAGTTAACGACCTAAAGAACTGACCGACTTAAGGGTATGGCGACTCAAGGGTAGGCAGACCTAGTGGAGTAAGCGACCTAGTGGTTACTGGGTTAGTGTGGTTAGGTCGGCAACGACTTAGAGCGTATAGAAGTTAGGTCGGTTGGACGAGTTAGTGGGTTGACCGACTTATGGTTGTAGACGACCTAAGGTTAGAGTTAGGTCGTAGTAACCGAGTTAAGGGATAGGTCGCTGTGTTAGGACGTCTGGTAGCTTGGTTGGTTAGGTCGTAAGCGACCTAAGGGTTAGGTTGTTACCAGGTTAGGTCGACTGGGTGGGTTAGCGACCTAAGGAGTTAGCGTGCTAGCGACCTAAGGAGTTAGCGTGTTAGCGACCTAAGGAGTTAGCGTGTTAGCGACCTAAGGAGTTAGCGTGTTAGCGACCTAAGGAGTTAGCATGTGGAGTTAAGTCGCATAAGTGTTAGGTCGCTGGGTTTTGCCTAGTTGTTAGGTCGCTGAGGTTATAGGTCGTAGCCTTGTTAGGTCATGAGTCGTTGGGTTCTGTTAGGTCGCAAGGTTTTATAAGTCGTATAAGTTGTTAAGTCGTGACCGACTTAGGTCGTAGCAGTTGTTAGGTCGCAGATGCTTCTGGTTAAGTCGTAGGATGGCTAAGTGTTAGGTCGTAGGTCGGCAGTGTTAAGTCGGCAGCGACTTAAGGAGATAGCCGAGTTACGACCTAGGGGCAGTTTTCAGCTATAAATAGGAGAGCTTCTCTTCATTTTTGGGATCCGGATTTTGAAGCGACGAAGTGCTGCCATTTTTAGAGCTCGACTTCTACACTTCTTCACTTCTTTTCTCCACTCTAATCTAGTGCTTCCATCCATCCAAATCGAAGATCAAGATTGAAGATTCAAGAGCTTAGATTGAAGATCTTCATCTTTTCAAGAGAGATTTCGTCGTTTGAAGTGAGATCTTGTCGGATCTAGCTTAGTTCTTCGCTGTCCAGATCTGTAGTTGATATCTTTTGGATTGTTTAGGTGATTTGGTGAGTGGTGATTATCTCTCACACGGATCCAAAGGAGTATATCGGATTGTTGGCTCGTTATGGTGTTAAAATAGTGATTTCCATGCATTTTCTTCATCCTATGTGTAGATCCATATAGATCCATTGTTCATGATGATGTTACATCCATTTTATCATATGTTAACCTATGCAAGTTCATTCATCAAGTTTGTAGAGATATAATCCATGTTTTCATGCTTATTGGACTTTCAACTCTTTAATTACGAAAATGCCATTATTGTTATAATTGTCTACTTAGATCATTTTTGAATGCTTGATTGCTTGGATTGATGTTTGATTTGATTGATTGTTATGAACTAGATGATTGATGATTAGATTTAGATCGAAGGTGATTCAAAAGCTAAGGGAAAGGCTCTTGAATTGGAAAAGCTGCTCGTGGCATATGTAGCGGGATGATGAAGCTCCTATGCATAGATTTGATGATGTGAAGTTGAGATGAAGCTTTGCGAGGATGTAATGAAGCGAGGCATCATATGATGAAGACTTGGTCTAATCCAGGCGGGATCATTCCAAGCATGTTGATAACTCGGTGATATGATTCGAGTTGAGGATAATGGATGCTCGAGAGACGCTTGAGCTAGTATGGCAATAGTCGTCGAGGAGGATGACTAGGAGGTTGAGATCTCATCGTTGTTGAAGGTTCTAGCATGCTCTAAGTAAGAGTACATGGGGACGCCCAAAAGACTAAGTTGATGGTCAAGTACTCTGGGTAGATTCGATAATCCTAGGCACGGGTCACGATGACGTGCGGGAGTTATGTCTAGAACCGGGGTTACCATTAGCCCTTGACGGACGGCTGAAAGAATGTGCCGGTCATTCAATTAACGGTGATATCGCAACAATGATAACAGTGATAGCCGAGTCATGGATGTTTGGTTGTATCGTCATTCGGTCTCAAGAGCGGTATTTCCTGGGTGCTTATCTGACCTTGGTTTTAGACCTTGGGATTTGTACTTGGAAAACATCGCTCTTGACTCGAGTGACAATTGCTTTACTTTAAATTGTATGCTCTGCTATGTTTGCTTCTGCTTAGTGTGTGTCTGGGGGCTATCACTGTAGAATGAGGTTGGAGTGGGAGGGTTGTATTCCTATTCCTTTTCCTTTATGCTCTTTTGGTATGTTGTTAGTTAATTTACTGCTCACTAAGACTGTTGTCTGACTCAAGGCTTTATGTTTTTAATTCTTATTGCCTTGGGCTGTTCGTCCATTTTGGGACGGGCAGACTAGGTAGCAGGTGACAGGTGCTGTTCTCTTCTCACGATGCTGATATCGAAGACGAGCTGGAGGATTGCATATTATCTTCTTATTATATGTACTGGATATTCCGCTGTTTTGTGTTCTCTGAGAGATATGTAGTGAGGCTGGATGTATTGACTATGTGGATGCTTGTATTCAACTATTATGGAGTTTTATATGATGTCATTTTGTTCTGTAAAGCTTCACTATACATATGTTCTATTGTATTTTGTCCATGCGCTGTGAGTAATACGATAGATTCTTTCGTTTTAAATCTTACCTTGACAATCGTCCATGGTCGCCTGGCACACTTTACAGCGCACTATCTCTAGATTTGGTGCAGGGGTCATGGGCGGTCGTCACATTTGGTATCAGAGCATTGGTTAATCGATTTTACCCAACGCTCGCTGAAGTAACTACGTATGAGAGACGTAATTGTATTTTGATGGATGAATACTATATATAATATAGTCGCTTAGTAGGGTTTGAGTCCTTTATGCAGTTGTTTCTCTAGATGTTCTAATCATTCCTTTTTATAGATATTGAGAATGAGTCGAAGAGGGAGACCAGCTGCTAGGGGAGGCCGTGCTACTGAAGGGGCTGCTGATTATGTTGCTATGTTCGAAACCATGATGACTTCGATCAGGAGAAGGATGTCAGCCCCGGGGCCATCAGTAGATGTTGGAGATCAAGTACAGGCTCCAAGATTGATGGATCACTTGGACGATTCATTTAGGAAGCTTGTGGAGGAAGCTCTCAGACATGAGAATCTGTTTCCTAAGGAAGGATCTGTTGTTGCTGTAACCAGGGAAGAGTCTAAACCCCAGCAGGGTAGAAACAAGAAAAGGAAGCAGCAGCAGCAGAAGGGTAAGGATGGTCAGAAGAGGCCGAAAGGCGAAGTGACTTGCTACAACTGTCAGCAGAAAGGCCATCTCTCCAAGGATTGCAAGAATCCGAAGGCGCCGGCGAAGTGCCACAACTGTGACAAGCCAGGGCATTTCAGGAAGAATTGTCCAGAACCGAGTAGGGACAAGCAGATTGTGCAGGCTTATACTTTGGGAGCTGTTCCGTCGTCTTCGAAAGCTCCTACTGCTGAAGAGAAGGGAAAGAGTGTGGTTGTTCAAGGTACTCTTTTCCTATGTGGTGTTCCAGTTAGAGTTCTGTTTGATACTGGAGCGTCGCATTCGTTTGTTTGTAGTGAACTCATAGGCCGGTTAGGTTTGGAACCGGGTATTGTTGATAGGCCATTGGTTGTGACTAATCCAGTTGGGGGTTCGTCTTGTTTGTGTATGTTATGCCGTGGTCTAGTTGTATCGAGTCATGGTTGCTCTTTTGTTTGTGATTGCTTTGTTCTAAACTTTGCGGGGTTCGGAATTATCTTGGGTATGGACTGGCTTAGGAAGTATGCGGCTAAGGTTGATTGTGAGAGGCTAGAGGTGGCAGTCGAGAATGTGGAAGGGCGAAAGATTGTGATACGATGTAAGCATGAGGAAGGCGTCTTCATGAGCTTCATGTATTCGCTAGTTGTTCCACGGGATGGACTGTCTTTAGTGCCGATCGCAAATAGATTCGAGGATGTCTTTGACGAAGTCAAAGGGTTGCCGCCGCATAGAGAGATCGAGTTTCGTATAGATCTAGTTGAAGGAGCCAGACCTGTTGTGATGCCTCTTAGGCGGATGGCGCCTAGGGAGCAGCAGGAGTTGAGGGTGCAAGTTGATGACCTTTTACACAAAGGATTCATTCGGCGTAGTGTGTCCGAGTGGGGTGCACCAGTTGTGTTTGCAACCAAGGCAGATGGGTCGTTGAGATTGTGCGTCGATTATCGTGAGCTGAATAAGGTGACTAAGAAGAACAAGTATCCATTGCCGAGAATAGATGACTTGTTTGATCAGCTTCACGAAGCTAAGGTGTTTTCTCAGATGGATTTGGCAACGGGATTTCACCAGTTGAGAGTAGCAGAGGATAGTGTACCGAAGACTGCTTTTAGGACACCATCCGGTTTCTTTGAGTGGCTGGTAATGCCGTTTGGATTGACTAACGCGCCAGCATATTTTGTGGATCTTATGAATAGAGTGTTCAGAGATCAGTTGAACAAGTTCGTACTTGTGTTCGTGGATGATATTCTGATTTATTCCAGAACGGAAGAAGAGCACAAGACGCACTTGCGTATTGTTTTGGAGATCTTACGGAAACATCAGCTGAAGGCTAAGTTTTTGAAGTGTCACTTCTGGAAGAGTGAAGTGAGGTTCTTAGGCCATGTGATTTCTGGAAATGGAATAGCGGTTGATCCCGCTAAGGTGGCAGCAATCCAGGATTGGGTTAGACCTAAGAATGCATCTGATGTGAGAAGTTTTCTTGGATTAGCAGGATATTATCGACGGTTTATCAAAGACTTCTCCAAGATAGCTGCACCGTTAACAGGATTGACGAAGAAGAACCAAGTGTTCAGTTGGGATGCTAAGTGTGAGCAAGCCTTCGGAATCCTGAAAGAGAGATTGACGAGTGCTCCTGTTTTGACTATTCCAAGTGGAAATGATGAGATGGTGGTTTACACCGACGCATGTGGTACGGGACTTGGAGCAGTTCTGATGCAGAAGGATAAAGTTGTTGCGTATGCCAGTCGACAATTGAAGCCGCATGAAAGGAATTACCCAACTCATGATTTGGAGTTAGCGGCGATTGTATTTGCTCTGAAGATGTGGAGACATTATCTGTTAGGAGTTCGATTCGAGTTGTTTACGGATCACAAGTCGTTGAAGTACCTTTTCTCCCAAAAGGGTTTGAATCTTCGGCAGCAACGTTGGCTAGAGTTTTTGGCATCATATGATTTTGGTATAGCTTATACTCCGGGAAAAGGTAACGCAGTGGCAGATGCGTTAAGTCGAAGACATGCAGGATTGGGAGCCATGTTTTCAGAATGGAAGAGTCTCGAGTATTTAGCTGGATTTGACTTCAGGCCTAGATGTGAATTGGAACCTGAGATGTTGGCAAACTTATCGATAAGACCTACTCTTGTGGGAAGGATTGGCGAGAGCCAAAAGCGAGATGATAAGCTCGTCAAGATTATCCGTGATTTGGAATCTGGATTGGATCCAGAAAAGGATAAAGGATTCGAGGTCGATCGAGAGGGTTGGCTTCGGAAGCAAGGACGACTAGTTGTTCCCGATATAGATGAATTGAGGAGTGAAGTTCTGAAGGAAAGTCATCACTCAAAGTTGACAATTCATCCAGGAGGAAATAAGATGTATCGGGATATGAAGAGAACCTACTACTGGGAAGGTATGAAGAAGGATGTTGGAAATTTCATTTCCAAGTGTATGAATTGCCAGTTGGTAAAAGCCGAACAGAAGAAGCCAAGCGGATTGCTTCAGCCATTAGAAGTTCCTACATGGAAGTGGGAACAAGTGTCGATGGATTTTATCGATGGATTGCCTAGAACCAGAACGGGAAATGAAGGGATTTGGGTCATTGTGGATCATCTGACTAAGAGTGCTAGATTCATTCCTGTTCGATCGACTAGGACTGCATCAAAGTTGGCTGAGTTGTATGTCAAGTGGATAGTTCGATTCCATGGTATTCCGAAGAGTATAGTGAGCGATCGGGATCCGTTGTTCACTAGTGGATTTTGGAAGAGCTTCCAGGAAGTTTTGGGAACCGAGTTGTGTTTGAGTACAGCTTATCATCCCCAAACGGATGGTCAGACCGAGAGAGTCAACCGAGTTTTGGAAGATCTTCTTAGAGCTTGTGTTTTGGACTTCGGAGGATCATGGGAAGATCACCTTCATTTGGTGGAGTTTGCATACAACAACAGTTACCAGTCAAGCATTGGTATGGCACCGTATGAGGCATTGTATGGAAGACCGTGTAACTCTCCAACATGTTGGTTGGAAACTGGAGAAAAGCTGATGCTTGGGCCAGAGATGATTCGTCAGACTTCAGATTGTATAGAAATCATTCGGCAACGAATGAAGGCAGCCCAAGATCGTCAGAAGAGTTATGCCGATAAGCGTCGAAAGGATTTGGAATTCGACGTAGGAGATATGGTTTTTGTGAAGATTTCTCCACTAAAGAATGTTATTCGATTCGGGAAGAAAGGAAAATTGACTCCGAGATTTGTTGGACCATTCCCGATCATCGAGCGAATTGGAAAGCTCGCCTACAGATTGGAGTTACCGGAGAAGATGTCGGGTGTGCACAATGTTTTTCATGTATCGTATCTACGGAAGTATGTGCACGACTCGAGTACAGTGGTTTCTGCTGATAGCTGTGAAGACTTAGAAGTTGATCCAGTCGATAGAAGACCTCGTAAGCCGCTTCGTGTTGTTGAAACTGACACGAAACAGCTTAGGAGGAAGGTGGTTAAGTTGCTCAAGATACAATGGAGTGATGATGATAACGACTGTACGTGGGAGGTGGAAGAGAGGATGAAGGCAGCTCATCCTGAACTCTTCGAGGTATGGCCCTAAGGTGTCGTGTCATCTCGCGATGTTGTAACTTGTTCAAAGTCTTAGAATTCTGTACGCTAAGTTAGAATTGGATGCATGGTTTGATGATTGCTATGGATGGTAGGCGTACAGAATAGTTTTGATTGCTATGATTGTTTGGGATTTCGGGGGCGAAATTCCTAAGGGGGAGAGAATGTAACGACCCGTATTTTTCACGGATCGAAAAGTGTGTCAAATCTGGAATTTTAGCATTTTTAAGTCATTTCAGATTTTTAGGCAGATTTGTCTAAGTCCTAGGTCGTGAACGACCTAAGAGCTAAGTCGTGACCGAGTTAAAGACTTCGGCGAGTTAGTGTTAGGTCGTGGGTTAGTTGGAGCGACCTATAGAATTATGCAACCTAGGATTTGGTTAAGTATTAGGTCGGCAGGGTGAGTTAACGACCTAAAGAACTGACCGACTTAAGGGTATGGCGACTCAAGGGTAGGCAGACCTAGTGGAGTAAGCGACCTAGTGGTTACTGGGTTAGTGTGGTTAGGTCGGCAACGACTTAGAGCGTATAGAAGTTAGGTCGGTTGGACGAGTTAGTGGGTTGACCGACTTATGGTTGTAGATGACATAAGGTTAGAGTTAGGTCGTAGTAACCGAGTTAAGGGATAGGTCGCTGTGTTAGGACGTCTGGTAGCTTGGTTGGTTAGGTCGTAAGCGACCTAAGGGTTAGGTTGTTACCAGGTTAGGTCGACTGGGTGGGTTAGCGACCTAAGGAGTTAGCGTGTTAGCGACCTAAGGAGTTAGCGTGTTAGCGACCTAAGGAGTTAGCGTGTTAGCGACCTAAGGAGTTAGCGTGTTAGCGACCTAAGGAGTTAGCATGTGGAGTTAAGTCGCATAAGTGTTAGGTCGCTGGGTTTTGCCTAGTTGTTAGGTCGCTGAGGTTATAGGTCGTAGCCTTGTTAGGTCATGAGTCGTTGGGTTCTGTTAGGTCGCAAGGTTTTATAAGTCGTATAAGTTGTTAAGTCGTGACCGACTTAGGTCGTAGCAGTTGTTAGGTCGCAGATGCTTCTGGTTAAGTCGTAGGATGGCTAAGTGTTAGGTCGTAGGTCGGCAGTGTTAAGTCGGCAGCGACTTAAGGAGATAGCCGAGTTACGACCTAGGGGCAGTTTTCAGCTATAAATAGGAGAGCTTCTCTTCATTTTTGGGATCCGGATTTTGAAGCGACGAAGTGCTGCCATTTTTAGAGCTCGACTTCTACACTTCTTCACTTCTTTTCTCCACTCTAATCTAGTGCTTCCATCCATCCAAATCGAAGATCAAGATTGAAGATTCAAGAGCTTAGATTGAAGATCTTCATCTTTTCAAGAGAGATTTCGTCGTTTGAAGTGAGATCTTGTCGGATCTAGCTTAGTTCTTCGCTGTCCAGATCTGTAGTTGATATCTTTTGGATTGTTTAGGTGATTTGGTGAGTGGTGATTATCTCTCACACGGATCCAAAGGAGTATATCGGATTGTTGGCTCGTTATGGTGTTAAAATAGTGATTTCCATGCATTTTCTTCATCCTATGTGTAGATCCATATAGATCCATTGTTCATGATGATGTTACATCCATTTTATCATATGTTAACCTATGCAAGTTCATTCATCAAGTTTGTAGAGATATAATCCATGTTTTCATGCTTATTGGACTTTCAACTCTTTAATTACGAAAATGCCATTATTGTTATAATTGTCTACTTAGATCATTTTTGAATGCTTGATTGCTTGGATTGATGTTTGATTTGATTGATTGTTATGAACTAGATGATTGATGATTAGATTTAGATCGAAGGTGATTCAAAAGCTAAGGGAAAGGCTCTTGAATTGGAAAAGCTGCTCGTGGCATATGTAGCGGGATGATGAAGCTCCTATGCATAGATTTGATGATGTGAAGTTGAGATGAAGCTTTGCGAGGATGTAATGAAGCGAGGCATCATATGATGAAGACTTGGTCTAATCCAGGCGGGATCATTCCAAGCATGTTGATAACTCGGTGATATGATTCGAGTTGAGGATAATGAATGCTCGAGAGGCGCTTGAGCTAGTATGGCAATAGTCGTCGAGGAGGATGACTAGGAGGTTGAGATCTCATCGTTGTTGAAGGTTCTAGCATGCTCTAAGCAAGAGTACATGGGGACGCCCAAAAGACTAAGTTGATGGTCAAGTACTCTGGGTAGATTCGATAATCCTAGGCACGGGTCACGATGACGTGCGGGAGTTATGTCTAGAACCGGGGTTACCATTAGCCCTTGACGGACGGCTGAAAGAATGTGCCGGTCATTCAATTAACGGTGATATCGCAACAATGATAACAGTGATAGCCGAGTCATGGATGTTTGGTTGTATCGTCATTCGGTCTCAAGAGCGGTATTTCCTAGGTGCTTATCTGACCTTGGTTTTAGACCTTGGGATTTGTACTTGGAAAACATCGCTCTTGACTCGAGTGACAATTGCTTTACTTTAAATTGTATGCTCTGCTATGTTTGCTTCTGCTTAGTGTGTGTCTGGGGGCTATCACTGTAGAATGAGGTTGGAGTGGGAGGGTTGTATTCCTATTCCTTTTCCTTTATGCTCTTTTGGTATGTTGTTAGTTAATTTACTGCTCACTAAGACTGTTGTCTGACTCAAGGCTTTATGTTTTTAATTCTTATTGCCTTGGGCTGTTCGTCCATTTTGGGACGGGCAGACTAGGTAGCAGGTGACAGGTGCTGTTCTCTTCTCACGATGCTGATATCGAAGACGAGCTGGAGGATTGCATATTATCTTCTTATTATATGTACTGGATATTCCGCTGTTTTGTGTTCTCTGAGAGATATGTAGTGAGGCTGGATGTATTGACTATGTGGATGCTTGTATTCAACTATTATGGAGTTTTATATGATGTCATTTTGTTCTGTAAAGCTTCACTATACATATGTTCTATTGTATTTTGTCCATGCGCTGTGAGTAATACGATAGATTCTTTCGTTTTAAATCTTACCTTGACAATCGTCCATGGTCGCCTGGCACACTTTACAGCGCACTATCTCTAGATTTGGTGCAGGGGTCATGGGCGGTCGTCACATATGATAGGATATATCTATATATATAGCAATATATACATATTGGCATATGTATATATTGGATTGATTGATTTCCCGCCTCGTATAGCGGATGAGACCCTATTGCGCCGTTAGTAAGCGGATTTATAAAAACCTATATACCGCGATAATTCCGTACTGGAGCGGAATTGGTATTGTGCTAACATCTTTGGATGCAGGGAAACAGGTTGGAGGGATCCACCTGGACCCCTCACATTGATTGATTTTATTTATACTGTGATATGAATCTGTGAATGATTATAGTGATGCTATTAATCATATTGATATCTGGAAATTGTTTGAAAGCTAAGATTTAGCTGAATGGATGTTTTGACATCATTGGATTCCAAAAATAAACGGAATTGAATTTTTGGAAATCAAAATAGAAATTTCTAAGTGAATTTGATTTTAGAAATTTAATAAATTCGAAGAAAGAAATTTTAAAGTATAAAAAGTTAATTTTATAATCTTATCGAATTTATTTCCAGAATAAAGTGAAAATGTTAAATAAATGGATTTCGTAAAGTAGTGATTATAAATTGAAGAATTTAATTTAAAATTTGGATTTTTAAAATAGATTGAAAGAAAACGATTGAAATTTATTTTCTTAAAAAGGAATTTATTTAAAAGAAGATAAGTTGGAAATTCAGTTAGAAATTTAATTGGTAAATTGAAATAAGTTGTGAAATCAATGTAAAATGATTTCAATTTGAAGAATCCATTTTAAAACAGAATATTGAATAATTTGAGAAAAATAAGGAATTTATTTAGTAGTGATAAATAAAATTAGAAATCAATCTGGAATTGATTTAATATTGGAAATGAATTTTTGAGGAATTAGTATGGGATCTTTTATTTAACGTTGAAAATAAATTCAGAAATCAATATTGAAATTGAATTGATATTGAAATTTTTATAAATAGAATTGGAATTTATAAAAGTTGTTTATAAACCCAAAGTCACTTATTTTGATAAGTTAAATATAGAAGTTGATAAAAGAAGGTTTATAAGTCGAAGTTGTTATTAAAAAGAGAAATAGAATTTATAAACGTGCTTATAAATTCGAAAATAGATTGAATGTGATAAATTTAATATAGAAGATTATTTAAGAAGATATATTCACGATTTTGAATAGCGAATTTTTTTTTGAAATAAAAATGTGTAGGAATGATTGAAATGGGGTTAAGTAAATTTTATTCACAATTTTGGACAGTGAATATATTGTTAAGTAAAATGGATTCATTTTTGAAGAAGTAATATTTTAAAAATGAAGTTAAACATTTTAATGTTGTTTTAAAATGTGTTATGAATCGAAACCATAGATTTCAACATTTATTGTTGAAATAGACGTTTTCGAGAAACTTAAGGAAATGGTGGACTATAACACTGTTGTTATAGTAAATGATTTTTCGGAAGGAAATGTTTTATATAGTATTGGGATTTATATATCTATCTTAATTTTCAAATCCCTATACTAGTGGTTTTGAGTCGTCGTAACGATGTTTTACGTAACATTGTTTTGACTCAAATAAATATCGTCAAAGTAAATGATTTCCTTAAAAGAATGAAATATGTATATACTTAATTTGATTTAAGTATATCGAATATTTTCCAAGTGTTGAAAATAAATGGATTGTGAATTGCTGACTTATTTTTAAATAAGTATGGAAATGTTTTCCAAAATGAAATGAAATGTTTTGAGAATTTATCTTCTTAAAGATAAATTGAAATTGAATATTGAAAACGATTTGAAAATCGAATATCAGTAGATATTCGAAAGTATAAATTCAATACGGAATTTATAAAAGAAAGCGAAGTTGTTTAAAAATAAATATTGATTTATTTTTGAAGTGTGGAAAATTGATTTGAAATTGTTTTCAAATGGTTAAGTGTGGAAATTTTATATCTAGTAAAAGATATTTTGGAAGATAAAATAATTTGGAAAATTATTTGGAATCTGATGATGTTGCGCATCTTTATTGATGGTTAAATAACCGACTATCAATAATTACCTTTAGGTAGGTATTTGTTGTGAATTGGATGAATTTGAATGCCACACTTATTTTTGAATAATCGCTCACTATTCGGGTTAACCGGGAAAGGACCATAGGGTCGTATAACCCATTCCGAATATGTGATACGTCGTTTTGAATTGCATTTGAAGACCGGTGTTGAAGACCGGATATTTTTGAAAACGGAAGGATTACCGTCGAGTTACTCTACATCGGCTGATCTCCGATTTAGAGGTTTTATCACCCTTAGTGACGGGAAGTCCTGACGTGATTGAAAATTATCCGGAATTGCAAGGGCTTCGTGAGAAGTGCCTTCGGTTCTGTTCGATCCCGGAACAGACTTGTATGGATTGTGTGTCTGACGTTACAATTTGAGATATAAAGCTGATTTCTTTCAAATACATTTCTGTTGGTGGCGGAGAATTTATTCTCTTAGCTTAACACCCTTCTCTGAGACGTACGAGCTCAGAGGTTATGTAGTTGAAATTTATCAGCGATATATCCCAATTTGGTAACGTGGCATACTGAGTGTTGCTGTGAAATGATCAGTGTTTGATCATTTGTGATATGATCATTTGTTTGATCTTATATCTTTGTGATCATAGGTTGATCATTTTGTTTGACCCGAAGCAGGGCTTTTTATAGAAAGCGTAGCTTTGTGGACGAGACTTCGTCGAGCCTCACACCCCGGAAATGGTCGAAACAGGACGAATGCGGCAAGGTTCTAGGGAGTAGCGCCCCTTAGTGTATGTCATTCCTTCTGGATAAAGGTGGTATCATGGTATGGAGCCCAGATACTTAACCTCTGTGGTTACTGCATTATTTTTTCTATGTGGTTTGTTGCGAATCGGGGATCCTCGGGAAGATCGGTGACGATCGGGGGATGGCATACGCGTGTCAGTAGTTACCTATTTTTGCAGAGGTAACCCGGCCTTGTGTTGGCAGAGATCCGGTTAGGTTCTCGGGTCGTCTATTCCAGGGACGTACCCAATCGTGGATAGGAAGTTCCTTAGCCTGACCATTTGTTGGAAATCCAAAGAAACAATACGTGACTTGTACGGTTTTAGTTGTATTACCTGCTATGGAATGTGGCGGTAACCTGCTATTGAACATAGTAGCTATAGTAGGCATACGATACTGGTCGTATGTTGGCTAAGATTAATATTATACTTTCGAAATGATTTCTACACTATGCACTAATAATAATATCAAAAATGATTTGATTTTGCGTAGTAAGCATCTTTGACTATCATAAGAAGAAATCTCCTCCAATTCTGCGTTTGCATTGTGTGTGTGGTGGGAGGTCTTATGGTAGTTTCATTTTCCAAAGGCATTGCGAATTGACTTTAAAATTCTCTGCTGTTTATTTTTAAAGAATAACTGTTTTACGATCTCACACCAGTCACCATGACTGACTCGGAGTTTATTGTTTCCCTTCTAAACTCTGGGTGCCCACAAATTTCCACACGGGCAGCCTAGAGTTATGTTATCAGGATATTCTGGATATTCTGGAGCTTTGGAGATAAGCTGGATGACGAGACGTAGTATTTGTATCTGATATTATTTATTCCGCTGTGTATTCTGTATGAGGACAAGTTATACAACTGTCCATTGTTGTATATTGACTCTGATGATTGATGTATGTAAAAAACTGATATAGTTCTTTGATTTAAAAGACTAGTGTTATCTATTATATATTGTTCCGCTGCGATGTGTAAGATTCTGATATTGTTTCTGTTCTGATGTTGTTCTGTTGTTCTTCTTCTCTGCTTTCTTCCTTCTTCTTCTCTTTTTCTTCTACTTCTTCTTTCTAAAACCCTCACTATTGGAGTTTCCGGCGTTCGATTTCTCGGCAGTCGATAAAGTGAGTATCGATGTCGAATTTTCGAAAGTCGAAAATTTCGGGATGTGACAAAGTGGTATCAGAGCATATGGTTAAGCGACAACCCTGCTCTGTTGGGTGTTACTCATTAGAGATAGAGTCAGTAGTACTCTAGAATGAGTTGAGTGTAATAATAGATATGAGCGCGTATTTGTTATTGAATATAAAAAAATTGTTTTATATTGTGATGATTGATTTATTGAGTGGTATATGGATTCTGGTCAATACGAGTAATTAACGATCATTGATAGGGATCTCTAAACACTTGAATAGAACAATTCGGCACAGTATTGTTTTAAAATGGGGTGAATGAAATAATTTTACCCAAAACTATTTTGTATAGAAAAGAAATGTTTTCTATGAATTACTATGGTATATGGTTGCATGGTTGTTAGAAGTGATAATATTAATCTATTATCATTGAGATTGAATAAGAAATTAAAAATCGTAACTCCAAAGTTAAGAAATTAATTCACATATAAATGAAATTTAAGAATGTAAATTATAAATGTGAATTGTAATTTAAAACGGAATTCCAGAGAAGTTTTTGGAAATGTTTTGAAAGGAACTTGAAAATTTTGGAGATTTGGAAAGTTTAAACCATTTTTGATTTGAAAATGAATTTCAAAGGTTTGAAAAGTATTTTAGAGAGATGAAAGCTCTAAACTCTTTTCGGTCGCTGGAAAATAACTTCGGTAATGACTGCAGCATCACTGATGTTCATTTTCGGGTTTCCAAAAGAGAAATTGCTGCCAAATTGTTTTAAATGGAAAGTTGTTTGAAATTTGGGTTTTGTTTGGAAATTAAAAGGATAATTTGAATTGTTTTCAAATGGTTTTGAAAAAGTGGAAACGACTCTGGAATCCTATTTAAAATACTTACGAAATATTAATAAGTTGATAACTTATACAGTTGAATTTTGGTAGAATAAATTTAACTTAAAGATGAAGTTAAATAAATGTAAGTACAAATGAATCAATTGTGATTTAATGAAAGCGAAATTGAAAGTTAAATTAGTGAAATTAAACCTTGAATTGTGAACTAAATAAAAGGGATGGTTCGAATTTAAAGATGAATTCAAGTAAGAATAAATAAATTTTCAATGAAGGGAATTCACAATTGTACGTGAATAAGATTAGAACTGAATGTTGAAAACGAATGTGAATAAATGAATTAGAATTGAAATGGATTAGTAACTGAAACTAATTTAAAATAGTGCGGTTATGAATGAAAGATAACTGATAAATTCAATATTCAGAAGTAAAATAGAATTCAAATTGAATTGTAATTGTGAATTGAATTCAAATGAAAAATTGAAATGAAAAATTGAATGAAATAGATATGTAGCTTCAATAGTGAAGTAATGATGATATAAGCAGTTATATTGAAATTTTTGTAACAGAATTTGCAAAATGGTTTGAATGTGTAACTAGATATTATGGCTAGTAGATATACAGGTGTAAATGAATTGGATTTGATTTCGAAGATAAATTTGAATTGCTCGAAAAGGTACGTATTTGAATTCCAATATGAGTTTTTGATGATTTCTGGCCTAGCCGTTTGGCTTTTTCTTTTTCTTTTTGAAATCTGAGAGTCCGTAGGGACGTTTTGTAGTTGTACCGTATTAGCCGCGCAAAGGAGACGCTGGCGAAATTTTTCGGGAATTTAGGGTGTTAGAAAATTTTTGAGAAAATTTTGAAAGTTTAAATTTGAATTTGAATTCGAATTTGAATTTAGAAGTTAAACAATGTTGTTTGAAACTTAAAATTGAAGTTGGAAATTTAGTTGAATTGATAACGAATCTTTAGTAGGAAGATTTGTTTTGATAAATTGATAAAACTATTGAGTTGTGAAAAATAGTAGACGAGTTAAGGACCATTTTTCCTAACTTGTAATTTCGAGGACGAAATTCTTTTAAGGAGGGAAGTTTGTGACGACCCAGAATTTTGAACGAATTAAATTGAGAATATTTAATTTATTTTAAATATTTGAACGATAATTTAATTCGAATCCCGGATATAACTTTGAGACTGACAATTAAATTGTGAAATTTAATCGTTTGAGAGTTGAATAAAGATTTAAATCTTCGATTTTAAGTCGAAGAAAAATATTTCGAAAGCTTTTAAAATTCGTATTGATAATACTGAAGATGATAGAAGCTTCAGAATTTAATTTCGAACTGTTTTGTTCAGTTTTGAAAATAATCACTCGAACCGATATTTATAAAATAGTCAATTTTCAAACAGTCTCGGAATTCGACGAAACCAATTCCATTGGGTCCGTAATATTGAATTATTACCGGACTTCAAATCTCGTATTGATCGGAGTTGATATGTGATCGTACGGTGAGTAAACGTGTTGAATTTTTAAATCGAATTCAATTTTAAAATTTAAATTTTTAATCGTTGCCGACATCCACACGTTCACGCCTAAATTCATGCCTATAATCACGGATACGAAATCGTGTGGAGCATGTTAAAAACACTCGATCCTCTCCTCCCTTCTATTCACAATCAAAACAAATCAGAAACGAAGAAAAAAAATGCCGAACTTATATTCTTCTTTCCCTCAATTTTAAATCCTCGAAGACGAACGAAAGTTTCGTTCAAAAACAACTCTCGTTCCTTCCCCTTCTTCTCGAGCCAGTCCCAATTCGTTCGTGACCAAAGCCCTCGGCTGCGTGCAATCAATCGTTCAAAAAGGGAGGAGGCCTCATCGTCGTTCGAGTGGGATGAAGGGTATTCGACATCTCGACGTCGCTCGAAGCAGTGGAGTATGGGTTCGCGAACTAGGGTTCAGCCATGGTCGTAGCTGGTTGGGTCTTCGGTGATGTCGCGATTTGGTAGAGGCGACGAATTTGGGGAGACTCGATCGAGTCTGATTCGCGACTCGAGTTCGCGTGCAGGCGATGTCGATTTGGGGGGTTTGTCGGAGTCGAGGAGGGGCAGCGTATCATCGCTGGGCAGTGGGGTCGTGGCAGTTAGGATTTCTCGATGTCGAAGTCGAGGCCGGAGACGAGTTCGTCTAAGTGGTGAAATCTGCGTTTGTCAGTGAGGTATACATATTTTTAATTCATTTTAATTATGGGTTGAATTTTATATACAGTTTAAAAAAAAATGATGAAAAGAAATTTATACAATATTCATCTGTAGTTTTAAAATATAAACAGAGAAGAAGGAAATAGCTAATTCTATTTTATTTAAATTTAGTATATACAGATTTAAATAAACAAGAGATTGACAGTAAGGTTTATTTTCTTTTTAAAAGAAAACAGTAAAGTTAAAAGTTTAGTTAAATAAATTACTTCTTTTTATTAAAAATAATTTATTAAGATAACTTATGAGATTTATGAATTTATTTCAATTGTTAGTTACCAAATTTATTTTTAAAAGGGGAACTTGGTTAAGTTTTAATTTCAGGTAAGAAAAGGAAATTTAATTAAATCTATTCAAGGAATTCGTTAGTCAAAATAAAATCACTCGTGAATCGAAAATTATCAAAAGAAAATTTATTATTTGATCTGTTCAAATATTAATGAATTTGTATAATATTTATACAAGGTCTATAAATCGAGAAATCAAGCCAAATTGAAATGGAAATCGGGATGGCAAATATAAAAGCTAAGGTGAGATCTTCTCACTCAGATTTAAATTTGGATTGCAGTTATTGATTGCTATTGAATGTGCTATTAGATATGATAGGATATATCTATATATATAGCAATATATACATATTGGCATATGTATATATTGGATTGATTGATTTCCCGCCTCGTATAGCGGATGAGACCCTATTGCGCCGTTAGTAAGCGGATTTATAAAAACCTATATACCGCGATAATTCCGTACTGGAGCGGAATTGGTATTGTGCTAACATCTTTGGATGCAGGGAAACAGGTTGGAGGGATCCACCTGGACCCCTCACATTGATTGATTTTATTTATACTGTGATATGAATCTGTGAATGATTATAGTGATGCTATTAATCATATTGATATCTGGAAATTGTTTGAAAGCTAAGATTTAGCTGAATGGATGTTTTGACATCATTGGATTCCAAAAATAAACGGAATTGAATTTTTGGAAATCAAAATAGAAATTTCTAAGTGAATTTGATTTTAGAAATTTAATAAATTCGAAGAAAGAAATTTTAAAGTATAAAAAGTTAATTTTATAATCTTATCGAATTTATTTCCAGAATAAAGTGAAAATGTTAAATAAATGGATTTCGTAAAGTAGTGATTATAAATTGAAGAATTTAATTTAAAATTTGGATTTTTAAAATAGATTGAAAGAAAACGATTGAAATTTATTTTCTTAAAAAGGAATTTATTTAAAAGAAGATAAGTTGGAAATTCAGTTAGAAATTTAATTGGTAAATTGAAATAAGTTGTGAAATCAATGTAAAATGATTTCAATTTGAAGAATCCATTTTAAAACAGAATATTGAATAATTTGAGAAAAATAAGGAATTTATTTAGTAGTGATAAATAAAATTAGAAATCAATCTGGAATTGATTTAATATTGGAAATGAATTTTTGAGGAATTAGTATGGGATCTTTTATTTAACGTTGAAAATAAATTCAGAAATCAATATTGAAATTGAATTGATATTGAAATTTTTATAAATAGAATTGGAATTTATAAAAGTTGTTTATAAACCCAAAGTCACTTATTTTGATAAGTTAAATATAGAAGTTGATAAAAGAAGGTTTATAAGTCGAAGTTGTTATTAAAAAGAGAAATAGAATTTATAAACGTGCTTATAAATTCGAAAATAGATTGAATGTGATAAATTTAATATAGAAGATTATTTAAGAAGATATATTCACGATTTTGAATAGCGAATTTTTTTTTGAAATAAAAATGTGTAGGAATGATTGAAATGGGGTTAAGTAAATTTTATTCACAATTTTGGACAGTGAATATATTGTTAAGTAAAATGGATTCATTTTTGAAGAAGTAATATTTTAAAAATGAAGTTAAACATTTTAATGTTGTTTTAAAATGTGTTATGAATCGAAACCATAGATTTCAACATTTATTGTTGAAATAGACGTTTTCGAGAAACTTAAGGAAATGGTGGACTATAACACTGTTGTTATAGTAAATGATTTTTCGGAAGGAAATGTTTTATATAGTATTGGGATTTATATATCTATCTTAATTTTCAAATCCCTATACTAGTGGTTTTGAGTCGTCGTAACGATGTTTTACGTAACATTGTTTTGACTCAAATAAATATCGTCAAAGTAAATGATTTCCTTAAAAGAATGAAATATGTATATACTTAATTTGATTTAAGTATATCGAATATTTTCCAAGTGTTGAAAATAAATGGATTGTGAATTGCTGACTTATTTTTAAATAAGTATGGAAATGTTTTCCAAAATGAAATGAAATGTTTTGAGAATTTATCTTCTTAAAGATAAATTGAAATTGAATATTGAAAACGATTTGAAAATCGAATATCAGTAGATATTCGAAAGTATAAATTCAATACGGAATTTATAAAAGAAAGCGAAGTTGTTTAAAAATAAATATTGATTTATTTTTGAAGTGTGGAAAATTGATTTGAAATTGTTTTCAAATGGTTAAGTGTGGAAATTTTATATCTAGTAAAAGATATTTTGGAAGATAAAATAATTTGGAAAATTATTTGGAATCTGATGATGTTGCGCATCTTTATTGATGGTTAAATAACCGACTATCAATAATTACCTTTAGGTAGGTATTTGTTGTGAATTGGATGAATTTGAATGCCACACTTATTTTTGAATAATCGCTCACTATTCGGGTTAACCGGGAAAGGACCATAGGGTCGTATAACCCATTCCGAATATGTGATACGTCGTTTTGAATTGCATTTGAAGACCGGTGTTGAAGACCGGATATTTTTGAAAACGGAAGGATTACCGTCGAGTTACTCTACATCGGCTGATCTCCGATTTAGAGGTTTTATCACCCTTAGTGACGGGAAGTCCTGACGTGATTGAAAATTATCCGGAATTGCAAGGGCTTCGTGAGAAGTGCCTTCGGTTCTGTTCGATCCCGGAACAGACTTGTATGGATTGTGTGTCTGACGTTACAATTTGAGATATAAAGCTGATTTCTTTCAAATACATTTCTGTTGGTGGCGGAGAATTTATTCTCTTAGCTTAACACCCTTCTCTGAGACGTACGAGCTCAGAGGTTATGTAGTTGAAATTTATCAGCGATATATCCCAATTTGGTAACGTGGCATACTGAGTGTTGCTGTGAAATGATCAGTGTTTGATCATTTGTGATATGATCATTTGTTTGATCTTATATCTTTGTGATCATAGGTTGATCATTTTGTTTGACCCGAAGCAGGGCTTTTTATAGAAAGCGTAGCTTTGTGGACGAGACTTCGTCGAGCCTCACACCCCGGAAATGGTCGAAACAGGACGAATGCGGCAAGGTTCTAGGGAGTAGCGCCCCTTAGTGTATGTCATTCCTTCTGGATAAAGGTGGTATCATGGTATGGAGCCCAGATACTTAACCTCTGTGGTTACTGCATTATTTTTTCTATGTGGTTTGTTGCGAATCGGGGATCCTCGGGAAGATCGGTGACGATCGGGGGATGGCATACGCGTGTCAGTAGTTACCTATTTTTGCAGAGGTAACCCGGCCTTGTGTTGGCAGAGATCCGGTTAGGTTCTCGGGTCGTCTATTCCAGGGACGTACCCAATCGTGGATAGGAAGTTCCTTAGCCTGACCATTTGTTGGAAATCCAAAGAAACAATACGTGACTTGTACGGTTTTAGTTGTATTACCTGCTATGGAATGTGGCGGTAACCTGCTATTGAACATAGTAGCTATAGTAGGCATACGATACTGGTCGTATGTTGGCTAAGATTAATATTATACTTTCGAAATGATTTCTACACTATGCACTAATAATAATATCAAAAATGATTTGATTTTGCGTAGTAAGCATCTTTGACTATCATAAGAAGAAATCTCCTCCAATTCTGCGTTTGCATTGTGTGTGTGGTGGGAGGTCTTATGGTAGTTTCATTTTCCAAAGGCATTGCGAATTGACTTTAAAATTCTCTGCTGTTTATTTTTAAAGAATAACTGTTTTACGATCTCACACCAGTCACCATGACTGACTCGGAGTTTATTGTTTCCCTTCTAAACTCTGGGTGCCCACAAATTTCCACACGGGCAGCCTAGAGTTATGTTATCAGGATATTCTGGATATTCTGGAGCTTTGGAGATAAGCTGGATGACGAGACGTAGTATTTGTATCTGATATTATTTATTCCGCTGTGTATTCTGTATGAGGACAAGTTATACAACTGTCCATTGTTGTATATTGACTCTGATGATTGATGTATGTAAAAAACTGATATAGTTCTTTGATTTAAAAGACTAGTGTTATCTATTATATATTGTTCCGCTGCGATGTGTAAGATTCTGATATTGTTTCTGTTCTGATGTTGTTCTGTTGTTCTTCTTCTCTGCTTTCTTCCTTCTTCTTCTCTTTTTCTTCTACTTCTTCTTTCTAAAACCCTCACTATTGGAGTTTCCGGCGTTCGATTTCTCGGCAGTCGATAAAGTGAGTATCGATGTCGAATTTTCGAAAGTCGAAAATTTCGGGATGTGACATATACTATTCAGTCATTCCATATTAAGATGAAATAATATATTTATAATGTATTTTCTTTGCCACCTGATTGTCTATTCCACTTCCTATTTTTGACCTTACAAGTGCTCGTTCACCTTTTCGTCTTCAAAATATATTTATGCTGCTTCCAACGTCATTGAGAAAAAAGGGGAAATATATATATTCCTCTTCACTTTGCTTTAAACACTTCCACGCCATTTATTTTGCTTCCATTCCTGCCTTTAACTTCGCAGCATCACCTTTCCCCTCCTTCCAAACACCAAACGTTCCCCTACCTGCTCACGTATCTTCTCTTTCCCCTATTTCTTCCATCCACGAAAGCCATACTCGGCCAACACACCAGCCACCATCTCGGCCCTGCTTGGCAACCCAAGATCAGATCCCCACACATGGCATCGCCACCACAAGCATCTCGCCTCGTCCATTGGCCTTCCTTCTCGCATATATATATTTGCCTATAGTGCGTGTTTTGCCGAAAGTAGTTCTTGCAACCTTCGTTGTTAGGTATATCTAATAGTGTTATGTATATATATTCTTTTGTATTTCGAATATCGTTTATATTAGACAATATTAGATTTTATTATGCAAAGCTATATGTTATTTCATAAATATATTAGTTCATATGGGTGCGGCAGTCTTTAGGAATATACTATAAAAGTTTTAATATACATCTGAATATTTATAATATTTTATAATATGACAATGGTATAATTAGTTATAAAGTTGGTCAACTGTTCTGTTCGCATTGTATTATATAGTTATATAAGTATAGGAGTTTAATTGACGATGTGAGTTATATATGTTTATATGGGTCTGTTAATCAGTTTATATATAATGTTTTAAAAGTAGTACTATATATATACTATGTTTTAAAGAAATTGCCGTGAGGTATGAGGTTGAGTTGAAGACTATACATTTATAAGTCTAAGTGCGCATATATCTGGATTTTGTATAATATATAGAGATGTATGGATCTATACATATAGATTATAAAACTGTTATAATGCATAAGTTTTAAATGATGCGTACAATTTGTTAGATATAAGTTATATAGTACTGTATGTTTTATGAAAGGAATAGTATGTTATATGTATGTTTTAAGTTTCCTTTTGCTGTCTTAGTGTTATGTCATAGGTCTAAGGTACATATGATATATGTTGTTATATATGAGTTATGTTATAGTTTATATCACACAGTTCTATATGATGTAAGTGTTGCATATATAGCTTATATATGTTGTATATTAATTTAGTTATAAATGAGTTTGTATATAAGTTTTATACTCTACAGGTCCACGCTTATATATATATATATATATGTTTAAAATTACCTGTTTTGTGTTATATATGTTGGTTCTAGTCCATGAGTATATATATAGTTTTTTTTTGTTTTGGTCTGCATACTATATGAAGTTTTCGAAGGACAATAATTGTTTTGTAAGTTTTGCTTTTTTTTAATTTGTATACATACTATAAAGACAAGTCTGCATAACCTTGTTTTACCTGATACTATATGTTATTTTGTAATGTGACTCTGTCTATACATATATGATTTTATATAAGTTTATGTAACCTATTCATTTATGTATATAAATTTAGATAAGCTTTGTATGACCTGTATCTTGAGACTATAAGATATATATATATATATATATATATATTAACAAGTTAAGTTTAAATTTATTTATTTAAGTCTGGATTTTTAGATATAACACATGTAGGCTATTGAGTTGTTCATGTATGATAATAAGATATGTTATATTGTTTTTGTTATAAACATTTATCTTAAATTATAATAGGTTCATATATTAGCTCATATATATAAGTTACTGGAGTTTGGCTTTCCATTACACATCTATATATAGATTTTATTTTATAGGTGTTAAAGTTAAAAATATCATTTTTTTAAATAATAATATATATATTCTATTTCTATCAAACTGATTCTGATTAGTTCTCATCGAATTCCTATTATCAGCTTTGTCCATCGTGCCTGCTTCTTCATCGAATTGTGTCCATCTAGCGTTGCTTTGGAATTCGTAGCTCGTTTCTTTGTCTATCCTCTAGCCTCGAAAGGTGAGCAATCACTCACGATTAACGTTCTTATATTTATTAAATTTGACTTCAATTGGAACGACAACTGAAATATGCTGCTGTAGTTATTTAAATTGTTATATATGATATTATCTGTAAGTGTTCACCTGTGGGATATGACACCATATCCTATTATTTATATTATATTGTTATTGATGATATATGCCTGTTGTTGTATTTTATATTATCTGTTATCACTCTGCAAGTTCCCTGTTAGTATAGAATTCACTATGGGTTGAAATGATACATACCCAAATGGACTTTAGAATAGGAGGAAATCGTTATGGGTTGAAATGATAAACCCAAGCGATTTTCATTTGAATTGAATTGGGATTACGGGTCGAAATGATATCTACCCGTATATATTTAAATTACGGATTGAAATGATAAATATCCGTATCACTTAACCATATGATAGAATTATATACAGACACCGTTGGTCCATATATATGAATATTTTTAAAATAAATTCTATGGATTTTGGAAAGAAATATATGGTTCTAATAAATGTCGATTCTTAAATTTTTATATATAAATGGGAATGATTTATATAGATTTAATAATGATATTTAATTTAATTAAGATTGATTAAATACATATAATATGGTTAAGTACTTAAATTTATATTTCAAAATAGATTTTGTAATAATTTGAATAAGTTAAGGTTGGGAAGATAATTTGAATTTAGTTGAAATTGTATTCAATAAAGAATTTTTTATTATTTAAAACCGATTTGAAACTTATTGAAATTGAGATTTAAGATATGATTTATAACTTGGGTTGATTAAGTAATTTAATGAATATTTCTTGTTTAAATAAATTTAAGGAAATATTTAGTAAAAATGAAATTTAAGGCTAGTTAAATGATATTGAATTTATTAAGGGAATATTCCCTGATTAAATAATAATGAAGTTAAATCAATAGCTATATGAAACTGTTAAATTTAACCTTGAAAATGTTGAATATTAAAGCTTTGAAGTATATTGAACATTTAAATGGTATATTTAGAACTGAATTAAATTGATGAATTGAGCTTTGAATAAATTTGAATTTGGAATTTGAAGTTGATTTGAATCGATTTGTGAGACTTGAGGAAATTATTAAATACTTTACTTTTTAAATTATTTAACCTATATATACTATTTTGGAAAATAGATATTTGAAATGAAATGATATTTGGGTTTTGAAGTATAAATTAATTTGGAATGACCACGGTGTTATAATGTATATTTCTACCTTGTAGATAGTTCCGCAGATCCTTAGAGGATGGTTATCCCAAACATCCTTTAAGTTACTTGATAAATTTCAGTTGATATTTCACTTAAGTTGGATTTATTGATATAAGAATGTTAATCCTGACTCGAGTGTTTTGTGTTTTTCTTTACGCTCGGGTCGGACTGAGTGATACAGCATTTGAGACTCACCTTTGGAGTTTGGAGCTTCGTTTGGAGATCCAACTATCGATTCAGCTTTTAGCTTTCCAGTTGATTTGTTCAGAGAGGTCATCTGTTTGTACTGGAGACTTCACTGTATTTGAGATATTCTATTGTATTTTATTTCTAACTCTGATGTTATTATAGTAGCTTCATGAACTATTATTTGTTTATTCCGCTGCGTGTTATTGTATTACTCTGTGTCTTTGATTCTGTGACTGATTTATTTACTGTATATGCTGAGTTTTGCCAAATTTAAATTAACAATTCACTGTTTTGAAGTATTCGAGTCCGACATGTGTGGATTTATTGTCGATTTGAATGGTCCAAAATAGTTGGATGTTACAGTTAAAGAGACCGGGATCGAATATTGTCATACTCTCTGCCAATACCGAAAACCAATTTAACAACTGTGTACATGGTGGAGATTTCGGAATGAAGTAGGATGGTTTGGCGATCGATTCTATATGAGGTATTAACGTAGCCCTGACTCCCACGAGTCAGCTTGATGTGACTAAAACAGGAGCCACGCCTGGCTAAGTGAGGTCGCACCTTCGATCGGACATGCTTCTTCGATACCATATTATGACTTCTGATTGATTTGATGGCCACCCCTCGATTTTGATTATGGGACTGTGTTCCGAGGTGGGCGGTAGTAGCTGCTATGCGTTACCACCAGTCCGGATCCTCAAAACGGTCACTACGCCATAAATGGCCTACAGCAACACAAAAAAAATGTTGGCTCAGGCCCGAAAAATGTTGCCATAGGTCTATGGCAACACTTTTAGGGTGATGCAATTTTTGCCGTTGCCTTAGACCTCAAAGGCAACATTTTGACTATCTAAGGCAACATAAGTAATATTGTTGCAGTAGAACTAGGGCTGTAAATTTTGTACGAGTGTCCGATGTCCGTTCGTGTCCGTAACCGAAATACGTCCGTCCGAGTCCGTTCGATTTTCATTTAGGACACGAGCTAGGACAAGAAAATTTGTACGAGAAAAAATATTGTCCGGTCCGAGTTCGTTCGAATTCGTCCGAATTTCTTATAGTTCAGTATATCTGATGGAAATTCTATTAAACAACATAAAATTTGATGTAAATAACATTGTCCGTCCGTGTCCGTTCGGGTCCGTGTCCGAAAAATGTATGTACGAGTCCGTCCGATATCATTTAGGACACGAGCTAGGACAACAAAATTTGTACGAACATAAATCTCGTCCGGTCCATGTCCGGTCCGATTTTATTTAGGACATAAACTGAACACACCTCCGTCCGGTCCGGTCCGACCGATT
The DNA here is from genome assembly GCA_030737815.1 of Allium fistulosum. Lineage (NCBI taxonomy): Eukaryota > Viridiplantae > Streptophyta > Magnoliopsida > Asparagales > Amaryllidaceae > Allium > Allium fistulosum. The sequence goes on along the minus strand of CM060904.1, from coordinate 282,020,616 downwards.
TACACCCCTAAGTAGAACCCTATTTAGGTCTATGGCAACACCCATAGGTATCTGTAGCAACATTCCAAAATGTTGCTATAGATATGAACTTTTTGAATTTGTGGAGCCCACAATGTAGAGCATATTTGATTTTTTAATAAAAATAAATATTTATTTAATAAAATGCTATTGCACAGAATTTGATATTTAAACAGTAATTTATTTAAATAAATATTTTATTTCAACATTTGAAATAGTACAAATTCCTGACTCCACTATTTTACAATTCAATGATATATAACACTGATATTCACATATACAGATATTCCTCACTACATCACTCAGTTCACTCATTACATATGCAGTTTCAATTTATACAAACACCGACACTGACAAATATATGCCGAGCCGAAGGCGAGCCGAGTGCCGAGCCGAAGGCGAGCCGAGAAGCGGGTCCGGGCGCAGCACCGGCGGGGGTCCGGGGCACCGCAGTCCCGGCGGGGATTGACCTTCTTTGAAATGACGTAAAATGATGCACAAATGAACACCTCCTGTGAATTTGAACACCTCCTCGATGATTGACTTTTGCAACTCTTTCATGGCTTCTTCTGAATCATCCAACCTTTTTCCAGCCATCATTCTTAGCAAATTGTTCAGTGGAAACTGAAATAACCTTGCTTTTAGCTCTGCCTTGGTAAAAGACCTGAAACCATGATAAATAAAAATTGACATTTCATCGAACATGTTGCGTGTTAATAAGTAATACATTACCCTTCATCGAACATGTTGCCTAATCACCTAATCACAATCGCTGGCATAACCACCCATTCCTTCCTTCCACAAAACAATAACAACAACCTACCATTCCATCACCAACTTCCTTTCACCAATCCAAACTGCCTTAACCCAAACTCCTCCCTGCTACATTTCAAGCAACAACAACCTTCTCAAGCAACCACTGCATACTTCATTATCGAAACCCCTACCAGCAAACTGCATTTTCTTCCAAACTACCATCTCACAACCAAAACATCCCAAACGCGCAACAACAAACAAAGCTCTAACCTATCACTTCATATACTTCAACCTCCATCACACCTTCATATCCAACTTTTACAAACTGCGACAACCAGATTCACCATCCAGCTACAATCAGCCACAAACTCCTGCCCCTATCACCTAACGAACTCAAACCATTTCTGCACATAGCACAACAAATCCCTTCCTCTGCAATCTGTCACAGCCAATTCGCATCTCCTCACTAACCCTATGCCTTCACCATCACAACAACCACCTACCTACCTTCTCCGACAACCCGAACTACCCCTACACCCTAACTTCCTCACTATTCAAACTGAAAACCAACCTGTTAAAAACTCCTCCAAATCGCGAACCCACCAGCGCCTCCCATATCAAATTCACCAACCGCAATTTCAGCAACCCATCGACCAGAACTACCTTGAATCACCATTGGCCTCACCTCCATCGCTTGAAACTTCAATCGCAATCACCCACTACCGTAACCCAGTCCAATCATGACCTAACTCCAACAACAATCGCCAATTCACAAGCCGAACAGACATTTCCAGATCTCGACAACAAAGCAAACGGGGCTCGACATGTAGACAAACAACAGCGAAATTGGAGGTGAGAACGAAATGGGAACGAAGCTTGTCTGAGATCACTACCAAACTTTGAAAAAAGGACGAGATTTTGTTTTTGGAAGAAAAAAAAAGAAACGAAAATATGATTTGGAAATTAGGGATTTGGAAATTGGGGGTGAGAACGAAAATGATATGAAAAGTAAAGCGGGAAAACGAAAATTTGGAGCAAATTGTAGCGGTGATCCAGTTTAACAATCGGATTAAATGTAGACCGTTGGATCGTATTCACGCGGATTGCTAATTTTATTAATTTTTTAATCTGAATATATACATAGCAACACTATATAAAAATGTTGCATCGTGTTACACTTTTTTAGCTAGAGCAACACATTTTTATGGCTAAGGTAACACAATAAATACAACATTGCAGTAGGACCAAAATTTTATATCTATCGCAACATTTTAGCTGGCAACACCTTGCAAAAATGTTGCAGAAGGTCATTTATGGCGTAGTGGGTAGTATCCTACCCTGGGCATTGCCTCGCGTGCCTTGTCACATGCCTTACCGCGCCCACTACGAGTTTGTTTTGTAGCGTACCTATGGAGTGCCCTCTGGGTAAACCACCGGTTTGGTAGAGCTTATGGTATTGTATAGACTATGGGAATATATAAAATGTGTTAAGGGGGATATGGGTAACGCCTTAACGCTATTTTAATACTTTACTTTACTGTAGACACTATTATAATATCGTATTGTACTATGTATGTAGATAGTTTAATGGATCCTTAGGAGATGTAATCCTGAACATCTCTTAAGTTATTGCACTCACGTTAGACACTGGATAGGATATGCCAAACCCCGTAAACATCTCTGACGCTGTTACACTCATATTTATTTACTATTGATTTAACTTACATACGATCTTTTAGTTTTAACTCGAGTTTATGTCTTTTCAATTCGTTCGAGTCAGTCTGAGATTTTCAGTATATCGAAGACTGCTTTTGGAAAACGAAGACGAAGATTTAGTACTATTATTATTTATTATATCTATTCCACTGCATCATGTTGTTCCGCTGCATTTATTTATTTATTCCTGTTGTATGTTACTCTGATCTGTATTGTAAAGTGTAATCAATTGTTATTTGTAAAACAACTTCATGAACTGTTTATTTGATTATTATACTTTGTCATTCCGCTATGAGATTCTATGTTTGTTTTTTTCTTTCTTTCTCTGCTTTTCTTATTTACCCCATAACAATCCTCCCTTTTGAATGGTTTGAGTTTGACATGTGTGGTTTATTGTCAAGTTAAACCGTCCAAAAAGGTGGGTCGTTACAGAACCAAACATCACGCCCAAAGGCCACCCCCAAGTCGCGACCTACTGCCTCCACGCGAACATGCATAGTGCACGCGCGACCTACTTTGACGTGAAACTTGACCAAACTTCGGCCATTGCTGCTCTCCAACCCTATGAACTCAATTCCACACTCGAAACGAGCTAAAATCGCCTAAATCCAACACAAAGTTCAACCCTAGCTGCTGCCCATCAACGATATTATTTTTTATCCATATTTAATTCGGGATTTAATTATTTAAACAATCCCAAATATTAAATTAACAAATTAATTATCAAATAAATCGCTATATTTTTGAAATTCAAGTTATTTAACTTATAAAAATAACTTTTCCATATTTAAAATCAATTTAATATTCCAAATTCAAATGACTATAAATCTGGGTCGTTACATTCTTCCCTCCTTAAAAAGAATTTCGTCCCCGAAATTGCCAAGGTAAGAAAAATGCCCAACCCATTACTTTTTAAAACCAATTAGTTGAAATAGATTACCAAATCCTTTTATGCCTTTAACTTTTCCCAAAAATCAACTCGTTGAAACTTTGTTATTACTTTTACTAAGTTTCCAAATTCACTCATATATTCCAACTAATATCATCACATTCAATTATTTTAGGGTATAACACAAAATCAAATTTTAGTTATAGATAAAAATTTCTTCAAAATTTCTCAAAATTTTTCTAACGCCTTAAATTAACGGAAACTTTCGCCAGTGTCTCCTTTGCGCGGCTCTAACAGAACAACTACAATTCGTCACCACAGACCCGCATCAACCAAAAAGATAAAAAAGCCAAGCGCTAATCATAAAACCATCCATTTCAATCAGCAATATAAACATATACCTTTTAGTCGGGCAACCAAAATTTTCTTATGAAACCTAAGGCATCAAATTAGTATTTGCTTTTATATACCTGCATCTTATTTACCAATGATATCCAATCATATAGTTCATAATCATATTACTTCACAATTTCAGTTTCCAACATTTTCTTTACTAAAGCCCATACGATGTGCATATATCATCCGTACACAAATCTCAATCTGATCGCTCGCTTGATCATACAATTTCACTTCCAAACTAGTATCGTTCACATGACCACTCTAGTGTGGACTCAGATCCGGTTCCTTGATTAGAAACCGTCATCTCCTTGCATAGCCATATACTATAATAGAGAATTTCAAAATTAACCAAAAATCCATATCCCGTGTTCGCCGTCGAGAGTTGAGTGAAAAATTCCAACTCGAATCGATATAAATCATCTTGAAACTATATACTCGAATCTGGATCAAACCATTATGCGAATAAAATAATATACGTACAACTTACGTATTTATTTCAATTGATTTCTTAGCTATCCCAAATTATTTTTATTATCATTCATTTTATTACCTAGTATATTCTTTCAATACCAATATCACTCAAGAACCATTTCACCAAATTTTATATTTAACCACATTCCATTCCATACTAAATTTATTTATGAGTCATTTCATAAAATTTTACTTAAGTTTATAAACATTTCATACAACACTTCTCATGTTTAGTACCACTTCACAACTTAAGTTCATTTCTATTTCTAACCAAATTCAATTTAATTAACTCGATACATTTTTCAATTTCAACATTCAATTTTATCAATTAACATTCCAAACTATATTTAATTCACTAATTCATTTAATTGGCTCATTTCATTAATTTATTTCAATCACTACCAATTCCATTTCCAAAAATTATTTCATTTAACCTAACTTAGGCTAAATTTCTTTTCAAAAATTCATTTTGTTTAACTTAACATAAGTTAACTTTAATTCCATAATTAAATTTCAAATTTACTTTTTATTTATGTTCAACAATTTATAACATTGTTTTAACTTACTAATTCTCAAAATTTATAAGCTATCAAACTTATTTTCTCATATTTCATAAAACACTTAATTGAAAATTTCCAAAGTCTAAACATTCGGTTCCTATTTCAAATCAATTTGAAATTATATATATATATATATATATATAAACATAATCCCCTTGGTAAATCATTCTTTTGAATTTTAAAATCAAAGCTAGTTTTACTAAAACAAAACTCCAATGGTAGCAATTCCTCTCTTGGAAACTCGAAAATGAACGTCGATGATGCTACAGTCATCATCGAAATTATTTTCTAGCGACCAAAGTGAGTTCAGTGCTTTCTATCTCTGTTAAATCCTTTTAAAATAAATATTTCCATTCAAAAATATTTTTCAAATAATATCATTATCATTTTTCAAAACTTTGAAAAACTATTTTCAAAATTAACGGGATTTAAATTCTCAAATTCTCAGCTTTTAAACCCTTTTTATTTACTAATCATATTTATAATATACTTCTGAAATTTCATTTCCTTTCCATTTATAAATCACATTTATAAACCATATTTTTATATAATCCCACTTTGGTTATATAAAACCATTTCTTTATTGTTAATCTTAGTTTGCATAATAATAATAACAATTTTTATTAGAGCACAATAGCAACAGCAACAACAATAAATGATAATATTAAAATATTATTATTCTCTAACAACCAAGCACACCATATATACTATAATATTTTCTGAAAAATTATTTCTTTATATATAAAATATAATCAAAGTAAAATTGTAACGACCCAAAATTTTAGTGATTTTTATTTATTAAATTAATTGAAATTTTGTGAATTTTTAAACAATTGAATTTGAAAATAAAAATTTATTATTTGGAATACATCTATTTTAACATAGCAACTGGTAAATTTTTCATCTAATAATATTGAATTTTTTTTTATAATTTTATTTCAATTTAAATCAGTTAAAATTGATGATAATAAATTTATTTCAAAACCTGAATATTTTTCTATAGAAAATTTCTAAATCTTCTTCTGAGTCAGATGTCAACTTTCATTTTTCCAAATTTGGACTTCTATTGCTCCGTTTATCTTAATTCTGGTAGAATAGCAGCATTTCTGGTACCGATTATCGACTTTTGATCGGATGATCGTATCACTAATATCTGTATACCGTTTTGATCGCCTTGTCGTGCTGATCTCTGCGGTATATTTATTTCTGTATTTTGAGGTCCGGTAGGCGACGAAGACAATAAACTGTCCACCGTAGCGGTACCACATTTTGACTTTACGCTTTCCCTTGTTTTCAAATCTAATCGTGCATCCCAAGCAAATAATTTATTACTTCAGTAATTTGCACGAAAACAAGGGAATTGACTGTTACAAATAATTTACTGTTTCCCTATCCATTCAAATCTTACATCAGTTACAAATCTATAAATTTCTTTAAAATTTTCAGCTAAATCAATGTGTTACCGTTTACCCTTCTTTCACTTTATATTTGATTCTCTGCCTTTTTCATTGCTTCCTTGAGACAACTAAAACAGCTGTGCTTTTAATAACATCTGAATTCAAACTGTGGACCCTTGATATTCGCATCAATTAATATATATTTATATTACTTTAAAAAAATGTTGTTATCTTCTTTTCATCCCAATAGCCATCAATTATTAAACTTTTGATATTCTCTGACCACTGCCATTCGACCAATTCAAGATAATATTGTGGTTCGTTCGTTTTATTTCTTTGGTTTCGGTTCCATTGTTCCATTTATATTTATATTCATTACTCTTCCGGCTCACGTTTCGTTTCTCTCCCCTGACTCTATTTCAAATCACGATTTAGAACAGGCTGTTCTTTTCCTCATCTCGCCTCTCTCCTCCTTTCGCCAAACCCTGAAAAACCGAAACCCATTACCGATAACAGCTCCAATCCCCTCTCCATGCCCACATCACCTCCACCGCCTGTGCTACCTCTGCCCTACCCAGTCACGGCCGACACCTCTGACTCTGTTCCGTGCTTCCCTTCCCATAGCCGAGCACTCTTCCTCTCTCCCGTTCCAATTGCCAAACCACCTGTCCTTCACTGCTCGCGCCTTCCCCTCTTTAACTGACCCAATAACTCCTCCGCCATCCCACCTTCGCCGATCACCACTTTTCCTGTCCCCTCCCAGTCGAGCACGCTAATAGCTCCTTCAACCTGCCAAGCTCGGCCGAGTTTCCCTTTATTCCATGCTTTCTGATTTATTTGAGTTCAAAGGTCAGTTTATATATATTTTTGTTTACATATATTTTACGCTTTCTGATATATATTCATATTTTGTTGCTTTCAAATTTATATTTGTTTTATTTCATTTATACTACCTATATATTGTTACATATATATTACGTATATATATATATATATATCATATTTTACATAACAGAATATAGTTTATATATATATTCGCTTATATGAGTATAAAGTTTTACTGCATTCTATATATACAGTTGTTATAAAGCACTTATATACGTATATATGGTTTAGAGGTATTTATACATATTATATTTATAAATTAGTTTATATATTTAATTGTAAGTTATGAATTAAGTTGTCTGTATAGTTGTATAAGTAGATATAGGTATTTAAATTAGAGTGTATTGGGTTGGCCATAAGTATATTTATGTATTTGATAAATATATCTCGATTTTTCAAAATGTATAGATATGTATGTTATATTTACCAGCCTATATTTTGCGGCTGCTGCCACTCCATAAAGTATATATGTTTAGTTGGTATGAAAATTTTATAAATCTGTTGTCTGTTAAGTTATGTTCATGTGATTAGTTATATAACAGTGTTGTATAAATTTTGTTGCTATGAAAGTTATACATATTATGAAGTTAGGGAAGTATTTACTGGTTTATATCATTTACACATAGCAGGTTATATGCAATTTATATATGTTTTAAAATATATGAAATTTGGGGGGTAAATATTTGTTAGCAATATTGATTTTTGCTGTATATATATAGATATTAAGTGGGTTGCATTATTTATATTTATACTGGTATTCGATCTGGCAGTTATATATAATACTTGTTATATAAATAAGCTATGTATATATACATGGGTCTGGTTTCTTATAATAATATATATATTTATTTTATTTTGTGTGTTTAAATTGATTCTATAAATACTAAATTTGAATGTTGCGGTATAAATATAGTACTTTAAAATATATACATGATATGTTGGGTTGAAATGAATATAATATACAAGTATTGATTTTTAATATATTATGTATATATATAATGAGTTTAATAATTATGTTTTATTTAAACAATAATTTTGAAATATATATATATATATATATTTAATTTAATACGCATTTGAAATTTTGAATATACTTTTATATAAATAGTTATATATAGATATATATATATATATATATATATATATATGAGTTCACTTACGCTATTTACCCTCATCGATTCCATTTTTGACTTGATTTCGTCAATTTCTATCTATCAGTTTGTCCGTCGAATTCGTGCCAATCTAGCGTTGCTTTGGATTTCTTAACTCATTCCATTGTCGAATCTCTCTAGCCTCGAAAGGTGAGCAATCACTCATGATTAACGTTCTTTTATTTATTAAATTCAATTTCAATTGAAACGACAATTGAAATATTACTGCTGTTGTTAATTTCATTGTTGTATATATACTATTATTTGTATCTGTTCACCTGTGACATCTGACACCAGTATCTAGTATTATATGCCTGTTATTACTATTATTTGTATCTGTTCACCTGTGACATCTGACACCCGTATCTGTTATTTATACTGATGATATATGCCTGTTGTTATATTTTATATTATCTGTTATCACTCTGCAAGTTCCCTATTAGTATAGAATTCACTATGGGTTGAAATGATACATACCCGAACAGACTTTAGAATAGGAGAAAATCGTTATGGGTTGAAATGATAAACCCAAACGATTTTCATTTGAATTAAAATTGGGATTATGGGTCGAAATGATATCTACCCGTATATATTTAAAATTTCGGATTGAAATGATAAATATCCGTATCACTTAACCCTATGATAAATATATATACAGACACCGTTGGTCCATATATATAAATATTTTGAAAATGAATTCTATGGTTTTGGAAAGAAATATATGGTTTTAATAAATGTTGAGCCTTAAATTATTATATATATATGGGAATGATTGACTAAATAAATATAATATGGTTGAGTATTTAAATTTATGTTTCAAAATAGATTTCAGTAAAAATTTGAATAAGTTAAGGTTAGGAAGATAATTTGAATTTAGTAAAGAATTTTATTTAATTAAACCGATTTAAAACTTATTGAAATTGGGATTTAAGATATGATTTATAACTTGAGTTTGATTTGAATAATTTAATGAATATTTCTTGTTTAAATAAATTTAAGGAAATATTTAGTAAAAATGAAATTTAAGGCTAGTTAAATGATATTGAATTTATTAAGTGAATATTCCCTGATTAAATAATAATAAAGTAAAATCAAGAGCTATATGAAACCGTTAAATTTAACTTTGAAAATGTTGAATATTAAAGTTTTGAAATATATTGAAAATTTAAATGGTATATTTAGAACTGAATTGAATTGATGAATTGAGCTTTGAATAAAATTTGAATTTGGAATTTGAAGTTGATGTGAAGCAATTTGTGAGACTTGAGTAAATTATAAATACCTTATTTTTAAATTAATTAACCTATATATATATATACTATTTTGGAAAATAGATATATTTGAAATGAAATGATATTTTGGTTTTTTTAAGTATAAATTAATTTGGAATGACCACGGTGTTATAGTGTATATTTCCACCTTGTAGATAGTTCCGTAGATCCTTAGAGGATGGTTATCCCAAACATCCTTTTAAGTTACTTGTATTTCAGTTGATATTTCACTTGAGTTGGATTTATTAGTATAAGAATGTTAATCCTGACTCGAGTGTTTTGTTTTTGCTTTACGCTCGGGTCAGACCGAGTGATACAACATTTGAGACTCACCCTTGGAGTTTGGAGCTTCCTTTGGAGATCCAACTATTGCCTCAGCTTTCAGCTCTTCTAGTTGATTTGTCCAGAGAAGTCATCTGTTGTACTGGAGACTTCACTGCATTTGAGATATTCTGTTGTATTTTATTTTTAACTCTGATTTTTATATAGTAGCTTCATGAACTACTATTTTATCTATTCCGCTGCGTATTATCGTATTACTCTGTGTCTGTGATTGATTTATTTACTGTATATGATGAGTTTGCCAAATTTAAATAACAATCTGATATTTTGAATTATTCAAGTCCGACATGTGTGGATTTATTGTCGATTTGAATGGTCCAAAATAGCGGGTCGTTACAGTTGGTATCAGAGCTTTGGCTCTAGGCAAAACTTAGCATATATAGTAAATTTATTTACAGAATCACTTTCGTTCGAGTTTGAATCTCTTCCGTTTGACTCGATTTCCTTTGAAATTTGGAACGTTTCTTGCGGTTCCAAAATTCATTCTTGTCTCTCCCTATTTGCATTCTTTTGATTCTGGAGTATCCCATAACTCCACTTCGAATGATCTCTATAAGAATAGGATCCCACCAAACTTTGAATGATTTTTGAAGGGGTGAAACTCCTTCCCAATTGGCATTGATTCACCGGAGATTTCTATATCTTTGGTTTAGATGCCGCTATCTCTTGCGATCGAATGTTGATTTTTCTTGGAATTCTGCATTGATCATATTCCTGAAGTCATGGTTGACCCGGTTAAGGTCGCCCACGACTTGTATAAGTATATCCATCTTCTATTTTGTAAGTTAATTATCTCATCTTCGTTCAAGCCTATCTTCGAATCAGAATTTTATTTGATTAGAGTTCTTTTAAATTGAATCTTTATCTTTGTTTTGAAATCCGTCCGTGAATCGTCCGTTGAAAATCGGGTTTGTTTATATTTTAGTAATTATTTTCTAAACCGAAATTATTATTTTGATAAGTATGATTATATTCTATATATAAAAGTGAAATGTTTTCGATAAAGATTATATACCTTTTAAAAATGAGAATTTGGGGTTTAGAAAGAATTTGTAATTTTGAAGAAAATTATATAAGAAATTTGATTTATCTAAAAATGAATTATAACTGAAGGATTTTAAATTTGAAATTCAAGAATTGAACCCCGGTGTTTTGAAATTGGTTTTAAGATTTGGAAATATATAATAATAATATGATTTAAAAGTATTTTTCCGAATAAGTAATGTTCAAATGATTTTAATAAGTTTCGAATGATTTCAAAGAAATTTCAAAAGAAGTTTGAGAAAATAGAAGTCCAGAACTCACTTATGTCGCTGGAAAATAATTTCGGTGATGAGTGCACGCATCATCGACATTGATTTTCGAGTTTCAGAGTGAGGGAAAGGCCACTTTAGTAGCATCGCTACGCGAGTGATTTTGCGAAACCAATTTTGATTTCAAATTTTGAAGTATGATTTGATATTCGAAAGATATATGTAAATGTATTTGAAACGATTTAAAATAAGCCGGTGTTCAGTCCTCGAGTTTTGGATTTGATATAACCCTATCTATTAAAATTGATTTACTGATTTGTTGCTGATTTCCAACTCTTGAATTTGAAAATGATTTCTTCAACTATTTTAAAGTTCGAGTACTTCCAAATCAAGGTTTAATTTTCAAAGCCAAGTAATTTTGAAAAGTATGAATTATTTGATAAAGTATATAAGTTTGGTATGTATGTTAAAGTATGTAGTAATATGATTTAAATAAGTTGAAACTGTTTTGTTAAGTAAACGAATAAGGCAATTTTAAAATTTTCTAATATGAAATTTAGATTTGAAATGTTTTGGAAAGAATTTGGTCTTCAAAATATTTTGAATAAAGTTTAATTAAATGTTTTAACTTAGTAACATCTTTATGGAACTATATATTTAACAAGTTGGAATAAATATATAAGTTGTACGTATGCGGTTTTATTCGCATAATTAATTTGATCCAAGTTTGAGTACGCAAATTCGAGGTGAATTACACCATTTCGTGTTAGGATTTTTCATTCGATTCTTGATGGCGAATATTTGATATGGATTTTGGGCTTGATTCTAGAATTCTCTATCATAGTATATGGCTATGCAAGGAGACTGATGGCTTCTAGTCGAGAAACCATATCGAAGTCCGCATTAGGGAAGTTGAATGGACAATACTAGTTCAAAAGCGAACTTGTGTGATCGAGCGAGCGATCAAATGTGATTCTGTGAAATGATGACATATGTACATCTTATATCCTAATATCATTGATATACTTGACGCTGAAATGGAAAGTTGTTGGGTTGGATATCTTTGTAATTTAATTTGGAAATTTTCTTTTATGCAAAACTACTATCAATTTAAAACCATTTTCAAACTATTTTTTTTAAACTATCTTATATACAAAACTATTCTAAATTCAAAACTTTTAGTAAGCAAAGATGTTCAATCCTATATAGCTCTTCGTACAGCGAAATTTATTTTTGAAATTTTGATCCTGATATAAGATGGACCTTATATAAATATAAGATGATTTTGAAAACCATTGATTTTGGAAATGAATTGTTTGACTTAATTATATTGATTTAGAAATTTGGATTTATTTTATAAATTTATTATTTTGGAAACTTTGGAACTGAAGATATTTAATTTGAGAAGAAATAATTTTGGTGAAATTGTATATGATTTTGAAATTGAACTGATATTGAAACAAATTGAAATTTGAGAACCTTGTGTTACTAAATACTTGATTTGGGAGTTGTCGAACTTATATAAAATTGATTTGTATGAGTATGAAATTGATTCGAAAACTATGGATTTGAAAAGGTACTCAATTTGAAAAGTGAAATCTTATATAATTAAAGTCTATATAAGTGTGATTTGATATACTTTTGATTTTGGAAAAGTATTTGATTTAAAATTTAAATCTTATATATAATGGATATTATATAAGTATGATATTTGAAAGTGATTTGAAAGGGTACTATATGATACATATTTTCGAAGTAAAGATATGGAAAGTGCCTTCTGCTTGATATCCGATTTGTGGCCACATCTTGGATTCATTCTATCGATATTATTCTCTCTGATTTTTGGTTTTCCGGATATGATACTCGAGTGTCCTTCGAATTCCATGGCGTTACCCATGGTCTTACGATCGCGGATGCATAGCGCAACTGCCTGGCTGAGTCTTGCCTAGGGGTACGGATTGTTTCCTGGGGGATCCAGGCGTAACCATTGTGTATACTGCAATCTGTGTAGGTCGCGAATAGTAGCGCAACTGCTTGGCTGAGTCTTGCCTGGGGGTACGGATTGTTTCCTGGGGGATCCAGGCGTAACCATTGTGTATCCTGCACTCTACTAGTCATCATGGCGTAACTCGTAGGGCTGAGAAAGCTTACGGATATGGATTGTTTCCTGGGGGAACCAGGCGTAACCATTGTGTATCTGCGAACCATGGTTAGACAAAGGTTTGTTTGTTTTTTTTGTTTGGATTGTACTTTCCATATCTGTTTTTAAAAGTTTTTCCAGTATTTTCACTGGGTGTTGAAACAAGTCTACTAAGTACCTGGAGAACTCTAGCTTTGCGCCTGATCAACGCACTGCCAGAGTCTGTAGGAACGAGGATAAACTTGTTGAAACATCGAGTTATAAAAGTATTTTATTATAAAAGTATTTCCAACAAAGAAACTTTGTATTAATATTTGAAATTAAAATTCTAATGGTTTGAATTAATTATTCGTGCCCGATACTATTCCTTGAATCTACCTACCTGCTCAGAGTTATTCACCTTGATTCTGTTTTTCGAATCTACCTTCTTTCCTTGTTGGATATATCCTTTTTAAAATATTGTCTATTTATATACTACATGGTTTAATAGAAAATTTTAGTGTTATAAATATTTTAGAAGTTATTAATTAAATAAAGCATATTTAAAGTAAATGATTATTGATTCATTAATAATATTTGAAAAGTATCTTGAGAAAAATTAATAAACTTATGAATTATGGATTTAATGTTTTCAAATAGCTTCTTTGTAAATATAAGTTATAATGTAAATAATTGTTTTCAAATAGTTTTCATATAATTATAAAGGTTATTTAAAACATATAAATGGTATTTATAAAGGAAGCAAGAAATTTTACAAATGGGTTTTTGAAAGATATTAAGGTATTAAAGATAATTGAATTGCAAACGAAGTTTCAAATGAATATTTCAGGTAAAATTATTTAATCCTGACTTTCAATCTACTCTACCTCTGGTTGTCCTATTCTCCTACCTCCTTCCTTTTCGGGGATGAAAAGTTTTGAGTGGGGGAGAGTGTAACGACCCAAAATTTTAGTGATTTTTATTTATTAAAGTAATTGAAATTTTGTGAATTTTTAAACAATTGAATTTGAAAATAAAATTTTATTATTTGGAATACGTCTATTTTAACATAGCAACTGGTAAATTTTTCATCTAATAATATTGAATTTTTTTTTATAATTTTATTTCAATTTAAATCAGTTAAAATTGATGATAATAAATTTATTTCAAAACCTGAATATTTTTCTATAGAAAATTTCTAAATCTTCTTCTGAGTCAGATGTCAACTTTCGTTTTTCCAAATTTGGACTTCTATTGCTCCATTTATCTTAATTCTGGTAGAATAGCAGCATTTCTGGTACCGATTATCGACTTTTGATCGGATGATCGTATCACTAATATCTGTATACCGTTTTGATCGTCTTGTCGTGCTGATCTCTGCGGTATATTTATTTCTGTATTTTGAGGTCCGGTAGGCGACGAAGACAATAAACTGTCCACCGTAGCGGTACCACATTTTGACTTTACGCTTTCCCTTGTTTTCAAATCTAATCGTGCATCCCAAGCAAATAATTTATTACTTCAGTAATTTGCACGAAATCAAGGGAATTGACTGTTACAAATAATTTACTGTTTCCCTATCCATTCAAATCTTACATCAGTTACAAATCTATAAATTTCTTTAAAATTTTCAGCTAAATCAATGTGTTACCGTTTACCCTTCTTTCACTTTATATTTGATTCTCTGCCTTTTTCATTGCTTCCTTGAGACAACTAAAACAGCTGTGCTTTTAATAACATCTGAATTCAAACTGTGGACCCTTGATATTCGCATCAATTAATATATATTTATATTACTTTAAAAAAATGTTGTTATCTTCTTTTCATCCTAATAGCCATCAATTATTAAACTTTTGATATTCTCTGACCACTGCCATTCGACCAATTCAAGATAATATTGTGGTTCGTTCGTTTTATTTCTTTGGTTTCGGTTCCATTGTTCCATTTATATTTATATTCATTACTCTTCCGGCTCACGTTTCGTTTCTCTCCCCTGACTCTATTTCAAATCACGATTTAGAACAGGCTGTTCTTTTCCTCATCTCGCCTCTCTCCTCCTTTCGCCAAACCCTGAAAAACCGAAACCCATTACCGATAACAGCTCCAATCCCCTCTCCATGCCCACATCACCTCCACCGCCTTTGCTACCTCTGCCCTACCCAATCACGGCCGACACCTCTGACTCTGTTCCGTGCTTCCCTTCCCATAGCCGAGCACTCTTCCTCTCTCCCCTTCCAATTGCCAAACCACATGTCCTTCACTGCTCGCTCCTTCCCCTCTTTAACTGACCCAATAACTCCTCCGCCATCCCACCTTCGCCGATCACCACTTTTCCTGTCCCCTCCCAGTCGAGCACGCTAATAGCTCCTTCAACCTGCCAAGCTCGGCCGAGTTTCCCTTTATTCCATGCTTTCTGATTTATTTGAGTTCAAAGGTCAGTTTATATATATTTTTGTTTACATATATTTTACGCTTTCTGATATATATTCATATTTTGTTGCTTTCAAATTTATATTTGTTTTATTTCATTTATACTACCTATATATTGTTACATATATATTACGTGTATATATATCATATTTTACATAAAAGAATATAGTTTATATATATATATATTCGCTTATATGAGTATAAAGTTTTACTGCATTCTATATATACAGTTGTTATAAAGCACTTATATACGTATATATGGTTTAGAGGTATTTATACATATTATATTTATAAATTAGTGTATATATTTAATTGTAAGTTATGAATTAAGTTGTCTGTATAGTTGTATAAGTAGATATAGGTATTTAAATTAGAGTGTATTGGGTTGGCCATAAGTATATTTATGTATTTGATAAATATATCTCGATTTTTCAAAATGTATAGATATGTATGTTATATTTACCAGCCTATATTTTGCTGCTGCTGCCACTCCATAAAGTATATATGTTTAGTTGGTATGAAAATTTTATAAATCTGTTGTCTGTTAAGTTATGTTCATGTGATTAGTTATATAACAGTGTTGTATAAATTTTGTTGCTATGCAAGTTATACATATTATGAAGTTAGGGAAGTATTTACTGGTTTATATCATTTACACATAGCAGGTTATATGCAATTTATATATGTTTTAAAATATATGAAATTTGGGGGGTAAATATTTGTTAGCAATATTGATTTTTGCTGTATATATATATATATATAGATATTAAGTGGGTTGCATTATTTATATTTATACTGGTATTCGATCTGGCAGTTATATATAATACTTGTTATATAAATAAGCTATGTATATATACATGGGTCTGGTTTCTTATAATAATATATATATTTATTTTATTTTGTGTGTTTAAATTGATTCTATAAATACTAAATTTGAATGTTGCGGTATAAATATAGTACTTTAAAATATATACATGATATGTTGGGTTGAAATGAATATAATATACAAGTATTGATTTTTAATATATTATGTATATATATAATGAGTTTAATAATTATGTTTTATTTAAACAATAATTTTGAAATATATATATATATATTTAATTTAATATGCATTTGAAATATTGAATATACTTTTATATAAATAGTTATATATAGATATATATATATATGAGTTCACTTACGCTATTTACCCTCATCGATTCCATTTTTGACTTGATTTCGTCAATTTCTATCTATCAGTTTGTCCGTCGAATTCGTGCCAATCTAGCGTTGCTTTGGATTTCTTAACTCATTCCATTGTCGAATCTCTCTAGCCTCGAAAGGTGAGCAATCACTCACGATTAACGTTCTTTTATTTATTAAATTCAATTTCAATTGAAACGGCAATTGAAATATTACTGCTGTTGTTAATTTCATTGCTGTATATATACTATTATTTGTATCTGTTCACCTATGACATATGACACCAATATCTAGTATTATATGCCTGTTATTACTATTATTTGTATCTGTTCACCTGTGACATCTGACACCCGTATCTGTTATTTATACTGATGATATATGCCTGTTGTTATATTTTATATTATCTGGTATCACTCTGCAAGTTCCCTGTTAGTATAGAATTCACTATGGGTTGAAATGATACATACCCGAACGGACTTTAGAATAGGAGAAAATCGTTATGGGTTGAAATGATAAACCCAAACGATTTTCATTTGAATTAAAATTGGAATTACGGGTCGAAATGATATCTACCCGTATATATTTAAAATTTCGGATTGAAATGATAAATATCCGTATCACTTAACCCTATGATAAATATATATACAGACACCGTTGGTCCATATATATAAATATTTTGAAAATGAATTCTATGGTTTTGGAAAGAAATATATGGTTTTAATAAATGTTGAGCCTTAAATTATTATATATATATGGGAATGATTGACTAAATAAATATAATATGGTTGAGTATTTAAATTTATGTTTCAAAATAGATTTCAGTAAAAATTTGAATAAGTTAAGGTTAGGAAGATAATTTGAATTTAGTAAAGAATTTTATTTAATTAAACCGATTTAAAACTTATTGAAATTGGGATTTAAGATATGATTTATAACTTGAGTTTGATTTGAATAATTTAATGAATATTTCTTGTTTAAATAAATTTAAGGAAATATTTAGTAAAAATGAAATTTAAGGCTAGTTAAATGATATTGAATTTATTAAGTGAATATTCCCTGATTAAATAATAATAAAGTAAAATCAAGAGCTATATGAAACCGTTAAATTTAACTTTGAAAATGTTGAATATTAAAGTTTTGAAATATATTGAAAATTTAAATGGTATATTTAGAACTGAATTGAATTGATGAATTGAGCTTTGAATAAAATTTGAATTTGGAATTTGAAGTTGATGTGAAGAAATTTGTGAGACTTGAGTAAATTATAAATACCTTATTTTTAAATTAATTAACCTATATATATATACTATTTTGGAAAATAGATATATTTGAAATGAAATGATATTTTGGTTTTTTTAAGTATAAATTAATTTGGAATGACCACGGTGTTATAGTGTATATTTCCACCTTGTAGATAGTTCCGTAGATCCTTAGAGGATGGTTATCCCAAACATCCTTTAAGTTACTTGTATTTCAGTTGATATTTCACTTGAGTTGGATTTATTAGTATAAGAATGTTAATCCTGACTCGAGTGTTTTGTTTTTGCTTTACGCTCGGGTCAGACCGAGTGATACAGCATTTGAGACTCACCCTTGGAGTTTGGAGCTTCCTTTGGAGATCCAACTATCGCCTCAGCTTTCAGCTCTTCTAGTTGATTTGTCCAGAGAAGTCATCTGTTGTACTGGAGACTTCACTGCATTTGAGATATTCTGTTGTATTTTATTTTTAACTCTGATGTTTATATAGCAGCTTCATGAACTACTATTTTATCTATTCCGCTGCGTATTATCGTATTACTCTGTGTCTGTGATTCTGTGATTGATTTATTTACTGTATATGATGAGTTTGCCAAATTTAAATAACAATCTGATATTTTGAATTATTCAAGTCCGACATGTGTGGATTTATTGTCGATTTGAATGGTCCAAAATAGCGGGTCGTTACAAAAATTATTTCATTTACCCTATTCAAAACAATACCATGTCGAATTGTTTTGTTCAAGTGTTTAGAGATCCCTATAAATAACGTTAGTTAATCGTATTGACCAAAATCCATAAGCCACTCACCAAATCAACCAACATAATATAAAACATTTTTATACCACTAACAAATACGCGCTCATATGGACACACAGACACAGACACACACACACACACTCAAACTCATTCTAGGGTGCTACTGACCCTATCTCTAATGAGTACCCCATCAAAGCCAAGGTTCTCGCTTAACCTTCAGCTTTGATACCAAGTGTAACGATCGAGATTTTCGACTCTCGAAAATTGACACTAATACGTCCATTGTATTGTGTGTCGAGCAATCTAATGCCGAGAAACCCGAAGGTTAGGGAATAGAAAATGGAAAAAAGATAGGAAGAAAACTAGACAACACAGAATCTCACAACGGAATGAATAATCTATAATATACAACAAATCTTACACAAAAGCAAAACTGCAATATTTATATATACAGACATCAATCAGAGTATACTAACTTATTTCAGCTCGGACAGCTATAACAACCTATCCTTAAAATTGCTGATAATTACAACAACGGATACATCAAAAAAATAACCATCTATGTGAATACGTCTCTAGGCCTCCAGCTCATCTCCTGAAGCTCCAAAGCAACCAACTAAAATCTATAAATATGCTCGGTCTGACCTGAGCATTATAATAAAATAACACCCAAGTCAGTTTGGAAAACCGGCGTGAGAAAACACACCCAACTGGATTTTAAAGTTATAGAAAATCATTTGATAATCAAAATTATCTCGTAAGACCACGCCGCACATAAACACAGACGGGTTTTCACCTTACGATAACCAAAAGCTTCTATATAGAAAATCCATTCATATTATAATAGTGTTTAAAGTTAAAAATAGTAATAATCAAGTAGCTATGATGCTCGTGAGTGTACATCACAACAATACTAGGTATATAATCGAAAAATTGATAAGGGTCATCCACTAATTGTGTAGGATTCCATGGAGGCGCCCTCAGTACTTCGAGAACGGTCCTCCTGCACAAAGATCAGAGATATCCTTCAGAAGCAGCATACATCCTTAGTGATGTACCATAGGAAGAACATAGCTGGTCTCGCTAAGACCGAATGCATCACCCCATGCATGCATAACAACTGTAAGTAATATCTAGGAGGAGCCGACTGCACCCTATAGGTTTGTCAACCCTATTGATCATGCCTCTTATCTCTGGTTTTTGCCATTACCGCTGATGAGGCTACGTGCGGCGTCTAACTCACGCACTGCCACTAAATAGATTACAGAATCCCACATGGATTCCCACACCCCAACGGGTCTTGGAACCACACATGGATTCCAATATTTCAATATATGTCACGAAACTCCTCCGTAGAACTGTATATGGTTTCGGACTGGCTACAAGCGTTGAGCCATCTCTTACGAGTACACTCTTCCATTTCCCTGGTGCCCCAAAATCCAATCATCGATTTTCTGAAATGCCCAATAACGGTTCTTTAGGAAATAATCAGACAATACACAAGAACGGGAATCACACCCTAACTGTTTAAGTGGACGGATATCCTCATCATTTGTCCTAGAAGAACGAAATGAGTTTATCAGTATAGCACCACCGACGATAAATGTACTATAAAATTCCCGTGTTTCTCCTAGATATTTCCCGAGTTAAAATCCTTCGGTGTTAAGCAGGGAATATTTCTGTACCATCAAAGTTAAGAAGGATTATATATTTAGGCCAAGGTTTGATAGTCGGTTGTTTAACTATCAACAAACACACATACAAACAAAGATTTATTCCATAAGTGAAAACAACATCGGTAAAGCACATAAGCAACCACCGGCCTCCTTTTTATAAATCTTTCATTCTTTTTAAAAACACTTTGTAAATTACTTGTACAAAAATACTTTTACAAAGGTATATCCCTCAATCCCTATATTTTCAATACTTAGAAAATATCCATATACTTATCTCAACGGTACAAGTGTATACACAAAATTGAGAAAGATTTTTTTTATTCGATTCTCAAATCATTTATAAACTCTTTACAATTCTCCAAAACCATTTATAAACCATTTTATAAATTCCCAAAAAAACCGTTTATAATCCCTTTATAAAAATTCAATCACTTATAAACTCTTTGTACATTTCAAAAATCATTTATAAACCCTTTATAAATCCATAAAAACCATTTATAAAACTCCTTTTATAAATCTATAAACCCATTTCTAAAATTCATTTATAAATATCTAACCATTTTAAAACTCTTTAACGTTGTAAATAACCTTCCCTTAAGTCTTCAAACTATTTTATAATTTCCTTTATAAAATCCAAATCTTTCAACTCTATTTATGGGTCTCGGAAACATTTACAAATAATTAAAAAACCTTTTACTTCAAAACATCATTATGTAATAATAATTATCAACAATAAACATTATAAATAGATGAAAATTATTAACTTTAAAACATCTTAAAATAATAATTAACCTTTCAAAATATTAACATTTTGATAAATTATTTAAAGCAATATTAACCATAAACAAATAACTTTAAACAATACTAATATAATTAAATAACCTTAAAATAATATTACTATAATTAAATAACTTTAAAACAATATTAATATAATTAAATAACTTTAAAATAATATTACTATAATTAAATAACTTTAAACAATTTTAATATAATTAAGTAACTTTAAAACAATATTAATATAATTAAATAACTTTAAAATAATATTACTATAATTAAATAACTTTAAAACAATATTGATATAACTAAATAACTTTAAACAAATATTAATTTAAATAGATAATCTTTAAAACAAAATATTTCTAAAAACCCAATTTTGGATTTATTTATCATTTCCTGTCTCAAAAACCAATTCCAACTCAATGGCAATTTATAGTATTTCAAAATACTAATTCAAGGCCAATAGCCACCCAACCCTTAACTAATGTCAATGTTAGTTTTTTTCTATCACTGCAGGGTTTTTGTTTTCCAAACATATAACAATGTTATAACCATGGTGTCCACAATCAGGTTCATTATTCAATAATCCATATAAAAGAAATATTATTGAAACAATTCAACAATAGCGAGGAATCCCGTTGGATCCCTCCAACCCGTCCCCCTGCATCACAGCTTACATATGCTAGCACATATATATGTAAATAAAATCAACATTTATGAGGAATCCTGTTGGATCCCTTCGACTTGTTTTCCCTGCATCACAAACATTATATAACCGTAAATATAAATCAACCGCTTCGAGGCGGGATTCGTATACAAAGGGCCATCCGTTCTTACATGGGAACGTAATAGGATCTCATTCGCTCCAAGAGCAGGAATATATCCAAACCAACTAATATAAACTAGTAAATCATCCAAACAATCATTCAACAATTTTTATCAACTATATATCATACTAGTTAACCAAAAAGGTGGGTTTAACTCACCGAAATTATCTGTTGTCGCCGAGGTGTTTCGGTTTCGAACTAAAACCGAATGACGTCCGATTTTAGCCCAAATTTTAACAATCTCCAGATCCAACCAAAACACTTTCATTGTGAAGATCTCGACGACACACAAAACGGCGTTCAAATCCGACCTTGTATGAGTGAGATACGAAATTGATAAGTTATCGACAATTTAAATTAAAATCAAAACAACTTATATATATTTATAATTTTGCCCCACTACCTTTCTTCTTCCTCTTCATATCGCCTGTACACGCTTATGTCCCTAAACCCAAAACAAATGTGCACGGTCATGAGGTGATACAGAGCATTTGTTGATGAAATCCAAAATCGATCGCGCCGTTGAACTTCTCTCAGCGAACCTGACTTGACCGAACCAAACATCATGCCCAAAGGCCACCCCCAAGTCGTGACCTGCTGTATCGATGCGACCGTGCACAGTGCACGCACGACCTACTTCGGTGCGAAACTCGACCAAACTTCGTTTATGGCTTCTCTCCAACCCTATGAACTCAATTCCACACTCAAAACGAGCTAAAATCGCCTAATCCAACACAAATTTCAACCCTTGCTACTGCCCATGAATGGCCTCCCCCAAACCATGATCGAACATCACTAAAGCAAGCCCAGACGAAGCTAATCACCATGCAAATTCAAATATAATTTTTTTCATGATTTATTGTTGAGTATATGTTTGGTTATTGATTTTTAAACTTTGAATTCAAAATGGGAAAGCTAATTTTGTTGAACAGACAATGTTTATATAGAATGAGGGGGTATGGGATAGGCATGGGTCTGAAAAGATGGGGTATGGGCTAATGGTAAGGCAACAATGGTGGGTATGTATGCATATATATTATTATTTTAATTTTTAAAATATTCAACAAAACATACCAGAAAATCTTGAACTCCAAACGAGGTGTGCCACCTGGCGTTTTATATGTTATACCCCTATTCCGAATTCAATGGAACTAGTCTCGAGGCCTAATTCGATCGTTTGCAAAAGATAAGCTTTTAGACCCAGTTATTATATTAAATTTCTAATATTAAATTCAACGCGTTTTGATCTCGCACGACTGAACGATATGTCCAATTGTCATGAAATTAGTTATCATAAATTAATATACGATTATGAATCCAATGAAACAAGTTTCGTCGAAATCCGAGATAGTGTCCCGGAAGGCTATTTTTATACATTAATTAAAACGAATTATTTTAAATACCAAATTAACCAGTTTTAATTTAACATTAAAAGTTTTATTATCTTCATTCTTATTAAAAAGAATTTAAATCAACTTTCGAAATCATTTTTTATCCATATTTAATTCAGGATTTAATTATTTAAACAATCCCAAATATTAAACTAACAAATTAATTATCAAATAAATCGCTATATTTTTGAAATTCAAGTTATTTAACTTATAAAAATAACTTTTCCATATTTAAAATCGATTTAATTTCCAAATTAAAATGACTACAATTATGGGTCGTCACATGATCACCCCTTGGTTAATGGACCCCGAAGCATACAAATGAGAGATAATATCGACTCTAGATAGGGATGATCATACCCTAATGGGAGCGACCCACTTAGCCCGGCTGCATCTCCACTATTTTAGTCATTCCCGATCGATGAGGCTTGAGGCTACGTTTTACCTTTTATATAGCACTTCCCACTTGGAATGCTAACACTGCCCTCCAGGCAGCAATGCAATACCAGCATTCATCCGTACAAGTTGTTCATGATATGAACAAACCGAAGGCACTACTTCTTCTACACCCATTTTGGAATCACCCTCGGGGTTAGTAGTAAATAGCCCTTGCACTTCAAAAATCTAGCTTCGATTCCATACTAGATGTCTTCAGTTTGAAACGCTTGAGTTGGATAGAAGTGGTTTTCGGATAACATACCCGATCCCGGTCTCTTCGAAACAACTTTCGGTAATTTCCGATAAACTCAACCCCGGTTCTTTAGGAAATAAACAGTCAAAGATAAAACGAGAGATCAACTCTTAACCGTTAGTGGACGAATTCCTTACCATTTATCCTAAGAGAACAAAACGAGATTTATACGCACAGTACATCATCATCATCAGAGATGACTATGCCATACAACTTAAGTGTTTCTCCTAGATATTTCTAAAGTTACGTTTTGGGTCCATATTTGATAGTTAGTTATTTAACTATCAAATAAAAAAATGACAACCAATTCCATTTGAGATTTATTTATCCATAACAACCACTAGCCTCAATACAAATCTTTATTTAATAAATCTCTTTTCAAAACGTTTGTCTAAACATTCATATACTTATATCTCTGACATAACTATACTCATAAAGCATTTGCGAATAACTTCTTACTTCCAAATCTTGTTAAAAAGGATTAAACAAATGTTGTTTAAATTGGAGGTAAGGACAACCATAACACTATCCCCTCGGTGTTAAGTCTGGAACGGATGTTCCATGCTACCATTTTTAAAAGGTCAGTTTAGAGAAACCCGGATCTCAAATTCTTTTTATACTTCTTTCGATAAATCCTCTTTAATCAAATCTATTTCATTCATGAAATCTCTTTTACTTGAATCCAAATCCATTTCAATGTACTTTCCAACTTCCCAAATTCATTTATAAAACCCCTTATAAATATTCAAAATCATTTATAATAATTGCTTTTATAAATATCCAAATTTTTTATATAAATTTCTTACAAATATACAAACCTTTTTATAACTCCCTTTATGAATATCCAAGCCATTTTCTAAATCTTCTTTTATAAATACCCCAAAATCATTTATAAAACTTCTTTATAAACCCTTCCTATTTAAACAACTTCCTAAATAAACTTAAATCAAATTTGTTTCCTTTAATAAGCAAATCGATTTTATAAATCTCCCTTTATTTATGAAATATTCTTTGCTTAAAAACTCAAATCCATTTGCCCATAACACTTTATAAATTTACATATTCCTTTAAATATCTTGTTCAAAATGCAATTACTTTGAAACCATTTCAAAAAACAAAATGAAATATTTATCTTCACAAAATCAAACAGAGGCTTAGCAACCACAATAGTGCTTTTAATTTGATTTTACTAATCCAGTTTAACATGACACCACAAAACAACAGGTATATAAGGGATAAACACATAACACTCAATCAACTTAAGTAAATGTCCAAGTTAAATGTAATAGCAGAATGGTATTTTTTTCTGCTAATTGATGTTAATTAGTTTTCCTAATTATATGGGGCTACTTAAGGGTGAGCGACACAGAAATCCCTTGATTTAAAACAAATTTGAAAGAAACGGTTTAAAACAAAACTGAGAACTTAAACTCAAAGCGATTTCAAAATAAATTAAAATCCTTATAAATGAGAATCAAGTCCTTGTTAAATAGTAATTAAACTCTAATTATAGGTAATTAAACCTTATTAAAACATAATTAACATTAATCAAAGATTAATTAAATAAAACCCCTTTTTAAAATAATAATTAATTAATAATTATTTTAAATAAATAAATAACTAATCCTTAATTAATAATTAAATAATAATTAACTTTAACAAATCATGATTAACTTAATTAATTAACACTATAAGTTTAAATTCCATTATCAACAAATGATTAAGTACTAATTACCTTTATTAATTAATTAATCAATTAAATAATCATTAAATAAATTATTAAATTATTAAATAATTGTTCTACAATTACTAAATTGAAATCAGAAAACATTTTCAAAAAGATTTCTAAGTGAAAACAAGTTTAGATTAGAAAAATAGTTAGATTTTCTAAACTGCGCGTATAATGATTATTGCTATACGGACTTGTAGTTTCAAAAACTTGAAATTTCCCTTTTCTAACTTTTAAAACTTTCCTTTTGAACTTTTATCCTCTTTGAAACATGAAGATATCGAAAGCGGATTTCTACATCGCTTTTGGTTAGCGAATCGGTACCTTTGTGTCATGAACCCACATACAACAAATACAATATTCGATCACAATACCACATCATAACATTATAGAACAATCGTAAGCAAGAATATTACTTCACAATTACTAACCAACTTTTTCAATATTCAAGGTATAATCTTTATCGCCTACTCAAACTTCGGCATAAGCAATCAACACCAAATCAACATATATGCATGCATACACAACATGTAACATTACCACATACTTATGCAACATTTTAACTCATAAATTTTACAACTTTAAAAGGTTAGTAACTTGAGTTTTAAAAACACGAACTTTACTCACCAAACTTTCACTAAATCAAACTAAACTTGCTCTCAACTTAGTTCACTTGCTCCTAACTCAACAAAGTGAAGATGTGGACACTTGGAAGGCTAAATGGGTTCGGCCATGCATGTGCTTGGGTTCGACCATGGATGTTTGTGGAGGGTGTGGACTTGTACTTTGGAAGAAAGGTGTTGTAGTGTATGTAAAATTGGTTTAGTGGACTAAAAAGGAGAATTTGAGTAAAAAGAAGTGATTTTTCTTACTTTATAATTTATGAAGAGAAGCCATGGATGTATTTTCTCAAGCTCTTAGGAATTTTAGAAATGAATATGGAGACTATAAAATGAAAATTATGAAATGGAAGGAGTATTTATAGGCTTAGGAAAATATTTTAAAAATATAAAGAGGTTATAATTAAATATACACACCTACATGCACCTCCATCTCCCTCCCACCATAGAACACATCCTCCCCCCTTTTCATGCCTTGAATCATGCTAGAGCCTCCATGTGTGTGTACTAAAGATATGGAGATGTTTTGTTTACTTATAAGTGTGTTTATATGTATGTATATATATATATATGCCTTTTATAACATAATTTGTCACAGCCATGATTAGTAATAAATATATATAAGTTAATATACATAAGTATGCTTAATTGATACTAATACTAACATATATAAAATGTGTGCATGTTTCACTAAGCGTGCACAACTTTTCTTACGACTTTCGGGTGTCGAAAAGTCAAAATTTTGAAAAACGTTCTTCAGTCACATTTTCTATTTTTATTTGAACTATCTATATTGGTAAAAAAATTTAAAAACTATTTTATCATCATTATTAAATAATTAAAATAGGATTATTTGCTAATAAAAATCCATTTATTGATTACATAAAATATATTTAAATAGCCTATTTCAAAGTGGCAAAATCCTGGGTCGTTACAAGTCTACTTTATCATCATTTATTATTATTTAAAAGAGTTATATTTTAATTATAAAACCTATTATTTGAATATTTAAAACTTATTAAATATTCACAAATCAAAGTGGTAAAATTCCGGATCGTTACACTCTTCCCCCTTAAAAGAATTTCGTCCCCAAAATTGTACCACACCCTAATTCCCAAAAACGCTTAAACTATTCATCAGTTTGTATGATGTACATAGATCATTTCTATGTAAAATCTGATTTGATCATTCATTCGAAAACACAGAACTTCACTTTCAAACTAGTATTACTCACCCGACTCTCTAGTGTGGACTTTGATCGGGCCTCTTAATTAGAAACCTCTGTTCTCCTTGCACAACCATAAACTATGATAGACAACTTTGGTTCCATATAAGAACCCTCACTAATGCTCGCGTCAAAAATCAAGTGATAAATCCTTACTCGAAATGGTGTAAAACACCTCCAGTCATATACTCGAATCTAGGATCGAGAACTTGTGAGAAGGAGAAATGATCCTCATACAACCTACGTACTGATCTAACGATTATTACTATCTAAATACTTTCTACCCTTCCCCCATGCTTCATAAGAATCAATTTTTAAATTTATTTACTTATATAATACTCTATTACATTCTAAAAGTTTATACAAACATCTTATTATTAATTCTATTTACTTCTAACTATTAGATGCATACAAAAAATAATTTGGGTCTTGAAACTAAGTCGACCAAATCAACCTCTTTACCTTAATTGGTCTGGAAAGTAGCTAAGAAGAGTAGGATGCTGTTATCCAAACTCCATCCAAGATTCTACTTTTTCTTAGACTCTACTAAGATAAAAATGTCTATTAGCTAGCCTAATAACATCAAATAATTCTTCACATCCCGGGTGTTAAAATCAAAAGACACGGTTTAAATAAATAAAGTTTATAAAATCCCCTTATTAAGTCTAACCAAATTAAAACTTCATTTATTTATCCATCTTCAAAATATCTTTTAATTTTGAAAACACTTCCTTTGAAGGGATCCAAGAAAACAATACCCGGGTTTTATTTCAAAAACCTTTTGAATACATACATATAGCTCCAAAACGATGTCATGGAACTAGGTGCTACTAAATAGTACCATATACCACTTTACTAAGAAGGGCAATACTCAAGATAAGTGTTTGCATTCCGAACACATCTCTTACCTATTTTTAGTCATTTTCGAGACACTCGAACTAGTTAATAAAAAATATTTTTTCTTTTTCTAAATATCTTCTTGAAACAATACTATTTATAGATAAATAGTTTTTAACAAAATAGTCCACTTGCTTTGGATTCATTCGGATTTGAACTTGTTTCGATTCGTACAATGACAAAGAGAATAATTTACCAAGTGCGCTATACTATCTGCCTAAGCAAACATTCTATTGTCACTTAGAAGATTATTCTGATCATCATAAAACAGATCAAAACTTATTCCCGAACTGTCCAAAGAAAACCTTACTCTCAAACTTTATTTTGAATATTTATATCTTAAAATACCTTTAAGAAAGATTACTACTATTTTCCAAAATCATTTGGAATTTATCAAAGCCATTGGGATTTAACATTCTCGAAATCTTTTTCATTTTTAAAACACATTTAATAGTTCTAATTTGTAAAATCGTCTCTCTTAATTCATTTTATAAAACTATCTGAAGATTTCCTGTTAATAAACATGTTTATTAAAATTAAATTTATAACCCTACATATCGTCAAATGCCTTATGGTCAAATTGTGAAACTTAATTCACAAGGTGTTCGATTCAATGTTCTTATAAATTCTATCTACCCAACTGTCACGACCCACTTTTCCATACAGTTCGAACTGACAATTTACCACACATGTCCAGTCCAAATTGAACAAAAAGGCAGATAGTAAGAAAAAGAAAGTAGAAAGAAGGTAGAAAGAAGATAGAAAGAAAACCAAACAACACAGAATCTCACAGCGGAAACGAATAATCTATAATATAGAACAGATCATTACAAAAAACCAAACTGTAATACATATACAGACATCAATCAGAATATACTAACCTATTCAGCATAGACAATTATAATACCCTGTCCTCACAATTGCTGATAAACACAAATATAATGCAACGGAAAAATAATCATCTACGTGACTACATATCTAGGCCTCCAGCTCCTTCCCCGAAGCTCCAATTATCCATCTAAACCTGAAAATATGCTCGGTCTGACCCGAGCATTTAGGAAAAACCACGCCGGGGTCAGTCTGGTAAAACCAGTGTGAGAATTTAAATCACAAGGAATTTTATTCATAATAACTTTCAAAATCCCTTTTAAAATCAAAGGTATCCCGTAAGACCACGCCACACATAAACACGACGGGTTTTTCCCTTACGGTAACCAAAACCTTTTATAGAAAATCCAATGATATTATAATAGGGTCAAGTACAAATACTTATTCAAATATCCAAAATTGTTACATTAATTAAATTCCAGCATACTAGGCTCTACAACTAAAACCTTAATGGTTCGTATTAGAGAATGGATTTCCGTACAATGACTAGGCACCACCTATCACAGTACACCTCTAGAAAAATGTACCGAGGACTTCGCTGGGATCCCCTACAACAGAAGACCAGCCTACCCCTAACCTGGATAGTACCGAATATGCTATCATCCCAGGTGTTTCCACCCTTATCGAGCTCTTCCCATACACCGTATTTATAATATCTAATGGTATCTAGAAAGGTGATAAACATACCCTAATTGGGTGCGACCCACTTAGCCTGGCTGCATCTCCCCTGATTTTCAGTCATTCCGGTTGATGAGGCTTGAGGCTACGATTACCTTTTTAGGAGTTTATACTTGGAATGCTCATTGTCCTCCAATGACAATGTGCTGAAAGCATTCATCCATACAAGTCCATTCTGGGTCTGAACGAAACCTAAGGCACTATTCCTACTACATTCATTTTGGAATCATCCCCAGGATTAGTAGCGATTAGCCCTTGCACTTCAATGCTCCATCTTCGATTCCATGCTTTTTACTTCGAAAATCTATTCGTTGGATCGAAGTGGTTTTCGGATAACTTATCTGATCCCGGTCTCTTCGAAATACCGTTCAATATTTCCGGTAAACTCAACCCCAGTTCTTTAGGAAGTAAACAGACAAAAATAAGATCGGAGATCGCCTCCTAACCGTTAGTGGATGGATTTCCTTATCATCGTCCTAGAAGAACGAAATGAGTTTATACGTACAGTATAACACCTCGAACGGTAACTGTACCATATAATTCTCATGTTTCCCCTAGATATTTCCAAAGTTACATTTTGGTCCAGATTTGATAGTCGGTTATTTAACTATCAAATAAACAATCATTCAATCAAAGATTTCATTTCCCACCGAAATAACTAAGCCTTATTTAATTTAAAATTTAATAAATTAAATCTCTTTACCAAAAGGTATATATTTATCTCACCGGAATAAGTATATTCTCAAACCATTCCCTTTAAAAATATTTGAAAAAACTTTTAAAATAAATATGGAAAGCACCATGCAGTATCAACCATAGATTCACAGCTCAATGATTACGACTCTATCCTAGAGAAATCCAAACTTAACTTAGGCAATCTCCGCCTCCTGATTTCCGCCAGGAAAGTATACCTTTACTTTCCGAAAACTTTATTTAATAATTATTTCAAAATAATACTTATAAAGTTTCTATATAAATTTTCCAAGTTTAATTTAGGAAAATACTCTTTTATAACAGTTTACTATATAATATATTACTTTTAAAACATTATTAATATTTGAACAAATTATCTTTGAAATAATAATACTTTAATACTAATTAACTCTTAAATAAGAATTAACTTTTTAATCCAACTACTGCAAAATAACCTTAAATAAATAAATAAAATTTAAATTTTTTAAATAATTGAATAAATTTGAAAAATAATTAAATAACTTTTTGAGAATCACAAAATACTTAACCTTAAATCATTATTAAATAATAATTAATTATCTTCAAAATATCATTAATGAATAATAATCGTCCTTAAAATAATTTTGGTTCAAAGGTCAACTTCCAAATCGGAAAAAAGGCTTATTAATTTCAATGGTACTTAATCAAGTTACCATTCATTCCATAACAATTCAGAATAACAGATACAGATATTCACATCAATCTATTTTTAACAATTAATTCAACATCATATTGCCCAATATAATTATCAGGATAGTAAATAGATGTCCGTACAAATATAATAGCAGAACAGGGTTTTGTTTCTCCTAGTCAATGTCCAAAAACACACATATTCAGTAATGATGGCAGAACGGTGATTTATTCTGCCAACAGGGGTCCAATTCGATACAATTAGCGGAACGGTGTTTTATTCCGCTAAACAGATGTCAAACATCGTTATTAACTTAAGTTAACTCATCGTTATTTTTATCTGGACAAATAACTTCAATAGACAGGTCATATAAATTTAAACGACGATATATGTTTTAAATCGGTAATTAAAATCTATCCACTTTAAATTGCTTAAAATTTCCACTTGCTTAATCTCGACAACAAATCACATGACGGCGTAGTGTCCTTCGATACGAACTTATTGCAAAAAGTTTCACTTCAAACGGAGTTACGGTTTGCTAGAAACTAAATTTTAAAGTGTTCAAACCCTTTTTAAAATAACATTTTATTTATATTCTCTTTTTTCCCCACCCTCCACCTCCTTTGGGCCGAAGCCCAAACCCAACACACCCAAAACCCGCTTCATCTTTTCTTCCCCAAATCAAGAATGCCTGAAGCCAAACAACCCACCCTTGTGCATGGCAAAACGTGCACCCATGCATATGCATGAATGCTACTAACCTCGAACGACCAACCCAATACAATACACTCGCGTCTCTCCCCAAGCTCGACCACCTCCACCCCACAGCTCCACCTCCGATCGTCCATAGCCAAATCCGACCTCTGATAAAAATCAATAATCCTACAAGCGTCACAAAATCACCTCGTCCCAACACACTACCAACCTTTAGGACATGTTGCCACCACCGATGAATCCGCCTACCTCCACGTCATCTTCCAGCAACCACCGGTCACGCTCGACGCCGCCGTTCACCATCGGATGTCAAAGGACAGAACCCAACAAAAACACACCCTTAAACCCTAAAATCACCACACGACCTCAAATCAAACCCTTAATCGAAAATTTGCCATGGTAAATCTCTTCCCCACGCCCCCATGCCCCTCCTTGGCCAAACCACACCTCCTCTCGTCGACCCAATCGCCGGAAATTAATTTTTTAGTGAAAACCGATCATCTTCGAATTACACACAACTTAGGCTATTAAAAATCATAAATTCTTCACTAAAAATTCAATTTTCCAACCACAATCATGATTTCATAACCGATTCAATGTTTTAAACATGTCAAATTTTGTCAAAACTTTGTTTGTTTACTGTATTTTTGAAATTTCTCACAATATACAAAACAAACTAGCTTCAAACTATTTTTAATGAAAACTACACTCAAAAACAAATAGTTTACTAGTTCACACCATTTACAAATTCAAACTGGAATGGAAGATATTGATTTTTAAAAGCTAAGCATATGTAGGTTTACTCTGTTTATACATGATAGGGAGATGATTTAAAACATTCCCAGGCTTTTCAAAATTTAAATCCTCACCTTGAACATTGTTGAGATCTTTAAAAACTTCCAGTTAAACTTTAGTCTTTTATTTGAATGTCTTGAAAAAACTTGTTTGCTTGGCTTTTGAATTTGGAAGAACAATTGCTTCTCTTTTCCTTTTTTACTTACAGAGCAGGTTATTAATTTATTTTTGTTTACAGGCTTTAAAACACTGAAGCTAACACACACAAGCCTATATATACATGTTCATATAAAAGAAATGATGATGTATACGTACAATATTTTAGGCCAAAGAAGGATTTGATTTGCTGTACAATGTTTTGATGGATTGACATGATCTGGCTTTGACATGAAGTTGGAGTTTGAAAAGAGGTTAAAATAAATGTTTTTAGTCTTTCTCTTTTTAGACCAGACAATGTATATTCTCCTTCATCAATTTTTACTGTTCCCATTTTTGCTTGTAATTTTTTTATGTTTTACCTTTCTTTATACTTCCATTGATCCCATACATGCTTTCATATATACATTGAAAGCCATTTGTAAAGTGTTATTAAATAAAACAAATTTTAAATCTTCTTATTCATATACTTGTATAATTTTTAAGTTTTACCTTTTCTAACTGGAAAGTTTACTTTTGGTTGTATGTATATATATATATATATATATTTTCTTTCTTTGTTATTCATTTTTTTTAAATTTAAAAATAACTTGAATAAATAAAAGTTTGCTATGCATGAAAATAACATTTTTGTTAAAACGCTATGTTGTAAAAGATTTCCTTTTTAAATGATTTTATTTCTCATTCCCATCATAATTAGATTTCATATAATTTTATTATATATATTTACTTCTTTTTCACTTTCCAATATATATTATTTTTAAGATACAATATTTACTTGTTTATAAGTACTATATTTTTCTTTTTGAACTTATATATATATATACACACATTCTCCTTTCTTAACTAATATGTATATACATAAGAAAATCCCAAATTTTAAAACTCTTTCTATTTATACAACAATATATTTCATAGGCTATATTCATTTCTATTTATAATATATTATTTCTTACTCATTTTTATTTGCTATGAATTTGTTTTCAATTTATATATATAAATTCTGTTGTTATGATTATATAAGAAATTCCAAAATAGATCAATTTTCTATTTTATAATTAAAATCTGGAAAATTCAAATATTATCTTGGTTTAAAACTATTTACTATTACCAATTATCATTTAACAAGGGTTTTATTTTGATTAAAAGATCGTATTATTGAATATTAAAAATTAATATTCAAACTCAAGACGACAAAAATTCCGGGTCGTTACACCAACCCATGATGGAAAAAGGAAAGTGAAAATAAGGGACACATTTCTAGAATTAAACTTAATACACAAAACATCCTCCTTAAAAAAGATATAAATTACATCCCTATTTTCAAATACTATAATTTTCTTCCCTACAATGCCCCTCTCTTCCAGTGCAGCAACGTTGATTCTTCATATGTGGATTATACGCAATAGTTGCAGAAATGTTTGCAATTATATAGTATGACTGCAAACAATTCAACAACTATATGCAATAATTGCAGAAATGTCTGCAATTATATGCAATAGTTGCAGAAATGTCTGCAATTATATGCAATAGTTGCACTTTTCTATGATAACTTGGAATAATTGCAGAGTTTTCTACAATTATTCGATATAATTGCATAAAGGTATGCACTTATATGGAATAATTGCATAAAAATATGCAATTATTTCATATTATTGCATTAAAGTCTGCAATTATATGGAATAATTGCTGACATTTGAAGAAAAATCGATGATGTCCAAAATTTGCAGAATTTTCAGCAAATATATTGAATAATTGCACACTTGCTGCAAATATGATTTTTTTGGTATTAATAATGGATCTTATTTTAAAGATCATAATTTTTTTGATTTTTTTGTGAAAACGGTATGTTGATCCGATGTTTATACAGAAAGTTATACGCGTTTGAAATGTTAAAAATGTAAATGGTATTAGGGTCTTTTTGCGCACGTGAATTTGAAAACAGGGACCAGAAATGTAGGTTTAGTTTGGGAAGGATGTTTTCTCTATTTTGAAACTTAGTAGAGATTTGAGCCAAACTGACCCAAAAGGAAATCTATTATTAAATCTAACAATAGTCAATGCTCAAAACTGGATGAGCATGACTAGTTAAACCCTAAATGCTAATAATTTAAATATTATTAACTCTTAAACCATTCTCCTCATAGTTAACTACATAGATTTTGAAAATCATCCTTCTTTATATATAGAAAATATATTCCTAGGTAAAATTATTTCATTTACCAATTTAAAAAATATATTATATCTATTTAACTTATTTAAGTGTTTAGAAATCCTTATCGATAACGTTGATTAGGCGCATTAACCAGAATCCTTAAGCCACTCAACAGGTCAAACAAAAAAATATAAAACATTTTTTTTCACTAACAAATACGCACTCATATATATATTACACTCAGACTCATTATAGGGCACTACTGACCCTATCTATAATGAGTTTACCCCTCCAAAGCCTAGGTGTTCACTCAACCTAAGCTCTGGTACTAAATGTAATGAACCGCCTTTCTTACTTTGATAGACGAGTCATTAAGGGTAAAAGAAAAAGAAAGATTAGATAGAAGAGAAGAAACTAACAACACATAATCTCACAACGCAACAAAACAATATATATTACTCAACATAATATATTACAAAGTCATTTCAAAAATGTTACATCAGAGTCATTCTAATAAAAATTCTAGCCTAGGGCAGTTATAATAGCCTGTCCCTACCTAATAGATACAATATACATATAATACAGCGGAAAATAAGTTGATAACTAGCTATCGATGAAGCCACCTGCTCTAAGATCCTCCAAGATGAATCTGTGGAAAAACCTGAACTACACTGTTGCCCATTCAAATTCAAAAGTTTAGGAAAAGGGAAAATAAACTCCGGGTCATACATGGGTCTAGTGTGAGTAAAGCATAAGTCTTTAATTTTATAAAAACCTTTAAATCAAAGGCCTCTCGTAAGACCACGCCGTACATAAACTCGGATGGGTTTTTACCTTACGATAACCAAAACATTTGTATATAAAATCCAGTGATATTATAATAATGTCTAGGGTTTTCAAGTAAGTAATTAACATAGCCGAAATTGTTACATTAATTAAATTCCAGCATAATAGGTATACAATTAAGACCGAAGACACTTATTGGGAAATGGATTTTGTAACGACCCAGAATTTCCATCATTTGAAATTTGAATATTTAATTAATTTTAAATATTAATAACTAAGATTTGGAAGTCGAATTAATTTAATTTCGATATAGTGATTTAATTGGGCGAGTAAATTATTAATTTAATACCTGAAATTGGGTAAATAATTGAAATCTGAATTAAATGTGATTAAAAATGATTTATAAAGTTATATTAAATCATATTGGAGTTAAAATGATATTATAGAACTTTTAAAATTGAATTAAAAGTTAATATGTGAAATTTGAATATTTTAATATTTAATTGATGACAAAAAATGACCATTTTTCAAACGGTCTCGGATTTCGACGAAACCAGTTTTCATCGGATCCGTAATGTGATATTATTGTAAGATTTCAATTTTCGTAGCAATCGAAGTTGTCGTTTGTCCAGGGCAAGCCGAAACACATCGAAATCGGTTTAAATCGATTTGATTTAAATTGATCGTTTATTTCCATAACTCTCACATATGATCGAATTAGCTCCCGAAACACGTTCCATTATGTTCGGAACGTGGGGTAAACCTTAGAAACGCCAGTCGACGTGCTCGATTTGGAGTTCGAAAATTTTCGGAGTGAATAGTGTTTGACAATTTCGTATAAAAGGACGTTATCTTCATTCATTTTCACAAACCCTAATATCGAAACCCTGGCCGCCACTCTATCATTTCAATGGCCATAAATCAATAATCTTCTCTCTTGATTTACTCTCAATCCATCGATTTTTACAAAGAACTTTCTACTAGGAAATTAAAGAGTGTAGTGTAATCTATATATCCAACGGTTATTATGGGATATAGCGTTGTGGTTTGTCGGCAATTTGCGGTTGAACGTGCAACGTTCAAGCACGTTTTTCATGATCTAGAGGCAGCCAAGCTTCACTTCGTTCGAGGCGGTGATGGAGTAGGGCAAGGGCTTCGACATGAAGGTCATTGATCGTTGTAGAAATGGTCGAGGTGGTCGCGAGATTTAGGGTTAAGAGGCGGCATGGGTTTGTTCGATTCGAACGTGGCCTGGGAGTTTTGTTTGCATGAGGAAGGAAGTAGGTGTAGTGGCCACGATTTCTCAAAGAAGATCCTACGGCCCAGATGATAGTAGGGTTTTAAAATACAAAAGAAATTGTAAAATTTTTATATTAAAATTCGTATAAACTTTGAAAATGTATATCTTTTTGATGCGTGATCAGAATTTGACGAAACCAGAAGCGCTGGAATCGCAGCGACGAGTATTACGCAGTGGAGATATTCTAGGATTATTCCGAGAAAGCGAGAATTTTGGATTAAATAGAACGGTTCGATTTAATTTAAAATTTAAACATTCGACAAACTCAAGGTGAGAACTTCTCACTCAATTGAATGTTTTGTTTCGATTTAAATTTTAAATAGTTAGATTTAAAATTGTTGATAGTGTTTATTGTGATGATTGGATGATAAATTGTTATCTATTGTGTTAAATAGACCCTATACGCCGTATATTAAGCGGAGGTTATTTATTAAAAACATATACCGCGATAATTTCACTTTGATGTGGAATTGGTATTATATATGTATTTGGAGTTGATTTCCCGCATTATATAGCGGATGAGACCCTATTGCGCCGCATAATAGCGGATAATATTTATAAATCCCATATACCGCGATAATTTCACTGTGAAGTGAAATTGGTATTGTGCTAACATCTGTGGATGCAGGGAAACAGGTTGGAGGGATCCAACTGGATTCCTCAAACATTTGAATTTATTTCATATGTTGTGTGCTGTTTATTTATAATCGCCGTGTGATTATATTGTGATTGAATTGTTGACGGCTATAAATTAGCTGAATATATTTTTGGTATCGTTGGACACCGAAAATAGATAAAATTGGATTTTTGAAATTTAAGTTAAAATTTATCGAAAAATTTATTTTTGATAATTGGATAAATTTAAAAGGAGTTTTAAAAGATAAAAGTCTTATTTTTGAGCCGTATTGAATTTAATTTCAAATTTTGTAAAGAGGGCTAAATAAATGGATTTCAGAAATATCAATTATAAATTGAAGAATTTATTTGAAATCGGATTTTTAAATAGATTTGAGGAGATAAAGGAATTTATCTTTTAAAGGAAATAATTTTGAAAATGTTTGGAAATTTGATCTGGTGTTTTGAAATAAATTTGAAATTAATTGATTATTTATTTACTATAACTAGTAAAATTGATTTATAGAAATTTATTTGATTTGAATTAATCAGATAATTTAATGAATCCTATCTATGGATGTTTGGATTATATTGGATGTTGAATTGTTTGACATCTTTGATGTGTGATGCTTTGTGATATATTCTGATTTGTGTGTGATTTACGATCTATTTATCTGTGATATATATATCTGTGATCTGTGAATGAAGATAAGCGTTATAATTTATACCGCTTATCAATTATATTGTTATATTTGATCTTTAATGGTTGAATGTTGTTGCACTATTGTGTTAAACCCTTGGACTACACAATACACACACAAATGTGGACTTCACGTGGAAATCGGTTAAGTCACAGATTTTTTATCAATTTTGGAAAATTGAGTTTTTGAATCTAAAATGGTTTTGGAATTGGAATTGGAATTGAAAGTTTTTGAAAATGAGTTTCAAAAATAAAAGATATTTTAAATAACTTAATAGAATTGGAATTTAAATCATTTGATTTAAGTTTGAATTCGATATTTTGAAATTGAATTCAATGAATTGGGAATTTTGGTTTAAAAGATTTTATAATTATAAAAGGTGTTTATATGGGTTTTTAACCATTTAAAATATGGTTTTGGAAATTTAAATGTATATTCAAGTTTTATACTTGAATGGATTAATCTTGTGTAATTGTAACTAGTTTTCCCCAAAACGAAAACTATCTGTTTTCAAATGATAATAGCTTTCATAAAGTGAAAAGATTTCCAATTTGTATTGAAACATTTCAAGTTGAAATGAAATTGTAAATAGTTGAGAAAAACTATGAATTAACCTTTGTGACTATGATTAAATCTTATTTTGAAATAAAAGAGTATTTCAAAAGGTGTATCTTTTATATTATAAAAGACTTGAATTGTGAATAGTTTTGAAAACTATAAATTAAATCTTAATTTCAAGATTTAATGGGTTAATTCAAATTGAAATGGAAATTGTTTTGAAATCCATGAATGGATCTTTGTGAATGGGGTAAACTTTGTGAATTGAATCTTTTTGTTTAAAAGATTAAAAGTGTGGAAATTGTTTAAACCATTGAAGGTTTTTGAAATGAATCTTTTTGTTTAAAAGATTGGAAATGGTAAATTGTTTTAACCATTTAAAGGAAAGGATTTGGGTAATAAGTTGTGACTTAATTGAAATCCCTATATCCATATGTTTTTAAATGTTGTGTTCACTATTCGGGTTAGTCGGGAAAAAACCTTTGTGTCAGATAACCCATTCCGAATTAGTGATACGACAATATGGATCGTATTGAAGACCGGTGGTGAAGACCGAGTATTTGTGAAAACGATAGGATGACCTATCGATTGTCTCTGCACCGTTAGCTACGGTATAGAGATTTTCTTTGTGATGGGAAGTTTTATCGGGATTGTGAATACCCGGATTGCAAGGGCTTCTTTTGAAGTGCCTTCGGTTCTGCTCGAACCCGGAACAGACTTGTATGGTTACATGTCTGACATTACATTTTGAGATGTAAAGCTGATTTCTTTCAAATACATTTTTGTTGGTGGCGGAGAATTTATTCTCTTAGCTTAACACCCTTCTTTGAGATGTACGAGCTCAGAGGTTATGTAGTTGAAATTTATCAGTGATATATTCCCGATTTGGTAATGTGGCATGCTGAGTGTTGCTGTGTGATGATCATTTAGTGATCATTTGTGATCAAAGCGTGGCTTTGTGAAAAAGCGTAGCTTTGTGGATGAGACTTCGTCAGACCTCACAACCCGGAAATGGTCGAAACAGGAATGATGTGGCAAGGTTATGAGGGTCACGCCCTTTAGGGTATGTCATTTCCTTTTGGAAAAGGGTAGTATCATGGTATGGATCCCAGATACTTACTTATGTGGACACACCTTATTTATTATGTATGATGTTGGTTACCGAGCGCTCGGATAAAGGTCCCAAAGGACCGGGGAATGGCATATTCGTGTAGTAGTTACCTATACCCAGAGGTAACCCGTCCTTGTGTTGGCAGAGAGCCGGGTAGGTTCTCGGGACGTCCATCCAGAGGCGATCCCATTGGCAGTAGGAAGTTCCTTAGCCTGACCATTTGTTGGAAATCCAAAGAAACAATACGAGCCTTGTATGGTTTTAGTTGTATAACCTGCTATGGAATGTGGCAGTAACCTGCTATTGAACATAGTAGCTATAGTAGGCATAACATGAAATGCCTATGCTGGCTAAGATTAATATTATA
Source organism: Allium fistulosum (assembly GCA_030737815.1). Taxonomy (NCBI): domain Eukaryota; kingdom Viridiplantae; phylum Streptophyta; class Magnoliopsida; order Asparagales; family Amaryllidaceae; genus Allium; species Allium fistulosum. Next base: position 281,979,738 of record CM060904.1, on the reverse strand, counting down.
CTTTCGAAATGTTTTCTGCACTATGCACTAATAATAATAATCCAATGATTTTGCGTAGTAAGCATGTTTGACTATCATAAGAAGAAATCTCCTCCAATTCTGCATTTGCATTGTGTGTGTGGCGGGAGGTCTTATGGTAGTTTCATTTTCCAAAAGCATTGCGGATATTTTCCACTTTCTTTGTTGTTGATTGTTTTAAAGAAAAAAAAACTGTTTTAGTTCTCACACCAGTCACCATGACTGACCTGGAGTTTATTGTTTCCTTCCTAAACTCTGGGTGCCCATCATTTTCCACATGGGTAGTCTAGAGTCAGGTTATCAGGTCATTCTGGATTCAGGCGATGTTGTGGAGCTCAGTGGCGAGCTGGATGGCGAGGCGTAGCATTTGTATATAATATTGTTGTGTATTCTGTATGAGGACAAGTTTATATAACTGTCCAGTTGTGTTGTATATTGTTGCTGTAAACTCTGATGATGATGTAATGTATAAAATGATATAGTTCTTTGATTTAAAGATTATTCATTTATCTATTATATGTTGTTCCACTGCGAATGTGAGATTCTGATATTGTTTCTGTTTCTGCTGTTTCTTCTTTCCTTTTCTTCTGTTTTCTTCTACCTCTTCTTTTTCTCCACAACAATTCGGTTTTCTGGCATTCGATTGCTCGGCAGTTGATACAATGGACATATTAATGTCGATTTTCGAGCGTCGAAAAGTCGCAATCGTTACAGATTTCATAAAATGACTGGGCTATTAGGGTACCGCCCATCATGGTGCATTTCTAGATAACATAACACCGAGGACCTCGCCAGGATCCCCCGCCAAGACGTCTTCAGTTTGAAACGCTTGAGTTGGATCGAAGTGGTTTTCGGATAACATATCCGATCCCCGTCTCTTTGAAACAACTTTCGATAATTTCCGGTAAACTCAACCCCGGTTCTTTAGGAAATAAACAGACAAGATAAGAGCGGAGATCACTTCCTAATCATTAGTGGATTTTCCTTATCATTTATGCTAGAAGAACGAAACGTGATTTATGCGCATAGTACAGCATCAATAGGAATGACTGTGCCATATAACTCGCGTGTTTCTCCTAGATATTTCCAAAGTTACATTTTGGTCCAGGTTTGATAGTCGGTTATTTAACTATCAAATAAACAATCATTCGAACATTAATTTAATTACATATGGATCCTCTAAGCCTTTATTAATTAATCTTTAATTAATAAAATCACTTTATAAAACTTGGTCAAAAGATCTTTACACAACACTATTTCCAAAACCGTTGCTTCCCCTTTATACTTGATAAAATATTTATACTTATCTTAGGGGTATAAGTATATTATCAAAACATTTGGAAAATTCTCACTTTTCAAATTTCTTTCTGAAAACATTACTTAATATAAACCGATCCTTTATAAAAGTTCCCTTTTAAAAGCTCCATTCACATTTAAATACCTTTATAACTTTCCAAAATCAATTTATAAAACACTTTTATAAGTCTGCAAGTCAATTTACAAAACCTCTTTACAAACCTCTAAAATCATTTATAAAACATTTCCCCATTAAAACTCCTTCGATAAATCATCTTTAAGAAAAATCCTTTACAAAATATCTTTTGCAACTCATCCTTTTAAATCACTTTAAATAAACCTTTTAAATTAGTAAAACCCATTATTATAAACAAGTTATTATTATTAAATACTTTTATATAATAATAATATAACTTGAAAAATTATTTATAAACCTTAACCCCAAATTGATTAAAGAATTGAAATAAATTCAAAACCATACTTTATAATTTCAAAAAGAGGCTTAGCAATCCCAATGGTAGTAATTTAATTTACCATTTAACATCAATTTCACTTTCAAGTTACTTAATCATCTATTTACATAAGTCAACCTATATGTAAATGCAATTCAAATCCAAATCAAGAAATAACATGTCAATACCACTCAAGTAGCATTTACATGTCCAAATAACATAATAGCAAGATGGTGATTTGTCCTGCTAAATAGATGTCCAAACAATTCACTACTTATTAAAAAATGGGAATTCACTCTACTAAACATAAGTCCACACAATAAACAATTATATTATAGCAAAACGGGGATTTATTCTTTGCTAACACATGTCCACGCAATCAAACCATTTACATAACTCATTCACAATTGTTTGTTTACTTATTGGTATCGACATTTGAATCCCTTATGTTTAAAACCATCTTTGGAAAAGAAGTACCTTTAAAACAATTTTTTCTCAAAACAAAGGATTTAAAACTTAAACTCCCTTTTAAAATGAGTAATTACAAGCTAAACTCTTTATTAAATCATAATTAATCTTTATTAAATTTGAACTTAATTTAGTTATAAATTAATAAATAATTTATTTATAATTTAAACCCTTAATTAATCCTTTATTAATTATTAAATAATAATTTAAAATATTTATAAATAATTAACTACTAATTATTCTCAATTAGTTAATTGAATAATCTTTTAATTAAAACTTAAATAATAAATTAAACCTTTAATAAATAATTATTTTAAATTAAAACTTTAATTAATATATAATTAAAAATAGTTAAACACTTGATTAAATAAATAAATAATTAAATAACCCTATAATTAATTAATAGTTTATTAAAATTAATCTTATCTTTAAAAGATAATTAATTATAAACTAAACTTCATTAATTAAAGTCAATAAACCTTGTTTAATACTTAATTAATTATTAATGATTAAAAACCTAATTAAGTAATAATTAATTATTAAATCCTTAATTAACTTTTTAAAACCTTATTATTAGGTTTATAAAACATTTACAAAACAACTTCAAGTATGAAAACTTAAATTTGAAACATTTGTATTTTTATCGAAACTGCCTCTATAGCGACTATCGTTATGGATGCCGTTTCTTGGAAATGTTTCCTACTTTACTTTGAACTCATCGTTTTTGAAAACTTTATAACTTTTTGAAAACATAAAGTAAAAGTTTTGTAAACTAAAATAAAAATTGAAAACACTTTTTAATTCCAAAACATATTTACATAGTTTACCCATAAGGGTTTCAAGTCGTCATTACCAACAAAAGTCCAAACTTCCTTCGCATTTACATCAAATATCAAAGTCTATACCTAACCACAACACCCAAAATCATATCATACCCTAAACATAAGCATGATCAAACTTCAAACCATCTACAACAATTTCAGACTTCAAATTCAAGTCAAATACCATACCACATGCAGACATTCATAAGCATATTCAAATCAATAACATATTTATCCAACAAACAACTAATTTATTAACCAAGAAACAACAATCATAAAGCTACAAACTTTTAAAAAAAAGAGCTTTACTCACCAAAATTTTGCAAAACTCTTTTGAAAATTTAAATACTTTAGAACTTACAATGCTTGGGAAACAACAAAATCAACTCGAAAATGGGTCATCTTCCCCTCAATTTTTGGCCATGTTACTCTCAAAATTTTAAAAAGTGGTCAAAAGAAAAAATCTTGAAAATTATTTCTCTATCATTTCAGAAAAAGAATCACTTAATTTGGATTTTTGTTTGTGGGAGATATGGTCAAAAGAAGAAGTGCTATTTTCGGGCTTGAAAATATGGGTCTGAAAATAAGTCAGAAAAAATGTATTTTTAACCCAAATAATATTCGAAATTTGAAAAAGTAGTTCAAATTAAAGTTGTAGTCATTGGAATTATACATTGTTTGAAAGGAAGAAAATCTTGATTTAGTGTAGTTTAGAGGAAGTTATGATTGGATGAATTTTGAGTAAAAATGGAGAAAATGGTGTGGATTTTTAAACAAGTTTCTAAGGATTTAAAATGATGGAATCTTAGATTTTAAACTTTAGAAATTTTTTGTGGAGGCCCATTAAAGTTATCATTGAGACATGAATGAGTTTTATAAATAAAGAAGTTGAAATGAAAAATGAAAAAGAATATTAAGAAATTTGTTTTTATATAAAGCACAAATACCAAATTACCAAAATGCACTTGTACTTTACCCCTCCACAGCCACTTACCACCTCATCACCCATGTCCCCTACATGTTCCCAACGATATTTCCTTGTCCCCCTTTCACTTTTTCATGATAGAACGTTTTTAAACATGTTTTAAGTACTTTTGTACTTAATGTCTCCACTGATGTGACAATTTTCTTATATTTTTTTAAACTTAATATACTTAGGTACAAATACATATATACACACACACATACACTAATACACAAACATACATACAAATTTTAAATTATTTACAAATGTGTACTTATGCTAAAGAGTTCATTATATTTCCGATAACCTTTAGCCGACGGAAAGTCGAAAATTTGGAAAACGAATTCCGGTCACATTTTCAATTTTTCTTTGAACTAATTATTTTTGTAAACAAAATTTGAAATGATTTCACCATCATTAATTATTATTTAAAAGTGTTTTATTTTCATTACAATATCTATTATTTGAATATTTAAAATTAATTAAATATTCGCAAATTAAAGCAGTGAAATTCCAGGTCATGCACGAATCCTTGGGTGGTCCAAATAGTAGATCTTCAATCCTCCTTGTTAATTACCCTTAATGATGTGTTTAAGCTAAATGAAGTAGGGAAAATTGTTTCTTTTCGGTTGAAAACAAGTTAATGGAGGTTTGGCTCATTTTTGGGAAGTGGGAAAGTGAATAAGAATTGTCACGTCATCCCCAATTTGGCACAAATTCCGAAATAGGTTAATGGTCCCAATCCGGGCCTAATTAATTATCTTCTAATCTGGTCAAAAATTGTTCGAACTTCAAATGACCATATCTCCTAAACGGTAAGTGCAAAAACCTATTATAACCACTTTATAGAAAGAGAAATCGTCGTATCTTTCCAATGGAAGTAGTCTCAACCCCTAATTCGACTTCTATCAAAAGTCATATGCCTTACAAGTTTTCAGGGATAAAATCGTCGAATAAAATTTCTAAGAGTCAAAATTGTTACTGCTCAACATCATCCAAAGTTATAGTATCATATGACCTAGTATTAATTTATAAATAATATTTTACGATTCTCCCATATATAAAAATGCGAGTCATTACACTCTCCTCCCCTTTAGGAATTCCGCCCCCTAAATCCCCGATTATAAGGCCATGTCAAACAGTATTTACCCTACATTCCTAACAACCATAAGTAATCATCTCAAATCAAACATGCAACAATGCAATCATAAGAAATCAAATAATATCTACACATATCCTAGCATGCAAGGTACTGAATTATCCTACATGATACCAAAGTGAAATAAAATGCGATGAACAGAAAGTCTTACCAAGAAAAGCACTTTAAATGAGTGGTCCTCATGCTCTCCTCGATCTTCCATGTACACTCACTCTCACTTTCACTCTATTAAACCTTCACTAACTCCACTTTCTTCCTCTTATCCTGCTTTGTATCACGTCTGATGATATGAATATGCCTACGAGGTCTCGAAGCTTCTGGTTCAATCTTGATACCACCAAACTGATCCTATGAAATAGTTACGCCTTAGCTATGCATAAACTTCTGGTTCAATCTTTTGAGGTAAGTTGATCTATTTGCTAAGTTCCCACTATTCACGAGTATAGGAATAGGACCTACGAAACTTGGTGCCAACTTCCCCTTTGTACCGATTGAAACTACATTTTCAAAGAAGAGATCTTTACAAATACCATATCACCGATAGATAACTCCAAATCTCCACGTCTCTTGTCAGCTTAAACCTTTTGCTTATCCTCAAAGGCCTTCATTCATTGCTCAATGATCTTGATCTTCTCTGATCGTATCTAGCCCCAATATCAGTTTCTCGCCCGCTTCCCACCAACAGGAAGGAGAGTTGAACGGTTGACCATACAATTCCATGAATGGTGTCATACCGATGTTGGACTAATAACTATTTTTGCATGTGAACTCCGCTAAATGCAAGTGATCATCCTATGAGCGTCTAAAGTTAAGAATACAAACTCGCAAGAGATCCTCTAAGATATGATTTACCCTCTCGGTCCATCCATCAGTTTGTGAGTGATAAGCTGTACTGAGATGCATCTCTGTCCCCAATACCTTTTGTAATCTCTTCCAAAACCCACTAGTGAATAAAGGGTCTAGGTCACTCATAATGCTCTTCGGCACTCCATGGAATCACATAAGCCACTTGACATACAACTCAGCCAATTTGGATGTCGTCCTACTAGAATTAATGGGTATGAATCAAGCATTCTTCGTCAATCTATCGACTATGACCCAGATGCTATTGTACCATCCTATGGTCCTCATCAATCCATCGATGAAGTCCATCGATATCCATTCCCACTTCTTAGGAACCTCAAGCGCGTGCATCAAACCACTTGGCTTCTTCTGTTTAGCCTTTACTAGTTGGCAGTTCCTACATTTCAAGATGAACGTACCTACATCCTTTATCCTCTCTCAATAAAATGTCTGTCTCATGTCTCTATACAATTTATGCCTCTTGGATGTATAGTTAATCTCAAACAATGGCACTCTCATAGCACCTCATCCCTCAACCCATCGACATCATATACAAACAATCTTCTATCATTATGGAGCCAACCATCTCGGTCGAGTCCATACTGCTTCATATCTCATATTCTACACCTTCTATTTTTGCTATGATTTCTATTAGTATAATGCCATGCTTATGTCTAGTGCCAACCCTCTCAATAAAAGTAAGTTTGATAATCAAACTAGCCAACGTCTCTGGCTCTAGCTCACATTAAGGTCTGAAGTCATACCGGTGATATACTCGAGTTGTTTCCACTCTAGGAACATCGCTCCCATACGACATGTCTTCTACGCAAAGAATCAATAGTCATATTTCTGAAGGAGCCAACATCTCGGCCAAGTCCATGCTGCTTCATATCTCAGACCTTACTCCTTCTTCTATGTTCACTATGATTTCTATTAGTATAGCACAACACTTATGTCTAGTGACAATCCTCTCAATCAAAGTAAGTCTAATAGTCAAACTAGCCAACACCTATGGCTCTAGCTCACATTGAGGTCTAAATTCATACCAACGATATACTCGAGTTGTTTCCACTCTAGGAACATCGCACCCATACGACATGTCTTCCACTTAGAGAATCAGCGACCACATTTCTGTTACCAGACGTATAGGAAATGTCAAAGTCGTAGGAGGTCAAGAATTCCAACCATCGCTAATGACGAAGATTAAGATCCTTTTGGGAAAAGAGGCACTTCAATAATTTTGTGATCCGTGAATAACTTGAACCTCTCTTCCAATAAATAGTGCCTTCGAATCTTTAAAGCAAATATTATCATCGTCAACTCCAAATCATAGTCAGATACTTCCTCTTATGCTGTTCAGTTTGTTGACTAACGTATGCGACAAGCTTACCCTTCTGCTTCAACATCACACCTACTCCAGTACCATAGGCGTCTGTGTATACCGTCAAGTCCTTATTCCCATTTAGAATGACTAACATCGATGCACCTCTCCACCTCTCTTTTAGACTCACAAACACATACTCGCACCTTGAGTACCAAACAAAAGTATGATTCTTCTTTGTTAAATTGGTCAACGGCGTTACTACTTTGAAGAAGTCCTTGATAGAACGTCTATAGTATCATGCTAGTCCAATGAAACTCCTCACATCTATAGCATACTTGGGTTGACTCTGAACCTGAACTACAACTACCTTTGCAGGATCCACAGCGATGCCCTGCCCAAAAACGACCTGACCAGAGAATCCCACTTCCCTCCTACAGAAGTGATATGTTGAAAAAATTTCCTTCGATCGATGTTTTCTCAGCACCTCCATCACAATCCTCAAACATGTCCACTATTCCTCTTCTGTCTGTGAAAAGACTATAATATCATTAACGAACATAAGTGTGACGACCCACATTTCGGAAGGTTTAAATCGACAATAATCCACACATGTCCGGCTTAAACAATCCAGAACATAGATAATCAATGGGGTTTATTAAGAAAAATAAGAAAAGAAGAAGAAAACAAATACATAATATCGCAGCAGAACGATAAAATATAATAATCAAATAAATATTTCATGAAGCTGTTTATATTATACATTTAATTATAATTTATACAACATTTATCAGAGTTATATATACATCAGGGATAAATAAGGTACTGCAGCAGACAGCATGATGTAGGAATACTAATAGTAATAATATACCAAATCTTCGTCTTCGTCCTTCAGAATAAATCTTCAATAAGCTGAAAACTCAGGGCTGACCCAAGCTTAATGAACAAACAAAACACTCGAGTCAGGACTAAAATATTCTTATGTGAGTCAAATCGATATCGCATATAACATGAGTGCCATGGCATCAGAGATGTTTACGGGTTTTACATCTCATATCCATCCAGTGTATAACGTGCATGCAATAACTCAAGAGATGTTACGGGATTTTTCACCTCTTAAGGATCCGTCAAAATATTATATGTAGTAGAATATGCTACATATATAATGTCTAATCGGTAAAATAAATATTTTTCTTAGTGTTAAAGCTTTACATTGATCCCCCTTAACACGTTTTTAAGCATTGTCATACAGTTTGCATATAAAACACCAGTAAACCGTCGGTGGATAGGGATGCGCCGTGATACGACAACACTAAACCAAAATAGTAGTGGTCTTGAATAAGGATAAAAGTATGACAAGGCACGCGAGGCAATGCCCAAGGTAGTATACTACCAGTTTACCCTTCTCGGCTGGTGGTAACACCTAACGGCCCACGCGCGTCCAACACTCCCAAAATCCGAGGGTGCGCACCAATCAATAACAATGTCATGATAGTAATATGAAGAAGTGTGTCCACTAGATTAGCTAACCTCATTGGTCGGTACGACTTCTATTTTAGTTATTTCAAATTGACACAAGTGTCAGGCCAATCCATCATCGTTCTATTTCTTCAAATCCAGCAAATGACGCCAAATCCAACCACTTCGTTCTGGAGTCTCCTCCACATACACAGTTGTTAAAGTGGTTCCAATATTAACAGAGAGTATGTCAATAAGAGGCCCGGGTCTCTTTAACAACCAAACGTCGTTTTACACACCGGTTGGTACTTTTATATTTCGAAAACAATTCGTACTTGATATTAAAATATCATGTTCGCTTCAAAATCAAATTCATTTCGAAATCATTATATTTACTCAAAATATACTATTTCAATTCAAAATCATGTTCGTCTTAATATCTCGATTTCAATTCCAATTCAAAATTGCTTCGAATTTTCATTTAGGTTATAACTTCAATTTAACCCAATTCGTATTTAAATCCATGATTTAAATATAAACCTTCCAACCTTTGACCAGTTTGTATTTTAGAGAAATAGTTTTAATAGTTTTAAAATAATTTAAAAAGTTAAAATAGTTTAATATAAGATGGTCTGAGTATTAAAATGGTTTATAAAATAAAATAGCTTGGAGATCGAAATAATTTGGATATTTAAAAGGTAGGTCTTAAACAATTTACATTAAAATAATTTATTTGAAAATAGTTTCAAAGTCAAACTGATTCAATTCCAAACATTCCAATTCAAATCAATTTCAATTTCCATTTCAAGTTAATCGATTCAATTCCGATTTTAATTCGAATTTTTCGATTCCAAATTCATTTCAATTCAATTACGATTTCGATTCCAAATCAATTTAAATTCCAAATCAATTTTAATTTCAACTTCAACTATTTGATTCAATGGTTACATTTCAACCCAATTCTCAATTTTAAACCATTCCAATTTATATCAATTCTGAGTTCAATTTTAGAACACTGATTTAAATCACTTAAATCAATTCAAACTTCAATATTCAATTTAAGGTTTAAATCTTCGAAAATAATTCAACTTCAAGCTCAATTTTGAAATATCGATTTAAATTACTTTTACTTAGCAATATTTCAAAGTTCGAATAAAGTCCAAATCTTTTAAAACAAAACAATTTCCGAATTTCAAATCATATTTCAATTATAACTTCAAAATCTCAACTTCGATTATTTAAACAATTCATGTTACCTAATTTAAATTTCAACGTTTCGAGCTCAAGTTCGAAATAATTAAATTTCCATAAATTCGATTTTTATTTCTTTAAATCAAAATTATTTAAATAATTTCAAATCAAAAATTCTGAAATCATTTAATTTAACCAATTCGGTGTCCGTATATAATTTTCTATCCTATGGCCAAGTGAATCGGTTATTTCAATTTAATTCAAGGATGGATATATATCATTTCAATCCAAAATAAATGTCATAGGTATATATAATTTCAACCTATTTCTTAATTTATTTGAAATAATTTGATTTACAGTTTTATAAACTGGAAATAATATACAGGATGATAACTGGATATAATAAAAATAAATAAACATCCAAATCACCCAAAATATCAATCAATAGCATCCATCACAATAAACATCTAAAATAGTCAAAATATCATAACAATTTACTAGTTATCAATAATCGGGAATTTAACTAGCAATTTAATTCTAATCTTAATTTAACTGTTAATTCAAAATTTCTAACATATAAATTCTATATCGATTTCCATGTCAATTAAATTTACCAAACAACAATCAATAATCTCAATCATTTCAGAATTTCTATTTAACTAACATAAAATAATTTAGTACGTCGTGAGCATTATAAAACACTCACCTTTTATTTAAAACTGAAATTATTTCAGCTTCAAATAAACCTAATTTGACTCCAAGCTGTAGACGACGTCGATACGGTTGCATTGCAACTCGTTTCGTCCGAAACAGACCTCGTACGCAAAAGATATGATTTAATCCGCTTAAACGAATAATTCAAAGTTAATAAACATATTAATTAAATAAAATAAAAAAATAACGGGCTATATGTCTCCTCTCGTACGTGCTCCACCCAGCCTAACGAAACACAAACGCATGCGATGCCATCAATGTACGCGCGCCACTGCCAGCGACCAGAGGTAGATCCACGACCACCACTCGATGCGCCATCGCCCCCTCCTCCATCGCTCCAAGCCACACGGCCATCGCTGCTTTCGTTCGCGAGCAAATACCCAAAAATGTACGACCCTATTTGCCTCGATTCTTGCGAATACAAGACGATTCGCCTCGATTTCACCGTTGGATGTGCAGAGCTCGTCGAGCTCTACAACTTCGCTTTTGGAAGATTTTAATTTCGCCGAGCAGATTGAGAGAAATCAAGGAGGGAAAGGCATGAGATTTCGACCATTAAATTGTTTAGAGGCACGGCTGTCTTCTAGGTTAGGGCTTAAACGAAGAATGAACGATACGATCTATATATAAATATCTGACCCAATTGACCCGCGAAAATTCCAAACTCCAAACGAAGCGTGCCGCCTGGCGTTTATAATGTTTTACCCCCATTCCGAACATAATGGAACTAGTTTCGAGGCCTATTCAATCGTATTAAGAAGATAACTTTTCAAAATCAAATAATTTTAATTAAATTCTGAAATTAAACTCCACGCGTTTCAAGCTTGCACGGCCAAACGACAAGTCCGATCGCTACGAAACCTGAAATCCTATAATAATTCACCATTACGGATTCGATGAAACTAATTTCGTCGAAATCCGAGACAGTGGCCAAAATGGCTATTTTTACCCGTCAACTAAAATATAAAATTTCCAGTTTCTATTTATTCACTTTTAAATCCAATTTTAAATCTTAAAAATCTTCATTCATATTTAAATAAGATTTAAATTAACATTCGATACCATTTTCATTCACATTAGATTCAGAATTCAATTATTCAACAATTTCCAATATTAAATTTAAACAATTTAATTATCCAATAAATCACTAAAATCGAAATATAAGTCATTTAACTTATAAAATTTACTTTTAAAACAAATCCCAATAATAAACAACTATTTCCACTTCACAATAATCCAACATTATTATTCAATTAAAGTTATTGATTACAACACATTAAATACATAAAATTTCATTTCAATAACTGTTATCGCCAAAATCTTCGAAATTAGTTATTTCAAAATTTTATTAAAGTTCAAATTCAATAACTACATTAATAATTCATTAAATTTTATTTTTAACCATTTTTATTCAATAATTTCATTAATTTTAAAATTTTAAAATAGCTAAAAATATGGGTCTACAACAAGTACCAACTTATTTAGCTAATCCCTGAAAACATGATTCATGATACCAATAAAGTATGCTGGTGCATTGGTTAGACCGAACGACATAACCAACCACTCATAAAATCCAAATAGTGTACAAAATGCTATAATCATCACACTTTTCTTCAAACACTCTCAGTTGATGAAATCCTGTCGCAAGATCCAATTGAGAGAACAACCCTGCACCATGGACCTGGTCGAACAAGCTATAAATACATGGAAGTGGATACTTGTTCTTCTTCATCACCTTATTCAGCTTACGGTAATAAACACATGATCTCAAGAAGCCACCCACCTTCGTGGCGAATACTATGGGTGCTCCCTATTCAGAGATAGTCCTATGAATGAACCATTTTCTCAATAAGCCATTCACTTGCACCTCAAGCTCTCGTTGCTCCTTAAGTGCCATATGCCTCAAAGACATAACCATTGGTTAGTATCCTTAACCAGATCTATACAAAACTTATCTCTTGGTGTAGTGGTAATTCGGTCACCTCCTCGTATATGTCCGGATACTCCCTAGCCATAGGCATAGATGGCAACCCATCCTTTGGAACTACCATCGATTATAGAAAGCTAACAATCATCTCATCCTCTGGTAGGCAACCTAACTCTACCTTCCACCAATCCTTATTCCCAATAGATACTAATGGCCTCTCACAATCCACCACTACCGCTTACTTCCTTAGACAGACCATTCCCAAAATGATATCATACCCAAAAAAATCCAAAATAAAATAGTCACACACAAAAGAACATCCATGGCTGGATTACACCAATATTGACAAACCATGATAGGCTGGCTGAGCCCCCAACAAGGTTAGTCAGAATAGTCTAATATGTCAAATCTCAATTCACTATCAACTAAATCACTAGATATAAAGGAGTGTGAATCCTCGATATCAAATAAAACATGTACATGAACATCATAAATGGAAAACATACCTTCGATAGTGATGCCCTTTCCCTTCTCATTTGTTAATGGAGTTCTCGAAGATGTCGAAACGACATCTAATGCATATGCCTTGGCCATCTGCCTTTGGTTTACTAGTATAGTATAGTCCCTTTGAATAAGCCTAAATTTATTGCATTTGTAGTACTTCTTGCTTTCAACTTTATAGTTCGTCATCAAGTAATCATTCTCACCACAATTATAGCAAGTAGGCTCCTACTTGCCTTTCTTCTAGCCTCCCTTCTAGAGCTGCTTCTTCTTATTTTTGTTCTACTTCCTTTCGCTTCCCCCATCAGCTTGCGACTCTGGCTCATCAGTGGCAACAACAATAGCGAACTTAGAATTAGTGTGCAGATTCTGTCGGAGAACATTCTCAACCAGCTCCCTAAAGTACTCATCAATATGTTCTACCAACTTCTCTCCTAGGTAATCATCCAAGCCCATGATAAATTTCTCATTCTTCTTTAGTGGAGTATAAACAAAATGTAACAACCTGGGATTTGCATTACCAATTAATAAATAAAAGTAAGGATTTTTATTTATTTTAATGAAGCATAAAAGGATTTGGAATAACAAAATTTATTTGAAAAAGGTTATTTTAATTAAATGGGAAATATGGGATTTAAAATGAGGATAAAATGTTATTTTTGGAAAGTTAAATATTTTAAGTGAAATTTTAAAACGGGTTTGGGTAAGAAAAAAAATGAGTTTTATAAACATATATGAACACTTAGACTAATTTTTGGAAACATGTAAATAACTCTCTTCTTATTGGGTTACTAAACCTAGCCTAATAACCCACCCTAAACCTCCTCTATAAATTATCTCAAACTCTCCTAACCTCATTCATCCCTAATCAAAACGCTAATCATTTCCTAAAGCTTTCTTAACAAAAATGGCCTCTATCTTCATCTCCTTCTAGTTTTAGCTTATGCAAGTCATTCTATGCAAAGGTAATGCAAATACCCACCTCAAATCCGTTTTTATATCTCTCTAATTTCTGAAATTTAATTGGTAACACATGTTTTATGTGTTTTTTTGATCTTATAGCCTCCTAATCATCTTTTGCTAACTTGGGTTGATGCTATAGTGGTCTTTGTTGCTTTCTAGAGAGGTATATTGCTAAAAATCTCTTCTAATATGTGTTTAATCATCTTTTGATTTCGGTAATCAGTTAGTAACACATGTTTTATTATGTAACATGTGAATCATAGCTCTTTGATCATCTTTGCTTTCATTTTGGGGTGTGCACATAAGGTGCTTGTGATATTGCTTCCTAAGGTAATGCTAAGCTTTGGCTCTTTGTTTCCTTTAATATAGTGTAGTAAGCATTATAAGGTAGTTAGTGATTGATATTGGTGAAATTTGATGCCAAAAACTTGAAAAAAACACCCCAAAATCACCAAAATCAGCATCTTCAGCTGGCTAGAATGTTTCATCCTGAAAACAGGTTGAAACAGTGGTCTGAGTGCACCAGGGCAGGCCTGGGTTGCACCCAGGCTGCTGCCCGGGCGCAGCAGGCTAGCCCGGTTGGGCTAGCCGGTAGCAGGCCAGCCCTTAGTGGGCTGGCGTGCAGGAACAGCGCGGGTCCGCACTGTGCGGCCCGCTATTCTCCCCAGCCCGCATGGGCTGGGGCTTGCTACTTCCCCAGCCCAGGCGGGCTGGGGCTTGACTGAACCCCAGCCCGCATGGGCTGGGGCTTGCTAATTCCCCAGCCCAGGCGGGCTGGGGCTCGACAGAACCCCAGCCCACATGGGCTGCGGCTTGCTACTTCCGCAGCCCAGGCGGGCTGGGGCTTGACAGAACCCCAACCCGCATGGGCTGGGGCTTGCTACTTCCCCAGTCCAGGCGGGCTGGGGCTTGACTGAACCCCAGCCCGCATGGGCTAGGGCTTGCAACATCTCCCCGGCCCATGCGGGCTGGGGTTTGCAACTTCTCCCCAGCCCGCATGGGCTGGGGTTTGCAACCTCAGAGTGGGGCGTTACAGTTTGGTATCAGAGCTTGGTTTCAGGAATAAGCATAATAAACACAGAACAGATACACTTAGTACAATACATTTTAATTAGATCCGAATTAAATCAAATCCCTTCCTTATGTTTATTGATAGATAAGTTAGGAATATGTATAGGAATCCGTTATATTTCGTAGTATTCCTTAATTAATTATCTATCATTGAATCATGTCTAACTATAATTCCCGTTTGACTTTCAGTATGTCTGGAAGGGGAAGAGGGAGAACCACACGTCAGACCTATGCTGCTGGGCAGTCCAGCAACACTCATCGAGAGGGCGTGTTCATGACCACCGACCAGATCATGGAGCTTGTTCGGAATTCCCATTCTCATTCTCAGTCACCAGCCCCAGTTGCTGATGCTCCGCGCAAGTCTGCTTTTGCGCGTCTCTGCAGTGATTTTACCCATCTCGGAGGGAAGCCGTTCAGTGGCTCCGAGTCTGTCTTAGAGGTCCAGGCTTGGATTCGGGTATGCGAGCGCATTTTCACTCGTATGGATATCCCAGATCATGACCGTGTTCTTATTGCTTCCAGTCAGCTTCTGAGTCGTGCCCTGGATTGGTACGAATTCTTTATTGCCGAGATCGATGAGACCACACTTACTTGGGCTCAGTTTCATGAGAGATTTGAGCTCAAATTCATCCCAGAGTCAAAGAAGAACTCCCTTGCTCACCGCTTTCTTGATCTCAAGCAGGGGAAGTCCTCCGTATCCGATTATGTCTCTTCCTTCGAGGCCCTGTCCAAGTACGGCCTTCAGTTTATTGCTACTCCTTATAAGAGGAACCTCAAATTTGTTGAGGGCTTGAAGAAATATCTGAAGAGGCAGCTTATGCTACAGCTTGAGCTCTCATTCGAGAAGCTAGTCGATGCAGCCCTACATCTTGATTCAGTCGAGATAGAGCATAGTGATGATGGTGGTGTGGGTTCTACAAACCCCACCAAGAAGAGGTTTCCTCCTGGCAAGTCTGGCTCTTCTTTTCATCACAAGAAGAAGAAGAAAGCGATCAGCTCTAGTTCTCAGCCTCAGACTCAGCCTCAGATTCAGTCACAGCCTAGTGGAACACGTCCTGTGAAGAAGTGTTTCAACTGTGGATCACCAGACAATATGATCAGAGTGTGCCCCAAACCTCTCTTCTGCACCTTCTGCAAGAGGGAAGATCACAGGCTCGTTAATTGTCCAGTTTCTCCTGCTAGTGCCAAGCCCGGCAAGCTTAACGCCGCCAAGGCTTCTACCACTTCTGCTTAGCCTAAAGGTACACATCCTTCCGTTCTTAAAGGCTCTATTTTATTTCATGGTAGATCTATTAGAGTTCTTTTTGATACGGGTGCCTCTCACTCATTTGTATCAAAGGAGCTAGTAGATGCTTTATCCTTGGATGTTACTTGTCTGGTTTCTTCACTAAGGATTGTGAATCCCATTAGTGGATCCACGACCCTTAGCTTGCTCAGTGAGAATATAGATATTGATTTTTGTGGCTTTTCTTTCCGTGCGAATCTCCACGTTATGGGGTATCTGGGCTTTGATATGATCCTTGGCATGGATTGGCTCGTTCAACACGACGCCAAAATTATTTGTTCGGAGCGGATATTATTCATTCATCACCCTGACTCATCCTCTCCGTTAGCTATTGTTCTTCAAGATGTTAGGCTTTCTGATGTTACTTTATTTTCTCTAGATTCACGAGATGATGAGGTGGACATATCTCGTATTCCAGTTGTTCGGGATTTCCCCGATATCTTCGAGCCAGTAGCTAGTTTACCACCGAAGCGAGCTATTGAGTTCTGCATCGATCTCATCCCAGGCTCTCATCCAGTTGGGCGTCCTCCTACGAGAATGTCTACCAAGGAGAATAAGGAACTCAGGAAGCAGTTAGTTGAGCTTGAAGCGAAGCAGTTCATCCGATCCAGTTCTTCGCCATGGGGTGCTGCTGTGGTCTTCGTTAAGAAGGCTGATGGCTCTCTTAGGCTTTGCATTGACTATCGCAAGCTCAATGAGTTGACCATCAGAAATCGCTACCCACTTCCTCGGATAGACGACATGTTTGACCAATTGAGCGGTGCGAAGGTCTTCTCTCAACTCGACCTTGCCACCGGATTCCATCAACTACGAGTCGCAGAAGACAGCATTCCTCTTACAGCATTTCACACTCGTTATGGTTCTTTTGAGTGGTTGGTCATGCCGTTCGGCTTGACGAACGCTCCGGCTTTCTTCGTCAATCTCATGAATCGAGTATTATGGGAATACATCGATAGATTCGTTCTGGTTTTCATCGACGATATTCTTGTTTATTCTAGATCCAAGGCAGAGCATGCTCGTCATCTGCGGATCGTCTTGGATACTCTTCGTCATCATCAGCTTAGGGCCAAGCTCTCCAAGTGCCATTTCTGGGAGAGCAAGGTCAAGTTCTTGGGTCATATTGTTTCTTCTGAGGGTATTTCTGTTGATCCTGTCAAGATTGAAGCTATTCAGAATTGGAAGTAGCCTGAGAACGTTCATGATATTCGCAGCTTCCTTGGTTTGGCGGGTTATTACCGTCGATTTATCAAGGATTTCTCTCGTGTTGCACTTCCCCTCACGACTCTGACTCGTAAGGGGGTTCGTTTTATTTGGTCTGATAAGTGCGAAGTTTCTTTTCAGTGATTGAAGGAACTTCTCACTCATGCTCCTATCCTTGTGGTTCCTGAGAGTAACCAGGATCTTGTTGTTTACACCGACGCTTGTGGTAGCGGCCTCGATGTTGTGCTTATGCAGAAGGATCGGGTAGTTGCTTACGCTTCTAGGCAGCTACGTCCGAATAAGGTTCGCTATCCTACTCATGATCTTGAGTTAGCTGCTATCGTCTTTGCCTTGAAGACGTAGCGTCATTATCTATTGGGAGAACGTTTCATTCTCTACACCGATCACAAGTCTCTGAAGTATCTTTTCAGCCAGAGAGATCTCAACATGAGGCAGCAGCGATGGCTTGAGTTTCTCGCCTCATACGATTTAGATATTCAGTATACCCCTGGCAAGGGAAATCGTGTTGCAGATGCGCTCAGTCGCAAACACTCGGCAGTCGTTTCTATGATGATTGCCGAGTGGAATGTCCTTGAGACTCTATCTTTATGTGATATTAGAGATCGAGCTCCTTCTTTTGATTCTCCTGTCTTATTATCCAGCTTGGAAGCTCGTCCCATCTTGTTGGATCGCATTGCTCATGCTCAGCGGTAGGATCCAGACCTATTGCATTTCATTCATCTTCTCGAGTCGGGATCCAGTGATGAGACATTGCTGGACTATTCTATTGATTTTCATCGGTGTCTTCGGAGGAAGAACCGTATTGTTGTGCCATCTGATTCATTTCTTAGGCGTGACATTCTAGACGAGTGTCATCACACTAAGTACACTATACATCCCGGGTCGAGTAAGATGTATGCCGACATGTGTCGCCTATTTTATTGGGAGGGCATGAAGAGTGATGTTGCAAGTTATGTAAGCCGTTGCATGACTTGTCAACAGATCAAAGCTGAGCATCAGCGTCCATCTGGTCTTCTTCAGCCACTAGAGATTCCATTGTGGAAATGGGATCAGATATCCATGGATTTTATTGACGGTCTGCCTCGATCGAGGTCAGGCCATACTTCTATTTGGGTCCTCGTCGATCGCTTGACCAAATTAGCTCATTTCATTCCTATTAAGTCCACTCGGACTGCTCCTCAGCTTGCCAAGCTATATGTGAAGGAACTCGTTCGACTTCATGGCATTCCTAGCTCTATCGTCTGTGATCGAGACACTATCTTTACTAGTCACTTCTGGAAGTGCCTACAGTCAGCTTTGGGCTCAAAGCTGAATCTCTCGACTGCTTATCATCCTCAGACCGACGGTCAGACAGAGAGGGTGAATCGGGTTTTAGAGGATCTTTTGCGCTGTTATATTCTGGATTTCGGAGGTAGTTGGGAGGATCACTTACCGCTTGTAGAGTTCTCCTACAACAACAACTTTCAGTCTAGTATTGGCATGGCTCCTTTCGAGGCTCTTTACGGAAGGCCATGTCGTTCTCCTTCGTGTTGGTTAGAATCTGGCGAGAAGCTCCTTCTTGGTCCAGATTCAGTTCGGGAATCTTCTGAGAAGATTATTCTTATTCGTCAGAGAATGAAAGAGCCACAGAACCGTCAGAAATCCTACGCGGACAACCATAGGAAGCCTCTTGAGTTCTCCATTGGCGATTCTGTCTTTATTCGGGTGTCTCCCATGAAGGGGGTTGTGCGTTTCAGCTCTACAGGGAAGTTGGCTCCTCGCTATGTTGGACCATTTCCTATTACGGAACGCATCGGCCCCGTTGCTTATCGTGTGGCTCTACCTGCTCACTTCTTTGGAATACACGACGTGTTCCATGTTTCCCAGCTTCGCATGTGTGTCCGCGATCCTGATTCTATCATTGAGCCGCATGCTGTGCCTGATTTAGAGATCTTACATGATTTATCTTTGGAGCAGCAACCTCTTCGTGTGCTTGATTCGGAGGTTAGACGCCTTCGCAACAAAGAGGTTCCACTCGTGAAGATTCAATGGTCACTGAATCCTAAGGACTGCACTTGGGAGACCAGAGAATCTATCGAGCGCTCTTATCCTGGCTTTCTCCCATCTTCTTCTACGGGTGAGAATTCTCTATTTTATCTTTATCACTTCTTTTGTGGATTTGATGTTATAGACGACATCTATCTTAAGGAATTGCGGGGACGCAATTTTCTTAAGGGGGGAGTCTGTAACAACCCGGGATTTGCATTACCAATTAATAAATAAAAGTTAGGATTTTTATTTATTTTAATGAAGCATAAAAGGATTTGGAATAACAAAATTTATTTGAAAAAGGCTATTTTAATTAAATAGGAAATATGGGATTTAAAATGAGGATAAAATGTTATTTTTGGAAAGTTAAATATTTTAAGAGAAATTTTAAAACGGGTTTGGGTAAGAAAAAAAAATGAGTTTTATAAACATATACGAACACTTAGACTAATTTTTGGAAACATGTAAATAACTCTCTTCTTATTGGGTTACTAAACCTAGCCCAATAACCCACCCTAAACCTCCTCTATAAATTATCTCAAACTCTCATAACCTCATTCATTCATCCCTAATCAAAACGCTAATCATTTCCTAAAGCTTTCTTAACAAAAATGGCCTCTATCTTCATCTCCTTCTAGTTTTAGCTTATGCAAGTCATTCTATGCATAGGTAATGCAAATACCCACCTCAAATCCGTTTTTATATCTCTCTAATTTCTGAAATTTAATTGGTAACACATGTTTTATGTGTTTTTTTTTTGATCTTATAGCCTCCTAATCATCTTTTGCTAACTTGGATTGATGCTATAGTGGTCTTTGTTGCTTTCTAGAGAGGTATATTGCTAAAAACCTCTTCTAATATGTGTTTAATCATCTTTTGATTTCGGTAATCGTTTAGTAACACATGTTTTATTATGTAACATGTGAATCATAGCTCTTTGATCATCTTTGCTTTCATTTTGGGGTGTGCACATAAGGTGCTTGTGATATTGCTTCCTAAGGTAATGCTAAGCTTTGGCTCTTTGTTTCCTTTAATATAGTGTAGTAAGCATTATAGGGTAGTTAGTATTGATATTGGTGAAATTTGATGCCAAAAACTTGAAAAAAACACCCCAAAATCACCAAAATCAGCATCTTCAACTGGATGGAATGTTTCAGCCTGAAAACAGGCTGAAACAGTGATCTGAGTGCACCAGGGCAGGCCTGGGTTGCACCCAGGCTGCTGCCCGGGCGCAGCAGGCTAGCCCGGTTGGGCTAGCCGGTAGCAGGCCAGCCCTTAGTGTGCTGGCGCGTAGGAACAGCACGGGTTCGCACTGTGCGGCCCGCTATTCTCCCCAGCCCGCATGGGCTGGGGCTTGCTACTTCCCCAGCCCAAGCGGGCTGGGGCTTGACTGAACCCCAGCCCGCATGGGCTGGGGCTTGCTAATTCCCCAGCCCAGGCGGGCTGGGGCTTGACAGAACCCCAGCCCGCATGGGCTGGGGCTTGCTACTTCCCCAGCCCAGGCGGGCTGGGGCTTGACAGAACCCCAGCCCGCATGGGCTGGGGCTTGCTACTTCCCCAGCCCAGGCGGGCTGGTGCTTGACTGAACACCAGCCCGCATGGGCTGGGGCTTGCAACATCTCCCCGGCCCATGCGGGCTGGGGTTTGCAACCTCTCCCCAGCCCGCATGGGCTGGGGTTTACAACCTCTCCCCAGCCCATGCGGGCTGGGGCTTGCAACTTCTCCCCAGCCCGCTTGGGCTGGGGCTTGCTATTACTTCCCCAGCCCAGGCGGGCTGGGGCTTGACTGAGCCAGATGCACCGCATGGTGCAGCCTGGTTCACAGAAACGGGCCGCACCATGCGGTGCAGTCGGCTTCTATGGAATGGGCTGCACCCATTGGGGGCAGCCGAGTTCCGACCCACCGGTTGCACCATTTTGGTGCAACCGAGTCCGGGTTGCACCATTTTGGTGCAACCTCTTCAAATTGATTGTTTCTGCAATGAATCTTTGGGTTTCAATTGCGAATCAGAAATTGTCGAACTTTGGTTCACAACCAATCGGAATATTTTCCAACACGAATATTGGTTTTCAGTGATTCTCTGATTTATCGATTTCTTTGAGATCTGTCTCTAGTTTTCACACACGGGTTTTATGAATTATTTTCAAAGGATTTTTCACTCCTAAATGGCTTTCGAAATTATTATATAATGTTATTTTTAATTAGTAAACTATTTACTCCATAGTAGGAGAGTTTTTAAAAGCCGTTTTAAAAGTGTTCTCAAAATCAATTATAAATCCGTTTCGAACCATTATTTTCTATAATAAAAAAAAATCTCACGCTCACTTTTTAGCACGTCGAGCGAAGTGGAAAGGTGCTTAAACGGTTAGGAAATCTCCGGCCTATGGAACCGTGTGTATTTTCTTTCCGGTTAATCCCCGACCTATTCAATTGATCCTTTTGACCTTTGGGTCTAGTTTACCAATGATACGAGGTGGACTTTTTATTGTTTGGAATGTGAGCTTGCTATTGGTTAGTAAACCGTTTAGTGCGAACGTGGGGTATGGGACTCATTGTTAACACTTTACGGGTTCCTCTCCAAGAAGTTTGTGACACATTAGCCTCTGGGCGGCCAGTACTGGACCTCTGGGTCACCACGCCTCTGGGCAACCGTCTTTGGACACCTGTTCTATGGAGCAGTTTCTTTTTTGGCGTGTGCCTCTGGGCCTTTATCCTTCTGGGAAGGATCTCGCCATCTCGTGCGTTCCGCATCTGTGCGAGTGATCGATCACAACTCTACAGTACTTTGCAATAACGACTCCGGTCGGTGCACGTGCTATACTTGTATTATCTGATGATTTTTATATCCATTCGAGTACTGCCATTCGGTGCTGGTTCTATGGAACCATACGATGTAAGTGCGATTACCTTGTGGATTCACAGTGTCTCTGGACACTGCTTTTCAGTGTTTGATTTCATTGACTTTTCAGTATATCCCCATTGCTCTTTGGAGCATCGATCTTTGCTTGGGCATTGATTACAGACTCTGGTCACTCTTGGGACTATTGCCTATAGGCAACTTTATATAGCTTTGGCTACGCCGATGATATGAGGCGATTTTATTTATTCAACACTTTGGTGCTGATATTCTCTTTGGAGATTTTTACTGTTGATTGATGATTAGGGACCGTCATTATATTCATGTGGTCCGAAATACCCTTCTCTTAGGAAAAAGTACCGTTTTATTTATGTACCGCATTATTATATATCTCAGTTATTACTGATTGTTTAGCTAGCCTGACCCGAGTGTTTTCGCTCGGGTTAGACTGAGTTATTTCAGGTTAGGTCTCTGGACTTAGCTTTTGTGCTTCCGCTTGGACATTATCTGCTATGTTGATAGATAACGCTTTTATTTGTCCACTATTCCGCTACTCTTTTATTGTTCAGACTTTGATATGTACATATTTTTGACTCACATGTATTTGGATCTGTATTGACGATGTATTGTTCTGGGATTTTATATCTATTATGTGATTTTAGTTCTGTGATGTTTTATCATTTATTACTATGCTTGTTCTGATAGGTCTTTAGCCATTGTAATTTCATTATAAATATTTATTGAATATGTCGAACCACTTGAAAAAAAAATATAGATACCATCCTTTCGACGTATTCAGTAGATAGTTATAGCTTTATTACAAATGGTCGCTTCCACTATACTCTATTCTCTGCTTTAACAGACAGTATTACTCCCGTAATACTCTTTGTTACAGTGGGTCTTAGAGTGGGGCATTACACAAAAGATAGGCCGTACATCGATAGCATATCAAAATCAACTACAAACTCTGAAACAAACATATCTCTCTGGCTCAAATCAGCAAGTTCACAAAATAATGCTAACTTCTATGTGGTAGGTATGAACTTCTCCTCAAACCTCATTTTAAACTGCTCCCAAGTGATATGATCCTCAGAAGTAGTGATCATAATGGCATTCCACCACTTCATCGCTCGCCTTTGAAGCCGTCTAGAGGCTAGCTTCCTCTTCATGGTGTCTTCAATCTCTAAGTCCTCAAAGATCCTTTCACAAGTGTCCATCTAGTCATGCACTTCAACGACCGACTCTATTCCAAGGAACAATTTTCCTTCTAACTAGAATAATCCCATGTTAACTTAGCAAAGTCGACTCCAGATGCTTGCACTTGAGCACCTCTACCTTCAACATTTGGGGAACTTGAGCATTCTAAACCATGCTTTCGCATATCTCTACCAACATGTTATGCAAATTGGGGTTAGCAGCCCCCAACACTGCTCCCTACTCCACTCCAGAGATGGAGTTCCTAAAAACATTTCTTTTATGTCGGTTCATAATAAATTTATGATAAGAATGATTGGTCTCTCATAAAGAAAGGTTGCATCAATGGTACTCATGTGTGCAATGCGACATACTATTTTATATACTACTATATAGTTTTGAAAACCAAAATGTATAATAAGTTCGCTTTCCCATATACGCTCGATTCACCATAGAGTGATAACTCGTACTCTATCTATGATGGATTCTGGTATCCGTTAGGTTAACTATGCAACCTGACCTCTAAAACCAAATGTGACAACCACGCTATACCTCTGATACCCAATATACTTGTATAGTGCACCCTATCAATTCCCAACCGATGTAGTATGATAGTTAAGGGATAAAGTAACTAAAATGATCGCTGTCGTATATCTCATAGTGCAAGGATAAAATGTAATATCAATCACATATATAAAACATGAAAAAAAGAAATATATCTAAATGAACCATCACCGACCAAAGCACAGGTTCAATAAAGTTGTACAAAATGATAATAAAGTTTATACAATTGATAAATAAACTTAAAGTATCTGTCTTTAAGTAAAATAAGTCAAACACCATCAAAGCTTCATAGTGTTGCATTGTGGAATAGCAAAAAGCTCCAAAGATATGGCATACGTGAAAGCATAGCCTCTTGCTAGTCCATCTATACCACGCTACTTGCTATACGACACTTGCTATCTAGTCTACTCATTTAAGAGTATCCGAGATAATAAGAAGGAGAGCATAAAACCTCGAGTTAGACAATATTACGGTGTGAGCAATAAGCATATCTCAAAATACTATAAAAGTCAATATAGTATAGGATATAGAGTATGGAGAATCATACCTGACTTGTCCATACATCCAAAGAGCAAGCACATAATAGTATATGCTAATCTACTATCATCATCATATGGGTGTACTATAAGTCTAAGTACATTGTCAAGTGTTAGGCATCCAAATAAACAATACCTAAGTCATGTGACAATCCAAGAGTGATAAAACAAACATGCAACCGCAACATCCATCAAACAGTCCTCACATCAATTGGTGCCTTGGATATAAGATAACTGTTATGGCACCTACATAAGCTAAAGACTTATGGAAAAGTCTTTGTTTCTCATTACTCAAATCCATGCCACTTCACATGGCTATGAACTAGACTCATAATCCTTGGGTACATGGTAATTGTAACAAACCTGTTGTTAATTATTTGATTAATTTAATTTAATTATGAATAATTAATTTTAAATTGTGATTTGTGAAATTTAATTATAAAAAAAATTAAATTTAGAGTTGAGAATAATTGATTAGATTTAATTAAGAAATGAGTTTCATTTCTTAATTAGGATTTCAATTTAAAATTTTGAAATATTACTAAATGAATTATTTAATTTTGGTAGTTAGAGTAAAATGTCGATATTGTGATTCATTGTTAAAATGAGGATTTTTAATTTAAGATTTGGAAATAAAATTGAGAAATCAATTTTTATTTTGGTTTAGTGTAATATTGTGTTAAAAGAAGTAATAAAACATAATAGGATCGGTAACACTTTCACTTAGGAATTTAATTTGCGACACTTCTTATTGGATTCTTACCATACCCTAATTGGCCCAAATAGAACTAGTGTAAGTAGAGAATAAAACATACGTACATCTCATTTTCTCATTCTTCTTCTATCAGAAACCAGAAAACCAAATCCTCGAAAAAATAAAAACCATAGCTCATAATCTTCCTCAAATCCAAATCACATCAAAGGGGTTTTGTTCAATAATGATAGGGTAAGTATTATAAACTCCATATCTATCATTTAGAACCATAAAATTGTGATTTTGGTCTCAATTTTGATATGTATGCTGCTGGTTGGATTTTTGGTTTTGAGCTTTAAGGCGTAATTGAGGTTAGCAAAAAAATTGCATGGTTTAGTAAGGCTTAAGTCAAGATCTAGCAAATCATAGGAGGTTAATAAGGTGAGTTAATCATCACATATCTATTTCTAAATCTTTGTCGCCGTACATAATTGTTTGAATGATTTATTGATCGAATTGTTTGCAAATTTGGTGACAAACTTGGGTGATTATTGTGTTGTTGTTTGCTGATAATTACTTAGGGAAATCACTGTAGTAAAACAGCGATATCGTAGTGTAGAATGATCCGAATTTGCTCAATCTTTTTATGGTAGAAAATTCTTTGAATAATCTACAAATTCGCTTTTGATATTTTTTTGAAATACTGTATTTAAGGGGTTTAAATTGAGTTTGAAACTGATGTTATAGCACAGCCATATAAAAAAATTCTGAGCTAATACCCGAGAGTAAAATGGACATAAATTTTGATTGACGTACCAATAGTACTGAACCATTTTGTAGTAGAAAGATAATTCCCTAAGGAAAAACTTTTGTTTTAAGCACTTTCTCCTATTTTGAAGATTTCTAGGTCAAAATCGGGTTTTTAACCGAGTAATTGTCTCTGCCCTGTCAAATTTTCTGAGCAAAAACATTGTTAGTAATTTAAGCATGACTTTCTCATTTCTTATCGGATTTTGATAATTTTTAATATTATGTAAAGCTTACTTCGTGGGTGACAACTTTTGTTTTGAACACAGTAGAAAATTTTGAGCATAGCTTGGACGAAATTCTATTGCAAACTTTCAGCTCTGTCACTTCGAAATTTACATTTTTTTACTTACTTTCTTACTTGGTTGCTGCATTTTAAATTATATGTTAGGTTTACCATGGAGTTTTATAAACATATGTATATCTATGATGTGTGTATGCGTGTATATATGGTTTGAATAAATGTAAATTTATAAAACAAAGTATTATAATTCACTGGTTCAAATAAATTTTCATACCAAATCAAATTCTCCTATAAATGATTTTAACAAATAGAGATTTACATATAGTGTTGTTATTATAAAAGGATTACGAATTTGGAAATGTGGTTTTGGGAAAATATGAATCTAAATTCATTTCAAAATAAAATGTATTTACACTTGAGTGGATTTGGACGCGAAATAAAAGTGGTTTTATAAAATAAATGGATTATGAATATGGTTTTGAGAATAGTATTTAATAAATGAAAATTGGAGACAACATTGAGTATACACGTGAAATTTTGAAATAAATAGAGTTATGGGATGTTTTACCCAATATGTGAATATTTTACTAAAGTTAAATAATAAATGAGTTTATCAAAAATTATATAATTATTAATAAACAATAAACTCAAAGTGATAAATGTTTTGAGAACCTTAATTCTATAATTTGGGAAGTACTAATAATCATCTTTGTGTTATCGATTGGTTTAAATGCTTTCGAATAACGCTTCGTCGAATATTGTACAACTCATTAGATAAAATGTTTGAGTGGAACTTACTAGCCCATTAGCGTATACTCGAATTTCACCGGATAGTATGAGATGCCTTGGTTAAATTCATGTGATTGCTATTTTGAAGTATTGTACACTTTAGAGTTGTATTCTCTTCTGGTGTGCGACAAGTGGTTAATAGATCCTTAAGAGAATGCAATTCAGGTTTTCTGGTGGTATCCATAATGAGTGATATTTACTAGCCTTTAGTAAATACTTGGATTTCACCATACTGTATGGGACTATTGGTTAAGTTCTAGTGATTAATGAAGGTGATAGTATTTGGCACTTTAGAGTTTAATCTCTTTTGGTGTGCGGCAAGTGGCAGCTAGATCCTTAAGAAGTTTATTCATGGATTTCTTTTCGAACATAATAATATAATAATATTAAATAAATGTTGATTTATCAAGTCATGGTCACTACGATCACCTTGATCGGTATGGACTATCCTTGAGATCATTTCGTGATTCTGTCTTCCCCGTTAGAGTACGATCCTTGGTATCAGATCATATCGGTATGGACTATCCTTGAGATCAACTTGTATATTATTTAGTCTAGTATTTCACTTTGTAGACTCACAGTTTGTGTAAGTATAAATGTTTATTATTCCGTTGTGATCTGTGACTGATGTTTATATGATATATTGTTCTGATTCTGAGAAATCGATGTGTCTATTACTTTATGTTAATATTGTACACGTCAAATTTCAGTTCGGATATTAAGTAAAAGGGTATAAATGAAGTGTCAGTGTTATTATAAAGATATATTCACATTTGATCGCGCTTAACAAGCTGTATTCTTCGGATTAACAGACAACATTACTCGTAATGTTCTTTGCTAAACTAGGTATAGCGGAGGGGTGTTACAATAATCCACCATCATAAGGTTCATACATAATAATAATCCAGGTGGGCTTCCACACATACCCCTTCTATAAGTCTACTTCGAAAAACCTCCGAGTATCAACGATACCTTTGCACACGTACCCGAACCAATCATCGTTCTATTCAAATCCATTTTCCATAGTAGAATACATCTTCATTCTACCCACAACCTCCTCTCTACTGTACTCGCCCTTATGGATCAGTATCAGGACTTCCATCATCGAGTCATCATCATCAAAAGACCTTTAGACATATCTCATAAGTCATAGAATTCTCATATCAAAGTTTTGAAGTGATTACGTTGAAGCATCCCTTCATCATCTTGCTATCAATGGCCTTTCTTCATTGCCCCATAATGTCAAAATCGAATGTCGAATGAACGAACACACATGGAACGATCCCCAAAGCCCCATCATCACCCCTACCAATTTTAGCCAAGATTGGCCACACACTAATCATATCGGTGCCGACATGATTGGATATGTCGGTGCCGACATGATTTACTTAGTCAAAATATTGAGTAAGTTCCTTACGTCTTACCTTGAGCTTAAAGTTCCTCTTCAACCGAAGTAGTTGCTCCTGTCTTGAAGAAAAACAACTCGACTACGAGTTGACAGGTCATTGCTAACTTGTGTACTTAGCGAAATTTTGCTAAGTTTTTAAACCCCCCATTCCATGTTTATCCTAAAGCTCCCCATCTGAAAACCCAAAGTCTCACCTTCGATTGCCCGAGGCTGCTTCACCATTCTCCCGAATTACTAACTACCGAATTGAGGCCACTTATGTCACGTACAGAAATTTTTGACTTTTGAAAATTCGACATCGATACTCACTTTATCGACTACCGAGCCATCGAGTGCCGGAAACTCCAATAGTGAGGGTTTTAGAAAGAAGAAAAAGGTAGAAGAAGAAGAAAGCAGAAGAAAGAGAGAAGAACAACAACAGAGAACAGAAACAGAACAATATCAGAATCTCACATTCGCAGCGGAACAATATATAATAGATAAATGAATAATCTTTAAAACAAAGAACTATATCATTTTATACATACATCAATCATCAGAGTCAATATACAACAATGGACAGTTATATGAACTTGTCCTCAAACAGAATACATAGCGGAATAAATAATATTAGATACAAATACTACGTCTCGTCATCCAGCTTGCTTCCAAAGCTACAGAATATCCAGAATATCCTGATAACATAACTCTAGACTGCCCGTGTGGAAATTGGTGGGCACCCAGAGTTTAGAAGGGAAAAAATAAACTCCGAGTCAGTCATGGTGACTGGTGTGAGATCATAAAACAGTTATTTATCTTAAAAATAAACAACAGAAAAATTTTAAAGTCAATTCGCAATGCTTTTGGAAAATGAAACTACCATAAGACCTCCCACCACACACACAATGCAAACGCAGAATTGGAGGATATTTCTTCTTATGATAGTCAAAGATGCTTACTACGCAAAATCAAATCATTTTGGATATTATTATTAGTGCATAGTATAGAAAACATTTCGAAAGTATAATATAAATCTTAGCCAGCATAGACATTCCGAACTATGCCTACTATAGCTACCATCCAAACAGTGGTGACCACCATAAGTGAATGATAGGTTCTACAACTAAAACCGTACAAGTGTCGTATTGTTTCTTTGGATTTCCAACAAATGGTCAGGCCAAGGAACTTCCTTTTCCACGATGGGTACGTCCCTGGAATAGACGACCCGAGAAATAACCTAACATTACGGTTAGATCTCTGCCAACACAAGGCCGGGTTACCTCTGCAAAAATAGGTAACTACTGACACGCGTATGTCATCCCCCGATCGTAACCGATCTTCCCGAGGATCCCCGATTCGCAACAAACCACATAGTAAAAATGCAGCAACCACATAGGTTAAGTATCTGGGCTCCATACCATGATACCACCTCTATCCAGAAGGAATGACATACACTAAGGGGCGCTACTCCCTAGAACCTTGCTGCATCCTTCCTGTTTCGACCATTTCCGGGGTGTGAGGCTCGACGAAGTCTCGTCCACAAAGCTACGCTTTCTACAAAGCCCTGCTTCGGGTCAAACAAATGATCAACCTATGATCACAAAGATATAAGATCAAACAAATGATCATATCGCAAATAATCAAACACTGATCATTTCACAGCAACACTCAGTATGCCACGTTACCAAATTGGGATATATCGCTGATAAATTTCAACTACATAACCTCTGAGCTCGTACGTCTCAGAGAAGGGTGTTAAGCTAAGAGAATAAATTCTCCGCCACCAACAGAAATGTATTTGAAAGAAATCAGCTTTATATCCCAAATTGTAACGTCAGACACACAATCCATACAAGTCTGTTCCGGGATCGAACAGAACCGAAGGCACTTCTCACGAAGCCCTTGCACATCCGGATAAATTTCTAATCACGTCCGGACTTCCCGTCACTAAGGGTTATAAAACCTCTAAATCGGAGATCAGCCGATGTAGAGTAACTCGACGGTAATCCTTCCGTTTTCAAAAATATCCGGTCTTAAACACCGGTCTTCAAATGCGATTCATAACGACGTATCACATATTCGGGATGGGTTATACGACCCCATGGTCCTTTCCCAGCTAACCCGAATAGTGAGCGTTTATTCAAAAATAAGTGTGGCATTCAAATTCATCCAATTCACAACAAATACCATTCAAGGTAATTATTGATAGTCGGTTATTTAACTATCAATAAAGATGCGCAACATCATCAGATTCCAAATAATTTTCCAAATTATTTCTTTTCCAAAAATATCTTTACTAGATATAAAATTTTCCACACTTCAAAAATAAATCAATATTTATTTTTAAACAGATTCCCTTTCTTTTATAAATTCCATAGTGAATTTATATTTTCAAAATATC
Organism: Allium fistulosum; assembly: GCA_030737815.1. Lineage (NCBI taxonomy): Eukaryota > Viridiplantae > Streptophyta > Magnoliopsida > Asparagales > Amaryllidaceae > Allium > Allium fistulosum. The sequence continues at coordinate 281,948,564 of CM060904.1, read as the reverse complement.
TACTGATATACGATTCTCAAATCGATTTCAAATATTCAATTTCATTTTATCTTTAAGAAGATAAAATCTCAAAACGTTTCATTTCATATTGGAAAAGCAATTCCATACTTATTTAAAAATAAGTGTTTCACAAATCTATTTATTTTCAACATTTGAAAATATTCGATATACTTAAATCAAATTAAGTATATATTCATTCTTTAAGGAAAACATTCTTTTAACATCTATTTGAGTCAAAACGAATGTTGCGTAAAACATCGTTACGACGACTCGAAATCAATAGTATAGGGATTCAGAATTAAGATAGGTATATATAAATCCCAATACTATATAAAACATTTTCTTTCGAAAATCATTTACTATAACAACAGTGTTATAGTCCATCTTTTCCTTATTTCTCGAAAACGTCTATTTCAACAATGAATGTTGAAATCTATGGTTTCAATATTTAACACATTTTAAAACATCTTTAAAATGTTTAACTTCATTTTTAATATCACTTCTTCAAAATTAAATCCATTTTTATTTAATAATATATTCACTGTCCAAAATCGTGAATATAATTCACTTAACCAAATTTCAATCATCTCTACACATTTTTATTTCAATAAAGATTCGCTATCCAAAATCGCGAATATATCTTCTTTAATAACCTCCTACATTTAATTTATCAAATCCAATTGATTTCGAATTTATAAAACAACGTTTATAAATTCTATTTCCATTTTATAACAACTTCGGTTTATAAATCTCATTTTATTCACAATTCGATTCATAACTCAAACTTTATACCAACAATCCATATTATATGTTAATAACTTATAATTCCTTTATTTTCAAAAATCGTTCTTTTAAAACTTTACAACTGAAATGTTTATTCCTTTATAAATCATTTTAACATCGTTTCCATTTTATAAATTTCTTAATTCTTTATTTCAAAAGAAATTACTTTTTTGTTAAAATTCACAAAATCTTAACCTTTATAACTTTAAAGTTTTAACGTTTAGTTATTTAAAATAAATCAATTCAACAATTTAAATAAACGTATATTTTCAAAGATCACTTTTAAAAATTCTCTTTTAAAATCAACATCGTTATTTTTAAATTTCAAAATTTAAATCTGATGATGCAACAGCACCAATTCGTCAATCACAACAGCAAACATCATATATCAATATGATAACAGAATATACATCAATATCTGTAAATAAATAAATACGGGTAAGGAATCCAGTTGGATCCCTCCAACCTGTTTCCCTGCATCCAAGGACGTTAGCACAATACCAATTCCACTTCGAGGTGGAATATCGCGGTATATGGGTTTTATAAAAATAATCCGCTTACTAACGGCGCAATAGGGTCTCATCCGCTATACGAGGCGGGAAATCAATCAATCCAATATATACATATGCCAATATGTATATATTGCTATATATATAGATATATCCTACTATATCTACTATCACATCCAATAGCAATCAAATCAGTCAATAAATAACTGCAATACAAAATTTTATTTGAGTGAGAAGATCTCACCTTAGCTTTAATTTGCAATCCCATTTATCATTTCAGCTTGTTTCTCCATTTCAGCCCTAGTATAAATAGTTTATACAATTTATTAATATTCAATATAAATCGAATAATCCACTTTTCGTTTTGATAGTTTTAATTAACCATTTTCTCCTTTAACAAATTGTTTTAACCAAAAATTAAACTAAATTTCTATTAAATTATCAACTTTAAACTAATTCCCTTTTTTTTCTTTTTCCGGATATTTTAGTAACTAATTTAAATAGGTTAATAAACAAATAACTCACCAAATTTTGTAAATTAGATATGTACCCGAATCTTTATTTATGTAAAATGATTTATAGATTTCAAAAATCCAAATTTTATAAATTCTTTGAACAATTTAAAACCCTTATATCTTCTCTTAAAATTTGTCATATACCTATTTACTGTTTTCCAATTCTTATAATTATCTGTAATAAATTTTCTGTTTTCATAAAAATCACAGTATTTAACCTTTGCAAAAATACAAATATTTTAAATTTAAATTGAATAACATTTTTTTTAATTACCTCAAAGTCGATTTGTGAATAGCAAGACAGGCAAAACTCTGGCCATCCACGATTGTCGCAAAGCCTCTGCCATCTAGAACCACGCGAGCTCCCCAGAATTCCATCCTCGTTCACCAGACCAAGCACAACTCGATTCGCTGCCAACGTCGAGCTTTTCGAATCCATCAATTCTCGATCCCCCAAGTCGAACAGCAACCCAATCCATCATCGCGATAACATCGAAGCCACCATGTGCTCGCGCGCAATACTCCAGCCATCGCCTGCCGTGATTCCAATCCCCAATCGAATCGCCTCCTTGATTAAATTAGCAGTGGAAGTAAAAAGAGACAGTAGCCGGTCTGCTCTTCCTCCTCTCCCCTTGCATCGCGTCGCGACCCCTTCCAGACACTCGCGAGCTGCTCGCTCCTCAGTGCGAACGGAAATCGCCACCAACGTGCTTACTCGCACCACCTCCTATCGCCACTTCCAAGGCGACGCATACCCATGCTCGCGACCCATCGAAGCCCTAGACGTCGCGAGCTTCACGCTGCCATCATCGCGTGTACGCGCGTACGCGCCTCTCTATCGGCGAGTCGATTTTTGCTTTGAAATTTGAATTCGAATGAGGCATCCATTTATTTAATTTAATTTGGCCAGAGAAAATTTTGAAGAGGGAGGAATGCGGTATTGAAATGAGGAAGAAAGGGGAACGAATTTTTATTTTCTTCGTTTCTGCCTTTTGAACGAACTTGCGTGATGATTTTTAAAAAGGGTGGAGGGAGACAGGAGAACATGGGTTGCACGATCTCGTTCCTTGATTTCTGGCGTGGTTAAAGGCGTAAACACAGGGAAGACGATGTGTTGAGATTTGACCAACTTTTAAATTTAAATTCGAATTAATTTCAACGCGTTTATCTATCGTGTGCTCACATAACAATTCCAATCAATACGAAATTTGAAATCCGGTAATAATTCAATATTACGGATCCAATGGAACTGGTTTCGTCGAATTCCGAGACTGTGCCTCGGACGGCTATTTTTAAATATCGGTTGAACGATATAAATTCAAAACTGAACAAAGCAGTTTCAAATTCGATTCTGAAGCTTCTATTATCTTCAATATTATCAATACGAATTTTAAAAGCTTTCGAAATATTTTTCTTCGGCTTAAAATTAAAGATTCAAATTTTTATTCGACTATTAATAGATTAAATTTTATAATTCAATCGCCAAATTCAAATGGAAATCGGGGATTCAAATTAAATCATCGTTCAAATATTTAAAATTAATTAAATATTCTCAATTTAATTCGTTCAAAATTCTGGGTCGTTACAACTTACCACCGACGTGATCTTGAGATCGCCACCAACATGATGTTATCATTACAAAACACCTCCAATCTTCATACGACTTGTTTCATAAGCGCCTCATATACCTTAGAGCACTATACCTATGTTGCATCAAGTTTTGAATGTTATTAACATCAATTTGCTCAAAATGACATCCTCCTCCAAACTACACTAAAATGACTAACAAAAACATCAAAAAAATCACCAATAATAGCATATAATCATCACACATCATTTGTAACGACCCATAAACTTAACACATTTAATATTAAATTAATTAAGAGTGAAATTTAATAAAATAGTGAATTGGATGTCGTATTTATAACAATTGCGAAGGTCTTTTCAAGATTATCAATTTTATATATTATTTTCATATATTTGGAATTACAGTTTCCAAATAGAGACATTATAATGTTTAGATAATGTATGTAGCTATTTTGGACTAAATAGGATGTACGTCCATGACCCAGCCTAACACTATATAAGTGAGGCTACAAAACCCTCGTCACCTCAATCTTTATTTTTCTACATAAATCTTGAAATCCTCTCTAATCTCATTCTACGGAGATTATCTTTAATTAGCTTCACTAGTTACAAAATAAAAAATATGACAAATCACAAATCAACTCGAAACTATGCCTCATGCTATGTCGTTTAATGCGGCGCGATGACACGAACACAATGGTGGGGTTTGTTTGTCATGATTTAATCATATCTGGATAAAGGATTTGTTTATTTAAAGGAGCTTTTAAATATGATTTATTACCTTTCGGGATAATTGATATCGTTTTAAATTTATAAAAAGGAATTGGAACTCGATTATTGGGATGTTAAGTTGGATAACCTTCTGGGTGTTTGGTCTGATGTTGGTTTAGGCCTTCGGGGTTGCGCATTTGGGAAAATTATCATCTTAACATTTTAATAATCAGGAATTAATTCTAAAAGTGTTTTACCAAAATGGAAATCAAGCACATGTTCAGTTCATTTTTAAAAGTAAAAGTTTGATTTGTTTATGTAAATAAATTATTTTCATAAAACGAATCACTTATATGGAAACGATTTTCTTGTATAATTAGCACTAAACATCGAAGAATTAAACTTGTCACTATTTCAAAAGTTAAGAGTGACCGTTGGACATGACTTTGAGGTAACACTACCTTGACTTGTCCGGTATTACTACTAACCAAGAAAAAGTACAAGTTTGAATTCAATGAGTGGTGATACCACAAGACTTAATTTCCATATACGATCGTTTTTTATCCTCGATAGTTGGTATCTCAGCTATCGGTTACTTCCACTACTTTATTAACGTCATTCTAAGACGATTTATTGCTCCATTGAGCATTGTTATCCTTTGTCGGAAAATGACTAAACCAAAAGCACGAGTGGGGGCCAAGCTATGTGAGGTTGCTCCCATTAGGGTATTTTCACATCTTATCTAGTTTGGATTCGGTTGTGCACTTAGATGTGGAAATATTCGGATTCTCGGTAAGGTCTGGTGGGGTCTGGCTTGGAGGGTCCCGAGAAGTGTCACAGAGTAAATGAGCTTCTCAGGAGTATATTACTAGAGGTATATTCCAAGGGGGGTGCACCTTCCTAGTCATTTGTTGGAAATTTTCCTTTCCTTATTTGATTCGTATCCCTGAATCTGTTTTAGCTTTAAAGTGCCATGAGTAGAGCCAACTCCTCATCACGGCATTTAAGTGTTTATTTAGTCTATTCTATCGAGTTTGGACTATTACTTTATTTAGCCCATTCTATCAAGTTGGACTGTTACCTTATTTAGTCAACTCTATCAAGTTGGACTGTTATCTTATTCAGCCCATCTTATCGAGTTTGGACTGTTGCCTTATTTAGTCTGCTCTAACAAGTTGGACTGTTTTCCTTGTTCAATCCATTCTGTCCAGTTTGGATTTTACTTAGTTTATTTCCATTCTTTTAAGTCTGGTTTAATACTATTTATGCTCATTCATAATTGGATTTGTATTCTTGATATTTATTTTTGCTCTTGCCAACATGGATATTATTCTTGTGAGGTAAAAACTCGTTCCGCGTTAGCGGCGTGGTCTCACAAAACTTTTATATGATCTTGATTATTCGAGTTATCTCACGCTGGTATTTCCAGACTGATCCGGGTGTTATTCATTTATAATGCTCGGGTCAGACCGAGTATTTTTCCCAAGTTAACCATGGTGTTTTGGAGATCGTAGAGGGGAGCTGAAGATTCACCTGTCATAGTATTTTATTTTCCGCTGTATTATATAGTATACTATCGGCATTTGTAACGTCGGAAGTTTATAACTATCCAGCTGATAAGGTTTGTTTCAACTCTGATATACTGTGTATTTTTTAAGAGACAGTTTCTACTGTCTTTGTTATATTATATGTTGTCGATTCCGTTGTGAGATTCTATTTTTCATTGTTCTTTTCTTTTTATTTAACCTAACAATCTGCTCTTTTGTCGATCGGATGCGCGATGTTAGATCACAGTGGTAGTGTTCGGTGTCGACTTTCGATGGTCAAAATGGCGGGTCGTTACAACATGGTATCAGAGCGTAAGGTTAAGCGAGAACCTTGGCTTTGGTAGGGTTTGGCATATTAGAGATAGAGTAAGCGACACCCTAGAATGAGTTTGAGTGTATTTTATATACGAGAGTGTATTTGTTAATGTTATAAAAATGTATTATGTTAATTGGTTTATTGATTTTTTATGAATTATGGTCGAGACGTGGGATGCCATGGTATCGATAGGGATTTCTAAACACTTGACCAATGCCAACGGATATGGTATTGAAATTTTTGAAAATTTGGCAAATTAAATATTTTGCCTAAGATTATATTTTACATATATAATGGAATAATTTTCAAAACTCTATATAGTTATATAGTGTGTTAGTTTAAATGTGATAATACTTATTTATTATCACTATTGTTTGTTCGGTTATGCTTAACTTAAATGAAAAGCATAGACTATTGTATGTTGATTGCTAAATTGTGCTCGATTTATTTTAGAGCATTTATCGCTTGATTTAATATGAACCCTCTGTGAATTAATTTTCACAATTTGACTATAAGGTGTTCGAAGAATATGATTAAATTAAGAATTCATTGTTTAATAATGGTGAGTTAAGAATTAAACTTAATAAAAAGTTGTTAATATAGTCTAAATAATGGGATAAGATATTTAGAGAATAAATATTGGAGATAATTCTATTATAGTAAAGAAGGATTATTATAATATGAAATGATATTTATATAGAGGAAATTTTATATAAATTTAGTTTGGGAAGTGTATTGAAAAAGAATTTTTGAATCTAAATCCTGAAAATTTTTGGAAAAATAATTTCAAAGGAATTTTTGAGAAATGAAATAGCTATACTTGTGAAAAATATTTAGAAAAATATATTGGGAAGTAAAATTTGAAATGGAATGCATTTTCTTTGGGATAATTAGGAGGAAATTTGTTTCAATTAGCTTTGTGGTAATCTGAACAATCTTCTAAGCAACGATCAGATGTTTGCTTAGGCAAACTTATGAAATACTTAGTAAATTATTCTCATTATCATTGTGCGATCGGAATAAGTTCAAATCCAAATAAACCCAAAGTGAGTTTTAATAAATAAATCGTTTGAAGTTATTATAAAAATATATGCAGTATGCTTTCAAAGGTAAGTTTTAAAGTTAAACCGAGTATCTAATTTTTAAGTTCCCTAAAGGGGAATTGGTTTCAAAATAAAAAGTAATTCTAATAAGAGATTGTTTGGATAAATAAGATTTTTCCCTTTAAGATAAGATAATGGATAAATTAGAAACAAGTAAATTGGGTTAAATTAATAAAGAAGGTTTTAATAAACATTGTTTTTATTAAAACCATATAATTGTTTAAAACATATAAGTAGTATGAACTACTTGTTGATTGAGTCAACCCATTAATATTATTTGTTTTAACATTTTAAATTAAAAAGGTTAATAGGTTGACTTGGTTTTAAGAAAACTAAAATTTGATTTGATTTCCATTTAGATCTTTGAAAAAGTTAAAAATAAAATTTATATGTGCTCTCAGGATATAAAAGAATATTATATAAGTAAATAAAGGGAATAAGTTATGATTTGATGTTTTATAAAGAAATAACTTTATAAAATATTTTTGAAGAACTTGGGTGAGAATTTATGAAATAATTCATAAACAATTTTAGTATTGAATAAAATACTAAGTGAAAATAGAAGTAAATTAGAAATTAATATAATTAATAAATTAATAAAATATAGAGTATGACTTTCCATTTTATCCAAATTAGTTTGGATAATCTTCTGAGCAATAACCAAAAGCTAATGAGAAAATGGTACGCTTAGATAGTTATCTATATTTTTGGACAATTAAGAAAGTTTTGAAATTAAGTTAAAATTTGTTTGTTAGTCATTTGACATTTTAAAACAATGTCAAGTTTCCCCTTGTGGAATTTAATTGACTATAGGTGTTAATTTATTCCTTCACGTAATTTGATTGGTTGTGTGATTTCATATACCATTGTCTATAAAGTTTAAATATATAGACAAAAGATTTTGAATCATTATTATTAGGACCTAAATCCCTGTGATTTTGAAAAAGGTAAATTTTTAAAGATTTTTGGAAAGGAATGATATTTATTCAGTCTAGTTGATGTTTTTGGGGGAACCGGAATACCATTGGACGCTGCATGTTGTTTTGATTCTTGAGTTTCAGCATCATTTATTTGGAGGGATCCGCTCGTCATTTTGATTTTGAGCTTTGATTTTTCTTGTCTGAGAAATTTAAAAATAAATTTTTGATTTAAAAACCTTGGCATTTAGATCTAAATCTGTCATCTGAAAATAATTAGATGCATAACATCTATTATAGAATATTCGCTTGTTTATTGCATATGATTGGGATATGGATGGTTGATTGCATGTGGATTTATATCATGCTAATTTTTGAATGTAGAATTAGATCACCTTATTTGTGTCAGCCTGATTTTTTTTTAGATTTCATAAGTACAGGCATGCAAGAGATTGCTATTTGATTCCTGTGCACCTGCGTTCGCAGAGAGATAATGAATTGCTTGCCGAAATATAAATCAAAACGCGAAAAGGTATGTAATAAGTTTAGAAAAATTAAATTGGTTGATGATTTTATGCCCCAAATATGGGAGGTCACTTGGCTTTTGTTTTGTTTGATTGGTTTGGAGCCCGTTGAGGCGATTTGTAGTGGTACCAATCGAGCTGCACAAAGTAAACGCTGGCGAAATTTTCTAAAAATTTAAGAGTTAGAAATTTTTTAAGATTTTTGGGAAATTTTTGTTAACTACAATTTGACTTTCAAGTTATATCTTGAAATGAATGTAAGGGGATTAGTTGTTATAGATGAATGGATTTAAAAGATTTGAAAATTTTGGAATATATTGCAACGAATTTATTTTGAAAAGTTAATAAGTTTAATAACCTATTTTAATTAATAGTTTTAAACTTAAGGGTTTGGAACGTTTTCTTCCTTAGGAATTTCGGGGACGAAATTCATTTAAGGGGGGAGAATGTAACGACCCGGAATTTCACTGCTTTGATTTACAAATATTTAATTTATTTTAAATATTCAAATAAATGGTTTTATAATGAAAATAAAAACCATTTTAATAATAAATAATAATGGTGAAATAGTTTTTAAAATTTTTTTACAAAAATATATGTTCGATGAATAACAGAAAATGTGACCGAAAATCGTTTTTCGAATTTTCGACGTTTCATCATATAAAAGTTGTTTGAAATGTTGTGTAATGACCCTGAATTTTTGACATTTGAAATTTGAATATTTAATTATTTTAAATATTTGAATGATTAGTTTAATTTGAATTTCAAATATCAGAGTTTGTTTGGTAATTAAATTAGTAAATTTAATTGTTGCAATTGGGAAAAAAATTTGAATCTTCAATTTTAAGCCTGTTAAAAATAATATGAAGTCTTGGAAAATTTATATTGATAGTACTGAAGATAATAGAACTTTCAGAATTGGATTTGAAGCTGTTTTGTTCAGTTTTGAAATTCTGTCGTTTAAGTTATATTTAAAAATAGCGTTCCGGGGCACAGTCTTGGAATTCGACAAAACCAGTTCCATTGGATCCATAATATTGTATTATTATCGGATTTCAATTTTCGTAATGTTTGGAGTGATCGTTTGGCCGTACGATAAGCAAACGTGCTGAAAATAAATCGAAAATTTAATATTATAACTGGTCCAAAAAGCTATCTTTTCCATACGATCGAATTTGGACTCGAAACCTTTTCCATTGCTTTCAGAATAGGGGTATAACCTTACAAACGCCTAGCGGCACATCTCGATTGGAAGTCGAGATTTTGAGTTGCGATTCGGAGGCGATTCAAATTCGAATTTAAATAACTTATATGACGGTTTGACTGGTCAATGTGGTGTACACCAGCTGATATTATTTCACATCAGCTGTTCTTCTTTCATTTCGTGGTCACAGTAGCAAGACATCTTCTCACGTTCAGAATCACGTTCTATTGTCTCCTTCGTACCCTCCCTTCTCCTGTTAAAATACACGAGGAAAGAAAACAAACCAAACGAAACATTTTCTTTCGTTCAAACAAAAATGGCCGCTGTTAGAAGGAGATTTTCCTCTTTAAAAAAAATCACGTCTCCCTCCACTATTCTTTTCTATTTCAAAACGAAACTGCTGAGGTTGGAGTCGCAAGTTTCCCTTCCTCTTTATCCACAAATTCGAAAACCTTTTCACTCCTCTTCAGAAATTCTAATCTCGAGCCAATGGAAATCGAACTCGATTTCGTATTGAATCGCAAGGCAAGATCGACATGGGGTTCGAGTGAGGCAGCGCGAGTAGGCGTTCGAAGCAGCGACAAGTACGGGGCGAGGCAACTCGTTCGATTTGATGACTTGAAGGGGGAATTCACGAGTGGGAGCGTGTGGTCAGGCGTGGAGCTCGCGACGTCTAGGGTTTCGTTTGGGGGAAGCGGCGACGTAGTCGCGATTGGGTGAGGCGCGCGAGATGGATTCGGGTTCGCGAACACAAGCGATCGCGATGGCGACTCTGGCGATCTCGTGCGGAGCAGGGCATTGAGGTATTTTTTTCAATTCTGTTTAAATTAAATAAATTTTAAAAGAAAGAATTGGGTTGTATAAAACTGAAAATAGATATATATCTATAGATACAAGATTTCTGGGAAAAAAAAGAATATAGGTATGAATTTATGAAATTTGATTTGGTAATATATATATATATATGTGTGTGTGTGTGTGTGTATTAAAGGAAAAGTTACAAATATAGATATATTTTAATTAGAAACCATTTTAAGGAAATTAGATATATATGGTAAGTTTGTAAAACGTTGATTTACACATGTATATATATTATACAATAAAGGAAAGTTATTTTGAAATTAAGATGCTTAGTTAAACAAATTTATTTAAAAGAAATTAGTTAACAATAAAATCATTGGCTAATTAAATTTATCAAATGAAATTTGATTTTTCGATTATTTCGAATATTAACAAATTGTATAAATTGTTATACAAGGTCTATAAATGGAGAAAAACAAATCGGAATGGAAATAGACTGCAAAATAAAAAGCAAAGGTGAGATCTTCTCACTCAAAATGAAAAGTGGATATTTTGCAGTTATTGATTGATTGCTGTTTGGATGTGATATTAGATATAGTAGGATATATCTATATATAGCAATATATATATATATATATTGGCATATGTATATATTGCAGTTGTGATTTCCCGCATTATATAGCGGATGAGACCCTATTGCGCCGCATAATAGCAGATGATATTTTTATAAATCCCATGTACCACGATATTCCACCTCGAAGTGGAATTGGTATTGTGCTAACATCTGTGGATGTAGGGAAACAGGTTGGAGGGATCCAACTGGATTTCTCAAATTGTTTGAATATTATTTCATATGTGAATGATGTGATTTATTGATAATCTGTGGATGATTTATTGATAATTGAAACTGTTGAAGGCTAAAATTTAGCCGAATGTATTTTTGGTATCGTTGGATACCAGAAATGAATGTAAATTGGATTTTGAAATTAAAGTGGAAAACTTTAAGTGAATTTATTTTTAAGAATTGAATTTATTGAAAGAAGGAAATTTAAAGTATTAAAATTGATTTTTTGAAATCCTACCGAATAAATTCCAAAATATGGGAAAAGATATTAATAAATGAGTTTTGAATACTATTGTTTAAAAGTTGAAGAATTCATTTAAAAAATGGAATTTTGAATAATTTGGAAAGAACAAAGGAATTTATTTAAAAGTGATAAACTTCTAGAAATCAATTTGTAATTGAGTTGGTATTTGAAAATGAATCTTTGAGAAATCGATATGGAAATTTATTTGGAGTTAAAAATAAATTTAGAAATCAAATTTGTAATTAATTTGGTGATGGAAAATAAATCATTGGAAAATTAATTTGAAATTGATTTAGTGTTTGTAAAATAAATCTAGTAATCGATTTGCAAATGATTTGTTATTTGGAGATAAATTCAGAAATAAATTGCAATGTTTTGTTCTATTGAAATAAAACTTAGAAATCAATTTGTAATCGATTTGATATTGAAATAAAATTAGAAATCAATTTGGAATTTGATTTTGGGGTTAAAATTGAATATTTGGAAATGTAAATTTAAAATGGGATTTATGAAAGGAAAGGGAATTTGTTTTAAAAATAAACGCTGATTTATTTTTAAAGTGTGAAAATAAATTTACAGATTTGAAATGTAAATTTGTAATAAATCGATAAGGATTTATTTAATTGGTTTAAATGGACCATTTTGTGATTTGAAATTGGTTTTCAAATGTGAAGTGTGGAAAATATATATCTTATGAAGATACTTTGGAAATCTAATAATTTGGGAAAATTATTGAAATTGGTTTATTGTTGTGAATATTGTTGATAGTTAAATCACCGACTATCAATATTGCCTTTGAAATGGCACTTGAATTTGTTTTTTAAAACAAACGCTTATTATTCAATTTAGTCGGGAAATGACCTTTGTGTTAGATAAACCATTCCGAATAATGATACGACAATATGGATCGTATTGAAGACCGGTGTGAAGACCGGGTATTTTCGAAAATGAAAGGACAACCTATCGAACGTCTCTGCACCGAGTTGCTCCGGTATAGAGATTTATATCACTCTTTTTTGTGATGGGAAGTCCGATCGGGATTGTGAATACCCGGATTGCAAGGGCTTCTTTGGAAGTGCCTTCGGTTCTGTTCGAACCCGGAACAGACTTGTATGGTTACGTGTCTGACATTACATTTTGAGATATAAAGCTGATTTCTTTCAAATACATTTCTGTTGGTGGCGGAGAATTTATTCTCTTAGCTTAACACCCTTCTCTAAGACGTACGAGCTCAGAGGTTATGTAGTTGAAGCTTATCAGCGATATATTCCCAATTTGGTAATGTGGCATGCTGAGTGTTGCTGTGTGTTGATCATTTATTGATCATTTGTGATCAAAGCACGGCTTTGTGAAAAAGCGTAGCTTTGTGGACGAGACTTCATCAGACCTCACAACCCGAAAATGGTCGAAACAGGAATATGCGGCAAGGTTATGAGGGTCGCGCCCTTTAGGGTATGTCATTTCCTTCTGGAAAAGGGTGGTATCAGATATGGAGCCCTGGTATTTAACCTATGTGGATACTCCGATCTCATTTATTGTGTGATTGTGTGTTTATCGAGGCGCCTCGGATAAAGGTCCCAAAGGACCGGGGGTGGCATATTCGTGAGTTACCTAGTTACAGGGGTAACCCGGCCTTGTGTTGGCAGAGAGCAGTTGTCTCTCGGGACGTCCAGCCAGAGGCGATCCCATGTGGCAGTAGGAAAGGAAGTTCCTTAGCCTGACCATTTGTTGGAAATCCAAAGAAACAATACGAGCCTTGTACGGTTTTAGTTGTATAACCTGCTATGGAATGTGGCGGTAACCTGCTATTGAACATAGTAGCTATAGTAGGCATACAATAATGGTTGTATGTTGGCTAAGATTAATATTATACTTTCAAAATGTTTTTCCACTAGACATTAATAATAATAATCCAATGATTTGCGTAGTAAGCATCTTTGACTATCATAAGAAGAAATCTCCTCCAATTCTGCGTTTGCATTGTGTGTGTGGCGGGAGGTCTTATGGTAGTTTCATTTTCCAAAAGCATTGCGAATAAATTTTATCTTCTTTGTGAAAATAACTGTTTTACGATCTCACACAAGTCACCATGACTGACTCGGAGTTTATTGTTCCCTTCTAAACTCTGGGTGCCCATAATTTTCCACGCGGGCAGCCTAGAGTTATTTTTATCAGGATATTCTGGAGCTTTGGAGATAAGCTGGATGGCGAAGCGTACTACCGTACTTGTTTATTTTATTTCGCTGTGAATTCTGTATGAGGACAAGTTTATATAACTGTCCATTGTTGTATTGAGTTGTATATTGACTCTGATGATGTATTGTATAACTGATATAGTTCTTTGTTTAAAAGACTAGTGATTATCTATTATATTTTGTTCCGCTGCGAATGTGAGATTCTAATATTGTTTCTGTTTTGGTTTTTTTCTGTTCTCCTTTTCTTCTGTCTTCTTCTACCTCTTCTTTTAACCCTAATGGTTCGGTTTTCCGACATTCGATTGCATGGCATTTGATACAGTGGACGTATTAATGTCGACTTTCGAGCGTCGAAAAATCGTATCGTTACATGTTGTGTACACATTTGTATATATATATATATTAAAATATATGAAATGTTATAAACATAGATTAGTAATTTAATTAGGGTTAAGTGTAATTAATTAAGTTAAGAAAATGATGATGTGACACTTTGGCAACTATAATAAAAAAATAAAAGAAAATGTCACACCGGGGGGGGGCATGAATTAACATATTGGCAACTTGAGTACAAGCATTAAATGGCATGGTGGCTTGATGTGAAAGGGGGGTGGCTATGGTGGTATTGATATGATGGGAGGAGGAGGACATGGTGATGTGGCATTCATGGAATGGAGGGTAAAGGACGAGGGGTAGTTTGGTAATTCAACATGTTAACATAATATATAAACTAGTTTTCTTAATTGTTATTTCACTTTTTCGTTCTCTTTTCCATTTTCAAAACTTTTCTAAGCATGGAAACAAAACTTTCATGGCTTCTCTATTTAGTTTTTAGGTTTTAAAGTTTTTAAAAATCAAATTCTTACTTTAAAAACTTGGTTTTAATTCACTTGTTTTCATCTCCACTTTCTCCAGTTTTCCTCCTACTTCGTTCGGTCATAACTTTCTCCACACTAAACCAAATCAAGATTTTTTTTCAAACCATGTATATTTCCAGTGGCTACAACTTTTTAGTTTACCACTTTTTCTTATTCCGAGCTTAGATGCTCCAAAATTTCATTTTTTTGCAAGAGTGTTTTTGAACCTAGATTTTGATGTCCGAAAATACCCCTCACTGTTTTAGCTATAACTTCCTCAAAATTTAACTTTTTTTGGTAAATATTTTTCTTAAATCATAGAGAAAGAATTATCTAAAACTTTCCTCTTTTACCCCTTTTCCAAAATCCGAGAGGAAAGGGTCCAAAAGTCGAGTGCAAAATGACCCGTTTTCGAGAAGAATTTGTGGTTTTCCAAGCTTCCTGAATTTCAAAGTGTACCGAGTTTTCAAAGGGTTTCTGGTGATTTTAACTCATATTTAATTTTATTATATCATATTAATGCTGTTATAAATATTTAATGATTGTTTGGATGTTGGCTAATGTAACGACCCGTATTTTTACGGATCAAAACATTCTAAAATGATTGACCCTTGGTTATATTGTTGTTAAGACATTTCAGGTTTTGGCAGAATTTTGCTTAAGTCCTAAGTCGTAGCCGACTTAGGAGTTTGGACGAGTTAAGCAACAAGTCTGGGTCGAGTTGCCGACTCAAGGAACTCACCGAGTTAAGGGAGTGTGGTTAACCGACTTAAGGTAGTCACCGACCTAGGAGATAAGTCGTGACCGACTTAAGAGGTTCAGGCGACCTAAGTATTCTGGGGTAGAGTTAGGTCGGCAACGACCTAAGAGAATGTTGTGAGCGACCTAAGTGTTTAGGTGTTAAGTGTTAGGTCGGCAGTTCGAATTAGCGACCCATAGGAGTACCGACTTATAAGCGAGTTAAGGACTTAAGGGTTGAGTCGGCGACGACCTAAGGAGATAAGTCGTAGCTGGGCTAAGTTATTAGGTCGAAGGTAACTCGGCAAGTATTAAGTCGTAGGTTGTAAGTCGTTGCCGAGTTAAGGGATAGACTACCTAAGGAAGTGACCGACTTAAGTTATTGTAGACGACTTAAGGTTTTGAGCTAAGTGTTAAGTCGGCTGACGAGTTAAGGATAGGTCGGCAGAGTAATTGAGTCGGTAGGTCGCCTCCTGTGTTAAGTCGTAACCCAGTTGCGAGTTAAGTCGTAGTTGTATTCCTTCGTATGTCATAGGTCGGCAAGGCACTTAGGTCGGCAACGACCTAAGTTAAGTCGCGCCTATGTGTTAAGTCGCAGATGCGCATTGCTGTAGGTCGTTAGGACTTGGGTTTTGAGGCTGTGTGTTGAGTGAGACTTTGTTAGGTCGGCAAAGTGTTAGGTCGTAGGTCGGCATAGTGTTAAGTCGGCACCGACTTAAGAAGATTGCCGAGTTACGACTTAAGGGCAGTTTTCAGCTATAAATAGGAGGGGTTGTTCTCACTTTTTGGGATCCGGATTTTTAAGCGACGAAGTGCTGCCATTTTGAGAGCTCGACTTCTACACTTCTTCACTTCTTTTCTCCACTCTAATCTAGTGCTTCCATCCATCCAAATCGAAGATCAAGATTGAAGATTCAAGAGCTTAGATTGAAGATCTTCATCTTTTCAAGAGAGATTTCTTCGTTTGAAGTGAGATCTTGTCGGATCTAGCTTAGTTCTTCGCTGTCCAGATCTGGAGTTGTTATCTTTTGGATTGTTTAGGTGATTTGGTGAGTGGTGATTATCTCTCACACGGATCCAAAGGAGTAGATCGGATTGTTGGCTCGATTTGGTGTTAAATTAGTGATTTCCATGCATTTTCTTCATCCTATGTGTAGATCCATGTAGATCCATTGTTCATGATGATGTTGCATCCATTTTATCATATGTTAACCTATGCAAGTTCATTCATCAAGTTTGTAGAGATATAATCCATGTTTTCATGCTTATTGGACTTTCAACTCTTTAATTACGAAAATGCCATTATTGTTATAATTGTCTACTTAGATCATTTTTGAATGCTTGATTGCTTGGATTGATGTTTGATTTGATTGATTGTTATGAACTAGATGATTGATGATTAGATTTAGATCGAAGGTGATTCAAAAGCTAAGGGAAAGGCTCTTGAATTGGAAAAGCTGCTCGTGGCATATGTAGCGGGATGATGAAGCTCCTATGCATAGATTTGATGATGTGAAGTTGAGATGAAGCTTTGCGAGGATGTAATGAAGCGAGGCATCATATGATGAAGACTTGGTCTAATCCAAGCGGGGTCATTCCAAGCATGTTGATAACTCGGTGATATGATTCGAGTTGAGGATAATGGATGCTCGAGAGGCGCTTGAGCTAGTATGGCAATAGTCGTCGAGGAGGATGACTAGGAGGTTGAGATCTCATCGTTGTTGAAGGTTCTAGCATGCTCTAAGCAAGAGTACATGGGGACGCCCAAAAGACTAAGTTGATGGTCAAGTACTCTGGGTAGATTCGATAATCCTAGGCACGGGTCACGATGACGTGCGGGAGTTATGTCTAGAACCGGGGTTACCATTAGCCCTTGACGGACGGCTGAAAGAATGTGCCGGTCATTCAATTAACGGTGATATCGCAACAATGATAACAGTGATAGCCGAGTCATGGATGTTTGGTTGTATCGTCATTCGGTCTCAAGAGCGGTATTTCCTGGGTGCTTATCTGACCTTGGTTTTAGACCTTGGAATTTGTACTTGGAAAACATCGCTCTTGACTCGAGTGACAATTGCTTTACTTTAAATTGTATGCTCTGCTATGTTTGCTTCTGCTTAGTGTGTGTCTGGGGGCTATCACTGTAGAATGAGGTTGGAGTGGGAGGGTTGTATTCCTATTCCTTTTCCTTTATGCTCTTTTGGTATGTTGTTAGTTAATTTACTGCTCACTAAGACTGTTGTCTGACTCAAGGCTTTATGTTTTAATTCTTATTGCCTTGGGCTGTTCGTCCATTTTGGGACGGGCAGACTAGGTAGCAGGTGACAGGTGCTGTTCTCTTCTCACGATGCTGATATCGAAGACGAGCTAGAGGGTTGCATATTATCTTCTTATTATATGTACTGGATATTCCGCTGTTTTGTATTCTCTGATAGATATGTAGTGAGGCTGGATGTATTGACTATATGAATGCTTGTATTCAACTATTATGGAGTTTTATAAGATGTCATTTTGTTCTGTAAAGCTTCACTATACATATGTTCTATTGTATTTTGTCCATGCGCTGTGAGTAATACGATAGATTCTGTTGTTTTAATCTTACCTTGTCAATCGTCCATAGTCGCCTGGCACACTTTACAGCGCTCTTTCTCTAGATTCGGTGCAGGGGCCATGGGCGGTCGTCACATTTGGTATCAGAGCATTGGTTAATCGATTTTACCCAACGCTCGCTGTCGTAACTACGTATGAGAGACGTAATTGTAATTTGATGGATGATTACTATATATAATATAGTAGTTTAGCAGTAAGTTAGTCCTTTATGCAGTTGTTTCTCTAGATGTTCTAATCATTCCTTTTTATAGATATTGAGAATGAGTCGAAGAGGGAGACCAGCTGCTAGGGAAGGCCGTGCTACTGAAGAGACTGCTGATTATGCAGCCATGTTCGAAGCTATGATGACTTCGATCATGAGAAGGATACCAGTTCCGGGGGCAGCAGTTGATGTTGGAGTTCAAGTCCAAACTCCGAAACCAGTGGATTTTGCTAAGTTGTGCAAGGATTATACTGCTCTTGGAGGGAAGGTTTTCTTGGGAACAGAATCAACTATTGAGGTCCAGAGGTGGATAGATGCTTGTAAAAGGATCTTTGGTGATTTGGGAATTGATGATGCAACTAAGAGGAAGTTGGCATCAAGGCAGCTTCAAGGGAGAGCTTCTGACTGGTGGAACTCTATTACCATCACTACTCCGGAAGAAGAGATTACTTGGGAGCAATTCCAAGTCAGATTTGAAGCTAAGTTCATTTCTACAGCCCAGAAGTCTGTTCTGTTCAAGAGGTTTGTGGAGCTCAAGCAAGGTGGAAGATCAGTTCTTGAGTATGTTTCTGAGTTCGAAGCTTTGTCCAAGTATGCCCGGTCGTATATTGAATCTGCTTATCAGAAGAATGAGAAGTTTGTGACCGGCTTGGATAGTTATCTTGGGAGACAGTTGGTGGATCATTTGGACGATTCATTTGAGAAGCTGGTGGAGAAAGCTCTTAGGCATGAGAGTCTGTTTCCTAAGGAAGGACCTGTTGTTGCTGTTACCAAGGGAGAGTCTAAACCACAGCAGGGTGGAAACCAGAAGAGGAAGCAGCAGCAGCAGAAGGGTAAGGATGGCCAGAAGAAGCCGAAAGGCGAGGTGACTTGCTACAATTGTCAGCAGAAGGGCCATTTCTCTAAGGATTGTAAGAATCCGAAGGCACCGATGAAGTGTCACAACTGTGACAAGCCGGGGCATTTCAGGAAGAATTGTCCAGAACAAAGGAAGGACAGGCAGATTGTGCAAGCCTATGCTTTAGGAGCTGTTCCGTCGTCTTCAAAAGCTCCTACTGCTGAAGAGAAGGGAAAGAGTGTGGTTGTTCAAGGTACTCTTTTCCTATGTGGTGTTCCGGTTAGAGTTTTGTTTGATACTGGAGCGTCGCATTCGTTTGTTTGTAATGAACTAGTAGGCCGGTTAGGTTTGAAGCCGGATATTGTTGACAGGCCATTGGTTGTGACTAATCCAGTTGGGGGTTCGTCTTGTTTGTGTATGTTATGCCGTGGTCTAGTTGTGTCGAGTCATGGTTGCTCTTTTGTTTGTGATTGCTTTGTTCTGAACTTTGCGGGGTTCGGAATTATCTTGGGTATGGACTGGCTTAGGAAGTATGCGGCTAAGGTTGATTGTGAGAGGCTGGAGGTGACAGTCGAGAATGTGGAAGGGCGAAAGATTGTGATACGATGTAAGCATGAGGAAGGCGTCTTCATGAGCTTCATGTATTCGCTAGTTGTTCCACGGGATGGACTGTCTTTAGTGCCAATCGCAAATAGATTCGAGGATGTCTTTGACGAAGTCAAAGGGTTGCCGCCGCATAGAGAGATCGAGTTTCGTATAGATCTAGTTGAAGGAGCCAGACCTGTTGTGATGCCTCTTAGGCGGATGGCGCCTAGGGAACAGCAAGAGTTGAGGGTGCAAGTTGATGACCTTTTGCAGAAAGGATTCATTCGGCGTAGTGTGTCCGAGTGGGGTGCACCAGTTGTGTTTGCAACCAAGGCAGATGGATCGTTGAGATTGTGTGTGGATTATCGTGAGCTGAATAAGGTGACTAAGAAGAACAAGTATCCATTGCCGAGAATAGATGACTTGTTTGATCAGCTTCACGAAGCTAAGGTGTTTTCTCAGATGGATTTGGCAACGGGATTTCACCAGTTGAGAGTGGCTAAGGATAGTGTGCCGAAGACTGCTTTTAGGACACCATCCGGTTTCTTCGAGTGGCTGGTAATGCCGTTTGGATTGACTAACGCGCCAGCATATTTTGTGGATCTTATGAATAGAGTGTTCAGAGATCAGTTGAACAAGTTCGTACTTGTGTTCGTGGATGATATTCTGATTTATTCCAGAACGGAAGAAGAGCACAAGACGCACTTGCGTATTGTTTTGGAAATCTTGCGGAAACATCAGCTGAAGGCTAAGTTTTCGAAGTGTCACTTCTGGAAGAGTGAAGTGAGGTTCTTAGGCCATGTGATTTCTGGGAATGGGATAGCGGTTGATCCCGCTAAGGTGGCAGCAATCCGGGATTGGGTTAGACCTAAGAATGCATCTGATGTGAGAAGTTTTCTTGGATTAGCAGGATATTATCGACGGTTTATCAAAGACTTCTCCAAGATAGCTACACCGTTAACAGGATTGACGAAGAAGAACCAAGTGTTCAGTTGGGATGCTAAGTGTGAGCAAGCTTTCGGAATCCTGAAAGAGCGACTGACGAGTGCTCCTGTTTTAACTATTCCTAGTGGGAATGATGAGATGGTGGTTTACACCGACGCATGTGGTACTGGACTTGGAGCAGTGTTGATGCAGAAAGATAAAGTTGTTGCGTATGCCAGTCGACAACTAAAGCCGCATGAAAGGAATTACCCAACTCATGATTTGGAGTTAGCGGCGATTGTATTTGCTCTGAAGATGTGGAGGCATTATCTATTGGGAGTTCGATTTGAGTTGTTTACAGATCATAAGTCGTTGAAGTATCTTTTCTCCCAGAAGGATTTGAATCTTCGGCAGCAACGTTGGCTAGAGTTTTTGGCATCATATGATTTTGGTATAGCTTATACTCCGGGAAAAGGTAACGCAGTGGCAGATGCGTTAAGTCGAAGACATGTAGGATTGGGAGCCATGTTTTCAGAATGGAAGAGTCTCAAGTATTTAGCTGGATTTGACTTCAGGCCTAGATGTGAATTGGAACCTGAGATGTTGGCAAACTTATCAATAAGACCCACTCTTGTGGAAAGGATTGGTGAGAGCCAAAAGCGAGATGATAAGCTTGTCAAGATTATCCGGGGATTGGAATCTGGGTTGGATCCAGAAAAGGATAAAGGATTCGAGGTCGATCGAGAGGGTTGGCTTCGGAAGCAAGGACGACTAGTTGTTCCCGATATAGATGAATTGAGGAGTGAAGTTCTGAAGGAAAGTCATCACTCGAAGTTGACAATTCATCCAGGAGGAAACAAGATGTATCGGGATATGAAGAGAACCTACTACTGGGAAGGCATGAAGAAGGATGTTGGAAAATTTTATTTCCAAATGCATGAACTGCCAGTTGGTAAAGGCTGAACAGAAGAAGCCAAGTGGATTGCTTCAGCCCTTAGAAGTTCCTACATGGAAGTGGGAACAAGTGTCGATGGATTTTATTGATGGATTGCCTAGAACCAGAACGGGAAATGAAGGGATTTGGGTCATTGTGGATCGTCTGACTAAGAGTGCACGATTCATTCCTGTTCGATCGACTAGGACTGCATCAAAGTTGGCTGAGTTGTATGTTAAGTGGATAGTTCGATTCCATGGTATTCCGAAGAGTATAGTGAGCGATCGAGATCCATTGTTCACTAGTGGATTTTGGAAGAGCTTCCAGGAAGTCTTGGGAACCGAGTTGTGTTTGAGTACAGCTTATCATCCCCAAACAGATGGTCAGACTGAGAGAGTCAACCGAGTTTTGGAAGATCTCCTCAGAGCTTGTGTTTTGGATTTCGGAGGATCATGGGAAGATCACCTTCATTTGGTGGAGTTTGCCTACAACAACAGTTACCAGTCAAGTATTGGTATGGCACCATATGAGGCATTGTATGGAAGACCGTGTAACTCTCCGACATGTTGGTTGGAAACTGGGGAAAAGTTGATGCTTGGGCCAGAGATGATTCGTCAGACTTCAGATTTTATAGAGATCATTCGGCAACGAATGAAGGCAGCCCAAGATCGTCAGAAGAGTTATGCTGATAAACGTCGTAAGGATTTGGAGTTCGATGTAGGTGAAATGGTTTTTGTGAAGATTTCTCCACTGAAGAATGTTATCCGATTCGGGAAGAAAGGAAAATTGACTCCGAGATTTGTTGGACCATTCCCGATCATCGAGCGAATTGGAAAGCTCGCCTACAGATTGGAGTTACCGGAGAAAATGTCGGGTGTGCACAATGTTTTTCATGTATCATATCTACGGAAGTATGTGCACGACTCGAGTACCGTAGTTTCTGCTGATAGCTGTGAAGATTTCGAGGTTGATCTAGTTGATAGAAGACCTCGTAAGCCGCTTCGTGTTGTTGAAACCGACACGAAACAGCTTAGGAGGAAGGTAGTTAAGTTGCTCAAGATACAATGGAGTGACGATGATAACGACTGTACGTGGGAGGTGGAAGAGAGGATGAAGGCAGCTCATCCTGAACTCTTCAAGGTATGGCCCTAAGGTGTCGTGTCATCTAACGAAATTGTAACTTGTTCTAAGTCTTAGAATTCTGTACGCTAAGCTAGAATTGGATGCATGGTTTATTGATTGTTATGGATGATAGGCGTACAGAATAGCTTTGATTGCCTTGTTTGTTTGGAATTTCGGGGGCGAAATTCCTAAGGGGGAGAGAATGTAACGACCCGTATTTTTACGGATCAAAACATTCTAAAATGATTGACCCTTGGTTATATTGTTGTTAAGACATTTCAGGTTTTGGCAGAATTTTGCTTAAGTCCTAAGTCGTAGCCGACTTAGGAGTTTGGACGAGTTAAGCAACAAGTCTGGGTCGAGTTGCCGACTCAAGGAACTCACCGAGTTAAGGGAGTGTGGTTGACCGACTTAAGGTAGTCACCGACCTAGGAGATAAGTCGTGACCGACTTAAGAGGTTCAGGCGACCTAAGTATTCTGGGGTAAAGTTAGGTCGGCAACGACCTAAGAGAATGTTGTGAGCGACCTAAGTGTTTAGGTGTTAAGTGTTAGGTCGGCAGTTCGAATTAGCGACCCATAGGAGTACCGACTTATAAGCGAGTTAAGGACTTAAGGGTTGAGTCGGCGACGACCTAAGGAGATAAGTCGTAGCTGGGCTAAGTTATTAGGTCGAAGGTAACTCGGCAAGTATTAAGTCGTAGGTTGTAAGTCGTTGCCGAGTTAAGGGATAGACTACCTAAGGAAGTGACCGACTTAAGTTATTGTAGACGACTTAAGGTTTTGAGCTAAGTGTTAAGTCGGCTGACGAGTTAAGGATAGGTCGGCAGAGTAATTGAGTCGGTAGGTCGCCTCCTGTGTTAAGTCGTAACCCAGTTGCGAGTTAAGTCGTAGTTGTATTCCTTCGTATGTCATAGGTCGGCAAGGCACTTAGGTCGGCAACGACCTAAGTTAAGTCGCGCCTATGTGTTAAGTCGCAGATGCGCATTGCTGTAGGTCGTTAGGACTTGGGTGTTGAGGCTGTGTGTTGAGTGAGACTTTGTTAGGTCGGCAAAGTGTTAGGTCGTAGGTCGGCATAGTGTTAAGTCGGCACCGACTTAAGAAGATTGCCGAGTTACGACTTAAGGGCAGTTTTCAGCTATAAATAGGAGGGGTTGTTCTCACTTTTTGGGATCCGGATTTTTAAGCGACGAAGTGCTGCCATTTTGAGAGCTCGACTTCTACACTTCTTCACTTCTTTTCTCCACTCTAATCTAGTGCTTCCATCCATCCAAATCGAAGATCAAGATTGAAGATTCAAGAGCTTAGATTGAAGATCTTCATCTTTTCAAGAGAGATTTCTTCGTTTGAAGTGAGATCTTATCGGATCTAGCTTAGTTCTTCGCTGTCCAGATCTGGAGTTGTTATCTTTTGGATTGTTTAGGTGATTTGGTGAGTGGTGATTATCTCTCACACGGATCCAAAGGAGTAGATCGGATTGTTGGCTCGATTTGGTGTTAAATTAGTGATTTCCATGCATTTTCTTCATCCTATGTGTAGATCCATGTAGATCCATTGTTCATGATGATGTTGCATCCATTTTATCATATGTTAACCTATGCAAGTTCATTCATCAAGTTTGTAGAGATATAATCCATGTTTTCATGCTTATTGGACTTTCAACTCTTTAATTACGAACATGCCATTATTGTTATAATTGTCTACTTAGATCATTTTTGAATGCTTGATTGCTTGGATTGATGTTTGATTTGATTGATTGTTATGAACTAGATGATTGATGATTAGATTTAGATCGAAGGTGATTCAAAAGCTAAGGGAAAGGCTCTTGAATTGGAAAAGCTGCTCGTGGCATATGTAGCGGGATGATGAAGCTCCTATGCATAGATTTGATGATGTGAAGTTGAGATGAAGCTTTGCGAGGATGTAATGAAGCGAGGCATCATATGATGAAGACTTGGTCTAATCCAGGCGGGGTCATTCCAAGCATGTTGATAACTCGGTGATATGATTCGAGTTGAGGATAATGGATGCTCGAGAGGCGCTTGAGCTAGTATGGCAATAGTCGTCGAGGAGGATGACTAGGAGGTTGAGATCTCATCGTTGTTGAAGGTTCTAGCATGCTCTAAGCAAGAGTACATGGGGACGCCCAAAAGACTAAGTTGATGGTCAAGTACTCTGGGTAGATTCGATAATCCTAGGCACGGGTCACGATGACGTGCGGGAGTTATGTCTAGAACCGGGGTTACCATTAGCCCTTGACGGACGGCTGAAAGAATGTGCCGGTCATTCAATTAACGGTGATATCGCAACAATGATAACAGTGATAGCCGAGTCATGGATGTTTGGTTGTATCGTCATTCGGTCTCAAGAGCGGTATTTCCTGGGTGCTTATCTGACCTTGGTTTTAGACCTTGGAATTTGTACTTGGAAAACATCGCTCTTGACTCGAGTGACAATTGCTTTACTTTAAATTGTATGCTCTGCTATGTTTGCTTCTGCTTAGTGTGTGTCTGGGGGCTATCACTGTAGAATGAGGTTGGAGTGGGAGGGTTGTATTCCTATTCCTTTTCCTTTATGCTCTTTTGGTATGTTGTTAGTTAATTTACTGCTCACTAAGACTGTTGTCTGACTCAAGGCTTTATGTTTTAATTCTTATTGCCTTGGGCTGTTCGTCCATTTTGGGACGGGCAGACTAGGTAGCAGGTGACAGGTGCTGTTCTCTTCTCACGATGCTGATATCGAAGACGAGCTAGAGGGTTGCATATTATCTTCTTATTATATGTACTGGATATTCCGCTGTTTTGTATTCTCTGAGAGATATGTAGTGAGGCTGGATGTATTGACTATATGAATGCTTGTATTCAACTATTATGGAGTTTTATAAGATGTCATTTTGTTCTGTAAAGCTTCACTATACATATGTTCTATTGTATTTTGTCCATGCGCTGTGAGTAATACGATAGATTCTGTTGTTTTAATCTTACCTTGTCAATCGTCCATAGTCGCCTGGCACACTTTACAGCGCTCTTTCTCTAGATTCGGTGCAGGGGCCATGGGCGGTCGTCACAGCTAAA
This sequence comes from Allium fistulosum, assembly GCA_030737815.1. NCBI lineage: Eukaryota > Viridiplantae > Streptophyta > Magnoliopsida > Asparagales > Amaryllidaceae > Allium > Allium fistulosum. Next base: position 281,922,882 of record CM060904.1, on the reverse strand, counting down.
CTGTTTGATTTGCCTGTTCGGTTGAATTTCCATTTGAAAAATGGATTATATTTTAATTTGATCGTTATAAACCCATATGATTATATATATATATTATCGATAACCATTGTTTTGCAGGAAAAATCCATAGAGAGACCCAAAGGGGGGTTTCTCGACCATAAATTATTTTATTTACACACATATGTTGTTATTGATAGTTTATTGAAATTAATTACTGGTATTCTTTTTTTAGTTAAAATGTCGTCATAGCGATTTTTGTTATATCGTCATTTATTAAATTTCAACCCAAAGCCCTATCGTATAAACTTGAGCTTGTGTTTCCGCTAAAAAGAATATTGAAAAATTATTAATCAATTTGATTAATAATAATTTAAATTAGTTAATCTTTTAAATTAATTAATTTGAGATTAATTAACCAATTAAATAAATGATATTTAAAATTGGTTTAGCTTTTGATTGAATTAATCATTTTTGTTAATGATGTCTTATACTTAGTTAATCGTTCTAACTAATGATTATTTGAGTTTAATTAATTAATTTAATTAATGATAATGGAGTTTAATTAATTAATTTTTTTAATTTATGATAATTTAAATTAATAATCATTTTAATTAATGGTATTTAAAAATAATTAATCATTTGAATAATGATATTTGAATTTAATTAATCATTTTAATTAATGATTGTTTTTAAATTTAATTAATTGTTTTAACTGATGATTTTTAGAATTTAGTTAAATCATTTTAATTAATTATGTTTTATAATTAAATAAATCATTTTAACAATGATGTTTTAATTAATTGTTTTAGCTAATTTATGATTATTTGAACTTAATTAATTGTTTTAATTAATGGAATTTAAAATTACTTATCATTTTAATTAATGATGTTTGAGATTAATTATTCATTTAATTTATGATTATTTGAATTTAATAAATCTTTTTAATTAAAGATATTTAAAGTCAATTAATTGATTTAATAAAGGTGATTAAAGTAAATCAACTAATATAATAAAAAATTACTTTAATAAACTAATTTAAAATTAACAAACTGATTTAATAAAGATTTTTAAAGTTGATTTACCGATGTTATAAAAGTATTTAGAAATAATTATCTATTTTGTTATGGATAATGGATTTGTTTATTTAAAGGAGATTTTAAATATGATTTATTACCTTTCGGGATAATTGATATCATTTTAAATTTATAAAAAGGAATTAGATCTCGATTATTGGGATGTTAAGTTGGATAACCTTCTGGGTGTTCGGTCTGATGTTGGTTTAGGCATTCGGGATCCTGCACTTGGGAAAATTATCCTCTTAATGTTTTAACAATCAGGAACTAATTCTAAAAGTGTTTTTACCAAAATGGAAATCAAGCACAAGTTCAGTTCGTTTTTAAAAGTAAAAGTTTGATTCGTTTATGGAAATAAATTATTTCCGTAAACAAATCACTTATATTGAAACGATTTACTTGTATAATTAGCACTAAACATCGAAGAAGTTAAATTGTCGCTATTTCAAAAGTTAAGAGTGATCGTTGGACATGACTTTGAGGAAACACTACCTTGACTTGTCCGGTATTACTGTTAACTAAGAAAAAGTACAAGTTTGAATTCAATGCGTGGTGATAAGTATACAAGACTTAATTTCCATATACAATCGTTTTATATCCTCGATAGTTGGTATCTCAGCTATCGGTTACTTCCGCTACTTTGTTAACGTCATTCTAAGACGATTTATTGTTCCAGTGAGCGTTGCTATCCTTTGTCGTAAAATGACTAAACCAAAAGCGCAAGTGGGGGCCAAGCTATGTGGGGTTTCTCCCATTAGGGTATTTTCAAATCTCATCTAGTTTGGATTCGATTGTGCACTTAGATGTGGAAATATTCGGAATCTCGGTAAGGTTTGTTGGGGTCCGGCTTGGAGGGTCCCAGGAAGTGTCATAGAGTAAATGAGCTTCTCTGGAGTATATTACTAGAGGTATATTCCAAGGGGGATGCACCTTCCTAGTCATTTGTTGGAAATTTTCCTTTCCTTATTTGATTTGTATCCCTGAATCTGTTTAGCTTTAAATTGCCATAAGTAGAGCCAAATCATCATCATGGCATTTAAGTGTTTATTTAGTTTATTCTATCGAGTTTGGACTATTACTTTATTTAGCCCATTTTATCAAGTTGGACTATTACCTTATTTAGTCCACTCTATAAAGTTGGACTGTTATCTTATCCAGCCCATCCTATCGAGTTTGGACTGTTACCTTATTTAGTTGACTCTAATAAGTTGGACTGTTTTCCTTGTTCTATCCATTCTGTCTAGCTTGGATTTTGCTTGGTTTATTTCCATTCTTTCAAGTCTGGTTTAATACTATTTATGCTTATTCATAATTGGATTTGTTTTCCTGATATTTATTTCTACTCTTACCTGTATGGATGTTATTCTTGTGAGGTAAAAATCCGTTCAGCGTTAGCGACGTGGTCTCACAGAAATTTTATATGATCTTGATTATTCGAGTTATCTCATGCTGGTATTTCCAGACTGATTCGGGTGTTATTATTTATAATGCTCGGGTCAGACCGAGTATTTTCCCAGTTAACCATAGTGTTTTGGAGATCGTGGAGGGGAGTTGAAGATTCACCTGTCGTAGTATTTTATTTTCTGCTGTATTATATAGTATACCAATCGGCATTTGTAAGGTCAGGATTTTATAACTGTCTAGCTGATAAGGTTTGTTTTAACTCTAATATACTGTGTATTTTTGAAGTGACGGTTTCTACTATCTTCATTATATTATATGTTGTCGATTCCATTGTGAGATTCTGTTTTCGCTGTTCTCTATTCTTTTCTTTTTATTTACCATAACAATCTGCCCTTTTGTCGATTGGATGCGCGACATTGGAACACAGTGGTAGTGTTCAGCGTCGACTTTCGATGGTCAAAATGGCGGGTCATTACATATAGGGTTACGAGTAGTCCAAACATAGTTGAAATATTTTTCCTTTATTTTATGTGCATGTGTATTTGTAAGTTTGCAGGTGAAAGAAAATAAAAGGGAAAAGGGTTTGGAATGAGTCATATCCGCAGGATAAATCGATATATATCTCTTGCATCAAAAATTTACAACTGTTGCTTTAATAATTGATGTATTGAAAAATATATAATATCTAATGCACTGCATTTGTGTAATACTTAGTTATTGATATGGGATTTTGTGTGTGTTTGTGTGTAAGTGTATATATGTATGTGTGTATATACATATGTTAATTTTTAGATTCCACTGTGAGGTTTTTCCATTTTATTCATTGTTTTAGAATTTAATTTTTATCTACCCATTGTCCACTGCCCTTAATGTCTGATATTAGTTGTAAGCATATTTCGACATCGTTTATAATTGATTTTGGATGTTAAAAATAGTGAATCGTCACAACATTTGAACAACATATATCAACCATAAAATGCAATTCAAACAAGTATATTATCCTAGATCTAACTATATGTTAAGAGCCTAAGATGACGACTTGTTTGCCAAAATAGTGGAAAATGAATCAAAATATATTTTTATCTTTTTAAATTTGTTTCAAAGAGGTTATTAAAGTTAGATCTAGATTTTAAATCATTTTGGTATCAAAATTTATCTTAAAAATCATTTTTTTACTATATCAACATTCATCGGACAATGAGAGATGTAAATCACAAACATTATACCAAAATACATGAATCCTGAGGTAAATCTAAGGTAGAATAGTAGATGCATGAATCCCAAGGTGGTCAGAATAGTAAATTTTCAACCCCCCTTGCTAATTACCCCTTAATAATGTGTCTAAGCTAATTAAAGTAGGAAAAATTGTTGTTTTTTTGGCTGAAAACGAGTTAATGTAGGTTTGGTTAAGTTTTGGGAAGTGGGAAAGTGATTAGGAACTATCCCATCATCCCCAATTAGGCACAAATACCAAATTGGGTTAATGGGACTAATCCGAGCCTAGCTAACTGTCGATTAATCTGGCCAGAAACCGTCCAAACTTTAAATGGTCATATCTTCTAAATGAAAAGTCCAAAAAATTATTATGGCAACTCCATAAAAAGAGAAACCAACATATCTTTCCAACGAATATAGTCTCAGCCCCTAATTCAGCTCCTATTAAAAGTTATAGGCCTTACAAGTTTCGAGGTCAAATCGTCTAATTAAATTTCTAAAGGTCAAAACTATCACTACTCAACATCATCCAAAGTTATAGTGTCATACGACGTAGTATGAATTTAAAATAATATTTTACGATCCTCCAATACTAAAAAATGTGGGTCGTTACACACAAGATCTTTATTTTGTGTTTATGTAAATATTGTTCATATTAAATTGAATTTAGTATTTTGATTAATAAAAGAGGTTTAAAATATTTTGATTTAATTTTACATATTAAAATATTTATTTTTATTATTGATTTTTAAAATAAATTTATAAATAATTTAATCTAAAATTAATTAATTCAATTTACTTTAATTAATTGTTATGACATTCATTTTCAAAATACAAATATCATAACAATACATACACACACACACACATATATATATATATATATACATATATATACACACACACACATATATATATATATATATAATCTAAGCTAGGGGTTATATATACAATAATCTAAGCTAGGGGTTCATGGGAAAATTGATCGCTTTGTCTGACGGTCAATAAGATGACTAAATGTGATATACACATATAATACATGTAATATTCAATCAAATATCTCCTACGTGTACATAAAACAAAATATTTTTTTTTAATAATTTAGCCAATAAATTTTTTATTAATTATTTATATTAACAATACATATATGTATAATTTAAATATTATATATATATAATACAAATAATTATAAATAAACTTAATTATAATAAAGTTATTAAATTAATTTATAGGTATATATATACATATATAAAAATAATTAATTTTTATTTTCAGTAGTATATAAATAGATAAAATTAATTTATAGTATAAATACAAATGTTTTGATTTATTCATATATTTTTTTAACTCGGATTTATTTTTATTTTGATAATTAATTATGGCCGAATTAGTTTTGTTTTAAAAACTTCAAAATAAAGTTTTGTTCTAAATCTTTTGACTTAGTAAACATAATTTAAAATCAAATTTTTTATACAGTAACCAAAAAGGAATAAACTAGGTATTTTAATAAATATATCTGTGTAGATACATATATACAAATATATATATATGCACAAAATATTTTTTTGAAAATTTGAAACTAACAAGAAAATCTAATATATATATATATATGTATGTATGTATGTATGTATCTATGTATGTATACACATATATACATAAGTTTTTATGAAAACAAAATCAAATTTTGTTTAATAAATATTTAAATGTATTTAGTATAATTTTTTTTTGGTTTAAAAAATTATTATTATTTTTCTAGCAGAAAATAACTTTGGTTAATATATATATATATGTGTGTGTGTGTCACGTACCGGATTTTCGACTTTCGAAAATTCGACATCGATACTCACTTTATCGACTGCCGAGAAATCGAGTGCCGGAAACTCCAATAATGAGGGTTTTAGATAAAGAAAAAGAAGAAAAGATAGAAGAAAAAGAGAAGAAGAAGAAAGAAGAACAACAGAACAACATCAGAACAGAAAACAATATCAGAATCTTACACATCGCAGCGGAACAATATACAATAGATAATTACTAGTCTTTTAAAAACAAAGAACTATATCATTTTATTCATACATCAATCAGAGTCAATATACAACAATGGACAGTTATATAAACTTGTCCTCATACAGAATACACAGCGGAATAGATAATTTCAGATACAAATACTACGTCTCGCCATCCAGCTTATCTCCAAAGCTCCAGAATATCCAGAATATCCTGATAATCTAACTCTAGACTGCCCGTGTGGAAATTTGTGGGCACCCAGAGTTTAGAAGGGAACAATAAACTCCGAGTCAGTCATGGTGACTGGTGTGAGATCGTAAAACAGTATTCTTTAAAATAATCAACAGAAAAATTTTAAAGTAAATTCGCAATGCATTTTGAAAAATGAGACTACCATAAGACCTCCCACCACACACACAATGCAAACGCAGACTTGGAGGAGATTTCTTCTTATGATAGTCAAAGATGCTTGATACGCAAAATCAAATCATTTTTGATATTATTATTAGTGCATAGTGTAGAAAACATTTCGAAAGTATAATATTAATCTTAGCCAGCATAGGCATTCCGCACTTATGCCTACTATAGCTACCATCCAAACAGTGGTGACCACCATAAGTGAATGGTAGGTTCTACAACTAAAACCGTACAAGTGCCGTATTGTTTCTTTGGATTTCCAACAAATGGTCAGACTAAGAAACTTCCCATCCACGATGGGTACGTCCCTGGAATAGACGACCCGAGAACCTAACCGGATCTCTGCCAACACGAGGCCGGGTTACCTCTGCAAAAATAGGTAACTACTGACACGCGTATGTCATCCCCCGATCGTAACCGATCTTCCCGAGGATCCCCGATTTCCAACAAACCACATAGATAATAATGCAGCAACCACATAGGTTAAGTATCTGGGCTCCATACCATGATACCACCTCTATCCAGAAGGAATGACATACACTAAGGGGCGCTACTCCCTAGAACCTTGCCGCATTCTTCCTGTTTCGACCATTTCCGGGGTGTGAGGCTCGACGAAGTCTCGTCCACAAAGCTACGCTTTCTACAAAGCCCTGCTTCGGGTCAAACAAAATGATCAACCTATGATCACAAAGATATAAGATCAAACAAATGATCATATCGCAAATGATGATAAATTTCAACTACATAACCTCTGAGCTCGTACGTCTCAGAGAATGGTGTTAAGCTAAGAGAATAAATTCTCCGCCACCAACAGAAATGTATTTGAAAGAAATCAGCTTTATATCTCAAATTGTAACGTCAGACACACAATCCATACAAGTCTGTTCCGGGATCGAACAGAACCGAAGGCACTTCTCACGAAGCCCTTGCATATCCGGATAAATTTCTAATCACGTCCGGACTTCCCGTCACTAAGGGTGATAAAACCTCTAAATCGGAGATCAGCCGATGTAGAGTAACTCGACGGTAATCCTTCCGTTTTGAAAAATATCCGGTCTTCAACACCGGTCTTCGAATGCAATTCATAACGACGTATCACATATTCGGAATGGGTTATACGACCCCATGGTCCTTTCCCGGCTAACCCGAATAGTGAGCGATTATTTAAAATAAGTGTGGCATTCAATTCATCCAATTCACAACAAATACCTATCTAAAGGTAATTATTGATAGTCGGTTATTTAACTATCAATAAAGATGCGCAACATCATCAGATTCCAAATAATTTTCCAAATTATTTTATCTTCCAAAATATCTTTCACTAGATATAAAATTTTCCACACTTCAAAAATAAATCAACGTTTATTTTTTTCTAAACAGTTTCCCTTTCCTTTTATAAATTCCATAGTGAATTTATATTTCAAAAATATCTACTGATATATGATTTTCAAATCGATTCCAATATTCAATTTCAATTTATCTTAAAGAAGATAAATTCTCATAACGTTTCATTTCATATTAGAAAAGCAATTCCATACTTATTTTAAAAATAAGTGTTTCCCAAATCTATTTATTTTCAACACTTGAAAATATTCAATATACTTAAATCAAATTAAGTATATATTCATTCTTTAAGGAAAACATTCTTTTAACATCTATTTGAGTCAAAACGAATGTTGCGTAAACATCGTTACGACGACTCGAAATCAATAGTATAGGGATTCGGAATTAAGATAGGTATATATAAATCCCAATACTATATAAAACATTTTCTTTCGAAAATCCTTTACTATAACAACAGTGTTATAGTCCATGTAACAACCCGATATTTTCAACCATTCGCATCCATTATAAGTGTATAGGTAGACACTCATGCCGGAGTTGAATTGCTCAAAATACCGCGTTGTAATTAAAATTTGGCAAATCTCAGAATATACAGTAAATAAATATAATCACAGATCACAGACACAGAGTAAAGTAATGCAGCGGAAGAAAAAGAAATAGTAGTTCATGAAGCTACTATATAAATATATTAGAGTACATAAGATACAATAGAAGAAATAGAGTACAACGGAAGTATAAATAAGATAACCAAGTACAAGCTGAACAGAGCAACATAACTGAAGTCGATAGAACAAGACTAGCAGATAATCTCCAGCGATTCAAATCTCCAGAAGGTGGAAATCCAAATCTGTGAATACTCAGGCTGACCCGAGCGTAAAGCAAAACACAAAACACTCGAGTCAGGACAATATATACTTATATAATGTAAACCAACTCAAGTGAACTGTAATAAAGGTACAAGTAACTTAAAGAATGCTTGGGATCGCCCATTCTTTAAGGATCCGTTAAACTATCTACTATGTAGTAATATTCGCTATTATAATAGTGTCTAATCAGTAAAGTATAATCATATAGAAAATAGCGTTAAGGGGATGGAGAACCTTAACGCGGTCGGATCTTAAAATCATAATCGTAGTAAAGCTCGATATGGTAGGTGACACGGCACAACTAGGCAATGCCAGGGTAGATATACCAATTACGCATCCGGACTAGTGGTGACGCATAGCAGCCACTACCGCCCACCTCGAACAACACTCCCAATCAAGGGTGGCCACCAAATCAATCACAAGTAATAGAATGGTATCGAAGAAGTGTGTCCGATAAGAGGTGCTACCTCCTTGGTCCGTCAATCGCTCCTGTTTTAGCCACCTTATGCCAACTCACGGGAGTTGGGTCCACGTAACATACCTTAAGAACGTCGCCACCATCCTACTTCATTCTGGAATCTCCACCGCGTACACGGTTGTCAAAGTGGTTTTCGGTATCGACAGAGAGTATGTCCATATCTGATCCCGGTCTCTTTGCCAACCAATCGTTATTATAACCCGTGGTTATAACTTTTAAAAACAATACTTTACTTCAAAATAAGATATCATTTCAAAATCATGTCTTTATCAAAATAAAGATTTATCATTTCCAAATCATTTCAATATTCTAAAATATCGTATCCTTTCAAACTTCTTTTCAAATCATTTTAATACATCAAAATATTATATCTTTTCAAACTTTATTTCAAATCATTTTTATATATCAAAATATCATACCTTTGATAGTTATACTTCGAAACCAAAATCATTTTATTTCAAAACTATGTTCATTTCAAAACAACATCATTTCCATTTCAAACATATATTCACCTTTCAAATAGTCTATACTTTCAAAGTTATAACTCTTTTGAAACAAAACATTTGAAATCATTATACTTTGAAAATCACAGCATTTCGAAATCATATATTTAAAATCATCTTTTAATTCTATACATTTACAACTTATTAAATTCAAACCATCAAATTTCAATTCAATTACAGTTTACCAACAAACCGTTTCAAATCTTATCAATTCCCAATATAGATTAAATCCACAAAATACAATATTCAATCTTTAGTATATTTCAAAACTTTAAATCTCCCACATTTCATAAATCCAATATCATTTAAATAAACTCAATTAATATATACTTCAAATATTCATTTATCAAATAAATTAAATAAGTCAGAAATCAAGTATCATTTCAAACTCATTTCACAATATCAAAATATTATTCAAAACACCATTCATTTTTATTCATTTAAATACCATTTAAATCCATTCATTTTATTAAATTTAAATACCATTTTAAACTCACATTAGAAATCAAATTCTTCCACTTAAATATCTCTTCATTATCTTTAGAAATTTAACATTTAATTTCCCAAAATTATATCATTTTCCAGAGATTATTTTTCATTAAAATTAATTTAAAACACAAAATATAGTTTCCGTAGCACTTATAAAATGCTACGTAAAGTTATAGTTTAAAACAGTTAATTAACAAAAGACAGCGTTAAATGCTGTAATAGATTTCTTTTAAGTTTCAATTAACTTACATGTTAAGTTTAACCACTATAGCACTTACAAAGTGCTATAATAGCCTTTATTTCAAATTAACCTTTTAGTTCATTTAAAACACTACAACATTTACAAAATGCTGTAATATCCTTTACATTACATTTCAAAATGCTGTTAAATCATATTCAGAGTTTTATTTACAATTCCACAAATAATTAACTTTTAATATAAATCATTTTAACTTATAAAATCATATATTTCACATTTAACACAATCATTTAAATACCTTTATTTCTATGATTTTATAAAGTCAAATTTCCATACAAAAATCAAATTTAATAACAATTAAATTTTCATTTCTTTAATTAAATTATTAACTTAACAACTAAGTTTAAATTTCCAAAAATATAGCTTATTTCCATTTATTTTACTTAATTAAAATTTCACTTTTAAACAAATTTCACAAAATTCAATTTAAGTTATATTTCCAAATTTAGCTTAAATGTTCATTTATTCCATATTTTAATTTATACAAAATCATTAACACCTTTAAAACATTATTATTACTTAATAAAAATCATTAAATTCATCTTTAAATCAAATTTGTCATATTTTCTTACTTTACAAAAATTCCATTTATAAACAAAATCATAAATTCCAAAATTAACTTATATTTCAAATTCTACTTCACCATTTACTAAATTCACTTATTTAATTTGTAGAAAATCACAAATACTTTATAGAAATCATTTTAATGAAATTTAAATCAAAATACCATAATATTTACATAAAAAAAAGTATTTTAAAAATTTTAGAAAAATATATAAACCACGGGTCTGTATATAATTTTCTAGCCTAGGTCAAGTGATACGGATATGTATCATTTCAATCCGCAATTTACAAAGAAAAACCGGGTTTTATCATTTCAAACCCGCAATCCCAAGTAATATAAATAAATAAATAAAAACCATTCAGGCCTATCATTTCAGCCCATAACGATTTTTCCTTATTCTAAAGTCCGTTCGGGTATGTATCATTTCAACCCATAGTGATTCTAATCTACAGGGAACTTGCAGTGTGATAAACTGATATAAATAAACAGAATAGCATGAGATAACAGTAATAGATGATATAACATATGTAATAATAGGGGTAAACATTATATGATCATAATATAACAGTTACAACAGGATGATATAAATTTACAGATTCAAATGGTGTCAGTTTACTAGTTATATAAGTACACATTGTCTGGTGAGAATTACTCACTTGTTCAAGCTGGAGATGACAACCACAAACGCACAACAAAGATTTCCAGAGGCACGAGAGCACGATAATTATTTGATTGTGGGAGAGCCAAAGCTAATTGCCTTGTCAGATTCAAACCAAACAATTACAAACAACATAAGATTTCAACCCAAAAATTCAATAAACAATGCTAGAAATGGATGCATAAACAAAGTCAAAGTGTTTGCACTTGCTTCCTACCACCTATGCTTCAGTTCCAGATCTGAAATGGCACGGCTAAAGGCATGGTTTGGATCAGGTATGGTCTGGAAAAGGTGCGGCTACAAGGTGATGAAGGTGAGTGGAATTTACAAGGTGTTGAAGGCAATGGAATACCAAAGGGTTTCAAGGCAAAGTGTGGCTTTTGTTGCACCATAGGGTTCGGCACCTTGCTGATGTGGCTTGTCCATGGTATGTGGTGGTCAGGTGGTGGCTGGAGTGTGGGCCAGAGGTGGTGGAAGGTCAGGTCAGAGGTGGTGATGGTGGAGGTAGTGGTGGCAAAAGGTGGTAGAAGGAGGAGATGACAATTCTAGGTCATAAGTGATAGTTTGTGATGGTTTTTGGTGGATTTTGTGTAGATCTTGGACTTGGATTGGTTAGGCCTGAGGAGGAGGGTTGCTAGGATGGGTGATGGTCAGAGGAAGGGGGTCGTGGTGGTCGGCCAAAGCCTGGAGGAGGAGGAACCAAACTATGAAGGTAGAGAGCATATGCAGTTTCAATAGAAAAACATAGAAAACAAGGAAGAAAGAAGGAATTTTTACCCAAAATTTTGAAGCCATGGCCGTGATTTTTTTGGAGGAGAAAGAGAAGTGTTTGCGTGAAAAAAATGAAAAGAAGTCCGCTGAAAAGAATAGGGTATGCATGGCCAAAAACATTGAAGAGAGGAGTTGAGAAAGTGAAAGGTCGGGAGGTGAAAAGCCATAGGAATTTCAATAGTTTAAAACTTTTCATATTTCCTCTAATTTCTTTTTAAGTTTTATATAACTGAAATATATATATAAACTCAGATAAAATACGAAAATTTAGTAAATAAACAAAAATAAATTAATTAATTATTAATTATATAAAATTTAATTAAGTAAAACAGCAAAAATTGCAACTAGTCTTGAAAATATGAAAAATAAATGCAATGAACTTTGGAAAAAGTTTATGGACTTGTAAAACATTTATAAACAAAGATAATAACATAAAATAAAAATGCATTCACAAAATGAATAAATAAATTTTAATTAAATATAATTTAATTGAAGAAAATAGCAGAAAAATAGAAACTAGCCTTTAAAAATAGAAAATAAATTCAATACGCTTTGGAAAAATTATATAATCACTTTATATTATTTAAAAGACAAAATTATACATAAAATAAAATACTAACACATATTAGAACAAAATATGACAAATAAAATATAATTTAAAATAGGCAATATTGCTAAATACATCAGTTTACACACAATATTGAAATATACATAACTTTCACAATTTAACTCCGTTTCCAACGAAACGAAAAGCTGTATCCATGGAATTAAATCTATTTTCATAATAAAAGATAAAATTTAAGAATTTGAAATATTTAAATTTAAAGTTCAAAAGTCAAAGTTTGACCAGTTTCAATAGAAATTCACTTTTTAGTGAAATATCCAATTTATACTAGTTTGAACTATAAATCACTTAATAGTCAACATTTATATTTAAAATGAAATGTTTGAAATAGAACAAGTTTAAAATAATTTAAAATAAAATAAAGTCAAAATTTAAAATATAGGCCAAAATCTAGGGTTGTTACACTCTCCCCCACTCAAAACTTTTCGTCCCCGAAAAGGAATGAAGTACGGGAAAACACAGGAAAGATAAAATTGAAATGAGATTAAGACAAGATGACAAAAGATTGAAATTATACCTGATAACTGTGGTTATAGGTAAGTTTAACAAGGTGGAGATGGTCTTCCCAAGATTCTCCAGAATCAGGAACACAAGTACGAAAAGATCCTCTAGAATCTGATTCACTCTTTCCGCTTGACCGACAGTCTGTGGGTGGAAAGCAGTGCTCAGATTTAAAATGAGTACCAAAGATTATAAAGATTATAGAAAGATTTCTAAGCAAAAAGATTATAGATAGATGCCTATACCAGTCTGTAGCAAGATAAGGAAAAATAAGGACAACTAAGAGACAGTTTGAAAAACAAAATTAGGTAATAAGTTTGAAAAACAAAATAAGATAATAGGTTTGAAATTTCCATGGTTTCAGCTTAACTGATAATTAATTTTACACAAGTTAAATAAATCTTAACTATCTCTAATTTCATTATCTTATCGTCAAATTTTCTTAAACAAACAATCTCTAAAATCATGATTTGATTAAAATTAAGTGTATAACATTCAATAAATTTAATTCTTCTTTATTCCTAATTATAATTAAATTTATCCCTCTCAAATATTTTATCACATATGTTAAATATGCTTACACTTATTATAACTGTTTTAATTTATTCCTAATTCCCTTAACATCATTTGTATTGTAAATTATTCAATTAACCTTTTAGTCTATTTACCTGTGTTAATCTTTTTATAACTAAAATTTAAGTGTATAATATTTATTATAACCACTCAAATTTTATTTATAAAAATCTTTTTATATTGTATATTATCCAATTATATTGTTAACTTCTAAAAATTAAGGTAAGTTATATTGGAATGCAATTGAGAATTATACAAATAAAACTTTCTAAAATTAATATACACTATAAACATCCTAATTCAATCATTTCAAGCTTGAATCATCTATTCAAAAAATTTGATTTTCTTTTTATACTTGAAGTTATTATTTAAGATACAATTTAAGAATAAAATCTCCGATTCCTTTCAAACCATTTAGAGATAGATAAATGTATGTACATAATTTGTCAAATCAAATTTAAATCATATATCTATATATTTTATAAATCAATCATATTTTAGAAGTTTATATCAATCAAGTTTCCCAAAACAAAGCTGTAGCAAGACTACAGAATGGTTTCTTCACTTCGAAACTCGAAAATGAACGTCGATGATGCTGCAGTCATCACCGAAATTATTTTCCAGCGACAAAGAGAAGAGTACTTAATTTTTAAACTTTAAAATCCTTTAGAGACAAAAAAAAAATAATTTTATTCAAAAATACTTTAAATAATATCCTTTTAAAAATTTTAAACACAAGGTTTGAAATCCATCGGAAATTAAACTCTTTAAATTTCTTGTTTTAAATTCATTTCAGTTCCCAAATAAATTTATAAACAACTATTTATAAATTCCTTTGTAGAACAATAAATGATAAATCAAGTATTATCATTTTAAATAATCAATTTAAACCAATTTATTAAGTTCCATAAATTTACTTATATATTAAAATTTATTTAATTAACCAAATTTTAAAATAATATTATATCGGTTTGTTCTGTCAAAGTGTTTTAGAAATCCTATCGATAACGTTGATCAGACGAATCGGTCGGAAACCCAAATCGACATCCACAACTCAAACAACACAATATATAATAAAATATAGATTTAAAAGTACAATTCAAAATGTTGGAGATAGTTTAGAAACAAAGACAAGATGATTAATTAACAAAATATGAAGATGGATAAGCTTAGATAAATCGTGGGCAACCTTAACCAGGTCAACCGTGACTTAATGAATAAGAGCAAATGTGGATTTTCCTGGGGTAAATCTACATCCGATCTCAAGAGATAGAGTTTGGAATAACAAAAGATATTAGCATCTAAACCAAGGATAAATATAAATCTCTGGTGAATCGATGCAAATTTGTAAAGGAGTTTTCCCCCTTTTACAAGTCATTAGAATATTGGCGAGACCACCAATTCACTATAAAGCTCATTCGAAGCGGTGTTATGGGATACTCCAGAATCAAAAGAAGATGAATAGTGAGGGACAAGAATGAATTTTGGAACAACAGGGAACGTTCCAAAAATTAAAAGGAAATTCGAATCAAGAGGAAAAGATTCAAACTCGAACGAAAGTGATTCTGTAAATAAATCTACTCTATATGCTGAGTTTTGCCAAAAAGCCAAAGCTCTGATACCAACTGTAACGACCCGATATTTTCAACCATTCGCATCCATTATAAGTGTATAGGTAGACACTCATGCCGGAGTTGAATTGCTCAAAATACCGCGTTGTAATTAAAATTTGGCAAATCTCAGAATATACAGTAAATAAATATAATCACAGACACAGAGTAAAGTAATGCAGCGGAAGAAAAAGAAATAGTAGTTCATGAAGCTACTATATAAATATATTAGAGTACATAAGATACAATAGAAGAAATAGAGTACAACGGAAGTATAAATAAGATAACCAAGTACAAGCTGAACAGAGCAACATAACTGAAGTCGATAGAACAAGACTAGCAGATAATCTCCAGCGATTCAAATCTCCAGAAGGTGGAAATCCAAATCTGTGAATACTCAGGCTGACCCGAGCGTAAAGCAAAACACAAAACACTCGAGTCAGGACAATATATACTTATATAATGTAAACCAACTCAAGTGAACTGTAATAAAGGTACAAGTAACTTAAAGAATGCTTGGGATCGCCCATTCTTTAAGGATCCGTTAAACTATCTACTATGTAGTAATATTCGCTATTATAATAGTGTCTAATCAGTAAAGTATAATCATATAGAAAATAGCGTTAAGGGGATGGAGAACCTTAACGCGGTCGGATCTTAAAATCATAATCGTAGTAAAGCTCGATATGGTAGGTGACACGGCACAACTAGGCAATGCCAGGGTAGATATACCAATTACGCATCCGGACTAGTGGTGACGCATAGCAGCCACTACCGCCCACCTCGAACAACACTCCCAATCAAGGGTGGCCACCAAATCAATCACAAGTAATAGAATGGTATCGAAGAAGTGTGTCCGATAAGAGGTGCTACCTCCTTGGTCCGTCAATCGCTCCTGTTTTAGCCACCTTATGCCAACTCACGGGAGTTGGGTCCACGTAACATACCTTAAGAACGTCGCCACCATCCTACTTCATTCTGGAATCTCCACCGCGTACACGGTTGTCAAAGTGGTTTTCGGTATCGACAGAGAGTATGTCCATATCTGATCCCGGTCTCTTTGCCAACCAATCGTTATTATAACCCGTGGTTATAACTTTTAAAAACAATACTTTACTTCAAAATAAGATATCATTTCAAAATCATGTCTTTATCAAAATAAAGATTTATCATTTCCAAATCATTTCAATATTCTAAAATATCGTATCCTTTCAAACTTCTTTTCAAATCATTTTAATACATCAAAATATTATATCTTTTCAAACTTTATTTCAAATCATTTTTATATATCAAAATATCATACCTTTGATAGTTATACTTCGAAACCAAAATCATTTTATTTCAAAACTATGTTCATTTCAAAACAACATCATTTCCATTTCAAACATATATTCACCTTTCAAATAGTCTATACTTTCAAAGTTATAACTCTTTTGAAACAAAACATTTGAAATCATTATACTTTGAAAATCACAGCATTTCGAAATCATATATTTAAAATCATCTTTTAATTCTATACATTTACAACTTATTAAATTCAAACCATCAAATTTCAATTCAATTACAGTTTACCAACAAACCGTTTCAAATCTTATCAATTCCCAATATAGATTAAATCCACAAAATACAATATTCAATCTTTAGTATATTTCAAAACTTTAAATCTCCCACATTTCATAAATCCAATATCATTTAAATAAACTCAATTAATATATACTTCAAATATTCATTTATCAAATAAATTAAATAAGTCAGAAATCAAGTATCATTTCAAACTCATTTCACAATATCAAAATATTATTCAAAACACCATTCATTTTTATTCATTTAAATACCATTTAAATCCATTCATTTTATTAAATTTAAATACCATTTTAAACTCACATTAGAAATCAAATTCTTCCACTTAAATATCTCTTCATTATCTTTAGAAATTTAACATTTAATTTCCCAAAATTATATCATTTTCCAGAGATTATTTTTCATTAAAATTAATTTAAAACACAAAATATAGTTTCCGTAGCACTTATAAAATGCTACGTAAAGTTATAGTTTAAAACAGTTAATTAACAAAAGACAGCGTTAAATGCTGTAATAGATTTCTTTTAAGTTTCAATTAACTTACATGTTAAGTTTAACCACTATAGCACTTACAAAGTGCTATAATAGCCTTTATTTCAAATTAACCTTTTAGTTCATTTAAAACACTACAACATTTACAAAATGCTGTAATATCCTTTACATTACATTTCAAAATGCTGTTAAATCATATTCAGAGTTTTATTTACAATTCCACAAATAATTAACTTTTAATATAAATCATTTTAACTTATAAAATCATATATTTCACATTTAACACAATCATTTAAATACCTTTATTTCTATGATTTTATAAAGTCAAATTTCCATACAAAAATCAAATTTAATAACAATTAAATTTTCATTTCTTTAATTAAATTATTAACTTAACAACTAAGTTTAAATTTCCAAAAATATAGCTTATTTCCATTTATTTTACTTAATTAAAATTTCACTTTTAAACAAATTTCACAAAATTCAATTTAAGTTATATTTCCAAATTTAGCTTAAATGTTCATTTATTCCATATTTTAATTTATACAAAATCATTAACACCTTTAAAACATTATTATTACTTAATAAAAATCATTAAATTCATCTTTAAATCAAATTTGTCATATTTTCTTACTTTACAAAAATTCCATTTATAAACAAAATCATAAATTCCAAAATTAACTTATATTTCAAATTCTACTTCACCATTTACTAAATTCACTTATTTAATTTGTAGAAAATCACAAATACTTTATAGAAATCATTTTAATGAAATTTAAATCAAAATACCATAATATTTACATAAAAAAAAGTATTTTAAAAATTTTAGAAAAATATATAAACCACGGGTCTGTATATAATTTTCTAGCCTAGGTCAAGTGATACGGATATGTATCATTTCAATCCGCAATTTACAAAGAAAAACCGGGTTTTATCATTTCAAACCCGCAATCCCAAGTAATATAAATAAATAAATAAAAACCATTCAGGCCTATCATTTCAGCCCATAACGATTTTTCCTTATTCTAAAGTCCGTTCGGGTATGTATCATTTCAACCCATAGTGATTCTAATCTACAGGGAACTTGCAGTGTGATAAACTGATATAAATAAACAGAATAGCATGAGATAACAGTAATAGATGATATAACATATGTAATAATAGGGGTAAACATTATATGATCATAATATAACAGTTACAACAGGATGATATAAATTTACAGATTCAAATGGTGTCAGTTTACTAGTTATATAAGTACACATTGTCTGGTGAGAATTACTCACTTGTTCAAGCTGGAGATGACAACCACAAACGCACAACAAAGATTTCCAGAGGCACGAGAGCACGATAATTATTTGATTGTGGGAGAGCCAAAGCTAATTGCCTTGTCAGATTCAAACCAAACAATTACAAACAACATAAGATTTCAACCCAAAAATTCAATAAACAATGCTAGAAATGGATGCATAAACAAAGTCAAAGTGTTTGCACTTGCTTCCTACCACCTATGCTTCAGTTCCAGATCTGAAATGGCACGGCTAAAGGCATGGTTTGGATCAGGTATGGTCTGGAAAAGGTGCGGCTACAAGGTGATGAAGGTGAGTGGAATTTACAAGGTGTTGAAGGCAATGGAATACCAAAGGGTTTCAAGGCAAAGTGTGGCTTTTGTTGCACCATAGGGTTCGGCACCTTGCTGATGTGGCTTGTCCATGGTATGTGGTGGTCAGGTGGTGGCTGGAGTGTGGGCCAGAGGTGGTGGAAGGTCAGGTCAGAGGTGGTGGTGGTGGAGGTAGTGGTGGCAAAAGGTGGTAGAAGGAGGAGATGACAATTCTAGGTCATAAGTGATAGTTTGTGATGGTTTTTGGTGGATTTTGTGTAGATCTTGGACTTGGATTGGTTAGGCCTGAGGAGGAGGGTTGCTAGGATGGGTGATGGTCAGAGGAAGGGGGTCGTGGTGGTCGGCCAAAGCCTGGAGGAGGAGGAACCAAACTATGAAGGTAGAGAGCATATGCAGTTTCAATAGAAAAAACATAGAAAACAAGGAAGAAAGAAGGAATTTTTACCCAAAATTTTGAAGCCATGGCCGTGATTTTTTTGGAGGAGAAAGAGAAGTGTTTGCGTGAAAAAAATGAAAAGAAGTCCGCTGAAAAGAATAGGGTATGCATGGCCAAAAACATTGAAGAGAGGAGTTGAGAAAGTGAAAGGTCGGGAGGTGAAAAGCCATAGGAATTTCAATAGTTTAAAACTTTTCATATTTCCTCTAATTTCTTTTTAAGTTTTATATAACTGAAATATATATATAAACTCAGATAAAATACGAAAATTTAGTAAATAAACAAAAATAAATTAATTAATTATTAATTATATAAAATTTAATTAAGTAAAACAGCAAAAATTGCAACTAGTCTTGAAAATATGAAAAATAAATGCAATGAACTTTGGAAAAAGTTTATGGACTTGTAAAACATTTATAAACAAAGATAATAACATAAAATAAAAATGCATTCACAAAATGAATAAATAAATTTTAATTAAATATAATTTAATTGAAGAAAATAGCAGAAAAATAGAAACTAGCCTTTAAAAATAGAAAATAAATTCAATACGCTTTGGAAAAATTATATAATCACTTTATATTATTTAAAAGACAAAATTATACATAAAATAAAATACTAACACATATTAGAACAAAATATGACAAATAAAATATAATTTAAAATAGGCAATATTGCTAAATACATCAGTTTACACACAATATTGAAATATACATAACTTTCACAATTTAACTCCGTTTCCAACGAAACGAAAAGCTGTATCCATGGAATTAAATCTATTTTCATAATAAAAGATAAAATTTAAGAATTTGAAATATTTAAATTTAAAGTTCAAAAGTCAAAGTTTGACCAGTTTCAATAGAAATTCACTTTTTAGTGAAATATCCAATTTATACTAGTTTGAACTATAAATCACTTAATAGTCAACATTTATATTTAAAATGAAATGTTTGAAATAGAACAAGTTTAAAATAATTTAAAATAAAATAAAGTCAAAATTTAAAATATAGGCCAAAATCTAGGGTTGTTACAGTCCATATTTTCCTTATTTTTCGAAAACGTCTATTTCAACAATAAAATGTTGAAATCTATGCTTTCGATTCATAATACATTTTAAAACATCTTTAAAATGTTTAACTTCATTTTTAATATCACTTCTTCAAAAATAAATCCATTTTTATTTAATAATATATTCACTGTCCAAAATCGTGAATATACTTCACTTATCCCAATTTCAATCATTTCTACACATTTTTATCTCAATAAAAATTCGCTATCCAAAATCGCGAATATATCTTCTTTAAAAATCTTCTATATTTAATTTATCAAATCCAATCGATTTCGAATTTATAAACACGGTTATAAATTCTATTTCTATTTTAATAACAACCTCGACTTATAAATCTTCTTTTTATCAGCTTCTATATTTTTACTTATCAAAATAAGTGATTTCGGATTTATAAACAACTTTTATAAATTCCAATTCTATTTATAAAAACTTCAATCCCAAATTAATTTTGATATTGATTTAAAATTTATTTATCACTACTAAGTGAATTCCTCATTTTTTTCTCAAATGATTCAATATTCTGTTTTAAAATGGATTCTTCAAATTGAAATCATTTTACATTGATTTCCCAATTTATTTCAATTTACCGATTAAATTTCTAGTTGGATTTCCAACTTATCTTCTTTTAATAAATTCCTTTTTAAGGAAATACATTTCAATCGTTTCTTTCCATCTATTTAAAAAATCCAAATTCTTAAATTAAATTCTTCAAATTTGTAATCACTATTTTACGAAATCCATTTTCACTTGATTCCAGAATTAATTCGATAAGATTATAAAAATTAACTTTTTATACTTTAAAAATTCCTTTCTTCAAAATTTCTTCAATTTAAAAAATTGATTCACTTAGAAATTTTCTACTTGAATTTCAAAAATTCAACTTCGTTTATCTTTGGAATCCAATGATATCAAACATCCATTCAGCTAAATTTTAGCTTTCAAACAATTTCCAGACAACAATTCAATAACATCAATAATCATTCACAGATTATCACATCACAGTAGAAATAAATTCAATCAATGTGAGGGGTCCAGTTGGATCCCTCCAACCTGTTTCCCTGCATCCAAAGATGTTAGCACAATACCAATTCCGCTCCAGTACGGAATTATCGCGGTATATGGGTTTTATAAAAATCCGCTTACTAACGGCGCAATAGGGTCTCATCCGCTATACGAGGCGGGAAAATCATCAATCCAATATATACATATGCCAATATGTATATATTGCTATATATATATAGATATATCCTACTATATCTAATATCACATCCACATAGCAATCAGTCAATCAATAAATAACTGAAAATTCCACTTCATTTTTGAGTGAGAAAAATCTCACCTTAGCTTTTATTTTGCAATCCATTTCCATCTCGACTTGTTTTCTCGATTATCTTGATTTTTAACCTTGTATAAATAATTATACAATTTATCAATATTTGAATTAAATCGAACAATTCAAATTTTTATTTGGTAAATTTATTTAAACCAAAAATTTTATTTTATCGGATGATTTCTTTTAAACCAATTTCTTTATAAATTTTCAAACTTTTACCTATACCTATATAAATTGAAAATCTGCATACATGTGCTACTATATATATTTTTCTGTTTATATATCTATTTAAATCAAAACAGAATTTTTTAAAACTTGCAGTGAATTAATACTGCTTTATATACCCTGACCAAAAATATACATATTTTTTTCTCCCTTTTTTTTTATTATAACAACTTTGCTCACCTTACTGCCCAGCCGAAGACGACATCGCCGACTACAACCCCCATCATCGACGAACCCTAGTCGCGCCCAGACCCGCTTCGGTTCTCGAGCTGCTGCCGCCGCTTCCTCTGAACGCCGCTACCCTCCCACCAACACTGGTCTATGCGCGCGCGCCCATCTACATCGCGACAACACCATCCAGATTTGCGATTTTTTCTGAACTGCTCCTCGTCCACGCGAGTTGCCCCGCCCTCGCAATTCGATTTCCTGGCCGCCATCACCTTCGAGCTTTCGTGCGCGCAACGCACGCGCGCCTCCTCCCAACACTCCCAGGTGGCCGCGAATGCCTGGCTTCGCCTTCGTTCGAATTGAAGTCGAGAGTATTGCGATTGATTGGGTTATACTTATTTTATCAATTTCAGCTTGAAGAGGAATGGGGATTTCGTTCGTTTGTAGAGGAGAAAGACTTCGTGAATTTGAATTGAAACTGAGGGATGGATATTAAAGAGAAGAAGAGGGATGGTAATGAAGCATGGGGGTATGGGAGTAGGTATGGGAGAACGTGGGTTTGAACGTGGCTTTTTCTTTTTGTTTATTTATATTTTTTTCTTTTTTTCAAAATATCTCGAACTCCAATTTCAGCGTGTTTGCTTGTCGTACGATCACACGACAACTCTAAATGTTACGAAATTCGGAATTCGATAACAATAAAATATTATGGATCCAATGGAACTGGTTTCGTCGAATTCCGAGACTGCGCCTCGGACGACTATTTTCAAATTCGATTTAAACGATTAAATTTCAAAACTGAACAGAACAGTTTCAAATTTAATTCTGAAAGTTCTATTACCCTCAGAATTATCAATACGAACTTTAAAAGCTTTTGAAATATTTTTCTTCAACTTAAAATTGAAGATTCAAATTTTTATTCAGCATTCAATAGATTAAATTTTATAATTAAATCGTAAAATTCAGAGTTATATTCGGGATTCAAATTAAATCATCGTTTAAATATTTAAAATAAATTAAATATTCTCAATTTAATTTGTTCAAAATTCCGGGTCGTTACAGACTTCCCCCCTTAAAAGAATTTGGTCCTCGAAATTACAAGTTAGGAAAAAATGTCCTTAACTCGTCTACTATTTTTCACAATCTAATGGTTTCATCAATTTATCACAACAAATCTTCTACTAAAGATTCGTTATTACTTCAACTAACTTTCTAACTTCAATTATGAGTTTTAAACAACATTGTTTACTTCAAAATTCAAATTCGAGTTTAAATTCAAATTTTAAACTCTCAAAATTTTCTCAAAAATTTTCTAACGCCCTAAATTTCCGAAAAATTTCGCCAGCGTCTCCTTTGCGCGGCTAATACGGTACGACTACAAAACGTCCCTACGGACTCTCAGATTTCAAAAAGAAAACGAAAAAGCCAAGCGGCTAGAGAAGAAATCATCAAAAACTCATATTATAATTCAAATACTTACCTTTTTCGAGCAATTCAAATTTATCTTTTGAAGATCAAATCCAATTTATAACACCTGTATATCCTACTAGCCATAATATCTAGTTACAACATTCAATCCATTTTGCACATTTTATTACAAAATTTTCCAATATCAACTTCTTATACATTTTTAGCTGACTATTGAAGTTACATATTCATTTTCCTTCAATTTTACATTTCAAATCTATTTGAATTCAATTTTATCTTCTATTCTGAATATTGAATTTTATCAGCTTTCTTTAATTCACAACTGCACTCTTTTAAATTAGTTTCACTTACAAATTTTTAGTTTAATAGCTCACTTTGTTTTCCACAAATCTAAATTCAATTCAGTCTTACTTACTAATTCAAAATGAATTTTTACATTAAATTTCATTTTCTTGCATTTGCTATTGCAAATTCATTTATTCATTCGTAATTTTATCCATTTTCAATTCGAATTCTCATTTCAATCGAATTTCAAATACTTTATAAGTCTTCGACTTATTTACAATTTGATTTATAAAGTCATTTGTACATTCATATTACTAATTTCATTCCTTTATGAATTTTATCTTCAAATATTTTTCTGGAACTTTATTTCAAACTATATATCACATCAATATTTCATATTCACAAATTATATTCATATATGAATTCATTTCTTTTAAGTTAGATTTTTATTTAAACTTAAACTTTACAAGTTATCGACTTCACAATATTTCATAACATTTTCATATAGCATTCAGAGTTTTTTCAACATTTCAAAAATCATTTTTGAAAACAATTCAAATTATCCTTTGAATTTCTAAAACAAATTTCAAATTTTTCAAACAACTTCCGTTTTAAAACAATTTGGCAGCAATTCCTCTTCTGGAAACCCGAAAATGAACACCGGTGATGTCGCGATCATCATCGGAATTATTTTCCAGCGACCGAAAAGAGTTTAGAGCTTTCATCTCTCAAAAATACTTTTCAAACCTTTTGAAATTCATTTTCAAATCAAAAAGGAATTTAAACTTTCCAAATCTCCAAAATTTTCAAATTCTTTTCAAAACATTTCCAAAAACTTCTCTGGAATTCCGTTTCAAATTACAAATCACATTTATAATTTATATTCTAAAATTTCATTTGTATATGGATTTATTTCTTAACTTTGGAGTTATAATTCCAATTTCTTATTCAATTTCAGTGATGATAATTCACTATTATTACTTCCTAACATCCATGCAACCATATACTATAGTACTTTATAGAAAAACATTTATTTTCTATACAAAAATAGTTTTGGGCAAAATTATCTCATTTACCCTATTTAAAACAATACTGTGCCGAGTTGTTCTATACAAGTGTTTAGAGATCCCTATCGATAAAGTTGTACGGACAATACCGACCAGAATCCATATACCACTCAACAAACCAATCATCACAATATAAAACAATTTTATATTCACTAACAAATACGCCCTCGTATCTATTATTACACTCAACTCATTCTAGAGTACTACTAACTCTATCTCTAATGAGTAACACCCAACAGAGCAGGGTTGTCGCTTAACCATATGCTCTGATACCACGCTGTCACGTACCGGATTTTCGACTTTCGAAAATTCGACATCGATACTCACTTTATCGACTGCCGAGAAATCGAGTGCCGGAAACTCCAATAGTGAGGGTTTTAGATAAAGAAAAAGAAGAAAAGATAGAAGAAAAAGAGAAGAAGAAGAAAGAAGAACAACAGAACAACATCAGAACAGAAAACAATATCAGAATCTTACACATCGCAGCGGAACAATATACAATAGATAATTACTAGTCTTTTAAAAACAAAGAACTATATCATTTTATTCATACATCAATCAGAGTCAATATACAACAATGGACAGTTATATAAACTTGTCCTCATACAGAATACACAGCGGAATAGATAATTTCAGATACAAATACGACGTCTCGCCATCCAGCTTATCTCCAAAGCTCCAGAATATCCAGAATATCCTGATAATCTAACTCTAGACTGCCCGTGTGGAAATTTGTGGGCACCCAGAGTTTAGAAGGGAACAATAAACTCCGAGTCAGTCATGGTGACTGGTGTGAGATCGTAAAACAGTATTCTTTAAAATAATCAGCAGAAAAATTTTAAAGTAAATTCGCAATGCATTTTGGAAAATGAGACTACCATAAGACCTCCCACCACACACACAATGCAAACGCAGACTTGGAGGAGATTTCTTCTTATGATAGTCAAAGATGCTTGATACGCAAAATCAAATCATTTTTGATATTATTATTAGTGCATAGTGTAGAAAACATTTCGAAAGTATAATATTAATCTTAGCCAGCATAGGCATTCCGCACTTATGCCTACTATAGCTACCATCCAAACAGTGGTGACCACCATAAGTGAATGATAGGTTCTACAACTAAAACCGTACAAGTGTCGTATTGTTTCTTTGGATTTCCAACAAATGGTCAGGCTAAGGAACTTCCTATCCACGATGGGTACGTCCCTGGAATAGACGACCCGAGAACCTAACCGGATCTCTGCGAACACAAGGTCGGGTTACCTCTGCAAAAATAGGTAACTACTGACACGCGTATGTCATCCCCCGATCGTAACCGATCTTCCCGAGGATCCCCGATTTCCAACAAACCACATAGATAATAATGCAGCAACCACATAGGTTAAGTATCTGGGCTCCATACCATGATACCACCTCTATCCAGAAGGAATGACATACACTAAGGGGCGCTACTCCCTAGAACCTTGCCGCATTCTTCCTGTTTCGACATTTCCAGGGTGTGAGGCTCGACGAAGTCTCGTCCACAAAGCTACGCTTTCTACAAAGCCCTGCTTCGGGTCAAACAAAATGATCAACCTATGATCACAAAGATATAAGATCAAACAAATGATCATATCGCAAATGATCAAACACTGATCATTTCACAGCAACACTCAGTATGCCACGTTACCAAATTGGGAATATATCGCTGATAAATTTCAACTACATAACCTCTGAGCTCGTACGTCTCAGAGAAGGGTGTTAAGCTAAAAGAATAAATTCTCCGCCACCAACAGAAATGTATTTGAAAGAAATCAGCTTTATATCTCAAATTGTAACGTCAGACACACAATCCATACAAGTCTGTTCCAGGATCGAACAGAACCGAAGGCACTTCTCACGAAGCCCTTGCATATCCGGATAAATTTCTAATCACGTCCGGACTTCCCGTCACTAAGGGTGATAAAACCTCTAAATCGGAGATCAGCCGATGTAGAGTAACTCGACGGTAATCCTTCCGTTTTCAAAAATATCCGGTCTTCAACACCGGTCTTCAAATGCAATTCATAACGACGTATCACATATTCGGAATGGGTTATACGACCCCATGGTCCTTTCCCGGCTAACCCGAATAGTGAGCGATTATTTAAAATAAGTGTGGCATTCAATTCATCAAATTCACAACAAATACCTATCTAAAGGTAATTATTGATAGTCGGTTATTTAACTATCAATAAAGATGCGCAACATCATCAGATTCCAAATAATTTTCCAAATTATTTTATCTTCCAAAATATCTTTTACTAGATATAAAATTTTCCACACTTCAAAAATAAATCAACGTTTATTTTTTTCTAAACAGTTTCCCTTTCCTTTTATAAATTCCATAGTGAATTTATATTTCAAAAATATCTACTGATATATGATTTTCAAATCGATTCCAATATTCAATTTCAATTTATCTTAAAGAAGATAAATTCTCAAAACGTTTCATTTCATATTAGAAAAGCAATTCCATACTTATTTTAAAAATAAGTGTTTCCCAAATCTATTTATTTTCAACACTTGAAAATATTCAATATACTTAAATCAAATTAAGTATATATTCATTCTTTAAGGAAAACATTCTTTTAACATCTATTTGAGTCAAAACGAATGTTGCGTAAACATCGTTACGACGACTCGAAATCAATAGTATAGGGATTCGGAATTAAGATAGGTATATATAAATCCCAATACTATATAAAACATTTTCTTTCGAAAATCCTTTACTATAACAATAGTGTTATAGTCCATATTTTCCTTATTTTTCGAAAACGTCTATTTCAACAATAAAATGTTGAAATCTATGCTTTCGATTCATAATACATTTTAAAACATCTTTAAAATGTTTAACTTCATTTTTAATATCACTTCTTCAAAAATAAATCCATTTTTATTTAATAATATATTCACTGTCCAAAATCGTGAATATACTTCACTTATCCCAATTTCAATCATTTCTACACATTTTTATCTCAATAAAAATTCGCTATCCAAAATCGCGAATATATCTTCTTTAAAAATCTTCTATATTTAATTTATCAAATCCAATCGATTTCGAATTTATAAACACGGTTATAAATTCTATTTCTATTTTAATAACAACCTCGACTTATAAATCTTCTTTTTATCAGCTTCTATATTTTTACTTATCAAAATAAGTGATTTCGGATTTATAAACAACTTTTATAAATTCCAATTCTATTTATAAAAACTTCAATCCCAAATTAATTTTGATATTGATTTAAAATTTATTTATCACTACTAAGTGAATTCCTCATTTTTTTTCTCAAATGATTCAATATTCTGTTTTAAAATGGATTCTTCAAATTGAAATCATTTTACATTGATTTCCCAATTTATTTCAATTTACCGATTAAATTTCTAGTTGGATTTCCAACTTATCTTCTTTTAATAAATTCCTTTTTAAGGAAATACATTTCAATCGTTTCTTTCCATCTATTTAAAAAATCCAAATTCTTAAATTAAATTCTTCAAATTTGTAATCACTATTTTACGAAATCCATTTTCACTTGATTCCAGAATTAATTCGATAAGATTATAAAAATTAACTTTTTATACTTTAAAAATTCCTTTCTTCAAAATTTCTTCAATTTAAAAAATTGATTCACTTAGAAATTTTCTACTTGAATTTCAAAAATTCAACTTCGTTTATCTTTGGAATCCAATGATATCAAACATCCATTCAGCTAAATTTTAGCTTTCAAACAATTTCCAGACAACAATTCAATAACATCAATAATCATTCACAGATTATCACATCACAGTAGAAATAAATTCAATCAATGTGAGGGGTCCAGTTGGATCCCTCCAACCTGTTTCCCTGCATCCAAAGATGTTAGCACAATACCAATTCCGCTCCAGTACGGAATTATCGCGGTATATGGGTTTTATAAAAATCCGCTTACTAACGGCGCAATAGGGTCTCATCCGCTATACGAGGCGGGAAAATCATCAATCCAATATATACATATGCCAATATGTATATATTGCTATATATATATATAGATATATCCTACTATATCTAATATCACATCCACATAGCAATCAGTCAATCAATAAATAACTGAAAATTCCACTTCATTTTTGAGTGAGAAAAATCTCACCTTAGCTTTTATTTTGCAATCCATTTCCATCTCGACTTGTTTTCTCGATTATCTTGATTTTTAACCTTGTATAAATAATTATACAATTTATCAATATTTGAATTAAATCGAACAATTCAAATTTTCATTTGGTAAATTTATTTAAACCAAAAATTTTATTTTATCGGATGATTTCTTTTAAACCAATTTCTTTATAAATTTTCAAACTTTTACCTATACCTATATAAATTGAAAATCTGCATACATGTGCTACTATATATATTTTTCTGTTTATATATCTATTTAAATCAAAACAGAATTTTTTAAAACTTGCAGTGAATTAATACTGCTTTATATACCCTGACCAAAAATATACATATTTTTTTCTCCCCTTTTTTTTTTATTATAACAACTTTGCTCACCTTACTGCCCAGCCGAAGACGACATCGCCGACTACAACCCCCATCATCGACGAACCCTAGTCACGACCCAGACCCGCTCCGGTTCTCGAGCTGCTGCCGCCGCTTCCTCTGAACGTCGCTACCCTCCCACCAACACTGGTCTATGCGCGCGCGCCCATCTACATCGCGACAACACCATCCAGATTCGCGATTTTTTCTGAACTGCTCCTCGTCCACGCGAGTTGCCCCGCCCTCGCAATTCGATTTCCTGGCCGCCATTACCTTCGAGCTTTCGTGCGCGCAACGCACGCGCGCCTCCTCCCAACACTCCCAGGTGGCCGCGAATGCCTGGCTTCGCCCTCGTTCGAATTGAAGTCGAGAGTATTGCGATTGATTGGGTTATACTTATTTTATCAATTTTAGCTTGAAGAGGAATGGGGATTTCGTTCGTTTGTAGAGGAGAAAGACTTCGTGAATTTGAATTGAAACTGAGGGATGGATATTAAAGAGAAGAAGAGGGATGGTAATGAAGCACGGGGGTATGGGAGTAGGTATGGGAGAACGTGGGTTTGAACGTGGCTTTTTCTTTTTGTTTATTTATATTTTTTTCTTTTTTTCAAAATATCTCGAACTCCAATTTCAGCGTGTTTGCTTGTCGTACGATCACACGACAACTCTAAATGTTACGAAATTCGGAATTCGATAACAATAAAATATTACGGATCCAATGGAACTGGTTTCGTCGAATTCCGAGACTACGCCTCGGACGGCTATTTTCAAATTCGATTTAAACGATTAAATTTCAAAACTAAACAGAACAGTTTCAAATTTAATTCTGAAAGTTCTATTACCCTCAGAATTATCAATACGAATTTTAAAAGCTTTTGAAATATTTTTCTTCAACTTAAAATTGAAGATTCAAATTTTTATTCAGCATTCAATAGATTAAATTTTATAATTAAATCGTAAAATTCAGAGTTATATTCGGGATTCAAATTAAATCATCGTTTAAATATTTAAAATAAATTAAATATTCTCAATTTAATTTGTTCAAAATTCTGGGTCGTTACAGTGTGTGTGTGTGTGTGTGTGTGTGTGTGTGTGAGTATGTATGTACAATAATATATGTATACATATATGTATTTATTTTTAAAAGTTTTACAAATATATATACATAAATCTATGAACTTTCGAAAATATTTTTTCTTAAAGTTGATTGAATGTAAAATTCAAGTATATAGACAATATGATGAACAACAAGATATATGTAAATTAGGAACATTAACTTTTCGCTGAAATAATCGTACTGAGAGTTGATACGTTGTTTGTTCAATTCATCCTCTTGGAGCACATCTTTCTCCTCCTCTTTGAGTTGCAACGTCAAAGAGATGGCTTCACCATGGCTTATGAGGTCGGCTATAGAAAGATGGAGGCACCAACAAAAAATTTAATGTAAAATTATGGTAGAGGCTATCAGAATTTATAACAAAAGGTTCACACCTTTCTCTCCACCATATCCTTAGACATTTGAATTTGGTAAAGCCTTAAGTGTCCCTCGTGTATAGTCGACCTAAGGTATTGACCTAGCATGATCGTATAACTTTTATACACCATTCTGTCCAATTTTATGCCTAAAATAAATAATTAATATTGGTTATAAATATTAATACAATATTTGAACTACTTTATTATTAATTTACAACATTTATAAATCATTTTTATCCTTCGTCGAATTGGAAATGACCAACGGTGCAGTTATATTGACTCTCTAGTGTGAACACGATCCATTATCAATATTTCACAATATAGGGTCAAGTTCAATGCTTACAGATGATTTAGACGAAAGCTTATTTTTGATCCAAAAATAAGCTCACATCATTATGACAGTTTGTACACATATTCCTTTCATCATTACTGTATCATTTAGATATTTGGGTTTAATTTGAGGTCAAAACTCTATTAATATTAGTGTTAACTACATAGGTTACTGTATCCTTGATTCAATCCGATAACATTTATGGATTAACCAATTTACTCTGGTTATAGATTTTGAAATTAAGTTGACTTACCAATTGCAGCAATACTGACCATTTATAACGAAGGAGACGAATCCTCTTTTGAGTAGTGTTTCACCTCAAGTGTTTCAATATGTTATGTACCCAACTATCGCCATAACAGGTCTCCATCTCATATAGTTGACCATTATGAAAGTACAATCTACATACTTAAGCTCGAGAGCACTTTTATGTTAAAAATTATTGTATGTTGTTACCTTGAGAAATTCTATTTTGAGTTAAATAGATTAACCTATAGCAAACCTCTTATTAAGTCGTTCTGTGATTGTTCCAAATAACCACAAGAATGTAACCATAGGGTGCCCCCAATGGTCATGAGTAAGTCACTACTCATCGTATAGAGAGCGTTACATGCACTAGTCTCAATAGATGTATCGATATCATTTTCTCGATACATCTTGAGTAAAACAATTAAGGAGTAAGTGTGTGTATTGATTCAATACTCATTGTTTGTAACGCCACGCCTTGATCGAAATATCAAAGGGATTTTACCGTCCGATGGCTCCAATTAATGGGCATGGAAGGTGCGATCTCTCGTATACACTTCTTTGGATCAGCACAGATACGTTTCATTACCTGAATATATATAAAATACTGCGTATCTCATCTCGACGCAAGGAAATGCACACGAGTTATAGAATTGAATAATATAGTATTAGAGACACATATCATATTATCCCAACTAATATAAAGTGAATAAGGATGATGATTTTTATATCATATCTGAATATCTGATACATTATCTCATATATATACAATTCATTACACAAA
Source organism: Allium fistulosum (assembly GCA_030737815.1). NCBI lineage: Eukaryota > Viridiplantae > Streptophyta > Magnoliopsida > Asparagales > Amaryllidaceae > Allium > Allium fistulosum. The sequence goes on along the minus strand of CM060904.1, from coordinate 281,890,448 downwards.
TACATCACATCGAACAATACAATGGAATCTTAATATAATTATAAACAAAATAATTACTCATCATCGTCATCTTCTCCAACTCCATACCATACTCCATAAAGCATATACAATCATGTCAAACCTATAGACAACCTCAGTCCGACCCAAGGTTGTGAAACAAAAAACAAACCCCGAGTCAGACTAGAAATTTAGTAGTGAGTGTAACCATGCTCAAAATATACAATATAATGAGTGGGACGGGTTTAAGTATAACTCTACTCGGTTATAAACACAATTTATTGCTATAGTAAACACCTATAAATAATTTTCGATAAGCTTTGTATTAAAAACCATTTGAAAATAGACATCAAATTCCTTTTTCTTTCAAATCATTTCTATAAAATTGCATCAAAATGGATTTCCAAATCTATCTATAAACTTATCTTATTAATAGAAATTCCATATATTCAAAAATCATATATTAGAGGTCTACTTTGCAAACGTGATCAAAATATTGGTTTTAAATACAAATGATTAATCAAAATATTTCCCAATTTGCCTAAAACCAATCTTGAAGTATTTTCCCAAATCAATTAAAAAAATCCAGTTTATCCCAAAATATCCTTCCAAAGAGTTGGTTAAAATAGTATTTCCCTTTTCTTTATATAAAATTGCTACTTTTCCATTTATTAAAACCAGTTCCAAAATATTCGATAATTTCATCAACACTAGATTTCAAAATACAATATTATATCACCAAATCTAGTTTAAATAAATATCATCATAAGATGAGTGCTCATAAATCATAACAGATCACAACAAATCATAATATTGCTCATCTGCAATTGACACCCAAGAAAGGAACCTTTTAATCCAACCCCTACGATCCAGGCTCAGGCATTACCTTTGAATGATATCAAAAGTAATAATATCAATATTGATTGTAATAAAACAAGTAGCAAACTCTTTTAACAAGGTAAAATCATCATAATCATTTTCAAAGGGGAAATACACAAAATCATAATCTTATTTCTTTTAAACCAGGAACTTATCAGTAGTAGAAATACTATCAAAATACCTCTTATTTATTTTATACAAAATCCATAAAATAACATTTCGAATAATTCTCCAAAATTTCTTTTTATAGAAAATCTTGTATAAACAAACCATTCAACCTTTATGGTTTAAATTCAAATTCGAACTTTTTAAAATAAATCAATCTTTATTTTATAAAAAGTTTTTCTACTTCAAAATCCAAGTATAAATATTCGTATAGGATTTTTAATTCAATTTTAATTGAAATCACATTATTTCCACTTGAAAATAATTCAAACTAAAATTTGGTTGATATAAAAGTCTCATAAAATTTATTTATTTCAAATTTATAAACCAAAGAAAAATCATTTCAAATAATATTTGCACTTCTTTTCTTTAAAAAACAATATAACATCTTCTTCACAAATATATGCAATATAAATAATCCAAATCACTTATTTTAATTATATTTCTATCATCTGAAACAATCAATATCATAGTATACAATATACCATTCAACCATATATAGTTCAATTCAAACAATCATTAATCAAATAACAATCAAAGATATACTAATAACAATCAAGGCTATTAAGGCATCATCAATCACATATGCAATTAACTTAAATCGAGTTGAGACGGATTTTATCATATTTTTTTTGAAATATATTTTGATTGATGGAATGAATCGAACAGGGTAGTTTCACTTACTTAAATCGAATAATTTCATCAAATTAGGATTGAATAAATCGTTCAAGAAAATTCAAATGAAAAGAGGATTGTCATAATCATAATATAATTAAATTATGTTGTTATACTCACCGCAACCCACTTTCTTCACTATTGTGCATGTACAAACATGCTCCAGTCTCAAACAACCCTCAAATCAAATGCCAGTCTTCCTCGCTCATTGTGTGTCTTTATCGTCGCACCTACCTAGATCAATGCCATGCGCGCCACCAGAAGCATGTCAACGCCTCCACCATCCAGCTTCAACTTTTCCATAGCCTCAACACCAATACGCACCACCAAGAGAATTTTAATTTTTCTTTTTAAATCCTTTCAAACCCTTAACCACTATATTTCTCGACCGCTATTTGATATAGGATTAAAATTTCGCTCAAGGCATTTTAATCCAAATTTTCCTTTATTTTTATAACGACTTTTTCAAAAAATATTACTTTTCAATTTTTAATAATTATAAAGTAATTGTTTTATTTTCAAAATTTCACAAATATTGTTTAATTTGCATAAATTAATTTTTAAACAACTTTTATATTTTTAAAACACAACTCAAGTTCCAAATTTGAGTTTTAAATTAACATTTTCTATTTCATTTTCAAAAATTCAATTTATTGAATTAAATTTCAATTAAATATTCAATTAAATTCTCAAAATCTATTTTATTTGTAACGACCGCATTTTTCCGATAATTAAATTATTGAATTTATTAAGATTTTGTCATTTAATATTGGAAGAAATTAAAATTTGTGATTTATTAATGAGAATAATAAATAAAATGAAATTTAATGATGTTAATATAAGGTAACTGATAACTACTTGCATGTAATTCCAATTAGTTGAAATGATTGTAGAGTTAAAATTGGTTATAAAGTGTAAATAAGGAAATAAATCAAATATTGTATTTAAATGGTAAAATTGTGCGTAGTTAATTGGAATCGGTTAATATAGAAAAATAAATCAGTATTTGAATTCATTTGTTTTGTTTGTTTGTTTTTTGTTTTTTTTTTGAAAACCCAGGAGAACCCGGCGGACCGGTAAACTCCTGAGGATGGTATAGTAAAGTTGTATTTGCTTTGTTTGTTAACAATAAACATAGAAATGTGTTTGAATTGGTAAGTTATAACAATGGTTTAATTATAAACTCACTATTTAATTCATTGAAAATCAATTGGAAATAAATTGCAATAAGTTTAATTAAATATTACGTTAATATAGAGTAAGATGATAATTGTAGAATATTAATGTAATAAGATTTAAACCAATGTTAACTATGTCCATAAAGTAAATTATTGATTAAGTAATAAGATTGAAATCAAAATAAATAAATTTATTAGATTTTAAATTATAATTAATAAATTTATTACAGTTGAAACTGAACACGGTAACTAGTGTAATATTTAACATTAAATTGATATGGAGATTTGTTTTGAAAGATTATAAATTACTAGGTAATCAAAAATGATGAAAAATGGTTACCATTAAATTTGAAGTTAAAAGTGATTCAATTAATTTAATATTAATTTATTCAATTAACGTGAAAATAGCCATTTTGGCCACTGTCTCGGATTTCGAAGAAACCAGTTTCATCGGATCTGCAACGGTGAATTATTATAAAATTTCAAGTTTCGTAGTGATCGGACTTGTCGTTTGATCGTGCGGGCTCGAAACGCGTAGAAATTAATTTAATGAAATCAATTTGGAATAAGCTGATTTTAAAAGCTAACTTCTTCATACAATGAAATTAGGACTTGAAACCTGTTCCATTGAGTTTAAAAATATTGAAAACATCTATTTTGATATATGGGATGACCCACTTTCGTTTCGGAAGCGAAACGGGTTTTCCGGGTCGTTATTATCGTTCGTACCAATTCGATAAGTGTTAATTTTTCTTATCGGACTTTGTTCGTATAAATAGATCTCTCTTAACCCTAGCAGCCTCTTTATATCTTATTTCAGTACGTACAATTTCATCTGTCTGCTTCTCCTTCTCAATGGTAGAAACAAATTACAAATACAAACCTTAAATCCAATTTCAAATCAAGTTCAAAATTCAAACTCCTCCAAAACCATGACATATTATATATCGTTGGAAAGCTCTCGATGAGCGCAATCTACAATGGTGATTTGTTTTTCGATTTGGTTCATCGTGTGGCCAGAAATTGGCGATTAAATCTCGGTAGTTCATTGAGGTTTGATCATCGTCGACAGATCGTTGATTTGTGGGTATGGTTGCGTGGAGATGGTCGAGTGGAGTTCATCAGCGTCATTTATTTGTTAAATTGATGGGCGGATCATTGTTGAAACTTTGAGTAGGGTTTCCTTTAACTGGCGGTGGCGGCTGAAATGGTAATCGTCGATGGTGATCTGAGGGTTCTCGGAGATCTGGAAGGCGACGCAAGGAAGGAGACTCAGTTGTAACAACCCGCATATTTATCGATTTTATATTTAATTATTTTATTTAAATATTTTATCGTTAATCAGATTTTGGTCCGAAATGCTACTTTATGCATACGGTCAAATTAGGACTCGAGACCACTTCCATTGAGTTCAAAATGACGTTTGCGATCTTTTTAAGTATAAACTTTGATATGTTTGGAGTTAGTGGAATTTTTGCTACTTTTTCCCGCTTGTGACTTTGGTTTGGACTGCACCCATATTAGCTCAGCCCAACCCCCTTCTCTTCATAACTTCATCTCTTCACTAAAACATTAAAGCTTCATCAAAAATGGAGGAGGGAATGGGAAATTAAAACTCCAAGCTCAAGTCTTCATTTCAAATCCATCATTCAACTTCAAATTCAAGAGAAGACTTTGATTTAATCTAGTGGTTGTTCTTACATAGCATTTCAAGCTTCATCTTCATCCATTTTAGTGAAAAGGTGAGATTTTTATCTCACATCTCGCCTATAACTATCATTGGGCTGTTGGGAACGATTCCCTATCACTATTTTGTGTGCATTTGCATTTGGTGTGGATTGAATTGGTGGAAAATCCAGAATTTTCGAGTGTTAGCAGTTTTGTGCACTTAGGTCGTTCTGTCTGTGCATTTGGTCGCTCTGGGGGAAAAGTCGCCTCGGAGTTAGGTCGTGGGTCGTTGGACTTTAGGTCGCTCTAGAGTGGATCTGGACTTAGGTCGCTCGCTCCTTATTTCACTAGGTCGTTCGAGTCTGAAGAAACTCACCTGCATTTAGCTCGCTAACTCTTTAGGTCGCGTACCATTTTAGGTCGCGTACCATCTTAGGTCGTGTATCCCTCTTAGGTCGCGTACCACTTAGGTCGCGTACCATCTTAGGTCGCGTATCCCTCTTAGGTCGCATACCACTTAGGTCGCGTACCATCTTAGGTCATGCATCCCTTGTAGGTCGCGTACCACTTATGTCGAACCATTAGGTCGTAGGACCTTACCTCTTTTAGGTCGTTCGACCTCACATCACTTAGGTCGTTGGGCCTAATATTCCTTAGGTCGCTCGATCGGGCTTGGAGCGTAGGTCGCTCAGTCTTCCAACATTAGGTCGTAGGTCGCAAGACCCCAATACCTTTAGGTTGTTAGACCTTATTTCTTTAGGTCATTTGACCTTATTACAGTTAGGTCGCATGCCTAGCTCTTCCCTTAGGTCGCTCGACCTGTTATGTTTTAGGTCGCTCACTTAGCTAGGTCGCCTAGTTAGGTCGTTCGTTCCATTTTAGGTCGTTTGACCTGTATTTCACTGGGTCGCTCGACCTGTTCTTCTGCTAGGTCGCACGACATTCTACCCTTAGGTCGTTCGACCTATTTTTCTTTATGTCGTTGCACTTTAATTCGACCACATTAGGTCGCAAGTATATTTCTACTATGATGGTTTTGGAACTGATTTCCTTGGATTTTTCTCACGTCTTCGAATGTGAAATTTTGTGATGCGATTTGTTTCAACAATCGTTTTTGACTTGTCACTTTAAAAATGTGAAGGCTTTAATACTAGTAGTAAATATCAAAGCGATTTCAACACTATTTTAACTACAAAGCTCCTTTTCTCAAACCGTTTTCCAATCTACTAGTATATACAAGCCTTTACTTCACTCGGATGAGAAATCTAATTAAATGGCTTAGTAAAACGAGTGGCATGAAACGCTTGCGTTCACTTCGTCGGTTAATTCTTGGACTTGTTCGATTGAACCTTCTGTGACAATTTTCTAGTGAAGATTTACAGTTTGTTCGTAAATATTTAAGTTAAGCAAGTGGTTATGGGACATGAAGCTAAACTCATATATTTACTAGCTTGGTGTGATTGACACTTCTTGATGATCATGACGATCATTTTTGTGATTTGATTTAGACTAGCAATTGTGCGATGTCTCTTTGTCTACGAGGGAGACTAAACCCCGTTTGTGTGATGTTTCACCATCACATATGTGGGGTAGCGCCCCACGGTCTTCGGACCATTCTTGTGTAGTTTCGGCTCAAAACCAATGGTTAGCTACCACGAGATAGCGTCTCGTCTTGTGTTACACGTGTTGGTGAGTTTTCATACTCCCGTTTTGTGATAGGCCTCCCACTTCTTGTGATTTCTGGATTTCTTATGATGATTTCTGGAATTTTGTGCTTCACCAATTTTCGTGATTTCCATTGATAAGTTTTATCAATTTTGTGCATTGGTGAATTTGTGTGTCATTGACTTGTTATGAATACAAGTTTAGGGTATGATGCCCTATTTTATCTTTGAGAAGATTCTTGTGATATTGATTAATCTCTTGTTGATTATCATTTACATACTTAAAGTAGTATTCCGTTATGGTTGTTATCTGTTCATACCATATCATTTATTCTATACCATATCATCTGATACTTATAGCTAGACTGATCCGTTTATTATTTTCTTATAAATAATATTCGGGCCAGACCGAGATGTTACAGATGCTTCTGCTTGACATCTCTTCTGGGATTATTATGACTTTTGGCTAACTACTTAGATTAGTAGTTTTTGGATGTACACATTTGAGATATAGACTCTATGTAGTGTACTTATTCTTTTGTATAGCATGTGTTGTTATTCTTTTGTATTATCGTGGATCTTTCTGACCACTACTCTGATGTACACTTTCATATGTTATATATATTTATTCATATCTTTTTCTGCCTTTGTGATATGGATGTCTGTGACTGATTTATGTTATGTTTATTTCTATATTTGTTTCGGAAGATTATATATAGCCACTGTGTGATAGCTTTGAGTTTGTATCAATATGTCGGATTTCCTCCTTAAATGAAGTACATGCTATACTATCTGACATATCGGTGCTCGCTCAAAGAAGTTACATGGATGGTCGCTCCTCAACAGCCTTATTCTCCGTGCTAGTTGACAGCATTACACCGTAGTGTTCTTGGCTAGCGTGGGTATTGAGGTGGGGCGTCACAGCTTGGTATCAGAGCCAAACTTCGGAACAATGTAGAATAACTTAACAAGGATCACCGTCCTAATTCCAACTTAGGAGTCGTGCCTTAGGATTTAATTCGAGTCTTCGTACCAATTTATCCTATTTCCTTCTACGAATCCTTGTTTTATCTATCAAGATTTGCTTGATATTTATTTGGAGAATAACTTTTCTTCTTCTCTCTTTCTTAAAGGAGAGAATGTCTAGACCAGGTCGTCCTAGAGCCGGACCATCCACTGTCACTCCCCAAGATGGAGTTTTTATGACTGCTCAACAGCTTCTTGATTTAGTAAAGAATGCTTAGGCAGCCGGTCCAAATCCGGAACCTACTCATCCTAAGTCTGGGTTTGCACGCTTGTGCAACAATTATACCAACTTGGGTAGGAAACCATTCAAAGGTTATGAAACTATTATCGAGGTCCAGGCTTGGTTAAGAACATGCGATCGAATCTTTTCTCGCATGAATCTTGTCGATCTTCACCGTGTTCAGGTGGCATCCAGTATGCTCCAAGAGAGAGCATTGGATTGGTACGAACTTCTTATTTCTGAAATTAATGAAGCAGATCTCACCTGGGAGTAATTCCGGGAACGCTTCGAATTAAAATTCATACCAGAAGCAGAGAAGGTGACATTGGCTCATCGTTTTATAGACCTTGTTCAAGGTGAATCCTCCGTGACAGATTATGTCGCATCCTTCGTGTCACTGTCTAAATATGGGGTTGAATACATCAACACCCCATTGAAGAAGAACTAGAGGTTCGTCTATGGCTTAAACAAGAATCTCAAGAAGCCATTACTTCTAAAGTTAGAAGTTTCTTTCGACCAGCTCATTGATATCGCTCTTCGTCTTGAAGAGGCTGATAAGGTCAGTGATGTTGAAGTGGTGGCTTCCAAACCAAACTTCAACAACAAAAGGAGACCAAACAAATTCAAAGGTCCTTATCCCAACAAAAAGGGGAAACCTGCTCCTCCGGCAGCAAAGACTTCTACCCCTAGTAGCGGGCAATGCTATAACTGTGGTTCTAAGGACCATTTTGTGAACAAGTGTTCAAAGCCCCGTTCTTGTCGCTACTGTAAAAGCCCGGATCATTATATACATTTATGCCCCAGACTTCAGGGCAAGAAAGAGGGAAAGCTTAATGTAGCTCAAGCCCCTGGCAACACATCTCGCGGTCAAGGTATGTCTCATTCTGTCCTTGACGGCATTATTATATTTCATGATCAACCTATAAGAGTTCTCTTTGATACGGGTGCATCCCATTCTTTTATATCAAAGGAACTTGTAGACACTTTTTCTCTAAATGTTGTTGCTTTAATGACTTCTCTAAGAATTGCAAATCCGGTTGGTGGATCTGCAACTCTTAGCCTGCTTTGTAAAGATGTCGAGATTATTTTGTGTGATTTCTCTTTCCTAGCCGATTTGCATGTCATGCGTTACTTAGGCTTTAGAATGATTTTGGGTATGGATTGGCTTCATCGTTATGAAGATCATATCCTATGTCCTGAGCGGACTATTTGTCTTCGACATCCACTATCTGTTAAGCAGATTTCTATTTTTCTTAAAGATTCGGATTCCGCTTTGGTTGCATCTTTATATTCTTTAAATCCTCGAGATGATGATAATGATGACGAGGAGGATGTCATTTCTCTTATTCGCGTCGTTCGTGAATTTTCTGACATATTTGAGCCCGTTTTAGGATTACCACCTAAGAGAGCAATTGAGTTCAAAATTAATCTTGTACTTGGAGCTCAACCTATTACCCGTCCTCCTTATCGCATGTCCAATAAGGAGAATGAAGAGATGCGCAAACAACTATCTGAGTTGGAGACGAAGCAATTATTCGCTCTAGTTCCTCGCCTTGGGGAGCTTCAGCTATTTTTGTAAATAAGTCTGATGGTACACTTAGGCTTTGCATCGACTACCGCAAGCTTAATGATCTAACTATTAAGAATAAATATCATTTTCCTCGGATTGATGATCTATTCGATCAGCTTAGTGGTGCTAGAGTCTTTTCACAATTGGACTTGGCTACCGGTTTCCATCAGCTTCGTATTGCAGAGGATAGTATTCCTTTGACTTCGTTCCGTACACGTTATTGATCTTATGAATCGCTAGGTATGCCATTTGGATTAACGAATGCTCCGGCTTATTTCGTTGACCTTATGAATCGAGTTTCAAAGATCTCCTCGATCGGTTTGTTCTCATCTTTATTGATGATATTCTTGCGTTTTCTAAAACCAAAGAGGAACATGAAAAGCATCTTCGGATTGTATTGGAAACTCTTAGGAGCAATCAATTAAAGGCAAAATTTTCTAAATTCCATTTTGGCAATCTAGTGTGAAGTTTCTCGGTCATATTATTTCCGAATCCAGAATATCAGTGGATCCTTCAAAGATTGAAGCAATTCAAAATTGGAAGAGACCGGAGAGTGTGACTGAAATCCGTAGCTTTCTCGGATTGGCAGGTTATTACCGCCATTTCATAAAAGACTTTTCTAAGATTGTCGTGCCTCTTACTGGCTTAACAAAGAAATGTGTTAAATACATTTGGTCGGACAAATGTGAAACTTCTTTTCAGAAATTAAAAGAACTCCTTTCTGATGCTCCCATTCTTGTTATTCCCGAAGGAAATCAAGATTTTGTTGTCTATACCGATGCTAGTCGCGTTGGTTTGGGTGCCGTTCTTATGCAAAAAGAACGTGTTATTGCTTATGCTTCTAGGAAATTGAAGCCGGCTGAGACTAGATATGCCACACATGATTTAGAGCTCGCGGCTATCGTTTTCGCCCTTCGAATTTGGCGACATTATCTTTTGGGGGAGAAATTCGTGCTTTATACTGATCGTAAGTCTTTGAAATACTTATTCTCTCAAAAGGAACTTAATTTGCATCAACAGCGTTGGCTCGAATTCCTTGCCTCTTATGATCTTGATATTCTTTATACTCCCGGAAAGGGAAATTGAGTTGCCGATGCAGTTAGTCGCAAGCAACAAGCAGTTGTTTCCATGATGATATCCGAATGGAGGGATCTCGAGGTTTTATCCACTTGTGAAATTCGAGATCGTGTCTCCGATTTATGTTCATCTCTTGTTTTATGTAGCCTTGAGGCTCATCCTTCTCTATTAGACCGCATTCTTGAAGCTCAACAGCTAGATCCTGAATTGGCTTTGCTTGGCCAAAATCTTAAGGATAAAACCGATATTGAAGGTTTGAAAGACTTTGATATTGATTTTCGTGGTGGCATTCGAAAATTTGGTAGACTTATCGTACCAAATACTAGAGATCTTCGTAAAGATATTTTAGAAGATTCTCATCATTCCAAATTTTCCATTCATCCCGGTAGTAGTAAAATGTACGCAGATATGTAGCAACTTTATTACTGGGAGGGAATGAAATCTGATATTGCTAACTTTGTTAAGTGTTGCATGACTTGCCAACTTGTCAAGGCTGAGCATCAAAGGCCAGGTGGGTTATTGCAACCATTGGAAATTCCAGTTTAGAAGTGGGATCAAATTTCCATGGATTTTATTGATGGCCTTCCCCGTTCTCGTTCGGGTCATAATAGTTTATGGGTGATTATTGACAGACTTACTAAATCTGCCCATTTTATTCCTGTTCGGTCGAACCGAACCGTTCCTCTTCTGGCCAAAATCTTTATCAAAGAAATTGTTAAACTGCATGGAGTCCCTTCTTCCATTGTTAGTGATCGTGATCCATTATTCACTAGTGGATTTTGGAAGAGTCTTCAAAAAGCTTTGGGAACGAAGCTTAATTTTAGCACCGCTTATCATCCCTAGTCCGATGGACAAACTGAGCGTGTGAATCAAACTCTTGAAGATCTTCTTCGTGCTTGTGTTCTTGACTTTGGTGGAAGTTGGGAAGATCATATTTCACTTGTCGAATTTTCCTATAATAACAGCTTCTAAGCTAGTATTGGTATGGCACCTTTCGAGGCACTCTAAGGAAGGCCATGCCGATCTCCTTCTTGTTGGCTTGAGGCCGGTGAGAAGCTGGTTTTAGGTCCAGATCTTATTCGTGATTCCACAGAAAAGATTGAACTTATTCGTCATAGGATGAAAGAAGCTCAGAGTAGACAAAAATCCTATGCCGATAATCGAAGAAGAAAATTAGAATTTCTGTGGGAGATCTTGTATTTATTCGTGTTTCACCTATGAAGGGTGTTGTACGTTTCAGTCGATCGGGAAAGTTAGCGCCTCGATACGTTAGGCCATTTCCTATCACTGAACGTATTGGTTCCATGGCTTATCGCCTTTCATTACCGGCTCAGTTTTCTGCCATACATGACGTGTTTCACGTTTCTCAATTAAGGAAGTGCCTTCGGGATTCCGATTCTATTCTTGAGTCCGGTGTTGTGGAAGAGATTGAAGTTTCACCTAATTTAACTTATGAGCAGCATCCTGTTCGAATTATTGCTTCGGAGATCAAACGACTTCGAAATAAAGATGTTCCGCTTGTTAAAGTTCAATGGTCCTCAAATCCTAAGGATTGCTCTTGGGAAACTAGAGAATTCATCGAGCGAACACATCCGGACTTACTTTCTCATGCTCTTTGAGGTGAACTTCTTATTCTTTTGTGTTAATATGCTTTTATGGTTGTTACTTTTTATTTCCATCTTATATATTGCAAGGACGCAATTTTTTTAAGGAGGGGAGTCTGTAACAACCCGCATATTTATCGATTATATATTTAATTATTTTATTTAAATATTTTATCATTAATCGGATTTTGGTTCGAAAAGCTAATTTTTACATACGGTCAAATTAGGACTCGAGACCACTTCCATTGAGTTCAAAATGACGTTTGCGATCTTTTTAAGTATAAACTTTGATATGTTTGGAGTTAGTGGAATTTTCGCTACTTTTTCCCGCTTGTGACTTTGGTTTGGACTGCACCCATATTAGCTCAGCCCAACCCCCTTCTCTTCATAACTTCATCTCTTCACTAAAACATTAAAGCTTCATCAAAAATGGAGGAGGGAATGGGAAATTAAAACTCCAAGCTCAAGTCTTCATTTCAAATCCATCATTCAACTTCAAATTCAAGAGAAGACTTTGATTTAAGCTAGTGGTTGTTCTTGCATAGCATTTCAAGCTTCATCTTCATCCATTTTAGTGAAAAGGTGAGATTTTTATCTCACATCTCGCCTATAACTGTCATTGGGCTATTGGGAACGATTCCCTATCACTATTTTGTGTGCATTTGCATTTGGTGTGGATTGAATTGGTGGAAAATCCAGAATTTTTGAGTGTTAGCAGTTTTGTGCACTTAGGTCGTTCTGCCTGTGCATTTGGTCGCTCTGGGGGAAAAGTCGCCTCGGAGTTAGGTCGCTAGGTCGTAGGTCGTGGGTCGTTGGACTTTAGGTCGCTTTGGAGTGGATCTGGACTTAGGTCGCTCGCTCCTTATTTCACTAGGTCGTTCGAGTCTGAAGAAACTCACCTGCATTTAGCTCGCTAACTCTTTAGGTCGCGTACCATTTTAGGTCGCGTACCATCTTAGGTCGCATATCCCTCTTAGGTCGCGTACCACTTAGGTCGCGTACCATCTTAGGTCGCGTATCCCTCTTAGGTCGCGTACCACTTAGGTCGCATACCATCTTAGGTCGCATATCCCTCTTAGGTCGCGTATCCCTCTTAGGTCGCGTACCACTTATGTCGAACCATTAGGTCGTAGGACCTTACCTCTTTTAGGTCGTTCGACCTCACATCACTTAGGTCGTTGGGCCTTCTATTCCTTAGGTCGTTCGACCGGGCTTGGAGCGTAGGTCGCTCAGTCTTCCACAATTAGGTCGTAGGTCGCAAGACCCCAGTACCTTTAGGCTGTTAGACCTTATTTCTTTAGGTCGTTTGACCTTATTACATTTAGGTCACATGCCTAGCTCTTCCCTTAGGTCGCTCGACCTGTTATGTTTTAGGTCGCTCACTTAGCTAGGTCGCCTAGTTAGGTCGTTCGTTCCATTTTAGGTCGTTTGACCTATATGTCACTAGGTCGCTCGACCTGTTCTCCTGCTAGGTCGCACGGCATTCTACCCTTAGGTCGTTCGGCCTATTTTTCTTTATGTCGTTGCACTTTAATTCGACCACATTAGGTCGCAAGTATATTTCTACTATGATGGTTTTGGAACTGATTTCCTTTGATTTTTCTCACGTCTTCGAATGTGAAATTTTGTGATGCGATTTGTTTCAACAATCGTTTTGTGACTTGTCACTTTAAAAATGTGAAGGCTTCAATACTAGTAGTAAATATCAAAGCGATTTCAACACTGTTTTAACTACAAAGCTCTTTTTCTCAAACCGTTTTCCAATCTACTAGTATATACAAGCCTTTACTTCACTCGGATGAGAAATCTAATTAAACGGCTTAGTAAAACGAGTGGTATGAAACGCTTGCGTTCACTTCGTCGGTTAATTCTTGGACTTGTTCGATTGAACCTTCTGTGACAATTTTCTAGTGAAGATTTACAGCTTGTTCGTAAATATTTAAGTTAAGCAAGTGGTTATGGGACATGAAGCTAAACTCATATATTTACTAGCTTGGTGTGATTGACACTTCTTGATGATCATGACGATCATTTTTGTGATTTGATTTAGACTAGCAATTGTGCGATGTCTCTTTGTCTACGAGGGAGACTAAACCTCGTTTGTGTGATGTTTCACCATCACATATGTGAGGTAGCGCCCCACGGTCTTCGGACCATTCTTGTGTAGTTTCGGCTCAAAACCAATGGTTAGCTACCATGAGATAGCGTCTCGTCTTGTGTTACACGTGTTGGTGAGTTTTCATACTCCCGTTTTGTGATAGGCCTCCCACTTCTTGTGATTTCTGGATTTCTTGTGATGATTTCTGGAATTTTGTGCTTCACCAATTTTCGTGATTTCCATTGATAAGTTTTATCAATTTTGTGCATTGGTGAATTTGTGTGTCATTGACTTGTTATGAATACAAGTTTAGGGTATGATGCCCTATTTTATCTTTGAGAAGATTCTTGTGATATTGATTAATCTCTTGTTGATTATCATTTACATACTTATAGTAGTATGCCGTTATGGTTGTTATCTGTTCATACCATATCATTTATTCTATACCATATCATTTGATACTTATAGCTAGACTGATCCGTTTATTATTTTCTTATAAATAATACTCGGGTCAGACCGAGATGTTACAGGTGCTTCTGCTTGACTTCTCTTTTGGGATTATTCTGACTTTTGGCTAACTACTTAGATTAGTAGTTTTTGGATGTACACATTTGAGATATAGACTCTATGTAGTGTACTTATTCTTTTGTATAGCACGTGTTGCTATTCTTTTGTATTATCGTGGATCTTTCTGACCACTACTCTGATGTACACTTTCATATGTTATATATATTTATTCATATCTTTTTTCGCCTTTGTGATATGGATGTCTGTGACTGATTAATGTTATGTTTATTTCTATATTTGTTTCCGAAGATTATATATAGCCACTGTGTGATAGCGTTGAGTTTGTATCAGTATGTCAGATTTCCTCCTTAAATGAAGTACATGCTATACTATCTGACATATCGGTGCTCGCTCAAAGAAGTTACATGGATGGTCGCTCCTCAATAGCCTTATTCTCCGTGCTAGTTGACAGCATTACACCGTAGTGTTCTTGGCTAGCGTGGGTATTGAGGTGGGGCGTCACATTAGTCGTGGCGTGCGTTCTGGCCGTTGCAGTGGTGAACAGCGATGGTATTGGCGTGCGTTTGTGATGGGAAGACAGCGGCGTTCAATCAGGTTCGAACGAGGATTAGCGGCTAGGGTTTCGTTTGGAAGGGTGATGACGTGTGTTTTTTTAATTTATTTCATATTATAAATCGTATAACTTCTAATCTCTATATCTTTCGCATACGAACTCGGATTTACACGCGGTTTGCTCCGCTGCGATCGTATCGAAATTCAGACATTTTGGAACTAGTTTGGATGAATTCTGAGACTGTTGAACTTTGGGCCTTATCTTGGATTTCAAATCGATTTGAAATCAAAAATGAGTGTTTTAACCCACTCACAACTACTGATTTTCTTATGTTAGTTAAATTTAATTTATGATATGATTAGAAGTTGATTGGTTGCTGTTTGATATATTTAAATTTCCATTCCAGTTAAATCTGACTTTTATTGAATTTAATCGCCATTTAATTTAATATTGAATTTTAAGATTTCCAATTAATACCTGTTATTGATAATCAGTAAATTGTTGTTATTTATTGGTTAATTTGGATGATGATTGTGATGGATGTTTGATTGTTGATATTGGATGACTGGATGTTATATTTTTATATTGTTATAACAATGCAAGTTCTCTATGGGTTGAAATGATACATACCCGAACGATCTGATAGATTAGGGAGAAATCGTTATGGGTTAAAATGATAGACTCGAGAGATTTCATAGATTTGAAGTTAAAATTCGGGACTGTGGGTTGAAATGATATATATCCGTAAATATAAAATAATTGTGGCTTGAAATGATAAATATCTGTATCATTGACCATAGGGTAGAAAATTATATATGGACACTGGATTGGTTAAATTAAATGATTTTAAATCCTTAAATTTTGAATTTAATTAAATGATACTTTTAAGAAAATTTGATTTATCTAAACTGAATTATTTTGGAAATCCGAGTTTTAAATGT
This sequence comes from Allium fistulosum, assembly GCA_030737815.1. NCBI lineage: Eukaryota > Viridiplantae > Streptophyta > Magnoliopsida > Asparagales > Amaryllidaceae > Allium > Allium fistulosum. The sequence continues at coordinate 281,874,605 of CM060904.1, read as the reverse complement.
TGAAATTGGAATTGGTTTAAATTGAAATTTTAAAGTTAGACATGAAGTATAAATGAAATTTATTGAAATTGAGTTATTGAAATATTGAATATTTAAACTTCGAACTCTACTAAAAATTGAAATAGTTTAAATTTATAATTCGAATGTGGATTTGAAATCAATATTGATTTAATGGTTTAAATGAGAATTTGAACTGAAAAACAAATTTTAGTTTGTTGATTTGAAAGCTGGACACGGTCCAGATGCGTTGAAATGAAATAAATAGTTTAATTTGAAATTAATTTCAAATTTATTATTTTAATATAAACTGTTTAAAAATATATTATTTTAAATCCTGATTATTAAGATTTTCAAACTATTAAACTAATTTTAATCTATTTTAAACTATTTTAATCAATTTAAACTATTTTAATTTATTTTAATCTATTTAATCCAAATTAATCTATTTTAACCTATTTTAAACTAATTAACCCATTTTAATCTATTTTAAATCTATTTAAACTATTTTAATCTATTTTTAAACTATTTTAGAGTATTTTAACTATTTTAAAAAAATTATTTTAAACTACGCTAAACTATCTAAACTATTTATAACTATCTAAACTATTTTCTAAATTTCCGACTGTGTAAAGTGGAAGTGTTTATATTTAAATCATTGATCTTTGAAGCGAATATGGTTAAATAATGTTATAACATAAGTTGGGATTTGAAATGATATTTGCTAGTGAAATGGCATATCTGAGCAAATATGATGATTTTGAAATGAGGATTTAATTAACCTATCTCATCGATATGATTTCGAAAGTGAATATGATTTTGAAAGTGAATATGATTTCGAAAGTGATATGGTTTGAATTAAATATGATATTTTGATATCAATTATGAATCGGTTTTGGAAATGTAAAAGAACCATCCGGTGTGAAATAAGCGTTTGGTTGTTAAAGGGACCTGGATCTGATACTGTCATACTCTCTACCAAAACCGAAAACCACTTTAACGACTGTGTACGTGGTGAAAATTCCAGAATGAAGTAGGATGGTTTGGCGAATGATTCTGTATGAGGTATTTACGTAGCCCTGACTCCCGTGAGTCAGCTTGATGTGACTAAAACAGGAGCCACGCCAGGCCAAGTGAGGTCACTCCTCCTATCGGGCACATTTCTTCGATACCATATTATGACTTTGTGATTGGTTGGTGGCCACCCCTCGATTTTGATTATGGGAGTGTGTTCCAAAGTGGGCGGTAGTAGTTGTTATGCGTTACCACCAGTCCGGATCCGCAAAACGATAGTATCCTACCCTGGACATTGCCTCGCGTGCTTTGTCACATGCCTTATCGCGCCTTTTACAAGTTTGGTTTGTACCGTATCTATGGAGTGCTCACTGAGTAAACCTCCAGGTTACAGAGGAGCTTACAGTATCTGTATAGACTATGGGAATATATAAAATATGTTAAGGGTGATATGGGTAACGCCTTAATGCTATTTTAATACTTTACTGTAGACACTATTATAATAGTGTATTGTACTATGTATGTAGATAGTTTGACGGATCCTTAGGAGATGGAAATCCCGAACATCTCTTAAGTTATTGCACTCACGTTAGACACTGGATAGGAGATGTCAAATCTTGTAAACATCTCCGACGCCATTACACTCATACTTATTTTCTGTTGATTTAACTTACATAAGTTCTTTTAGTTCGGACTCGAGTGTTTTGTTTTTTCAATTCGCTCGGGTCAGTCTAAGCTTTTCATTGTATCGAAGACTGCTTTTCTGGAGGACGAAGACGAAGATTTAGTACTATTATTATTTATTATATTTATCCCACTGCATCATGTTGTTCCGCTACATTTTTATTTATTTCTGTTGTATGTAACTCTGATCTGTATTGTAAAAGTGTAATCAAATATTATTTGTAAACAGCTTCATGAACTGTTTATCTGATTATTATATTTTGTCATTCGGCTGTGAGATTTTGTTTTTCTTTCTTTCTCTACTCTTTCTTATTTACCCCATAACAATCCTCCCTTTTGAATGGTTCAAGTCGGACGTGTGTGGTTTATCGTCGATTTAAACCGTCCAAAAAGGTGGGTCGTTACATTATTTTATTTTAACTTCGGAATGGGATGTTACAGACTCCCGTCCTTAAAGAAATTGCATCCTCATAATTTACTAGAGAGTACTGTAATCGATCTAACTAATAACATTAACAATAAAATATAACATATGCATTATTCTTTATTGCCATATCGCGGCGCCACTCTATTAAAATCTTGTAAAATATATATTATTCATTCGAATCTATTTCATCGACACAACCATACACAAAAAGTAAACATTTTGTTGCATTTGAATCTATCACATAATATTATAAGTGTAGCGATCAAAATACATATAGTTTTCAATAATTCTTTTGAAAATTTTATTAAATTTCAAAATATATAAAATTTTCAAAAAATTTCTACATGTTGAAATTTTTGAAAAATTTCGACAGTCTCCTTTGGACGAAGAACCTTTCGAATAATTATAACATGATAAAATAGATATACATTGACCGTATGTCAAAAACAATTTATGTATCAAAATTTGCCACACGGCATGTAATCCACAATATATACATCGTTTTAAGTAAAAACATACTTTAATTTTAGCATTTTAAAGCAAGCTATTTAATCTTTAAGCAATTTCGTTTAATTTTTATTCGAGTATGAGCCAAAATAAATTTAAATAGCCTTCACGTACCTGTACTTAACTCAACAACCATTAAAATGAACACACTAAGCATAACCATTTCATCGCCTTTTGCTTTCCAGTATTTAGAAAACATGAGAAAAAGAATCTCGATTGAAAAGTCTTTTCAGTGTACGCTAACTCGAAGTCTATTCAATTAAGCATTGAGAATTCTTTGTTGCATACACTGGTAGCAAGTTCTATTAATAAATTTAATAATCCAAGTGTTTACCATGTTTTACAACTTCATTAGTTTTCCTGTACTGCTACAAAAGCCATTGTTACTTATTTATCCTAAATCAGCATATCTTTAATTCTTCATTATCTTGTTTTGTAAATGTCTAGGTTGTTTTGAATAGACTCTGATTTTTTGAAACACTTAGGTAGTGTTTGGTTTTATCTTTTTAGTTTTGGGTTTTCGTCCATACAAAACTGCACACGCCGCATTATATTATGGAAAACGACAAATTTAGAAAACAAATTTAATATACAAAATAGAAAATAACTTTTTTTTATTTTGCATGTTTAGAGTAATAAGAGAAGCATGGGAAACAATTCATCCTTACATCGTTCCTTCATCCCCTCCGTGGTCCCCTCCATCTTCCTTCCATCATATCTGTTGTCCCTTCACTCCTTTCATATTTTGTACTTCATGTTGAAAACTCAAAATGCAAAAATCATTTTAAACCAAACGCTACCTTAGCTTTTTCCTTATATAACACTATTTTATAAAAGAGGAAAGCACACATGAATTATTTCAAGGTGTATAAGTATTGCAATGTCACTGTTATTCTTTTGCAATGTCAACGTTATTCTTTTGGCTGAAAATTGTTGTAACAACCCGATATTTTGGACCATTCGCACCCATTATAAGTGTATAGGTAGACACTCATGCCGGAATTGAATTGTTCAAAATACCGCGTTATTAATTTAAATTTGGCAAAACTGAACATATACAGTAAATAAATAATCACAGATCACAGACACAGAGTAATAATTTGCAGCGGAAATAAAAGAGATAGTAGTTCATGAAGCTACCATATGAATATAAAATACATCAGAGTTTACAACAGAAGAGTAATACGATACATCAGAGTTAAACCAGATACAGCGGAAGAGTAACATGATACATCAGATACAAATCAGAATACATCACTGAAATCATCGAATACTAAAAGCAGAATAGATGGCTGGATCTTCAAGCAAAGCTCCAACTCCAAAGGTGAGTCTCGAATACTGGTACACTCAGTCTGACCCGAGCGTAAAGCAAAATACAAAACACTCGAGTCAGGATTAACATTCTTATATTAATAAATCCAACTCAAGTGAAATAGCAATTTGAAATACAAGTAACTCAAAGGATGTTTGGAATAACCATCCTTTAAGGATCCGTTAAACTATCTACTAGGTAGTAATATACGCTAAGTAGATAATGTCTATCAGTAATATAAGGTATTAAAATAGTGTTAAGTCATGGCCCATTCCACCCTTAACACATTTTTATTCCCAAAAGCATATACAAGACCGTAGTTTCCCCAAAACCGGAAGTCACCAGAGGGCAATCCATATACTAAAGGTACAAAACAAATTCGTAGTGGTCGCGAATAAAGGGATACAAGTATGACAAGGCACATGAGGCAATACCCAAGGTAGTGATACTACCGTTTGCCTGATCTGGCCTGGTGAGAACGCAACGCCGCAGCGCCCGCAACACCGTGAAACAACACTCCCAAAATCAAGGGTGCACCAATCGACAACAAGTAATGAGTAGTACGAAGAAGTGTTGTGACGCCCCACCTCAATACCCACGCTAGCCAAGAACACTACGGTGTAGTGCTGTCAACTAGCACGGAGAATAAGGCTGTTGAGGAGCGACCATCTATGTAATTGCTTTGTGCGAGCACCGATATGTCAGATAATAAAACATTGAATTTCATTTTTAGAGGAATACCGACATACCGATACAAACTCAAAGCTACTACACAGTGGCTATAATAGTTTAGGACAATAGATATAAAAATAACACAGATAACATAAATGCGGAATACAGATGGAACGAAAAGTCTCATATATACAATAACTGATATCAGTTACAATACATTTGACACAATACAAATGATACAACTACGACTGTCGACTCAAGAAGTTATATATACAAGTACATTATTGACTAATATACATGAATACATTATCATCTAAAAACAGACACACTGACTACTACAACACGACGAAGACCACTTCAAATGATATATAAAAAGTCTTCATAGCTCTAGCAGCAACCCAAAGCTAAAAATCTATAACCTGTAAATACTCGGTCTGACCCGAGTATTACATTCAAAAGAAAATAATACACGGGTCAGTCTAATTCAAACTCAGTTATTAATGCACGGAAGCAATAATAATCAAATATCAAATGGACGACAGTCACAGAAATGTCGTATACCCAACTTCTCGATAAGAGAACCGGGTAACGACAGATATAACACTAAACAGTGTTAATCCACAAAACAGAAATCCAAAGCAGTTTAAACAATAGAAATGTCAATTTAAAAACATCAATGCTAATTGGCTGCAGTACACGCTAACGTGTACTGCCTCGCCAATATAGCCTTCGAATTACGCAACAGGTCGATGAATCAAGAAGAAGAGAAATATCGATTAAAATCTATAAATTCGGTGTGGCTGCAGTGCACTGCCTCGCCACAACAGAATATAAAGTCACCACAATTCCGAGTATTAATAGTAATTAATACGTCGAAGAAATCAAAATATCTAACCCATATTGGTCAGAGAGACCACAGTACAAAGTGGTGAAAGCAACTGAGATGGCAACATGAATCTACATCAAAGGGATGCCATCCAAAGATAACGAGTATGTGTACCCAAATAAGGCCACAGCAACGACTAAATCATCTAAGCATAAGAATGCAAATAAATGTCATTGAGAAGGAATGTTTAGTATACATATGAATCAATTTCATATGTACAACAAACATAAAAGACTACTTAGCGATGCAGGTGGATGGCAGTCTCAAGCAACAACAACCATACGTATTCGAACAGAGAAAATGTTCGAATAGAGCAAAGAAATACCAAAGTGACAGTGGATCAATAAGCAAGGCTGCACAGTGAAATGAAACAGTGCATCCAGTAAAAGAGGCAACAGGTGATGTACAATGAATACATCATTAAAACAAGTCATAGAGCTTTCAACTTGAAGTCAACTTACATGCAACAGAGAAATGAATAATGCGAGCAAGACCAAAATGCAACTGCTCAAGACAGGTTTAACTCAGGTGCAACTAACTATATACACACTGAATCAGATGCAACAATGAAATCTATGAATGCAACCTGACCAAAGTGAACATAAAGCAAAACTATGCCAACATGATCGAGTCTGGTCAGACCATCAAGAGGCAAAAGCATCAAGCAAACAAAGACCACATGAATGAAACTGCAAAATAATAATCCAGTCCACTTACACAATGCAAGTGCAGACTCGAAACTGCAAATATACATGATGCCACCAGACAAGGCCATAAAAGTACAAATACCACAAATACATGATGAATCAAGCTACAGATCAATGAAGACTACAAAGCAATGAAAAAAGCATTGTGACATCAAGATCAAAACCAGAAACAACATCAGTGCATAATCACAGAAATCAAGACCAACTAGAACAGATACATCATGCTAAAGGCAAAAGCAAACTTAAAGCTGTGCAGTGATTATAGTGATGACACAGATATAACAGTGGATGGACAGCAATGTAAGATGGCAGTTTGAAGTTAAGATGCTGAGCAGGGTATAAGTTTTGGCAGAAAAGGTAAATGGCAATGGTCTGTATGTAGATGGTATTCGAAATTGAAGTATGGAGTTGAAATGCCAGGGTAGTGAAAATGGTAACAAGACTAATGACTACAGCAATACCAAAAATACCTGAACACAATATCTCCAGTAAACAGTATATTTAACAAGAGTGAATGATGTTGACTCAACGGTAACCAAGTACACAATGCAGAAAATCGATAACCATGGTGGTAAGGCAAATATCGAACAGCAACTTCAGTTCAAAGTGGCCAGAGTTTATGTACAAATGTCAGCTTGTATATATAAATATACAGTGGAAAACAATGCAAGATACTGAACTAGACAGAGAGGCAATCAAATAGATGCATGCAATTTTGAACAAGAATGAAGCAGTTTACAAACCATCAGGTATCACAAAGATGGTCAGAGAGTACAAGTACACAGTCGAGTATCATGTCACAATACACATGATAAAGCAACCCAAAAATGGAAACAGTAGCAGCCTCGACATCGAGTTGTCAAGACAACCAAAGTTTACTCGAAGTAATTAAAAACAATCGAAAGACTAGGAATCAAAACAGTGAGACAGTAGCACTACAACATTTTACAAGAGAGATGTAATCTCAAGTGTGGATTCCACACTATATGCATACACCCACAATGGTATATATGCACATATGTGGAGTCATCACTGTCAAGCAATTCTTCCAATTTACAGTTTTGTCAAAGCCAAAGTCACGGCAGTTCAAAGAGATAGTCAAAACAATGTCAAAGTCATGGCAATTTCATTTAAATTGGTCAACGTCGAAACCACCTAACATCAGATAAAGTCGAACGAAAACTAACAAATCGAAGCTATCTAGAAACGAACGAAAACCAACAGGGTCGAGTGAATTAGATGTGAGCTTTCACTCACCTTGCTTCGAAGCGGCGACGAGAACGACTCAATGGAAGCGGCCAAGCATCACAGAGACGAGCGAACGAAGAAAAGAAATCATGGATGCCATTTCCAATTTCGTTCGATCGCGTTTGATTTAGGGCTAGGAAAAATGAAAATGAAAAGGGATCGGGTCGATGAAGAGCTGAAGATAATTGAAGTGGGCCAAAGAAATATATTTATTTAAAGCCCAAAACAATTTCTCAACCACTTTTATAAAAGAATTTCAACTCGATAAAATTCCGATAAAAATTGGCGAACGATTTAATCACCTAGTGTCGATAATTAATTGCTACGAATTTGCGGGTTGTTACAAGTGTGTCCACTTGACGTAGTTAATCCTCCATTGGCCCGGCACGGCTCCTGTTTTAGTCATTTCCAATTTTGACATAAGTGTCAAGGCTATCCATTATCGTTCTCTTTCTTCAGTCATCACGTACATCATTCCAACCACTTCTTTCTGGATCAACACTCCGCGAATGTTAGTTATTAAAGTGGTTTTCGGTATCGACGGAGAGTATGTCCATATCCGATCCCGGTCTCTTTAATAACTTCCGTAATTATTTCACCGATTGGTCGTTTATATATTTCCAAACCAAATCAAATTCAATTTCAATTAGAATTTGTAAATCAACATTTCATTTGTCTTTCGAAATCAATTTCCAAAATTTTCGTTTCAAAACTTCCAAATTACCATTTCAAAATCTTATAATTCAATTTTCAATTTCTTTTTAAACCAATTCAAATATTGATTCAAGTTCGTAAATAAGTTTCATTCCAAATCATTTAAATAAATTTAATTTAACGTTTAAATCAATTTAAATTCATTTATCAATTTCATTCAATATTCATTTAGTAAACTCGCCATTCAAAACAATTTCCATTAAATTTCCAATTCATTTTAAATTCAACTTCATTATATCAAAACTTACAAATTTAATTAAATTAATTTCATCAAATCAAATTCTTTAAATTTCAAGTCCTACATTAATTTCAATAAATCACATTTTATTTCTTGTTAAAGAAATTCAATTTCAGTTATTTACTTACTTAAATAATTTTCCAAACTTAATTAATAAAGAACTCAATTTCAATTATTTACGAAGTAAAATTCACTTATTCAAAAGTTCAATTTCGCTTATTAAAGAATTCAATTCAATTTAATCATTAAATAATTCAATCTTATTTAATTATTAAATAATTCAAAACTTAATTATTAAAAATTTCAAAGTTTAATAATTTCAAACTTAATTATAATTTCAAACTTAATTATTAAATCATTTCAAACTTAATTCAATCATTTCTCAAACTAAACAACATTCTTTCATCAATTACATTGTTAATATTTTATTTCATATGATAAAATATTATCATTTTCCTTTCATTAAAATTCAAATTTCAACTTCATTTCAAAACCGTTTTTATTTATTCAAATCAAATTTTCATTTTATTTTTAAATCAATTTATTGACCAATCGGGTTTTATTTAAATTTTCTATCCTAGGTCAAAGTTCAATTTGGGTATTTATCATTTCAACCCGATTCCAATTCAATTCAAAATCAAACATAGTATAGGGAACTTGCAGTGTGATAACAGGGATGGTGTCAAAGTAAATAAACAAGCAATAACAACGAACAATAACAATCCAATAATCAATTCAAATAATCCCGAAATAACCGTATTAATTCGCATTGTTATTTGTACGAATTAATATAATTATTTCTAGAATCTACACTATCATTTCATGTAGATTAAAGATTATTACATTACGGTTTTCACTTGTCATTCAATTTCAATTTTTACACTACAACAATTAATCCAATATACGTCGATGGTTCAAAGTGTAATTATCGCTATTCTATATGTCAATTAATTTAACAATTAAAAGGGGTCATATTCACTAATCAAATTTAAAATATAAATCGGTTTTAAAATTGTTAACTATCCTATATCAATTTCAATTTGGCATACTATTTATCACTTAACATTAACAAATTAACATCCAATATAAACATCGAACAATCAATCAATTATCAGCCAAACTAGATTATCATTTCAAAATTAACAGTTAATGGTGTCAGATGTCACAGGTGAACTGATACATGTAATAGCATATATAACAGTGTAATTAACTAACAACAATAAATTTCAATTGAAATCAAATTTAATAAATAAAAGAACGTTAATCGTGAGTGAGTGCTCACCTTCCGAGGCTAGAGAGAACAGGAGATGACCCGGATACGAACATAGATACGGACACTGAAATTGGGTTATGAATCCGAGCTCGAATTCGATGATCAAAGCTGATAACAAGGAATAGACGGAATCAAATCAGAATTGAGTTGATGAAGATAAATGGGTATAAGAAAATTTATACTTATATATATAACTATAAATAACTATATAGATATATATAAATCATATTCATTTCAAAACAACAACCCTACATATTACATCTATAAATTTAAGCACAATATTTATACAGCACATTCCAACTGAACTTTAATTCAAAACTTTTATATTAAAAATACTAACATAAATTTAGATAATAGTTTTAAACATACCATATTTAAGCTAATATAACTTACATTATATAAACAAAACATAACAATAGTCGACTACAAACTATTGGAAAGAAAACATATATACAGTAAACATATATTAAATATCTACCTATATATATTCAACTAATACATATACACTAATCATGCAAAGATATTTTAAATCTCACCATACGCAACATATCGTATGCAAAAATTTATATAACCAATAAACTAAAATGTATATATAAACAACCACACAAATCATCTAGACATATTAAGTGCACTACTTGAATCATTTCTAAAACCCATTATAATACATGTATAGTAATATATATACGCACAGCACAAAAGAAAATGCTACCTCAGAAATATATATATACAACTAGATATATACAATAAACAGCAAAAGAAGAAAACTAAGCTTTTATAATATACATTATATATATATATATCTTGGGTTATGAACAAGCTTTTTACAAAGGTATATAACTTGGTATAAACCGAACAGATCTTATAAATAGAAAAGGTATATTAAATTAACAGAGAACTTAAGTCAACAACAAACATTTAGCAAATACATTTAGTTACTAAATAGTATATGCTTCTTATATATCATATACAGCAACAAATAATGAGAACTTATACATATAAACACACGTACTGTAAGCCTTCGATATATATTATAAGTTAAAACCACATATATAGACTTGTATACTAAATAAATAAATAAAAATATACAACATATAACTTATATAACAACAGGACACCTAGTACTACTCAAATATGTTTAACTTACAATTCACGTACAAGCTTGTCCATAGCAACATATGATATATACAAAATTATATAGCTTAATATATATATATATATATGTGTGCAAAATACTGTAACATATATATATATACAACTATATATAACATAATAAACCAAACCCATATGTATGGATATATACAGACGTATATACAGTTTTCATACCAAACAATATTTATAAAGATCGATATAGGCTATCCCCAGATATATATACTATCTATCCTTTAAACATAAAACAAACTCTGACATAAGTAACAAATGTAAATATAACACCTTTAACGTATATACATACCCATATTATATATAGTTTATGCAGCAAACATATACATACTAATATACATTTATACCTCATATATAGGAAGAGTGGCCGGCGGTGAGACAAGCTAGGTGTGTGTGCGGTCTAGAAAAAGCTTTTAGGCAGTCGTGGGGTTAGGGATGATCTGCGAGATGCATGCTAGGCTCTGGGGAAAAGGACGTGTAGTGAGGTTCGGCAGAGAGGCGGTGGTGTGAGGAAAAGGAAGGCCGAGTGGGTTTCTTGGTGATGATGGATGCGGCCTGGAAAGGTCAGGGGAAAAATTGGCCGAAATGATGGAAGAGAGGAGAAGAAAGTGGAAAGGAGGAGGAAGAAAAACAGGGAAGAGGAGATGAAAGGAGGAAGGTCGGTCATGGGACGGTGGTGGCAGTTCACGCTGGGGAGTGGGAGGCAGAGGCGGGCATTAGGTCGAACGGTGGAGCCATTGGTGATACTTGCGTGGAGGCAAAGCCGAAAAGAAAAATGAAAAGGCTTGAAGAAAGAAACTGGGAAGGCTAAAGGGGTTTGAACGTGAATAGGTGGAAGTGAACCGGTAGAAAAATGAAATATCGAAATAAATTGAGAACGTGGAAAACAGCAAAGGTCTTGAAGGTTGAATTCAAAAAAATTAAATGCTAATGACCATTGGAATTACAGGGTGGTTAAAACAGACAAATAAATTCAAAAGTTCAAAACGGTACCGATACGGATGACCGTTTTGCAGTTTCCATGGCGTACCCGACTTCAAAACACCGAATTGAATATACTGCAGAGATCAGCACGACGAGACGATCAAAATGGTATACAAATATCAGCGGTATGATTGAATTATAAAAATTCGAATTTTTTACTGGCGGAAATGCAAGAAAAACGCTGAAAAATAAGATCGACGGAGCCAAAGATGTCCGAATTTGGAAAAACGACAAACTGACATCTTGCTCAGAAGATGGTTTAAATTTTTTCTATGTAAAAATATTTAGGTTCCGAAAACATTTTATTTTCATTGCTTTTTAACTGATTAAATTGAAGTGAATTTTTGCGCGAAATAAACTTTCATATTTTCGGACGAAAATTTACCAGTTGCTATGTTTAACTAGACGCATTCCAAATATCAAATTTATATTTCAAAATTTTATCGTTTAAAGTTTCACAAAATTTCAACTAATAACGTTATTAAAAACCGGTTAAATTTACGGGTTGTTACAATTGTGTTAGCTGTTCGAGTTTCTTCGGTTTGAACTGGTAGTAAATAATGTTATATTACGGTTAAACTACATCAACATTTAAAAAAAATTGTGGATCTTATTATATATTCATGCATAGCTTTTGGGTTATATCAAGTTTCAATTGAACTTGCAACAATAGTACACTTTTGCTTACATTTATTCAATTCCTTTACAAACTATAGCATAAGCGGGTAACTGGGTATGGTCATTTACTTTTCATGGATGTGTTTATCCTATATCTTATATAAGCCACTGGAAATCTTCTTATATTGTTTTCATGCCATTCGGTTAGTCCATACACAGGTTTAAAGATAAAATTAGCTTTAACTACTAACAAATCGTAATTGATGATTAAGTTAAAAAAGACAACTTCTTTTACTTTAAAGTCCATTCAAGCAAACCATTACGACATTTAAGAGTAGTATAAGGCATGCCACCATATCAGGCCTAAAATACACAGCTTAACGTCAACTTATAGGAAGTATCATCCACACACACACATATGTATATAACTAAAAGAAATAGCAAGTACAATAATTTTTAAAAGGAAAAAAGTAAGGCAAAATCTCAAAGCTAACGTTTGTAAGCTTAAAATACAAGACATTTGGATTAACATGTTCTTAAATCTTAATCTTTAGGTATCAAATATTTCATTTCGAAATTTTTACATATAATTTTTTTTATTCTTTGAAAATCAAAAGTTTTCTTTTATAATTTCAATTTAGCTTTTATAAAAACATATACAACATTATCAATTAAAAATCCAAACAAATCATCAAGCAGGCATCCATTACATCAAAAAAAAATTCATTTTAACACATCAAAATCAAACACAAATATTCACACCACACATGTGAATATGATTTTATTTTATTTTTCTTTTAAAGAATAAATAAATTTAATTTAATAAATTCTCAGTACTAAAACATGTGTTTATGTATGTTCTATCTGATGATCGATCCTTTCGATCATTCATAACCCACACTTCACAAGTGAGAGTCGTATATAAAAATTGGGAAAAACAACCTAAGTCTCACTCCTCTAAGGCTAAAATATATCTCTATCCATGTATTATCCTACCCTAAGCTCTTATATCACGTTGTAATGCCCCAGCTCTAGTGACTGAAATATAAGAGGGAGTTTACCGTCTGATAGCTCGGATCAATGGCCACGGAAGGTGCGCTCTCTCATGTACACTACTTCGGGTCAGCACGAATACATTTCAATACCTAAATATATTTGAAATACTACGTATCTCATCTCGACGCAAGGTAACGCGCATGAGTTATAAAATCGAATAATACAGTATTAGAAACACGTATCAAATTTTCCCAACTAATATAAAGTGAATAAAGATGATGTTTTTTATATCATATATGAATATCTGATGCATTATCTCATATATATATACAATACAATACGCGAATACATCACATCGACTAATACAATGTAATCTTAATATAATTATAAACAAAATAATTACTCGCCATTGTAATCTTCTCCAAATCTATGTCATAGCCCACAAAGCATATACGGTCATATCAAACCTGTAAAACAATCTTAGTCTGACCCGAAGTTGTTAAATAAATAACAAACCCCGTGTCAGGCTAGAAATCTAGCTGAGTGTAACCATGCTCAAAATATATAATATAATGAGTGTGATGGGTGTACCTATAACCCTACTTCGTTATAAATACAAATTTATTTCTGTAGTCAACACCCGTAAATAATTCCCTATAAGCTTTGTACTAAAAAACCATTTGAAAATAAAATTTAAATTCCTTTTTTCTTTCAAATCGTTTCTACAAAAAAATGTCAAAATGGATTTCCAAATCTCTTCTATATAATTACTTTATTCAAAATTCCGTATATTCAGAAAACATATACTAGAGGTCTACTTTGCAAACGTGATCAAAATACTGGTTTTAAATACAAATAGTTTATTAAAGCGTTTCCTAATTTTTTTAAAACCAATCTTGAAGTATCTTTCCCAAATCAATTTAAAAAATTCAATTTATCCCAAAATATCCTTCAAAAGCATTGGTTAAAATAGTATTTCCCTTTCTTTATTTAAAATTGCTACTTTTCCATTTATTAAAACTAGTTCCAAAATATTCGATAATTTCATCAAAACTAGATTTCAAAATACAATACGATTTCATCAAATCTAGTTTAAATAAATATCCTCATAAGGTGAATGCTCATTAAAATAGATCTTAAAAGATCATAATAAATTATAACATTACTCTTCTGAAATCGAGACCTAGGGAAGTAACCTTTTAATCCCACTCCCATGATCCAGGCTCGGGCATTACCTTTGAGCGATATCAAAAGCAATAATATCTAAATGAATTATAATATAAGTAGAAATCCCTTTCAAAGGGTGAAATCATCAAAACCAGTTTCAAATGGGGAAATACACAAAATCATAATTTTATTTCTTTCAAACTGGTAAATTATCAATAGTAAGAATACTATCAAAATACCTCTGGTTTATTTTATATAAAATTCATAAATGATATTTTGAATAATTCCCCAAAATTTTCTTTCGTAGAAAAGCTTGTATAAATAATCCATTCAACCTTATGGTTTGAATTCAAATTCAAACTCTCCAAAACGAATCAATCTTTATTTTATAAAAATCTTTTCTACTTCAAAATCCAAGTATAAATATTCATATAGGATTCTAAATTCAATTTTAATTGAAATCTCATTATTTTCCACTTGAAAATAGTACAAATTAAAATTTGGTAGACATAAAAGTCCTATAAAATTTATTTACTCTAAATTTATAAATTAAAGAAAATTCATTTCAAATTATATTTGCACTTCCTTTCTTTAAAAACAATATAAGATCCTCTTCATAAATATATGCAATAATTTCAATATATTTAAATAAATTCAAAAGTGAAAATTAATGTAAATAATCCAAATCATTTGTTTTAATTAAATTTTCATCGTTCGAAACAATCAATATCACAGTATACAACATTACTATTCAACCATATATAGTTCAAACCAAAAAATCAATAATCAACCATCAGACATATACTAATAACAATCAAGGCTACTAAACCATCATCAATCACATATGCAATTAAATTAAATCGAATTGAATTGGATTTTATCATGTTTGTATTTAAATATATTTCGGTTGATGGAATGAATCGAATAAGGCAGTTTCACTTACTTAAATCGAATAATTTCATCTATTTAGGATCAAATAACTTGTTCAACCAAATTAAATTGAAAAAAGGATTGCAATAATCACTATATAATTAAAATAATGTTGTTTTACTAACAGATATGTGTCTCTATCGTCGCACCTACCCAGATCGATGTCGTGCATGCCACTAGAGGCATGTTAGGGCCGCTGCCCTCTAGCCACGACTTTTCAATTTCCTCAACATGAACATGCGTGACCCCTTAAAATTGATGTATGCTCCTCCGTGGTCCCTCTTGCAACATTTGTGCTAGCCAAGGCGCTGCGCCGTCTCCTCTTAGCTACGACCTCTTCGTTGTTCCTTTTCTTCTTTTTGATTTTTTGATTTTATGCAAGTCGTTTAAGAATAAGGCTGCTAGGGCTAAATGTAAGAAATGAGACAAAAGATAAGGATGGAGAGGGATAAGGAGTGGATGGGCTGAACGTGATTAAGAAAAGTGTGGTCCAATAGAAATGAACGATAATTTTAATTTTTCTTTTTATATCCTTCGAACCCTTAACCACTCAATTACTCGACCGTTATTTGATATCCGATTACAATTCCACTCAAGGCATTTTAATCCAAATTTTCTTTTATTTTTATAACGATTTTTCGTTTAAAATATTTCTTTTCAATTTTTAATAATTATAAAATAATTGTTTTATTTCCAAAACAATTCAAAATTTTCACAAATATTGTTTATTTCGCTAAAATAAATTGTCAAACAACTTTTCGATTTTTAAAACATAACTCAAATTCTAAAAGATTTTATATATCTCTTATTTTAGTTTCTTTACTATCTTATGATTTTATCTTTAGTTTTTGTACTTTTATTTCATCAATACATATATATATGTATATAAATTTTATTTATATACATAAGTGTGTATTATTCTTATATCTCAGTATAGTTCCATCTGCTGATTCATGTTTAGGAAAAAATTGGTGCTAGAATACTATTTGCAGGTTTTCAGGTTTACTGTCGCTAGGATTTCAGTGAGACGTTCATTCTGGATCATCCAAGTTTGTTGTGAGGCATTCATTCCGGATCATCCATGTTAGCTGTGAGGCATTCATTCTGAATCATCCACGTTTGTAGTGAGGCGTTCATTCTGGATCATCCGCGTTCAAGTGAGGCATTCATTCTACATCATCCGCGTTTGCAGTGAGGTGTTCATTCTGGAGCATCCACGTTTGTAGCGAGGCATTCTTTCTTTGGTAGAGCTGCTTGTTGATCTCATTTGTTCACTTGGTTGCACCATGGACTTTTTTTGGTACTGCTAACACTTCATTGTCGGGCGGTGGCATTGCTGGAGTTCGATATTGAGATATAATGGGTGGTGGCCTTGCCGGAGCTCATTCAAGAAGTTACATGAGTTTGTTTTTCTTAGTTTTTATGATTTGTCACCTGCCAGGCATGTTGGCAGCTCCTTTGTTTTCAGTGATATATATGTACATGTTTGCTCTCCTCTACTTTAGAGGATCGCACATTTCTCTTAAAAAAATCCCAAATTTGACCTTTAAATCAGCATTTTCTATCGTATTTTCAAAAAATTAATTTATTGAATTGAATTTCAATAAAATATTCAATTAAATTACCTAAAACCTAATTTGCTATATTAATTTTATTTTAAATTATGAATGGGATATATATGGTTATGAACACATTCATAACTACAATCGATAAAATATTTCTCTTAAAGATTTTCTACTTATATGTGTTTATTGTATTTAATTCGTTATTTATATCTCTACATAATAATATACAAATGAAAAAAAATTATTGGCTGCATCATTTTGAACAAGATTCTCTTATAAGAGTTAAGTTACATAATAAATTACATAATTGCCCTAGGGCAACCCTTAAACCTATCAGTCACTCACTTGCACTTGCAGCCAATTATGGTGCCTCATGCCTATACCTTCGGTCTCTCTTCCTCAACTAGACCGAGGGCCTTAGTGAATGGATTCGTCACATAATTATTTTGTATCTACTATTCGATTATTCTTCCTCGTTATTGATAAACTCTTTTATCATGTATTCATTATGAAGATCATATCTTGATTTCTCATCAAGCTATCGGTTCTCACTGTGATCTATGTTGCTTTATTGAAATCAAAATGCGTTGTTGGATTTTCAAAGGTGTGAACCACTCCTAGCTCTCTTATAAATTCGCATGCACTGCTTTCTTTACATTGTTACTCAAGGCTGTGTACTTTGATTTTAGTGCTTGTGACGCCCCACCTCTATGCTCATAATAACAAAGAGTATTAAAAGAAATACTGTCTATTATTACGAAGAATAAGGCTGGATAGGAGCGACCATCCGTAATTGGCCTTACACTAATATTGGTTATCTCGATAGGAGTGGTATATACTTTTTATTTTTCATCTATTATTTATTTACTCCCATCGACATATCCAATTATCAGTATAAAACAAACTACGATAGTTCATAATAGTTTAGGACATTAGATATAACAATAACACAGATAATATAATTGCGGAACACAGATAAAAACAAAAGTCTCATATATATATATAACTGATGTCAGTTAATACATAGTTGACACAATACATACGATACAACTACAACTATCGACTCTAGAAGTATATATACACGTACATTATCGACTAATATACATGAATACATATCGTTCTATACAATGACACGACTACTACAAAAGGACAATGACAACTTCAGAAGATGCGAAAAGTCTTCAAATCCCGAACAGCAACTCAAAGAAGAAAATCTACCATCTGAAATAACTCGGGTCTGACCCGAGTATTACATTCAAAAGAAAATAATACCCGGGTCAGTCTAATTCAAACTCAGTTATTAGTGCATAGTAGCAATAATAATCAGATAGTCAAATAGACGACAGTCACAGAAATCTCGTATATCCAACTCTCGATACGAGAATTGGATAACGGCATATATAACACTAAATAGTGTTAAACAATAAATCAACAATCCAAATCAGAATACAACTCCAAAACATTGAAATTCACCAACAAAACAATTCGACAAATCGAACATCAATTTAAAACTGTCAAATCAGATAGGGCTGCAGTACTCGCACGCGTGTACTGCCTCGCCACTATCATACGAAATGCATAAAAGATCAACGGAAATTCACAAAACGCGCATAAGGTCAAACCCAGAAAAAGTCGGGTTCAACACATATGCAATTTCAATTGAGATGGCCAAAACATAAAATCAAGTCTCGAACCAATCAGGGACTCAGTGCGAATGCAACAAAAGAGCATGACACACCAAGTAAGTAATAGCAAACAATAGGTGAATAACCAACCATGCAGCTCGACGTGCTATAACAGCAAAAACCATAGATAGCAAGTGATGGAACAAAGCGACTCAATAACAATGTATGCAACATACGAACAACGGATCTACAAGCTGAAACTTCAGAAGAATCGGTTTGGACAACTACAGGTATAGGTACAACAAAATGCCGAACCAACTCCCCAAATGACCAAATGAATGTATACAAGTTCAGTGTAAATCAAGGAAGGCAACTCGAGTGAACCAGACTCAAGTCAGTCCAGTTACTCTATGGAATACATCACTACAACTATCAAGTGAAACAGAGTATATATAAGGTAGGCAAGGGCTCAAGTGCATCAGGTCTAATACAACAATGTGCAAACGGGTGACAGAGCAAGGCCGGAGTAATAACTCAACCAATAAGGCAGTTAAAATGTATGCATGTGAAGACCAGATGAAGACTGCATATAACAGACCAACAAATACTAGGTCAACATCAAAATGACACTACAAATTTTGAACTACAAGTACGCAGTAATACTTGTGATGTCCAGACCAAAACAATGCTATCAGACAAGGCAAAGGCCATATGGATATATATATATATACATATGTGCCAATATATGTATACATATATACGAGTCTGAATGACAACAGGAAAACCCAATCTCAGTAATGCCGAAGTCAACAGAGAAGATGGCAAGAGATATGAATTGAATTTACAGTGAAGTCTAAAAGAAAAGAATATCACATAACAAAGTCGAGATGATCAGATTCGAAAGTCAGGTACTGTACAGAGAACATTGAATCAGTGTGCATGTATGGACACTTAAATGATCAAATTCAGGCCGAAACGGTACCCACAAAAATACTACCAAAAGAGATCAATGAATATGAAATGAGCTACAGATCAGAAACCACAAGGGTAGTCATACCCAAAATCAGGGGCCAGACATGCAACCCTCTACAATATGTACAAAGGGGGTACGTATCTACATGAAGTCAGATAACAACTGAACATCAAAATCCACTTAAACTCACATATGAACAGGGTACAAAGGGGGCACATATCTACAAGAATTAGTCGAAACTGCAGTAATGGCCGAGAGTCAAAACCAAAGCTGCAAGCAAATTGCCAAAGTCATAGAGTAGCAACAAAAATCAACTGGTATGAAAATACTACCAGAGACAGTAAACCATATAACCCAAGTCGAACAAAATAATATCGCCACACTCACATTCGAAAATCATCAAAGCCGAGCCCAACATTTTCCTAAATCTAAGTCAATCCCAAAGTCACCAGAATAAAGGAGTTCGAACAAAGCCCACTTAAACAAAACTGGAAAATCAGAAATCGAATACCAAAAATCGAAACCACAATAGTCTCGAAATCATTCCAAGTCGAAGGAACCACAAAACATTCGATACAATAGCAATCGATTTAAAATGGCCAACGTCGAAACCCCTAGCCATCAAATAAATTCGAACGGAGTCGAACTCAACAAAACCCAAATTTTCACAACCAAACCAATAATCGAAGTTAACCAGAACGAATGAAAACCAACAGGGTCGAGTGGATTAGATGTGAGTTTTCACTCACCTTCTTCAAGCGGCCAAACACTCGTCGAAAGCAACGAACGGTAGAGGGCGTCGATCTGAAATCTCCTGTTTGCGCCTCCCTACTATCGAGCCCTTATTCATCAAAGTGGAACGAGTGAAAACGTGCGTGCCCTAATTTTTGAATGAGGCCGCCATTTTCGTTTCCTTCGAACGATAATATAGGGTTTGAAGATGAAAAACAATCAAAATGGAAACCGGGTTCTAATGCCTTAGTAATATTCACGGCTACCATAAAGAAGGCCAAGGCAAAAATGTGAAGCCCAATATCTTCTCTAATTTCCAAAATAATTTCTATAGTAAACAACAATTTATTAAATAATAGATTAAATCGTCATTTTGTCGATAATTAAAATTTACAAAAATCCCGGTTGTTACAGACTCCCCTCCTTATAAAAATTGCGTCCACGCAATCATAGGGAATAAATGGATAAAAGGTAACAACCAAAAGAGCATGGCAATGTCGAATGTATAAGCAAAGCAAGTGTCAGCGGGGAAGCATTAGATAAGAAATCAAAAGGTTCGACTGCTTCAAATCAAAAGAATCAACATCGTGGGAATCAGGGATCAAAATCAGACGACTAACAAAAGCAAGAACAATCGAGTTCCAGCAACTAAAAGAGAAGGAAAAACAGAGCCGAAATCCCATACAGAGCACGAATTGAATGTGAGTAAATCAAATTACTCACCTGAATCGCCAGAGAAAAAGACGAAGCTCAAATCTCAAAAATCGCAAATATTCAATCATCAAAAACGATAATTGAATTTTCAAATCGCAAATATTTACTTATCTCAAACGATAATCAGAAGACAAAACAAATATCTGATTATCTCAAACGATAGTCAGAAGATAACTCAAATATCTGATTATCTCAAACGATAATCAGAAAACAAATATTCAATTATCCAAAACGATAATCAAATTTCTCAAATCAACAAATATTCGATTATCACAAGCGATAATCAAATTTCTCAAATCAACAAATATTTAATTATCTAAAGCGATAATCAAATTTCAAAACAGAAAATATTTAATTACCTCAGGCGATAATTAAATTTTAAATCAACAACTATTTAATTATCTCAGACGATAATTAAATCTCAAATCAATAAATATTTAATCATCTCAAGCGATAATTAAATCTCAAAACAGCAATTATTTAATTATCAAAGACGATAATTAAATCTCAAATCATCAATTATTTAATTATCAAAGACGATAATTAAATCTCGAATCAACAAATATTTAATTATCTAACAGCGATAATTAAATCTAAAATCAACAAATATTTAATTATCAAAGACGATAATTAAATCTCGAATCAACAAATATTTAATTATCTCAAGCGATAATTAAAAGCAACAAATATTCGATTATCGAAAACGATAATCAGAACTCATATCAACAAATATCTAATTATCACAAGCGATAATTAGAAACAACAAATATCCGATTATCAAAAACGATAATCAGAACTCATATCAACAAATATCTAATTATCACAAGCGATAATTAGAAACAACAAATATCCGATTATCAAAAACGATAATCAGAACTCATATCAACAAATATCTAATTATCACAAGAGATAATTAGAAACAACAAATATCCGATTATCAAAAACGATAATCAGAACTCATATCAACAAATATCTAATTATCACAAGCGATAATTAGAAACAACAAATATCCGATTATCAAAAACGATAATCAGAACTCATATCAACAAATATCCAATTACCTGCAGATAATTGGAAGCAACAAATATCTAGAAATCAATTAAGAAGACTAGAAAATCAACATAAAAGCTTGGATCGATCCCATCAGATGGCGAGTTTTTAATTCGCCGCACGTGCATCTCAGAGTGGCCGAAGCCTACCAAGTACTCAACATAATTTTGGCGCCCATCAGATTGACCCGAAGGTCCGCAGAGTGACCCGAAGGTCTAGTACTGGTATTTGACCCGAAGGTCTGCAGAGGGGCCCGAAAGCCCAACAAATGACCCAAAGGTCCGCAGAGTGGCCCGAAAGCCCAACAAATGACCCGAAGGTCCTCATAGTGGCTCGAAAGCACACGAAAGCATCAAAATGTTTCAATTAACGAGTCCGGAATTAACCGAAATAGCAAACGCACATGTCCCATACCACGTGTTTTACTAAATCGTTTGATTCTCTTCATCGTTTCCTTGAAAGTGTAAAATTCATCAAAATCATCAAAACAACAGATATTCAATTAACGAGTCCGGAATTAACCGAAAAAGTAAAAGTGTGGTTCCATACTCCGCACTTTTGCTAAATCGTTTAAATCTCTTCATCGTTTCCTTGAAAGTGCAAAATTGTGTATTTTGTAAAAATACACTTTACATTCTCAAACGGACAAGTCCGGAATTAAGCGAATCAGTAAAAGAAAGGGGTCATAGTCCTCGATTTTGCTGAAACGTTTAAATCGCTTCCTCATTCTTTTGAAAGCGCAAACTGTTAAAATTTCTGAAAACAATTTTATTTATTTTGTAAAAATAACAATTCACATTCTCAACTGGACAAGTCCGGAGTTAAGCGAAACAGTAAAAGAAAGGGGTCATAATCCTCGATTTTGCTGAATCGTTTAAGTCGCTTCCTCATTCTTTTGAAAACGCAAACTGTTAAAAATTTATAAAAAAAAATTTCATTTTTAAAACGATTTTCCAATCACGTGATTAAAACAGCAAATCAGTAACAATTTCGATAAGGAAACTGTACTTCTCAAAATACCGTAAAAACGGTTACACATCAGTATTGCGGAATAACCGCTTGAAAATCCACTTTTAAAACATGACGGTTACTGAAGCCAAAGCGACAGTAATTTTAAAACATCAAAAATCTCATCAAAATAATTCACATCAAAATGTGACATCAGTGAATTTTCATTCATTAAAATTGTCAACAAAATACCGTGCTTCAAAATATAGCACTGGTGTAAAATCCCGTTATAAAAATAACGGCAACAAAATACGTTTCATAACCAAGCATCGGTTCAACGTAAAATAAATGCAATAACGTGCAATTCAAATTTTTGCACGTACTACAAAATGAACAAAGAAATCATTCAAATGTATCTTCAATGAAGATAATTCAAAACAGCAAAAATCTAATCAATAGATGATTAGTACAAAAGAAAGCCAGCGGAAATTTCAACAAAAATCACATATCTGCAATTTCTTCGAATCCTCAATTTGGATTCGAAATTCTCAAAGAAACAAAATAATTACAGCTATGTAAACAACAATTGGAATTCATATCAATTTCGTATTTTGATTTTTAAATCAAAAAGATTGTCAGTTGTACTCAGCGAAGACAGTTTCACTGTTTCCGCTGCGCACTCTGATAAACAGAACACAAATCAATCAAATCATCAGAACACAATTTCACTATTATTTTTAAATAAAGATATTTAAAAATTTCATCCAAATTTCAAAACTTTAGTTTTGACTCAAGCACAAATAAAACATCGACCAATAGTTGTAACATATGTTCCATCCAAGTTATGTTTTATATTATGTCCATAAACCCCAAGCTCTGATACCAACTGTGACGCCCCACCTCTATGCTCATAATAACAAAGAGTATTAAAAGAAATACTGTCTATTATTACGAAGAATAAGGATGGATAGGAGCGACCATCCGTAATTGGCCTTACACTAATATTGGTTATCTCGATAGGAGTGGTATATACTTTTTATTTTTCATCTATTATTTATTTACTCCCATCGACATATCCAATTATCAGTATAAAACAAACTACGATAGTTCATAATAGTTTAGGACATTAGATATAACAATAACACAGATAATATAATTGCGGAACACAGATAAAAACAAAAGTCTCATATATATATATAACTGATGTCAGTTAATACATAGTTGACACAATACATACGATACAACTACAACTATCGACTCTAGAAGTTATATATACACGTACATTATCGACTAATATACATGAATACATATCGTTCTATATAATGACACGACTACTACAAAAGGACAATGACAACTTCAGAAGATGCGAAAAGTCTTCAAATCCCGAACAGCAACTCAAAGAAGAAAATCTACCACCTGAAATAACTCGGGTCTGACCCGAGTATTACATTCAAAAGAAAATAATACCCGGGTCAGTCTAATACAAACTCAGTTATTAGTGCATAGTAGCAATAATAATCAGATAGTCAAATAGACGACAGTCACAGAAATCTCGTATATCCAACTCTCGATACGAGAATTGGATAACGGCATATATAACACTAAATAGTGTTAAACAATAAATCAACAATCCAAATCAGAATACAACTCCAAAACATTGAAATTCACCAACAAAACAATTCGACAAATCGAACATCAATTTAAAACTGTCAAATCAGATAGGGCTGCAGTACACGCACGCGTGTACTGCCTCGCCACTATCATACGAAATGCATAAAAGATCAACGGAAATTCACAAAACACGCATAAGGTCAAATCCAGAAAAAGTCGGGTTCAACACATATGCAATTTCAATTGAGATGGCCAAAACATAAAATCAAGTCTCGAACCAATCAGGGACTCAGTGCGAATGCAACAAAAGAGCATGACACACCAAGTAAGTAATAGCAAACAATAGGTGAATAACCAACCATGCAGCTCGACGTGCTATAACAACAAAAACCATAGATAGCAAGTGATGGAACAAAGCGACTCAATAACAATGTATGCAACATACGAACAACGGATCTACAAGCTGAAACTTCAGAAGAATCGGTTTGGACAACTACAGGTATAGGTACAACAAAATGCCGAACCAACTCCCCAAATGACCAAATGAATGTATACAAGTTCAGTGTAAATCAAGGAAGGCAACTCGAGTGAACCAGACTCAAGTCAGTCCAGTTACTCTATGGAATACATCACTACAACTATCAAGTGAAACAGAGTATATATAAGGTAGGCAAGGGCTCAAGTGCATCAGGTCTAATACAACAATGTGCAAACAGGTGACAGAGCAAGGCCGGAGTAATAACTCAACCAATAAGGCAGTTAAAATGTATGTACGTGAAGACCAGATGAAGACTGCATATAACAGACCAACAAATACTAGGTCAACATCAAAATGACACTACAAATTTTGAACTACAAGTACGCAGTAATACTTGTGATGTCCAGACCAAAACAATGCTATCAGACAAGGCAAAGGCCATATGGATATATATATATATACATATGTGCCAATATATGTATACATATATACGAGTCTGAATGACAACAGGAAAACCCAATCTCAGTAATGCCGAAGTCAACAGAGAAGATGGCAAGAGATATGAATTGAATTTACAGTGAAGTCTAAAAGAAAAGAATATCACATAACAAAGTCGAGATGATCAGATTCGAAAGTCAGGTACTGTACAGAGAACATTGAATCAGTGTGCATGTATGGACACTTAAATGATCAAATTCAGGCCGAAACAGTACCCACAAAAATACTACCAAAAGAGATCAATGAATATGAAATGAGCTACAGATCTGAAACCACAAGGGTAGTCATACCCAAAATCAGGGGCCAGACATGCAACCCTCTACAATATGTACAAAGGGGGTACGTATCTACATGAAGTCAGATAACAACTGAACATCAAAATGCCACTTAAACTCACATATGAACAGGGTACAAAGGGGGCACATATCTACAAGAATTAGTCGAAACTGCAGTAATGGCCGAGAGTCAAAACCAAAGCTGCAAGCAAATTGCCAAAGTCATAGAGTAGCAACAAAAATCAACTGGTATGAAAATACTACCAGAGACAGTAAACCATATAACCCAAGTCGAACAAAATAATATCGCCACACTCACATTCGAAAATCATCAAAGCCGAGCCCAACATTTTCCTAAATCTAAGTCAATCCCAAAGTCACCAGAATAAAGGAGTTCGAACAAAGCCCACTTAAACAAAACTGGAAAATCGGAAATCGAATACCAAAAATCGAAACCACAATAGTCTCGAAATCATTCCAAGTCGAAGGAACCACAAAACATTCGATACAATAGCAATCGATTTAAAATGGCCAACGTCGAAACCCATAGCCATCAAATAAATTCGAACGGAGTCGAACTCAACAAAACCCAAATTTTCACAACCAAACCAATAATCAAAGTTAACCAGAACGAATGAAAACCAACAGGGTCGAGTGGATTAGATGTGAGTTTTCACTCACCTTCTTCAAGCGGCCAAACACTCGTCGAAAGCAACGAACGGTAGAGGGCGTCGATCTGAAATCTCCTGTTTGCGCCTCCCTACTATCGAGCCCTTATTCATCAAAGTGGAACGAGTGAAAACGTGCGTGCCCTAATTTTTGAACGAGGCCGCCATTTTCGTTTCCTTCGAACGATAATATAGGGTTTGAAGATGAAAAACAATCAAAACGGAAACCGGGTTCTAATGCCTTAGTAATATTCACAGCTACCATAAAGAAGGCCAAGGCAAAAATGTGAAGCCCAATATCTTCTCTAATTTCCAAAATAATTTCTATAGTAAACAACAATTGTGACGACCGCCCATGACCCCTGCACCGAATCTAGAGACAGTGCGCTGTAAAGTGTGCCAGGCGACCATGGACGATTGTCAAGGTAAATTAAAGCAACAGAATCTATCGTATTACTCACAGCGCATGGACAAAGTACAATAGAACATATGTATAGTGAAGCTTTACAGAACAAAATGACATCATATAAAACTTCATAATAGTTGAATACAAGCATCCAAATAGTCAATACATCAAGCCTCACTACATATCTCTCAGAGAATACAAAACAGCGGAATATCCAGTACATATAAGAAGATAATATGCAACCCTCTAGCTCGTCTTCGATATCAGCATCGTGAGAAGAGAACAACACCTGTCACCTGCTACCTAGTTTGCCCGTCCCAAAATGGACGAACAGCCCAAGGCAATAAGAATTAAAACATAAAGCCTTGAGTCAGACAACAGTCTTAGTGAGCAGTAAATTAACTAACAACATACCAACAGAGCATAAAGGAAAAGGAATACAACCCTCCCACTCCAACCTCATTCTACAGTGATAGCCCCAGACACACACTAAGCAGAAGCAAACATAGCAGAGCATACAATTTAAAGTAAAGCTACTATCACTCGAGTCAAGGGCGATGTTTTCCAAGTACCAAGGCCTAAATCAGATAAGCACCCAGAAAATACCGCTCTTGAGTCCGAAATGACGTTACAACCAAACATCCATGACTCTGGCTATCACTGTTATCATTGCTTCGATATCACCGTTAATTGAATGACCGGCACATTCTTTCAGCCGTCCGTCAAGGGCTAATGGAAACCCCGGTTCTAGACATAACTCCCGCACGTCGTCGCAGCCCGTGCCTAGGACTATCGAATCTGCCCAGAGTACTCGACCATCAACAGTTGGCCGTTGGGACTATCGAATCTGCCCAAACGTACTCTTGCTTAGAGCATGCTAGAACCTTCAACAACGATGCTATCCAAGCCTCCTAGTCATCCTCCTCGACGACTATTCTCATATCCATTCATTATCCTCAACTCGAATCATATCACCGAGTTATCAACATGCTTGGAATGATCCCGTCTGGATTAGACCAAGTCTTCATCATATGATGCCTCGCTTCATTACATCCTCGCAAAGCCTCATCTCAACTTCACATCATCAAATCTATGCATAAGAGCTTCATCATCCCGCTACCTATGCCACGAGCAGCTTTCCCAATTCAAGAGCCTTTCCCTTAGCTTTTGAATCATCTTCGATCTAAATCTAATCATCAATCATCTAGTTCATAACAAGCAATCAAATCAAACATCAATCCAAGCAATCAAGCATTCAAATATGATCTAAGTAGACAATTATAACAATAATGGCATTTTCGTAATTGAAGAGTTGAAAGTCCAATAAGCATGAAAACATGGATTATATCTCTACAAACTTGATGAATGAACTTGCATAGGTTAACATATGATAAAATGGATGTAACATCATCATGAACAATGGATCTATATGGATCTACACTTAGGATGAAGAAAATGCATGGAAATCACTATTTTAACACCAAATCGGGCCAACAATCCGATATACTCCTTTGGATCCGTGTGAGAGATAATCACCACTCACCAAATCACCAAAACAAACCCAAATCAACACGCTTCAGATCTGGACAGCGAAGGATGAAGCTTGATCTATCACGAATCCGCTTCAAACGAAGAAATCTCTCTTGAAAAGATGAAGATCTTCAACTTTAGCTCTTGAATCTTCAATCTTGATCTTTGATTTGGATGGAAGGAAGCACTAGATTAGAGTGGAGAAAAGAAGTGAAGAAGTGTAGAAGTCGAGCTCTCAAAATGGCAGCACTTCGTCGCTTCAAAATCCGGATCCCAAAAATGAAGAGAAACTCTCCTATTTATAGCTGAAATCCCTATCTCGTCTGCCTTCATGAGTCGTTTACGACTCATGACTCAAAGCCCTACGACTCAACGACTTCTGGCTTCTACGACCTAACCAGACTACCCTTTAGCGACTTAACACATCTGCCTACGACTCATAACGTGTGCCTACGACTCAACAAAACCCAGATCCCTTACGACTTAACAGTTAACTCGGCTACGACTTATTAACCTCACGACTTAGCTAGGCTACTGGGATACTCGTCTACGACTTGACTGGATATACGACTCAACTACTAAGTCGTCTACGACTTATCAAATAGCTGGGGTTACGACTCAACTGGTCAGACGACTCATCAGATAACCAGGATACGACTCATCAGATGACTTGGGTACGACTCATCAGATGACTTGGGTATGACTCATCAGATAACCAGGATACGACTCATCAGATGACTTGGGTACGACTCATCAGATGACTTGGGTACGACTCATCAGATGACTTGGGTACGACTCATCAGATGACTTGGGTACGACTCATCAGATGACTTGGGTACGACTCATCAGATGACTTGGGTACGACTCATCAGATGACTTGGGTACGACTCATCAGATGACTTGGGTATGACTCATCACCTTAACTCGCCCAGTCCTTAAGTCGCGCCTACCCCTTAAGTCGTTCAAACGACTTATCCTTACACCCTTAACTAGCCAAATCCCTGAGTCGCTCCTATCCCCTAAGTCGTATACGACTCACGACTTACACTAAGTCGTTCACGACTCAGGACTTAGCCATTTTCGCCTAAAATCTGAAATGGCTCAAAAACTCTAAAATTCCAGATTCTGACGAACTTGTCGATCCGTTAAAAATACGGGTCGTTACATTCTCTTCCCCTTAGGAATTTCGCCCCCGAAATTCCAAACAAACAAAGCAATCGAAGACTATTCTGTACGCCTACCAACCATAACAATCAGCAAACCATGCATCCAATTCTAGCTTAGCGTACAGAATTCTAAGACCTAGAACAAGTTACAATGTTGTTAGATGATACGACACCTTAGGGCCATACCTTGAAGAGTTCAGGATGAGCTGCCTTCATCCTCTCTTCCACCTCCCACGTACAGTCGTTATCATCATCACTCCATTGTATCTTGAGCAACTTAACTACCTTCCTCCTAAGCTGTTTCGTGTCGGTTTTCACAACACGAAGCGGCTTACGAGGTCTTCTATCGACTGGATCAACTACGAAATCTTCACAGCTATCAGCAGAAACCACCGTACTCGAGTCGTGCACATACTTCCGTAGATATGATATGTGAAAAACATTGTGCACACTCGACATCTTCTCAGGTAACTCCAGTCTATAGGCGAGCTTTCCAATTCGCTCGATGATCGGGAATGGTCCAACAAATCTCGGAGTCAACTTTCCTTTCTTTCCGAATCGAATAACATTCTTCAGTGGAGAAATCTTCACAAAAACCATATCTCCTACGTCAAATTCCAAATCCTTTCGACGCTTATCAGCATAACTCTTTTGACGGTCTTGGGCTGCCTTCATTCGTTGCCGAATGATCTCTATACAATCTGAAGTCTGCCGAATCATCTCTGGCCCAAGTATCAGCTTTTCCCCAGTTTCCAACCAACATGTCGGAGAGTTACACGGTCTTCCATACAATGCCTCATACGGTGCCATACCAATGCTTGACTGGTAACTGTTGTTGTACGCAAACTCCACCAAATGAAGGTGATCTTCCCATGATCCTCCGAAATCCAAAACACAAGCTCTGAGGAGATCTTCCAAAACTCGGTTGACTCTCTCGGTCTGACCATCTGTTTGAGGGTGATAAGCTGTACTCAAACACAACTCGATTCCCAAAACTTCCTGGAAGCTCTTCCAAAATCCACTAGTGAGCAATGGGTCTCGATCGCTCACTATACTCTTCGGAATACCATGGAAACGAACTATCCACTTAACATACAACTCAGCCAACTTTGATGCAGTCCTAGTCGATCGAACAGGAATGAATCATGCACTCTTAGTCAGAAGATCCACAATGACCCAAATCCCTTCATTTCCCGTTCTGGTTCTAGGCAATCCATCGATAAAATCCATCGACACTTGTTCCCACTTCCATGTAGGAACTTCTAATGGCTGAAGCAATCCACTTGGCTTCTTCTGTTCGGCTTTTACCAACTGGCAGTTCATACATTTGGAAATAAAATTTCCAACATCCTTCTTCATACCTTCCCAGTAGTAGGTTCTCTTCATATCCCGATACATCTTATTTCCACCTGGATGAATTGTCAACTTCGAGTGATGACTTTCCTTCAGAACTTCACTCCTCAATTCATCTATATCGGGAACAACTAGTCGTCCTTGCTTCCGAAGCCAACCCTCTCGATCGACCTCGAATCCTTTATCCTTTTCTGGATCCAATCCAGATTCTAAATCACGGATAATCCTGACAAGCTTATCGTCTCGCTTTTGGCTCTCGCCAATCCTTTCCACAAGAGAAGGTCTTATCGATAAGTTTGCCAACATCTCAGGTTCCAATTCACATCTAGGCCTGAAGTCAAATCCAGCTAAATACTCGAGACTCTTCCATTCTGAAAACATGGCCCCCAATCCTGCATGTCTTCGACTTAACGCATCTGCCACTGCGTTACCTTTTCCCGGAGTATAAGCTATACCAAAATCATATGATGCCAAAAACTCTAGCCAACGTTGCTGCCGAAGATTCAAATCCTTTTGGGAGAAAAGATACTTCAACGACTTGTGATCCGTAAACAACTCGAATCGAACTCCCAACAGATAATGCCTCCACATCTTCAGAGCAAATTCAATCGCCGCTAATTCCAAATCATGAGTTGGGTAATTCCTTTCATGCGGCTTCAGTTGTCGACTGGCATACGCAACAACTTTATCCTTCTACATCAGCACTGCTCCAAGTCCAGTACCACATGCGTCGGTGTAAACCACCATCTCATCATTCCCACTAGGAATAGTCAAAACAGGAGCACTCGTCAATCTCTCTTTCAGGATTCCGAAAGCTTGCTCACACTTAGCATCCCAACTGAACACTTGGTTCTTCTTCGTCAATCCTGTTAATGGTGCAGCTACCTTGGAGAATTCTTTGATAAACCGTCGATAATATCCTGCTAATCCAAGAAAACTTCTCACATCAGATGCATTCTTAGGTCTAACCCAATCCTGGATTGCTGCCACCTTAGCGGGATCAACCGCTATTCCATTTCTAGAAATCACATGGCCTAAGAACCTCACTTCACTCTTCCAGAAGTGACACTTCGAAAACTTAGCCTTCAGCTGATGTTTCCGCAAGATTTCCAAAACCATACGCAAGTGCGTCTTGTGCTCTTCCTCCGTTCTGGAATAAATCAGGATATCATCCACGAACACAAGTACGAACTTGTTCAACTGATCTCTGAACACTCTATTCATAAGATCCACAAAATATGCTGGCGCGTTAGTCAATCCAAACGGCATTACCAGCCACTCAAAGAAACCGGATGGTGTCCTAAAAGCAGTCTTCGGCACACTATCCTTAGCCACTCTCAACTGGTGAAATCCCGTTGCCAAATCCATCTGAGAAAACACCTTAGCTTCGTGAAGCTGATCAAACAAGTCATCTATTCTCGGCAATGGATACTTGTTCTTCTTAGTCACCTTATTCAGCTCACGATAATCGACGCACAACCTCAACGACCCATCTGCCTTGGTTGCAAACACAACTGGTGCACCCCACTCGGACACACTACGCCGAATGAATCCTTTCTGTAAAAGGTCATCAACTTGTACCCTCAACTCTTGCTGTTCCCTAGGCGCCATCCGTCTAAGAGGCATCACAACAGGTCTGGCTCCTTCAACTAGATCTATACGAAACTCGATCTCTCTATGCGGCGGCAACCCTTTGACTTCGTCAAAGACATCCTCAAATCCATTAGCGATTGGCACCGATGACAGTCCATCCCGTGGAACAACCAGCGAATACATGAAGCTCATGAAGACGCCTTCCTCATGCTTACATCGTATTACAACCTTTCGCCCCTCCACATTCTCGACTGTCACTTCCAACCTCCCGCAATCAACCTTAGCCGCATACTTCCTAAGCCAGTCCGTACCCAAAATAATTCCGAACCCCGCAAAGTTCAGAACAAAGCAATCACAAACAAAAGAGCAACCATGACTCGATACAACTAGACCACGGCATAACATGCACAAACAAGACGAACCCCCAACTGGATTAGTCACAACCAATGGCCTATCAACAATATCCGGTGCCAAACCTAACCGGCCTACGAGTTCATTACAAACAAACGAATGCGACGCTCCAGTATCAAACAGAACTCTAACTGGAACACCACATAGGAAAAGAGTACCTTGAACAACCACACTCTTTCCCTTCTCTTCAGCAGTAGGAGCTTTCGAAGACGACGGAACATCTCCTAAAGCATAGGCTTGCACAATCTGCCTGTCCTTCCTTGGTTCTGGACAATTCTTCCTGAAATGCCCCGGCTTGTCACAGTTATGACACTTCATCGGCACCTTAGGATTCTTACAATCCTTCGAGAAATGGCCCTTCTGCTGACAGTTGTAGCAAGTCACCTCGCCTTTCAGCTTCTTCGGGCCATCCTTACCCTTCTGCTGCTTCCTCTTCTTATTTCCACCCTGCAGGGGTTTAGACTCTTCCCTGGTCACAGCAACAACAGATCCATCTTTAGGAAACAGACTCTCATGCCTGAGAGCTTTCTCCACAAGCTTCTCAAATGAATCGTCCAAATGATCCACCAACTGCCTCCCAAGATAACTATCCAAGCCGGTCACAAACTTCTCATTCTTCTGATATGCAGACTCAATATATGACCGGGCATACTTGGACAAAGCTTCAAACTCAGAAACATACTCAAGAACTGATCTTCCACCTTGCTTGAGCTCCACAAACTTCTTGAACAGAACAGACTTCTGAGCTGTAGAAATGAACTTAGCTTCAAACCTAACTTGGAATTGCTCCTAAGTAATCTCTTCCTCCGGAGTATCGATGGTAATAGAGTTCCACCAATCAGAAGCTCTCCCTTGAAGCTGCCTCGATGCCAACTTCCTCTTAGTTGCATCATCAATTCCCAAATCACCAAACATCCTTCTACAAGCATCTATCCACCTCTGGACCTCAATGGTAGATTCTGTTCTCAAGAAAACCTTCCCTCCAAGAGCAGTATAATCCTTGCACAGCTTAGCAAAATCCACTGGTTTCAGAGTTTGGACTTGAACTCCAACATCAACTGCTGCCCCCGGAACTGGTATCCTTCTCATGATCGAAGTCATCATAGCTTCGAACATGGCTGCATAATCAGCAGTCTCTTCAGTAGCACGGCCTTCTCTAGCAGCTGGTCTCCCTCTTCGACTCATTCTTAATATCTATAAAAAGGAATGATTAGAACATCTAGAGAAACAACTGCATAAAGGACTCAAACTCTACTAAGCTACTACATTATATATAGTAGTCATCCATCAAAATTACAATTACGTCTCTCATACGTAGTTACGACAGCGAGCGTTGGGTAAAATCGATTAACCAAGGCTCTGATACCAAATGTGACGACCGCCCATGACCCCTGCACCGAATCTAGAGACAGTGCGCTGTAAAGTGTGCCAGGCGACCATGGACGATTGTCAAGGTAAATTAAAGCAACAGAATCTATCGTATTACTCACAGCGCATGGACAAAGTACAATAGAACATATGTATAGTGAAGCTTTACAGAACAAAATGACATCATATAAAACTTCATAATAGTTGAATACAAGCATCCAAATAGTCAATACATCAAGCCTCACTACATATCTCTCAGAGAATACAAAACAGCGGAATATCCAGTACATATAAGAAGATAATATGCAACCCTCTAGCTCGTCTTCGATATCAGCATCATGAGAAGAGAACAGCACCTGTCACCTGCTACCTAGTCTGCCCGTCCCAAAATGGACGAACAGCCCAAGGCAATAAGAATTAAAACATAAAGCCTTGAGTCAGACAACAGTCTTAGTGAGCAGTAAATTAACTAACAACATACCAACAGAGCATAAAGGAAAAGGAATACAACCCTCCCACTCCAACCTCATTCTACAGTGATAGCCCCAGACACACACTAAGCAGAAGCAAACATAGCAGAGCATACAATTTAAAGTAAAGCTACTATCACTCGAGTCAAGGGCGATGTTTTCCAAGTACCAAGGCCTAAATCAGATAAGCACCCAGAAAATACCGCTCTTGAGTCCGAAATGACGTTACAACCAAACATCCATGACTCTGGCTATCACTGTTATCATTGCTTCGATATCACCGTTAATTGAATGACCGGCACATTCTTTCAGCCGTCCGTCAAGGGCTAATGGAAACCCCGGTTCTAGACATAACTCCCGCACGTCGTCGCAGCCCGTGCCTAGGACTATCGAATCTGCCCAGAGTACTCGACCATCAACAGTTGGCCGTTGGGACTATCGAATCTGCCCAAACGTACTCTTGCTTAGAGCATGCTAGAACCTTCAACAATGATGCTATCCAAGCCTCCTAGTCATCCTCCTCGACGACTATTCTCATATCCATTCATTATCCTCAACTCGAATCATATCACCGAGTTATCAACATGCTTGGAATGATCCCGTCTGGATTAGACCAAGTCTTCATCATATGATGCCTCGCTTCATTACATCCTCGCAAAGCCTCATCTCAACTTCACATCATCAAATCTATGCATAAGAGCTTCATCATCCCGCTACCTATGCCACGAGCAGCTTTCCCAATTCAAGAGCCTTTCCCTTAGCTTTTGAATCATCTTTGATCTAAATCTAATCATCAATCATCTAGTTCATAACAAGCAATCAAATCAAACATCAATCCAAGCAATCAAGCATTCAAATATGATCTAAGTAGACAATTATAACAATAATGGCATTTTCGTAATTGAAGAGTTGAAAGTCCAATAAGCATGAAAACATGGATTATATCTCTACAAACTTGATGAATGAACTTGCATAGGTTAACATATGATAAAATGGATGTAACATCATCATGAACAATGGATCTATATGGATCTACACTTAGGATGAAGAAAATGCATGGAAATCACTATTTTAACACCAAATCGGGCCAACAATCTGATATACTCCTTTGGATCCGTGTGAGAGATAATCACCACTCACCAAATCACCAAAACAAACCCAAATCAACACGCTTCAGATCTGGACAGCGAAGGATGAAGCTTGATCTATCACGAATCCGCTTCAAACGAAGAAATCTCTCTTGAAAAGATGAAGATCTTCAACTTTAGCTCTTGAATCTTCAATCTTGATCTTTGATTTGGATGGAAGGAAGCACTAGATTAGATTGGAGAAAAGAAGTGAAGAAGTGTAGAAGTCGAGCTCTCAAAATGGCAGCACTTCGTCGCTTCAAAATCCGGATCCCAAAAATGAAGAGAAACTCTCCTATTTATAGCTGAAATCCCTATCTCGTCTGCCTTCATGAGTCGTTTACGACTCATGACTCAAAGCCCTACGACTCAACGACTTCTGGCTTCTACGACCTAACCAGACTACCCTTTAGCGACTTAACACATCTGCCTACGACTCATAACGTGTGCCTACGACTCAACAAAACCCAGATCCCTTACGACTTAACAGTTAACTCGGCTACGACTTATTAACCTCACGACTTAGCTAGGCTACTGGGATACTCGTCTACGACTTGACTGGATATACGACTCAACTACTAAGTCGTCTACGACTTATCAAATAGCTGGGGTTACGACTCAACTGGTCAGACGACTCATCAGATAACCAGGATACGACTCATCAGATGACTTGGGTACGACTCATCAGATGACTTGGGTACGACTCATCAGATAACCAGGATACGACTCATCAGATGACTTGGGTACGACTCATCAGATGACTTGGGTACGACTCATCAGATGACTTGGGTACGACTCATCAGATGACTTGGGTACGACTCATCAGATGACTTGGGTACGACTCATCAGATGACTTGGGTACGACTCATCAGATGACTTGGGTACGACTCATCACCTTAACTCGCCCAGTCCTTAAGTCGCGCCTACCCCTTAAGTCGTTCAAACGACTTATCCTTACACCCTTAACTAGCCAAATCCCTGAGTCGCTCCTATCCCCTAAGTCGTATACGACTCACGACTTACACTAAGTCGTTCACGACTCAGGACTTAGCCATTTTCGCCTAAAATCTGAAATGGCTCAAAAACTCTAAAATTCCAGATTCTGACGAACTTGTCGATCCGTTAAAAATACGGGTCGTTACAACAATTTATTAAATAATAGATTAAATCGTCATTTTGTCGATAATTAAAATTTACAAAAATCCCGGTTGTTACAGTGCTAAATTGGTCACAACCTCTCATTTGGAACATTTCCAACTCAAAGCTCCTTAAATAAGATTGAACATGAATATAAGATGGACATTACAATGTACGATATCAGTTATGAAGTTTGAGTTTGAACGCTACTTCATAAGGAGTTTGTTGTTTCCATAAATAATTCTCTAGTGTTTCGTAAATTCTCGAGAGCACTCTTAACTATCACTTAGTAATACTACCTTAGGTTTGATATTTGCTTAATACACTAAGTGTTTAAGCAAGTTCTAGCATACCGTATAACATAACATTCATAATATTCACTATTGCCAATGCATAAGGGATCAATATCATATATTTCATATTAAACATTTTAATATGGTGTTTGTAAATATAGATTGGTATAATCCTGACACTATTTTATACTAAGTTTAAAATAAGTTTCAGTCAAATCCTTCGTCAATAATTAACAACAGTGCCATATCGATTTTAACACAAGTACATCGTTAACAATTCATAATATGTTGTTTTCATTTAGTATTAGAAATGTTTTAGTACCTTTTATTTTTCTTTCTTAAAAACACGCGCTTCCTCTGCATTTTGATCGAAAATCAAACTATTTGATATCTCTATCAAAATACGTGCTCAACTCTGATGATTGTTAGATGCTATTATTATATCAACACTTCGATCATATCCAAAAACCTACAGTCCATGTTATTACTCCCACTGATTTTGAGACATTTTGTTTGTTATGTGCAAACAGTCTCTTCTAAATCATTATTTAGAAATTTTGTTTCAACGTTCATGTGCTAAAACTCAAAATCAAATCGTGCAATGATTGCATGTAGAATTCGATTGACTTACACATGTTGACTAGCAAAATTTCTTTACTAATTTCAACATTTGAAATTGATTAAGTCATTTTATATCAACACTACTTTATATAATTCCAACTGTATTGGTCTTGTTCTCGAAAACCCAATTGTGGCCACTAGATCATATCCTTTTAGGTATAATTATGAAAATCACATTTTGTTAATATACTTAGAATCTATTTGGATTTAAAGCATCGTGTCATGTGGTAGAGTCTGTTCTCTCCATGGCTTATTGGGAATTGAGGATATTGTTATTGATAACATAAATTTCTCGATATTGATAACAAACTAGTTCAATTTGTGAGAACATTTATTAGACATTGTAGTATAACCATGTCCATCTTAGGCTTGATTAAAATTTACTTCATCTATACAATCTATTACTATATTAGACTCTCGGATCACATTGAAACCTTCACACTACTACTAATTTCTCTTGAAAGAAAGTTCTTCGGTAAGAAGGTGGTATGCCTTGAAACAACAATTTGTCTCTCAATGTGGTGGAATAGGCATTCAAAACATTTTATGACTTGCCTACAGACTTATATAAAATAGGTCTAGTTTTGAGTATACAAATTTTACAAATAATAATGTTATTTTTGTCAATTTAAATAATAAGTGGAAATGGTCATTTTACAAATATTGGAATATGATGAGAAAGTTGCGCCATTACGTAGAGCTCGTGTTTTAGATTTGTTTCGACTATAAACTTATTCAGATCAGAAATCATACAGAGGAGATACGGGAAATACAGGCTTTGGGTTTGTATGGAGTCAATAGGCTTGGTCCAACATTTGAATTTAAAATTTTAACTGTATAGACGTTCCTACCTGCTATAAATAGGCCCATTTAGAACGCTACACTCTTTCCCCTTTTCTCTTATTATTCCCTACTTCCTTCTTCCTTTCAAATCTACAATCAAGAATAACTTTCTTTATATTCAATGAAATTCTACAAATTACCTATCAAAACGATCATTGAGGTAAGGACTGCAATTTGGTGTGGGATTCATGATGAATTGGTGGAATTTTAGAAGTGCTTTCTGAACAACGGAGGCTTTTCTTTCTTTTTGGGTTGGATCTTCAAACTATTGGTGAGTTTTCTTGTCTCTTTTATGTATAAATCAATTATAATGTTATATCTTTGCTTTAATCTATGGTAGGGATAAAATTTGAAATTAGTAGTGATAAGTCTTTGATTTGCTAACACGGTTTAATTAATTAAAAGATGGCTCAATAAATGAATCTTTTTGGACGTTGAACACAAAATCGAGGAATTCTTGTTGTTAAAAAAATTAAAACCAAGTACACAAATAAAAATCAAAGTATGGAACATGCATTATACATATATGATGATAATTGTATGGAATTGGAAGTTTGAATGAACAACGGTGAGCAAAGTAATACATAGTAAGAGATATTATTAATGGGTTTTTAAGTTTGAGATTATAACCAATATAGACTAAATCAAATCATATTTTGATTGAAAATGTATATAAATTCATTTGTGTTAATGATGTTAACTCAAGTATAGAATGAAAAAAAACAAAAATAAGAAGAACTAAGGAGATCAAAGAGGAAACAAAGCACGGACAAAGGACAAAGAAAAGAAAAAATACAACATCTCAACTGATCGACCTACTGGTTATCAATAACCGATCGATGAGTTGTGAACTAGGGGTGTACCGATTACTTCATTGTGGGGCCAAGTTGGACTTGGACCCCAAGGGCTGAACGTATAAGCAGTGTCTTCCACAACTTGGTTTTTGCATGACGTTTTGAACCACTTCTAAGGCGATTCTTAATGACAATACTATGGTGTGATGATATGTTTATATATAGACTGTTTGGATGTTTAATGTGTGGATCCAAAGGTGTTTTATAGGGATGTTGATGTTCCTTTAGTTCACATATTTATGTTTAGTGGCTTCTATTAACTTACCACAGCGTTATGGGCTGCACATATCAAATATTTTTTACCATGGGAGAATAAAGACATCCATATGCATAGACACACCATCTCTATACCCATATTATCCAGGAGTCTTATAGAGTAATACTATCAGATAATACAAAAAATGAGGCTATAAGGGGTACACACGTGAATATTCCATTGGACTAACACCGGTACATATTAAACATCAAATAAATATATCATCTATACGTACACAGTATCGGTACAAGGTAATAAAGATGCGTGCCTTCAGGATAGAACAATATATAATATAAAGTAAATCACGGAGGACAAAGAGTCAGAATCACAGCGATAACATATAATATATAATACAATAATATAATAAGGATACAACTCATTTCAAATGTCATCTATCTCAATATAGTGTATGAACAATCAATATATAACTTAGAGTCAAATATATACAATGAATCTAGGTCACTTAACTATCATATAACAATCTCTAGTATAAACTCCTCTAAGCCCAATAAAATAGATGTTGGTCATGTCATCCCAGTAATTGAATGTCTTGAACTGAGCTGGGTATTACATAAATAACATGCGGGTCTGACTATGTCTAATCAAGTATCCCAAATATTGTAACATAATGTAAATAGAGAATAATGATATGATAACTCTAACATAGATAACCAAATAATCGGTCGACATGTCAAAGAATGCATATAAATATAGTATTGTATGCCTAAAATATATGTATAATACCATAAATAATCATCAAGGCATACATTACCCAAATATCCCAAGTCCACATAAAATAATAAGAACTGATATCAAGAGATGCCATCACCCATATAGAAACACATTAAATTAAAAATCACAGAACCAATGCAAATGAGTGAATCCCACATATCTAGAAATCATCATCAAATCCAGAAATATTAAATAAGGAGATATCACTCAAGTATAATTAGGCTAGCATGAAGCATTGCACAAATGTAACTCTCAATCTCGATAAATAAAACATCATCATCAATACACATAAAATAGGATATGCTGCCTATCAATATAAATGAGAATCCACTATACACTGGACCTATATCACAGGTATAATCTCATTTCCTCATATATAAACTATCAGAATACATCGTGATGGGAAATGGCTGTACGACAGACCCAAAGTCCCAAGTAGAGCCATCTACATAACAATACATGGGTCATCAACCCATATATATGCTATAGTGAGGTGTATCAAAAGTATATACCAATCCATCACTTCATCGGTACCAGAAGGGAGACTAATAGCACTAAACAATCTCCAAAGACACTAAGTCTCTGCAGTCTTAGTTACCTCACAGTCATCGTGAGACGTATCCATCGGTATGCTCATCAACATGGGGATTCTTAAGTCACGACACTATAAATTCCCATATAGGTAA
Organism: Allium fistulosum; assembly: GCA_030737815.1. Taxonomy (NCBI): domain Eukaryota; kingdom Viridiplantae; phylum Streptophyta; class Magnoliopsida; order Asparagales; family Amaryllidaceae; genus Allium; species Allium fistulosum. The sequence continues at coordinate 281,833,090 of CM060904.1, read as the reverse complement.
CAGAGTATCGGCCTAGGTGACATGGGTCAATCGCACAAAGCAGAAGCACTAAGCTAAAAACACTAAGAAATATATATATATATATATGGTGTCACGGATCTGGGGAGCAACCTCACGATCAGGCCGCTAGGGTGGATTCTAGACATCTGGTCCTCTTCAAAAAACATAATGGAAGTACACATAATAGTGGCATATTGAACCAATATATATATATAGACACAAAATCATGATCATCATTAGGCACGGAGCCATACTCACTAAATATAAGCAGGAAGCCATATATCACTATGTGTATCACCTCACACTATCAACTCTATTTCCGTCACGTGAGTGTCATCTACTTACAATGAATAACTGAAAATATCACAATAGTGTGCCATACCACTGCGTGATGCTCAAATGTTTATTCACAACTTATGGATTACACTCAAACTGTCCAATATTCTATATAATGAGTCCAAAGAATAACTAGAGAAATGTTATCGAGAATCTCATATTATACGGTATTATAACACTATTTGTTCAGATTTCCCGTCACATAGAATTAAATATCACGAAATCACATAGAAGGATGTCATCATTGCATTATATTAAATCACCTATCAAATAAACATCAATGGTGGATCACTCATATAATCTTTATACAATTAAAAAAGAAAAGGAATATCAGAATCATAATATAAAAATAAATAATTCAAATAAATAAATGTATATACCTAACCACAAATAATATATAATATTCACAACATATAACCTTAATTTAACTTGTATAATATTAGGGAATAGGTAATTAACCTAAACCTAATATAATATCACAAACTTGATTTATATATTATAAATCTGGTACTTTGAAAACTATAAAATACTAATTACGAACTATATCATATTTCTCAAATAAAAATTAATTTTCCACTCTTTTAGAAATTAAACAATAATTTAAAATTTACCAATAAAATTAGAAAACTCGTTTCTTTCTTTTGATAATCCAGAAATTGTTTATAAAACTAAATATTACATCTAACAAATTTATCATAATTTATTATTATTAAATTCTATTTCTAATCAAGTTTCTACCATCCAAATATATTTTTATCTATTAATAGACAATATACCTTTTCAAAACTTGCATTATATATCAAAATCTCATAAAAATATACTTTCATAACTATAACATATCAACTAAGAACTATTATATATTTTTCTACTTAGATAATACTATTATATTTATCATATTAATTTAGTACACTTTAAACTATACTTTCCTTATATTATATTTAAATTCATATTATATATATATATATTCACATTAGTGTCTAAGTATACTTATTACATATATTTATTTTAATTTATTTTATCTTTTAACATACATATAAATTTATAAATATAGATTTTAATGTGTATGTGTATGAAATTAATATTTGCTCATAAATCATAGGATTACACACCATGGCACACACAAGATTACACGACACATACACATGCACATATAACACACACATACAACACATATAAACATAAAAATTCACTCACCAGATCACACACCCAACATAGCAGTACACATATATACACACAGATTCACACACCCAGTTTGCACATGCACACAGCCACATAACATGACACAGCAGCACACACAAACTCAACACACACTAACCCACACAGACACTATCAAACACATACACAAACACATAAACATATACAAACAAGCACACCACACACGCACACAAACAGGTTTGCATGCATAGTCATTTGACTGCGCGCACACACACATTTCACCACTGGTGCACCGATCGTCCTTGATTGGTCCACCAGTCTTGAATGGCATGGGGCGAATAAGCTTTAGGTTGCACACTTTTCAATCGATTACAATCATGATCAATGTTTATATCACCAATTCAAAGCACATTAAGAATATCATTCAAGTATTAATTCAAAACAATGTAAATATAATGAATTATGGATTAAAACACAGGTGTGTGAACATAGAAACTCACTTATGCACACTAATTTCTTCCTCACTCCATGAATGCACGCACACAACTCGCGAGCGCCATAATGAAATTCAATTTCCTTTTCGCCAAAAATGCATAATGATATAAAGAATCGCATATTAAAATTTGGTGAAGTTTACTAATTTATTTGATTTGTTTATAATTATCAAAGTGGAGGGTTGATGTTTTGTTGCTTTGGGAGCAAGAGAATGAGCAGAGACTCGTATCGTGAAGTAAAATGAGCGAACGAAGAAAAATCAGGAGCGGAAAATTCTGGATATGGATTTGGCCTTAGGCCTAAAAATATGATTACAAATAAATATATTTTCCTTTCCTTTTATTTCAAAGCAAAATTTTATTTAATTTTAAATAAGTTTAAATTCCTATTTAAAATTATTTCTTTACAAAATCAATATTATATCTCAACCACAACACTTTTATAAAATATTATTTTCAAAATTTTTAACTAGTTCCAATTCAATTATTATTTTTACTTTTACTTTCCAATTTAAACCCTTTTATTAAATAATTTCAAAACCAAATTATCAAATAAATTCAAAATTCCTTAATCAACTAAATTACTATTATTAACTTCAATTAATTATTACTTAAAAATTGGGTTGTTACATGCAGGCTTATACAACCCTCAGTGGATCATACTTGGAACTATGACCATCAGCTGAGTTATAGTGAGTGCAGGACACGATATTTGTGTTATCGATGTAACATAGACATATAGCGTATAAGGTGGGTCCAAGAAGTGTTTACACACACACATATATATATGTATGTATGTATGTATATGTATATGTATATATATGTATGTATATATTACACGCTAGTAGACAGTAATGATAGTGAGGGTCGGACATGCTTTGGAGTGTCATTGGTATATATACTGTATAGTTGAGTATATCGTAGTTAAGTGTAACATGAGCTTAATCGGGTAGTGGACGATTGGATGTTGTCGATATTACTCGTGTATGCATGTTGATTGGTTAAAGTACGTTTACACATGTAAAGTAGAATAAAATGATTTTATAACAGTATTTTTGAAGTACATGTAGTTTCACTCACCCCTTTCCACATTAATTTTATATGATATAGATAGATCGACAGACCATGGAGTCAGGCTTATATAGGTGTTGTCGATGGTGCAGATTACGAGAGCATTACCTTTGTAATATTTGTTTGTGTGTGTATCCATCTGACATTAGTGTGTTAAGGTGTAGTTTGGATATTGTATATATTTATGACACTAAATAAATTATAAAGGTTGGTTTGAATATATGATTATTTTATATTATGTATTGTTCCTTTTACTGTGAGTTTTGAAAGATACACTTATAACATTATTTTGTTTCTTGTTATCATCTCTTAACTATCTATCGTCTTCGGCTTTTGTGGTTTGAACATCGATTCGTGCGTTAAATTAAAGGGTTGGAAAGGCGGGTTGTTATAGTTCATAACATAAATTAGATAACCGTATATCTTAAACTATTTAAGAATGGTGTTCTATAATAATTTGATACACCAATATTATCACTAAACATCTTATAGTCGAATTCTAAAATAAATCACAAAGTATTAGCCTACAATTGTTTTCTACCCAACCCATGCAAAAGAGAAAGGTTATTACTCATAAACTGGTCGAGCACAAATCGAACAGCCAAACAAGAATAATAATAAACCCATATTATTGTTAACAATTTACAATCAATGGCTAACACAATGTTTATCAAATATTAATTAATCCACACTATTATCGAATGTGGAAGTTATATTTGCTAATCTTATGTAAAAGAAGAGGAAATATTCACTTGGAATCATTTATTAAAATGTAAACGATTCAAAGGAATGAGATTATGATTACACTCACTTCCTATTTGCTTTGTTCGAGACTTGGAATACCTAGCCTTTGATAATGGAGATGAAATTTGGTTTCTTTCTTCAGTTTTTGAAACGATTTGTGAATATTAGTGCAAAATGATTTGTCACTTAGGAAACAAAATGATTTGTTATATTACCGATGATTCGGGTAACCCATAACTAAAATTGGGCAGAGTTACATGTAACCCTGGGTACTCTTTGTATAAAGGGATATACTTATTGATTTTAGAGAGGTTGGGATCCAGTTGCCTTGTTTATAGGAGAAACCTCCCGATTTGCTTACATATATTTTTGATATGCTCTTATAGTAGAGTATTTGATACCGTTGTCAAAAGTGATTTGTTTTAAATCCCAAAGAAAAGTATGATTTGATACGAAATATATACATTATTCTTTCAAAAGGACTTGAAATGAAACCGGGAATTTAGTTCGAAGAGATTATTTTTGAAAAGGATTATATTTTGAGAATAATAAAGTTAATCAACATGAATATGAATGAAAGGATATAATCCTAAGTGGGTAGATTTGGCAGCTACGTTTGCATTGTTATAGGTTATGTATTTTGGGAATTGCATATATATTTGTGCATCGTAGGCTCCTTGAGTCTTACTTATGGTAGGAGAACTACATTGACTTTATCTTGTATCTAATTGGGTACCCGATTAGACAAGGGTACGTAGGCAGCCACAAGTGCTAGTGATGCAACCTCAATAATTAGAAAACATTTTCTTGTTTAGTGGTTGCTATTTGTCATGTGTTGATATATCTTTCCTTTTTATCATTTTATTTTGCATTGACAAGTTTATTGAGTTTTTAGGAATTGATATTGTTATCTCTCATGTCAGAGTTATGCAGCGGTAGATTTATAGTATTTGAGTTTCATGTATTAAAGCACACCAGTAGGGTAAATGATTACTCCGATAAGTTATAGTTTTGAAATTTATATCTTATACATTTAGTAGTGTTGTATATTTCTAATATTATGATATGTTAAAATGGTAGTTTTCATTTGTAGTTTTAGAATGGATGGATTTTTTTGGCAATTTTGACTAGTTCGAAAATCCGGATCATTACAATTAGTATCAGAGCTTAGATAGGTGCCTAACTAAAATTTCATTTAGGGTTAGTACATCAACCTGGGAATTTTAAATGAAACTACCTTAATTTGATAGGTAAAAATGGATAGGATAAGGCACCGTACCTCCGATCGGGGTCATGTGTGATATTATTTTTGGTGTGCTTAACTTTTGTTAAGTATCGCCTTTCGTTATATTTTTCCGCTCCATGGAATTTAGGGGACGAAATTCTTTTAAGGAGAGGAGGATGTGACTACGCGTAATTTAATCGCTTAGAAATTCTAGTATTTAATTATTTGAACGGTGGATTATATAAACCTAATGCATGTCTTTTTAAATGAAAAAAATTATAATGATTACTTCTTAGGAATTAGGAAAAGGATCTGCCTAATAAAACAAAATAGTATAATGACCAGCCTGATAAAACAAAATAGTATAATGATCTACCTGATAAAACAAAATAGTATAATGACCAGCTTGATAAAACAAAATAATATAATGACTAATCTAATAAAACAATAGTATAAAACAGAATAATATAATTGCTTGCCTAATAAAAGAATAGTATAAAACAAAATAGCATAATGATTCTCATATAACTTATATTCCATGTGAATGGTTGTTGTTGGACCAAAATATGCTTGAATTAGGTTATGCCATGTGGATGGTTGCCATTGGACCAAAATCTAATCGAATCAGGTTAGGCCATAGTTGATAAGGATGTTTCCTATTGGACCAGAATATGGTCGAATAAATTAAGCCATAAGGATGTTTCCTATTGGACCAGAATGTAGCCGAATAAAATTAGACTATCGGGGGTTAGGAAATGACCAAAGTACCATCCTCTTGATCACCTATAAATAGCCAAGCCATAGTAAGTTATTTTCATAAAAATTTCTCTTCTCTTTAAACCGCTTTCTACTCATCCAAAGAAGTAGGACCCTTTTGCTTAGAGAAATGGAGCCAAAGTAGGGCGAGAAGGGGAGAACGAGAGTATCTTGGAAGAAGATGGTCTTTTCTTTGTTGTTGGACTTGGTAGCAAGCTTCTAGGAGCTTAGGAGACTTGATCTAAGGCTTGAGGATAAGTGAGATTCTTACCATTTTATATCGATAAAACATGATTCATATGCAAGTTATTATGGTAGTATAAACCTTAACTAATGAATATGATAACTTTGGATCACCTTACTTCCAAAAGTATATGAAAACTCTATATGCTATAACTTCAATTATATCATCTTCCTAAACTTGTGTTATGACCTATGCCTTGTGTTTACATGTTTGTTGGAGTTTCATATAAAAACTTAACTAAGAGTTTGAAGTTAGAAAGCGAAAAAGTCGCAATAGGTACACTTCGAAATACTTTTACTTTAAATCGTTTCAAAGTGATGACATGTTAGTATACTTTGGAAAATTATAACGTGAATGTATTCTCGACTCAAAGTAATTTAGTTTATAGCAAAGAATTTGTTTACAAAAATATTTGAAGTTATAAAGAAAAACTAGCGAAAGTTAGAATTAAGTCATTTTTATAGCACTTTGTTAAAGCAATCATTTTAATCTCCTTATATATAATTTTAATATATTATCTTTGCAATTTAATTTGTATACATACTTATACTATGACTAAGAGTACGTTAAAATAATTTTAAGTACGAAAAGAGTTTGGAAAACGATTGCTAATTTAAATAAAAGATTGTATGTTTTGATAACAAAAGTTTTAATATCATTTTCTTGTAAAATAAATGGTTTATAAATTAAGATAATATTTTGGACCAATTAATAAACTTCTCTATCCGATGGGTGTCTTAGAATAATAGTGCCTAGGCTTGGGGTTGGATAACCAGTATTCTCCCCTCCTTGGCTATGAGCATGGCCCGTTGGATGGAGTAAGTCTTAAAGGTCGATCCTTAAATTTGAGTATTATGTATAAATGTTTGAAAAATAAGTAAAACATCGTATGAATAAATGAATGTGATTATAGATGTTTACTTTTTTTGGACATAACCAGATAGTTGACTTTTCAACCATCAAACATGACTTTAACTTTGGAAATATATAAAAAGAGATGCGAAGTTTATACGATATGGATATCCTCCCGATGAGACTCTACCGTACATATAAACTCATTCATTCTCTTAAGGGCGAAGTGTAAGGATGTATTCCTGGTGAGGCTCTACCATATAGATTGTCCATTTATTTTTGAAAGAACAAGAATTGAGTTAACCAGTATACAACAGTTTTGAAGAGCCCGGAGTTAGATAAGCATACCTAGGTATACTTGACCAAATCCACTTCAAAACTTGAAAATACATTAAATCAAATGAAGATACTTTCGAAGATCTATGAAGAGGATTATGTTCAAGATGTTTGACCTATGTTACTACCTATTTGGAGGATTATTCCGAAGGAGAACATCCTCGTGAATTTTTCGATTTGCTAGACCAGATATACTGCTTATCCTAAGGGTCATTCCAAGGGAAAGGGCAGGGATAGAATTCCATTGTTTTGTTGGACAAAGACTCAAACGCAAACCTTGACTCGGGAAATGACTAAAACTGGGGCATAGGGAAGGCTGAGTTATGTGGATCGCTACCATTAGGGCATGTCATATCTTTTCTAAAGCGGATTTCGGTTGTATGCGGGCATATATGATATATTCAGCGTTACGTATGATAGATGTGGGCCGTCTCGGTAACATCCAAGAGTGACCTAAATTATGTGGGCTCTTAGGTATATCTACTCTAGAGATATACTGTGCATTAGATGGGGAGGCTCTTATCCTTGTCATGTTGGAAAGTGTTCACGAAGTACTATTGGCTCTTCCTTGGAAATCCATTTATTGAATGTCACCATTACGAATTTATATGTATACCTAAATATTGTTGTAATGTAAGGTGCAAGCATCATAACTATTTTATATATTTATTTTTTGCATGTTAGACACTATCTATGTATCAACATTGTTTACTTATAAATAAAATGGTTTTGGTTCTTGTGAGGAGAAACTAGGTTTGTTCTATGGCATGCTCTCACAATGTGTCGTTATATGGTTAAACATATGCCTTGAGTTTCTCATACCAGACCCTGTCTGACTCGAAGTTTATTTTTCTTAAACTCTTAGGTACTCATTTGAGTAGGCTGAGAAAAGCATGTTATCTTTTTCATGTTTTGGAGCTAAAGGATCGTAAGCGGGAGGCTTTTGAAGTTATCAGCTATTTTCTTTCTGCTGCATTAGTAGTATATATGTAAGGACGGACTGTTATAACTGTCCAGGCTAAAAGTTCGTATATGTTTATAACTTTGATAAACCTTGTATTTTGAGAATAATCTAATGTACTGCTTGTTTTTTTATATTATATGTGATTCTTTCATTGTGAGATATTGTTGTTCTTTATTTTTTTAACCCTAACAATCTGTTTTTTAGATGCTTAAATGATCGGCACATGAACATCGTCAATGTATTTAGTGTCGTTTTTAGGAGTTATAAATATGGGTCGTCACATGTTTTTTCCTAATTCATATGAAATTGTAAACTATGCTTTTGGAATAAATTTAATTTTACATATGTACTTACTCTTAAGTGCATATCCTTATAGAAAGAAGTAACTCAATTTCACTCATTATCAATCATGTTTTGTCCAACAAATTACTCCTTATCATTATGCATCATAGGGAGGAGTGACTTTTGAGCTTGAATCATTCCCCTTTTAGGTACCACTATTTTTTTCCAATAAACTCGTTTATTCGGCCAAAACGAATTATTTTATTCCCTTTGCACGTTTTAGTTTCTACTTTCATTTTATAATCTATGAATTTATCATAGATACCTAACATGTGTATCAAATGCACAAGTTCATATCTTAGATAATTTATTAGTGAATTTAATGAAGTAAGTGGATCCACTTTTTGTGTTATAGGACTTCGAACTATATACATCTATATGCATCAATCCAAAGAGTTCGTTAACTCTTTTGTCACTCACAACAGATTGGGTTCTTTTTCCCATAGTAATTTGAGATACAATTCACAAATACCATATGATTCATAATCATATGATTAAAGAATCATTTCTCAAATATACGACTTAGTCTATAATCCTAAAATTTATTGTTAAATATTTTAGATGCTTCTAAATTTTCATTAGCTAACGCATCGCTATTATTTTGAAAACAAATATTATCATCGAAGTGCCAAAGCACAAATTTATTTTATAATGAATATTCATATTCATATTAAAACAAAACTGCTTCTATTTTTAGTCGGTATTAAAAAAATATTATTTCAAAAATAATATTTGGTAGCCATGAAAGTAATCTTTCAAAACTTGATGTTTCCAATAAAAAGAAACATTACATTTAATGCTCCCACTATTTCTAATGTCATAATAACAACATTTGAAATATAGTGCTCCATTCAACCACTTATTATGGGCTATATATTTCCTTTACTATAACTAATATACAGTTGAAATTTTTAGATCAATCATCTCTAACGTAAAGAAATAAATTTGTATAGAAAACAAATTTCAATAAAAAATAAATTTGAAATAGAAATCATATTTCTTATTCCCTTGTTAAGCATCTATAAATATTATAACCAATTGTGTTTTCGATTTATCTTCATGAAGTAGAAGTGACCATTCAGTCTCTTCATCCCAACTTCGTCAATTTAATTACCATTCTCAAACTTTTGCTTCCTCTTTAAAAATGTCGAACAACTCAAGAAAGAAACCATTTTCTAGAAGATGATACCGGATTACTTTATGAAATGCTTTCAGTTATCCTTAGCATTTAAGGATATCGAATAAGTTTCACTTAAGTAAACTAATCAAACTAACATCTTAGTGATCAAAATCCTAGCTCTATTTGTATAGTCTAGTGTTGTCTCTAACACAATAAGATCCATATTATATTCAATCACCTTGAACACATGGTCGTGCACTATGATTTACTTGCTTATTTTAAGTGAAACAATTTCATCGAGATCTCGTATATTTCGAACGTGACATCATACAACTTTAGTATATGATCGAATATGGATCTAATATCCATACTCTTAAATTGCTCTAGAGTTCATAACTCAAACATGACAATATATATTATTGGGTAAATAAACACTTAAATAACCAAGGTACAAATGTTTTAATGATTATATAATTTCGGTTGCTGCGGGGACTTGAAGCGACGACATGCCAAAAGGTTTATTGGCAAATATGTTTTATATTTCTTCGTCAGTCTTCAGTTCGGCTCATTTATAATATTCTAATAAATGAACAATTTTATCAACTATATTAACTTTGCAGATTTAATTTAGCAGATTATTTTAATATAACATATGTTCTTATACTTATTAGAATGTTTTATTATGTTTCTAATAAGCCTCCCACTGAATTATGCATTTCTCAAAAACCTAAAATGGGTACGAGAACTGAAACAACCCGCCATATATGACTCCCAAATTGATGCATAAAAAGATGCTGGCACCATGGACCTCACAGACGGCGGATTGTTTTTAAGGTGAACATATAAACAGATCACAGAGCTATCTACAATATTCTACACTTTCTAAAGTTCCCAATGGAAGGAATAAAATATAATAATCAATAATACAATCCTAAATAAATAAAACAATGCAATATTAAATAAACTCCAACTATAACATCTTTTACACCATTAATGAGAAATATCTAATGTCTGGCAATAACTAATGTAAAACAAATAGCCATGATCGCATTATTTTTGAATTTCTTTATGTTATGTTGTCAAATGGCAACCCCCAAATTGAAAAATCGGCTTGAACCCTAATCCATTCAATCTCATTTGTCTCTCCACTTCCTTCCCTCAACCTCGTCTATCTTCCTTTACTCACTTACTTTCACCTACCAATCGCTCATCTCAGCATAACCAAGAACAGGAAATTGAGGAATCGATTGATCACCATGCGTTTGCTACTAGATCTGGCCGTATTTTTGTGGCCTCAACTCTGACACCAGATGGCTCCTCCTCTGACGTGGCATTGAAACCCTCTGCTCCGTCTGAGATTGAAACAAACCCAGGTTTGTCAGTGTATAATGCTACACAGCCCACACTAAATGTCAATGTATCAGTGCCTGACACGCCAATTCCAACTGTTGCTATGAATGTCAACACTGGTATAAATTCTGGTAAGCCCTCTCCTATCACTTCTACAGTCGTTGGAGTCGATTTTCAATCTCAGGTGAAGGCTGCTGTTGAATCACCTATGTGTAACTTAACTACTTGTGATGCTTCCCATGGTAACCTGCTAAACAATATGTCGCCGAATACAGTATCTTCAATTAAATCAAGTAGGATTTTAGGGACTGCTCTACCAAATTCAGCAATGCCTTCTACTGCTGTTCCAGGTGCTGCTATCCCGACAACTTGGTCCACCTAGTGAAACACCCCACACCCCTTAGTATACCCAAAAAGGGCACACTAAAAGATGTGGTGCGTTATAGGTATAGCTAAAGCATCACAGAGACTAAGATTCACAAGAAAAATAAATAAAAACAGCGTAAACATTTAAATAATAACTAGACATTTAAAATTAAACTTCATTCAAAACAGAATATGTCTTGAAAATCAAATACACATGTCTCGTGAAAAATACAATCTCAGTCACATCATCAGAGTACATATACAATAAAAATCATCCCTCTCATAAAGTACTAGTACATCAAAAGCCAAATGAAAAGAAAACTTAAAAGAAGAAGAAGAATACATGAAGAACTTCCAAGAATATATCTTCAAGCGGCCTGAATCTAGTGTCCCCGATTCTGCTGGCCTATGGGGGAAAAGGGGAAATAGAGGAGTGGGTCAGACTATAAGTCTGGTGAGTGAAAGTAATTACTAGCATTCTTAAGCAAGATAAAGATAATAGATTAAGCAACAGTTCTAGTATGAAAGGAAAATACAGAAAAGATAAAACTGGGATAAAATACTGTTTCTGATTCTATTTGTTTTGATTGTGATTGTTTGCACTTGTCTTTAACTGCTGTGATTAGGCTGAAACACTAATCCTATTTTAATTAGGCTGAAATCCTAAGTTGATCGGCCTTCTATCTCTGTTGTGCCACTGTGAGCTGATCCAATCATGTTGGTCCCACAACAAAAGACACCTGTTTAGCGTTTGGAACGCAGTAGCGAATTATTTACCCTAATCGATGCTGCACGCTCGGTCATCGCTGGTACACACTAATTGCCGCCCCCTCTTGTGACCTCTTATTTAACCTAATCGGCATAAGTGTGTCGAGCCTCACCTAATCTGTTGTGAGACCATTAGACCTAGACCTGAAAGGGAATGCTGCCCAGCCTCACCTAAGTGTTGTGAGACTATCAGCCTTAGACTAAAAGGGAATGCTGCTGGTACTGGTCCTAACAAACAAATTCTAGTTGCACCCCTTGCCCAAATCCCCAGATTTGAGCTTCTATCTATTGGACACTTATTTACCCTAGTTAGCATAAGCGTGTCCCAACCTCACCTAACTATTATGAGACCATCAGTTCCTGACTGAAAGGGAATGCTGCTGGTACGAGCCCTACTTCTGTGTTTGCTTATCAATTTATTCCAAGTTTTAAAATAAGCCTCTTCTGTTATTTCTTTCTTTTTAATTATAACCTAAGTGTTATAACCGTTCTTTTGCTTATTAACTTAATCCAAGATCTAAGTTATAAAATAAGCCTCTTATGTTACTCTTCTATTTTCTCTTTTTTTAGTGATAATCACTTGATATAATTATGCTTGCAAATATCTCAAATTTGTCTATTTCAGTCTATCTCCATCTTATTACTGTTCTTCTTATTTTACATCTGATTTCTGTAAATTTAGTGTTTTTCTACTTTAATCCATATTTGTGAATTCTTCCTCTTTTTAATATTTTATTCGCGTAAAAAGGAATAAAAAGAAACAAACATTTACGGGCTAAATTCAAACTTAAAACAGATGTAACTAAATGTAAATAACTATAAATAACTATAAATAACTAAATGTAAATAACTATAAATAACTATAAATAACTAAATAAAATAACTGAATAAAATAGCTGAATAAAATAGATTGAAAGGAACTTCTGAAATTTACTTAAAAGTTAACTGTAAATAACTTATATAAAAACCGTCTCAAAATTGTAGAAAAACTACAACTTTGAGAACCCTATTATTTTAAATTACTTAAAAATCTAAAATAATTACAAAACACTCACCTGTAGTCCTTATCTCTAGTCCTTGGCCTCCTGGATCCACTCCTAGGGCGTAGAATCATTTTATCAAAAAGATCTCCTCATAAAAAATTTCTATTTAGGGTCCAGCCTCAGGCAATGTACCCGAATAGGAGAAAATCTGAATGAGAAAAATATCTAGGCCTAAGGTTCTATTTATAGTGTAGCTTAGGGATCTCATATCGTTGAATTTGAAGATTAAATCTGGTGCAACCACGTCATAGGCTCTCTAGGAACCGTCGAATGGAAGAACAAACGCACAGGATCGCTCAGAAATCAAAATATGACGTGTTTGCTTCGACCTGGACGAATCTACGTCTATTAAAAGAGGTGGATCGACCTAGGCATAGTGGGGGTCGAACCTAAGGTTGACCTGACTCAAGCTTGGGTCGACCTAGGCCTTGTAATATATTTTATTTTCTTTTTCGTTCTGATTTCTTATTTCTTTCGTAACTTCTTCATATTAACTCGGATTTCGACAAGTTATATATGGAAATGGACCAAAAAATTACCACAGACACAATGGTGCAACTCTCGTGGCTCAATTCTGACAATTTCACAAACTTATGTTATTATTTAATTAATTTGTTAATTAATTATTATAGCTCAAATTTTGGGTTATTACATTCTCCCTTCCTTAAAGGATGTCCCCGAAATCTCCAAGGACAGAAGAATGAGTCAAATATTTTCATCCAAATTCTACAACCAAATATTCAACCATCATCCATTACATCTATTGTTCTTAAGTTTTCTAATGCAATTTATGTTATATGCAATAGTGTAGTGTCAATGTCCATAACTAATGCAAAAGATTAGGTGGTCTATTTATTCAGTCGACCTCCTTTTATGCAATCATGTCCGTGCCATGTATCCAAATGAATGCAAATTTCCTAATGATAACTGATAGTTCTACATGCATGCTACAATCATCATCCAAATGCAACAATCATACGATAATCACCCATTCATAGCAACCATGAAATAAAATTGCAAATGCACACACATCCATATGCATATGTTTTAGTGACCTAGTTAGGCCAATCCCTAAGAGATAATAGTGCCTAGTGTATATATATGCGTCCATTAGCAAACACTTGCAACCACTAGCGTCCATTATACATAACATGTTCTAGTAAAATGTTTACATTCAGTCCTACCATCCATAGGTTAAACGTTAAGATCTACCCTCCCAAAGGATACTAAAGGAAAGAACCTATTCAAAACTAAAGATGGAAATAGGAAATTCAAAACGTACTATCCAAGAGATGTGGATAAGAGGTATGTATTTTCTCCTTAGCCTCCCAAGTAGCATCCTTAATACTATCTCCCCACTGCACCTTAACCAAAGGGACTTCCTTATTCCTAAGCTTCTTGATATCACGTCCAACGATCTTGGTAGGAATGCGACGAACCGATGCTTTTCTCTCCACTTCAACTTCTTCAAGTTGGCTAGGTTCCACTACCTTTGCTGAATCATGTAAGCACTTTCTCAAGTGTGAAACATGAAAAACATCATGAACTCTTGCGAGTCTCTCTGGTAGCTTTACCCGATACACCATCTTTCCTACCCTTTCCACAATGGGGAACAATCCTACGAATCTGGGAGCAAGTTTCACACTTGATCCAAACCATACTACCTTTCTTAGCGGTGATACTTTAATGAATACCAAGTCTCATACCTCGAACTCAATATCCCTTCTTCGCTTATCTGCATAGGATTTCTCTCTATATTGGGCTGTCTTCATTCTCCTTATAATCAAATCAATTTTTTCTGAAGTCTCTCTAACCATGTCGGGACCAAGTGGCAATATTTCTATAGACTCCAACCAACACGAAGGCGACTTGCAAGGTCTTCCATAAAGGGCTTCAAAAGGTGCCATCCCGATGCTAGCTTGAAAACTATTATTATATGCGAACTCCACTAAAGGAAGATGCGCCTCCCAAGTTCCTCCAAAATCAAGAATGCACATCCTCAACAAATCCTCAAGAACTCTATTAACTCTGTCCGTTTGGCCATCCATTTGAGGGTAATAGGCCGTACTCCATCTAAGCTGTGTACCTAAAGCCTCTTGCAAGCATCTCCAAAACTCTCTAGTAAAGATAGGGTCTCAATCCCTCACTATGCTAGAGGGTACTCCATGGAGTCGGACTATCTCACGAACGTATAAGGATGCCAAATAAGGTGACGTCCTCTTACTCTTGACCGAAATGAAGTGGGAGCTCTTAGTCAAATGATCTACAATCACCACAATACTGGTATTCCTCTTCCCAGATTGGGGTAAACCATCTATGAAGTCCATCGAAACACTATCCCACTTCCATTCGAGTACATCCAATGGTTGAAGCAATCCGTCGAGTTTCTGCTGCTTCGCCTTAACTCTTTGGCACACATGACACTTCGCTACAAAACTCTGCCACATCCTTATTCATGCCCCTCCAATTAAACACTCTCTTATGTCCCTATACATCTTATCACCACCTGAATGAATAGTCATTCGAGAATGGTGTGCTTTTCCTAGAACTGCTCTCGTAAAATCACTAGTGCGGGGGACACAAAGTCTTCCATCTCTCCTTAGCCACCCTTTACTATCAATGGAATAGCATTGGAGATGTCTAGAGACCTCTCCTCTGCTAATCCTATCCAAAATATCCATAAGCTTTGAATCTCTCGCTGCCTTGAGCCAATCTGATCTATGAGGGTAGGCTTAACCTCAAGTGCTGCCAATAATCCAGGGGTAATGTCCGTAGAGGGCTTAAAATCAAAGGTGGAAATAAACTCTAGGCTTTTCCACTCCGTAAACATTGGACTAAGGGTTGCTCTCTTCCTACTTAATGCATCTGCAACTACGTTCCCTTTACCAGGGGTGTAAGCTATCTCAAAGTCATATGATGCTAGAAACTACATCTAACGTTGCTGCCTTAAGTTTAAATCCTTCTGAGAGAATAGGTACTTCAATGATTTATGGTCGGTGAAAAGCTCGAACTTCTATCCTAGCAAGTAATGACTCCAAGACTTGAGCGCGAAAACAATAGCAGCTAACTCCAAATCATAGGTGAGGTAGTTCTTCTCATGAGTTCTCAACTGTCTACTTCCATAACATACTACCCTCCCTTCTTGCATCAATACTGCTCTAAGACGTGTCCCACATGCATTAGTGTATACTGTAAAAGGCTTAACTCCGTCGGGTAAAACTAACACTGGTGCACTAGTAAGGGCCCACTTTAGCATCATGAAGGAATCCTCACAATCTACGTCCCACACAAATGCCACATTCTTCTTAGTAAGGCGAGTAAGCGGTGCTGAAATCATAGCGAAATCTCTGATAAACTTCCTATAATAACCAGCCAAACCTATAAAGCTTCTAACTTCGGTAGCGTTCTTAGGGACCTTTCAATCATGTACTGCTACTATCTTAGCGGAATCCTTAGCTAAACCCTCTCTTGAGACTACATGCCCCAAGAAACGCACCTCCTCACGCCAGAAGTGACACTTCGAGAATTTTTCTTTCAACTGATGAACACGAAGTGTACGAAGAACCTCCTCAAGATGAATAGCATGCTCTTCCATACTCTTGGAAAACACTAAAATGTCATCCACAAACACTACAACGAACTTATTTAGGACATCTCGAAAAACACGGCTCATCAAATCTACAAAATAGGCTGGGGCGTTGGTCAGCCCAAACGGCATAACCAACCACTCAAAGAATCCATCGGATGTCCTAAATGTTATCTTATCGATGCTATCGTCAATGATCCTAAGCTGATGAAATCTAGTAGCTAAGTCAAGCTGAGAAAATACCGAAGAGCCAACCAACTGATCGAAAAGATCGTCTATCCTAGGAAGTGGGTAATGGTTCTTCTTTGTGAGCTTATTCAACTCTCTATAGTCTATGCAAAATCAAAGGGAACCATCCACCTTTGTAGCAAAGATGACTGGGGCTCCCCACTCAGATATGCTCTGTCTGATGAAGCCTTTCTCCGATAGCTCACCAATCTTCTTACTTAACTCCTTCCTCCCTCTAGGAGCCATATGTCTCATGGGCAATGCCACTGGCTTAGCATTGGCATTTAGATAGATCCTAAAGTCGATCTCTCTCTTAGGGGTAGTCCATTAACCTCCTCAAAAATGTCTGGGAAATCTCTAACGACTGGAACACAATCTAACTCTCCTAGTGATGAATCAAGGGAATAAAGGAAGCTCGACATGACTGACCCTTGTGGGTCGCAAGAAACCTCGAGAGTCCTTCCGCTACATGTCTCTAGTCTGACGACTCTCCTCTCACAGTCTAATATCACTCCATAAGTGGATAACTAGTCCATCCCCAAAATCATCCCGTATCCCGAAAATTCCAGTACATAGGCGTCACAATCAAACTCTACGCCTGGTATAAAAATTTCAAACCCTTACAAATCATGGATAAATGTACCGATCCTCCTATGGGATTTGAAACAACTATAGGGTCTACAACTAGAGAAATATCTAAGTGCAAACAATCAACCAAGGAAGTAGAAATGAAAGAATGTGATGCTCCAGAGTGAAAAAAAAGAGTTCGAATAGGAAAATCCGAAATAGAGATCAAACCTTCTACAGAGACTTTCCCACCTCGATCCAGTCCACTATTACTTCTTAGAGTTTTCTCACTTAGAACCTCCTTAAGCTCTCCTTCCTTAGCAGCGTCTGTCATGAGAGCCATTTCCACAAGTGACTCATACGTCGCTCCCATAGGTCGTGCGTCAATGCCAACCCTTGGAGGGGCTGGTTCAAACCCTTATCAAACTTGATGGCCTTCTTATGCGGTGTATTAACAAGCTCCATTCCGTACCGCGATAGCTCTTTAAACTGATTTATATGCTCTTTCACCGAAAGACTCCCTTGCTTCAAACTAATGAACTTCTCTAACTGCATGCTTTCCACGGCTTGCGACAAGAACTTTCTCTCAAACCTTTCCCGAAATCCAAACCAACCAATGTCTCTACCTTCCATCTCTATGATCTCCCTTTAGCTGCCAAGATGCAAGCCGAACTCTCTATCGGTCCTCCAATCCTAACAGCCCAAATATCTACTCTGTATTCCTCAACCAAGCTCATGCCTCTGCGAAATCCTCCGTGCCGGAAAACGCCTCCTAGACTAGCGAAGTCCTTGCATAGCTTATAAAAATTGGCTGCTGCAGGTGGATTAACGGGATCTCCACCCGCTAGTGCTGCATTGGTCGCTTGCCCTTACAACTCTGGTGTCGTAGCTTGGAGGTATCTATGAAACCAGCCAAGGACTTGGACACCCTGTGGAAGATTTGGGGAATCCATACTATGCAAAAAAAAATAGAATTAAGGCTCGAAAGAATCAAAAGAAGGTTGAACTGGACTTTAAGGGGATTTATATAAAAACTCTCTAATACTTGAAAACCATTTCTATAATAAGAGTTTCTTTTTGAAAAACACTTTTAGTTTGAAGATATGTTACTTTTGAAAAATACTTTTACTTTTAAAACAAGTTTTTAGGAATCCTATAACCTTAGGCTCTTATACCAAGTGAAACACCCCACACCCCTTAGTGTACCCAAAAAGGGCACACTAAAAAATGTGGTGCGTTATACGTATAACTAAAGCATCACAGAGACTAAGATTCATAAGACAAATAAATAAAAATAGCGAAAATTTTTGAATAATAACTAGACATTTAAAATTAAACTTCATTTCAAAACAAAATATGTCTTGGAAACCAAATACACATGTCTCGTGAAAAATACAATCTCAATCACATCATCAAAGTACATAAACAATAAAAATCATCCCTCTCATAAAGTACCAGTACATCAAAAGCCAAATGAAAAGAAAATAAAACGAAGAAGAAGAATACATGAAGAACTTCCAAGAATATATCTCCAAGCGGTCTGAATCTACTGTCCTCGATTCTGCTGGCCTATGGGGGAAAAGGGGAAATAGAGGAGTGGGTCAGATTATAAGCCTGGTGAGTGAAAGTAATTACTAGCATTCTTAAGCAAGATAAAGATAATAGACTAAGCAACAGTTCTAGTATGAAAGGAAAATACAGAAAAGATAAAACTGGGATAAAATAGTGTTTCTGATTCTATTTGCTTTGATTGTGATTGTTTGCACTTGCCTTTAACTGCTATGATTAGGCTGAAACCCTAATCCTATTTTAATTTGGCCGAAATCCTAATTCTACCCGTTGATCGGCCTTCTATCTCTGTTGTGCCACTGTGAGGTGATCCAATCACGTTGGTCCCATAGCAAAAGACACATGTTTAGCGCTTGGAACGTAGTAGCAAATTATTTACCCTAATCGATGTCGCACACTCGGTCATCGTCGATACACACTAACTGTCGCCCCCTCTTGTGACCTCTTATTTACCCTAATCAGCATAAGCGTGCCCAGCCTCATCTAATCTGTTATGAGACCATCAGACCTAGACCTGAAAGGTAATGCTGCCCAGCCTCAACTAAGTGTTGTGAGACCATCAGACCTAGACTGAAAGGGAATGCTGCCGGTACTGGTCCTAATAAACAAATTCTAGTTGAGCCCCTTGCCCAAATGCCCAGATTTAAGCTTCTATCTATTGGCCACTTATTTACTTTAGTTAGCATAAGCGTGTCCCAGCCTCACCTAACTATTGTGAGACCATCGGTCCATGACTGAAAGGGAATGCTTGTAACAACCTTGGTTTGGAGATTACCTGTATATATTAAATTATAACGGAGGTTATAATTTAATATTGTAAATTAAAATATAATTGGAAATTTTAAATTGTTTATTTGGAATAAACAATGAATTTTGTATTTAAAATGGGAAAAATAAAGTTCGTAACTTTATTTTGTTTAATTGGGAATAATTATGGGATAAAATATGGATTAGATAAGTATTTGGTTTAAATAAATTGAAATATTGGTATTTATTAGTTAGAGCTAATAATTTAATTAGGTGATGTATTGCAATGTTAAATTGTTGAAATAAATCTAAAGTAATGGAAATAAAGTTCTAAAAACTTTATTTTTAGAATTTGAGTAGAAAATAATCAAATTGCAATTTTATTTGGGTAAATACAACAATGTTAGAAAACATTGTTAATATTAATCTTTTACTGAATTTAAAATGAGAAATATGAAGATATTATGTGCTTTACTAAAAATAAAAGGTGAAATACTGTTTGAAAATAATATTTTGATGATTAAAAAGTGTTAAAATGAATTATGGTAATTTATTTGACAAGAAAACAATTTTTGTACAAATTGTTGGAGTGAAAATAGTGTTTTATAATGAAATTGTATAAATTATGAAATATAGATAAAGATAAGTTTTTATTTATAAAAATAACATTTTATTGTTGAAATAAATTTTATTTGGTTAAAATAACAATTTTATTTTCATGTAATTGGTTGTATATATTTTACTTGGCTTAAAATGAGAAAAATTGGTATATATATTGATAACATGGGTTATAAATGTACATTTCTTTGTAATTTCACTAAGTAAAAATTGGGTTTGGGCTTATTGGGTTAATATCTGCACCCATTTGACTAATTTGGAGACTTCTGATGAGAAGGAAATAGCCTGTACGTAAATGTTAAATTCAATTTCCATGGCTAGTTCATGTTAAATTCAATTTCCACTCAAAATTTGTTATAAATTCAAAGAGAAATACCACCAAACCAAGATTAGAAAAGGTAATCTCCACCAATACTAAATTTATCTCATCAAAAACCTTGAATTAGGTATGAATTGTCTGTAACAAAATCTATTTGTTCTGCATGTTTCTTTTCTAGCTTCTACAGGTTGTTGAAGGTTGTTTCTCCACCAAAAGCGTCTAACTTCTTTTTGAAATCACCCAAACTCTTGCTAATTTGCAAATGTGAGTTCCAAACTTACAATAGCTAACTAAATTATGAGCTGCTGTAAAGAAAATTTCTCAGAAAAAGTCTCCGTATACGTATTTGTTTCTGAGTGTTTCTCGTTTCTGGTTGCCACTTTGAGTAGCTATAACTTCTTGATTTTATCTCGAATTACTGTCGGTTCTTTTCCGTATATTTAGATGTTAAACTATGTGCATGTCAATTTTCATTGCAAAATTCCATCGTTTGATAAGTCATATTGCTTTTGGAAAATCAGTACGCACCAGAAAAAGGCATAGGAACCACCTCTGTATACTCGGTCTGTAACGGCCTGTAAATTTTAAATAATTTTATTTGTTTTATTTATATATTTAATTGTAATTTTGTGGAATTTTAAACAATAAATTTTGAAATTTAAATTTGATATTTGAAATGCGTCTGTTTTAACATAGCAACTGGTAAATTTTCATCAGATAATTTGGAAGTTTATTTTCTAGTGTAATTTTATTCCAATTTGTATCAGTTAAAATTGATGATAATAAATGTAACGACCCAGAATTTTGAACAAATTAAATTGAGAATATTTAATTTATTTTAAATATTTGAACGATGATTTAATTTGAATCCCGAATATAACTTTGAAAACTGACGATTAAATTATAAAATTTAATCTATTGATAGTCGAATAAAAATTGGAATCTTTAATTTAAAGTTGAAGAAAAATATTTCGAAAAGCTTCTAAAATTCATATTGATAATACCGAAGATAATCGAACTTTCAGAATTGAATTTTAAACTGTTTTGCTCAGTTTTGAATTAAATTGTTTGAATCGATATTTAAAAATAGTCATTTTTCAAACAGTCTCGGAATTCGACGAAACCAGTTCCATTGGGTCCGTAATATTGAATTATTGTCGGATTTCAAATTTTGTATTTTTCGGAGTTTGTATGTGAGCGTACGACACATAAACGTGTTGAAATTAAATTGAATTCAATTTTAAAATTTAAATTTTTAATCATTGCCGACATCCACACGTTCAAATTCCTTTAACCACGCCAGAGATCAAGGAACGAGACGTGCAACCCATCCTCTTTCGTTTTCAAATACTCCTCTCCCTCACTTTGATTTATTTTAAAAAAAAAACTCAAGTACAAATAAAAAAATGGCCGCGTATCTTTTATAATTCAGAATCCCTCTTCAAATTCGATTCCCTCTCCTCACAGTTGAAACCATCCTCCCCAAAACAATTTCGCACCCTTCACTGCTTACGAATTCTAATCGAATTCGATTTCGAACACGAGCAGGCGCTAGTCGACTGGAGGGAAGTGCTCGCGTATTCGAGCTCGACAAAAGGGATAGGCGACTCGGTGGAATGGCAGACACGAGTCGCGTAAGGGAGAAGAGGTCGCAGTGGCGAGCGCGGCAAGGGAAAGTGGTAGTTCGCGACTGGTTTCGGCGATGGCGATCGATTGAAGGCCTGGAGCGATCGCGATTTTGTCTTCGGTGGCGTTCCTTTCTTGTCGCGAAAACTAGGGCAGAGCCTGGGGTTTTGGTGAGGGCGACGCGGTGGGTCAAGATGGAAGGAGGTGTTGGCATTCACGAACTCTGGCGATGGTACGATGAAGTTTAGGCTCGGTGGAGTGGTGATGGTCGCAAGGCTGGGGTTCGTCGCGATCTCGTGGCGAGGCTAAGGATGATGAAGTGGTCGTGATTTGGTATCGAACGAGCATTTTAGAATCGTGATTATCTGGGCACAGGGAGGAGGAGAATCGGCATCGAGTTCATCTGCGATGCTCGATCGAGGTAACAATCCATGTTTACCGATTCAAAAATTTAAAATTTGTAAAAGAAGATGATGTATAAAAAAATAAACTTACTATAAGGTGGAGCTGTAGTTTTTCTTTCATATATACATATGTATATTTCAATCTAAATATGTCTAAGAAAACAGTAAGTATATATATATGGGAAAGGAAGAAAAATATAACAGTAAGGAAAATTTGTTAAAACTAAATTTTTAGTCGAATTAAAATTTTAGTTTCAAATGAAAAATATTATTTAAAGGGAGATTTGTTAGAAATTTAATTTATGGGATAATTGAAATTTTAAAAATGAAAATTTAATTTTTCAGTTGATTCAAATATTAATAAATTGTTTATACAAGGTTAAAAATCAAGGAAATCGAGTCAAGCTGGAATAAAAATGGAAATTGGATGGCAAATTAAAAAGCTAAGGTGAGATCTTCTCACTCAAATGAAAGTGGATTTTCTTTTGCAGTTTTGACTGATTGATTTGATTGCTATTTGGATGTGATATTAGATATAGTAGGATATATCTATATATATATATAGCAATATATACATATTGGCATATGTATATATTGGATTGATGATTTTCCCGCCTCGTATAGCGGATGAGACCCTATTGCGCCGTTAGTAAGCGGATTATTTTTATAAAACCCATATACCGCGATATTCCACCTCGAAGTGGAATTGGTATTGTGCTAACGTTTTTGGATGCAGGGAAACAGGTTGGAGGGATCCAACTGGACCCCTCACATTGATTGAATTTATTTCTATTGTGATGTGATAATCTGTGAATGATTATTGATGTTATTGAATTGATGTCTGGAAATTGTTTGAAGGCTAAAATTTAGCTGAATGGATGTTTGATATCATTGGATTCCAAAGATAAACGAAGTTGAATTTTTGAAATTCAAGTAGAAAATTTCTAAGTGAATCAATTTTTGAAATTGAAGAAATTTTGAAGAAAGAAATTTTAAAGTATAAAAAGTTAATTTTTATAATCTTATCGAATTAATTCCAGAATCAAGTGAAATGTTAAATAAATGGATTTCGTAAAAATAGTAATTATAAATTGAAGAATTTAATTTAAAAAATTGGATTTTTAAATAGATTGAAAGAAACAAATTGAAATTTATTTTCTTCAAGAGGAATTTATTTAAAAGGAAATAAGTTGGAAGTCCAACTATAAATTTAATTGGAAAATTGAAACGAATTTGGAAGTTGAAATCATTATAAAGTATAAAAGCAATTTATAAGTGTTGTTTATAAATCTAGAATCACTCAATTTTGATAAGTAAATTATAGAAGTAAATACAAGAAGATTTATAAGTCGAAGTTGTTATTAAAATAGAAATAGAATTTATAAACGTGTTTATAAATTCAAAATCAGTTGAATTTGAGAAATTAAATATAGATGATTTTTAAAGAAGATATATTCGCGATTTTGGATAGCGAATTTTTATTGAGATAAAAATGTGTAGAAATGATTGAAATTGGGTTAAGTGAATTATATTCATGATTTTGGACAGTGAATATATTATTAAATAAAATGGATTTATTTTTGAAGAAGTGATATTAAAAATGAAGTTAATTATTTTAAAAGATGTTTTAAAATGTGTTAAATATCGAAATCATAGATTTCAACATTTATTGTTGAAATAGACGTTTTCGAGAAATAGAAGGAAATGGTGGACTATAACACTGTTGTTATAGTAAATGATTTCCGAAAGGAAATGTTTTTATATAGTATTGGGATTTAAATATCTATCAAAATTCCGAATCCTTGTACTAGTGATTTTGAGTCGTCGTAACGATGTTTTACGTAACATTCGTTTTGACTCAGATAAATGTGTTATAGAAATAGATTTCCTAAAAGAATGTATATATACTTAATACTGATTTAAGTATATCGAATATTTTTCAAATGTTGAAAATAAATAGACTTGTGAAATTCTTATTATTAATAAGAATGGAAATGCTTTTCCAAAATGAAATGAAACGTTTGAGAATTTATCTTCTTAAAGATAAATCGAAAGTGAATACTTGGAATCGATTAAAAATCGTATATCAGTAGATATTTTGAAAATATAAATTCACTATGGAATTTATAAAGGAAAGGGAAACTGTTTAGAAAAATAAACGTTGATTTATTTTTGAAGTGTGGAAATTTTATATCTAGTAAAGATATTTTTGAAGATAAGATAATTTGGAAAATTATTTGGAATCTGATGATGTTGCGCATCTTTATTGATAGTTAAATAACCGACTATCAATAATTACCTTGAATGGTATTTGTTGTGATTGGATGAATTTGAATGCCACACTTATTTTTGAATAATCGCTCACTATTCGGGTTAGCCGGGAAAGGACCATGGGGTTGTATAATCCATTCCGAATATGTGATACGTCGTTATGAATTGCATTCGAAGACCGGTGTTTAAGACCGGATATTTTTGAAAACGGAAGGATTACCGTCGAGTTACTCTACATCGGCTGATCTCCGATTTAGAGGTTTTATCACCCTTAGTGACGGGAAGTCCGGACGTGATTAGAAAATTATCCGGATATGCAAGGGCTTCGTGAGAAGTGCCTTCGGTTCTGTTCGATCCCGGAACAGACTTGTATGGATTGTGTGTCTGACGTTACAATTTGAGATATAAAGCTGATTTCTTTCAAATACATTTTCTGTTGGTGGCGGAGAATTAATTCTCTTAGCTTAACACCCTTCTCTGAGACGTACGAGCTCAGAGGTTATGTAGTTGAAATTTATCAGCGATATATCCCAATTTGGTAACGTGGCATACTGAGTGTTGCTGTGAAATGATCAGTGTTTGATCATTTGTGATATGATCATTTGTTTGACCCGAAGCATGGCTTTGTAGAAAGCGTAGCTTTGTGGACGAGACTTCGTCGAGCCTCACACCCCGGAAATGGTCAAAACAGGAAGGATGCGGCAAGGTTCTAGGGAGTAGCGCCCCTTAGTGTATGTCATTCCTTCTGGATAGAGGTGGTATCATGGTATGGAGCCCAGATACTTAACCTATGTGGTTGCTGCATTTATATTATGTGGTTTGTTGGAAATCGGGGATCCTCGGGAAGATCGGTTACGATCGGGGGATGGCATACGCGTGTCAGTAGTTACCTATTTTTGCAGAGGTAACCCGGCCTTGTGTTGATAGAGATCTAACCGTAATGTTAGGTTATTTCTTGGGTCGTCTATTCCAGGGACGTACCCATCGTGGATAGGAAGTTCCTTAGCCTGACCATTTGTTGGAAATCCAAAGAAACAATACGAGCCTTGTACGGTTTTAGTTGTAGAACCTGCCATTTAATATGGTAGCTATAGCAAGCATACTATAATGGTACCTATGCTGGCTAAGATTTATATTCTATTTTCGAAATTTTTTCTACACTATGCACTAATAATAATATCAAAAATGATTTGATTTTGCATAGTAAGCATCTTTGACTATCATAAGAAGAAATCTCCTCCAATTCTGCGTTTGCATTGTGTGTGTGGCGGGAGGTCTTATGGTAGTTTCATTTTCCAAAAGCATTGCGAAATTTACTTTAAATTCTCCTGTTCTTTGTTTTAAAGATAAAAAGATAAATAACTGTTTTACGATCTCACACCAGTCACCATGACTGACCTGGAGTTTATTGTTCCCTTTCTAAACTCTGGGTGCCCACAAATTTTCCACACGGGCAGCCTAGAGTTAGGTTATCAGGATATTCTGGAGCTTTGGAGATAAGCTGGATGACGAGACGTAGTATTTGTATCTGATAGTATTTATTCCGCTGTGTATTCTGTATGAGGACAAGTTATATAACTGTCCATTGTTGTATATTGACTCTGATTGATGTATGTATAAACTGATATAGCTCTTTGTTTTAAAAGACTAGTGTTTATTTATTATATGTTGTTCCGCTGTGATATGTGAGATTCTGATATTGTTTCTGTTTCTATTGTTGTTCTGTTGTTCTTCTCTTCTCTCTTCTCTTCTTTCTTCTTCTGTTTTCTTCTTCTTCTACCTTTTTCTTTTTCTAAAACCCTCACTATTGGAGTTTCCGGCACTCGATTGCTCGGCAGTCGATAAAGGGAGTATCGATGTCGAATTTTCGAAAGTCGAAAATTCCCGTACGTGACAGCGTGGTATCAGAGTATATGGTTAAGCGACAACCCTGCTCTGTTGGGTGTTACTCATTAGAGATAGAGTCAGTAGTACTCTAGAATGAGTTGAGTGTAATAATAGATATGAGCGCGTATTTGTTATTTGAATATAAAATTGTTTTGTATTGTGTTGACTTATCGATTGATTGTTTATGGATTCTGGTCGGTGCAGTCTAGCTAACTGTAATCGATAGGGGTTTCTAAACTCTAAACAAGATAAACCGACACAGTATTGATTTTAAATAGGGTGAATGAAATAATTTTACCCAAAACTATTTTTGTATATAAAAGAAATGGTTTTCTATGAATTATTATGATATATGGCTGTTTGGATGTTAGGAAGTAATAATAGTGAATTATCATCACTGGGATTGAATAAGTAATTGAAATCATAACTCCAAAGTTAAGAAATGAATTCATATACAAATGAAATTTGAGAATATAGATTATAAATGTGATTTATAATTCAAAACGGAATTCCAGAGAAGTATTTGGAAATGTTTTGAAAAGAATTTGAAAATTTTGGAGATTTGGAAAGTTTAAATCCCTTTTGATTTGAAAATGAATTTCGAAGGTTTTGAAAAGCAATTTTGGAGGAATGAAAAGCTCTAAACTCTTTCCGGTCGCTGGAAAATAACTTCGATGATGACCGCGGCATCGTAGGTGTTCATTTTCGGGTTTCCAAAAGAGGAATTGCTGCCAAATTGTTTTAAATGGAAGTTGTTTGAAAAATTTGGGTTTGGTTTTTTTTTGAATTGTTTTCAAAAATGGTTTTGAAATGTTGAAAAAAACTCTGGAATGCTATATAAAGATATTTATGAAATGTTACTAAGTTGATAACTTATACAATTTGAATTTTGATAGAATAAATTTAACTTAAAGAATGAAGTTAAATCAAAGTAAGTATAAGTGAATCAATTAAATAAAGTGAAAAGATTACTTAAAGAAAATTTATTAAGTTGAAAGTAAATTTGGAGTAGTAACAAATAAATTGGAATTGAGTATAGAATTATGGAAGTAAATTGTGAATAAATAAATTTACAATTGTGATTAATGAAAGTGAAATTCTTAAGTAAATGTGATATTGAAATTATTCTAAGTGGATGATGAAAGTCTTATGGATCGTATATATGTTACTAATGTGCAAGTGTACTAACAGTATAGCAAGGATATAGGCAGATATGTAAATGTAAATAGAAATAAAACGATCACACCAGAGTTTTTATACTGGTTCGGACCTCCCGTCCTACGTCCAGTCCCGAAGCTCCCCTTCGGTATTTCACTATTCAAATATCCTCGCTTCACCCGGAGGAACAGGTCTTTTTACAATAGAGTTTTTGACAATCTTGTGTTCTAATCAACACTGATATTGACTGATAATATACAACTTCCTATAATCTCCTTTGAGTGATTGTGTAAGTGTGAGAGCGCAAATTTGAGGAAGTATATAACCAATATAAATACTGGTTATAGTTTGATTTGAGAATGTTAGAAATTAAGTTTTAGAAATTGTCTTGATAAAAATTCAAAAGAATGAAAAATCAATAAGTTGGGTGAATTTTTCTCAAATCAATTTGATACTATTTATAGGATTTGAAGAGTTGTGATCAAAGAGAAGTGACTGGAAACCATTGGTGAAAGGTTGCAACTATTTGTAGAAGAATTTCTTTTGTTTTAAGGTTTCGTAATAATTTAAAAAATTAAAGCCGTTAAAGCAAATATCCCGTAACCAGACGTCTGCAGTATATCTCAGACGTCTGGAGTATGTTTCTGGAAATTTCCCGAAAATGTCTGCAGACGTCTGAGTTTTGACTGTAGACGTCTGAGTGTGTAGTTTATTCGTGTGTGTCACTTCATTGGAGATTGTACAATACTTCTATATACTATTTTCATAAATACTCTTCTTGTAATCTTCAAATCATAGTTTCTTTGACGTGATGAGTATCCTGAATACCTGCATACATTAGTGTATATGTATGTATATGATATTGTATAGTTGTTGTCATTGAAATCATAGAATAGAGGTTCCAACATTCTCCCCCTTTTTGATGATGACAACTATACAATATCTAGAGATATATATATTTTTTTTACTCCCCCTGATTATGTTATCTCCCCCTGAATATGTGCAAGATATATTTTTCTCCCCCTTTGTCATAATCAAAACAAAATGAATGCATAGAACATAATGTAAAATATTTTAGTACATATGAAAACGCAGAAATGACTAAACTAAAAAAAAATCATAGAGACATATTATTCTCCTTCATAGAAGAATGCTCCTCCATAGTTCCCAGAGAATGAACCATAGGATGAATAAGGATCATATGGAGAAGAATTCCATTGTTGATATTGATATGAAGATTCTTCTTGAATTGAAAGTCCTTGCATAGCCTCATATGGTAAATATGAATCTGTAGGCTCAATATGGTCATCCATATCGTCTTCGGTTGAGTCATCGTAATCTTCTTCTTCTTCTTCGTTGATAATCATTTTACCTCTATTGGTTGAAGAAGATTGACGTAATCCTTGTCGTTGAGTAGGAGCATGAGGAGTAGGAGATGGTGATGATGATGAACTTGAACTAGATCGACCTCTAAACTTCTTCATTATTTTCCCTAAGCTTGAAACAACTTTGTCAAGAGTTTTTTCTACTTTGGTCAGTCGTGTAGAAATAGACCTTTCAAGTTTCTTTTGGTTGCGAGCTAAAATGGATTGGTTGCGTAGCAACACATCATTTATTGACTCGTTTGAAGCAAGTGTTGGTTGGATTTCCAAGATTTCGGAGTCAGAATAATATTGTGTGGTTGGTTGTGATGAAGAAGCCGGTTGTTGTTGTGGTTGAGAAGATTGCGGCCGGTTCTCCCATTGTTGGAAAGATATGATTGGGGGTGGTGTTGTAGGAAGTTGCATTAATGAAATAAACCTTTTTCCGCCGTCTTTTGTTGGAATTTCTTCAAAAGAAGATAGATATGAAGGTATTTCAAATGCCGTTAAAATCCGCATAATGTATGCGGCATATGGGATGGTTGGTTTGGGATTATTCCAAAAATCTTTTATTTGAGTCAAGATAAATTTTGCCCAATTTACCGAGATATTACCAAATATTGCATATAATGCTTTATGATCATTTTCGTATACAATCTCATGACTACCAAGTCTAGGAATAATAGTATTGATTATCATTCGATTGAGTATTCTAGCTCGGGGTCGTAGAAAGTTTGAGCGCCATTTCATATTATCTTCCCATATAAGGTGTGTAATTCTATTTCTAGGTTTTCCTAGCATATCGGGTATATCATCAAATGTTGTACCTTCATAATTACAACCTAGAATTGCTCCAATTGTTGGAATATCAAGTCTTATAAATTTCCCATAGACGGATGTCCAAAGTATATCATTACTTTCTTCTTCCGATGACAAACCAGCACTTGACAAATTTGCATAAAATAGGTAAATAGCTAGAGGATCAATATTTACCGAATTTACGTTAATGTCAATTAAGGAAGAGCAACCGGATGCTTGAGTTAGTTGATAGAGATTGTATTCTACCGGATGATGAATATTGTAGAATGGGCCATTGTGAATCTTTTTCTTCTTGATAGATTCAAACCTTTTGATTGTTGCTTTTTCATGTCTCATCCACTGTAGAATTTGTGCTTCGGAGATGAGATTTGCTGAGGATGATGATTGAGTTTGCTTTTGTCTTTTGGAAGCTACTTTCTTTGGTGCCATTGATAAGAATTTGAAGGAATTTTGAGGATTAGGATTGCTAGGGTTTTGATAGAAAATGGAGGCTGGTAGAAATGAGATGGGGAGAGTAAAACAGGTTATATAGAGGGGTAAAAAATAGTGTTTTTCAGATGTAAAAATTTCATCCCGAGTGTTCCTGCAGACGTCTGAAGTATATAGTCAGACGTCTGGTAGTAGAAAAATTTTTAAGCCGAGAGTTCCTGCAGACGTCTGAGATATAGAGGCAGACGTCTGGTTTAACAGTTTTATTATTATTATTATTTTTTTTTTGTTTGTTATTTTTATTTTTGTATTTTGGTAAGTGCAATTTAGTTATATGTTTCTTGTTTATTTAATGCAAGAAATAGAAATTTTATTCAATCACATAGATATATATATATATATATAAAATATGATGAATACATAGATTTAAAAAAAATTATATAATAGAGTAAGTTAATTATTTCTAGATGGACCTCCTTGCTCCCATGAGTTTGGTTCATCCTTGATGTTAGGATCATACATTGGTCGAATGGGCGACCAACGATTGGGATGAACAGGAGAAGGAGTACGTTGAATGCTGTTAACTGTATCTTTCTTTGGAGAACGTCCACATATTTTTGCAATGTGACGAGTTAAGAAATTCAATTGTTCTCCTTGACGTCGCTGTTCCCAGGCCATTTCCTTTTGAAGACCAAGGCTCTCCCGCTGAAAATGATGTAAATCATCAATCCGATAATCATCGGTTTGCATGATTGTTCCCTGAAATTCAATTGCAGACTTTATTTTCTTTCCTTTAGGTGAATATCCAGTTGTAGCTTCTTTTGGAGGGGTCGAGATTCTTGGAGAACCTTTATAGCGCGGAGGCGGAGCATTATCTGGATATTGAACAGTGAATCCGGGTGGAATAATATAGCGGTCTGGGTTATGAACATCAGGAAAGTTGGATGGTGGTGATGGAACGGTATAAGCGGATGAAGAATGATTAATTGAAGAATATTCATTTGGAGATGAAGCAGAGTTATAAATTTCTTCGTGGGAAGACATTGTAGTTTGTAAGAAAGATATACTGATATAAGAATAAAGCTTGAATTTATATGTATGTATGGTATAAAAATAGAAAACAAATTGTTGAACCATATTTTACGTAATTAAAACTAACCATTTGTTAGGTTTATATTTGAGAGAATTTAAACCACAAAAAAAAACTGTTTTACCATAAAATTTTCAGTTGTTTAAAGAAATGTTTATATATATAAAAAAGTTATTCTATTCTAGTTCGGTTAATGAGCAAATTCCTAAGTTTCTCCTTAGTTTAATAAAAGTCATTTCATTCAGTGGTTTAGTAAAAATGTCTGCAATTTGATTTTCGGTATTTACATATTCTAGGTTGATTGTTCCCTTTTCAACATTATCTCTTAAGAAATGATGTCTTATATCAATATGTTTTGTTCTAGAATGATTTATAGGATTTTTAGATAAATTAATCGCACTTGTGTTATCACAATAAATTATAGAATTATTTAATTGACTACCGTAGTCTTGTAATGTCTGTTGCATGTAAATTACTTGAGCACATGCTAGAGCGGCAGAAATGTACTCAGCTTCACAAGTAGACAAAGACACACAATTTTGTTTCTTGCTAAACCATGAAACTAGTGATTGACCTAAAAAATGACATGTACCGCTTGTACTTTTTCTATCCGTTTTGCATCCACCAAAGTCTGCATCACTATAGGATACGAGTTCGAATGGATTATTTTTTGGATAAAATAGGCCGTAATCCGTTGTATTTATTAAATAGCGGAGAATACGTTTTATTGCACGATGATGTGATTCTTTTGGTTGTGCTTGAAAGCGTGCACATAGACATACACTCATCATTATATCGGGTCGACTGGCAGTTAAGTAAAGAAGAGATCCTATTATACTTCTAAAAAGTTTTTGATCGAAATCTTTACCATTTTCATCTTTATCTAAGTGAGTAGTGGTACTCATTGGTGTTGGTTTACTAGACGTTTTACTCATACCAAAACGATTTAATAAATCTTTACAGTATTTTTCTTGATTTAGAAAAATTCCATTTTCTAGTTGTTTTATTTGCAATCCTAAGAAAAAATTTAATTCTCCCATATGTGACATTTCAAATTCGTTAGTCATTATATGAGAAAATTCTTTACATAAAAGTTCATTTGTTGATCCAAAAATTATATCATCAACATAAATTTGTACTATTAAAATATCATTTTGCTTTTTCTTAATAAACAATGTTGTATCAATTTTACCAATTTGAAAACCAGATTTTAATAAATGAGATTTTAAGCGATCATACCAAGCTCGAGGAGCTTGTTTTAAGCCATATAGTGCTTTATTAAGTTTAAAAACATGATCCGGGAATTTTTCATGAACAAACAATGGGGGTTGTTCAACATAAACATTTTCTTTTATAAACCCATTTAAAAAAGCACTTTTAACATCCATTTGAAAAAGTTTGATATTATTATGACACGCAAAAGCAAGTAAGATCCGTATTGCTTCGAGACGAGCTACTGGTGCAAAGGTTTCTTCATAATCAATTCCTTCTTCTTGGTTGTAACCTTGTGCGACTAATCTTGCCTTATTTCGAACAATATTACCATTTTCATCTGCTTTATTTTTGAAAACCCATTTTGTTCCTATTACAGATTGATCAATTGGTCGGGGTGTAAGTTCCCAAACATTATTTCGTTCAAATTGATTTAATTCATCTTGCATTGCTAAAATCCAAGAATCATCATTAGATGCTTCTTTATAGTTTTTAGGTTCAAAGTTAGATAAAAACGCTACTTGACTCATTTGATTTAGTTGATTTCTAGTCGTTACTTTAGAATCTAAGTTTCCTATAATATTATTCATAGGATGATCTTTTAAAATTCGTGGCGGTGATTTTGATATATTAATTTCGTTATTTTCATTTGAAATTTGTTCTGAGTTTATATCTTGTTTTTGTAATAAAATTGGAATTTCTTCATCGTCATTTTTCGATTTAGTAAATAAATCTTCGTCGAAGGATACATGTAAACTTTCTTCTATTAGATTTGTTTTTTTATTAAAGATTCGATATGCTTTACTTCTATCAGAATATCCTATAAATATTCCTTCATCAGCTTTTGCATCGAATTTTCCAAGATTATCTTTTGTGTTTAGTATAAAACATTTTGAACCAAATACTCTAAAATAAGTTATTTTTGGTTTTCTTTTGTAAAACATTTCATAACATGTGTGTTTAGTCATAGGCCTTAAAGTAACACGATTTAAGACATAGCATGCCGTTGCGACTGCTTCTGCCCAAAAATTCTTTGGTAGATCACTACTGTTTAGTAATGTCCGTGCACATTCTTGCAAAGTACGATTTTTTCTTTCAACAACACCATTTTGCTGTGGTGTTCGGGGAAATGAAAAATTATGACTGATACCCTTTTTATTACAAAAATTTGTAAATAATTCATTTTCAAATTCTCCACCATGATCACTTCGTATATTTTTAATTTTTAAATCAGTTGAAGTTTTAATTCGTTTAGCAAAGATTTTAAACATTTCAAAAGTATCACTTTTATGTTTTAAGAATAAAGTCCAAGTATATCTTGAATAATCATCCACAATAACGAAAACGTATTTACTGTGGTTTATAGATCGTACTTGAGTTGGTCCAAATAAGTCTAAATGAAGTAATTCAAGTGGTTGTTTAGTGGAAATTTCCTTTTTAGATTTAAAAGAACTTTTAGTTAATTTGCCTATTTGACATGCGTCACAAAGATTTTTAACTTTAAAATTGATCTTAGGTAAGCCTCTAACTAATTCATGTTTAGCTAATTTATTGATATTTTTAAAGTTTACATGACAAAAACGTCTATGCCATAACCATGGATCACCATGATTAGCTGCTAAGCATACATCATCTTTATGATTAATATTCATGTTTAGAATATAAATATTTTGTTTTCTAAATCCTTCAAATATTAAATTTTTATTTTGATCATAGATGTTGCACTTATCTTTTTCAAAATCAATTTTAAAACCTTTATCACATAATTGACTAATACTAAGAAGATTATGTTTTAAATTTTCTACTAGTAGAACATTTGTAATTATAGGAGATGTAGATATACCTAGATTGATGACTTCTCCAATGCCAATCACAAATCCTTTGGAGTTATCTCCGAATGTTACTGTTCCGCCATCTATATTTTTGATATTTGTAAGCATGGCTTTATTTCCTGTCATGTGCTTGGAGCATCCACTATCTAGTATCCACCTGTCTTTTCCATTACTTTTATTTTTGAGTACCTGTCAAACATAAAGAAAATTAATTGGTACCCACTTCTTCCTTTAGGGTCCTAAGGGTTAGTAAGGGAAGGTAGCCATACCCATGATGGTTTGGGACCTTTAAACACATAATTATTGTTATGAACTACTTTTTCCAAATATTCCTTTATAAATTTCTTTCTAATCAAATTATTATTTGTTTTTGGAATCCAGATTTTAATATTTTTAGATTTGTTGTTATTATGAAATATCCTAGATTTCTCGAATTTAGTGTAGAGAGAATTATACTTAGTTGTAGCATTCAAATTTTGTTTCTTGGTTTTGTCTTGATTTTTAATAAATCCTAATCCATTTTTATTTCCTGATGGTTTAGAATTCTTAATTAAACTTTCTAAATTTTGTTTTCCTTTATTAAATTTTGAAACATTATTTGTTATTTTTTCCAAACTATTTTTCAAGTTAGATATTTCAACATTGTCAGATTCTATCCTTATTTTAAAATCAATATTTTCTTTTAAAATGACATTGTTTGTAGTTGCTACTTTTTGTAACTCATGAATTAAATATGAATTACTTATAGTCAAATTTTTACATTCATCTTGAGCTAATTCTAATTCTTCTTCTAGAATCGTTTTCTCATCTTTTAACATTCCAATTTCTAATTCTAATCGAGCAAATTTTCCTTTGTATTCTTTGATCAATTTTTTTGATTCTCTAAATTTATCGTCTAATTCCATACTTATTTCAAGTAATTCGTTATAAGATAAATCGGAAAGTACCTCATCAGTGTTAGCCATAAAACAAACATTTGCTTGTTCAGAATCGCTCTCACTATCTGACGATGATGAGTCAGAATCATCCCATGTTACTTGAAATGCTCTCTTCTTTTTCTTGCCATCGAATTTGTTCTTTCTTTTATCATTATTACCTTGAGGACAATCCTTCTTCATATGTCCAAACTTATCACATCCATAGCATTTGATTGAAGTTAAATCAGTTGTTTTTGAATTTGAATTTCCTCCGTTTCGAAATTTTGTCATTTGTTTGAATTTCTTGAATTTGTTGTAGTTCTTTGCTATGAATACAATTTCATCTTCTTCGAGATCTGAATTCTCATTATTGGCTTGAAAATCAATATTTTTCTTTTCTTGATTTGCTTCTTTTCGTGCCTGCAGGTTAGCTTCGTATGACATCAAATTTCCTATTAATTCTTCAACTTTGAGTTCGGAAAGATTGTTAGCTTCTTCGATAACCAAAACTTTTCTTTCCCATTCAGTAGTCAAAGAATTTAAAATTCGAGTAACTAGTTCAAATTGAGTAAATTTTACTCCTAGAGCCATAAGATCATGTTGAATAGTTTGAAATCTCATGTACATATCACTTATAGTTTCATTGGTTTTCATTTTGAATGATGAAAACTGATTTTGTAGAATTGAAATCTTTGTTTGTTTAACTTTTGTAGTTCCTTCATGAGTAACTTGAAGTGTATGCCATATATCATATGAAGTGGTGCATAACATAACTCTAGAAAATTCATTTTTATCAAGTGAGCAAAATAAAAGATTCATAGCTTTTGCATTATTTCCAGCTAAAAGTTTTTGTTCTTCTGTCCATGTGTTTCTAGCAGTGGTTGGTGCTTCATATCTAGTTTGAGTTGTTTCCCAAACATCTAGACTAGTAGACTCTATAAAAATACGCATACGTGTAGACCAATATGCATAATTTGAACCAGTAAATAGTGGAGGACGTGCAGTAGATTGACCTTCTTGAAAAGTACTTGCCATATTAGTAATAATTCAACTACACGTTACTGTAACTTGAATTGAACTAGGCTCTGATACCAAATGAAAGTCTTATGGATCGTATATATGTTACTAATGTGCAAGTGTACTAACAGTATAGCAAGGATATAGGCAGATATGTAAATGTAAATAGAAATAAAACGATCACACCAGAGTTTTTATACTGGTTCGGACCTCCCGTCCTACGTCCAGTCCCGAAGCTCCCCTTCGGTATTTCACTATTCAAATATCCTCGCTTCACCCGGAGGAACAGGTCTTTTTACAATAGAGTTTTTGACAATCTTGTGTTCTAATCAACACTGATATTGACTGATAATATACAACTTCCTATAATCTCCTTTGAGTGATTGTGTAAGTGTGAGAGCGCAAATTTGAGGAAGTATATAACCAATATAAATACTGGTTATAGTTTGATTTGAGAATGTTAGAAATTAAGTTTCAGAAATTGTCTTGATAAAAATTCAAAAGAATGAAAAATCAATAAGTTGGGTGAATTTTTCTCAAATCAATTTGATACTATTTATAGGATTTGAAGAGTTGTGATCAAAGAGAAGTGACTGGAAACCATTGGTGAAAGGTTGCAACTATTTGTAGAAGAATTTCTTTTGTTTTAAGGTTTCGTAATAATTTAAAAAATTAAAGCCGTTAAAGCAAATATCCCGTAACCAGACGTCTGCAGTATATCTCAGACGTCTGGAGTATGTTTCTGGAAATTTCCCGAAAATGTCTGCAGACGTCTGAGTTTTGACTGTAGACGTCTGAGTGTGTAGTTTATTCGTGTGTGTCACTTCATTGGAGATTGTACAATACTTCTATATACTATTTTCATAAATACTCTTCTTGTAATCTTCAAATCATAGTTTCTTTGACGTGATGAGTATCCTGAATACCTGCATACATTAGTGTATATGTATGTATATGATATTGTATAGTTGTTGTCATTGAAATCATAGAATAGAGGTTCCAACAGATGATTGAATAAAGATAAAACTGGAATTGAAACAGAATGTTGAAGACAAATTTGAATAAGTGAATAGTAATTGGTAATGAATTAGTAACTGAACTAATCTAAAATATTGGCAGTTGAATGAACAATAATTGATAAATTCAATATTCAGAAGTTAAATAGAATCCAGATTAAATTGAAAGTGTAAATTGAATTCGAATAG
This sequence comes from Allium fistulosum, assembly GCA_030737815.1. Classification (NCBI taxonomy): domain Eukaryota; kingdom Viridiplantae; phylum Streptophyta; class Magnoliopsida; order Asparagales; family Amaryllidaceae; genus Allium; species Allium fistulosum. Next base: position 281,795,062 of record CM060904.1, on the reverse strand, counting down.
AAATTTAAATGTAAAATTGAATGAGAATAGATATGTAACTTCAATAGTGAAGTAAAAATGTATAAGCAGTTTATATTGGAAATTTTGTAATAGAATTTGCAAAATGGTTCGAATGTTGTAACTAGATATTATGGCTAGTAGGATATACAGGTGTAAAGGAATTGGGATTTTAATTTTGAAAACAATTTGAATCGCTCGACAAAAAGGTAAGTATTTGAATTATAATATGAGTTTTTGATGACTTTCTTGTCTAGCCGCTTGGCTTTTTCTTTTTCTTTTTGAAATCTGAGAGTCCGTAGGGACGTTTTGTAGTCGTACCGTATTAGCCGCGCAAAGGAGACGCTGGCGAAATTTTTCGAAAATTTCGAGTGTTAGAAAATTTTTGAGAAAATTTTGAAAGTATAAATTTGAATTTGAATTTAAATTTGAATTTTAAAGTAAACAATGTTGTTTGAAGATTTTGAAAATGTTTAGAAAGTTGATTGGATTAATAACGAATCTTTAATAGAAAGATTTGTTTTGAAATTTGATAAAACTATTTGGATGTTGAAAAATAGTAGACGAGTTAAGGACCACTTTTCCTAACTTGTAATTTCGAGGACGGAATTCTTTTAAGGGGGGAAGTCTGTAACGACCCAGAATTTTGAACAAATTAAATTGAGAATATTTAATTTATTTTAAATATTTGAACGATGATTTAATTTGAATACCGAATATAACTTTGAAAACTGACGATTAAATTATAAAATTTAATCTATTGATAGTCGAATAAAAATTGGAATCTTTAATTTAAATTTGAAGAAAAATATTTCGAAAAGCTTCTAAAATTCATATTGATAATACCGAAGATAATCGAACTTTCAGAATTGAATTTTAAACTGTTTTGCTCAGTTTTGAATTAAATTGTTTGAATCGATATTTAAAAATAGTCATTTTTCAAACAGTCTCGGAATTCGACGAAACCAGTTCCATTGGGTCCGTAATATTGAATTATTGTCGGATTTCAAATTTTGTATTTTTCGGAGTTTGTATGTGAGCGTACGACACATAAACGTGTTGAAATTAAATTGAATTCAATTTTAAAATTTAAATTTTTAATCGTTGCCGACATCCACACGTTCAAATTCCTTTAACCACGCCAGAGATCAAGGAACGAGACGTGCAACCCATCCTCTTTCGTTTTCAAATACTCCTCTCCCTCACTTTGATTTATTTTAAAAAAAAACTCAAGTACAAATAAAAAAATGGCCGCGTATCTTTTATAATTCAGAATCCCTCTTCAAATTCGATTCCCTCTCCTCACAGTTGAAACCATCCTCTCCAAAACAATTTCGCACCCTTCACTGCTTACGAATTCTAATCGAATTCGATTTCGAACACGAGCAGGCGCGAGTCGACTGGAGGGAAGCGCTCGCGTATTCGAGCTCGACAAAAGGGATAGGCGACTCGGTGGAATGGCAGACACGAGTCGCGTAAGGGAGAAGAGGTCGCAGTGGCGAGCGTGGCAAGGGAAAGTGGTAGTTCGCGACTGGTTTCGGCGATGGCGATCGATTGAAGGCCTGGAGCGATCGCGATTTTGTCTTCGGTGGCATTCCTTTCTTGTCGCGAAAACTAGGGCAGAGCCTGGGGTTTTGGTGAGGGCGACGCGGTGGGTCAAGATGGAAGGAGGTGTTGGCATTCACGAACTCTGGCGATGGTACGATGAAGTTTAGGCTTGGTGGAGTGGTGATGGTCGCAAGGCTGGGGTTCGTCGCGATCTCGTGGCGAGGCTAAGGATGATGAAGTGGTCGTGATTTGGTATCGAACGAGCATTTTAGAATCGTGATTATCTGGGCACAGGGAGGAGGAGAATCGGCATCGAGTTCATCTGCGATGCTCGATCGAGGTAACAATCCATGTTTACCGATTCAAAAATTTAAAATTTGTAAAAGAAGATGATGTATAAAAAAATAAACTTACTATAAGGTGGAGCTATAGTTTTTCTTTCATATATACATATGTATATTTCAATCTAAATATGTCTAAGAAAACAGTAAGTATATATATATGGGAAAGGAAGAAAAATATAACAGTAAGGAAAATTTGTTAAAACTAAATTTTTAGTCGAATTAAAATTTTACTTTCAAATGAAAAATATTATTTAAAGGGAGATTTGTTAGAAATTTAATTTATGGGATAATTGAAATTTTAAAAATGAAAATTTAATTTTTCAGTTGATTCAAATATTAATAAATTGTTTATACAAGGTTAAAAATCAAGGAAATCGAGTCAAGCTGGAATAAAAATGGAAATTGGATGGCAAATTAAAAAGCTAAGGTGAGATCTTCTCACTCAAATGAAAGTGGATTTTCTTTTGCAGTTTTGACTGATTGATTTGATTGCTATTTGGATGTGATATTAGATATAGTAGGATATATCTATATATATAGCAATATATACATATTGGCATATGTATATATTGGATTGATGATTTTCCCGCCTCGTATAGCGGATGAGACCCTATTGCGCCGTTAGTAAGCGGATTATTTTTATAAAACCCATATACCGCGATATTCCACCTCGAAGTGGAATTGGTATTGTGCTAACGTTTTTGGATGCAGGGAAACAGGTTGGAGGGATCCAACTGGACCCCTCACATTGATTGAATTTATTTCTACTGTGATGTGATAATCTGTGAATGATTATTGATGTTATTGAATTGATGTCTGGAAATTGTTTGAAGGCTAAAATTTAGCTGAATGGATGTTTGATATCATTGGATTCCAAAGATAAACGAAGTTGAATTTTTGAAATTCAAGTAGAAAATTTCTAAGTGAATCAATTTTTGAAATTGAAGAAATTTTGAAGAAAGGAATTTTAAAGTATAAAAAGTTAATTTTTATAATCTTATCGAATTAATTCCAGAATCAAGTGAAAATGTTAAATAAATGGATTTCGTAAAAATAGTAATTATAAATTGAAGAATTTAATTTAAAAAATTGGATTTTTAAATAGATTGAAAGAAACAAATTGAAATTTATTTTCTTCAAGAGGAATTTATTTAAAAGGAAATAAGTTGGAAGTCCAACTATAAATTTAATTGGAAAATTGAAACGAATTTGGAAGTTGAAATCGTTATAAAGTATAAAAGCAATTTATAAGTGTTGTTTATAAATCTAGAATCACTCAATTTTGATAAGTAAATTATAGAAGTAAATACAAGAAGATTTATAAGTCGAAGTTGTTATTAAAATAGAAATAGAATTTATAAACGTGTTTATAAATTCAAAATCAGTTGAATTTGAGAAATTAAATATAGAAGATTTTTAAAGAAGATATATTCGCGATTTTGGATAGCGAATTTTTATTGAGATAAAAATGTGTAGAAATGATTGAAATTGGGTTAAGTGAATTATATTCACGATTTTGGATAGTGAATATATTATTAAATAAAATGGATTTATTTTTGAAGAAGTGATATTAAAAATGAAGTTAATTATTTTAAAAGATGTTTTAAAATGTGTTAAATATCGAAATCATAGATTTCAACATTTATTGTTGAAATAGACGTTTTCGAGAAATAGAAGGAAATGGTGGACTATAACACTGTTGTTATAGTAAATGATTTCCGAAAGGAAATGTTTTTATATAATATTGGGATTTAAATATCTATCTAAATTCTGAATCCTTATACTAGTGATTTTGAGTCGTCGTAACGATGTTTTACGTAACATTCGTTTTGACTCAGATAAATGTGTTATAGAAATAGATTTCCTAAAAGAATGTATATATACTTAATACTGATTTAAGTATATCGAATATTTTTCAAATGTTGAAAATAAATAGACTTGTGAAATTCTTATTATTAATAAGAATGGAAATGCTTTTCCAAAATGAAATGAAACGTTTGAGAATTTATCTTCTTAAAGATAAATCGAAAGTGAATACTTGGAATCGATTAAAAATCGTATATCAGTAGATATTTTGAAAATATAAATTCACTATGGAATTTATAAAGGAAAGGGAAACTGTTTAGAAAAATAAACGTTGATTTATTTTTGAAGTGTGGAAATTTTATATCTAGTAAAGATATTTTTGAAGATAAGATAATTTGGAAAATTATTTGGAATCTGATGATGTTGCGCATCTTTATTGATAGTTAAATAACCGACTATCAATAATTACCTTGAATGGTATTTGTTGTGATTGGATGAATTTGAATGCCACACTTATTTTTGAATAATCGCTCACTATTCGGGTTAGCCGGGAAAGGACCATGGGGTTGTATAATCCATTCCGAATATGTGATACGTCGTTATGAATTGCATTCGAAGACCGGTGTTTAAGACCGGATATTTTTGAAAACGGAAGGATTACCGTCGAGTTACTCTACATCGGCTGATCTCCGATTTAGAGGTTTTATCACCCTTAGTGACGGGAAGTCCGGACGTGATTAGAAAATTATCCGGATATGCAAGGGCTTCGTGAGAAGTGCCTTCGGTTCTGTTCGATCCCGGAACAGACTTGTATGGATTGTGTGTCTGACGTTACAATTTGAGATATAAAGCTGATTTCTTTCAAATACATTTTCTGTTGGTGGCGGAGAATTAATTCTCTTAGCTTAACACCCTTCTCTGAGACGTACGAGCTCAGAGGTTATGTAGTTGAAATTTATCAGCGATATATCCCAATTTGGTAACGTGGCATACTGAGTGTTGCTGTGAAATGATCAGTGTTTGATCATTTGTGATATGATCATTTGTTTGACCCGAAGCATGGCTTTGTAGAAAGCGTAGCTTTGTGGACGAGACTTCGTCGAGCCTCACACCCCGGAAATGGTCAAAACAGGAAGGATGCGGCAAGGTTCTAGGGAGTAGCGCCCCTTAGTGTATGTCATTCCTTCTGGATAGAGGTGGTATCATGGTATGGAGCCCAGATACTTAACCTATGTGGTTGCTGCATTTATATTATGTGGTTTGTTGGAAATCTGGGATCCTCGGGAAGATCGGTTACGATCGGGGGATGGCATACGCGTGTCAGTGGTTACCTATTTTTGCAGAGGTAACCCGGCCTTGTGTTGGCAGAGATCTAACCGTAAAGTTAGGTTATTTCTCGGGTCGTCTATTCCAGGGACGTACCCATCGTGGATAGGAAGTTCCTTAGCCTGACCATTTGTTGGAAATCCAAAGAAACAATACGAGCCTTGTACGGTTTTAGTTGTAGAACCTGCCATTTAATATGGTAGCTATAGCAAGCATACTATAATGGTACCTATGCTGGCTAAGATTTATATTCTATTTTCGAAATGTTTTCTACACTATGCACTAATAATAATATCAAAAATGATTTGATTTTGCGTAGTAAGCATCTTTGACTATCATAAGAAGAAATCTCCTCCAATTCTGCGTTTGCATTGTGTGTGTGGCGGGAGGTCTTATGGTAGTTTCATTTTCCAAAAGCATTGCGAAATTTACTTTAAATTCTCCTGTTCTTTGTTTTAAAGATAAAAATATAAATAACTGTTTTACGATCTCACACCAGTCACCATGACTGACCTAGAGTTTATTGTTCCCTTTCTAAACTCTGGGTGCCCACAAATTTTCCACACGGGCAGCCTAGAGTTAGGTTATCAGGATATTCTGGAGCTTTGGAGATAAGCTGGATGATGAGACGTAGTATTTGTATCTGATAGTATTTATTCCGCTGTGTATTCTGTATGAGGACAAGTTATATAACTGTCCATTGTTGTATATTGACTCTGATTGATGTATGTATAAACTGATATAGCTCTTTGTTTTAAAAGACTAGTGTTTATTTATTATATGTTGTTCTGCTGCGATATGTGAGATTCTGATATTGTTTCTGTTTCTATTGTTGTTCTGTTGTTCTTCTCTTCTCTCTTCTCTTCTTTCTTCTTCTGTTTTCTTCTTCTTCTACCTTTTTCTTTTTCTAAAACACTCACTATTGGAGTTTCCGGCACTCGATTGCTCGGCAGTCGATAAAGGGAGTATCGATGTCGAATTTTCGAAAGTCGAAAATTCCCGTACGTGACAATAAAAGTGTTCCGAAACCTAAATATGTCAACATGAGAAAATTTATTTAGAACACTCTGAATCAGACTGTGAAATTCGTTTCGCGAAATTCAGACGTTTCTAGCTCCGTTTGGATTTTTCCGTACGGAATAGCAACGTATATCGGTACAGATTATCGACTTTTGATCGGACAATCGTACCACAGATATCTATATACCGTTTTGATCGTTTCGTCGTGCTGATCTCTACGGTATATTCATTTCTGTGTTTTGAAGTCCGGTACACAGCGGAGTCTGCGAAATCAGTAACCGTATCGGTACTAGATTCGTGACCTTTTGTTTCTTTTGTGTTTCAAACGTTTACCGTGTCCCCAAGAAAAAATAATTAATTGCTTTAAATCCTCGGCTGAATCTAAGGATGTGACCGTTGAAATTTTCTTCATTGTTTATAGCTCTCTGGCCCACGTCTCTCAATTCTTTTGTACCGTTCGAAATATACTAATTAATACTGTAGCTTTATATATATATTGCTTTACCTTTGACCATTCACTGTCCTCACCTTACTGAAGCTTGCTCGAATTCCCGTCTCATGTCATCTTCTTCATTTTTTTTCTGAGATCCACTCATCCTCTCCTCCTTCTCACTGAACCCTCCACCACCTGATCGAGCGCACTCGACCCAAGCTTCGCCTGCTACCCACCCCGCAAGCCTCCATCTCAGCCGAGCCTGTCTATATAACCCATCCTCGTCAGCTTATTCACACGGCAACCGATCTTCCATCACCTGAGCAACGCGTCAGGCTTCACTACCCTCTCTGCTTTCTTGTAACAGCTATATATATACAGGTGATGTTTATATATTGTGTCCTTTGTCTTTGATTTGCTTGGGGAACTTTAAATCTATATATATATATATATATATATATATCTATATTTATACTTGAGTTTTATAAAGTTTGTATCTGTTTTATAAATTAGTATATGATCGGTTTGTATATGAAAGCATTTGGTTATGTATATATAGTTCATATATCTGGGTACCTAAGTTATGATTCGTTTTATATATATATATATATATATATATATATATATAAATTTTCCCTTGATACGGTTTATATATAAGTATGTATATATATATATAGTTTTGTATGTTATCCTCCGTGTTTATATTAAAACCAAAAAATTTTAAAAAAAAAGTTATATAAAGTACTAATATATATTGATCCATATGTATGTTTTACTAACTGTTGACAATGTGAAATGTATATATATACGTTTTATTTTTTTTACTGTTGATAGTTTACTTGTATTATAGTATATAGTTACAGTGCATTATTATATGATAAAGGTAATATATATACTATATTTTAAAAGCCTAGTCTATGGTCATATTTAAATAGTTATAGGATTTTTCTTTTGGTTTAGGTACTGTTTTTGTATATATAATCTTATATATAAAAGTGTGAAGCTATATTTGCTGCTATTGTATATGTTTGTTTGCATATGCGTATACAAGTGTACAGATCAAGTAGTTATATATATATATATCATATGTTATCTATTTATGTGTTGAAATGTTGCTTACTGTCTTTCTTTTATAACAATAGTGATTTTTGAAAAGTATGGGTTTTGGGTTTTATATATATTTACTGTAAAAGTAATTTTCACACTTATGTAAAATATAATTTTCACAAATATATCATATTTTACTATACTGTACTATATATTATATATATTTGATGTATTGATTTTAAATTGTAAGCCATGTTTATATATATAGGTTTGTTTATATAAATTATATATATATATATATGTTTACAGTTTTAAGATTTTAGTTATGAATCATATATTGAATTTTGGTTTATGTAAATCTAGTTATTATATGTTGTATAGCATATATATATATAAATGTTAATAGCATAAGTTATGTTCATATATGTTACGTTATTTTAGTGTATATACTATGTAAACTTGGTGCGTGTTTATATGTATGAAAGGTTATATATATATATATATATATATATATATATATATATATATATTAGTTCTAGGTATTAGTCTATATAAAGTATTGCTTTCAATTATAATAACGTGATATGTTTTGATGTGTTTTGAAAACTATAATATATAATAATGTGACATGTTTAAGTGCTTTATGCATGTTATATTAATTATATGGTGTGGTGTCTGCATTTGTATATTGGTTTTAAGTAAGGTTTTATAAAAAGAATACATGAATTTCAAATGGTTTGAACTGAAGTGATTTTGTTATTATAAGTATGAATCTTATTTATTATTATTTTTTTATTTTATTTTTTATTTTTATTTTTTTTTATTTTTTTTTTGTCTTAGATCAAAAATATTTATTTTTATGAAATAACAAATATTTCTGTATATATATATATATATCAAACTGATTCTGATTCAGTTCTTCAATTCTTGATTATCAGCTTCATTCGTCGATTCGAGTTCAATCTTGCATTGTTTTGAAATTCGTGCTTGGATTCGTAACTTATCTCATTTCTTCGTCAAATCCATCTTAGCCTCGAAAGGTGAGCAATCACTCATGATTAACGTTCTTTTATTTATTAAATTTGATTTCAATTGAAACGAAAATTGAAATATGTTGCTGTTAGTTATTTACATTGCTATATATATGTCATTATCTGTAACTGTTCACCTGTGACATCTGACACCATTATCTGTTATTTATATTGATGATATATACCTGTTATGTTATTATTATCATATCTGTTATCACTCTGCAAGTTCCCTGTTAGTATAGAATTCACTATGGGTTGAAATGATACATACCCGAACGATCTGTAGAATAGGAGAAAATCGTTATGGGTTGAAATGATAAACCCAAGCGATTTTCATTTAATTAAATTTGAGATTGCGGGTTGAAAAGATATATACCCGTATATATATTTAAATTATGGATTGAAATGATAAATATATGTATCACTTGACCATAGGATAGAAAATTATATACAGGCACCGTTGGTCTATATATAAATATTTTGAAAATGATTTCTATGGTTTTGGAGGAGAAATATATGGTTTTAATAAATATTGATTTTTAAAGTTTTATTAAATTTGATTTAATGAAGTTGATAAAAATATGTTTAAGTGTTATTTAAATATATTTTCGAATATAGAGTTTGTAATAATTTGGGTTGTAAAGGTAAATTTGAAATTGATTCGAAATTATATTTGTTTAAGAATTATATTTAAATAAGTTTGATTTGAAATTTATCAAATTTGAATTTTAAAGATATGTTTATAACTTGAATGTGATAAAAAGTGACTTAAATGAATATTTCAAACTTATATAAATTTAAAAGGGATATTTTATTTATTTAAATTTGTAAATTAAGGTTGCATTTAGATGGTTATTGAAATGATTAAGTAAATATTTCAAAACTAAATAATAGTAAAGTGAATTTGATATATATATATATGAAATTATCGAATTTAGTTTTGAAAATGTTGGATTTATTGACTTTGAAATATATTGAAATTTAATGGTTTATTTTGGGTTTCAAATCTGTATTTGAAATCGATATAATTTGAAATGATTTATTGAGAAATTGAATCAAGTTGAAATTGATGGTTTGAGATTTGATTAAACTTGAATTTTGGAATTCGAGTTGATTTGAATCGATTTGTGAACTTTGAGGAAGCTATTTTTTTTATACCAAGTATTTTTAAACTACATCTAAAACTATTTATATTTTACTTTATAAATTATTTTAATATAAACCATTTTAATATAAATCATTTTCAATATAAATTATTTTATTATAAACTATTTTAACTTATAACTATTTTATATAAACTATTTTTATTTTATAAACCATTTTATTTTACATACTATTATTAATATCTAAACTGTTTGAAGGAAAGTGTTATGATTTCAAAGGGTTATGATTTCCAAAGTTATGAATTTCAAAGTATTATGATTTCCAAAGTATTATTATTTCAAATTGTTTTGGTTTCGAAAGTATTATATCTTTGAAAGTACTATGATTTTGGAAGTGGATATTTTTGAAATGGAAAGGATATCGTATTAATATGGATTTTGAAATGGAAATGATATTTTGGTTTTGAAGTATAAATTATTTTGAAATGACCACGGTGTTATAATAACGATTGGTTGTTAAAGAAACCGGGATCGGATATGGGAATACTCTCTATCGATACCGAAAACCACTTTGACAACTTTGTACGCGGTGGAGTTTCCAGAATGAAGTAGGATGGTGGCGACGATCCTAAGGTATATACGTGGACCCAACTCCCGTGAGTTGGCATAAGGTGGCTAAAACAGAAGTGATCTCGAGCCAATGAGGTAGCACCTCTTATCGGACACACTTCTTCGATACCATTCTATTACTTTGTGATTGTTTGGGTGCACCCCTTGATTTAGGAGTGTTGTTCGAGGTGGAGCGGTAGTGGATGATATACGTTTCCATCAGTCTGTGTGCGTTATTGGTATATCTACCCTGGCATTGCCTTGTGTGCCGTGTCACCTACCATATCGAGCTTTACTATGAGTTTCTATTTGTGTCATACCTATGGAGTATCTTCTCATAGCCTTTCGAGGTATGCAGGTACTGTATAGACTATTGGCACTATTATGTGTTAAGGGCTATATGGGTAACCCCTTAACGCTATTAAAAAGTATGTTTATTTTATATTAGACATTATTATAATAGCATATATTACTACATAGTAGATAGTTTAACAGATCCTTAGAGGATGGTTATCCCAAACATCCTTTGAGTTACTTATATTTCAGTTGATATTTCACTTGAGTTGGATTTATTGATATAAGAATGTTAATCCTGACTCGAGTGTTTTGTGTTTTTCTTTACGCTCGGGTTAGGCTGAGTGATACAGTATTCGAGACTCACCTTTGGAGTTGGAGCTTCTCTTGGAGATCCAGCTATCTATCCTGCTTTCAATTATTCAGTCTATTCCAGTGATGCATTCAGATCTTGTATTTGATTATTGTATTGAGACATCTAAGTACTCATGACTTTTGTTGTATCTTGTTTAACTTTGTTATATATATAGTAGCTTCATGAACTACTATTCTTTTGTTTCCGCTGCATTATTGTTATATTACTCTGTGTCTGTGATCTGTGATTATTTTATTTACTGTATATGCTGAGTTTTTCCAAATTTTATTTACAATCCATTGTTTTGAATTATTCAAGTCCGGCATGTGTGGATTTATTGTCGATTTGAATGGTCCAAAATACTGGGTCGTTACATGTGGTATCAGAGCTTTGGCTCTAGGCAAAACTTAGCATATATGGTAAATTTATTTACAGAATCACTTTCGTTCGTGATGGAATTCCTTCTTCTTTGACTCAATTCCTTTGAATTTTGGAATGCTCCTTCGATTCCAAAGTCAATTCGTGTCTCTCATATTCGTGTCTTCTTGATTCTGGAGAATCCCATAACTCCACTTCGAAAAATCTCTATAATAAATTGGCGGCCTTGCCAATCTTTGAATGATTTGTAAAGGGGTGAAACTCCTTTACAACAGGCATTGACTCATTGGAGATTTTTGTATCCTCCGTTCAGATGCTACTATCTTTTGTCAAACCCGAATTCTATCTATGGTAATCGAATGTAGATTCTGCTGGCCTGTGATTTTATATAAGCTTATCCATCTCCCTATTCGGTTATTTAATCATCTTATCTTTTGTTTCGAACTTATCTTCGAATCATAATTCTCTTTGATTTGAGTCCATCAAATTGGAATCCTTATCCTTGCTTTGAAAATTTATTCCTATATCGTCGAGCGAGGAAGTGTATTTGTAAATTAATATTTAAAATATTTTATATATTGTGTTGTTTGAGTTGTTGATGTTGATTTGGATTTTCAATCGATTCGTCTGATCAACTCTATCGATAGGATCTCCAAAACACTTGAACAGAACAAACTAACACAATATTGCTTTTCAAATTGGTAAAGGAAGTAAATTTGTATGATTATATTATAATTATATAAGTATAATTTTCTGGAATTCAATAAGTTAATTAAATTGGTTGTTTGAAATGATCATATTTGATTTTCATTTATTGTTCTAAGTGGATTTATAAACATAGTTTATAAATTGATTTGGAATTGAAATGAATTTAAATCAGGAATTTGAGAATTTAATTTCCGATGATTTTAAACTTTGGTTTCAAAATTTTAAATGTATATTATATAAAGTATTTTCGAATTATAAATGATTTTCAAAAAAATTAATGTTTAAATCAGTACTCTTCTATTTTGTCGCTGGAAAATAATTTCGGTGATGGCGGCCGCATCATCGACATTCATTTTCGAGTTTCGGAGTGAAGAGACCATTCAGTAGCTTTGCTACTCTTTTATTTTGGAAAATGAAATTGATTTAAATTTCTTAAGTATGATTTGATATATATATATAGATATATTATTTTAAATTTAATTTGATTTGATATATATGGTATATACAAAATTATCTCCAAATTGTTGGAAGTTAATCGCAAATTTAATTCTTAAATTTTGTTGAGGAATTTTTTCAATTATAAATGAAGCTAAATTTTGGATAAATATTTAAATTGAAATGATTGAATTTGAAAATTTTATTTGTATAGTACTAAATTGCATTTCAATATAACTTACCTAAATTATTCAGAAGTTAAAAATGTAATTGGATAATATACAATATAAAATGTTTTATGAATAAAATTTGAGCGTTATAATAAATGTTATACACTTAAATTTTATTATAAATATGTTAATAGAGATAAATAGGATAATAATTTAATTGAATAATAGATGAGGCAAATAAATTTGTTTTAAAGGAATTAATAAATTGAAATTAGATCAACTTATGGAAATACCTTGAATTTAAAATCAATTATTGAATATAAATTAATTTAAATTGTAATTTATATGGTTTAAATTAATTTATATGGTTTAAATATATGTAATAAGATATATATTAAGTGGAATAAACTTAATAATAATTTGGAATAAAATAATTTAATTTGTCGAATAAAATATGAGTATAATAAATGATTATACAAATTGATGATTTAGAAATTTTAATTGAGGATGACTAGACAATAAGATAATGGATTTAGAAATAGATAGATTGATTTAACTTAGGTAAACAAATGGATTTAACCAGATTGTTGAATATTAATTAGTTTTATTTGAAATTTATATGGGTTTAAATTAATTGTTTCATTTTGTTTTAAATTTATTTTTCTTTCTGGTTGTTTCTATTCTCCTACCTCCCTTCTTTTCGGGGACGAAAAGCTTTGAGTGGGGAAGAGTATAACGGCCTGTAAATTTTAAATAATTTTATTTGTTTTATTTATATATTTAATAGTAATTTCTTGGAATTTTAAACAATAAAATTTTGAAATTTAAATTTGATATTTGAAATGCGTCTGTTTTAACATAGCAACTGGTAAATTTTCATCAGATAATTTGGAAGTTTATTTTCTAGTGTAATTTTATTCCAATTTGTATCAGTTAAAATTGATGATAATAAAAGTGTTCCGAAACCTAAATATGTCAACATGAGAAAAATTTATTTAGAACACTCTGAATCAGACTGCGAAATTCGTTTCGCGAAATTCAGACGTTTCTAGCTCCGTTTGGATTTTTCCGTACGGAATAGCAACGTATATCGGTACCGATTATCGACTTTTGATCGGACAATCGTACCACTGATATCTATATACCGTTGTGATCGTTTCATCGTGTTGATCCACTACAAGAAAATTTGTTATTAGTTGCATTAATCAGTAGCGTTTCAAGCTATATGCCACCTTTGGTCATTCAAAATTGTAAAAATAAGCGCAAAAACGCAACCAAGCTCTCCCGCCAACAATTCACTAAAATTTGGCTAAATTTTTTATATGGCCGCTCTTTATTTCTTTTACTCCTCCGCAACCCTTAATATTTTTTCCTATCTCCTCCCTTTAGAAGAACGAAGAAAATTCACAAAGGAAGAATCTTCTTTGAATCAGATTCAATATTTTCCTCTCTCATCCTCTTTCGTTAATCATGAACCGTGGTTATTAGTCACGAAATCCCTGGTCATCTTCATCTTCCAAAATTGCCTCGTCTCTGGATGCTATTTCACTCTATTAAACCAAATCTAGGACCGCCTTTCTCCCTCTCACCCTTGTTATGCGATAATTCCACCATTCTCTAGTCAATTGTAATTGACCCCCTCTCTCCACCCTCCTTTAGAAGCATTGATACATTTCTTTTTGCGGGTACTGTATTTCTCCGGTCGACTGTAAGCTCATGACACTTTTCTACATAAGCCTTAGCAAAATCTAACCTTCAAGCTTCACGAGGTATGAACTGCTTACTCTCTCTCCATCATACTTATATTCGAATTAGAAATATTCTGTGCTTGTTTAGTTATCCTGAATTTCGATTGAATATTGCTGGAAATGACGGTGATACATGATTTAATTTCGGTTGTTGAGTTGATTTTACTTTATGTATTGTTAGGTTGAGCGATTGAATTGTTTGCCCTAGTATGCTAATTGTTGGATGGAAGCCTTAAAATAGTTTATGTTACATAATTTAGGCGAATGAGATTAGGAAAAACTTACGTATGATCCATTTTCAATATGACATTCTTATTGCTTAACCGTTGCATGTGCTAAAAAAGTGAAACTTTCTACTACTAAAAAATAAGAGCACCTCCAATGGTAGATGACGTCAATTAAATTCTATACAGATGATCATCTTCTACGTCTACATTTACTGAAATTATAGGTATCAAACTAATGCTTGAATATAAATATAAGTACTACGTACGTAGAAAAACTTATGGCAAATCTATTCTCATCAAATAGCTATCTGTATGTTATTTTGGAAAACTTAGAGCACAACTCATTATGCTATAGGTAATCAATCCGTGCATACCACTGGCCTGTTGCCTAAACGAATAGGAGTAAATATAAAACTAAAACTTAGCATGTGATATCTTATCCACATATACAATAATTAGCAAGTATAATAAACCTGGATTATACCAGTCATATCACCAGTAAAAGATACCATAACCATTTCCATTTTCTTTAGAAAACCAGAATATAGTGGGTTCCATTATAAATGCATATGTCAGTACGTGACCATGTCAAAGATAAACTGCTCCTATAGTGTTTGTGTCAGTAGGCAATCTCGTCAAAGATGAAACTACTCTCTTTGATAAGCTATGCATATATTTATAAAGTCAGATGAAATAACCACGAACCAAGTGGCGTGAAGCTGGAGCTTCCCTCATAGGAGGTTGCTGCAAGACAACCTCATAACAGTGTACAGATGCAAGCCAATTTAGTACTAATCAGTCATATGTGAATGTTAAAATTAACTAAGTTTTGTTGATATTTGTTAACTGAGTTTATACAATATTAATCAAGAAACCATATAGTAGGATTAGTAAGAACTAGCAGTTGAACTCTACCTTGTTGATGCTGTTGTTTTTCTTCTTCTTCTTCTTTTGGGGAAATTGGTCTGAGCTGGTAACTAACTGAGTATGACTATTGTTTGTTTAATTCACTAAATTAATTCAATCAGGATGTGTATAGTAGATGAATATTGCTCAACTTAACATGCTTAGCTATATAAAGAATACAACATACATTATTTAACCCTTCAGTGTTTGATAGCAATTCGTTGCTTATGCCATGTTCCCTAGTTTCAGTAGGAGTAGTCGATTTTGTATGCTTGGTGGTTACTCTTTAAACAGTGTATAGATGAAAAAAGGATAAAAGCAATTAAATTTTCCTTTGCCATATGAGTCATGTGCCTTATCTTAAAGCCAGAAAGTACTCAACTAGAAAGACCGTTTCTTCCTTTTACTAGTTTGAGGATGAGATGATATTTTGCATTTAACAAATGGCAGGAGATGGCTACTATGTGAATTATGGTTCGTCTAGAATCTTACTTGTTTTGATATTTAATTATGACAACAGCAATGCTGGTTTTCGGTTTCACATTCAGAGCACTTTCAACGACCGCAGGATTATCTAATTAATAATATAGCATTTCATAATGCTTGGATTACTTGATTTATATCGAATACTCGTACGATAAGCATATACAGTTGGCATTGCGTAATAATCACCCATTTTGAATTCTGTTCAATCTTCCAATTAGTTAAGATTACAGCTTGCAAAAATCATGCTCTTTAGTACTGTATTGATAATAAAATAAAAGGTTAGCAAACTACTACTTCTTACGTTAATGTTGAATTCTCTCCCCTTTTCATTGCTCTGTTCCTGGCTTCTTCCACTGTGCCAAATTAAAATATAGAAATTATGTAACGTGCAATATAATCATTGATTACATGTTGAGTTCCTTTGCATTAAAGTGGAAGATAAAAATTATAGTTGTGGGAATTTTGTAGCAAGAACCAAGTGACTTTATTAGTTTTATATCTGGTTTGTGAGTTACCTTGCTAGTCGTGAGTATATACCAGGTTTTTTTTCTATTCTATTTTAATTTTATTCTTTCCTGATGCAAAAAAGAGATGGGATTTTCTAGTTTGGTGCCAAATCCAAACTCAGAAGCCGTGCCTTCCTAATGTTTGTATACCTCTGTATTCCATGGGTTATAAAATTTGTTTATGCATCTTAATACCATGTTCATAATCTTTTTTCTTATTTTTATTTTTTACTTTTATTGTGTTGTCATACTGGTAAAAACTGATGCATTGACTACTAATATGGCAGTTGTCCAATGTTTTCATTGAACAATTGTACAATGTTTTCATTACTATTCCATATTATCTTCTTTGGACAAATAATTTGAAGTTTACAGGTTTTTACTAGTCATATATTACAAGGAATTACTTGTTAATATGTTCTACAATTGTTTCAGTTTGTTTAATTCTACCCAGTAGGAAAAGAATTATCTTTTCATCCACACATGTAAGCATTTTTGAGTAACTATCTAATGGTCATTTCTCTAGTTAGCAAAACAACATCTGCCAAATCCATTCTTCAAAAATGACTTGTTTTATGAATCAACTAAACATTGTGCTAAAATCTAGAGTGTTTTTAAAATTAAATAAGTGGTCTAAAATATTTAACATCCATGTATTCAGTGATTTTCCAACATTGGGTAAAGCATGGTCAGATATTCTCATGTGGTTCTTTGCAAATTTTGAGAACAAGCTTTTTTTGTGTTATTTTGCGACGCAGCGTAATTTTTCCTCTTTAAACACTTTGTAGAGATAGGAATTGTTTGATAAATCCGGTCCTTTAACTTTAAAACTTAAACATTAAAATCTCACTATCATTTTCCTTCAGAGAATGGGAAGATACATAGTTTCAATTTTATTATTATCATGCTTAGTCTCCTTCTTGAACTGGTTTCAACTTTGTTTTTTTTCCCTAGTCAATGACTTTAGAGTTGTGAAAATTTGATATTTATAGATGCAACTATTTGAGTGAATGTTGCTGTGTTGAGTAGTTCCCTGCCTGGAGTTCCCAGCCATTGTTCATTGCAATATCAAGTCTACAAATATCTCGCTCAACAATGAATATGTGGCCAAAATTGTAGATTTTGGAATTTCAAAAATGTCCACTGATTCGAAGTATAGTTGTTTTGTCGATACACATGGATACATGGCTCCTGGTATATTGTAGATGTTTGATCTCATATTTGAAGTCCTACGAGTTAACGTAATTGTTTGACTATCTGTTGTGCTTTCACTTGTGTAGGCATAAGACTTTTGAAGAGAGCAAATTTGGACTTGATGATGCTAGCTTTCACTTGTGTCTGCAACAAAGAATTATGGGTAATCAAACGTTTTGTTAGCACTAGTTAGATATAACATTTATTAGTATCTGATGTGTAAATTTGTATACAAATGGTTATTGTATGTGAGTTAGGTCATTTTGTCGAAAAACTATTGTATTGGAATGGTTATGGATATTTTATTTGATTATATGGTTAATGTGTTTTTTAACTTATTTGAATATGATGATTATGTGAGTGATTGTTGATTAATAGAACCAAAACAGACCATTAACAGGAAATAATAGCATGAAAAAATGGTGTAAAATAATAAACAACTTTTAGTAGCGTTTCAAAAACGCTACCGAAATATATATAGTGGCGTTGAGTAAATGCAACCGTAAAACAGGGGTAAAGTTGGAAATTCTATTAGTAGCGCCAAAAAATCTTTTGGTGGTGTTTTTTAAACGCTACAAAAAGATTTATGGTTGCGTTTGAAAAACGCTGCCAAAAATGCATTTATAGTGGCGTTAAAATAAATGCAACAAAAAATCATGGATTTTTAGTGGCATGTTTTCTCGTAACGTGTATCAAAACGCCACCAAAAGTTTTTGTACCGTTTTTTGAGCGCTACAAAAAATAAAATTTCTTGTAGTGATCTCTGCGGTATATTCATTTCTGTGTTTTGAAGTCTGGTACACAGAGGAGTCCGCGAAACCGGTAATCGTATTAGTACCGGATCCATGACCTTTTGTTCCTTTTGTGTTTCAAACGTTTACCGTGTCCCCAAGCAAAAATAATTAATTGCTTTAAATCCTCAGCTGAATCTAAGGATGTGACCGTTGAAATTTTCTTCATTGTTTATAGCTCTCTGGCCCACGTCTCTCAATTCTTTTGTACCGTTCGAAATATACTAATTAATACTGTAGCTTTATATATATTTTGCTTTACCTTTGACCATTCACTGTCCTCACCTTACTGAAGCTTGCTCGAATTCCCGTCTCATGTCATCTTCTTCATTTTTTTTCCGAGATCGACTCATCCTCTCCTCCTTCTCACTGAACCCGCCACCACCTGATCGAACGCACTCGACCCAAGCTCTGCCTGCTACCCACCCCGCAAGCCTCCATCTCAACCGAGTCTGTCTATATAACCCATCCTCGTCAGCTTATTCACGCGGCAACCGATCTTCCATCACCTGAGTAACGCGTCAGGCTTCACTACCCTCTCTGCTTTCTTGTAATAGCTATATATATACAGGTGATGTTTATATATTGTGTCCTTTGTCTCTGATTTGCTTGGGGAACTTTAAATCTATATGTGTGTGTGTGTGTGTGTATTTATACTTGAGTTTTATAAAGTTTGTATCTTTTTATAAATTAGTATATGATCGGTTTGTATATGAAAGCATTTGGTTATGTATATATAGTTCATATACCTGGGTACATAAGTTATGATTCATTATATATATATATATATATATATAAATTTTCCCTTAATACAGTTTATATATAAGTATGTATATATATATATAGTTTTGTATGTTATCCTCTGTGTTTATATTAAAACCAAAAAAAAATTAAAAAAAAGTTATATAAAGTACTAATATATATTGATCCATATGTATGTTTTACTAACTGTTGACAATGTGAAATGTATATATATATATACGTTTTATTTTTTTTTGCTTTTGATAGTTTACTTGTATTATAGTATATAGTTACAGTGCATTATTATATGATAAAGGTAATATATACTATATTTTAAAAGCCTAGTATATGGTCATATTTAAATAGTTATAGGATTTTTCTTTTGGTTTAGGTACTATTTTTGTATATATAATATTATATCTAAAAGTGTGAAGCTATATTTGCTGCTATTGTATATGTTTGTTTGCATATGCGTATACAAGTGCACAGGTCAAGTAGTTATATATATATATATATATATATCATATGTTATCTATTTATGTGTTGAAATGTTGCTTACTGTCTTTCTTTTATAACAATAGTGATTTTTGAAAAGTATGGGTTTTGGGTTTTATATATATTTACTGTAAAAGTAATTTTCACACTTATGTAAAATATAATTTTCACAAATATATCATATTTTACTATACTGTACTATATATTATATATATTTGATGTATTGATTTTAAATTGTAAGCCCTGTTTATATATATATATATATATATATATATATAGGTTTGTTTATATAAATTATATATATATAAATATGTTTACGGTTTTAAGATTTTAGTTATGAATCATATATTGAATTTTGGTTTATGCAAATCTAGTTATTATATGTTGTATAGCATATATATAAAAATGTTAATAGCATAAGTTATGTTCATATATGTTACGCTATTTTAATGTATATACTATGTAAACTTGGTGCGTGTTTATATGTATGAAAGGTTATATATATATATATATATATATATATATATATATTAGTTCTAGGTATTAGTCTATATAAAGTATTGCTTTCAATTTTAATAACGTGATGTGTTTTGATAACTATAATATATAATAACGTGACGTGTTTAAGTGCTTTATGCATGTTATATTAATTATATGGTGTGGTGTCTGCATTTGTATATTGGTTTTAAGTAAGGTTTTATAAAAAGAATACATGAATTTCAAATGGTTTGAACTGAAGTGATTTTGTTATTATAAGTATGAATCTTATTTATTATTTTATTTTTTTATTATTTTATTTTTTTTATATTTTATTTTTTGTCTTAGATCAAAAATATTTATTTTTATGAAATAACAAATATTTCTGTATATATATATATATATATATATCAAACTGATTATGATTCAGTTCTTCAATTCTTGATTATCAGCTTCATTCGTCGATTCGAGTTCAATCTTGGACTGTTTTGGAATTCGTGCTTGGATTCGTAACTTATCTCATTTCTTCTTCAAATCCATCTTAGCCTCGAAAGGTGAGCAATCACTCACGATTAACGTTCTTTTATTTATTAAATTTGATTTCAATTGAAACGAAAATTGAAATATGTTGTTGTTAGTTATTTACATTGCTATATATATGTCATTATCTGTAACTGTTCACCTGTGACATCTGACACCATTATCTGTTATTTATATTGATGATATATACCTGTTATGTTATTATTATCATATCTGTTATCACTCTGCAAGTTCCCTGTTAGTATAGAATTCACTATGGGTTGAAATGATACATACCTGAACGATCTGTAGAATAGGAGAAAATCGTTATAGGTTGAAATGATAAACCTAAGCGATTTTCATTTAATTGAATTTGGGATTGCGGGTTGAAAAGATATATACCCGTATATATATTTAAATTACGGATTGAAATGATAAATATCTGTATCACTTAACCATAGGATAGAAAATTATATACAGGCACCGTTGGTCTATATATAAATATTTTGAAAATGATTTCTATGGTTTTGGAGGAGAAATATATGGTTTTAATAAATATTGATTTTTAAAAATGAAGTTAATAAAAATATGTTTAAGTATTATTTAAATATATTTTCGAATATAGAGTTTGTAATGATTTGGGTTGTAAAGGTAAATTTGAAATTGATTCGAAATTATATTTGTTTAAGAATTATATTTAAATAAGTTTGATTTGAAATTTTTAAAATTTGAATTTTAAAGATATGTTTATAACTTGAATGTGATAAAAAGTGACTTAAATGAATATTTCAAACTTATATAAATTTAAATGGGATATTTTATTTATTTAAATTTGTAAATTAAGGTTGCATTTAGATGGTTATTGAAATGATTAAGTAAATATTTCAAAACTAAATATAAGTAAAGTGAATTTGATATATATATATGAAATTATCGAATTTAGTTTTGAAAATGTTGGATATATTAACTTTGAAATATATTGATATTTAATGGTTTATTTTGGGTTTCAAATCTGTATTTGAAATCGATATAATTTGAAATGATTTATTGAGAAATTATATCGAGTTGAAATTGATGATTTGAGATTTGATTAAATTTGAATTTTGGAATTCGAGTTGATTTGAATCGATTTGTGAAATTTGAGGAAGCTATTTTTTTATACAAAGTGTTAGCACCAAAATTGGTCACTAACCTCGTTCAGAAAGATTGTGTAAAGATATAAGTGATGAAATCAAATTAAACAGAGAAGACAATGCTAATTTAAATGCAGAAAGTAAGAACACCAAATTTATAGTGGTTCAGCGTAATTGCCTACGTCCACTTTGTTCAACTTTATTGATTTCCTTTATGGTTGATTACAAATACAATTCGTGAATCAAATGCTTAAGTGAAGTTGTTGAGTAGAGAAGATGAGTCTTGAAAATGGCAGAGTCTCCCCGGTGTTTTCTCTCCAAAAAAGGATCCATTTCACTGTGACCCTGCCCCTCTATTTATAGGCAAAGATGGGCTGGACTTCCCAAGTGGGCTGATTGCCGAACGCTCCAGCCCGAGTACAGTGGTCGCAGTATGCCGAGCAAGGTTCGCCGAACGCTCTGCGCCGAACCATCCCTTCTATGCCGAACGGTATGTTGGTTAGTTGTGCTGAATGTCTCCTGGATGTCGAGTATTACGCCGAACACCATGGGATGCCGAGTACTCTTGTATGCCGAGTACCCTGTTATGCCGAGCAGTCTTGATGCCGAGTACACTGTTATGCCGAGCAGTCTTGATGCCGAGTACTCTAGTATGCCGAGCAGTCTTGATGCCGAGTACTCTGGTACGCCGAACAGTCTCGATGCCGGACACTAATGGATGCCGAGTACTATGCCGAGCACACTTGTCGCCGAGCACTCATGGATGTCAGTTGCCTCGCCGAACACTCCTGGATGGCCAGTGCTTCGCCGAACACTCCTTGATGCCAATCGTTCTCTGATGCCGAGCAATTATTGCCGAGTACTAGTTGCCTGGTCAAATCCCCAGGAAACACTTGCCCCCCAAAGTGTATTGCGTGGCCGAACGTGGTGCGCTTTGAATCTGATACAATCTACCTCGGAGGTACCTTCTCGAGAATGCTAGCGAAGGAGGTGCAAGACGAACGAGATGTAGACGCCGAACGATACGCTCGAAGCCGAACGTACCTCGTGTGCCGAACGTCACACTGCTACGATGCCGAACCCTTCGGTGTTGACCGGTTCTACCGGGTATAGCCTCTTCAACTTCTACCTCCCTCTATATAACCAGGTCCTCACCGTCTCTCTTCCCTTTACGCCTTCTCTTCAGCCATTCCTTAGAGACTTTCAACTCTTCCCATCCTACCAGATATAAAGCCTTTATAATCCATTCTCAACTTCGATCGTCGAATTAGGTATCCTTCCTCTAACAATTGCACTACTTCCATTTTAGGTTCATCGTGGTTTGCATTGGGGATAGCTCCTCCATGCCGAACGATAGAAGGGTAGATGGGGTGTTGAACGGCGTAGTCTTTGCCGGGCGATCCGTTTCTGTCGTTCGGTGTGGATGGAGAAGGTGTAGGGTAGAGTTGAAATCGTGGTGGAGCTTCACTTTTAGCTGAACGATGACATTAGCCGAACAATACGATTGATACGCCGAACACTAACTTTAGCCGAACAATATAATTGACATGCCGAACAATGACTTTAGCCGAACAACATATTTGACATGCCGAACAATGACTCTAGCCGAACAGTATAACTGACATGCCGAACGATGACTCTAGCCGAACAGTATAACTGACATGCCGAACAATGACTTTAGCCGAACAACATATTTGACATGCCGAACAATGACTTTAACCGAACAACATAACTGACATGCCGAACGATAACTCTAGCCGAACAGTATAACTGACATGCCGAACACTGACTTCAGCCGAACAACCCTTAGGTCGAACCATTACCTTAGTCAAACAAAGCAATTGCCGGACAATTCTTGGGCCGGATAATGTCTTTAGCCGGTCAATACAAATGCCGAACAGGATAGGTGTCTAACTACATTTTAAGCCGGTCACTTTAGAAATCATATGTCTTTTGAATCTGGGACTGTAATCTCCTCAAGGCGAGCTTTCTGAGACGGTCAGCGATGACGGTCTTCGAAGGCGATGATTCGAAGCTAAATATTACATCTTTAGAACCTTTAGATTCTTATTGCCTGCACACAATTGCTTGCACTAGTTCACACACCACACGGGGGGGAAAAATCGTGTTGCTAATTCTAACGTTCAACGTTTTTTAAGTATAGCTCTCTCAAGCATTTAGCCAGGTTCATTATTTATTCGGGATGTCGAGAAAATCTAGTTCTGCCACCATATCTGACAGGCCTGGGCCGTCAGCAAGGCAAGGAGCCGCAGATGCTTCCAACCCGTCAATCTCTCCCGCTCATAACTTGGCGCCCGATGCTCTGGAGTCAACCATCTTACTGGACAATCCGATCGATTCTCAAGCCTCGAAGATCAACGAGGCCGCTCTGCGATGGATATGTTCCATTCACGGGATTCCCTTTGCTGACGTGTTAGTTCCTTCGAGACACGACCGCCCTCATCTGCCCCCAGTCGGGTACACAGCCTGCAACAAGTTCATGTGTTGGATGGGCAGCGTGCCTCCATTTAACTTATTTCTCCGGGATGTGCTGCAGTATATAGACATTGCTCTGTCGCAGCTGCACCCGAATGGCCATGCGTTCCTATATGGGACTTATTTACTCTTCATGGTCGTCTTCTCCAGACCTCCAACCCCCGGTGATATCCGATACATTTACATGTTCAAGAGACGGAAAGATAGCCCTTCCTTCATGTTCCTCGAGCCATACCACAAGTGCCAGATCTTGACAGGGGCTTGTAGCAAATTCGCCCTGTACAAACAGGAATGGTTCTATGTGCGATGCCCGTCTGGTTTTGCTAGGAGATGGGTTGAAGGCAGTAAGTCTCTCTGTTGAGTCGTTATTCGTATTTAATGGGAGTCATGTTTTTCCTAACTCTTCATTTCATCTTTTCAGGTATTAACCCGCGTCCGGAAGGCCGAGGATATTCTGATGCTGTCGACGCGATTAGAGCTCTTCCGGCCGAGGATCGAGATATTCGAGCTATCATTTCAAATGAATCGCTGTCGGGGTTCGGCTTGCTAGCTCCTGATCGTCGGATCAGCCTTCCAGAAGGTGTTACAATTCCCAAACCTCCATCTGGTAAAGGGAAAAAACTTGCCGGCCCGTCGTCGCGTCGCGCTCCCGACACGCACGAAGAAGGCGAGCGCAAAGAGGATGATGCACCCGAAACTCAGGGCGAGAACGTGGGTCCCGCTTGGAATCCGGCAATCGAAGTTCAGGATATTGAGACGTCGTCCTCCCCTTCGAAGGGAAAGAAAAAGCTGAAATATACGGTCCAGAAGGAGAAAGTTGGTGGCACCTCAAAATCTACGCCTACCCCTCCTGAGAAGGAGGCTTCTTCGCAGCATCTGGAAAGTTCTCTGAGGGGTCTCTCGAACCTCTCTATTCCCGAAGACATACTTAATTACGGGTTCGATGATCCTGAAGCTCTCAAATTCTCCTCGCCCGCTAGAGGCAATGTAGGAGTTCAACTCCCGGCTCAAAGAGACAATACTCTGATTAGCAAAGATAAACGAACGGGTCCATCGGGGGGAACACTTAGGACACACACGCACATGCGCATTCCATAATATACTTCAAGTCTTTTTAATTCGTGAATTCTCCTTAACTCGTTGTTATCTTCCTTCTTTGCAGGTGATATGGGCCGCTCCCACGGACTTGATCGCCTTCAGGGGTCTTCTATATTCCATCACTCCGGACAGGATTCCGGTTCAGGCAGACGCCGGGACCGAGGTGATTATGAAGATAGGGACAATCATCCGCGCGAGTCGTCTCACCGCAAGAAAGCACACTATCAATCTTCCCAGCCCCGCGATCTTCCTCCTACAACTGAGCCGGATAAAGAGAAGTCTTTGCAGAAGGGTTATCAGTCTGACGCTGCTCGAGAACAACATTCCAGTTCATCGAGTACGAGGCAAGTTCGAGAGCCGCGTAAAAGAACGGAATTCTCTAAGCCTCCTCCTCCTGCTCCTGCCGTGGACCCAACTGTTGCGGAAAAAATGGTCGACCTTAAGGCCAAGTTTCCGAAAATTTGTTTTGACGGTTTGAAATTCCTCCCGGCCATCCATCACATTCCTGGGCACGTGAAGCAAAGTGCCATTGCCTGCAACAATGACGTCTATGTTCAACATGACGCATTCATGCACTTGGTGGAGAAGATCTCAGAAGTATCTGTCGAGCGTCAACACGAGATTGACCGTCTGAATCTGGAGGCTGACAGCGATAAGAAAATCATCAAACTCCAAGACGAAGAACTCGCCTCTTATAAGTCAAAGCTAGAATCCGCTGAACAAGGTGCAAAAGATACTGCTGAGGCAGTTACTCGCTTAGAGGTGGCTCACAAAAAGGAGCTTGATGAAGCAGTTCAGCGCAGCGGCGCCCTTGCCCTAGAAAAAGACTCTGTCCAAAAAGAAAGGGATGCGCTCGCTACTCAAGTCAAAGAGCTGAAAGAACAACTCTCCAAGGAGAAAGAAGACAAAATAGCCGCTCAGGAAGAATCACAGCGGTATTGTGATGAGATTGTTGCTACCCGACTCCTGAAGGCAAAGCTCGACGGTGAACTTGCCGGGGTCGAGAAAATGAAGGATGAGGCCTGTGAGGAGGGCAAAAGAATGGCTGTGGAGGAGCTTGATTCTCGCCTTGAGGCGGCCGCAGAGGCCGGCAGGGAAGAGGTCAAAAGTATGTTTGACCCGTTGATCGCCGAGTACGGAGCCCGCGTCCTTATGCACCGCGACCTAACATTCTTGGGTGATGGCTACCATGAATCCCTGGCTGAGGCATGGGAAACTCTGATAAAGATCA
Organism: Allium fistulosum; assembly: GCA_030737815.1. Classification (NCBI taxonomy): domain Eukaryota; kingdom Viridiplantae; phylum Streptophyta; class Magnoliopsida; order Asparagales; family Amaryllidaceae; genus Allium; species Allium fistulosum. The sequence goes on along the minus strand of CM060904.1, from coordinate 281,768,410 downwards.
AGAAAGTCGAGTCAGGCTCCGAAGAAATCGACGAGGATGCATTGGTGAAGGAGTTCCTGAGGGGGAATGAGCCATCGGATTTATCCGCAGCATTGGCTCTTTATGGCAAAGGCTCTTCCCCTTCGAAAGAGAAGAATGACGAGGCTGGCCCGTCAAAGGCCGACGCTACTACTCCTCACATCGCCGCTCCTTATGCTGCTCAATCGGCTGGTCGGCCGACGCTTGATCCATTCGAGCAGCATGCCAGTTACGATCCCGAAGATCCCGGGCTCGGCGTTAATGTGCTGTCACCTATTCTGGAGGGTGAAACCCCGCGCGCCACCGATAGTCAACCTGATCCTGGTAGGAGATTCTTATTTCTCTAGAAGTCGAAGAGATCCCGTCATTTTTCAACAGTGGTTATTCATTCTAATGCCCACTTCTTATGTTTTCGTGCAGGTCGTTCTGACGCTGAGCTAACTCCGAGGAGCGATGACGCTAAGGAGGAAGCGGGGAAAACAAGCGACGTTGCTCACGCCGGGGTGACTCCCGGCCCAGACGCTCAAGTGATCGGGGCGCTTGATGATGACAAACTCGATACTTCGTCTCCTGCCGAAGGAAGCGACGAAGTTAAAATCACTGGCGCCTCTGAACATACTTCAGAGATGAGCATGAAGGACCGTCTCGCCGACGAGGAGAAGAGAAAAGTCAAAGTCAAAGTTGAATCCGAAGTCCTGGAACTCACTGACCCGCGGAACAGACCTCTGAAAATCATTCTCCCGGGCAGGTCCAAACCACTAGATGTTCCGTCTCCTACTCCTGACTCCGTCTCTCTAGCAAGCAAAAAGTCCAAGAAAAAACGTGAGGGAGAGGAGTCGTCGGAAACACCCAAGGCAGACAAGAAGAAGAAGTCGAAGAAATGATCGAGGCACTTGTTCAACAAGTTTTTGCTTAAGTTTGTAATTGTTTCTATTTTCCATAACCTGTAGTTTGTATAGGCCCGAATTTTGTAGGAGTGATCTTGTATCCCCATTTTGGACTTATCGAATAAAATTTTAGTTTCTTCTTGTTTGAATGATTCTCTTGTCTTTATTTGGTTTGCTGACACTGTGCTCCGAGGACTCGGAGACTTGAGACTGTTCATACTCTAGTCCGCGCTCTGGGGACTTAGAGTACTCCACTCCGCACTCTGGGGATTCGGAGATTAGAAATCGTTCAGACTCTAGTCCGCGCTCTGGGGACTTAGAGTACTCCACTCCGCACTCTGGGGATTCGGAGACTTGAGACTGTTCATACTCTAGTCCGCGCTCTGGGGACTTAGAGTACTCCACTCCGCACTCTGGGGATTCGGAGATTGGAAATCGTTCAGACTCTAGTCCGCGCTCTGGGGACTTAGAGTACTCCACTCCGCACTCTGGGGATTCGGAGACTTGAGACTGTTCATACTCTAGTCCACGCTCTGGGGACTTAGAGTACTCCGCTCCGCACTCTGGGGATTCGGAGATTGGAAGTCGTTTATACTCTAGTCCGCGCTCTGGGGACTTAGAGTACTCCGCTCCGCACTCTGGGGATTCGGAGATTGGAAGTCGTTTATACTCTAGTCCGCACTCTGGGGACTTAGAGTACTCCGCTCCGCACTCTGGGGATTCGGAGATTGGAAGTCGTTTATACTCTAGTCCGCGCTCTGGGGACTTAGAGTACTCCGCTCCGCACTCTGGGGATTCGGAGATTGGAAGTCGTTTATACTCTAGTCCGCGCTCTGGGGACTTAGAGTACTCCGCTCCGCACTCTGGGGATTCGGAGATTGGAAGTTGTTTATACTCTAGTCCGCGCTCTAGGGACTTAGAGTACTCCGCTCCGCACTCTGGGGATTCGGAGATTGGAAGTCGTTCGTACGAGTCTGTACGTCGCGCAGAATAATGTAATTTATCATCCAATTAAGAGATATAGAAACTTCATAGAAAATGTGGCTTCAAGCCTTTATTAATGAAAATCAACTAAATTGCTCGATTACAACTTCAAAAGGAAACTAAGTCATTATTGAATGGAAACATGCAGAAAACAATAGTGCCTATAACAAGAAAGGGAAACATGCTAAATGTAATAGTGCCACAAATGTTCACTGTTCCATGCTCGGGGGAGTGTCGCGCCATCAACGGTCGCTAGCTTGAATGTTCCTTCTCCAAGCTTCCGTTCAATGGCGTATGGACCTTCCCAGCTGGGATTCATGCGTGATGGTACCGGGAAGACTCGTTTCAGAACGAGATCTCCCACATCAAAGATTCTTGGGCGGACTCTGCCGTCATAGTAACGCTTGACTCGATGTCTATGCGCCGCCGCCCTTAATTCAGCTTCTTCCCGCTTTTCATCGATGCAGTCCAGTGATTCCAGCAAGAGGTTTTGGTTTGTCTTGGGATCGTAGTATGTCACTCGGTGCGATGGAACTTCAAGTTCCACGGGTATAACGGCTTCAGAGCCGTATGCCAAGGCGGACGGAGTGTGGCCGGTTGCGGACTTGTGGGTAGTTCTATACGCCCATAATGCTGTCGGGAGTTCATCTACCCATTTGCCTCCAACCTTCTCCAGACGCTTCTTTAGTATGGACTTGATTATTTTGTTAACGGCCTCGACTTGTCCGTTAGCTTTTGGGTGTGCAACGGCGGCGAACTTTTTCTCGATGCCGTACTTTAAACAGAACTCTTTGAACTCTCTACTTTCGAATTGCGTTCCGTTGTCTGTAATGATGGTGCGTGGAAGGCCAAAGCGGCATATAACGTTTCGGACAACGAAGTTAATGACCTTCTTAGAGGTGATAGTGGCCAAAGGTTCTGCCTCAGCCCATTTCGTGAAATAGTCGACTGCAACTATTGCGTATTTCGCACCACCTTTGGATAGAGGCAAAGAGCCGATTATGTCGATTCCCTAGATCGCAAATGGCCAAGGACTGATCATTTGTGTGAGTTCCGTTGACGGAGCCCTCGGGATTTTTGCATATCTTTGACACTTGTCGCATTTTCTTGCGTAGTCCGCGGCATCCCGGTTTACGGTGGGCCAGTAATACCCATAGCGGAGGATCTTCTTTGCTAGCGTTTGCCCCCCAGTAAGGTCGCCGCATTCCCCTTCGTGGACTTCCCTCAAGACTCGCTTTGTTTCATCATGAGCGATGCACCGTAGCAATGGGACTGAGAATCCTTTCCGGTACATGGATCCATCTTGCATTACGTACCGCGCAGCCTTTCGAAGGACCTGTCGTCTTTCGCTTCTTTTTTCTGGTAAAGCCCCGGTTGTCAGGTACAGTTTGAATGGGGTTATCCACGAGTCCTTCTCGATCTCTGTTTCCAACACGCGATCGATTTTCATCTCGTCCACACTCGGGGCATGCAAGACTTCAACGGGATACAATCCCATTTGTTGAACATCGTAGGTACTTGCGAACTTAGCCAACAAGTCGGCTTCTTTGTTTTGTTCTCGCGGGATATGTGAAATGTCATAACGCTCAAGATTTGATAGTAGTTCCTGGACCTGAACGAGGTACGGAGCAAGCTTTCGTCCTTTTGCTTGGTAGTCTCCTCGTACTTGGTAAACCACTAACTGCGAGTCACAAAAGATTTCGACTGATTCGATCCCGAGTTCTTTGATGAGCTTCAAGCCAGCGATCAGTGCTTCATATTCAGCTTCGTTGTTCGTAGCCGGGAAATCGAGCTTTAGGGCATAACAGATTGATCGGTTTTCCGAAGTTATAAGAACTATGCCCGTGCCGGAGCAACGGTCGTTTGATGCACCGTCAGTGTATAATTTCCATCGAATGGGGGGAATGATGTCGTGATCGTCCGGTTTGATGGGTATGGTAAATTCGGCGATGAAGTCTGCTAACGCTTGCCCTCGGATGGCTCTCCGTGGTAAGTACGCGATATCGAATTGGCTCAACTCGATGTTCCATTTTAGCAATCTTCCAGAAGTTTCCGGTCGCTGAAGTACCTGCCTCAGGGGTTGATCGGTATAAACACCGATTGAATGCGCTTGAAAGTATGGGCGCAGCTTGCGTGATGCAATCACCAAGCAATAAGCCAATTTCTCGATTTTAGGGTAATTCTTCTCTGCCCCCGTTAAACGCTTGCTAACATAATATACCGGCTTCTGGACTCGATCCTCCTCACGAACCAAAGCTGCGCTTATCGCATGAGGGGATATAGCCAAGTAAACGTACAGCATCTCATGGTCAACTGGTTTAGATAGCATTGGTGGGCTCTCCAGATGCCTTACCAGGTTCTGGAAAGCTTCCTCGTAGCTAGACGTCCATTCAAAATTCCTCTTTCCTTTCTTTATTATGTCAAAGAACGGGATGCACTTGTCAGTTGCCTTGGATATAAATCGACTCAGCGTAGCTACTTTTCCGTTCAAGCTCTGTACCTGCTTTATAGTCCTGGGCGCTTGTACATCTCGAATGGCTTGGATTTTTTCTGGGTTGGCTTCGATTCCCCTAGCGTTGACGATGAATCCTAAAAACTTCCCTGATGCAACGCCGAAAGAACACTTCAGCGGGTTGATCTTCATTCCATAGAACCTGAGTATGTTAAACATTTCAGCTAAGTCTTGAATGTGGTCGTTTGACCGCCGTGACTTCACGAGCATGTCATCCACATAGACTTCCATGGTTTTGCCCAACTGGTCCTTGAACATTCGATTCACCAGACGTTGGTAAGTTGCTCCAGCATTCTTTAATCCAAAGGGCATCACTACATAGCAATACAGCCCGACATTTGTAACGAAGCTGGTGTGTTCTTGGTCTGGAATATGCATTGGGATTTGGTTGTATCCCGAGTACGCATCCATGAATGACAATAATTCGTGTCCTGCTGTGGAATCGACCAACTGATCGATCCTAGGCAACGGGAAACTGTCCTTAGGGCATGCTTTGTTCAAGTCGGAATAATCTATGCAAGTCCTCCATTTCCCATTCGCCTTCTTTACTAGCACGGGGTTGGAGACCCACTCCGGGTAGAGGGCGTCGCGGACGAACCCATTTGCTTTGAGTTTGTCCACCTCCTCTCCAAGAGCGGCGGATCTCTCTGGATTCATTCCTCTCCTTTTTTGCTTGACTGGGACGTATTTCGGGTCTATGTTCAACATATGACTCGTGATGGCGGGAGAAATCCCACACATATCAGAATGCGTCCAGGCAAAAACATCAAGGTTTGCCCGGAGGAAGTCGCTAAGGTCTTCAGTCATTGCGGGGCCTAACTGTGATCCGATCTTCAGTATTCGCGAAGGGTCGTCACGGCTAACTGAAATGTCAATTGTTAATTCAGCCGGTGCCGCCTTCTCTTCCCTGGGTTTTTCATCGTCGTCTCTCGGATCTATATCTCCGTAGATCCGAGAACTATGCCCGAGCCAGGGCTCGGGCACTACTTGTCAATTATTCGTATTGAGGATGCGGACGGGATTGTCCGCAACCTTTCCTTTCTCCCTCCGGTGGGCCTCTCGGAGCTCGGCCACATAACAAGAACGACCAGCTACTTGGTCACCGTGAACAATGCCTACTCCTTTGTCAGTCGGAAACTTCAAAGTCAAGCACCACAGGGCTAGTGCCGCCCTAAATTCAGCCAGGGCCGGCCGACCCAAGAAAACATTATATGGAGAGTCCACATCCAAAACTACAAAGGGTAGAATTCGTACCCTCCGACGCTCGCCTTGTCCCAGTTCAACTGGTAACTCGACATATCCTACTGCATCAGTCGCAGCGCCGTTAAAGCCGTGGATACGAGCTTTGGATGGTTTCAAGTCTTTTGTCTCTAGCTTCATCTGATCATAGGCCTTCTTGAAGATGATGTTGACTGAACTTCCACAATCAATCAAAATTCTTTTTACATATGCTGGTCCGATCGTTGCAGATATGACCATGGGATCGATGGTCGGAGCCTCTACCTGATCAGCGTCTCTGCTCCTGAACACAATATCGTCTGTCATCACGCGCTGCTGCTTAGCAGGGGCCCCGTCCTCTACGTTCGAACAGCACTCAAAATCTGCATGCTTCAAGGAGCTTGCATATCGTTCCATCTCTTGCCAGTTCTTATCTGCGGGATGAGGTCCGCCGATAATTGTATTTATGACCAGTCTTCCAACAGTCCGAGCAGGCTCCTCAGGATGACGTGGAGCTGGTGCACGACCTGGGTTGGACGTTCCCTGTCCTCCTTCCTGTGGATCCTTTACAAATTCTTGCAACTTCTTTTGCCTGATCAATTTCTCGATAGCGTCATGCAGGTGTCTGCATTCTTCCGTGTTGTGTCCATAAGTTTCATGGAAGCGGCAGTATTTCCCAGTCCGTTTCTGTTCTTCAGTTGATTCTTTTGGACGTGGTTTTCTGTATTGAAAAGTATTGCATGTGGATAGGTAAATGTTCTCAAGTGGGGCGTTTAGCGGAGTGTACTCGCTGTAGCTTGGAATTCTCGACTTCCACTTTCCCGCTTCTTTCCTCTTTCCTTGACCTCTTCCTCCGGACTCTTTGGGCTGCACAGGCTTACTCTGGACATTGACTTGGACCTTTCCCGAATTGTCTCTAGATTGCTTCACAGCAATGTTGCTCTTAATTGACTCTTGGGCAGGTCCCGGTGCCTTGTCTCGTCGTACCCACCTAGCTTCCTCTCTTCTTATGAACTGGTGTGCCTTGGAGTAGAAACGCTCTAGCGTAGCCGGAGGTTTTCCTGCCAGCCAATCTCCGAATTCAGAATCCGGATCTACACCTCTCATTACAGCCATTAGAATTGCATGGTCGTTGGGATTACTGACTTCAGTTGCCGCAACGTGGAATCTTTGTAAGTACTCCTTCAGCGACTCTCCGGGATTTTGGATTACACTTGACAGAGACATCACATCCTTCGGGCGTGTAGTGTGTATTCTGAATTGCTCAATAAACTTCTTTGCCAACTCCTCGAAATTTGATACGGATCGCGGAGGAAGTCGGGTGAACCACATAGTAGCGATCCCAGATAGAGTAATCGGAAAGCACCTACACTTGGTGGCATCATTTGCTCTGGCTGAATCCATCATCCATTCATACCTCATTACATGTTGTCTGGGGTCAGTCTTTCCTTCGTATGCAGGAATGGTTGGCATGCTAAACTTCTTGGGGTACGCCGCTTGCAGCACAACATCTGTGAACGGAGTATGACTTCTTGACACTCCCCAGTCGTCATTTGATAAGCCCTGATTTTCTTTCATCAGTTGCCTGATCATGGCTGTCAGATCGGGGGTCTGTATGGAAGCTGGGAGGTTGGAGTCAGTTCTACGCGCCTGTCCATGTTGATGCCTCCTTTCCTGGCGATCTGCCAATCGTGCGTTGTGAGGTTCAACATTGTTAACATTTTGATGATCTGGAGCTCCATCCTCCATCTGTACTCCGGTTCGGAAGCTTCCAGTTCTGGCTTGGTCGCGGTCTCCTGCTGTTCGAACAGCAGCATCTGCCCTTGCTGCTTCAGTCTTACGGCGTCTACGCCTGGGTGGTTCATCAGAAGAAGTTGAGCTTTCAGAAGAGGAATAAGCAGCTGGATTGCCCCCAGCATTCTGTTGCTGCTGTTGAGTGAGTTGTGCCATCAGGTTGGCATTAGCTTGCATCTGTTCTCCCAGTTGTCTCCTGCTTTCCCTAAGTTCTCTCATCAAGTCGTTGAACTCCACTCTGGTGACAACTGGAGTCTGTTCTTGATCGGCAATCCCTACACTCGGGATCGCTGGTTGATTGCTAGGTCCTGCTTGTTGCACGCTAGCAGTCTCTCGGGCATCCGCATTAAGAGAAGCTGACCTGGTACGTGGTCTTGCCATTGTAGAGTTATTGGTATGAACTCTGAGTAGAATCAACGGATGTCCTATCAGTAAGTTGGATCTTCTTTGGGGGATTTGTTCAATCCAGTAGCTTCAAAGCAGATCCTTGAGGTCTGTGAATTCGATTCTCAGTGAAAGCACCAAAGTGTTAGCACCAAAATTGGTCACTAACCTCGTTCAGAAAGATTGTGTAAAGATATAAGTGATGAAATCAAATTAAACAGAGAAGACAATGCTAATTTAAATGCAGAAAGTAAGAGCACCAAATTTATAGTGGTTCAGCGTAATTGCCTACGTCCACTTTGTTCAACTTTATTGATTTCCTTTATGGTTGATTACAAATACAATTCGTGAATCAAATGCTTAAGTGAAGTTGTTGAGTAGAGAAGATGAGTCTTGAAAATGGCAGTCTCCCCGGTGTTTTCTCTCCAAAAAAGGATCCATTTCACTGTGACCCTGCCCCTCTATTTATAGGCAAAGATGGGCTGGACTTCCCAAGTGGGCTGATTGCCGAACGCTCCAGCCCGAGTACAGTGGTCGCAGTATGCCGAGCAAGGTTCGCCGAACGCTCTGCGCCGAACCATCCCTTCTATGCCGAACGGTATGTTGGTTAGTTGTGCTGAATGTCTCCTGGATGTCGAGTATTACGCCGAACACCATGGGATGCCGAGTACTCTTGTATGCCGAGTACCCTGTTATGCCGAGCAGTCTTGATGCCGAGTACACTGTTATGCCGAGCAGTCTTGATGCCGAGTACTCTAGTATGCCGAGCAGTCTTGATGCCGAGTACTCTGGTACGCCGAACAGTCTCGATGCCGGACACTAATGGATGCCGAGTACTATGCCGAGCACACTTGTCGCCGAGCACTCATGGATGTCAGTTGCCTCGCCGAACACTCCTGGATGGCCAGTGCTTCGCCGAACACTCCTTGATGCCAATCGTTCTCTGATGCCGAGCAATTATTGCCGAGTACTAGTTGCCTGGTCAAATCCCCAGGAAACACAAAGTATTTTTAAACTACATCTAAAACTATTTATATTTTACTTTATAAATTATTTTAATATAAACCATTTTAATATAAATCATTTTCAATATAAATTATTTTATTATAAACTATTTTAACTTATAACTATTTTATATAAACTATTTTTATTTTATAAACCATTTTATTTTACATACTATTATTAATATCTAAATTGTTTGAAGGAAAGTGTTATGATTTCAAAGGGTTATGATTTCCAAAGTTATGAATTTCAAAGTATTATGATTTCGAAAGTATTATTATTTCAAATTGTTTTGGTTTCGAAAGTATTATATCTTTGAAAGTACTATGATTTTGGAAGTGGATATTTTTGAAATGGGAAGGATATCGTATTGATATGGATTTTGAAATGGAAATGATATTTTGGTTTTGAAGTATAAACTATTTTGAAATGACCACGGTGTTATAATAACGATTGGTTGTTAAAGAGATCGGGATCAGATATGGGCATACTCTCTGTCGATACTGAAAACCACTTTGACAACTGTGTACGCGGTGGAGTTTCCAGAATGAAGTAGGATGGTGGCGACGATCCTAAGGTATATACGTGGACCCAACTCCCGTGAGTTGGCATAAGGTGGCTAAAACAGGAGCGATCTCGGGCCAATGAGGTAGCACCTCTTATCGGACACACTTCTTCGATACCATTCTATTACTTTGTGATTGTTTGGGTGCACTCCTTGATTTGGGAGTGTTGTTCAAGGTGGAGCGGTAGTGGCTGCTATGTGTTTCCATCAGTCCGTGTGCGTAATTGGTATATCTACCCTGGCATTGCCTTGTGTGCCGTGTCACCTACCATATCGAGCTTTACTACGAGTTTCTATTTGTGTCGTACCTTTGGAGTATCTTCTCGTAGCCTTTCGAGGTATGCAGATACTGTATAGACTATTGGCACTATTATGTGTTAAGGGCTATATGGGTAACCCCTTAGCGCTATTAAAAAGTATGTTTTTTTTATAATAGACATTATTATAATAGCGTATATTACTACGTAGTAGATAGTTTAACGGATCCTTAGAGGATGGTTATCCCAAACATCCTTTGAGTTACTTGTATTTCAGTTGATATTTCACTTGAGTTGGATTTACTGATATAAGAATGTTAATCCTGACTCGAGTGTTTTGTGTTTTGCTTTACGCTCGGGTCAAACTGAGTGATACAGTATTCGAGACTCACCTTTGGAGTTGGAGCTTCTCTTGGAGATCCAGCTATCTATCCTGCTTTCAGTTATTCAGTCGATTCCAGTGATGCATTCAGATCTTGTATTTGATTATTGTATTGAGACATCTATGTACTCGTGACTTTTGTTGTATCTTTTTTAACTCTGTTATATATATAGTAGCTTCATGAACTACTATTCTTTTGTTTCCACTGCATTATTGTTATATTACTCTGTGTCTGTGATCTGTGTATTTTATTTACTATATATGCTGAGTTTTGCCAAATTTTATTTACAATCCATTGTTTTGAATTATTCAAGTCCGGCATGTGTGGATTTATTGTCGATTTGAATGGTCCAAAATACTGGGTCATTACACGGTCGACAGGGAGGTCAATCCAACACCTCACCTGGTCGACTAGCCTGTCGACTTGGGGGTCGACCAGGCAATCGACCTGATGTGGCAGGGGTCGACCCCTTGTCGACCCATTCACGTGGATAGTTGGCCTTGTTTCTTTTAGCTATTTGTAGCACTTTTCCTTCCTTGCTATGATTTTTGTGATCAATTCCTTTGCAATTTGAGATGTTTTTGATGATGGTTATGGGCTATGATATCCATCAATGGGTTAGTCAAGATTTGGAAAAATTTAGAATTTAAAATTTTAATTTAAATTCGAATTGAATTCAAATATCGATTTGGAGTAATTTCTCCGTTTTTCTTCGATTTCAAGCACTATTTCTTATAAATAAATTTTGAGAAAATTTCTAAATAATTTGGGTTTTTGAAATCTTTATTATAAAATATTTTTAGATTATTTTAAAGTATTCAAGCTGAATTTTCAATAAAATGCCTTCAAAATGATTTCAGAAAATTATTTTAAAATCCCGTTTTCTCAAGTAAATTATTTTATAAATAATATACAATATTTTTACACATTTTGGACATATGAGAAAGAGAATTAAACGGTTCAGTAAAACCCGTGGTATAGGACACGTGAGTTTACTTTATCGGTTAATTCCAGACTTGTACGATCGAAACTATCTAGGTTATTGATTTCTGAGTTATTTAGCCAATTTATGGCGAGTTTTGAGATTATAATTCCTATCTTTAGGAATTATCTGGGAAGGCCAATATTTGGCGGGTTGTGGTTCGAGATCTACTATTCTAGGAGTATGATCTATGAGAACCCATTATAGCGTTTTACTTGCCAATGAGATGAGGCAAGTCTGAGTTTTCATAGTTTTAATCCTAGTTAACTTTGAGAAGGTTATGTTTTAATGTGCAAAACCTTATGTAAGGCAAATCATTTTGGTTATGTTTTAATGTTGTCTTAGTTTTAATTCTATTACAGTAAAACTGATGTACTGATTGACATGAAGAATATTGTTCAATAATCAAATGAAGGAATATGTATTTTAAAAACTTTGAAGCAGAACTTTAGTTTTCATTTGATGCACCATCTTTTGTACATGAATAGTTTGTTTGCTATTCTCAAATGCAAATATTAAATTTGTGTAAATTATGGAGAATATATTTTTCCCAAGCTATATATGTCAGGTGCAATATTATGTTCCTTATGTTATCCATTCTTAGGTTGTCAATTTGTTGACCTTGAACCTCCTTGTATAAAAACAAACGTCTTTTTGTTGTCTTTTTCTGGGTTTAAGTTTATTTATTGAGTTTTGCTATGTGTGGAAGTTGTCAGATTGACTTTATTGGTAGAAGCCAAATTACCCAAACCTAACCTTTTTATTTCTAAGCAATGCAAATAACCAAATTAACCAAAACATCGATATACATTTTGATGCAGTTCATCCACCTGCAATAATATTTACAAAACAATTTCAAGTTTATCACTAGTTCTTTATATTATAACACAAACATGTGTATATGATCTATAATTTCAAGTTTATCGCTAGTTTTTTCGATATGTTTGTATTATTCTTTGTAAACTGTGTTTCTATATACATGATATTGACCTAAATATGAGTTCAAGTAGCGAATCTAGTGGATTAAGTGATATTGAACAAGAAGCTATTGAATTGATAGTTAGCCATATTGGAAAGAAGTATTGTTCAAGATGCATCCCGAGACGACTCATTGAGTGGAAGAGAATATGTTTTCAATGTACTCAATGGTCATACAAATAGATGCTTGGATATGTTTCGTATTCATACAAAAGTTCTACTAGATTTATGTAAGTCGTTAAAGACTCGTGGGTTAATACATGATACATAACATACCAAAGTGGAAGAACAAATTTGCATATTTCTATACATAATTGGTCATAATGATAGTAATAGAGTTGTTTACTGTTGGGGAAAATCCGTTCAGATGATCAGTCTAAGGGAATAAAAAACCCAACGCAGCGGAAAACAACTAACTGGATCATGATTGTAGTGAGATGGAACAAACAAAAGATGAACACCAGAACAGACAGTCACAGATCAATGCAATGCAGAAAAAATAAATAACACCGGTATTTATAGTGGTTCCACTACCGTGAGGCAGTGTACGTCCACTTGGGGAGAGGAGATTTTATTAATCACTGAAAGATTATAGTTACAAGATTGATTCACTTTTGCAGGCTATACATAAGAAGAATTTACAATACAAACAAAATTATGCAGAGTTTCAGCTCTCTAGGATGGATCTGAAATTGGCTGAAATTAGCTCTCAATTTTGGCTGCCATTGTTGTCCAGAAGATCCCCTATTTATAGAGTGAAGATATGAGGAGGGGTAGCTGCTATATAGCAGCCCTGGGGTTTGGTTCGGCATGCATCTGGTTTGGCGCCATTTTGTTCGGCAAAACGCTTGGTTCGGCATGCATCTGGTTCAGCGCCATTTGGTTCGGCATAACACTCATTTGGTTCGGTGTCTATCTGAACCGTCATTCTTTAAATTACCGAACAAACTGTTTTGTTCGGGAAATCATCGAACGAAATATTTCGTTCTGAAAAGAAATTTTACCGCTCCAAAGCTTCATCCCTCTTCCTTCAAGTTCCGTGACTTCCATTTCGTTCGGCAAAACTGAGCTAGGGTTGTGGCTTTACCGAACGAAATCATCACGTCCCCTACGTTGCTTCTTCTTCCTCCACGCGACATCAACACCGCCATCAATGGAATCGACTCCACCTTCTCATTGCTTCTTCTTCCTTCATCACGTCATCAGCTCCGCCATTGATGGAATCGAGGTAACAATTCCAATAATCCCCACCTTGTTACCATATTCCATCAAGCCATCTAGCTCCGTCTACACCTTAATGCTCCAAGCAATGAATACTTACCCAATGAGCTTCGGCAATTCCATCACCCATTACACTCTATCAACGAACTCCGGCAAGGCCACCGCCCGTCAACAAAGTGTTCGAAGTACCCAGTCCGTGTAGAACTTATCAATCTCCACCATGAAAACAAACGTCTCCATGAACCATCTCAACTCTCCCCCCGTGCCACCCCGTAGCACCTAGCACTTCATTAAACGAATCAAGTCCGAGCAATGCTCAAACTTAGCAACAGGCAACGACTTGGTAAACATGTCTGGTGCATTCTCTTTTGTGTGAACTTTCTAAAGACGAACTATCTTCTCTTTACTCATCGAGACAAGGAACGATTCTCTCACCTCAATATGCTTCGTCCTCGAGCTGAATGCTAGATTTTCAGCTAATTGAATTTCACTCTGATTGTCACAGTACACATTCACTCCATTGTATTTGAAGCCCAAATCACACAACAATCGCCTCAAATAAAGCGCCTCTTTAGCTGCTTCAACCGCAGCTATGAGCTCTGCCTCTATAGTAGACAAAGCCATAATCATCTACAACCTCGATTTCCAACTAATCGCTGTCCCACCAACGGTGAACACATATCCGGAGGTTGACTTCCTTCGATCTCTATCACCGGCATAGTCAGAATCACAAAATCCAACCAAGCTGAAATCTCTTCCTCTGCCGCCAAAGACAAGTCCATGGTTTGGAGTTCCTCTAAGGTATCTAAAGATACACGTCAGTACTGCTTCCCAATGCATCTTTCTTGGATTTTCCATGAACCTACTCACCAATCCAACTGCCTGTGCAATGTCAGGCCTAGTGCAGACCATGGTATACATCAAGCCGCCAACTGCACTTGCATATGGGACCTTCATCGTATAAACCTTGTCATTTTTCGAGATCGGAGAGCCTTTACTAGAAAGTTGTATGTGCAGAGGCATGGGTGTGCTGATTGCTTTTTCCCCTTCCATGCTAAACCGAGCAAGCACCTTTCGAATGTACTCCTTTTGAGTGAGGCTCAAAAGTCCTACCTTTCTATCCCTTTGGATTTCCATACCCAAAATTTTCATTGCTTCTCCAAGGTCCATTTCGAATTCCGCTTTTAGCTTTCGCTTTAAACTATCGATTTCAGCTTTATCCTTGGAAGCAATCAACATATCATCCACGTACAAGAGTAGGTACGCCCATCTACCATTCTTTAAATGCTTGAAGTACACACAAGCGTCTTTGATGCTACAATCAAAACCAAGTGAAAGCATAAAAGAGTCAAACCTCTTGTACCATTGTCTAGGCGACTGCTTAAGTCCGTACAAAGACTTCTTCAATTTGAAAACCCAATTTTCTTTTCCATCCACAACAAATCCTTCTGGCAGCTTTATGTAGATGGTCTCATCCAAGTCTCCGTGCAAGAAAGTGGTTTTCACATCCAGTTGCTCCAGCTCCAAGTCATGAGCTACGACGAAAGCGAGCAAAATGCGGATGGACGTATGCCTCACTACTGGAGAGAATATCTCATCATACTCCAATCCCTTTCTTTGTGAAAGCCCTTTAGCAACTAGTCTAGCCTTGTATCTCCCATCATCCTTCACCGAATACCCATTTGCAACCTATGGCTCGGCTTCCTTAAGGAGGTGGTACCAAATCCCAAGTCTTGTTCTTCTTTAACGACTCTAACTCCTCTTCCATAGCGCACATCCACTTCGAACTGTCACATGACTTCAAAGCTTCATCAAGGTCAAGCGGCTCCTCATGAAACACATGTAGGGCATAGTCAAACTGATCACCAAGGCTAAGGTTCGTAAACTGCCAATCACCATACCTTTCGGGCGGCCTAATAGTCCTACGACTGACCCGGGTGGTTACAGCTTCACCTAAACTCCTTTCAGCTCCACCTTGAACTGAACTTCTTCTAGATTCATGCACATCACCAGCACTACTAGAAGGTACCTGTGGACTATCCTGTGATGTTTCATCAACTGTGTTTTCCTCGACAGCATCAACAACAACTCTACTCCTTGGCTGAAACATGGGAACTTCTTCCATCTCCTTAGGCCTATCAGAATCTTCTGATGTGGTAGGTAGCTTCTCCTTCGGATTGAACATAGCAGACTCATCAAAAGTACCATGTCTGGAATGAACAATCTTCCGATCAACAGGATTCCAAATTCGATACCCTTTGATACCATCGGCGTATCCCATTAGTATGCCCTTGTATGCCCTAGCCTCCAACTTATCATCACCTGTATGGTGAACGTACACAAGACAACCAAAAACTCGGAAGTAACCAAGATACACTGCTTTACCTTTCCACTTCTCCTCGGGAATCATCCCATCTATGGCTGAGCACGGAATTCGATTTATGATATGCGCCACAGTTGATAATGCCTCAACCCAAAAGCCTCTAGACAAGCCCATCGTCAATCTCAAGCAACGAGCCTTCTCCAGTAGAGTCATGTTCATCCTCTCTGCAACCCCGTTGGATTAGGGATCACCGGGTGTAGTGAAATGTCTCTGAATGCCATGCTGTCTTCAGAAATCGAGGAACTCCCTAGAATCAAATTCACCGCCATTATCAGATCTCAACACCTTCAACCTAGAACTAGATTGATTCTCAACAAGCGCTTTCCAATCTTTGAACTTCTCAAAACTTTTTGATTTGGCCTTCATCACATACACCCATACTTTCTGAGAAAAGTCATCAATAAAAGAGATAAAATACTTTGCTCCTCCAAGAGAAGAAGTATCAACCGGTCCCCAAACATCTATATGCACGTACTCAAGTACTCGCCTTGATCTATGGAGTCCAACTCTAAAAGATACTTTAGTTTGCTTGCCTAACACACACTCCTGGCAAAAGTCCATCTTGTCGAAGCTTTCTCCTTTGATCATCTTCCATCTCCGAAGGCACTCTAAGCCTTTCTCTGAAATATGATCCAACCTGAGATGCCAAAGCTTTGTGGCATCCAATGCACGAGAACTATCTACTCCAACACATGACTCTCCAAGAATTATGGTTCCTTTCAGCAAATACAGATTTCGGAACACATCTCCTTTTATAAGAACTAGTGCACCTCTTGAAACCTTCAGACTATCCTTCTCGAGAGTTGCCTTACATCCCAAAGATACCAATTGTCCTAAAGAAATTAAGGACTTCCGAAGACCTGGAACATACCGGACACTAGTCAAGGTGCGTATTACTCCGTCAAACATCCTGATCCTCACTGTACCTTCACCCATTGCTCTACAGCTAGCATCATTGCCCATAAGAAAAGAGATTCCCTCTCATCCAATGAAAGAACTGAAGTAATCCTTATTAGGCGTCATATGGAAAGACGCCCCCGAGTCCAGCACCCAATGGTCTGAGACATCCGACACTGCTACAGACAACACATCGTCAGATACAGAATTCTCCACCGCAAATGATAAAGATCTGTCTTCTTCCTTCTTCTTCAAATATGGACAATCCTTTTTCCAATGACCAGGTTTCTTGCAGATAAAGCACTTCCCATCCTTAGACTTTCCTCTCCTACCATTACCGGGCTTCCTGGACTTGGAACGCCCTCTAGAGTGCCAATTCTTATTATCTTCTCTACCTCTTTCAACAAACAAGCCATGACTACTACTTACACCTCTACTTCTTTCACTTATCTCCTTCATCTGATCTCTCAAGCCCTCAGATAGAAGGCTTGACTTCACATCTTCCACCATCAATGTGTCTCTAGTGAAGATAAGGCTGTTAGCGAAACCTGTGTATCGCTCGGGAAGAGAACACAAAAGAATCGTTGTCATTTGCTCCTCATCCATCTTCAAGTCAACAGTCTTCATCTTCATCACGAGATCATCAAAGAAATTAAGATGTTCCTTCACTGAAGTACCTTCTCTCATCCGCATGGTGAAAAATGTCTTCAGCAATATCAGATAGTTAGTCAGAGATTTCTTCAAGTAAAGGTTTTCTAGCTTAGTCCAAATTCCCCTAGCAGTGGTCTCACTGCTAATCTCTGAGATAACATTCTCTCCCATAGCTAGCTGTAAAGTAGTGAACGCCCATTTCTCCATCTCCTTCCTTTCCACGACTGAGATGTCAGCCGTCAACTCCTCAGGGCAAACAGTACTAGACGGACTTCATTCCTCATTAGAACAGCCTTCATCCTCCATTGCCACTTCTCGAAGTCTTTATCCCCATTCCATTTCTCAATTGCCAACTGTGATCCTGATGTGATATACATCCCTCTAGTATAGGGTCTTGTAACAGCTGGAGTCGCTTCATCTCCTGCCATAGCGTCTAACACTTCTCAATCAACCTTGCAGCTCCGATACCAGACTATTGGGGAAAATCCCTTCAGATGACCAGTCTAAGGGAATCAAAAACCCAATGCAGCGGAAAACAACTAACTGGATTGTGATTGTAGTGAGACGGAACAAACAAAAGATGAACACCAGAACAGACAGTCACAGATCAATGCAATGCAGAAAAAATAAATAACACCGGTATTTATAGTGGTTCCACTACCGCGAGGCAGTGTATGTCCACTTGGGGAGATGAGATTTTATTAATCACTGAAAGATTAGAGTTACAAGATTGATTCACTTTTGGAGGCTATACATAAGAAGAATTTACAATACAGACAAAATTCTACAGAGTTTCAGCTCTCTAGGATGGCTCTGAAATTGGCTGAAATTAGCTCTCAATTTCGGCTGCCATTGTTGTCTAGAAGCTCCCATATTTATAGAGTGAAGATATGAGGAGGGGTAGCTGCTATATAGCAGCCCTGGGGTTCGGTTCGGCATGCATTTGGTTCGGCGCCATTTGGTTCGGCAAAACACTTGGTTCGGCATGCATCTGGTTCGGCGCCATTTGGTTCGGAATAACACTCATTTGGTTCGGTGTCTATCTGAACCGTCATTCTTCAAATTACCGAACGAACTGTTTTGTTCGGCAAATTACCGAACGAACTGTTTTGTTCGGCAAATCACCGAACGAAATATTTCATTCGGAAAAGAAATTTTACCGCTCCAAAGCTTCATCCCTCTTCCTTCAAGTTCTGTGACTTCCATTTCATTCAGAAAAACTGAGCTAGGGTTATGGCTTTACCGAACGAAATCATCACGTCCCCTACGTTGCTTCTTCTTCCTCTACGCGACATCAACACCGCCATCGATGGAATCGACTCCACCTTCTCGTTGCTTCTTCTTCCTCCATCGCGTCATCAGCTCCGCCATTGATGGAATCGAGATAACAATTCCAACATTTACGACTGTTTTCAACACTCTTTGGAAATAATTTCACGTCATTTTGGAAATGTATTGAAGGCTTTATACAAATTTGCTAAAGAAGTCATTGTACCTCCAGATTTCACGATAGCTGATCCATACTTAAAAAGAAAAAGTGATAATTATTGGCCTTGGTTTAAGGCATGTTTTTATAGTAACTTTATTACATGCTTAGCCGATTGCTATCAAAAGTTGTTACTTCTATCAATATCTCTTATACATAAGTGCAAATTGATCAAAGTTTTCATGTTACATTTCTTGAAAATTTTATTCTTATTTTTGTATAAATGACAGTCATATTTGTAATTTTCTTTTTAGAATTGCAATGGAGCAACTGATGGCATGCATATTAGTGCAACTGTGGTGGGAAAGGCATAAATTCTGAATCAAGGAAGGAAAGTTTACCTACCCAAAATGTAACGTGTGCATGCGATTTTGACATGTGTTTCACATATTTTTTAGCTAGATGGGAAGGCAGTGCAAATGATTCAAGAGTGTTTATGGATACATTTAATAATCCAAATAAAAAAATTTGATGCCTCCAAAAGGTTATTTACTATTGTTTTTCACAATAGTTATTTTGATGAATTTCACAAGATAAAATGAAAATAAAATGCTCTTATAAATCTTTATGCCACGATCTGTGCATTTAATGCCCCGCTACTACCCCGCTATAACCCTGCTATATCTCGTAGCGGATTTCTACCGCTACGATTTTTTCATATAGCCCCAAATATAGCCTTTCCGCTTTAATCCCCGCTATTTTCGCTATATCCCGTTATTCCCGCTATATTCCGCTGCTTCCGCTAGATCTTCTTTAAAAGAAATAAATTGAAAAATGACCTTTATACATTATAAAAATTATGAAATTAATTTATTTAATTGAATTTTTAATATATTTTCAGAAATGAAAATACTCTAATATTCTACTAAATTCAATTACTTTATATAATAGTTTTACGTTTATTTATAGTATATTCGCATATGTTTTTATTTAAAATTATTTATGTATTAATTATGATTCAATTAAATGTTAATTTTTCATTTAATTAACATTTATATATCTGTAAAAACATTAAATACGAGTTTTATATGCTATTTTAGAGTCATCCGCTATATCTCGCTATATCCTCGCTATATCTCCGCTATGACTTTTTGTACCTCCGCCGCATTGAATCTGCTAAGCGCTTTAACTGCACAGGCCACGATACACTTAAATGATAAACTCAAAGTTAAATTTAGTTATGAGTTTAATCGTGTAACTTTTGTTCGATAGGAAAAATTTATTTGGTTGACTCGGGATTTGCTAATATTCCTAGGATTTTAGCCCCATACAAAGGAGAAAGATATTGTAACGACCCGGAATTTTATCACTATGATTTATAGATATTTAATTTATTTTAAATATTCAATTAATGATTTTAATAATTAAAATACCCTCCTTTAATTTATAACTAATGGTAAAAAAATCATTTTTGAATTTGGTTTACTAAAATAGGTGACTCGATGAAAAACAGAAAATGTGGCCGAAAATCATTTTTCGGATTTTCGATTTTTCATCGTCAAAAAGTTGTCGGAAATGTTGTGCACATTTTAGTAAACATATACACATACATGTTATGTATGGATAAGGTAATAATATGGTAAATATGTATTTACTTAAGTAAAAGAATAAGATATTACATCTTTTCAAAAAGTTAAAAAATAAATTAAAAAGGTAATGTCACATTATCACATAACATCATAGTAAACGGAAGGGAAAAGCATGATGGATAAAAGGGGGGAGCTTGGGTTGTTTCGTGTGGAAGGGGTAAGAGGAGGATGGCGGTGATGTGGCTAAAAATGAATGCAGGGTATGCACTAAATGGGGCCTTTTAGTAATTTGTTTATTTCACTTTATATAAAAACAATTTTATGAATTTCTCTCTCTCTTTTTTCATTCATTTATTACTTTTTAAAACTTCATTTTTTTCAAAGCTTTAAAAAGAATTTAATGGCTTCCAAAGTTAAAAAAAATAAAAATCCTATCTTTTCCATTTTTAAATCCCTAAGCCAAGCTTAAACATACCTCTTACCTCCTGTCCACCTCCTTTCTTTCAAAGACAAGCCCAAACCCGCCTCCTATAGGCTAGGCCGAGCCCAAACACCCCTAGGTCGAACCCATATTCCACTTTCCAAGCTTTAAAAATCAAGTTTTGAGAAGAAAATGCTAAGTTTCGGGTGAAGGTGGCAAAGTGGTAGTAGTTTGTCTTGCATTTGGGTGTTTTGATGAGTAAAGCTCACACCTTTAAACAAGTTTTGAACTTTCTTTGTTTGCTAAACTTTGATTGTAACAACCCTGAATTTTGTGATTTATTTTAATTGTTTATTTTGATTATTTTATTTAAATTCCTGATTTTAAAACTTTGTTTTATTTATTAAAATGAATAAATTATGTTATTTTAAATATAAATGTTGATTTTTATGAGAATTATAATTTCAAACCTGAATAAATTGAATATTTCCAGAAAGAGTGGATTTTGGTCAATTTGGTCAAACTTTGACTTTTAAATTTTAAATTTAAATATTTGAATTCTTGAATTTTATCTTTTATTATGAAAATAGACTTAATATCATGAATACTGCTTTTCGTTTCGTTGAAATTGGATTTAAATTGTGAAAGTTATATTGTTTTCAATATTGTGTGTATATCGAGTTATTTAACAATATTATTTATTTTAATTTATATAAATGATATTTTATTTGAAATATCTTATTCTAATTTGTATATGTATGTTATATTATATTTATTTTGCCTTTTAAATATTTTTAAAGTGATTAGAAAAAAATTCCAAAGCTTACGGAATTTATTTCAAATTTTTTAAAGCCTAGTTTGCATTTTTTTAGCTATTTTCTTAATTTAATTATGATTAATTAAAATTTAATTATTTATTTTATACATTTATTTTATTTCTGAGTTTTATCTTTACTTATCAGTATTTTACATGTATTTAAATTTGCAAAAAGAAATAATGGAAATTCGAAGAGTTTTGTGACTCTTTAGTTGCTTGAGACTCTTTGTTTTCCACCTCTTCGTTTTCCAACCTTTTTCATTCAATTTTTGGCCAACTTCCTCTCATTCTTCAGCCGCATATTTTTCTTCATTTTTCACGTACAATCAAAGCTTCTCATCACAACAAAAATCACAGCCAAATCTGAGCAAGAAGGGGTAAAAATTTCTCTTTTCTTTTTCATGTTTTTCCTTTTGTTTATATAGTTTTGCACTTGCTTTCTTCAACTTCTTTGGATCGGCCTGCCCTCCTCCATCACCTTGGCCACCTCCACCACCACCACATCTGATCAACACCTCCTCCAGCCCATTCCCATGCCATAGTCGTGGCCTTCCTTGAAGAAAATCCACCTAAAAATGAACAAACATCACCTAAATGCACCTAGCCGAGCATCACCAATGTCCACCACCTCAAACTCCTCCTTGGCCGCCACTTGCACCACCACCACCTGCCATAGATGACCTGAGATCCCCTGCCACATCATCCCTACCCCACCTGAAGCCATGGCCGTGCCTGCCCTTGCTTTGGCCGAGCCTATATTTGCATAGAAACCATTGTTGTATTGCCTTGTATAGTTGTGTGTTCATGCATATCTCTCTACCATCATTTGATCCATGTTTGGCCGACCCTTACCAATCCAAAACCAGATCCTAAGCCACTCCTTAGCCATGTATTTCAGATCTATAGCTGGAGCATTGGTGGTAGAAAGCAAGTGCAAAGACTTTGGTTTTGTTTTATGCATTTATTCCTAACATTGTTTAACTTTATTTTGGTTTGAAACTTATGTTGTTTATGCTTGTTTTGTTTGAATTTGTTCAAGGCAATCAACCTTGTCTCTCTCACACTCAAATCATTGTCGTGCTTTCGTGCCTCTGGAAATCTTTGGTGTGTGTTTGTGGTTGTCATCTCCAGCTTAAACAAGTGAGAAATTCTCACCATACAATTTGTACTTATATAACTAGTAAACTGACACCATTTGAATCTGTAAAACTATATCATCATGTTATAACTGCTTATGTTATGATCATATGATGCTCACCCCTGTTATTACACATGTTATATTATCAGTTACTGTGATACGATGCTATTCTGTTTATTTATATCAGTTTATCACACTGCAAGTTCCTTGTAGAGTAGAATCACTATGGGTTGAAATGATACATACCCGAATGGACTTTAGAATAGGGAAAAATAGTTATGGGCTGAAATGATAGGCCTGAACGATTTTTATTTATTTCATTTAACTTGGGATTGCGAGTTTGAAATGATAAAACCCGGATTTTTCCTTTGAAAATTACGGATTGAAATGATATAGTATCTGTATCATTTTATTTAAGTTAGAAATTTTTATATAGACTGTGGTTAAAAAAAATTTCTAAATTTTTTTAAAAAAATGTAAATATTATGATATTTTGATTTAAATTTAATTAAAAATTATTTTTATAAAATATTAGTGATTTTCTATAAATTAAATAAGTGAATTAAGTAAATGGTGAAGTGGAATTTGAAATATAAGTTAATTTTGGAATTTATGATTTTGTTTATAAATAGGATTTATGTAAAGTAAGAAAATATGACAATTTTGATTTAAAATGAAATTAAATGATTTTTATAAAGTGTTAATGATTTTTGTATAAATAAATAATGAAATAAATGGATATTTAAGTTGAATTTTGAAATATAACCTAAATTGGAAATTTGTGAATTTTGTAAAAATGTGAATTTTTAATTAAGTAAATAAAATGAAAATAGGTTATATTTTGAAATATAAACTTAAATGTTAAGTTAAAATATTTAATTATAAAGAAAATAAATTAATGCTGGAATTTAATAAGTAAAATTATTATTAAATTTGATTTTGAATGCAAATTTAACTTTATAAAATCATAAATATAACGGTATTTCAATAATTGTTTTAAAGTGTGAAATTATATGATTTTATAAGTTAAAATGATTTAAATTAAAATTTAATTGGTTATTAAATTGTATTTAAATTCTTGAATTTTAATTGGCAGCCTTTTTGAAATGCTATCATTTCTAAAATAAAGGATATTACAGCATTTTGTAAATGCTGTAATGGATATAAATGAACTAAATGGCTAAAATGAACTTAGGGCTGTTACTGCACTTTGTAAGTGTTGTAGTTGTTGAATTTAACTAAAGTTTTATTTGAAATCTAAACCTATTACAGCATTTTAAATGATGTCTTTTGCTAACTGAATTGTTTTTAAACATAACTTTCCGTAGCATTTTCTAAGTGCTGCGAAAGTTGAAATTTCACTGTTCTAATAAATTGAAGTGAATAAATGAATTGTGAAAAGACTAAAATTTTGAGAATTGAATATTTGAATATTAAATATAATAATTTCATTTTTGAAATGGTTTAATTGGAATATTTTGATTTGAAAATATTTGGATATTTTGAAATGGATTTGAAATGATATTGAATTTTGAAATGATATTTGATTTATAAGTATAAAATACCAATTTTGAAATTTTAACCACGGGATGTATTTAATTTATGGTTTAACTGATCCTTAGAGGATGGGTGATCCTAAGCATACTTTAAGTTACTATGCATTACTGCTACAGTTCACTTGAGTTGGTTTACATTATATAAGTATATATTGTCCTGACTCGAGTGTTTTGTATTTTGCTTTACGCTTAGGTCAGCCTGAGTATTTACAGCTTAGCTTTGGATCTCTTTCTGGAGCTAGGAATCGTTGGAGATTCTGCTTATCTAGTTATCTATCCATTTCAGTTTCAGTTGTTCTATTTCAGCTCTGGTATTATAAACTTCTATGTATTTGAGATTTCTATTGTATATGTTTTCAGACTGATATTATGTATTTTGTTTTGAGATTTTGTTATAGTAGCTTCATGAACTACTATAGTATTTTAATTTATGCTGCGAGTTATTCTGATATTCTATGTCTGTGATTCTGTATTTGATTTTATTTGCTCCAAATTTTATTACAATCTGTTATTTTGAATTATTCAAGTCAGACATGTGTGGATTATTGTCGATTTGAATGGTCCAAACTAGTGGGTCGTTACATTGATGGTTGCTTGGATAAAAATATATTATGCTTTGGTGCCTTACATATATGTGTTTATATGAGATGTTGGTCATTGACTTGGAAATGAAGTTGAAAATCAAGTATGGTGGGAAAGTTATGATTTTTATCTATTATATGATGTTATAGCATGCATATATATTTTTTGTGCACTCATGTATGTGATGTTGGATGTTAAGGAGAGTGTCAGCGCTCGAATTTGTTCATGTTGAGACATTGAGATCCTTTGTGTTTTAAATTTGTTTACTTGATTTTCTAGAAAAAATTTATAAAGTTTTAAATTTTACTTTTAGTTTCCAAAAACTTTATACTTTGTTTGTAAAGTAAGTTAAGAATAAAGTAAGAGCTTGAAGGGTATTATATATATAAACTAGTTTGAAGTTAGGGTATCCATAGCGATAGTCGCTATGGATGCAATTCGAAAAAACGAACACTTTGAAAACTTAAAGTGATTTCACTCTTATTATTTTCGAAAAGTATTTTCAAACATATTTTAAGTATTAGAAGGTAATTATTAATTATTAATTAAGTAAGGGTTTTAATTATTATTCAATTAATTAATTTATTAAGGAATCAATGGTTATTTAAATTTATTTATTTAAGAAAGGTAATTAGATCTAAATTATTAATTAAGTAAGATAATTTTAATCAGTTAATTAAGTAAGGGTTAATTAATTAAGTAAAGGTTAGTTATTAATTAATTATTATTTAAGTTAAGATTTAAGTAGGATTTAATTATTATTAAATAAATGTTTTATTTTTAATTATTTTATTTTCACTGATCGGTTTATTTAAAATGTAGCCTTCTTTTTCAAAAAATGGTTTAAATACAAGGGATTCTCTTTGTTTGTACTTTTAAGTAGCCAAACAAGTATGGAATAGATTATTTTGATGAGATTAGTTTAGTAGAATAAAACTTCGTTCTGCTATAATTAAATGGAATAGATTATTTTGATGACATTGTTTAGTGGAATAAATCCCTATTTTGTTATTAATTAATTTGGACATTTAATTTTATGCCAGTTGATTTATATAACATAAATGACATATTAACTATGAATGGTTAATTATGGTTTGATTTACATGCATGTTACTTATGTAAAAACCAGTTACGTGACTTAAAAATTAAAATTGAATTAAATGGTCACTTGATTTAGTACTATTGTGGTCGCTAAACCCCTTTCGATATTTGTACAGTTATGGATTTAAATAACTTCAATTGTATAACAATTTGAGGTTAAGTGTTTATAAAGAATGCTTTAAAGTAAGTTATTTAATTATTTTAATAAAGATGTTTAAAGTAACTTAATTATATTATTAATGATATTTTAAGTTATTTAATTGTATTATTAATGTTGTTAGTTAATTGGTTTAGTTTTGTTTAAACTTAATTAATTATTTAATTAATGATGCGTTTAAAATTAATTACTTATCTTATTAGTGTAGTTTTAAAGTTAATTAATTAATTATTTATGATGTTTAAGAGTATTTAATTAATTGAATAAAGTTGTTTATAAATGATAAATTGTTTTATAAAAAGGATTGTACTTAGTAAAAAGGATTTATTTAAGGAGATTTACAAATGATATTTTGTAAAGGAGATTATAAACAATATTTGGTAAAGGAGTTTATAAATCATTTTAAGAGATTTATAACAGAATATATAAATTAATTTAGAGTTTTATGAAAGGATTTGAAGTATGAAATAGGCTTATAAAAAGAGAAATTTATAAAAAGGAATGAGATTTGATTTTGATAATTAATCCTCCTTGATTATGGTTGTATGAAAATATTCTTTCCATATTTAACACTGAAGGATATTGGTTTGGTTTACAGTAAGCCATATTTTAAATAATATTTTTTTTAGCCCATTTAGATATGATTTGGAAAAGAGGAAATCTCCCTCAACTTTTGTTAATATATTAACTTGAACATGTGTTTAGCATAACAAATCCCCGTCTGTTATTTGGTAACTTGGACATCTACCTATATGATTGATTGATTGTTATTGGCTGATTCTCTTTACATATTTTCTTGTTATGTAAATACCCATGCTATAACTTGGAAAGTTAAACTCAATTAAATGAGAACCATTGTGGTCACTAAGCATCTTCCTGATTATTGGTAAAGTCAATCATACTATTAATAATGGGCTCAAGTTAAATGATGATTTTATAAAAGGTGTTTAAAGTTAATGTAATACTTCTAAAATCATTGTTTAAAATCATTGTTTGTTAGTGTGAATTAAAGAAAATTAAATGAAGGATGTTTTTAAATGATAACTTGTTTATTTAAAAGTGTTTTTAGATAATCGTTTGGTTTATCAAAGGAACTTCATTAGATGAGATTTATTAAAGGAGTTTGTTTTAAACAAGGAATATTGATAAGGAAGTTTTACAAATGATTTTGGATATTGATAAAGGAAGTTTTATAAATGATTTTGGAAATTTATAATGAAGTTTTATAAATGATTTTGGCGATTTTGTAAAGAGTTTTGTAAATGGGTTTGGAATTTAAGTAAAGGAGATTCATAAATAAAAGAGATTTATTAAGAGAATTTATAGAAGGAAATTCATAAAAGAATTTGAGATTGGATTTCCCTTAACCGACTTTCTTAGTTTTGGTGGTATGGACATTCATTCCGCACTTAACACCGAATGAATATTATTTGAGGTTATCTTTATCTCTAATTTAAATAACATTTTGTTTTGATCCTTTGATATGATTTGGAAATGAAAAAACTTTCACAAATGTTTTGTGGATATACTTATGTTGGCGAGACAAGTATATGAATGTTTTTGATAAAAACTTTTGAAAGATATTTAAATAAATGAAAGATTTATTTTGAGGCTTAGTGGTTGCTATAGGCTTTGAGGCTTATTTGATAGTTAAATAACCGACTATCAAATTTGGACCAAAATATAACTCTAGAAATATCTAGGAGAAACACGTGAGTTATATGGCACAGTCATCTTCGATGATGTTGTACTGTGCGTATAAATCTCATTTTGTTCTCCTAGGAAAAATGATAGGGAGATACGTCCATCTAAACAGTTAGGGGGTGATCCCTGCTCCTATGCATTGTCTGATTATTTCCAAAAGAACCGAGGTTGAGTTTACCGGATTCATCGAATGTTGTTTCGAAGAGACTGGGATCGGATAAGTATAAATTATCCAAAAACCACTTCGATCGAACTCAAGCATTTCGAACTGAAGGCATCTTGAAGATGATTGAAGACGAAGCTTTTAAAGTGCAAGGGCTACTTGCTACTAATCGTGAGGGTGATTCCAAAATGGATGTAGTAGAGGTAGTGCCTTCGGTTTCATTCAGACCCTAAACGAATTTGTATGAATGAATGCTGGCATTGCATTTCTTCCTAAAGGGAAGTATTAACATTCCAAGATGGTTTGCTATAAAAAAGGTAATCATAACCTCAAGCCTCACACCCGGGAATAACTAAAATCAGAAGATATGCTTCAAGGCTATGTGGTTCGCTACCATTAGGGTATGGTCATCACCAAATCTAGATCGATATTATAGATCATGTATGTTGAGGGCTCATTTAGTTTGTTGGTCCCAACCAGGGTGATGAAATATTCGGCGCTATCCAGTAAGGAGTAAGGCCGATATTGACTTGCAGGGAGTCGATGTGAGGTTCTCGATGTATTTTATCGAGAGATGCACTATGATATGTGGTACCCCAGTGCCTTGTCATTAATCGAATTTATTTTCCAATATGTGCCTTTACGGACTTAGTTGCGCCCAACTACTGAAATGTGAGATGCAAGCATTTCAGCTATATTAATATGTATTTGTATCTTAGACATTATTATAATATCTCTGGATTTTATATGAAAATTGTTTGGTTATCGTAAGGTAAAAACTCATCCGTGTTTATGTGCGGCGCGGTCTTACGAGATACATTTGATTTTAAAAGGTTTTACAAGTTAAATAAATTAATTCCTTGTGATTTGAGTTTCTCATGCTGGTTTTACCAAACTAATCCGGACGTTATTTTTCTTATAATGCTCGAATCAGATCGAGCATATTTTCTAGATTTAGTTGGATCCTTTGGAGCTTTCAAGCGACAAGCTGAATTCTCTAAGACGTATGCATGTATCTTACATTCTTCCGCTATTCTGTTTGTTTTGTTCTTGTCTGTATTTATCAGAATTATAAGGGCAGACTGTTATAACTGTCCAGGATGATAATCTGTTAATGTACTCTGATGTTGTGTATAATAAAGGTGATTTCTTTTTGTAAAGACTTGTTCATATTTTATATTACTCGTCACGTTTTGTGAGATTATGTTGTCTTTTCTTTCTTTCACTCCAAACGACATGTCTTTCGAACATTTAAATGATTGGCACATGAATACCAATAATGTATTAAGTGTCGTCTTCAGGTGTAAGAAAGGCGGAACGTTACAATACATGTATGTATGTATGTATGTATGCGTGTGTGTGTATGACAAGGATCAGCTACACCTCAATTCTCTTTTGATTTTCACCGCACATTTCAAATTAAATAATATAGCTGGTGGAAGAGAGAGAATGTACTATTATTTAATTCGGAATATGTTGTGTAAATCAGATGAATTGAGGTGTAGCAGATCCTTCCCTGTATATATAAGGATGTGTGTGTGTAGGGAAGGATCATCAGTTTCCTAAATTCAATCTATAACAAGACCCCTTAATTTCAGTCATTCGGTTCTATTTAATACTAATTGTTTCTCTCCTATCATACCATACAATTATTTAATGAGAAAGTAGTGGCTGAAATTAAGAGGTCATTGTTGAAGGCGGTTAATCCTTCCTCATACACATACATACATATCGATGTGTGCATGTGTGTGCGCGCGCGCGTGTGCGTGAGCTATGATCAATAGCATACCCTATTTAGCACTATTTGTAACCTCATATATCCGCCATAAGTTTATATTTAAATATGGTTCATGTAACAGGAGAGAAAAAACAAATATTTAAATAGAAATTTATGGCTGATATCAATAAGTTACAAATAGAAATAATGCTAAATAAGAGGTGCTAAATAAATGGTGTTATTGATCCCGACTCGTGTGTGAGCTACGATCAATAGCACATTTTATTTAACATCATTTTGTAGCTCCCTGATATCAACAATATATTTTTATTTAAACACTATTAGTTAAATCAGAATATGTGATGAAAATCAGGAGATTGTAAGAATGCAGCAAAATAGAGATGTCATTGAACGCTTCTCTCACACACTCATGTTACTAATTTTAAATTTGGGCATTCTACAAATTATAGCAACTAGATTACGGTATACATGTTCAATCTACCACCTATGAGTTGAAGCAATTCAATATAGATAAGGGTCTGTTCTTTATGGAGTGAACAGGTATTTGAACGGAACATTTGATATGTTATCATATATGCACCTCTAGTCCTTAAAGCTTTCACCTAATACAAGGACCTTTGTTCAATATGCTATTATTATTTATATAACATAATTTAAACTGAAATTACAAGGTAGGTAAAGTCTTAATGAATAAATGACGAATGTGTTGAATGATGCCTTGCTAAATGCGTTGTCTATTAGGTCATGTCTTAATTTTTTCACTAGTTTGTCACTGAAATATTGTAAAAGCTCACAATTATGAGCAACCAGAGAAAGAAACGAGAGAAAAAGTAATTGTGGATAATATTCTGCCACTTATTTTATAGGAACTTCAACAATATCCAATTCGTAAAAGTTACAGTAACCGTTGCAGTATAACTACCGTAATCATGATCATACTTCCTTTTCTGTACTTCTGAAATTGCAATGATAATAACTTAGTTGGAAACCATGCTTTCAGTTTCGTTAACAAATCCATCTCCTGTCCAATCTTTATCAGACTGCAGTCCCTTCTTAATCGCCTTTCTTTGCTTTATTGCTTCTTGCTGCCTATGAACTAAATCCGTATGGGTTGTGAAGTATGGTAGAGAAGCCCTGAAATTACAATTCAACAAATTTGATTATTGCTCCAAATTATAACGAGTACCGCAAATAATATATCCAAGTCTAGGAAAACTACAAGTTCTAAAATTATTACTCGAATCATGAAGAGTGAAACCCAATTCATAAAAATTAAGTGCATGCATTTCATAGCTGTTTACATTTGAATTTCAACCTGACAAAGAGTGGAAGACAAAGCTAGGAAGAATCATACCCTCTAAAGTCTTCAATTGAAGAGAAGTTGTGCTTTCTCATGAAATCTTGTAGCTCTGAACAAAGCTTTTTGACCAGACCATATCCATGCATCATGACACCCGTGCAAACCTGATTTAGTTATAACATGTATATTATTAGACATGAATGTTATGAGTGTAAGAATCATGTGCCAATAACGTATATCAAGTACTGGATGGGAAGAAAAAAACATTAGTATAAATTTCATAGAGGGAAGCTGCTTTGTCCACCCATCAAGAAATGTTCTTCTCTTAGCAAATAGCCCTGTCAAAAAGGTATGTTGCTTGTGCCCCTTCAAAGATTTTGGCTCCCAAAAAACTATGGATTCTTTAAGGTGAAGCTTTTGTGAGTTCTATTTTCAGTCTAGAATAACAACAAACTGAACACAGCACAGCCACGGATAGTTTTCTTCTTGAATGATAGCCCAGTAGTCAGGATCGTAATTATAGCAATCCAGTTGGAACAAAAAAGATTTTAAACCATACTGACGTAGTTAATCCAATACTGATGCTAGACACATAGTTATTTAGTAATTATTTAATATTACTACTTAAGAGAAAGAGTTGGAGAGAAGGACAAGAGTGTACAAAAACATGTGTTTTTACATAATTTAAATATATAAATTTATTTATTTATTAATATAATGAAATGTTAAGGAGGCAAATGTTTGGTAATGATGTCAACTGAATTGTTTCATGAGCCATGATAAATCCAACACTCAATGATACAAAAACTCTTCATCGATTACTCTCATCTCCTCCATCGCTCATTCATTTTATACAAGCACCAATCATTCATTTTGCTAAATATAAAGTGTGTTGCCCTTGTCTCTAAACTTACTGTTTCTAGCAAGATTCAAGTTTTTGGTTGTTTGATTTGTTGGAATTGTCACAAGTACTAGTCAAATTGGGATTTGTAGCTTGTTCTTTTTAGTAACTTTGGTTTTGTATGAATGGGAAAATGTAACAATGGAAAATATGATGGGCTAAACAGATGATCTACAACTTGGTTGATAATGGTTGAAGGTTAATTGGGTTAAGATGTAAAGTAAACATAGAAAGACAACATAGAGGGAACTACCTAAAGGAAAATACATGAACAGTTGGGAACTATGACCTTAGAGACATGAATGTGTTCAAGTCATAGTAGATGTCTTAGAAAGGTAACGCATCTTGAATTAAACCATGAGGATATGTAACAAAAAAGTCATTAAATCTAAAAGGATTGACACACGAGCTGGAGATGAGGTTAAAGTTATATCAAGAGCTTCACATAGATTCAAAAATCATTGAAATCAAAATCCAAAAATGGGCAGTTGCGATAATCTGAAGTTGGAAAAAATCTGACAGGACAGATTCAAAGCCTGAACGGGCTGAGATGCTGCACCGATGGGAAGCATAAGACATGATAAAACCGAAGACAGATCGACTGCACATTGTAACCAGTCAAAATGCAAGAACCTGGATTAGACTACCAGTTGGTTCGCTCCAACACATTTTGCTTTGTTTTGTGCTATTTTTTAGGGGAACTGATCAGAACTTATTTCAATGTTGTTAGCTCATTGAATTGATCAGGACATCTATGGTCGATCGTGCAAATCGCCACCGTGTTGGCTTGAGATTGGTGATAGATTGGTACTTGGATCAGACTTGGTTCGGTTAGCATCATAGTATTTGATTAATGGAGCAACCATGCGTTTAGCATCAATATTCGGTTAGCTACTTCACCTGAGCGTGGAAATCTATATTTATCTGGCTGGGTGAGCATTAGAATAACAAAAAACCTAGCTACTAGGTAGCCATCCACTAACAGAAAAAACATAGCTTCCCCTCCAACATTAAGAGGTGAAATTCCTTGCTCTTAACCCAGGGACTTCTCATAACGTTAACGTAGGCTTTTGCTATGGGGGGTTTGTATTCATGGCTGTCAAAGAAGCTACAGACCAATAAAGGTGAGATTTTATCTAATCTAATAGCAAACCGAAACCAATCTTCGAACAAACACAAATCGCATACCTTTCTGACAAACCAGATTAATTAGGAATAAGTAGATCAACATCTTAAGCAGCATAGAATATCCATGGGTGGGCCAACAAAAAATATGGGGTGGTTTTTTTTTTGAGTGGGTTGGGTTTTTTTTGGGGGGGGGGGGGGGGGGGGGAGGGGGTGATGTTGGGTGTTGTCGTTTACATTAGTAATTATATGCAGTTGTCAAAAATAATATGATCAAAGCAGTATGCTCTGATAAATAGTACAAAAACTACTCACAAGAGTTGTGATTTGTGAATAATTTGATTCCCGGAGATTTCTAACCTGAACTGAATTCGCACCAAGAAGAAGAAACTCAGCAGCATCAGCACCAGTTTCTACACCCCCAATCCCAGAAAGTGATATATCTCTATCGCCATAATCTTCTTTGATCATTTTTGCAATCTGCATTACTTTTGCAAGTGCAATTGGATGAACAGCTTTTGCAGAATAACCACCAGGAGTCGAGTAGCTGCATAAAGAGATTAACCCATATAAATGCAGAACAGAACTAGAACTTTTTTTCATTATTCCTTCAGGGTCAAATTATTTGTACTTAATACAACAAAATGCATGTGATACTTTAAATCCACTATAGTAGGAAACAGTATTCTTAGAATCACAGTTATTCTATTTTACGTACCCAAACAGACTTTATATTAAACAAATACATGTAGTACTTTAAACAAAAATTAGAAGGCCTGAAAAAAATCAGGGCAATTTGTAATTTGTTAAGCATAGAAATAAACAATTATGGGACACCCTAAATTCTTCTTCTTTTTTTCCTCCTAAAATTATGTTTCTAACTTGACTTTCCTGATCACAAATTCCATGTCCTCCTAACACCACTCTACTTTAAATACAGTAAAGTAGGAACCATAAGTGCATGCAACTTTATTTTACATACCCAAACCAACTTTATATTATACAAATTCAAGCAGAAATAGTTAGTACCAGAAAAACATAAAAGAATATTGTATTTAAAGTTTCACAAAAGCTCATAAGCACCAACCCTTCAACGCAAGGTTCAGGACGTAATGTGTTAAGATTGATACCCATTACACTCATGATAGTGTTAATGGCA
The DNA here is from genome assembly GCA_030737815.1 of Allium fistulosum. Lineage (NCBI taxonomy): Eukaryota > Viridiplantae > Streptophyta > Magnoliopsida > Asparagales > Amaryllidaceae > Allium > Allium fistulosum. The sequence continues at coordinate 281,734,417 of CM060904.1, read as the reverse complement.
GCAACTCCTTCACATCCAGATTCCAAAGACACCCTTGCTGGCTGAGAATGAATAAAAACAGTTTCAGTAATTTCAACAGAATAAAATATAAAACTACATGTAAAAAAGATAAAATTCAGCAATTTACGCATTAAGATGTACAGCATGAGAATAAATTGGTGACTTAAATGCAAAATCAACTAGAGAAACACACACAGGCAGTGATAGTTAATTGGGTAAATTAGTACACATATGATCATGTGTTCCTTTCTTAACTGACGGTTAACATCATCATCTATGCAGTGCACAAGGCTCCCGCTTGAGCAGTGTTTGAATGGACAAGTTGTACGCAGTCTACCCCAATTGTATGAGAGACTGTTTCCGGAACTTGGTCAATAGACCAAACACCCACAAAAATCGAATCCAACAATACATGAATAAAACTCACAATAGGCTTACATATGCAAAGCAAACTGTATCACATATAACATATATTTCATTATATGCTCATAAAATGGCGGTTATCATCTATATTTAACTTATGAAGCACAAAATTTTGAATTGTTAATGAGGATCTTCTTTACTCGTGGGGGAATATGTCTTTTATCTTTTGATGAATGATCAAACAAGCTTTTGAATTTAAATTATTTGTCAAATTAATTAACAAATATTATGCTCGAATATACTAAATAATCATGGCACATTAGTTTAGAACTTTAGATTCATTATGATATATTCCAACAAAAGGCTCTTTGATAACTCGATTTCACAACATATATATGCATTATATAATATATATGGATGGAGCGCAAATCTTTATCCTTTCATACATAAGATAGTATAAACACATATTTAGTAGGAAGAGATGACACCATCGAAGGCTTTCCACAAATTGAGATTTGGCCGTAGAAGGATCGAATTGTATCCGAGGAACGGGGGGATACAAAAAAGTAATAAGAGAAGCGCACAGACCAATCAATCGTATCGGTCGTATTCTTGAATTTGGAATGAAAAGAGGAGTAATGTTTCCTAGCACGGGACACAGAATAGGACCACTTAGATCGGAATAGCATTCACAGAAATGTTCTAACATAGATGAAAATCGAAAACCAATGGCATATACTACAATATCAAATCACATACTTGAGTAATATCCGTAATATTTGGAGTCATCTTTGCCCAAACAGGTACAGTGGCTTTTTCATTAACCCACCCACAAACCTCCTCTAATAATGCACAGTCTTGGCCAACAGCAGCACCCATTCTTCTCTCTGGCATGCCATGTGGGCATGAAAAATTTATTTCAAGAGCATCCTACATGACAAAAATTGAATACTTATATTAAATAAAATTAATTTCACTATCCTAAATATAAATGAACTATCTTGGTCAACTACTTTAATTTTTCAAATGCATAACCTTCCTGGATTGAATATGACAAGAACATAAACAAAATGTAATTACCACTCCAGTTTCTTCAACTCGCTCAATAAGTTCTTGCCATGCTGCTTTGTTATATTCTTCCATTATTGAAGCGATAAGTATTCTACCAGGATATTCTTCTTTCAATTGTTTGAATTCCTTCAACATTGTTTCAAGTGGTCTGTCACTGATGAGTTCAATGTTTTGCCACCCAATGATTGGTCCTCTAGCCGAGCCATTTGCTCCTGAAGCTCGAAGTCGAGCATATCGAGGAGTGACATTAACAACTTTATCAGCTTCCAAGGATACCTATATGTCAAGCAACTTATTTTTAATGAACAGATAAATCAAAATATCTTTGACTATTTTGTATGGCAATTATTGTACGCGCTTATTAAGCTAAATAGAATTGTATACAAAATAGACTTACATGCTGCTCAAATGTTATCCATGACAATACGCACGCATGCAGACATTACAATAAACTTTGGTTTGGAAGCCTAATAATTCGTTTCCTCACTAGATACTTCATGCACGCAATTACTGTAATCCAAGGGTATGCTATTTAGGGGCATAGGTAGGAAAATGCACATACACGAACACATGACTATTTTATGTATACATCTATACTATATTATTATTAGTGAGTTGAATTTCAAGCTCACACAGACCTCCTTAGAATTTGGCAACTGAACAGTCGCATTTTTAATTTCTTTATGTTCCAAACTTTAAAATGTGATAACTTTTTCTACATTGATTGGATTTAAGAATCGTTTTCACTATTAAATCTCAAATTTAATTTGCTTTCCAATGATATCCATTGTTGATAGCTAAAAATAATTTTTTTTAAATCATAATTTTATATAGCAGCTTTAATTGCACAATTATTTTGTGTCACCGCTGTGTACCGCGTTTCTGTAACAGCATTATTATAATGATCATAAACATTACATAGTAGTTTTACCTAGATTATTATAATGTATTTATTATCTTTTAACATATTTGAAAGGAATATTTTTTTTTAATTATACAATTATGGTTGCCTTTGAATATTGTAACTACATTATGTAATAAAGTAATAATCTTGATTGTGTTTGATAGTATTCAAACTTAGTGCGGTTATAATTTAACCCCATCAGAAAATGGTGTAATAATTTATAGGCATTTTTTGAATTAATTTAAATACGTTAGCATTTTTTTTATTGCATTTACTATTGATGATTTTGACTATATTTGATAATTTTTTTCAATTTTAAAACAGTTATAAATTAATGAAATTAAGAAAATGCAATTATAATTTACCAGCAAGTTTTGGGTAAATTTAACTATATTTGAAGATTTTTAACCACATTTATGTGATGAAGTAATAAATTTGGCTACATTTCAGGAATTTATTCAATCTTAATACAATTAAAATTTAATTACATTAATAAAATGCAGTTATAATTTAATGACAATTTTGAATTATGCATGGTAGAAATTGAATATTTCAGCTATATTTATGTGATGCAGTAATAATTTTGGTTGTACACGATGATTTATTCGAGCTTACTGTAGTTAAAATTTAAATGCATTAAGCAAAAGCGGTTATTATTTTGCAGTATTTTTGGAATTAAGCAATTATTGTTTTTGAATATTTTAACTGCATTTGTGTGATGCAATACTAATTTAGCCGTAGTAATAATTTTGTTTGATGTTAATGATGGTTATTTAACCGCATTATGAAAATATAATTGAATTTTGATTTTTGATAGCTTGAGATGATTAAATAATGACTTCACATAATTAATGCTTGATTCAACCGTGCAGCTCAGCGTTTAATACATTGCTTCCAGGTTTGATGACATAATTTGGCTAAGTTTATTCAATTTCATTTACAATTACGATGATCAATAATACAATAAGCATATAAGTTGTTGTATTCGAGCTTAAGGTAGATGCACAGTTTAAGTGCTGGGTCAAAACATGTGTTGTAGTGAGAATAATGTTGATAACCACCTAAAAGAGTTTATTTTTTATTTTTTACAGTAAATTCTAAAATCACTTGCACCACCACCGTCGGAAAACTTCTAGAAAACAATTGATGAATGTATCTTTGTATAGATGATTATGTAGTCATAGTTTGATTATTAGATATAGTTAATAGGTCAGACGAGCAGTGAGAGAATTTAGTAATAATACTGCATCAATGACACTTTTGCTTTTTTTGGCTGCAGGTAGAAATACCTTCAATGGTTAAAATAATTGACTGATGTAATGCATCTATTAAGGCCAAGAAAACATCACTTATTTGCGCTCAAGCCAATATCATACACGCGTTGCTAGCAGTTATTTCTGAGGCTAAAAAATGAATGGACTTCTCACAATTGTTCTCTTCTGTATGTTTTGAATATTTTCAAATATTGGTTACTGCGACCAACTGTATGCCGTGTTTTGTACCCTGCATCGACATAGATCAGATTCGATGAACAATAGTAATTTATATTGGAACCCATGTTATTTTCTTATTGCATCATCATTTCTATTTCAATTGAATCTTCTGTTTTACTGCTTTTCCCCTGTACTACATCTGTTGCTTTTTTCTTTTTTCTTTTGCTCCCTTTTTTCAGCCGTTGACAAATACTTTTCCTGACTGTTTACAAATTTCATCCTATTACTATATTTCTCCCCATTGCAAAAAACTTTTGTTACTCTTATTTAATTGAATCAAACTGCACTGTGTCTTTGTGTCTGCAATTCACAATGAATACTTCAACTATATCTATGCACATTGAAGCAGTTGTGTAATTGCAAAAGCAACAACATTGGCGTTATATGTCACAGTGAATATATCTATGCATTAGCGGATAAATTTTTAACACATTATCCTCTAAATAGTCTGTGAACTTTAACATATTCACTGTAATTGTTTTGTTCGATTTTAATTGTGATTATCATAACCAAATATATTTATGTATTCTTCATCCTACCAAATTGTTATTCATGATGTAACACTATCGTTCAACAATGTTTTTTCATTACCACCGTATTAAATTTCTTATACATTTGGATATGACCTATGCAACAACGATATTTTTTCAACATCCGTGTGCGAAGCACGGGTTCGCACTAGTGTATATGTAAATGTGTGTGTTGGGAGGGGGGCGGGCAATACAATGAACTGAAGGTAAGTTGATGTAATGCTAAAAGATCTTAATTTTTTGTAAACAAATGTGCAGTTTCAATTTTGTATTGCTGATTAAGAGTCGTTTCTATGATTTAATAAATGAGCAAGTCCGCTACTTTTATTATCTTACTCAAACCTGATCATTTCCAGATCTAACATCAATTAATATCGATTGGAAATAACCAGACTCAACTTCCTATATTCTGGGTTGGTAAAGAGCATGGATCTAAAATACTAACAAATCACACTAGTTATCACACCAATGTATGTAATTATCACATCAACATCAGACCAATTACTTGTGCATGCATTCATTAATTTGAACACAGATCAGTCACAAACAGCCAACTACATGATAGATCTTAAGCTTTGAGCTTGCCGTAGTCAAAGAAGTAAAATAATTAAAAGAAGACGAAGAGAGGACACGACGAGAGAAGGTTTATCAAATTTCTGCATTTCCCATTCCATTCATTTTTTGTCATTCTTATACAAGATTCTTTTAACAATCTTTTGACGCATGGACCAATAAAAACAATGAGCTATTTTTAGTCATTCCTTTAGTGCTAAGATAGGACAAAATTAGTTATAACTTCCTATATCCATGGCTTTTAGTGTTTCCTGCATATCTAATTTCCAAGGTTTTCTCAATCCATGAAACGAACTGGCCTTGTGACGATGCGATGTGGACAGATGGTTGAGCTATGTGCATGCATAGGATTTTCCATATCATTGTTGTATCATTACCATCCCCTCAAAATCGATCTTGCTCCTCAAGGTTGTAAGTTGGTGGCTGCAATTTGAAGTGGTGATATCCGGATTATGATCAAGTTGAGTGTCACCAACCGCATCACAAACAAAGATTCGAGTTTCGTTTTGCCACCCGGATCAAAGATGAGCGGTTCCCCTTCACCCAAATTTTGTGAGTAAGCAATGGTGGCGTTAGAATTGAATAAGAGTGGCGAGGTGGGAATGGGCGTCGTTGCCGACGGTGATGGCGACGACTTTGATTTTGAGGAAGAATGGTTTTATGATGATGGTGAACCTTGAGAGGGCAAAGCTGGAAGGTGTGGAAGCTGGAGGAGCTGGAGGGGTACATGAGAAAGGAGTGGAGGAAATAGCATTTGAGATTGAGGCTGGCGATAAGTTTGGTGGGGTCATAGTAGTCGAGAGGGACAAGGAGATGGTGGGTGTTTTTGATGCCAAGGAGGGTGTGCCTGGCGATGAGGGCAGGCAAGAAAGAGTTGAGGAGTGCGAGGACAATAATGATGTCGTAGAATCATGGCTGAAACCATCATCCTCGACGACACCATCGACAAATCCATCCAACAACTCGTGAAACCACCACCGAACATCAAACAGCCATTAACGCCATTTAAGCCACCCTCGCCAACCACCAAACCATTATTGACACTCAACAAAATGTCATCGCCGGCATCATCCACTCCTTATACGATCTTACCACAAAAATCGACCCCCAAACAACATTGCTACCACCTCTCGCTCTCTCTCCGGCTCCACCAACTCCGCTATGTTCCACTGCTATGGGGTCTACGATACCAGCTCCTTCCTCGCATACACCTCCCCTACCTCTGTCGCTGCTCCTCCCCTCCATATTCCTTCATTCTCAAACCCTCCTCATCCAAATTCATCGGTTTCCTCAACCACACATGCTCCTTCCTCCCCCATTAAGCAAAACGACTCCATCCACCAAATACTTAAATCCTTCTCCGACTTCCACATCGGATTCGTCGTCGGCATCCCCGACAACTCCGTTCCATCCATAACAGCCCCAAAACCGCCCTCTCATGGTTCATCACCAACATCCAACCTTTCGTTGTTAAAACCAAAGTCGTCGCCATCGCCATTGGCAACAAGGTCTTCTTCGGTCACAACATCGACATGCCCGTCTCATTCACCTCTGCAATTGACCAACCCGACCCCGCCCTCTTCGGCTTGTTGGTGCACATATCCAAACTTGTTGGTGCACATATACCTTTGGGATGTGGGGCTGCGTTCGGACAAGAATAAAAAAATGATGCGATATCACCAAACATAAAACTGTCAAGCAGAAACAATTTTTTCATCTTCGATCCCGGAGGTATATTGGATGTAGAAGATATTTTCGACCTTGAAGGTCGTTCGTCTTGGGGGAGATAATGATATGGTACCTAGTACCATTCACAAGCCCACTGCAACTGCTGCAAATATGAGATCTAAAAGAATCATCAACCAACCAATTCGTTGCAGGGAATGAAGCACTGATAGTGACACTGCAATTTGTACAACTATTTCTTTATTTTATGTTAATTAGTTTGTTATAGATCGTTACAAAGGAATAATCCAGAATGGTATCCAAATTGTATTGGTGCAGCTGTAAGAATCTTTATATAAAGTAATGAAATGCAATGAACCGACATGGTTGGATAAAAACTTTCTTCATTTTTCTGTCTCTTCCTCTCAATCCTTATCTGTTCTCTTATATTTCTCGTAAACGGATAGATTCGGATGATAATAAATTGTATTAAACAATTAATATGCATTAAATTCATATAATACAAACTATTAAGTTAATAAAAAAATAAACATATCTATAGTAAAACACCAAATATTAACTATAATCTTGGCAAAAACCGATCGAATAATTTTCGGATCCGGATACTTTTAGATATCGGATATTTATAGCTTTTCGGATACAGATGCAGATAGATTTCAGATATTTCAAGTATCCATGGACAGAACTAATATTTCTCACTAAAGTGAGTTCTTTCATGACAAAGGAGCCCTTGTCCATATCATCAACGCTAATCTAAAGACGCTGAACCTACGGATTAGTTCCAAACATTTTCATACGATGACAGCAATCCAGCAAATAATCTAGGCCAGATTCTTTTTGCAGTAATAATTGCATTATCAGTTTGTTTCGTGTTTTCAACTGTTGTATTCTAGTAAAAAGAATTGTTGAGAAAAATGATTTTGGATGCCTAGAATTTCAAATCACAAAATATCAATTATCAGCACAATACCGTTTTGGCAATAACAGCACCCCAGCCCTCATCAAAAGCCCTCTTCATAACAGTGTAATTAGTTCCAGGTGGACCTGATCCGATAACAAACGGGTTTGGCATGTCCAACCCGTTAACCCGGACACTCAGGTCCGGTTCAGGTCCCGCCGCCGCTCGGACATGGAACCCAATAGTTCGCTTTCTGAGGTTGAAGCGGGTTCTGGTAAAGTCAGAATACGACGCTGTTGAAATCGAGCTGCTGCTACTGAAGCTAAGTGATGATGATGCCGCCATTTTTTCTCTCCGTAGAATCTGAAAAGAAAGATTCCGATTTAGGGGGTGAAGGTGTGAGATTTGAATCTTGGAATAAGCGTGGCAACGTTGGATTTTTTACTCTTCGAATAGACAATTTTAATAAAATAAAAATGTACATTAGGTTATTCAGAGGTGTAGGATATGTAGTCTGTAGGAAAGCGTGAATAGCAAGTGTCATTTGGTTGCGTTACGCGATGAATGACATTTAAGAATTATTTCTTTAGAGGAAATTACAACTTTCTAATTTTAAAGTTGTGAGATGAAAAATTCATGTTAACGTGGTATATCAGGAATTTTTTTTCAACTCCATTCAAAACTTCAAATTTTACTTTTGTTGTCTGTCAAAACAAATACGAAAAACTCCATCAATATTTCTAGCGAAAATATGAATTTTAAACTGTACATAAAACTTCAAATATTTGCGGTTCCAACTGGACATTTTGATAAAATAAAATTTTTTAGTCTACACGATAAGAATGGACATTCTGCCCTTTAAATATTTACGGTCCACACTGCAAATATTAATTTACAAAAATATGCATTTTAAACTTTACATATTTACATTTTAAAATGCACATTTTTGTCGAAAACATTGACAGATGTTTTTTTGAAACTTGTTTTTGAAGACGGTTTTTCAAGTATTAAGTTTGAAAATAAAAGACGCATCCTAATTTTCACTAAAAGAAATTATGATTTTCTCATATAAAAAAAATTCAAAATTATATAGAATTTCATAATATTTGAAAATATTTGGTAAAAACATACATAAATAAGAGTTATAAATACATACAAGTGAAAATCAATTTTTATATTTTTTGAAAAGCACAAATTAACCAGCATTTTATATCATAAAAATGCAAGCTATTTTGCATTTTCTATTAAAAAATAGAGATGCGATTTACATATGTAACGTCCATTGTATCACATGTCGAGCAATCGAGTGTCGGGAAACCCGATTGTTAGGGGAAAAAGAAAGAAGGAAGAAGATAAGAAGAAAACTAAACAACACAGAATCTCACAGCGGAACGAATAATCTATAATATACCATAAGTCTTTACACAAAAACAAAACTGTAATATAAATATTTATATATATATATATACACATACATACATTAATCGGAGTATACTAACCTATTTCAGCCTAGACAGTTATAACAGTCCGTCCTCACAATTTGCTGATAACACACCAATGAATACAGTGGAAAAATAATCATCTACGTAAATATGTTTCTGGGCCTCCAATTTGTCCCTTGAAGCTCCAAGCATCCAAATTAATCTGTAATATACTCGGTCTGACCCGAGAATTATAATAAAATAACACCTGAGTCGGTCTGGAAACCGACGTGAGAAAAACACACCCAACTGGATTTAAAGTTATAAGAAAATCTTTGGAAATCAAAGGTATTTCGTAAGACCATGCCACACATAAACACGACGGGTTTTTACCTTACGATACCCAAAATATTTTTATATAAAATCCAGTGATATTATAATAATATCTAAGTACAAATACTTATTAAAATAGCTGAAATGCTTTCATTTCACATTTCAACATAGTTGGGCACAATCAAAACCGTACGGCGCTTATTGGAGAATGGATTTCATACAATGACTATGCATTGGGGTAGCACCTATCATGGTACACGTCTAGAAAATGTACCGAGATCGAACCTATCGATTCATGCCAACACAAGACCGGCCTACCCTTTACTGGATAGTACCGAATATGTCATCACCGCGGTTGCTTTGCAACCCTTTTTTGAGATCTCATGCACAACTAATCCATAAATATGTAGATGGAAAGGTGACAACATACCTTAATGGGTGCAACCCACTTAGCCTTGCTGCATCTCCCTTGATTGTCAGTCATTTCCGGTTGATGAGGCTTGAGGCTACATTTTACCTTACGAATAACATTCATACTTGGAATGCTAACACTGCCTTTCAGGCAAGCAATGCAATGATAGCATTCATCCATACAAAGTTGTTTTGGGTCTGAACAAACCAATCTCTTCAAAGATCACCGTCTTCACTATCTTCTCGATATTACAATTCGCAATGCTCAAATCGGATCGAAGTGGTTTTTAGATAATTAAATCTGATCCCGGTCTCTTCGAAACGATCAACGAAATTGGCCAGATTTGATAATGGGTTATTTAACTATCAAATTACACACATAAGCAGTCACTAAGCTCATATTATAAATCTTCGACATTTATTTTAAAATATCTTTACAAAGATATGTATATATATATTCAGTCTCTTTCAACATTTCAATATTTGAAAACACTTCCGAATACTTATATCATAACAGGATATTTCCAATCCATATCAACACTTAGAAATATTTCCCAATCCAACTTATAATTCATCACTTAGAAAAATATTTCTATCTAAATCGTTTCGTCGCTAAAATGTCTCCAAAACTTTAAATTCCAATACTTAGGAAAATATTATAAGTTTATTTCCCAAAATCATTTCTAATATCCGTACTTCGGAAGTATTCCGTGCTTATCTCATAAATCTCCGTAATTTTTTTATTTACTTTCTTTTACAATTTCCAAAATTATCGATTATACTAATTTATAACCCCTTTTATGAATTCAGATTCACTTTCGAAGTTCTCGTATCTAAACAACTTGGAAATTTCTTTTCTCAAATTTCTTAAGTTCCCGAATTCCATTATAAGATTTTCTCTTATAAAATTGCATCCATTAAATAAAATCCGGTTCACAGATCTCGAGAGCATTTATAAATAAATCTCAATCACTTACTTTTTAAACTATATATATAATAATAATAAATTTAAAAAAAAACATGGTTAAATAATTATTTAAATATCAAAGCACTTAAAAATAAACGGCAATAACTAATTCCAATTCATTTATAAAATTTCTAATCAATTTACAAAACTTATTTATAAAATTAGAATTTATTTCAACAAATTTAAATATTTAAATAACTAACTTCTTGAAATATTTTAATCCAATTAATAGTCATCAGACTACATAGTTTAATAAATAAAAATCTGTTTTAAAAACAAACTTCGCTTCTTGATAAAAGTATATTTTTAAATTCCAATATAACCAATTTCATATTTATAAATCTCTCTCGATTCATCACAAATCGATTTATGTTTCCAATTTCATAACCATTTTGCAAATTCCAATATAGATTCCATTATTTCTTTCTAAACTGATTACCATTTCACTTTATTTATAAACATTGTTTATAAATTTCATAATCTCATTTCCAGTTCATAACAAGTTCATATCACTAATCCATTTATAAATCGATTTCTAATTAAAATTCCATTTATAAATCTATTTCTTAAATAATCCAAACTATATTCCCAAAACCATTCAAATCTCAATTTCGACTTCCATTTCGTATTTTAGGAATCTTATAAAAAATTCATTTGTTTAAAAATCCTTAATTTAAAATTCTCTATCTGAAATCATTTTACAAAATAGCTAAATAAACATCCAAAATCAAATCGTTTATTTTATCCAAACCAATTTCCTTTCAAATAATCCCAAAATTCAATATAATTATTTTCATTTCCAAAATCGCCTTTAAATTTCCTTTTTAAATCAAAATATTATTTATGGTATTTATAATACCAAAATAAAGGCCAGTGTTACTATAGCATCTAATAAATCAAATCATATCATAGTCTATCACAGATTATTCAAACGCATCATATATCACTATATATGAAATAAAAATCAACATTTTTAAGGAATCCAGTTGGATCCCTCCAATCTGTTTCCCTACAACCACAGATGTTATATAATCACAAAAATATAATCACCGCTTCGAGGCGGGATATCGCAAATAAAAATGGTCATCCGCTATTATGCGGGGCGCATAGTGTCTCATCCGCTCCAATCGGCGGGAATATATCCAACTACTAATATATACACTACCATATATATAATCTAACATCGAACAGATAAAAATTTATCAATCCATCTAATCAATCAATAAAAAAAATTTAACACTATAAAATAAAACCAATTATCCAAAATGAGTGAGATTTACTCACATTAATTTCAGTTGTCGCTTTTGCGTTCCGGTTCCGACTAAATTCGAATAGCGTTCGAATTTAGCTAAAAATTCTGGAAGCTTCAAATCGCTACAACCCAATCCCATAACAAAGCTTATGTTGACACGAGTCTAACGCGATTGACTGTGTTGGATTTGGGCCTAAAACGAGCGAGTTATGAATTTTATAAGCTTTCGAATTTATTAAACAAATTTATATTCACTTAAATTAAATTTTATTTTTAGTTCAATAGCCATATACACAAACCCAGCCCACGAAGCCACTCGAACCGCGATCTGCTTCTTCCCCCCAAATCGATGCTCTTCTCCTTCCTTTTTTCTCTTTCCTAAACGAAGGCAACGTGCACGCTGTGCACGGTGCACGACTACCCACCCCACCATTCATCGACCCGAAGCCACCAGCAAATCCCTCTGCTCCTCCTCTCTCCACTGCCCACCACCTCGCCACCTCCGGCCGAATGAAACGAAAAGCGACTCAATCCCTGTACGCAAACTCATAATGTCGTGACACCCCATGCTCTATCGTGACCCACCAAAACGCTGCCACGCATGCGCCTCTTTATCACGAAGCCAACCATCTAAGTCTCGGCTCCCACTTCCTCGCCTGGCCGATGAAATTGCCAACCCAAGTTTTCAACATCCACGAATGACCACCACAGAATGCCGCCGAAACACTGCTAAAAATACTACATCTTCCGACGATCCCAACGACGCTAATGACAACTTCTAATTTGAAGCGGATAGGGAGATATCATTTTATTTTAATTTGTAAACAAAATTTTCCCTTTGTTGTTTTCAAGTGATATCTCGTTCGTTTCTCGACGAAACTTCGATCCGTCAATTTCTAAAAATACTAGATGTTGATACGAACAAATTCCGTTTATCATTTTGGCTAATTTTGAATATTTCGAAAGGAATTGATTTTTGAAACTTTGAAAGGAGTATGAAATCTTTTTTTTCTTTTTTGCTCTGTCTTCTCTATTTAAATAAGGAGAGAGTTCGTAAGGGAGAGATGGGGTTGTACAGTGTAAGGTGGCTCGTAGGTGGGCTAGAATGAAAAAAATAGAGTGGGCTGAAAAGAAAGGAGGGAGGCTGTGGTCCGAACCCCGATCGAGGCGTGCCGCCTGGCGTTCCTAATGTTATACCCCTATTCCAAACGCAATGGAACTTGTCTCGAGCTCCAATTCGATCGTATGTAGAAGATATCCTTTTGAACCCAATTAAAATATTTAATTTCCGATATAAATTTCAACGCGTTTCTATCCCGTACGATCAAACGATATGTCTAAATGCTATGAAATTTGATGGTGCAATATAATTCATTATTACGGACCCAATGACACTGGTTTCATCAAAATCCGAGACTGTGCCCTGGAAGGCTGTTTTCACTCGTTAATTAAAACGAGTAAATTTCAAAATTAGTTAAATCACTTTTGAAACCAATTTAAAAGTCTCATTATCCTTATTCTTATCAATAGAATTTTAAATAAGCTTTGAAATCATTTTTATCCAACTTAAATATCCAAGATTCAATCATTTAAACGATTTTCAATTTATTAAATTCAGCAATTAAATTATCCAATAAATCACTATCTTTAAAATTCAATTTATTTAATTATAAAATTAACTTTTCAATATTTAAAATTAATTAAATATCTCAATTTCAAATCACTAAAATTCTAGGTCGTTACAACATATTAATTAAAGAAAATTTTCATGTAATTGCATTAAAAGTAGCAATATAATGCTCAAAGTCCTTTAATTTGATAGTGAATATTTATTTAATGTTATTGGAAACTATTTGATAGTTTATTTTGTGTTTGATTACAAAAACAATGCTTTGTTTTGAGGCTTATGTTTTTTTAGCAAAGCTAGCCGGCTTTATAGTGGGCCGTACCACTGAATAAATAAAGGGAAAACAGGTGCTCTACACATGCACAGAACAGCTAAACGGGCGCAAAGTGCCCATAGAAAAGAGAAAATAAAGAACAAGAATTAGGCAAAAGGAGCCTAAACTACTAACCCTCAAAGACTGCACTGCCTTCGGAGAAGAACAACCACTACCAACAAAAGTGGATGGGCCAATAACACGAACATACCCAGAGAAAAGAACAGCCAGATGCGGGTCATAACCTTCAGAATCAAGAGAATAAATAAATTTCCTATCCCAGCTGACTTCATAAAATTTACTTTTATTCTCCTTACCAATCTCACCAACCCTAGTAATGGACAGACCCTCACCGTCAATATGATAAATAGGACATTGACTCTCACCCTCAATATCACTGATAAAGGCATAAAATGTATCAGATTGTGGCGAGTAATGCATGTCAGAAGGAATGTGGACCCAGGCACGCTCTTTAGAATTCCAAATAATATGATCAGACAAAAAAATAGGCGCACACGCAATATGGGCCCCACCAATAGGATCAACACCATCTGGAGAATCTCCAGGAGAAACTATAACAGCTGGGACAGCAGGAGGAGGAGCAACAGCAGACGGGACAGGATCAACAGACGAAGGAGCGACAGCAGAAAGGACAGGGTCAGCAGGATGGGGGATGGAGCAACCTTCAGGACCCACTTTCTGACAGGAGGACGAGGAAGTGGAATCCGCTCAGATAGAGGAATAGGGTCAACAAAGGCCATTCTACAACAGGCATCCAAAAGATGCCCAAAGGACTGACAGGACATACAGATGTCAGGTTTCCAACCATAACGTACCTTGACCACAGCATAGCGGTCCACATCGAGTCCGACTTTCAACTAAGAAGGAAAAGGCTTGGAAGAGGTTATTTCAATCAGAGCTTTGACATACACTAATCTCTTTCTGGCTGCGGTATTAGCATTATAACAAATCACATTACCAACTTGTCCAGCTAGCCAATCAATCCCGATCAAAGGCTGAGGAGCAGATGCGATATGAGAAAAGTGTGCCCAGACTGGAATAGATAATGCCTGGTCCTTGGCTCTATCAACAGACGGACTCCAGGTTGTAATAATAAAAGGTTTTCCATCAATGAGGATAGGATCGGCCTCAAGAATACGTTGTCTTTCCTCACTACTTGAGAATTTGACGTAGAACATTGCGTTATCGAAGTGAACACTTATTCCCCCTTTAGGCTTCCAATCTAATTGCAATGCGCCTTAACAAGGTGGTAGGCATGATTTGTATCAAGGAAAAATCCCACCAAATGGTCCTTCCAGTAATCAACACCGACCTCTATAACCTCCACCGGGGGAATCAGAACTCCGTCAATCTCCATTTTGTCAAAACACCTAAGGGAATGTATACCTGCATTTTTTGGCATGTTGGTGAATAACGACGACCATTTAGGGCCTGACCGTGGCACGGAAGTAACCATAGGAACCTAACCATTCAAACTAGAAAAGGGGATTGCGAGCTCGGCATTTACACAAGAAGATGGAAGGCAACTACAATCCTGGACAATATTAGCAGCTACAGCGCCACCCGACCCAGCTGCACATGGAGAAACATCTCCGACAATACCATTTGCAACAGAATTTAACATATGAACTTGCACGGTATCATCGACGCCCAAATTGGACTCGACTGGCAACCCCACCTCAGTCACAGACCAAGGATGAATACAAGATGAAGTCAAGTAAGGTGCGAGAGGATGCTCACCAGTGGACAATGGAGATGGAAGCTTAGTGGGCGATGTTTCAATATCCTGCAGCAAGCTGTTTAGGGGATTAACGTTTTCATTCACGGCCAAACTTGGCTCGGTAGAACACTTATCACCTGTACGACCCGAAAATGGATTAATCTCAACATCGATGTTGTTAGTAGATTTGATACCATAGGGAACAACAAACGGAGCCGCAATCGGCAACTAGGCAATAGCCAAAGGAGCAGACGTGGCCGATACCAAAGCAACTTCAGAACGCGAGGCAAGATCTGGTGCCGGCGGAAGAGGCTTCTTCTTCGAAGCCATAAGTGGAAGAACATGCGCAGAGAGGCAGGGCGAACAAGGAAGCTAAGACGATAGTGAAATTAGAGAATTCGCAGACAAAAACGCTGGCACCATTTTTGATATTTGGTTGATGATTTATTGGAGTTATATACACATCTTGAGGCTTATGTTTTACCTTCCTAGAATTAATCAAATAGATAAATTTCTTTGTAACTTTTCACAATGTATCCTAAATTAACAACAACAAAATCACATACTAATTTTTCATGATAAAAACTTAGTAATCGATGTTATAAATACAAATATAAATTCTTTATATCAGCTACAACACTAATGATTCAAGTAGCTCACAAGTTTAAAATGCATAGTTCAACGAAGCAAACAAAAATGCACAAGCGATTATATTTTGAATATATGTTATGTTTATATAATTTAGGTACATGAAATAAATCATTTTTTAGATATGATCCAATTTATTTTAACAAAAACACCATTGTTGTAAAAATCCTTTCAAGCATCTATTAGGCACTAACGAGGCTTGCACCTAACTATCCACTTCGACCCGTCTAGGCAAGGCTTATCATTTTATCTAAACGTGTATTTAGGCATTGAACGTGAATTATTTGAGACCCTGTTAGCAATGGCGTATTAATTAATTTCGTAAATATTATGATTGTAAATTTTTATATCAGATCAAGCAACAACTGACCAATTGAAAAAATGTGAAATTAAGAAGAAGAAAAGAGGAAAAGTAAAACACGAGAGATTTATAGTTGTTCGGCTATGCCTACGTCCACTTTTTAAACTTGTTTTAATTTACTATCTTTTTCAAATTAAGAGTTATAAAAGTTTAACTTTTATATTTTCACAAAAATACTTAGCTTTAATTATATTAATTTGGAAGTTTCCGACTTTCCAAATCATCGAAAATTCCTTTTTATTTTAATAATTAAAACTAACAAACAATATGTCATAATAAGATGCACAATCAAACTGGCAAAGGATACATGCAACATAATATAACTTAACAAAAAGAAACTTAAGAATTTAAACTCCGGATTTTATTTCAAGTCATTTGAAATAATAATATATACTTATATCCTTTTGAATATCAAATCATACTTTTCGGGATTAACCAAAATCATTTTCAAAACCAATTTCCAAATGTTTTCTTTAAAATCCATGGAAAATATTAATATAGATCGAGTAACAACAAAATGATACAAGGAACTGGACCAAATAGTATCATATATTCCCTTTACTAAGAAGGGTAGTACTCAAGAGAAGTGCTTTCCAACTGAACACATCTCCTACCCATTTTTACTCACTTTCGAGTCGCTCGAACTAGCTAACATAAGAATACTTTGTTTTTCGAATTGACTTGTTGTTTCCGAGAGTAATCTTAAACTCGAACAAATCTTAAAATCCTTTTAATAACATTAGTCCTTTAGAATAGTTTCAAATCATACTATTATTGTTTTCTCAAAAACCCTTAGAAACCATTTCCAAAAACACTGGGATTTAAGTTCACAAATTCTCAATTTAAATCCTTTGTAATTCATATTTATACTAACCATATTTATATAATTTTAGTTTCTTATATGAAATCATTTCATAAGCTTTTATCTTTTTAATATCTTAACTTTCCTCTTAAGCTATATTAACAACTTTCTATTTAAGTTAACTTTTTAACCCAGCATTATCATCGAATGCCTTATAGTCAAATTGTGAAACTTAATTCACAAGGAGTTCATTTCATTGTTTCCATAAATTACTATCTACCTAACCCATGTTGTGAAAATGGTAAAGTCAATAAACACTAGCCAATGCCCATAAACTGGCCGAGCATGGCTAATCAAGCAATAAATGATAATAATTTAGTATTATCATTTCCTAACAAACAAATACATTATAAATAACCATGTTAATTATTTGAAAATTATCCTTTTATATAAAATATAATCCTAGGTAAAATTATTTCATTTACCCATTTTTTTTTAAAAAATACTGTGTCAGTTTGTTTTGTTTAAGTGTTTAGGAATCCCTATCGATAACATTGATCAGACGCATCGACCAGAATCCATAAGCACTCAACAGACCAATCAACACAATATAAAATATTTTTATAGAACTAACAAATATGCTCTCATATGTATAATACATTCAAACTCATAATAAGGCATTCCATTACCCTATCTCTTAATGAGTTAAACCCAACCAAAGCCAAGGTTCTTACTTAACCTTCAGCTCTGATGCCAAATTTATAACAAACGCCTTTTCGACCTCCAAATGTTGACAGTAGTGCATCCACGGTATTTACGTACCGAGCACCCAAGTGTCGGAAAGGAATAACATTAGGGTAAAATAAAAGAAGAAAAGAAAAGGAATAAGAAAGAAGAGAGCACAATATCAGAATCTCACAACGGAATGATAACAGGTAATATCAAAATGATACTTTTACAAAGGAAAACTGTGTAGATACAATAATCAGAGTAAACTAATCTCAGCTTGGACAGTTATAACAACCTGTCCTCACAATTGCTGATATAAAAATAAACAAAGTAATGCAGCGAAAATAAAATCTACGATAGGGAACCATCCAGCTCCTCTCTCCAAGAGCTCCAATGATCATCAATGAAATCTGAAAATATACACGGGGCTGATCCGAGCATTATAAGAAAATTAACACCCGGATCGGTCTGGTAAACCAGCATGAGAAGACTCAAGTGATTTGAATTACTATATTTGTAAAACCCTTTAAATAATAAAGGTATCTCATAAGACCATGCCGCAAATAAACACGGATGAATTATTACCTTACGATAACCGAACCATTTTATAGGAAAATCTAGTGATATTATAATAATGTCTAGGATATTCAATATAAATATAAATTATAGCTGAAATGGTTACATTTGACAACATATTTAGGTATACAAACAAAAATGCTAAGGTACATTTGTATGAATGGATTTTCCATGGAGACCTCCTCAATGAGACCGCTCTCTTATGGAAAGGATCAGAAAATACCTTCCGAGCGTCGTATATCTCTAGATCAAATATACCATAAGGTAAACACAACTGCGCCATCATCCAAACACTCGCGTGAACAATGTGTACCAAGTATCATCAACTCCCCATGCTCAACATATCGATAAACATACTCTAGATATGAAGTTGATGTACTCCTCATGGGTCAGCTAAACTGTAGGATCATGCATCCTACTTTGTCTTTATTTATTTTCCAATGTCGAGGCTACGTTCGACATCTTCACACGAGTTTTCAACAAAAGTCGATCACATAATGATCTCATATGGATTTCATCATCTCAACATATTCCAGAACCATACATGGTTTCCATCATTTGCTTCCAAAATAGAGAACCCATATCTCAACCTTGAAGTGGTTTCGATAAGTAGAACACTTACCGATCTCGATCTCTTCAAGAGCTAGTCGATGAATTTGGTCTTATTCAACAACAATGAGAATGATCGCATAAGGGAACTAACTCCTGAATACTTTCTCATAAGCAAGTAAACATACCTGCACTATTATTTCATGCAAGGCATGGTCAAGTCACATAAACGACTTTTAATCCCTTTTTAATTAATTTATCTTTTATTAATTAAAAACCCTTCTTGTCGGGAAAAAACATCTTTTTATCTACTAAAACTTCTCTTTTATAAATCAAGACTTCCTTTATTTATTAATTTTTTTTCAATAAAAGTCCCTTTATATACTTGTATATATTATTTATTTTTTCACTTATACCCTTTTCAATACTTAAAAAGTATTCATATACTTATTCCAATGGTATAAGTGGATTCACAAATCATTTAACAAGTTTTACTTACTTAAAATATAATCAAAGAGATTAAACAATTACTACCAAAACATTGTTATAATAAACTCCTTTTCATATAACATTTTCTATCTCTTTACAAAAGATTCCAATACTTGTTATTATCTTTAAAATTCCATTGTTAAAGATTTATAATATTTCTTCCAAAATATAATTCAAGGGTTTAAAAATAAATGTTGCTAAAACATTGTTTACTACGAACCCAAACCAACCCATTTAATCATTATCTTTAAAACTCTCATTTTAAAGGTCTAATTACATTTAAGGGTTAAAGACAAGTGTTTCTCAAAACATTTGCCACAACAAACCAAAGTCGTTTACTTATCCATTAATAACTTTAAACATTCATTTAAAGATCAAAGCATATCCACACTTATTAATTAATGCGATACACTTTTAGTTGATTCCATAAAACAATTATTTTAACTTAAATGTTAAATCCAACCCCCTTTTATTATATTTATAAAATACTTAATTTAATATTTAAAATTATATATATATATATATATATCTTTAAAATACTTATTAATATGTTAAAATACTTTTAAAACTAAAATATATGATATTATTTATATAGAATATTATGTAAAAATAAGGAACTTTGAAATAAATAGAAAAACAAGTTTTAATTTTAAAAACTACTAGTTTAGAAATTCATAGTTAATTGTTAAATATATATTTAAACTTGAAACCAAATTTTAAAACACTTTTTTATAAGTTAGAAAAGAATCCTAAAAAGATTAGAGAAAAATATTAAATTTAAATATCATTTTTAAACAATTTACATCTTCAATTTAAAATGGTAGCACTTCTAAAAGTGCCGCCTAAAGTTATGTTACTAGTTTTATCACATTTTTGCTACAACTTTATTTATAGTTTTCAATACCTTAAGTAATGATTTTAGATTCATTCTTTTTACAATAGTTAGTATACTTTGGGTACTTGAAAACCATGAAGAAAAATCCCAAAGACCATCTTTTAATTATTTTAGAGAATTTTCCGAAAATAGAGCATTTTACCAAACTCCACTTATAGTGACTATTTCGCTATATCTTTTTGCACTTCGTTCAACTAGCTATCAAATGAATTAAGCTTCAAAATTTTCCCGATAAGAATAATATATTATTCACTTGATTAATTGGTAAAGAAATCCCTAATAAAGTTTCCACAAAATTATGCGTTATTTTTAAAAACAGGTTATTTTAAAATTGTTGTTATAACGACCTTTTTTTACTTCTACCTTTTGTTACTTTGATTTACTTCTTCTATAACTTTTCAAAACATATTATTTGCTTTTCAAACACTTATTGAAGTGTAGATAATAACCAAACAAGTTATTATCAAGATATATTATTAAATCATAATTTTCACAAGTTATAGTTTAAGGAATTCAAAGTGCGTTTATAGCGACTTCGCTATATGGACAATTCCGGATTCAATCCAATAATTGGTGTCATGTTATTTTTATACACATATATGATTCCAAGTTCCAACCATACTACTACTAAACATGTATTAACATATATACACATAAATATATCCATTTTAAATGTTCAAATGAACTTATCACAATTCAATGGTTTAGTAAGTAACTGCTTTAACAATTTATATACTTTTTAAAGTATATAATCAAGGGTTTAACTTTAAGTAGTTAATGTCTAATGTTATTAATATAGAGCAAGAATATAACATATGATTTAACAACAATTATAGATATTAAGCAAGCAAATATTAAGCAATATTTCAAGTGAACTTGCAACCAATTTGTAGTGTAATCAAAGTGAGATTAACTCACTTTTATTCCAACCAAATATCTTCCTACCAGCATTCATTATAATCGCACGTCTTCCGGCATTTTTAACTTCAACTTCACATTAATAAAACCCCTCCTTTCCTTCCCTAATGCACACGCACCTCTCCACCTTCCTCCATCACCATGGATGCTCACGGCCCTCGGCCACAACACCTCCT
The DNA here is from genome assembly GCA_030737815.1 of Allium fistulosum. Classification (NCBI taxonomy): domain Eukaryota; kingdom Viridiplantae; phylum Streptophyta; class Magnoliopsida; order Asparagales; family Amaryllidaceae; genus Allium; species Allium fistulosum. The sequence continues at coordinate 281,712,691 of CM060904.1, read as the reverse complement.
CTTAGCTCACCAAACTCCTCCTTTTCCCTCCTATTACCCGCGGCCATAGGCCTCTTTCCCATCCATATTCACGGTTAAAAAGAGGAAAATAGGAGAGAAAGAAGATACGGTGAAGAGAAAGGAGTGTAAGAACTAGGATTTAGTTTGGAGATGATTTGTGAAGAAATAAAGTGCATATGCATGTGTATTTATAAGCTTAGGATTTGAGAGGATAAATATAAATAAACCCCTCCATAACCATGAAGTTAAGCATGTAAGACCATGCGCTTACACAAGCATGCTTTCCTTAAATCAAGGAGTGATTTAAGAGTCCTTTTGCACTAAATGTTTCCACTTACTTTTACTAATTCAAACTTAGTTTAATTAATCATTTAGTTAATATAAGGATGTTGTTTATTATTATAATATGTTTACACATGATAACTATTCAAGTTGTAATATGTTCGCCCAACTTGTATTGTATAAAAAAATTATTTTTAACAAAACGTTCTCCCGTCACATTTTCAGTATTTATCCAAAGTGTGTATTTTTGTAAACACATTTCAAAAATAATTTTTCTAACATTAGTTATTAATTAAAAAGTATTTAATAAGGTTATAAAATCATATTTGATCACATTAAATCTTGGATTCAAATATTTAAATAATTTTAGATATATAAATACGAAGTGTTCGAAATTTCAAGTCGTTACAATAACTTTTATATGTACATTCAAATAATTACAAACAACTCCCGAACATCAACTAAATTAAATAATAACTAAAAAATTCTTAATTATTGATTAATTTAATTAATTTACAACATTTTTTAAATTAATTAAATCATGTGGTTTTTTGGAGAATTCATCATTACGGTTGTGCGACATAAATGTGTAAATCTAGTCAGCAGTTAATATCAAACAATTTAAATATTGACGTTCATACGTCACCTTGGCTAGTTGTATGACATTTTGGCTAAATTTATCGCTTACACATCTTTTGACAAAATCCAATTTTACTTATTATAAGCGTTACCCGATAGTGATGATTATTTACACCAATTCTCTTTGTCAAAACTGTATCACTTTGGCCTTATGAATTTGGTAATGGTCAAAATTCCAATATCATCCACATTTAACTTTATAGTCCAAATACAAAGTCCTTGGTTCAATAATAACAATTATTATTAACCGAACTACTTTGGCTAGGTATTTTGAGTTGACTTTAGTTGACCGTGATACTAACCCCACATAATTGAGGAGACAAATCCTCCCTCGAATGGTGTTTCACTTCCAATACTTCCACTCGACCTAACTATAGTCGTTCGATAGGCGTCGTGCCATGATTTAACTATAATCAAAGCGGAGTTTTTATATTGAAGATCAACGATATTCTCAAGTTAAGAGAACTGTGTAAATTAGTCATTTTGATATTTTTAATTATCCAATAACTATCAGTACGTAACCCCTTAGTGCCTCAAGTAGCCATGAGTAATACATTACCCAATATTTGGGGAGCGTTACGTACTCTAGTCCAACGGATGCATCGATGTCGGGTCTCACTACATCTTGACTAGGAATATTTTAAATGATGTGCTTATCATACATTGATATAATACTCATGGTTACAACTATTTGTAACTGTTATCACAAACACATCATTTATGGACTTTCTGACATATACACTTAAATTAACTAATTATTTATTTATAACATTTTATAACAAGTATATAACAGAAAGTAAACTTCTTTTATTCCGAACAAGGTTGATTATCGAGTTAGATTTATGCAATAAATTACATAATTGCCTCTGGGGCATACCCCTAACTCTATCAGTGGGTAGAAGCCCAATGAAGCGGCGAGGCTGTTAATTGAGGTAATCCCAATCAACCTTCATAACAAGGAGTCAATAGAAGCTCTAATTGAAGAAATCAATGTAGATTCCACTCAGGCTAAATCCAATGTTCCAATGGCCAACTCCATGGTCATCGATGTTCCTTTATCGCTTGCTCAATCAACTAAGACTTCCTCATCTACCATAGTCGAACCCTATGTGTGTGCACCACTTTCTACTTCTCTTCCCATAGTCCAATAATCACCTATCACTGAGGAGGGGCAAACAATTGAAACCAAAGCTCTAGCCGTGGGCCAAACTACTCCTATGGGTGCTGAACCGCCTTCAGCATAAGGTATTTCACTGCATTCTCCATTGTTTCAAAAACTTCATCTATCACTGAAGCCTTTAACTTATACCAATGTGTTTTTCATGTTTCAAGGACTCTTTAAGCACCCCTGGTTATTGATCTACCTGCTGCCCCATCCACGAAGCTACCACTGAAGCCACCACCACTACCGGGTCTGAACCCCGCTAATATCAAGAGGATCAGGGCTTTATTGTAAGGGGATGATCTTAATGTTGAGTTGGAAGAAGAGAGGATGTCACCATTACTTACATCCCTAGAGTAGAGTCCTTCCTTTCCAAACCACTTGCCACCAAGAAGGTCAAGCTAAAGGAAGTGAAGAAAGAAAAACTGGATGAAGTCCTCTTCTAATAATCATCGCTCGTCCCCATGCTTTCAAAGATCAACCCCTCCTTTCACTGTTGTTGATCTCGCAACCTTCGGTGAGGGAGGGAAGAGAAAGAGAAAGAGAAATAGAAATAGAAAGAAACATGTTATACCTATCGATCAACCTTCCCTTCCTAAAGAGGACACTTCTCCAGAGTATGTAGGCACTCCTAGGAAATGCTCAAAAAAAATCGTAACCCTAAGAAGTGATGCTCTCGACTTCTTATTTTTGATCTTTTGTAGTTAAAGACTTTTTAATCCATCAAGTACCAAGGAAAAAGAATGCAACAAGCAGACTCATTAGCAAAAATGGCAAGTTTGAATGGAGTCCTAGAAGTAAAAGTTATCAACGTCGGATACCAACAAAACCCAAGTATTGAATTTAAAATGGAAGAATTAAGTAAAGAGGCTCTGCTTTTGACTCGCTTGCAAGCCCATCTGCCTGAAAATAGTGAGGAAATCTCTTAAGAAGGTAATAATCATAAGGAAACCTACGAAGGAATAAGGATGAATAATTACGATCCTCAATATGTGAATAATTAGATGGCACCCTGTTGGAACTGAGCCAACCCACAGTGGAGGAATTGGGTAAATTTCAAAAAAAATCCATAATTGGATCTTTAATAAGCCTATGTAGTCTAATTCATTTAGAACATTTCTTAATTTTCTTTTAAATAAAATCAATATTTTATTTTAATTTATAAAAGAAATTTATTTTATATAATTTGTATTATATTTCATATATGTGTATCATATACACAAACATGTGTGTATATGCACATGCAACAGTATAATGTATACATGGTTTGACATATTCGTGTATAGATACTACAATTTACACTACAATGGTCATGTAAGCCACTTGTGTATACTAATGTATTATCTAAATATACATACATACATACACACATATATATATATGCGTCAATGTTATTGTATAAATATATGTATGTATGTATAAATTTAATCATATATTTATTATTAAATATTGATTATAAATTATTTATGTAAATAATTTATGAAATATATGTGTATATATAATATAATTAAATTTCAAAATTATTTTAAATATTAGTTCGTAAGGTAATTTAAATTTTTTAACATATATTATTAAAACAAAATTAATTATATATACATACATACATGGATATATATTATATATATATGAACATATAGTTATTTAATTAATTATATATATATAACTTTTTTTTATTATACACATTTATTTGCTGCTGCTCACGGCCTATTTTTATTTTTATTTTTTTCGGTTTAAATGATTTTAAATAAAATATACTTAAAAAAATTATATTTGTGCGGATTTAATAATAAAAAAATACATAAAAATATTTATGAAATCAAAATGCTTATTTTATATTATATAAACAATTATAGAATATTATATTATTTATAAATGTATTATAAATACATTTTGTTTGTTTAACTAATATTAAATAATGCAAATAATTTAAATATTTATAAGATAAATATAGTTTTTTTACTACCGGATGGTATTTAGGCATGTAAAAAAAAATTAAATTTTGTAAAACATATATCATATGAATTAATATTTTATAATTATATTTAATTGACAAAATTATTTAATAACAATAAAATTTACGTGTTTTATTATTAGGCCGAGATCAATAAGATGATATCTACAAAAATAATCATTTTATGTACATATGTATATAACCATCGACATATGACAATACATCAATATATCAATTCACAATATGATCTATCTAGCTAACATGTGATCGATCGATTAACTTAATCATTTTAAAATATTAATAAATCTGAAGCATCCCTCTCGCCAAGACCTAAAGATCACACTTTGAAATGATGACATGGGCCCTTGAATCGAATTCCAAGTTCTAAAGTTGTTGGCTTCTGAACTGCTTTACCATCGACAATCGAATCTAAGAGTTTTGATGTGATTTGTGCTTGAATATTTTAGGGTTTGTAATGGGATATTTCTAGCCAAAATTTGCAAGTAGGAGGAGGACTTAAAATTCTAAAAGGAATGGATAGAGAGTGGCTTACTTAAAGAGAGATAGGAGAATCAAAAGTGGATCATAATTCCAAATACCTTTCTTACCATTTCCACTCCTCTTTCCATTCAAATCCACTATGCCACATCATATATGGCCGTCCCCCATGTAAGCATCATAGCCGAAATTTCCAAGCCCCCTTTGGGCCTAAAAAACAATTCCAAGCCCAAACGATGTCCATTGCATTTAAATTCAAATTTAAACGCGTACCGATATTCTATATCAATCAATATATTTATAACTATTATAAATACACTATTTAACATTTTTCAGCACATTAAATATAAAGTTTTCTAATTATTATTTCATAAATATTAATTAATTTATAACAATTACAAATTAATTAAATCGGGTGATAAAAGGAGTATTCATCGTTTCGGTTGTGTGACTCTTGGGTGTAAATTTGGTCAATGATTAGTATCGAACAATTCGAACATTAACGTTCACACGTCACTTAATAATTGGTGTGATATTATAGCCAAATTTATCATTTACTCGATTTCGGTAAAATCCAAATTTTATTTTATTAAACGTTACCTGGTAGTAACAATTATTTACATCAATTCTCTTCATCAAAACTATATCAATTTGGACTTATGAAATTTAGCAAGTGCCCAAAATTCCAATATCGTCCATATTCAACTCTATAGTCTAAACACAAAGTCCTTGGTTCAACAATAACAATTATTATTAACGAACTACTTTGGCCAGAGATTTTGAATTTGAGTTGACTTCAGTTTACCATGATACTAACCTCATTTAACTAATGAAACGAATCCTCTCTTGAATAGTGTTTCACTTTCGCTCGACCCAACTATTGTCATTCAATGAATGTCGTACCATGATTTGACTATAATCAAGCGAAGCTTTCATTTTGAAGATCGACAATAATATCAAATTGAGAGTACTGTGTAAATTAGTCACATCGATATTTTCTGTTAGACCTTAATTATATTAACTAACAGAAAACTATCGAATGAGTCATTATATAGTTATCCAATAACTATCAAAATGTAACCCCTTGGTGCCCCCAACAGTCATGAGTAATACACCATCCAACAGTTGGAGAGCGTTACGTACTCTAGTCCTAACGGATACATCGATATCCAATCTCGATGCATCTTGACTAGGAATATTTAAAATGATGTGTTTATTATATTGTGATTTAATGCTCATGATTACAACTATCCATAATTACTATCAAAAACACACCATTTATGGATTCTATATTAAATGTATTTTAATTAAACTTTTAATTATTTATAACAAATTATAATAAATATATAGCAGAAAGAAAAACACCTTTATTTCGAACGAGAATTGATTATGGAGTTAGTTAATTTACAATAAATTATAGAATATTTCCTAGGGCATAGCCCTAACTCTATCAATCTCCCACTTGTACTTAGGGATAATTATGGAATCTTAATCCCATCCCTTCGATTGGCTTCTTGAGAGCCGACCGAGCTTGACCCTTAGTGAATGGATCTACTATGTTGTCCTTAGTATCTACTCTTTGTGTCACGACCTCTTCCTTCTCGATGAAGTCTCTAATGAGGAGGAACTTCTGAAGATATTGCCATGACTTCTTATGTACTCTAGGCTCCTTTACAATCCGAATTGTCACATTATTATTACAGAACAATGCCATAGGATTCTTAGCATCGGGAATCACTCCGAGCTCACTCAAAAACTTGTGCATCCATCCTGCCTCTTTAGGTGCTTCATTGAGGGCGATGTACTCAACATCCATCGCCGAATCATCTACTATCTCTTGTTTAGAACTTTTCTAACCAACGACTCTCCGTTGTTAAGCACAAAGACATAACCAGACACTGTTTTACTATCATCAACGTCACTTTGAAAGCTCGAATCTATAAACCCCTTCATAAAGAGATCTCCATTCCTATAAATGAGTAATAAGTCCCGAGTATTTCTTAAATACTTCAGTATATATTTTATGGTTGTTCAATGCTTTTCTCCAGGATTAGACTAGTATCGACTCATGCATCTTAATGCATAAGCTACATCTTGTCTTGTACATAGCCTAGCGTACATTATGGATCATATGGCCGAAGCATAGGGGATCCTCTTCATATGCTCTTTCACCTCATTAGTATGAGGAGTGTCCTTCTTAGAAATGATGATTCCAGACTGCGTTGGAACGTTCCCATGCATGAAATTCTCCATACCGAACCTTTTTATTATGGTATCTATATATAACAATTGGGAAAATCCAAACAACCTCTTAGATCTATCTCTATAGATCTTTATACATAGTATATAGATTGTTTCTCCCAAATCCTTCACGGAGAAGTTCTTGGAAAGCCAAGCTTTCATTGATTGCAATAATGAAATGTCATTGCCAATCAATAGAAGATCATCAACATATAGCAGTAAGAATATGATAGTGTTCCCCTGTTCCTTCTATGTACTCATGCTTCCTCTATGTTCTGATAAAAACCAAATTGTTTGATTACTTTATCAAAACACTTATTCCAACTCCTTGAACCTTGTTAGAGTCAATAAAGGGACTTTAACAACTTGCAATCCTTGCCCTCACTCACGCTGAACAAAGCCCTTGTGTTGTGACATATAGTCGGTCTCTTCTAAATCACAATATAGAAATGTCGTCTCTACATCCATTTGCCATATTTCGTAGTCATAGAATGCAGCAATGGCCAACATAATCCGAATGGACTTAAGCATGGCTATGAGTGAAAAGGTTCTGTCATAATCAATACCTTGAATCTGACGAAATACTTTCGCATCTAGCATAGCCTTATAAGTCTCTAATTCCTCATCTTCATTTAGCTTTTTCTTAAAAATACATTTGCATCTGATGTGTTTTATCCCTTTGGGTACGTCCAATAAAGTCCATACTTTGTTTTCGTACATAGAATCCATCTCGGATTTCATTGCTCCAAGCCAAAGTGTAGAATCTTTACTCTGAAATGCTTATTGGAAAGATAGAGGGGTGTCGTCATATAAGACACAATCCTCCTTCTTGTCATCCATGTGAAAACCATAGTATCTTTCTAGTGCACGAGATTCTTTACTAGACCTTCTAATAGGTTGCATATTTTCATATATTAGTGAACTTGGTTCTCCTACTGGTTCAGCCTAGGTGTTAGTCTATCGGATCTCATCCAAACTACAACTTCGTTGTTGATTTCTTTTGATGGAAACTCCTATTCTAAAAAGACAGCATGTGTGGAAACAATCACCTTTTGTTCCTCTGTGTTGTAGAAAACATATCCCGTAGAATTCTTGGGATATCCATTAAACTTACACAAGGCCGATCCCGCCTTAAATTTGGTAGGGCCAACATTTTTAACGTAGGTCGGACAACACCATACCTTCAAATAATTGAAGTGGGGTTTCTTCCCTTGCCATATCTTATATGGCATCTTAGGAGCAGATTTAGTGTATGACAAATTCAACATATGCACTGCGGTTTCTAGTGCATATCTGACGCAGCGGATTAATCAAAAACAATGTAGATCGATGAAAGTAGCGATCGATGGATTGGAAGATATCGAAATGCCCGAATTCGTTGATCCGAAGATACCGAATTCTAGCTATCCCGAACTCGTTGATCGCGCACGATACCGGGTTCGAAGATCTGCGATTCTTCACACGTTGATCTAGCGCGCTAGATTCCGTGAATCGGCTTCTGCAGTCGTTGAATCGAGCGCACTCGATTAACCGAAAGAGGAGATAGGAGATTACACTCAACTACCAATTTGGTGAAAGCACAAAGCTAACAAAACAAGAGTTTTATTTCAAATCAACTAAACTATTACAAATGGAACCATCGGCCTATTTATAGAAGTTACAAATCAAAACAAAAAAAACGATACAACACTTAGGTCGAAGCCGACCTAAAAACATTACGACCTAAAAACCAACCGACCTAACATAGACGACCTAAAAACAGTTGCGACTTAAAACATCACGACCTAAAGACAACACAACATAAGAAAATACAACATAGCGCTTTCACAACCCATAGGTCGGAAACGACCTATACTTCACGACTTAACACTTGAACGACTTATCATCAGCGAGCGACTTAAAAGCATGCGGCATTGCTTCAGCGACTTAAAGAATCAACGGCAGAGATTAAGTCGGCATAAAGAATCTATGGCATCAAACTTCAGCGAATTGTAGCAATTGGCGACCTAACTTTCTCGCTACCTAACTTAGGTCGTAAGTCGTTTACGCGACCTATCATAGGTCGGAGCTCTTCTTCAGTGGCCTTGAATTTAGGTCACAGCCTTTCTTCACGACCTAGCATAGGTCGTAGCTCCTCTCCGCGACCTAGCATAGGTCATCTCATATATTCGCGACCTAAAGTAGGTCGTACTTCATTCTCGCGACCTAACTTAGGTCGTAGCTTGTTAGCTCGTTCGCCTGCCTTCTCGTTGAATCCATTAACTCGTGTGCCTCCCTCCCTAGGTCGTGAACGACCTAAGACTTCAACAACTTTCCACGACTTATCTCCCAGATCTAATTCGTTAACTCGTGCATCTCCACTAGGTCGTTGCCGACCTTCACCAAGTTGTTGGAATGACTTAAAGGTTTCGTTAGGTCGTACGCGACCTAAAACTTGAACTTCCCACATGTCTTTACGAAGTCTTAACTTGTTAGCATCCTCTTTAGGTCGGACTCGACCTACCAGCATGTTAGGTTGTACACGACCTATGACTTCTTCTCTCTGGCCTGCATCATCCTCCCCTGGTTGAGAGAAATTCGTCCTCGAATTTGCATCTTCCTCCTCCGCAGCACACTCATTCCCATGGTACGGAACTAAGTGTTTGACGTTAAACACATCAGAAGTATGAACATTATCCGGCAATTCCAATTGATATGCGTTCTCATTGATTTTCCTCAAAATTTTTACTGGTCCAATTTTCTGTGCTTTCAATTTATTGTATGTTCCCACCGGAAAACGATCCTTTGTTAACACTGCATAAACCCAATCACCTTCATTAAATTCAACACTCCTTCGCTTCAGATCTGCAGATCGTTTGTATTTCTCATTTGCCTTTTCCAATCGTTCTTGAACGATTTTATGACACTCCGTCAACCCTTCAACAAAATCAGTAGCTTTCTTAACTGTCCCCTTCGAGTGTGGTATTACCGTTAAATCCAACGGTCCCCTCGGTAAGCTTGAGTATACTATCTGAAATGGACTGAAACCCGTACTACGGTTCACAGCATGATTATGAGCAAACTCTGCTTGACATAACTTCACATCCCAACTCTTTAGATTGTCTTGCACCAGACATCGTAATAAATTTCCCAATGATCTGTTCACAACCTCGGTCTGTCCATCCGTTTGCGGATGATAAGCGCTGCTAAAGTTCAACTTCGTTCCCACCATCTTCCACAAACTTACCCAAAAATGACTTAGAAAACGAGTATCCCTATCCGACACAATCGATTCTGGCAATCCGTGAAGTCGATATATCTCTTTGAAAAACAACTGAGCAACATGAACAGCATCCGCCGTCTTCTTACAAGCAATAAAATGTACCATTTTCGAAAATCGGTCAACCACCACATAAATGGAATCATTACCACGCTGTGTTCTCGGCAACTCCAACACAAAGTCCATACTCACATCAACCCATGGTTTAGTTGGTACAGGTAACGGCATATATAAACCAGCATTAGTCGCAGTTCCTTTCGAAACCTGACAGATATGACATCGTTCCACAAACCTTTCCCCTCTTTCCTCATCGATGGCCAAAAGTAAGACTGTGAAATCAACTGTAATGTACGGTCTCTCCCAACATGTCCTTCTTCTTGTAGCTCTTTTACAATCTTCATTCTCAAACTACAATCAGATATGCACAATCGATTTCCTTTGAACAGAAAACCGTCTACCATCATAAACTCATCCGTCTTTCCCTCCTTGACTTTATCAATACACTTCGCAAAGTAAGGATCATCGACAAATAATTCTGGCAACACATCAAACCCTGTCACCTCAACTTTCAGTGTAGTCAACAAATGACTCCTCCTACTCAAAGCATCAGCCACACGATTCGTCACCCCTGACTTGTGTTTAACAACAAAAGTAAACTATTGCAGATATGCAATCCACGATGCATGTCTCGCTGAAATCTTGTCTTGCCCTTGTAAATGCTTTAACGCCTCATGATCAGTGTAAAGAACAAACTCTTTCTGAAATAGATAATGTCTCCAGTATTTAATAGATTGCACGACAGCATAAAATTCCACATCATATGTACTGTATCTCATCTTTGCTCCTGATAACTTCTCGCTAAAGTATGCAATCAGACGTCCCCTCTGACTCAACACTCCTCCAATCCCAACCTTGGATGCATCAGTATGTAGTTCAAACACTAGCTGAAAATCTGGTAATATTAGAATTGGTGCAGACGTCAAGAGTCCTTTGATTCGATCAAAAGCAACCCCGGCTTCCTCCGTCCATGCAAACTGTTTACCCTTCATGCAATCTGTAACAGGTGCCATCACACTACTAAAGTGTGGAATAAACCTCCGATAAAATGAAGCCAACCCATGAAAACTCCGAACTTCCGTTATCGTCTTGGGTTGCGGCCAATCTCTGATAGCTTCAATTTTACTTTGACCCACTTGTATACCTTCCTCTGAAACGACATACCCCAGAAATAGAACACTCCTCGCCATGAAAACACACTTCTTTGTAGCAGCATAGAATTGTTCTTCACGTAGAATAATTAACACTTTCTTAAAATGTTGAACATGTTCTTCTGTACTAGCACTGTAGATTAGAATATCATCAAAGTAAACCACCACAAATTTTCCAATGTACGGTCTGAAAATTTGATTCATCACCCTCATGAATGTACTCGGTGCATTCGATAGACCAAACGGCATTACCAGCCATTCATACAATCCTTCCCTCGTCTTGAATGCTGTCTTCCATTCATCCCCTGGTCTAATGCGAATCTGATGATAACCGCTCTTCAAGTCAATCTTAGAAAAGATTACGGACCCACTGATTTGATCCAATAGATCATCAAGCCTCGGCATCGGAAATTTGTATCTGACTGTGATCTTATTCAATGCTCTACTATCTGTGCACATCCTCCACGTTCCATCCTTTTTGGGTACCAATAAAGCTGGTACAGCACAAGGACTTAAACTCTCCTGCACACGCCCCTATTCAAGCAATTCTTCCACTTGCCTCCTCAATTCTTCATGTTCCTTTGGACTCATTCGATAATGTAGTCTGTGTGGCAATACAGCACCTGGAACAAGATCTATCTGATGTTGTATATCCCTCAACGGTGGCAACTCCGTTGGTAACTCCTCTGGAAATACATCGTCAAATTCTTTCAAAACTGGCTTCGCTTCTTCCGGAATTTCAACCTCTTCACTGCTCTCTCGCCCAATCAACAAAAACACTTCAAGCTCCTCCTCTACTTCCTTCACAAACTCCTTCAAAGATAATAAAGTTTTAAGCTCTTCAATCTCCTCCAACTTGTTTTCCTCCTGTTGTCGCTTCTTTGGAACTAGAGTAATCTTTGTGCCTTCAAACATGAAACTGTAACTGTTGGTACGCCCATCATGTTGCACCGCCCTATCATACTGCCATGGTCTTCCCAGCAACAAATGACAGACATCCATATCTACCACATCGCACCAGATTTCATCCTTGTATTTCTTTCCAATTGAAAACTTCACACAAGCCCTTCGTCCAACCTTCACCTCCCCGCCTTTCCTCAACCAAGCTAGCTTGTATGGTTTCGGATGTTTCTCAGTCTTCAACGCCAACTTCCTCATAGCTTCTGAAGAAATTATATTATCACAGCTTCCAGCATCAATAACAAATTTGCAAACCTTCCCCAGAATGGTACATGTTGACTGAAAAATATTGCTCCTTAACCAACTACAATCCTCCTCTTGCTTTGGTGTTAAACATGACCTCTTCATCATTAGATTATAACCTTCGTCTTCCGACACTTCTTCCTCCTCATCAGGTGGTGAATTGGAACATTCAGCTTCTTCATCCTCATCCTCAACCTCCGCTATCATAGCTCTCTTCTTCGGCTTTGGACATTCGCTACTTTTGTGGCCCATTTCTTGGCAATTATAACACTTGAAACCATTACTGACTTTCATCTTTCCAACCTCATTCACAACTGGTTTCGCATTAGCTTTTGATACATTAGAACTCCCACTAACACCCTTCACGGGATTGTTGGAATTTGTAAACACACCACCTCCTCGTCGTCCCTGTTTCTCCCAAGCCAACGCTTTCTGATGTGCTTCCGCTACAGATCTAGGATCAAACATGTTAACCATATCCTGAATCTGCATTCGCAATCCCCCAATGAATCTAGATGTCAGCTGCTCTTCCGTTTCCATAATATCATTCCTCGCAATAAGCTGATAAAATTCATCCGCGTAATCATTAACATTCTTTGTGCCCTGCCTCAAATTCTGCAAACGTTGATACATCAAAGATTGATAATTGTAAGGTAAGAACGTTGCTTTCATCAATTTCTTCATCTTCTCCCAAGATTCAACTTTTGACTTTCCCATCCGTTCACGTGTAAGTTTGGTTTGCTGCCACCATGCCAAAGCTCTACCCCTCAACCTTGTAGCAACCAACTTCACTCTACGATGTTCTGGAACTTCTTTGAAGTCAAAAATCTCTTCAACATTAGCCACCCAATCTAAAAACTCCTCCGCTTGCATACCTCCTTTAAACTCCGGTATTTCCATCTTCATCCCCGACTCCCACTTGTGATCATATTTAGAGTAATTTTTCCCTTGTCCTCGTCCTTGTCCTCGAACACTACCACCATCATACTCCTCTTCAAAATCAGATGTATATCGTTGTCTATCTCGTCCACCCACATCTCTACTACTTTCACGTCTACCACCATCATCCCTTCTATCTATATTCCTCCGTTCACGATCATTCACATTCCTCCCACGTCTTTGATCATCATCAACACTTCTTTCTCGATTGGATTGTGGTGAGACTCTACTTCCCCCAGGTTAGATTCAGGTGATACCCTTCTCCGATTCTGATTCATCTCTAACATCATCTTCTCTAACCGACCAATTCCTTCGTTAAGCTTTTCACTAAAGTTTTCATTGATTCTTTGCTCCATCTCATCAGCTTCTTCTCTTCGATACAAAGCTTCTACGTTTTTGTGACGATTAGCTCTCCTTGGTGGCATGATTCAAAATTTCTCAAACACTTCAAAAATTCAAACACAATTCGAACTTAGATCCAAAGTGAAATGGATCAAAAACTTCACACGTGTTGCAAATTGTGATGAACACGATGAACAACCAAACTCCCAAACAAGATAGATCCGTCCTTCAAACTTCAATACAAACTCGAACAACTTCCCTTCTTGCTCTCGGCCGTGATTAATAACCTCAAATCTTCACTTCGATTCAAACTTCTTCAAGATGATTGGCTCCAAGACTCGATTTAGCTATGATTGGCTAAACAAGCTCTGATACCAAAACTGACGCAGCGGATTAATCAAAAACAATGTAGATCGATGAAAGTAGCGATCGATGGATTGGAAGATACCGAAATGCCCAAATTCGTTGATCCGAAGATACCGAATTCTAGCTATCCCGAACTCGTTGATCGCGCACGATACCGGGTTCGAAGATCTGCGATTCTTCACACGTTGATCTAGCGCGCTAGATTCCGTGAATCGGCTTCTGCAGTCGTTGAATCGAGCGCACTCGATTAACCGAAAGAGGAGATAAGAGATTACACTCAACTACCAATTTGGTGAAAGCACAAAGCTAACAAAACAAGAGTTTTATTTCAAATCAACTAAACTATTACAAATGGCACCACCGGCCTATTTATAGAAGTTACAAATCAAAAAAAAAACAATACAACACTTAGGTCGGAGCCGACCTAAAAACATTACGACCTAAAAACCAGCCGACCTAACATAGACGACCTAAAAACAGTTGCGACTTAAAACATCACGACCTAAAGACAACACAACATAAGCAAATACAACATAGCGCTTTCACAACCCATAGGTCGGAAACGACCTATACTTCACGACTTAACACTTGAACGACTTATCATCAGCGAGCGACTTAAAAGCATGCGGCATTGCTTCAGCGACTTAAAGAATCAACGGCAGAGATTAAGTCGGCATAAAGAATCTATGGCATCAAACTTCAACGAACTGTAGCAATTGGCGACCTAACTTTCTCGCGACCTAACTTAGGTCGTAGGTCGTTTACGCGACCTATCACAGGTCGGAGCTCTTCTTCAGTGGCCTTGAATTTAGGTCACAGCCTTTCTTCACGACCTAGCATAGGTCGTAGCTCCTCTCCGCGACCTAGCATAGGTCGTCTCATATATTCGCGACCTAAAGTAGGTCGTACTTCATTCTCGCGACCTAACTTAGGTCGTAGCTTGTTAGCTCGTTCGCCTGCCTTCTCGTTGAATCCATTAACTCGTGTGCCTCCCTCCCTAGGTCGTGAACGACCTAAGACTTCAACAACTTTCCACGACTTATCTCCCAGATCTAATTCGTTAACTCGTGCATCTCCACTAGGTCGTTGCCGACCTTCACCAAGTTGCTGGAATGACTTAAAGGTTTTGTTAGGTCGTACGCAACCTAAAACTTGAACTTCCCACATGTCTTTACGAAGTCTTAACTCGTTAGCATCCTCTTTAGGTCGGACTCGACCTACCAGCATGTTAGGTCGTACACGACCTATGACTTCTTCTCTCTAGCCTGCATCAATATCCCTAATAAGACAGAGGTAACTCGGCCTTACTCATCATGGAATAAACCATATCTAAAGGGTTTTGTTCCTTCATTCCGACACACCATTGTGTTGTGGAGTATAAGGTGGAGTAACTTGAGAAATAATCCCATTTTCTTTTAAGTACCATTAGAGTTCTTGTCCAACATACTCACCTCCTCGATCAGACCGAAGAATTTTTATCTTTCGGTTCGTCTGATTTTCAACCTCATTCTTATATTCAACAAACTTTTCATAGAAATCGAATTTGTTCTTCATGGGATACACATATCCTAGTCTTGAGAAATCATCAATGAAGGTAACAAAGTAAATTATCCTTAGTAATTACATGCATCGGGCCATATACATCACTATGTACTAATCCTAAGTGTTCATCAACTCTTTCGTTCTACCAAAAGGGGTGCTTGGTCATTTTACCTTTAAGACATGAATCACACATATTAAATGATTGAGAATCAAGTGATAAGAAAAAACCTTCGGTTTTCAATTTATGTAGTCGTTTCTCACTTATATAACCTAGCCTACAATGCAAATATGGCTATCATTTATATTCTTAAAA
Source organism: Allium fistulosum (assembly GCA_030737815.1). Taxonomy (NCBI): domain Eukaryota; kingdom Viridiplantae; phylum Streptophyta; class Magnoliopsida; order Asparagales; family Amaryllidaceae; genus Allium; species Allium fistulosum. The sequence goes on along the minus strand of CM060904.1, from coordinate 281,696,746 downwards.
GGACTACTCACAGAACATACATAATTGATCATATAAATGCCATTTTTACGAACATCGTTGCAGAATTTATTTCCATTCAAACTAACATTCATAACATTATTCGCATAATGAAATATATCTAGTCTTAGACAATCTAGAAGTAGACGGAATTCCATAGATAAAATCTTTTACAAAATAATAATTATTTAATATCAATACTACTCCACTAGGCAAACATACATTGTAACGACTGGCCTTTTCGACCCCTAAATGTCGATACTAATACATCCATTATATTCGTGTGTCAAGCATCCAAGTGCCAGAAAGGTAGATTGTTAGGGTAAAAGAAAACGAAAACAAAGCTGAACAAGAAAGAAGGAAATAATATCAGAATCTCATAACGGAACGATAACATATAATATCAAAAGACAGTACAAAGTATCACTCTAAGATATATAGCATTTCAAAGTTACAATTCAAAATACTATCATCAGCTTGGACAGTTATAATAACCAATCCTCACAAATGCTGACATATACAATATAGTAATGTAGTGGAAATAAGAATACTACAGTAGGTGAAACATCCAACTCGCCTCCTCATGCTCCAATGAACATCAACAAAAACATGTCGTTCTTAGACTGCTCAAAAGAGCATATGAGAAAGTTAGGAAAGACAAAAACCACATGTCATAGATATGTCTAGTAGGACAAACTCAAGAACTATGCGGTCGATATATAACAGTACTTTTGAGACCACACAAAATGCCGTAATGGTTATCCCCTCAAAAGAACCACTCATCTAATTAGGTGATATAATAGATAATATATAGGGTATAGAATATAAATCTTATCAAATAGCTGTGATGCTTACATTGATCACACCACAACAATATTGAGGGTACAATCAAAACCACTAAGTTATGGTCGCATAATGTATTTTCCACGGAGACGCCTCCAGTAACTGCAGTGGATCTCCATGCAAAGGATCAGATAACACCTTTCGAGCATTGTATATCTCTAGATAAAATATATCATAAGGTAAACACAACTAGCCTATGCACGAACCTTGGTATGAACCACGTGGAACCAAATATCATCCACTCACGCGCGCAACATATCGATAAGCATACTCTAGATTTGGAGTTGACATACCCTATTACGGGTTAGCAAAACCCTAGGTTGTGTAGCCTACTTTGTCTTGAGCCAACTCCGATGTCAAGGTCACGTTCGACATCTCTCACATGAGTCTTCATCACTCGAATAGAACACGAATCCCCAAATGGATTCCAGTATAAGTCCTCCGACGAATGCTAACGTCGACCTCTCCCTTAGACTTAACACTAGGATAGACGGTTCAACTCTATAGCATTCCATTTCATAACTGCTTCCAAAACATAGAACCAGTATATCAGTTTTGAAGTGGTATTCGATAAGTAAAACACTTACCGACCCCGATCTCTTCAAAACCAATTTGATTAAATTTTGGTTAAGTTTGATAGTCGATTAATCGATTATCAAGTTCAAAATAGGCGATTGTATATGGAAACCAAGTCTCTTATACTTATCATGTTTCCAATATTTTCAACTTACACAATCCTTCAGTCAAGAGTGAAACCATGTAAGTTAGAGCACTGGTTGCATCAAAGCTTGCCTAGACACTTTATTCTTAACTCTCATAGATAGACAAGCCTACTTCATCGGCTTTTTGTGCTAAGTACATGACAATTCTTTCCATGAATGAGTAAACACACAAAGCATGATCAAGTCATACAAAGCAGGATCAAGTCGCATAAACAACTTCTAATCCCCATTTTATTTAATTAGTCCTTTTGTTAATTAAAACCTCTTTTATTAATGAAACTTCTTATATCTAATAAAATTTAATTTAGCAATCTCTACTATTTATTTGTACTCTTTCTATACTTCAAAAGGTATTTATATACTTATCTCAAATTGTATAAGTATATTCACAAATCTTTAACAAGCTTTCTTACTTTAAACCTTTAGGCCCCGTTTGGTTTCGTTTTGAGTTTTGTGTTTTCAACATACACTACAAAATACAAGAAAATGTAGGAATTTTTTTTACAATTCTTAGCCATCACGACGATGGATGGAAAATGGAGGAGATGAATTGTTTTTCATCCTTTTGTTATGTCTCAAAACACGAAAAATCAAATAAACTTGTTTTCTATTTTCTATGTTAGTTTCATTTTTCAAAATTGTGTGTTTTTCAACAATACATAATAAATGAGAATTTTTCTTTAGACGAAAACACAAAACTAAAAATAGCAAACCAAACGAGGCCTTACTTTTTCTACCTTTTTCAAAAGATTCCATACCTGTTATTACCCTTGAAATATCCATTTAAAAGTCTCATTACATTCACAAATATAATTCAAAAGGTTTAAGCGAAATGTTACTTAAACATTATCACTACAAACCCAAAACCATTCCATACTTATCATTATCTTTAGAAACATTCTTTTTAAAGATCTATTTACATTCATAAGTATAATAAAAAAGAGTTAAAGACAAATTTTGTTAATACACTATCACAACAAGCCCATTCCACTTATGTTTATCCTTAAAACATTCGTTTTAAAGATCTATTTACATTCATAAGTAATAAAAAAGGGTTAATGACAAATGTTGTTAATACACTGTTATAACAACCCAAAACCATTCCATGCTTGTCATTATCTTTAAAAACATTCTTTCTAAAGATCTAAATATACTTATTAACAAGATAATAATATACTTTTACATAACTTCACCAAATCGTTTATTATAACATAAGTGTTATAATTCAAAAATTCCCTTATACTTTTATAAAACACTTAACTCACTTTTCCAAAGATGTTTATATAGATAAATACTTTAAAAATACTTATAAATAGGTTTTAAATATCTATGTAAAATATTACGTCAAACTAACTAATTTATAATTTGATGAACATAAATAAAAAGCATGTTTTGTATTATAAAACCACTTTACTTTAAAAATTCAAAAATAAATATTGAAAATATTTTTAAAATTCAATCCACTTTTAAATTACTCTAAAATATGTTAGAAAACATCCCTAAAAAGATTTGGGAAAATACCAAATTTAAATATCATTTTTAAACACTTAAAACCATAAGCAACTTACTGTAGTATTTATAAACGTTTTTAAAAGTCCTTGTCAAATAACAACATTGAAAATCACGATCTTTGCGACCACTTAAACAAATGATCTAAGACTTAAAATTTTTACTGTAATTACTACCCTTAGGGTGCTTAAATACCATGGAAAGAACCCTTTTTTATAATTCCCATCCTCTTCACTTTTCCACTTTTTACTTTAGATCTAAGCTTCCTAAGGTGTTATAATGTGTTGTTGAAAGTTTGGTGAAGTTTGGAAGAGATTTGAACTAATTAGAGAAAGATTAGTGAAGAACAAAGTGGATTAGTGTTAATTCAGTTCCATCATTTTTGATTTTTTATTACATTTGAAGCTTTAGTGGATTAATGAATGAATACATATGCCTTAGCCCCTTCTTTACATGGCCAAGATCCCCTCCCATGTGCCATGCATGCTTGTTTTACTTTACACCTCATTTTTCCTAAGCAAACTACCCTTACACACAAAATATCTTCCGATGGCATCACCCATGACATCATCAAATATTTTATTTCCATGAACGGTAAAATATTTTTATTTCATATTAATGATTTTCTAAGCAAATAAGTATATGTAAAAAAGTTTGAACAACTTACGACAAGTAAAAAGCTATTTGTCGATAAACCAATTTTTGGTCACATTATCAATATTTCTTCGAAGTATTTATTTTTATAAATATTTTTCCAAAACATGTTTACCATCATTAATTATGAATGGGTTTAACAAGGTTATTAAATCAATTTAATCACATTTAATCTAAAATTCAAATATTTAAATAATTCATGTACTTAAATACGAAGTGTCCGAAATTCTGGATCACTACATAGATGATAATCTTCTACCGTCGTTGCATCTACGATATATCCATCAGCAACTTGGACCCCACATCTCTCGTTTTTCCATGCAGTGCTAGTTCCTAAGACCCTGTAATTACATATATGAGTTCCATATCCTATATTTAAAACCCAAGACATTTTATTGAATACAAAACAATTTTGGATCATAAATGTACCTGATGGAGCTGTAGAACCATTTTTCCTTCTTTCTCTAACAATCTTTAGGTAATCAGAACATTTCCTTTTCTAGCGATCTTTCTTATGGCAGTGTGACATTCACCCTTGTCATTGGTCTTCTTACTTTTCTTATTCTTCTTACCTTCTCTTTTCCGCTTTTTCAAACCTTTCAAAGATCATGCACCGTCCTTTACAATAAGCATAACCCCTTGATCCTTATATGCAAACTTAGCCGACCTCAACATATTGAGGAGCTCCATGAGATTCACATTTTGCTGGTTCATATTATAATATAGTATGAATGGTTCATACTAAGGTGTAAGAGAACCAGGAATCAAATCAACTTATAGTTCATTGCTTATCTGGTTGGCCAATTATGAAAGCCTATCAATATATTCCTTCATCATTAGTACATAATCATCCACTTTCTATCCTTTAGTCACCTGAGTTAACAATGAATTTAGTTCCAATTTTAAATATGTGATATAAACTAGAAATGTTCTTCCAGAAGAAAGAGAATTTCTGTTTGTTTTGCTCGTTTAGGTTTTTTGAACCATTGTAATAATAGTTACTAATTATTTCTTTCTATGGATAAGTCTCATCTTCCATAAACTTCCAAATCCATTTACAGAGCAAGGATGAGTTTAAGGCCTTTAAGTTAATGATACCTAATCTTCCTTAATTTTTTGGTTTGCAAACAAGGTTCAAATTAACGAGGCAGCATAAATTAAACCTATCCACTTCTCCTTTCCGTATGAAATTTCTTCTGATACTATCTATTTTGTTAATAACCTAGTTAGGAAATTTATAGTATGACTTCTAGTAAATCGGTATAGCCGACAGTACCGAATTAATCAATATTGCTATGCTTGCTCTCGAGAGGTAGTTAGCTTTCCAAGAAGGCAGTTTGCTGTTGATTTTATCTATGATAGTTTTCAAATCTTCTTTTTTCGGTTTCGTGTATCTAATTTTTATTCCTAAATAATTAAAACGAAAGCTCATGGTTTTACAGTTAAGCATATTGGCCATTGTAGTTGTGAAATTTAAGATGTCGTTGACGATAAAGGCCGAGCTTTTGTGGAGGTTGATTTTAAGGCCTGATAGGAGCTCAAAATTATATAAGTTAGCTTAAGAGAGGCGATATGAGGGGGAGGTAAGAATAAAATAAGACAGTGTCGTCTGCGTACTGTTAGAGGAAATCTGATCAATAGTGATTTCATTCCCCATGCTGGGAAGGATGTTGTTTCTGATAGTAGAGGATATGACACAAAAGAAAACATCAACTGCAAGGTTAACAAGAAGAGGTGACAAGGGGTCACCCAATCAAAGACCTCTTTTCGACTGAATTCTATTTCCTTTGATGTCATTCACTAGGATAAGGATGTGCTAGATTTCAAGATAAGGCTAATCCAGGATATCCATTTGTTAGAATCCTCTAGCTTTAAGGACTTCGATTAAGAAATTCCGATCAATAGAATCAAAGGCCTTGGCGAAGTCTAATTTTAGAAGAGCACAAGAAATTTTTTCATTGTGATAGTAGTTGATGAATTCTTGGGCCGTGGCGATGCCGTTCATAACGTATCTACCTTAAATGAAAGCTATGTGTGATAGGTCAATTAATTTATTCATTTTGAGTTCTTAATCTGTTAGCTAATACCTTTGTGATAATTTCAACGGAGCAATTGATCGAAGAAATGGGTCTGAAGTCAAAAGGACTTTCTGAATTATCCTTTTTAGGGACTAAGATAACATCAGCTGGTTAAATCTACTAATTTAAAGGGTACCATTATGGAGTTCATCAAAGAGTTTCATTATATCTTTTTTAATGAGGGTACAAAATTTTTGATAAAAGAACATAGGAAAACCGTCAGGACCAGGAGCTTTATCGCTCCCTAAACCCTTAACAGCCGCCCAAACCTCGTCCTTTGAAAATGGAGAGTCTATATCGGTTAAGGAGCTGTCCAAGTTAGGGTAAAGAGCCAACAAGTCACCCCGAATTCTATGGCTACATTTATTACCATAAATCTCCTTTAAATAGTTAGTAAAAATATTGTTTAAATCCCTTTGCTCTTTGTATTCAATGTCATTAAACTTGATAGCTTTAATAGTGTTCAAACGTCTTTTGCCAATTGTAATGCGGTGAAAGAATTTGGTGTTTTCAACCCCTATTTAATCCATTGAAATGAGATAGTTGTTTCCACGTGGTTTCCTCTTAGTCCATTAATCTATTCAGATCCATTTTTAAGGTACGTAATTTTGATTTTTCATTTCTAGTTAGATTTCTTTGTTCTCCCAATTCATCTAAGTCTAAAATTTCATCAAGTGTAATTTGTTTTTTAGTGTTAATATTGCCAAAAACATTTATGTTCCAACTTTTTAGACTAGATATTAGCTCTCTCAGCTTAAATACGATATTTTTAGTAGTGTTGTTCCGAAATCCATTGCTTAAAAAGTTCCATTTCGCAATAATAAGGTTTTCAAAGTTCTCTTCTTTTAGCCACATTTTTTAAAATTTAGAGGGTCTAAGTGTAGGAAGATGGTCATTAGTGCCGAGAATGGTAAGGAAGTGATTAGAGAGGATGCAAGCTGAACCAACTACCTTAGATAGAGAAAAATAGTCTTCCCCGTCTCACTAATGAAAAACCTGTCTAGTAAAGCCATGGATGGCGATTCTCTAGCATTAGACCAAGTGAATCTTCTACCAATAAGGGGCATTTCAATAAGGCTATTTTGGTTTATAAAATTATTAAATTCTTCCATGTCTATAGGGTTCCCCTCTCCAGAAGAATGCTCACCAATAAATCTGATCATGTTATTGTCTCTCCCTACAAGCCAAGGACCATAGGAGAGTCTGCGGAAGTTTGTATATTCAGTCCAAAAGAGTTGTCTATGAATTATATTATTAGGCACACACACTTTGGTGATGTTAATGATTTGATTATTTTGGAGGTCTTGCAAATTTATATGGAGAGAGTGACAATTAGTTATTGCTTGTAAAAGGTTAAAATTTTCTCTACGCCACCGATGTGCACGTCAATGTGCATATTTTTGCTTTCATATTTAATCTAATTTAATTAAATACATGGGCATATATGGTATTTTAACACGTTTAAACCAAAATTTCAATTATTTTCAAATCATCATTTATTCATCTTCATATAGGGGCAAAATGGTCATTTTTGTGCATATATTAATTTTGAGAATATTTATTTGCACATTTTTTTTATTTGTAGGAAATTGGATGGAAAAATATGAAGAGGCTTCATGAAAATGTGCATGCACAAGAGAAGGAAACAAATGAAGATGGAAATAAATCATTTCATGCAACATGGAGGACCCCACGTACCCACTTACCATTATGTACAATTAGGAGCTAATGCACATGTTAATGGAGATTAAAGTTACATGCACATGTAATGGTAGATTATGCTCATGCTAATGACAACTTGGAGGCCACACTTCCTTAATGGTATTTTGGGTAGTCCCCTAAAATATGGATTAGGGTTTTAGGAATGTATAAATACCCTTTATGTTTCATGTAATGAGGCTCTTAGCCTCCTCTTTAGTTAGTTTAGTTGTAGGCACAAATTGTAAATATAAATTCTCTTTCTCTCTTTCATGGCTTCTTAGCCTTCATTTCTTATGTAATTTTTTTATGCAATTTTAGTTCATTGACTTTTAATTCGAGTTCTTTTCTTGTTTATTTCTTCTTATGTTAGTAGCTTAATTTTATTTCTTATGCAAGTAGTTTGATTCTTGTTTTATTTTAATTATCTTGCATTTTCCTCTTGTTTTTGTTTCATGTTGAACTCTACATTTGTTGAAATGATAACAAATATGAGAAGCTAAACCCCTTCAATTTAGGGTTAATGAAGCTCTCTTAATCATGTAGATTCAACATATTTGTTAATTGATGATCTCATTTTGTGCTTAAAGGAAATGTTTGATGTGGTAAATATTTTGTTGTTTTAACTTTGAATTTGATAGCCTATGTTGTTGACACCAAATAGGCTATGCTTAAACAAACATAAACACAAATTACCTCTTCATCTACATATGATTATGGAAATGAAGTGAATTTTAGAATCAAAATTTGATGGTCTATATTGCTAACCAATAGTAAATAGATCATGCTTAGAAAAGATTTTATTTTCAATTTCATTAACATTCTCATGAGAGTCGATAAGTGGTTTAGTGGGTGTGTTAAGTTTGATGGTTTATGTTAGGCTAATTAATAGCACAAATAGGTCATAATTATGATAAACACATCAACTAAATTCACTAATGACCAAAAAGAGAGATCATAATTTCATATATGTTGATTTATGTGATCATGAAATTGCCTTCTACTCTCGTATTTTTATCCACTTTTAGCTTTTGTTAGTTTTTAGAAATTTTTAGTTTAACACAACTTCAAATCTTGGTTAATTTTGATTAAGTAGAATTTTTAAATCAATTCAATTCCCTGCAAATCGACATGTACTCGCCACGTACTAAAATTGTACGTCGTGTGCTTGCGGTTATTTTTAACACAATTTTTTTGGCTATTTTATAATTTGATAGAAAATTTGCCGTTAAACAAGTTTTTGGCACATCGATAGGATTTCCCCTCGAGCTTCTAAGAGCTAGGATGAACTCCCATTTATTAAGGGAGTTGCCTCCAATCAACTTAAAAAAACTAAAGCTAGGAGATTCAGTTTTAGATTCTTGAATTAGTGCAATGTCTGCCCTATTGTCTATTAAAAATATTTTAATTCTAGTTCTTTTCCCAGGAGAGCGTAGGCTTCTCATGTTCCAACTCAAAATTTTCATATAACGTTGAAGTTAGCTCTCTCGGTTTATAAGTGTTTGATGTAATCAACATCTACATCAATTTGGTTATAAATAAATCCAGTGTTCTTAGCTATATAATATGCTTGAGCAGGGCTTAATGAGTTTAATACTATGAGAGTGAAAATACTACCTAAAAGAACATGATTACTTGCTGTGGTCGAGTCTGAAACTGAGTTCGATCAAAGGTGTCTAGAACTCCTACGAACGAACTCGCTAGATCTTCTTCTACATCTTTACTTACGCCTAGAACTAGAAGATCTCACTAAGGAAGGGGTAGTCTTAGATTCGCCAGTGGGTTAGGGGCATCGTCTGTAGGTGTAGAGGATAAAACCGCTTCTTGAGGATCAAAATTAACGATAGCAAGATCTGGAAATGGGGCATCTTTATACACTGAGTCTGCGATAGGAGGATGAGCAGTCTGCACCCAATCTTGTACATTTCCCTCTAGTCTAATACATTTAAGAATATCTGGGTCAACAAGTAGTGGGTCCACCGCTCTCATCTTAGACTCAATAGGGGAGAAGGCATAACACTGAAGAGAACAGTCAATACAATCCCCTGCCCTAACCACTGTATGGAGCTGGCTAAATCTAGAATTTTCGTCTGACTTACTATGAGATTCAGGGGATTTATTAATAGAATTCAAAGGATCTACAGTCGTAAGGACATTGCTGGATAATCAAAATAAATCATGAAAAGTTTTAATAGCAGTTGTGTTGTGGATGTGGCTTCTCAGCTCCAAGTGGTTGATGTTGAAATAAAAAAGGTGATCGAGGCTTGCATTTGAAGCCAAACTGGAGTTGCTACTATCATCAATAAAGGAAAGCCGGACAAATCGACGGTCTGTAATGTGGGGGCATTAGACAGACGAAGGTCACAAGTTCTTTGAAAATGCCTAAATTTCCCACAATAAAAACATCGAACATGCTCTTGGCAAGTAGAGACACAGTGATCCTTATCTCCGCAGCAGATTTAGGGTTTCGACCATCGCGAGTTATCCAAAGTCAAAACTTTACGGGGTTGGGCTGAGACAGAGATGAGGTGGATTTAGGAGGCGGGGCAGGAGTAGATGACGATATATGTGGGTGAGAGAAGCATCGATAGGTAGAGGGGCATTTGACGATATCAGAGTAGCTTGGTTGTAGAGAGGGGAAAGGGAATATAGGAAGATCATCAGTTGAGCGGAGGGTTTTGCAGGGAATCGACGAGCAGGCAAAAAAGGGTCGACCAGGTAGTGGAGGCGGATTGGGGTTATGAGGTGGTAGGTTGTAGTGGAAAAGGGGATTTGCTGATCTCGATAGCGGAGGGAGCTAATGTGGCGATTGTGAGCAAAGAGGTGGCGGTGAAGATAATTAGGGTTTTAGAAACTACAGGAGGTGGAAGCTAAAAGGAAAAAGAAAAAAGAAAAAAACATTAAAACTAAAAAATTAAAAAGTTTTGTTTTATAATTTTAATTAGCTTAAATAATAATCTCATGTATTTTGAGTTGTTCTGCCGGATTGGTTGCTCAAGATCTTTGGTCTTCATCCGGACCCGGATCCGGTGAAAAAAATAGGATCACTTCTTATGGATTCGTTGAGAATGCTTCTGATCTAGTTCGTGGCCTATTAGAAGTAGAAGGCGCTCTGGCGGGATCCTCATGGACAGAAAAGGATTGCAGTCAGTTTGATAATAATCGAGTGACATTACTTCTTCGGTCTGCTAGGCATATTTTATTTGAACAAGAAACGAAGCACTGAGTTAAAATTGAAGAAAAAAAAGGTTCAATTCAAATTAAAATCCTATAGAATCAGAATATAAAAAGACTGTTCGAATCTAGCCATACCATTAGATTATATTGACAATTCCAAAAAACTATTAGAACTGCTCGTTTTTTATCAGAAGCCTGTGATTTAGTTTTTGATGCAGTAAGTCGAGGAAAACCTTTATAGTATATTATCTTAAACCTTCATTGTATTAACTATATCATATTTAATTAATTAATTTTTTTAACTATTTGTCTATTATTCAATTTTAACATATTATATTGAATATTTATATATACTATAACCATCATAGTAATACACATATATCATATATGTGTCTCTGTGTGTGTGTTAATTTATTAGTTAACTTTTAATTAATTTAAACTATATTAATTAAATTTTATTAATTTCGAAAATCATATTATATACATACATATATATATATAATTATATTATCTTAAATGTTTCAAGACAACATAACATATATCGTTATATATTATACATGCATATTTATGTATATCTTTTAATTAATTTATTTCTTTTATTAATCTTACTAATAAAATTTATTTTGAAATTAATTTTATATTTAGTTCCAAACATTTTGAAAATTTTCACTATAGTATAACTTTTATACTATGTGATATCTTATTTTAAATTTATAATCTATACTTTTAATTTTCAAACAATTTTGAAAATTAGCCCAAGGCCCAATTCAAATTGGGTAATTTCTATTATGGGCAACCTTTGGGCTCACATATTTGTTCGGCTTAGACCGGTAGCCAGGTAGGGTAGAGTACTTGATTACTCAAACCCAACCCTTCAACACTACCTTTCTAGACACCCTACTATCTAGGCCGTGGGCATAATTTGTTAACCCTAACATGACTAATTTAGACTGCATAGATTATTTGGCTCTAATACCATTGTTGGAACCGAGCCAACCTATAGTGGAGGAATTAGGCAAATTTCAATAAAATTTCCGTTATTGGATCTTTAATGGGCCTATGTAGTCTAATTCATTTAGAACTTCTCTAAACTTTCTTTTAAATAAAATCAATATTTTCTTTGAATTTATAAATGAAATTTATTTTATAAAATTTGTATTATATTTCATATATGTGTATTATATACACACATATGTGTGCGTGCATGTGCAATAGTATAATGCGTACATGGTTTGACATGCTCGTGTATAGATGTTGGAATTTACATCGCAAAGGACATGTTAGCCCTTCGTGTATACTGATGTGTTGTCTAAATATACATATAAGTGCATCAACATTATCGTATAAATAAATAACATACATACACACACACACACGTATATATGTATATGTATGTATGTACATACATATAAATTAGATTAAAAAATAATTTATGTATAAATAAATTTAATTATATAAAAATATTGGTTATAAATTATTTATGTAAATAATTTATGAGATATGTGTGTGTGTATACAGTATAATTAAATTTCAAAATTATTTTAAACATTAATTTGTTAGATAATTTAAAATCTTTATCATATATTATGAGAACAAAATTAATTTTTTTTATTTATATATATACATAGATATATTATACATATGAATATATAGCTATTTAATTAATTAATATATACACATAATATTTTTTTATTAAAATACATATATTTGCTGCTGCTCATGGCCTAAAAAACTTTTTAATTTTTTTAATTTAAACGATTTTAAATAAAATATACTTATAAAAAAATTAAATCAAGGCAGATTTAACAATAAATTTTTTTATAAAAATTGTTTTGAAATCAAATTGCATATTTTATATTATATAACTTTTTTTATATAATATTATATTATATATAAATGTATTATAAATATGTTTTGTTTTTTTATCAAGTTTTGAATCAAACAAATAATTTAAATATTTATATATCTATAAAGCAAGCAAATTTTTTTCTTTCGATTGGTATTTAGGTGTGTAAAAAAGATTTAAAATTTTTAAACACATATATCATATGAATTAATATTTTATAATTAGATTTAATTGATGAAATCATTTAATAATTATATTGTAATAATAAAAAAAATTAATTTTTTTATTAGGCTGAGACCAACAAGATGATTTCAACAAAAAAAATTATATGCATATATGTATATAGTCATCGGCATGCGACAATACAATAATATACCGACTCATGATTTGATCTATCTAGTTAACATGTGAATGATTGATTAACTTAAGAAATTTAAAGTATTAAAAAATTTGAAGCATACCTTTCACCAAGGCCTAGATATTACACTTTGAAATTATGAAATGATTCCTTGAATCGAATTTCAAGTTCTAGAGTTGCTGGCTCCCGAACTGCTTTACCATTAATGATAGAATCGAAGAGTTTTGATCTGATTTGTGCTTAGATATTTTGGGGTTTGGAAGGTGATATTTCTGTCCAAATTTTGCAGGTAGGAGAAGGATGTAACATCCGCTACTTTAAGGCCCGAAGCTAAGCGCTACATATGCTGCAGTCATCTATAGTATTAACTTCTAGCGACAAAATACGATAATGTTATTTGTATCCATAATATCAGAAGCACATGAATATGAAATAAAATCAACAAAGATTTCAAAAACAACTTTTATGATTACATTTCAAATCCATACTTCATATTCAATTATATAATCCCAAAACGATTCCTAGGTTTTGATCAAATATAATTATTAAAAATTACGCCAAGAGCGACATATGAAGATGCTCCCTTGGATGATCAAAGTACTAGATAGACATATCAGTCATAAAAGCATCACAGTGGAAATAATACTAAATAGCTCCTACATAGTTAGCTTTGCCTCCTGCATGTCTTCGGAAGCTTATTCGTCCGACGTACTAAATCTAAAAGGTCCTTAACTCTCAATCTATTCAAATTTAATTTTGAGCACCCGAGAGTTTAAGGGGAAAACATAAACTTCGAGTTAGACATAAATCCTGGTGTGAATAATTCTATTACATCTCGGTTTACTGATATTAAGGGAGACCACGCCGCTTACCGGAACGAGTTTCCTCTCACTAAGATCTTTTTAAAAAGACGTCTTTTGCAAATCAAAATCCTGCAATCAAACCGAGTATAACAATAATAGCAATAATATACATGCATAAAAATCAGGTAATCAATAGACTGTCTGTCCAAACAATATAGTATTATCAAGCTAACTATTAACCAATGGCTGACTCAAGCATACCAGACATAATCAATAATCCAACTTCTGTTATACACAATACTGGACGATCTGTCCTTAACTAACTTTTCCAAGAGTCAATTGATCCTAATGGTTTTGTGGGCTCACCAATAACCTACCTCTACTCTGTGTATTCCTTTCTATGTGTAACATCATTTTATTCTTACATTTGACAATGCCTACACACTGGAATTTTGGACTTATATTAGCTAGGAGCTATTAGCTAAAGTATAGGGCGTGCCCTACACCAGTTCCATATGGTCTTTTAATATCCGAGTCATATACTTAGGGTTAACTACCCCATCCAATTTTCCTTGAGAACATTTCTTTCAAAATTATTTAACCCTTTTTAAATCATACCCAAACACGGAAGATATGTTCTTTGCTTTACTCAAAATACTTATGCCATTATATATGCTTTACATAATACAATGTTGATGAAATCTAAATCATAGGGATTTTCTATCGCATCAAAATAAGTTAATACTCCTTTCTAACTTAGAAAATTTTAGGCGTTAAAGCCAAAGCAATACTTTCAAAACCCTTGTTTAAAACCTTAAACGATCCCTTTCAAAATAATTGAAAGCATCCTTTTCGAAACCTTTATATAAAACCTTAGACATCCCCTTTTTAAACTTATCTTTCGAAAGCATTGGGTTCAAGTAAGAGTTTTAGGAAACATTGCTTCAGAACTATTAAAATTATTCCTTTCGAAACCCTTGGTTTTAACCTTTAATATAACTAAAGGGTCATAAAGAACAGAGGCGAAAGCATTACTTTCGAAAGTATTAATCCCAAGTAAAGAAAGAGGATAGTTTCGAAACCCATCCTTTCGAAACCATTGCCTCTGAAACCATTGATTAAAAGCGGCTAAATGGACCCTTTCGAAAGCACTGGGAAGGCGGCTTCAAAGTAATAAGGGAAAGCTCCCTGTCGAATACGTTGTTATAAGGCAATAAAGAAAAGTGGGCTTACTAATTCGAAAGGTATGAATGCGACAGCATGGGCATCAAATAGGTTCAAAAGCGGCTATCCTTTTGAAAGTTTTCTTTTAAAACAAAAGTAAGTTGATTAATTTGAAAGCTAATTTGAGTGGCTTCAACCCCTTCGGAAGCATGCCTTCGACACCAATATTCCTTCCGCCTTTCTCCAATACACTGCATACCAATTGCTTGATATCATGTGCATTGGTTTCGAATAGGTGCGAAAGGTCTAACTGGGCATGGCGATGAAAGCAAGCTAAGTAAGTGTCAAAGTTGTAATTCGAAATAGAACTGGTTTATTGGCTTTCAAAGTAATTCCTTTTTACCTAACTTGCCCAATTTGTCAAAATATGATTGGTTTCCCACTCTTTATCGAAATTCTTTTCTAAAAAGGCTGCCGAATTCAAAATTTACAATTAAGACATTTTAAGCAATTAAGCCTCTCTCCTTGATACAACATATAAAATATTTAAGTCCCTTAACTTAAATAATTTTATAACCATAGTAAAATACTTAGGAAAATTCTCCAAAAATCACAATAATTCACTTTTAACATGTTTTCTAACATATATAAATTTCTAACCCAAAAACATTCTTAATTGCCTTAATTAATTTAAACCCAATATTAACTATATTCTCTCATAGAAAATTCCACAATTACTTAGAAAATTATGAAACATGAAACCTATTTCTAAAATAATGTTTTTGGACATATATTAAAAACATAACTCATTTGGATGTCATTTAATAGGTTTTCTAATCTAAACATATCATAAAGTCCATATGAAATCATATAAATCATCAACAAGCATATATATATATATATATATATATATATATAAACAAACATAACATGTCATGTTACTTGCAAAATAATTCGGACATAAACATGAAACTGAACTCATTATCAAAAGTGAGATGTAAATCAATTATTCACCTTGGCTGGTGTTAAGGAGGTTGAGATTTGTCGTTTGATTAATTTATTCAAGCTTTCTACTTGATTCCTAGCTTATCTTCTCTTTGATTCCTCTTAATGGTGGCCGGTCGAGCTCAATAGGGTTTCAGTTTTGTTTATGAATGTTAAAATGAATAAGGAATGAGGAATAGATGGGTTTAGGGTATAAGAACAAAGGCTATTCCTATTTTACCCTTACTATATTCTCCCTACTTACTTATTTTTATTCTCTTTTGCTAATTCATTCATTAAGGCACGGTTCCTTCTAAATTAACAAATCTCAATCCCTTAACTTTCTACATTACTTTATTTAACTTACCCAATTAAATATTCTAAATAATGTTAGTCAAAATTAGGTTCATTACAGACTCCCCTCCTTAAAGAATTTCGTCGTCGAAATTATGATAAGGTACACACAACAATCAAATATAAAGGTTAATCATACCATGAAACAAGTCAGGATAAGTATCTCCAATCCCGCTCTCGGTTACCCAAGTACAATCTCTCCTCTCCTCTCATCACTTCTCTGGACTTTGGCTAATCTGACTGCCTTGTTCCTTAGTTTCTTCTCATCTCTCGCAACTATACAAACTGGTTTTCTTACTATAGTCATATCCGGTTCCACTATAGATCATCTAACGCAGTCGGTGTAATAGTAGTCTTTGGATCTCAAATACACTTCTGAAAAACATTGTGGACTCCTACCAAACTATTCGGTAACTCTGCTCTATACGCGAGTTTCCCGATCCTTTCTATAATAGGAAATAGTACAACGAATCTTGGCGCCAATTTTCCTGATTTTCCAAATTCGATTACATCTTTCATCTGTGACACCTCGACGAAAACATGATCTCCAACCGAGTACTCTAAACCTTTTCGTCTTCTATCAGCATAACTCTTCTGCCTAGACTGAGCTTCCTTCATCCTAGCTCGAATTAACTTAATCTTCACTGTAGCTTCTCTAACCAAATCTGGACCAAGAACTAACCTATCCCCGGTCTCTAACCAACAAATGAGAGATCTGCATGGCCTTCCATACAAAGCTTCAAACGGTGTCATCCTTGTACTAGTCTGATAACTGTTGTTATACGAAAACTTGACAAAGTGTAGTTGGCCTTTCCATGATCCTCCGAAATCTAGCACACAAGCTCTTAATAAATCCTCTACGACTTGTTAACTCTCTCCATTTTCCCGTCTGTCTGCAGATGGTAAGCGATACTCATCATGATCTTGGTACCTAAAGTCTCATGTAGACTCTTCCAGAACTCACTAGTAAATAAGGAATCTCTATCACTTACTATACTCCTAGGAATTCTATGCAGTCTAACTATATTCCTCATGAATAATTTAGCTAAATTCGGTGTTGTCCTGGTCAACCTAACGGGTATAAAGTGTGCACTCTTAGTCAATCTGTCCACTATAACCCATATACTCTCATTTCTTCTATTCGACCTTGGCAACCCATCTATGAAATCCATTAAGATAGAATCCCATTTCTAGACTGGAACTTCTAAAAGCTGAAGTAACATACTTGGTTTCTGATGTGCGGCTTTTACTTGTTGATAGTTCAAACACTGCCTCACACATAAGCCTATGACTCTCTTCATACCTTCCCAGAACAAACTCATTTTCATATCCCGATACATCGTAGTTCCTCCTAGATGAATAGTGAACTTCGAACGATGGCATTCCCTAAGAACTTCCTTCCTAATGTTTCCCACACTCGAAACACATAGTCTTCCTTTCTTCCTCAACTACCCATTCTGGTCAAGACCGAAATATTTCAAGTCATCGCTCTCTGTTCCATTCCTTAACTTTCTGATCCGTTTAGCTAATAATGGATCCTCTCCTTGTTTAGAAGCAATCCTTTCGATCATCATCGATCAAAATTTTGAACACGACAACATAGCAGTTTCTTGACTAGAGCTACTCTTTGATCTCAATCGTACTCCGCATGTAGTCAATGCTTCTAAATCTTTCCACTCAGCTATCATTGCTAATACGACATTCTGATATTTTTTGCTAAGTGCATCTGCAACCTTATTCCCTTTTCCTGGTGTGTACTCAATACCAAAGTCATATGCAACTATGAACTCTAACCATCTCTGATGTCTCATATTTAACTCCTTTTGAGAGAATACATATCTTAGTGACTTATGATCCGTAAACAACTCGAATCTTTCTCCTAAATGGTAATGTCTCCATACCTTCAATGAGGAAATTACCGTAGCTAATTCCAAATCATGAGTTGGATATCTAACTTCATGTGGCCTGAGCTATCGAGAAGCATAGGCATTCACTTTACTCCTTTGCATTAACACAGCTCCTAATCCTATTCCACATGCGCCCGTGTATACAGCTAAGTCCTGATTCCCCTTTGGAACAACTAACATAGGTACATTAGTCAATAAGTGTTTTAGTTTCTGGAATGCCTCCTCACACTTATCAGTCCAGACAAACTTCGCATCTTTCTGAGTTAGTTTAGTCATCGGTGCAGCTGTCCGTGAGAAATCCTTAATGAATCCCTGGTAGTAGCCAGCTAACCCAAGAAAACTCTTTATCTCAGTCACTGCCTTGGGTCTCTTCCAATTATTAACTGCCTCGATCTTAGCCAAATCTACTGACAACCCTTTCTCTAAGACTACGTGACCAAAAAATTTCACTTCCTTCTTCCAAAAGTGACACTTCAAAATTTTTGCTTTCAGTTGAAGTTGTCTCAGCGTCTCAAGCACCACTCTAAGATTAACTTCATGCTCTCTTTCATCCTTAGAGTATATCAAAATGCCATCTATGAATACTAACAAGAATCCATCCAAATGTTCTCGGAAGATTCTGTTCATTAAATCCATGAAGAATGCTGGCGCGTTAGTTAGACCAAACAACATCGCTAACCATTCGTATGATCCATATCTGGTCCTAAATGCCGTTAAAGGAATACTATTCTCTGCTACTCTAAGATGATGGAACCTTGTTGCCAAATCCAACTGGGAAAATACTTTGGCTCCACTCAATTGATCGAACAAATCATCAATCCTAGGTAATGGATATCGGTTCTTTACCATCTTCTCATTCAGCTTACGATAATCGATACACAACTTCAACGATTCGTATGGTTTCTTAACAAATACTGTGGCTGCTCCCCAAGGCAAACTACTTGGTCTGATAAAATTCTTACCTTCTAGATCCACCAACTGCACCTTTAACTCATTTATCTCGATATGTGTCAATTTATTTAGCGGTCTACTCACAGGTTCTGCTCCTGGTACTAAATCTATCTGAAACTCAATAGCTCGTTTCGACGGTAGTCCTATCACGGGCTCAAAGACATCTATGAATTCTCTAATCATGAAAATTTGGTTCAAATCATCTTCTGTCTTCATGACACCCAAAAAAACATTAACCTCAAAACTAGGATTTTCTACGGAGTATATAATCTGATCGCTACAGCTAGGGTGTCTAAGTGATATTTTCCTATCATGGAAAAATATCCTAACATCATACTTACTTAACCAATCCATACCTAAAATAATTTCAAAACCTACGAAATCAAATACATGCAAACTACAAGAAAGTATATGACCTAAAAAATCAAACTCTAAGTGATCACATCTCATCATAAGAGTCGCATACCCTCCTATCGGATTTGTAACCCGTAAGGAAGTAACTAGGTATGAGGGTTCTAGGTTAAGCTTATCTTCCAAACAATGAGATATAAAAGAATGTGATGCACCGGTATCAAATAGAACTCTAACTAACATTCGATGAATCAAAAGCGTACCTCCCAACATAGCTTTTCCTTTCTCCTCTATTGTTGGTCCCGAGGTAGCTGGTTCCAGTCCAAAAACTTTGTCCTTCCCATCCTTGGCTGGCTCCTTACACTGGTTCTTGTAATGTCCAATCTGATCACAGTTAAAGCATTTAATATTCTTCTTCCCGATCATCTTCTTTCCATTACTTGAGTGATATTCATTAGCAAAATGCCCTTTCTTATCACACTTGTAGTAGATAACTTATGTCTTTCCTTTCTTGGCAACTCCACTCTTCTGGGCTCCCTTCTTATGAAAAAACTTTCTCTTCTGGTTCTACCCACCTTGAGTTTCCACTACTTTAATACTAAAGAAAGCGAGCATCTCCTCATTCCTTAAAGCCATCTCAACAACTACATCGCACAGATCCTTAATATGTGATAGGGTTGCTTTAGCAAGCTCGGGTCTCAATCCGTGGATGAACTTCTCATTCCTTTTGATAACCGTATCAACCGTAGCGTATCTGTATCTTGATAGCTCCTCAAATCTGGTAGCATACTCTGGCACTGTCATGTCTCCCTGCACCAACTTAGAGCATATTTGACTTGGCAATCTCCGACATGAATCCTTCCTCAAACCTCCTTTCGAATTCTGCCCAAGTCATGGTCTCTTCATTTACTCCCATAGTAATACTGTTCCACCAGTACAGTGCTACTTCTTGCAACTGTCTAGATGCCAATCTCCTTTTCTTCTCATCATTGAGTCCCAAATCAGCAAAGATCCTTTTGCAATAAAGCAACCAATTCTCCACTTCAATCGCGTCCTTAGTACCGATAAACGGCTTCCCTCCAAGCCTAGCATAATCTCTGCTTATTACCGCATAGTTATTGACCACCGGTGCTCCCTGATTTCCTTCTCCAGCATTTCCTCCAACTAATCCTATAGCAGCTCCAGCTTATACCATGTTGACGAAGAACTAATACATAGCTCCCATATCAACTTGCGGTGCTCCAGCGCCTACATTACCAGTTTGTGCCTGACCTGGATTTCTTCTAGTGTTTGGTCTGGCATTTCCATTGGTTGTGGTACTTCCTCCACCAATGTTAACTCTTCCATTCCTAGCGTCCATATCTTACTTCCTTACAGTTTGCATTCAAGCATTTGTAAGATACAGAAGAATAACCTAAGAGAGATGGGAGTAATAGAGATAAAGCGTATAATTTTATATAGAAAATACAAGTACATTGCTATAGCGTTATCCCATACCCCCAATCTTTTCTATAATTCCATAGGATTATGTTTCAAAAATAATTTTAAGTTTAAAATTTCTTTTAAGTTTTCATAAACCTATAATCTGATACTAGTTGTAACATCCCCTACTTTGAAGCCCAAAGCTAAGCGCTACAGATGTTGGAGCCGACTATAGTATTAACTTCCGGTGACAAAATACGGTAATGTTAATGGTATCCATAATATCAAAAGCACATGAATATGAAATAAAATCAACACAGAATTCAAAAACAACTTTTTTGATTACATTTCAAATCCATATTTCATATTCAGTTATATAATCCCAAAACGATTCCCAGGTTTTGATCAAATATAATTATTACAAATTACGCCAAGAGCGACATATGAAGATGCCCCCTTGGATGATCAGAGTACTAGATAGACATATCAGTCATAAATGTATCATAACGGAAATAATACTAAATAGCTCCTACATAGCTAGCTTGAAGTGGAAACTTCCTAGAGGGGAAGAAGAGGCCTTGTAGATCGTGCTGAAGGTGTTTATTCATTCGCTTAGGGTTTGATTGCTACATAGTGGCACGATGATAGTTTCAGGACTTTGGTGACAACTCGATGAAGAAAGAAGTCAAGTTCCGATGATGGGGCTTGATGTTGAAAAGAGTCATGAGAATGGTTATCCATAAAGAACGGGTTCTAAGAAAGGTTGGCCATGGATAAAACGATTGAATGGAAGAATGTAGAATGGTTCCTTGAGGATAATGGAAATTGGATGAACAGGAAAGTGCTTAGATATGCGTGCTAAGAGATCATTGATACTCAGTTTGTATTTTGATGTACACAAAGCAGGGGTATTATAAAGACGCTCATGAGTACGTTGAAAGGCTACCCCAGATCGGTTGGATGGATCAGTGCACCTTGGACTTGTTGAATGGGTCTAGTATCATCTTTAGGATAAAGAGAGTACACTAAAAACCGGGATTTTCATCAGTCCTTGGCAGTAGAAAGGTCATACGAGTTATCATATATCTAGAGCACATTGAGTGATAATGAGAATTGTTTGATGGATGCTATGGTTATCATGATTGTTCTTCCATAGATTATCACTCTAGGGATGTCATTGTAGATAGGTATTTTAGATAGGGATACCAGAACACCCGTCATCACACTTGGTTTGCAGTATACCTTTACTATATTTGTAGAGTAGCATACTATGTTCGTTATGTGTTAACTCTTTGGTTGTAGGGACATGTCAGGTATGATTTGTATACCCTTGTTCCTTACTATATCGACTTGTATAGTATTTTGAGATTCATTTATCGGTCACACCAGACAGTTGTTTGATTTGAGGTTTTATGTTTTACTTCTTATTATCTCAGGTACTCTTAAATGAGTAAACTAGATAGTTGATCTAGGTGCAATGCAGTAGCTGTGTAGAGGACGAGGTGGATGGAGCTATTTTGTATTATATATGGATACCTATGCTTATTCTGCAGTGCAACACTATGGAGCCTTGGCAGTGCTTACTTATTATTATGAGATGGTTATTTGAGTTTATTTCCATTATATAAACTCTATTACTAGTTGTATAACTCTGTGAATTTATACTCTAATATTTGGATCACTTAGTTATTACTGTCTCTCCTGTTTTATATATGTGATGTATATTATACTTTATTCCATGCGCTATGAGATATACGACAGGTTCTGTGATGTTTATTTCATATTAAATTCCTGATAATCATTCCACAATGGCCGAGCACGTCAGCAACACACCATCTTATGTATATTGGGTACCGGTGGTGTAGAGTGGTCATCACATTTGATATCAGAGTTTATGTTATATGACTAACCTGAGTTGATACTATGGTCTAGTAGAGATAGGGAAGGAGTTATCACCATAGCTTGAATCGAGAGTATATGTATATATGAGAGAGTGCGTACTTGTTATATATTTTTGTTTTCAAAACTATATGGTGGTATATATATAGTATATAAGTCCTCACACGAGTACCATCGATACAGTTTTATTTTTGAGAGACTGATCATTTTTCTTACGGATCGAGAATGAGCCAGGAAACAAGAAACACTATAAGGAACTCCATCTTTGGAGTTGAGGAAGGAGCAGGTTCGGGGGCTGCTAACCCTGACTTACAAGCTATGTTCAATGCGACGATGGCGAGCATGCTTTAAAATGACCAAGCGGCCGCTCCAAATGTTGTTGGTGGTGGTGCTCAAGTGCAGGTGAAGAGAGCTAGCTTTGCTAAGCTATGCAAGGATTACTCCACTTTGGGAGGCAAACAATTCCTTGGAATAGAGTTGACCATTGATGTGCGTGATTGCTTAGGTACCTGAGAGCGCAACGTTGGAGACATGGAGGTAGATGATGCCATGAAGAGGAGGCTAGCGTCTAGACAGATTCAGAGGCGAGCCATGAACTGGTGGAATGCCATTACCATTGCTACACCTAAGGATCAGTTTACTTGGGACCAGTTCAAGGCCATGTTTGAAGAGAAGTTTGTCCCAGTTGCTCAAAATTCAGTGTTATTCAGGAAATTTGCTGATTTAAAGCAAAGAGATATGCGTGTCTCCGAATATATTGCCGATTTTGATGCTTTTTCGAAGTATGAGATGTCTTTTATGGACACTCCATTGAGAAAGAACGAGAAGTTCGTTATGGGTTTGGATGACTACTTGGGGAAGAAGTTGGTTAGTCATATCGATGAGCCATTCTAGAGACTTGTTGAGAATGCACTTACCCAAGAGAGTTTATACCCCAAGTCCAAATCAGCTGTGGTTGCTAAGGAAGAGTTGAAACAGCAATGAAGCGGTGGAGATAAGAAGAAATGGAATGGAAAATGGAAACAGTCTCAGGGAAAGAACACTCAGAAGAAGACTAAACGAGATCCTATTTTTTATGTTGTGAAGACAAGGGTTACCTAATTAGAAACTGTAAGATTGATGGGAAAAAGAACTGTTATAACCGTGGCAAACCCGGACACATACTGAAGAATTGTCCAGAACCGCTGCAGTAGAAACAGGTTGTAAAGGCATATGCTTTGGAGCCGTTCCGACTTTGTTGAGTGCTCCCTTGGTGAAAGAGAAGGGGAAGAACATTATTATTCAAGGTATGCTTTCCATTTACGATGTTCTCATAAGTGTTTTATTCGATACTGGGGATTCACATTCCTTCATATCTAGTGATTTGGTTGATAGATTGGGATTGTAACCCGAAATAGTTGACCGACCTTTAATTACGATGAACTCTGTTGGAGGCTCCACTAGCCTGTACATGATTTGTCATGGTTTGACCTTATCGAGTCATGGATGCTCTCTTTTTTTGTGATTACTTTGTTTTGAATTTCATTAGGTTTGGTATTATCTTGGGAATGGACTAGCTAAGGAGGTATGCGGTAGCAGTGGATTGCAATAGGCTGTTTGTGACGATTGGGGTCGTGGAGGGGCGGACGGTAGTAAATGGTTGCCTGTTGGATGATGAGTTTATGGTTAGCTTTCTATATTTGCTTGAGACTCCATAGGATGGATTGTCATCTGTGCCTATCGTTAGAGAGTATCTGGATATGTTTGAGGAAGTAATCAAATTACCGCTGCATAGAGAGATTAAGGTTCGGATATACTTAATGTAGGATGCCAAGTCAATAGTTATGACTTTAAGGCATATGGCACCCAGAGAGCAAAAAGAGTTAGAGGCGCAAGTGAATGATCTGTTGAAGAGGGAGTTCATTCGTAGAAGCATATCTGAGTGGGGTGCGCCTATAGTATTCGCTACAAAGGTGGATGGCTCTTTGAGGTTGCGTGTAGATTACCATGAGCTGAATAAGGTGATGAAGAAGAATAAGTATCCACTCTCATGTTTTGATGACTTGTTCGATCAGCTCCATGATGCGAAGGTGTTCTCTCAATTGGACCTCACGACGGGATTTCACCAATTGATAGTAGCGAAGGAAGGTGTGTCGATTACCGCATTTCGTATGCCGTCGGGTTTCTATGAGTTGTTGGTTATGTCCTTCGGGCTAACTAATGCTCCAGAATACTTTGTTTACCTTATGAACTGTGTCTTCAGGGATTATCTAAACAAGTTCATGCATGTGTTGGTGGATGATATTCCGGTCTATTCTAGGATAGAGGTGGAACATAAGGTGCGCTTGAGGATTATGCTTGAGGTATTAAGGAAGAACAAGTTGAAAGCGGAGTTTTCGAAGTGTCACTTCTGGAGGAGAGAGTTGAGGTTATTGGGTCATGTCGTCTCGGAGTTGGCATCGAAGTAGATCCTGCCAAGGTGGTAGCGGTTCAAGATTGGAACCAACCCAAGAATGCTATGGTTGTGAGGAGTTTCCTAGGTTTGATAGGATACTATAGACGTTTTATCAAGGACTTCTAGAAGGTAGCAGCACCATTGACCAATTTTACGAGGAAGAATCAGACTTTTGTTTGGGACGCAAAATGTGAGCATGCGTTTGTAAGTCTAAAAGAGAGGTTAACAAGTGCACCAGTATTGACCATTCCAAGCGGGAATGAAGAGTAGACAGTATACATAGATTCCTGTGGTACTAGATTAGGTGTGGTATTGATGCAGAGGGAATAGTTGTCGCCTATGCTAATTAACAGCTGAAATCGCACGAGAGGAAATATCCGACTCATGATTTGGATTTGGTAGCTATAGTGTTTGCTTTGAATATTTGGAGGCATCACTTATTAGGAGAAATGTTCGAGCTATTCACAGGCTATAAATCTCTGAAGTACCTTTTCTCCCAGGAAGATCTCAACCCTCGTCAGCAACGGTGGTTGGAATTCTTAACCTCCTATGATTTTAGCATTTCGTATGCACCTGGTAAATGGATTAAGGTAAGCCTGTCAACGGATGTTTTCGGATGTGGATAGTGCCATATCCGCATCCACATCCGAAATCATTTTCGAATATCAGATATCCGCAACCGCGGATACGAACAGATATCAGATAATTATCATATCCGCTAATGATCGATAAATCAAGAATTATAAAAAAGAAAATTTGAGTTTAACATAAATATTTTTCAATCTAATTGACTGTATAAGTGCTAAAAAATAACAAATATGATGATAATAAATAGTTTTGAGTAGTTAATAAGTATTAAGTGCATATAATATAAACTACTAACTTAATAAATAATAAATGAATATCTTTAATTGCATTAAAATACACATAAGTCGGACTATAATCTTAACAAAAATCGGATGGATAATTTTCGGATGCGGATGTCTTCGTATCCGCATCCGTTTTTATGGATATCGGATATTTATCCGCTTTACGAATGCGGATGCAGATGGATTTCAGATTTTTTGGTTATCCATTGACAACCCTAGATTGCGGTCGTCGACGCATTGAGCAGAAGACATGCCAGGTTGAGAGAAATGTTTATGGATTGGAAACAATTGGAGTACATTACTGGCTATGACTTCAGACCTGATTGCGAGTTAGAGTTAGAGATGTTGGCGATTTTGACTATCAGGCCTACTCTGAGTGAGCGCATTGGTACTAGTCAGAGGCGAGATGCTAGACTAGCAGAGATCGTGGCGAAAATTGATGAGGAGTAGTGTCTGAAGATATGAAGAAATACAAACTCGACCGAGAAGGTTGGTTTCGTAAGCATGGGAGACTGTTTGTTCTCGATGTTGATGGATTACGAGATGAGGTGCTACGAGAGTACCACCATTCTAGGTTGACCATACACCCCCGTAGTAATAAGATGTACCGTGATATGAAGCATACCTATTATTGGGAAGGAATGAAGAAGGTTGTTGGGATATTCATCTCGAAATGTATGAACTGCCAGTTGGTGAAGGCATAGCAAAAGAAACCAAGTGGGTTATTGCAACCGCTTGAAGTACCCGAATGGAAGTGAGATCAAGTATCGATGGACTTTCTTGATGGACTGCCCAGGACTCGAGCAGGGCATGACAACATTTGGATCATAGTTTATCGACTAACCAAGAGTGCTCGATTTACACTCATTAAGTCAAGTAGAATGGCAGCCAAACTGGCCGAGTTATATGTGAAATGGGTTGTACAATTTCATAGCATGCTAAAGAGCATTATGAGCGACCGAGAACCATTGTACACTAGTGGGTTTTGGAAGACCCTACAGAAGGCATTGGGTACCGAGTTGCATCTCAATACAGCTTATCACTTGCAAACTGATGAGCAACCGAAATAGTGAATCGTATCTTGGAGGATCTCTTGCAAGATTGCTTCTCAATTTCGAAAGCTCGTGGGATGATAACTTGCATTTAGGAGAGTTTGCATAAAATAATAGCTATCAGTCTAGTATCGATATGGCATCATATGAGGCATTGTATGACCGACCGTGTAACACTGCTTCGTGTTGGTTGGAATCCGGCGAGAAAGTGATACTTAGACCAGATATGATCAGGGAAACCTCGAAGAAGATAAAGATCATTCGGTAGCAAATGAAAGCTGCCAAGGATAGGCAGCAAAGTTATGCCGGTAGAAGACATAGAGATTTTGAGTTTTCTATTGATGATATGGTGCTCGTGAAGAATTTTCCTCTAAAGAATGCTATTCGATTCGGTAGTAAGGGGAAGTTGAAATCGAGATTCGTAGGTCCTTTTCCGATCAAAGAAAGGATTGGGAATCTAGCATTTATGGTCTACTTACCTCTGAAGATGGCAGATGTACACAACGTCTTCCACATTTGTCACTTGCGAAAGTTTGTGCATGACTCAGGCGTGATAATTACACTGGATTAACTGGATGATATCGAGATTGAACCAGAAGCTTCAAGACCTTGTAGGTCAATTTGTATTATCAAACATGATACTAAACAACTTAGGAAGAAGACGGTGGAGTTAGTGAAGGTTCATTGGGCGAAAGTGAAAGCGATTGCATGTGGAAAACCGAGCAGAGCAAAAGGGCCACTCATTCGGAGCTCCTTGTATGGTAAGGGCTACTATTTATCGCATTTCCTTTCCTTTCCTTTTTGATATCATATAGTGTAGTATAGTATCTCGCATGCTAGGATAGGTTTGCTTATGTCATTGTTTGCATGATTACTTGTTTGATTTTTTGACGGTTGCATGTGATTGATAGGCATGCGAGGTAACTATGGTTGACTATTCCTTGATTTATTAGGGGATTTCATGGGTGAAATTCCTAAAGGGGGAGAGTATAACGACCCATATTTTACGTATTAGAGGATCGTAAAATATATTATTTTATTCATATGACGTCGTACGACTCTAAAATTTTGGAAAGTGACTCTTAGGGACATTTTCCACTTTTATGATTTTTTACCAAATTCTATGCGACCCGTTTTGACCCTGGAAATCTTGTTTGGAACTACTTTTGATAGAAGCCGAATTAGGATCACAAACCACTTCCATTGCTTCAAGATGATGGTTTCCCATTTCGTAGAGTGGTCATAATTAAAAAATGGACTTATCTTTTGGAAGTTATAGCTGTTTCAAGTTTTGGTTGCTGTTGGTCAATTTCAATGGGTAATTAACTAAGCTCGTGCTTAGGCCTGTTAATACCCTTGGTATTGATTCTGATGATAACAACCATATAAACATTACTACTAACGTATCTCCAAGTTATGCAGTTATTTCATATATATTATGGAGACATTTACAGAGATAAACAAGAATTCAGTGAAAGCAAATGAATTATATATGAAGGTTAATCAAAGCAATGGAAGAACAAAATTGATTGAAGAAGTATGCTGAAAGGACAGAAATATTTAAAGTGATGGTTAATTGGTTGAACCTTAGAATCACTTGTTAAAGACCCCATGGCAATTATACTTGAAGATCATCAACCATTAACTTCAACCGAATCATAAAAATTCACAAATAAGAGGTACTTTTGATATCTGAAATTTGCAACACTTTCTAAAATTTGCAATGCTTATTGGTGTTGCTGATTCTCTTTGGAAAATGCATGTATGTCGACATATGGGGGTAATGTATGTCGACATATGTCCCGTTGGTCAGTTTTTCAAAATTTAAATCAAGAGATTTTCCCACCACCTCTTCACCAAAAGACATGCCTCTTAAATACCAATTTAAAGCCTCTAGAAAACGAATTTTCTAGTCACTTTTCACTTCTTTGTCTTCCACATTTTTGTAGAAGAAACCCATTGCATGCTCTTCCAATCTCCTTGCAAATTGATACTATTTCACTCAATTCTTCACCGATTTGCAAACCATACAACATCAGAGAGTTATAATTGAATTCATATAATTCTCTCTTTGATTCCATCCTATTCCTCAAAGATTTGACAGATATATTACCATTGGAGGCCAATAGGATCATTGTACCAAATCTGCATGAATCTATATTGATGATACGACTACTTGCCATAGTTTATTGTTGTTTGTTTTTTGTGAAAATGAGAGGGTGATCTTGTACCCCGTAACTCAAGAGGGTGTATCTTGTAGCCCGTGAAACCAAGATTGTAAAGGTGTTCTTGCCACCCATGGAAAGCAAGCGATTATAGTGAAATTCTGCACAATGGAGTGCAGGACTAGATGTAGGATTGGTTAATCCGAACCAGTATAAAAATCTAGGTGTTATTTACTTTACTATTTACTTATTCTATGATTATTTGTTTTCTGTTTGCAATTTGATTAGATATAGTGTTAAAGTTATAAGTTTCTAAATAATTGAAATATACAGTTCACCTCCTCTAGAGTTTAAATAGCCTTAAGATCCATTCCGCATTGTATTATAGACACCCCATTTTCCAACATTTGGTATCAGAGCACCGGTTTTCAAAAATTCGTCACTTGGTTTTTATTGAAAAGTATAAGTGGCTAATGACACTTGTAACACTGTCTTTAACACTTTTGTAGAAGGGCAATCTACCACTAGACCCCCTCTATTTGATGGTAATATTTATGCACATTGGGTTTGTAGGATGAAATTTTATTTGCAGTCTAACAGTTTGGATATTTGGAACATTACCCAAATAGAGTACACTAAGCCCCAACTGAACTATTCACAATGGACACTAGACCAAAGGATACAAGCACTCAGTAACTTAAAGGCTATGAACATTTTATTTTGCTCCTTAGATAGAAATAAATTTAATCGAGTGTCTATTTGTAAGTTTCATATGAAATTTAGAGAACGTTGCAAGTCACATGTGAGGGCACTGGTAAAGTAAAACAAACTAAGATATCTATGCTAACTAACCGGTTTCAACTTTTTCAAATGAAAACAAATGAGTCTATTTCTGATATGTATTCTAGATTTCAGAATATAGTACATGCATTAATATCATTAGGGAAGAAAATTACTGAAGAGCACCAAGTTAGAAGATCTTGAATTCACTTTTTAGTGAATGAGATCTGTGGACTCTGGCAATCGAAGAAGCCAATGATATTAGTACTATGAAAATAGAAGATTTAATTGGTAATCTAATATCCAATGAAGTAAGTTGCAGGTTTGAAAAGAGAACCGTGCAAATGAGAAGAAATCACCAGCACCCAACGCTACAAACGACAATGATGAACTAGATGATACTGCTGATGATGATGATATCGAATTTATGACCAGGAATTTCAAGAAATTCTTGAACTATTGGAAAACGAACAAACTTCGGAAAACTAACAACAACAATTCCAAAAATGGAAATGTTGTTAAGTGTTTTAAATGTGATAAACTCGGTCATTTGAAAAGAGACCGTTCTAACCTGAAGATATCAAAGTACTCTTCGAACATTTTCAACAAGAAGAGGAAACAGACTTTCAAAGCAACATGGGATGATTCAGATACTTCATCAAGTGACAGTGTTCAGAAACAGAAAATGCCAACATGTGCTTTAGGGAAAAGGATGACCAGGTATGGAATTTTAATAAAGAAATTACTAATGTTTTAAATGATTTGTATAAGGGATATAAAATGCTTAGGAAAGAGTACAACAATAGTTTAGCACAGATAGATAGATTAAAAATGTTTATTGAAATGTTAACTGAAGAAAAACAATATTTAGAAGATTAAATTGAAAGACTTAATGGGCATAATGATGAAAAGGATTTGACATTTGAAAGTTTTGAAAAACTGAAAAGTGAAAATGAATCCTTTAATCAGACAATTTGTCAATGAAGTCAGAGATCACTGATCTGAATGATAAAATAACATCTCTGGACAATGTTATGTTTAACCGTAATAAAGATTTCGATAAAATGAAAATTGATATTGATAAAGTTAACAAAGGGAAGGATAATCTAGAAAATTTATTATCTGCATCTAAACCAACTAACAATAAACATGGACTTGGATACACTCCTAAGCCCAAATCAAAGAAAAATAGTACTCAAAGTACTAAATTTGTTAAGGCTACCAAGTTCAAACCAAAACCTAGGAAATTAAAGATAAAATCCCCAAATAGGTTTATTAATTTATGGGTTCCTATAAAGTTAGATAATAACGAGAAAGAGAAATATATTAATAATTTTATTAGTAATATTCATTTATCTAATGATTATGTTTTGAAAGGGTATTCCAACTCTTCATGGGTTTGGCTTTCCAAAACTTAACCCCATGGACCCAAAATAAAAAGGGTACCAGTGCCTATATTTTATATTTTTTAGGTACCAAACAATGGATACCTGACGATAGATGTTCAAAGACAAGAAATCCATTCAAAATGATATGTTTTTGGTATCGGCAACATCGGTAGCTCTAAAACTCATCTAATTTTAATTATTTTTCTTGATAACTTTATTTCATGTTTTGTATTGATTTTGATTCCTCTCATAAGTTCTATTTTATATACATTTATATATATCTCTCTGTATATAAACTCTATACCTATTGTCTAGTTGCGCTTAAGTAATTCTTTTCCACCCTTTTTGTTGATGACAAAGGGGGAGAAAATGTATAAATATACTAGGGAAAATTATAGGGGAAGTGCATAGAGTAGGGGGAGTCAAATATAAAAATATTATATTTTATCTCTCAAATATTTATATGGTTGTCATCATCAAAAGGGGGAAGATTGTTAATACTGTAGGTATTGATCTTGATGACAACAACCATATAAACATTACTACTAACGCAGCTGTTATTTCAGATATATTATGGAGACATTTACAGAGATAAACAAGAATTCAGTGGAAGCGAATGAATTATATATGAAGGTTAATCAGAGCAATGGAAGAACAAAACTGAATGAAGAAGAATGCCGAAAGGACAAAAGTATTTGAAGTGATGGTTAGTTGGTCGAACCTTAGAATCACTTGTTAAAGACCCGATGGCAATTATAGTTGAACATCATCAACCATTAACCTCAACCGAATTCACAAATTAGAGGTACTTTTGATATCTAAAATTTGCAACACTTTCTAAAATTTGCAACGCTTACTGTTGTTGCTGATTCTCTTTGGAAAATTCATGTATGTCGACATATGGGGGTAATGTATGTCGACATATGTCCCGTTGGTCAGTTTTTTTTAAATTTAAATCAAGGGATAGGGATTTTCCCACCACCTCTTAACCAAAAGACATGTCTCTTCAACACCTATTTAAAGCCTTTGGAAAATGATTTTTCTAGTCACTTTTCACTTCTTTCTCTTACTCTTTCTCTTCTACATTTTTTTAAAAGAAACCCATTGCATACACTTCCAATCTCCTTGCAAATCGATACTATTTCACTCCAATTCTTCACCAATTTGCAAACCATAAAACATCAGAGAGTTATACTTGAATTTATATCATTCTCTCTTTGATTCCATCCTATTCATCAAAGATTTCAAAGATATATTGCCATTGGAGGTCTATAGAATCATTGTACCGAATCTGCAAGAATCTGTATTGAAGATACGACTAATTGCCATAGTTTGTTGTTTGTGAAAATGAGAGGGTGATCTTATAGCCCGTAACTCAAGAGGGTGTATCTTGTAGCCCGTGAAACCAAGATTGTAAAGGTGTTCTTGCCATCCGTGGAAAGCAAGCGATTATAGTAGAATTCTGCACAGTGGAGTGCAGGACGGGATGTAGGATTGGTTAATCCGAACCAGTATAAAAATCTAGGTTTTATTTACTTTACTGCATTTTACTTTACTATTTACTTATCCTATGATTATTGGTTTTCTATTTGCAATTTGATTAGAGATAGTGTTAAAGTCATAAGTTTCTAAATAATTGAAATATACACTTCACCTCATCTAGTGTTCAAATAGCCTTAAAATCCATTTCGCATTGTGTTATAGATACTCCATTTTCCAACAAGGCCCTCTAACCCACTTCGAAATTTGTACTAAGGGAGGCTGTAGGAACTGATCTAGTTCATTCCATCTTCTCCAAAATAGTTCGAAACCTCCATTAACCCTAATTTTATCAAAAATCACATCTTTTCCTTACTAATCTTAGCCAAATCATTGATTAGAGGGGTAATAAGCATATAAAAGCTAGAGATTATCAGTTCGGGTGATTTGAATCCTTTTCTTTTGCTTTCCACTTCAGATCTTAGGAGAAAGATTGGTATTTTGGGTATTTGGTTAGTGGTTCTTAACCTCTCACTCTACTATGCATGTTTATGTTAAATTTTGGTGATAGAAAATCACACATAGAAGGAAATAAATATGCAAAAGAAAGAAAGAGAAGATTTTGTTTCCCCTAATTAATAGGCATATTTAATTATGTTTATTTCTCTTTCTAATTAGCTAATCAATTTATTTTTTGCCATCTAATATTAACTTGGACATTAAGTAATTGATTTTATAAATAGAGCCTAGAAGAGAGAGGGTAAAGTGGAAATCTATTTGCTAATTCACTCTTTTTCCATTTTTTTCTTCTCCTCCAACAATTTTAGCCATAGAGATCAAGACTCCCTTTCTCAATTTGGTTACTGGTTCAATTTGTATTTTGTTTACTTTTATTTTGTTCGATTAATTATAAACAAATTTTGGTGAATCAATAAAGAGGGTGGTTGGATGGAATCTCTTGTGTATTGATTTCTGATTTCATGTCCGTTTATTTTCTACCCAAATTTAGCTCTTTGTGATTGTGATGATAAAAGATCTATTGGGAAAAGCTTCCGCAAAGCAAAGTTTTCACTACAGATCGGTATTAGAGCAAGGTCATCGCAAAGTTTAGAGTAATTTTGGATTTGAAAAATTATTGAGATGTTGGATGTGATTTATCTTTCAAAGATGGTTATTTTGGATGGAAAAATAGGGTATTTGGAAGCCTAAGGTGGAAGATGTTTTTTACCTCAATGATCTTCATGATCTAATTGATGGAGATGGGAAGAAGCCCTATGATGTAGAGGAGGGAAAATGGAAGAAGATGGATAAGAAGGTAATTGCGTTGATTCATCAGTATCTTGATGATTTAGTCTTCCATCATGTGGCTAGTTATGAATCCGTGAAGGCTTTGTGGGACAAGTTGGTATCTTTGTATGAGTAGAAGAGTGCTACAAATAAGGCTTTTCATGTTCAAAAGTTGGTTCAACTGAGATTAGATGGAGAGAAGTCTATTGCAGAGCATTTGAACGAATTTCAAAATGTAATAAATCAATTGGCAAATATGAATGTCAAATTTGATGATGAGTTACATGCTCTTTTATTGATGGGTTCGCTTTTGGAAAGTTGGGAAACTTTGGTTGTTTCATTGAGTAATTCCAATGCTAATGGAACTATCTCACTGGAAACTGTTCGAAGTAGTCTTTTGAATGAGGAGCTTAGAAGAAAAGGGTCATGTGTGAAATTAGTTCAAGATGAGGCTATGGTAGCAAGGGACTTGAAGAAGGATACAAGTCCGAGGAAGAAAGTCGCTAATGGTAAGGTATGTCAAAAAGTATCATTTGTCATTATTATCATAAAAATGGTCATATGCGCAATAGGTGTGAAGCGTATAAAAGGGATCAAAAGAAGGCTATACATAGTGACAGTGATAGTGATACACGGGCGGGCATAGCTAAAGGTAGCGACAGTGTTACTTCTTGCGATGTCTTCATTAGTGAAGAGAAGCCTTGGAAGATGGATTCGGGAGCCATTTTTCACATTTGTAGAAATGTGAATTGTTTCTCTTCTTATGAGAAGAGTGTTGGCATAATTAGGACAACCAATGGAGAAGAGCTACCGATTTGTGGTATTGGATCTATCCGGTTTAGTATGCATGATGGTGTGATTAGAGAAGTCTCGGGCGTGAGGCATGTTCCTTCTTGTTCATATAATCTTATTTCTCTCGGCTAGTTGGATCGCCGTGGTTGCACTTATGAGACTCGAGGTGGAGTTTTAAGATTGAAGAAGGGTGGTATTGTAAGGATGAGAGGAGTATTGGAAGAAGCAAACCTTTATAGTTTGGTTGGTCATGTAGTTGACTATGGGAAACGAGTGATAGTTGGAGAACCAAGTCCACATTCAGGTGGAGAGGCTAATGTGTTCACTGCTTATGATGATCGCGTTGAGGATCATATTTAAGACAGGATCTTCATGTTGATGGTGCTCGAAGCATCGATAGTGATCATGTAATGAGCTCAGATCGAGTGGTAGACGGGTGTCGAGTAGGAAAATCCACAAAGACTGTATGGAGGTCTTTGTGGTATTACAAACGCTTTTGAGACCAATTGGTGTGGTGCACCTCATGGCGGGAGATGCATCACTTGTAGGCGGTGGTAGAGGTTTGTAATTTGGTATGATTGAGATATAGGGAGTTGTGATAGATCTAGAGATGGCATGCTTGATATGTTGGAGATATGTGATTTTGCATCAAGGTGGAGTGTTAAACTTTGGTGATACAAAATCACAAATAGAAGGAAATGAATATGCAAAAGAAAGAAAGAGAAGATTTTGTTTCCCCTAATTAATAGACATATTTGATTATGTTTATTTCCTTTTCTAATTGGCTAATCAATTTATTTTTTTCCATCTAATATTAACTTGGGCATTAAGTAATTGATGTTATAAATAGAGCCTAGAATAGAGTGTAAAATGTGTGGAAATCTATTTGCTAATTCTCTCTTCTTCCATCTTTATTCTTCTCCTCCAATAATTTTAGCCATAGAGATCAAGACTCCCTTTCTCAATTTGGTTATTGGTTCAATTTGTATTTTGTTTACTTTTATTTTGTTCGATTAATTGTAAACAAATTTTGGTGAATCAATAAAGAGAGTGGTTGGGTGGAATCTCTTATGTATTGATTTCTGATTTCATGTCCGTTTATTTTCTATCCAAATTTATCTCTTTGTGATTTGGATGATAAAAGATCTATTGGGAAAAGCTTCCGCAAATCAAAGTTTTCTCTATAGTTTATATGGAAGAATTATATGTTTTAACATGATTTTTGACCTTAAACCCTTTTCTAACGTTATTCCTATGTTTATAACCTAAATTGGTGGTCTTTGAAATGGTTTTCAAAAACTATTTAGTAATTCTCCTTATTCATATTCATATATGCATGTAATATGTAGATATAGATTAGAATTGGCTTGTTTATCACATTCGTGTGTATTGTTTGCTGGAAGGGATATATGTGCATGTTATTTTATGGGTGTATGTTACGCTTTGATGTTGTTTGCTAGTGTTTTGATATTTAGGAAGATAGGTTGGTGAATTTATCAAACTAGAGACAAAGTTCTCAGAATTGGACGAAACTTAGAGGAGAGGCTCTAGAGCATAGGAGGAGCTTGCAGTATAATTCACATATTAAGATTCGCTAATTACTCAATTCAGCATCGAGTTAAAGAGTTGGCACCGAGATATTTTAAAGGCTCGGATGGATCGGTCAACTTGATGGGTGAATATAGTATGGCTAGAGGAGGTTGTCCATGGCAAGATGTAAAAAATTGGCTAAGTGTTGGATATTATGTCGAGTTGTTTTCTAAGGCTTGTAGTTGGATGCTATGGAATGAGACCGAGTTGTTTTAAGGAATGGATCGGGGTCTGAAGCATCCAGGAAGGAAGTACTAGAGGTAGGAGAGTTTACTTAGCCAAATTGGCTAAGTAAAAGGGTCGGTGTCGAGTTGAGCAACTCGGTATCGAGTTATTTATATTGGTCAGGTTGAAGTGGAAACTTCCTAAAGGGAAAGCAAAGGCCCTTTAGATCATGCTGAAAGTGTTTGTTCATTCGCTTAGGGTTTGATGGCGACATAGTGGCACGATGATAGTTTTAGGACTTTGGTGACAACTCGATGAAGAAAGGAGTTAGGTTCAGATGATGGTGGCTCGATGTTGAACGGAGTCGTGAGAATGGTTATCCATAAAAGGCGGGTTCTAAGAACGGTGATCCATGGATAGAACGGTTGAATGGTTCTATCATGGAATGGAGGAATGTAGAATGGTTCCTCGAGGATAATGGAAATTGGATGGAACAAGGAAAGGGCTCGGATACGCGTATTAAGTGATCATTGATACTCATAGTATTTTCTGATGTACTCAACGTATGGGTATTGTGAGGACCCTCGTAAGTACGTTGAAAGTCTACCTAGGATCGGTTGAATGGATCTGTATACCTTGGATCGGTTGAATGGATCTAGTACCAGCTTCTAGCTAAAGAGAGTACACTAAAAACCAGGATTTCCATTAGTCCCTGGTAGTAGAAAGGTCAAATGAGTTATCATATATCTAGAGCACATTAAGTGATAGTGAAGATTGTTTAAATGGATGCTATAGTTGTCTTGGTTGTTCTTCCGTAGACTATTACTCTAGGTATGTTATTATAGATAGGTATTGGAGATATGGATACTTGGACACTCATCATAACACTTGATTTGCAGTATAACTTTACTATATTTGTAGAGTAGCATATTATGTTTGTTATGTGCTAACTCTTTGGTTGTAGGGACAAGTCATGTATGGTTCATGTACTCTTATTCCTTACTATATCGACTTGTATAGTATTTTTAGGTTCATTTATCGCTCATACCAGACTGTTTTCTGACTCGAGGTTTTATGCTTTTCTTCTTATTATCTCAGCTATTCTTAAATGAGTAAACTAGAGAGCATGTCTAAGTGCGACGTAATAGCTACGCAGAGGACGAGCTGGATGGAGCCATATCGTATTATATATGGATTTCTATTCTTATACCGCTGTGTAATACTGTGGGGCCTTGGTAGTGCTTCCTTATTATTATGAGGTGGTTATTTGAGTTTGTTTCAATTGTATAAACTCTATCACTAGTTATATAACTTTGTGAATCTATACTCTGATATTTGGATCACTTAGTTATTATTGTCTCTCCAGTTTTATATCTGTGATGTATATTATCTTTTATTCCATGCGCTGTGAGATATACGATAGGTTATGTGCTGTTTATTTCATTTTAAAACCCTAATGATCGTTCTACATCAGCCAGGAATGTCAGCAGCGCACTATCTTATGTATATTGGATGCCGGTGGTGTAGGGCGGTCGTCACATATTCCCTCCTATCTGCATATGATTTTTATTGGTCTTATGCAGTTTTAATCCTCTTTCTTATAAGTTCCACCTTCTTTGCCGTATCTCTAACCATCTTTGAAGCCAAAATAATCTTATCTGTAATTCCCACCAACACGAAGATGACTTATATGGCCTCTTGTACAATGCGTCAAATGGCATCATGCCTATACTAGCCTGGAATTTATTATTGTAAACAACTCTACTATAGGTAGGTGATCTTCCCATGGCCCTCCAAAGTACAATATACAACTCTTAACAATTCCTCCAACCCCATGTTTATTCTCTTCGTCTGTCCATCGATTTATGTGTGTTATGTCGTGCTAAAATTCAGTATGTTCCTAACGCATCTCCAAACTCTTACAGAATTCGCTGGTGAAAAGTGAATCTTGATCACTCACTATACTAGTTGGAACTCCATGTAATTAGAACACTTCTTTAATAACTACAGTGCTAAATTTGTTATGGCTTTTGTACTCTTAACCAAAATAAAATGTGCGCTCTTCTTAAGATGATCTACTTTAACTTATGCTTTCACTCCCTCTTCTACTCTAGGGTAACTTATCCACAAAGTCCATAGATACACACCCTACTTCCACTATGGCATATCTAACGGAAGTAATAGTTCACTTTGCTGATTTTATCTTGCCTTCACCCTCAGGCACATCATACACTTTGCCACATACTGTACCACATGCCTCTTCATTTTTGGCCAATAGAATATATTCTTCACATCCTGATACAACTTATCTCCTCCTCGATGAATAGTCATCCAATGATGATGATACTCACCTAAGACCTCCTCTATCAACTCCTTAATCTATAGTAAATATAGCCTTCCATCTCTCTACAAATAACCCTTTCAGTCCATAGAGTAATGATCCATATGACTCGATCGTTCACCCCATCTTAACTGCTCCATAATATCAACCAACGACACATCTTGCCCTTGACTCGATCCAATACGATCCCTCAATGCGGGCCTGATCTCCATTATTGACAATAATCTAGGTGTGTACTCTAACAATTGTCTAAAGTCAAATTCTGATATGAACCCCAAATTTGTCCACTCTAATGTAACACCCCGTAAATTGAACGATAATTAATTAAAAAATTATTTAATAACTAGTAAAGCCAAAAATGGAAATTTTATAAGCTTTAGAATTTGGCTATGGAACTTGCACCATTGTGTTCGTAGCAATTTTCTGATTAACTTTCATGTATAAAGTTTTTCGACCGGAGTTCAAACGAAAAAGTTATTAACATTTGAATATTTCAGATCAAAATTAATTATATATGCAATTAAGGAAATAAATGTAATAAATTAACATTATTTAACGTTAATGGTTACTTAATGTCTAAGTATGGATACTTAAGCACGGTTAACGTTAAATTAGAAAAAATGGTGTAAAATAACATTCAAAAGGAAATAAATAACGTCTAACATAAATTAGCAACTAGTTGACCCTTTTATTGGGACCAGTCGACAACTGGCGGTCAACCGGTGATAACATAGTGGTCGACTGCTTGAGAGCTGGTAGATCGGATTTAGTATAATATAATCTAGCGGCTAACATCGATTTGAACTCCTATAAATCTCACGGCCCAAATTTAATATAATCCTAAATAGTAAGGCGATAGTATAGCGGTCGAACGACCTGGATATAGTATAATATAAACTAACGGCTGACATCGATTCAAATGCCTATAAATTAAGCCTAACCCCTCGCTATTCTCCTCATATTTTCTAAAGCAACGACGAAGCCTTGCCATTTTCTCTTCTCCTAAAATTCTAAAATCTATATAAACTATAATATATATATATATAAGTGGAGAATAGCGGTGGATAATAGAAAAGAAGAATAGGATCAAATCGAATCGCCAAAGCTGAGGTAAATTGTAAATCCAAATCTAAATTAAATTCAAATCTCTTCTCAGGTCTAAATTTCTAATGAAGATGTATATTCTTTCAGTGCATATTTCGGTAGGAAGAAAAGGAGTCAAACAGGATAACAAGATTTAGATCTGGATATTTGGAAGCTTAAAGGTGAGTGGAAGATTATATATTTTTATATAATCTTAGATTTATATTTTGTAAGTCTGTTCCTTATATGTCTGAGTATAATTTTGGAGTTGTAGGCTTAAATATATACTGGTAATGAAATCAAAAACCATGCCAACATATTTTTTGAATTGTTAACCTTGATTAAAATATTGCATGTACTTGAATCTGGAAAGTAAGGGTGAAAGTAGTCCTTAAATTAATGAGATTGTATGCTAATTCCAAGTTTATTAGTTAAATGATATGTTAGTAAACATGAATTAGAAGTTATTATAAATTGGATTGAGATTTAAGTAGTAATTTAGTTTATTGGAATGAAGTGGGTTGCAATGTAAATTTCTATGAATTATCAAGTTTTATAAATACGAATAAAAATGTATCGTTTGAAATAACAAGGAATATCTAAAAGAAAGAGCTGTACAAAATAAGGATATTTACTGTATTTTGTATCGTTTTTTAATAATAACAAAAAAGATAATTTCTTGTAATTTCAAACATAACAGAAGTCCTCTTATAGATAAGTTATGGAAATTTACAATGTTATCATTTCCTTTTGGAGGATGTAATTCCAACGCATTAAAATGCAGAAATCCTTAAGTATAACCAAAGTATTGTAAGTGGAGATGATAATGATAATTCGATTATAAATATAGCATATGCAATAAGTTATAAAATAAAAAATAAGCGAAGAAGTATATGTAAAGCAATGAAATGAGTTAGTAAGAATATTATAATAATCAAAGGAAGATAGTAATAGTTGAAAAGGAACAGTAGAATACACTTAACAGTATCAAGTAGAAGTTAAGCAGTAAAGTTAATTAATCTATTGAATTAAAAGTGAGCAGTAAATAACATTAAAATGGCATTAATGAAACAAGAAGTAAGTTGTGTAACTAAACACAACGGTTGAAATTAAGAGGCGTGGTGTTTAATATAGCCGTAAATATGCGTTTATGACGGGCGTGAATTATTGGATCTAGCCAATAACTTAGAATAAATCAAATGACAAAGTTATTGGTGTGGTTTGGACGCGAGGTCAGTAATGTTGCATAGCAGAAGTCTGCCCACCGAAAGGAGCCTCCAGCAGTTATGTATACATTATACTGATGTGAGACATCTCCAACCGTATGACTCATGGAATTATACGTTCGCATATAGCTGAAGGGAATATACCAAGTAGGATGGTTTGCCTCGGTCAAAGTGTCGAAGGACAAGTAAAGTCTGCTTCAACCTTTTAGAGGTATGTGTTAAGTAACCAAATAGGCATTTCCTAGATTGCATTTTCCAATCTAAATGGGACGGTGAACGTAGGCTCGATGCTATGACAATGAGGTTGGTACCATTAATATGAGGAGTAGGAGCTCTTTGCGTAGGTCGAGATCGTCATCGGTCATGAGCGATCAGCGGAAAGACATGGGTTAGCCTAAACGCGCTACACCTCCTACTAGTGTTGACCAAGTTTAGGACATGCACCACCTCATAGTTGTTTGTTGGTTAGTTTGTTGTTAGGAGGCAAGGCTAGATAACCCTTCAATGGAGGTCTTTCAAATGAATTGAATGGTCTGTGGAGCTAAGTCCATGGTATAATGTAAGAGAAATAGAATATGGCTAAATAGTTTTAATGCCATTATTAGGCTCTATGGGAGTTTCTTAGTATGCACGACAGAAAGGACGTGATACTGCGTTGATGATGAATGCTGACGAGGTGCTGAGTTATGGATACTAGCGGGGAAATTATCCTGGTCCAAAAGGGAACTGTGCTACTTATGTATATACACGTGCACACACACACACTTATGTTGTTATTGTCTACTTAGAGTAGATAGGGCGTATCGTACACATACATTAAGTCAAGACGACTAAGTAAAATAATAGACATAACATGTAATGGAAGGCAATATGCATAAACTAGTGTTATGTATAAAATGTGTAATTTACCAGCCACCAGAACGTTGTTCTGAACCCTTTCCTCATTACAACCCATATGATAGCTCTAGAGGGACATGTACCGGTAAAAGGCGGGAATGGTTGGAGGACAGATTTCCTTATGCATGCTCGACACTGATAAGGACAATAGAGATCAAAGGTGTCAATCTTGGTCAGTAATCATATATTTATTATACTTTACTATTCTACTGTGAATTTATATTTGTATAGCTCTGATATGTTTTTGTTATTGCAGGATACCAAATACCGACGATCCGTACTTTGGAGGCTTGGGTTTTCAGTTTAGCGAAAAATTGGACCCACTAAGGTGCGGGTTGTTACATTTGGTACCAGAGCATAGATTAGTCGGACTTAAGAATTAGGAATTAGAAATATCCTAAGTGAACATATTTGTATTTTTACATATAAATATATATAATGTGCCAAACTCTATAAATTCCGACTATAGAAGTAATTGCAACCATATTCTGAAAAGATGGACAATGCGACTATGAGTTGGAACAATAGATGAAGTTGAAGATATACATCTATCCCGCCCCACGAGAAGTAGGTCATACTAGAAGGCGTTGACTTAAGTAAAGCATGAATGCGACATATGGAAGAGTCCTTGAAGCTGGATAGTACTTGACTCTCTTATAGAGAACATATTGCCCTATGGTTATAGATCCCCGTAGGATTGCCGATTGATTATGTATATTAGATCCAGATAAGGGGAAAGTAAGAATCTATATGTTGTAGATATCCAAAAGTAAAAATAAATAAGTTCATGAAGGAAGGTGTGCAGTAATCACTCCAAGGTGATAGCCGGATTTTTAATATAATTTGAAGGAAGATAGGTCCAAAAGTAAGTAGAAAAGAAGAAAATGCCAAAAGAAGGGACAAACAAAACCCACTTTGAGTCCGACCCCATATGGAAAAACTTAATAAAAAGGTTTGAAAAAAAAATGTGAAATGATTCTCGAAGGATTAATTTGAAAATAGAAAACTCTATTTTTCAAAAGTAAGTAATGTTAAAAGTTATCAGTAAAATGAAATATCATTTTAAATAGAATTGTATGTTGAAATTTAAACTATTTAGAAAAAATTATGATTTTAATAGAGAAGTTACTTTTGAAATAAGAAAGAAAATAGAGCATATATATAGCTCGTTAATTTTTCTGAGATGAAAAATTTTAAGTTGTAAAATTACTTTTAGGGGTGGATGATAGGAAGTGGTACAAGTTTAAAATGGGGTAAATAGAACAGAAAAGAAGATTGGGACCTGAAAATAAACAGGTATGCAGATGTAGTGCTATGGGCAGATAGGAATTTTTCATGACAGTCAGAATGATGATGAAGAGGACGAAGGCGAAACGAAATAACGTTAGTTATAATTAATAATTTATATTCAACTCGGCCTGAATAAGTTCCAGGTTCAACCTAGCCCAAAAAGGCAAAGAGCAGTCAACCCCTTGGGACCAAACGGTCAACTGTTAGCGGTCGATCGTCCCAAGATTAACGGTCGACCAGTTATAGTTTTCGAGCGTGACATGAACCTCGAACATGACATAAAGTCGCATCCAGGTCGAGCCGCCACTTTGCTTCATCGATCCCCCTCTTCCTTTGGCTCTGACTCCTCCTCTCTCCTTCTCAAAATCAAGTGACCCATTTTTGACACCCCCCACAATGACGGTGACGACTCCAGAAGACTCCAGCACCCTAAAAAACAGCAGCGCTCCATCCGATTTAGCTCCCAGATGTAGATCTAAAATCCCCCACCAAGTCAAACCATAGCACCAACACACGACAGCATATTCTCTCGCCACCTGGGTTTGACCCCACAAGAGATTGTATGGTGTTAGAGTGATGAAGAAAGAGTAAAAAGCTACAAAGAATCGACAAACCTTACATTTTTATAGGGATGATCGGTGAAGTTTGGGAACTGCGACACTTATGATTTGAGGGCTTATTTGCGGCTATAGGGTTACTGCCGATCCTTAGCCATAAAATGTTCAAGCGGGAATGCTACCGGCGATGCATGTGTCTATTTGATGCTAATTTGGAGTATTTTTTCAATGAGGACATCACCAGCTTCACATCTAAAGTGAAGGGAGTAGAGATTCAGATGACATACAAGTAGTTTGGAGGGATCTTGTACATCTCCGAGTAGGAGAGGATCTAGAGGCTATCGAGACCTCCGATCCGGCTATTCTTTAGTAGTTCTTCCACCATGGAGTTGGCGTCTGGTAGTAGGAAAACATGCGAGACCAAGCCCATCTGGTTATCCACGTTATTCAGCATAACATCTTCCCAAGACGGGGAGCTTTGACCAGATCTACCCCCTTGTTTAAGAGGCCACTTACGCTATCATAGGTGTTATTAAGGTGAATTAGGCCAAGACCATCAT
Organism: Allium fistulosum; assembly: GCA_030737815.1. Taxonomy (NCBI): domain Eukaryota; kingdom Viridiplantae; phylum Streptophyta; class Magnoliopsida; order Asparagales; family Amaryllidaceae; genus Allium; species Allium fistulosum. Next base: position 281,652,074 of record CM060904.1, on the reverse strand, counting down.
ATGCCATTATGTGGACCCGAGAGTTGGGATTTGGAGGAACTATCTTCTATACTATCATCTGTTCACTCCTGTCTTCCAACAGTATGGAGTTAGTCTCCGAGGGGAGAAGTTGTAGAAGAAGGCGCTTGCGCTGTTGGATAGAGCTTCCCTTAAGAGGATGAGGATAGGAGAGGCGTCTATGGATTTTAGAGCACATGGAGAGGCGGGACAAGCATAGTGAGGAGCACGACAGGCACAAATGGATTGGGCTCCATGACCAAATTAGGAGGCTGCCTAGCCACATCTACAGGTCCCGGAGTACGTGGCGATCCGAGATTCTCAGATCCAGATCGAGACCGAGTTGTAAGATATATGGGCGGAGCAGAAACTCTAGGGTCGCGAGCTACCATGCTCTGATCGTTCCAAGGTTGCAGCAGAAGTTTGGTTTTCATGGAAGAGAAGAGCCATCCCACAACTCGTAGGTAGTAGTATGCTTGTTTGTAGTAGTTGTTATTTTCTTCCAGCATTGTCTTTTTTAGGTTTGGGTTGTAAGCATCAGTTGTTTCTGTTGTATAAAATGTATAGATTTTATGAGAAATGTTCCTTTTGAAAAAAAAATTCTGGATTGACCGCAATATTAATTGGAAAACTTTGCAAATAAAAAAATTTCATGTAGACACTTATCTAATGCGAATTAAGACCGAAAGTTTATAAAATTAATTAAAATTTATTTGCTACTAAAAGTAAATAATGTTAAGTCCCAAAAGTCTTAAAATTTTAGGGGGATAAATTTTGGCGAGTGAAGGACATAGAAACATTATTGTGAAATCACTGGTCACTATCCATACGCCTTAAAATCTAAAATTTATAAATAAGCCTTTATGCTGATTGTTATTCTAAAGTGAAAAAATAGGTTTTGGAAACTGGAAAATTTACCATGTAGTAGAAAAGAGTTGATCATGGACGTTAACCCCTTTGACTAAATCCTAACTACATAGGATGTAACTAAATTGGTTTTGATAAGTAAAACCGGATACTTTTGATAACTTTGTTCCAAAATCTTTAATTCTAAATATAAAATGTTTTTGAAAAAATATATTTTGAGAAAGTAAATTTTATAACTATTCCAAAAAAAATTCAATTGAAAAGGATTTTCAACGAAAAAGAGGTAATTTCTTATTTTTGAAATGTCACATGCTTAGCATAGGGAAAAGTTGATGGGTTAGCAAATATGAGCCTTACCGTGTAGTAGAAGTGAAAGTAAGTAAAATATAGTTAGTGATAGAAGAAACAGCTGTTTTAGCATTGGGATTTATTTTTCCCTACATTGTCGATAGGTGAATAAAACTTATTTTAAAATAACTCTGTTTTAAAATTTAAAAAATCTTAATGTAAATTTCTTCATGTGGATTTTACTTAGAAAAATTAGAAAAGAATTAGGGGTATAAAAGAAGGTTTCAAGGTACAACATAAAGGGTACACAAGAGAAGGATGGAAATATGGAAATCTCCATTTAAATCCTTTTTTCGACATAAGAATATAGGTTCAGAATATTGGAATTTTAAATTTTTAATGTTAGCAAATTGTGTGCTAGGTATTGAATGAAAGGGGTTGGATGAAAAATTTGTAGGATCAATTTCACCCTAGAAGGGGGGTGAATAGGGTGATACTAATAATTATAAAAATTTAATGTGGAAATATATAAAATAATTGCAACACAGATTTAGCAGAATAATAGCAGCACAGATAATAGCAGAATATTAAAAACAAAATTAGAACATAGATTTACCCAGCTTCGGTAAAACCCTGCCTACGTGCTGCCCCCAAGGTTTCTACTAGAAATTAAATAGTTTGACGCTTACACACGTAAACTCGCGACACCCGCTATCGATTAACTTAACTCTACGCTCAAAACCCTGCCACAACTCAGCCACTGAGTTGCGAATTCTCGAACTACACCACCGTAGTTCGTCCCTAGTCACATGACTAGAAAAACACACTAGAATTTGAAAGAAAAGTAAATTACAATTTAAAAATAAAACAAAAGCCCTAAGAGTTTAAACCCAAAACAACAAATAGACGCCCCAAAAGAAAATAAACAGTGATAAAATAATTCCCCTTTTCTTTTTTATATTATCTCTTCGGCTTGTATGCTCTGTGAAAAATGGTTGCTTCATTGTTCCACTTTCTTTCTGAGAATTAGGGCTTCTGAAAATTTGAAGGCGCCGACTTTAGTTGCTCGATCGAATAGATGATTTAGCATTCCTTGCTTTGTCGATCGATTGTTTCTTTGAATTGCAAATGGCTACTTCAATTTTGGCGAGTTCGATAAATCTGGTATGTGATTTCCTTTTATACTCTCGTTGATATGCTTTGAACTCGATTACCTTTCATGCCGATGATGTTAACGGGTTAAATAGGGTTCAATTCCCTTTATTTTCGTTCGAATATATTATTTGAATTCGTCTGATAATTTTAGTTTAGCCGTTCGATTTTGCTTGATTGTTTGTGATTAATCCCGACTAGTTCAATTCGTATATTTCCTGATTGCTTGGTTATCACGGCTTCATGAATTAGAACTTGCTCCGTTCTTTTCTAGTTTGACTTCGGGCACTTTGAATTTGTGATAATATGTTGAGATAAATGGCTTTCTTTTAATTTCTTTTATGACTTGTTCGATTCCTTGCCTTGGTCACCACGGCTTTGAATTTGCTGGCATTTAAACTTGATTTTGGTTTGAAGTTTATTCCCTTTGACTTTAGCATTAATTTTTTGATAATCTGGATTGATACCACTTGTTCAATTTACTACATGTATATATCTCTATTTGAAATTTTTTGACCTACGGCTTGTTTGGTTTTTGATTTTTCATTCATACGTGTGTGTTTATGCCTATAGCATTTTTGACCTGATGCTTGTTGTGTGATATTGGTCTAGGTTGCATTACTTGCATATCCATAACTAGATGTATCACCATATATGTACATACATACATATGTATGTGTGTATATGTGTGTTGTTGCAGTTTGGTTTGATATTGACTCTAGTTTTTGCTTTGTACTTGTAGTCTATAGCTTGCCATTGGTTGTGATTTACTCGAGTCTGATCCGTGTTTGCATTGCTTCGAGTCATGTGTGCCATCATATAGTCTGCTTTGGAGCTTGTTGATAGTTTAGGTTGCTCTGACCAGTTCATTGCATTCATGTGAGCTTCAAGTGCTCCTTTGGGTAGTCCTGCAATCCACTCTGTTGCATACATGTAGTTTTCTTTGTAACCTTCATGTTTTCACATATTCATATGTTTTGTTATACTGGTGCACTTGATATCTTCACTTGTGCATGTCACTTAACATTTTGTTTTCACTTGAATCTGGTTTGGAGCTTGTAGTCTGCATTGCAATATGTAAATTCACTTGGTTGAACATATGCTGTGTTCATCTGAAAGTTTTGCATTGCTTTGTTTCCACTTCTGGTGCACATGCCTGAATCTCTGGTTTTCACTACACATGTATATCAGTTTGGTTGAGCCTTTTGTTTTGTGTTGCTCCTGTACTTCATGGTTGATACTTGAGTTTGAATGGTTGAGTCATTTTCATGTGTACTTACTGAATTTTTGGTCGAGGCTTGTTTTATGTTGGTTTTTGGATTCTAGTACTCCACAATTCTGTGGTGTTTTTGTATTACACCTGAGTTGAACGTAGCTTTGCCTTGGGTTTGACCTTGTGCTCGTGTCATGACAGACTTTATTTGTATTGCACTTGATTTGAACCTAGCTTTTGATTGGGTTTGATCTTGTGCTCACTTGTCCCTGCAATTTTATCAAGTGTATATCGGTGTGCACGACCTTGTGGCATGTACAGTGATACACTGTGCATGTCAGAAGCTATTAACGTAAGATGAATTCAAAATAAATATGATGACAAACAACCCAAATAACTGAGGCAAATAACATTTTCAAAATACACATTTTATTTTACACTGCACAAATATTTCTTTTTCAATTTTACTACGTCAGTGTGTATTTTGCAGACAACTCAGATGCTGGATTCAAGCTGGAGCAAAGTCGAAAATAAAATACGAGTGAATGAGTGATATGTAGTGAGGTAAACAATGTAAAGTGAGATTTGAGATGTAATTGAATTTGTATTGTAATTGAAAAATGTATATATGTAGTGAGAGCTCAAATTTGTACTATTCAAAATTGTAATAAAATATTTGTTTGAATAAAATATTTGTTTGAATTTGAATTCTGTGTTCTTTATTTTATTCAGCAAATATTTATTTAATTATGTGAAAATAAAATAGTACATTAACAAATACATTTAAATGAATATTATATATGTTTATTATCATCAAACAAAAATCATATACTAGCATATTCAACAAAATTGGTTGCTACAATTTTATCTGTAGAAGTGTGGAAAAACCTAGATGCAAAAACAAAGATTTTGATTTCCAAAATTTGCATACATATAGAACAACCAATATATATAGGTTGTTTGCACCATATTTTCAAAATTGTTTTAAAGAATGCATACATATAGGAGGTGCCAATTTAGTATAATTTAGCATACATATCATATAAGTTGTGAACACCATGCATTTGTACACTATTGGCTGCAAAAATTGGTTGCACACTAATTGGTTGGATGGATTAGAATGGTTGCACGTTATGTTACATGATTCAATCCTGGAGAAATTTTGGGGACGAAATTCTTTTAAGAAGGAGAATGTAACATCCTGTAAATTAAATAATAATTAGTTTTTTTAAAATTAATAAGTAGTAAACCCGAAAATGGAATTTTACAAAAGTCGGAATTTGGCAGTGAAATTTGCACCGTTTCGTAGCGATTTTCGGATCAATTTTCATATATAAATTTTTCAGATCGAAAGTCAAACGAAAAAGTTATTAACATTTGAATATTTCCAATCAGAATTAATTATATATGTAACTAAGAAAATAAATGTAATTAATTAACGTTATTTAACGTTAATGGTTATTAACGTCTAAGTAGGGTTATTTCAAAACTAAGCACATATAACGTTAATCATATCAGAAAAATGGTGTAAAATAACATTTAACATGAATAGGCAACTAGTCGACCCCTTTATTGGGACCGGTCGACCGTTAGCGGTCGACCGGGGATAGCATGTAGTCGACCGCTTATGTGCTGGCAACTGTGAAATGAACCTAGGATGAACGATTTGGATATAATATAATATAATCTAATGGCTGGCATCGATTTGAACTCCTATAAATACATGCCTAAACCCTCACTATTCTCCTCATAATTTCTAAAGCAACAATAAACTATATTATATATATATATAAGTCCAAATCTAAATTAAATTCAAATCTCTTCTCGGATCTAAACTTCTAATGAATATGCATGTTCTTTCGGTACATACTTCGGTAGGAAGAAATGGGAGTCAAACAGAAATAACATGGTTTAGATATGAAGATTTAGAAGCTTAGAGGTGAGTGAGAAATTATATATTTTTTATATAATATTGGATTTATAACGTTGTAAATCTGTTCCTTGTATGCCTAAATATAATTTTGGAGTTGTAGGCTTAAATATATACAAGTAATGAATTTGAAAACCAAGTATACATATGCTCTAAATTGTTAACCTTGACTAAAATATTGCATATACTTGAATTCAAAAAGTAAGGGTGAATGTAGTCCCTAAATTAATGAGATTGTATAGTAACTCTAGGTTTGTTAGTTAAATGATATGTTAGTAAACATGAATTGAAAGTTATTATCAATTGGATTGAGATTTAAGTAGTACTTTAATTCATTGGAATGAAGTTGGCTGCAATGTAAATTTCTATCAATTATCCAGTTTTATAAATAAAAATAAAAGTGTATCGTTTGAAATAACAAGAAATATCTAAAAGAAAGATATGTATAAAATATCAATATTTACCGTACATTGTATCGTCTATTTCAATATTAACCTAAAATATAATTTATTGTAATTCCAAAAGTAACACAAGTCCTCTTTTATACAAGTTATGGAAAATTACAGTGTTAACGTTTTCTTTTGGAGGATGTAATTTCAATGCATTAAAATATAGAAATCCCTAAGTATAAACCTGATTATTGTAAGTGGAGATAATAACAATAATTCAACTATAAATCTAGCGTATGCGACAAGTTAGAAAATAAACAATAAGTGAAGAAGTATATGTAAAGCAACGAAATGAGTTATAAGAATATTATAAGAATCAAAGGAAGATAGTAATAGTTGAAAAGGAACAATAGAATGCACATAACAATATAAAGTAGAAGTTAAGCAGTAAAAGATAATTAATCTATTAAATTAAAAGCAAGCGGTAAATAACATTAAAATGGAATTAATGAAAGAAGAAGTAAGTTGTGTAAAGGTAACTGAACACACTAGTTGAAATTAAGAGGCGTAGTAATTAAATAAAGGGATTGTTTGGCTAAAACCCCTATTAAGTTTCAAAATATACCAAACATCCTTGCCAAAAAAAGTATGTAAATTAGGTCCCTAGAATTAATTCACTGAATAATTGCATACATTTATGCCATTATTCAGTGAATAATTTTAGACATTTATGCAATTATATCCAGAAATTGTAGACATTTATGCAATTATTCACTGAAAAATTGCGGACATTTCCGCAATTTTTTGAAAAAATTGCAGAAATTTCCTAAATTATTAACCAAAATAATTGCGGAAATTTCCACAATTATTCACTAAATAATTGCAGATATTTATGCAATTTTTGGATATAATTGCATAAATGTATGCAATTATTCAGTAACTTAATTCTAGGGACCTAATTTACAATCTTTTTTTGAGGAGGAGTTTTCGTGTATTAAGTTTGATTTTAAGGACCTAAGCCTAATATTCACTTAAATAAATTTATATAGCCTCAAATATGCGTTTATGATGGGTATGAATTATTAGATCTAGCCAATAACTTTGAATAGATAGTGAGGTTGGTACCATATATGTGAGGAGTATGAGTTGTTTACATAGGTCGAGATCGCCATAGGTGCTAAGCGGTTAGCGAAAAAATGGGGTTGTGCCAAAACTGGCTACACTTCCTACTAGTGTAGACCACGTTTAGGACATGCACCACCTACAGTTGTTTGTTAATTTGATTGTTGTTAGGAGGTAAAACTAGATAACCCTTTAATGGAGGTCTTTCAAACGAATAGAATAGTCTGTGGAGCTGAGTCCATGAGGCAAGACGAATAGAGTACAGTAAATAGTTGTAGTACCATTATTAGGTACTACGGGAGTTCCTTGGTATGCACGGGGGCGAGGACATGATACTACATTGACGATGGATCCTAATGAGGTGCTGAGTTATGGAACTATCGGGGAAAGTATACTGGTCCAAAAGGGGACTTTGGTACTTATATATATATATATGTGTGTGTGTGTGTATATATGTGTGTGTGTGTGTGTGTGAATGTGTGTGTGTAGACACACACATAAGTATGTATGAAGTTATGGTCTACCTCGAGGATGGGTCATATCGTATGCATATATAAAGTCAAGACGACTAAGTAAAATAATAGACATAACATGCAATGGAAGGAAATCAACATAAACTAGTGTTATGTTTAAAATGTGTAATTTAGCAATCATCAAAACATTGTACTCATCCCCTCCTCATTACAACCCACATCATAGCTTTAAAGGGACGGGTACTGGTATAAGGAGGGAATGGTAAAAGGACAGATTTCCTTATGCATGCTCGATACTGACAAGGGCACTAGAGATCAAAGGTGTCAACCTTGGTCAGTAATCATATGTTTTATTATACTTCACTATTCCACTGTGAATTTATATCAATAGAGCTCTGATATATTTTTGTTATTGCAAAATACCAAATACTAACGATCCGTATTTTGGTTGACTTGGGTTTACGATTTAGCAAAATTTCGAGCCCACTAAGATGCTAGTTATTACATCTAAGAACATAGCATTTACCTCGGCATGCTTCCTACTCAAAGCATCTACAAATACGTTTCCTTTCTGTGGAGTCTAAGAAATCCCTAAATCATGTGATGACCGAAACTTCATCCACCATTGTTGTCTTAGATTTAGGCCCTTTTGAGAAAACAAGTACTTGAGAGATTTATGGCCCCTAAATAACTCAAATCTCTCGCCCAACAGATAATGTCTTCGTTATTTCAATGGAAATACAATAACAACGAACTCCAAGTGATGTGTCGGATAATTCCCTTCTCGTGGTTCTTCAACTTATGCTACTACTCTTCCTTCTTATATAATATTAGAATAGCACCAAGACCAGTACCATATTCGTCAATATATATGGTAAATGGTTTGGCACCATCGAGGATGACCAAAACTGGAGCACTTGTTAACAACTATTTCAATTGAATAAATGTCACTTTGCACTCTGGACTACACTCATAAACCAGATTTTTCTTCGTCAAATGGGTCAGAGATGTTGATATTTTCTCAAAATCTTTAATGAACTTTCGATTGAATCTGGCCAAACCCAAAAAGCTATAAACCTCTGAAGCATTCCTCATCGTCTTCCAATCCCCAATTGCAACTACTTTCTTTGGGTTTACCGCCAATCCATTTGCTGGTACTACGTGCCCAAGGAAATGAACTTCATTTCTTCAGAATTGACATGTAGAAAATTTAGCTTTCAATTGATTCCTCCTGAATACATCCATCACTTCCTTCAAATGAATCTCATGCTCTACCTCACTCTAGAAATAAATAAGAATATCATCTATGAAGATCATAACAAACCTATTCAAGTACTCCTGAAATACTCTACTCTTTAAATCTACAAAATAAGCTGAAGCATTCATCGGGGAAAAAGGCATGACCAACCACTCAAACAATCAGTCAAAAGTACAAAAAGTAGCCTTCTGGATACTATCGTAAGCCACTTGCAACTGGTGAAACCCAATCACCAAATTAAGCTGAGAGAAATTTGTCCCGACTAACCGATCGAAGAGGTCGTAAATCCAAGGCAAAGGGTAGCGGTTTTCCTTTGCCGGCTTATTCAGTTCTAAATAGTCAACGCATAACCTGAGGGAACCGTCTGCCTTAACAGTGAAAATGACAAGCACTCCCCATTTCGATATACTTCTCTGAATAAATCCTTTCTACAATAATTCTGAAACTTACTTATCCTACTATTTTCTCTCATTCGGACCCAAATGCCTAAGAGGCATCACAACCGGCCTTACGTCTATCTCAAGATCAATACGAAAGTTCAATTTCTTTTCGGGGAGGGAGGCTGGAAACTTCTTCGAATACTGTAATGCCCTACAAAAATTAACTAGAAATATAATAAAAAATTAAAATAAATATAACAATGGTAAAAATGGAATTTTAATAAACGTTTGAATTTTGACTGCGAAACTTGCACCTTGCGTTCATTGTGATTTTCTAAACAACTTTAATATATATATTTTGTAATCCTAGTTCAAGATTTGAATCCAAAAATAATTATATATGGAAAATAATTAACAAATCAAAACGTTACATATAATTAACATTAATAACTCAACCGGTCGACGTCTTAGTTGGGACCAGTCGACACCTAGCGGTTGATCGCCCTGAACCACGCGGTCAACCGATGAGCACTTATCAACTTGGGTTACCCTAGGCCGAACGATCCAGATTTAATTATATTAAATCAATGGTCATTATTGTTTCATGCTGTTATAAATAGGATGTTAATCCAAAACGTTATCCCTTACTAGTAGTATGTCAAAATTATTTCTCCTCTTCAAATTTGTGTCTCCTCTAGAGAAATTTCTAAAATAAAAATGAAATAAGTTAAAGACAAATCAAGCAAAAGGGAGAGATTAACAAGTAGAAGGAAAGGCGATTCAACATGAATCATTAAGCAAAAATCTAATAAGAGTTGAGTCAGTTTATAATTAATATGATGATTAATATATAATTAAGTTTGTTTATACCCTATTTAATCTAGATTGGTTTAGTTTAATAATAAATATTGTTTATACAGTGATTGTAATAGATTGCGAATTTGATAGTAATTTAACCCTTTTTAATCTAAATTTGATTAAAGTAAAATTGGTTGAATAAAAGTTGATTTAGGTTAAACACACTCTTGTTGTTAAATTAAATATAGACTGATATATCAGTACACTATTGATTTTAAATCCGATTTATTCTAATTTGATGACAAACACACTTATGAAATGGTTAGAAATGGAAGGAGAGAATATTGGAAACTGTAGATCAACAAAGTATAAATTTACTATAACTAATAGAGAATAATTCATAATTAGCAGAGAACGAACTAAATTAAACGGATAAAAAATCAACTGCGACCGGTCGACAGTAAGTGGTTAATGCTGCAATAGTTGGCGGGTCGACCGGTTATCAGTTTTTAAGCGCAGTCTTAACCTCGGCATAAGCCCCAGGTTATAAGTTTATATATATATATATATAATATGCGTGTGTGTGTGTGAACGTTAGTATGTTAGTAGGGAAATTAGTTTCCCATGTTTACGACTGTTGTATATTACGGGGTTGAATAGATGTGTGTGCTAGCAATTAGGCCTAGACACTATTTATTCGATGAAGTAGATAATCAACAAGGATAATTCGATTGCAAATTGCACTGATAGGAGGTTCTACGGTGTATGTGCAACACTAACGAGAATGCCTGTAGAAATGTGTAGCTTGACACCAATGGGAGGTTCCTAGATACAAGACGTAGTATGGTTGATTGTTGATTGGATGCACAACGCTATGCAATAAGTGGCGTAACATTACCATTGAGAGTGGACAAAGATGCAGCAGACCCTAAGATGTCTTTGGCGCGATTTGGCATTACAGGCTCCCCCTCAACGCATAAATAAGATATGTGTAGTCGTAATTTGGGAAAGTAGCCCTAAGGTGGATATTATAGTGATCTTCTATTGGAATAGTTCCAGAAGTTATTAGCTGATCTGTAGTTGTTTAGAGGTTTGATTTGTTGTTTAACCCTAAGTATAAACCTTCATAATATGTTTGGTGTAGGTGTAATTAGAACCATACCCCTTAGGTTAACGAAACCTTCCATAATAAGTAATTCAAAAACATAAGTAGAACACCTAGGCCACACAGAGTATTAATGAAGTCAATTGCATGTAATTACCTATATTAATGATGTAACTTGTTCGTCAGACTTTTGTTTGACCCACTCCTTTCCTTTTTCCCCCACTATAGGTGGACATAGTAGTAAGTGATTGATCTAGTTCTGGTACGTAAAGAGGTGAGCTTGGCATTGGCATTCCTTATTACTTTTCATTACTCTCAATGTAACTTCCTATCGTACTCGGTATTTGTCAAACTTTGTGCTGTATTTCTGTAAACTCTGGATATGACTAATATATTTTTGGACTGTATTTTCTAGGTATTTTTTGAAATGATTATTTTCTGTATTTATATTTTTCTACCTTCTGCTAGGAGATCTGAATGTGTATAATGTCATGGATTTTATCCTTATATTCTTAGTCTCTGTAATGTTTAAAACTAGATAGCTTGTGCTTCTTAACGCGACGTGAGTCCGAAACTCACCCTAGGCATTGGTATAGAGGTTCGGATTGTCATATATGATATCAGAGCATAGGTATAAGATTCCCTAGAAGCTAGGTACATATTGAGAGGAGGTAAAAAAAGGTTTTCCAGGTGGTTTTCCAAAAGTTTTTCAAAATGGGTTTCTAAAAGTATATATATATATATATGTATATGTATGTATAGATAAAAAGCTTTTTAAAGGTTATATATATTAGAATAATATGAAAAAAATGCTATCACTTGTTCTTGCTAATATCATCTGTGGATAAGTTGCTAATAATTCCTAAATCACTAATGGAGAGGATGAGCGATCCTACTAGTTGCGGCTCAAGTGATGCAGTTGAGATTTCGAGTATGAACGTCCTGATTTGGTTTTGTCGTTATCTACAAGCGAGAATACAAGCCGAGCTCAACCCCATAGAGCAGCCGTCAGGTGTAATTCCTACCCACCCACCTTCTGCCGATTTCTCCAAGCTATGTAAGGACTTTGTGAGTCTAGGAGGGAAGCCATATATGGGGACTAAGTCTTATGTGGACTGAAAGGCATGATCCACACTTGTGAGAGGATTTTTGGATTAATGGGACTCAAAGATGATGTTAGGAGATAGCTTGCTACCTAGAATTTACAGGGAGAGGCTCTAAATTGGTAGGATGTGGTAGTGGTGGAGTCCGATGAGGGAGGGATGACTTGGCGAGAGTTTAGGCGATGTTTTGAGTTGAAGTTTCTTTCCATGGAAGAGCAGGAAGTACAGTTGGAGAAGTTGATACATTTGCAGTAAGGATAGATGTTGGTAAATCAGTTCAATGAGTTGGCAAGGTTTGGTTTGGACCTGATCAATACCCCTTATAAGAAAGCTTTGTAGTTTGTAAGAAGGTTGAACCAACCTCTTCAAGGTTTTGCCCTTAGTCATATTCCATGGGTGTGACTTATAAGGGTTTGGTGGAGATGGCCTTACTGAACACTATTTCCAAAGAGGGAGTGAAGAGTGAGCCTAGGAAGTTAGGAGGGAAGACACCCTACCAGAATCGGTGTAAGGGCGGAATGAGGGCCTAAGGGAAGATTAAGAAGCAGCTTAACTGTATGAGATGTGGTAAGAGGGGGATTTTGCGAAGGAGTGCAAGATGAACATCTCAAAGATCAAATGTTTCAACTGCAATCAATTCGGGCACATGAGGAGGGAGTTTCAGGCACCACCGAAGACCTCTACCCAAGTGGTTTCAGCTTACGCCGTGGATGTTGTTCCCAGCTTGAGCAAGCCTCTGGTACCGAACAAGGGGAGAAGATCGTAATTGAAGGTGTGTTAACTTTATATGATTTATCAGTTCGTACCTTATTTGACATTGGGGCATCACACTCTTTTAGCTCAAGTTGACTTGTAGATGAGTTGCATTTAGACACTAACATAATTACAGACCCAGTAGTTGTATCAAACCCTGTTGTAGGATCGACTTATTTATCTATTATATGTGGAGGTTTGGAATTGTTTATTTTTGGGAGTCGAGTTCTATTACGATGCTTTTGTCTTAGGATTTTTTGGGTTTGGGTTGATTTTGGGTATGGATTGGATGAACGTGTCTGGGGCGATCTTAGATTGTGATAAGAAGGTTGTTTGTTTGGGTACTTGTAGTGGACGCAGTTTAGAGGTTTATTCTGACCTCAAAGGTTCAATTATGTTGATTTACCTACATTCGTTATACTTATCACATGATGAGTTTGCTTTAGTGCCAGTAGTTAGAGACTATCCATATGTCTTTTCCGAGGATACTGATCTTCCACCCCAGAGAGATCGAGTTCCAGGTTTATCTTGTGAAGAACGCCAGACCTGCTGCCTTACCCTTGAGGCATATGGCTCGTAAAGAAAGACGCGAACTGAATAAGCAAGCGAATGAACTTTTGGAGAAAGGCTTCATTAGCAGAAGCATTTCAGAGTGGGGAGCACCAGTTGTCTTTGCCACCAAGGCAGATGGTTCTTTGAGGATTTGCATTGATTATTATGAGATAAATAAACTGACAAAGAAGAATCATTACCCGCTGAATTCATAGACGATCTCTTTGATCAGCTGGTTGGAGCAAAGGTGTTCTCTCGGCTTGACTTGGCTATCGGATTCCATCAGCTGCGTGTGACCGAGGACAGCATTTAGAAGATTGCTTTCCGTACACCCGACAGATTTTGCGAATGGATAGTCATACCTTTTGGACTATCCAATGCACCTACCTACTTTGTTGATTTGATGAGTCAAGTTTTTAAAGGGTTGCTTAATAAGTTCGTGGTGGTATTCGTTGATGACATATTATTTGAAAAGTGAGGAGAAGCACATGTTGCATCTAGAAGAAGTGCTTAATACACTCTATGGGCATAAGTTAAAGGCGGAGTTTTCCAAATGTCACTTTTGACTTAAGGAGGTATGCTTTTTGGGACACATTGTCTTTGAGAATGGGCTAGCGGTCGATCCTAGTAAAGTTGCTATAGTATAGGATTGGCATATGCCGAAGAATGCCACAGAAGTGAGGAGTTTTCTTGGTTTGGCTGGCTACTATAAGAATTTCATTAAGGACTTACTAAGATCTCCGGCCCTCTAAAATGCCTTACCAAGAAGAATTTGGTTTTCTCATAGGACTCAAAGTGTAAGATTGCTTTTATCAAGCTGAAGGAGTCATTGACTAGTGCACCCATACTAGTGTTACCTGATGGTACAAAGGCATTCACACTGTATACCGACACTTGCGATATGGGATTGGCCGCGATCTTAATGAAAGAAGGGAGGGTGGTGAGCTGTGCTAGTCGATAGTTGAAAGTCCATGAGAGAAACTATCCTACCCATAATCTTGAGTTAGCAGCCATTGCATTTTCATTCAATTTCTAGAGACACTATCTATTAGGAGAGTGGTTTGAGCTGTATGTGGATCATAAGTCTCTAAAGTATTTATTCTCCCAGAAGGATTTGAATTTAAGACAGCAGAGGTAGATGGAGTTTTTGGCATCGTATGATTTTGATATCTCTTGTACTCCAGGCAAGAGCAATGGTGTAGTCAATGTATTGAGTAGGAAGTATGTGATGTTGAGTCCTATGTTTTTAGAGTGAAAGCATTTGGAGTTTATCTCTACATTCGATTTTCAACCATCGTCAAACATCATCCTGGGATTGTTAGCAGTTTTGGATGTGTAGCATACACTTATAGACCACATTGGGTCAAGTTAGAAGCACAATAAGGAGTTATTGGATATTTTCGAGAAGCTTGGTAGAGGAGAGCAATCGAGTCATTTGTGGTGCTATACCATTGACTCGAAGGGGTGGTTACAGAAATATGGTAGATTATGTGTTCCTCCTATTATGGATTTGAGTGACATGATACTAGTCGAGTCTCATCGTTCTAGGCCGGCCATTCATCCCGGTGAAGATAAAATGTACCGTTATATGAAGAGAGTCTTTTATTTGCCTGTATGAAGGGGCATGTGGTAGAGTATGTGGCCAGATGTATGGCTTGCTAGAGGGTAAAGGTAGAGAAAAAGATGTCGGGAGGATTGTTGCATCCATTATATATTTTGCAGTGGAAGTGGGAGAGTGTTTCGATGAATTCATTGATGGACTACTGAGGAGTAGGAGGGGGAATGAGAGTACTTGGGTCATAGTCAACTGACTAACCAAATATGTTTTTTTGTTCCAATTAGGAGTATAAGAACTACTGCGTCTTTGGCGACACTATACTTAAGGGAGACAACGAGGTTACACGGAGTTCCTTCTAGCATTGCTAGCGACCGAGATCCGCTTTTCACCAGCTAGTTTCAGAGGAGTCTTCAGGAGGCATTAGGCACTAAGTTGAGTTTGAGTACTGCTTATCATCCATAGATGGATGGATGGATAGAGAGGATGAACCGTGTATTGGAGGACTTACTTCGAATGTGTGTCTTCAATTTTGAAGGCTCTTGAGAGTACCACTTACCACTAGTGGGGTTACTTATAATAACAGCTCTCAGGAAAATATTGAGATGACACCGTTTGAGGCGTTATACGAAAGACCTTGTAGATCACCTTCATGTTGGTGGGACACTACGTATAAGAGTATTCTTGGACCAGATATGGTGAGGGAGACATAAGAAAAGGTAGTTTTGATTCGTAGAAGGATGAAAACCACGTAATGAGGCAGAAGTTTTATGCTGATAGGAGATGCAAGGAGTTGGAGTTCGTTGTGGAAAACATGGTTTTTTTGAAGGTCACACCTTAGGCATGTCATGAGATTTGGTACTTTGGAAAAGTTAGTGCCAAGGTTTGTAGGGCATTTTTCAATTATTGGTAGAGTAGGAAAGTTAGCTTATAGGGTGAAGCTTCCTGAGAAGTTAACAGGAGTACATAAAATTTTCCTTGTCTCATACTTGCAAAAGTGTACATGATACAACTGATGTAGTCGAGCCAAGTGAGCTAGAGGAGGTGGAGGTAGAAAGGGGGTCACTTGTTCACCGTTTACCCACTCATATTCTTGAACATGGTACAAAGCAACTCTGCAATAAAGTTATCAAGCTTGTTAAGGTCCAGTGGGGAGACGATCTAGCGAAGAATACATGGGAGACAGAGGAGAAGATCCAAGCTACCCATCAAGAACACTTTTGAAGTATATTTCCATTTTAGTTAAATAAGTATAAATTACATACGTGTTTAAGTTCTAGCTTTGTATACCCCATAGGTAGGGATAATAGGATGCTAGGAATGGTAAGTATAAATTACTTACATGTCTTTAAGACATGTTTTGGATGATTGATGCTAAGGGATATATATATATATATTAAATTGATCTTTGCACACTTAGGCAAATATATGTTCTCGAATTAGCATACACTCACACCATCGCTTTTTTTATTTTACTGAGTTATATGCATATATTTGTTGCATATGGATTAAATGGTTGCGCATACATATAGAATTTCTAGTATATTTATATAAGATGTTGTGTACATTTGGACACATGGCATAAGGACCTGCATTTCAGGAGGTCGACTAGATTAGGAGACCGCCTAATTTTGCATTAGTATAAGCCTACATGTACATATTGCATTAGAATTTGAACTAAGAACAATGATTGCCAATGGTTAATGGATGAGTAGATGGTTGTAAGTATTAATTTCCATATGCATGAATTGCATTTTTCCATCCTTGGAGATTTTGGGGACGAAATCCTTTTAAGGGGGGGGGGGAGAATGTAACACCCTACAAAAATTAACCGAATATTTAATGAAAGAATTAAAATAAATATAAAAAGGGTAAAAATGGAATTTTCACATCCTAATTTGGTTACGAAACTTGCACGGTTACGTTCGTAGTGATTTTCTGGACAACTTTCATATATAGAGTTTTATAATCTGAGTTTAAGAGTTATTAAAGTTTAAAGATTTTAATCCAAAAAACATTAGAATATATTT
Source organism: Allium fistulosum (assembly GCA_030737815.1). Lineage (NCBI taxonomy): Eukaryota > Viridiplantae > Streptophyta > Magnoliopsida > Asparagales > Amaryllidaceae > Allium > Allium fistulosum. The sequence goes on along the minus strand of CM060904.1, from coordinate 281,635,109 downwards.
ATGGAAAATAATTAATAATTCAGAGCGTTAAAAATAATCAACATTAATAACTCAACCGATTGATACCCAAGTGGGGTTAGTCGACACCTAGTGATTGACACCATGAACAAAGTAGTTGACTGGTGGGCACTTGTCGGTTAGGGTTACCTAGGCCGAACGACTCAGATTTAGTTATATTAAATCAATGGTTGTTAGTGTTTCATGGTACTATAAATAGGACGTTAATCCAAATCCTAATCCCTCACCAGCAGTACGTGACTACGTCAAAATTCTATCTTAGCACCAAAACTCTATCTCCTCTAGAATTTTTTTTGAAATAAAATAAAAATAAGTTGAAGACAAAATCAAGCAAAAAGGAGAGATTAACAAGTGGAAGGAAAGGTGATTCAACATGAATCAAAGAGGGAAAAGCTAATAAGAGGTGAGTGTGTTCATAATTAATATGATGATTTATATATAACTATATACATTTATACCCTATTTGATACAAATTTGGTTTAGTTTAATCAGAAATATTGTTTATCTGGTGATTGTATGGATTGGGAATTTGATAGTAATTTGATCCCAGTTTAATCTAAATTTGGTTGAAGTGAAATTGGTTGAATAAAAGTTGATTTAGGTTAAACACACTCTTGTTGTTAAATTGAATATAGACTGATATATCAAGACCCTGTTGATTCTAAACCCGGTTCATTCTAATTTGATGACAAACACACTTATGAAATGATTAGAAACTGAAAGAGAGAATATTGGAAAGTATAGATTAACAAAATAGAGGTTTACTGTAATTAATAGAGAATGAATGATAATTAAACAAAAAAAAGTCTACTGCAACCGGTTGACGGGCTCACTGGAGTCGCTCGACAGCATGCGGTCGACCGCTCCAGTAGTCGACGGTCGATCGGTTATCAGTTTTCAAGTGTAATCTAAACCTCGGCCTAAGGCCCAGGTTATAATTATATATATATAATATTGATGTTAGAATATTAGTAGGGAAATTAGTTCCCTAGGTTTACGACTCTTGGGCGTTACAGGACTTAGTATGTGTGGTTGGCAATTAGGTCTAGTCATTATTTATTTGTTGAAGTTGATATTCAACAGGGGCTATTTGATCGCAAATTACATTCATAGGAGGTTCTACAGTGTACGCGCAAAACTGACAAGGATGCCTGGAGAAGTGTGTGACCCGACACTAACAAGAGATTCCTAGGTACAAGATGTGGTACCTTTGATTATTGATTGGATGCCCAACGATGTGCAATAAGTGGTGTTACATTACCATTGAGAGTGTACACGGATCCAACGGACCCTAAGATGTCTTTGGCACGAGTCGACATTGCGAAATCCTCCTCAATGCATTATCATATAATATGAAACATGTAGTCATAATTTAGGAAAGTAGTCCTAAATTGAATATTGTAGGTTATCATATATTGGAATAGTTTTAGAGGTTATTAGCCGATCTGCAGTTATTTTGAGGTTCGATTATTTGTTCGACCCTAAGTATAAACATTCACAATATGTTTGGTGTAGGTGTATTTAGAACGATACCCCTTACGTTAATGAAACCTACCCTAGTATGTGGTTCACAAACACAAGTAGAACACCCTAGGTCACCTAGAGTATTAATAAAACCAATTGCATATGATCACTATATATTAATGACGTAACTTATTCACCAGAGTTTTGTTTGACCCACTCCTTTCCTTTTTCCCCACCCTAAGTGGACAGGGCAGCAGGTGATTGGTCTAGATCTGGTATGTGGAGAGGCAAGCTTGGTGTTGGCATTCCTTATTACTCTTCATTACTGTTCATGTAACTACCTATCGCACTTAGTATTTATTAGATTTTATGCTGTATTTTTGTAAACTCTGGATATGACCGTGTATGTTTTGAGACTGTGTTTTCTAGAATATTTTTCGAGGTGACTATTTTCTGTATATATATTTTTCTGCCTTCCGCTATGAGATCTAAAAGTGTAGAATGACTTAGATTTTATCCTCGTATTCTTAGTGCCTATAAGGTTTAAAAACCCGATAGCTCGTACTTCTTGGCACGATGCATGTTCGAAAGCCACCCTAAGCTTTAGATTAGTGTGTCTAGAGGTGCGAGTTATCACGAATACACTGGGATAGTCTAGGTATACATGATATCACTTTCTGTGATAGGCTAAGTGAATACAAATACGTCTCTGTAATGTTAATTATTCTCTAATCTTGACTTGGCTACTGGATTCCATCAGTTGCATGTGGCCAAGGATAGTGTTTAGAAGCCACTTTTCGTACACCTAACGGATTTTTTGATTGTTTAGACCTACTATGTGGATTGACCAATGCACCAGGATATTTCGTCGACCTCATGAGTCGAGTCTTTAGAGGGTTGCTAAATAATTTCATGGCGGTATTTGTTGATGACATACTTGTCTATTCGAAAAGCAAGGAAGGGCATGAGTTGCATTTAGGAGAAGTGCTCATTACTCTCCTTAGGCATAAGTTAAAGGTGAAAATTTTCAAATGTCACTCTTGGCGCAAGGAGGTTCACTTTTTAGGACATGTTAACTATAAGAATGGACTAGCGATTGATCCTAGTAAAGTTGCTATAGTACAAGATATACATATACCAAGGAAAGCTACCGAGATGAGAGATTTCTTAGTTTGTCTAGCTATTATAGGAAGTTCATCAAGGACTTCGCTAAATTTTTTGCACCACTGACATTACTTACCAAGAAGAATTGGTTTTCTCATGAAACTCAGAATGCGAGTGTGCTTTTATTAAGTTGAAGGAGTTTTTCACTAGTGCATCTATTTTAGTACTCCTTGATAGTTCGAAGGCATTCGCGGTACAGACTGATGCTTGTGTTACAGGACCGAGTGTTGTGTTAATGCGAAAGGGTAGATTTGTTTGTTATGCTGGTAGACAATTGAAGGTACATGAGAGAAACTATACAACCTATGATCTTGAGTTAACAACTATTGTCTTTCCCCTCAAATCATGGAGTCATTATTTTTTAGGGGAGCGATTTGAGTTATTCATGGATCATACGTCTCTAAAGTATTTGTTCTCTCGAAAAGATTTTAATTTAAGGCAGTAGTGACGGATGGAATTCTTTGCATCACAAGATTTTAGTATCACATATGCTCGAGGCAAGGGCAATGTTGTAGATGATGCCTCGAGTAGAAAGCATGCGACGTTGAACCCTATATTTTTTGAATGGAAGCACTTGGAATTCATTTCTATATTTGATTTTCGACCTTCATTAGACACTAGTTCTGGGTTATCGACAGCTTTAGATGTTCATCCTTCACTTTTGGACCATATTGGATGAAGTTGGAAGGAAGACATGGAGTTATTTGAGAAGCTGGAGATAAAAGAGCATTCGAGCCATTTGGACCATTATTTCGTTGACTAGTGGGGATGGTTACGAAGAGATGGTAGGCTGTGTGTTCCTATTATTAAGGAGTTGGTAGATATGGTACTAGTAGAGTTCCATCATTCTAGGATGACCATTCATCTTGGTGGTGACAAAATGTATCGTGACATGAACAGAGTATTTTGCAAGCCTAATACGAAGAGACATATACCAGAATATGTTTTCAAGTGTATGACTTGCCAAAGAGTAAAAGTGGAGCAGAAGAAGCCTGGTGGATGCAACCTTTGGATATTCTGCATTGGAAATGGGAAATTGTCTCTACGGATTTTGTTTATGTCCTACCCAATAGTAGAAGGGGGAATGCTAGTATTTAGGTCATAGTCGATCAACTGACCAAATGTGCCCATTTTCTTCCAGTTAGGAGCATGAGGATAGCTACATCTTTGGCGACCTTTTACGTGAGGAAGATAGTTCATTTGCATGGAGTTCCTTTAAGCATCATCAGTATCCAAGATCTGCTTTTCACTAGTGAGTTTTGAAGGAGTCTTTAGAAGGCCTTAGGCACTGTACTAAATTTGGATACTGCGAATCAACCACAGACGAACAGACATACTGAGAGGATGAATCGAGTATTGGAAGATTTGCTTCAGATGTGTATCTTGGACTTTGGAGGTTCTTGGGAGGACCACTTGCTTTTATAGAGTTTGCATATAATAATAGCTATTGGGAAAGTATTTAGATGGAACCGTTTGAAGCATCGCATAGGAGGGTGTGTAAGTCTCCATTTTTTAGTAGGATACTATAGGTAAAATCATTCTTGGATCAGATATGATTAAGGAGTTGAAGAAAGTAGGCTTGATCCGTAGAAGGATGAAGATAGCACGGGATAGGTATAAATATTATGCAGATAGGAGATACACGAAGTTGGAGTTTGCGAGGGATGATATGGTCTTTGTGAAGGTCTCGCTACTTAGACACGTCATGAGGTTTTGTAGTTCGCAAAATCTAGCATCGAGGTTTGTAGGGCCTTTTCCAATATTGGAGAGAATAGGCAAGTTAGCTTATAGAGTAGAGCTTCCTCAAAAGTTGGTGGGAGTTCATATGTTTTCCATGTGTCACACTTGCAGAAATGCCTATGTGATTTTGCTACTGTGGTCGAGCCAAGTCAGTTAGAAGAAGTCAAAGAAGAGAGAGAGTCGCTTGTTTGTCATACACCCACTCACATTATTGAGCATGGGACAAAGTGACTCCATAATAAAGTTATTAGACTAGTTAGAGTCCAGTAAGGAAACGGTCCAGCTGAGAGTACTTAAGAGCTTGAGGAGAAGATTCGAGCAACCCATCTAGAGCGCTTTTCTGGTATATTTCCATTTAAGTTAGTATAATTACTCGTGCACATAGTATTTTAATTAGCATATTTCATAGGTAGGAGTGTTGGATGCTTGGCATGGTTGTGAACGTGTCAGCAGGACATGTTTTGAATGATGGTCCTAATGGATATATTTTATTTGTTAGTATTACATTTAGGTTGGTATGCTCATGTTGTCCTATGACAGAAATCACCTTATTCATTTTATTTTATCAGCTATATTCATAATGGTTGTTGTATTTTTGCATATGTATTGAATGGTTGCTCCTCCATATAGAATTACAAGTATATAGGACATTGCATACATTTTGGGTACATGGCATAAACACTTGCATTTCAGGAGGTCGACTATTTTAGGAGGCTGCCTTATTTTATATTACATATATGTCCATATGAATTTCATACATATGTATACATGCTGCATTAGAAATTTTAAATGTAAAGACAATATTTACCAATGGTTGATTGTTGAGTAGACGGTTGTTGAAATTGATCGTATGAGAGATACATTCCTTTGTCCTTGGAGATTTTGAGGATGAAATCCTTTTCCATTGAACACCTTGAAAATTCCAAATAATAAATTAAAGTACTAATAAGGATAAAATTGTAATTTTACATAAAAAGAACAAAATAGAAAATTTTCACAAACATTGGAATTAGACCTCTGGACCTATTCCATTGCGTCTAGAATATCGTTGTAGTTAGAAAACATGTACAACTTGTTAAAATTGATAAAACGGGTCAAAATTAGCAGAAACTAGAACCGGTGGCATTTTTATAATTATTAATTTCGTGATTTAACCAAATAACCCTAGTCTTCAACTATAAATAAGACCCTAATCCTCACTCCTTTTCATTATATACCCTAGCCGCGGCCCTTCTACAGCCATACATACTTTTCTTCTTCCTTCTCCTCAAAACTTCTCAAATCCAAACAATAATTTCTACACTCCTCTAAGTTTCTAAACTAAAAATAAAACAAAACGAAGAAAATTAAAATAAGGAAGAAAATAGAAGATAGAGAATTCAAATTGGAGATAAAGGAAAACAAAATTAAAACAATAATGAGCTAGGAAGGGAAGAGCGAGCGCAAATTCGAACCAGGATAGAAAATAGTTTATTCGAACAACCATTCGATGTGAGTGGATTTATCTACAATATGAATATGTTATCGTTGGGAAGTTAATTTTCATCTATACACCTTATTAGAATCAAAAGTACGAATTTTCTTTTATATTGAATCAAATTTTTTACTCAAATATGTATGAATTGAAAATAATTACGAAACCTTAGTTGATGAATTGATAAAATAATCATTATGATTTGGGGAGGAAGGGTAAATCTGATTGAAATTACCATTGATTGTATAGAATTGATATTTGTATAAAGTTTGTATTGATTATGATAAATAGGAATGTAAATACACATATCTCTTTCAAATTTATCTAGATTTAATAACTTTGAGTCCACATAGGTAATTGATTTAAATATACATTGATAATAAATTGAAAAGATGTAGAAAAAGTTGTTGAAATTTTAGGTAAAATCAATGAAAACTGTAGCTAACACCTATAAAAATAAATATAGCTTGTATATTTGAATTTGCGAGGAAATGAACGAAAAGAAATAAAATAAACATCGTGTACCACAACGGAATAAGCATAAGTATCCATATATAATATGAGAAAGCTCCTTCCTACTCGACCTCTGCACCACCACCGTGTACCACCAGGACCGGCTATCTAGTATACTCATTTAAGAGCACCCAAGTAATAAGAAGCAAAGCATAAAATCTTGAGTTGGACATCAATCTGGTGTGAACGATAAGAAATCTCAAGAAAATACTATACAAGTTGATATAGTAAGGAACAAGGGTATATGAACCATACCTGACATGTCCCTACAACCAAAGAGTTAGCAGAAAACAAACATAATATGCTACTCTACTATCATCATCGAGTGTACTACATCCTACACACAACATCAGTTGTCTATGTATATCTATCCATGGTACCTACATCATGTGACATCACTAGAGTGATAGACTACGGGAGGAATAACCAAAGTAGACATAACCTCCATTAAATAATCCTCACTGCCACACAATGTGCCCTGAATATTTGATGACTCGTATGACTATTGCTCTGTCGGGGATTATTGGAAAAATATCAATTTTCCGTGTACTCGCTCACAACCCAAAGCCGATACTATACCCATTCCACCGGTCTAGGGTATACAGATCCATTCCACCGATCTAGGGTGGCCATTCCAAGTACCCAATGAGCATCCTCACAATACCCTTACTTTCGAGTATAGCAGAAAACACTCTGTGTATCAACGATCCCTTAATACGCATATCTGAGCCCTTTCTTATTCCATCTAGTTTCCATTCATCTTTAAGGAACCATTCCACATTCCTTTCCCTCCACGATTAAACCATTCAGCATTTTATCCATGGGTCATCCTTCTTAGAACTCACCTTTTGTGGATAATCATTCTTATAACTTCATTCAACATCGAGCCATCATCCTCAGAACATAACACCATTCATTGTTGATTTACCATCATTGAAGTCCCAAAGACATCATTCTTCATCGTGCTAATCCATTGCCATCGAACATCAAGTGAACAAACAAACACCTTCAGCACGACCTACAAAACATCCTCTTTTCCTCCTAGAAGTTTGGCTATAATAGGCCTCACCAATTCATGTTGGTCCCAACCAAAAGAGGTTGAACCGGTATGAATTTCGTAACCAATAATTGGTCAAAGTTTGGCTAATTACTTCTTCCCCTGATCACCCACCCTTTTCATGCCTAGAGCTCCCTCTTCCCATTCCTTAAGCTCCAAGAGTCCCTAGCACCAACCTACTGCCAAGAAAAGTGGTCCGTACCAAGTTCTATACATAGCCAATTTTTGGCTCTTGTCTTCTCGAGTTCCTTCCTTACCTTGTCCTGAAGCTTGCCTCGAGTTTCATCGCCTTTGCTCTGACGCAATTCCTTCCATCGATCAAAACTGTAATTTCCAATTCCCTAACTTTAGTTCTGTACCAAAATGAGATTCGACATCCAAACTAATTCAAAATGGCCCACAACCTAAAATACAAGCTCATCCCATCCTCCAAATCCTCTCCTCCAATTTTCATCCCATTTTAAGCAATTTTGACTTGATTTTTCCCAAATCAACGATCGATTCCTAAGTAGTCTAAAGGTACTAGCAAACCATATCAAACATAACATGCAACAATAGCCATCATCTATATACATTCATGAAACAAAAGTAATCAATCCAAACATGATAACATACAAGATTTATCCTAGATCTAGCTTTGCACTAAAACGACAATATGATCCAAAAAGGGTTGTAAAGCCATATAAAATCCATGTTAATCCTTTTAAATTTGGCCATAAATATTCTTAAAGGTTTAATTAAAGTTCAAAATTGTTTTAGCATGGAAACCATTTCAAAACATTATTTTTAACTATACGGACAAGTATAGGATAGTGAGAGATCAATAATCACTCACCTAATACCCAAATTACCACTTTTAATCCTTAGACCTAAAATGGGCAGCAAGGAGAACGAATTCCAAAGCATTAAGATGATAGATCTTAAATCCCCTTCACTAATCACCCTTCTAATGATGGATTTAGCTAAGGTTAGTAAGAAAAGGTGGGCTTTTTAATGAAATTAAGGCTAAAGGAGGTTTGGATTTGTTTTAGGAAAGTGGGAAATGATCCATATATGTCCCATCACCAACAATTAGGCACAATTCCCAAAATTAATTAGTGGGCCTATGTATGGGCTCAAGTTAATTTCCCACTAATCTACCCAGCAGCAAACAGAACTTACAACGACCATATCTCCTAAACGGTAAGTCCATTTTTCTATTATTATCAATTTACTGAAAGAGAAACCATAATCTCGATTTAATGGATGCAGTTTCAGATCCTAATTCAATCCCTATAAAATGTTATTGGCCTCACAAAAATTTATGGGTCTAAACTGTCCGATAAAAATTCTAAAGGTGGAAAAATGACTTTAGTAGTCATTTCCCAAAGTTTTTTAATACGCCCTCATACGAATTAAATAATAACATTTTATGACCCTTCAATGCATAAAATTCAGATTGTTACACTCCCTCCTTTAGGAATTTCGCCCCCGAAATCCCTAACAAATCATATTATAGTTAACCATAGTTACCGTGCATGCCTAACAATCATATGAAACCATCAAACATATTGAACATGCAGCCATGTAATCAATAGTGTGAATAAACCTACCATATCATGCAAGATATTAAACAATCCTATATGATATTAAAGGTGAAATAAATATGATAAATGGTAGGCCTTACCATGCAAAGAGCTCCGGATATGTAGCCCTTATGCTCTCCTCAGTTTCCCATGTGCAATCGCATTTACTTCTCCCCATTAAACCTTCAACAACTTCATTGTCTTCCTTCTAAGTTGTTTTGTATCACGTCCGACTATACGAACTGGCCTATAAGGTCTCAAAGCTTCTGGTTTAATCTCCATATCATCAAGTTGATCCAGTACACTTAGCACGCCTGAGTTGTACACAAGCTTTCGCAAGTGGGAGACGTGGAATACATTGTGCACGTTCACCATCTTTTGAGGTAAGTCGACCCTATATGCTAGGTTCCCAATCCTCTCTACTATCGAAAATGGACCTACGAATTTCGGTGCCAACTTCCCCTTACTAACGAACCAAATAAAATTCTTCAATGGAGAAATCTTTACGAATATCGTATCATCGATAAAGAACTCTAAATCTTGACATATCATACAAGCATAGGTCTTCTGCCTATCCTAAGTAGCTCTCATCTATTACTAGATGATCTCGATTTTCTCCAAGATCTCTCTAATTATATCTGGCATAAGTATTAGTTTCTCACCCGCTTTCCCTTAACACGAAGGAGCATTACACGGTCGGTCATACAATGCTTCATATGATCCAATACTAGATTGATAACTATTGTTGTATGCGAACTATACTAAATGCGGATGATCATCCCACGAGCCTCCGAAGTAGAGTATGCAAGCTTGCAAGAGATCCTCTAATATACGATTCACTCTCTCAGTCTGCCCATCAATTTTCAGATGATAAGTTGTACTGAGATGCAGCTCCATCCCCAACGCCACTTGTAAGCTCTTCCAAAACCCAGTAGTGAATAAAGGGTCTCGGTCACTCACAATACCCTTTGGCATACAATGGAATCGCACCATCAATTTCACTTACAACTCGGCAAATTTAGATGTCTTTTTACTCGAATTAACGGGTATGAATCGGGCGCTTTTCATCAATCTATCAAACATGACACAAATGCTATCATACCTCCTCTAGTCCTCGGAAATCCATCAATGAAGTCCATCGAAACTTGCTCCCATTTACACTCGGGAACCTCAAGTGGTTGCATTAATTCACTTGTCTTCTTTTACTCTGCCTTTACTAACTGGCAGTTTATACACTTCATGATAAATGTCCATACATCATTCTTCTAGAGCACCTCGAATAATGGCACTCTCGTAGCACCTTATCTCGCAATCCATCAACAACATGAACGAACAATCTCCCATCCTTATAGAGCCAACCATCTCGATCAAGCCCATAATGCTTCATATCCTTGGACTATACTCCTTCCTTTATATTTGCCGCGATCTATGCTACTCTGGCATCCCATCTACGGCTAGTACCAATCTACTCGATCAAATTAGGTCTGGTCATTAAACTTGCCAACATTTATGGCTCTAACTTGCAATGAGGTCTTAAGTCATAGCCAACAATATATTCCAACTGCTTCAACTCTAGGAACATTACTCCCAAACCGGCATATCTTCTACTCAAAGCATCGACAGCTACATTTCCCTTACCATATGTGTAAGAAATGCTAAAATAAGAACTCTAACCATCACTACTGGTGAATGTTAAGGTCATTCTTGAAGAAAAGGTACTTCAAGGATTTATGGTTCATAAACAACTTGAACCTCTCTTCTAATAAATAATGCCTCCAAATTTGCAAAGCAAACACTATCGCCATCGGCTCCAAATTATAGGTTGGGTACTCCCTCTCATGGGGTTTCAGCTGCCGACTAGCGTAGGTGACAACCTTACCCCTTGCATCAATACCCCACCCAATCTAGTACCAAAGGAATCGATGTATATCATCATCTCCTTATTCCCGCTCGGAATGGTTAAAACTGATGTACTCATCAAACGCTCTTTTAGACTCACAAACGCATGCTCACACCTTGTGTCCTAACAAAAGTGTGATTCTTCTTTGTCAAATTGGTCGACGACCGCTCCTACCTTCGAGAAGTTCTTAATGAAACATCTATAATATCCCACCAATCCTAGGAAACTCCTCCTTACATTTGTAACGTTCTCGGGTTAATTCCAGCCCTGAAGCGCGGCCACCTTGGTAGGATCTATGGTGATGCCCTGCTCAAAGATGATATGACTCAAGAATCTCACTTCCCTCCTCCAGAAATGACACTTCAAAAACTTTGCTTTCAAGCTATGCTTCCTCAACACTTCAAGCACAATCCTCAAGTGTATCTTATGTTCCACCTACATCCTAGAATAGACCAGAATATTATCCATGACGATAAGCACGAACTTGTTTAGCTGATCCCTGAAGACAGGATTCATTATATCAACAAAGTATGCTGGAGCATTGGTTAGCCCGAACGGCATAATCAACCACTCATAGAAATCAAACGACATATGAAATGCGGTGACCGACACACTCGCCTTCACTACTCTCAACTGGTGAAACCCCGTCACAAGATCCAATAGAGAGAAAACCTTCACACCGTGGAGCTAATCGAACAAGTCATCAGTACGTGGGAGTGAATACTTATTCTTTCTTATCACCTTATTCAACTTACGGTAATATACACACAACCTTAGAGAGTCATCAGCCTTAGTGATGGATACTACAAGTGTGACCCATCTATATACTTCTATGAACGAACCCTTACCTTAGTGGGTCATTCACCTGCACCTCTAACTCCTTTTAGTTCCTATGTGCCATATGCCTCAAATGCATAACTATCGGCCTTGCATTCTTCACTAAGTCTATGCAGAACTCAATCTCTCGGTATGGCGGTAATTCGGTCATCTCTTCTAATATATCTTGATACTCTCTAATGATAGGCATAGATGATAGCTCATCTTGTAGGACCTCGAGCGAATATAGAAAGCTAACCATAACCTCGTCCACTGGTAGGTAGCCAATTACTACCTTCCGCCTCTTCTCGGCCCCAATCATCACCAACAGCTTCTCGCAGTCCACCACTACCACATGCTTTCTCAGCTAGTCCATCCCCAAGATTATCCTGAACCAACAAAATCCAAAACAAACCAGTCAAAAACAAAAGAGCATCCATGACTCAATAAGACCAAATCATGAAAAAGCATACAAAGACTAGTGGGGCCTTCAATAGGGTTCGTCGCTATTAAAGGTCGGTCAACTATTTTGGATCTTAATTGCAATCTATCCACCGGGTCACTAGATATAAACAAATATAAAGCCCCGGTATCGAAAAATACATGTATGGTGACTCCATAAATAGAAAGCATACCTTGAATAGTGATACTCTTCCCCTTCTCCTTCACCAAAAGAGAACTCGACAAAGTCAAGATAACATCTAAAGCATATGCCTTCACCACCTACTTCTGCTACATTAGTTCTAGGCAATTCTTTTGCATGTGACCAAACTTGCCATGGTTATAACACTTCTTTTGTCCATTAGCTTTGCAGTATCTAATCAAGTGGCCCTTATCTCCATAACCATAGCAGACAGGATCCTAATATGCCTTCTTCTAAGCATTCTTTTCGTTAAACTACTTCCTCTTACCATTCCATTTCTTCTAGCCTCCACCGCCTTGCTACGGCTTTGGATCTTCCTTAACTATAGCAGACTTGGACTTAGAGTACAAGCTCTCTAATCGAAAGGCTTTCTCAACCACCTTCTCAAACGGCCCATCACTTTGCCATACCAGCTTCTCCCCTAAGTAGTTGTCTAACCCCATAATCAGCTTCTCATTCTTATTTAAGGTAGTGTTGATAAAAGACATTCTATATTTCGACAAAGCGTAGAAGTTAACAACATACTCAGAGACAGACATGTCTCTTTGCTTCAAATTAGCAAAATTTCTAAATAGCACCGACTTTTAATCAATTGGAATAAACTTATCCTCGAATTGAGTTTTGAACTTCTCCCAAGTAAACCGATCCTCAGGAGTAGCAACTTTAATTGCATTCCACCAGTTTATGGCTCTTTCATGAAGCTGTCAGGAAGCCAATCTCCTCCTTACAGCATCATCCAATTCAAGGTCATCAAAAATCCCTTCGTAGGTGTCCAACAAATCATGCACTTCCATAGCCGATTCCGTTCCTTAGAACGATTTGCTACTAAGACTGGAAATATCCTTACTCAGCTTAGCGAAATCGACTCTAGGTATCTACAGTTGAGCAACACCACCAATGACAACATTCGAAATGGCTGCTTGGGCATTTTGTAGCATGTTCCATCATCGTATTGAAAATAGCCTACAAATCAGGGTTAGCAGCCCTCAAGCTCGCTCATTCCTTGACTCTAGAGATGGAGTTCCTTGCAGTGTTCTTACATGCCTACTCTATTTTTATTTGTAACAAGAATGATCAATTTCTCATTAAAAAACTGCATCAATGGTACTTGTGTGTGCATGCGACTTATATACTATGTATACTACCATATAGTTTTGGAAACCAAAATATATACAAGTACACTCTCTCACGAGTGTGTGAGTACACACACACTCTCGATCCAGTCTAGGGTGATAACTCCTACCCTATCTCTACTAGATGACAGCATCAACTCGGTTTAATCGCATAACCTAAGCTCTGATATTAAATGTGATGGCCACCCTACACCATTGGCACCTAGCATAACTAAATAATGCACTGTTGCGGTGCCCGACTGATATAGGACGATTGCCAAGTGTGAAAAGAGTAGAAACAATCACAGAACCTGTCATATCTTATAGCCCATCGAGTAAGATATAATATACATCACAAATATAACATAGGAGAGAAAATAATAACTAAAACGAATCATAATATCAAGTACACAGGTTCATAAAGTTATACAAAATGGTAATAGAGTTTATACAACTGATAATAAACTCAATTTGTCTCATATATATATATATATATATATATATATATATATATATAATAGACGAACATTGTCTAGGCTCCACAGTGTCCCACATCGGAATAAACATAAGTATCCAGATATAATATGAGAAAGCTTCCTCCTACTCATCCTCTGTGTTAGAACTGGCCAGCACGCAGCGCGGTAAATGAGTGAATTTCAAAAATATATTCCATTATTGGATCTTTAATGGGCCATGTAGTTTAATTTATCTAGAACTTTTCTAAATTTTTTATTAAATAAAATCAATATTTTATTTAGACTTAAAAATAAAGTTTTATTTAATATAGTTTGTATTATATCATATATGTATGTGTATCATATACATATATGTATGTACGTGCACATGTAACATAATAGAGTGTACATGGTTTGACATGCTCATGTATGGATGATGTGATTTACATCGCAGCGGACATGTTAGCCCCTCGTGTATACAAATGGATTGTCTAAATGTGTGTGTTTGTATGTATGTATGTATGTGTGTATATATGTGCATCAAAATATTTTGTGTGTATATATATGTAAAATATAATTATATAATTATTATAAATTATTTGTTATAAATTATTTACACTAAGCATTTATTAAAATACATATACATATATATATAATTAAATTATAAAATTATTTAAAATATTATTTTGTAAAATAATTTAGAATATTTATAATATGAAATTCAAACTCAATTTTTTTATATTTATTACTTTATATGTATATGTAATATCCCCTACTTGGAGGCCCAAAACTAACGGCTACGGATGCTGCAGTTATCCATGGTTATTAATCCTCGGCTACCAAATATGGTAATGTTAGATACATTGATACACAGAAACACATGAATATTGAAATTTTTTTAAAACATCAAACAAGTTCCACATTCCATTTCAAAACATTTTAAATTCATTACATAATCCCAATACAAAACCACATTCAGAGTAATTATATTTATTACAACATACGCCAAGAGTGACATATGAAGATGCCCCCTTAGATGATCAGAGTATGTATAGGAAATTTTAACAACTTTGCCTTTACAACAATAACACAGTGGAATCAAAATAAAAGAGAACTCTAGATAGCTATCATGCCTCCTGCACATCTCTGGAAGCTTTATTCATCTAAAGAGGTACCTGAAAACCTCAACTCTCAAACTACTCAAAACCAATTGAGTACCCGAGATTTTAAGGGGAAAACATAAACTTCGATAAGACATAAAGCCTGGTATGATAATAATCTTCCATCTCAAACATTTAGATATCTAGCGAGACCACGCCACTTAGCGGAATGGGTTTTCCCCTCACTAGTATCCTAAAACCTTAATAAAACCATATACTGTGCTCCTGCATCCACAATGGTTAAAACATTTTAAAATAATATGATGATATGCAAAACAAGTAAATCAATTCCGGATTACTCATCCCCATTCATTTTGACTATCTGTCTCAGTTATAGTTTCAAGGGTTACTATTAACCTGATAGTTTTCATAGCTTACTAATAACCGGTTTAATGTCTATAGACTCCCTGTCTAGTTTCATAGTTTTCATGGGATCACTAAGAACCTACTGGCCCCTGCCAATATCTTTACTATTTCATGGGTTCTTCCTGAACCTATTAGTAACTCCAATATCTTTCTTCTTATCCTAGTTTTCATGGGTTGACTAAGAACCTATTACTTCTGTCAATATCTTAATCCGGATATAGTTTTCATGGGCTAACTATGAACCTGTCTTCCTGGCATCTTCATTTATACATAGTTTTTATGGGCTTACTATGAACTTAATGGCCCCTGCCAATATCTTTTCCTATACACAGTTTTATGGGTTCACTATGAACCTATTAGCCTCTGCCAATATCTTTAATTAATATTTCATCATCTTTAATTTATATTCACTACTGGGTCAACCTAGCTGGTTATTCTGCCCTTTCCCAAGGTACCTTATGGGTTCATTACAATGTGAATATATTCAAATACATATATGAATAAGCAACATAATAACACCAATCCATGTGGTTTAATATCCTTGAAATCATTTTATATAAAACTTGGTTAATCCCTTTAACCCGTTAATCAAGGAAAACTTATTCAAAAACTTCATTTCAAAATACTTTATTTATTTATGCCATGGTTTTCCTTTAAAATGAGATTGGGTTATTTGTTTTGAAAACTAAGGCCTTTGAAACCTTTAAATATCACTTTCGAAACCCCTGGATAACCTCCTTCGAAAGCATAGAGAACTTATTTTCAGAACATTACATATCAACCTTTCGAAGCTCTTTAAATTCTCTCTTTCGAAACCAAAATATACCTTTCGAAGGTATTAAATCATTACTTAATAGTCTTTAAAACATAGCTTCAAAACTAATGAAAGTACCCCTTTCGAATCCATTGAGCTTACTCAAAAAAATCTTTTGGGTCAAAGTGTATATATACGAAGTATCTCTTTTGAAACCTTTAATCTTTATATAAACTTGTTTGGGGAAAACTTGATGGCATCAGCAACATCCTTTCGAAAGCATAAATCATTTGGGTGAAACACTTGAAGGTTGGCTTTGAAACCCCTTTCGAAGCCATTGCCTTCAAAACCATTAACTCCTTTTCATAAGCATTTAGGAAGTGGCTTAGCATAAGTTTAAAACAAAGTCAACCCTTCGAAAGCATTGATGACTTCAATACACTCGAAAGGCAAAAGAACTAGGGCTGGGTTTCGACTAAGTCGGAACCACTACTTTCGAAAGCATCATTTTATAAATAAAAGAACCCATTCGAAAGCCTATACTTTTAAAACATAAAATGGCAACCCCTTCGAAAACTACTAGAAAACCCCTTCAAAAGCATTTGTTTCGACTCCTTCGAAAGCTCTTATGAAAACCAGCCAGACGCTTAATATTTGAAAACAAAGCAAATGTTTCGACCCCATCGGAACCAAATACTTCCGACACCACCTTCCGCTTTTCCTCTAATCCACTATGTACCATCTAAGTGATACCTTGTGTATTGGTTTCGGTATGGGTTGGTTTCGACTGAGTCGAAGCGGAAGCTATGAGTCGAAAGGTACTTCTAATAGAGGCAGAACCCGCTTTTTTGAGTAAAAGCTGATTAATGCCAATTAAAGCAAATTCTATCTAACTAACCTGCCTGTGTGTAACAATGTGATTGGTTGCTTCAACTTTTAAAATTCTTTACCAAAATAACCGCCGCTTAATTTCAGATCTAAAGCCCTTCCATTAAACAAAAAAAATAATGCAATTAAGTCCTTCCTTCTAAAACAATTTAATTTCCAAAGTAAATCGACTAGGAAAAATCCCCAAAAATCATAAAAATTCACTTTCATCATGTTATCTAACATATCTAAATTTCAGACCTAAATTCTCAATATAATTTCTGAAATATATGTCTAAACCCAATTAACCATATTTTCATTTGAAAATTCATAACAATCTTTCCATAGCTTGGAAAATTATCAAAATTAAAACCCAACTCCAAAATCATGTTTTACATAACATATAATTTTTCCATGGCATTCAAAAATCAATTTAATTCAGTTTTGCCCTAAAACCACATAAATCCCCATTTAAACAATCTTGTTTAAATTAGACAAAATATAATTCAAGCATATCATCATCCAAAACATAATAGAAACGAATTTTAATCTTAAATCTGAAAACATATGCTCATAAATCAAAATAGAGATGGCATAAATTACTATTCACCTTGATTAAGATAAGGAGATTGGATTGAGATTAAGATTTATTCCCCTTCTTTAATTCCTTAGCTTGATTTGAATTTCTCTTCCTTAACAATGGTCGGCTCCTCTTTTCTTACGTTGGTATTTTGTTTGTCAAATGACGTGACTGGGAAATGGAACTATAAGGAACGAGAATATATATGGGTAAGGGGTTATGTGCAGCTATTTCTCAATATACCCTTGTGTAGATTAATTAACTTATAACCCATTCTTAAGCCCATTTAATTTATTAAGCACGGTCTTAATTTTATTTTCATATCTCAATCCCCTTATCAGTCTAATTATTTACATTATTCTATTTAATTTATCTAATTAAATTTCTTGAATAATGTTATCAAAAATTAGGGGTGTTACAGTATATTACATAGTATAAACATAAAATTAGTTATAATTATATATATAATAAAAATTTATAATTAAACACATATTATGTTACTGCTTTTGGCCAGAGAATAAAAATATTTTTTTAAATTTAATTTTCGATTTTAAATAATTTATTATTTAAAAACTTATAATTAATTGAAACTGTACATAATTAATAGAAAAATAATTTTTAAAATTCATTTTGAAACCAAAATGTATATTTTAAAATTTATAAAATTTTACATAATTTTATATTATTAATACACACACACATTGTATTTATATAATCAATTTTGAATTAAATAATAGTATTTATATATACATATAATAAATACCTAAAAAATTATTGTAGAAAGCCTTTTAGGTATGAATTTTTTTTTATAAAATTTAAAATATAGTTATTACATGATTTAATCCTTTTGTATTTAGATTTTATTCATAAAATCATTTAATAATATTATTTTAATACTTATATTTTTCCGTGAGCATCATATTTGTATACATAAAAAATATTATATATAAACACACACACACACACACATGTGCTGTTATATATACAACCATCAGCATGTGATAATCTGTCGATATACTATTTCATGATATTTCTAACTAGGTTCATTAGGAAAAATGAATATATAAATGTTATAACATAATAATAGACTAGCAAAGTACCTTACACCAAAGCCCAATGTTTGTAGGTTAAAATGAAGAAATAGACTCCTTGAATCCAATCCCAATCCCAAAGTTGCTAACTTCCAAATTGCCTTACAACTAACGATCGAATTGAAGCAAACCAATGTGAATTAAAGCTTGGATTTTTTAGGTTGTTATAGGGAGATGGCGGCCTGATGTGAGCAGTAATATAGGAATGCAAAAGTCTCAAGAGAATTTAATGCTAGGGGGAACAAATAAAGGAGGGATGAGAGAGTGAAATAAGGATCAAGATACTTGTTTTTATCTTACTGGTTCTCTCTGTTTGAATTCAAAATTCCTCCCTTTAACCGTCATATTGCCGACCCCAATTTTCTGCCCTAAAACCACCTAAACCAAGCCCCAATCGAAACCTTAAAACTATTTCAATCCAGAACAATATTTAATGTATTTAAATCTAATTTAAACGCGTATCGATTTCGTGCATCGATTATGATCTTGATTAGAGTTTATATAACAATTATATGCACACTCTTTAATATTGTACAATACACATCAAATAGAATTTTATAATTAATATCTCATAAATATTAGTTAATTTAATTAATTAATAATGATTATAATTTAATTAAATCAGGTGGTAACATGAGTATTCAACGTTTCGGTTGTGTGCCTCTTAGGTGTAAATTTGGTCAGCGATTAATCTTGAAACAATTCGAATATTAACGTTCATACATAACTTAACAGGTGGTGTGACCTTATAGCCCAATTTGTCGTTTACTTGGCATCGATAAAATCCAATTTTAATTTATTAAGCGTTACCCGATAGTGATAATTATTTACAACAATTCTCTTCGTCAAAACTATATCACTTTGGACTTATGGAATTTGGTAATTTTTAAAATTCCAAAATCGTCCATATTCAACTCTATAGTCCAAGCACAAAGTCCTTAGTTCAATAATAACAATTATTATTAACCGAATTGCTTTGGCCAGATACATTGACTTTGAGTTTACTTCTATTGACCGTGAGTCTAACCTCATATAACCGAGGAGACGAATCCTCCCTTGAATAGTGTTTCACTTCCAATGTTTCCACTTGACCCAACTATAGTCGTTCGATGGGCGTCGTGCCGCGATTAAACTATTATCAAAGTGGACCTTCCACATTGAAGATCAATAATATTATCAAGTCGAGAGAACTGCGTAATTTTATCACATCGATATTTTATGTTTGACCTTAGTTATATTAACCAACTGGAAACTATCGAGTAAGTAATTCCATAGTTATCCAATAACTATCAGTATGTAACCCCTTGGTGCTCCCAATAGTCATGACTAATACACTGCCCAACATTTGGAGCACGTCACATACTCTAATCTCAAGGATGCATCAATGTCTAGTCTCGACACATCTTGACTGGGAATATTTAAAATGCTATGTTTAATTTCATTGCGATAAATTACTCGTGGTTATAACACTTTTAACTACTATCACAAAAACATATCATTTATGCATTTTCTATTAAATAAAATTTTAATTAAATTAACTAATCAATATAACACATTATATCAAGTATATAATAAAAAGAAAAAACTTTTTATTTCGAACAAGATTGGTTATCGAGTTAGATATATGTAACATATTACATAATTGCCCCTAGGACATACCCCTAACTCTATTAATCTCCCACTTGTGGGGTCAATTATGGAATCCCTATCCCATCCCTTCAATCAATTTGATGAGAACTGATCGAGTTAGACCCTTTGTGAATGGATATTCCATGTTGGTTTAATTATCTACTCTATCAATCAAATCTCTACGATGTTGATAAACTACTTTTATCATGTGGAACTATTTGGAGTATGTTTCTCGACTTCTAATGAGCTCTTATTATCACACTGTTATCATATAACAATGATTAGTATTCTTAATACTTGGAATCACTCTTAACTCAGCTATAAATTTGTGCATTTATATATATACATTGCTTTTATTGTGGCGCTTTTCAAGGTGATGTACTTAGCCTTTTCGTTGAATCAACCACAATGTTTCATTTAAAAAATTTCCAACTTAAAACTTCTTAATTAAGGTTTGAACATGAATTTAATATTGATATATTATACTCGATAACACTTATGAAGTCCGAGTCTGGATACCCTTTCATAAAGAGTTCATTCTTTCTATAAACAATTCTCTAGTATTTTGTAAATACTTGAGAATACTCTGAACTACCATTTAATGATCCTAATTTAGATTTGATATTTACTTCATGCATCAAATACATAAGCAAATTACGATATTGTAGACAATACAACATGTATGATAATTCCTATTTTTAAAGTATAAGGAATCCATCTTACATATTCCCTATTAAACATTCCCAACATCTTGTATACTTAATATAAAAGATAAATTTACAAATCCAATATCGTGTATTAAACAACCATACTATTACTGATTTTAACATAAATAAATCATTAATAATCAGCAATATGTTGTTTACTTATAATCTAGAAATATCTATGTACCTTTTAGTTTTCTTTTTATGGACATGTGCTTCCTTTGCATTTTGACTAAAAATCAAACTATTAGATATTTCTATCAAAATACTCATTCAATTATGATGCATATGGAATGATACTTTTGTATCATTTCATCGATCATGTCCAAAACCCACAAACTCTATATCGCTCCCACTGACTTCAAAAGACTTTGGATGTTATGTGTAAACAGTCTATTCTAAATCATTATTTAGAATTCTCTGTTTCAATACATATGTACCAAAGCACAAAGCCACACCAAGCAATAATTTATGAGTAAATATGAATTAACTTGAGCACGTTGAATAAAGAATATATTACACTAATTTCAACAATTGAAATTTACGATGTTTGTAACAACCCGCACCTCACGACACACTGATCCAAAGCTTAAAGTGACTTTTGGACTCGCGTCATGCTAAGAAATATGAGCTGTTGAGTTTTTAAAACATTATAGAGCATAATTATAAGAGTATACTCTAAGACATTAAACACTTTTAGATCTCACAGCAGAAGGAAATTAACTATAAGTATAGTAAATAGACATTTCAGAAAAACTTGCTCCAAAATACTTGATTTTCCATATACACTGTTTTTGAAGTAAATTATAAGTTTTACAGACTTTTGATATGGTAAGTAACTACATGATGGACAATAAAGCATATGAGCACTCCAATGTGAAGCTCCTTTCTCCACATACAATGCTCAATTTACTGCTAACCTATTATCCTGTGATGAGGAAAAATGAAAAGAAAGAGGGTGGATCAAACAAAAATCTGGTGAATGAATAAAATTTAATATGCAACGATCTTGTGCAGTAAACTTTAATTTTACTCTAGATGACATAGGGTGTGCTACAAGTGTCTGTGAATTCCTAAGGTCCATTGCCTAAGGGGTTCTTGTATAATACACACCTATACTAAAACTTAGGCAGGCTACTATAGGGATCAAACTATGGGTCGAACCTCAAAACTAACGATCTACCACTGCTCCTAGAGCGACCAATTAAGTAAATACCGCCGGTAAGCTACTATGGGAACTTCTCTTCTATAAATACCCATAACCCAAAACTACGCCTGGATAGGAAGAACTCGATATACTGACTCGTCGGTGTGTCTCATCATCAACACCCGTGTTCACCTCCCGATTGTAGTGTAATGCTTCTTATCGTATTGCACTCGTATCCACCTATATCACGTCGCATCAGAACCATGCATATAAGAACTCCCATTAGTACTGGGCCACTTATTTACCTATATTACCACTTACAGTGCTGCATTAAGCCTGACTGTTTGTATAAAACTCCCCGTTAGCACCGGGCTTACTCACTGGCATCCGTCAGTGCTGTGTGTTCACTGCAAAACCTCTCTGTACGTGCCTACATTGCAAAAATACATCACCCTAATCAATCACTCGACTCTTAATTCGGTAAACAGTATTCTACCCAACTCTGAAATAACCTAGCATCCTCTAATAGGGAGCTAGCTTTCCCACTATCTCTAGAATATACATTTAGTCAAAAAATAGGCTCAAGCAAGAAATTAACATTTATATAATGTTTATCTTAAGTTTTATAATTTTTATTTCTTACCTAGGCCTTAGGTCGAGGTTCAGATTCTTCATTTTACATGTCGACTAGTCAACCGCTAACCCTAACCGGTCGACCACTATCGATCGACCACTAAGGACCAATTGTCGACTAGTCGTAGGCTGAAATTAGGGTTTACATGATTTTTAATGTTGATTATTGATTTTCGTTTAATTTCTGTTTATTGCAGTTTTACGGTGAACCCTAACATTAATTTGACTAGTCCATGATTTCAATTTCAATATCAAGTTCAATTTAGGGTTTACTGATTTTAGCGTTTATAGTTTAAATAGAAAGAGGGTTGCTAGCATCAATATAGGTCTAACAATTTACAATGATTTCAATTCTACCTTAGATTGTAAGTTTCAAATTAAGGTTTGACAATTTCAATTTCAAATTTACTAACACCCTAAATCAAGTAGAATAGATTAAACCAAATCGTAATAATCATCTAATCAAAATTGTTCCCACACACAACAAGCCTAAGCTCTTCCTATTTTCTTTGCTTGAGAATCGCCCCTCCGTATGCTAGCTCCGCTTGCTCCGTCTAGAACCAATTACTTATGCTCTTCTAGATTGATTTTATTTTGATTTTTTATGAATTTTAGGTTTAGAGGAGAGGTTAGAATTGGGCAGAGTTTCGTTACAGTGAACTGTTATGTTGATTTTAGGGTTAGGTTTGGCTTGAATTTATAGGGTTTGGAAAATAGTTTAGGCCGTTGGATTTATGTTGGTGAATCTTTACAGTTATCACACACACTCATCTAAAACGTGGCTACGAAGCAATGCATCTGGACCATCCATCACAGAAGTCTAATTTTACATAGGTGATGGGGGGCCGTCGCATCCTCTGGGTCGACCTCTACCGGTCGATCATCGACTATCCTGGGTCGACCGGTTGTTATGTTAGTTTGTGTATTTATTTTTTGGTTTTTATTCTATTTTCAATTCTTCCAACTCCCCTAACCTTAACGTATTAACTCCGATCTCGAAGTGTTATATATGAAAATTGTCCAGAAAATCGCTACGAATGCAATAATTCAAGTTTCGTAGCCAAATTCGAACATTTGTAAAAAAAATCTTTTTAGTCCTTGTTTATTAAATTTAATTTTCTTATTAAGTTTCTGTTAAATTTTCGGGGTGTTACATTCTCCTCCCATTTAAAAGGATTTCATCCCCGAAATCTCCAAGGACGGAAAAATGTTAACTTACACACACAACAACCAATATCTACAACCATCTATTCATCCACCATCAACGTCCTTTGAAATTTCTTAATGCAATATGTGCAGATATATGTAACGTGAGTTGCACGAGAATCTATACTAATGCCGAGGCGGTCTTTTGATCCAATCGACCTCCTGTCATGAAAAAGCTAAAGCCATGCATCCAAAATGTATGCAACATCCTAAGTAAATATACTTGCAGTCTACATGCATGCGCAACCATTCCATCCATATGCATATTGCTTAATAAGAAAATCAACAACTAGGCATCCATAGGTAATATCTAACAAGCTAAACAATAAATAATAGATAATGTGAATGTGTGTACTACGTAGAGGATATACTGTCCTAAACGCGTAAAAGAAACAATACAAACAATATATCCACTAGCATCCATCATCCATAACAAGCCATACCGACTCGTTTACAACCATTCCTACCATCCAATGGTCTCTACCTAAGCTTGAACCTATTTACAGAAATAATATATACTTTTCTAAGTAAAATGGAAACTTACCAGAAAAGAGTTCAGGATGGATAGCTCGAACTTTCTCCTCAAGATCCTATGTACTCCCAACCGGATCGTCTCCCTACTGGACTCTAACCAGTTTAATTATTTCACAACAAAGTCGACTTGTCACATGCCTAAAAATATGGGTAGGTGCATGGAAAAGAAGAGGCTCACCTATCCTTTTTAACTTTTCCTAACTGACACAGCTTGAACATGGTAATTGCATCGTATAGACACTTCTGTAAGTACCTAATGATGGCTTTACAATAATTTAGCCATATTCTATCTTGCCTTGAGGGATTTCTACTTGTCTGTTCCAAATCGTGGACTCGGCTCCACGGACTATATATGTATGTGGACTCAGCTCCCGGACTATAGAGGACTCAGCTTCTCGGACTACCCCATGTCTCCTATTGGTACATGCTTTTCTGTCTATCTTGTGCAGTCCTTGTCTTTCTATGAATCAAATTTCGATTGTCCTTATCAATTTTTGCCATTGGCATAAATCTTCAATCCAAACGTTTGTGCATCAGTAACCTCCAACAATCCTTGCTACTCACTCAAATGGTCTCAATATGCACAACGCTAAATAACTTGAGCATGAGTATGCTCCTACGAAACTATAGCTTTATGAAATCCTCAATGCACAACATACTGCCTTTCATCCAGTGGCATACCTAATCACCTCAACTTCTAGATACCAAGTGAGACAACCCGAATGTGGATGGTGTCTCATTCTATGGTATTTCCTACTTAGCTCTTTGCTATTTCTCCACTTTACCCAATGGTATCCAAACTTTGTGGTTTCTTAAATTGTTAAAAATAGTAAAATTTCTTTTCCAATTCGATTCAACTTACATCTCATTTTACTTCTGAATGGTTTCTTCAGTCCTTCGAAAATCATGGTACGTAGGTATCATGTTTAGAGTCAACAGGGATCCATCCGAAGTTCTACAAGTAAAAGTTTGGTTTATCTTCATATTCAACCTTAACAATAAAAGTCCCAAAATTAATTGAAGTCATAACTTAGAATCACTCCAGCATTGGTGCTAATCACCTAAGTGGTACTTTGTTCGCGTGTGATTGCTATGCACACAGCTATGTATTCTAAGTTAGTCTTCTATGAATTTCCTTAAGTAAATTGTCTTCTTCCTATCCGAGGGATACTAAAAAAGGAATCCTTTTCATCCCTTCCTCCAAAACTTATCAAAATTTCCTAATCTAATTTTCTATGACAATCGCCTTCACATTTTCAATACGTGCAAATAACAATATCATTTTCTTGATTACGACACAAATCCTTGAATTAAGCATCCCTTGCATAATCTCAACCAAAATTTTATTTGGGATACTTTTTGTGGTTTGAACTTCCAAAACTTTTACCCTTTCTTAACGTCTTTCTAAAAATGAGACCTTTTTACCAAACATAACCTCTTATCACTTTATTCCAATTATTTCATGGTTGGGACAACTCAATATGGAATAATGCCTTCCATTTTAATCTAATAAACATGATGACCAATACCTTAGTTTATAATTAGGGATTTCTGTATTTTAATGCATTAGAGATACATCTCTTCCAAAAGAAAGGTTGACAGTGTCAATTTCTTTGTCTTATCCAAAAGGAGACTTTGTATTACATTTACAATTATGAGGAATTATCTTTTTCATAGTTATTGAAATAGACAGTACAAAATACGGTAACCATTTCTATTTTGTACATCTCTTTCCTTTTGGGCATATTCCTTGTCTTTTCAAACAATACACTTTTATTTATAAATCTGGACTTGATAATCCACAGCAATTTACATCGCAACCCTCTACATTCCAATAAATTGAAACATTACTTAAATCAAATTCCAATTTAAAACAACTTCCAATTATGTTTACTAACCTATGCCAATTACCCAACAAAACTTGGAACTACCATACAATTTCCTTAATGAAATTTCTCATCAATTTAAGGACTATTTCCCCTTTATTGTTATATTCAAGCGTGTCTATACTTAGCCCTATAATTCCAAGATTTAGATAAGCATACATGGAATGCAACTACTATGATATAAATCCAATAACACAAATACTTTCCCATTTATGTCCACCTGGTTTGCTCGTAGCCTTCAGAGAGATAACAATGACAGAGTTTCGTCGTATTCCCCAAAATGATATGAATAAAAGTGGAGAGGATAAGGTCCTATTTATAGGAGTTGAAACGCACCAGAACCGTAGGATGGAAGTAGGTAGGAAACAGGTAAATCTGGAGCGCACAAACGAATGGAACATAGCATAAAACCCTAGCTGCCATTGGCAACTTTCGTTGCTAAGTGGTTGACCGCCCTTGGGCGACCGATCGACCGGTTGACCTATTCAGGTCGACCGCTATCTTATTTGGGGTTATTTTACTTTCCGTTGCCGAATTATTTTATTCCCTAATTAACTTTTTAACGTTTAACGTTAATTAAACGTTTACTTAGCCCCCAAGCAATTTTTTTGAAATTTAAGTTCTAAATTTGATTCCTCATTTGAATTTGATCTTAAACTAAATTAATTTTAATATGAAAACTTCAAACGCTCATAACTTCATTGTTTGGGCTCTGTTTTTAGCATATTATATATGGAAACAGATCAGAATTTCACCACGAACGCAACGAAATAACTTTCGTGGTCAAATTCCATCTTTTATAAATTTCCATATTCAACCCTTATCATATTTAGTTTAATTTACTTTATTTATGGTTCATTTTACGGGGTGTTACATGTCCTTCCAATTCAACCGTTGATTGAAAAGGTCTTTAGGTTTCCATATTACTATTTATCTTTGTCCCACCCCTTTCAAGGCTTCCAAATTCCATAGTCAAATCTATCGTATTGGGCTATTTAATCCTATTTATTTAACTCCGATCTAGTTCTTTTTTTATTTTTTATGTTCAAGTGATGGTCGTAATATTTTCACTTTACCCTTTTTAAAACAAAACCTTTTATTTTAACTTTATTTCCAAAAAACTAGTAATTTTAAAATTGTAAAACTCACTTTTCATTTTTAACAAGCACTTTCTTCTTACTAAGATCATGTCATTCTTTTGTTAAATTATCAAAAATGATTAAACTTAGCAAAAATGTACATAAAAACACACCTTTCTAAAAATTTATTTTATAAATAAGTGATCTTCATAAAAGCATATTTTTAAAGATAATGTAGTATAGTTTTAAATTATTATTATTTTAGAGTATAACAGGAACATTTATAAAAATATTTTCAAGTACTGACTATTTCTCATTTATAAAAGAGTTCAAATTTTGGGTCTTATACATTTCTTAATTTTTACTTTTCAAAGGTCTTGTTGTTAAAAGAAAAGTGCACATTTAGGTAAGTGTAATATTGTGCTTAAAAGATAAAACAAATGCTTTAAAACAGTTATTAAAAAATTGCTTTTTATCCAATTCTCTAATTTTTACATTTTAAAAAAAATTTCATAAAGTTTGTCTGATTAGTTTATATAAAATCATAAACCAACTTTCTATTTCTATTTAAAATATCAGAAATAAACAGTTTCTAACTTTTAGAAAACATTTTCGTTGATTTATCACTTAAATCGGAGTAGACAGTAGCAACCTAATCACCTAAGCCCACTTATACCTAACAATGCTTTAAGTGCATAATGTTTCTGTCCTTCTTTTCAAAGATGGTTAACTCAAGTTTATTTTCTAATACAGTGTCCACCTTCAAGATAGGAATAATCTAGGCATACCTTTAGGTGAATAGGAGTCCCTGCAACCACTACAAATATGAGAATAGGGTTTCTGCTTTAACTGGGGAATCTGCCTTAAATTTGTAAAATCCTCCTTCATATCCCCCTTATGTTATCAACATCATATTCCTCTTATATGGGTATCATCGTATTGATCTTCTTCAAGCACCCTTAAGTCCATAATTTTCTTGCTATAACTAATTGGTATAGAAAACCTCTACTAGCCTTTCTTTATAGGGTAGACCCCAATAAATATGAAAAGTTTATTTTTCATCTCAACCGTTATAACCTTAACATTTATTCTGACCCATAATTGTCTGCTTATATAAGGGATAAGCCAAAAACTACCTTATGGGTCAAAATATATATATATGGTGTTGTGTATCAATACACATATCAGAAAATTATAATTACACTTCCTTAGTCGGATTAGGCTCATATTGTCTCCTCGCTTATAGATACCGACAAAATCATATAGGGATGTTCACACTCGAAATCTTAGCTGCCTTTCCAGGGCAATTCCCCTAAAACTTGTAACTGTTCTCATTATCTGTGTTGGGGAATTATTTTCAACTTTCCCATAGATAGTATAGGCACAAATAAAAGAAATTTCAATATATAGATAAAAATCTTTGGATATCATTTTGAAAACTTATATATATATATATATTCAAAACCAATTTTGAAATTTTTTGGAAAACATTTTGGAAAACCTTTTTAAAAGCCTTTTTTCAAAAACCATTCAAGTATTTTTCTTAATACATGCCTAAATCTTAGGGAATCTTAAACCTATGCTCTGATACCAAATTTAACTACCTGCACCTTCTGACACTCTGATTCAAAGCTTAAAGTGACTTTCGGACTCGCGTCATGCCAAGAAAATACGAGCTGTTGGGTTTTTAAAACATTACAGAGCATGATTATAAGAGTAAATTCCAAGATATTCTACACTTTCATATCTCACAGCAGAAGGAATTAAAATATAAATACAAAA
This sequence comes from Allium fistulosum, assembly GCA_030737815.1. Taxonomy (NCBI): domain Eukaryota; kingdom Viridiplantae; phylum Streptophyta; class Magnoliopsida; order Asparagales; family Amaryllidaceae; genus Allium; species Allium fistulosum. The sequence goes on along the minus strand of CM060904.1, from coordinate 281,605,770 downwards.
AATAGACATTTCAGAAAAACATGCTCCAAAATACTTGATTTACCATATACATTGTTTCTAAAGTACAATATAAGTTTCACAGACTTTTAATACAATAAGTAACTACATAATAGACAATAAAGAATATGAGAACTCCAACTTGAAGCTCCTTTCTCCATATACTATGCTCAATTAACTACTAATTTGTCATCCTGTGGTGGGGTAAAATAGGAGGAAAGGGGGTGGGTCAGACAAAAGTCTGGTGAATGAGTACAAATTTAATATGTGGTGATCATGTGTAGTTAACTTTAATTCCACTCTATAATGACATAGGGCACGTGTAACATCCCCCACTTGGAGGCCCAAAACTAATGGCTATGGATACCGTAGTCATCCATAGTTATTAATCCTCGGCGACCAAATATGGTAATGTTATATGCATTGATATAATAGAAACACATAGATATGAAAAAATTATAAAATCAATAAACAACTTTCACATTCCATTTTAAAACATTTCAAATTCATTACATAATCCCATATTCGAGAACTACGTTCAGAGAAAATATAATTATTACAACATACGCCAAGAGCGACATATGAAGATGCCCCCTTGGATGATCAGAGTATATATATGTATATATATATATATATATATATATATCTGGGCAATTAAACAACTTTGCCTTTACATCAAAACACAGTGGAATCAAAATAAAAAAGAACTCCTACTATCTAGCTTGACTCCTGCACGTCTTCGAAAGTTTATTCGTCAAAAGAGAACCTAAAAACCTCAACTCTCAAACTACTCAAAATTAATTGAGCGCCCGAGAATTTAAGGGGAAAACATAAACTTCGAGTCAGACATAAAGTCTGGTATGAATAATACCCTACCATCTCAAATCATTTAGTTATCTAGTGAGACCATTCTGTTAGTCCCTGAGGAGTTGGTTTTGATGACAACAACCTTACTTAGAATTAGATTATAAAATATATAATACTAACATTATTGTGTAGATATATATAGATATGTTTGCAGGTACTAAAGAATGAAGAACTGTACAGTATAAAGATTCAAGATCAAAGATTGAAGATATCAAGATTCAAGACTCATGAGTATCAAGAATTTCAAGAGTTCAAGTTTCCAAGATAAGTTATATAGTTAGGAATATTGTTAAAACTCATAGAAAGGCACTGACATCTTAAAATCTATTTTATTCGTGGAATGGAATCCACTTCGTGCTCGTTAAAGGGATGGAACCCTAAGTAGGATGGAACCTACGAAAAATCTAGTGGAACATCTTTTTGTATCCACTTACTTTTATTTCAAAATGACTTTCAAAATATATAGCTTGTTTTTCAAAATGATTTTAAATATTCATGTTTAAAAACCAAAATCATCTGTCCTGGTTTTTCAATATATTTTAGCCTAAAAAATATCCTTAGTTTTAAATATCCTTAATTTTAAATATCTTTGATTTTAAATTATTATCCTAAGTTTTTAAACTATAATTCTGATATTAATATATTTAGCTGTTTTATATATTTATACTTAAGATTTAAATATAAAAGTATAGAAAATTATTATACATATTTTAATATTGTTCTCTATAGTTATTTATGTATCATAACTATATATAAGTATATTTATAAAGTTTAAATTTAAGTATAATATAATATAGAAATTATTTTCAAAGAAAAACAAATCACCAAAAAATACAAGGGCATGTCGACATGGTCACATGTACCCCTGTCGACATGGTGACAGTTAAATTGTTTTTTAAAAGAAGTGTCTATTCGCCACATCCCTTCACCAATGGACATGGCTATTGATCTACTATAAATAAAGGGTGTTTTCAACGAATTTTAATCACTTTTTCTCTGATTTAACTTCTCTTCTTCTTCTCCATTTTCTTATTTACAAATTACACCATTACTCTGCCGAAATCAATATCGAATCTAACTAGATAAATTTCTGGTTTTGATTCTCTCTACTATATCTACAAGATCCAAGTGCTAATCTGAGTTATAGACTTTTTGTAATCAATTGAGCGAGAGAAGGTGTGATTGTAGCCATGGAAATTAATTGGGTGAACTTGTTGCCCGGTAAATCAAGTATCTCTACCCAGAGGATTGTGATTCTGGAGGGTGTACCTCATAGCCTTGAAACCGAGGGTTGTATCTGTAAGAATTGTTTTTGAAAGGAAATCTGTACTTGTGTTGCGGGACTGGATGTAGGGTAACTTCGAACCAGTATAAAATCCGGTGTGTTCTTTTCTTTACTGCTTTTACTTTATATTTGCATCTGTGTTTGGTTCTATGTTCATATATGTGTCTGATTAGTGTATACATTGTTATCAAGTTAAGATAAACTCAAAAAGATTAACAAATTTCTTAAAACACTATTCACCCCCCCTCTAGTGTTAATTCTAGCCTTAAGATCCTCAATCTGCATTCCTCTCACATTCCACTTAAAGGAACAGATTATCCCCTCACTAGTATCTTCTCAAAAAATTTAAGAACCATATACTGTGCTCCTGCATCCACAATGGTTAAAACATAGCAATTTAAAATATTATGATAATATCCAAACAAGTGAATTATTCTGGATTTCCCATCCCCATTCATTTGACTATCTATCGTAGTTATAGTTTATAGGGTCACTATTAACCTATTAGTTTTCATGGGCTGACTAATAACCTGTTTAAAGCTTATGGACTATCTGCCTGGTCTCATAGTTTTCATGGGATCACTAAGAACCTATTGGCCCCTGCCAATAACTTCATTCAATTATTTCAAGGGTTCTCCCTAAACCTATTGGTATATCTAATAACTTCCCTCATATCATAGTTTTCATAGGTTGACTATGAGCTTATTAACTTCTGTCATAACTTAATCCGGATATAGTTTTCATGGGTTCACTACAAACCGGTTGGCCCCTACCAATAACTCTCTTTAATCATAGTTTTCGTGGGTTCACTATGAACCTGTCTAAATTGATAACTTCTTAATTAGTCTTTAGGCATCCTATATTCTAGTCTACCTGACCTCCTGGATGCAACTCTATTCATTCAGGAGTTGCTAAATTTATATTCACTATTGGGTCAACCTAACTGGTTGTTCTGCCCTTTCTCCCCAAAACACAGTTATGAGTCCATTTTACAGTGAATATGTATATTAGAAGAAGGAAACATAATAACATAATAACACCAACATCTATGGTTTAATATCTTTGAAATCAATGGTTAATCCCTTTAACCTATTAATTTATCAAGGAAAGCTTCTATAAAAACTCCAAATTTAAAGCTATTTAAAAGCTCTTTTATAGTTCCATGGGTCTTACCTTTAAAAATTAAGATTGGGTTCTTTGCTTTGAAAACTAAGGCTTTCGAAACCTTAGACCTTTACTTTCGAAACCATTGGAAAACCTCTTTTGAAAGCATTCAAATCTTCATTTCAAAACACTAAGCATATGCCTTTCGAAACACCCAAAACATATGACTTTCGAAACCATCAAAACATACCTTAAGAAAGTATTAAAGCACCACTTGCTTATTTATAAAAGCATAGCTGCAAAACCAATTGAAAGTACCCCTTTCGAAACCATTGAAAGTACCCCTTTCGAAACCGTTGAAAGTACCTCTTTCGAAACCATTGGGTTTATTCTTAAAAATATCTTTTGGGTCAAAGTGAATATAAACAAAAGTACCCCTTTCGAAAACATTAACCTTTAAGTAAAAGTGATTAGGGAAAACTGATGGCTTCGGAACCATCCTTTCGAAAGCATTAATCATTTAAATAAAACATTTGGAAGGATAGCTTCGAAATCCCTTTCGAAGCCATTGCCTTCGAAACCTTTATGTGGCTACTGGAGCCCTTTCGAAAACATTGGGAAGTGGCATATTACATTTATAATATAAAAACTACCTTTCGAACTCGTTGATGACTTCAATCCATTCGAAAAGCATGGAGACGGCAGCATGGTTTCGACTGGCTTCAAACTACCCTTTCGAAAGCATTGATTTAAAAACAAGGTAACTCATTTGAAAGCTACTTTTTTTACAAAAAGGCGGCAACCTCTTCGAAAGCTATATAAAACCCTTTTCGAAAGCATTCTTTTAAAACAAGGAAAGCGGCATTTCTTTGTAAAACAAAAACGAATGCTTCGACCCCTTCGAAAGCTTGGTTTCGACTCCATACCCACCGCCTTTCTCCAATCCACTACATACCAAAGGATTGATACCTTGTGTATTGATTTTGACTTGGTTAGGGCACTAAGTATAGGGTCGAAAGGTAGCTACTGGAAGTGATGAAACAAAGAACTTATGCAAAACTGTTTTGATTGCCTTTTTAAGTAATAATTTTCAACTAACTTGCCTATTTGTAAAAATATGATTGGTTGCCATAATCTTTATCAAAATCCTTTCTAAAGACTGCCGGATTATTTTAGAAATTAATTAAAGGCAATTAACAAAGAAGCCCTTCCCTTAAGCAAAATAATTTAGATATTTAAGTCCTTCAACTAACTTAGTTAAATTTCCATAATAAATTACTTAGGAAAAATCCCCAAAAATCATCAAAATTCACTTTTAATATGTTATCTAACATATATTAATTTCGGACCCAAAATCCTTTATATAATAACCGAAATAAATTTTTAAACCTAATTATTCATATTCTCCTTTGAAAATTCATAATAAATTATCCATAGCTTGGATAATTACGAAAAATTAAACTCATCTCCAAACTAATGTTTTACATAACATATTTAATCCTCATGTCATTCGAAACCCATTATAAATTATTTTAGCCTTAAAATCAAATAAAACATTTATCAAACAAACTTGTTTGATTATAACATATCATGTAATCCAAGCATATCATCATCAAAAATCTTCATAATGGATTAAACATAAATCTGAAATCTAATGCTCTTTTAAAATGAAAATAGAGATGGTTTTGGTTATTATTCACCTTGATTAGGATAAGGAACTTGAGATTTGATCTTAGATTAATTCCCCTTGCTTGATTGCTTATCTTTAATTGATTTTCCCCATTTTCCAACTCTAGGTTATGGCTGGCATATTGTTCTTTGATTTACGTTTTTGAGTTTTGAAAAATGAACGTGCAAAGAAATGGAAACGATATTTTTAGGGTAAAAGGGATTATGGGTGCGGCTATTACCCATAATGCCCTTGTTTTATTCTCTTATTAATTATCTAATAAACCATTTCCACAAACTCGTTCTTTATGTTTATTAAGCATGGCCTCTAATAATATTTTCAAATCTCAGTCCCCTTATCTCTCTAATATTTACATTATTCTATTTAATTTATCTAATTAAATCTCCTGAATAATGTTATTAAAAATTAGGGGTGTTACAGACTCCCCTCCTTTATGAATTTCGTCCTCGAAATCCAGTAAGGACTAAGTACTAAAATAGAAATCATCTGTAACAGCGCCTAACTACCATACTAGCCCGCCTTACTAGCAACAGTCTATATAAAGCAAATATAGAACATATCCTCACAGCAGATGAGGATATGTATCTCTAATCCTGTCTTCTTTCTCCCAAGTACAGTCCTTCTCGTTGTCGTTCCACTAAACTTTCACCAACTTGACTGTCTTGTTCCTTAACCTTTTCTCATCTCTCGCTACAACCCAAACTGGTTGCCTAACAAAAGTCAAATTCGGTTCTACTATCAACTCTTCCAACCCTGTCATAGGAATAGTAGTCTCTAGATCATGCATATACTTGCGAAGATAAGACACATGGAATACATTATGGACACCTGCCATACTGCTCGACAACTCTACTTTGTATGCGAGCTTTTCGATTCTCTCTATAACTTGGAACAGACCAACATATCTCGGCGCCAGTTTCCCTGACTTTCCAAATCGTATCACACACTTCATCGATGATACCTTAATGAAAACCCTATCTCCAACTGAGAATTCTAGGTCTTTACACCTCTTATCTGCGTAACTCTTCTATCTGGACTGAGCTTCCTTTATCCTTTCTCGGATCAACTCAATCTTCTCTGTCACCTCTCTAACTAGATCTGGAACCAAGACTAATCTGTCTCCAGTTTCTAACCAACATGCTGGTGATTTACATGGCCTTCCATACAAAGCTTCAAAAGGCGTCATTCCTATACTAGTCTAATAACTGTTATTATAGGAAAACTCAACCAAATGTAGGTGATCTTCCCAAGGTCCACCAAAGTCCAATACATAGCTCTTAACAAATCCTTGAGTACCTTATTGACTCTCTCTGTCTACCCATTAATCTGAGAGTGATACGCGGTACTCATTTTAAGCTTGGTACCTAATACATCCTATAGACTCTTCCAGAATTCGCTAGTAAACAAAGCGTATCTGTCACTGACTATACTACTAGGAATTCCATGCAGTCTAACTATGTTCTTCATGAATAACTTAGTTAAAATAGGTGCCGTTCTGGATGACCAAACTGGAATGAAATGGGCACTGTTGGTCAACTTGTCCACTATGACCCATATACTTTCATTTCCACTATTCGACCTTGTTAACCCGTCTATAAAATCCATGGATATCGAATTCCATTTCCAAACTCGGCTTCTGATGTTCCGCCTTCAGTTGTTGATAGTTTACACACTGTCTAACCCACAAGCCAACATCCTTCTTCATATCTTGATACATCTTGGTCCCTTAAGGATGAATCGTAAATTTGGATCGATGACATTTCCCAAGAACTTCTTTCTTCAAGTTCTCAACATTCGAAACACACAATCGTCCCTTCTTTCTCAACCATCCCTTCTGGTCAAGAATAAAATCTCTTAGATCATCGATCTCCGACCCAACCTTAAGCCTTCTAAGCCTCTCGGATAATACCGGATCCTCTTTCTATTTAGAAGAAATCCTTTCGATCAACACTGGTCGAACTTCTAAACAGGACAACATAGTGGTACTCTGACTAGAACTAGCAGTTGATCTTAACTGCACACTACAAGTAGTCAAGGCTTCTAAATCTTTCCATTCTGTCAACATAGCTAACACCACATTTTGATGTCTTCTGGTAAGAGCATCTGCTACTTTATTTCCTTTCCCAAGTGTATACTCTATACCAAAATCATAAGTAGCTAAGAACTCCAACCACCTTTGCTGTCTCATATTCAACTCTTTTTGAGAGAATAAATATCTTAAGGACTTATGATCTGTATATAGCTCAAATCTCTCTCCTAAGAGATAATATCTCCAAATCTACAATTCGAAGATCACTACAGCCAACTCCAAATCATGAGTAGGATATCTTACTTCATGTGGTCTAAGCTGTCGTGAAGCGTAGGCAATGACTTTACCCTTCTACATCAATACAACTCCGAATCCAGTCCCACATGCATCGGTATACACTACCAACCCTTGGTTTTTGTCTGGAACTACTAACATAGGTGCATTGGTCAATAAATTCTTTAACTTAAGGAATTCTTCCTCACATTTGTCGGACTATACAAACTTTATAGCCTTCCTGGTTAACTTAGTCAAAGGTGCTGCTATCCACAAGAAGTCCTTGATGAATCTTCGGTAATAGCCAACAAGTCCAAGAAAACTTCTAATCTCAATCATCGTCTCCGGTCTCTTCCAATTATTAACAACTTCGATCTTATCTGGATCGACTGACAAGCCTTTCTCTTAAACCACTTGACCAAGAAACTTAACCTCTTTCTTCCAAAAATGACACTTTGAAAACTTCGCTTTTAGCTGATGCTGGCTCAGCGTATCAAGCACTACTTGAAGATGATCTTCATGCTCTCCTTCATCCTTAGAGTATAATAAAATGTCATCTATAAACACTAACACGAACCTATCCAAGTACTCTCGAGAAACCCGGTTCATCAGTTCCACAAAGAAAGCTGGTGCATTCGTTAACCCGAATATCATTACTAACCACATGTACGAACCAAACCTAGTCCGAAACGCTGTCAACGGAATACTGTCCTCTGCTACTCTTAAATGATGGAAACATGTTGCCAAATCCAATTGGGAAAATACTCTGGCTCTACACAACTGATCAAATAGATCGTTTATTCTCAGCAAATGATACTTATTCTTAATCATCTTCTCATTCAACCAACGATAGTCGATACACATCCTTAACGACCCATCTGGTTTCTTCACGAACACCGCGGCCGCACTCCAAGGTGAACTGCTTGGTCTAATAAAATTCCTCCCTTCTAAATCCATTAGCTGCACCTTCAATTCCTTCATCTCGGTCGGTGTTATCCTGCTAGGTGGTCTACTAACAGGTCCAGCTCCTGGTACAAGATCTATCCGAAACTCAACACTTGTTTCGGTGGTAGTTCTATAACTGGCTCAAAAACATCTGTGAAATCTCTTGCTATCCGAACCTTTTCTTCCAATTCCATAGCAATTAACAAAGCACGAGCACTCTGGTCAGAATTCTCCACTGAGAACATGATTTGGTTATGACTATCAGGGTGTCTCAACGATATTTCCCTATCTTGGCAAAATATTCTAGCCTCATATCTACCCAACCAATCCATACCCAAAATGATCCTGAAATCTACGAAATCAAAAACTTACAGACTGCATGCAAACTTATGACCTAACAAATCAAGTTCTAACTGGTCACATCTCATCCCTAGAGTTGCATACCCTCCTATCTGATTCGCAACCCTTAAGGAAGTAATAAGGTATGCGGGTTCTAAGCATAACCTATCAACCAAGCCCTGAGATATAAATGAATCTGATGCACTGGTATCAAATAGTACCCTAGCTGGTATACTCTGAATCAAAAGCATACCTTCCATCACATCCTTTCCTTTCTCAACAATAGTTGGCCTAGCTGATGATGGTCCGACAGCAAAGACTTTTCCCTTGTCCGCCCCGACTAGTTCTAGACACTGATTCTTGTAATGCCCAACATGGTCACAGTTAAAACACTTCACACTCTTCTTATCTGCGGCCTTCTTCCCCTTGCCAATTCTACACTCATGAGCATAACGACCTTTCTTATCGCACTTGAAACAGACTAGATCAGCCTTTGCCTTCTTGGCAGCCTCTCCCTTCTGGGTTCCCTTCTTCTAAAAGAACTTCCTCTTCTTCCCCTGAGAACCCTAGGTTTCAACTGGCTTTTCCTTCCCACAAATAGCAATCATTTCCTCATGTCGGATTGCCAACACCACAATGACATTACTAGGATCACAGAGATGTGGCAGGGTCGCCCTAGCAATCTCGGGCCTCAATCCCCGAATAAACTTCTCATTCCTCTTGATGACGTTGTCAATGGTAGCATACCCATATCGTGATAACTCATCAAACTTAGTGGCATGCTTAGTTATCGTCATTTATCCCTGTACCAAATCCATAAACTTTCTCGAAAATGCTGACTTAGCAACTTCAAATAAAAACCACTTACCAAATCACCTTCAAAATTCTGCCCAAGTCAATTCTTCCTTAAGTACTACGGCAGTAACACTATTCCACCAATGAAGCACTACTCCCTGCAACTGCCTAGAGTCTAGTCTCCTCTTATACTCAACATTCAGCCCCAAGTCAGTGAAGATTCTCTCACAATGCAACAGCTAATTCTCAACTTCTATGGCATCCTCAGTACCCAAAAATGACTTCCCGCCAAGGCTGGTGTAATGTCTTCTCAACTTAGCATAGTTATCCCAATTAGAGCCACGAGATTGGCTCCTCTAATATGCCTGGCTACTCCACCGATGCTCCTACTTGCATCAGATTGACGAAGAACAGATACATCATCCCCATATCTACTAGCAGATTTCCAGAACCTACATTGACATCTGCATTTTGATTAGCATTTGCTTGTCGACCCGGGTTCCTCCTGGTATTAGGTCGAACGTTTCCATTAGTTGTGGTGCTTCCTCCACCAAGATTTCCTCTTATGTTTCCTACCTCCATATCTTCCTTTCTCGTAAATCTGCATACGAGCCTTAATAAGATACAGAAGAATGGTCTAAAAGAGAGGGGAATACGTACTTATATATATATATAATACAAGTACGTTACTATAGCGTTAACCCAACCCCGATCTTATTATCTGGTTCATTGGATTATGTTTTGAAAAACCTTTTAGGCTTAAATTTCTTTTAAGTTTTCATAAAACTATGCTCAGACACCAACTTGTAACATCCTCCACTTGGAGGCCCAAAACTAACAGCTACGGATGATGCAGTCTTCCATAGTTATCTGCAGTCATCCATAGTTATTAATCCTCGGTGACCAAATAAGGTAATTGTAACGACCCAGAATTTTTGATAATTAAAATTCGAATATTTAATTGATTTTAAATATAAATAAATGAATTTAATAAGTCGAATAATTTATTTTTCGAATATTGGATTTAATTTGATAATTAAATCGATAAATTAATAATTGAAATTCCAGAGATAATTGAAAATCGAGTTTAAAATGATTGAAAATGATTTGGGAAATTTTATTTAATCATACTGGAGTTATAGAAATATTTTTGAACTCTTAAAATTGAATTTGGAGTTAATCTGTGAAGATTGAATATTTTAATATTTAATTATCGACTGTAAAAATAGCCAATTTTCGGACAGTCTCAGAATTGAACGAGACCAGTTCCATTGGATCCGTAATAGTTAGTTATTATCGGATTTCAATTTTCGTAGCAATCGAAATTATCGTTTGACCGTGGCAGCTCCAAACGCATCGAAATTGTTTTGATATTAATTCGACGAGTTAAAATAGTCATTTTTCAAACAGTGTCGGATTTCGACGAAACCAGTTTCATCGGATCCGTAATGTGATATTATTGTAAGATTTCAAATTTCGTAATTTTTGGATTTACCATTTGTCCGGTACGAATTAAAACGCCTCGAAATCGATTTAAATCGGTTTAATTTAAATTGATCGTTTAATTTCATATCTCGCACAGACGATCGAATTAGCTTCTGAAACCTGTTCCATTGTGTCCGGAACGCGGGGTAAACCCCAGGAACGCTAGTCACCGCGTGTAAATCGGAGTTTGGAAATTCTGAAGTGAATAGTGTTTTCGTTGAAATTCTATAAAAGGGAACCTCATCACCCAAGGCAATTGCAAAACCCTAGCTAAAACGTGCAGCCGCCACTATTGTTCTGAACGGCCAGAAAGCTCCCCTCTTCCTCCTCAAAATCCTTCAAATCCGTGAATCAATTCGTTAAACTTCCTAAACGAAAGTTGGAGACCTATGCGAGCTCTACATGCTGAACGGTGGAGATCGTTTATGGATAAGCAAATTGACGGCAATTTGGCCTCGAAGGGCACGCATTCACTAGCGTTTTTCTCGACGATGGTGGCTGCTGGTGATGCCGCACTTGGGCCGTGTGTCGAGGCAGGGGAGGCGCACGTAGCAACATCATCTGATCGGCCGGGAGGTGCTTGTTTTAGGTTGCGTGATTAGGGTTGAAGGGCGGCGTGGGTTCTTTCGTGACCTGGAAGAAACGAACGGAAGAGAAGAAGGCTTCAACGGCCACGATTTTGCAGAAAGAAAGGAACAGTCCAGATGTAAATAGGTTAAATTTGAAAAAAAAGAAAATTGTAATTATTAATTATATTTAAATTTGTATAAACTTTAAACTGCGATATCTCTTTCGTACGAGGTCAGAAAATTACGAAACCAGAAGCATTGGAATCGCAGCGACGCGCTCTACGCTGCAGCGCAGATCTGGGCGTGTTTGGAATCAGTGAAATTTTTGAGTAAAATTAAACGGCCGTTTAATTTTATTCGAAAATAAACGCTGAAATCAGAATTAAAATCACGGTGAGATCTTCTCACTCAAATTGAATGTGGAATTTTTGCAGTTATTGATTGTGTTGATTGCTATTGAATGTGATATTAGATATTATAGGATATATCTATATATATATATAGCAGTATATACATATTGGCATATGTATATATTGGATTGATTGATTTCCCGCCTCGTATAGCGGATGAGACCCTATTGCGCCGTTAGTAAGCGGATTTTATAAAACCTATATACCGCGATAATTCCGTACTGGAGCGGAATTGGTATTGTGCTAACATCTGTGGATGCAGGGAAACAGGTTGGAGGGATCCGACTGGATTCCTCACCGTATTGATTATTTACAGATATTTAGATATATTCTGTTATCATATGATGATATATGATATTTGACTGTTGTGATGGACTGATTGGTGTTGTTGCATCATCGGATTCAGTTTGGAAATGTAAAAATAACGACTTTTACTTTAAAAGGGTTTTTAAAGTGATTTTTGAAAATATACGTTTTATGGAATTTTTGAATCGATTTATAAACGTAAAATTTTAAAGTTATAAAAGTTATAATTTTTAGTGAAATATAGCCGAAGTGTCGTTTTTGAAATAAAAGTCGATTTATTTATAAAATGGTTTAAGTTGGGATTTTTGAATAACTATAAACGATTTGTATAGAAAGATTTATAAAAATTGATATTTTTGTAAATCAAAATATTGGACTTATAAAACGAATTTTTATAAGTGTTAGAAAGAAGTATAAATGGATTTCATAAGTGAATGAAATTAATAGATTTATAACGTGAAGTTATAAAGTAAATAGATATTGTAGAATAAAAGATTTATAAGAAATTTACTTATAAATTTGACTTTTGCACTTAGATGGGATATAAATAGAAATTGCAAAATGAAATGATTTTGTAAGTTGAAATCGTTATAAAGTACAAATGTGATTTATAAACGTTGTTTTATAAATCCGAAATCACTTATTCTTATAAGTGAATTTTTGAAGTTAATAAAAATGAGATTTATAAACCGGAGTTGTTATAGAAAATAGAAAATGGAATTTATAAACGTTGTTTTATAAATTCGGAAACCAATCGATTGAATTTGATAAATTAAATATAGAAGATTATCAAAGGAGATATATTCGCGATTTGGATAGCGAATTATTATCGAAATAAAACGTGAAGAAAATAGTGAAATGTAAATAGTAAAGTATATTCACGATTTTGGATAGTGAATATATATTGTTAAGTAAAATGAACTTGTTTTGGGAAAGCGATAATATAAAATGAAGTAATTGTTTTAAAAGATGTTTTAAAACGTGTTAAGTATCGAAATCATAGATTTCAACATTTATTGTTGAAATAGACGTTTTCGAGACAATAAGGAAATGATGGACTATAACACTGTTGTTATAGTAAATGATTTCCGAAAGGAAATGTTTTTAATGTAGTATTGGGATTTATATATCTATCTAAATTCGAATCCCTATACTAGTGATTTTGAGTCGTCGTAACGATGTTTTATGTAACATTCGTTTTGACTCAAATAAATGTGTTTAAAGAGAATGATTTCCTTAAAGATTGAATATATACTTAATATTGATTTAAGTATATCGAATATTTTCAAACGTTGAAAATAAATGATTTGTGAAACACTTATTTTTAAATAAGTGTGGAAATGTTTTTTTCCAATATGAAATGAACTGTTTTGAGATTTTATCTTCAAAGATAAAATGAAATGTGGAAATTGATTTGAAATTGTCTTCAAACGGTTAAGTGTGGAAATTTTATATCTAGTAAAGATATTTTTGAAAAATAAAATAATGTGGAAAATTATTTGGAATCTGATGATGTTGCGCATCTTTATTGATAGTTAAATAACCGGCTATCAATAATTACCTTTAGATAGGTATTTGTTGTGAATTGGATGAATTTGAATGCCACACTTATTTTTGAATAATCGCTCACTATTCGGGTTAGCCGGGAAAGGACCATGGGGTCGTATAACCCATTCCGAATACGTGATACGTCGTTATGAATCGCATTTGCTGACCGGTGTTGAAGACCGGATATTTTTGAAAACGGAAGGATTACCGTCGAGTTACTCTACATCGGTTGATCTCCGATTTAGAGGTTTTATCACCCTTAGTGACGGGAAGTCCCGACGTGATTGAAAATTATCCGGATGTGCAAGGGCTTCGTGAGAAGTGCCTTCGGTTCTGTTCGATCCCGGAACAGACTTGTATGGATTGTGTGTCTGACGTTACAATTTGAGATATAAAGCTGATTTCTTTCAAATACATATCTGTTGGTGGCGGAGAATTTATTCTCTTAGCTTAACACCCTTCTCTGAGACGCACGAGCTCAGAGGTTATGTAGTTGAAATTTATCAGCGATATATCCCAATTTGGTAACGTGGCATACTGAGTGTTGCTGTGAAATGATCAGTGTTTGATCATTTGCGATATGATCATTTGTTTGATCTTATATCTTTGTGATCATAGGTTGATCATTTTGTTTGACCCGAAGCAGGGCTTTGTAGAAAGCGTAGCTTTGTGGACGAGACTTCGTCGAGCCTCACACCCCGGAAATGGTCGAAACAGGAATGTTGCGGCAAGGTTATGAGGGTCGCGCCCTTTAGGGTATGTCATTTCCTTCTGGAAAGGGGTGGTATCATGGTATGGAGCCCAGATACTTACTCATGTGGATACACTTTCTTTATGATGTGTGATGTTGGATATCGAGCGCTCGGATAAAGGTCCCAAAGGACCGGGTGATGACATATTCGTGAGTTACCTGTTACAGGGGTAACCCGGCCTTGTTTGGCAGAGAGCAGTTTGTCTCTCGGGACGTCCAGCCAGAGGCGATCCCATTCGGTAGGAGGAAAGGAAGTTCCTTAGCCTGACCATTTGTTGGAAAATCCAAAGAAACAATACGAGCCTTTACGATTGCAATTGTATTACCTGCTATGGAATGTGGCGGTAACCTGCTATTGAACATAGTAGCTATAGTAGGCATACGATACTGGTCGTATGTTGGCTAAGATTAATATTATACTTTCGAAATGTTTTCTACACTAGACATTAATAATAATATCCAATGATTTGCGTAGTAAGCATCTTTGACTATCATAAGAAGAAATCTCCTCCAATTCTGCGTTTGCATTGTGTGTGTGGTGGGAGGTCTTATGGTAGTTTCATTTTCCAAAAGCATTGCGAATCTGTTTTATTTTCTTTGTGAAAATAACTGTTTTACGATCTCACACCAGTCACCATGACTGACTCGGAGTTTATTGTTTCCCTTCTAAACTCTGGGTGCCCACAAATTTTCCACACGGGCAGTCTAGAGTTATATTATCAGGATATTCTGGATATTCTGGAGCTTTGGAAGCAAGCTGGATGGCGAGACGTAGTATTTGTATCTGATATATTTATTCCGCTGTGTATTCTGTATGAGGACAAGTTATATAACTGTCCATTGATGTGATGTATTGTATTGAGTTGTATATTGACTCTGATGATTGATGTATGTATAAACTAATATAGTTCTTTGTTTTAAAAGACTAGTAATTATCTATTGTATATTGTTCCGCTGCGACATGTGAGATTCTGATATTGTTTCTGTTTCTGATGTTGTTCTTTTGTTTCTTCTTTCTCTTTTCTTCTATCTTTTCTTCTACCTCTTCTTTTAAAAACCCTAATGGTTCGGTTTTTCGTTCACCTTGAGTAAATAGATGGAGATTAGTGTCTATTCAAGGGGTACGGAAAAGCGGGTTATTACAGTAATGTTAGGTACATTGATATAATAGAAACACATGTGGAAAAAATTTAAAATCATTAAACAACTTTCACATTCCATTTCAAAACATTTCAAAGAGAACCACGTTCAAAGAAAATATAATTATTACAACGTACGCCAAGAGCTACATATGAAGATGCCCCCTAGATGATCAGAGTATATATATATATATATATATATATGCAATTAAACAACTTTGCCTTCACATCAAAACATAGCGGAATCAAAATAGAAAAGTACTCCTACTAGCTAGCTTGCTCGTGCACGTCTTCGGAAGCTTATTCGTCAAGAGAGAACCTGAAAACCTCAACTCTCAAACTACTCAAAATTAATTGAGCACTCGAGATTTTAAGGGGAAAACATAAACTTCAAGTAAGACATAAAGCCTGGTATGAGTAATAACCTACAATCTCAAACCATTTAGATAACTAGTGAGACTACGTCGCTTAACGGAACGGGTTTTCCCCTCACTAGTATCTTCTAAAAAATTTTAAGAACCATATACTGTGCTCCTGCATCCACAATGGTTAAAACATAGAAATTTAAAATATTATAATGATATGGAAAGAAGTAAATTATTCTCAATTTCCCACCCCCATTCATTTGACTATCTATCTCGGTTATATTTTATAGGGTCACTATTAACCTATTAGTTTTCATGGGCTGACTAATAACCTGTTTAAAGCTTATGGACTGTCTGTCCGTTCTCATAGTTTTCATGGGATCACTAAGAACCTATTGGCCCCGCCAATAACTTCACTCAATTATTTCATGGGTTCTCCCAGAACCTATTGGTATCTCCAATAACTTCCCTTATATCATAGTTTTCATGGTTTGACTATGAACCTATTGACTTCCGTCAATAACTTAATCCAGATATAGTTTTCATGGGTTCACTACAAACTTGTTGGCCCCTGCCAATAAATCCCTTTAATCATAGTTTTCATGGGTTCACTATGGACCTGTCTAAACTGACAACTTCTTAATTAGTCTTTGGGCATCTTATATTCTGGTCTACCTGACCTCCTGGATGCAACTCTATTCATTCAGGAGTTACTTAATTTATATTCACTACTGGGTCAACCTAACTGGTTATTCTGCCCTTTCTCCCCAAAATACTGTTATGGGTCCATTTTATAGTGAATATGTATATTAGAAGAAGCAAACATAATAACATAATAACACCAACATCTATGGTTTAATATCCTTGAAATCATTTTCATATGAAACATGGTTAATCCCTTTAACCTATTACTTTATCAAGGAAAGCTTTTTCAAAAACTCCAATTTTAAAAGCAATTTAAAAGCTCTTTTATAGTGCCATGGGTTTTACCTTTAAAAATTAAGATTGGGTTCTTTGTTTTGAAAACTTAGGCTGTCGAAACCTTAGACCTTTACTTTAAAACCATTGGAAAACCTCCTTCGGAAGCATTCAAATCTTCTTTTCAAAACATTAAACATGTGCCTTTCGAAACACTCAAAACATATGGCTTTCGAAACCATCAAAACATACCTTTCGAAAGTATTAAAGCATCACTTGCTTATTTATAAAAGCATAGCTTCGAAACCAATTGAAAGTACCTTTTCGAAACTGTTGAAAGTACCCATTTCGAAACTATTGAAAGTACCCTTTCAAAACTATTGGGTTTATTCTCAAAAATATTTACTTTTGGGTCAAAGTAAATATAAACGAAAGTACCCCTTTCGAAACCATTAACCTTTAAGTAAAAGTGATTGGGGAAAACTGATGGCTTCAGAACCATCCTTTCGAAAGCATTAGTCATTTAAGTAAAATATTTGGAAGGATAGCTTCGAAACCCCTTTCGAAGCTATTGCCTTCGAAACCTTTATGTGGCTACTGGAGCCCTTTCAAAAACATTGGGAAGTGGCTTATAACATTTATAAAACAAAAACTACCTTTCGAACTCGTTGATGAATTCAATCCATTCGAAAGGCATGGAGACGGCAGCATGGTTTCGACTGGGTTCAAACTACCCTTTTGAAAGCATTGATTTAAAAACAAGGTAACTCATTAAAAAGCTACTCTTTTTACAAAAAGGCGGCAACCTCTTCGAAAGCTATATAAAACCCTTCTGAAAGCATTCTTTTAAAACAAGGCAAGTGGCATTTCTTTGTAAAGCAAATATGAAGGCTTCGACCCCTTCGAAAGCTTGGTTTCGACTCCATACCTACCGCTTTTCTCCAATCCACTATGTACCAAAGCCTTAATACCTTGTGTATTGGTTTCGACTTGGCTGAACAGAAGTATAGGGTTGAAAGGTAGCTACTGGAAGTGGCGAAACAAAGAACTTATGCAAAACTGATTTGATTTCCTTTTTGAGTAATACTTTTCAACTAACTTGCCTATTTGTAAAAATATGATTGGTTGCCATAATCTTTATCAAAATCCTTTCTGAAAGACTGCCGAATTGTTTCAAAAATTAATTAAAGGCAATTAACAAAGAAGCCCTTCCCTTAAGCAAAACAATTTAGACATTTAAGTCCTTCAACTAATTTAATTAAATTTCCATAGTAAATTACTTAGGAAAAATCCCCAAAAATCATCAAAATTCACTTTTAATATGTTATCTAACATATATTAATTTCGACCCAAAATCCTTTATATAATAACCGAAATAAATTTTTAAACCTAATTATTCATATTTTCCTTTAAAAATTCATAATAAATTATTCATAGCTTGGATAATTACGAAAAATTAAACTCATCTCCAAAATAATGTTTTACATAACATATTTAATCCTCATGGCACTCGAACCCAATATAAATGATTTTAGCCTTAAAATAAAATAAAACATTTATCAAACAAACTTGTTTGATTATAACATATCATGTAATCCAAGCATATCATCATCAAAAATCATCATAATGGATTTAAACATAAATCTCAAATCTAATGCTCTTTTAAAACGAAAATAGAATTGGTTTTGATAATTATTCACCTTGATTAGGATAAGGAAATTGAGACTTGATCTTTGATTAATTCCTCTTGCTTGATTGCTTATCTTTAATTGATTTTCCCCTTTTTCCATCCCTAGGCTATGGCCGGCTTGCTATTCTTTGATTTACGTTTTTGAGTTTTGAAAAATGAACGTGCAAAGAAATGGAAACGAGATTTTAAGGGTAAAGGGGATTATGCATGCGGCTATTACCCATAATGCCCTTATTTTATTCTCTTATTAATTATCTAACAAACCATTTCCATAAACTCATTCTTTATGTTTATTTAAGCACGGCCTCTATTTAAATTTTCAAATCCCAATCCCCTTATCTCTCTAATATTTACATTATTCTATTTAATTTATCTAATTAAATCTGTTGAATAATGTTATTAAAATTTTAGGATGTTACAATGTGCTATAAGTGTTTGTGAATTCCTAAGGTCCATTGCCTATGGGTTCATGTCTAATACACACCTACACTACAACATGGGTAGGCCACTACAAGGATTAAACTACGGATCAAATCTCATGACTAATGATTGACCACCGCTACTAGAGCCACCCAATAAGAAAACACCACCCGTAGGCTATTATGGAAAATGCTTTTCCATAAATACCCATAACCCATAACTATGCCTGGAGAGGGAGAACCCGAGATACTCACTCGTCGGTGTGTCTCATCGTCTGCACCCGTCTTCACCTCTCAATCGTAGTGCAATGCCTCTTATCGTACTGCACCAGTGTCCAATTATATCATGTAGCGTCAGAACCATGCATACAAGAACTCCCTTTAGTACCGGGTCGTTTCTTTACCGATACTGCCACCTATTGTGTTGCGCTAGGCCTAACTGTCCATATAGAATCCCCCGTTAGCACCGGGTTCACTCATTGGCATTCATTAGTGTTGTGCATCCACTACAGAACCTCCCTATTAGTGCCTATATTATGAAAATACCTCTCCCCTAGTCGATCATTCGACTCTCAATTGGGTAAACAATATTTTACCCAACTCCGAAATGACCTAGCGTCCTCTAATAAGGAACTAGCTTCCCCATTATCTATAGCATATACATTTAACCATAAAATAGGCTCAAATAAGCAATTAACATTTATAATTTTTATCTTAAATTATATTATTTTTATTTCTAACCTAGGCCTTAGTCCTAGGTTCAGACTCTGCATTTTACTTATCGATCGATCAAACGCTACTAGTCGACCGTTGGGGATCAATGGTCGACTGGTCATAGGCTAAAATTAGGGTTTATGGGATTTTTAATGTCGATTATTGATTTGTGTCTAATTCCCGTCGATTGTGGTTTTATGGTGAAGCCTAACGCTAATTTGACCAATCCATGTTTTCAATTTCAATATCTACTTCATTTTAGGGTTTACAAATTTGGGGTTTACTGATTTTAGGGTTTATAGTTTAAATAGAAAGAGGGTGTGCAGGTATCAATGTAGGTTTAGCAATTTACAATGATTTCAATTCTAGCCTATATTGTAAGTTTCAAATTAAGATTTGACAATTTTAATTATAAATTTACTAACATCCTAAATCAAGTAGAATAGATTAAACCTAACTGTAATAATCATCCAATCAAAATTATTCTCGCTCACCTCAAGCCTAATCTCTTCCTATTTGCTTTGCTTGAGAATCGACCCTTCATATTCTAGCTTCGCTTGCTCCGTCTAGAACCAATTGCTTATGCTCTTCTATGTTGATTTTATTTTGATTTTTGAAGAATTTTAGGTTTAGAGGAGAGGTAAGAATTGGGAAGAGTTTCATTACAATGAACTGTTATGTTCATTTGGGGGTTAGGTTAGGCTTGAATTTATAGGGTTTGGAAAATAACTTAAGCTATTGGATTTATGCTGGTGAATCTTTACTGTGATCACGCACACTCATCTAAAACTAGGCTACAAAGCAATGCATCTGGACCGTCCAAACACATCACAGAAGTCTCAATTTTACACTGGCAATGGTCGACCGTCCCATCCTCTAGGTTGACCGCTATTAGTCGACCATCAACCCTCCTGGGTTGAACGGTTGCTATGTTAACTTATGTATTTTTATTTTTAAGTTTTTATATTTTCCATTCTTCCAACGCCCGTAACTTTTCCGTATTAACTCTGGTATCGAAGTGTTGTAAATGAAAATCGTCCAGAAAATCGCTACGAACGCAATGGTTCAAATTTTTTAACAAATTCGTACATTTGTGAAAAAATTTCTTTTCAGTCTTGTTTTATTAAATTTAATTTTCTTATTAATTTTTTGTTAAATTTTTGGGGTGTTACAATGTTATTATTATCATTGTTGCTTATCATATCCCAGCTACATTAAACTTGCTCTTGAATACACATTCGCAGTTGAGGGATCATATCCCTTCAGGTATAACTATCAAAATCATATATAATGTACTTGGAATCCACTTTGGATTTGCGCATCGTACCATACCGTGGAGTCAGTACTCTTAATGTAATAATTTAGATCTGAGGATTATCTTTTGCGAATTGATAAGAAACTCATACTTTCTCTTCAATATACGAAAATATTTATTAGACATTCTAATACGTTGTGTTTATTTAAGTTTGATTAATTTTAATTCATCCCTCGTAGTTAGTTTTATCCTTCACTGCGAAGTTGGTATTTCATGAAACAACAATCGTTTCTAAGTGTAATAAAATAGATATTCATAAGAACTTTATGGATTGCCTTATATATAATGATTTGGCTATAGTTTACAATACTTAAGTTCAAAACATGAATTGGTCATCCAATGACAGTCGTTCCCATACTCATTTGAGGTGATTCATACAAGATTCCTCACGAACAATTATTACGTATAGTCTTTCGACTCGCACAACCTGCTCTGATACCTTTGTGTCTTTTGGTCTAGTGTCCATTTTGAATATTCAGTTTGAGGCTTTATGTACTCTATTTGGGTAATGTTCCAAATATCCAAGCCATTATACTGCAAATAACATTTCATCCTACAAGCCCAATATGCATAACTACTGCCATCAAATAGAGGGGGTCTAGTGGTAGATTGCCCTTCTACAAAAGTGTTAAAAAATGTGTTACTAGTGTCATTAGCCATTTATATTTTTCAAAAACCAAGTTATGAGTTTTGAAAACCAAAGCTCTGATACCAAATGTTGGAAAATGGAGTGTCTACAACACAATGTTGGATCTTAGGGCTATTTAGACACTAGAAGTGGTGAAATGTGTATTAACTACTTACTTATGAATATAAAACTATAGTTACTCAAATTGCAAACATAAAGAAGTTATAAACTAAAATGCAGTAATGTTAATAACCACTGGATTTTTATACTGGTTCGGATTAACCAATCCTATATCCAGTCCTGCACTCTATCGTGCAGAATTCCACTATAATTGCGTGCTTTCCACGGGTGGCAAGAACACCTTTACAATCTTGGTTTCACGGGCTACAAGACACACCCTTTTGATTTTACAAACTATAAGAACACCTTCTCCTTATCACAGACAACAAACTATGGCAAGTAGTCGTACCTTCAATATAGATTCTTGTAGATTCGGTACAATAATCCTATAGACCTTCAATGACAATATATCTTTGAATTCTTTGAGGAATAGGATGAAATTAGAGAGAGAATGATGTGAATTCAAGTACAACTCTCTGATATTGTGTGGTTTGCAAATCCGTGAAGAATTGGAGTGAAATAGTATCGATTTGCAAGGAGATTGGAAGAGTATGCATTGGATTTCTTTTGCAAATGTTTGGAGAAGAAGGAGTAAGAGAAAATGAGAATTCTTTATGTTAAAATTGGTTTTTAGAGACCTTTATATAGTGGTTGAAGAGACATGCCTTTTGGTGAAGAGGCGGAGGGAAATGTCTCTTCATTTAAAATTTGAAATTCTGAAAAACGATTAGCATGTCGACATTCTAGGTACCCCCATGTCGACATGGGTGTGCTGCAAAATGAACAGCAACACTAATAAGTATTGCAAATTTTCAGAATTTCAAATTACCTTATATTTGTGGATTTTTGTGATTCGGTTGAGGTCAATGGTTGATGATCTTCAAGTATAATTGCCATGAGATCTTTAACAAGATATTCTAAGGTTCAACCAACTCCTCATTACTTCAAACACCTTTATCCTTCAACATTCTTCTCTAATTGGGTTTTGTTCTTCAATTGCTCTGATTAACCTTCTTCTATAATTCATGTGCTTCCATTGTATTCTTGTCCATCTCTGTAAAAGTCTCCATAATATATCTGATATGACTGCATAACTCGGAGATACGTTAGTAGTAATATTTATGTGGTTGTTGGCATCAAAATCAATACCTAGGGTATTAACAATCTCCCTCTTTTTGATGATGACAACCATATAAATATTTGAGAGATAAAAATATAATACTTCTATATTTGACTCCCCCTAACTCTATGCACTCCCCCTATCATTTTGCCTAGTATATTTATACCTTTTCTCCCCCTTTGTCATCAACAAAAAGGGCGAAAAAGAGTCGCTTAAATCACTTCTAGACAATATGTAGAGTTTGTATATAAAGGTAAATGCGTATAAATAAAACACATCAGGGGAAACCAAATCAATTCAAAACATGAAATAAACTTATAAAATAATAAGATGAGTTTTAGAGTTACCGACTTTGCCGATGCCAATAAAAAATCCTTTTCATATTTATCCAAAGTTCAATAGATTTCTTATCATATGCTTTGAGCATCCGCTATCTGGTATACATTGTTTGGTACCTGAAAAATTATAAAATATGCACACTGGTACCCTTTTTATTTTGGCGTCCATGGGGTTAAGTTTTGGGATGCCACACCCAGGAAGAGTTTGAATGTCCTTTCAAAATATAATCATTAGATGAATGAACCTTATTAATAAAATTATCAATATATTTTTCATTTTCAATATCATCCAACCTTTTTGGAACCCATAAATTAATGAACCTATTTGGAGGTTTTAACTTTAATTTCCTAGGTTTTTGTTTAAACTTGGTAGCCTTAACAAACTTAGTACTTTGAGTGCTATTTTTCTTTGATTTAGCCTTAGGGGTGTACCAAAGTCCATGTTTATTCCTAGTGTGTTTAGATGCAGATAATAATTTTTCTAGATTATCCTTCCCTTTGTTAAATTTATCAATACCAGTTTTCATTTTGTCAAAATCCTTATTATGGCTAAGAATAACATTGTTCAGAGAAGTTATTTTGTCATTCGGATCAGTGATTTATGACTTCATTGAAAGATTTTCTGATTTTAAGGATTCATTTTCACTTTTTAGTTTTTCAAAACTTCCAAGTATCAAATCCTTTTCATCATTATACCCATTAAGTCTTTCAATTTCATCTTCTAGACATTGTTTTTCTTCAATTAACCTTTCATTAAATATTTTTAATCTATCTATCTCTGCCAAACTATTGTTGTACTCTTTCCTAAGTATTTTATATCCCTGATTCATATCATTCAAAACATTAGTAATTTCTTTATTAAAACTCCATACTTGGTCATCCTTTGCCATGAAGCACATGTTGGCATTTTCTATTTCTGAATCAATATTACTTGATGATGTATCTAAATCATCCCATTTTGCATTGAATGCCTATTTCCTCTCTTTATTGAAAGTGTTTGAAAAGTACTTTGATTTCTTCAGGTTGGGACGGTCTCTTTTCAAATGACCGGGTTTATCACATTCGAAACACTTAACAACATTTCCATTTCTAGAATTATTATTGTTGGTTTTTCAAAGTTTTTTTGTTATCCAATACTTCAAGAATTTCTTGAACTTCTTGGTCATAAACTCGATATCATCATCAACAGCATCATCATCTGGTTCATCGTTGTCGATCATAGCATTGAGTGCTAGTGATTTCTTCTCATTTGCTTGATTCTCTTTTCTAATCTACAACTTTACTTCATAGGACATTAGGTTACCAATTAAATCTTCTATTTTCATAGTACTAATATCATTGGCTTCTTCGATTGCTAGAGTCTTCTGATCACATTCACTAGGAAGTGAATTCATGATCTCTCTGACTTGGTCTTCTTCAGTAATTTTCTTTCCTAATGATATTAAGGCATGTACTATATCTTGAAATCTAGAATACATATCAGAAATAGAATCATTTGGTTTCATTTGAAAGAGTTGAAACTAGTTAGTTAGCATAGATATCTTTGTTTGTTTTACTTTAATGGTGCCTTCATGTGTGACTTGCAGTGTTCTCCAAATTTCATATGCAGAATTACAAATAGACACTCGATTAAATTCATTTCCGTCTAAGGAGCAAAATAAAATGTTCATGGCCTTAGAGTTATTAAGTGCTTGTGTCTTTTGGTCTAGTGTCCAATTTAAATATTCAGTTTGAGGCTTTATGTACTCTATTTGGGTAATGTTCCAAATATCCAAACCATTAGACTGCAAATAACATTTCATCCTACAAGCCCAATATGCATAACTACTGCCATCAAATAGAGGGGGTCTAGTGGTAAATTGCCCTTCTACAAAAGTGTTAAAAAATGTGTTACAAGTGTCAATAGCCATTTATAATTTTCAAAAACCAAGTTATGAATTTTGAAAACCAATGCTCTGATACTAAATGTTGGAAACTGGAGTGTCTACAACACAATGTGGGATCTTAAGGCTATTCAAACACTAGAAGTGGTGAAATGTGTATTAACTACTTACTTTTGAATATAAAACCATATTTACTCAAATTGCAAATAGAAAGAAGTAATCAGAGAATAAGTAAGTAATAAAGTAAAATGCAATAATGTTAATAACACCCGGATTTTTATACTGGTTTGGATTAACCAATCCTACATCCAGTCCTGCACTCTATCATGCAGAATTCCACTATAATTGCTTGCTTTCCACGGGTGGCAAGAACACCTTTACAATCTTGGTTTCACGGACTACAAGACGCACCCTGTTGATTTTATAGCTACAAGAACACCTTCTCCTTATCACCAACAACAAAATATGGCAAGTAGTCGTATCTTCAATACAGATTCTTGCAGATTCGGTACAATGATCCTATAGACCTTCAATGGCAATATATTTTGAATTCTTTGAGGAATAGGATGAAATCAGAGAGAGAATGATATTAATTCAAGTACAACTCTGATATTTTGTGCTTTGCAAATTGGTGAAGAATTGGAGTGAAATAGTATCGATTTGCAAGGAGATTGGAAGAGTATGCAATGGATTTCTTTTGCAAATGTTTGGAGAAGAAGGAGTAAGAGAAAATGAGAATTCTTTATGTTAAAATTCGTTTTTAGAGACCTTTATATATTAGTTAAAGAGACATGTCTTTTGGTGAAGAGGCGGAGGGAAATGTCTCTTCATTTAAAATTTGAAATTCTGAAAAACGATTAGCATGTCGACATCCAAGGTACCCCATGTCGACATGGGTGTGCTGCAAAATGAACAGCAACACTAATAAGTGTCGCAAATGTTTAGCATTTCAAATTACCATATATTTGTGGATTTTTGTGATTCGGTTGAGGTCAATGGTTGATGATCATCAAGTATAATTGCCATGTGATCTTTAACAAGATATTCTAAGGTTCAACCAACTCCTCATCACTTCAAACACCTTTATCCTTTAGCATTCTTCTCTAATTGGGTTTTGTTCTTCAATTGCTCTGATTAACCTTCTTCTATAATTCATTTGCTTCCACTGTATTCTTGTTTATCTCTGTAAAAGTCTTCATAATATATCTGATATGACTGCATAACTCGAAGATACGTTAGTAGTAATATTTATGTGGTTGTTGTCATCAAAATCAATACTTATGATATTAACATATATGAATATGATTTGATATAGTTTATAGACTCAATTTCTTGATCTTGTCTAAAAATGATCCTATAACCCCTTGAATAGCACTTTGATCTTGATTTCAGTGAGTGAGATGAGAGATCAGAGAGTAAACAATAGAGAATTAAATCAATAAAGTTTGAATTTGATTCTGGTTGAATTTGAAAAGATTTTGAGTAGATTTTTTTTAGAATTCAAGAGAGTAAAAGAGGAGAGAAAATATGAGAAGGTAGTTAACAAAAATTCGTTTGAAAAACCCCTATATATAGAGAAACAACAGCAATGTCCATTCAAGAAGAGATATGATGAAAAAAACGGTTTCATTCAAATTTGAATTTTGAAATTCCCGGTGTATATATTGACATAAATGATGGGGATATGTCGACATATCTTTTGTATTTTTGAAAAACCATTAAATAAAATTGTTTTGAAAATGTTTAAGTTTTGTGAAATATTTTGATACTTTGCAAATCATTCAAACATAGTTTATACATGTTTTAATCATAATACATCTTAAGAGACTTTATAAAATTATTTTGAATTATTTTAATATATAAAGTATGTAAATATGAATTTATTTGTAAGTATATATAAAAAAATTATAAGTGAATATATATTTAAAATTTAAGTATCAATAAATTTCAAAATATACTTTTAAATACTGTAAACATTTATAAAGCATAAAATTAAAACTATATCAAATATAATAGATTAAAAGTATATTAAAATATAAAATGTTTAAAAACTTAATTACTCAAAATATAATAAAGTTGTTAATAAAAATAAGTCTAAAAATCATTTGAACACAATTTTAAAAGATGTTTGAAAGACCATTTTGAAAATAGGGATTCTTTAATAAAAATCATTTTTGAAAACCAGGTTGTTTGAAAATCAGTTAAAATCAGAGAATAGATTTAAAGATCTTTTTGAAAAATGGAAGAGAGATCAAAGAAGAGCTACCAGGGTTTAACAAAATAATATATGACTCTATAACTTATCTTGATATCTTGAATCTTCAAAACTCATGAGTCTTCAATCTCTAACTCTTGAATCACTATATCAGCCTCTTGAATCTTCTCTTGATAATGTACAGTCTTATTAATCAACACCTATCTAATATCCTACATTATATACTATATATATTTTGATAAAAACATTAGTGTCTATATTTTATATAATGTCATATGGTTATTGTCATCAAACCCAATGCCTAAGGTACTACAATCACTCCCTTTTGATGATGATAACCATGTTCATACAATATGATGTAACTCCCTCTGAGTTACAAAAATGCCCCCTTAATCTATCCTAATCTATGCCTGGATATTTTATATAGTTCTCCGACTTTGTCATCAACAAAAATATAACCACAACTCCCCCAAACTAAGGTACTATATGATATATAAAAGTGATATGGAAAACCAATTTTATTAGTTGATCCAATCCCTACATTCAAATCTAAATTCAAACCAAACACACAAATAAAAACCAAACATACACACGAAATCAAATCCAAATCCAAACTAATCAAACCATAGTGTGCTAATCCTAAATCCTAAGGTTTTATTTTGATAATCGGGAACTTGTGGATTGGACAGAATGGATAGTGAAGATAAAAATTCCCTTTTTCGAAGCATATTTCATCGATGCATCTAACTTCATCATCACCCTCTTTTCTTCCTCTTCTTCTTCCTCTTCTTCCTCTTTTTCATTTGTAGGATTAGGTTCATCCTCTTCAATCACTATTGGATTTGTTGGATTATCCAATAGATATTTCTGAAGATTTTGCAGAATTTGGCCATGTTTTCTTGTTCCTTCATCATTCTCAATTGAATGGCTTCCATTTCAAAAAGAAAATTGAGAGTATGCTTCAGATCACTCTCAATCTTGGTCACTTTTGCCAATGTAGAGATTTGGAGAGGTCCCGAAATGGGAGAATCAAATGAAAATGATGTGGATTCATGCCTTAGACGATTGGAATTAGTAGGATCCATTGATATTATTTTATTTGTGATGTCCAAAAAGAAGAAGACTGCAAAATGGGTTTGTTTTCGAAATAAAGTGGTTATATATAGTCATTTCAAGTTTTGAATTAAGGAAGAAAAATTGAATTCTGAAAATAACTGCATATGTCGACATATAGGAAGTAGATATGCTGACATATCTAGTATATTTTTAATGATTTGTTTTTCTTTGTAATTTTATTTTTTATGTTATTATTTTTATATTTTTTAGAAAGAACATATTCCTAACTCTCTTCTTAACT
This sequence comes from Allium fistulosum, assembly GCA_030737815.1. Classification (NCBI taxonomy): domain Eukaryota; kingdom Viridiplantae; phylum Streptophyta; class Magnoliopsida; order Asparagales; family Amaryllidaceae; genus Allium; species Allium fistulosum. The sequence goes on along the minus strand of CM060904.1, from coordinate 281,577,156 downwards.
TAATAAATGATGTTAGATTTAATGGTTTTGTTAATATATCAGCTATTTAATTTTTAGTAGTTATAAATTCGAGTGAGATTATTCCTTTATTTACATTCCCTTAGAAAGTGATGTCGTATATTTAGTTCTAGCATGATGAGTTGGATTTTTAGATAAATTAATTACACTAGTATTATGCAGTATATTGGTGACTAAAATCATTTAATGTTTGTTGCATATAAATAACCTGAGAATAGGCTAATGTTGTTGAAATATATTCTGCTTCTGTTATGGACAGAGATATAGTATTTTGCATTTTGCTAAACCAGGAAACTAGAGAGTGTCCAAAAATTTGACAATTTCCACTTGTACTTTTTCGGTTAGATTTGCAACTAGCATGATCGGCATCACTATATGAAATTAAATCAAAGGAATCCTCTTTTGGGTTGAAAAGTCCATAGTCTACTGTGTAATTTACATATCTTAATGTTCATATTACGAGTTTTTAATGAGTTTATCTAGGTTGAGATTAATATCTTGCACAGAGACAAACACTGTGCACTATATCAGGTCTATTTACAGTGATATAGAGTAAAGATCCTATCATACCTCTATGAAGTTTTTGATCTACATCTTTTGAATTATCTTCTTTATTTAATTTTTCATTGGTTGCCATACGAGTTGGTTTTCCTTTGGTATTAGACATACCAATTTATTAACTAATTCTTTAGCATATTTTTCTTGACTTATAAAAATTCCATTATTTAATAGTCTTATTCGTAATCCAAGAAAGAACGTTCTTTCTCCCATATGTCTCATCTCAAATTCTTTTGTCATAATATCATAAAATTCTTTGTTTAGTTGTTCATTTGTTGATCCAAAGATAATATCATCTACATATATTTGTATTAGTTGAATATCATTGTTATTTCTTTTAATAAATAGTGTACTATCTACTTTACCAATTTCAAAATTAGATTATAATAAATATGATTTAAGTTTATCATACCATGCTATATGACCTTGTTTTAAACCATATAGAACTTTTTTTAATTTATAAACATGATTTGGAAAATTTTCATCTTCAAATAGAGGGGGTTGTTCTACATAAATGTCTTCTTTAATAAACCATTTAGAAAAGCACTTTTAACATCCATTTGATAATTTAAAATTGTTATGATTTGCAAAGGCAAGTAAGATTCTTATTGCTTCTAATCTGGCTATGGGTGCAAAATTTTCATCAAAATCTATCCCTTCTTCTTGCATATATCCTTGCGCTACTACGCGAGCTTTATTTCTAACAACCTTACCTTGTTCATTTAATTTATTTCTATATACCCATTTCGTTCCAATTATAGATTTGTCATATGGTCTAGGAACAAGTTCCCAAACATCATTCCTAGTGAACTGCTTCAGTTCTTCTTACATAGCAAGAATCCATGAATCATTTAATGATGCTTCTTTTGGATTCTTAGGTTCATTAGTTGAAATATATGCTACATTACTCATTTTATTTAATTGATTTTTTGTTCTGACAACTGATTCTATATTTCCTAGGATATTTTCTATAGAATGATTTTTTAATATTCTGGCTCTCTTATTTGGATGTATATTTTCAGCATTATTATTATTATCATTATTTATCTCGTTATTTGGCTTTTTATTATTATCATTTTCTTCTTAATCATAATAGTCATTATTGATTTTAACATTTTTATTGAATGAAACATGTAATTTCTCTAGTGTACATCAGAGTAGTGGTCAAATAAGATCCACAATATCACAAAAGAATAGATACAAGTGCTAGACAAAAGAATATGTATACATCAAGGAGTCTCTATCTCAAATGTATAACAACAAAAACTACCAATCTAATGTAGTTAGACAAAAGTCAGAAGATGATCCCAGATAAGGAGTCAAGCAGAAGCACTTGTAACATCTCGGTCTGACCCGAGTATTATTTAATAAGAAAATATTAAACGGACCAGTCTAGCTATAATTATCATTAAAGAAATGAGATATAAGCAGAGATATAATAAGAACGTATGATAACAATAATGTCATACCGGGACAAATATAATTTAAACAACAACAAAATCATACAATATCTCGAGAATCTCAAAGCACCAAAAAGAATATCATTTTCTTAATTTTATTCACCAAACTACAAATATTGACAAACATATTAATGCCAATCGTAAAAGTTGGTGAAACGCAAATTCTAGAAATAATCAATTAGAAATCCAGAAATCACAAAGGGGGAGGCCTATCACAAACGGGAGCATGAAAACTCACCAACACGTGTATCACAAATGGAACGCTATTCCATGGTTGCTAACCATAAATTTTGAGCCGAAGCTCCACAAACGGCCCGAAGACCACGGGTCGCTACCCCGCCAAATTTGAGCCGAAGCTCCACAAACGGGGTTTTTAATCCCCACACAAACAAATAGACATCGCACATCGCTAGTCTAAATCACAAAATGATCATCATCGATCAATAAAAGTGTGGATTACACTAAGCCAGTAAATATAAGAGTTTAGCTTCATGTCCCATAACCACTAGCTTAACTTTAATATTTACGAACAAATTGTAGATTTCCACTCGAAAATTGTCACAAGAGTTCAGTCGAACAAGTCCAAGAATTAACCGACGAAGTAAACGCAAGTGTTTCATACCACTTGTTTTACTAAGCCGTTTAATTAGATTTCTCATACGAATGAGGTAAAGGTTTGTATATACTAATAGATTGGAAAATGGTTTTATAAACAAGATTTGTTATTAAAATAGAGTTGAAATCATTTTGATGAAAGAGATTGAATATTTACTACTAGTATAGAAGCCTTTGTATTTAGAAGTGACAAATCAGAAAATGATTGTAAAAACAATCAATCACAAAAATCCACATTCGAATATGTGAATTAAAACCATAGAAATCGATATCAAATCCATCAAAATGGATATTCCCAAAAATCCATTGAGAGAAGTCATCAAAGTCGATAGTAAGTGATAACAACTATCCAGGTCAACTAAAATCGATTAAAATTGGAAACCAACATAAAATAGGCAAATTGGGCCGAGACAAGCAGATTCAGACGTTTGAAATGAATAATTCAGACCTCTGAACCTGAAGCTCTGGGCAATATTTTACCTAGGCCAATAATGGCCAAATCATATCGGAAGCGATCGGATGAGTGACAATTGCTAGGGGTTGACGCCAAATGACTACCCAACCCCAAAGACTCACCAATACTCTCTGACCAACATGTCCAAACATCCATATAAGGATTTTCATAGATTTTGATTTAAAAACACCAAAATTGGAATATTCATCAAACCAATTCAATTCAAAAGCAAATGGACAAGAAATAGATGTTAGAAATTAATACCTAATATTATCAAAGATGTAGACGTAGATGTGAGTTCAAAAACTCACCTTTTAAACCCAAACACAAATGATAAGCTCTAGAACAAGCAATAGGTTAATCTCTCTTCAACAATACCTCAAGAACTTCAATCTATAATCAAAGATGAAGTTTTCTCTAAGTTAAGATATTAGGAATTTCTAAGAATTTGAAGATGGATTGAGATGGAGAAGGTGAAGAGGATGCTTACCCAAGCTTTTCCTTGATTTCTAGCTTGAAGTTGATAATTCCTAAGAGAATTAGGGCTTAGGAATTTCTAATTTCTTTTCTCCTCCCCCATTTTTCTTTTAGCTTGAGTGTTAGGAAATAATAGAGTGAATGAAGAAGAGTTGATGAAGGTTTAGGTTATTAGAAGGTTGATGGGCTGAAACTCAAACCCAAAGCCCTAGTTGAAAACTTCAAGATTTTACCCAACTCAAAACATATCGAAGTTTATACTCAAAAAGGTCGCAAATACCATTTTGGATTCAATGGAACTGGTCTCGAGTCCAAATTGTTGGATCTCAATTTCAATCTTCATTCAGACGTCTGAAATTTCCAATTCAGACGTCTGAATCTTCCATTTCAGACGTCTGAAAATGGCAATTTTAGCCTATTTCCTTTCTGGAATGACTCGAACAAATTCAGACGTCCGAACGAACCATTTCAGATGTCTGAATCTCTGTTTGAAGGTGTTTTCAAATAGACACTTCCAAATAGCACGATTCACATTGTCTTTTCACTAATTCGACTGTTCTTCTTCGAATAGTGACTTTTTCAGACTAAAATCCGACTAACGATGCTATATTTAAATTAAACATCTAAATATTCGGAACATAAAATATGCGGGTTGTTACAGACTCCCCTCCTTAAAGAAATTCCGTCCTCGCAATAATTAATAAGAAATTAAAGAGTAACAACTATAAAAGCATATCAATACAAAGAGAAGAAAATTTGAAATAAGAAGTTCACCTAAATGGGCACGAGAGAGTAAGTCTGGATGTGTTCGCTCGATGAATTCTCTAGATTCCCAAGAGCAATCCTTAGGATTTGAGGACCATTGAACTTTCACAAGAGGAACATCTTTATTTCGAAGGCGTTTAACCTCCGAAGAAATGATACGGATAGGATGTTGTTCATAAGTCAAATTAGGCGAAACTTCAATTTCTTCAATAACACCGGGCTCAAGAACAGAATCGGAATCTCGAAGGCATTTCCGTAGTTGAGAGACGTGGAATACGTCATGAATAGCAGAAAATTGAGCTGGTAATAAAAGGAGATAAGACACGGAACCAATTCGTTCGGTGATGGAAAATGGGCCAATATATCGAGGTGCTAATTTTCCTGATCGACTGAAACGCACAACACCCTTCATAGGTGAAACACGAATAAACACAAAATCCCCCACAGAAAATTCTAATTTCCTTCTTCGGTTATCGGCATAGGATTTTTGTCTACTTTGAGCTTCTTTCATCCTATGATGAATAAGGTCAATCTTTTCTGTGGCATCACGAACAAAATCTGGACCTAAAACCAGCTTCAAGCCAACACGAAGGAGATCGGCATGACCTTCCGTAAAGTGCCTCGAAAGGTGCCATACCAATACTAGATTGGAAGCTATTATTATAGGAAAATTCAACAAGAGAAATATGATCTTCCCAAATTCCACCAAAATCAAGAACACATGCTCGAAGAAGATCTTCAAGAGTTTGATTCACGCGCTCGATTTGTTCATCGGACTGAGGATGATAAGCGATGCTAAAATTAAGCTTTGTTCCCAAAGCTTTTTGAAGACCTTTCCAAAAGCCACTGGTAAACAGTGGATCACGATCGCTAACAATAGAAGTTGGAAACCCATGCAATATAACAATTTGCTTGACAAAGAGTTTAGCCAAAATAGGTACGGTCCGATTGGACCGAACGGGAAGAAAATGGGTGGATTTTGTAAGTCTATCTACTATCACCTATAGGCTATCATGGCCCGAACGAGAATAGGGAAGACCGTCAATAAAATCCCTGGAAATTTGATCCCACTTCCATACTGGAATTTCCAAAGGTTGCAATAACCCACCGGGCCTTTGATGCTTGGCCTTAACAAGTTGGCAAGTCATGCAACGCTTAACAAAGTTAGCAATATCGGATTTCATTCCCTCCCAGTAATAAAGTCGCTTCATATCCGCGTATATTTTACTACTACCGGGATGAATGGTAAATTTAGAACGATGAGAATCTTCTAATATATCTTTATGAAGATCAATAATATTTGGCACAATAAGTCTACCAAATTTTCGAATATCGCCTCGAGCATCAATATCAAAGTCTTTCAAACCTTCAATAACAATTTTATCCCTACAACTTTGGCTAAGAAGAACCAATTCGAGATCATGCTTTTGAGCTTCAAGAATGCGGTCTAAAAGAGAAGGATGAGCCTCAAGGCTACACAAAACAAGAGATGAACATAAATCGGATTCACGATCTCGAATCTCACAAGTGGACAAAGTCTCGAGATCATTCCACTCAGATATCATCATGGAAACAACCGCTTGTTGCTTACGACTAAGGGCATCGGCAACACGATTCCCCTTTCCGGGAGTATAAAGGATATCAAGATCATAAGATGCAAGGAACTCAAGCCAACGTTGTTGATGCAAATTAAGTTCCTTTTGAGAAAATAAATACTTCGAAGATTTATGATCGGTGTAGAGAACAAATTTCTCTCCCAAAAGATAATGTCGCCAAATTCTAAGGGCGAAAACAATAGCCACGAGCTCTAAATCATGAGTGGCATATGCAGTCTCGGCAGGCTTTAATTGCCTAGAAGCATAAGAAATAACACGTTCCCTTTGCATGAGAACGACACCCAAACCAACATGACTAGCATCGGTATAAATAATAAAATCTTGGTTCCCATCGGGAATCACAAGAATAGGAGCATCGGAAAGGAGTTCTTTTAATTTTTGAAATGAAGCTTCACATTTGTCTGACCAAATGTATTTAACTCCCTTCTTTGTCAAATTAGTAAGAGGTACGGAAATCTTAGAAAAGTCTTTTATGAATCGACGGTAATAGCCCGCCAATCCGAGAAAGCTACGAATTTCCGTCACACTCTCCGGTCTCTTCCAATTTTGAATCGCTTCAATCTTTGAAGGGTCCACGGAAATTCCGGATTCAGAAATAATATGCCCTGAAAATTTCACACGAGATTGCCAAATGTGGCATTTAGAAAATTTTGCTTTTAATTGGTTGCTCCTAAGAGTTTCCAACACAATCCGAAGATGGTTTTCATGCTCTTCCTCGGTTTTAGAATAAATAAGAATGTCATCTATAAAGATGAGAACAAATCGATCGAGGAAGTCTTTGAAAACTCGATTCATAAGGTCGACGAAATAAGCTGGAGCATTCGTCAAGCCAAATGGCATAACAAGCCATTCATAAGATCCATAACGAGTACAGAACAATGTCAAAGGAATGCTATCCTTTGCAATACAGAGCTGATGAAAACCGGTTGCTAAGTCCAACTGTGAAAAGACTTTAGCACCACTAAGCAGATCGAATAAATCATCAATCCGCGGTAAGGGATATTTATTCTTGATGGTGAGATCATTAAGCTTGCGGTAGTCAACGCAAAGCCTAAGTGTACCATCAGATTTCTTCACAAAAATGGCTGAAGCTCCTCATGGAGAGGAACTAGATTGAATAAATTGCTTCGCTTCAAATTCGGATAATTGTTTACGCATCTCCTCATTTTCTTTATTGGACATACGATAAGGAGGACGAGTAATAGGCAGGGCTCCAGGAATTAGATTAATTCTGAACTCAATTGCTCGCTTAGGTGGTAATCCTAAAATGGACTCAAATATGTCAGGAAATTCACGAACAATGTGAATGAGAGAAATGACATCTTCCTCATCATCATTATCGTCACCTTGAGGATTTAGAGAGTACAAGGATGCTTTCGAATTGGAATCTGAATCTTTTAGAACAAGAGAAATCTGCTTAACAGATTGAGGATGTCGAAGATATATAGTCCGCTCAGGACATAGGATATGGGCTTTATAATGGTTAAGCTAAGCCATTCCCAAAATCATTCTGAAACCTAAATAACGCATAACATGCAAATCGGCAAGGAAAGAGTAATCACATAAAATTATTTTGACATCTTTACAAAGTAAACTGAGTGTTGCGGATCCACCAACCGGATTCGCAATTCTCAAAGAAGTCATCAAGCCAATTACATTCAAAGACAAAGCATCTACAAGTTCTTTTGATATAAAAGAGTGAGATGCACCCGTATCAAAAAGAACTCGAATAGGAAGATCACGAAATATAATAATGCCATCAAGGATAGAATGAGAAATACCTTGTCCACGAGAAGTGTTAGCAGGGGCTTGTACAACATTTAGCTTGCCCTCCTTCTTGCCTTGAAGTTTGGGACACGAAGATAAAGTATGACCCGAACTCTTGCAATAGCGGCAAGAAAGAGACTTCGGGCACTTGTCTGCATAGTAGTACTTAGAACCACAATTGTAACATTCTCCACGACGAGGGGTAGGAGTATTTGCTACCGATGTTGCTTGCTTTCCCTTCTTGTTGGGATTAGGCCTGAATTTGAAAGGTCTCTTCTTGTTGATGTTTTGTTTAACCTCAGCATCACTATCTTTATCAGCCTCTTCGAGTCGAAGAGCAATATCAACTAGCTGATCAAAAGAAACTTCTAATTTCAGAAGTAATGGCTTTTTGAGGCTCTTGTTCAAGCCATAAACAAATCTCTGGTTTTTCTTCAATGGGGTATTAATATATTTGACCCCATATTTGGAGAGAGATTCAAAAGATGCGACGTAGTCGGTCATAGAAGATTCACCTTGAACAAGGTCGGTAAATCGTCGAGCTAAAGATACTTTCTCAGCTTCCGGCACGAATTTCAACTCGAACCTTTCCCGGAATTGCTCCCAAGTAAGATCCGCTTCACTTTCAGAGATCAAAAGCTCGTACCAGTCTAATGCTCTTTCTTGGAGCATGCTAGAAGCCACTTGGACTCGATGGAGTTCAATAAGATTTATGCGAGAAAAGATGTGGTCGCATGTTCGAAGCCAAGCCTGGACTTCTATAACGCTCTCGGAACCTTTGAATGGTTTTCCGCCCAAACTGGTGTAATCACTGCACAAGCATGCAAACCCAGATTAAGGATGGGTGGGCTCTGGAGTGGGTCCGACAGCTTGAGCATTTCTTACAAGATCAAGAAGTTGCTGAGCAGACATAAATACTCCATCCTAGGGAGTAGCACTAGATTGACCGGCGCTAGGACGGCCAGGTCTAACCATTTCTCTTCTTTAAGAAAGAAAGAAAAGAGAGAAAAGGTTAATCTCAGAATGAATATCAAACAAACTTGATTGAGAAAACAAGGCATCATAAAAAGAAATAGGATAAAATGGGTTCAATGACTCGAATTACTCCTAAGGCACGACTCCTAAGAAAGACTTAGGACAATGATCCTTGCTAGATTATTCTACATTGTTTCGAAGTTTGGCTCTGATAACAAGCTGTGATGCCCCAACTCTATACTCACGCTAGCCAAGGACACTACTGGGTAATGCCGTCGACTAGCGCGAAGAATAAGGCTGTTGAGGAGCGACCATCTGTGTAATTGCCTTGTGCGAGTACCGATATGTCAGATAGTATAACATGCATTTCATTTCAAGAGGAAATCCGACATACCGATACAAACTCAAAGCTACCACACAGTGGCTAAGTGGACCTTTGGAAACAAATATAGAAATAAGCATAACATAAATCAGTCACAGATGTTCATATCTCAAAGGCGGAAACAGATATGAATATAACACATAAAAGTATACATCAGAGCTGTGCAGTTAATGCCCCGCTATATCCCCGCTATAACTCCGATATATCTTATAGCGGATTCCTACCGCTACGATTTTTCCATATATCCCCAACATATAGCCTTTCCGCTTTAATCCCCGCTATTTCCGCTATATCCCGTTATTTCCGCTATATTCCGCTATTTCTGCTATATCTTCTATAAAAAATTGGATTGAAAAATGATATTTATACGCTATAAAAATTATGAAATTAATTAATTTCATTGAATTTTTTATATATGTTTAGAAATGATAATACTCTAATATTCTACTAAATTAAATTAAGTTATATAACAGTTTTACGTTCATTTACAATACATTTGCAAATATTTTTATTTAAAATTATTTTTGTATTAATTATAATTCAATTGAATGTTAATTTTTCACATAATTACTATCTATATATTTGTAAAAACAACAAGTATGGGATTTATATGCTATTTTAGAGTATTCCGATATATCCCGCTATATCTTCGCTACATCCCCGCTATGACTTTTTGCACCTCTACCGCATTGAATCCACCGAGCGCTTTAACTGCACAGCATCAGAGTAGTGGTCAAATAAGATCCACAATATCACAAAAGAATAGATACAAGTGCTAGACAAAAGAATATGTATACATCAAGGAGTCTCTATCTCAAATGTATAACAACAAAAACTACCAATCTAATGTAGTTAGACAAAAGTCAGAAGATGATCCCAGATAAGGAGTCAAGCAGAAGCACCTGTAACATCTCGGTCTGACCCGAGTATTATTTAATAAGAAAATAATAAACGGATTAGTCTAGCTATAATTATCATTAAAGAAATGAGATATAAGCAGAGATATAATAAGAACGTATGATAACAATAATGTCATACCAGGACAAACATGATTTAAACAACAACAAAATCATACAATATCTCGAGAATCTCAAAGCACCAAAAAGAATATCATATTCTTAATTTTATTCACCAAACTACAAATATTGACAAACATATTAATGCCAATCGCAAAAGTTGATGAAACGCAAATTCTAGAAATCATCAATTAGAAATCCAGAAATCACAAAGGGGGAGGCCTATCACAAACGGGAGCATGAAAACTCACCAACACGTGTATCACAAACGGAACGCTATTCCATGATTGCTAACCATAAATTTTGAGCCGAAGCTCCACAAACGGCCCGAAGACCACGGATCGCTACCCCACCAAATTTAAGCCGAAGCTCCACAACAGGGTTTTTAATCCCCACACAAACAAATAGACATCGCACATCGCTAGTCTAAATCACAAAATGATCATCATCGATCAATAAAAGTGTAAATTACACTAAGCCAGTAAATATAAGAGTTTAGCTTCATGTCCCATAACCACTAGCTTAACTTTAATATTTACGAACAAATTGTAGATTTCCACTCGAAAATTGTCACAAGAGTTCAGTCGAACAAGTCCAAGAATTAACCGACGAAGTAAACGCAAGTGTTTCATACCACTTGTTTTACTAAGCCGTTTAATTAGATTTCTGATTCAAATGAGGTAAAGGTTTGTATATACTAATAGATTGGAAAATGGTTTTATAAACGAGATTTGTTATTAAAATAGAGTTAAAATCATTTTGATGAAAGAGATTGAATATTTACTACTAGTATAGAAGCCTTTGTATTTAGAAGTGACAAATCACAAAATGATTGTAAAAACAATCAATCACAAAAATCCACATTCGAAGATGTGAATTAAAACCATAGAAATCGATATCAAATCCATCAAAATGGATATTCCCAAAAATCCATAGAGAGAAGTCATCAAAGTCGATAGTAAGTGATAACAACTATCTGGATCAACTAAAATCGATTAAAATTGGAAACCCACATAAAATAGGCAAATTGGGCCGAGACAAGCAGATTCAGACGTCCGAAATGAATAATTCAGACGTCTGAACTTGAAGCTCTGGGCAATATTTTGCCTAGGCCAATAATGGCCAAATCATATCGGAAGAGATCGGATGAGTGATAATTGCTAGGGGTTGACGCCAAACGACTACCCAACCCCAAAGACTCAGCAATACTCTCCGACCAACATGTCCAAACATCCATAAAAGGATTTTCATAGATTTTGATTTAAAAACATCAAAATTGGAATATTCATCAAACCAATTCAATTCAAAAGCAAATGGACAAGAAATATATGTTAGGAATTAATACCTAACACTATCAAAGATATAGATGTAGATGTGAGTTCAAAAACTCACCTTTTAAACCCAAACACAAATGATAAGCTCTAGAACAAGCAATAGGTTAATCTCTCTTCAACAATACCTTAAGAACTTCAATCTATAATCAAAGATGAAGTTTTCTCTAAGTTAAGATATTAGGAATTTCTGAGAATTTGAAGAGGGATTGAGATGGAGAAGATGAAGAGGATGCTTACCTAAGCTTTTCCTTGATTTCTAGCTTGAAGTTGATAATTCCTAAGAGAATTAGGGCTTAGGAATTTCTAATTTCTTTTCTCTTCCCCCATTTTTCTTTTTGCTTGAGTGTTAGGAAATAATAGAGTGAATGAAGAAGAGTTGGATGAAGGGTTAGGTTATTAGAAGGTTGATGGGCTGAAACCCAAACCCAAAGCCCTAGTTGAAAACTTCAAGATTTTACCCAACTGAAAACATATCCAAGTTTATACTCAAAAAGGTTGCAAACTCCATTTTGGACTCAATGGAAGTGGTCTCGAGTCCAAATTGTTGGATCTCAATTTCAATCTTCATTCAGACATCTGAAATTTCTAATTCAGACGTCTGAATCTGGAAAAATATATGTTGTCTAGTACAATATTCAGACGTCTGAATCTTCCATTTCAAACGTCTGAAAATGGCAATTTTAGCCTATTTCCTTTCTGGAATGACTTGAACAAATTCAGACGTCTGAACGAACCATTTCAGACGTCTGAATCTCTATTTGAAGGTGTTTTCAAATAGACACTTCCAAATAGCATGATTCACATTGTCTTTTCACTAATTCGACTGTTCACTACACCATTATAAGCTATTAACAACGGGTAAAAACCGTTGTTAAGTCCAAATGCAACGGTTAAAAACCGTCTTCAAAACAGGAGTGGTTGAATTTAGCGACGGGAGAAAACCGTTGCTTTATGTCCAAAAGGCAACGGGTATAAACCGTTGCAAATTGGGACAAAGGCAACGGGTATAAACCATTGCAAACTGGGCCAAAGACAACGGGTATTAACCGTTGCAAATTGGGCCAAAGGCAACGGGTATAAACCGTTGCAAATTGGGCCAAAGGCAACGGGTATAAACCGTTGCTTTATGGACAATAGGCAACGGGTATAAACCGTTGCTTAATGTACAAAAGGTAACGGGTATAAAACTGTTGCTTTATGCCCAAAGTCACACATAAAGCAACGGTTAACACCCGTTGCACATAGTGTTTGCTCCTGCTCCTACAAAATCACATCTGTAACTCACTACTGCGTTACACGCATATCTCAGTATATATACCAGAATATCAATATATATCAAAATATGCCAGAATATCAAAATATTGGTACACAAGCACTATAAACATATCGCACATATACCATACATATAAAATTATCAAACTTATAATTACACTATTTTTTTGCAAACAGAATGCTACCGTGCCCGAATATCATACTTATTACACTGCATTGTTTATTACACTACACTACAAAGATTTCATTAATTACACTACATTGTTTTGCAAGCAGTGAAGTCTACATATAATAAACACATTAAAAGGATGCTGAGCAGGTTAGCCGAAGCTGATATTTCTTTGGCTCATGCTGTGGTGCATACAGTATTCTATCCAATTCCTGCGCAAGACAGACCAGGACAAAATACACATGCATTTGCATATGCAAATTTCATATATAGCAAACAAAAGAAAATCAGCAATATATGCAAAGAACAAGTCAGAAATATCAATACCTCCGACTAAAGATATCGTATCAAACCCTTTTGATGGCTCATATAACCTCCGGCTCCAACATCCCCAAAGGTCTCAGTAAATTGTCGACATATTTTGGCGGTTAGCTCATCCGGCAATAAAATTTTGTCCAACAACACTTTTTCATATGTGGGTGGTACTGGTTTTCCATGAATTACTAATGCTGTGGAATCTCGGCATATAGTACCTGTTATATAAGCATTTCTGGAGTGAATATATGGAATCACATTTACAGAACTAACAAGCTCCCAAACATTTAAGACCATTGTGCAGAGCTACACAAGTCCTAGACCCATTGTGTATGCGATATTCGATCTTTAAAATCATGCAAGATTGGAATGGAAGGTGTAAACTTTTATGATCTTTCTATATCCTTTTTGTTTTGGAGTTTATTGATTTATTTTTGGACATAATGGCTATTGTGAGTGTCAATGAAAATTGAAACCAAAACAGATATAAGATAAAGACTACGATGAGTATAAGTATACAAACTAGATCGCTATTGACAATGAATTCCTTCTCATCTCTGTCATTCATTCGCTGTCTCAAACTCCAGCTCTGCAATAGCATTTTGAACTTTTACGTGATTCTTCATCATTTCTTGCTATCTCTCACTGTTTCTCAAATCTAATCATGAACACAACCTTTTTTTAAATAACACTGTACTTTCAGCCAAGCAAGAATTTAGTGAAGGTTGTGCCCACCAGAACTTATCCATGTGATCATTGTTATTGATTTGCTAAAACTACTTAAAACTGCTTAATTTGCTCTATCCTATGGTTATAGCATTATAAATATTGCTAAATATTCTCTTATATCTTATGATTATGTTAATTTGGATTTGAAAATGTCATATATACCTCTTGTGAACCTAATTATGACGTACATGTCAAACGTGAACCTTTGTTGCCTAACCTCTTTTTCTATAACAAAAGATAATTTGGAATCTATAAATACACATGCACTAATACTCATTAATTTGTTTATATGCACAATAACAGAGAGCAATAAACTCGGTTGAAGCACAAAAAGACTGATTGGTCGATTAAAATAGTACCTGTTGCAATTACTTCGTCCTCGAAGTTCAGGATTTCACATCTTTGGTCGATTAACTGATTGTTCGGAGTGGCAAACTGAGAAGATGCGATTTCACTGCCTACTTGACGATTATCTTGGGCTATGCTGAGATGACGCTCCAGTTTATCATCCATATTGTCCAGCTTCATCAATTTTTGCTCCACATTTTGCAGTCGCTGCTCATATACTCCTTGGGCCTGCTTGAGCCGTTTTCATGGAATAGCAGCACTCTTAACTTGGCTAGGAGCTATATTGGTCCAAATACTTCGGCTCCTGCCCTTTACATCTTTATCAAACACTGATATAAAGACGGCTTCATCACCACCACTCGTCGTTTCCTTTTCTTTTTCAATTTTGTCCTAAAAAGTAAATACATATATATGAATAATGAAAATTTAATTTAGAGGCGTTATTATTTGTTTAACTTACAAAGTAGGAAGATGTCGCATCTGACGTGCTGCCATCTTTTTTCTTATGCGTTTTCTCCCATACTTGAAGACGTGATACTTCTGTTCCCGGACTACTTGAAGCGACCTGCATACAATGACCTAAAATTATATTTGGAACTAATGGTATATGCAATGTGATGCACCAATTCAATGACACATACCATTTCTTGAGTAATCATAGCGTGACTCTTACGTCCCGAATGATGACCATATTCGAGCATTGATCTATTTTGTTTGCCTCGCTTCCTTTTTTCTTTCGCCTCGGGTTTTGATTCGTTTCTTATGAACTCATCCCAATCATCTTGAGCAATTTTCGGTGGACAATTTCTCATTCTTTCTTCGTCAGTGATGAAATGGTTATAATGATTCTTGCGCAAATCATTCTTGTGTCTCCTAAAAGCCTCGGACATTTTTTTCATAATAAGGTCCTTTGATAGAAGATCGAGCTCATAATATTTCTGCATAACAAAAAATGCATGTAAACCATTTTTTATTTATGTATTGAAAGCATTATAAATAAATTTAAACCATCTAAGTTCATGTACACAGTTTACATTTCAAAGTATATGGATTTTTACATTTCAACGTATATAGTTTCATCAGTCTCTATGAATAAAGTGATCAATCTAAATATCCTATAAATATCATAAAAGAATATATCTTGAAACAGAAACAGTACATAAATATGGTCTCATATGAACCCTCGCTCATTCAGGCCTATTTTACAATCAGAAATAGAAACAGTACAGAAACAGAAACAGTACATAAAAAGGGTGCATATTACAATCAGACGACTATATTTTACAAACAGAAACAGTACATAAAAATGGTTATGAGATTGGAGAACTTACCTCCAATTGATTCCACACGTCTTCCTTGTAATTTGGCGGAACTTTTTTCCAACTTGGATATGAGATTGGCACATGATTTCTTACTAGTTTACCAATCTTCGTAGTGACCTTTGAACCATTTTTTCCGACTGGAGAACCGTAGTTGTCTATATCAATTTTCTCCTGTTTTAAAGTGGATGATTGTGAAGTTGTATCATTTGACGGTGGTGTGGCATCTTGTGACATTATGTCCTGCAAAGTCTAAAATCCTAAAATAATCTCAACAACATTATGACGTACATTTCTTCCCCTTCCAGCCCATCCCTGTGATGCCCGATTGCTGTCGGCCAAATTATTGCACGGAGTCCCCTCCATAACGTCCCCTTATTGCTGTTGTACATCTGATATATGAACCAACATCCCCTTCTGATTTGTATGATCCCACCAGTTTCTCACCACATTACGATTTTTGTCAGTCCGACTGACAATAATCGGACTAACATAAATCGTAATGTGATGAGAAACTGGTGGGACCAGAGAAATCAGAAGGGGACGTTGTTTACTATATCAGATGTACAGCAGCTTACCAGTAATCGCTTGGAACAATTTTATTAAGTCATATAATGCGTTTGATCTTGTTATGGAGGGGAATCCATGCAATAATTTGGCTAACAGCAATCGGGCATCACATGGATGGGCGGGAAGGGGAACATTCACTTTTATGCGGCAGTGATAAAGTCTTCCTGCATCACCAGAATTTTAAACTTAAGCGGATTCAAAACAATATCTAAAATAGTGACTGAAATAAAGGATGCAAATACAAAAATATATTACCTTAGCACTGCTGAACTAAAGGGTGCAAATACAATATCTTGAACTGCCTGTCTACCTACAAACACAAAGAAAGAAAGAATAGTCAAGCTGATCATATGTATGTATGTGTACATGTGTGTATGTATGTGATCATATGTAAGTACCTACAACTACAAACACAAAATGAACTCTTGCAATATATCCATCCTTATGGATCCATCAGGATATTATAATGGCACTAATAAAAAATATAATGCATCTATTACTATCATATAACACACCATTTTACATTTTACACCATTTTAAATAAATATTTTGTTAAGGTACAATAACTGCTCTGAAATACAAAGTTAACATATGCATTTGATAAGATCTTCTAATGTTTCATTGTCTTCAAAAGCTGATTGATAAACGGTGGGAAACTCAGTGCCATCCACATTTATGGTCAACCGTTTTGGTGTATGCAAATCCACAAACCATCCGTTATTTTTTAAATCTTTTGAGTAGAACACTTGACTCGCTTCCGATGCAAGAATAAATGGCTCATCATTCACGCTATCTTTATTCTTCAATTTTCCCAAGTTAACTGTGATCAAGCTTGAAACAGAATCTATTTTACAACCATTGATCTTATCTTCGACCTTTACCCAATCACAATAAAAAACTGTTTGTTTGAAGTCAATGTAATCCAACTCAATTATCTGTTGAATGACTACGTAATAAGTTGTTTCTGCTTCCTTACATTTTTTATCCTTCCCACTCGCTCTAAATTGTGTAATTGCTCTCATGCATACACCATTATCCTGTGTTAGCTTTTGCTCTTCATAACTCTTCGGAGAAAATAAAAACCCATTCACTTGGTACTTCATATAACTACGGGCATCAAACTTCGGCCCGTTAACTAACCGCCAAAGAGTTGAGTCAACATCGACGGTCTTCAACAACTACAACAAACACAATAAGTAAAAAAACATTGTCAAGGAGGTGTATGGTCAACTTGAAAATACGTTAAATATTTAATACATATACCTCCTCACGTAACCAAAAAGTGAAATTTTTAATAGCTTCCCCAGATGTACCCCCGCCTCGAGTTTGAGATTTGGTGCTTTGAACATAGGAGTTATACCTCCTACGAAAAACACACAATAAATACTATATATATGAATTGATTTACAATAATAAGAATTCAAAACAAATTCATGAATTTACTTCTTCCATTCATCCAATCCATCATACTTATCAAGGACCCATTTACGCATTTGTTGAAATTGCACTTGAGTTAACGTTATATCTTTACCATTATCTAGTGCTATTTCATCAGCAAACTCATCATCCTCGTCTAAAAACGCTTCACGGGTATGTTTATGAGTGCCAGCACCTCCTTTTGGCATATACTCCATGCAGTAAAGACTAGCTTCTTGTACAATATATCCTTCTGCAATACACCCTTCAATATATCTTTTGTTGCGCACATATCCTTTATATGTTTTCATTAACCTATGAAGATGAATAATTGTAAAATGTTGACATCAATAGCTATTTAAATCGAATAATTATGTACATAACTAAAATTAGTAATTTACCATTCAAATGGGTACATCCACCTATATCTAACAGGACCAGAAATCAATGCTTCATCGGCTAAATGAACCATAAGGTGAATACTGATATCAAAAAATGCAGGAGAAAAATGTTTTCCAATAACACACATTGCTTCTACCAAACTAGCCTTTGCTTTTAGAAGATGTTCCCTGTTGATCACCTTTGAGCACAAAACGTTATAAAAGAGACTAATGCGGTGAATAACATTCCGTAGATCCTTATGTTGCGGAAAACAATGTTGAAGCAATACCGGAAGTAAATGTTGCATTATGACGTGGTAATCATGTGACTTCATATTTTTTAGTTCAGGAGGGTTGATGCTCACATTGTTATAGAAGTTCGAAGAGAATTTTCTCGGCACTTTCAAATTTTTCAAAATGGTGCAAAACCGTATCTTTTCTTCTTTGCTCAAAGTGAAAGTCGCATTTGGTATGGTTACTTTACTTGTTTCAGGATCTTCTATCACCCACAACTTTTGTTTTATACCCATGATTTTCAAATCCTTCCGTGCATTGATCCCATCTTTTGACATGTCTTTATGGTTCATAATTGTGTTGATCAAATGTTTCGTGACATTCATCTCCGTATGCATAACATCAATATTATGTCGGGTCAAATTTGTTTTCCAATATGACAAATCAAAGAACTTCGACCTCCTATACCATGCAGGAACTTCTTCATTGATTGTCTTTTTCCGTTTTCGACCAATTTTCGGTATGTTTTTACCAACTTTCATTTTTATATTCGCTACCTTTTTTTCAACTTGATAACCAGTCAGTGGTTTTGGAGGACGCTTAAGTTCTTGCTCGTTGTTGAAATTTGTCTTATCGTATCGAAACTTGTGTCCGGACGGAAGAAATCTACGATGTCCCATGTAACAAATCTTCTTACTTTCAGGGAGATAAACAGATGTAGTTTCTTCTCCACAAATAGGACATGCAAAGTAGCCGTGAGTTGTACATCCCGATAAAGTCCCAAGAGCGGGATGATCATGGATTGCCCACAACACTCTAGCTCTCATTATGAACTCAGATTTCTTAAATGAATCAAATGTAACGACTCCTTCCCATAACTGCTTTAACTCGTCTATCAAAGGTTCTAAATAAACATCAATATCCTTCCCCGGTTGTTTTGGCCCAGAAATCAACAGTGTTAACATTGAGAACTCTCTTTTCATGCACAAAGACGGAGGAAGGTTATATGGTACTACAATTACTGGCCAACAGCTGTAAGGGTTAGTTAAAGAAGCATTCGGACAGAAACCATCTGTTGCTATTCCAAGCGTGATATTTCGTGGTTCAGCAGCAAACGAAGAATCAAAAGAATCTGTAGTTTTCCATTGAAAGTATCACGCGGATGACGCATTACGGTTGTACCGGACTTGGCACGACCATGCCAGGTCATCGCTTCTGCTATCCATGGTACAATATACAGTCTTCTCAATCTAGAAATTAAAGGAAAATGTCTTAAGGTCTTTTGAGGTACTGTGGTAGCTTTTCTCTCTTTGTCGAATGATGTCTTATATCTTGGTGCGTTGCAATTTGTACATGAAACTTTGTTCGCATTATCTTTCCAGTACAAGATGCAGTCATTAATGCATGCATCATAAGTTATGTAATTCATCCCAACTTGCTTAATGATCTTCTTCACGTCGGGGTACTTTGACGGTAGCGTGTTACCTTCGGGGAGTAACTCCTTTATGAATTCGAGTAGTGCAGTCACACCATTGTCTGAAAAGCCGTATTGTGTCTTCAAGTTATTCAGTTTCACAATGGCATACAACTTTGTAATCTCTTTTGGACAAGAAGGATACAATGGCTCTGTTGCAGTTGCACTATCAAAAAATGATTTATCCGTAAACTGCTCACCAATATTAGCATTATCATGCAACTGACTTGTAGGTTGAAAATGATGGAATCTATCTACATCATTGATCAAATCCTCCATCCTAATATGTTCGGACTCATCAGTATTTGTGGCATGACTAACCGGTTGTTGTTTTGGCTTCTCTGGTATTCTTTCCCCGTGAAAACACTACACGGTATATGATTGAACAATACCATATCTAAGCAAATGAAAATGAATGTCATTTAACTTGAATGTATCTTCATTTTTGCACCGCGTGCAAGGGCACGAATACTTTTCCTTATTGCCACCATTTTCAGCAACAAATTTAACGAAATTTCTCATACCTTCCACATATTCTGTATTTCTTCGATTAGATTGATTCATCCATTGTTTGTCTATACTAAAAGACATACTGAAAGAAAATAACAAGAGCTAATAAGAAATCATGGGTAACAATATCTTATGGCTTTCCACCAAGTTCAACTCTGATATTAACTAAACAGATGTATATTCTTCTGATTTCACTTGAAATTTAACATTAGCATCAAACAGTTTTCAAAAAAATTGCCATTACAATGGCGCCATTTTGTAGAACCAGAGTAATGTCTATGCATTACCCCTCTCCTGATACTTGGCTTGCGCCATTAACAACAATTTTATCCACTTACTAAATATGGTCTCATATTTAGTAAAACAAAATTCATTGCATCAACTTATACCCTAGCAGTCACTATAAGCAGCTATGTCTAACTAGCATGCAGTACAGTACAACATTTAGGCTTTAGTAAATATGAGAATGCACACTACAACACTACCTCTCTTCCATGTTGCAATGTTTGGCTGATGATACACCACACGTACGGGGACGTGTTAGATTATCTCACATTGTATAATTTGTAAAACAAATCATATATAAATGTAAAAAGATCATCATTTGCATAACCAATTGTTTCTTGATTCTCTAACACTGTACACTTAAAACATCAAATATGTATTCTGATGGTTCAGATTAGAAGGTGCATCTCTACTTTGGCAAACTGTTAAAGAGTAGTAGATATTGACTATAATCAATCCCCAAAAACTTAATGAAACATCAATCCTAAAAGATGAAGATAATGATGGAACTCAAATGACAGCTTATATGGTAACACTAAACAAACCCATAAGCAAGCATTATAGGGAATAAACTGTTCCTTAACTTGTGTTGCATCCCTTTCTTTATTATTCTAAACTACAAATATAAGCATGTAATCTTTTCCTATTATTCAACCATAGAAACGAATGGATTCACCGTGTACAGACAGCCAGTCGTCGATAATACATATAAAGCACTGAGTAGAAATACACATGCTTGTTTTCCAAATAATTTACTGATTTCTATTAATCATGTGTGGATTACAGATTAATTTGTTATCATTGCATTTGACAATCTTTTAACTAAGTTGTGATAAGTCAATTTTCACAAATTGCAGATAAATATAGTGTTCAGAAATCAAATACATCTTCTCTAGTTTCTTACACTCTGAACAAAAAATAGTCATGTCAGCTGGCAGCAACAGCAGAAGGCACAACACTAGCCTGTTGTATGCCTTCTGCTTCAGAAGTGTTCTTGACATTCTTCATTTTAAACTACATCGTATTCTTTGCATTTTGAACACTGGCTTGTATCAGTTTTGCAAAACTCAAACAATCATATGACTTGTTTATATAATTGCAAAACAATAAAAGCTGCAAAGTCAAACTGCATAAAATTGCAAAACTGCAAAACATGGCTTGTATCCTGCTTCTAGCGATTTCATTATGAAATCAATTCACGGTTAATCCTAAGATCATCAATCAACCAAAATTAAAAAATTTAAAACATACCAGCAAACTCAAAGAGCAGCCGTGTAGTGCGACCAGTGAATAATCGGCGTTTGTTGATGGTGATAGGCAGAGCCGGCTTGTGCTTGTGCTGGCGCCGATTCTAGGGTTTGTTCTTCTTTTCGTTTTTGTTTTTCGTGCGTTTCTAAATCGCTGAATCGCGATTAATTTCTTTCTGAGTCACGAATTTTGAAGTAGGGTTTTTTTTCACGGGGGGTTGCTCGTCTAACGGGGGTTGCCCTAAGCCAGCGTTTGATGGGCCTAGCCCATGAGCCGGCTCTGTCTGAGAGGGCCACTGATTGGCGTTGAATGAAGGAAGAACTGGTGCAGCTAGAAGGAAGATGAGTTCGCAGCTGGACACGATTAGGTGGAAAGATGGGTTCGCGGTTGGATGGAAGATGATTTCACGATTAGATGGAAAGATGAGAGGGTTGAAGCAAATCGAATTGGTGGAATTGGGTTTTTTTTTTATTTAGGTTTTCTTTTCGTTGAAAGAGGACGAAACGAATATCAAAGGAAAGGAGGGAAGGAAAAGTGACGGGCCAATTCTTTTTGGCTCCCAGCGAATATTTGGCACAAAATTAGCGCCATTATATGCCACAACATTTACGACGGTTACAAACCGTTGCTAATTAGCCACGGTTGAAAACCGTTGCTAGTTGGAACGAAGCGCGCCAAAAATTATGGAACGAAAGGATGAAATTCACCGCCATCATTTGTCTCCAAAGAAGCTACGGTTAATAACCGTTCCCAATTAGCAACGATAAAAAACCGTTGCTAACTGAACCAAGACGGTGATTAACCTTTTCTAAATGGCAACGGTTAATAACCGTTGCCAAATGCGCGGATGGTTAGTTGCAAATCTCAGTATTTGGTGTAGTGGTTCTTCTTCGAATAGTGACCTTTTTGGACTAAAACCGACTAACGATGCTATATTTAAATTGAACATCTAAATATTCGGATCGTAAAATATGTGTGTTGTTACAACTATCATTTAACATAGTTCTAGCGCATTCTTGAAATTGTTATATTTCTACGTTCTACTACTCCACTTTGTTGAGCTGTTCTTGGAAATGAAAAGTTATGTGTAATACCTTTCCTATTAAAAAAAATTTCAAAATTTTAATTTTCGAATTCTCCATAATGATTACTTCGACTTGTTTAAATTTTAATAAACGTTTGATTTTGAGTTTAAATAGATTTTAAACATTTCAAAAGCATCACTTTTAAGTTTTAGAAAAATCATCCACGTAAACCTAGAAAAATCATCTATCATTACAAAGACATATCTATTATGATTTATAAATGTATCTGTGAAGGAACAAAAATATCTAAATGAAGAAGTTCAAGTGGTTAAGAGGTAAAAATCATATCTTTTGACTTAAAGGAACTTTTTCTAAGTTTTCCTAATTGACTTGCATCACATAGATTGTTAACATCAAAACTCATTTTAGGAAGATCCATAACTAGATCATATTTGGCAATTTTAGATGGTAGTTTGAAATTCAAATAACCAAATCTTGTTTGCCAAATCCAATGGTCACTAGATTCAGCCAAAAGACATAAATTATCATTTGCCACTTTCATACTTAATATATATATATATATATATTTCTTTTCCTAATGCCTTCAGAGATAATGTTTGACTCATTATCTTTAATTTGACACTTATCTTTATCAAGTTTAATTTTAAAGCCCTTATCCAATAGTTGACTAATACTTAGTAGGTTATGTTTTAAATTCCTAACTAACAAAATATTAGAAATAATAGGAGTTTTAGAATTACAGACATTCCCGATCCCAATTACATATCCTTTGGAGTTATCTCCAAAGTTGACCGATCCACTATCTTTATAGATGATATTCTTCAAGATCTCCGGATTTCCAGTCATGTGCCTTGAGCATCCACTATCCAGTATCTATTTATCCTTTTTGATTTGCAAAGTTTGAACATCAGGTGTCTGTTAATCAAAAGCCATGTAACACATCTATTCCCATAATTTATACCTTTTTTAAACGATCAATTGGCTTTTCATAATGAATGGATGCAAATTTATGAAACAATGTTATGTTAATTTTGCAAAATTGCTTTTCAAAAATAGTGTTAAAAATATTATCAATAACTTTTTCCATTAAAATTTCCAACAATCAAATTACAAAATTTTGAAAACCAATGCTTTGATACCAAATGTTAGTTTACAGAAGATAGATCTTAAGGCTAGTTTAACACTAGAGGGGGTGGATAGTGCTTGCTAATTTTTGCGAATCATTTTAAATTCTTTTAAGATTATAATTAAACAATGCAGAATCAACAATCACAGATTCAAACACAGATAGATATAATTACAGTAAAAGTAAAAAATAAAGAGTGGAAGATATCACACCGGGAATTTTTATACTACTTCAGAGTTACCCTACGTTCAGTCTCGTACAATATCTTGTGCATATTTCTTTTCAAATATCAAATTCAATACAATCTTGATTTCAAAGCTACGAGACATACCCTCTAGATTTTCCAAGCTATAGGTACACTCACTGGATTCGAACGGGACACTAGCTCACCCACTTGGATTCAAACGGGACACCAAGCACATCCACTTGATTCAGACGGGACATAAGCACACCCACATGGATTTCAGGGACATCAAGCACACCCAAGAGTATAAGAGTATGATTTGATGTAGTTTACAGACTCAATTTCTTGATCTTGAGTACAAATGATCCTATAACCTCTTGAATAGCACTTTGATCTTGATTTGAGTGAGAGAGAAGAGAGAGATCAGTGAGTAAACAATAGAGAATTAAATCAATAGAGTTTGAATTTGATTCTGATTGAATTTGAGAAGATTTTGAGTAGATTTTCTTTTAGAATTCAAGAGAGTAAAAGAGGAGAGAAAATATGAGAAAGTAGTTAACAAAAATTCGTTTGGAAAACCCCTATTTATAGAGAAACAGCAGTCACGTCCATTCATGAAGAGATATGACGAAAAGAAATTTCAATTAAAATTTGAATTTTGAAGTTCCTAGCATATATGTCGACACATGATGGGGATATGTCGACGTATCCTTTGTAATTTTGAAAAAACATTAAATAAAAATTGTTTTGAAAATGTTTATGTTTTATCAAATATTTTGATACTTTGTAAAATCATTTAAACAAAGTTTATACATATTTTAATCATAATAAATCTTATAAAACTTTGTAAAATTATTTTGACATATTTAATATATAAAGTATTTAAATATGAATTTCTTTTGAAAGTATATATAAAAAAGTATAAGTGAATATATATTCAAAAAATCAAAGTATTAATAAGTGTCAAAATATACTTTTAAATACTATAAACATTTATAAAGCATAAAATTAAAACTATATCAAAATATAATAGATTAAAAGTACATTAAAATATAAAATGCTTAAAAAATTAATTACTCAAAATATAATAAACTTGTTAGTAAAAATAAGTTTAAAAATTATTTGAAAACAATTTTGAAAAGACGTTTGAAAGATCATTTTGAAAATAAGGATTCTTTAAAAAATCATTTTTGAGAACCCGGATATTTGAAAATCATTTAAATCTGAGAATAGATTTAAAACCTTTTTGAAAAATGTAAGTGAGATCAAAGAAGTGCTACCAGGGTTTTAACAAAATAATCTATGACTTTGTAACTTATTTTGATATCTTGAATCTTCAAAACTCATGAATCTTCAATCTCTAACTTTAGAATCTCTATATCAGCCTTTTGAATCTTCTCTTAATACCGTACAGTCTTCTTCATCAACACCTGTCTAATATCATGCACTATATACATATATCTTGATAAAAACATTAGTATTTATATATGTCATATGGTTATTGTCATCAAAACCAATGCCTAAGGTACTAACATCAAATACACATGTCAATGTCGATGATAACTCATCGCTGAATATAACGAAGTATATGGAACTGTTTTGGTATTAATAAATGTGCGATTACATACATCTATATGTATCGATCCATAGAGTTCATCAACACTTATAATGCTCTCACTAAATGGGTGCTTTGTCCATAATTGTCTAAGATATAATTTACTAGTACCATATAATTCATAATCATATAATAATAAATTATTTCTCAAAATTGTGGCTTGGTCCATAATTCCAAAATAATTACAAATAAATTTAGAAACTTTTGTTATTTCCAGTGAATCATAAATACCATTATTATAATTTTATTTTATAATAAATATTCATATTGAAATAAACCATGTCTATTTTTCAATCAACACTAAAAAATAATTATTATTTCATAAATAATGTTTGGTGCATTTTACAAAATAATTTTCGTACCTTGATACGACCAATAAGTGTTATATGGCAAGCTCCCATTATTTCATCCATTGCTATAATAGCAAATGAAATACGAAGCTCTATTCAACAACTTAATATAGGATATTTATATCATTTATTATAACTAGTTTACAATCGAGAATTTTCAGATCTAGTATCTTAAATTCAAAGAAATAAATATCATAGAAAATAATTTCCATGTGAAAATACTTTTAGAATGGAAATCTTATTTCTCATTCCAATGTTAAGTATTTATTATTATTTTACAATTCTTATATTCGAATTTCTTTATGAAGCAGAAATGATCATTCATTCTCTTTATCCCAACCATGTCATAGGTTACATCCACTCTTATACATTCAATTTCCTTTCTAAATGGTCGAACCATTTAAAGGAAACTCTTACTACAATATCGTAAAGAATTCTTTACAAAAGTGCATTTGGTCATCCTTAACTTCAAAAGAGACCAAATAAATTGTACGTAAACTGAACAAACTGACATTCAGTGATCGAGTTCTTAGAGCTATTTTATAGCTTTTGGTCTAGTGTTATATTTAACAAAACAAGACCATTATTGTAATCAATCATATTGAATACACGATCTCACACTATAGTTACTTGCTTATTTCAATGAATTAATTTCATTGAGGTTTCGTATATTACGAATTGTGACAGTTCACTGTATAACCTTTATATATGATCATATATGGATGAAATATTCTTATTCTAGTATTGCTTTTAGAGTTCGAAACTCATTGAAGAAAATGCATAGTCTTGATTAAGTAAACTTGCAAGTGGCCATGTACAAACGTATTTAGTGGTTGTATAAAATGACGCTTGCATGGGTCAACATGCAATATTTTATTGGTAAGTATATTTTATATTTCTACTTGTCAATATTAATTCATTTCATTTGTATATTTTAATTGATAAACATTTTATCAATTATATTAATTGCACAAATTTTCAATGTAGATTATTATAACTTTATATGATATATTTTTACAATATTAGAAAGGTTAAATGTTACCATTTCATTTTTTAATAAGGCGCCCACTAGTCTTTTATGTTTCTCCAAACTCTAAAATGAAACATAGAAATCTTTCGACTCACTAGTGAGTGTTAGGACTCGTATATCTTGGGATTCTGACCTTGAGGAAAATTCAACAAATCATACTCCTGTATAAGAGAGATAACT
This sequence comes from Allium fistulosum, assembly GCA_030737815.1. Classification (NCBI taxonomy): domain Eukaryota; kingdom Viridiplantae; phylum Streptophyta; class Magnoliopsida; order Asparagales; family Amaryllidaceae; genus Allium; species Allium fistulosum. The sequence goes on along the minus strand of CM060904.1, from coordinate 281,549,919 downwards.
CTTTATCGGTTGTATCATATACAACTCCAAACCCGTGGTTTCTTGTCCTAATCTCATTTTTACCTTCAGGAAAGCTCAACAAGTAAAAAGAGATTATTCACTCATACCCGTCATTTCGCGACGGCCTAATTATGTTATACATACATTGAGGAAAGCTCAACAATATGTAAAAGTATCTTACCTCGCCTAGTCTATACATTACTAATACTACACATAACATCTTTAGATTGAGGAAACCTCAACATCTAGAGAGTTTACAAGTAATTTATTAATGTATAAATGGTAGAGGACAACTTTATATTAAAGATTCATAATCTTCAATATATTATATTGAGTGATACCGGCTTATGGAATAATGTATTTCTTATGAAATACCTTCGTGATTTAAGTGTCAGACACATCAAAAATCATGCTATATGTACTATACGTATGTATTTATTCCTTAAGTCCAATCAGGTTTCTTACTGTTCCACCTTTAGTTTATACATTCGTATTATATAAGTTTTATTATAATATAACTTTATACTTAATTTAACTTATAAGATATTTTATGTATAGAATTGTATTAATTAAATCTTATTTAATTAATTAACATTTTATTATATTATTCAATTATAACATATCATATTGAATATATATACTATAACCTTTATGGTAATACACATATATCTTTTATATATATGCATTTTAATTTAATAATTAATTTTTAATTGATTTGTTTAATTAAATAGTTTTAATTAAATTAAATTAATTTTGAATATTCTTTTATACACATGTGTACTCATATTGTCTTAAACAATTCAAGACAACATTACACATATCATTATAAATATATTATACATGTATATATATATATATTAACTTATTTAACTAAATCATTTATTTAATTAATCTGATTAATAAATAATATTTTTGAAATTAATTATATAACATTTTCAAACATTTTTAAAATTTATTTTATAACTTTTATGGTACATGTTTTCTTTTAAATTTAACTTTTAAATTTAAAACTTTTATTTTAGCTTTTCAAATAATTTGAAAATATATATTATAACATTTATAATATTTTTATTATTTTAAACCTAATTTTTTTTGAAATAGGCCCAAGGTCCAAATCAATTTGGGCCTTTATATTGGGAATAATCTTTGAGATTACCTCATCCTTTTAGGCTAGGCTAGTAGCCAGATAGGACAGAGTACTTGATTACCCAAACTCAACCTGAGACACTACATTTCTAGACACCTAATTTATGGGTAGGCTTTAATAAGTTATAACTAATACTGCTACTTTAGACTGCATGGTCTATATGGCCCTAATACCATTGTTGGAACTGAGCTAACATGCAACGGGGTAAATGGGTAAATTTTAAAAAATCTTCATTATAATGGGCTGATGTAGTGTAATTTATTTAGAACTTTTCTAAATTTTCTATTAATAAAATCAATATTTTATTTAGATTAATAAATAAAGTTGTACTTAATATGGTTTGTATTATATTTTTTGTATGTGTATCATATTCACATATGTGTGCACGTGCATGTGTTACATAATAGGATGTACATGGTTTGACATGCCCATGTATAGATGTTGGGATTTTAATACAATGGACATGTTAGCCCCTCATGTATACAAATGGACTGCCTAAATGTATGTGTGTGTGTGTGTGCAGGCATAAAAATGTTGTGTGTATATATATATATATATATATGTAAAATATAATTATATTATTATTATAATATATTGGTTGTAAATTATTTACACTAACCATTTATTAAAATACATATACATATATATACATATAAATACAAATATATATGTATATATAATTAAATTATAAAATTATTTAAATATTATTTTGTAAAATAATTTAGAACGCTTATATTATGAAATCCAAACTGAATTTTTTTATTAATTTAAATGTATATTACATATAAACATAAAACTAGTTATAATTATATATGTGTGTATGTGTATAAAATAAAATTTTATAATTAAATATATGTTATAATGCTGCTTTTAGCCAGAGAATAAAAATAAATTTTTCCTAAAAATTTAATTTTCGATCTTTAGTTATTTATTACTTAAAAACTTATAATTAATTAAAACCATATAGAATTAATAGAAAAAAAAATTAAAAATCTTTTTCGAAAGCATAATGCATATTTTATAATATATAAATTTACAAAATTTTATATTATCAATAAATATCTATATCTACACACATTCTATATGTATAATCAATTTTGAATTAAATAGTAGTATTTATATATATAATACATATTCAAAAAATAATTTTTTTATTATTGTTGAAAGCTTTTTAGGTATGAACAAAAAATTTATAAAATTTAAAATATATTTATTATATGATTTAATCCTTTTGCGTTTAGATTTAATTCATAAATCATTTAACAATATTATTTTAATAAATTTTTTTGCCCGTGAGCATCATACATGTTTACATAAAAAATGATTCATATATATATATATATATATATATATATATATATATGTACTTACATATACAACCATCAACATGTGAGAATCTATTGACATACCGATTTGTGATATTTCTAACTAGCACCATATGAAACAATGAACATATAAACATTATCATACAATAATAGACCAACAAAGTGCCTTTCACCAAAGCCTATAGTTCACACGTTGAAATGAAGAAATAGACTCCATGAATCCGATCCCAATCTTGAAGTTGCTAGCTTCCAAATTTACTATACCACTGGCGGTCGAATTGAAGCAAATGAATGTGGATTGATGCTTGGATTTTTGGAGTTGTTATAGGCTGATGGTGGCCTAATATGAGTAGCAAAAGAAGAATGCAAAGTCTCAAGATAAGTGAATGCTAAAGGGAATAAATAAAGGAGGAATGATAGAGTGAAATAAGGATCAAGATCCTTGTTTTTCTCTTACTTTTTCTCTCCTTTTGCATTCAAAATTCCTCCCTTCAAACCATCATATGGCCAGCCCCAATTTGCTACCCTATAGCTGTCTAAACGAAGCCCTAATTGGGAATTAAAACTATTTTAAGCCCGAACAATATTTATTGCATTTAAATCTAATTTAAATGCGTATCGATATCGTGTATCGATTTGTGTTTGTATAATTATTATATGCACACTATTTAATATTGTTCAATACACATCAAATAAAATTTTATAACTAATATTTCATAAAAATTGATTAATTTAATTAATTTATGATAATTATAATTTAATTAAATTAGGTGGTAACAGGAGTATTCGACGTTTCGGTCATGTGACTCTTAGGTATAAATTTAGTCATCGATTAATATCAAAAAATTCGAATACCAACGTTCACACATCACTTGGCGGGTGGTGCGACATTATGGCCAAATTTATCTCTTACTTAGCATCAGTAAAATCCAATTTTACTTTATTAAGTGTTACCTGATAGTGACAATTATTTACACCAATTCTCTTCATCAAAACTATATCACTTTGGATTTATGGAATTTAGTAATGATCAAAATTCCAATATCGTCCATATTCAGCTCTATAGTCTAAACACAAAGTCCTTAGTTCGATAATAACAATTATTGTTAACCAAAATGCTCTAGCTACAAACTTAGACTTTGAGTTGACTTCAGTTGACCGTGACACTAACCTCATACAACTAAAAAGAAAAATCCTCTCTTGAATAGTATTTCACTTTCAACACTTCCAATCGACCCAACTATAGTCGTTCGATTGACGTCGTGCCATGATTTAAATTTAATCAAAGTGGAGCTTCCACGTTGAAGATCAACATTATTCTCAAGTCGAGGGACCTGTGTAATTTTGTCATATCGATATTTTATGTTTGACCTTAGTTATATTAACCAACAAAAAACTATCAAGTGAGTCATTCCATAGTTATCCAATAATTATCATTATGTAACACCTGGGTGCCCCGAGCAGTCATGGGTAATATGCTGCCTAACATTTGGAGAGCATTACGTACTCTAATCTCAACGAATGCATCAATATCCAGTCTCGATACATCTTGATTGGGAATATTTAAAATGTTATGTTTAATTTCATTTTGATAAATTACTCATGGTTATAACACTTTGTAACCACTATCAAAAAACATACCATTTATGAATTTTCTATTAAATATACTTTTAGTTAAATTAATTAATTAACATAACACATTATATCAAGTATATAATAGAAAGAAAACACCTTTTATTTCGAACAAGATTAGTTATCGAGTTAGATATATGTAACAAATTACATAATTGCCCCTAAGGCATACCCCTAACTTTGTCACTCTACACTACCATCGCGTACCACCTAGACCTTCTATTTAGTTTACTCATTTAAGAGCTCTCGAGTTAATAAGAAGCAAAGCATAAACCTCGAGTCAGATAACAGTCTAGTATGAGCGATAAGAAATCTTAAAATACTATACAAGTCGATATAGTAAGGAATAAGGGTATACAAACATACCTGACCCGTTGCTGCAACCAAAGAGTTAGCATATAACAAACATAATATGCTACTCTACTATCATCATTTGGTGTACTACATCCTAAATACAATAGCATATGTCTAGGTATCTATATCCACGGTACCTATATCATGTGACATTACTAGACTGAAAGACTATGGAAGGAATAACCAAAGCAAACATAACATCCATCAAACAGTCCTCACTGCCACTTAATGTGCCCTGGATATATGACCACTTATATGACCATTCCTCTACCGGGGATCAATGGAAAAATCCTGATTTTTAGTGTACTCGCTCATAGCCCAAAGCTGACACTAGACCCATTCCACTGGTCCAGGGTATACAAATCCATTCCACCGATCCGGGGTAGCCATTCCAAGTATCCAGTGAGCTTCCTTACAATACCCCTGCTTTCGAGTGTAACATAAAACACTTCGAGTATCAACGATCCCTTAGCACGCGTATCTGAGCCCTTTCCCTTCTCGGTCTAGTTTCCATTCATCTTTAAGGAACCATTTCACATTCCTTTCCCACCACGATAGAACCAAACCATTCCACATTCCTTTCCCACCATGATAGAACCATTCAATATTCTATCTATGGGTCACCCTTCCTAGAACCCGCCCTTTATGGATAATCATTCTCATGACTCCATTCAACATCGAGCCATCATCCTTGGAACATAATTCCATTCATTATTGAGCTACCATCATCGAAGTCCCGAAGCTATTATCCTTCATCATGCTAACCCATCGCCATTGAACATAAAGCGAATAAACAAACATCTTCAGCATGACCTGCAAAACATATGCTCCTCCTCCTAGAAGTTTGGCCCTCATAGGCCTTACAAATTCATGTTGGTGTCGTCTAAAAGAGGTTTGGTACCAATATGAATTTCCTAACCAATACTTAGCCAACCTTTGGCTAAGTACTTCTTCCCCCGATCATTCCCTATTTTCATGCCTAGAGCTCCCCTTCCCATGCCTTAAGCTCCTAGAGTCCCTAATACCCACTTACTGCCAAGAAAAGAGGTCGGTGCTGGCCTGAAGTGGTCGGTATCGAGTTCTGTACTTAGCTAATTTTTGGCACTTGTCTTCTGGAGTTCCTTCCTTGCCTTGTCCTGAAGCTTTCCTTGAAGTTTCATCGCCTTTCCTCTGAAGCAACTCCTTCTACCGATCAAAACTGCAATTTCTAACCCTCCAACGTTTGCTCGGTATCGATATGATATTTACAAACCAACTCCAAATGACATGCGATCTAAAATACAAGCTCATCCCATCCTCTAGAGTACCTCCACCAAGTTTCATTCCATTTTGAGCAATTTTGACTTTGTTTTTCCCAAATCGATGACCGATTCCTAGGTAATCTAAAGGCACTAGCAAATCATATCAAACATAACATGCAATAGCAGCCATCATCCATATACATTGATCAAACATAAGCAATCTATCCAAACATGATAACATACAAGAATTAACCTAGATCCAGTTTTGCACTAAAATGACAATATAATCCAAAAAGGGGTTGTAAACCATATAAAATCCATTTTAATATTTTTAAACTCGACCATAAATTTTTTAAAGGTTCAATTAAAGTTTGAAATCGTTTAGTCGTTTCAAAAACATCATTGTTAATTATGTGGACAAGCGTAGTATAGCGAGAGATTAATAACCACTTACCTAATACTCAAATTACCACTTTTAATCCCTAGATCTAATATGGATAGCAAGGAGAACAAATTCTAAAGCACTAGGATGATAGACCTTCAATCTTCTTCACTAATTACCATCCTAATGATGGATTTGGCTAAGGTTAGTAAGAGAAAGGTGAGTTTTTTTATGATTAGGGTAATAGAGGTTTGCAATTGTTTTGGGAAAGTGGAAAATGATCCATCTTTGTCCCATCACCTCTAATTAGGCACAATTCTCGAATTAATTAGTGGGCCTAAGTATGGATTTAGCTTAATTTCCCACTAATCTGTTCAGCAGCAAATATAACTCAAAACAGTCATATATCATAAATGGTAATTCTGTTTTCCTATTATGATCACTCTACAGAAAGAGAAACCACAAGCCCGATCTAATTGAAGTGGTTTCATACCCTAATTCAATTCGATTAAAGGTCGTATGCCTTACAATAATTTTTGGGTCTAAACTTCCTGATAAAAATTTTAAAGGTGGAAAATATCCTTAGTAGTCATTTCCTAAAGTTATAGAGTCATGCGACCTTATATGAATTAAATAATAATATTTTACAATCCTCGATATATAAGATACGGGTTGTTACAACCTTTTCTTTTGCTTAGCTACTTCAGCACAATAGGTAAGCTTGGCATTTGTTCGAAATAATGATGGGGTTTAGCGTCACATTTATTATGTTAGAAATATCAAGTCCATTTGAGAGGTATTATTCGACCATCAAAAAGGTAGCTTATTGCCTAATATTCACAACATGGAAGATTTTGCCTTACTTCCAGGCTCATCCCATTAAATTTCTTCTAGATCAGCCTTTACAGTAGGTATTCAGCAAACTTGAGACCTGGGGAAGGCTATTCAAATGGGCTATAGAACTCATCTAGTATGACATCTTATGTATTCCCAAAACTTCTATTAAAGGATAAATTCTAACTAGCTTTATTTCTGAGTGTACAGGTTTCGATGACTATACCTCAAGTGATGACAAAGCCAAACAACTTTCATGGAAACTCTATGTTGATGGAGCCTTCAATGAGGAGGAGCATGAGTAGGCTATGTGTTAGTCACTTCAAACAACCATCAAATTTATCGCTCTATTAAACTTTCCTTTTCGACCATAAATAATATGGCACAATATGAATCTTAACTAATTGTTAGTCTGGTTCTTGGCAACTACCAAGCTTGAGATTTAAGACTTTCTCTCTATGTAAAGCAAGGAAAACTACTCGACACTTTCAAAAGCTACAATAGCAAGAGCATTCCTTAAGATCGACATGCACAGGTTGATGCTTTAGCTAAATATGCAAGCTCTTCAGATGTTCAGGAAAATTATTCCGGTAGGGGTTCTTGAGAAACCTAACATTCAGGTGTTAGAGAAGGTTCAGGTCATAACTTGAGCCCAAGTAGTTAGAACCAAAACCCCTCAACCAACCTTGGTTAACGAAAATTGGATGACTCCATACATTTGATATTTATCTAATAATAATTTGCCTTCGGACTTTATCAAAGCTAGATGTATAAAGTACAATGCTCCTAATTTTGCTATCGTAGATGGAGTACTTTATAAGCATGGCTATACAATTCCATATTCTTAATGTGTAACTATTATCATAGGCAAAAGATCACAAGAATATGGCCACGATGGCATATATGGAGATTATTGAAGAGGCAATAAATTAGCTAAGAAAATAGTCAGGCAAGGTTTCTATTGGCCAATACTAAATCAGGATGCATTGGAATATGCAAAACTGTGTAATAAATGTCGATTCTATGCTAATATTCCAAGGGCTCCACCTAGTGAGTTAACTTCGATAATGGGTCTGTGGCCATTAGTTGTTTGAGGGCACTGTTTTCATAGGTCCTCTCTCAACTGCAAAGGGAGGGCCAAGAATCGCAATCGCAGCCATCGATTATTTCATGAAATAGGTTGAAACCGAACCTTTAGCGACCATAACGACACATCAACTCGTTAAATTCATCATGAAAAACATAGTGTCGAGATATGATCTTCCATACAAGATCATAACATATAACGACACACAATTTGAAATCCAAGAATTTATCGAATACTGCCAAGGTCATGGCATTATCAAAGTTTTGCTTCAGTGGCTCATCCATAGGCCAATGGCGCTATAGAAACCATTAACAAGACAATCAAATCTTGCCTAAAGAAGCTCTTGAACTTGGCTAAGGGAACTAGGCAAATGAATTACCGTTTGTACCATGATTTTATCGAACGAGCTCTAAAACTTCAATTAGGCATACTTCCTTTTCTTTAGTATATAGCTATGAAGCCATGCTTTCGATGGAACTTGAAATAGCTTCACACTGAAGACTCTACTACAATTCTCAACAAAATGAAAAACTCAAAAATTAGTCTTTAGATTTTTGCATGAAATCCAAGCTGCCATGAGAATAGCCAAATACATTAAGCTAATGAATCATTATTAAAATTAGCGAGTCTAAAGTTGGAAGTTTAAGAGAGGGGATCTCGTCCTTTGAAAAATCGTACCAAATACTAAAGATCCAACTGATAGACCTCTCAGTCCAAATTGAGATGGACCTTTCATCATTTATGACATAATTCCTCCAGGGGCATATCGACTAAAGAGGCCAAACGACAACATAATTCCATGGACTTGGAACTCAGAAACACCTAAAGCAGTACCACAACACAAAGCCGCTATAAGTATGAGTTTTAGTATTGGTTAGCCATAGTCAGGTAGTACCATGCAACTATAGTGATTTCAAATATATCAAAACTATAAGTACTTTCGAATATATCAAATATTTAGCCATGTTCAAGTAGTGTTATGCCATAAAATTACTTTTGAATATATCAAATTTGTTAGCCATGATCAAGTAGTGTCATGCAAGTGTTAACCATGGCTGGGCAGTGACATGCAATGATAAAGACCTAGATGTATGTCTGTTGTTAGTCATGGCTAAGTAATGCCATGCAAGTGTTAACCATGTCTAAGTAGCATTATGCACTTATAGGTACAAGATTAACGCTAATAAATTTCCAAAAGACACACCTGTAAGACTCGGTCTCAATGACTAAATCATGTTTTCTAAGAATTTAATAAAACAAAAAATTTTTGCCACAAAGGATGCTTACTATCACATGAAATGATTTTTTCTTATTTTCATATCGAAATGTTTTCAATCTATATTGCGGTCTTCAGAATCAACATCGAAACCCAAAAGAATGTTGCTTTTGATCACTGTGGCCTTAGTGAAATAACGATCTATTTAAACAATGGCTTTGAGCCTTTCAGCGTTATCAATTGTTCAAATGCTTTAATCATAAAACCATTTCGGCCATAGCCTCAAATAGGGAAAACTTATGAAAGGCTGTATTTTGGCTCTATAGTCTGCATAGTAAGTCGATGAGCTCCAACTCAATGGATCACCGTAGTAAATTAGGTGGACAAGTCTATTATATAGTAGATAAAATTATATTCATGGTTAACTCTGCACCCGAAGTGGAAAAACTTTATCGTAATATTTTAAAATTGAAACAAGTATTTTAACGAGTCTGAATAATTAACCAAACCCTTGAAAGGATTGGGAAAACAGTTTCCTTGCAAAAATTCACACTTTCCTAGAGTAATAGTTAGAACACAGGGGCCATCCACGTAAAATGCTCGCAGATGCCAGTAAGTAATCAAAGTAGTAACACCCCCAGTGTCTTAGATCAATTCCTCTAAATCTAGCACAACTACCGGGGATTGCATTATGTCAGACTGTAGTTATCCTTCCTATGGCTATAATTGGTATGTCACATATGCTTCAAAATCCTCACTAAAGTATGAGGTTAGATTTTCTAAATGCTCGTTATACGATGAGGTTAGATTTTAAATTCATATGCAAAATCTCTACCATACGATAGGGTTAGATTTTAAAATTCTATCGGACGTTGATCAATTTAAAGTTATAAGAACCTAGTAAAGACTAAAGAAAGAGCGAAATAACAAAGTACAAAAATATTATCTAACTCTCCCTACAAAATTCAAAATTCACTTCGTATTCATCGTATGATTTAAATTTAGGGGGAAGGAATATGTTATACCATAATTTTTACTTAGCTATATTCAATCTCTAACTATATAAGCCAAAATCCAAGATGTAAATTCCAAAGTATTCATTGCACATGAATACCGAAAGCTTCAACTCTTCGGCTTAAGCTCGAAAGCTCTAATATGTATTTAACTTCCTATAAGTGTAAAATATCAGTGAGAACTTTCTATATAGCTTCGTATAGCTCCTTTTGGTATCTTAGACCACAAGCTAGGATTCCATAAAAAAAAGCATAAACAAATGTATGAAAGAAAGATGCCAAACATAATACTAAGACCCAAAGAATGAGCCCATAATTTAATGAAAACCAAGGATTGCAAGTGTCACTCATACCGATAGCAGCGGTATGAAGTATACGCCTCAAAGCAGGCCTTCAACCAAAAGCATAAATTATAAGGTCAACTTCATACCGAAAGACTAAAAGCATCAAGCAATGCTATAGTATCGATGTTATATATCGCCTTTAGATCATATATCGAAATTCCTTGATGGTCATTACCTAAAGAAACGACCCTAGCAACCATAACCGAGAGTACATGCCAAAATGCATAGTTTAGCATACGAGACCGAAGCTATCTCTACTCAAGATCGAGAGCTCCTTAATATGCAACTAAGATCAATGGCTATGATAACCCCCATGTACATCAGTAGCTTAGATAGCCTAAAGGTTATACAAAGTATACAAGTCAAGGCTCCTAAAGATTTATATAGATAAACCACATCATCAATCTATGTCAATCCACAAGTAGCCAAATGATGACATGTGTTCAAATCTTAGCCACATAGGCATGCTAAGTCAGCAATCCAAGAGGAAAGGTCTACACCAATGACAAAGCTACTAGTTGCCTATAAATATAAGGCATGGATCCCCATAAAGAGGATTCGACGCCTAAAAAACTGACATGATGCTGCCTTAATCATTTGTAATCATTTTAACTTTCCAAACTTAACCTTTTTGAAAAGGTCATTAATGGTGAACATAGCCAACCCGACCTTATAAAGCCATTTTCGGCTTGATTAACAAAACAACAAAGAAAGATAGCAATAGTGAATGTAGGGACAAGCTACCGAACCACTATAATCCTTGTGTCTTTACTTCCTTACACTTCTCCTTTTATTACCTTCAGTCATGGTTGTTTGCCTTCGGTCGTAATTCTCTTTTTGAACTGCTACTTCTGGAGCATGACTTCGAAATTTTTGTGTATTGAACTATGACCAAAAATTACACCAACAAGTTGAAAATGGTAGGAGAGAAAAATATGTAAGAGTGGAGAAAAATCTAAAATCAAAGAGGGAGGGCATATAGAAAACTATAGTAAGAATGGAAGGGAAATGAGCTCAGTACGCCATGTGTAAGTAGAAAAAATCCATCAAAAACTAAGAAGAAGAAAAGAGGAAGAGTTAAACAAATAGATGTATAAACAAGAAAGGACAAAAAGTTTTTTAGACCATAGTTATCGTTATCGGGTCAGACGCTGGTTAAACCGTTAAAAACCGTTGGTCGCTGACCATACCGGTCTGAGGATGAATTGAGTCGGTGTTCTGCACAAAGCGCAATGTGAACCCTGAATTGGACGTTGAACCATGACTGGTTAAACCATAAGATATAGTTTCCATCCTCGGAAATCTTCCTTCCCCATTATCGATCTGATTATCACATTTTCTGTTAAAATAATTCAAAAACACTAATTCATTTAATGACTGCAAATTTTGCTAATGTAACCGTTGTTGCGATCACCATCGAACACAGTCGATCGATCTTTCATGATTCCCTCTATATGTAAAAAATTTAGCATTCTTATCATTTCCATGGACCCGATTGGATAAAATGAGTAAATTTGATAGTTTTGATTGATTAGATAAAGATACACGGTTTATGTACTGGGCAATTTAATAAATGCTGTACTAGAGTTTATAATTTCTCATTATGGTTTAATAAAATGAGTTCTAGAATTTAAAATGAGTAATTCACTATTATAGTTCAGTAAAATTAGTAATGTTATTTTTATAATTCAATAAAATGAGTGTCAAACAATTTTGTATTTTCTAGCACTATAGATTTTATAAAGTAGTGAATTTATAGAGCAACGGTGTCAATTGTTTTACATTAAAGTCTAACTAAGGAACGTAATGAGTATTTGAAGAAATAAAAATTGAATTAAAACCATAGTTTCCTAAGTGATCATGCTTTGATGTTATTAAGTCTATATGCTTATGTGTGGGATTTGTGATATGCAAGTTCTTGTGATATGAGTTTCGATATATTGCGCTATAACTTGCATTTGAAATGTATAAATCCATGTGGAAAAAAATACAAGGTTTTGGCAGTCTGATCGGTCGAACCATCAAAACCTTGAACCTTGAGGCATCACAATTTAATTGACTTTGGGTAAGGATAACTATGTGTATGACACTTAAAGTAAATAAATAATAAACGCTAATGAATTGAAGGAGAATTGAGACAACATGTGGCATTAGGAGAGTGTAAAAAAAGAGTGAAACAGATATGTAAAGCCATAACTCACTTTTTATAACATACTAGCGCGAATCTGTGCTATGCATACAGAGTTCATATAACTTTTTACCTCGGAATTTTTAGAGTTTTTTTAATTAGATGAAGGTGGAACATACGATTTTCGATTTTTTTTGGATATGTTTTTACTCGACACATACTAACAACTCTTAAATGATGAAATGATTGGAATATCAAAGGGCACAAAATACAAAAAATACTTTTGGATACAATGGTGTTATACAACAAATACTAACATCAACTATATGTTACTCCTAACTTTGAAGCATTACATTATTAATAATGCAAAATTTCTAAATTAGGTTGTTAACAATTAAATCCTTTTTTCAGTTGCATGATAATATTATTCACATAACTCTAATTTAAATTTGAATTGAATTAGGGAATTAAAAATGATATCATATTTTATTCTAACTAAAATTTATGTTTACCATAAATCAAAATGCAAAATAAATGTCATTAAATTCACTTTAGTTTGTAGGTAATTATTAATACATATGAAAATTTTCAAAACTAATCAACGAAAAACGTAGTGCTACATGAGAATATACATTTATTGTTACATGCAACATGAGTAATTATGATAAAAATATTTATTATTCAAATTTGATTTGAAACTAAATACAAAATGAAATACATTTAACAGCCCTCCTCAATTATTATCAATATCTTTCCAGCTTGATTCCAATCTGAATTAGAGAACAAATTATAAATTAATTCGAAATTAATACTCTTTGTAGAAATATTCATTCGGTAATAATTAATTAACATAATATTAAAGCTTTGAAAATATGATACTATTCATTTATAATATCATCAGTGACCAAGCTAAGAAATAAACATGTTATTTTTAAATTAACTGAATTACACTTTTTGTACATTAAGTTTATGCGAAATATTTTTTATAATCTAAGAATTTTAGGTATAAACAAAATGAGTCAAATTTAATATTATTTTCAAAAGAATAGAGGTTTGATGCCTCCAACTAGATATCGGATTTATGGAGACCCACCTCTTCGCCTTGAAAATGGGAGTAGGGCAGACGGGAATCGAACCTGCGACCTGCTTATTAGGAAGCGGGTATCTCACCATTGCGCCACTACCACTTTAATTCAATTATATTTATTTAAAAAATTTCTCTTTTTAATACCACAATTACATTTTGTCATTTGATAATTGATTACTACTTAGTTAAAAAATAATTTTACAAACAGAAACTCATGGGCAGCTTTTACACCTAACGTTAGAACATTGCTAGTGTAAACAATTTCGGATAACATTACCTCCACTTACCAATTTCTAACAAAGGATCTAAAGCTGATTTACTAATAATGTTTTGTCTAAATATTTAATAATAACAACATTTTGTGAAGCTATAAAAAATTAAAATACAGCACTTAATTTCTTTTTAATTTTAGAAAATTCAAATAAATAAACTATTTTCTTTTCTTTTACAAAACTACATGCATCTTCTTATGATTCTAGCCCACAGGCAATTGAGTAAATAAATTGCTAATGCATTCAATAAAGTAGGGAGGAAGGTGAATTTAGTTTAGGCTAATTCTACTCATACACCAAATTTTTTTTACATATACCAGGATTCTTTTGTAAAAGGAACTAAAGACAAAATACCCTTATTTACAATAGTAGTAAATAATACGTTCTAATTGTTTTAATTTTTACTGCTTAAAATACTCAAACTTTAATCAATCTAATAAAATACGATAAATCAAATTCTTATTCTCTAGCAATGGAAATTAGGGAAGTAAAGATTGATTTAAAGTTATAATCAAAAGAAGGCAATTATTTTAAAGTAGGAAAAGAAAAGGATTAAGATTTTGGAGTAGAGTCTAAAAAAGAGGTCAAAATTTTGCTTTTATCTCCTTTTTTCAGGGGAGGAGGTGCTTGAATCGGTAATGAACACATCTTCATCATACGGTACATAAAGAACCACATAAATTTTTGTTAGGGTTTGTACGTGAATTATATAAGAGAAGAGAAATGAAATTGTAAAGGACTAAAAGTTACTGAAGGGTAGAACTCGAATTTTCAAGGTGTATGTAAAATAAAAAAATGTGTACAACGTTTTTTGCTAAATTTGGGTGTGCGTAAAGCAAAATACGATGTATGAATAGAATCAGCCTATTCTTCTATTTATTTATGAAATATCATTAAATTTTTAAAAAAATAAATATATCTATTTATGGTCTGAAGCACCTTTATTCTGAATTATAATAAATTTTTATTGGTATTCCTTAGACATCACGTTGATATGAAATAATCAAACTGTGTTTTAGTAGCACTTTAAACAGTAAACTAATGATCATTTTATACTAGTACTCGTTATGTGCTTTCACCATATTAGGTTTATAGGAAACCTGAATTCAAAATTGTGCATCTTCCAAATTTAATGATCCCAACTACCTTAGCATGATTCTATTTTATAAGAAATCTGCAAATATCGTGACTAAAAGCAACTGAACATGATTTAACGAACTCTTTCCTTTGAAAATATGTAACTAAGTAATCTAAAAACCAATTTTGATTTCCACTGCAAAATCAAATATTATATTGGAATAAAAGTGGAATCTTGTTTAAGCATTGAAAAGAATTAATATATGTAATTGATCTTCTTGTTAATTATCATATTAGTCTGAACTCAAATTAAAGAAATTTAGAAGCTTGTACTTCCTTTTATTAGTTGAATGTCAATATAGTTTGATATGATCCTTTTAGTTTTAAATCTATTTACTTTGTGGAAAATAAGTCGCCCTGTAGTTTCATGAGGTCCCCAAAGGATAAATGATAGCCATGCATTAAACCAAAATCATTTGTTGCATATAAATATTTCATGGTCTATTATATAGCACCATTGAGAAATAAATTAAACCATATATTGATTAAGATCGGTAGTATTAGATTCAGAAGAAAAAATTATGTCCAGGAAGATCACATAAGACATTTATATACGAATTAACATTTTATAAAGCAAATATTTACAATAAAAAAACTTAAGTTTTCTATTGCGTCCAAAACTAATGGGTTACTTGTACTTTATATGTTTTCCTAAAACATGGCATGAAATTTATTGTTTAACCATTCTATTATCACATTTTTTTTCTATAATTTAATTTCTTATATACTCATAGTTAAGAATTGGAAACAGATCAACTGTATCACTAATAAATTATTCAAATGCTATATATTGATAAACAAATTATGCCATACAAAGTAAAATAAGTAAACGAAATTAATAATTGTATAAATAGAAAAAACTCAAATAAAAGCAACATTAGATATAAAGCTGAAATTGAAAAGAATAATTCATTTAACATCTAATCAATTTTATCAAACATCTAAGATTTTATAGTACTAATGCATTAATAAATCCAACCACCTCCTACAAATAAAAGATGGAAAATAAACCCATGATCACACCAACTAAAACAAAAATAAGAAGAAAACATGATTATGGATGTAACATGATGTAGTTAGTTGTCCTTTAATGCGTTATTGACTATGTTAAGAATTTAATGCTTTATCACTGATATTATAATTAAATTAAGTTTAGGTGAATCTGTCCTTTAGCTTGTGGAAATAATATCAAATAATAGATGATTCAATATATTGTTGTATACATATTTGTATATTATGATATTTTTAAAAAGTACTTTGGAAAATAAAAGGTTTTTGTATGTAATCTAACACTCCTAGCAAGAAAATTAATCTTAAAATTCATAGATGTTTGTCGATTAATGGCGATTTAGGTAACGTATTCAATAATACCTATCATATATGTAATATCTATACTAAATAAAGTTATTTAGTGTTTCACATAATATTATCCTAATTTATCTCTAAGAGATGCATGTCAATATATATTTGGAATGTAAAACTCAAACTAGTATCAGAGTCAAAAAGTTAACACATCGATATTACTCGGAATATAAAATGAAAATCAAAATTATAAATATATTGAAGGAGTTTAATTGATTTTATTAAGAAACGAAAAACTATATAAGTAATGATTAATGCTAATTAAGTTTCTTCTTTTTTTAAAGAAAGGGGCTTTAGAGCTTCTATGTTACTAGTGAGTGATCATTGTAACAATAATTGCTGGATTAATATGTGTATTCTTGGTGGACCAGTGAAATTTTATAACGGCTAAAAGTACAGGTAATCCTTAAATTTGGGATAATGAAGTATTTGGCTCAACAAAACAAGGGAACACATTAATATTGGACAGAGATTAAACATTTTCTTGCACCAATACAATCTAGAATAAAAGGAAAACCTATAATATATTTGGTACCAATAAAAATGTTAATCCTCAATAAAAATGATAATAAGAACTGAGCTAAAAATTATTTTACACATAGTAAATTTAGAAATAAAAGACTCAATACACTTATATTATTTAGAGTATAACGCTAAAATTAGAATTAGAACTATGTAGCTGAAAGGTGATTAGAAAAAAATAGTGCTAAATGAATTAATTTTTTATTTTCTAAATAAAAGATCTCACGGTGAAGAACTAAAGATAAGTTACCGAAAAATCAAAAAATTATATGAAATGTACTCTTTCAATTCACTGACTCATTAATTCCATTATTCCAACATTTTCGATAGAAATAAAAAGTTAATCTTAAATAAAATAAATATATATAGAGAGTATCAATTTTTATTTAGTTACTTTTTAAATTTACTTCTAAGGAGGAATTTGAAATATTTATGTTACAACTAAGAAGTGCATATAAGATCAGCTGCTAATCGGATGTTGGCATTATCCGTGGAAAATCTGAAATAGATTAATACCCGTAAATACTGAACACTTTATCTAATAGAACTGTTTATTTCCCCATGGAGAAATTTGAATTTAGTTTAAAGTTCATTTCCTTTTATTTGTAGAGTTAAATAAGTAGAGATTTGTACATGAAAGGACAGACTTTTTATATATATAAAAAGACAAATAATAATACTATACAAAATTAAAAGTGCATGAGTAGTGACACAAACCTTTATGAGTGAAAAGGGATGAGAAACCAAGAGCCACATGTAACAACCCGTAAATTTAGCGATTTTATATTTAAATATTTTATTTAAATATTTCATCGTTTGTCGAATTTTTGTCCGAAAAGCTACTTTTTGCAAACAGTCGAATTAGGACTCGAGACCCCTTCCATTGAGTTCAAAATGCCGTTTGCAACCTTTTTGAGTATAAACTTCGATATGTTTGGAGCTAGCTAAAAATTTGACCTTTTTCACTTTGGGTTTGGGTTTGGGTTCAGCCCACTAGTCATCCTTATACCCCAAACTGAACCATCCCTCCCCATTCACTCTCACTTCCTCCTCTTTTCAGTTCTAAAGCAAAAATGGTGGGAGAGATGGGAAATTAAAACTCCAAGCCCTAGTTCCTCTTTCAATCTCAAATTCTTGCTCCAAAATCAAAGAGAACCCATTGGTAAGCATCTCCTTCTTCTTCTCCAACTCTTTCTCCTTCCAATTTCAGAAATTCCTAAACCTAACTTTGGGAATGTTCTTCTTTTAAGCTTTGATTCAAGCTTGTTGTGTTGGAATTGAAGAGTAATTGCTCTTGCCATTGCTCCAAATCTTCTTCTTCATTTGTTTGGGTTCAAAGGTGAGATTTTTATCTCACATCTTAGTCTATAATTATCTTCGATTGTTAGGTATGAATTCCTAACACTTATTCATGTCTATTTGATTTTGGTTTGGATCGATTTTGTGTATATTCCAATTTTTGGTGTTTTGGTTTAATTTTTGTGAAAATCCTATTATGGATATTTGGATATTGATATTTGAGGCATATCGAAGAGCCATTAAGACTGGGTTGTCGCTAGGCATAATTCCTTAGTCGTTGTTGCTCGCCCGATCGTTATCGATGTCGTTTGGCCATTTTTGGCCTAGGTTCAGGGAATGCCCTGAACAACAGTTTCAGACGTCTGAAACGTATGGTTCAGACGTCTGAATATAATACTGGGAATTTTCTTCTCCCAGCATTCAGACGTCTGAATTGGCTCGAGTGCAACCAGAGAGGAAATAGGTAAGAAAATGCCTATTTCAGACGTCTGAATCTGAATTTCAGACGTCTGAATTCTGTTCTGGAAATATTTTTATTTTCCAGATTCAGACGTCTGAATCCTTGATTTCAGACATCTGAATCTGCAGTCTTCTGCCTATTTGCCTATTAAGCTTGAATTTCCAACTTTAATCGATTCGTGTTGATTCCCTTTTTATTGTTATCATTTATTATCTGCTTTGATGACATTCTTCGTGATTTCTGGGAATATCCATTTTGATGGATAAGTTATCGATCTCTTTGGATTTTATTCACGTCTTTGAATGTGAATTTTGGTGATTGATTGTTCTACAATCATTTTCGTGATTTGTCACTTTAAAAATATAAAGGTTTCAATACTAGTAGTAAATATCAAAACTCTTTCATCAAAACGATTTCAACTCTATTTTCAATACCAAACTCGTTTATAAAACCGTTTTCCAATCTATTAGTATATACAAACCTTTACCTCACTCGGATGAGAAATCTAATTAAACGGCTTAGTAAAACAAGTGGTATGAAACGCTTGCGTTTACTTCGTCGGTTAATTCTTGGACTTGTTCGACTGAACCTCTTGTGGCAATTTCCTAGTGAAGATCTACAGTTTGTTCGTAAATATTTAAGTTAAGCTAGTGGTTATGGGACATGAAGCTAAACTCATATATTTACTAGCTTGGTGTGATTGACACTTCCTTATGATCATGACGATCATTTTTGTGATTTAGACTAGCGATTGAGCGATGTCTCTTTGTCTGCGAGGGAGACTAGACCCCGCTTTTGTGATGTTTCGCCATCACTTATATGGGGTAGCACCCCATGGTCTTCGGGCCATTTCAGTGTGGAAATTTAATGGATAGCTTCCATGAGATAGCTTCTCATTCATGTGTTTACGCGTAGGCGAGTTTTCATGCTCCCATTCATGTGTTAGGCCTCCCCCTTTTTTATGTGTTTTCTGGATTTTTGGTGATGATTTCTGGAATTTTGTGCTTCACCAATTTTCATGATTTTCATTGATATGATATCAGATTTTGTACATTGGTGAATTATGTGTTATTGACTTGTTATGAATACAAGTTTAGGGTATGATACCCTATTTTATCTTTGAGAAGATTCTTGTGATATTGATTGATCTTTGGTTGATTATCATTTACATACTTATAGTAGTATGCTGTTATGGTTGTTACATGTTCATGCCATATTATTTATCCTATACCTTATCATCTAATATTTATAGCTAGACTGATCCGTTTATTATTTTCTTATAAATAATACTCGGGTCAGACCGAGATGTTACAGGTGCTTCTGCTTGACTTCTCTTCAGGATTATTCTGACTTTTGGCACTACTTAGATTAGTAGTTTTTGGATGTACGCATTTGAGATATAGACTCTATGTTGTGTACTTATTCTTTTGTATAGCACGTGTTGCTATTCTTTTGTATTATCGTGGATCTTTCTGACCACTACTCTGATGTACACTTTCATGTGTTATATATTTATTTCATATCTTCTTCCGCCTTTGTGATATGGATGTCTGTGACTGATTTATGGTATGACTATTTCTATGTTTGTTTCCGAAGATTATATATAGCCACCGTGTGATAGCTTTGTGTTTGTATCGGTGTGTCGGATTTCCTCCTTAAAAGATATGCATTCTATTCTATTTGACATATCGATGCTCGCACAAAGAAGTTACATGGATGGTCGCTCCTCCACAGCCTTATTCTCCGTGCTAATTGACAGCACTACATCGTAGTGTTCTTGGTTAGCGTGGGTATAGAGGTGGGGCGTCACACCACAACTCGCTTTTCATTACACACACTATACATACATACATACATACATAAATACACACATACATACATACATATATATATATATATATTAAAATTAGATATATGTAATAAATGATGGTAAAGAGGAATAATTTTAAAACTTCTCCTTAATTCAAGCATTTTTCTTCTCTCCTTAATTTCCTACGATGTTTTATTTTAAAATATATTTATATAGTCAATGATTTTCAAAAGTAGAAATTAGGTTGAATGGCTTTTCATCTCAGATTAATAAGTTTTAAGGACAATATTTCTGAATAATTAGTTTTAAGGACAATTTACAAGAAAATGATAAATTCATTTATCTTTTTAAGTTGTACATGAAATTGATAAATTCCTTTATCATTATTTCTGTATAATTGAAAATGATAACTTCATTTATATTTTTTCTAAAAATTATCCTTAAAACTAATTTTTTAGAAGTGCCGTCCTTAAAACTTATTACCCTGCATAATGAAGTCCTTTTAGTGAAAATCTCCTTTTCAAAATTAGTTGCACGATTTTGTTAATTCTTTCTATCCATTTTACATTCAATAAAAATAATATGAATAACATAAAAAAATGTAAACTTATATTTTATTTATCACAATAAACAAATAAATGGTAATGAGGCAGAGGGATTTTCTGCACCTTTCGTTAATTCTAGAAGTTTCTCTCTCCCTTTATTCCAAACATGTATTTTTTTCAATGCAAATGCCGTGAATAGTTGCCCCAAAGCAACTATTCATTCCACTTTCTTTATTATTGGTTGTAGCAACAATCACTACTAGAACTACAATATATAGCCACGATAGGGTTCCAACGGCCGCCGACGGGAATTTCTAACGGCTACCAACGGCTAGTTATTTTTTAACAAGCCGTTGGTAACCGTTGTAAAAATGTCGTTTGCGGCCGTTGGAAGTCGTTGGAATTATTTGTGTAAACCTGCAGCAAGCCGAGAGCAAATCTCATTCTCTCCTCCTACCACAAAAAAACCCAAATCCTTCACCATCTTCCTCCACTCCTCCTCTTTTCTTGCTCCCAGCCTCCCCACGCAACCGGCAGCCACTCTGACGCCATCAATCAACACCAGCGGCCTCTCTCCATCCAAATACACTCCAAAATCAGGTTTTGCCTAAAACCCTAAAATTTTAAATTTTGCTAATTTTGTGTTTAATTTGTTGTTATAGTTGTATCTAATGGCCTATTGATTGTTTATTATACCAAACTAAGTGCTAATTACAATTATTACCATCCAAATGTCCAAATTGTTTGTGTATATATATTATGCACATATATACATATGTTGATAATTTAGTGTAAATGCGCATTTGAGTTAGCGTTAGATTGGTTAGGATTGATTTAAATTATTTTGTGTATGTTTTGTAAAATATTAGGCAAATATATTAGCATTAGATAAGTATATAATTTAGTATATACATACACATGAATTATATATTTTGCAAAATAGACTGAATCGGAAAACGACGAGGACTGAGTAATATCTGGTAATTTTTACAATTATTCACGCACACGCATCACATATCATCATCATCATTACATGCACTACCAATTAAAAATGACTTTATTACATGCACCACATATCATCATCATTTTATCTATGTCTATAATTAAAAATGAAACTTTCAACTGGTATTATGTCAGGCTCTGGACGTCGTAGTTCTTCTTGCTCAGCCGGCGAGAGTAGTGGTGAGCCTCCGGCTCGACCACTTGTATATTTGCAGCTGAAGGCTGATGGAGCATAAGTATCAAAATTAAAATGATAACAATATAAATTTGTTCATACATATATATACTTATCTAAAGCTTTATTTTATATTTAACACAGGTGATTTGATTTGGAGCCCACAAGAGTTGTGCTTGGCGTTTCCAAGCAATCATATATGAGCAGGATGACAGATTGCTGGCCTAAGTGGAGTAAGATCCCTGACCAAGTCAGGGAGGCCATCTGGTAGGATTTTCTGGTGAGTTTATACCACTTTACTATATGAATAAGTATAAATGAATAATTAGTAATATTTTCTCTTTGTACAGGGGCAAGTGGACTTGGCGGAGCCCGATGTCGCCATGGTTCAGCGCCACTGGAATTCAAAGGTTGCCAAAAATTACAAGGAGGTAATGTCAGCTCTTAAAAAATCAGGTAAGAAACCGAACTGGATGGGCGCTTCCGTATGGGATTCTTGGATGAGTTGGTGGGAGACCGACGAGTTCAAGGTAAATCTACCAAATATATAGTTAATTATTTCGCAATTAGTAAATGTAATATTCAATTTAAATTGCAGGTGGAGTCGGAGAGGAACTCTACCAATAGAAGTAGGAATCCTGTAACGCATCGTGGCGGATCCAAGTCTTTTCAGCATCACCATGAGGACTTGGTAAATTTATCAATTACGAATCTAAACCGTTATTACATTTTGTATATTAATCAGTTCAGTAATTAGCTATGAAAAATTAAAATATATAAATTATTTATTGCAGGAAAGATCGCTTGGACGTCCCGTGTCTATGATGGAGGTATTTACCCGCACCCACGCATCAAGACAAGCAGACAATGCTGGCAATATTACATATCAGTGGGATGATGATGATAAGGCGACGGCTGCATATGTATGCATATTTTAAATCTTATTTTATTAATATCGATAAGTTTAAATCCTATTCTACTAATTTTAACATATAATTGTTTTTTATTTTAGGCAAAGTTTCAGGAGGCATGGGCAGAGCTGCTTTTAGAATCGGATCGCGATGAGTTGACGGTAGAGGAGCAAGATAATATTTTCGACGTTATTATGGATCCGACGCAGCGGAATAGGCGCTATGGCTATGGAAACCAAGCGGTAATCTTATAAACATTGCAATATTATATTTAATAAATTAACCTATAGATACACTATACATATGATGATTTCTACCTGAATTAAATCTAACATATACATGATTTATAAATATTGGATAAGTAAAAAAGGAAAAATATACAAAGATATGTGATGAAAATGGATGAACCAAAAAAAATATAAGAATACTTTTAACACCTATATATTGTATTAAAAAGAATCCATTTCCTTGTGGTATATATTCCAAGAAATGGGTTCGCTATTTTACATTAGGAACAAAAAACATGAACCAAAAAAAATATGCACCAATATCATCCTGCACCATTATCATTTAATAAAATATGCATTTCCTTGTGGTATATGCATTGCTTAAGATCACGTCATTTACGTTTCTATATTTTAAAATATGCATTACTTAAGAAAATGATTATAATACAAATGTGAACATCTCACATTCTATTTGCAGGTTCGGGAAGCTCAAAAGGCGTGTGACAAAGCTGAAATAAAAGAGATTAGAGCCATGGTTGAGCAGCTGCAAAAGCAGGACCGTCTTCGCGCTATACAAATGGAGCAGCTGAATCAACGTTTAGCGGAGTACGTGCAGAGGCATGGTTCCTTCCCTTCGTCGTCTGGTGCTTCCGGAGGTGATGATGATGCTTGAGAGGTATGATGATTATTGTCTTTGTGGTTGGTTATTGTATATATTGACTTTGAGGTGGTGAAGATTATGTTTGATGGTTATTGTGTATATATTGACTTTGAGGTGGTGAGGTTTAAGTGTTTGCATTGTATATATTGACTTGAATATGGAGTTGGAGTTGGTGTTGGTGAGGGTTTTGTTGTTCATGTACATATTGACTTGGAGTTTGGTTTGAAAATGTAATGTTTGATGTTGATTTTTGGTTGTTTATATTGTTTGTGGTATAATGTGTTGGATATGTGATATATATGTGAAATGGAGTGGAAATGGATGTATATTGATTGTGTGTGGCTGGAAGGTGAATGGCTTGCTGTTATAAAAAAAATTTCACCCAGATTAGCAACGGCTACCAACAGCTACCAACGGCTCTTTGGTCATTTTAAACCAACGGCCTCCATCGCCTAGACGTCGTTTGAAGCCGTTGGAATAGCCCGGTTGCTTCCGTTGGAAGCCGTTGGAAAGTGTGAATGCTATTCCAACGGCTCCCAACGGCTTGAAGCCGTTGGAATAGCCGGTTTCTCTTGTAGTGAATGCCGAGTTCCACATGCAAATGTAGAAATTGTAAAATAATTGAATTACTTCGGCTTAAGCCAATCAAAGAGCAAGTATGAGATATGTTTTAAAGAGAATACACCTCTTTTTTCAAATACTGTTAGTTATCATTTAAGAATGATTCACTATATTCTATCAGTATAATCCATGAGTTTGTAGTCAAATTACCTTTTTTGTGATACCCATGATTATTTACAAAGTAACCATTAGGCATATCATACTACTTTACATTTAAGCCCAAATATCTAACTTAACTAAATAATTAAATTAAAGTGGAAATTTAAATAGGTTCAAATAACTAATTCATTAACTTGTTTAATAAGATATTGAACTTTATAAGTAATAAAAAAAGAATATTGTAGTGATGGAGAAAAACGAATTTAATTTGAGTGAATTATCTGTTATTTGAAGGGCAAAAGTATAAAAGATCTGTATGTGAAATAACGAAGGTTTTGTAATGTACAAAAATACCAACTTAAAATTTTTGCATGGGTAGATGACATATACTCTTAGGAGAGAAAAGAGGTAAATGTGGAAATTGGAAACCAAGAGTAATAACTCACTTTAAAGGCTCTCATTAATTGTAGCATTTGTTACACCTCTCTCCTTGTTTCTCTTATGATATATCTTTGCTATCTTAAAATTAATCACACTATTTTATTGATTTTTACTAACCATTTTGTATTCAAATACTTACCATCTTCAATTTCTATAGTTAATAAGTTATATTGAGTTAGTCCTAATTATTTTTTGCTATGTCCATACATTTAAGTTAATTGAATATCTTAAATTTAAACTAATTAGGTAAAATCAATTAGCTAATATACCAATAGGTGACATATACCATTACAAGTGAAAAGGGAAAAATGATAAACCAAGAGTAACAACTTGCTTTTCAATATATATATATATATATATATATATATTGAATACATGTAATAAATGATGGTAAAGAGAAATAATTTTAAATGTTATCCTTAATTCTAGCATTTTTCTTCTCTTTCCTTAATTTTCCTACGATATTTTATTTTAAAATATATTTATATAGTCTGTGATTTTCAAAATTAGTTGTACTATCTTTGTAATTCTTTCCACACTTTACATTCAACAAAAATAATATGAATAACATAAAAAAATGTAAACTTATATTTTATTTATCACAATAAACTATGAATAAACAAATAAATAGTAACGAGGCTGAGGAATTTTTCGCATCTTTCATTAATTCTAGAAGTTTCTCTCTTTTTATTCCAAACATATATGTTCAATGCAAATGACGTGGATAGTTGCCCCAAAACAACTATTCATTCCACTTCCTTTATTATTGGTTGCAGCAACAATGTTGAGTTCCACATGCAAATGTAGAAATTGTAAAATAATTGAAATGCTACGGCTTAAGCCAATCAAAAAGCAAGCATGAAATATGTTTTAAAGAGAATACATATATAAATCCTCTTTTCTAAATGCTGTTAGTTATCATTTAAGAATGATTCACTATATTTTATTAGTACAATCCATGAGTTTGCAGTTAAATTACCTAATTTTTTGTGATACCCATGATTATTTACAAAGTACCCATTGGGCATATGTACTTTGCTTTTAATCCCAAATATCTAATTTAAATAAATAATTAAATTAAATATTTGAATAGATTTAAATAACAGATCCGTTAATTTGTCTAATAAAGATATTGAACTTTTTATGTAATAAAAAAAGAATATTTTAGCAATGGAGAAAAATAAATTTAATTTGAGCGAATTATCTCTTATTTGAAGAGCAAAGGTATAAAAGATCTGTACGTGAAATAACGAAGGTTTTGTAATGTACAAAAATACCAACTTAAATTTTTTGTATAGAGTAGGTGACACATACTTTTATGAGAGAAAAGCGGTAAATATGGGAAATGGAGACCAAGAGTAATAACTCACTTAAAATGCTCTCATTGATTGTAGCATTTGCTATACCTCTCTCTTTATTTCTCTTATGATATATCTTTGTTATGTTTAAACTAATTACAATGTTTTATTGATTTTTACCAACCATTTTGTATTCAAATACTTACCATCTTCAATTTCTATAACTGATAAGTTATATTGAGTTATTCATAATTATTTTTTACTATGTGCATACATTTAAATTAATTCAATATCTTAAACTTAAACTAATTAGGTAAAATCAATTAGCTAATATATCTTAATTCGTTTAGCAAATCCTTAAAATAACAATTTCAATATGAATTCCGCATTTATATCGACGATACTAAAAAATATAACACAACCAAAATCATATACACAAGTTTACTTTTCATCCTTATTTTACCATGGGCAGTCCATATAGAAGGAAGAAGTACAATGAAAAGATAAATTATGAAACATCAGTAAATTCATTAGTATTTCTTTTAAGAAACAACAACAATTTGAAAAAAAAAAAAAAGTTTAAAGACAATTAAGTTATCTAAACACATGGCAGCACGAGGGTACATATTTAAACTTAGTTTTCATATAATAGATAATAAACAGATGAGAGATAAGTAATATTCCAGTAGTAACTTCAATCTACCTTTCAAAATGTATATACCATTTGCAAATTGGATTGAATTATTTGCTTTTTTCTGAAAAAATAAAATAAAAAAGAAATGAAATTCTTTTGTTATTTAAATCATCTTAGAATACAAGCTACAATTTTAGGAAAGTAAATAGTTTTTGCAAAAACAAGGTTTTATCTGTAAAGTTCTTGATGATACTAGAAAGCGTTCCAGCGACATATTCTTTGGTGGTTCAACTTGTTAATCGAATGAGCTTTGATATTAGCTTAATGGATGAACCAATTTACTCTTTAACTCGAGAGAGGCACCCTCTCTAGGTTGTAATTTACTAAGTCAATTGCTAGGATTGCAACCAGATTAAGTGGTCGAATATGCTGGTCCACCGTATGACACTTTCAAAACCTAATAAATACTGGGAGGCATTCATGTTTTTTAGCTGTTTTTGTACTTTAGCTGGGTTTATGGAGTGATATGAGAATGAATAATAATATAATCATATAGTTGACATTGTTGCGTATACTTGGGCTATAATATGCGTTCAGGGCGAGTGGGGATGAAGTGGACTTGAAAGATTTGTGTCTTAATCAAGCAAGAGAAAACAATTTGTTAATCTGTACACTTTTTTATTTTGTTTCTAGCATATGGATTTGCCTATCAAGTTATGGCAAGTTCCTGGAAAAGCGAGCAGGAATCAAAGAGATTGGATCTGGTAGCTTACTTACTGCTTGCGTGCATGTTCATGCGTTGACTTTTGAGGAATTTGTTATCTGTACACTTACATTAATCACTTTCTCGGTCAGATCACGTTGCTGTTACAGAATTACCTTGGTTGTACAAACTAGCGAACTCACCAGTAAAATAATAATAACCATATTTTATTATATTAAGAAAAAACAAAAACAAAAATATAGTTTAAATGAATTTAATCTTTGCAAACAACAAGAAGTTAGCTAAAGTTCTGCATCTTTAATGCTTTTTGAGTGTCAAATTTCTTCCTGCTAAGAGCATTCCCAACACGTAGGAGTGGGTCGCGTCGATTCGATGGATCGAATGAAAACCCACCCCCAAAGCATAGGGGAAGAATCACAAAGTGCTTCTTCTTAGCCAGCTAAATTATAGTCGGTTAAGGGTGAAGCTGTGGATTGCAATCCACTACGTACATTTAGCAGGCTTTAATTTAGCCGGCTAAGTGTACACGGGTAGCCGGCTATAAATTAACCGGTTACCTCATTTCCTTTCTCATCCCACCATTCTCTTTTTGCTTCCTTGTTCTCCATTTTTTCCAACAACGAGAGCTCTGAAGAAAAAAATTAAAAACGTTAGAAAAATGAGAAGAGCATTGAGGAGAATCCAAGGAAGCGGCAGTCGTAGTAGTGGAGATATTCCATCGGCTGTAGAAAACGCCCATGTCGAAAAAAGCACGGACATGCCGGCGACGGGTACTGGAGGTCGACGAAGCACAATGGTTAGGCGAAGACGTGCGGGTAGAAATACAGTTCTGGATCCCCACATCGATCAAAATTTGAGACCCGACAAAGATTTAATCAATTTCCGTATACTCCAGGACGACGAAGTACACGTCAGCACGTGTGTTGAAAATTTTGTTAGTTATCTACCTTCAAATTATGTTTTTAGTTAAAATTGTACAATAAAAATTGAATATGCGACCTGTTTTAAATTAGACTCGTCGTGAGCGCACCCGTGGCTCTTGGGTTAGTGTAATCCGCCTATATAGAATGACCCGATCTTATGATGCCGACGGCATTATTCATGCTTTTTTTCGAGATATAGGATTTGAAGATTTCTTGAGTACGTATTTACATAATTACTCTTTATTTATTTAATGTTTTTTAGTGCTTTCAATAATCATAAATTGCTTTAATAGGTATCGATAATCTTTTAAATTCGGATGTTCAGTTTTGTGGTGCTTTAGCCGCATGTTGGTAGAAGACCACTCATACATTCCACTTTAGTTTTGGATAGTTGGGTTTTACCCCATTAGACTTTACTATGCTTACCGGTTTAGACATTGGAAGGGGGAATACCTTAATATATGACGAGGAGTGCCAGCACTTTCACTGTTTATCTAGTGTACTTCTACATCTTGACTTACAAGATGGACTATCATCCGGATTGCATATTAGGTTCTCGTACATTAGACAAGCAATCTATGAATTGATACATGGTCGTAACACAGACAACCATTTGGAGATTGCTCGACTGTTTATTATGTACATGATGGGGAACTTATCCTTTACAACTGCATCGAACACGTTGTCGGCCGGATATGTTGCAGCTGTAGCGGAGTTGTCGTTTGATAGTCCAATCGTATATGATTGGGGGACCCCGATATTAGCGTATTTGTATCACTCTTTCGATCATTAGTGCGTCATTAGGGATAGATCCACGTCCATTACAAGTTTTTGGGAGATTTTACAGTATTGGTACTATGAGTACTTTCGCAACATGACTTATCCGACGTTGGACTCCACATTACCTATTTTCTTCCCCCGAGTTAGAGCATGGGCTCGAGATAACCGTGGAATGGTGCCAAGAGGAGAGACACATCATATATTTGTTGTTTGGCATCCTTATGATGGTTCGCCTTTTATAACCAACCCTATCATAGTGCATGCTGCATTCCTATCTGCTAGACGTTTTCCATTAGTATCATCCCTATCCAGTTTAGGATGCTATTGGTTCCTCGGTGAGCCTAGTTGGAGACAGACGTTAGATGGTGATTTTATTCCTGATGATCCACATCCAGATAAACCTTTTTTGAAGGTATATGACAGCGCCGCTTCACAGGTGTATGCAGGGGAGTAGTGGTCCGCTAAATACTTCATCATCACGAATTTAGATTATGCATATTTTTGGCGTCGGTTTTACACACCACCGCATACGGCTACTTTTGTTCATGCTGCATCCGTTAATTTGGTAGGGCCTTCAAGCATCCGGAGTAGTGTTGTCCCCCCTATTTTACAGGACCTTACATAGAGTACTCAGGTATATCATACTCCACAGCCATCCCAAGTAGGAGATTATGGTTGGACAGTCAGTATACCGACAACATCGAGAGTTGATAGATATGTTGATATTCCTCGGCTTGAGATTTCACAGTATCCAGATCTAGCTGTGTTTTCATATGAGGATTTGTTTCAGATGCAGATGGGACTCCGCCAGGTCATGTACGTCGAGCTTTGATGGAGCATGGATGAGTTGACTGCTCGTATCAACGAGCTTACTACTGCTGATGAGCAGTGATATCATCCTATACGTAGAGTAGATGATGATGATGATGATGGTGATGTAGTTGGTCCTTTTGATGATGAGTACCGGTTTGATGAGTCATAGTGTTTATATGTACTATTAGTATTTGTATGTCCTACCGGTGTGTGTATCAGTGTATAATCGGTGTTCTGTATTTACTAGCAGAGTTTGTATCAGTGTATTTTTAGTGGTTTGTGTTTACTAGCAGTGTTTTATTAGTGTATTATCAGTGTTTTGTATTTACTAGCAGTGTTTGTACCAGTGTATTATCTGTGTTCGTACTTACTAGTAATGTTTGCATAAGTGTATCGGTTTTGGATTTCCTATTTTGTTTGAGTGTATGTACTTAACTATGTGAAGGAACAAACACAGTTGTGTTTGTTTATATTCATATTTGTGGATGCTTGCCACGTAGTTGATTATAAGGCACTTGATTCACGAGACGTGGATCATGAATTTTCTATTTAAACAAAAGTTTTGTAATGAAAATTCACAGCATCTTCAATAATGCTCAACATCGTTAATAATCTTCAATGTCAACTGAAAGCTGGACTCCCGATGATTATTTAGTACTACTCAAATCGTACATAGAAACCGACCGTAGACACATGGACGAGGAGTTGGAGCAAGATTTTGGGGTCACTCTAAATGAGACTTTTAATTGTCATCCTGATTGTAGATTAATTCGAAGGCTTTTGGAAACTCGAAGTACTTTTGTCATGTTTACTAGAGCTTGTCGAAGATATAGAATCATTAAAAATACAGTGCAGGAAGAAGATCTATTCCAGTTAACACGAGCTACGTTTCATTCCCATATTTATGGGAATATCACGTTGATTTTGTTGGACATGCTGCATACAATCTTTGGGTTGGATATATTAGACAATTTAAATGACGTTTGGGTTAGTTAAGTACATTTTTTAAGTTAATTACCTTCAGCTAGTTCTTTGCAATATCAGTAAGTTATATGTACTTTCAAATTCAAGTAAAGTCTATGTTTTTAAAATCTACTATGCACTTAACATAATAACAACATTTAACCCATGGAAAACATTAACAACCAAGACTTAACTTACAAAGACAACAAATAATATATGTAGACAACTTCATAGAAAACAAACAAGAAAAAAAATAGTAAAACACGACAACGTTATGGAAAACGAACAAGACAACAAACAAGACAACCAATGATTAAAAAAACGCCTTCGACCTCCTGATAGGTTAATTGAACCCAACATCTTTTGAAGCGTCTGAATTTGGTTTTCAAGTTCGTTAGCATACACAACTGCTCGATGAGGAAGAGGATCATCCATCCATTTCCAAAGTCCACAACCATCAGAAGAATTGCGGCATCTATAGTGGCACCGACCGATGTCGGTTCCGTTACTTACAACATCATACAGAACAGAAACCCCACAGTTACAGTAGATCTCCCGAGAATTAACCTCTTGATTTGTGCTAGGTACTTGGTGTCATATTTCGTTCCTTCGTTCTCTTATTCCGTTAAGACTACGTCGTTCTTCTCTTTGACGTCTACCATTTTCCAACTGCATGCGCTCTTGCACTTCCAACTCATGCTCTCTTACATCGGCATTGTGTCTTTCCTCCATTTTAATATACCACTCGGTTGGTGGTTGAGGGGAGGATGTATTCGTTGGGCTATTGTATTGTAACGGACCTTCGTATGAGTATGAGGAGGGCAAAGGAATATGATTGTAATCGACCATTTTTATATACTACTGCTACGATAATAATGAAGAGAAGTATGACAAGCAAAACAATATTTATATAGCATCCGTGTAAAGCAGTGCAACGTGGATACTGTGGCTGATTTGACCAGATATTGCTGTCATTCTCACTCCACATCTATTAGCTTTAATCCATGTAAAGAAATGCATAATGGCTACATTGTCCGGTGTAACCCGACACTGTGTCATTATGACTCCATAGGACAAAGCTTTAATACGTCTATAGTATCTTGACAAATCATTAATGCGTATAAAACAGTGCATCCATTAGCTTATTTCTATGTCAGACAAGACCCGACACCTTGCCATTCTGTAGTCACTTGACAAATCTTTAATGCGTGTAAAACATTGCATCATGGCTATAGTGTCCGATGTGACCAAACACATGACCATTCTTTAATCCATATGACTAGATGTTGTGTTTTTCTGTGTCCATTAAATAGCAATAGCTTATAAATAGAATTAAGGATGTCGAATAACATACTCATTCAAACTTCCGAACTAATCACCACCATTCTTCTACCTATATTAAATGAGTTCTCTAAAAAGTTTGTGGTGCTTCTCATCCTTGTCTTCTTCACCTTCATCATCTTCGGACGATCTCATTAAACATTGTATTACTCAACAAAGATTGTTTGCTACTGAAACGAGGGATTTAATGGCCCATGAAATTGCTGAAAGCTCTACATCAACCCAAGGAGGTAGCGTTGTTGGAAGGAAAGACTTGCGTTATGGACGAGACTATGCTGGCGGTCATAATCAATTGATCAAGAATTATTTTACGTCAAACCCCGTATACGGGGATGTGGATTTTAGACAAAGATTCTGCATGTCGAAGAACATCTTTAATCGAGTTCTCGACAAATTAACCGAAACAAACTTTTTTTTTTCACCCACAGAAGAAATGGAATCAATGAACTTGGAATTTCTCCACTGCAAAAGGTTACGGCCGCACTTCGCATGATATCATATGGAACTTTTGGTGATTTGCAAGATGACAAAATATAGATTGAAGACTCAACGGCAATATTATGTATGAAAGAATTTTGCAAAACTGTTGTTTGTAAGTTTGGTGAAGAATATCTTTGGTCCC
Source organism: Allium fistulosum (assembly GCA_030737815.1). Classification (NCBI taxonomy): domain Eukaryota; kingdom Viridiplantae; phylum Streptophyta; class Magnoliopsida; order Asparagales; family Amaryllidaceae; genus Allium; species Allium fistulosum. Next base: position 281,516,487 of record CM060904.1, on the reverse strand, counting down.
CTACCCTTCAAGACATTGACAGATTGTTAGCAATAGGATCTCAACGTGGATTTCCAAGTATGTTAGGTAGCTTAGTTTGTATGCATTGGAGGTGGAAAAACTATCCAGTTTCATTGCAGAGCCAATACACAGGACATTGTAAAAAGGAAACTCTGGTATTGAAAGCTGTTGCTTCGTTTGATTTGTATATATGGCATGCTTTTTGTGGAGCATTTGGTTCACTGAATGATATTAACATTCTACGATAGTCATATTTATTTAATGACTTATGTAATGATATACCACCTCCATGCAATTATAAAATAAGAGACAAAGATCATTCCATGGGTTATTATTTGGTAGGTGGAATCTACCCAAAATGGAAACACTTGTGCAAGCATACAAAAAACCAAATAACGCAAAAGAAGCCTAGTTCACTAAACAATAAGAGAGTTTGAGGAAATATGTCGAACGAGCATTTTGAGTGCTTCAAGGTAGGTTTCATATATTAAGAAAAGAGGTATACTATTACGATCCGGCGGTATTATCTGATATCATATACTGTTGTATTATTTTACATAATTTGATTGTCGAATAAGAACATGGTGGGTACGTAACATCGCCCTGCTTGGAGGCCCAAAACTAATGGCTACGGATGCTGCAGTCATCCATAGTTATTAATATTCGGCGACCAAATACGGGGGTGCTAGATACAATGATACACAGATCATAGAAATATGAAAAAAATTAACAATTCAAAACAATATTTCTGCATTCAAATCAAAACCATTCATGTTCATTACATAATCCCCAAATTACGTTACCACGTTCAGCAAAATATATTATTACAAATACGCCAAGAGCGACATATGAAGATGCCCCCTTGGTTGATCAGAGTATATAGTAAGGCTCATAAATCTGCCTTTACAAAGAAAACACAGAGCAGAAAGAAAAAATCTAATTAACTATCTACCTTCTACATGCCTCCGGAAGCTTTATTCGTCTAAGAAGAGAACCTGAAAATCTTAAATCTCGAACTACTCAAAATCAATTGAGTACCCGAGAGTTTAAGGGGAAAACAAAAACTTCGAGTCAGACATAAAGCCATTTGTCGGACGTGAGATTTGATATCTCTTATCTTTAGAGTACACCAAAATTTCATCTATGAACACTAACACAAACCTATCCAAGTGCTCTCTGAAAACCCGGTTCATTAAATCAACGAAGAAAGTAGACACATTCGTCAATCCGAATGGCATTACTAACCACTCATATGAACCATACCTAGTTCGGAATGCAATCAAAGGAATGCTATCCTCCGCCATTCTCAACTGATGGAACCCTGTCGCCAAATCCAATTGGGAAAATACTCAGGCTCCACTCAACTGATCAAATAGATCATCAATCCTTGGCAGAGGGTACCTATTTTTGATCATCCTCTTGTTTAACTAACGATAGTCAATGCACATCCTTAACGACCCATCTGGTTTCTTTACAAACATCGTAGCTACTCACTAAGGCGAACTGCTTGGTCGTCTACTGACAGGTTCAACTTCCGGTACAAGGTCTATCTAGAACTCAACAGCTCATTTCGGGGGTAATCCAGTAACTAGCTCAAAAACATCTGCAAACTCTCTAGCCATACGAACCTAAGCTCTTCTCCAACCTCCATGCTATTCAACAAAGCACAAACACTCTTACTGGAATTCACCATCGGGAAAATGATTCGGTTATGACTATATGGATACCTCAATGATATTTCTCGATCCTGGAAAAATATCCTAGCCTCATACTTACCCAATCAATCCATACCTAAGATGATCCCAAAATCTACGAAATCAAAAACATACAAACTGCATGTAAACTTATGTCCTAACAAATCAAGTTCTAACCGGTTACATCTCATCCCAAGAGTTGCATACCCTCCTATTGGATTCGCAACCCTTAAGGAAGTAACAAGGTTTGTGGGTTCTATACATAACCTATCAACCAAATGCTGTGATATAAATGAATGCAATGTGCCGGTATCAAAAAGTACCCTAACTGGTATATTCTGAATCAAAAGGGTACCTTCCATCATAGTTTTCGCTTTCTCTGCTGCAGTGGGTTTTGAAGAAGACGGTGGTCCAATAGCAAACACCTTCCCTCTGTCCGCCCTAACTGGCTCTAGACACTGGTTCTTATAATGCCCAACTTGGTCACAATTGAAGAATTTCACATTCTTCTTCTCCGTAGGCTTCTTTCCTTTACCAGTTCTGCACTCGTGGGCATAATGGCCCTTCTTATCACACTTATAACACACCAAATCAACCTTCGCCTTCTTTGCGGCCTCCCCTTTCTAGGCTCCTTTCTTCTTATAGAATTTCGTTTTTCTTCCTTGAAAACACTGGGACTCAACTGGCTTTTCCCTAGCTGAAACAGCAAGCATCTCCTCATGGAGAGCGGTCATCTCCACCATCACATGATAAGGCTCTCTAATATGAGTCATAGCCATTCTGCCTAGCTCATGCCTCAAGCCTCTAATGAATCTCCCATTCCTCCTGACATCAGTGTCAATCAAAGCATAACCATATCGAGATAGCTCATCAAACTTAGCAGCATACTCGATCACAGACATCTGTCCTTGGACAAAATCCATGAACTTCCTCATCAATGCCGATTTGGCAACCTCAGACAAGAACCTTTGCTCAAACCTCCTCCTAAAGTCAGCCCAAGTCAACTCTTTCTTCGACACTCCGGCTGTCACACTGTTCCACCAATGAAGCGCTAACCCTTGCAACTGTCTAGAGGCTAGCCTTCTCTTCTCTCCATTATTCAAGCCCAAGTCTATAAAGATCCTCTCACAGTTCAACAGCCAATTCTCTACTTCAACAACATCTTCCGTTCTAGCAAACGGTTTTCCTCCTAGACTGACATAGTCTCTACTCAGCTTAGCATAGTTATATCCAACCGGAACTACATGATTAGCTCCACTAACATTCCCAGCAGCTCCTGCTTGCAAAAGGTTAGCCAACAACTGATACACCATCCTCACATCTACTGGCGGATTTCCAACACCTACATTGGCCTCAGAATTTTGGTTAGAATTAGCCTGTCAACCTTGGTTTCTCCGAGTATTAGGTCGAGCATTTCCATTGGTTGTGGTGCTTCCTCTACCCATATTTCCTCTTCCGTTTCCTGCCTCTATATCCTCTTTCTCATATATCTGCATATGAGCCATAGTAAGATATAGAAGAATAGTCTAAGAGAGAGGGGAATACGTACTTAGATATATACCTATATATCAAATACAAGTACGTTACTATAGCGTTAACCTAAACCTCGATCTTATTTTTAAATTCATTGGATTATGTTTGAAAAAGCTTTTAGGTTTAACTTTTCTTTTAAAGTTTCATAAATCTATGCTCTGATACCAACTTGTAACATCCCCCTACTTGGAGGCCCAAAACTAATGGCTACAGATGCTGCAGTCATCCATAGTTATTAATCTTTGGCAACCAAATACGGCAGTGCTAGATACATTGACCATAGAAATATGGAAAAAATTTAACAATTCAAAAACATATTTCTGCATTCAAATCAAAACCTTTCATGTTCATTACATAATCCCCAAATTACGTTACCACGTTCAGCAAAATATAATTATTATAAATACGCCAAGAGTGACATATGAAGATGCCCTCTTGGTTGATCAGAGTATATAGTAAGGCTCATAAATCCGCCTTTACAAACAAAACACACGGCGGAAAGAAAAACTCTAATTAACTATCTGCTTCCCGCACGCCTCCGGAAGCTTTATTTGTCTAAGAAGAGAACCTGAAAACCTTAAATCTCAAATTACTTAAAATCAATTGAGTACCCGAGAGTTTAAGGGGAAAACAAAAACTTCAAGTCAGACATAAAGCCTGGTATGAATAATAATCTAACATCTCAATCTTTTTAGATATCTAGTGAGACCACGCTGCTTAGCGGAATGGGTTTCCCCTCAGTGGTATCCTAAAACCTTTAAAAAACCAAATTCTGTGCTCTTGCATCCATAATGATTAAAACATACAGTTCAAAACATTATGATGATATGCACGCTTGAAAATAAATAAGATTTTCCCATTCCCAGTTTAATTTGACACCCTGTCAATATTATAGTTTCTTGAGTCACTATTAACCTTTTTAGTTTTCATGGGTTTACTAATAACCTTGTTAGAACTAATAGACACCATGTCCTATTCATAGTTTTCATGGGATCGCTAAGAACCTATAGGCTCCTGCCAGTTAACATAATTAATTCATGGGTCCCCTTGAACCTATTAGTCATTCCAATAACTAATCACCTTATCCTAGTTTTCATGAGTTGACTAGGAACCTATGGACTTATCCAGTAACTCACTACACATTCTAGTTTTCATGGATTGACTAGGAACCTACTGATACTTCCATTAACCACATTCTTATCCTAGTTTTCATGGGTTTACTAGGAACCTATTGACTGATGTCAATTCTTAATCCATATATAGTTTTCATGGGTTCACTACAAACCAATTAGCCCCCGCCAACTACCCTTATGCATAGTTTTCATGGGTTAACTATGAACCTTTTGGTATGCACCAATAACTACCTTACCATAGTTTTTATGGGTTTACCATGAATCTCTTGGTATGCACCAATAACTACCTTATTATAGTTTTCATGGCTTTACTTTGAACCTCTTTGTATGCACCAATAACTACATAGTTTAGGCATCCTATATTTTTGGTCACCCTGACTCCATGGATGCAATTTTACTCATTCAGGAGTTTAAGTAATTTATATTCACTATTTGAGTTAACCTGTCGGTTCTTCTACCCCTTTTTTCCCAAAATACTGTTATGGGTTATCATGTGAATATACTCATATTTGAAGAAATAAAACATTAATTAACAATACCACTCCTGTAGGTTTAAGGTCCTTGAAATATATCTCATAAAACATTGTTTACACCTTTAACTTTTATTTTTATCAAGGCAATACTTCTTCAAAATTACACACTTAAAACCCTTACAAAACTTCTTTATATAAGCCGTGGGTTCTCCTTTTAAAAATTAGAGTATGGGTTTTCAAATCTTTTAAAGCCAAACCTTTCGACCTTGTCGAAAGGTCTTCAAAACAACCTTTCGAATCAAACCTTTCGAAACCATTAAAACCATTCAGCAATTCAAACCTTTCGAAAGCATTCAACTCTTAAAATATAAACCTTTCGAAAACTTACTAAGTTCAAGTTAAAATATGCGGAAGGTCCTCTTTTTAAAATCTTTCGACTACAATGGAAGCAACCTTTCGATTTTGTCGGAAGGTCTGCTTCGAAAGCTTTAAAATGTTTAATTTAAAACAATAGACCTCCGCCCTTTTAAAGCAACTCCTTCAAAAGCTTGGGTTACCTTTCAATTATAAAACAAAGGAAAATCATCTAAGTTGAAGGCTTTGATACCTTTCGAAAGAAATGGGAGAAGCGGTTGGTTTTTAAAACAAGTAAACCTTTCATCTTTGTCAAAGGCAATGACTTCGAAAGGCTTTCGACTATGCCGGAAGGTTCAAAACAAAACAATGCTAAGTGACAGTAACCTTTTGACTGCGTTGGAAGGTTTCAAAACAAAATAGAAGTAAAGCAGCAATAAACTTTCGACTTTGTCGAAAGGTCTAAAACCATTCTTTTAAACATTTGACCGGGTTGAAAGCAAGCAAGTCGAAAGCTCTAATTCGGAAGCAAAGCAGGAGAAAGCATTAATTTATAAAACAAACATACCCCAACCTCTTTGGTCATCAACCTTTCGACTATGAACCCTTCGACCTTGTCCAATTCATTACGTACCAAAGTGCTTGATACCATATGCATTGGTTTGACCTTGTCGAAAGGTATAACCTTTCGACTTAGTCGAGAGGTCTGGGTCGGGAGGTTTAATATTGTAAAAGGCTGAACATGCTAAAAGTATGATTTCTTTGTTTTCAACTTAAAAAGGTTAACTTTTCAACTAACCTGCCTTGGTTTATCAAATACTCATTGGTTAATAATTTCTTTTAAGAAAATGTTGCCACTACTTTCAGATTTAAATAATAATTTTATTTTTATAAAATGCCCCATCTCTTTATTTAAATATATAAAACATTTAAGTCTCATACCTTAAATAATTTTATTTATTCAACAAAACACTTAGGAAAAATATGGAAAAATCCCAAAAAATCTATTTTAATATGTTTTCCGACATATAAAAATTTCAAACCCAAATAATCATTATTTTTGTCGTAAATAATTTATAACCCAATAAATCATTTTCTTCACTAGAAAATTCATATAAAATCCATATAAACTCGGAAAATTATAAGAATTGAAACTCATCTCCAAAATCATGTTTTCTATAACATAAAAAAATTTCATGGCATTTAAAAATCATTTCATCTCGGTTTTACCCTAAAACCGTGTATATCTCTTATTAAACAGCCTTGTTTAAACACATATAAATTAAAATCAAGCATATCATCGTTCAACATATCATAAAACAGATTTATCCTAAAATCCGAAACCATATGATGTTTAAAATCAAAATAGAGACGTAGAAATTATTATTCACCTTAGATTGGATAAGGAAATTGAAGTTTGGTTGAGATTGATTCCTTCTAACTTGATTCCTAGCTTTTAGTTGATTTTTCTCTTCTCTTCTAATGGTCGGCCTTGCTTCTCACGGTTATGAATATTTTTGTTTTGGTGAAATGAACGTGTAGAACTAAGAAAGATAGTATAAGGGTGGAAAGTGTGGGCGGCTATATAACCTAATGCTCTTGTGTTTAATTTTTTAACCATTTATATAAGTTCATTTGATTTTAAATAAGCATGGCCACCTAGTTTATTAATCAACCTCAATTTCCTTATCTACATTATTCTATTTAATTTATTCTAATTAAATCTCATGAATAATGTCAATAAAAATAAGGGTGTTATAGGTACGAGCTTCAACTGAGAAACTCTCCAGACATTGCTGTGGCATTTCGAAAAAAAGCTTTTAAGGACCCAAATACTTTTGCCGAGTACTTGCAAAGAATACAAGACATTCGAGATCTACAAGCTCATCTTGATCTAAATGAATAACTAGTGGAACACTACTGGGAACCTATAGGAAACCATTAGTAGAAGTGATGTTTAGATAGTGCTTGTGTTTCACTTATCTATTGTAATAAGTTGTTGTTGACGTTTTGTAATAATGTTTGTGTTTGAATTTTTTGTATCTACCGCACTAAGTTGTTTTTGATGTGTTAATAGTAATAACAACAGTGAGAATGACAAAACAAGAATGACGGTAAACTATAACCATAGAAATAAAAAAATTGACAACAATAGCATTACCAAGAACTGCAAGTAATACAACTACAATCACATTAACAACAACACTAACAATGACACTACAACTAACACTTAGAAGATCAATAATAAATGCAATGCTAAGATACATTGTACGAACCTAGTTTCCTACAAACCCTCATGACATCTATGATACTCCTCAAGTTGCTTCTCCCTATACAGCCTTTGCACTGGATTGCATTCGTTTAAGTTGCAAGTTAAAAAATCCATATCATCAGCTCTTTGTTGTCGAGCTAATTCTTATTTTCTTAACTCTAGCTCGTCAATTCTTAACTTTTGTTTTTCATTGTGACGTCGTTGTTTTTACTTTGCCCTTTCAAGTCTCTTTGTTTCTTTTGTTTCCATGTATAATTTATTTGCGTCTTTAGTGGTTGCCATTCGCTCACCAATATATTCATAATGTGCACTGTAATCGGTGATGGTTTTTTCTTCCCCTTGAACTTCCCTGGAGGCCTACCACCTGTACTAGTTGTGAAGGGGGTTTCTTCATGTGGATCAGAACTACCAGGGCTAGATTCATCGCTCATCTTTCTAGGAAGAAAGCACATTATTGAATGTTCTTATCGCACTCGACTCCATTTTCCCTCTTTTGTGAGTTTGTCATAGCAATGGTGCATGTTGAATGGTTGATTATTATGTTCAGACATATACACTGCATTTGCTTGATTGAGCTATAGATGATGAAGTGCTATAAGAAGAATAGGACATAGAACTTGATAATTTGAACTACAAATTTAAAATTATTACCAGGTCCATGTCGTTTGCCCCGCTTTGTTGTCTTGAATGCAGGTCGGCCATTATTTCTTTCCAACATTGACAAGCGACATTTATTCTTTTCCAAGACTGCTTCAAAGAATCAACCGTTCTTGGAAGACTATTTGGACTTCGACGGTTGAAAAAATAGAGTACAGAATTCCAAAAGGAAGTTTCACTTTGGCTCGTACCTTTCTTATTATCTCTAGAATATTCAACCTAACAGAATGCTAATTCAGCTTGCTCGTCCGACGACCATTTAACCTTTTTTGCGGCTTTTGGTTCCGCATTTGGAGATTCATTAATGTTGATGCTCGTTGTTTGATTTCCCCAAGCTTGAGTAGAAGACAAATTAGAATTCCTATAAATGTCTTCTTCTTCGGCAATTTCATTCCCATCGAATTGGGTATCTTGGTTTTCACATTTGTTGTCTCCAAATTGATCATTGAGATTTCTTGATAATTTTTTTGAATGATAAGGCAATACTGACCGTTGTTGGCTATTGGGAGATACGTAGTTTTGATCATAGTTATAGTTTTGTTGAAACGAACAATTCTGCGAATAATTTGAATTTTGAGAATTTTGGTAATGGTTCGAATTTTGTTGAGAATGAAATTTTTTTGATTTTGTTGTGGATGATATGGACTTGGAGCTTGTTGAGAATGATATTGATTTTGACCATGTTGAGAATTAAATGTATTATGATTAAATTGAGTCAGACTCTGATTAACCGATCTTAGTTGAGATAGAAATCTAGTAGATGAAGATTTTTGAGATTTTCTTTTTGGATTTTTCGACATTACTGAGATTGTTTGAAGATAATTTGTTGATAAGAGTAAGAAATGTAAAATAAATGGAGCAAATAAAATTTTGTAATTGGTAAGTTATATAGACGGGGAAGGAGAGGGATAGGCAACGGTCATTTACATGACTGTTGGCACTTAGCCGGCTATAATATAGCCGGCTAAGTGGTACTGGTCATATAAATGGTCGTTGCCAAAGTGAGTGCTTAGCCGGCCATAATAAAGCCGGCTAAGCTTAGCCGGCTTTATTATGGCCGGCTAAACATCAACCCCCTGGGTTGCCAAAGCAACCCAGAAGAGCGCAACCAACTTCCTATTGGGGGTCGGTTGCTACTTGCTTCCCAACCGACACTCGATTGGGCATTCTCTAAGTTTAGTTTGGATTTCAAACAAGTAATAAATTACCAGATTAGTTTGATAAACATTAACTGACTAAATATTTATCTACTTCTCGTTGTTCTCTAATACCAGATAAGTTTCACATTTTTGCTATAAAATTTATGGCTGAACATATACAAACATATACATAGATACATAACATATACATATATACATATACAGGTGTGTTTGTGTCTGTATTGGAAATTGGTTCTTTATTAATTTTTCTAAAAAGAAAATACATAGGTAGGTTAGCATTCTACCCACATAATACCTTGTACATACACAAAATACAAAGCCCATAATACATAAATTATACACAAAGCATGTAGATAACATTAGACCCCAAACTCTAGAGCCCAATCAACAACCGATTCCATAATTTTTGGTCCAAAGTGCACGTACTTATACGTTTTTACTAAAACTACATCACATGCGGTCATTCTTTCCCTCTTAGCAAAACTGCCTTTGCAGTTTCCATAACCGCATCCTCTCTCTAAACGGTTACCAGCCGTCGCGTTCATGTTCTCCTCACCCATCACCACTCACCTGAATCTCTTAGGTTTGGAATCGTTAACACGAAATTCTCCTTGTTTATGTATTTGTTAGGTCATGAATTCGAATCTAATCACACCCCCAGATCTGAAATTCAAAACTTCAATTCATGTGGGGAAAACAAAGCTTGCTCGTTACTATTTTTGAATTGTGTCATGAATCTTAAATTTTGAAATTCATCTTAGCGTTTGCGAAATAGTTGGTCCATTCTTCATCAAGACCTCTTGCAACCACCTTGCCTTGCGCTTCTATTTTATTGCCTTAATCCTTCAGATTCCATTCCCCCTTTTCTTCAGAGTTTCTTTTATGTCGATTCTCACGGTCGCATTGCCAGGGTTGCTATTGATTAGTACATGACACAGTTGCGTTGCTAGAGTTCCTATTGTCAAACCTAAAGAGCCATAAAAAAGGGCCAAAAAATTGGTACACTGCACTTTTTTTGCTGTAAATCTATGAGTTTGAGTTAAAGCGATGTTATAAATCTAAATTTGTATGAGATCTAATATCTAAATTCCTTTGATAAGTTTTGTCGCCCAAAACATTTGGATTCGAGAACTGTATAAATAAGAGCAATTGAAGCATTCTTGTGTGTTCTTCAAAATTCTAGGATTTCCAAATGCGAATTTGCACATTTCATCAGTGTTTTTGAATCAATCATCGAATATTACCCGTTTAGTATTAGGAAGAACGAGTCCCCGGAATTATCCTAGGCTTTAACGATATAAACCCATTATTAAGTTCCTCTTTAGAAGTGTGGTGGGTATGTCTACGCAAAAATTACCTTGTTCATGTTCTGATACATTTAGACCATCAAAACAATATATGCAATATATTATACGTTAAGAATAGGCAGAATGCGGATCCCACCATGTGTGTGTATGTATATACATATATGTATATATCTATATGTATATATGTATATACCTATATGTATATGGGTCGGTTACACCTCATTTTGGCTACACTTCAATTCCTCTTGATTTAGCCACACGTTTCGAATTAAATAATAGAATGAAGTGACAAAAGAGAGAAAATACTATTATTTAATTCGGAACTTATGGTTGAAATCGAGGGATTAGAGATGTAGCAAAAATGGGTGTAGTCGGTCCTTATCGCATGCACGCGCATGCGTGTTTTAAATAAAAATAACTTTTACACTTGTGTAAACAATAGCTAAACAAAATTATTCAAACAACAACTATGTAATACATGTTTTAATTTTAAAAATAAGTTCAAGTAATTAAAGTTGATTCAACCAAAAATTAAATGAAAGTTAATAAAAATTATTTTCAAACAAAAAACTAAGACAACCATGTAACATGCATATATTTAATTAAAGGGAATCCAACCAAAATGATTTTAAAATAAAAACTAAATTAGATCGAACAACTTAGGCACATAAATTCTTTATAAATGATTCGATGTCAAACAATATGAATAAATAATCATATGAGATGAAGGATCTAAACTATATTAACATATTTCTCATATAATTGATTGAGGAATAGCAAAAGGGTGGATCGAAATTATATTAAAAATAATTAATTAAGATGTAAAAAAGGAATTTGAAAATATGCTACAATATGAATACACACACATTTGATGTACAACTTATAAGGGATTCAAAGCATATAAACATGTTAATATATGAATAAATAGAATTGAAAATCACCTTAGGATTTGACCAAAAAGTAGTACCCTAAACAATGAATAGTAACTTCTAGATTTTTAAATCAACCTCTAATTTTGCAGGAATCAAAATATAAAAACCAAATTTTGTTTTTAATTTTAATTTCATTTTTTAGGAATTTTTTTAGCCATGGAACCCTTTAAAATTTCGGTCATAACTTGCTTGGGAGGGAGCGATGAAATGAATAAGAGAGAATATGTTTTAAATAAAACTTTGAAGCCTTTTAAATTCCTCCTTTAAAACTTTCTCTATTTAATTACCAATTAAATCTCATCAAATCATCTCCCTCTCTTTATTATCAAAGAATAAATAATCACTTCTATCGATGACGTTTCACCTTTGATCCTCATGGACAAAATAGTCCATCATTTTCCATAACATCCAAAGAATATTCAGATCATGCGACTGAATTATGGCAAATGAGCACCACAACTATGTTCATGTCATCGCGCCATATTAAATACATATCATAAGGCCCAGTTGCGAGTTGATTTGTAAATAACCATATTTTGTATTAGAGAGATAATCTTCATTAGTCTAAATAAATTTAGATCTGAAGAGGAGATTAGAAAATTGAAGAAAGATAGAGCAGATGCTACCATATGGTTTCCACGAAACACTATATTTATGGAAAAAAGGAAACATGTTGGGCCAAAGCAGTGATAAAGCTCTAAAACACCCACTTTTGAGACACTAATCGAAGTATATCATGTTATATACCAAAATATATGTTTTCTATATTTATGAATGCAACGGAGATATCAAAATTTTCTCTTATCTAAGTTTAGTTTAAAAAACTATCAGTAATCAACTAATATTAAATACGTCAAATTTGTGGGTCATTACACAAACAAATAATAACAAAAAGCAAAAGAATCATACATATCATAACATTAAATATCATTTAAGCAATTAATAAACACCTAGACTACACATATATGCATAGATATTATAGGACATGTTCTAATCAATGTTTAACCACTAAACTTCATTTAAAAACCGTATTCAAAGCAAGTCAAAAATTAAAATAAGGTTCCTAAGTTGAAATCTAAACCATTCTTAAAAATATATTAGAACATATACAAGAAAAAGGCTATAAACGACTTACCAACATGTGATTAAATGTCTAAACATTCTATGAATCTCCAAAATCTGATATGAGCAACAAACTTATGCCCAAATCTTGTCCTAAAGCTTGATTTAATGATAGCTAACGATATCTCTAGACCTCTACTTCTTAATATTTCAATTTCTCTTTAAAAAGTTGTGTTTTTATTTGCTTTTGATTAAAGAAAATTTAGTGGAAGTCTAAGAATGCTTTTAGATATGAAAAGTAATGATACCGTGGTTTCTCTAAAGCTAGCTTACCTCTAAATATTGAAACTAGCATACATCACTGGTTTTGGGCTTTTGACCCAACTATAAAATCTAGCTAAAAATCTGTAATGACCACTTAACAAAGAGAGAAACAACTTGGTCATTCATTTAGAATAAGAATTAGACAAACCACATTAAATTAAGAGAATCAATTTGAGTTGTTACAAATGAAGAAATGTTAGTCTACATTCAAATGATTCACACAATGGATAATGTAGCCAATATGTTTACTAAGTCTTTATTCATTGGGAATTTTGTGAAAAATCTTGTAGATCGCATATTATCTAACTTGTGTATAATATGCAAGTGTATAAGTTAATACAATAGTAGACAATAATAGTAAAGTATAAAAAGCGTACAACCCGTAGTATTTATACTGGTTTGGACCTCCCGCCCTACGTACAGTCCCCAAGCTCCCCTTCGGTATTTCCTTTAAACAAATTACCCTCACTTCACCCGGAGGAATAGGCTAACACAAAAGTATCTCTGACAATCTTGTGTTCCAAATAACACAGTTTTTGACTTATAGTACAAATCTTCCTATGATCTCCTTTGAGTATATGAATATGAATGCTTTGAGTTGTAGAAAGTGATTTAACCAAAATTCTATTTTGGTTATAATAGATTGAGAGTATGTGAACAATGTATATGCAAAAGAGTGTTTAGAAATCTAGAGAGTAAAGAATAGATTAATTCAAGTTAGATAATTTCTACTTCTCAATCAAAGTGATATTTATAGATTCAAAAATGTGCAGATAAAGAGTTGTTACTATTTGAGAAAGTCTATTCATTTTAATGGCTGCAACCTTTTGTTTCAAAACAGAAGTGTCTTTTCAGAATTGACAGTTTTTGCCCATGACAGACGTCTATGGTAAAATCCTCAAACGTCTGTGACTTGTTTAAATTTTAACCCTAGAATTGTCACAGACGTCTGTGGATTTACCTCAGACGTCTGTGAGGTGTAAATACAGTTTTTCACTTTAATTTTGATGTATATGAAATTGTGTGTGATTGTGTATGCATATATACTCAAAGAGACCTTAACAATATTTTATTTAGGACTCTTTTACAGTAGAATAACCTTAGTATGGTCAATGAATATTCATTTCTCTTTGAGTCTAAATATCTTCGAGCATGGTGACTTCTTGTAGCATATACCTGCAATCTTGATAAGGTCTATATATGTATATGATTGTATAGTTGTTACCATTGAAACATAAATTGGAGGTTCTAACAATCCCCTCTTTTTGATGATGACAACTATACAATCGAAAATCAACTATACAGTGAAATATTAACTATATGGTCAAAATATCAACTATAGAATGGAAGTATTATTATGTTTGTTTATGTTTGTCTCCCTCTATGTACATGCGCCTCCCACTATGTATATGCATAGGTTTCTCCCTCTTTGTCATTATCAAAATGGAGGGAAATGATATAAGATGCGGAGATATTAAATAGTCATAGCATGTTATCACTCCAGATCATGGAAAAGCAAATATGAAAGTTCAAAATAAAATTAGAAGCAATTGTAACAAAAGTTATAAATAGGAAAACAAACAAGCATAAGAGTTGCAAAAAAAAGAAAACTCTAATTGTGCTGATTTTGAGAATAAGATAAGCCTTCGTAGTTTTCGTAATACTCTCAGTAAGAAGATGGATCATGCTCATATGTACCTGGCCCTTACGTTTGGTCATTGTACTCCTCATCTTCGTGAATTGAAATGCCTTGAAATGCCATATATGATGGTTGCTAAAAATGTAGAGTATCAGACATGTACATTTAATCACTGTCTTCTTCTTCCTCAGGCTGTGCATGAATAGGAGTCTTCCCCCGGTCACCTCTATCATGTGACGTACCTTCGGGCGAGGCTTGATAGCGATAAACTGGTGTTTGAACCCGAGGTGGAGGTGTTGGGCAAGGCGAAGATGATGAGCGTGAGGAAGATCGACCATGTACTTTGCGCATCACTTTGCCTAAAGTGGAGACCACTTTGTCCAAAGTATTCTCCATCTTTGTCATCCTAGTGGAGAAAGAACATTCCAATCCAGTCATCTTTCTGTTTAAAGCTTGTTGATTGGCCGTGATTATTTTTTGGTTCTTGATTGCCAAATCACGAAGGGATTCGTTTGGCGTTGTTTCAATGCGAGCTTCTTGTATTTCAGAGTCTGAATAATATTCGGTACCATGACTAGAGGAAGGTAGTTGTTGGGAAGGATAAGGGGAGTAGGTTTGCTGAGGAGCGCTAGTTAGAGGAGGCCATGACGTTCTTTTTGTTGTTGTTGTTGAGTCCATTTGTTGAAGGGGATGATACGAGGTGGACTTTTGGGAAGATGCATCAGTGATAGATATTGTGGCCCACCATCTTTTGTTGGAATTTCTTCGTATTGTGATATGTACAAAGGAACTCCAAGATTTTGCAAAATGTGCATTATATACGGAGCATATACAATGGAATGACGATGCTGAGACCAAAAACCTTTAATTTTGTCATGAATAAATTTTGCCCAATTAACCGGTAGGCGACCAAATATTGCATACAAAACTCTATGGTCATTGGGATAAATATGTTCGTGACTACCTAAATAGGGAATTATTGTGTTAATTATCATTCAATTTAGTAGTCTAGCACGTGGGCGAAGGTAGATAGATTTCCTTTGTGGCATTCTATCTTCCCATATTTGATGGGTAACTTCATCCCTAGGTAGAAGACTGTGATCCGGCATATTCGTTAAGTCAATCCCCCTCATAAGAACATCCTAAAATACGACCAACCATGTACACATCAATTTTAACTTTTTTTCCATAAACACTTGACCACAACCAACCATCATCATTCTCCAAATTCTAAATCTCTGTACTACATAAATTGGAGTAGAAGAGGTAAATAGCTAGAGGATCAATGATTACCTTATTTGCATCATAGATTATTAAGTTGCAACAACCGGCATCCGTAGTTCCTAGAATTTCATATTCCATTACGTTTCCAAGGCGATAAAAAGGACCAGAGTGGATCTTCTTTTGGGAAAGCGCCTCGAATCGTTTGATTGAATTGGGATTATTGCGGAGCCATTGGTTAACGTGAGCTTGCATGATCGGGGCTTGAGAGGAAGAGGAAGATTGGCCTTGCTTTTGCTTTTTAGAGACGGTAACCTTCTTGGGAGCCATTGATTGAAGAATTTGAATGTTTTGAAAGCTAGGTTTCAGAAATTAGGAGTTGAAATGGAGGTAAAGTGAAGAGAGAGGTAAAGTTGTTTATATATGGCTGTTGGAAAGTTGTTGCTAGAGCAACGACAGACATCTGTGAGGGAGTCACAAATATTTGTGGCTTTAGTAAAAATGAGGCAGAGAGATTCGACAAACCTCTGTGATGGTTCCACAGATGTCTGTGGCTACAAAAAATTTAAATAGAAAGTCTTGACAGACATCTGTGAGGTTTCCACAGACGTTTGTGGCTATAGGGAAAATTTACCTGTAATTGGTGATAGAAGTCTATGGTATATGCATAGGCGTCCGTGATATGTAATTTATGACATATAGAGAAAAATTTAATATCAATGAAAATTTTATCAAAATTTTAATATAATGAACAGTATACATACCAAAAATTAATAAATAAACATAATTTATATGATGTGTAACATAAGTTTTAGTTTTTGTCGGAGAATTCAGAATTATTGATTTGTTGTATATTCCACGAATTTGGTTCAACTTTTGTATCGTCAAGTAATGGCTTTCATGGAGACCAACTTGGACAAGCTGGAGTATCAATCCAAACTTGGTTTGATGGTCCCGGATTGCATAGATTTTTCGGAGTAATGTTATGCGCTTTTGTAGGAGTTTCTTGTAATCGAGGAGACTTTTGATGTATGCAATTTTTTGTTGGTCAAATGACCACAAATTGCTAGAATACATTTTTCGAGAAAATTTAGCTGAGATTCTTGACGTCGTTGCTCGTAATACATTTAACATTGAACGTCGATCATTTCTTGTTGACAGCGATATATCTCATCGACTTTGTCGGTGAGAGATGTTGATTTCAGATCAATTGATCGTTTAGCTCTCTTTCCTTTAGGAGAAAAGCTAATGTGGTATGTTTGTGATGCAACAATGTTTAGAGAGACTGAACGAGTTGATGTCGGTGTGGATTTAGTTGGTGATACGTAAATGCTATCTGGCGAGGGGGATTTATAGTCGATAGATGAATAGATGGAGTCGTGATCGGAAGACATTGTATTATTTGCTTTAATAATTTTGTGTTTATTTATTTTCTAAGTAGAATATAACCTAAATTTACAGGATAATATTTTGCTATATTTAGAAAATAAGTTAAGAAAAATGAGTTAAGTCATAAGAGTTTAACAGATACTAGTTTGTTTTAAATGGTTGTTTATTTTATTTTTTAAAATTATGTGGTTGTTGTTAATTCTAAGTTATAAAATTAATTGTTCAGTTGAAATTGCATATAAGCTATTACAAATTTAAGTGAACAAAATATTATTACTATAACTTTAGTTAACCAATTCATTGTGTGAACAAATTCCTAAATCCCGTCTTAACTTAATGAAAGTTAGTTCACCTAATGATTTTGTAAAAATATCAGCTATTTGATTTTTGGTATTAACAAATTCAAGAGTTATTATTTCTTTTTCAACATTATCTCTCAGAAAATAGTGACGAATATCTATATGCTTTGTTCATGAATGATTAATTGGATTTTTAGATAACTTTATAGCACTAGTATTATCGCAATATATTGGAGATTTTTTTATTCTTTTTCATAGTCTTTATGTGTTTGTTGCATATATATTACTTGAGCGCAAGTTAAGGCAGCAGAAATATATTCGGCTTCACATGTTGAAAGAGAAACACAATTTTGCTTTTTACTAAACCACGAAACTAACGATTGACTAATAAAGTGGCATGTGCCACTCGTACTTTTTCTATCCAATTTACATCCACCAAAATCCACATCACTGTAAGATACAAGTTCAAACGTACCGCCTTTTGGATAAAATAGACCATAATCTTTAGTGTTGGTTAAATATCGTAAAATCCGTTTAACTGCCCAATGATGTGATTCTTTACGTTGTGCTTGAAATCTTGTACATAAACAAACATTCATCATAATATCTAGTCTACTAGCGATTAAGTATCGTAAGAATCCTATCATGCTTCGATATAGTTTTTGATCGAACACTTTTCCATGTTCATCTTTGTCTAGATGAGTAGTAGTACTCATTGGAGTGGGTTTACTTGATGTATTATCTATTCCAAAACGTTTTAGTATTTCTTTAAAGTATTTTTCTTGATTTATAAAAATTCCATTATTTAATTGTTTTATTTGAATTCTAAAAAAATTCAATTCACCCATATGAGACATTTCAAATTCATTTGTCATTATTGTAGAAAATTCATTACATAAATTTTCGTTAGTAGATCCAAATATAATATCATCATTGAACAATTAATATATCCTTCTGTTCTCATTTAATAAATAATGTTGTATCTGTTTTACCAATTTGAAAACCGGAATTAGTTAAATATGATTTTAATCAATCAAACTAAGCTCGAGGTGCTTGTTTTAAGCCATATAATGCTTTTTTAAGTTTAAAAACATGATCTGGATATTTTTCATGAACAAATAGTGGTGGTTGTTCTACGTAAACATTTTCTTTTATAAAACCATTTAAGAAAGCACTTTTCACATCCATTTGAAATAACCTAAAGTTATGATGACATGCAAAAGCAAGTAATATTCTTATGGCTTCAAGATGTGCCACATGTGCAAAAGTCTCTTCATAATCAATTCCTTCTTCTTGATTATATCTCTATGCCACTAATCTTGCTTTATTACGTATAATATTTCCATTTTCGTTAGCTTTGTTTTTAAAAACCCATTTTGTTTCAATTACTGATTGATCGTTTGGCCTTGGTACTAGTTCCCAAACATTATTTCGTTCAAATTGATTAAGTTCTTCTTACATTGCTAAAATTCAGAAATCATCATTTGATGCTTCCTTGTAATTTTTGGTTCAAAATTAGATATAAATGATACATTACTCATTTGATTTATTTGTCTTCTAATTGAAACTTTGTTATCTAGATTTCCAATTTTGTTATCAATAGGATGATCTTTTAAAATACGGGATGGTGATTTCAAATCACTGTTATTTTGATTATCATTATTATTTTCAATCATAATTTCAATGGCTTTATTTTGATTAGTGTCAAAAATTTCTTCGTCGTCTTTATTTAAATTTAAAGTTTTCATCAAACGAGACATGAAGACTTTCCTCTATAACATTTGTTCATTTGTTAAAAATTCTATAAGATTTACTTTGATCGGAATATCCAACAAAAATTCCTTTATCGACTTTTGAATCGAATTTACCAAGATTATCTTTTGTATTTAAGATAAAGCATTTTGATCCAAATATTCGAAAATATGATACTTTTGGTTTCATTTTGTAGAACATTTCATAACATGTATTTTTAGAAATAGGTCTAAGAGTTACACGATTTAATACACAACATGCAGTTGCAACCGCTTCAGCCCAAAATTTCTTTAGTTAGCCACTACCAGTTAGGAGAGTTCGAGCACATTCTTGCAAGGTGTGATTTTTTCTTTCAACTACTCCATTTTTTTGTGGTGTTCGTGGAAATGAAAAATTATGAGTAATTCCCTTTTTATTACAAAAGTTTGTAAATAATTCATTTTCAAATTCTCCATCATGATCACTTCTTATACTTTTTATTTTTAAATCCATTAGAGTCTTAATTCGTTTAGCAAAAATTTTAACATTTCAAATGTATCACTTTTATGTTTTAAAAATAGCGTCCAAGTATATCTTGAAAAATCATCTATAATTACAAAGACATATTTATTGTGATTTATCGAATGTACTTGAGTTGGACCAAATGAAGTAATTCAAGAGGTTGTTTAGTAAGGATTTCCTTTTTAGATTTAAACGAGCTTTTCTTTAATTTTCCAAGTTGACATGCATCGCATAGATTTTTAACTTTGAAGTTTATTTTGGGTAATCCTCTTACTAAATTGTTTTCAGCTAATTTGTTTATATATTTGAAATTTATGTGATAAAATCTTTTATGCCATATTCATAGATCATCATGATTTGCGGTTAAGCATAAATCATTATTATGAATAATATTCATGTTTATAATATAAATATTTCGATTTCTTGTTCCTTCAAAAATTAAAGTTTTATTTTGATCAAAGATATTGCATTTATCTTTTTCAAAACCAATTCTAAATCCCTTATCGCATAATGACTTATACTAAGTAAATTATGTTTTAAGTTTTTAACTAATACAACATTTGAAATAATAGGAGAAGTAGATATACCGACATTGATGATGTTTCCAATTCCGATAACATATCCTTTAGAATTATCCTCAAAAGTGACTGTGGCACCGTCCATGTAAGTGATGTTTGATAGCATGTGTGTATTTCCCGTCATATGTTTGGAGCATCCACTATCGAGTATCCATTTCTCCTTATTATTAATTTTTTTAGGTACTTGCAAAATAATAAAAGTTTTAATTGGTACCCACTTACCTTGTTAGGGTCCTATGTGTTAGTAGGAGAAGGTAGTCATACCCATGAGGGTTTGGAACCTTTAGAGATGTAATTTTCATTATGAACTATATATTTTTTAGATATACATCTATGTGTTTTTGTCTAATCAAGTTGTTATTTATTTTAGGAATCCATATTTTAATAATTTTTGTTCCCTAAATTTCATATTTAGATTTTGTTTTTCTAAAATTTGCATATAATGTACTATACTTCTTAAATATTTGATTATTATTAGAAACCAGACTATTTTTAGAATGTTTATGAATTTTTTTCATTAAATCCTAATCCCTTCCTATTTCCTGATGGTTTTGAAATCTTTATCAAATTATCTAGATTTTGCTTTCCTTTATTAAATTTTGAAACATCATTAGTAATTTTATCTAGTTTATTTTTGAGATCAGAAATTTCTATATTAGCTAATTCCAAATTTTGTTTTAATTCATACTTTTCTTTTTCAAGTTTATAATTCTCTATTTTGTTATTCTCTATATCATGTGTTAAAGTAGCATTTTGAGATGATAATTTTTTACATTCGTTTTGTGATAATTCTAATTCTTCTTCTAAAATAGTTTTCTCGTCTTTTAACAATCCAATTTTTAACTCAGCTCTATTTAATTTTCCCTCATTTTCTTTACTTAATTTTTTAATTCTCTATACTTGTCATCTAATTCTATACTAATTTCAAGAGTTTCATCGTATGTTAATTCAGGACGTACCACATTTGTGCTAGCCATGAAGCAAACATTTGCTTTTTCTGAGTCACTGTCGCTATTGGATGATGAGGAAGAGTCGGAGTCGGAGTCATCCTAAGTTACTTGAAATGCTCTTCTTTTTTTCTTAAAATTTTCGAATTTGTTTTTCTTTTTGTCATTGTTGAGTAGTGGACAATCTTGCTTCATATGGCCAAATTTATCACATTCGAAGCACTTTATTTATGTTTGATTTGAGGAATTTGTGTTGCTGTTGTTTTGAAATTTCGTCATCTTTTTGAACTTCTTGAACTTATTATAATTTTTGGCTATGAAAACAATCTCATCTTCTTCCAATTCGGAGTTGTCATTACTTGCCTGAAACGCGATGTTTTTCCTTTCTTGATTTTGTTCTTTTCTTGTCTGTAAATTAGCTTCATACAACATCAGATTTCCTATTAACTCTTCGACTTTGAGTTGGGAAAGATCGTTAGCTTCTTCGATGGCTAAAACTTTTCTTTCCCATTCGTTTATCTAAGAGTTTAAAATTCGTGTAACTAAATCAAAATCGGTGAATTTAACTTCTAGTGTCATAAGATCATGCTGTATAGTTTGAAATCTAGCATACATGTCAATAATTGACTTGTTTGATTTTATTTTAAAAGATGAAAATTGATTTTGTAGAGTAGAAATTTTTGTTTGCTTAACTTTGTTTATGCCGTCATGGGTAATTTGTAATGTACGCCATATATCATAAGCAGTAGTGCAAAGCATGGCTAATGAAAATTCATTTTTATCGAGTGAGCAAAATAAAACATTCATAGCTTTGGCATTGTTAGATGCCTCTGCTTTTTGTGCATTAGTCCATGTGCCAATATCAATGTTAGGTGCTTCATATTTATTTTGAGTTGCTAGCCATATTTCTAATCCATTTGCTTCCATAAAAATTCGCATGTGTGTTGACCAATAAACATAATTAGAACCTATAAATAGTGGGGGATGAGCAGTTGATTAACCTACTTAAAATGTACTGGCCATTTTAATGATTTCAATTATGTGTTACTGTAGATTGAAATAACCTTGCTCCGATACCAATTGAAAAATCTCGTGGATCGTATATTATCTAACTTGTGTATAATATGCAAGTGTATAAGTTAATGTAATAGTAGACAATAAATAGTAAAGTATAAAAAGCGTGCAAACTAGAGTTTTTATATTGGTTTGGACCTCCCATCCTACGTCCAGTCCCGAAGCTCCCCTTCAGTATTTCCTTTAAACCAATTACCTTCACTTCGCTTGGAGGAATAGGCTAATACAAAAGTATCTCCGACAATCTTGTGTTCCAAATAACATAGTTTTTGACTTATAGTATAAATCTTCCTATGATCTACTTTAAGTATATGAATATGAATGCTATGAGTTATAGGAAGTGATTTAACCATAATTCTATTTTGGTTATAATAGATTGAGAGTATGTGAACAATATATATGCAAGAGAGTGTTTAGAAATCTAGAGAGTAAAGAATGGATTAATTCAAGTTAGATAATTTCTACTTCTCAATCAAAGTGGTATTCATAGATTCAAAAAGGTACAGATGAAGAGTTGTTACTATTTGAGAAAGTCTATTCAATTTAATGGCTGCAACCTTTCATTTCAAAACAGAAGTGTCTTTACATAATGGACAGCTTTTTCCCATGACAGAGGTCTGTGGTAAAATCCTCAGACGTCTGTGACTTGTTTAAATTTTAACCCTAGAATTGTCACAGAGGTCCGTGGTTTTATCTCAGACGTCTGTGAGGTGCAAAAACAGATTTTCACCTTGATTTTGATGTATATGAAATTGTGTGTGATTATGTAAGCATATATACTCAAGGAGACCTTAACAATATTTATCTAGGACTCTTTTACAGTAGAATAGCCTTAGTATGGTCAATGAATCTTCGTTTCTCTTTGAGTCTAAATATCTTCGAGCATGGTGTCTTCTTGTAGCATATACCTGCAATCGTAATAAGGTCTATATATGTATATGATTGTATATGTGTTATCATTGAAGCATAAATTGGAGGTTCTAACATTTTGAGCATTATTCGAACATGGTTTGCATATTGAAGTGCTAAATGTTAGGTTTTTGCTCGGATTAATAGAATGGAGTGCATGGATTGAATGTGATATTCCACATTGGAATAAAATATGTAATAATCGTGGTACATATGAGAATAGTAGCATGTGACATTAGAAATTCTTTTTGTCACAACAAAGTGTTTTTAAGACCATGTGTAAGCTTGATGAGAGGGGATATTGAAATATTCAATTATGATGCCGATGAAAGGAAGCTTTGTTCGATGGTATTGCTCCACCTGCACTAAATGAAGTGAGCGTATAGTGAAGATGTAATAGAATGCCAATCTTAACATGGTATTATAGCTTTAGGTTTAAGGGATCGATATGCAAGTGTAACTGAACCAACTATTAGAAAAATTTGGAATACCCCAAATCCCTAGTTAATGTGGAACCAATATTACCCAAGAATCTAAAATCAAGAATTTGATGATAAGTAGTCAGATAATGAATAAATAGGAACAAAGATAATTATATGAGAGAATCATAAATGTGGACCCAACTTTTTCTTTATTGCTTCAAAAATTGAGAAGTTGGAAGAGATATTACAAAAGATTTCTTTGGTTATTAATTAAATTAGGATAGATACAACTCAAACGTAGATATCTAGCATAATCAAAGTCGGTTAAAGAAAATATGGAGCCTAGATGGATTGATGATTCTACAGGTTTTAGTTGTGAGCATGATCCTGTTGGTGGTTTGGCAACACGTGCATTTAAGGTCGCGGAGGTCAGAAATGATTTTGATGGTATCAGAGCTCTAGTTCAAGGGACCGATATGTAAGCTAAACTCCAAAAATTCCAAAGTTCAAGGGTCTCTTCCAACTATTAACTACCTCGATCTTAGCCAGATTTACGGACAACCCTTTCTCTAAGACTACATGACCAAGAAACTTCACTTCTTTCTTCCAGAAAGGACACTTTGAAAATTTCGCCTTCAGTTGATGCTGCCTCAACGTCTACAACACTACTCTAAGATGAACTTCATGCTCTCTTTCATCTTTAGAGTATATCAAAATGTCGTCAATGAATACTAACATGAATCAGTCTAGATGCTCTCGGAAGATCCTGTTCATCAAATCTATAAAGAATGTTGGTGCATTAGTTAGTCCAAATGGCATTACTGACCATTCATATGATCCATACCTGGTTCTAAATTCCGTCAATGGAATACTATCCTCTACTACTCTGAGCTGACGGAACCCTGTTGCCAAATCCAACTGGGAAAATACTTTGGCTCCACTCAACTGGTCGAAAAAATCATTAATTCTAGGTAACGGATATCGATTTTTTATCGTCTTCTCATTCAACTTACGATAATCAATACATAACCTTAACGATCCATCCGGTTTCTTCACAAACACTGTAGTTGCTCCCCATGGCGAACTGCTTGGTCTGATAAAATGCTTACCTTCTAAATCCACCAACTGCATCTTTAACTCCTTCATCTCGGTAGGTGTCGTTATACTTGGCGGTCTACTCATCGGTTCTGCCCCTGGTACCAAATCTATCTGAAACTCAATGGCTCATTTCGGTGGCAGTCCTACAACGGGCTCAAAGACATCTGCTAATTCTCTGACAACGAAAACCTCGATTCAACTCGTCTTCTGCCTCCACAACACCAAACAAAGCATTAACCTCAATACTAGGGTTTTCTTCAGGGTATATAATCCGATCACTACAGTCGGAGTGTCTAAGTGATATTTCCCTATCATGGAAAAATATCCTTGCATCGTATTTACTTAACCAATCCATACCCAAAATAATTCTGAACCCTACGAAATCAAACACATGCAAACTACAAGCAAATACATGACCTAACAATTCAAACTCTATGTGGTCACATCTCATCCCAAGAGTCGCATAACCTCCTATCGGATTTGAAATTATGAGGGTTCTAGGTTAAGCTTACTACCAAACAATGAGATATAATAGAATGCAATGCACCAGTACCAAATAGAATTCTAACTGACATACCATGAATCAAAAGCGTACCTCCCAACACAACTTTTCCTTTTTCCTCTGCTATTGGTCTCGTGGTAGCTGGCTCCAATGTAAATACTTTACCCTTCCCATCCTTGGCTAGTTGTTTCCGCTGGTTCTTATAATGTCCAACATGATCGCAGTTGAAACATTTTACTCCTTTCTTGTCAGCAGCTTTCTTTCCTTTGCCTGTCCGACACTCATGAGCATAGTGTCCCTTTTTATCGCACTTATAGCAAACTACATCGGCCTTTCCTTTCTTGGCAGCTTCACTCTTCTGAGCGCCCTTCTTATGGAAAAACTTTCTCTTCTAGTTCCGCCCACTCTGAGCTTCCCCCGCTTTGCTACAATCATGAAAAGCAAGCATCTCCTCCTATCTTAAAGCCATCTCAACAACTACATCACACAAATCCCTGATATGTGCCAGAGTCGTTTTAGCTAGCTCAGGTTTCATTCCGCGGATGAACTTCTCGTTCCTTTTAATAACTGTATCGATGGTAGCATATCTGTATCTCGATAGCTCTTCAAATCTTGTTGCATACTCGAGCACTGTCATATCTCCCTACTCCAACTCCATAAACTTCCTTAGTAGAGTTAACTTAGCAATCTCCGACATAAATCTTTTCTCAAACCTCCTTCTAAATTCAGCCCAAGTCATGGCCTCCTCATTAACTCCCACAGTGACATTGTTCCACCAATATAGTGCTACTCCTTGTAACTGTCTATAAGCAAGCCTCCTTTTCTGCTCATCATTAAGCCCCAAATCATCAAAGATCCTCTCGCAATGAAGCAACCAATTCACCATTTCAATTGCGTCTTCGATCCCAATAAACGGCTTTCTTCCCAGCCTGGCATAGTCTCTGCTCAAGATTACATAGTTATTAACCACCGGAGCTCCCTGATTTCCTCCTTCAACATTTCCTCCAACTAATCCAACAGCAACTCCAGCTTACATCATGTTGACAAAGAACTGATACATAGCTCTCATATCAACATGCGGTGCTCCAGCACCCACATTGGCAGCTTGTGCCTGACCTGGATTCCTTCTTGTGTTTGGCTTGGGATTCCCATTAGTTGTCGTGCTTCCTCCACCAATGTTAACTCTTCCACTTCTAGCATCCATATCTTATGTTCTTAAAATCCGCATTCGAGCCTTTGTAAGATACAAAAGAATAACCTAAGAAAGATGGAGAATAGAGATAGAGCGTATACTTATATATAGCAAATACAAGTACGTTATTATAGCGTTATCCCATACCCAATATTTTCTCTAATTTCTTAGGATTATATTTTCAAAATCATTTTTAAGTTCAAAATTCTTTTTAAGTTTTCATAGACCTATGCTCTAATACCAAGTTGTAACATCCCCAATCTTGAGACCCGAAGCTGAACGCTACGGATGCTACATTCATCTATAGTAATAACTTCCGGCGATAAAATACGGTAATGTTAATGTTATCCATAATATCAGAAGCACATGAATATGAAATAAAATCAACATAGATTTAAAAACAACTTTTCTGATTACATCTCAAACCAATATTTCATATTCAGGTACATAATCCCCAAAACGATTCCTAGGTTTTGATCAAATATAATTATTACAAATTACGCCAAGAGCGACATATGAAGATGACCTCTTGGATGATCAGAGTACTAAATAGACATAAAAGTCATAATACGTCACAGCGAAAATAAAACTAAATAGCTCCTAACTTTGCCTCCTTCACGTCTTCGAAAGCTTATTCGTCCAACCTACTAAACCTGAAAAACCTTAACTCTCAATCTACTCAAATCAAATTTTGAGCACCCGAGAGTTTAAGGGGAAAACATAAACTTCGACTCAGACATAAAGCCCGCTGTGAACAATACTATAACATCTCGTTTTACTGATATTAAGTGAGATCGCACCGCTTAGCGGAACAGGTTTCCCCTCACTAATATCCTTTTTAAAAGCATATCTTTTGCAAATCAAAAACCTAAAATCAAATTGATTATAACAAATAAAGCAAATACATATATATTTGCATAAAGATCAGGAAATCAATGGACTATCTGTCTACATTATAGTTTTATTTGGTTAACTATTAACCATTGGCTGACTCGGGCCTACCAGACATCATCAATTGTCTAACATCTGTTAGACACACTACTGGGCTGACTGCCCTTAACTTTCCTTTTTCTAGGGTCAACTGAACCTAATGGTTTAGCGGGCTTACCAATAATCTATCTTCACTCTGTACATTCCATTCTGGGTGTAACCATTATTTTAGTCTCATCTGTGACAAAGCCCTACACACTAGAATTTTGGACTTATTTTAGCTAGGGGCTGATAGCTAAAGTATAGGCGTGACCCTACACCAGCCTCATCCGATCTTCTAATATATGAGTCATAAATTTATGGTTAACTACTCTATTCAGATTTCATTTCCTGCCATATACTTAGGGTTAACTACCTTGTTCAAATCTCATTTCCTTGTAAACAATCTTTATAAATGATTTGCCCCTGAAATCATATCTTTATAAAACAAGGAAATCTTATATTTTTCTTTACTCAAATTACTTATGCCATGATATATATACTTGACTCAAAACAATGTTGATGAAATCTAATGGGATTATCAATCCCTCCATAGTAAGTTAAAAACCCTTTTTAACTTAAAAGATTTTAGGCCATGAAGCCAAAGTAAACCATTTGAAACCTTTGTTTTAAAACTTCAAACAATCCCTTTCGAATCCATTAGAAGTACCCCTACCAAAATAGGTTAACTACTTTACCTTGAAACACTAGGCAGAACGGCCAAAACATACCTTTCGAAACCTTTTAAAATAGAACTTTCGAAATATTGAAGTATCCCTTGGAAAGCTTTATAAACCTTAGACATCCTCTTTTCAAAATACTTTAAACTTGCCTTTTGAAAGCATTGGAAATGTTCTATTTAAAGACTCAAATAAACCTTTCAAAAACACTAGGGTGCCTCTCCTTCAAAACCTACATTATGTACTTTTCGAAAGCATTAAAATTCCTCACTTAAATGGACCTTTCAAAATCATTGGGTTCAAGTAAAAGTTTGTGGAACGTAGCTTTGAAACCATTTAAAACCATTCCTTTCGAAACCTTTGGGTTTATCTTTTAATAGAACAAAGGGTCGTAAATAACAAGGGCGAAAGCATTGCTTTCGAAAGCATTATTCCTAAGTAAAAGAAAGTGGATAGTTTCAAAACCACCCCTTTCGAAAACATGGAAAAGCGGCTTCAAAGTTTAAAGGCAAAAGTACCCTTTCGAAAGCATTGATTCGAAGGGTTGAATGCGGCAGCATGGATTTCGAACCCCTTCGAAAGCTTCATTTTTAAAATAAAAAGGCGGCAACCCCTTTTGAAATCCCTTTTGATAAAACAAAGGCACGTTTGACTAAGTCGAAAGCTAATATAACTCCTTCGAAAGCCTCCTTTATAAACATAAGTGATTCGTAGTAAAAAAATGGTAGTTTCTACCCTTTCGAAAGCATGTTTCGACTCTATGCCTTTCGCCTAACTCCAATCCACTACGTACCAAGGCATTGTGTAACAACCCGCATATTTTACGATTCGTATATTTAAATGTTTAATTTAAATATAGCATCGTTAGTCGGATTTTAGTCCAAAAAAGTCACTATTCGTAGAAGAACAGTCGAATTAGCGACAAGTCTATGCGGATCGTGCTATTTGGAAGTGCCTATTTGAATAAACCTTCAAACAGATATTCAGACGTCTGAAATGGGCCGTTCAGACGTCTGAAATTGTTCGAGTCAATCCAGAAAGGAAATAGGCTAAAATTGCCACTTTCAAACGTCTGAAATGGACGATTCAGACGTGTGAATATTGTACTAGACAACATCTGTTTTTCCAGATTCAGACGTCTGAATTGGATATTTCAGACGTCTGAATAAAGATTGAAATTGAGATTCAACAATTTGGACTCGAGACCAATTCCATTGAGTTCAAAATGCCGTTTGCGACCTTTTTGAGTATAAACATCGATATGTTTGGAGTTGAGTGAATTTTGCTATTTTTCACTTAGGGCTTTGGGTTTGGGTTTCAGCCCAATAACCTAACATAAGACCCTAGCTCCACCCCCTCTTCTCTTCATTCACTTTCATTTCCTAATACCTTCAAGCTTTAGCAAAAATGGGGGAAGAGAAAAGGAAATAGAAATTCCTAAGCCCTAGTTTCTTTTACAAATCCAAGTTTTACTAGCACTTCTTTTGGTCAAGGTATTTCTCATTCTATCCTTGACGATATTTGTTTTGTGATTATCTTATTCGTGTTCTTTTTGATTTGGGTTCATCTCATTATTTTATATCAAAAGAACTTGTTGATTCTTTCTCTTTTAATATTACGGGCTTGATGACTTCATTGACAACTGCGAATTCAATTGATGGATCCGCAACACTCAATTTACTTTGTGAAAATGTTGAGATTATTTTATGCGATTATTCTTTTCGAGCCGATTTGCATGTTATGCGTTACTTAGGCTTCGAAATTGATTTTTTGAGAAAGGATTGGCTTGATCATTGTGAAGCCCACATCCTATGTCCTGAGCGGACTATTTATCTTCGACATTCTCAATCTGTTAAGCAGATTTTTATTGTTTTTAAAGATTTCGATTTCCAACTCGGTGACATCATTTTATCCTTTAAACCCACTTGATGAGGAAAGTGTTATTTCTCTCATTCAAGTAGTTTGTGAATTTTTCGGTATTTTTGAGTTTCTCTTAGGATTACCACCTAAGCAATCTATTGTGTGGTGCTAAGGTCTTTTCAGCTCGACCTTGCCACCGGTTTTCATCAGCTACGAGTTGTGGAGGGTAGCATTTCACTTACCGCATTCCGCACTCGTTATGATTCTTGTGAGTGGTTCGTTAAGTCATTCGGTTTGACGAACCTTCTGCCTTACTTCATCCATCTTATGAATCGAGTATTCTGCGAATACCTCGATGAGTCCATCCTTGTATTTATTGATTATGGATGAAAACAACAATTTAAAATTTGCAAATCTTTTTAATAAGATATTTATAAGTATAATTGGATTTTGTTCTTAAAACGAGCAAAGAATATTTGTAAATTTTTAAGAGACATGTTTATCATATAGAAGATGATTTTGTGTTGTTTTGCCCATTAAGGCTTTAAGAATTCCGGTCGATGCGCTTGATCAACGTTATCGATAGGAATCTCCTAAACGCTATGATGAGATAGTCAAACACAGTAAATTCTTGTAGTAAGTAAAAATTTTCTAAAAAGATGATTACATTTAAGTTAATGATAATTTTGAATGTCTTAGCTTTTTGGGAAAGAGGATCATTTGAAAGAACTCCTTTCCGATGCTTCTATTCTTATGATTCCCGAAGGGAACCAAGACTTCACTGTTTGTACCGATGCTTGTCGTATTGGTTTTGGTGCCATTCTCTTGTAAAGGGAATGTGTTATCACATATGCTTCTTGACAATTAAAGCTTGTCGAAACTAGATATGCCATTCATGATCTGGTGCTCGCGGCTATTGTTTTCGCTCTTAGAATTTGGTGTCATTATATTATGGGAGAGAAATTGTTCTCTACCACGATCATAAGTTTTTGAAGTATTTATTTTCTCGAAAGGAACTTAATTTGCGTCAACAACGTTGGCTCGAGTTCCTTGCATCTTATGATCTTGATATTCTTTATACTCTAGAAAAGGGTAATCGAGTTGTCGATGCCCTTAGTTGTAAGCAACAAGCAGTTGTTTCTTTGATGATATCCGAATGGAATGATCTAGAAACTTTATCCACTTGTGAGATTCGAGATCGTGAATCCAATTCATGTTCATCTCTTGTTTTGTGTAGCCTCGAGGCTCGTCCTTCTCTTTTGGACCATACCTCTTTTGGCTAAACTCTATGTCAAACTAAATTGCATGGAGTTCCTACTTCTATTGTTAGCAATCGTGATCCATTATTTTACTAGTGGATTTTGGAAAGGTCTTCAAAAGCTTTGGGAACAAAGCTTAATTTTAGCACCGCTTATCGTCCTCAATCCGAGGGACAAACCGGGTGTGTGAATCAAACTCTTGAAGATCTTCTTTCGTGCATGTGTTATTGATTTTGGTGGAAGTTGGGAAGATCATATTCTTGTTGAGTTTTCTTCCTATAATAGCTTCCAATCTTGTATTGGTATGGCATCTTTCGAGGCACTCTACGGAAGGCCGTGCCGATTTCCTTTGTGTTGGCTTGAAGCCGGTGAGAGGCTGGTTTTAGGTCTAGATTTTATTTGTGTTTATTCGTGTTTCACCTATGAAGGGTGTTATGTGTTTCAGTCGATCAGGAAAATTAGCACCTAGATATATTGGCCCGTTTCCCATCACCGAAAGCATTGGTTCCGTGGCTTATCGCCTTTTATTATCAGCTCAATTTTCTGCTATTCATGACGTGTTTCACGTCTCTCAACTACGGAAATGCCTTCGAGATTTCGATTCTATTCTTTAAACCGGTGTTATTGAAGAAATTGAAGTTTCGCCTAATTTGACTTATGAGCAACATCCTATTCGTATCATTGCTTCGGAGGTTAAACGCCTTCGAAATAAAGATGTTCCTCTTGTGAAAGTTCAGTGGTCCTCAAATCCTAAGGATTGCTCTTGGAAATCTAGAGAATTCATCGAGCGAACACATCCGGACTTACTCTCTCGTGCTCATTAAGGTGAACTTCTTATTTCAAATTTTCTTCTCTTTGTATTGATATGCTTTTATAGTTGTTACTCTTTAATTTCTTCTTAATTATTGCGAGGACGCAATTTCTTTAAGGAGGGGAGTCTGTAACAACCCGCATATTTTACGATTCGTATATTTAAATGTTTAATTTAAATATAGCATCGTTAGTCGGATTTTAGTCCGAAAAAGTCACTATTCATAGAAGAACAGTCGAATTAGCGACAAGTCTATGCGGATCGTGCTATTTGGAAGTGCCTATTTGAATAAACCTTCAAACAGATATTCAGACGTCTGAAATGGGCCGTTCAGACGTCTGAAATTGTTCGAGTCAATCCAGAAAGGAAATAGGCTAAAATTGCCACTTTCAGACGTCTGAAATGGATGATTCAGACGTTTGAATATTGTACTAGACAACATCTGTTTTTCCAGATTCAGACGTCTGAATTGGATATTTCAGACGTTTGAATAAAGATTGAAATTGAGATTCAACAATTTGGACTCGAGACCACTTCCATTGAGTTCAAAATGCCATTTGCGACCTTTTTGAGTATAAACATCGATATGTTTGGAGTTGAGTGAATTTTGCTATTTTTCACTTAGGGCTTTGGGTTTGGGTTTCAGCCCAATAACCTAACATAAGACCCTAGCTCCACCCCCTTTTCTCTTCATTCACTTTCATTTCCTAATACCTTCAAGCTTTAGCAAAAATGGGGGAAGAGAAAAGGAAATAGAAATTCCTAAGCCCTAGTTTCTTTTACAAATCCAAGTTTTAGCTCCAAAATCAAAGAGAAGCTTAGGTAAGCATCCTCTTCATCTTCTCCAACTCATTCTCTCTTCAATTTTAGAAATTTCCTAAACCTAACTTAGGAAATGTTCTTCTTTTGAGCTTAGATTCAAGCTTCTTGGGTTGAAGTGAAGAGTGGTTGATCTTTCCTTTGTGATTAAGCTTCTCATTCATTGTTTTTGGGTTTAAAGGTGAGTTTTTGGAACTCACATCTATGTCTATATCTTTGATAGTTGTTGGGTATGAATTCCTAACATCTATTTCTTCTCCATTGCCTTTGAATTGAATTGGTTTGATGAATATTCCAATTTTTGGTGTTTGAAATCAAAATCTATGAAAATCCTTATATGGATGTTTTGACATGTTGGTCGGAGTGTATTGGTGAGTCTTTAAGGTTGGGTAGTCGTTTGGCGTAAACCCCTAGCAATCGTCACTCATCCGATCGCTTCTGATACGATTTGGCCATCATTGGCCTAGGCAAAATACTACCGGAGCTTCAGGTTCAGACGTCTGAAATATCCAATTCAGACGTCTGAATCTGCTTGTCTCGGCCCAATTTGCCTAATTTGTGTGGGTTTCCAATTTTTAATCGATTCTTGTTTCTCCAATTTGTTGTTATCACATATTGTTTACTTTGATAACTTCTTTTTCGGAATTTTTGAGAATATCCATTTTGATGGATTCGGTATTGATTTCTATGGATTTGATTCACGTCTTCGAATGTGGATTTTGATGATTGATTGTTTCTACAATCATTTCTGTGATTTGTCACTTTAAAATATAAAGGTTTTCTATACTAGTAGTAAATATTCAAACTCTTTCACAACGATGATTCCAACACTATTTTTATGGCAAATCTCGTTTATAAATCCGTTTTCCAATCTATTAGTATATACAAACCTTTACCTCATTCGTATGAGAAATCTAATTAAACGACTTAGCAAAACAAGTGGTATGAAACGCTTGCGTTTACTTCGTCGGTTAATTCTTGGACTTGTTCGATTGAACTCTCGTGACAATTTTCGAGTGGAAATCTACAATATGTTCGTAAATATTTAAGTTAAGCTAGTGGTTATGGGACATGAAGCTAAACTCTTATATTTACTAGCTTAGTGTAATTTACACTTATTTTCGAGTGGAAGACTACAATTTGTTCGTAAATATTTAAGTTAAGCTAGTGGTTATGGGACATGAAGCTAAACTCTTATATTTACTAGCTTAGTGTAATTTACACTTGTCGATCAATGATGATCATTTTGTGATTTAGACTAGCGATGTGCGATGTCTCTTTGTTTGTGTGGGGACTAAAAACTCCGTTTGTGGAACTTCGGTTCAATTTGGTGGGGTAGCGACCCATGGTCTTCGGGCCGTTTGTGGAGCTTCGACTCAAATTGGTGGGGTAGCGACCCATGGTCTTCGGACCGTTTGTGGAGTCTTAGTTCAAAATTGATGGCTAGCGACCATGGAATAGCGTTCCGTTTGTGACACACGTATTGGTGAGTTTTCATGCTCCCGTTTGTGATAGGCCTTCCCCCTTTTGAGATTTCTGGATTTCTGGTTGTGATTTCTAGAATTTGTGTTTCACCAATTTTCGTGGATTGGCATTGATATGTTTTGTCAATATTTGTGTTTTGGTGAATTATTTAAAGAATGTGATTCTTTTTGGTGCTTCGAGTTGATTTGAGATATTGTATGATTTTTGTTGTTATTTGATGTATACTTGACACAGTATAACATTTATGTTATCATACGTTTTTGGTCATATCTCTTATCCTATATCATTTTATCTGATATTTATAGCTAGACTGATCCGTTTATTATTTTCTTCTTAAATAATACTCGGGTCAGACCGAGGTATTTCAGGTGCTCCTGCTTGACTTCTTATCAGGGATTATCATCTGATTCTTTTGGCTAACTACTTTAGATTAGTAGTTTTTGCTATTATACATTTGAGATATAGACTCCTTGATGTATAATTATTCTTTTGTCTAGCACTTTATCTATTCTCTTGTGATGTAGTGGATCTTGTTTTACCATTACTTTGATGTACACTTCTTTGTGTTATATTCATATCTGTTTCCGCCTTTGTGATATGAATGTCTGTGACTGATTTGTGTTATGTTTATTTCTATATTTGTTTCCGAGGTCCACTTAGCCACTGTGCGGTAGCTTTGAGTTTGTATTTGACATGTCGGATTTTCTCTTAAAATGAAGTGTAAGTTATATTTTCTGACATATCGATACTCGCACAAAGCAATTACACAGATGGTCGCTCCTTAACAGCCTTATTCTTCGTGCTAGTCGACAGCATTATCCAGTAGTGTTCTTGGCTAGCGTGAGCATAGAGGTGGGGCATCACACATTGATATCATATGTATTGGTTTCGACTTGATTGGGACGGAAGTATGGGGTCGAATGGTAGCTGTTGTAAGTGGCGAAGCAATAATTCTTTGCAAAACTGATTATTAGCCTTTTAAAGTAATATCTTTCCAACTAACTTTCTTTGTTTGTCAACATATAATTGGTTGCCAATTCTTTTTCAAGATCTTTTCTAAAAGTGCCGTCGAATTCAATAATTAACAATTAAAAACATTTAGCAAATTAGCCCCTTCTCCTTTTAGAAGCATATAAAATGTTTAAGTCTCATACATTAAATAATTTTATATCCATAGTAAAATATTTAGGAAAATTCTTCAAAAATTCCCATAAATCACTTTTAATATCTTTTCTAACATATTTAAATTTCAGACCCAAGGCTACCATATATTTGCTGAAAATAATTTAATCCAATTTAACCATTTTCTTTCCTAGAAAATTCATAACAAATCCACATTAACCTAGAAAATTATGAAACTTGAAACCCATCTCTAAAATAATGTTTTTGACTTTATATAAAAACGCAAGTCATTAAGATGTCATTTAATAGGTTTTTCAAATCAAAACTTATCATAAAATCTATATGAAGCAATATAAATCATCAAAAAGCCTATATATCCATTTAGACAATCAAATCATAGCATTTTACTTGCAAAATAAATTCGGATCTCATCTAAAAATCGAAAACAATAAAAATGAGATGTAATCTATTATTCACCTTAGCTTGTTATTAAGGAGGTTGAGATTTGCTCTTGAATTTATTTGATTAAGCTTCCTACTTGAATTCTTGCTTATTTTCCCTTCTTGTTTTCCTTTAATGGTGGTCGACCAAGCTTTGAACGTTCTTAGATTTGTTTGCAAATGTTTAGAATGGATAAGGAGTGAGAGTAAGAAGGGTTTAAGGTATAAGAACTTAGTTTATTCCTATTTTGTCCTTATCTTATTCCTCTTACTTATTTCATTTTAATTCTCTTTGGCTTATAGGTTTATTAAGGCATGGCTATCTTAAATTATTCAAATCTCATTCCCTTAACCGTTTACATTATTTCATTTAATTTATCTAATTAAATGTTCTAAATAATGTCAATCAAAATTAGGGTCATTACAGGTGCATAGGAGGAACCAGGAATTTCCACATGAAGATAGCGTAAATGCTATTCAATATATCGTACCCATTTGGATGAAGCTGAAATGGAGTGATCCACAAGTATACTAGAAATCCTACAATCCATTATGGAAGAGGAGGTGGGGCCCATGCCATGCAATGATATTTTAAGTAAGCCATGTACTTCTCGAGAGGGGTATAAGCCAGTTGGTCGGGAGTGGGCAAGAGCATGTCATCCCTTGGTACTTCGTGAGCAGCAGCTATGGTATCCAACTGCTTAGATGATAGAGTAGAAGCTACAAACTCGATGCGATCCACCAATAGTGGGAAGGACCTACCTATGAACTAAGGAACGAGTAAAACTGGGTTGGCTAATCCTGCATCCCAATGGTGCAGGATCAAGAGAGGTGGAAGAGGAAGGAGTCTGATCTCTAGTAGCACTCTTGATGAACAAGTACTATGACGACTCGACATGTCTGTCGAATATGTGAACCGGACTCATGTATTGTTGCTGAATATATGTGTATGTGTATGTGGGTATGCAATAGTGAATGTAATAAAGTTAAACAACAATGACCTGGGACCTTTAGTTAGTATGGCTTGATAGGTAAAATGACACTTAGTCTATGACCGTGCAAATTTGTCCAAGTGTTTAGTTTAGTGGTTAAGATTACCAAGGGCCCAAGGTTTTGGAAAACACTGAACTGTGGTAGTAAGCAAAATCAACCGTTGAACTAAGTAACCTAACTTATTCTTTGAATCCCTACACTACATGGGTAAAAATATGAAATTGAAAGTATGGAGATAATGGCCAACAAGTATAGCCTAACACAAGCTCGTAAGTCCTCGGACATTTGTTTGGCAACCACTACCCTAACCCAGGGCTCGAGTGATTAAAAAAATTATGGCATACAAGATTTAAAACATCCCAAACCAAAGTATTGCACAAATCTCAATTGCTCATAGAAGCCGAAAACCTCAGAACCCCTAAGTTCCATAATTGTCGAAGGCAAAGGGTAGTTGGCACCAAGTGAATGTGAGAAAAAAATCATTCATAGAAGTGTCTAAATTAGTAATAGAAGTTTACCTTAGTAGATTGAAATGATGGAAGGCAAGGGCAGCGATTTGGAGACGATTGGGATTAGGAAGCTTCAGCCGAATGGAGATGAATAGGCACGGTTCCTTCAAAAAGTTAAGCAAATGAAACAATGTATAGACCTTGGGGGATTTTTAGCACTATGTATAGGAAAAGTAATTTGGCCTAGCGTCGGACCAACAAGGACCAAACAATATTCTGTTCGGTAGACTTCTACTGGACAAGAATATGTCGGACAAAAACATGTGCCTAACCAATGCAAATGGTGGGTCAAAACATGTGCATTTAATGGTTATAGCCAAACAAGAATTCTGGGTACGGAATAGAGAAGTGAGAAGAAACATGGAAGAAGAAACCTAAGACGAATGCAAATCCAATAGAGAATGATAAACAAAGCGCGCTCTATATTCTACATAGCGTACTTTAAAGAGCAAATGTTGTGGGTGTTTCCATTCAAAAAGTGATAGATGAAGCAGTAAATGCAAGTTAGATGGGCCAGAATAAGGATTATTGAGGTGCGTGTGCTATAAGGGGTAAAACTTGTGTGAACAACCCTAATTAAAGAGCCAGGTAGTCTTGGAAATGAAGCAAGTGGAGACATTGGAGAAGACAAGACAAAGTATCACTCAACGTTGGTGCGGTGGGAAAGCTACTGGACAGGAATTCATGTCCGGTAGTCACACCACTGAACAAGAATTCATGTTCGATAGCAGGAACACTGGACAAGATTTCTTGTTCGATAGGGAAGCCACTAGACAAGATTTCTGTTCGGTATACACAGGATTGCCGAACTAGGGAAGTAAAGGAACATAACATAGCCAGGAAGCCATCTACGTCCACCCATCGAACAAAGCATCAACGAACCTCCCTTCAAACACCGACGAACAAGATAATTAAGAAAAGAAAATCTAGAATATAAGAAAGTTCTGGATCGTATCTTCTATATATGAAAATAACCGAACCAGACGTGTTATATAAGGAAACTACCTGTTTTATCAGGCTGACTCTCCGCCTCTTCACTCCTATAAATCCAAGCTTCTAGCAACAACAGAGACAATTTTGAGAGCTACTAGGCACTACCGAATAGAAAACACTGAACAAAATATTAAAACAACATATTTCACTACAAATCGTTGTATTTTACATTCAAATCATTGTAAAGCTAATATATAAAGAAGGCAATAAAAATGAACACTTTACGTATGCATGTTCGAGACAAACCACTATAAATTTGTATGTATTTTATTTTTTCTATCATTTTCTACTTCTTCACTATTCACTATTATAAATTGATTGGAGGAGTTTGTCAACTTTCTATGCAAATGGGGTTATTGTTGACCGTATATCCGAATACGCACACTTTTGTGATTGCTAGCTTCCGTCACGGCCACACAACTTGCATTATATTATATACAAGAGTTTGTCCGTTTGCATAGATTTCCATGCTCTATTATTTTCGATAGAGATCCTTTATTCATGAATCACTTTTGGAGGCAACTCTTTCAACTTCATGGTATGGAACTTTTTAGTAGTGCTTACCATTCTCAAACTGATGGAGAAATGAAAGTGGTTAACCGTTTTCTCAAAACGTACTTGCGAGCGAACATTGGTGATACGTCATCGAAGTGGACAAAATGTTTACCATGGACGGAGTGGTGGTATAACTCTTGCAAGCATGCTTCCATCAGCATGTCGTCATTCCAAGCCGTTTATGGTTGGCCTCCACCAACAATCTCGAACTATTTACTAGGAAACTCCAATGCTCAAGAAATAGAGGAATGTGCTCATTCTACAAACAAACTACTTCAAACCTTGAAACTCAATCTATAAAGAGCACATGTGTCATACAAACCAATTTTTGTGGCTAAGAATGAGATGAAGGTATATCGGACCATGTGTCCTAATTAGTTAATAATCGTTATTTGGATTTTGTTAATGTGTACTCTAAGAGTACATGTTAAAAATGGTAGTTATTAACTAAAGAACAAAAATAGTTATTTCCCAAACAGGAAATTATTGTCAAGGACAAAATTTCTCAGAATTTTAGCCTTAAGGACAGACCTTCAATAATTTAGCCTGAAGGACAACTTTCTTTAGGTATCAGTTTTTAAATTTTTAGGTATCAGTTTGTAGTTATCGGTAGCAGTTTTTAGGTATCAGTTTTTAGTACGGTAGCAGTTTTGGAAAAATGTTTGTCCTTATGAATAATTTTGAAAGAATTTTTGTCTTTATGAAAAATTTTTAGAAGAATGTTTGTCCTTGTGGATAAAATATTGATGTCATGTCCTTAAGGCTAAAAATATAAAAAAAATTGTCCTTCAAAATAATTCCCCCTATTTCAAATACCTACTTTATCCTTATATAATTAAAAGAAAAATTGAAATTCGAAGGGGCCATATTGATAATTTAATAATCTAAACATGTGCCTTTGGGGCACATCTTAACATTTTCCATCTTCTTTGTATAGTGGAAATGAAAGTTGCATGCTGTGTTAAAATACTCTCTCTTCTTGCAAAACGATCTTTCTTCACTCTTCCTACTCTTAAACCGTCCAACAAATCTGAAAAGTAACGTTGGCTTATCACAGTATAGAATGTTTTGAATAATTTGCTAGTAATCTATTAGAGATGGATGGTGTAAAACTTACGGTGGTTGTTCAATCCACATGCTAAAGAAAGGAAAAGTGAAAACAATAACAGCAGCAGGGAAAAACAAAAGAAAACAAATTTCTCATACAATATGAATTTACGCAACTCCTTAAAACTGAATGTCTGTTCATTCATCAATAATATTTTTGGAAAAAAAAAATCTTTTACAAGACACGGCATTAATTAATTATATGTTTGCTTGTGGTACAAATTTTGCAAGTCCAAATATCAACACAGCTTTGTAATTTCGCTGAGCAGTTTTGAGTGGTGTCAATAAGAAAACAAGTATTTCTTTCCCTTCTTATAAACACAGTAATGCTTGAATCTCTGTACTGAATGTCCATTTTGCAGTAAAAATTCAAAGAATGTTCCAAAGAATGTTCCAAAGAATAGTGGAATGTCAATACGGTTCTCCTATTCTATAAACACTATTCAACCCTGTCATAGGAACCCATATCCGAAACCAAGTACAGTTTTTGGTTGTCGGAAATCATGTCTGCTTCAAGTATTTTGCCTCCATCCTCGGACAGAATGATGGCGCCACCACACTGGAGATGTTTTTGTGATAATTGGACAAGTTCGTTTATAGTTCGTGGAACCCATAGCACCACGCCTTCCTTTCTATTTTTGTTAAAACTCCATGGATGGAAGGGGAACAACGTGCACCTATGCCTTTTATCTGATCGCTCAAATTAATCACAATAATCAATTTGTAGTAATGCTTTAACTGGATGAGGTACAAACCGTACAATATGGGGTTAAAACTAATTGAAACCCCCTATTTCTCAATACTTGAAATGAAATTAGCAACATATTTATTTATTCATGAAGCATTTATAGGAACCTAATTGACTGTCAGTCTAGCCATCCATGGCTTCAGTGAGGTTTAGTTATGTAAGATGATTTGCATTGCATAGACAAGGAAGCTCGGAACAATATATAACTATATAAGCACCGCTACAGCATTGACTATAGCTATTGCATTTCCCTGATTCACCTTCAGTTGTACAAAGTGGGGGTGTGTTGGAAAATACAAAAAACATAACAAGGTGAAGAAATACCTTGAACTTCCTGAACATGATCAGGGAACTTGGAAAGTTCTTCAGATTTAGCTTCTTCCATTAATCTAATCAAAGGTCGGTTTCCGCTTTTTCGTGCTTCGTCTAACGGTGTATTTCCCATTCTGCACATTTTTATTAATTATTGATTAATTAGATGGTAATCAAAAATACGGATTCTGTTATAAATATTTCAAATCATGTCTAGATGCAAATTATGTTGGTGTGAAATCAAAAAAGCCATTATTCCATATTCCACTGAATTAGGTTCAAATTTTGACTTTACATATGATAGACAATACACATACTCGAGTCATTCATCTTAGGTAAGAGTAATGAGCTTGATATATTGGTCTAACTGATTAACACAAAATATATAAAAGTTTAGGGGCAGCTGGTACATAAGTTGGTGACACAATTGATCTTAACGGTAAGATCTTATTGTGTTCTTATTTATATCTTAGATCCAATGAAGATCAATTGGTTAAAATTCATTGTGTTATCAACCATCTAAATTTGTGTCTCAGAAGTCCCTCCCTCCCATAGATTAAAACTTGAAATTTTAAATTCTAAAATTTACTTTGATTCTGCAAACTGAAGAATCACAATTAGACAGTAATTTTCTTACAACTCTCTCTCTCTTTTAAAAAAAAGACTGGCGTATTTTCTGTGGTTACAGCCAACTCTACACCATTGTAATCCAGAGATATTATTGTAGGTAAATTCATGTTCTCAAATATAAAATGAAGTACGCAGTTCTTCAAACAAATATCAACTAAAATGCATTTTTGGTCACATTGTTTGATCGATAAAAGAATGAAAGTTCTATAGGCAACTTAGTTTATTATTTGGTATATCAATGAAACCAACTTTAGGATACATCGAAAGACCATAATCAGATTATCAGTTTTAATGTTACCTGTCCATAGAAAAAACACTCGCGCCATTCTCTAACAGTATTTTAACAATCAAGTATAAGCCATCAGCAGCAGCTATATGAAGTGGGGTTCGATGATCATAATCCTTTGAATTTGGATCAATGTCAAAAGACAGAAGTCTCCTTATAAATTCTGACTCCCCTTGTGCAATAGCTGAACAAAGTAGGTTGCCAGCATTCTTAAGTTTCAACTTTGCTCCGTTTTCATATAGTAAAGCAGCTAGATTATCATGTCCGTTCTTAACTGCCTCAAATAACGCTGTGTTCCCAGATCTATCTGATGATGAATATCAACAAACATTTACGCTTGAAAAAAAAAATGCTTCTTGTGCATTATCACGATGTAGAGTGTTTAAAACATCTGATGCTTTGTGATGTTTTTTTCCCCCTCATAGCAGAACCAATTATTGATGGCAAAGGGCTAAATTGTGATGATTAAAAGATACAAAAATTGCAATGTGCAATTCAAAAATGTTTTGCTTCTTTTAATAGAAAGTACCTAATTTGTTGACATCGACGCCTTCTTGAATAAGATAAGTAGCAATATCTTCATATCCATTTGAGGCTGCAAGATGCTGAAAGAAATACATGTGAGCTAATTTGCTATTCGAATAGAGTAGGTCAGCAATATAGAAATACAGGTAAACACACCAAGAGATCATACACACAATTTATCATTCTAAGTAGTACAAGAATCTAAGTAGTGAGATAAGTTGTTATAGAATTAAACATTTATAAGTACTACAAAATGAAAACATTGATGTATTTAATAACTTGGCTCACAAATAGTAGATGTGCACGCACTCACACATCCACCCATACTTTCAAACTAGCTGGTCTGGTCAAAAATTTCATATAATTGATGATTAAATGATAAAAACTGTTTAAATCTTACATTAATGACCAATGGAACTGTTCGAAGCTTATATTATATCAACATTCAACCATTCATCATAGGAGTTGTAAACCAATCTTAAAGGAATGCACCACAAATCATAGCACATTAAATGTCAACCAGACATCATATGAAATCATACCAAAGGAGTCCGTCCATCATAGTCGGTCTTAGAAGGGTCTGCTCCTGATTGAATCAAATTCTTTATATGATTCAAATCACCATGAAAAGCGGCACTATTCACTCTCAATGCAAGCTCAGCCTCTTGCTTTCCAATATGGGACGTGATATCAGTTTCAAGGTGTTTAACGCGACCATTAGACTCATTACTCTACAATAACACAGTTAGTTTGGATCAATGGCGTCATCTATTATTTGCATTAAAAAAATATAGAAAAAAAAATCACAGAAATAAGTTTGACAATGCGACAATATCAACTAAGAAAGATACTTTTCTGACGGAAGAGTATTTTAAATTTGAATACTATCACCTACATCAGTAACTCGTGGGAAGACAACTGAGGAAACAAGGACGCAGAACTCCTATCACGTAAAAATAGAAGGCATATAAAAACTCGAGTTGGCGCCCAGATTATACCTCGACAAGGTTGTTTAAGATTGTGCGACCATCCACAAAATATATTTGCAAAATATTTGCAAACATTTGCTTGTCTATTCTCAAAAGTCTGCAGAGTTCACAGACACGTACAGTATAAGGTTGAGGAATATTGCAAAGAACGGCAATTTCACCAAATGATTGATAAGGCTCGAACATTAACACAGTTTCTTCAGATCCATCTTCACCAATCCCAACACCTTCCTACTTCAGAATATAATATTCAGTGAGAAACTACACAGAAATTTTTTTCCATTGCATACCCTTGAAAACTACACACACACATACTTAAACAAGTGGTTTTGAATAAAAACCCTAAAATTTTAGAGACCTGAAAATAGCAAGAATGCGTCTCAAAATTATAAATTCCTAGATACAGCAATGTTAAAGCACTTGTATTCTTGTAAGTAGCTTTTCTTTGTACTACTATTGCTTCAACACTTGAAATATTTTCATTGACTGCATTTTTATTTTTATTTTTATTTTCCATTAGCATCAAACTAAAAGGATTTTCTACAATTACCTACAGGAATAAGGATTATACAAAATGAGGCGCTGCATTACCAATGTGCCTTGGCAGATGAAATAAAGTTGATCTACTGCATCGCCTTGTTCCATAATCACTTCACCAGGAAGAAAAAATTCCTCTTGCAGCCTGATTACCTGCAGAATTAAATCAGTCATCATGCAATTTACTAATGAATAAATCCTTGAATAATATATTTATGAAACAGAATTTGCATGATGAATATGAATAGGTATAATGTGATTTTTCGTTCAGACAAACACAAATTGAATCTCTGAGTTTCACAACCACCCACAATTACGGATCTAGTTAACTTGACTGAAATCAGCAACAATCAAAGAACTCAATTCATCAAGTAACAAGCAATCAATCCAATAACACCAATAAAAGAACCATAAAACAAAATTCAATAAAATTCCACCGATGTTCTCATACCCAACAACTTTATTTTACCATTACCGAACCAATCTAAAAGGTTATAACA
Organism: Allium fistulosum; assembly: GCA_030737815.1. Lineage (NCBI taxonomy): Eukaryota > Viridiplantae > Streptophyta > Magnoliopsida > Asparagales > Amaryllidaceae > Allium > Allium fistulosum. The sequence continues at coordinate 281,471,934 of CM060904.1, read as the reverse complement.
ATGATTGGATCAAACATTAATATTGTCCAATGAATAGGTCGCCCAATCTTAGGAAAAAAAAAAATCACCTCAGAGAGTAAACCACCATTAACTTGTTTTTTATTTCTTAAAGCTTGAGATATATCTTGAATTAGATAGAGGCTAAGGTACATATAAAACCCCATAGCCACAAACAATTGTTAGGTACAAACAAACCACAACCATGTCCACTGAAACAAGCCAAGATTTGGGTCCAAAATTGCAATTCACCGTTTCTTTCCTTTTGTGTGCACCCGATGCACAAAAGCAGTCAACCTCTGTTTTGGGGTGCTCAACCAGTTCAAGTACTTGGGTTGATTCTGAACCTCGAGCGATCGACCTCTCCTTTGGGATGCCAACCGCTTGCATCTACTTCCCTAATTTGCTTTGTGTCTGATGTCTTCTCCTCCATTTTTTTTCTTGTCCATCTTCTTCTCTACTTCACCACATTTGTGTTGTATGCATTCAACGATAAGTTCATGTAGATTAGCATTAAATAATGCATATCAGCTAAATGATAAGATAACAATTGTATGTGCGGGAGACTCGCCAAGAACCTTACCTCGACACCTACATAATAATTGACTGTGGTTATTATTCATATGGAGTTTTACAGGTGTGATCATTTAACTTTTAAGTTTTAACTCGAAAGTCAAAACAATTGAACCACTGATGTGAACTGAGGACAAATACATAAGATTGACCGCCACCCCCATCCAAAACCCTCCCCCCTCCCCCCCCCCCCCCCCCCACCAAACCCAAACCCCAAAAAAAAAACATGCACGCGCACGACACAAAAAACATCATCGATGACGTATGCTACCCTTTACCAGGGATAATAATCAACTGTTTAGTAATAAATCATTTATCGTGATCTTAAACAGATTTTAAAAACTAGATTTCATGCAAAACAATCACTGGACTAGTCTAGGTTGTAAATTAACCGGCTTCTGAGAGATATAAGCACTGGTCTTTTCTATTTTTACTCTGCACTGGTCTTTTCTATTTTTACTCTTTGATGAACGGTCTAAAAATATTAGCGCTAGAGTTTGACATCATCGTAGCTAGTAGAGCCAGAATGGGAGTAGGATAGTCATGCTTGGATTCAGATAGGTATAAGTAGATTTCGCTAGCATACACTACAGCATGGAGGGTGGTTTAGGCTGCTATTAGTACATACATACTTAGACATACATCTCATCCCATCTCATTTATTACACATAGATATAGACACAGACAACACACGAGCTGATAACCCATAGCCATCTCATACACATCACCAGCATTCACGTCAACGCATCATACACAAATCTATTAAATAATAGTAAAGCAAAAGAATATCTAGCTCTTTTATTGATTCCAGGACTTCTCCATCTTCTCCTAAATTCTCTCTCTTGATATATTTTTTCTTTAAATCCTTTAATTTATCACTTTACACTTATTATATTAATTCTCTCCCGCCATTTTTCATTTCGATACATACATTTAAAAGTTTATGCAATCATTTACAAAAATTATTTATCAGTTACCTCCTAACATTTTATATTCCAGTCCATATGTTTAGGATAATTACCAAATTCAAACTTTAAACTACTTAAATAAATTTAGTTAACTATTATCAATAGTTCTAATGAATATTAAAGAATATCAATTTCAAATGTATATATTACTATTGTGTCAACCAAAATGATAAAAATAAGGACAAATTTTTAGCATGGGAAATAAACTTATAGCAAGATCAGGCTCAAGTTCAAACATATTACAGAAATATGCCTCTTCTTGGTACAGTTTTCGCATTTTTGAAATGCGCAAGCTATAATTTTTTTTTAATTTTTTTATAGTTGCACATTCCATAAATGCGCAAATGCATATTTATTATTTGCTCATATATGGAATGCGCAAATAATATTTCGGCCATCAAAATTATAGCAGTCCCATTTCTTTTATCGTTTCCTATTTTCCTCTCCATCTTCCTAAAACCCTCCTTCAATCACCAATATAACTCATTACCTACCTCACCCAATTTCAATTCTAATTCTCAATTTCAAATCTAAATCACAATAATCTATAGTTTGAGATGTCTTCTTCATTGCAAGATAAAAGAGCTAATCCTAGATAATTTTTTATGTTTGTTTAACAAAGTTAGTTTCTCTGTTAAATCTTGAATGCTATTATTGTTTAGTTTATTTTGACAGTAGGCATGGATGGTTGAAAGATTTGACGATGAAACATTGATGAAACATTGTTATGAATTTGAAGCGCAAAGAGGTATTGCGAAGGAAAGTGACATTGACGTTGATGTTGATTATGTTTCGGAGACATAATTTGATCCAATATCTCTTAATTTCCATTCTGGAACAATAACCTTAAATGCTCGTTTACGCGAAGTTGAATTGAACCAAAGAGCGGATAAACAAAATTGCATTGATGTGAATATAGTCGAGCATCTACATCCTGTTCCTCCTGCTATGTCAACCGGGCCATATCAAGTTTGTCAGTATAAAGACGAGTGTGTAGTTTTCGTTTGCAGAACTGAAACTAAAGCAGGGCATAAATTTTATGGATGTAGTTCATATAAAGATACAAGATGAACCCTGCTCAAGTTGAATGTTGTAGCTATATGGCATGGATTGATCCTCCAACATGTTCTAGGGACTTGAATACGTCTTAGAAATGCAAGGCGAAGTAAGACGTTTGGAAAAGCTGATTAATGAATTGAGGAAAACTAGTCGGGGGTCGAGATTTCGCTAATCGTTTAGGCCTAGAAGAACGTCGTCACTTGCATGTTGTTCGATTTCATGTGATATTTAAATTTCCGTATTTCTGTTTAAATAAATGTTTGTGGGACTAGTTGTGCTATGGTTGATCTTAGTAGACGTATGTTTATGTACGTTTTATTATGTATTAGTGGAACTTATGAAATGTTTGTTGCTTCATTTCATATAATTGTCGAATGTCTGTATTGTTTGTTGAATATAAATTTTTGGTACTAGGCAATGTTGCTGCATTTGCAAGTTCTTAGATGATGTTTGGTAGGTACTATGATTTGTAATATACTTTGAACATATTTGTTTATTGTTTTTTGTGTCCGTATTTGTAAGTTATTGAACATGTATGTTATTGAACATGTATGATAAGCAGTGGGCTAGGATGCTGTCCGTTTTGAAGCGGGTCTGTTTTGTAAATATATTGGTGATGTACGGATATACGCTGTCATATTGATTATATTCGTGATATAGGGTGTTCTATTGATGTTATATGGTGTTATATAGGTAGTAGTAGGTTTTTGTTTTTTGAATGGATGAAAAGACGCTTGCGCATTTAAAAAATGCGCAAGCGTTATTTTAAAATAAAGATTGCGCATTTATGAAATGCGCAAGCAATAAAAAAACTCTATTTGCGCATTTCATAAATGCACGCAAATTTATATGTTGTATTTGCACGTTTATGGAACGTGCAAATACAATTCCGGACTTGAAATTAACAGCAGCCCTTTTTCTCTCCTCATTTCAATTTTACTCTTTCCATTTCACTAAAACCCAATAATTTCTCCCCAAATTCTTATACCATTCTAAATTTCTATATGAAATTTTGATTTTCTTGTGATTTATATGTTGTATTTGCATGTTTATGGAATGTGCAAATACAATTCCGGACTTGAAATTAGCAGCAGCCCCTTTTCTCTCTTCATTTCAATTTTACTCTTTCCATTTCACTAAAACCCAGTAAATTTCTTCCCAAATTCTTATACCATTCTAAATTTCTCCCCAAATTAACAGCAGCCCATTTATGAAATGCGTAGGGAATAATTCGAATCTAGTGATTTAATTGTTTTTTAGATAATGCCAATGGTTCCAACTATATTTTACTACGATGGAGAATAGTTTTTTTTTTGAAATGGTACTTTATATACAACAAATCACTGGGACAAAATATCCCATGTCAATAAACGTTCGAATCACGCTACGCAAATTTCGAACTTGTGACCCCTCACACCAAAGTCGAATCACTTAACCAATACGACAATGGTGCTTGTCTACGATGGAGAATAGTTAGTTAATGAAGACGGTACACCAAGGTATGTTGGTGGAGAAAAGGATCAAAAATTAAAAATATTGTAGTTTTATAAAGCTTAAACAACGCACATTTGAAATGACAAAACTCAATCCTCTCGAGTATGATTTAAAATTAGTGGTTCCAACTCCATCCCCCATATCTAATCAACATATCGTCAATATACCATCATTTATAACACCAAAATTCCATCAACATATCATTAAAACAACAAAATATCATCAAACAATACCGTCAACCTCACATATCCCTACTAATTTCCAAAACCAAAACCAGATCATATCAAGATCATATACCATCAAAACAACAAACATACCAATAATATACCATCCCAATACCAATTTAAACAAAATACACCATCCAAGCATCTAAATAAACATCAACAAATAATCCAAAAACTTCATCATAACCACACCATAACCAACAACATACCAAATCAAAACAACTCAATCTGTAATCCTTCTAATTGCAAGAGGTGTGTCTCTTTTCTTCTTCTCCCTTTAATACGTGATTGTTTGTGAACTTTGTGACTCATCTACGTTCGAAGTAGGAAATATTCATGTTCTTGAGTGTGATCGAATATTAGCTTCTCTTGTTGTTGCCCCCACTGTGACCATTCTTGTTATTGCTCTAGAGATGACTGACCGCTATATGCAAATTGTTGTTCGCCTCCAATCCAAATAGGCCATGGTTGTTCACATTCTCCCCCAAGCGCACGTGTTCCCTCCAGTCCTATGTGCGCTTCCTCTGCTTCCGTATGTGCCTCCTCTACTTTCGTATGTTTGTCTTCTGCCTCCTCTCGAGTATGTGTTTCTTCTCCCTCCACTCCCACATGTCATTCTTTCGCAATATGCAAAGGTCTTGCCGGTCGACGTAACTTGTTTCTACCTAGAATTGTGTCCAATATAAGTCGTAAGTCTATACACATACTTTTCACCTTCTCCGGCCCAAAATAATTGTCTTCGATTTCATCAGCCACCTCCAAAGCGTTGTATATCCCGCTTACCTATGCAAAAAACAAAACAATGTAACAATGCATATGCTCTAAAATTATGGAAACTTAAACATTATAAATTGAAGTATTAACCACATCACGCTCTAGTGGAGCTCGGGGAATGTAAGAAACCAATTTTTAGACGACTGTTCAAGATATAATGACAAGTTATTTGCCAATACCAATATTCATATCTTCTCAATGGTGTCGGAGGATCACGTGCTCGTTCAGCACGATCGATTCTTGAATTCCTTAAAGCCATACTTTCTTAAGCAAAGTCATCCAATCACTTGGCTCTGGGTCAATTGGCACGACGGGCTCAAGAATGTGCTGATGATCAAATCCAAATTGTCTTATCACTCGATCTGGAGCATACATTTCAAAGTCCAAAAATAAGATTAGTCTACTCTTAGCGATCCAACCCGCAAACATATACTGAACATCAGCATGGTCAAGTGCATATATCAATAAATATGGTTCCCAAGTTACGACATCATCCGCTAATAAACCCAATTCATTTAGGTAAAATTGTATATTTTTTGGACTTTCACGTCAACTCCTAGCACAATTCCCTCAACACCCAAATGGAAGATAATGATCTAAATTGATAAGAATTCTTACAGCAGGACGTCCAATAGCGATATGAGACCAAGACCGTAATTCCAATAATGTTGTAGAACCGCCTAACATTTTTGTTATTTGTAAAGCAACATTTGTCAACTCACCATACAAATAACAAAGTATAGCACTACCCCATAAATAGTGATCATAACGTGCTAAATCATCCAGAAATGGCAAAATTTTCAGGCTCAATCGATCTTTTGAATGATCCGGAAAATGTCAACAACTTAAAAAGTACAAAATTACAGCACGACTATGACGAAATATATCTAAATCCGTCGCATCTGCTCCAAGTGGTTCTTGATATTTACTTTTAAACCAAGTCGTTATCTCACTTTTAAATTTTACTGTCTCCTTGGGTGGAAATAAACCAAGTAAATCATGATACAACTCCATATAATCAACTTTCATATTTTGTAAATATACCGGGAAACCGTCCGTAGATAAACCAAATAAAAAGCTAACATCACATAATGTGACCGTCATTTTCAATGTTTAATGCTTAGTATTTTATCAAAAATAGCTAAGTTTATTAAAAACGCCTAATTCTGATTAATCTCCGATCAGTCCCGCCTAAATGATTAGTTCCTAATTCAGGCTCAGCCTAGCAATTTCAACGATCTTGGTTCTAGGCAAGGCAACTCCTAAGTCTGTCCAGGTACACCTGGGCCCATATAGATTACCAAATTGAAGCATGATATATATTTTTTCCCACCAAGTCCTAAGTTTTGAACTGTCAACCGTGATAATCAAACTACTTCTCTTCGTCCACCTGCTCCACAGCAACCTCCTCCTTCATTGCCAACGCATACACACTCTGCCTTTTTTTCTTGATCAGTTCCCTTTAGTTAATTCTAATTATTGTTTGCTCTACTTCTTCTCTCTACTTCTTCTCTACTGCTCCATTAATTCTCAAATTTTCTTGCTTCATTAATTCTAAATGTAAAGCTAACAAAATTAAATGAGCACAATTTATTTTAGCATTTGTTAACTACTACTTTGTTTGCCATAAGCTGAAACACTTCACTCTTTGTTGTACGATGTTGCTTTACAATTAGTTTGGTGATTATCGCACTCAAACTGTTGTGTTACTTATTCTTTACTCTATTTTATTATTAATCATAGAGACATTTCAGAATATATTATAAAACGATTGTGCATTAAATTGAACTTCTTATCAGAAATATTTGGTCTTATCGAAAATCGTCTAATATTGATGAAACTGTGTCTAGACAGTTAATCATAGTCCAAGCCTACCACCAACTATCACTTACCTAGCAATTTTTACAACCTTGGTTATCATATCATTTGCATGGGTATTTTCAGAGATCTTCACTGTCACTATGAGTCAGTTATTTAGTTTCCTTCTAGTTTATTTTATGTATCTGTATATTTTTGTATTATTTCTTCAGTTTCTTTTTTATATTTTATTTCATTTTCAACTGGGCATACATCTCTTGGTGTACAATTTTTCTAAGCCATCGGAGAAAGATTTATTTTCCACTGTGCTATATGATATAAAGATTTATTTTCCACTGTGCTACATGATATATATATATCGCATTCTTTTCCTATACGTCTAGGCTTCCTACAAAGGGACCTTACCTGATTTTGATCAGATGACAACTTTTGTGGCCAAAATTTGAATGGTCTGAAGATATATTAATATTAGAATTTTCCTTTTGTTGATTCTATTTGGTCATCCATAAGCTAATTATATGATTCACTGTACTGGTTACTTGCGATGGTGTGCTCTTGGTCATAATAATAATAATGATGAAGATGATGAAATTATGAACTTCATATACTCTCTGCAGTATCCAAATTTTGATTTACATAATATAACTTCATTATTGGTTAAGATGAAATGAATGATCCAGTACTGGAACCGATTATTAGAAGCCCGTTTTACACACCTTTTAGACACGCAATACATACTCATATAATTATCATAGGTATTATGAACCATAAATTGTGAAAGAAGGTAGCCAAATTATTAATCAATTTTCAGTTTAACATGAAAACAAATCCGGAAAGAGTAAGCGCATCTTATTTCTTTATACAAAAAAACATAAACTGATATCACAATTTAGATCAGAATGACGTACAATTTGATGAATAAATTCTGTGGAGCATCCTTTAAAAAGGGGAACATTTTCGATATAGGAGTTATATAATTCTTGTGCTACCTGCAAAACAAAAGTTGCAGATTGACACTTGAATTTCAGCGTAGGAGTTGCATTTGGGGATTCATTTACCTTTGCACGAATTGACACTGGAATATCTTGAAGAACAGCAGCTTCTGTATAGTTACTCTCATACTGCAAACGGACATGCCCTTTTATCTGATCACGTATGTCTCTTCCAAGCCTGTTTTTGTTTATATATGTCATCAATTCCTTCATTTTATCCCTAAATCTTTCTGTCCTTGATCCTTTCACAATTAAGGCAGTCATATTACCGATCAAGTAAGCACCCAAAACCATATCGAAGGATACAAAAAACATGATGAATATCATTTCTCTTATATTAACAGCATGTATGTCTCCATAACCTGCGGATAAAAAGTAAGCCAAATGTGTGAGTAAAAAGAGTTACAAACACACCCAACATGGTAGTGTATAGGTGAAAATTCAGTTTCTCGCTCACCATTTGGCAACCTAATAGGTGGTATGTGCGATTTTGCTCACTATACTCACCACGGAGATGAGTTCGCTTAAATTGAGGCAAATGATTAAAGTAGGGGTTCGATCATGTTTTATTATATTTATTGGATTCACACCATAAATTCATTAATTTTCTCATTAATAAACGCAAGTGGTTATACATTTCTTGTGCTTTCTATCAAATAGTATTCCAAACTTTTATTTTATTTGGAAAAACTAGTATTGTTCTGTATTTACAACTCATTTCAGTGAGGTTTTTTTTGTGTGTGTGGTGTGGTTTGTGTTTTGGGGAGGGGGGGGGGTTGTGTGCGGGAGGGAGTGGGGAGGTGGTGGAGGGGCGGTTTGGACGATTTGTCGATGCTTGGTTTGCAGTGGTAAGCAAGTAGTGTAGAGGTGACATAAAAGAAGATACACTTACACGTTGCATGGTGGTGGGAATGGTCTAACAGCAAGTCATAACAATGAATAAACAGCTCATGGGAAACACCACTGCTTACGTTATCCGAAAGTCGGGATTCCATTTATTTTCAGAATACACCTCCCTTCTTATGAAAAATCGAATATCATATGTCCATTGTTTAAAGAAACGTTAGCTATCTAGGAGTTTGCTATATTTACTCTAATTGAGAAGCAATACATAGTATTTACACAATTAATCAGCAAAGAAGTGTAGTGATAAACACATTAATAATTACCTACAGTTGACATTGTGACAATCGCAAAATATAGGGATGTCAGGTACCGTCTTGAAAGATCAATATCCCTGAAATGTGAATAGCTGTATTCACCAAGCTTTAAACTTCCTATCCATGTATAGTCCTCCTTTGATGCCGGCAATGTTGTTGCTAAGTAGTAAAATATGCATGCAGCTATGTGTGTGCAATAAAGTTCAACAAAAATGAGTTTAACAATACGTGTAAACAAGTAGTTTATACGTATGTCCTTCTCAAGTTTGTGGAAAAAATCTGTAATTTTTTGAGCCCGTGTTAATCGAATCCATAAAAGGTACCGTACTTCCTCTTTATCCCCACTTGCCTGAATTGATAGCAAAAAAAGAACACATACTTTTAGGTACACTTGAAATGTAGAAAAGAAAGCAAACCATTAAAGTTCTCAAATAAGTCATATAATATGGTTGATTATAATTGATCTGGTCTTCATTTTGGAGCAAATTATTGACTAAATATCTTACTTGTTTACAGCACCAGTTTCTACAATATTACATTAACTTTTATTGTGAGATGCTGCAGTGTTATATGGGTAGAAGGCTCTAACATATTTTCTCATCAAATATATTCACTGTCCGTCTTTTTTTCAAGGATCAAGGGTATTTCTTTTCTTTAGAGGATAGTGCACATGAGTCAGCTTCGGAAAACACCAAAGAATAGACCCTGATCTTCAAATGTCTTTTCTAATTCGATACATAAAACCCTATAATTTATTTGAAGTAAGCATTGTGGGTTCGGTTCATACATGCTTGGAGTTTACAAGCGAAGGTCTTCAATGTGTGTATATTTAAAGGCTTTTCATATTCCTTCAGCTTTTTATTTTTCTACGGTACCTTTCTTGTTAAGCTATTACTCAGAAAATGTGAAAGATAAACATGTTGACATACTGTACATGTTTACAAGTACAACAAGTTCACTGTAAAATTGGCCATAAAAGCAACTCTAAGTTCTACCATTCAGCTTAGGTAGATCATAAGAAGAGAAGGATGATACCTTATAAATAATATCCCATGGAAGACATCCCAGAAAATCTAGTATAAAGCTCGACCTCAGATATCTACATCCACAACAGACAAGCCAACATAAAAAGATAATAATTTAACAAAATAAGTATAATGAATCAGGAAAATCACTTAAATTAATTGTTAATTAGTACCAATTAGTACCTGAGAGCGATAGAAGTTGGATTATAGATCACCCGATATGTCTGGTCATCCTTATATGCAACGAAAAAACGGAAGATGATATCTAATAGGAATGCAGTTTGACCAGTAAAATCAAGCCAAAATAAATTATGTGGAAGACCTCGGAAAAAACCAAACTCAAATGGTGTGAAAAAAGAGGAGTATGTTGCCCATAATAGAATAATAACTTTCCAGTACCGATACCACCTACACCAATTCAGAAACACTGCTTCATAAGACTTCCATGATATTATAGAATCTTATTTTTTAATAACGGATATTTTAGAATCTCAGTTTCACTTCATATTAATGATATACAAGAATTAAAACTGACAGATTTTGACCTTCCTGTTGTTATTTTCATTCAGATAATTTGGTATGTATTATACAGTCATATGACTTCAACGCAGAAGATACAAACTAAAAATTAGGTTGAAAAATCCAACTAAGATTAGGGCTAAAAAATACAAATTAAAAAACAGGCTTAGTTAATATACCAAGTGCCATGTACAGTCCAGGTATTATTGAACTATAAACGTCACTTGTATGTTATCTGGAAAAACCTAAAAGAAAACTAATTTACGTCTTATTCTCAAATAGTGCCAAAAAACAATCAATATAAACGGCAATCAAAGAGCAAGGCTGGACATTTTTAAGTATTATCCGAGTTCACAAATTCAAGACAAACAAAAATTTCGATTTTTTTTACTTGTTATCAGGATGGAAAACGTAATGACTGAAAATGCTTCCATGGTTGTTCCGCCTTCTAAAATGTGCGGAACCGCCTCCTAGAGAGAGCAGACAGAGGGAACTGCCACGTGTCATTCCGGTGTGGTCGTCTATTTCATCGACTTGGTACTCGAATTCGTTGGGGATATTAACGTTGTCGATTGAATTAGGGTGCGATCTTGAATTAGGGTACGATCTGCGATCTGTCATTTTCCGGCGATTGGCAATTACGAAAACCGGTAGTTGCGGGATTCATGTCAGGGTCGAGGAGAAAAAACGAGAGGGAAACTAACGGGTTATGTTCTATTATTTATTTCTACCTACATCTTAAAATTCAGCATATTCTGATGGGAAATTTTACTAATGCACACTAATTTTTAAAACTAATTACAAATTTAGATCAGTTTTATAATTTATTACAAAAATAGATCATTTTATACCATATCAACTGCCACGCGTACTGATGGCATTTTAAATGTTGCAAGTATATTTGATTTTTTAAAAATAGTCTGCGGCATTTGGGATGTCGCCGGCTTACAGCATTTGAAATGCCTTTTAGAATTTTTAAACCGTTATAAGTCTGCCCTTCCTCTTTCATTGCTCATTTTATCTTATACAAACTTAAAATAAAATAAAAACCTAACTACCTCAATCTTAAATTTCTACCCAAACTATGGATTTTTGACTTTAAATTCAAGTCGAAAGAAGATCTACTCGAGGAGCAACAACTACTCCTTCCTTTTGGACTATTAAGGTATGTTTTTGTTAAATCTAATTCATTTTTTTTAAGGTTTCTATGAGTATATGTCATTTGGTCATTTGTCAAATCAGTCTTGACCTCCATAACTGTCTAGAATCAGTGCACAATGCCGGAAGCGCATCAAGGTCTGCCTCGCTGTAAGGAGTCCATATAATAGCATTATAATCCAGGACATCGAATTCGTTCTAGTAGAACGCCAAATTCCATCTAGGAGACAACTTACTATTCTAAGGTCCAATCCACCTGAAATTACATAAATTTATATAAAATGTATGAATTATATAAGTTTATAAAACCGTATAACCAACACTAAGTTACCTCGACCCATACGGCTTTGAGTTGTCGATTGTCGGTCTTCTCGTAGTTATACGACCAACCGGAAGATAAGTCCAAGACCATAGCTGAACGATTATTATATGTCGTATAACATTTTTGTTGATGATATGTACCAATTATGAATTACTCAAAAACTATGTCTGTACCTAAACTAGAGTCAAACAACCACCGGCAGACCATTGTTGTATCAATGCCACTCTAGTTGTAACGACTCGGAATTTCACTGCTCTATTTACGAATATTTAACTAATTTTTTTATAATTAAAATAAAACTCTTTTTAAAAATAAGTAATGATGGTGAAATAATTTTCGAATTTAGTTTACAAAAAAATATTTAGTTCGATGAAAAACAAAAAATAGACCGAAAACCTTTTTTCGAATTTTCGACGTTTCATCGTATAAAAGTTGTTTGAAATGTTGTAAGACTTGTTTATATTTCAAACAACATTTAAATGGTTAATAATATAAATTAGTTAGTATATATTGGTATATACATAGGTATATACACTTAAGTATATACATGTATATACTAAAACATGCCCTAAGAGACATGATTTGACACTTTAGCGACTCGAGTACACAACATGTTTAATCATGTTTTCTTTAACATGATGAGGGGGGATAAGGTGGAGGCTAAAATGGCATGTGTGGTGGAGGGTGTTGAGGTGGTAAAACAATATGGAGGATAAAGGACAAGGGGTGTTTAGGTAATTTGTTTTTTTCTTGCTCATAAATAGCCTTTCCTCCTTCTATTTTTCCTCCTCTTCCTCCTATCATATTTTCCTCATCTCTGAAAAAAATGGAGATTTTTTTTAATCATGTAAAATTTCAGTGGCTACAATTTTTATTAGTATGACTTCTTCAAATTTTGAGCTTAGCTATGTCTAAATCTCATTTCATTCAGACCTATTTTCGGACCCTTATTTTCAAGTCCAAAAATAGCTCTTCTTTTTTGACCATATCTCCCTCAAAAATAATCCAAATTAAGTGATTCATTTTTTTAAACGATAGAGAAAAGAATTTCCAACAACTTTTCTTTTGACTACTTTCTAGAATTACGATAGGAACATGGCGAAAAGTCGAGGGGAAAATGACTCATTTTCGAGTTGCTTTTTGTGGTTTTCCAAGCTTTGCAAGTTCTAAGTATTCAAAAGAGATTTGCAAAATTTTGGTGATTAAACTTCTAACCTTTTTGTGGAAAGATTCAACCTTTATTATGTTGCATATTTGGTTGTAGAATATATTGTTTAAATGGTTGAATTATCATATGGTTTAGATGTACATATGTTGCTATTTTATGGTTTAGCGTAGATTTGTGAATCGAATGTTAAAGTGATGTTTTTGGTTATAAAGCCGTGGTCTTTGTCTTGTGATTAGAAGTGATATGGAAAGTTAATAAGTAAAGTTAGTAAATGGAAAAGTTAGTGAGAAAGGTTAGCACTTGAAACGTGCTTGTGTTCGGCATAACAATCCTTTGAGTTTTTAAATTTGATTACTTACTTTGTTTTAAACAACAAGTTTTTTAAAGTTATTTAAAGTTAAAAAGTAAGTGTTTTAAAAGACTATTTGAGATGTTAGTCAAGTTTGGAAGTTATGGTATCCATAACGATAGTCGCTATGGATGTAGTTCGATAAAACATCCAATTTTTGAAAAGTTAATTTTTATATTTTAAAGTGTTTTGAAATGTTTTATAAACTTAATAATAATGATTAAGGAAAGTTAATTAAGAATTTAATAATTAATTATTAATGAATTAGTTTGATAATTAATAATTAACTAAGTACTGAACAAGATTTGTTAATTTTAAGTAATTAAAGATTAGTACTAATTAATTATCTTTTAAAAGTAAGATTAATTTTTAAATTAATTATGAGTTAAGGACGTGATTTATTTTTAATTAATTATTAATCAAATTTAAGGTCAATTATTTATTTATTTAATTAATCAAGTGTTTAACTATTTTTAATGATAAATTAATTAAGGTTTAACTTTAAAATAATTATTTGTCAAAGGTTTAATTTATTATTTAAGTTTTAATTAAAAGATTAATTATAATTAAGATTAATCAATAGTTAATTATTAATAAAGGTTTTAAATTATTATTTAATAATTAATAAATGATTAATTAAGGATTTAATTTATAAATTAATTAATTATTATAGGTTTAATTATTTACTAAAATTTATAATTAAATTAATTTAAAATTTAATAAGATTAATTATGATTAAATAAAGAGTTAAACCTGTAATTAATCATTTTAAAAGGGAGTTTTAGGTTTTAAATCCTTTGTTTCGAGAATCAAATTGCTTTAAAGGCACTTCTTTTCCAAAGATGGTTTTGGACACAAGAGATTCAACTGTTGATACCATTAAGTAGACAAACAATTGTGAATGAGTTATGTAAATGGTTTGATTGCATGGATATGTGTTAGCAGAATAAATTCATGTTCTGCTATAAGTTGATTGTTTGGACATCTGATAGTAGAATAAATCCTCGTTCTACTATAATGTAATTGTTTATTATGTGGGCATATGTTTAGTAGAACAAATTCCAATTTTTCTATATAAATAGTGAATTTTTTAAACATCTATTTAGCATGACAAATCACCATCCTACTATTATGTTATTTAGACATATATATTAGTTGAGTTGTATTGAGATGTTTATTCCCTGATTTGGATATGAATTGCATTTATATATATGTTGACTTATGTAAATAAACGGTTAATTGAATTGAAAGTGAAATTAATGTTAAATGGTAACTTAAATTACTACCATTGGGATCGCTAAGCCTCCTTTTGAAATTATAAAGTATGACTTTGAATTAACTTAAATTCTTTAATCAATTTTGTGGTTTAAGATTTATAAATGATTTTTCAAGTTATATTATTATTTTATAAAGGTATTTATAAATAATAACTTGTTTATAAATGGGTTTTACTAAGTAAAAAAGGTTTATTTAAAGTGATTTAAAAGGATTAGTCGCAAAGGGTATTTTGTAAAGGATTTTTCTTAAAGAAGATGTATCAAAGGAGTTTTAAATGGGGAAATAATTTATAAATGATTTTAGAGGTTTGTAAAGAGGTTTCGTAAATTGACTTGTAGACTTTAAAACTGTTTTATAAAATGAATTTGGAAATTTATAAAGATATTTAAATGTGAAGTGAGCTTTTAAATGGGAACTTTTTAGAAAGGATGAGTGGATCGGTTTATAGTAAGTAACGTTTTCAAAAGGAAAGTTGAAAGAAGGAAACTTTTGTAAAGTTTGGTAAATATACTTATGTCGTTGAGATATATATAAATGCTTTTTTATGTATAAAAAGGATGTACGGTGTTTGGGAATCGTGTGTTTTGAAAAGATCATTTGATCGAATGTTTATAAAGTGAGTTTAATTAATTAAAGGTTAATTAATAAAGGCTTAGTGGATTCCATATGGAATTAGATTAATGGTTGTTATTTGATAGTTAAATTACCGACTATCAAATCTGGACCTAAACGTAACTTTGGAAATATCTAGGAGAAACACGTGAGTTATATGGTACAGTTATCCCCAATGATGTCGTACTATTTTTATAAATCTCGTTTCGTTCTTCTAGGATAAATGATAAGGAAATCCATCCATATACGGTTAGGAGGTGAACTCCGCTCTTATCTTTGTTTGTTTATTTCCTAAAGAACCGGGGTGGAGTTTACTAGGAACTATCGAAAGTTGTTTTGAAGAGGCCTGGATCAGATATGTTATCAGAAAACCACTTCGATCCAACTCAAGCATTTCGAATTGAAGACACCTTGAAGAATATGGAATCGAAGACAGAGCATTGAAGTGCAAGGGCTACTTGCTACTAGTCTTGAGGGTGATTCCAAAATGGATGTAGTAGAAGTAGTGCCTTCGGATTGTCCTTTTCTTGGACAACTTGTATGGATGAATGTCGGCACTGCATTATTGCCTAGAAGGTAGTGTTAGCACTCCAAATGGGATTGCTATTCAAAAGGTAAGCATGGCCTCAATCCTCATTAATCGGGAATGACTAAAATCAGGGGAGATGCAGCAAGGCTAAGTGGGTCGCTCCCATTAGGATGTGCCATCAGCTTTCTAGATACATCTATAAATTTATGGATTGGTTGTGCATGAGATCTCAATAAAAAGAGTTGCAAAACAACCGGGGTGATGACATATTCGGTACTATCCAACAAGGGGTAGGTTGATCTTGTGTTGGTAGGGGATTCTGGTGATGTCCTCTGTACATTTTCTAGACGTGTACCGTGATAGATAGTACCCCGGTGCCTTGTCATAGTATGAAATCCAATTTCCAATACGTGCCTTTACGGTTTTGATATAGAGCCTAGTATGCTGGAATTTAATAATGATAACAATTTCGGTTATTTTCATATATTTATTTTTAGCGCTTAGACATTATTATAATATTACTAGATTTTCTATAAAAAGTGTTTTGGTTATCGTAAGGTAAAAACCCGTTCGTGTTTATGTGCGACGTGGTCTTGCGAGATGATACCTTTGATTTTAAAAGGGTTTTAAACATAATAATTCAGCCGTTTGAGTTTACTCACACCAGACCCATGTCTGACTCGGAGTTTTATTTTCTTTCCCTAAAACTCTTGGGTGCTCAAATTTTTATGGGTAGCCAAGTAGTTCAGGTTTCCCCCAGATGCATCTTGAATGAGCTTGAAGCAGGAGGCTTCATCGATAGCTAGTTATTATCTTATTTCCGCTGTTTATACGTATATTGTATCAGTTAGGTAGGGACGGCCTGTTATAACTGTCGTAGGGTAGAATTTGTATTAGTATGACTCTACTGTATCATTTTAGAAATGATTTTGTAAAGAATTATGTTGATTAATATATGTTATTCTATTGCGTTGTGAGTGATTGTTTAGTTTCTTATTATCTTCTATCTTCTTTCTTTCCACTAACGATCAATTTTTCAAACACTTGAATGCTTGGCACCCAATACAGTGGATGTATTAGCATGGATTTTCGAGGGTCGAAAGTTCCCGTTTGTTACACTAGCAAGCTCTGAATAAGTGAAAGCTAGCACCGCACTACTCCATGAATACTGTCGATAATAATCAAAGTCTTCTAACAAAGAGAGCCACTGAAGGGCCACTCGAGTCTTCGATCTATCGCAAAAAAGACGTTGAGTGATGATGTGAAAAATAATAGCGCATGCGCGTTGCACGATCTGCAACGGAGAGGCACGTTGGGGAATATCATCGACTAACTACTCCCTAAATCAAATGGCCACTATCGACTCATTCCTCCATCTTGCTTCTTCTGGAGGAGACATACCAAGCAAGGACTGACATAGATCTATATAACTTCTCAGGTAATCAGGTTTCAGAATGGGATCCCCGTTTATCGGCAAACCAAGCAACACAACGACATCTTTTAGAGTGATGGTCATCTCACCAATTTTGAGATGAAATGTAGACGTCCCCGGTCTCCATCTATCGATCAAAGCCGTAATGAGATTACGATCCAATATCCCACTGTATGAATAGGGCCAAATTCGGTTCAGTCTAAAAGTTCCAAAACACCAGGTTGAGAGGACGTGACTAGCTTTAGCATCGAAGAATAGTCAATGGTCCCTTCTGGCTCAACCGACTATTGAAAATTATAAGAATATCATAAAAGCACTCACATTTACAAATATATTATCACACTGGACGATGAAGTAAATCAAAATGTACCTCCATCAAATCGTTATTGCTAGCGCGGTGTTGTTCTTGTAAGTAAAGAACGCTTTCATCAACCGATCCGAGTTCCATTTCTTCGTATTCCACCACAAGAACAAAACCAAATTAAACTAATAACCTAAACTTGTTGTACTACGATTAAAACACTATTGAAAGAATGTGATAATTGCCTAAACTACTTCATTTAGCTCTACATACAAAGATTTCTACCTAATAATCTAACTTTTCTCCAAACCCTAAAAATCAAATTTTCAAAATTTTAAGAATACTAACCTATAGGAAGCCCTTGAGATGATGAGGAAGTCATTCTTCAATTTTTAGGCTAATTGATCAAGATTTTGAGTGAAAATAGTGTTTTGGGGATAAGGAGGATTTTGGGTTCCGATGTAAAGCAAGAGAGAATGAAAGGAGGAAGAGGAGGGGCGGGCTGATAATAGTTTCAAAAATTCTAAGCGGCATTTGAAATGCCACACACGGGCGACATCTCAAATGCCGCAAACTATTTTTTAAATGGATGTACTGGCGGCATTTGAAATGCTGCCAGTATGCATGACACTGATGTGGCATAAAGTGACCTATTTTTGTAATAAATTATAAAACTGTCCAAAATTTGTAGTCAATTTTTAAAATCGGCCTAAATTAAAAAAATTGCTATTCAATAGTATATAAGCTTTGGCATTCCCAAATGCTATAATACTGTCATCCCCAAGGCATCTCCAATAGCTTGAGCCCCAAATATTCAGTATGATGCATACTCACGGCTGAAGGGAAAAGAAAACCCCAATAGCCAGACGTCCATTTAATGGCGTCTAGTGTTGGACGCTCATTTAATGGATGCTTGGCATTGGACATCCATTAAATGGGCATCTAGGTTTTAAAAGATCATTTAATTATTGTAACATGTGCTGGGTTGAATTACTTTAATAAATTTGAACAAATGAACGTCTAGTGTTAAATGAGCGCTCAGTTCCAATTCATCTTTCTGAATTGGAAACTGAACATTATTCTTAATATACAGTATGAATTGTTTTATTGGGAAGTAAAAACTGAATAATTTAGCTGAGTTTATTGCTATTAGAGATGCTCTAACTTATCCACCACAAAACACAACATACGTACCATTAATTTTTATAAAAAATTAAAAATACCACTGTGTACTAATAAACAAAATAGTATCTAACATTTCTTTAAATGTAATACTCGAAAGGTACTAAATGAGCAAAGTAGTTTAAAGGAAAAGGTAAAAAACCTTTTAATTTTCCCGGAAACCAATTTAAAAAATTATTTCAACGACGTGCGCACGTGTTTGAGGCCTCCACTACCAAAACTGTTTCACATTTTTTCCTCTCTCTTTCAAATTTTCAAACACTTTTAATCCATAAAAAAATTCTAAATAATGGATTCTTCACATGAAACAAATCTTTCTCTACCACTAGAATCGACCATTCCTCCAAAAACGAAGTCGACAAAATCAAATTCATCAATCCAACAAAAACAAAACCATCAATTCATAGACAACGAATTCCTATAGTAGCAAAATCTAGGGCAATAGGAACAATGAAGAAACAACAACTTGGAGATTAAATTGAACAACAAAATGAAAGACTAGTCAGAAAAACAACACTTCAAAGGTAGAGTTTATGTTTAATTTACAATTAATTTTCAACATATGAATACAGAGGATGATAGTTGGATATAACATTAGTTTTTGAAATACAGTAGAATATGTTGCATATGAAGAATGATATATGGGTATAACATTTGAATTTTTGAAGTACAATAGCATGTGTTGAATTCATAGAATGATAGTTGAATATAACACTAGAATATTTGAACTACAGTAGCATGTATTGCATATGAAAATGATAGATGGATATAACATTTGAATTTTTGAAGTACAATAGCATGTGTTAGATTTACAGAGAGTTAGATATAAAATTAAAGTTTTCAAAATATAGTAGCATGTATTTCATATAAAGAATGACAATTGAATATAGAATTTGATTTTTGAAGTACGATAGCATATGTTGGATTTGCAGAATGATAGTTAGATATAGCATTAAAAAACTGAAAAACAATAGCCTATGTTACATATGAAGAATGACAGTAACATAGGAAGAATGACAGATGGATATAGCATTTGAATTTTTGAAATACAAATGTATGTATTGCATATGAAGAATGATAGTTGGATATAGCATTAGAATTTCTGAAATACAATAGCATGTGTTGCATATTGTTATCGTGCATTTGAACCAAGTGATATCTCGATGGATCAGGACTATTGATTACTCATAAAATAGACCAAGAGTGGAGAATGCAAAGAAAATGACCAAGATTGAACAAGGCTATAAGGATCAGTATTGACCCTTGTAGGGGTGGATCCAAGACCAAAGAATAGCTCAATACTGATCCATAATGATTGGTACTGATCCTTATTTGATCATGGCATGAGACAACATGGCTTACTCAAGGATGAAGACCAAGTCAAAAGAAAGTGCAAGTTGGCATAAGTGGACAACTCGGTACTGATCCGTAATGATTGGTACTTGTCGTTTTTTGTTCGTGATATCTTCAATTTTGACCAGATTTTCCTACGAAAATTTCGGATTTGGAATGGAGAATATGTGCAAGTGAATTTTGTCAATTTTGTAACATCTCATATTTTGAGAGTACCTTAATATGGAGGAAAATTAATTACTGAATGAATTTATAAAGTGAAAAATCAAGACATTTAAATTAATATATAATGAATTTAAAATGATGAATTAGGGGAATTGATAAGAATAGACTAGAATGAAATTTTAGCCCGATGCCCAAATTACTAACTTCCCCTAACCTTTCCACTTTCTTCATTCTCCTCTTATTTCGTAAAAAAAAACTTTCACCATTGCAAGAGAGAGGAGGAAAATCAAGCTATAAGATCAACTATTGAACTTTAAGACAAAAGAAAGATTAATTAAGGTTTTCGTAATCAAAGTTGAGTAAAAACGATAGAGTTAGGGGTATGCCCTAGGGGCAATTCTATAATTTATTGTAAATTAATTAACTCTGTAATCAATTCTCGTTCGTAATAAAGGTAATTTTCTTTCTGTTATATATTTATTATAATGTATTATAAATAATTAAAATACTGACTAAAATATATTTAACAGAAAATCCATAAATGGTCTATTTGTGATAGTAGTTACAAATAGTTGTAATCATGAGCAGTGTTTTAAATCTCGGATTTTGGCCAATATCTCGGGAAAATATCTCGGCTATCTCGGGCGATATTTAAAACACTTATAACTAAATAGGCTGCCAAATCTCGGATTTTTCATCTCGGCCATCTCGGGGAGATTTAAAAGCCTGATCATGAGTATTGTATCACATTATAATAAACACATCGCTTTAAATATTCCTAGTCAAGATACATTGAGACTGGATATTGATGTATCCATTGAGACTAGAGTACGTAATGCTCTCCAAACGTTGAGCACTGTAATACTCCTGTTGGGGGGCACCAAGGGATTACGTACTGATAGTTATTGGATAACTATGAAATGATTCATTCGATAGTTTGTTGTTCGTTAATATAACCAAGGTCAACAGAAAATATCGATGTGACTGATTTACACAGTTCTCTTTACTTGAAAATGCAATCGATCTTCAATATAAAAGCTCTAGTTTGATTATAGTCAAATCATGCTACGACATCCATCGAATGACTATAGTTGGGTCGAGTAGAAATATTGGAAGTGAAGCACTATTCAAGAGAGGATTCGTCTCCTCATTTATATAGGGTTAGTATCACGGTCAACACAAAGATAAATCTCTGGCCATAGTAGTTTGGTTAATGGTAATTTTTATTATTGAACCAAGGACTTTGTGTTTGGACTATAGAGGTGAATACAGACGATATTGGAATATTGACCATTACCAAATTTCATAAGTTCAAGTGATATAGTTTTGATGAAGAGAATTGTTGTAAATAATAGTCACACCAGCTAACGCTTAACAAAGTAAAATTGGATTTTACTGAAACCAAATAAGAGATAAATTTGGCCAAAATGTCACACCACCTACTAAGTGACATTCACACATTAATATTCGAATAGTTTTATATTAATCGATGATCAAATTTACACGTAACGAGTCACACAACTGAAACGATGACTACTCCTTTAACCAAACGATTTAATTGATCAATAATTGTTATAAACTAATTACATTATTTAATATTTGTGAAATGATAATTATACATTTGATATATTAATCGATATACGATGTCGATAATCGTTTAAATTAGATTTAAATGCAAAAAATATATTTGGACTTTAAATGAGTTTAAATCATATATAGGGGTTGATCATATTTGGCCCTGATGAAGGCTTGATAAAGTTATGAGATATGTAATGGAGGTTTTGAGATGGAGGGTTAAGATGGAAAAGAATTGCTAAAAGATGATGTAGGATATTTATCCTAAAATATATCTAAATTCTCCTCTATATGAGCATCTCTAACCACACTAGTTTGTGATCTTTTTTAGTCTCTATATCCCCTCTATATCTTACTGAACTCTCCCCTCCATCTCTCTAATTTTCTTAGTTTAAATCAAATCATGTGTTATTCGATAGCCAGTGGTCATCAATTCAGGGTCTCCCACTCTACTAGATTGGAAATCAGTACAAGGAGCAAACTTCATCATTTTAACATGTACTTTTAGGCATTGGGAGTAAGGTACGTTTCTACCCAATATATGATTATTAAAATTTGGATATAATGTCTATAACACATGCACGCACACACACACACGCGCGTGCACACACACACACACATATTGTTAGGTAGGTGACGATTTCAATATACATATATATTATCACAATTGGATTGGTTGTATGTTTATTGTATATTAAAAAGATAGACATATATGTGCCTATAGACAGCATGACTAAAAATAAAAAAACAATTTTCTTGTCTTTTAAATCACTTGAATATATTTAGTAGTCTAGGCTCTTTTGCCTAGCTCCTGTACTTTAATTCTTTCCAATGTGGTTGGGCTCTTTGCTCCCATTTAACTGTTCTGTGTATGTGCAGAACACCTGTTTTTCCATTATATATATAGTGGCACGACCCACTATAAAGCCGGTTAACTTTGTTAAAAAAATAACTTAAATATATTATATTTAAATATGTTTACAGAACATATAATTTAATACTACATCATACTTATATAAAATACAGTTAAATAATTTTATATATTAAGTTTCAAAGAAATTTAATTTTTGGTAGAAATAATACATATATATAAGTTTTAAATATTATTTAAATCAATATAAATAAATTTATCAATTATATTAATATATATATATATATATATCATAAAATCATGTTTATATTTTATAAAATTAAATTATTACCTAACTTACTCTTGGCAAAAATAAAAAAACAATTTTCATATTTTAATATTTTTTAAATATAGGCCAAAATAAAAAATTAGATTTAAATTGTTTTTAAATTATAAAATTACATATTAATATTTAAAATTGAAAAATATATTTCAGAATTTTAATATAAATTTAAAATTCAAAATTAAGTTTCGAAAAATAATTAACTATTTATTTATACTGATTTTTAATGAATATCCATACAGATATTTATTTAAATGTATTTTAAAATTTTTAAAAAATTATTACCATGCGAATGACCTGATATTATGTATGTATAAATTTAAAATGTTGATATATATACATATGTAACTTATTATAATATTATTTATGCATAAATGTATAAGTATTAATATATATGTGTGTATATTTAATTTTATATATACATATACATTCATATACTATTTTTGACTTTGAAAAAATAAATAAATTAAATTTATGTAATTTATTAATGATTTAAATTTCATACATATGTTTATATATATATGTATATATATATATTTGTGTAAAAAAATTTAATCAAAAAATGATTTATATACGTACATACACATAAAGATATATGTTTATTTATATATTTGTAATATTTTGCAAATACATATAAATTAAAAATATTTTGTAAATATATTTTTTTTGAAAAGAAAAGGTTCTTTATTAATGACGAAAATAGAACCAATAATAGAAGGATTCGCCTCCTTAAAAAACCTTACCATTGTGGTAAGGAAAAAGAGCACAACATCCCCTATATAGTTAGTCTCTAATACAGGAATTAATAAACAAACAAAAAAAGGACAAAAATTAAAAGATACATACAAATAACCCAAAAGCAATACACAAAACGACAGGGCCTAAAATTATACTTGGCCAAAATTAAAAACCTCCGCATCCTTTAAGTCCACCCGGTCCAGCCCATCACTTTCAAGATAAACATATACAAAACCCTTATACCCCCAAACCTCAGCGCCGCCATCATCCATTGTCTTCTAACTCTATCCCCCATTGAAGTAAAATATTTCTTTCTACTGACGTCGTGTGCCGTCGATTTAGTCGCCGATGTAACTATAACTGGATATTTATCTCCACAAGCTTCAGCCTTACCTCCCTCGAGCTTGCCTGTTGTTTGAATCGCCGCCTAACTCTTTCGACCAAGATGTGGTGAACCAGGGTGGTTGCCGCGACAAAACCCAAATCGCGGACTACTGATGTAGTCTTGAACTGGATCCTTAGTTTGGACATATAGTTTCGCAGCGAATTAGCAGCAAATGGTGTGATTGCGAGTTGAAGCATTATAGAATTCCACAAATAAGTACTATATTCACAATTCGAAAATAAATGTTGATGGTTTTCTGTATACTCGTTGCAAAGCTCACACCTTGAATCGATGTTAATACCCCCAATTTATAAGTCGATCTGCTGTAGGCAATCTCTGTAAGTAAGCCCTGTATGTAGTGTACGAAAATTTCCTGGCTATTTTACTGTGCCATATTACTTTAAAGTTATCATCTCTATCTGTTGATAATCTAATGTCGTTCCAAACCTTTGAGAACAAAAAATTTCTATTATCACAAATTTTCTAGTAATCAGTAGTATTATCAGAGAGAATATTCACATATTTGATCTGTGTTGCTACTTCTCTAGTCTCTAATAATAATTGAGGTTGAAAATATCCTTCTTATATGATATGACAGACTTTGCTCTTAGTTGTGTTACTTAAATGAATTCTATTCCAACCTATTAGATCGACAAGAGGTTTGTGGTTTATCCAAGGGTCAAACCACAAATCTGTGTTTTCCCCGTTGATAATAACTTGGGTCATGATGAAGGCAACAGTGTCACGTTGTCTTAGAATCGATTTCATTGTCCCAGAGTAGTTATTATCAATAGGGAGGACCCAGAAATTTGCCTTCGCCATGTATTTAATCCTCATCCACCTAGACCATAAGCAGTCAGTAGTAAGTAAATTCCAAAGAAGTTTAGTTCTCGCAGTTTTATTCAAGTCTGTGAATCTGCATAGTCCAACCCCTCCTTCGATTTTAGGTTTGCATAATGTCTCCCATGAAATTTTATTAGTTTCCCTTTCCAGAAGAAATCAGCACATAACTTATCAACTTTATTCAACACTGGTTGGGGCAGATTATAAATTAATAGCCAGTACATAACACTGGGAGTTATGGTACTGTGAATTAATTCTACTCGCCCCACTGTCGTTAATAGATTGCAATCCCATCCTTCTAACTTACTGCTTGTTTTGTGGAGCAGGGGTAGGCAGTGCGTGGCATGAATATAATCCACTGATAGAGGGACACCAAGATACTTCACAGGTAACTCATGTTCAGACATATTTAAAATGTTAGAAATTTCAACTTACACGTTGCCCCAACGCTAAAAAATACCTGAGGTTTCGTTTGATTTATCTTTAGTCCCACAGTCTCCTTCATAATAGCAAAAATATTGTTCACGTAAGTAGCATTATTTATAGTATCAGATAAAAAAATCATGACGTCAGTGCCGTATAAAAGATGTGTGATAGCGGGTTGGATGTTAAATATAGGCTGTAGATGTCCATCAATAAATCCCTCTTTCATTAGTAGTGTAAAAAACTCCATGGTAATGCAAAATAAATAGGGTGACAGTGGGTATCCCTACCGGAGCCCTCTGTTGGAAGGAATAAATCCTTCTAGTCTCCCGTCAATCATAATTGAAAATGTAGGCGTAGATATGCATTCATAAATAAGCTCCACTAGAGACGTAGGAAAGGCCACAGATGAAAGCATATGAATTACAAACTCTCGATTAACCATATCATTTGCTTTTTGAAGATCAATTTTAACACACATTTTTTGTTTACCTCACTTAGAGAAATCCCGAATAAGTTCATGAGCAAGTAAAACGTTTTCACCAATGTTTCTTCCCAGTATGAAAGATGACTGGTTTTATGCAATTAAAGAAGGAAGAAACCATTTAATTTGGTTACAAATGGTCTTTGATACTATTTTGTAAAAGACATTAGCACAAGAAATAGGTCGAAAATATGATATAGTTTGAGGCTTATCCTTCTTATGAACAAAAGTAATAAAATTATGATTAACTCCCTTCGAAAATTTTCTGATGCGAAATACTTCTGACATGACATTGAATATGCTGTCCTATAGGTCTACCCAGTGCAGTTTGTAGAATTTGGATGAGAAACCATCGGGGCCCGGAATTTTTAGCATCATCAATCGAGAAAAGAGTGTTTAATTTCATCTAATGTGACTGGAGAAGATAAGTATTCTTTTCCTTTGTCATTTATTTGCATTCTTGTGCTGATGGTGGGAAAAAAATTCATAGATTCCCCATTGAAAAGCTTTTGGTAATAATTTTGGGCTTTAGTCTTTATATTGTTGCAGTCATATAAGTAATGCCCTTGCGCATCCATTAAAGCCTGAATTTTATTCTTATGTCGTCGCATTGACATTTTGGCATAGAAATACTTAGTATTACTGTCACCCTGTTGAAGTCATAATAATTTACTCTATTGCCATAGGAACTCCTGCTTCTTCGTAAGCAAATCATTTAAATTCTGACCAATCTGATACAAATTATCATAAACACCATAATTTTTCGGATCCTAATCCGCGAGATAGAACATTATTTCAAAATCAGTTTGCAAGTTGCTAATTTTATGTTCCTTAGCTCTTAAACTATGCCAAGCTTTTAATTCATTTTTAACCGCTTTTATTTTGAAAATCAACCTGTAAGCGTGAGAACCCCAAGTATCCACTGATAACCTATTAGCAATGCACTGGTCATATCCCTCCCTATAGCACCAATTATTTATATATCGGAAAGGAGCGCATTTTTGGTGCTTATGTTGTGGGTTGAAACTAATTAAGAGGGGGGGTATGATCACTAATTGAAGAGGGCAGGGCAATAGTGGTGAATTGTGGAAACATAGACATGAAATCATAATTAACTAAAACCTTGTCTATGTTTGTTGCAATCCCTCTGCACCGTCATGTGAATTTACAGCCCTGTAAATTAGATTCAACTAATCCACAGTTAAATAAACAATTTTTGAAAGAATTTAAGTAGGAGAAAGGGATTGACAAACCTTCCTTTTTGTCCTTTGGGTTAAGGCATTATTAAAATCGCCCATTGCAAGCCAAGGAGATCCTATAGAAGAGGCGTCGAGGCGAAGCGAATCCCATAACAAGAGTTACTGGCATATACACTTTTGCAGTAGCATTGTAAGCCTCCTTTATTTGATAATAGCAGGGTAATGTGTTCTGAGATTTGCTGAATACAACTTGTTCCCATACAGTTGTATCTAGTAAAATCACAATACATCCTTTGCTGCCTTCATCATTATTGTGAACAATAGTCCAATTGGGTAGTTTCAGCTGTAACTTGTTTATACTTGTAGTGGTTAATTTAGTCTCAACCAAGCTTATAAGATTAAGCTTGTGAGAGTTTAGAAGTGTGAATACCTGACTAACTTTATCATCGGTATTCATACCTCTAATATTCCATGTCATGATATTCATTTACCCGTTGAAGTGCTCCTTGTTGTTCTTTTAGGAGGAGCCTTACGTGCTGTTGTGGGATTTGCATCTATCACATGCTTTTGAGCATATATAGTATTCTTCGTTACCATGGGGGAGACATTAACAGTAGATGTAGATGAACTGCCAATTTCTTGAATTTGGTTTGCAATATTACGTATAAAATTCTTTGTGACTTGCTGACTACTATTGTGTTTATCTTCCAGCTCAACATGGTGATCCATAAGATCAGGCGCAGAGTGGGTGGCCGGTGAATCGTGACTCGGAACTTGAGCTAGATCTGTAGAAGGTGGATAAATAGCATTGGAATTGTCAACGGTTGTTCAGAAACATCAGTGAGTGCCGAAAAATTATTATGAATAGTTATATTTGCTGTGTCGGTTTGATGAAATGTACTTGTATTCAAAACATCAGAACTTCGTACTTGTGAAGGAACTGTATGAACTTGTTGTGATGGTGTGGTATTATTAACTTGTGATGAAACTATCATAGTATTGCATATGGCATGTTCTTTAGGTCGCCATTCCTACGAAATAACTTTAGAACAGTTTGACTCGTTATGGTCGAAGGCCTGGTAGGTCGAACAAGGCATGATTTTTTGTTCATCCTCAATGTGAATAACATTCTTATCTCCATTATATATCTCCATCTATACTGTCTGTGGATAAGTAAAGTGTACATCAACTTCAATTAAAACACAAGCATAGTTGAGTCTATTTTCCATTGTCGTATTAGAATCCATTCGAATTGGATTGCTAAGAACGCTTGCAATTCTACTAATCCCTTCATTATTCCAATACTCAAGCTTTAAATCTATAAACTGTGCCCATATAGGAATAGTAGAGAAGGAATTCTTCGTAAGTGCAATCCTAGGTTTCCATTTTTTGATAATCAAAATTCTGGAACCTATAGTGTAAGCACCTGATCGTATTATTTTACTACAGTCATCTGCATTATAAAATTTGATAAAAATAAATCCATTCTTCTTGTAGAACAAGTCGTATGTTCCAATTGGTTTCTAGATCTTATCAATAAAACTTTTGAAATTATTGTAAATAGGATGCCTGCCCAAAATATAAACAACTAGCATGTTCTTCCATCTCTCCTCAGCAGCAGTAAAAACTGTTTTTGGAAACATACCTTTCGTAACCACCCCATCGGTGATAGGTGCAAAATACGTTAGATCGGTGCTTTCTCCATCTTTATCTGCCGAACAGTCATTAACAGTTAAAGCCCAAGATCTAGCCCACGTGTTTATCAACTTAGATGATGTATGTGGGCCGTCTTTATTAGGGCCTGGAAGTTCAGTTTCTGGAACACAAGTAGAGGTTGTAAACCCAACGCCAGAAGATGCTGTAGGCCCATCGACTTGATGTTCGCTGTCTGAATGGCGGCGAGGAGCATATGAAGATGGAGGTAAAGGCTGCTGTGGTAGGGGCGTAGGGAGTATCTCAAGCGGTTTAGGTGGAGGAGGAATAACCGTTCCCGCTATGTAGTCTTTGTTCACTATGAATTCTTATATCTATAACCATATATTTGGACAATATATTGGTATATAGGATGAGCTAACGTGTCTGTTGCGGTGAAAATCCCAACATATATACACGGGCATCACTACAAATAAGGATGAAATTCCAACGATAAATTATCATCGCAAAGTCGTGGGAAACTGTGATTTCGACGAAATAGCCATAATAATTTGCTGTCTGAAAAATGCCCGTGGCAAAAAAATATTCTGATGACATTGCGATGACTTTTGTAACCCAAAATATTAGTCACTAAATTTTAAATGTTTAGTTTATTTTAATATTTAAACAACGAGATTTTAGAATTTAATAACTTGAATTCAAATATAGTGATCATTTAAATATTTGAATTGTGAATTTAATATTAATTAAATGGATTTAATTATCTTATTTAAGTCCTTTTAATTAATAAATAATATTGATGGATTCAATTTGTATTTACAATAATAAATAAATTGGATAAATATTGATAATTGTGATCGAAAATATAAAATGATATTTTAATTGTGTGAAATTAGCATTTCAGGGCACTGTCTCAGATTTTGACGAAACTAGTGCCATTGGATCGGGAATAATAAATTGTTGTACACCGTCGAGTTTCGTAACGATCGAACAAACTGCATGGTAGTGCGAGCTCGAAACGCATAGCGATTAATTTTAGAGAATTAAAATAATATGATTTGATTTTAAAAGCTAACTTATGTATAACGACCCGCAAATTTATCAATTTGATAAATTATATTTATTTTTAAATATTCAAATATAAGGCTTCTTAACATAGGTTGTCTTAAATAATAAATAATGATGGTAATCTTATTTTGGATCAGTATTTACAAATATATATACTTTGAAAAAATATTGGTAAAATAGTCGAAAACCATTTTATCAATAAACGGCTCTATAATTATCAAAAGTCGTGCATGGAGTTGGATACATATACCTATTTATCTGTTTAAACAAGAATATGAAATAAAATAATTTATTCATTTTTGAGAATAAAATTTATTTATGACATCATCAATAATGGCATCGTATTTAATAATTGATTTATAAATTTAAATTGAGATTTAATGATTTAACAATTATTATAATTATTCCAATAATTGTTTTAAAATGAATAATTCATTTTAATTAGTTATGAAGTAATAATAAATAGTTTATAAAGATATATGCTTGATTTGAAAATATAGGAAAATTCATATCGCTTTATCGATATAACAACACTTTTTGTAAACAATTGTTTAATATTTATTTATATGGTTTTATAAATCACATGTGACCATTTTAATTAGTTAAAAATGATAAGAAATGAGTTTTCAAATTTTGTTTACATTTATATGTATATTAATTTATAAGTGAAAATATGACCAGGAATTGGTTTCTCAATTTTCAATGGTTTAACGAAGGAAGTTGTTCAAAGTCGGTGCAACGTTGTTTAACATATATGTACATATATACACATGTCACATGCACACATGAACATATATAAACATACAAATATACATATACATACATACATATATATATATACACACACATATACATATGAAAATATCTAAGATATTTTCCATCTTCTTAATACAACCCAAAGTCAACTCTTTCACCCTAAGTACATGCACTTGAGAACATCACATGGGGGGTCACTTCAGCTAAAAATGGTGAGGTAAGGGAGGAGTAAGGTGGTGATGATATGGTGATGTATAGGTGTGAAAATATCTAGATATTTTCATCTCTTACATTGGCTATAAATACCCACTTCTTTTCCGTCTTTTTCATTCTATCATAACTTCTTCAAATACAAACCAAATGGAGAAATTATTTTTTTAATTCATAGCAAATTCCAGTGGCTACAACTTTCGTGCATACCACTTCTTCCTATTTTGAGGTTAGCTATGCCAAAATCTACATTCTTTGTAAAGTGTTTTCAGACTCAGATTTTTATGTTCGAGAATGCCTCTCCTTCTTTTGATCATATCTTCCTCAAAACAACTCAAAATTGAGTAATTCTTTTTTTAAAATTCAAGAGGAGAGACTTTTCAGGAACGTTACCTTTGACAACATTTCTAAATTTTGAGAACAACATGGTCAAAAAGCCGAGAAAAAATGACTTATTTTCATATCTAGTTTTGTGAATTCAAGGTCGAAGCTCCACCACTTCTCTTCTATACTTTTGGCCACCACCTCCATCATCAAGTCCGACCCCACTTCCATTTTCAAGCTTAGGCTATTCCCTTCTTAATGTCCAAGGCTCGATTCCATAGGGTTTAATTCGATCGTAGCAAATTTTCGGGAAGTTAGAAATCAATGAAGGTGAGAAACTCTATATATATGTATATATATAACATGATGATGTGATATGATTTTTATGGTTGTTTACTATGTTTGATCATCAAGTTTGGATGTTCATTATATGTTTATTTTGATATTGAAACAAGTCACTTTAATACACGTCGATTATCACAAAGGAGATCACTTTCCTTTAATAAATGAAATGGTGTATATGAGATTGTTAAACCTCTTTAAAATGGTTGATAAATGTTTTATAAACATTTAAAACTCTTTCGATAAAGTTTGAAAAGAAAACGAATATGAAGTTGAAATAAGTGCATAGCGTAACGGTAGTTCGCGATTTTGCGCCGTAGAAAGTTAAATAGAAAGTTAAATTCATG
The DNA here is from genome assembly GCA_030737815.1 of Allium fistulosum. Classification (NCBI taxonomy): domain Eukaryota; kingdom Viridiplantae; phylum Streptophyta; class Magnoliopsida; order Asparagales; family Amaryllidaceae; genus Allium; species Allium fistulosum. Next base: position 281,439,942 of record CM060904.1, on the reverse strand, counting down.
TATACGATGGATTCGGAGTCGGAATTCTTTGTAATAAGAATTTTCCGAGCTCTTATAAGTATAGTTTTCAAATAAAAGAAAATGATCAAGATTTTGTTTAGTATATTTTGAAATATGAGCAAATCAAGTTTTCAAAATAGTCGCGGTTTGGTAGTTAGGAAACCAAAGCGACAAATTCTTTATAAATGGTATTTCTAATGCTTTAAAAATGTGAAATAAATTCTATAAGTCTTTAAAATATTTTAAAAGAGATTTGAGTTATATAAATGGATTACTAAATGATCGAAAAGTTGTTTTGATCAAATAAGCCTTAAAAGCACTATTCGCAACACTTTTTGCGCCAGTTTTTAATAATTTTTGAAATATGGCTTTAAAATTAAGTATTCTTTTCCAAATCTTATATAAATGTTTTCAAATAAATAATTAAGCATTTTAAAGATGATTTGAGGGTTTTATAATTTATTTTAAAAGTTTTAAATAAACGATTTAAAGAAAAGCTGTTAAAATCAAGTGATTTAATCTTGGCTCTAAAAGCTGATGAGTAGACTGGATTTTTCTATTCATGAGATCTGAATGTGTGGTGCTTAAACTAAGGGGATATTTAGGAGCAACCAATACCCTGGCTCACCTGGCCTCTTTCTCGGGCGGGAAATAGATAAGGTCAAAATGTTGGAAACGAGGCAAGTATAAAAGATTCAAATTTTCAAATTTAATTTAATATAACTTGGATTGTATAGAGATATCTTCTTACACTTGGTATTAAATTTTGAGGAGGAAACTCGTACTATCCGTGTGAATTTAAAAGGTGATTTCACCCTTATTCGACAGATAATAAAGGTTGAATACATAAATTGATGTTGAGTAGAATTAGTATAATTTATATCGACCCTTTTTAACTCAAAAAGGTTTTGCAATGACTTATGAAAATGATTTGGTATTTCCAAAGTTAAAGAGATGTTTAATGATTCCATATATACCAGAAAGAAATGTTTTAAAGATATTTATCTCTAGAAGATATTTTGGTAAAAAGAAAGTAATTAATCAAATAATAAGCACCTATTTATCTAACACCTTTTTATCGATGATTGGTTCAAAGGAATCGAGGTTAGATTTGAGTGATTCTTATTCGAAAACCACTTCAAAACAATTTATGTATTTGAAGTTAAGACATGGAATGATAGTAAATAGAATGAAGGGCTACTTGTCACTGACACTCGGGGAAAATTTCCCATATCATATATATATGTGGCAGTAGTATTTTCATTTGATATCTTCGATGCAAGGGCGTCTCGCTATTAATCCTAGGGGTGATTCCCGATAGGATGTGGTAGGAGAGTTCCTTCAGTTTGTCCTGTTCTTGGACAACTTATATGGACAAATGTTTGACGTTGCATTTCTAATCACATTTATTGATCTCTATAAATATATCATCTGTTTGGTGGTGGAGAAGGCAACTTCTCTTAGCTTAACACCCTTTCCTAAGACATACGAGCTCAGGAGTTATACATTTGTAGAATCAGTCGTGTGATCATGGAATGGCAGTGTGGCATTCAAAGTAGAATGTGCTATATGGAAGGTAATCATTACCTCGGGCCTTACCATGAAATGGCTTAAACTGGGCATGCATTGAGGCTACGTGGTTTGCAACCATTAGGGTATGGTCATCACCTTTCTAGATTACTCTATATATGTCAAGTATGTTGTGTATGCTAAAAGAGATCTTGGATAAGTCGGTTATGATCGAATGATGTCATATTCGGTTCTATCCGCTACCAAGTTGGGCCTGCGGGTAGGTCGGTCTTGCCAGGTGCAGAGGATTTAAAAGTTGTTGATCCTCGGTACATCCCTCTAGAGATTGTATGAAAGGTAGTTACTTACCTGCCATTATATGGAAATCCATTCTCTAATTAGTGCCTTCAAATTTTATTGTAGAGCCTAGTATGCTGGAATTTAATAATATAACAATTTCGGCTAAGATAATGTATATTTACTTGAAAAATATTTTCAAAAGAATGTCATCAAAAATAATATTACTAGATTTTGCATAGTAAAGATTTTGGTTATCATAGGGTAAAAACCCGTTCTGTGTTTATGTGCGGCGTGGTCTTATGAGATACCCTTGTTTTCAAATATCCGTATTTTGAGTTTCTCACACCAGCCCCATGACCGACCCGGAGTTTATTTTCCTTTCCTTAAACTCCGGGTGCCCTATTTTTTCGGGCAGCCTAGTAGTCAGGTTTAGTTAGAAGAAATCTGGAAGAGCTCGGAGCATGGAGTTAGAAGATTCTTCAGTAGACTATTACCTCTTTTTCACCACACCCATGTACTATTGTATTCCGCATTTGTAAGGATACATATTTATAGCTATCCATTTTGATGTTAAGTTAAACTCTGATAAATGTATTTAAAAATTTCTACTATAAAGAAATATATATTGAAATAATATATGTTACTCCATTCATGTAAGATTATGTTATGTCTTTATTTTCTTTCACACCATGATAATCTTCCTCTCCAGTACTTGAATTTGTGGTACGTGAATTTCGAAGATGTATTAGTGTCGATTTTTGAGGGTCGAGGAGGCGGGTCATCACAGGTTTGGTCTTGGGAGTTGGCGGGTGGCAAGCGACGATGCATGGAGGCTTGTGGCGGTGACAGTTCATTGATGATCGTACGAAGGGTTGGCGGCCTGGGTAGAAATCGCATTTTGAGATGATGTGATTAGCGATTGTGTTTGATTAGGGTTTCTAAACGTAATTAACATTTAATTTGTTATTAATTTAGCTAACTAATCATTGAATGTTCACTATTCAATATATATTCCATACATGGTCGAATTCAAATGCGGTCAGTCACGTTAGACTCGTATCAACGATATCTTCGCTATGGAATTGGATTGTAGAGTTTGGAGCTTATTGAATTTCAAGCTAAAATCAAATGCTGTTCGATTTTAGACGGAATCAGAACGCGAAAGCGATAAATGGAATTTCGTTGAGTTAAACTCACCCTTTTTGGTTAATCAGTATATTATATAGTAGATAAAGATTATTTATTACCTGCTTGGATGTTAGTTTATACTGTTGTTTGATTGACTGTTTGGTTTGGATTCCCTTTTTAGAAATTCATATAACTATATGTTATTGTTTGTTCCCTCCTAGTAGCGGGTGACATAAATAACTACTTTGTTGTAGGGGACAAAAAGAAGAGGTTGGAGTGTTATTGTAGCGAACATGTCGCTACGAAACACTTTGAAAAATAAACATACATATATATGATTTACAGGGGACCTTTGTAGAGAGACCCAAAAGGGTTTATCGCCATTATTATTTTTTATTGTTATATGCATCTCAATTATATTCTTTTATTGCTTATATTGATGTTTAGTTAAAATAATTATGATAATCTATTTGAATTTTTTAAGTGTTGTTATAGCGATTTTTCGCTATATCATCACTTATTGAATATCATCTCCCTAACCCCTTGTGTGTTGAACTTGAGCTTGTATTTTTACAAAAAGATTTTTATAATTCATTAATCATTTTGATTAACGATATTTGAATTTAAATAATCATTTTAATTTATAATGTTTGGATTTAATTAATCATTTTAATTAATAATATTTAAAATATTGATTATTTTAATTAATGGAATTTAATTTAACTAGTCATTTTAATTAATGATATTTGAGTTTAATTTGTCATTTTAATTAGTGATGTCTTAAATTTAGTTAATCATTTTAATTAATGATGATTGAATCTAACTAATCATTTCAATTGATGATATTTGGATTTAATTACTAATTTTAAATAATGATGTTTAAAATAAGTTATCATTTCAATTAATGCTGTTTTAAAAGTCAATTAACTGATTTAACAAAAGAGTTTAAAATAAATCAACTGATTTAATAAAAAGTGTTTTAAATTACTTAATTGATTTAATAAAAATATTTTAAAGTTAATTAATTAATTTGACCAACATTTTTTAAAGAAAATCGATTACTTTATTAAAAAGATTATAATATTGTATATAAATTATTCTTCGGGACAAATTAACATGGTTTAAAATTTAGAAAGGTATTCAAATTGATTAATTATCCTTTGGGATAACAAGTGTTGTTTCAATTTTATAAAGACTGGTTTATAAATGAAAATATTTTTTAATAGAAATTGTTTGAAACTCTTGTTTAATACACTTAGTACTATAATTTTTTTTGAAGAATATTTCAAAGAGTGTTTTAATGTATTTTACAAATATCTGAAGAGTGAAACTTAGGCCCAAGTGTAGACCAAATGTTTTAAAAGTGTGATTCATTTATTAGTGGAAAGCATATGCGATTTAATTCCCATACACAAATCACTTTGTTATTTCCGATAGTTGATTTATTGATTATCGATTTAGATTTTTCTATATTATTTGTTTTTTGTCGCTCTAAGACGATGTGTTGCTTTATTTGAGCTTTATTATCCTTTGTCGAAAATGACTAAAACCAAAGAGCGGGTAAGGAGGGCACACCCTCCTAGTTATTGTTATGCTTCATCATTCTAAATGATTTATCACTCATTTTGAGCATTGGAATCCAATAAGGAGGAAAACTAAAACCAAAGAGCGGGTGGGAGCCAAGTCATGTAGGTCACACCCATTAGGGTATATTCACATTCATCTAGAGAAGTTGATAGCATGCATGTGTTGATGTGAGTATATTAGGATGCCTATGGATTTAACGGGGTCTAGCTTGGAAGTTCCCGAGCATGTTGCGTGTCTGGCATGGACTCTCAAGTATAATTTATCTAGAGGTATACTTTCGGTGTAGGCGGAGCACCCTCCTCGTTATGTTGGATAAATTCATTGTCCTTGTTTCTATCTTGAACCTTGGAATTGATCTTTTCATCTTTTGTGTTACGTCAATCCAAGGCGATTTGTAGTCACTGGAATGTTGCTATCTTTACCGGAAATGACTAAAACCAAAGAGCGAGTAAGGGGGGGTGCACCCTCCTAGTCATTTGTCAAAAAATTTCCCCTTTCCTTATTTAATTCAAATCTTTGAATTGTTTCCTTAACTGCATGGAGAACTGCCTTATGCTCTTCTCTATGTTTAACTATTTGTGCCCATTCCTTTAAGTTTGGAATTTAATATTGTTTATGCCTATTCATTCAGTATGAGATTTGTTCTTACTAGTACCCACCTTTTTTATTTGGATTGTTTCTATTGTTTATTTCCATTCTTTCTTGATTGGATTGTTGCTCTGATTTGTTTCCCATTTCTTCATTTATGGATCTTATTCTTGTGACGTAAAAACCCGTTCCGCATTAGCGGTGTGGTCTCATAGGATTTTTATATATTCATCATATTACTTGAGTTTTCTTGCGCTGGTTTTCCAAACTGACCCGGGTGTTATTTTGTTATAATGCTTGGGTTGTATCGAGTTTTTCGCAGGTTGGCTTCGGTGGTATGAAGTTATTAGAGAAGAGCTGGATGTTCACTTATTGTAGTGTTTTATTTTCTATTGTATTGTATTGTACACCTATCAACAATTGTAAGGTCATATTTTTATAACTGTCCAGCTGATAAGGTTAATTTTTAACTCTGATGTACTCTGTATATTAAGTAACAGTTTTTACTGTCTTTGCTATATTATATGTTGTCGATTCCGCTGTGAGATTCTGATTTTCCTATTCTATATTCTTTTCTTTTTATTTTACCCTAACAAACTGCATTTCTGGTGATTGGATGTTCGACATGTGAATACCGAAGATGTAGCTTGTGTGGACTTTCGATGGTCGAAAAGGTGGGTCGTTACAACTTTGGTACGAGACTTTCCGACGATATTATATTTTCAACGACACAACAACTACACACTGTCCTTGTGGTTTTCCGATGATGTGGCAACGAATAATCAAATACGACATTTTGGGACGTTATTTCAACGACTTCATAATCTTGATCCATTTACGATGACTTAGCTATATCATTTTGTAAAGTGTAATTTTTTATTTTCCCATGACTTATCGACGACATCTGTGCAGTTTTTATAATATTTTTGCTATTTTTGTCATTCAACCACAAATCACAATAATAACATATATTCAACAATGTTAAACATGTAATTATTAGAACATATATTAAATTCAAATACAAGGGTTTCACAATTAAACCAAATATGTATCAAATTGTATACTAACAACAGTTAAATCCTTCAATATCACATAAAATCATAGTAGTAAAATAGTGCACAAATAATATCTCAATAATACATCTACATCATACATGTCTATCTCAATATTATATATATATATATAGCATACAAATAAAATGCATCAACCATCCTGATGTTAACCTGGAACATCTCTTGAAACTAATTCACCATTGAACCATCAATGAAACTTCTCTGGAAACTCCTGAAATTATCTTTGAAACCTGAAATTAACTTTGAAGCGATGTGATCTGATCCTGTAACTTAGCGGTTTCCTGCACCTCATTGGTGTTGTAGCTTACACCTCTATCTCCATGTCATTTCTGCAATTTATAATAAAATTTAATGTATAACTAACAAAAAAGTTGATTTGGCCATATGTGAAATGTTCGAATTAAATGTTTGATATAATGTATTTCTATCTATAGTGAATATAGCAGGAGCAGTTTTGTTTATTTAACAGAAGTTCCTGTTTAGTTAGGTTAACAGAAGTTCTTTCTTAGGTTTTAAGTTAATAGCTGTCCAATCAGCAAAGCAACCAAAAGGCTACAAATTTTTTAGTTTATATTCACATTCTATAAACTTTTAGGTGTATTTAAGTATTTAATAGACAATGTTACTGCAAACTCTTGTAATTTTGAAGCATTAAAGGGCGTTTTATCAGTTATTAGTAAAGAACTGCTTAGTGTTTAACCGATGACGATAGTAACCTCTAGTGTTCATTACTATTTTACCACTAAAACATATTATATAAACAAGTGACTACGTATATACAACTAATAGATTATAATAACACAAAGCATTATATTAAAGAAAAATTCCATATGTATTTTCCTTTATCATGCACACATGTTCCAAAGAAAAAAGTCAACTTGTTCTGATGGATTACTTCAACAAATAAGCCATCTGTACATATTCCAAAGTTCAAAATCAGGCTGTGGCTGTTGAACAATGCTATATTTCAACTATTTCCCGATGCGATATAGGTCTTAACAACCAACTATTTGAACCATCAGGTTTAACAGATTTCTAGAACGAGCACCATTTATAAAAGCATTATGATGGTCTTCCAACTCAAAAGGAGTGAAAATTGGATCCAAACTAGCAACCATATCAAAACATATACCACTATTAAATCAACAATTAATTAATGGATGTAATTAGCTAAGGAAAATAATATATAAGTTGTTAAAGTTCTAGATATCCATTATATGTAATATAAAATATTAGAACATATATCACAAACACGGGCAATATTGACTTTATAAAGCACCCCACCTCTATACCCATACTATCCAAGAGTATTATAGAGTAATACTATCATATAATATGGAGAATAAGACTGTATGGGTACACACATGAATATTTTCTAGGACTAACCCTGGTACGTATTAAAACATTTATCAAATATCTCACTTATATGTACACAGTATTGGTACAAAACAATAAACATGTATGCGTCAAGGGCAGAACAATACATAATATACAGTAAAATATCAAAGAACATAGAGTTAGAATCACAACGATAACATAAAATATATAATAAATAATACAATAAAGGTATAACTCATCTCAAATGATGTCTATTTCATCGCAATTTAAATAACGATCAAAATATATAATTCAATATCATGAATATAAGATGAAACAATGTCACTTAAACATTAAATAGCAGGCCTAATATAAGTCTTCATTAAGCCCACTAAAACACAAGCTGGTCATGTTGTCACTGTACTTGAAATGTCTCGAGCTGACTAGAGTAATACATAAATAACACATAGATCAGACTATGTCTAATCAAGAATCTATAATATGGGTAACACAATATAAACAAAGAATAATATTATGATAACACTATAGAGATACTAATATCATCAGATGACATGTCATTATTTATATAACTATGGAAATGTGTGCATGAAATGTAACGACCCGGAATTTTCGAACTCGAAAATTCCAGATAGTTAGGAGAAAAAGAAAAGAGATAGAAGAAAGAAACAGAAAGAAGAAAGAAAAACAGAAAACACAACATCTCACATTCGCAGCGGATAAAATATAATATCAAATAATAATATCAGTTATACAAAGAAAACTGTATTTGTTAATTTACATTCAATACATCAGAGTTACAACCATTTACAAATAGACTAGACAGTTATCCACCTGTCCCAGACTACTATCAATAAGCTCTCAAATACACAGCGGAATACACTCCATACGTTCCTACCATCCAGCTCGCCTCCTGAGCTCCAGAACGTCCTTACCTGAAAATCTGTAATACTCGGTCTGACCCGAGCATTACATCAAAGTAACACCCGGGTCAGGCTGGAAACCAGCGTGAGTAAACCCATCTAACAAGAATTTCCAATCTATAGAACTTATTTAAAACCCGGGTAACTCGTACATTATTACAAGTAAACAACTTATATAGTCAACACTTATTTTCAAAATATCTAAGTATCCAACTTAGTTTAAATGGTCCATTTTATCCCAACCGGCCTATTGATTTCACATATCAATCTATAAAGTATTTTAGATGATTTCAAATCGAAGTGGTTTCGGATATTTACTAATACCCGACCCCGGTCTCTTCGAAACCAATGTCATCTTAAAGGTCAAGTTATTTAAAAGTTAAACCATTCAATTTAACACTTTGAATTCACATAGCATTTATCATAGATAATCTATATATTCATCACAGATATATCCAAAGCATATCACAGAGTATCACAAGATATCACCCAATAGATATCAATCAATCCAGACATTTTACTCTAACAATCATCCAAACAGAATTTATTAATCCATATTATAATTAATTTAATTATCTTAAATTAAATTAATTACTTAAGAACTAATTACTTAATCCTGCTTAAATCAATTTATTAATTAATTACAATCATTTAATTAATTAATCATACCTTAATTACTTTTATAAGTCAATTAATTAACCTTAATCAGAGATTAATTTATCCTTAATCATTAATTAAAATTTAATTAATTCTTAATACTTGGTTAATTAACCCTTAATTATCAATTAATTAATTACTAATTACCAATTAATTACTTAATTAATTTCTTAATTAATTACTGCTAATTATTAATTAATTAACTTTAATTATCTAATTAATAATTCTTAATTACAAATTAATTAAACTCTTAATTAATTAATTATAATCTTTAAGTATTTATTTCTTAATTTATAATTAAGATAATTAATTACTCTTTATTAAATTATCAAACCTTAATTATCCTTAACAAATCATTTTCCTTTCTTAATTACTTAATCACATTATTAAACTTAACTTTTAATTAACATTTAATTATAACTATAAAATGATTTAGTTTTAAAACATTTTATTTAAATTTTAACAACTTAAATTAAATCAAACATGCCGTTAAAATAAAGTTTAAGATTATTTAAAAAGAGGTTTATAAAAGTTTTAACATAGAATCATCCTTAAAATTTTAAACTGTTATTTTATAAACTTTTAAATTTACTAAACACTTCCTCTTATCCTTGCTTCGAGTCATCCATACTTTTACTCGAGATCTCCACGAGTCTCCCTCGCAGCTTCTTCTCCTACCTAATTTTCTTATATAAAACTAAACTGCAATTTACACTATACGAACACGATAGTAACTTCGAGTCTGGCCCCTTAATTCCCTAGACTTCTTCGAGTCGCTCACACATCCATCTCCCCTGACACACCATCAACGTTGTGCACGTGCACAGGCGATCTGGCCATCTCCGATGAACTCGACTACCTTCGACAAATCGTAAAGCATCACGATATTCGACTTCGAACAACCAAACAAAAGTATCAAGCCTAGATCGAAATCGAGTCTTCAACTCGAACAGAAGTTCGACATCACCTGGAAGAAATCGTCTCGCCATCACGTTTCCGACCCCCAGATCATCTGGAATCCCGATCACGTCCCCGCAAGACTTCCACGCATCCATCCCCAATGCTCTAGTGAAACTCGATTCACCATAGACGACCCAGTCATCACTTTTCCAACCACAACCAAACAAGGTGCTTAAACCCTAGTTCATCTGATTTCCCAATGCCATGATGAAGAATAAATTCATTTGGCATTTTTCTCGACATTACTGGCCAACAACCAAGCTTCGATCAGAACCCCGAGAACTAAAAATCTTTCGATCGCCAGAAAAGGGTGAAAACCCATTTCAAGTTCAACTCCAATCTGCTCTTAAATTACTAAATGAAAAATCACCATATTTGTTTTAAAAATCTTATTTTTCTGAGTTGAATCAAATTATATAATTGAATCATCGAATTGAAATACTTGAATTTAAACATATTTATACATTTCATTGATTTTTCTTGATTCCAGACAGTTCTAAAATTTAAAATGTTTGAACTTATTTTTAAATTCAAGATTATACCTAAACAACCATATTTTGTTTGAAAAGCTGAAGTTCTAAAAGAATGAATAAAAAGAACAAGATTTTTCTTCAAAATCTTGTCTCTGAATTTAAAACAGAGATATGTACAGAGATATATCTACTGGTAATCAGACATGCATGTTCATATACTTCATATCAACATGTTTTAGAGCACGCATACATAAATTATAACAGACCATATAACATTTTCACAAGACAATACTCAACATCAGTTTAAACAACATTCCAGGGTTTAAGTTTACTCACTATTTTGGGTTTTAACAGAGAAGTATATATCTATGTTCAGGCATGCACACACACAAACATTTGCATATTTATCCATATACAAGCATGTTCACATTCATGAGGTAGGAATACTCACCTGCAACGTTTTGAACAGAGAAACAGATAACAAATTTTTGTTTCCAGGCTTGTTCCAGTTTTGAACTTGATTTCTTTTTTTGCTTAGTTGAATTTTAAACTTGTTGTTTGATCCCTGGTTACTAGTTGATAGATTTCCCTTTTCTGAACTTCAAGTTGTATTTGAAGATTTGAAGCTGCTATTTGAATTTGCCTTGATCTCCTTCCTCTGACTTGCATTTGAAATTTCCAGATCTTTATTTCCTTTGAATTTTAATTTCCAGGTTTCCATTTCTTAGATCTATGTTTCGATTTTCATTTTGGCTGAGATGAAGATGATCTTTCAGCTGAGAGTACAACTTATTATTATTTTACAATTTTAATTTTAAATTAAAATGTCAAGAATATGACATTTGTCCCTTGTATGATTTAATTTTCTTACACCTATGCTCAAAGATTTACAAGTGTCTTAACATACATTTAAAAAGTTAACAAGTGTTATTTTAAAACACAAACCAAATCATAATATATATATTCATATATATTACAATTTGAATATTAAGCTTTAAAAACTTCCTATTTATAAGATATATCAATATATATATATAGAATATATTTTTGATTAGCTTTTGAAAAATAAAACAAATATTATATATATATACTATATTAGTTTTGAAAAGATAAATTTTACCAAATAAATATTTATAAAAGAAGATCATTAAACAAATATTATCAAATTAATATTTATCTAGATATTTATAAGTCAGTATTTATTATAGTTCAAATTCATCTATATATATATCCAGATATATTCTAATTATCAAAATTTCATTTATTAATCCAAATAAAATCAGTATTTCTATTAATTAACCCAGTTAATTATTAATTAACAGAAGTTTCAAAATCCGGGTTATCACATTCCTCCCCCCTTAGAATCTTTTCGTCCCCGAAAAGGAATGAAGCAAGAATTTTATTACAGTTAAATTATTCCTTAGACATCTTAACTCTTAACTCTCTTATTTAAATTTTCAAAATATTTTTAAAAATTTACACATAATATTATCAATAAAAATACTTTTTATAACTCGATGTTTCAACAAGTCCATCCTTGTTCTCACAGAAATTCGGTCATACGTTGATCAGACGTAGGACTGAAAATCTATAAGGACTTAGCAAACTCGTTTTCAACACCCAGTGAAAATATTGGAAAATAATTTATGAAAATATAGAAAACATTTTTGAAAATAGAGGAAATATCTTTGGTGAGAATGCTCTGGAAATCATCACTCCCATCCATGGTCGCAGTTAACCCGATGGTTACGTTGCCGTCCCGGCAAAATCCACAGATAACTGTAGGTCTCCGCGCTCCTCGATTACGCCATGGAACCCGCTACAGATCGCAGTTATACCCGGGCCTTACGTTGCTATCACAGCACAAACCCATATAACTGTAGGCATCAGTGCCACCGAATTTCGCTGCCAAATAATGAAACTTCTCCCACATAGGTCGCAGTCTACCGATATAAAATCAAACGTAGACAGTTGGCTCTCAGCGGCACACACGACTTTCGCTATGTTACCATAGTGTCACAGTCTACCGATATAAAATCAAACGTAGACAGTTGGCTCTCAGCGGCACACCTGACTTTCGCTATGGTCTGCAGTAGATCGCAGTGACATTGAGTTAAACTGTCCTCACAGCATAACCCAAATGCCTCTGTGGGCACCAGCCCCTCGACTTTCGCTACACAAATAATCCTCAGGAACTAGTTTGTCCGGACTCCTCACAGGATCAACTTTAGAATCCCCCCTTGGGGTTCAAGGCAGTACCACCCAGTGGCACTCCTGAGAAGTTCATTTCAAGGGAGCGCCTTTTTCCCCAGAGCTATACTCAAAACATTTTATACTATATACTTATAGTATCTTCAAATCATACCCTTTATGATTTATCAAAATCTCCTTTACACAAAATCGATTATCAAAAATCGATAATTCTCAAACTAGGCTTTCCAAAATCCAAAATTGATTTCTCAAAAATCAAAAGCCTTTTCCAAAATCCATAGGTTCCCAAAACCTTTTCCAAAATCATTCTCATAAGATCCTTTATATATATAGATATAGATATATATATATACTTTGAAAATCTTTGGATCATTTCAACTTTGTATAAAACCTCTTTTATACTTCAAATATTTCAAAACCCTTTTCTTTTAGCAATAGATTCAACAAGGGAAGATTTACCTTATATAACAAGGATATATAACTTTATTTTATTCTAAATCAAATATTCACATTTGATAAATCTTTTATAAAGTTATTAACCATATTTCTTTTCAAAAACCATTTTACAGTTCTTATCCACAAATCTTCAATATCAATTTCATTCAAATCCGTACGATGTACACATATCATCTGTACACAATATCAATCTGATCGCTCAATCGATCACACAATTTCACTTCCGAACTAGTATCGTCCACCCGACTTCCTAGTGCGGACTCAGATCTGGTTTCTTGATTAGAAACCGTCATTCTCCTTGCATAGTCACAACTATGATAGAGAATATCCAGAACCAATCAAAAATCCATATCCAGGTTCGCCGTCGAAAATCGAGCGAAAAATCCCAACTCGGATCGATAATACTATCTCGAAATTCTGTGTTCGAATCTGGATCAAATCACTATGCGAATAGAATAATATACGTATATCCTACGTATTTATCTTTGTTGGTTATTAGCCAAATCAATTCTCTTTTCTATTCACATTTCCTTTAATTCCATTCACTTATTCTCAATTGCTTCCATTTCCAATTGAGTTATTACTTCAATTACAAACAGTTTGAACTCTGACCCGTTTAAATTTAAAAATAGCTTGAAAAAGTTTTAAAATAGATAAGTAGTTGAAAAATAGTTATTAGTTTATAAAATAGCTGTAAAATAGTTAAGTAGGTACAAAATAGTTAGATAATTGCAAAATAGTTTTTAAAATAGTGATTAGATATAAATAACTGAAAAATAGTAATTAGTTTATAAGACAGTTTCAAAATAGTTAAATAATTCTAAAATAATTGTAAAATAAGTATAGATAGTTTGGGGTTTAAGAAGAAAGATTGTATAGTAAATAGTTTGGAAAAAATATATTTATATTAAAACAATTTACTTTGAAAATAGTCCCGAGTCAAACCGTTTAATTTTCCAATCTCCATTTCCAATTAATTTCCCAACAATTCAATTTAAATTCCAATTTCATTTAAATTGACTCAATACTTCAATTTCCATAGAAATTTATTTAATCCTAATTCAAGTTGAATTAACCTTAATTCCTTTCCAAATTTAAATCAAACTCCATTTGATTTTTAAACTTATTCAACTTTAATCACAATTCCAAATTATTTCAAACCAAATCCCATTTGAACAAATTTCAATTTAAAACTCAATTTTAAGCTATCTCAAATTTATATAAATTCGAGTTAAATTTCTAAATGTTGATTTAATTTCTTAAATCAAATTAACTTATATCTTTAAACCATTAAATTCTGAATCCAAATTCCAAATTCCATTTTAAAATTATCTTTACTTAACTTATTATAAAGTTCAAATAAGAATTCAAAAACAATTAAATTTCAGATTCTAATTTATTATCCATTTTCAATTTCCAGATCTCAAACCCATTTTGAGATCACTCATAGCTCCTATTTAAATTAATCATTTAACTACCCAAGTTAAATTTAAATTTCATCTTGAAATTTCCAATTCAAGTTATTTATTCAAACTTATTTAACTTCCTCCAAGTTAAATTTACTTAATCCGGTCAACCTTTCACAAGTTGAATTCCCATTCAAATTTTAAACTTCAGATTAATAATCTTTCCCCTTTTAAGTTTTAAAACCTACTTTACTTTGGGTTTCACATCACTTTCCAATTTAAAACTCAACACTAAGTGTTTATTTCAAATCATCATTAGTATTATGTATATTCCTCATATATACATTTTCTTTACACACCAAGTTATACTTTAAATTTTAAACCATTCTTGGTTTCTAATTTCAAAACAAATTTCTTTAAAACAATCTCAAGTTTTCTGGACTTAGATTTAAAACTTCACAATTTTAAATTATCTTCAATTCCAATTTATAAGTTATACTTACTTAAATGTTTACTTCCCTAAACATTTCATTTTGCTAAATCATTAACAACATTCATTATTAAACACAATTACCATTTATGATAATAACCAAGATTATCATATCTGGAAACCAATTCATTATTACCTTTATTCTTGATAACATTTCTACAAATTCAAGATTTTAATTTTAGTTTGAATTCATTTCAAACTTATCTTTATTCAATTTTAATTTGGCTTTATTTCTATTACCACTTAATTTAATTCGAATATTTTAACAACCAATTACCATAATATTTATTAGTAAGAAATATCATTTTATATATCAAAATATATTCTTATATAAAATCATTTAAAATCCTTATATAAGAAAATAACAATTACGCTCTCATATATATATATATATACACTCAAATCGTTCTAGGGTACCATTGACCCTATCCTTAACGAGTAATCCCAACAGAGCCAAGGTTCTTGCTTAACCTTCAGCTCTGATACCAAGTGTAACGACCCGGAATTTTCGAACCCGAAAATTCCAGATAGTTAGGAGAAAAAGAAAAGAGATAGAAGAAAGAAACAGAAAGAAGAAAGAAAAACAGAAAACACAACATCTCACATTCGCAGCGGATAAAATATAATATCAAATAATAATATCAGTTATACAAAGAAAACTGTATTTGTTAATTTACATTCAATACATCAGAGTTACAACCATTTACAAATAGACTAGACAGTTATCCACCTGTCCCAGACTACTATCAATAAGCTCTCAAATACACAGCGGAATACACTCCATACGTTCCTGCCATCCAGCTCGCCTCCTGAGCTCCAGAACGCCCTTACCTGAAAATCTGTAATACTCGGTCTGACCCGAGCATTACATCAAAGTAACACCCGGGTCAGGCTGGAAACCAGCGTGAGTAAACCCATCTAACAAGAATTTCCAATCTATAGAACTTATTTAAAACCCGGGTAACTCGTACATTATTACAAGTAAACAACTTATATAGTCAACACTTATTTTCAAAATATCTAAGTATCCAACTTAGTTTAAATGGTCCATTTTATCCCAACCGGCCTATTGATTTCACATATCAATCTATAAAGTATTTTAGATGATTTCAAATCGAAGTGGTTTCGGATATTTACTAATACCCGACCCCGGTCTCTTCGAAACCAATGTCATCTTAAAGGTCAAGTTATTTAAAAGTTAAACCATTCAATTTAACACTTTGAATTCACATAGCATTTATCATAGATAATCTATATATTCATCACAGATATATCCAAAGCATATCACAGAGTATCACAAGATATCACCCAATAGATATCAATCAATCCAGACATTTTACTCTAACAATCATCCAAACAGAATTTATTAATCCATATTATAATTAATTTAATTATCTTAAATTAAATTAATTACTTAAGAACTAATTACTTAATCCTGCTTAAATCAATTTATTAATTAATTACAATCATTTAATTAATTAATCATACCTTAATTACTTTTATAAGTCAATTAATTAACCTTAATCAGAGATTAATTTATCCTTAATCATTAATTAAAATTTAATTAATTCTTAATACTTGGTTAATTAACCCTTAATTATCAATTAATTAATTACTAATTACCAATTAATTACTTAATTAATTTCTTAATTAATTACCGCTAATTATTAATTAATTAACTTTAATTATCTAATTAATAATTCTTAATTACAAATTAATTAAACTCTTAATTAATTAATTATAATCTTTAAGTATTTATTTCTTAATTTATAATTAAGATAATTAATTACTCTTTATTAAATTATCAAACCTTAATTATCCTAAACAAATCATTTTCCTTTCTTAATTACTTAATCACATTATTAAACTTAACTTTTAATTAACATTTAATTATAACTATAAAATGATTTAGTTTTAAAACATTTTATTTAAATTTTAACAACTTAAATTAAATCAAACATGCCGTTAAAATAAAGTTTAAGATTATTTAAAAAGAGGTTTATAAAAGTTTTAACATAGAATCATCCTTAAAATTTTAAACTGTTATTTTATAAACTTTTAAATTTACTAAACACTTCCTCTTATCCTTGCTTCGAGTCATCCATACTTTTACTCGAGATCTCCACGAGTCTCCCTCGCAGCTTCTTCTCCTACCTAATTTTCTTATATAAAACTAAACTGCAATTTACACTATACGAACACGATAGTAACTTCGAGTCTGGCCCCTTAATTCCCTAGACTTCTTCGAGTCGCTCACGCATCCATCTCCCCTGACACACCATCAACGTTGTGCACGTGCACAGGCGATCTGGCCATCTCCGATGAACTCGACTACCTTCGACAAATCGTAAAGCATCACGATATTCGACTTCGAACAACCAAACAAAAGTATCAAGCCTAGATCGAAATCGAGTCTTCAACTCGAACAGAAGTTCGACATCACCTGGAAGAAATCGTCTCGCCATCACGTTTCCGACCCCCAGATCATCTGGAATCCCGATCACGTCCCCGCAAGACTTCCACGCATCCATCCCCAATGCTCTAGTGAAACTCGATTCACCATAGACGACCCAGTCATCACTTTTCCAACCACAACCAAACAAGGTGCTTAAACCCTAGTTCATCTGATTTCCCAATGCCATGATGAAGAATAAATTCATTTGGCATTTTTCTCGACGTTACTGGCCAACAACCAAGCTTCGATCAGAACCCCGAGAACTAAAAATCTTTCGATCGCCAGAAAAGGGTGAAAACCCATTTCAAGTTCAACTCCAATCTGCTCTTAAATTACTAAATGAAAAATCACCATATTTGTTTTAAAAATCTTATTTTTCTGAGTTGAATCAAATTATATAATTGAATCATCGAATTGAAATACTTGAATTTAAACATATTTATACATTTCATTGATTTTTCTTGATTCCAGACAGTTCTAAAATTTAAAATGTTTGAACTTATTTTTAAATTCAAGATTATACCTAAACAACCATATTTTGTTTGAAAAGCTGAAGTTCTAAAAGAATGAATAAAAAGAACAAGATTTTTCTTCAAAATCTTGTCTCTGAATTTAAAACAGAGATATGTACAGAGATATATCTACTGGTAATCAGACATGCATGTTCATATACTTCATATCAACATGTTTTAGAGCACGCATACATAAATTATAACAGACCATATAACATTTTCACAAGACAATACTCAACATCAGTTTAAACAACATTCCAGGGTTTAAGTTTACTCACTGTTTTGGGTTTTAACAGAGAAGTATATATCTATGTTCAGGCATGCACAAACACAAACATTTGCATATTTATCCATATACAAGCATGTTCACATTCATGAGGTAGGAATACTCACCTGCAATGTTTTGAACAGAGAAACAGATAACAAATTTTTGTTTCCAGGCTTGTTCCAGTTTTGAACTTGATTTCTTTTTTTGCTTAGTTGAATTTTAAACTTGTTGTTTGATCCCTGGTTACTAGTTGATAGATTTCCCTTTTCTGAACTTCAAGTTGTATTTGAAGATTTGAAGCTGCTATTTGAATTTGCCTTGATCTCCTTCCTCTGACTTGCATTTGAAATTTCCAGATCTTTATTTCCTTTGAATTTTAATTTCCAGGTTTCCATTTCTTAGATCTATGTTTCGATTTTCATTTTGGCTGAGATGAAGATGATCTTTCAGCTGAGAGTACAACTTATTATTATTTTACAATTTTAATTTTAAATTAAAATGTCAAGAATATGACATTTGTCCCTTGTATGATTTAATTTTCTTACACCTATGCTCAAAGATTTACAAGTGTCTTAACATACATTTAAAAAGTTAACAAGTGTTATTTTAAAACACAAACCAAATCATAATATATATATTCATATATATTACAATTTGAATATTAAGCTTTAAAAACTTCCTATTTATAAGATATATCAATATATATATATATATAGAATATATTTTTGATTAGCTTTTGAAAAATAAAACAAATATTATATATATATACTATATTAGTTTTGAAAAGATAAATTTTACCAAATAAATATTTATAAAAGAAGATCATTAAACAAATATTATCAAATTAATATTTATCTAGATATTTATAAGTCAGTATTTATTATAGTTCAAATTCATCTATATATATATCCAGATATATTCTAATTATCAAAATTTCATTTATTAATCCAAATAAAATCAGTATTTCTATTAATTAACCCAGTTAATTATTAATTAACAGAAGTTTCAAAATCCGGGTTATCACATGAAATATAGTTATAATACCATAGATAGCCATTAAAACATCATATCACATTAATAACTCAAAACCATACAAAGCAACCAGTTCTGATATAAAAAGATGTCATCATCCATACCGAAACATATCAAATTAGAAATCGCAAAATAAACATTAATGAGCTAATCATACATATCTAGATATCGTCATCAAATCCAAAAATATCAATAAATGAGATATCATTAAGTATAATCAGGCTAGCACGTAGCATTGCCCAAATATCTCTCTCAATCTCGATAAAACATCATCATCAATACACACACACACAAATATATATATATATATATAAGATAGGATAGACTGCCTATCAGTATAAATTAGAATCCACTATACTCTGGTCATATTCACAGGTACAATCTCATCTTCTCATATAAAAACTGTCAGAATGCATCGTGACGGGAAATGACTGTACGACAGACATGAAGTCCTAAGTAGAGCCATATATAACAATATATGGGTCATATAACCCGTATCCATACTAATGTGAGGTATATCAATAGTATATGCCAATCTACTACTCTGTCTGTACCAGAAGGAAGACTGATAGCACTAAGCAAGCTCCAGAGATACTAAGTCCCTACAGTCTTATTTACCATCACGAATCGTGACACGTATCCACTGGTGTGCTCGTCAACGCGAGGACTAAATAGTCATGTCCGACTCTAGCCCTTATAGGTAACAGACTACTGCCCTAGGTGACACAAGGCCGTACGCACTAAGCGAAAGCACTAATATATATATATATATAAGGTGTCATAGAACTATGGTATGACCCCACGACCGGACTGCTAGGGTGGACTCTAGCCATCTGGTCCTCTCCAACACACATAATAGGAGTACATCATAATCGTGCATATAGAACTAATACATATAGACACGAAGTCTTGGTCATCGTCAGGCACAAAGCCAAACTCGCTGAATATAAGCACAAGCTATATATCACTTCACACTATCTACTATATTCCCATCACATGAGCGTCATCTACTTACAAAGAATAACCAAGTAAATATCATAACAACGTCTCATACTACTGCATGATACTTAAAATTTTATTCACTGCTTATAAACTTCACTCAATCTTCTCATTATTCTATATAGCGAGTCCAAAGAATAACCAGAAAAATATTACCGAATGCCTCATCCCAAGCGGTATTATAACTCGTTTATTTAGATTTCTTATCACACAAAATTAAATAGTCTAAAATCATATCAAGGATGTCATAACCGTATCATATCAAAATCATCATCAGATCAATATTAATGGTGAATCACTCATAACATCAAAATCTATATGAGAAGATGAGAAATCAGAAAACTTAGAAGTCATGCATAAACATTCTTATATCACACATTAATAATTCATAGGTAATTTATTCTTATTTTCAATTGATTTTACAGCAATTATCTAGTTTATTATTTTATTAATTTCTTTAAACTAATAAATATTATGTTTATAAACTTTTATATAAACTTTCTCAAATCCATTCTAGTTACTTTTTTTAATTGTAATTTTATTGTATTTAATTTATTGTATTTTTATTTATGTTTATTCTAAATTTTTATTTTTATTTATTTATTATTTGTTTTTTTAAGAATACATTGTCACAGGTCGACTGGTCACTGGTTGACCGGTCACGGTCGATTGATTGACCTAAATAGTTGACCGGTGCTTGATGTTTTTCAGGCAATAACGTTCGAATATATATCAAATTTAATCCAATTTCTACTATTATTCACTTCGATTCGATGCAAATATCAAACACAACAATGATAACAATTTAATCACAAGAAATAGAGATGAAATAACTTGACTTAGGCATAAAAATGTGAGCACAAAACTCACCTATGTACATTGCTTCATCTCCTTCCTCCTCTTCTCTACATGCACGCATCATCCCAGAACCCCAATGCATGAATAACAAATAAATATTTCAATTGCTTTGGGTATAGATAAGTGTTGAGAATCACATATTTAAGTTTGGAAATATATAATAATTTATATAATTTGCTCTTGATTTTCAAAGAGGAGGGTTTTTAGTGTTTGTTCTTTAGGAGGAAGATAATGAAAATGAATGAAGAAGGATATGAACATTTTACCGAAGCAATAAAAATCTCGACACAGAGATATCTAGAAAATGAACATAGGCTTAGGTTATTTAGGCTTGGGCTTTAAAAATAATAATGCTAAATAAATATTAAATTCTATTTAATTTAAATAAATACAAGTTTCTACTTAAAAAATCATTTCTTTTCCAAACTAATATTTTATTTCAATTATATCACCTTTATAAAATATTATTTTTTCATCTTTAACCCGTTTCAATTTTTAAATATCATATTTTCACAATTTAAATCCTTTTATTAAATAATTTCTAAACCAATTTATCAAAAAAATTCCCAAACTCTAATTTTGACATTAAATTACTATTATTAATTTTAATTGATTACTATTTAAAATTCGGGTTGTTACAGACTTTCCCCTTAACAAAATTGCATCTTTGCAATTTCCTATAAGGAAGAATCTATAACAAACCAATTATGATAAACTTAATAATATCATTTAACTTTCTTTCATTTTCATTTATTTTTAAATACCAAACATCCATCGAATTGTAAAACTTACTTCTCAGATATACTAAATTATTTATTTAAATAATTCACTTGCCAAGCATTAAATAAAGTTTCTCCAAGGTTTCATTTTATTCAATTCAAACATAATTCAAATTTTTATAAAATAACTTTAAGTTATATTAACAGGAACCAAAATCTTATTAATAAACTTTCTACTAAAATCTTATTTCTTTATTTAATAAAATACCTTTCAATATATACATTGTTTAATTCCAAATATCTTAGCATAAACAAAATTAGTCAAACAATTTTGATAGATTTGTAACAATATTTAACTCTCTTTTAAACTAATATATAAGGAAAATTTTAATTATTATCAAAACCTAACATCCCGAAATCAGATATTTCACTCTTTATCGTTTAGCATTACAAAAATTTAATTATTCAATTCTATAGAAATATTACATACATTCATGAGTGAATCGATACTTTTCCATATTTCAAAATAATAAAGGTTTAAATTTATACTCTTACTAACGTTCAAAACCCTAAACTCTATAATATTTACACATCTTTAATTTTCATTAATATATCATCAAATCACACACGCACATATTTAAAAATTCTCAAACACTATAAAATATAATGATGCTGCCTCGCCATTTATTATAGTAATTTTTAATATCCATTGGCTGCAACATTGACCACATAATCAATAATGCATTGCCAATGATCTTAGATATCCACTAATGTCTAATGGCTACAAACATCGCTAAAAATCAGAACATATAAAATATCCTTTATAATATGTTTCTCAAAATAATAAATATAACTCCTATTCTCAAAACCCTTTTTAAACATAAATTTCAAACATTACCAATTTTCTCATACTATTATTTTAAGTATTCAATACCTTTCAAAATATTTTGACTTTACTCCAGATGTTTTTCTCTTCCAAATCCCTATCGATAACGTTGGCTAGATGCATCGATCAGAATTCTTAACCCACTCGATGGACAAATTAATACAATTTTCATTTCAAAAATATCTATAAGCATCACTTTCACAAATTATTTGATATACTTGTAGTATATATACTTTTCTAAAAGAACTGCTTCTTATACTTGACTTTCAAAATCATATAATAAGAATAAACTATATCTACATATACCAAAAAGTCTTTACTTTCATTAAACCTTTAGCAACTTCAAAACAATTTCAAACTGCCTTTAAACATAGATAAATATATAAATATACCACTCAATCAACCATTTCGATAAACATTTCATATCAGTAAATAAACACTATTCATATTCATTTATAATAATCAATAATTGAATTCATTTCACGGCTTCGATAAATACATTCATATATTCACCAACCTATATTCAAAAATTATATTCAATACCCATTTTCAATAACTAAATAAACATACGAAATAATAATCAATGCACTCAATGGAAACTTATAGATAAATTTTCCGCTATGCACTTTGATTAAAATTAACCAAAACACAATGACATAATGCCAAGTCAAAATGTAACACTATAATATTCACATCAATACAAATATTACTGGTTGGACTAGCTCCTTTTGTCCTTGTTACTCCAACCCTTTCATACTTAAAGGAAAAGAAATTAATGATATATTTAAGTAAACATATTGGTAAATTACAAATATGTCCCTTGATGATTACCCCTGTAATCATCTCTCTCTCTCACACACACACACTATTCCTTATTACAGGGAACAACCTAACACACCTAAGGGTAGGGAGTCTAAATCTCATCTATGGTCTTGAATTATGTCTCTAATCCATGATGTATTGTTCTAAACCTACTTTGATACCAAAATGAAATGCCCTACCTGTATACCCATAATATCCAAGAGTATTACAGAGTAGGATAAGGCATATGACAAGGCACGCGAGGCAATGCCTAGGGTAGGATACTACGTTTTGCGGATCCGGACTGGTGGTAACGGATAGCAGCTACTATCGCCCACCTCGGAACACACTCCCATAATCAAATCGAAGGTGGCCACCAAATCAATCACAAAGTAACAGATATGGTATCGAAGAAACATGACCGATCGGAGAAGCGATCTCACTTGGCCCGATGTGGCTCCTGTTTTAGTCATATCAAGCTTACCCGCGGTGTTCAGGCTGCATTCCTACTTTATACAGACATTCGCCAAACCATCATACTTCGTTCTGGATTCTCAACTACGTGCACAGTTGTTAAAGTGGTTTTCAGTTTTGGCAGAGAATATGACAATATCTGATCCCGGTCTCTTTAACAATCAAATGCTTATTTCATACCGTGGTCATTTTCATATCAAACAGTTATCAAAGTATTCGCATTTAAATCCATTAAATCTAAATCATAACAGTTCCAACTTAAACAGTTTGAATATTGAAAGTAGTATATATATATTGGAATAGTTATACATTAAAAATAGTTTATATTTTAAAAATAAGTTATGTAACGACCTAGAATTTTGAACGAATTAAATTTAGAATATTTAATTTATTTTAAATATTTGAACGACGATTTAATTTGAATCCCCAATATAACTTTGAAATTGGCGATTAAATTATAAAATTTAATCTGCTGAATGTTGAATAAAAATTTAAATCTTCAATTTAAAGCTGAAGAAAAATATTTCAAAAGCTTTTAAAATTTATATTGATAACACTGAAGATAATAGAAACTTTCAGAAGTGAATTAGAAACTGTTCGGTTCAGTTTTGAATTTTATCGTTCAAATTGAATTTAAAAATAGCCGTTCGAGGCTCAGTCTCGGAATTGGACGAAACCAGTTCCATTGGGTCCGTAATATTGAATTATTACCGGATTTCAAATTTCGTATTGATTGGAATTGTTATGTGAGCACACGACACATAAACGCGTTGAATTTAAACCGAAATCAATTTAAATTTAAAATTTGTCAACACACACGTTCTTCCCTTACCTCACGCCTACAATCACGGGTACGAGATCGTGCAACCCATCGTGCCAACCATTCCCTTCGTTTTCAAATGCGTCTTCTCCATTCCCTCCTCAGTTTTAAATCCAACAAAAGAAAAAAAAAATTAAAAATGGCCGCGAGTTTCATTTCGAACCCCCCTCTCGTTCCAAAGCAAATCAAACCGCTTCCCCCTTTCACTTTCGAAATCAAATCAGAATAAAGCTTAAATCAAAATCGTTTCCTCCAGTTTTTATTCTCGAGAACGAAGGCAGCGACGCCTTAGGTTGGAACGCGAGCAGAGATTCGCGATGGGAGTCGAGCTCAATTAGGGTTTGCGTGCTTTGTTGGATGAAGGCGATGGGGTCGGCGATGTCGTTTCGAGCGCCTGGGGTCTTCGAGTGATCGGAAATCGATCAGGGTTGGCTGTGGGGATTTAACTTCGATTGGTTGGGAATCGTATTCGAGTTCGTGAACGTGAAGCGCATCTGGACACGCGACTTCGTGATGGCGACGTGGGGCTAAGTTGGCGATCGCGATTCAAAGCGTCGCTGCTGAAGGGGCGATTTCGTGCACACGTGGTAGTGCTTGAGTGTCTCGAGTTCGACCTGGAGTAGATGGTCAGGCGATTGTAGCAGCGAGGCTCACGACCTGTTGCGTGGATGATGTCGGAACAGTGGGAATTGGGTTCGTCGGAGGGATGTGATCTGGAATTGGTATGACTTTCTGTTTTTATGTCTAATTCATTCGAGTTGAACAATTTTTAGAGCAGTGAAGTGAACATAGTTTATTTTATAAAAGCAAATATAAAATTTATAAAAAAGTCAGGTTTGAAATTATATATATATATATATATATATATAAGAATTTTAAATGTGTTAAAATTTTGAGAAGTTAGATTGTTATCTATACAAATTTTTTTTCTTCTTATAAGTATATGTATATAAGATTTTAAAAACAGATATACAGCTTATTTTAAATCAAAATGAATATTCCAGTGCGTGTTTGAAATATATATATGTATAAATAGTTTGAAGAAATGTAAAGAAGAAAATTTAATTTTTAAACTAAAAACCTAAGTTAAACAAATTTGTTAAGGAGAATTAGTTTGAAATGAGATTATTGAATCATTAAAATTACAAAATGGAAATTAGTTATTCGATTTTTCCGAATATTAATAAAGTGTATGAATTATTTATACAAGGTTAAGAATCAAGAAATGGAGAAAATGGAAAATGGATGGCAAATTTAAAAGCTAAGGTGAGATCTTCTCACTCAGATTTATGATTGAATTGCAGTTATTGATTGATTTGTTTGAATGTGCTATTAGATATGATAGGATATATCTATATATATAGCAGTATATACATATTGGCATATGTATATATTGGATTGATTGATTCCCGCCTCGTATAGCGGATGAGACCCTATTGCGCCGTTAGTAAGCGGATTTTTATAAAAACCCATATACCGCGATATTCCACCTCGAAGTGGAATGGTATTGTGCTAACGTCTTTGGATGCAGGGAAACAGGTTAGAGGGATCCAACTGGATTCCTCAACTGTATTTATTTATTTACAGATGTTGATATATATTCTGTCATCATATGATGATATATGATGTTTGATGTTGTGATGGACTAATTGATGCGTTGCATCATCGGATTCAGTTTTGAAGTTTAAAAATAACATCTTTTACTTTAAAAGGGTTTTTAAAGTGATTTGTTGGAATAGACGTTTTATTTAATTTGTGAGTTGATTTATTTTCAAATAAATAAACGCCTAAAAATTTATAATTATAAAATGTGAAGCTATGAAATTTTATAATTATAAAATGTGAAGATATGAAATTTATAGATTGATAAATTATGAAGTTATAAAATGTGAATGAAATTGTGGAATAAAAGATTTATAAGAAAATCTACTTATAAATTTGATTTTTTGCCCTTAGATGGAATATAAATAGAACTTGCTGATAAAATGATTTTTGAAGCTGAAATTGTTATAAAGCGTAAAAGAAATTTATAAAAATTGTTTTATAAATCTAAAATCACTCAATTTTGATAAATGAATTATGGAAGGTTATCTAAGAGAGTTTATAAAGCAAGTTATTATAAGAGAGAAATAGAATTTATAAACATTATTTTATAAATTCGAAATCAATTGAAATTGATAAATTAAATATAGAAGATTATTTAAAGAAGATATATTTGCGTTTTTGGATAGCGAATTTTTATTTGAAATAAATGTGTAGTAAAGTTTGAAATTTGGTTAAGTGAAATATATTCACGATTTTGGACAGTGAATATATTTTTGAAGTAAAATGGATATGGTTTTGGGAAAGCGATATTATAAAAATGAAGTAACTGTTTTAAAAGATGTTTTAAAACGTGTTAAGTATCGAATACATAGATTTCAACATTCATTGTTGAAATAGACGTTTTCGAGAAAAATAAGGAAATGGTAGACTATAACACTGTTGTTATAGTAAATGATTTCCGAAAGGAAATATTTTTATGTAGTATTGGGATTTATATATCTATTTTAATTTCGAATCCCTATACTAGTGATTTTGAGTCGTCGTAACGATGTTTTACGCAACATTCGTTTTTGACTCAAATAGATGTTAAAATTTATGATTTCCTTAAAGAATGAATATATACTTAATATTGATTTAAGTATATCGAATATTTTCAAATGTTGAAAATAAATAGATTTGTGAAATACTTATTTTTAAATAAGTATGGAAATGCTTTTCCAATATGAAATGAACGTTTTGAGAATTTATCTTTGTAAAGATAAATTGAATTTGAATATTGAAAACGATTTGAAAATCGTATATCAGTAGATATTTTGAAATATAAATTCACTATGGAATTTATAAAAGGGAGACTGTTTAAAAATAAATATCGATTTATTTTTGAAGTGTGGAAATTTTATATCTAGTAAAGATATTTTTGAAGATGAAAAATTTGGAAAATTATTTGGAATCTGATGATGTTGCGCATCTTTATTGATAGTTAAATAACCGACTATCAATAATTACCTTGAATGATATTTGTTGTGAATTGGATGAATTTGAATGCCACACTTATTTTTGAATAAGCGCTCACTATTCGGGTTAGCCGGGAAAGGACCATGGGGTCGTATAACCCATTCCGAATATGTGATACGTCGTTATGAATTGCATTCGAAGACCGGTGTTGAAGACCGGATATTTTTGAAAACGGAAGGATTACCGTCGAGTTACTCTACATCGGCTGATCTCCGGTTTAGAGGTTTTATCACCCTTAGTGACGGGAAGTCCGGACGTGATTAGAAAATTATCCGGATATGCAAGGGCTTCGTGAGAAGTGCCTTCGGTTCTGTTCAATCCCGGAACAGACTTGTATGGATTGTGTGTCTGACGTTACAATTTGAGATATAAAGCTGATTTCTTTCAAATACATTTCTGTTGGTGGCGGAGAATTTATTCTCTTAGCTTAACACCCTTCTCTGAGACGTACGAGCTCAGAGGTTATGTAGTTGAAATTTATCAGCGATATATCCCAATTTGGTAACGTGGCATACTGAGTGTTGCTGTGAAATGATCAGTGTTTGATCATTTGTGATATGATCATTTGTTTGATCTTATATCTTTGTGATCATAGGTTGATCATTTTTGTTTGACCCGAAGCAGGGCTTTTTGAGAAAGCGTAGCTTTGTGGACGAGACTTCGTCGAGCCTCACACCCCGGAAATGGTCGAAACAGGAAGGATGCGGCAAGGTTCTAGGGAGTAGCGCCCCTTAGTGTATGTCATTCCTTCTGGATAAAGGTGGTATCATGGTATGGAGCCCAGATACTTAACCTCTGTGGTTGCTGCAAAAAAATTTATTTCTTTGTGGTTGTTGGAAATCGGGGATCCTCGGGAAGATCGGTGACGATCGGGGGATGGCATACACGTGTCAGTAGTTACCTATTTTTGCAGAGGTAACCCGGCCTTGTGTTGGCAGAGATCCGGTTAGGTTCTCGGGTCGTCTATTCCAGGGACGTACCCATCGTGGATAGGAAGTTCCTTAGCCTGGCCATTTGTTGGAAATCCAAAGAAACAATACGAGCCTTTACGATTTCAATTGTATAACCTGTCTCCTCAGGAGGCAGCTATAGCAGGCATAATATAATGGTACCTATGCTGGCTAAGATTTATATTATACTTTCGAAATGTTTTCCACTATGCACTAATAATAATATCAAAAAGGATTTGATTTTTTTGCGTAGTAAGCATCTTTGACTATCATAAGAAGAAATCTCCTCCAAGTCTGCGTTTGCATTGTGTGTGTGGTGGGAGGTCTTATGGTAGTTTCATTTTCCAAAAGCATTGCGAATTGACATTAAAGTTTTCCTGTTGTTTGTTTTAAAGAATAACTGTTTTACGATCTCACACCAGTCACCATGACTGACTCGGAGTTTATTGTTCCCTTCTAAACTCTGGGTGCCCACCAATTTCCACACGGGCAGCCTAGAGTTATGTTATCAGGATATTCTGGATATTCTGGGGCTTTGGAAGCAAGCTGGATGACGAGACGTAGTATTTGTATCTGATAGTATTTATTCCGCTGTGTATTCTGTATGAGGACAAGTTTATATAACTGTCCATTGTTGTATATTGACTCTGATTGATGTATGTATAAACTGATATAGTTCTTTGTTTTAAAAGACTAGAAATTATCTATTGTATATTGTTCCGCTGCGATATGTGAGATTCTGATATTGTTTCTGATTCTGATGTTGTTCTGTAGTTCTTCTTTCTTCTCTTCCCTCTTCTTTTCTTCTTCTTCTTCCTTTTTCTTCTATTTAAAACCCTCACTATTGGAGTTTTCCGGCACTCGATTTCTCGGCAGTCGATAAAGTGAGTATCGATGTCGAATTTTCGAAGTCGAAAATTTCGGTATGTGACAAGTTATAGATTAAAATAGTTGATATATTAAAAATAGTTGATATATTAAAATATATATATTTAAAATTGTTTATAAATTTAAAATAATATATATTAAAAATAGTTTATATATTTAAAAGAGCTTATATCGAAAATAGTTTTAATTAGAATTGTTTCTTCCAATTTCACAAATCAATTCAAATCAACCTTAGTCCCAAAATTCAATTTAAATCAATCTTAGTTCAACAATTTCAATTAAAAAGTTAAAGGTTCAATTAAAATTCTCATTAAAACCATTTTTAATTTATAACGATTTCGAATCTAGGTTTGAACTACAAATTTAAACCACTTCCAATTCAATAGGTTTCAAAGTTTAAATATTCAAATAATTTATAATAACTCAATTTGATAAATTTCATTTATATTTCAAAATTCAATTTTAATTTTATTTAAATTTGGAAATATTCACTTAATCATTTTTAACAACATTTAAATAAAATCTCAAATTACAAATTTAAATCGATAATAAATATTCAATTTCAATTTTATTTAAATTTGAAAATATTCATTTAATCACCTTTAATCAAAATCTAGTTATCAAGTTATAAAATCAAATCTTTAAAATCTCAAAATAAATAAGTTTCAAATCAATTTTTATTTAAATACAATTCTTAAACAAATTAAATTACAAATCAATTTCAATTTATCTTTCCAACCTTAATTTATTTAAAGTTATTACAAAATCTAATTTTAAAATATTAATATAGTTTTAAATAAATACTTAAACATATTAAATATATGCTTATTAAATTTAAATTTTATTAAATTTTATTATTAAATTTTATTAAATTAAATCTTATTATTAACTTTATATATATTAAATCTTATAAGTAAAATCTTAAAATTTACATTTTCAGAACTTAACTTATAAATTTAAAATTTCGAAATATATACTCTAAAAATCTAAATTATTCACACATATTAAAAAAAAATTTATATTATATCTAAAAATCAAAACACATATTTTCTTTTCTCAAAATTTTGGAAATCATTTAAAATTAGACCAATGGTGTCCATATATAATCTCTATCCTATGGTCAAGTGATACAGATATTTATCATTTAAATTCGCAATAATTTAATTTTACCGGTATATATCATTTCAACCCGTAATCCCAAAATTCAAATCAGTAAAATCGCTTTGGTTTATCATTTCAACTCATAACGATTTTCCCCTAATATATAAGATTGTTCGGATATGTATCATTTCAACCCATAGTGTATTCCTAAACTAACAGGGAACTTGCAGTGTGAGAAAAATAGAATAAAATAGCATAACATATCAATTATAAGCATATATAATCATTAAAAATTTAAATTTAATATATATCATAATAGGTTATGGTGTCATATGTCAATTAACAGTGGTTAACGGTTTTCTTAACATATTATATTCAATAATTAAATAACTAACAATTCAAGTTTAACGACATATTCCAGTCGTCATTTCATGTGAATTTAATTTACTAAGCATATGAATGTTAATCGTGAGTGATCGCTCACCTTTCGATGCTAAAGAACAATGACAGCGAAGAAAGTGACACGGACACGCACACGGATATGCAACAAAAATTGCTGCAATAAATTTCGGATAGACTTGACGAGCAAAATAAGATGCTGCGACAAAATGTGGGGCTGAAGCTAGGTGCTGCGAAACTGGAGTATTGTCGAGCAAGCGGAACAGGGTGATCTCAAATATATATAACCATATGTGTGTGTGTATATATATATATTAAATGCTAAAGGAGGAGAAAGGCTAGATGCTTGCTGGAATTTTGCCTGAGTGCAGGGTTTGGTTGCTATAGGTGGAAGGGGTTTGCTCGGCTAGGGGATAAGGCGGATGACAAGTGGATCGGTAGAGGGGCTATTACAGGCTGGGGCGAGTTTGGTACGGCTTCGGTTTGGTTCGGGCTGTGCGTTGGGGTTTTTGTGTTGAAGTTGCTGTGGGGTGTATGGCGGGACTGGAGCAAGGCGAAGCATGGTCGGAGAGGGAAGGCACTAAACTGGCGGGGTGGCTGCATGCTTTGTCGGAGAGTAGCTGGTGTGGCGGAAGGCTTGGAGATGGCGGGCTGTGGTGGGAAGATGGGAAGGCTCGATGTGGTGGCAGTGAACAACATATAAGGTGGAGGGTTTGCATGTGGGCACTACTGCGGTCAAGGGGAAAGGGAAAGGTTGTAGACAGAGATGGTGGTTTACGAGCTGCTGTTCGGTTGAAGATGGCGTTTAGGGCTTTGGGATGGTGGAAAAAGGACGTGAGGCTGGAAAAGCAAGGTTGGAGGAAAGATGGCGGAGGGTTTGGGCAGTGGTAGGCGAGGGGGACAAGCTGTCGCGGCTGTGCTTTGGGGTTTGGAGGGTGTTCTGATTGATGGGAGTGAGGGGGGAGGCCGCTGGGTTCAGAGCAAGGTGATGGGGGTAGGGGAACAATTTGATCGGCTTCAGTCCAAAATATATGCTTTTCAGGTGAATACATAAGCAAACATTATATTTCTTTTTTGTAAGTAAGAATGACTGAACAAACAAACTAAAGAGAAGAGAAAATGAGAAAGCCGGAACGAACCAGGATATATAAATTAACAGTGGGAATAAGGAAAGTCAAAAGTTGAATAGCTGGGAATATTAATAACAAGTGGCTATTTGCTTTACCAGAGGACAAACGAAAGAACAAAGAAAGCCCAAAAGATTCAAATGCGGAACAAATACGGCTAATCGTTTCGCAGATTTCGCCATGTACCGGACGTTGAAATATACAAATGAATATACTACGGAGATCAGTGCGATGAGACGAACAAGATGGTATACAGATATACGATACGACCAAACTATCAAAACTCGATATTCGCTGCCAAAACTACTGCTAAAATGCCGAAAATAATATAAATGGAGCTAGAGCAGTCCAAATTTGGCGAAACGAATTATAACGTCTCACTCAGAAAATGATTTACATTTTTCTTATATAAAAATATTCAGATTTCAAAATTATTTAATTTTCATCAAATTAACTGACTTTAAATTTAAAATTGAAATTTCACAACTGAACAAACTTACATATTTTCTGATGAAAATTTGACACTTGCTATGTTTAAATAGACGTATTCCAAATATCAAATTTTCATTGCTAAACTTTATTGTTTATTTCCATGAATAATTTTAGTTAATTACATTATTTAAATCGCTAAAATTTCTGGGTCGTTACACTCTCTCCCCCACTCAAAAATTTTCATCCCCAAAAAGGAACAAGATAGGATAATAGAAGCAGCAGAAAGGAAAGATAGATTCGAAATACATAGTACCAGCTACAACAATTAATTCAAAACTATATAAATTTCATTTTCGAGTGTTAACATTATACATCTCATTATTTATTAACATCTATTTATTATAATCATTCTAATTAACTCACTTTCAATTAATTTACATTCATATCCAATTTATTTGCATTCACTTTATTTACTTTGATTAACATTTACTTATATAGCATTCTCTTTTTATTATTCAATTTATTTCACTTAACATACCTTGCAACATAGATTATTTATTGCAACCACTCCATTTTTTATTTATAAATTCATTTTCTTGGACATCTTATTACTTACATTTATATTGTATACTGTTCAATTACATTCAAACTTTTTTTTCCAGGTAAGTTTTATTAATGTTTCTTAATGTAATTGAGTACTATACAAATTTACTTTTTATTTACAACATTCTATTAAGCAAAATTTAGTTTGTACATTTTATTACCTAAGTTTCTCTTGTATAACCTTCAATTACATATTCACATTACATATTCACATTACATTTTAACCTTTTTGAATATTTCAGGTAAGTTATATATGTTTTAAAATGCAATTGAGTATTATACAAATTAATTTTATCCTAGTTCAACTGTTTCAAGTTGTTTCAATTTCATTTCTCATTTTAGACATTCCAATTATTCAATTTTTTTTGCTTCATTTCAATAATTGAAAACCATCGCTTAACATAAAGCTTAAGAGTTAAATTTATGGTTTCACTTCAAACCATTTGATAAATATATACATATATATATTTTGTATATTAAATCATACTCAAGAAATTCAAATAAAATCCTATTTTCCAAAACAAAAGTGTAGCAAAGCTACTAAGTGGTCTCCTCACTTTGAGACTCGAAAATGAATGTCGATAATGCTGCAGTCATCATCGAAATTATTTTCCTACGACAAAAGAGGAGAGTACTGACTTACTTCTTTTAAAATTCTTTGGAAACAAATTCCATTCGAAAATACTTTCAAATAATATATTTTTTAAAACTTTGAAAACCACATTTTGAAAAGCACCAGAAATTAAACTCTCAATTCCATAATTTAAATTCATTTCATTTGCAAATCAGATTTATAAACCATGTTTTAAAAATTTCAACTCCTTATAACATACAACAATAGTAAATGGTTTAGGAATGTTGACAAAATAATAAATGATAATCTAGTACTATCATTTCTAACAAACAATTCATTTAACTATCTAATTTCAGAAAATTATACTTTTATATATAAAATATAATCATAAATAAAAATTATTTCATTTATCAATTTCGAAAACAATATTATGTCAGTTTGCTCTGTTCAAGTGTTTTGGAATTCCTATCGATAGCGTTAGCTAGACGAATCGATCGAAACCCAAAATTCAAACTTAACAACTCAAACAACACAATATAAAACATATTATCTAAATTACAAATACGCTCCCTCATAGGATGATTCAAGAATGGATTTTAGAACAAGGATAGAGATTCAAATTTAGAGGGACCCTAATCAAAGAGAATTCTAACTAAGAAGATAGGTTCAAAAAGAAGATAACATAATTAAATTACAAAAGAGGAAAGATGGATAGACTTATATTAATCGCGGCGACCTTAACCGGGTCAACCGTGACTCCATTTTCAGAAACAATGTGCCCAAGGAATCAGACTTCATCCCTCCAGAAATGGCATTTAGAAGATTTGGCTTCCAACTGATGACTCCTAAGAGTTTCCAGCACATAGCCCAATGTGACTCATGTTCCTTCTCAGACTTAGAAAAGACGAGAATATCTTCAACGAAAACAGGACAAACTTGTTGAAAACATCACGAAAAACACGATTCATGAGATCAATGAAGAAGGCAGGAGCGTTGGTTAATCCAAAGGGCATGACTAACCATTCATAGAAACTATTCGTCTGGGAGGAAGGACAACAGGTCGATCTTTAGGAGTAAGATCGATGCGGAATTCAATTTCCCGCTTGGGAGGAAGAGAAGTGACTTCACCAAAGACATCCGGAAATAGTTGGACAACATGGGTGGAGTCAAGATCACTAAGATGAACATCTAGCAAAATGATAAGACTGCTTGCATAATCCCGAGGCATTCGACATTCGATCACAAAGAATTACCCTAGTCGTCTACTGGAGAAACGGTTCGGCTTTGCAAGAAATAACAGCATCATAACGCTTTAACCCATCACCTCCAAGCAGGATATCAAATGCATCAAAACCAAGGACATAGAAATCTCCGATGAATCGACGCCTGTTGTAAAGGAGTTTCACCCCTTTACAAATCATACTAAGGTTTGCGGGACCGCCGATGGGATTAGTCACACCCAAGGATGAAGTTGCCAATTGAGGTTGCAAGATGTGCTTAAATTTATTACAGAGATCAACAAAAATAAAGCTATGGGATGCTCCAGTATAAAAAAAACACAAACATGAAAAGACAAGAATGGATTTTGGAACAAAGGTAAAGTTAAAATTTAAAAGAAATCCAAATCAAAGAGGATCCTAACAAAGAATTTCAAGCTCGAACGAAGATTTCTATGATTAATTCTACTCATTCTAAGGTATTACTACCATATCTCTAATGAGTTTTTACTCCATATGCTAATTTTTGCCTAAACTAGAGCTCTGATAACACTTGTAACGACCAGCCATTTTGAACCATTCAAATCGACAATCATCCACACATGTCGGACTTGAATTGCTCAAAACAACAGATTGTTAATTTATATTTGGCAAAACTTAGCATATACAGTAAATAAATCAATCACAGAATCACTGACACGGAGTAATACAACAATAAGCAGCGGAATAGATAAATAGTAGTCCATGAAGCTACTACATAAACATCAGAGTCTAAAGCAAATACAATAGAAATCCCAAATAAGAGGTCTCTAATACAAAACAATTGACAAGTCTGAACATAAACAAATGTAAACAACTGAAAGCTGAATGAATAAAAGATAGATCTCCAAGCAAAGCTCCAAGCTTCAAAGGCGAGTCTCAAATGTTGTGGCACTCAGGTAGACCTGAGCATAAAACAAACACAAAAAACTCGACTCAGGATTAACATTCTTATGCAAGTAAATCAACTCAAGTGAAATGTCCAAGTGAAATGCAACATAACTTAAAGGATCTTCGGGATTCCCATCCTTTAAGGATCCATGGAACAATCTACGTACATAGTATAATATGCTATATAGATAATGTTTATAGTAAAGTAAAATATTAAAATAGCGTTAAGGCATTACCCATATCCCCCTTAACACATTTTTACATAAATGTCGTAGTCTATACAGTACTGTAAACTCCACCAAACCGGTGGGCTATCGGGAGCACTCCATAGGTACGACACAAACCAAACTCGTAGTGCACGCGATAAGGCATATGACAAGGCACATGAGGCAATGCCCAGGGTAGGATACTACAGTTTAGCCGATCCGGACTGGTGGTAATGGATAGTAGCTACTACCGCCTACCTCGGAACACACTCCTATAATCATATCGAAGGTGGCCACCAGATCAATTACAAAGTAAAATATATGGTATCGAAGAACCATGTCTGATCGGAGAAGCGACCTCACTTGGCCCGACGTGGCTTCTGTTTTAGTCATATCAAGCTGACCCGTGGGGGTCAGTGCTATGTCCATACCTCATAAAGACGTTCGCCAAACCATCCTACTTCATTCTGGATTCTCCACCACGTGCACAGTTGTTAAAGTGGTTTTCGGTATTGGCAGAGAGTATGACAATAACCGATCTCGGTCTCTTTAACAATCAAACGCTTATTTCATACCGTGGTCATTTTCATATCAAACAGTTATCAAAGTATTCGCATTTAAATCCATTAAATCTAAATCATTACAGTTTTAACTTAAACAGTTTGAATATTGAAAGTAGTATATATATTGGAATAGTTATACATTAAAAATAGTTTATATTTTAAAAATAGGTTATAGATTAAAATAGTTTATATATTAAAATATATATTTAAAATTGTTTATAAATTTAAAATAATATATGTTAAAAATAGTTTATATATTTAAAAGAGCTTATATCGAAAATAGTTTCAAAATAGAATTGTTTCTTTCAATTTCACAAATCAATTCAAATCAACCTTAGTCCCAAAATTCAATTTAAATCAATCTCAGTTCAACAATTTCAATTAAAAGGTTAAAAGTTCAATTAAAATTCTCATTAAAACCATTGTTAATTTATATCGATTTTAAATCCAAGTTTGAACTACAAATTTGAACCACTTCCAATTGAATAGGTTTCAAAGTTTAAATATTCAAACTATTTACAATAACTCATTTTGATAAATTTAATTTATATTTCAAAATTCAACTTTTAATTTTATTTAAATTTGGAAATATTCACCTAATCATTTTTAATAACATTTAAATAAAATCTCAAATTACAAATTTAAATCCATATTAAATATTCAGTTTCAATTTTATTTAAATTTAAAAATATTCATTTAATCACCTTTAATTAAAATCCAGTTATCAAGTTATAAAATCAAATCTTTAAAATCTCAAAATAAATAAGTTTCAAATCAATTTTTATTTAGATACAATTCTTAAACAAATTAAATTACAAATCAATTTCAATTTATCTTTCCAACCTTAATTTATTTAAAGTTATTACAAAATCTATTTTTAAAATATTAATATAATTTTAAATAAATATTTAAACATATTATATATATACTAATTAGATTTAAATTTTATTATGGAAAGTCTTATTATTAACTTTATTTATAATAAATCTTATTATATATATTTAAAAATAATAAAACAATATGTAAAATCTTAAAATTTACATTTTCAAAACTTAACTTATAAATTTAAAATTTCCAAACATATACTTTAAAAATCTAAATTTTCACACATATTAAAATAAAACAAAATCTTTATATTATATTTAAAAATCAAAACACATATATTTTCTTTTCTCAAAATTTTGGAATTTAAAATTAGACCAACGGTGTCCGTATATAATTTTCTATCCTATGGTCAAGTGATACAGATATTTATCATTTCAATCCGCAATAATTTAATTTTACGGGTATATATTATTTCAACCCGTAATCCCAAAATTCAAATCAGTAAAATCGCTTGGGTTTATCATTTCAACCTATAACGATTTCCCCTTAATCTATAAGATCGTTCGGGTACATATCATTTCAACTCATAGGGAATTTCTAAACTAACAAGGAACATGCAGTGTGAGAACAATATAATAAAATAGCATAACATATCAATTACAAGCATATATAATCATTAACAATTTAAATTTAATATATATAATAACAGGTTATGGTGTCATATGTCAATTAACATCGGTTAACAGTTTTAAATATTAACATATCATATTCAACAATTAAATAACTAACAATTCAAGTTTGACAACATATTTCGATCGTCATTTCATGTGAATTTAATTTACTAAGCATATGAATGTTAATCGTGAGTGATCACTCACCTTTCGAGGCTAGAGAACAAGGACAGCAAAGAAAGTGACACGGACACGCACACGGATATGCAACAAAAATTGCTGCAACAAATTCCGGACAACGGAGATAGACTGGACGAGCGAAATAAGACGCTACGACAAAATGCAGGGCTGGAGCTAGGTGCTGCGAAGCTGGAGTATTGTCGAGCAAGCAGAACAGGGTGGTCTCAAATAAATAAATAAATAAATATATATATATATAACCATATATATATATATATATTTATAAATGATAAAGGAGGATAAAGGCTAGATGCTTGTTGGAGTTCGGCTTGAGTGCAGGGTTTGGCTGCTTGGATGCTGTTATAGGTGGAAGGGGTTTGCTTGGCTAGGGAATAAGGCAGATGACAAGTGGATCGGTGGAGGGGCTATCACAAGCTAGGGCGAGTTTGGCCTGGCTTGGCTTGGGTTTGGTTCGGGCTCTGCGTTCGAGTTTTTGTGCTGAAGCTGGTGTGGGGTGTATGATGGGACTGGAGTAAGGCGAAGCATGGTCGGAGAGGGAAGGCACTAAACTGGTGGGCTAGCTGCGTGCTTTATCAGAGGGTAGCTGGTGTGGCAAGAGGCTTGGAGATGGCATGGAAAGGTAGGAAGGCTTGGTGTGGTGGCAGTGGATTGCGTATAAGGTGGAGGGTTTGCCTGTGGGCACTGCTGCGGTCAGGGGGAAATGGAAAGGTTGCAGACTGAGATGCAGGCTTGCAAGCTGCTGTTCGGTTGACTGTGGTGTTTAGGGCTGTGGGATGGTGGAAAAGGGATGTGAGGCCGGAAAAGCAAGGTTGGAGGAAAGACGGCGGAGGGTCTGGGCAGTGGTAGGCGAGGGGGACAGGCTGTCGTGGCTGTGCGTTGGGGTCTGGAGGGTGTTCTGGTTGATGGGAGTGAGGGCAGAGGCCGCTGGATTCGGAGCAAGGTGATGGGGGTAGGGGAATGATCTGATAGACTTCAG
Source organism: Allium fistulosum (assembly GCA_030737815.1). Classification (NCBI taxonomy): domain Eukaryota; kingdom Viridiplantae; phylum Streptophyta; class Magnoliopsida; order Asparagales; family Amaryllidaceae; genus Allium; species Allium fistulosum. The sequence continues at coordinate 281,400,299 of CM060904.1, read as the reverse complement.
TCCAATATATATGCTTCTCAAGTGAATACATAAGCAAACTTTATATTTCTTTTTTTAAAGTAAGAATGATAGAACAAACAAACAAAAGAGGAGAGAAAATGAGAAAGCAGGAACGAACCAGGATATATAAATTAACAGTGGGAATAAGGAAAGTCAAAAGTTGAATAGCTGGGAATATTAATAACAAGTGGCTATTTGCTTTACCAGAGGACAAACGAAAGAACACAGAAAGCCCAAAAGATTCAAATGCGGAACCGATACGGCTAATCGTTTCGCAGATTTCGCCATGTACCAGATGCCAAAATACACAAATGAATATACTGCGGAGATCAGTGCGATGAGATGAATAAGATGGTATACAGATATGAGCGATACGACCAAACTATCAAAACTCAATATTCGCTGCCAAAACTGCTGCTAAAATGCCGAAAATAATATAAACAGAGCTAGAGCAGTCCAAATTTGGCGAAACGAATTATAACGTCTCACTCAGAAAATGATTTAGTTTTTTCTTATATAAAAATATTCAAATTTCAAAAATATTTAATTTTCATTAAATTAACTGATTTTAAATTTGAAATTGAAATTTCATAACTGAACAAACTTACATATTTTCTGATGAAAATCCGACACTTGCTACGTTTAAATAGACGTATTCCAAATATCAAATTTTCATTGCTAAATTTTATTATTTATTTCCATGAAGAATTTTAGTTAATTACGTTATTTAAATCGTTAAAATTTCTGGGTCGTTACACATACATATCCAGAAATCACCATCAAATCCAAAAATATCAACAAATGAGATATCACCAAGTATAATCAAGCTAGCATGTAGCATTGCCCAAATATATCTCTTAATCTCGATAAAACATGATCATCAATGTGTGTGTGTGTATCATTACAAGAAAATGGGGTCTTTCCCTACCAATTGTAAGTGTAGGTTAAACTAGCCTAATGGTGGGTAATATGTTTTAGCTACCAATATTGAATTGGTAGACACTGGTAGGTAAAGGTTAGCGGAAAAAGAGTCTTTACCTACACTTATTAATGCTGGTAGGTAAAAGAATCCGTGGACCCCACTAAATTGTGAATCAAATGATGAGTCATCGGCAGTGTTTGATGATGTGTCATCCTACGTGGCTGCATACATGGTTGCCACAGTAGCATATACATAGCATACATCAGTGCCGCCACTTGGGCATCTTGTTGTTGGTCCATGTATCAAACAATAATTTGTCCACATATCATCATTTGATTAGTACATATGGCTTCATTTTTCTTAGGTCACGTGGCATCATTTGATTAGTCCACGTGGAATTATCTGATTTTCCACGTGGCATCATTTTATTGGTCTACATTGCATAATACTATTGGACCATGTGGCATTTTTTTATTAGCCCACATGGCATCATTTTATTGGTCTATTACACAATTCATATTTTGGTCAAATTTAATGGTTATGTGTAGCTAAAAGAAAATAACAGTTATTTATAAATGTTCTATATTAGAAATAAAATAGGAAAAAACATACATTATTATTATCTACAAAACTAATATATCAAACAACCCAAATAACCAAATCAAAGCAGTTGTAGTCATTATGATATTCAATCAAATGTATATGTAGTGTACATAAAACTCGCACTTATATATGTACAAACAACTGATGCCCGTGTATATATAATTTGCAGAAAATAACTTGAAAAAATTAGATGTCTCTTCTACACAATGGACATGAAGCATGCCTGATGAGCCAACTATCGATACACTGCACGTGAAAAACATGTTTACATTAGTAGACTCCTCGTGCTTTCTTCGATTTCAAAATCATGCCAAAAAATGAATACTTCGTTAATCATCAACTAATAATTAGGCTTAATATATCAAGAAAATATTTTACAATAGAAGTTGTAACAACCTTGGTTTGGAGATTACCTGTATATATTAAATTATGACGGTGGTTATAATTTAATATTGTAAATTAAAATAAAATTGGAAATTTTAATTGTTTATTTGGAATAAACAATGAATTTTGGAAATAAAATGAGAAAAATAAAGTTTGGAACTTTATTTTATTTATTTGGGTTAATAATGATTAGAAAATGGGTTTTATTTGGAGAAAATGCAATAATTGTATTAAATATTGCCAATTACTTCTTTTAATAATTTTTAAAAGAAGTATGAGATTTTTAAAGGTTGTTTATTTAAATTCAAAGATCGAAATTAGTTTAAAAATGAGTTTAATTATAAATTTGAGTTTAAAATGGTTTGTAATATTTTTCCAAGTAATAAAATAATTTTTATGGAATTTTAAAAGTTAAAAATGTAGACTTTTGCATTTAATTGTGGAAATAGTGCATTTTTGTAAAATAAAGGATTTAATAACAAAAATGTTTTAAAAATATATTTATCTTTTTATATGGTGGAAAATGATTTATTTTATAAGTGTGTAAGTTTACAATTTTATTTGTGTGAAAATTTGAAAGAAAGTGGCATTTATTAATTACATATGGGTATATATATATATATATATATATGTATGTATGTATGTATGTATGTATGTATATGTATGTATGCATTTTAGTTTAAGTATGAATTAAAACTTAGAATTATTGATTTCTTTTATTCATTTTGGGTCCAAGGCCCATTATAGTCTTAACCAGGTGAGAAAAGAAGAAACTTAGTTACCTGTACGTTCATAACTCAGCTCCTCTTCTTCTTTCTTCCTTGAAACAAAAACAGTAAAAAGAAAACACCCCTTCTTCTTTCAAATTCAAATTTTAAGCCAATTTTCTTTAATTCAAGCTGAAACTTCTTCAAATTATAGTAAATTGAAAGGTAATCAAACTCCAAACTTATTAATTTCATCAATTACTACTTGAGAGATGGGTTTTTCTAATTTACTATAAAACTTCTTCTTGCATGCACTGTTTTTGAGTTCTAAAGGTTAATTGAAGCTTCTTCCTTCTCAAAGCTTGCCTATTTCAACACAAATTCGAGTTTATATTTTCTCTACAGCAAGGTGAGTTCAATAAATTCACATATCTAGCAAAACAAAAGTTGCAATTGCTTGAAACTATGCAAAATAAGTCAGTGCAATCGTTTATCTGTTCATAGTTTTCTTCTGTTTGAATCTGATTTTTGTTGCTTCTTTGAATGATTGTAACATTTGATCCCGACAACGAAATGCTGCCAAATTTCTTGCATTTGATAGCTTGCATGTTGAACTTCGTCTGTGCAAATTTTGGTTGAAAAATATTATCATTTGGATGTTCAAAACAGTGGTAGAAAATCAATTCAAACCCAGATTTTTGCCTGTACACGTTTTGTTTTTTGAGTTGATGCAAACATGGCCTGAGTCCATGTTTGAGATAGCATATCTCTTTCATTTCTTGCTGGAATTTATCGATTCTTTTTTTACTTGAAAGATAAAGTTTTCTACTATATGTGTACTAGTTGTCAGCTCAATATGAGGTCGATTGGTCCTCTGTTTTAGGCCTGTAAGTTGAACCCAAGACGGTTTTCAGGCCTGGGCACATTTGTTTTTGAACTGTTGCAAACATGGCCTGAGTCCATGTTTGGGACAGCGTAACTTTTTCATTTCCAGTCGGAATTCATTGATTTCCTTTTTTTTGAAAGCTGAAGTTATCTACTATGTGCATACCAATTTTCAGTTCAATCAGAGATGGTTTGGCCACCTGTTCCATGTCTGTAAGTTGAACCCGAGAGGGTTTTAGACCTGGGCAGAATTCAACATGGTATGAGTCCATGTTTGAGATTCCATATCTTTAGCATTTCATATCTGAATTCAATAAATCTTTTTCCAATTCATAGATAAATTGTTATACTTTATGTGTATCAAATTTTAGACCATTTTGACGTCACTAAGACTTTCAAATTATGTCCGAAAGTTAAACTCGGAGAAGATTTCAGACATGGTATTGTTTTGCCTTTGCATTTATGTTCTTTTTCCATCCGACTTTTGACTTTTACTTCATGTTTTTGTGATATTTCTAAAATGTTTTGAGGGCTATGATGCTTATCAATAGCTTGGACAAGTTTTGAGGAATTTGAAATTCAATTTTTGAATTGTTTTGAATTAAATTTGAATTTAAATTCAAATATCGGTTTGCGTGAGTTTCTTTGTTTTTATTTGTTTTCGAGCACGGATTTTTCCAAACTTCTTTGAAATAAATTTTAAAATTAATGAGCATTTAAATTATTATTATATGATATTTTAAAGTATTTTCAAATATAAAATCTATTTATCCTCTATAATAAGGGAATTTTCAAATACGGTTTTCGAAAGTGATTCGAAAATTGGTTTTAAAAGCTTGTTTTCTCAAGTAAATTATTTTAAATATAAATTACACATTTTTGCACTATTCGAGTGAATGAGAAGGAGAATTAAACAGTTTGGTAAAACACGTGGTATGGGACACGTGCGTTTATCTTATCGGTTAATTCCCAACTTGTCAGTTTGATCGTTTTGACCTTCGGGTCGAGTTTACCGATGAGATGAGGTAAAAAATTTACTGCTTTGTGTGTGGAATTTACTAGCGGTTAGTAAACCATTTAGTGCGAACGTGTGGTATGGGACACACGTTAACACTGTTCGGGTTCCTACCCGAGAGTTTATGATACATTTGTCTAAGAAACGTATTTGCCAGTACTGGACCTTCGGGTCATTTGTCCTTCAGGATGTTTATCTAAGAGACGTTTTCCATTACGATGTATTTGTCCTTCGGGATGTTGTCCTTCAGGATGTTTGTCTAAGAGATGTATTTATTTGTCCTTCGGGGGCGTTTGTCTAAGAGGCGTGACACTTTATTTTGAGAGAACAGTACTTGGCGGGCTTTGGCCATAAGCACGTGTTATATCTTTGAGATGATTTCATTGATTTCCTTGTGATTTTCCGAGTGTATCGCCTTTTTACTGTGACGACCGCCCACGACCCCTGCTCTTAAACTTAGAGATAGTGCGCTGCAAAGTGTGCCAGGCAGCCATGGACGATTGTCAGGGTAAATTAAAACAACAAGATCTATCGTATTACTCACAGCGCATGGATAAAATACAATAGAACATATGTATAGGGAAGCTTTAAAAAAAACAAAATGACATCATATAAAACTTCATAATAGTTGAATACAAGCATCAGGATAGTCAATACAACAAGCCTCACTACATCACTCAGAGATTACAAAGCAGCGGAACATCCAGTACATATAGTAAGAAATAATATGCAATACACCAGCTCGTCTTCGATATCAGCACCGTGAAAAGCTAGAACAGCACCTGTCACCTGCTACCTAGTCTGCCCGTCCCAAAATGGACGAACAGCCCAAGGCAATAAGAATTAAAACATAAAGCCTTGAGTCAGACAACAGTCTTAGTGAGCAGTAAATTAACAATCAACATACCAAAAGAGCATAAAGGAAAAGGAATAGGAATACAACCCTCCCACTCCAACCTCATTCTACAGTGATAGCCCCCAGACACACACTAAGCAGAAGCAAACATAGCAGAGCATACAATTTAAAGTAAAGTAATTATCACTCGAGTCAAGGGCGATGTTTTCCAAGCACAAACCCCCAAGGCCTAAACCAAGATCAGATAAGCACCCGGAAAACACTGGTCTTGAGACCGAATGACGATACAACCAACCATCCATGACTCTGGCTATCACTGTTATCATTGCTTCGATATCACCGTTAATTGAATGACCGGCACATTCTTTCAGCCGTCCGTCAAGGGCTAATGGAAACCCCGGTTCTAGACATAACTCCCGCACGTCGTCGCAGCCCGTGCCTAGGACTACCGAATCTGCCCAGAGTACTCGACCATCAACAGTTAGTCGTTGGGACTATCGAATCTGCCCAAACGTACTCTTGCTTAGAGCATGCTAGAACCTTCAACAACGATGCTATCCAAGCCTCCTAGTCATCCTCCTCGACGACTATTTCCATACTAGCTCAAGCGCCTCTCAAGCACCCATTACCCTTAACTCGAATCATATCACTGAGTTACCAACGTGCTTGGAATGATCCCGTCTGGATTAAACCAAGTCTTCATCACATGATGCCTCGCTTCATTACATCCTCGCAAAGCCTCATCTCAACATCACATCATCAAATCTATGCATAAGAGCTTCATCATCCCGCTACATATGCCACGAGCAGCTTTCCCAATTCAAGAGCCTTTCCCTTAGCTTTTGAATCGTCTTCGGTCTAAATCAAATCATCAATCATCTAATCCATAGCAATCAATCAAGTCAAACATTAATCCAAACAATCAAGCATTCAAATAAGATCTAAATAGACAATTATCACAATAATGGCAATTTCGTAAATAAAGTGTTGAAAGTCTAACAAGCATGAAATCATGAGAATTATTTCTACAATCTTGATGAATGAACTTGCATAGGTTAAAACTTAGTAAAAATGGTTGTCAAATCATCATGAACAATGGATCTACATGGATCTACACTTAGGATGAAGAAAATGCATGAAAATCACTATTTTAACACCAAATCGAGCCAACAATCCGATATACTCCTTTGGATCCGTGTGAGAGATAATCACCACTCACCAAATCACCAAAACAACCTCAAAACAACACGCTTCAGATCTGGACAGCGAAGGATCAAGCTTGATCTATCACGAATCCGCTCCAAACGAAGAAATCTCACTTCAATGGATGAAGGTCTTCAACTTTAGCTCTTGGATCTTCGATCTTGATCTTCGATTTGGATGAAAGGAAGCACTAGATTAGAGTAGAGAAAAGAAGTGAAGAAGTGTAGAAATCGAGCTCTCAAAATGGCAGCACTTCGTCGCTTCGAAATCCGGATCCCAAAAAGTGAGAACAACCTTCCTATTTATAGCAGAAATTTCCTTAAGTCGTAACTCGGCTATCTCCATAAGTCGTCTCCGACTTATGACCTAAGATCCCAAACTCTACGACCTAACCAGTTTCGCATCCACGACCTAGCGCTCACCTGTTTATGACTCACGACATAACAGCTATCTCCTAAGTCGGTTACGACTTATAGCATGCGCGCCTACGACTTATAACTTAGCAGCCAACCACTAAGTCGGTCACGACTTAACAAATAACTAGGTTACGACCCAACTCCTAAGTCGTCTACGACTTAACACATAGGCTACGACTCAACAGACCAATCCTCTACGACTTAAGACTATGCGTGACTTATAAATCTCGCGACCTATCTCCTATAAGTCGCTAACTCGCCAAAACCCTTAAGGATCCAATTTTCCTCAAGTCTTCTACGACCTAAGCCTTATAAGTCGTCCCAAACTGTCCAACGACCTAAACCACTACCACTCTTCCTTAGGTCGGTCCCAACCTTAAGTCGTCTACTATCCTAAGTCGTCTCAACCGATCTAACACAACCAGTCTACAAAGTCGTCAGCTACACTTCCTTAACTCGGTTTCAACAACACGAAGCGGCTTACGAGGTCTTCTATCGACTGGATCAACTTCGAAATCTTCACAGCTATTAGCAGAAACCACAGTACTCGAGTCATGCACATACTTCCGTAGATATGATACGTGAAAAACATTGTGCACACTCGACATCTTCTCAGGTAACTCCAGTCTATAGGCGAGCTTTCCAATTCGCTCGATGATCGGGAATGGTCCAACAAATCTCGGAGTCAATTTTCCTTTCTTCCCGAATCGGATAACATTCTTCAGTGGAGAAATCTTCACAAAAACCATATCTCCTACTTCGAATTCCAAATCCTTTCGACGCTTATCGGCATAACTCTTCTGACGGTCTTGGGCTGCCTTCATTCGTTGCCGAATGATCTCTATGCAATCCGAAGTCTGTCGAATCATCTCTGGCCCAAGTAACGGCTTTTCCCCAGTCTCTATCCAACATGTCGGAGAGTTACACGGTCTTCCATACAATGCCTCATACGGTGCCATACCAATACTTGACTGGTAACTGTTGTTGTATGAAAACTCCACCAAATGAAGGTGATCTTCCCATGATCCTCCGAAGTCCAAAACACAAGCTCTAAGAAGATCTTCCAAAACTCGGTTGTCTCTATCAGTCTGACCATCTGTTTGAGGGTGATAAGCTATACTCAAACACAACTCGGTCCCCAAAACTTCCTGGAAGCTCTTCCAAAATCCACTAGTAAACAATGGATCTCGATCGCTCACTATACTCTTCGGAATACCATGGAATCGAACTATCCACTTAACATACAACTCAGCCAACTTTGATGCAGTCCTAGTCGATCGAACAGGAATGAATCTTGCACTCTTAGTCAGACGATCTACGATGACCCAAATCCCTTCATTTCCCGTTCTTGTCCTAGGTAGTCCATCAATAAAATCCATCGATACTTGTTCCCACTTCCATGTAGGAACTTCTAATGGCTGAAGCAATCCATTTGGCTTCTTCTGTTCGGCTTTTACCAACTAGCAGTTCATACACTTGGAAATAAAATTTCCAACATCCTTCTTCATACCTTCCCAGTAGTAGGTTCTCTTCATATCCCGATACATCTTATTTCCACCTGGATGAATTGTCAACTTCGAGTGATGACTTTCCTTCAGAACTTCACTCCTCAATTCATCTATATCGGGAACAACTAGTCGTCCTTTCTTTCGAAGTCAACCCTCTCGATCGACCTCAAATCCTTTATCCTTTTTTGGATCCAATCCAGATTCCAATTCACGGATAATCTTGACAAGCTTATCGTCTCGCTTTTGGCTCTCGCCAATCCTTTCCACAAGAGAAGGTCTTATCGATAAGTTTGCCAACATCTCAGGTTCCAATTCACATCTAGGCCTGAAGTCAAATCCAGCTAAATACTCGAGACTCTTCCATTCTGAAAACATGGCTCCCTATCCTGCATGTACGCATCTGCCACTGCGTTACCTTTTCCCGGAGTATAAGCTATACCAAAATCATACGATGCCAAAAACTCTAGCCAACGTTGCTGCCGAAGATTCAAATCCTTTTGGGAGAAAAGATACTTCAACGACTTATGATCTGTAAACAACTCAAATCGAACTCCCAATAGATAATGTCTCCACATCTTCAGAGCAAAAACAATCGCCGCTAACTCCAAATCATGAGTCGGGTAATTCCTTTCATGCGGCTTCAGTTGTCGACTGGCATATGCAACAACTTTATCCTTCTGCATCAGCACTGCTCCAAGTCCAGTACCACATGCGTCGGTACAAACCACCATCTCATCATTCCCACTTGGAATGGTCAAAACAGGAGTACTCGTCAATCGCTCTTTCAGGATTCTGAAAGCTTGCTCACACTTATCATCCCATCTGAACACTAGGTTCTTCTTTGTCAATCTTGTTAACGGTGCAGCTACCTTGGAGAAGTCTTTGATAAACCGACGATAATATCCTGCTAATCCAAGAAAGCTTCTCACATCAGATGCATTCTTAGGTCTAACCCAATCCTGGATTGCTGCCACCTTAGCGGGATCAACCGCTATTCCATTTCCAGAAATAACATGGCCTAAGAACCTCACTTCACTCTTCCAGAAGTGACACTTCGAAAACTTAGCCTTCAGCTGATGTTTCCGTAAGATTTTCAAAACAATACGCAAGTGCGTCTTGTGCTCTTCTTCAGTTCTGGAATAAATCAGAATATCATCCACGAACACAAGCACAAACTTGTTCAACTGATCTCTGAACACTCTATTCATAAGATCCACAAAATATGCTGGCGCGTTAGTCAATCCAAACGGCATTACCAGCCACTCAAAGAAACCGGATGGTGTTCGAAAAGCAGTCTTCGGCACACTATCCTTAGCTACTCTCAACTGGTGAAATCCCGTTGCCAAATCCATCTGAGAAAACACCTTAGCTTCGTGAAGCTGATCAAACAAGTCATCTATTCTCGGCAATGGATACTTGTTCTTCTTAGTCACCTTATTCAGCTCACGATAATCGACACACAACCTCAGCGATCCATCTGCTTTGGTTGCGAATACAACTGGTGCACCCCATTCGGACACACTACGCCGAATGAATCCTTTCTGCAAAAGATCATCAACTTGCACCCTCAACTCTTGCTGTTCCTTAGGCGCCATCCGCCTAAGAGGCATCACAACAGGTCTGGCTCCTTCAACTAGATCTATACGAAACTCGATCTCTCTATGCGGCGGCAACCCTTTGACTTCGTCAAAGACATCCTCGAATCCATTCGCGATTGGCACTAATGATAGTCCATCCCGTGGAACAACCAGCGAATACATGAAGCTCATGAAGACGCCTTCTTCATGCTTACATCGTATCACAACCTTTTGCCCCTCCACATTCTCGACTGTCACTTCCAACCTCTCGCAATCAACCTTTGCCGCATACTTCCTAAGCCAGTCCATACCCAAAATAATTCCGAACCCCGCAAAGTTCAGAACAAAGCAATCACAAACAAAAGAGCAATCATGACTCGATACAATCAGACCACGGCATAACATACACAAACAAGACGAACCCCCAACTGGATTAGTCACAACCAATGGCCTATCAACAATATCCGGTTCCAAACCCAACCGGCCTACAAGTTCGCTGCAAACAAACGAATGCGACGCCCCAGTATCAAACAGAACTCTAACTGGAACACCACATAGGAAAAGAGTACCTTGAACCACCACACTCTTTCCCTTCTCTTCAGCAGGAGGAGCTTTCGAAGACGACGGAACAGCTCCCAAAGCATAAGCTTGCACAATCTGCTTGTCCCTCCTCGGTTCTGGACAATTCTTCCTGAAATGCCCCGGCTTGTCACAGTTGTGGCACTTCGCCGGCGCTTTCGAATTCTTGCAATCCCTGGAGAGATGGCCTTTCTGCTGACAGTTGTAGCAGGTCACTTCGCCCTTCGGCTTCTTCTGGCCATCCTTACCCTTCTGCTGCTGTTGCTTCCTCTTCTTGTTTCCACCCTGCTGGGGTTTAGACTCTTCCCTGGTCACAGCAACAACAGATCCTTCCTTAGGAAACAGACTCTCATGCCTGAGAGCCTTCTCCACAAGCTTCTCAAATGAATCGTCCAAATGATCCACCAACTGTCTCCCAAGATAACTGTCCAAGCCTGTCACAAACTTCTCATTCTTCTGATATGCAGATTCGATATACGATCGGGCATACTTGGACAAAGCTTCAAACTCAGAAACATACTCAAGAACTGGTCTTCCACCTTGATTGAGCTCTACAAACTTCTTGAACAGAACAAACTTCTGAGCTGTAGAAATGAACTTAGCCTCAAATCTGACTTGGAATTGCTCCCAAGTAATCTCTTCCTCCGGAGTATTGATGGTAATAGAGTTCCACCAATCAGAAGCTCTCCCTTGAAGCTGCCTTGATGCCAACTTCCTCTTAGTTGCATTATCAATTCCCAAATCACCAAAGATCCTTCTACAAGCATCTATCCATCTCTGGACTTCGATAGTTGATTCTGTTCCCAAGAAAACCTTCCCTCCAAGAGCAGTATAGTCCTTGCACAACTTAGCAAAATCCACTGGTTTCGGAGTTTGGACTTGAACTCCAACATCTACTGCTGCCCCCGGAACTGGTATCCTTCTCATGATCGAAATCATCATAGCTTCGAACATGGCTGCATAATCAGCAGTCCCCTCAGTAGCACGGCCTTCCCTAGCAGCTGGTCTCCCTCTTCGACTCATTCTCAATATCTATAAAAAGGAATGATCAGAACATCTTAGAGAAACAACTGCATAAAGGACTCAAACTCTTCTAAGCTACTATATTATATATAGTAATCATCCATCAAAATTACAATTACGTCTCTCATACGTAGTTACGTCAGCGAGCGTTGGGTAAAATCGATTAACCAATGCTCTTATACCAAATGTGACGACCGCCCACGACCCCTGCTCTTAAACTTAGAGATAGTGCGCTGCAAAGTGTGCCAGGCAGCCATGGAAGATTGTCGGGGTAAATTAAAACAACAAGATCTATCGTATTACTCACAGCGCATGGATAAAATACAATAGAACATATGTATAGGGAAGCTTTAAAAAAAAACAAAATGACATCATATAAAACTTCATAATAGTTGAATACAAACATCAGGATAGTCAATACAACAAGCCTCACTACATCACTCAGAGATTACAAAGCAGCGGAACATCCAGTACATATAGTAAGAAATAATATGCAATACACCAGCTCGTCTTCGATATCAGCACCGTGAAAAGCTAGAACAGCACCTGTCACCTGCTACCTAGTCTGCCCGTCCCAAAATGGACGAACAGCCCAAGGCAATAAGAATTAAAACATAAAGCCTTGAGTCAGACAACAGTCTTAGTGAGCAGTAAATTAACAATCAACATACCAAAAGAGCATAAAGGAAAAGGAATAGGAATACAACCCTCCCACTCCAACCTCATTCTACAGTGATAGCCCCCAGACACACACTAAGCAGAAGCAAACATAGCAGAGCATACAATTTAAAGTAAAGTAATTATCACTCGAGTCAAGGGCGATGTTTTCCAAGCACAAACCCCCAAGGCCTAAACCAAGATCAGATAAGCACCCGAAAAACACTGCTCTTGAGACCGAATGACGATACAACCAACCATCCATGACTCTGGCTATCACTGTTATCATTGCTTCGATATCACCGTTAATTGAATGACCGGCACATTCTTTCAGCCGTCCGTCAAGGGCTAATGGAAACCCCGGTTCTAGACATAACTCCCGCACGTCATCGCAGCCCGTGCCTAGGACTATCGAATCTGCCCAGAGTACTCGACCATCAATAGTTAGTCGTTGGGACTATCGAATCTTCCCAAACGTACTCTTGCTTAGAGCATGCTAGAACCTTCAACAACGATGCTATCCAAGCCTCCTAGTCATCCTCCTCGACGACTATTTCCATACTAGCTCAAGCGCCTCTCAAGCACCCATTACCCTTAACTCGAATCATATCACCGAGTTACCAACGTGCTTGGAATGATCCCGTCTGGATTAGACCAAGTCTTCATCACATGATGCCTCGCTTCATTACATCCTCGCAAAGCCTCATCTCAACATCACATCATCAAATCTATGCATAAGAGCTTCATCATCCCGCTACATATGCCACGAGCAGCTTTCCCAATTCAAGAGCCTTTCCCTTAGCTTTTGAATCGTCTTCGGTCTAAATCAAATCATCAATCATCTAATCCATAGCAATCAATCAAGTCAAACATTAATCCAAACAATCAAGCATTCAAATAAGATCTAAATAGACAATTATCACAATAATGGCAATTTCGTAAATAAAGTGTTGAAAGTCTAACAAGCATGAAATCATGAGAATTATTTCTACAATCTTGATGAATGAACTTGCATAGGTTAACACTTAGTAAAAATGGTTGTCAAATCATCATGAACAATGGATCTACATGGATCTACACTTAGGATGAAGAAAATGCATGAAAATCACTATTTTAACACCAAATCGAGCCAACAATCCGATATACTCCTTTGGATCCATGTGAGAGATAATCACCACTCACCAAATCACCAAAACAACCTCAAAACAACACGCTTCAGATCTGGACAGCGAAGGATCAAGCTTGATCTATCACGAATCCGCTCCAAACGAAGAAATCTCACTTCAATGGATGAAGGTCTTCAACTTTAGCTCTTGGATCTTCGATCTTGATCTTCGATTTGGATGAAAGGAAGCACTAGATTAGAGTAGAGATAAGAAGTGAAGAAGTGTAGAAATCGAGCTCTCAAAATGGCAGCACTTCGTCGCTTCGAAATCCGGATCCCAAAAAGTGAGAACAACCTTCCTATTTATAGCAGAAATTTCCTTAAGTCGTAACTCGGCTATCTCCATAAGTCGTCTCCGACTTACGACCTAAGATCCCAAACTCTACGACCTAACCAGTTTCGCATCCACGACCTAGCGCTCACCTGTTTATGACTCACGATATAACAGCTATCTCCTAAGTCGGTTACGACTTATAGCATGCGCGCCTACGACTTATAACTTAGCAGCCAACCACTAAGTGGTCACGACTTAACAAATAACTGGGTTACGACCCAACTCCTAAGTCGTTTACGACTTAACACATAGGCTACGACTCAACAGACCAATCCTCTACGACTTAAGACTATGCGCGACTTATAAATCTCGCGACCTATCTCCTATAAGTCGCTAACTCGCCAAAACCCTTAAGGATCCAATTTTCTCAAGTCTTCTACGACCTAAGCCTTATAAGTCGTCCCAAACTGTCCAACGACCTAAACCACTACCCCTCTTCCTTAGGTCGGTCCCAACCTTAAGTCGTCTACTATCCTAAGTCGTCTCAACCGATCTAACACAACCAGTCTACAAAGTCGTCAGCTACACTTCCTTAACTCGGTTAACTCCTTAAGTCGGCCACTCACCCCAGACTTAATACTTAACTCGTCCAAACCGACTTAGGACTTAACAAAATCTGCCAAAATCTGAAACGACTTAAAAATGCTGAAAATTTCCGATTTTTCAAACTTTTCGATCCATAAAAATACGGGTCGTTACATTTACATTATTGGCCATTTGAGCCGTTCGAGATATTATATATGGCGATTGCATATTTGGAAATTAAACTCCTTATCGAGTTCTATATTTGAGATTTGGGTTTGCCAACACTTAGCGTTTATTTGAGATTTATGCTCTCCTATTTGGAGATATACGAGATTGACATTTTTGGCGTATTTTGTGTTTGAGACTTCTCTATTTAGAGAATATTTTTGTGATTGCCATTTATGGCGAGTTTTGAGTTTGAGATTTGGGATTCTCCTATTTTGGAGATATGGTTCATAGAAACCATTTTAGTGGCTTTTGGGATTTCGCTGATGATATGAGGCATTTATTATACTTAGTGTTATTTGGTGAGTTTACCTATTTCAAGGACATACTCTTACCTTATTTGAAGTAGTGGCATGCTCTTATTATTGTTTCTTCTCATTCAAGAGCATATCTTACCCTTAACCTTACGCTCATATTATCACTTATCCTTATAAACTGATTTGTTTAGCTAGACTGACCCGTATATTTTATACTCGGGTCAGACCGAAGTGTTTCAGGTTAGGCACCCTTATGGACTTAGCCTGTTCTGCTTCCGCATGGACTTATCTGCTAGCCCTTTTCATTGTAGTCTTTTTGTCGTTACTCTGATATGTATATTGTTTTGACTCGTGTGTATATTGTGGTCGTCATACCACTTATGATGTATTATTTGTATTGTATTGGGATGTATCAGTATATATGTATATATATATATATTTGTTGTTCTGTGATGTGTTATGCATTTGAGTTGTTGTATTTTGTTCTGATAGATCCTATAGCCACCTGTAGTTTTGTATTAAACATTTATTGGATATGTCGATCCACTTGAGAAAGGAAAAAAATATAAAGCACTAATCGACATTTTCAATAGATATTTAAGACAAGACTATAGATGGTCGCTCCTAACCAGCCCTATTCTTCGCATTAGCATACAATATTACTAAGTAATACTCTTTGTTAATGTGGGTCTCAGGGTGGGGCGTCACAGAAGTCATACCTGAAGGCAAACTAAGCAGCATACTGACTCTGATGCATCAGAACTATTCTCCATTGATATCTTAATTGTTTCAATTTTATCAATTGTATCTTATGACATGCCTTTTATGCCTTCTGTATCGATTATGTCAAGGAATTTGGTTAATGGGGAGTCTACTGTGTTCGTCTACAAAGAACATATATATAATGTAAATATCAATTCTAGTTTTATGAAATATCAGTCTATAATATAATGATTTGACTGTATGTTACCTGACTTTGTACCGTAGGTCCTATCTTCTCTCCAGCGAGTCTTCCGCTCAAAAGACTAGTAAGGACATCGATCAATGGTCAATTGTAGAATGATTGTAAGAATGTTAGGTCTTCAAATTGAATGTATAACTTGTTTTCACTTGATTCATTTTTGATTTCCCTGAAATAACAATAAGAAAACTTGTCTTAGGAAGATAGATATTTCATCAGAAAAAGTGTTGTGGGCTAATGAATTGTATTTCTAGTGGAGAAGTTATAAGTTTATATAGTGATTTTGTTTGTAAAACAAACATTCTTATATCTTTATGCTAAGCTCTGGCTAAAATTGAAGATTCCTTTTTCTATAAGCCTAGGACCATGTAGCAAAGATTTTGTTATGGATAAAACATTTTTGATAATAAATTTGTTTGGGTAGCATTTTTTTACTTATTTAGTAATAACCTAGCTTTTGTGTGATATTATATGATATATGAGAATTTCTTTGTTTTTGGACAAACTTAAAGTTATGTTTGAAAACACTAATAGAGAAAAAGAGTAGAAGTTTTTATTTTTAAAGCATGATTTAGCCAGAGGTAGATTAGTAAACAAATAGTGAATGAGTGACTGTAATGCATTAAGTACGTTACTTCATGATTATTGAAACAAATACAAAAATATAGTTGCAAGTAGCTTATAATCTAAGAATACTATATACCTTTCTCTATAGCTCACACACTTCTAATATTTCTAACCTATACATGTTTTAGTTGATTCTTAAAGAATCTCATACTATAATTTCAAATGTATCAAAATTTAGAATATGGTAAGAAAAGTAAGTGAAAGTAAAATTAGTAAAATTTCTTGATTAGTAATGAAAGGCTACCAAAACTTAAAGGGTGCAAAAAACAATTTTAAATCTAAAATTAAGGAAACATTAATATAATAATAGGATACATAGGTTCCTCGCGGGAAAAGACAACAAATTAAGCAGTAAGAAAATAACCTGAGAGAGTAGGTTCTCAAGATCAAGTTGTAGACCATCATGTAGTCACCTCTTGAAGACATGCACTACTCTTAATTTCAAGAACTACGTAAAACGTTAGAAGTGTAACAAAGAATTAGTGGCTAATAAATTGGAAAGATAAACACATAAAGCAAAGTGATAGAATATAAATGAATTTTCTTATTTGAGGCACTGCTTTTATTTTTGAAAGAGAGGTTGTTTTTTTAAAGATATCATCTTTATAGATTATTCAAGCCTCACATAACATATAATTGCCACATAAATAAAGATAATTGCAATACAATCTTGAGAAATAGAAAGAAACCATTGATTGGTAACTACCTTAAGGGAGATCAATATTAATATGGAAATAAAATTATTAGCAGGAATATCATCAGATACCTCTATATTCTTGATTATTCTTAGTATTACATTATTAATATTGTTTTAAAGAACAAAATAAATAAATAAGTGATGCTAGACTGCGATGGAAGCAAGCTTGAATGAAAAAAATCATAGTGATGATAAACTGTAAAAGTAAATGTCCATAACAATAACATAATAAAGGAAACAAATTTTTAAGCCTAAAAAATGAAACACGTAACTAAAATATGTTGGAAAACTTATGTAACATACCAAACTCTAAATCATTCAAATCTTTTCTTAAAAATCGACTTTCACATGGAAGTGGACAACATTTAGAATAATTTCAAACAAATAATGAAAAATATGATTTCAATGTACAAAAGCAATTTTAGGCGTAATAGAATGAAATACAACCAAAAAAGGAAATATTTCTAAACAAAAGGTAAACCTCAAAGAAATAATTATCAATTTAATTTGATATAGTTAAATTAGATTCCAATATTGAATACCATATTTAAAAACCAAAAATAAATCAAAATCAAGCAAAGGTTGGTCGAATTGATTGAAAATTAAAAAATAAACTCCATGCATTACCAAATAATGGGCTAGCAAATCTTAAAGCATGAGCAAAATCAGTTTTTAATGCTAAATAGAAGGAAATGTCAATATAATAGCAAGACATGGAGGTTTCTTGTGAGAAATAGTAAGGAATAAATAGCTAATAAATTGAATGGTTTCATTTGAATTTAGTAAGGAATTAATGACTAACAAAAATAACACCAAAAAATAAATCAACCTTCCTTTTTGAGGCAACGATGATCAGAAAACGAGAGGTTGCATTTATTTTAAAAAATGTCATCTTTCAGGTTATTCAAGCCCTACATAACTTAAAATGGATAAACAATTAAATTCTTAATTGTTTTCATTATATAAAATTGATACTTAAATGACATGATTAATATTTCATTTGTTATTATAATCAAGGATGTTGCAAGTCATTTAAGAAATAATTTTATACAATGAACACTATTAAGCATTTATTTATCTATCCATTCATGGAAGGCCATAATAAAATGAACCTTACCAAATGAGTGAATCAATGATGAAAGTGGTAAGTAGTAATTTTGATGAAAAATCAAATCCAAAATACTAACAAACACAGAATAAAAATATTCGTATTTATTGTCTATAGGATTGTTGCATTTAATATTACAATTACTAAGGGTGCATCATTTAGTCAAGCAATTTTATAATATGTAGCCAATTTAGCATTTTACTATCGATGTATTGAAGGAAACCAATGCACTATTACATAACTCTACAGCCTTACCAAACAAGCGAATCAATGACAATATCATCAAAAATGTTATAAAATCTATAAAAAATTTGAAATAAAGAAAAAATCAAGATTGATATAATTTCTTAGGGTATTATTTTTAAGAACTTCATATGCTAGTTCTTGTAGAGGAAAAATAAAATATGCAAAAAAGTTTATAAAGCATTCGAATAAGCGCATGCTTTACCGCAATATTAATCAATGCAGCAGCATAAGATGATAATCCAGAATTTGGTTGTAGTCTAAATAGCATTCTCTAGATGGCCCTTCTAAATATATCATCTTCCATTCTCACAAAACTACATAATGCATTTTACATAGAAAATTAATGATGAAGCATAATTTAGTCAAAAATTAAAAGGAAACATAAATCAGAAAATAGATAAAAAGGTTACCTTTTGACGGAACAGAAAACTAATTTCATTACTGAATCAAAAAGGAGAGAAGGGGAGTAAAACTTGTTTTATTAACAATTTTTCTTATAGTGCCTCTTCCTGCCATGGTGAAATTAACAAATTTATTTGATTAATTTGGGAATTAGGCTTTGGGAAGATGAGATGATTGGGGATCTGAATAGTACTTTGGAGAATGGAGAAGTGGGGGATTCAAAGGTGGATAGTGGTTCTTGTCGGTTTCTAGTGTGGCCAATCAAAAGGAAATACGCGGATTGAGATTTGTACCATTAGATTTTATTTAAAATAAACGATTAGATCTGTAGCTGGAGGGTATGGTATGGATTGTGTTTCTCTAATTAATTGGGGAGAATATGTTTTAGCCTTTCTAGATGATGACAAAATTTTAATAGTCCACTGTATGAATAAAAATGGCAATATATGATTAGTTATTAATAAATGATTATTGAACATTTAATAATTATTATTTAAAATTTAATTACTATTTATTAATTATTAATTGCTAATTATTTCATATTTCAAAATTAATATTAACGATGAATACATAAGTGATTTTACAAGGAACATTGCTAGGATATGTGAATGAAATCTTCATTCCAAAAATGAAATTGCTAGGATAAGGTTTTTTGACACATCATCACACAACACGTATTTATTGGTAGATAATCATCCTTCCAAAATGTTATAATATTGAAAATACTTACCTATCAATAAATCTTACCATTAAATATTGGTAGATAAAGGTTATCTTTACCTACCCATATATATTGGTAGATAAAATATTAGTAGGTAAAGGTCAGATTTCTTATAGTGTGTGTGTGTGTAATATAGGATTGGCTACCCGTCAATATAAATGAGAATCTACTATACTCTAGTCATATGTTATAGGTATAATCACATCTTCTCATATAGAAACTACCAGAATACATCGTGATGGGAAATGACCATACGGCAGACATGAAGTCCCAAGTATATATATACATAGTAAATTGGCATATACTATTGATACACCTCACATTAGTATAAATATGGGTTAGATGACCCATGTATTATATATATATATATAATATGTGGGTCATCTAACCCATATTTATACTAATGTGAGGTGTATCAATAGTATATGCCAATTTACTACTTCGTTAGTACCAGAAGGAAGAATGATAGTACTAAGCAAGCTCTAGAGACACTATATCTCTATAGCCTTAGTTACCATCACGGATCATGACATGTATCCACCGGTATGCTCGTCAACACGAGGACTCAATAGTCACGTCCGACTCTAACCCCTGTAGGCAACATATTGCTGGCCTAGGTGACATAGGGACGTACGTACTAAGCTAAAGCACTTAGCTAAAAGCACTAAGATATATATATAAGGTGTCGCAGATCTGGGGTGCGACCCCACAATCAGGCTGTAACGACCCAGATTTTTCAACATTCAATTTGGAATATTTAAATGGTTTTAAATATTGAAATTGAATTATAAACTGGTTTTGATATGGAAAATTTGGGTTTATTTGATAAAATGGATCTAGAATTTGTATATAACGGTTTATTGGATAATTCAACTTTTGAATTTGAATAAGTGGAAATTGGGTAAATATTTAAACTTGGGTTTTAAGCTTGTTAAAAATATTTCAAAGGCTTATAAAATTATATTGATAATACTGAAGATAATAAATGAGTTAAAATTGAATTTAACAATGGTTTGATCAATTTTAAAAATACATCGTTTAAATTGATATTTAAAAATTGCCTTCCGAGGCACAGTCTTGGAATTTGACTAAACCAGTTTCATTGGATCTGTAATATTGTATTATTATCGGATTTCAAATTTCGTAGTAATTGGAGTTATCGTTTAGCCGTACGGGAGACAAACGCGCTGAAATTATATCGAAAATTTAATATTATAACTGGGTCCAAAAAGCTATCTTTGTAACGACCCTGAAATTCCGACCCAATTTAAAATTTTTAGAACCGTCTTTTTAATTAAAAATGTGAAACTTACATACGATTTCAATCGGCGTCTAAACTTTGTTTCTAGATTGCGCCAAGATGATTGTAGATATGGGTAAAGTTTCGTCGGAAAATACCGCAGTAAACTTCGTGCGTGTTTTACTTCACATCAGTTCATTTTAAAGCGTGAAAATTTCATCTTCCGAACCTAAATATTTTTACATAGAAAAATTCTAAATCATTTTCTGACGAAGGCGTCGTTTTTCGTTTTTCAAAATTCGGACATCTTTAGCTCCGTCGATGTGACGACCGCCCATGACCCCTGCACAGAATCTTGAGATAAAGCGCTGTAAAGTGTGCCAGGCGACCATGGACGATTGTCAAGGTAAGATTTGAAACAAAAGAATCTATCGTATTACTCACAGCGCATGGACAAAATACAATAGAACATATGTATAGTGAAGCTTTACAGAACAAAATGACATCATATAAAACTCCATAATAGTTGAATACAAGCATCCACATAGTCAATACATCAAGCCTCACTACATATCTCTCAGAGAATACAAAACAGCGGAATATCCAGTACATATAAGAAGAAGATAATATGCAACCCTCCAGCTCGTCTTCGATATCAGCATCGTGAGAGGAGAACAGCACCTGTCACCTGCTACCTAGTCTGCCCGTCCCAAAATGGACGAACAGCCCAAGGCAATAAGAATTAAAACATAAAGCCTTGAGTCAGACAACAGTCTTAGTGAGCAGTAAATTAACTAACAACATACCAAAAGAGCATAAAGGAAAAGGAATAGGAATACAACCCTCCCACTCCAACCTCATTCTACAGTGATAGCCCCCAGACTCACACTAAGCAGAAGCAAACATAACAGAGCATACAATTTAAAGTAAAGCAATTGTCACTCGAGTCAAGAGCGATGTTTTCCAAGTACAAATCCCAAGGTCTAAAACCAAGGTCAGATAAGCACCCAGGAAATACCGCTCTTGAGACCGAATGACGATACAACCAAACATCCATGACTCGGCTATCACTGTTATCATTGTTGCGATATCACCGTTAATTGAATGACCGGCACATTCTTTCAGCCGTCCGTCAAGGGCTAATGGTAACCCCGGTTCTAGACATAACTCCCGCACGTCATCGTGACCCGTGCCTAGGATTATCGAATCTACCCAGAGTACTTGACCATCAACTTAGTCTTTTGGGCGTCCCCATGTACTCTTGCTTAGAGCATGCTAGAACCTTCAACAACGATGAGATCTCAACCTCCTAGTCATCCTCCTCGACGACTATTGCCATACTAGCTCAAGCGCCTCTCGAGCATCCATTATCCTCAACTCGAATCATATCACCGAGTTATCAACATGCTTGGAATGACCCCGCCTGGATTAGACCAAGTCTTCATCATATGATGCTTTGCTTCATTACATCCTCGCAAAGCTTCATCTCAACTTCACATCATCAAATCTATGCATAGGAGCTTCATCATCCCGCTACATATGCCACGAGCAGCTTTTCCAATTCAAGAGCCTTTCCCTTAGCTTTTGAATCACCTTCGATCTAAATCTAATCATCAATCATCTAGTTCATAACAACCAATCAAATCAAACATCAATCCAAGCAATCAAGCATTCAAAAATGATCTAAGTAGACAATTATAACAATAATGGCATTTTCGTAATTAAAGAGTTGAAAGTCCAATAAGCATGAAAACATGGATTATATCTCTACAAACTTGATGAATGAACTTGCATAGGTTAACATATGATAAAATGGATGCAACATCATCATGAACAATGGATCTACATGGATCTACACATAGGATGAAGAAAATGCATGGAAATCACTAATTTAACACCAAATCGAGCCAACAATCCGATCTACTCCTTTGGATCCGTGTGAGAGATAATCACCACTCACCAAATCACCTAAACAACCTTAAATCAACACACTTCAGATCTAGACAGCGAAGGACTAAGCTAGATCCGACAAGATCTCACTTCAAACGAAGAAATCTCTCTTGAAAAGATGAAGATCTTCAATCTAAGCTCTTGAATCTTCAATCTTGATCTTCGATTTGGATGGATGGAAGCACTAGATTCGAGTGGAGAAAAGAAGTGAAGAAGTGTAGAAGTCGAGCTCTCAAAATGGCAGCACTTCGTCGCTTCAAAATCCGGATCCCAAAAAGTGAGAACAACCCCTCCTATTTATAGCTGAAAACTGCCCTTAAGTCGTAACTCGGCAATCTTCTTAAGTCGGTGCCGACCTAACACTTAAGCCTCTGCCGACCTAGCAACCTCCGACTCAACACATGCGCATATACAAACCCTGTCTACGACTTAATGCGCATGCGCCTTAACTAGTTAGACGACTTACGACTTACTGCTATGCCGAGTTAACCAGCCTATACGACCTAACGACTTAACTACCTCGCCGACCTACGACTTAATCATAAGACCGACCCAACGAAGCAGACTCATCATACTGCCGCAAAACCCAAGTCCTAAGTCGGTTGACGACTCAACAACTTAACACAGGAGACGACCTACCGACTCATAACTCAACACACACTGCCGACCTAACACTTAACACCCAAACACTTAGGTCGCTCACAACATGTCCTTAGGTCGTTGCCGACCTAACTCTACTCCAGAATACTTAGGCTGCCTACCATTCTTCCTTAGGTCGCCCTAACCTCTTAAGTCGGTCAACCCCACTTCCTTAACTCGGCAACGACTTAACAAATAACTTGTCAGACATGCTAACTACTAGGTCGCTCCAAAATACAAGTCTCCTTAGGTCGTCTACGACTTAACTGCTATACGACCTAAACAACTGCCGACTCAAAAGCTCACTTAACTTCTAACTCGGTCACGACTTAACACAGCAGCTTTGCCGATCTATCAAGATAAGACTCAACTACTAAGTCGTCCAGGTCTTAAGTCGACCACTATCTTAACTCGTCAGCCGACTTAACACTTAACTCACCACTATCCTTAAGTCGGCAACTCGACCCAGACTTATCCCCTTAGGTCGCAGATCTTCTCTAAGTCGCTCACGACTTATCTCCTAAGTCGCCAACAACATTTAGGTCGCGTACGACCTAGGACTTAGACAAATCTGCCTAAAAATCTGAAATGACTTAAAAAATGCAAAAATTCCAGATTTGACGAACTTTTCGATCCGTGAAAAAAATACGGGTCGTTACATTCTCTCCCCCTTAGGAATTTCGCCCCCGAAATCCCAAACAATCATAGCAATCAAAACTATTCTGTACGCCTACCATCCATAGCAATCATCAAACCATGCATCCAATTCTAACTTAGCGTACAGAATTCTAAGACTTTGAACAAGTTACAACATCGCGAGATGACACGACACCTTAGGGCCATACCTCGAAGAGTTCAGGATGAGCTGCCTTCATCCTCTCTTCCACCTCCCACGTACAGTCGTTATCATCATCACTCCATTGTATCTTGAGCAACTTTACCACCTTCCTCCTAAGCTGTTTCGTGTCAGTTTCAACAACACGAAGCGGCTTACGAGGTCTTCTATCGACTGGATCAACTTCTAAGTCTTCACAGCTATCAGCAGAAACCACTGTACCCGAGTCGTGCACATACTTCCGTAGATACGATACATGAAAAACATTGTGCACACCCGACATCTTCTCCGGTAACTCCAATCTGTAGGCGAGCTTTCCAATTCGCTCGATGATCGGGAATGGTCCAACAAATCTCGGAGTCAATTTTCCTTTCTTCCCGAATCGAATAACATTCTTTAGTGGAGAAATCTTCACAAAAACCATATCTCCTACGTCGAATTCCAAATCCTTTCGACGCTTATCGGCATAACTCTTCTGACGGTCTTGGGCTGCCTTCATTCGTTGCCGAATGATCTCTATGCAATCTGAAGTCTGACGAATCATCTCTGGCCCAAGCATCAGCTTTTCTCCAGTTTCCAACCAACATGTTGGAGAGTTACACGGTCTTCCATACAATGCCTCATACGGTGCCATACCAATGCTTGACTGGTAACTATTGTTGTACGCAAACTCCACCAAATGAAGGTGATCTTCCCATGATCCTCCGAAATCCAAAACACAAGCTCTGAGGAGATCTTCCAAAACTCGGTTGACTCTCTCAGTCTGGCCATCTGTCTGAGGGTGATAAGCTGTACTCAAACACAACTCGGTTCCCAAAACTTCCTGGAAGCTCTTCCAAAATCCACTAGTGAACAATGGATCTCGATCGCTCACTATACTCTTCGGAATACCATGGAATCGAACTATCCACTTAACATACAACTCAGCCAACTTTGACGCAGTCCTAGTCGATCGAACAGGAATGAATCTTGCACTCTTGGTCAAACGATCCACAATGACCCAAATCCCTTCATTTCCCGTTCTGGTTCTAGGCAGTCCATCAATAAAATCCATCGACACTTGTTCCCACTTCCATGTAGGAACTTCTAATGGCTGAAGCAATCCACTTGGCTTCTTCTGTTCGGCTTTAACCAACTGGCAGTTCATACACTTGGAAATGAAATCTCCAACATCCTTCTTCATGCCTTCCCAATAGTAGGTCCTCTTCATATCCCGATACATCTTATTTCCACCTGGATGAATTGTCAACCTCGAGTGATGACTCTCCTTCGAAACTTCACTCCTCAACTCATCTATATCGGGAACAACTAGTCGTCCTTGCTTCCGAAGCCAACCCTCTCGATCGACCTCGAATCCTTTATCCTTTTCTGGATCCAATCCAGATTCCAATTCACGGATAATCTTGACAAGCTTATCATCTCGCTTTTGACTCTCGCCAATCCTTTCCACAAGAGTCGGTCTTATTGATAAGTTTGCCAACATCTCAGGTTCCAATTCACATCTAGGCCTGAAGTCAAATCCAGCTAAATACTCGAGATTCTTCCATTCAGAAAACATGGCTCCCAATCCTGCATGTCTTCGACTTAACGCATCAGCCACTGCGTTACCTTTTCCCGGAGTATAAGCTATACCAAAATCATATGATGCTAAAAACTCTAGCCAACGTTGCTGCCGAAGATTCAAATCCTTCTGGGAGAAAAGATACTTCAACGACTTATGATCCGTAAACAACTCGAATCGAACTCCCAACAGATAATGTCTCCACATCTTCAGAGCAAATACAATCGCCGCTAACTCCAAATCATGAGTTGGGTAATTCCTTTCATGCGGCTTCAGTTGTCGACTGGCATACGCAACAACTTTATCCTTCTGCATCAGAACTGCTCCAAGTCCCGTACCACATGCGTCGGTGTAAACCACCATCTCATCATTTCCACTTGGAATAGTCAAAACAGGAGCACTCGTCAATCTCTCT
This sequence comes from Allium fistulosum, assembly GCA_030737815.1. Classification (NCBI taxonomy): domain Eukaryota; kingdom Viridiplantae; phylum Streptophyta; class Magnoliopsida; order Asparagales; family Amaryllidaceae; genus Allium; species Allium fistulosum. Next base: position 281,374,056 of record CM060904.1, on the reverse strand, counting down.
TTCAGGATTCCGAAGGCTTGCTCACACTTAGCATTCCAACTGAACACTTGGTTCTTCTTCGTCAATCCTGTTAACGGTGCAGCTATCTTGGAGAAGTCTTTGATAAACCGTCGATAATATCCCGCTAATCCAAGAAAACTTCTCACATCGGATGCATTCTTAGGTCTATCCCAATCCTGGATTGCTGCCACCTTAGCGGGATCAACCGCTATTCCACTTCCAGAAATCACATGGCCTAAGAACCTCACTTCACTCTTCCAGAAGTGACACTTCGAAAACTTAGCCTTCAACTGATGTTTCCGCAAGATCTCCAAAACAATACGCAAGTGCGTCTTGTGCTCTTCTTCCGTTCTGGAATAAATCAGAATATCATCCACGAACACAAGTACGAACTTGTTCAACTGATCTCTGAACACTCTATTCATAAGATCCACAAAATATGCTGGCGCGTTAGTCAATCCAAACGGCATTACCAGCCACTCAAAGAAACCGGATGGTGTCCTAAAAGCAGTCTTCGGCACACTATCCTTAGCTACTCTCAACTGGTGAAATCCCGTTGCCAAATCCATCTGAGAAAACACTTTTGCTTCGTGAAGCTGATCAAACAAGTCATCTATTCTCGGCAATGGATACTTGTTCTTCTTGGTCACCTTGTTCAGCTCACGATAATCGACGCACAATCTCAACGACCCATCTGCCTTGGTTGCAAACACAACTGGTGCACCCCACTCGGACACACTACGCCGAATGAATCCTTTCTGCAAAAGATCATCAACTTGCACCCTCAACTCCTGTTGTTCCCTAGGCGCCATCCGCCTAAGAGGCATCACAACAGGTCTGGCTCCTTCAACTAGATCTATACGAAACTCGATCTCTCTATGCGGCGGCAACCCTTTGACTTCGTCAAAGACATCCTCGAATCTATTTGCGATCGGCACTAAAGACAGTCCATCCCGTGGAACAACTAGCGAATACATGAAGCTCATGAAGACGCCTTCCTCATGCTTACATCGTATCACAATCTTTCGCCCTTCCACATTCTCGACTGTCACCTCCAGCCTCTCACAATCAACCTTAGCCGCATACTTCCTAAGCCAGTCCATACCCAAGATAATTCCGAACCCCGCAAAGTTCAGAACAAAGCAATCACAAACAAAAGAGCAACCATGACTCGACACAACTAGACCACGGCATAACATACACAAACAAGACGAACCCCCAACTGGATTAGTCACAACCAATGGCCTATCAACAATATCCGGCTTCAAATCTAACCGGCCCACTAGTTCATTACAAACAAATGAATGCGACGCTCCAGTATCAAACAGAACTCTAACTGGAACACCACATAGAAAAAGAGTACCTTGAACAACCACACTCTTTCCCTTCTCTTCAGCAGTAGGAGCTTTCGAAGACGACGGAACAGCTCCTAAAGCATAGGCTTGCACAATCTGCCTGTCCTTCCTCGGTTCTGGACAATTCTTCCTGAAATGCCCCGGCTTGTCACAGTTGTGACACTTCATCGGCACCTTAGGATTCTTACAATCCTTAGAGAAATGGCCCTTCTGCTGACAATTGTAGCAAGTCACCTCGCCTTTCGGCTTCTTCTGACCATCCTTACCCTTCTGCTGTTGCTGCTTCCTTTTCTTGTTTCTACCCTGCTGGGGTTTAGACTCTTCCCTGGTTACAGCAACAACAGATCCTTCCTTAGGAAACAGATTCTCGTGTCTGAGAGCTTCCTCCACAAGCTTCCTAAATGAATCGTCCAAGTGATCCATCAATCTTGGAGCCTGTACTTGATCTCCAACATCTACTGATGGCCCCGGGGCTGACATCCTTCTCCTGATCGAAGTCATCATGGTTTCGAACATAGCAACATAATCAGCAGCCCCTTCAGTAGCACGGCCTCCCCTAGCAGCTGGTCTCCCTCTTCGACTCATTCTCAATATCTATAAAAAGGAATGATTAGAACATCTAGAGAAACATCTGCATAAAGGACTCAAACCCTACTAAGCGACTATATTATATATAGTATTCATCCATCAAAATACAATTACGTCTCTCATACGTAGTTACTTCAGCGAGCGTTGGGTAAAATCGATTAACCAATGCTCTGATACCAAATGTGACGACCGCCCATGACCCCTGCACAGAATCTTGAGATAAAGCGCTGTAAAGTGTGCCAGGCGACCATGGACGATTGTCAAGGTAAGATTTGAAACAAAAGAATCTATCGTATTACTCACAGCGCATGGACAAAATACAATAGAACATATGTATAGTGAAGCTTTACAGAACAAAATGACATCATATAAAACTCCATAATAGTTGAATACAAGCATCCACATAGTCAATACATCAAGCCTCACTACATATCTCTCAGAGAATACAAAACAGCGGAATATCCAGTACATATAAGAAGAAGATAATATGCAACCCTCCAGCTCGTCTTCGATATCAGCATCGTGAGAGGAGAACAGCACCTGTCACCTGCTACCTAGTCTGCCCGTCCCAAAATGGACGAACAGCCCAAGGCAATAAGAATTAAAACATAAAGCCTTGAGTCAGACAACAGTCTTAGTGAGCAGTAAATTAACTAACAACATACCAAAAGAGCATAAAGGAAAAGGAATAGGAATACAACCCTCCCACTCCAACCTCATTCTACAGTGATAGCCCCCAGACTCACACTAAGCAGAAGCAAACATAACAGAGCATACAATTTAAAGTAAAGCAATTGTCACTCGAGTCAAGAGCGATGTTTTCCAAGTACAAATCCCAAGGTCTAAAACCAAGGTCAGATAAGCACCCAGGAAATACCGCTCTTGAGACCGAATGACGATACAACCAAACATCCATGACTCGGCTATCACTGTTATCATTGTTGCGATATCACCGTTAATTGAATGACCGGCACATTCTTTCAGCCGTCCGTCAAGGGCTAATGGTAACCCCGGTTCTAGACATAACTCCCGCACGTCATCGTGACCCGTGCCTAGGATTATCGAATCTACCCAGAGTACTTGACCATCAACTTAGTCTTTTGGGCGTCCCCATGTACTCTTGCTTAGAGCATGCTAGAACCTTCAACAACGATGAGATCTCAACCTCCTAGTCATCCTCCTCGACGACTATTGCCATACTAGCTCAAGCGCCTCTCGAGCATCCATTATCCTCAACTCGAATCATATCACCGAGTTATCAACATGCTTGGAATGACCCCGCCTGGATTAGACCAAGTCTTCATCATATGATGCTTTGCTTCATTACATCCTCGCAAAGCTTCATCTCAACTTCACATCATCAAATCTATGCATAGGAGCTTCATCATCCCGCTACATATGCCACGAGCAGCTTTTCCAATTCAAGAGCCTTTCCCTTAGCTTTTGAATCACCTTCGATCTAAATCTAATCATCAATCATCTAGTTCATAACAAACAATCAAATCAAACATCAATCCAAGCAATCAAGCATTCAAAAATGATCTAAGTAGACAATTATAACAATAATGGCATTTTCGTAATTAAAGAGTTGAAAGTCCAATAAGCATGAAAACATGGATTATATCTCTACAAACTTGATGAATGAACTTGCATAGGTTAACATATGATAAAATGGATGCAACATCATCATGAACAATGGATCTACATGGATCTACACATAGGATGAAGAAAATGCATGGAAATCACTAATTTAACACCAAATCGAGCCAACAATCCGATCTACTCCTTTGGATCCGTGTGAGAGATAATCACCACTCACCAAATCACCTAAACAACCTTAAATCAACACACTTCAGATCTGGACAGTGAAGGACTAAGCTAGATCCGACAAGATCTCACTTCAAACGAAGAAATCTCTCTTGAAAAGATGAAGATCTTCAATCTAAGCTCTTGAATCTTCAATCTTGATCTTCGATTTGGATGGATGGAAGCACTAGATTCGAGTGGAGAAAAGAAGTGAAGAAGTGTAGAAGTCGAGCTCTCAAAATGGCAGCACTTCGTCGCTTCAAAATCCGGATCCCAAAAAGTGAGAACAACCCCTCCTATTTATAGCTGAAAACTGCCCTTAAGTCGTAACTCGGCAATCTTCTTAAGTCGGTGCCGACCTAACACTTAAGCCTCTGCCGACCTAGCAACCTCCGACTCAACACATGCGCATATACAAACCCTGTCTACGACTTAATGCGCACGCGCCTTAACTAGTTAGACGACTTACGACTTACTGCTATGCCGAGTTAACCAGCCTATACGACCTAACGACTTAACTACCTCGCCGACCTACGACTTAATCATAAGACCGACCCAACGAAGCAGACTCATCATACTGCCGCAAAACCCAAGTCCTAAGTCGGTTGACGACTCAACAACTTAACACAGGAGACGACCTACCGACTCATAACTCAACACACACTGCCGACCTAACACTTAACACCCAAACACTTAGGTCGCTCACAACATGTCCTTAGGTCGTTGCCGACCTAACTCTACTCCAGAATACTTAGGCTGCCTACCATTCTTCCTTAGGTCGCCCTAACCTCTTAAGTCGGTCAACCCCACTTCCTTAACTCGGCAACGACTTAACAAATAACTTGTCAGACATGCTAACTACTAGGTCGCTCCAAAATACAAGTCTCCTTAGGTCGTCTACGACTTAACTGCTATACGACCTAAACAACTGCCGACTCAAAAGCTCACTTAACTTCTAACTCGGTCACGACTTAACACAGCAGCTTTGCCGATCTATCAAGATAAGACTCAACTACTAAGTCGTCCAGGTCTTAAGTCGACCACTATCTTAACTCGTCAGCCGACTTAACACTTAACTCACCACTATCCTTAAGTCGGCAACTCGACCCAGACTTATCCCCTTAGGTCGCAGATCTTCTCTAAGTCGCTCACGACTTATCTCCTAAGTCGCCAACAACATTTAGGTCGCGTACGACCTAGGACTTAGACAAATCTGCCTAAAAATCTGAAATGACTTAAAAAATGCAAAAATTCCAGATTTGACGAACTTTTCGATCCGTGAAAAAAATACGGGTCGTTACAGTCGATCTTATTCTTCGCTGTTTTGCAGCATTCTCCATAATAGGAATTTCAAATATTCACAAACGATTTCCGTTACCGTTCAAACTTCACATTTGGAATACGCCTAGATAGACATAGGTGTACGCCAAATTTCGTCGAAAAATATTGTAGTAAATTTCGCTCGTCAAATTTACATATTAGTTTTAATTTTATGTGTAAATTTTCTATCGTCCGAACCCAAATATTTTTCACAATGTTGCATATGAAAAATATTCTGATCATAGCGGCGCATTTCGTTTCGTCAAATTTCGCTTTTTATTGCTTGTAAAAATGTTCACTCGTGCAAATGGGTTAATAAGATTTGCCACTTCGCAAACAATGTCAAACCACCAATATCTTCATACCGTTGTGTCCGCCTCGTCGCGCTGATCAAAATGGTATATTTGTTTGTGTCAATCGGAGTTCGGCGTTGCAAGCTATTAATTGGTTAACGGAGTACAAACTGGTCCGTTACGCCACACAAACCGGTACCCTATTTTTCCCGCTCAAAATTTAAATGACCCTTCAGAAACCGAAGAGCCACTGTGACATATCATCATTTCATTGCGCGGGGACTCTAAATTCTCTCTGTTATATTTGATGTCCTCTGCACTCTACAGCTCACTTCTGAAATTCTCTCTGGTACGTAACCTTCTTCTCCTTCTTCATTTATTCTTTCTTTCCTTCTCTGCTCTCTCATCAAAATGAAATCAAAAGAAAGAAACAGCTTCCCCTCCCATGCATGCAACCCCCACACCAGCCCCTGCCCAGCCTTTCCCTTCGCCTCCGCCCCAGTCAGCTCCGCCTCGCCCAGCCTCCCCTCCGCACCGGCTCCCCGCCCTGCCGCCACTCGCCCTCCGCCCCAGCCCAGACCACCAGCCCGTCCCCAGCGCCCTCCCGCCTGCCTCGCCCAGCCTCCGCCTGCACGCAGCCTCCCTCCGTCCCCAGCTCCACCTCCTCCGCCCACTACCGGCCTCCGCCCTGTACAGCCACCCACCCCAGTCCTGCCGCCACTCGTCCTCCGCCCAGCACCCCGCACCCACGCACCACCCACCCACGCCCCAGCCTCCTCCGCCCAGCACCCCGCACCCACGCACCACCCACCCACGCCCCAGCCTCCTCCGCCCAGCACCCCGCACCCACGCACCACCCACCCACGCCCCAGCCTCCTCCGCCCAGCACCCCGCACCCACGCCCCCAGCCAGCTCCGCCGTACGCCTGCCCCACCACCTCAGCCCCACTGTACGCAGCCTCCCTCCGTCCCTAGCTCCACCTCATCCGCCCACTACCGGCCTCCGCCCTGTACCCCACCCAGCCACCTCCCCACAGCCACCAACCGCCTCCCGCCCCGCCCTCCGCGCCACGCGCCACACCCACCCCAGCCCAGCTGCACCCCGCCGTTCCCAGTCCAGCCTGCTCCAACCCCGCTCCGCCCCAGTCGCTCCGCCGTCACCTTTGGGCCTCGCAGTGGTCGAGATCTTGAACTGTGCCTTGGTTATATATATATCAGTTGATATATATATAACTGTTAGATTTTATAACTGTTAGATTATATAACTGTTATATTATATAACAGTATATATTTTGAAATGTTGGGTTTGCTCACATACTGTTGCTATGTTGTTTCAGCTCCTGCTATTGATCCGGAAGTATAAGTACTCCCATCCCGCTTGTTGAATCTATCTCGCTTCATCGTTGGTATGGTTTATATATATTCAATCGATATATATATGACATTAAACAAATTATTGATAATCTTTTATTTGATTTGCAGTTGTGTTCGTTTTGCGTCGTGCCGGTTAGTGTCTATCTTATCTATTCGTCTTCGTGCTTCGTCGTCCAATCTTTAACCACGAAAGGTGAATATTTTATATTCATGACTCAATCTATTATGCGATGATAATCAAGTGATAATTGTTGTTAATATTAATCTGGATATTAAATTGTTGATTGTTAGAATTTAGTTGAAATAAAATTGTTAACTTCTAAAAATTTGACGCCATGTATTGTTTAAAATTGATTAAACATGTCGAACTGAAATATGATGTTAATTAGAGTAAATAATAGTGACCTTAAAATTGATAAGTACGATTGATGTAGAAATTTGATAACGGACACCAAGTAAAAATCATAATGTAATAATCTTTAATCCGTAGGATTCTAGGAATAATTGTATTAATTTGCATAATAACAAATGTAAGTTAATGGGGTTATTTCGGGATTATTTGAATAAATTGTAAAATTTGTTATGTATGGTTGCTATTGCTTGTTTATTTACTTTGACACCATCCCAGTTATCACACTGCAAGTTCCCTTTGTTATGCCTTGTTTTATATTGAATGATATGGGGTTGAAATGATAAATACCCACTTAATAACTTGGCCTAGGATAGACAATTAAAAATAAGAAACCCGATTGGTCAACAAAAATTATTTTGAAATTGAAATCTATTTGAAATTAAGAAATGAACTTAATAATTTGTTTGGAAATCAAGTAACGACTTAATGGATTTAATTGAAATAAAATTATGGATTTAATTAAAATGAATTAATGGATTTAATTGAAATAAATTAATGGATTAATTGGAATAAATTAATGGATTAGATTGAACGGATTAATAAATCTATTTAATTGAAGAAAAATGAATTGGAGAATTTGATTGAAATAAGTTTTAAAACAAGTGAGTTTTAGAATTTAATAATTTAATTTATTAGATTGGTAGATTCGGATTTAAACTAAGTTTTAAATTAAATAGATTTAAACTTGTTATAAATAATAATTTAGATTTAGGAAATTTTGACTTAAAATGGAATACGAAACTAACTAAAGTTTTATGGATTAAATTTAGCGACAATTTAAAGGTAAATGATTTTAAATCTAATGAAATCGATTTAATCAAATTTATGATTATATTTAGTGTAACGATGAATGTAAACATGAATTGAGATAAATAGAATTTGATCTAACGATTCGAACTTAATTGACCGGTAAAATTGGATAAATTGATTTTGAACTAAATTTAATAAGAGAGTTATTAAATAGAACTTGAATACTTAACTATATTGTTAATTAAATGTTGAACTATAGATTTCATTGGGAAATATGATTTTAAATATCCGAAATAAATTGAATCGTGAAATGTCAAAATTTGGAAGTCAAATTTGCACCTTGACTTTTGGACTTTGATTTGTTTTAAACGTTAAGTTAACCGACCATTGGGTAATAAATACGTAGTTATTAAAGAGACCGGGATCGGATATGGACATACTCTCTGTCGATACCGAAAACCACTTTAATAACTATTACACGCGAAGTGTTGATCCAGAATGAAGTGGATGGTTTGGTGATCGCGTTGACTGAAGAAAGAGAACGATATTGGACGACCCCTGACATGACTAAAACAGGAGCCGCGCCGGGCCATTGAGGTTCGCTACCTCTAGCGGACGCACTTCTTCGATACCATATCTATTACTTTTGTGATTCGATTTGGGTGCACCCCTTGATTTGGGAGTGTTGTTTCACGGTGTTGAGATAGTAGCTGCTATGCTCAACATCAGTCCGGATCACGCAACTACTAGTATCCTAGTTGGTATCGCCTCATGTACCTTGTCATACTGATTATCCTATTCGCGACCACTACGTTTTGTTTTGTACCTTTAGCATATGGATTGCCCTCTGGTGACTTCCGGTTTTGGGGAAACTACGGTCTTGTATATGCTCTTGGGAATAAAAATGTGTTAAGGGTGGTATGGGCCATGACTTAACACTATTTTAATATCGTACTTTACTGATTAGACATTATCTACCTATCGTATTCTATTGTATATATAGATAGTTTATCGGATCCTTAGAGATGTTATTTCACCCATCTTTAAGTTATGAACTATTACCTTGCACTTGATTTAATTGTATAAGATTTTGAGTCCTGACTCGAGTGTTTCTTTTTGTATATGCTCGGGTCAGTCTGAAGCTATCCAGTTGCTGATCAAGGTTGGTTGAAGATGCTGAAGGCTTAGCATTTATCTTTATCAGTCTATTTCTATTCCTGTATTGATGTCCTAGTCTGTTGGACATTTTTGGTATTAGTCACTTGATGTTAAGACATTGTTGTATATTGTATAGTGGCTTCATGAACTGCTATTATGACGATGTATTTTCCGCTGCATTATTCTGTGACTGTTCTGTGATGTTGTATTGATTCTCATTTACATTTATGTATTTATAATCCCATAATGATTCGTGTTTTGTATTATTTAAGTTGACATGTGTGGATTATTGTCAATTTAAATGGTACAAATATACGGGTTGTTACAGTTGGTATCAGAGCCAGGTTTCCCTAAAAACCTTAGTTGGGATTATATATAAACTCATTAGAGATAGGGTAGCAATACCCTAGAATGAGGAGAATCGGTTCAATATCCAAATCCCTTCATTTCAAACTTCTTTTGATTCGTTGATTAGACTTTCCTTAAAATTCTATGATTTTCTATCCTTTGGCTTTAAAAATCTCTTTGGTATTTCAGGATGGGTACCAGAGGAAACCATAGGGGAGGAAGGGGCCATGGTCCTGCTCAGGCTGCACCTGTCGCTCCAGCTCCTGTCAAATTCACCATTCTTAGTAAGGAGTATACACAGCTGGGAGGTATTAAGTTTTCTGGATCCGAGAACATTATTGAGGCTCAGCAATGGCTTAAGGTTTAGAGAAGATATTTTCTGGTCTGGAGATCACTGATGCTCAGAAGCGTCAGCTTGCTGCCTGGCAACTTCAGGATGCCGCGCAAGATTGGTGGGAATCAGTTACTTCGCGTATCGAGGAGAACACCATCACTTGGGCCCAGTTTAGGTATAAAATTATTTGGAATTCGTAGTCTAAATTCTTCTTTTAATCTTTGGAATGTTATTCATTTAGTCTATCTTTTGATTAGGGATACTTTCTCGGCACAATGGATGCCCGCTGCTGGGAAAACCCAACTTTATAGAGCTTTCATGGACCTTAAGCAAGGTAGTATGACCTTTTCGGAGTACGAGAGGAAATTCAACGAACTCTCCAAGTTCGGCCCGGGATTGATTGATACACCGCTTCTAAAGAACGAGAAGTTCATTTTGGGAGCTAGACCAGAGTATTATGACTTGCTTACTGGCCACACTCACTGCACCTTCACAGAGCTTGTTGACTATGCTCTTAGATATGAGGCGAAGCCTAGGGGACCTACTGCCAAGGCTGCTCCTACTCAGCCCTCCTCTAGCCAGCTCGGGAAGAGGAAGATGAACTTTGATCAACAAAAGAAAGCTTGGCAGAAGACTACAGGATTGGGATATGCTCAGAAAAGCCCAATCGACCTTGCTAATATCACTTGCTTCAAATGCGATAAGAAGGGCCATTATGCTAATAGTTGTCCATCTACTGGAGCTGCTGTTCCACCACCTTCTACGACTAGGAAAGACTTATGCTATGTCTGCCTCCAGCCAGGTCATTTCAAGAAAGACTGCCCACTGTACAAGCGAGGCACACCATCTGGAGTTTTTGCCATCACCACTCCTACACCGCCTGCTCAGGATGACCAAGGTACCTTACGAAGTACTTTTTCATTACATGATTTACCTATTAGGGTATTATTCGATACTGGTGCTTCTCATAGCTTCATATCTATTGATCTTTGCAATAAGCTCAAATTAGAACCTACTCTTGCTACTACTTCCTTATGCGTCTCCAACCCTATTGGAGGACTTGCCAACCTCAGTAGAATTTGTAAAGAGGTTGTGCTCTTGTATGGAAGATACCGTTTCACTTGGGATTTTTATGTTCTTGGCTTCGCAGCATTTGACATCTTGTTAGGTGCTGATTGGTTAAGGAAATTCGATGCTGTTATTTCTTGCAAGGCTCGTTCTGTTTCTCTAGTCAATGACAAGGGCCTACCACTTGTCATCGAATGCAAATCACCACAGAAATATGCCGGAAGCTTCATATTCTCTCTTGATGCTCACCCGGATGATCTCAGTACTACTCCTATTGTTCAGAAATTTCCCGATGTATTTGGAGAGGTCAACTCCCTACCACCTAAGCGGGAAATCGATTTTCGCATTGACCTTATTCCTGGAGCTACTCCTGTAGTTCTCCCTCATAGAAGGATGGCCCCTAAAGAAAAAGCTGAACTTAAAACTCAAATTGATGATCTATTTTCTAGAGGTTTGATTAGGAGAAGTTGTTCTGAATGGGGTGTCGTAGTTGTATTTGTCACCAAATCGGATGGATCTCTTCGCATGTGTGTTGATTATAGGGAACTGAACAAACGCACTCTCAAGAATCGCTATCCGATGCCTCGCATCAATGATTTATTCGATCAGCTCCATGGAGCTAAAGTTTTCTCCCAACTTGATCTTGCCACTGGGTTCCACCAACTCAGGGTAGCAGATGATAGTATTCATAAGACGGCCTTCCGTACCGAGAACGGATTCTATGAATGGTTGGTTATGCCATTCGGTTTGACCAACGCACCTGCTTATTTCGTCGACTTGATGAATCGAGTCTTCCGTGATGTGCTTAACAAGTTTGTTCTTGTTTTCATTGATGATATTCTCGTCTTCTCCAAAGACAAGAAGGAGCATGAGACACATCTTGCTTATGTTCTGGAAACTCTCCGAAATCATCAACTTAAGGCCAAATTCTCTAAATGCCACTTCTGGCGAGACGAAGTGAGATTCCTGGGCCACATAGTTTCTGAAAATGGGATTTCGGTCGATCCAGCTAAGATCGCCGTAATCAATGTAAGTTCTATCCTATTCGCTATTTCTATCCAATTCCTCTTATCCCTTTCTAATTTGAAATTTATCTACAGGATTGGGAGACCCCCAAAACTCCTACTGATATCCGTAGCTTCTTGGGCTTGGCCGGCTATTATCGTAGATTTATTGAGCACTTTGCCCGGATTTCTGCCCCACTCACTGCTTTAACCCGAAAGGATGTCAAGTTTATTTGGAGTGAGAAGTGCGAATCAGCTTTTAATGAATTGAAGCATAAGTTAACTTCAGCCCCAGTTCTTGCGGTGATCGATGGAAGTGAAGAATTAACTGTCTATACAGATGCTTGCCGAGAAGGTTTAGGCGCTGTTCTTATGCAAAGCGGTAAGGTTATTGCTTATGCTGGCCGCCAGTTGAAGATCCATGAAGTAAACTATGCAACTCATGATCTAGAGCTTCTTGCAGTTGTATTTGCTTTGAAACTGTGGAGGCATCATCTTTTGGGAATTAAATTTGAATTATTCACCGATCATAAGTCCTTGAGGTATATCTTTTCTCAGAAGGATTTGAACCAGAGACAAGTTCGATGGCTTGAATTCCTAGCTGCATATGATCTCGATATCAATTATACTCCTGGGAAAGCAAATGTTGTAGCTGATGCTTTGAGCCGTAGCAAAGCATTGTCATGCTGTAATCTTGTAGAAGGCATGCTATTTCAGCTTGTTATCTCCCCATCTCTTGTGGATCGCATCAAGGACAAACAATATGAGGACACCTTGCTCTATCGCATGAAGGAGTTAGTTCTTGGTAGAGTTGGAAATACCGACAGTAAAGTGGGAGCACAGATAGATAGTAATGGAGTTCTGAGGATTGACAATCGTATTTGCGTTCCAAATGTCGATGGATTGAGACAAGAAGTGCTTAGAGAAAACCATCGGTCATCACTTTCATTTCATCCTGGGGTCACTAAGATGTACCGAAATATGAAGCGTTTATATTGGTGGAGTGGGATGAAGAGGGATATTTCTATATATGTCAGTAGATGCACCACTTGCCAACAAGTTAAGGCCGATCACCAGAAGACTGCAGGATTACTTCAACCCCTAGAGATTCCGTGTTGGAAATGGGATCAGATTTCTATGGACTTCATTGATGGATTACCGAGGACTAGAAAAGGTAACGAGAGTATATGGGTGATTGTTGATAGGTTGACAAAAGTTGCTCACTTTATTCCGGTTAAGACCACTCGGACTGCTTTGAGTTTGGCCGAGACATATATGAGAGAGATTGTTAGACTTCATGGAGTTCCATCTAGTATTGTGTGCGATAGAGACCCTTTATTCACTAGTAAATTCTGGAAGGCATTTCAGGACGTCCTGGGCACTAAACTGAATCTGAGCACAGCTTATCATCCTCAAACAGATGGACAAACTGAAAGGGTGAATCAGATTTTAGAAGATCTGCTCCGAGCCTGCATTATTGATTTCGGTGGATCTTGGGAAGACCATCTCCATTTGGTTGAATTCACTTATAATAACAGTTATCAGGTAAATCAAAATTTCAATTTGAATAAGTAAATTTGAATTGAAATTTAACCACCTTTATATTCAGGCAAGTATCGATATGGCACCGTTCGAAGCTTTATATGGACGACCATGCAAATCGCCAGCTTGTTGGATTGAGCCTGGTGATCGATTAATTCTTGGCCCAGATATGATTATAGAAGCATCCGAGAAGGTAAATGAAATCAGAAGAAAGATGAAGACCGCACAGGATAGACAGAAGAGCTATGCTGATAGGCGTAGAAGAGATTTAGAATTCCTGATTGGGGATAAGGTATTCCTTAAGGTATCACCTGTAACGACCCGTATTTTCACGGATCGAAAAGTTCGTCAAATCTGGAGTTTTAGCATTTTTAGCCATTTCAGATTTTAGGCAATTTTTGGCTAAGTCCTAAGTCGTTCACGACTTAGCATAAGTCGTAAGTCGTATACGACTTAGGAGGTGGGAGTGTTGACTCAGGGCTTGGAGTTAGGTCGTTAGACGACTTAAGGAAGACTAGTTGTTGGCTTTGGTTAGGTCGTAGGCGACCTAAGGGGTTAAGTCGTGACCGACTTAAGAGGTTCAGGCGACCTAAGAAAATGTGTGAGCGACCTAAGTGTTTGGGTGAGTCAAGTGTTAGGTCGGCAGTTCGAGTTAGCGACCTAGTAGAGTTAACGACTTAGGGAATAAGCAGTTTGCGACCTATAAGAGTTAGCGACCTATGAGATTGACCGACCTAAGTGTTAGCGTAGTTAGGTCGTTAGATCTGTGTTGAGTTAGGTCGTAGGCGACCTAAGATGGTTAGGTCGCGTGTGTGTTAGGTCGCGAGTTTGCTGAGTCGTAGGTCGCGTGAGTTGTTAGGTCGCTAGAATAGTCTAAGTGTTAGGTCGCGTGGATCTATCTGTTAGGTCGTATGTTGTTTTAGGTCGACATGTGTTAGGTCGTGTAGGAGCCTAAGTTGTTAGGTCGCAACCCAACTGAGTCGTAGGTTGTTAAGTCGCTTAGATAGTTTAAGTGTTAGGTCGTAACATTGTTAGGTCGTAAGATGGGGAGGCCTGTTAGGTCGCTAAGCGCGTAAGAGGTTAGGTCGCGCGTGCGATGAGTCGCTGGATCTGGCTAAGTCGTTAGGTCGAAGACTGTTATGTCGCGTGCATCTGTTAGGTCGGAGAGGCTTAGGTCGGAGAGGCTTAGGTCGGAAGCGACTTAGGGAGATAGCCAGATTTCGACTTAAGGACAGATTTCAGCTATAAATAGGAGGGGTTGTTCTCACTTTTTGGGATCCGGATTTTGAAGCGACGAAGTGCTGCCATTTTGAGAGCTCGACTTCTACACTTCTTCACTTCTTTTCTCCACTCTAATCTAGTGCTTCCATCCATCCAAATCGAAGATCAAGATTGAAGATTCAAGAGCTTAGATTGAAGATCTTCATCTTTTCAAGAGAGATTTCATCGTTTGAAGTGAGATCTTGTCGGATCTAGCTTAGTTCTTCGCTGTCCAGATCTGAAGTTGATATCTTTTGGATTGTTTAGGTGATTTGGTGAGTGGTGATTATCTCTCACACGGACCCAAAGGAGTATATCGGATTGTTGGCTTGATTTGGTGTTAAAATAGAGATTTCCATGCATTTTCTTCATCCTATGTGTAGATCCATGTAGATCCATTGTTCAAGATGATGTTGCATCCATTTTATCATATGTTAACCTATGCAAGTTCATTCATCAAGTTTGTAGAGATATAATCCATGTTTTCATGCTTATTGGACTTTCAACTCTTTAATTACGAAAATACCATTATTGTTATAATTGTCTACTTAGATCATTTTTGAATGCTTGATTGCTTGGATTGATGTTTGATTTGATTGATTATTATGAACTAGATGATTGATGATTAGATTTAGACCAAAGGTGATTCAAAAGCTAAGGGAAAGGCTCTTGGATTGGGAAAGCTGCTCGTGGCATATGTAGCGGGATGATGAAGCTCTTATGCATAGATTTGATGATGTGATGTTGAGATGAGGCTTCGCGAGGATGTTATGAAGCGAGGCAATCATGTGATGAAGACTTGGTCTAATCCAGACGGGATCATTCCAAGCATGTTGATAACTCGGTGATATGATTCGAGTTGAGGATAATGGATGCTCGAGAGGCGCTTGAGCTAGTATGGAAATAGTCGTCGAGGAGGATGACTAGGAGGTTGAGATCTCATCGTTGTTGAAGGTTCTAGCATGCTCTAAGCAAGAGTACATGGGGACGCCCAAAAGACTAAGTTGATGGTCAAGTACTCTGGGTAGATTCGATAATCCTAGGCACGGGTCACGATGACGTGCGGGAGTTATGTCTAGAACCGGGGTTACCATTAGCCCTTGACGGACGGCTGAAAAAATGTGCCGGTCATTCAATTAACGGTGATATCGAAGCAATGATAACAGTGATAGCCAGAGTCATGGATGTTTGGTTGTATCGTCATTCGGTCTCAAGAGCGGTATTTCCTGGGTGCTTATCTGACCTTGGTTTTAGACCTTGGGATTTGTACTTGGAAAACATCGCTTTTGACTCAAGTGACAATTGTTTACTTTAAATTGTATGCTCTGCTATGTTTCTTCTGCTTAGTGTGTGTCTGGGGGCTATCACTGTAGAATGAGGTTGGAGTGGGAGGGTTGTATTCCTATTCTTTTTCCTTTATGCTCTTTTGGTATGTTGTTAGTTAATTTACTGCTCACTAAGACTGTTGTCTGACTCAAGGCTTTATGTTTTTAATTCTTATTGCCTTGGGCTGTTCGTCCATTTTGGGACGGGCAGACTAGGTAGCAGGTGACAGGTGCTGTTCTCCTCTCACGATGCTGATATCGAAGACGAGCTGGAGGGTTGCATATTATCTTCTTATTATATGTACTGGATATTCCGCTGTTTTGTATTCTCTGAGAGTTATGTAGTGAGGCTGGATGTATTGACTATGTGGATGCTTGTATTCAACTATTATGGAGTTTTATATGATGTCATTTTGTTCTGTAAAGCTTCACTATACTTATGTTCTATTGTATTTTGTCCATGCGCTGTGAGTAATACGATAGATTCTGTTGTTTCAAATCTTACCTTGACAATCGTCCATGGTCGCCTGGCACACTTTACAGCGCTTTATCTTTAGATTCGGTGCAGGGGTCATGGGCGGTCGTCACATTTGGTATCAGAGCATTGGTTAATCGATTTTACCCAACGCTCGCTGTCGTAACTACGTATGAGAGACGTAATTGTATTTTGATGGATGATTACTATATATAATATAGTGGCTTAGTAGAGTTTGAGTCCTTTATGCAGTTGATTCTCTAGATGTTCTAATCATTCCTTTTTATAGATATTGAGAATGAGTCGAAGAGGGAGACCAGCTGCTAGGGGAGGTCGTGCTACTGAAGAGACTGCTGATTATGCAGCCATGTTCGAAGCTATGATGACTTCGATCATGAGAAGGATACCAGTTCCGGGGGCGGCAGTTGATGTTGGAGTTCAAGTCCAAACTCCGAAACCAGTGGATTTTGCTAAGCTGTGCAAGGATTATACTGCTCTTGGAGGGAAGGTTTTCTTGGGAACAGAATCTACCATTGAGGTCCAGAGGTGGATAGATGCTTGTAGAAGGATCTTTGGTGATTTGGGAATTGATGATGCAACTAAGAGGAAGTTGGCATCAAGGCAGCTTCAAGGGAGAGCCTCTGATTGGTGGAATTCTATTACCATCGATACTGCGGAGGAAGAGATTACTTGGGAGCAATTCCAAGCTAGATTTGAAGCTAAGTTCATTTCTACAACTCAGAAGTCTATTCTGTTCAAGAGGTTTGTGGAGCTCAAGCAAGGTGGAAGATCAGTTCTTGAGTATGTTTCTGAGTTCGAAGCTTTGTCCAAGTATGCCCGGTCGTATATTGAATCTGCTTATCAGAAGAATGAGAAGTTTGTGACCGGCTTGGATAGTTATCTTGGGAGACAGTTGGTGGATCATTTGGACGATTCATTTGAGAAGCTTGTGGAGAAAGCTCTTAGGCATGAAAGTCTGTTTCCTAAGGAAGGACCTGTTGTTGCTGTTACCAAGGGAGAATCTAAACCACAGCAGGGTGGAAACCAGAAGAGGAAGCAGCAGCAGCAGAAGGGTAAGGATGGCCAGAAGAAGCCGAAAGGCGAGGTGACTTGCTACAATTGTCAGCAGAAGGGCCATTTCTCTAAGGATTGTAAGAATCCGAAGGTACCGATGAAGTGTCACAACTGTGACAAGCCGGGGCATTTCAGGAAGAATTGTCCAGAACCAAGGAAGGACAGGCAAATTGTGCAAGCTTATGCTTTGGGAGCTGTTCCGTCGTCTTCAAAAGCTCCTACTGCTGAAGAGAAAGGAAAGAGTGTGGTTGTTCAAGGTACTCTTTTCCTAGGTGGTGTTCCAGTTAGAGTTCTGTTTGATACTGGAGCGTCGCATTCGTTTGTTTGTAATGAACTCGTTGGCCGGTTAGGTTTGACACCGGATATTGTTGATAGGCCATTGGTTGTGACTAATCCAGTTGGGGGTTCGTCTTGTTTGTGTATGTTATGCCGTGGTCTAGTTGTGTCGAGTCATGGTTGCTCTTTTGTTTGTGATTGCTTTGTTCTGAACTTTACGGGGTTCGGAATTATCTTGGGTATGGACTGGCTTAGGAAGTATGCGGCTAAGGTTGATTGTGAGAGGCTAGAGGTGACAGTCGGGAATGTGGAGGGGCGAAAGATTGTGATACGATGTAAGCATGAAGAAGGCGTCTTCATGAGCTTCATGTATTCGCTAGTTGTTCCACGGGATGGACTGTCATCAGTGCCGATCGCTAATGGATTCGAGGATGTCTTTGACGAAGTCAAAGGGTTGCCGCCGCATAGAGAGATCGAGTTTCGTATAGATCTAGTTGAAGGAGCCAGACCTGTTGTGATGCCTCTTAGGCGGATGGCGCCTAGGGAACAGCAGGAGTTGAGAGTGCAAGTTGATGATCTTTTGCAGAAAGGATTCATTCGGCGTAGTGTGTCCGAGTGGGGTGCACCAGTTGTGTTTGCAACTAAGGCAGATGGGTCATTGAGATTGTGTGTGGATTATCGTGAGCTGAATAAGGTGACTAAGAAGAACAAGTATCCATTGCCGAGAATAGATGACTTGTTTGATCAGCTTCACGAAGCTAAGGTGTTTTCTCAGATGGATCTGGCAACGGGATTTCACCAGTTGAGAGTTGCTAAGGATAGTGCGCCGAAGACTGCTTTTCGAACACCATCCGGTTTCTTTGAGTGGCTGGTAATGCCGTTTGGATTGACTAACGCGCCAGCATATTTTGTGGATCTTATGAATAGAGTGTTCAGAGATCAGTTGAACAAGTTCGTACTTGTGTTCGTGGATGATATTCTGATTTATTCCAGAACGGAAGAAGAGCACAAGACGCACTTGCGTATTGTTTTGGAGATCTTACGGAAACATCAGCTGAAGGCTAAGTTTTCAAAGTGTCACTTCTGGAAGAGTGAAGTGAGGTTCTTAGGCCATGTGATTTCTGGAAATGGAATAGCGGTTGATCCCGCAAAGGTGGTAGCAATCCAGGATTGGGTTAGACCTAAGAATGCATCTGATGTGAGAAGTTTTCTTGGATTAGCAGGATATTATCGACGGTTTATCAAAAACTTCTCCAAGATAGCTGCACCGTTAACAGGATTGACGAAGAAGAACCAAGTGTTCAGTTGGGATGCTAAGTGTGAGCAAGCTTTCGGAATCATGAAAGAGCGATTGACGAGTGCTCCTGTTTTGACTATTCCAAGTGGGAATGATGAGATGGTGGTTTACACCGATGCATGTGGTACTGGACTTGGAGCAGTGCTGATGCAGAAGGATAAAGTTGTTGCGTATGCCAGTCGACAACTGAAGCCGCATGAAAGGAATTACCCAACTCATGACTTGGAGTTAGCGGCGATTGTATTTGCTCTGAAGATGTGGAGGCATTATCTGTTGGGAGTTCGATTCGAGTTGTTTACGGATCATAAGTCGTTGAAGTATCTTTTCTCCCAGAAGGATTTGAATCTTCGGCAGCAACGTTGGCTAGAGTTTTTGGCATCGTATGATTTTGGTATAGCTTATACTCCGGGAAAAGGTAACGCAGTGGCTGATGCGTTAAGTCGAAGACATGCAGGATTGGGAGCCATGTTTTCTGAATGGAAGAGTCTCGAGTATTTAGCTGGATTTGACTTCAGGCCTGGATGCGAATTGGAACCTGAAATGTTGGCAAACTTATCGATAAGACCGACTCTTGTGGAAAGGATTGGCGAGAGTCAAAAGCGAGATGATAAGCTTGTCAAGATTATCCGTGAATTGGAATCTGGATTGGAGCCAGAAAAGGATAAAGGATTCGAGGTCGATAGAGAAGGTTGGCTTCGAAAGCAAGGACGACTAGTGGTTCCCGATATAGATGAATTGAGGAGTGAAGTTCTGAAGGAAAGTCATCACTCGAAGTTGACAATTCATCCAGGTGGAAATAAGATGTATCGGGATATGAAGAGAACCTACTACTGGGAAGGCATGAAGAAGGATGTTGGAGATTTCATTTCCAAGTGTATGAACTGTCAGTTGGTAAAGGCTGAACAGAAGAAGCCAAGTGGATTGCTTCAACCCTTAGAAGTTCCTACATGGAAGTGGGAACAAGTGTCGATGGATTTTATTGATGGATTGCCTAGAACCAGAACGGGAAATGAAGGGATTTGGGTCATTGTGGATCGTCTGACTAAGAGTGCACGATTCATTCCTGTTCGATCGACTAGGACTGCATCAAAGTTGGCTGAGTTGTATGTGAAGTGGATAGTTCGATTCCATGGTGTTCCGAAGAGTATAGTGAGCGATCGAGACCCATTGTTCACTAGTGGATTTTGGAAGAGCTTCCAGGAAGTCTTGGGAACCGAGTTGTGTTTGAGTACAGCTTATCACCCTCAGACAGATGGTCAGACCGAGAGAGTCAACCGAGTTTTGGAAGATCTTCTTAGAGCATGTGTTTTGGACTTCGGAGGATCATGGGAAGATCACCTTCATTTGGTGGAGTTTGCGTACAACAACAGTTACCAGTCAAGCATTGGTATGGCACCGTATGAGGCGTTGTATGGAAGACCGTGTAACTCTCCGACATGTTGGTTGGAAACTGGAGAAAAGCCGATACTTGGGCCAGAGATGATTCGACAGACTTCGGATTGCATAGAGATCATTCGGCAACGAATGAAGGCAGCCCAAGACCGTCAGAAGAGTTATGCTGATAAGCGTCGAAAGGATTTGGAATTCGACGTAGGAGATATGGTTTTTGTGAAGATTTCTCCACTGAAGAATGTTATCCGATTCGGGAAGAAAGGAAAATTGACTCCGAGATTTGTTGGACCATTCCCGATTATCGAGCGAATTGGAAAGCTCGCTTACAGATTGGAGTTACCAGAGAAGATGTCGAGTGTGCACAATGTTTTTCATGTATCATATCTACGGAAGTATGTGCACGACTCGAATACAGTGGTTTCTGCTGATAGCTGTGAAGACTTAGAAGTTGATCCAGTCGATAGAAGACCTCGTAAGCCGCTTCGTGTTGTTGAAACCGACACGAAACAGCTTAGGAGAAAGGTAGTTAAGTTGCTCAAGATACAATGGAGTGAAGATGATAACGACTGTACGTGGGAGGTGGAAGAGAGGATGAAAGCAGCTCATCCTGAACTCTTCAAGGTATGGCCCTAAGGTGTCGTGTCATCTCGCGATATTGTAACTTGTTCTAATTCTAGAATTCTGTACGCTAAGTTAGAATTGGATGCATGGTTTGTTGATTGCTATGGATGGTAGGCGTACAGAATAGTTTTTGATTGCTTGGAATTTCGGGGGCGAAATTCCTAAGGGGGAGAGAATGTAACGACCCGTATTTTCACGGATCGAAAAGTTCGTCAAATCTGGAGTTTTAGCATTTTTAGCCATTTCAGATTTTAGGCAATTTTTGGCTAAGTCCTAAGTCGTTCACGACTTAGCATAAGTCGTAAGTCGTATACGACTTAGGAGGTGGGAGTGTTGACTCAGGGCTTGGAGTTAGGTCGTTAGACGACTTAAGGAAGACTAGTTGTTGGCTTTGGTTAGGTCGTAGGCGACCTAAGGGGTTAAGTCGTGACCGACTTAAGAGGTTCAGGCGACCTAAGAAAATGTGTGAGCGACCTAAGTGTTTGGGTGAGTCAAGTGTTAGGTCGGCAGTTCGAGTTAGCGACCTAGTAGAGTTAACGACTTAGGGAATAAGCAGTTAGCGACCTATAAGAGTTAGCGACCTATGAGATTGACCGACCTAAGTGTTAGCGTAGTTAGGTCGTTAGATCTGTGTTGAGTTAGGTCGTAGGCGACCTAAGATGGTTAGGTCGCGTGTGTGTTAGGTCGCGAGTTTGCTGAGTCGTAGGTCGCGTGAGTTGTTAGGTCGCTAGAATAGTCTAAGTGTTAGGTCGCGTGGATCTATCTGTTAGGTCGTATGTTGTTTTAGGTCGACATGTGTTAGGTCGTGTAGGAGCCTAAGTTGTTAGGTCGCAACCCAACTGAGTCGTAGGTTGTTAAGTCGCTTAGATAGTTTAAGTGTTAGGTCGTAACATTGTTAGGTCGTAAGATGGGGAGGCCTGTTAGGTCGCTAAGCGCGTAAGAGGTTAGGTCGCGCGTGCGATGAGTCGCTGGATCTGGCTAAGTCGTTAGGTCGAAGACTGTTATGTCGCGTGCATCTGTTAGGTCGGAGAGGCTTAGGTCGGAGAGGCTTAGGTCGGAAGCGACTTAGGGAGATAGCCAGATTTCGACTTAAGGACAGATTTCAGCTATAAATAGGAGGGGTTGTTCTCACTTTTTGGGATCCGGATTTTGAAGCGACGAAGTGCTGCCATTTTGAGAGCTCGACTTCTACACTTCTTCACTTCTTTTCTCCACTCTAATCTAGTGCTTCCATCCATCCAAATCGAAGATCAAGATTGAAGATTCAAGAGCTTAGATTGAAGATCTTCATCTTTTCAAGAGAGATTTCATCGTTTGAAGTGAGATCTTGTCGGATCTAGCTTAGTTCTTCGCTGTCCAGATCTGAAGTTGATATCTTTTGGATTGTTTAGGTGATTTGGTGAGTGGTGATTATCTCTCACACGGACCCAAAGGAGTATATCGGATTGTTGGCTTGATTTGGTGTTAAAATAGAGATTTCCATGCATTTTCTTCATCCTATGTGTAGATCCATGTAGATCCATTGTTCAAGATGATGTTGCATCCATTTTATCATATGTTAACCTATGCAAGTTCATTCATCAAGTTTGTAGAGATATAATCCATGTTTTCATGCTTATTGGACTTTCAACTCTTTAATTACGAAAATACCATTATTGTTATAATTGTCTACTTAGATCATTTTTGAATGCTTGATTGCTTGGATTGATGTTTGATTTGATTGATTATTATGAACTAGATGATTGATGATTAGATTTAGACCAAAGGTGATTCAAAAGCTAAGGGAAAGGCTCTTGGATTGGGAAAGCTGCTCGTGGCATATGTAGCGGGATGATGAAGCTCTTATGCATAGATTTGATGATGTGATGTTGAGATGAGGCTTCGCGAGGATGTTATGAAGCGAGGCAATCATGTGATGAAGACTTGGTCTAATCCAGACGGGATCATTCCAAGCATGTTGATAACTCGGTGATATGATTCGAGTTGAGGATAATGGATGCTCGAGAGGCGCTTGAGCTAGTATGGAAATAGTCGTCGAGGAGGATGACTAGGAGGTTGAGATCTCATCGTTGTTGAAGGTTCTAGCATGCTCTAAGCAAGAGTACATGGGGACGCCCAAAAGACTAAGTTGATGGTCAAGTACTCTGGGTAGATTCGATAATCCTAGGCACGGGTCACGATGACGTGCGGGAGTTATGTCTAGAACCGGGGTTACCATTAGCCCTTGACGGACGGCTGAAAAAATGTGCCGGTCATTCAATTAACGGTGATATCGAAGCAATGATAACAGTGATAGCCAGAGTCATGGATGTTTGGTTGTATCGTCATTCGGTCTCAAGAGCGGTATTTCCTGGGTGCTTATCTGACCTTGGTTTTAGACCTTGGGATTTGTACTTGGAAAACATCGCTTTTGACTCAAGTGACAATTGTTTACTTTAAATTGTATGCTCTGCTATGTTTCTTCTGCTTAGTGTGTGTCTGGGGGCTATCACTGTAGAATGAGGTTGGAGTGGGAGGGTTGTATTCCTATTCTTTTTCCTTTATGCTCTTTTGGTATGTTGTTAGTTAATTTACTGCTCACTAAGACTGTTGTCTGACTCAAGGCTTTATGTTTTTAATTCTTATTGCCTTGGGCTGTTCGTCCATTTTGGGACGGGCAGACTAGGTAGCAGGTGACAGGTGCTGTTCTCCTCTCACGATGCTGATATCGAAGACGAGCTGGAGGGTTGCATATTATCTTCTTATTATATGTACTGGATATTCCGCTGTTTTGTATTCTCTGAGAGTTATGTAGTGAGGCTGGATGTATTGACTATGTGGATGCTTGTATTCAACTATTATGGAGTTTTATATGATGTCATTTTGTTCTGTAAAGCTTCACTATACTTATGTTCTATTGTATTTTGTCCATGCGCTGTGAGTAATACGATAGATTCTGTTGTTTCAAATCTTACCTTGACAATCGTCCATGGTCGCCTGGCACACTTTACAGCGCTTTATCTTTAGATTCGGTGCAGGGGTCATGGGCGGTCGTCACATCACCTTTGAAGAATGTTATTCGATTTGGTCGTAGAGGGAAGCTCGCTCCTAGATTTGTTGGACCATTCACTATCACTGAGAGAATTGGTACACTAGCCTACAGAGTTGCACTGCCGGAGAAATTTGAGGGCGTGCACAACGTCTTCCATGTATCACATCTTCGGAAGGTTGTACACGATCCATCCATGACCATTCCTATTGCTTAGTTAGATGAGGTCGATATTGAGCCGGATTTGACTATAGAGAGGAGACCACTACGTATTGTTGATAGGGATACAAAGCAACTTAGAAGGAAGTCGGTTAGCCTAGTCAAAGTCCAATGGAGTCCCGATGATCGTGATTGCACTTGGGAAACCGAGGAGAGTATCCGGGATTCTAATCCAGAATTGTTTGTTAAAGGTAAATTCCATTCTATACTCTTTACTATATTCAATGATCTATTCTAAATCCATTGTATCTTGGTTATCTGTTCTTCCACTCTTTACTTTGTTCCTTTTCGAGGACGAAAAGTCTTGAGTAGGGGAGAATGTAACGACCCTGAAATTCCGACCCAATTTAAAAATTTTAGAACCGTCTTTTTAATTAAAAATGTGAAACTTACATACGATTTCAATCGGCGTCTAAACTTTGTTTCTAGATTGCGCCAAGATGATTGTAGATATGGGTAAAGTTTCGTCGGAAAATACCGCAGTAAACTTCGTGCGCGTTTTACTGCACATCAGTTCATTTTAAAGCGTGAAAATTTCATCTTCCGAACCTAAATATTTTTACATAGAAAAATTCTAAATCATTTTCTGACGAAGGCGTCGTTTTTCGTTTTTCAAAATTCGGACATCTTTAGCTCCGTCGATCTTATTCTTCGCTGTTTTGCAGCATTCTCCGTAATAGGAATTTCAAATATTCACAAACGATTTCCGTTACCGTTCAAACTTCACATTTGGAATACGCCTAGATAGACATAGGTGTACGCCAAATTTCGTCGAAAAATATTGTAGTAAATTTCGCTCGTCAAATTTACATATTAGTTTTAATTTTATGTGTAAATTTTCTATCGTCCGAACCCAAATATTTTTCACAATGTTGCATATGAAAAATATTCTGATCATAGCGGCGCATTTCGTTTCGTCAAATTTCGCTTTTTATTGCTTGTAAAAATATTCACTCGTGCAAATGGGTTAATAAGATTTTCCACTTCGCAAACAATGTCAAACCACCAATATCTTCATACCGTTGTGTCCGCCTCGTCGCGCTGATCAAAATGGTATATTTGTTTGTGTCAATCGGAGTTCGGCGTTGCAAGCTATTAATTGGTTAACGGAGTACAAACTGGTCCGTTACGCCACACAAACCGGTACCCTATTTTTCCCGCTCAAAATTTAAATGACCCTTCAGAAACCGAAGAGCCACTGTGACATATCATCATTTCATTGCGCGGGGACTCTAAATTCTCTCTGTTATATTTGATGTCCTCTGCACTCTACAGCTCACTTCTGAAATTCTCTCTGGTACGTAACCTTCTTCTCCTTCTTCATTTATTCTTTCTTTCCTTCTCTGCTCTCTCATCAAAATGAAATCAAAAGAAAGAAACAGCTTCCCCTCCCATGCATGCAACCCCCACACCAGCCCCTGCCCAGCCTTTCCCTTCGCCTCCGCCCCAGTCAGCTCCGCCTCGCCCAGCCTCCCCTCCGCACCGGCTCCCCGCCCTGCCGCCACTCGCCCTCCGCCCCAGCCCAGACCACTAGCCCGTCCCCAGCGCCCTCCCGCCTGCCTCGCCCAGCCTCCGCCTGCACGCAGCCTCCCTCCGTCCCCAGCTCCACCTCCTCCGCCCACTACCGGCCTCCGCCCTGTACAGCCACCCACCCCAGTCCTGCCGCCACTCGTCCTCCGCCCAGCACCTCGCACCCACGCACCACCCACCCACGCCCCAGCCTCCTCCGCCCAGCACCCCGCACCCACGCACCACCCACCCACGCCCCAGCCTCCTCCGCCCAGCACCCCGCACCCACGCCCCCAGCCAGCTCCGCCGTACGCCTGCCCCACCACCTCAGCCCCACTGCACGCAGCCTCCCTCCGTCCCTAGCTCCACCTCATCCGCCCACTACCGGCCTCCGCCCTGTACCCCACCCAGCCACCTCCCCACAGCCACCAACCGCCTCCCGCCCCGCCCTCCGCGCCACGCGCCACACCCACCCCAGCCCAGCTGCACCCCGCCGTTCCCAGTCCAGCCTGCTCCAACCCCGCTCCGCCCCAGTCGCTCCGCCGTCACCTTTGGGCCTCGCAGTGGCCGAGATCTTGAACTGTGCCTTGGTTATATATATATATCAGTTGATATATATATAACTGTTAGATTTTATAACTGTTAGATTATATAACTGTTATATTATATAACTGTTATATTATATAACAGTATATATTTTGAAATGTTGGGTTTGCTCACATACTGTTGCTATGTTGTTTCAGCTCCTGCTATTGATCCGGAAGTATAAGTACTCCCATCCCGCTTGTTGAATCTATCTCGCTTCATCGTTGGTATGGTTTATATATATTCAATCGATATATATATGACATTAAACAAATTATTGATAATCTTTTATTTGATTTGCAGTTGTGTTCGTTTTGCGTCGTGCCGGTTAGTGTCTATCTTATCTATTCGTCTTCGTGCTTCGTCGTCCAATCTTTAACCACGAAAGGTGAATATTTTATATTCACGACTCAATCTATTATGCGATGATAATCAAGTGATAATTGTTGTTAATATTAATCTGGATATTAAATTGTTGATTGTTAGAATTTAGTTGAAATAAAATTGTTAACTTCTAAAAATTTGACGCCATGTATTGTTTAAAATTGATTAAACATGTCGAACTGAAATATGATGTTAATTAGAGTAAATAATAGTGACCTTAAAATTGATAAGTACGATTGATGTAGAAATTTGATAACGGACACCAAGTAAAAATCATAATGTAATAATCTTTAATCCGTAGGATTCTAGGAATAATTGTATTAATTTGCATAATAACAAATGTAAGTTAATGGGGTTATTTCGGGATTATTTGAATAAATTGTAAAATTTGTTATGTATGGTTGCTATTGCTTGTTTATTTACTTTGACACCATCCCAGTTATCACACTGCAAGTTCCCTTTGTTATGCCTTGTTTTATATTGAATGATATGGGGTTGAAATGATAAATACCCACTTAATAACTTGGCCTAGGATAGACAATTAAAAATAAGAAACCCGATTGGTCAACAAAAATTATTTTGAAATTGAAATCTATTTGAAATTAAGAAATGAACTTAATAATTTGTTTGGAAATCAAGTAACGACTTAATGGATTTAATTGAAATAAAATTATGGATTTAATTAAAATGAATTAATGGATTTAATTGAAATAAATTAATGGATTAATTGGAATAAATTAATGGATTAGATTGAACGGATTAATAAATCTATTTAATTGAAGAAAAATGAATTGGAGAATTTGATTGAAATAAGTTTTAAAACAAGTGAGTTTTAGAATTTAATAATTTAATTTATTAGATTGGTAGATTCGGATTTAAACTAAGTTTTAAATTAAATAGATTTAAACTTGTTATAAATAATAATTTAGATTTAGGAAATTTTGACTTAAAATGGAATACGAAACTAACTAAAGTTTTATGGATTAAATTTAGCGACAATTTAAAGGTAAATGATTTTAAATCTAATGAAATCGATTTAATCAAATTTATGATTATATTTAGTGTAACGATGAATGTAAACATGAATTGAGATAAATAGAATTTGATCTAACGATTCGAACTTAATTGACCGGTAAAATTGGATAAATTGATTTTGAACTAAATTTAATAAGAGAGTTATTAAATAGAACTTGAATACTTAACTATATTGTTAATTAAATGTTGAACTATAGATTTCATTGGGAAATATGATTTTAAATATCCGAAATAAATTGAATCGTGAAATGTCAAAATTTGGAAGTCAAATTTGCACCTTGACTTTTGGACTTTGATTTGTTTTAAACGTTAAGTTAACCGACCATTGGGTAATAAATACGTAGTTATTAAAGAGACCGAGATCGGATATGGACATACTCTCTGTCGATACCGAAAACCACTTTAATAACTATTACACGCGAAGTGTTGATCCAGAATGAAGTGGATGGTTTGGTGATCGCGTTGACTGAAGAAAGAGAACGATATTGGACGACCCCTGACATGACTAAAACAGGAGCCGCGCCGGGCCATTGAGGTTCGCTACCTCTAGCGGACGCACTTCTTCGATACCATATCTATTACTTTTGTGATTCGATTTGGGTGCACCCCTTGATTTGGGAGTGTTGTTTCGCGGTGTTGAGATAGTAGCTGCTATGCTCAACATCAGTCCGGATCACGCAACTACTAGTATCCTAGTTGGTATCGCCTCATGTACCTTGTCATACTGATTATCCTATTCGCGACCACTACGTTTTGTTTTGTACCTTTAGCATATGGATTGCCCTCTGGTGACTTCCGGTTTTGGGGAAACTACGGTCTTGTATATGCTCTTGGGAATAAAAATGTGTTAAGGGTGGTATGGGCCATGACTTAACACTATTTTAATATCGTACTTTACTGATTAGACATTATCTACCTATCGTATTCTATTGTATATATAGATAGTTTATCGGATCCTTAGAGATGTTATTTCACCCATCTTTAAGTTATGAACTATTACCTTGCACTTGATTTAATTGTATAAGATTTTGAGTCCTGACTCGAGTGTTTCTTTTTGTATATGCTCGGGTCAGTCTGAAGCTATCCAGTTGCTGATCAAGGTTGGTTGAAGATGCTGAAGGCTTAGCATTTATCTTTATCAGTCTATTTCTATTCCTGTATTGATGTCCTAGTCTGTTGGACATTTTTGGTATTAGTCACTTGATGTTAAGACATTGTTGTATATTGTATAGTGGCTTCATGAACTGCTATTATGACGATGTATTTTCCGCTGCATTATTCTGTGACTGTTCTGTGATGTTGTATTGATTCTCATTTACATTTATGTATTTATAATCCCATAATGATTCGTGTTTTGTATTATTTAAGTTGACATGTGTGGATTATTGTCAATTTAAATGGTACAAATATACGGGTTGTTACAATCTTCTTCATACGATCGAGTTAGGACTCGAAACCTTTTCCATTGCGATAAAAATATGGGTATAACATTATAAATGCTTAGCGGCACACCTTTCAACCGTATATTCCATCACATCAGAACATTTTTCAAATCACTATTGCTCACCTTCTCCAACATGCCCCCTCAGCTTTATATCACGTCTAAACTTTATCCCCCTCATTCAAATCAAAGCAGAAAAAAAAATCAAAGGGGTGCTATCTTATTTTCGAAGCCGCTCTCCTATAAAACAGCGTACCCTGTTCTTTTACCTTCTCAAAGGCAGTCGAATGAAAAGGAACCTATTCGTTCCCTAAAAAGAAAAATTGTTCGTTCGATCGAAAAGAAAAGGCAGGACGAATTCACGAATTAGCAGTCTTCTTCCCTCCCTCTCTGAATCCTTGAAGTCGATTCGTTCGAGTTGTGTAGATATGGGTAAGGGCTAGTGAGCGAACGATCGGTGGGGAATGTCTTGAAGCAGGAAGGCGACTGCGAAATGGTAGAGCGGAGGCCAAGGGTTGGACTCGATTTCGAGCATCGTGTGTGGGCTCGACAGCATCGCAAAGGGGAGGCGAAGCACGAAGGTCATGGAGGAGCTCGAGGGCTTGGCGTGACGAGGGGCGATGCGCCAGTGGTTGGAGCCGCGATGCTGGCTGATGTCGGTGGTGTAGTCTAGTCGAGGCTAGAGTTCCGTTGGTTTTCGAACTCGGCAGTATAGGTATGGGTATTTTATTATAATTACTCTAATTTAAATGACCGAATTTGGTTTTGTGAACTTTATCAAAAAAAAATGTAGATAGATTAAATTTTTACAGTAAGGCAAGTTTGATATATATATATATATATATATATATATGGAGTGACTGAATATAGATATGCAGATTTTCATATATTTACAGGAAACATAAAGATTGTTATATATATAAATAAAGTTTTGAAAAAAAGGAATTTTGAAGGTTGAAAGAATTTATCTAAATTAGATTTTTATGAAATCTATATAGATTAATTTTAAAAGTATATATATTTGTAGTTTCAATTAAATGAAATAAATATACATATTTTAAATTTGCTAAGTTTATTTTTAATAATGGGTTCGGTGGAAAAATTTGTTTAACTAACTTATTTTAATTATTTTAGCTACTAAAAAGATTTTTAAAGGAAATTTTTAGTTTAAAACTAAATCATTGGTAAATTAAATTTATTAAAAGGAAATAATTGTTCAAATTGTTTGAATATTAATAAAATCATATAATTGTTTATACAAGGTCGAAAGTCATGGAAACAAGTCGAGATGGATCAGATTGCAAATTAAAAAGCAAAGGTGAGATTTTCTCACTCACTCGGATTACCTTATTAAAATAAAAATGTTAAATTTAAATCATTGGATGCCTGACTTGATTGATAAATTTATAATTTATCTGTTGGATGTTATATATATAGTAGTATATATATTGGAGTAATTGATATCCCCGCATTATATAGCGGATGAGACCCTATACGCCGCATAATAGCGGATGATATTATATAAATCCCATATACCATGATATTCCACCTCGAAGTGGAATTGGTATTGTGCTAACATCTATGGATGCAGGGATACAGGTTGGAGGGATCCAACAGGATTCCTCAAAAATATTTATTGATCATATATATATGTTGTTATATGGCATGATGGATGAATTGATATGGATTTGTTTGTGAATTGAATTATTAAGTGTTAAATAACATTAAAGTTGAAATTTGGTATTTTTAAATACCCTAAATAATTTAACTAAAGGAAGTTAAAATGAAACCTGAAGGGAAAATATTTATTGAGAATCTGGATTTACTTCTATTTGAGGATTAAGTAAAATAAAAAGTATATTTATTACTTGGATTATACTTAAATTGTTTAAAGTTGAGTTTTGGGAAATTTAATTTATGTATTAAAGACTCAAGGAATGAAAAGAACTTTATTAAGGAATGGGATGGAATTTTACTAAGGACAATATGGAATTTTATTAAGGAATAAGATTATAAAGATGGAATTTTTGAATAAAATTGTTTTTATAAATAAATGGAAAACTCAGGGGGAGTTTATAAATTTATAAACGGGGTTTATAAATGAGATAGGAAGATATCAATAGATATGTAAAGAGATAAGTCATGGTGAGGACTTATATTGAGTTATGAAAATTTGTTTTGAAAGGAAATAGTAGAATATTTCCGAAAGTGGGAAATGGGAATATGGTCTGAGATAGGAATCAAGAGGAATTTATGGAGCATATTGGGTTTTCTAAAAAGATAAATTTATTTTAAAGAGAATATTTTAAATTACTATACTATATAATTGTTATAAACTATTATCTGGATTTAGAATATCTTGAATTGGTTATTTTGAAGGCTTAGGAATTTATTATAATAAACTCTAGTTTTCTAAACCAGCTTTGAAAATTTA
The DNA here is from genome assembly GCA_030737815.1 of Allium fistulosum. NCBI lineage: Eukaryota > Viridiplantae > Streptophyta > Magnoliopsida > Asparagales > Amaryllidaceae > Allium > Allium fistulosum. The sequence continues at coordinate 281,342,350 of CM060904.1, read as the reverse complement.
TTAATAACTGGATATGAACTTTAATATTTATATTTAATTTTACCTTAAACCATAATTTGAAAATAAAACCATTTTTCTTATTTAATAAGTCTAGATGTTTTCAAAAAAATGTTTTTAAAATCAAATTATAATCCTCTTGAGATGATAAACGAGTTTATTAAATGGGATAAGATTTAGGAGAAAAATCTTATAAGTGGGGTTATGGAAACTTAAATAAATTACCAAGTATAAGATACGAGTTTCCTGAAGGCGAAATAAAATTCACAGAACAAGTGGAAGTAAAAATCTGGAATTTTTATTAAGCAAGAGGGCTTTGGGAATATTAAAGGAAATTGATTAAGGAACCCTAGAAATTATAGAAGTGGAGCAAATGAGTTTGAAAATTTACAAGTAAAAGTGTAAATTGATTTTGGGAAAGAAATAAGAAAATAAATGGATGTTTTTAAAGAATTGAATATAAAGTTGAAGTAAAGAAATATTCCAAGTATGGGAAAAAGATTTAATTGGTTCCATGAAAATAAAAGGAGTTGAAACTATTTTCAAAAAGGGTTGAAATGGAAATCATAACTGGGTGGATATTTTGAGATAAATAAATTGAGGAAAATTATTTAAGATTTGATGGTTGCCTGTGGATGATTATTTGATGGTTAAATAACCGACTATCAATATTGGCCAATACGCTGATCGTTTCGAAGAGACCGGGATCGGGTTTAATTATCCGAAAACCACTTCGATCTGGTTTGAACGTTAGCGAATGAAGACCGTGAAGATGATGAAGACGGTGATTCGGTTTGTCCAGACCCAGGGCAACTTGTATGGACGAATGCTTTCAGAACATCGTCAAGGGGACGATGAGCATTCTAAGTGGGACTTGTTCTAAAAAGGTAACGCATAACCTCAAGCCTCATCAACCGGGAATGGCTAAAACAGGGGAGGTGCAGCAAGGCTATGTGGGTAGCACCCATTAGGGTGAGGTCATCCCTGTCTAGATGTCCCTTTTTATTTCGGCTGTGTGGCGGTTGGTCGCGCCAACCGTGGGGTGACCTTACTCGGACTATCCAGTAAGGGGTAGCTCTGGCCTTGTGTTGCAGGGGGTCGGGCGTGATCCTCGGTACTCTGATCTAGGCCAGGTACTGTGACGGGCGGTACCACAGTAGCCCTGCCATTGTATGGAATCCAATCTCCAATAAGCGCCCGTACGTTTTGATTATGCCCAACTATTGTTGGAACGTGAGATACAAGCATTTCAGCTAGATTCTATTTTACTTTCAATAGACACTATTATAATATCAGAGAAATTTGATAAAAATGTTTTGGTTATCGTAAGGTAAAAACCGAACATATTTATTCGTGGCGTGGTCTTACGAGATACCTTTGTTTCAAAGGATTTTCAAAGAAAATATAATAATCCATTTGAGTGTGATTTTCTCACGCTGGTTTTCCAGACTGACTCGGGTGTTGTTTTATTATGATGCTCGGGTCAGACCGAGTTGTACAGATTTAGGTAAAAAGCTAAGGAGCTCAAGAGACGAGATGGATGGCAGAGCGTACTTCCGTATTTGATTATTATTCCGCTGTGTAAGGACAAGCTATTTGACTGTCCAGATTTGATGTAGTGATTGTATACTCTGATAATGGTATGTGTATATACAGTATAGATTTCTTGTATTCAAAAGCCGTTGTTATGTATTATATTTTGTTCCGCTGCGACTGTGAGATTCTGATGTTGTTTTTCTTCTTCTTCTTCTACCTCTTCCTTCTTTAACCCTAAAGTTTCGCATTTCCGCCCGTTTTGAGTTGAACTGGTATGGAATATCGTCGGCTCAAAGGGGTACGAATTTGCGGGCCTTTACACTTGGTATCAGAGCTGAAAGGTTAAGCGAGAACCTTTGCTCTGGTGGGGATTACTCATTAGAGATAGAGTCAGTAGTACTCTAGAATGAGTTTGAGTGTAATAATAGATATGAGCGCGTATTTGTTAGTGAATATAAATTATTTTATATTGTGTTGACTTATCGGTTGGTGTTTATAAATTCTGGTCGATACAGTCAGGATCCCTGTATCGATAGGAATTTCTAAACTCTTAAACTAGGCAAATCGACACAATATTGTTTTCGAAAGCGGGTGAATGAAATAATTTTACCCAAAAATATATTTTCGATATAAAAGAAATAATTTTCTGAAATTATATAATTGGAATGTTTGGATGATAAGATTTTAACCAAATAAGATTAAGAAAAAAAATGGCTTGTATAATCGAATGAAAATTTGTATGAGCATAAATTATACAAATAGATTATAGTTAAAATTGGATTCAAATTAAATTTGGAAATTTAAATCCCGGAAATTTTGGAAGTGTTTTCCAAAGTATTTTGAATGGAGAATAATTATATTATTATTTTTGAGGAATTTCTGAAAGAAAATGGGTTTTAATGGATTTTTGGAAGGGATGTAGCGCTGAACTCACTTTAGTCGCTGGAAAATAATTCTGATGATGACGGCCGCATCATCAATATTCATTTTCGAGTTTCTAAGTGACGGATTGCTGCCAAAATTGATTTGTTTAGAAAACAAGTTTTGTTTTTGAAATTTCAAAGGAATTTGTTGGGGATAAAAACCGGGATTGGTTTAAAATTTTGAGAAGTGTGATTTTGAGATATTAGTGATTTCAAAATGATTTGAAAACAAAAGCGTGTTTAAAAATCCTGAAATCCTTATTTAAATAATTTAGAGATCATCAGGAGCTAAGTTATAAACTTATAAATGGTGAATGAATTCGATTGAATGGGAAAGTAAGAATTAAGTTGAAATCGAATTGAAATGAAATGAATTGAGATGTAGATGATATTAAGTGAAAATAAGCCCTTACTTAATTTAAATTCAAGTGAATTGGGTGGATTAAAGAGAATAGTATGATTTAACTGAAGTTAAGTTAAATAAAATTGAATTGAAATAAAATTCAGTTGAATTATAGATAATAGTGGAAATAAATTCTTACTTTAAAAGTAAGTTGAATAAGAATTGTATTGGGATGAATGAATTGAAAATGGCCCATAAAGGTTACAAGCATTGAAATAAAAATATATACTTGGCTAAGTAAAAATATATATGTCACGTACCGGATTTTTCGACTTTCGAAAATTCGACATCGATACTCACTTTATCGACTGTCGAGCAATCGAGTGCCGGAAACTCCAATAGTGAGGATTTTAAATAGAAGAAAAAGGTAGAAGAAGAAGAAAAGAAGAAGAAAGAAAGTAGAAAAAGAAAAGAAGAACAACACATCAGAACAGAAACAGAAAACAATATCAGAATCTCACATATCGCAGCGGAACAATATATAATAGATAACACTAGTCTTTTAAAACAAAGAACTATATCAGTTTATACATACATCAATCAGAGTCAATAAACAACAATGAACAATTATATAACTTGTCCTTATACAGAATACACAGCGGAATAAATAATATCAGATACAAATACTACGTCTCGTCATCCAGCTTATCTCCAAAGCTCCAGAATATCCAGAATATCCTGATAACCTAACTCTAGACTGCCCGTGTGGAAAATTTGTGGGCACCCAGAGTTTAGAAGGGAAACAATAAACTCCGAGTCAGTCATGGTGACTGGTGTGAGATCGTAAAACAGTTATTTTTCACAAAGAAAATAAAACAAATTCGCAATGCTTTTGGAAAATGAAACTACCATAAGACCTCCCACCACACACACAATGCAAACGCAGACTTGGAGGAGATTTCTTCTTATGATAGTCAAAGATGCTTACTACGCAAAGTCAAATTCTTTTTGATATTATTATTAGTGCATAGTGTAGAAATCATTTCGAAAGTACAATATAAATCTTAGCCAGCATAGGTACCATTATAGTATGCTTGCTATAGCTACCATATTAAATGGCAGGTTCTACAACTAAAACCGTACAAGGCTCGTATTGTTTCTTTTGGATTTCCAACAAATGGTCAGGCTAAGGAACTTCCTTTTCCACGATGGGTACGTCCCTGGAATAGACGACCCGAGAAATAACCTAACATTACGGTTAGATCTCTGCCAACACAAGGCCGGGTTACCTCTGCAAAAGTAGGTAACTACTGACACGCGTATGCCATCCCCCGATCGTCACCGATCTTCCCGAGGATCCCCGATTTCCAACAAACCACATAGATAATAATAATGCAGTAACCACAGAGGTTAAGTATCTGGGCTCCATACCATGATACCACCTTTATCCAGAAGGAATGACATACACTAAGGGGCGCTACTCCCTAGAACCTTGCCGCATCCTTCCTGTTTCGACCATTTCCGGGGTGTGAGGCTCGATGAAGTCTCGTCCACAAAGCTACGCTTTCTCAAAAAGCCCTGCTTCGGGTCAAACAAAATGATCAACCTATGATCACAAAGATATAAGATCAAACAAATGATCATATCACAAATGATCAAACACTGATCATTTCACAGCAACACTCAGTATGCCACGTTACCAAATTGGGATATATCGCTGATAAATTTCAACTACATAACCTCTGAGCTCGTACGTCTCAGAGAAGGGTGTTAAGCTAAGAGAATAAATTCTCCGCCACCAACAGAAATGTATTTGAAAGAAATCAGCTTTATATCTCAAATTGTAACGTCAGACACACAATCCATACAAGTCTGTTCCGGGATCGAACAGAACCGAAGGCACTTCTCACGAAGCCCTTGCATTTCCGGATAAATTTCTAATCACGTTCGGACTTCCCGTCACTAAGGGTGATAAAATCTCTAAACCGGAGATCAGCCGATGTAGAGTAACTCGACGGTAATCCTTCCGTTTTCAAAAATATCCGGTCTTCAACACCGGTCTTCAAATGCAATTCATAACGACGTATCACATATTCGGAATGGGTTATACGACCCCATGGTCCTTTCCCGGCTAACCCGAATAGTGAGCGTTTATTTAAAAATAAGTGTGGCATTCAAATTCATCCAATCACAACAAATACCTATCTAAAGGTAATTATTGATAGTCGGTTATTTAACTATCAATAAAGATGCGCAACATCATCAGATTCCAAATAATTTTCCCAAATTATTTATCTTCAAAAATATCTTTACTAGATATAAAATTTCCACACTTAAAAATAAATCAATGTTTATTTTTAAACAACTTCCCTTTTATAAATTCCATAGTGAATTTATATTCTCAAATATCTACAGATATACGATTCTCAAATCGATTTCAAATATTCAATTTCATTTTATCTTTAAGAAGATAAAATCTCAAAAATGTTTCATTTCATTTTGGAAAAGTATTTCCATACTTATTCAAAAATAAGTATTTCGCAAATCTATTTATTTTCAACATTTGAAAATATTCAATATACTTAAATCAATATTAAGTATATATTCATTCTTTAAGGAAATCATTCTCTTTAAACACATTTATTCGAGTCAAAACGACTGTTACGTAAAACATTGTTACGACGACTCAAAATCACTAGTATAGGGATTCGAAAATTAAGATAGATATATAAATCCCAATACTACATAAAAACATTTCCTTTCGGAAATCATTTACTATAACAACAGTGTTATAGTCCATCATTTCCTTATATTTCTCGAAAACGTCTATTTCAACAATAAATGTTGAAATCTATGATTTCGATATTTAACACGTTTTAAAACATCTTTTAAAACAATTACTTCATTTCGTAATATCACTTATCCAAAACATATCCATTTTATTTAATAATATATTCACTGTCCAAAATCGTGAATATACTTCAATAATTACATTTCAATCTTTTCTACACGTTTTATTTAAAAGCTTATCCACTGTCCAAAATCGTGGATATAATTCCTTTAATTAACTTCTACAATTCACTTATCAACTTAAGTGATTTCGGATTCATAAACAACGTTTATAAATCACAATTTTATATTTTATAACTACTTCAACTTATAAATTCCTTTTATTACCCAATTCAATTTATAACTCAATTTTCTACCAAAAGTCCATTTTATAAGTTAAACACTTATAATTCGTTTATTTACAAAAATCGTTCTTTTAGGACTTCACAAATCATTTATTCTGTCCTTTATAAAACCCATTTTAACATCTTTTAAAACGCCTTTAAAACTCCTTTAAAATTTCATCACTTTGATTTATAAAAATCAAATTTTATAAATCCTATATATAGAGCTTCCAAAATAAATTCAAAAATCTCTATTTAAACAATTTAATAAATAAATCAACTTTTGTTTCAAAATTCACATTTTGCTTATATTTCACAAAAATCCCAATTTTTCATAACACGAGATTTTAAACATTCATTTATTTAAAATGAATCGATTCCAAAATTCAATAAAATGTATATTTTCAAAAATCACTTAAAAATCCTTTTAAATTAAAAGTTGTTATTTTAAAACTTGAATCCGATGATGCAACAACACCAATCAGTCCATCACAACAGTCAATATCATATATCAATATGATAACAGAATATATATCAATATCTGTAAATAAGTAAATACAGTTGAGGAATCCAGTTGGATCCCTCCAACCTGTTTCCCTGCATCCACAGACATTAGCACAATACCAATTCCGCTCCAGTACGGAATTATCGCGGTATATGGGTTTTATAAAAATCCGCTTACTAACGGCGCAATAGGGTCTCATCCGCTATACGAGGCGGGAAAATCATCAATCCAATATATACATATGCCAATATGTATATATTGCTATATATATATAGATATATCCTACTATATCTAATATCACATCCAAACATCAACAAATCAATAACTGAAATCCAAATTTATTTGAGTGAGAAAATAATCTCACCTTTGCTTTGCGATCCATTTTCCAATCCAATTTTGTTTTCTTGACTTACTTGACCTTGTATAAATAATTACACAATTCGTTAATATTCGAATTAAATCGAACTATTAAATTTCTAACTTGATATGTTTTAATTATACAATGACCTCATTTCTAACCCAGTTTCTTTTAAATAAATTTTATTAACTATAAATTTAGTTTTAACTAAAATTTCTCTTTTTAATAACTAAAATAGACAAAACAAATTTATTATTGTAAACTATTGTTTATAACAACTTAACAAATAAATTTAAAATTATATTTTTTTTTATATAAACAAAATAGAATTCCCTTTTTATTTCTCTTCAAATAAATCAAATTAACCCAAAAACTAAAATTTAAACTAATACTTTTAAATTCTAAACCAATTTCTTTTTAATGGGATTATTTACCAAAATAAACTAGCAATTTATTTTACTGTCCATATACATTCATTCTTAAATTCAAATTGAATAAAACAATAATAAAAAAAATATCTTACTGTAAATTTTAACAGCTTTTAAATTTCAAAATTATTTGTATTACCTTACTGTAAATTCTGAGCAACCCAGGCTCGAGACCATCCGAACCCCACTCAAATGCCAGCAACTCGGACAAAGGACCGGCCTGCCTCCTCGCGAACGAAGACCGACCCCCAAATCATCGCTGCCACGCTCCTACAACTGAATCGCCTACTATCGCGACTGCCATTGCCAGTGCCGCTGCCCCTACGCGAGTCGCCTCGCGATGCCTCCTCCAATCGTCCTGAAGCCCTGGTCGCCTCCTTCCACGACACGCCGAGCTCTGCCGTGCCAACGCGAAAAGGCTTCGCGGTAACCCTAAATCAATCTGCCACTACACTGCGCTGCTCCCCATCATCACAACATTAGGTCGCGCTGCCTTCAATTCGTCGCCCTCCGCCATCGCGAATCCCCCCTAGATACACGAGCACGCGAGCGCGATTTCATCCCAACTCCACTCGCTGCTACGTCTCTCCCCGACCCACTCGCGAAACCTTACTTGACCGCGTTGAAGGGTCGAACATCGTGAAGACGAACTCGTGATTTGATTTTTTTCTTTTCATTTGATTTCGAATAGGTTTTGGGAATGGAGAAAGGAAGGAAAAACGTTCACATCTCGATTCTAAAAGGAGGGAACGAGATTTTGTTCTGGAATTTTTTCATTTCCTGGAGACGTTCGGCCATTAATTTTTATTTCAAACGAAAATACTTCGTTTTATTTTTATCTTTCTCGTGAAGTTTACTGAAGGAAGGGGAAAGTTGCGTGATAAAAGGAACCAAAGGGAACACGAGAACGTGATTGTTGCAGAGAATAGGTCTGCTAAGAAAACCTAGGGTGGCTGATGTTGACAATTTTAAATTTTTAAATTCAATTTGGATTCGGTTAAATCTCAACGCGTTTACTCACCGTGCGCTCACATATCAACTCCGATAAATACGAAATTTGAAATCCGACAATAATACAATATTACGGATCCAATGGAACTGGTTTCGTCGAATTCCGAGACTGCGCCTCGGACGACTAATTTTAAATATCGGTTGAACGATATAAATTTCAAAACTGAACAAATTGTTTTCCAAATCAATTTCTGAAGCTTCTATTATTTTCAGAATTATCAATATATATTTTACAAGCGTTTGAAATATTTTTCTTCAGCTTTAAATTGAAGAATTCAAATTTTTATTCAACATTCAATCGATTTAATTTTAAAGTCTAACCGCAAATTCCAAAGTTATATCGGGGATTCAAATTAAATCATCGTTCAAATATTTAAAATTAATTAAATATTCTCAATTTAATTTGTGCGAAATTCTGGGTCGTTACAGACTTCCCCCCTTAAAAGAATTTCGTCCTCGAAATTACAAGTTAGGAAAAAAGGTCCTTAACTCGTCTACTATCTTTCACAATCCAATAGTTTTATCAATTTTCAATTCATCAAAGCAAATCTTTCCATTAAGGATTCGTTATCAATTCAACTAACTTTCCAACTTCAATTATAAGTTTCAAACAGCATTGTTTACTTCAAAATTCAAATTCAAGTTTAAATTCAAATTTTAAACTTTCAAAATTTCTCAAAATTTTCTAACGCCCTGAATTTCCGAAAAATTTCGCCAGCGTCTCCTTTGCGCGGCTAATACGGCACAACTACAAAACGTCCCTACGGACTCTCAGATTTCAAAAAGAAAAAGAAAAAGCCAAGCGGCTAGAGAAATAAGTCATCAAATCTCATATTCAAATTCAAATACGTACCTTTTCGAGCAAATTCAAATTCATCTTCAAAATTAAAATCCCAATTCCTTTACACCTGTATATCCTACTAGCCATTATATCTAGTTACTCATTCAAACATTTTGCAAATTTCACTACAAAAATTTCCAATATAAATCGCTCATACATTTTTACTTCACTATTGAAGTTATATCCATTATCTTCAATTTTACATTTCAACTTTTAATTGAATTCAATTTCACATTTCAATTTCTCATTTGAGTTAAATTTACAATTTCTATTCTATTTGAGTTCAATTTATCTTCAATTCTGAATATTGAATTTTATCTATTAACTTTCGTTTACTAATTGATTCCATTTGGATTCTATTTGCCTTTCATTTATAATTATTGAATTCAATTCATTTTCAAATTATATTTACTTTTTCATTCCTTCAATTAGTTTCGCTTACAAATTTTATTTCAATACTTCACTTTGTTTATCACAAATCAAATCCAGTTTTTCAATATTCAGCTTAAATTTCATTTACTAACAAATTTCAAATATTTTATAAGTCTTCGACTTATCTACATTCCAATTTCATTCCTTTAATTAATTTTAATTTCAATTATCTTCTTTGAAATTTCACTTTCATTTATTCAAATTTATGCACTTATACTTTCTTTAATTTAACTCCATTCTTTAAGTTAAATTTATTCTATCAACATTCAATTTGTATAAGTTATCAACTTAATAATATTTCATAAATATCTTTATATAGCATTCCAAAGTTTACCAACATTTCAAAGCCATTTTGAAAACAATTCAAATTATCCTTTGAATTTCCAAAACAAAAACCCAAATTTTCCAAACACTTCCATTTAAAATAATTTGGCAGCAATTCCTCTTTTGGAAACCCGAAAATGAACACCGGTGATGTCGCGATCATCATCGGAATTATTTTCCAGCGACCGAAAAGAGTTTAGAGCTTTCATCCTTCTAAAATACTTTTCAAAACCTTCGAAATCCATTTTCAAATCAAAAATGATTTAAACTTTCCAAATCTCCAAAATTTTCAAATTCTTTTCAAAACATTTCCAAAAACTTCTCTGGAATTTTTTTTCCAATTATAAGTCACATTTACAGTTTACATTCTCAAATTCCATTTGTATGTGAATTTATTTCTTAACTTTGGAGTTACGATTTCAGTTTCTTATTCAGTTTCAATAGTAATGATAACATTTCAATATTATTACTTTCCTAACATCCATGCATCCATATACTATGATAATTCACAGAAAATCATTTCTTTTATATACAAAAATAGTTTTGGGTAAAATTATTTCATTCACCCTATTCAAAAACAATACTGTGCCGAATTGTTCTATTCAAGCGTTTAGAAACCCCTTCGATACAGTTTTTGCAAGACTGTGCCGACGAAGGTTCATATGCCACTCAATAAACCAATCATCACAATACAAAACAATTTTATATTCACTAACAAATACGCGCTCATATCTATTATTACACTCAACTCATTCTAGAGTACTGCTGACTCTATCTCTAATGAGTAACACCCAACAGAGCAGGGTTGTCGCTTAACCATATGCTCTGATACCACGCTGTCACGTACCGGATTTTTCGACTTTCGAAAATTCGACATCGATACTCACTTTATCGACTGTCGAGCAATCGAGTGCCGGAAACTCCAATAGTGAGGATTTTAAATAGAAGAAAAAGGTAGAAGAAGAAGAAAAGAAGAAGAAAGAAAGTAGAAAAAGAAAAGAAGAACAACACATCAGAACAGAAACAGAAAACAATATCAGAATCTCACATATCGCAGCGGAACAATATATAATAGATAACACTAGTCTTTTAAAACAAAGAACTATATCAGTTTATACATACATCAATCAGAGTCAATAAACAACAATGAACAATTATATAACTTGTCCTTATACAGAATACACAGCGGAATAAATAATATCAGATACAAATACTACGTCTCGTCATCCAGCTTATCTCCAAAGCTCCAGAATATCCAGAATATCCTGATAACCTAACTCTAGACTGCCCGTGTGGAAAATTTGTGGGCACCCAGAGTTTAGAAGGGAAACAATAAACTCCGAGTCAGTCATGGTGACTGGTGTGAGATCGTAAAACAGTTATTTTTCACAAAGAAAATAAAACAAATTCGCAATGCTTTTGGAAAATGAAACTACCATAAGACCTCCCGCCACACACACAATGCAAACGCAGACTTGGAGGAGATTTCTTCTTATGATAGTCAAAGATGCTTACTACGCAAAGTCAAATTCTTTTTGATATTATTATTAGTGCATAGTGTAGAAATCATTTCGAAAGTACAATATAAATCTTAGCCAGCATAGGTACCATTATAGTATGCTTGCTATAGCTACCATATTAAATGGCAGGTTCTACAACTAAAACCGTACAAGGCTCGTATTGTTTCTTTTGGATTTCCAACAAATGGTCAGGCTAAGGAACTTCCTTTTCCACGATGGGTACGTCCCTGGAATAGACGACCCGAGAAATAACCTAACATTACGGTTAGATCTCTGCCAACACAAGGCCGGGTTACCTCTGCAAAAGTAGGTAACTACTGACACGCGTATGCCATCCCCCGATCGTCACCGATCTTCCCGAGGATCCCCGATTTCCAACAAACCACATAGATAATAATAATGCAGTAACCACAGAGGTTAAGTATCTGGGCTCCATACCATGATACCACCTTTATCCAGAAGGAATGACATACACTAAGGGGCGCTACTCCCTAGAACCTTGCCGCATCCTTCCTGTTTCGACCATTTCCGGGGTGTGAGGCTCGATGAAGTCTCGTCCACAAAGCTACGCTTTCTCAAAAAGCCCTGCTTCGGGTCAAACAAAATGATCAACCTATGATCACAAAGATATAAGATCAAACAAATGATCATATCACAAATGATCAAACACTGATCATTTCACAGCAACACTCAGTATGCCACGTTACCAAATTGGGATATATCGCTGATAAATTTCAACTACATAACCTCTGAGCTCGTACGTCTCAGAGAAGGGTGTTAAGCTAAGAGAATAAATTCTCCGCCACCAACAGAAATGTATTTGAAAGAAATCAGCTTTATATCTCAAATTGTAACGTCAGACACACAATCCATACAAGTCTGTTCCGGGATCGAACAGAACCGAAGGCACTTCTCACGAAGCCCTTGCATTTTCGGATAAATTTCTAATCACGTTCGGACTTCCCGTCACTAAGGGTGATAAAATCTCTAAACCGGAGATCAGCCGATGTAGAGTAACTCGACGGTAATCCTTCCATTTTCAAAAATATCCGGTCTTCAACACCGCTCTTCAAATGCAATTCATAACGACGTATCACATATTCGGAATGGGTTATACGACCCCATGGTCCTTTCCCGGCTAACCCGAATAGTGAGCGTTTATTTAAAAATAAGTGTGGCATTCAAATTCATCCAATCACAACAAATACCTATCTAAAGGTAATTATTGATAGTCGGTTATTTAACTATCAATAAAGATGCGCAACATCATCAGATTCCAAATAATTTTCCCAAATTATTTATCTTCAAAAATATCTTTACTAGATATAAAATTTCCACACTTAAAAATAAATCAATGTTTATTTTTAAACAACTTCCCTTTTATAAATTCCATAGTGAATTTATATTCTCAAATATCTACAGATATACGATTCTCAAATCGATTTCAAATATTCAATTTCATTTTATCTTTAAGAAGATAAAATCTCAAAAATGTTTCATTTCATTTTGGTAAAGTATTTCCATACTTATTCAAAAATAAGTATTTCGCAAATCTATTTATTTTCAACATTTGAAAATATTCAATATACTTAAATCAATATTAAGTATATATTCATTCTTTAAGGAAATCATTCTCTTTAAACACATTTATTCGAGTCAAAACGAATATTACGTAAAACATCGTTACGACGACTCAAAATCACTAGTATAGGGATTCGAAAATTAAGATAGATATATAAATCCCAATACTACATAAAAACATTTCCTTTAGGAAATCATTTACTATAACAACAGTGTTATAGTCCATCATTTCCTTATATTTCTCGAAAACGTCTATTTCAACAATAAATGTTGAAATCTATGATTTCGATATTTAACACGTTTTAAAACATCTTTTAAAACAATTACTTCATCTCGTAATATCACTTTTCCAAAACATATCCATTTTATTTAATAATATATTCACTGTCCAAAATCGTGAATATACTTCAATAATTACATTTCAATCTTTTCTACACGTTTTATTTAAAAGCTTATCCACTGTCCAAAATCGTGGATATAATTCCTTTAATTAACTTCTACAATTCACTTATCAACTTAAGTGATTTCGGATTCATAAACAACGTTTATAAATCACAATTTTATATTTTATAACTACTTCAACTTATAAATTCCTTTTATTACCCAATTCAATTTATAACTCAATTTTCTACCAAAAGTCCATTCTATAAGTTAAACACTTATAATTCGTTTATTTACAAAAATCGTTCTTTTAGGACTTCACAAATCATTTATTCTGTCCTTTATAAAACCCATTTTAACATCTTTTAAAACGCCTTTAAAACTCCTTTAAAATTTCATCACTTTGATTTATAAAAATCAAATTTTATAAATCCTATATATAGAGCTTCCAAAATAAATTCAAAAATCTCTATTTAAACAATTTAATAAATAAATCAACTTTTGTTTCAAAATTCACATTTTGCTTATATTTCACAAAAATCCCAATTTTTCATAACACGAGATTTTAAACATTCATTTATTTAAAATGAATCGATTCCAAAATTCAATAAAATGTATATTTTCAAAAATCACTTAAAAATCCTTTTAAATTAAAAGTTGTTATTTTAAAACTTGAATCCGATGATGCAACAACACCAATCAGTCCATCACAACAGTCAATATCATATATCAATATGATAACAGAATATATATCAATATCTGTAAATAAGTAAATACAGTTGAGGAATCCAGTTGGATCCCTCCAACCTGTTTCCCTACATCCACAGACATTAGCACAATACCAATTCCGCTCCAGTACGGAATTATCGCGGTATATGGGTTTTATAAAAATCCGCTTACTAACGGCGCAAGAGGGTCTCATCCGCTATACGAGGCGGGAAAATCATCAATCCAATATATACATATGCCAATATGTATATATTGCTATATATATATATAGATATATCCTACTATATCTAATATCACATCCAAACATCAACAAATCAATAACTGAAATCCAAATTTATTTGAGTGAGAAAATAATCTCACCTTTGCTTTGCGATCCATTTTCCAATCCAATTTTGTTTTCTTGACTTACTTGACCTTGTATAAATAATTACACAATTCGTTAATATTCGAATTAAATCGAACTATTAAATTTCTAACTTGATATGTTTTAATTATACAATGACCTCATTTCTAACCCAGTTTCTTTTAAATAAATTTTATTAACTATAAATTTAGTTTTAACTAAAATTTCTCTTTTTAATAACTAAAATAGACAAAACAAATTTATTATTGTAAACTATTGTTTATAACAACTTAACAAATAAATTTAAAATTATATTTTTTTTATATAAACAAAATAGAATTCCCTTTTTATTTCTCTTCAAATAAATCAAATTAACCCAAAAACTAAAATTTAAACTAATACTTTTAAATTCTAAACCAATTTCTTTTTAATGGGATTATTTACCAAAATAAACTAGCAATTTATTTTACTGTCTATATACATTCATTCTTAAATTCAAATTGAATAAAACAATAATAAAAAAAATATCTTACTGTAAATTTTAACAGCTTTTAAATTTCAAAATTATTTGTATTACCTTACTGTAAATTCTGAGCAACCCAGGCTCGAGACCATCCGAACCCCACTCAAATGCCAGCAACTCGGACAAAGGACCGGCCTGCCTCCTCGCGAACGAAGACCGACCCCCAAATCATCGCTGCCACGCTCCTACAACTGAATCGCCTACTATCGCGACTGCCATTGCCAGTGCCGCTGCCCCTACGCGAGTCGCCTCGCGATGCCTCCTCCAGTCGTCCTGAAGCCCTGGTCGCCTCCTTCCACGACACGCCGAGCTCTGCCGTGCCAACGCGAAAAGGCTTCGCGGTAACCCTAAATCAATCTGCCACTACACTGCGCTGCTCCCCATCATCACAACATTAGGTCGCGCTGCCTTCAATTCGTCGCCCTCCGCCATCGCGAATCCCCCCTAGATACACGAGCACGCGAGCGCGATTTCATCCCAACTCCACTCGCTGCTACGTCTCTCCCCGACCCACTCGCGAAACCTTACTTGACCGCGTTGAAGGGTCGAACATCGTGAAGACGAACTCGTGATTTGATTTTTTTCTTTTCATTTGATTTCGAATAGGTTTTGGGAATGGAGAAAGGAAGGAAAAACGTTCACATCTCGATTCTAAAAGGAGGGAACGAGATTTTGTTCTGGAATTTTTTCATTTGCCTGGAGACGTTCGGCCATTAATTTTTATTTCAAACGAAAATACTTCGTTTTATTTTTATCTTTCTCGTGAAGTTTACTGAAGGAAGGGGAAAGTTGCGTGATAAAAGGAACCGAAGGGAACACGAGAACGTGATTGTTGCAGAGAATAGGTCTGCTAAGAAAACCTAGGGTGGCTGATGTTGACAATTTTAAAATTTTAAATTCAATTTGGATTCGGTTAAATCTCAACGCGTTTACTCACCATGCACTCACATATCAACTCCGATAAATACGAAATTTGAAATCCGACAATAATACAATATTACGGATCCAATGGAACTGGTTTCGTCGAATTCCGAGACTGCGCCTCGGACGACTAATTTTAAATATCGGTTGAACGATATAAATTTCAAAACTGAACAAATTGTTTTCCAAATCAATTTCTGAAGCTTCTATTATTTTCAGAATTATCAATATATATTTTACAAGCGTTTGAAATATTTTTCTTCAGCTTTAAATTGAAGAATTCAAATTTTTATTCAGCATTCAATCGATTTAATTTTAAAGTCTAACCGCAAATTCCAAAGTTATATCGGGGATTCAAATTAAATCATCGTTCAAATATTTAAAATTAATTAAATATTCTCAATTTAATTTGTGCGAAATTCTGGGTCGTTACAATATAATTACGAATTAAAAGTAGAATGTGAATGGGATTGATTGTAAATGGATGGAAGTGTGAATATAAATAAGTGTGACTTATAAATTTAAGAAAAAGTGAAAGGAAACCCAAAATAGAATTGTTTGATATTTTGGTAAATGAAAAAATCCAATCTTAGATTATAAAATAGGAATTCAAGTAAAGTAATAAAGTGATTTTTGAAGGTAAAAATCAAATATTGAATTGTAAATTGGAAGTTAATTAATTGGATAATTAATTATTTAATGAATATGGAAATGGAACCTAAATTGGATAAATAAAAGTTGAAATTTGAGTTAATGATGGGGTTTGGAAATGAAACCTGAGTTATAAATAGAAATTCAACTTGGAATTGTAAGTAAATTTAAACATGAATTAAAGTTGTTATGAAATTAGATTAAAATAGAGATGATTTGAGTTGCAAATAAAATCCAATTCGAGTATAAATGAGTTAAATATGGCCATGGATATTATTTTAACGAGGTGAGAATGGAATTGAAATTTAAATGGATTATGAGCATGGCTAATTGAATTAAATGGAATTTGATTAGATGGGAATCAAATTAAAATGGAAATGAACTGAAGCAAAGAAGTTGGAATCATTTGAAGTAAATTAACTTAGGTTTAAAATTAATAGAAGCATGGCTTATATAAATCTGGGAATGGTTTATTAATTTATAAGCATGGAGGTTGTCAAACTTAATAAATTGGTTTGAATAAAACCAAAGTGAATATGAAATAAAATGCCAATATATGGTTTGTAAATGAATTACAATGGAATATAATTAAATGTAATGGGTTGGAATTAATTTAAAATAGTTATCAACCCAGGTGTTTGTTTATTTGCATGAATATTGCCGAAATTGCGTAAGGATAATTGTCGATTGACGTAAACGACATTATATAAAAAATTCTATGACTTAATAGAAGCAAATAAATTGATTTTGAAATCAATTAAACTGAATATGAGATTGTTTGGAAATTAAAAATGAATTGGATGTAAGCAATTGAGTTGTAAACCATTTGGATTAAATGAAAATGATATATGAAATTGTTAAAAGCAATTAGAATTAATGTCAGAATGTTATAATTGCTTTTAGTATGCATTGTTTGTGTAATTCATGAGTTATCTATTTAAAGTAAGTGAAATATTAACAAATTTCATATATTTAGTACTTACATGCTTAAATTGAGTAAGTACAGGTACCTGGAGGCCGTTTGGTTGGATTTTGGTTGCGTAAATTGCTAAATAAATAAGCCGCTTGCTTAAAAATGCTAAATAAAGGTACGCCTATGCAATAAAAGTTAGGAAATATGAAATGTTGCTTGTTTTTTTTCCGACCATGTGGGTCGATGTATATATATTTATATCTCTTGTCAAATTGCAAAAGTTCCTCCGTACAAAGGAGACTCTGCCAAAAATTTTCGAAAATTTTGGGAGTTAGAAAATTTTTGGAAAATATTTTTGCTAACGACAAAAGGATTTCAAATTGGAGTTGAAATAAAAGGATTTTGGAATTGGAACTGAAACAAATTGGTTAGTTTAGAACCAAACGATTAGAGAAGTGAATAACCAGTTTTCACTAAGTGGGTTTGATTAAGTTAATGGGTTTGGAGCATTCTTCTACCTTTGTAATTTCGGGGACGAAATTCATTTAAGGGGTGAGGGATGTAACGACCCGGATTTTTCAACATTCAATTTGGAATATTTAAATGGTTTTAAATATTGAAATTGAATTATAAACTGGTTTTGAATATGGAAAATTTGGGTTTATTTGATAAAATGGATCTAGAATTTGTATATAACGGTTTATTGGATAATTCAACTTTTGAATTTGAATAAGTGGAAATTGGGTAAATATTTAAACTTGGGTTTTAAGCCTGTTAAAAATATTTCAAAGGCTTATAAAATTATATTGATAATACTGAAGATAATAAATGAGTTAAAATTGAATTTAACAATGGTTTGTTCAATTTTAAAAATCGTTTAAATTGATATTTAAAAATTGCCTTCCGAGGCACAGTCTCGGAATTTGACAAAACCAGTTTCATTGGATCCGTAATATTGTATTATTATCGGATTTCAAATTTCGTAGTAATTGGAGTTATCGTTTAGCCGTACGGGAGACAAACACGCCGAAATTTATATCGAAAATTTAATATTATAACTGGGTCCAAAAAGCTATCTTCTTCATACGATCGAGTTAGGACTCGAAACCTTTTCCATTGCGATCAGAATATGGGTATAACATTATAAACGCTTAGCGGCACACCTTGATAGGAGTTCGCGATTTTAAGCTACGTAAATCGAGACGTTTGGAATTTAAATACAAATATTGCTCAGTCCACCCACCTTTCAACCGTATATTCCATCACATCAGAACTTTTTTCAAATCATTGTTGCTCACCTTCTCCAACACGCCCCTCATCTTTATATCACGTCTAAACTTTATCACCCTCATTCAAATCAAAGGGGTGATATCTTATTTTCGAAGCCACTCTCCTATAAAACAGCGTACCCCGTTCTTTTACCTTCTCAAAGACAGTCGAATGAAAAGGAACCTATTCGTTCCCTAAAAAGAAAAATTATTCGTTCGATCGAAAAGAAAAGGCAGGACGAATTCACGAATTAGCAGTCTTCTTCCCTCCCTCTCTGAATCCTTGAAGTCAATTCGTTCGAGTTGTGTAGATATGGGTAAGGGCTAGTGAGCGAACGATCGGTGGGGAATGTCTTGAAGCAGGAAGACGAATGCGAAATGGTAGAGCGGAGGCCAGGGGTTGGACTCGATTTCGAGCATCGTGTGTGGGCTCGACAGCATCGCAAAGGGGAGGCGAAGCACGAAGGTCGTGGAGGAGCTCGAGGGCTTGGCATGACGAGGGGCGATGCGCCAGTGGTTGGAGCCACGATGCTGGCTGATGTCGGTGGTGCAGTCTAGTCGAGGCTAGAGTTCCGTTGGTTTTCGAACTCGGCAGTATAGGTATGGGTATTTTATTATAATTACTCTAATTTAAATGATCGAATTTGGTTTTGTGAACTTTATCAAAAAAAAATGCAGATAGATTAAATTTTTACAGTAAGGCAAGTTTGATATATATATATATATATATATATATATATATATATATATATGCAGTGACTGAATATAGATATGCAGATTTTCATATATTTACAGGAAACATAAAGATTGTTATATATATAAATAAAGTTTTGGAAAAAATAGGAATTTTGAAGGTTGAAAGAATTTATCTAAATTAGATTTTTATGAAATCTATATAGATTACTTTTAAAAGTATATATATTTGTAGTTTCAATTAAATGAAATAAATATACATATTTTAAATTTGCTAAGTTTATTTTTAATAATGGGTTTGGTGGAAAAATTTGCTTAACTAACTTATTTTAATTATTTTTGATACTAAAAAGATTTTTAAAGGAAAATTTTTGTTTAAAACTAAATCATTGGTAAATTAAATTTATTAAAAGGAAATAATTGTTCAAATTGTTCGAATATTAATAAAATCATATAATTGTTTATACAAGGTCAAAAGTCATGGAAACAAGTCGAGATGGGTCAGATTGCAAATTAAAAAGCAAAGGTGAGATTTTCTCACTCACTCGGATTACCTTATTAAAATATAAATGTTAAATTTAAATTATTGGATGCCTGACTTGATTGATAAATTTATAATTTATCTGTTGGATGTTATATATATAGTAGTATATATATTGGAGTAATTGATATTCCCGCATTATATAACGGATGAGACCCTATGCGCCGCATAATAGCGGATGATATTATATAAATCCCATATACTGCGATATTCTACCTCGAAGTGGAATTGGTATTGTGCTAACATCTGTAGATGCAGGGATACAGGTTGGAGGGATCCAACAGGATTCCTCAAAAATATTTATTGATCATATATATATGTTGTTATATGGCAGGATGGATGAATTGATATGGATTTGTTTGTGAATTGAATTATTAAGTGTTAAATAACATGGAAGTTGAAATTTGGTATTTTTAAATACCCTAAATAATTTAACTAAAGGAAGTTAAAATGAAACCTGAAGGGAAAATATTTAATGAGAATCTGGATTTACTTCTATTTGAGGATTAAGTAAAATAAAAAGTATATTTATTACTTGGATTATACTTAAATTGTTTAAAGTTGAGTTTTGGGAAATTTAATTTATGTATTAAAGACTCAAGGAATGAAAAGAACTTTATTAAGAAATGGGATGGAATTTTACTAAGGACAATATGGAATTTTATTAAGGAATAAGATTATAAAGATGGAATTTTTGAATAAAATTGTTTTTATAAATAAGTGGAAAACTCAGGGGGAGTTTATAAATTTATAAACGGGGTTTATAAATGAGACAGGAAGATATTAGTGGATATGTAAAGAGATAAGTCATGGTGAGGACTTATATTGAGTTATGAAAATTTATTTTGAAAGGAAATAGTAGAATATTTCCGAAAGTGAGAAATGCGAATATGGTCGTTGAGATAGGAATCAAGAGGAATTTATGGAGCATATTGGGTTTTCTAAAAAGATAAACTTATTTTAAAGGGAATATTTTAAATTACTATACTATATAATTTTTATAAACTATTATCTGGATTTAGAATATGTCACAGACCCATTTTTCCATACCGATTTAAACCGACTTTAAACCACACTTGTCAGCTAAATAGTACGGGAAGACGGATAGTGAAAGAAAGAAAGAAGGTAGAAATAGAAAGAAGATAGAAGAAAAGAGAACAAATCAGAATCTCACAGCGGAACGAATAAACTATAATATAAACAAGTCTTTACAAGAAGCCAAAACTGTTTCTTTATATAACATATACAGACTTTACATCAAAGTTACAACCATACACTCGGACAGTTCTAGCAATCCTGCCCTTACAACAATTATCACACAACAAATACAACAGAATATATGCATCTACGTCAATACGTCTCGTGAATCCAGCTCCTCTCCTGAACAGCTTCCACTCTTCCAACTAAACCTGGGAATATGCTCGGTCTGACCCGAGCATATAGGAAACACCAAGCCCGGGTCAGTCTGGTAGACCAGCGTGAGAAACACATTCAACTTGATTATTAAAGTTTGAAAACCCTTTGGAAACAAAAGCATCTCGTAAGACCACGTCACAAATAAACATGTCGGGTTTTTACCCTACGATAGCTAAAACATTTATATCAAAATCCTCTGATATTATAATAGGGTCTATATACAAATACTTATTTAAAATAGCTGAAATTGTTACATGATTAAATTCCAGCATACTAGCCACAAAGTGGGTTCTACAATCAAAACCGTAAAGGCACGTAGGGAGAATGGATTTCTAACTAATGACTAGGCACTGGGGTACCACCTGTCACAGTTACTGGTCTAGATCAGTGTACCGAGGACCACGCCCGATCCCTGCAACACAAGACCGGAACGACACCTTACTGGATAATTCCGAGTAAGATCACCCCACGG
Source organism: Allium fistulosum (assembly GCA_030737815.1). NCBI lineage: Eukaryota > Viridiplantae > Streptophyta > Magnoliopsida > Asparagales > Amaryllidaceae > Allium > Allium fistulosum. The sequence continues at coordinate 281,320,527 of CM060904.1, read as the reverse complement.
TTGGGATCAGCAACCGCACCACTAAGCCGAATAAAAAGGGACATCTAGACAGGGATGACCTCACCCTAATGGGTGCGACGCACATAGCCTTGTTGCATAACCCCTGATTTTCAGTTATTCCCGGTTGATGAGGCTCGAGGCTAAGCGTTACCTTTTTAGAACATATCTCTTAGAATGATCATCGTCCACCTGATGATGTTCTGAAAGCATTCATCCATACAAGTCCGTTCCGGGTTCGAACGGAACCGAAAGCACTATTCCTACTACTTCCATTTTGGAATCACCCTCAGGATTAGTAGCGATTAGCCCTTGCACTTCACTGCTCCATCTTCGACTCCAAACTCGTCTTCCTCATGAAAACGTACTTGTTGGATCGAAGTGGTTTTCGGATTACAAATCCGATCCCGGTCTCTTCGAAACAACGTTCACTATTTTCCAGTAAACTCAACCCCGGTTCTTTAGGAAATACATAGACGAAATACAAGATCGGAGTTCACCTCCTAACCGTTTGTGGACAGGTCTCCTTATAATTCGTCCTAGAGAACAAACGAGTTTATACGTACGGTATAGCACCTCGAACGGTAACCGTACCATATAATTCTCGAGTTTCCTCTAGATATTTCCAAAGTTAAGTTTTGTCCAGATTTGATAGTCGGTTATTTGACTATCAACAATCAAACAATCAATTCAACCAAGTTATTTCCCGGTACAACCTTTAAGCCTTGTTCACCTTTAAAAAATACAAACGGATTTCTCTTTACTAAGAAAGTTTATTTCATTTGAAATATATATATATATATATATATATATATATATATATATATATATCCAAAGCATTTCTTTCTAAATCACACATTAAAGTTTTCAAATATTATTTTCTAGTTTAAATAAATAAAATACTCTAATAAAGGTTATTATAAAATATTATTTAAATCAATATTTATATTAAATAGTTTTATATTGAAGAAAATATACTTAAATATTTATTTAATAAAAATTAATCCTTTAAAGATCATTACAAAGTAGTTCAATACTTGAAATAATTTTAAATAATACATTCTTAAAAATTTATATCTTATAAAGATTTCCAAATAAATAAAACTACTTTTGATATTTCAAAATTATTTATCAATTCTTTTAAACATTTCTAAAAATAATATTTATTTTCAAACATAACTAGTTTCAAAATCATTCCAAACAGGATAAGGCTTATCAGTTGCAACGGTACTTATCAATTCACAATCCACACAGATATTCAATCAATCAACTTCCATAGATCGATTTACATTATATTCTCAATATAATTAACAGGCAAATAACAGATATATGCATAACAACAGATCAGAGATTTCATTGCTAGTAACAATTACACATATATATCAGTTAAATGGCTTATACTATCCACAGGAGTTAAATTTACTATTCAGCGGAATGGTGTCTGTTTCCGCTGTCCAGATGTCAACCAGTTTAACAAATCTACAATAAACCCATCTAATTTAGTTGGGAACATTACAATAGTTTGGCCGTAAATTATTTAATGACATTCAATTTCAATTGGTAATTAGATCCTATATATACAAGCTTATAGAATTTCACTTATTTAAATTCCATACTGGATCGTACGACGTCGTACCCTCCATCGATACAAATCTTCTTTTTGATAGCACACTATTATGTGAAATTATTATAAATATGATATCACTTAAGACCTCGAATTCATTTCAAAGTATATGTATTTGTTTCTTTAATTATCTAATTTATATTTCACTTTATTCAAAACTCAAGAATTAATAATAATTATATTATATATATATATATAATATTTTAGAAAAAGCTTGTCTACTTATTGATGAAATAACTTATTTAAATGACTTAAATAAAACTCAAAACCAATCAAGCTTATTTCCCAAATTTCTTTGTCTATATAACATTTTAAATAAACATTAAATATTAAGAAAATTTGTTAAAAAGATTTACTTTAACTCATCCTGCTTGTTATAAACTTTTGGACAATCAATTGGTTATGGATCTTATCTTTATAACCAAGTTCTTTTAATAATAAATCCTATTTAAACAAGCAAACACCATCAGACTGAAGCCCAATGCTCACATACTAAATAAACAAACCAAAAATCTTATTATATTTAAAATAACTCCATGGGCCGAAGCCCAACTGTAACGACCCTGAATTTCGAACAAATTAAATTAAGAATATTTGATTAATTTTAAATATTTGAACGATGATTTAATTTGAATCCCCGATTTAAATTTGAATTTGGCGATTAAATTTTATAATTTAATCTATTGAATTGAATAAAATTTTAAATCTTCAATTTTAAGCTGAAGAAAAATATTTCGAAAGCTTTTAAAATTCGTATTTATAATATTGAAGATAACAGAAGCTTCAGAATTGAGTTTCAAAATGATTAGTTCAATTTTGAAAAATATATCGTTCGAATAGATATTTAAAAATAGTCATTTTTCAAACAGTCTCGGAATTCGACGAAACCAGTTCCATTGGGTCCGTAATATTGAATTATTATCGGATTTCCAATTTCGTATTTATCGAGTTATTATGTGAGCACACGGAAATTTAACGCGTTGAAACTCTAAAAACGAATTTGATTTAAATTTAAAATTAAATTTAAAAATTTTAAACAGGGGACAGCATCCCTTTGTCTCTGCCTTAAACCACGCCTAAATTTTTGCCGAGAATCATGAAATCTATCGTGCAACCCATTCCCTTCCATTTCAAATATCCTCTCGTTCACAAGTAAACGAACGAAAATAAAATCAAAGAACAATGGCAGCCGAGTATCCTCCTCTCCAGGAAATAAAACGAAATCCCCTTTCCTCTCGTTCAAAATCGAAGCCGAGTTCCTTCCTTTCTTCATACCTCAGTTCGTATACGAATTCAATTCGTATATAATAAAAAGAAAAAAAATGGCACCAAGCTAAGAACGGAATCGTTCAATCCAAAACAAGGAGTCGCGAGTTCAAAATCGAATCGACAGCGGCGTCGTGTGCTCGCTCACGCGAGGGGAAATCACGATTGAGTCACGCGGCAGCTCGTGTAGGCGCGACATCAGACATCGAGGTGGAGTGTCTCACGTGGAGTTCGATCGAAGATGGAAGCGCAGGAGCTTTGCACGTGAGGCTGGGGTAGTCGTGAGTTCGTCGGCAAGGCGCGTAGGAACTGGGGCTCGAAGTCGAGCATGGAAGTGAAGGCGCAGCTTTGGTTCGTCTTCTCAAGGCCACGGTCGAGACTAGGGCAAGAGGAACGCGCGTTGTGCTGGGGGATGTCGAGAGTTAGGGGTAGTTGCGGCATCAGGCAATAACGATTTGGGGCTCGAAGGCAGTTGGAGGTTCGCGATGGTGATCCTCGCTTGAAGAAATTGCAGGCGACGAGGGCAGTGAAGGTATTTCTTGCTCAGTTTGTTTAATTGTAATTAGAACAAAATATTTACAGAGGAATGGATTACTGATTTGATAATTTCTCTAGTTTAAATTATCGAATTTGGTTTTGTGAACTTTATCAAAGAAAAAGGTATATCACAGGAAATATTAACAAAAAATTTTCAAATAATATATAAGGTTCAAGCAGTAAGTTTTTAACATAGATTTGTTTTTTTTAGTTATTTCTGTTTTAAATTGCAGTAAGAGATTCAAGAAAATCCTATGTTTTATTTAGAAAAGAAGAAAAAAAATAATTAAGTAATTTATTAAATAGTAATGGATTTTTCGAGTTAGTTCAAATTAAAAGTATTAATTAATTTAATCTATTGAAAAGAAATTAATTGTTCGATTTATTTTGAATATTGATAAATGATGTAAATTATTTATACAAGGTCGAAATTTGGAGAAAACAAACTGGATTGGATTGGATTACAAATATAAAGCTAAGGTGAGATTTTCTCACTCAAATTTGAATGTGGAATTTTTGCAGTTATTGATTTGATATGAGTGCTATTGATTGTGATATTAGATATAATAGGATATATCTATATATATAGCAATATATACATATTGGCATATGTATATATTGGATTGATGATTTCCCGCCTCGTATAGCGGATGAGACCCTATTGCGCCGTTAGTAAGCGGATTTTTATAAAACCTATATACCGCGATAATTCCGTACTGGAGCGGAATTGGTATTGTGCTAACGTCTTTGGATGCAGGGAAACAGGTTGGAGGGATCCAACTGGACCCCTCACATTGATTGAATTTATTTCTACTGTGATGTGATAATCTGTGAATGATTATTGATGTTATTGAATTGATGTCTGGGAATTGTTTGAATGCTAAAATTTAGCTGAATGGATGTTTTGACATCATTGGATTCCAAAGATAAACGAAATTGAATTTTTGAAATTCAAGTAGAAAATTTCTAAGTGAATCAATTTTTGAAATTGAAGAAATTTTGAAGAAAGGAATTTTTAAAGTATAAAAAGTAAATTTTTATAATCTTATTGAATAAATTCTAGAATAGAGTGAAAATGCTAAATGAATGGATTTCATAAAGCAGTGATTTCAAATTGAAGAATTCAATTTAAATTTGGATTTTTAAATAGATTGAAAGAGACAATGAAATTATTTTCTTTAAAAAGGAATTTATTTAAAAAGAAATAAGTGGGAAGTCCAATTAGAAATTTAATTGGCAAATTGAAACGAATTTGGAAAATCGATATGAAATTTTATAGATGTATAAATTGTAAAGTAAAAAGAATGAAATTTATAGAATTATAAATTGTGAAGTTAAAATGAATGAAATTGTAGGATGGAAGATTTATAAGAAATTAACTTATAAAACTGGATTTTTGCCTTTAAAGGGAGTATTAATCGAACTTGTTAATAAAGGGGATTTATAAATCAAAGTTATTGTGAAATATAAGGTTGAATTTATAAACGTTGTTTTATAAATCTGAAATCACTTATTTTAATAAGTGTATTATAGAAATTAATAAAAGGAGATTTATAAACCGAAGTTGTTACAAAACAGAAATGGAATTTATAAGCGTTGTTTTATAAATTCGAAATAAATTGAATTTGATGAATTAAATAGTGAAATGTGATTAGTGAAGTATATTCACGATTTTGGACAGTGAATATATTGTTAAGTAAAATGGATATTGTTTGGGAAAGCGATATTATAGAAGGAAGTTAATTGTTTTAAAGATGTTTTAAAATATATTGACTATCGAAATCATAGATTTCAACATTTATTGTTGAAATAGACGTTTTCGAGAAATATAAGGAAATGGTGGACTATAACACTATTGTTATAGTAAATGATTTCCGAAAGGAAATATTTTTATGTAGTATTGGGATTTATATATCTATTTTAATTTCGAATCCCTATACTAGTGATTTTGAGTCGTCGTAACGATGTTTTACGCAACATTCGTTTTTGACTCAAATAGATGTTAAAATTTATGATTTCCTTAAAGAATGAATATATACTTAATTTTGATTTAAGTATATCGAATATTTTCCAAGTGTTGAAAATAAATGATTTGTGAAATACTTATTATTAAATAAGTAGGGAAATGCTTTTCCAATATGAAATGAAACGTTTTGAGATTTTATCTTCTTAAAGATAAATCGAAAATGAATATTTGAAAACGATTGTAAATCGAATATTAGTAGATATTCGAAAAATGTAAATTCAAGATGGAATTTATAAAAAGAAATGGGAATTCGTTTAAAAATAAATATTGATTTATTTTTGAAGCGTGGAAATTATATATCTAGTAAAAGATATTTTGGAAGATAAGAATAATTTGGAAAATTATTTGGAATCTGATGATGTTGCGCATCTTTATTGATAGTTAAATAACCGACTATCAATAATTACCTTTAGATAGGTATTTGTTGTGAATTGAATGAATTTGAATGCCACACTTATTTTTAAATAAGCGCTCACTATTCGGGTTAGCCGGGAAAGGACCATGGGGTCGTATAACCCATTCCGAATATGTGATACATCGTTATGAATTGCATTTGAAGACCGGTGTTGAAGACCGGATATTTTTGAAAACGGAAGGATTACCGTCGAGTTACTCTACATCGGCTGATCTCCGGTTTAGAGTTTTTATCACCCTTAGTGACGGGAAGTCCTGACGAGATTGAAAATTATCCGGAATTGCAAGGGCTTCGTGAGAAGTGCCTTCGGTTCTGTTCGATCCCGGAACAGACTTGTATGGATTGTGTGTCTGACGTTACAATTTGAGATATAAAGCTGATTTCTTTCAAATACATTTCTGTTGGTGGCGGAGAATTTATTCTCTTAGCTTAACACCCTTCTCTGAGACGTACGAGCTCAGAGGTTATGTAGTTGAAATTTATCAACGATATATCCCAATTTGGTAACGTGGCATACTGAGTGTTGCTGTGAAATGGTCAGTGTTTGATCATTTGTGATATGATCATTTGTTTGATCTTATATCTTTGTGATCATAGGTTGATCATTTTGTTTGACCCGAAGCAGGGCTTTTTGAGAAAGCGTAGCTTTGTGGATGAGACTTCGTCGAGCCTCACACCCCGGAAATGGTCGAAACAGGAAGGATGCGGCAAGGTTCTAGGGAGTAGTGCCCCTTAGTGTATGTCATTCCTTCTGGATAAAGGTGGTATCATGGTATGGAGCCCAGATACTTAACCTCTGTGGTTGCTGCAAAAAAATTATTTCTTTGTGGTTGTTGCGAATCGGGGATCCTCGGGAAGATCGGTGACGATCAGGGGATGGCATACGCGTGTCAGTAGTTACCTATTTTTGCAGAGGTAACCCGGCCTTGTGTTGGCAGAGATCCGGTTAGGTTCTCGGGTCGTCTATTCCAGGGACGTACCCATCGTGGAAAAGGAAGTTCCTTAGCCTGACCATTTGTTGGAAATCCATAGAAACAATACGAGCCTTTACGATTTCAATTGTATAACCTGTCTCCTCAGGAGGCAGCTATAGCAGGCATAATATAATGGTACCTATGTTGGCTAAGATTTATATTCTACTTTCGAAATGTTTTCCACTATGCACTAATAATAATATCAAAAAGGATTTGATTTTTTGCGTAGTAAGCATCTTTGACTAACATAAGAAGAAATCTCCTCCAAGTCTGCGTTTGCATTGTGTGTGTGGTGGGAGGTCTTATGGTAGTTTCATTTTCCAAAAGCATTTCGAATTTACTTTAAAATTTTTCTGTTGTTTATTTTAAAGATAAAATAACTGTTTTACGATCTCACACCAGTCACCATGACTGACTCGGAGTTTATTGTTCCCTTCTAAACTCTGGGTGCCCACCAATTTCCACACGGGCAGCCTAGAGTTATATTATCAGGATATTCTGGATATTCTGGAGCTTTGGAAGCAAGCTGGATGACGAGACGTAGTATTTGTATCTGATAGTATTTATTCCGCTGTGTATTCTGTATGAGGACAAGTTTATATTACTGTCCATTGTTGTATATTGACTCTGATGATTGATGTATGTATAAAACTGATATAGTTCTTTGTTTTAAAAGGCTAGTGTTATCTATTATATATTGTTCCGCTGCGATATGTGAGATTCTGATATTGTTTTTTGTTCTGATGTTGTTCTGTTGTTCTTCTCTTCTTTCTTCTACCTTCTTCTTCTTCTGCCTTTTTCTTTATCTAAAACCCTCACTATTGGAGTTTCCGGCACTCGATTGCTCGGCAGTCGATAAAGTGAGTATCGATGTCGAATTTTCGAAAGTCGAAAATTTCGGTATGTGAGAGAGTGGTATCAGAGCATATGGTTAAGCGACAACCCTGCTCTGTTGGGTGTTACTCATTAGAGATAGAGTCAGTAGTACTCTAGAATGAGTTGAGGGTAATAATAGATACGAGTGCGTATTTGTTAGTGAATATAAAATTGTTTTATATTGTGATGATTGGTTTGTTGAGTGGTATATGGATTCTGGTCGGTATTGTCCGTACAACTCTATCGATAGGGATCTCTAAACACTTGTATAGAACAATTCGGCACAATATTGTTTTAAATAGGGTAAATGAAATAATTTTGCCCAAAAACTATTTTTGTATAGAAAAAGAAATAATTTTCTATGAAATATAATAGTATACGGATGCTTGGTTGTTAGGAAAGTGATGATATTGAAATGTTATCATTACTATTGAAACTGAATTGAAATCGTAACTCCAAAGTTAAGAAATGAATTCACATATAAATGAAATGTGAGGATGTAAATTATAAAAGTGATTTGTAATTTAAAACGAAATTCCAGAGAAGTTTTTGGAAATGTTTTGAAAAGAATTTGAGAATTTTGGAGATTTGAAAAGTTTAAATCTTTTTGATTTGAAAATGAATTTCAAAGATTTTGGAGAAATGTTTTGAAGGAATGAAGAGCTCTAAACTCTTTTCGGTCGCTGGAAAATAACTTCGATGATGACCGCGGCATCATCGGTGTTCATTTTCGGGTTTCCAAAAGAGAAATTGCTGCCAAATTTGTTTTAAATGGAAGTTGTTTGAAAATTTGGGTTTTGTTTTTGAAATTCAAAGAATGATTTGAATTGTTTTCAAAAATGGCTTTGAAATGATGGTAAGACTCTGGAATACTATATATAAAAATATTTATGAAATATTATGAAGTTGATAACTTGTAAAGTTTAAAGTTTAAATAAAAAATCCATTTAACGAATGAAATTTATAAATGTGAATTGAAATATAAAGAGATGAATTCATATATGAATAAAAATTATGAATATGAATTGTAAATATGATTTACAAATGAAAATAGAATTCAAAAAGGATAATTGAAAATAAAATTCCTTAATAAAATGGAATTGTGAATGGGAATGTATAAATGATTGTATAAATCAAGATGTAAATAAGTTGATAACTTATAGAATATTTGAAATCTGATTGGAATGAGATTCAAATTGAAAACAAATGAATTAGGGAATGAACAAATAAATTTGTAATTGCAAGTGCAAGAGAATGAAATTGAATGTTAAAATTCATTTTGAATTTGTAAGGGAATAAAACTAGAATTAAATTTAATTTGTGAAGTATTAAACTAAAATGAGTAAGTGAAGCTAATTGAATTTGGACCAAATGGATAAGGTATTGAACGAATTAAATTCAATGATTATAAAAGAAAAGTAAATTGAATTCAAATGAAATTTGAAATGTGAAATTGAATATGTAACTTCAATAGCGAATTTAAAGATGATATAAGTAGTTTATATTGAAATTTTTGTAATAGAATTTACAAAATGGTTTGAATATGTAACTAAATATTATGGCTAGTAGGTTATACAGGTGTTATAAAGGAATTGGAATTTTGATTTCGAAGATAAATTTGAATTGCTCGAAAAAGGTATGTATTTGAATTTCAAATATGAGATTTGCTGATTTCCTGTCTAGCCGCTTGGCTTTTTCTTTTTCTTTTTGAAATCTGAGAGTCCGTAGGGACGTTTTGTAGTCGTACCGTATTAGCCGCGCAAAGGAGACGCTGGCGAAATTTTTCGAAAATTTCGAGTGTTAGAAAATTTTTGAGAAATTTTGAAAGTTTAAATTTGAATTTAAACTCGAATTTGAATTTTGAAATAAAACAATGTTGTTTTGAACTATAATTGAAGTTGGAAAAAGAGTTGAATGATAACGAATCTTTAGTAGAAGATTTGTTTTGAAATAATTTGATAAAACTATTTAGATTGTGAAAAATAGTAGACGAGTTAAGGACCACTTTTCCTAACTTGTAATTTCGAGGACGAAATTCTTTTAAGGGGGGAAGTCTGTAACGACCCTGAATTTCGAACAAATTAAATTAAGAATATTTGATTAATTTTAAATATTTGAACGATGATTTAATTTGAATCCCCGATTTAAATTTGAATTTGGCGATTAAATTTTATAATTTAATCTATTGAATTGAATAAAATTTTAAATCTTCAATTTTAAGCTGAAGAAAAATATTTCGAAAGCTTTTAAAATTCGTATTTATAATATTGAAGATAACAGAAGCTTCAGAATTGAGTTTCAAAATGATTAGTTCAATTTTGAAAAATATATCGTTCGAATAGATATTTAAAAATAGTCATTTTTCAAACAGTCTCGGAATTCGACGAAACCAGTTCCATTGGGTCCGTAATATTGAATTATTATCGGATTTCCAATTTCGTATTTATCGGAGTTATTATGTGAGCACACGGAAATTTAACGCGTTGAAACTCTAAAAACGAATTTGATTTAAATTTAAAATTAAATTTAAAAATTTTAAACAGGGGACAGCATCCCTTTGTCTCTGCCTTAAACCACGCCTAAATTTTTGCCGAGAATCATGAAATCTATCGTGCAACCCATTCCCTTCCATTTCAAATATCCTCTCGTTCACAAGTAAACGAACGAAAATAAAATCAAAGAACAATGGCAGCCGAGTATCCTCCTCTCCAGGAAATAAAACGAAATCCCCTTTCCTCTCGTTCAAAATCGAAGCCGAGTTCCTTCCTTTCTTCATACCTCAGTTCGTATACGAATTCAATTCGTATATAATAAAAAGAAAAAAAATGGCACCAAGCTAAGAACGGAATCGTTCAATCCAAAACAAGGAGTCGCGAGTTCAAAATCGAATCGACAGCGGCGTCGTGTGCTCGCTCACGCGAGGGGAAATCGCGATTGAGTCACGCGGCAGCTCGTGTAGGCGCGACATCAGACATCGAGGTGGAGTGTCTCACGTGGAGTTCGATCGAAGATGGAAGCGCAGGAGCTTTGCACGTGAGGCTGGGGTAGTCGTGAGTTCGTCGGCAAGGCGCGTAGGAACTGGGGCTCGAAGTCGAGCATGGAAGTGAAGGCGCAGCTTTGGTTCGTCTTCTCAAGGCCACGGTCGAGACTAGGGCAAGAGGAACGCGCGTTGTGCTGGGGGATGTCGAGAGTTAGGGGTAGTTGCGGCATCAGGCAATAACGATTTGGGGCTCGAAGGCAGTTGGAGGTTCGCGATGGTGATCCTCGCTTGAAGAAATTGCAGGCGACGAGGGCAGTGAAGGTATTTCTTGCTCAGTTTGTTTAAGTGTAATTAGAACAAAATATTTACAGAGGAATGGATTACTGATTTGATAATTTCTCTAGTTTAAATTATCGAATTTGGTTTTGTGAACTTTATCAAAGAAAAAGGTATATCACAGGAAATATTAACAAAAATTTTTCAAATAATATATAAGGTTCAAGCAGTAAGTTTTTAACATAGATTTGTTTTTTTTAGTTATTTCTGTTTTAAATTGCAGTAAGAGATTCAAGAAAATCCTATGTTTTATTTAGAAAAGAAGAAAAAAAATAGTTAAGTAATTTATTAAATAGTAATGGATTTTTCGAGTTAGTTCAAATTAAAAGTATTAATTAATTTAATCTATTGAAAAGAAATTAATTGTTCGATTTATTTCGAATATTGATAAATGATGTAAATTATTTATACAAGGTCGAAATTTGGAGAAAACAAACTGGATTGGATTGGATTACAAATATAAAGCTAAGGTGAGATTTTCTCACTCAAATTTGAATGTGGAATTTTTGCAGTTATTGATTTGATATGAGTGCTATTGATTGTGATATTAGATATAATAGGATATATCTATATATATAGCAATATATACATATTGGCATATGTATATATTGGATTGATGATTTCCCGCCTCGTATAGCAGATGAGACCCTATTGCGCCGTTAGTAAGCGGATTTTTATAAAACCTATATACCGCGATAATTCCGTACTGGAGCGGAATTGGTATTGTGCTAACGTCTTTGGATGCAGGGAAACAGGTTGGAGGGATCCAACTGGACCCCTCACATTGATTGAATTTATTTCTACTGTGATGTGATAATCTGTGAATGATTATTGATGTTATTGAATTGATGTCTGGGAATTGTTTGAATGCTAAAATTTAGCTGAATGGATGTTTTGACATCATTGGATTCCAAAGATAAACGAAATTGAATTTTTGAAATTCAAGTAGAAAATTTCTAAGTGAATCAATTTTTGAAATTGAAGAAATTTTGAAGAAAGGAATTTTTAAAGTATAAAAAGTAAATTTTTATAATCTTATTGAATAAATTCCAGAATAGAGTGAAAATGCTAAATGAATGGATTTCATAAAACAGTGATTTTAAATTGAAGAATTCAATTTAAATTTGGATTTTTAAATAGATTGAAAGAGACAAAGAAATTATTTTCTTTAAAAAGGAATTTATTTAAAAAGAAATAAGTGGGAAGTCCAATTAGAAATTTAATTGGCAAATTGAAACGAATTTGGAAAATCGATATGAAATTTTATAGATGTATAAATTTTAAAGTAAAAAGAATGAAATTTATAGAATTATAAATTGTGAAGTTAAAATGAATGAAATTGTAGGATGGAAGATTTATAAGAAATTAACTTATAAAACTGGATTTTTGCCTTTAAAGGGAGTATTAATCGAACTTGTTAATAAAGGGGATTTATAAATCAAAGTTATTGTGAAATATAAGGTTGAATTTATAAACGTTGTTTTATAAATCTGAAATCACTTATTTTAATAAGTGTATTATAGAAATTAATAAAAGGAGATTTATAAACCGAAGTTGTTACAAAACAGAAATGGAATTTATAAGCGTTGTTTTATAAATTCGAAATAAATTGAATTTGATGAATTAAATAGTGAAATGTGATTAGTGAAGTATATTCACGATTTTGGACAGTGAATATATTGTTAAGTAAAATGGATATTGTTTGGGAAAGCGATATTATAGAAGGAAGTTAATTGTTTTAAAGATGTTTTAAAATATATTGACTATCGAAATCATAGATTTCAACATTTATTGTTGAAATAGACGTTTTCGAGAAATATAAGGAAATGGTGGACTATAACACTATTGTTATAGTAAATGATTTCCGAAAGGAAATATTTTTATGTAGTATTGGGATTTATATATCTATTTTAATTTCGAATCCCTATACTAGTGATTTTGAGTCGTCGTAACGATGTTTTACGCAACATTCGTTTTTGACTCAAATAGATGTTAAAATTTATGATTTCCTTAAAGAATGAATATATACTTAATTTTGATTTAAGTATATCGAATATTTTCCAAGTGTTGAAAATAAATGATTTGTGAAATACTTATTATTAAATAAGTAGGGAAATGCTTTTCCAATATGAAATGAAACGTTTTGAGATTTTATCTTCTTAAAGATAAATCGAAAATGAATATTTGAAAACGATTGTAAATCGAATATTAGTAGATATTCGAAAAATGTAAATTCAAGATGGAATTTATAAAAAGAAATGGGAATTCGTTTAAAAATAAATATTGATTTATTTTTGAAGCGTGGAAATTATATATCTAGTAAAAGATATTTTGGAAGATAAGAATAATTTGGAAAATTATTTGGAATCTGATGATGTTGCGCATCTTTATTGATAGTTAAATAACCGACTATCAATAATTACCTTTAGATAGGTATTTGTTGTGAATTGAATGAATTTGAATGCCACACTTATTTTTAAATAAGCGCTCACTATTCGGGTTAGCCGGGAAAAGACCATGGGGTCGTATAACCCATTCCGAATATGTGATACATCGTTATGAATTGCATTTGAAGACCGGTGTTGAAGACCGGATATTTTTGAAAACGGAAGGATTACCGTCGAGTTACTCTACATCGGCTGATCTCCGGTTTAGAGGTTTTATCACCCTTAGTGACGGGAAGTCCTGATGAGATTGAAAATTATCCGGAATTGCAAGGGCTTCGTGAGAAGTGCCTTCGGTTCTGTTCGATCCCGGAACAGACTTGTATGGATTGTGTGTCTGACGTTACAATTTGAGATATAAAGCTGATTTCTTTCAAATACATTTCTGTTGGTGGCGGAGAATTTATTCTCTTAGCTTAACACCCTTCTCTGAGACGTACGAGCTCAGAGGTTATGTAGTTGAAATTTATCAGCGATATATCCCAATTTGGTAACGTGGCATACTGAGTGTTGCTGTGAAATGGTCAGTGTTTGATCATTTGTGATATTATCATTTGTTTGATCTTATATCTTTGTGATCATAGGTTGATCATTTTGTTTGACCCGAAGCAGGGCTTTTTGAGAAAGCGTAGCTTTGTGGACGAGACTTCGTCGAGCCTCACACCCCGGAAATGGTCGAAACAGGAAGGATGCGGCAAGGTTCTAGGGAGTAGCGCCCCTTAGTGTATGTCATTCCTTCTGGATAAAGGTGGTATCATGGTATGGAGCCCAGATACTTAACCTCTGTGGTTGCTGCAAAAAATTTATTTCTTTGTGGTTGTTGCGAATCGGGGATCCTCGGGAAGATCGGTGACGATCGGGGGATGGCATACGCGTGTCAGTAGTTACCTATTTTTGCAGAGGTAACCCGGCCTTGTGTTGGCAGAGATCCGGTTAGGTTCTCGGGTCGTCTATTCCAGGGACGTACCCATCGTGGAAAAGGAAGTTCCTTAGCCTAACCATTTGTTGGAAATCCAAAGAAACAATACGAGCCTTTACGATTTCAATTGTATAACCTGCCTCCTCAGGAGGCAGCTATAGCAGGCATAATATAATGGTACCTATGCTGGCTAAGATTTATATTCTACTTTCGAAATGTTTTCCACTATGCACTAATAATAATATCAAAAAGGATTTGATTTTTTGCGTAGTAAGCATCTTTGACTAACATAAGAAGAAATCTCCTCCAAGTCTGCGTTTGCATTGTGTGTGTGGTGGGAGGTCTTATGGTAGTTTCATTTTCCAAAAGCATTTCGAATTTACTTTAAAATTTTTCTGTTGTTTATTTTAAAGATAAAATAACTGTTTTACGATCTCACACCAGTCACCATGACTGACTCGGAGTTTATTGTTCCCTTCTAAACTCTGGGTGCCCACCAATTTCCACACGGGCAGCCTAGAGTTATATTATCAGGATATTCTGGATATTCTGGAGCTTTGGAAGCAAGCTGGATGACGAGACGTAGTATTTGTATCTGATAGTATTTATTCCGCTGTGTATTCTGTATGAGGACAAGTTTATATAACTGTCCATTGTTGTATATTGACTCTGATGATTGATGTATGTATAAAACTGATATAGTTCTTTGTTTTAAAAGGCTAGTGTTATCTATTATATATTGTTCCGCTGCGATATGTGAGATTCTGATATTGTTTTCTGTTCTGATGTTGTTCTGTTGTTCTTCTCTTCTTTCTTCTACCTTCTTCTTCTTCTGCCTTTTTCTTTATCTAAAACCCTCACTATTGGAGTTTCCGGCACTCGATTGCTCGGCAGTCGATAAAGTGAGTATCGATGTCGAATTTTCGAAAGTCGAAAATTTCGGTATGTGACACCAACCCAAGTCAAGGAAACAATTTGAAACCATTCCCCCTTCTTCTCTCAACACCCTCAACTTCCAGTCAAACACTAACACTCCAAGGCTACCTGAAATCCTTCGCCACGACTGGAAAATGTCTCCGACCAACACTCCATCAACCCCCTTCGAACAAGAATCGATCACGAACAAACTCGGCCTTGCGTCGAATCTTTCCTCTCACCTATTCCAATACAGCTACATTGAGCATCACGTGCACATGGTGCATGTGCACCATCTCTCCGTTGCGTCCACCGACCTCGTGCATCTCTAAATCGACGACACTTCTCCTACTGATCAACGTCGCCATCTCAAAGATGACCTGAAGCCACCCAGATGAAAAGTAATCCACGTGCGAACCAACAGAAAACCCGGCCCCAGAACTCGTCCAACTGCTCCCACCAAACTCCACCGATCAAATCAACTTCTTCACCAAATGAAAGCCCTGCCCTGACACTACCTCTCTGCCAAAAATCAATGATTCCGGTCTCGACACAATGTCTCAAAACTATCGCGACTTCACCCCAAGTCGAATAACCCTTAAACCCTAAAAACAGCTCGCACGCACAACCAAAGGCCAAATCGAGAATTCCGCCACGGTCGATCTCTTCCTGATGACCACCAGCACCTCCCAGTCCTGACCGCTCCACCCCTCAACGACGAAGTCGTCAGAAATTTATTTTTGAACTGAAAACGACCATCTACCTATTTCTCGAGCCATAGATCATTAAAAATCAAAATTTTACTTCCAAAATTCATAAGTCTACACAAAAATTCTAATTGCATGTTTGAATCCTTAATTTAAAAATAATGATTTTCCCCTAAAGTATGCTATTTACTGTAAAACCCATCAATTATTGGCTACACAGCAAGATACATTCACAAACAAGTTTTAACTTAATCTATACTGGTAAATGAATATTTTCCTAGTTAACATCATCATCAATTATAAACTAGCTTAAGAGATTTAAATTTTTAAAGTGGGAATGATCAAACCTTCACTGTCACAGAGCAGACATTTCAATTCATTTCGACTTAAAAGAAATGTTTCTCACCTTAATCATTGATTCCAGAAGCTTGAAATCTTTGATTTGAAACTTTAAATCTTAAAAAAACTAAAACTTGAAACTTGCTTTTAAAAATCTCTTGAGTTTGAAATTTGGACAGAGATGATCCAGTAGGCTTGATTTTACATAGTACTGCTTCTTCTTTTACTTCTTTTAAATTTTGATTTCCCGTTGTTTATAAATTTTGATCATAGGCTTTTGTATTTAAGATACAGGTTTGGCTTCTAAAACAAGCCACTCAAATCTGAAAGGTTCAAATATACCCATGCTTGAAAATAAAAAAATAAAAAAAACAAAATAAAATAAAAAGGACAGGAATGACATATTGGCGGCTAAGAAATATTACAGAGCTGAGAGAGAAAGATTTGAAAAGTGGCTGAGCTGATATTTATTTTATATATTACTGGGAAGATTTTGTAAGGAAGAATAATAATGGTGTTGGATTCTTCCCAGGATTGTACTGCTGAGAGTGTTCACATACTTGTTGACTCAAGTACTTATTGTTGCTTATCCATTATTTGTTTTCTTAAGAATAGTTTCTTCCTTGTTCACTAATTTAGAATTTTACCAACTTACCCATAGTTAATCTTCATCAAAAACTGTTTTCCACTTAACAGTAAATGATTTGCAAACTTGTTGTCCTGTTATTCTGTTTTTATTAACAGTAAATGATTTTGAAATCTTATCTACACATAACTACAAAATGTTTTAAGGTATATATGCAAGTATGAAATTGATAACCTATAGTTATTTTTGTTTTAACAAAATTAATGTTTGCATTCTATATTTTCACACAAATTAACCGGAAATTTATCATTAAACTTAAGATATAAATTAACACTTAACAAAACACTTCTTATATCATTTATTACAAAACAAGAATTTGCAAAGTGATTTTTAAAACATCATCAAAGCTTTCATTTATTACTTATACATTTTTGAAATATAAGTGAGAAACTATTAAAATAACCTTCTATGTTAATATACTTGTATATATGTGTTAATTTAAACCAAACAAACTAAAATAATATTTTATACTTCCATGCAATTCAAAACCAAATGAATTTGCTATTTACGTACAATAACATTTCTAATATACACATGTTACTTTTAAACAAGAACTATAATGTGATTTTAAAATTATTTTAAGTCTTTATGTATATATGTAACCATATATAAACCTTGTAATTTACAATCAAGTCACTTCCTCCTTTATTAATTCATAATATAAAAATATATTACTTCAAAACAAACTAAGTTCATTGATATTTATGTGTAAATAGTTTCTCCTATGTATTTAAGTGATTTTATACACGTCAATCTATAACAGTTCTTTCTATTATCATAAATTTTACTTTTAACTTATCATATATATATATATATAAAATTTTCCTTATTCAATGTATATATATATAAATATATATATATATATATATATATATTTTAGAAACTTAAAACTCCTTTATTCAATATAAACAACATTGTTTATATATATACCAAAATCAAAAATACCACTATTGCTTCACTATGAATTTCCATCCAAATTTATCACATATAAATTTAATTTAATGCCATGAATTTCTATTTTCATTATATATAAATTTTATTGTTTCCAATATATAAGAATATGTGCATTTGATTTTAATAAATTTAAATTCTCTAATATAGTTTATCTTTAGAATAAAATACACACATCTAATCTTTAAACAAAATGCATATATGTCTCCAAAACAATCTACACATATTTTATCCAAAACAAAATATGTATATCCTATTTTAAGCCACAATATATATGTAAGAAATTCCATTTAAATCAATCTATAATTTAATATAGATTTGAAAGCTCAAGTTATATTGACTTGGAAAATTTAAATTATACTGGTTCAGAAAAATTGGTATATTATTATCCGTTATCTGGGATTTTTGATTATTAAAATACAATATTATTGAATATTATAAATTAATATTCACAACTCGGGATGTCCAAAATCCCGGGTCATTACAGAATATTTCGAATTGGTTATTTTGAAGGCTTAGGAATTTATTATAATAAACTCTAGTTTTCTAAACCAGCTTTGAAAATTTATTAATAACTGGATATGAACTTTAATATTTATATTTAATTTTACCTTAAACCATAATTTGAAAATAAAACCATTTTTCTTATTTAATAAGTCTAGATGTTTTCAAAAAAATGTTTTTAAAATCCAATTATAATCCTCTTGAGATGATAAACGAGTTTATTAAATGGGATAAGATTTAGGAGAAAAATCTTATAAGTGGAGTTATGGAAACTTAAATAAATTACCAAGTATAAGATACGAGTTTCCTGAAGGTGAAATAAAATTCACAGAGCAAGTGGAAGTAAAAATCTAGAATTTTTATTAAGCAAAAGGGCTTTGGGAATATTAAAGGAAATTGATTAAGGAACTCTAGAAATTATAGAAGTGGAGCAAATGAGTTTGAAAATTTACAAGTAAAAGTGTAAATTGATTTTGGGAAAGAAATAAGAAAATAAATGGATGTTTTTCAAGAATTGAATATAAGTAAAGAAATATTCCAAGTAAGGGAAAAAGATTTAATTGGTTCCATGAAAATAAAAGGAGTTGAAACTATTTTCAAAAAGGGTTGAAATGGAAATAATAACTGGGTGGATATTTTGAGATAAATAAATTGAGGAAAATTATTTAAGAAATGATGGTTGTTTGTGGATGATTATTTGATAGTTAAATAACCGACTATCAATATTGGCCAATACGCTGATCGTTTCGAAGAGACCGGGATCGGGTTTAATTATCCGAAAACCACTTCGATCCGGTTTGAACGTTAGCGAATGAAGACCGTGAAGATGATGAAGACGGTGATTCGGTTTGTCCAGACCCGGAGCAACTTGTATGGACGAATGCTTTCAGAACATCGTCAAGGGTACGAAGTGCATTCTATGTGGGACTTGTTCTAAAAAGGTAACGCATAGCCTCAAGCCTCATCAACCGAGAATGGCTAAAACAGGGGAGGTGTAGCAATTCTATGTGGGTAGCACCCATTAGGGTGAGGTCATCCCAGTCTAGATGTCCCTTTTTATTTCGGCTGTGTGGCGGTTGGTCGCGCCAACTGTGGGGTGATCTTACTCGGACTATCCAGTAAGGGGTAGCTCCGGCCTTGTGTTGCAGAGGGTCGGGCGTGATCCTCGGTACTCTGATCTAGGCCAGGTACTGTGACGGGCGGTACCCCAGTAGCCCTGCCATTGTATGGAATCCAATCTCCAATAAGTGCCCGTACGGTTTTGATTGTGCCCAACTATTGTTGGAACGTGAGATGCAAGCATTTCAGCTAGATTCTATTTTACTTTCAATAGACACTATTATAATATCAGAGAAATTTGATAAAAATCTTTTGGTTATCGTAAGGTAAAAACCCGACATATTTATTCGTGGCGTGGTCTTACGAGATACCTTTGTTTCAAAGGATTTTCAAATAAAATATAATAATCCATTTGAGTGTGATTTTCTCACGCTGGTTTTCCAGACTGACTCGGGTGTTGTTTTATTATGATGCTCGGGTCAGACCGAGTTGTACAGATTTAGGTAAAAAGCTAAGGAGCTCAAGAGACGAGCTGGATGGTAGAGCGTACTTCCGTATTTGATTATTATTCCGCTGTGTAAGGACAAGCTATTTGACTGTCCAGATTTGATGTAGTGATTGTATACTCTGATAATGGTATGTGTATATACAGTACAGATTTCTTGTATTCAAAAGCTGTTGTTCTGTATTATATTTTGTTCCGCTGCGACTGTGAGATTCTGATGTTGTTTTTCTTCTTCTTCTTCTACCTCTTCCTTCTTTAACCCTAAAGTTTTGCATTTCCGCCCGTTTTGAGTTGAATTGGTATGGAATATCGTCGGCTCAAAGGGGTACGGATTTGCGGGCCTTTACTCAGGCTACTATGGTAGATTCTAGCCATCTGGTCCTCTCCAACACACATTATAGTGGCATATAGAACTAATACATATAGACACGAAGTCTTGGTCATCGTCAGGCATAAAGCCATACTCGTTGAATATAAGCATAAGCCATATATCACTACGTGTATCACCTCACACTATCTACTCTATTTTAGTCACAAGCGTGTCATATATTATAATGGATAATCAAATAAATATCACATCAGCGTTTCATACCACTACATGATAATTAAAGGTTCATTCATTGCTTATAAACTTCACTTAATCTTCTCATTGTTCTATTTAACAAGTCCAAAGAATAACCGAAGAAATATTACCAAATGCCCTATCCTAAACGGTATTATAACCCCATTATTCATATTTCTCATCACATAGAATTAAATTGTCTAAAATCATATCAAGGATGTCATCACCATATTATATCAAAACCATGATCAAATCAATATCAATAGTGAATCACCTATAACATCAAAATCAATATTGAGAAGTTGAGAAATTAGAAAACTCAAAAGTCATGCATAAACATTATTATATCACACATTACTAATTCATATATAATTATACTACTATAGTAATAGACTTAAAAATACAAAAATTATTAATCTGAAAATAATATTCATGTTATATATAACACGATAATCTTTATATAATTGATTAAACCAAAATATAAAATTTACTTTTCAATAAATTATCGAATTCTCAACCTTTTATACATTCAAATGTTAATTTAATAATCATTAATATACTTAGAAATCATATACTCTACTTTTGAAATACCAATAATTGTTTACAAAGCCAAGTAATTCATATTATAATTTTTCTACAATTTTATATAATTAAATGTTATTCTAAATAATTTTAAAACATCTAAATCAAATTGATATATTCATACTTAGATAAATACCTTTACCAAAATTTGAGTTATATATTAGAATTTCAGAAACTATAATTTAGAATCTGTAACAACCCGCATATTTATCGATTTTATATTTAAATATTTTATTTAAATATTTCATCGTTAGTCGGATGTTAGTCCGAAAAGCTACTTTTTGCATACAGTCAAATTAGGACTCGAGACCACCTCCATTGAGTTTAAAATGACATTTGCGATCTTTTTGAGTGTAAACTTCGATATGTTTGGAGATAGTGAAATTTTCCGCACTTTTTGCTTTGAGCTTTGGTTTGGGTTGAACCATGCTAACTCAGTCCCAACCCCCTCTCCTCTTCACCACTTCTTCAAACACTTCAAGCTTCATCAAAAATGGAGGAGGGAATGGGAAATTAAAATTCCAAGCTCAAGTTCATTAGCAAATTCAACATCTAACTCCAAATTCAAAGTGAAGACATTGATTCAAGCTTGTGGTGATCCTTGCTTTGCTCCCGAGCTTGATCTTCATCAAATTCCGTGAAAAGGTGAGATTTTTATCTCACATCTTGCCTATAACTGTCATTGGACTATTGGGAATGATTCCCTATCACTTATGCACATGTATTTGCATTTGGTTTGGATTGAATTGGTGAAAAACCCAATTTTTAGTGTTTTGGCAAAATTCTGGGCTTAGGTCGTTCGGCATTAGAGAAGACAGGCCTGCAAATCTTTGTTCTGGGCTTGGGTCATTCGCGTGGCTTAGGTCGCTAGGTCGTTGGGAATTAACTCGTCCGGCCTTGCCTGCTCGTTGGCTCGTTTATCCCCTAGGTCGCTCGGCGACCTAAAACAACATTAGTTCGCGACCAATTAGGTCGTCCTGTTTTCCTTAGCTAGGTCGTTTCCTAGTTCGCGAGTATTTAGGTCGTTCGGCATCGATAGGTCGCTTGGCCTTGTTTAAGACCTTAGGTCGCTCGACCCTGTTGGCATTTAGGTCGCTCGATTCTGCTGACGTTCTAGATTGTAACCTTTAGGTCGTAAGACCTTGTTTCCCTTAGGTCGTAAGACCTTAGGTCACGCCACATTAGGCCACGCCACATAGGTCGTAGACCCTTAGGTCGCTCAGCCATGGAGATCCTTAGGTCGCTCGACCATTCACCTAATTAAGTCGCTCGACCCTGTTGACATTTTAGGTCGAGACCATTAGGTCGTTTGACCTATTTTACTTTAGGTCGCCTAACCTCTTAAGTCGTTCGACTACTAGGTCAAAACCATTTAGGTTGCTGGGCCTTTTTACCTTTAGGTCGCATGACCTCATTACTTTAGGTCGCGTGACCTCATTACTTTAGGTCGCTCGACTACATTTAGTGCTTAGGTCGTTATGCCTCGATCATTTTTAGGTCGCTGGACCAGTGAAGCAGCCTGCATACCTTTAGGTCGTTAGACCTTATATCACTTAGGTCGCTGGACCTCATAGCCGTTAGGTCACAAGTATATTTCTACTTTGATGGTTTTGGGATTGAATTCTTTGGACTTTGCTCATGTCTTCAAATGTGAATTTATGTGATTCGATTTATTTCAACAATCGTTTTGTGACTTGTCACTTTAAAAAATATAAAGGTTTCAATACTAGTAGTAAATATCAAAACTCTTTCATCAAAACGATTTCAACTCTATTTTATTACAAAGCTCTTTTTCCTAAACCATTTTCCAAACTATTAGTATATACAAGCCTTTACTTCACTCGGATGAGAAATCGAATTAAACGACTTAGTAAAACGAGTGGTATGAAACGCTTGCGTTCACTTCGTCGGTTAGCTCTTGGACTTGTTCGATTGAACTCTTTTGTGACAATTTCCTAGTGAAGATCTACAGTTTGTTTGTAAATATTTAAGTTAAGCTAGTGGTTATGGGACATGAAGCTAAACTCATATATTTACTGGCTTAGTGTAATTGACACTTCTTCATGATCATGACGATCATTTTTGTGATTTAGACTAGCGATTGAGCGATGTCTCTTTGTCTGCGAGCGAGACTAGACCCCGCTTATGTGATGTTTCTACTCACATATATGGGGTAGCACCCCATGGTCTTCGGGCCATTCATGTGTTAAAATTTAATGGATAGCTTCCATGAGATAGCTTTTCGTCATGTGTTATACGCGTTGGTGAGTTTTCATGCTCCCGTTCATGTGTTAGGCCTCCCCCTTTTTATGTGATTTCTGGATTTCTGGTGTTGATTTCTGGAATTTGTGCTTCACCGATTTTCATGATTTTCATTGATATGATATCAGTTTTTGTGCATTGGTGAATTCATGTGTCATTGACTTGTTATGAATACAAGTTTAGGGTATGATACCCTATTTTATCTTTGAGAAGTGTAACAACCCGCATATCTATCGATTTTATATTTAAATATTTTATTTAAATATTTTATCGTTAGTCGGATGTTAGTCCGAAAAGCTACTTTTTGCATACGATCAAATTAGGACTCGAGACTACCTCCATTGAGTTCAAAATGACGTTTGCGATCTTTTTGAGTGTAAACTTCGATATGTTTGGAGATAGTGAAATTTTCGTCGCTTTTTCCCGCCTTTGACTTTGGTTGGACTGCACCTTCTAACTCAGCCCCAACCCACCTCCTCTTCCTCACTTTATCAAAAACTTCAAGCTTTGTCAAAAATGGAGGAGGGAAAGGGAAATTAAAACTCCAAGCTCAAATTCAATTGCAAACCCAACATTCAACTCCAAATTCAAGAAGAAGATAGTGGATTCAAGCTTTGGATTGCTTCTCCTTGTTTTCGATCTCCATCTTCATCCATTTTAGTGAAAAGGTGAGATTTTTTATCTCACATCTTGCCTATAATCGTCATTGGACTGTTGGGAATGATTCCCCATCACTTTAGCATGTTTGTTTGTATCGGATTTGGGTTGAATGGGTGAAAACCCCAAATTTTCGTGTGTGTTTGCAATTCTGGGCCTTAGGTCGCACTGCCTCGAGGAAGAAAGACTGCAGATTTTTGATTCTGGACTTAGGTCGCTCGCCTGCAGATAGGTCGTAGGTCGCTCGAAGAAGTTAGGTCGTAGGTCGCTCGGCCACACTTAAGTCGCGAACTACTAGGTCGCTTGACCCCGTACCCAGTTAGGTCGCGTACCTCGTTAGGTCGCGAACCCTTTTAGGTCGCGAACCCCTTTTAGGTCGCGAACCCCTTTTTGGTCGCGAACTCCTTTTAGTCGCGAACCCTTTAGGTCGCGTACCCCTTTAGGTCGCATGACCTTGATTATGTAGGTCGCTTCCTCCGTTAGGTCGCTCAACATTGACCTCGTTAGGTCGCTCAACACTGTGTCACTAGGTCGCTCGACTTCGGACTTCGTTAGCTCGCTCGGCCTTGTCATTTTTACCTCGTTAGGTCGCTCACGTGTTCCATTAGGTCGTTAGGCCTTTACCTCTTTATGTCGTTAGGTTGCTCGGGTTGGTACCTCGTTAGGTCGCTCGGAACTTTGGTGTTAGATCGTTAGACCTTGTTTAATGCTAACTCATGAACATCTCAAGGTCGCAACCACTAGGTCGCTTGACCCCTTAGACCCCTAGGACGCATCCATTAGGTCGTTCGACCTATTTGACTTAATGTTTTTGCACTTTAATTCGACCACGTTAGGTTGCAAGTATATTCCTACTTTGATGGTTTTGGGATTGACTTTTTTGGACTTTACTCACGTCTTCGAACGTGAATTTATGTGATTCGATTTGTTTCTACAATCGTTTTGTGACTTGTCACTTTAAAGATATGAAGGTTTCAATACTAGTAGTAAATATCAAAACTCTTTCATCAAAGCGATTTCAACACTATTTTAAATATCAAAAGTTCGTTTTCTCAAACCGATTTCCAATCTACTAGTATATACAAGCCTTTACTTCACTCGGATGAGAAATTGACTTAAACGACTTAGTAAAACGAGTGGTATGAAACGCTTGCGTTCACTTCGTCGGTTAGCTCTTGAACTTGTTCGATTGAACCCTTTTGTGACAATTTCCTAGTGAAGATCTACAGTTTGTTCGTAAATATTTAAGTTAAGCTAGTGGTAATGGGACATGAAGCTAAACTCATATATTTACTGGCTTAGTGTAATTGACACTTCCTTATGATCATGACGATCATTTTTGTGATTTAGACTAGCGATTGAGCGATGTCTCTTTTTCTGCGAGGGAGACTAGACCCCGCTTTTGTGATGTTTCGCCATCACATATATGGGGTAGCACACCATGGTCTTCGGGCCATTCCTGTGTGAAGATTTAATGGATAGCTTCCATGAGATAACTTCTCGTCATGTGTTTTACGTGTTGGTGAGTTTTCATGCTCCCGTTCATGTGTTAGGCCTCCCCCTTTTTATGTGTTTTCTGGATTTCGTGTGTTGATTTCTGGAATTTGTGCTTCACCAATTTTCATGATTTTCATTGATATGATATCAGTTTTTGTGCATTGGTGAATTTATGTGTTATTGACTTGTTATGAATACAAGTTTAGGGTATGATACCCCATTTTTATCTTTGAGAAGATTCTTGTGATATTGATTAATCTCTTGTTGATTTTCAATTACATACTTATAGTAGTATGCTACGATGGTTATTACATGTTCATGCCATGTCTTTTACTTTATACCATATCATCTGATATTTTTAGCTAGACTGATCCGTTTATTATTTTCTTATAAATAATACTCGGGTCAGACCGAGATGTTACAGGTGCTTCTGCTTGACTTCTCTTCAAGATTATTCTGACTTTTGGCTAACTACATAGATTAGTAGTTTTTGGATGTACACATTTGAGATATAGACTCTATGTTGTGTACTTATTCTTTTGTATAGCACGTGATGCTATTCTTTTGTATTATCGTGGATCTTTCCGACCACTACTCTGATGTACACTTTCATGTGTTATATATTTATTCATATCTTTTTCCGCCTTTGTGATATGGATGTCTGTGACTGATTTATGTTACGTTTACTTCTATGTTTGCTTCCGAAGTTTATATATAGCCACCGTGTGATAGCTTTGAGTTTGTATCGGTATGTCGGATTTCCTCCTTAAAAGATATGCATTCTATTCTATCTGACATATCGGTGCTCGCACAAAGAAGTTACATGGATGGTCGCTCCTCCACAGCCTTATTCTCCGTGCTAATTGACAACACTACCTCGTAGTGTTCTTGGTTAGCGTGGGTATAGAGGTGGGGCGTCACAGCTTGGTATCAGAGCGAAACTTCGGAACAATATAGAATTACTTAACAAGGATCATCGTCCTAAGTCCAACTTAGGAGTCGTGCCTTAGGATTTAATTCGAGTCTTCATACCGATTTATCCTATTTCCTCTTATGAATCCTTGTTTTATCTATCAAGACTTGCTTGATATTTACTTGAAGAATAACTTTTCTTCTTTTCTCTTCCTTAAAGAAGAGAATGTCTAGACCAGGTCGTCCCAGAGCTGGACCATCTACTGTTACTCCCTAGGATGGAGTTTTTATGACTGCTCAACAGCTTCTTGATTTAGTAAAGAATGCTCAGGCAGCTGGTCCTAATCAGGAACCTACTCATCCTAAGTCTGGATTTGCACGCTTGTGCAACGATTATACCAACTTAGGTGGGAAACCGTTCAAAGGTTCCGAGACTATTATTGAAGTCCAGGCTTGGTTAAGAACATGCGATAGAATCTTTTCTCGCATGAATCTTGTTGATCTTCACCGTGTTCAGGTGGCCTCCGGTATGCTCCAAGAGAGAGCATTGGATTGGTACGAACTTCTTATTTCTGAGATTAATGAAGCGGATCTCACCTGGGAGCAATTCCGGGAACGCTTCGAATTAAAATTCGTACCAGAAGCAGAGAAAGTGATATTGGCTCGTCGTTTCATAGACCTTGTTCAAGGTGCATCCTCTGTGACAGATTATGTCGCATCCTTCGAGTCACTGTCTAAATATGGGGTTGAATACATCAACACCCCATTGAAGAAGAATCAAAGATTTGTCTATGGCTTAAACAAGAATCTCAAGAAGCCATTACTTCTAAAATTAGAAGTTTCTTTCGATCAACTCATTGATAACGCTCTTCATCTTGAAGAGGCTGATAAGGACAGTGATGTTGAAGTGGTGGCTTCCAAACCAAACTTCAACAACAAGAAAAGGCCTAACAAGTTCAAAGGTCCTTATCCCAACAAAAAGGGTAAACAAGCAACTCCTGCTGCAAAGACATTTTCCCTCAGTGATAAGAAATGCTTCAACTGTGGTGCTAAGGGCCATTTTGCGAACAAATGTTCAAAGCCCCGCTCTTGTCGCTATTGTAAAAGTCCAGATCATTTTATGCATTTATGCCCTAGGCTTCAAGGCAAGGAGGGAACGTTAAACATTGATCAAGCCCCTGGCAACACATCTCGCGGTCAAGGTATGTCTCATTTTGTCCTTGATGGCATTATATTATTTCATGATCAACCTATTAGAGTTCTCTTTGATACGGGTGCATCCCATTCTTTTATATCAAAGGAACTTGTCGATACTTTTTCTTTAAGTGTTGTTGCTTTAATGACTTCTTTAAGAATTGTGAATCCAGTTGGTGGATCCGCAACTCTTAGTTTACTTTGTAAAGACGTGGAGATTATTTTGTGTGATTTTTCTTTCCTAGCCGATTTGCATGTCATGCGTTACTTAGGCTTTGGAATGATTTTGGGTATGGATTGGCTTACTCGTTTGAAGCTCATATCCTATGTCCTGAGCGGACTATTTATCTCCGACATCCGCAATCTGTTAACCAGATTTCTATTATTCTTAAAGATTCAGATTCCGCTTTGGTTGCATCTTTATATTCTTTAAATCCTCGTGATAATGATAATGATGATGAGGAAGATGTCATTTCTCTTATTCGCGTCGTTCGTGAATTTTCCGACATCTTTGAGCCCGTTTTAGGATTACCACCTAAACGAGCAATTGAGTTCAAAATTAATCTTATACCTGGAGCTCAACCTATTACTCGTCCTCCTTATCGCATGTCTAATAAGGAGAATGAAGAGATGCGCAAACAATTATCCGAGTTAGAGACGAAGCAACTTATTCGCTCTAGTTCCTCGCCTTGGGGAGCTTCAGCTATTTTCGTAAATAAGTCCGATGGTACACTTAGGCTTTGAGTTGACTACCGCAAGCTTAATGATCTTACTATTAAGAATAAATATCCTTTACCTCGGATTGATGATCTGTTTGATCAACTGAGTGGTGCTAGAGTCTTTTCACAATTGGACTTGGCTACCGGTTTCCATCAGCTTCGTATTGCAGAGGATAGTATTCCTTTGACTTCGTTCCGTACGCGTTATGGATCTTATGAATGGCTAGTTATGCCATTTGGTTTGACGAATGCTCCGGCTTATTTCGTTGACCTTATGAATCGAGTTTTCAAAGATTTCCTCGATCGGTTTGTTCTCATCTTTATTGATGATATTCTTGTGTATTCTAAAACCGAGGAGGAACATGAAAAGCATCTTCGAATTGTATTGGAAACTCTTAGGAGCAATCAACTAAAAGCAAAATTTTCTAATTGCCACTTTTGGCAATCTAGTGTGAAGTTTCTCGGTCATATTATTTCCGAATCCGGAATATCGGTGGATCCTTCAAAGATCGAAGCGATTCAAAATTGGAAGAGACCGGAGAGCGTGACTGAAATCCGTAGCTTTCTCGGATTGGCAGGTTATTACCGCCGTTTTATAAAAGACTTTTCTAAGATTGCCGTGCCTCTTACTGGCTTAACAAAGAAAGGTGTTAAATACATTTGGTCGGACAAATGTGAAACTTCTTTTCAGAAATTAAAAGAACTCCTTTCTGATGCTCCTGTTCTTGTCATTTCCGAGGGGAATCAAGATTTTGTCGTTTATAATGATGCTAGTCGCGTTGGTTTGGGTGCCGTTCTTATGCAAAAAGAACGTGTTATTGCTTATGCTTCTAGGCAATTGAAGCCGGCTGAGACTAGATATGCCACACATGATTTAGAACTCGCGGCTATCGTTTTCGCCCTTCGAATTTGGCGACATTATCTTTTAGGAGAAAAGTTTATACTTTATACTGATCATAAGTCTTTGAAATACTTATTTTCTCAAAAGGAACTTAATTTGCGTCAACAGCGTTGGCTCGAATTCCTTGCCTCTTATGATCTTGACATTCTTTATACTCCCGGAAAGGGAAATCGAGTTGCCGATGCACTCAGTCGCAAGCAACAAGCGGTTGTTTCCATGATGATATCTGAATGGAACGATCTCGAACTTTTATCCACTTGTGAAATTAGAGGTCGTGTTTTCGATTTATGTTCATCTCTTGTTTTATGTAGCGTTGAGGCTCGTCCTTCTCTTTTAGACTGCATTCTTGAAGCTCAAAAGCTAGATCCTGAATTTGCTTTGCTTAGCCAGAATATTAGGGATAAAACCGATATTGAAGGCTTGAAAGACTTTGATATTGATTTTCGTGGCGGCATTCGAAAATTTGGTAGACTTATCGTACCAAATATTAGTGATCTTCGTAAAGATATTCTTGAAGATTCACATCGTTCCAAATATTCCATTCATCCCGGTAGCAGTAAAATGTACGCAAATATGAAGCGACTTTATTACTGGGAGGGAATGAAATCTGATATTGCTAACTTTGTTAAGTGTTGCATGACTTGCCAACTTGTCAAGGCTGAACATCAGAGGCCCGGTGGGTTATTGCAACCATTGGAAATTCTAGTTTGGAAGTCAGATCAAATTTCCATGGATTTTATTGATGGCCTTCCCCGTTCTCGTTTGGGTCATAATAGTTTATGGGTGGTCGTTGACAGACTTACTAAATCTGCCCATTTTATTCCCGTTCGGTCGAACCGAACCGTTCCTCTTCTGGCTAAACTCTTTATCAAAGAAATTGTTAAATTTCATGGAGTCCCTACTTCCATCGTTAGTGATCGTGATCCATTGTTTACTAGTGGATTTTGGAAGAGTCTTCAAAAAGCTTTGGGAACGAAGCTTAATTTTAGCACCGCTTATCACCCCCAGTCCGATGGACAAACTGAGCGTGTGAATCAAACACTTGAAGATCTTCTGCGTGCATGTGTTCTTGACTTTGGTGGAAGTTGGGAAGATCATATTTCACTTGTTGAATTTTCCTATAATAACAGCTTCCAATCTAGTATTGGTATGGCTCCTTTCGAGGCACTCTATGGAAGGCCATGCCGATCTCCTTCTTGTTGGCTAGAGGCCGGTGAGAAGCTGGTTTTAGGACCAGATTTTATTCGAGATTCCACAGAAAAGATTGAACTTATTCGACATAGGATGAAAGAAGCCCAGAGTAGACAAAAATCCTATGCCGATAACCGAAGAAGGAAATTATAATTTTCTGTTGGTGATCTCGTATTTATTCGTGTTTCACCTATGAAGGGTGTTGTACGTTTCAGTCGATCGGGAAAGTTAGCGCCTCGATATATTGGGCCATTTCCTATCACTGAACGTATTGGTTCCATGGCTTATCGCCTTTCATTACCGGCTCAGTTTTCTGCCATGCATGACGTGTTTCACGTTTCTCAATTACGGAAGTGCCTTTGGGATTCCGATTCTATTCTTGAGCCCGGTGCTGTGGAAGAGATAGAAGTTTCGCCTAATTTAACTTATGAGCAGCATCCTATTCGAATTATTGCTTCGGAGGTCAAACGATTTCGAAATAAAGATGTTCCGCTTGTTAAAGTTCAATGGTCCTCAAATCCTAAGGATTGCTCTTGGGAAACTAGAGAATTCATCGAGCGTACACATCCGGAATTACTTTCTCATGCTCTTTGAGGTATACTTCTTAATTCCAATTTCTTTTGTGTTAATATGCTTTTATGGTTGTTACTTTTTATTTCCACCGTATATATTGCGAGGACGCAATTTCTTTAAGGAGGGGAGTCTGTAACAACCCGCATATCTATCGATTTTATATTTAAATATTTTATCGTTAGTCGGATGTTAGTCCTAAAAGCTACTTTTTGCATACGGTCAAATTAGGACTCGAGACCACCTCCATTGAGTTCAAAATGACGTTTGCGATCTTTTTGAGTGTAAACTTCGATATGTTTGGAGATATTGAAATTTTCGTCGCTTTTTCCCGCCTTTGACTTTGGTTGGACTGCACCTTCTAACTCAGCCCCAACCCACCCCCTCTTCCTCACTTTATCAAACACTTTAAGCTTTGTCAAAAATGGAGGAGGGAAAGGGAAATTAAAACTCCAAGCTCAAATTCAATTGCAAACCCAACATTCAACTCCAAATTCAAGAAGAAGATAGTGGATTCAAGCTTTGGATTGCTTCTTCTTGCTTTCAATCTCCATCTTCATCCATTTTAGTGAAAAGGTGAGATTTTTTATCTCACATCTTGCCTATAATCGTCATTGGACTGTTGGGAATGATTCCCCATCACTTTAGCATGTTTGTTTGTATCGGATTTGGGTTGAATGGGTGAAAACCCCAAATTTTCGTGTGTGTTTGCAATTCTGGGCCTTAGGTCGCACTGCCTCGAGGAAGAAAGACTGCAGATTTTCGAATCTGGACTTAGATCGCTCGCCAGCAGATAGGTCGTAGGTCGCTCGAAGAAGTTAGGTCGTAGGTTGCTCGGCCACACTTAAGTCGCGAACTACTAGGTCGCTTGACCCCATACCCAGTTAGGTCGCGTACCTCATTAGGTCGCGAACCCTTTTAGGTCGCGAACCCCTTTTAGGTCGCGAACCCCTTTTTGGTCGCGAACTCCTTTTAGTCGCGAACCCTTTAGGTCGCGTACCCCTTTAGGTCGCATGACCTTGATTATGTTAGGTCGCTTCCTCCGTTAGGTCGCTCAACATTGACCTCGTTAGGTCGCTCAGCACTGTGTCGCTAGGTCGCTCGACTCCAGACTTCGTTAGCTCGCTCAGCCTTGTCATTTTTATCTCGTTAGGTCGCTCACGTGTTCCATTAGGTCGTTAGGCCTTTACCTCTTTATGTCGTTAGGTCGCTCGGGTTGGTACCTCGTTGGGTCGCTCGGAACTTTGGTGTTAGGTCGTTAGACCTTGTTTAATGCTAACTCGTGAACATCTCTAGGTTGCAACCACTAGGTCGCTTGACCCCTTAGACCCCTAGGACGCATCCATTAGGTCGTTCGACCTATTTGACTTAAAGTTTTTGCACTTTAATTCGACCACATTAGGTCGCAAGTATATTCCTACTTTGATGGTTTTGGGATTGACTTTTTTGGACTTTACTCACGTCTTCGAACGTGAATTTATGTGATTCGATTTGTTTCTACAATCGTTTTGTGACTTGTCACTTTAAAGATATGAAGGTTTCAATACTAGTAGTAAATATCAAAACTCTTTCATCAAAGCGATTTCAACACTATTTTAAATATCAAAAGTTCGTTTTCTCAAACCGATTTCCAATCTACTAGTATATACAAGCCTTTACTTCACTCGGATGAGAAATCGACTTAAACGACTTAGTAAAACGAGTGGTATGAAACGCTTGCGTTCACTTTGTCGGTTAGCTCTTGGACTTGTTCGATTGAACCCTTTTGTGACAATTTCCTAGTGAAGATCTACAGTTTGTTCGTAAATATTTAAGTTAAGCTAGTGGTTATGGGACATGAAGCTAAACTCATATATTTATTGGCTTAGTGTAATTGACACTTCCTTATGATCATGACGATCATTTTTGTGATTTAGACTAGCGATTGAGCGATGTCTCTTTTTCTGCGAGGGAGACTAGACCCCGCTTTTGTGATGTTTCGCCATCACATATATGGGGTAGCACCCCATGGTCTTCGGGCCATTCCCGTGTGAAGATTTAATGGATAACTTCCATGAGATAGCTTCTCGTCATGTGTTTTACGCGTTGGTGAGTTTTCATGCTCTCGTTCATGTGTTAGGCCTCCCCCTTTTATGTGTTTTCAGGATTTCGTGTGTTGATTTCTGGAATTTTTGCTTCACCAATTTTCATGATTTTCATTGATATGATATCAGTTTTTGTGCATTGGTGAATTTATGTGTTATTGACTTGTTATGAATACAAGTTTAGGGTATGATACCCCATTTTTATCTTTGAGAAGATTCTTGTGATATTGATTAATCTCTTGTTGATTTTCAATTACATACTTATAGTAGTATGCTACGATGGTTATTACATGTTCATGCCATGTCTTTTACTTTATACTATATCATCTGATATTTATAGCTAGACTGATCCGTTTATTATTTTCTTATAAATAATACTCGGGTCAGACCGAGATGTTACAGGTGCTTCTGCTTGACTTCTCTTCAGGATTATTCTGACTTTTGGCTAACTACATAGATTAGTAGTTTTTGGATGTACACATTTGAGATATAGACTCTATGTTGTGTACTTATTCTTTTGTATAGCACGTGATGCTATTCTTTTGTATTATCGTGGATCTTTCCGACCACTACTCTGATGTACACTTTCATGTGTTATATATTTATTCATATCTTTTTCCGCCTTTGTGATATGGATGTCTGTGATTGATTTATGTTACGTTTACTTCTATGTTTGTTTTCGAAGATTATATATAGCCACCGTGTGATAGCTTTGAGTTTGTATCGGTATGTCGGATTTCCTCCTTAAAAGATAGGCATTCTATTCTATCTGACATATCGGTGCTCGCACAAAGAAGTTACATGGATGGTCGCTCCTCCACAGCCTTATTCTCCGTGCTAATTGACAGCACTACCTCGTAGTGTTCTTGGTTAGCGTGGGTATAGAGGTGGGGCGTCACAAGAAGATTCTTGTGATATTGATTAATCTCTTGTTGATTTTCAATTACATACTTATAGTAGTATGCCACGATGGTTATTACATGTTCTTGCCATGTCTTTTACTTTATACCATATCATCTGATATTTATAGCTAGACTGATCCGTTTATTATTTTCTTATAAATAATACTCGGGTCAGACCGAGATATTACAGGTGCTTCTGCTTGACTTCTCTTCAGGATTATTCTTACTTTTGGCTAACTACATAAATTGTAGTTTTTGGATGTACACATTTGAGATATAGACTCTATGTTGTGTACTTATTCTTTTGTATAGCACGTGTTGCTATCCTTTTGTATTATCGTAGATCTTTCCGATCACTACTCTGATGTACACTTTTATGTGTTATATATTTATTCATATCTTCTTCCGCCTTTGTGATATGGATGTCTGTGACTGATTTAAGTTATGATTATTTCTATATTTGTTTCCGAAGATTATATATAGCCACTGTGTAATAGCTTTGGGTTTGTATCGGTATGTCGGATTTCCTCCTTAAATGATATGCATTCTATTCTATCTGACATATCGGTGCTCGCACAAAGAAGTTACATGGATGGTCGCTCCTCCACAGCCTTATTCTCCGTGCTAATTGACAGCACTACATCGTAGTGTTCTTGGTTAGCGTGGGTATAGAGGTGGGGCATCACAGAAACCCTTAATTAATAATAATTACTTATTTCTAAATAATACATATATTTATCTTTTGAGTAAACAATTACAACCAAAATATATTGATTTAAAACAATTATTAACTTTTTTAGTAAAGCTAGATGACATTTATAGTAGGTCCTCCACATGAATAAATGAATGTTTAAACATGTGTTATGATACATGCACCAGAACAGCAAATGGAAAATTAGAGCACAGGAGTTTAGTGAAGTGCTAAACTGCTAACCAAAAGTAAAACCTAAGATAGTCTCCCTCTAAGGAGGTAGAGCGACTTTCCTCATCTAAAGGTTCAAGACAAATAACATGATAATACCTAAAGAACCAAGAAGCAAAAGTAGGGACAAAATCCACAGAATCAGAACCGTAAAGGTATTTCCTATCCTAAGAGGAATCCAATAGAATTGAAAGATTCAGATCATCCATCTGACCTATAACCGAGAGCACAAGACCTTCACCCTCAACAAGATAAAAAATGGCAAGCAACTAGAGCAGGATTCAGCCACCTGGTATAAATGGTTTGAATTCCCAGAACCAGATGAATCAAAATTGGCGAGCAACCAGAGGAGGGTTTTTGACAAGGGAACCATATTTCATTAAGAAAACTGACAGGAAACTGACGGATCTGAAAGGACATTGAAAACACGTACGGCCAAAGAGAGGCAGGCAAAGATTTACTGTGAGGCATGAAGGGAAAACGATATGAATTGAAAGAAAGAGGATGAGAAGGGTGGAAGTCAGAAACGTATGAAAACTAGCTACCATTGAAGTTGCATCGTCCTTTTTTATGTAAATTGATTCTCAAATATTTATGAATAATTAATAACATTTAAATGATAGAAAGTTATGTTTCTAACTCATATACCTGTACATCTAAATTATCCACACAACAGCATTTAATAACATAGAGAAAACATCAAAATGAACAATAATCTGCTTTTAAGATTTAATTGTATATTTGCATAATTTTGATCCATAAAAACATCAATAATCCAATATTAGAACCTCAATTAAATTTGTGAGCTACTCAATTTACTTCAAAAACACTTGAAATGTGAATTTGATTGCTTTTCTTATTGTTTTAGAATATTTATACAATTTTCAATCAATTTTACACCAATTATCTAATTTATTCTTTTATTAATTAATTTCTTTAAACGAATAAATATTATATTTATAAACTTTTATACAATGTTTCTCAAATCCATTCTAGTAACTTTATTTAACTGTAATTTTATTATATTTAATTTATTGTATTTTTATTTATTTTTATTCTAAATTTTAATTTTAATTTATATTTTTTTTAAGAACACACGGTCATTGGTCGACTGGTTAACCTAGATGGTCGACCAGTGCTTGA
Source organism: Allium fistulosum (assembly GCA_030737815.1). Taxonomy (NCBI): domain Eukaryota; kingdom Viridiplantae; phylum Streptophyta; class Magnoliopsida; order Asparagales; family Amaryllidaceae; genus Allium; species Allium fistulosum. The sequence goes on along the minus strand of CM060904.1, from coordinate 281,284,409 downwards.
TGTATTTCAGGTGATAACAATCGAATATCAATCGAATTTAATCCAATGTTTACTCTTATTCACTTCGATTCAATGCAAATATCAAACACAACAATGACAACGATTTAATCACAAGAAATAGGTATGAAATAACCTGACTAAGGCATAGAAATGTGAGCATGAAACTGACCTCTATACACTACTTCATCTCCTTCTTCCTCCTCTTCTCTACATGCACGCATCATCCCAGACCCCGAACAAACGAACAACAAATCAAAATTTTGATTGCTTTGGGTATAGGTAAGTATTGAGAATCATATATTTAAGTTTGGAAGTTTATAATAATTTATATAATTAGCTCTTGATTTTCAAAGAGGAGGGTTTTTAGTATTTGTTCTTTAGGAGGAAGATAATGAAAATGAACGAGTATGGATATGAACATTTTACCAAAGCAATAAAAATCTCAACATAGAGATATCTAGAAAATGAACATGTGCATGGGTTATTTGGGCTTGGGCTTTGAAAATAATAATACTGAATAAATATAAATCTCCATTTAATTTAAATAAATACAAGTTTTTATTTAAAAAAATCATTTCTTTTAATATTTTGTTTCAATTACATTACCTTTATAAAATATTATTCTCAAATCTTTAACTTATTTCAATTTTTAATTATCATATTTCACTATTTAAATCCTTTTATTAAATAATTTCTAAACCAATTTATCAAATAAATTCCCAAATTCTATTTTTGACATTAAATTACTATTATTAACTTTAATTAATTACTATTTGAAATTCGGGTTGTTACAAACTTCCCCCCTTAACAAAATTGCATTCTTGCAATTTCTCATAAGGAAGAATTTATAACAAACCAATTATGCTAAACTTAATAGTATCATTTAACTTTCATTCATTTTCATTTATTTTTTAAATACTAAACATATATTGAATGTAAAACTTACTTTTCAGAATTACTAAATACTTTATTTAAATAATTCACTTGTCAAGCATTAAATAATTTTTCTCCAAGATTTCATTTTATTCAATTCAAACATAATTCAAATTCAAATTTTTATCAAATAACTTTAAATTACATTAACAGGAGCCAAAATCTTATTAATAAACTTTCTACTAAAATCTTATTTCTCTATTTAATAAAATACCTTTCAATATATACATTCTTTAATTGCAATCATCTTATAATAAACAAAATTATTTTCAAATACTGTTTGCAAACCAATATTTAACTCTCTTTTAAACTAACATATGAAGGAAATTTTAGTTATTCTCAAAATTTAACATCCCAAAATCAAATATTTCACTCTTTATTGTATAACATTACAAAGATTTACTTAAACTTCATTCAATTCTATAGAAATATTACATACATTCATTAGTAAATTGAAACTTTTCCATATTTCAAAATAATAAAGGTTTAAATTTATACTCTTACTTACATTCAAAACCCTAAATTCAATAATATTTACACATATTTAACTTTCATCTATATATCATCAAACACACGCACACACATATAATATTTACAAATTATCAAACACTATAAAATACAATGATGCCGCCTCACCATTTATTATAGTGATTTCTAATATCCACCGGCTACAATAATTACCACATAATCAATATTGCGACGCCAGTGATCTCAGCTATCCACTAATGTCCAATGGCTACAAACATCACTAAAAATCAAAACACATAAAATATCTTTTATGATATTGTAACAACCCAAATTCTAGTGGGTCCGGATTTTTCGCAAAAATGCTAAAATCCAAGCCACTGAAGCCCGAGTTGGGTTTCTGGTATCCTGCAAATAAGCAAAGTCAAATATATCAGAGCTCAGATAAATATCTCACAGTGGAACTGACTAAAATATAATAGTAAGTAAATACTCACCAATATAATAACACTTTCTAAACAAGTGTCTCAAAGCTAGAAAGTCTTTGTCATCAACCTAACCTGTAGGATGTTACGAGGAGGGGGTTAGAACTAAAGTTCCAGTGAATGGACAAATTATACACTTCTAAGCTTAATTCTACATATACCATTTTATTTCCATTTTCTGTTATATTAGGTTTATTGGGTTTATACTACTCACGCTTCCGTGCGTGAATCGTACCCATCTACTCCCTAGTAGATTAAAACCTAATAACTAATATATATGTAGCTATATGCCCAATGACCGCATCAGTCCTAGGTACTACCCATAGTACCTTCCGTATTCTCCTCGCAAAGGACTCCATCGTCTTGCTCCTATAACATTCTGTGACTACATCTGTAAAGGACTGCCTCGTAAGGCCTACAATACAACTGTTCCGTCATCTACTTTGAAAATGTATAACCGCGTCTGCACTAGCCTATACTAATGCTCGAATATCCATAATGTACCACCCAGTGCGTACCTTGAGGATTATACGTAATCGTTCTGTCTACTCCCTGAATCCCGCTAAACAAGGTCTACCTTATACGGAACTCAGTCGGAGATTTTCTATATCTGGAAAGGACTGCCTTGTTAGGCCTATAATACAAATATCCTACTTGGTTTGTCTCTTTTCTCATCGTGGCTATGGCCCCACGTAGCCACCCCTCAACTAATCGAAAGACCTCTATAGAGCTAAGTGGTTGTGCCCTACTGCAAACAATCTAAACATCCAATTGGCTGCGCCCTTCATCCAGTGTCTCGATACTGAAAGAATCATTGGCCTTTTGGTTTAACTCTAATCTTTCTCGATCTCGCTTCTTGGTTTAATGCTGGCCTGATATCCGCATGCGACTATCCTTTTGAGTCCTGCCCATTAAAACCTACTCGCAAGTCAAGTACAGTGTCATACGAATATCCTACTCCAAACATCAACCCCCTTTAACTGCCTACAGTGGTCCTGCCATGCAAAAAGTAGTCAAGGCATACTCTCTTGATGGAATACCTACAGACCTGCCTCCGGGGGACTGCTTCGTTGCACCCCTAGAGGGCCACCCTAGAGTGCCCTCACATCCCGCTGAAATCTCATACTTCCTTCTAGCCCAAAATAACTAAGTTGGACGTGTTTCTTCTGTGCTGAAATCTGTGATGAACTGCTTCGTTAGGCTCTTCATCCTTTGGGCTGCTCCAAACGCATCTTACTCTTTTATTAGACCCTAAGTTTAATCTTTTACTATGCATTTAGTTTACTTTTCTTATTTTGTTGGCTACTTATTTACCTTAATCAGCATAAGCTTGTCTCGGCCTCACCTAACTATTGTGAGACAATCAGTTCCTGACTAAAAGGGAATGTTGTTGGTATATGCCATGTTTCTATGTTTGCTTATTAACTTAGTGTACGTTTTTAAATAAGCCTCTTCTGTTATTTCTGCTCTATTTGCTTATTAACTTACTCTAAATCTTAAAATAAGCCTTTTCTATTCTTTCTGCTTAATTATAACCTATGTTATAATTTTACTTGTAATTGTCACTTCTGTATTCTTTTATAATCTATATATTATAAATATAATTACAAGTGGCGGCGCTTCTCTATTCTAGTATGTCTTCTTTTATTATGATATTGAATTTTCTTTAATTCTCTTATTTTATATGATAATCTTAGCTTGGGACTATGTCCGATTGTCTCAAATTTACTTATCATAATAACTACTTTGCTCTTATTCTACTATCTGCGCAGTAAATGCAGATCTAGTTACATTGCTTCTAGTCTTATCTAATAATTAACTAGATTTCTTCTTTACTTCCTTTAATTCTTCACTTTATTTTCTTATATTCTAGAAAATAGTTCTATTCTATTTGGTTGGTTACAAAAACTGTGCTAAAAATCCGTTTCCATATTTAATACTAAATACTAAAAGAAATGCTATAGACAATAATCCGTAATTACAAGATATTTCTTTTGTTATTTCTTTACTTTTTGGGTAGTGCAAAATACAGTAGAGTCTCTATTTTACACTAATTCCCCTTTGCTTTCTTTTATTCTTGCAATCACGTTTATCGTTGTCTTTTAAATATTAAACCATGGAAATGTATTATCTTCTTTAAACCAACCAACTAATATATCACTAACTTCCCAATCAAGTTATTAAATTTTCTCCCTTTTTATCTACTTTCCCCATTTTACAGTAAATTTCTATTTTTCTCTCTTTATTTAAGTTTTTCTTACTTTACATCTAATTTCTGTAAATCTAGTATTTTTCTATTTTAATCCATATTTGTGAATTCTTCTCTTTTACTATTTTATTTGCATAGAAAGGGATAAAAAGAACTTAACATTTACAGGCTAAATTTCAACTTTAAAATAGATGTAAATAACAGCAAATAACTGTGAATAACTGTAAATTTCTTACTTTTAGGCTTATACCTTTCTCTAACTGTCAAGCATAATATTATTCATATTTAATTGGATTACTATCTCCATTTTCCATATAATAATTAAATATAAGCTTTCTTATACAATTTACAGTTTTCAACAGAACTAATTTACTGAAATAAATGTTGAAATTAAATATTAAAGGGAATCTGACGATAGTACATCATAAAGGTAAAAGATATATAATTTAAACCCACTCACATGTCGTCCTTAGCTCTGCTTGTTCTTAGCTTGGCTCCATGGTCTTCCTGGATCCCCTTCTAAGGTGTTTAATATTTTTATTGAGAAAATCTTCTCCTTAGAAATATTTTCTTTTTAGGGTCCAGCCTCAAACAATGAACCCAATTGGGAGAAAATCTGATTGTGAGAAAATAGCAAGGCCTAGGGTTCTATTTATAGTGGAGTTTGGGGATCTCAGACCGTTGGATTCTTGGATTGAATCTGAAGACACCACGTCATAGGGTCATTTGGAGCCATCAGATGCATCAACGTATGGCTCAGATTGCGTAAAAATTGATTTTACTTGGCTAGGCTCGTACCTAGACGAGATTGCGTCCAGGTAGTAACGCGGGTCGACCTTAGGGTCGACCTGTGCTCGCTTGGGGTCGACCTGGCGGTCGACCTTGAGTGTTGTGGGTCGACCCATATTTATTTTATTATTTTTTTTCATTTTCGTTTCTCTTGATTTTTGTTTCTTTCGTAATTTCTCCGTATTAACTTGGATTTCGACAAGTTATATATGGAAATTGATCAGAAAATCGCCACAATCACAATGGTATAAGTTTTTAGGCCATATTCCGAGGATTACAAAAATGTTTATTTTCACTATTCATCATTATTTGATTATTTAATTATAAAAATGCAGGGTGTTACAGATATGTTTCCCAAAATAATAAATATAACTCTTATCCTCAATACCTTTTTCAAATATAAATTTCAAACATTACTAATTTTATCAAACTATTATTTTAAGTATTCAATACCTTTTGTAATATTTTGACTTTACTCAAAATGTTTTTATCTTTTCCAAAACCCTATCGATAACATTGGCCAAATGGATTAATCAGAATTCTAAACCCACTCGATGAACAAATTATAGACGTTTCATATCATGTTTGTCCAAACTACAAATGTACCCCTGACACTTGACACTCAAGGTCCAAGGACCCTTAAAGCTTGATATTGAAGCTCGCATCTAATGGGCGATGGCTCCCAAATCTTAATACCCATTAAATTAATTCCAACCCTAAATATTAGAGATGTCCTAATACCAATATGTATTAAAAAGTTTAAAAAAAAATCAATTTAGTTAAAAAGTAGCCACTCAAGTGAAGAGGCCTATTGACATATGTTTCTCTATAGTGATTTTGTACTAAGTAGATTAGTCAAATCCCATCTGCAATAACCTTCATTAATTCCATGCAGCTAGTTTAGCAAATGCATATATGTAAAATGAAACTAATACTACTATATAGGTATTATCAATGCTGTAAGAAACTAATACTAAATAATGTTATAATAGAAGTGTAATTTAGCCTTAAATATAATAAATCAGCATCTCATTTGCATTAAAAATATTAATGTTCCAAGCAAATACCTACTAAATCCCCACAAAATCTACATATTTGTTAATATATTTAGGGCATATTTAACATTCTTATCAATTAATTCTTGGTTTATCATTCTACTTAGTTATGTAGAGCTTTACCATAGATATCCAATACCTAAAAATTTAGATGTTTATACTGAAATATATTATAGACAAAATATAATGAGTAAATTTGAAATATACTCATTTTGACCGTGTGACAATGACAGACATACTATAATAGAAGGACATTAGTACATATTAGCATCAAGATCTTCACCATAGTCAAAAAATTACAATGATAGAAAATACTATATTAATAAAAAATAGTAGGAATTCGAAACTCAAGCAAATTTTTTTAAATAAAGATACATGTGAAATTTAATCAAGAAAAGGGTAACAAGAAGCTTACAAAAACAAAGCAACCAATGTCGTAGGCCTAAATATTGAAAATTTTCTAACTAAACAATAATCTTAGCAATTTATGTTTTCACTAAGACTCAGATACCATATGGCATTTTCTGTCAATCAAATATTTCATGAATTAAAATCAATCATTAATTCAAATAGAATGAATTCTCAGCCGAAAGCTGGTGATTAATTTCTATATAATCATCATATATCAACATAATCTTTAGGTTTTATATCACAGACTATAGATACAAAAAATATTAAAAATATCGATTCTACATGGTTAAGCGGGAGATCAAATGGTAGTGCATGGTAGTTGTTTCATCATTTGCAATATAGAAACTATTATGGAATTTGCATCATCATATCCCCACTAATAACTTTGGATAAAAATAATAACGAAACTACCTATATAGCTAACAGAATGTTGATTGAACACTTTTCTTATGTATAATTTTTAAGTGATGGAAATACATTTTCTTATAGTGAAAAAAATTCTTTATTCTAATGCTAACTATTAGTGTGACAAATCAAATGTACCCAATAGCTCATGGTTTTCTACTATAGCACAAATTTGAAAAGATAATAGGAAATAGAAACATCTTAGATCACCAACTTAACCAAGATAGCAAAAATTGTTTTGTACTTACTTTTCAGGTATTGTGATGCCCCACCCCGAGACCCACACTAACAAAGGGCATTATTAAGTAATATTGTCTGCTAGAGAGGAAAATAGGGCTGGTTAGGAGCGACCATCCATAAGCTTTGTCTTAAACGAGCATCGAATACGTCGATTGGGTGATCCAAATTTTTTCTCTTTTTCATGTGGATCGACATACCCGATTCAGGTTTAACACAAAACTATGGTGGCTAAGGATCAATTCAGGACAACATATAATAACAACCCAATTCATAGAGCACATAATAGAAGCATATTAATACAGACAGCGGAAGTACAACATGTGCTACATAAGTCAGTGGTTCTTATGAACCACATATACAAAATATAGTCTGACAAAAGAATATGCATAAAGTTTTCCAAATTGGCAACAAAAAGATCGACATAGAAATATACTAAACAACGGAAGCTAAACCAATAAGCTGAGGTGGTGCAAGGTGAGATACATAGTGCAATCAGCTAACCTAAAATAACTCGGTCTGACCCGAGTATTGTATAAAATAATGAAACGGGCCGGTCTAACTTAAACAAGATGATTAGTGCATGATATTTGAAGGGAATATACAAGGGAGTGTTAAATAGCCTCCCTTGAGTTGATACTTCATATTCATAATATCAACATAGCTCACAAGAGTCACATTAACCAAAATCACCACAAAAATCCCAACATATCGAACTCTCTGAGAGTTCAAATCAACAAAAATTTAATCACCAAATTTCATCTCAAACTAGCACTAAGGCTATGTATATATCCAACATAATGGTGGAAACATTTGAAACTCATCAAATTCCAGAAATCAATAATAAAGAAATCTAGAAAATAGCAGAAAGTGGATCCCAACAAATGGCGAGTCTAAGCTACACCACACGTGCATCAACAACAAATTGGACGAAGCTTGCCAAGTACTATCAACAAATTTTGCACCCAACAAATGACTTAATAGTCCAACAAATGGCCCTAAAGCTCAAAAAATGGCCCGAAAGACCAACAAATGGCCCGAAAGCCTAGTACTAGCAATATTGACATGCCCGAAGGCCCAACATAAAGTGTCACCAACTTCCAAATAGTAACCTAATCAGTGACAATCGTGCGTCCCATACCACACGTTCTCACTTAACCGTTTACTGTAAGTTAGTTAACTTCACTCTCGTGTAACTTCAATTGAACAAGTCCGGAATTAACCGAATTAGTAAACGCATATGTTCCATACCACATATTTTACCAAATCGTTTAAGTCTTTTCCTCATTCGCTCGAAGAGTGCAAAAACGTGTGATTTATGAGAAAATATTTTACTTTGAGGAAGAGTAGTTCTAAAATGATTTTTCGAAACATTATAAAAATTCTTTGCTTTCAAAATCTCTTTATTATTTAGAAATATATATAAATTTATAAACACATAAAATGTGCTTTGTAAAAATATTATTACTAATAGAAATTGATTTAGAAAAATATTAATTCAAAACTAGCTTTTAATCGAAAATTTCCTTAAGAAATCGTTTCCAAATCACGTGCACGAAACATCGAATTCAATAGGTATTCAATTCAAATATTTTACAACAAATGCTCTTGAAAAAACATAAATTCATAGCATAAAATGTCAACAATACTTAGCTTTTGAATTTATAAAGAAATGGTCACAAAACAGCAATTAAAACTGCACAAAATTTAGCAATAGAACTCAAGACTGCGGATTATTTAGCAATTTCGACCCTTTAAAACCCAAAATACGATGAAACTTAAACCATAAAAGTTGAAGATGATTGCCTTAGCTCGAAACCAAAAAAGGATCACCTAATTTGGACTTACGGATCAATAGTTATGGCAATTTCATTATCAGAACATAAAATTACAGAACTCTGAAAATCGACAGGGCTGCGGCTTAAAGAGCCAATTAGACCCTTTAAAATACAAAAACTGATAAAACTCAAAACAAAATAGTTGAAGAGGATTGCCTTAGCTCGAAGTCGGAAAAAGAATCTCCTAATTGGGACTTACGGATCAAAAGTTATGGCAATTATATTACCAGGACATAAAATTACAGAACTCTGAAAATCAACAGGGTTGCGGCTTAAAGAGCCAATAAGTTCCTTTAAAACATAAAATATGATAAAACCCAAAACATAAAAGTTGAAGTGAAATTCCTTAGCATAAAGTCAGAAAAGAATCATTTAATTTGGACTTACAAATCAAAAATTATGAAAATTTCATTTTCAAGGCATAGAGTTACAAAACTCCGAATAACTAAAAAAATGACAAGGTTGAAACTTAAAGAGTCAAATAGACCCTTTAAACCTCAGAATATGATAAAACATAAAAATTAAAAGTTGAAGATGATTACCATAGCTTGAAGTCAAAAAAAGAATCACCTAGTTTGGACTTATGAATCAAAAGTTATGTCCAAAACAATTCTCAGGTCTAAATTCATTGCCGCTGTCGTTTCACTATCGGGACAGCAACAAAGAAGTGCAGTTTAGACTAATTTAACTTAAAATTTTTATAAAACCCAAAGCACTAAACCAGTAGTAAAAAGTCTATGCTTTCCAGAACATCAAAAATTATCGAATTTGGATAAGTAACACAAAAGATATGGCCATATTCGTTTTAGGTTCAATCTCAGAAATTTTCTTCATCTTCAACAAACAGAAAGCAAAGAACTGATTATCAACATTCAATACTTGTTTGAGTTAGAAGTGTGAGTTAATACTCGCCTTTGTGAAAAATAGGAGCAAACAATAGCAAGATGATGGCTTTGGCTTTGAAGTAGGCTTAGGAACCTGTAATAGGAGATTATACAGACATGCAACCAAAAAGAAGCAAGTTACAAACAACTGAAATTTCTCAAAAAATGTAAATTGATGAAATAACTTTGGTTTTGGAGAAGATTTCCTGTTAATACACTTGGATTCACTAATTTCTATTTGATTTTATTTAATTTGGAGTGGATTTAGAATTTACAGTAAGCGGCCATTTTTGAGTTTCTCACAGGAAGAAGAAAGAAAGGAGTAGAAAGAGATGAAAAATGAACGTACAGGTTCACTAATTCTCTTCTGACTCTTCTAGATTGTGGGTATTTGGGTTTTGGGTTTGGAATAAACCCTACCTAATAAGACTATGAGATATATTTATGTTTTAATTAACATATAAATCATGTTATTCAACATATAATTACACTATTTACTCTATTTCAACATATTTAACCAAATAATCAACATAACTTAAGTTTTTATGTCCAATGAAATGTTAATCAACATAAAAAAAATTATTTTTACTAGTTAAACAAAATTTTATAACAAAAATATTAATTTCACCATTAAAATTCTATTTTCCACTTAAATGCATTAATTAACATTTTATTCACACAATTTGACATAACCGAAATCAAAATTTACATAAAAAAATTCATTTCTAATCCAAACTAACCTAATAAACAATGTTAAAATTATTTACACACTTAAATATTGATTTTAATCAATATTTCCATATTTATATTTCAATATCACTAAATTTAATTTTAACATGTCTTAAAAATAAGAAAAACCATTGTTTACATAAGTTTACACCCAAACATCATAAACTTCATTTTATAAACTTAAATTCCATTGTTTATTCAAAATAAACAATTCTCAACCAATTCTCATCTCCAAATTTATTTATTTCTCCCCATTTCTAATTGAAATCAACATTATAATTTATTACAGTTAGTCACAAAACCGGGGTTGTTACAGGTATGTACTGATAAATAAAGAACCGTGAATTTTAACTATGTATATTTTTTGCTTATGTATTTTAACTATACCATAAGTTTTTCTTATAATACCAAATATAAAGGGAAAATTGTATGCTAGGAAGGTTTGAAATAGAATTGGTATTTTGCGATTCAGACATGGAGCTAATTTTGTCAAGAACCGTGAGAGCTTCTAAGAATTTAGGAAATTATTGATAAATTTAGAAAATCACCGAAGGAATATTTCCATAGTATGTTTATGATATACCCTTTTGGCTAGTGAAGAGCTGAACGACCTAAAGACATCTTCCTCAACTTCATGTGTGACTTCTGTGCCTTGATTTCTAAGCTCTTCAATTTGAACTTGATATTTTTCCTATTTTGAATATTTCATATTTATGGGAATACACAAATATGTTTTTATATAATATTTAAATCAAGTTATATGGACTCACAGCAAACTCGGTTGCAACCTCATCAACCCATCCACTAGTGGTTGATCCTCCTCCGACTCGACCTTGTGAGTCTTACAAAAAATCTGCCATGAGGTTGGTTCTCTAAGATGCTCGCCATACTAAAAAATAAAAACAATACACCATCATATGCATATTATATTTCAAATTAAATGGTAATTAAATTTAAATTATAACTACCAAATTAATGTGGCAATTGGGTAGGATCTCAAACCACCATGATGCAGCTTGAGATTTCTTTTATGTATTCCTATGTGAATGCTCATTGAACTCCTCCAACTCCCAATGTACCAGAAATCGATCATAATCTCCTGAGCGAATGATGGATGCTTCTTGTAACGACCCGGATTTTTTGATGTTTAATTTGGAATATTTAAATGGTGTAAATATTGGATTTGGAATTTTAATTTAGTCATTAAGTTTTTAAAACTGAAAATTTCAAGTGATTTCGACAATTTTTGAAATCGTCGATTTAATCGACGTGTTAAAATAGCGATCCGGGGCACAATCTCGAATTTCGACGAAACCAGTTCCATTGGATCCGTAATATTATATTATTATCGGATTTCAAATTTCGTAGCGTTTGGAGTTATCGTTTCATCGTACGGGATACAGACACGTTGAATTTAATATCAAAAATTCAATATAATAATTGGGTCCAAAAAGCTATCTTCTCCATACGATCGAATTAGGACTCGAAACCTTTTCCATTTCGTTCAGAATAGGGGTGTAACATTATAAACGCCTAGCGACATGCCTCGATAGAGGATTGAATAAAATATCTAAGTATTTTGGAAAAATAAATTATATATATATCTTATCATTATCACCTCCGCCACATTCTTTCAAGTCATAACCACCCTAGTCTGATTTGAACGTAAACCAAATCACATGAAACCTTCTCCATCAATTTATATCGCACCCTTCCTCTCTCACTCGTTCAAAATTCACGAGCTCTCTCTCTCTTCAGTGGTTCTGTTCGAATCGAAAATAAATGGGAAAAAAGGATATAATGTGACGCCCCACCTCTATACCCACGCTAACCAAGAACACTACGGGGTAGTGCTGTCAATTAGCACGGAGAATAAGGCTGTTGAGGAGCGACCATCCATGAAATTTCTTTGTGCGAGAACCGATATGTCAGATAGTATAGAATGCATATCTTTTAAGGAGGAAATCCGACATACCGATACAAACACAAAGCTATCACACGGTGGCTATATAAAATCTTCGGAAACAAATATAGAAGTATGCATAACATAAATCAGTCACAGACATCCATATCACAAAGGCGGAAGAAGATATGAATAAATATATAACACATGAAAGTGTACATCAGAGTAGTGGTCAGAAAGATCCACGATAATACAAAAGAATAGCATCACGTGCTATACAAAAGAATAAGTACACAACATAGAGTCTATATCTCAAAGGTGTACATCCAAAAACTACAAATCTATGTAGTTAGCCAAAAGTCAGAAATATCCTGAAGAGAAGTCAAGCAGAAGCACCTGTAACATCTCGGTCTGACCCGAGTATTATTTATAAGAAAATAATAAACGGATCAGTCTAACTATAAATATCAGATGATATGGCATACAGTAAAAGGCATAACATGAACATGTAATAACCATAGCGACATACTACTATAAGTATGTAAATGATAATCAACAAAAGATTAATCAATATCACAAGAATCTTCTCAAAGATAAAATAGGGTATCATACCCTAAACTTGTATTCATAACAAGTCAATAACACATGAATTCACCAATGCACAAAAACTGATATCATATCAATGAAAATCATGAAAATTGGTGAAGCACAAAATTCCAGAAATCATCATCAGAAATCCAGAAAACACAAAAAGGGGGGGAGGCCTAACACATGAATGGGAGCATGAAAACTCACCTACGCGTAAACACATGACGAGAAGTTATCTCATGGAAGCTATCCATTAAATTTTCACACAGGAATGGCCCGAAGACCGTAGGAAATGTGATGGCGAAACATCACATAATCGGGGTATAGTCTCCCACGTAGACAAAGAGACATCGCTCAATCGCTAGTCTAAATCACAAAAATGATCGTCATGATCATAAGGAAGTGTCAATCACACCAAGCTAGTAAATATATGAGTTTAGCTTCATGTCCCATAACCACTTGCTTAACTTAAATATTTACGAACAAGCTGTAAATCTTCACTAGGAAATTGTCACAAAAAGGGTTCAATCGAACAAGTCCAAGAGCTAACCGACGAAGTGAACGCAAGCGTTTCATACCACTCGTTTTACTAAGTCGTTTAAGTCGATTTCTCATTCGAGTGAAGTAAAGGCTTGTATATACTAGTAGATTGAAAATCGGTTTGAGAAAATGAACTTTTGATATTTAAAATAGTGTTGAAATCGCTTTGATGAAAGAGTTTTGATATTTACTATTAGTATTGAAACCTTCATATATCTTTAAAATGACAAGTCATTAAAACGATTGTAGAAACAAATCAATTCACGTTCGAAGACGTGAGTAAAGTCCAAAGAAGTCAATCCCAAAACCATCAAAGTAGAAATTCTGATAAATGCTTTGTCAGATAAGATTGCCTACGCAGAGTAATTCGGGGTTCGACCTAGTGAAGGCAAGCGGTCCAGCGACCTAAGGAAAAATAGGTCATACGACCTAAGGAATTCGCGAACTCAAAAGACTAAGTGTAAGGTCGGCGACGACCTACGACTTACGACCTAAGTGGGATGCGACTTAGTGGGGCATAGGTCGGAGACGACCTACGACTTATACTGGCCGACCTAACTCGAGCGACTTAAAGACTTAGCAGAGTCGAGCGACTTACGAGCTACGACCTAAGGGGACGAGGACGTTATGTCGGAGACGACCTAACACATGACTCGCGAACGACTTATGGAAAAGAAGCTTAGGTCGGAGACGACCTACGAGATAAGCCAGTGCGAGCGACCTAAAGTTTGCCTGGGGGATTATAGGTCGGCAACGACCTAAGGTTTTGCCTGGAGATTATAGGTCGGCAACGACCTAAGACTTAACAAAATTTCGAGCGACTTAACTTTGCCTGGAGATTATAGGTCGGCAACGACCTAACGTTTTGCCTGGGGATTTTAGGTCGGCAACGACCTAAGATTTTGCCTGGGATTTATAGGTCGGCAGCGACCTAAGTTTTTGCCTGGGATTTATAGGTCGGCAGCGACCTAAGTTTTTGCCTGGGATTTATAGGTCGGCGACGACCTAAGACTTAACTCGCAGGTGACCTAAGACTTAACTCGCAGGTGACCTAAGACTTAACTCGCAGGTGACCTAAGACTTAACTCGCAGGTGACCTAAGACTTAACTCGCAGGCGACCTACGACCTATGGATGGACGACCTAACCCCGAACGAGCTAAAAATGGCCAGAACGACCTAGTAGCAGTTTTTTCACCAAAATCACTAAAATTTGGAATTTTTCGCCAATCCAATCCAAACCAAATGCAACAAACATGCTAAAGTGATGAGGAATCATTCCCAACAGTCCAATGACGATTATAGGCAAGATGTGAGATCAAAAATCTCACCTTTTCCACGAATTTGATGTTGGAGAGCTTAAGAACGAAGCAAGAATCAACCCCTAGCTTGAATCTATGTTCTTCACCTTGAATTTGGAGTTGAATCTCGGATTTGCAATAGAATTGGAGTTTGGAGTTTTAATTTCCACTTCCCACCACCATTTTTGAGAAAGCTTCAAGTGTTTTGATAGAGTGAGGAAGATGGTTGGGCTGAACTAAAGGGGTGCAGTCCAAACCAAAGTCAAAGGCGGGAAAAAGTGTTGAAAATTTCACTATCTCCAAACATATCGAAGTTTACACTCAAAAAGATCGCAAACGTCATTTTGAACTCAATGGGGGTGGTCTCGAGTCCTAATTTGACCGTATGCAAAAAGTAGCTTTTCGGACTAACATCCGACTAACGATAAAATATTTAAATAAAATATTTAAATATAGAATCGATAGATATGCGGGTTGTTACATATACAATCGCCAGTCTCCTTTCCCCTTTCCTCTTCCAGTCATAATCGAACAAAAAAGGGACTGCGATCGAAATCGCGAGTTCGAGGGGGGCACGAGGGAACTCAGGTGGTGGCGCGCACGTCTCGGGGTGCAGTCGTGATTGAAGAAGCTCGTTAAGGAAGCGTGCGTACAAGCAGGCTGAGCGCGAGGCATTATCATGGCCGTAGTTAGGGTTTGGAATCGTGATAACTTCGTGCTGCACGTGTGACGTCAGTCTATGGTTGTTTGGATTTTCTGGCAAAGTGCAACTGGTAGGAGGTGATGTAGGGTTTGGTGAATATCTCTGGTCGATGTCGCGATCGAAATATTAGACTCGAACTCGATGGTAGCATGGTGGCGAATGAAGTGGAGGCTGAGGAAGGGTTTTGTTTTGGTGCTGCTGTGAATCCTGTACATGGCTTGACTGGAGTATTGCCTACTCGTCGAGTTGATGATTCACGTGCATTGGGCGTTGGGGTTACGGATAGCCATGGATCCTAGTCGGGTGTCGGTGGAGGTTGAGGCTCGTTTAGCTTATGGCACGGAAGGAATTGTTTGTGAGGTTCAGGAGCTGTTGAAAAGGTATAAAATAGTAAATTTTAATTTAAGTTCACTTTGTAAGCATAATAATAATAATAAATATATTCGTTAATCTATCTAATGCGTAATTTTTTTTCGTGCGAGGATCAAAAATATTTCAAACACTACAATGGAAGAAAATTTGAATGGATTGCAAATAAAAAATATCAAGGTGAGAAATTCTCACTCATTTGGATTACTAAAATTTATTTTAAATAGTTAAAATAAATTGTTGAATGCTGGTTGAATTTTATAAATTATTATCAGTTGAATGTTAAATATATATAGTAGTATATATATATATAGTTGGAGTGTTATTCCCGCACATTATAGCGGATGAGACCCTATGCACCCCGCATAATGCCAAATGACCCTATATACCGCGATATCCCTCTCGAAGTGGGATTTGTATTTTTGTGTCATATTAACATATGTGAATGTAGGAAAACAGGTTGGAGGGATCCAACTGGATTACTCAAAATTGTTGAATTTAATTTCATATATTGTGATATATGGTTTGTGTAGAATAATCTATTATAGATTATTGTAGTGATTGGAATTTTTGGATGCTATTATAGCACTGGCCTGAATTTTGGTATTTTAAATACCATAAATATATTTTAAAATAAAATAATTAAAGGAAATTTTTGTTATAAAAATATTTATATTGGAATTGGGATTATTTTAAAGAAATTGAGTTAGAAAAATATATTTGATTTTTGGTTATACTTAACTATTGTGAATTATTAAATGGAAATTTATAAAAAGGAATTATATAAAAGAAGTTATAAATGATATTCGGAAAATATGAAAAGAGTTGAAGTCGGTATCAAATTTATATTCTAAGTTATAAATGAGATTTATAAAGAAATGGATTTATAAAATGGAATTTTAAAAATAAGATTGTTTTTATAAACAGGTAAAACTCAAAGGAGTATAATTTTTTTTTATAAACGATGTTTATAAATAAGGTAAGCGATATCAGTGGATATATTGGAAAAAAATACATTCGTAGGGTGAATTTATATTAAAATAGAAATAGGGTGAGAAAAATAGTGGATACTATTTTTGAAAGTGAAAATGGTTAAGTAGATCGGAATGGAAGTTATGTGATTTGATTCGAGAGAAAATTATAAATTGAATTGGTTATTGAGGTTTTAAAAATATATTTTTAATTCTAAGAAGTTAAGTTTGTTTTTAAAAGGGAAAATTCTATTATTTAAAACTATGAAATTTTAAACTAGTTAGGATTGAAATACTGCGGTAAGTAGATTTTCAAATATTAAGTATTTATTTTACTAAATTCTAACATTTAAAAATCAGCTTTGAAAATTTATTGGTTTAACTAAAAATGAGTTATTGATGTTTATAAAAGTGTTTTCGATATTTTAAATAATTATTTGAACATGTTTTAAAAATAAATTATTATTCTTTTAAATACTTATTATATGTATAAAGGTTTTGAAGTGATCGAAATTTTATTTATAAATTCTCTCGAGATTCGTAAATGGGGCTTATAAATGGATATGATTTTGAGGGGAGGAATTTTATAAGGGATTTGGAGGAAATGAAATTTCAAAATGTTGAATGTGGGAATTTTGAAAATGAAATCTGAATTTATAAAAGAAGTTATAAATTGTTGAATGTGGTTATAAATAAGTATACTGGGTTTTGGAAATTGAAAAAAAGAAATTTATTAGTGATTCCAAAGGCTTATGAGATAGGTTACGAAATATTCTCTGAAGTGTTGATATTTGAAAGATTTTGAAAAATAAGACATAATATTTTCCTAAGTATAAAAATGGAAATTTGGAAATATTTCTAAGTGTTGAGATGGTTTGGAAATATCCGGTTACGGATTTAATTATTTGAAATTGTTTTCAAATGTTGGAAGGAATCGATATATCTTATAAAGATATTTTGGGGAAAAATTTATAATAAGGCCTAGTGACTGCTTGTGGGTGTTTTATTGATAGTTAAATAACCGACTATCAATATTGGCCAATTTCGTTAATCGTTTCGAAGAGACCGGGATCAGATTTAATTATTCGAAAAACACTCGACCCGGTTTGAACATAACGAATGAATACCGTGGAGATGATGAAGATGGTGATTTGGTTTGTCCAGACCCAGAACAACTTGTATGGATGAATGCTATCAGAACATCATCATTGGAAGACGATGAGCATTCTAAGTAGAATTGTTTCTTGAAAGGTAACGCTTAGCCTCAAGCCTCATCAACCGGGAATGACTAAAATATGGGAGATGCAGCAAGGCTAAGTGGGTCGCATCCAATTAGGGTATGTTATCACTTTTCTAGATATCCTCGAAAACCTATATATTATGGATATGGTTATGCATGAAAGAAGGAGTGCTCGATTTTTAAGGGTGGGAACACCCAGTGTGACAACATATTCAGTCTATCCAGGTTAAGGGTAGGCCGGTCTTGTGTAGAAGGGGATCCCAGCGAGGTCCTCGGTACATTGTTCTAGAGGTGTACTGTGATGGGCGGTATCCCAATGGCCCGGTCATTGTATGGAATCCATTCTCCAATAAGCGCCGTACAGTTTTGATTGTGCCCAACTATGCTGGAACGTGAGATGCAAGCATTTCACCTATTTACTATTTACTTTGATTAGACATTAATATAACACTAGACTATTTTGATAAAACTGTTTTGGTTATCGTAAGGTAAAAACCCATCGTGTTTATGTGTGACGTGGTCTTACGAGGTACCTTTGTTTTCAAAGGATTTTGAGAAAAGTTAATAATTCAAATTGAATGTGTTTTCTCACGCTGGTTTTCTAGACCGACTCGGGTGTTATTTTATTATAATGCTCGGGTCAGACCGAGTATTACAGTTTCAGGTTATAATGCTATGGAGCTCAGGAGACGAGCTGAAGGATTTCAGACGTATTTCTGTACTTGGTTTATATTTCCACTGTGTGAGGACAAGTGATTATAACTGTCCAGATTGATATATTGATTTTTTGTACTCTGATGATTGTAAGTATAAACATATACAGATTCTTTTGTAAAAAAATCTGTTATTATATATTATATTTTTTTCCACTGCGACTGTGAGATTCTCTGTTGTTGTTATATTTTTCTTCTACCTTTTCTTCTTCACCCCTAAAGTTTCGTATTTTCGTTCAATTTGAGTTGAACTGATGTGAATTATGGTCGACTCAAAGGGGTACGGAGATACGGGCCTTTACACTTGGCCTCAGAGCTGAAGGTTAAGCGAGAACCTTGGCTATGGTGGGAATTACTCATTGGAGATAGAGTCAGTAGTACTCCAGAATGAGTTGAGTGTAATAATAGATATGAGCATGTATTTGTTAGTGAATATAGAATAGTTTTATATTGTGTTAATTTATTGGTCGAGTGGTATATAAATTCTGATCGAATAGTGGGACGCCACTTAAATCGATAGGAGTTTCTAAACACTTGAACACGATAAACTAACACAGTATGGTTTTGAAGCGGGTAAATGAAATAATTTTATCCAAACTATATTTTGATATAAAAGAGAATAATTTTCTGAAAATATTGTAGTGGTGTGTTTGGTTGTTATTATATAATCAAAATAAGATTATAAAATTGGAAATGGTTATATATAACCAAAGGGGGATTGTATAAGTATGAATTATACAAGTGAATTAAAAACTGAAGATGGATTCAAACCAGAATTTGGAAATTTAAATCCTGGGAAGTTTGGAAAATATTTTCCGAAGTATTATGAAGGTTAAAATAGTATTATTTTTAATAATATTTTTGAAATAAAAATGGGTTTAATGGATTTTGGAAGAGATATAGCACTGAACTCACTTCGGTCGTTGGAAAATAACTCCAATGACGATCGCGACATCATCGGTGTTCATTTTCGAGTTTCTAAGTGATGAGTTGCTACCATAGTAAATTGATATGGAGATTTTTCGGTGAAAACAATTGTTGTTTGAAAAATTCCAAGGGAATTGTTTTGGACAAAATCAGGTTGATTTTGAAATTCAAAGGAAGTGGTTTGTTAAACCAAAAAGAGTATATATGTATATATTTGATTTCAAAGTGATTTGAAATATATTCCGAGTGTTTGAATTCTGGAATTTTAATATAAATGTTAGGGAAAACCTCGGAAATAAGTTATGAACTTATAAAGAGAGGATGATTTCAATAAGAAAGGAAAGTATGGAATTTGAGTTTTGGGAAACAAATTTTAACTTAAGTAAGTTAAAATAGATTGTGTGAATTGAATTTAACTTAAGCAAAGTTAAATAAATTATTGGGGATTGAGACAATAATAAATTCGAATGGTCAAATTGTTATATGAATATAAGTAAGGAAGTGGAAAATTTTGAAATTGGAATTAAATTCTTACTTGATTAAATTGAACGAATTAAAAATAAAATTGCTTGGAGTGGAATTTAATTTAAGTATGGTTTTGGAATGATGGTAAAGAAGAATTGCAATTTAAATTAAATTGAATTGATTGGATTAGAAATAATATCGAATTGAAGTAAATATAAATTTTGAGGTGTGAAATATTATATAACCATAAGGTATAAATCTTGAATGAAATAAAATTTGAGTGAAAATCTAGAATTGTGAATAAATAAATTAGAATAGCTTATAAAAATTGAAATTTTTTAAATAAAAATATACTTAGGCCATAAATGGATGTATAATCTCGAGTTAAAAATAAATAGTGAATATATTCGAGTATAGAATTGATGGAAATGTGAATAATAAATTATGTGACTTATAAAATTGAAAAGTGAAATAGAAAACCCAAAATAAAAATGGTGTAATATTTGAAAGTGAAGAAATAAAATCCAAACTTGAATAATAAAATGAATTTGGAACTCAAGTAAATTACAGGAAATTATTGTCAAGGACAAAATCTGTCAGCATTTTAGCCTCAAGGACAGACCTTCAGTATTTTGGCCTGAAGGACAACTTTCTTTAGGTATCAGTTTTTACAGTTTTTAGGTATCAGTTTTTAGTTATCGGTAGCATTTTTTAGGTATCATTTTTTAGTTCAGTAGTAGTTTTGGAAGAATGTTTGTCCTTATGAATAATTTTGAAAGAATGTTTGTCCTTATGAATAATTTTTATGAGAATGTTTGTCCTTGTGATTAAAATATTGAGGTCGTGTCCTTGAGGCTAAAAATATACAAATTTTTGTCCTTTAAATTAATTCCCCCAGTAAATTAAATGGAGTGATTTTTGGAATAAAAATCTAATTGTGAAATGGAAAATGGAATTAACTAATTAAATGGATTAGTTAGTAGATTGAATATTGGAATTGAAACTTGAGTTATAAAGAGGGTTCGACTTAATAGTAAGCAAATTAAATATATTTTGAAATGCCATCAAATAAAATAGAAATGGTTTGAAATAGAATTGATTTAAGTTATACATAAATTCAATTTGAGTATAAATAAATTAAATATGGCCATGATATCATTTAAATGAATTCAAGAATGAATTTGAATATGGAATTGAATTTGAAGTGGATTAAGTGAACGAACTAGTTAATTAATTAGTAAACGAAATGGAAGTTGATTGAAATGAAAATAAACTTAAGTTATAAGGTTGAAATAATTGAAAATAAGCAAATTAACTTAAGTTAATATTTGGATGGAAGCATGGCTTAAATAAATTTGTGAAATGGTTATTTAATGAAGTAGCGGGAATGATTCCGAGTTTAATAAAATGAATTTGAATGTAATGAAAGTAGATATGAATGGAATGCAACTGAAGTGATTGTGAACAAATCTGAAATGGAATAAAATTATATAAATTGATTGGAATCAATTTAAAATAGCTATAAACTAAAATGGTTAGGAATATCGTCGAATTTGCATAGAAAAATTGTCATTTGACGAAAATGGAAGTAAATAAAATTCTGCAAAGAAATAGAATGTGAATAAATTGATTTTTAATCGATTTGGAATGGATATGGGTTTGTTTGATATAAAATGAATTGGATGTGAATAAGTTTGGTTGTGAATCATTTCGGATTGAATGAAATGATATATGGATTGATGGGAAGTAATTAAATTAGTATCAAAACCTTATAAATGCTTATGATTATACGTTAGAATGCATTGTTTATGAAATTTATGTGTTTAACTAGTTAAACGAATGAAATGTTAGTAAATTTTAATGTTTTGGTACTTATGTGTTTAAAATTGATTAAGTACAGGTACAGAGGGACTATTTGGCTAGATTTAGGTTGCGAAATTGCTTTTGTAGTAAATGCTTGCTTAATAATGCTTAAAACTGCTAAAAAAGGTAGGTTTTCGGATTAAATACCACAAAATATAAATATTGATATATATATATATATATTTTGTTTTCCGACCGTGTGGGTCGATGTATATATATTTATCTCTCTTGTCATATTGCAAAAGGCTCTCCGTACAAGGGAGACTCTGCCAAAAAATTCCAGAAATTTAGGGTGTTAGAAAATTTTTGAAACAAATTTTTGTTGACATAAAAAGGGTGATTTTAAAGCGTAACTGAAATAAGGAATTTTGAATTAGAAATGGAAACTAATTGTTTTGGTCGAAACTAAAAGATTTAGATTAGTGGATATCGAGTTTCAACTAAGTGGGTTTTGATAAGTTAATGGGTTTGGAGCATTTTCCTACATTAGCAATTTCGATGACGAAATTCTTTTAGGGGGAGGAGGAATGTAATGACCCGGATTTTTCGATATTTAATTTGGAATATTTAAATGGTTTAAATATTGGATTTGGAATTTTAATTTAGTTAATGAGTTTTTAAAATTGAAAATTTCGAGTGATTTCGACAATTTTTGAAATCGTCAATTTAATCGACGCTTTAAAATAGCGATCCGGGGCACAGTCTCGGATTTTGCGAAACCAGTTCCATTGGATCCGTAATAGTGTATTATTATCGGATCTCAAATTTCGTAGCTTTTGGAGTTATCGTTTGGTCGTATGAGATATAAACGCATTGAATTTAATATAGAAAGTTCAATATAATAATTGGGTCCAAAAGGCTATCTTCTCCATACGATCGAATTAGGACTCGTAACCTTTTCCATTTCATTCGGAATAGGGGTATAACATTATAAATGCTTAGCGGCACATCTCGATAGGGGATCGAATAAAATATCTAAGTATTTTGGATATATATATATATATATATATCTTATCATTATCACCTCAGCCACATTCTTTCAAGTCATAGCCACCCTAGTCTGATTTGAACGTAAACCAAATCACACGAAACCTTCTCCATCAATTTATATCGCACCCTTCCTCTCTCACTCGTTCAAAATTCATGATCTCTCTCTCTCCTCAGTGGTTCTGTTCGAATAAAAAATAAATGGAACAAAAGTATATATACAATCGCGAGTCTCATTTCCCTTTTCCACTTCCAGTCATAATCAAATAAAAAAAGGGACTGCGATCAAAATCACGAGTTCAAGGGGGCGCACGAGGGAACTCAGGTGGTGGCGCGCGCGTCTCGGGGGTGCAGTCGCGATTGAAGAAGCTCGTTAAGAAAGCGCGCGTGCAAGCAGGCTTAGCGCGAGGTGTTGTCGTGGCCGTAGTTAGGGTTTGGAATCGCGACAGCTTCGTGCTACGCGTGCGACATCAGTCTATGGTCATTTGGGTTTTCTGGCGAAGTGCAACTAGTTGGAGGTGATGTAGGGTTTGGTGAATATCTCTGGTCGAAGTTGCGGTCGGAATATTAGACTCGAACTCGATGGCGGCATGGTGGCGGACGAAGTGGAGGCTGAGGATGGGTTTCGTTTTGGGGCTGCTATGAATCCTGTACATAGCTTGACTGGAGCATTGCCTGCTTGTCGAGTTGATGATTCACGTGCATTGGGCGTTGGGGTTATGGATAGCCATGGTTCCTGGTCGGGTGTCGGTGGAGGTTGAGGCTCGTTTAGCTTATGCCACGGAAGGAATTGTTCGTGAGGTTCAGGAGCTGTTGAAAAGGTATAAAATAGTAAATTTTAATTTAAGTTCACTATGTAAGCATAATAATAATAATAATAATAAATATATTTGTTAATCTATCTAATGTGTAATTTTTTTTCGTGCAAGGATCAAAAATATTTCAAACACTACAATGGAAGAAAATTGGAATGGATTGCAAATAAAAAAATCAAGATGAGAAATTCTCACTCATTTGGATTACTAGAATTTATTTTAAATAGTTAAAATAAATTGTTGAATGCTGGTTGAATTTTATAAATTATTATCTGTTGAATGTTAAACATATATATAATAGTATATATATATATATGTAGTTGGAGTGTTATTCCCGTACATTATAGCGGATGAGATCCTATGCGCCTCGCATAATATCGGATGACCTTATATACCGCGATATCCCCCTCGAAGTGGGATTGGTATTTTTATGTCGTATTAACATCTATGGATGCAGGAAAATAGGTTGGAGGAATCCAACTGGATTCCTCAAAATTGTTGAATTTAATTTCATATATTGTGATATATGGTTTGTGTAGAATAATCTATTATAGATTATTGTAGTAATTAGAATTTTTGGATGCTATTGTAGCACTGGCCTGAATTTTGGTATTTTAAATACCATAAATATATTTTTAAAATTTAAGGAATTAAAGGGAATTTTTGATATAAAAATATTTATAATGGAATTAGGATTATTTTAAAGAAATTGAGTTATAAAAATATATTTTATTTTTGGTTATACTTAACTATTGTGAATTATTAAATGGAGATTTTTAAAAATGAATTATATAAAAAGAATTTATAAATGATATTCGGAAAATATAAAAAGAGT
The DNA here is from genome assembly GCA_030737815.1 of Allium fistulosum. Taxonomy (NCBI): domain Eukaryota; kingdom Viridiplantae; phylum Streptophyta; class Magnoliopsida; order Asparagales; family Amaryllidaceae; genus Allium; species Allium fistulosum. Next base: position 281,259,751 of record CM060904.1, on the reverse strand, counting down.
TGAAGTCGGTATTAAAAATAGATTGGAAGTTATAAATGGGATTTATAAAGAAATGGATTTATAAAATGGAATTTTATAAATAAGATTGTTTTTATAAACAGGTAAAACTCAATGGAGTATAAATATTTTTTATAAACGATGTTTATAAATAAGGTAAGCGATATCAGTGGATATATTGGAAAAAAATACATTCGTAGGGTGAATTTATATTAAAATATGGAAATAGGGTGAGAAAAATAGTGGATACTATTTTTGAAAGTGAAAACGGTTAAGGAAATCGGAATGGAAGTTATGTGATTCGAGAGAAATTATAAATTGAATTGGTTTTTGAGGTTTTAAAAATATAGTTTTAATTCTAAGAAGTTAAGTTTGTTTTTAAAAGGGAAAAAATCTATTATTTAAAACTATGAAATTTTAAACTAGTTAGGATTGAAATACTTCGATAAGTAGATTTTCAAATATTAAGTATTTATTTTAGTAAATTCTAACTTTTTAAAATCAGCTTTGAAAATTTATTGGTTTAACTAAAAATAAGTTATTGATGTTTATAAAAGTGTTTTCGATATTTTAAATAATTATTTGAACATGTTTTAAAAATAAATTATTATTCTTTTAAATACTTATTATATATATAATGTTTTTGAAGTGATCGAAATTTTATTTATAAATTCTCTCGAGATTCGTAAATGGGGCTTATAAATGGATATGATTTTGAGGGGAGGAATTTTATACGGGATTTGGAGGAAATGAAATTTCAAAATGTTGAATATGGGAATTTTGAAAATGAAATCTGAATTTATAAAAGAAGTTATAAATTGTTGAATGGGGTTATAAATAAGTATGCTAGGTTTTAGAAATTGAAAAAAAGAAATTTATTAGTGATTTCGAAGGCTTATGAGATAGGTTACGAAATATTCTCTTAAGTGTTGATATTTGAAAGTGGAAAATAAGACTTATAATATTTTCCTAAGTATAAAAATAAAAATTTAGAAATATTTCTAAGTGTTGAGATGGTTTGGAAATATTGGGTTACGTATTTAAGTATTTGAAATTGTTTTCAAATGTTGGAAGGAATCGATATATCTTATAAAGATATTTTGAAAATAGATATTTTGGGGAAAATTTATAATAAGGCCTAGTGACTGCTTATGGATGTCTTATTGATAGTTAAATAACCGACTATCAATATTGACCAATTTCCTTAATCGTTTCGAAGAGACCGGGATCTGATTTAATTATCTGAAAACCACTTTGATCCGGTTTGAACGTAACGAATGAATACCGTGGAGATGATGAAGACGGTGATTCGGTTTGTCCAGACTCATGACAACTTTTATGGACGAATGCTATCAGAACATCGTCATTAGAAGACGATGAGCATTCTAAGTAGAATTGTTTATTGGAAGGTAACGCTTAGCCTCAAGCCTCATCAACCGGGAATGACTAAAACAGGGGAGATGCAGCAAGGCTAAGTGGGTCGCACCCAATTAGGGTATGTTATCACTTTTCTAGATATCCTCGGAAACCTATATATTATGGATAGGGTTGTGCATGAAAGAAGGAGCGCTCGATTTTTAAGGGTGGGAACACCTAGGGTGATAACATATTCGGTCTATCCAGGTTAGGGGTAGGCCGGTCTTGTGTAGCAGGGGATCCCGACGAGGTCCTCGGTACATTGTTCTAGAGGTGTACTATGATGGGCGGTACCCCAGTGGCCCAGTCATTGTATGGAATCCATTCTCCAATAAGCGCTGTACGGTTTTGATTGTGCCCAACTATGCTGGAACGTAAGATGCAAGCATTTCAGCTATTTTCTATTTACTTTGAATAGACATTATTATAATACCAGACGATTTTTATAAAAATATTTTGGTTATCATAAGGTAAAACCCGTCGTGTTTATGTGTGACGTGGTCTTACGAGATACCTTTGTTTTCAAAGGATTTTGAGAAAAGTTAATAATTCAAATTGAGTGTGTTTTCTCACTCTGGTTTTCCAGACTGACTCGGGTGTTATTTTATTCTAATGCTCGGGTCAGATCGAGTATTACAGTTTCAGGTTATAACGCTATTGAGCTCAGGAGACGAGCTGAAGGAGTTCAGACGTATTTCCGTACTTGGTTTATATTTCCACTGTGTGAGGACAAGTGATTATAACTATCCAAATTGATGTATTGATTTTTTGTACTCTGATGATTGTAAGTATAAACAAATACGGTTTGTAAAAAAATCTGTTATTATATATTATATTTTGTTCCGCTGCGACTGTGAGATTCTATGTTGTTGTTATATTTTTCTTCTGCCTTTTCTTCTTCACCTTTAAAGATTCGTATTTCCGTTCAATTTGAGTTGAACTGATGTGAATTATGGTTGACTCAAAGGGATACGAAGATACGGGCCTTTACACTTCTTCCCGCTCTTTTTCATATGATGCAACCATTCTTTATATTTATTGCTTGTTTTTGTCATCCACACCTTTTTCACTATTTATAGGGTAACATCATCTCTCTATCAAAATGAATTATGCTCATGCAGTTGTATATATTATCAAAAAAGTTGACTTGTAGGAGTTTATATTATCTTTACTATTAATAATGAAAATTTCATTAATTAATTTTAACCATGTCTTTTTGAATTACCAAAATTACCCTTCGATCCAAATTATCCTTCGTCGGTTGTCATGAAACCCTAAATCAAAAACTATTTGGTTATCAGACCCAAACTCCTTCGTCATCCTTTGCCCTCTCTCCTCCTCGCATTCTTTCCTCTACTGTTGAAATCAGGCGGAAATCTCGCCGCCATGATCATCCTATCACGGCACACGATTCACGAGTGTATCATATTTACGGTGAAAATGCCCCATGGTTATCCTAAAACTACCGATCACCACTATCAGATCAATTTTATCAGACTGCCGATCACCGTGAATTTGTGAGGCAGCATGTCATTGATCAGATTTCTTAACCTATTATCAACATAATTGATTCTGTTTATTTTACTTCATTATGTTCCAATTTCATTCTGAGTTTTTGTCACTGTTTTTACTTAGTTTCCTGTATTGATAAGATGTAGCCCATAGCTTACAATTTGCTCATTACTTGGACGATGGTACTACTGATTTGTATGATGAACAATAACATTGAAAATGCTAATTATGTCATTTGTAAACTCTTTTTGAATGTTATTTAAATTTTGATGATGCCATTTACAAACACATGTTCACCTTACTATTTACAAACACATGATGTCGTAATTATGATCAAACGTCTCATTTTAATAAAAGGGATCGGGTTTTCCAAAATTGGGCCAAGCCTTCAACTTTTTAGTAGACCGTGTTAAGTTTAGTTTGAAGTTTTTACTACAATCTAACATTTAGTAATACCTTTTTCCATCCTACTTTCAGTTTCCTTTACTTTTTGATTTAGAGTTACCAGTAAATCTTTTTAATTTGACTAAGACGTTGTTGCAAAAGTTGATATTGCAAGAAATATAATAGCTTTTTTTAAAGGCATTTGGATTTGAAATCAACATTTTAATACGCTAAGACACATTTCTTTTTTCTATGAAATATTGCATGGTTTCAAATGTCCGTGTATTGATTGAAATGGAAAACATCAAATCACGGTGACTAATACCGTGGAGTCAACCACAATTACATAAATTCAATTTATGTTGCCTATATAATTACTTCAATGGTTTGGGTAGGTGCATATGTTTGACTTCATTCCTTTTCGATGAAAAAAAAACTGCTAAATGAGGAAAGCGGAGAAGAGTGAAATCAGTCATGAAAATTGACATGTATAGATACTAGCTAATGCTTTAGGAATAATTGTTTATTACAGTATCTTGATTAATAAGGCTTTGTTTATAGGTAAATTCTATATAAAAAAATTAGCTGGGTAGAAATTGAACGTCATCTCTGATTTTAGTGTTAGTAATGAGAAAAAATTTGGTTACGGAACTCGATTCAACTTCAACTAAGGAAGTAGATGTTGCTATTCTCTCTCAAGAAAACTTAGGCTATGTTTGGTTTACTCTTTTTAGTTTTGAGTTTTCGTCCATGTAAAAATAGGTACGACGCATGTATATTATGAAAAATGACCATTTTAGAAAACGAATTTAACACACAAAATAGAAAACAATTTTTTTTATTTTTCGTGTTTTAAGAAAAACGGAAGCACGGGCAACAATTCATCCTTCCGTCGTTCCTTCATCCACTTCGTGGTCCCCTCCAATCTTCCGTTCATCCCTTCCGACCTCCCTTCATTCTTCTGTATTTTGTAATTAATGTTGAAAACTCAAAACATAGAATACAAAATAAACCAAACGGTCCCTTAGGAATTGATCTTCCTCATAGAGAATTTATCCTCACTTGCTATACGTACATGTTTAATTGACAAACCTAATTTTATTCTATTGATCGGAATGTAAAGTTTAATGCAGTATTGTAAGCTGAAGCATAGACAAACTGCTAATGTTGTAGTATTCTTAAATTATGCATCAAACACGCAAAAGCAAGTTATTTTCTTTTTACATCTGGTTCAGTAGTACATGCTGAGTTTACAAGTACAATAGTTAGCCTCTCATTTAAATTTTATGAATAGAACACTCTTTTATTAGTAAAAGCAGTTGACATTCTCAGTTATGTAAGTTTTTCAACCATTTTGCGATAGTTTTTTGTCATGTGTATCGTTTAGTTACTGCTGATTTTTAAGCGTTTACTGAGCCGGAGAATGTTTTATGTAAGCGATGTAAAAGTAGAATCCGATAAGCAAAGCATGCTCCTTGGCCAGATAAGATATATAAAATTAATTCGTCATTATAAAGAGCTAATATCATTTTATTTTAGTATACAAATACAGTTTTTATGAACTTGCATGGACACTGCATTTGAGAATGAAGTGAGGAAATTTATTTAAAAAAAGAAATAATAAGAAGTGGTTGCAACATATTCGTTAGCACAGGAAGGTTTGAGAATGAGCACATGTTAGATTAAGAAGTAAGCAAGTAATGTTAACCACAAAAGACTGAAATTGAAGAACATCTTTACTGGAATCAGGTGTAAGCAAATGATGCAGCAACGGATAGCGAAAATGATGAAACGGTGAAAGTAGCAATCAGTGAATTGAAGAATACCAAAGGCCCAAATCCGTTGATCCAAAGATGCCGGATTCTAGCTATCTCAAACACGTTGATCGCGCATGATACCGTGTTTAAAGATCTACAATTCTTCAGACGTTGATCAAGCTCACTTGATACCATGAATTGGCTTCTACGATCGTTGATCCGAGCGCACTCGAATGCCGAAAGAGGAGATAGGAAATTACACTCAACTACGAATTTAAGAAGAGGCACAAAGCTCTCAAACAAAAGTTTATTCAAAATCAACTAACTCATTTACAAATGACGCACACCCCTATTTATAGAGATTTTACAACACACAACTCCCATAAGTCGTATACGACTTAACGACTTAACAAATAAAATACAAACACTTAGGTCGTTACATGACCTTCAACAATAATTACAACATACTACGACTTAAGGAAATTACAATACTTCAGTACACAACTTAACCATTAACGACATAAGAACACAACACGACTTATCAACAGTGCTTCAGCGACCTAAAGAAACAAAAATACATTCGATTTAAAATTCTCACGACTTATCATTAGGAACGAACAAAACATCTCGCGACCTAAAAATCAACGAGCTACTGGACTTTGTTTGCGACTTAGGTGGAGTTCGCGATGTGGATCCAGCGACATAGGCCTAGGTCGGAGAACCTTAGGTCGTAGCGATGCGGATTTAGGTCGCGAGAATGATGTCGTGGAGGAAGTTAGGTCGTGGGAAGGATGTCTCTGGAAAGTTAGGTCGCGGGAATGATGTCGCGGAGGAAGTTAGGTCGCGGGAATGTGGATTTAGGTCGCGGAGGAAGTTAGGTCGCGGGAATGTGGATTTAGGTCGCGGGAAGGATGTCTCTGGAAAGTTAGGTCGCGGGGATGTGGATTTAGGTCGTTCACGGCCTATGGAATTTGCTGGAGCTGCTCGCGACTTAAGGTAGGTTGTTCTTCCCTATTTCGCGCTGCATCAACAAATTAACGACATAACATCAAAATAGAGCAAACAAAGAAAAATGAACATAACCTTCTGTGGAATTCTAATCAATAGTAAAGCAAACAGTTAGGTATCAGTTGATATTCTAATTTTACAGTTTTAATAAGTAGTCAACAGACTGCTTTGATCATCTATAGATGATAAGAGTTAGCTAAATTTATTATTGTACACAAGATATTTATATACATGAGGCATCGCTATTGATAAGAGTTTTCACCGTTTATTTCTTATCACGAAGCAAACGCATAAGCACATTGCTCATGAGCAAAGCAGTTCACATACCCCAAGTAAGCAAATAGACGTCCACATGGACGTGCATGTACTACGTTCGTGTAAAGCTATGCATCATAGTTTGTATCGATGTGATATGCATGATTAATATGGAATAATTCTGCAAATAATGTTAAAATTTGCTCACTACATTGATTTTATTATCTTTGTTTTGTAAAAGCTACACTGTAAAAATATGTTTCATTGATCAAATGCAGATTCACTTGAATGTGCGTATATACTCGTTGTGTATAATAAAATTATTTTACCATAATTTCATCAAACGTCACTTTCTTGATGCCAGAGGGGATTTTTTTGAATGTGGGCCAGAAATCATTGACCCATGCTAACATATCATCATGAACAAAGTCAGACGCATTGCTACAAATGAAGTTATATATGTACATGCATAAATTGTATTATTATGATTACCAGTGGGAATACAATAAAATGTTCTTATATATGTATTAATGTTTGTGTATATTAAAACATGTGTGTGCATGCGGATACGTGTGTGAGAGTGTGTGTGCAGTTACCGAATATATTGTCATCACCTATATTTGCCTTCCCTTCATTTTATAAGAAGTGCTATCTATATGTATTACGACTAATTCGTTCTTCATTGTTTTTCAGTCAAGAACTGATTTTAGTATTAAGAACTTCCAGCTTTGTTTCTTCAAATTTTAGCTATTATAAGTATTGTAGCTACTTGATCATCGTTTATTTAGTTATATCGGAGGATTTCAAAATTGAGGTTGATGATAAGAATGATTTTTCTATCCACTATATACATCATGCACAAATTTCTTTGGTGTTTAAGAAATTTCGCTTTGAGAAAATTTCTACTTTTGGATATATCATATATTTAATAAATATAACTTTAAAACATAACTTACTAGTTCTATACTCCACTTTAATATCTATATATTTTCCTTTTTCTCTTTATCGTTTATGTAAGATATGAACTTATTCTATTGTAATAATATCCCTTCATTTCGAATTTGAATCAATCCAAATATTAAAGTATAGGCTCAATGTCTCTACCTCCTGGATTTTGATTTCACCCAACAAATGATGAATTAGTAAATTATTATCTAAAAAGGAAAGTGGATGGATTAGCAATAGAGCTGGAAGTGATCCCAGTCTTTGATTTATACAAGTCTGATCCTTGGGATTTACCAGGTAAAATAAATGCATTTGTGTTTCATAATATCAATTGATCAATTATTGATTTTTAATCATTTTATTTATATTTTAAATCTTTTTAAAAATCCAGAATAGTCATTTCTTCTAAAAAGAGATATGGAGTGGTTTTTCTTCTGTCCAAGAGACAAGAAGCAACCAAATGGATCAAGAACTAATAAAGCCACCACATCAAGACAGTGGAAAGCTACTGCAAAGTCTTTTGCCAATCTTTAGTTCAAAGAACTCAGAAAAAAATCAACTGTTTTACCTCAGAAGAGCACTTAGTAGAGAAAGAACTGACCAGGTCATGCATGAGTACATTCTTTGTAAAGATCACTCCCAGCCTGCTCCTCATTTTTTAGTCTGTGTGCCCTAAAATATCATTTTTATTTTATTTTATTTTACATTGCACTTGAAACCTTAATTTGGCATTTCATACTTTGATCAAGACAACTACCTTTTAAGGTATGATTGTTTTTAATCATTGTTATTTTGTAGTATTGATTAATTATTATGTATATAGATATGAGCATTTGCAATATGCTCGGTAACGAAGATAAGTGAACATGGTCTTAAAGTAGGAGAACCACAAGGAGAGTCTAAAGGAAAAAGAAGCACCCCTCATGTATCAAGTGAATTTAGCCCTAGAAAAAAGTATGATAAAGGGATGAATAACATAAAAAAATGCTCGAGTGGGTCAAAACTCTTTGAAATTAACAATGATAACTTCTCAAAGTTTGATAGTGGGATTTAATATGAAACAATTTAATATAGTTGAAACTAATGAGGGTTTAGAGAATTTCTTGTCTGAGCCTATTCATTATCAACCTGATCAGCCCAGTTCAGCATAAGCATGTCAATCAGTGTAGAGTATTATGTTGTATACATATGTTTCAGTTTTATTTTCTTTATTTGGTTATACTGTTTTTGGGCCATTGTTAAAATAAAGCCCATTCAAACTTTCTGTAAATAAGCTTTGTGACTCGAGTGAGAAAGACAGTTTTGTAGAGACAATGTAATTTGGCTGTTCTACTTTTCTTCTCATGGTATCGGAGCGAAGGACGATTCAGATCTAGGGTTTTTCTCTATAATTTTTCTTCTTCTTCTCTTTTGATGGCGAACGATCAATCGGATTCGCTTTAGTCTGGTGTTCTTCGTCAAGCAAATCAGCCGATTAACTTCCATGATCCCTATTATCTTTCTAATTCAGATCATCCAGGTATGCAACTTGGAAACCACATATTATCTGGATCGAATTATCTTAATTGGTGTAGGACTGTTAGGATGGCGTTAATTGCTAGAAATAAGTTGCAATTCGTCAATGGAGAACTTCCTATGCCAGCAATTGATTCGGCTGATTATCAAAAATGGGTCAGAAATGACTATATGGTGATGTCCTGGATTCTGAATTCTATGGATAAAGTTCTCTCAGAGAGTTTTATGTTTGTCGATTCATCAGCGCAATTATGGAGAGAATTAGCAGAAAGGTTTGGGCAAACTACTGCTCCAAGATTATTTGAATTGCACCAGAAGTTAACATCAACGTATCAGAATGAAATGAGTATTGCTGAGTATTATGGAAGTTTGAAAACTATTTGGGATCAGTTACAAATGCTTGAAGGGTTTCCGGAGTGTACTTGTGGTGTTCTAAAAAATTGTTCATGTGGAATTCTAAAGAAAATTCTTGAAAATGATCAACGTAACAAGTTAATGCAATTGTTATCTGGACTCACGAAGGAGTATGATCAAGTGAAGACAAATATTTTAAGTTCGGATCCTTTGCCTATAGTCCATAAGGCATACTATATCTTGCAGCAAGTTGAACATCAGAACAAGTTAGGAGATAAGAATGCAAATCAATCAGAGATGAGTGCTTTCAATGTCATGAAGACATCAACTAAGTCAAATTTTCAGAACAATAAAAGAGAGAGTAAAAGGCAGAAGAGTGAAATTCATTGTGATCATTGCAAAAAGAAAGGACACTCGATTGAACAATGTTTCAAATTAATTGGGTATCCAGATTGGTGGATTAAGGATGGGTTTGGAAAAACAAAGCCAAATCAAAAGAATGCTAATGTTGCTGAGACCTCTTCTGATCAAGGAATTCTTGGATCTCGTCCTCCATCAGGAAATATTTCAAGTGCTGTGGTGAATACTGTTGTTTCTGAAGCTGAACAATTTGATCCAGTTCTCGTTTCTGCATTGTATAATCAGGTTATGAAGATGGTTCAAGATTCAAGTTCTACTTCACATATTCAGGATAATCCGCTGGGTACTTCGATCAATTATGCAGGTAGTTGTTTTTCAAAGGTTCAAAACAATACTGCTAGTTTATACGATCAAAATTCTTGGATAATTGATACTGGAGCCACAGACCACATGACTTCTAACATAACACTTTTTGCTTCACTTAGAAAAATTAAAATTCCTATAAAAGTAACACTGCCTGATGGTTCTACAATTTTTGTCAATCATATCGGAACTGTAATTTTAAATTCAAAATTGCAGTTACAAAATGTGTTATATATTCCTATTTTTAAAAACAACTTGTTGTCTGTAGGAAAATTTCTTGACCAGAACAATATTGTTGCAAAATTCACTCGTTCTTATTGTTATTTTCAGGACCTTGAGTCAAATCAAGTTCGAGCTCTTGGATCAAAGATTTCTGGTCTTTATATACTTTCTTTTTCATCTGTTTTACATAATTCTTCAGACTTATGTTCTGTTTCTAGCAGTAATTGCTTTGTTGCTTCTTTTAATAATACTGTTACATCTTGTAACAAGCCTAGCATTGATGTTTTACATGCTAGGTTAGGTCATCCATTTGTTAACAAAATGAAACACTTTCAAAACTCTGTATCAGGCAGTTTGCTTAATAAAAAATTTTCTTGTGAAGCATGTGTGTTAGGAAAGCATCATAAATTGTCATTTCCTCATTCTGATTCATATGCAAAGTCTTTTTTTGATCTGGTTCATATTGATTTATGGGGAAAATATCATAGGCCAGCACTTTGTGGTGAGACTTATTTTTTAACAATTCTCGATGACCACACTAGCAATACTTGGACATATTTACTTCATTCAAAGGTTCAAGTAGTTTCAGTTGTTACTGCTTTTATTGAATATGTGCTAACTCAATTCGAGAAAAAGGTTAAAGTCATCAGGTCTGACAATGGAACTGAAATTATTCAAGAGTCATGTAGACAACTTTTTGAATCAAAAGGAATAGTTCATCAAAGATCCATACCAGGCAATCCTCAGCAAAATGGCCGTGTTGAAAGAAAACATAGACATTTACTAGAGACAGCAAGAATGATCAGAATCTATGCTGGTATGCCTTTTAAATTTTGGGGTGATTGTATTCTTGTGGCTACACATCTTATTAATTTAATGCCAAGCTCAGTTTTAAACTGGAAGACACCATACGAGTTGTTGATGAACAAGACTCCTCATTATGAACATCTTCGAGTCATAGGATGTTTGTGTTTTTCTTTCCAAAAATTACGTGACAAATTTGCTGAAAGGGCAAGAAAGTGTGTTCTAATTGGGTATCCATTTGGACAAAAGGGCTATAAGCTATATGATTTAGAAACTCATAAAGTTGTGTTTAGCAGGGATGTTCATTTTATTGAAAATATTTTTCCTTTTAAATCCAAACAAGTAATTCCTCCAAATGTTGTTTCCTCATCACAAAATTCAAACTTTGTTAATCCAGCTTTGGATCAAAGTATCATTCCTTCCTCTTCAAATTCATATTCTAACTCTGACACAAATCAGTTTTTACCTGTTTTGTCCACTGAAAATGTTTCTTCTACCAGTTCCCAATTAAATGATGAAAATACTTCTCAATCAAATACTGAAAATATTCATTTTGCTCATGATCAATCTAATTCTTTGAGTCATGATTCAGTATCAACATGTCCTACAATTTTACCCAATAGAACTTCTTCAAGAGTTTGTCATGTGCCTAAAAAATATGATGATTATGTAGTTGGAAAATTTCCTTCGAGAAAATCTAATAATATACAGCAAGATGATTCTATGTCTTTTAATGTTTTTACTGAACCTTCTCTTGCTTTTTTGGGAGATAATGAGTTACATAGCCTTGCAAATGTTTTATCTTCATTCGAGCCATCCTCTTATAATCGAGCTAAAGAGCATCCAGAATGGATTCAAGCCATGGAATCAGAATTGAAGGCTTTAGAAAATAATGATACTTGGGAGTTAGTTTATCCTCCTAGTGACAAGAAACCCATAGCCTGTAAATGGGTTTTCAAGACAAAATTCAAACCTAATGGTGATGTTGATAGATATAAAGCTAGGTTGGTGGCAAGGGGAGATAAGCAAGTTTCAGGAAAATATTATAAATACACTTTTAGTCCAGTTGCCAAATTAACAACAGTTCGAGTTGTATTGGCACTAGCTGCTGTTAAAGGCTGGAATATTCAACAATTGGATATCAATAATGCTTTCTTACATGGAGATTTGGAAGAGGAAGTGTACATGTCTCCTCCTGTTGGGTATACAAAAGCATTGCCAGGACAAGCATGCAAACTGAAAAAATCTATCTACGGATTGAAACAAGCTTCAAGATGTTGGAACCAAAAATTAAGCAGTTTTTTAATTCAGTGGGGATTTCTTCAATCTAAACAGGATTATTCCATGTTCACTTTTAAACGAGACACTGATTTTATTATAATTGTGGCATATGTTGACGATCTATTGATCACTGGTAATAATATTTCACTTGTTTCTACTTTGAGGGCAGACCTGCATACAGCCTTTACTATCAAGGATCTTGGTGATATTAAATATTTTTTGGGTATTGAAGTTTCAAGGTCACGATCTAGTATTTTACTTAATCAAAGAAAGTATGTTTTAGATCTTCTGAGAGACTATAACTTGAAGGACTGCAGATCAGTTGCTTTTCCTTTGGCAAAAGGCTTGAAGCTTAGCAAATTTGAAGGTGATGAATTATTGGATCCAGAAGTTTATCCCAGATTGATAGGTAAACTTTTGTACTTAAATTTGACTAGGCCTGATATATCTTATGCTGTTCAACAGCTAAGCCAGTTCCTTCAAACACCTAGAACTCCTCATTTTAATGCTGCTTTACATGTGTTGCGGTATTTGAAGGGTACTATAAATTTGGGTTTAAGTTTTCCATCAAAATCAGACCTTACTCTTTCTGCTTATTGTGACGCTGATTGGGGAATGTGTGTTGACACTGGTAAATCATTAACTGGTTACTGCATATTTCTTGGAAATGCTTTAATTTCGTGGAAAACTAAGAAGCAAAAGGTTGTATCTAAAAGCAGCACTGAAGCGGAGTATCGGAGTATGAGTTATACAACGAGTGAAATAGTTTGGATTGAATGTTTACTAGCTGATTTGGGTGTTTCAGTTGCAACTCCAATCATTCTTCACTGTGACAATACTTCAGCAATGCACATTGCCAATGACCCATGTTTTCACGAGAAAACCAAACATATGAGGACTAAACATCAGAAGCTTGATGTTCATTATGTACGAGAGCATGTTCAGTCCAATTTTCTGATTCCAAAATACGTTAAATCTTCATTGCAGTTAGCGGATTTGATGACTAAACCTCTTGGAGCCGATCAACACAAGATTTTAGTGTACAAGCTTGGTATGATTTGTCATATATCTTCTCAAGATTGGCCTTCTTTCACTGAAGTCAATCTTGAAGGGGGGGTGTAGAGTATTATGTTGTATACATATGTTTCAGTTTTATTTTCTTTATTTGGTTATACTGTTTTTGGGCCATTGTTAAAATAAAGCCCATTCAAACTTTCTGTAAATAAGCTTTGTGACTCGAGAGAGAAATACAGTTTTGTAGAGACAATGTAATTTGGCTGTTCTACTTTACTTCTCAATCAGATAGCATTTTTCATGTAACATCTTACGCAAGCTTAACTGATGAAACTAACAACAATGCATAAGACTTCACTACTCAAGGAATATTTCTAAATACTCCTACTAGTACTAAAGTCAGAAATATAAATATGTACTTCGATGAAAAAGATTTCAGACTTCAGGGTTTCGGATGGGACTTGTCAATAGCTTGCACCAACACAAGTTCACTAAGTTTTGAAGCTTATAGCATGCCATGGTTGCAACACTATGCAGATAGGCAAGTGATGTTGATGAACTAAATTTTTTGTTGCAAGATGAAAACTTGACTATTATGTGAAGATCTTGGACGATGCGCCTTTTATGATTAGCCTTGGGAACTATACTATATAGATAAATAGTAAGTATGTGCTAATAATATACGTATTGACCATATTTAGTATGAGAATAATATGTATATGTGATTATGTTATGTGAACACGACTATTGTTGTTGAGATATATTCAAATGCAATTGTCGATAGTATTAATGTATTACATATATATGGCTAAAGAAACCTTAATAAATGTCATACAAAACGAACATATATATACATTGCAATAGCACTGTATTAACTTTACTACATTCATGTGAATATATTATTATTTTTCAGCATATTCTGTTACCATCGTGCATCATACATAAATATATTCGATTAAGGTATAATTTGCAATTTATTCCAAAGATCATTAGTACTAGTAGTTTGCAAGGTAGACCCTTGAAAGGATTTGTGCCACTAACTTGATTTGAACTTTTGACCTCATTTTTCTGATATTTTTTTGCAAAGAACATAAAAAGTCTATGCATCATGATTGAATGAATGTTTGAGATTTGAAAGTATACTGTACTCTATGCATGTGTGCATCAATGTGTGTGTGTGTATATATATATATATATATATATCATTGTATTTGTTTGTCTGTGTGTGCATATATATCAATGGATGTGTGTGTGTGTATCAATGCATGAATTGTATTAATATCATTACTTACCCTCCTCCTTGTTCTCTTAAATATACCAACCAGTGGGGGGGACGTAGAGTCTGTGATGCATGAGTGGATGAGTCAGTAGCATCAATATGAGTAGGACCGACATGGCCATCAACAGGAGACAAGATACACTGATTAGCATAGTGCTCTAAAGATGTTCCACTTTGATCTAAAGGCGATCCACCCCGATCCACTGATCGGATGGAACGACAACGACTATGGAAGACATATTTGTAACAACAATTGATAAAATATATACAACTATATATTATAATAACAAGTATGCATGTGAATGAAATCACACCATCAAAATAACATGAACCGTTGGATTGGATACATAAACTAACTAATCACAGGAAATTAACCGAATTATGTATTATTGACAATAGAAAAAAAGAAAAAGAAATAAATGTATAAAAGAAAGGTCTAATATTAAAATATACATACTACCAATCTACATTATCATCATCATTCTCATTATTTACACTAATATCTTCATCTTCATCAACTTTAACATCATCATTATCATCAGCTTCGACGTAATATTCATCAACCTTAACGTGTTCACTTAATTCGACTCGTCAAATACACCATTGTTAAGTGGTGCAACATCGTTGGTATTGTATGTGATTTGTAGTAGTTCGTTAAGGTTTGAATCATTTGGGTATGGTTGATCGTCTGTAATTGTAACACCCTGCAATTTTAACGACTGAATATTTAAATGATTAATTTTAATATTTAATCATTAATTAACAGAACGCCCTTTATACTCGACTTTTACAGGTGAGTGAATTGTGACTCAAAACACCTGCAGTTGAGTTCTCTTTTTCGATGCGAGCAAAATGAGTATAAACTTAGCTATATTTAGAGTAGATAATGAAGTGAATAATGATTTTGGGAGAAAGAAATGGACTTGGGATAAGGCCCATTAGCTTGTCTATATGTTGCTAACCCCTTTATTATTTCATTTCCATTTCTCCATTCATGTTCATTCTTCTTCCTCTTCTCCTAACCCATCCCTAATTACCCCTTAATCCACTTCTAATCTGAGCCCCAAACTCCTTAAATAAAATTCCTAAATTCAAATAAAAATAACTATAATTCCTTTCTTCCCATTTTGTACAAAATCCATCAAGGAATTGGCATGAAGTGGACTTTGGAGCACCATTTCACCATTTCAAAATTCAAGAGGAGGGAAAGTTTGGGTTTTGATGTTTTGGAGCATTGTTTGGGGAAAAAGAGGTGAGTAAGATGATTCTCATATTTAATTAACTTGTTAAACTTCATATATTAGTTTAGCAGTAATTAAGTTACGTGATGTGATTTGGAGAATTCTATGTTATGGTTTAGACTTGTATTCATGTTATAAACATGTTTCATTTTGCTAATTAATTATTTGAACCCTTAATCATGATTGTTTGGAATGATTAGTAAGCCCCAAAATTTATTTAGGGCAAATTTGATGATTGTTATGATGCTATAGTTTGATTTTTGATTAATTATGTAGTATAATGAAGTGCATGTCATTAGAAAACATTACCTAAACTATTTGAGTGATGCTCGAAAAAGTTATTTAGCTAAGTGAGTTAGGAACTCTACACCTGTTATTAAAGTGATTAGAGGTCGATTGATGCTTAATTAGCATTTATAAATGTTATTTAAGAGAAGAAATGTATTTTATAAAATAATGGAATGTTTAATAAATGAAGGTACTTAAGTTAATTAAGCGAGTTAAGAGTTCTACACTTATTATCAAAGTTATCAGAGGCTTAATGAGCTTAATTGGTACCTATAAATTGTGACGGCCCAGATTTTCAACGCTTGAAAATCAACATCAGTACGTTCACTGTATTCCATGCCGAGCAATCGAATGCCGAAAATACTAGATCGTTAGAGAAAAGAAGAAAGAGGTAGGAGAAGAAAATAGAAACAAAAACACAGAATCTCACAATCGCAGCGGAACAATATATAATAGATAACAACCGGTCTTTATACAAAAAGAACTATAACTGTTATTTATACATTACATCATCAGTACAACACAATAAATAAATAAATAAATACTGGAAAGTTATAATAACTTGTCCTTACAAATGCTGAATATACAGCCTACAATACACAGCAAAATAAAATCAATTACATGTAATACGTCTTTGCCATCCAGCTCGTCTTCTTAGCTCCATAGCATCCTATCCTGAATCTGTAATACTCGGTCTGACCCCGAGCATTATAATAAAATAACACCCGAGTCAGTTTGAAAAACCAGCGTGAGAAAACACACTCAATTGAATTATTAAAGTTATCAAATCCTTTGAAAAACAAAGGTATCTCGTAAGACCACGCCACATATAAACACGACGGTTTTTTACCTTACAATAACCAAACCATTTCGTATCAAATTCTCTGATATTATAATAGTGTCTAAGTACAAATACTTATTAAAATAGCTGAAATTGTTACATTAATTAAATTCCAGCATACTAGGCTCTACAATCAAAACCATAAAGGCACGTATTGGAGAATGGATTCCATACGAATGACTAGGTACTGGGGTATCACCTGTCATAGTACGTGTCTAGAAAAATGTACCGAGGACCATGCCGGGATCCCCTGCAACACAAGACTGGACTACCCTTAACCTGGATAGACCGAATATGCTATCAACCCGGGTGTTTCCACCCTTTCTGAGCTCCTTCCATGTATCGTAGTAATAGAATAATATCTGAGGGTATCTAGAAAGGTGATAAACATATCCTAATTGGGTGCTACCCACTTAGCCTTGCTGCATCTCCCCTGCTTTTCAGTCATTCCCGGTTGATGAGGCTACGATTACCTTTTTAAGAAATTTTCACTTAGAATGCCCATTGTCCTCTAATGACAATATACTGATAGCATTCATCCATACAAGTCCGTTCTGGGTCCGAACGGTACCGAAGGTACTATTCCTACTACATCCATTTTGGAATAATCCTTAGGATTAGTAGCGATTTGCCTTTGCACTTCATTGCCCTATCTTCGACTCCATGCTCTTGTTTTCACTTCAAAAACGTACTTGTTGGATCGAAATGGTTTTCGAATAAATTAACCAATCCCGGTCTCTTCAAAATAACGTTCGATATTTTTCGATAAACTTAACCCTGATTCTTTAGGAAATACACAGACGAAAATAAGATCGGAGATCACCCCCTAACCGTTAGTGGACGGATTTCCTTATCAATGTCCTAGAAGAACGAAACGAGTTTATACGTACAGTATAACACCTCGAATGGTAAATGTACCATATAATTCCCGAATTTCTCCTATCTATTCCCAAAGTTATATTTTGGGTCCAGATTTGATAGTCGGTTATTTAACTATCAAACAATCATTTAATCAAATATTTCCTTTTCCACTGAAAACACCAAGTCTCATTTTTTATTTATTTAATTTTATGTAAATTAAATCTCTATATCCAAAATATATATATTTGTCTTGCCGAATTAAGTATATCCACAACTATCCCTTTCAAAAATATTTGAAAACCCTTTTTAAATTAATATGGAAAGTACCACTGCGGTATCAATCATGGATCCATAGGTCAATGGTTACGTCTCTATCCCGGGGAAATCTAAAACTTAACTATAGGCACTCACTGCCTCCGATTACGCCATGAAAGTATACCATTACTTTCCGAAACTTTATTTAATAACTTTCTCAAAAATAACACTTATAAATTTCTATATAAATTTCCAAGTTAAATTTAGGCAATTCCTCCTTAAAATAAAAGTTATTATATAATATTAATATTGAATAATTTATCTTTTAAAATAATAATACTGGTTAATCCTTAAATAATAATTAACTTAATATAAACTACTTAATCAATAATCAAATATACTTAAAACAATTTTTAAACAACTAAATAATTAATTTTCTGAAATATTCCTAAAACACTTTTTAAATTACCTAGTTAATAATTAAAAATCCCCATTTTTTAAACAAACTCAATTTCTCAATAAAAATAAATTTTCCAATTCCAGTATAACCAGTCTAATATTTATAAATCTTTCTCGATTTATCACCAATTTGATTTACGTCCCAATTTTCGTAAATCCATTTTCACATTTCTAAAAATAAATCTATCATTTATTTTTAAACCGATTTACCCATCTCCTTATAAATCCTCACCGTGAATTTATAACTTCAATTTTTCCACTGATAATCATTCCACTTTATTTATAAACCTTGTTTATAAATTCCATAGTCTCATTTTCCGTTTATAACGGTTTCACAATACTTAATCGATTTTGATTTGATTTCTAAATTGAATTTCATTTTTAAATCAATTTCCCAAATAACCCAACTATATTCCAAAACCCAACTAAATTCAGATTCCACTTTCTTTCATAATTTAAAATCTTATTTAAAATCCAGTATAACAATTTCATATCTTCTTTTCAATTTTCCTTTTTATTTTCCCAAACTATTTTAAATTTCGATTTTCAAATCTTTTTACTCTTAAAAAAATATCGCTTAAGTTTTATTATTTAAAATCCTTGTATTTACGTTATTCCAAAATCTCTATTTTCCACATTCCGAAATTATCAAGTACAATTTTAAAATCAAACTATTTATTTTACCCAAAATTCATTTCTCTTAATAAATCCAAATTTCACTATAAATATTTTTACTTCCAAATTTCTTTTTAATTTCCTTTTAAATTCAATATACATATTTATGGTATTTTAAAATACCAAAAATCTAAACCAGTAATACCATAGCATCCAATAAATTCAAATTCCACTATAATTTATCATAGATTATTCAAACAAATCAATTATCACTATATATGAAAATTAAATTCAACATTTTTGAGGAATCCAGTTGGATCCATCCAACCTGTTTCCCTGCATCCACAAACGTTAATACAACATAAAAAATACCAGTCCCACTTCGAGGGGGATATCGTGGTATATAGGGTCATCCGCTATTATGCGGAGCGCATAGGGTCTCATCCGCTATATATATGCGGGAATATCAATCTCTCCAATTTCTAATATATATATATATATATACTACTATATATGATAACACATTCAACTTATAATTTCAATAATTAATTTTAAGTATTTAAAATTAACTAGCAATCCAAAATTGAGTGAGATTAACTCACTTTGCTTGCAGTCGTCGCGATAGCGATTTATTTCAATTAAAATTAAACAAGCGTTTAATTTTAACTAAAATTTTCACTAGCTCCAATTAACTCCAATCCAACTCTAAAATGTAGAGCTCGACAATGTGGACCCAATGCAATTAGTCTCGTTCGAATCCGATCTAAAACGAGTAAGTTATATAATTTATAAAATTACACAATTATTATAAAAATTAGTTTTTTACTTATTACAGCTAATATACAATTAACCTCGTTTAAATTTTAAAATGCTGCTAGTACTCCTTCTTCCTCATCTCGGGTTGACCATGTCGTGCCCCCTTTGACCGTGTCCTACCGCCGCCACATGCCAATGCCTACCATCGCACCACCTCCCCACGACTCGACCGACCCCCAGCCACCCTCGCCTCGACTTGCGTCACCTAAGATGCTGCCAATTTTCCCCGGCGATCCGAAATACCATCGCCATTCAATTCTAAAATTCCAGCACCTCCGCCACTTCCACGCGACCCCTTGATCACAGAAGCACCCTCCTCATGCCGCCGTTCCAATGCCGTAGACCATGACCCCCAGTTCGACTCCAGCATCGAGCAAACTCGAAAATGAGATCTCCGTTCATCCTCCCCTCACCGCCGCTACAGGCCATTGTCCTCCACCACACTCACGCCGAAGTTCGCTACGTCACCACCTTCCCACTGACATTGACATTAACCTCCCTTGTCCTTTGTAGTAGCCTGCCGAGGTCATCTCCTTCATCAAAGTTCAACCACGAACTACTCTTCCCTCCGACCATTAGCAACGATCACCATCGTCCCTCCTCCTCGCCTCCATGTCACGCACACAAAATCTTCAGGCGTCGAGGCCCAGATCGGCCTATGGTGGTCCAGATGAATGTGGGCCGCAAGATTGCCGTGGGTTAAAAATAAGACGACGGACGTTTCTTTCATTTTTTTTCTCTGTTCAAACTGTTGCTTGCAATTTTAAATAGGAGGGACTGAGGTGATTTTCGCGTGTTTGAAGATGGCTATAGTGTTTTGAATATGAGGGGGAAAAGGTATTGACGGGAGAAGGTGTGACAAACTAGTCAAGTCCAAAATATACTTATATATATTATTAAATTTTCAAATCGTCTCGATTACGTAGCTCAAAATCTCGAACCCCTATTGAGGCGTGCCGCTAGGCGTTCATAATGTTATACCCCTATTCCGAATGTAATGGAAAAGGTTTCGAGTCCTAATTCGATCGTATGGAGAAGATAGCTTTTTGGACCTAATTATTATATTGAATTTTCGATATTAATTTCAGCATGTTTATATTCCGTACGACCAAACGATAACTCCAAACGCTACGAAATTTGAATTCTGATAATAATACACTATTACGGATCCAATGGAACTGGTTTCGTCGAAATTCGAGACCGTGCCTCGGAAAGCTATTTTTAAATGTAAATTTAAACGATATTTTTTAAAACTGAACAGATCACTTTTAAATTCAATTTAAAAAGTTTTATTATCTTCATTGTTATTAATATAAATTTTATAAGCCTTTAAATTAGTTTATCAAGCTTAAAACTCCAGATTCAATAATTTAACCAATATTCAATTATTAAATTCAATAATTAAATTATCAAATAAATAGTTATATTGGAAATTCAAGTTAAAAATTAACTTTTAAATATTTAAAATCAATTAAATATTCCAATTTCAAATAACCAAAATTCTAGGTCGTTACATAAATATTATTTAAGTGGCATAATTTTATAAGTAAAAGATATATTTTATAAAATAGAATGAGACTTTATAAAATAATAATAATGATATATTTTATAAAATAGAAGGAGATTTTATAAAATGGTAATAATGGTATATTTTATAAAATAGAATGAGATTTTATAAAATAGTATAAGAGTGATATTTTAAAAAGTTCGAGATTTTATAAGGTAGTATAAATGAAGTATTTTATAAAAGTATGCGATTTTATAAAATAGTAAGAAGGGATTATTATATAAAGTGATTATAAGGTTTTATAAAAAAATTATAATATGAATACTTAATTCTTGATGAAGGAATTAAGTGTTATAAGAGTTTAAAATGATTTATAAGCCAGTTTTATATTTTATAAAATAATGGAATGATTTTATAAAATAGTAGACAACGATATTGGACTTTAATAGAAATGATTTGATAAATAAAAGTAAGGTTTGATTGTTAAATAATTTAATCATTATTTAAATATACGTGTGTGTGAGTGTATGTGTATATATATGGGTTAGTATACATATACATGTATTTGAAGTTATACAGAAATCAATATCACTCATGTATTGTAAATGAAATTATTGAATGGTTTGGATTGTTAATAAAAATTGTTTGATTGAGTGATAATTTATATGTGTATGGGAATGCCGGTATGTGTACACAGATACACTATGAGCAATCTCATGTAGCCATATCGGCCACTGGGTACGCTAAGTTGTGTGAGAGAGTACTAGGTCGAGTAATTACTCTAGTGAAGCTCGAAATGTGATTTGAGAAGCTTTGCGTGTTTACATATATGTATGTGCATATGCTTGCATGAGACGGTGTATCGACACACGTGTGAGCATCACGTGAGGCGAGAAGGTTGGTTGAGTCCATCTTGGCATGTTATAAGAGGTTGGGTCAAAAGAATCTCCTTGCAGAACTCTACGCGTAAAGCAGTGGTTTTCATTATCGAAATCGATTTTTGAATATTCTAAAGACAACCTCCTGAATATAAACCAATGGACTCTGAAAGAGGTCCGATGCGACGAAGGAAGGCTACGGAAGCAAGATGTCTAATCGGGCAAAGCATCCAAGAAAACAACACGGGAATCGACGACCATTTAGGAGATTTCTCCTTGCCTTAGGCTCACTACCTATAACTGACATTTTCAGTCGAGTGAATGTAAAATTCGATCAACCTAATCTGTGTTAAAAACATGCCCGAGAGGGGCAACCGAAAACAGAAGACTAATGGAATTGGGTTCAATCGACTAGGCTCAGTCAATTTAATGACACCCCCAGTCGACTGAACTCTTGGGCAGAGGATGGCATTGGGGTATTTCTCCTACATTAGATTGCGGTTCTTCATTGGGTCTTGGCGCAACTTTGGAGGCATCGAGATAATCGAGAAAGTAGGATGCAAGGCAAAGCACGAAATCCAAATGCGGGTGCAAGGCGATGCAACGTATAGTGATACGCCAAATAAATGATGATTGGATACGATATCAATGTAGTGATTGATTACACAATCATATTTGGTTAGCATGTACGATTGAGTGGAGTTAGTCCGTGCCCTGTTAGCACCAGAATTGGTCACTAACACCCTTGAGTAGAGTTATGTAGAGAGATTAATGAAGAGAGTAAATTAAAATAGAGAAATAATGTAATTGAATGCAGAAAGAACAATTCAAACGAGAACACCAGATTTATAGTGGTTCGGCGTAATTGCCTACGTCCACTTTAGATGAAATCTTTATTACTTTCTCAATCACTTGAATACAGATACAATCCGTAAACAAATCACTTTGAATCAAAAATAGGAGAGTATCAAAAATGGCAGAGTCTCCGTGGAGTTCTCGGAAAAAGGTCCCTCTCACTGTGCCCTGCCCCTCTATTTATAGGTGAAGATAGGCCGACTTCCTTCGCTGGCCCAGGAACAAAGTACTTCAGCCCATAGTAAGTGACTCCTGCGCACCGAGCCAGGAATGCCGAACGTGAAATGCCGATCGAGAAATGCCGAACAACAATCGGCCAATCCAGGAACTACGAGCTATTGTGGCTGACCGGTGATCATCCTAGCAAGTGACTCGAATAAGACTTCAAAGTACTCGAAGTAAATGGTGGGTTGACTAGAAGCGAAACCATGCCGAACGCCTCACTTTTCCGAGCGATGCTTGCCGAGTGAGGTATGCCGAGCGACGAGACCCTCACTCATGGTTGAGTGCTGACCCTCCCCTTAAAGCTAAACGACATCAAGCTGAACCAAAATGTCTAGACCGAACCACACATCTATACCGAACGGCATCTAGGCCGAGCCACATATCCAGGCCGAACGGCACTCACATGCCGAGCGAGGCATTCATGCCGAACGGTACTCATACGCCGAGCCACATATCCAGGCCGAACGGCATTCATATGCCGAGCGAGGCATGCATGCCGAACGGCACTGGTATGCTGAGCCACATATCCAGGCCGAACGACACTCACATGCCGAGCGAGGCATTCATGCCGAACGGCATTTTGCCTAACCTCTCAAGTCAAGCCAATCTCTCAACGGACCATACTTCACTTTGAGCCAACCAAGAAACTCGATAATGCCTCTAGTAATCGGGCCAATCAACCGGGTAACATCTGCCGCCCAAAGCATATCGTGAGAATCAATCACGATATGCTTTGAATCATAGGCCAAACATGTTTCCCCACTCTTCTCCTCCCACCAGGTGGAATTCGCTTCTCTTGTGCTACCATCTCCAGTGTGGTCCGGTCGACATACACATGCCGAGCAATCTGTTCGGCATACTCATTGTCGCTTGGTACCCCTATTCTCCAAAACAATGAGATACCTTGACTGGGTCCATTGGTTAGCGCCTGTTGACCTCCCCTTCCTTATATAAAAATCAACACTTCTCCTTTTCTTCTCTTTACTCACACTTCAACACCACAGGATCTTGTGACTTACCTTCTCCCAAACTTCGGCTACCTCTTCCCTTCAAAACTATATCTCCTGCCTCGATACTTCAAGTACCCTTAAACCTGAGCAAACTTCGGCCCGAAGCCCCATAATTTCAACCGACTTCCAGTTTCCTTTATAGGTACGGATTCCCTCTTTAATTCATCTCCCTTAGATCAGAATCTTGTTTAAGGTCTGAACACGTGGGTTCCTAGATAGGATTTAGCGGGAAGCGGCAAACGGAAGGAGGAATCGGAGGTAGGAGCGCACTCTAGGTTAGATGTTCGACTCGGTCGCAACGGTAGTAGAATAGGTTATTAAGAGAAGTAGTCATGGAAATCGTTGCAGGCCTGCAGCATTCGACCTATGACAAAATCGAGGGAGGACAGTCGGCGACCTAGTCGTGGCGATGTTGAGTTGTTAGGAGTTTTAGTAACAGGGTAGGTCGAAGCGGCAAAGGGGAGTGTGGTTCGGCATACCGAACGAGGAAGCCGCTCGTATGATAATCCAGGAATTCTCATAGGGGAGCACGGCCCGGTAGGAAGTTAGGTCGGTAGGCAAATCCCTATTAGGTGTATCGCTCGGTCTAGAAAGAGGGAGAGATAGAGGGAGTGAGTCTAGTTCGGTGATTTGAGGAAATGAGGCGGTGGTGAGCGAGTGGGTCGGCATGTCTAGTTTAGGTGGAAGTTTGGTCATATGTTTTGAGTGTCGCTCGGCATTGAGCCTTGAAGTAGGCAGCATTAGTCAAATTTCTCCCAACTTGAATACAACTTATGTCAAATTCACTTACTTCCCATGCCTAATCATATGACAATAAATAAAGACAAAGACTTAAGCAAACAGGCATATCGAACTAATCCGGACTGATAACTCTCCAATTTCAACAACTATAAATCTGAGTTTAACTCGATAAAAACAAATAATTGCCTTCAACACATAGTGCCAATGTCCGAGTTCAAAATTGAAACCATCATAGGGCAGGCTCTCGGAGACGACCAACGATGACGGTCTTCGAAGATGACAATTCAATGCTTAATTTTATTTTATCAGCTTTATGACTTTTAATTCTTTTACACTTATACTCGAACGATTGCACTAGTCTACACACCACACGGGGGGAACAACTTTGTCGTTATGTCTAATATTGATTGTCTTTCAAGTATAGTTCCAACATGTGTTTAATCAAATTCGACATTCATTGAAGATGTCTAGAAAGTCAAGCTCCGCCACTGTCTCAGATAAACTCGGGCCAAGTTCTCGACAAGAAGTAGTGGAAACTTCGAATCCATCGACAGCTCCTGCACAAAATATCCCGAGTCCAACGATCGAATCTGTTGACCTGGCTCCCGATGCCCTAGATGCAGCGATCTTTCTAGACAATCCGGTCGATTCTCAAGCTTCGAGAATTAATGAAAGCGCCCTTCGTCGACTATGTTCGATACATGGAATTCCTTTTGACGATGTACTGGTCCCATCAGGGCAAGATCGTCCGCACCTGCCCCCAGCCAGATATACTACCTGCAACAAATTTATGTGATGGGTTGGTAGCGTGCCACCATTCAACTCCTTCCTCCGCGACGTGCTGCAATATATGGAGATCGCCCCAGCGCAGTTACATCCCAACAGTCACGCGTTTTTATATGGCATGTGCATTCTCTTCATGAGCATTCTATTCAGGCTCCCGACTCCTGGTGATATCTACTACATTTACCGTTTCAAGAGGCGGTCCGACAGCCCATCCTTCATATTCCTTGAGCCACACAGCAAGTGCCAAATCCTCACAGAGGCATGGAGCAAATTCGCCCAATATAAGCAAGAGTGGTTTTACGTGCGCTTCCCCCTGGTTTCGCGAGGAAATGGCTGGAAGGGAGTAAGTTCCTTTTCTAGATTAATAGTCGTACGAGCCAGGAAGTGCATTCTTTCTAAACCTTTTCTCGATTTTTTACAGGCATCAGCCTGCGTCCCGAAGGCTCCGAGTACTCTCAGGCAGTCGAAGCTATTCGGGCTGTCCCTGCGGGAGATAGGGACATCAAATCCATCATTTCCAATGAATCGCTCTCGAAATTTGGGCTGCTGGCGGAAGGTCGCCGAATAAGTCTTCCTCACGGCGCCACTTCAACTGGACCTGCCTTGGATAAAGGCAAAAGGCAAGCTGGGTCTTCGTCACGTGGTGCCCCTGACACACCTAAGGAGGGCGAGATTAGAGAAACTAAGGTGTCCGAAGCACCAGGTGAGAATGTTAGTCCCACTTTGGAACCGGTGGTTGAGGTACATGATATTGAAGTAACGCCTCCTCCTTCAAAAGGAGAGAAGAAACTGGCTTACAAATAGAGGAAAAAGACAGTGGGCGGAATCTCAAAGGTCACAATCATTCCAATAGAGAGAGAGCCTTCTCCTCAACATTTAGAGAGTTCATTGAAAGGCTTGTCTGACCTTACAATTCCCGATGATTTGCTTAACTACGGTTTAGACGACCCCGAAGCCATAAAACTTCATTCGCTGGTGAAAGGCAGTGAAGGCGTTCAAGGCCATCACCAAGGAGAAAGAACTCCGATAAGTAGAGCTAAAGAAACTGGTCCATTGGGGGGAAACACTAGGACACACACGAACACTCGCACTTCACCTTGCACTTAAACTTTAGCCATCATGCCAGTTTTTCTAACTTGTCATCACTTAACTTCTGCGCAGGTGATATGGGACGCTCTCACGGATTCGACCGCCTTCGTGGCTCTTCCATTTTCCATCCTTCCGGCCGAGACTCTGGATATGGCAAGCACCAAGATAGAGGTGACGACAACGACAGAGATTATCACTCTCGAGATTCATCTTCTCGAAGGAAAATTCACAGTCACTCATCGTACTCCAACGATCCCGTACCTCCACTGGATCAAGGCAGGGAGAAATCAGGTCAAAGGGGGCCACAATCTAAAACTCTTCATGACCAACACTCAGGTTCCTCAAGTACTAGGCAATCTCGGGAGGTTCATAAGAAGTCCATAGTTCCGACAAAGCAAACCTCCTCTACTCCTGCACCTGATCCGTCGGTAGCGGAGAAACTTGCCGAGCTTAAAGCGACATTCCCAAGAATATGCTTTGATGGACTAAAATTTATTCCAGCCATCAATCCTATTCCGGGGAATGTTAAACAGAGTGCCCTTGCTTGCACCAATGATGTTTATGTTCAACACGACGCATTTGTTCACTTGGTCGAAAAAGTTTCTGAAGTTTCTATGGAACACCAACATGAAATTGATCGTCTGAAGCTCGAGGCCATCCATGACAAAGACATCATTAGGGCCCAAGATAAAGAGATTTCCACGTATAAATCTCAACTTGAGGCCGCCCGGAAGAACGCTAAAGATACTGCAGAGGCTGTCAGTCGCTTGGAGGCCACACACAAAAAGGAGGTCGATGAAGCTGTCCAACGCTGTGGTGCTTTAGCTTTAGAGAAAGACTCCATTCAAAAGGATAGAGACACATTCGCTCAATAAGTCAAAGAGCTGGAAGAGCTATTTCTCAAAGAGAAAAAGGAAAAGGTTGCTGCTCAAGAGGAGTCGCAATGTTACTACGACGAGATTGTCGTTACTCGACTCCTGAAGACAAAGCTCAATGAAGAACTCTCCAAGGCTGAGACACTGAAGGATGATGCCCGCGAAGAGGGCAAAAGAATATCATTTACGGAGATGGACTCTCACCTTGAGGCGGCCGCCAAAGATGGTATGGAGGATATCAAATGCCAATTCGATCCGCTTATAGCCGAGTACAACGCTCGAGTCCTCATGCATCGTGACTTAACATTTCTCGGCGAGGGTTACCTCGAATCTTTGGACGAAGCATGGGACACTTTGATAAGGATCAAAAAGGCTGAGTCGGGGACTGAAGAGGTTGACGAAGAAGCTTTAGTGAAGGAATTTCTCCGGGGGAATGAGCCTTCGGACTTGTCTGCAGCGAAGGCTCTCTACAGCAGAGAATCCTCCTCGCCTAAAGGAAAAAATGACATTACCGGCCCATCCGGAGCCGAGTCTACAGTTCCTCCCCCTACTCAACCGACTAATCGCCGACCACTTGACCCCTTCGAAAAATACATTGGCTACGACCCAAAAGATCCTGGTCTTGGTATTCATGTTCTATCTCCTATCCCAGAAGGCGAAACTCCCCGAACAGCCGACAGTCAACCAGAGACGGGTACATAAATTTCCCTTCACAGTCCAAAGGGCCTTTGTTTTCAGCAAGCGATAAATGTATTCTAACACTTGTTTCTTATGATTCCGCGTAGGTCATCCCGATCCCGTACCTACTCCAAGGAGCGATGCCGCCAC
The DNA here is from genome assembly GCA_030737815.1 of Allium fistulosum. Taxonomy (NCBI): domain Eukaryota; kingdom Viridiplantae; phylum Streptophyta; class Magnoliopsida; order Asparagales; family Amaryllidaceae; genus Allium; species Allium fistulosum. The sequence continues at coordinate 281,231,115 of CM060904.1, read as the reverse complement.
GGAGAAGGAGGAGAAAACGGGAGAAACAACTCAAGCGGAAGAGACTCCTGGACCTGACGCTCAAGTGATTGAGGCGCTTAACGAAGACAAATCCGACGATCCGTCGCCCGTCGAGGATCATTACGAAGTTGAAATTACTGGCGCCTCCAAACACACTTCAAAGCTGAGCATGAAGGAACAGGTCACTGAAGAGAGGAGAAAGAAAGCCGAAATTAAGGCCTAGCCTCAAGTGGTAGAACTCGACGACCCACTGAACAGGCCTTTGAAAATTATTCTTCCAGGTGGGACCAGGCCGTTAGAAGTTCCTCCTTCCTCTGACACCCTTTCTCAGGTGAGCAAAACATCCAAGTGAAAACGCGTGGGGGAGGAGTCGTCTGAGAAATTGAAGAAGGAGAAGAAGCCAAAGAAGTAACTATCATGCTCGTTCAACGAGAATCAGCCTGGATTATGTAATTATTTTTATTTATTTTCATAGCCGTTGTAGATAGAGTTTTTGCCCCGAGTTTGGGAGAAGTTGTAGTAGACTTCATTTTGAATTAATGAATAAAATTCGTTCTTTGTCTTTTAAATGACTTTTGTTGTTCAGCTCACTGTATAACTCGTAGTCGAAATCTGAAATCTTATGAGTTACGTAAGCCCTAGTTCACTTCCATATGACTCGGAGATTTTTTGGATCGCTTATACTCTGATCCGTACTCTGTGGACTCAGAGTACTCCAGTCCGCGCTCGGGGGACTTTAGAGATTTCTAAGTTGTTTATACTCTAGTCTGCACTCTGGAGACTCAGAGTATTCCAGTCCGCGCTCATGGGCCTTGGAGATTTTTTAGTCGTTTATACTCTAGTCCGCACTCTAGGAACTAAGAGTACTCTAGTCCGCACTATGGGGACTTAGAGATTTTTTAGTCGTTTATACTCTAGTCCGTACTTTGGGGACTCAGAGTAATCTAGTCCGCACTCTGGGGACTTAGAGATTTTTTAGTCGTTTATACTCCAGTCCGCACTCTGGGGACTCAGAGTACTCTAGTCCGCACTCTGGGGACTTAGAGATTTTTTAGTCGTTTATACTCCAGTCCGCACTCTGGGAACTCAGAGTACTCTAGTCCGCACTCTGGGGACTTAGAGATTTTTTAGTTGTTTATACTCTAGTCCGCACTCTGGGGACTTAGAGATTTTTTAGTCGTTTATACTCTAGTCCGCACTCTGGGGACTCAGAGTACTCTAGTCCGCACTCTGGGGATTTAGAGATTTTTTAGTCGTTTATACTCTAGCCCGCACTCTGGGGACTCAGAGTACTCTAGTCCGCACTTTGGGGACTTAGAGATATTTTAGTCGTTTATACTCTAGTCCGCACTCTGGGCACATAGAGATTTTTTAAAGTTTGGGTGTGCGTTCATACGCTAGACAGAATAACGCAATTTAATTTTCATCACAGAATTGTACTATACGGAAACATCAATAGTTCATGGAAAAGACGGCTTCAAGCCTTTATTGATCATAACAAAGGGAAACAAACTGAATTGTCTTATTGCATGGCAAAAACTAAAAGCAGCGAAATGAACATACACTGGAAATAATTGCAACTAAAATGCAAAAAGAAATAGACTAGGTATAATAACGACGCAAATGCTCGTTATTCCATGCACGAGGGAGTATCACGCCATCTACGGTCGCTAGCTTGAAAGTTCCTTCTCCAAGCCTTCGTTCGATGACATACGGACCTTCCCATGTGGGATTCAAATGTGATGGGGTCGGAAAATCTCGCTTCAAAACGAGATCACCCGCATTGAAAGTTCTTGGTCGGACTTTTTCACTATAATACCGAGCAACTCGGTGCCTATGTGCAGCCGCTCTTAAATCAGCTTCTTCACATTTTTCATCAACAAAGTCCAATGATTCCAATAGAAGATTCTGATTCGTCTTGGGATCATAATAAGTTACCCGATGAGAGGGAACTTCAAGTTCCACGGGTATCACAGCTTCAGCGCCGTATGCCAAGGTGAATGGAGTATGGCCAGTTGCGGACTTGTGGGTGGTTCTGTAAGCCCAGAGTGCTGTCGGAAGCTCATCCACCCACTTGCCTCTAGCCTTTTCCAGTCGTTTCTTTAATATTAGCTTGATTATTTTATTTACGGCTTCCACTTGTCCGTTCGCTTTAGGGTGAGCGACCGCCGAAAACCTTTTATCAATATGATATTTCTGGCAAAATTCTTTAAATTCTCTACTTTCAAATTGAGTTCCATTGTCCGTGATGATAGTTCGCGGGAGGCCAAAATGGCATATGATGTTTCGTACAACGAAATTAATTACTTTTTTGGTGGTGATCGTAGCTAAAGGCTCTACTTCTGCCCACTTAGTAAAGTAATCAACCGCAACAATTGCATACTTTGCACCACCCCTGGAAATCGGTAAGGAACTGATTATATCGATCCCCCAAATCGCAAATGGCCAGGGACTAACCATTTGCGTGAGTTCCGCTGGCGGAGCTCTCGGGATTTTCGCAAACTTTTGACATCTGTCGCATTTTCTTACCTAGTCTGCAACATCCCGATTTATAGTGGGCCAATAGTATCCATAGCGGAGGATTTTTTTTGCCAGTGTCTGCCCCCAGTATGGTCGCTACATTCGCCCTCATGAACTTCTTTCAAGACCCGTTTTATCTCGTCGTGGGCGATGCAACGAAGTAATGGAACCGAGAACCCTTTTCGATACATTATTCCGTCCTGCATCATATATCTTGAGGCTTTGCGTACGACTTGTCGTTTTTCATTCCTCTTTTCAGGCAAAGCTCCGTGTAACAGGAGCTTCTTGAATGGGGTTATCCATGACTCCTTTTCAATTTCTGCTTCTAGCAGAAAGTCTATTTCCATCTCGTTTATACTTGGAAATTGCAAAACTTCAACAGGAACCAAGCCCATCTGTTGTGCATCGCCAGTACTCGCGAATTTTGCTAATGAATCGGCTTCCCTGTTTTGTTCACGCGGGACATGCGAAATATCATAATACTCAAGGTCTGCCAAAAGTTATTAAGCCCGAGCGAGGTATGGAGCAAGCCTTTGCCCCTTTGCTTGGTAATCTCCTCGCACTTGGTATACCACCCATTGAGAGTCACAAAAGATCTCAATCGTTTTTATTCCAAGCTCCCTGACAAGTTTTAAGCCAGCGAGTAATGCTTCGTACTCTACTTCGTTATTTGTGGTTGGAAAATCAAGCTTCAACGCATGACAGATAGATCGGTTTTCAGGGGTCACTAGAATAACACCAGCTCTGGAATAGCCGTCATTTGATGCCCCATCGGTGTATAACTTCCATCGAATGGGGGGAGTAATGTCTTCATTACTTTGCTCGACAGGTATTGTCGCGGCAGGTAGGTAATATCGAATTGACTTAACTCGATGTTCCACTTTAGCAACCTTCCAGAGGTCTCTGGTCGTTGGAGCACCTATCGTAGAGGTTGATCGGTATAAACACTAATCGGGTGTGCTTGAAAGTACGGACGAAGCTTGTGTGATGCAATCACCAAGCAGTATGCTAGCTTCTCAATTTTAGGATAATTTCTTTCTGCCCTCGTTAAACGTTTGCTAACATAGTACACCGGCTTTTGAACTCGGTCCTCCTCGCGAACCAAAGCCGTACTGATGGCATGTTGAGATACGACCAAGTATACATATAATACTTCATGGTCTATAGGCTTCGACAGCATCGGGGGACTTTCCAAATGTCTTACCAGAGCTCAGAATGCGTCCTCGCAGTCGGGCGTCCATTCAAACTTCCTCTTCCCTTTCTTTATTACACCGAAGAAAGGAATGCACTTGTCAGTCGCTCTGGATATGAATCGACTCAGTGCAGCCACTTTTCCGTTCAAGCTTTGTACTTGCTTTATAGTTCTGGGCACTTGAATGTCTCGAATAGCCTGAATCTTCTCTGGGTTAGCTTCAATTCCTCGTGCATTAACGATGAAACCCAGGAACTTCCCTGATGCAACGCCGAAGGAACACTTCAGAGGATTGATTTTCATTCCGTAATACCTGAGTATATCAAACATTTCCACTAAGTCTCAAATGTGGTCTTTTGACTGTCGTGACTTCATGAGCATGTCATCCACATAGACTTCCATCGTCCTGCCGATTTGGTCTTTAAACATCCGATTCACCAGACGTTGATAGGTTGCTCCCGCATTTTTCAATCCGAAAGGCATCACTACGTAACAGTACAGTCCGACGTCCGTGACAAAACTAGTGTGTTCCTAATCCGGGATGTGCATCGGGATTTGATTGTATCTCGAATACGCGTCCATAAATGATAATAACTCATGTTCGGCCGTTGAATCGACCAGCTAGTCAATTCTGGGTAAAGGGAAACTATCCTTAGGGAAAGCCTTGTTCAAGTCTGAGTAATCAACACAGGTCCTCCATTTCCCATTCGCTTTTCTCACTAACACGGGGTTAGACACCCATTCAGGGTAGAGGGCGTTGCGGACGAACCCATTGGCTTTGAGTTTGTCCACCTCCTCTCTGAGAGCAGCTGACCTCTCCAGGTCCATCCCTCTCCTTTTTTGCTTTATTGGAACGTATTTTGGGTCTATGTTCAACATATGACTTGCAATGGCGGGAGAAATACCGCACATATCAGAATGTGTCCAAGCGAAAACATCCAGATTCGCTCGGAGGAAATCAGTGAGATCCTCGGTCATCGAGGGGTTGAGTTGTGATCCAATCTTAAGTACTCGTGATGGGTCATCTCGGCTGACCGTAATGTGAATCATCAGTTCAGCCGATGCTGCTTTTTCTTCCCTGGGTTCCTCATCATCATCTCTCGGATCTATGTCTTTACATACCCGATCGTGTTGCCCGAGCCAGGGCTCGGGTATTACTTGTCAATTTTCAATGACTCGGGTGTGGATGGAGCTGTCCACAACCTTTCCTTTATCTCTTCGCTGGGCCTCTCTCAGCTCAGCCACATAGCATGCACGACCAGTTGCCTGATCACCATGTACAACACCAACTCCTTTGTCTGTGGGAAATTTCAGAGTTAAACACCACGGGGCCAAAGCTGCCCTAAACTCTGCCAGGGCCGGTCGACCCAAAAATACATTGTACGGAGAATCAACATCCAAAACAATGAAAGGTAGGATTCGTACCCTCCTACGTTCACCTTGCCCTAGTTCAACTGGCAATTCAACATAACCCACCGCATCGGTTGCTACACCATTAAAGCCATAGATACGAGCTTTAGATGGTTTTAAATCCTTCGTCTCCATCTTCATTTGGTCATATGCTTTTTTGAAGATGATATTAACAGAACTTCCACAACCAATCAAAATTCTTTTAACAAATAATGTCCCGATTGTCGCGGATATGACCATCGGGTCAACGGTAGGAGCCTCCACTTGATCAGCATCTCTACTTCTGAATACTATATCGTCCGTCATCATGCGCTGCTATTTAGCGGGGGTCCCATCCTCCACATTCGAACAACACTCAAAATCTGCATGCCTCAAGGAGTTAGCATACCGCTCCATTTCTTGCCAGCTCTTGTCTGCCGGGTGAGGCCCTCCGGCTATCGTATTTATGATTAATCTTCCTACGGTCCGAGTAGGTTCCTCATGCCGCTATGGAGCCTGCCCACGATTGGGGTCGGATGCCCCATGTCCGCCTTGCTGAGGGTTCTTTACAAACTCTTGTAGCTTTTCCTGTCTAATCAGCTTTTCAATGGCATCATGGAGGTGCCTACACTCCTCGGTATTGTGCCCGTAAGTCTCATGGAAGCGGCAATACTTCCCAGTCCGCTTTTGTTCTTCGGTGGACTCTTTTGGGCGTGGCTTTCGATATTGGAAAGTGTTACAGGTTGATAGGTAAATATTTTCCAGAGATGCATTCAGAGGAGTGTATTCATTGTAAGTCGGGATCCTTGGTTTCCACTTTCCTGCCTCCCTTTTCTTTCCGGGATTTCCCCCACCAGATCCTTTAGATTGTTCAGGCTTGTTTTGAACATTGACTTGCACTTTTCCAGAGTTGTCACCAGATTGCTTTACAGCAATGTTGCTCTGCACAGTCTCCTTGCCAGGCACGGGTGCATTGTCTCGCCTCGTCCACTTAGCTTCCTCCCTTCTTATAAATTGGTGTGCCTTTGAATAAAAATGTTCCAGTGTAGTCGGAGGCTTTCCCGCCAGCCAATCTCCAAACTCTGAATCCGGATTTACCCCTCGCATCACGGCCATTAAAATAGTATGGTCGTTGGGGTTGCTAACTTCAGTTGCGGCAACATGAAATCTTTGTAAGTACTCTTTCAACGACTCCCCTAGAGCTTGAATCACACTGGACAAGGACATCACATCCTTGGGACGAGTGGCATGAATCCTGAATTGTTCCATAAATTTCGTCGCTAACTCATCAAAGTTAGAGATAGTCCGCGGAGGAAGTCGGGTGAACCACATGGTAGCGGTTCCAGATAAAGTTATTAGGAAACATCTACACTTGGTTGCATCGTTCGCTCTAGCTGAGTCCATCATCCATTCATATCTCATCACATGTTGTCGGGGATCAGTCTTTCCTTCGTAGGCCGGAATAGTCGGCATGTTAAACTTCTTGGGGTACTCGGCCTGTAAGATAGCATCTGTGAATGGAGTGTGACTCCTGGATATCCCCCAATCATCATTTGATAAGCCTTGATTCTCTCTCATCAGCTGTCTGACCATAGCTGATAGGTCTAGGGTTTGTATGGAAGATGGCAGGTTGGTGTCTGTCCTACGAGACCGTTCTGGTCGGTGTCTCCTCCGTTGACGATCTACCAAGTGTGTATCCTGGAGACCAGCATCATTAAGACCTTGGTGTGCCGGCTGTCCAGCTTCCACTCGTACTCCAGATCCTAAGTTTCCCGTTCCAGCTTGAGTGTGATTTTCTTGGTGTAGGTGAGGGGCCATTCTCCAGATAGAGAACTCGAACCATCCCTGGTTGATCGATCAGCAGCACCTGTTTGCGTTGTTTCTATTCTACGACGTCTACGCCTAGGAGGTTCATCAGACGAGGAAGAGCTGTCGGATGAGGAATAAGGAGCAGGGCTTCCTCCAATATTCTAATGCTGTTGTTGAGTAAGCTGAGTCATAAGGTTGGCATTAGCTTAAAACTATTCACTAAGGTGTCTCCTGCTCTCCATGAGTTCTCACATCAGCTCGTTGAACTCCGTCCTAGTGACAGCTTCCATTTGATTTTGGGCAGTGACAGTCCCTGCGCCCAGATTAATCTGTTGATTGTTGGATCCTACTTGTTGGACACTAGCAGTCTCGTTGACATCTACGTTGTGGGAGGCTGATCTAGTACGTGGTCCTCCCATTTTAGAGTTATTGATAGAAACTCTGAGTAGAATCAACGGATTTCTAATGAATGACTTGGATCTCCTTCGGGGGATTTCTTCAATCCAGTAGCTACAAAGTAGATCGTAATGGCCTGAGAATGGCTCTCGGTGAAAGCACCAAAACCAAAATGTTAGCACCAGAATTGGTCACTAACACCCTTGAGTAGAGTTATGTAGAGAGATTAATGAAGAGAGTAAATTAAAACAGAGAAATAATGTAATTGAATGCAAAAAGAACAATTCAAACGAGAACACCAGATTTATAGTGGTTCGGCGTAATTGCCTACGTCCACTTTAGATGAAATCTTTATTACTTTCTCAATCACTTGAATACAGATACAATTCGTAAACAAATCACTTGAATACCAGTTTGAATCAAAAATAGGAGAGTATCAAAAATGGCAGAGTCTCCGTGGAGTTCTCGAAAAAAGGTCCCTCTCATTGTGCCCCGGCCCCTCTATTTATAGGCGAAGATAGGCCGGACTTCCTTCATTGGCCCAGGAGCAAAGTACTTCAGCCCATAGTAAGTGACTCTTGCGCACCGAGCCAGGAATGTCGAACGAGAAATGCCGGTCGAGAAATGCCGAACAACAATCGGCCGATCCAGGAACTACAAGCTATCGTGGCTGACCGGTGATCATCCTAGCAAGTGACTCGAATAAGACTTCAAAGTACTCGAAGAAAATGGTGAGTTGACTTGAAGCGAAACCATGTCAAACGCCTCACTTTGCCAAGCGATGCTTGTCGAGTGAGGTATGCCGAGCGACGACACCCTCACTCAAGGTTGAGTGCTGACCCTCCACTTAAAGCTGAACGGCATCAAGCTAAACCAAAATGTCTAGACCGAACAACACATCTATACCGAACGGCATCCAGGCCGAGCCACATATCCAGGCCGAACGACACTCACATGCCGAGCGAGGCATTCATGCCGAACGACATTCATACGCCGAGCCACATATCCAGGCCGAACGGCATTCATATGCCGAGCGAGGCATGCATGCCGAACGGCACTCGTACGCCGAGCCATATATCCAGGCCGAACGGCACTCACATGCCGAGCGAGGCATTCATGCCGAATGACATTTTGCCTAACCTCTCAAGTCAAGCCAATCTCTCAACGGACCATACTTCACTTTGAGCCAACCAAGAAACTCGATAATGCCTCTAGTAACCGGGTCAATTAACCGGGTAACATGCCCCTTGGCTTTAACCTTGGGAATATATGTTCGATAAATGGCATCGGTCTTATGATTGTGACTGTCCCCCATAGTGATCTTATATTAGTGATTAGACATCATATTGGCCTTATATACTATTGCTCTTTCAGAAGTGTGCATACGTTTGGATAGACGATGACCAGATATTGGTCTTCGTTTATGATAGGCACATTTGATTAAGTGATGTTATATTAAATATCTGCATATATTTATATGGAATCGATGTTCCTTTATGGTCTCAATAGCGTATTACATGAGGAATTGCGCCATCCTCTTTTTGATAGAGGCGTATGCAATTTATTTGAGAAATCCTTAATGTCCTAGAGGAGGATGATGAAAGTTTTCTACAATGGGATCATAGAACACCAAAGCTTTCTTCAGAGGGTACGCTGTGATCTACAATGGTCTTTGGTATTTAGAATAGATTGAAAAACACAAAATCCTACTTCAGAGGGTACGATGCACCAAAGCCTGCTTTAGAGGGTACGGTGCAACAAAGCCTGCTTCGGTGGGTATGGTGATTCTGTTTATTAGTGGGACTAGGTTTTAATTTTATAGAATATGTCAGATATCACCAAAGCTTGCTTCAAAGGGTATGGGGAGACTAAGTAAGACTATTTATCTTGAACTCTCGAAGGGAATCATTGGATCATGATAGATGTCCGTAGTGGACTTATCTCATCAATAATGATGGATATCAGTTTGTACTTTGGTTGTCTTTCATTTCTATATTGTGTGTATTGTTAATTGGCTGATGTTATTGTTGTTACATATATTATCATTACATACTTCACAATACACCTATATTATGATCACCATACTTTTGGATGTTAGGTTACATTTATCATAGTATATTGTTAAGTTTTAGTCACATTATATTAGTTGTGTTGACTCGTTGATTTCTGGATAAGAGCAGGATATGGTATGATTCCCTATATGTTGTGAAGGGTTTACTTTACTTGTGTACCGGTTGTTCGGATTCCCACTGAGCCACGTTTGTGGAGAGGACCAAATGTGTCTTAGTGGTCCTCTTCAATTTGTATATAGTTTTGATATATAGTATTTTGAGATAGCTCCCTTCACAGCAGGCTTTATGTCTGATCTGCATTTTTTCTTAGTCTGTTTATGTCACGACAACTCTCGGATGCTCAATTGAGTAGTTTGGAAATCAGGTGCTTTTGAGGATACACTATCAGAATGGTGCAGTTGAAGCTTTGAAGGCAAAGATGAAAGTTGGATATTTATATACTTGATATTACTGTAGTACATGACAAATATCATTCGTATATGAGATTTGTTATATCAAATGATTTATTCAGACTATTTGTATTGATATTTATTTATCAATAACTTTCGCCAGTGTAGTCTTTTATATATTGTTCATTTAATTATGTTCATGTATATTTAGTGTATTACGTGTTTTTATTTCGATGTGAGATTGCGTCGTTGTGCCTAGATATTGTGTTTTGTTTCTTCTTCTTTTTTCTTTTCTAGATAAGCCTTCTTTTATGGTACTCGAAAGTTAGGCGTTGATGTAAGGCACTGAAATTTTTATGTGTTATGAAGGGCAGGTTGTGACAATTGGTATCAGAGCCTAGGTACAACAATTAGGGCCAAGTAGATCGGTTTGTGTTGAATAATCTTGCAGAAGGAGATACGTTAAGAGAGCATAATTGTATTTTTCTACTATATAATATTTCTTAAACCACTTGTCTCTGAACAATGATTTGTTTCTATCGCTAGTTGCTAAGGTATCTTTGTATGCTATCAGGATGAGCGGACGGGATACACGTGTAGATGCGGTAGGAATTGAGAGTGGTGTAGCGACCGAGAGCATTGCCATTCTAACTTTATGCACATACTTTCAAGTTAAATGGAGTCGGTCGATGAAGTGTAACTTAGATAGTAGAATTTGGTGGTTGCCCAGTAATGAGCAAAGACCGAGGGGGTGACTTATTAACACTTTGCATGGAGTCATTTGTGTTTGAATTGTTTTTCCTAGTGTTTGTAAACCTTAGGTGTTGAGAGTAATCCCATGTGCTAAAAAGTTATTTTCTAAGGAACAGTCAATTCACGTACAAATTTCCAATCCCAAGTTCGAGCACAAGGCTCCTTGGTGATTTGCATTGGTTAAGCATGGTTTTTTCATTTCATTCTTAAAGACAAGCCCTTGATTCAGATCCTTGAGATGACTGAGAGATTTTCGAAGTGCGGCTTGGATCATGTGAGGAATTCCAATAGCCGGATTAAGGAATTGGATCAGAGATCGCAAGAGAAGAGTCAGGTGGTCGACATTAATTTAATAAGGCAATCTTATGAGCAAACGAAGGGTTGGAACTGGCATCATGTCGTTTTTGGCGATTCTTAGTCATTGTAAATTATAATATAGTTAAGGTTGCTTGGAATAGTTTGGGGAAGGACTTCTCGACTACTTTTGTGGGGATTTGAATAATATTCTAATTCGTAGTATGATACTTGCCCAGGCAAGCATCGTGATACACTTAGTATATTATCCTTATTGTCTTTATGCAGCTGAGGTGAGTTTGAACCCAAATGAGCCCAAGCATTCTTAAATTTTTATTTGATAATAATTTAATTAGTAAAGTTCCCTCCTTTAGAAGATGAGTTCTGTTTAGAAGAAAAATAAAATTGAAACTTAGGTGGCTAGATTTGTTCGAGAGCTTTTAGACTCGATGATCTAGCACATCTTAGAATTTTTCCTTTTCATAATGAGGGTTGTAATAGTCTTTTGTGTATTGTATCCACGAAAAAAGTTGTCCCAATTAAGTGTTTTGTCCACCCTGGAGGTAGAACAGGCTCATGAGAATTTATGGTTTGACATGCACGTTTCAACTATCGTTGGTCAGCGTGCGTGTTGGTATAAACTCTTAAGTATATTTTGTTGTTTTGTATGCTTGTTTTTTGCTGTTTGTTGTTTGCTTGCTCTTATTTGTTGTTATTTGTTGTTTCTGGATGATTGATTGTTGATTGATTAGTTGATTGTTGGTTTTAATTGCTCATATTGCTTTTTGATTGATTGTTGATTGATTTTTCTTATTAATTTTTGTTTCCTATTGTCATTTTTTATTGCTTGTTGTTGATTGTTTTTGTTTACTATTGTTTGTCATCGCTTAGCGTAGCTTGTTAATTTCTTGATGTTGTTTGGTTGATAGATTGATAATTGTTATTTTTATTGTTACTTTTTTTAGCAAAGCCAGCGGGGTTGAATGGACCCCTACCATTTATTGAAAAAATGGAGACATACACAGAGAGATGGGCATACCCATCAAAAAGAGGAAAAAAACACAAAAAGATTACAAGAACATATGACAACTATTCAAATAACAACGAAAGCCTAAAGAGATCTTACAAGCGAAAGAACTCTTGACTGTCTAGAGCCACTCATGCCATTAAACAGTCTAGCATTTCTTTCCATCCAAATTATGTAAGCAAATTTTTTTTAACACCTTGGTGAGCAACAACCCATTTCTATTTTTTTGTCCACCTCGTAGCCTTAAAAATGCTGAACCACTCAACATTGGATATAACATTCGGGTTATGCAAATTGAAAGATCTCAAAATTTCTTCCAAACATAAAAAGTGTAAGAGCATGAAAAGAAAAGGTGACTAGTGTTTTCATTTCCCTGCCCACACAGCAAACAGCTAGAGGTCTGCAACATACCTTTATCCATAAGCCTATCTTGAGTATGAAGTCCATTCTTGATTATTTTCCAGTTTCCACAAAAGAAAGTTTTCTTTTGGTATATAAGCATTTGACCATATGCAAGAGTGCCAAGGGAAATCAGGCATAGAAGAGAAACCAGACACGTAATTGTACAACATGTCAATAGTATAGTGTTTACCTAACCATAAAGAATCAACCATTTCTCTTCTGTAAACTTTTCCTTCAATAGATGCCCAATAATTTTTAATCAACACAGAGCTGCAATGGGAGAGACACACATGCTCATCATGATAATAGCTTCCCAACTTCACATTTTCATGGATACCGGTTAAGTATCTAAGGTTGTAGTGAATAACCTCTGAAAGAATAACACCAGAACTAGACCAAGGATCATTCTAGAAAGATACGCAATTCTTATCCATAATAGTATTTTGAAAAATCGATAACAAAATCGACTTGGATCTAAGCAGGAGCTTCCAAGCCCAGCTTCAGTCTACTGGTATGTCCATAGTCCAAAAATTAGCCCTTTTCACCAGGTTGTTTCTTGTCCAGGAAGCCCATAGAGTAGCATCATACCTCATAAGTTTGTTGATGTGAGAAGAGATAGCAGCAGCACTATATTGTCTGATGTTCATAATCCCCAAACCACCTTTGTCAAGAGGACAACAAATACTTTTAAATGAGATTAGAATGACTTTTCTAGAAAAAGGGTCTCTATGCCAAAGAAAGTGATTAAGAGCTGAATTTATCATGGAAATATGTTTTTGAGGAAGAATGAAAAATAAAGACACATAGCAGTAGCAATATATTTTACAGTAATAAGTCTCCCGCTGTAGAAAATTTAGACACAAGCCAAGAAGAGATTTTGACTATGATTCTCTCAAATGAAGGGAGACAATGAGAAGCTACAATTTTAGTAGAAGATGGAGGAGCACCAAGATAGTTCTCATCAATTTTAAAATAAGCTAGAGAAGACGATCTGATTAGGCTATTCTTGTCATTTTCAAAAAGACCAGCCATAAAGATTTTTGATTTACTTCAGTTAATGGATAAGCCAGACATCATAGAAAAGGTGTCAAGAACCAGCATTGCACCATTGATGGAATTAACATTAAGCTTAGTGAATAACATCAAGTCATCAGTAAACATAAGGGTTGAGATCCTAGGAGATTTACATTTAGGGTGTATATCAATCTGTCTATTATCATAGCCCTATTGATTAGTGAGTTAAGAAGTTCCATGACACATATGAAAATGTATGGGGATATAGGATCACCCTGTCGAATTCCCTAAGTGCCCTTAAAATAACAAAAAATGCATCCATTTAAACTCAATGAGTAAGTAACTTAAGACAAACAAATATATAACCAAGCCAAGAAGGGGGATGGAAAATTCATGATGTGCAGAATGTATATAATAGATTCCATTGGACAGAGTCATAAGCTTTCTTGACGTCTAGCTTAATAACACATCTAGGAGAAATGTTTTTTCTGTTGTATCCTCTTAACAATTCATTAGAAAGTAAAATGTTATCAACTATGTCACGATAAGGCAGAAATACACATTGGTTTGGAGAAATGATCGACGGGAGAACAACCCTCATTCTACTGGCCATAATCTTGGATATACATTTATAAATCACATTGCAACACGCAATAGGCCTGAATTGTGCAACTAGGGAAGGTTGTTTGATTTTAGGAATTAAGGCAAGTTTGGTTGCATTAATCCCTGAGAGCATTCTACCGTGTTTAAAGAAATTTTTCACTGCCTTTGACACATCAGTACCTATAATGTCCCATGCACATTTATAGAAATGCACATTAAAACCATCCGGCCCAAGAGCACTAGAGGAATTCATTTTGAAGATAGTCTCTTTTATTTCTTCATCAATGATCTCAGTTATCAAAGATGCACTTGCTTCAACAGATAAAGTTAGGAAGTCAATTTGAAGGAAGATAGAAACTGATATGGTAGAGGGAGAGAATTAGCTAGAAGGCATTGGAAATAGTCCAAAAAAGCAGATTGAATGGAGGAGGGAGAATTGCATGAGTTGTCATCCTTATCAATAATGCTTTCAATATCACTGGACGCATGCTTGATTTTCAAAGAGTTATGAAAGAAAGAAGAGTTTTTATCACCAAAGTTTTTCCACTTAATTCTTGATTTTTGCTTCAGCATTTTGTTTTCTTCCACAAGAGTTTTAGCCAAACAATCAGAGAGTCTATGTTCTTCATTAGATATATTAGAAAGCAGCTGATTTTGCACATGAATAAGTTTCTGTCTAACGGCAGCGGAAGCACTAAAACCATTACCAAAAGTCGAAGCAGCCCACTCTTTTAGCTTGCTCTTTAATTTTCTAAGTTTTCCCTACAAAACAAACATAGGGTTGTCATATATTTTACTTTTCCGCAACAAGAGGAAAAAAATCCTTATGCTCAGACCAATTATTAAAAAATGAAAAAGAGGATTTCCTTCTCAAACTTTCCTTTGCCCAATCCAGAATAAGAGGGGAATGGTCAGATAAGGATGGAAGGGGGATGAAGTTATGAAGATTGGGCCGTAGAGATAAAGAATGGATGTTAAGGAAAGCACTATCAAATATACAAAAAGTTCCTCTATTATTTCTACTCTTTTTGTTCCAAGTATAAAAACAACCAAAGGAAATAATGGGGGATAGGTTTGAGGAATAGATAGCATTATTGAAGGGATTTATGTGTTGCAATGATAGGGGAGAACCACCACGTTTATCATGAGATGATTGCATGCAATTCCAATCCCCAAAACATATGTAAGGATCATTTGCTGGTTGTAATGATGGTAAGATATGTCAAGGAAGATTTGTCTATGAGATTTATTATTCTCAGCATAAACTGAAGTAAAAAAGAAAAGGCAATTGGAAGGGAGGTGAATGATTTGAATGAATGAATTATCTATAAACTGATAGATGAGTAATGGAGTATATAAGGGGATTCCAAACAAACTGCAATCTAGCAAAAGGAGCTTGAGCAAGGTTATGTATAAGATTCCAATGAGGGTTAATTGTCGAAGCAGCATAGAACGTGGATGAGTGATTTAATTTGGTTTCAGCTATAACCATGAGATGAATTCCATGAATAAGGATTAACTTTTTAACTTCCAGTTGTTTGGCAATGGTATTAGCTCATCTAATATTCCAAAATCCTATCTTGTCTAAAATTATAACAGATGAGATGAAGTTGCTCTGGTCATCATACCAAAGGTTGAGGCAATAGAATTGTTAATTGAAGGAATATACATACTAGTTTGATCCATAGTGTAAACCTTTCCTTTATCAAGATCAGCAGGGGAACCAACAAGAGGGATTTTCTTTGGCCTACCCCTTCTTTTCTTCGAAGATGATTTAGCTGGATGATGAGAGGGAGATGAGATGTCAGGGAAAATTCGGTTTGGCAGATCAAGAGAAAGATATGGAGAAGAAAGAAGATTTTCTTGAAGAGGAGGAGAGGATTTGAAGGGGGTTATCATGAGGAATTGCATTGGGAGTTATGTGCATGTCAGTGCACTGAAGAGGGTCAATAAAGGTTGTCGAGTTGATAGGAGAAGAAATTAGAGAAATACATGGATTAGGAAAAGCAATAGGAGAGGTGTGCATGTAAGTGCACTAAGATGGGACATTAGAGGAAGACAGGATGATAGGAGAAGTAATTGGAGAAGAACAAGTATCAGGTAATAAACTAGCTACAATGTTTTCTTCATTTACCACATCCAAAACTGAGAATGGGTTTGATGTTATAAAAGAGGATGGGTTATCAAGAGCAGTTTGATTTTCATATGTACCAAATGGAACTGGAACTTCAGTTTCATGTGTAACAACCAAAAGAGTGGATTAGTTGGTGGTGTTGAGACAATTAGTGGATTTATAATATCGTGGACAACCACACCATTGTTAACAACCACATTCCTTTCACAGAGATTACTACCTTCCTTTCCTGAATTGTCAATGGAATAAAAAACATTCATAATCCCATTTATATCACTTCCATCCTTCAGATTATTCATTTCCTTCCCTGTAATCAAACTTTCCCCATTCACCTCCCCATCCACCTCCCCATCATTAATATCAACTGAAATATTTGAAATTTTCGATCTCCTCCACACTTTTTGGGGATGTTTAATTTTCCTTTTCACTTGATAGTAATTTTTCCCTCAGCAATTTATTTGTTCGATTCATTCATCCTTTTTTCCTTGGAAGCTTTACCTTTTGATTGTTCATCACTATTATTAATCATCTCCCCTTCCTTTGATTCATCAACATCATTCCAAACAACTTCATAGTGACCAATGGAGTGACCAAACACCTTACAACTTGAACAAGTCGATGATCTCCATGAATAATCCACAATAACATTCAGACATGAATCATCCCCAACTGAAATAAAATTTGGAAGTTCTCTATCAGGGGTTACCTCAATTAAGCATTTAGCATATTCAAACCTTTTCAATTTTTCAGTGTTACCATCAAAGCATACCAG
The DNA here is from genome assembly GCA_030737815.1 of Allium fistulosum. NCBI lineage: Eukaryota > Viridiplantae > Streptophyta > Magnoliopsida > Asparagales > Amaryllidaceae > Allium > Allium fistulosum. Next base: position 281,214,349 of record CM060904.1, on the reverse strand, counting down.
TTTCCCCAAATGACATGCTAATCAGTTGATGCCTAATAATGTCCATGTCATTATCAGTATTTTGTAGAGATGGACTCATATATGAACACTTTTGATTGTAGATTGAGCCGTACCAAAACTGGATTCCAAGTCAAAATGACAAACATCTGCCCACAAATAAACTTCGGGTCTGTTTTCAAGATATACAGCCTATCCTCCTGGCAAGAGAATTTGAAATAGTAATTATGTTTGTCATATAACATTTCATAAGAACCCTTAAGTTTCCATGATTTATCCAAATGAGCTTTAACAGCCATATAGTTGACAAGTTTAGCAAGAAAATATCCAACTAATGAATCAGAGCAAGACTTGATACCCTCATTAACCACTTCCAGAGGAGGTTTTAAGGATGAACCCGAGTATTGAAGGTTGAAATGCACAGGAGTGTAACTACCGACATTTTTGGGTTTCCCATTAAAGAGAGATGACCACTAGGGAGGAAGAGAGATAAGGACAGGAGCAACAGGGACTATGGGTGGCAAAGAGGAAGAAGGAGAAGATTGAAGAGGAGGAAAGGGATCAGGGGGAGGGGGAGGAAGGACGGGTGGAGGAGGATGGGCAAGGATGGACACAAGAGGTATAGCCAACTGTCAAAAAGAGGGATGGAAGGAACATGTATGGATGGTGAAGGATTGGATAGGGTAGGGACGGGGATGGGATAGGCAAAAGAAAGGGATGAGGGACGGGAAGCCATGAATAAGCAAAAAAAAAATGTTTTGATTGATTGTTGATTGATTTTTCTCGACTGTTGTTATTTTTTGTTGTTTGCATGCTAGTTATAGTTACTTGATATAGCATATTCTGAGAGAGATAAGGATAGCTATTTAAGATAGATCATATGTCACCCAAAGCCATTTCAAAGGTCGAGGTGAGATCTATATGAGTCAATTACATTTTGATATGACTCGGAGTTTACAAAACACTTAGATATCAATTTATTTGAGGTTACTTTTCAATTTTTAGTCATGTATGGTTGTGATAGTATTCGTTGCTACACTGAAATTATACATGTTTTGATCAAGGTTTTAAAACCCGTCCGGCACACTCAATTTCCGTCGGTTTCGTTCCGGTTCCGACATCATCCGGAACGGAATTTGATAAAAATCTCGTTTCGGGATTTAGTAGTAAGGGAAAAGAAAAAATTGATTCACAGAGAGCAAAACAAACCCAAATATTACCTCTTTTGAGGTTATCTTCCTCGATTTCAAACATTAGGTGAATCGATTTTGTGAACTACAATAGCATCAGCGTCAAGTAGAAGATGAAATCAAATTTGTGGAAGCGTCAAATAGAAGTAGCATGCTAGATTATTTTTTTCCTTTTGTACTTTTTTTCTTGCGCTGAAAAATGAAAAATGATTAGGGCTGGTTTGGGTAAGTGACGAAGGTATTGAAATAGATCTGGGTTTGGAATTTTGGACCGGGCCAAGTTGGCTTTAAATTACTACAAAATGTTTATATCATGTAATTTGTATAAAGATTTAATAAAATTTGTATCAACTTTTAATAGATTTTTGAAAAAACTTCATGAAATTTGTATAATATGAAACCTTTACTGTAATCTGTATCAACCATTTATTAATAAATTTATGAAAAAGATAACGGAATCTACTAACCGGAATTAAAACGGAATTTCCGAAAATTCCGAAACGGAACCGAAATTACAAAATTTTTTGATAACCGGAACGAAAACGGAAAACGGAATTTTGAACCTTGGTTTTGATTGTGCATTGCTCTTTGTATGGTACAATTAGGTACTTGAGAGCTAAAATATGGCTATTTAAATGCTTAATTATTGAAATTTGCATTTAAATGGTGAGAAGTTCTCTTAGAAAGAGGTATGTACCTCTGGGAAATGTGGGATAATGTAGTTTATCACATATTTCTTAGAGGTGAGATGTGTTTTAATTTAGAAATTTCCATAATGTTTGATGTATAAGGGAAGTACTGCCAAAGTTTTCTGAAATTCAGACTTAGGAATTTTTAGATTGTAATGTTACCTTCTCGTACTCATAGGAATTTTGGAGACGAAATTCTTTTAAGGAGGAGAGAATGTAACACTCTGCAATTTTGACGACTGAGTATTTAAATCATTAATTTATATATGTAACGTTAATTAAGGAAAGCCCTTTGTACTCGACTTTTGCAGATGAGTGAATTGGGACTCAAAACACCCGTAGTTGAGTTTGCTTTCCGACGTGAGCAAAATGAGTAAAAACTTGGCTATGTTTGGAGTCGATGATTTTTTTGGCACGAATAGTGATTTTTGGAGTAAGAAATGGATTTGGGCTAAGGCCCATTAGCTTGCCTATATGTAGCTAACCCCTTCATTATTTCATTTCCACTTCTCCATTCACAATCATTCTTCTTCCTCTTCTCCTAATCCCTCTTTAATTACCCCTTAATCCACTTCTAATCCTCAAGCCCTAAATCCCTTAAATAAAAGTCCTAAATTCAAATAAGAATAACTACAGTTCCTCTTTTTTCATTCTCTATAAAACCCATCAAGGAGTTGGCATGAATCGTATGCTAGAGTGCCATTTCGAAATTCAAGAGGAGGTAAAGCTTGGGTTTTGGTATTTTGGAGCATGGTTTGGGAAGAAGATGTGAGTGGGATGATTCTCCTATTTAATTTACTTGTTAAACTTCATACATTATTTTAGTAGTAATTATGAGGTTATGTGATGTGATTTGGAGAATTCTATGTTATGCTTTAGGCTTGTATTCATGTTATAAACATGTTTCCTTTAGCTAGTTAATTATTTGAACCCTTAAGTGAGTTAGGAACTCTCGCTTATGGTTAAAGTGACTAGAGGCTTATTGACGCTTAATTAGTACTTATAAATGTTATTTAAGAGAAGAAATGTAGTTTTTAAAATAATGGAATGTTTTATAAAATGAAGTAAGTTAAGTTAATTAAGCGAGTTATGAGCTCTATACTTATTATCAAAGTGATTAGAGACTTAACAAGCATAATTAGTACTTATAAATATTATATCAATGGCATAATTTTATAAGTAAAAGATATATTTTATAAAATAGAACGAGATTTTATAAAATAGTAATAATGATATACTTTAAAAAATAGAAGGAGATTTTATAAAATGGTAATAACGGTGTACTTTATAAAATAGAATGAGAATTTATAAAATAGTATAAAAGTGATATTTTATAAAAGTATGAGATTTTATAAGATAATATAAATGAAGTATTTTATAAAAATATGCGATTTAATAAAATAATAATAAGGGATTATTTTATAAAGTGATTATAAGTTTTTATAAAATAATTATAAGATGAATACATTAAGTATTATAAGAGCTTAAAACGATTTATAAGCTAAGGATTTGATAAATAAAAGTACGGTTTGATTGTTAAATAATCAAATCATTATTTAAATATATGTGTATGTATATGTATAGGGGTAAGTATACATATATGTATATTCGAAGTTATATAGAAATCAATATAACTCATGTATTGTAATTCAAATTGTTGAATGGTTTGGATTGTTAAAAAAATTGTTTGATTGAGCGATAATTGTATACATGTATGAGAATGTCTGTATGTATATACAAACACGCTACGAACAATCTCATGTAGCCATAGTGGCCACCGGGTGCACTAAGTTGTGTGAGAGAGTACCGAGTTGAATAATCACTCTAGTGAAGCTCGAAATCCGATTTGGGAAGATTTGCGTGTTTTCATATACATGTGTTCATATGCATGCACAAAAGGGTGTATCAAGACACGTATGAGCATCACGTAAGGCGAGAAGGTTGGTTGAGTTCATCTTGGCGTGTTAGAGGAGGCCAGGTCAAAAGAATCTCCCTACGGAACTCTACATGTAAAAGAATGGTTTTTCGAATCAAAATCAGTTTTCGAATATTCAAGAAACCACCACCTAAATATTAACCAATGGACTTCAAAAGAGGTCAGATGCAATGAACTAAGGCCGCGGGAGTAAGATGGCTCATCGGGCGAAGGATCAAAGGAAACAACACGCGAATCGACGACCATTTGGGAGATTTCTCCCTGCCCCAGGCTCACTGCCTGGAATCGACATTTTCAATCAACTGATGTAAAATTCAGTCGACTGAATCTGTGTTAAAAACATGCTTGATAGGCGAAACCCAAAATAGAAGACCAGGGGAATTAGGTTTAGTCTACTTGGCTCAATGATACCCCTAGTCGACTAAACGCCTAGACAGAGGATGACTTTAGGGGATTTCTTCACCGTTCAATTGTGGTTCTTCATGGGATCTTGGCATGACTTTATAGAGGCTTAGGGCTACTCGGGAAAGTAGGATGCACGGTGAAGAATGAAATCCAAATGTGGGTGCAAGGCAATGCAATGTATAGTGATACTTGTGCAGTTAATGATGATCGGATATGATATCAATGCAGTGTTTGATTACACGATCACGTTTGGTGAGGGTGTATGATTGAGTAGAGTTAGTCTATACCCCTTGGCTTTGACCTTGGGTAGATATGTTTGATGAATAGTACCGATCTTATGATTGTGACTGTACCCTGTATCGATCTTATAATAGTGATCATATATCGTATTGGCTTTATATTAGGGGCCATATACATTATTGGTCTTTCAGTAGTGACCATACTTATGGATATATGATGACGAGACATCGGTCTTCATTTGTGCGAGGCTCATTTGATTATGTGATGTTATATTCGATATATGCATATATTTAAAAGGCATCGGTGTTCCTTTGTGGTCCTGATAGTGTATTACACGAGACACAAGCGTCGTTCTCTTTTTTATAGAGGCGTACGCAAGTTAGTTGGGAAATCCTTGATGTCCTATAGAGGGATGATGATAATCATCTTCTACAGGATCATAGAACACCAAAGCTTGCTTTAGAGGGTATGATGTGATCCACAAAAGTCCCAGGTATGTAGAATAGATTGGAAAACCCCAATGCCTACTTCAGAGGATACGGTGCATCAAAACCTGCTTCAGAGGGTATGGTGATTCTAATTACTACTGGAACTAGGTTTCAAGTATTTAAAATAGGTCAGATATCACTAATGCTTACTTCAGAAGGTATGGTGAGACCTACACGAGACTATTTATCTTGAACCCCCAAAGAGAATCATTGGATCATGATAGATGTTCATAGTGGACTCAACCCGTCAGTAATGATGGGTGTCAATTTGTACTTTGGTTATCTTTCATTTCTATATTGTGTGTATTGTTAATTGGCTGATGTTATTGTTATTACATTTATTATCATTACATACTTCAAAATAGACCTATATTATGATTAACCTACTTTTGGATGTTGGGTTACATTTATCATAGTATGTTGTTAATTTTTAGTCTCATTATATTAGTTGTATTGACTCGTTGATTTCAGGAGAAGAGCAGAATATGGTATGATTCCCTATCTGTTGTGATGGGTTTACTTTACTTATGTATGGGCTGTTTGAATTCCCCTCGAGCCATGTTTGTAGAGAGGACCTGAGGTACCTTAGTGGTCCTGTTCAATATGTATATAGTTTTTATATATAGCATTTTAAGATAACTCCCTTCACACCAGGCTTTATGTCTGATCAACATTATTTCTTTGTCTATTTATGTCATGACAACTCTTGGGTACTCAATTGAGTAGTTTGGGAGTTAGGTGCTTTTGGGAATACGCTATCAGAGTGGTGCAGTTGAAGCTTTAAAGGCAAAGATGATAGTTGGATATTTATATACTGGATAGAGATAAGATGATTTATTCTGACTCTTTTATTGATATTTATTTATCAATAACTTCTGGCAATGTAGTCTTTTATATATTGTTCATTTAATTCTATTCATGTATATTCAGTATATTATATGTTTTTATTCCGATGTGGGACTACATCATTGTGCTTGGATATTGTATTTTGTTTCTTCTTCTTTCCTTCTTTTCTCGACAGACCATCTTGTGTGGTACTTTAAAGTTAGGCGTTGATGTAAGGCGCTGAAATTTTTGGGTCTTACGGCGGGTTATTACAGTTATGATCGTATATGAGCTGAATGACCATCTTGGTATTGTCTTAACAACAGCCCACCTATCTACATTACTGTTGTTTATGGAAGGATTATGAGCATAATAAACTTGTATTGCTTGTGTTATCAGCACAAATGGATCATAATCTTAATATCACTTTTTGTGGTTCACTTCAACAAGCGGATAATCTTTATGTATATGACACACTCCTACATCTTTCCTGCTATCAAAACACTCACATTTGAATAAAAATGTTTTAAGCTTTGTTGATAGGGAGTAGTAAGTGTAATGACCCTAAATTTAAGTTAATCAAATAAATTAATTAAAAGGCCATAGCAGCCCAAATAAGAGATGTAAGAGAAAATGAATTAATGCAAAAGGGGTAGGATGACCCAGGTCTAAATTATTATGGGACAATAAACAATACTCTTTTCTAATCATTCATTTCATTCCACTCAAAATAAAATAAAATCTAGAGAGGAACTTTAATGGTGGTGGCTTAAAAGGGAAAATAGAAAGAAGATAAGGAAAATGCAAGCTAAAGGGGATAAAGAAGACTGAAGCTAGACATCTTAAAGATCTAGGTGAGTAATACTTAACATTTTTGTACCGATCCTTAATATATGGTCTCAGTTTAGATTTATGTGTTTTCAAGTATGATGGGATAATACAGCTCTCTATTAATAATGTGGGTTGTGGGATTTAGTTGACATGGCTAGAAGATATGATGGGATGTACTAGGAGCAGAGAAGGGTGAAGGCAAGACCCAAGGAAAAGTAGAAGAAGAAGTTTACCCTATATACCAAAGGCAAAGGAAGGGCACAGTTGCTAACAAGATGTTGTATGCTTTAACTACAGACAAAAGGGGCATTATGCTTCAAAGTGCCCTATGGCCAAGGAATCTGGGAAGATGAAGTGCTTCAAGTGTGACAAAGTAGTACATTTGAAGAAGGATTGCACAGAGCTTAGGGCGTAGGTTTATGCTTTGGAGGGACCAAGGGAAAGACCATCTGCCATGGAAAGAGGCAAGGGGAAAGTCCCTGAAGGTATGGCTTTGATTTCTGGAACTTCAGTTAGAGTACTATTTGATACTAGTGCTAGATACTCTTTTACAGTTGAAGATTTAGTTGATATACTTGGGTTGGGAGTTGCCTATTTATTACTTCCATATGTGTAGTAAATCTAATGGGGGGTTATACCACTCTCAGATTGAGATGCACTGACCTAGATATTAAGTTAGGTGGGTGCAAGTTTTCTTTTGATTCCTACGTGTTTGACTTTAAAGGCATCAAAATTATTTTAGAGATGGTCTGGATGGAGAAATATAGTGCGAGGGTGCACTGTGTAGAGAGATAACTAGTTTGAGTCATCAAGACCACAAAGATAGGGTGTATATGGTCTTGGAAGATGTAGAAAACTACGCAGTAACATTTTATCTGCTTTAGATTCGAAAGAAGAAGATCTTGGAGAAGTACATGTAGCAAAGGAGTTTTGAGACGTATTTGAACCATTTTCGGGGTTGCCACCCCCGAAAGCGGTGGAGTTTCGAATAGATTTATTACCAGGGACTGAACCCTTTAGTCGACCCCCAAGCAGAATGTCACCAAAGGAGACGGAGGAGTTGAAGAAGCAATTGGTAGAATTAGAAGGAAAGAACTTTATAAGGCTAAGTAGTTCACCTTAGGGAGCAGCAGCTTTGTTCGTAAAGAAGTCTGATGGGTCTTTAAAGCTATGCATAGACTATTGAAAGCTAAATGAAATGACGGTGAAGAATAGATATCTTTTGTCGAAAATTGATGATCTATTTGATCGGTTGGGTGGAGCTAAGGTGTTTCACAGTTGGACTTGGCTACATAATTCCATTAATTGAGAGTTGTGGGGAAAACCATTCCTTTGACTACGTTCAGAATGAGATACGGTTCATATGAGTGGTTTGGTATTCCATTTGAGCCGACCAATGCACCTGCATTCTTTATAGTCATGATGAATAGGATCTTCTAAGATAAGCTGGATAGATATGTATTGGTGTTCATAGATGACATTTTAATGTACTCTAAGGATGAGGAGGAACACGATGTTCACTTAAGGCTTGTGCTGGAGACGTTGAGACAACAAAAGTTAATGGAAAAATTTCTAAGTGTCGTTTTTGGAGGAGGGAAGTTAAATTCCTAGGCCATGTGATTTCGGAAGAAGGGTTAGCTGTAGATACTTTAAAGGTGGAAGCAGTAATGGACGGAAGAGACCTGAGACTGTGACTAAGGTGTGAAGCTTCTTAGGATTTGCTGCATATTACCAGATATTTATGAAAGACTTCTCCCATGTAGCTATACCAATGACAAAGCTGACTACGAATGGTGAGCAGTTTGTTTGGACGAAGGAGTGTGAAAAGGCATTCCAATAATTAAAGTGTAGATTGACAAATGCACATGCATTTGTAATACCTGAGGGGAATGATGGTATGACCGTATACACTAATGCTCTTTATGGGCTTAGGCATAGTACTGATGCAGAAGGGTAGAGTAATTTCTTACGCATCTAGGCAGTTGCGACCCCATGAAGTTTGGTATCCAATGCATGATTTGGATTTAGCAGCAGTTGTCTTCGTGTTGAAGATTTGGAGACATTATCTCTTAAGGGAAAGATTTGAGTTGTATACTGACCACAAGTCATTGAGATATTTGTTCTCTCAGAAGGAGCTGAACATGAGGTAGCAGAGGTTGTTAGAGTTTCTAGCATTGTATTATTTTGGGATTGAGTATACACCAGGAAAAGGCAACAAAGTAGCTGATGCCTTAAGCTGGAAACAACAAAGTTGTGCTTTGGCAATGATTGAGGAATGGACCGTATTAGAAATATTGTCTACGTGTAATGTGCAGTCTAGTGCAGGTTCGAGCAGTGCATCCAGAAGACTATCATGCTTAGAAGTCAAATCTACACTGGTAGAAAGGATAGCTAAACTGCAGAAGGGAGATAAGTTCTGTGTAGATATAGTAAGGAATTTAGACTCAGGAGTCAGAGCGGTAGAGCTGAAGGGATTCAGTGTCGATAAAGAAGGCTAACCGCGGAAGAATGGTAGGTTGTATGTTCTGAGTACTAAAGAACTGCGGAAGGAAGTATTGGACGAATGCCATTGTCCAATGTTTACCATACAACCGTACAAAGATTTACCAAGATATGAAGAGGAGTTTCTTCTGGGAGGGGATGAAGAAGGATGTGGAAGAGTATGTGAGAAGATGCCTTACATGCCAGTAGGTAAAGTCAGAACATCAGAAGCCATGTGATCTCCTGTAGCCTTTAGAGTTTCCAGTGTGGATATGAGATTCAGTATTTATAGACTTCATAGATGGGTTGCCGAGGACAAGGGCAAGGAATGAAGGCATACGGGTCATAACTGACAGGCTAATTAAGTGTGCCCATATCATTCCAATGAAGGCTAAGTGGACTGCATCGAAGTTAGTAGAAATATATGTGAAGATAATAGCGAGACTACATGAGGTTCCTAACACTATTATTAGTGATCGAGATTCGCTATTAACTAGCGCGTTTTGGTGAAGTTTGTAGAAGGTATTGGGTATAGAACTACGCATGAGCACTGCACACCACTTACAAACAGATGGGCAGACCGAGACTGTAACGACCCAGAATTTTGGTTATTTGAAATTGGAATATTAAATTGATTTTGAATATTGAAAAGTTAATTTTATAGATTTAACAGGTTGAATTTCAAATATAATAATTTATTGATAATAAATTATTGGATTTAAATAATTGAAATCATTGAAATAAATTAAATCATGGATTTTAGTTGGATAAAAATGATTTAAAGTTTTATTGAATTTATATTAATAAGAATGAAGATAAACAAAATTTTAAATTGATTTTAAAAATGATTTATTCGATTTTTAAAAATAAGTTTAAATTAACGAGTAAAAATAGCCTTCCGGGGCACAGTCTCAGATTTCGACGAACCAGTTCCATTGAATCCGTAATAGTGAATTATTATCGGATTTCAAATTTCATAGTATTTGGAGTTATCGTTTCGTCGTATGAGATAGAAACGCGTTGAAATCAATATCGAAAATTTAATATAATAATCGGGTTCAAAAAGCTATCTTCTCCATACGATCGAATTAGGTCTTGAAACTTGTTCCATTTCGTTCGGAATAGGGGTATAACATTATGAACGCCTGGCGGAATGCCTCAATTGGGATCTGAAAATTTTAGCTAGATATTTTCGAATTTTAATATATATATATATATATATATATATATATATATGTTGACTTGACCATACCTTCACATCAGCCACCATCCTTTCTCTTCAGCCACCCTACACCTGTAACCTACCGCCTATTTCCCTTTTAAACATGCTACCCCTCTTCTTCGTTTTTAAAAGCACGCAACAGAAAAGAAAAAAAATGAAATGAAGACGAAACTTTAAAAATCAAAATCGAGTAATATACTTCATGAAAAATTCCCAAACAAGTTTTAAAATTCAAGTTACGCGGAGGGCTTCAATTAGATAGGCTATTTGTGGGGTGCGACACGTGTTCGTGGCTCTTCGGTCGAACTGCAGTTTGTAGCTAGGGTTTGATTTTTGTTTCGATTGGTGATTAGTTTGGGAAATTGGACAATGTAGTTGAGTTCGGCGTTGAAAATCGCATCTATGGCCTCGATCTGGTGATGTTCGATGCCTTGGTGGCGATCGCGTCATAGCAGGTGGAAGGGTCGCAGCTGCCGGGTCACGATTGTTGGAACTGGACTAGCCCACAGCGCAAGTTATGGGTGAATTTTAAAATTTTACCCTATTGGATATTTTATTGGGCCTATGAAGTCTAACTGAATTAGAACATTTTTAAATTTCATTTAAATAAAATCATTTATTTTATTTAAATTCAAATATATTAAGATAAGAAATTAATTTTATTTGATTTAGTTTATACATAAATGTTTCATATGCATATATGTGTGAGTGCATGTGTAACATAATAATCCATGAAAGGTATAATATGGCCATATGTAGATGTTGGGATTTACATCGCAATAGACAAATTAGCTCATTTTATATGTCATGTATGTTATCCAAATATGTGCATGTATATGTGTTACAAAATACACACACACCCATGTATTTATAATATATATAATATATGAACATAAAACATTTATATATAGATAAATATATATATATATATAGAAAGAGAGAGAACAATTATTAAAAATTATATATAGATAAATATATATATAGAAAGAGAGAGAATAATTATTAAAAATTATTTATAATTCAAAATTAACTTAGTTTTGCAAACATAATAATTTTAGTATTTTAATTTGTATATATTATGAATAAAATAATGTTTTCATCCATAAATAATTAACATAAAATAATCTATTGATAAAAATTCAAATTTTAAAATTTTCAAAAATCTAGGATCATAAATAGAGCTTAGGAAAAATCTGGAGATTTTTCAAAGTTGAATTATTATTTTTAAAAACAAAAACATTGATTTTGGCAATAATTATTTAATATAAAATAATATATTATTAAAAATTCAAAATTTAAAATTTCAGAAATTCTAGGATCATGAATGAAAGGTTATGAAAAAACTTAAAGAATTTTTCAATTAAATTATCATTTTTAATAAATCATAAACAGTTTTTTCAAAATAATATTAATTATTAAATTAATAAACTTTATTAAAAAATTCCTAAATTTTTTCTATGTGTTTTCGAAATGATATAATATTTGTTGAAAATGTAAAATTGAATTTTTATTGTAATAATTATTTTATACATAATAAACAATTCAAAAATTCAATAAATGTTAATTTAAAAATATGAATATATGTATGATAATTAATTTTCGAATTTTTAAATTCATATTATATATAAATAAGAGTGCTAAAATTTGTAACTCATATATAAATATACATATATATATATACATATATCTTACATATGCATATATGCTATTATGAGAGAGAAATATACATTAATATATATATATATATATATATATATGAATTTATTAATAAATATATATAAAACAATTATTAATGAAAAAAATTGATTTTTTACAGTAAACAAGCAAATAGTATAATAAACAAATTATGCACATAACCAAACTGATTTGTGACAACCACATCTACTTACAAAATCTCACATAACCAAACATATAGTAGCAATATATTTAAACAGATATGAAATTGCTCATTATAGGATCATAGAATATAATTTAATTACTGTAATATGAATTAAAATTACCAATTTAATTGTGCCTTTGAATCCACGTTGAAGTAAGGACTTCCCTTCCTTTTACTGTTCTTGATTCGTCAGATTGCAAGTCCGAAATCACCGACCTCTAACTATCGAATAGTATTATTTTAATTTGAAATATATTTGAGAATTTTGGAGTGGATTAAGAGCTATGTTTTAACCAGTAATGTAGAAGGTAATGGTGGCCAAAAAGGTTAGTAATTATTTTTAGAGATACATACATATATATACATATACATATATATACATACATATATATACATACATACATATATAAAGGGTTGTATTAGAGAGAAACGAGGAAAACCTTTTTACCCATTCTCACTTTATCTCAACCCATTATCTCCAAGCCAATTCCCTATGTTTTAGCCACCCCTAGACCTTCCCAAAACCGAAATTTTGCGGCCCTAATGATAGGCCTTAAACCCATCTAAGCCCAAGCCAAAATACTACGCAATTAAATCTAATTTAATCGCTTGTCGATATTGTATATCGATCGATATATTTATAACTGTTATAAATATATATATAACATTATTTATTTCTCAAATCATATTCAAATTTTATATTTAATATTTCATAAATATTAATTAATTTATAACAATTATAAACTAATTAAATCGTTCGGTCTTAAGGGAATTCATCATTTCGGCTGTGTAACTCTTGGGAGTAAATTTGGTCAGCGATTAACATCAAACTATTTTAATGTTAATGTTCACACGTCACTTAGCAGGTGGTGTGACATTATGGCCAAATTTATCGCTTACTCATTTTCGGTAAAATCCACTTTTAGTTTAATAAGCGTTACCCGGTTACGACATTTGTTTATACCAATTCTCTTCGTCAAAACTATATCACTTTGGATTTATGGAATTTGGTAATGGTCAAAATTCCAACCTCATCCACATTCAACTTTATTGTCTAAATACAAAGTCCTTGGTTCAATAATAACAATTATTATTAACCGAAATGCTCTGGCCAAAGACATTGACTTTGAGTTGACTTGAGTTGACTGTGATACTATCTGCATATAACTGAGGAGATGAATCCTCTCTTGAATAGTGCTTCACTTCCAATACTTCCACTCGACCCAACTATAGCCACTCGATGGACGCCATGCCATGATTTGGCTATAATCAAAGCGGAGCTTTCATATTGAAGATCCACGGTATTCTCAAGTCGACAGAACTGTGTAAATCAGTCACATCGATATTTTCTGTTTTACCTTAGTTATATTAACCAATAGAAAACTATCGAGTGAGCCGTTCCATAGTTATCCAATAACTATTAGTATGTAACCCCTAGGTGCCCGCCAGCAGTCATGAGTAACACACTGCCCAACATTTGGAGAGCGTTACGTACTCCACTCTCAACGGATACATCGATATCCAGTCTCGATGCATCTTGAATAGGAACATTTAAAATGGTATATTTGTTTCGTTGTGATAAATTACTCACTGTTACAACACTTTGTAACTACTACCACAAAATATACCATTTATGGATTTTGCTATGAAATATACTTTTAATTAAGTTAATTAATTAATATAATCACATTATATCAAGTATATAATAGGAAGAAAATACCTTTTATTTCGAACAAGATTGGTCAACGAGTTAGATATATGTACCAAATTACATAATTGCCCCTAGGGCATACCCCTGACTCTATAAATCTCCCACTTGCACTTTGGGTCAATTATGGAATCTAATTCCAACTTCTCTAATCAGTTTTCTCAAAACCAATTAGGTCAGTCCCTTAGTGAATGGGTATGCTATTATGTTTTAATTATCTACTTTGTCGATTAACTCTCTCTAACACTGATAAACTGCCTTTATCATATGGAACGATTCGAAGTATGTCTTCTGACTTCTAGTGAGCTTTAAGTTCTATCATGACCAATTTCAGACATTGTTATCTTATAACAATATTATAGGATTCTCAACATTTGGAATCACCTTTGGCTCAATTATAAAGTTATGCATTTATATCTATATACATTGGTTTATTGTAGCGTTATTCAAGTTAATGTTCTCAACATTCCGTTGAATCGACCACAATCACTTTTATTTTGAAACATTTTCAAATTAAAGATTTTAACTTGAATTTTATCATTGACATGTTATACTCAATATCACTTATAAATGTTTGTGTCCAAACGCTACATCATAACGAGTTTGTTGTTTCTATAAACAATTCTCCAGTATTTCATAAATACGCGAGAACACCTCAAACAACCATTTAGCGATATCAATTTGGATTTTATATTTGCTCCATGTATCAAATACATAAACAAAACACAATATCATACACAACATAACCTGTATGATAATTCCTATTGCTAATGCATAAGGATCCAACTTACATGTTCTCCTTTTAATATGGTGCTCTTGTATATCATTTTGGGACAATCCCTATATCTTTTATACTCACCATAAAAGACATCATTTACAATCCAAAATAGAGTATTAAAACAACTAAAGTTGATTTTAATACAAGCATATTGTTAAAATCAACAACGTGTTGTTTACTTATAGTTTAGAAATATCAATGTACCTTTTAACATTCTTTCTTATGAACACACGCTTCCTCTGCACTTTGATTGAAAATCAAACTATTTGATATTTCTATCAAAATACTTATCAATCTTGTGCTTATAAAATGATACATTTGTATCATTTCTTGGATCATATCCAAAGACTCACAAACCCAATATCGCTCCCACTGACTTCGAGACATTTTCGGTTAATATGTGTAAATGGCTTACTCTAAATCATTATTTAGAATTTTCCATTTCAATACATAAGTACCAAACACTAAGTCTTATCGAGCGATAATTTTATGAGTAAATCTGAACTAACTTGAGCATGTTGAATACCGAATCTGTTATGCTAATTTCAACAATTGAAATTTGTGATATTATTCTTATCAACATTGCTTATTTAATTCCAACCACATTAGTATTTCCAATAAAGACACAATCTTGGCTGATGGATCACATCTCTTTGGTTACGACCACCAAAATCATATTTTGATAGCGTAATTGGAATTCTTTCATATTTGCGCATCATACCATATAGAGTCAAAAATCTTAATGGTTTAATTGAACAACCGAGGGTTATGTATATTTTCGACATTAATAAGAAACTCATAGTTTCTCTTCGCTGTACGAGAATACTTATTAGACATTCTAATGCTATGTGTTCATTTAGGTTAGTTAATTTCACTTCATCTCATATAATCAGTTCTATCTATGGATCGGACCTAATTCCATTTAACTACCAAATATTTCTCAAAGAAATTCCTTCACAATGAAGTTGATATATCTTAAAACAATAATTGTTTCTTAGTGCAAATAGAATAGGGATTCATAAACACTTTATGAACCTTTTTATTTATAAAACTGATTTTAGTTTACAAAAATTATGTTCAAAACATAAATATGTCATTTGATGATAAACCTTTCCAAAAAATGTTTTATAGATTCATACAAGATCCCTCATGAACAATAATTACGTGCAATCTTTCGACTCGCACAACCTGCCAACTCTTTGGCCTAGGATATGTTGGGATTTCTTACAAACCCTTATCTTGTAAGATTTTGTAAACTGTTGTTTAGATGAAATAATATTAACCTTGTTTACTAATCTTAATTACATGACCTTATAGAAAGAAACTAACTCAACTTCACTCATAATTAATTGTAAATTGTCCAAAAATGTCTGATTACTCCTTATCGATGCATCATTATGTATCACAGGAGGAGTGATTTTGAGATTGAATCTATATTCATTTTTAGGTACATTTGGAACTCTTTCCAATATACTCACTTATTCGACCAAATCAAATCATTTTATTCTATTGCATGTTATTTTATTTACTTTTCTTTTATATTCTATGATTTTATCATAAACTTACTACATGTGTATCTAATAGACATGTTCATGTTGGTAATAAATCATCGATGAATATAACAAAGTATGTGGAGCCCTTTTGGTATTAATAGACTTGTGATTGCATACATCAATATGTATTAATTCAAAGAGTTCATCAACTGTTATGATGCTCCCACTAAATGGGTGCATAGCCATTAATTATTTGAGATATAATTAACTTGTATCATATGATTCATAATCATTTAGTAAAATTATTTCTCAAAACTTCGGCTTAGTCTATAATTCCAAAACAACTGTAAATAATATTAGATACATATGTATTTTTGTTGCATCACTTTTACTATGAAAACAAATTCCATAATATAGTTCTATTTCATAATGAATATTCATAATACTCATATTAAAATATAGTTATATCTATTTTTCAGTCAATACCCAAAAATAAACATTATTTCACAAATAATGTTCGGTACATTTTATGAAAACAATTTTTGTAATTTGATCCAATCATTAGGTGCTATATGGCATGCTCCTACTATTTCCGCCATTACTATAATAGCGTACTAAATTTAGAGGTCCACCATTCACTTAATATTGTTTACTTATTTCATATGCTGCAACTAGTTTACAGAGGAGAGTTCTTTGATCAAATATCTTGAACTCAAAGAAATAAATGTTATAGAAAACAATTTTCTATATGAAAATAAATTTCGGAATAAAAATCATATTTCATATTCCAATATTAAGTATTAGTTATTATTACAATTCTTGTTTCCAATGTTTCTCTATGAAGCAGAAGTGACTATTCATTCACTTCATTCCAACTTTACCTTAAATTACATATATTCTTATACATTCGTTTTTCTTTCAAATGGTCAAACTATTTAAAAGAAAACCTTACTACAATATCATAACAAACCTTTTACAGAAGCACATTCGATTATTCTTAACATCTAGGATACCAAATATGTTGCACTTTATATAAACCAATCAAGATGACATTTCAACGATCGAGTTCTTAGATGTATCTCGTAGTTTATGGTCTTGTGTTACATTAACACAATATGATCCTTTTGAAATCATTCAAGTTGAATACATGATCTTAAAATACTATTTATTGGCTTACTTCGAATGAATTATCTTCATCGAAATATTGTACCCCAAAAACTATGACTGTTCACCATATAACATTTATATGTGAAAGTACATGGATCAAATACCCATAGTCTTGAATTGCATTTAGAGTTCAAAAACTCATAAAATGCAATACATGGTCTAAACCAAATAAACATATAAGTGACCAACTTACGAATGTAATAAGTAGTTGAAATTGGGCACTTGCATGGGTATAGAAACATTACATAAAATGCAATTAGAATTATTAGTAAATATATATTATATTTCTATTTGTCAACTTTCAATTCAGTTTGTTTATATATATTAATTGACAAACGTTTTATCAACCATATTAAATGCATAAATTTATCATTTTAGATAATCCTAACATTATATAGCATATGTTCTTACAATATTAAAAAGGTTCAATGTTACCATTTCATTTTTCTAATAAGGTTCCCACTAGTCTTTATATTTCTCCAAACCCTAAGATGAAACATAGAAGTCTTACAACTTCACTAGTGGGTGTTAGGACTCGTTTGTTTTAGTATTCTGACCTTGAATTTGCTCAACAAATCATAGCCCCACAAACGATGGATAACTCCTTATCGGTTGTATCATATACAACTCCTAACCCATTTTCCTTGTTCTAATCTCATTTCGACCTTGAGTTTTCTCAACAAATCGAAAGAGATTATTCACTCATACCTACCATATCGTGATAACCTAAGTATAGTATATGTACCTTGAGTTTGCTGAACAAATACATATAGTTATCTTACCTCATCTATTCAATATATTAATAATACTACGCATAACATCCCTAGCTTGAGTTTGCTCAACAACTAAGGAGTATGTAAGTAATTTATTAATATATATATGGTAGAGGACAACATTATATTGAAGATTCATAATCTTCAATATATATATTGAGTGATATCGACTTATAGAATAATATATTTCTTATGGAATACCCCAGCGATTCAAGTGTCAGATAAATCAGAAATCACGGTATATGTACATTTACATATTTATTTATTTATCAAGTCTGTTTGGGTTTCTTTAATGTTTCACATTTAGTTTATATACATATCATATAAGTTTTATTGTTATATAACTTTTATATTTCATATTACTTATATGATAGTCTTACGTATAATATATCATTAATTAATCTTATCTAATTAATTTTAATCAATTAACTCTTTAATTAATTTTAAATTAGTATTCCAATATAACTTTTATATTGGACATATCTACTATAACATTTATAGTGTATATTATAACCTTTATAGTGTAAAACACATATATCATATATATGTGTATTTTATTTAATTAATTAACCTTTAATTAATTTATTCAATTAAACAATTTTTATTAAAATTTATTAGTTTCAAATTTTATCTTGTATACATACACGTATACTTATGTTATTTTAAACATTTTAAAATAACATAACATATATCAACATATGTAATACATGCATATATGCATTAATTAATTAACATATTTAATTAATTTATTTTATTAATCTTATTAATAAATTTAATATTTGAAATTATTATATAAATATTTTCAAACATTTTGAAAATATCATTATCCTTTAAAACATTTTGAAAACTTATGTATTATTATAATTTTTATAATAAACATGTTTTATTTTAAATTTAACTATTAAATTTATAATCTTTAACATTGATTTTCAAACCGATTTTGAAAATTAGGCCAAGGCCCAAATTAAGTTGGGCCTTTTCTATTAGGAACAACCTTTGGGTTCACTTCACCTTTCTCGCCAGGCCGGTAACCAGGTAGGACTGGGTACTTGATTACCCAATTTCAATCCTAGACATTACCTTTCTAGACACCAAACTAAATGGGCAAACTTAATTAGTTAGCCCTAATATGATTAATTTACACCGCATAGGCTATTGGGCTCTGATACCATTATTGGAACTGGACTAGCCCGCAGCGGAAGTTATGGGTGAATTTCAAAATTTTACACTATTGGATCTTTTATTGGGCCTATGAAGTCTAACTGAATTAGAACATTTCTAAATTTCATTTAAATAAAATCATTTATTTTATTTAAATTCAAATATATTAAGATATGAAATTAATTTTATATGATTTAGTTTATACATAAATGTATCATATACATATATGTGTGAGTGCATGTGTAACATAATAATCCGTGAAAGGTATAATATGCCCATATGTAGATGTTGGGATTTACATTGCAACAAACATATTAGCTCATTTTATATGTCATGTATGTTGTCCAAATATGTGCATGTATATGTTACAAAAAAAACACGCACACACACACACATGTATGTATAAATATATTATATATAATATATGAACATAAAACATCTATATATAGATGAATATATATATAGAAAGAGTGAGAACAATTATTAAAAATTATTTATAATTCAAAATTAACTTAGTTTTGCAGACATAATAATTTTAGTATTTTAATTTGTATATATTATGAATAAAATAATGTTTTCATCCACAAATAATTAACATAAAATAATCTGTCGATGAAAATTCAAATTTTACAATTTTCAAACATCTAAAATCATAAAATAGAGCTTAGAAAAATCTGGAGATTTTTCTAAGTTGAATTATTATTTTTAAAAACAAATACATTGATTTCGGCAATAATTATTTAATATAAAATAATATATTATTAAAAATTCAAATTTAAAATTTCAGAAATTCTAGGATCATGAATGAAAGGTTATGGAAAATTTTGAAGAATTTTTCTATTAAATTATTATTTTTAATTAATCATAAATAGTTTTTCTGAAATAATATTAATTATTAAAAATAATAAACTTTATTGAAAAATTCCTAAATTTTTTCTATGTGTTTCCAAAATGATATAATACTTTTTAAAAATATAATATTGAATTTTTAATGTAATATTTATTTTATATATAATAAACAATTCAAAAATTCAATAAATGTTGATTTAAAAATATGAATATATGAATGATAATTAATTTTCGAATTTGTAAATTCATATTATATATAAATAAGTGTACTTAAATTTTAAATCATATATATATATATGATATATGCATATATGCTATTATTAGAGAGAGAGATATATATATATAAACTTATTAATGACAAAAAATTAATTTTGTATAGTAAACAACATTTGTCTATATATAAATCAAATAGTATAATAAACAAACTATGCACATAACCAAGCTGATTTGTGACAACCACATCTACTTACAAAATCTCACCAAACTAAACATATAATAGCAATATATTTAAACATATATGAAGTTTCTCATTATAGGATCATAGAATATAATTTAATTACTATAATATGAATTAAAATTACCAATTTAATGATGCCTTTGAATCCACATTGAAGCAATGACTTCCCTTCCTTTTACTGTTCTTGATTCGTAAGATTGCAAGTCTGGAATCACCGACCTCTAACTATCGAATAGTATTATTTTAATCTGAAATATATTTGAGAATTTTGGAGTGGATTGAGAGCTATGTTTTAAACAGCAATGTAGAAGGTAATGGCGGCCAAAAAGGTTAGTAATTGTTTTTAGAGATACATACATACATACATACATACATACATACATACATATACACATATAAACATACATATATATATACATACATATATATATATATAGGGTTGTATTAGATAGAAACGAGGAAAACCATTTTACCCATTCTCACTTTATCTTGACCCAATATCTCCAAGCCAATTCCCTATGTTTTTGCCACCCCTAGACCTTCCCAAAACCGGAATTTTACAGCCCTAATGATGGGCCTTAAACCCATCTAAGCCCAAGCCAAAATACTATACAATTAAATCTAATTTAATCGCTTGTCGATATTGTATATCGATCGATATATTTATAACTGTTATAAATATATATATAACATTATTTATTTCTCAAATCATATTCAAATTTTATAATTAATATTTCATAAATATTAATTAATTCATAACAATTATAAACTAATTAAATCATTCGGTCTTAAGGGAATTCATCATTTCGGCTGTGTAACTCTTGGGTGTAAATTTGGTCAGCGATTAACATCGAACTATTCTAATATTAACGTTCACATGTCACTTAGCTGGTGGTTTGACATTATGGCCAAATTAATCGCTTACTCATTTTTGGTAAAATCCAATTTTAGTTTAATAAGCGTTACCCGGTTGTGACATTTGTTTACACCAATTCTCTTCATCAAAACTATTTCACTTTGGACTTATGGAATTTGGTAATGATCAAAATTTCAACCTCATCCACATTCAACTTTATAGTCTAAATACAAAGTCCTTGGTTCAATAATAACAATTATTTAACTGAAATGCTCTAGCTAAAGACTTTGACTTTGAGTTGACATGAGTTGACTGTGATACTAACCGCATATAACTTAGGAGACGGATCCTCTCTTGAATAGTGCTTCACTTCAAATACTTCCACTCGACCCAACTATAGTCACTCGTTGGACGTCATGCCATGATTTGGCTATAATCAAAGCGGAGCATTCGTATTGAAGATCCACAGTATTCTCAAGTCGAGAGAACTATGTAAATCAGTCACATCAATATTTTCTGTTTGACCTTAGTTATATTAACCAACAGAAAACTATCGAGTGGGTCGTTCCATAGTTATCCAATAACTATTAGTACGTAACCCCTAGGTGCCCCCAGTAGTCATGAGTAATATACTGCCCACATTTGGAGAGAGTTACGTACTCTAGTCTCAACGGATACATCGATATCCAGTCTCGATGCATCTTGACTAGGAACATTTAAAATGGTATATTTGTTTCGTTGTGATAAATTACTCATGGTTACAACACTCTGTAACTACTATCACAAAATATACCGTTTATGGATTTTTCTATTAAATATACTTTTAATTAAGTTAATTAATTAATATAATCACATTATATAAGTATATAATAGGAAGAAAATACCTTTTATTTCGAACAAGATTAGTTAATGAGTTAGATATATGTAACAAATTACATAATTTCCCCTAGGGCATACGTCTAACTCTATCAGCGATGGGGTAGGGGGGTTTCGAGTGGCAAGTTTGGGTCGAGTAGGTGTGTTTTGTCGAGAGGGGGACGATGGCGTGGTCAAAATTCAATATAGATAAGTGATGCTCCGTGTCATCGTTGAACGTGCACGGTTGTTTGAGTTCGTGTGTGCACAGTGGGGATATAATGGAGGAAGAAGGGGAGAAGAGTTGTTGGGCCGGGCTTCTATTTTGGTGTTGGGTAATAAATTTAAATAAATCAAGTTATATAAATTGTTTTATAAAAATCCAAATTCTTATAAATTGCATAACTCGTTCGTTTTAGGTCGAAATCCAATCAGTCGCTTTGGGTCCGTATTAATGAGGTCTTTGCTATGGAATCAGTTTGGTTGAATTTGGAGCTTCTAGAATTTTCAGTTAAATTCGAACGCAATCGAATTTAATCAGAATCAGAACGTGAAAGCGACAACAAAAATAAAAGGTTAGTGTTTTTAACGCTCACGATGTACTATAATATTTTTATGTTCGTTAAAATTGAATCGTGAAGTTATCAAATTTAATTGACTGTTATTTGAAAATAAAATTGACATATGGATTGACTGTAGGTATTAAAATTGACAGTAAAATTTGAAACTAGAATTTAATTGCCAGTAAATTACCTGATATTGATAACTATGAAATTGTTGTGAATTATTGGCTGATTTGGATGTTGATGGATGCCAATTGACTGATATTTGGATGATTGGATTTTTATTTATTTTTATATATATCATGTTATCACTTGGTAAATTATTTATAGTATATAAAACTGTAAATTGAGTTATTTCGAATAAATTAAGAAATAGGTTGAAATGATATATAACTATGACCCTGTGATTTGGATTGAAATGATATATATCCATCCCTGAAATTAAATGGAAATAATTGATCACTTGGCCATAGGATAGAAAATTATATGCGGACACCAAATTGGTTAAATTAAAGGATTTTTAAATTTTTGATTTGAAATTTATTTAAATGATTTACATTTATAGAAATAAAAATCAAATTTATAGAAAATTGAATTATTTTCGAACGTGAGCCCGAAATGTTAAAATTTAAATTTGTTAATAGAAATGGTTTAAATAATCGAAGTTGAGATTTTGAAGTTATATTTGAAATATGATTTGAATTTCGGAAATTGGGTTGTTTTAAAGGTTTGGACTTTTATTCGAACTTTGAAATATTGCTAAGTAAAAATAACTTAAATCGATATTTCAATAATTGAGCTCGGAATTGAATTATTTTAAAAGATTTGAATCTTAAATTGAGTATTGAAGTTATATTTAATTTAAGAGATTTAAATCAATAGTTTGAAAATCGAACTCGAATTTATATAAATTGAAATGGTTTAAATTTGAGAATTTAATTGAAATTTATTCAAGTTGCAATTGAAACTGAAATTGAATTAATTCGAAATCGAAATCAGATTTATTTGAATTGAAATTGAATCGGTTTGACTTTGAAACTATTTCAAATATATTATTTCAATATAAACTACTTAAAATCTATCTTTTAAATATTCAAATTATTTTGATTTACAAACTATTTTACCTTATAAAACATTTTAAAATATTAAATCATTTTATATCAAACTATTTTAATTATTTAAACTATTCTTAAACAATTTAAATTTTCAAACTATTTTTCTAAAATTCAAACTGGTCAAAGGCTGGAGGTTTATATTTAAGTCATGGATTTAGACATAAATTGGGTTAAATTGAAGTTATAACCCAAATGGAAATTCGAAGAAATGTTGGATTGGAACTGAAATCGAGATATTAAGACGAATATGATTTTGAATTGAAATAGTATATTTTGAGTAAATATGACGATTTCAAAATGAATTTGATTTTGAAGCGAATATGATATTTTGATATCAAATATGAATTGTTTTTGAAATAAAAAAAGTACCAACCGATGTGTAAAACGACGTTTGGTTGTTAAAGAGACCGGGGCTTCTTACTGGTATACTCTCTATCAATATTGGAACCACTTTAACAACTATGTACGCGGAGGAGACTCCAGAACGAAGTGGTTGGATTTGGCGTCGTTTGCTGGATTTGAAGAAAGGAAATGATGATGGATTGGATTGACACTTGTGTCAATTTGAAATGACTAAAACAGGAGTTGTAACGGCCAATGAGGCTAGCTACCTCTAGCGGACGCACTTCTTTGTATTACCATTATTTACATTGTGATTGATTGGTGCGCACCCTCGGATTTTGGGAGTGTTGGATGCAGTGGGCCATTAGGGTTACCACCAGCCTGGAAGGGTAAACTGGTAGTATCCTACCTTGGACATTGCCTCACGTGCCTTGTCATACTTTTATCCCTATATGAGACCCCTACGATTTTTGTTTAGTGTTGTCGTATCACAGCGCATCCCTATCCACCGACGGTTTACTGGTGTTTTATATGCAAATTGTATGACAATGCTTAAAAACGCGTTAAGTGGGATCAATGTAAAGCCTTAACGCTGTGAAAAATATTTATTTTAATGATTAGACATTATATATGTAGCGTATTCTACTACATATAAATATTTTGGCGGATCCTTAAGAGATGGAAATTCCTGTAACATCTCTTGAGTTAGTGCACGCACGTTATACACTAGATAGGAGATGTGAAATCCCATAAACATCTCTGATGCTATTACACTCATCTTATGCGATATCGATTTGACTCATATAAGAATATTTTAGTCTTGACTCGAGTGTTTTGTCTTTTCATTACACTCGGAACAGCCCTGAGTTTTTAGCTTATCGAAGATTTTTCCCTGGAGGACGAAGACGAAGATTTGGTATATTATTATTACTAATATTATTCCCAGCATCATGTTGTTATGCTATATTATATTTGTTTCTGTTGAATATATATGGCTCTGATAAATGTTGTATAAATTATAATCAAGTGTGTAGTAAACAGCTTCATGAACCGTTTATTTGATTATTATATTTTTTCATTCCACTGCGAGATTCTGTGTTTGTTTCCTCTTCTTTTCTTAGTTTTCTTAATTAACCCCATTGATTAACTATGTTCCGCATTTGTAACATCCCGAAAATTTTCGACTTTCGAAAATTCAACATCGATACTCACTTTATCGACTGCTGAGCCATCGAATGCCGGAAACCCGAAAAGTTATGGTTTTAAGAAAAAGAAAAAAAGTAGAAGAAGAAGATAGAAGAAAAAGAAAGAAAAACAACAACAGAACAAGAGCAGAAACAGAAAACAATATCAGAATCTTACACATCGCAGCGGAACAATATATAATAGATAAATCAGTAATCTTTAAAACAAAGAACTATATCATTTTATACATACATCAATCATCAGAGTCAATATACAACAATGGACAGTTATATAAACTTGTCCTCATATAGAATACACAGCGGAATAAATACTATCAGATACAAATACTACGTCTCGAACTCCAGCTTATCTCCAAAGCTCCAGAATATCCAGAATATCCTGATAATATAACTCTAGACTGCCCGTGTGGAAAATTTGTGGGCACCCAGAGTTTAGAAGGGAAACAATAAACTCCGAGTCAGTCATGGTGACTGGTGTGAGATCGTAAAACAGTTATTCTTTAAAATAAACAACAGGAAAATTTTAAATTCAATTCGAAATGCTTTTGGAAAATGAAACTACCATAAGACCTCCCACCACACACACAATGCAAACGCAGAATTGGAGGAGATTTCTTCTTATGATAGTCAAAGATGCTTACTACGCAAAATCAAATTCTTTTTGATATTATTATTAGTGCATAGTGTAGAAATCATTTCGAAAGTATAATATTAATCTTAGCCAGCATAGACATTTCGAACTATGCCTACTATAGCTACCATCCAAACAGTGGGGCGCCACCATAAGTGAATGATAGGTTCTACAACTAAAACCGTACAAGTCACGTATTGTTTCTTTGGATTTCCAACAAATGGTCAGGCTAAGGAACTTCCTATCCACGATGGGTACGTCCCTGGAATAGACGACCCGAGAACCTAACCGGATCTCTGCCAACACAAGGCCGGGTTACCTCTGCAAAAATAGGTAACTACTGACACGCGTATGCCATCCCCCGATCGTCACCGATCTTCCCGAGGATCCCCGATTTCCAACAAACCACAAAGTAATAATAACTGTGCAGCAACCACAGAGGTTAAGTATCTGGGCTCCATACCATGATACCACCTTTATCCAGAAGGAATGACATACACTAAGGGGCGCTACTCCCTAGAACCTTGCCGCATCCTTCCTGTTTCGACCATTTCCGGGGTGTGAGGCTCGACGAAGTCTCGTCCACAAAGCTACGCTTTCTCAAAAAGCCCTGCTTCGGGTCAAACAAAATGATCAACCTATGATCACAAAGATATAAGATCAAACAAATGATCATATCACAAATGATCAAACACTGATCATTTCATAGCAACACTCAGTATGCCACGTTACCAAATTGGGATATATCGCTGATAAATTTCAACTACATAACCTCTGAGCTCGTACGTCTCAGAGAAGGGTGTTAAGCTAAGAGAATAAATTCTCCGCCACCAACAGAAATGTATTTGAAAGAAATCAGCTTTATATCTCAAATTGTAACGTCAGACACACAATCCATATAAGTCTGTTCCGGGATCGAACAGAACCGAAGGCACTTCTCACGAAGCCCTTGCATTTCCGGATAAATTTCTAATCACGTCAGGACTTCCCGTCACTAAGGGTGATAAAACCTCTAAATCGAAGATCAGTCGATGTAGAGTAACTCGACGGTAATCCTTCCGTTTTCAAAAATATCCGGTCTTCAACGCCGGTCTTCGAATGCAATTCATAACGACGTATCACATATTCGGAATGGGTTATACGACCCCATGGTCCTTTCCCGGTTAACCCGAATAGTGAGTGCTTATTTAAAAATAAGTGTGGCATTCAAATTCATTCAATTCACAACAAATACCTATCTAAAGGTAATTATTGATAGTCGGTTATTTAACTATCAATAAAAATGCGCAACATCATCAGATTCCAAATAATTTTCCAAATTATTTCATCTTCAAAAATATCTTTACTAGATATAAAATTTCCACACTTAAAAAATAAATCAACGTTTATTTTTCTAAACAGTTTCCCTTTCCTTTATAAATTCCATAGAGAATTTATATCTTTCAAAATATCTACTGATATACGATTTTCAAATCGTTTTCAATATTCGATTTCGATTTATCTTTAAGAAGATAAATCTCAAAAACGTTCATTTCATATTGGAAAACATTCCATACTTATTTAAAAATAAGTAATTCACAAATCATTTATTTTCAACACTTATAAAATATTCGATATACTTAAATCAAATTAAGTATATATTCATTCTTTAAGGAAATCATAAATTTCAACATCTATTTGAGTCAAAACGAATGTTGCGTAAAACATCGTTACGACGACTCGAAATCACTAGTATAGGGATTCGGATTTAGATAGATACATAAATCCCAATACTACATCAAAACATTTCCTTTCGGAAATCATTTACTATAACAATAGGTGTTATAGTCCACCATTTCCTTAAATTTCTCGAAAACGTCTATTTCAACAAGAACTGCGGAAATCTCTGCTTTCGATTTATAATACATTTTTAAGACATCTTTAAAATGTTTAACTTCATTTTTCAATATCACTTTCCCAAAACAGTATCCATTTTACTTAACAATATATTCACTGTCCAAAATCGTGAATATACTTCACTAACCTCATTTCAATATTTTCTACCCATTTTTATTTCAATAAATATCCACTATCCAAAATCGCGGACATATCTCCTTTATTAAACTTCTATGTTTAACCTATCAATTTCAATTGGTTTTGGATTTATAAAACAATGTTTATAAATTTCACCTTTTATATTTTATAACAACTTCGATTTGTACATCTCCTTTATTAACAAATTCGATCAATATTGCTTTTGTAGGCAAAAATCCAATTTATAAGTTAATTCCTTATAAATCTTCTATTCTACAATTTTATTCATTTTAACTTCACAATTTATACATCTATAAATTTCATATCTTCAAATTTTAAAATTCTATAAGATTCATATCTTCACTTATAAAAACTTGTTTTAAAATTCCAAAAATTTTAATTGATAAATATATCAATTTTTCTGTACATCTTTTATAATACTTTAAAAATCTCAATTTAACCCATTTTACAATTAAATCAACTTTCATTTCAAAAATCACACTTTGGTTATATTTCACCAAAAATCTTAACTCTTATAACTTTAAAATTCTAGACGTTTATTTTTCTGAAATAAATCAATTCAAAAATTCGATAAACGTCTATTTTTCAAAAATCACTTAAAAATCTTTTTAAAATAAAAGTCGTTATTTTTACATTTCAAAACTGAATCCGATGATGCAACGCATCAATTAGTCCATCACAACAGTCAATATCATATATCAATATGATAACAGAATATATCAAAATATCTGTGAATAATCAATACGGTGAGGAATCCAGTTGGATCCCTCCAACCTGTTTCCCTGCATCCAAAAACGTCAGCACAATACCAATTCCGCTCCAGTACGGAATTATCGCGGTATATGGGTTTTTATAAATCCGCTTACTAACGGCGCAATAGGGTCTCATCCGCTATACGAGGCGGGAAATCATCAATCCAATATATACATATGCCAATATGTATATATTGCTATATATATAGATATATCCTATCATATCTAATAGCACATTCAAACAACGATCAAATCGATAACTGCAATCCAAATATAAATCTGAGTGAGGAGATCTCACCTTAGCTTTAAATTTTGCCATCCATTTCCATTTTGATCATTTCTTGATTTATAACCTTGTATAAATAATTTATACAATTCATTAATATTCGAATTTAAATCGAACTATTCAATTACTAATTTGAATTTTTAATTACACAATGATTTAATTTTAAACCAATTTAATTATCGATGATTTATTTTAAACAACCAAATATAAATTTAAAATGATCCCTTTTAAAATAAATCTATTTAACTACGATAAAATCCAAAACAAAATTTTCCTTTTTAAATAAATTGATTTAACCAAATTTCTTTTATAAATAACCTCATAACCATTTAAACTTCCCACTTTCCCAAATTTAAACTATACATATATATGTGTATTTACTGTTTACACATATATTACTAAATTCCAATGAAAATAAATTTGCTTCTGACTTATATATATATACTTAGAAATAAACTATATAAATTCAAAGCCCAAATTTTATACCAACTTTCTACAATTTAAATCCCTAAATTCCCTTTTTCTGTTTGCATAAATTTCCACAGTAAACTCTTTATTTATTTTATTTTTTTTCCAAGCTAGAAATAAATAGACGTTTTCTAACCTATGTATGAATATAAACGTGAATTAAATCCAAACAGGTCTGCATACCTCACTCGATCGATCTGGAAACTCAAACTCGAGCCCTCCGTTCTTCGCTGCAGACCGTATGCTCACTTCGACCTCGAATCGCATGCGACGGCAGCGGCACCCCACGACTTCCACGGTGCTAAACCCTACCCAAGAAGACCACCACTACCTTCACGAAATTTGATGTAGTCCCCACGTGAGCACCAGCTCCCTCAACCCACTCGCGATCGAACGCCTCGCCTAGCACTGCCGTGCTCCACCTCGTTCGCGCTTGAATCGCGATGCCAAAAACGAGCCCCCATTTTTTTTTTCGACTTCGAGCCTGCCGCCTCGACACTGAGAGACCTTTTGCCGACTCAATGCCGCCGTGCCCTAAATCGCTACTCCGATTGCGTTCGCCAGAACCCCCACGTCACGCCGCCTCGATTCGCGACCCTTCTTTATCGATCGCGCGCCTCCACGCTCCTCAGAGGAGAAGAACGAGAGGCTTCGCGAAATTATCTGGGACTGGGGATTTTGAAATGGCGGCCATTTGATTTTGAACGAGAGAAGTTCGAACGATTTGATTTATTTCGTTTCGTTCGTTTGAGCTGGGGAGAACAGATAAAGGAAGAGGAGGGAACGAAATAATGTTGTCTTGTACGAGAGGAGGCAACTAGGTCGACGGAAATCAGATAATAGGGTGTGTCGATTTGAGTGTATAAATTTTATATTTAAATTAAATCGGTTAATTATTGTCTAGGCGTCTATATCTTGTACGATCACACGATAGCTCCGAAAGCTACGAGATTTGAAATCCGTCAATAATACAATATTACGGACCCAATGGAACTGGTTTCGTCGAATTCCGAGACTGTTTGAAAAATGACTATTTTTAAATATCGATACGAACGATATAAATTCAAAACCGAATAAAACAGTTTCAAATTCAATTCTGAAAGTTTCTATTATCTTCAGAATTATCAACACGAGTTTTATAAGCTTTCCAAATATTTTTCTAGCTTTAAACTGGAGATTCCAAAATTTTACTCAACATTAAATAGATTAAATTTTATAATTAAATCGTCAAATTCAAATTTATATCGAGGATTCAAATTAAATCATCGTTCAAATATTTAAAATTAATTAAATATTCTCAATTTAATTCGTTCAAAATTCTGGTTCGTTACAAACTTCCCCCCTTAAAAGAATTTCGTCCTCGAAATTACAAGTTAGGAAAAATGTCCTTAACTCGGCTACTATTTTTTTCAACATCTAATAGTTTTATCAAATTTTCCAAAACAAATCTTTCTACTAAAGATTCGCTATCAATTCAACTAATTTTTTCACTTCAATTACAGGTTTCCAACAACATTGTTTACCTCTCAATTCAAATTCGAGTTTAAATTCAAATTTAAACTTCCAAATTTTCTCAAAAATTTTCTAACGCCCTAAATTTTCGAAAAATTTCGTCAGCGTCTCCTTTGCGCGGCTAATACGGCACGACTACAAAACGTCCCTACGGACTCTCAGATTTCAAAAAGAAAAAGAAAAAGCCAAGCGGCTAGAGAGAAATCATCAAAAACTCATATTATAATTCAAATACTTACCTTTTCGAGCAATTCGAATTGTCTTTGAAATCAAATCCAATTCCCTGTATACCTGTATATCTACTAGCCATGATATCTAGTTACACATTCAACTAACATTTTGCAATTTCTATTACAAAATTTTCAGTATATGCTTATATATTTACGGTTGAAGTTACATTCGTTTTTAAACAAAATGAATTCATATCCATTCTAGTTTATACCCAATTCAAATTGATACAGATTCAATTTATTTTAATTCTACTTTATTTGCAATTGATTCCATCCAATTAAATTTGCATTTCATATTTTCATTCGGTTTATTCTATTAACCAAACAACTTTCATTCATAATTGCTCTTTTAGCTTAGTTTCAATTACTAACTCATTACAAATTCCAATTCACTTACAATTTCAAATTTGTCTTCAATTTCATTTACAATTGCAAATTATTCATTCATCCACTAACTCATTCATTTTCAATTTAAATCTCATTTCTATCAAATTACCAAATATTCTATAAGTTATTAACTTATTTACATTCCATTATGAATTTTATCTTTTATTCATCTTTCATTTATAATTATTCAATTCAATTCATTTCTTACAAATTTGAAACGAATTTAAATTTTCAATCTCATTTTATTTAATTGATTCACTTGCAAATTTATTCGTTCATTCACAATTTTCATTTATTTTCATAATTCAGTACTCAATTCCAGAGTTTTTTCAACCTTTTCAAAACCATTTTTAAAACAATTCAAATTACCCTTTTGAATTTCCAAACAAAACCCAAATTTCAAACAACTTTCCATTTAAAATAATTTGGCAGCAATTTCTCTTTTGGAAACCCGAAAATGAACATCAGTAATGCTGCAGTCATTACCGAAGTTATTTTCCAGCGACCGAAAAGAGTCTAGAGCTTTCATCTCTTCAGAATATTTTCCAAAACCTTTGAAATTCATTTTCAAATCAAAAAGAATTTAAACTTTCCAAATCTCCAAAATTTCAAATTCTTTTCAAAACATTTCCAAAAACTTCTCTGGAACTCCGTTTCAAATTATAAGTTACAATTATAACTTACATTCTTAAATTTCATTCGTATATGAATTTTATTTCTTAAATCTTGGAGTTATACTTTCCAGTTCGTATTCAATTTCAAATTTAATGATAACCTTTCAACATTATCACTTTCCTAACATCCATGCAACCATATACTATAGTCATTCATAGAAAAAACATTTCTTTTCTATACAAAAATAGCTTTGGGTAAAATTATTTCATTTACCCTATTTAAAACAATACTGTGCCGAACTGTTCTATTCAAGTGTTTAGAAACCCCTTCGATACAGTTTTGCAAGACTGTGCCGACGAAGGTTCATATACCACTCAATAAACCAATCATCACAATATAAAACAAATTTTATATTCACTAACAAATACGCGCTCGTATCTATTATTACACTCAACTCATTCTAGAGTACTGCTGACTCTATCTCTAATGAGTAACACCCAACAGAGCAGGGTTGTCGCTTAACCATATGCTCTGATACCAAATGTAACATCCCGAAAATTTTCGACTTTCGAAAATTCAACATCGATACTCACTTTATCGACTGCTGAGCCATCGAATGCCGGAAACCCGAAAAGTTATGGTTTTAAGAAAAAGAAAAAAAGTAGAAGAAGAAGATAGAAGAAAAAGAAAGAAAAACAACAACAGAACAAGAGCAGAAACAGAAAACAATATCAGAATCTTACACATCGCAGCGGAACAATATATAATAGATAAATCAGTAATCTTTAAAACAAAGAACTATATCATTTTATACATACATCAATCATCAGAGTCAATATACAACAATGGACAGTTATATAAACTTGTCCTCATATAGAATACACAGCGGAATAAATACTATCAGATACAAATACTACGTCTCGAACTCCAGCTTATCTCCAAAGCTCCAGAATATCCAGAATATCCTGATAATATAACTCTAGACTGCCCGTGTGGAAAATTTGTGGGCACCCAGAGTTTAGAAGGGAAACAATAAACTCCGAGTCAGTCATGGTGACTGGTGTGAGATCGTAAAACAGTTATTCTTTAAAATAAACAACAGGAAAATTTTAAATTCAATTCGAAATGCTTTTGGAAAATGAAACTACCATAAGACCTCCCACCACACACACAATGCAAACGCAGAATTGGAGGAGATTTCTTCTTATGATAGTCAAAGATGCTTACTACGCAAAATCAAATTCTTTTTGATATTATTATTAGTGCATAGTGTAGAAATCATTTCGAAAGTATAATATTAATCTTAGCCAGCATAGACATTTCGAACTATGCCTACTATAGCTACCATCCAAACAGTGGGGCGCCACCATAAGTGAATGATAGGTTCTACAACTAAAACCGTACAAGTCACGTATTGTTTCTTTGGATTTCCAACAAATGGTCAGGCTAAGGAACTTCCTATCCACGATGGGTACGTCCCTGGAATAGACGACCCGAGAACCTAACCGGATCTCTGCCAACACAAGGCCGGGTTACCTCTGCAAAAATAGGTAACTACTGACACGCGTATGCCATCCCCCGATCGTCACCGATCTTCCCGAGGATCCCCGATTTCCAACAAACCACAAAGTAATAATAACTGTGCAGCAACCACAGAGGTTAAGTATCTGGGCTCCATACCATGATACCACCTTTATCCAGAAGGAATGACATACACTAAGG
Organism: Allium fistulosum; assembly: GCA_030737815.1. Taxonomy (NCBI): domain Eukaryota; kingdom Viridiplantae; phylum Streptophyta; class Magnoliopsida; order Asparagales; family Amaryllidaceae; genus Allium; species Allium fistulosum. Next base: position 281,180,207 of record CM060904.1, on the reverse strand, counting down.
GGCGCTACTCCCTAGAACCTTGCCGCATCCTTCCTGTTTCGACCATTTCCGGGGTGTGAGGCTCGACGAAGTCTCGTCCACAAAGCTACGCTTTCTCAAAAAGCCCTGCTTCGGGTCAAACAAAATGATCAACCTATGATCACAAAGATATAAGATCAAACAAATGATCATATCACAAATGATCAAACACTGATCATTTCACAGCAACACTCAGTATGCCACGTTACCAAATTGGGATATATCGCTGATAAATTTCAACTACATAACCTCTGAGCTCGTACGTCTCAGAGAAGGGTGTTAAGCTAAGAGAATAAATTCTCCGCCACCAACAGAAATGTATTTGAAAGAAATCAGCTTTATATCTCAAATTGTAACGTCAGACACACAATCCATATAAGTCTGTTCCGGGATCGAACAGAACCGAAGGCACTTCTCACGAAGCCCTTGCATTTCCGGATAAATTTCTAATCACGTCAGGACTTCGCGTCACTAAGGGTGATAAAACCTCTAAATCGAAGATCAGTCGATGTAGAGTAACTCGACGGTAATCCTTCCGTTTTCAAAAATATCCGGTCTTCAACGCCGGTCTTCGAATGCAATTCATAACGACGTATCACATATTCGGAATGGGTTATACGACCCCATGGTCCTTTCCCGGTTAACCCGAATAGTGAGTGCTTATTTAAAAATAAGTGTGGCATTCAAATTCATTCAATTCACAACAAATACCTATCTAAAGGTAATTATTGATAGTCGGTTATTTAACTATCAATAAAAATGCGCAACATCATCAGATTCCAAATAATTTTCCAAATTATTTCATCTTCAAAAATATCTTTACTAGATATAAAATTTCCACACTTAAAAAATAAATCAACGTTTATTTTTCTAAACAGTTTCCCTTTCCTTTATAAATTCCATAGAGAATTTATATCTTTCAAAATATCTACTGATATACGATTTTCAAATCGTTTTCAATATTCGATTTCGATTTATCTTTAAGAAGATAAATCTCAAAAACGTTCATTTCATATTGGAAAACATTCCATACTTATTTAAAAATAAGTAATTCACAAATCATTTATTTTCAACACTTATAAAATATTCGATATACTTAAATCAAATTAAGTATATATTCATTCTTTAAGGAAATCATAAATTTCAACATCTATTTGAGTCAAAACGAATGTTGCGTAAAACATCGTTACGACGACTCGAAATCACTAGTATAGGGATTCGGATTTAGATAGATACATAAATCCCAATACTACATCAAAACATTTCCTTTCGGAAATCATTTACTATAACAATAGGTGTTATAGTCCACCATTTCCTTAAATTTCTCGAAAACGTCTATTTCAACAAGAACTGCGGAAATCTCTGCTTTCGATTTATAATACATTTTTAAGACATCTTTAAAATGTTTAACTTCATTTTTCAATATCACTTTCCCAAAACAGTATCCATTTTACTTAACAATATATTCACTGTCCAAAATCGTGAATATACTTCACTAACCTCATTTCAATATTTTCTACCCATTTTTATTTCAATAAATATCCACTATCCAAAATCGCGGACATATCTCCTTTATTAAACTTCTATGTTTAACCTATCAATTTCAATTGGTTTTGGATTTATAAAACAATGTTTATAAATTTCACCTTTTATATTTTATAACAACTTCGATTTGTACATCTCCTTTATTAACAAATTCGATCAATATTGCTTTTGTAGGCAAAAATCCAATTTATAAGTTAATTCCTTATAAATCTTCTATTCTACAATTTTATTCATTTTAACTTCACAATTTATACATCTATAAATTTCATATCTTCAAATTTTAAAATTCTATAAGATTCATATCTTCACTTATAAAAACTTGTTTTAAAATTCCAAAAATTTTAATTGATAAATATATCAATTTTTCTGTACATCTTTTATAATACTTTAAAAATCTCAATTTAACCCATTTTACAATTAAATCAACTTTCATTTCAAAAATCACACTTTGGTTATATTTCACCAAAAATCTTAACTCTTATAACTTTAAAATTCTAGACGTTTATTTTTCTGAAATAAATCAATTCAAAAATTCGATAAACGTCTATTTTTCAAAAATCACTTAAAAATCTTTTTAAAATAAAAGTCGTTATTTTTACATTTCAAAACTGAATCCGATGATGCAACGCATCAATTAGTCCATCACAACAGTCAATATCATATATCAATATGATAACAGAATATATCAAAATATCTGTGAATAATCAATACGGTGAGGAATCCAGTTGGATCCCTCCAACCTGTTTCCCTGCATCCAAAAACGTCAGCACAATACCAATTCCGCTCCAGTACGGAATTATCGCGGTATATGGGTTTTTATAAATCCGCTTACTAACGGCGCAATAGGGTCTCATCCGCTATACGAGGCGGGAAATCATCAATCCAATATATACATATGCCAATATGTATATATTGCTATATATATAGATATATCCTATCATATCTAATAGCACATTCAAACAACGATCAAATCGATAACTGCAATCCAAATATAAATCTGAGTGAGGAGATCTCACCTTAGCTTTAAATTTTGCCATCCATTTCCATTTTGATCATTTCTTGATTTATAACCTTGTATAAATAATTTATACAATTCATTAATATTCGAATTTAAATCGAACTATTCAATTACTAATTTGAATTTTTAATTACACAATGATTTAATTTTAAACCAATTTAATTATCGATGATTTATTTTAAACAACCAAATATAAATTTAAAATGATCCCTTTTAAAATAAATCTATTTAACTACGATAAAATCCAAAACAAAATTTTCCTTTTTAAATAAATTGATTTAACCAAATTTCTTTTATAAATAACCTCATAACCATTTAAACTTCCCACTTTCCCAAATTTAAACTATACATATATATGTGTATTTACTGTTTACACATATATTACTAAATTCCAATGAAAATAAATTTGCTTCTGACTTATATATATATACTTAGAAATAAACTATATAAATTCAAAGCCCAAATTTTATACCAACTTTCTACAATTTAAATCCCTAAATTCCCTTTTTCTGTTTGCATAAATTTCCACAGTAAACTCTTTATTTATTTTATTTTTTTTCCAAGCTAGAAATAAATAGACGTTTTCTAACCTATGTATGAATATAAACGTGAATTAAATCCAAACAGGTCTGCATACCTCACTCGATCGATCTGGAAACTCAAACTCGAGCCCTCCGTTCTTCGCTGCAGACCGTATGCTCACTTCGACCTCGAATCGCATGCGACGGCAGCGGCACCCCACGACTTCCACGGTGCTAAACCCTACCCAAGAAGACCACCACTACCTTCACGAAATTTGATGTAGTCCCCACGTGAGCACCAGCTCCCTCAACCCACTCGCGATCGAACGCCTCGCCTAGCACTGCCGTGCTCCACCTCGTTCGCGCTTGAATCGCGATGCCAAAAACGAGCCCCCATTTTTTTTTCGACTTCGAGCCTGCCGCCTCGACACTGAGAGACCTTTTGCCGACTCAATGCCGCCGTGCCCTAAATCGCTACTCCGATTGCGTTCGCCAGAACCCCCACGTCACGCCGCCTCGATTCGCGACCCTTCTTTATCGATCGTGCGCCTCCACGCTCCTCAGAGGAGAAGAACGAGAGGCTTCGCGAAATTATCTGGGACTGGGGATTTTGAAATGGCGGCCATTTGATTTTGAACGAGAGAAGTTCGAACGATTTGATTTATTTCGTTTCGTTCGTTTGAGCTGGGGAGAACAGATAAAGGAAGAGGAGGGAACGAAATAATGTTGTCTTGTACGAGAGGAGGCAACTAGGTCGACGGAAATCAGATAATAGGGTGTGTCGATTTGAGTGTATAAATTTTATATTTAAATTAAATCGGTTAATTATTGTCTCGGCGTCTATATCTTGTACGATCACACGATAGCTCCGAAAGCTACGAGATTTGAAATCCGTCAATAATACAATATTACGGACCCAATGGAACTGGTTTCGTCGAATTCCGAGACTGTTTGAAAAATGACTATTTTTAAATATCGATACGAACGATATAAATTCAAAACCGAATAAAACAGTTTCAAATTCAATTCTGAAAGTTTCTATTATCTTCAGAATTATCAACACGAGTTTTATAAGCTTTCCAAATATTTTTCTAGCTTTAAACTGGAGATTCCAAAATTTTACTCAACATTAAATAGATTAAATTTTATAATTAAATCGTCAAATTCAAATCTATATCGAGGATTCAAATTAAATCATCGTTCAAATATTTAAAATTAATTAAATATTCTCAATTTAATTCGTTCAAAATTCTGGTTCGTTACAGCATTGTTTAAGTCGGACATGTGTGGATTATTTTTGATTTAAACCTTCCGAAATGTGGGTCATTACAGTTGGTATTAGAGCTTTGGTTTAGCGAGAACTTTGGCTTTGTGGGGTTTGACTCATTAGAGATAGGGTCAGTAGCACCCTAGAATGAGTTTGAGTGTATATATATGAGCGCGTATTTGTTAGTGAATATAAAAATTATTTTATATTGTGTTGGTTGATTTGTTGACTGGCTTATGGATTCTGGTCAATATGAGTAATTAACGTTATTGATAGGGATCTCTAAACACTTGAACATAAAAATTCGATATAGTATTGTTTTAAAATTGGGTAAATGAAATAATTTTACCTTGATTATATTTTTTATATAAAGGAATAATTTTCATAAATTAATATGGTATATATAGTGTGTTTGGTTGTTAGGAATGATAATATTGATTATTATCATTAATTGTTTGTTGTGCCTTAATAAAAGATGTTTATTATAACATAAACAATGACAAAACATTTGTGAAATGTTTTAAGGAAGTGAAATTTTGTAAGTATAATTTATAAATGTGATTATAAATTAAAATGGATTTAAATTGAGAAGTTCTGAATCTAAGTTCCGGAAATTTTGAAATATATTCCAAAGTGTTTTGGAAAATTAATAACGATAGAATTATTTTGGAAGTATTTTTGAATAAAAATATTAAGAATAGTTTTAAAAGGAAATAGGAAGCACTGAACTCACTTCGGTTGCTGGAAAATAATTTCGGTGATGACTGCAACATCTTCAATGTTCGTTTTCGAGTTCCCAAAGGAGAAATTGCTACCATTGGAATTGTTGGGTAAAACTGGTTTTGGTTTTGAAATTCAAAAGAATAATTTGATATACCAAGGAATTGTGTGTGTGTGTGTGTATGATTTCAAAAATAGTTTGAAATACTTAGAACAAAGTGTTTAAACTTCGGGATTTTGATTTAAAATGTTTTATGGCATATGAGAATAAGTTTGATAACTTATAAAAATTTGAAAATTAGCAAGTAAAACAATGTTAAATTGTTGGATGTGAATAATAAATTGAACTGTGAAATAAAATTAACTTGAATTAAGTTAAAGTGAAATTGAAAATTTAGCCTAAGTTAGACTAAATAAAGCAATTTTTGGAAATGAAATTTATTGAGATTGAAATAGATTAGCGAATGGACTAATTAAATTAATTAGTTAATTGAATTTGTTTTGGAATATGGATGGATAAAATTGAACGTTGAAATTGGGAAATTAAATTGAATAGAAATGGATATAGACTTAAGTGGTGAAGTGGTAATAAACATAAGAACTTTTGTATTAAATGTTTATAATTGACTTAAGAAAATTTGAGGAGAAATTCTTAAGTGAAATTGGTATTAATGGGATATACTAAGTAAATAATAATTGTGAACAATTGAATATAAATGAAATAAATGTGAATAAAAGGAAGATGGTGTAGCTAAGAATCAATTGAAATTAATACGTAAGTTATACGTATATTATTTTAGTCGCATAACAATTTGATCCAGATTCGATCATAGAAATTTCGAGATAATTTATATCGATCCAAGTTAGGATTTTTCACTCGATTTTCAACGGCAAATCCTGGATATGGATTTCTGGTTGATTCTCGAATTCTCTATCATAGTATATGGTTATGCAAGGAGAATGACGGTTTCTGATCAAGAAACCAGATCTGAGTCCGCACTAGAGAGTCGTGTGAACGATCTTAGTTCGGAACTGAAATTGTGTGATCGAGTGAGCGATCAGATTTAATATTGCGTACGGATGATATATGTACATTGTACTAGCTTGAGTGAAGCAAATATTGTAAATCGAAAATGCAAAATATAAAATAATTTTAAATTATATGATTGAATATCATTGGCAAATAAGATGCAGGTAATTAAAGTCAAGAAAAAATTGGATCGCCGATAAAAAGGTACATGTTTATTTTGTCATTTGATTTGATGGTTTTAAGATTGAGCCACTTGGATTTTGTTTTCTTTTGTTGGTTTGGGGTTCGTAGTGGATTTTGTAGTTGTTCCGATCTAGCCGTGCAAAGGAGACGCTGGCGAAATTTTTCGAAAATTTAAGGAATTAGAAAAGTTTGAAGAAAATTTTAAATAATTAAAATTTGATTTTGGATTATAACATGAAATGATTGAGTAAAGAATATTATTTGGAATCTATGGATGAATTTAGAAATTAGTAAAAGTGATAATGTGGTTTCAACAAATTGATTTTGGGAAGTTATTTCAACTAATTTGTTTTGGGAAAGTTAATAGGTTTTGGGCGTTTTTTCCTATCCTGGCAATTCCGGGGACGAAATTCTTTTAAAGGGGAAGGAATGTAACAACCCAGAATTTTTGTTATTTGAAATTGGAATATTAAATTGATTTTGAACATTGAAAAGTTAATTTTATAGATTTAATAGGTTGAATTTCTAATATAATAATTTATTGATAACAAATTATTGGATTTAAATAATTGAAATCGTTGAAATAAATTAAATCTTGGATTTTAGTTGGATAAAAATGGTTTAAAGGATTATTAAATTTATATTAATAAGAATGAAGATAAACAAAATTTTAAATTGAATTTAAAAATGATTTATTTGATTTTTAAAAATAACTCGTTTAAATTAACGAGTAAAAATAGCCTTCCGGGGCACTATCTCGGATTTCGACGAAACCAGTTCCATTGAATCTGTAATAGTGAATTATTATTGTATTTCAAATTTTATAGTATCTAGAGTTATCATTTGGTCGTACGGGATAGAAACGCGTTGAAATCAATATCGAAAACTTAATATAATAATTGGGTTCAAAAAACTATCTTCTCCATACGATCGAATTAGGTCTTGAAACTTATTCCATTATGTTCAGAATAGCGGTATAACATTATGAACGCCTGGCGGTACGACTCAATTGGGATCCAAAAATTTCAGCTAGATATTTTCAAATTTTAAATAATATGTGTGTGTGTGTGTGTTGACTTGGCCATACCTTCACATCAGCCACCATTCTTTCTCTTCAGCCACCCTACACCTGTAATCTATCGCCTATTTCCCTTTTAAACAAGCTACCCCTCTTCTTCGTTTTTAAAAGCACGCAACAGAAAAGAAAAAAATGAAATGAAGATGAAACTTTAAAAATAAAAATCGAGTAATATACTTCACGAAAAATTCCCAAACAAGTTTTAAAATTCAAGTCACGTAGAGGGCTTAAATCAGATAGGCCATTTGTGTGGTGCAGCATGCGTTCGTGGTTCGCGGCAGCGATAGTCGAACTGCAGTTTGTAGCTAGGGTTCGATTTTTGTTTTGATTGGTGATGAGTTTGAGAAATTGGACAATGTAGTTGAGTTCGGCATTGAAAATCGCATCTACGGCCTCGATCTGGTGATGTTCGATGCCTTGGTGGCGATCGTGTCATGGTAGGGGGAAGGGTCGCAGATGCCAGGTAACGATGAGGTAGGGGGGTTTCGAGTGGCAAGTTTGGGTCGAGCAGATGTGTTTCGTCGAGAGGAGGACGATGGAGTAGTCGAAATTCGATATAGATGAGTGATGCTCCGTGTCATCGTTGAACGGGCATGGTTGTTTGAGTTCGTGTGTGCACAGTGGGGATAGAATGGAGGAAGAAGGGGAAAAGAGTTGTTGGGCCGGGCTTCTATTTTGGTGTTAGGTAATAAATTTAAGTAAATTAAGTTATATAAATTGTATTATAAAAATCCAAATTCTTATAAATTGCGTAACTCGTTCCTTTTAGGTCGAAATCCAATGCGGTCAGTCGCATTGGGTCTGTATTAACGAGATCTTTGCTATGGAATCAGTTTGGTTGAATTTGGAGCTTTTGGAATTTTCAGTTAAATTCGAACGTGTTCGAATTTAATCGGAATCAGATCGCGAAAGCGACAACAAAAATAAAAGGTGAGTGTTTTTAACTCTCACGATGTACTATAATATTTTGATGTTCGTTAAAATTGAATCGTGAAGTTATCAAATTTTATTGACTGTTATTTGAAAAAGAAATTGAAAATGAATTGACTGTAGGTATTAAAATTGACAGTAAAATTTGAAACTAGAATTTAATTGCCAGTAATTACCTGATATTGATAACTATGACCCTGTGATTTGGATTGAAATGATATATATCCATCCCTGAAATTAAATTGAAATAACTGATCACTTGGCCATAGAATAGAAAATTATAAATGGACACCGGATTGGTTAAATCAAAGGATTTTAAAAATTTTGATTTGAAATTTATTTAAATGATTTTGATTTAAAGAAATAAAAAATAAATTTATAGAAAATTGAATTATTTTCGAACGTGAGCCCGAAATGTTGAAATTTAAATTTGTTAACAGAAATGGTTTAAATAATCGAAATTGAGATTTTGAAGTTATATTGAAATATGATTTGAATTTCGGAAATTGGGTTGTTTTAAAGGTTTGGACTTTTATTCAAACTTCGAAATGTTGCTAAGTAAAAGTAATTTAAATCGATATTTCAATAATTGAGCTTGGAATTGAATTATTTTAAAAGATTTGAATCTTAAATTGAGTATTGAAGTTAAATTTAATTTAAGAGATTTAAATCGATATTTTGAAAATCGAACTCGATTTTATATAAATTAAAATGGTTTAAATTTAAGAATTGAATTGAAATTTATTCAAGTTTGAATTGAAATTGAAATCAATTGGAATTGAAAGTGAAATTGAATTAATTCGAAATCGAAATCGGATTTATTTGAATTGAAATTGAATCGGTTTGACTTTGAAACTATTTCAAATATATTATTTCAATATAAACACTTAAAATCTATCTTTTAAATATTTGATTTCCAAACTATTTTACCTTATAAAATATTTTAAAAACTTAAATCATTTTATATCAAACTATTTTAGTTATTTAAACTATTCTTTAATAATTTAAATTTTCAAACTATTTTTCTAAAATTCAAACTGGTTAAAGGCTGGAAGGTTTATTTTTAAATCATGGATTTAAATACGAATTGGGTTAAATTGAAGTTATAACCCAAATGGAAATTCGAAGAAATGTTGGATTGGAACTGAAATCGAGATATTAAGACGAACATGATTTTGAATTGAAATAGTATATTTTGAGTAAATATGATGATTCCGAAATGAATTTGATTTTGAAGCGATATGATATTTTGATATCAAATACGAATTGTTTTCGAAATAAAAAAAGTTTCAACCGGTGTGTAAAATGACGTTTGGTTGTTAAAGAGACCGGGGCCTCTTATTGGCATACTCTCTGTCAATATTGGAACTACTTTAACAACTGTAAATGCAGAGGAGACTCCATAACGAAGTGGTTGGATTTGGTGTCATTTGCTGGATTTGAAGAAAGAGAATGATGATGGATTGGCCTAAAACTTGTCTCAATTTGAAATGACTAAAACAGGAGCCGTATCGGCCAATGAGGCTAGCTACCTCTAGCGGACGCACTTCTTCGTATTACCATCATTTACATTGTGACTGATTGGTTTGCACCCTCGGATTTTGGGAGTGTTGGACGCGGTGGGCCGTTAGGGGTTACCACTAAACGGGAAGGGTAAACTGGTAGTATCCTACCTTGGGCATTGCCTCACATGCCTTGTCATACTTTTATCCGTATACGACACCCCTACGATTTTGGTTTAGTGTTGTCGTATCAAGGCGCAGCCCTATCCACCGACGGTTTACTGGTGTTTTATATGCAAACTTTATGACAATGCTTAAAAACGCGTTAAGGGGGATCAATGTAAAGCCTTAACGCTAAGAAAAATATTTATTTTACTGGTTAGACATTGTATATGTAGCGTATTCTACTACATATATTTTGGTGGATCCTTAAGAGATGGAAAATCTCGTAACATCTCTTGAGTTAGTACGCACATGTTATACACTGGATAGGAGATGTGAAATCTTGTAAACATCTCTGACGCTATTACACTCATGTTGTGCGGTATCGATTTGACTCACATAAGAATATTTTAGTCCTAACTCGAGTGTTTTGTCTTTTCATTACGCTCGGGTCAGCCCTGAGTTTTTAGCTTATCGAAGATTTTTCTCTGGAGGACGAAGACGAAGATTTGGTATATTATTATTACTAATATTATTCCTAGCATCATGTTGTTATGCTATATTATATTTGTTTTTGTTGTATATATATGGCTCTGATAAATGTTGTATAAATTATAATCAAGTGTATAGTAAACAGCTTCATGAACTGTTTATTTGATTATTTTATTTTGTCATTCCGCAGTGAGATTCTGTGTTTGTTTCCTCTTCTTTTCTTATTTTTCTTAATTAACCTCATTGATTTTCTATGTTCTGGATTTGTTTAAGTCGGACATGTGTGGATTATTGTTAATTTAAATCTTCTGAAATGTGGGTCTTATAGAGAGGATCAACAAGGTCCTAGAAAACTTGCTGAGAGCATGCATTTTAAACTTCGATGGATATTGGGAGGATTACTTGCATCTGATAGAGTTGTAACATCCCGCCCCATGACAGACTAAAATTCCGATCCAGAAAAGGCCTATTGAAACTTACGCACATTCCAAAGCCGACTGTTGGTTGGTAAAAAGAAAAACAATACAGAGCTATCTATCTATTCTTTCAGAACTCATGGCGGAAGGAATAAAATATAATAACAATAATAGTACTCATTTATTTCAAATCATTTCAAATGTCATAATACATAACAACAACCATTACAACATTTTGTTCAAACACATTTTTTGGGTACAATGGAAAATACTTGAAAAGATAAATAACAACTTCCATAAACTTCACTCTCTCCATCTTCAAGCATCATCAACTCATTCTCTAACCAATGTTGTAACGAGGAGAGATTCAGAACACAAATTGTCTGGTGAATAAAAACCTCGAGCCATAGTATTTCAGTAGTTGGACAGTATATATTTCATAATAAGAATATGTCTTACATATTTTAAACCATTTAATACTTCGTATAAGGGCGGGCCCTCAAACAACCACTTAATGCCTTCCATTTTTGAAGCAGGTTTCCCAATCCCATAACCCACAACCCATAACCAACATCCTAAATTTCTAACAATGCGAGAGATAGAACCCAGGCCGCTTAATACTTTTATTAGAAAATAGGCAGACTCTAACCATTTAAGACCTCAATTGAGGTAGGCCCCCATGATTTAATACCTATTCCTAAGACAGACTCCATATATGTATCTATCCAGCTAACACTGCATGAAAATCTCTTCGAACACTCAATACTTCCTATTGAAGCAGATCTTTCCAAGCTATCCTTAACCATGCTTAAACCCAATTCCGACCATTTAATACTCTGCTTAGAGAAAAGATGAAGGCCCTCATACAACCACTTAATATCTCAAAACCCCAGAGAAGGTCTTCGTATTATGACCTGTACCCACGGAGACGTCTCACATTAGTCCGACCATCCGTAGAAACTGGTAGCCAGATTAGCTGCGTAGATTTACCCTATAGAATTCGGACTAACCTTGCATCTTCCATATTTACTTATCATAGGCATTGTCCCGATGACTTGGTCATATTTACAACACTCTTAATATATAATAATCGCCTCAACACGTCCATTAATTAGGCTATATAAGGATTCCTTCTTAGTTTGCCTTAAAAAATCAATTACTTTCCTAAGAGGGATTTAATGACACTTATTATCTAATTAACTATGCAATTAATACGTTATAATTGTACGCTATTTACGGTAATTAATATATAAATATATATGCGCTTATTATTTTCTATGCATGCGGAGAGTACACCCTAACTAATGTTAAATGTTAATTCTTTTATTTACAACAATAATACAAGTCCTTTTTCCATATTAGCAATGGTCTCATATTTCCAATATCCATAACAAAGGATTTCAATACCCTTAACAAATGATTCAACATTCATATCCAAAATTGTAATAAATGTACATAATAAAATTTCCAATTCAATCTATCACATCAAATCATGGAATAATCTCAAAATTGAAAATTGCAACTCTAGTTTCAATCTCAATTCAACCCTACTTTTACAAAGAATTTGAACATTTCTCTTTTATTTTCATATGGAATAAATGGTGTAAACTACAAATAAATTCATACATTACACCCTATTCCTTAATTGAAATTTCATAATCAAATTAGAATTAAAGAAGAGTGAAATAGAAATAGAAATCAACAAAAATTGTAAAAACTACATATTCTAACAATTTAACGTAAACAATTGAGAATTCCAACCAGAATCGACAATTCAAATTATAGGAGTTTTATGGGGTTTTATTTTTTTTATTTTCGTAAATCCAAAACCCCTAAGGCATATCCAAATCCATAATATACTAATCAATCACTGAAATAAAAATGCCAAGATTTCCACATACATTTGGTCCTTAGCTTTGCTTCTCTTTGGATTTGAAATGCCTACTATAATCTCCTTCGGATCTCTTCGTATTGATATATACAAAAAGATATTTGTATATATATTAGATTAAGAAAGGTTGGAGGAGACGAAGATTAGAAATTAAATAATAAACAAAGATAGGTATATAGGATTTCTTAACTGAAACCTAATGTAGTTTTCTGAATCTAAGAAGAGATGAATTGACAGATCTTCCCTGATGCTCCCAAAATATTTGTTAATAAAAGTGAGGAGTCTTCGGTCTTATTTATAAAGGTTGAAATGCACCGGAACCATATAATGAAAATAAATTAAAAATAGAAAAATCCGGCATGTTCATTACCTCAAAATCCTAGATGCCACTCCAGGGTAGCGGTCGACCTTCCCATGTGCACCGGTCGACCGCTAGTGGTCCACCAGTTGGGTCGCATGGTTGACTGCTCCTCCTTATTTTGTAGTGTTTAATTTATTTACCATTTCTTAATTAATTTCATTCCTTAATTAATTTTAATGCTAGTTGTTAACATTAACTTTACTTAACCCCCAAGTCTAATCTTAGTTAAATTTTTAAAATTTAAAATTCAAATTTATTTATTTTTCTGAATTTGAATTCGAATTAAAATATTTTAAATCTAAAATCATCAAATGCTCATAACTTCTTCGTTCGAGCTCCTTTTTCAGCATATTATTTATGAAAATTGATCAGAATTTTTCCACGAATGCAACGGTAAAAATTTCATGGCCAAATTTTAACTTTTAAAAAAATAGTTTTACCCCTACTTAATTTAGTTTACTTATTCAATTCTTAATGATTTTACTGGGTGTTACATTCTCCCCCCTTGAAAAGGATTTCATCCCTAGAATCTTTCCAATGGGCGAACAATGTAGAGCGTAATAAAATCCATGTCATACAACCAAGTTATCCACACAACCATCTACTCGACCAAAATTCAATATGATTATGTATTGCAGACATGCTATATATGAGCTCAACCATAGCATGAGTATGTGATCGTGTCATGCAAGTATATATGCAAATACCATAAACATGTATAAAACTTCTATAAGAGTGTAAAGTAATTGTGAAAAAATTGTTGCAATCATCTCCTACCATCCAATCTAGCAACACAATGCAACAAAATTCTAATTTTGTGGGAGAAAAGTTTACTAGAGAAAAGCTTAGGGTAAGTCCTCATGCTTTCTACCAGGCTTTCTCCCCCTTATACTCAGACCAATCTATTTTCTTTATGGCGAAGCTTCCTAGTTCCGTGCTCCATAATGCATGCAATGACACTATTGGCACCATCTCAGTATCCCCTAATTGATTAGCCTCTACCACAATTTATATGCTATAAAGGTATTTTCTCAAATGCAAAACGCGAAAAACATCATGGATTCCAGCCATTTACAGGTTTTCTTACTTTTCCCAATATTGGGAAAGGCCCAATAGGTCTTGTTGCCAACTTTTCCAACTTTCCAAACCTTATGATCTTCACACGCCACCTAACTAACTCTAATTTTCTGAAGTCTCGTAATTCAAATCTGTTATGAGTAGAATTTTGTCAATGGTTTCCCACCAATTTGGCAATTTATATGACCTCTAATAAAGTGCTTCAACTGCGCCACACCAATCGTCTATTGGTGACCACTATTATACGTGAATTCTACTAAGGGAAAGTGTCGCTCCTAATGCCCTCTATAGTCCATGGTGCAAGCTTCCAACAAATCCTCTATGTTTCCATTCACTCCTTCAGTTTGTCCATTGGTCTACAGGTGATAACTAGTGCTAAGATTTAATGAAGTTCCTAAAGCTAACAAATTTCCCAAGGCTGCCATCGAACTCTTCCAAAATTTGCTACCAATTAAGGGGTCCTTATTACTAATGATGCTAACCGAAACACCATGAAGTCAAACAACTTTCTCGGTATGAATCTATGTTTGAGATGCTGCGGTCCTATTGCCCAATTGGAAATAAAGGTATCTCTCACTCCCTCTTTTTATCCTAGTTAATTAGGAAATTCTCCTCTCGTGTCTATATTTTATCTCTTTGTTAAAGGTGACATTCTATGAGCTAAAATTAATTTTTTCCAAATTCTAAAGTTTTGGTATTGAAACATTCATTTACTTTAGGTTGCTAACCTAACTCGTTATTAACTTCCAGTCTTACTTATGGTTTAGCACTAGTTAAGTGTCTTCATAAAATTTCCTTACCTACACTACTTCTCAATATGTACATATTTATCAAGTAGTCTAAGACCATTCATAAAATTAACACAAGAATAAAATCAGGGTATATCTTACACCACATCATTCACTTTTCCAATAAGCAAGGAAGACGATTGGTGATTACAACCCAAAAAACTCTAAAAGAAAATTTTGCTGGAAGCTGCCATTTACTAATAAGTGGTATAAATGGCGTTGAGGTCTTACCACTCCTTACTAAATTAAGATGGATATATCTTAAAATGTCATTTCATTATTACCTATTTTCCTTAATTTTCCTTTCTAGCTTCCAATAAATATGGTCCATCCATTGCTCCAATTAATATGTCCACGATAATTGATTATTACTGTCAAAATTGAACCATCCCCAATTAATCCTTATTTAATCCCTTTAATCTTCTTCAGGTTCTAAAATTTACCCATTACTTAGATCCAAATCTTCAATAAATGCCACATTAAGTTTCCCTAAGTCACCATTTAGTTCCTCTTTCCTCTCATTAATTACATATTTATTGCCCGTTAAATTTGTAGTTAATGTCCATAATCCTAATCCGTTAATTACTAATTAATACGCATATAGTCGTAATTTATGCTATTAATATATATTCTTATCTCCACATTTCTAAACTAGAACGCTTATCTTCACATTTAAATTTATTAGAGCTATCCTAAAAAAGGACCATCGTTACAATCTCCCATAAATTAACCACAAATGAATTTTTTGCTGTGTTTGAATTTACAAAGAATTACTTCTTTCTTTTATTGAAAGAGACAGTGTAAATAAACAAAAATGATATTCACATCCTACACATCCCTTTCCCATTTTGGTGCATCCTCTATTAATTCAAACAATGTGTTTTTATACATATTTTGAAATATGGTAATTTATGGAAATTACATGAAAACTGCTTCAAATAAATTAAAACATAGAAAGTTACATTCTAAGCTATCTACGACAACCTACCTTACAACCCAATTATATATTTGTAATATCTTTACAACTTTACCAACTTCTACCAATAGAGGTTTGGGATGAATTTCAAATTCCCAAATCTGATTGTACACTCTATTCCTATTTTATTCATATCCTACAAATTTTAATCTGTCTAACCTAGGTAGTGATCCCTGTCTACTCCATAAAAATTTGCAGAATTTTAGCAACATGCAAAATAAACTATTTTTATAAACTTAATTCATTAAATTCAAAATCAAATTTATTACTTCATTTCTTGTAAAACTTAAAATTTTACAAATATGAAGTACCAAATTCAAAATCTCCTACTTTGAAAATATAAACTTAGCAACCTTCATCAAGAATTCAAAATTATTTAGTTCCAAGTAGGACTAAAATAATTTCTCATTTTTAAAAATTTCTTCATCTAAGATTTATTCTTTAAAAGTTAAGACTTTTAATTCATAGTATTCAAAAATTGCTTGGTTTTTAAAATGGAACTATGAAATTTTTTTACTTTTCAATGACTTACTATAATAAAAACTTACTGCTTTTGAGAATAGTATCTTTAACACAAAATATTCAAAACTTAACTATCATTCCAGAATAATAGATTAGACATTTATTTTTCCCAGGATTTTTCTAGTTATAAGACGGTTATTTTATATTAAAATATACATCAACGTCTATTGCTTTATTACTCAAAATATACTGTCATTTAACCAAATACTTTTTATAACTTTGTTCAAAAACTCTTAAAATCTTTCATAATCCTTTTTTGTAAGTTCCAATAATATTCTTAGTCAAAAAGTTTTAAACTCGAATAGGAAAAACGTATATATATAAAATTCTCATCTTTACATACATGTTTTTCCATATATACAAAAATATCCAACTCATTTATTAATTATCATCCAAGTCTATTCAATTGTCAAAGATACCTTTTTAAACTTTAAACGATGGAAAAACATAGTAGACAAAGATAACTTCCTTATATTTTCTTCCTATTACTCCTCTCTGCATCCTTTATGATAGGACTAAAATTCTAAGTTTATTACTACTTAAATGAGGAATAACCAGGCAGCCAGATTACCCGTGCAGATTTACCGTATGGAATAAGGACTAACCTTGCGTCTTCCGTATTTACTTATCATAGGCGATGTCTCTATGACTTAGTCATATTTACAGCACTGTTAATATATAATACACGCCTCATCATGTCCATTAATTAGGCTATATAAGAATTCGTTCTTATTTTTCCTTAACAAATCATTTACTTTCCTAATGGGGATTTAATGACACTTATTACCCGATTAACTTCGCAATTAATACCTTATAATCGTATGCTATTTATGGTAATTAATATATAAATAAATATGCATTTATTATTTTTAATGCATGCGGAGATTACGCCCTAACTAACATTAAATGTGACGACTCGCAAATTCGTACTCACTGAAATCGACAATAAACCACACATGCCCAACCTAAAATGCACAGAATGACGGAAAGTCATGAGAAAGAAGAAAGAGGGTGAGAAGAAAGAAAGAAGAGAGAAGAAAAGAAGAGGAGAAGAAGAGAGAAACAGAACTAAAACAATACAGAATCTCACATTACAGCGGAATAACATATAATATAGATGAATAATCTTTACAAAAGAGAAACTGTAATATTCATACATCAATCATAGTACACAAATAAATAATTATCAGCCTGGACAGTTATAACAACCTGTCCTCACAAATGCTGATAATTTACAACAACAATGCAGCGGAAAATAAACAGATACGTGTATACGACATGGAGATCTTCAACTCATCTGCTGAAGCCCCAAAAGCACCAAGTCTGAACCTGTAAATATACTCGGTCTGACCCGAGCATTAAAAGGGAAGAACGCCCAGATTAGTCTGGTAAAACAGCGTGAGAAAAACACATCTCAACTGAATTTATTTTAAATTTTATAAAAGCGTTCTTTTATCAAAACAAAGGTATCTCGTAAGACACCCCCACACATAAACACGGACGGGTTTTTTCCTTGCGAAAACCAAAACATTTCATGTCAAATTCTCTTATATTATAATAGTGTCTATTGCACAAATAATAATTAATCATAGCTGAAATTGTTACATTATTAAATTCCAGCATAATAGGTTTACAAACAAAATGGCAAGCATGTAGTGGATATTGGATTCCATACAAATGACTAGGTAAGGGACTACCTTCCGTACAGTACACCTCTAGAGGGATGCACCTAGGGAGTAGATACTGCCCGCCTAAACCAACACAAGACCGGCATACCCCTTTCTGGATAGTACCGAATATGTCATCACCACGGTGGTTACCGACCTTTAACGGGTACCCGAGTCATACATTCACCACATACTTAAACATGTGTAGAGTAAATCTAGAAGGATGATGACATCTCCTAATGGGAGCGATCCACTTAGTCTTGCTGCTTCTACCCTGTTTTAGTCATTTCCTAGGGTGTGAGGCCAAAAGAGGTATCGAATACCTTTCACATATCACATCATCTTTGAATGCCACATTGCCATTTCCATTGACTACTAATTGCCTTCCACAAAAATACAACCCTTGAGCTTGTACATCTGAAGGAGGGTGTTACGCTAAGAGAAGTTGCCTTCTCCGGCATTACAGATGTATGTTTGTAAAAACCAATGTACGTAATCTCAGAAAATGCACTGTCAGACATCCATCCATACAAGTTGTCCAGGAATAGGACAAACCGAAGGTACTTTCCTACCACAACCTATCGGGAAATCTTTTGGATTAGTAGTGAATAGTCCTTGCATTGGATATTTCATAACGAAGAGACTACTTGTACTATATGTATATTGGGATTTTAACCCCAAATGAATGTAACAACCTGGATTTTTCATCATTTGATTTTGAATATTTAAAAGGTTTAAATATTGGATTCGGAATTTTAATTTAGTCAGTAAGTTTTAAAAACTGGGTTTTCAAGTAATTTCATCAATTTTTGAAATCGTCGATTTAATCAACGCGTTAAAATAGCGATCCGGGACATAGTCTCAGAATTTGACGAAACTAGTTCCATTGGATTCATAATAATGTATTATTATCTAATTTCAAATTTCGTAGCGTTTGGATTTACCGTTTGGTCGTACATGATAGAAACGCACTGAAATTAATATTGAAAATTTAATATTTTAATTGGATTCAAAAAGCTATCTTCTCCATACGATCGAATTAGACTCGGAACTTGTTTCATTATATTCGGAATACGGTATAACATCTGAAACGCCAGACGGCACGCCTCGATAGGAGATCGGAATTTTAATTGCTAGAATGAGATATTTTAGAAAAATAATAAAATATTATAATAGAAAAAGTCAAAAACCCTATACCCAATCTTCTAAAGGATGCCATACTCCTCATTTATAACTCGCATTTTTCCTCCTTCTCTTCTTCGAAAACGAAATCGATAGAGAATAAAAGAAAAAAATAGATAAACTAAAATCGCGAGCTTCGTTCGCGACTGGAAGAAAAGTAGATCATACGCGATGTCGAACGGCAACCTGGAGAAGCACGAAGTCCAACAACACTCATGGTCGTGTGGACCTGGAAGTGATGGCAGCGTTCGAAGTTATGATGGGCGGCGCGGCGGGGGAGAGTGAACACATGGACGGTGGTCCGGTTGTTAGAGGATGCCGCGGCGAGCAGATGAAGTAGCGTTCGTAGCCTAAGAAGTAACTTGTGGATTAGGGTTTTCTACTTGGAGTCGTGCGCGAGTTGATCGAAGGAAGAGCGCTGCAATGTGTGGTGGGGAGAGCAGTCGATGTCGATATCGAACAGCAGCGAATGGAGAGATGAATTAATTTAAGGTAATTTAAATTAGTTTATACAGTTTTAAAATTTTAAATTAATCAATTTTATTATCTCGATGTTAATAAAATTTGTAAATTTGCTTATACGAGGTATAAATCGAACGGAATCTGTGCAAAAAAAATATAAATTTGAGACAGATTGCAAATAAAATCAAGGTGAGAAATTCTCACTCATTTGGATTACCAAATTTAATTTTAAATGGTTAAAATAAACTATTGAATGCCTGGTTGAATTTATAAATTTTATTAGTTGGATGTTATATATATAATAGTATAGATATTAGTAGTTGGATGTATTACCCGCCGTTGGAGCGGGTAAGACCCTATGCACCCCGCATAATAGCAGATGACCCTATATTACTATATTATCCCCCTCGAAGTGGGATTGGTATTTTTTCTATATTGCATTAACATCTGTGGATGCAGGGAAATAGGTTGGAGGGATCCAACTGGATTCCTCAAATACATTTATTGTTTTTCATATATAAAAATATATGATGTGATTGAATGATCTGTTGGATTGATGAGTGATTTAAATTATTAGATGCTATAGTGGCACTAGCCAAAATTTTGGGATTTAAAGTACCATAAACATTATTTCTGAATTTTAAGGAAATAAAAGAAGATGTTGGATATTAAAAATAGTTTTGGAAAAATAAATGGAATTCATAAAGAAATGGGATTATTTAAAAAGGGATTAATAGGATAAACAATAAATTTGATTTTTGGTTATACTTAACTATTCATAAATTTGTTTAAGTAGAGGTTTTTAAAATAATTTATATAATAGATTTTTTTATCTCGAAAAATATTAAAAGGAGTTGAAATTGATATTAAAAATTATATTGGCGGAATAAATGGAATTTATAAGGAAATGGATTTATAAAATGAAATTTTATAAATAAGATTTGTTAGTATAAACAAGTAAAACCCAAAGGAGTTATAGAAATTTATAAACAGTGTTTATAAATAAGGTAAATGATATCAGATGATAATTTGGAAATATAAATTCATAGGGTGAATTTATATTAGAATATGGAAACATGGTTGAGAAAAATAGTGGATACTATTTTTGAAAAGTGGAAATGGTTAAGAGAATCGGAATGAAATCGATGGGTTGTGAATCAAGAGAAGTTTATAAATTGAATTGGTTATTGGGATTTTGAAAATATATTTTTATTTTAAAAAGTTAAGTTCTTTTTAAAAAAGGAAGTTTTATTTATCAAACTGAATAATTTTGAACTAGTAGAATTGAAGTACATCGAATAGTGAAATTTTCAAAAACTTAATATTTATTTTAATAAATTCTAATTTTTGAGTTAGCTTTGAAAATTGATTCGTTTATCTAAAAATGAGTTATTGATGTTTATAAAAAGCGTTTCGATATTTTAAATAATTTCTTGAACATGTTTTAAAAATAAATTTATTATTCTTTTAAATACTTATTTTTATATATATGTATATACAGAGTTTTGTGATGACTTAAATTTATTTATAAATTTCCCCAAGGTTTGGAAATGGGTTATTCAGTAGATGGGATTATAAGAAAATTCTCAAAAATGGAATTTGAGGGAAAGTAAGAAAATTTCCAAAGTGGATAAATAAGAATGAACTTCGAAAAATGAATTAGAATTCATAAAAGAAGTAGAAAAATGGTAATTGGAATTATAGACAAGTGTATTTGACTTTGGAAAATATTAAAGGGGATAAATCAAGGAATCCCGGAACTTATAGAATGCGTTATAGACGAGTTAACAAATTTACAATATAAATTGTGAAGGATTTTGAGAAAAGAGAAATAAATGGAATTTTTCTAAATGTTGAAAGAAGAGATGGTTTGAATACCCCAATATGGGTATAAGTATTTGAGTTGTCTCAATTTTTAGTATATTGGAAGGGATTTAAATATATAACTTATAAAGATATTTTGAAAATAAATTTTGGAAAATTTATAATAAGGCCTGATGTCTGCTTATGGAAGTTTTATTGATAGTTAAATAACCTACTATCAATTTTGGCCAAATTCGTTGATAGTTTCGAAGAGACCGGGATCAGATTTAATTATCCGAAAACCACTTCGATCCGATTTGTGCGTGCGAATTGTGAAACCAAGAAGCTAATGGAGGCGGTGATTTTGGAAATTTTTGTTCATCCAGACCCAGGACAACTTGTATGGACGAATGCTATCATTGCATCGTTGCTTGGAAGGCAGTGTTAACATTCCAAGTATGAATGCTATTCTAAAGGTAAAACGTAGCCTCAAGCCTCATCAACCGGGAATGACTAAAACAGGGGAGATGCAGTAGGGCTAAGTGGGTCGCACCCAAGTAGGGTATGTTATTACCTTTCTAGATACCCTCGGAAATATTATATTATAAATTATGGACATGGTTGTGCATGGAAAAGAGAGCACTCGATTAAGGGTGGGAACACCCAAGGTGATAACATATTCGGTACTATCCAGTAAGGGGTAGGCCAGTCCTGTGTTGGTAGGGATCGTTAGGTACGATCTCAGTACATTTTTCTAGAGGTGTACTATGATGGGCAGTACCCTAGTAGCCTAGTCATTGAATGGAATCCAATATCCACTATGAGCCTGTACGGTTTTGATTGTATACCAAATATTGCTGAAATGTGAGATGCAAGCATTTCAGCTATTTTCTAATTTACTTTCAATAGACCCTATTATAATATCAGATGATTTTGATATAAAATGTTTTTGGTTATCGTAAGGTAAAAACCCATCGTGTTTATGTGTGACGTGGTGTTATGAGATACGTTTGTTTTTTTCAACGGATTTTGAAAAAGGTAATAATTCAAATTGAGTGTGGTTTCTCATGCTGGTTTTCCAGACTAACTCGGTTGTTATTTTATTATAATGCTCGGGTCAGACCGAGTATTACAGATTCAGGATAGGATGCTATAGAGCTTAGGAGTCGAGCTGGATGACAAAGACATATTCCCGTACTTGATTTATATTTCCGCTGTGTGAGGACAAGTTATTTATAACTGTCCAGAGTGATTGGCTGATTGTTGTACTCTTGTAATTGTATATATATATATATTAATAGTTACAGTTCTTTTGTATAAAGATATGTTATTATATATTATATTTTGTTCCGCTGCGATTATGTGATTCTATATATTGTTGTTTTGATTTTCTTCTATCTTTTTCTTCTTACCCCTAGCACTCGGTATTTCCAGCACTTGAATATTCAGCATGTTATATAGTGAATGTATTTATGTCAATTTTCGAAGGTCGAAAATCCCGGTTTACTACATTTGGTATCAGAGCTGAAGGTTAAGCGAGAACCTTGGCTTTGGTGGGGATTACTCATTAGAGATAGGATCAGTAGTACCCTAGAATGAGTTTGAGTGTAATAGATATGAGCGTGTATTTGTTAGTGAATATAAAATGTTTTATATTGTGTTGATTTATCTATTGAGTGGCATATAAGTTCTGGTCGAATAGTGGGACGCCACTAAATCGATAGGAGTTTCTAGACGCTTGAACATGGTAAACCGACACAGTATGGTTTTGAAGCGGGGAAATTTAATAAGTTTACCCAAACTATATTTTGATTTAAAAGAAATAATTTTCTAGAAATTATTATAGTATATCGGTGTGTTTGGTTGACATTATTATAACCAAAACAAGATTATAAAATTGAAATGGTTATATATAACCATATGAAAATTGTATAAGATGAATTATACAAATGAGTTTAAAACTAAAAATGAATTCAAACCAGAATTGGAAATTTAAAACCCCGGAAGGTTTGGAAAATATTTTCCGAAGTGTTGTGAAAATAAGAATGGTATTATTTTAAAAATATTTTTGGGATAAAAAATGGTTTTAAATGGATTTTGGAAGTGATATAGCACTGAACTCACTTCAGTCGTTGAAAAATAATTCTGTTGATGACTGCAGCATCATCAGTATTCATTTTCGAGTTTCTAGGTGACGGATTGCTACCGTAGTAAATTAATATGGAGATTTTTGGGTGAAAACAAGGGTTGTTTTGGAAATTCCGAAGGGGATTTGTTTTAGATAAAAACTAGATTTGGTTTAAATGTAAAAAGTAGAATTTGGTATACAGAGAGATATATATATATATCTATGATTTCAAAGTGGTTTGAAATAAATACAGGGTATTTGAATTCTGAAATCCCTAGCTAAAGGTTTTAGAAATATCAGAAAACAAGTTTTTGAACTTGTAAGTGGAGGATGATATTAATAAGGAAAGAAGTGTGAAAACTGAATTTTGAAATTAAAATTTAAAGTGAGAAAGTTAAAAGGGAATTTAACTTAAGTTGAAGGGATTAAATTTTAAAAATTTAAATGATTGTGGTTTGAATGAAATTAATGAAATGGTGAGTTAACTTAAGCAAAGTTAAATAGAATAAATTAGTAAAGTGAACTAATTAAATGAATTGAATTGAAAAGAATTGGATGTGTATAAATAAGGAAACTAGTAATATGAATTGAATAAATATTAATAGTTGACTGAATTGAATGTAATGGAAGATATTGAATATAAAGTTTGAGTTGTGAAATGGATATATAACTAGAAGTTATAAAATTTAAAACGGAATCAACTCAAATAAATAATTTATGAAAATGTGGAAAATAAATTGTATGAATTGGAATTTTACTTAAGTTAAATAAAATTTGAATTGGAATTAGAAATGTTATCAAATTCAATTGAATATAGAGTTTGAATTATAAAGCGATTGTATGACTATAAGTTATAAAATTTGAATGGAATAACATTTTAAGTGAAAATATTTGGAATTGTGAGCAAATAAGTTAAATAGCTTACAAAATTGAAATTAATGGAATAGAACAACCAAAATAAAAATGGTGTGATATTTTAAAGTGAAGAAATAAAATCCAAACTTGAATTATAAAATAAATTTGAACTTAAGTAAATTAAATAGAGTGATTCTTGAAATAAAAATTAGATGTTGAATACAAAAATGGAACTTAACTTGGTTAAGTAAATTGGATTGTGGAAAAGTGAACATTGGAATTAGAACATGAGTTATAAATGAAATTCGACCTAAAAGTAAGCGAATTAAATATATCTTGAAATGTTGTCGAATAAAATAGAAATGGATTGAAATTGTGGTGACTTAAGTCATAAATCAATTCAATTTAAGTATAAATAAATTGAATATGGTTTTGGATATTATTTCAATGAATTCGAGTATGAAGCTAAGTGTTGAAGTGGATTAAGTGAATGAACTAATTAGATTAATTAGTAAATGGAATGGAATTTTTTTGAATAAGCATCAATCTAAATTTGTAATGGAATAAAATTGAATATAAACTGATTTAGAATCAATTTGAAATGGATATGAATGCAATGGATGTGAATGTGAATTGAATGCTAATAAATCTATTATGAATCATTTGAAATGCATAGGATGGTATATAAATTGATTGAAGGTAGTTAAGTTAGTATTGGAACTTGAAATTTGTTACAAATACATGGTTAGCATGTTCAGTTATGCAAAGTATGTGTTACCTATCTAAATAAATGAAATGTGATCACATTTTCATGTTTTAGTACTTACGTGTTTAAATTGAGTAAGTACAGGCATACGAAGGCTTTTGGGCTAGATTTTGGTTGCGTAATTGCATATAAATTAAGCAAACTTGCTTAATAATGCTAATATAAGGTACGCCTATGCAATAAAAGCAAAGAAATAATAATACATCGATATATATTGTGTTTTCTAATCATATGGGTTGATGTATATATATTTATCATTTTTGTCATATTGCAAAAGGATCTCCGTACAAGGGAGACTCTGCCAAAAAAATTCAGGAATTTAGGGTGTTAGAAAATTTTTGTTAGCTAAAAAGTTGATTTTTGGATTGGAATCGAAATAAAGGGTTTTGAATTATAAATGAAAGCTAATTGTTTGGTTAAAACTAAAAGATTAGGAAAGTGAAATGTCGAGTTTTAACTAAGCGGGTTTTTGAAAAGTAGTGGGTTTGGACCATTTGTCCTACCTTAGCAATTTCGGGGACGAAATTCTTTCAAGGGGGAGGAATGTAACGACCTGGATTTTTCATCATTTGATTTTGAATATTTAAATGGTTTAAATATTAGATTTGGAATTTTAATTTAGTCAGTAAGTTTTTAAAACTGGATTTTCAAGTAATTTCGTCAATTTATGAAATCGTCGATTTAATCGACGCGTTAAAATAGTGATCCGGTGCACAGTTTCAGAATTCGATGAAAGCGTTCGAAATAGCAGTATAACATTAGAAACGCCAGGCGGCACGCCACGATAGGAGATCGAAATTTTAAGTTGCTAGAATGAGATATTTTAGAAAAATTATAAAATATTATAATAGAAAAGGTCAAAAACCCTATACCAAATCTTCTAAAGCACACCATACTCCTCATTTATAACTCGTGTTTTCCCTCCTTCTCTTCTTCAAAAATGAAATCGAAAGAGAAAAAAAGAAAAAAAATAGATAAACTAAAATTGCAAGCTTCGTTCGCGACTGGAAGAAAAGCATATCGTATGCGATGTCGAACGGCAACATGGAGGAGCATGAAGTCGCAATGACGCTCATGGTCACGTGAACCTGGAAGTGATGGCGGCATTCGAAGTTGCGATGGGCGGCGTGGCGGGGGAGAGTGAGCACGTGGGCGGTGGTCCGGTTGTTAGAGGAGGCCACGACGAGTAGATGAAGTAGCGTTCGTAGCCTGAGAAGTAACTCGTGGATTAGGGTTTTCTACTTGGAGTCGTGCACGAGTTGATCGAAGGAAGAGTGCTGCGATGTGTGGTGGGGAGAGTAGTCGAAGTCGATACCGAACAACAACGATTGGAGAGAAGAATTAATTTTAGGTAATTTAAATTAGTTTATACAGTTTAAATTTTTTAAATTAATCTTAATTTAATTAATTTTATTATCTCGATGTTAATAAAATTCGTAAATTTGCTTATACGAGGTTTAAATCGAATGGAATCTGTGCAAAAAAATATAAATTTGAGACAGATTGCAAATAAAATCAAGGTGAGAAATTCTCACTCATTTGGATTACCGAATTTAATTTTAAATAGTTAAAATAAACTATCGAAAGCCTGGTTGAATTTATAAATTTTTATCAGTTGGATGTTATATATATATATAGTAGTATATTAGTAGTTGGATGTATTACCCGTTGTTGGAGAGGATGAGACCCTATGCGCCCCGCATAATAGTGGATGACCCTATATTACCGCGATATCCCCCTCGAAATGGGATTAGTATTTTTCTATATTGCATTAACATCTGTGGATGTAGGGAAACAGGTTGGAGGGATCCAACTGGATTCCTCAAATACATTTATTGTTTTTTATATATAAAAATATATGATGTGATTGAATGGTCTGTTGGATTGATGAGTGATTTAAATTATTATGTGCTATAGTGGCACCGGCCATAATTTTGGGATTTAAAGTACCATAAATATTATTTTTGAATTTTAAGGAAATAAAAGAAGATTTTGGATAAAAATAGTTTTGGAAAAATAAATGGAATTCATAAAGAAATGGGATTATTTAAAAAGGGATTGATTGGATAAACAATAAATTTGATTTTTGGTTATACTAAACTATTCGTAAATTTGTTTAAGTAGAGGTTTTTAAAATAATTTATACAATAGATTTTTTATCCCGAAAAATATAAAAAGGAGCTAAAATTGATATTAAAAATTATATTGGCAGAATAAATGGAATTTATAAGGAAATGGATTTTTAAAATGAAATTTTATAAATAAGATTTGTTTTTATAAACAAGTAAAACCCAAAGGAGTTATAGAAATTTATAAACAGTGTTTATAAATAAGGTAAACGATATCAGATGATAATTTGGAAATATAAATTCAAAGGGTGAATTTATATTAGAATATGGAAACAGGGTTGAGAAAAATAGTGGATACTATTTTTGAAAAGTGGAAATGGTTAGGAGAATCAGAATGAAATCGATGGGTTGTGAATCAAGAGGAATTAATAAATTGAATCGGTTATTGGGATTTCGAAAATATATTTTATTTTAGAAAGTTAAGTTATTTTAAAGAAAGATGTTTTATTTATCAAACCGTATAATTTTGAACCAGTAGAATTGAAGTACATCGAAAAGTGTATTTTTCAAATACTTAATATTTATTTTAATAAATTATAATTTTTGAGTTAGCTTTGAAAATTGATTTGTTTATCTAAAAATGAGTTATTGATGTTTATAAAAAGTGTTCCGATATTATATATAATTTCTTGAACATGTTTTAAAAATAAATTTATTATTCTATTAAATACTTATTTTTTTATATATGTATATATAGAGTTTTGTGATGAATTAAATTTATTTATAAATTTCCCCGAGGTTTGGAAACGGGTTTTCAGTAGATGGGATTATAAGAAAATTCTCAAATGGAATTTGAGGGAAAGTACGAAAATATCCAAAGTAGATAAATAAGAATGAACTTCGAAAAATGAATTAGAATTCATAAAAGAAGTAGAAAATGGTAATTGGAATCATAGACAAGTGTATTTGACTTTGGAAAATATTAAAGGGGATAAATCAAGGAATCCCGGAACTTATAAAATGCGTTATAGATGAGTTAACGAATTTACAATATAAATTGTGAAGGATTTTGAGAAAAGAGAAATAAATGGAATTTTTCTAAATGTTGAAATAAGAGATGGTTTGAAATACCCCAATATGGGTATAAGTATTTGAGTTGTCTCAATTTTTGGAATATTGGAAGGGATTTAATTATATATCTTATAAAGATATTTTGAAAATAAATTTTGGAAAATTTATAATAAGGCCTAATGTCTGCTTATGGATGTTTTATTTGATAGTTAAATAACCGACTATCAATTTTGGCCAAATTCGTTTATTGTTTCGAAGAGAACGGGATCAGATTTAATTATCCGGAAACCACTTCGATCTGATTTGTGCGTACGAATTGTGAAACCAAGAACCTAATGGAGGCGGTGATTTTGGAAATTTTGGTTTGTCCAGACCCAGGAGAACTTGTATGGATGAATGATATCATTGCATTGTTGCTTGGAAGGCAGTGTTAGCATTCCAAGTATGAATGCTATTCTGAAGGTAAAACGTAGCCTCAAGCCTGATCAACCGAGAATGACTAAAACATGGGAGATAAAGCAGGGTTAAGTGGGTCGCACCCAAGTAGGGTATGTTATCACCTTTCTATATACCTTTGGAAATATTATATTATAAATTATGGATATGGTTGTGCATGGAAAAGAGAGCGCTCGATTAAGGGTGGGAACACCCGGGGTGATAACATATTCCGTACTATCCAGTAAAGGGTAGGTCGGTCCTGTGTTGGCAAGGATCGTTAGGTACACTACACCAGAAAAGGCTTTTAGTAGCGTATAAAAAACGCTACCAAAACATTTAGTAGCGCTTTAAAGAACGCTACTACAGGTCGCACAACTAAAATTATGATTTTTTGGTTGCGTTTTAATAAACGCTACAAAATATTTCCGTATAACTGCGTTTTTTAAACGCTACTAAAGGTTTTCTGCAGCGTTTACGAAACCTACCAATACCAACATTTTTAGTTGCGTTTGTACTTGGATCATTCTTTGATTTTCTGCAAACGTTTATTTTGTGCAACTAAATACATTTCGTTGCATTTATTTTGTGCCCTATAAATTCAAGTGGTATTTTACATTTCTTTCTGTAGCATTTTTTTAGACGCTACTAAAAGGTATTGAATGTTTTGTAGCATATTTTATATGCACTATATACTGTTCATAGCTTATATTATTTACATCAACCAGTTATATAATAGTCGTATTAAAATCAACAACAATCGTATAATTACCATGTTCAAACCAACAATCAATCAATCATATAATCATCATATTCAAATAATTGAGAACAGGTTAATCACATAAGTATAATATCCATAACCATTTAGATAATAGTTATTTGACAAAATGAGAAAATTCACATACCACAAGCATTCACAAACAAGTTTACACCACCAGTATTAACAAATATCATAATACATATAACAATTGAAGTCATGTCCATTGTTGCTGATGGTCTTCACTCCGGAAAAGCTAATTACCTGTAAACAAGGTTGATAATCAACAATAAGAATTTGCCATGAATTATCAAGTAACATTCAAACGGTATTAATTGATTATTATTCAAACAAGCACATAAACAATCAAGCCATCAAGTTCACAACATTTCATAGCTCATGTCATGATATTAGTTTTGTAACTTCTGTTGTTTACTTGGCCATGAATTAAAGGATTGGGGTGACCGTTTTATATAAAAAAATTGAACGGGCAACATCCATTTCAGTCCACCTAATAGGAATGTAAGTATGCTTCTTTTACCACCAAAGGTTTTAACATGAATTATTATTAGATATATGTTTTGAATCCTGACTCTTAATTTGTTGCTAGATGTATAATTTAAGTGTAATTAATTATAGGCTATAATTGACAAGTTTTTTAATTTTACCAGCGTGTAATTAATTGATTTTGAATTGACTAATTAATCCTAGCTTATTTGGCATTGTTTAAGTTACCCAGTTTTAATATGATCAACAAATCTTCATGCTGGCTACCATTTCTCAATACCCCTATGTAACTACTATTACTGGTTGAAGAACTCTCGACCTTTGTTGCAAATTAAAAGGGTACTTTAACAAATAACGTAACTGCAAATTTTGTTGTTCTGTAATAAAATGCAACTTTGCAACTTCAAAATTTCCCATCTCTCTCCCTTTTGAGTGTTGAATTTATTTACCTTAAACCATTTTCTTAACCATAAACTATATATACCCTCGATATAATTAGCAATTTGTATCAATTATCACTTTAATTCACATTTTGTTAATTTTTATTTTTTAAGGGCAGATTATATAGAATCCTTGAACATGATCAACAGTTATAGGTGATTTTGCATGGCAACAATTACATAACCAAAAAGATAGATGATTCAGTAGTTGAATCGGTTAACAAATAGATAGAATAGGGGAATAGGGAAATATAGAAATGCCGCCATTATAATGCAACTGAATTCAGTTCAGCTTTGATAAACTAAAAAGCAGAGAAAATATTGGCTACAATTATAACAATGGTGATTTAAACCTCAATACTAGGTTCGATATTAATAAACGTGATATCATTTACCATAACAAAATACACCATGATTAAAAATAAATTATAGTAAGTAAAATATACAAGACTAAAACATTTACTTTAAGAGCCCTTGCAGCATTAAACAAAAATCATTGTAACTTGAAATCAAAATCTCAAACACAACAAACTAGTTCAACAGTTGTACCATGTCCATTTCTCTAAGAATATAATCCCATTTTTTACAAAAGTTAAGGTTGTTTTAAATGATTCAAATTGATTTGAGTTAGTGCTGGAATTTTTTTTTGTATTGTAAATTTGAAAGATGAAGAAGCTAGGAGTAATATAGAAGGTAGAAGTAATATTGTTAAAAATATGGTGTAAGTTATGTAAAATCTGATGTACACAGGTTTTGTAAATTTGTTGGAGTATGTTAAGTAAATTTTAATTATCAAATAGAATTGGCCTTCTTAGGTATATGTACAGAAGTTTGCAGGCTTTTCAGTAATCCCTATCCTTATAATGTGTTTTTTTTGCTTTTCCAAAACTTGATTATAAAATTTTCCCTTGAAATAAAGAGTGGCTGTAATTAATCAAAGATGACACTTGAAAAGTGTAACTCTATTACAATGTATTTTACACATTTATAATTTTAATCTTACATGTAGCAAAATCATGTGTTTTATCTAATTTTTTTTAAGGGATTTGGATACTCATGCTTACTCAAGTGGACATGAAGTGTAATAAGAAGAATCTAAGACTATGAAAAAAAGTGATACCTTCCAAGTGACATATCCTTCTGAACTGAGAGCGATCACATGTCCATCAACTAAGCAACAAATGACTGCAAAAATATAGTTTAATCAAGTATCTGGATAGAGATTACAAGCAAGCATTAGGTTGAATCTGTAGAAAGAGGCGAGAGAAAAAGATTCACAGTGAAACCAATAGTACAAAAGATATAGATAACACATACCATTTTCTCGGAAAGAATTCAATGCAAGTGATCCAAAAGTAGGCGATCCCAAGTCATATGTCCAAGTTATCTCAAATAGCTTAGTCTGTTTAAGAGGAAGAAACCATATTGTAGTATTTGTAGTTCTCTAGTTTGGGCCACTTAAATGAGTATACTTAAATGAATACAGATCTTCACTTGAGCAACAATTATCAATGTACAAGTAGCCTGCACTGACAGCCAAATGGTTTTACAGGTAAGTCAGAAGAATTTTTTTCTTGTAATGTTCATGAAAATTGGGGTTCTCTTTCTTTAATTAGGTATTGTACTAATACCTTTATTGATGATCCCGAAAGGTGGCCACTTGTTGATGCTACATAGATTATACTATGTACTTGAAGATGCCAACACAGGGATAAGTATTCTTAACATTTTGAGCAATTTCTCATTATCCAGTTACTTGTTAAAGTTCATAACATTTACATCTTAGTAGATGCAGAAGTACAAAAACAAGAATAAAAAAAATAAAAAAAATTCATTTAAACCAAAGTAACAAAACCGAGACATAAGGTTAAGCTTGTTTGGAATGAGTTTGAGTGCTGAATGTTGATCGATTTGGAGTGTGTTTGTTAACCATGAAATCTTATACTGACCGAGTGTTTCATTTATGTACTATATATGAATTTAGAACTTTAGTAAGGGTAAAACTTCAAAAAGTTTTTAAAGCTTATTAGCAATTAATTTACCATCAGTATATCAATGTTAAATGTGTCATCGAGTGATGCGTTACAAATGTGAAAGGACATGGTCAACTAACTCCATTAACAAATTGGGGTGTTAGAATGAAGAGACTTATTTTAACTCATTGGTAGAGTTACTGCCTTGCCAAACTAGCCTTTATATCCTGTGCAACTTTTCAGAAATAGGCACCATTTTTGTTTTTGCCTATGCAACATGATATACCTTATGATAGACAACACCTTTGAACTATGTATTTATATATGGAAAACAAAATTTTACTAACTCCATTATCACACAAAATAGACACAGAAATAAACTTTAATTTTTAAACCCTTCCATGAATTAAATTAATCAATTATCAGAATCAATTATTAAAAAATTCATCAAATACATGTCAACTTCCTACTTAAACCCATTTTGGCAGCAGAAAGCTTAAACATGGTCATGAATGTTAAATGTTCGATAGCCAAAATCAATAGAAAAAAACTAAAAGTACTTAAAACAATCATGCACATCATTTAATATTGAATAATATTTGGATTCAAGGCTGATAAATTAAGAAAGAAAAATTGGCTAGCATGAAATAAGACTGTACTTTAGAGATAACAATTTATTATCAAATAGCAGCAGATTCTTTGTCCAAAGCAACTGATATCGAACACATGCCTTATATCATTTCCACTCTAGTCTCTCTAAAAGAACATATAGAAGACATAACGGGTGCTGCTCAAGTTTTAGATTATGCTATCAAATGGTGGAAAAACTCGATGATAGAAGATAACAAACTCAGCTTAATCATGCAAGAAGCAGCATCGTCCAAACTAAACCATGGTTTTAAACAAGAAGTATCTTAACTCTATGAACAACTTGTCAAAGATAAAGGAAGCATTGAAATTTTAGTGGGTCTAGTAACTACTGCAGCACAGACAGATCTCAAGAAGGCTGAAATGTATGAAAAGAAGATGAAGGCATTGCCTGGTTTGAAAGGGATCAATGTACAGAATTTAGAGAAAACTCATGGAGCAAACCAAGGTGAAAATGTACGTGTAGAGAGGATGGAAGCTTTGGATGAAGTTAAGAAAGCTAAGACAAAGAAGAGGAAGAGAATGCCAG
Organism: Allium fistulosum; assembly: GCA_030737815.1. Classification (NCBI taxonomy): domain Eukaryota; kingdom Viridiplantae; phylum Streptophyta; class Magnoliopsida; order Asparagales; family Amaryllidaceae; genus Allium; species Allium fistulosum. The sequence continues at coordinate 281,146,418 of CM060904.1, read as the reverse complement.
GATACCCGAAAGGGTTCGATCCAGCAAACCCATGACAATCAAAAAATGATTATGAAAAAATGATTTTGCACGGAGAAAGCTAATTACCTACAAATAGGTTTAATAATCAAAAAATTATTATGAAAGTGTTTTACATAATTAAGGCATGTCAAACATCCTTAGTTAAACTATTGTTAAATTTAAATACTTTTATAAAACTTAGTTAATATTTTATCAAACTTAGTTAAATTATAATAAAACATATTAACTTGTACAGATTTATTTATTTTTTATAAAACTTAATTAAAAACTTAGTTGATTTTTAAAAATGTGGTTTATTTTGGTAAAAAATAGTTAAATTTTTATAAATCTCGGTTAACTTATTTAGAAATTTATTTATATTAACTCAAACTTATAATCTCAAATGCTAAAACATAAAATGTCATAACTTATATTTTAATTAACTTAAGCTTATAAATTATCTCAAGCTTAAACTTAATTACCTTAGTCACTCATAAACTTAGTTAATATATTATTATTGTAAACTTAGTTTATATTTATACACTTATTTAATTTTTATAAAACTTAGTTAACTTAATCAATTTTAATAAACTTAGTTGTATGAGGTGCGATGGAGGTGTATTTAACCTCTGTAACTTATTGAAATGTTTAGATGTATGAAAAGAAATCGAGCTTCCAAAGATTAAGTTGTTTCCACAATTATCTTAGTACTTTTATTGGTGAACTTTGCATTAATATAAATTGTAACTAATCATGTCAATGAATCATCTTATTTGCAATCGTGTCAGTTAAACAAAATGAACTGTATGGTTATTTAAATTCAGTTTTTACTGCATATATACTTAACAGTTTAAAAAAAGAGTATAAACTCAGCTGAGTGTAAATTCAGTATTATAAACTCAATTGACGTCAATCATGTGGTTCTGATAAAGCTTCTAATAAATATATATCCACCACAAAGCTCAAGTTAGTCCCAGATATATATTGTTCTCACGTTAATGATAAAGTTCAAGTTCTGATAAATATATTATTACGATGCTTTACCAAAATCAGCGTCTTAAGAAGTCACATATTAGTTAGCGGATCTGGTTCGAAAATTTCATCAAATAGATCATTAGTTAACAGATTTGGTCTTGCTATTTGAAGATCCATAGGAAAAATTCTGATAAAGTTCAAGTGACTTCTCAAGATTCACATAAAAGTCTAAACAGCACCATAATTTGTGCATGACTTTTGAACTTGCTTTGCAAAATAAAAAGTAGAACGTATGGTCAAAATAATATGATGAGGCTATGAAGGCATAACTGCTAGAAAATATACTGAATATTTATTTTTTACATGAAACCATGTAAAAGTGTTTTTTTAATTTGTAAAGGCATTATTTAAATTTTTGTACTCATATTAGAAATCATATATGTATTACAAAACAGAACAATTAAAACATCTGTATTACAAAACTTATCATATTATGTTATACTTATCATACTCATATTATATTCAAATTTTAGCATCACTGCAAACAAAACAACATGTTTTCGAAATCAACTAATCATATCTATATTACACAGAACTGAGACAAACAAGTTTCTCTTGAACTCCTTTTTCAACGAATAAGAAATATATTAGTCGTCGATGCATAAATGTTTGAAATCTCTCAGTTGATGCAAACCTTCGAACTATATTAACGTCAAACATTACAAGCATAATTTGAATGGATTTTAAGTGGTAATTATTTGGTAAAGGCTTATATTCAAATGTATGGGTCATCTATGATAAATCAGTTAGAAAACTTTAGTGATGATCATGAGCATGGTTTCCAAAGCTAAACTAGCACAATTGACATTAGTTCGATTTCAAGAAAATGAGTACTCCTAAAGAAGAAATATATAAGAAGGATTCAATACTATATACACATAATTTATCTTCATAAGAAAATATGGTGGATAGCAAAAATACACAAATCTCACACATTGCTGATGTGGTAGAGTATATGTGTAATTATGTGTAAAAACTATGAATAACCATGAACTTTAAGGAAATATGCACCAATCTCACACATTGCTATACATATGTAAATGAGAATGTGAAACAAGTGAAACTATTACTTACAACAGTTATATTTTTCTGTAGATCATCTTGAAGGGCATCCATGTCTTTTTCATAATAATCAGCCAAAGCGGCTAGGATTATCTCTTTATCCCATACCTGCAACATTTACAATTTTAAATGCCAATAGCTAATTACTCAAATAAACGTTTCATACATGTATAATTTTTTTGGGAATTAACAGTTATCAAGTTTGCTCCAGTTTTAGTAAATTAAATATATTATAATAATATAAGTGGATGCTTAGATTTTGTATACTTACATGGTGAAGGTTGGACTTATGCCTGAACCAATGCAAATTGGTGATCTTAATACAGTAATGTACTAAACTGCTCGATCATGCTTTTCAATAGAAATTGTTGGAATAATTATGGTTGATCTAAAGTCGTTGTTTCTTTTCAAGACACAAGCAAAAGAACATGATAATTTGTGCGATATTAATAACTGAAATTATTTCAACAGAAACATCTACTAGATTCAGCTAATAGAAATCATTTTAAGTGCTTTAAAAAAAGATAAAACACGTATAGAACTAGAAAACAGTGCAGTAAGTCTAAGTTTTTCCTGACATAGTTTAACTTACATTTTCGATCAGAACTTCCTTCTTGGTTGTGCATTAGTTGGGTAGTAAAATTACGGACTGCCCCAGCAATGCACATGTCCTACATTCGTTTTGGATTATGATAGTCTCCTGATAAATAAATAGAACGTAAATAATAAGAGAGACTGATAATACAAAATAAGGTAAACAAAAACAGTCTTCTGCATGATAAAATGGAAAAAATAAATAAATTTTACTTGGGTAGTCAAATGAGCATGCATTGTCTGGGTTATCAAAAAGATAAATAAATTTCCCTCGTTGTGGTAGCTTGCTCAGTTTCCAATTCATTTTATTTACAACATATATCATTTTGTAATAATTAACATATTTCTACATGAAACCTACTCATATAATTATCACATTTAAAAAATCAAAAAACACATTAATCAAGTAATAAAATAAGATATATAGACAATTCGATACAAAATATTTTAAACAAAATAACCACGTTCACAAAAAATCCATAACCGTATAAATATGGTAGTTTCAAGAGAACCAAGTTAAAGTACAATCATTTTTTTGAAATATAGACGATGATTAAAGATAAGTACCAATTTATTGCTGCAGCTTATCATTTCTTCAAAAAGGTTCTTTCCCTTTCTCTTTGAAACCTTTGTTTCTCTAAGGAAAGATCGCCAATAGCAAAGGCGATTTCAAGTACAAGTACAGAAACCTTGGCCCAAAATGTTTCTCGTGCTACTTGCTAAGAGTACTTGAAAATTCACATACCACAAGCATTCACAAACAAGTTTACACCACCAGTATTAACAAATATCATAATACATATAACAATTGAAGTCATGTCCATTGTTGCTGATGGTCTTCACTCCGGAAAAGCTAATTACCTGTAAACAAGGTTGATAATCAACAATAAGAATTTGCCATGAATTATCAAGTAACATTCAAACGGTATTAATTGATTATTATTCAAACAAGCACATAAACAATCAAGCCATCAAGTTCACAACATTTCATAGCACATGTCATGATATTAGTTTTGTAACTTCTGTTGTTTACTTGGCCATGAATTAAAGGATTGGGGTGACCGTTTTATATAAAAAAATTGAACGGGCAACATCCATTTCAGTCCACCTAATAGGAATGTAAGTATGCTTCTTTTACCACCAAAGGTTTTAACATGAATTATTATTAGATATATGTTTTGAATCCTGACTCTTAATTTGTTGCTAGATGTATAATTTAAGTGTAATTAATTATAGGCTATAATTGACAAGTTTTTTAATTTTACCAGCGTGTAATTAATTGATTTTGAATTGACTAATTAATCCTAGCTTATTTGGCATTGTTTAAGTTACCCAGTTTTAATATGATCAACAAATCTTCATGCTGGCTACCATTTCTCAATACCCCTATGTAACTACTATTACTGGTTGAAGAACTCTCGACCTTTGTTGCAAATTAAAAGGGTACTTTAACAAATAACGTAACTGCAAATTTTGTTGTTCTGTAATAAAATGCAACTTTGCAACTTCAAAATTTCCCATCTCTCTCCCTTTTGAGTGTTGAATTTATTTACCTTAAACCATTTTCTTAACCATAAACTATATATACCCTCGATATAATTAGCAATTTGTATCAATTATCACTTTAATTCACATTTTGTTAATTTTTATTTTTTAAGGGCAGATTATATAGAATCCTTGAACATGATCAACAGTTATAGGTGATTTTGCATGGCAACAATTACATAACCAAAAAGATAGATGATTCAGTAGTTGAATCGGTTAACAAATAGATAGAATAGGGGAATAGGGAAATATAGAAATGCCGCCATTATAATGCAACTGAATTCAGTTCAGCTTTGATAAACTAAAAAGCAGAGAAAATATTGGCTACAATTATAACAATGGTGATTTAAACCTCAATACTAGGTTCGATATTAATAAACGTGATATCATTTACCATAACAAAATACACCATGATTAAAAATAAATTATAGTAAGTAAAATATACAAGACTAAAACATTTACTTTAAGAGCCCTTGCAGCATTAAACAAAAATCATTGTAACTTGAAATCAAAATCTCAAACACAACAAACTAGTTCAACAGTTGTACCATGTCCATTTCTCTAAGAATATAATCCCATTTTTTACAAAAGTTAAGGTTGTTTTAAATGATTCAAATTGATTTGAGTTAGTGCTGGAATTTTTTTTTGTATTGTAAATTTGAAAGATGAAGAAGCTAGGAGTAATATAGAAGGTAGAAGTAATATTGTTAAAAATATGGTGTAAGTTATGTAAAATCTGATGTACACAGGTTTTGTAAATTTGTTGGAGTATGTTAAGTAAATTTTAATTATCAAATAGAATTGGCCTTCTTAGGTATATGTACAGAAGTTTGCAGGCTTTTCAGTAATCCCTATCCTTATAATGTGTTTTTTTTGCTTTTCCAAAACTTGATTATAAAATTTTCCCTTGAAATAAAGAGTGGCTGTAATTAATCAAAGATGACACTTGAAAAGTGTAACTCTATTACAATGTATTTTACACATTTATAATTTTAATCTTACATGTAGCAAAATCATGTGTTTTATCTAATTTTTTTTAAGGGATTTGGATACTCATGCTTACTCAAGTGGACATGAAGTGTAATAAGAAGAATCTAAGACTATAAAAAAAAGTGATACCTTCCAAGTGACATATCCTTCTGAACTGAGAGCGATCACATGTCCATCAACTAAGCAACAAATGACTGCAAAAATATAGTTTAATCAAGTATCTGGGTAGAGATTACAAGCAAGCATTAGGTTGAATCTGTAGAAAGAGGCGAGAGAAAAAGATTCACAGTGAAACCAATAGTACAAAAGATATAGATAACACATACCATTTTCTCGGAAAGAATTTAATGCAAGTGATCCAAAAGTAGGCGATCCCAAGTCATATGTCCAAGTTATCTCAAATAGCTTAGTCTGTTTAAGAGGAAGAAACCATATTGTAGTATTTGTAGTTCTCTAGTTTGGGCCACTTAAATGAGTATACTTAAATGAATACAGATCTTCACTTGAGCAACAATTATCAATGTACAAGTAGCCTGCACTGACAGCCAAATGGTTTTACAGGTAAGTCAGAAGAATTTTTTTCTTGTAATGTTCATGAAAATTGGGGTTCTCTTTCTTTAATTAGGTATTGTACTAATACCTTTATTGATGATCCCGAAAGGTGGCCACTTGTTGATGCTACATAGATTATACTATGTACTTGAAGATGCCAACACAGGGATAAGTATTCTTAACATTTTGAGCAATTTCTCATTATCCAGTTACTTGTTAAAGTTCATAACATTTACATCTTAGTAGATGCAGAAGTACAAAAACAAGAATAAAAAAAATAAAAAAAATTCATTTAAACCAAAGTAACAAAACCGAGACATAAGGTTAAGCTTGTTTGGAATGAGTTTGAGTGCTGAATGTTGATCGATTTGGAGTGTGTTTGTTAACCATGAAATCTTATACTGACCGAGTGTTTCATTTATGTACTATATATGAATTTAGAACTTTAGTAAGGGTAAAACTTCAAAAAGTTTTTAAAGCTTATTAGCAATTAATTTACCATCAGTATATCAATGTTAAATGTGTCATCGAGTGATGCGTTACAAATGTGAAAGGACATGGTCAACTAACTCCATTAACAAATTGGGGTGTTAGAATGAAGAGACTTATTTTAACTCATTGGTAGAGTTACTGCCTTGCCAAACTAGCCTTTATATCCTGTGCAACTTTTCAGAAATAGGCACCATTTTTGTTTTTGCCTATGCAACATGATATACCTTATGATAGACAACACCTTTGAACTATGTATTTATATATGGAAAACAAAATTTTACTAACTCCATTATCACACAAAATAGACACAGAAATAAACTTTAATTTTTAAACCCTTCCATGAATTAAATTAATCAATTATCAGAATCAATTATTAAAAAATTCATCAAATACATGTCAACTTCCTACTTAAACCCATTTTGGCAGCAGAAAGCTTAAACATGGTCATGAATGTTAAATGTTCGATAGCCAAAATCAATAGAAAAAAACTAAAAGTACTTAAAACAATCATGCACATCATTTAATATTGAATAATATTTGGATTCAAGGCTGATAAATTAAGAAAGAAAAATTGGCTAGCATGAAATAAGACTGTACTTTAGAGATAACAATTTATTATCAAATAGCAGCAGATTCTTTGTCCAAAGCAACCGATATCGAACACATGCCTTATATCATTTCCACTCTAGTCTCTCTAAAAGAACATATAGAAGACATAACGGGTGCTGCTCAAGTTTTAGATTATGCTATCAAATGGTGGAAAAACTCGATGATAGAAGATAACAAACTCAGCTTAATCATGCAAGAAGCAGCATCGTCCAAACTAAACCATGGTTTTAAACAAGAAGTATCTTAACTCTATGAACAACTTGTCAAAGATAAAGGAAGCATTGAAATTTTAGTGGGTCTAGTAACTACTGCAGCACAGACAGATCTCAAGAAGGCTGAAATGTATGAAAAGAAGATGAAGGCATTGCCTGGTTTGAAAGGGATCAATGTATAGAATTTAGAGAAAACTCATGGAGCAAACCAAGGTGAAAATGTACGTGTAGAGAGGATGGAAGCTTTGGATGAAGTTAAGAAAGCTAAGACAAAGAAGAGGAAGAGAATGCCAGGATACCCGAAAGGGTTCGATCCAGCAAACCCATGACAATCAAAAAATGATTATGAAAAAATGATTTTGCACGGAGAAAGCTAATTACCTACAGATAGGTTTAATAATCAAAAAATTATTATGAAAGTGTTTTACATAATTAAGGCATGTCAAACATCCTTAGTTAAACTATTGTTAAATTTAAATACTTTTATAAAACTTAGTTAATATTTTATCAAACTTAGTTAAATTATAATAAAACATATTAACTTGTACAGATTTATTTATTTTTTATAAAACTTAATTAAAAACTTAGTTGATTTTTAAAAATGTGGTTTATTTTGGTAAAAAATAGTTAAATTTTTATAAATCTCGGTTAACTTATTTAGAAATTTATTTATATTAACTCAAACTTATAATCTCAAATGCTAAAACATAAAATGTCATAACTTATATTTTAATTAACTTAAGCTTATAAATTATCTCAAGCTTAAACTTAATTACCTTAGTCACTCATAAACTTAGTTAATATATTATTATTGTAAACTTAGTTTATATTTATACACTTATTTAATTTTTATAAAACTTAGTTAACTTAATCAATTTTAATAAACTTAGTTGTATGAGGTGCGATGGAGGTGTATTTAACCTCTGTAACTTATTGAAATGTTTAGATGTATGAAAAGAAATCGAGCTTCCAAAGATTAAGTTGTTTCCACAATTATCTTAGTACTTTTATTGGTGAACTTTGCATTAATATAAATTGTAACTAATCATGTCAATGAATCATCTTATTTGCAATCGTGTCAGTTAAACAAAATGAACTGTATGGTTATTTAAATTCAGTTTTTACTGCATATATACTTAACAGTTTAAAAAAAGAGTATAAACTCAGCTGAGTGTAAATTCAGTATTATAAACTCAATTGACGTCAATCATGTGGTTCTGATAAAGCTTCTAATAAATATATATCCACCACAAAGCTCAAGTTAGTCCCAGATATATATTGTTCTCACGTTAATGATAAAGTTCAAGTTCTGATAAATATATTATTACGATGCTTTACCAAAATCAGCGTCTTAAGAAGTCACATATTAGTTAGCGGATCTGGTTCGAAAATTTCATCAAATAGATCATTAGTTAACAGATTTGGTCTTGCTATTTGAAGATCCATAGGAAAAATTCTGATAAAGTTCAAGTGACTTCTCAAGATTCACATAAAAGTCTAAACAGCACCATAATTTGTGCATGACTTTTGAACTTGCTTTGCAAAATAAAAAGTAGAACGTATGGTCAAAATAATATGATGAGGCTATGAAGGCATAACTGCTAGAAAATATACTGAATATTTATTTTTTACATGAAACCATGTAAAAGTGTTTTTTTAATTTGTAAAGGCATTATTTAAATTTTTGTACTCATATTAGAAATCATATATGTATTACAAAACAGAACAATTAAAACATCTGTATTACAAAACTTATCATATTATGTTATACTTATCATACTCATATTATATTCAAATTTTAGCATCACTGCAAACAAAACAACATGTTTTCGAAATCAACTAATCATATCTATATTACAGAACTGAGACAAACAAGTTTCTCTTGAACTCCTTTTTCAACGAATAAGAAATATATTAGTCGTCGATGCATAAATGTTTGAAATCTCTCAGTTGATGCAAACCTTCGAACTATATTAACGTCAAACATTACAAGCATAATTTGAATGGATTTTAAGTGGTAATTATTTGGTAAAGGCTTATATTCAAATGTATGGGTCATCTATGATAAATCAGTTAGAAAACTTTAGTGATGATCATGAGCATGGTTTCCAAAGCTAAACTAGCACAATTGACATTAGTTCGATTTCAAGAAAATGAGTACTCCTAAAGAAGAAATATATAAGAAGGATTCAATACTATATACACATAATTTATCTTCATAAGAAAATATGGTGGATAGCAAAAATACACAAATCTCACACATTGCTGATGTGGTAGAGTATATGTGTAATTATGTGTAAAAACTATGAATAACCATGAACTTTAAGGAAATATGCACCAATCTCACACATTGCTATACATATGTAAATGAGAATGTGAAACAAGTGAAACTATTACTTACAACAGTTATATTTTTCTGTAGATCATCTTGAAGGGCATCCATGTCTTTTTCATAATAATCAGCCAAAGCGGCTAGGATTATCTCTTTATCCCATACCTGCAACATTTACAATTTTAAATGCCAATAGCTAATTACTCAAATAAACGTTTCATACATGTATAATTTTTTTGGGAATTAACAGTTATCAAGTTTGCTCCAGTTTTAGTAAATTAAATATATTATAATAATATAAGTGGATGCTTAGATTTTGTATACTTACATGGTGAAGGTTGGACTTATGCCTGAACCAATGCAAATTGGTGATCTTAATACAGTAATGTACTAAACTGCTCGATCATGCTTTTCAATAGAAATTGTTGGAATAATTATGGTTGATCTAAAGTCGTTGTTTCTTTTCAAGACACAAGCAAAAGAACATGATAATTTGTGCGATATTAATAACTGAAATTATTTCAACAGAAACATCTACTAGATTCAGCTAATAGAAATCATTTTAAGTGCTTTAAAAAAAGATAAAACACGTATAGAACTAGAAAACAGTGCAGTAAGTCTAAGTTTTTCCTGACATAGTTTAACTTACATTTTCGATCAGAACTTCCTTCTTGGTTGTGCATTAGTTGGGTAGTAAAATTACGGACTGCCCCAGCAATGCACATGTCCTCCATTCCTTTTGGATTATGATAGTCTCCTGATAAATAAATAGAACGTAAATAATAAGAGAGACTGATAATACAAAATAAGATAAACAAAAACAGTCTTCTGCATGATAAAATGAAAAAAATAAATAAATTTTACTTGGGTAGTCAAATGAGCATGCATTGTCTGGGGTATCAAAAAGATAAATAAATTTCCCTCGTTGTGGTAGCTTGCTCAGTTTCCAATTCATTTTATTTACAACATATATCATTTTGTAATAATTAACATATTTCTACATGAAACCTACTCATATAATTATCACATTTAAAAAATCAAAAAACACATTAATCAAGTAATAAAATAAGATATATAGACAATTCGATACAAAATATTTTAAACAAAATAACCACGTTCACAAAAAATCCATAACCGTATAAATATGGTAGTTTCAAGAGAACCAAGTTAAAGTACAATCATTTTTTTGAAATATAGACGATGATTAAAGATAAGTACCAATTTATTGCTGCAGCTTATCATTTCTTCAAAAAGGTTCTTTCCCTTTCTCTTTGAAACCTTTGTTTCTCTAAGGAAAGATCGCCAATAGCAAAGGCGATTTCAAGTACAAGTACAGAAACCTTGGCCCAAAATGTTTCTCGTGCTACTTGCTAAGAGTACTAGAGATTCTCATATATAAGTTTTAATGTGATGATAAAGTTTATACCATGGTCCATTTAAAAAGTAATAAAGGAACTTCTTCGGCAATTCATCCAAAAAATTTCTGGAATACAAAATGACAACAAGAACTTGGATATTAATGTTTCTGTACAGGATTAAAGTACACCAAAACTGGTAAGGGCATGGCTAAATTTGACCACCTGATGGACAACTGTGTATGAAATCCCAACTATCACTATGATATGAATCAAGCTTGTAAGCAAAACAAGCATTATGCTAAAGGGCACTCAACTTAAAAATTTGGTGCACATGCATAATTTATTTAGCAAACCAAAAGTTATTAAGCATCTGAAATAAACTGTTATACTTGAAACTTTAAGATACAAATTCTTTTCAGTATAACACAATAATAAGAATTTTCCATTACCTTTTCACTTTCAAGTTAATTTTTTTAGTCTTCTCACTTCTGCTTCCTGAGCTTCAGACCTCTGTACAAATAAATGAAGGTGGACGAACATCCAAATTGGTTTTATAAGAAAAATCATGAATGCAGTAGCTAATTTGCTTTCACTTATTCTGATTTCCATATATTAATTAGCATACATGAAAATTAATGTAATGAAAGAGGCGAATATCATGAAGGGATGAATTTACAAAGATAGCTCTTGTCTATGGTTAATGTTTTGTCACATTTTATTTTTGATTATATGGGGAAAAGCTGATGGAGAGTGGTATAAATAATATGTGCATATTTATCAAGTAAAATTTTATCAATCCATATTTTATCCTCAAATCAAAGAAAAATTGTTCAGAGACAAATAAAAAAGGAAAATGTTTATACACACACACACACGCATACATACATACATAAACATTAATTTTCATTTAACCGAGACTTATATGTTAGCACAAAACTACACACCTAGTTTGAAGCCCTGCATCTTATTCAGTAAAGTTGTACAAAAACTTGGCAACTCTAACTTTGGAATACATTACTAGGAACTCAGTCAAAAAAACCTAACAAGGTGCAACTCCAAAATCCATATATGTACAAAATAATAAATAATGAACTTTAGCCAGACTTCCATATAACCTATGAAGTATTAGTTTAGTACATTTTATTATTAAATTGCATAAATGTATGAGATTGGCATGTTTAAGTTACGTAACCAATAAAAGGAACTCTGGGTTATGTTCATTCATATAAAACATACAAAACCATTAGCATTTTTTTAAAAGATCACCTCTTTTCCAGCCATATCCAAAATTAGGGTGAATATCAATGGTACATACTATCATATTATTGTACCCTTTAAGTTCATATTTTCTTTTCAAACATCTGACTTATATAATTCATTAATAAGATCTAATTACATTACAAAATAAGGTTGGGACCATGGTGAGTAATTAGTTCGGTTTAACATGGTTAAGAACAATAAGAATATACATATGCGACCCCTAAACTTTTGGAAGAATACTTATTTTTAGGTAACTTGTATCAATAAGTTTCGATGTACATATTATTAACCCTTGAGAATTTAACAAATTTTGGATAATCATGATAAAAACCGAACGGATAATTATCGGATGCATATGCCTTCGTATCCGCATCCCTTTTTTGAATATCGGATATTTATCCGCTTTTGGGACACGAATGCGGACATATTTCGAATTTTTTGGATATCCATTGACAGGTCTGCATATTATATCCATTTAGGTGATATTATTGTTTTCTGTTATTATGCCATTATAGGCATGTTTACTAGTATAGTTTTCCCTGTTATTTATATTTGTTAATAATTAAGGGTCAAAAAGATGCCATGATCAATAGAGTTAGCAAGGTAAAACAAAGTAGTTCTATATATCTACTATTGTCCAATCACATCTACAAAAATAATTAAATCCTCCAACAGCTACATTGTTATAACAAATAGTTTCTCTAGTGTTTTTAGTGTTTAAACTTCTACTTTACAGAGTATTTAAATTTTGCATTTAATTAAACCAAAAAACTAAAGTACATGCATGCTTTAATATTGAATGTCAATATAAAACATTGATCTCAGTAACAGACCACTTACTAAGAGTGTCAAAAGGTTTAAATCAAAATTAAAACAACATGATTAAAGCTGGAAGTCTGCTAGAGCAGTACAACATATAATTCGACACAAATAATTCATTCAAAGTCTCATATTAGAAGTCTTACAATATTTGATCTTTATGACAACAACTTGGTACTTTTTTAGAGTCCAACAAGAATATTCCAATAGTAATTGTGGTTGTGGACCTGTAAAAAACACAATGAACCTCCTATTAATTTTTTTAGTGATAACTAATTTGCAAAATAATATAGGTAACTTGGCTTAAAATTTGTAAATGTTTAGTACGTGGTTAAATATTTGAGCCTAAGAACACATAACTTCTAGGAAGGTTTTTAGTGTATGTATACTTGTTATTTATCCTTATCGTCCACAATTAGAAAATAGATTTATCAATGTGGATTTGAATTTCTGAAAGAAGCCAACTATGTTATTATTATGTTATTTCTTGCTGCAAGCATCTGAAAACCTCCAATTGCTAAGTTGTATTTTGTAACTAACATCTTTATATAATATATTACATGCTGAAAATTAGAAGCTAAGGAAAATTTCCATGAGTATATTGTAATATATTACATACTAAACATCTTGTTACCTTTTTAATAAATTGTAATTTATTTTTCTTAAATAAAATTCTTCCACGGCATCAACATATATAAAATGTTAGGCTGTTGAATTTTGCTTTGGGCCAAAATTGACAAAGAATCAACCTTGAGTGTATAACTGACCATTTTTAATATCTCTATAGGACAGTGGCTATCTAGAAATATTTGGATTGAATTCCATAGGATAGTGAAATATTGTTAAGTTTATTTTCATACTATACAGAACATTTTATATGTTCTTAAACAGTTGGACATCAAAAACCAACAACTTACATTCACGAATAAAATGAAGTAACCGTTCCACTGACTTCAAAACAGAATAAATGTGCTATGACCAATATATCCATGATTTACAGTGTAAAAAATATACTAAAAGAAGAAAAAAATAATATGATAATAATCAGAGGTAAACTTGCGAAATATTGCAGCATCCAGAGTAGATTACATTCTAACAAACACCTTATGTGCGGTTGTAGAAATAATATGAACACATAATTTGATCTACATTCTATCAAATATTGTTAAGTTCATTTGTAGCACCAAGGAAGTGAATACAGACATTATACCTCTGAGTGTAAGAAGTTTGAACTTCTCTATCGAACCAGCTTGTTGTCCTCTTCCTGAAGACCTAAAGTTATACTTAAACCATGAAAATTCAAAATCAACATTAGAAAGAATGGAAATTTCTTAGCTTCATCACTTACATGGAAGAAATCATTGTCCTTGAGAGATGGAGAGGATCAGCGCATATTAGATCGACTGTGAAGAGTAGTACAGCGTCGGAGAGGATTTGATTGACTATAAAGAGGAGCAACGCATCACAGAGGAGTAGCACGATGATGGATGGAGGAAAAATTGAAGGGGATGATGACGAGAAGAATTTGGATATGTAAATTTTTGGAGGTGAAGTCAAATGAAACACGGAAACTAAAATGAAAAACGTAACAAGTAAAAAGTTGGCGGCAACTTTTGGCGGAAGTGAAGAAAACGCATAGGCGAGGTGAGCGGTAATCTTTGGCGGCGTTGAAAGTATGGCATAAAACAATAATAGTTGCACTTCCCTTCAAACGCTGCTATTAAGTGCAACTAAAAGCATATTTTCTTATAGTGGTATGATCTCTAACATTTTTCTAGAGGTGTACTATGATGGGCGGTACCCTAGTAGCCCAGTCATTGAATGGAATCCAATATCCACTACGAGCCTGTACGGTTTTGATTGTATACCAAATATTGCTTAAACGTAAGATGCAAGCATTTCAGCTATTTTCTAATTTACATTCTATAGACACTATTATAATATCAAATGATTTTGATATAAAATATTTTTGGTTATCGTAAGGTAAAACCCCATCATGTTTATGTGTGACATTGTCTTACAAGATACCTTTGTTTTTCAAAGGATTTTGAAAAAGGTAATAATTCAAATTGGGTGTGTTTTCTCACGTTGGTTTTCCAGACTGACTCGGGTGTTATTTTATTATAATGCTCAGGTCAGACCGAGTATTACAGATTCAGGATAGGATGCTATGGAGCTCAGGAGACGAGCTGAATGACAAAGACATATTCCCGTACTTGATTTATATTTCCGCCGTGTGAGGACAAGTTATTTATAACTGTCCAGATTAATTGGCTGATTGTTGTACTCTGATAATTGTGTGTGTGTGTGTATATTAACAGTTACAATTCTTTTGTATAAAGATATGTTATTATATATTATATTTTGTTCCACTGCGACTGTGAGTGTATATTGTTGTTTCTATTTTCTTCTATCTTCTTCTTCTTACCCCTAGCAATCGGTATTTTCGGCACTTGAATATTCGGCATGTTATATAGTGAATGTATTTATGTCGATTTACGAGGGTCGAAAATCCCGGTTCGCTATAATGATCAACAAGAAGCCCTTCACTATGAAAATCCTAAATATCAATATCATCAACAAACCTGCACAATCGTCGCATATAGGTTGGTTTGAAGTGGTTTTCGGATAAACCGATCCTGGTCTCTTCGCACCAATAATGCAAAAGCATTACTTAACCTCATACAGAAACCAAGTCTCGTAGACTTATCACGTTTCCAACTTTTAACTTGCTATCATTCGGTCAAGAAGGAAGCTCGGTAGATAGGAGTAATCACTCCGCAATACTCGAATCAACATACTTTACACCAAACGATAATCAAGCCTACACAGATGGCTACGTTCTAAGTGTACGACTAAATAGTTTCCACATCAAGTCGAGAAACTAAAATGGCCAAAAATATAATTTAGCACTTAAACAATCACTAAGCCTGATTTATTAATCTTTTATTTATTAAATCACTTTTTCAAATTTATTACTTCAAATTATCTTTAAAAAGATATATTCTCAAAACCATTTCAATATTTGGAAAACATTTCATAAACTTGTTTTAATAATAAGTGAATTCACAACTTATTGTATTTTAAAACCATTTAAACTCCATTTTAAAATATCACTTTCCAAAACATTCATTTTAAGGATTTTTCACTTTAAAACGTGAATATATTTCCTTTTATAAAAATCCATATTTAGCTTATCAAATTAAATTGATTTCACATTTATAAAACAGTGTTTATAATTCACATTTCTATTTCATAAAAACTTCCATTTATAAAATTCCCTTATTAACCAATTTCCCGTTTATCTCATTTATATATCAAAATCCTATTATAAGCTTATTTACTTATAAATTTCTTTATTTACACATTCATTCTTTTGTAATCTCATTACTTATAAAGTCCATTATAAATTCATTTCTAAATTTCAATTGCAAATCCGGTTACAAATTTGATTATAAATCCATTTCTAATATTTATAAAACACTGTTTATAAAAATTCATTTCATTAAATCTCTTTATTAATAGCATTCCTTTATAAACTTTCATTTTAACACTTATAAAACTCGTTTATAATTCCATTACTTTTATTTATAAAATATCAACTTTATAAATCTTATACATAAACCATTTATAATAAGTTCAAAATTCTCAATTTAACTTATTTTACAAAATAGTTAACTCCATATTTCAAAAATCATATTTAAGTATATTTCACAAAGCCATAATTTTTTTATAACATAAACATTATAGCTTTTTATTTATTTAAAATAAGTTCATTTCTTTAACAATTAAAAATTTATTAAAACATATATATTTTCAAAATCACTTTGAAATCGTTTTAAAATTGAAATCATCATTTTAATATTTTAAATTTCCAAAAATACGGCCCAATGCTGCAAAAGTACTAAATAAGGGGATTCACATCAGTAATAGCAAACATGGCATCCATCACATCAAACATCACATACAGCATATATTACAATATGTGTAAATAAAAATCAACAATGGTGAGAAATCCAGTTGGATCCCTCCAATCTGTAACCTGCAACAAATATACATATGAGAAAATAAGTATAATATCTCCTTCGAGGCAGACGTGCATACAAAGGATCATCTGCTCATACATGGGAACGTATAGGGTCTCATCTGCTCTAATAGGCAGAAATATATCCAACTACTAATAATATAGTATAACATCCAAACAATCGTCACATAGCATAAAATAAATTTATTCTCACTTATATAAAAGTATAAGCGGGCCAAAGAGAGTGAGTTTTACTCACTTTGGTTGCAGTCGTCGTTTCGGCGTTTTATTTCGAATAAAATTAAATGAGTGTTTAATTTTATCCAAAATTCTTGCGAGCTCCAAATCGATCCAATCTAATTCCAGTGCGTAGTATTCTTAGTAACGAGTGCAATGCAACTGTTTCGTCTGAATCGGACCTCGTATGACAAAGATATGAATTTTATAATTTTACATGATTTTTATAAACTAATTTACAGTTTCTTTTTTCTTGTTAATAAACCTTTAATCTACACCGCTCATTCTACCCTAATCAAACCCAGGCCGTCCATTTCCTTTCTCCTTCTTCCCTCGTTATTCGATCAAAACCATCCAGCGCTGCCATTTGAAATTCGAACGCCATGCCTCCATCGTCGCTCCGGAGATCAATCAGAGGCTTCCAGTCGAAGCACCAACCTTCAATGCACCCATGACCGAAGTTCGGTCATCCACAAAGCTACCATCGTCGAGATCCTGCACTTCAAACATTGTATGAATGTGCCGTCGTGGCTTCCTCCCCGCCACACCAAACCCGATCACCACCGTTCATCATGTAGTGCTCGTCAAGACCTTCCTCTTTTGTGTTGAAGCTGAGGCGTGAAATGGCTTGGATTTGGAAAGATCGAGGGTGGAAGTCGAGGCGATTTCGGCCGTTCAAGTTGTTAGTGGTGGCTACCCTAATTCTGAAGCTAGGGATTGTAAATGAAGGTCCTTATATAGACAAATTAAACGACACTATTCATGCGAAATATTTTCAGACTCCAAACGAAGCGTGCTGCCTGGCGTCCATAATGTTTTACCCCTATTCCAAATAACAATGGAATATGTATCAGGAACCAATTCCATCGTATTTGTAAGATAGGTTTTCGAATCGAATTATGTTAATTAAATTTACTTAATAAATTTCTAGGCGTTTCTGCTTCGCACGATCAAACCGTAAGTCCAATCGACACAAAATTTGGAATCCTATAATAATATACTATTATGGATCCAATGAAACTGGTTTTGTCCAATTCTGAGACAGTGTCCCAAATGGCTGTTTTCACTCGTTTAATTAAACTATAAAATTTCCAGTTTCTGCTTATTCACTTTTAATTCAAATTTAAAAGTTTACCAATTTCATTATAATTCAAATAGAATTTAAATCAACTTTAGAAATCATTTTTATTCACATTAGATTCCAGATCCAATTATTTAACTGACTTAACTTATAAAATTCATTTTTCAATATTTAAAATCAATTAAATATTCTAAATTCGAACGACTGAAAAACTGAGTCGTTACGTTAAATGTCAATTCTTTTTTTAACAACAATAATACAAGTCTTTTTTCCATATTATCAATGGTGCCATATTTCCAATATCCGTAACAAGGGATTTCAATATCCTTAACAAATGATTCAACATTCATATCCAAAAATTGTAATAAACAGACTTGCACATAATAAAATTCCAACTCAATCTATCACGTCAAATCATGGAATAATGTCAAAAATAGAAATTGCCAGTCTATTTTTGTCTCTGTTCAACCTTACTTTTACAAAAAATTTAAACATTTCTCTTTTAGTTTCATATGGAATAAATGGTGTAAACTACAAATAAATTCATACTTTACACCCTATTCCTTAATTGAAACTTCATAATCAAATTAGAATTAAAGTGGAGTGAAATAGAAATTGAAATCACCAAAAACTGCAAAAACCACATATTCCAACAATTTAATGTAAACAATTGAGAATTCCAAGCAGAATTGACATTTCAAATTATAGGAGTTTTATGGGGTTTTATTTTGTTTTGTTTTCATAAACCCAAAACCCTTAAGGTATGTCCAAACCCATAATACACTAATCAATCCTAAAATAAAAATGCTAAGGTTTCCACGTACAGTTGGTCCTTAGCTTTGCTTCTCTTTGGATTTGAAACGTCTATTGTAATCTCCTTCGGATCTCTTCTTATTAATATATACAACAAGAGATTATATATATATTAGATTCAGAAAGGTTGGAGGAGAAGAGGATTAGAAATTAAATAATAAACAAAGATGGGTATATAGAATTTCTTACCTGAAATCGTAATGGAGTTTTCTGAATCTAAGAAGAGATGAACTGATGGAGCTTCGCCGATGCTCCTAAAATATTTCTTAATAAAAGTGAGGGGTCTAGGGTCTTATTATAAAGATTGAAACGCACCGGAACCGTAGGATGAAAGTAGGTTAAAAATGGAAAAATCCGGTATGTTCATTACCTCAAAACCCTGAATGCCACCCCTGGGTAGCGATCGAGCACCCCACGTGCACCAGTCGACCGGTTGAGTCAGTTGACCGTTCTACTTTATTTTGGAGTGTTTAATTTATTTACCATTTCTTAATTAATTTCATTCCTTAATTAATTTTAACGTTAGTTGTTAACTTTAACGTTACTTAAACCCTAAGTCTAATCTCAATTAACGTTTTCGAAATTTAAAATTCAAATTTATTTATTTGAATTTGAAATCGAATTAAATTATTTTAAACCTGAAAACTTTAAATGCTCATAACTTCATCGTTCGAGCTCCGTTTTCAACATATTATATATGTAAATTGATGAAAATTTCACCACGAACACAATGGTAAAACTTTTGTGACCAAATTCCTAATTTAAAAAATTTCCATTTTTACCCCTACTTAATTTAATTTACTTTTTTAATTATTATTGATTTTACAGGGTGACACATTCTCCCCCTTAAAAAGGATTTTGTCCCCGAAATCTTTTTAAGGGGTGAACAGTATAATACGCAATAAAATCCATATTATACAACCAAGTTATCCATACAACTATCTATTCAACCAAAGTGCAATATGATTATGTACTGTAGACATGCTATATATGAGCTCAATTCTAGCATGAGTGTGTGATCGTGTCATGCAAGTATGTATGCAAATACCCTAAACATGTATAAAACTTCTATATGAGTGTAATGTGATTGTAAAAAAATGTAGCAACCATCTTCTACCATCCAATCCAGCAACCGCAATGCAACCAAAATCCTAATTTTAATGAGAAATTTACCAGAGGAAATCTTAAGATGAGAAGTCCTCATGCTTCTACCGGACTTTCTCCCCATTGTACTCGGACCAATCTATTTTCTTTATGGTGGAGCTTCCTAGTTCCATGCTCCATAATGCATGCAATGGCACGAGACACTATTGGCTCCAGTATCCCTCAACTGATTAGGCTCTACCATAACTTTTATGCTATGAAGGTATTTTCCCAAATGCAAAATGTGAAAATTGCCATGGACTCCAGCCAACTTATAGGTTTTCTTATTTTTCCTAATATTGGGAATGACCCAATAGATCTTGGTGCCAACTTTTTTAACATTGCAAACCTTACGACCTTCACACACTGCCTAACTAACTCTAACTTTCCAAAGTCTCGTAATTCAAATCTGGTTCGAGTAGAATTATTCAATGGTTTCCCACCCATAATTTAGCAATTTGTATGGCTTTTTATAAAGTGATTCAAGGGTGCCATACCAATCGTCTATTGGTGACTACTATTATATGTGAATTCTACTAAGGTTAAGTGCCGCACCTGACGTCCTCCAAAGTCCATGACGCAAGCTCCCAATTATAACAACCTGCCTTTACGATCCTCCAAAGTCGACACTAATACATCCACGATACTTACGTGCCGAACTTTCAAGTACCGGAAAGACATATTATTGGGGTAAAAGAAAATGAAAAGGAAGAACAGAATCTCACAACGTGACAAGTAATATATAATATTACAATTATCTTAACAAAAAAGAAAACTAAACAATATACATAAAATAATCATAGTAACTGACCAATCATCGGTCTGGAAAGTTATAACAACCTGACCATACAATTGCTGATTAATACAGACAAGAAACAAACAGTTGAAGATAAAGAAAATATAAGAGTACGTCTTGGAGGCATCTAACTCGTCTCCTGAAGCTCGAAAGTGTCCAACTAAATTAGGAAAATATGCTTTGGCTGACCCGAGCATTATAAGAAAAATAACAACTGGATCAGTCTGGTAAAACCAGCGTGAGAAACACGATCAAATGGATTACTTAACATTATAAAACCTGTCAGAAATAAAGGTACTTCATAAGACCATGCCGTACATACACATGGACAAATTTTTACCTTATGATAACTAGATCATTTTTATAGAAAATCTTATGAAATTATAATAATGTCTAGGTTAAAGTAAATATTAATCATAGCCGAAATTGTTACATTAATTAAATTCCAACATAATAAGTATACAACTAAATCCATAGGAGCACTTATTGGAGATTGGATTTCCATCAATGACAAGGCTGTTGGGGTACCGCCTGCCATAGTAAACCTCTAGAAAAATGTATCAAGGTCGAACCTATCGAACCCTACAAATCAGAGCCGGTCTGCCCCTCTAACATGACAAGCCGGACTACATCATCCCTTGGGTACCAGCTATCGAAATATATTCCAAACCATGGCCCCACCTCTATGCGCATACTAAAACTGTAAATATCGATTCTAGATCGAGGAAGTATACTCTTGATGGTAGCAAACTACATAGCTCTGAAGCACATCCCTTGTTTTAATCATTACTGGGTTATGAGGCTTGTGAGGTCATAATTACCTCTTTCCTCTCTTAGTAACTCCCACTTGGAATGCTAACACTACCTTCCAGGCACAATGCAATGCCAGCATTCATCCATATAAGTTATTCAGGATATGAACAAACCGAATGCACTACTTCTACTACATCCATTTTGGAATCACCCTCACGTTTAGTAGTAAGTAGCCCTTGCACTTCAAAGAGCTCCCTCATCGATTCCATCATCTTTAAGATGTCTTCAATATGAAGCTTGATTTTGTTCAAAGTGGTTTTCAGATAATTCATACTTATCTGGTCCCAGTCTCTTCGAACCAACACTCAATAGTTTCTGATAAACTCAACTCCATTTCTTTTGGAAATAATCAGACAATAATAAGAGCGGAGATCACCTCTTAATTGTTGAAGTGGAGGGATTTTCTTATCATTTGTCCTAGGAGAAAAAAATGAGATTTATACGCACTGTACAGCATCACGAATATGACTTTGCATATAACCCCCATGTTTCTCATAGATATTTCCAAAGTTAGATTTTTGGCCAAGTTTTAACAATCGGTTATTTAACTATCAAATAAACAAACAATTAAATATAGATTTAATTCCATATGGAATCCACTAAGCCTCTATAAATAAATCTTTCAATTAATTAAAATCTCTTTCAATTATTTGATTCAAAATACATTCACAAAAGATATATTCATAAACCCCGTATACTCTTTTCAATACTCGGGAAAGCATTCATATAATTATCTCAGCGGTATAAGTATATTTCAAACCATTATATTTTCAATACTTAGAAAATATCCATATACGTATCTCTATGGTATAAGTATATTAACAAAACTTGAGGAAGATTTCCTATTTTTCAGAATCATATTTTAATTAGGCCTAAACGATATAATTTGAAATATTTCTTACTATAAATTAAACCACTATCCTTCAGTGTTAAGTATGAAAAGAATGATTTTATACCGCTCAAATTAAGAAAGATTAATTATGAAAACAAATCTCGTTCTTTTATAAAATTTCCTTTCTATAAGCCAATTTTATACTTCAAATCCATTTATAAATCTCTGATTTAATTTATAAAACTTCTTTTATAAATCTCTTAAAATGATTTATTAACTCCTTATAAAAATCCTTTACCAAACACCGTTTATAATCTCCTTTACAAAATATCATTTATAAACCTCCTTACATAAACTCTTTTTGCTAAATATAACCTTTTTATAAAACAGTTCATCATTTATAAATGCCTTTATTTAATAAATTAATTACTTAATCATCAAAAATAAATAAGTAATTAACTTTAAAACAACATTGATAAGGTAAGTAATTAACTTTAAACACATCATTAATTAAATAATTAATTAATCTTCATACAAAACTAAACCAGTTAACAAACACGTTAATAATATAATTAAATAACTTAAAATATCATTAATGATATAATTAAATAACTTTTAAAAAAATTCTTTAATATAATTAAATAACTTTAAGCATCCTTATAAATATAATTAAATAACTTACTTTAGAACATCATTTAAAAATACTTAATCTAAAATTATTATACAATTGAAGTTATTTTAAATCCATAACTTTACAAATTCAGAAGGAGGCTTAGCGACCACAATAATGCTAAATCAAGTTACCATTTAATTAAATTTGACTTCTCAAGTCATATAAATATTATTTACATAGGCAACAAATATGTAAATAAAATCAATTAGCAATCTATAGCTAATTAATCACTTATCAAATATGAATTTACTGATATACGATTCAATCTTCAAATAAATATAACAACAGAACGAGGATTTATTCTATTAATGGATGCTCAAATAATCTACTTAATTTGATTATAGCAAAATGGGGACTTATTCTGCTAAAAGGATGTCATCAATATTTTATTCAATTAAATTATAGCAGAACGATGTTTATTTTTCTAAATAGGAGGACAAAATAACCTATTCAATTAAGTTATACCAGAATGGCAATTTATTCTGCTAAATAAACGTCACCATTAAAGTACTCATATTTGTTTGACTACTTAATGGCACAGGCAAAGAGAATCCCTTATTTTAAAATCATTCACTTTTAAAAGAAAGCCACTTTTAAATAAAGTTGATCCTTGGAAATAAAGTAATCAAAATTAAAACCTTTATTTAATCAATTTAAAATAAGTTTAAACCTTGATTTAATAATAATTAAATCTTAATCAATTAACAATTCATTAATAATTAACCTTGCCTGATTAATAATTAATTAATAATTAATATTAATTAAAATTTAATTAAATCATAATTAATAAAATAATTAACCCTTAGTTTATAATTAACTAACCTTTACTTAATTAACTAATTATAATTATCTCACTTAATTAATAATTAAGTAATAATTACTTTCACTTATTTAGTGATTAAGTACTAATTACCTTTACTTAATTAGTTATTAAATAATCATTAAACCTTAACTTAATTAATAAGTAGTAATTACCTTTTAATATGTGTGGAAAACTTAATACTTCAAAAGAAACACTTTTATTTACACAAAGGTATTTGTTTTACAAACTACATCCATAACGACTATCACTATGGATATTATAGCTCTGAAACTTGTTTTTATAAACCAACTTAGCCCTCAAGGTTTTACCTCTTATGTTTTACTTACTTCGTCTCTTTGTAGAAGGGTTTGGATAGTAAAAGTAAAGTTTTAAACTTTATAAAACTTTTCTAAGAACACATAAGTAAAACAAGTTTTTCACACAAGGGATTCGATGTCGCAATAAATAACTTTATGTGCTAACTTCACTTTAGTATACATTAACTAACACAATTTCATACATTCACAACACATGTCTTAACCATAGTACATAAGTAAACATCACAACTTTCCATCATCACTTAACATATAAACTATATTTCCAAAATCCATAAACACACATTACATACAATTACACATATGTAAAGCACATTACATTATTTTTCCATCTAACAACCAATGCAATAGCTAGCAACATATAAAATTAAAACTTTTAAATTTAAAAGTGAGCTTACTCACCAAAAGCTCATGGAAACAAACCATACCCCCATTATAACTTAGGTCGGCCTTAGCTTTGGATTTACTTTGCAAAAGACTTGTTTTTGGACCTTGGAAAATGCTTTTAGGTTTAGCCTTGAGGGTATATGGGCTTGGCCTAAGGTGGTTAAGGGAGACGTGGGCTTGTTTTGAGAAGGAGGATGTGCAGGAAGAGAAGAAAAGGCTTTTAAACGATTTTTAAGAGTTTTAAAAGTAGAAAAATGCATGATTTTTTAATTTTGAAACTAAGGAAGACATTTAAAGGTTTTTGAACTTAAGAAAGAAGAGGACGAAGTCTGGAAAAGAAGAAATGATATGGAAATGAGAGAGAGAAATTATGAAAATGTTTTTAATATAAAGTGAAATTGTAACAACCCTGGTTTTGGTGATTACCTGTAATATTAAATTATAATAGTGATTATAATTCAATAATGGAGAATTAAAATAAATTGGAGATGTAAATTTGCTAAAAAGTGTTTATTTTAATAAACAATGGGTTATAAATGTAAAATGTTAAAAATAAAGTTTTAAAAACTTTATTATGTTAGTTTGTGATAAAAAAAATGAACATTACATGGTTTTAGTTTGGTAAAATGCAATAATTTTGCAAATTAGTGCCAAATGTTGATTTTTACTAATTTTAATGATGTTAATATGGTTATTACATTTAATTACAAGAAAGCGATTTTTATGTAAATTTCGGTGATATAAATAGTGTTTTATGTAATTAAAGGTGTAATTGAACATTTAATCGAAAATAAGAATTTTAATGATGAAAAATATTTTAATGGCTAAAATATCTTTTATAAGTTGATAAAATATTTTGTTAAACATAAACATATGTTGTATAAAATTTATTTGGTAAAAATATGTGTAAATATGTGAAAACATAGTGAAATAAAAGTGTTAACATGGATTAATTTTGATAATTTTGATTAAGTATAAACATATATGCATTTGGGTAATGGGTTCAAGCCTAAACCTATTTCCAGAATAAGCAAGAGACTTTAGAGATGAACTGTACATTCATTTCCCTTTCTTATTTTTTCTATCTTCCCTATAAACAAACCAGAAAGAAAAGAAAATGGCTGCCTCTTTATAGCTTTCAAATCTAGCATCATAAATCAAGCAAAATCAAAGGAAAATCAAGGAGAAAATTAGTAAATCAAAACAATATCAGTTGTTTACTGGTTCTTAGAGATTCTCCAAGCCAGAAAGATCTTGTCTTGCAACTCTAACTCGTTCAAAGTTGTGCTAAGGTGAGTTACAACTCACAGTTCTAGCTTAAAATCATGTTTGCAAGCTGAAAACTGTATGATCTGCTCACTGTAAACAAAAAGTTTACTGCTTGAATAGTTACAGTGAAAATATGCTCTGGGTTGCTTCATTTTGTGTTCATGTCTCTCAATTCTGGTCATGAAATCATGCCGGAATTTTTCTGGATTGTTGTCTATGTGTTGTAGTTTAAGCATATCAAATTTCATTGTCAAAATCATTTGGAAACTGCTAGAAAACATTGTGAAAAACTGGAACAAAACAGGAAGATTTTTGCCTGTAGGAGTCGCAACTTACAGGTCGACCAAAGTAATGCATAGGTCGACCATAAGGTCGAACCAAGCACCACATAGGTCGACCTATGGGTCGACATGGGCATGTTAATTTGCCCAGGTCGATTTCTTTTATCTCCAGTGCATTGTTTTGTTTTCTTTACTTCTTCCAGCGACTTTTGCAACCTGTTTTCATGATATTTTTGACTATTTTGAAGGGCTCTAACCTATCAATAGGTAAGCTAATATTATTGTTAATCCTTACTCCATATTGAAGTGTTTTTGGAGATGATTTCGTATGCTGAATTTTCAGCGTTTTCGGCGATTATTGATGTTTTCGAACACGAGATTTCTAAAATGATTTTGAAATGATTTTTATAATAGAATAGCTTCCGAAATAAATATTTTACAATATTCATAATTATTTTTAAAGCTACTAAAATTATGTATTCTCTATAATAAAGAGAATTTTCAAACGATTTCAGAAATTGTTTTAAAAACTAGTTTTCTCAAAGTAAATTATTTTCTATATAAAATAAACGTTTTTGCACTCTTTAAGCGAATGAGGAAGCGATTTAAACGATTTAGTAAAACATGTGGTATGGGACACATGTGTTTACTTCTTCGGTTAATTCCGGGCTTGTTCGATTGAGGTTATACACAAGAGTGAAATTAACTACCTTATAGTAAACAGTTAAGTGAGAACGTGTGGTATGGGACACACTGTTGACACTGATTTGGCTACTATTTGGAAGTTGGTGACACTTTAGTTTATTGACCTTCGAGTTGTTATTGCCAGTACTTGGGCTGCTCGGTCTTATGTATACATTTATAGCTGTTGGGCTAATATTGGGCCGTTGGGTCCTACTTGAGGCTATTGGTCTCTTATACATTGTACTTGGCAGGCCGTTGGGCCACTGATTGGGCTATTGGGTCCTTTCTACATCTATAGCTGTTGGGTCCTATTCTTTACATTGTTGCTTTTCTAGATTTCTCTATGTTGATTTCTAGAATTTGAATTATTTACAAATGCTTTCACCATAGTTGCCTCTGTTGGATTACTTATATAGCTTGTGTGCTATCTTGTTATTTATTATATGGTGAACACATTTTGGAGTTTTGAACTCTTCATCGAGTTCTATATATATTGATTTGTAGTGCCATCCTTTGGCATTTTGAGGTTTATAATCTCCTATTTAGGAGTTATGGTGTTGATAGACACCATTATATTGGTTGTTGATGCCGATGATATGAGGCGTTGATTTTTGAATAATTGATATTGTTGTTGAACTTGCTTCTTTCGAGAAACCCCTTATGAAATTTAGTAGTTGACATATCTTTGTGTTACTTCTTCTCTTTCTAGAAGAAATATTATTGTTTATCCTTTTATTTCACCTATCTTATGCTAATTAGTTTATTTTAAGCTAGACTGACCCGTGTATTTTTATATACTCGGGTCAGACCGAGTTATTTCAGGTTAGACACCCGTCGTAGATATCTGTTATGCTGCTTCCGCTTTGGATTATCTACTTGTCACCTTTTGTGTAGTTTTTGTAGCTTTTTGTAAACTCCATTATGTACCTATTCATTTTGACTCGATATATATAGTGTGGTCCATGTACCACTTCTTTTGTATCACTATTAGTGTACTATGATGTATCTGTGTATATGTATATATATGTTTGACTGTTGTTTTGTGATCTGTTTACATTTGTTGTTATATTTTGTTCTGATAGATCCATTAGCCATCGTAGTTTTGTATTAAACATTTATTGAGTATGTCGATCCACTTAAGAAAGATAAAAAAGAAGAAAAAAAATTAGAGCACCCGATCGACGTATTCAATACTTATTTAAGACAAGAGTTACGGATGGTCGCTCCTAACTAGCCCTATTCTCCGCATTAACAGATAGTATTACTCCATAATGCTCTTTGTTAATATGGGTCTCTGGGTGGGGCGTCACAGCTTGGTATCAGAGTAGAGTTCAGAACAAAATATGATAAACATAGAACAGAACATATATTACGGTACATCAAAGTACAATATTAGTGTTATATATTCATCAATCATCGTGTCCTTAACCTTTTCGTGTCCTTGAGGTAGATATAAGTTGGGAATACGTCTAGGAATGCATTTTAATTCCATAGTATTCCATAATTGAATTAATGATATCCATCCTATGAATAATCCTTATCTTATCTTAAACTTTCAGCTTATGGTTGGAAGAGGCAGAGGTCGTCATTCTAATGTTGGGCCGTCCAATGGCTCACATCCAAACGGTATTTATATGTCTGCCGATTAGTTCTGGAGTTATTTAGGAACACTCAGCCTCCAGCTCCTACTCCATTGTCTCCTCCGTGCAAGTCTGCTTTTGCGTGTATGTGCACTTATTTCTCTCATCTTAGAGGCAAGCCTTTCAAAGGCTCAGAGTCTGTTCTTGAAGTCCAGACATGGCTTCATACATGCGAGCGTATCTTTACTCGAATGGATCTTTCTGACCATCACCGAGTTCTTGTAGCATCGAGTATGTTGCAAGAGCGTGCTCTTGATTGTTATGAGCTTCTTATTGCTGAGATTGATGAGTCTACTCTTACTTGGATTCAGTTTAGGAAGCGATTCGAACTTAAGTTCGTTCCCGAGTCCAAGAAAGCCCTCTTAGCCTGTCGCTTCCTTGAGTTGAAGCAAGGGAAGTCTTTAGTTTTCGAGTATGTATCTTCATTCGAGGCCTTGTCCAAGTACGGTCTCAAGTATATTAGCACTTCTTATAAGAAGAATCTCGAGTTTGTTTCTGGCCTCAAGAAATATTTGAAGAAGTCTTTGATGATTCGGCTTAAGCTTTCATTTGAGGAGCTGGTTGACTCGGTGCTTCATCTTGAAGAAGTCGAGAAGGAGAGAGATAGTAGTGATGAGACCGAGGTTCGTAAGAACCCCAATAAGAAGAAGTTTCCTTTTCAAAAATCCAAGTCTTTTCCCCAAAAGAAGAAGAAGCCACTTGTCTTCAGTTCACAGTCTGGTGCAACCCCTCCTACTCATAAGTCATGTTTCAACTGTGGTTCGCATGATCATTTCATTCGGATGTGTCCTAAGCCTATCATTTGCCGCTATTGCAAGCAAGAGGGTCACTGGTCTTCCAAGTGCCCTAATTCTTCTAAGGGTCCTTATTCGGGAAAGCTTAATGTAGTGGATGCTTCAGGTGGTTCTTCTAAGCCCAGCGGTACTTCTCCTTTTATTCTCGAAGGTTCTATATTATTTCATGATCGTTCTATTCGAGTTCTCTTCGATATGGGTGCTTTGCATTCATTCGTATCGTAGGAGCTTGTTGATGTTATACCATTGGATGTTTCTTGCCTTATTACTTCTTTGAGGATTGCGGATCCTATCAGGGGATCTGCAACCCTTAGCATGCTTTGTAGTGATGTTGAGATTATTCTTTGTGGTTTTTCATTCCGTTCGAATATGCATGTTATTCACTATCTTGGATTTGATATGATTTTGGGGATGGATTGGCTTGCAAGTTATCAAGCCCGAATCTTATGTTCTGAAAGGGTCCTATATCTTAGGCATCCTAATTCAGCTGAACAGTTGTCTCTTGTTCTTCAAAATGCTGATGGTGATTCTGAAGCATCTTTATTTGCTCTTGAGTCTCGAGATGATGATGATGTATCTCGAATTCCAGTTGTTCGTGATTTTGCTGATGTATTCGAGCCTGTTTCGGGTTTGCCACCCAAGCGAGCAATTGAGTTCCATATTGATCTCATTCCTGGTGCTCAGCCTATTAGTTGTCCTCCTACAAGGATGTCCACTAAGGAAAATGAGGAACTCAAAAAGCAATTGTTGGAGCTTGAAGCCAAGCAATTCATTCAGTCCAGTTCTTCACCGTGTGGTGCTGCGGTCGTCTTTGTTAAGAAATCTGATGGTACTCTTAGGCTTTGCATCGATTACCGCAAGCTTAAAGAGTTAACCATTAAGAATAAGTATCCATTGCCTAGGATCGATGGCATGTTCGATCAATTGAGTGGTGCTAAGGTATTTTCTCAGCTTGACCTTGCCACCGATTTTCATCAGCTACGAGTTGCGGAGAACAGCATTCCTCTTACCGCATTCCGCACTCGTTATGGTTCTTATGAGTGGCTCGTTATGCTATTCGATTTAACGAACGCTCCGGCTTATTTCATCGATCTTATGAATCGAGTATTCTAAGAGTATCTCGATAAGTTCATCCTTATATTCATTGATGACATCCTTGTCTATTCTAAATCCGAAGCCAATCATGCTCATCATTTGAGGATTGTTTTGAATACACTTCGTCAACATCAACTTAAAGCCAAATTCTCCAAGTGCCACTTTTGGGAGAATAAGGTGAAGTTACTTGGCCATGTTATATCTTCTGATGGCATTTCTGTCGATCCATCGAAGATAGAAGCCATTCAGAATTGGAAAAGGCTAGAGAATGTTTTTGAGATTCGTAGTTTCCTTGGATTGGCAGGTTATTACCGTTGGTTCATCAAGGACTTTTCCCGCATCGTGCTTCCTCTTACTAGCCTTACCAGAAAAGGTGTTTGATTTATTTGGTCTAATAAGTGCGAAGCTTCTTTCTAGAAATTGAAAGAACTTCTCACTAATGCTCCTATCCTTGTGGTTCCCGAAGGGAATCAAGGTCTTTTTGTCTACACCAATGCTAGTCGATGTGGCCTCGGTGCTGTGCTTATGCGGAGAGATCGGGTAGTTGCCTATGCTTCTAGGAAATTGCGTCCGAATTAAGTTCGTTATGCCACCCACGACTTAGAGTTAGCGGCCATAGTCTTTACCTTGAAGGTTTAGCGTCATTATCTTTTAGGCGAGCGCTTCATTCTTTATACCGATCATAAATCATTAAAATATCTGTTCACCCAGAAAGAGCTTAATATATGACAACAGCATTGGCTCGAGTTCCTAGCCTCTTATGATTTTGATATCCAGTACACTCCTGAAAAGGTGAACCGAGTTGCAAATGCGCTAAGTCACAAGCACTTAGCTGTTGTTTCTATGATGATAGCTGAGTGGGATATATTGGAGACCTTATCTCTTTGTGATATTTATGATCGTGCTCCAGCTTCAGATTCTCCTATCTTGTTATACAGTTTGGAAGCTCGTCTTAGCTTATTGGATCGTATTGTCGAGGCTCAGCGGCAAGATCCAAATCTTGTGCGCCTTATTTAGTTATGTAAGTCCGAGTCCCGTGACGATGAGTTGAGTGATTTCAGCATTGATATTCATGGTTGTCTTCGTAAGAAGAATCGATTGATTGTGCCTTGTGTTTCTAATCTTAGGTGGGACATTCTTGATGATTATCATCGTTCTAAGTATACTATTCATCCCGGCAGTAGCAAGATGTATGTCGATATGAGATGCTTGTATTATTGGGAAAGCATGAAGCGTGATGTTGCAAGTTATATGAGTAATTGCATGACTTGTCAACTCATTAAAGCCGATCATCAGCGTCCCAATGGTCTTCTTCAGCCTCTCGAGGTCCCGTTGTGGAAATGGGATCAAATTTCTAAGGACTTTATTGATGGCCTACCTCATTCGAGATCGGGCCATAACAGTGTTTGGGTTATTGTGGATCGCTTGATTAAATCTGCTCATTTCATTCCTATTAAACCTAATAGGACAGCTTCTCTTCTGTCTAAGCTATATATTAAGGAGATCGTGAGACTTCACGATGATCCTAGTTCGATCGTTTGCGATAGAGATCCACTTTTCACCAGTAATTTATGGCAGAGTCTTCAGGAATCTTTAAGTACAAAGCTTGGTTTCAGCACAGCTTATCATCCACAGTATAATGGACAGACTAAACGGGTGAATCGTATTCTTGAGGATCTTCTCCGTGCATGCATTCTTGATTTTGGTAGTAGTTGGGAGGACCACCTACCACTTGTTGAGTTCTCTTATAACAATAGTTTTCAGTCCAGTATCGGTATGGCACCTTTCAAAGCCCTATACGGAAGGCCATGTCAATCTCCTTCTTGTTGGTTAGAATCCGAGGAGAAATTGATTTTAGGCCCCGATTCTATTTGTAAAGCTTCAAAGAAGATCGATCTTATTCATCAGAGAATGAAAGAGACACAGAGTCATCAGAAATCTTATGCAGACAACCATAGGAGGCCTCTTGAATTCTCTATTGGTAATCTTGTTTATATTCGGGAATCTCCCTTGAAAAGGGTAATGCATTTCAGTAGGTCTGGGAAATTGGCTCCTCGATTCATAGGACCATTTCCTATTACTGAGCGTACTGGACCAATTGCTTATCGAGTATCACTTCCGACTCATTTATCTGGTATTCATGACGTGTTTCATGTCTCTCAGCTTCAGAAGTGCCTTCGTGATTCAGATTCTGTTATTGAATCTCCTTGTCTGCAAGAGCTTGAGATCTCACCTGATTTATCCATTGTGCAACATCCTGTCCGTGTTCTTGCTTTGGAGGTGAAACACCTTCGAAATAAGGATGTATCGCTCGTGAAGATTTAATGGTCCGCTAATCCCAATGACTGCACTTGGGAAACCAGAGAATTTATCGAGCAATCTTATCCTGGTTTTCTATCTTCTCATGTTGAAGGTGAGAATTTTAACTCAAGCTATATATTTTCTTTTGCTTGATGAAATAAATCGAGTTGAATACAACTCTTCTCTAGAAATTGCGAGGACATAATTTTTATAAGAGGGGAGTCTGTAACAACCTGGTTTTGGTGATTACCTATAATATTAAATTATAACGGTGATTATAATTTAACAATGGAGAATTAAAATAAATTAGAGATGTAAATTTGTTAAAAAAATGTTTATTTTAATAAACAATGGGTTATAAATGTAAAATGTTGAAAATAAAGTTTTAAAAACTTTATTATGTTAGTTTGTGATAAAAAAAATGAACATTACATGGTTTTAATTTGGTAAAATGCAATAATTTAGCAAATTATTGCCAAATGTTGATTTTTACTAATTTTAATGATGTTAATATGGTTTATTACATTTAATTATACAAGAAACAATTTTTGTGATATAAATAGTGTTTATGTAATTAAAGGTGTAATTGAACATTTAATCGAATATAAGAATTTTAATGATGAAAATAATTTTAGTGGCTAAAATATCTTTTATAAGTTGATAAAATATTTTGTTAAACATAAACATATGTTGTATAAAATTAATTTGGTAAAATTTATGTGTAAATATGTGAAAACATGGTGAAATAAAAGTTTTAACACAGATTAATTTGGATAATTTTGATTAAGTAGAAACATATATGCATTTGGGTAATGGGTTCAAGCCCAAACCCATTTCTAGAATAAGCAGGAGACTTTGGAAATGAACTGTACGTTTATTTCCCTTTCTTATTTTTTCTATCTTCCCTGTAAACAAACCAAAAAGAAAAGAAAATGGCTGCCTCTTTATAGCTTTCAAATCTAGCATTAAAAATTAAGGAAAATCAAGGAGAAACTTAGTAAATCAAAACAATATCAGCTGTTTACTGGTTCTTAGAGA
Source organism: Allium fistulosum (assembly GCA_030737815.1). Lineage (NCBI taxonomy): Eukaryota > Viridiplantae > Streptophyta > Magnoliopsida > Asparagales > Amaryllidaceae > Allium > Allium fistulosum. The sequence goes on along the minus strand of CM060904.1, from coordinate 281,112,520 downwards.
TTCTCCAAGCCAGAAAGATCTTGTCTTGCAACTCTAACTCGTTCAAAGTTGTGCTAAGGTGAGTTACAACTCACAGTTCTAGCTTAAAATCATGTTTGCAAGCTGAAAACTGTATGATCTGCTCACTGTAAACAAAAAGTTTACTGCTTGAATAGTTACAGTGAAAATATGCTCTGGGTTGCTTCATTTTGTGTTCATGTCTCTCAATTCTGGTCATGAAATCATGCCGAAATTTTTCTGGATTGTTGTCTATGTGTTGTAGTTTAAGCATATCAAATTTCATTGTCAAAATCATTTGGAAACTGCTAGAAAACATTGTGCAAAACTGGAACGAAACTGACAGATTTTTGCCTGTAGGAGTCGCGGCCTATAGGTCGACCAAAGTAAAGCATAGGTCGACCTTAAGGTCGACCCAAGCACCACATAAGTCGACCTATGGGTCGACCTAGGCATGTTAATTTGCCCAGGTCGATTTCTTTTATCTCCAGTGCATTGTTTTGTTTTCCTTACACTACTACAAAACAGGCCATTTGCATCGGTTGTTTACCCCCATTTTGCATCAGTTCAACAACCGATGCATATGCAACCGATGCAACAGGCTTAACACTTTTGCATCAGTTCTGAAACTGATGCAAAAAAATCCTTTTTGCATCGGTTGTTACCAACAACTGATGCAAATATCATGGTTGGTTGCTTGGAGACAGCCTCCATGTTACATCGGTTGTAATGAAAACCGATGCAACAAAGGAACTTGTTGCATAGGTTGTTGTTGAAAACCGATGCAAAAAAGCCATTCTCAGATACCATTATTACAGTACTCAAATAGACTATATATATATTATTGATTATAACAAACAATTATTGCATGCAATATTACAATCATTCAAAATTAAATTTGATGGCAAATACATAATCAGATTTAATAATTCTACAAAAGAATGAAAAACAATATTTTCAGTATATCACTGTCATACATACATACAACCACAAACAAGTCTGACCCATCCACACAGCTTCATCCGCTTACCTGAACCCCTGTGCTGCCAGATTTCATTTTTTTCACACTGCCTATACCACTGCTGTCACCATACTCGACTGTTCATAATCACACTCCTATCATTCTTCATCATCATCTTCCTACTGACTACTGAATACAACACTCCCTTCGCTATATCTGCTACGACAAACAAAATCACCACACCATTCTCCTCTTAACTGTCTCCTGTGAAAAGACTACCACTACAAACCAGTAAAACAACAACACTGTGAACAACTTCCAGCCTCCTCTATCATTCAACCAACTACATCCATTACAACAATCAATACCCCTACAAACCAATTTCACCACTTCATTACATTGTCCCCTCCAAACCAATTTCACCATATCACAGCAACATCACACCCCATAGCCGCTGTCCTACAACTTCTTAATTCAATCAACAACAGAGCACAATCACCATTCAACAATCCTCTACATTCCAGTGTGACCACCTCACTACCCACCTTGCCACAAAACCACTTCTGCCATTTCATTACTGCTGCTTCAACCATCCACATCCATCCATTCGTCTGCCTGCCACTTCAACATCTTCAACAGACACAACACTGTTCCTCAACCAAACACTGTACACATACAATAACTCCTTGCATCCTCAAGACACTAACATGCAAGAATTAGATTTTGCTTCAGATAGTCCTAAATATTTCTATTCCAAACCATGGATAGTCATGCCTGTAGGAAAACCGTGGATGTCAGACTTTTCTCAAACTTCAGCTAACATACATCTAGTTTGTTACAGACCAAAGGCATATTTTGGACCTGAATGCACGTTTTGTGTCGTTCATTGTTTACAGTCATATGACTATAAGTTATGTAAGTAATGTATTTGAAAAATTGTTCATAATAATAAGGTCCTAAATATCTGGTAAATGATGTTTAGACAAATAATTGCAATGCTTAAGAAATTACTGTATATATCATAGGCCAACACCAAACTATTAAACTTTTTCATGTATAGTATATTACATACCAGGTACACTGAATAAGAAATCATTAATAAGGACCTGAGTAAAGAGTTGAAAACATGCCTACATGATATATATACTAAATGAGCAGCTTACCTTTGATATCTTCACCTCTGTCCCTTAATAAGAAAAGGGAGACTGGTACTTTTAAGTCTTGATTCTTTCAATTCTTTTGGGTAAAATTAGACTAATAGGTTAAACGCCCTTTCTCATTTGAAAGCAAAAATACATAATGATATTAAGCATATACCTAAAGGCCTGCTACATTATCGGTCTCTTTTCTTGCTTCACACACAAAACTATGGCCACAAACTTCCATTTTACATCACCCATCTATGAGAATCCATAAAATCACACATTAGATGATATTTTAAAGTGTACACTTTGTTTAAATTGTGTAATTGATTAAATTTTTTGTTGACAGATGTAAAGGAAAATTTCACTAAATAAACTAATGATGGAGGTTAACTCAAATGAAGGGAAATATCTATGAGGCGACTAATTCATGTGGATCAGTCATAAAAAATTGTAGTGGTCTGTTACCACCTTTATAAACACAGACAAATGTAATTAACTATTTGAATTGGTTTGAAGTACTATCATAAAATTATTATTTTGTTGTCAAACTTAAACAGTTGTCAAACATTTTTAATTGATACGAAACAGTCTTAGAGCATATAGTACATACCTCATCAAATACATGCCTAAACGAAAATCTTGTAGCATCTACTTGTATGTTAAACAAGTTTCTGGTACATTGGTGCAGAGGTCATGTGGATTAGTCAATTTTAAGCAACATATGGTTGAGATTTTTTAAAGAATACCTTCTTCTATCGGAATTAAAATCTAAAGCATTGATTAGTCCAAACTGTATTAGCAATCTTTATATAAATATATATCAGGAAAAAGAACTAATCAGAGTTTTCTAATAAAGTTGTGAGGGTCAACAAGCTACAGTTTATATGTGATCATTCCTTCAACCTTTCTCAATTTTAATGAGCTTGCTAGGCACACCCACTTCTTGCAAACAAATACCATGTATTGTATTTATAGACTACAAGTAACATAACAAAGATATTGCATGAAGATTTAAACATGAAAATAAAATAGGTACTCGCGAGGTTAGCTAACAGATTGATGTGCATATAATGTGTTCATACTTTCTACATGACTTTATTTCTTGATCATTTGATTGTTAAATCTATTCTGGAATTGGCGCGCACGCGCGCGCACACACAACCTATATGTTACTATTAAAGTATTCAAGTAATGATAAAACTATACTTCTAATTTCATTTTCCAAATATTATTATGATTTGTCGATTACATAGCTAAGTAAAGATAATTAGGTGTATCTAAATGATAACCTATTGATAACCTGATATGTAAATGATAACCTGTTGACATTTATGTGAGAATGTCATGTTCCTATCTATAAAAAACCTCCATTGCATTATGAAAAGGTTAACTATTCCCTCAAGCATTACAACCTTACATGAGCAACATAATCTTGAACCCGGCTATATTAATGTCTGAAGTTATCAAAGCAAGATTCATGATATCTTATTAGGGAAAGAGACTTTAAACCATACATGAGCTGTTGAACCTTATTTTCCAACTCTTGCAAGTGACCACCAACAAGTTCAGCAATCAAATTACCATCCCTCAAAAATTTAAAGAGTAGGCTATATCCTACAAAACAAAACAAAATTAACAGAAAGAGAGCACTTACAAATTGTAAATAATAGAGTCAACCATGTTTAATTAATTATCTTACTGATTCATAAGTTACGGTTGCTGCAAATCCAAAGTTGCAAACAAAGTTTAGAAAACTAGTGTTTGTATCTTAACAATGTTGAATTAGAAAAAGAAGAAGAGTGAGTAATATTATTTTTTATAAAGAAGGAGAATGATATAATTGACGTAATTAGGGAATCACTTGAGATAACCCAAGTAATTCTCTAAGTCCCAAAGTCGTTATTCCAAAAACAATACATCTCGTCTTGTTCCATAACATTTCTTCTTCTTGTTATTCTAATTCCAAGAAACAAAGTTTTGACTATCAATGGGCACATAACTACATAAGGGTGGTGTAGAGGTAGCAAGACTTTATCACATAATTTGTAAGAGTGAAAACTGGATAAATTCTAAAGGAGTAAAATGGGAAGCGAGAAATATTGTTTTGTTACAAGGAAGAGTGAGACTTACAGATTGTGCATCAACATCAGCTTTAAGGAATAAAACATCAGGTTACTTGTTATACATGATGGCACCATGTAGCAGTGAAGTTAACCACCACCTAGATTGATACATTAAAGAAACAAAACATGAGTAACTAATACTTGTTATGCATTATACGACATAAATATGATATAACAGTATGTGTTTGGTGATCATCTACGAGCATGGCCATGGCCAGAAACAGGTACAAAAGAACAAGAAAATTTAAAGGGATATCGGATTCATAAAAATACTTTCAGATTAAGTTTTAAACTAATTGTCAATGTCAGCCCCACAGTAATCAGAAATCAACAAACTTCTGTGGCCTACAAATTCCTAGATAGACATTACAAAATAGCTTCACATAAATATATATACGCATATCAATATAATATGCTGATAGATTGTGGTTAGTCACAAGTTATGACTGCCCTTGATTTAGCAAAAGAACATTTTTTTTCAAATGAAATTTCAAAATTTCCCTACAAAAGAATCTAAGATTCTGTCAAGTGTAATTTTTTGAAGCAAACATTCAAATCAACGAAATACCATATAGTTCTCAGTGCATAAATCTTTGGTTTTTCTTATTTACAGCCAAAATGTTCAGCCTTGCTAAATAAACCTCTTATGCATAAATCAGTTTAATCACAGCTATGTCTGAAGTAAAGAATATGAAATCCCTCGACATGACTTCATTTCATGTAAAGTCAACAGTTTGTCATTTTACAAATCCAAAGAAAAGGTACATCGGTAATGTGGGAAAATTCAAATTAAAATACATGTACTCTTAGATATCTACATGACCACGAATTACTAACAATATATACTTTAGCTACAAATCATTAAAAATCAATCAAGGAAAACACCGCCAGTGGATTAGAAAAACAAAAATGGAAAGGTTGAAATAACGAATTAACCAAGGGTCTGAGTAAAATATTACCTACTACCGAATATCTTCACTGTTGATTTGGAGGTATCTGGAGTGAATCTGAGATGGCATCGAGTAACGGCTGAGATCGTTTATGGAGTGAATTGAAAATCGATGGATCGATTTTCTACAGCGAATCAAAAAAAAATAACGTCGGGCAGATTGCTGGCTACATATTGTCGATTCTTCCTCCACAACATCCTTTGCCTGCTCAGCCTTCTTCTACCAACTGATCACCTAAACTTCCTTCAAAACAGTGCACACTGCTGGCTACATACTGTCGATTCTTCCTCCACAACATTGCTTGCCAGACCCATCAAACTTTCACCTTAACATGATCCCATCTGCTATCTCCTTGCCAACATCACACTCTCTACATACCTGAAACCATAGTTTCAAACTCCTTCGACATGCACACATTTCATCACAACACAGTCCCAAAACAAGTGCCACCACCACCCAGTCACCATTCACCATACCCCCTCTGATCAAAACTGCCACCTTCACACACTTCTACCTGTCTAGATGTCACAAACAACCATTCAAACACTTCTATAACCTTCTTCCTTGCACCGCATTAACATCACTTGCAGTCAAACACTTGTAGTCACACTTGCAGTCACACTTGCTAACCAAAAACAAAACATACTCACTCCTTACATTACTGCACATACTGCCTCAAAACAGTCCATAGTCATCCCACTTGCCAAAAGCCTACCACCAAATCATTCGTTCACAGTGCTTACCATACACACATACAATCCTCCACATAAAACTCACCATAAATCCTTCAACTGCCTTGCTAAACAATATCACCATAACTCTCCACATACAACTTACCACACACACATACAACATCCCCTTCAACAACCACTTCACACCAGTCAACAACCACCACAAATCTGCCTGCATATCAAAACATCCTCACTTCTATACACACAAACCCACACTACATCCATATACATCCACATACAACATCCCCTAAAACCAACTGCAAACTATAACTTCCACTGATAATTCGACATATCACAGAACAATTATATGCATATTTGCTTCCTACTGCAAGCAATCATGCCTTCGAACAATCCCAATCGCCTCGAATCGCCCTTCGAATCAAAGAAACAAAACCGCGACCTCCGGCTGCTCCAATTCATGCGATAATCCAAAGCTTTGATACCAAGAAGAGACTGGATCTAGTAGCTCAGAGAATTTCTGCTCCTCGACGTTGAAGCTTGTTTCGAATTTTAATTGCCATTTTCCAATCTGATATAACAGTAGATGAAAGAGGGATTTGCGCAGTCGCAATTTTAGGGTTTTTTTTGGTTTCGAAGGGGAAAAGAATGGGAGCGGCCAAAAAAAAATTGGAAAGGCGGGACGTAAAAGGTTAGCAACGAATACCCTAAATAATTTACAATCGCATCGCCTCCCCTAAGGAACCGATGCGAAAATTATTATTTTGGATGTAGTTGCATCAGTTCACTTTAAAACTGATGCGACTAAAACTATTTGCATCAATGTATTTGCATCGGTTGTTGGTGACAACTGATGCAAATTTAATTTTTTTTATTATCTATTGCTTTCCACATGCCAATTGCATCGGTTATTAAGACAGAACTGATGCAAATAGTTCTATTTGCATCAGTTTTTACTTCAACCGATTCAAATTAGGCGATGCAAATGGCCTGTTTTGTAGTAGTGTTACTTCTTCCAGCGTCTTTTGCAACCTGTTTTCATGATATTTTTGACCGTTTTGAAGGGCTCTAACCTATCAATGGGTAAGCCAACATTATTGTTAATCCATACTCCAGATTGAAGTGTTTTTGGAGATGATTTCATATGCTGAATTTTTAGCGTTTTCGGCGATTATTGATGTTTTTGAACACGGGATTTCAAAAATGATTTTGAAATGATTTTTATAATAGAATAGCTTTCGAAATAAATATTTCACAATAATCATAATTATTTTTAAAGCTATTAAAATTATGTATTCTCTATAATAAAGAGAATTTTAAAACGATTTCAGAAATTATTTTAAAAACTAGTTTTCTTAAAGTAAATTATTTTCTATATAAAATACACGTTTTTGCATTCTTCAAGCGAATGAGGAAGCGATTTAAACGATTTAGTAAAAAATGTGGTATGGGACACATGTGTTTACTTCTTCGGTTAATTCCGGGCTTGTTCGATTGAGGTTATACACAAGAGTGAAATTAACTACCTTATAGTAAACAGTTAAGTGAGAACGTGTGGTATGGGACACACTGTTGACACTGATTTGGCTACTATCTGGAAGTTGGTGACACTTTATTTTATTGACCTTCGGGTTGTTATTGCCAATACTTTGGTTGATGGGTCTTATGTATACATTTATAGCTGTTGGGCTAATATTGGGCTGTTGGGTCCTACTTGAGGCTATTGGTCTCTTATACATTGTACTTGGCAGGCCATTGGGCCACTGATTGGGCTGTTGGGTCCTTTATTCATCTATTGCTGTTGGGCTAATATTGGGTTGTTGGGTCCTATTCTTTACATTGTTGCTTTTCTAGATTTCTCTATGTTGATTTCTAGAATTTTGATGATTTACAAATGTTTTCACCATAGTAGCCTCTGTTGGATTACTTATATAGCCTGAGTGCTATCGTGTTATTTATTATATGGTGAACACATTTTGGAGTTTTGAACTCTTAATCGAGTTCTATATATATTCATTTGTAGTGCCATCCTTTGGCGTTTTGAGGTTTATAATTTCCTATTTAGGAGTTATGGTGTTGATGGACACCATTATATTGGTTGTTAATGCCGATGATATGAGGCGTTGATTTGTGAATAATTGATATTATTGTTGAACTTGCTTCTTTCGAGAAACCCTTTATGACATTTAGTGGTTGACATATCATTGTCTTACTTCTTCTCTTTCGAGAAGAAATATTATCGTTTATCCATTTATTTCACCTATCATATGCTAATCAGTTTATTTTAAGCTAGACTGACCCGTGTATTTTTATATACTTGGGTCAGACCGAGTTATTTCAGGTTAGACACCCGTCGTAAGTATCTGTTATGCTGCTTCCGCTTTGGATTATCTACTTGTCACCTTTTGTGTAATTTTTGTAGCGTTTTGTAAACTTTGATATGTACCTATTCATTTTGACTCGGTGTATATATTGTGGTCCATGTACCACTTCTTTTATATCACTATGTAGTCTAGTATGATGTATCTGTGTATATGTATATATATGTTTGACTGCTGTTCTATGATCTGTTTACATTTGTTGTTATATTTTGTTATGATAGACCATTAGCCATCGTAGTTTTGTATTAAACATTTATTGAGTATGTCGATCCACTTGACAAAGATAAAAGAGAAAAAAAAATTAGAGCACCCAATCGACGTATTCAATACTTTTTTAAGACAAGACTTACGGATGGTCGCTCCTAACCATCCCTATTCTCTGCATTAACAGACAGTATTACTCTGTAATGCTCTTTGTTAATATGGGTCTTGAGGTGGGGCGTCACAGAAATAATCAAATTACCAAAAAGCCCATTATTATACACCCTCCATCCATATTTTGCCACATCACTATACCTCCCCCTCTTCCTTATCCTACAAATCACTACCCAAACTTCCCCCTTTTATCCAATATGTTCTTTCCTTCCTTGTACCATGATGTGTTGAAATGTAACATTTCATTCTTTTTTTATTTAAATTTTTTATAAAAATGTCGCATCTCCTCTTTTTACTCAATTAAACAAATTTTTACCACATTATATTACTACCTATACTTATTTTATTTTTAATACAAATGTATATGTGTAACGACCCGTAATTTTCATTTTAATTAAAGATGTTTAAATAATGTTAAATATTCAAAAATAGATTATTTTTCATAAATAATCAAGTTTAAGGTGGTAAATAATAATAATAATAAACTTATTATGAAAAAATGTACACAAAAATATTTCCTTTGGAAAAATATTGATATATTGGTTGAAAACCGTTTTATCAATAACTGCCTCTATAATAGTAAAACGTCGCGTACGGAGCTAGATGCATACACTTGTTTTTATAATTGAGCAAGAATATGAAATAAAATCAATTATTTTATTTTTTGAAAAATAAAATGTATTTATGTCATCACCAATAATGGGATCGTATTTAAATAAAGATTTATAAATTTAAATTGAGATTTAACAGTTTGATAATTCTTACAATTATTCAAATAATTGTTTTAAATGAAGATAATTAATTTTAAATAGTTATGAAGTAATAATAAATGATTTATAATAGTTTCATAAAGAAATATACTTAATTTGAAAATATAAGGAAATTCGTATTGCTCTATCGATATAATAGTGATTTTTATAAATAATTTTTAATATTAATTTATGTGGTTTTATAAATAAAATGTGATCATTTTAGTTAGCTAAAAATGATAATAAATTCATTTTCAAATTTTGTTTACATTTATATGTAATAAAATATAAGTGAAAATGTAACCGGCTCTCGATTTTCAGCGATTTAATGAATAGAAGTCGTTCAAAGGTTGTTGCAACCTTATTGACATGTTATGCACACATATAGAACATACATATATACACATTAACTTACACATAAACATGCATACATACACACACATATATATAAAAGAAATATATAATATATTTTTTAATTTCTTAAGCCTTAAGCAAACTCAAAGTCAACCAAGTACACACAAATACACACATATGGACAAGCACATGGGCGCACCCATGTGAACATCACTTCGGCCGAACCTAGGGGAGAGGAGAGGGGTGTGGGTTAAGGGCAAAATGGTAATTACAGCTTTAGATATTTATTCCAAAATTTCTCCTATAAATACTCATACACATTCTCACATTTTTACACCACATTCTTATTGTCTTCTCTTAGACTTTCAAGCTTTTTTCATGGCTTCAATGCTTAGAAAAATAATGGTAAAATATTTGGCCAAAGAAAATTAAAAATAATATAATATATATATATATATATATATATATATATTAGTAAAACCACCTTAAAACTATCATAATACTCCTACCCTACATTTCTAATACCCATGGCCACCCTCCTTTTTCCCCTGGCCTGAGCCTTCTTCCTCTCATCATTAAGGCCGTGAGCACCCTAGGGTAGGCCAAGCCTATTCAAGGTCAAAGAGTTCGGTTCCGTGGAGTTCCAAGGCATCGTAGCGAAGCTATAAACAATTTTAGATTAGCTTGAGGGAAAATGAAGGAGAGAAAATCCTAAACTATAGTTATATATGTTATTGGATGATATATATATATATTTGGATATGATTGTTGATGATGGTTGTTTAATATGATTGTTGAATATATATATGCAAGTCACGTCAATAAGCACAAAGGAAATCACTTTCCTTTATTGAATGAAAAAGTGTATATCGAATGTTTAAACCTCTTAAAAATAGTTCAATATAATTTAGAATTGTTTTATGAACATTCAAAAGTGAGTTTAAATGAAGATTGAAAATTGAGTCAAAAATAGGTGCATCGCGTAACGACAGTTCGCGATTTTGCATCTTTAAAAGTCAAATAAGTAATTAAAATGAAATATAGCTCAGAATTCTTCGAGATAAGAATTTTATGACCTATTATATCCATAGTTTTCCAAAAAAGAATGAAAGTCGAGATTTCGATAAATAGATTTTGAAATATGAGTAGAATAAGTTATTTGAAAAATCGCGGTTTTGCAGTTCGGAATCCATAAAAGGATTTCTTTGAAAATAATATTTTAAAACTGCTTAAAAATATGAAATAAATTCTAAAAATGTTTTAAAAGTAATTTGAGTTATAAAAACAAATTTCCAAATGATAGAAAGTCGTTTTGAACAATATAGCTTAAAAGCAATTTCCGCAGCACTTTTTCGCAACACTTTTCTACAACTTTTGAAATATAGTTTTAAACGTAACCGTTCTTTCCTAAATCTTTTGTAAATGTTTTTAAATGATTAATAAAGTATTTTAAAGGTGGTTTGAAGGATCTGTGGAATGATTAAATAAATGTTAAATGATTTAGAGTCGATCAAATAACTTGACCGCCGTACGGGTGACTAAGAGATAATGTCTAGGCTTGAGTTTGGAAAACCGATTTCTAGCTCTCCCTGGCTATCCTGAATGGCCCGGCCGAGGGGATAGTAAATTTGATTTACTCGGATCAAAATTTTCCAAAGTATAAAGGATATAATTTTCCAAATATAAATAACTTGGAATTTATGGAGATAATCTTCTTACACTTAGTGTTATAGCTCAAAGAGGGAACTCGTACTATTCATGGAATTTAAAAGGTGATTTTGCCTTTTTTCCGCCTATAGTAATTGTTGAATATGAGAATTGATATTTAGTAGAATTAGATTATTTCTATAGATTCTACTCACTTAATATTTACTGGTTTTGGATTAACATCCTAGATAACATGGTTTTAACTCAATCAAAATTTTGATTTTTGAGTTAAGAAATCTTTGTTAAGATTTAAATGAAATGATTTGGAAATATTTTCCTAAGTGAAAAAAGAAATGATTTAGAATCATTCTAGTATTTAAAAAGGATTTAAGTAATCAAAGGATTTGATAAGAGAGGTTTAATGATTCTGTATATACCGAAAATAATGCTTCAAAAATATATATCTCTAGAAGATATTTTGATAAAAAGAAATTAATCAATCAAAGAATTCCCTATTCAGTTAACATCTTTTTATCGATGAGTGGATTTAAGGAACCAGGGTCGAATTTGGGTGATTCTTATCTGAAAAACACTTCGAATCGATTTACGTATTTGAAGTGAAGACATGGAGGTGATTTGGAAGATGGAATGTTGGGTTGCTTGTCACTGACCCTCGGGGGAAATTTCCCATATCATATTATGTGGCAGTAGTTCTTCATTTGAGATCATTGATGGAAGAACTTCTCGCTACTAATCCTAGGGGTAGTTCCCGATAGGATGTGGTAGGAGAGTGCCTTCGGTTTGTCCTGTTCCAGAACAACTTGTATGGACGAATGTGTGCTGTTGCATTTCTAATTACATAAATTGATCTCTATGAACGTATCGTCTTTTTGATGGTGGAGAAGGCAACTTCTCTTAGAATAACACTCTTTCCTAAGACGTACGAGGTCAGGAGTTATACGTTTGTAGAAATAAGTTGTGTAACCATGGAATGGTAGTGTTGCATTCAAAGTGAAATGTGCTATGTGAAAGGTAATCGTTACCTCAAGCCTCATCACTCGGTAAGGCTTAAACAGGGTACACTGTAAGGATAAGTAGGTCGCACCCAATAGAGTATGGTCATCACCTTTCTAGATAATCCTCTATATTTCGGGTATGTGGTGGATGCAATGAGATTCCTCGGATAGGTCAGTAATGACCGGGGTGATTCCATATTCGGTTTCTATCCAGGCCATATATGAGTGCCAAATAGGGATAGACCGGTCTTGCCAGATGTGGAGGATTGTTTGTGTATCCTCGATACATTCCTCTAAAAGTGTACTGTATGGAGGGTAGTCCCTTACCTGCCATTGTATAGAAATCCATTCTCTAATAAGTTCCTTCGGACTTAGTTGTAAACCTATTATGCCTTCAAATTTAACCAATGTAATAATTTCAGCCATAATTCATAAGTTTATCTGAAAAACATTTTTCAAAAGATGTCATTAAAAATAATATCAAATGATTTTACATAGCAAATATTTTGGTTATCATAAGGTAAAAACCCGTTCCGTGTTTATGTGCGGTGTGGCCTTATGAGATACCTTTGTTTTCAAAATGCTATTTTGAGTTTCTCACTATAGTCCCATGACCGACCCAAAGTTTATTTTCCTTTCCCTTAAACTCTAGGTGCCCTAATTTTCCCGGGCAGCTAAGTAGTTTAGGTTTAGTTAGAAGAAATCTAGATCGAGCTCGAAGAAAGGAATTAGAAGATTCTTTTAAAGATTGTCATTCGTTTCCACCACACTCGCGTATTATTATATTCTTTATTTGTAAGGACAGATATTTATAACTGTCCATGTTTAACTCTGATAAATGTATTTAAAATTTCCGCTATAAAGGTTATATTTTAAAATAATACATGTTATTCCATACGTGTGAGATTCTACTCTATCTTTATTATCTTTCTTACCTATGATAATAGCATCCTCGGCACTTGGATTTGCGGCTCGTGAATACCGACGATGTATTAGTGTCGATTTCCGAGGATCGAGGGGTTGGGTCATCTCATTTGATATCAGAGCTTAGGTTGAGCAAACACCTTGGCTTTGGTATGGGTTGAAAAGGACAGTGCGGATCGTGCTATATGGAATTATACTATACTAGTGTGGAAATAAAATAAGATACTATAGCAATGTGAATAAGTAAAATAAAACAAGCACACTAGGAATTTTTATACTGGTTCGAACTTCCCGTTCTACGTCCAGTCCCAGTCTCCTTCTGGAATTTCAACTAACTATAACCCTCACTTAACCCAGAGGAATAGGTTTACAACCCTTGAGCAGCCGAACAAGGACCTGAGCAGCGGAATAGGATTTCGCCTCAGCAGCCGAAGAGGACTTCACGCGCTTGAGCAGCAGAACAGGACTTTTACAAATAAAGTTATCTTGACTCTATGTGTTCTTTAATAACACGAATTTGTCAATTATAGTGCACCCTTCCTATAATCTTCTCCTTTATGATATATATATATATATATATATATATATATGAATACGTGAAGAATAAGGAAGTAATAGAATGAATTTGTATGAAATTGAATGCACAAGAGTATTAGAATCAAAGAATATGAGAGTAGAGTAATAATAGATTGAATTAAGTTATGGAAACATGATTCTAATGTGTTTATATAGATTATAAATAGGTGCATATGTTCGTGAAGAGTTATCATGAAGAGATATGGTCATATCTATTGAAATGAAGAACGCATCTCTTCACGAATGGAAGTGCCTATTTGAAAATATAGCCATTATAGATATTCAGACTTCTGAATTGAATAATTCAGACTTTTGAAATTGCACGAGCTCAAACCAAAAAGGAAATAGGCTAAAACTGACCATTTTCAAACGTCTGAAATTAACAAGTCAGACGTCTGAATATCGTACTAAACAATATTCATTTTTCCAGATTTAGACATCTGATTTGTTACATTCAGACGTCTGAATGTAAACTAAAAATGAGAATTTGCAATGATTATGAGAGTATGCTAATGAAATGAAAAACGTGTCGAAATATATATCATATAGGAGAGATTTTAATATGAGTAAACTCTAGACACAGACTCGATACATACATATATAAGATTTGAAGCTTATTTGAATCTGGTCTTGATTAATGCCTGCAAAAACAAGTTAGTATATAATAATGACTTGTATAGTTGTCATAGTCAAAATATCGTACTTACGAAATATTGTAAATACGATGTTTCAACATGGGTAAAGTCTCATCAGATAGAGGGCTAGTAATTCCCTGGGATGAGTAATTCATTAAAGATAGGGTTGGTAACACCCTAGAATGAGTTTGAATTTATATGAGCGTGTATTTGTTCATATTATATAAAATTAATTTTGGTTTTGAAACTTTGTAAATGAAATAATTTTACCTAGGACTATGTTTTTGAGGAATGATATAAGCAATAAAAATAAATAGTTTTAAACCATTTTTGTCATATAAATAATTTTAAATAATAAAAGCTATCTTTAGAAATGGACCCCATATCATTTTCTGAGTATTGATCAAACCTTGGTTCGAGGAAAGTGATACCAAGCGATTAGAAAACCTCTCTACCTAGAAAGAAAGAGTCACACCTAAGTGGTAGGATATAAATAATTCAACCTAAGAATAAGTTAGATTAAGAAAATTACGTATTGCATATATCTAAGGAAAGGTTGTTTACATTGTAGAAACCATATGGAGGAAATTACTCCGAAGGAGAGACTTCCAGAGCAAATTGAGGTGAGAATGATAGCCTCATTATTCTCTTTAGTGAAGAAGAAGAATAACCGAAATATCCACCTAGCAGTGAGGGGTTCCCAATTAAGGAAAAGCATGCCCTATATACTCGAAGGGGTGAAGATGGATATCCAATAGCTGGAATGCTCATACCACCCATGGCTCCAGAAATGATTATAATTTCTAGCGATGACGAACCCAGGCAGGCCTAAAAAAGAAATTGGATAATAGATCATGCTAGCTCCGCTCTAGAACCTATAGAAGAGTCAGCACCCATGGAAGAAGAGTTAGAACCCATGGAAGAAGAACCGAAATTAATGGAAGACCCAAATGCCGTAATATCTAGCGAATGTAGCAATGTGATACGGGGTTTGTTGGAGAGCATGTTGTGTGGCAAGAAGAATCATCTGGTTCCTGCATAAACTGGGACAAAATGGAGGGAAACGATGAAGGGGCAACGGAAGAAGATGGAGTTGAAGAGTTCGAAAATCCTTATAAAGTGGGTATGCAAGGCCTCGAAGAATTGGAAGAGGGTGAGGTAGTCCTAGGAATACCGGTTGGTATGGGACGTGTGCCATGGAACCACCCATGGCTACCCTAGGTTGAGGAAGAAATGTAACTGGAAGAAGATGGCAATGAGGCTGATGATGAGCTAGAAAGTGATGAGGAAGGAGTGGGAGAAGTTTTTATAGATCTTGGGTACTAGAGCCCGCCATCGGCGTCAGATTCAGATGAGTAAAAGAGATGGTAAGCAGGGTAGTTTTATTATATATATATATAGTAGTTTGGTTGGGATGTTGTTGATCAGTATTTTGTACCGTATCAGTGTTAGGGAGGTGGTTTTCTTTTTGACCCAAGTTTAAATTGAAATGATGAATGTAAAAGTATGGAAATATATAATATGATATTTTGTTCCAACTTCGCATTTATATGAATCTTTTAATGATAATTCTTGAGGGAGGAAATAAGAAAAATTTTAATGAAGGATTTTTCTTTTATAAAGAGGAAATGGTATTATGAAATAATTAAAAGGCTTGAAAGCAGAATCTTTCAATAAATAATCTAGAGAAAATCAAAGATAAGAGAAATTACAATATATATATTAAAGAAATATTAAGTTTTAACTAACAAAGAAAGTTTATGGTAATTTATCAGTTTAATGAAATATTTTGAAAATGAGTTTTTTCAGAAACCATTAAGATATGCTTTAAGATGTGTTATTTATCTTTTGAAAAGAAATGTGTTTTTAAGTAAAAGTATTTGTAAATAAAAATGTAAAATGGTTATGTATAAAGTATCTTCATAAAAGTTTGCATAAAGAATGAGAATTTCTGAAATGTTTTCGTATGAAATATGTGGATTATTTCGTCGCAAAAATTTGATGTAAGATTCGAGTATAGAGCTTTGATGTGACGACCCAGATTTTTAACGGTTGTTAATTAGTAATTAATTGAATTAAATCATTGGAATATTACTTTAGATAAGTCAAAAAAATAAAATTATGATAATTAAAATATCTTAATATATATATTGAATTAAAAACTATATTAGAGATTTCATTTTTAGTATCTCTGGATAAGACAAATCCCATAGATTAGAGTAAAGATAAACGTTCAAATATATTTATATATATATATATAGATACAAACTCCACCATTTAAAATTAGGATAAAATGTAATATCCCGAAAATTTTAACAATATCAATTTAATAATCTGTTTAATAATTAAATTGATATGGATGATCTTTGATAATAAAATTTGAATTTAATTTAATAATCTGATTAAATTAGTATTAATGGATGATTTTATCTTTTAAAAAGATAATAAGATATTTTCTATTTGAATATATACATATTTATTTGTATATATTGTAAATAGAAGCTTTGGGAAAATTGGAAATTTAGATTTAATTTAATATGACTTTTCAAAGTTATTTAAATAAGTAATTTTATAGTTTTAAAATACTTTAAGAAAATATTTAATTGGTTTAAGATATTTTTACTTAAGCTTAAATATAAATAAGATTTACAAAATTGGTTTGTTTTATTTCTTTTTAAATATTTCTTGATAATATAATCTCTTGTTTAAATTATAAGATATGTTATTTTCAAATAACAAGTATAATGTATTATTTTTAATATGTATGAATTTTAATGCTAAAAAGGAATTGTTATTTTAAATGGAATAAATAGTGTATGTAAATATATATAACTTAACTTTTAAATTGAATCTTAGGATTTAATTTTATTTAAACTTGAATTTAAAGTTTTGAAATTCAAAAGAATATATATTTAAATTGTTTTGGATTGTATAATATTTGTATAAACTTTTATTTATAAATGTAATTAGTTTTTGTTTCTCTTTAATATATATAGATAAGTGTTTAAATAAATAAGAAAAAGGCTTTTTAAATAACTTTTAAAATAAATAGAAATATGAGTAATTACTTATAAGACATGTGTCTTTATCTAATGCCTTGTTTTAACATGTGTAATTTAAGTAATCAATGTAATGACAAGTGTCTTAATTAATTTCATTTTCTTTTATTTTATAAAATCACAATTTACTTACATATAAACATTAGCCTATCTTCATTTCATTTCTTTCGATTTCCTTTTAAAAACCCAAGATAAAAACAAGTCAGTAAACCTTCTCTAAAAAACAAATCTGTAATCAGTAACCAGATTTCCAAATCCTAAAGCAAAAGCATGTAAATCTTCTTCAACAAAATCAAAGATTTGTAATCAACTCCTCAAACCAGAAGTTTTCAAAAATCAAAAGTCTTCTTCAACCAGAAAATTCAATACCCTGAAACCATTTTCAAATCTGAAGCAAGTCTTCAGCCTGATTTCTTTGCAAATCTGAAATCAAAAAAGCCTGCATTCTTTTTCAAGTCAGTAGCTGTCTGCATTCTTCTCAAACCTGGAAACCAGCATGCATGTAATTCAAAGCAAAGTAAAGCTTCAATAACTCAAGTTTTTAAATCAAATAAAGGCATTCAGATTTTAGAGTTTCAAAAGCTAAGGAATTCAAGTTCCCAGTTTCAAGATTTTCAAAATATAAGGCTCTGTCTCTGTTTTGCCTGGTGAGTAACACTTTTCTAGTAAACATTATAAAGTTTAAGTTTAAGTAAATTTAAATCTGTGCTTGTGCATTTCTGAGGTGAATGATGATTCTGCATGTGTATTTATAAGTGTAGTATCTAGATATATGTATGTGATCAAGTGTGCATGTCTGATGTTTTCTTGCTCTTCTCTGTTCTGGTTATAGATTGTTAAAGTTTAGATAAAATTTCATTTCTCTTCCTCTGATTTCTGATAAGGTTTAGTTTTCAAACAATAAATATTTGTTTAGTCATAGATTTTATCTTAAAAATGAATTAAAGTAAGTTAATTGGATGTTATCTGGAAAAATAGAAAGACAGTGAAAACTCTTTAAATCTTGTTAAAATCAAATCTTGTAAATTGCTATTCCACGAATGTAACATAAATCTACACTGTGAAATATGATTTTTAAAATGAATATTAAGAATTTTAGTTGGGTTTTGAGTTTGCATTTCTCAGTTGACCAGAAAATGGGTTTTAAGTGGTGGTGGGTGATCGGAGTGACGAGGAGAGTCGGGATTACTTCTGGAGGTGGCGTAGGGGTTGTCAAGTTTGAAAAAAATAGTGATTGATTTTATTCGTGGTTGTGGCGGTTCTGCGATGTCGATCTAGGGCTTAATGGGTTGTTTCAGTCGATGATGTTGACGAGATAAATTCATCGTCATGGGCGCATCGGGGTCAATCGGACCCAGGCGAATCGAAGCAGAAGAATGAGTTGCTGGTTCAGGCGAGATCGTTTGACCTCTGGTGGTCGGAATGGGTGGCACGAGGAGTTTCCTGATGATGGCTGCTGAGCATTTTGATCGAGATAACTCGATTTCGATTTCGAGTATGGATGTAGGAATGGATGATCGTAGTTTGGTTGATGGTCGATCGTCTTCATGTGAGGATACTCGGCGATGGTCGGAGGGGATTGATCGGACGGTGCACGTGCACGAGATCGTGGATGTGTATCTGGTGAAGTCTGGTTTTACAGAGGAAGGCTACTCGAGATTTTCTCGAGTTGTTTCGAGTGATAATCGAAGATTTTGGAGAGGCGACTCGAAGTAATTTTGTAAGGGCTCGAGTACATTTGTGTTGTCAGGTTTTTAAAAGCCTGTCAGTTTAAATTTAAACTAAATTTAAATTGTGAAGTAAAATTTAAACAAGAATTTAAATCAAAGTTTTAATATATGGATTCAAGTTGGTTTTGAATCTTAGATTGAGATATAAAATAAGTTTTATAAATTTAAATGTTTTAAAATGTTAATTATATTTAAATGGTTTGAAATTAAAAGGAATTTGATTTAAACTCTTTTAAAAATTCTTTTATAAGATATAAGAAATTCTTAAACATGTAAAAGTTTGTAATTTGGTTTTAAACTTTGTTAAAAATAAATTAGTATTCATTTTAAATCCAGAATTTAAAATGAAATTTAAAAGTAGATTTGAAAATGAATGTTTTCAAATATATGTGTAAATGATAACTTGATTTTCAATAAGAACAAAGTTTATCTTAAAGAAGTTAGAGATTTATATTCATTAAATTAATTAGAAAATTTATTGGATAATTAAATTGTTTGATTTATTAATCATTTGGATTAATTAAATAGGTAATTAAAGGTTTAAACTAATTTATTTATGATTAAGATTAATTAATTAGAGATGATTAATTTGTAGTTAGGAATTATAAATTAGAGTATTAATTAATGGTTAGGAATTAATTAATAAGTAATTAAATATTAATTAAGTTATGATTTACACTTAATTAATTTAGTAATTAGAGATTAATAAATTGGTTATTAAGATTTATTAATTTAGAATTAATAAAAATTAGTATAAGTTAATTACTTAAGGAAAGTAATTAAATAGTAGTTAATGAAGTCATTAACTATGGATTATTAAATAATAAATTAATAAGATTAATTTTAATAGTTAATTAGATTCATTAATTTGAAGATAATCATTTATGAATTTGTTTAAATGTAATTACTTATTGGAAGTAATTAAGAATTAATTACTTATTGTAATTAATTGAAGTTAATTTGATTTAGTTAAGTTAATTAATTAAGTTTAATTAATTTAGGATAATCAAGAGATGATTTGATAATAATTACTTAATGTAATTATTAAGGTAAGATTATTTAGGGAAGTAAATAATATGATAATTACTGGAAGTAATTAGTTGAATAATGATTTTATTAATAAAAGTAATTTGAGTTAATTACTTTGAATAATTAATCAAGGGATTAATTAAGAAATTAATTAAGGAAGTAATTAATTTAGTTAGTGAAAGTAATTAAGGGTAGTTAATTACTGATTAAAGATTAATCAAGGTGATTAATAAATGTTGTTTAATTAAAGATTAATTACTTAATGTAATTAATTTAATTGAGTAATTAATAATTAAGTTGTAATTAAGGATCATAAATTAATATAATTAATGATGTAACTAAGATTGATTAATTAAGTAATAATTAATAATTGAAGTGATTAATTAATGTAATTAATTAAGGATTAATGTAATTAATTATAGTTGATTAATTTAATTATATTATAGTTAATTAATTAATGAAGTAATTAAAGGTTAATTACTATAAGTGGTTAAGGATAATTAATTTAAGTAATTAATTAAAGATAAATTACCTGAATGGAATTAAAGGGTAATTAAAGGATAATTAATTAATTTGTAATTAATTAATGATTAAGTAAGCAGGATTTATAGAATGAAGTAATTAATTTAATTCATTTTAAATTAATTAGAAATGGTATAAATCATTACTTAAGAATGGATGATAATATTGAATGCTTTGCATTGATTAATATCTCTGATGAGATATATGCTGTGTGATATGGATGTTTAGTTGAATTGTGATGATAATATGGATTATCTGATAATGTTGATTATCTATTGTGAATTATCCTTCTATGTGTATAAAGATAATTGAATTGAAATTGTTTTAACCTTTAAAACAACTTGGCCTTAAAAGATACGCTTTGGATTTCGATGAGACCGGGATCGGGTTTCCGTATACCGGATTTCCAGGTCTGGAGACCCGAATACCACATCGATCCAAATTAACGATAGGTCGTGAATCAAGTGAAGATGAAGATTCAGAGTGCAAGGGTTATTGTCGTTAACTCTGAGGGTGATTCCAAAACGAGTGTAATGAGATAATGCCTTCGGTTTCGTTCGAACCCGGAACGAACTTGTATGGATTGAATGCTTTCAAAACATCGTCAGGTGGACGATGAGCATTCTAAGTGATGTGTTCTTTTCTAAGGTAATCGTGACCTCAAGCCTCACAAACCGGGAATGGCTAAAACAGGGGAGGTGCAGCAAGGTTAGTGGGTAGCACCCAAGTAGGACAAGATTACCTCTGTCTAGATGTCCCTTTTTATTTCGGCTTAGTGGTGCGGTTGCTGATCCCAACCGTGAGGTATCTTGTGCGGGAATTATCCAGTAAGGGATGTTCCGGCCTTGTGTTGCAGGGGATTGGGAGTGATCCTCGGTACGGTGATCTAGGCCACGTACTGTGACGGGCGGTACCCCAGTAGCCCTGCCATTGTATGGAATCCAAACTCCAATAAGTGCCGTACGTATTAGTTGTGCCCAACTATGTTGGAATGTGAGATGTAAGCATTTCAGCTATTTCTATATTTTACTTGAAAACCCTAGACCCTATTATAATACAATCGAATTTCCTATTAAATGTTTTGGTTAGCGTAAGGTAAAAACTTACCCATGTTTATGTGTGGGAAGTCTTACGTGATACCTTTTCTTTCAAAAGGTTTTGAAGTTAAGCAAGTTTAACCTGTTACTCACACCAGACCCATGTCTGACCCAAGTTGTTTATTTCTGTTTTATAAACTCTTGGGTACTCAAATTTTTACGAGTAGCCAAGGGATTCAGGTTAGCCTTGACGAATTGTGGAGGAGCAATGGAGCAGGAGGCTTCAGCGTTGTAGATATAGATAGTAGTTTCCGCTGTGTTGATCTTGTTTAGATCTTTGTTTTGTATTGAGTTGTAATAACTAGACAGATGTTTATAACTGTCTAGTATATGATGTGTAATCTGTGTAACTCTGATAAGTGTTGTATATGATACTATGTAATATTTATGTGATATAATATATTTTGTTTCGTTCCGCTGTGAGATTCTGATGTGTTGTTATTCTTTCTTTCTCTTCTTTTCTCTTTTCTATCCCTTTCTTTCTTATTAGCGATACGACTTTCTATGGAGAGAAAGTCGTGGTCGTTACAGTGGTATCAGAGCATAGGTTGAGCGAATGCCTAAGCTTTTGGTTAAGTGAATATCAAAACACTAGGTTGAGTGAATACCTAGGTTCGGAAGGGTTGTTCATTAGAGATAGAATCTGTAGCAACCTGTTTGAGTGTATATATATATACGAGAGCGCGTATTTGTTAGTTATATAAAATGGTTTTATATTGTGTTAATTGATCGGTTGAGTGGTATATGGATTCTGGTCAATACGAGTAGCTAACGTTATTGATAGGGATCTCTAAACACTTGGACCAGGTCAACGGACACAATATTGTTTTAAAGAGGTAGATGAAATAATTTTACCCAGAAATAATTTCTATATAAAAAAAATATATCATTTTAAATATATATATTTATGTATTTCTACCTATTTATTGGGTTACCTGTTCGGGTTTTCCAATATAAGTTATAAAGGTAGATAAGGTGGTAGTGTGTGTAACACAATTACCAATAGTTGGAGTTTGAATGTTTGAGGTTGGAAGTATTTGTCGAGACTGTAAACCTAATACTGTCTCGAGTGAACTTTGCAGTTGTGTAAGGATTTCACAAATCTCCGAAGGGAACTGTTAAGGTTCGGAGTTTATCTTTGAAGCTGGACGAGTAGAGTTGGATCTGTCGATTAGACAGAAGCAAGTGATAGTATCCGGGTAACCTCAGGTAATAGTAGCTGTATGATGAGATACAGTGACGATGGATGTTTCCGAAGATGTTTTCTTTGGAACGAGTTTGAGGAAGTGTGTATGCTTCGGTGTTGGGGCTGAGTTCAGCATGGTGATTCTGTTTAGTTTGGAGGTTCGAGTTTCTCAAGAACTTTGGATTAGGAAGTCTTTGGCATCAGTGTCAACAGTGCAACTCGGAGTATTCCGTGATGGCAGGATGTTTTCTGGATGAGCAGTTTTTCTGGAAGTGAAGTTCAGAAGCAGCAGAGTGGATCCATTTCTTCGATAAATTGGATAAATAAGTGTAAGCTGTTCTGATTGGTAAAGAGAGAACAGTCTGTTTGGAATTAGGATGGGTTGATCGCAAAAGTGACTTGCGATTGTCTGAGTGTTCTCTTGGGTTGTCAGAATTTTTCTGGATGTCTTCAGAGAAGTCAGAAGTTTGTCCGCATCTGAAGGTTGAGTTTTCTTATCGACTGGATTACAAGAGTGATACCGGTGGTTCAGTCTAGTGGAAGGATGTTTCCTAGAGATGGAGTTGGTGATGCAGCTCAAGTTTTGCTGGAGTATCTGAGTTTTCTTTATGGATCAGTGAACCTTATTTCTAGAAGTAAGTTGTCCAGTCTGTGCTTGTGTTCTACCTCATATTAGAATTGAGCAGCGAAAGCGGTTTGGAGTGTATCTCTGGATGGGAGAAGTAAGTTTGGAATCTACTGATGTTGTGAAGTAGAGTTATGTTTGGATCTCGTCTGTGTTCTGATTTGGATAAGTAATTGGTCTACTTGGTTGAATTGCCAGTTTGGATAATTGGAATTCATTGTGTTTTACGTATCTCTGAGGGAGTGCGTATTTGATCTATCTCTGGTTTTAGAATCTGCAGTTTGGGAAGTTTGGTAGTTGAGTCAGACTCGTCTGTAGTCTGATATTCTGTTTAGTTCTGTAGATCTAGATGTGTAGGAGATCTATAGCTTAATAGTTTAGATTGTTTGTAGAGCGAGTATCCCGGTATATATATATACTTGGGGAAACTCGAGGAATTTTATCTAGAATTTAGTCTAGATAGTTAGAATTGTTTGATTGGATGATTTGGTTGCTATGGTTGCTAGCATATGGATGATAGTAGATGCTTGTGTTTTGAATTTAAATCTTTAATAAGATTATTAAATTACCTTTGTTTAAATTTCGGGGACGAAATTATTTTAAGGGGGGAGGAATGTAATATCCCGAAAATTTTAACAATATCAATTTAATAATCTGTTTAATAATTAAATTGATATGGATGATCTTTGATAATAAAATTTGAATTTAATTTAATAATCTGATTAAATTAGTATTAATGGATGATTTTATCTTTTAAAAAGTTAATAAGATATTTTCTATTTGAATATATACATATTTATTTGTATATATTGTAAATAGAAGCTTTGGGAAAATTGGAAATTTAGATTTAATTTAATATGACTTTTCAAAGTTATTTAAATAAGTAATTTTATAGTTTTAAAATACTTTAAGAAAATATTTAATTGGTTTAAGATATTTTTACTTAAGCTTAAATATAAATAAGATTTACAAAATTGGTTTGTTTTATTTCTTTTTAAATATTTCTTGATAATATAATCTCTTGTTTAAATTATAAGATATGTTATTTTCAAATAACAAGTATAATGTATTATTTTTAATATGTATGAATTTTAATGCTAAAAAGGAATTGTTATTTTAAATGGAATAAATAGTGTATGTAAATATATATAACTTAACTTTTAAATTGAATCTTAGGATTTAATTTTATTTAAACTTGAATTTAAAGTTTTGAAATTCAAAAGAATATATATTTAAATTGTTTTGGATTTTATAATATTTGTATAAACTTTTATTTATAAATGTAATTAGTTTTTGTTTCTCTTTAATATATATAGATAAGTGTTTAAATAAATAAGAAAAAGGCTTTTTAAATAACTTTTAAAATAAATAGAAATATGAGTAATTACTTATAAGACATGTGTCTTTATCTAATGCCTTGTTTTAACATGTGTAATTTAAGTAATCAATGTAATGACAAGTGTCTTAATTAATTTCATTTTCTTTTATTTTATAAAATCACAATTTACTTACATATAAACATTAGCCTATCTTCATTTCATTTCTTTCGATTTCCTTTTAAAAACCCAAGATAAAAACAAGTCAGTAAACCTTCTCTAAAAAACAAATCTGTAATCAGTAACCAGATTTCCAAATCCTAAAGCAAAAGCATGTAAATCTTCTTCAACAAAATCAAAGATTTGTAATCAACTCCTCAAACCAGAAGTTTTCAAAAATCAAAAGTCTTCTTCAACCAGAAAATTCAATACCCTGAAACCATTTTCAAATCTGAAGCAAGTCTTCAGCCTGATTTCTTTGCAAATCTGAAATCAAAAAAGCCTGCATTCTTTTTCAAGTCAGTAGCTGTCTGCATTCTTCTCAAACCTGGAAACCAGCATGCATGTAATTCAAAGCAAAGTAAAGCTTCAATAACTCAAGTTTTTAAATCAAATAAAGGCATTCAGATTTTAGAGTTTCAAAAGCTAAGGAATTCAAGTTCCCAGTTTCAAGATTTTCAAAATATAAGGCTCTGTCTCTGTTTTGCCTGGTGAGTAACACTTTTCTAGTAAACATTATAAAGTTTAAGTTTAAGTAAATTTAAATCTGTGCTTGTGCATTTCTGAGGTGAATGATGATTCTGCATGTGTATTTATAAGTGTAGTATCTAGATATATGTATGTGATCAAGTGTGCATGTCTGATGTTTTCTTGCTCTTCTCTGTTCTGGTTATAGATTGTTAAAGTTTAGATAAAATTTCATTTCTCTTCCTCTGATTTCTGATAAGGTTTAGTTTTCAAACAATAAATATTTGTTTAGTCATAGATTTTATCTTAAAAATGAATTAAAGTAAGTTAATTGGATGTTATCTGGAAAAATAGAAAGACAGTGAAAACTCTTTAAATCTTGTTAAAATCAAATCTTGTAAATTGCTATTCCACGAATGTAACATAAATCTACACTGTGAAATATGATTTTTAAAATGAATATTAAGAATTTTAGTTGGGTTTTGAGTTTGCATTTCTCAGTTGACCAGAAAATGGGTTTTAAGTGGTGGTGGGTGATCGGAGTGACGAGGAGAGTCGGGATTACTTCTGGAGGTGGCGTAGGGGTTGTCAAGTTTGAAAAAAATAGTGATTGATTTTATTCGTGGTTGTGGCGGTTCTGCGATGTCGATCTAGGGCTTAATGGGTTGTTTCAGTCGATGATGTTGACGAGATAAATTCATCGTCATGGGCGCATCGGGGTCAATCGGACCCAGGCGAATCGAAGCAGAAGAATGAGTTGCTGGTTCAGGCGAGATCGTTTGACCTCTGGTGGTCGGAATGGGTGGCACGAGGAGTTTCCTGATGATGGCTGCTGAGCATTTTGATCAAGATAACTCGATTTCGATTTCGAGTATGGATGTAGGAATGGATGATCGTAGTTTGGTTAATGGTCGATCGTCTTCATGTGAGGATACTCGGCGATGGTCGGAGGGGATTGATCGGACGGTGCACGTGCACGAGATCGTGGATGTGTATCTGGTGAAGTCTGGTTTTACAGAGGAAGGCTACTCGAGATTTTCTCGAGTTGTTTCGAGTGATAATCGAAGATTTTGGAGAGGCGACTCGAAGTAATTTTGTAAGGGCTCGAGTACATTTGTGTTGTCAGGTTTTTAAAAGCCTGTCAGTTTAAATTTAAACTAAATTTAAATTGTGAAGTAAAATTTAAACAAGAATTTAAATCAAAGTTTTAATATATGGATTCAAGTTGGTTTTGAATCTTAGATTGAGATATAAAATAAGTTTTATAAATTTAAATGTTTTAAAATGTTAATTATATTTAAATGGTTTGAAATTAAAAGGAATTTGATTTAAACTCTTTTAAAAATTCTTTTATAAGATATAAGAAATTCTTAAACATGTAAAAGTTTGTAATTTGGTTTTAAACTTTGTTAAAAATAAATTAGTATTCATTTTAAATCCAGAATTTAAAATGAAATTTAAAAGTAGATTTGAAAATGAATGTTTTCAAATATATGTGTAAATGATAACTTGATTTTCAATAAGAACAAAGTTTATCTTAAAGAAGTTAGAGATTTATATTCATTAAATTAATTAGAAAATTTATTGGATAATTAAATTGTTTGATTTATTAATCATTTGGATTAATTAAATAGGTAATTAAAGGTTTAAACTAATTTATTTATGATTAAGATTAATTAATTAGAGATGATTAATTTGTAGTTAGGAATTATAAATTAGAGTATTAATTAATGGTTAGGAATTAATTAATAAGTAATTAAATATTAATTAAGTTATGATTAACACTTAATTAATTTAGTAATTAGAGATTAATAAATTGGTTATTAAGATTTATTAATTTAGAATTAATAAAAATTAGTATAAGTTAATTACTTAAGGAAAGTAATTAAATAGTAGTTAATGAAGTCATTAACTATGGATTATTAAATAATAAATTAATAAGATTAATTTTAATAGTTAATTAGATTCATTAATTTGAAGATAATCATTTATGAATTTGTTTAAATGTAATTACTTATTGGAAGTAATTAAGAATTAATTACTTATTGTAATTAATTGAAGTTAATTTGATTTAGTTAAGTTAATTAATTAAGTTTAATTAATTTAGGATAATCAAGAGATGATTTGATAATAATTACTTAATGTAATTATTAAGGTAAGATTATTTAGGGAAGTAAATAATATGATAATTACTGGAAGTAATTAGTTGAATAATGATTTTATTAATAAAAGTAATTTGAGTTAATTACTTTGAATAATTAATCAAGGGATTAATTAAGAAATTAATTAAGGAAGTAATTAATTTAGTTAGTGAAAGTAATTAAGGGTAGTTAATTACTGATTAAAGATTAATCAAGGTGATTAATAAATTTTGTTTAATTAAAGATTAATTACTTAATGTAATTAATTTAATTGAGTAATTAATAATTAAGTTGTAATTAAGGATCATAAATTAATATAATTAATGATGTAACTAAGATTGATTAATTAAGTAATAATTAATAATTGAAGTGATTAATTAATGTAATTAATTAAGGATTAATGTAATTAATTATAGTTGATTAATTTAATTATATTATAGTTAATTAATTAATGAAGTAATTAAAGGTTAATTACTATAAGTGGTTAAGGATAATTAATTTAAGTAATTAATTAAAGATAAATTACCTGAATGGAATTAAAGGGTAATTAAAGGATAATTAATTAATTTGTAATTAATTAATGATTAAGTAAGCAGGATTTATAGAATGAAGTAATTAATTTAATTCATTTTAAATTAATTAGAAATGGTATAAATCATTACTTAAGAATGGATGATAATATTGAATGCTTTGCATTGATTAATATCTCTGATGAGATATATGCTGTGTGATATGGATGTTTAGTTGAATTGTGATGATAATATGGATTATCTGATAATGTTGATTATCTATTGTGAATTATCCTTCTATGTGTATAAAGATAATTGAATTGAAATTGTTTTAACCTTTAAAACAACTTGGCCTTAAAAGATACGCTTTGGATTTCGATGAGACCGGGATCGGGTTTCCGTATACCGGATTTCCAGGTCTGGAGACCCGAATACCACATCGATCCAAATTAACGATAGGTCGTGAATCAAGTGAAGATGAAGATTCAGAGTGCAAGGGTTATTGTCGTTAACTCTGAGGGTGATTCCAAAACGAGTGTAACGAGATAATGCCTTCGGTTTCGTTCGAACCCGGAACGAACTTGTATGGATTGAATGCTTTCAGAACATCGTCAGGTGGACGATGAGCATTCTAAGTGATGTGTTCTTTTCTAAGGTAATCGTGACCTCAAGCATCACAAACCGGGAATGGCTAAAACAGGGGAGGTGCAGCAAGGTTAGTGGGTAGCACCCAAGTAGGACAAGATTACCTCTGTCTAGATGTCCCTTTTTATTTCGGCTTAGTGGTGCGGTTGCTGATCCCAACCGTGAGGTATCTTGTGCGGGAATTATCCAGTAAGGGATGTTCCGGCCTTGTGTTGCAGGGGATTGGGAGTGATCCTCGGTACGGTGATCTAGGCCACGTACTGTGACGGGCGGTACCCCAGTAGCCCTGCCATTGTATGGAATCCAAACTCCAATAAGTGTCGTACGTATTAGTTGTGCCCAACTATGTTGGAATGTGAGATGTAAGCATTTCAGCTATTTCTATATTTTACTTGAAAACCCTAGACCCTATTATAATACAATCGAATTTCCTATTAAATGTTTTGGTTAGCGTAAGGTAAAAACTTACCCATGTTTATGTGTGGGAAGTCTTACGTGATACCTTTTCTTTCAAAAGGTTTTGAAGTTAAGCAAGTTTAACCTGTTACTCACACCAGACCCATGTCTGACCCAAGTTGTTTATTTCTGTTTTATAAACTCTTGGGTACTCAAATTTTTACGAGTAGCCAAGGGATTCAGGTTAGCCTTGACGAATTGTGGAGGAGCAATGGAGCAGGAGGCTTCAGCGTTGTAGATATAGATAGTAGTTTCCGCTGTGTTGATCTTGTTTAGATCTTTGTTTTGTATTGAGTTGTAATAACTAGACAGATGTTTATAACTGTCTAGTATATGATGTGTAATCTGTGTAACTCTGATAAGTGTTGTATATGATACTATGTAATATTTATGTGATATAATATATTTTGTTTCGTTCCGCTGTGAGATTCTGATGTGTTGTTATTCTTTCTTTCTCTTCTTTTCTCTTTTCTATCCCTTTCTTTCTTATTAGCGATACGACTTTCTATGGAGAGAAAGTCGTGGTCGTTACATAAAACATCCAAAGGAATATATATAAATTACACAAACCTTATGATATTTGATAACGTATATAAGTATATAAAGGTGCATGTATGTACACATGCCCATATGAAATAAAATATAGGAAAGTTGTAAAAGTGTGGATATATGTATATATATAATATCAAAAATACACACAAGTAGGACATATGAAGAATATTGTGTAAAATGTATAAATATATATATGACAAATAAGAATATACAAGCTTATGATGTTTAAATTTATGAACAAGTATATAAGAAATATATATGTATATAGCTACCATATGGACTAATGTACATGGAAATTGTAAAAAGGAAATTAAGTATAGTATATGCATACATGCTCATATTAAATAAGGTACGTATGGATAAGCATGGAAAAAAATAAATAAGTATAAACATATTGATGTCATATATATGAGCATATATGAATGGATATGCATGTAAACAAAAGAGGAGACAAGCATTTAAAGCCAATACATGTTATCACATCAGCACATAATATATCAAATCTAATATATATAAAAAAGAAAGATATATGAAAACCTGTACAATTCCTTAGCCTAGCTTCTACCACACACTTCCTACGTATATACAAATACATACCACTACCATGTGTTCTCAGGGTAAACATCTTCTCAAGCAAACAACTCAAACAAGATATATAAAGGCTCTGCCTTGTTCATTCTTTTGCATTCAAACTAGATAACTAGGAAAAAATAAAATAAACAAGCTGCCACTACAACTTCTAGTAGAATCAAAACAACTCTAGTCTTGGAAGATTAAAGACCCAAGCCAACAGTTATTTTCATAAACCAATTCTCTGTTCAAAGGATTCACGGTGAGTAAACTTCATCCTTTAATGTTTGATCTGATGCATAGTCTTTTGGGTGATGTGTTAATATAGGTTTGTATGGATAAATTCATATGTTAATGAATATTAAGTGAAAGGATATGTGCATATCTGTTTATATGTAAACACATATGCCTCTGTTATACAGCAGTTTTCAAGCTCTGTTCAAACATATTATAACAGTGAGTAAACATTTAAAAGTAAAATCTTTTGGTGCTAATATATCTGGGCGATGATGATATATAAATATCTTTGTTTGCATGGATGTTCAAATTTGAATCTGGTTTAAATGCTGCTAAGTTTTGAAAATGCCTGTATATGCAAGAATATAATTCTCTGTTAAATTTCTGGTTCAGGAACCATTAGAAATTTTATATCTCCCAAACTAATCACTGTTAACCTTTGATCATTGAAAAGAATTGGATTGTAACAAAGTAATCTTGTTTTTAAAAATAAATTTAAGTATTTATATTTAACAAATATTCTGTAAATTTAAGATTTACAGTAAAATCAAAATTTAGTTGAAATTCAATATCAATAATTTCATCTCTGGATTATGGGACCTGATTCATATAAGTGAACCATGAATTTTAAGATAAATTTTGTGATTCTTAACTGAGTATTTGATGTGAATTAGAGAATTGTTCGAATTTGGGTTTTCGGTCTACTGACGTTGATCGGAGTCGAGGGCGAGGTTGTGGTTTGGCATGGTGATGGCCGGGGTGTCAACGGTCACCGAAAAAATGGTGGAAGGGGTTATCGATGGCCGTGGTGATCGAGGATTGGCGTAGTAGGGTTCGAAGCTCAGTTTTTGTCTGAGTTGTTTCCGTGGTGATCGCGACGACGACAGAGTATCGGAACGAATCACTTGTGGGGGAAAACTTTCAGTGGTTTGAGGCACGTATGAGGTCAAGGCGGCAGGTCCTCTGGTGATGGGGTTCGCCGTCGGCAGGAGGTTTCTTCGATCGAGTGTCTGCTTGATTGGGTTCAAATGGCTCGATTTTGATTTTCACGGGAAATCGAGATTCTGGTTGGTCGCTCATGTTGATGTGATCGACGTCGACTTGGGGATGGCCAGTAGGTTGGTCGAAGGGCGAGGGTACGGCATGCACGTATACACATGCACGTTGATGGTTATGTTGATCTGGTTTTTGTAGTTTTAGGAAAATGATGTTTTGCACGGGTGAATATCGGGGACGTTTCCGTGCTGACTCGAAGAAGAAAGTAGTTCGAGTGTGACTCGAAGAAGGAAGTAGTTCGAGTGTTGCTCCGGTTATCTACTAAATTAGCTTGGGGAAATTTTGGGGTTCGGGCCGAGTTTTTGTATGATGTTGTAATCAATTTTTTTTTTTTAAAGCTTATCAATTTTGTGAGTTTCAAAGGAAATGTAAATCAAGTTTTTAAACAAAGTATTAGCAAGTTTTAAACGAGTTTCCGAAGTTTTAAAATGTTTTTTTTTCAAATTTGTTGTTTAGAGAAATTTTATAGGAGGATAATTCTTATATGAAAAAGAAAAAAAGTGAATTAAATGATTAAATTTAATAATGTATAAATTATTTAAGGTATTAAGAATGGTTAATTGATTTATGTAACCAGAGAATAATTAATTAATTAAATTATTAAGATAATTAATTGAGGATAATTAACCAATGGGATTATTACTTGATGGAAGAAATTAAAGGTAAATTACTTAAGGGAAGTAATTAAGGATTAATTACTTAGTGTAATTAATTAAAGGATAAATTGATTAAAGAATTAATTAATTAAGGGTTGATTTATTTAAAAAAAATTAACCAAGGGTTAGCTAATTAATGAGTGTGATTAATTAAAGGATAATTAGTCAATGTAAGTGATTATAGGATAATTAATTTGAGTAATTAATTAAGGATAAATGTAATTAATGTGACTAGGTGAGGGTTAATTAAATTGTGTTATTAGTTGACGGTTAATTACTTAATGTAAGTAAAGAATGATTTATCAAGGATGATTAATCAAGATGAATAATTAAGGGATGATTAATTAATTGAATATAATTAATTGATGTTAAATAAGCAAGATTTATAAGTAATAAAGTAATTAATTTAATTCATTGGTGGTTAATTAAATTAATTAGAAATGGTATGACTAATTTATCTTGCTTATGAATGATTGAATGATATTTGAATGCCTTGGATTATTTGTTATCCCTGATATGTGATTGTGATGCCTTGTGAAATGAAATGTTTTGTAATATGATATGTTGGGTTGAACAGATATAATGTGGTTATCTATGATGAATTGTTGTGTAAAAATGACATCCAGTATTTAAAATTTAATCACTTGAATAACTTGGGTTAAGATGACATTGGATTCGAAGAGTCCGGAGTCGGGTATTAGTTAATACCCGAAACCACTTCGATTCTTTATAGATTGATATGTGAAATCAAT
Organism: Allium fistulosum; assembly: GCA_030737815.1. NCBI lineage: Eukaryota > Viridiplantae > Streptophyta > Magnoliopsida > Asparagales > Amaryllidaceae > Allium > Allium fistulosum. Next base: position 281,079,173 of record CM060904.1, on the reverse strand, counting down.
AGGCTGGAATGGAATGATTTAAGTAAATTGGACCATTTATTCTAAGTTTTGGGTACTTAGAAATTAATGTGTGAAATAAGTGATGTCTATAACAAATTGTGAATGTGTAAAATTGATACGAGTTACCCCGGGTTTTATGTAAGTTTTATGCTGTTGTATTCCATGTTAGATGGGTTTACTCACGCTGGTTTCCAGCCTGAACTGGGTGTTACTTTGATGTAATGCTCGGGTCAGACCGAGTATTACAGATTTCCAGGTTAGGACGTTCTGAAGCTCAGGAGGCGAGCTGGATGGCAGGAACGTTTGGAGTGTATTCCGCTGTGATATTGTAGTTTATCTAGGACATGTTGTTTTAACTGTCCAGTGATTGTGAAATGTTGTAACTCTGATGTATTAAAATGTAATTGACTGATATAGCTTTCTCTGTGTAAAGAATATTATTTGATATTATATTTTATCCGCTGCGAATGTGAGATTCTGAGTTTGGTGTTTCTGTTTTCTTCTTCTTCTATCTCTTTCTTCTTTTCTCTAACTATCCGAAATTTTCGGAATCGAAATTTCCGGGTCGTTACATTTGGTATCAGAGCGAGGTTAAGCGAGAACCTTGGCTCTGGTGGGGGATACTCATTAAGTATAGGGTCGATGGTACCATAGAATGAGTTGAGTGTATATATATATATGAGAGCGTACTTGTTATTTTCTTATATAAAGATTTTAAATGATTTTATATAAGAATATATTTTGATATATAAAAGGCAATATTTCTTACTAATAAATGTTAAGGTAATTGGTTGTAAAAAAATATTGGAATTAAATTAAGAGGTAATAGAAATACAACCAAATTGAAATTAAATAAAGGTAAGTTTGAAATGGATTCAAACTAAAAATTAAAAATCTTGAATTTGGGAAGGAGTTTCAGACTAAGATAATAATGATTGTTGTGTTTAATAATAAGATGTGTATTAATGAGTAAGCAAAATGAAATGTTTTAGATAAGTATGACTTATAAATTGGAACTGAAGATGATCTAGATTGTGAAGTTTTAAATCTAAGCCAGAAAATTTGGAATTTGTTTCAAAGTGCTAAAAGAAATAATAAATAAGTATTATTTGAATAAAAGGGACTTGTTGCAAACGAGAGTTGTTTGAAAATCTGTTTTGAATTAAAGAACCAAAAGTGGGTTAAAATTTAAGGATAACTTAGTGTGTAAAGAAAATAATATGTATATATGAGGAATATACATAATATCAAAAATAGTTTGAAATAAACTCTAAATGTTGAGTTTTAAATTTGGAATGAGATGTGAAACCCAAAGTGATAAGTTTTTGAACTTATAAGTGAGAAGACTGTTAATATGAAGTTTAAAGTTTGAAATGGGAATTCAAATTGGGTAAGGTTGTCTAGATTAAGTAAATTGAATTTAACTTTGGGAAAGTTAAATAAGTTAACAAACAACCTGAATTGGGAATTTCAAGATGAAATTGAGATTTAACTTAGGGAAGTTAAATGATTGGTTTAAATGGGAAGTTATGAGTGAACTCAAAATGGGTTTGAGATTTGAAAATTAAAAATGGGTGTTTGGATAAATTTGGATGTTATTTATCCTGATATCAGTCCATTATTATAAATAATATATGAAACTGAGAATTGGTTTTAAAAATGGATAATAAATTAGAATCTCAAGATTTAATTGTTTTTGAGTTTTGAAATATGTTAAATAAAGATAATTTAAAATGGAATTTTGGAATTTGAACTCAGAAATGAATGGTTTAATGATATAAGGTGTTAATTTAAAAGTGAAGTATAATTTGATTTAAACAAATTAAACCAACATTTGAAATTTAACTGGAATTTAGATAATTCAGGATGGTAAAGGGGAATTGAAATTGAAATTGATTCAAATTGAAATTGATTTGAATTTGGAAAGAATCGAGGTTAATTCAACTTGAATTGGGATTAATTCAAACTGGAGTTGAAATGAATTGAAATTGAAAATTTGGTTCAATTTGAAAATTATTTGAATAAATTAAGATTGAAATCGAAGTGGAATAAAGTTAAATTTGGAGTGGGAATTGAAGTTGTTTAAATTGATTTGTGGTAGAATCAATGTTAAGAGGAAGTGGAAATTTAAAATTGAATTGGTTGGAATAAAGATTGGGTAGTGGAACAGTTTGGCTCTGGACTATTTTCAAACAAATTATTTTAATATAAACTTTCTTAAATATAATCTTCCAAGCTATTTACTATATGCAACCTTTCTTTCTAAAACCCAAACTACCTTATACTTATTTTATAACTACTTATTGAACTATTTAACTATTTTACAACTGTTTTATAAACTAATGACTATTTTTCTACTACTTTATAACTAATTACTGTTTTACGACTATTTTGCAATTATTTAAAATTTCTATAACTATTTTCCAACTATTTTACAATTACTTAACTGTTTTACAGCTATTTTACAAACTAATAATTATTTTCAACTACTTATCTATTTTTAAAGTTTCAAGCTAGTTTCTAAATATAAGCTGGACAGAGTTCAAACTGTTTATGATTAAATACCCAACTGAGATAAGAATTGAAGTGATAATCCAAATGGGGATTAAGGCAAATGTGAATAAGTGAATAAAATCAAAGTGAGGATGAATAGAAAGGGAATTGATTTAACTGATAATCAATGAAGATAAATATGTAGGATGTATGTATATTATTCCATTCGCATAGTGATTTGATCCAGATTCGAGCATAGAATTTCGAGATAGTATTATCAATCTGAGTTGGGATTTTTCGCTCGATTTTCGACGGCGAACCTGGATATGGATTTTTGATTGGTTCTGGATATTCACTATCATATTTATGACTATGCAAGGAGATTGACGGTTTCTGATCAAGAAACCAGATCTGAGTCCGCACTAGGAAGTCGGGTGGACAATACTAGTTCGGAAGTGAAATTGTGTGATCGAGTGAGCGATCAGATTGATATTGCGTACAGATGATATGTGGACATCGTACGGGTTTGAATGAAATTGGCATTGAAAATTTATGGATAAGAACTGTAAAATGGTCTTTGAAATGAAAAGTATATTTTGTGGAATATATGATGAGGTAAAATGGAAATTAGAAATTTCTATGATTTAAGATTCACTTTATGAAGAAAGGTAATGTGGTTAATAACTTTATAAAAGAGTAATCAAATTTGAATATTTGTTTTGGAATAAACAAAGTTATATATCTTTGTTATATATGGTAAACTCCCCTTGTTGAATCTATTGACAGAAGAAAAGGGTTTTGAAAGTATTTGAAGTATAAAAGTGAATTTATACAAGTATGAAGTGATTCAAAAAATTTCCCAAGGTTATTATATATATATATATATGTATATATAAAGGATTTTGTGAAAATAATTTTGGAAAAAAGTTTTGGGAACCTATGGATTTCTAAAAAAAGGCTTTTGATTTTTGAGGAAAATCAAATTTGGAATTTGGAAAGCCTAGTTTGTGAATTATCGATTTTGGGATAATCGATTTTGAGAAAGGAGATTTATATGAAATTCATACTAGGTGTATGATTTGGAAAATACTATATGTGTATAGTATAAAGTGTTTTGAAAGTGGCTCTGGGGAAAAAGGCGCTCCCTTGAATGAACTTCTCAGGAGTGCCACAGGGTGGTACTTCCTTGAGCCCTCAGGGGGGTTCTAAAGTTGATCATGTGAGGAGTCCGAACAAACTAGTTCCTGAGGATTTTTGGGTAGCAAAAGTCGAGGGTGCTGATGCCTACAAGGGCACTAGGGTTATGCTGTGACGACAGTGTAACTCGATGTTGTTGTGATCTACTGTGTGGACCATAGAGAAAATCGTGTGGAGGATGAGTGTCAACAGTCTACACTTGATTTTGCCGGGATGGCAACGTAACATCGGTAGACTACGATCTATGGTCGAGTGGAGGAGTTTCATTCTTTTGGCAGCGAAATTCGAGGGCGCTGATGCCTACAGTTATATGGGTTTTTGTTGTGATAGCAACGTAAAGCCCGGGTATAACTGCGATCTGTAGCAGGTTCCATGGCGTAATCGAGGGACGCAGAGGCCTACAGTTATCTATGGATTTTGTCAGGATGGCAACGTAACCATCGGGTTAACTACGACCATGGATGGGGGTGATGATTTCCAGAGCATTCTCACCAAAGATATTTTCTCTATTTTCGAAACTATTTTCTATATTTTCAATAAAATTATTTTCCAAAGTATTTTCACTGGGTGTTGGAAACGGGTTTACCAAGTACTTATAGATTTTCAGTCCTACGTCTGATCAACGTATGACCGAATTTCTATGAGAACAAGGATGGACTTGTCGAAACATCGAGTTATAAAAGTATTTTTATAAAAACTACTTTGAAATAATATTATATAGATATTAAAAAGTGTTTTAAAAATGCTCAAAGAATATTTATCTGATTTTAAGCATTTTCATAAATTCGTTTCGTTCCTTTTCGAGGACGAAAAGTTCTAAAGGGGGGAGGAATGTGACAACCCAGATTTTTAACGGTTGTTAATTGGTAATTAATTGAATTAAATCATTGGAATATTACTTTAGATAATTCGAACAAATAAAATTCTGATAATTAAAATATCTTAATATATATATTGAATTAAAAACTATATTAGAGATTTCATTTTTAGTATCTCTGGATAAGACAAATCCCATAGATTAGATTAAAGATAAACGTTCAAATATATTTATATATATATAGATACAAACTCCACCATTTAAAATTAGGATAAAACATCCAAAGGAATATATATAAATATCACAAACCTTATGATATTTGATAACGTATATAAGTATATAAAGGTGCATGTATGTACATATGTCCATATGAAATAAAATATAGGAAAGTTGTAAAAGTGTGGATATATGTATATATATATATATAATATCAAAAATACACATAAGTAGGACATATGAAGAATATTGTGTAAAATGTATAAATATATATATGACAAATAAGAATATACAAGCTTATGATGTTTAAATTTATGAACAAGTATATAAGAAATATATATGTATATAGCTACCATATGGACTAATGTACATGGAAATTGTAAAAAGGAAATTAAGTATAGTATATGCATACATGTTCATATTAAATAAGGTACGTATGGATAAGCATGGAAAAAATAAATAAGTATAAACATATTGATGTCATATATATGAGCATATATGAATGGATATGCATGTAAACAAAAGAGGAGACAAACATTTAAAGCCAATACATGTTATCACATCAGCACATAATATATCAAATCTAATATAAAAAAAGACATATGAAAACCTGTACAATTCCTTAGCCTAGCTTCTACCACACACTTCCTATGTATATACAAATACATATCACTACCCTGTGTTCTCAGGGTAAACATCTTCTCAAGCAAACAACTCAAACAAGATATATAAAGGCTCTGCCTTGTTCATGCTTTTGCATTCAAACTAGATAACTAGGAAAAAATAAAATAAACAAGCTACCACTACAACTTTTAGGAGAATCAAAACAACTCTAGTCTTGGAAGATTAAAGACCCAAGCCAACAGTAATTTTCATAAACCAATTCTCTGTTCAAAGGATTCACGGTGAGTAACCTTCATCCTTTAATGTTTGATCTGATGCATAGTCTTTTGGGTGATGTGTGAATATAGGTTTGTATGGATAAATTCATATGTTAATGAATATTAAGTGAAAGGATATGTGCATATCAGTTTATATATAAACACATATGCCTCTGTTATACAGCAGTTTTCAAGCTTTGTTCGAACATATTATAACAGTGAGTAAACATTTAAAAGTAAAATCTTTTGGCGCTAATATATCTGGGCGATGATGATATATAAATATCTTTGTTTGCATGGATGTTCAAATTTGAATCTGGTTTAAATGCTGCTAAGTTTTGAAAATGCCTGTATATGCAAGAATATAATTCTCTGTTAAATTTCTGGTTCAGGAACCATTAGAAATTTTATATCTCCCAAATTAATCACTGTTAACCTTTGATCATTGAAAAGAATTGGATTGTAACAAAGTAATCTTGTTTTTAAAAATAAATTTAAGTATTTATATTTAACAAATATTCTGTAAATTTAAGATTTACAGTAAAATCAAAATTTAGTTGAAATTCAATATCAATAATTTCATCTCTGGATTATGGGACCTGATTCATATAAGTGAATCATGAATTTTAAGATAAATTTTGTGATTCTTAACTGAGTATTTGATGTGAATTAGAGAATTTTTTGAATTTGGGTTTTCGGTCTACTGACGTTGATCGAAGTCGAGGGGGAGGTCGTGGTTTGGCATGGTGGTGGCCGGGGTGTCAACGGTCACCGGAAAAATGGTGGAAGGGGTTATCGATGGCCGTGGTGACCGGGGATTGGCGAAGTAGGGTTCGAAGCTCAGTTTTTGCCTGAGTTGTTTCCGTGGCGATCGCGACGACGACGGAGTATCGGAACGAATCACTTGTGGGGGAAAAGTTTCAGTGGTTCGAGGCACGTCTGAGGTCAAGGCGGCAGGTCCTATGGTGATGGGGTTTGCCGTCGGCAGGAGGTTTCTTCGATCGAGTGTCTGCTTGATTGGGTTCAAATGGCTCGATTTTGATTTTTACGAGAAATCAAGATTCTGGTGGGTCGCTGGTGTTGATGTGATCGACGTCGACTTGGGGGATGGCCAGTAGGTTGGTCGGAGGGTGAGGGTACGGCGTGCACGTATACACATGCACGTTGATGGTTATGTTGATCTGGTTTTTGTAGTTTTAGGAAAATGATGTTTGCATGGGTGAATATCGGAGACGTTTCCATGTTGACTCGAAGAAGAAAGTAGTTCGAGTGTGACTCGAAGAAGGAAGTAGTTCGAGGGTTGCTCCGGTTACCTGCCAGATTGGCTCGGGGAAAATTTGGGGTTCCGCCCGAGTTTTTGTATGATGCTGTAATCAAAATAAAAATTTAAAGCTTATCAATTTTGTGAGTTTCAAAGGAAATGTAAATCAAGTTTTTAAACAAAGTATTAGTAGGTTTTAAACGAGTTTCCGAAGTTTTAAAATGTTTTTTTCAAATTTGTTGTTTAGAGAAATTTTATAGAAGGATAATTCTTATATGAAAAAGAAAAAAAGTGAATTAAATGATTAAATTTAATAATGTATAAATTATTTAAGGTATTAAGAATGGTTAATTGATTTATGTAACCAGAGAATAATTAATTAATTAAATTATTAAGATAATTAATTGAGGATAATTAACCAATGGGATTATTACTTGATGGAAGAAATTAAAGGTAAATTACTTAAGGGAAGTAATTAAGGATTAATTACTTAGTGTAATTAATTAAAGGATAAATTGATTAAAGAATTAATTAATTAAGGGTTGATTTATTTAAAAAAAATTAACCAAGGGTTAGCTAATTAATGAGTGTGATTAATTAAAGGATAATTAGTCAATGTAAGTGATTATAGGATAATTAATTTGAGTAATTAATTAAGGATAAATGTAATTAATGTGACTGGGTGAGGGTTAATTAAATTGTGTTATTAGTTGACGGTTAATTACTTAATGTAAGTAAAGAATGATTTATCAAGGATGATTAATCAAGATGAATAATTAAGGGATGATTAATTAATTGAATATAATTAATTGATGTTAAATAAGCAAGATTTATAAGTAATAAAGTAATTAATTTAATTCATTGGTGGTTAATTAAATTAATTAGAAATGGTATGACTAATTTATCTTGCTTATGAATGATTGAATGATATTTGAATGCCTTGGATTATTTGTTATCCCTGATATGTGATTGTGATGCCTTGTGAAATGAAATGTTTTGTAATATGATATGTTGGGTTGAACAGATATAATGTGGTTATCTATGATGAATTGTTGTGTAAAAATGACATCCAGTATTTAAAATTTAATCACTTGAATAACTTGGGTTAAGATGACATTGGATTCGAAGAGTCCGGAGTCGGGTATTAGTTAATACCCGAAACCACTTCGATTCTTTATAGATTGATATGTGAAATCAATAGGCTGGAATGGACTGATATAGCTTTCTCTGTGTAAAGAATATTATTTGATATTATATTTTATCCGCTGCGAATGTGAGATTCTAAGTTTGGTGTTTCTGTTTTCTTCTTCTTCTATCTCTTTCTTCTTTTCTCTAACTATCCGAAATTTTCGGAATCGAAATTTCCGGGTCATTATATTTTAGGTGTTTACACCGATCCGAAAAAGGATTTATCACTCAATTCTTGACGATGTGTTGATGGGGATTTGTGGTTGGATACTTGAGTTTTCTATCGTAGCTGAAAGCTTTGCAAGGAAAAAATAAAGTTCTGATTAGAAATCTTGGTCAGAGTCCACACTAAAAGATCTGGGGATCAATATTAATTCAAAAGTAAAGTTGTGGATTTGAGTAGAAGATCGAATCGATGTTATGGATGATCTATGTATATCATATAGAACTAAGTATATGAAATAATGTTTTGAGTAAGAATTATCAGGTTTTAGTTTGGGTAATTTCCGGGACGAAATTATTTTAAGGAGGGAGTATGTAACGACCCGTAATTTGGTCACCTTAATTTAAAGATGTTTAAATTATTTTAAATATTTAAAAATAGATTATTTTTCATAAATTATCAAGTTTAAGGTGATAAATAATAATAATAAACTTATTATAAAAAAATGTACACAAAAATGTTTCCTTTAGAAATATATCGATAAATTGGCCAAAAACCGAACGATAACCGGCTCTATAATAGTAAAACATTATGTACGGAGCCGGATGCTTACACTTTTTTTATAATTGAGCAAGAATATGAAATAAAATCAATTACTTTATTTTTTGAAAAGTAAAATGTATTTATGTCATCACCAATAATGGCATCGTATTTAAATAAAGATTTATATTTGATAATTCTTATAATTATTCAAATAATTGTTTTTAAATGATTATAATTCATTTTAAATAGTTATGAAGTAATAATAAATGATTTATAATAGTTTCATAAATATATATACTTGATTTAAAAAATTAAGAAAATTCGTATCGCTTTATCGATATAATAGTGATTTTTGTAAATTATTGTTAATATTAATTTATATGATTTTATAAATAAAGTGTGGTCATTTTAATTAGCTAAAAATGACAAGAAATTCGTTTTCAAATTTTATCTACATTTATAATCTAAAATATAAGTGAAAATGTGACCGAAAATCGATTTCTTGATTTTCAACGATTTAATGAATAGAAGTCGTTTAAAGGTTGTTGCAACCTTATTGACATATTATGCACACATATATAACATACATATATACACTTTAACTCACACATAAACATGCATACATACACACACATATATACATAAAAGAAATATATAAGATATTTTTAATTTCTCAAGCCTTAAGAAAACTCAAAGTCAACCAAGTACACACAAGTACACACACGTAGACAAGCACATGGGTGCACCCATGTGAACATCACTTTGGCCGAACCTAGGGGAGAGGAGAGGGGTGTGGCTCAAGGGCAAAATGGAAATTATACCTTTAGATATTTGTTCCAAAATTTCTCCTATACATACTTATACACATTCTCACATTTTTACACTACATTCTGATCATCTTCTCCTCCACTTTCAAGCTTTTTTCATTGCTTCGATGCTTAACAAAATAATGGCAACAAATTTGGAAAAAGAGAACTAAAAATTATATAATATATATGTGTGTGTGTGTGTGTGTGTGTGTGTTAGTAAAACCACCTCAAAACTATCATAACACTCCTCCCTACATTTCTAATACCCATGGCCACCCTCCTTTTTCCCCTTGCCCGAGCCTTCTTCCTCTCATCATCAAGGCCGTGAGAACCCTAGGTGTAATGACCCAGAATTTTGGTTATTTGAAATTGGAATATTAAATTAATTTTAAGTATTGAAAAGTTAATTTTATAGGTTAAATAACTTAAATTTCAAATATAGTGATTTATTTATTGTTGAATTTAATAATTAAATTTTTTTTAAACATTGAATCGTGGGTTTTAAGCTAAATAAAAGTGATATAAAGGCTTATTTAAATTCTATTAACAAGAATGAAGGTAATTGAACTTTTAAATTGGATTTAAAAGCGATTGACTCGATTTTGAAATACCTCGTTTTAATTAACGAGTGAAAATAGCCTTTCGGGGAACAGTCTTGGATTTCGACGAAACTCCATGGGATCCATAATAGTGTATTATTATTGGATTTCAAATTTCGTAGCATTTGGAGTTATCGGTTGGTCGTACGGGTATGAACGCATTGAAATTAATATTGAAAATTAAATATTTTAATTGGGTTCAAAAAGCTATCTTCTCCATACGATCGAATTAGGTCCCAGAAATAGTTCCATTGCGTTTAGAACAGGGGTATAACATTAGGAACGCTTGGCGGCACGCTTCGATAGGGGTTCGGAATTTTAAGTTACTTTAAACGAGATATTTTGAAATTTTTAATACTATTTTTTTAGTCGAGTTGATTGCACAGCCATTTTGTTTCTTTTCAAGCCGACCTACAAGCCCACACCTACCTTCACGCCAACTTTCATCTTCCTCCCTCCCTTATTTAAACGAGAGTGCGCAGAAGAAGAAAAGAAAAAAGATTTGCAACTTCAAAATTTTATATCTTGAAATCTACTCAACGAAAAATTCCCAAACAAATTTTAAAAATCATAATTCACCAAGAGCTTCGATCTGGTATGCTATTTGTATGGTGTAGTAGTATTTTTGTGAGCATGGTCGGAGGCAGTGGAACTAGGTTAGGAAATTTGGGGGATTAGGTCGACGAGAAGGCGAGCGGAGAAGGGATTTGGGTTCGTCGTTGAAAGTAGAGGATGGAGACGAATTTTGGGAGCGTGCAGCATTGTTTAGTGGAACGCAATTTTTACTATGCGCATGAGGGTGGGGTACAGGTCATGATGGAAGGGGAGGCTTCGGCCGTGGCGTGGTGGTGCCAGACAAGTTGTGTTCGATGAGAGAAATTCAACGGCGAAGGCGGATTCGAGTTTCGCAAGGCGTAGCTCCATACCAGTGGATTTGATGCACGCTTGATTTGGGTTCCTTGCCTCTATGCACGTTCTTTTGGGAAGAAGGAGAAAGGGGCATTTTTGTAAATACTTTGAACTTATAATTAGTTTATTTTAATTAACTTAAAAATTGTTCGATAACCTATAAAATCTATAACTCCTACATACGAGGTTCGATTAGGGCGAAACTTTTTGCGTTGCAATCATGATGACGAGAGCTTCACAATGAAACATCTTTGGATGGATTTGGAGACTGTTGAATCTTGGGCTAAAATCGGACATCGTCCAGTTTTAGTTTCAAACCGGGACGCCTAGGTGACAACAGAAATTTCAGTGAGTTAATCTCACCTTTTTGGATAATCGGAAAATTTATATAGTCAATAAATATCATTTATTGGATGTTGGATATTTATTTCTGATCATTATTGGTTGTTTGGATAATATACTGAATTATATCATCAATTGGATATTATATTATATATATTAGTATATATATTAGTAGTTGGGTTGAATATTCCCGCCTATTGGAGCGAATGATACACTATGCTCCCCACATAATAGCGGATGACCCTATATTACCGCGATATCCCGCCTCGAAGCGGGATTGGTATTTTATGTTATATAACACCTGTGGATGCAGGGAAATAGATTGGAGGGATCCAACTGGATTCCTTAAAAATGTTGATTTTAATTTCATATATAGTGATATTGTAACGACCCGGATTTTTCGACGTTGATTTGGAATATTCAAATGGTTTTAAATACTGAATTTGAATTATAAACTGATTTTGAATATGAAAGTTTGAGTTTTTATTTATAAAATGAATTCAGAATTTAAATATAGCGATTTATTGGAGAATTTAATTATCGAATTAAATAATTGAATATTGGTTAAATTATTGTATCTTGAGTTTTAAGCTCGATAAAAATAATTTAAAGGCTTGTAAAATTTATATTAATAATAATGAAGATAATAAAGGTTTTAAATTTCAATATAAAAGTGATCTGTTCAATTTTTAAAATGGTTTGTTCTAATTGACATTTAAAATAGCGATCCGGGGCACAATTTCGAAATTCGACGAAACCAGTCCCATTGGATCCATAATATTGTGTTATTAACGGATTTCAAATTTCGTAATGTTTGGAGTTATCGTTTGCTCGTACGGGATATAAACGCATTAAAATTTATATCGAAAAATCAATATAAAAATCGAGTCCAAAAAGCTATCTTCTCCATACGATCGAATTAAGACTTGAAACTTTTTGCATTGCGTTCGGCATAGGGGTATAACATTATGAACGCCTAGTATCACGCCTCGAAAAGAATTCAAAATTTTGAGTTGTGAAATTGAGACGAGTTAGGATATTTTAAAATTTTAAATAATTCATTTCACTTGATTTGACTGGGCCGTCCTCTTCACTCAGTCACTATACCTTCTCCTACACGCCACCTACCTATATGTCCCTTCCTTTTATAATTAGGAGATGTAAATTATAAAGACTATAATATAAATGGAATTGGACTGAAATTATGCCTAATTATGATTAGAATTGGACTAATTAATGGGCCTAGTTATAACTTAGAATTATAAATAAAAAGAGAAAAAGATGAAAGAGGCTTACTTTCACACATAGACCTTGGGTTAAGTAATAAGCATAATTATAACGTAGGTTATAATAAGAAAAAGAACAGAATAAGGCTTATTTTAAGAATTAAGATAAATTAATAAGCACAGATAATAGAGAAAAGTGTAAAGGCTTATTTAAATAATTTATCTAAGTTAATAAGCAAAGATGAAAGTAGGACATGTGCCAAATAACATTCCCTATTAGACAAAACGGTGGTCCCACATTAGCCTGAAGTGAGACGAGGACACGCTTATGCTAAGAATGGTAGTAATTGGTCAAATAGAAGTCCAATATATATATATATATACATATATATAAGGCAGGTCGACCGGTTCGGTCGACCGCCCGGTCGACCCGCCTGCTGTTTTGGGGGTGAACGAACAATCGTTCGTTCGTTTGAATGATGGCATGATTTTTTTAACCGACTATGACGTGTTTTTCATTCTTCAAACCAATCAGGTCCCTCCATTCTTGCATCTGATGGCTGCTATTCAGCCTATGATGTGGTTGAATCCTATTCAATCCCCAAATTCAACGGTCTGAGATCCACTTCTACCCTTATAAATAGACCCCTAGCCTAACACATTTTCTTATTTTAGGTTTTCTCTAATTGGGTTCACTTTTCTAAGAAGGACCCTAAACGGAATAATTTTTCCAAGGAGAAATTCATTATAAATTAAATTATTTTACAACTCCAAGTGGATCTAGGAAGACCAAAGGAAAAGCTTAGGACCGGAGGTGAGTGATTGTAATTACTTTAAGATTCCTTTAAGTAGTTTAAAATGATAGGGTTTCCAATAGTTGTAGTTTTACTGCGATTTTTGGAATGACTTTTTTTAGCAGTTTTATTTACAGTTTTTAGAATTATTTTCAGTTTATTTCTTTCCAGCTATTCTTTTCAGTTAATTTTAGTTATTTCTATTAATTATAACGTTTCCATTTATTTACAGTTTACTTACAGTATTTTAATCTATTTACTATTATTTATGCGTTATTTACATCTTCTTCCTACGCCTTGGATTTTCTTCAATTTTCAGTTTTCTTTTATTTCTCCTTCTTCTTCGCGTATGGATTAGAATAGAATTAATGCGAAATTGGATTAAATTATAAGAATTCTAAAATAATGAAAGAAAAGATGTAAATTATAAAGACTGTAATAAAATGGAATTAAGACTGAAATTATGCCTAATTATGATATTAATTGGACTGAATTAAAGAGATTGGTCTGTTTATAATTAGGAGATGTAAATTATAAAGACTGTGATATAAATGGAATTGGACTGAAATTATGCCTAATTATGATTAGAATTGGACTAATTAATGGGCCTAGTTATAACTTAGAATTATAACTAAAAAGAGAAAAAGATGAAAGAGGCTTACTTTCACACTTAGACCTTGGGTTAAGTAATAAGCATAATTATAACGTAGGTTATAATAAGAAAAAGAATAGAATAAGGCTTATTTTAAGACTTAAGATAAATTAATAAGCACAAATAGTAGAGAAAAGTGTAAAGGCTCATTTAAATAATTTATCTAAGTTAATAAGCAAAGACGAAAGTAGGACCTGTACCAAATAGCATTCCCTATTAGACAAAATGGTGGTCCAACATTAGCCTGAAGTGAGACGAGGGCACACTTATGCTAAGAATGGTAGCAATTTGTCAAATAGAAGTCCAAATCATAGGGGATTTGGATAAGGGGTGCAACTAGATATTGTTTGGATGACGGGCCAGTACCAACAGCATTTCCCTTATTTTCTATGGACACACGGTGATCTCACATTAGCCCGAAGTGAGATCAGGGGCACGCTTATGCCGGAGTTTGAGGTAATAAGAAGACCTAATAGGTGGAGCAAAAGGTAGCATGGGCATGGTGGCAGTTACGCGTGCGACTCCCATTCTGGTGTTCAGTAATCGCTATGAGTTCCAAGCGCTTAGTATGGGTGTCTTTCCTAGACACCATTGCCTTCTGTGTAGGGAGCTATATATGTCGTCCGGATCCACAGTGGGTTCTTTGTGCATCTTTCGTAGATACTATTGGCTGCTGTGTAGGGAGTTATACAGCGTCTGGTCCGCAGTAAGGTCTATGGAGTAGCAGGCCGATCAAAAAAGGGTAGAATTAGGGTTACATCCTAATTATAGGATTAGGAATTCAGCCTAATCAAAGCAGAAATCAAGGACAAGTGCAAGCAATCAAAGTTAACATATCTTATGAATTGTAATAGTTTAATCGTATTTTCCAGTTTATCTCTTTCTTATTTCCTTTGTTTTCCTTTTGTATATACTAGAACTGTTGAAGAGTCTATTACTTTTACTTTGCTTAAAGATTCTAGTAGTTACTATCATTCACCGGACTTTTAGTCTGACCGACTCCTATATTTTCCTCTTTTCCCCCCATAGGCAATCAAGGGAGAGGGCGGTAAGTTGCAGTTGCTCAGAGGCTTCTTGGAGAAGATTTCTACCAGCTTAGGGTCACTGATGATACCGTTGATAACCAGTTAGTTGGCTCTTTAGTATTCTCCCAACTTGATTTAGCCACTAGATTTCATCAACTTAGGGTCACTGATGATAACATTGATAAGACCGCATTTAGGACACCGGACGGATTCTTTGAGTGGTTAGTCATGACTTTTGGGCAAACCAATGTCCCAGCCTATTCTATAGATTTGATGAACCATATTTTTAGAGATGTCCTAAAATAAAGTTCATGGTGGTATTCGTGGTCGACATTTTGGTGTTTTCCAAGAAGTATGGAAGAGCATGTTATTCATCTAAAGGAGGTTCTTTGTATGCTTCGTGTTCGTCAGTTGAGAGCAGAGTTCTTGAAGTATCACTTTTGAAGTGCGTTTATTGGAGCATAGAGAATGTCTACACATGATAGGGATTTAAGAAACGGTTTTTTACATTTAGGATTGGGATTATGGAAATCCAAAGAGAGTTAGGCAAAGGTTAGAGATGTACAATAAAATTCAGTAGATAAGCAGAGAAGAAAGTCCATGTGTATGTAATTGCAGAAATTGTAATTGTCACAGACAAGTGGATTTGACGGTGATGCCTTAGAATAAATATGAGTATACAAGAGGAATATGAGTAAAAGCCTTTAGTTTAGGAAAAGTACTCTGAGGGTAGTAAGTAGGAAGACCCACTTTATGCTAAGCCCAATAAAATTAAATTTTTGAAATTTAAAAAGTTGGAAAAAATTGTAATTGTTGGAATTGAAAATTTTCATTGTTAATATTTTCTTTCAAGAAATAAACATGGGGTTTTTGAAGAACGGTATGAAATTTAAGTTGGTTTTTATATAATGAAAAATTGAAATTCTTTTCGAAGAATTATGGAGTATATATATATATATATATAACTCACTAGTTTCTTTGTAAGTAAACAAAGATCTTAAATATAAAAACATAGAGTCTGTTAAGTATCAAAAAAACATATGTTACAACATTTATTGTTGTAATAGATGTTTTCGTGAAAAATAAAAGAGCATAGACTATAACCCTATTGTTATAGCAAGTAACTCCTAAGAGAAATGTTTTTATATAGTATATGAGATTTATTAGTATTTATTAAATTCTTACATTAGTACTTTTGGGTTGTAATAACGGTGTTTTACGCAACATCTGTTTTAAACCCAAATAAAATTGTATTTTTTAAAGATAATTCTAAGAATATAAATTAAAGTGATTTATGAATATACTTATTATTTAAATAAGTATAAGAAAATGTTTTCTGTTTATGGATACATTAAAACAGTTTTGAAGATGAGTTTTTATGAAAAGAAAATGTGTAAGTTAGATATTAGAAAATATTTATCATGGAAGAATATAAATTAAACATACTTTAATCTATTGGAATTAAAAGAATAATGGTATAATTCTCTATGAAACCAATAAAAATGTTTTGTGTAAGTCAAAAGGAATACATGAAAGAGATGTACAAGATATGAAAAGCACCATATTTTGTATAGCCTATTTCGAAAATATAGAATAATTTCCTTATAACTTCACAAAAACATGAGTCCTCTTTTAAAAGGTTCATAGAAAATTTTAGCATTAATAGTTTCTCATAAGAGAAAGTAGTTCCAATACATTAAGGTATAAAACTGTTAGGTGTAATAAGAACATTTTAAAGGATAATGGTTTGGTGAAAAATTAAATAAGTTTTTGGAAATGAAAAACTTAATAAAAGTAAAATTTTAAAATCCAAATTTTTATAGAAAGCTGTAAAAGTCTTTAAAAGTAAATGAGGAATAAGTTTTAGACTTAAAAATTTGGAAGTTTTTCCCTCTAGATTTGGGAAATAATATTCAGTGACCAAGTATTTTTGGAATTAATAGAAACTGAAAAGATAACACTTTAAAGACAAATATTTTGGGATTTGATGTTTTAAAATTTTTAGAAACCTTAGTTTTAAAACAAGGTGATAAATACCAAACCAAACTCTTAAATGTGGAGTAGATAAGAATCATTTCCTAGGAGTAACGGAAAAGGTGTAAGGAGATAGCAGTAATTACTTTTAGAAGTAATAATGGAGGTTTTCGTAAAGTGTATAGGACACTAGTAAGAACCTAGGAATGTTGAAGAACAGTAAAATGAATTAGTATAATAGTAAGACAAGCATGGTTGAGAATGCGTATTTCTGATTTCGGAAGAACTTGGGTAAAGCATCTTCCTTTAGTGGAATTCGCATAAGATAGTAGTTCTCAAGCTAGCATTGGAATGGCACCTTCTGAAGCTCTTTATGGAAGACCGCGCAAGTCGCCTTCGTGTTGGTTAGAGTTTATAGAGAGATTGCTACTTGGTCCCGATATGGTTAGAAAGATTTCGGAGAAGATTGGTTTGATTAGGAGAAAAATTATATCTCATATCCTCATCTTTTCGATAATAAGTTTTAGAATTTCCTTTTTCCATCTTTTGTTTTGAATAGGTTCTCTCCTTTATTATCCTTTGAGAGGGTAGAACTTAGGATTTAAACTATGGATGGTAGGATTTGATGCAAACATGTTAATAGAACATGTTATGAATGATGTATGCTAGTGATTGCAAGTGTTTGCTAGTGGATGCTAATGGACGCATATGGGTACACTAGGCATTATTATTCTTTAGGGACCGTCCTAACTAGGACACTAGAGCATACGCATATGGATGTGTGCGCATTTTATTCTATTTTACATGGTTGCTATAAATGGATGATTTTCACATGGTTGTTGCATTTGGATGATGTTTGTAGCACGCATATAGAATTATCAATTATCATTAGAAAATTTTCGCATTCATTTGGATACATGGCACAGACATGATTGCATAAAAGGAGGTCAACTGAATCAGTGGACCACCTAATCTTTTGCATTAGTTAGGAACATTTACACTACACTAATTGCATAAGTATCATAAATTGCATTAGAAATACTTAAGGACAATGGATGGATGGTTGATGACTGAGTAGTTGATTGTAGAATTGGATGAAAACATTTTAGTACATTCTTTTATCCTTAGAGATTTCGGGGACGAAATCCCTTAAGGAGGGGGAATGTAACAACCCAAAATTTAACCCATAATAATTAATCCGTTAATTAATTAAATAATAAATAAATTTGTGAAATTATCATAATTGAGCCATGAGAGTTGCACCATTGTGTCCGTGGTAATTTTCTAGTCTATTTCCATATATAGAACGTCAGTAACTGAGCTAATATGAACAAGATAGGAAGTAAACAAAATAAGCAATATATATATATAAGGCAGGTCGACCGGTCGGTCGACCGCCCGGTCGACCCGCCTGCTGTTTTGGGGGTGAACGAACAATCGTTCGTTCGTTTGAATGATGGCATGATTTTTTTAACCGACTATGACGTGTTTTTCATTCTTCAAACCAATCTGGTCCCTCCATTCTTGCATCTGATGGCTGCTATTCAGCCTATGATGTTGTTGTATCCTATTCAATCCCCAAATTCAACGGTCTGAGATCCACTTCTACCCTTATAAATAGACCCCTAGACCTAACACTTTTTCTTATTTTAGGTTTTCTCCAATTGGGTTCACTTTTCTAAGAAGGAGCCTAAACGGAATAATTTTTCCAAGGAGAAATTCATTATAAATTAAATTATTTTACAACTCCAAGTGGATCTAGGAAGACCAAAGGAAAAGCTTAGGACCGGAGGTGAGTGATTGTAATTACTTTAAGATTCCTTTAAGTAGTTTAAAATGATAGGGTTTCCAATAGTTGTAGTTTTACTGCGATTTTTGGAATGACTTTTTTTAGCAGTTTTATTTACAGTTTTTAGAATTATTTTCAGTTTATTTCTTTCCAGCTATTCTTTTCAGTTAATTTTAGTTATTTCTATTAATTATAACGTTTCCATTTATTTACAGTTTACTTACAGTATTTTAATCTATTTACTATTATTTATGCGTTATTTACATCTTCTTCCTACGCCTTGGATTTTCTTCAATTTTCAGTTTTCTTTTATTTCTCCTTCTTCTTCGCGTATGGATTAGAATAGAATTAATGTGAAATTGGATTAAATTATAAGAATTCTGAAATAACGAAAGAAAAGATGTAAATTATAAAGACTGTAATAAAATGGAATTAAGACTGAAATTATGCCTAATTATGATATTAATTGGACTGAATTAAAGAGATTGGTCTGTTTATAATTAGGAGATGTAAATTATAAAGACTGTGATATAAATGGAATTGGACTGAAATTATGCCTAATTATGATTAGAATTGGACTAATTAATGGGCCTAGTTATAACTTAGAATTATAACTAAAAAGAGAAAAAGATGAAAGAGGCTTACTTTCACACTTAGACCTTGGGTTAAGTAATAAGCATAATTATAACGTATGTTATAATAAGAAAAAGAATAGAATAAGGCTTATTTTAAGACTTAGGATAAATTAATAAGCACAAATAGTTGAGAAAAGTGTAAAGGCTTATTTAAATAATTTATCTAAGTTAATAAGCAAAGACGAAAGTAGTACCTGTACCAAATAGCATTCCCTATTAGACAAAATGGTGGTCCAACATTAGCCTGAAGTGAGACGAGGGCACACTTATGCTAAGAATGGTAGCAATTGGTCAAATAGAAGTCCAAATCATGGGGGATTTGGATAAGGGGTGCAACTAGATATTGTTTGGATGATGGGCCAGTACCAACAGCATTTCCCCTATTTTCTATGGACACACAGTGATCTCACATTAGCCAGAAGTGAGATCAGGGGCACGCTTATGCCGGAGTTTGAGGTAATAAGAAGACCTAATAGGTGGAGCAAAAGGTAGCATGGGCATGGTGGCAGTTACGCGTGCGACTCCCATTCTGGTGCTCAGTAATCGTTATGAGTTCCAAGTGCTTAGTATGGATGTCTTTCGTAGACACCATTGCCTTCTTTGTAGGGAGCTATATATGTCGTCCGGATCCACAATGGGTGCTTTGTGCATCTTTCGTAGATACCATTGGCTACTGTGTAGGGAGTTATACAGCTTCTGGTCTGCAGTAAGGTCTATGGAGTAGCAGGCCGATCAAAAAAGGGTAGAATTAGGATTACATCCTAATTATAGGATTAGGAATTCAGCCTAAAAAGCTGAATTCAAGGACAAGTGCAAACAATCAAAGTTAACATATCTTATCAATTGTAATAGTTTAATCGTATTTTCCAGTTTATCGTTTATCTCTTTCCTATTTCCTTTGTTTTCATTTTGTATATACTAGAACTATTGAAGAGTCTATTACTTTTACTTTGCTTAAAGATTCTAGTAGTTACTATCATTCACCAGACTTTTAGTCTGACCCATGCCTCTATTTCCCCCTGTTTTTCCCCCTATAGGCAATCAAGGGAGAGGGCAGTAAGTTGCAGTTGCACAGAGGCTTCTTGGAGAAGATTTCTACCTTGTTTTTCCTTTATTCTAGCTTTTTCTGTATACTGGCTTATTATGAGGGATATTGTGTACTCTGGTTTTTGAGACATATATGTGTATTTGGTATTTGACTTATTTGATTTATGAAACAATTACGAAGTCTTGTTTTAAAATAAGTTATTATCTTAGTTTTCGCTGTTTTTACTTATTTTTGTCTTGCGAATCATAGTCTTTGTTAGTTTCAGTTATACCTACAATGCACCACGCCTATTAATGTGTCGTTTTGGGTATATTAAGGGTGTGGGGTGTTTCAAGGGAAAACTTGTTTTATTTCCTTATTTTATACTCTGATCATCTAAGGGGGCATCTTCATATGTCGCTCTTGGCGTATTTTGTAATAAGTATATTTTGTCTGAACATGGTCTGCGCATTGGGATTATGTAATGAATTTGAAATACTTTGAAATGGAATGTGGACTTTGTTTGTTGTTTTAAATTTTTTTCCATATTCTTGTGTTACTATGTATCAATGTATCTAACATTGCCGTATTTGTTGGCCGAGGATTAATAACTATGGATGACTGCTGCATCTGTAGTTATTAGTTTTAGGCCTCCAAGTAAGGGGATGTTACACATGTCTTTGAAGGTATTAGGAAATGAAACATTGGTATATTAAGTATGAAAATCTCACAGATATCTTATGTCTTTTGCTAAAACAAGTGACCCTTCGATTTGGCATAAAAATTTGGTCATTTGAATTTCAAACTTATTTCTCAAATTGCTAAAAATGATTTAGTTAGAGGTCTACCCAAAATGAACTTCAAAGTTAATAATATATGCGATGCGTGTTAGTTAGGTGTCTTAGAAAAAGTTCATTTAAATCAAAAGATATGATTTCCACTTATCATTCCCTTGAACTTCTTTACTTAGATCTTTTCGGTCCCTCTTAAAGACAATCTATAAATCATAGTAGATATGTATTTATAACTACTGGATAACTATTCTTGGTTTAATCTTAAAACTTAAAAGTGATGCTTTTGAAATGTTTAAGATCTTTGTTAAATGAAATCAAAATCAAATGTCCAAAAAAATTAGAACTATTCGAAGTGATCATGGTGAAGAATTCGAAAATGAAAATTTTGAGAATTTCTGTAACAAGAAAGGTATAATCCATAATATTTTATTTCCAAGAACACACGACAACATGTGTAGTAGAATATAAAAATAGAACGATTCAAGAATGCACTAGAATTATGCTAAATGATAGTAATTTACCTAAGAATTTTTGGGTTGAGTCCGTAGGTACTGCATGTTATATACTAAATAGAATTTTAATAAGACCATTAACTAAGAAAACTCCTTATGAACTATTTTATAATAAGAAACCTAAAGTATCATATTTTATAGTTTTTGGTAGTAAATGTTTTATTTTAAATACTAAAGATAATTTAGATAAATTTGATGCTAAATTAGATAAAGGAATTTTAATTGGATATTCAAATAGAAGTAAAGCTATAGAGTTTTTTTATAGTAGAACTAATACTATTGAAGAGACATTACATGTCTCATTTTATGAAAATTTTAATTTTTATAATCAAAATATTAATGAAGAAGAAAATACTGATAACCCAAACGAAATTAGTAGTAGTGAAAATACAAAAAATGAGAATAATAATAATAATTCTGAAAATTCATATCCAAATAAAAGAACTAGATACTTAAGAGATCATCCTATAGAAAATATGCTTAGAAACATTGAATCTGTTGTTAAAACTAGAAATCAATTAAACATAATGAGTAATGTTTTTTTTATTTCAACTATTGAACCTTAAAATCCAAAAGAAGCATCAACTGATGATTCATGGATTCTTGTTATGCAAGAGGAATTGAATCAATTCACTTGAAATGATGTATGGGAATTGGTCACAAGACCTGAGGATAAGTCTATAATAGGAACTAAATGGGTATATAGGAATAAAATGAATGAACAAGGAGAGGTTGTAAGAAATAAAGCACGATTAGTTGCATAAGGTTACTATTAAGAAGAGGGTATGGACTTTGATGATACTTTTGCACCCGTAGCAAGATTAGAGGCTATAAGAACTTTACTTGCTTTCGCTATCCATAATAATTTCAAATTATATCAAATGGATGTTAAAAGTGCATATCTAAATCACTACACCAAAGAGGGCATTTTGTAACATTTTTCCTCCTTTAGTTCGTAACAGTTATTACTGTGACAAATTAGTCACGGATATTTTTTGTGGCAATCAATTACAATGGTTATTACCGTTATAAATTTTAGTAATTTCGTAATTAAGCAAAAGTATTATGGACAGACTTGTAATTTATTCCATATTCTTACTTATCGCAATCCTAACGCTTGAACGCTTTCATACTTCCTCCTTCCTACTTTCAATCTAGGGTTGCCGCCTTATACACTGATCTGAGCCCTAAGTCTTTAGCAGCCAAAACTACCTCGAATCTTACGTCTACAACCCCGATCTGTTGTCAATTTTGTGATTCATAAGATCTAGAGTTTGTGATATATTTGGATGTCGCTTGAAGAACTTCGATTTGGTCAGCTAAGATCCACTGGTATGGTTTCCATACGAAATTAGCAATCGTCTTCGCCTATAACCACCTGCCATCACCTCCTCCAGGGTAACCATATTGCATCTTCAATCCTTCGGGTATTTTATCATTTTTCTATTTGTAAAGTTGTAATTTTATTTTCGATTTGATTTTCGATTTCGATTCCAGTTCTAATTGAAGGTCAAATTTTGTTTACTATAGATTTTTATTTTACTACATATTGTAAAATTTTGTTTTTGATTTTATTTTACTGTAGATTTTTAAATTGAAAATTTTTGTTTTATATTGCTTTGCTCACCTAGTCAGAGAAATAAGCTGGAGCTACTTTCATTTCGCGTTTTGTTAGCTTACTTACATTAAATGTGTTTTTTAGAGGTGAACAATTAAATAAATGTTATATTTGTAAGCATTCTGTTTCGAATTTACTGCCAAATATTTTTTGTGAGACTTGAAGAACTTCTATTAAAATGTATAATCTCTAGTTATTGTCTGCATTTTGTTTTGGTACATTTTTATTGGCTCTGTTGTATTTATCATAAAGGCTTTTTATGAACACATTGTGTTACTAATTTTTAATTTTAATATATATATATGGTTGTCCCCGTTTATTTGGAAGTAATTTTTCTCCGTACATTCTTCAAATTGTTATAAATTATTAGGACTACCAGTGTATGTATGTGAATTATTTTGTACAGCGAGTACTTGAACAGTTTAACTTGGTTTCTATTTGTGAAACAATGATGATAAAAGTGAAAGTCAACCATGAAATCCTAATAATCGTGCATCATGTTACTTACTAGTTAGTCGTACTTGGGTATAAATCAAAGTTCATTTTCAAAACAAAGGATTTCATTAAACCACTAAACAACGAATTTAATCAACATATACTTAATATATATATTTTTGATTTTATCTAACTATAGATTTTTATATTTTATAGGTGTCATGCACTTTGCGGCTATTTCTTATGTTGGTGAAAGTACGCTTGAACCACTCAGGTTTGTATTTACATGCATTTTCTGTAATTCTTACAAGTTATTACGTATAGTGTTCTTATGAATGTTAAATTTACTTGATTTTGCCATTGCATACTCTGGCTGAGTGTAATTATAAGACTTTTACAACCTTGTACAATTTAAGAATATGAGCTTGTATGCTTGTTACTTTTCCCTTTTTTCTTTAATAAATATAAATTTTAATTTGGTAAACATGTACTACCACAACATCACGTCAGACACATTGACGGTTCTTAAGTGTAATGACCCAAGATTTTAGGAATTTATTCTGAAAAATATAAATAAGTTTAAAATAATTTTTAAACAAATTTTAAAGGGGAATTGATATAGCTTGATATAGTGTATCTGTACATGTGTGCACAGGAAATGCACATGAACTAAAGCTAAATTCCTGAACTCTAAGAATAAATACATGCTGATGTGTATGGAAAGATATATATATATATATATATTTATATATATATTAAATCCTTAAAAGCTATATGCATAAGTAAATATATATATATATATATGAATGCTACTGAGCATTTTTGAGTGTACATGTACATGTGTGTGTCAGTACAAAATAATGTATAAATATATACAGATGAGTATACTAATTAATTTAGTAAGATTTATATATATATATATGTTAATAAGGTACTAGAGTTCAAATCAGCAAAATAAAATATACCAACATATTTTAAAAATAGGCAGAAAGAAAAAGAATGAAGATATAAAAAGGAGTAATCCTCTTATAAATAAATAAAGGAAGTACATACCATTTACATGAAAGCTAAAAATAGAAAAAAATAAGATAAAATAGAGAAATACCTGGTATAGGCAGAATTAGGAAGAGTATTTGATAAATAATAAAATCAAGTCACACTTTTAGCATGATAGTAGACAAAGGAAAAAGTATTTTCTGGAAAAGCAAATTTCTGAAATTGACCAAAAAGATATAACCACTTTCTCTTCACAAACTCAAGCCGGGGAGGGTAAGATTTTGGGTTTAAAAACTAAATGCAGATGGCATAATTTCTGATGGGCAAAAATGTCTTTAGCTAGTGCCTTAAACCCTAAGAAAAACCCTGCATATATGGGCAGTGAGAGGAGAAACCTTCTTCTTCCCGGATAGCTCTTGAGAAAAATATATAGATATTATATAAATATAATACAAGTGAAGGAAAGATTTGAAGGCAGAGGCTTACCAATCAACTAGGAAGTGAAAGAGAGCTAGGTGAGAAAACTCACTCAAAATCTAAGGCAATAAGTCCTAATGTAGGAAGCCAGTTATAAGTAATTTTCTTGAAAATGTATTTTCATATGTGAATGCTTATTTGTGATTTTAGAACTGAAAATGTTTTGATTCTCTTTGGTTGTTCTACTTGTTTTATTATATGAAAGATTTAAGTATTGTTAGTATACATAGATGTTTTATAAACCCGGATCTCTGATATGTTAATGTTTAGGAACATAAACAAATGCCCAGAAAATAAAATGTTGAAAATAGGAAAATAGTATTGGTTTTGGCTCAACCCAAAAAGATGTAAACAATGTTGAGCTGCAATATACTCAGGTATAAGTGCTGAGGCTTGAGACAAAAAGGAATTAGGGGTGCAATAGGGTTGCCTATGTGTTGATGCTCCTGATTCAATGAAAATATATATAAATGTTCATATAGATAGCAAACAAATTTTGTGATTCAGTGAAACTAGGACATTCTAAGTTTAACTCAAGCACAAATGTTTGCAAAAGGAAAAACTCTCTCAAAAGCCATAAGCCATTGTTAGTTGCCTATATTCATTTTAAAAATACCAGAATATATATACAGAATCTTATTTATTTAGTAACCAATGGTTGTTTTCCTGTTTATCTCTGTTTGGTTATGAATAATATGAGATGCCATGGTATGGATGTTTTAGTTAGTGAAATGGATCACTGAATGGCTTAGTCATGAAAAATCAAAAGAGTTATTATTAACTTAAACCTGATTAGGAAATTGGGGTCAAGAACACTACAAGAATGACTTGTTTTCTTGAGTAACACAAGTTGACACATGGCTTGTTTAAGTCCTGAGATCTTTGTGTAATGGAGTGAATTAGTTCATCACATTGTGTCCATTGATTCAATTAATTGCAGATGAGACCAAGATAGATAAATATATCAAGGTAAGAGAATTTGATATAAAAAGGAACTAGAGTTTTCCTGGAATGAAGTCTGGACAGTGAATAAATGATTTAATTCATTTTGGGTGATTTCCTTGTTTGTATGGGTGTTTATTTGATTCATGATTGAAATATATGAATGTACCATGTCTTTTTGAGGTTTGGAAAGGCAGATTTAAGTGTGCACCTGCACACTGACACAGAACATGCACACATGAATTACTTGTTTCCTAAAGACAGAGTTATATACATATATTCATGTTTTAACTTTAACTTGATTTACAAATTGTTTTAGTGGATTTTCTCATACCAGACATGTGTCTGACCCTAGTGTGCTAATGGCATATGGGGTGTCCCATTTAATATGGGGCAGCTTCAAATGCATTTTCAGGGATTGCAGCAACTAAGTAGAAGTAGGAGCAAGGCTTTGAGAAGAAGATTATAGCATGCTAACCTTAGTTAGATAAGAGTCTAAATGATGAAATCTGCATGTATTGATAAATTTAAATTGCTACATGTATTGAGTATTGAATACTGTATGGATATTGTGCTAAGTATTTTGCTAAGAAATTGACTTGTAACTGGGATCTATAAATCTAGATATTATCTGATATGTTAAAGTAGTTAATCTAAATCTTGTAAGTGAATTGAGCAAGAACACCATGATAATTAGTGTGGTTACATTTTATAAATGTATTAGTCAATCTCGAGTCTTTTAAAAGGATTTAAGTTTTGGGAAATCTGGATAGTTAAATCTCAGAAAAATTAAATGGTTTTATTTTTCTACCATGGCATATGTATACAAAAGATAATAAGCATAAGGAGAATGTATTTTATATGACTGTAATGTTTCCATAATTCAACTTGTTTTATACAAATGTTTTTATACCTTATTTTTAAATAAAGGAAGAATCGTCATATGGGAGTTGAAAGCAAGATCCATAATAGTTGCAGTTATATACACATATAAACATGTTTTGTACAGATATTAACACACCTGTTACCTTTGTATTATTTTTTTAACATGAATCTGAAGTCCATTTCACTCAGGTTGTGATCATATGCATTTTTAAGACCATATGTGTCATACCAGAACAAAGAGACTGGTTGAACAATGTTTTGGGATACCCATGATTACAGAAAACCCACTCAAGTTTGCATTACATTTAGTCTAGCATACTGGAATCAAGGAATCAAGCCTTTGAAATATGATTTCACACTTCAAAACATTTCATAAAAGAGTTAGTACTCTGAACAGATTTTATAAGAAAATCAAACATAGATAAAGATAGAAGCTTATATCATTTTCCCAGAGCACAAGCACCAAACCATTAATTTATAGACAATCATATTACAATTACCTAGTTTTTTTTAGGATTTATACTCCCTAGAGAATTTAGCAAAGAACCAGGAGTTTAAAAATATATATATATATATATATGTATTCATGTGATGGAAATTTTATTGCATATATTTGAACTGAACTATGTGTGGATTGATTAAACTCAATCAATCAAATATCCTCTTGTTTTCCGGAACTCTGATTCAAACAAGAGAGGCATATACATCCTCACATGTATGTGCATGTCTTTGTGAATGTACTGATATATTTATATTGGTTAATTATTTTGATCCTGGATATATGTTGTTTGATAGAAAAAAAAATGACTCTAGGCTTTAGAAATAGGTATATGTATATCTCATATATATATCTATGTAAAAAAATCCTTACAAATTAAGGTATAAAAAGAGGGGGTCATTTCATTTGGTATCAAAGCTATGTTACTAAAACATAGTTAAAAATTAAAATCAAATCTTTCTATGAAATTAAAAACTTAAGAAACAAAGTATAAGTAAAATATTTTGTAGGGATTGATCACTGGATGATCAAGTTTGGGTTAAAAAAAACTAACCAGCTATGTAAATTATTATTAGCAAACTATGGTAGGAAGACCACCAAATCAGGGAGCTGGATCCTCCAATGCACCGCCAATGGTCAATCTGCAAGATTTGGTGAGAGCATTTAGGGATGGGGCAGGACAAAGGCAAGAAAATCCCCATGAAGAGCTCTCTAAATTACTCAAGACTTATACTCATTTAGGAGGCAAAAGCTTTGAAGGGACAGAAAGTATTATGGAAATTCAAGCATGGTTGAGAACATTGGATAGGATTTTCAATGACATGCAGCTTGATGATCAAAGGAAGAGGCAAGTGGCTTCAAGACAGCTAAAAGGAGCAGCTTTAAGCTGGTGGGAAGTAATCATTGCAGGGAGAGGTGAGAATGAAATCACTTGGAATCAATTCAAGGAGATGTTGGAAGCAAGATTCGTACCAGCATCAGCTAATACCACCTTACTAGAAGAATTTATTAGACTTAGGCAAGGAACTTTGAGTGTCACTGAATACACTCAAAAGTTTGAGGGGCTTTCCACATATGGAGCAATGCTTGTGGCAGATGAAGCATCCAAGAATGATAGGTACATTAAAGGTTTGAACCCAGGGCTTAGCAGAGCCATGTTACCTTATGCTTACTGGACATTTGATCAAGTAATAGACTTGGCTTTGATGTTAGAGCAGCATGACAAGGAGAGGGAGAAGTTCAGAAATTTTAAGAACAATAACACCAAGAAGGGTAAGGGGAGATATCACCCTTATGATAAGAAGAAGGAAGAGGTCAGTAACAAAGGCACTAGAGATGTCAAAGCTAAGGAAACCAAGAAGAAAATTGTGTGCCATCAATGTGGAAAGGAAGGACATATCAAGCCTAGGTGTCCAGAATTGAAAGGAGGAGCTTTCAAGTGCTATCTATGTGGGAAAGAGGGGCATATGAAGAGGAATTGTCCTGAGTATAAACAGCAAGGAAAATTGGAAATTTGGAAGGAAAAGGCAAAGCCATAGTGGAGAATAATGCTGAAAACCATAGCCAAGTGGAAGGTAAATTACTTATTTGTACCATACCCATTGCAGTAGTATATGATACTGGGGAAACTCACTCTTTGATTTCTTATGAACTAGTTAAAATGCTAAAACTGAATTGCATATTGGTTGAAAGCCCATTGCATATACAAAGTCCACTGGGAAGTTCTAGTGTTTTAAATATGATTTGTGGGGATGTGGAATTAAACATAGATGGAAACATTTTTTATTTCCAATTTATATGTTTTGAATTACCCAAATATAGGTGTTATATTGGGGGTAGACTGGTTAAGGAAATTTAAAGCCATAATTAATTTAGATTCATCCACCATATCATTGCAAAATTCTAGAGGCCAGAGAATCACAGTTTTATGTGAAGTAGCTAAGGAAGGAAAACTATATCATTTAGTTGACTTAGAAAAAGATTTCAGTGAACTAACCATTGAAGAAATTCCCATAGTCAATGAATATTTGGATGTGTTTGGGGAAGTTAAGGGTGTTCCACACCATAGACCAGTAGAGTTTCAAATCAATCTAGTTCCAGGAGCAAGCCCAGTGATTAAAAAGCCAACTAGAATGGGGCCAAATGAACTAAAAGAATTAAAGAAACAGTTAGAAGAATTGGAAGAAAAGGGTTTTATAAGACCAAGTAATTCTTGCTGGGGAGCACCAGTGGTATTTGTTAAGAAACAAGATGGTTCCTTAAGACTTTGTATAGATTACAGAGAATTGAACAAGGTAACTATTAAAAATAAATACCCATTGCCAAGAATAGATGATCTTTTTGATCAATTAGCTAGGGCAAGAATATTCTCTAGACTAGATTTAGCATCTGGTTTTCATCAAATGAAGGTGGGGGAGTCAAGTGTTAAGTACACTGCCTTTAACACTAGGTATGGGTTGTATGAATTTCTGGTTATGCCATTTGGTTTGACTAATGCACCATCATACTTTGTGGATTTAATGAATAGAACTTTTAGAGAATATTTAGACAAGTTTGTGCTGATTTTTATAGATGACATTTTAATTTATTCCAAAACAGTGGAAGAACATAAAAATCATTTGCACCTGGTTTTGTCTAGATTAAGGGAAAAAGATTTAAAGGCAAAATTTTCAAAATGTGTATTTTGGAAAGAGGAAGTACATTTCCTTGGCCATGTCATTTCTGCCAAAGGGATTTCTGTAAACCCCAATAAAGTAGTGGCTATTCAAGCATGGAAGAGGCCTAGCACAGTGAGTGAAGTGAGATCATTTATGGGGATGGCAGGATATTATAGGAGATTTATAAAAGACTTTTCAAAAATTTCTACACCACTTACTAACTTAACCAGGAAGAACCAAGCTTTTGTTTGGTCAGAGAAGTGTGAGAAATCTTTTGAACAGTTGAAGGAGGCATTGGTGAATGCTCCAATTCTGAAAGTACCCCAGGGAAATGAAGAGTTAGTTGTATATACTGATGCTAGTGGATTTGGCTTGGGTGCAGTGTTGATGCAACAAGACCAAGTCATTGCATATGCATCCAGACAACTTAAACCCCATGAAGTAAGGTATGCCACACATGATCTTGAATTAGCAACTGTGATCTATGCTTTGAAACTTTGGAGACATTATTTGTTAGGCACTAAGTTTGAACTTTACACTGACCACAAGTCTTTAAAGTATTTATTTTCACAAAAAGATTTAAACATGAGGCAACATAGATGGGTGGAGTTCTTAGCTGCTTATGAATTGGACATACTCTATACCCCAGGTAAAGCAAACAAAGTTGATGATGCTCTAAGTAGACAACATGCTAAATTAGCTATGATGATGATAGAAGAATTTAAGGACTTGTCTTTGCTTGTTGAATTAGAAATTGGGGAGAAAGACTGTGTGCACATGGATGTACATGTGCATGGTGCACAGGAGAATAGAGGGAAGTTAAGCTTGATGACACTTCAATCAGATTTAATTTAGAAGGTAGGAAAAATGCAAGAACAAGACACAAACTTATTGGAGAAGAAAATTCTCATATTAAAGGGGGAGGAAGTGATAAATTACCATATTGATAAAAATGGTTATTTGAGAAACCAGAATAGAATATGTGTGCCAGAGAACATGGAGTTGAAGGAGGGAATATTGAATGAATATCATAGAAGTAAATACTACATACACCCAGGCAGTACAAAGATGTATCAAAACTTAAAAAGAGATTTCTAGTGGAAGGGAATGAAATCAGATGTGGCCAAATACATTGCAAAATGTATGACTTGCCAACAAGTCAAGGCTGAAACACAGAAGCCATCAGGGTTATTGCAACCTCTTACCATACCCCAATGGAAATGGGAAGATATATCTATGGATTTCATAGATGGTCTGCCTAGATCTAAAAGAGGAAACACAAGCATATGGGTAATAGTTGATAGGCTAACTAAAGTGGCACATTTCATCCCAATCAAATCAGA
Source organism: Allium fistulosum (assembly GCA_030737815.1). Lineage (NCBI taxonomy): Eukaryota > Viridiplantae > Streptophyta > Magnoliopsida > Asparagales > Amaryllidaceae > Allium > Allium fistulosum. The sequence continues at coordinate 281,047,475 of CM060904.1, read as the reverse complement.
AAGGAATGCACCAAAGTTAGCACAAGTATTTGTGAAAGAAGTGGTAAGATTGCATGGCATTCCCAAAACTATTGTGAGTGATAGGGATACCATCTTCACCTCAAGATTCTGGAGAAGTTTTCAAGAAGCCATGGGAAGTGAATTATGCTTGAGCACTGCCTACCATCCACAATCAGATGGGCAGACTGAGGTGGTGAACAAGGTTTTAGAGGACTTGTTAAGGGCATGCGCACTGGATTTTGGAGGCAACTGGGAAGACTATCTCCATTTAGCTGAATTTACATACAATAACAGCTATCAAAGCACCATAGGAATGGCTCCATTTGAAGCCTTATATGGCAAGCCATGCTTGTCACCTGTATGTTGGGTAGAAGCAGGGGAAAGAGCTGTTCTAGGGCCTGAGTACATATAAGAAACTAAAGAGAAAATTGAGTTGGTAAGGAGAAGAATGGCAGCAGCTCAAGATAGGCAAAAGAAATTTGCAGACATGAAAAGGAAGCAGGTGGAATATGAAGTAGGAAATTTTTTTTCATCAAAATATCACCTATGAAGAATGTATTAAGGTTTGGGAAACAAGGAAAGTTAACCCCAAGATATATTGGGCCATTCAAAATTCTAGAAAGAATTAGTTCCTTGGCATACAAGTTGGAATTACCAGAAAACATGCAAGGGATGCATGATGTTTTTCATGTATCACAATTGAGAAGATGGGTTCATGACAAGGCAGAAATTCTTGAGACCCCAACCCAAGTGCAGATAAATCCTAATTTGATTTATGAGAAGGATCCAGTGGGAATTTTAGCAAAAGATGTGAAGAAGTTGAGGAATAAATCTCTGAAACTTGTGAAGGTACAGTGGAGTCTTGATCCTAGTGATTGCACATGGGAATTAGAAGACAAAGTTAGGATGAATTATCCTAAGCTATTTTCAGATTAAAGGTAATTCTGATTTTTAATTTGTTTTCCTTTTTAGGTGTATATATTTTTAGTTATTATGATAGAACTAAAAATCTATTTGAGAATGTACTAGTTCTCTGAATTAAGTTTAAAATTTATTTTAAGCTTAGGAAAATTGTGGGACACAATTTCTAAAAGGAGGGGTGTATGTAATGACCCAAGATTTTAGGAATTTATTCTGAAAAATATAAATAAGTTTAAAATAATTTTTAAACAAATTTTAAAGGGGAATTGATATAGCTTGATATAGTGTATCTATATGTGTGTACATGTGTGCACAGGAAATGCACATGAACTAAAGCTAAATTCCTGAACTCTAAGAATAAATACATGCTGATGTGTATGGAAAGATATATATATATATATATTTATATATATATATATTAAATCCTTAAAAGCTATATGCATAAGTAAATATATATATATATATATATATGAATGCTACTGAGCATTTTTGAGTGTACATGTACATGTGTGTGTCAGTACAAAATAATGTATAAATATATACAGATGAGTATACTAATTAATTTAGTAAGATTTATATATATATATATATATGTTAATAAGGTACTAGAGTTCAAATCAGCAAAATAAAATATACCAACATATTTTAAAAATAGGCAGAAAGAAAAAGAATGAAGATATAAAAAGGAGTAATCCTCTTATAAATAAATAAAGGAAGTACATACCATTTACATGAAAGCTAAAAATAGAAAAAAATAAGATAAAATAGAGAAATACTTGGTATAGGCAGAATTAGGAAGAGTATTTGATAAATAATAAAATCAAGTCACACTTTTAGCATGATAGTAGACAAAGGAAAAAGTATTTTCTGGAAAAGCAAATTTCTGAAATTGACCAAAAAGATATAACCACTTTCTCTTCACAAACTCAAGCCGGGGAGGGTAAGGTTTTGGGTTTAAAAACTAAATGCAGATGGCATAATTTCTGATGGGAAAAAATGTCTTTAGCTAGTGCCTTAAACCCTAAGAAAAGCCCTGCATAAATGGGCAGTGAGAGGAGAAACCTTCTTCTTCCCGGATAGCTCTTGAGAAAAATATATAGATATTATATAAATATAATACAAGTGAAGGAAAGATTTGAAGGCAGAGGCTTACCAATCAACTAGGAAGTGAAAGAGAGCTAGGTGAGAAAACTCACTCAAAATCTAAAGCAATAAGTCCTAATGTAGGAAGCCAGTTATAAGTAATTTTCTTGAAAATGTATTTTCATATGTGAATGCTTATTTGTGATTTTAGAACTGAAAATGTTTTGATTCTCTTTGGTTGTTCTACTTGTTTTATTATATGAAAGATTTAAGTATTGTTAGTATACATAGATGTTTTATAAACCCAGATCTCTGATATGTTAATGTTTAGGAACATAAACAAATGCCCAGAAAATAAAATGTTGAAAATAGGCAAATAGTATTGGTTTTGGCTCAACCCAAAAAGATGTAAACAATGTTAAGCTGCAAATACTCAGGTATAAGTGATGAGGCTTGAGACAAAAAGGAATTAGGGGTGCAATAGGGTTGCATATGTGTTGATGCTCCTGATTCAATGAAAATATATATAAATGTTCATATACATAGCAAACAAATTTTGTGATTCAGTGAAACTAGGACATTCTGAGTTTAACTCAAGCACAAATGTTTGCAAAAGGAAAAACTCTCTCAAAAGCCATAAGCCAATGTTAGTTGCCTATATTCATTTTAAAAATACCAGAATATATATATACATACAGAATCTTATTTATTTAGTCACCAATGGTTGTTTTCCTATTTATCTCTGTTTGGTTATGAATAATATGAGATGCCATGATATGGATGTTTTAGTTAGTGAAATGGATCACTGAATGGCTTAGTCATGAAAAATCAAAAGAGTTATTATTAACTTAAACCTGATTAGGAAATTGGGGTCAAGAACACTACAAGAATGACTTGTTTTCTTGAGTAACACAAGTTGACACATGGCTTGTTTAAGTCCTGAGATCTTTGTGTAATGGAGTGAATTAGTTCATTACATTGTGTCCATTGATTCAATTAATTGCAGATGAGACCAAGATAGATAAATATATCAAGGTAAGAGAATTTGATATAAAAAGGAACTAGAGTTTTCCTGGAATGAAGTTTGGACAGTGAATAAATGATTTAATTCATTTTGGGTGATTTCCTTGTTTGTATGGGTGTTTATTTGATTCATGATTGAAATATATGAATGTACCATGTCTTTTTGAGGTTTGGAAAGGCAGATTTAAGTGTGCACCTGCACATTGACACAGAACATGCACACATGAATTACTTGTTTCCTAAAGACAGAGTTATATACATATATTCATGTTTTAACTTTAACTTGATTTACAAATTGTTTTAGTGGATTTTCTCATACCAGACATGTGTCTGACCCTAGTGTGCTAATGGCATATGGGGTGTCCCATTTAATATGGGGCAGCTTCAAATGCATTTTCAGGGATTGCAGCAACTAAGTAGGAGTAGGAGCAAGGCTTTGAGAAGAAGATTATAGCATGCTAACCTTAGTTAGATAAGAGCCTAAATGATGAAATCTGCATGTATTGATAAATTTAAATTGCTACATGTATTGAGTATTGAATACTATATGGATATTGTGCTAAGTATTTTGCTAAGAAATTGACTTGTAACTGGAATCTATAAATCTAGATATTATCTGATATGTTAAAGTAGTTAATCTAAATCTTGTAAGTGAATTGAGCAAGAACACCATGATAATTAGTGTGGTTACATTTTATAAATGTATTAGTCAATCTCGAGTCTTTGAAAAGGATTTAAGTTTTGGGAAATCTGGATAGTTAAATCTCAGAAAAATTAAATGGTTTTATTTTTCTACCATGGCATATGTAAACAAAAGATAATAAGCATAGGGAGAATGTATTTTATATGACTGTAATGTTTCCATAATTCAACTTGTTTTATACAAATGTTTTTATACCTTATTTTTAAATAAAGGAAGAATCTGTCATATGGGAGTTGAAAGCAAGATCCATAATAGTTGCAGTTATATACACATATAAACATGTTTTGTACAGATATTAACACACCTGTTACCTTTGTATTATTTTTTAAACATGAATCTGAAGTCCATTTCACTCAGGTTGTGATCATATGCATTTTTAAGACCATATGTGTCATACCAGAACAAAGAGACTGGTTGAACAATGTTTTGGGATACCCATGATTACAGAAAACCCACTCAAGTTTGCATTACATTTAGTCTAGCATATTGGAATCAAGGAATCAAGCCTTTGAAATATGATTTCACACTTCAAAACATTTCAGAAAAGAGTTAGTACTCTGAACAGATTTTATAAGAAAATCAAACATAGATAAAGATAGAAGCTTATATCATTTTCCCAGAGCTCAAGCACCAAACCATTAATTTATAGACAATCATATTACAATTACCTGGTTTTTTTTTAGGATTTATACTCCCTAGAGAATTTAGCAAAGAACCAGGAGTTTATATATATATATATATATATGTATATATGTATTCATGTATGGATGGAAATTTTATTGCATATATTTGAACTGAACTATGTGTGGATTGATTAAACTCAATCAATCAAATATCCTCTTGTTTTCCAGAACTCTGATTCAAACAAGAGTGGCATATACATCCTCACATGTATGTGCATGTCTTTGTGAATGTACTGATATATTTATATTGGTTAATTATTTTGATCCTGGATATATGTTGTTTGATAGAAAAAAAATGACTCTAGGCTTTAGAAATAGGTATATGTATATCTCATATATATATATATATATGTAAAAAAATCCTTACAAATTAAGGTATAAAAAGAGAGGGTCATTTCATTTAGGCGATGGCTACTCGCAATGTCAAAACTCTCATATATTCAAGCACATGTGCTACTTATGGAGAGCCTGACAAAATGCCTATCACAAACAAAACTCCTCAGGTTTGTTTCATTATTTCTACCTAGTGCCATGTCTCTTTTCTTTAATATGCATACCATATGTCGATGTACCGATGTAATAACATTTAATTGGTAGTATCATTTGACCTTTATACTTCCCGCCAATTAGTTCTACTAGTTGGTACACTACTAAGTTAGTTGTTTTTTCATGATATTATTATGTTTCACTTCCCATGATTTCCCATTTTTATATTTCATAATAAAAAAGTTATAATAATAATTACAGTTTTGGTCTCTAACCAATTTTTTGGTACCCTTATTGGGAACTTTTGATCTGTGATTCATAAAAATATCTGATCAGACATTAATGTTCAACTGTTTTTTTTTTTTTGAGTTCATGGGAAACCTTAAGATCATGGTATTCATTGATACTCACTTAAGTAAACCACGCCGTGTGTCTACCCCGCTTTTATTTAGTCGTCGCACACGGATGCTTAACGTTGAAACTCCCACTGATGGTTTTGGCGCTGGGATTCGAACCTGCCCGGACGCAGTCCTTTGGTTCCCATCTCCCAGCTCCCAAACCACTATTTTGGACCATTCAAATCGACAATAATCCACACATGTCTGACTTGAATAATTCAAAATAACAGATTGTAATAAAATTTGGAGCAAATAAAATCAAATACAGAATCACAGACACAGAATATCAGAATAACTAGCAGCGGAAATAAATACCATAGTAGTTCATGAAGCTATTATATATACAACTCTCAAAACATATATAAAATATCATAGTTTAAAAATGGATACAATAGAAGTCAGGATACATAAATCAATAATACAGAGACAATACCGAATAATAAATAACTGGATTTGAAGATAAGAAATAATAGATGGACATATAAGCTCCAGCAAATCTCTAGCTCTAGAAGATAAATTCCAAAGCTGTGATTCTCAGGCTGACCCGAGCGTAAAGCAAAACACAAAACACTCGAGTCAGGACATATATACTTATACAATGTAAACCAACTCAAGTGAACTGTAATAGCAATGCATAATAACTTAAAGGATGCTTGGGATCGCCCATCCTTTAAGGATCCATAAAATCATCAATTTAATTACATCCCGTGGTTAAAATTCCAAAATGGTAATTTATACTTAGAAATCAAATATCATTTCAAATCCATTTCAAAATACCAAAATATTTCAAATCAAATCATTCCATTTAAATCATTTAAAAATGAAGTTATTATATTTAATAGTCAATATTCAATTCTCAAAATTTTACCATTTCAGAATTCATTTATTCACTTAAATTTATTAAAACAGTGAAATTTCAACTTTTGCAGCATTTAGAAAATGCTACGGAAAGTTATGTTTAAAAACAATTCAATTAGCAAAAGACGGCATTTAGATGTTGTAATGGGTTTAGATTTCAAATAAAACTTTAGTTAAATTCAGCAACTACAGCACTTTGTTCATTTTAGCCATTTAGTTCATTTATATCAATTACAGCATTTACAAAATGCTGTAATATCTTTAACTTTAGAAATGATAGCATTTCAGGAATGCTATCAATTTAAATTCCAAACTTTCACTACAATTTCATAAACAATTAAAATTTATTTAAATCCATTTTAACTTATAAAAATCATATTTTCTTACTTTAAAAACAATCATTTAAATAACCCTTAATTTATGATTTTACAAAGTGAAAGTTTCACAAACAATTATCAAATCTTTAATATAAATGTAAAATTTATAATATTTCATTTACTTAACATTTTAATTAAGTTTACCATTTCATAATTTTATTTAAATTCCATTTTATTTCCTTAACTTAACTTTTATTTTAAAACACTTTCACATTTTCCAAGTTAAGTTATACTTCAAATTTCAACTTTTAAACATTTATTTATTTAACTATTTTTAATTTATAGAAAAATCAATAACACTTTATAAAATCATTTTAAATTAAAATAAAAATCAAATTATCATAATATTTACATTTTAAAATACTTAAAATATTCAAAAACACTTTATAAAAATAACCACGGGCATGTATATAGTTTTCTAACCTAGGTCAAGTGATACGGATATGTATCATTTCAATCCGCAGTTTAAAAAGCAAAAATCCGGGTTCTATCATTTCAAACCCACAATCCCAAGTCAAAATAAATTAAATAAAAACCGTTCAGGCCTATCATTTCAGCCCATAATGATTTTTCCCTATTCTAAAGTCCGTTCGGGTATGTATCATTTCAACCCATAGTGATTTCTATACTAACAGGGAACTTGCAGTGTGATAAACAGATATAAATGAACAGTTAACAACATATATCAGTAACAGATGATATGACAGATAAATAAACAGGTTTAACATCATATAATATATAACATAAGCAGGTATAACATAACATAATATTCTACACATTCAATTGTTGTCGCTTCACATTTGTATAAGTATAAAATGTCGTGTGAGATTTACTCACCTTTTTACGCTGGAGATAACAAAACCAAAGACACAACGGAAAACAAAGCACGATGACAAGATTACGGACTTGAGTGGAGAGCAAATCCAATGCTATAGATCTTGTGTTACAACCCAAACAAAAAAATCAAAACAAACCATAAATTTCAATACACTTGAAATGGAATAACTTTTAAATAAAAAGAGATACGAATGCCAAATCTTTTGCCTTGCTTCCCCTATTTTTTTCTCAGCCTAGGGATGTTGTTTGGCTCTGGTTTGAACAAGTTTTGGCTCAGATTTGGTCATGTGAATGCCCGGCCAAAGTGGTGAAACATAGGGAGGAAGTCACATAGTGAGAAGGTGAAGAGTTTAAGGCAAAATAGTGTGATTTTGTTCATCCAATTGGGCTTGGGCTTGGCCATGAGCAATTGGGTCAGGTCAGAGGGGTATGGGTCGGGTCAGTGGGAGGAAAGGTGTGTGGTGGTCTGGCCAGAGGTGGTGGAGGCGGCCTAAGGTGGTGGTGGTGGTGGAAAATGAATTGGTGAACAACTAGTGGTCAAACAACATGTTTTTATGGCTTGTGTTGCAATTTTTGTGGAGTTTTGGCATCATGGTGGCTCGGCCTTGGTCAAGACCAGAGGAGTAGCTGGTGGTGATGGCAAGGAAGAGATGTAGGGGGTGGTGGTGGTCATGGCCATGGAAAACAAGGAGGAGGCCAAGCAAAACTATGGAGAGAACAAGGCAAAATGACATGAAAATAAGAAGAAAAGAAGAAGAAAAAGTATAGAAACAAAGGAGCCATTATCCAAAGTTTTTGCTCAGATCTGAAATGGTCGAATTGAGACATGAAAATGAGATGTTTCACGTGAAAAAAAAAGAATAAAGTCACGGCCAAAGCATTGAGAAGGTTATGGCAAGTGAAAAGACTTAAGGAGGTGAAAGGACTTCAGTTTCTAAAGCATTTTAAACTCTTTCATATTTCCTTTTTCTTTAATTCAAATAAAAACAAAATAAAATCAGTAATTTGACTTTAGAACCGAAACAAAGTAATATAAAATAAAAATAAATAATTAATTTTAAAGAAAATGGAAAAAGAATATAAGAAATTGCTTAAAAATTGAAAACAGGGTCCAGAAATTACAAATAAATCACTATTGACTTTGGAAAATTAACAACTTCATTTTAAAAATATTTTAAAACAAAAACGTGAAGTAAAATATTTCATTTATATTTTAAAAATAAAATAAATAATTAAATTTAGAGAAATTAGAAAAAGAACTAAAGAAATTGTTTAAAAATTCAAAACAGGACTTAAAAATTACAAATAGAATATCACTAGTTTTAGAAAATTTCTATTTCACTTTAAAACAAATGAAAGGTCAAATAAAAAAATGAGGAACAAAATAAAGTGGGAATGAGAATAAAATAAGATCTTAAGGAAAAAGAGAAATAAATAAAGAATTCCTTTAATTAATTGAAACTGGAGATTAAAATTTATCAACAGAATACAACTGACATTGGAAAATGTCAATTACACTTTGAAAAATGTTTTAAAACCAAAATATATACATAACAAGTTATTTTACCCATATAAACATAAATTGGAACATTACATGACCAAATAAAATATTATTTATATAATTTAAAATAAACAATTTTGTTAAATACAGCAAATTACACACAATATTTAAAAGGGCATAACTTTCACATTATAAATCAGATTTCAACGAAACGAAAAGTAGTATTCTTGAAATTTTATTTACTTTCATAATCAAAGATAAAATTCAAATTTTCAAAGTTTCAAATTTTAAATTTAAAAGTCAAAGTTTGACCATATTGACCAAAATTCACTTTTCTGGAAAATATTCTATTTAGTCATGTTTGGAATTCTAATTCACATCAAAATCAAAATTTATATTTAAAATAACAAAATTTATTCATTTTAATAAATAAAATAAAGTTTTCAAATCAGGAAATTCAATTAAAAATAATTAAAATATACAATTAAAATAATCACACAATACAGGGTTGTTACACTCTCCCCTACTCAAAACTTTTCGTCCCCAAAAAGGAATGATGATGCAGCACGCACTAAAGGGAATCGTGAAACCCTAAGTCGCGAGCGACATAACGTAGGTCGCGAGGAAGAAGCTTCTCCAGAACTCCTTAAGTCGAGCGAAGCCATAGGTCGGTCCAACGAAGGTCGCGAACAGCATCTCCTTAGGTCGTCCAGCCCTAAATCGCGAACAAGCAAATCTCGATCCAGTAGGTCGCGAGCAGTTAGGTCGCTACCGATTAGGTCGCGTTCCAAGTTTCAAATCCCCAGTAAGTCGCGAACTTCTTTAGGGCGTTGATGATTTTAGGTCGCACCATTTCTTAGGTCGCGAACAAGCTGAAGCTTTATGTCGTTGTTTCCTTATGCCGTGCCTTCAGTAGGTCGCTGAATGCTATGCCGAAGATTCTTTATGTCGTGAAGTTTTGTTAAGTCGTGTTGTGTTCTTATGTCGCTAATGGTTAAGTCGTGTACTGAAGTGTTGTAATTTTCTTAAGTCGTAGTATGTTGTAATTACTGTTGAAGGTCATGTAACAACCTAAGTGTTTGTATTTTCTTTGTTAAGTCGTATACGACTTATGGGAGTTGTGTGTTGTAAAACCTCTATAAATAGGGGTGTGAGTCATTTGTAAAAAGGTTGATTTTGAAATAAAATTCCTTTGTTAGCTTTGTGCTTACATCCAATTGGTAGTCGAGTGTGATCTCCTATCTCCACCTTCGGTCAATCGAGTGCGCTCGATTCAACGATTGTGAAGCCAATTCGCGGTATCAAGTGCGCTTGATCAACGCTCGAAGAATTGAATATCTACTTTCACGGTATCGTAATCGATCAACGTGACGTAGATAGCTAAAATTCGGCAACTTCGGATCAACGGATTTGGGCATTTCAGTATTCATCAATCCACTGATTGCTACGTTCATCGATCTATCTTGTTTTGTTTAATCCAGTGCGTCAGTTTGGTATCATTAATCCATCGATTCATATTGCTTCATCTAATTGTATCATCAATTTTTGTATTCCGCCGCTGCGTCATTTGGTATCAGAGCTAGACTTAGCCAATCATAGCTAAGCCGAGTCTTGGAGCCAATTCTTATTGAAGAGTTAAAGTCGAGGGCTAGAAGTTGAAGTTGTGCATCACATTGTGTTGAAGAGTCAAGGCCGTGCATTGTTTGTTCATTTGTTGTTCAAGGCCGAGAGCTAGACCGAAGCCAAGTTTTGAAGTTTGTGTTAGATTTTTTTTGAAGATTTGTTGAAGATCAATCATGCATCCAAGAAGAGGTAATCGTCATCAGAATATTGCCGATGTGTATAGAAGAGAAGATGCTAAGGCAATAGAGCAACGAATTAGTGATAACCTCGAAGAGAAGTTCAATAAAGGTTTTGGAAAGTTGGAGAAGTTGATGATGGATTTGAATCAAAGTCAAAGAGGAAGGTCACCAGTCTTGAACCATGGAGGAAACAGAGTTTCGCCATCAGTTACGAAAGCAAGGAGGGTGTCGCCACAAACTTATCAAGGTAAAAGGGAATCATCAATTTCAATGAGACGAGATCACCATGGGGAAGAGAGAAGAAGTCAACATGGGTTTGACAATGAACCATGTCGTGATGACAAAAGATCAAGTAGAAGAGAGTTGCATGATCATAGAAACATACGTGGTCATAGAGACGAAGGGTGTAATTTGCCGAAACATGAGAATGATTCTATTTGGCTAAGGAACAATATTTTTCAGTCTACCTGTACTATCTTGGGAAAGGTTTGTAAATTCGTTATTGATGCGGGAAGTTGCGATAACCTTATTTCCGAAGAAGCCGTTATGAAGTTAGGATTGAAGACTGAAAAACACCCTAGACCGTATAAACTGGCATGGATAAAGGAAGGGGAAGAAGTGACGGTGGGAAAACGGACGTTGGTTACATTTTCTATTGGGAAAAAGTACAAAGATGATATATGGTGTGATGTTGTCGATATGGATGTATGTCATCTACTATTGGGAAGTCCATGGCAGTCTGATCGAGTTGTACAACATAATAGTCACGCCAACAGCTATAGTTTCATGTTCGAAGGAACCAAGATTACCTTAGTTCTTAAGAAGCGTGAACAAAGTGACTGCAAGCCAGAGAAGAAAGTGGAAGCAACTAATTTAATATCTTCGAAAGAATTTGTTGAAGAAGTGAAAGGTGGTGTTGAAGTGGAAGATAAAGTAGACTCGTATCAACCCGCGAAGTTTGATGACCATAAAGTTGATTACTCATAATCCGCGAAGTTAGATACAGATGAAGTTGATGTTTTTCGACCAACGAAGCTTGAAAAACACGAGGTTGAAAATTCACAACCAGCAACGTTTGATAAAAGGGAGGTTGATGATTTTCGACCAACAAAGTGTGATGAACATGAGGTTGAAAATTCACAACCAGCAACGTTTGATAAAAGGGAGGTTGATGATTTTCAACCAACAAAGTGTGATGAACATGAAGTTGAAAATTCACAACCAGCGAGGATTGATGAGGATGAAGGAAATGTGTCAGAAGATGAAGGGGGTAATTTATCAGTGAAGAAGGAGGATTCGATTAGTCTATTATCTACAGAAGAGTTTGTTAAAAGGAGTGGAGGATAGAGCGGAAGTGTTTATGTTGAATAGGAATGAAACCAGTAAAGATCTCGAGACTCCTGAGGAGGATGAGCCAGTGGTAAATGAATTCGAAGATGTACTCCCTGTAGAGTTGCCCGAGGAGGTACCACCACTGAGGGACATACAATATCATGTTGATCCAATGCCAGATGCTATTGTACCACACAGGCCACGTTATCATATGTGTCCGACATAGCAGGAAGAGTTGAGAAAACTGATTGTTGGGTTGCTAGTCGAAGGAAGTCAGTTGTCCACTACAGATTGCAGTTGGGAAATGAAATTTATCAAAGACTTACATGTAGGAAGACACTTGAGATGTGATCGTACCATGCAGCTAATCTCAAAGTCGTATTTTGGATCGTCACTGAGAAAGGAAGTTGAAAGGTTTGTTCAGAGGAGCCATAATCGACAAGTTTCAAAGATGACCATGACAAATGCAGGTTTATGTATGCCGTTTCATATACATGCTAAATTACGGGAGGAGGTTAGTGTGGACTTTGTTTTGGGATTACCGCGAACGCAACATGGCAATAATTCTATTTATGTGGAGGTTGGCCGTTTTTCAAAATTGGTACATTTCATTGCCTATAAGAAGACTGCAGAGGCCGTTAATGTCGTTTAGTTATACTCCAGAAAGATCTATCGATTTCATGGATTACCTGAATCTATTGTTTCGAATAGAGATACTCGTTTTCTCAACCATATCTGGATGAGTTTGTGGAAGATGGTGGGAACAAAGCTGAAATTCAGTAGTGCTTATCATCCACAGACAGATGGACAAACTGAAGTTGTGAACAGATCCCTGGGAAATTTGTTGTGATGTCTTGTGAAGGATAATCTGAAGAGTTGGGATGTGAAGTTATGTCAAGCGGAATTTGCACATAATCATGTTGTCAATCGAAGTACTGGATTCAGTCCATTTCAGATTGTATATTCAAGCTTGCCAAAGGGGCCGTTGGATTTAACGATAGTACCACAACCGAAGGGGACAGTTAAGCGAGCTGCTGATTTCATTGATGAGTTGAAAGATTGTCATAGAATCGTTCAGGAACGTTTGGAGAAGACGAATGAAAGTATAAACGAGCTGCAGATAAAAAAGAAGAAGTGTGGAGTTCAACGAAGGTGATTGGGTGTATGCTGTGTTAACAAAGGATCGTTTTCCAGTGGGTGCTTATAACAAGTTGAAAGCCCGAAAGATTGGTCCAGTAGAAATTATAAAACGGATTAATGAAAATGCTTATAAGTTTAAGCTGCCAGAGGATATGTATACTTTTGACGTGTTTAATGTTAAACATCTTATACCTTATTATGGAGATGAACAACCCAATGGGGAAGAACTTTTAAATTCGAGGACGAATTCTTTTCAACAAGGGGAGGATGATGCAGCGCGCACTAAAGGGAATCGTGAAACCCTAAGTCGCGAGCGACATAACGTAGGTCGCGAGGAAGAAGCTTCTCCAGAACTCCTTAAGTCGAGCGAAGCCATAGGTCGGTCCAACGAAGGTCGCGAACAGCATCTCCTTAGGTCGTCCAGCCCTAAATCGCGAACAAGCAAATCTCGATCTAGTAGGTCGCGAGCAGTTAGGTCACTGCCGATTAGGTCGCGTTCCAAGTTTCAAATCCCCAGTAAGTCGCGAACTTCTTTAGGGCGTTGATGATTTTAGGTCGCGAAATTTTAGGTCGCGTCATTTCTTAGGTCGCGAACAAGCTGAAGCTTTATGTCGCTGTTTCCTTATGCCGTGCCTTCAGTAGGTCGCTGAATGCTATGCCGAAGATTCTTTATGTCGTGAAGTTTTGTTAAGTCGTGTTGTGTTCTTATGTCGCTAATAGTTAAGTCGTGTACTGAAGTGTTGTAATTTTCTTAAGTCGTAGTATGTTGTAATTACTGTTGAAGGTCATGTAACAACCTAAGTGTTTGTATTTTCTTTGTTAAGTCGTATACGACTTATGGGAGTTGTGTGTTGTAAAACCTCTATAAATAGGGGTGTGAGTCATTTGTAAAAAGGTTGATTTTGAAATAAAATTCCTTTGTTAGCTTTGTGCTTACATCCAATTGGTAGTCGAGTGTGATCTCCTATCTCCACCTTCGGTCAATCGAGTGCGCTCGATTCAACGATTGTGAAGCCAATTCGCGGTATCAAGTGCGCTTGATCAATGCTCGAAGAATTGAAGATCTACTTTCACGGTATCATGATCGATCAACGTGACGTAGATAGCTAAAATTCGGCATCTTCGGATCAACGGATTTGGGCATTTCAGTATTCATCAATCCACCGATTTCTACGTTCATCGATCTATCTTGTTTTGTTTAATCCGTTGCGTCAGTTTGGTATTATTAATCCATCGATTCATATTGCTTCATCTAATCGTTTCATCGATTAGTTTGACACGAAATCTTCAATTCGTCGTCATCCGTTATTTCCGCTGCGTCAAATGAGGTACGGGAAAAGCACAGAAAAGATAAAATGAAATAAGATTAAGACAAGATAACAAGAAGATTGAAATTATACCTGATAGTTGTTGTTATAGGTAAGTTTAACAAGGTGGAGAATAGGAATAACTAGAAGGGAAAATAGGACGAAAGACAAGGATGAGCCATTAATTTAAAACCATATAAATTTCAATTGGAATTCTTTAATACTTAATAATTTGGTTAAATCCATTTTAATATATCCATAAAAGTCTTTTAAATTCAACTTGTTAGTTAAACTGTTTTCTTTGAATGTAGTTTCCAATAAATCCATATGGGAAAGCCAAAAAAATGTCAGAGGACATCATATTAGACTATTCTAAGACCACGGATATGGCCATTATGATTTTAAGGTTTGATTTCTTGAACATGCATCTTTGATTATAGTAAATAATTCGTAAAATGGTTGTTGATTCCAGTTTTACCCATTTTAGATACTTTAATGTAATTAGATCGAATCCAGAAGGACGACTGGGTAAAGCTCCTCGCCCTGAGCTACGAGAACAAGGGCGTATTTTAGGTGCATGCTTTAATGCAGCACTTGGAATTATTCCAGGTCTCAAGGTAACATTTTGTCTTGTTCGGTATGATGTTTATTGAATTAAGATATATATATGAAGTTTCAAGAATCTAAACTGATGCTTATTTGTAGATGATTCAGACATCTGCATATGTTCTTTTGCATAAATTCCAGACCCACCTACTATTTTATAGCATTACCTAACTCAAATTCTAATAAAAATTTTACATAATTACATGCAATTTCACTGACACCATAATTTCATCATCCAAACAGTCTGTGTTTCATAGTCACATGCAATTCTCGTTAACCTATTTCACATTTTAAAAAGTTTTCCTAATCAATGCACTTGAAGGATGTTCCTCCTTACGTACAAGTGTTTTAAGTATCATGGCCCATGTACAAATGACAATTTTTCCCAACTTTGCATTTGGGGGAAAATATTGTATTAATACTATTATTAGGACTAGTTATGATTGTACTGTGCGATATTTGTTGGAAATGCATGATCACAAAATTAAGCATACCATAGAACAAAAGGAGAAACTTAAAGCTATTGTGCCTTTGCATAGTTAACTTCTGTTCTTTCAAAAAACTTTTTGTTTATAATAGTTAGGTATTCTGCTCTACTCCTGTACTCAGACCTTTTTTTTCTTTTATGTATATGATAGGGCCCCATTTAAACCCGCTTGCAAAAAAAAGGCTCTTTATCAGACCTTGAAAAATGGCATATGTCAAACTGGTAGAGTTATCACGATGAAATCATTGAAAATCACTAGTCAACACATGCTTACTTACAGAACTATTAGTATGCCTTAACTGATAAGAATTACTCCAGATACATGTTCTCCTATTATCACTGGAGCATTGCAGACCACCATCACTCCAGTAAGTAACACTACTAGAAATACAGTATATAGCCACGAAGGCTTTCTAACGGCCGCCAACGGCATTTTCCAACGGCTACCAACGGCTCGTTATTTTTTAACTTGCCGTTGGTAGCCGTTGATAACCGTTGGAAATAACGCCGTTTGCGGCCGTTGGTAACCGTTGGAAATTTGCGTATACCTGCAACAGACAGAGACCAAAACATTATTCTCTTCTTCCCCAATTCCACCAAAACCCTACTCCTCCCCTCCTCTTTTCTTGCTCCAACCTTCCCCACGCAACCAACAGCTGCTCCAACGCCATCACTCAACGCCAACATCCTCTCTCCATCCCTAGAAGTCTCCAAAATCAGGTTTTCCTAAAACCCTACAATTTTTATTTTTTCTAATTTTGTGTTAATTTGTTGTTATATTTGTATCCAATGGCATATTGCTTGTTTATTACACCAAACTAAATGCTAATTACAATTATTGTCATCCAAATGCCCAAATTGTTTGTGTATGTATATATTATGCACATATGTAAATATGTTTATAATTTAGTATAAATGCGCATGTGAATTAGCATTAGATTAGTTAGGATTGATTTAAATTATTTTGTGTATGTTTTGTAAAATGTTAGACAAACATGAATTAGTGGACTATTTTACGAACATGAATTATATATTTTGTGAAATAGTAAAAATCATATAATTTACTATATATATATTTAGTAAAATAGTAGAATATAATTCATATAATAATGCATAATATGCTTTATTTTATATATTTAATAAAACGGTAACATAAAAACCAAATTTAAATCCCTTAGTGAATTTTTGGTCCCGTCTGACAGGTGTTGTATATGATCGTTGTATGAATATTCGTTTTTATTGCAAAACGGATATTCATATTCATCTGATACAATATCTGTTGGATTTGTCCCTGTATTGGACAAGTTACAAACACTATAAAGTAATTACGTTTCGTAAATCATATCGTTATAAACGGTTCATAAAATTTCGACGGCATTTCCTTTTTGTTCCTTGTGTACATGCATTGTGTATGATACAAGGAACACGGGGGAAGTGCTGCCAAAATTTTGGGAAATCGTTTATAAAGATATGATTTAAGAAATGTAATTACTATTGTGTTTGTAATGGGAAGTAGGATAACCGACCATCACAAAAGGTACAAAAATGTAAACAAAATAGCAAGAAATATAACTTTGTATATAAACGAAAATGGATTATAAAAAACAGTAAAATCTAAAATGTGTTTATCGAATTTGATTAATAGTTTTTTTACTATTTGATCATAGGTTTTATAGTAGGAAAAATGGTCAATTATTTTATTGATCGGAGCTGGATGTATCAAAGAAGAGAAATGGGAGGCTCAATAAGTACACATTTTCTCAACGGGGTAAATGTGTTTGTCGAATTTGCTTTAAGTAATATTGGAAACGACGTAGAAATTCGTTGTCCATATAGTAGGTGCAAATTGTTGAAGCATTTAGTACCGAATATGGTTTCATAACCAATTATTTGGTGTGGGATCGTCATGGAGAAAGTATAACACGTAACGA
Source organism: Allium fistulosum (assembly GCA_030737815.1). NCBI lineage: Eukaryota > Viridiplantae > Streptophyta > Magnoliopsida > Asparagales > Amaryllidaceae > Allium > Allium fistulosum. Next base: position 281,030,000 of record CM060904.1, on the reverse strand, counting down.
AGAACAGTTAATAGAGGTCATTAGAGATGAAGTTAGTACGACGAATCTCATAGAACATATGGTTGAAGATGCAGCACGATCAATGTTCCCTACTGTTGAATTTAATAACGAAGATGTTAACGTCGAAGAGGAACCAAATGTTGGAGCGAAAAAAATATATGATTTATTGGATGCTGCTAAGAAACCTCTTTGGAATGGATGTACTAGCGGCACTCAATTATCGGCAACTGCAGAGTACATTGCGATGAAATCAAAGTACAACTTCACAGAAGCCGGATTTACGGCTGTTGTACAAGCTGCTAAACGCCATATGCCATCAGATAATTTAATGTGCGAAAATTATTATGAAGTGAAAAAACTAATGTCATCTTTCGGTTTGCCGTATCAAAAAATTGATACATGTCTAAATGGTTGCATGTTGTTTTGGAAAGATGATGTCAGTCTTCGGAATTATAAAATATGTAATCAAGAAAGATACAAGCCAAGGAAAAAAAGGGAAAAGAAGTTCCATACAAGCGTATGCATTATTTACCTATCACTCCTAGACTTCAAAGGTTATATGCATCATCTGTAACAGCGCATCATATGAGATGGCACAGTGTGAGAACACCTGAAGAAGGTACGTTAACACACCCATCTGATGGAGAAGCATGGAAGTATTTTGATAAGAAATATCCCGATTTCGCAGTGGAGAGCCGTAACGTTAGACTAGGTTTGTGTACTGATGGATTTTCACCGTTTTCTCAGTTTGGTTCTAAATATTCATCTTGGCCTATAATAATCACACCTTACAATCTACCCCCGTGGATGTGTATGAAAACTCCATATATGTTTCTCACAATTGTCGTCCCTGGCCCCGATGATCCGACACAGGGTATCGATGTTTACTTACAACCGTTAATCGAAGAGTTGAAAACATTGTGGTACGAAGGAGTTGAAACATACGACATATCAAAAAAGAAAAAATTTCAGATGTTCGCTTCTTTATTATGGACTATTAGCGATTTTCCTGCATATGCAATGCTTTCGGGTTGGAGTACGGCCGGTCGTTTTGCTTGTCCTTACTGTATGGAAGAAACACGAGCATTTTCTTTATGACATGGGAAGAAAATTTCATGGTTTGATTGTCATCGACGTTTTCTCCATATTAATCATATTTTTAGAAGAGACAAAAAAAACTTCATAGCTAATAGACATGAGACTTTACAACCACCAACGATTTGGTCAAGTGAAGATATATATGAACTTGTAAAAGATTATCCAAAGATACATGAAACCGGGCAGCAAACTGAAATCCAAGGTAAATCGACGTTTCATAATTGGTGCAAACAGAGTATATTCTGGGAGTTGCCTTATTGGAAAAATCTCTTAATCCGTCATAACATTGACGTGATGCATAACGAGAAAAATGTATTCGATAATGTGTTTAATACACTTTTGAATGTTAAGGGAAAGACTAAGGACGATCTGAAATCAAGACGTGATATAGAAGAAATATGTAATCGTTCTGAGCTTCATATGAAGCCAAATGACACTAAAAAACCCAAAGCATGTTATGAATTAGATAACAACCAAGTTAAAGTACTGTTAAAATGGGTGGAAGGATTACGATTTCCTGATGGAATTTCATCTAATCTTCGTAGATGTGTCGACTATAAGAACGGAAGACTGAGTGGGATGAAAAGCCATGATTGTCATGTAATGATGCAAAATTTGTTACTCGTCGCTTTCAAAGAATTGTTGCCCATAAAAGTTTGGAAGGTTATAACAGAACTTAGTTTATTTTATAAGGAGCTTTGTTCAACTACGTTAAAAGTTGACCATCTTCGTAAACTTGAGGTAGAAATCCCTATACTGCTCTGCAAACTGGAGAAAATATTTCCTCCAGGTTTGTTCAACGTAATGGAGCATTTACATGTTCATCTTCCATTTGAAGCACGTCTTCGAGGTCCTGTGCAATATGGATGGATGTATCCATTCGAGAGGTATGTTGTTAATACTGAGTATGTAATTTAAGTATAATTAAAAATCAATATTGATATGAAATAATTTTTATCAGGTACTTAAATCATTTAAAGAAAAAAGTGAGACAAAAAGCTCGAGTTGAAGGTACGATTTGCAAATCATATATCGAAGAAGAAGCATCGTTCTTTTTCTCTCATTATTTCAATGATCATGTGAATTTATCATTTCAAAGTGTTGTGCGTAATGATGAGGCCGTCGAACAAGATTTTTCTTCTGAAGCAATGTTATCTATTTTTAAACAACATGGTCGACATGCTGGAAAATGTGTAGAAGTATGGTTAGATGATAGAGATTACCATGCAGCACACACGTATATTCTTCTTAATTGTCCAGAAGTTGCACCATTTATTAGGTAATTATCAGATTACAAGTTTTGATAAATTTAATTTAATACTGCATGTGTAAATTAATAATAAAGCAATATATTGTTTTTGTTTGCAGTGTTTATGAATCACAAAATCCAAACGGCGATTTAAGCAAAAATTTCGCTACTTGGTTTTCGAACTACGTTTGTGATCCTACAAATAATGTGGTCGATGAAGGATTAAAACATTTGGCGTTGGGACCGAAAAGGAAAGTTAAAACGTATCCAATATTTTTCGTTAATGGATATAAATTCAACACCAAAGAATACGGTGCTGAAAAATTAACAAACAATACCGGTGTATTTGTTAAAGGCAGTGATGATCCTAATAATCATATACATGATTTTTATGGCGTGTTAACCCAGATTTTGCAATTGACATATTTTATAAGACCCGCAGAGGAAGTTTTTTTGTTTAGATGCAACTGGTTCAGCAATGTTCTAGGTTCTGGTATTAACGTGCATCCAAATTATAATCTTATAGAAATAAAACATACCTCCCGTTATCAGCCATACGATCCGTTTGTACTAGCCAAACAAGCCCTACAAGTTTATTACGCCCCTTATCCGTCTCTAAAAAGAGATAAAGCGGATTGGTCTGCGGTTTTTAAAACCAAGACGAGATTTACATTCGATGGAAAAAATATTCCAGAAGAACAAGCCTATCAAGCAGATATCGAAGAAAATGTTGAAACCACAATTACAGACGATCAAACTGATTTTGGACAATTAAATGATGAGACAAATGTATTAGTCGAAGCATTTGAGAGTGTAGAGGAAAACGATATAGAACATGAGATCGAGTCTGAATCAGAAAACGACGAGGACTGAGTAATATCCGGTAATTTTTACAATTATATATTCACGCACACGCATCACATATATATCATCTCATCATCATTACATGCACCACATATCATCATCATTTTATCTATGTCTATAATTAAAAATGAAACTTTCCACAGGTATTATGTCAGGCTCCAGACGTCGTAGCTCTTCTCGCTCGGCCGGCGAGAGTAGTGGTGAGCCTCCGGCTCGACCACTTGTATATTTGCAGCCGAAGGCTGATGGAGCGTAAGTATCAAAATTAAAATGATAACAATATAAATTTGTTCATACATATATATACTTGTCTAAAGCTTTGTTTTATTTAACACAGGAGATTTGATTTGGAGCCCTCAGGAGTTGTGCTTGGCATTTCCAAGCAATCATATATGAGCAGGATGACAGATTGCTGGCCTAAGTGGAGTAAGATCCCTGACCATGTCAGGGAGGCCATATGGCAGGATTTTCTGGTGAGTTTATATATACTACTTTACTATATGAATAAGTATAAATGAACACTTAGTAATGTTTTCTCTTTGTACAGGGGCAAGTGGACTTGGCGGAGGCCGATGTCGTCATGGTTCAGCGCCACTGGAATTCGAAGGTCGCCAAAAATTACAGGGAGGTAATGTCAGCTCCTAAAAAATCGGGGAAGAAACCGAACTGGATGGGCGCTTCCGTATGGGATTCTTGGATGAGGTGGTGGGAGACCGACGAGTTCAAGGTAAATGTTCTACCTAATATATAGTTAATTATTTCGCAATTAGTATAAATAAAATATTCAATTTATAAAATTGCAGATGGAGTTGGAGAGGAACTCTGCCAATAGAAGTAGGAATCCTGTAACGCATCGTGGCGGATCCAAGTCTTTTCAGCATCACCGTGAGGACTTGGTAAATTTATCTAAACCGTTATTACATTTTCTATATTAATTAGTTCGGTAATTAGCTATGAAAAATTAAAATATATAAATTATTTATTGCAGGAAAGATCGGTTGGACGTCGCGTGTCTATGATGGAGGTATTTACCCGCACCCACGCATCAAGACAAACAGACAATGCTGGCAATATTACATATCAGTGGGATGGTGATGATAAGGCAACGGCTGCATATGTATGCATATTTTAAAACTTATTTTATTAATATCGATATGTTTAAATCCTATTCTACTAATTTTAACCTGTAATTGTTTTTTATTTTAGGCAAAGTTTCAGAAGGCACGGGCAGAGCTGCTTTCAGAATCGGATCGCGATGAGTTGACGGTAGAGGAGGAAGATAATATTTTCGACGTTATTATGGATCCGACGCAGCGGAATAGGCGCTATGGCTATGGAAACCAAGCGGTAATCTTATAAACATTACAATATTATATTTAATAAATTAACATATAGATACACTATACATATGATGATTTCTAGTTGAGTTAACCTATATATTTAATAAGTTAACCTATATATTGTAATAAAAATATGCATTTATTTGTGGTATATGCATTGCTTAAGATCACGTCATTTACGTTTCTATATTTTAAAATATACATTGCTTAAGAAAATGATTATAATACAAATGTGAACATCTCATATTCTATTTGCAGGTTCGGGCAGCTCAAAAGGCGTGTGACAAAGCTGAAATAAAAGAGCTTAGAACCATGGTTGAGCAGTTGCAAGAGCAGGACCGTCTTCGCGCTATACAAATGGAGCAGCTGAATCAACGTTTAGCGGAGTACGCGCAGAGGCATGGTTCCTTCCCTTCGTCGTCTGGTGCTTCCGGAGGTGATGATGATGCTTGAGAGGTATGATGATTATTGTTTTGTGGTTGGTTATTGTATATATTGACTTTGAGGTGGTGAGGATTGTATTTGATGGTTATTGTATATGTATTGACTTTGAGGTGGTGAGGTTTAAGTGTTTGCATTGTATATATTGACTTGAATATGGAGTTGGAGTTGGTGAGGGTTTGGTTGTAATGTTTGAATATGGAGTTGGACTTGAATATGTAATGTTTGATGTTGATTTTTGGTTGTTTATATTGTTTGTGGTATAATGTGTTGAATATGTGATATATATGTGAAATGGAGTGGAAATGGAATGGAAATTGATATATATTGATTGTGTGTGGCTGGAAGGTGAATCGCGTGCTGCTATAAAAAAAATTCACCCAGATTAGCAACGGCTACCAACGGCTTATTGGTCAGTTTATTGCAACGGTTTCTAACGGCTACCAACGGTTTTATGCCGTTGGTAGCCGTTGGAAATTCCCCGTTGCTTCCGTTGGAAGGCGTGGTACGCTATTCCAACGCTATTTCCAACGGCTCCCAACGGCCGCCAACGACTGGGAGCCGTTGGAATAGCCTATTTCCCTTGTAGTGTAAACAAGTCTAAACTTACATTTTCGAACATCACTCAGACAAGCTAGCTATTTCGAACAAGGTGCGTAAAATACACTCAGAAAAGTTGTTTTAAACCATACACTAAGAAATTATCAACTCAGAAAAGCTGTTTTAAACCATACACTAAGAAATCACTAGTAATTTGTGGATAATTTTGTAATATGAGTTATCTTAAACCATACACTAAGAAATTATCATAAAGTAATATTTGTTTGTATAATTTTGTAGAACTGAATTTGTGTGTATAATTTTGTAGAACCATTGCATGAATGACTGTGTGGTTTAAGATAGAGGATGGCTATCTGCAAACACCAAGTGCAATTTATAGGAAATAAGATGTCTTTCCATAAATATTTAAGTGTTAGGGGTATGAGCTAATTCAGTATTTGTTTTTGGTTTAGGATAGTTTTGTAGAACTGAATTGTATTGAATTTTCTGATGTTGTATATACTTCTCAAACATCTCGGTTATCATTTATTTTTCCTTTATTGAATTTTTTAAAGCAAAAAATCTAGATCTTTGGAAGTAACTGTAATTTGAGAGTCATTTCCTAGTTTACCATGAATGTTAATTTTCTTAACAAACTTGCAAGTTAAAGACCGTGCCTGTATGGAATTACTCGAATAACATACTATTCTCATAAATAGGAATAAGTTGGTTGCAAAATTCTGTTAACGTTTAACTTTCTCATGTTGGTGCTTCCTATTTTACTATGTATATAGAATAGATACCTACTATTTGTTGCTCAACATTGTATTTTATTAAAAAAAGGAAAAGAAGAAGAATAAGAAAAATACATTTTGTGAGGTAAACGGATTTCTTGAACATATATAATGAAATGGATGTCTATAGAAATTCAGCTCAAAACATATTTCATTCATACATGCATCTATAAGATGTAAGCCTTGATGTCTGATATCCTACATCATTCATTAAATTCATGAGACATTTGTGCATTCTAATTCGATGGATAGATAGTAGGTCTTACACGTATTTTCAAAAAAAATTACCTTTATTAAATCATCCAGTAGAAAGGAGATATTCTTTGAGTATCCCACTACTAATAGTTGACCCAACATTTGCTATGTTATAATAATGGAAAAATGAGCTCAGTTAAGTTTGAATTCATACACAGATAAATTCATCATTATAATGCTAGTAGGCCGCACAATAATACTTGTAAAACAAGTTTGAGTGAGCTGAATGCTGCCTAGTATGCATGGCATTTGTCAAGATACATGCAAAGATGCCATTAAATGCACATAAATTATTTAACTAGCTTTTTCCATGTAGTAATAAATTAAAAGATCATCAATACAAACTTTCCCTTCAATATTAAATAGTTGTTACCCTTTATATTAATTCCTTTACGGTCTTTCTCAAGCTGATATGGTGAAATCTATGACCATTTATTGTGAAATAAAAATAATGTGTCAACGGTACCTTTCTCACCCTTTATGTCAACTTTTATTGTGTAATATAACTAGAGCATGTATATTCCTTGCTGCTCTTAAGAATTTGGTTTTAATGATTTTTATTTGGACACTGGCAATTATATTTTATTTACTTACTCATTTATGAACTTCACAGAATAACCAGTATTGTCTATTTTTGTAAGTTTTGTTACTACAAGCAACATGAAGGATAAGTGATGCAGCGCGAAATAGGGAACATCGCAAGGCTACCTGAAATCGCGAGCAGCTCCAGCCATTCCATAGGTCGTGAACGACCTACGAGTTAAATTCCATTCCCGCGACATACCCAAACTCGGCAACGACCTAAGCAGATGATGAAGCGCTTACCTCTCGCGATGAAGAAGAAAACGAATGGCATAGCTTAGGTCGCGAACGACCTAAGCTTGGATCGTTCTCCACCATAGGTCGTCACCGATCTATGAATTTCCCACCTCACCCCAAGCTTGAAGACGAACGGCATAGCTTAGACCGCGAACGACTTGAAGACGAACGACATAACTTAGGTCGCGAACGACCTAAGCTTGGATCGTTCTCCACCATAGGTCGTCACCGACCTACGAGTTATTCACCTCGCCATTCCAGATTCGATCCACGAACGACCTACCTCCCAGTGCGCCAAAGCCCTGAGTCGCGAGCGAGCAACGATTCCGTTAAGTCGCAAAGCCTCCAGCGTGCCAAAGCCCTAGGTCGCGAAACTTCATTTATATGTCGCTGCCGAACTTTTCTTAACTCGCAAGAAGAATGACAGGTTGCGTGAAGAAAGTTAGGTCGCGTGACGGTTGTTGAGTCGCGTAAACCCTAAGTCGCGAATAAAAGATAAGTCGTTAAGTCCTGTGTTGAATGTATCTGCATTTTTTTAGGTCGGGTGAGTTGTATTAGGATTGAGACGGCTTTGTAATGTGTTGTACTTTACAGTGTTGAGTTGTTTTGTTGTAACCCTATAAATAGGGAGTTATGTCATTTTGTATCGGTTGTTGATTTTGAATAAAATTTCCTTTGTTAGCTTTGTGCTTTCAATTAAAATCGGTAGTTGAGTGTATCTCCTATCTCCACCTTCGACATTCGAGTGCGCTCGAATCTTCGATCGTTGAAGCCAATTCGCGGAATCAAGTGCGCTTGATCAACGCTCGAAGAATTGTAGATCTCTCTTCACGGTATCGTGCGCGATCAACGTGTCAGAGATAGCTAGAATCCGGTATCGTTCGATCAACGGATTTGGGCATTTCAGTATTTCTCAATCCACCGATTGCTACGTTCATCGTATCATCAATTTTTGTATTCTGCTGCTGCATCATTTGGTATCGGAGCGAGACTTAGCCAATCATAGCTAAGCCGAGTCTTGGAGCCAATATTCTATCGAAGAATTCAAGTCATACATCATTTGTTGATTAAAGCCGAGAGCTTGAAGTGAAGCCGTGCATCTTTTGGTGTGCGTCGTGTTCATCATAAAGTTGCAACAACTTGGAAGATTTCGATCCATTTCATTTTGGATCTAAGGAAGGAAAAGTGTTTGAGTTGACCGTGGAAGTTTGCACGCCAAACGTGGATTTGAATTGTGTTTGAATTTTCTTTGAAGTATCGAAGAGCTAGAGGCGAACTAGTTCAAGTGTGTGGGAGATTTGTTCAAGTTCATTGGGCATCAATTTTGAGATTTGAAGTTTGGAGTTCGATTGAAGTCGTTTGTTTATTTGGGTGTTCTTGAATTTCAAACAAGTGGGAAAGTTTGATTCGAAAAATTTTGGATCAAAGTGAAGTTTTTGTTTGGATCTGTTGAAGACTTGATCATGCCTCCGAGATATGATAACCGTCATCATAGTGTTGCAGATTTGTATGGAAGAGAAGATCCTAAACAGATGAAGCAACGTAGTGATAAAAGATTCAATAAGGGTTTCGAGAAAGTAGAGAGAATGAAGTTTGACATGAATCGAAATCAACGGAGAGTGTCGCCACGTTATGATAGAGAAAGAAGAGAATCATCTTTGTCAATAAATCGAGATCGTGGAGCTCGAGACAATCGTGATTATCAGAAGGAAGAAAGAAGAGCGTATCGTGGTTACGAGCATGAGCCATCTTATGATTATGAGAAAAGAAGTAGAGAGGACGTGCATGGGCATAGAAGAGTCGATGTTCAGAATCGACGACGAAGTTCAACTAATTTTGAAGAGGAAAGTTATGGTGATCGTGTTCATTTTCGATATTCCGATCAAGGGCAAAATCGATACAAGAATATCGAAGAGGATGGTTATACATGGAAATCAAGAGAGGATACAAAGATTCCAGAATTCCGAGGTGGACTACAAGCAGAGGAATTCTTGGACTGGTTATCCACGATTGAAAATGTTTTTGAGCTCAACTACGTTCCTGAGGATCGTCAAGTGAAGTTAGTTGCTGCAAATTTGAAAGGAAAAGCCATGGACTGGTGGCAACAAACTAAATCAACCAGAGAGAGGATGAAGAAGTCTAAAGTTGTCAAGTGGGATAAGATGAAAAGGATGATGAAAGCAAATTTCTTACCCTACAATTATCAAGCTCGTATTGATCAACAATTGCAGAAGTTGAGTCAAGGGAATCGAGGAAAGGGTGTGGTTACAAACTCCAGCAATCAAAATCATGATGTTCATTATAGTAAAAATGTTTTTAAGAGAGTCAACGAACCAGTTGTATATGGAATCACGAGGGCAAGTGTTGATGAACGAGTTAAGCGATATCATTATCAGGAGTTTGACCATCGAAGTTTTGAATGTACAAAGTCCCAAAAGAAACCCTTTGTTGTAGAAGAATGTGAAAGCGAGGATGTGGATGATTCTACTGAAAACGAGACAGAAGAGGAAGAGGAACCAACTAATCCATTACCTTTCGGCGAAAGTGCTGAAGAATCGGAAGGTAGTGCTGAAACCTTGGTTAGGTATGAGGCAAGTGAAGAGCTTAAAACTCTCGAGGAGGTTAAGCCAATGTTAGAAGAATTTGAAGAGGTTGGTCCTACAGAATCATTCGTAGCCTTACCACTAAAGTTTGACAACGAAGATGAAGAGGTCGAGTTGGAGAACGAAGAATTTAATTTGTTGAGGAGGATTGATGAAGTTAACTTTTATCAACCACCACAATTTGACGACGATAAAGAATTTCTGCCAGGATTTGAGGAATCTTTGTCAGGGGAAGTAGAAGTTTTGTCAATAGAGAAAGGAGGTAACTTGTTGAGGAGGACTGTTGAAATTGACTTTTATCAACCATCGAAATTTGATGATGATGAAGAAATTGAGTCAAAGTATGTGGATGTAGAAGTTGATCATTCGTCACCACCAAAGATTGATGTTGATAGTGTGGAAGAAGAAATTGTGTTCGGAGTTGAAGGAAATAATTTGACGATGAAGGATTCTTGCTTGACACATGAGTTTATGGAGGAAGACCAGCCAAGTGAAACTTTTTTAGTTTTCGAGGAGTCCGAACAAAGTAAACATGAAATAGAAGAGAAGGCAGAATCAGATGATTTATTATCTTTGAAAGAGTTCGACAGTGAAATAAAAGATGGCGATGAACTATCAATGTTGATTGAATCTGGAGAAAGTTCTGACTTTGAGAATCCCGAAGAGATTGAAGTATTTGAGGAGTGTGAAGGCGAGATTTCTGAGGAGCTGCTTGAAGGGACTAATCTTGTATTTTTGGAAGAGTCTGTGAAAAGTAGAAATGAATTACTTGTGTTGACCGAGCAAGGAACGAGTAAAGATCTTGAGGTTTTCGAGGAAGTTGGATCAGAATTCAATGAGTCTGAAGTCGAATATCCTGAGGAACTACCCGAAGAGTTACCACCACTACAGGACATTCAACCTCACACTGAACTGGTACCGGATACTATTCTGCTACAAGGATCGTATGATCTTCAGAATCTGAAAGAACAGGAAGAGTTGAAAAGACAGGATGAAGAGAATGATTGTTAGTTGGAATTGCCGGATCATATCCGCACTGCTAACGTTATCAACGTCAATTGCGTGGAATCGTTTCATGAGAATAAACATCTTGAAGGAGGAGCGAGAAAGAATTCATTTCAGTCAGGGAAAATTGATGCAACACATCAAGGGAATATTCTAAATGATGACACACCTGAGCGAGATCAGGAAAAACGAGAATCTGAGCATGAGTCCTCACACTTTTTCGGTCGTGATTTCCTAAGTCATTCCATGATTTTAAACTTCCTTATATCGTCTCACATTTTCGACGCGTTTTGGTTCTGTATCACGTCTTCCTATTGGCACAAGCAATATGGTATACGACACTATTCTTATGAAGTTCTGTGCTACATGAATTGGATATGGCACCTAGTGCTTAGTTCAGGCCATACTTTTTCATATGTCATCTCCCTCAGATCACTTCCTTATGCCGCCTGCCTAATGCCACGTCTGATTTATGCCATGCGTTCCTTATGGCGAGCCGCATCTTCAAAGAGTCAAGACAAGATCATTCTCAAGAATGGTTATCACCAGAACCGCACCAGACCAGATAATGAATGGAAGACAGTGTCTCGAAGAAGAAGAAAGTGTGAATTTGGGACGAATTCTTTTCAACCAGGGGAGGATGATGCAGCGCGAAATAGGGAACATCGCAAGGCTACCTGAAATCGCGAGCAGCTCCAGCCATTCCATAGGTCGTGAACGACCTACGAGTTAAATTCCATTCCCGCGACATACCCAAACTCGGCAACGACCTAAGCAGATGATGAAGCGCTTACCTCTCGCGATGAAGAAGAAAACGAATGGCATAGCTTAGGTCGCGAACGACCTAAGCTTGGATCGTTCTCCACCATAGGTCGTCACCGATCTATGAATTGCCCACCTCACCCCAAGCTTGAAGACGAACGGCATAGCTTAGACCGCGAACGACTTGAAGACGAACGACATAACTTAGGTCGCGAACGACCTAAGCTTGGATCGTTCTCCACCATAGGTCGTCACCGACCTACGAGTTATTCACCTCGCCATTCCAGATTCGATCCACGAACGACCTACCTCCCAGTGCGCCAAAGCCCTGAGTCGCGAGCGAGCAACGATTCCGTTAAGTCGCAAAGCCTCCACAGCGTGCCAAAGCCCTAGGTCGCGAAACTTCATTTATATGTCGCTGCCGAACTTTTCTTAACTCGCAAGAAGAATGACAGGTTGCGTGAAGAAAGTTAGGTCGCGTGACGGTTGTTGAGTCGCGTAAACCCTAAGTCGCGAATAAAAGATAAGTCGTTAAGTCCTGTGTTGAATGTATCTGCATTTTTTTAGGTCGGGTGAGTTGTATTAGGATTGAGACGGCTTTGTAATGTGTTGTACTTTACAGTGTTGAGTTGTTTTGTTGTAACCCTATAAATAGGGAGTTATGTCATTTTGTATCGGTTGTTGATTTTGAATAAAATTTCCTTTGTTAGCTTTGTGCTTTCAATTAAAATCGGTAGTTGAGTGTATCTCCTATCTCCACCTTCGACATTCGAGTGCGCTCGAATCTTCGATCATTGAAGCCAATTCGCGGAATCAAGTGCGCTTGATCAACGCTCGAAGAATTGTAGATCTCTCTTCATGGTATCGTGCGCGATCAACGTGTCAGAGATAGCTAGAATCTGGTATCGTTCGATCAACGGATTTGGGCATTTCAGTATTTCTCAATCCACCGATTGCTACGTTCATCGTATCATCAATTTTTGTATTTCGCTGCTGCGTCAATAAGTAGGTAAGAAAACGTTATATATGATTTAATACATTTAGTCATGTTCAGTTTCCTATAGTCATGCTTGCTATTTACTTCTGAAATTAAAAATTAATGTACATAATTACTTCTTCGTCATGGTCTTAAAGATTTTAAGCCAAATATTTATTTGATTTTTCAATAATGCTTTAATATTGTTACTAATACCAACTATAGAAAATATCTAAAAATATATATTTATTACTGCTAGAATAATACAATAGAAATATAGGAAAGGCTACTTTATTGCTAATATGGTGAAATTTATGATCATTTATTGTGAAATAATGTGCCAACGTTAACTTTCTCACACTTTATGTCAACTTTTATTGTGTAATATAATTAGAGCTATGCATATTCCTTGCTGCTATTAAGAATTTGGTTTTAATGACTTTTATTTGGACACTGACAATTATATTTTATTTACTCATTTATGAACTTCACAGAATAACCAGTATTTTTTATTTTTGTAAGTTTTGTTACTACAGGCAACATGAAGGCTAATTGAAGGGTAGGCAAACAATTTAATACATTTAGTCATGATCAGTTTCATGTCGTCATGCTTGCTATTTACTTCTAAAATAAAAAATTAATGTGTATAATTACTTCTTTGTCATGATCCTTAAAGATTTTAAGCCAAATATTTATTTGATTTTTCGATAATGCTTTTATATTATTACTAATACCAACTATAGAAAAAATCTAAAAATATATATTGGCAATTGTTGCTTTTAATTTTATATAGGCAACTTCACATTTATAAATGTTATCTATACATGTAACATTTTTATACAAACACTATTGTAGGGCGAAGTGAAGAGAATGAAACCAGCACATGAAACACTTTGAGACTACAGTCCTGCCTGAATTAAGAGATCGGTTTGGAAAAAAGAGGAAAGAAAAGGAAGTTCGAAGACCACATTTGTAATTATTTACTTGTTGTGGGTACAGGTGGAAATGACTAGTTGCAAAACCACTTCATATCTGGGATAAAGTAAATCTACTAGTGTTCACAGAGAAGAAGCTCATTAATGAGTTGTCTATGTAGCATCAGGTATGTGTATTGCTTTACGAATAACTATATGTTGAATATCATCCGGTATACAATTGCTATACGAATGTCATTTAGTATATAGTGAGTTCCATTTGAAAGTAGGTTTCAAAAGATTTGCCAGTGTAAAATAACGTTCAAGTTTTTTATATGAATATGTTTTAGCATATATTGTTTTACATAAACAGGAAATATTTTTTGGTTTGTATATAAATAAATTCAAATGATAAATTAAAGTGGAAAATAGGCACAAGGACAAATTTTCATAAAAATTTTGGCTGAAGGACAACAAGTTTCATTTTTAGGCTGAAGGACAAACTTTGAAAGGTAATTAGGCTGAAGGACAATGCTAAATACAACTAGCATTTTGTACAATGTAAAACTGGATATAATGCTAGTTATAATTAGCATTTTGTACAATGTTTGCACTGTACAAAATGCTACTATATTTAGCATTGTCCTTCAGCCTAATTTTCTTTCAAAGTTTGTCCTTCAGCCCAAAAATAAAACTTTGTGTCCTTCAGCCTAAATTTTTTTTAAAGTTTGTCCTTATGCCTAATTCCCTCTAAATTAAATTACCGCCAGTTGTGCAACACCACCCAACTTCTGTCTTTGTCCTTTCTTCTATGATCTGACCCATAAATTTCGATAGCGTCTAGTTCACAACCATAATTTTCCTTCTATTATGACAAGAAAAAAGAATAACCAATTTGAGTATGTTCGATCCAAGGAATTATTTTTTTACATTTTTTGTTTTCTTGTGAAGGTACATGTGTGATATTTCACATGTTATTTATTTGTGAAATTATAACTTAACTGTTGAATTAAAGTGTGCACCTCTTAAATGTTGAATTTATGTTTTGTTTAAAAAAGAAATTATGTTGCGCTATAACATAATACTACCATATTAACTACATTTTCCATAATTTATACTCATTCATTTAATCCACTCATAACCTCCAATTTGTATATATAAGATCTGACCATTGCTTTATATCATGATGAGAGGATTATGTCAAAGGTAAGCTGATCAAACATTTTGATGCTCTAGAATAACTTATATGTGCTTCCCTACCATACTTTATATCATAGAACAAGGAGAATTAAATACATAGTTATCTCTTAATTATTCCAACAAATAAATGAAAGAATGCTAAATAACCATGAGGACTTGATCAGCATGTGGCCTCACTCTCCCTTCAAATTCCTCTCTATTTTCATCTGCTTGGAATTGCTGGAAAAACAACGCATCTTCCTCTGTCTAAATCAACGTTAAACAACAATAAATACCACAAGATTTAAGATTCAACTTTTCCATTACAAAACTGTTAAGAGGGTATCTAGTAATAAGCTAATAAATAGGAAAAATAGCATAGGTAATCTCCAACAAAAAGATGAATTTTGTTTTTTCAGCTCTCCTTCTATGATTTTTTCATGCTGTTTAGACATTCCCTTTCTCACAGTTTTTATTAGATCTATTAATGGAATAATCAGCTCTCCTTTTATGATTTTTTCATGTTGTTTAGACAAACAAGTGTAAACTGATTAAAGCTATAATTGTTATTCATTAAGAATATTCATATGTAATGTAACAAGATATAAGCAACACTTTTAAATCAACTACGTACGGAGCCAAAATTCAAACGCTCGAAATTTGCATTGACTATGTTTCTGAACTAATATGGAGTTGAAATTCAAATTTTTGCTTTATGTCATCATTTTGAATTATTGTGACAGAAGCTGAAGACTCGAGTGGTAAAGAAAAATCTAAATCTAGAATAGGATGAGCAGCTAAATCTTTGTGTAGAATACCCTTCCATCCCTGACAAAATTGTACGTACTTTTCTTTTTGTATTTAACTGTATATAAATTTTCAAGTTTTCAGTTAAATCACACTATGACTATTATAAAATTTAACCTGTCTCCAGGAAGTATATGACAGGGATAGATTCAGCTTCGACAATCCAAATTGAGCGTTGAAGTTTGGTTTTTATTATACTTCTCATTAACTAATATTACTTGGTTATGTGACTTGAAAAGTATTGATTATGATCCAAATTATAAGTTCTCATTAACTAATATCTTAGTTTTTTTATTATACTTCTCGTTGACGATCCAAATTATAACTTCTCATTAACTAATATCTCAGTTTATAAACTGAGCTGTAAAGCGCAATTTTTAACTAAGCAAAGGGCTTGGTTTTTATTATCAGATTTGGTGCAGTTCTATATTCAAGTACAATGAAGCTTTCCTTCTATTTGATTTATAAAATGAGCATTGTTTCTGCATATGCAGGCTTTAGTAGAAGCTGCAGAAAAGAAAAAAATCAGAAGCGAGTAAAATTTGGCTGAGTTAGTTGATGGAAGGTTTTGTAATTTGATCGGAAAGTCGCATTCGTTTTTTATAAGCTTTTAGATGTTTTGTACTAGTAAAATTCGAAGTTACCATGAACTTTGTAGAAGATATGAAGTATGTAGTACGTATGATATTTGTTTTGAAATTTGGTGCAACAGATTTGAAATTTGGTTACATGTTTGTCATTAATATAAATTTGAATTTGTATTATAAATGAAATATGTTTGATGTTTGTTGTTACATGATATGGTTCAACAAAACCAAATTTGTATTTATAAATTTTAATTTTTATGATAAATGAAATCTGTATTATAAATGAAATCTGTTTGATGTTATAAATGATGTATTTTAGTAACATATTTACCAAGGGTTATAATTGTTGGTAAATACATTATATACCAATGGTTATAACCGTTGGGAATATGAAAATTCTCAACGGTTATAACCATTGAGAAATATGTTGTAGATTTTATCACGTATCTATTTGTAACGGTTATAAGCGTTACAAATTTGATTTGTAACAGTTATAAGTGTTGTAAATTGACAATTCTGGTGTTGTGATGGATTTATTAAAGAAGACGTATTTTTATAATAACCTCCACTTTTTGAAGATGAAAAATTACCTAATCATATTTACAAAATAAAGAAGGCTTTATATGGTCTTAAACAGGCTCTCAAAGCTTGGTATGGCAAACTTAAATCCTATTTATTATAATCAAACTTTAAAATAGGTAAAGTAGATAGTACTTTGTTTATTAAAAGAAATAAAAATGATATTCAATTAATACAAATATATGTAGATAATATTATTTTCGGATCTATCAATGAAAGTTTAAATAAAGAATTTTTAGAAATAATGACTAAGGAATTTGAAATGAGTCATATGAGAGAACTAAATTATTTTCTAGGATTACAAATTAAACAACCAAGTAACGGAATTCTTATTAACCAAGAAAAATACACTAAAGACTTAGTTAAGAAATTTGATATATTAAATACTAGTGGTAAACCAACTCCAATGGAAACTAATGAAAAATTAAATAAAGAAGAAAATTCAAAAGACGTAAATCAAAAACTATATAGATGAATGATTGGATCACTACTCTATATAACTGATAATAGACTTGATATAATACATAGTGTTTGTCTTTGTGCAAGATATCAATTTCAGCCTAAAGAAACTCATTTAAAATCTGTAAAACGAATTTTAAGTTATGTTAATAACACTAGACTATGGACTTTTTTATCCAAAAGATGCTCCTTTGAATTAATTTCATACAGTGATGCTGATTATGCTGGTTATAAATCAAATCGAAAAAGTACATGTGGAACTTGTCATTTTTTGGCACACTCTCTGGTTTCCTAGTTTAGTAAAAAGCAAAATCTTGTATATTTGTCTATGATAGAAGCAGAATAAATTTCAGCAACAAGCATGTGACGCCCCACCTCTATACCCACGCTAGCCAAGAACACTACGGTGTAGTGCTGTCAACTAGCGCGGAGAATAAGGCTGTTGAGGAGCGACCATCCATGTAACTTCTTTATGCGAGCACCGATATGTCAGATAGAATAGAATGCATATCATTTAAGGAGGAAATCCGACATACCGATACAAACTCAAAGCTATCACACGGTGGCTATATATAATCTTCGGAAACAAATATAGAAATAAACATAACACAAATCAGTCACAGACAATTCATATCACAAAGGCGGAAATAGATATGAATAAATATACAACACATGAAAGTGTACATCAGAGTAGTGGTCAGAAAGATCCACGATAATACAATAAGAATAGCATCACGTGCTATACAAAAGAATAAGTACACAACATAGAGTCTATATCTCAATTGTGTACATCCAAAAACTACAATCTATGAAGTTAGCCAAAAGTCAAAATATCCTGAAGAGAAGTCAAGCAGAAGCACCTGTAACATCTCGGTCTGACCTGAGTATTATTTATAAGAAAATAATAAACAGATCAGTCTAACTATAAATATCAGATGATATGGTATAAAGTAAATGGCATGACATGAACATGAAATAACTATTACGACATACTACTATAAGTATGTAAATGATAATCAACAAAAGATTAATCAATATCACAAGAATCTTATCAAAGATAAGGTAGGGTATCATACCCTAAACTTGTATTCATAACAAATCAATAACACATGAATTCACCAATGCACAAAAACTGATATCATATCAATGAAAATCATGAAAATTGGTGAAGCACAAAATTCCAGAAATCATCACCAGAAATCCAGAAAACACAAAAAAGGGGGGAAGGCCTATGAGCCGAATGCTCCACGAATGGTCCGAAGACCTATGAGCCGAATGCTCCACGAATGGTCCGAAGACCGATGAGCCGAATGCTCCACGAATGGTCTGAAGACCGATGAGCCGAATGCTCCACGAATGGTCCGAAGACCGATGAGCCGAATGCTCCACGAATGGTCCGAAGACCGATGAGCCGAATGCTCCACGAATGGTCTGAAGACCGATGAGCCGAATGCTCCACGAATGGTCCGAAGACCGATGAGCCGAATGCTCCACGAATGGTCCGAAGACCGATGAGCCAAATGCTCCACGAATGGTCCGAAGACCGATGAGCCGAATGCTCCACGAATGGTCCGAAGACCGATGAGGTTTCCACACAGAAATGGCCCGAAGACCATGGGAGACATCGCTCAATCGCTAGTCTAAATCATAAAAATGATCGTCATGATCATAAGGAAGTGTCGATTACACTAAGCTAGTAAATATAAGAGTTTAGCTTCATGTCCCATAACCACTTGCTTAACTCAAATATTTACGAACAAACTGTAGATCTCCACTAGAAAATTGTCACAAGAGTTTCAATCGAACAAGTCCATAAATTAACCGACGAAGTAAACGCAAGCGTTTCATACCACTTGTTTTGCTAAGCCGTTTAATTATATTTTCTCATACAAATGAGGTAAAGGTTTGTATATACTAGTAGATTGGAAAACAGTTTTATAACCGAGTTTGATATTGAAAATAGAGTTGAAATCCTTTTGATGAAAGAGTTTTGATATTTACTACTAGTATGGAAACCTTTATATTTTTAAAGTGACAAGTCATAAAAGTGATTGTAGAAACAATCAATTATAAAAGTTCACATTCGAAGACGTGAATAAAATCCAAAGAAATCAATTCCCAAAACCATCAAAGTAGGAAGTTCTGATAAATGTTTTTCAGATAAGATTGCCTACGCAGAGTAATACGGGGTCGACCTAAGTTTAAAAAGGCGGGCGACTTAACAAAGTGGCCGATAATAAATGATAACAACAAAAAGGGAATCAACCCGATTTGATTAGAGTTGGATATTCAAGCTAAAAAAAACAACTAGGCAAAACACAGCAGATTCAGACGTCTGAGATCAAGAATTCAGACGTCTGAATCTGGAAAATAAACTATTTTCCAGAACAGAATTCAGACGTCTGAATCCTAGATTTCAGACATCTGAAATAGGCACTTTTTAGCCTATTCCTTTTCTGGTTCAAAACGAACCAATTCAGACGTCTGAAATTTTGATTCAGATGTCTGAATGCTGGGAGAAGAAAATTCCCAGTATTCCATTCAGACGTCTGAACCATGCGTTCAGACGGCTGAAACTGTTATTCAGGGCATTCCCTGAACCTAGGCCAAAAATGGCCAAACGACATCGATAACGATCGGTCGAGCAACAACGACTCAGGAATTGCACAAGGATAAGTGTTAGGAATTCATACCTAACAATCGAAGATAATTATTGACTTAGATGTGAGATAAAAATCTCACCTTTGAACCCAAATCAATGAAGAAGAAGCTTGAAAGCAATGGCAATGGCAATCACTCTTCAATTCCAACACAACAAGCTTGAATCAAAGCTTAAAAGAAGAACATTCCCAAAGTTAGGTTTAGGAATAAACTGAAATTGAAGAGGAGAAGAAGAAGGAGATGCTTACCAATGAGTTCTCTTTGAATTTGGAGCTAGAACTTGATTTGAAGATGAAACTAGGGTTTGGGAGTTTTAATTTCCCATCTCTCCCACCATTTTTGCTTTAGAACTGAGCAAGAGGAGGAAGTGAGAGTGAATGGGGAGGGATGATTCAGTTTGGGGTTTAAGTTGGCAAAGGGGCTGAACCCAAAACCAAACCCAAAGTGCAAATGGTCAAATTTTTGACTAGCTCCAAACATATCGAAGCTTACACTCAAAAAGATCGCAAACGACATTTTGAACTCAATGGAGGTGGTCTCGAGTCCTAATTCGACTGTTTGCAAAAAGTAGCTTTTCGGACTAAAATCCGACTAACGATGAAATATTTAAATCAAATATTTAAATATAAAATCGACAAATATGCGGGTTGTTACAAAGCATGTTCATAGGTTATTTATATGCAACAAACTTTATAAGATTTTGGTTTTAATTTTACTAAATCATCAATATATTGCGATAATACGAGTACGATTGATCTATCTAAAAATCCAACTCATCATGCTAGAACTAAACATATTGATATTCACATCATTTTCTAAGAGATAATGTAAATAAAGAAATAATATCACTTGAATTTATAAATACTGAAAATCAAATAGCTGATATATTAACTAAACCATTGAATCAAACATCCTTTAATAAGTTAAGAAGAGAATTAGGAATTTGTTCTCTGTCAGAAATTTAAAAATAACAACATAAAATTACATAATTTACAAGAAAAATAAAATAAACAAAAAATTTACATGTATGTCAACAACATGAGACCTATATGTTGACATATAAGGGTAAAAATCGTTTTTAAAATTTTTCCTCTAAAATTTAAATTGGTGATTATATAAACACCATAAGACTTTCCTCTCCATTTTTCTGCATTTTCTCTATTCTAAACTTCTGAATCAAATAAACTATGGCCTCCTCTTCAAATCCCAACCAAAATTCAACGTTTTCCTTCCATTCTCCTATCCTCGGACCCTTCCAAAACACTACTATGGCCAAGGTCATCAAATTGGAGGGAGATATGAAGAATGTTCTGGAGATGTTGACTGAAATTCAAGTCATACAATTCCATATGTCAAAGGAACAAGAGAAACACAGTAGAATTCTTCGTAATTTGCAGAAATATCTATTAGATAACCTTACAGATCCAATAGTTATCAAAGATGATTCCGTAAATTTGGCTATCCATAATCCTCTTTAAAGTAGCGAAGAAGAAGAAGAAGAGGAAGAGGAAGAGGAAGAACATATGGAGGAGGATGACAAAGTTAAATGCGTGGGAGAAGTCTTCCTCGATCGAGATGGAAATCTCATTGAACAAAAGGGAAACTTTTGCCTTCATTATCCCCATTGTCCCATTCATAAGTCTCCTATCATTAAGAATTCTCATTAGAATAGGACTTCTTCTTTTAATTTAATAATATTGTGTATTTTAACTTTAGTTTGACTTTGTTGTGTGTATGGATTGATTGGTTTGTAAATATGATAATTGAATGAAAATATAGTATGGTTTGGTTACTATTAATGATTTGTGCTTCACTTATCATTTCTTATATATCATTCTTGTCATTTTGCATTTCATAATCATATCACTTATCGTTTCTATATATATATATTTATATCTTTATGAGTATATAGTGTTTATTTAAAGGGAGTTAGAATTAGTATTAAGAGTTAGGGTTAGAATTGTAGTTATAGTTAGTTATTTTTGATTGATGACAAAGGAGGAGAAATATATTATATATTAGGCATAGATTAAGGGGAATTATATTATATTTTATATACAAAGTTGCCATCTTCAAGAAGGGGGAGATTGTTAGTACTTGAGATATTGTTTTTGATGACAACAACTTTAGGAAACCATATATAATATAAATACTAATGTTTTATCAAGTTATATAGTATATAGTGCAAGATATTAGGCAGATAATGATTTAAGAAGACTGTATAGTATCAAGTACAGATTGAAGAGATCCAAGACGTTAATATAGAGACTCAAGAGCTACAGAATGAAGACTCATGAGTCTTGAAGAGTTCAATATTTCAAGATATCCCAGATAAGTTATAGAGTCATAGATTTATGTTAAATTCTGATAGCACTTGATCTCTCTCTCTCTCATCTCTCTCTCTCTATTTTTAAATATGTTTTTAAATATACTTTCAAAACAACTTTTAAATAGATTTCAATTTATTATACTTATAAATATTATTTTAAGTTTTTAATATTTTACTAAGTTATTGCTTTTATTAAATTTTGATTTATATTGGTTTATTTTTCAAAAAACTTGTCATGTAATTTTACTCAAGTTTTATTATGATTTAAAAGTGTATAAATTATGTTTAAGCATGTTTACAAAGTATCAAATTATTTACAAAGCAATACATTTTCAAATAATATTTTAAAGTGTTTTCAAAATTACAAAGAGTATGTCGACATACTAGCAGTGATTTTCAAAATAAAATTTCAAAAGAAGTGTCTATTCGTTGTATCTCATTACGAACGGACATGACCGTTATTCCTCTGTAAATACATGTCTTCCCAACAAATTTTATAATCATTTTTCATTCTCCTTCTCTCTCCTTATCCTCTTTCATTTTCTAAAAAAATATAACCATACTCTACCGAATTTCAACCAGAATCAAACACAATCACCATTAGTTTGGTTCTCTATCATTTGCTCTCTGATTTCTATCATCTCTCTCACTCCAATCAAGATCAAAGTGCTATTCAAGAGTTATAGGATCATTTGTAATCAAAATTGAAGATCTGAGTCTGTAATACCCTATCAAAACAAACCGCTATACTTGTGGGTGAGATTGTAGCCCCTAAATCAATTGGGTGTGCTTAGTAGCCCGAAATCTAATCGGTGTGCTTGTAGCCCGAAAATCAAGTGACTCCATCGAAGGTCGAGATTTTGGAGGGTGTGTCTCGTGACCTTGAAATCAAGATTGCATTTGCATTTACTAGTTGAAAAGAAATCCGTACAAGGAATTGTGCGGGACTGGATGTAGGGTAACTCCGAACCGGTATAAAATCCTAGTATGTTCTTTCCTTTTGCTTTTAATGCATTTACTTTTATCTGTGTTTTGATTCAATGATTGTTTTTGTGATTAATAATTGCATAATTCTAAGTATAATTTCCAAAGATTTCAAAAAGATTCATATAAATTAGAAAACACTATTCACTCCCCTCTAGTATTAATTTAACCTTAAGATCCCTATTCCGTAATCTTACACTACTTCTTGGAGATCTGCAGGAGCAACAGTTGCTGGAGAGGAAGCAAACCCCCAACAAGTTGAAGGAAACAATTCTAACAATCATCAAACAGAGGTTAATACTGCAAACTAGCACATGGTGCTTCCACTGAACAGGAGGTAGTAACTAAAGGAGAGCTTAATTCGATGGTTAATCGACTTAACCAAAAGATAGCTGATAGTTAGAAGGCTCTTACGAACAAGATTGATGCTTTGCTAGTGCTACAACTACCAACTGTCGCAAGGACTAGGCTGGAAACTACAGAGGCTATGGAATAGGAGAATTCCTCCATCTTGGGCTTGAATAGGAGTGATGACAAGCAAAAGTAAAAGGAGATAGTTAGTGGAGCAACTGGAATTGTTATTGAAGGTAATGGAAGTACCCCTCCTGTCGAAGGACAACTTGCTACAAACCCTAACCTTGGAGTAAAGGCTCCACAATGCTTCTCTCCAATTCTAAAGATGACATGCAACTTGATGCTAAAGGACTGGAATTGAATGCTGACATAGGCAAGCAAAATGCCAAAAAGGAAGTTCAAACTGCCGCAATATGAAATTCTGCACCGGAGAATGGAGAACCTAGGCTTCATTTTGCAAATCAAGGCCATTTTCAAAGTCAAATGCTTGGCGTAGCCCCAGACAGTTAATGTATGGACTATCGGACTAGTGAGGCCTTCATTGTGGACATGGTCAAATGCTTGATGGAAGAAAGTAAAAGCATGAAGGACCACGATTGGGGCTCTGCACCAAGCCGAACTCCGTTTATTGAAAACATTTGTAAGAGAAGAGTACCCCCCAGGAATTTGTGGTGAACATTATGCCATCTTACAATGGGACGATAGACCCCAAACAGCACTTATACAACTACAGTTGGCATATGGATGGAGGTAGGGCAACGGATGTTGTCTGCTGTAGATGTTTCCCTATTTTCTTGGAAGGTGTTGCTTTTATGTGGTTTACCAGACTCCTACCAAGATCCATTTCTACCTTTGACGAGTTGCCAAGGAAATTCTTGGAATAGTTCGGACTTCATATGGCACAGCTAAAAGATGTGATGTCTATATCTGGCCTTTTCCAAAGGCCAAATGAGTCACTAAATACCTTTATGAACGGTTACTGAAGTGAGCAATCCTAACGAAGATATGGTATCCATGGCTTTGATCCGAGCTATCTGTCCGAACACAGACTTTGGAAGATGGATTAAAATGAAACAACCAACCACCATGAAGGAGTTTAATCGAAAGGTGAGTCAGTATTTGATATTGAAAGAGGTAGATGCATTGGAGGACAAAACTGCCAATGTGCAACTGAAGGAGATAGTTCAAAGCAATGTAGCGGTTAACCAGGATGGAAACAATTCTGGAGCCATGACAGGAAATCCAGGGAAAGATGGAAATCAAAAAAGGAAGAAAAAGAACACTAGAATGCATGATGGGAATGGAAAGCAGATCAGGAACCTAAGACCCAAGGAGTATACGACATTGAATGAAAGCTTGAAGAACATCTACCATGCAACTCAGGGAACTGAGCGATACAACAAGACTCCCAAAAAGGAAGAATTTGAATGAAAAAAACAATCAAGGAATTTCTACCGCTTCCACGAGACTCACGGGCATAACACAAATGAATGTCGGCATCTTAAGGATTTAATCGAGGAACAAATAAGGAATAATAGGCTCCAACAATACGTGAAGAAACCATAAAATTCTGACTAACTTGTTGGACCCCAAATTCCAAGCAATAAAGGAAATCAGGTAGGGCCCAGTGGAGAAGGAACTCGTCGAATTGATTAGAGACTTGTCATAAGTACCATTTCTGGAGGACCTTACCTAGCATAGAAGAGTTGGGGCGAGATGGAGCGATAAGCTAGTTCACTAAAGCATGCTCCTAAGTAAACTTATTATGTAGTTGAGGATGGAACTCCGACCAAACAGCGGAAAATAATCACAGATGATATTGTATTTCAAAGTCGGGGTATTGAAGGAATAGAGGAGCTAACTCTCGACCCGATGGTGGTAACCATCGGAATCGGACCAACAGTTGTGCATCGAGTATTGGTTAATGGGGGAACTCGGTGAACATCTTGTTTCGACTTACATTTGATCAAATGAAGATAAGCATCAAAGATGTGACTACATGCCGAACTAAGATCCAGGGCTTTACAGGAGAACCGAGACAGCCAGTTGGGACGATTGACTTAGCTATAGAGCTCGGAGAAGGAGAACAAAGGGTGGTCCTTATCGAAACCTTTGTAATAATCAATGAAATATCATCTTACAACACTTTGTTGGATCGACCGGCCCTTGCCAATTTCAAAATAGCTTTCGCTCCCTAGTGAATTACCATGAAGTTCCTAATGGAGAATGGGGTTGGAGTAGTGAGGGGAGACCAAAGCGCTGTAAGAGAATGTTACGTCGCTGAATTACACGAATCTAAGCATCGTTAGAAAGGTATGAATGTGGGGAAGTCTCTCCACATTTGTGAACCGCAAGAATAGAAATTATAGAACAGCCCCTGGCTCATGGACCATAGCCACTTTGTCAAGGCTTTTGACCCTAGGAAGAAAAGTTCGGGGAGGAGAGGGCAACCCCGGTGGAGTTTACGGTTGTTGTCCCTGTCGACATGGATGACCCAACTTGGGTCTTGAAGATAGGTTCACAGGTTGGAGTCAAGATGCAAAACGAACTAATAAAATTTCATCATGCCAATCTAGATGTGTTCGCTTGGACACATTTCGATATGTGTGATATCATCAAAGGTAGCTTGTCACGCACTTAATATCGACCTCAAATTCACACCAGTAAGGCAGAAGAGATGCAGTCTGGGCCCGAAGCGATCCGCTACATTAAAGGAAGAAGTAGAAACTGTTGGCTAACGTCTTTATCTGTAATGCAACATATCCTAAATAGGTATCAAATCTTGTACTAGTCAAGAAATAAAATGGGAAGCAGCGGACTTGTGTTGACTGCTCGGACTTGAACAAAGCTTGCCTGAAGGATAGCTTTGCACTACCCAAATTCCACCGGTTAGTTGATGGGACCATGGGACACGAGCTACTCTCGTTCATGGACGTCTACTCAGGATACAATCGGATTATGATGCATAAGCCCGATCAGAGAACACCAGCTTCATTATTGACTTATGGTTGTATTGTTATCGCTGATGCCATTCAGCTTAAAGAATGCAGGTACTACTTACCAAAGATTAGTCAATGCAATTTTCAAGAATAAATCGGATAGACAATGGAGGTATATGTGGACGATATGCTTGTAAAGTCGTGGGTGTCTGGAAATCATTTGGATGATATATTGGAGATGTTTGAAATCCTTCGAAAATATAGGATGAAACTAAATCCACTGAAGTGTTCTTTCAGTGTAGCTTTCGGAAAATTCCTTGGATTTATTATAAATGCTAGGGGCATCGAAGCTAATCCAGAACAGATGGTCGTCCTACAGAATGTCACAGCCCCTTCGACAAAGAAGGAATTACAGAGCTTGAATAGGAAAATCACAGCTTTAAGTCGATTCATTTCTAAAGCGATGGATAAGTGTATACTATTCTTGGATGCACAAAAGAATGGTAAGAACTTCGAGTCAAATCAGGATTGTCAAACAGCCTTCAAGAAAATATTATGGCACGTGGAGACTCCATCGGTCCTATCCAAGCCGGTGGAGGGAGAAGACTTGTTCATCTACTTGGTAGTGTCCCCCCATGCTTTAAGTGCAGTGCTTATATGAGAGGAAGCTAGAATTCAATGGCCCGTCTACTACATCAGCAAACGCTTCACTAGAGCTGAACGAAACTATCCGAAGTTGGAAAAATAAGCATATTGCTTACTGATAGAGTCGAGGAAGTTGCAACCGTACTTTCAAGCTCATCCAATTAAAGTGTTGACGGATCAACCTTTGAAACAAATACTTTATCGACCTGAGACTTCAGGAAACTTTTGAAGGGGAATATTGAATTAAGCCAGTATGACATGACTTCTCATCCTTAGAGGGAAATTAACAGATAGGTGTTGGTTGATTTCATCGTGGAATTCACCATTCGAGATGGAGAAGAGAAAGTAACAACGGAATTGGTATCATGATGGAAGCTTTTTATCGATTGCGCATCAAACGAATTCTACTCGAGAGCAAGAGTTGTGCTTGAGACTCCTGGAGGACAATCGATCTGCTATTCCTTAAGACTGGAGTTCTCTGCCACTAACAATAAGGTGGACTACGAGGCTTTGATAGCAGGATTGAAAATTGTGAAGGAACCGAGAATAAAAGTTGTGCATATCTGTAGTGACTCTCAACTAGTCGTTTGTCAGGTAAAGAGGGAATATCAAGTTAAAGGGGCAAATCTCGCTCCCTACTTGTTGAAAGCATGAGAACTGCTCAACAACATTGAACACTACACAATAACCCATGTTCCTAGGTAAGTAGTAACAGAACGTGATGGTCGATTACTTAGCCAAGCTGGCCAGTTCCGGAGAAGCATAATCAATGAGATCGGTTCTAGTTGAAATGTTAATAGCTCCAAGCATAGATCTGACGGATGTAGATTGGGTTCTAGAGACCGCGGAAGAGAAAGAATTGTGGATGATGCCAATCAAGGATTATCTACTTAAAGCAATACTCCCTAGAAACTGGAATGAACGAAAGAAGCTCCTTCGAAAGACACCGCAATTCGTGCTACAAGATGGAGTGTTATACAGGAGAGGCTTCTCCACCCCCTACTAAGGTGTGCAACCAAAGACGAAGACAAGAAGACTTTGACGGAAGTCCACGACGGCAGCTGCGGCGATCACACTGGCCGGTAGACACTATTTGCAGGATTTGAGTGCCATAGAAAATCATCAAGGATAATGGAAATCAGTTCTACTGAATTCAAGGACTTCTGCAAGCATTATTGGATCGTGAAGAGTTTTTCTGCAGTAGTGCACCCATAGGCAAACAGGCAAGTGGAAGCAGTGAACAAAATCATCAAATCCACCATCAAGAAGCGACTAACGAAAGCTAAATGAAATTAGGTAGATGAACTTCCACTTGCACTATGGGCTTATAGAACAACAAGTAAATCTACAACTAGGCACTCATCGTTCGCCTTGGCATATGCTTCAGAAGTAGTGGTCCCAGTAGACTTGAAATCCCTTCTCATCGGGGGCGACACTTCAATCAAAGACATAACGAGCGGCTTCTACTCGAGTCGCTTGACCAGATTGATGAGAAGCTGGAGGCAGCTGAGTTAAGGCACCAGAAAAGGGTAGCGTGACACTTCAATACCAAGGTTCGCAACCACACCTTTGAAGTGGGAGATCTCGTCCTGAAACGAATCTTCCCGGTTATGGGAGCACTTGGTCCAAATCGGGAAGGACCCTAAACGTGGAGATAGAACGTTCAAGCTGACAAAGGTCGATGGAATTATGATTCCTCGTGCTTGGAATAACGACTCGCTGTGGCACTATTTCATTTAATATTTATCTACTTATTTCCTATTTTCACAAATAAGCCACCCAAGGACACTAGGGCCATTGTAAATAGGCAGGACTTGCCTCTCTCTTTATTTTATTAGTGAAATTTCACTTCTTGAACCAATGGAACCGCGTTCTTGTAAGCAAACCGCCGAGTCAATGGGGAAAATTGAGTTAAACCGCTGGATCAATAGGAAAAATCAATCCCTACGTTCTGAGAACCGGTGTTGCTCCAGCAACATTGGAAACGCCCATAATTTATTGAGAAGACTCGTTGTCGCTCCAACGCATCAAGGAAATCATCATTCTCCTTGTGCGCATCCCATAAGCAGCACATCGCTGCATAAACCGGTAGAACCGCGTTCAAGTACGCTATATCTCCTTGTGTGCATCCCATAAGCCACACGTCGCTGCTTGAACTGGTGAAACCGCGTTCAAGTACGCCATATTTCCTTGCACGCATTTCATAAGTCGCGCGTCGCTTCTTGAAACAATAGAATCATGTTCAAGTATGCAATAACTCCTTACGTGCATCCCATAAGCCACTCATCGCTTCTTGGACCAATGGAACCACGTCCAAGTAAGCACTCCTGTGCGCTACAGGATAAGTCGCACAAAGCTGCTTGAACCAACACTACTACAAAATTGGTCATTTGCTTGGTCAGTTAACGCCCATTGCTTTGGTTCAACGACCGAAGCAAATGAAGACGATGCAAAAGGCCAACACTTGTTGCTTCGGTTGGTGGACCGAAGCAAATGATGTCTTTTGCTTCGGTTGTTCGCAAAGAGTGTCATTTGCTTCGGTCATGGCCAAACGACCGAAGCAAATAAGCATCATTTGCTTTGACTACTGCCTAACGTCTAAAGCAAAATACATTATTTGCTTCGGTCCAACAACCAAATCAATAGCTATTAGCCTTTTGCATCGTCTTCATTTGCTTCGGTCACTGAACCGAAGTAATAGGGGTCTAACAGCCGAAGCTAATGTTAGCTGAAGCAAAATAAATGTTACCGTTTCAGGTTTTAAAACCTAAAACGGTATCAAATTGCATTTAAAAAATTACATTAAGAAATGGTGTAATTATATTATCTATCAACGTAGTTCATGTTTACTGCTTAGAACAAAAAGAAGCACAAACAGCATACAATTACATTAATAAGAAAATGAATTTTAGCATTACACTTTGCCTTACTTCAAGATCAGATTTGATTTACAAAGATGTAATGTCTCATCCTGCATAAATAAGCATAGTTAAAATTACAAACATTCAGCATTTGGTTCGTTTTCCCTCTAGATCAAACATGTTTTACATTTTTTTTCAAATATGCATGTATCATAACTAGCTCAAGTTAACTCAAAATATACTTAATAAGGATGGAAACCAGACAACATAAAAGTTATTATCTTCAACAAAAGATTATACTAAACTCATAAAATATTATCTTAACTGCTTCATCAACAGCCTCACGAGCCACAACAGTAGCTTATATATCACCAGTATGCCCCACCATATCTGAATTAGGAAGTTTGACTGAACCTGGAAATCATATTATTTATTAACAAAACTTAAGCTGTTAAATCTTCAGCCTAAAAAATATCCATCACAGCTATACTTGGTCAAATTTCCTGCTGAGAATAGCATCTCTAGCCCTCTCAGCAATTTCTAAAGCCTTCATCTTGGGTATAACATTTAATGTGATCCCCCTGTAACTTGGAATTTCAACATACCCTTCCATACTTTCATCAAAATACCTAGAATGGTTTCCATTCCAGAAAAATGTGACATGACCAAATTTGACGGTCTCGCTGATAAAACAATATGAATTCACTGTGAGCAACACACATTAGTTTTTATATATCAATCGGTCAAAAAAAATTTCCAGATTCCCCAAAGTCCAATTTTTAAATTTAGTAGACACCTGGGAGGAAGTTCTACAAAAAAAAATTCAGACAAACCGTTTGTATGTGTATATGTGGGTCACAATTATTGTCTACTACAATTACTCATTTCATCAAACACTTGTACTGCAAAACATTAATTTATTGACTATTGAGTTCATTTTGTCACTTGACATGTTTATAATCTAATCTCACATAAAACTACTTAGCGAATCTCTTTATCCCAGGTGGAGCTTCCCTTTTTAGATACGAACACACTGTAATTCCACACTATGAAACTGGTCCAAACTATGAATTAATGATAATACATTGCAGTACACTTCACTTGACATTTTTATTCAAAATAAATTGGTCCAACTATGAATTAACAATAATACATTCCAATTTTTAACTTTTAAATGGCGAAGTTTATAAATCATCATTTAGAAAATCAATTAATACTGATCCACTAATGAAGTTTAGATTAACAAATAATACTTGAATTCAATAACTAATACTATTTATAGAAAACAGAAATGATTCCAAAAACTAGTACCTTTTGGATTCAATCCAGCTTAGTATTTATAGCACCTACCGTCCATGCTTGCAGTTTCCACCCTGACGGTTGCAACTGACAGCGAGCCCCTTACCTGTCCACTCAGCAAATGTTAGCAAACACAAATGAATAAAAACTGATGCTAGATAATATTAGAACCAGAGATTAGCAGTTCTTTTGAATTCATTTTTAATAACCCAATGGCCTTTTCCAAATGGAAAAAATTGCATCACCTACAATAATAGTAAGAAAGCAAAGTTAATTTTAAGAAATATGGAACTTGGCACATTTTAAATCTGGGTAGTCTTATTTTGTAAAATAAGAAAATAGCTATTCAACATCGTCATATACCTGCATACAATGGTGTATCATGCCAACAATATAAAACCAAGATAGTTGTTTGATTATTGAAAAAAAAAATACAACTTTTTATGCCTGTTTAGCTATTGTCATTATCTGTTTGATTCGATGGCACTAAAAATTATTTCATAGAACTTAAATCCTGTCAGGCTTCAATTGATTCACATGTATTTGCACACAATATGAAACAGATTTTGCAACTTTATGTATGTTATCTTTTTCAAAAGAATCCTTATTTCTCTCATGTGTTTTGTACACTGACTAAATTCAAATAGTTACAACATTCTGTCAAGTAACTGAACAATGGAGTTTACAGCATTACCATCGCATAATCTTCTCTAATGTGTTGCCTAGATCTCCAGGACAATAACTGAACAGAAAAGAAGGCATAATGTTAGCTATAATTTATTATATATCAGAACAAATTTGATAATATATATTGCTCCTTTTCGACTTACATTCAGAATCTATTTTAACCCATTTGGTACCCTCCTCTACCCTGTCTTCTTCATTTCTTTCTCTTATCATAAACGATTGTTTCTTTTCCATGTATTTTGCTGTCATTGGTGCTTGCGTTGATCCTTGGGGGTAAATTTTCTTGTGAAGCATTGCCCTTAAAATCTGTTGATGTTATCGCACACGATTGAACTAATGCTTCAGTGATTTACATTATTACTCTATAATTATGATACTTGTTAACATTGAAAAATATATTTACCTTTTCCATCCTAGAATCAGGAATGGGTTCCATAAATTAAGTCTGGGTTAAAGGAAATGCTAACAAGAGAGGATGCTGGCAACAGAACCTGATGTACAAAGGAGATGCTACAGTAGATATGTAGAGCAGCATGGAGTTGCTACTGCATTATTGTTGTAGATCCTGAGTGGAAGTGGCAAAATGTACCTACGGCAACAAAGTGCCTGGAAAAGAAGAGAATGAACAATTATAATGTATGGAATCATAGATTCTTGAGCTGGCTTTAGTGTATTGCTGAAGTTGTTCCTATCATTGAAAACATACCTGATGTGTTTTGCATTTGTGTTTTGCCCGATCTGTGTTACATTGGCTAGCTCCCTAAAATGAAATGGTGACTGATAATGGTTGATTGTGTGAGTTTGACAAAATTTAAAGCAACATTACTTTCTGAAGAGCCAACATGAAATAGTCAGAAGGGCGGAACATGAAATAGTATACATGCACACGTGTACATATATACTTTCGCTATACCTCATTCAATATCTCTATGATTTTTGATGATACGCTGTTCTAAATTAAATGAAATATGGGGATGTTCAATCAACACTATGAACATTAAAGCTAAAAAAGGTAGGCTACTGCAATGCTGCAACAACGTCAAGCTGCTACAAAGTGGCTGCTGCAATATGCAGCAGCGCCCAAAAAAATAGCAGTAAGATTGCAGTTGTTTCCATTGTAACTTGCAAGTAAGACTGGGGGAGGACGGGTATAGGTGAGTACAGCCTGTTATACTTGGATAAAGAAGTAAACTAAAGTTAATATAAAATATACATGCATAAGCATCATGCGTATACAAATATACAATACAATACGCTGGCATGTGCAATCAACTGATCCATAATCAGATGGCCATATCTAGAGCAGGTTATTGTTTTTGTGAAAATAACATCTAATTTGTTAAATATACTTATATTGCTTTGTTACCGTATTTAAACTATTCGTTCATAACTTATGTTTCTGAAAATTTTCTTGCTGACCAATAATGAAATTCATATTTACTTAAGTACTCTATGGACCTATTCTTTTCATAATAAACAAAATAAAATATTTTGATTGCAACCAGAGTAATCCAACCATAATTTCAGTACCAGTATATAAAGTGAAACACGAAATAGTCAGAAGGGTGAAACATGAAATGTGCAACTCTTTGTTCATTCCAAATTAGATATAAATTCTCTGTTAACATTATTGGAAGAAGACCCGTTTAAAGAAGCAATTGACATGAGATGATTTTTGAACTGGAAAAATAGAATTTTAGTGATTTCACATAAATATCATATTACCAATATTGGTTAACTGTTTTTTGATTTATAATAAAGCTTAATTTAGATTTATAAAGTACTTATTTCATCTCTTGATTTGCATAGTACAAATACTTACAAAATTGCATTGAAAAGAAATACGAGATGCATATCCAAGTGATGATAAGGCTTTCATTTTTGTAAAACTTAGTTCTGAAATGTTAGTACACAACATATTCACTGTGTGTAAAATTTACACCATGTTGCTATATTTGATTGTGCATCATGTTTGTTGTTTTTATTAACCTTTTATACTGTATATTGAATATATGTCTTTGTAAGATCATTTGACTCTTTACCTTATAAATAAGTTATTCTAGATAAAAATGACGTCTATTAACCAATTTTAAGTAGAATTAAATTTCCTCATATTAGATATTATAAACCAATTTTAAGAGAGGTAGAGATCGACCAAGGTTGACATGGAAGGAAGTAGTAAAAAGGGACTTGAAGGATTGGAATATATTCGATGAGCTGGTAACGAATAGGAACGCGTGAAAGTTAGTGATCCACGTACCAGAACCATGAGCTATGAGTTTTATAAGTTTTAGATTATAGGACTAGGGAAAAAGAGCATAAGACATAGCGTGTGGAAGTTAGCGATTCACGTACCAGCACCATCATTACTATTTATATTATTATCATCATTTGGTTTTTTTCTTCATATATATGTATTTTTATCTTTATTTTTACTTTACTTAGTTACTGTTATTATTAATTTACTTATTTGACTTTATTTTATTATTGCTATTGTTATTGTTATAATCTTTAAATTAGCTTTGTCATTTAGTTTTGGGTTCCATCTCTAGCCGACCCCAACTTATTTGGGAATAATGGCTTTGTTGTTGTTGTTGTAGTTGAAACTCTCCGTCGTTGTCAGCAAACTAAATTTAAAAGGGAACCCATAAAGTCTGGAATTTGAAATAATGTCTTAAATAACAGTTTATAGGTTGGCTTAAACATGTTGATTACATATCAAGTATACGGTTTTAACTTCTTATTTTATGGATGGATGTTTTATACAATTTATTTATGCATAAGAGGATTGATATTCTCAATACAGTTATTATTTAACATGAAAGCTACATGAGCAATATGTTATATCGTTTGACATTTTTGGTATATGCCAACATGATACAGTTAATTCAAGATTCATGTTTACTGTCCTTCAATAAAATTCGTTCTACTTTTTACATTATACTGTCTCCACATTCCATTGTAATATTTCACAAATTACATAGATTTTATCAAAAGCACACTATTTACTTGCCTGAATATGAAAATGTGCTAATAATATGTTTAGAAACTCAATGGCCAGCTGCAGCCAAAGTATCTAGATTTATTTCATCGCATTGACTAAATAAAATTATTAGTTTGAATTTCCAACTTCGCAATGGCCATTTATACTTTATCCACATAAGCATTTTCTACCTAAAGGTGATAAAGTAGTACTGCTGTTGTACATCGAGTTTACATTGTATGTACACGTACCAAGTATTACTAGTTAATTCGAGTAGCAAATACAAACAGCAGTCAAATAATTACTGCAATAATTGTAATATCAGAATATCATTAATCAAACAATGGTACTAAGTAACTGATCAAATGTAAATTCATACCATTCGATTTTGCATGAAGTCGAAGCACGTGGAGGAGAAGAAGATATTCGGAAGTGTCGGCAATAGCTTGAATCACTGCTCGAAATAACTTGAATCATCGCTCGAAATTGAAATTGAAATCAAAGTCGAAACTGTCGGCTGGCTTGGGGACGAGAGGAAACTGATGATTATCGGCAGATGGAGAACTTGAGATTATCGGTAGATGGAGAAATCGAAAGGTAGGATGATTATCGGCAGATCGGCGGGAGGAAATCAAAAAAAAAAAATTGTGAATTTAGGCGATTAGGTCCGAGTGAACAAAAGGAGGCAGTTGATGAAGGCCCAGGGTGTGGTGAATGGCGATTATAGATTTAGGCTAATTGTATTTTCATCCTCTTTCCTCCTTTGGAATCCCACTAGTTTACAAATAATCAACCCATCCCACATTTTCTCTTTCGTCCCCCAATTATTTCTAGAAATGTCCTCATATTTTTTAAACCGCGTTCAGCTTTGACGTTGTTATTCACAAACCACGCTCGGTCCGAACTAGGTTGTTACACAAACCTCACTCGACCCGAACTAGGTTGTTACACGAACCTTACTGGTTGGTACTAAAAATCTAATGGCTGAAAATAATCAATGGTTTTATGATTATTCAATTTAGTTTAAAATTATTTAAATTTTAGGAGTTAAGTATAATCTGAAAATAAAAATGGATATTTAATTTCATAGTGGACAGATATTTTTTGGATACGGATAGTGTCATATTCGTATTAATTATCAAATATTTTTAAATTTATTTCAGAAAATTTTAAAATTTAACTTTTTTCAAAATATTAAATATAATTATTAATTATCAAATACTAAATGATAAATATCACTTCTTAATTGTTAAATTCTAAGTATCAATTAATTATCACATATTACATCTTAATTATTAAATACTAATTATTATGTGTCTATTAGTAATTATCAATTATCAGAAATAATTATTAATTATCAATTATCAAATATAGTATTAAATAGTAAATTAAATATTATCATTAACTATTAAATATTAAACTATAATAAATAAATAAAATGTTAAATATTAAACATTAGTAATTGAATATTAATTATTAAGCACTAATTATTAATTAATAGTATTATTTAATATTAATTATTAATTATATAATATTATTTACTAATTATTAATTGATATATCAACATTTAGGGGAAAAGTTTACAAAAACAATTAGTTGACATTGGTTTTTGCAATTTACTAATTACAAATCATTAATTATTAAAAATGATTAATTATTAACTATTTATTATTAAATAGTTCTAATTATTTACTAGTTCAAAATTTTAATTTTTTTTAAATAAAATTATTAATTATAATTATAAAATATTAAATGCTAAATGCTACTTCTCAATAATTAATATTTCGTATTAATTATTAATTAAAATGTTTTTCTTAATTATTGCTTATTTATTAATTATTAATTTTTTAATAGTTATTATTAGTTAATAATTATTTAAAATTAAATATTAAGTATTAAGTATCGCTTCATAAGTATTCAATTTTATTATTAATTATTAACCTTAATCATTATATAATTGTTAATAATTAATTATTTAGTAGTAATTATTAATTATTAAAAATTAATTATTAAATATTAAATATTACTTATTAATTATTAAATATTACTTATTAATTTATATTAAATGTTAAAATTAATATTAAATATTGATTATTAATTATTAATTATTTAATATTAATTATTTAATATTAAAAAAATTAATATTAATTATTTAATATTAAAAAATTAATATTAAATATTGATTATTAATTATTAATTATTTAATATTAATTATTAATTTATTTATTAATTACTAATTAATAAATATTAACAATTTACTAATATTAATAATCAACTATAATAAATAATATTATTTGCTTCGATTGTAAGGACAACTAAAGCAAATAACACTATTTGGTTTGGTGCATTTGCTTCGGTTTCTAAGGAACCGATGCAAATAACACTATTTGCTTCGGTTGTATTTACTTTGATACATTTGCTTCGGTTGTGAGCACAACCAAAGCAAATAACACTATTTCCTTTGGTGCATTTGCTTCGATTGTTAACATAACTGAAGAAAATTATACTATTTGCTTCAATTGGGAGCATAACCAAAGCAAATGAGGCAAGACAAAAGGCATATTTTGTACTAGTGAATGGAACCACATTCAAGTACACAACACACCCATACTCTATTCAATAGGCTGCGTATCGCTCCTTGAACTGGTGGAACTGCATTCTTGACAGCGATACACATACACAACTAGAAAAGTGCTTCTTACTTTCCGGATAAGATGTATTGACTTTGGAACCGTCAGATCGCTAGAAAAATCGATTCCTACTGTCACATACCGAAATTTTCGACTTTCGAAAATTCGACATCGATACTCACTTTATCGACTGCCGAGAAATCGAGTGCCGGAAACTCCAATAGTGAGGGTTTTAAATAGAAGAAAAGAGTAGAAGAAGAAGAAAGAAGAAGAAAAACAAAGAAGAGAATAGAGAAGAAGAACAGAACACACAGAACAGAAACAGAACAATATCAGAATCTCACATATCGCAGCGGAACAATATATAATAGATAAATGAATAATCTTTAAACAAAGAACTAAATCATTTTATACATACATCAATCATAAGAGTCAATATACAACTCAGTACAACAATGGACAGTTATATAACTTGTCCTTATACAGAATACACAGCGGAATAAATACTATCAGATACAAATACTACGTCTCGTCCTCCAGCTTATCTCCAAAGCTCCAGAATATCCTGATAATCTAACTCTAGACTGCCCGTGTGGAAATTGGTGGGCACCCAGAGTTTAGAAGGGAAACAATAAACTCCGAGTCAGTCATGGTGACTGGTGTGAGATCGTAAAACAGTTATTTTTCTTTAAAATAAACAACAGAAAAAAAAAATTTAAAGTCAATTCGCAATGCTTTTGGAAAATGAAACTACCATAAGACCTCCCACCACACACACAATGCAAACGCAGACTTGGAGGAGATTTCTTCTTATGATAGTCAAAGATGCTTACTACGCAAAAAAATCAAATTCTTTTTGATATTATTATTAGTGCATAGTGGAAAACATTTTCGAAAGTAGAATATAAATCTTAGCCAGCATAGGTACCATTATATTATGCCTACTATAGCTGCCTCCTGAGGAGACAGGTTATACAATTGAAATCGTAAAGGCTCGTATTGTTTCTTTGGATTTCCAACAAATGGTCAGGCTAAGGAACTTCCTATCCACGATGGGTACGTCCCTGGAATAGACGACCCGAGAACCTAACCGGATCTCTGCCAACACAAGGCCGGGTTACCTCTGCAAAAATAGGTAACTACTGACACGCGTATGCCATCCCCCGATCGTCACCGATCTTCCCGAGGATCCCCGATTCGCAACAAACCACATAGATAATAATAATGCAGTAACCACAGAGGTTAAGTATCTGGGCTCCATACCATGATACCACCTTTATCCAGAAGGAATGACATACACTAAGGGGCGCTACTCCCTAGAACCTTGCCGCATTCTTCCTGTTTCGACCATTTCCGGGGTGTGAGGCTCGACGAAGTCTCGTCCACAAAGCTACGCTTTCTCAAAAAGCCCTGCTTCGGGTCAAACAAAATGATCAACCTATGATCACAAAGATATAAGATCAAACAAATGATCATATCACAAATGATCAAACACTGATCATTTCACAGCAACACTCAGTATGCCACGTTACCAAATTGGGATATATCGCTGATAAATTTCAACTACATAACCTCTGAGCTCGTACGTCTCAGAGAAGGGTGTTAAGCTAAGAGAATAAATTCTCCGCCACCAACAGAAATGTATTTGAAAAAAATCAGCTTTATATCTCAAATTGTAACGTCAGACACACAATCCATACAAGTCTGTTCCGGGATCGAACAGAACCGAAGGCACTTCTCACGAAGCCCTTGCATATCCGGATAAATTTCTAATCACGTCCGGACTTCCCGTCACTAAGGGTGATAAAACCTCTAAACCGGAGATCAGCCGATGTAGAGTAACTCGACGGTAATCCTTTCGTTTTCAAAAATATCCGGTCTTCAACACCGGTCTTCAAATGCAATTCATAACGACGTATCACATATTCGGAATGGGTTATACGACCCCATGGTCCTTTCCCGGCTAACCCGAATAGTGAGCGTTTATTTCAAAAATAAGTGTGGCATTCAAATTCATACAATCACAACGAATACCTATCTAAAGGTAATTATTGATAGTCGGTTATTTAACTATCAATAAAGATGCGCAACATCATCAGATTCCAAATAATTTTCCAAATTATTTCATCTTCAAAAATATCTTCATTAGATATAAAATTTCCACACTTAACCGTTTGAAAACAAATTTCAAATATTCACTTTTCAATTTATCTTTGAAGATAAAATCTCAAAAACAGTTCATTTCATATTGGAAAAGCAATTCCATACTTATTTAATAATAAGTATTTCACAAATCATTTATTTTCAACATTTGAAAATATTCGATATACTTAAATCAATATTAAGTATATGTTCATTCTTTAAGGAAATCATTCTCTTTAAACACATTTATTTGAGTCAAAACGAATGTTACGTAAAACATCGTTACGACGACTCA
The DNA here is from genome assembly GCA_030737815.1 of Allium fistulosum. Taxonomy (NCBI): domain Eukaryota; kingdom Viridiplantae; phylum Streptophyta; class Magnoliopsida; order Asparagales; family Amaryllidaceae; genus Allium; species Allium fistulosum. The sequence goes on along the minus strand of CM060904.1, from coordinate 280,989,920 downwards.
AAATCACTAGTATAGGGATTCGGATTTTAATAGATATATATAAATCCCAATACTACATCAAAACATTTCCTTTCGGAAATCATTTACTATAACAACAGTGTTATAGTCCATCATTTCCTTATTTTTCGAAAACGTCTATTTCAACAATAAATGTTGAAATCTATGATTTCGATAATTCACACGTTTTAAAACATCTTTTAAAACAATTTCTTCATTTTATAATATCGCTTTCCCAAAACATATCCATTTTATTTAATAATATATTCACTGTCCAAAATCGTGAATATACTTCAATAACCAAATTTCAATCTTTTTCTCACATTTATTCCAAGAATTATCCACTATCCAAAATCGTGGATAAAATTTCCTTAATAACCTTCTATATTAAATTCATCAAATTTGATTGATTGATTTCCGAATTTATAAAACAACGTTTATAAATTCTATTTCTATTTTCTAACGACTTCAATTTAATAAATCTTCTTTATTAATAATTCGATCAATATTCCATTTAAAGGCAAAAAATCCAATTTATAAGTAAATCTCTTATAAATCTTTTATTCTACAGTTTCATCCATTTTATAATTTCATAATTTATGAATCTATAAATTCCATATCCTCACAATTTATAATTCTATAAATTTCATCTTTAACACTTATCATCTCGTTTCAAAATTCCAATATTTTAAATTTATAAATATCAACTTTTTAAATCTTTTAAATAAACTGTTCACAAAAATCCGAAAATCTCAGTTCAAACCATTTTATAAATTGCTTAAACTATTTATTTCAAAAATCACCTTACGGTCATAATTCACAAAAATCTTAACTTTTATAACTTCAAAATTTTAGACGTTTATTTATTTGAAATAAATCAATTCAAAAATTCAATAAAACGTCTACTTTCAAAAATCACTTTAAAAATCCTTTTAGAGTAAAAGTCGTTATCTTTAAAACTTGAATCCGATGATGCAACAACACCAATTAGTCAATCACAACAACAAACATCATATATCAACATATGATAACAGAATATACATCAATTCTGTAATTAAATAACTACTGGTGAGGAATCCAGTTGGATCCCTCCAACCTATTTCCCTGCATCCAAAGACGTTAGCACAATACCAATTCCGCTCCAGTACGGAATTATCGCGGTATATGGGTTTTATAAGAATCCGCTTACTAACGGCGCAATAGGGTCTCATCCGCTATACGAGGCGGGAAATCATCAATCCAATATATACATATGCCAATATGTATATATTGCTATATATATATAGATTATCCTATTATATCTAATATCACATCAACATAGCAATCATATCAAACAATAAATAACTGAAAATTCCACTTCAATTTTGAGTGAGAAAAATCTCACCTTAGCTTTAAAATTGCCATCCATTTTCCAATCCAGACTGTTTTCTTCCTAATTTTGACCTTGCATAAATAATTTTATAAAGTTCATTAATATTCGAAATAAATCGAATAATCGATTACCGTTAAATATATTTTCTTAACCAAAAATTTTATTTTAACAAATTTTCCTTTTATAAATAAAAATCTTTCAGTAACTAAAATAATTAATCAAATAAATTACCCTAATACCTTATTTTAAAATAACAAGCAGATCTAAGATGGGTATTTATTTTTATTCTCTCAAAACTTCATATATACTTATATTTATTTTTTTACAGAAACTCTAACTATATATTTCCTGTAAAATCGAAATGATAATTTCTTTACTGTGACTATTATTTTCTTTTCTGTCATTTTTTTTTCTTTTTAACTGTATATAGAATTCAACCAAAAATTAAAATAAATTAAAATTATGTATACCTCACTGCTAATCGCCTACTGCCCAGGCACGCCGCTGCCATTGTCGCCATCGCGAGCACGTGACTTCGACTGCCCATCATCGCGACACACCACCCACAATTGTAGTGCCGCCATCTCCCACGACGAACTCCACATCGCGACATCAACTCTAGACGCTCCTCCCCATCGCGAGTCTTCCTGCCCTAGTTTCGACGAACCCATTTACTTCTTCTCGACTTCCAGCCTGCCGAGTGTCTTTCCAGTCGCGAGTTCGAGATTCCCATGTCGTCGAGCACGCGAAACCCCACCATTGAGCTACCAGTCGAGTCCCTTTCAGTCGCGACTCGAAATCAATCGCCGCCACGACCTGCTCCTCCTCCTTGCGTTCGCTATCGCCCTGTTGATGCCCACTCGTCGACACTTGAACGCCGTTGTCATCATGCCCAACCTCTGCCTCGTGCTTGCGACCACAAACCCAGCCCTATCCCAGATCTGAACGCGAACAAGAAAAGGAGGCTTCGATTGTTTTTTTTGTTTTTTTTGGAACGAGAGTTGATTTACAGAGAGGGAGGCAATTCGATTTCTGGGATTGAGGAAGGCGAGATAACGATTTCGAACAACATACGAGATGGGAAGAATTTGAAAGTCGCGATTTCTTTTGATCTGAGCGAAAATGGTATTCGCGGCCATTAATTTGGTTTGAAAGAAAAAAACTTTCGTTCGATTTTCTTTGTTTCTGAACGAGATTGCGTACTTAAAATTCGAAGGGAATGGGTTGCACGATCCTTTCTTCGTGATTCCCTGCGCGATGGTAGGCGTGAGTTAAGGGAAGAACGTGTTGTTTTGTTGACCAATTTAAAATTTTAAATTTAGATTGAATCCGTTTAAATTTCAATGCGTCTATCTATCGTGTGCACACATAACAACTCTGAAAAATGCGAAATTGGAAATCCGGTAATAATTCAATATTACGGACCCAATGGAACTGGTTTCGTCGAATTCCGAGACTGTTTGAAAAATGACTATTTTTAAATATCGGTTCAAACAATTAAATTTCAAAACTGATCAAATCAATTCGAAATTGGATTCTGAAGCCTTCTGTTATCTTCAGAATTATCAATACGAATTTTAAAAGCCTTTGAAATATTTTTCTTCAGCTTAAAATTGAAGATTCGAATTTTTATTCAACTATCAACAGATTAAATTCTATAATTTAATCGCCGATTTAAAGTCATATTCGGGATTCAAATTAAATCGTCGTTCAAATATTTAAAATTAATTAAATATTCTCAATTTAATTTGTTCAAAATTCTGGGTCGTTGCACCTACTCTCTATATACCAACGTTGCCCCGGCAATGCTGGAAAACCATTTTGTACCTAGGTTATCGACGTTATTCTGGTAACATCAACAGTTTGTTAGAATCTCCTAAGCATCAGCATTGCTCCGGCGACGTCGGGAAATTTATCTGTTGACCGATTAGTAGAAATCAATCCCTGCTTTCCAAGAGACGGGTGCTGCTCCAACAGTGCCACGAAGATTCCAAACCACAAGATCGATGGTAAAATCTGATCTCTATCCTTCAAGTATTGGTATCGCCCCGGCAACGTTAGTAAATCTCAAATCACCAAGCTAGTTGGAAATCAGCACATACCACATAAAACATGACATCGCTCAAAGATAAGCAACATCGTAGGAAAACCCAAGGGATTGAGCTGTTCGTGGGTTCCCAGAGATAGAAATTGACACACGGACGGGACCTCAATACCAGACTTGGAGAAACTCAACCACGATCGAAGTGCAAAATGCTTGAAATCAAGCATCCAAACCACAAATTCCCGAAGATAGGAGCTATCGTACAATTTGAACTGGGGGCAACCAGAGAGTCGCCTAAAGTACTCGATCTCTTATCAAGTGTTGAGGTCGAGCGTTCGAAGTAACCGGCCCTATGGATAGGGGGCGCACACACTAACACTTGGTCAAAATAAAACAAATCACACCACATTTCTGTTATGCTGAACAGTTGGAAACCATAATAGAAGTAAGCAAATTAGTATATAAAATCGCTATAAATTTCGCTATTTACAAGCATAGAGTTGCGATAAATAAACAAGTACAATACTCACACTATTTACACACATAGAGTTGTAGTAAAAACACACATCACATAGTACAACGGTATATAATATGGAAATTGTAAGACATGCAATCGTATTATGTACACACATAGTGGTATGTAAACAGGCACGGTAAGAAATGTATAGGGAAAGTACACGGGAAAGATTACAACAGAAACGCTAATCTTTCCATTACCAATATCATTCTTTGTACAATTCAAACAACAGGGGCCGTACCTGCACAATATCGGTCTGTTTGGACACAACAAAAGCAAAAATATAAACTTATTGACACAACAGTAAAGGAAAGAAATACTAAGTATAGACTTTGTACTTGTACAGACTCAAACAACACAAAAGACACATACCAAAATGACCACAAGTAACCCACTCCACCAGCGCTCGAGTGCACAATCACTTCTTCTCTCCATTACTACCTTTGCCCGGGCGGATTGGGAACTTCTACCTACTATCCTTATCAGTCCCTTCCTCTATAACGAGGCCAGACTCATCAAATCCTCCGATAGTTGCGCTTTCCTCCTTTGGCATCCATAGCTTGATAATGGTCGGAGTCTTGCGTTTCATCTCCTTCTTTTCCTTCTTCAACTGAAACCCTTTTCTTTTCCTCTTCCATCCTCTTCGCCATCATTGTCTTGTCCATTGGTCCACTCACCAGTGACTATTACCTCTTCGTCCACAGATATGGAGACATCTTCCAGATGATGTAGTGCTTCTTTCTGCTCAGAATCGGGTCCAGGCCTAGGCCTGGAGAAAGGAATCGTGCCACATGCAACTTCAGAGACAGTAGTGGAAGTAGTGAAAAGAGCGATCGTTCCTAAGCTCTTAGTAGCTAGGGGCAGTGAAGGAAGAGTTGGTTGATCTACAATTTGGGAAACATAGTTGTATAGTTTTGTAAAATATTCTGGAGTGAATCGAAGTGCCTGGAACATTGGAGAGGTGAGGAAAATACTTGACCTAGGAGTTTGAGTTTGGTGACAAACTACAACTTCGAACTTTCCTCTGCCATTCCCCATCTCAGAGCGTCACGCGATAGCTGGAGAATGGCATGGCTCACCTAAGGCTTCAGAAGATAGATGAACATGAGCAGCTCCAGAAACAGTAGTTATGGATACTGGAACGGTTACCGTTTGCTTTTAGGAAGTAGGAACAAATGTTTCACCTTGACCCAAAGAGCTTGGGCTAGCAAGAGTCTTGGCAGCAGCATTAGCGGCATCCTTCTCTCTCTCTTCTCGAAGAATCTTTCAACCAACGGCCAGAAAGTCTATATCTTTGGAGCTAAGGTAGGCAGTCATTAATTCCTCCCTGGAGCCCATATTTCAGGCCTTCTCCGATCTTACCAGCACTTCCTCTCAGACCATGATGAGAGTTCGAGGATAATCATCGCCAAGCCATTTCAGGCTGTCCCTGTTCATCACACTACAAGTGTAGAGGTGAAGCACGCTGGCGTCCATTTGGCCTATCGCCTCATCATATCTATTTGAAAGCTCCAAACGTGTGGCCAGATGGTCAATCACTTCCACTAGTTTGCCACCTATAGCTTATTCTTTCTCCTTAACCAACCATGTGTTCTCCTCGTGGAGCTGGGTAAGTTTGGCAGCCTGTTCGGTGATGTGGCAGCTTGACTAGCAATGGTTTGATCCTTGGATTTGACAGTGTTCTCCGCAATGGTAATCTGCTCTGTCAGTTTATCGGATTCTCTATAAGCACCCTTGAGTTGATCTTTAATCACAATAAGCGCTCTTCTATGAGCCTGATTCACCTCAGTCAATAACTTATCGCTGGCAGCCTTTACCTTTAAGGTTGCATCCCTCTCAACTTTTAGTTTGGAAATTTCAGTATCACAATCCTTGATTGCTTTAGCATAGTCTTCATTTTCAACCTCGAATGAGATAATTTCTTGATAATTGTTACCATTCATGTGTGAAAGGTCCTTCATGAGATGTCGTCAATCAAACCTAGCTTCTAAGTCCTTGCGAATTGTCTCAAGATTGCGTAAGGAAGTGGTTCTGTATGTGGGTTTGATATTCTTGTCGAACTTAACACCCTTTAAGGATAAATATGGGTAGGCAGCCTGGAGCATGGGTGGACCAAGCAGGGGTACAAACTTCTCCTTTTGGCTAGAAGAACCGGGAGTGGCTACAGTAGTTATGGCTAGGGATGAAGGGACTTCCAGTAGTTCGGCTGTCTGAGCTTCGGTGCAAAGGGGAGAAATGGATAATGAAGCCTCGTGGCATTCACGATAGTCTCTGTAGTGCTTGTGTACAGCGCCGGGAGCACTACTCTCATCATCCCTTTTCCTTTATCTCCCTTCTCGCGCTCTCTGGCAAGCCTCCTCCTCCTTTCTCCTCTCCTCTCCTTGTCCATTTTTGGATAAGGGTGACGGGAAGGATGCGAAGTTTAATCCTTGTATGAGCCAAATTTCTTACGAATTTGGTGGTACAGTCCATAACCCATGGAACCTGAAACAAAGGGAAAGTGAAGTTAACACTTTGGATAGGAAAGTTGATTCAATGCATAAATGTATGTCCATGTCCCTAAAGTGAAGTGTGTAGTGTCGATGTGATAGAGTTTGGGGTATGCTCTAGGGTCAATTATGTAATTTGTTGCATATATCTAACTCATTGACTAATATTATTCGAAATAAAGGTGTTTCCTTTCTATTATATACTTGACATAATGTAGTTATATTAATTAATTAATTAAAAGTATATTTAATAGAAAATACATAAATGGTATGTTTTGTGATAGTAGTTACAAAGTGTTGTAACCGTGAGTACTTTATCACGATAAAAATAAATATACCATTTTAAATGTTCCTAGTCAAGATGCATCGAGACTGGATATCGATGTATCCATTGAGACTAGAGTACGTAACGCTCTCTAAATGTTGGGCGGTGTATTACTCATGACTACTGGGGGCACCTAAGGGTTATGTACTAATAGTTATTGGATAAATATGGAACAACTCATTCGATAGTTTTCTGTCGGTTAATATAACTAAGGTCAAATAGAAAATATCGATGTGAATAATTTACACAGTTCTTTCGACTTGAGAATACTGTGAATCTTCAATATAAAAGCTCCACTTTGATTATAGTCAAATCATGGCACGGCGTCTATCGAGTGACTATAGTTGGGTCGAGTGGAAGTATTTGAAGTGAAGCACTATTCAAGGGAGGATTCGTCTCCTCGTTTATATTTAATATCACGGTCAACTCAAGTCAACCCAAAGTCAAAATCTCCGGCCAGAGTAGTTTGGTTAATAATTATCATTATTATTGAACCAAGAACTTTGTGTTTGGACTATAGAGTTGAATGTGAATGATGTTGGAATTTTTGACCATTACCAAATTCAATAATTCCAAAATGATATGGTTTTGACGAAGATAATTGGTGTAAATAATTGTCACAACTGGGTAACGCTTATTAAATTAAAATATGATTTTTTCAAAAATGAGTAAGTGATAAATTTGGAAATATCACACCACCTGCTAAGTGAAGTGTGAATGTTAACATTCGAATAGTTCGACGTTAATTGCGGACTGAATTTACACACAAGAGTCACACAACTGAGTCGATGAATTCTCTTAAGACCGAATGATTTAATTAGTTTAGAATTGTTATATATTGATTAAATTAATTAATATTTATAAAATATTAATTATAAAATTTTGATATGATTTGAGAAATAAATTTGTTGCATGTATTTATAAAAAGTTATAAACATGTTGATCGATATGAGATATCGACAACAAATTTAGTTGAATGTAATTATGTATATTTAAATTGGGTTAAATGGGTTCACAACCCATAAGTTTTAGAGGTGAAAGTCATTGGTTTTGATAGAGGAAGGGGCAGCTACTATGCATGAGATTATGGTTTTGATATGCGTGGTTAAGATCATTATTTGCTCTCTTATCCTACCTATATACAAGCTACTCTCGAAACCCTAGTCAAAGGCTAATTCATTTTTGAGCCGCTGCTTTCTTCTTCTTCCTCATTTTAAATACAGCAACTCTCCTCTGAAATCATTCCAAAAATTCTCAAATCCAATTTAAATTTAAAAACATACTAATTTGTAGTAGAAGGCCTCCAATCCTAAATTACCAACCTGATGGATTTGGAATTGTTCTTAGAAGAGAGTTCATTGTTCAACATGGACTGAAAGGCTTCATTAGGAGGTGAACTTTTATTCATTATTATTGTTTTGATTTTAATTTATCATATGAATGTTGATTTACATCCAAATCACTTGTTTTTATTTAGATCTGTTTATTGTTTAGATTAGGTGAGATTTTTATGGGTACATGTGTTTGTTACAATTGGATTGGTCATGTGATTGTTGTAGTATTTTATTTATTAATTTATTGTTGGATTTTTTTCTAAAAAAATTAATTTTGATTTATATTAATATATATAAATAGATCTAGATTAAATGTATGTAGATTTGCAAATTGTCTATTTGTATAATTGTATATATATTTATATCTTGTATGTATTTAATCTAAAAAAATTCTTATAATTTTTTATACCTATTGTGAATCACAAAATATAAAATTATTTATTAAATATGTATATACATATTTTATTATTATTTAATGATTTTTTGAATTGTTTATTATGTATAAAATAACTAATGGTTCAAAAATTTAATTTTTAATTTTTTATATTTTTCGCACCACATAATATGCTTACTGTAAAATGTTAAGATTTTTTTGAACTTAATTTATTATTTTTTAAAATTAATTTACTTTCGGTCTACAATCAATTATTTAATTAGAAATATAAATTCAATTTGTAAAATACTATAAATTTTTCAAAAGCATTAGATGTTTCACGGGTACCTTTAGAAAAATTTCAAATTTTAAAACCTAATTTATCATTTTTTATAATTAATTTATTCTCAGACTGTAGTTAATTATTTAACTAAAAATATAATTTTAGTCGAGAAAATTCTAGAAAATTTTATTAAGCGTAACATATGTCTCTTATACCTTTAGAAAAAGTTTTAGAATTTTCTAACCTGATTTCATATTTTTAAGAATTAATTTTTTAAGGACTATTATCAACTATTTAATAATAAATATTATTTTAATTAAAAAAATCCATAAATTAATATTAAGTCCTATATATGTTTCCAAATTTTCTAAAATTATAAAACTTGTATTTTTATTATGTGATTACTTTACATTAATTTATTATGGGAGAAACTATTTTATCAATAATTTATAATATATATATATATATTCATACACATATACTAATATCATGTTTTGACATATTATACAAGCACATATTTGAACAAATTACACTGCACAACAAATGAGGTAATGTGTCCATTGCAATGTAAATTCTAGCATCTATATACGTACGCATTATATCCTTCACGGATTATGATGTTACATATGCGCACGCACACACATATGTGTGTGTGTGTGTATGTATGGTTCATAGTATTTATACTTATATAAATAAATAAAACAAATTTAAATTAAATAAATCTCAAACTATAATTTGTACTTTGGAATACATATATATGGACATAGTAATAAATCTTGCCATGAATAAATTATTAATGATTGACATTTAATGTATCAATCAATTCAAATTAAAGAGAGAAAATGAAAGGTTTCTCTCTCCATTTAATGCAATTAATAATCTCAAATATATATTGTTTTAGGGAAAGAAATGAAAGGTTTCATTCCCTATACATTAACTAAAGTGGAAATTGGTGTGAAGGGCCTAGTTATACGGCCCAATTTTTTCTAGGACACGGGTTTGAAATTAATTTTTTCCAGGACAAATATCGCATGCATCTTCATCTTCTCAAACCAATCGTATCTTCTGAAATCTACTGCTCAGGGAAATTAGGCCGTCTTTTCTTGTGCAATCAAAGCGCTCGTTCCATTTTTTGAAAAATATTAGGCGTTAGTTTCTTCTGGATCAAATTCGACTTTAATTGTGGGAAATCGTGAGGCGATTTTCTTCATTTGGATAGGCTAATCGATTTTCTCTATTGGATTGCTTGTTCTTTGGTGAGTCTCGATTTTATTTGGTGGTTTTCATTGTCAATTCGATGTTTTCTGATGCTCATGATGTTTTTCTATTTTTCTTATCAGGGGAGGCGGTTTTGATCTATTGGAGGAAGGTTTTGTTTGATGTAGTTGGAATAATGGCCTCTGAATGGTATTCTTTTATTCTGATAACACAAGAATTGTGTATTTAGCCTGGTTGCATCATTCACTTTAGGTTATGATTTTAGTATTTAGGGTATCACTTCAGATTTGGTTTGAGCAATCAAAGTATTTATTTTTGTCAGTCCATTATGTTTGTACTCATTTTTTGTATGAAATTGGATCTGAAATAATATTAGTTGAAGTTGTTTATTCTTTAGTTCTTGTTGATTTGTGATCTTTAAAAGATAAATTGTTTTATCGTTTTTCGAAAAGTGGGATAGAAAATGATTTGTTATGTAGTATTTTTTGCTATTAGTTTCTAATTCAGATCAATTTCACATACTTATTTTTTTGTTTACATTTTTTTTGCAGGTGTGATTCATCTGTTATAGTTGTGTTTGATTTCAATAACAATTGTTTTAGTGCTCGTTTTGGATTGGATTCTTCTATTTCTTCTGTTAGGAACAGGATTTGCGAGGAGTGGATTAATTTTAGTCCATTATTCTTTAATATTTTTTATATTCGAGAATCAAAGACTACCTTTGTTGAAACAGATAGTGATCTTCAAGCTTTATTGTGTTTGTCTTGGTTTAAAATGGAAGAATTTTTGGTATTTTTTCTACGGTTGAAGATTGATTCAACGGATAATTTTGTTGTTGAAAGTAGCAAGTCTGGTTCAGTAGTTGGTGGTGAGTCAAGTAATAATATGTTAGGTTATGATGATGATTTAGATTTTGGTTTTACTCAACAAAAGGATTTACATGAGTTGTTGAAGAAGAATTCAAATATGGAATTTTTTACTGGGGTTGGTCAACAGTTTGATTCTGCTATTGGATTTCGTAGAACGGTTAGTGCTTATTGTTTGAAGAATGGGTTTAAAGTCCAATATATTAAGAATTGTAAAGAACAATTGACAATTCGATGTGCTATAGATAGTTGTCCTTTTAGGATTCATGCTTCTTGCAAACTGAAGCAATTGGACCAACTGTTTGTTAAAAACATTCAGCTGATTCATACTTGTGGTGGTGGATTTCGTTCACTTGGTAGTCCAACTATTAATAGTGATCTTGTGAAAAGTCTAATCTTCAATCAAATTCGTGATGAGCCAAAAAGAAAAACCAAGGATATCATTAAAAGTTTTAGAAGATATTATGATGTGGAGCTGAGCTATTATTTTGCTTATAAGGGTAAGAAATTGGCTATGAATGATATTTACGGTGATGAAAATAAATCTTACAATGAATTAGTTTGGTATTTGAAGGCATTGGAAAGAAATAACCCGAATAGATATTCAAGTATGGATGTGGATTCTGACACTAATCAATTTGAGAGAGTTTGTATGTTATGAGGCATGTATATTTGGATTCAGCTATTGTCGTCCTATGGTGTTTTTAGATGCTACCTTTTTGAAAGGGCAAAGTGGTATTTTGATGGCTGCCACTGCAAAAAATGGGAATCAAGGTACTGATTTTGATCTTTTTTTGGCTGTTGTATTTACTTTGTATTGTGTGCATTAGTTCCTTGTTATAAATTTATGTAACATAGTATTGTTTCTTTAAGTGATTGTTCTAGTGAATTTTGTTATGTACATACTACATTTTGGTTAAGTGATTAGTCTATTGTTATATAGTACTGATTCAAATATAGTGCATTTGGTTGTTTCAAATGTAGTAATATCCAGTTCAATTCATTATAGTTTCTTTTGCGTTAGGGATTAGCATGTGAAATTATTGCAGAAATGAATTTATGTAAATTTAATCCAGAACAAACACTGTAAAAGATTTAATATTATTTAATTTGATGTACAAAATGTTACTGTATACAGGAGTTAAAAAAGATAAATGCATTTATCTTTTAAGATAAAGAAATAAATAACATATTAAGTCGTACTTATATATCATAGTTACTACTACATGTTAAACATATTTATCATTTTTCTCATTATTTGAAATTCTTACATAACATATACAAATGATTTAAACAGCACATAGAAAAGATAATAGCATATATCTTTTAGAAGTTCGAAATAAGTCTTTGTATTGTATGCATGAATTAAGTATCATATCTTTGCAATTTCTACCCTTCGTGCATAGACTACACATTCAAGTAGCAAAATTTAAAAAAAAAGAAAAAAAAGGATGAATTGCCTCTAGCAAATTTATTTTTCCTTTTTTATTTGGGCCAAGGGCATAGTGTTCATGTGATTGTTTAATTAGATAATACTGTTTCAAACATAGTGCATTTTGTAGTTTCAAATGTACATTAATAAACAGTGAACTAATTTTTTTTTGTTTTTTTTCCAGGTTTTTTCCCATTAGCAATGGCTCTTGTTCCCAAAGAAAATGAAGAGTGTTGGAGTTGGTTTTTGAAACACCTAAAGAATGCTCTTAGTTGTGATAGAATCTTTTTTAAGTGATAGACACTGGGGTTTATTGTTAAGTATTCCAAAAAAAATTCCAAATAGTCATCATTCTTATTGTTTGCATCATATGCAAAATAATATTGCTAGCATTGTGAAAAGTGGAAGGGGTGTTTGGGTAGCTCATTTACTTGAGCGTTGTGCTATAGCTTCTAATCATTATGAGTTTGAAAAAGCCATGTCCAAGTACAAAGAAATTGGAGGTGCCAAAGCTATAAAGTACTTGAATGATAAACCATATGATCATTAGGCCGATTTGTTTTTTCCGGGGAAGCGATATGGTGAAAATAAGTCCAATGTAGCTGAGAGTTTTAATTCTTGGATTTTGGATGAAAGAAGTTTGCCTGTTACTGCTTGTCTTGATGGAATTAGGGTAAAACTTATGATGCAAATGTCTAATCGTAGAGAAGAGGCATTAAAGTGGACTAGTGTGCTATGTCTGAAAATGGAAGCTCGTTTGTTAAAATTGAAGGAAGAAGGATTTGGGTGGAGTGTTTCTAAATCATCTAGGTATGTATTTATATTTTTTACATGATGTTCACAGTTTCTTAAAAATGATAAATGCATTTATCTTTTTTCAACCTGCTATGTAGCCTGTGTTATGATTTCATTTTATTGGTGTTGCTTGCTACATACTTTCTCACTGTCTGCATTGGGGCTTATGATAATATGAATAATGTAAGGACCAAGTAATATAAAGCAAGTATCATTGTGGTGTTTTATTTTTGAGATATTGTTGTGGTAAAAAATAATGTTGTGCATAGGAGTATGATGCATTAGTGTGTCTGCTTAGGGTTTATTCAGATGCATGAGTGTTTTATTTTTGATAGTATTTATGGTTTTTGGTATAACTGAAAGCTTTGACAAGATATTTTCAAGTTTATAAATTTAAACCTAAACAGTAAATATATAATGGAAATATTGAGCAATGCTCACATGCAGAATTCATGAGCAAACATACATTATCTTTTTTTCTTTCCTTATAGCATAGCTTCTGTGATCTTTAAGAATATGAACAGTATGACTGTTGTTAATTTTTTTGGTTTATGAGCCTTATTTTTCACTATTAGTTCGCTGCACATGAATTAGGTCTTATTTATTACATAGATTAGAGAGAATATATATAGTGCTAATAATCCTTTTTTGGAAATGCAATCTGTTTATATATTTTACCTGTTTTAATTTTACATTTTGTAGGTATATTTTTGAAGTTCATTCTCCAACATCTCAAAAGGTTGATCTTAAAAATCGCATTTGCAGTTGCAATCAATGGAAAGTGACAGGTTTTCCTTATGTGCATGCTTTGAAGTGTATTTCTTTAACCAGAAATTCTGTTTATGAATATATTGAGAATTACTTTACTGTTGAGTATTATCTAGCTTCGTATTCACATTTGATCAATCCTATTCCAACTTTTGATAAGGAAGCAATTGAAGCTGAAAAATCATATATTGTTCTTCCTCCTAAGCCTGTTCGTGGAGCTGGTAGGCCTAGGATGAATAGGATTGAAGGGGCTGATTTTCATGCTAAGCAAAACAGATGTGGAAAGTGTAAAAAACTAGGACATAATAGAAGAGGGTGTTCTTTTGAATAATTGAGTTGATTGTTTTAGTTCAATGTATTTGATTGGTTATTCTATGAATACTTTGAGTTGAATAATTGAGTTTATTGTTTTAGTCCAAAGTGTTTGATTGGTTGTTCTATGAATACTTGGTTGTTGTATGAATACTTTGAGTTGAATATTTGAATAATTGCATATGTTGAATTGGTTATGATCTGATTTTGATTATTTTTGGTTGTATGCAATTATTTATGTTTAACTGTTATTTGGAATACAATGTTGTTAGTTCTGTTAAAAAAGATAAATTGATATTTCTTTTTAATTCTTATGTATAGTCTGTTTTTTGTTATTGTGTTTGTCTTGGTTTAAAAAGGCTAAGTATGAGTATATTTCTACCCAAAACATACTATCAATAAAAGTGATGTTCTTAGGTATAGACTTTTTAAAAGAGCATACGCAGGATTGTCAATAAAGTGATAGAACATACTATCAATAAAACATCAATGCGTTTATCTTTTTAACGGAGCATTAAAAACATTAGCCATTACAAATTCACTATCAATTACCATAATTTCATTATCAAATTTAAAATCAGTTGTGTAAGTACTTGCTAGTTAACAATATACAAAAGCAACATAGACTGAAGTGATTATGTAGTTAATATTTCATTTGACAGATGCATTGGTTCTAGACAGTCTTGCCTTCTTAGTTCACAACATCATAACAGTTTGACAATACATCCCATGGTACTTGGCGGATTGGAGATCGATAGCCTCTACAATCGGGGTCGTAGCATTTCTGATAGTAGCCACCCCTTTGGAAATCAACAATGTACATAACATGATTACTTTTATGTTCTCTTCCAATTCGTTCACAATATCGACTTCTGGACATGCTATAAATAATGTAGCCATGTGCAGAAAACCAGTACCACCTTCTTATTTTACCCGAAACATTTCCATGAGAGGCAAAAGATGAAATTTTATCATCCAAAGCTAGAAAGTGAGATTTTCCTGAACAATAGGACTTAGGTATATTGCTTCCATAATCATGTAATGACTTATCTCCCTCGGTGTAGGTGCTATTATCATTGACCTCAGATTCAAAATGAAGAATTTTGCAACAGTCCAGATCCATTTGCACTCTAATAGCTTATCAAAATCAGCATCTATTCTGCAAATAAGTGATTTGATAAACACTTGTTCCTCATTCAGATTCTTACATCCAAAGCGTCCGCTTGGCAGGAGTATAGCATTCTTCCCTGCTTTTGATGAGAAAGGAAGACGAAAACAACAATTACGGGTATAAACTTCAGTATCTACAAAAAGAAGCTCCGTATTGTCTGATGAGCTTGAATCTTTCTTGATGTACAATTTTTCAAACTGTGGATCACTTACTCTTAAACTTATTATACGTGAGCATACCTCAAAGATGAATGTTCCAACATGCGAGTTGTCTTTGAAGGCAATATTTGGGATATGAATGATCACATGTCGAGAGAACTTTTCTTCAGTAGATGAATCAAGCTCTATAACCCAATCTTGATTTCCCTGGATTTTTTATTTGTCATTTAGCAGTTTGAAGGTGATAGATATCAGAATATCTACCATTTCATCAACATTTTTTCCAGTGTTAATCTTTTTATTGAACTCCGATCATAATACAAGTGGCAAGGCAGTCTGACTTGAATAACCTCATAATGGTGGCGTAACTTAGGATTCATGGTTTTGTACCTTCTCCAGAAATCATCATATGTAGAAACAAGGAACCTTCTTTGTGCAGTCAAATGATCTTGGTAGCAAAAAATGTAAGTGTTTGCATGTGTTTGGACAAATCTTAAAGCTTCTTCTTGTCTAGGAAAAGTAGACCATACTACATCTTTTTGCTATGTTGAACAACGGAATTAGAAAACATAATAATAAATATAAAACTATAAATTATCAATAAAAGATAAAAGGATTTATATTTCTTAAAAGAGCAGTAGAATCATATTTTTAAGATCAGTTACTACAAATTCACATAAAATTTTCAATATCAGTTACTACAAATTCACTATCAATTACTACAAATTCACATCAAATTTTCAATATCAGTTACTACAAATTCATCATGTAATTCATCAGTAAATTCAAATATACTCCCTAAAATCTATGATCAATTTAGTATCAGCCTTTAAAAATTCATCACCAAATTCATTATCTAATTTTTAACATCACCCATTACAAATTCATCATCTCATTCATCAGTCATTACATTTTTATGGGCTGAAGAAGAGCTGCAAAACTTGTCAAGCCAGCAGTATGGTTTGTCGGATAGTATTTGTGCAGCTATCTGTGCTCTGAATGCATTAACTTGTTCAAGACTAATTTTTTCTATAGTCTGCATTCCTTGTGCTATTTTTTGCATGAACATCATCACAAAAATTCCACAGTCGTACCTGTATTTCTGAAGTTTAGTACTTTGAATATAATGATAAAACAGATTATCTTTTCTTTATTTTGATAATGAATTGTAATTAGTATTATGTTTATCTAAGTAATTGTATGTGAGAAAATAATATTATCTAATTGGTAATATGTGTGTAGGTAGTTATTGTGTATCGTGAATTTTTGTATAAAATTCTGAACTATCGTCAAAATTACCCATTGCTTTGTTGAGCACAGTCAACATGTTTAAGCACTAAATTTTTCTTGAGAATTGTTTTGTGCCCTTCTTCTTGTAGCTCTTTGTTTAGGTAGTTTATTGCTGATTTCTGCAAACAGTGAAGGAAAATTAGAATAAATATAAACACATTTATCATTTTTACTTTTTGTGTATTTTTACTTACCACATTAATGACAAATTTTGTGTGTCCACTTCTGCAGGTTTTTGATCTTGTGGTCAAGTGCAGAGAGTCGTAGTGGTTCCAAGTGCATTCTCCTACAACTAGTTCAAGCAGGCTCCAATGTTCATTGCCATGTATTGGGAATAATATGTTGCAACATAATGGATCTAAAAGTGTTCTTTTCATAAAAGGATTGAACATTTTTTTCTTGATATTTTCCAAGCTTCCATCCATTGCGCTTTTCTGTAATTTTAGAAAATTTATGTTGTATAAATTTATGTTAATTTGAGAATATAATTCACTTACTGTCATAGTTGTGTTAACATAGATAATGCTATTGCTTTTTTCTAGTTGCTTTGTTTTTCGGAACCAAAACCAATCAATGATCTACATTTAAAAAATAATATGGATAAAATATATAAATTATAATGAAGGAAAGTTTAGTTTGTTGTACTTACTTGACCACAAATACTTTGTTGATAGAGGAGGTCTTCTATCATGAATTTTGTTATGGTGATGAAGTTTTCGTCATCACAACTAAATGCTTCGTCGCTGGAAATTTGGACGGTTGTTAATAAAAGAAATTAAGTTTAGTACGTACTATGTTGTTTGCATTTGATAGTAAAACAAAATAGAAGCCTTTATGGAAGTATGTATTAAAAGTTAAAGATAAATTAATTTATCTTTTTTAGTTTTGTTTAGTTTTTGTTTATTTTTGAGCAAGTGTATGAGTGTACAGTAGATGACAGATATACTGATAGGTGACTAAACAAAAACAGAACCAAAACAGTACTAATAATTAATCTAACAGATTGTTGATATATAGTTTGTGTGAGTGAAAAGTAGTTTAATTACTTACTTGTTTCCTCCCAAAACTTTGAAAAAAAGTTTCACATTTTGTTGCTGTTCATCAGTTAGATGCTTCATGAGTGGACACTTTTCAACATTCTTTTGCTTCTTCTTTTTTTGTTCTTTAGGAATGACATCTTCAACAACAATTGGATTCTCTGCAGCAATTTCTTGACTATCTTGTTTGATATTTTCAGATTTTAAACCGTGTTCGGTTTCTAGAATGCAATCTTGAGTTTCCATTAAATCAAAACATGGAAAGTTAGCAGAACTATTTATGTGCATCATACCAACTATCTTTCTTTTATTCGTACCTTTTTCAGCTTCACTTTTTTCTTTGAAATCTTTTTTTTTTGCTCCACATTATGCTCTTCAAAATTTTCCAGCTTTTGAAGTTTCATTTCAAGATTGTGGAGTCTTTGTTCAGCCAGTTGTCTTAAATGTTGTTCCTCATTCAGCTGTTCTGCCATACTTTTCATCTCATCGGATAAAAAGTTCACTTTCCTCTCTAACTCTTTTATGCTACTAGAGCAGTCCGTAGCATATTTGACATCTTCCAACCCAGTATATATTTTTTTTGAAAAAAATTCTTTTTCCTCTTTAGTTACATTTGCAAATTTCTTTAAAATCTGCATGGAAGGTATTTGAAATTAAATTTGGACATGTAATATCATTGAATTACTATGAAGTTAGAAATCAAAAATTATTAAAAATATACAGGTAAGAAAATTTCAGACACTTGATAAATGGAGACAACATGCAGGCACATTCATATGGGAAGGAGAGAAGACCAGGAAAATCTATAATGCACACACAATAGTCGTTACATATAAAAATAGATATGTAATTAAATAACCTACAAACTACATAAATTTAGAACACTATCCCTATTAAATAAGACACATATAAACATATGTACTCATATAATTTTGTTTATCAACAAATATATATAGTTCATTCTGTACTTAAATCATTTTCTGTAAAACATATATGCTTTTATCTTTTTTAACTAGGGTTTAATTTAGTTGTATATTTTCTGTAATAAATTTAAAATATGAGTAAATCAAGAAAAATGTTTAATATGTATAACTATATATCAAATATAAGTAAGGCCTAACTTGTTATTAAATCGTTTACATTAACAGATAAATGTTTTTATCTTTTATAGCTTTTAAGCATGGTAAAATTAATTATGAACTGTGGAGTTGGGCAGAAACTGAATTGTACTTAAATCATTATGTACTTATGTATATAAAAGTAGCATACCTTATCATTGTCTATTTCGTCAAGGTCCAAATCTTTTACTTTTGACAAGTCCCATTTTCTCATCCTCGGGATTTTGCTTTCCAAAATTTCTTTTTCATCGATGATTTGCGTCCTTTCACAAAACCAATACTGCCAATAAGACCATGCAAATAAGCATTAACATTTAACATTTTTGTAAAAAGCATTAGTATAAATATATTTATATTTGCTTAAAGTTTTTAAATCATACCAGTAAGACCATAGTACATCTAGGTGTGCTTCTTGGATTAGCATAGTATTTTTGAACATTTTTCATGACATTTTCGCATATTGCTCGATCAAGAGATTGAGTTCAATTTTTTTAAGTTTAACAGCTTTGATAAGAAGCCCCACTGCATGTAGTTTTGATTGTTAGGAAAGAAAAAAGTAGTAATCAACAAGAGCAACAACAATTTGACTAAATCTTCATTCCCGTTTTCTTCCTCTATCATTTTTTTCAACCTTGTTGTGACTGTCTTCTGGCTAATTATGTCATTTTCTTCGAAATTTGTAGTCAGAAACTCTGAAAAACTTTCCATTGCTGTGGCATTATTTGAAGTTGGTATCGAAAGCAAGTCCTCTCCAGATAAATGCATTCCAAATATAAGGCTAACTTCTTCAGGTGTGATTTTCAGCAGTTTGTTTCCAATTTTGAAAGCTTTTTCTTTAATACCGAAAGAAGTAATTATTTGCAATTTGAAGCGCTTTTCCGTATGTTTTGCCGTTCTATGCCATTACTGAAAAACATATTAAAAAAGTTTTTGAATGGCGTTTTGTTGATATAAATTTTTGCTTCTGAAGATAGAATGTTTTTTTCCTTAACCGTCATCATAACCTTGTACACGGCATCTAAATTACATCTGTATGTTCCACTGTCCAGATGTTTTTTCTATCTTTTCAGTCTGTTTTGAATCTCATATTTGTCAACATCATCTGACTCATCTATTTCAATATTTATTTCTTCATAATCATAACTTGCTTCAATTAGTTTTTCTGAAATTGTTCCCTCGTCATCTGAGTTTGTTAGATGTTGTTTTTCAGACATTTGTGAGATTTGCTGTGTTGGTTCAGCTTCATCCTACATTAATGAAAATAATATCATTAATTGGGATCCTACATTTATTTCTACATATTCATGAAGATAATATCATTTTGCTCAAGAATCATAATGCACATAAATCAAAGCAATATTATCAAAAAAATCGTACTGCACAATAGTCTGTATAAAAAGATAATACGGTTTACCTTTTTAATTATTTTGTATTTTCTTGGGATTAAGATATTTTTTGTCAATGAAGAATTGTTAAGTAGTTTGTATACAGTAATGTTAATAATGTAGAAGCTAGTGAATAAAATGCTAAAAATATGGTCCATAAAAAAATATGCTGCAAATTCAATGGTGCCCTTAAACCCTATTGATTATAGAGGGATTTACATTTCCAATAAGCTTTGACAGTTAATGTATATAACAAATAAGTAACTATAAAAAGATAAATATATATATATATATATATATACATTTCCAATAAACCCTTTTGTTGAGTAACTATGTAGTACTGATGGCTTTTATTTTTTCAAAGTATAGAAAGATAATTTGCTTTATTTTTTTTAGTTGTTTAAGTAATGGTCATTAGAAATCTGAAAACTTAAAGAGAATGAAACACAAAATAGTCATCAGAATATTATGTATAAAAAAGATAGATTCTTTTATCTTTTTTAACAGAGCATTAGAAACAAATTAGCCATTACAAATTGGTGATCAGCTATTAAAATTTCATCATTACAATAGCCTTGGAGTAATAACAGGTACAATATGTATGAATGCAGTGCACAATGCAAACTCATATGGTCAGAGAATCAAGCTACAACATGAACGAATAGTCAGATTCAAAAGTGACAGTGCAAACAAGTACACAGCACACACATAAAAAAATGCAACAAGAAAACAACTCAAGATCAATGCAAATGATGCAACCAAACCTGACTGAAGTGTTCAGACATTACATATATACATGTGTGAAACATCAAGTGAATATGCAACATCATACACATTGAAACCAGAGTCCAATGCAGACATGTCGACAAGACAAGAATGCAAGTGCAGACAAACTACATGATCGCTGACTGCATGTAAAGCAACAACTGAAGTCAGTGCACATCAATCCAATACAAACTACTTGATGTGAATGCACAAACATACACACACACATATATGTATATACACATGTATACATACATGTACCGACAGCATAGCAGACTAATAAAGGCAAACAATGCAAGCACAAAAAATTTAGCTATTTTTTTATTTAAAATATGGAATCTAGATTCCAATTTAATATGTATATACAAATTGAAGAGTACAACTAAATATTATAGGAAACATAAGTAGGAAAACAGTTACCAATGGAGTTGAAGATAATGATGTTCTCTGGCTGTGTTCGTTGCAGAAAGGACTAGATATAGGTTGTATGTTTATGCATTGATTTCCACCTTCATTTATGAATATGCAAGTAGTTTTTCGAATGAATAACTTTGATTTAGAAGACCTTGTGTTCATCTTTACCCTGCATAAAAATTGTCATATATAACGAAATCTTAGAAAGAGAGAAAAATAATATTTTTTTGTACTTAAAAGTTGTCATATATATGTAGTAGCTGATATAAAAATTTATATATGATTTATTATAAGATAGATACCTTTATCTTTTTTAACAGATAGATACCTTCAGGACAACTGCAATTGACTTAAATTCAGGACAACTGCAATTTTACATTAATAGATAGATACGTTTATCTTTTTTAACAGCTAAACAATAACTTGTTCAGTTTAACACCTAGGGTTTAGTATCATCTGCCATTGAATATTTAGGTATGCTTAATTAAACAAATGTCGATTATGTTAAATTATAACGAGTACTAAAATACCTTAAGTCAATTATAAGAGCTATTATCAGCATCGGTAAGAATGAATATTTAACTATGATTTATCATCTAAGTAAAACATTTACATCAAAATAAAATATAGCTTACTTGTTTCGCATTTAAGTTTAAGGTGATTGCAGAAATTGCTCGATGAAAGTATTTTAGTTTAAGCTGAAATCGATGAAGCAGAAATCGATGATGCTGAAGCAGAATTATTGGGAAGAGAAAATGGAATGGAAATTGATATAGAAGAAATCTATTTTTTTTTAGCCCTAGTTTTGTTTCGAATTGGCGGCAGATATGGATTCGAGAAGTAGTGGGTTTATTTTTGACCCATGTCCTGGAAAATAATTATTTTGAACAGGTGTCCTAGAAAATAATTAGTTGATGCTAAGAGGCCCTTATAGTGAAAATCCCCTTAACTAAATGTTAGGTGTATTTGATACACTATACATTTTGAAATTAGAAACTTCCCTTTGACTAATTTAAATAAAATATACGATTTTATTTAAATAAATTTAGAAATGTTCTGAATAAATTAAGCTTTATAGGCCTAACTAAGATCCAATAAGGTAAAAAAAATTGAAATTCACTCATTTCTTCCGCTGCCGGCTGGTCAAGTTCCTTCAATGGTATCAGAGTCCAATAGCCTATGCGGACTAAATTAGTCATATTAGGGCTAACTAATTAAGTTTGCCACTTGGTACGGTGTCTAGAAAGGTAATGTCTAGGATTGGAATTGGTTAATCAGGTACTATGTCCTACCTAGTTACCAACCTGGCCTTAAAGGTGATGTGAACCCAAAGGTTGCCCCTAATAGAAAAAGCCCAACATGAATTAGGCCCTGAGCTAATTTTCAAAATGTTTTGAAAATTTAAGTTAAAGATTTTAAATTTAATTGTTAAATTTAAGAGAAAATGTTTTTGTTATAAAAGTTAATATAATAATTTTTCAAAATGTTTGAAAAATAATTCACATTAATTTCAATTTTTAAATTTATTAATAAGATTAATAATAGTAAATTAATTAAATAAGTTAATTAATTAATGAACATGTGTGTGTATTATATATTGAGATATATGTTATGTTGTTTTTAAATTATTTAAAATAACATAAGTATACATGTATGTATGTGAACTAAAATTTGAAATTAATATGGTTTAATTAAAATAGTTTAATCAAATTAATTAATTAAAACACATGTGTGTTATACTATAAAGGTTATAACATATATTATAAAGGTTATAATGGATATGTCCAATATAAAAATTTATATTGGAATACTAATATAAAATTAATTAAAGAGTTAATTAATTAAATAGGATTTAGTTAATATAATGTTATACATTAAACTATTATATAACTAATATGAAATATAAAAGTTATATATAATAATAATAATATAAAATGAATGTAAAATTAAACGTGTAACATTAAAGAAACCCTAGATAGACTTAAGGAATAAATACATATGTATATGTACGTATACCATGATTTATGATGTGTCTGACGCTTGAATCATGAGAGTATTTTATAAGAAATACATTATTCTGTAAGTCGATAATATTCGGTATAATATATTAAAGATAATGAATCTTTAATATAAAATTATCTCTACCATATATATATATGTATGTATGTATGTATATATATTAATAAATTACTTGCATACTCCTTAGTTATTGAGCAAACCCAAGCTAGAGATGTTATGTGTAGTATTATTAATATATCAAATATACGAGGTAAGATAACTATATGTATTTGTTGAGCAACTCAAGGTACATATACTAACTTAGGCCGTCGCGATATAGTAGGTATTGTGAGAAATGCAGATTACGGATCTTAAGGCTGGAATAACACTAGAGAGGGGGTGAATAGTGTTTTGTGGATTTTCTAAATATTTTTGAAACTTATGTAAATTTAATCACCAACAAATGCAATTCACAAACACAAAAATAGTCACAGAATCAGACATAGATGCAAATAATAAATAAAAGCAGCAAAGGAAAGAACATACCAGGATTTATACTGGTTCGTAGTTACCCTACATCCAGTCTCGTACAAACGTACGAATTTCTTATCAAAAATAATCTCCCACACCCTCGATTTCAAGGCCACGAGGTACACCCTCCGGTATTCGAGTCCGGGGAAAACTCCCTTGATTTACCAGGCCACAAGATCACCTAATCGACTTCTGGGGCAACAATCACACCCAATTGATTTCAAGGTTCAACCGCACCTTTTACTCAATAGTTTGATTTACAAATAATCCTATAACTCTGAATAGCACTGAGATCTTATGGAGAGAGTGGCAGAGAATCAAACAAGAGATAATCAAGTTTGATTCACTTGGTATTTCGGCATAGTATAGTTTGGAATTCTTTAGAATAAATGTGGAAGATGAAGAGGAGAGAAAACAAGTAAAATCTGATTAAAAATTCGTTTAGAACTATTGGTATTTATAGGAAATCAACAGCCAATCTATTCGTGAAAGGATACGATGAATAGCACTTCTTTTGAAAATTTGAATTTTGAATTTAACGGACACCATGTCGACATGGGGTATCCCATGATGTCGACATACCCTAGTTAAAAATAATGTACAATTTGTTTTGAAAATGATATTGAAAGGAAAACAAGATGAAATGATTCTGGAGTAAAATAAACTAATTTCCCTATGTTTTAAAATAAAGAAGAGTAGAAAAATATATTTTTAGAATGTATATATAAATTTGATTTTAAATCTCAAGTATATATATATTATAAAGAATATTTAAAAATTAGAAGATAGTTTTAAAAACAAACGAAGTTTAAAACAAGAGTTTAATTAAAAAAAAACAAAGAATATTTTAAGGCTAAAACATTTTGAAAAGCAGTTTTGAAAATCATTTTGAAGTAGTTTTGCAAGATTCTTCCTGCATAATATCTCATCACATCAGGACTTGAGAACTTGTACAAAACTAGGATGTTCGTGGGTTTGTAAGCCACTTGTCGTAGGTTTGTAAGCTACTTGTCGTGGGTTTGTAAGCCACTAAAAAGGTAGAAATGGGTTCCATTCCAAATGAAATATGGAATAAAGATTTTCGTGCTATTATGAAGTTTTAACATAATTTTAGACTCAATAATTATCTTGTACTATTAAAATCTTGAACTCTTGATAACTTGATTTCTTGATACTCATGAGTCTTCAATCTTGATATTTTTTATCTTTAAATTCATAAGTCTTGTATCTCTATACCGTGCAGTCTTCATTCTTGGTACCTGCCTGTTTATATCCTACAGATACATACATACATACATATATATATCTAAACTATAATGTTAGTATTTATATTTTATAACAAGTCCTAAGGTTGTTGTCATCAAAACCATCCTTCTCAAGGACTAACAATCTCTCACTTTTTGATGATGACAACCTATGTTTATAAAATATACTTCTCCTTCACAATAACTCCCCCTAAAACTAATAACTCCCCCTTAATCTAAGCCTAACTACTCTAACTACTCTATTTTATATTTCTCCCCCTTTTTCATCAACAAAAACTAATCCTAAACTAATATAACTCTCCCTTAATCTAATACTATCTAAACTAAATGCTAATAAGGAAGTATAATAAGCGAAATAAAAGAAATCTTATCATATACAATGTTATATTTACATATATATATGGAACATAAACACACAAATATATTCAAGTATATAAATAATAGAATAACACTACTAACGAGAGTTTTTGACAATTGGAGATTTGTGAATCGAACAATTTGGATAATAAAAACAAAAGTTTCCACGTTGTTCAACCAAATTCCCATCTTTGTCAAAACAGACTTCGCCTACAGAGACCACATTGTCGTCTTCTTCCATAAGTGCTTCTTCCTCTTCTTCTTCTTCCTCTCCTTCTTCTTCCTCTTCGTTGTGCTCTAAAGGATTATGCACGTGAATGTTGGGAGAATCTTCTTCAATTACGATAGGATTTGTGTGATTATCCATTAGGAATTTTTGTAAATTCCGAAGAATTTTGCCTTGCTTTTCTTGTTCTTTTGCCATCCTTAGTTGCACAACTTGAAATTCAGTCAACATTTGCATGGCATCCTTCATAGATTCCTCAATCTTTATCACACGTGCTAGTGTAGTGCGTTGGAATGGACCAGAATGAGGAGAAAGGAAAGAAATGGGGTCAATTTGGTTTGATTTAGTGGAGGAGGCCATTAATTTTAATTTACAGAAGTTTATTTCAGAGAAAGAAAAGTGAGAAAATAGAAAAATTCGAAATACATAGGTTTATATAACTACCAAACTGATTTTAGTGGGAAAATCAAATTTTAAAATTTTGCCATTGTATGTCGACATGGGTGATAGGGGTATGTCGACATCCTTATGAAAAATTTGATTTTCTTGTATATGTTACTATATCTATATTCTATATCTCAGTCATTGAACAAATGCCTAGTTCTCTTCTTAATTTAGTAAATATAGGTTGATTTAAGGGTTTGGTGAAAATATCAGCAATTTGATTCTTAGAATTGATATATTCAAGAGAAATAATCTCTTTACTTATATTATCTCTGAGAAAATGATGTCTGATATCAATATGTTTAGTCCTAGCATGATGAGTAGTATTTTTAGACAAATTTATTGCACTAGAATTATCATAATAAATTGGTGATTTTGAAATTGTTAATCCAAAATCTTTTAAAGTTTGTTGCATATAAATGACTTGGGAGCAAGCTAAAGCAGCAGAGATATATTCTGCTTCAGTTGTTGATAAAGAAAAAATATTTTGCTTTTTGCTAAACCATGAAACCAGAGAATGCCCCAAAAAGTGACAAGTTCCACTTGTACTTTTTCGGTCAGATTTGCAACCAGCATAATAAGCATCACAATAAGAAATTAAATCAAATGAATCATTTTTAGGGTAAAATAAACCATAGTCAAAAGTATGTTTAAGATATCTTATGATACGTTTCACAGCTTTTAAGTGAGTCTCTTTGGGTTGAGATTAGTATCTTGCACAGAGACAGACACTATGCATGATATCAGGTCTACTCGCAGTGATATAGAGTAGTGATCCAATCATTCCCCTATATAGTTTTTGATTAACATCTTTTGAAAGATCTTCTTTATTTAAAGCCTCATTGGTTGCCATGGGAGTGGGTTTTCCACTCGCAGTAGTCATACCAAATTTACTCACTAGATCCCTAGCATATTTTTCTTGACTAATAAAGATACCATTATCTAATTGTTTTATTTGTAAACCTAAGAAGAAAGTAAGTTCATCCATATGACTCATCTCAAACTCTTTTGTCATTATTTTAGAAAATTCTTTATCCATTTCATGATTAGTTGAACCAAAAATAATATCATCTACATATACTTGTACTAGTTGAATATCATTTTTATTTCTTTTAATGAAAAGAGTATTATCTACTTTACCAATTTCAAAATTTGATTGTAATAAAAAAGATCTTAGTCTGTCATACTATGCTCTAGGAGCTTGTTTCATACCATATAGAGCTTTCTTAAGTTTAAAAAAATGGTTTGGAAATCTTTCATCTTCAAAGAGTGGAGGTTGTTCAACATAAACTTCCTCTTTAACAAATCCATTTAGAAAAGCACTTTTAACATCCATTTGAAATAATTTGAAATTTTTATAATTTGCGAAAGCAAGTAGAATTCTAATGGCTTCTAATCTTGCTACGGGTGCAAAGGTTTCATCAAAATCTATTCCTTCTTCATGACAATAACCTTGTGCGACTAATCGAGCTTTATTTCTCACGACCTCACCAAGTTCATTCATTTTATTTTTATAAACCCATTTTGTTCCAATTATATTTTTATCCTCGGGTCTAGGAACAAGTTCCCAAACATCATTTCTGGTGAACTGATTCAATTCTTCTTGCATAGCAAGAATCCATGAATCATCAGATGATGCTTCCTTTGGATTTTTAGGTTCAATAGTTGATATAAAAGCTACATTACTCATATTATTTAGTTGATTTCTAGTTCTAACAACAGATTCAATATTTCCTAGTATATTTTCTACAGGATGATCTTTTAATAGCCTAATTCTTTTATTAGGTTGAATGATTTCACAATTAGTTTCATTAGGTTCAGTATTTAAAGTTACAAAATCTTCTTCATCATCTATTTGTACAGTATCTTTAAATTTTTCATCAAAAGATACATTCATTGTTTCTTCAATAGTGTTAGTTCTTAAATTATAAACTCTAAATGCTTTACTTCTATTAGAATATCCGATGAAGATACCTTTGCCGGATTTAGGTTCAAATTTATCTAAATTATCTTTTGTATTAAGAAAAAAAACACTTACTACCAAAAACTTTAAAATAAGCTACTATGGGTTTCTTATTGTAAAGTAATTCATATGGTGTTTTATTAGTTAATGGTCTAATTAAAATCCTATTTAATATATAACAAGCTGTAGCGACTGCTTCAGCCCAAAAGTTTTTAGGTAAGTTACTATCAAAAAGCATTGTTCTAGCACACTCTTGAATCGTTCTATTCTTACGTTCTACCACTCTGTTTTATTGTGGAGTTCTTGGAAAAGAGAAATTATGAGTTATTCCCTTTTTATTACAGAATCTCTCAAAATTTTCATTTTCAAATTCCCCACTGTGATCACTACGAATAGTTATAATTTTTAAAGAAAGTTAGTTTTGAAGTCTTTTTGTAAAAAATTTAAATGAATCAAAAGTATCACTTTTATGTTTCATAAAAATTGTCCATGTAAACCTAGAATAATCATCTATAATTACAAAGACATATTTATTGTGATTTATTGATTAAATTTGAGATGGACCAAATAAATCTATATGAAGTGACTCAAGAGGTTTGGAAGTTGAAATCATATCTTTTAATTTGAAAGAACTTTTCCTAAGTTTTCCTAATTGGCAAGCATCACATATACTATCTATTTTAAAGTTTAACTTGGGAAGACCTCTAACTAAGTCAAGTTTTGATAACCTAGATAACAGTTTGAAATTTAAATGACCAAATCTTTTGCCAAATCCAAGGGTTACTTGTATTAGGCAAAAGACATAAGTTATCATTTGAAACTTTCATACTAAGGATGTAAATATTTTTCTTCCTAATTCCTTCAAATATAATATTTGAATTTTTATCTTCGATGTGGCACTTATCTTTTTCAAATTTAATCTTGTATTCTTTATCGCAAAGTCGACTAATGCTAAGCAGATTGTGTTTCAGATACTTAACTAATAAAACATTAGAAATAGTAGGAGTTTTAGAGTTAACGACATTGCCGATGCCAATCACATATCCTTTTGAGTTGTCTCTAAAATTAACCAATCCTCCATCTTTATAGATACTATCATTCAGCATATCTGGATTACAAGTCATGTGTCTTGAACATCCACTATGAAGTATCCACTTATTCTTCTTGATTTTCACAATTTGTCCATTGAGTGTTGATTCTTCAAAGGCCATATAACATTTTTATTTCTACACAGAATAAAAACTTGGTAGATAACTTGGTTTTCTATAATAACTATATGCAGACTTATGAGACAGTGATGATTTGAACAGTTTTAAACTAGTGCTAACAAAATCCCCAAAAATATCCATTTTAAAAACTTTTCCAAAATTCAGATTATGAAAACTTTGAAAACCTTGCTCTGATACCAAATGTGAGAAATGCGGATTACAGATCTTAAGGCTGGAATAACACTAGAGGGGGGTGAATAGTGTTTTGTGGATTTTCTAAATCTTTTTGAAACTTATGTAAATTTAATCACCAACAAATGCAATTCATAGACAGATATAATCACAGAATCAAACACAGATGCAAATAATAAATAAAAGCAGTAAAGGAAAGAACACACCAGGATTTTATACTGGTTCGGAGTTACCCTACATCTAGTCCCGTACAAACGTACGGATTTCTTATCAAAAATAATCTCCCAGATTACACCCTCGATTTCAAGGCCACGAGGTACACCATCCTGTATTCGAGTCTGGGGCAAACTCTCTTGATTTACCAGGCCACATGATCACCTAATCGATTTCCGGGGCAAAAATCACACCCAATTGATTTCAAGGCTCAACCGCACCTTTTACTCAATAGTTTGATTTACAAATAATCCTTTAACTCTAAATAGCACTGAGATCTTATGGAGAGAGTGGCAGAGAATCAAACAAGAGATAATCAAGTTTGATTCACTTGGTATTTCGACAGAGTATAGTTTGGAATTTTTTAGAATAAATGTGGAAGATGAAGAGGAGAGAAAACAAGTAAAATCTGATTAAAAATTCGTTTAGAACTACTGGTATTTATAGGAAATTAACAGCCATATCTATTCGTGAAAGGATACGACGAATAGACACTTCTTTTGAAAATTTGAATTTTGAATTTAACGGACACCATGTCGACATGGGGTGTCCCATGATGTCGACATACCCTGGTTAAAAATAATGTAAAATTTGTTTTGAAAATGATATTGAAAGGAAAATAAGATGAAATGATTATGGAGTAAAATAAACTAATTTCCCTATGTTTTAAAATAAAGAAGAGTAGAAAAATATATTTTTAGAATGTATATATAAATTTGATTTTAAATCTCAAGTATATATATATATATATTATAAAGAATATTTAAAAATTAGAAGATAGTTTTAAAAACAAACGAAGTTTAAAACAAGAGTTTATTTAAAAACAAAAACAAAGAATATTTTAAGGCTAAAACATTTTGAAAAGCAGTTTTGAAAATCATTTTGAAGTAGTTTTGCAAGCTTCTTCCTGCAGAATATCTCATCACATCAGGACTCGAGAACTTGTACAAAACCAGGATGTTCGTGGGTTTGTAAGCTACTTGTCGTAGGTTTGTAAGCTACTTGTCGTGGGTTTGTAAGCCACTAAAAAGGTAGAAATGGGTTCCATCCCAAATGAAATATGGAATGAAGATTTTCGTGCTATTATGAAGTTTTAACATAATTCTAGACTCAATACTTATCTTGTACTATTAAAATCTTGAAATCTTGATAACTTGATTTCTTGATACTCATGAGTCTTCAATCTTGATATCTTTGATCTTTAAATTCATCGGTCTTGTATCTCTATATTGTACAGTCTTCATTCTTGGTACCTGCATGTTTATATCTTTCATATACATATATATATATATATATATCTAAACTATAATGTTAGTATTTATATTTTATAACAAGTCCTAAGGTTGTTGTCATCAAAACCATCCTTCTCAAGGACTAACAGGTATGAGTGAATAATCTCTTTCAACCGATAAGGAGTTGTATGTGATACAACTGATAAGGAGTTATTCATTGTTTGTGGGGATATAATTTGTTGAGCAAACTCAAGATCAGAACTCCAAAACAGACGAGTCCTAGTACCCACTAGTGAAGTTGAAAGACTTCTATGTTTCTCCTTAGGGTTTAGAGGAACATAAAAGACTAGCAGGAGCCTTATTAGAAAAATGAAATTGTAACATTTAACATTTCTAATATTGTAAGAACATATATTAAATAATGTTATAATTATCTACGACGATAAATTTGTGCATTTAATATGATTGATAAAATTAATTAATATATACAAATAAACTAAACTGAAAATTGACAAATGGAAATATAATATAATACTCACTATTAAATGCCTATTGCATGTTAATATTTTCTATACCCATGCAATTACCTTATTTTTACAATTACTTAATATGTTCGTAATATAGTCACTTACGTGTTTAGTTGGTTAACACTGTGTATTGCATTTTATGAGTTTCGAACTCTAAAAGCAATACAAGACTATGGATATTTGATCCATATACTATTACATATAAATATTATATGGTGAACAAACACAATTCATAATGTATGATACTTCAATGAATATAGTTCATTTGAAATAAGTCAATAAACAATACTATGACATCAAGTATTCAATTTAATTGACGACCTAAAAGATCATATTGTGTTAATTGTAACATAAGGCCAAAACTATAGTATAAATCTATGAACTTGATTGCTGAAATGTCGGTTTGATCGATTTACGTAAAATGCAATACATTTAATGTCCTTAAATGTTAAGGATAATCGAAGTATTTCGTAAATGGTTCGTTATAATACTATAGTAAGGATTTTCTTTTAAATGGTTTGACCATTTAGAAAAAAATTGAACTTACAAGAGTAGATGTGATTTAAGGTATAGTTGGGACGAAGAGAGTGAACAGTCACTTCTGCTTCATAAAGAAACATCGGAAATGAGAATTGTAGTAATAATGGTTGGTACTTAATGTTGGAATAAGAAATATGATTTTTATTCCGAAATATATTTTCATATAGAAAATTGTTTTCTATGATATTTATTTCTCTTGAGTTCAAGATATTTAATCAAAGAACTCTCCACGATAAATTAGTTGTAGTATGTGAAATAAATAAATCAATATTAAGTGATTGATGGACCTTTGAATATAGTACGCTAGTATAGTAATGGCAGAAATAGTTGGAGCATACCATATAACACTTATTGATTGCATTATATTACGAAAATTGTTTTTGTAAAACGTGGTGAACATTATTTATGAAATAATGACTATTTTTTGTATCGACTGAGAAATAGACATAGCTATATTTCAATAGGAATATTATGAATATTTGTTATGAAATAAAACTATAATTTGGTATTTGTTTTTATAACAAAGTGATGCATTTGAAAATACAAAAGTATCTAATATTATTTACAGTTATTTTGGAATTATAGACTAAGTCATGGTTTTAAGAAAATAATTTTATTATATGATTTTGAATCATGTGATACTGGTTAATTATATCTTAAAAATTAAGGGCTATGTACTCATTCAGTAGGAGCATCATAAGAGTTGATGAACTCTTCGGATTGATACATACTGATATATGCAATTGTAAGTCCATTAATACAAAAACAGTTCCACGTACTTCATCGTATTCACCAATGAGTTGTCACAGACAGGGACATGTGTATTTGATACGCATGTAATATGTCTATGTTAAACTCACATAGTATAAAACAGAAGTAAATAAAATAACATACATTAGAAATGATTCGATTTGATCGAATGAGTGAGTATACTGGAAAAGGTTCCAAACGTACCTAAAAACGAACAAAGATACAACCTCAAAAGTTACTCCTCCATGTGATACATAATGATGCATCGATAAGGATTAATCGAACTTTATTGGACAATGTACGATTAATTATGAGTGAAGTTGTGTTAGTTTCTTTTTATAAGGTTATGTACTTAAGAATAGTTGTAACGACACGCCTTTTTGACCATCGAAAGTCGACATTGAACACTACCACTGTGTTCAAATGTTGCGCATCCAATCAACAAAAGGGCAGATTGTTAGGGTAAATAAAAAAAGAACAGAGAACACAGAACAGAGAAAGCATAATCTCACAGCGGAATCGGCAACATATAATATAATAAGAACAGTAGAAACTGTCACTTCAAAAAAAATACAAAGTATATCAGAGTTAAAAACAAACCTTATCAGGTGGACAGTTATAAAATCCCGACCTTACAAATGCCGATAGGTATACTATATAATACAGTGGAAAATAAAATACTACGATAGGTAAATCTTCAGGTCCACTCCACGTTCTCCAAAACTCCAAAGACAACCTGGGAAAATACTCGGTCTGACCCAAGCATTATAAATAAATAACACCCGGATCAGTCTTGAAATAGCAGTATGAGATAACTCGAATAATGGGGAACATATATAAAAGTTCTGTGAGACCACGCAGCTAACGCGGAATGGGTTTTTATCTCACAAGAATAACATCCATATAGGCAAGAGCAGAAATAAATATCATGAAACAAATACAAATATGAATGAGCATAAATAATATTAAACCAGACTTTAAAGAATGGAAATAAACCAAGTAAAATCCAAAATGGACGGAATGGATAGAACAAGGTAACAGTCAGAACTCGATAGAATAGACTAAATAAGGTAATAGTCTAAACTCGATAGAATGGACTAAATAAGGTAACAGTCCAAACTCGATAGAATGGACTAAATAAACACTTAAATGTCGTGATGAGGAGTTGGCTCTTCTCGTGGCAATTTAAAGTTAAAACAGATTCATTGTTTTCGAATCAAATAAGGAAAGGAAATTTTCTAACAAATGACTATGAGGGCGCGCCCCCTTACCGAAGGTATACCTCTAGAAATATACTTGAGAACCCCGATGGCTCTCGAAAACCTCCAAGCCGGACCCTGCCAACTGTTACCGAGTATCCGAGTATCCGAGTATTTCACATCTCAATGCGCAACACCGAATCCAATCTAGAGTGGTTGTGAAAATACCCTAATGGGAGCAACCCTACATAGCTTGGCCCTCACTCGCTCTTTGGTGTTAGTCATCTCCGACAAAGGATATGAAAGCTCAATAGAGCAACACATCGTCCTAGAATGACGATAATAAAGAAGCTGAGATAACTGATAGCCGAGAAACCAACTATCGATGATACAAAACGATCGTATATGGAAATTAAGTCTTGTATACTTATCACCACTCATTGAATTCAAACTTGTGTTATTTATTAGTTAACAATAATAACGGACTAGTCAAGGTAGTGTTACCTCAAAGTCATGTCACACAATTATTCTTAACTTTTGAAATAGCTACAAATCTACTTCTTCGATGTTTAGTGCTAATTATACAAATAAATCGTTTCCATATAAGTGATTCGCTTTTCCGAAATAATTCATTTCCATAAATGAATCAAACTTTTAATATTAAAAACAAACTGAACATTTTGCTTGATTTCAGTATTGGTAAAACATTTTTAGAATTAGTTCATGAGTGTTAAAACGTTAAGAGAATAATTTTCCAAGCACGTAACCCCAAAGGCCTAAACCAACATCAGACCAAGCACCCAGATGATTATCCAACTTAACATCCCAATAATCGATTTCCAATTCCTTTATAGCTTTAAAAACAATATTAATTATCCCGAAAAATAATTAATTACATTTAAAATCCCTTTAAATAAACAATTCATTATCTATAATGAAATAGATAATTATTTCAAACACTTTTATAACATTGGTAAATTAACTTTAAAATCATCATTAGATCAGTTTATTAAAGCAATTTTTATTATATTAGTTGATTTACTTTAATTATCTTTATTAAATCAATTAATTGAAAAAGATTTGTTAAATTCAAATAGACATTAATTAAATGAATAATTAATCTCAAACATCATTAATTAAAATGATAAGTAATTTTAAATTTCATTAATTAAAACAATTAATTAAGTTCAAAATAATCATAAATTAATCGAATTAATTAAATCCAAACTTCATAAGTCAAAACGATTAATTAAAACATAATTTGTTAAAATGATTTATTTAATTATAAAACATCATTAATTCAGATGATTTAACTAAAAACCAAATATCGTTAGTGTAAAGATCCCGGACTCGGCCTTCGAAAATCGGCACTCGTACTTCACTTGTACTCAAAATGCCGCAGATTCAAACGCCGAATCTGGCTCGCCGGAGCTTATAACACCATTAAGTATAACAACACATCGGAAGAAAGAAATAGATGATATCATATACAACTCCAATGAATACAATATCCAGAATGATATACAACAATGATATCAATAATACACAGCAATATCAGAGATATGATACAATGCTACAACGGAAATAACAACAATGGAAGAGATCACTCCAAATGATCTACAAAAGAGAATGAGTCCAACAACTCTAACATCAGCTCGAACCATCATCACGATGCACAAAGATAAGCAAGTGCAGTCATCAACTCCGATGAAGTGAACTAGCTTCAGATAATCTACTAAACCCGACTATCTGAAAAACCCAACTCTAGACTGCCCATGTGGAAAATAATGGGCATCCAGAGTTTAGGAAGGGAACAATAAAGTCCGGGTCAGTCATGGGACTGGTGTGAGTAACAAAAATAGTTTTATCTTTGAAACAAACAACAAAAGGATTTTTAAACATTGAAATCCGCAATGCTTTTGGAAAATGAAACTACCATAAGACCTCCCACCACACACATAATGCAAACGCAGAATTGGAGGAGATTTCTTCTTATGATAGTCAAACATGCTTACTACGCAAAATCATTGGATTATTATTATTGGTGCATAGTGGAAAACATTTTGAAAGTATAATATTAATCTTAGCCAGCATAGACATTTTGAACTATGCCTACTATAGCTACCATCTAAACAGTGGTGACCACCATAAGTAAATGGCAGGTTCTACAACTAAAACCGTACTGGCTTCGTATTGTTTGATTGGATTTCCAACAAATGGTCAGGCTAAGGAACTTCCTATGCCACATGGGAACGCCTCTGGAGGGACGCCCCGGTAAACACCTGGCTCTTTGCCAACACAAGGCCGGTTACCCCCTTCCCGGGTAGTAAACCTAAGATATGCCACCCTCGGTCGTTTGTGACCTTTATCCGAGGCGCCTCGATCACACAACAACAATCACACAGTAAATGAGATTGGAGCAACCACACAGGTAAATATCTGGGCTCCATACCATGATACCACCTTTTTCCAGAAGGAATGGACATACCCTAGGGGATCTACCCCTAAAACCTTGCCGCATCTTTCCTGTTTCGACCATTTCCGGTTTGTGAGGCTCGATGAGGTCTCGTATACAAAGCTACGTTTTTTCACAAAGCCATACTTTGATCAACAAATGATCAGTAACACACAACAACACTTAGCATGCCACGTTACCAAATTAGGAATGTATCACTAGTAACCATCAACTACATAACCTTTGAGCTCGTACGTCTCAGACCAGGGTGTTAAGCTAAGATAATAAATCTTCGCCACCAAACAGAAATGTATTTGATAGAAACCAGCTTTACATCTCAAAGTGTAACATCAGACATACAACCATACAAGTCTGTTCCGGGTTCGAACAGAACCAAAGGCACTTCCAAAGAGGACCTTGCAATCCGGGTATTCACAATCCCGATCGGATTTTCCATCACTTAGGAAATCTCTATACCGACGCGACTAAGTGCAGAGACAATCAATGGGTTATCCTTTCGTTCTTGCAAATACCCGGTCTTCACCACCGGTCTTCAAATGCAATCCATATACGACGTATCATTATCCGGAATGGGTTATATGACACAGAGTCCTCTCCCGGCTAAACCGAATAATGAGCGCAATATTTAAAAACATATGGATAATGGGATTTCAATTAAGTCGCAACTTATTACACAAAACTTTTCTTTCAAATGGTTTAAACACATTACCATTTAAATCTTTTACACGAAAAGATTCATTTCACAAAGTTCACCCAGTTTCACAAAGATCTATTCACAGATTTTCAAATCGATTTCCATTTCAATTTGGATTAACTCGTCCAATCTTTAAATCAAAGATTTAACTGATAGCTTTCAAAACCATTTCCAAAGATTTATTCATAACTTGGAAAAAAATCTTCAATTCAAACTTAAAATTCTATTGACACAAATTGGAAATTCATTCCTCATATGAAAGCTTTTATTTGAAACACATAGTTCTCTTTATGGAAAACACTGATTTCAATTTACATAAGATAAAGCCATTCAGGTATAAAACTTGGATTTAGATTTAGATTTCCAAAACCACACTTTTAAATGGTTAAAAATCCAGATAAACACCCTTTATACTTGTACAATCTTTTAGACCCAAAATCCCAAGTTATTGAATTCAAATTTAAATCAAATTATTTGAATTTCAAATTCTATTAAGTTGTTTAAAATAACTTTTATTTTTGAAACTTATTTCCAAAAGTACTCGATTCCAATTTCCAAAACTATTTTGATTTCAAGAATTCAATCTTTAAAATTGTCAAAAATCTGTGACTTAACTGATTTCCACGTGAAATCCATATTTGTGTGTGTATGGTGTAGTCCAGGGGTTTAACACAATAGTGCAACATCATACAATCATCACAGATCAGAATACAGAAATATAATTAACGAGCGGTATAACTATAACGCTTATCGTTCATTTACAGATCACAGATATATATACAAATGTATCACAAGTAAATGAATAAATTACACACAATTAAATCCACAGAACAAAATATCACAGATCAAATAGGACAATCAATTCAAGGCATCTCATGCAATACAATCATTCATAAGTAAGGTCAACATTCAATAATCATTTATAAGCAGGATTAATTAATTGTTTAATCCTAATTATATTTCCAATTAAATCAATTACTTATGAATTAATTATCCAATCCTGATAAATTAATTACAAATCATTTGATATAAATTAATTTATCAAACACCTTAATTAATTATTCTTAATTTATTACTATAACAACTAAATTACTCCTTAATTTATAACTATTTCTTAATCACTTTCATTAATTAATTTACCTTTAATAAATTAATTGTTCTCAAATTAATTACCTTGATTAATTTATCACATTATCCTTGAATCAATTATTGCTTAATCACTTTCATTAATTAATTAATAATTCTTTAATTATTTAAGATTTCATCAACTAAAAGATAAACCATTTATCTTTATTATTTTTAATTATCATTTAATCCATATTTAATAATCCTTTAGAAATAGGCCATCATCAATACATTTATTAACTTAAAATCTTTAAGTTAGATTAAGGATTATAAAACCATTTCATTTTTTTTCAATCATTCACTTAATTACAAAAATTAAGTTTATAAACTTTTAAAATCAAAAGTTATATAGATTTAAAACACTTTTAACTTAATAAATTTTGAAATAATTTACTTTTAAACCTTTTGACCAATTCAAACTTAGATAAACATTTATCATTTGCAAAAGAACTATTTTACAAAAAATCGTTTTAAATACAACCTGATCTGGTTTTAAAGTTTAAAACTGTTTTAATATAAAAATCAACTGACCCGAGACAAACGAGTATAATCCCCGAGCCAACCACCAAAATTCTCGGGTCCATCCCTGAGTAAACTCATGTTTCTTTATTTTAAACTTTGTTTTAACTTTAAACTTTAAAACTTATTAAAACAGGTTAACCACTCAATCTTCCCGGAATATAACTCGAGCCACCACATCGTTTACTCGAGAGTAAACCCGAGTCGACCTCTTCCTCCCAAACATCACAACCACCCAGGCACATAAGTGCACCGTGCACGTGCACAGTCGCACGGCGATGCTCCGGCCATCGCGGTGGCTACCCACTAATCGCCGATCACCTCCTCTGACGACTCGACCACTTCATCACCTCGAATTTCGAATTCGAGTTCAAGCTTGAAGCCTGGAACAACCAGACCATCAAGACCCTCACCTGTCAATGCCACGTTCTCCGAGCTCCGACCACGAGAACACGTGAAACTCCGGCCATCACTTCGTCGACAACCCTTCCACCATCCCCTAAAAGCACGAAACACTCGATCAATCCAAGACGGCGAACGAATTAAAAACTTCGACCACCCAAAAACTAGGGCTACGAACTAGAATTCGTCACCGTTGCCACCACGTTCACCTGCAAGCCCAACCAATATTTTTCCTAGGACCCCCAATCACTCCACTACTAGCCCAAAGAACTACGACCTCCCTCAACATCGAGATCATCAAAAATTGATCAAAAATCCGAATTTCGAACAAAAACGAACTACTCTCGAACCACTCGATTAAAAATCGTCAAACAGGCTTATAAATCCTATCTTCCTATGAGAATTCGAGTCATATACCTGAATCAATGTTTTATGAAATTCAAAATTTCCAAAGTTTAAAGTTTTGACTGTAAAAACTTGATCTTTTATTCTATATGCATTTATACTTCACGAAACTATTTTTAGATTATAACTCAAACTTAAATACAACTAATTTGTTTTGAAAGCAAAATCTAATATTGATTAGAAAAGAAAAAATTTAATTTATTTGATGTTGTTCTATACCCTGTGAAGTAACAGAGAGGAAGAAATACACTGGCACATGCATGTATACAGAGCAATTTCAAGATATATACTTTAGTTTAAAACTATTGGTTATTACTCACCTTCAACATTTAGATCCCAGAAGTCTTTTAAGTTGAAATCTGGTTTTGAACTTGATAGCTGAAGCTTCTTCCTTGTTCTCAGATTTTTCTTTGATTACTTTGATGTTTTAAGTGGATGTTTGTTTGTTTATAAAGTGATATTACTTTGGTTTTTCTCAGTTTTAATGGGGGCAACTGAACGAATTTGAAATGAGAAGAGCTGCTATTTGGAAATGGAGTTAACAGGGTATTCATTTTATGCAAGTTGATGTTTATTTGTACAATATAAATCAGAGATATTTTCTTGCTTTGGTTTGCTGGGAGGCTGCATTAATTGATGTTGTACAAATATATTTATTTGCTTTTCTTCATTTCGGCTGATGGATATTTGTATGAGGCTGCATTCATTAGGCTTGTACTCATCCTTATCCATATTTGCTTGCACTTAGATAAATATCTACTAGTATCTTCTTTGCTAAGCTAATACATATATATATTGTGTTTCTTTTTACAAGTGTACATACTTATTTTTATTTGTTCATATTGCTTTATAACATAAGTGAATTTCTATTTTTAATATGTTGTTTTAATTTAACTAATGTGTTATTTTATATCTTTACATAGTTTATTAACATGTTGTTTTGAATTTATTTATGTATTCATTTTATTTTATTTTTTTATAATTTATCTTATATATTTATTTTATAAATTCAAATTATTATTTACCATCAATTTTAAATTTAAATCATTTATTTATTTCCTTTCTTCTTGTGTCAAAAGTCTATATATTTTTATATTTAATTTTAAACCATTTATTTAAGATTCAAATTCAAATCATATATATATATATATTCAAATCCACTCATATATGCACATATACATATATATATATATTCATATATATATATACAATTTCTAAATTTAAAATGATTAAATATATTTTTATTTGGATTCGGGGAAACTCGAATCAATTTATCAATTAATTTCACAAATTTTATTCAAAAATTAATTTAATTATCAATTTAAATATATATAAAATCCGGGGTCGTTACAGTTAGTTAAAACGATTAGTTAAATTCAAAACAATCATTAATTAAAACAATTAATAAAATTCAAATATCATTATTTAAAATGATTCATTACCTTCAAATATCATTGATTAAAATGATTATTAATTTCAATTATCATAAATTAAAATGATTAATTAATTAACTAAACTCCATTATCATTAATTAAAATAATTAATTACTTAAACTCAAATAATCATTGGTTAAAATGATCAATTAAGTATAAAACATCATTAGCAAAAATGATTAATTCAATCAAATGATAAACCAATTTTAAGCATCATTTATTGAATTTGTTAACTAATCTAAAATTAATAAATTTAAAAGATTAATTAATTTAAATTATCATTAATCAAAATCATAGATAAATTTTCAATATTCTTTTTAGCAGAAACCCAAGCTCAAGTTCATATGATAGGGTTTTGGGGATGAAATTTAATAAACGACGGTATAGCGAAATCGCTATAACGACATTTAAAACTATTAAATGGAATATCAGAAATTAATCTCAATAAACAATCAATAACAGCATATGGATGTAAATAAATAATTTATTAACGCGAAATCCCTTTTGGGTCTCTCTATGGATTTTCACTGTAAAACAATTGTTATGGATAATAACAGATAATCATATGGGTTTATAACGATTAATTTAATATGTCATCCATTTTCCAAATGGAAATTCAACCAAACAATCAATCAAACAATTTAGTTAACATCTAAGCAATTAATAAACATTTATAACATCATCGATATGATAAAATAAAATTTAAAGTGAGTTAAACTCACATTGATTCCAGTTTTCGCCGAAGCATTCCGGTTTGGACTAAAATCGAACGGGCATTCGATTATAGCCCAAATTTTCACATGCTCCAAATCCAACCAACCCAACTCAATCACGAAGCATTTTTCATTACGAATCCAAGGTGATGACCGTGTTTCATTTAGACCTAAAATGAGAGAGATATTGAACTTGCAATTTACTAGAATTAAATAATATATTTAATCCACTAATTACACAAATTAATTTCCTAATCAACCTTAATACCCTTCATTAGCAAACCACAGGCTGCCGAAATAACGCAACTTCGACTTCGCCTTTCCCCGATCTGCCATTGCTTCAGGCGCCTTGTCGCTGCCGCACTCACATCATGGGTCGCGCCGACCCTGCCGCACCCAACGCCACCATCGCACGACTCTCAAATGCCACCGTTGCACCAAGAAATGGCTAATGACCTGCGCCATTCAAAGAAAAATTCCATCCACCAACGACGATCGCAAACCAATCCTACCGTCCATCACGTTTACCTCGACCTCGCGAGCAAATTCCTAGTTGACATCGACGCTTGAAAATGACTGTAAGGGCACCGATGAACAACGACCGTTGATTTCTGGGGTTAGGATTCGAAAATCATGGCGGCTAGGGTTTTATTATCTGGATTGGGGCAAGATAATGAAGGGTATGGGTCCTTATATAGGATTCTCAACTAACACTATTCACGATCTAAAATTTACAAACTCCAATTGGGGTGTGTCGCCTGACATTCTATATGTTATACCCCCGTTCCGAACTCAATGGAATAGATATCGAAAGCCAATTCCATCATATTTAGAAGATAGCTTTTCAAAATCAATTTATTTTAATTAAAATTCTTAAAATAGATCTACGCGATTCAAGCTCGCACGGCCAAACGATAAGTTTGATCGCTACGAAACTTAAGATCCTATAATAATTCACTATTACGGATCCGACGAAACTGGTTTCGTCGGAATCTGAAACAGTTGCCCAATGGCTATTTTACAGATTTAAATATTTAATTATCGATAGTTATCCGATCTATTTACATTTGTAAATAAATCTACAAATTGAATTCACCAATATTATTTATTAATTAAAAGGAGTTAAATAAAATTATTAAATCCATTTAACTAACATTTAATTCACAATTCAAATATTTAACTATGCCATATATTTGAATTATAAGTTAATAAATTCTAAAATTCAATTA
Organism: Allium fistulosum; assembly: GCA_030737815.1. Classification (NCBI taxonomy): domain Eukaryota; kingdom Viridiplantae; phylum Streptophyta; class Magnoliopsida; order Asparagales; family Amaryllidaceae; genus Allium; species Allium fistulosum. Next base: position 280,946,816 of record CM060904.1, on the reverse strand, counting down.
GGTTAAATATTTAAAATAAATTAAACGTTTAAAATCAAATGACCAGAATTTTTGGGTTGTTACATTCTCCTCCCTTAAATGAACTTCGTCCTCAAAATTCCTAAGAGAGAAAACGTCACCAAAACCCTTAAGTTTTAAAACTATTAATTAAATTGAGTTATTAAACTTATTAACTTTTCAAAACCAATTAGCTGGAATATATTCTAAGATTTCCAAGTCTTTTAAATTCATTTATATATACCAACTAATTTCTCACATTCATTATTTCCAAGATATAACCTAGAAAATCAAATTTTAGTTGTCATGTTTTTTCCCAATTTCTTAAAAAATTTCTAACTCTTAAATTTACGAAAAATTTCTCCAACGTTTCTTTGCGCGGCTCGATCGGTACAACTACAAATCGCCTCAACAGGCTTCAAACCAATCAAAAAAAAACACAAGCCAAGCGGCCTCCCATATATAGGGCATAAAATCACCAACCAATTTAAATTTTTTAAGTTTATTACGCACCTTTTTGCGTTTGATTTATATTCCTGGCAAGCAATTTATTATCTTCTATGCAAATGCAAGTGCGCAAGAATCAAATTGCAATCTCTTGCATACCTGTACTTATGAAATCTAAAAGAAAATCAGGCTGACAAAAGCAATGGGATGTAACTCTACATGCAAAACTAGTCTGATATAAATCTACATGCAACCAACAACCAATCTAAATCATATGTGACAAAGTACAGAGAATATTCTGTAATAGATGGTATGCATCCAATTATTTCAAATGGCAAATTCAGATCTAAATACCCGGGTTTTTTAATTCAAAATTTTATTTTCAAATTTCTCAAATGAGAAAACTCAAAATCAAAAATCAAAATGATAAGGAGGGGATTCCTCCAAATAAATTATGATGAAACTCTAGAATCAAAACAACATGGAGCATCTAATGGCACTCCGGTTCCTCCAAAAACATCGATTAGAGTGAATAAGTATCGTTCCTTTCCCAAAATATTCTTCAAAAATCTCTTTTCCCAAAATCACCGGGATTTAGGTCTAAATAAAAACAATTAAAAATCCTTTGTCTATAAATTTAAACTTTATAGATAATGGTAATGAAATCACACAGCTAATCAATTTAATTCAATCAAATCCAATCAATCAAATTCCATAAAGAAATAAACTAACACTGGTAGTCAATCAAATTCCCTAAGGGAAATTTTTTCACTTAACATTGTTTCAAAATGTCAAATAACTATCAAACAAATCTTAGCTTAAGTTCAAAACTTTCTTGATTGTCCAAAAATATAGATAATTATCTAAGCATGATGTTTCCTCATTAGCCTTTTGTCATCGCTTAGAAGATTATCCAAACTAACTCTAACAAAATGGAGAGTTATACTCTATATTTTATTAGTTTCTTAATTATATTACAAATTTTCTTATTCACTTATATTTTCACTTAGTATTTTATTCAATACCAAAATTATTTATGAATTATCACATAAACTCTCACCCAAGCAATAAAATATTCTATAAAGTTATTTCTTTATAAAACATCAAATAATAAGTTATTCTCTTTTATTTACTTGTATAATACCCTTCTCTATTCCAGGAGTACATACAAATTTTATTTTACTTTTTTCGAAGATCTAGATGGAGATCAAATCAAATTATGGTTTCTTAAGAATCGAGTCAACCTGTTAACCCTTTTAACTTAGAGTGTTAAAACAAATAATATTTATGGGTTGACCCAATCAATAAATAATTTACACTACTTAGATGTTTTTAAACAACTATATGATTTTAATAAAAAATAATATTTACCAAAACTTTCTTATTTAATTTAACCCAATTTACCTATGCTAAATTATCCCCTATCTTATCTAAGGGAAAAATCTTATTTATCAAAGCAATCTCTTATTAGTAATACCCTTTTGTGTCTAAAACCAATTCCCTTTTAGGGAACTTAAAAATTAGATGTCCGGTTTTAATTTCAAAATCCATCCTTTGAAAGCATACCACACATATTTTTATATAAAATAACATTAAACAATTTATTAAAAATTACTTTTGGGTTTATTCAGATTTGAACTCATTTCGATCGTACAATGATAATGAGAATAATTTACTAAGTACTCCACCACATTTGCCTAAGCGAACATTTGATCGTCACTTAGAAGGCTATTCAGATTATCACAAAACTAATCGAAACAATTTCCTCCTAATTATTCTTAAGAAAATGCATCCCTTTTTAAGTTTTACTTCCCAAAATATATCCACTTTCCAATTATTTTCAAAAGTACTGCTATTTCATTTCTCAACAACCCTTTTGAGGTTATTTTAAAAAATTTCGGGATTTAGATTCAAAAACATAAGTTTCATTGTAAAGGGGGAGTTTCGATATTTTTGTTGATTTGCCCAGGGTTGGCACACAGTTTAGTATTCTAATGGGGTTAATTGTAGTGATGGGGTTGGGATACTTAATGAATTGGATTGTTGTAGTGATGGGTTGGCAAAAGTGGCCAGCTGTCATAAGAAAAATAAAATTTCAGATGATATGAATTCTGAGTTTGTTCATATTAATTCTACAATTTTTGAAGAAAAGGGGAGAGATTGTAATATTAACAAATGTGCTTCTGTTTTTCCTTTATCTTCGAAGAAAGGAAGGCGTTAGATGTGGGTTCTAGTTTGTCTGGAGAAGTTGGTTTTGAGCAATATGTTTATCGTACTGGGGGTTTCAGATTTGTAATGTATTGCTGTCTTGCATCTATAGGTAAATTTCCTCCTGCTCCTAAACAGGCTTGTGTTTCGACTCATACATCCAATTTTGGAAGGAGAAATAGTAGGAGTTTTTCATCAGTTAATATTAAGAGAAGTCCTCGTTTAAATTATAAAGTTTCTAAGTCTTACGCATAGGGGTTAATGATATTTTAGGGAATTATATTGGTGTTTGTTGTTTTGGAGACTGTGCGTGGCGTGAGCAGATGCGGTATGTTTTTATAAGGTTTTTTCAGGTTTGATTACTGAGGTTGAGGTCGTGGATGTTGTTTTGGATGGCAGCTTACCATTTGGAGACGTTTCAGGCTTTAGTTTCTTGTTAGAGTTGATTATTTAGGGAGTGTCTTTAGTTTCTTAGGCTTTTGGGTGGGTTTTATTTTTTCTTTTTGTATTAGGGGTTTTTAGCTACCTGCCAGGCTTGTTGGCAGCTCTTTACTTTTGGTGTTATATATTTGTACATGTGTGCTCTCCTCTATTGTAAAGGATTACACATTTCTCTCAAAAAACAAACTAAATTTATTCCTTTATATAAAATCATTTCATATTATAATAATTCTTCTTTATTATAATCAAATTTTCTCAAATGTTTATTATTTAAATGTTTTATCTTACCATTTAGAATATTTTTACAACTTTTTATTAAAGTTCAATCCTTAACTCACTATCATTAAATGGCGAGTTTTTAACTTAATCATGTTCTTCGAACACCTTATAGTCAATTTTTGAAAATTAATTCACAAAGATTTCGGTTTAAATCAAAGCGATAAATGCTCCTAAAAAAACCAAGCACCATTTAGCAATTAACAAACAACAGTCATTGCTTACTTAAATGAAGCATAACCGAGCAGACAATAGTGATAGTAAATAAATATTATCACATTAAAACTAATAAATTTTATAACTATAAAAAGTTTTGAAAATTATTCCTTAATATATATAAAATATAATCTTAGCCAAGATATTTAATTTGTCAAAATTTTCAAAAATTTCAATACCATGTCTGTTGGCCTTGGTCAAGTATTTAGAAATCCCTATTGATACCGTGGCATCCCACATCTCGACCAGAATTCATAAAAACTCAATAAACCAATTAACATAATACTTTTTTATAACATTAACAATTATGCTTTCGAATATATATATATATCGCTAATGAGCCAAACCCTACAAAGCCAAGGCTCTCGCTTAACCTTGCGCTCTGATACCAAATGTAACGACCCGCCTTTTTGATCATCGAAAGTCGACACCGAACAATACCACTGTGTTCAAATGTCACGCATCCAATCAACAAAAGGGCATATTGTTATGGTAAATAAAAAAGAAACAGAGAAAACAGAATCTAACAGCGGAATCGGCAATATATAAAATAACAAGAACCGTAGAAACTGTCACTTAAAGAAAATACAGAGTATCAAAGTTAAAAAAACCTTATCAGCTGGACAGTTATAAAATCCTGACCTTACAAATGCCGATAAGTATACTATATAATACAACGAAAAATAATATACTACGATATGTGAATCTTCATCTCCCCTCCATGTTCTCCAAAACTCCAAAGACAACCTGGGAAATACTCGGTCTGATCCGAGCATTATAAATAAATAACACCCAGATATGTTTTGAAATACCAACATGCGATAACTTGAATAATGTTGAACATATATAAAAGTTCCATGAGACCACGCCGCTAACGTGGACCTCACAAGAATAACATCCATACAAGCAAGATGAGAAATAAATATCAGGAAACAAATCCAAATATGAATGAGCATAAATAATATTAAACCGAACTTGAAAAAATGGAAATAAACTAAGTAAAATCCAAACTGGACAGAATGGATAAAACAAGGTAACAGTCCAAACTCGATAGAATAGACTAAATAAGATAACAATCCAAACTCGATAGAATGGACTAAATATGATAACAGTCCAAACTCGATAGAATGGACTAAATAAACACTTAAATGCCAGGATGAGGAGTTGGCTCTATTTATGGAAATTTAAAGCTAAAACAGATTCATTATTTTCGAGTCAAATAAGGAAAAGAAATTTTCCAACAAATAACTAGGAGGGTGTGCCCCCCTTACTGAAAGTATACCTCTAGAAATATACTTGGGAACTCCAATGGCTCTCGGAAACCTCCAAGCCGAACCCCGCCAATTGTTACTGAGTATCCGAGTATTTCACATTTCAATGTGCAACACCGACTCCAATCTAGAGTGGATGTGAAAATACCCTAACGGGAGCAAATCCACATAGCTTGGCCCCCACTCGCTCTTTGGTTTTAGTCATCTCCAGTAAAGGATATCAAAGCTCAATAGAGCAACACATCGTCATAGAATGACGATAATAAAGAAGCTGAGATAACCGATAGATGAGAAACCAATTATCGAGGATATAAAACGATCGTATATGAAAATTAAGTCTTGTATACTTATCACCGCTCATTGAATTCAAACTTTTGCTATTTCTTGGTTAACAACAATACCGGACCAGTCAAGGTAGTGTTACTCAAAGTCATGTCACATGATTATTCTTAACTTTCGAAATAGCTACAAATATACTTCTTTGATGTTTAGTGCTAATTATATAAATAAATCGTTTCCATATAAGTGATTCGCTTTTTGGAAATAATTCATTTCCATAAACGAATCAAACTTTTACTTTTAAAAACGAACTGAACTTTTTGCTTGATTTTCGTATTGGTAAAACACTTTCAGAATTAGTTCTCGATTGTTAAAACGTTAAGAGAATAATTTTTCCAAACGCGCGACCCCGAAGGCCTAAACCAACATCGGACCAAACACCCAGATGATTATCCAACTTAACATCCCAATAATCGATTTCCAATTCCTTTATAGCTTTAAAAACAATATTAATTATCCTAAAAAATAATTAATCACATTTAAAATCCCTTTAAATAAACAATTCATTATCTATAATAAAATAGATAATTATTTCCAAACACTTTTATAACATTAGTAAATTAACTTTAAAATCATCATTCAATCAGTTTATTAACTTTAAATCGGTTTATTAAAGCAATTTTTATTATATTAGTTGATTTACTTCAATTACCTTTATTAAATCAATTAATTGAAAAGGATTTATTAAATTCAAATAGTCATTAATTAAATGAATAATTAATCTCAAACATCATTAATTAAAATGATAAGTGATTTTAAATTCCATTAATTAAAATAATTAATTAAGTTCAAAATAATCATAAATTAATCGGATTAATTAAATCCAAACTCACTAGTCAAAACGATTAATTAAAACATCATCTGTTAAAATGATTTATTTAATTATAAAACATCATTAGTTCAAATGATTTAACTAAAAACCAATTATCATTAGTTAAAACGATTAATTAAATTAAAAATAATCATTAATTAAAATAATTAATAAAATTCAAATATCATTATTTAAAATGATTCATTACCTTTAAATATCATTGATAAAAGTGATTATTAACTTCAATTATCATAAATAAAAATAATTAATTAATTAACTAAACTCCATTATCATTAATTAAAACAATTAATTATTTAATTAAACTCAAATAATCATTGATTAAAACGATTAATTAAGTATAAAACATCATTAGCAAAAATGATTAATTCAATCAAAAGATAAAGCAATTTTAATCATCATTTATTGAATTGGTTAATTAATCTCAAATTAATTAATTTAAAAGATTGATTAATTTAAATTATCCTTAATCATTGATAAATAAATTTTCAATATTCTTTTTAGCGGAAACACAAGCTCAAGTTCATACGATAGGGTTTTGAGGATGAAATTTAATAAACAACAGTATATCAAAAATCGCTATAACGACATTTAACACTATTGAATGGAATATCAGAAATTAATTTCAATAAACCGTCAATAAGAGCATATAGATGTAAATAAATAATTTATGGGCGAGAAAACCCCTTTGGGTCTCTCTACAGATTTTCCCTGCAAAACAATGGTTATGGATAATAACAGATAATCAAATGGGTTTATAACGATCAATTTAATATGTCATCCACTTTCCAAACGGAAATTCAACCAAACAATCAATCAAACAATTTAATTAAAATCTAAGAAATTAATAAACATTTATAACATCATTGATATGATAAAATAAAATTTAATGTGAGTTAAACTCATATTAATTGCAGTTTTCGCCGAAGCGTTCCGATTTAGACTAAAATCGAACAGACGTTCGATGTAGCCTAAATTTTCACATGCTCCAAATTCGACCAAACCAACTCCGTCGCAAAGCATTTGTCGTTATGAATCCAACACGACTAACCGCATTTGATTTAGACCTAAAATGAGAGAGATATTGAATTTGCAATTTACTATAATTAAATAATATATTTAATCCACTAATTACACAAATTAATTTCCTAATCAATCTTAATCCCCTCCGTTAGCAAACCCCAGGCTGCCGAAATAACGCAACTTCGACTTCGCCTTTCCCCGATCTGTCGCCGCTTTAGATGCCTTGCTGTCGCTACACTCACATCGTGGGTCGCCCAAACCCCGCCACACCCAATGCCACCATCGCACGGCCCCCAAATGTCTCCGTTGCACCAGAAAACGGCTAATGACCCGCATAGTTCATAGCGAAATTCCAACCACCAACGACGATCGCAAACCAATCCCGCCATCCATCGCCTTCACCTCGACTTCGCGAGCAAATTCCTAGTTTACACCATCGCTTGAAAATGACTGTAGGGGATCTGATGAACAACGACTGTTAATTTCTAGGGTTAGGATTTGAAAATCATGGTGGCTAGGGTTTTATTATCTGGATTGGGGCAAGAGAATGATGGGCATGGGTCCTTATATAGGATTCTCAACTAACACTATTCACGATCTAAAATTTACAAACTCCAATCGAGGTGTGCCGCCTAGCATTCTATATGTTATACCCCCATTCTAAACACAACGGAATAAGTATCGGAAGCCAATTCCATCATATTCAGAAGACAACTTTCAAAATCAATTTATTTTAATTAAAATTCTGAAAATAAATTCTACGCGTTTCAAGCTTGCACGGCTAAACGATAAGTTTGATCGCTACGAAACTTAAGATCCTATAATAATTCACTATTACGTATCCGACGAATTAGTTTCGTCGAAATCCGAGACAGTTGCCCGATTGGCTATTTTTACAGATTTACATATATAGTTATCGATATTTATCCGGTATATTTACATCTATAAATAAATCTACAAATTGAATTCACCAATATTATTTATTAATTAAAAGGAGTTAAATAAAATTATTAAATCCATTTAATTAACATTTAATTCACAATTCAAATATTTAAATATGCCATATATTTGAATTATAAGTTATTAAACTCTAAAATTCAATTATTTTAAATATTTAAAATAATTTAAACATTTAAAATCAAATGACCAGAATTTTTGGGTTGTTACAATAGTACACAAGGTTAATACGATTTTATCTAAATAACAGTTTACAAAATCACATAAGATAATGGTTTATAAGAAACTCTGACATATCCTAAGCCAAGGACTTGGTAGATTGTGCGAGTCGAAAGATTACACGTAAAAAAATTTCACGCGGGATCTTGTATGAATCTCCCCAAAATGATTTTCAGGAAAACTATCATTAGATGACATATTTATGTTTTGACCATAAGTTTTGTAAACAAAAACCAAATCAGTTTTATAAATAAAGAAATTCATAAAATGTTTATGAATACTTGTTCTGTTGCATTGAGAAACAATTGTTGTTTCAAGAAATACCAACTTCATTGTGAAGGAATTTCTTTGATGAATTATTGGTAGTAAAATGGAATTGGATACGACCATAGAAAGAAAAAAATTAAATGAGATGAAATAAAATTAATTAACCTAAGTGAACACATCGCATTAGAGTGTCTAATAAGTATTCTCGCACATTGAAGAGAAACTATGGGTATCTTATCACTGTCGAAAATAAATAATCCTCGGTTGTTTAATTAAACCATTAAGAGTGTTAACTCTATGATATGGTATGATGCGCAAATCTGAAAGAATTCCAAATACGCTATCAAAATATGATTTTGGTAATCGTAACCAAAATGATGTGATCCATCGGCCGTGATTATGTCTTTATGAATAAGACTAATGCAGTTGGAATTTAATGAGCGGCATTGATAAGAATATCCTCAGAAATTTCGATTGTTGAAATTAGCGTAATAGATTTGTTATTCAACTTACTCAAGTTATTTCAGATTTACTCACAAAATTATCGCTAGATAAGACTTATTGTTTTGGTATATATGTGCTAAAATAGAAAATTCTAGATAATGATTTAGAATAGTCTATTTGCACATAACAACCGAAGTGTCTCGAAGTCAGTGGGAGTGATATATAGGTTGTGAATTTCGAATATGATCTAAGAAATGATACAAAAGTATCATTTTATAAGCATCAAAATTGAATAAGTATTCCGATAGAAATATCAAATAGTTTGATTTTCAATCAAAGTGCAGAGGAAGCGTGTGTTCATTAAGAAAGAACGTTAATAGGTACATTGATATTTCTAAACTATAAGTAAACAAGACGTAGTTGATTTTAACGATGTACTTTGGTTAAATCAACCTTAGTTGTTTTAATACTTAACTTTGGATTGTAAATGATGTCTTTTACAGTGAGTATAGAAGATATTGGGAATGTCCCCAATTGTTACCCCTCCTTTTTGGTCAAGGCCGGGACATCAACAAATTGGATAAAAAAGGATGGATATCAGGATTGGAGATCGATTGGAAACAAGGCTATGATCGATACCGTGAAAATTGGACCAAGCTCCAATCAAGGTGGGATCGATCGGGAATAATGAACAAGACTTCGTGAGGCTACACTACGAGTTTCAGGTCAATAAGAGTTCGTACGCTCAAGTTATGGATGGATCAATATTCAAAAGAAACGGATTCACATCGATACTTTCATATCGATCGTTGCCGCATTGGTTTGGATTGATCGATGTTCGTATCGATGCATCTCGTATCGATCAACTAACTCCGGGATACAACTTGTTTTAGATTGATGATGGTTCATATCGATCCAACTCAGATCGATACGAAAACATATGCTCCGCCAGAGAATATGGGACCGATACGAAGGAAGGAGCAGAGGATGGATACGAAGAGCAGCATGGAGCTATTTCGTATCGATCGGTACGAAAGAAGCGGTCAAGATAGAGCGAAGCACATGGATCACCACACATGACTCAGATCGATACGAAAGCCATGGATACGTAATTGATCGACATAGGATATGATGGATACGAAGCTCTTCATGGATACGAAGTCACCAGCCTACGTTGGCAAGGGCAAACTTGGATCGATCATATCTCTAAAACTACACACTGGAATTTCATGAAATTTGGAGAGCTAGGACTTTGCACTATCATCTTTCACCATGATCGATCTCAACCCGATTGGAGCGATTCCTGATTGATAAGAAATCGATATGGATCGATCAGGGATTGATCCCAAACCACCTTAGATCGATCATGTGGGCCCACCTATGCATGAGAAAGGGTATTCTGAGATTCAAGGCAGATATTTTCAACTCCACGCCTATAAATAACACCTCCACTACAACTAGAAAAGGATCTTCTTCTTCTTTTTTGGCAAAACTCTATCATTTTAGTTATTGATATTCAAAGGATTGTAACTGTACTCACATTATAAAGGAAATAAAAGGATCAATTCAAAGTGGATGTAGGTCGGAGATAGCCGAACCATTATAAATCTTGTGTCTTCTCTTTCTTTCTTTTATTTTAATTTTGCTATTTCTTTATTTTTACTCTCTACATCATCTGGATCTGAGATCTATGACTGGATACTAAGGATTTGTGTGTAAACGCTGGTGCTTTCGTTACATTTGGGGTTTGTGACCAATTTTGGCGCAACCACTTTGGTGCTTTCACTGAGAATACTGGCACCCGCTACATCGGATTGGGAGTTCAAATTTGGAAAGCTAAAGGATCAGATCTAGGACGAACCATGGTTAGGCAATCAGCTAGAAGGACATTACCAGAAAGGAGCCATCAAGAAGGAAGTCAAGAGGCTTTCTCCGGAGTTGGAACAGATCAGGCATCCATTTACATCACAAGGGATGAGATGCAGACTATGATGGATTCCATGCAGGAACGGTTGCTGAGAAGGTAGGAGGAAATGATTTAGAACCTTCTCAGGCAGTTTGGACAGGCAGGTGCAGCAGGAGCTGCCGGAGCACAGATCCACGAGCGGGATCAAAAGGGCTCAACATGCAATCAGATGGAGTGGCTCAGTAGGGGGCAACCCCCAATCAGCAAACAACTATCAATTTGGACGGACCTAGACTCGGGGGCACACCATAGTGTAATGCTGGACCGATTCATCGAAGAATACCGGGAGACGCCGTACAACATGGTGCTGGCAGGAATACAGGAATGCGTGACGAGGAGTACGTAACAGAATTCCCTCAAGGACTTGGGAGGCAGTTAGGAAATGAAGACGGGGGGCAACCCTTGGTGAACAACACTGGATTGGCCAAAATTATCAAGCGAACTATGCGCGAAGGTCTGACAAACAGAGATCTGGAAGGAGTAAACAAGAGTCCATTTACCCATAACATCAGAATGGCTAGGAATCCACTAGAGTTCAAGCTGTCTACTCTGAAAGTATACAATGGTCAGACGGATCCTACTGATCATTTGATGAGGTATACAAGACACATGGAAGTGCTTGGGGGAATCGGAGGAGGTTATGGCCCGGTATTTTCCCATGTACTTGACGGATATAGCTGCTATGTGGTTCAGGCAGTTGGAAAATGGATCTATCAGGACATGGACAGAATTAGTGGACGAGTTTTTGAATTAATTTCGGGTTCATATCAAGAGGCCAAAAAATGTGATGACACCGACGTCGGTGAAATAGAGGATAGGAGAATCGCTCAGGACTTTCTTAAACCGATTTAATGTGGTGGTTGCTTCAGTGGATCGGCCGGATCCATCAATGGTTCTAATAGCGGCAGTGTCATGAGTTCGGGACAACTCGGATTTCAAGGTATCATTGATACGAGATCCACCAATGGATTTCGGGGAATTTTTTCACAAGGCCGAGAGATTTCTTCAGCAAGAGGATGCAAGCTTGGATATGAAACCAAAGGAGGTAAACATGGTTAAGGATGGATAACCATCTGTTGAAAGTTCGGGTAAGGATAAGGATAAAGGGAAGAGGAAGTCGGATAATGATTCTGGTAGGGTAAGGAAGTGGTGGGGAGAACCAAAATTCTCCACTCACACAGAACTCAATGAGACATTGTAACGGATATACATGGAAACTCGGGATCATCTTCCCTACCAAAGGTCGGCAAGGAGGGAACCCTCGAAACACGAGAGGGCATTGGGAAGGCACTGTCTCTTTCATGACCTGGATGGGAATGATACTAACAGTTGCAGGCATCTAAAGGATATAATCGAGGAGCACGTGAGGAGTGGTCAGTTGCGGCAGTATGTCGAGACTCGGAATGCAGCAGGGGAATAGGAGCAGCCACCGTCTACCTCAAACAGCGACGGCGCGAGGTCCAGGAATGATGGTCGGTTGGTCATCAACTGATCAGGATGGTATGAAATAAGTAGCAAACTCTGGGCAGACGGTTAAGTCACTTACTCATGTACGGGGACGGAGATATCCCCTAAGCATGCTCTGAGACGATGATAAGCCATGATGCTCTAGTTTGTGAAACCTGTTTTTTCTCTCTGGTTTGGTTTTGGGGTTTGGTTTGGACTCTTGGTTTTGTTGATTTCTGGTTTGAATTTTAGTTTGGATGCTTGTCTTTTGGCTTGGATCTTGGTTTGGATTTTTGATATGGATTTCTGGTTTTCTGATTTGATCTGGATTTCGGATTGGATTTTGATTTGATTTTTATCTGGTTTTTGGTAAAAGGTTGTTAGGTATGGATTATGCCTGGCAAGGGGTAAGTTTCTTCATCCGAACGTGGAAAATCGACTTATTCAGGTCATCGAGTATGGACTATACTCAGCAAGGATCTAGAGAGATTAGGATTCGGCCTAGGACTTAGGCCCCATATTATCTATCATTTATTATTTCAAGTAGTCGAATATGGACTATGCTAAGCAAGGGCTTGGAGAGACCAGAACTCGGCTTAGGAGTTGAGCCACGGCATTACTCAGCGTTTAGGGACGCTGAACCAGGATCACCATCAATCTAGGACTTATGCCAAGGCATTGCTTAACACAGGTCGTCGAGTGTAGATTACACTTGGCAAGAACCCGAAGAGGTTATGGATTCTGATATTGGCTATGAACAGCTAAGAATTTGGGCATGAACCCAGAGTGGTCCCGGATTGGGCTAAGGGCCCGGAGCGGTCTTGGATTTGGATATCGATCCGGAGAGGTCATGGATTTGGTTACTGGTTACTGGATTCAGAATCAGATATCGACTCAGAGTAGTCGTGGATTTGGATAAGGATATGGCTATGGCACTTGGATAGAATGGCTTGGTAATGGATTGGGTTATGAATCGGATGATATGGCTATGGATGGAATATGGACTTTGGATGTTGGATTTAAAGCTATTCAAAACACGCCTTCCTACCTCAAGGCATATTTTGGTGGGCAAATGTTACCCCGCCTTTTTGGTCAAGGCCGGGCATCGACAAATTGGATAAAAAGGATAGATATTAGGATTGGAGATCGATTGGAAACATGGCTATGATCGATACCATCAAAATTAGACCAAGCTCCAATCAAGGTGGGATCGATCTGGAATAATGAACAAGGCTTAGTGAGGCTACATTTCGAGTTTCAAGTCAGTCGGAGTTCGTATGCTCAAGTTATAGATGGATCAATATTCAAAAGAAACAGATTCACATCGATACTTTCGTATCAATCGCTGCGGCATTGGTTTGGATCGATCGATGTTCATATCGATGCATCTCGTATCGATATGTTTCGTATCGATCAACTAACTCCAGGATGCAACTTGTTTCGGATCGATGATGGTTCATATGGATGATGGTTCGTATCGATCCAACTCAGATTGATATGAAAACATATGCTCCACCAGAGAATATGGGACCGATACGAAGGAAGGAGCAGAGGATGGATACGAAGAGCAGCAGGGAGCTATTTCATATCGATCACGTTCATATCGATTGATATAAAAGAAGCGGTCAAGATGGAGCGAAGCACATGGATCACCATGCGTGACTCGGATCAATATGAAAGCCATGGATACGTAATTGATGGACATGGGATATGAAGCTCTTCATGGATACGAAGTCACCAGCCTACGTTGGCAAAGGCAAACTTGGATCGATCATATCTCGAAAACTACACACTGGAATTTCATGAAATTTGGAGAACAAGGACTTTACACTATCGTCTTTCACCGTGATCGATCTCAACCCGATTGGAGCAATTCCTGATCGATACGAAATCGATATGGATCGATCCCAAACCACCTTAGATCGATCATGTGGGCCCACCTATGCATGAGAAAGGGTATTCCGAGATTCAAGGAAGATATTTTCAGCTCCATACCTATAAATAGCACCTCCATTGCAACTAGAAAGAGATCTTCTTCTTATTTTTTGGCAAAAATCTGTCATTTTGGTTATTGATATTCAAAGGATTGTAACTGTAATTACAGTATAAAGGAAATAAAAGGATCAATCCAAAGTGGACGTAGTCGGAGATAACCGAACCACTATAAATCTTGTGTCTTCTCTTTCTTTCTTTCATTTTGATTTTGTTATTTCTTCATTTTTTACTCTTTACATCATCTGGATCTGAGATCTATGACTGGATAATAAGGATTTGTGTGTAAACACTGGTGCTTTCATTACATTCAGGGTTTGTGACCAATTTTGGTGCAAACACCAATCGATATGTAAAGACACCTTACTAAATTGTTCAATACGGAAAATGTGAGATAAGTACCTTATTCATTGGTAATAGGAATTATCATACATTTTATGTTGTCTACAATATCGTGATTTGTTTATATATTTGATACATGAAGCAAATATAAAATCTAAATAGATATCACTAAATGGTTGTTTGAAGTGTTCTAGTGTATTTATGAAATACTAGAGAATTATTTACAGAAACAAAAACTCCTTATTAAGGAGTGTGCAGACTCAAACATCATAAGTGATATTCAATACAATATATCAATAATAAATTGAAGTTAAGAATCTTTAAGTTGGAAATGTTCCAAATGAGAGACCGTGGCTAAATCAATGAAAAAGGCTAAGTACATCGCCTTGAATAGCGCCGCTATAACGACCTGCTTTTCCGTACCATTCATGTTAACAATAAACCACACATGTCCAACCCAAATTAAACAGAAAAAGGGACAGTTATGAGGAAGAAAGAAGAAGAAAAGAAGAAGAGAAAAGAAACTAAAAACAACACAGAATCTCACAATCGCAACAGAACAACATATACTATAATACCAATGATTTTTACAAAAGAGAACTATTATATACATACATTCATTAGAGTACAACAAAAATCACAATTACCAGCTTGGACAGTTATAACAACCTATCCTCACAATTGCTGATAATTTCAATAACAAAGCAGTGGAAAATAAACATATACGAGAATACTATTTGGAGGACTCCAACTCGTTTCCTGAGCTCCAATGCATCTAAAGAAATCTGTAAATATGCTTGGTCTAACCTGAGCATTATAATAAAATAACACTCGAGTCGGACTGAAAAACCAGTGTGAGAAAAACACACCTAACTAGATTTTAAAGTTATAAAAACCTTTAAAAAGGTATCTTGTAAGACCACACCGCACATAAACATGAACGGTTTTTTATCTTACGATAACCAAAACATTTTCTATAGAAAATCCATTTATATTATAATAATGTTTAGGGGTCAAAGTAAAATATGAATATAGCTGAAATGCTTGCATATCACGTTTCAGCATAGTTAGACACAATTAAGTCCATACAACGCTTATTATAGAATGGATCCATACAATGACTGGGCTACTGGGGTACCGCCCTTCACGATGCATCTCTAGGTAAAATAACATCAAGGACCTCGCTTGGATCCCCTACCAACACAGGAACGATCTACCCCTTGCTGGATAGTACCGAATATGATCATCCCTCCGTTAATGGAATTCGGGTCGTAAAATAAAAATAAATTTTTTGAATATTCATTTGAACCATTTATTACTGTAAATAACTTACAGATATAATTCACTAATATTATTTATCATTTAAAAGAAATTAACAAGTCCATTAATCCATAGGATTAACATTCAATCTAAAATCCAAATATTTAAATCATTAATCAAATATTATTCACAATTCAAAGATTCTAAACAATCCTTTTTTTAATTTCATATATTAACTTTTAAAATAACACCAATATTTGAATTTTCAATATTAAATCCTTTTAGACCAGTAATTTTTAATAATTAAAATTAATCAAATATTTAAAATTAAATGACCAAAATCGCGGGTTGTTATACTCTCCCCCCTTTAAAAGAATTTAGTCCTCGAAATTACCAAGACAAGGAAAATGCCTCCAAACTTAAGTTTATTACAACATTTTATAAAGCACGCTTAAGTTTATTATCCATTTAACCTACGTTCATATTTTTAATTAATACTAGAATTCATTTTCTAAGTCATTTTGTAACATTTTACTCCAGGGCACCAAACATTTTTCAAGGCATGTCTTCATTAATAAAACACATCCAAGATTTTTATTACTCCCAAAGAATCACTATTTTGCTTAAGAAATATTACTCGAATCTATTAACATTCTATACTCGAGTTTATAACTGCAAAATACCCTTTTATTTTCTAACAATACATATACAATATTCAAAATTGTTTTTACATAACATGAATATTCAATAATTTTAAATCTTGCTTTAAAATTTCCATCCCTTCAAATTTATAAGTTACAAAACTTATTTTCTTATGTTTTCACAAAACACTTAACTTAGTTTTCTAATTCAAACTGGAAGTTTTCGACCATCCAAAGCAATCGAAAATTCCATTTCATTTAAATAAATGAAAATTACCTAACAACATCTCAAACGGGATGCAAAAACCATACTATCCTAATGGGTATGATACATGAGTACATAATATCACTTAATTGTAGATTTCAGAATTTAAACATCTGGTTTCTATTTCAAATCTTTTTGAAATAATAATAATATTCATATATTCCTTTGTATCTCAAATCGTATTTGGGAATTTTTAAACAAATTTGTTTTACGCAAAACAATTCAATAACCAATTTTTATTATGGTAGTAATTCCTCACTTTAGAAACTCGAAAATGAACACCGATGATGCTGTAGTCATCACCGGAATTATTTTCCATCGACCAAAGTGAGTTCAATGCTTTTTAACTCCCCAAATCCCTTTTCAATATTTATATTAATCAAACTTCCAAAATAATGCCATTTTTATTTTTCCCAAAAATTTGAAAACAATTTCCGAATACTGGTTTTGAGTTCTAATTTCTTGGTTTAAGTCCATTTTTATTTATAAACCATATTTTGAGAAAATTTCTATTCCAAAACACTTTCAATAATAATATTATTATTCTTTATAACAATTTGAAAAACTATTTTAAATCTCCAGGATTTAATTACTCAAATTCTCAGTTTTAAATTCTTATTTATAAACTATATTTATATATCCTGCTTATATAGTTTCACTCTTATATAAGATCCTTTCCTAATTGTTTCTCTTTGTATAGACTATAATATACAACTTTTATTATAATTAAAATTAAACTCAATATTATCATCGAACACCTTATAGTCAACTGTGAACCCGAATTCACAAGGTGTTCGTATTTAATTTAACAAATAATAAAGGCTTATAAACTACCTGAGCACAACCAATAAATAATAAATGTTTACTGTTTTTTAACAACCAACACACTATATATAACTATAATAATTTCAGAAAATTATTCTTTTTATATATAAAATATAATTTAGGTAAAATTATTACATTGACCCATTTTCAAAACAATACCATGTCGATTTCCTACCAACAGTTTCCTACCATTCCTATTTCGAGATACATGACTTGGTACTGGTCGATTACTCGAAGATTCATTGTTGCAGATCGGACTTCTCACGAACGAGCATACATCGCTCGTGCACCGCTTGAGCGAGACGTGGTAAATCTTCACATTACCGTGATATTTTAAGTTCGTTCACTTGAATTATGTTTCTAATTTTGAATAAATAACTACAACTTGTAGGTCGATATACTAGAGACGGTAGGAAGAGGATTGGACGATATCGGACATGGTAGAGTACCCGAACGAGAAGTCCAACCACGGTGTCTTGATTTGAAGAAACTTATTGACACACTACTTTTTAGAAATCGATTAACACGGCCAAGCCCTTCCGAACAAGCTATGCGGAATAGAGAGCGAAGAACTAAAAGAAGGCAAGATACACACCAATCGCAAGACGCTGGACCTTCTCAACCCCCACCTACTCAAGACAATCCAACTCAACCATGAGTATTCCTATTTTTATTTGCTTTTGTAACCGAACTATTAGTTTGCTTTTGTAACCGAACTATAACTTCTACTTTAATTTGAATGTAATCGAATATTAATTATGTTATGCTAGAATTTATTTACTGGTAGTTTAATTTGTTTGCTTTTAAGTAGATAAACATTTGCTATCATTTAAGATTGTTCGTTTGGATTTGAATTCTATGTATTTGGATTTGAATATGAAGCTTGCTGTCCAGGTTTTAGACATGACATTTACACTGGCGCATTTGGCAGATGCGCCAGTGTAAATTAAAACGGGCGCATTTGTGAAATGCGCCCCGTGTTATTTTTTTATTAAAAAAATCCACCTCATCGCTGAGGTGGAAAAATTGACCTATATCTGCAAATAGTTTTCAACCTGGCCTATTCATGCAAATGGTTTTGAAAATCAGTCTCTTTTGAAAATTTGTCTTTTTTTTAATTTGAGAAATTAATTCCGTTCAGGCAGGATTATTTATTACCTCTAAAGTAGTACTTGCTTTGAATTCAAATGGTGGCTCCTCTCTTTTTAGCCTTCTTGACTTTTGTGTACCAGTAGTATTTTGGACTTTAGTGTGTTTGTAGAAGTATCAGCGACTTCCATAATTTTAGTGGCTTTGCTCTGTTGCAAATCATCACCATCTATATCATCTTTAGTGGTCTCATGCATCAGGAGGTCTTCCTCTTCATTTTGATTAGTTACATCTACCACATTTTCTTTTGTAGTTTCGAGCTACGGAGTATGAGCACTAACTATAGGCAAAACAACTATATTTTAAGACATTTGCATTGATGGTTCTTGACTGACATTGCTTGGCTGGTCTTTATTCACCAAAATGTCATCAGAATATGAATTACATTCATTGACCTCTTATATAATACTGGACTGTCCAATGGAATGGACTTTATTAATTTGAGATTTTAGAACATTTTTAACATTTGATTTGTCGTATGCACTTGTTCCTATATGTTCTGAATTGTCATGGTTATGGTGTTCGTGCTCTACTTGCATTTCATTATTGTTGATATTATTATGTGTATTGTTGGGTACCCATTCAAAGTACAATGTCTCTCTAAAGGACCGAAACAATTACATAACGTGCATTTTATAGGCTTCCATTCATATTGTACCTCTTGCCACGATGCCATTGTTTCGTCAATAATAGGCACCTCTTTTGGAAACTTGAAATTTGATTCAACTTCTACTAAAACCCGAGCATATGCTATTTTGATCATCCCACTTGTCACTTGATCAATTTTTATGGGCTTGCTTAAAACTAAAGCAACACGACCAATTCCCTCTTTATTCCAGTATTCAATACTAAAGTTAGGAAATCTCAGCCGTAAAAGAATGGTTTGTAGGAATTCCCTGGATAGTTTTATGCCCGTGGGCCATTTCTTATTAATCATTAATTTCTTATCGTAATAGCATGGTCCATTAGCTAGGACTTGATCAGAATTCGTTTGATTTTCAAATTTAACAGTATAGAAACCATTTGTCCTTAGAAAAGATCTGAAAGTCACATGTCAGTTTTCAAACCCTGTTAAAGCTTTGAAATAGTGGTAATAAGGTTTGGATCCCATAATATAGAGAACAATACAGTGAGTCCATTTGTCTCTAGCTTCTTCAAAAAAATTTGCTGTCATTTTCGCACATTTCAAGTTACAAACTTCTTGTGGTGGAAAATAGGGTATAGGGGTATATGTAGAAGGTTGATTACCTTCCACCACGTTACTCCAAGTACTAAGTCAGATCGCGTCGTCCTGTGCTGTCGCCTGTTGTCTAGGCACCGTTGAATTAGATGCTCCAATAAGGGGCGTGAGACCTGGAAACTGACTTGCGTTGGCAAGGTTATATCTAGGGTAAGAACCCAATTGCACAACAACAACCCTAAGCGGTTTGGAACGATTGAAATTGGGTTCTCAATACTGGACATGCTTCCGTCTTTTCGATCTAACTGTGGTGAAACCATCCTGCCCTCCTCCACCATCAGGCAAACTTTCTTTACAATTTTTTTAGATTTCATATGCTATTTGTAATACCAAGCATAATGCTTTAAAAAAGAGGACGACCTTTAAATGCAGAAGTTAATGAATCTGTTGTTAAAAAGAATTATCTTTTGAAAGGAAGTTAACATATCATTGGAATGCTAAAAAGCAAACTTATTTACCTTCTTAAAAGAAATCCAAATTGGTTTAAAACCCTTCTAAAATAAGTGTTTCAGAAAATATCATTTTCAAGAAGTGGTTTTTACATACGAGGAACACATTACAATGCTTAAAAATATAATTTAACAATAAAAGCAAACTTCAAGTCCGATCATTTGTTAAAAATTATTGCATTTAAAAATTAAAAATTAAGTTTATTTAGAGGATCAAATTAATTGATTTACACAAGTTACAAGTCCTAATAGCATGTGCAGCACACGTGCATGAGAAATTTTAGTACTAATAGCTTATATTTCAAAAGTGCAAGACTACATGTTTAGTAGAATGGTACATGATTTGTAATTGCAAATTAGAATAATTAGTTAAAACGACATGCGTGAAACAACAGTGGATAGCGGTGAACAACGATTAACATCTGATGGCGGTGGAACAATGACATATAGAAGCGAACAAAGGATAACGGTGGAGAGCGACCGAGTAACAAAGAAAGATGGAGTGGCAAGTGGTGGACAATGATGACTAATTTAGAACGTGAATGGATATATTGAAGTGCAAAAGAAAATTAGTTTTTTGATGAGATTTCCTATGGTATTTAAAAGGATCCGTGACTATTTCTCTAAAATGCAATATTAAAATATAAAGTTTGAAACCGTAGATAAAATTGAATCCTTAATTTGGAGGATTAGGTTAAAGATGGAAAAAATCAAGTACCGAATGAGCGTGTGTATATAAAACTGATTTGAATAGATATAGTTAAATTTATTGTAGAATTTTCAGTATTTTTGTATTTGAATATTTTAAGAATAATTATAGCGTATTTATTCTACTTACATGTCGGCATGAAATACAATAATTTTAACATATAAATTTATTTGTATTAATAGTTGGCTTGGAAGCGTAATTTTTTGGTCCGACCACAAAGTTCCAAAATTGTCTTTTATATACAATTCTTCAAAAATTTGTCCTATTAATTGATCCTAAAAAAATAGCATCTACATATCTATTTCTAAACTCAGTGCATTTATTAGTTGGTTCTAAAAAAAACATCCGTTTACCTGATTCTAAACTCGATGCATATAACACCGCACTTACATTACGTGTAATATTATTGTCAACTGCATACTATAGTGAGTGGCATTAAGAAGCTTAACCTTTTATTATACGTTAGATTCAAAACAGGTTGAAATAGAGAGTAAATAAATTATTATTATAATTTTTTGTTAGAGGTTATAATTATTATTATAATTTTAATGTTATATTTGTCTGATATCAACATCAACTTGCAAAAACGTCTCTCTACAGATATCAACAAATGTTAATACATTTAAAAATAAAATCTAAAATTTTTTTTTTGCAAATTTGTAACGCTCTTTTACATATTTTACCAAACTTAATATCACTTAAAAACGTGATCTAACAAATAAACTTCTTATACGTTTTCGCTCTTTATTAATTGACAATGGAAACAAAATTCAAATTAACAAAAAAAATTGAACGATGCAACTTAAAAATAAAAATTCAAACTGACTACATTTGATTCCAACGCAAAATAACAATTTTCTTGAATATGATAAGCACATATAATTTGTAAAAAGAAATCAATTTACCCGTGAAGGGTGTGTTATTGTCACACGCTATAACCAACTATTAATAAAGAAACATGCGAGGTGTAAAGGCTTTGATTAGTGATAAGATATGTAAAATAGATATTCTGTAGCAAAAGTCGGTGTAGCCCCGTAAAGATGACATGAGTGGGTTTGGGTCGAGTTTGCTCCTACACATTGCTCGATTTTACATCCACTGCACTTTCAAAAGATTTGAAGTGAGGAAGACGCAAACAGTATATCCAAAAAAGAGTGCGAGTCAAATAAGAAAAAGGGTTTCGGTTTTCAGGTTCACTCATTTCCGAGATCTGAGATGTCAGGTCCTTCGTTTGATGCCAGCGATGAGTTTACGGGACCAAGTGACGTCAGCAATGCAGCTCCGCCGCCGTCATTGCATCCTCCGGTGACGGCAACAATGACGAAGGCGAGACGGAAAGCTCCATCCCGGAAAAGTATGGACACAGATGATTTTATAAACATGCTGCATGGATCTGATCCTGTTAGGGTTGAGCTGAATCGATTGGAAAATGAAGTTCGAGGTGAGAAATGTTTTTGATCTAAGTTCGAAATTTTGAATTCAGTGTTTAGTTCTGTTACTTAAGCTGACTTAAGCTGACATTTAGTGTTTTTCTTCTCTTTGTAAGATAAGGATAGAGAGTTGGGAGAGGCTCAAGCAGAAATTAAAGCACTGAGATTGAGCGAGCGAGCGAGAGAGAAAGCCTGTGAAGAGGTATGTGCTCAGATCTGTTGAGTAGTTACTGATATTAGTTTGATGCGTAATAGTTGTTCATGTATTAATTTAACATTTTTAATAATATATATCCCTTAATATTAACCTCTTCATTTGATCCTTCATTTATGTTTGTACATAAAAGCGTAACAGTCATGAAGAGCTAAATAATGAACTGCTTGAAGTGTCAAATTCTTACTGACATGATTGAAATTATGTTATTACTTAGGAACAATCTTATGATGTGGCTCATTTCATCTTGAGCGTGGAATATCACATCAACTTGTGTTCATTTTATCTTTCTTTTACCATTTGTAACTTCTCCTAGATGATTAATCATAGTGATTTTTGCAAATAAATTAAGAAAGCATTGAATAAGAAACTTATAGAAAACATTGAATAGGAAACTTATTGAAAGCATTGAGTATGTTAATACAAGAGAGGATGCATGCTTGGGCAAACGTGTCAGCAAATTAAAAAAGAAACTTGTTGATTTTTGCAGACCTAATTTTTTTTCCCCCCTAACTCAATCCTTATATTTTAATATGGCTCTAATCTTGTTGTGGTACAAATTTAATTACTCCTCTATTTCGTAAATATGAAATCTTTAATGAAGATAAATATGATTACAGTTTTTATTTAAGTTATTGTATGATAATGTTTGAACATTGTGGCTGAATCCGACCTTGACATTTTACCGATCCGACAATCTTTACTTTTACTGTAGCCACTGAAGTCAAGTCTTTCTTTTCGAGTTCCATCTATGAATCACAGTGTAGAAACATATTGGTAATAAACCTAAGAAAATTATACTACCATTTATGAATAATTATGAATTGATTTATCCTAAGTTTATCGTCTACACCCTACACAACAGTATTTGTTCATCCGAAAGGGCTTGCAATGTTTAGCGCATCTCAAAAGAAAACCAGAAATACTAAATAACCTCAAGATACACTACTGTTCTGTTTCTTTTTGTTTCAGCTAACAGAAGAACTGGAAAGGCTGGATGAAAAGTTAAAACTAACTGAGGATCTTCTAGAAACCAGAGTATGTTTATCTTGACACTTTCTTTAACTACTTAATATCTTTCCATTTTCTTTTCGTTTTAATGTGATCTTTAATGATGCCATGAATAATGTAGAATCTTGAAATCAAGAAGATTAATGATGAAAAGAAAGGAGCTATGGCTGCTCAATTTGCTGCAGAAGCTACCCTTAGAAGAGTACATGCTGCTCAGAAAGATGATGACATGCCTCCAATTGAGGCTATTCTTGCTCCCTTAGAAGCTGAATTGAAGATTGCTCGTCAGGAGGTGCATACTTCAACACCTTTAACTCGCCGTGTTCATTTTCTTCTTCTTAATGTATATTGATTAATATCAGGCTATCAAAATATTAAGTGGCAACAAAATTACAAGTGGAAAAAATCTCTTATTGGTCCAAAAATGTCAAACCCTTGGTCCAATAAAAAAAAGTGTAGAGGGATTTGGGCAACTTAATAAAATATTATGAGGACAAATTATCACAAGTAGTTTTTTATGGGATAGCTGATATATCATCTACTTCAGTTTGGATTTGAACAAGAAGGAGCACGCGATGATGACATGTGCTTTGCGCGTGAATTGTTCTTCTACAATTTATGTATGATTAACAGATTCAAAAGAAAATGATTTGCAAAAATATTTAGTCATGTTTTTACGTTGAAATCATGTGTAGTTAATTTAAATTTTTATTTCTAAGTTGCAACATTTAATTTTTGTCAGTTTGAATTTTATTTATATTATTAACTAATAAACAACGAATTTGTAAATGATGTTTATTTGTTTAAATGATATATATTTGTTAGATCCTATTCTTAAGCGTAGATGGATAATTCGAATTTGTAAAGAAATTTAACCGTTTTAACTTAGTTTGAATAGTTCCAGTCTAGCATAACAGATACTTGTACGTTAAATTTAAAATAATAGGAATAACATCTGCATTTAATTAGGATTTTACCGATTTTTTTTAGATACTTGTACGTCAAATAATAGATATTAATTAAATTATATATGAGTAAAGGGTATTTTAGGAAGTTTATGATCAGACCAAAAGATTGTGCTTCCAAGCCAACTATTAATAAAGATAATAGATAAAAATCCTTCCCCATTAATTATTTATTAGTCAAATTCCCGGCCGTTTTTTAACATCCGCTTGCTATTTTCACACTAATATTAATATTTAACACTTATGTTTATTTAAATATTTGAAATGCAATAATTTTTCTTAGAAACATTGGATTGACAAACAGTTTTTACCATTAGTTTACAAATTGTAGGATCTTTCTACTGATTTCCATTATCACGCACATGTAAAAATCAAAATTATGAAATAAAAATATCTAAAGTTTGATAATTTTTAGTATTCATATCATGTAGATGATATGTAATCATCATTCAAACATATAAGATTACATATAAATTGACAATGATAGTGACTTAAAACTATCTTAAACTACTTTAAAATTGCCTAAAAATGTCTAAACTACTGCTTAAAACTGCATTTCTCAAATGCAGTAAAAAAATCCTACTACAAACCTGCCTTAAAACTGTTACTGCAACAGTGAGAACTTTAATTGTCTTCGTTGAAGGCAATTGCAATTTTCATTTCATTTTTTTAAGGTATATCACATTGATGCCATTTGTAATGGGATACGCTTGAAATTCAATACTTACAATAATGAATCAAAATGCATTCATGGCAGTTAAAATTAATATATTATCAGTTTAAAATTTGTCTATCTATGTTGAATGCAGTTAAATCTTACATTGTCTTTGTTAAATTCAGTTCAAAATGAAGATTTTCAAAGAATTTATTGAAATTTGTACAACACAGTTAAAAGTTAATAAATATGGAGCAAAAACTTAAACTGTTGTATTGCATTTAAAATCAAAGAGTTTCAAATGATTAAAAGCTAATAAAAATGGAGTTAAAATTATTACTATAAATAACTATGCATTAAAAAATTTAAAAATACGAAGGGAAGCTTTAATATGAATCAAATTTATTACTTAATCACTTTGATGCATTTACAAATAGAGATTCATCATTTTAGTGTAGTTAAAATAATTACTTAATCATTTCAATATAAGTATAATTATCTCTTCCATCACTTTGATACATTTAAAATATAAACAAATCACTTTAATGCAGTTAAAACTAATACATCATCACTTTAATACAGTTAAAACCATTACTTCATCACTTAACACAGTTGAAAATATTACTTCATCACTTTAATGTAGTTGAATTATCATTCCACCATTTTACTGCAGTAAAATCTACCTTACGAAAAGTATGAGTTCACTATATTACTTTAATGTAGTTAAGACTTTAAATGCATTTAAACTTATTACATCATTGCTTTTATGCAGTTAAAATCATTATTTTGTTAACTTGATTGTAAATCATTTGAATGATACAATTTTAAGTGCATTATTTTGGTAGAGTTGAAACTGCAGCTCTCAGATGCTGTTAAAGCCAAAGTTTCAAAAGACGAAGGCATACACAAGGTATTTGGTGCTCATGAAGCGAGGCATATGCCTCAAGATGTTGAAATGTAGTTATTTCGGGTAAACATTAAACGCATGACATATAAAAAATAGATATACGACAATTTCTTATTACACATGTAGTTATCAATTCTAACATGAATAATTATTATTTTATATATAATTCCAAGTATAGCAGCATATATAACATGGAAATATTTATCAAGTCTTATCCAAATATATGCAACAACTTCGTATAACGATTAACATCCAGAGGTATTAGGTAGGTATGTACTTCAGCTCTTCCTATGTCTCCTCTCTTCTACTCTTCTATTATTATTTTACATACTAATAATTGGAGTTCAAAATTGATTTCAAAAATGGAATCAATTTCTATAACTGATTCCAGTGGAATCAATTCAAGAAATCGATTCCGTTCTGGAATTGATATAAGTTAGCCCATAACAATTGTTTCATCTCACATTCCTTTTTCTTTTTTCTTTTTGGTTTGGAGCCGGATGTTGAAGTGATTTAGAGTTTGAAAACAACCCTTAATTTTAGTCTCTGATGCATCACCTCAATCATGTGAGGCGTGTGAGGTACACAAAACATGCGCCTCGCACATCTCATGGCATGTGAGGTGCACAAAACATGCGCCTTGCACGTCTCATCAAGTCGAAGCATGCACTTTAGAGGCTAAACACCTTTTGAATTGTGGTTTGAGATCTTCAGGAATCAGGCCTACGCTGGTGTACCTTAGGCACATGTTTAATACATTAGTTGAAACTACGTATTTCAGATTTATTTAAAACCGCATCATGAATATGCAACCAAACACTAAACCACCATTTTGAAATGCAATTTTAATTGCATTTGTTAAATCAACAAATATTTTTTACTTTACAACCTTCTAGAATTTAACCATTGTTATACTAATTGTAATATCAACAATAATGTTTTAAAATTAAAGATTTTCACTTTTTTAATAACTAATGATTTTGAAATAGTTAATAATACGGCTGTTATAATAATTGTTACAGCTATCAGTTGGAAAAACCATTACCGTACATTTTTACTAGTAAGCCAAAATCACGTACCGTAATCATATTGTCAGTGTACCAAAGGCTTGTATATCGATGAATGGGTAATTGGTACACCAGTTATGGTTAATCACCGTTAAGTTTGAAAAATCATAATGCTTGATATTTTTTTGTAACATGTATGATGCTTCATCAATCATCATACATTTCATCTTTTCACTTAGCAAACGTTTTTAGTGAAAATAATAATAGAAGTAATTGATATCATTTGAATTGAATTT
Organism: Allium fistulosum; assembly: GCA_030737815.1. NCBI lineage: Eukaryota > Viridiplantae > Streptophyta > Magnoliopsida > Asparagales > Amaryllidaceae > Allium > Allium fistulosum. The sequence continues at coordinate 280,919,113 of CM060904.1, read as the reverse complement.
CAAAACTAAATCCGATCACCTGCTTGCTTCCTCTTGAAAAAATGTACTAATAAAATATGGAAATAAAAATAAATAAATCGGATAAATTACCGTTGCTATTTACCATTAAATATAATAAATTTACCTTTACAACCCCGATTGTACTAGTATACCGATTTAGCTCAAAAATGATAATCGATTTTGATTAATGGTATGGTAATGAGAAATTTACCATTACCATGGTCCATGATAACCTTAGTTAAACGTTAATGACTTTCTTGTAAAAAATTGAGGGCCTTTGTTAAAAATGGTTTAAACTTTAACGACATTTGTTAAAAGCAGTTTAAACTTTAACTATCTTTCTGAAATGCAGTTAGAACATTAGTTGCCTTTTTGGGCAACAATTAAAATTGTATAAAAATGGGTTTTTAAAGTTGTTTTTAACGTATATCATTAGAAAATTTACAAAATTTGTTATAAACTAAAAAGATTCTAAATCCGACTTTTCTATAAAAAGTTATCACACTTCAAAGATCCAAACTAAACGAGTTCACTTAAAGCAGTGGTGACATTAATTTGGCATGCACTTAATGTTGAATTTATGCGATTCATATATGTGTTTGATGTGAAGATTTGGTAGAGCTATGAATTGGAAAACATTGGAGTTGGTTGGAGGAAGAAGAATTGTCAGAAGAGATGAAGTTCCTGCAACCTGAAACTTCCTGCAGACGTCTGACCTACCCAGGTCAGACGTCTGACCCTATTCCAGAACGTTTCCCGAAATATTCTACAGACGTCTGACCCCCCTGGTCAGACGTCTGAGGCGACGAAAGTTTTACTTCTAGTTCCGAATTCTGAAGGGCAATTTTGTAAATTCCGGAGCTTGGTTCTCTAAACTGAAGGTGCAGATTCTTTTGACGTGGATGGATGATCTAGATCATTTAGGTCACCTATATATTGTCTCCTAATCATCTTCCAAATCAGGAGATTAAGTTTTAATCAGATTTCCAATAATTGTAATTAATAGAAACCCTAACGAAATCAAATTGAGGGGTTTTCTATTTTGAGTGCTCTATTATTAATCTCTTCAATTGTGTAATTGATTAGAGAGAGTCTCCACCTATTGTATCTCTCTAATCATCGTATTGGCTTGTAATCTCTGGTGATAATAATAAAAGGGTTATTGGGTCTCCGTGGACGTAGGATCTTCAGATCCGAACCACGTTAAATCTTTTGTGTCTCTTGTTTTTCATATTGTTGATTGTGTTCTCATAATTGATATTTTAAGTTGCATTGGTATTCAAATAGACAATACTAGGTCTTGATTTGAAATCGCTTCCGCAGCGCACTGTGGTGTTGAATTGTTATCAATCGCCAATTTTTCACTACAGTTTGGTATCAGAGCTGGTGTTATTGTTCCGTTTGGATATTAATGGCTACTTCAAGTAAATCTATTGGTAGATCTGGAGTCAATTATGGACTCTCGTTTTGATGGAAAGGGAGACTTTGGAACTTGAAAGATGAAGATGGAGGTCGTATTAAAAAGGAGAAGACTTTTAAGATAATTTCTGCGTCTGAGAAGCTGAAAGAGTTAGATAGTGAAACTTTAGAAGAGATGTAAGATGAAGTCCTAACTACCATCCAGCTAAGTCTTTCAGATGAGGTTCTTAGAGAATTTTTTCAAAAGAAAACGACAAAGGAATTATGGGATGCATTATCTGATGCATATCAGGACAAGTCTCTCACTAACAGAATAATTCTACAACAACAACTCTATTCGTACAAGATGAAGCCTGAAGCTGATCTCATGGGGCATGTGGATGCCCTAACCACCTTAGTAATGAATTTGAAGGCAGCGGAAGTTGAAATTACAGATGAGGCTCAAGCGGTAATCCTTTTATGTTCCTTGCTTAAGGAGTAGATTGCTTTTGTTAATTCTATGATTTACGGTCATAGTAAAATTAGCCTATCTGATGTTAAAGCTGGACTTCATAATGAAGTGTTGAGGGGTAGATTAGCAAGCACTAGTTTAGACAGTGATACAGAGGACTTATCTGTTCAGAGAGGTAGAACCCAAAGCAAGTCAAAATATGGTGGAGGTCGAAATAATTCAAGGTCTCAGTCTAGGGGGCCTAATAAATTGACTTGCAATTGTTGTAAAAGGCCAGGGCACTTTGTAGCAACTTGTCCCAAGCTTGAAGGTAGAAGAAGAGACCCAAAGCAAGCTTCAGCATCTACCGCTGAGAAGTCAGATACAGAGAGTGATACCGATGTGTTTACAGCTTCTGGCTCTTCTGGAAAGAGCAACCTATGGCTGATCGATTCTGGCGCATCCTATCATATGACACCCAATAGGAACTGTTTCTCCACTTACCGTGAGATTGATGGAGGAGAAGTTCTGATGGGCAATGATGCTTTTTGCCATACGATTGGTGTTGGTAGTGTGAATGTTAGAATGTTTGACGGTGTTATTCGTACTATTACATATGTTAGACATGTACCTGATTTGAGAAGAAGTTTGATATCTATTGGGGCTCTGAGTAGGCTTGGTTTGAAGATTGTAGTTGAAGGAGAGGATGAAAATATCAAAGGGTTCTATGATAGTTATGAAAGGAATAAGGGCATGAAATCTTTATCTTTTGAAGGGCACTACTGTAGTTGGCGAATCAGCATCTGTTACTTCTGTTGATTCGGGCTCTTCCAGATTATGGCATTTACGGATGGGTCACATTGGTGAGCGAAACATGGATGAGTTGAGAAAGCGAGGTTTGATTGATGGTGTTCATCATTCAAAGCTTGGCTTTTGTGAAGAATGTGTTCTTGGGAAGCAGACGGAGATTTCTTTTGGTACTGGAGAGCATAAGGCAAAGGCTGTCTTAGAGTATGTTCACACAGATGTTTGGGGACCTTCCCCTTGCCCCTCCTTAGGTGGAGCCAGGTATTTCGTTTCATTTATAGATGATTTCTCTTGTAAAGTTTGGGTATATTTTCTACAGTCGAAGAGTGAAACTTTTGACAAGTTTCGAAAGTGGAAATCTACAGTTGAGAAGCAGTTAGGAAAGAAATTGAAAGTTCCCCGTTCAGATAACGGCGGTGAATTTGTATCACAGGAATTCATCGATTATTGTGAGTCTGAAGGTATCAAGAGACATTACACCACACCTGGCGACCCTAAGTCCAATGGAGTTGTTGAAAGAATGAATCAGACATTATTGGAGAGAACTCGTTGCCTCAGATTGACTGCAAAGTTGAAAAAAGGATTTTGGGTAGAAGCTTTATCTATGGCGGCTTTCCTCATCAACCGCACACCTTCTACCGCCATAGACACGAAGATCCCAGAAGAAGTATGGAAAGGAGAGCCTGTTAGTTATTCATTCCTCAAAGTGTTTGGTTGTCCAGCTTACGTACATGAGAGCAGAGGGAAGCTTGAACCTAGAGCTCGCAAGTGTACCTTTCTAGGTTATAGAAGAGAAGTGAAGGGATATAGATTGTGGTGTCCTATTAGCAGGAAGATTGTTACCAGCAGACATGTGACTTTTGATGAGAAGGCTATGTTGAAGGTGGAGCCTTCCTCATCAAATGACAATGAGAGGACAAATGAAGAATACCAAACACAAAGTAAGTCATCTACTGTTCCTTTTCATAGAAGTTCTGAAGGTGTTTTCGATGACACCGTGGTTGATGAGGAAAGTACAGAGATTAGTACAGAGGATCAGACTCAAGGTGGAGCTAGTTCAGAGATCAGACCTGTTAGACAGAAGAAGAAGCCTAATTGGCTTAATGATTTTGTTGGATTGAGCATCGAAGACATTGATTTCGATGACATGGCAACATATGCTTTGAATGTTGTCCATGACGAACCCAGAGATTATAGAGACGCTATTGCTTCAGTTGACAGTTCCAGTTGGTTAGTTGCTATGGAAGAGGAGATTGAATCTTTGCAGAAAAATCATATTTGGGATTTGGTGCCTCTTTCCACCAACAAGAGAGCTATTGGTTGTAAGTGGATCTATAGAGTAAAAGACGACGGCAATGGAAATTTCAGATATAAAGCAAGGTTAGTAGCAAAGAGGTATGTTCAGAAGAAGGGAGTTGAGTATCATGACATTTTTGCTCCAGTTGTTAGGCATACCTCCATTCGCATTCTATTGGCATTAGTGGCTCATTATGATATGGAGTTGGAGCAACTAGATGTCAAGACCGCATTCTTGCATGGTGATCTGGATGAAGAAATTTATTTACGGCAGCCGGAGGGGTTCATTGATAGTAGCAGGCCTGACTATGTTTGTAAACTTAACAAATCTCTATATGGACTAAAACAGTCATCTAGACTATGGTATAAGAGATTTGATAAGTTTATGCTTTCACAAGGATATTCTAGAAGCTTCAAAGACCAGTGTGTTTATTTCAAAAGATGTGATAATGATTTAATATATCTGTTGTTATATGTTGATATGTTAATTGCATCTCGGAGTATGGTAAAAACTTTGAAGTTGAAAACTGAACTTAGCAAGGAGTTTGATATGAAGGATTTGAGAAAAGCACAAAGAATTTTAGGTATGGAGATTTGTAGAGATAGAAAACGGAGAGAGTTAAGACTCACTCAGGCGCAATACATCGAGAAGGTCCTCACTCGATTTGGAATGGAGAAAGCCAAACCGGTTGGTACTCCATTAGGCTCTCATTTTAAATTGTCAAAAGACCAATCTCCCACATCGGAAGAAGATAAAAGGTATATGGCCGATATACCTTATTCCAGTGCTATTGGTAGTCTTATGTATGCCATGGTATGCACTAGACCAGATTTGGTCCACGCAGTGGGTGTTGTAAGTCGATATATGTCTAACCCAGGCAAGGAACATTGACAAGTAGTAAAGTGGATACTTAGGTATCTTAGAGGCACTTCATCTGTTGGCTTGTTATATGGTGGAGTGGATGATGACATCTCACTTAGAGGATACTGTGATTCAGATTATGCTGGGGATAGAGATGCACGGAAGTCAGTGTCGGGCTATATTTTTACACTTGGCATAGGCTCGATTTCATGGAGATCAAAGCTGCAATCTATTGTAGCTTTGTCAACTACCGAAGCAGAATTGATATCGATTGTTGAAGCGACTAAGGAGGGTTTGTATTTACTTCAGTTGTTGGATGATCTTTTTATGGTGCAGAAGACCGTGGAGCTATTTTCAGACAGTCAGAGTGCAATTCATCTTGTTCATAATCAGGCTTATAGTTCGCGAACGAAGCACATTGATGTTAGAGGTTTCTTTCTTATGCTGGAGGAAGAACGGAGTAAGATCAAGTTGTTGAAAGTGAATACTTCAGATAACCCCTCAGATATGATGACGAAGCCACTTCCTAAGGATAAGTTTGAGCATTGCTCAAACTTGATCCATTTGATTCCAGCTGCTTAGGCGCCATTGGGCGCGAGATCCAATAACCCTTATGATACTTTGTTGATGAGACATACATATATTGAATCGAGGTGGAGTGTTGAATTTATGCGATTCATATATGTATTTGATGTGAAGATTTGGTAGAGCTATGAATTGAAAGCATTGGAGTTGGTTGGAGGAAGAAGAATTGTCAGAAGAGATGAAGTTCATGTAACCTGAAACTTCCTGCAGACGTCTGACCTATCCAGGTCAGACGTCTGACCCTATTCCAGAACGTTTCCCGAAACATTCTGCAGACGTCTGACCCCCCTGGTCAGACGTCTGAGGCGACGAAAGTTTTACTTCTAGTTCCGAATTCTGAAGGGCAATTTTGTAAATTCCGGAGCTTGGTTCTCTAAACTGATGGTGCAGATTCTTTTGACGTGAATGGATGATCTAGATCATTTAGGTCACCTATATATTGTCTCCTAATCATCTTCCAAATCAGGAGATTAAGTTTTAATCAGATTTCCAATAATTGTAATTAATAGAAACCCCAACGAAATCAAATTGGAGGTTTTCTATTTTGAGTGCTCTATTATTAATCTCTTCAATTGTGTAATTGATTAGAGAGAGTCTCCACCTATTGTATCTCTCTAATCATCGTATTGGCTTGTAATCTCTGGTGATAATAATAAAAGGGTTATTGGATCTCCGTGGTCGTAGGATCTTCAAATCCGAACCAAGTTAAATCTTCTGTGTCTCTTGTTTTTCATATTGTTGATTGTGTTCTCATAATTGATATTTTAAGTTGCATTGGTATTCAAATAGACAATACTAGGTCTTGATTTGAAATCGCTTCCGCAGCGCACCGTGGTGTTGAATTGTTATCAATCATCAATTTTTCACTACACTTAATTTACATAAACTAATACAAGAGCACCCACTTTCCATTTTGATTAGTAACTAGGGACCCAAAATGTATTTTCTGGACTTGAATTACAAACGATTCACCTGGAAACATTTTCTTTTGCCTAGAAATGCTTCAAATTTTATCTGAAATTTTGTTTCCTTTACTGGACTGGGGTTTGTCTCTAGATTGTTTATATAGAGGTCTTGGGATCAATCCCCTTGGCATCAAATAACTGTATTCAAAAGAATATTTATTTGAAAATTTGATTTTTATTAATTGAGGTGGAGCCTTAGCGCAACGGTTAGGTTATTCGCATGGTGATCTGGGTGCCCAGGTTCGAATCCGGAAACAGCCTCTTCGCAATGCGAGGGAAAGACTATACATTATCAACCTCCCCAGAGCCCGCTATCGTGTGGGAGCCTCGTGCACTGGGTTCCACCTTTTTTAGTTTTATTAATTGAATTTGATTACCGATCTGATTCTATTTCTATCAAGAAGCATTGAAAGACTGCCAAAGAATCTAAATTTTGAGAACAATGTATTCTTTATGTACATGTACAAGTAGTCTTGTTAATTATACTTTGATCTCACTTTAACATTACTTTGCTGCAGATTGCAAAACTTCAAGATGATAATCGAGCTTTAGATCGTCTCACCAAATCAAAAGAGGTTGCATTACTTGAAGCTGAAAGAACCGTTCAAGTTGCATTAGCAAAGGCTTCAACGGTGGATGATTTGCAAAACAAAAATCAGGAGTTAATGAAACAGATAGAAATTTGTCAGGTGATTCAATAAGCACTTACGAGCTACTTTGCTAGTTTGTATTTATTTATGGTTTTATCTTTCCAGGAAGAAAATCGGATATTAGACAGAATGCATAGACAAAAGGTTGCTGAGGTTGAGAAGCTCAGTCAGACAGTTAGAGAGCTCGAAGAAGCTGTTCTTGCTGGCGGTGCTACTGCAAATGCTGTGAGGGATTATCAAAGAAAAGTTCAGGAGATGAATGTAATTTTCCATCTTTGTTTTATAGTTTATACCATGCTAAAATGACACATGAATCTGTCTTCTAACAAGTTTTGATTACGTAAGTACTCTTTCTGACTTACAAAGTGTTTCATATTTAGGAAGAGAAAAAAACTCTGGACCGTGAATTAGCCCGTGCAAAGGTTACAGCGAACAGGGTTGCTGTTGTGGTAGCTAATGAGTGGAAAGATGCTAATGATAAAGTAATGCCTGTAAAACAGTGGCTTGAAGACAGAAGATTTATGCAGGTAAAGTTTAGTATCACACTTGCATTTATTATACCATAGCTTGGTAGGTGGTTGTTGTTACACACACACACTCTTCTATTGCAGATTCTATAACGTACATTCTCATGGTTTAGTTTATACTAACCATAATAACATGTTTTGTCCTATCCAATCCATAAACACAGGGAGAAATGCAGCAATTGCGAGATAAGCTTGCTGTTGCCGAGCGAACTGCGAGATCGGAAGCACAACTGAAGGTAGCTTTTCTCTACTCCTGTTCCTAACCTGATTAGCTTCAATAGTACCATCTGACTTTTTAGTTATCACAACCAGTTTTTTATATTTATTTATGATATAATTCATTGTATTATAATTTTCTTTTGGCTTTTGGTACATTGTTTAGATACGTTGAGTTAGAAATCACGATCATTTAATTTATGGAAAATATTAACATGTACCATGTGAAGATTGTTCCCTCCTATAGAGCATAATTATATTCTAGACAAGAATATTCTAGATGTCCATTTTTTTTACTTTCCAATAGCATGCAATCATTATCATCTAACATTTGCCCATTATGTCACATATTAACAACACCCTTGATTTACTTTCTAAAAACCATGGATATAGATCCTCTCCTTTCGTAGAATACCTGATAATAGGTTCAATCAATGTTCTAGACCGTTGTATCATAAATTCAAGGTCTAAATCAAAATAGGACCTTTTAGTTATATAAACAGAATTTGTGCTAAATGCACCATTTAATCTGGACCTTCTGATCTTATGATCCAATGATCTATGTTGGCGGGTGGACCCCACCTATGGTTTGTACTAGAGGAAGGATCTACTTTTCGAATCCATATTCTGCTCTTTCCTCACTCTAATTGTTGAAAGAATCCACAAATAGTGATATTTTTGGTTGATACCAATCAACCAAGTCTAAAGACTAAGCAAATATAGTGCTATTATAGTCTCAATCTCCTCCTTAAATATAATTTTAACATCTTTTCTGAAAGATGTACGACCTAACTTCTGATCTTGTTAACTGGACACCGAGTGGATGCTGAATTCTTTGGAATACCTCATCATCTCAGGAAAAGTTTCAGTTACGACTCAAAGTTCTTGAAGATGGACTTAGATTATCATCAAGCTGTTCAAACCGCTCGATAGAATCAAAGTGCATGAACAATGGTTCATCACGACGACAATCACTTGGAGGAGCTGATAATATATCTAAGTTATCTTCAAATGGCGTTCTTCCTAGACGATCACCATCATTCCAGATTCGATCTTCACTCTCTAGCAGTTCCAGTTCTGTACTTAAACATGCTAAAGGCACATCAAAATCATTTGATGGTGGTACTAGGTCACTTGATCGCGGTAAAAGTCTGAAGAGTGCACATGAGTCTACTCCTACTGATTGGAAGGAAAGTCCAGATGCGAAACCAATCGAGTCAGGTAGTAATACAGAGTCCGAAGAAACTGTCTCTGGATTACTGTACGATATGCTGCAAAAGGAGGTAATTACTCTTAGGAAAGCATGCAACGAGAAAGATCAAAGCCTAAAAGACAAAGATGATGCCATTGAGGTAATTGTTGTATATGTTGTTTCTTCCCTTTTTTTCATCTTTGTTCAGATACTCTTATATGATATGTATTAAATATTTCATGCACATGTAGATTTTATCCAAGAAAGTCGATACGCTAACCAAAGCCATGGAAGTTGAGGCTAGGAAAATGAGAAGGGAAGTTGCTGCTATGGAGAAAGAGGTAGCTGCAATGAGAGCAGACAAAGAACAAGACAACAGAACAAAAAGGCTAGGAGGAGGTGGTTCCAAGGGTTCAGGAACTACTGCACAGATGCTTCCTGGGAGGTATGTAATATAGTTTGTTTTGGGCTATTTATCGGTTGCCAACAACTTGTAGTTCAACTTAAATTATTTGCAAGTGCGCAAGTTGCACCGATTCACCTGTTGCAGGTTATAAAATGTCTGTGTACTTGTTTACATAATAATCGAGCTGGAATGTTAAAATACTGTCGTAGTACCTGTACCTTCTCATGTGTTACTGAAAACCGAAAGAAGAAAATTCTGACATGCGGATGTTTCTTTTAATCCATTTGTTTTTTTATTGATTAGAAGGAGGCTATTTGTGCATATGCTGAAAATTTAATATAGCCGTAGATGAACTCAGCAGCGTTCATGGGTTATTAAAATCTGTTGGAAACAATGTCGATCTTCGGCTGAGTCGTGGACTACGTCACTCTCTTGAAGACGTTTCGGCGAACTACTGTACAGTGTAAAGCAGTTCGGATCAATCGCCGCCGCCTCTAGGATAAAACAGCCTCTCAATAAATTTTGTGGTATCGATTCGTTTGCACGTACGAAATGACTCTCTGTTTGCACTTAAAAACGTTTGCTCGAATTTTTTTGGATATGCAGAAAAAAAATTTCGAAGATGATGTAGTTCTTTCTGTTTCGTCTACTTATCAGTTAAGAAGGCGGAATAGCAAAAGAACGTTACTAGTTGGAGGAAACGTGGTCTCGAAAAACGGATTTGAGAAAATAACGGGTCAAAACAATGAACGTTCTTTAATACGGGTCCAGTCTGATTTGACCGTTCTATCCCGTTCAAAAAACGGTTAAAGAATTTTGTACCAAAAATATAAGTGTTACACCACTACAAATCCGAACCCGAGTCCGGTCCGGCCCGAGTGGAGTCGGTCGGTCGGCGCGCGCGCGTGGTGGTCAAGCATGGTCTCCCTCCTCACAAAAGAGCATCATTGGGTGCCCAAAGGGCCCAACTTAATATTCACATATAGGAGCCACTCATTCACACTTAGTCAATTTTTTTAATAATTCACTTATATTTTAGAACATTTTCCAACAATCCCCCACTTGAATTTTTTTAAAAAATCGAGCAATTTCTGAAAAACATAAGATTGTGCATAAACAAAGGTGTCTTTCGACTTGAACCTTTGCATAGTGGATAAGATTCAGTTTTTACTAGAGTGACACGTAGTCTTGAACTCTATTCCTGACATCAGACCACACACAATCTTTCTAGAGTGCAATCAAGTAAGCCCGTGCATTTATGGCCATGCACGTCCACCCCAGTTTAGTGAATGCTCTACGAGTTTTGCCCAAAACTCCATAGGAAACGACCAAATTTCCACATTTACTCAGGTGAGTCTATCAAGAGTACTTCTGAAGTAGGTACTCCACTCCAATGGAGTATAGATCTCATTAAGAGTTTCTATTAACTCAACCTCTAATCACTTCAGAAATACATGCTTCTATATATATGAAAAATAGCATGTTCAACTCATATCACTACACAACTTGTTCTTATCCATTGAACCTAGTTCTTGGGATCTTCAGTCATTAGGTCGGATTACCATTGTGCGTGACTCAACAATCTAAGGGCAATAGTCCCATTTTTCTAGAAGTTGTAAGGACTTTCTCTCTGGCCAGTCCTTTCGTCAAAGGATCTGCCAAATTCTCGTCATTGCGTATGTGATCCACTCTAACAGCTCCTAAAGAGAATAGCTCTCTAACAGTGTTGTGCTTACGACGTATCTGTCATCTTTTACCATTATAATAACGGTTCTGTACTTGCAATAGCCGCGGTACTATCGCAATGGATCAACACAGCTGATATCGGTTTTTCCCATAAGGGAATCTCAGCTAGCAGATTTCTTAAATACTCTACTTCTTCACTAGCCGTGGCTAGTGCTATCATCTCAGACTCCATAGTAGACTGAGCCAAAATAGTCTGTTTCTTGAATTTTCAAGAAACAGCTCCTCTATCAATGCTAAAGATATAGCCATTGCTTGCTTTTGAATCATCAGATAAAGTATTCTAGTCTGTATCGGTGTAACCTTCAAGGACAGCTGGAAACTTTTCATAATGTAATCCAAGGTTCATGGTTTGTTTTAGGTATCTCATGACCCTCTCAATAGCGTGCCAATGCTCTATACTAGGTCTACTAGTAAACCTGCATAATAATCCCACGACATAGGCAATGTCGGGTCTAGTACAATCAGTGGCATACTAAGGCTGCCAATGATGCTCGCAAAATCAGACTGTCGTTCATGGTTTGTTTTAGGTATCTCATGACCCTCTCAATAGCGTGCCAATGCTCTATACTAGGTCTACTAGTAAACCTGCATAATAATCCCACGACATAGGCAATGTCGGGTCTAGTACAATCAGTGGCATACCGAAGGCTGCCAATGATGCTCGCAAAATCAGACTGTCTTACACCTTCATCAGTGTTCTTGAAAAGTTTTACACTAGGATCATATGGTGTACATGCAGGTTTACAGTCAAAGTAATTGTATTTCTTTAAGATCTTCTCAATATAATGAGATTGATCCAAAGAAAGTCCCTTTTCAGACCTAGTAATCTTAATACCAAGGATTACACTCGCTTCACCTAGATCTTTCATATCAAAATTGGCACTTAGCAAAGATTTAACAGTGTTTATGGCATGAATGTTTGATCCAAAAATAATTAGATCATCTACATACAAACATATTATAGTGCAAATGTCATTCTCAGATCTATAATAAATGCATTTGTCACTTTCATTAACTTTGAAACCATTTGAGATTATTAAGTTATCAAAATTTTCATGCCATTGTTTAGGTGCTTGTTTTAAACCATATAATGATTTATCTAATTTGCAAACTTTATGTTCTTGACCATGAATTACAAAGCCTTCAGGTTGGTCCATATAAATTTTCTCTTTTAATTCACCATTTAAAAAAGCAGTTTTAACATTCATTTGGTGTATTATTAAATTGTGAATAGATGCTAATGAAATTAGTACTCGAATGGATGTGATTCTAGTTACGGGTGAAAAAGTATAAAAAAAGTCTACATTTTATCTTTGCCTAAAACCTTTAGCATCCAAACGGGCTTTATATTTTTCAACCGTGTCATCAGGTTTTAATTTCTTTTTAAGTACCCATTTACAGTCTATAGACTTACAACCAGGTGGTAAATCTACTAAGTGCTAAGTCTTATTGGATTCCAAAGAATCCATCTCATCATTTATAGGCTCTTGCCAAAAATCGGCATCTAATGAAGATAAGGCTTCTTGGAGGTTTGTGGGATCCTCCTCTATAGTAAAAGTAAAAAAATCTGAGCCAAAATCTTTATCAACTCTTGCTCTTTTACTTTTTCTAGGTTCGATTTTAGAAGATTTATTAAGTTCTATTCCAATAGGCACGGTGTTATTTGACGTGCCCCCACTATTCCTCAATTTAAAAGGAAATTTAGTTTCATAAAAATCAGCATCATTAGATTCCACTATATTATGTGTATTCAGATCATAAAATCTATATGCTTTGCTATTAATAGCATAGCCAATAAATACACATTTGTATGCTCTGCTTGCTAATTTTATTCTCTTAGGATCAGGTATATGTACATATGTCAAACATCCCCAAGTTCTAAAGTAAGATACATTCGGTTTATAATTTCTTAAAATTTCAAAAGGTGAAATCTTACTTTTTGATTTAGGGATTCTATTCAATACATAACATACAGTTAATAAAATATTCCCCCACCAATGTTTTGCTGCACCCGAATTTAATAAAATAGCTACAACTAATTCGATAAAGGTCCTATTCTTTCTTTCAGCTTTACCGTTCATTTCAGGTGAATAAGGTGCAGTTCTCTCATGGATTATACCATGCAATTTATAAAAATCAAGAAATGGACTAGACTCGTATTCTGTTCCTCTATCACTACGAAGTCTCTTAATTTTCTTATTAGACTGATTCTCGATTTCAGTTTTAAATAATTTAAACATCTCAAATGCATCACTTTTATTTTTTATAAGATATACATAAGTGAAATCAGAGCCATCATCAATGAAAGTGATAAAGTAACGGTGTCAATGTCTAGTCAAAGTACCATCAAGCTCACATATGTCAGAATGAATTAAATCTAAGGGTTCAGAAATTCTATCAACTGATTTATGGGGTTTCTTAGTGATTTTTGCTTGACTACAGAATTCACATTTATCAAAGTCAGTTTGTGACATTTTAGGAATTAAATCTAAGATGCTCATGTTATGAATAATACGTTTATTTACATGACATAATCTAGAGTGCCAGATATTAAAATCACACAACATATAAGCAGAACTGGTTACTTTATTAGATTCAACATTAAGTCTAAACATACCCTCACAAGCATAACCCTTCCCTACAAACATCCCCTTATAAGTCAAAGTATACAAATCAGCCCCTATAACTTGAGTGAAACCAGCCTTATTGAGGAGAAATCCGAAAACCAGATTCTTTCTCATCTCTGGAGTATGCATCACACCTTTTAAAAGAACTGTATTTCCAGAGGTAAACTTTATTTTCACATTTCCAATGCCAGCAACTGTAGTGGTGTGAGAATCCTCCAACAGCACTTTCTTATCATCAACATCCGTGTATGTACTGAACATAGCACGATCGTAGCAGACATGGCGGGATGCACCAGTGTCTACCCACTAACCCTTTGATCCACCAACTAGATAAATCTCAGAAATCATAGCCGTAAGAGGCTCCTCAGTCAGGTTAGCCTGCGGTGCAGGGCCTGGCCTATTCCTACACTTGCGTGCCATATGACCTGGTTTTCCACAGTTGTAACACAGAAACAACTGTCCAGAATTATTCTTTTGGGTCGGTTTCTGCTGTCCCTTTTGGTTCCCTTGCGGGTTCCAATTCTGTTTGTTGCGGTTTTGATTCTTAAAGTTTTTCGGATTCGGTTTCAGAACCGCGGACTTAGACTTTTTAGTGTTGTTGTTGGTGACAACAAGCACTTTCTCTTTCTGGTCCTGCTTACGAGCATCCTTCTCAATACGGAGGCGAGTAATCAAGCTTTCTAAGGAGAATTTCTTAGTCTTGTGCCTAAGCACATTCTTAAAATCTTTCCAACCTGGGGCAGTTTATCAATAATAACAACAATTTAAAATTGTTCGTCCAAACTCATACCTTCGGAGATGATCTCATGAGCAATTTTCTGAAGCTCATGAGACTGTATCTCTACTGACCTGTCATCCGTCATCTGGTATTTTAGGTAGCGGCTGACTGTATATTTCTTTGCTCCAGCCTCTTCCGTATCATATTTCTTTTGTAGCGCTTCACAGATTTCTTTGGCTGTCTTGTCGGAGTTGTAGTAGTCGTAGAGGTCATCACTGAGGCCGTTGAGAATAAAGTTTCTGCACAAGTAGTCTTGCTCTGTCCAGTTTTGCAATTCCTTTGATTTTTCTGTCCAGACTCGCATAAGATCCGCGTCAGCTTCGTCTGGCCTATCCAGTAGCTGCGGTTTGTCAGTTGTCAGCACAGCCATCACTTTTTTCATGGTCAGGAAGAATTCTATCTTCTGTTTCCAGCGTTTGAAGTAGAGGCCCTCGAACCGGAAAGGCGCAGCAGAGACCATCGGAACCTGGAAGTGCGAAGCGGGAGCAGCGGCATCTAGATCTGCAGCGGAAGTCATCGTCGGTGGCGTCGTCTTCAATTTGTTGGAAACAATGTCGATCTTCGATTGAGTCGTGGACTACATCACTCTCTTGAAGACGTTTCGGCGATCTACTGTACAGTGTAAAACAGTTCGGATCAATCACCGTCGCCTCTAGGATAAAACAGCCTCTCAATAAATTTTGTGGTATCGATTCGTTTGCACGTACGAAACGACTCTCTGTTTGCACTCAAAAACGTTTGCTCGAATTTTTTTGGATATGCAGAAAAAAAAAATCGAAGATGATGTAGTTGTTTCTGTTTCGTCCACTTATCAGTTAAGAAGGCGGAATAGCAAAAGAACGTTACTGGTTGGGGGAAACGTGGTCTCAAAAAACGGATCTGAGAAAATAACGGGTCAAAACAATGAACGTTCTCTAATACGGGTCCAGTCTGATTTGACCGTTCTATCCCGTTCAAAAAACGGTTAAAGAATTTTGTACCAAAAATATAAGTGTTACACCACTACAAATCCGAACCCGAGTCCGGTCCGGCCCGGGTCGAGTCGGTCGGTCGGCGCGCGTGCGTGGTGGTCAAGCATGGTCTCCCTCCTCACAAAAGAGCATCATTGGGTGCACAAAGGGTCCAACTTACTATTCACATATAGGAGCCACTCATTCATACTTGGTCAAATTTTTTAATAATTCACTTATATTTTAGAACATTTTCCAACTGATCAAACACCTTCTTTACATAATCTGGTTTGGATGTCATTCATCTTCAGTCAGTTTGTAATCGATTAAAGATATCAATTATTGAGCATATAATGACTTTGTAGGGCACCCATAAATTATGTTTTGTTCACGCTCATGCTTAAAAGATATATAATGAGTTCATATTCACATATCCTACTTCCATGACAAAAAATAAAACAAAATTGTTTCATAGACTAGGTCTTATCTTAATACGACCATATAGCAGCAGCAACAACAAACTCTATCCTGAATACTAGTGTGTTACAAATATCAACCTTCATTCAAATCTCTTGTAAATAAAAGATTCAACCATTGTTGGCCTATCCTCTAACGATCAAAGAAACTTTTGATTTAGGTCTATATTAGTCTGAGTGTAACCCTAATCATTGCTTGCCAAATTCACATGTTTTGATTAGACTATTATTTTTAACAAACAAGCAAGCTGTCATATGCACCGTTAGTGTTGTCTATCCATCACTAATATCTCCTTCCACTTGCCTTTCAGTAATGATGATTTGCTATGCTATCTGACATTTTGCCATTATGCCACTTACCATCTAAGCATGTCATCTAACATTAAAGTCTCAAAAATCTTGAAATCCTATGATTTGGATTCCATTTCAAATCAGATTTTTCCCAATTTTAATTTGATTCGATATTCTGATTTTGAACTTAATTCAAAATTGTCATCTGGAAGAACCATCCAATCCACGTTGAAGTAATAAACACCGAGGTATTTATTTGAACCTATTAGCCAAAAAAGAAGGAAACTTTGCTCATATGTGGTGCAATGCTGAAATGAAGTTGGGTGGCGATTTGGGTTGAAGTATAATAGCTGCATTAGTGATTGAAATTGTGATAAAGTTTGTCTACTATCTCTGGTTGTGATTTGTTCTTGTTAAATTGCTGTTTAGGTTGTTGCATAATGCTAGTTACATTTGTCGTGTTGCTTGCAAATCATCATCACGTTAACCAAAGTTATAGTGGTGTTAATTATCATGTGAACATATGTTTGTGCTCCAATGCTATTTTCGGATATGTTGCAATCCCTTTTCCTCCCCTCCATTTGAAGGAGTAGATGCTGTACCTGACTTTGACATTTTTGTACATGCAGCTAGAAATATGATAAATTTTGTTAATATGTTTGTTTTTTGTTTGCTTGTTATTCTGATATTTCTAATCTCTTCAAAATAGTGATCAAGTATCGCTGGTTTAAGAATTCAGCCCTCTTGCTTCATGCTGTCATATTTAACATGTTTTTTTTCTTCAGCTTATTGATTTCACCTGAAACTTTTAAAAAGCAATAGTTTCTCTTGGTAAGAAGAGGCAGAGGTGTTTAGATGTTTTCGCACACTAATTTATTGTGAATAACAACAATACAAATCAAATCTGGAACCTTTTTATTTTGGGGTTCTGTTTAGGTAACAAGTGTGACAATGGATATCCTTGAATGCATTACTACTGAACGCTTTAATTTCTGAAGGTTTAACTAGTTTCATCCTTCTAGTGGCAAACCTGGAACAATGATAATATAAAAATATTCTCTTACATCGATTGCCATCCTCTGTTGTAATGTGGCTGCAAAGTGAAAAGTTATTGCTATGTATGTGCAGGACTGTTTCAAGGAGTGCGTCAATGAAAAATTAGCAAGATAAACGACAATACAAGAAGCAAAGGCAGAATCATATTTGGTGTAGTATGTTTGACTCTGTCATGTTCAGTCATGCTCCCTTCTAGGATAAAACTAGAAGGACAAAGATAAAAACCACGTTTGACATGGAAGTGATGCCAAAGGTTTGCTAATTTTTTGTGGGCTTGAACATTTTACAGTATTGATCGCCCCCGTGGCTGTTGTAATGTATTAGACTATTAGTGTTAGTGGCCCATTTTTCTGTCACACTTCTCTTTGATTTTTACTTTGCTGTTTGTGTGGTGGACATTGGTTGTGACCTGTGAATATTCATGTAGTTAAGATTTTGCTGTTGCTGTTGATATTTTATTGTTACGAAGGAACACTGAAGATTTTAACTATTGAATTTCCCAATTCCAACACATGTTAGATCGAACTCCGACACTAGGTGCATGTTAGATCGAATTGATTGAGTTTGATCTATGTAGAATGATACCAATACGACATGCTATGAATAAATTTTCACCAGTTGACTAATCAACAAAAATATTTGTTACGAGTAACCTTTTGTATTTACACTGAAACATATAAACTTATCTTAATGTTTGTAACTAATTGTCAGTTGCTTTATTATTATTTTGAAAAATATAATATTTTTACGATAATAAGCCATGTTTATAGTGATGATTGAATACGTTGCGTAATAGTCGGAACAAGAAGGATGGAGTTATATAAAACCGTGATAATAGAATTATTGATGTTAAATAATGAGTGCTCGGTTTATGTTTTAACACTAAATTTGAAAGCAAGCCAAACGTGAAGAGACGTATTTTTTGAAAAATAATAATACTATATGGATATTAAGTGCAATGTACGTCATAAGAAGGGTTATTTCATAAAGTTTTATGAAAGAAAAATAAGTTTGTGCAAAACTGTTCAGTTTTGGGGGCCGACAAAAATCGTTAAAACAGTCTTCTAATCTTATCTGTTTTCACCCATTCTTATATTCTTATAATGATTGTTTCATTAGCCTAAGTTAAAGGAAAAAAGGAAGGAAAAGAGAGTGGAAACCATGAAATCCTTCCTTCTTCTTGTGCTGGTTAATACAAAAGGATTTAGTTCTCTCACACTAAATCTCACAAGCACATGTCATGTCATCTTATATCCAAAAGATGATTTATAGTTGAATGGAAGTGGGGTGGGGGTGGAAATGATTCAACCATGACTGGTTGGAAAGGAATAGAAGGGAAGGGGAGTTTTATGCTTGTTATGGTGATGGCAACGGCATTAAGTTGATAAATCCAATATTATGTTAATTTCAAGCACGTACAAGTTAGTTTTTTGGATGTTGGAATGATTCCTCTGCTGTTCATTGATGCTTGAATGTGACAATTTGTGAACTTGATGATATAAATGCCATGAAATGAAAGAGAAGATGAAACTGAGAATGTTGTAATAAAGTATTTTTGAGGAAGAAATGATGTTGGCAAGAAGATGATCAAAGCTAGTGGTCGGAGGTGATGCCTGACGGTGATCAGGTAGGAGTGGCGGTGCTGGTGTAGAACCATTCAAGGCGGTGGAAGCACTGATGCTGTAGTAAGCAGCAGTGCTGTAGTGCAACTCAATGAGGGGTGACCCCAAGTTAGGAGTAGCACGACCAGCGGGTGACGTCAAGTGAGCCAGTAAGCTGACTAAGGTTTGCCCGAGCCATGTTTTAAGCATGGAGCACTGGGCTTTGGAACATGTGGATGACCCCTTTGTAAGTAGTAAATCAACCGTAAGTAGTTCTCAAACGAATGTACAAGTTGAAATGGGTATTAATGGACTAATACGATTGGATTATTGCTAACCATAAACCAGGATATGTTGTAAATGATAAAGACATTGCTTAATACGAAAAATATATGGCATTCTCGTACTACATACAATTCTCATAGTACATAGTGGACGAAAAAATAGTTTATCAACATACAACAGTGTGGAATAATTTTGTATTGATAAATTATATGCTTTATATTTGGTGTTCAACAAACAATCGTAAATAACTAGTACAACCGTACAACGGTGGAAAACCGACCGTTTAATGTTATTTAGTTTAAAGGTAATTTGAAAATTTATTATATTATCAAGTTTCAAATATATTACAAATATATTTAGAATAAAAAGTACGTATATAAATTGGAAATAAGATTTATTGACTTTAACCACAAGTTCCGAATTAAATAACATATTGTAGTAGGAAAAGAGGAAATGTATTATCATTTAAATGGAACTTGCGATGGAAATCAAGGAATTAGAGGTGTAGCCGATCCTTATATACACACACATATAAAGCTAGGATCAACGGCTCCCTCTATTTAGCACCATTTGTAGTCCCTCGATATCAGCCATAAATTTATATTTAAATATTTCGTCCATGTGACAAGAGAGATAATGAACCAATATTTAAATAGAAATGACTGATATGAGGGGGCTACAAAATGGTGTTAAAGCTATATTGGTCCTAGCTTTTATCTATTTGTGCACACAGACACTCCTCTTTTGTAGGTACAAGGTTAAATATAGAGATCATCCATTTGGTTGGCTTTAGAAAGATTGTTCTAGTAAACTTTCCATGTAAAGGGTGTTATTATCTCTTCAATATTTACTATTTACTGGAGATTAAATCTCATTCCAAATTATTGTCTACATGTTCCTATTACTATGCGATCATCCACTAATTAATCTATTGAATTGACTAATATAAATCACGAACATATAGAATGCACAGCAAAACCATAACTCAGCAGCTAATACGGTGATGCATGCATCAAAGTCAAACAATATACATGATCATATTCTAATATAATAGAATCTTATTTACATACAAACTGAGCTTAGAGTGCTGCTTTCATAAAATACAATTATGAGTTTAGAGCCTTCAAACATAATAGACAATTTTTTAAATAGGTTGCCTGTGCAAATAAATACAGTACAACAAAGAGACGTTCCATTTTACAAAAGAAATTACATTCCAAACATCTTCCATTATTGCTTTCACCAGCGATGCTTGAAATCAAAGTATTTCTCGGCTTTAATATATTCTATGCATTCTAGTAAAGGAAGGATGTCTGAGAGCTTTATTTGCTTCCATTCTATTTGCAGGATCATATTTCAATAGACCTTGTAATAAATCTATCAGATCCTCTGCTGAGTGGTCTACATGTTGCATCACCAAATTCTGCAACATAAAGTTGCTCTTATGAATAAATGCACAGATATATATACCCCAGTCAGTGGCTACAAGTATATCAAAAGTAATGTTTCTATTTATCAATCTATTGGTTGATAAATAATGGTTTATGCAAGTAGGAATAATCTTCTTGGGTTTATTACCGAATCAGAAAATATTTTGTTTGCACAAAAGAAAAGCGTAAATAAAATTAGCCCGTCCAGAATAGCCTTCATATTATTACCAAATATTGATAGAGAGAAGACGGTTGTGTAAGGTCATGGGTTTTGATAACTCTCCACATATATATTAGCCAAGTTAAAAGGGTACCATGCAGAAAATAAATCATTTCACTTTACTGCAAGATTAGAAATAGCTTCATCAAAATAATCAATATTTGTATAAGGTCATGAAATACCCGAAGATGTGGTAAATATTTGAGCAGCCTTCATACTCTCTCGCGATACTTCACCCTTAGGCCAATTCAGTCGGCCTCTCCTCATGTATTTGTCAGCATGTGGACTTCCATGGGAAAAAAAGAAATATAAGAAACCAAAAATAGAGAAACACGCATGAATTTACATCACATTATATATTTACAAAGTTTGGTTACACGCCTTACGCCACATCCCCTTAAACTACAACCTCTTTCGATACATCTCAATATTTGTTAAAATTATACAAACCAAACTTTGTAGATATGTTCTTGTACTATTCATAATCTTCACTTCACAAATATTGAAGCCATATTAAAATATTAAAGCTAACATTAGGCGTTCAATTCGATCATTAATTCGAAATTTTATTTTTGAACATTTTAGGATTATCCAAATGATCACAACTTTGATTCAGATGATCTTGAATGATATAAGAACATATCTACAAAGTTTGATATTATTTTAAAATCAAATTTCACAACCCATAAAATATAAAGGTGTAGCTTAAGGGGTGTAACCAGTCCTATATACAGCTATGCACTTACTCGACTCTTTTGAGGATGTGATGAGGAAGTGGACCTAATACTCTCTCCATCATTGCCAAGTGCTCCAAGTTTTCATGAGTCTGAAATAATGCTTCTCCCTAAAAATACTCATTAAAGATGAGTAATTCGGGTAATCATTTTATAATTTATTATAAAAGGTCAACAAAGCTAATATACAGATTATATACCGAGCAGAGTCCCACAAGAATACATCCAATGCTCCAAATGTCACAAGGATAACTCCATCCAAGCCCAAAATCCATCTCATAAATACTTAGCTAAACTGGGCTTAATGCATAATTATTTATACAAGTATAATGAAAGTTAACATGTCCAATATGACCTCAGGTGCACGGTAGTGCCTGGTGGAGACAATGTAGTTGTGGTCTTTATTGCTATAGGTACAGCTACCGAAATCAATAAACTTAATTGCACTTGATTTGGGCAGCCTCTTGTATAAAGCATCTTTAAAAGACCGAGATAAACCTGTTTCAAACAAATGATCATATATTTTTTTAGAAAGCATGATATGCAGGCATAAACACAATGAACAATGTATACAAGGATAATAAAATAGTAAAAAAAAAGAACAGGTGTATTAAAATGCATAGCATTTTAGAATTTTAAAAGAAATTGATATTTGAGCATGGAGTTATAAGCAATGTACACACTTATCGATTGAATTCCTCAATCGGATATTTATAAATTATATATTGGAATTAGGTATTTCTATAAGCTGTGAAGAAGCAAGAAGTATATTTTCAAGCTTCAAATCAGTATGAATAAGGAGTTCATGCATAACTGCAAGCATGTAAATTGCAAAACAAATAACCTTAAAATAATGATTATTATTTAATCATAATATCAATCAATGTACAGTAAATCTGCTAGAGCCTACTCTATGATAAATTCTCAAAAATATGGAAAGAAAAAAGGTTTTATCTTTCTTTATATATAAAAATGAAAAGTAATAATAATAATTAAAAGTATGCAACCGGATGAAGTACTGATTACACATGCCATACATTCCTAAAATTATCTTGCAATCCCACGAAAAAGATCAATGAAAATGAGTGATAACAGTTCTTGCGTAGAAAATTACATAAGCTTGGGCCAAGCTTCTCAAAAACCTGTTAACATCATTTGAATTTTACATTTTAACTGCCCATACTAGGTGAGAAATGATCATAAATTCTTTTTTTTCATAATTTTAAACTTACAATACAAATATTTATGATAGTCAAACTATTTTTGATTTGTACACAACTGCAAAAATAAATCAGCTTATACATATATAGCCTCAAACCTACAATAATACAAAGCAAAAAGGAGCAAAAAGCAAAAGAAAAATAATTGCAAAAGAAGAATAGTTTGGTTGGTAGAACTAAAAGTTGTTTGAATAATACTGTTGTAACGACCCATAAATTTTGATTGGTTTTAATAACGCATTTAACTGAATTTTTTGAAATTTTAAATAATTGAATTTGAAAATAAAAATTTATTATTTGAAATACGTCTATTTAAACATAGCAACTGGTAAATTTTCATCTAATAATATTGAATTTTATTTTATTGTATAATTTTATTTCAATTTAAATCAGTTAAAATTGATGATAATAAGTTTATTTCAAAACCTGAATATTTTTCTATAGAAAATTTCTAAATCTTCTTCTGAGTCAGATGTCATCTTTCGTTTTTTTTTCAAAATTGGACTTCTATTGCTCCGTTTATCTTATTTCTGTTAAAATATCAACATTTTCGGTACCGATCATCGACTTTTGATACGATGGTCATACCACTGAGATCTGCGTACCGTTTTGATCGTCTCGTCGTACTAATCTCTGCAGTATATTCGATTGTGCATTTTGATGTCCGGAACGCGGCGAAAACCGCAAAAAGGGCTAATAGTATCAGTACCGTATTTGAGCCTTTTTTGGATTCCTGCCCTTTCGTATATCCGCAGTATTAAATCTGTAGCCAGCTGCATTATTTATTTTCAAAAATAAATATGTGACTTTCACTGTTCCCACCGGTTGATTTATTATATTGATTGTTCATTTTCCATCTGGCCCGGCGTTCTGTTTTGAATTTTTTTTATTTATAACAGTACGTTTACGTAGCCTTCATTTTTCTTGGTTTCACCTGCTTATCTTCCACCACTTTGCACTGCTTGTCTCGGTTCCAAAATATTTCATCCCTTCTAATGGCAGCTGCGACTCACGTTCATCAATTTCCCCACCATCCAATACTGCACGTCTCTCCTCCAGCGGCCACGAGGTGTCCTGAGCCGCCTAGCCCTACGCCTCCAACTCCGGTCCGACCACCTCCGTACTTTCTTTTCCCCAGCCTCCACCCTTTCCTCCATGCAAAAATCCTACTCGCATGCATCTTCTATGACCTGACACCCTCACTTCTTTTCCCCCTCTCTTCCTCTTCACTGTTTCCTCCACATCCAACACGTCAGCCATCCCAAATCATATAATTTATAAATAAGAATATAAAGAGGAGAATATAATTCTGGTTTGCATTGGAGACTACGTTTGCATGGCCGAACTCACCTAGCCTCCTTCATTTTCTCATATGTTTATACCAGCTTTTGGGTGAGTATATCTATAAACTTTTGTCTATTAATTTTCCCTTCATACTTGCGTGCAGCCCCTCTGTTTTATACACAATATAAGTGAGTTGTTTATACTAAGATCTCTTTTGTTTATATATATATTTTGTTTACAGTTTTATATAGGTTGAAGTATATTTGATTTTTATCTATATATATATTTACGTGTTTAAATTAAGTAATAATGTTGTAATAAAATATATATAGAATTTATTTTCGAGATGTTTGTATATATATAATCTATTATTCATACATGTTTATGAAAACATTTTGTTTGGCTATGTAGATTTTTTTTTGTTTTTTTTGTTAGTCATAAATATACTATCTGTTGACCTATAATTTTATTACAATACAGAAGATATGTGCTGTTTTATAACCAATATTGACATAAAGAATAATATGTATGTCTTTTATATATTATAAGATATGAGTTATACATTTCATATGATTATACGAAACTTGTTGTTTGTGTATATATATGGGTTTCAATGGGTTATACATGTAATCGGTTCTGTATAAAAGTAGGATATCTAAGTTATATATGAGCCGTTGGTTTATATTTGAGAACATAGTTGAGTTTTATTATAAAGGTAAGGGTCCTATTTAACAACGTGTCTGGTAGTATATATTATATAAGCTTTCACAAGTTCCTATATGGTCTGCACCCATTCGTTTATATGTCTATGGATATACATTTTGCACTTTGAATATATGCTAGTGTCTGCATATATATTCATTTATATTTAGGGTCGGTTGGGCTTTACATATATGGTTTACCACCTCAATAGCTTGTCTGATTGCATCATATAAGTTTAAAAATTCAAAGTTATAGTATGTTTGTTTTAATGTTTATACAATATATATATATATTCTTCATTTTTCTGTAAGTATATGAAAATTCAAAGTTATCTATATCTCTGACTATTTTATAAGTATATTAATATATATTTTTATATGATTTCTCGAAGAAAAGTATTGTATTCATATCTTTGAGCCTGTATGCTGTTATAAGTATTTTGTTAGAAGTTATATACATATTAAAAGGCATATTCGCTGTTTCGTAGTGTAGATTTTTTTGGTTGCTTTTTACCAGCTTGGGTCTATATATTTATGCATTGTATATTTAGTATATAAGTGATGTGCGTCTATTTGTGTTTGTTTACATTTCCTTTTAACAATATATGAGGTATATATTTTTCTATTTAAAGTACCGTCTTATGTAAGTTAATATATATATATATATATATATATATATATAATTTTCAAATTTAATATGTAGATAAGGTTGTTTTATTTTATGTGTTTATTCAAACAATGGATTTCTGAAATATACATATTTAATTTAACAATTGGTTAGATTTTGAATATAATTTTTATATATAATTATCTATAAGTCCACTTATACCCATCTATCTTCATCGACCCAATTCTGATTTGATGTCGTCAATCCTTTGTCATCAGATTTGATCATCAAATTCGTGCCAATCTAGCGTTACTTTGGAATCCGTGCTTGGATTCGTAACTCATTTCAGTGTCCAATATCTCTAGCCTCGAAAGGTGAGCAATCACTCACGATTAACTTTCTTATATTTATTAAATTTGATTTCAATTCAAACGACAATTGAAATATGCTGTTGTTAGTTATTAACATTGTTATATATATGCCATTACCTGTATCTGTTTACCTGTGACATCTGACACCATTATCTGTTATTTATACTGATGATATATGCCTGTTACTATTGTTATTTTATTTTCATATATGTTATCACTCTGCAAGTTCCCTGTTAGTATAGAATCACTATGGGTTGAAATGATACATACCCGAACGGACTTTAGAATAGGAGAAAATCGTTATGGGTTGAAATGATAAACCCAAGCGATTTTCATTTGAATTGAAATTGGGATTACGGGTTGAAATGATATCTACCCGTATATATCTAAATTACGGATTGAAATGATAAATATCCGTATCACTTAACCATATGATAGATATATATACAGACACCGTTGGTCCATATATATAAATATTTTGAAAATAAATTCTATGGATTTGGGAAGAAATATATGGATTAAATAAATGTTGATTCTTAAATTATTATATATAAATGGTAATGATATATATATATATAGATTTAATTATAATATTAAATTTAATTAAGATTGATTGAATACATATAATATGGTTAAGTACTTATATCTATATTTCAAAATAGATTTTGGTAAAAATTTGAACAAATTAAGGTTGGGAAGATAATTTGAATTTAGTTGAAATTGTATTCACTAAAGAATTTTATTTAATTAAACCGATTTGAAATTTATTGAAATTGAGATTTATGATATGATTTATAACTTGGGCTTGATTTAAATAATTTGATGAATATTTCTTGTTTAAATAAATTTAAGGAAGTATTTAGTAAAATTGAAATTTAGGGCTAGTTAAATGATATTGAATCTATTAAGTGAATATTCCCTGATTAAATAATAATGGAGTTAAATCAAGAGCTATATGAAACTGTTAAATTTAACTTTGAAATGTTGAGTATTAAAGTTTTGAAATATATTGAAAATTTAAATGGTATAATTAAAACTGAATTGAATTGATGAATAGAGCTTGAATAAAATTTGAATTTGGAATCTGAAGTTGATTTGAATCGATTTGCGAGACTTGAGAAAATTAAATGCTTTACTTTATAAATTAATTAATATATATACTATCTTGGAAATAGTTATATTTGAAATGAAATGATATTTGGGTTTTGAAGTATAAATTAAATTGAAATGACCACGGTGTTATAATGTATATTTCCACCTTGTAGATAGTTCTGAAGATCCTTAGAGGATGGTTATCCCAAACATCCTTTAAGTTACTTGTATTTCAGTTGATATTTCACTTGAGTTGGATTTATTAGTATAAGAATGTTAATCCTGACTCGAGTGTTTTGTGTTTTGCTTTACGCTCGGGTCAGACTGAGTGATACAACATTTGAGACTCACCCTTGGAGTTTGGAGCTTCATTTGGAGATCCAACTATCGATTCAGCTTTCAGCTTTTCCAGTTGATTTGTTCAGAGAGGTCATCTATTCGTATTGAAGACTTCACTGTATTTGAGATATTCTGTTGTATTTTATTTTAACTCTGATGTTTATATAGTAGCTTCATGAACTACTATTTTATCTATTCCGCTGCGTATTATTGTATTACTCTGTGTCTGTGATTCTGTGATTGATTTATTTACTGCATATGCTGAGTTTTGCCAAATTTAAATTAACAATCTGATATTTGAATTATTCAAGTCAGACATGTGTGGATTTATTGTCGATTTGAATGGTCCAAAATAGCGGATCGTTACAACTGTACATCAAAAACAACTACGAACTTATTCTGAATGTTTTGGTGGACTATTACTGGGTTATTTGACGAATCAAAATGGTAAGAGCTAATCAACAATCTATCAACTAATTTTTTTCCACAATCAGTTATCAATTTGCATTAACAACTACTATGCCATGACATTATCTACAAGTATAAATAAAAGGGAGATTATCGCCAAATTCCATTTCCTAACACCATCTGAATTGGTAGACTATAAAATCAAATTATCGCAGTAAAATTTAATACCTGGAGGATCGATAGTGGCAGGCAAAGGCATGGGCGAGGTGCGACGAAGGATTAGGAAGGTGCAGCGGACAGCTGACAGCGGTCGAGATGCGGCAAACAATGGTGGTTTCGATGTCCGAGATGGGAATAGTGGTCGAGATACTATAATTTAGGGTTTTTTCATTTTTGATTTCTTAAAACTGATTGATGGGCCATTCGTTTGTTTTGGGACAAGGGGGTGATGATGGCAGTGAGAAGGAAAGAACCGAGATTTGACATAGGAATGGAAAGACTTCCCCCCTTAAAAGAATTTCGTCCTCGAAATTGCCAAGGAGACACAAAGATAGATGAAGAATATTTCATTAACTCAAACTGAACATCTATTCTGCATTTGGCTTACCAAATCAGAATATCAAGAACGAATCTGTTTTAACACTTCACAAGATGCTCGGGTCATCCAGATCTACGAAATATGCAGGGGCATCAGTTAGTTCGAAAGGATAACTAACCATTCGTAGAATATAGTGGGACCCAAAAAAAAAGAAAAAAGATAGATATATGGATACAATTTCAAATCCTTTTAGTTTAGAAACCAAAATGTACATATCAACTATAGCAATCAAAGCAACCAAGGCAACCAATACATCCAAACAAACAAGTCTGGCCTATCTGGAGTTTATGTCCCATATTAATATATCGAATCTTCTTTCTGGATCTACCAGAAATTATCGAAGAATTGAGAAAAGAGATGTTGAACAAAAGAGATTGATAGAGAAAAGATTGCTTCCTTGTTGTTACAGGGTATTGACCATTGCAGTCGTATTCCCTTGTCCCCTATCTCATCCTCTTCTTACACTCATACTCACTATCAGTGGATAGCAAGAGAATTTACTGAGGCATACAGACGGATATATGAGAACTACTCATTCTAGGGTATACTTCACCCTATCTCTAATGAGCTACTTAATGTGTTATACTCCTGAGCTAAAGTTCAACCTTAGCTCTGATACCAAATGTAAAGACCCAAAAGTCGACCTTCGAAAACCAGCATCCGTACTTCACTGGTACTCAAAATGCCGTAGATTCAAACGTCGAATCTGGTTCTCCGGAGCTTATAACACCATTAAGTATAACAACACAGCGGAATAAAAATAGATGATATCATATACAACTCCAATGAATACAATATCCAGTATGATATACAACAATGATATCAATATGATACAACAATATCAGAGATATAAGAAATAGCAACAGAAAGAAAAGATAACATCAGCAGCGGAACAATATCAATAGAAGTGATAACTCCAAAATGATCTTCAAACAGAATGAATCCACAATTTCAAGATGAGCACTCCGATGAATGAACTCAAAATACTGAACTAGCTCCAGATAATCTACTAAACTTGAATATCTGAGAAACCAACTCTAGACTGCCCGTGTGGAAAATGGTGGGCACCCAGAGTTTAGGAAGGGAACAATAAACTCTGGGTCAGTCGTGAGACTGGTGTAAGCAACAAAAACAATTTAACTTTAAACAACAACAAAAGAATTTTAAACATTGAAATCCGCAATGATTTTTAGAAAATGAAACTACCATAAGACCTCCCGCCACACACACAATGCAAACGCAGAATTGGAGGAGATTTCTTCTTATGATAGTCAAAGATGCTTACTACGTAAAATCATCTTGATATTATTATTAGTGCATAGTGCAGATAACATTTCGAAAGTATAATATTAATCTTAGCCAACATACGACCAGTATCGTATGCCTACTATAGCTACCATCTAAACAGCGGTGACCACCGTACATAAATGGCAGGTTCTACAACTAAAACCGTACAAGTTCCGTATTGGAGAAATGGATTTCCAACAAATGGTCAGGCTAAGGAACTTCCTTCCGCCGCATGGGAACGCCTCTGGCGGGACGCCCCGAGAGACAAACTGCTCTCTGCCAACATAAGGCCGGGTTACCCCTGTAACAGGTAACTCACGAATATGCCACCCCCCGGTCCTTTGGGACCTTTATCCGAGGCCTCGGTAACCAACATCACACATAATAAATAAAGTGTGTCCACATGAGTAAGTATCTGGGCTCCATACCATGATACCACCCCTTTCCAGAAGGAAATGACATACCCTAAAGGGCGCGACCCTCATAACCTTGCTGCAACATTCCTGTTTCGACCATTTCCGGGTTGTGAGGCCTTGACGAAGTCTCGTCCACAAAGCTACGCTTTGTCACAAAGCCATGCTTTGGGTCAACAGATGATCAACCTATGATCACAAAGATAAATGATCAAACAAATGATCATATCACAAATGACCAAACGATGATCATCACACAGCTACACTCAGCATGCCACATTACCAAATTGGGAATATATCGCTGATAAATTTCAACTACATAACCTCTGAGCTCGTACGTCTCAGAGAAGGGTGTTAAGCTAAGAGAATAAATTCTCCGCCACCAACAGAAATGTATTTGAAAGAAATCTGCTTTATATCTCAAAGTGTAATGTCAGACATGTAACCATACAAGTCTGTTCCGGGTTCGAACAGAACCGAAGGCACTTCTCACGAAGCCCTTGCAATTCCGGATAATTTCCAATCACGTCCGGACTTCCCATCACAAAGGGTGCTAAAATCTCTATACCGGGGACCAGTCGATGCAGAGACATTCGATGAGTTGTCCTTTCATTTTCGAAAATATCCGGTCTTCACCACCGGTCTTCAAATGCTATCCATATACGACGTATCAGTATTCGGAACGGGTTATATGACACAAAGGTCCTCTCCCGGCTAAACCGAATAGTGAGCGCGATATTTAAAAACATATGGATATTGGGATTTCAATTAAGTCACAACTTAAACCCAAACTTTCTTTAAATGGTTTAACAGATTACCATTTTCAAATCTTTAAACAA
Organism: Allium fistulosum; assembly: GCA_030737815.1. Classification (NCBI taxonomy): domain Eukaryota; kingdom Viridiplantae; phylum Streptophyta; class Magnoliopsida; order Asparagales; family Amaryllidaceae; genus Allium; species Allium fistulosum. The sequence continues at coordinate 280,888,405 of CM060904.1, read as the reverse complement.
AAAGATTCATTTTAACCACCTTCAACGGTTTAACAATTTCCACACTTTAATCTTTTAAACAAAAGATTCATTCACAGATTTTCCAAATTAATTTCCATTTCAATTTAACTCGTTAAATCTTTAAAACAAAGATTTAACTTATAGCTTTCAAAACAATTTCATTTCAAATGGTTTAAACAAATCATTATTTTTAAATCTGTTAAAAATAAACAGATTCAATTCATAGCTTTCAAAAAGAATTCATTCATAACTTAGATAAACCATTTTTCAATTCAATCTTGAAATTCCCTTAATTAAACTGGAATTTCTTTTCTGATCTGAAAGCTTTTATCTTTTCAAAACAAATAATTTCATTTCAGAAAATCTGATTCATTCATACGAGTTAAAATCCTTGGGTTAAAGCAAAATTCTCAAAATTATACTTTTAAAATGTTTAGATTCGTCCAAACACATTTATATCATCTTTAATCCCTAGTTTCAAATCATAGGATTCAATTTCAAACTTGAATTCAAATTTAAATCAAATTATTTAAATTTTCAAACTCGATTAAGTTATTCAAAATAACTTTAATCTTTGAAATTCCATTTCAAAAGCTTTTTATATTAAACCCAAATTTCTAATTTCAAAATCAATTGAAATTAAAATTTCAAAATCATCAAATTTAAATTATCTGTGACTTAACCGATTTCCACGTGAAATCCATATTTGTGTGTGTAAAGGTGTGGTCCAGGGGTTTCACACACAATAGTGCAACATCATACAATCATCACATATCAGAATACAAAAATATAATTTGATAAGCGATATAGACTATAACGCTTATCGCTCATTCACAGATCACAGATATATATCACAGATAAGTAAACTATAGATCACAACATAAATCAGGATGTATCACAAATCAGCATATATCAGGGATATCAAACAATCAAATCATCCAATAGAATCTGAATATTCATAAGTAAGGTCAGTTAATATCTGATAAATTTAAATCAGATAAGTCATCAATCATGGTTAATTAACATTAATTTATTATTCATAATTAATTATAATAAGCGATCATCCTAATCACTTATATTAAAAATCACAAATCAATTACTTTGAGTAATCATCCTTTAATTATTTGATTTATTAACTTCTAATCATTAATTAATAAATCTTTAATCATTAAATAATTATCCTTTAATTATTTAATTACCCTTTAATTTATAAATTGATTACCATTTAATTTTAATTCATCAACTTTTAATTATTAAAAAAAATCAACCTTTAATTATTTAAGTCACATTTAATTAATTATCTTTAATAAATTAAAAATCCCTTGGTTTATTAATTTCTAATCATTTATTCTCAATTAATTATCATTCTCCATTAATTTATTAAAATTTAAATAAATTAATTATCCTTTAATTTATTTATTGTTTGACCACTTGGTTAATCAACTCTTTTTTTTTTCTTTCTTACTTAACTACTTAATGCCTTGAACAAATTTGAGTTAAAACAAACTTCACTTTATCAAAATCTGATTTCCAATCTAACTTGAATTTATATACTTAAACTTTATTTAGACTCAGTTTAAAATTGATTTAATTTAAAAACTAAAATTTTAAAAATTGTTAACTGGTACAGGTTTTAAACTCTGAATCCAAACTACTCGAGCCTTCCCCTGAACCACCCCGAGTCTTCCCCGAGTTCCTCTCAAACACCCACCTTCTTCGAGTCGCCCACTCATCCACGCGAGAACAACTCCGAGACTATCCTTCTTCCCCAAAATACAACTTGCAGCAAAACGAAGCAAACCCAAACGTGCATGTGCACGTGCACAATCACCGCAACCACCTCCGGTTGCTCGTGTTGATCTTGACAAGTCATAAATGACCCCAACGAGCTCCTTCGCCACCCAGATCAACTAATTCGACGACGAACTGAATTTTGGCATCTCGAACCAAACTAGAACTTCAACCTCATCAACAAAACGACTCGCCGCCTCGACGCTGACGATCAGAAGCTTCGAGCTTCCGGCCACGTATCCTCCGACCTCCCTACTATCACCTCCCAAAGCCTCACGCGACTCGATCAACTACGGAGAGCAAACGAATCGAAAATAGAGCCTCGACAAAAACTAGGTTTTAAAACAAAACTCGACCACCGCCGACGCCACAGTAAACCGGAACACCTCCTGGCATTTTTGCCTGAACCACCAATCGCTCCTCCACCATCAGCCAAGTCCCCGACCACCGCGAACCAAGGGATCGCCAGAAATCGATGATAAAACGAATTTTAAACAATTTCGAACTGCTCTTAAAATCTAACACAAAAAATTATGATTCTTGTTTTAAAATTCATGTTAAGGTATAGGGATTCAAATTATATACTTAAATTTGTGAATTAAAAGGTTTGAATTTAGACTTAACTTAAGTTTAGCTCAGCTATTTTGGGTTTCCAGAGCCAAATAAACATCATTTTGACAAAATACAAATTTAAAACTGATGCTTATAATTAAGCGAACAAGTTTCATTTTAAAACTTAAATTTAAACAGAGATAAGATCACAAGATTTAAATTTTCTTTTATCAAAACTTGCATACTGGAAGGTGAAACAGAGAATGTTTTGATAAGAGCAACATACACACCATACATGCATATATTCACAGCAGATACCATAAGATATTTTGTTTTATTTCAAATCAATTAGCATGTAACCAGAATCACTTACTTAAATTTCTTTAAAAGTAAAGTTACCCACTTTGATTTGCAGAAGAAAACAGAGCTGCTTTTCATTTGAAACAGGAAACTCGAAAACTGGAAACTTGAAACTTGCATTTATTTTTGTTGTTGATTCCAGAAAACTTTGAAATGCTTGAACTTGAAAACTGAAATGTTTGACTAGCTTTGAAACTGAAGTGTTTGGCTTCAAATTGATTTCCAGGTTTGTATACTTGTTTAAGACTTTGCCTTGTTTTAAAACTTGTAGAAACTGGATTTTCAAAGCTTTTGAAATGAAATAAAATGAGGCAAGTTGGCAAATATACAAATTGGTTTACTGCTCTGGTACACGAATAATTCAGAGATCTTTATCTCTTTGGGGCTGAAAGGAGATATAAAATGTACCAGAGATATCAACATTTAATGCCTTGTCCTTCATGTCTACAAACATATCTTTTATTTTAAATTTCGTAGGGTACTTAGATGCCATTTTGTATACAAAGATATTTCATATTTTTACTTTGCTTAGCATACTTACATATTTTATTTTACTTGCCTCCTATGCTTTCACTTTATTCTTGCCTGCAACATATACTTAGAGCATCTCCAACAGGTGCAGAATTCTCAAATCTGCACCCAAAGAAGCTTCCAACAGAGGTTGGGAATTCTCCATAGTGCAAAAAGGAGGGTCGAAAGTGTGAGAATTTGGGAGTGGACCAGGCGCCTGTTGAACAGGCGCCTGGGTGTCAGGCGCCTGTACAACAGGCGCCTGAGTACAGGCGCCTGTTGAACAGGCGCCTGAGTACAGGCGCCTGTTGAACAGGCGCCTGATATCAAAATTTTGAAGTACAGGCGCCTGTTCAACAGGCGCCTGATATTTAACAAACACGGGCGCCTGTTCAACAGGCGCCTGCTGCCCTCATTTCTGTTGTAGAAATGAGGGCTCCAACATTTTGGAGTGCGGAAAATCAAATTTTCACACTCCAAACTGTTGGAGATGCTCTTAGTCTATAAGATCTTAGACTTATCCTATTTTTTTCTTATACTAGAGGATATGGCATTTAATTGCCAAGTACTTGTTGTTCCCTTATTACTTTATTTTATACATTGCATTTCGGCTGAGAAGATGATGCTGGTACAGGTGATGTTTTATATTTCTTTATGCTTTTCTTTGTTTCATTAATTTACTTTGTTTATTCTTACCTTGCCTATCTTTTGTTTTAACTCGGCTGAGATGATAATGATATGGCATTAGTTATCATTGTGTTGTTTAAGTGTACATAGATAGATATATATATTTACTCACACTTAAATCTACTTGAACGTATTTTTATTTTATTCCTATCTTCATTACTTTTATTTCAACTTGATTTGTTTACACACTTGTCTTTAAAAATATTACATTATAAAATGAATTTCTAATTTAGTTTGTTGTTAGATTTTATTTAAATGTTCTACTTTCTATTTTTATTAAAATTTATCTTATATTAATTTCTATTTCTAGTATAAATATAAATTATTATTGTTTTACTTCATATTTATTATCAATTTTACTTTAATACTACTTTATATAACTATAAATTTGTTAAAAATATCTGTTCGAAACAAATACTTATTCGTTTCGGGGAAACTCGCATCACTCTATCGATTTATTTCCTAATTTTTATTCAAAAATCAATTTAATTATCAATTTAAATATAAAAATTCGGGGTTGTTACAAATGGAAAGAAACGGAGCGCCGAACAGCGGAGAGAAAGGGGGCATGCTTTTTTGGCTTCAGAAAAATTGATTTTGGCTAGTAGAAGTAGGCAAACCTCCCTAACGGTCGGTTTGATCATGTGTGGACAGTGAACAAGTAGTACAAAAGTCAACTGTTACTTGATGAGAATGGGTGAAACCCGTAAACTACTCAAATGAGAACGTAAGATCCTTAAAATTACTTTTAAGTTATGAGTGGAAACGTGAAAGGACCGAATGAGTTAGTTCAAAATAATCCCAACGGTAGCATGATCTGTTTAATATGCTTGGTTGAACTAAATGTTTTGCCATTTCATTATATGTTATGTCAGTACTCTTAATATGACTGATCTATCGAAATCAGTAACCTTGTTGCACAACATAGAGCAAATCTAGGGTCTCCATTCAGGCCATTGAGAAAAAACAAATTTCTCATAAAAAATTCTCTAAAACCTTCGAAAATTTTCTTCAGTTAGACCACCTTATTCAGTTCATTCATCTCACATCAAAAAGTCATCAGGGAAGTCATTATAGATAATGATGAGTTTCAATTGGTTCAATCAAGGTTTCGAAAGAGGAAAAAACCAAGAAATCCTAGGGGTTGCCACCGGCTTTCGTTAAAAGCAACCTAAAGGGAAAAGAGGTTCCGAAAACCACATTTCCGCAACCATATAAAGACAGATCTACGATAGGGGCAAGGAAGCTGGCTACCTTCTCACCGAATAAAGAGCAAGGCCTTAAAAAGTGGCATATAATGTTGCTGAAGAACCCGATGAACCAACTGAAGAGGAGTGTAATATTGAAACCATTGCACCAATAACGATCAATAACAAGAAGTGTAGTCTGGTTAACGAAGTTATATGTAAACAAGTAACCGAATGTTGGAGTAATTTGATCCTCACTTATGTTGTTGGTACTTGAACCATACTACTTGCATTTTAATTTTTTCATTCAACGAGTATGGAAACCTTTGGGTGAGTTTGATATACAAAAGAAAATGGTTTCTCGTCAAATTAAATGATGCAAAAGATTGCGACTTAGTTTTGAAAAACGTCCCTTTTTTTATGATGGTAAACTCATCATTATGAGAATGTGATCTCACTCTTTGAAACTGGACAGAGATTTCTTAACAACTATGCCAATATGAGTAAAATTACCCATTGTATACCTGAAGCTATGGGATCATGAAGCGTTTAGTGTAATGGCCAGCATCATAGTAAAACCCCTTAAAATGGATGCAACCATTACAATGAAGACAAGATTGAATTACGTTCGCATTCTAGTTGAAGTGTATACAAAAGGTGAACTTCCTAAAGAATTAAATCTGACTGTATATAATGGAGAAAATATCATTCAGAAGATGGAGTACGAATGGATTCCACCAAAATATATTGTGTACAAATGTTTTGGACACACTAGAGAGCAATGCAATCGGAGAAAGGCTTAGATACCCAAATCATGTAATCAAGAAGATCAAGAAAATGCCCAAAATAATCAAGATAATAATACTAAAATGCGCAGCAAAGATCCAAAGGTAATAAAGAATTGGTGAATTCTCCAAAATCTTTTGAAACAAAGGATCAGATCTATGGGGAATGCATCATTTTTGATCAAAAAAATTGTTCAAACCAGCTCACTAATCAAGAAGACCAGATCCTAGCAGAGGAAGTTCATTTTTTAGATTCTCTTAAAGATTAATATAAAAGAAAATATACAGAGCACATCAAAAGAGGGTCAAAAGAATATAACGGTCTAAGAATCTGAAACCCCTCATGCTTAAGATTCTTGTTTAATTACAGATGATAATGGTATAATTATAAATGAAGACATTCAGCATAATATTAATGAAAGTCCAGACGAAATCATGGAGAACGCTCCTCCTTCAAAATATGCTGCAGAGATTAAAGACAGGGAATGCATCAACTTAGCCTTGCCTCGCATATCTGATCATTTTGATATTTCTCTACTGCATGTTCCAGAAACCGAGGATAGGGGATACAACAAGTCAGCCTTGTCTCACATATTAGATCGGTTCGATATTTCTCAACTGCATATTCCAAAAAAGGGATTTAAAGGTAGAATAAAGAGAAACCCGATTTTAAGCAAAAGTACATTTCAGTTAACCCAGAATGGGGAGAAATGACTACTAGGTTTAAAGTAAAAGGTACAGAACACAAAAAAGGGGTAGGGGTGCCACTGTGTTAGATACAATATAATAAAGCTCTTTCTTAATATATTTGATTATATCTATATTAGCATGGAATGTTAAAGGGATGAATTCCCCTGCTAAACAATATGATATTTTGCATATGTTGAGAAATTATAATTCTACTATTATTGCTTTTATAGAAATAAAATGAACGATGAAAGCACAAAGAAATTTTGTTTGAAACTGTCTAGTAATTGGAAATCTGTTTATAATAATGATTGTGGCAGTAAAGCTAGAATTTTAGTAATATGGAATTCTACCATTTGGACCAATATTAATATTAATATTAATAAATATTTACAGTATATAGATCGTAATTTCAAAAATATAGGAGGTTTTTCTATTCAAGTTACTGGTGTATATGGTATAATTTTGAAAATGAAAGAAATGACTTATCGTGTAGATTAAAGACCATGAATCATGTTTATTAATTTCCATGGTTAATCATGGGAGATTTCAACACTGTAATGCACACTTTTGAGAAATTTGGTGGTAATAATATACCTCAAAGTAAGCTAGATAGAATCAATAAATTTCTTTTAGATACTGGTCTATTAGAGCCTAGTATTAATGGTAATAAATTTACATGGAAATCTGGTATTGAAAAAAATATTCATTGCAAACTTGATAGAATTTTGATAAATAGAGATTTTTCTAATACTTTTCCTAACTTTGTTTGTAATACTCTTGAACAAAATACTAGTGATCCCACCTCTTTGTTAATCAAGTTATTTCACAGTATAGATTATTTAGATAAAAAAAATATTCCTTTTAGATATAAAAATGTGTGATTATAAAACTTTTATGAATGAGTGTGTGATATTTTCTTGTAATGACACCAACCAATTTTAGTTCTGTAAGCTATTAAAGCATATTAAATGTAATCTTAAGAACATGAATAAGATTAAGAGTCAGAGTAAAAACCGTATGATAAGTTGAGAAAATAGGGAAAGATTTTACAAGACTTAGCTTATAAAACCTAAATGATTCAGAAGTTACTGAATTTTTTTTACAAATCAAATTTTTTTTATCTACAAAGTTGACATAAATGCAATCAACTCAAACTATAGACTAATGTTGGTTGGCTTACTTTAGGTGATGTGTAACATCCCTTATTATTGATAACATTATTCAGAAGATTTAATTAGATAAATTAAATAGAATAATGATGATAAGGAGATTGAGATTTGATTAAATCATATTTATAGAGCCATGCTTATTAACAAAATAAATAGGCTTTAAATTGGTTTAAAGGTTAATTAAACTACACATGGGCATATTAGTAAATTGGCCAACTAATTATACATGGCTATAACTTCTCATTTTGCCCATTCACGTTCATTTTATTTCTCAAATCAAAATAAACGCAAGAACCCTAATAGAGTCGGCCATTAACAAAGAAGAAGAGGAATTTTAATCTAAAGCTAAGGATCAAAAGCTAGGGAGGATTAATCAACAACAAATCTCAAATTCCTTATCAAGTTTAAGGTGAATAATAATTTCATACCATCTCTATTTTTATTCTATGATTGTATTGTTTCGAATTTACGATTTAAATTGGTTTTTGTGATAAAATGGATGATGATATGCTTGAGTTATATTATGATGTTTTGTTTTAATTCATAAGCACATGAATTTGTACGGTTTTAGTATAAAATTGAGAATATATGATTTCAGATTGCAATGGAAAATTTTTATGTTAGGAAAAACATGATTTTGAAGATGGATTTTAATTTTCAGAATTTTCCAAGCTATGGAAATTTTATTATGAATTTTTGTTGAAAATTATGATATAATTGAGTTTAAAACTTATTTCGAGAATTTAAGGAAGAAATTGGGTCTAAAATTTTGATATGTTTGTTTACATGATGAAACTGAATTTCTGTGATTTTTGGAGATTTTTCCTAATTGATTTACTAGGGAAAATAAATTATTTGAAAAGAAGGACTTTTCTGAAATAATTGGTGTTAGTATATGGAAGGGTTAAAACGTTGCATTTTTAATGGTTTTAATTTGGTATTAACGTGGTAGTTTTAAAGGAAATATATTTGAAAAGTTTTTATGACAACCAATTAATAATTTACAAATCGGCAAGTTGTTAGAAAGTAATTACTAAAAGTTGCAAAAATTCAGCCTTTAAATCAGAAAAAGGTGTTCCGCCTCTATTAGTAAGGACCTTTCGACTCCATTGACTCCGCCTCGTCCCAGTCGAAACCAACACAGTCTAAACCATTATAGTCGAAACCAATACACATGATATCACTTAGGTGGTATGTAGTGGATTGGAAGAAAGGCGGAAGCCATGGTGTCGAAAGGGGTAGCTTCCGATGGGGTCAAAACCTTGCTTTGTTTTCAAAAGTTAAAGTCTTGCCTAGTTTTACCTAAAGCTTTTGACACAGTCGAAAGCTATACTTTCGAAAAGGTTTTATAATTAGCTTTCGAAGAAGGTTGTCATGTTGTGTTAAAGTATTTTCTTTCGAAGGAGTACCTTTTTCCTTTAAATAATTGCTTTGAAAAGGGTAGGTTTCGTCCAAGTCAAAACCAAGCCGCTAATTCCCCTTCCGACTACATTGAAGTCATCTATGTTGTCGAAGGGGTTACTTCTGTTTTACTTAAGCCTTTTTCGTGTATGCTTTCGAAGGAGTTGTTTCGAAGGTGATGGAGTCGAAAGGGGTTTCGACTCTGTCCTTCAAAGTTTTTGTTTTAAAGGTTTTACTTTCGACTAAAATGGTTCTTACACCATCAATTTTCCCTAAACTAATTTTTGTTGGTTTCGAAAGAGATACTTTCGTGCATAACCATTTTGATCCAAATGATGTTTTTAAAGAGTAAACCCAATGCATTCGAAATGGGTACTTTCATTTGTTTCGAAGCTCTATCTTTTAAAAAGAAGATTTGATACCATCGAAAGGTATAATAAGTTTCAAAAGAGAATTTTTATTAAGGGCTACGAAAGGTATGTATACAATGTTTTGAAAAGAGGTCTTTGCTTTCGAAGGAGGCCATCCAGAGGTTTCGAAAGAGATATTCTTATGGTTTCAAAACATAAACCCAATCTAAATTTAAAGTAATAACCATGGCATAAACAAAGATTTTGAAATGTTATTCACATTGTTATTAACCCATAATTGTATTTTGCAAAAAGGGCAGAATAACCAGTTAGGTTGACCCTGTAGTGAATATAACTTAACAGATGTTAAAATTTTAATTAAAAATATTGCCAAGGGCCAATTGGTTTACAATAAGCTCATGAAAACTGTATGATATTGGAAGGGGCCAATAGGTTCATAGTCAGCCCACGAAAACTATGATTTGATACCGGTAGGGGTCAGTAGGTTTGTAGTTAGCCCATGAAAACTATATCCGGATTAAGATATTGGCAGTCAGCCAATATGTTCCTAGTTATCCCATGAAAAATAGGATAAGAGATAAGATATTGGAGTTACCGATAGGTTCTTAGTGATCCCATGAGAACTAAGTAATCAGACAGATAGTCCTTAACATTTAACAGGTTAATAGTACTAGAAACTATAATTGAGACAGATAGTCAGAATGAATGGGGATAGGTAACCCAGAATTGATTTAATTGTTTTGCATATCATCATGATGTTTTGAAATACTATGTTTTAACCATTGTGGATGCAGGAGCACAGTACATGGTTTTATAAAAGTTTTAGGATACCAGTGAGGGGAAAACCCGTTCCGCTAAGTGGCGTGGTCTTACTAGATATCTAAATGGATTGAGATGGTAAATTATTATTCATACCAGGCTTTATGTTTGACTCAAAGTTTTTGTTTTCCCCTTGAACTCTCGGGTACTCAATTAATTTTGAGTAGGTTGAGAGTTAAGGTTTCCAGGCATTCTTTTAGACGAATAAAAGCTTCCGAGGACGTGCATGAGGGAAGATTGTTATTAGAGTTCTTTTATTTCCGCTGTGTGTTTTGTTTATAAAAGAAAATTGTTTTCTTGCCTATCTATATACTCTGATCTTCCAATGGGGCATCTTCATATGTCACTCTTGGCATATTTTGTAATAATTTTATGTTATCTGAACGTGGTCTGCGAATTGAGATTATGTAATCAATTTGGAATATTTTGAAATGGAATGTGGAATTTGTTTGCTGATTAGTTTTTTTCCATATTCTTGTGTTTCTTTGTGTCAGTGTTTCTAATATCGCCGTGTTTGGCCACCGACGATTAATAAATATGGGTGACTGCAGCATCCGTAGCCGTTAGTTTGGACCTCTAAATAGGGGGGACGTTACAAGTTGGTATCAGAGCATAGGTTTATGAAACTTTAAAAGAAACTTAAACCTAAAAGATTTTTCCAAACATAATCCAATGAATCAGATAATAAGATTGGGGTTTGGGTTAATGCTATAGTAACATACTTGTATTTTCCATATATAGTTACATATATAAGTACTTATCCCCAGTTCTCTTAGACAGTTCTTCTGTATCTTACTAAGGCTCGTATGTAGTTTTACGAGAAAGGAGATATGGAAGCAGGAAATGGAAAAGGAAATCTTGGTGGAGGAAGCACCACAACTAATGGAAATGCTCGACCCACTACCAGGAGAAACCTGGGTCGACCGATTAATTCGAGTAACCAAAATGCAGAAGCCAATGTGGGTGCTGGAAATCCACCAGTAGATATGGGGGCGATGTATCAGTTCTTAGCCGGTTTGATGCAAGCTGGAATTGCTGTTGGTGTTGCTGGAAATGTAGGAGGAGCTAATCCCGTGGCTTCGTTTGGGAATATTGCTTTGCTAAGTAGAGATTACACTAGTTTCGGTGGGAAACCATTCTTGGGGACGGAGAGTGTCGTAGAGGTTCAGAATTGGCTGTTGCATTATGAGCGTATATTTACTGATTTGGGTCTGAATGACGGATAAAAGAGGAGGTTGGCCTCTAGGCAGTTACAGGGGTCAGCACTACACTGGTGGAATAGTGTTACTGCCGATGTTCCGAAAGAGCAGTTAACTTGGGCTGATTTTAAGACGAGATTTGAGCATAAGTTTGTATCTGAGTTTGCTAAGTCTGAGCTGATGAGGAAATTTATGGATTTAGTACAAGGAGAGATGTCATTAGTTGAGTATGCTACTAAGTTTGAAGAGCTGTCTACGAATGGATATGCTATTATAGATACTGACATCAAAAGGAACGAGAAGTTCATTTGGGGACTAAGGCCCGAGCTTGCTAGAATGACCATGGCACATGTCCGTGATCCTTACAAGTGGAGGAGATGGCTATTCGCCATGAGGAGTTGCTTGCTGATCTAGCTAAAGAGAAGTCAGTGGAAACTCAGGGTTCTCAAGGGAAGAAGAAAAAGTTCTTTAAGAGAAAGGGAACCCAGAAGGGAGATACTGCCAGAAAGTCAAAGGCTGAGGTAGTTTGCTATAAGTGTGACAAGAAGGGTCACTTTACTAATGAATGTCGGTAAGGAAATGGGAAGAAAGCTGTAGTTAAAAAGAATGTGAAATGCTTCAACTGTGATCAAGTTGGGCATTACAAGAATTAGTGTCCAGAGCCAGTTAAGGAGGACAAAGGATAAGTTTTTGCTATAGGACCAGCTAGACCTACTGCAGCAGATAAGGGAAAGACTGTACTGGAAGGTACGCTTTTGATTCAAAGTATTTCAATTAGAGTAATGTTTGATACCAGTGCATCACATTCATTTATATCTCATTATTTGGTTGATGGATTATGTGTAACAACCCGGGGTTTTATAACAACTAATTATCATCAAATGACGATTAAATTGGTTGTTAGTTTCTATTGGGATTTTAATCGGTTGAAATTCTTTGAAAAAAATTGGCTAAGCGGTTATGCGGGCTTTAAAATTTATTTGGCACACTTCTTTTTGATTTGTTGCCGTGATAATCATTTATACCTGTTCCCCTTTCTTTCATTTTTCATTTGCAATCCTATTTCAAAACGAACGAGAAAACAAATTAATGGCTGTCTCGTTCGTTCGTTCCTCTTTGTCCAAATTAGGGCTTTGAGATTTTTAAGCCGCCGACTATGATTATCTCGATCGAATGATGCTTTGTCGATCGATGCTTCACTCCGTGCTCATTCGCGGCTGCTTCTATTTGCTTCGAAACAAAGGTGAGTGATTCTTTCCACTCACATCTAATTTGAATGTAATTGTTTACTTGTGGTCTTTGTGATTCTGGCTTTGAACAGTTTGTTTTCGTTCTTGGTTAACTTCGATGTGTTTTTGAACTTGCGATTTCTCTGGTTATTGACTTACGACTTGATTTCTTGGCTATCCCCGTTTTAAATTTTGGTGACATTGTCAAGACTGGGCTTCGGTCATTCGATTTTGTTTTGATGTTGAGGATTTCGTTGACTTTGTACATTTGTGTCAACCTGGACTTCGATTTTGATAAAACTGTTATTTGACTTCGATCATTTTTGAAACTTCCTGCTTGATTTTGTTTCTGACTGTACTTGTGCTTTTGCATCATACATATAGACATGCGTTAGCTTTGAGTTTCATGCACGACTGCTCCAATTCACCTTGTTACTGCAATATTTTACATGGAGACTCCATGTTGTCTCTTGATTTGGTGTAAGTGTATGCATTGAGTGGTTGCCTCGAGCTGTTGTCTTCACTACAATCATATTGTCACTGTATGTTGTGTATGAGCTTTGCCTCTATTTGCTAGATGTCTGCATGTTATCTAGTTAGCTAGTCACTGTGTCGCATTGAACTTTGTTGACATGTGCATTAAATTAGCTCTGAATCGATATCATATATGTGAGTGCACTTGTTCATCTCTGTTGACATCGGCCTTGATATTTTTAGGAGGAAACTGTTAATCCATGATTTGAATTTGACTGCGCGATCTGCATTGTTGTACTCCTGTTGGTTCCATTCCACATAAATGTTCATGCATGTATATATATATATATTCATCGAGTTGCTTTGAGTCTGGAGCTTGTTAGTTGCATCCCTTGAGTACTTGTCTGGTTCATGCCTTGATATTGACTGTTGCATTGCTCCATGTATATATATGCATTCACGTATGTATATATGTGTTTGTTATTGCACTTTGATTTCTCTGACCATACGAGCTAGCTTGGTTGAAGTTAGTTTTGAACCTGATCATTGATGTTGTACCCCACTGTGTACATTTCTCTATGCACATCGATTTTGCATGCTGTCTCCTTGACATCTTCGTTGCACACTGTACATTTGTCTGTGCATATGATTCTAATTTGCTTCGAGACGGTTTTAGTTGCATTGTGTCTTTGAGTGCTGTACTTACATTATCCCGTTTCACAGCTGCATACATGTTTGCATACCAACCAGTTGAAGTCACTTTGGTCTAGTTTTATATTGTCTTCAAGTTTGAAATGCTTGGAGTTCAGTAGCTTGTATACTTTATATAGAGGCTGCACTTGCTCCGTCCCTCTGTCCATCTGTGTTCATTCCTGGTTACACTGTCCAGTTTCACGGTTTCATTTCATATATATGCTTCCACCCGAGTTCACATGTAGTGTATCTTGTAATCATGTATATTGCACACTCTAGCCTTCATGTATATTGATGTTGTGAATATTGAGCCTGGTTCACTTTAACCTTCTAATCTGGTGCCTGTAGTGTTGCAGTCTTTGACTATTCATGCATCACTGTTTATCCATATTGTTGGCATTGTTTATGTTGGTTTTGGGTTTTGACCATTTTATTGAACTGTTAGCCTTTGGGGTGAAATTTCTGATTCATCGGTGACTTTGTTGATTTTTGGGTTAGCTTATGGCCTGTGCATTCTAGTCATGCCGGATTGCTATTCCTTTGGTGCAGTTCATTTGTGCAGTTTTGCCTTGTATTCATGTGGTGGCCGCAGTTTCACTTTGTTGGCAGTTGTGTTGAGTCATGATAGCCGTGACTTGACCTCTGTAGTTTCGATTTGCTGTTAGCATTGGGTGTTGTGATGATTTCATATGTTGTAGTGGCGAGGCAGTGCACGCGTGCGTGTACTGCAGCCACACAGAATTGTCGTTTTAATTGATATTTCAATTTATGTGTATTTATTGTTGCATTCCTGTATGTGCTTTGAGTTATGGTAGCAGTGACCTGAACTGTTAACCTTTGGTTTGAATTTGCTGATTTGTTGTTTAACACTGTTTCGTGTTATATCTACAGTTATCCGATTCTATTATTGAAGGGTTGGATATACGAGATTTATTGTGACTGTCGTCTATTTGATTATTTAATTATTATTGCTTCTGTGCATTAATAACTGAGTTTGAATTAGATTGACCCGTGTATTATTTTCTTTTGAATTTAATACTCGGGTCAGACCGAGTTATTTCAGGTTGTTGATATCCTGCTTTGGGTTGCTGCTTGAGCTATGAAGTCTCTTCATATCTTTTGGAGTAGTCGTCGTCATTTTGTAGTAGTCAGTGTATTTGATCTAGGTTGATATGTATTCATGTATATTATTCGATAATGTACTTGTATATATAACTTCCAGAGTCGACAGTTGTAGTTGTATCATATGTATTGTATCAAATGTATTGTAACTGCCTTCAGTTATATATATATATGAGATTTGATATTAGCTATGTTCCGCATTCAGCTTATCTGTGTCATTATTTTATATATACTGTCCTAAACTATTATGAACCATCGTAGTTCGTTTTATAATGGAATTGGGTATGTCGATGGGAGTAATAACCAGAGATGAAAATAAATATACCACTCCTATCGAGGTAACCAATACTAGTGTAAGGCCTAACTACGGATGGCCGCTCCTATCCAGCCTTATTCTTCGTAATAACAGACAGTATTTCTTTTAATACTCATTGTTATTGTGAGCATAGAGGTGGGGCGTCACATTATGTCTAGAACCCACCTCCCTTGTTACTTCCTTAAGGGTTGCGGATCCAATAGGTGGGTATGCAACTCTAGGGTTAAGATGTGACCAGTTAGAACTTGACTTGTTTGGACATAAGTTTGCATGCAGTTTGTATGTTATTGATTTCGTAGATTTCAGGATCATTTTGGGTATGAATTGGTTGAGTAGGTATGAAGCTAGAATATTTTTCCAGGATAAAGAAATATCATTGAGGCACCCTGATAGTCATAACCGAGTGATATTCTCAATAGAGAACACTGACCTGAGTGTTAGTACTATGCTTAATGCTATGGAGGTAGGAAATGAGTTAAGCCAGGTTCAGGTGGCAAGAGAATTAGCAGATATTTTTAAGCCAGTCACTGGACTACCATCGAAAAGAGTATTGAGTTTAGAATAGATCTTGTACCAGGAGCTGAACCTGTAAGTAGACTACCTAGCAGGATGACACCAACTGAGATGAAGGAATTGAAGGTGCATCTAATGGATCTAGAAGGAAGGAATTATATTAGACCAAGCAGTTTGCCTTGGGGAGCCGCCGCGGTGTTCGTGAAGAAACCAGATGGTTCGTTAATGATGTGTATTGACTATCGTAAGTTAAATGAAAGGACAATTAAGAATAAGTATCCTTTGCCAAGAACAGATGATCTGTTTGATCAGTTTAGTGGAGCTAGAGTGTTTTCCCAGTTGGATTGGCGATAGGTTCCCATTAGTTAAGAGTGGCGGAGGACAGTATTTCTTTGACAGCATTTCAGACTAGATATGGTTCATATGAGTGGTTGGTAATGCCATTTGGATTGACGAATGCATCTGCTTTCTTCGTAGATTTGATGAATCGAGTTTTCCAAGAGTACTTGGATAGGTTTGTACCAGTGTTTACAGATAACATTCTAGTATACACTAAGGATGAGAGAGAGCATGAAGTTCATCTTAGAGTAGTACTTGAGACGATGAGGCATAATCAGCTAAATGCGAAGTTTACCAAGTTTCATTTGAGGAAGAAAGAGGTAAACTTTCTTGGTCACATGGTTTTAGAGAAAGGATTGTCAGTCGATCCAGATAAGATCGAAGCTGTGAATAATTGGAAGAGACCAGAGACGGTGATTGAGATCAGGAGTTTTCTTAGACTTGTTGGCTACTACCGGAGATTCATTAAGGATTTTTAGCGGATAGCAGCACCATTAACTAAGCTAACTAGGAAGGAAGTGAGTTTTGTTTGGTCCGACAAATGTGAGGAGGCATTCCTTAAGTTAAAGCATTTGTTGACTAATTCACCCATGTTAGTAGTTCTAGACGGGAACCAAGGATTGGTGGTTGTATACGGATGCATGTGGGACTGGATTAGGAGCGGTATAGATGCAGAATAGTAAAGTCATTTCCTACACATCTAGGCAACTTAGACCGCATGAAGTTAGATATCCTACTCATGATTTGGAGTTGGCAGTGTGATCTTCGCATTGAAGATTTGGAGACATTGTGACGACCCACCTTTCTGACCCCTGAGAACGACACTTAATACATCCATGGTATTCATGTGTCGTTGTCCAAGTATCAGAAAGACGAATTGTCATGGGGTAAAATATAATAACACAACAATAATCTCACAACGGAACGGTTAAATATAACAAAAAATAAGACAGCACATAAGGTTACTCCCAACATGGAGTTATCAGAGTTACAACAAAAGTACTACTATCAGTCTAGGTAGTTATAACAACCTGCCTTTAAATATACATACATAGAGTCAACATCTCATAACAGAGGAAATAAATAGCTAGATAGATAAGGAGCCTCCTGCTCGTCCACCATCTTCAAAATAGCCCAAAGAAACCTGTCATTTCCGGACTACTCAAATATAAATGAGTACCCGAGAGTTTAGGGAAAACAAACTATTCGGGTCAGACAATAAGTCCGGTATGAGTAAACTCCAAATAAAAAAATAGAACACACAAAATAACCGGTGAGACCACGTCGCAAAAACGCAGAACGGGTTTCCCCACACAAGGACAACATCCAAGCATAAAAGAATGGACACAGATAATTAAACATCGCGAAGAGCGCAAGATGCTTCCCGGTGTAATTAAGAAAGAATCAATTCAAAGATTTGAATCAAAAATAAGGAAAAGGAAATTTTCCAACAATGACTAGGAGGGTGCGCACCCCTTATCGAAAGTATACCTCTAGAAAATATACTTGAGAACTACGATGGCTCTCGAAAACCTCCAAGCCGGACCCCACCAACCTTACCGAGTATCCGAGTATTTCACATCTCCGTGCGCATACAACCGAAACCAATCTAGAGTAGATGTGAAAATACCCTAGTGGGAGCAACCCACATAGCTTGGCCCCCACTCGCTCTTTATTTAGTCATTTCCGATAAAGGATATCAATGCTCTAAATGAGCAACAAATCGTCTTAGATTGACGAAACAAAAAAAGGAAGAAGGGTATCGAAATTGATAGTCAAGGTATCAACTATCGGGGATAACAAAACGATCGTATATGGAAATTAAATCTTATACTTTTTCAATGCTTGGAAAATATCCATTTACTTATCTCATCGATATAAGTATATTCACAAAACATTTGGGAGGATTTCATATTTCAAAAGCATACTTAGATGGGTCAAAAACAATTATATATAAGAAATGTGAATGTTTTCCATTATAATTATAAAGATCATTTATGGAAATCAAATCTCCTACACTTGTCACGTTTCCATTATTCTCGACTTACTCTACCCCTCGCCCAGAAACAAAGCCAGGTAAGTCAGGGCACTAGTTGCTCCTAGCCTTGCCTAGACACTTCGGTTCCAGATCTCACAGATAGAGTATCAATCTACTCATCGGCTTTTAGTGCCAAGTATATGACTACTTACTTTCCATAAATAACCCATTTAAATAATTATATAAATTTTGAAGCTCCTTTAAAATACTTTAAACAAAGATTTAAAACTTCCATTCGAATCATAACTTAAACTCATCATCTTTAAAGGAGAATACGACCAAGAGGAGTGAAGCTCCCTCTTAATCAAATGAGATAGCTAAAAGGGGTGTTATTTCCTTTTAACCAAAAAGTCACTAAATGTCAATCCTAAGTTAAAAAGTGGTGTAAGTTCCCTTTAACTAAACATCAAAGTTATTGCTCATAAACTGGCCGAGCACAAATCAAACAACCAAACAAGAATAATAACAAGAATAATAACAGACTCATTAACAATTTACAATCAATAGTTAACACAACATTTATTAAAATGTGAATTAGTAAAAGGAACGAGATTAAGATTACACTCGCTGTAAAATAATTAAATTATACTCACAGAATAAGCTATACCAACTAAACTATGAAAGTAAGGAATATACTCAAAGAATAAGTTATACTCGCTAAACTATGAAAGCAAGGAATATACTCACAGAATAAGTTATACTCGCTAAACTATGAAAGCAAGGAATATACTCACAGAATAAGTTATACCCATTAAACTTATGAAAACAAGGAATATACTCATAGAATAAGTTATACCCACTAAACCATGAAAACAAGGAATATACTCACTAAACTATGAAAACAAGGAATTTACTCACTAAACTATAGAAACAAGGAATTTACTCACTAAACTATGAAAACAAGGAATTTACTCAAATCCTATTTGATTTGATGGAGACTTGGAATACTTCACCTTTGATAATGAATTTTAGTTCTTTTATTTAGTTTGTGAATGAATTAAAATGAGATATGGACTTGGCTATTTATAGGTGAAGAGAAGTGTACTTTAGTCATTTCCTACAGCCTAACCAGATTCGACCAGATTTTGGTCCAATATAAACCAGCCTTTTGGCCTAATTTGATTCGACCACATTTTGGTCCAATAGAAAATATCTTGATGGCCTAATTTGATTCGACCACATTTTGGTCCAATAGAAAACATCTTGATGGCTTAATTTGATTCGACCATATTTTGGTCCAATAGGAATCCTTCTTATCAACTATGGCATAACATGATTCGACCAGATTTTGGTCCAATGGTAACCATCCGCATGGCAGAACCTGATTCGACCAGATTTTGGTCCAATGGCAACCATCCGCATGGAATATAATAATCATTATACTATTTTGTTTCATTAGGCAAGTAATTATACTATTCTGTTTTATTAGGCAAGTAATTATACTATTCCATTTTATTAGGCAAGGTTAATAATTCTCTCTTGTTTTATTAGGCAAGTAATTATACTATTCTGTTTTATTAGGCAGCGTTAATAATTCTTTCTTTTTTTATTAGGCAAGTAATTATACTATTCTGTTTTATTAGGCAAACTTATTCTTAAATAAATTGGTACCCCTAATCGCTTTATAACTCGAACCATCTTTAAACTAACATTTTAAATCAGTTTAAAAAATCCCATTCGAGACATTTTATCCAAATTTGTATTCTAGATATACAATCCATTATTTAATCATTTAAAAACATATTAACTATTCAAGTTCAAAGTGATTAAATTATGGGTCGTTACATCCTCCACTCCTTAAAGGAAATTTCATCCTCGAAATTAATCAAATAAACTCTAGATTTCAAAGAAACCCAAATGATATCATATATACCACACAAAGATACAAGGAAAGTGACCTTAACACAACTGGTGAGTAAACTAAAAAGAAACAACAACTACATCAACTCGGGATAAGAATCCCTAATATAGTCCTCAGATTCCCAAGTACAATCTCTAACATCTCCACTCCATTGAATCTTAACAAAATTCACAACCTTCTTCCTTAATCGCTTTATATCTCGAGCAACAATACGAATAGGCCGCCTAAGAATGGTTAGGTTAGGCTGAACCTCCAAATTAACTTGTTGTCCTAGTTCTACTATCATCGAAGGGTCATGTACATACTTACGTAAATGAGATACGTGAAATACGTTGGGCACATCTGATAGTCGATCTAGTAACTCCACTTTATATGCAAGTTTACCAATCCGGTCTAGTATGGGAAAAGGGCCAATATATCGAGGGGTTAACTTCCCTGTCTTCCCAAACCTCACGACACTTCTCAAAGGAGAGACTTTTACAAATACCAAGTCCCTGACTAAGAACTCTAGATCCCTACGCCTTTGATCTGCATAACACTTTTGCCGATCTTGCACTTCCTTCATCTTTCTTCTAATATCAGCTACCTTCTCATTGGCTTCTAAGATTATGTCGGGTCCAAGAACAAGTCTATCTCCAGATTCAACCCAACACGAAGGAGAACGACATGGACGACCATAAAGAGCTTCGAAAGGGGCCATACCAATGCTTGCTTGATAGTTGTTGTTATAAGTGAATTCGACTAAGGGTAAATGATCTTCCCAAGAACACCCGAAGTCTAGAATGCATGTTCGCAATAAATCTTCCAAGATTCGGTTCACTCTCTCCGTCTGCCCATCTGTTTGGGGATGGTAAGGTGTACTTAGACTTAGCTCAGTCCTTAAAGCATTCTGCAGTCCCTCCCAGAACCTACTAGTGAATATCGAGTCTCAATCACTTACAATACTATAAGGAATCCCATGGAGTCTCACAATATCCTTCACATACAAAGTCGCCAAACTCGTAGCAGTCTTAGTCATCTTAACAGGAATGAAATGGGCACTCTTGGTTAGTCGATCGACTATAACCCAAATGCCATTGTTACCTCTTCTTGACCTAGGAAGCCCATCAATAAAGTCCATAGAGATCTGCTCCCACTTCCACTTTGGGATCTCAAGTGGTTGAAGCAATCCACCTGTCTTCTTCTGGTCACTCTTAATCTGTTGGCAGTTTGCACAACGACTCACAAAGATTGAAATATCTCGCTTCATCCCCTTCCACCAAAATAGCCTCTTCAAATCTTTGAACATCTTGGTCACTCCTGGATGAAAAGATAACTTTGAATGGTGGCATTCAGCTAACGCTTCTTGCCTAAGTCCATCAAAGTCTGGAACACAAATATGCCCATTCATTTTCAATATGCCCCGGAGATCAATCTCAAAGCTAGAAACAACACCTTCTTCAACATCCTTCTTAAGTCGAGCTAAAATAGTATCTGCCTCTTGACTGGATGTAATTCTCTCTAATAATACTGGCTTAACTTCTATATTTGCAATCATTGCTACATTCCTACTCAATGCATCAGCAATGACATTTGCTTTTCCAGGGGTATAAAGAACCTCTAGATCATAAGAGGCGAGAAACTCCAGCCATCTCTACTGCCTCAAATTCAAATCTTTCTGGGTAAAAAGGTATTTTAAGGATTTGTGGTCCGTGTATAACCCGAACCTTTCACCCAAATGATAATGTCTCCACATCTTTAGTGCGAAGACAACAGCTAAAAGCTCCAAATCGTGTGTAGCATAATTTTTCTCATGCGGCTTTAGCTGTGACTCGCATAGGCAATAACTTTCCCATGCTGCATCAGAACTGCTCCTAATCTGGTTCCACAAGCATCTGTATACACGGTTAAACCTTCGCTCCCATGGAATGGTTAATACAGGAGCGCTAGTTAACTTCTCTTTCAATTCATTGAATGCTTGATCACACTTAGAAGTCCAAACAAACTTAACATCTTTCTTTGTTAACTTCGTCAGATGAGAAGCAATCTTCGAGAAGTCCTTGATAAACCTACGGTAAAAACCAGCCAATCCCAAGAAACTTCTAACTTCCGTCGCACTTTCGGGCTTCTTCCAGTCTTGAACCGCCACAACTTTAGCTGGGTCCACCGATATGCCTTCTCCCGAAATAAAATGCCCTAGAAACCTAACTTCGGATTTCCAGAAATGGCACTTGGAAAACTTAGCCTTCAACACATGGCTTCTTAAGGTATCGAGTACAACACGGAGATGATATTTGTGTTCCTCCTTTGTCTTGGAATAGATAAGAATGTCATCAATAAAGATGAGAACAAATTTATTAAGAATGTCTCGAAATACTTGATTCATTAAGTCCACAAAATAAGCGGGTGCGTTAGTCAATCCAAACGGCATAACTATCCACTCGTAGAAATTTTCAGGAGTTCAAAAAGCTGTTAAGAGAGCACTCTCCTCTGCCACTCTTAATTAGTGGAAACCGGTGGCAAGATCTAATTGAGAAAATATCTGAGCACCATGGAGTTGGTCAAACATATCGTCGATCCTTGGCAATGGATATTTATTCTTGATAGTCCTTTTGTTCAACTCCCGATAGTCTACGCATAACCTTAGAGAACCATCCGCCTTTGTAACAAAGACGATTGGTGATCCCCAACTCGAGGTACTACGTCAAATCAAGCCTTTCTGCAACAAATCATAAGTCTGCCTTTCTAACTCCTTCTTCTCCTTTGGAGCCATCCTTCGTAAGGGTTGTACAATAGGTCTAGTTCCCGTAACCAAATCAATACAGAACTCGACTTCACGGTGAGGAGGTAAACCTTGCACCTCGTTAAAAATATCTGTGAAATCTCGAACAACCGGCACATCTCCTAGCTCCGCTTTAGCCACTTCGAGTGAATAGAGAAAACTGCTCATTAACTTCTTAGGCTCTTCACAACTAATATCAACACTAACATCTCCTGCATCACTAACTCTAACGAGCCTTCTACCAAAATCCAAGATAGCTTTAAACTTAGATAACCAATCCATTCCCAACAACACTCCAAAACCCATAAACCCAAGAACAAACAAGTCAAAAGGAAAGAGACGATTTCGATAGGAAATAGGTACATTTAGACACACAATGTCAAGATTTGTCGGACCTCTAATTGGGTTTGACACACAAAGAGGATTACTTATGATAACATATTTAAGGTTTAGTTTGTCCATTAGATCATAAGAAATAAAACTATGGGAAGCTCCTGTATCAAATAGCACCCTTACAGGAATATCATAGATGGATAATGTACCTTGCAACACTTGCTTCCCTTTTTGATCTGAAGAAGTGGATGGTATCTCTTCAATGGTAAAAGTCTGTCCTTGAGATCCCTTTTTAGGAAAAGGGCACTTATTCTTCATATGTCCCGGCTGGCCGCAATTAAAACATATGGCAATCGGGCAATGATTTGCAAAGTGGCCCATCTTATTGCACTTGAAACAAAGAATGTTGGCCAAGTTGGTCTGCTTCTTTTGTGCTGGAGCGCCATCTTCGGGTTTCTTCCCTGCACCCTACTTCTTTCCCTTAAACTTACGCTTGAAGTTTGGCTTTCTTTCAACTGGTATAACTGATAAAGGCTTGGCACTTATTGTTGGTACTGCACCCTTCTGGACTCCTTCCTTAATATCAAGAGTCTCAAACCTCACAGCCATGCTAATAATGTTGGTGAATGTACCCATAAGATGATTGGTCATTTCATGATGGAACTTTGGTCACATTCCATTCACAAACATTTCATTTTTCTTGAGCGGCGTGTCTATCAATCCAAGTCCAAAACGGGACAAAGCATTGAACTTATGCTCATACTGCGACACAGTCATATCGCCCTTCTTTAAGTCAATGAAACTTCTAAATAACTGAGTTTTTCCGGCTTTTGGAATAAACCGTGCTTCAAAAACTTCCTTGAAATGGGACCAAGAAAACTCCTCCTTCGGAGTACTAGCTGTTTCTGAATCCCACCAATCCATTGCCGACTTTTGAAGTTGTCGCGATGCCAACAACCGTTTCTCCACATCCTCCAACCGAAGATCTCCAAATATTCTTTCACAAGTTCGAAGCCACATCTTCACTCCAAGAATATCTTTTGTTCCACAGAATGGTTTCCCGCCCAAAGTGGTAAAATTCTTACACAAAGCTGCAAAGTTCATAGGGATCTGAACTTGCACTAATATTTCCTCTACCGGATCTACAGCTGACATGGTAGCATTTCTAGGTACCCTACCATTGGTAGTCATGCTAGTTCTAGATCCTCTCCTTCCTCCTCTTCTTGTATTCATTTTCTATTATCTGAACAAATAACAGGTATCTTTAGAATACAAAATAGGATTAAAATGGTTTAAGGAAATAACACCAAAGGATCTAAAACTACACTTTAGAGGATAAATATTATTATTATAAATATTACAAATACGCTCTCTTAAGATTAAATCATTCTAAGGCATCACTTACTCTATCTCTAATGAGTTGTACCCCAATTAGGCTAAGGTGTTCGCTTAACCAAAGCTCTGATACCTACTGTGACGATCCACCTTTCTGACCCCTGAGAACGACACTTAATACATCCATGGTATTCATGTATCGTTGGCCAAGTATCAGAAAGACAAATTGTCATGGGGTAAAATATAAGAACACAACAATAATCTCATAACAGAACGGTTAAGTATAACAAAAAATAAGACAGTACATAAGGTCACTCCCAACATGGAGTTATCAAAGTTACAACAAAAGTACTACTATCAGTCTAGGTAGTTATAACAACCTGCCTTTAAATATACATACATAGAGTCAACATCTCATAATAGAGGAAATAAATAGCTAGATAGATAAGGAGCCTCCTGCTCATCCACCATCTTCAAAAGAGCCCAAAGAAACCTGTCATTTCCGGACTACTCAAATATAAATGAGTACCCGAGAGTTTAGGAAAAACAAACTATTCGGTCAGACAATAATTCCGGTATGAGTAAACTCCAAATACAAAAATAGAATACACAAAATAACCGGTGAGACCACGTCGCAAAAATGCAGAACGGGTTTCCCCTCACAAGGACAACATCCAAGCATAAAAGAATGGACACAAAAAATTAAACATCGTGAAGAGCGCAAGACGCTTCCCGATGTAATTAAGAAAGAATCAATCCAAAGATTTGAATCAAAAATAAGGAAAAGGAAAATTTCCAACAATGACTAGGAGGGTGCGCCCCCCTTATCGAAAGTATACCTCTAGAAAATATACTTGAGAACTACGATGGCTCTCGGAAACCTCCAAGCCGGACCCCGCCAACCTTACCGAGTATCCGAGTATTTCACATCTCCGTGCGCATACAACCGAAACCAATCTAGAGTAGATGTGAAAATACCCTAATGGGAGCAACCCCACATAGCTTGGCCCCCGTTCGCTCTTTATTTAGTCATTTCCGATAAAGGATATCAATGCTCTAAATAAGCAACAAATCGTCTTAGATTGACGAAACAAAAACAAAAGGAAGAAGGGTATCGAAATTGATAGTCAAGATATCAACTATCGGGGATAACAAAATGATCGTATATGGAAATTAAATCTTATACTCTTTCAATGCTTGGAAAATATCCATATACTTATCTCATCGATATAAGTATATTCACAAAACATTTGGGAGGATTTTATTTTCAAAAGCATACTTAGATTGGTCAAAAACAATTGTGTATAAGAAATGTGAATGTTTTCCATTATAATTATAAAGATCATTTATGGAAATCAAATCTCCTACACTTGTCACGTTTCCGTTATTCTCGACTTACTCTACCCCTCGCCCAGAAACAAAGCCAGGTAAGTCAGGGCACTAGTTGCTTCTAGCCTTGCCTAGACACTTCGGTTCCAGATCTCACAGATAGAGGATCAATCTACGCATCGGCTTTTAGTGCCAAGTATAGGACTACTTACTTTCCATAAATAACCCATTTAAATCATTATATAAATTTTGAAGCTCCTTTAAAATACTTTAAACAAAGATTTAAAACTTCCATTCGATTCATAACTTAAACTCATCATCTTTAAAGGAGAATACGACCAAGAGGGGTGAAGCTCCCTCTTAATCAAATGAGATAGCTAAAAGGGGTGTTATTTCCTTTTAACCAAAAAGTCACTAAATGTCAATCCTAAGTTAAAAAGTGGTGTAAGTTCCCTTTAACTAAACATCAAAGTTATTGCTCATAAACTGGCCGAGCACAAATCAAACAACCAAACAAGAATAATAACAGACTCATTAACAATTTACAATCAATAGTTAACACAACATTTATTAAAATGTGAATTAGTAAAAGGAACGAGATTAAGATTACACTCGCTGTAAAATAATTAAATTATACTCACAGAATAAGCTATACCAACTAAACTATGAAAGTAAGGAATATACTCAAAGAATAAGTTATACTCGCTAAACTATGAAAGCAAGGAATATACTCACATAATAAGTTATACTCGCTAAACTATGAAAGCAAGGAATATACTCACAGAATAAGTTATACCCATTAAACTTATGAAAACAAGGAATATACTCATAGAATAAGTTATACCCATTAAACCATGAAAACAAGGAATATACTCACTAAACTATGAAAACAAGGAATTTACTCACTAAACTATAGAAACAAGGAATTTACTCACTAAACTATGAAAACAAGGAATTTACTCACATCCTATTTGCTTTGATGGAGACTTGGAATACTTCACCTTTGATAATGAATTTTAGTTCTTTTCTTTAGTTTGTGAATGAATGAAAATGAGATATGGACTTGGCTATTTATAGGTGAAGAGAAGGGTACTTTTGTCATTTCCTACAGCCTAACCATATTCGACCAGATTTTGGTCCAATAGAAACCATCCTTTTGGCCTAATTTGATTCGACCGCATTTTGGTCCAATAGAAAACATCTTGATGGCCTAATTTGATTCGACCATATTTTGGTCCAATAGAAAACATCTTGATGGCTTACTTTGATTCGACCATATTTTGGTCCAATAGGAATCCCCCTTATCAACTATGGCATAACATGATTCGACCAGATTTTGGTCCAATGGTAACCATCTGCATGGCAGAACCTGATTCGGCCAGATTTTGGTCCAATGGCAACCATCCTCATGGAATATAATAATCATTATACTATTTTGTTTCATTAGGCAAGTAATTATACTATTCTATTTTATTAGGCAAGTAATTATATTATTCCGTTTTATTAGGCCAGGTTAATAATTCTCTCTTGTTTTATTAGGCAAGTAATTATACTATTCTGTTTATTAGGCAGCGTTAATAATTCTTTTTTTATTAGGAAAGTAATCGTACTATTCTGTTTTATTAGGCAAACTTATTCTTAAATAAATTGGTACCCTTAATCACCTTATAACTCGAACCATCTTTAAACTAACATTTTAAATGAGTTTAAAAAATCCCATTCGAGACATTTTATCCAAATTTGTATTCTAGGTATACAATCCATTATTTAATCATTTAAAAACATATTAACTATTCAAGTTCATAGTGATTAAATTATGGGTCGTTACAGACATTATCTCTTAGGGGAGAGATTTGAGTTGTATACTGATCATAAGTCTTTATGGTATTTATTCTCTCAGAAGGAGTTAAATATGAGACAGCAGAGGTGGCTGGAGTTTTTAGCTGCTATGATTTTGGTATAGAATATACACCATGAAAAGGTTATTAGGTGGCAGATGCTCTTAGCAGGAAGCATTAGAATGCAGTGTTAGATATGTTGGTGGAGTGGAAAGATTTGGAAGCTTAAGACAGTTGCGGTGTGCAGTTAAGATCAACTGTTGGTTCTAGTCAGAGTTCCGCCAGACTATCTTGTTTAGAAGTTAGACCAGTATTGATTGAGAGAATTGCTTCTAAGCAGAAGGAGGATCCAATATTAGCTGAAAGTATCAGAAGTTTTGAGGTTGGAACTAAGATCAATGATCTACAGGATTTTAGCTTTGACCAGAGAGGATAGTTGAGAAAGAAGGGACGGTTATGTGTTCCAAATGTGGAGAACTTGAGAAGAGAAGTTCTTGAGGAATGTCATCAATCCTAGTTTACGATTCATCTTGGAGGAACCAAGATGTATTATGATATGAAGAGGAGCTTCTATTGGTAATGCATGAAGAGGGATGTTGGCTTGTGGGTTAGATAGTGCACAAACTGTCAACAAGTGAAAGCTGAACATCAGAAACCAAGTCGGTTACTACAGCCTTTAGAGATTCCATTTTGGAAATGTGATTCGATATCCATGGATTTTATAGACAGGGTGCCAAGGTCAAATAGTGGAAATGAAAGTATATGAGTTATAGTAGACATATTGACCAGGAGTGTCCATTTCATTCCTGTTAAGTCAACCAGAACGACACATATTTTAGCTATGTTGTTCATGAAGAACATAGTTAGACTTCATGGAGATCCTAGTAGCACAGTCAGTGATAGATGTTAAAATTTTAATTAAAGATATTGACAGGGTCCAATAGGTTTATAGTAAGTCCATGAACTGTATGATATCAGCAGGGGCCAATAGGTTCATAGTCAGCCCATGAAAACTATGATTTGATACTGGCAGGGATCAGTAGGTTTATAGTTAGCCCATGAAAATTATATCCGGATTTAGATATAAGCAGTCAGCCAATAGGTTCCTAGTTAGCCCATGAAAACTAGGATAAGAGATAAGATATTGGAGTTACCAATAGGTTCTTAGTGATCCCATGAAAACTAAGTAATAGGACAGATATAACATTTAACAGGTTAATAGTAACCCTAGAAACTATAATTGAGACAGATAGTCAGAATGAATGAGGATAGGTAATCCAGAATTGATTTAATTGTTTTGCATATCATCATAATGTTTTGAATACTACGTTTTTAACCATTGTGGATGCCAGAGCATAGTATATGGTTTTATAAATGTTTTAGGATACCAGTGAGGGAAAAACTCGTTCCGCTAAGCGGCATGGTCTCACTAGATATCCAAATGGATTGAGATGGTAAATTATTATTCATACCAGGCTTTATGTCCGACTCGAAGTTTTTGTTTTTTCCTTCAACTCTCGGGTACTCAAGTAATTTTGAGTAGGTTGAGATTTAAAGTTTTTAGATGTTCTTTTAGACGAATAAAAGTTTTCGAGGACGTGCAGGAGGCAAGATTGTTATTAGAGTTCTTTTATTTCCGCTGTGTGTTTTGTTTATAAAGGCAAATTGTTTTCTTGCTTATCTATATACTTTGATCTTCCAAGGGGGTATCTTCATATGTCGCTCTTGGCGTATTTTGTAATAATTATATATTATCTGAACGTGGTCTGCGAATTGAGATTATGTAATCAATTTGGAATATTTTGAAATGGAATGTGGAATTTGTTTGCTGATTAGTTTTTTTCCATATTCTTGTGTTTCCGTGTGTCAATGTATCTAATATCGTCGTGTTCGGTCATCGAGGATTAATAATTATGGATGACTGCAACATCCGTAGCCGTTAGTTTTGGACCTCACAAAAGAGGGACGTTACATGATGAACGTACAAAAAAATTTCATGGCACAATGAGTAGTAGAAAGCATATCAATAATATTGGCGATGTTATTGACAGTTCTGGTAACTTATCTAATGCCTATAGTAAAGTAGCTAAGGAAGCCGTGAACTACTATTCTAATTTATACTACTCTAGACAGAATGAATCCAATTTTCCTAACATTGTGTGTTAAAAATAAGCTGAATACTGCAGCTGAAGAAATTATGCTTGCTCCTGCTTAAGTTGATGAAATTAAGAATATTATTTTTAATGTTGGTGATAATAAAAGTCTTAGTCCCGATGGTTTTAGTGCAAAATATTATAAAACCCACTGGGAAAAGATTAAGGATTAGGTCGTTAATGTAATAAAAGAATTTGTTGAAGAAGGCAGAATTCTAAAGAATTTAAATCATACTTTTATTACTTTAATTCCTAAGAATAAAAATCCTTCAAGCATTGGAGATTATAGGCATATCTCTTGTTGTAATTTCATTTATAAAATTATTGCTGGTTTGTTAATTAATAGAATTAAAGTATTTATACCTTTTTTAATCTCATATAATCAAAGCGTTTTTGTGCCAAGTAGATTTATTTATGAAAATTCTTTATTAGCTCATGAGATGGTTAGGAATTTTAATAGGGATAATGTGTACTTGAAAACTGATTTGCAAAAAGCATATGACAAAGTAAATAGACATTTCACTTATCATATCATGAAATGCATGGGGTTTCCTATAAAATTTTATAACTTGATATTTGAATGTATCAATACCCATACTTTTTCTATATTAATCCAAAGTAAACCAAAGGGTTTTATTAGGAGTAATAGAGGAATTAGGCAAGGTGATCCATTATCACCATACATTTTTACCATGGTTATTGAGTATTTCTCTATTCTAATGGAAATTGAGGTTATTAAATGTAATAATATTCCTATAAATAGAGTGCAACCAATTATCACTCATGTTTGTACCAAAATTGGGCACAACACTCTTCGGAAGTTTTTGAAGAGATAAAGTGAAGAAATTAAATGTAAAAAGAGGAATTATCTAACAAAAACTTCAAATTTCAGAAATGAGGATAATTAAAATGCACAAAGACACAAGAATTTAGAGTGGTTCGGCGTATTGCCTATGTCCACTATGAAGTAGTTTGCTTTATTGATCTTTCTTTGATGTTTACAATTGATTTCAGCAAATTACAGTGAATAACAATGATTTGCAGCAGTGAAATTCATTGGTAGCAGCAGCCATGGAGTTCAGATCCGTGTTTGGCAGAGTCTGGGCGTTGAAGATCTCAAAGAAGAAGAAGAACCCCTTTTCTGTTGGCTTTGGGGGTCTATTTATAGGTGTAGGAGGCTAATATTTCACTCAAATCTCGGGAGACCCTCTCTGGCACGTGACCAGGCCCGTACGCCCAAGCCCGTGAAGTTTCGGTCCGATCCATGATCGATACGACCAGATTTCGTATCGCTCGAGATTCCATCCAATGGAGTCAAAATTTGGCATGGACACTCTTTAGCATGCACGTAGTCTTCTGTGAAAATTTCATAGCATTTGGACTTGTAGATTGGGAGATATGGTCGATACGAACTGAGGTTTTCGGTAGGCTGTTTCCTTCGACTCGCTTCTGTTTCGACTCGCTTCCATTTGACTCGGTGACGTGGCGCTTGAATCTCACTCTGGCCTTGATGTTGTTTCGAGCGATTCGAAATGTTCACCGATTGAGCGAGTCGAAGTGTGCCCAGATCGAGCGAGTCGAAGTACGCACTGGTCGAGCGAGTCGAAACGGAGCATCCTGAGAGGTTTGAGCAGTGGCTTCGCCAATGGAGTCGAAGTTGATGGAGTCGATCAGTGGTTCAAATGGAGCGAGTCGAAGAAGGCATCTGAGCGAAGCGAGTCGAAGTAGGTACTTCAGATGGCTGTGAAGCGAGTCGAACCTGAATGACTCGAAGTTAGCCTCTGAGCGAAGCGAGTCGAAGTTGTCACTTCTGAGTGTTGCGAAGCGAGTCGAAGTTGTCACTTGAGGGATGTGGAGCGAGTCGAAAGGAGCGAGTCGACCGGTAATTGATTTTCGCCCAATTTTGTATCGTTCATAACTTGAGCATACAAACTCGGATTGACTTGGGATTTGGAACGTTGGCTTTCATGGCTTAGCTTGTCATGTCCTACCAATTTTGGCTTGATCCAGACTCGGACAAAATTCGTCGATATCCATAGTGAGCCTGTGTATAACTGATCTCTAGGATGGGCCGCCATTGGTTACTAGTCAATTCCTTAGTGTCACGGCCTTGCCAAAAGGCGGGATAACATTTTCCCCCCAAAGTACGTCTTGTGGAAACATGATGTGCTTTGAAATACTGCCATCTTTACTCTGAATGGTTATTGTCTTTTCGATGAAAGCTGTAACCTTTGACCGTTCTTCTTGATAATGTAAACTGTTGACTGTCGACTGCTGTACCATGTATTGTTGCAACTGATTGATGTATGCTAGTGGTTACCTGTTTGTTTTTGCAATCGTTATTGGATGAGTTTCTGATTCCTGAAAATCTAGAATATTGAATACTAGTCCGACATTCATGCATATATGTTAACTTGACTCTCGTTGACGTTCGTACGTCCACGAGTCGTTGTCAGTTTATTTTACTTTTGAATTACGTATCGATCCTCTCCTGAACCAATGTGAAATTCGTTGCAAAAACGCTCGATGGTTGCTTTTGAATGTCCCTTCGTAACGATCCTCTCCTGAATCGATGAGAAGGGTTGAAAAAACATCGAAGATGATTTTCATTGGATTTATGGATGCGAAGTAAGTATGTCGAGTTGATGGAGTTGGCATCTGGAAGTCATGATTTGATGGATTTGATGGATGTGAAGCGCTTGTTCAACTTGATGACGGACTCGAACTGAGCAAGTCGATGTAGACTCCCTGATGGATTCGAACTGCTCGTTCGACTCGGCCTGGGGTTCAAGCTGCATAGGGGTCGGAGTCGAAATGGGTTATCGATACAAAGGGTGGTCTCGTACCGATGGAGTTGAACTGGACACGGGGATGGAGTCGAAGGCAAGCGATACGAAGGAGAGCTTCGTATTGACGCACTAGAGAGGGAGTAGAAACGTGCGTTCGAATCCATCGGGATATGAAGCGTTTATTCCCTTTGTTTCCAAGTCCATATAAATACTTTGTACTTAGCCATTTTTCACTTTTTTACCTTTCGTTTTCCTTCCTTTTCTTCGTATCACTCAGAAACTCGAGAAGAACGAACGAAATATTCCTGCCTTCAAACCGATTCCTATCTCCAATCATTTGAACTAACTGACAGATCTAGGTAATCCAATAAGCGAATCCTCGTGTAAACGATGAGGCTCAGGTTTTCTTAACATCAAATTAATCAGAGTCGTGATCGATCGAAAGCTCTCTGGCCTCAACTTCGTGTCGCTCTGGAATATGGGTTTCGAGATGATGAGGCAAAGGTCTTCGTATCGATCGATGGTGGAGCTTAGCATCGAATTGAGTGCTTTGAATTCATGGATTGATACGAAGGGGTCGCGCCTGATGGACTCGAAACGATGGCCTTGGATTGAGTCGAAAAGGGTGGTTTTCGATCGAGTCGAAGTGTGCCGTCTTGGGAGCGAGACGAAATGCGTGGTCTTGGGACCGAGTCAAACTCGATGGTCCTGGGGAGCAAGTCGAACTGTGTGTTCCTGGGAGCGAGTCGAAATGCGTGGTCTTGGGACCGAGTCGAACTCGATGGTCTTGGGGAGTGAGTCAAACTGGGGATTTCGAATCGAGCCCTCTAGTTCGAGTCGAACTTGCATGCCAACCTTCTGACCGAGTCTGACTCACATGTACACGACCATAGCTTATTGATGTGAACACGGCTCTCGCGAGCGATACAAATTTGATCATCAAAAAGTTTGAAACTTCTGAACAATTGCCTCCGACGAGCTTCAAACTTGCATAACTGGACTTAACCGTTTCACTACATATCTAATTTCCCATCGAAGCTCGTCGATGAAACTGCAACCTATAAAAATGACAACAAACTTTGACTTGAAATGATGGCCAATAGTTGTATGGTATGGTTGTGACGGTCAGCGATGACGGTCCTTCCGACCGAATTCTGAAGTCTCATCACTTATACGCTTCCTTCAATCCTGTTGATCTTCTTAAATAATATACAGTACTGCACTGCACAACACACTCACACACTTTACACTGGGGGATGCATGAGTGTTATTTGTCAGTTTGACAATGATTTTTTTATAAGCTAGCTAGTCATGGACCCTTCAAGTTCTCAGCATCCGAAACTCCCGAGTTCTATTCCTCCAACCATAGAGATACCGGTTATCGAAGCCGAAGTCATAGAGCCAGCTCCGGACGAGCATCTAGGGGCTCAATTTATTTGTAGTCCACCAGATTCGGTGCCGTCGGGTATCTCCGAAGATATGCTGGGACGGATCTGTTTAAGGCACGGTCTATCGCTTGACGACGTGCTACTACCTGGGCCAAATGACAGGCCATATTATCCTCCAGAGGGGTTTACCGCTTTCAATCGTCACGCCTGCACAGCGGGGAAACTCCCTCCCTTCAACCAATATATCAGGGAGATGTTATTGTTTCTTGGCATAGCTCCGTCTCAGCTACATCCCAACGGGTATGCCTTGTTGAACAACACCTTCATCCTGTTTATGGAGATCCTATTTCGACCGCCGAAGCCGATCGAAATCAGATATTTATTCAACGTCAAGAGCCGTGGAGATAGCCCTTCTTTCACCTTTCTGGAAGCGGTTAGAAACTGCCACATAGTACTGGGCTCTTGGGGAAGGCTAAGTTATTACAAAACTGAATGGTTCTACGTTTGGTGCCCTCCTGGATTTGCTAGGCGGTGGTTGGATAGACGTAAGTGTCGCCATCTCTTTCTTGAATTACTGAGATGTTAGCAATCGACTTCAAAACTGACATACCTTTCTCTTCTTTTACAGCCGCGATCTCTCGTCCTGACGGCGCATACTTCAGAGAGCTTGTTCGGATTCTTCAAGCGTATTCGGGTGAAGAGAGGCATATCGACTTGGTCCTGACTGATAGAAATTTGAGGACCGTTGGGCTGATAGAGCGAAGACAGAGCATACATCTGGAAGGTACACATAGAGTGGTCCCGAAGAAACGGGTGAAGCGCAAAGCACCCACAGTCGTGATCGCCGAAGAAGTTGATTCGGAAAGAATGCCTACCGATACCGAACTCCCAGTTGGGCCTTCTGCCGATGTCCAGGATTCGGGTGGAAGAAGAAAAGGCAAGACTGCTGCTCAGAAGCATTCTAAATCCGAGAGATTTAAATCTGTTGTTATGTCCCTGCTTGCTCAGGGGATTAGAATTTCAGAGGCTTCTTCCCTGCTAGTAGAGAATATTTTTGACGGGCTTGCCGATGTTCCGATTCCAGACTTTGTGTCGTCTCAACACGACGCTGGTATGGAGGAGCTTGACAGTGCTCTCGAACTGAGCGGGTCGCTTGCTACGAGTGCGGCCGACATTTCCGGTTGGTCGGGGGATTGCACATGCATACACTCTACTACACTACATGATTCACAACTGTAAATCGCATAACTTAGGAAGTCACTAACTCTTTCTTCGTTTCTCATTTTTCAGGTACTATGTCTGGAAGAGGATCGATGCTAGGGAATCTTCGCTCGGCCCAAAAGGCTTCTTCTTACTACGATTCCCGCAGGAGGGACTCTGATAGAGATCGCGATCGCGAGTACTCTAATCAGGATAGATATGGGCGTGATAGGGATAGAGAATATAGACATCGGTCTAGATCACGCTCTCTTCCTCCTAGGCTTCCATCTCCACCTCCTGTTCATGTTCAACAACCGTCAGAGCCTCCTCGTCACAGGCCTTCTTCTCACACTTCTAGATCTGAGACTCATCTCCAGAGAGTCGAGACTACGGCTTCCATGATTACAAAGCAGGTCCCAGTTGATCCTACAGGAGAAGGGGCTCTTAAGCTGGCTCAGATAAGGAAGGATTTTCCGAATATTTGTTTTGAAGGCTATGTCTTCCCACCACACTTAAAGAAAATTCCATCAAGGGTGGAGAATACGATGCATGACTACGATCATGATATATACACCCAGTACCGAGAGTGGGCAAAGGCTGCCGAAAAAGCTTCTAAAGTGGCCTTTGAGCGAGCCAAAGCGCTCGAGAAGATGGAGACCGAGCTCGCTCAAAGGGACCGGATCATCCAGGTGCTTACCGCTGAGTCTGAGTCTTCTCGAAAGTCTAAGATTGAGGCCATTAAAAAGGCCGACGAAGCGAAGGCGGCCATGGAGAGGTTGGGACAGACTCACGTCGCCCTGGTGGAGGAGATGGGCCACCGGAATACTAAAGTCACCATCGAGCGGGATGCGGAGGTCAAGGAGCTTAATGAACTCAAGGCCAAATTTGCTGATATGGCCAAGGAGAAGGATGATGCGAACAACGCAGCCCAGGAGGCGTGCAAACAGGCTGTTCTGCTTAGGGGTGAATGGGATGCGACGGTGGCTAAAATCCAGAAGGTGGAGACTGAGGTCGAGGAGAGGGTGAAGTTGGCCGAGTCCAGGCTAGAGGCTGACATTGAAGACCTTCTTGTTGTCTATAATGCTAACGTGCTGAGGCACATGGGTCTAGCCTGACTCGATGATTATTCGACGCATCTTCACAGCACTTGGGGCCGGCTGGTTGAGGAAGAGAAGGAGGTGCACCAAGGTGAGTCTGTGGATGAATTCGAGCTCGAGAATCGTCTGTTAACCGATGATGAAAAGAAGATTCTCCATGATTCAATGATCTCTTATGAGAAGGAGAGACTCGGCACCCAGCACCTGGAAGTAGGAGAAGGCTCCGGGGTTGAGCATCATGATGTAAGTCTTGAACTTCCGGCATCAACCCAGCTTGAATCTTTGCCTACGGTTGATCCTCAAGCTGTTCCTGCCTATAATATGGATCAGCCGCAGATGTCTTCGGCTACAGCGCAAGCGACTGAAGCCGCCCAGTCGCATACAAGTCAAACTGAGGAAGGTATTCTGGACATTCCACATATCTTACTTAAGTCGAAGTCTTCGACTGAGTCAAGTTCTAACAGTTCTCTTATTCTTTGTCCAGTGATCAATGCAGCCCGTGTCGAGCCTCCCGTTACTCAAGAATCACATCAAACACATGAGGCCGTCGTTACCGAAGCTATCGCCGTGACAACAACTGCTGCGTCTTTAGACGATATACAGGAGAGTATGCTCGTGTTCGATGAGCAGATGATAAGCAAACTCTTTTGCCGTCATGGCGACCCTTTGGCTGATTTACCATTCATCATGGGCGGAGGCGTTCCTGCCACAAGCTTTTCGATGCCAACTACTGATGCTCCCAGCGAGGCTCGGTTGGCTGCTGAAGAGGAAATCTTGGCACAAATCGCTGCTGAAATGGATGCCGCAACACATGACAGCAGTTTTGGAGGTGGGACGGCGACACTTGGTCCAGCTTCGCTCAGAACGATATCGCCCGGCGGTACATTCTCCGATACTAGTGTGGCTATTCCGTCTTCCATGCTTGATCCTATATCTCCGACTCCTCCCCCAGGAAGCATCCCCGTCCATTCGAGTTCGGAGGAAGACGTTGAAATTATGCCTCCGCCCGGAGATCGTCCACCGTCAGGCAAAGGCTCGAAGAGGAAGGATAGCGGTGGCTCCAGCAGGCCTGTACCGAAAAGGAAGCCGCAGAAGAAGAAAGATTAGACATGCTTTGTTGATGTAATTTTGACTTTCATTTTGTTAGCCATGTATAGATGCGGGTTCGGCCCCTGCTAGTAGGAATTTTTTGAAACTTGTACACGAACTTCTTTTATAAACAATAGAAATGAAACTTCTCTTTTTTGGCTTCTTTTCTGTCATTGTGTATTTTTCCAAGTGTTTCAATATCCGAAATGTACTTGTGAAGTTCTAGCTTTTGAATCAAGTCTGTTTTTGTTTGCCAAGTTCGGAAACTGTGGACATGGTCTGTGACCGGGAAGCGAGTTGAATTTTGACGTCGCATTTCTTCAGTCGATGGTCGATACTTAAGTCTTGCCCCTCAGTCTTGATGATGAGTTGTAGATCATTAGTCGATGATCGTTTCTTATATATAACATGTTGAGTGTTGTTCCCCCGAGCGGATGTCTGAGGCGAACGGAGATTGAGTAGTTCATCCATGCTTGTTTGATTGTCGATGATCATATCCGTACTCCGAGGATTCTTATTTTATTACTGGCAGTTGGTCATGCCGGCTTAAGTTTTAATCATATGTTCATGATCTGGGGGCCCGGAATTGACATTTGTACTCCGATTCGCGCTCTGGGAGTTTGGAGCTGATGTTTGTGCTCCAACTCGCGCTCTGGGAATTCAGAGTTGATGTTTATACTCCGCTTCGTACTCTGGGAATACAGAGTTGGATGTTTATACTCCGCCTCGCACTCTGGGAATACGGAGTTGGATGTTTATACTCCGCTTCGCACTCTGGGAATACAGAGTTGATGTTTATACTCTGGTTCGCGCTCTAGGAACTCGGAGTTGGATGTTTATACTCTGCTTCGCACTCTGGGAATACGGAGTCTATGTTTATACTCCGCTTCGCACTATGGGAATACGGAGTTGATGTTTATACTCCGGTTTGCGCTCTAGGAACTCGGAGTTGGATGTTTATACTTTGGTTTGCGCTCTGGGTACTCGGAGTTGGATGTTTATACTCCGCTTCGCACTCTGGGAATACGGAGTTGATGTTTATACTCTGGTTCGCGCTCTGGGAACTCGGAGTTGGATGTTTATACTCCGCTTCGCACTCTAGGAATACGGAGTTGATGTTTATACTCCGGTTTGCGCTCTGGGAACTCGGAGTTGGATGTTTATACTCCACTTCGCACTCTGGGAATACGGAGTTGATGTTTATACTCCGATTCGCGCTCTGGGAACTCGGAGTTGGATGTTTATACTCCTCTTCACACTCTGGGAATACGGTGTTGATGTTTATACTCCGGTTCGCGCTCTGGGAATACGGAGTTGATGTTTATACTCTGGTTCGTGCTCTGGGAACTCGGAGTTGGATATATGTTCATACTCCGCTTTGCACTCTGGGAATACGAAGTTGATGTTTATACTCCGGTTCGTGCTCTGGGAACTCAGAGTTGGATGTTTATACTCTGCTTCGCACTTTGGGAATACAGAGTTGATGTTTATACTCCGATTCGCGCTCTGGGAACTCGGAGTTGATGTTTATACTCTGGTTCGCGCTCTGGGAACTCGGAGTTGGATGATTATACTCTACTTCGCACTCTGGGAATACGGAGTTGATGTTTATACTCCGGTTCGCGCTCTGGGAACTCAGAGTTAGATGTTTATACTCTGCTTCGCACTCTGGGAATACGGAGTTGATGTTTATACTCCGGTTCGCGCTCTGGGAACTCGGAGTTGATGAAGGATTGTCGTGTATCAATCCTTTTTTGACTTTTATGTGATGGCTTGCCCTTGAGCTCGGGTTTCACTTAGCGAGTGATTGGTTGCATCACAGTCACTCTCTATTTGAATAAATCCCACCGTATGATGAGACTTAGCTCTCCGTGCATAGTGATGGTCATATGAAGTATTTCAAGTAAATCACAGCTCTGGCTCGAAGAGGTTGCATTTTATTGCTGAAATAAGAAAGTATGGCAAAGTCAGTTGCCATATTACAAGTTCTAATTTCGAAATGCATAAACAAATTGTAGAAAGGAAAGTAAACTAAATGGTAAAGATAGCCTGTCAGGTGTAATAGCGACGAAGGCTCTCGCTATTCCAAGCTCTTAGCAGGGTAAGACCGTCGACGGTCGATAACTTGAATGTGCCATCTCCGAGCCTTCGTTCAATAACGTACGGTCCTTCCCATGTCGGCTTCATATGTGAAGAAACCGGATAGATTCTTTTTAAGATGAGATCGCCTAGTTCGAAGGTTCGTGGACGGACCTTGGTGTTGTACAATCGAGCGACTCGACTTCGATGCGTAGCTGCCCCCAAATCAGCCTCTTCACGCTTCTCATCCAGTAGATCGAGAGATTCAGCAAGTAATATAGCATTTGTCTTTGGATCATAGTACGTCACATGATGAGATGGTACTTCTAGCTCGACTGGAATAACGGCCTCTGAACCGTAAGAAAGAGAGAATGGAGTGTGGTCGGTCGCGGTCTTGTGGGTTGTTCGGTAAGCCCATAGAGCCATAGGTAGTTCATCGACCCACTTGCCCCCGACCTTTTCCAGTCGTTTCTTCAGGATGGACTTTATAACTTTATTAACTGTTTCGACCCGTCCGTTTGCCTGAGGGTGTGCAACTACGGAGAATTTCTTTTGGATGCGAAATCGTTTGCAGAAATCTTTGAATTTAGCACTGTCGAATTGGGTTCCGTTGTCCGTAATAATGGTGTGTGGGAGACCGAATCGACAGATGATGTTACGAACCACAAAGTTGATTACTTTCTTCGTTGTAATGGTCGCGAGAGCTTCGGCTTCAGCCCACTTTGTAAAGTAATCAACTGCGATGATGGCGTACTTCGCACCACCTTTTGCCAGAGGTAGAGCACCGATGATGTCGATGCCCCACATTGCGAACGGCCATGGGCTGACCATTTGCGTTATCTCAGTAGGAGGAGCTCTAGGGATTCAGGCATATTTCTAGCACCTATCACATTTCTTTGCATAGTCCAATGTATCATGATTCACGGTAGGCCAGTAATATCCGTAGCGAAGTATTTTCTTGGCCAGTGCTTGCCCCCCGGTATGATCGCCACATTCTCCCTCATGCACATCGTGCAACACTTGTTTAATTTCATTGTGAGCGATACACCGGAGTAGGGGAACTGAGTACCCCCTTCTGTACAAGAGTCCATTCTGGATGGTAAATCTTGAGGCCTTTCGAAGGACTTGTCTCTTTTCACTCCTATGCTCCGGCAGGGTTCCGTGCTCAATGTAATTTCCGAGTGGGGTCATCCATGAATCCTTTTTGGGAATGGTTTCGCATACCCGGTTTATTTCTGTCCGGTCGATACTTGGGGAAGATTGCGTTTCTACGGGAACGAGTCCCTTTTGTTGAGCTTCGCCTGTGCTGGCTAGCTTTGCCAATGAATCGGCCTTTTGGTTGCGCTCCCGAGGTATATAATAGATGGCGTAGTAATCGAACTGATTCAGTACTTCCTGAACTCGAGCTAAGTAAGCAGCCAACCTCCGATCTCTTTCCTGATACTCTCCCCGTACTTGACACACAACCAATTGTGAATCACAGTAAATTTCCACAGCGATGATTTTCAGATCTCTGGCGAGTTTCAAGCCAACTAAGAGGGCTTCGTATTCAGCTTCATTATTGGTTGCATGAAAGTCAAACTTCAAAGCGTAGCATATAGATCGACCTTCGGGGGTTTCGAGCACAACACCAGCGCCCGAACACCGTTCGATGTACCATCGGTATACAACTTCCAGACATATTCGGGGGATTTACTGGTTTCGGGCAAGTCCTTTGGAACGGTGAATTCAGCTATGAAATCAGCGAGGACTTGTCCTTGGATTGCTTGTCTTGGAGTGTAAGAAATATCAAACTGACTCAGTTCGATGTTCCACTTGAGTAGCCTACCAGACGTCTCAGGCCACGAAAGGACCTGTCGTAACGGCTGGTCGGTGTAAACAATAATGGAATATGCCTGGAAGTATGGTCGGAGTTTTCTTGATGCAATGACAAGGCAATAAGCCAACTTTTCCAGCTTCGGATAATTTCTTTCAGCCCCAGTCAATCGTTTGCTGACATAGTATACCCGCTTTTGTATCCTGTCTTCTTCTCGGATTAATGCAGCGCTGATAGCGTTTTCTGATATCGCCAAATATACGAACAACTTTTCGTGGTCGATAGGCTTTGACAGGATAGGTGGTGTGGATAGATGTTGAACTAGTGCTTGGAAAGCGCCTTCGCACTCCGTG
This sequence comes from Allium fistulosum, assembly GCA_030737815.1. Lineage (NCBI taxonomy): Eukaryota > Viridiplantae > Streptophyta > Magnoliopsida > Asparagales > Amaryllidaceae > Allium > Allium fistulosum. The sequence continues at coordinate 280,846,739 of CM060904.1, read as the reverse complement.
GTCCATTCAAAGTTGCATTTTCCTTTTCGGATCAGATCGAAGAAGGGAATGCATTTGTCAGTGGACTTTGAAATGAACCTGATCAATGCTTCTACTTTCCCATTGAGACTTTGGACTTGCTTTATGGTCTTGGGAGTTTCAAGATTTCTGATTGCCCAAATCTTTTCAGGATTAGCTTCGTTTCCTCGAGCGTTAACGATGAACCCAAGGAACTTCCCAGATGCAACTCCAAAGTAACACTTTAGTGGATTTAGCTTCATTTTGTATTCTCGAAGTATGTTGAACATAGTCTCCAGGTCTTTAACATGGTCAGTGGAGAGTCGCGACTTCACAAGCATGTCGTCTACATACACTTCCATGGTTTGCCCGATTTGATTGGCAAACATCCGATTGACCAATCGTCGATAAGTAGCCCCGGCATTCTTAAGTCCGAATGGCATAACTTTGTAGTAATAAAGTCCCCGATTGGTTATGAAGCTGGTATGGTCTTGATCGGGTAAATGCATCAGTATCTGATTGTAGCTAGAGTACGCATCCATGAAGGATAAGAGTTCATGTCCAGCTGTCGAATCTACTAGCTGATCAATTCTGGGAAGTGGGAAACTGTCTTTGGGACATGCTTTATTTAGGTCGGAATAATCGACACATGTTCTCCACTTTCCATTCGGCTTTCGGACGAGCATGGGATTCGACACCCATTTAGGATATAGCGCATCCCGAATGAATCCGTTTGCTTCAAGCTTTTCTACTTCTTCCTTAAGGGCGGCAGATCTCTCTGGATCCATACCACGCCTTTTCTGTTTGACCGGGACATGCCGCGGGTCAATGTTCAGAGTGTGGCTCGCGATGTCTGGCGAGATCCCACACATGTCGGAATGTGTCCAGGCAAATACGTCAAGATTTTCCCACAGAAATTCAACCAATTCCTCTTGAGTTTGCTGGCTTAGCTGAGATCCAATCTTTATCATTCTCGAGTCATCGTCACTATCAACTGGGACATCAATCGTCAGTTCGGCCGGGGATGCTTGACTTTCTTTAGATTCTCCTTCGTCTTCAGTTTCTCTTGGGTTAAGATCTCTGAGGAATTGGCTGGGGTGCCCGGGCCTGGGCCCGGGCGTTAATTGTCAATTATCGTCGGAACGGACGCAGAAGATTTCTCTACGCCCTTTCCTTTCTCCTTTCGCTGCACTCCCCACAGCTCAGCAACATAACAGGCTCTGGCAGCAGCCTGATCTCCCTGAATGATTCCTATTCCATGATCAGTGGGAAACTTTAAAGTCAAACACCATGGGGCGATGGCCGCCCGGAATTCAGCGAGGGCCAGTCGGCCCAAGAAAGCATTGTAAGGGGAGTCTATGTCCAAAACAATGAACTGAAGCATCCGTACTCTCTGTCGTTCTCCAACTCCAAATTCTACTGGCAGTTCCACCATTCCAGTGGGTATAGTTGCACTTCCGTTGAAACCATGGACTAGGGATTCACAAGGCTTCAAGTCCGTGGCTTCCATTTTCATTTGATCATAAGCTCGTTTGAACAAAATATTCACAGAGCTTCCACTGTCAACTAAGATCCTTTTCATCCAAGCGGGACCTATCTGTGTTGAGATGACCAGTGGATCGATAGTGGGAGCTTCGACTTTATTAGCGTCTCTGCTCCTGAACATGATGCCATCTGTCATCGTCTTCTATTGCTTGGCCGAAGCCCCTTCATCAGAGTTACTATAACATTCAAAGTCTGCGTGCCTGATAGAACTAGCATACGACTCCATTTCCTTCCAGCTTCAATCTGCTGGGTGAGGACCACCACTTATTGTGTTGATGACCAATCTCCCGCCTGTACGAGCGGGTTCCTCCTTTCTTTCCTGATTTGGCGCACGATTTTGATTTGACGGGCCCGTGCCTCCGGACTGCGGCGCCCGCACATACTGATCCAACTTCCGTTCACGTATCAGTTTTTCAATGAGGTCTTATAAGTGACGATACTCATTGGTGTTGTGGCCATAACTCTCATGGAATCTACAAAATTTTCCGGTTTGAATTTGTCTCTCAGTTGGTGGTTTCGGGGCAGGTTTCTTGTACTGCATGGTATTGCAGGTCTGCAGATACACATTTTCCAACGACGTGTTCAATGGAGTGTAGTTATCATACATGGAAGCTCTACGCCGTGGACCGCGATTCTGATCGCGTTTCTTGTTTTGATTTCCATTGTCCCTTTGTTGATTTTGTTTATTTTGTCCGTTCAACTGAACTTTTCCAGAACCGTCTTCGGACTGTTTAATAGCGATGTTACTTTGGATTCCTTAGATGTTGGGCCCTACATCATCCTGTTCCTAGATTGTTTTGCATCCTCCCTCCTCAAGAATTGGGCTGCCTTGGAATAGAAACGGTCCAATGACGCAAGTGGTTTTCCGGCTAACCAATTTCCGAACTCGGAATCAGCATCAATCCCCTTAGTCAATGCCATTAGGATAGAGTTATCATTGGGATTGCTTATTTCTGCACACGCAGCATGGAATCGCTCCAAGTAACGTCTAAGTGTTTCTCCGGGAGCTTGTGTAACGCTAGACAGAGTGTTAACGTCCTTAGGCCTTGCCACGTGCATACGGAACTGTTCGAAAAACTTGGTGGCCATCTGGTCAAAGTTAGAGATGGATCGCGGTGGCAAACGAGTGAACCACATGGTGGCGATGCCCCCTAGGGAAATGGGGAAACTACGACACTTTACTGCATCATCAGCTCTAGCAGCATTCATCAGCCATTCGTATTTCAAGACGTGTTGATTGGGATCAGAACTTCCTTCGTAAACTGGCAAAGCTGGCATCCTGAAGTGCCGAGGTGGTTCAACATATAAAATGTCATCGGTGAAAGGTGTATGACTTCGGGAGATTCCCCAGTCGTCATTAGAGAGACCCTGACTTTCACGGATCATTTGGAGGATCATCGCTGGTATATCCGGCGTTTAGATACTTGGAGCATGTTGTGCCAAGGTGTGGTCGGGTTCCACAGCGCGAGTTTGGATTGGACACGGTCGACGGTCCGTGCCTCCCCTCCTTGGTTCAACATCCTCAGGGACATAAGGATCGGGAGTCTGCTCTCGTTGGCTATGTTGAGGATCAACTTGGTTTCTAGCACCACCTCCCCGTTCGGCAGTGGTGGTAGTAGCAATGTTGCCGGTAACACGGTAAGGAGCAGCTCCTCCTCGAGTAGAAGGCTCTATACGGAGGTTAACGGATTGTCCAGCTCTAGGTTGTCCAAGGTTCGAAGCAGGTTGGTGTCCCGTGGCTTGGGCGTGGCTTACACCTAGCCGTGGACGTGTGGATCTGGTTTGGCCATCGGAGGAGGCTGAACTTTCTGTGGAAGAATAAGATACTTGGTCTCTTCTAGATCTTCTGCGCCTTTGGGGATTCAACTGGTTGGACAATTCGGTGTTGGCGCGCAGTTGTTCAGTTAACTGCTGTCGACTTTGGGTCAACTCTTGAAGCAATGTCTGGAATTCTTGTCTAGTGATTGGACCAGATAGATCTGAAGGTCCTGCATCATTTTGGTTGGAGGAAGGTGATTGCACGGGATTCTATCGGTCCCGTGCTCCTTGATCAGCAGTTGTAGCAGTGATACGTGTGCTCACCATAATGAATTGGTGAAGTCCTTTCCTAGATCTGATTGCAAATCTGAATAGAATGGAAGGGCTTCAAAGTTCTAGATCTGGATCTTCTTCTTAGATTTATGCAATCCAATATAGATAGGAGATCCAAAGAGCAGGAGAAAAATTGGGTTTTTCTCAGTGAAAGCACCAAAGTGTTTGTACCAAAATTGGGCACAACACTCTTCGGAAGTTTTTGAAGAGATAAAGTGAAGAAATTAAATGTAAAAAGAGGAATTATCTAACAAAAACTCCAAATTTCAGAAATGAGGATAATTAAAATGCACAGAGACATAAGAATTTAGAGTGGTTTGGCGTATTGCCTACGTCCACTATGAAGTAGTTTGCTTTATTGATCTTTCTTTGATGTTTACAATTGATTTCAGCAAATTACAGTGAATAACAATGATTTGCAGCAGTGAAATTCATTGGTAGTAGCAGCCATGGAGTTCAGATCCGTGTTTGGCAGAGTCTGGGCGTTGGAGATCTCAAAGAAGAAGAAGAACCCCTTTTCTGTTGGCTTTGGAGGTCTATTTATAGGTGTAGGAGGCTGATATTTCGCTCAGATCTCGGGAGACCCTCTCTGGCACGTGACCAGGTCCGTACGCCCAAGCCCGTGAATTTTCGGTCCGATCCGTGATCGATACGACCAGATTTCGTATTGCTCGATATTCCATCCAATGGAGTCGAAATTTGGCGTGGACACTCTTTAGCATGCACGTAGTCTTCTGTGAAAATTTCATAGCATTTGGACTTGTAGATTGGGAGATGTGATTGATATGAACCGAGGTTTTTGGTAGGCTGTTTCCTTCGACTCGCTTCCATTCGACTCGGTGACGTGGCGCTTGAATCTCACTCTGGCCTTGATGTTGTTTCGAGCAAGTCGAAATGTTCACCGATTGAGCGAGTCGAAGTGTGCCCAGATCGAGCGAGTCGAAGTACGCACTGGTCGAGCGAGTCGAAACGGAGCATCCTGAGAGGTTTGAGCAGTGGCTTCGCCAATGGAGTCGAAGTTGATGGAGTCGATCAGTGGTTCAAATGGAGCGAGTCGAAGAAGGCATCTGAGCGAAGCGAGTCGAAGTAGGTACTTCAGATGGCTGTGAAGCGAGTCGAACCTGAACGACTCGAAGTTGGCCTCTGAGCGAAGCGAGTCGAACTTGTCACTTCTGAGTGTTGCGAAGCGAGTCAAAGTTGTCACTTGAGGGATGTGGAGCGAGTCGAATGGAGCGAGTCGAAGGGAGCGAGTCGACCGGTAATTGATTTTCACCCAATTTTGTATCGCTCATAACTTGAGCATACGAACTCGGATTGACTTGGGATTTGGAACGTTGGCTTTCATGGCTTAGCTTATCATGTCCTACCAATTTTGGCTCGATCCGAACTTAGACAAAATTTGTCGATATCCATAGTGAGCCTGTGTATAACTGATCTCTAGGATGGGTCGCCATTGGTTACTAGTCAATTCCTTGGTGTCACGGTGTAACGACCCAGTATTTTGGACCATTCGCATCCATTATAAGTGTATAGGTAGACACTGATGCCGGAGTTGAATTGCTCAAAATACTGCGTTGTAAATAAAATTTGGCAAAACTCAGCATATACAGTAACTAAAATAATTACAGATCACAGACACAGAGTAATATAACAATAATGCAGCGGAAACAAAAGGATAGTAGTTCATGAAGCTACCATATATATTTAACAGAGTTAAACAAATACAACAGAGGTCTCGAATACAATAATCAAGTACCAGATCTGAATACATCACTGGATCGACGGAATAACTGAAAGCAGGATCGATAGATAGCTGGATCTCCAAGCGAAGCTCCAACTCCAAAGGTGAGTCTCCAATGCTGTATCACTCAGTCTGACCTGAGCGTAAAGCAAAACACAAAACACTCGAGTCAGGATTAAGATTCTTATATTAATAAATCCAACTCAAGTGAAATATCAACTGAAATACAAGTAACTTAAAGGATGTTTGGGATAACCATCCTCTAAGGGTCCGTTAAACTATTTACTATGTAGTAACATACGCTATATACAGTAGTGTCTAAATAAGTAAAGTATAATCATATCGGAAAATAGCGTTAAGGGGATGGAGAACCTTAACGCGGTCGGATCTTAAAATCATAATCGTAGTAAAGCTCGGTATGGTAGGTGACACGGCACAACTAGGCAATGCCAGGGTAGATATACCAATTACGCACACGGACTGATGGATACGCATAGCAGCCACTACCGTTCCACCTCGAACAACATTCCCAAATCGGAGGATGGCCATCTAGTCAAATCACAAGTAAGAGTATAATATCGAAGAAATGCGTCCGAGAAGAGGTGCTACCTCACTGGTCCGAGATCGCTCCTGTTTTAGCCACCTTATGCCAACTCACGGGAGTTGGGTCCACGTAACATACCTTTAGAACGTCGCCACCATCCTACTTCATTCTGGAATCTCCACCGCGTACACGGTTGTCAAAGTGGTTTTCGGTATCGACAGAGAGTATGTCCATATCCGATCCCGGTCTCTTTGCCAACCAATCGTTATTATAGCACCGTGGTCGTTTCAAAATAGTTTATACTTTAAACCAAAATCATTATCATTTCCAAAACCCAATTTAATACTATATCATTTCACTTCAAATATCCATTTTCAAAATCATATTACTTTCCAAAGTTATAATGCTTTCGAAATCATAGTCTGGAAATCACAGTATTTTGGCAATCATAACACTTTCCTTTTTAAACAGTTTAGATAATAAAATTTCGTTATAAAATAAATTAGTTTCCTCAAATTTCACAAATCGATTCAAATTAACTCGAATTCCAAAAATTTAATTTAATCAAATCTCAAATCATTAGTTTCAACTCGATTCAGCTTCTAAATAAACCATTTCAATTTATCGATTTCAAATACATATCTGAACCATAAAATAAGTCATTTCAATTTTAATATATTTCAAAGCTTTAAATATTCATCATTTCAAAACTAAATTCGATAAATTTATATACATATCAGATTCCCTTTACAATTATTTAGTTTTGAAATATTAACTTAATCATTTCCATAACATTTGAATACAATTTAAATTTACAATTTAAATAGACCAAATATCTCATTTAAATATTTATACGTTTGAAATATCCATTTAAGTCACCTTTTCAAATTTCAAGTTGTAGATCACTTCTTTAAATTTCAAATTCAATACATTTTATATCAAACTTATTTAAGTATAATTCTTAAATAAATATAATTTCAATCAATTTCAAATCATTATAAATTCTATATTTGAAATTATAGATATTAAATAAATACTTAAACATATTATTTATCAACTTTATTAAATCAACTTTAATAAATCTTTAAAATCAATATTTATCAAAACTATATATTTCTTTTCAAAACCATAGAAATCATTTTCAAAACGTTTATATATAGACCAACGGTGCCTGTATATAATTTTCTATCCTATGGTCAAGTGATACGGATATTTATCATTTCAATCCGCAATTTAAAACATATTCGGGTATATATCTTTTCAACCCGAAATCCCAAATTCAATTCAATTGAAAATCGCTTGGGTTTATCATTTCAACCCATAACGATTTTCTCCTATTCTACAAGATCGTTCGGGTATGTATCATTTCAACCCATAGTGATTCTATACTAACAGGGAACTTGCAGAGTGATAACAGATATGATAATAATATAACAACAGTAACAGGCATATAACATCAGTATAAATAACAGATAATGGTGTCAGATGTCACAGGTGAACAGATACAGATAATGACATATATATAACAATGTAAATAACTAACAGCAGCATATTTCAATTGACATTTCAATTGAAATCAAATTTAATAAATATAAGAACATTAATCGTGAGTGATTGCTCACCTTCCAAGGTTAGAGAGAACAGGAGATGACACGGATACGCTCAGAGAAACATACACTGAAATTGAGTTACGAATCCAAGCCAAACAAAATTTGCACGAATCAGAAGAGTAAAGCTGATAAATCAGAATTGACGAGATCAAATCAGAAATGAATCGATGAAGATAAATGGGTATAAGTGAACGTGTAAAGGTATATAACTATATATACATACATGTATTCTAATTTCAAGCATATATTAAATTAAATATATATATATTTCAAAAATCACTTATATACAATATATAATATATATAATGTATACCTCTTATTATTTGTATAGTCTTAAACTGAAATTTCATAATACCACAATATATATATTTATTTTGAAATCAATGCTGTATATGTATCACTGATACATAAGCATTTTAAAATCATTGTTTATTCTAAAAATCAATATTGTTTTACACATACATATCCCATAAACTTTAAAACAGTTCAACTATAACATATAGGCAATATAGCCCAATATAACATATTTACTTATACACAATTTATATACACACCTAATGTATCTAAAACTGCAATATAAACATTTATACATTATGACTAAGGGTACTAAAATATAAATGAAGCTCTTATTTATATACCACCAATAATGCAGACCAAAATAAATAGATAAATAAACATGAAACCAGACATAACCAAATGTATATGACCATATATATAACCTGCAAACTTATACTTATATAACATGAAAAGGTTACACTACTATGCTATATAACATGGAAACAACATGTATTTTATATTTTAGAAACAGCAAACATATGTACAACTAACTACAACCTCAAAATATATATATACTTAACAGTATGCGACATAACATATTAGACATAGTAACCAAAATAACTACAAATGCATATTACAGAAACCTACCTACATTACACATGTAATACAATCATATAAAATATAACTAAACCTATATGTTGACCCCCCTATAACATGAAAGTAGCGATGACAATGCAACAACAATGTGAATGCAAACCGAAAGTTATAAGGAAGCTTCAGGGAAACTGTAGCAAATATTTGTATATACAAAGTTTATTAGAAAAAAAAAACTAAAAATATAAAGTCAAAATACCCATTCGTATAACATCACTATATATATATACTCACAAAACTTATAACATATATACATATGTATTCCTTTAAATTACACTTTAAGATGTATACACATATTACAGTTATACAAATCTATAATATATATACTCAGCAACCACAAGCAAAAAAAAATAAAATAAAATAAACATATACATATAAAACTAATGTATATATCAACCGATCATGTAAATACCTTTACTATAACGGAGGAGGCAAAACAGTGATGCGATGGGAACAATTGCAGGTGAAAAATATGGAGGATTTGCAGCCCGGAATGATCACACGTGGCTGAGGGAAAGAGAGAGAGGAACGGTGGGTTGGGCTTCGGCGTGTGGTGGGAAACAACTTGCGGTGGAGAGGGCAGATCTGGGTGGATCGCGTGAAGGAAGATGGCTGCTCATTCATGGCTAACGGCCTGCACGTGGTGGCTCGGTGGGATAGGGGTTCGGCATGGACGCAGGTAGATGAATCTCGGCGGCATGGTGGTGACAGGCCAAAGGACGTGGACGAAATGGAAGGCACGGTGACGTGGTGGCCAAGTGGGCGGGCTATGGTTTTGGTGGCTCGGTTGCCTGACAGAGGCTGGGCGCGTGGAGCAGAGGTGGAGGAGATGTGGTATTGCGTGGGAATGGTCGTATGGTGGCGATGGCGTAAGGTGGCAGTGGGAGGTGGATGTTGGGTTCTGACCTCAGTGTTGGGTTGTTCTTTGTCAGAGGAGAGGCAAGGGGAAGAAGGTCGGCTGAGAATGATAGGTTTCATGGTGGAGGAAGGCAACAAAGGAAGAAGGGAGTTGGCTTGTGGTCGAAACTGATAGAGGCTAGGCATGGGGTGACTGGCTCAGGCCGAGCTCGGCATGGGGTTGCTTCTCGGTTGTCGGAGAGGAGGAGATCTGGTGTGCCGAGACTTGAAAAGGGAACGTGCAAACTAGAAGCCACGAATATAAAAGTTTCACCTTGTATAATTAATATATAGATATATTGCATAAATTAAAACAAAGAGGAATGTGGGAAGAGAACAGGGAATGTGAACAGTATATGAGCAGATGGCAAGAAATAAATATGATAAGGAAATGTTAAAAGAATTGTACCGGCTAATAAAAAGGGAACAGTGAGCAAATAATAGCTTTCTCATCTATAAAGCAACAGCGAATGGGAATAGACAACAAAAGAACAGGTCCACAAATACTGAATAGTAGGAATAGAATTGGTCACCCCTTGATTTCTGGAAAATTTATTAAGCCAATTAATTTGTTGTTGGGCTGCACGTTATAGATTTGAAGACTAAGAGAAAATGTAAAGTCAAAATTTCGGTACCGTTACGGTGAACTGTTTATTCTTTTCGACGCGTACCGGATCTCAAATTGCAGAGTTGAATATACCGTGCAGATCAGCACGACGAGACGATCAAAACGGTACACAGATATTAGTGGTACGATCATCCGATCAAAATCGATATCGGTACGAAATGCTGCTATTTTGCCGAAAATAAGATCGACGGAGCAATAGATGTCCAAATTTGGAAAACCGACAAACTGACATCTTGCTCAGAAGATGGTTTAGAATTTTTCTATGTAAAAATATTTATGTTCCGGAAACATTTTATTTTCATCACTTTTTAACTGATTAAATTGAAGTAAATTTACGCGCGAAATAAATTTTCATATTTTCGGACGAAAATTTACCAGTTGCTATCTTTAATTAGACGAATTCCAAATATAAAATTGATATTTCAAAATTTTATCGTTTAAAATTTCACAAAATTCAATTAATTAAATAAATAAAACCACTGAAATTTACGGGTCGTTACACTCTCCCCCACTCAAAACTTTTCGTCCCCGAAAAGGAAGGAGGTAGGAGAGTAGAAGCAACCAAAAGAAAAATAGATTAAAAGACAAGATAAGACTATTAATTTAAACCATATAATTTCAAATAAAACTAATTAATATTTAACAATTTGATTTAATCCACTGAGTTCACTTAAGTTAAATCAGTTCATCTATTTCTGAATTCATTATCTTATTATCTAGTCATTCTCAATTAACAATTTCTAAATCAATCAATTTGTATAATAATTTATTATCCTCATATTTTATTCAACAAATTTAGTTCTTTTATCCAAATTATTATCAAGTTTATTCCAATAATATTTTTTTTAATATATTTTAAACCATATAAATTTATTTAAACCATATAAATTACAATTTAAATTAATTTATATTTAATAATTGATTTTAAATTCAAGGTATTTCCATAAGTTGATCTAATTCCAATTTATTAATTCTTGCAAAACAAATTTTATTTGTCTCATCTATTATTCAATTGACTTATTATTCTGCTTATCTCTATTAACATCTTTATAATAAATTTTAAGTGTATAACATTTATTATAACACTCAAATCTTTCCTTATAAAGTCATTTTATATTTTATATTATCCAATTACATTTTTAACTTTTGAAAATTTTAGGTAAGTTATGTTGAGATGTAATTGAGTATAATACAAATAAGATTTTAAAATTCAGTTATTCCCAATTAACTATTTATCCAAGAATTTTGACTTTAGTTTATAATTGAAATCATCTTTAATCTAAAATTTAAGAATTTAAATCTTCGATTTACTTCAAACAATTTAGAGATATATATAATATATTTATATCAAATCAAATTTAATTTTAAAATCAGATACTTATATATATATATATATATATATATATATACATCAAATTATACTGAAGAAATTCAAATCGAATATTTTTTTTCAAAACAAAACCGTAGCAAAGCTACAGAATGGTTTCTCCTCTTCGAAACTCGAAAATGAATGTCGATGATGCGGCCATCATCACCGAAATTATTTTCCAGCGACAATGAGAAGAGCACTAATTTAAACATTTACAATTCTTTGAAAACCATTTTATTTGAAAATACTTAAATAATATACCTTTTAAGACTTAAAAAGAAAAAAATTGAAATCAGCAGAAATTTAATTCTTAAATTCTCAATTTAAATTCATTTCAATTCCAAATAAATTTATAAACAATAGTCCTTTTGCAATAGTCAATGACTTACAAAAAATAAAATGATAATCAAATATTATCTTTTTCGACAACCAAATTATTTAACTTTTAATTCCAGAAGATTTTCTTATATATTTAAAATCTAATCATACAAATTTATTTCATTTATCAAATTTGAAAATTATATTGTGTCAGTTTGCTCTGTTCAAGTGTTTTGGAAATTCTATCGATAGCGTTGATCAGACGAATCGATCGAAAATCCAAATCAACATCAACAACTCAAACAACACACTATAAACATAAATTAATTACAAATACCCTCCCTCACACGATGATTCTAGAATTTGATTCCAACAAAAGGATAGAGATCCAAATATAGAGGGATTCTAATCAAAGAGAATTATAATCTAAAATAGATAGGCTCGAAACGAAGGTTAGATGATTGCATTTCAAACAGGAAGATGGATAAAGTTGTATAAATCGCGGGCAACCTTAACCGGGTCAACCGTGACTTCATAGATAAGATCGATGTAGAATTCTGAAGCCAATCGACATTCGATTACCAGAGGTAGAATTCGGGTATAGCTTAAGACAGCAGCATCGTAAACCGAGGATACAGAAATCTCCGGTGAATCAATACCGATTGTAAAGGAGTTTCACCCCAGTACAAATTATTCGAAGATTGGCGAGACCGCCGATTTATTATAGAGATCATTCGAAGTGGAGTTATGGGATACTCCAGAATCAGGAAGACACGAATAGGGGAGACACGAATGGACTTTGGAACCGAAGTGAACGTTCCAAAATTCAAAGGAACCGAGTCAAAGAAGAAGGAATTCAAGCTCGAACAAAAGTGATTCTGTAATTGAATTTACTACATATGCTAAGTTTTTGCCTAAAACCAGAGCTCTGATACCACATGTAACGACCCAGTATTTTGGACCATTCGCATCCATTATAAGTGTATAGGTAGACACTCATGCCGGAGTTGAATTGCTCAAAATACTGCGTTCTAAATAAAATTTGGCAAAACTCAGCATATACAGTAACTAAAATAATTACAGATCACAGACACAGAGTAATATAACAATAATGCAGCGGAAACAAAAGGATAGTAGTTCATGAAGCTACCATATATATTTAACAGAGTTAAACAAATACAACAGAGGTCTCGAATACAATAATCAAGTACCAGATCTGAATACATCACTGGATCGACGGAATAACTGAAAGCAGGATCGATAGATAGCTGGATCTCCAAGCGAAGCTCCAACTCCAAAGGTGAGTCTCCAATGCTGTATCACTCAGTCTGACCCGAGCGTAAAGCAAAACACAAAACACTCGAGTCAGGATTAAGATTCTTATATTAATAAATCCAACTCAAGTGAAATATCAACTGAAATACAAGTAACTTAAAGGATGTTTGGGATAACCATCCTCTAAGGGTCCGTTAAACTATTTACTATGTAGTAACATACGCTATATACAGTAGTGTCTAAATAAGTAAAGTATAATCATATCGGAAAATAGCGTTAAGGGGATGGAGAACCTTAACGCGGTCGGATCTTAAAATCATAATCGTAGTAAAGCTCGGTATGGTAGGTGACACGGCACAACTAGGCAATGCCAGGGTAGATATACCAATTACGCACACGGACTGATGGATACGCATAGCAGCCACTACCGTTCCACCTCGAACAACATTCCCAAATCGGAGGATGGCCATCTAGTCAAATCACAAGTAAGAGTATAATATCGAAGAAATGCGTCCGAGAAGAGGTGCTACCTCACTGGTCCAAGATCGCTCCTGTTTTAGCCACCTTATGCCAACTCACGGGAGTTGGGTCCACGTAACATACCTTTAGAACGTCGCCACCATCCTACTTCATTCTGGAATCTCCACCGCGTACACGGTTGTCAAAGTGGTTTTCGGTATCGACAGAGAGTATGTCCATATCCGATCCCGGTCTCTTTGCCAACCAATCGTTATTATAGCACCGTGGTCGTTTCAAAATAGTTTATACTTTAAACCAAAATCATTATCATTTCCAAAACCCAATTTAATACTATATCATTTCACTTCAAATATCCATTTTCAAAATCATATTACTTTCCAAAGTTATAATGCTTTCGAAATCATAGTCTGGAAATCACAGTATTTTGGCAATCATAACACTTTCCTTTTTAAACAGTTTAGATAATAAAATTTCGTTATAAAATAAATTAGTTTCCTCAAATTTCACAAATCGATTCAAATTAACTCGAATTCCAAAAATTTAATTTAATCAAATCTCAAATCATTAGTTTCAACTCGATTCAGCTTCTAAATAAACCATTTCAATTTATCGATTTCAAATACATATCTGAACCATAAAATAAGTCATTTCAATTTTAATATATTTCAAAGCTTTAAATATTCATCATTTCAAAACTAAATTCGATAAATTTATATACATATCAGATTCCCTTTACAATTATTTAGTTTTGAAATATTAACTTAATCATTTCCATAACATTTGAATACAATTTAAATTTACAATTTAAATAGACCAAATATCTCATTTAAATATTTATACGTTTGAAATATCCATTTAAGTCACCTTTTCAAATTTCAAGTTGTAAATCACTTCTTTAAATTTCAAATTCAATACATTTTATATCAAACTTATTTAAGTATAATTCTTAAATAAATATAATTTCAATCAATTTCAAATCATTATAAATTCTATATTTGAAATTATAGATATTAAATAAATACTTAAACATATTATTTATCAACTTTATTAAATCAACTTTAATAAATCTTTAAAATCAATATTTATCAAAACCATATATTTCTTTTCAAAACCATAGAAATCATTTTCAAAACGTTTATATATAGACCAACGGTGCCTGTATATAATTTTCTATCCTATGGTCAAGTGATACGGATATTTATCATTTCAATCCGCAATTTAAAACATATTCGGGTATATATCTTTTCAACCCGAAATCCCAAATTCAATTCAATTGAAAATCGCTTGGGTTTATCATTTCAACCCATAACGATTTTCTCCTATTCTACAAGATCGTTCGGGTATGTATCATTTCAACCCATAGTGATTCTATACTAACAGGGAACTTGCAGAGTGATAACAGATATGATAATAATATAACAACAGTAACAGGCATATAACATCAGTATAAATAACAGATAATGGTGTCAGATGTCACAGGTGAACAGATACAGATAATGACATATATATAACAATGTAAATAACTAACAGTAGCATATTTCAATTGACATTTCAATTGAAATCAAATTTAATAAATATAAGAACATTAATCGTGAGTGATTGCTCACCTTCCGAGGTTAGAGAGAACAGGAGATGACACGGATACGCTCAGAGAAACATACACTGAAATTAAGTTACGAATCCAAGCCAAACAAAATTTGCACGAATCAGAAGAGTAAAGCTGATAAATCAGAATTGACGAGATCAAATCAGAAATGAATCGATGAAGATAAATGGGTATAAGTGAACGTGTAAAGGTATATAACTATATATACATACATGTATTCTAATTTCAAGCATATATTAAATTAAATATATATATATATATATTTCAAAAATCACTTATATACAATATATAATATATATAATGTATACCTCTTATTATTTGTATAGTCTTAAACTGAAATTTCATAATACCACAATATATATATTTATTTTGAAATCAATGCTGTATATGTATCACTGATACATAAGCATTTTAAAATCATTGTTTATTCTAAAAATCAATATTGTTTTACACATACATATCCCATAAACTTTAAAACAGTTCAACTATAACATATAGGCAATATAGCCCAATATAACATATTTACTTATACACAATTTATATACACACCTAATGTATCTAAAACTGCAATATAAACATTTATACATTATGACTAAGGGTACTAAAATATAAATGAAGCTCTTATTTATATACCACCAATAATGCAGACCAAAATAAATAGATAAATAAACATGAAACCAGACATAACCAAATGTATATGACCATATATATAACCTGCAAACTTATACTTATATAACATGAAAAGGTTACACTACTATGCTATATAACATGGAAACAACATGTATTTTATATTTTAGAAACAGCAAACATATGTACAACTAACTACAACCTCAAAATATATATATACTTAACAGTATGCGACATAACATATTAGACATAGTAACCAAAATAACTACAAATGCATATTACAGAAACCTACCTACATTACACATGTAATACAATCATATAAAATATAACTAAACCTATATGTTGACCCCCCTATAACATGAAAGTAGCGATGACAATGCAACAACAATGTGAATGCAAACCGAAAGTTATAAGGAAGCTTCAGGGAAACTGTAGCAAATATTTGTATATACAAAGTTTATTAGAAAAAAAAAACTAAAAATATAAAGTCAAAATACCCATTCGTATAACATCACTATATATATATATACTCACAGAACTTATAACATATATACATATGTATTCCTTTAAATTACACTTTAAGATGTATACACATATTACAGTTATACAAATCTATAATATATATACTCAGCAACCACAAGCAAAAAAAAATAAAATAAAATAAACATATACATATAAAACTAATGTATATATCAACCGATCATGTAAATACCTTTACTATAACGGAGGAGGCAAAACAGTGATGCGATGGGAACAATTGCAGGTGAAAAATATGGAGGATTTGCAGCCCGGAATGATCACACGTGGCTGAGGGAAAGAGAGAGAGGAACGGTGGGTTGGGCTTCGGCGTGTGGTGGGAAACAACTTGCGGTGGAGAGGGCAGATCTGGGTGGATCGCGTGAAGGAAGATGGCTGCTCATTCATGGCTAACGGCCTGCACGTGGTGGCTCGGTGGGATAGGGGTTCGGCATGGACGCAGGTAGATGAATCTCGGCGGCATGGTGGTGACAGGCCAAAGGCCGTGGACGAAATGGAAGGCACGGTGACGTGGTGGCCAAGTGGGCGGGCTATGGTTTTGGTGGCTCGGTTGCCTGACAGAGGCTGGGCGCGTGGAGCAGAGGTGGAGGAGATGTGGTATTGCGTGGGAATGGTCGTATGGTGGCGATGGCATAAGGTGGCAGTGGGAGGTGGATGTTGGGTTCTGACCTCAGTGTTGGGTTGTTCTTTGTCAGAGGAGAGGCAAGGGGAAGAAGGTCGGCTGAGAATGATGGGTTTCATGGTGGAGGAAGGCAACAAAGGAAGAAGGGAGTTGGCTTGTGGTCGAAACTGATAGAGGCTAGGCATGGGGTGACTGGCTCAGGCCGAGCTCGGCATGGGGTTGCTTCTCGGTTGTCGGAGGAGGAGGAGATCTGGTGTGCCGAGACTTGAAAAGGGAACGTGCAAACTAGAAGCCACGAATATAAAAGTTTCACCTTGTATAATTAATATATAGATATATTGCATAAATTAAAACAAAGAGGAATGTGGGAAGAGAACAGGGAATGTGAACAGTATATGAGCAGATGGCAAGAAATAAATATGATAAGGAAATGTTAAAAGAATTGTACCGGCTAATAAAAAGGGAACAGTGAGCAAATAATAGCTTTCTCATCTATAAAGCAACAGCGAATGGGAATAGACAACAAAAGAACAGGTCCACAAATACTGAATAGTAGGAATAGAATTGGTCACCCCTTGATTTCTGGAAAATTTATTAAGACAATTAATTTGTTGTTGGGCTGCACGTTATAGATTTGAAGACTAAGAGAAAATGTAAAGTCAAAATTTCGGTACCGTTACGGTGAACTGTTTATTCTTTTCGACGCGTACCGGATCTCAAATTGCAGAGTTGAATATACCGTGCAGATCAGCACGACGAGACGATCAAAACGGTACACAGATATTAGTGGTATGATCATCCGATCAAAATCGATATCGGTACGAAATGCTGCTATTTTGCCGAAAATAAGATCGACGGAGCAATAGATGTCCAAATTTGGAAAACCGACAAACTGACATCTTGCTCAGATGATGGTTTAGAATTTTTCTATGTAAAAATATTTATGTTCCGGAAACATTTTATTTTCATCACTTTTTAACTGATTAAATTGAAGTAAATTTACGCGCGAAATAAATTTTCATATTTTCGGACGAAAATTTACCAGTTGCTATCTTTAATTAGACGAATTCCAAATATAAAATTGATATTTCAAAATTTTATCGTTTAAAATTTCACAAAATTCAATTAATTAAATAAATAAAACCACTGAAATTTACGGGTCGTTACACACGGCCTTGCCAAAAGGCGGGATAACAACTCATCTTATTTATGTAGATGATTTAATGCTTTTTAGTAAGGCTAATAAATCTAATGCTATGCTACTAAAGATATTTTTGAGTGTTTACATAAGCATGTAGGGTTGTAGATTAATGAGTTTAAAAGTAAAGCCTACTTTAGTAAATGCAACAGCTATAAAAAGGAAGTTTTAGACATACTGCAAACTGCTAAAGGAAGTGTTTCTATTAAATACATTGTTATCCCACCTTTTGGCAAGGCCACGACACCAAGGACTTGACTAGAGATCGGTGACAGATCGTCTCGGAAATCGATTACACGCAAGGATCGCTATGGATATCGACGAAATTTGTTCGAGTCCGAATCGGGCTACAATTGACAAGGCATGTCAAACAAAGTCGTAGGAACCAACGTTTCAGATTTCAAGTCAATCCGAGTTCGTACGCCCGAGATATCATCAACGCAATTGAAGGGCATAGTCGTAGGATCGCCTCCTCTTTGTTCAAATCGACTAAGGGTCGAATCCATCAAAGATCGACTCCAACGAGTTCGACTCGGTCTGCTTCGAGTCCATTTGGACACAAGTTGGTACCAGAGCCATCTTATTCGAAACCATCAGACGGCTAAGCTTCGTGTCCACCACCCAAGGCAGCATGTTCGGATCGATAGAAGTTTCCTTTGATTGCTTCGAATCCACTAGGAGGACTTTGGTTTCGACTCCATCGAACGGGGGCCTAGTTCGAATCCATTAGGCCGTCACTTCCTTCGAATCCACAGAGCTACAAATACTTCGAATCCACACAGTTTGAGACGACCTCGAATCGATCGACTTTAACACACCTAGGTCGATTCGAAGAAGCCTTTGTTTGATCGATTCGAAGAAGCCTTTGTTCGTTCGATTCGAAGAAGCCTTTGTTCGTTCGATTCGAAGGTGAATATCTTCGAAACCACTATCACGAATCCACCTGGTCAAAGCAGCGAAAAGCATGGAGTCGACCCAGTCAAACCGGAGTACAAAACGGATCAAGGCGAAAGACACGCGCCACGTCGCATCAAGCATCGAGTCGACCGAATCGATTCGAATTGAGATCGATTCGAAGTACCCCTGTTCTCCAGAAATGCAACATTGAATCGATCATATCTCGAGTTCTACAAGTCCAAATGCCATGAAACTTTCACAGAAGCTTAAACACGTGATGAAGAATGCTCACACCAAATTTCAGCTCGATTGGATGATTTCTTGATCGATTCGAACCAAGGGTCGAATCGATCCCAAAGTGGGCCTGGACCTCCAGATTTCGGCCATGTGGGCCCCTTGACCTACCAGAACTGGTCTCCCCTCATTTTAGGCGAAATATCAGCCTCCTACACCTATAAATAGAGCCCCTGGTCATTCAGAAAAGAGGTCGGAGAATTCTAAGTACTGAAGAGCGCCCAGATTCTGCTAGATCTACTCCAGAACACCGCCGCTGCTTTAGATTGAGACTTAACTTAGAAATTCAGTTGTATTACATTATAAACTACTGTAACCTTCAAGTATCGAGCAATAAAATCATCAAACTTCATAGTGGACGTAGGCAAAACGCCGAACCACTCTAAATCGCTTGTCTTTGCAATTTACTTTCTATTATTTGGAGTTTTTGTTAGATAATCCACAGTTTTAATTTTCATTCTTCACTTTTATCTCTTAAAAAACTTCCGAAGAGTGTTGTGCCCATTTTTGGTACAAACACTTTGGTGCTTTCACTGAGAAAAAAAACCCAGCTTTTTTCTCCTGCTCCTTGGATCTACCATCGATACCGGATTGCATAAATCCAAGAGGAAGATCCAGATCTTTGATTCACAGTCCTTCCATTCTACTCAGATTTGCATAAAATCTAGGAAAAGGATTCATCATTCAAAATGGTTAGCACGAGAACCACTTCTACAGCTGCTGGACAAGAAGGTAGGGATGGACAGAATCCTGCTCAACAGCAGCCATCCAACCAAGACAACACTGCCCACTCAAATCCGTCTGGGGCAGTCACTAGACAAGAATTCCAAGTATTGCTTCAAGAGCTGACTCAGAGTCGGCAGCAATTAGCCGAACAGTTGCGTGCCAATATCGAATTGACAAACCAACTGAACCGCCAGGGCCGTAGGAGGTCCAGAAGGGATGATGTTCCACGCTCATCCACTGAAAGTTCTGCTTCATCAGACTACTATCACAGATCTACCCGTCCTCGATTAGACGGGAGTCATGCACAAACGACCGGATATCAACCCGCTTTGACTGTTGGACAGTTGAGGGCAGGACCGTCGACCAGCTTTCAGGCCGGGCCCTCCACACAAGGAGGCCCTACTACACAGCATACCGTGGACAATCATGCCGCAGCTGCCACAATAGAAACAAGGGTTGATACCCGAAATCTTTCAGAGCCAAATAATCGGCAACGTGGGCGTACTCCTGAACCGTACGTCCTAGAGGACGCTGAGCCAAGGAGGCAAAATTTGGACCGTCGACAGCGCCCGGTCCGAACTCGCGCTGTGGAACCCGACCACACCTTAGCTCGGCAAGCTCAAAATGTAGCAATGCCAGATATCTCGACTATGATACGTCAGATGATCCACGAAAGCCAAGGCCTTACCAACGATGACTGGGGACTTTCCCGTAGTCATACTCCCTTCACAGACGAGATACTGAATGCTGAACCTCCTCGGCGATTCAGAATGCCAACCCTTCCTATGTACGAAGGAAATTCTGATCCCAATCAACACATCTTGAAATATGAATGGTCGATGAGCGCCACAAGGGCCGATGATGCAGTAAAATGCCGAAGTTTCCCCATCTCTCTAGGTGGAATTGCAACGATGTGGTTCACGAGATTGCCACCTAGGTCTATCTCTTCATTTGATCAATTGGCTAAGAAATTTGTTGAACAATTTCGCATGCATGTCGCTAGACCCAAAGATGTCAACACCTTATCCAGTGTTACCCAAGCTCATGGGGAAACACTAAGGCGTTACTTAGAGAGATTCCATGCGGCATGTGTGGAGATTAGTAATCCCAACGATAACTCAATCTTAATGGCATTGACAAAGGGAATTGACCCTGATTCTGAATTTGGAAACTGGTTAGCGGGAAAACCACCCGCGTCGTTGGACCGTTTCTACTCCAAAGCCGCACAATTCTTACGGCAAGAGGACGCGAAACAGTCTAGGAAGCAGGACGATGAGGGACCCAGGAGCGAAGGAATACAGAGCAATGTAGCAGTAAAACAGTCCGGTGACAATTCCGGAAAAGTTCAGTTGAACATACAGAACAAGCAAACTCAGCCAAGAGGCAACAATGGTCAGAATAAGAAAAGAGATCCAAATCGAGGTCCACGGCGTGAGGCTCCAATGTTCGATAATTACACACCATTGAATACATCGTTGGAAAATGTGTACCTACAGACTTGCAATACTATGCAATACAAGAAGCCGGCTCCGAAGCAATCGTCGGAGAGGCAGATCCAAACAGGGAAGTTCTGTAGATTCCACGAAAGTTATGGCCACAACACCAATGAATGTCGACACTTGCAGGACCTCATTGAGAAGTTGATCAGGGAGAGGAAGCTAGACCAGTTTGTGCGGGCACCGCAGTCTGAAGGGGCGGACCCCTCAAATCAAAATCCTGTACAGAATCCAGAAAGGCAGGAAGAACCAGGTCGTGTCGGAGGAAGACTGGTAATTAATGTTGTAAGTGATAGTCCTCGTACAGCGAAGCGAAGCTGGGGAGAAATGAAATCATATAACAACTTGGCTAGACGAACAGACTTTGAGTACGATGATAACTTGGACAATAAACCTTCGACCAAACAAAAGAGAGCGATAAGTAACGACATCACCTTCCGAGACAACGATATTGATCATGTCGGAAGCCCGACTACTGACCCGCTCGTGATATCGGCACAAGTAGGTCCAGCTTGGATGAGGAGGATACTAATTGACTGCGGGAGCTCTGTGAATATCCTTTTTATACATGCTTATAATCAAATGAGGATGAATGCCAGGGATTTGGAACCTTGCCAAACTCACCTCCATGGATTCAACGGTAGTGCTACCGTACCTATTGGGATGGTGAAGTTACCAGTTAGGTTGGGATCCAAGGAACATAGGAAAGTTCGGACATTACAGTTCGCTGTGTTGAACATAGTCTCGCCATACAACGCTTTCTTAGGACGACCTGCCCTTACTGAATTCAGAGCCGTAATTGCCCCGTGGTGCTTAACCTTAAAGTTCCCTACCGTCAACGGAGTTGGAGTTGTCCAGGGCGACCAGGTTGACTTGAGAACAGTCATACGCCGAAATCGAGTCGCCCGACTACGCGCTGCCGAGGACCAACTTAAAACTTTTGAACGCAACGAGATTGTCATTAAAAAAGAATACCCGGAATTCCCACACATAAAACCAACGTGGAAAGGGTCACACGAGATTAAGCAGGAACTCGGGAATGGTATATATGAGTTAACGACCGCTGATGATCTAGCTTCACCAACGGCCTTGGATAGCGAAAGTCTTCGACGCTATTGCACATAACAGGCTATGCTTATCTATTTAGTTTAAATTCTGTTTTAAATTTTGTTTCTGCATTTCAAAATTAGAATTTGTAATAAGGCAACTGACTTTGCCATGCTTTCTTATTTCAGCAATAAAATGCCATCTCTTTGAGCCAGAGCTGTGATTCATTAAATACAATGTACAACATCATGATGCACGAAGAGCTAAATTCCATCACACAATGGGATTTATTCAAGTAGGGAGTGGCTATGAAGCAATCAACCACTCACCAAATGAAACCCGAGCTCGGGGGCAAGCCATCACATCAGGCCAGAAATGGGTTGATACATGACAACCTTTAACTAACTCCGTACTCCCAGAGTGCGAGGCAGAGTATAAACATTTTCCTAAATCCTAGAGTACTCCGAGAGCGCGAGCTGGGTACAAACTTTTTAACTAACTCCGTATTCCCAGAGTGCGAGGCGGAGTATAAACATTTTCCTAAATCCTAGAGTTGTAACGACCCAGAATTTTGAACGAATTAAATTGGAAATATTTAATTAATTTTAAATATTTGAACGATAACTTGATTTGAATCCCGAATATAATTCAGAAATTGGCGATTAAATTTTATAATTTAATCTATTGAACTGGATAAAAATTTGAATCTTCAATTTTAAGCCGAAGAAAAATATTTCGGAAGCTTTTAAAATTCGTGTTGATATTACTGAAGATAACAGAAGCTTCAGAATTGAGTTTGAAAACAATTTGATCAGTTTTGAAATTTATATCGTTCGTATCGATATTTAAAAATAGCCGTCCGAGGCGCAGTCTCGGAATTCGACGAAACCAGTTCCATTGGGTCCGTAATATTTTATTATTACCGGATTTCAAATTTCGTATTTTTCAGAATTGTTATGTGAACGTACGACATATAAACGCGTTGGAAATTTTATCGAGGCGTTTTGATATTTGAATTTAAATTTAAAAAAAATTGTTAAACGACAATACGTACATCACGCACCCGGATTGTTTCCTTCGTACCTATTCTCTGCTGCATTGCGTACCCTTGTCTCCTCTTCTTTTCCTTTTATCTCGTCCAAAAATCAAAACAAGCCGAACATCTCCAGGCAAATGAAATGGCAGAACAAAAAAAAATCTCGTTTAAAGAAAATCAAAATGGCCGCCACCTCCTATTTCTTTCCTCAACAATCACAGCCGAACTCCTCTAATAAAAAAATCGAAAACCCAAATTCGATCATTCGAATTTCATGTGGCTACCGATCCTAGGGGCAACCGCGAGACAAGGAAGGAAGGCGACAGCAATTCGTTCGACGTCGTCGATCCTCCTCTTCGCTTTCTTTATCTTCCATCAAAGCTAGTTCGAAGAGCTGTCGCGAGCTCGCCATGGGTTCGCATAGAGGGTCGTGGGTTCGTTTTCGTTTTCGAAGAGGGAGAAGAGTACGAGCGCCTGGATGGTGTGATGTCGATGTGTTGAGTTGGCCTGGGGTTTCGCCTGGGGGTATTGCAGCGATGGGGGAAATGAGTGCGCGCGTGAAGCGTAGAGGCTTAGCATCGTTTGGGGTCCACGGCACGACAATGGGCGACGAGAGTTAGGGCTTTAATGGCGTGAGAAAGCACGGCAGCAGTTCACGATTGGGGCAAGCGGCATCGGCTAAGGTTCACGGTGGCGACTCGCGAGGTTTGGCATCAGCGATCGATGGTTGGAGGCTCGTTCTCGAGTCCGAGATTGTGGCAGCGAGGTATATTTGCTGTAACAGAATTTATTTTTGTTAATTTGTTATTTAATTTAAAAGTTAAAAGTGAGATTTTATTTACAGTAAAGAAAAGTGTATAGATATGAATATACCCATATAAAAATATATATATGGTTGCAATTTAAAATAGTGAAGAGTTTTAAGTTATTAAAAGGAAGGGAAGATTTTTTTTGATAAATTTAAATTGTTAGGTTAAAGCTGATGATTAAATAGAAATTTATTTCTAAATTAAATGGTTGATATGAAATGGAAATTTAACTTTTTGACTAGCAGAGTTGATAAGTATAAATGGTTCATTTAATTTTTGTTATTAAAAATAATTAATAAAGGAAACTTAGTTTTAAAACTTTATATTAAAATAAAATAAAATCATTAAAGGAGAAGTTAGTTAATTAAACAATCAAAAATGAAAATTAGTTATTTGATTGGTTCGAGTATTTATTAATTTGTATAATATTTATACAAGGTCGAATGCAACGAAGAAAAAAAAATAAATCTGAATTTGGAATGGATTGCAAATAAAAGGCTAAGGTGAGATTTTCTCACTCGAAGGAAAATTTTGATTTGCAGTTATTGATTGATTTTGTTTGAATGTGCTATTAGATATGATAGGATATATCTATATATATAGCAGTATATACATATTGGCATATGTATATATTGGATTGATGATTTCCCGCCTCGTATAGCGGATGAGACCCTATTGCGCCGTTAGTAAGCGGATTTATAAAAACCTATATACCGCGATAATTCCGTACTGGAGCGGAATTGGTATTGTGCTAACATCTTTGGATGCAGGGAAACAGGTTGGAGGGATCCAACTGGACCCCTCACATGTATTGAATTCATTTCTACTGTGATGTGATAATCTGTGAATGATTATTGTTGTTATTGAATTGATATCTGGAAATTGTTTGAAAAGCTAAAATTTAGCTGAATGGATGTTTTGACATCATTGGATTCCAAAGATAAACGAAATTGAATTTTTGAAATTCAAGAAGAAAATTTCTAAGTGAATCAATTTTTGAAATTGAAGAAATTTTGAAGAAAGGAATTTTTAAAGTATAAAAGCTGATTTTTATAATCGTATTGAATAAATTCCAGAATAAAGTGAAGATGTTAAATAAATGAATTTCGTATAATGGTGATTTTTAAATTGAAGAATTTAATTAAAATTGGATTTCTAAATAGTTTGAAAAAAATAATAATAATAAAGGAATTTATTTTCTTAAAGAGTTATTTAAAAGGAGATAAGTTGGAAATCCAATTAGAAATTAAATTTGGTAAATTGAAATAATTTGGGAAAATCAATGTAAAATGATTTCAATTTGAAGAATTCATTTAAAAACGGGATGTTGAAAAACTTGAGAAAAAAATAAGGAATTTATTTTAATAGTGAAAATAAATTTAGAAATCAATATTAAAATTGATTTGGTATTGAAGTTTTTATAAATAGAAGTGAAATTTATAAAAATTGTTTATAAATCCGAAATTACTTATTTTGATAAGTAAAATATAGAAGTTAATAAAAAGAAATTTATAAGTTGAAGTTGTTATTAAAATAGGAATAGAATTTATAAACGTTGTTTTATAAATTCGAAATCGATAGAATTTGATAAATTAAATGTAGAAGATTTTTAAAGAAGATATATTCGCGATTTTGGATAGCGAATTTTTGTTGAAATAAAATGTGTAGAAAATAGTGAAATGTAATTAGTGAAGTATATTCACGATTTTGGATAGTGAATATATTGTTAAGTAAAATGGATATGTTTCGGGAAAGCGATATTTGAAATGAAGTGATTGTTTTAAAAGATGTTTTAAAACGTGTGAATTACCGAAATCATAGATTTCAACATTTATTGTTGAAATAGACGTTTTCGAGAAAATAAGGAGATGATGGACTATAACACTGTTGTTATAGTAAATGATTTCCGAAAGGAAATGTTTTATATAGTATTGGGATTTATATATCTACCTAAATTCCGAATCCCTATACTAGTGATTTCGAGTCGTCGTAACGATGTTTTACGCAACATTCGTTTTGACTCAAATTAATGTGTTAAAAGAATATTTTCCTTAAAGGATGAATATATACTTAATTTGATTTAAGTATATCGAATATTTTCAAGTGTTGAAAATGAATAGATTTGTGAAACACTTATTTTTAAATAAGTATGGAAATGCTTTTCCAAATGAAATGAACGTTTTGAGAATTTATCTTTGTAAAAGGTAAATTGAAATTGAACATTTGAAATCGATTTGAGAATCGTATATCAGAAGATATTTTGAAATATAAATTCAATATGGAATTTATAAAGAAATGGGAATTCGTTTTAAAAATAAACATTGATTTATTTTTAAGTGTGGAAATTTTATATCTAGTAAGATATCTTTGAAGAATAAATAATTTGGGAAAAATTATTTGGAATCTGATGATGTCGCGCATTTTTATTGATAGTTAAATAACCGACTATCAATAATTACCTTTAGATAGGTATTTGTTGTGAATTGGATGAATTGAATGCCACACTTGTTTTTAAATAATCGCTCACTATTCGGGTTAACCGGGAAAGGACCATGGGGTCGTATAACCCATTCCGAATATGTGATACGTCGTTATGAATCGCATTTGAAGACCGGTGTTGAAGATCGGATATTTTTGAAAACGAAAGGATTACCGTCGAGTTACTCTACATCGACTGATCTTCGATTTAGAGGTTTTATCACCCTTAGTGACGGGAAGTCCTGACGTGATTGAAAATTATCCGGAAATGCAAGGGCTTCGTGAGAAGTGCCTTCGGTTCTGTTCGATCCCGGAACAGACTTGTATGGATTGTGTGTCTGACGTTACAATTTGAGATATAAAGCTGATTTCTTTCAAATACATTTCTGTTGGTGGCGGAGAATTTATTCTCTTAGCTTAACACCCTTCTCTGAGACGTACGAGCTCAGAGGTTATGTAGTTGAAATTTATCAGCGATATATCCCAATTTGGTAACGTGGCATACTGAGTGTTGCTGTGAAATGATCAGTGTTTGATCATTTGCGATATGATCATTTGTTTGATCTTATATCTTTGTGATCATAGGTTGATCATTTTGTTGGACCCGAAGCAGGGCTTTTTTTGAGAAAGCGTAGCTTTGTGGACGAGACTTCGTCGAGCCTCACACCCCGGAAATGGTCGAAACAGGAAGAATGCAGCAAGGTTCTAGGGAGTAGCGCCCCTTAGTGTATGTCATTCCTTCTGGATAAAGGTGGTATCATGGTATGGAGCCCAGATACTTAACCTCTGTGGTTGCTGCACAGTTATTATTACTTTGTGGTTTGTTGGAAATCGGGGATCCTCGGGAAGATCGGTGACGATCGGGGGATGGCATACGCGTGTCAGTAGTTACCTATTTTTGCAGAGGTAACCCGGCCTTGTGTTGGCAGAGATCTAACCGTAACGTTAGATTCTCGGGTCGTCTATTCCAGGGACGTACCCATCGTGGATAGGAAGTTCCTTAGCCTGACCATTTGTTGGAAATCCAAAGAAACAATACGTGACTTGTACGGTTTTAGTTGTAGAACCTATCATTCACTTATGGTGGCGCCCCACTGTTTGGATGGTAGCTATAGTAGGCATAGTTCGAAATGTCTATGCTGGCTAAGATTTATATTCTACTGTCGAAATGTTTTCTACACTATGCACTAATAATAATATCAAAAATGATTTGATTTTGCGTAGTAAGCATCTTTGACTATCATAAGAAGAAATCTCCTCCAATTCTGCGTTTGCATTGTGTGTGTGGTGGGAGGTCTTATGGTAGTTTCATTTTCCAAAAGCATTGCGAATTGACTTTGAAATTCTCTGCTATTTATTTTAAAGATAAATAACTGTTTTACGATCTCACACCAGTCACCATGACTGACTCGGAGTTTATTGTTTCCCTTCTAAACTCTGGGTGCCCACCAATTTCCACACGGGCAGTCTAGAGTTAGATTATCAGGATATTCTGGATATTCTGGAGCTTTGGAGATAAGCTGGATGACGAGACGTAGTATTTGTATCTGATATATTTATTCCGCTGTGTATTCTGTATGAGGACAAGTTCTATAACTGTCCATTGTTGTACTGAGTTGTATATTGACTCTGATGATTGATGTATTTATATAAAATGATATAGTTCTTTGTTTTAAAGATTATTCATTTATCTATTATATATTGTTCCGCTGCGATGTGTAAGATTCTGATATTGTTTTTCTGTTCTGATGTTGTTCTGTGTTGTTCTTCTCTTCTTCTTCTCTTCTTCTTCTCTTCTTCTTCTACCTTTTCTTTCTTTAAAAAAAAAAAAAAAAACCCTCACTATTGGAGTTTCCGGCACTCGATTGCTCGGCAGTCGATAAAGTGAGTATCGATGTCGAATTTTCGAAAGTCGAAAATTTCGGTACGTGACAAGAGTACTCCGAGAGCGCGAGCTGGGTACAAACTTTTTAACTAACTCCGTACTCCCAGAGTGCGAGGCGGAGTATAAACATTTTTCTAAATCCCAGAGTACTCCGAGAGCGCGAGCTGGGTACAAACTTTTTAACTAACTCCGTACTCCTAGAGTGCGAGGCGGAGTATAAACATTTTCCTAAAACCCCAGAGTACTCCGAGAGCGCGAGCTGGGTATAAATACCAACAAAATCCAGCTTCCGAGAACGCGAACTGGAGTATAAACATTAACTAACTCCGGATTCCGAGAGCACGAACCGGAGTATAAACATCAACAAACTCCAGCTTCCGAGAGCGCGAACTGGAGTATAAACATTAACTAACTCCGTACTCCCAGTACGCAAGGCGGAGTATAAACATACATCAACTCCACACTAATCCCTAATACTGGGGGCAGAACCATAACACATAACAAGTTGGAGACAAAAGGGAATACATTCTCATTTCCACTATCAACAAAACGAATCTGATTACAAAATGGTTCAAGAAATTGCTACTAGTGGGAGCCGAATCCACATCTATACACGGCTATAGAAAAATCAACAAAATGCTACCCTACGCAACAGAGATTTAAAGAAAGAGTTCAATCTTTCTTCTTCCTTATCTTCTTCTTCGGGGTAGCTCCACCCGATCCGCTGCCCGATTTTCTCCTCAACCGCTTACTCTTTTCAGGCTTGCCCTCCGGCAGCGATATGATGTCAACGTCTTCCTCAGAACTAGAGGCGACGGAAGTTCTTCTAGGAGGTCGAGCTGGAGGCATGGGAGTAGTAGCAGGAGGAGGGACAGGAGCAGTTTCAATCACTACGGTACCGCCCGGTGAAATCACCATTAACGGGGCAGGCCCGGGCGGATTCATACCAGCATTCCCTGCTGCCATCTCGGCATCAATCTCAGCCATAACGTCGTCCTCACGGGATACTTAGGCCGCATCGGATGTGCCAATAGCTGGCATGGATGAACTAACGGCCGGAGCAGCCCCACTCACAGCATCGGACGGGTTGACAGAGGGATCGATGGGTTCATTGAGAAGCTCCTCAATCATTTGAGCGCTGAAAGAAAACATATTTGCATCCCCCTCTTTGCCGATCAAGGTAGAAGTCGTGATGGCTTCAGTAAAAACAACCCCTTGTGTTTGATGTGGAACTGATAGAGCAAGAGGCGCAGAAACAACGACTTCAGTCACTGAAATGCGACAAAACGAAGATTGTTAGCCAAGTGTGTTGCTTAAAGTTCTCCACAACTAAACTAAGAGAAGCGCTCAAATACCTTCCTTAGTCTGGACCGAAACGTGGGTGGAATCATCGGCGGAAGATAATAACGGTTGGTCAGGATTATATGCAGGAACAGATTGGGGATCTACCGCACCAGTGGTTTCGGGCAATGTTGGGATTACAGTTCCAACACTTGCCTCGTGATGCGCGGTCCCCGAACCTTCGCCTGTCTCTAGAGATTGAACGCCAAGCTTTTCTTTCGCCATAGAAATCGCCGCCTCGTGAAGGACCTTCCTCTCATCTTCGGTGAGCAAACGCATCTCCAACTCAAAGTCGTCAAGTGTTTCATCTGGATGCGCTGCTCTCTTTTCATCCAATAGCCGGGTCCAGGCATTGTACAAGATCGTGGAGTCATCTCCCAGCCACGCTAGATTCCTGTGTTCCAGCACATTAGCGTTGTACGTGACCAAGAGATCATCAAACTCAGAATCTAGCCTGGACCTCTCCTCCAAAATCTTTTCTCGAATTTCTGCTTCCGCAGACTTAGCCTTGACCGCCGCCGCAGCAAGTTCGGCCCTAAGAGATACTGCTTGGTCGCAAGCCTCTTGAGCAGTGGCGTTTGCATCGTCCTTCTCCTTCACCATTTCAGTGAATTTGGCCTTGAGCTCGTTTAGCTCTTTAACGGCTAAGTCTCGCTCAGCTGCAATGGTGGTGTTGCGGTGGCCCATCTCCTCTACCGTGGCGCAATGTTCTTGTTGCATCCTAGCCATTTTGGCCACGGCGTCCTCGTGCTTCTGGAGAGCTTGAAGTTCAGAATTCCGGGACGTCTCCATTTCAGATTGAAGAACTTCAACGATGCGTTTCTGTTTAGCAATTTTAGCATCGCATTCAGCAATAGTCTTCACCCGATCAAAAGCTACTCTAGAAGCCTTCACGGCTGCCTTGTACCACTCCTTATACTGAGCATAGAAGTCGTGGATATAACTATGAGCAGTGATCTCAGCTTCCGGAGGGACTCTTTTAAAGTTAGGAGGGAAGATATAGCCATCCATGTAGATTTCCGGGTAGTCATTTTTCATTTGGGCAAGTTTAGCAGCTCCCTCGCTTGTCAACTCAGCCGGAGCTTGTTCAATTATAGCGGCTGCTGTCGGTTCCATTCTTGGCCGCTGAGCATCAGGCCGAGAAGATTGAGAAGGCAACTGTTGCTGATGAGATGGCCCTGGGAGGTCTACTGGAGCCCTGGGAGGCGGAGGAGAGCGAGATCGGGGTCGGTACTGGTATCCCCGGTCTCTGTCAGAATAATCATAGCCAGAACGGCCACGCGAGTGATCTCTGTCTCTATCATAACGTTCTTGACTTGAATAGCTTCGCCCATGATCCCTATCTGTTTCTCTCCTGCGGGAATCATAAAATGGAGAGGATTGGCGCACATTCCGAAGCCTATCCAGAGTAGAGCCACGTCCTGACATCTCGCCTGCGATAAGAAAGAATTACGGATTAGGGTCCCATAAAGCAATGTTTACTATGCAAAAGTCATGAAGTGCCGTGGAAGTGTGTGTAAATGTGTAAACCCCCAAAACCGACCGGAAGTGTTGACCGCACTTAAAGGAAAGGGCTCGTTCATGTTTAGAACATCTTGAAATTCCTCCAACCCAGGATTATGAGAAATCGATATATAATCCGGGATAGGAATATCGTCTAGCCCTTTGAAAGAATCTCTCGAATGAGAAGGGGCGGCCTCAGAAATCATGACCCCGGAAGCGGGAAGAAACACATCTACGGATTTTCCCCCCTTGGACTTAAGTTTTTTGGAAACGGCGGCCTTGCCTTTCCGTTTTTCTCCCGATTCTTCAAAGTTTCCCGAGAGATCAGCCATCGGCTCTGAATCTGTGTGGGTTCTTTCTTCGTCACCCGCCTCAATTATTCTGATTCCGAGTGACTTCTTCACTTTTTTCTTCTTGATTTTCTTCTTGGTCTTCTTCTTATCTTCCTTCTTGGAGGCGGACTTTGCAAATCCCTCAACAACTATGCTTTGATTGATGTCGATCAAACCAAGAACTCTTAAGTTGTAATCATTCAGCACCGAGTCAATATGCCTCAGCTCGCTTGGGACTTCTTGAAGACTCCGGACGGTACCCTTGAAACGCCCTCCATCGGGCCTAGAGATAATAGCTGTAAAAGGAATGAAATGTCAATTTTAACACCGAAGAGCTATTGGTCAAGGAAACAGGTTAAGGCACTTACGTCTAGACAACCATTGCCTAGCGAAACCCGGAGGGCACCGAATGTAGAACCACTCGTTCTTGAAATAGCTCAGTCGAGTCCAAGCTCCAACTACAACTTGGCAATTCCTAACTGTCTCCAAAAATGTAAAAGACGGGCTATCACCCCTACTCTTGAAGTTAAATATGTGTCTGATCTCGGAGGGCCTCGGCGGGCGAAAGAGACAGTCCATAAATATTACAAAGGCACTGTTCAGCAACGCGTGCCCGTTGGGATGAAGTTGTGAAGGGGCGATTCCTAAATATGATAGCATCCCTCTGATATATTGATTGAAAGGAGGAAGAGTTCCGGCCGCACAAGCATGACGGTAGAATGCTGTATATCCTTCAGGCGGATTGTGCGGTCTATTAGTGGCACTGGGCAATAATACGTCACCTAGAGATATGTTATGCTTTAGGCATATTCGTCCCAATAAGGATTCAGAGATGTTAGACTGAACCGAATCAACAGGATCCTCAATAAATATAGCCTCTGGCAATTCGTCTGGAGCCGGATCGATTACATCGGCAGGGATGTCAGGAATCTCAAGCACCGGAGGAGTCGAGCTCTGTACCTCTTGTTGTTGGGAGCTCGAAGATTCCATAATTAGCTAACTCACCAGAAAGCAACGTTAAGTTCATAAACGGCTCGTGCGTGCCTCGGTGTACTGTGTATGAACGTGTCGTGCAGTGCAAGTGCTATGCGTTACTTAAGCAGATTTTACAGATTGAAACAGGAATGTCTGTGCAACAAAACTTGGGAATTTGAGAATGAAAATGACCGTCATCGCTGACCGTCACTCCCACGCCATCCAAACACTATGAACTACTTCAAGTATAAGTCAGTTATATTGTTGGTTAAGTCACAGTTCCATCGATGAGCTTCAAAAAGGAGGTCAAGTCTTTCGGTCAAGTTCGACTATGCAAGGCCGAAGCTCGTCGGAGTCAAGTATGCTAAAGTTCATTAAGATCGTCAAAGTCCAACTTGAGATTAGTCGTTGTTCAGAAGTCAGAACAAGTCATAAAAGTTGGGTTCTCTAAACTGAAAGCGTTCGAGTCCATATGGATCGACTCGATGTGCTTCGAATCCATATAGATCGACTCGATGTACTTCGGGATGGAGAAGTGCCTCGAATCCATAGGCACTGAGTGACTTCAAATCGGTCGACCTTCGAATGCTTCGAATCGATATTGGTATAGTTACATCGAATCGATCGACACGAGGCTTTTTCTTCCTTTATAAGAATCGATTCGAAGCTATGCATTAGAAAACGATTCGAATCACTTGTTCCTGGATCGATGTGAAGCAGAGAAAGACAACACTCTCAGTCGATACGACTCAAGTAATTTCGTTCCTCGGCCCCACCGAGTCGACCCACTCCATTCAGATCTCATCACTCAGAATTTTTAAAGACGAAGATAGTTCTAACATTTTCATCTCGAATCAATCCTTTAGTTACCTGATTCGATTGCAAGTGGAAGCGGGGACGAAGTCGATCGTTTCGAGGAAAGCCCGTTAGTTTTAGCTCTAAGAGATCGATTTGAAGAAATGGCTGAAGCAATGGTAAAAGTAAAAAGTGAGAAATGAATAGGACTCCGGTATATATAGGGGAGAAATGACGATTCGCATCCCGGTAAAAGTAGACCGGTCATCCCGGGTTTACAGTCACTTCGATTCGAATGATGCCCTCGAATCGATCACTGAAGAGTTTCTATCGAATCAAGGGAAACAGTGGCAATCACCAATCCAAGACCGTCCTTCGTATCCTTCTATCCAATATGCAATAGGTTCATCGATACGAAGTACAGAGCAAGAGTGTCCCTAAAAAACGTTCGACTCCAACAACTCAGACAACCACATCGAATCCACACAATATCGATTCGAAGCATTATCGATTCGAAGCCATAACCGAACAGAGGCTGGATTGAAAGTCATATCGATTCGAAGCACGAGGTCCCTCAAACCCTCGATTCGAAGGCCATCAATTCGAAGAGGCATAGCTTCGAATCCATCACCAACCACTAATGAAAATGGACGAACCGTTTCAATGTAAAAAATTGCTTGTCTACTCTTTATACCGATTCAGGAGAGGATCGGTACGAGAGGATGATCATAGACAATCATAAAAGCAATTTTTTAACTCAAATCTCAAATCGGTTCAGGAGAGGACCGATGCAGATTTCGATAGCAAACCGAACGGATAACAACTTGTGATCACGCAACGTTAACCAAGGTCAAGATAATACACGTATGCACGTATTTTTGACTAATGTTTTGGACTTTATCATCAACAGGAATCAAATGTTCATCTCATCATGACTCAAAAACCTAACAGCCAGTCACAATTATACGATGGTCGATTACTGCAATACAGAATGCAACTTTCGGTAAATCATGTCAAAGCCATCCAGTAAGAAATTACAACTTTTCAAAGCACATCATGTTTACACAAGACGTACTTTGGGGGGCAAATGTTATCCCGCCTTTTGGCAAGGCCGCGACACCAAGGACTTGACTAGAGATCGGTGACAGATCGTCTCGGAAATCGATTACACGCAAGGATCGCTATGGATATCGACGAAATTTGTTCGAGTCCGAATCGGGCTACAATTGACAAGGCATGTCAAACAAAGTCGTAGGAACCAACGTTCCAGATTTCAAGTCAATCCGAGTTCGTACGCCCGAGATATCATCAACGCAATTGAAGGGCATAGTCGTAGGATCGCCTCCTCTTTGTTCGAATCGAATAAGGGTCGAATCCATCAAAGATCGACTCCAACGAGTTCGACTCGGTCTGCTTCGAGTCCATTTGGACACAAGTTGGTACCAGAGCCATCTTATTCGAAACCATCAGACGGCTAAGCTTCGTGTCCACCACCCAAGGCAGCATGTTCGGATCGATAGAAGTTTCCTTTGATTGCTTCGAATCCACTAGGAGGACTTTGGTTTCGACTCCATCGAACGGGGGCCTAGTTCGAATCCATTAGGCCGTCACTTCCTTCGAATCCACAGAGCTACAGATACATCGAATCCATACAGTTTGAGACGACCTCGAATCGATCGACTTTAACACACCTAGGTCGATTCGAAGAAGCCTTTGTTTGATCGATTCGAAGAAGCCTTTGTTCGTTCGATTCGAAGAAGCCTTTGTTCGTTCGATTCGAAGGTGAATATCTTCGAAACCACTATCACGAATCCACCTGGTCAAAGCAGCGAAAAGCATGGAGTCGACCCAGTCAAACCGGAGTACAAAACGGATCAAGGCGAAAGACACGCGCCATGTCGCAGCAAGCATCGAGTCGACCGAATCGATTCGAATTGAGATCGATTCGAAGTACCCCTGTTCTCCAGAAATGCAACATTGAATCGATCATATCTCGAGTTCTACAAGTCCAAATGCCATGAAACTTTCACAGAAGCTTAAACACGTGATGAAGAATGCTCACACCAAATTTCAGCTCGATTGGATGATTTCTTGATCGATTCGAACCAAGGGTCGAATCGATCCCAAAGTGGGCCCGGACCTCCAGATTTCGGCCATGTGGGCCCCTTGACGTACCAGAACTGGTCTCCCCTCATTTTAGGCGAAATATCAGCCTCCTACACCTATAAATAGAGCCCCTGGTCATTCAGAAAAGAGGTCGGAGAATTCTAAGTACTGAAGAGCGCCCAGATTCTGCTAGATCTACTCCAGAACACCGCCGCTGCTTTAGATTGAGACTTAACTTAGAAATTCAGTTGTATTACATTATAAACTACTGTAACCTTCAAGTATCGAGCAATAAAATCATCAACCTTCATAGTGGACGTAGGCAAAACGCCGAACCACTCTAAATCGCTTGTCTTTGCAATTTACTTTCTGTTATTTGGAGTTTTTGTTAGATAATCCACAGTTTTAATTTTCATTCTTCACTTTTATCTCTTCAAAAACTTTCGAAGAGTGTGGTGCCCATTTTTGGTACAAACATACATAGGTTTGCTTCTATCAGTAAATCGAATTAAGGATTGTGATTGTTCTATGCTAATAGAAAAAATTCAGGAAAGAATGGAAATATGGTCTAGTAAATTACTTTCTATAGCAGGGAGAGTGGAGCTTATTAAAACTATAATATATGCTATTATTTTATATTGGCTTCAAACATATCATATATCAATAGCATCTATTAAAAAATCGAAAAATAAATGTGCTGAATTTCTTTGGAGAGGAGGTTATCATAAGATAAGTTGGGATAAAATTTGCAGGCCAAAAAAGGAAGGTAGCATTGGCATTAGAAACATGAATGACCATAGTTTTACTTGTCATTTAAAACTATTTTGGAGGTTTATTAGTGTTGATTCTATGTTGGCCAAATGGATGAAGTGTAAATATCTCAAAAAAGGTAATTTTTGGAGTATCATGTCTAAGAATAATCAATCCAATGCTTGAAAAAAATTCTAAATTGCGCGGATATTGGTAAATTACTATTGGGAAGGAATTTTAGACATGATAATGAAACAAGTTTATGGTTTGATCCCTGGTTTCAACATGAATCATTCACCAATAGAGTGAGATAATACAATCTAGTTATATGTGGAGGATCAGATGCAACAGTTTCAATGGTTATCAATGATAATCAATGACAGCCTCAATTACATCCAATCACAAATCCTCACAAGCATAATATATGGAAATTTCCTATAGATATTAATGTAGATACTAATTATTGGAACTGGTTAGCTAGCAACAAAGGGAAATTTTCTTTTAGAAAAGCTTGGGAGACATTTAAAAATGAACAGCTACTGTAGAATGATATGAATGCATTTGGAATAAAGTAAATAACCATAAAATGACATTTTGTACATATTTTGCTATAAATAACAGATTGCCAACTAGGGATAGAATTAGAAAATGAGAAAGTAGTGATAATTTACTTTATCCTTTATGTAATTTAGATTCTGAATGTCCTAATCACTTGTTTTTCGAGTGCAGTTATGCATACTACATATGGAATCATATTCAAACCATTTTGGGAATTAAGGACAATGGCTGCATGGATCCCAAGCAAGCTATTCAACAAATTATTAACAATTTCAGCTCAAAATCACTTGAGAGGGATCTGGCTCATATAATGCTAACTACCGAAGTTTATTGTATATATGGAATGAAAGAAATAATCGTACTCATATCAAAGCTAGTCTAACAAAGGAACAATGATGGCTACTTATTATAACCGACAACAAAGTTATCTTCAAAAGTCAAGGAAAAGGGTTAAAGATCAAATCAGATTTGCTTACTTATCTGAATATTGGACAAGAGAAGCAGGTAGCAAGCATATTGAAAATTATTTATACCACCCGAAAGATAATCAGGCTGAACAAGTTCATTAGAACAAGCATGGCACAGAGCTAACGACGAACTCCAGTAAACCGCATAATATATCTGGGTCTAAAGCTTTTAGCAGATTTGAAGATTGTCACGAGTCGAATAATTATCAAGCTTCTGAACATGGTAGGAAACTAACAGATCTGAGTCGTGATGATTTCAGATCTGATAATTACACTACTTTTTTGAGGGGTCATTGTACGAATGCAAAAATTGAGGGAATGAGGAGTAAATTTAATAAATGCCTTTCTTACTGGGAGGGGGGAGAAGCAAGTGGTACAAAGTAGAGTGGTGAAAGTTTGCGGAAGCAGAAAATTTCTTCTACCGTGAATATTTTTTCGAGCATGTTTGAGAAGTTTGTTGTAAATGAAGTGCGGCATTGGTTTGTGACCCTAAGTTATTAGGGTTTGAGTCTTTTTTTATCATGTGTGATGTTGTTTTATTTGCCCGATTATATTGTGGGCCTTTAGCGTTATTGTTTTTACCTTCCTTAAAAAAATTATTGCTCTATCACCCTTAAATCAGATATTATGAGAATAATAGGTTTAAATATAATAATAAGAAAATGTTACTAACTCTTGTGTAAATATAATTGCAACCGAGGGAGAGGGATCTATGATAGATGCAATTATAAAATAGGGTGTAGAATACTATTATTTATGAGAATGTGAAACAGACCTCGTGAATTTAATACAATTATAAATGGGAAAAGTGATTAATAAAGGAAATGATGATGCTGGACATCTTGGATGTGCTAGACATAAGGAACAAGTAGAATTAGTTGACGAGCTTATGGTCAGTCTTTAAGGGTGACTTTACTGCCCAAAGGTCACCAATCAGTAATCTGTAGAACGACCTGAATCATTGATTCAACACTACGGGATTAAGGGAGGATGCTTTCCTAAGTATTACTATTTCAAGAACATTTTTCTTATATTCTGGATGAATGATAGAAAGTAGAATGAATAATTTAAGAGAACTTTTGACATATTGAAAGAACAAAAATTAGGTTCTTGTATAATCCACATTAATATATAGTCAATTGAACATTGTATTGGGGTTTTGCACATCAAGTCCTTATTTCTAATGTTGTTATAAGAAAAATCCATGTAGCAATGAATATGTAAATTGGATCCATATTTTTTAAATTAGATAGCGCAGATTAGGTTGTAGTTTCTAGACAAAATGTGCAAGTTAACCTACGCTTTTCAAAAAGTTTTCAAAAACTGAAAAATCAAATTTCTTTATTCGTCAATAATAATTTTTGTTATTTTAGTATAATTTTATTAAATAACTATATTTTTTCACTATTATCAAATTTTATAGAATTTTATATATTTTTTCCCAAAAACTTAAAGTT
Source organism: Allium fistulosum (assembly GCA_030737815.1). Classification (NCBI taxonomy): domain Eukaryota; kingdom Viridiplantae; phylum Streptophyta; class Magnoliopsida; order Asparagales; family Amaryllidaceae; genus Allium; species Allium fistulosum. The sequence goes on along the minus strand of CM060904.1, from coordinate 280,807,772 downwards.
CCCATGCATTTTCTTTCAAAAAAGTGCAAGTTACCTTGCGTTTCTATTGTTCAAAAATAGGGAAATAGTGTATATATTTATTTCTACAAGGACCTACAGCTGTTATCTTGTAATATATATATATATATATATATATATATCTTTGTGCACGCGCGCGCGCGTGTAGGGGGGAGATCAAGTGCATTGGACAACCCAATGCACCCGATCCAATTGTTGCAATAAGTTTTTAACTTATGTTATCATGAATAAATAAATTGTTTGCATTAAATTATATTAAATATTAGTCTGATATCATGTAATGTATATAATAAACTTGTCAGGGGATGCAAACATTCAATAACCAACTTTTTATAAATATTATCACACACACATATGTGTGTGTAAGTTATATACATATGTGGTTTTTTAGGTTTATAACCACATAATGTATATAGATATATACATCTTACATGCAATATGTGTTATACACGTGCAATTCATATAAAACATATTTAAATTTACGCTAACCACATTTGGCCATTATACAATGTTGGACTAGATTTAAATACACACACATGTATTATTCTAATTATATCACTCATTTACTGGGCTTGGCCTATAATTATTTTATAAAATTTATTATATACATTAATATGGGTTCGACCTAGAATTTTTTATTCATTAGTATATATAAATATGTTTAAATTCAAATTTTAAATTAAGATATAATTTAATTATTTTAAAATGAATTCCATTATATAAATTTCATTTTTTAAAAATTTATATGTATATATATAAATATGCATTTTAATTTTAAATTCAAATTTTAAAGTAATACTTTATTCAAATAATAAAAAAATTAATTATTAATACACACATATACATACAATATATATGCGTGTGCGTGTGTAATAATGTCCAAAAACCTTTATTAACGTCGAACGGGTTGTGTGTGTCTGTGTTAAGGATTAATAAATTGAGAAGTAAAAATTTTTAAGTGTAAAGACCTGGAATTTTACTACTTTGATTTGCGAATATTTAATTAATTTAAAACATTGAAATAATACGTTTTATAATTAAAATAAAACTCTTTTAAATAGTAAATAATAATGGTAAAATAGTTTTCAAAACTACTTGCACAAATATTTAGTTCAAAAAAAAATAAAAAATGTGACCGAAATCCGTTTTTCGAATTTTCGACTTTTCGTCGGTTAAAAGTTATCGGAAATGTTAAAAACCCTGGTGTAAATATATATTCACATACATGTATAATTAAGTTAGCATATGTTAGTATATAGGTATATATATGCTTAAGTTTAAATGAGTTTAATTTTCAAATGTAAAGAAATATAATTAAAAAAGCTGTTTAAACATGACATGACATTAGGAGGAAACATATCTAAACACAAAGTACACATGCATTTAATTTATGTTGGATGATCAAAAAGGGTTAGAAACATGAATTTTCGAAATAAAGATAGGGGAACATGGCAAGATGATGTGGCAAGCATGTACTTAGGGGCATTCTAGGAATTTGGTTAATCCACTTTAAATAAAACTAATTCCTAATTCCTTTTCTCTTATTATTTCATTTCATTTTCATTTTCCAAAAACTTCATTCTTTTTCCTTAGCTTCATGAAAGGTTTGATGGTTTTCACTTCATAATTCTAAAGTTTAAAAACCTGAACTTTACTACGTACAATTCATGAAAACTTGTTTAAAACACCTCCCCCCACTTCTACAACTCCACTTCTTTAAAAAATCCCCACCACCCTCAAACCAACCTATAGCCGAACAATATAAGCTCCAGGCCGAACCCTGCCTTGTTCTTAAGGCCACCAAAATCTTGTTTTTCCATAATAAAAAGGTAGGAGCAAGGTCGCACTAAAAGTTAGTAAGAGTATGAAGAGTTTTGGATAATATATGGTTAGAAAACTACCTCCTTTAATTAAAGTTTCTAACTTTAATTTTTGATGTATACATTGTTTTTAAATATCATTTATTAATGGATTGGCTATGATGTTGATGTATATGTGCATATGTATGCTTGGTTGTGAATATTGATTAGACTTATAAATAAAAGCGAAAGTTAGTAATGCGTACAAGTTATAATCTTTGCTTGGTTATGGTAGTTATGTCATGTACATATGTTATGATAATTTTGTGCTATACTATGAGTTGTATGCTAAAGAAATTGGCATCTAAGTTGCTTATTTGCAACACTGAAATCCTTAGTATAAACTTGCGTCTTTACATACTTTACTTCTTAGAAAAAGTTTATAAAAGTTTAAACCTTATTTTTAGTTTCCAGAACCTTATCCAAAGTTTATAAAAGTTTAAACCTTACTTTTAGTTTCCAGAACCTTATCCAAAGTTTATAAAAGTAAGTTAACATAAAAAGCAAGAGTTATGTGAATAATTAATAATAAAAAACAAGTCTTGAAATTTAGGGTCGTATAGCTATAGTCGCTATAAACGTAGTTCGTAAAACGAACTCTTTAAAAAAAATGTTTTCACCTTAAGTATATTTTGGAAAGTGTTTTGAAACATATTATTATGTACTTAAGAACAAATATTATTCATTTATTTAATGATTATTTAATTTACTAATTTAAATAAGGTAATAAGTAATTAATCATTAGTTAACAGGGTAATTCGTACTTAAGTAATAACCAAGTAAGTTAATTTTAATTAGTTAAATAATTAAAAGGATTATTTATTATTTTAATTAATTAATTATTATTTTAATTAATTATTAAAGGTTAATTATGTATTTATTTATAAAGGGGTTTAATTATCAATTAACTACTAATCAAGTTAAGATTTAATTAAAACTTAATTATAATTTAACTATTTTAAATAAAGGTTAAATTTAGTATTTAAGTTTTAATTAAGGATTAATTAATTAATTAATTGAGATTAATTAATATTTAAAGGTTTAAATTATTAATTAATAATTAATTAAAAATTAGTTATGGTCTAATTATTTATTTAAAGGTTAACTATTATTAAATTATATATTTAAGGATAATTATTATTTAATTATTTATGTAATAATTAATCATCAATTGATTATTGTTTAATAATTATTATTAAAATCAAGAGAATAAAATGTTGCTTAATTTTCAAATAAAGGTTTAAAAGTTTTAACTACTGTATTCCTAAAGATCGGTTTTGTTCTTAAAGCATTTCTTTTTTAAAAGACGTTTTTAATCCAAAGGATTTCTTGTCGACCATCCTTAAATAACCCCAATTGAATATGGAATCCAATAACACCTGTTTAGTAGAAATAAACACCGTACTGCTAATTAAATTGAATTTGACATTTTTTTTGGTAAAATAAATCACAATTCTACCATAATTCACGGAGTAGATCATATTGATTTCTCTTAAGCAGAAAATAAAACCCAGTTCTGTTTTTTTTGGTAACTTGGACATATACCTATATGTTGATTGATATTTGTTGGCTGATTCCTTTTACATATCTGCTTGTTATGTAAATACCTATGTTATAACTTGAAAAAGTTAAACTCAATAAGTGAGATCCATTGTGGTCACTAAGCCTTTTTCCGATTACCGGTGAAGTCAATTTTACTTGTAATAATGGTTCCAAGTTAAGTATTATTTTATAAAGCTGTTTTGAAGTAATTAAATACTTTTTGAATGTTTGTTTGAAATCATTACTTTGTTAATATGTTTTAAAGATAATTAAATGAAAAAGGTTTAAATAATAACTTGTTTATTTAAAGAAATTTTAAATAATTGATTCTATCAAAGGAACTTTATTGATTAAAGTTTATTAGAGAAGTTTTGTTTTAAATAAGGAAAGTTATATAAATGATTTTGGATATTTATAAAAGAGTTTTACAAATGATTTTGGATATTTGTAAAAGAATTTTATAAATGATTTTGATATTTATAAAAGAGTTTTATAAATAAATTTGGAGATTTATAAAGAGTTTTATAAATAAATTTGGAAAAGATTTATTAAAAGGATTTATTGAAGAAATTTATAAAAAGAATTTGAGATTTGGATATTCCTTAACCGACCCACTTAATTATGGCAGTGTGGAACTTTCGTTCCATGCTTAATACCGAAGGAATAGTGTTTGAGGTTTTTATTATCTCTAATTTAAATAACATTTGTTTGATCCTTTTAATATGATTTTGAAATAAGAAATCTTTCACAAATATTTTGTAGATATACTAATGTTAGTGAGATAAGTATATGAATGTTTTGATAAACGTTCTAAAAAAGGATTTAATAAATGCAGATTTGTTTATGAGACTTAGTGGTTGTTTGTTTGTGTATTTGATAGTTAAATAACCGACTATCAAATATTGGCTAGTTTTGAATTAGGAAGTATGATTGTACATGCGAGTTTCCCGATAAGGACTCGAATGCTTGTTGTATACTTCCAAAAGAACCGGGAATGAGTCAAATAGAAATTATCATTGTTGGTTTGGAGAGACCGGGATTATGATGACCGCCCCATACCATCCGCACATCAATGACCAAAAAGAGTGTTGTATCCATGCCAGACCGATATGGAACGATCATCAAGGTTGGAATTTAAAGCAGAAAACCCGTTGAATATCTCACAACGCATGGATATAATATAATATCGAAAATATACAACATAATATAGTGAGCAATAAAAAATTAAAATAACATCTCCACTAAATCATGAGTTATGGTACAAATGTCATACTATCTCAGTACAACATTTGCTCACTACATCCCTTAGAGTACGTAGAAACATACAGTGGAAACTACAAATATAGAGTAATATGCCATAGCTTCTCTAAGCTCATCTTCGTACAACCGCTGCGACTCCACACCTGTCATCCAGTCTACTCATTTAAGAGTACCCAAGATGATAAGAGGAAACATAAAACCTTAATTTAGACAATAGTCTGGTGTGAGTGGTAAATGACTATCAAAAGCTGTACTTGAAAATATGTGCTAGACAGGTATAAAAACCCACACCTGAGTTGTCCCTGCAATCAAAGAGTTAGCACATAATAATAAGATATAATATGCTACTAAAATAAACGACAACATGATACTGTAACAGAACAAGATAGAAGAATCTAAGCAGCCTCCTCTATTGGCCCTATTCCCAATCCCTTCTCCAACATTCCTATAGATGATAGCCTACCCAAGAGAAATAAAAAACATAGAAACCATAGAAACCATATCATCCATCAACCAAAACCTAGGTATCATCTTCTAAAGCCTTTAATATATGATAACTCGTATGGCCCGTCCTCGCTTGCTGGAGACTAATGGAAATCCCTATTCTCGATTGTGTTCCCCCATACTTTCAAGTCCGAAACCCCGCATGGTTGTCTCCTATAGTACCTCCATACCATCTGCCACTAGATCCTCTCGGAGCAGTCCAGGATACACGACTAGCGCTACTAGCCCTCGGGTACCCCTACATATAGTACCTCTGCTTGAACACAACCAGAACACTCCATGTTATCAATGATTCCTTAGCACTCCCAAATCTTCAGAGATTTCACAACTCCAATCCATTTTCGGGCACGAGTCCTACCACTCAACCCAGTCCATTATACCACAGCCTCATTCCATCCCAAGCTGTCTATCAACTCCTTCGATCCTACTCCTTATCCGAGCTCCCAACCGAAGATCCAAAAACTTCATCATGTTATAACTTCCAAACCATAGAAGCCATCAGCAAGCCACAACTTCTAGCATGATCTACTACAACCCCACAGTCTCCACCCCGGATCGCATCACCATTAGAACCAACAATTTGGATCGGTGCTGATCCAAAACCTCAACCATTTCTAGCTCCGTTTCTCTGGCAACCTCTAGTGCACTTCCCTTTGATGCCTTAAACCCCGATCCATCTTTCTTAGCCTTTATGTCTTCTCTTCCATGCATCATGGTTCAATCCATTAAAGACGATCCATCAAATCTTCAATACTTAGCCTATCCTCTGATCCTACTTCATAGAGCAACTCTAAAATCCATGCTCATTTTCCCATGTGGATCTCACTTCAATTGACATGCTAATTTTTGGATCAGTGTCGATCCAAATACTTAGCTCCAATTATCGTGAAATTTTCAAGGTGTCTTCCTACCGTGCTCCAGAGTCTATCCTCTAAGTTTCGTGCGATTTCGACGAACTTTGCTCTAGATATGCTCCAATCACCAATCTAAGTCCTAAAACATGCACAACACTAGCAAACGAATCAAGCATAGCATGCAATTCAAACATAACAGCAAATCATCCAATTACATCCAATATGAACATACAAATCATCCGATTCGATCTACCATCACAATTCTAGCATAGATCTAATCTAACACATAGAATTTCATAGCCAAATATACACAAATGACACTAGCCAATGATCTAGTCCTATCATATGTTTAATTAGGTTAATCTAGGGTTTCTAAATCTGAAATTACCTAAGTCTAATCAATTTAATTTGATAATTCTAACCTATAATCACCTAACTACAAAATATAATCCATCATAGACTAGTGAGAGATCTTAACCATTCAACAAATCTACCAAACCTATGAAATATGATAAGGATTCGATCTGGACAGCGAGAACTAGGATGAAGATGCAACCACGGTGATGAGATCAAGCTCCCAGTTGAAGATCTTGCCTTTAATTTTCAATTAGAGACAATTTGAGATGAAATCTAATGTGATGAATGGAGAATTAGAGAGGATTTAAGGTTTGAGGCTGATTTGAAATGAGAAATAGACTTTCAAATGGTCTCTCTCGCCTCATATTTATAGCCAAACCTGATTAGACTAATGGGCTTGCTAATTCGGTCTATTAGTCCCCTTCTAATTCTGGTCAGTAGATTTTAAAACTTAAAACTGCTATAACTTCCTAACCATTTATCCTATATGATCACTCTATGGAATGGGAATCCACCATCTCGAAGCAATGAAATAAGCTAAAGCATCTAATTCGGCTTCTATCAAAAGTTATAGCCAAAATAAGATCTCCAAAGGAAAAATGGTCACATAGAAATTCGGGAAAAATCATGCATGTGTAAAACATCCCTAAAAACCATATCCCAAAATATTAGAATCATATAACCATAAATGAATTAAATAAAATTATTTTACGATCCACCGATACTCAAAATATGGGTCGTTACATTCCCTCCCTTTAGGAATTTCTCTCCCGAAATACCTAAACAAACACAAGCAACCAAGGTTATCTCGCATGCCTAACAGTCACTGGCAAACACTTAACAATCCAACTAAATAGTTAAATCAATAATAGCAAACAAAACCTATCCTAGCATGTGAAATTCTAATAGTATAAGATACAATGGTGCAAGTGGATACGACATATGGGTCTTACAACTTGAAGAGTTTTGGATAGGCCATCCTCATACTCTCTTCAATCTCCCATGTACAATTGCTATCATACTTACTCCATTGCACCTTAACTAACTACCTTCCTCCTAAGTTATTTCGTCCCATTCCTAATGATACAAAGCAGCTTATGAGATCTTGAAACTTCTGGCTCAACCTCTATTTCTTCCAACTGATCCCATGCTATTACGATACCTGAGTCATGCACAAATTTCCATAGATAGGAGATATAAAAAACATTGTGCACAGCCGCCATCTTCGGAGGTAGGTCCACTCTATAAGCCAACTTCCCAGTTCCCTCAATAATTAGAAATGGTTAAAAAAATCCGGGTGCTAAATTTCCCTTCATACTAAACCAAATAACATTCTTTAAAGGAGAAATCTTAATAAATACCATGTCTCCAACCGAGAATTCTAAATCTCTCCTTCTCTTATCTACATAACTCTTCTAGCGGTCTTGAGAAGTTCTCATTCATTGCCGAATAATCTCTATCTTCTCTGACGTCTCTCTAATCATTTCAAGCCCAAGTATCAATTTCTCACCTGCTTCCCACCAACATGAAGGTGAATTACAAGGCATCCATACAATGCTTCATATGGTGTCATGCCAATACTTGACTGATAACTGTTGTTATATGCAAACTCTAGAAAATGCAAATGATCTTTCCAAGATCCTCCAAAATCTATAATACAGGCTTGAAGAAGATCTTCCAAAATCCGATTCACTCTCTCGGTCTGGCCATCCGTCTGTGGGTGATAATAAGCTGCGATCAAGTGCAGCTAGGTTCCCAAAATCTCTTATAAGCTCTTCCAAAATCCACTAGTAAACAACGGGTCTCTATTGCTTACAATACTCTTCAATAGACCATGGAATTGAACAATCCACTTAACATACAATTTTGCCAACCTGCATGCCATTCTGGTAGACTTGACAGGTATGAATTTTGCACTCTTGGTCAGTCGATCTACCACTACCCATCATATCCTACTCTAGTCCATGGCAATCCATCTATTAAATCCATAAATATCTATTCCCATTTCATTCGGGAATATCTAACGGTTGTAGAAATCCACTAGGCTTCTTCTGCACTGCCTTCACTAACTGGGTATTCATATACTTGGAGATGAATTTTCCAACATCCTTCTTCATACCTTCCCAATAGTAAGCCCTCTTCATGTTTTTATACATCTTGTTACCACCAGGATGAATGGTCAATCCAAAATGATGGCATTCCCTTAGTACCATATCTCATAATCCATCAACATCTGGAATAACCAGTTTCTTATCCTACGAAGCCAACCATCTTGGTCAATCTCGTACTGCCTCAAATCTTCAGATTCCACTCCCATCTCAATCTTTGCCATGATCTCTACTAACTTAGCATCTTGCTTATGACTAGTACCAATCCTTTCCATGAGAATTATTTTGATCGATAGACTTGCCAACATCTCAAGCTCGAGCTCACAATGTGGCCTGAAATCAAATCTAGCTATATACTCCATATGCTTCCATGCAAAAACGTAGTTCATAATCCAGCATGTCTTCTGCTTAGTACATCTGCCGCTGCATTACATTTCCCTGAAGTGTAGGAAATATCAAAGTCATAAGAGTCCAAAAACTCTAACTACTGTTGATGTCGAAGATTAAGATCCTTATGAGAGAAAAGATAATTCAAGGATTTATGGTCCATGAATAGCTCAAATCTTTCTTCCAACAAATAGTCCCTCCACATCTTCAAAGAAAACACAATAGCCGCCAACTCCAAGTCATGGGTTGGATAATTCCTTTCATGCGATTTCAATTTTCGACTAGAATAAGTTACAACTCTCCCGTTCTGCATCAACATAGCTCAAAGACCAGTACCTCAAGCATCCGTGTATACTGTCATCTCTTCATTCCCACCTGGAATAACCAATACAAGTACACTTGTCAATCCCTCCTTCAAAACCGCAAATGCATGCTCACATCTAGCATCCCAAGTAAAAGTCTGATTCTTCTTGGTTAAGTTGGTTAACGGTGCTACAATCTTTGAAAAGTCCTTTATGAAATGCCTGTAATATCTGCCAATCCTAGGAAACTTCTCACATCCGCAGTATTCTTAGGCTGGTTCCAATCTTGGATCGCTGCTACCTTTGAAGGATCCACTGTTATTCCTTGTACTGACACGACATGACCCAAGAATCTCACTTCTTCCTTCCAGAAGTGACACTTAGAGAACTTAGCTCTCAACTTGTGCTTTCTCAAAATCTTAAGCACGATCCTCAAGTGCGTCTTTTGCTCTTCCTCAGTTCTAGAGTAAATCAGAATGTCATCCATGAACATAAGCATGAACTTGTTCAACTGATCTCTAAAGACTCTATTTATAAGATCCACAAAGTATGCCGGAGCATTGGTTAGCCCAGAAGGCATCACCAACCACTCGTGGAAACCCGGCGGTGTCCGAAATGTAGTAATAGGCACACTTTCTTTAGCCACTCTCAACTAGTGAAATCCCTTTTGCCAATCCATCTGAGAAAACACCTTTGCACCGTGTAGCTGATCAAACAAGTCATCAATCCGTGGAAACATATACTTATTCTTCTTCGTAACCTTGTTCAGCTCACGATAATCTACACATAACCTTAAAGAACCATCCGCCTTAGTCGCGAATACAATAGGTGTGCCCCATTCGGAGAGGATTCTCCAAATGAATCCTTTCTTCAGAAGATCATCCACTTGCACCTCTAACTCTTTTTGCTCTTTGGGTGCCATATGCTTTAAAGGCATCACTATGGGTCTGGCTCCATCCACTAAGTCGATCCAAAATTTGATCTCTCTATATGGTGGCTATCCCGTCACTTCCTCGAAGACATCAAGGTAATCTCTAGCGATAGGCGCAGATGATAATCCTTCTCGTGGAATCTTAAGCGAATATAGAAAGCTGACAATACCCTATCCTATGGTAAGCAGCATACACTATGGGGAAAACACATCAGATGACAGATATGCTCTATTGTCTGATCGCATATCTATCCACCGTTAAATCTCGTACTGTCTCATTGCAAAACAGACCACAGATATGCCCCCTCATTTGATATGCACTAACATAACAAAAAACCATATGTTGTTTGATGTTATAGTATCATTTCTAGAATTTTCTATTAGACAACATAAAAATATTGACTGATATGAATAATTGTTCACATAATGAAATAAATATTTGCAAAATGAAATAAATGAATCATAATTTTATTTAAACAAATATTTTATTTCAAATCAAATTCAAAAACAATATAACTTTCACTATCACTCTACTTACATTTTCAAATACAATACAACTTTCACTATCACTCTCATGTATATAACATCTCTCTACACTCTCATATATAACATTTTCTTTACTCACATTCACTCGAGTTTGCTTTTGATGTTGATCTTGATTTGCTTGCTCCAACTTATGTCCAACCATCTCCTATACCTCACAAATAACCAACGCAGTAAAATGGAAAAGGAAACAAACCTAAATTTCAAAAAAAATTGAATTTGAATTTGAATATTGCCTTTGTTTATGGGTTTGTTTTCTCTTCATGTTTTAGACAGGGACAAATATATATGTGCACGGATAACTTATGACATGCAAAGTGTATCACTATGAATATCACAAGTCCAGGTATAAAATAAATCTCATGGACTGTTGCAAAGGTCAGGCCTGAAGGCTCAACATAGTGCAAATGTGCACAAGGTCAAGCCCAAGCCTCCTCAGGCTCAACTCAGGTGCACATATATACAAGTACAAATTAGGTAGCAAAACAATCAAAAGTATCTCAACACTACCTTGAACCAGGCAGAAAAACAATCAAAACAAATCAGGCACATATACAAGTACAAGTACAAACCAGTCGCAAGGGATTCAACCAATAGTGTGCACACACATAGAAATCGAATTAGCAAACATTCACACATATATACATACATATGTATGTATGTATGTATATACATGAAAATGCACACTTGCACATCCAGGAAATGCAAACAAGACAACTAGGCAAGAATTCAAGATAGTGCACATAAACAAGCTCAGGCAAAACAACAACTGCAAATGCATATAAAATGGTTCAGAAACTCTAAATGGTTTGGAGCTGAATTCAACATAGTACACATAAACAAACTCAGGAAAACAACAAGTGCAAATGCATATAAAAATGTTTAGAAACTCAAAATTCTTCAGAACTGAATTCAAGATAGTGCACATAAACTAGCTCAGTCAAAACAACAAGTGCAAATGCACATAAAATGGTTCAAACACTCAAAATGGTTCAGAAATGGACTAGCAAAAGCAACATGGACTAGTGTAATATACAAGTTCAAGTATATACAAGTATATACAAAACTGGACAAGTATACAAGTTCAAGTACAATATGGACCAATGTAATATACAAGTTCAAATATATACAAATGTATACAGAACTGGACCAGCAAAACCAATAGAAACTCAAAATAGTTCAGAAACTCAAATTGGTTCAAGCTCAATTATATACAAGTGTATACAAGTATATACAAACAACTCACAAACCAATGACATGTATGGATGAACCAAGACAACATAACAAGAAACCAACAAAAGCAGCTGGACCAGCAAAAGCAAGATGGACCAGCAAAAGCAACAAAAAAAGCAACGTGGACCATCAAAGTGCACAAACAAGGCATCACTAGTGTGCACGGCCTTGTCAAGGCAGTGCATTGGCTTATCACAAATTAAAACAAGCAAGTGCCATAAATTAAAACAAGGTAGTGCCACAGACATTCACACATACATACATACACGTGTGTGTATGTATATACATGGAAGTTCAAACCATCGAGAATACAACAAGTACAAGGCAGGGGCAAGTGTACACATGAACTTAAGTGTACACTAACTCGGACATAAACTCAAGCGTACACATGAACTCAGACATGGTAATGCAAGTGGAACTCAAGTGTACATATGAACTATCAAATGAAGTACATATATGTACATATATGCATATATATACACATATATCTCAAAATAGTATAAACATGTGGCAGGCCAAGAGAAAAGATTGATTTTTTCAAAGTCAAATATACAAACGAATAACCATGCACACTAATATACATATATACACATATGTTTATACATGTATATATGTACATAGTGAGTAGAAAGGCAACTCAACAACATGGTTCAGAAATTTAAAATGGTTCAGAACTGAATTAGTTCAAGCTCAAGTATATACAAGTGTATACAAGTATATATAAAAAACTCACAAACTAACATGTATGGATGAACCAAGACAACATAACAAGAAACCACCAAATGCAACAACAAAAGCAACATGGACCAGCAAAAGCAACAACAAAAGAAACATGGACCATCATAGCAAAAGAAAAATGGACCATCAAAGTGCACAAACAAGGCATCACTAGTGTGCACTGCCTTGTCAAGGCAGTGCACTGGCTTGTCACAAATTAAAATAAGCAAGTGCCATAAATTAAAACAGCAAATGCCACAAATTGAACAAGGCAATGCCACAAATTAAAACAGGGAAGTGCCATAAATCATACTAAAATGAATAAGAAAATTAAAACAACATAGAAATCCATAGCTGAAGTAAAGATCAATACACATGTCAATGACCAAAGTGCAGTCCAGGTTCAAAATTTCGAAGCATATATATGAAGAACAAGTCAGTAAAGCATAAGAACCATTTCAAATCAAAATCTCAAAATGAAAATACAGGAAATCAAATCCTATATAAGCACCCATATCATCATCGACATAATTGTAGATCGAGTTCCAACAAAATCAAAAGACAATAAAAAAATCACATACCAATCAGTAGCAATCGAGTTCGATTAGGAACCCTAATTCTAGAGGACGCGAGAGAACCCAAATTGAGAGTGAGAGAGTATCAATTTGCACAAAGATGAGAAGAAGAGAAGGATACGACTTCAATTTCATAAAATCCTAAGTTGAAGAAGAGAAGGAGATGGGCATTTGCATTGTATCGAGATATGTACTGAGCAAAAATAAAAAAGGGGGAACGAAAATATAAAGAGGGAAACAAAAATAAAAAAGCGGCCACGATATAATTGAGAGGGAAAAGATAGAGTCAAAACTAAAAAATTTGATAGCTTAAATTAGACGACAGATAAAATATTGTCTAAATGACAAGCGTTTTCATAATGGTTTCACGGGCTATTCAGACAACAATTAAAATATTTTAAAGGCACTTCAGACAACATATGATTTTTTATGTGTTGTGTGAAAAAGTGGGATAACAGAAAATCTACCTTATGTTGTATGATCATTGTTATCTGATTCACTTTATGGCATAGTGGTATCATTACCGTTTGCCCTTCCACATTTCTAATTGTCATCTCTAGCTTCTCGCAATCCATAAAAGCCGCATACCCTTAAGCCAGTCTATTCCCAAAATAATCCCGAACCTAGCAAAATTAAGAACAAAGAAATCACAAGCAAAAGAACATCCATGAATCAATAACACTAAGCCATGACAAATCATACAAAGACTAGTAGATCCTCCAACAGGGTTCGTCGCAATCAAAGGTCAGTGTACTATCTTGGGTTCCAAATCTAGTCTGCATACTAAATCACCGCAGATGAAAGAATGCAATGCTCCAATATCAAAAAGAACTCTAACAGAAATATCTCTGATAGAAAGCATACCTTGCAACCATGACTCATTTCTCCCTATCCTTATCTGTAGGAGCACAAGATGAAGTCGGGACTGCATCCAAAGCATATGCCTTCACAATCTGGTTATCTTTAGGCGGTACCGGACAATCCTTCTTAATATGCCTTAGCTTATCACAGTTATTACCAAGGCCCATTTTTCGGTACCCTTTAAGTTGACAATAAACCACATATGTCCAACTCAAATTGAACGAAAAAACAGAACATGAAGGGTAAAAAGAAAAATAAGACAGAACAGAATCTCACACGAATGGAATAATATATAATATTGAACAATATCTTTACAGCAGAAAACTTCTAAAATACATATATCAGAGTCTACCTAGATTCAGCTTGGACAACTATAAATTTCAATCCTTACAAATGCTAATAAAAATAAAAAACAGAATCGGATAATAGAATACGTCCATACATAGATGAATATCTCCAGCTCTCCTCTGAAAACTCCAACCGTCATCAACTAAACCTGAAACTACTCGGATCTGACCCGAGTATTGAAAATACCTAGATCAGGCTTGATAAACCAGTGTGAGAAGACTCAATAATAAATGACAGTGTCATATATCAGCCTTTGAATAAAATCCTTTGAAAAGAAAGAGTATCTCATAAGACCATGCCCACACATAAACACAGAGGGATTTTTACCTTATGATAACCAAATTGCTTTTATATATCAAAACCATTGATATTATTTCTAATGACATTTCTTTGAAAATATTTGCAAATAAACTTATTAATCTTAACTGAAATTGTTACCATTATTAAATTCCAACATACTAGGAAAACCGTAAGTTCTTATTAGGGAGTTGATTTCCATACAAATGACCAGGTGAAGGGACTACCTTTCGATGGGTACACCTCTAGATAGATGTCCCGAGGACCACATAACATCTGCTCCCCAACCAACACAAGACCGGCCTACCTCTGTAACTAGATAGTACCGAATATGTTGTCCCCCGGTTGTTACCGACCTTTATCCGAGCGCTCGATTTCCATACACCAAATTAATTTACGTCCCAAACGTCATAGCGGGAAGAAATATATCTATAAGGGAATGATCATATCCTAATGGGAATGACCCACTTAGCCTTGCTGTATCTACCATGTTTCGGTCATTTCCAGTTGATGAGGCTTGAGGTAACAATTACCTTTTCACATAGCATAAATTCCTCCCACTTTGAATGCCACATTGCCATTCCACATACACATGACCGATCTCTACAAATATATAACTTCCTGAGCTTGTATGTCTCGGGAAAGGGTGTTAAGCTAACAAAAGATGTCTTCTCCGCCACCGACTGATATACATTTTATAGAGATCACTCAATGTGATTAGATGCAAGGTCAGACACTCATCTATACAAGTTTGTTCTGGGACTGAACGAAACCGAAGGCACTTTCCTCGGCCCATTACTAGGCGAGAAGTCCTTGTGGCTCTAAGATTTTTCATAATAAAGAGATCACTGCTACAATAAGTAAATCGGGAGTTTATCCCCAATTAATCAACAAGTAGTCTTCGTTATTATTCGTCTTAATATCTCCGTCTTCAAACAGCTTCATTCTTCGAACATGTAAATTGGTTCGAAGTGGTTTTCGTATAGGAATCACCCAAATCCACCCCGATTCCTTCGAAATCCAATCATCGATAAAAAAGTGAATATGGGTATACATGATTTATTAAGCCTCTTTTCACTTTAATTATTTTTTATTAAATCTTTTTTAATCTCAGAGTAATTCTAAGTTCATTCACTTATTAATTGAGAAATTTTTTCCTATTTTCTTACTTATCATCGATCTAGAATTTCTTGACTTTTAAATGGGTCAAAACAATGTTATTTAAGACATCGTTTACTGTAAACCCTAAATCAATCTTAGAAAACATTATTGAGTAAATAGGATAATGGAAATCATTTTAATTTTACACATTATCAATTTCCGTATTCAACAAGTGCCATGGGCGGAATAACGGTAAGATCGCCTTTTCAATTCCACGAATAAGACGAGTTCCCTCTTCGAAATTTAATACCAAGTACAAGAAGATTATCTCTATGTAATCCAAGTTGTAGTTTATTCATTTTGGAGATTGCTTAAATGTTGGATAATGCTAATCTTCTTTTATTTTGGAAAAACTTAATATAATCTTTTTAGAGCATTCGGGCTTTCCTTTCGATCTGTTCCATCTCTCGCCTAAGAAGAGAAAATATAGGCCAGGTAAGTTCAGGGCACTGGTTGCTCCATTTCTAAACTTTGTTAAACGCCATGTTTTATCTTCCCAGATCTCACAGGCGGAACAAATGTACTAGTCGATTCCGCATACTAAATTATTAGCTTTTATTTTAGAATAGATTATAAAGATTCCAAATTATATTTTAAACGCTTAATTATCATTTTAAAAACATTCATAATTGATTCTAGAAAAATTCGTTAAGTTTAAACTTTCTTTTTAAAAAGTCATAGAAACAGCAACATAAAAGTGCCGTGGAAAGTGCTTTAAAAGCATATTTGATTCAAACAGCTTTTTAATATTTGAAAATTCATATTTTCCACGTCAAATATCTTCTAAACTATTTAAATAGATTTATCAAATTTATTCCATATTTTTCCCTAATTAAAAACGTCCATTTAAAAAGATTTCCCGTTATGGCCACTTAACTACACAAGCGCGATTTTTCTAGAAAATTAATTTGGACATAATTCAAAAGCTACAAGACGAAATCTTGAGTTTCTTTTTCTATTTGAAAATTATGGTTATAATAGACTGGACATTTCTTGTTTCGATGAAATTCGAGCTATACTTCACTCTATACACTCATTTGAATTTGTCAGCGCGAAATCGCTTACTACCATTGCGCGACGCTCCTAGTTTTAACTTGATTTACAATATTTGAAATGAATTCTCTAAATTGAATATAATTACTTATAAAAATATTACAAATCATTTCAAATTGATATTTTCAATTTTTAAAGTATTAAAAATAGATTTTCACTATTCCCATATTATAATATTATTATATTTCTATTATTTTAATATTAAATTTTAAAATCCAATTTCAATTCTAACTTCATATTAAACTTAATTAAAACTTAGATTCCAAATCTAATATCGATTCTAATTTAAACTTCAACCTTAATCTCAATTTCGATTTTTCAAAATCGATTTCGATTTCAATTTCAATTTTACTATTCATCTCAATTTTAATTTTAATTTCACTTTCCATTTCAAATCCAATTCAAATTTCGATTTCAATTTCAGTTACACTTCAATTCCAATAAGACTTTATTTTCAAAATCCAAATTTGATTTTTTTTCACTATTCACAAAGAGGCTTAATAATTCCAACATATACCATATTAACAAAACTGATCATACTTAACAAAGGGGTTACTTAATCAATAATGAGCATAATCACTTTCAATATTCATCATAAACATAACATCCATTCTCATAGCATAGTGATTATCAATAAGTAAGTATATTAGCATAACTATACTATTCATCCAACATATTCAAACAATCAATCAAACATCCATATTATCAAATGATGATTATCTAACATAACAATTAAATTTGATAATCAATGTAATTAAATAGCGATGAGAATTTCTCACTTAATTAACTATGGTTAATTACTAATCATTTCTCTTATCATTATCAAACCAAGTTATCAACCATTTCACAACCATAATATCAACCAAGTTATCATCCAATATCAACCAATATTCAACATATTAATTTCTATTTTAACATATATATTTTCACTTAAGTTTTATTCAAATAAACTAAGATTTGAGTACTCACGCTTAGTCTACTCCTCCAAACTTTTTTGTAGATTCCCGAATCGATTTTGGCAACACTTCCTTCTCTTTTCTCGCTCCGGGGCTCTTTGAACTTGCTCCTTTCTTGAATGTTGGGCTCGACCTAGCCTTGTTTGGGTGGAAGAGCTCGGCCTTGGCTTGTGGAGGTGGTGGCCGTGGGTTTAGAAGGTGGAGAGGAGGTGGTTTGCACTAGTTTTGAAGAGGAACACTTTAATTTTTTCTTCTAATATTTTTCCATTATTTCCCTAAGGCATGGAAGCCATTAAAAAGTTTGAGAAAAGAGAGAAGAAGATGGAAATTTATGTGAAAGAAAGTGAGAATGGAGATAGGTATTTATAGGGAAAAGTTTGGAATATAATAATGTTTTGTAAAATGACCAAAATACCCTTACTTTCCCTTTAAGAAACCAACTCTTACCATCATCATTTCAAATCATACTTTATGTCACTTTCACTTAAAGAGTAAGAAAAGTAAAGTAATAATTATGTTTGGTTTGATTTGACATGTTTTGGAATTTTGTGCTTACTTTTTCTTAATGAAATTCTAGAATTTTCTAAGTATGTTTAGTAGAAGTAAACTTGATTTGTGAATTAATTAATACTTATACTATTTGAATATATGTTCCTATATAAGAAAATAAAGGTGTGACAACGTTGTGACAACTTTTAATCGATAAAACGTTGATTTTCGACAAAATGTTTTACATTCACATTTTGACGTTTTAGTGATTTTGAAGGATGGATCGGTAGTGAATTTGCCTCATGGATCGAGGTGATCCAGCCCTATGGATTGGTGGTTATCAACCCTATAGATCGGCGGTGATGGATTCGTGGTGATCCAGTCCTAGGATCGGTGGTGACCTAGCCCTATTAATCGGGGGTGAAGGATCGGTGGTGATGCAGCCCTATGGATATGTAAGATGGTTCAGTTAGATGAATCGCTAGGATAGATCGAGGTTGATCCATTAGAACAAACAAGGGTGAAAGTAGATGATCCATCCATAACTCCTTATTTTTAAGTTGGATTCTCCAGAGACTTGAACCATTCAACTTGTATCATCTTATAGAATACCTCTGAACTCTCGGGTACTTCATTCAATGATCGTCATTGGTACTTGTCCAAGATTGCATACTTGTCAAATAAGAACGGACGAGGGAGAGATGATGATCCATCCATAACTTCTTCATAAAAAGTCAGATTCGTCGTGATTTAAACCATTCATATTATATCGTTGTATAAAACACATTGACATACTCCATTGTCTTATCTTATGAATATCTAATGGGCTTCTCAAAGGTGGGTCTAACTAAGAAAAACGGATAATCCATCGTCAAACTGCGATATCTTGATCACAGTAACTTGGATTTGGAAAACGGTTTGACCAACATCCATCATTTTCCATTGCAAAAACGATATGCCATCACAAACAATATATTGAATCAAGAAATTTCATTACAAACAAAACATCATCTTTATAACATCAAATCACATGCTTTAAATACATTGTGGTGGTTTGGAAATATATATAGTTTGTGTTAGAATTCTCAAAAATAGTGAATGAGATATATCCCACATCACCAAAAATAAGTCCATTTTCTTGTTTATATAGTGTACTCTCAATCCCTATATTGGCCCTTAGGTTCAGGTAATTTTATGCGAGGGGGAGGACCTATATGGCCATGGACTAACACACGCGCGCGCGCCACCGCCCGCCCATCCGACCGACCGAATCGGGCCGGGTCGGGTGCAGGTCCAATAAGATTGGGCTGTGTCATATATTTTTGCTACCTAAAAAATGGACTGATTTTAAAACAGAAGTGTGTTTAAATAGATACGGATTTTCCAACGGTTGTGACAATTGCAAACTGATGAAGAGACGCGATTTTTTTTCCAGATGACCGTTACAACGAACAGCAACAGTTCTGAACCGTTGCAAATGAACAGACACGGCTGTTGCAAACAGCAACAGTTTTTGGCATTGCAAATGAAAGGAAGTGCCTGTTCTGAATAGTAACACTTTTTGGCATTGCAAATGAAGGGATGCTACTTTTCTCAACGGGTGTAGCCATTGATAATTCGGCTATAAATAAGGAGGAAACCTGATCACTTTACCACTTACTTTTAAAAAAAACCAATTTATCTCTCTTTATCTTCGTTTCTTAAAATTATAATCAGTCCTATCACACAGAAGACCATACGAATCACGATCTCGAGCAGCTTACATTTGTTGTATCTCGGGAGACTTTGAATAAAGTCTTAAGGAAATTGTTACGACAAGCCTCAGACGAAATTTTCTTCTTCAACCGGTTAGATTTCTAGTTGATTTATATATATATATATATATATCATTTTTGTTTCTACGTTGTACTATTTCTTTAAATAGTATAACGTTTGATTTATCGCTATAGTTATTATTACTATAGTTGTTAGTTTATTGTTGTAATTAATTACAACATACTTATTGTTAAAAATAGCTAATACAGAATTCCAAAGTAGTGGAAATCTAATTTGTAAACTTGTGAGACGAGTTTATTATTGATTAGTCTCTGTTTTGGTATACTAGACGTATAACATCTTAAGACTTTCCTGTTTTCACTAAATAGGGATGGCAACAGTTGAACTATCAACAAAGGCTACTACTCACAACAGGCCTGATCCGTTCAAAGGAGATGTTGATGACTTCATAACATGGCAAAATCAAATGTTGTTTTATCTCACCATGCTAGGGTTGTAGAAGTGCATCGAGGAGGATGAACCAAAGCCTAAAGATGGACAAACTAGAGAAAAAGATGCAGCTGTTTTTCTCAGAATTGACTCATGGAAGAATTCAGATTTCCTGTGTCGAAACTACATTCTGAATTGTCTGGATAGGACTGTATAAAGTATATCAGCCACAGCAGACAGCAAAATCCTTGTGGACTACACTTGTACATAAATACAAAACGCAGAATGTCAGTTTGAACAAGTTCATCGTAGATAAGTTTATGGAATACAAAATGGTTGACTCCAAATCCGTAACTAGTCAAGTGCAAGAAATCCAACTCATAATTCATGAACTTGAAGCAGAAGAACATAAAGTTGGAGAATCCTTCCTTGTTGAAGCGATAACAGGGAAATTACCACCATCCTGGAAAGACTACCGCAATTATCTAAAATATAATAAAAAAGAGATTTCCTTAGAAGATCTTATTGTTATACTAAAAATTGAGGCTGATAACCACGGAGTGACAAAACAAAGCGAAGAGGAATTTGTGGCAGAAGAGTCAAAGAACAAAGGGCATTTCAAGAAAAACAAAAAGAAGAAATTCCCGCAGAAGAGAAAAACGCCTGAAAACAAACCCAAAGACAACAAACGAACCAAGAAGTTTAATGGCGAGTGTTGGGTTTGTGGAAAAGCAGGACACGCCGCTAGAGATTGCAGACACAAGAAGGAACGCAACTCATAGGAAAATATGGTGGATAACATGGAAGTAGACGAGAATTTTTCAGCAGTTATATCTGAATGCAATTTGGTTCAGAACCCTAACCAATGGTGGGTGGACACAGGCGCTACTCATCATGTTTGCTCTGACAAATCCATGTTTTCTACATACCATAAATTCGATCAGGAAGAAAAACTCTACATGGGTAATTCTGCAGTTTCCATGATCGAAGGCAGTGGCACAGTAATCCTCAAGTTTACTTCTAAAAAAAACTGTCAAGTTGAATGACGTGCTCCATGTTCCAGACATACGCAAGAATCTCATCTCGGGTCCAGTGCTATCAAAGAAAGGATTCAAAATGGTCTTCGAGTCAGACAAGATGGTTCTGTCCAAATATGGAATGTGTATAGGAAGGGGATATTTATGTGATGGCCTATTTAAGGCAAATGTAGCCGTTGTCGATAATAAAACTATTTATTCTGATTATGCTATTAATAAAATTGAAGTTTCTTATTTGCTTGAGCACGAAATTTTATTATGGCATGATAGATTAGGACACATAAATTTACGAAAAATGAAAAAACTATCAAACTTGGGATTAATTCTGAAATTTCGAGTAGATAAAAACTACAAATGTGAGACATGCGTAGAAGCAAAAATGGTCAAAAAACCATTTCATACAGTTGATAGAAGCACCGAACCACTAGGTTTGGTTCATACTGATTTATGTGATTTCAAATCATTACCTACAAGAGGTGGGAAAAGGTACTTTATTACCTTTGTTGACGATTATACACGATATTGCTATGTATATCTTTTAAATAGCAAGGATGAAGCAATTACATCGTTTATGAAGTACAAAGCTGAGGTAGAAAATCAGTTAAATAAAAAGATCAAGATATTGAGATCTGATCGAGGTGGAGAATATGAATCACCATTTGAACAATTCTGTGCCGAAAATGGTATAATTCATCAAACAACAGCACTATATTCACCACAACAAAATAGTATAGCCGAGAGAAAGAACATTAAAAGATATGATTAATGCGATGCTCTTAACTTCTGGCCTACCGACGAACTTGTAGGGGGGAAGCCTTAATATGTCTAATCACATATTAAACAAGGTTCCTCATAATAAAACAGGAACAATTCCATATGGGTTATGGAAAGGACACATACCAAGTTTTAAATACCTCAAAGTGTGGGGGTGCTTGGCAAAAGTTCCAGTTCCGCCTCCTAAGAAAGTCAAACTTGGACCAAAAATAGTAGATTGTTACTATTTAAGGCCAGCCTAAAATAGTGGTGCCTATAAATTTTTGGTATTCAAGTCTGATATAACTGATATTCATGTAAATACAATCATGGAATCAAGAGATGCCTTATTCTTTGAAGATGTGTTTCCGCACAAAATAAATGAAGGAAATAATGTTCCCAAAAGGACAAGAGAAGAATTGAGTAAATCACATGAAGATGAAACTCATCGTGAAACTCAGGAAGTTGAACCAAGAAGAAGCGTAAGGGCAAGAACTTCCAAGACATTTGGTTTGGAATTTTTAACATATATATTAGAACACGAACCTTAAACGTACAAGGAAGCAATGTCATCTTTTGAATCCTCATGTTGGAAAGAAGCAATCCAAAGTGAAATTGATTCAATTCTGAGTAATAAAACTTGGGAAATAGTTGATCTTCCTCCGGGAATAAAACCAATTGGTTGTAAATGGATCTTCAAAAAGAAGATGAAACTAGATGGCTCCATCGACAAATACAAAGCAAGATTGATAGCCAAAGGATATCGTCAAAAAGAAGGTGTAGACTTCTTCGATACTTATTCACCAGTAACACGAATAACCTCTATAAGAATGTTAATAGCAATTGCATCCATCTATAATCTACAGATTCATCAAATGGATGTAAGACGACATTCTTAAATGGAAA
This sequence comes from Allium fistulosum, assembly GCA_030737815.1. Classification (NCBI taxonomy): domain Eukaryota; kingdom Viridiplantae; phylum Streptophyta; class Magnoliopsida; order Asparagales; family Amaryllidaceae; genus Allium; species Allium fistulosum. Next base: position 280,784,516 of record CM060904.1, on the reverse strand, counting down.
TCTCGATAAGGAGATTTATATGGAGCAACCTAAGGGTTTTATATCCAAAGGGAATGAAAACAAAGTATGTAGATTAGTCAAATCATTATACAGACTAAAACAAGCTCCAAAAAAATGGCACGAAAAATTTGATAGTGTCATGATGAAAAATGGTTTTCATATAAATGAATGTGATAAATGTGTTTATTACAAACAAATTGGACAATCATACGTGATGATTGTTTGTACGTAGACGATATGCTAATCTTCGGTCTAAATACTAAGGTAATAGAGACCACTAAGCAGATGTTAATCAACAATTTTGATATGAAAGACTTAGGAGTTGCAGATGTTATTTTGGGAATCAAAATAATAAGAACACCTAATGGAATTGAATTATCTCAGTCAAATTATGTAGAAAAAGTGATTGAAAAATTTCAAAATTTTGGAATTAAAGGAGTATGAACGCCGTATAATCCATCAAAAGTACTGCATAAAAACACTAATGAGAGTGTAATACAACTGGAATACTCTCGTGTAATAGGATGTCTCATGTATCTCATGAATTGCACAAGACCAGATATAGTTTATGTAGTAAGTCGATTAAGCAGGTATACAAGCAACCCAGGGAAGGAAAACTGGAAAGTACTAATGAGAGTGCTTGGATATTTAAAAAATACCACAAACTATTCCTTACATTATGGAAAATATCATGCCGTCTTAGAAGGACATAGTGATGCAAACTGGATTGCTGATTCAGAGGAATCAAAATCAACGAGTGGTTATGTCTTTACCTTAGCAGGGACATCGGTGTCATGGAAATCTACTAAACAAACATGCATAGCTCGATTCACTATGGAATCAGAGTTCATCGCTTTAGATAAAGCATGTGAAGAAGCAGAATGGCTTCGTCACTTTTTAGAAGATACTCCGTTTTGGCCTAAACCTGTACCGGCCATATGCATACACTGTGATAACCAAACAGCATTAAGTAGAGCGCAAAACTTTGCGTATAATGGAAAGTCACGACACATTCGTCGACGCCATAACACAGTTAGGCAGTTACTCTCAAATGGAACTATTTCCATAGATTATGTGCGAACAAATGATAACCTAGCGGATCCATTTACTAAAGGTTTATCAAGAGAGAAAATTAACTGCACATCGAGGGGAATGAGTTTAAAAGCCTAAACCAACAAGAGTTATCTTATACGGAAACCTATCCTAGCGACTAGAGATTCCACGGACTAGGATCAATAGGCAAACTAGTTCTGAATAACTCAAGACGTAATGCATTTGTTTGGACTTAGTCCTACTCCATTCCTATGGTGCACAATATAAATGCATGCCTACAGAAGTATTAAAAGGATAAAACTATATTTTTTAATGATGACCATATCTTGAAAATAACAAGTGGGGTATATGTAGGATACTCTTAATGGTTGTGATCACCTATGTTAGTGTGAGCTGGGTCGACTCTATGAGAATATTAAAGGCTTTTATTCTCTATAAACACTCGCAGAACCAAAAATTATTCAGGACCAAAATGAACACAACCAAGAAATTGGATGTGAAGGGAAATAATGCTTTGTAAAGCTTATTGTCTGGTTATACAATAACGACTGACGGTTCAAGATGAAATAATTCACCGATTAGCCAAGTATATCCGATAAGTTTTAACTAGGGAAAGTTCAAAGTGAAATATCTACTTATCCTCGATATAACATTATTTTCATATGAACTGTGTGATATTACACTTTGTGTGGATGAGACATATATCGTCATTCATGTGGGGGATTGTTAGAATTCTCAAAAATAGTGAATGAGATATATCCCACATCGCCAAAAATAAGTCCATTTCTTGTTTATATAGTGTACTCAATCCCTATATTGGCCCTTAGGGTCAGGTAATTTTGTGCAAGGGGGAGGACCTATATGGCCATGGACTAACACGCGCGCGCCACCGCCTGCCCGTCCGATCGACCAAAGCGGGTCGGGTGCGGGTGCAATAAGATTGGGCCGTGTCATATATTTTTGCTACCTAAAAAATGGACTGATTTTAAAACAGAAGTGTGTTTAAATAGATACGGATTTTCCAACGGTTGTGACAGTTGCAAACTGATGAAGAGACGCGATTTTTCTTCTTCAGATGACCGTTACAACGAACAGCAACAGTTCTGAACCGTTGCAAACGAATGGACGCGGCTGTTGCGAACATCAACAGTTTTTGGCGTTGCAAATGAAAGGAAGTGCATGTTGCGAACAGTAACACTTTTTGACATTGCAAATGAAGGTATGCTACTTTTCTCAACGGGTGTAGCCATTGAGAATTCGGCTATAAATAAGGAGGAAACCTGATCACTTTACTCGCTTAATTTAAAAAAAATCGAATTATCTCTTCTTTATCTTCGTTTCTTAAAATCATAATTAGTCCTATCACACAGAAGACCATACACATCACGATCTCGAGCAGCTTACGTCTGTTGTATCTTGAAAGACTTTGAATAAAGTCTTAAGGAAATTGTTACGACAAGCCTTAGACGAAATTTTCTTCTTCAACCGGTTAGATTTCTAGTTGATTTATATATTTTTATATATATATATATCATTTTCGTTTATACATTGTACTATTTCTTTAATTAGTATAACGTTTGATTTATCGCTATAGTTATTATTACTATAGTTGTTAGTTTGTTGTTGTAATTAATTACAACATACTTATTTTTAAAAATAGCTAATACGGAATTTCAAAGTAGTGGAAATCTGATTTGTAAACTTGTGAGACGGGTGGTTTATTATTGATTAGTCTCTGTTTTGGTATACTAGACGTATAACAGTTTGTATAGCTAATTATAAATTAGTGTTTAGCAGGTAGAATATAAGAAATGTTTGTTACAAATTAAATATTTTACTAACAAACACAACTACAGCTATTGAATGTGTCAAATATCAGGTGAGAATATTGATCAGTATTTTATGAATAGCTAAATATTTGCAAGACCAAATGTCGTTCTACTGCCTATTATAAAGCTAGAAGATAATGTTTAATCAATCTAGCGGTAGCTTTTGGTTGCAACTGCTTTTACTTGTTCCTTCTTCTTCTTCTTTCTTTCTTTTATTTTATATTATTTTTATTTTTTTATTTGGTCAATACGAATTTGATATTTTAATTATTAAGAGGGAACCTTTATGTTTAATTATCATTCAACATCCATAATATTTAACATAAACTCAGTAAGAGAACTAAATATATTAATGAATGCAACAATCATATAAAAATATTTTGACCCCTTCATTTCAAACATTCAAACATTTAAGTAGTAACAAATGTAGGCATGTATTACATATATTCCATTTCTAACATATATAAAAAGAATGGTGTAGCAGAGAGAATTTGGTGGGCATGCATTGAAGAGGTGCAAATAAGCTGTACATCCAACACAATTGTAAACCGCTTCAAGGACAGCTCCAAAACCTTTTAAAGATAGCATAAAACTTTATAAATTATTAAGACTGATGATATCATACTTTCTGCAATATTTTATACAGTCCTCAATGCATTCCAAATGGGCCTTATCTGCAAGTGCAAAATAAACCAATGTTAGGTCATGCATGTATATACAAAACATAACAATGAATGAAAATATGTTTATATATAAGAATCCATTACCAAATTTAAAGCTGCTGCTGCCATTTACTTCAATTTTACCGCGAAAGCAGTGAGTAATTACACGCTTGAAAACACATCTGTTTGTGACGTTCGGCAATTCACAAAGTGCCCTACAGAAAGGCTTGCAAACACGCTTGAGTGGTATTAGCATATAACATGATGGTTTGCACGCTTGGTAGCAAATGTTGCTATAAGCAATAACAAGCATCATTTCCAGAAGTAGTCCTATTGTTTTGATATGTTTTACCATGATTATGATGTATGGTACTGAATAATTATTGGATCTCTTTTCTTCTTTATATAGATGGAAGAAATGCGAGACCTGGGTTTGTACTAGTCAATATAATTAATGTGTATATCCATGTGGATTTCATTATTAATCACATCAGACAAAGCTAGGTTTTGTTGGTTATCCAAAGCAATGGATTTCATTTTCTTAATTATATGGATACTATATGTCAAAAGACTGAATTTTGATTTGTATTCCACCGAGATCAGTAATATACTGCATGAACCAGTTCTGAACCTGGTGCAAATTTCATAGCGTGCTTGGTTTTTTGTTGTCTCTCAGTTGAAGTATGTTTGAACTAATATACATGGTATATTATGATACTGTACTTTGATCCCTACTAGAAAAGGCTTTTATTCCGACAGCAAGAAGAGACGGCTTCCGCGGCTCTTTTCCGACGGCGTTCGACGGGCCGTCGGTGGCCGTCGGAAATTCGCAAATTACAGGGTTCAGTCGAGCCTTCTTCTTCCTCATTCTCAACACGAAATTTTTTAGCAAAAAACCTCCAATTCCCTTCTCCAAGCTTCCAATCTTTAATTTCGAGCTTCCGGATCCTCCACGGCTGTCTAATCAAACTCTATTGCTCTTAATCTCAGGTATAATATCTTATTTTCGCTAAAAATCTAATTTTTACCCTAAATCTAGATTTGCATAAGTAGATAAATTAGGATTAATTAGTAATTGTAATTGTTTCCAATAGCGTAATAACGGTTTATAGCATCCCATGGTATACCTATTTCATATGTCAGCGTGAAGTTTTAAAGAGTATGTATAATTTATGATTGTGTGTATATGTAAACCATTGTATATGTGTTATTTATACCATTTTATTGTGTTAATTGAAATAAGACATGAGTTGTATAACATTTTGACTTGTATAATAATAATGAATGCACGAGTCTAAAAGAATTTGATTGTATTGGAAAATCATAATAATATTAAAGCAGCCTTATTCGATAAAATATGCGGAACAAATGTGGTATATTAATAATTTTTTAAAATGTATTAATAAAATACGCGGGACATTTAAAAACTAATGTCCCTTAGAGAGTTTTTGACCCCGTCCAACGAGTGTTGTACATGATCGTTATATAAATAGTCGTTTTTTTCAAAAAACGACCATTTATATTCATCTGGTACAATGTTTGTTGGATTTGTCCCTATATTGGACAAGTTATGAACACAGTAAACATTTACATTTTGTATACTACTTCGTCTCAAACAGTTCATAAAATTTCGGCCTAACTTTTCTTTTTTGTTTCCTACGTACACGCATTTGTGTACAATGTAGGGAACAAAAGGGAAATGCTGCCGAAATTTTGTTGAATCGTTTGAGACGAAATAATATACGAAATGTAAATGCTTACTGCGTTTGTAATGTGAAGTAGAATGTCTGACCATGGAAAAAAAATATTTTTTTGTACAAAAATTTGTACCGATATGTTAAAAAATAAAATGTGTCATATTTGAAAATATTTTTTAATTTGTGAAATAGTTCTTTAAATTCAAATATTATACGACCATGAAAATAATCTTTTTTGAATTTGTATTCTTGAAAATAAATATTAAATTTTGAACTTGTGACTCATTTTCTCAAATAGAAAAAATAATTGATTATTTTGTTGATCAGAGGAGATGGATGTACCAAAGAAAAGGACCGAGAGGCTCAATAAAAGAAGATTTTTATAATGGTATAAACGTATTTGTTGAATTCGCTTTAAGTAATAACGGAAACGATCCAGAAATTCGTTGTCCGTGTAGTAGGAAAATAACGAAATAATAATTATAGACGATTATACAGATTTTGGTCCTTTGATCGATGAATCAAATGTTTTGGTAGAAGCGTTTGACAGTGCAGAGGAAAATATCGTAGAAAACGTGACCGAATCTGAATCAAAAGACGATGATGATTGATAAAAATCCGAATCTGATTTTTTTGCAATTGTTGTAACTATGTTGAATTCTTGATGTATTATGAAATTGATGTAACTATGAAACCAAATCTGTACGTTTACCATTGTTTACATGTTTTATTTCATTTCTGTTTGTCATTTATTTAGCAATTTTTATTAAAAATGCAATGTAATCTGCTTATCGTCGGAACATAAGATCCATTATGAATCAGGTATAACACACTTCCATTTCTATTTCCATTTCAGTCATTAATTTAGCAATTTATACCGTTGATGTCATTTACGTATGAAATATATTTCATTATCATGTTATTATTCTCTTTTGAAATGATGTGTATATATGTCACAGGTTTATCGTAATGTCATCTAGAGGTAGGAGCTCTTCCCGATCTTCAGGAGGCGATGATAGTGGTCCATCGCAAGCATCACAGCGTTATGTAGTTTCTTTAGTACCTAGAGTAGAGGGGGTAAGAATTAAATTTTATTCGGCATCTTATTTTTTTTTGATATACGTACGTACTTATCTGTATCATATTTAAAAACATGAGGTTCGACCTACTTCCCTCGAAGGTTGTGTTGGATATTTCTAGAGCTTCTTACCGTAGTAGGATGAGTGCGTGTTGGACGAAGAGGGATAACATCCCTCCCCACATAGTAGAGTGTATTTGGCAGGATGTCATAGTAAGTATATTTTTTTGTTTTTCATTTTTAATTCGTTTTTGTCGTTTTTTTACTGTTTATCATTTACAGTTTAATATTCTTTTTGCTTTTTATCGTGAAACACAGGCTGAGATAGACATTCAGACAGACGATATGTAGTTGACACGAGAATATTGGATGAAGAAGGCGCGTAAAAACTATAGGGAGTCGATATCCGAAATCAAGAAATCAGGTAAGAAACCACGTTGGATGGGGGAGAGCGTATGGCAAGCATGGTTGGGATACTGGGAAACTAACGAGGCGAAGGCAAGTATACTAATTTTTTTAAATTATTTGACTGGTAGTAAATATCAAATACATGATCGATAAATAATGTATCAAATTTTGAATGTACAGGTAGAGTCGGAAAGAAACTCTATAAACAGAAATAAAAATCCCGTCACTCATCGCAGAGGGTCGAAGTCATTTCAACAGTATCGGCAGGAGTTGATAAATTTACTGAATGCAAATTGTAAATAGTTTGTGCTATATAATTTTAAATGTACAATAATAGTATGTAAAAATCAATTTCAGGAAGCTGAGGCGCATGGTCCCGTGGGCTATATGGACGTGTTTACTCGTATGCATGCTGTCGAGCATGTAAATCTGGACGAGACAGTTTCGTATACATGACACGACGATAAATCCAACAAGAGCCATGTAAGCATATTTCATTTTATGCAGTATTAGTAATTGTTCTACTTGTTAAAATATAATGAAATAAGATATGATGATATTAATTTGTTAATGTAGAAAAAGTTTATGGAGCAGCGTCAGAAACTCCTTGCTGATACGGATCGAGATCAGCTGACGACGGATGAGGAGGATGCTATTTTTGAGTCAGTTATGGATCCATCGGAGCATGGCAGACGATACGGATTTTGCAATCAAGTGGTAAGTAAATAATATATTGAGTATCATATAAGTTTTCAAATTCAGTACATTGGTTTTAAGTCACTTCGTTATGAAAGCATTATGCATTACCAAAATATATTAATTCGTTACTTGAATGTCTTTTCAAAAAAAAATAACGAAAAAGACATGTTATTTAATTTAGTTTGCCTGATATATGCTGTACACATGCATAAATTTGTCACATTTACTGTTAAAGAGATCAAAAGCAGTGATATCTCGTAATGTAACGTACTATTATTTTTGTTAATAAATGGTTGAATCACAATTTAAAAATGGCCAAAAGAACATATTTTCAAATGTATACATTATACATACATAAACTAAATTAAATAACATTATCACACTGCTAATCATTCACATACTTGCACATACACTTACATAAACATGCATAAACTAAATTAAATAACATTATCACACTGCTAATCATTCACATACCTACACATACACTTACAGAGATCACACAGCTAAATTAAATATTTATTACATGCCAGCAGTCAAAGACGGGGTAGGCAGACTAGAGCTCATATCGATCTAGTAGAGATCGAAGATTTGCGGGCTAAAGTGGAGCAGCTGGAGGAGCAGAACCATCGGCAGGCCATAGAGACCACACAGTTGCTAGACCAGCATATCGCCGAGTACATGCAGCAGTATGGTTGCCGCTTCCCTTCTTCTGCTGGCTCTGGTTCTGGAGGAGATTGATTGATTGCTTTGGTCGGTATGTTTTTTTCTGTTTTGTATGATTTGGTAGATGGAGGTAGTTGTTGATTTATGTATTATGTTATGATACACTTAGCTGTTTTGTTGTATAATTATGTGGATGTTGGGTGATGATTATATGTTTTGACTTAATTTTATGTATTTTTTTGTTTGGTGAATTGTGTATAGTTTGGTATTTGATATTTGGTTGGAATATTATATATTAGATTCTGCAGAATAGTGTTTGTATGTGAAATGTGGATGGAAGGCTATATTGCAGCAGAAATATAAAAAATGCAATAGATTTCCGACGGCTTTCAAGTTATATTTTTCCAACGGCTTCCGATCGCTTTCAGATCAATTTTTCCAACGGTTTCCGACGGCTTCCGACAAGTGTCGGAATCCATCGAAAGCCGTCGGAAATACGAACGGCGAGATGTGTCGGAAACACTGCACGCCGATGCCTTATTTTCCGACGGCATTTTCCGATGGCTTCCGACGGCCTCCAGCGGCCGCCGACGGTTTTCTGCCGTCGGAAAATGCCTTTTTCCTTGTAGTGGATGTCATGCTTCGAACCAATTAGAAAGTTAAGTCTCATTTCTTTGGCATCAAGCTTTGACTGATTAAGGACGTCATTGACATCTAATAATGGCGATGAATTTATGAGTTAAGAGATTTGTGGTCATTGCTTGATGTTCTAATAACAGTGCGTAACTTGATTAACGGGTTGACAAAATGTAAAACAGTTTATGCGTTCTTAAAGAACTAGACTAGAATTGCTCTTTTTACGAAAGACACGCTTCATCACTTCCTCTCCTGTTAAACTAAACTTCAAGATGAAGCAAATTCAGAGTCACAATAGTACATAAATTCACCGCCAACAAAACCATGTACCGCATTTTCATTGCTCATCAAATTTGGAACCCTACTGAAGAGAAAATTCAATTTAAATAACAAAACTTCCACCTGTAATTCTCTCCACTTATAAGTATACTAAATATTTATCACATATAAAATATATCAAAGCATCTCTCGCACAGCAAAATTAAACATCGGAACCAAACAACTAAAAATTAATTCCTTGTCAAATCTTCTCTGCACTGATTTACATATAGAAAAAGGCACTACGACAAATACGAACGTTAGACACACGGCGTTGGTAAAAGGTTCCACAAAATTTCATTTCGATGAACGACATGTCGATGCGAAGTTGACGTTACTTAACGATGCCATTTCAACAGTCTTTGCAATCACATTTTACCGACGCCTTATGAAAAAACTACCGACGTTATGGTGAAAAACTACCATGCCGTGTTAAAATGTCAAAAATATATTTACCGATGATTTACTTACGCCATTTGAAAATGTAAAAATCAAATTTACCAACGTCATACCGATGGTATTATTGTAATTTGAGGAATTTGTGTTTGAAAGACAAAAAATGATTTTGTATTGAATAGATGATGATACAGTATTCATAGATACTGTATTTATACAAATACATAGCGGTTAAATGAAATACAAAAGAAACATGGGCTTTGGTCTTATTTTCGACCCGTAACCGCTTCACATAATAAACACGATATAATCTATATCGTTCACATTACATCCTTTAACTCTCCCCCTCAAACCCTAATGACTGCTTCATCTCTATCTCTTGCGATTACTCCTTTTTCTTCAAAAGATGGACTGATTGTGAGAGAAAGTTGGTCACATGTCATTTGTATGCTTCTATTGCTTCACAAAGCAGAGAAATTGCTAAGATCGGAGTAGAATTGTAATCTCACAGTTAGCGATTTTGGAAAAACATCCGATTTGGTGAAAAAAGTCTCAGATCCTCTCGTATGTGGGTGAATCTGATGCTATTGGGTTGAATTTGTGTTTATCTTTGAGGAGATGCCACTTCAAGTGTAGATCTGTTGCTGTTTGGACAGATCTACACTTGATCTGTTGTCGTTGAGTAGATCTTGGCTTAATCTGGACATGTAGATGTACCTTATCAGTGTAGATCTGTCACTATTGTGGTAGATCTATGCTTGATTTGGTCTGAAGCTTCTTGCCTTTCACCTACCTTGAGTTTGGCCTTTAGTCTGGTAAAGTTTCTTGCCGGCAATGATTTTGTGAAAATATCTGCGATTTGGTAAGTTGAAGGTACACGATTTACTTGCAGTTTTTCTTTCATTACCTGCTCTCGAACAAAATATAAGTCTATTTCCATGTGTTTTGTCCTGGAATGTAATACTGGATTGGCATATAATGAAATTTCACTTAAATTGTCATTCCATAGCACTAGTTTTGTATTTGTATTCACTTTCAGTTCACTTAGTAATGATTGCATCCATATGATCTCTGTGTTGTTGTACATGCTATGCTTCTATACTCTGCTTCTGTGCTTGATCTAGATACTGTTTGTTGCTTTTTAGAACACCATGAAACTGGATTATTTCCAATATATACAGTGTCCTATAGTAGATCTTCTGTCATCAGGATCTGTAGCTCAATCTGCATCTACATATCCAATTATATTTAGATGTTTGCATGCTTTAAACTTTAGACCATGATTGATTGTCCCTTTTAGATATCTGAGTATCCTCTTCATGGCTTTCCAATGTTCATCTTTTGGATCCTGCATGAATTGACACACTTTTTTAACACCGTTTGATATTTCTGGCCTTGTAATGGTTGCATATTATAATGCACCAACAATACTTCTGTACTGTTTAATGTTAAATATGGGTTCTCCCTTGTATTTTGACAATTGATGATTTGTCACCATTGGTGTTGGTAAGGGATTTGCTCCTTCCATTTTTGCTTTGGTTAAGATTTCTATGATATACTTTCTTTGACATAGGAACATCTCTGATTCTGATACTCTTGTAACTTCTATAACCAAAAAATAGCTTAATGCTCCAAGGTCTTTTATTGAAAATTGTTCACCTAAAAGTTGAATAATATTGTTGATCTTTGACTCATCACTACCTGTAATAATTAAATCATCAATATATATTAGTATGTATATAATCGAAGCATTATTGATTCTTGTAAAACGTGAATTATCTGATTTGGCAGGCTGAAATCCCATATTTGTCAGTGTGGATTTCAGTTTGTCAAACCAGACTTTGGGAGCCTGTTTAAGACCATAAATGACTTTATTTAATTTACAGACTAATTTTTTATCCTATCTGTATCCTTGTGGCTGCTCCATGTAGATTTCTTCCTTTAAATTTCCATTCAGGAAAGCATTGGTCACATCCAATTGCCTAGTTTTCCAGTTTTTGTTTAATGCTATGGTAAGCACTACTCTGATTGTAGTTGGTTTAACAACTGGAGAAAATGTTTGATCAAAGTCAAATCCATGCTGTTGTGTATACCCCTTGGCCACAAGCCTTGCTTTGTATCTTGCAATAGTTCCATCATGATTTTTCTTTAATCTGAAAGTCCATTTGCATCCCACTACATTTTTTTAGGTGGATGAACCAAATTCCATGTTTTGTTTCTCATAAGTGCATCATATTCTTCATCTATAGCTTTTTTCCAGTTTTTGTTGCTCATTGCTTGATCAAAGTCATTTGGTTCTTCTGATGTAATTACTACACTGTATGTTTTTGGTTTAAATATCCCACTCTTTGACCTGGTAACCATAGGATGTCTACTTTGAGCTGGTTGTGATATATGGGCTTGTTCACTTGTATTGTCTTGATGTACACTTTGATGCTCATATTCTCCTTCTTGACTTGTTCTACGTGATTGATTATTTACAAGTGTATGATTGAGTTGATCAGATTGCTCTGCTTGTTCATGACCTGATTCATTGAGCACAGTGAGTTGTGGATCAGAGTGATTTGAGCCTTCTTCAATCCATTCCTTGCTACCTTCAGTTTGATATAAAGGTATATCTGGTATTGAAACTTTTGGATTGTATATTTTCTGTGCTGTCATCACACCTGTGCTAGAAAAAGGACAAACACTTTCATTAAAGACAACATGTCTGCTTATAAATATTTTACCATTATTGTCCAAGCATTTGTATCCTTTTTTTTGGTTGCTTGCATAGCCTAAAAATATACAGGCAATTGATCTGAAATTTAATTTGTGTGCATTGTAAGGTCTTAGATAGGGGAAACATGGACATCCAAATATTCTTAGTCTATGATAATCTGGTTTTGTATTGAACAAAGTCTCTAATGGACACTTATTTTTCAAGACTTTTGTTGGCAGCCTATTTATTAAATAAACTGCAGTGCTAAATGCATCTGGCCAAAACTTCATAGGTAGTGACCCTTGAGCTAACAGAGTAAGACCATATTCTAGAATGTGTCCGTGTTTCCTTTCAACCAGACCATTTTGCACTGAAGTATATGAACATGTGATTCTATGAATGATTCCTTTCCTTTGAAATAACTCATTGAGTGGTTTAAATTCTATACCACCATCTGTTTGCAAGACTTTTAACTTGTGATCTCTCTGTCTTTCTGCTTGTGTCATAAAGTGTACAGCTGCCTTGTAAGTTTCTGATTTGGTTTTAAGAAAATATATCCATGTGTATCTAGTGTGTGCATTAACAAAAGATATGTAGTAGTTAAAACCATAGTCAAAATTGTTTGGTGCTGGACCCCAAAGGTCTGCAGCAACCAATTCAAGTGGTTTTTCATAATTTGTTTGTGAGTCAATAAATGATAACTTATGACTTTTTCCCATCTGACAATATGTGCACACATATGGTAGTGTAATATTTCCAAAAGAAATTCTATTATTCATTGAAACCTGCTTTACAATATTGACATTGGGATGTTCTAACTTGCTATGCCAAGCATCAAACATACTATTTTTCTCATCTGTAATAATAGACAGATTACAGGATTTTTCACATCTTCTTGACTTTTTTGAGTTAACAAGATTAAACTTGTATAGTCCTCTTTCAACATTACCTTGCAAAAGAATATCTTTAGTGAGTATATCTTTGACTAAACAATAATTAGGATAAAACTTAAAATAAACATTGTTGTCACTTGTAAATTGTGACACACTTATGAGATTTTTCTTTATTTATGGTACTCTTAATAGATTGTTGAGATATAACTATCTTTGACCTTTTATGCAAGCAAGTCCAGTATGTGTAATTTTAATACTCTTACCATTGCCCATGTGTATGGACTGTTTACCTTTATACTCCTTTTGTCCCAAATTCAGATTGTCCAAGTTGTTTGTAATGTGATTGGTAGCCCTTGGGTCAGGATACCAACTTTCATCTGCCACATCATCTGACTTTATGATTGAGTTTTGTTGACAGTTTCTTGATGCATCCAACTGATTGTTTGAATCGACTTATGCCATATTGATATTTGGATTTGCTCTTATTTGATTGTTTTGTCTCTAACCAGCTGTATAATTTGCATTGAATGTAAAATAACACTTAACTGCGGTATGACCAAGTTTCTCACATATTTGACATTTTGGCCTGTTACTGTTATTCCATCTACCTCTGCCTCTTGATCTGTTTAAATAACCACCTCTTTGATATGTTTGATCTGTTTTGCTGCTGTTTTGACCTTTGCCTTTATAGTTGACTGCATAGTTGATTGACATATTTGCATCTAGTGGCTTTTTGTGATCAATTCTTCCTTCATGAGCAAGAAGTGTTGAATGAACATACTTTAAAGATGGTATAGTTTTTTTTGATGTGATAACTGCTACAGCAGATTCATATTCTTCATTGAGACCATTTAAAATGGTTAAAACTTGTTCTGTGTTTGATACTTTTTGGCCTGCTACTTATAACATGTCACATGTTACCTCGATCTTTGACAGATAATCTTTCATAAGTAAATTGTCCTTTTTGATATTTTGCAACAGTCTTTTGTAGTGCATCACCTTTGCTGCTGATTGTGTGTTGAATATTCTTTCAACAGTGGCCCATATCTCATTTGATGTTTTGCAGCCAAGAACTTGGGATAACAAGTTAGTACTGATGGATGATATAACCATGAACTTATAAGTCTATCTTGTCTATGATATCTTGTGTATTCCTCATTGCCAATCATCTTCTTTTCTTGATTAGTTACAAATTTTGGAGGAATAGAGATGGTGCCAAGAATGAATCCTTCAAGGCCATAACCTTGAAGTGCAGTCTCTATTTGAAGTTTTTACAGCAAATAGTTATCCTCCTCAAGATGAACAGTTATTAACTGACTTTGAGGGTTGACCACCGTTTTGATGAGACTTTCTGTTGTTGTGTCAAGTTGCTGGTTGTTGGAAGAGTTTTCAGATGTTGATGTATTACTGTTATCTCCAGACATGATGATGAATTTTGTTAAAGAATTGACTCACTTGAAGAGACTTGAGGATGAGCAGATGCAAGAATTTCTTCAATAATCAAGAATCAGGTTTGATGCAGCCGAACTTAGATGATGAACTTGCTCTAATAAGTTTCTGGCACGTCACTTACTTCTCTTATGAGTTTTTGATTGAATTCTTGATTTCTGCTTTGATTTTCTCTTCTTCTGGATCTCTTCTTGTCTCTGAATTTGCCAGAATTCAAGTTGCAGCAGAAATACTTGTATTTCCCGGCACGACACATAAACTTTGGTGAATTCTTGATACAACCCAGATGATGAGATTAAACTCTGATGGGTTACTGATTATCAGATGGTGATGATTAATCTGATGATAATCAGTTTTTTTGTACTAGCAAATTCAATTAAATGCTGTTAAGCTTTGAAATTTTCTCTGATACCATATTGTAATTTGAGGAATTTGTGTTTGAAATAAAAAAAAGTGATTTTGTATTGAATAGATGATGATATAGTATTCATACATACTGTATTTATACAGATACATAGCGGTTAAATAAAATACAAAAGAAATATGGGCTTTGGGCTTATATTCGCCTGTAACCGCTTCACATAATAAACATGATATAATCTTTATCGTTCACATTATATCCTTTAACTGGTATGTCTGAAACACTTTTGGAGTATTTCTACTACTTTTCTCACTATTAATCACACAATAATATATAACTCAATATATCGTTATACCAACAATACAAATATACCACTACCCAACATAATCAATTACTAGTATTCACCAATGCAATAATATCCATCACAAATATACCAATATCCAAAGAATATACTACATCTTCAACATCCAAACAACGTCTAAACACTACATTGTACATCAATATCCGACATAATCACAATAATCAAGATATCCAACATAATAAACAATATCGAACATAAACAACATCCAAACACTACAAATACATACTCACTTATCACCTGCACACTCTGCTTCGACGTCGTCGTCATTAGAATAAGAAATCTCTTCGCCTTGGAAGTGTCGAACCAATACATTCGTGAGTTTTGAGACTTTCTTCTCTGACTTACTAACCTTTAACTTTAACCATTGGAATTTCGAGTTCTTCGGCATTGAATTTTGCACCTTTTCGATTGATCTTGGCATTTTAACCAAACTTGTTTGTTAATAATAAAGTCATTTTTATTTTACAATTGTATTTATGTATTAGAATTATTATAGAGAATGTGTTGGACTTTTTATAACTATTATATTTTCAACTACATAATGCCCAAGCTTGGTTAAGTTAAATTTAACAAATACATACTAATGAAAAGTTTCTTGTTTTTAACATTATCAATTACTTTTGGTTTATTCGTATTGTTATTTTCTTGTTTTAAAATTTGGTTCAACACATTTTAATAATGTTAAAATTGAAGTTTGATTGACGATGAAGGATATATATTATTTTATTAATGAAATTCTAATTATCCATTTATATGTATGTATGTTTGTACATCATTTGTTTCTATTATATATGTGTGTGTGTTTTGTTTTGTTGATTCATCAATTAATTTCGTTTGGAGTTTTACTTGAGGTGAGGAGTTTTTAATACTATACGAACTTTAGGAATTTCATATTATATTGGTTGTTATTTAGTTAAACTAATACATATCTAATAATACAAATTTACCAGAATTTCAAATAGTATATCTATATAAGGAGAATTATTGTTAAAAATATACATTTGTTAATGTTGTTAGAAAATGATTAAAGCAAAAGTGTGCTTCAAGGTATAGATTTTGTAGATTTTAATTAATTTGGAGATGATAAATGATATCGTTAGAAAATGAGGATTAAGTTAAACTTATGTTCAAACAATTATAATTATTTAAAACTTCAAGGTTTGGTATATATTATTATATATCGATATGTATCATCTGGTAGAAATGCTATTTGTACACATTGAATATATAGTAACTTGTTTCCAAATGACTTATTATAAATATAATAATTGTTACAATTAGTTTTATGTCTTTAATCCAGATGCCTTTGAATTTATCACATAGACAAACACAAACACTATGCATTGACCAAAAAGTTAGTTAACACCCCTAATCAAATCAGATACTAAAATTAAACTAGTAAGAATCAAAAGATAATAGAAAGAAGACACAGTTTTAAAGTGGTTTTGCTAGGATCTTAATCCTACATCTGCTATTAATGTTATTTTGGATTACTTTTGCAATTACAACCAAATTTACAACGATTTCAAATCTTAATATAAGTTCATTTAAAAAATGGCAGCAATTCAGTGCAAAGTCGAAAGGGAGATCCAAAACTCCATGTCTAGTTGATGAAGGCTCTCTATTTATAGGCAAATTCGAGCACAAAAGTCACTAGATCTTGTTTGAACGAGCATGTATCTTCATATTCGAAGTTCCAGTATGAAGAATAGGTCAAAATGCATGAAGTCCAATAATCATATGGTTCAAAACGAATCAATATGGATTGATACTGACCTATATCTTTGACCGGTCTTTGTTCTTTCCTTGGCTTAGTAAAGTCTTTAAGTCTAAGTAGTTAAGTTCCAAAAAAATCCATAGGGCTCGATACATACCCATGTTAAATTTCATACTCATCTTTTCTTAATCTTGAGCTTTGATTCTCACAGGTGTCGGGGCCCCCATAATCTTCTAAGGTCGGTTGGTACCAACTGATATAAGTTGCATGTTTCTTTGCCTAGTTTCTTGAGATCTTCAACTTTGACATCCTCTAAGTTTTTTGATTTATTTCTTCATCATTTCTAGTCCAGATCCATTGAATATCATCTAGTTCAAATACTGGGTAACATAAGCTCTCTAAAGTATGCTTCTATGATAAAAAATTAAGCTTTGGATCGAGACAAGCAACTAAATCCAGATCCGCGGAAATGTTTTTATAATCTGAACCGTTTTTGTGAAACATTTCCTCTCTTTTGAAAGTATCTACATATCATCCCAAATGATTATAGAATCGCATTTATTCAGCAGATATACATGTTGAAGTCTTCCATTTTAAGTTTTCACTCACCACTAAAAATTTTTGAAAGCTATTCCATCTTTTGTTCAGGTAGAATTCCAATTTTTTATATCTATTTTCATTAATTTCATTTTCTTTTCGTCATTGTTTTTTAAAGGCATCAACTTCATATTGATTAGTACTGATCGATTCTCTCACCATCACAACTATCACTAGATCCAGCAAACTTCTTACCGTTGATACATTTAAGTGACACTGAACCATAAGAAATTGATCTTCCATCTTGAGCTTACTTCAATATTTTCAACAATGTTCTCTCCTTTCGGATAGACTTCGATATTGACTAGGTGGGCGTTGTCGTGATCTCTAGCTAGTGGGACTCCATCCCAACTTCGATACATTTATGCTATCACCCTGATGTTATCATCAACTTGCCTCCATAACCAAATTTCTCTCCGTCACTACTATCTTTAGCTCCAACTCCAAGAATAATGAAAAGAAATCATGGGGTGGAGATAGTGAAGAGAAGAAGAACATTATCATGGGTTGGTATTGGGTATTTGATCGAGTCAATTTGGGAAGTTGTCTCGTCGAACGATTTTCGACATTCACTGAATCTGAGTGTCAACACATTCTATGAACCACATTCTACTAACACTTAGAATCGAACATTATGTTCCTGCATAGAAAAGCTACGTGTCGCTTTGGACATTATCAGGTTTTGTTAACATAAATTTATACATTAATGGGTACTATCTGACACACAGTTTCACGCTTATCGGGGATCGTCTGCCTAAATGAGCGGGCTATCTACATAGAGTGCATTTGTTCATCATGCCAAGGACACATGACACACATTGCATAGATTGAACACATGTCACTACCTTAATCGATGTATAGAACTCAATTTGTCAACATAAGTTGGCATCTATTGGATTCTCTATATCGGCCATACGGATCAATATAAGTATTGAATCTAAATCATACCTCACCATGATACTGTCTTAAGATTTCGATATAACATAGAGCCTCTTAGATTCTCAAGGTGTCTCTCCACCGCTGGAGGCCCTTCTACTCCTCCGGCAGTAGGTTCTTTTGTGTCGGCTTCTACTTCAACCCTATCCAAGACTAAACAGCCTCAACATCAACCTTAACAACCATTGCATGTAGCTTCTTATGTGCCTCTTGGGGATGAAATCGCCCTCAATGCTGATGTGTTGGGCATTATAATCCTCGACACCCCCTTAAGTTTATTTGGCCTCGAGGTTAACAATCGCGGATATCAAACACATTTGTGATCACCATGTCATCCCACTGGATGAAGCTCTGGTCCCTCTACCATCTTAAAGGGCACACAATCCTCCAGAAGGCTACATGACATGCAACAGATATATATGTCTTTATGAAGTTGTCCTACCATTCAACCATTTCTGAGGCTGATGTTCCAACTTTCAGGCTAGTTCCTACTCAATACACCTGAATGGCTAGGCTACTTTGAATTCAACGTATATGATCTTCATTCAACACCTAGGCAGAATGCCAACCTTCGAGAAATTTTGATTTATAACCTCAAGAAGAGATCTCTTACCTTCATAGAGTTGTATCATTATTGCTAGATACTCGTCTTCCTACACAACAAGCCGAGCAGATTCAAAGATGAATATTTCTTCGTTAGGTGTCCAATGGTTTTGTCTCAAACATGATTTTATGGATTTAAGCTCTAACTCCTTACACCTCACTTATTTCGAGTCTACTCCACTCAAGCTGTAAACCTTCCTTTTTTGCTTCTTTTACAGATATCTCTTGAAGAGTCACCAATGGTGCTTTGGCAAGTACTCTTTAGCTTCTAAAAGAAATTCTGGAAGAGGATATAAAAAGATTGAATCTTCTTACTAATCTTTAGCTACTCCACTTTCAGTTGTTGTACAATGGTCGAATAGTCTGTTATGTGCCTTTTACACCCAGAGCCGCTCAAGCTACACCATCTTCCCAAGAGGCTGAAATCGATCATCCATCCCCGGTGCATCAAGACGGTCCAAATGTGGCAGAGGATGTCTAAAGCATCAATGACGAGGAGGGAAAGAGGAATATAGAAGTAGGAAGAGAACCATGAGGAGTGCAAAAAGAAGAGTAAGAATATAGAGGAAAGGGAGAATAAGAAAGAGATGATAAGGAAAGGGAGGAAGATGGCAATGAGGAAGATGACGAGGGAGAGTCATTTGAGGTGACCGATTCAGGAGAATGGACTACTCCAACAAGCCCCATGCCCTTCAAACTCAAAAATAAAACTATAAGCATGGCAAACGAGTCCCAACAAAGTCCAGTTGGAGGAATTAACACTGCGCCTAACTGTTGAGGACATCGTTGGCGACTTATTCAATCTTGACAATGTTCCCGCCTTCGTTGGGCTTAGGTTCTAACCTTGAAGACTTTCCAACTCTTGACTTCTCATCTAGTGCTAATGTGCCTTTTAGTTCCATGAGGGAAGGTATTTCCATCGCTCAACTCTGCGAGTACTGTCCATAGAATCAATAGGACACACTAACACTTCACATTACACTTAGGACCATAAGCATGTTCTCTTTTGCAAGTACTCTTATTCGATCCTAAGTTTAATCACTTTTCTATAATTTAGGAACCATGGGATACTCTCTATATGAAGATCTCGGAAGGAAATCCAACTACACCAGCCGTGGGCAATCTAGCTTTTCACAATACTAATATGAATCTGAAGAAGAGAGCGTGAGGAGGAAAGAAAGAGAAAGAAGGGAAGAGGAGGAAAGGAAAAGCAACTCTTAGGCTAACCGGGACTCTAGAGATCGCTTTGGCACTAAGTAGCAGTCGGGCTCTCGATCATGCAAGCGTTCTCCTCTTCTCCAATATCAAGACACTCACTCTGGAAGGTCCAAACCTCTTCACCAACATTCAGGGTTTCAACTACCCTCGTCACGCACCTCCTTATCAACAAGCCTTGTCACCTCCTTCTATAAATCCCAATCGACCACCCAGCCTACGCATTTGGTGCTTCTCCTCATTAAAGGCATGGCAATGTAGCTCTTAATCAAGCTTCGTCAACTCAAGTTGTCTTCGCTCCAACCCCGACTGCAAGTCATATTCTAATGGAGATATTTCTACATCTTTTGATAATCACTTTAAGTGCATTCCTCTAAATGTGACAACCCATGTCGTGGTCATCATCAATGATGTCATTAATCAATACCATATATGCAAAAGGTTGGCTCATGCCATGTTAGATAAAAACAAGGCCAATCAAGTCCTTTTCCAACAAGCCAAGTTTGAGAAGAAACATTACAAAAGAGTCATTCAGACTTACATCAAAGAGATCGATAAAGCTGAGAAGATGATTAAAGAGAAAAATCAGACAATCGAGGAGGATGAAAAAAAACACCAAGTTGAGATCATGGCCATGGAAGCCAAATTAAATATGATGGAAGAGCAAATGAAGAATGCCTATGTAAAGAGCAACTAAATTTCCAAAGCTAAGGCTATGCTCCAACACACCATCGATAATCAAGCTCTCTTAATCGGAAACTTGTAGACCAAGGTGGTCAAAGACAGAAAAAAAGAATAGGAGGATGCCATGGCCCTTGTTGAGGCATGTAGGATTGAGGTCATTTAAGCCAGAGAAGAAAAGAAAGCCCTTGAGGACAAAGTTAAAGAATTAGAAGCTCAAACAACCACAACCAACAATGAAAAATACAAGCTCATAGTGGACACCAAGACTACTCTAGGAGGCTTCTATGCTAACATAATTAGATTTAAAGACCTCAAGTAACTTGAAGAAGAATATTCCCTAGCACTAACTCTAGCTTGGGATGAAAATTTTCAAACAAGAGTTAGAGTTTAATGGCCAAGTAGAGGAGGTAAAACTCAAGGCAAATCTACTTGATGACAATGATCTAGAGGCCTAGAGAAAAGGTCATGCAAAGTGGGCATCTAAAGCTTCAACCTTCACCTATGTGCTTGTCGAGATTTTACGTCAAGTCCACCTATAAGGACTAGGTAAATGTCTCCACTCTTATTCCCTAAAAGGTTCATATGGATTAAACTACTCTTACAGCGGCAAACTCTGAGATCACCGCTTCTATCACACCTATGTTGTCCTTGCCCATCTCTGACACTCCTAATTATGCTGCAACAACATCTACTACCACTCTAGATTTAAAATTTGAGGGTTACAATCTCGAGGATCCTAGATTTGTGCTGCCCTCGACCGCTCTCAGTCTACTACTCATATCTCGTGTTCCTAAGGAGAGGCAAACCGAGGCTTCTCTGCACACTTCGGCATTGACTCCATAAGGTATATCTCTTACCTCATCAGTCTTTGAAAAGCTTTAGATATCTTATGAAGACATTTCTAACCTTCTAATTCGTATTTGACAATTCTCTGGCCAACTGACTCTGATGCCCTAACCTGACGAAGTCTTCACTCTGGGCCTCAAAGCCTTAGTCACTTCTTCCATCATTGTTTATACTTATAATACCATGAAAATTTGATAAATATCTTAACTAAATATCAATAGTGTGATAATGCAAAATTAATTGGAATTAAGGGATTAATTAAATATAAGGAGTGGCAAAATGTCATTTTTACTTCTGAATTTGATGATGAAACCAGCATCATTACGACCGTCTCGTTTTTTTGATTCATGTAGTAACTTAGTTTGCCTCGTTTGGAGTGCGTATGGAGGAAGTGTGGTTGAAAACATAATCAAGTTGAGCGGGAACTAAAGGATTTGAGTTTGAATATGAAATTAGGCGAACAGTTGTCTCCCTCCAACTAGTTAAGAAATAAACACATATAGTTACTTCAGGAAACTACCCACCCCAACACTTCTTCCTCCTCCATCATTCTCTCAACCAAACAAGAATCAAATTCAATTTTCTCTCTCAAAACTCCACCAAATCAAATGAGATAAAAGCATTGCATGGCTATCGGACAAGGCTACATATTAGCAGCAATTTGGAGGTGGATATCTAAAGTGAGGAGGAGCAGTAGGCCAGACAGTGAGAATCTAGACAGAAATAGGCGTTTTAGTGAGCGATTCATGCACTCATCTTCATATAATGCAATCATGATCCTTTAAGGTGGTATATAGGAAAAAACTATAGAGTAATGTGATTAATAAACTTAAAATTCAGACGTATAGGGGGTTTGCGAGTGATTTTCCTAATAACGGTATTTAGAAAGTAGGTTTGATAAAAAGATAGAAATATGATGATTAGATGTTAATTTTTGAATTTAGCGATCAAACCGAACTTGGGGATGTAAGATTAGATCCTAGGCACATTCTTCAATGATAAGAGGTAGAATGGAGGCGGCCGAAAGCAGAAATGACGATGAAACACTAAAATTCCCGAAACCTAATACTTCAAAAAAACACATACATTGGTCCATCGTGGGCTTGGACCAGTGCACCAGTTGTAAATTTTGGGCACAAGTTGAGCCTAGACCTAGAAGGGCCTATATAAATAAATAAAAAACGATACAACTTCTGTTTCCCCTATGTACTGAAGGTGATCTGAGACCAGTGACAAGTCGGATGACGACATTACGAGGCAAATGAATACTTGTGATGATTGGTTGTTGTTTAAAGTGGTTATATATGTTGTTGGAATATTAAAATATGATATGGTGATAACATGTACTTGAACGAGTCTGAGGCATAGGATAGATGACCTAAAGTGTTTGTAAGGATACAAATACGGTCCTATGACATTAGTAGGTGGTCCAGGCATGACGATTTGCTCCCTTATAGTGCTACGACGGACCAGTATTGGGAGGGAGTGGATGTTAAACAATCATATAGGGCATGGGGCTAGTCTAGGGTATGAATCCAATTAGGTAGCCTGAGGACAACAGGTGACCCTATAGGGTATGAAGCTAGTCTAGAGTGTGATTCCTATATGTGATTGATATGACGATGGACAATACGCAACCCTATAGCGCACGAGGCGAGTCCATGGAAGTGAGTCAGCATAGATGTGATGCAATATGGTTAGATGTATATGATAATTAGGTATGACATGGCGATGAAACATATAGTAGTCGAGCGATATACTCATATCATGTAATATATGTAGAGTAGAGTATGGCTTACTTACCAGACTTATGTCTAACCCACTCCTACTTACCTTCATACACAAACACACATATACAAGTTGATGGAGTCTAGAGTTTAGATGTTATTAGGAATGGAGATTTATTTTGTGGCTGTATCTATGGTGTAAATAAGTGTTGTACTTGGTTTTGACTTTGAATATGGATTTGGGTTGTACTTGTATTTGTTCAGACATAGGTATTCGACATTTTAGACATTTGTGGTAATGTGACAACGACATATTTTTAAAAGGTAAGCCGCCATTTCTAGTGGCCTGTCCATATTTTATATATATAAAAATTTTAACAGGTGTGAGTCAAAGCACCTCAATAGCTTTGGAAAATACGCCTACAGAGAAATGGCACTCATTATTTCCTAAGGCAATCAACACACAATAATCCCTACCCAACCCAGTTACAACAATAAGAACTACTTATAACAGTACACATAATGACTCACAAACAAATAATACAAGCAAACCACAGTGACGCCAACAAAATTGCTGGAGGACTCCATAACATATGACCAAGTAGCACCATAATATATTTCAATAGTAACAACATCCAATATCAAAATCAAACTTTCACAACACCTAAATAGTTGCACATCGCCACTTATGCATGGTAGACTTGCACAAGAAAACATAATATCACAAGTAAGAGATCAAACATTGCACAACATAGAAAATGCCATCAAACTTGGCAACATAGCTAGTGCCAACCCCAATAACAGTAGCCGGAACCACACAAAATCCAAGAAACCAGCAAAGCAATGCCATATCTAAAACCTTGATCATGAAGCTTGACAAACCCGACATAAACAAAATTCTTATTGAAAAAGCAATGCATTAAAGGGGATGAAAGAACAAGGCAGTAGACTTGGTTTCTAAATGCTCAAAGGAGAAATGGTACTAGCAAAATAAGAGAGACCCCATACCTCAGACTTGACGCTCGCAAAACCTGCCTAACACCAAGATCCAGAAGTGCTACAAGAAGTGAAGGGCCAGCAAGTGAACAACCAGAACCCAAAATTGAAACATGACAATCCAAATTAAACAACCCCACTTCTATTGCAAGTAATATCCATGGGTGAGATGACAAGAAGTGACTAGGACATTTATTTATGTATATTATATTTGTTTCTTCTACCGTGAGACTTTGAAAGTAGATTGTGTTAGTTAGAACTGTATCTAATATCTGATATTTGTCCATAGCTTGCATTTATTTTACCTTAACCCTAACGACTCATCCTTTCGGTTCTAAGGTATTATCGTCGATTCGGGCATTGGATCCGAGGGTCGAGTGAGTGGGTTCTTACATTTGGTATCAAAGCCTAGGTTAGGAACTAGAATAGGAATTAGAAACATATTAAGAGAGCGTATTTGTATTTTCTATTATATATATATGTGTGTGTGTGTCTGTGTATAATATAGGATTTCAAAGCACATATGCACACGCCCATTTGTTGTTCCAGTTTTGTTTACTATCCATTAGGAAGTTGCTAGTAAATCCCATTTTTACAATTAGCTGAAAGGAGTAATTCAGTCAAAACTGGAATAAAGACTAATGCAGGTAATGCTAATGGAATAGAAAGAAGGGTAAGGACCAGCACCTATATAGATGTACTAGATATTCCTAGAGTTAATATTCTAGTATGGTTAAGACGCTATCTTCATATGACAAACCAAGCTAGTACCAAGCCCATCGAACCACAACCACCAATACCACTGCTAACCAAGGTGTTATTCCAGCCCCAACACCACCAACTGTTGACTTTTTTAAGCTATATAAGGATTTCTTTAGCCTTTGTGGGAAGCCATTTCTCAAGACAGAATCGTATTCGGTGAATCGGGCATGGCTTAATAATTGTATGTTATAACTGCAACCAAATGGGACACTTAACTAAGGATTGTAAGGCAACCCTAGCTCATAAGCAGTTAAAGTGCTATAATTTCGATCAGTTCGGACACATGAAGAAAGACTACCCAACTTTGAAGGGTGAAGGTCAGATTGTGAAGGCATATGCTCTGGATGTCGTTTCAACTTCTAGTAAGGCACCATCGTCGGCTTAGGATAAAGGAAAGCAAATTATGATGGAAGGTGTGTTGATTTTATCCGATTCTTCTGTTCATAATTTGTTTGATATCGATGCATCTTGTTAACCGTGTTTCTAACTAGGCATATTTTCAATGGAAGTTTGAGCTTCAAGACATAGATGAAATGACTCAAGAACTTAAAAACACACTTAGAAGGACCAGAAGATGGGACTTAAGGTATTATAACCTGATCAGAGTAAAGAAAAGCTCTCGGTATCGAAAGGTCTTTTGTCTAATTTGGTTGCCTTTAAACTCCATGAACTTCAAGTACTACCTAAAGTAATCATCGTCAGGTGCTTTTCTTAGAGAATTGATCGGCAATTCTCAAGATCGATGAGAAGAAAGCAAAGAAAGCAGGATAAGACAAACATAATTAAGGAAATTGTTTGGAACAACTCAAAGTCTATGGGAAGAAGTTTGGAAAACAACAAGCAAGAGCTAGGAAAACATCACAAGGGGAGAAAGTTGGGTTTGCACCTAACAAAACCTCTCAGCATCGAGAGGTCTATCTTTGAAATTGGGCCAACGTGTCCCATTCTCTACCCGTGGGCTAGCATCTGGACCTTGTGCAACTCGAGCCTGTAGATCTGCAGAGCAGTTCCTATATAAATACCAACTATATATAAACCAAAAAGGGATCTTCTTTTAGGAGCTTCAGACTTTGGATCTTCTTTATCTCCTATCTCCCTACATAATAGTCACATAGGCAGCTACTTTTGGAAGTTCTAGGCTTAGGAAGCTGTCAATCCCTTGTACTTGTGACTTTAATCTCTCTCAAATCTCTAATAAATAACATATAAAGTGGACTTAGGGTAGAGATTGTCAAACTACTAGAAAATTCTTGTGTCCCTTTACTTTTCTACACCTTTTTGCTATTTCTACTAGATCCAATCCTACAGTAGGTATATTTGGGTGTTGTGCCACTTTTGGCATCAACAAGTGCTTTCATTGAGAACTCGAACTTAGGGTTAGATCTAGCTTGCTATTTTGGATTTGAAGAGGTCCAGTGGTCAGATCTAGAAAATTTACTTTGAAGAATTTGATAGCTTGCCGAAAGGATTTCAATAGCACCTAGAAGAGCCAATAGATCCATAGGAGCAGTAGTTAGTGGTGATGAAGGAAACACTCACCGAGTTAAAGTTAGTAACCAACAAGTGGTACCAAGATCATATACTCAGTAGAAAGTGGTTATTAGGGACGAGCTTGATAAGATGGTGCAGGAACTAAACCAGAAGATGGTGGATAGCCAAAAAGCTTTGATGGACTAGATAGATGCTCAACTTACCCAACAACTGCAAAAGACAAGGAGGAATAGGAGAAAAGTTTCTCCTTCAGATCTAAATAAGAGAATTCATACATTTTTGGTTAGAATAGGTGAAGGGAAAAAGGAAAACAATATTAAGTAGTTGTTGAAGTTGTAAAAGGAGCTACAGGAGGAAATAGAAGTGCTCCCCCTGTAAGAAAACAACTCAGTACCGACAGAATTTCTCTCGATATCAAAAGGAATTTAGAGAGGAAGGGGAATAGGTAGTTGATACTATGGATTTATCTGATTCTGAAGACGACCTGTAGCACGATGGCGATGATTGTGAGCTGTGCGTTGAAGCTAATGTAGCTGGAGTTCAAATGGCTATGGTAGAACCAACTGGGCATCAATGGAAAACCACACGAGTGGTTTTCTCAAAGACTGGAGAGCCTACAAGTCAGTGGGCGAATTGAGATCGTTTACAGAGCCAAACACTCGATGCAGCCCCTGATAGTCGTTCCATGCAATACCATGCTAGTAAGGAATAAATAGGAGACATGGTAAAGCGATTAATTGAAGAAAGCAAAGGTAGGAAGAATGAGGATTGGGACTTTGCACCAAGCTGAACTCCGTTTATAGAAAATATTCTAAGAGAAGAGTATGCTAAGAAGTTTACAATGCCGATTATGCCATCGAACAACGGAACTACCGATCCTAGACAATACTTACTTAAGTATGAATTGCCCATGGATGGTGCTAGGGCAACATATTCTATTCAATTTAGATGCTTTCCCATCTTCCTGGAAGGAGTTACGTCGATGTGGTTCATAGGGCTTGCGTTGAGATCCATATCGACTTTCGATGAGTTGGCTAGGAAATTTATGGAGCAGTTCCGACTACATACTGCACGCCCAAGGACGTATTGTCATTATCGAGCTTATCTCAAGGGCCTAAGGGGTCATTGAAAGGTTTCTTGAACCGGTTCAATGTTTCCATTAATGAAGTAAGAAATCAGAAGAAGGATCTGGTATTCATGGCGTTGGTCTGGCACATTCACCCAGACATGGATTTCGGTAGATGGTTGAAGATGAAGCAACCTACAACTATAAAGGAGTTCCATCGGAAGGCTAACTAGTTTTTGCACTTGGAGGAAGAAAATCTAGCTTCAATTAATGCCGATGACGGACAGTCAAAGGAGGTTATCCAGAGCAATGTGGCCGTGATAATAAGGAGATAGCGTTGATAATGTGGCAACTAATGTTGGAAACTCTAGTAACCAAAAGAAATGAAATCAAGGCCTTGGCGGTAGGTGTAATGACAAGAAGAAGCATTCGAAGAATTTGAAACCGAAAGATTACACTCCTCTGAACGATACATTGGAAAACATATACCTAGCCACTCAAGGAGTGAAACAATATAAAAGCTTCCCGGAAGGGAGGCAACCGAGTAGGAAAGGTGCTCCGAAAAGTTCCATCGTTTCCATGAAAATCATGGACTCAACATGAATGAGTGCCAACAGTTGAAGGATCTCATCGTAGAACTGATAAGGAAAAATAAGCTTCAATAGTGTGTCAACGAACCACAAGAACATGGTCAAGTCCCAAGACTCCTAGGGCCGACAGCCCAAGGAAATCAATCCAGACCAAGCGAAGAGGGCCTGAGTGAAATGATGGGAAGTTAATTATCAACACCATAACTGGAGGACCTAATCTATTAGAGAAAAGCTGAAGGGAAATGGAATGGTATGCTAGTTCGCTGAAGCATGTACCACATGAAGGCTACTTCGCTTTAGAAGATGGAGCTTTGGCCAAGTAGCAAAGGATGATAACTGACGATATCATATTCAAAAATAGAGATGTTGATGGAGTTGAAGCACCAACTTTCGACCCTATAGTGGTAACAGTTGGAATTGGATCAGCAACTGTACGCCGAATCTTGGTAGATACCGAGGGTTCGGTGAATATACTGCCTAAAGGAATATTCAACGAAATGAAGATCAACATGAAGGAAGCTACAACATTCAAAACCAAGATTCAAGGATTTGCCTATGGAACTAGACAAAGGGGATCGTAGGATAGTCCAAATTCAAAAGTTCGTTATTATGGATGAGTACTCGGCATACAACGCCTTCTTGGGCCAACCAGCTTTGGCTGATGTCAGAATAGCACTGGCGCCTTATTGTTTAATAATGAAATTCCCCAAGGAAAAAGAGGTTGGAGTGGTGAAAGGCGATCAGAGCATTGGAAGAGAATGTTATGTTGCGGAGCTGAGAGAAGTGAAGCAACGTGAGAAAGGAAAGAATGTGGAGAGAACTCTCCACATTCAGGACTCGCAAGCATAACAACCAAACCCTGGACCTTGCCTTGGGAACCATAGTCGGTTTAACATGGCTATGGATCCCAGGAAGTAATCAGGGAAAGGGTGAACTGCACCAGCAAAGCTGATAGTGAATGTTCCAACCGACATGGATGATCCTACTAGGGTCCTGAAGATTGGATATTAGCTCAACGCTAACTTAAGAAAGGAATTGGTGAATTTCCTCCTAGGAGACTTGGACGTGTTCACCTGGGCACATTCGGCTATATGCGGGATATTGTCAGAGATAGCGTGTCATGCACTGAATATCGATTTGAAGTTCATGCCAGTAAAGCAAAAAAGGTGTAGTATGGGTTAGGAGCGATCCACTACGTTGAAGGAGGAAGTGGATAAGGTGATGGTGAATGGCTTTATCAGTAATGCTTTGTATCTCGATTGGGTATCCAACCCCATGTTGGTCAAGAAATCAAATGGGAAGTGGCAAATGTGCATCGACCACTTGGATTTTGAATAAGGCATACCCGAAGGACAACTTTCCTTTGCCTAAGTTGACCAATTTGTGGATGCATGAGACCGTAGGACATGAGTTGCTCTCATTTGTGGACCCTTATTCAGGCTATAACCAAATTCTAATGCATATACTGGACCAAGAGAATACTAGCTTCATTACGGATTTAGGACTATACTGCTATCAAGTTATGGCATTTGGTTTAAAGAACGCATGAGCCATATATTAGAGATTGGTAAATTTTATGTTCAAGAATCAAATTGGGCGGGCAATGGAAGTATACATTGATGATATGCTTGTGAAGTCACGAGTATCATGAAACCATTTGGATGATCTTTCAAAGACGTTTGAAGTTTTATGGAATGATGGAATGAAGCTAAATCCATTAAAATTTTCTTTTGGAGTGACATTGGGAAAGTTTCTTGGATTTATTGTCAATGCATGGTGCATCGAGGCTAATTTGAAGCAGATTAATGCCTTGAGGAATGTAACTACCCTGACTTCGGTTCATCTCAAGGGCGATATATAAGTGTATACCCTTCTTTGACGACCTCAAGAAGGGGAAGAAAAACTTCGAATGGAATCAGGATTTCTAGAATGCCTTCATGAAATTATTGAGGAATACGAAAACGCCATTGGTCTTACCCAAACTGCTGGATGGGAAGGATCTATTTTTTTTACTTAGCAGTGTCTGCTCACACACTAAGTGCAGCATTAGTGCGTGAGGAGGCGAGGATTCAAAGGCCGGTGTGCTATATTAACAAGCGGTTCACTGGAACTGAAAAGAACTACCCAAGCTAAATGAACTCGCATATTTCTTACTGATCACGTTAAGGAAGTTACGACCGTATTTTCAGGCTCATCCGATCAAAGTACCGATGAATCAGCCTCTAAAGTAGGTTTTGTACTACCTTAAGACTTCGGGAAGGTTGTTAAAATGGAACATAGAATTAAGCCAATATAATATAACATACCATCCCAAGAGAGTGATAAACGGGCAGGCATTGGCGAATTTCATTGCTGAGTTTACCACAAGCAATGATGAAGAAGAGGAGGATATGGTTACACATTCTAATTGGAAGTTGTTCGTAAACGATGCTTCGAATAAACATAGCTCAGGAGCTGGAGTCATGTTCCAGACCCGAAAGGACGGTCAATCTGCTACGCATTGAAACTGGAATTTCCTATGACTAACAACAAAACCGAGTACAAGGTGTTAACTGTAGGATTGAGGATATCAAAAAAACTAAGGATAAATATGCTACACATATTCAGTGATTCCCAACTAGTGGTTTGCCAAATCAGAAAGGAGTATCAGGCAAAGGGATCAAGAGTAGCCCTTTATCTGTCAATGGAGCTAGAGTTACTGGAGGATACAGAGCATTATATGATCACGGACATCCCTAGAGAGGAGAACATGAAGGCTAATTCATTAGCTGAGCTAGCTAGCTCTGGGGAAGCACGACTAATGGGTTTGGTTTCGATAGAAGTTCCGATGACTCTAAGTACATATAAGATGGACATCGATTGGACTTTGGAGACTAAAGAGGAGGAGGATTCATGGATGACCCCAATCAAAGATTACCTGATCAATGGAACTCTCCCAAGAAATAGAAACGGATGGAAGAAGCTCCTCCAAAAATCACCACGATTTGTGATGTAAGATGGAGTGTTGAACATGAGAGGATTCTTAACTCCCCTGCTTTGGTGTGTAGCCAAGGATGAGGCTAGGAAGATCCTCATGGTAATTCATGTAAGCAACTGTGGAGACTATACTGGAGGCAAACTCTAGCAAAGAAAATACTTCGCTATGGATATTTATGGCCGATGATAAAACAGGATGATGCTGACTACACCAAACGGTGTGACTGGTGCTAGAGATTTGCAAAGATTCAAAAAGCCCCATCGACGAAACTTACGCAAATGGTCAATCTAGTGCTGTTTGAAATTTGGGGAATCAACATCATTGGTCTGCTACCGATAGCGAAGAGGAGCCAAATATGTTATCATTGTAGTGGATTACTTTACGAAATGGGTGAAAACAGAATAACTAGCAACAATCATAACAAAAAAGGTAATTAACTTTGTAGTGAAGAATATTATTTGCAGGTTTAGAGTGCCCCAGAAAATCATCGCGGACAACGAAACTCGGTTTGAGAGTGTAGAGTTAAAGGATTTCTACAAATGGTACAAACTCGAGAAAAGTTTCTCCATGGTGGCACATCAATAGGAAAACGGGTAAGTTAAAGTAATGAACAAGATCATTAAATCCACCTTAAAATAATGACTGACTAGAGCTAAAAGCAACTGGGTCGATGAGCTTCCATTAGCACCATGGGCTTAAAGGACGACCCATATGTCTACAACTAGACACTCATCATTCGCTTTGGCTTATGGATCAAAAGCAATGAACTCGAATCCCCTTTTGAATGTAAAATACAATTCGACCCGAAGGTTAACAAGGAACTCTTGCTCGAGTCCCTCGATTTGGTTGATAAGAAAAGGAAAGAAGCAGAATTAAGGTTAGTTGCCGACTAGAAAAGGGTAGCATGACATTTTAACAAGGTTCGCAACCATACCTTTGAAGTAGGGGATATCGTTGTAAAATGAGTTCTCTCTGGTATGGGGCGCTTAGTCCGAACTGGGAAGGACCTACACAATCGATCAGAAGCTTGGAGATGGAACATTCAAGCTAGCATTTGTTGATGGGATCCCTATCCCTATTACATGGAAACTCGACTTGTTGCGGTACTACTACATTTAGTTTTTCTTAGTTTGCTTTCGCAAATAAGCCATCCGAAGGTACTGGTGGGTAATGTAATAAGGCAGGACTTACCACATTCCATGTTTTTGCGAATAAAGTCAGCTTCTTGAACCAATGGAACCATGTTCTCGTAAACAAAACCCCTTATACTACATGATCAGCAGTACAACTAGGATCTCATTCCACTGTCCTTGAATAATGGACCGGGAGTATTTTCCCTTAAGGGTCGACCGGATTATTTTGGCCCAATTCACAAAAAACTTTAGGAATATCTCATTGTCGGAGATAGGAAATGACGAGAATTTTTGACAATCTATCATTTAGGAATTCGGTGTTGCCCGGGGATAGGCGATGCCAAGAAGGAAAACTCCCTCCTTTTGGAATTCATTATTGCCCAAAGATAGGCAACGACGAGAATATTTCCCTATTCAACCTCTAGGAATTTGTTGTTGCTCGGAGATAGGCGACAACGAGAAGGTTTTACAATCTATCCTTTAGGAATCTGGTATTGCCCAAAGATAGACAACGCTAGGGAGGAAAACCCCACCTTCAAGAATTTGTCGTTGCTAGGAGATATGCAACGATGAGAAGGTTTCCCTATTTAACCATTGGGAATTCATTGTTGTCCAGAGATAGGCGACAATGAGGAGGTTTCCCTATTCAATCAAATCTTCAGGAATTTTCCATTGCCCAAAGATAGGAAACGACGAGAAGGTTCGGAAGTTTGTAACCTTCAGGAACCTAGCATTGCCTAAAGATAAATGACATTATGGAGGTAAGACCGCAATCTTCAATCATCTGGCACGGCCTAGAGATTGGCAGGGCCAAACACATAAAATCCCTAGCCTTTAGGAATATAGTGTTTCCCGGAGATAGGCGATGCCAAGAAGGAAAACTCATACCTTTAGAATCTACTGTTGCCCGAAGGATGGCGACTCAGGAAGGACAACTGCTTAGGTCGATCGGATAACTCGACCCAACCGGTCTGAATCGATTGGATAATTCGGTCTGACTCGCAAGAATCTTGCATTGCTTGGAGATTGGAAATGTCAGTGCGCAGTAATTTTCAAGGTCGATCGGATAATTTGGGCCATCATTTCCAGAAAATAACTAAGGGATCGACCGGGTTGCTCCTAGCTTGCAGGGGTTTAATGTTGCCTAGAGACAGGAAACATCAAAGAAAAACTCTTAGAATCGAACCATCAATGTCCTAGTTTCCAGAGATATAAACTAGAACACAACTGATTCTTCAACCATAATCATTAGAAATTTGATTACTGCCTGAAAATAGGCAAGTTCAAGGCATAAAGCTCTGAATTGGATAATTCGTGCGCTAATTTTCGAAGATTGAAACTAGTATCTGATTGGGCTTTAATGATAGCACTGGTAGCCGGGCGAGACATACTCCATCGAGGATAAGCGATGGTGGTCATCAATGCTTAAAAGCAAACGTTATCAGGCTTTTCCGATCTAGGATCAAGATAGGAAAAGCGCACTTAGATTGGGGTAATCGGTTAAATTGCCCCCACGATATGTCTATTCCATTGATGGTCGGGATTTAGCATTCAGAATGGTTAATCCTATGAACAAGGATCCATGCACGGCTAAGTAAAATAAAAAACGAATATCCCGACTGCTACTCCACGACAGTTAGGAGCAGCTCGGGACTGTGGTTACTTGTCATCAACGACTAGTAAAAAAAAACTCGATCAAGAATAACCATAGAGCTGGTTAAGTAATGGCACTATTTTGTCGATCAGAGCAATTTGTAGTTATAAACAGGGCCAATGCCAGAAAACAACTAAAAAAATTGTAGGAATATTATTTATATGCATAAAAATGCAGTAAATAAGCATATTGCATAAAAACACAACATACACATATATAATTGCAGTACATGCAGTTATATTATATACACTAGTAGTTATATGTAAATAGAAGCAATACATAAAGGTGTGAAAAAGTAAATGGAACGGAGATTACAAAACAAAAGGAAATCTTTTCATTACTTCATCCTTTATGTACAAAATAAAGCAGGGGTTGCTTCGTCAAAATCACGACCAGTTCATCACAAAAAGGAAAGTCAAAAGTACAGACTCAGCAACATAGGACAAAAACAAGCCATCATGTAAGCAAGCTCCAAGCATCCTCTACTTGCCCTTCCTCTTCTTACTGTCTGGGACGCTAAAATGGCATGTCTACTTCTTATGTTTGTAACTGCCCTTGGGTTTCTTCTTTTCGAGGGTATTACATTAAGAGGGGTAGTCTCCCCACTCGTCATGGTATAGGGGTCATCATATTTTCTAATAGGAGATTTAGTGAGCTTAGTCTTGGGAGGCCTAATTTTAATGGGGGTGTTTGGATGTAGGGCTTTTAGAAGTTGAAGATGCAGGCTCTATAGTACCGGGCTTGGATCTCACTTTGATTTTCTCGAAGTCAACTTTCAATCTCTCCGCCATTGAAATATGACCCACCAGATCCGTAGCGTTGGTAATCATGACATCTTCTTGGGACTGAGAAATTCCCTCCATCCCTTCTAGAGCACTGATCATCTGATAGTCGGGACTGAGACCGGAGCCGGAAGGCAGGATCGGAGTGACAAGTCATACAGTGATAAAAGTCGATGCGGTAAAAATTACTGCGAGATCCAAACCCTGAGTAGGTGGCGATGAATGAGGGAGATGTGGTTGACCTACAAGTTAACAAAGGGAATGGTAAAGTTTAGAATTAGACTTGGGAGAGAGCTGAAGCTTCTCAAAGATAGGTGAAATAAGAGATATACTTGAGCCTGAATTTCTTTCTGTAAAAGATACGATCAGTTCCCTTTCTTCACTCAGATGCCCCTCTGTTTGACTTATGAAAGGTGGGATGTAAGGTTCGACAGAAGCTGTCACTTAGAGGCAGGGATGAAATGGGTGGTTTTAGAGCTAACCCCCTCAGATGTAGGAATAGTCACTACAGGCTCTCTAAATTTTGGAGTAAATGATTTGTGCTCACCAGATGAGCTTAAGCCAGCGAGAGGCTAAGCATCAGCACAAAGGCATCCTTAGTAGTGAGATTGTCCTTTCCCTCTGCAAGCTTTTGTATATCCTCGGCATCGAGGTACTCGGCCATGAGCTATTCTTTGGAGCAGTTATCCTCGGACGCCGTAAGTCATCGTACCACCTCTTTCTAGGCATCCTCAAGAAGCTCGGGATAAGTATCTGCTAACCGCTTTGGAATCTTATGTAAAATGATGCTAGAATAGAAGTGTAAAAGCTGAGATTCAGCTCGTCCCTTTTCTTAGCCCTAGTTTCCTTGTGTTCCTTTAACTTGAACCTATCGGATGCGAGATCAACATCGATGTCTATCTTATCAACCTTCAACGAGAGCAATTCATCAACGGGTTTTTCTTTCTCCTCTCTCAGCCTTTATGATTCGAAGGCCTTCTCGTTGATAGTCTGGTCCCTAGCTTGAATAGTCTTATCCTTTTCAATGAGGGCCAACTCCTTCTCAACAACTTGCTTTTTCAGCTTGGCACCCTCTTCTCAGGCATCTTTTAACTCATTCTGCATCACAATCTTAGCGTCGTTATGAGCCTTTTCATTTCCTTCATTAAGCTATCTGTGTCGGCCTTCTATT
This sequence comes from Allium fistulosum, assembly GCA_030737815.1. Taxonomy (NCBI): domain Eukaryota; kingdom Viridiplantae; phylum Streptophyta; class Magnoliopsida; order Asparagales; family Amaryllidaceae; genus Allium; species Allium fistulosum. Next base: position 280,748,365 of record CM060904.1, on the reverse strand, counting down.
TAAGAGCGGCATCTCTCTCAATAGTCACCTTCCCTAAGTTAGCATCCAGATCCTTTAGGACCCTCTCATATGTTTGTTTTTTGAAATCAAAAGACTGAATGTTGGTCTAATTGATCTCAAAAGACTGAATGTTGGTCTAATTGATCTCGTTGACCCTGGAGAGTGCATAGCACAACCACTTCCACTTGTACTCTCGATCGATTTGCTTTTGAATGCTCCAAGCATCCCTATCCACAACTTCCTAAGGAACATCTTAAATGTCCTGATCAAACATCACGCCATGTAGGAAAAGGTTAGGAAATGTGACCTATAGGCATGGCAAAGTAGGAAGGAGAGAAGCCGGAGGACCAGAAGTCCCTTTAGAGTGGGGAGGAGAAATAGCAGTCAAGGATTGAGAAATAGGAATTTGTTGTTGGGAAGAGATTTGAGGTTCAGAATGGGGTAGAGGAATATCAGAAGAGGGACCTAGGTGATCGTGTGATTCCTTGTGTCGCTTGGTTTCACGCGATGACCCTCTTTGGCTTGCCTTTACTTCTTTTCTCTCTCATCTTGGTGGTAGTCTTCTGCCTCTCTTTCCTTCCTCCTACACCTTTCTTCATTGGTCTCGTAACGACCCCGATGGCTGGAACAAGGAGGATTTGGGCTAGGAGTTTGTCCGTTAAACTCAGTAGCATTACATAAGAGATTCCTATACCTATCCCTGGCTATGGAACCTGAAACAAAAAAATAAATAGAACAAGTATCAAAATTGTTAAGAATAATGAAATTCAAGGACATGTATTTATGATCCCAGTGGTGTGTATGGTGCCGATGACCCTTAATTACTATACAGACCATGTTCACATGGGCGTAAAGATGGAGTCATGATACCTTCATCAATATTTACTTTGGAAGAGAAGTTGAAATCAGAAGGACCCTCGGTAAGGAGATTAATGATTGAAATGTCAAAATCGCTCATGACAGTAAATACATCACTAAGAATGTGACCTCGAGGAGTTGTTCCACCCGAAGGAAACATGATCTATCCACCAGGTGTCTTAGGAGTTTCATGACAATTCATTTTAGATGGGGCAAAGAGACATCTCACCGAACTATTCACCCTCTTCCGCACTAGCATGTTAGTTAATATCGCTATCACTGGCTCCCACTTCTTCCTCTTCAAACATTGGTGCTTTCCCCTCTCTCTTTCTGGCTTCGTCACTCTCTTTAGAGATTGACGACATTCTAACTCTTCCATTCCCTTCTCTTGAGGCATCACTGACAGCCAACTCTTCAGCTTCTCTTATAGTAGGCACTTCGGTATGCACCATGCCCAATGGACCTTCGACTTCCCCTTGAAGAATCTTGCTGGAGTTGCGAGTGGGGATAGTAGATCGGGTAGGTACTCAAGAGCCGCTAAGTGGAGGCAATTCAACAATAACGTATCTATCCGGGGTAGCAAACTGCACCATTGGAGAATCTCCTTAGTAACGAGATAAGCAGTGGTGTGTTGAAAGTTGGCCTCCCTTAATCCATCCAAAGTGTTGGCATGATCATCATGAATATCTCGAGCAGGAATGCTTAAAAACAAATATATGGAAATTAAGCGCTTGGATGGAGTAAACCCAGGCACAAAAAGAATAAAACGAAAGGAACTCACTTCCAAACATCCAATTCCCGTTGAAGCCGTAAGAGCATTGCACGAAGAATTACTTATTTTTCAAATACGAGCACTTGTAGTGAAGAGACTCAATGACTTTGCACCTACACCAAGCTTTGATGATCATATAACAAGAAGAATCTTGCCTTTGCTTGAAATGCAGGAGATATGTAAGGTCTTGAAAAGTGGGAGCTCGGTTGAAGACATTCGTGAAAAGCACGTATAAAAAACTCAAGAGAGCATAATCGGTTGGATGGACTTAAGTTGGAGCTAACCCAAGCTATTTTAAAACCATGCAAAGAAATGGATTAAAGGGTGACACAGCACTACCGAGACACATATATCTATTGCAAGTTGTGAATCCCCATGGAGGTAGATATGCTTGTTTACCATGAATAGGAAGCCGCATGTAATCCTCAGGAATTCCGTGCCGGCGACAGATATTTTGAAGCATTTTCACAAAAAGGACAGTCAAAATTTGGTTAGGCAGGCCATTCAAGACCCTTGTGTCGATGTATTCATTCAAGGGGGAGGTTGATTTTGCAGTGGGTCCATTGGTACAACTGTACTTCGTAACTCAGCCGAGATCAAACTTCCAGGCTTGACGGGTATAGAAGGTGAAGCCTGAACTATAGAGGATCAATTTTAGGAAGAGTAGACATACCATCATCAGATTTAAAGCGCGACGATCAACAAATCATTCTAAATAATAAACTTGGTGTTTAACTTGATCGAGTATGTTTTATTTTAAATAATGAACCAGTGTGACCAACTGCTGAAATCCAAAGGATGTCAATGTGTGTTAATTAATCAGATTCCGACCATTAACTGGGGCAAGTAAATTTGTTAATCTATGCAGTGTGAGTCATGTGTCCTATACATAACAAATGGACCATCCTATATAGACATCCCACTTGTGCTAAGAAACACATCACTCTGCATATTGGAACCGTTGTTCGAAGTGGCATGAAAGCTTTTCTTTGCAAGAACACCAAAATGCATAGTGGTTGAGTATGCTATGCAATTGAGTTATAGGAGTATTGAAAAGCGTCTAATGTGACCGTTCTTTCTAAGAAAACTTTCTCATTGGCGCTTAAACAATGGTGTCTAATCAGTCAGGCATCGATAAGTGTTAACTATGGGTTACAATCGGTGTAACTACTTCAAGTCAAGCCTAAGCCACACCAAAGCCAAACCCAAGAGAAACCTAGGATCTATCTTGGTAACCATAAACCGACTTCACCCATAGCATAACCACCATCAACGATAGCCATCTTCACAAGGTTTGACTACCCACCTTGTAAGGATTCAGTGTAGATCTAAGGGAGTAGCAATCGGGTCAAGTCAAGTGGAGTAGAAATGGCGATCTAAAAGTAGATCTACAATCAATTATGGTGATGAGAAGGTGGTGGCAGTCGGTGTCAGGCATTGGCGAGCATTTCGGGTGATGGAAAACTGGCCGGTGGTGATCAGGTAGGTTGCAGTCGGTGGTCGGAGGTCGCAAATGTTTTCGTAGCAAACAGAAAGGCATGAGAAGAAGTGAGATGAAATTTTTTCTAAGTCCCCAATTTATAAGAAATCAGGAGGTTGAAAGCAGTCGGTACCGAGAGCTTTCGCATGGTACTAAGAGGTAATTTTGCCCAAAAATTTGGCAGAAAGCTTGGAAAAAGAAAGAACATGCACGTTTAAGGCATGGAATGATCTTCATAGTGTGGATCTTGTCCTTGGCACGAAAAATGGAACTCTATTTATAAAAAGCAGTTAAAGAAATATCTACTGGGTAAAAGCAACGCTTCAAAGCAATACCTGAACGAATGACTGGAATCATCAGATAGCGAGTCAGAGCTTGTTTTGATCAAGAGCATACTTTGTTTTCAATAAAAGCATAATCTAAGGGCTAAGTGTTAACTGGTTTTTTAACCATGTAGATAACGGAATTTAAAGCGTCAAGATGAAGACAAAATGACTCAAGAACTTGAAACACACTTGGAAGGAATAGAAGATGGGACTTAAAGAATTACAACTCAATTGAAGTAAAGGAAAACCCTCGGTACCGGGAGGTCTTTTGTCCAATTTGGTTGCCCTTAAACTCCATGAACTTCGGGTACTGCCTAAAGCAATCATCGTCAAGTGCTTTTCTCATTGAATCGATGAACCATCCTCAGAATTGATGAGAAGAAAGCAAAGGAAGCAGCATAAGACAAGCATAATCAAGGAAATCATTGGGAACATCTCATAGTCTAAGGGAAGAAGTTCGGAAAACAACAAGAAAGATATAGGAAAACATCACAATGGGAGAAAGTTGGGTTTGCACCAAACAGACCCTTTCGGTACTGAGAGGTCTATCTTCAAAATTAAGCCGACGTGTCCCCTTCTCTATCCATGGGCTAGCATCTGGACCTTTTGCAACTTGAGCCTATAGATCTATAAAGCAGTTCCTCTACACCAGCCCTATAGCAACTAAAGAGGGATCTTTTTATTGAGGGGGCTTCAGACTTTGGATCTTCTTTATCTCCTATCTCTATACAATAGTCGCCTAGGCAGATATTTTTGACAGTTCTAGGCTTAAGAGCCTGTCAATCCCTTGCACTTGTAACTTCAATCTCTCTCAAATCTCTAATAAATAAAAAGTAAAATGGAAGTAGGCTAGAGATTGCCTAACCACAACAAATTATTATGTCTCTCTACTTTTATACGCTTTTTTGCTATTTCTACTAAATCTAATCCTACAATAAGTTATATTTGGGTGTTGTGTCTCATTTGGCATCAACAAATCTCATACGTTCATATCAGTTGCATTAGTTGATAGTTTAGCTCTTAAACTCGACCTTATGCATGAATCTATTACGGTGTTGAATCTTATTAAGGGATAGGCCCACTTATCGATGGTATATCATAATCTAAAGTTTGCATCTGTGGTATGGAGTTCCTATTTGATGCATATGTACTAAAATTATATGGGTCCAGGTTGATTATCAGAATGGATTGGATGTCTTACTATGGGGTAGTATTGGATTGTGATAGGAGGATGGTTGGCGGTGGACTTAATTTGATTCTATGTTATAAGCTTGATACTTATGTTTTGGAGATGTATTTGTATTTAACCAACCTATTATAGGAAGACCTATTGTATATACCCACAGTGAAAGACTATCTCGATGTATTTAAAGAAGTTTCCAATCTCCCTCCTCAAAGAGAAATCGAATTTCGTATTGATCTCGAGAAAGACGCAAGGCTGATTGTGATGCCTCTTGGGCATATGGCTCTAAAGGAGAGAAGATAATTGGATAAGCAAGTTTCAAACTTGTTGCAGGAAGGCTTTATTTGGGGAAGTATCTCAGAACGGGGAGCACCGTTCATTTTTTCTACTAACGCAGATGGTTCCCTTAGGCCATGCGTCGGCTATCAATAACTGAATAAGCTGACAAATAAAAACCCCTATCCATTGCCTTGCATTGACAACCTCTTCGATAAGGTAGTTGGGGCAAAGTTTTTCTCATAGTTTGATTTGGCGACTAGGTTTCACCAGTTGCGAGTAGCTGAAGGTAGCATCTAAAAGACCACATTCTGTACACCTGATGGATTGTTTGAGTGGTTGGTCATGCCATTTGGCTGGCGAATGCTTCGGTTTATTTCGTGGACTTGATAAGTAGAGTATTCCGGGGGTAGTTGAACAAGTTTCTAATGGTCTTCGTGGATGATATTCTTATTTATTATAGAAGTGAGGAGGAGCATAAGTTTCATTTTGAGGGATGTGATGGATGTCTTGAGAAGGAACCAGTTGAAAGCTAAATTTTCTATGTGTCACTTCTAGAGAGACGAAGTTCATTTCCCTAGGTATGTAGTATCAATGGATGGATTGGCAGTAGTCCCAAGGAAAGTAGCCATAGATAGGGATTGGAATAAGCCGAATAATGCTTTAGAGGTCCATACCTTTTTTGGTTTTGGTTGGATTCTATTGAAAGTTCATCAAATATTTGGTAAAGATATTAACACCTCTGACTCGTTTGAAGAAATAAAATATGATTTATACTTAAAGTCCAGAGTGTGAAGCGGTATTTATTCGACTGAAGGGGTTATTGATGAGTACTCCAATTTTAATTATTCCAAATGGTATAAAAAAATTCACTGTGTATACCGATGCATGTGCTATCAATCTTGGTGCTGCTCTTATGTAAGGAGGAAGAGTAATAACATATGTGTTATCCAGCCTTTTGACCACGTAGTTACCAGACTGATTTGACGAACAAAACTTTAAAGCTATCGAGGTAGAAGGCCCGAAGAGATAAATGTAAAATACAAAAAACAAAGTACAACTAAGATCACAAGACAAAGTAAAAGCCAGCCTAAAAGTTCCAAAACCCAATTCCACGTCTGATGGGCCGATACCAACCCATCCCTATGGATCGGTACGATCGATAGAAGTGCACCCATATCACTTCACTTTTTTCTAGTCTCAGTTCCAAAGGCTCACTCCATGTCTCATTGATCGTTCGCTTATCGTTTGGTATGAAGTAGCTCAAGCACAAGGAATTAGCAACTTAACTCCTCTATCGATCCTTCCCATTGGCCAAAAAACAAGCTCATGACCATATGAACAAGTTGAAAAACATGAAGCTATCAATATATCAATTCATCCAAAGTGGCTAGAATTATCTATAAGTCAATCTTATGGATCAATACCAATCCATGTCTATGGATCGGTAATGATTCATGGTTGATTGCTGACTTAGTCACGTTCTCTCGAGTGTGATTGCTGCTACATCATGAAGATCATGGAGGAGAACATGGTGGAGCAATTTCCACCGACCCACTGGCATAAATGGACATGGAGGGGCATCATTTCAAGGATTTTTTAGCTCTCTAGTAATCTTTTACATGTTTCTTGTAATTGGCTATCGAGTTGTACCGAACCATAAGAATAGCACCTGTAAAACAGCAATATCATTAATAAAAATCTCAAGTGGACATAGGAAACGATTAGGCGAACCACTATAAATGTGTGTTGTTTCGTTTTTACTCATTTTAATTTACTTTTCATCACCATTATTCTCTACTTAATCTATTGAGTGTTAGTGCCGCATTTTTGTACTAACAACGGTGGACAGAGTCTAACTCCCAAGGGCGTGGAATAGCGAACACTTACGATGCTATTTCACTTGAATGTAAATTTGTACATACTTTCCATGTAACCAGACAGAATCTGTCATTAATGACATTTTATAAAAGGAATGACTTCTGAAGCTCATAAATTTTCCCGTACTATGTGAATGGTGTTATGTTTAAATAAACTTGCATGCGAAATATGAAGGTGTGCAGTTGCATGGACATAGTGTCGACTAAATTTCCACAGTCCATGATCGAACACACGAAGTTCAACCATATTTGGTGTCTGAAGATAGATGCTAAACAACTCTCTAACATAGGACTTGAAGGCAGGAGTATAAATTTTTAAAGGCTAAATGAGATAGTTCACCTTATACTGCTGATGCCCGGAGTTTGGCAAAGCATCCACACCTTGCCCTGAGCAGGCAGAACAAACGATCTATGCTGGGAGATAGGCGGGATCTTACTTACATCTATCAACGCCCAGAGTTTGGAATGATCGAAGATCAATATCCTTGAAAGGATGATTAAACCACTATGATTAAGTCTTTAACTCCGACCGACGTCCAGAGTTTGGCATGGTTAGCATACGCACTTTAAAGAAGGATGTCCAGAGAGACATCTGATGGTGAATTACTATGATTGACACATGGAGATAAGCGCGATCGCACTCGAAACATCCTTGAAAGGGATGTCGAGTTAGGCTTTAAAGTAATTGGAATTTGACCCAGCTCTGAATTTGAATGTGGTTGTATGCGGATAGACTTCTCGAAGATCATTCTTTACTTAAATGCAGCAAAATGGGCTAATAACTTAGTCTGAAAATGACAATGAGAAATGGATCGCAAGTACATTGAATGTAAAGCACATTTCTTAAACAATTGGACAAATTCACATAAAATTCAAACGAAACAAAAAGCTTTATTATTCACATTAAGCAATGTTCAAAGGAAATACAAATGTCATTGACACTGAAGTAAAAAACCAAAAACAGGGGCCGAACCCATACAAAACTGGCCTGAGAACAAAAACAAAAGCAAGTCTCGCAATAGCACAATCAAAAACATGAAGAAGATAAGTGATCATTTTTTAGTCTTCCTCTTCTTATATTTCTTCTCTTTCATCTCTTCTGTGGAACATGGAGCACTGGATTCCTCTAGCTGCTTCCTTGTCCTACATTCGCTCCCTTTACCCTTTGGAGGTGTGATCTACAAAGGAATAGCGGGCACACTTTGAGTAACTCTAGCCATAGGAATCATGACCAAAATGAAAATAGGATTGCCGACAAAGCGATGAATAATGAAGGAGGGAAGAAGTCTGTCGGTTCTTGCTTAATTTTGCTAGCATAAAGGACCTGTTCATCGCGGATCTCCTGCATGATAGGCTTTATAACGACCCCGAGGTCACCATCATCAAAACATCCTTGTTGATCTGAATCTCTCAAAACTCACTGGTCCCTTCTTCATCCAAAGCTTGGATCTTCTATGCTCCGGGACCGGGTGTATCATTAACCAGAATGCATGAAGTTGTTCCAGAGATAGTCACAACCCTTGCATTAGTCATTGTTGTTGTTGGCCTTGGTTGGGAGCTTTCTTTGGGAAGACTTGGAATTGCAGGCTGACCTGAAATTTGAGAAAGATGAAATGAGAGATTAGCGACATCGACCGGCGGCATGTGTACTCTCTCAAATATGGGTAAGGTCAATGATATACCTTCACCAAATTGAGGCTCAGTGTAGGTAGGCGTACCACTCGAGTTCCCCTCCTGAATAGGAGATAGAATATTTGGCTTATGGCGTTGCGACATATCAGGATTATTCCTAGGATCCGATGAAATGATAGAGACAGCAGGAGGCCCGAAAGTAAGGCCTGTAGTGCTGTCCTGAGTATTAGTGCTATAAATTTGGCTTGGTCCTTTTGAATTGTGGCAGCCAGTTCTGGATGCAAAATGAGCTCAACTGCTTTGAGCACCTTGATTTCCTCTGCACTTAGGATTTCTTTCTCCAGCTCCACCAAGTCCACTTTGCCTCCTCCTGAATGTTCTCGCTCTTCCAGCGCAATCTTCTCCAATGCCATCACTAGAGCATGAGGATAAGCTTTGCCAAGCCATGCTAGATCTTTAAACTTAAGAAAATTGGCATTGTAGCTAGTGATAAGTGGATCAAAACTATCCTTAATCCGCATCTCTACGAATGTTACCAACCATAACGACCCTAATTTTAATTAACATTATTTAGGACATTTAATTAGGTAAATTAAATGAAAAAATATAAATGGTTAAGGAATCGAGATTTGTATAATCTAAGGGGTAGCCAGACCTGTTTGAATTAATGAACTAAGAGAATTAAAATGAACTAAGTTAGGGTAGTAGGCAAGGGCAATATAGGAATAAGTAATTCATTATACCCTAAAACCCATATACACATTCATTTTTACAACCTAAAACAAAACAAGAGGCCGGGCACCATTAAAGAATGAAAAGGGGAAGATAAGCTAAGTCAAGGGGAAGAAGCTAATCAACTTAATCCAAGATCAAATCTCAACTCCTTAATGACAAAGCTAAAGGTGAATAATATTTACATCTCACATTTTTTATGTTTCAGTTTCTAGAATAAGATCCGAATGTTTTTGTAAGTATATTGCCATGTATTGAATGATGTTTAGATATATACATGCTTGTTGATGAATTATGCTTATTCATATTGATTGTATGACATGTTTTGAATTGAAAAACCTATCACATGACGTCCAAATGCCTTGCGATTTTAATATATGGTCAGGAATGATATTTTAGAGATGGGTTTCAAGTTATATAATTTTCTGAATCAACATCGATTTATTATTAATTTTGTAGTGAAGAAAATGGTTATTTGGGTTTAAAATTAATTACGACAATTATATATATATTTTGGGTCAGAAACTTAAATATGTTAGAAAACATATTAAAAATAATTTATGTGAATTTTTGTAGAATTTTCCTAGGTGTTTTAAAAAATATATAAAATTAATTAAGGTATAGTACTTAAATATTTTATATGTTTATAAAAGGAGAAGGGGCTATTTGCTAATGTCTTAAAATGTTAATCTCTGAAATTCGGCAGCACCTTTTAGAATTTTTTTAAAAAAAGTAAAGGCAACCAATTATATGATGACAAATAAGCAAGTTAGTTGAAAAGAATTACCTTTTAAAGTTAAAAAATAGATTTTTAAGGTTCCGCTATCACACCATCTTCGGCAGCCACCTTTCGACTTAGTACCTCCGCCTCCAACAACATCGAAACCAATGCACATGGTATCAAAGACTTGGTACTTAGTGAATTAAACATAAGCAAAAGGTATAGGGTTGAAACACGGGGTTCTGAAGGGGTTGAAGCCTTGTTTTGTTTTTAAAGGAAAAGCGCCTGCTTTGCTTTCGAATAAGATAGCCTTCAACTTGGTCAGCTTTCGACTGGGTCAAATTTGTTTTAAAGAAATGAGCTTTCAAAACAGGTTGCGCCCTTGTTTTAATTAAATGTTTTTGAAGGGGGTCGAAACCCCTACCTACCGCCTTTATGCCTTTCGAAGCAACGCCTACGAAAGGGTCCTTTTGTTTTAAAATTAGAGCCGCTTCTCCAATGCTTCGAAGGGTTGGTTTCGACACCGTCACTTCTTTACTTAGGGAAATGATTTCGAAAGGGTGCTTTCGACTTAGTTGTTTTATGACCCTTTTGTTCTATTGAAAGTTAAACCCAACTAGTTTTAAAGGAATAGTTTTAAATGGTTTCGAAAGATTATTCCACATGTTTTACATGAACCCAAATGCTTTCGAAAGGTTTGATTTTATGAAAAGAATTTAATATTTTTGAAAGGTTTAAGAGAAAGGTTTCGAAGGGGTGGTTCCCCAATATTTTTTAAAGGTTATAATCGGAAGGTTTCCAAAGGTTTTCGAAAGGCATATTTATAGTGTTTTGAAAAGAGGATGTTTAAGGTTTTAAAAGGCCTTCGAAAGAGAGGTTTTGAATGTTTTCGAAAGGACTATGTAAATGGTTTCGAAAGGTATCTTTTAGGCTTTCGGCCCAAGGTTATAAAGTAAAGTTATTTACTTGTATCGAAATGGGTACTTTCAAATGGTTTCGAAAGAGATTGTTTAAAGGTTTAAACAAAGGTTTCGAATGTCTTCATCAATAATATTTTGAGTAAAGCAAATAGTATATTTTCCTTGTATAAGTATGACTTAAAGGGTTAAATCATTTTGAAAAGGTTTTCAAGGAAAATTTAAAGGGTAGTAAACCCTAACTAAAAATGAATCAAATATTTGTATACCAGATGAGACTGGTATAGGGTCGCGCCCTGTACAGTAGCTATTAGCCCCTAGCTAATTTAGTCCTAAATTCCAGTGTGTAGGGCTTAGTCATAGGTAAGACTTAAATAATGGTTACACACAGGAAGGAATATATATATGTACAGAGAAGAATGGTAGGTTATTGGTAAGCCCAAAAAACCATTAGGATCAGGTGACCTTTGGAGAAGTAAGTTAAGGAAAGACCATCCAGAAGTATGTCTAATTGTTGTTAGATAATTTGTTTAGTTCGTCTAATACGCTCGAGTCAGCCAAAGGTTAGTAGTTAGCCAAATGAAACTACATTGTTTCGGACATATGGTTCATTTATTACATGTTTTGAGCATATATGATATTATTGATATATTAGTTTGTTTAACCATTTTGGTTGCAGGATTAAGATTTGCAAAAGATATGTTTTAAAAGGATATTAGTGAGTGGAAACCCGTTCCACTAAGCAGCGTGGTCTCACTAATATCAAATAACCGAGATGTACAATATTATTCACACCAGGCTTTTTGTCTGACTCGAAGTTTATGTTTTTCCCCTTAAACCCTCGGGTGCTCAAAATTGATTTGAGTAGGCTGATGGTTTAGGATTTACATGTTTTAGTAGGTGGACGAATAATGTTTTCGGAGACGAGCAGGAGGCTGAAGTTAGCTATTTAGGAGTTGTTATGTTTTATTTTCGCTATGTTGTATTAAGTCTATTATGACTATTTAGTACTCTGGTCATCCAAGGCGGTATCTTCATATGTCGCTCTTGGCGTATTTTGTATAATTATATTTCATCTGAACCTGGGAAACGTTGGGATTACGTAATCTGGATATGAAACATGTGAAATGTAATCAGAAATGTTGTATTTGAAATCTGTGATTTTGTTTCATATTCATGTGCTTCTGATACTATGGATACCATTAAAATTACCGTATTTGGTCACCGGAAGTTAATACTATGGATGACTGCAGCATCTGTAGCGCTTAGCTTCGGGCCTCTAGATAGGGGATGTTACAACTTGGTATCAGAGCATAGGTTTATGAAAAACTTTAAACTAAACTGATTTTTAAAAACATAATCCTAGGGAATTAGAGAAAATATTGGGGTATGGGATAACGCTAAGGTAACGTACTTGTATTTGCTACATATAAGTATACGGTATATCTCTATTCTCCTACCTCTCTTTGGCTATTCTTCCATATCTTACGAGGCTTGAATATAGATATCGATGCTAGAAGTGGAAGAGTTAACCTTGGAGGGGGAAGCACCACTACAAATGGAAATGCAAGACCAAATACAAGAAGGAACCAAGGTCAAGCACAAGCTAAAAATGTTTGTGCTGGAGTCCCACAAGTTGACATGGGAGCAATGTATCAGTTCTTTGTCAACATGATGCAGGCGGGAATTGATGCTGGAGTAGTTGGAGGAAATGCTGGAGGAGGGAACCAAGAAGCTCCAATAGTGAATAACTATTCTATTTTGAGTAGAGATTTTGCTCAGCTGAGAGGAAAGCCTTTTATTGGTACTGAAGATGCAATCGAAGTAGAGAACTGGTTACTTCATTGTGAGAGGATTTTCACTTACTTAAGGCTCAACGATGAGCAAAAAAGGAGACTCGCATCTAGACAACTTCAAGGGGCAGCACTATTTTGGTGGAACATTGTGACAGTTGGGGTCAACGAGGAGAATATGACTTGGGTTGTGTTCAGGAGGAGGTTCGAGGAAAGGTTTATGTCAGAAATTGCTATGTCCACTCTTCTCAGGAAGTTTTCCGAGTTGGAGCATGGGGATATGACTGTGCTTGATTATGCGACAAGGTTTGAGGAGCTAGCGAGATATGACTATGCTATGATTGATACTGTGATTAAGAGGAATGAGAAGTTCATCAGGGGGGTTGAGGCCTGAGCTTGCTAAGGCCATGTTACCACATATTAGGGATCCAAGTGTTGTTGTTGAGATGGCCTCGAAGAATGAAGAGATGCAGACTTTTCTTGAAAGAAATAATGCCAAGGAAGCTCAAGGAGGGCGGAGTCTGAAGAGGAAGTATTTCCATAAGAAAGGAGCTAAAAAAGGTGGATTTGTTAAGAAAGGAAAGGCAGAAGTGGTCTGTTACAAGTGTGACAAGAAAAGACACTATGCCCATTAGTGCCGGACAGGCAAGGGAAAGAAAGCTGCTGAGAAGGAAGGGATAAAGTGTTTTAATTGTGATCAGATTGGACACTATAAGAACTAGTGCAAGGAGCCATCCAAGGATGGAAAAGGCAAGATGTTTGCATTGGAACCAGCTACCTCGGGACCAACAATAGAGGAGAGGGGAAAAGATGTGTTGGGAGGTACGCTTTTGATTTATGGTATACCAGTTAGAGTTCTATTTGATACCGGCGCATCGCATTCTTTTATATCTCATTGTTTGGTAAATAAGCTTAACATAGAACCCTCATACCTAGTTACTTCCTTAAGGGTAGCAAATCTGATAGGAAGTTATGCGACTCTTGGAATGAGATGTGACCACTTAGAGTTTGAATTATTAGTTCATGTATTTACTTGTAGTTTGCATGTATTTGATTTTGTGGGGTTCAGAATTATTTTGGGTATGGATTGGTTAAGTAAATACGATGCTAGGATATTTTTCCATGATAGGAAAATATCACTAAGACACCCTGACTGTAGTGATCGGATAGTATACTCCGTAGAAAACCCTAGTTTTGAGGTTAATGCTTTGTTGGGTGTTGTGGAGGTAAAAGATAAGTTGAATCGCGTTTTCGTTGTGAGAGAATCCACTGATGCCTTTGAACTTGTAGTAGGACTGCCCCCGAAACGAGCCATTGATTTTTGGATAGACTTAGTACCTGGAGTATAACTAGTAAGTAGACCGCTAAGTAGGATGACACCTACCAAGATGAGGGAGTTAAAGGTGCAGATGGTGGATTTGGATGGCATGAATTTTATCAGACCAAGCAGTTCACCTTGGGGAGCAGCCACAGTGTTCATAAAGAAGCTAGATGGATCGTTGCGGTTATGTATCGATTATCATAAATTGAATGAGAAGACGATAAGGAATTGATATTCGTTACCTATAATTGATGATTTGTTCGACCAGTTGAGTGGAGCCAGAGTGTTTTCCCAATTGGATTTAGCAACAAGGTTCCATTAGCTTAGAGTGGTAGATGATAGTATTCCTTTGACGACATTTAGAAACAGATATGGATCGTACGAGTGGTTAGTAATGCCGTTCGGACTAACTAATGCGCCAACATTCTTTGTAGATTTGATGAACCGAATCTTCCGAGAGCACTTGGATAGGTTCGTATTGGTATTTATAGATGATATTTTGATATACTCTAAGGATGAAAGGGAGCATGAAGTTCATCGTAGAGTGGTGCTTGAGATGCTGGGGCAGAATCAGCTGAAGGCGAAGTTTTCAAAGTGTCATTTCTGGAAGAAGGAAGTAAAGTTTCTTGGTCATGTAGTCTCAGAGAAAGAGTTGTCTATAGATCCGACTATGATCGAAGCGGTGAATAATTGGAAGAGACCTTAGACAGTGACTGAGATAAAGAGTTTTCTTGGATTAGTTGGGTACTATCAGAGGTTCATAAAGGATTTCTCGTGAATAGCAGCACCGATGAACAAGCTAACGCGAAAAGATGTGAAGTTTGTTTGGACCGATAAGTGTGAGGAAGCATTCCAGAGCTTGAAACACTTATTGACTAATGCACCTGTGTTAATTGTTCCAGAAGGGAACCAGGATTTAGTGGTATATACAGATGTATGTGGAACAGTGTTAGGAGCTGTGTTAATGTAAAGAGGTAAAGTGATTGTCTATGCATCTCGACAGCTTAGACCGCATGAGGTTAGGTACCCGACTCATGATTTGGAATTAGCTACAGTAATTTTCGCGTTGAAGGTATGGAGACATTATCTTTTGGGAGAGAGATTCGAGTTGTATACGGATCATAAATCGCTGAAGTATTTATTCTCTCAAAAGGAGATGAATATGAGACAGTAGAGGTTGTTGGAGTTTATTGCTACTTATGACTTTGGAATTGAGTATAAATCGGGAAAGGCCAATAATCAGAATGCAATGTTAGCCATGATAACTGAATGGAAAGATTTAGAAGAGTTGACGACATGCAAAGTGCAGTGGAGATCTAAAGCTAGATCTAGTAAGAAGACTGCTATGTCATAATGTTTAGAGGTTCGACCGGCGATGATCGAAAAGATTGCTTATAAGTAGAAGGAGGATCCATTATTGGTTGAATGGATCAGGAAGTTAAAGGATGGAACAGAGAGCGATGACTTGAGGGATTTCAGTCTTGACCAGAATGGGTGGTTGAGAAAGAAAGGAAGGTTGTATGTTCCGAATGTAGGAAACATTAGGAAAGAAGTTCTTGAGGAATGCCATCATTCGAAGTTCACTATTCATCCTGGAGGAATTAAGATGTATCAGGACATGAAGAGAAGTTTCTTCTAAGAAGGTATGCAGAGGGATGTAGGCTTATGGGTGAAGCAGTGTTTGAACTGTCCATAGGTAAAAGCCGAACATCAGAAGCCAAGCAGGTTACTTCAGCCATTAGATATTCCAGTATGGAAGTGGGATTCCATTTCTATGGATTTTATAGACGAGTTGCCAAGGTTAAACAAAGAAAATGAAGTATATGGGTCATAGTGGACAGGTTGACCAAGAGTGCCCATTTCATTCCAGTTGAGTCAACCAGAACGACACCTATTTTAGCTAAGTTGTTTATAAAGAATATAGTTAGACTTTATGGAATTCCTAGTAGTGTAGTAAGCAATAGAGATTCCTTATTTATTAGCGAGTTTTGGAAGAGTCTACAGGAAACTTTGGGTACTAAGCTCAAGATGAGTACCACTTACCATCCACCGATGGATGGGCAAACAGAGAGAGTTAACAAAGTCTTAGAAGATTTGTTATGAGCTTATGTGCTAGATTTTGGAGGATCATGGGAAGACCATCTACATTTAGTCGAGTTTTCATATAACTACAATTATCAGGCTAGTATAGGGATGGCACTGTTTGAAGCTTTATATGGAAGGCCATGCAAATCTCCAGTATGTTGATTAGAGACCGGGGATAAGTTAGTTCTTGGTCCGGATTTATTTAGAGAAGCTGCAGAAAAGATTGAGTTGATTAGAGTCAGAATGAAGGAAGCTCAGTCTGGGCAGCAGAGTTTTGCCGATAAGAGACTTAGAATTTTCAGTTGGAGATCATGTTTTCGTCAAAGTATCACCAACGAAGGGTGTGATTAGATTCGGAAAATCTAGAAAGTTGGCATTGAGATTCGTAGGCAATTTCCTATTATAGAAAGGATCGGAAAACTCGCATACAGAGTAGAGTTACCGAACAATTTGGCAGGAGTCCATGATATTTTTCATGTTTCTCATCTAAGGAAGTGTATTCAGGATCCAGAAACCATCATAACACTGACCGTGTTAGAAGACTTAGTAATGGAACCGAATTTGACTATAGTTAGAAGGCCAATGCGTATAGTCACGAGGGATGTGAAGAGGCTAAGGAACAAGATAGTCAGATTAGTTAAAGTCCAGTGGAGTGACGATGAGAGAGACTGTACTTGGGAAGCCGAGAGCAGGATTCGAGATATTTATCCTGACTTGTTTCATGGTATGTTTTACCTTTTTGATTGATTTTGATGAGTACCTTATCATAATTTTGAGGACGAAATTCTTTAAGCAGGGGAGTCTGTAACAATCGTAATTTTGATTAACATTATTTAGGACATTTAATTAGGTAAATTAAAGGAAATAATGTAAATGGTTAAGGGACTGAGATTTGTATAATCTAAGAGGTAGCCGTGCCTATTTGAATTAATGAACTAAGAGAATTAAAATGAACTAAGTTAGGGTAGTAGGCAAGAGGAATATAGGAATAAGTAATAACCTTATACTCTAAAACCCTTATACATATTCATTTTACATGTTCATTTTTACAACCTAAAACAAAAAAGAGGCCGGCCACCATTAAAGAAGAAAAAAGGGAAGATAAGCTAAATCAAGGGGAAGAAGCTAATCAACTTAATCCAAGATCAAATCTCAACTCCTTAACAACAAAGCTAAAGGTGAATAATATTTACATCTCATATTTTTTATGTTCGGTTTCTAGAACCAAATTTGAATGTTTTGCAAGTATATTGCCATGTTTTGAATGATGTTTAGGTATTGACATGCTTGTTGATGAATTATGCTTATTCATATTGATTTAATGACATGTTTTGAATTGAAAACCCTATCAAATGACATCCTAATGCCTTACAATGTTAATATATGGTCAGGAATGATATTTTATAGATGGATTTCAAGTTTTATAATTTTCTGAATCAACGTGGATTTATTATTGATTTGCTAGTGAAGAAAATGGTTATTTGGGTTTAAAATTAATTATGGCAATTATATATATTGGGTCAGAAATTTAAATATGTTAGAAAACATATTAAATATGATTTATGTGAATTTTTGTAGAATTTTCCTAAGAGTTTTAATAAATATATAAAATTATTTAAGGTATGGGACTTAAATGTTTTATATGTTTATAAAAGGAGAAGGCCCTATTTGCTAATGTTTTAAAATGTCAATCTCTGAAATTCAGCAGCACCTTTTAGAAAAGATTTTTAAAAAGTAAAGGAAACTAATTATATGATGACAAATAAGCAGGCTAGTTGAAAAGAATTACTTTTTAAAGTTAAAAATCATATTTTTAAGGTTCCTCTGTCTCACCATCTTCGACGGCCACCTTTCGACTTAGTACCTCCACCTCAGACCAGATCGAAACCAGTGCACATGGTATCAAAGACTTGGTACATAGTGAATTGAACATAGGCGAAAGTATAGGGTCGAAACATGGGTTTCCGAAGGGGTTGAAGTCTTGTTTTGTTTTCTAAAGGAAAAGCGCCTCCTTTGCTTTCGAATAAGATAGCCTTCGACTTGGTCAGCTTTCGACTGGGTCAATTTTGTTTTAAAGAAATGAGCTTTCAAAACAGGTTGCGCCCTTATTTTAAGTAAATGTTTTCGGAGGGGGTCAAAACCCCTACCTGCCACCTTTAAGCCTTTTGAAGCAACACCTTCGAAAGGGTCCTTTTGTTTTAAAATTAGAGTTGCTTCCCCAATGCTTCGAAGGGTTGGTTTCGACACCATCGGTTCTTTACTTAGGGAATTGCTTCCGAAAGGGTGCTTTCGACTTAGTTGTTTTATGACCTTTTTGTTCTATTGAAAGTTAAACCCAACTGGTTTCGAAGGAATAGTTTTAAATGGTTTCGAAAGGTTATTCCACATGTTTTACTTCAACCCAAAAGCTTTTGAAAGGTTTGATTTTATGAAAGGAATTTAATATTTTCGAAAGGTTTAAGAGAAAGGTTTCGAATAGGTGGTTCCCCAATATTTTTGAAAGGTTTAAGAGAAAGGTTTCGAATAGGTGGTTCCCCAATATTTTCGAAAGGTTATAATCGAAAGGTTTCCAAAGGTTTTCGAAAGGCATATTTATAGTGTTTTGAAAAGAGGATATTTGAGGTTTTAAATGGCCTTTGAAAGAGAGGTTTTGAATGTTTTCGAAAGGACTATGTAAATGGTTTTGAAAGGTATGTTTTGGCCTTTCGGCCCAAGGTTATAAAGCAAAGTAATTTACTTCTATCGAAAGGGGTAATTTCAATGGTTTCGAAAGGGGTACTTTCAAATGGTTTCAAAAGAGATTGTTTAAAGGTTCAAAGAAAGGTTTCGAATGTCTTCATCAATAATATTTTGAGTAAAGCATATATCATAGCAAAGAGATTTGAGTAAAGCAAATAGTATATTTTCCTTGTATAAGTATGATTTAAAGGGTTACATCATTTTGAAAAGGTTTTGAAGGAAACTTTAAAGGGTAGTTAGCCCTAAGTAAAAATGACTCAGATATTTGTATACCGGATGGGACTGGTATAGGGTCACGCCCTATACATTTGCTATTAGCCCCAAGCTAATTTAGTCCAAAATTCCAGTATGTAGGGCTTAGTCACAGGTAAGACTTAAATGATGGTTACACACAGAAAGGAATATTTATATGTACAGAGAAAAAGGATAGGATATTGGTAAGCTCGAAAAACCATTAGGATCAGTTGACCCTTGGAGAAGTAAATTAAGGACAGACCATCCAGAAGTATGTCTAACTGTTGTTAGATAATTTGTTTAGTTTGTCTGGTAGACCCGAGTCAGCCAAAGGTTAGTAGTTAGCCAAATGAAACTACATTGTTTAGGACAGATGGTCCATATATGACCTGTTTTGAGCATATATGATATTTTCTATTATTGACATATTAGTTTGATTAACCAATTTGGTTGCAGGATTAAGATTTGCAAAAGATATGTTTTAAAAGGATATTAGTGATGGGAAACCCGTTCCGCTAAGCGGCGTGGTCTCAGTTAAAATCAAATAACTAAGATGTATAGTATTATTCATACCAGGCTTTATGTCTGACTCAATGTTTATGTTTTTTCCCTTAAACCCTCAGGTTCTCAAAATTGATTTGAATAGGCCGAGGGTTGAGGATTTACAGGTTTTAGTAGGTGGATGAATAAAGCTTCCGGAGACGAGCAGGAGTTTCTATTTAGGAGTTGTTATGTTTTATTTCTGCCGTGTTGTATTAAGACTGTTATGACTATTTAGTACTCTGGTCATCTAAAGGGGCATCTTCATATGTCGCTCTTGGCATATTTTGTAATAATTATACTTGATCGGAACCTTGAAAACGTTGAGATTATGTAATCTGGATATGAAACATGTTTTATGAAATGTAATCAGAAATGTTGTTTTTGAAATCTGTGATTTTGTTTCATATTCATGTGCTTATGATATTATGGATACCATTAACATTACCATATTTGGCCACTGGAAGTTAATACTATGGATGACTGCAGCATCTGTAGCGCTTAGCTTCGAGCCTCTAGATAGGGGATGTTACACCAACTCATCCACTCTTTTCACCTTGTCTAGCGCATCATCTCTTTCCTTACATCATCTCACTCCTTGCAAGCACTGAGCAGTTCTTTATAGTAATTGTGAGTAGTCTTAAGAGCCTTATCTTTGTCTTTCTTTTCTCCTTCAATCCGTGTCGTTAACGCTTTCACTTCTTCAACCAAATCATGATTTCTATGGTGAATGGACTCCACTTCGATTATACTATTCTTTCTTTCTTCCTCAATTGTAGCCTTTAAATCCTTAACTTTTTGATCGGCATCCTCTTTAATTTCTTTAACTCAGCAACTTCTTTGTCGAGATGGGCGACGATCACATCATTCTGTTTGCAGTGAGCTTCATTCCTATGATCTCAACCTCTATGTTCTCAAAGTATTCCGAGATTATTTTAACCAAACTCCTTGAAGTAAAATAATGATCATACATGTCACAGATGTATGCAATTTTTTCGTCCTTGATGTATGTAGGAATATCTTTTAAATTCGGAACAAACTTGCAGGCTTTGAAATTGATCTTCGGAAAGTGATGTTGTAATTCGGCAATTTAAGGATTTAAAGTGATCGGTTGTTCTTTTTCAATGACAAGCTATTCAACCAGCTTCTCGATATGCACCTTATTAGATCTCCATTAAGAGCAATAAGAAGTAGTGGATTTCGACAAACGATGTGACTGCTAAGAGGTATGAGACGGCGTTGGTTGCTTGGTAGAGAGGGAAGCACGAGAAGGGTTATCACAAAGGACGCCATCACGATGACTAGACTGTTTTTCCGAACCTCTAGATGGGGGAGACCTGGATCTAGATCGATGCCTAGACAACGAATCATGTGGCTTGTAACCTTTCTCACTGCCTCCGCGTTCACGGCTTGAACGCTGGCTAGAATCAGAATCATGAATGGGCTTGTCAGATCATGTAATTGGTTTGCTCCTCAGTTGATATCCCATCTAATCCTTGAAATCCACGTATAATCCATGTCGCTTCATGAACCTATGAGTAAAGCGAAGATAAATCAGCTTTGACAAGACAAGAGAACTACATGAGCTGTGCATAGTACAATGCATCTGTGTGTGTGTGTGTGCGTGCGTGCAAGTGTCCTAGTACCCCTCAACAGACTGTGGGTTTGAATTTACTGACATGGGTAATCTCCCCTACTTCGGTAGAATGCATGTCCTCTTGGAAATGAATGAGGGTCCCAACATCCCCGATACTTGTATTAGCAAGGCTAGAGGAGTCGATTACATCTAGAATTGGCCCAAGACCAGCAAAAGGATCCTCCGAAGTCTATAAAAGAGTCTCAAATGTGGATGTAGCTGGTGGAGGCGGGGTCGGAGTCATCTTTTTAGGAAGTCTAATCTTAATGCTTTTCCACTGAAAAGGTTACTGATCATAGTTTCCTTCACCTTCTTCACTTTCACCTCTGATCTCGTCGAAGTGCACTTGAAACTTGCCAGCCTCGATTATTGTACTTTGGACTGGGGCACTAGCGAGTGGTCTCCATCTTCTTTGGACGAAGAATCGTCCCCATTACTGTAATGACCCTAATTTTTAGTAACATTGTATAGGATATTTAATTAGCTAAATTAAATAAAATAATGTGATGATTAGGGGATTGAGATTTGTGATTAATAAGGGGTAGCCGTGACATGTTAACAAATGAACTAAAGATGAGTTAAAATGAAATATAGAAGGAGTAAAACAAGAATGACACATAACCACATACCTTAAAACCTCATGTATCTCATACTACATTTCATAATCTAAAATTTAAAATAGAGGCCGGCTACCATTAGAAGATAAAAGAGGAAGAAAATCTAAAGGAAGAAGCAAATCAACATTTAACCATTCAAATCTCAAACTCCTTAATCTCAAAGCTAAGGTGAATAATGACTACATCTCATGTTTTCTAATTATTTTTGGTTTTAGGTCAAACTCGATTTATCTTGTAAAGTTTGGCATTTTATTTGAATGATAAAATGTTTATATATACTTGTTGATGATTTATGCTTATGCATATAGCTTTTACGATATGTTTTGATGTGAAAACCCTATTAAATGACATCCAAATACCTTGTGATTTTAGATTTAGATCAGAAACGATATTTTAGAGATGGGTTTCAATTTTAATAATTTTTTGAATTAATGTGCATTTAATATCAATTTTCTAGTGAGAAAATTGATTATTTGGGTTTAAAAATTATTTACGGTTCAATAATATATGTTTTGGGTTTGAAATTATTATATGTTAGAAAACATATTAAAAATGATTTTTTGGAATTTTTGTAGAATTTTCCTAATTGTTTTAATTGATATATAAAATTATTTAAGGTATGGGACTTAAATGTTTTATATATTTATAAAAGGAGAAGGGGTATTTTGTAAATTATTTAAATTGTTTAATTCTAAAATTTCGGCAGTGCTTTTGGAAAAGAAAATTTGCAACCAATCATATTTTGACAAACAAGGCAGGTTAGTTGAAAAGATTACTTTAAAAGGATAAAAATCAGTTTAAACGTGCTTTATACATGTTTACACTTTCGGCACCCTGCTTCCACTTGGATACTTCTGCCTCCATCTCCCTCGAAACCAATGCGCCTGGTATCAATACTTGGTACGTAGCGAATTGGACTGAGGCGGAAGGTATGAAGTCAAAACAGGGGTTCCGAATGAGGTCGAAGCCTTGCTTTGATTTTAAATGAAAATACGCCAGCTTTGCTTTCGAAAGGAATGCTTTCGACTTGCTTAAAATGCTTTAAAGAAATGGTTGCGCCTTTTGTTTTAAGAAAATGCTTTCGAAGGGGTCGAAACCCCTAGCCATCGCTTCCTATCTTTCGAAGCAAATGGTTTCGAAAGGTATACTTTGTTTTAAATTCCAAGCCACTTCTCCAATGCTTTCGAAGGATTGGTTTCGACACCATCACTTGTTTACTTATGAAATGCTTTTGAAAGAGTGCTTTCGACTTAAATGTTTTTTGACCCTTTTGCTCTGTCGAAGGTAGAACCCAAAGGTTTCGAAGGAGATAGTTTTAAATGGTTTCGACAAGTTGTTCCACATGTTTTACTTGAACCCAAATGGTTTCAAAAGGTTTGATATTTTAATGCTTTCGAAAGGTTTTAACGAAGGTTTCGAAGGGGTGGCTCCCCAATGGTTACGAAAGGTTTGAAATGAAAGGTTTTCCAATGTTTTCGAAAGGTAATGTTTATGTGTTTTAAAGATAGGATGTCTAAGGTTTTATAGCTTTCGAAGGAAAGACTTTTCAATGGTTTCGAAAGATTTATATGAATGGTTTCGAACGGAATGTTTTGGCCTTTCAGCCTAGATTATAAAGGGTTTACTTGGTTTTGAAAGGGATACTTTCAATGGGATCGGAAGGGGTACTTTCAAAGGTTTAAAATGTTTTCATCAACAAAGATTTGTGTAAAGTATATATGTAACATGGCAAGGTGATTTGAGTAAAGCATAGAACTTATTTTCCTTGTTTAAAGTATGATTTAAAGGTTAAATCAATTTGAGAAGAAAAGATTTTCAAGGAAAATTTAAGGGAAGATTACCCTAAGTAAAATGACTCAGATATTTGTATACCAGATTAGACTGGTATAGGGTCGCGCCCTATACATTAACTATTAGCCCCTAGCTAATTTAGTCCAAAATTTTAGTGTGTATGGCTTTGCCACAGGTAAGACTAAAATGATGTTACACACAGAAAGGAATATATTTGTACAAAGGTAGGTTATTGGTGAGCCTGCAAAACCATTAGGATTAGTTGACCTGGAGAAAGTAAGTTAGGGACAGACCGTCCAGAAAAGGAGTATCTAACAGATGTTAGATTAATTGTTTATATTGTCTGGTAGGCCCGATTCAACTAAATGTTAGTAGCTAGCCAAACAAAGCTATAGTGTTTGGACAGATAGTCCATTTGTCACCTGATGTGTATGTTTACATGATAATGCTTTACAGTTTTAACCAGTTTTGGTTGCAGGATTAAGATTTGCAAAAGATATGTTCTAAAAGGATATTAGTGAGGGGAAACCCGTTCCGCTAAGCGGCGTGGTCTTACTTATATCAAATAACCGAGATGTATAGTATTACACCAGGCTTTATGTCTGACTCGAAGTTTATGTTTTTCCCCTTAAACTCTCGGTGCTCAAAATTGATTTGAGTAGGCTGAGGGTTGAGGATCTACAGGTTTTAGTAGATGGACGAATAATGATTCCGAAGATGAGTAAGAGGCTGAAGTTAGCTATTTAGGAGTTATTCTATTTGTTTATTCCACTGTGTTGTGTTAAGTCGGTACTTTGGTCATCCAAGGGGGCATCTTCATATGTCACTTTTGGCGTATTTTGTAATAATTATATTTGATCTGAATCTGGAAAACGATTGGGATTATGTAATGGAATATGAAACATGTTTTGTGAAATGTAATCACAAAAGTTGTTTTAGAAATTTGTGATTTTGTTTCAAAATCATGTGCTTATGATATTATAGATACCATTAACATTACCGTATTTGGTCAGCGGAAGTTAATAGTATGGATGACTACAGCATCTGTAACGCTTAGCTTCGGGCCTCCAGATAGGGGATGTTACAATTACTGTCAATGGCCTTCGGAGCAGCACCAACACTACGATCAGGTTCCAACAAATTATAAGCTTGTAGATTTTCATCACTGAGCAACGACTTAGCTTCTTTCTCTTCCTCTAGGATTAAACGAAGTTGTCGGACAGTCTTTGCCAAGGTTGCATTGCTGGGCCTACGTGGTACATCTGCAAAGAACGAAAAATATGTTCAAAAGTGGGCAAGCTACGACCATGAAGTCACATGGCAAAAGCAAGAACTGAACTTATGAGGAGACAACTATCGTTGTGCAAAACCAGGTGGACAGCGAACAAAAAATAATTCTTCTTTGAAATAGGTTAATTTATTCCAAGTGCCAACTATAATGCAACAACCCCTGGATGGTTCTAAAAAGGTGAGAGAAGGATTTCCCTTACAACACTTAAAATGAACAGGTGCCGAATCTCTTGGTTACTGAGTACTCGACCAAAGTGGTGAGCAAATATAATGAATAGACTATAAGGAAAGCATAACTGTTCAGATGGAGTTGTGCAGGAGCTAATCTCATAAAGTTTAGAACTCATCAGATGAACTAATTGAATGGTGGGATGCCTTCTACCAAGCACATATACTTATTACATGCTGTATAAACATGTGGTGGATGGTGTGCTCTATGATGGCGTATCAGAAATACAACCTCAAATGGATACCGTTTTTATCACAAATTCTCCTGAGAGACCCTTCCTTGATCTTAAAAGCGATGTTATCAGTTGGATCACTAATATAATCATGTCATCAAGAGTATCACAAGCAGGTTCAACTTCTGGTCCTTTTGTAGGCTCCATTGGAACTTCCGAAACCTATTGCTTTACTTGTGGATTTTTGAGCTAAGGTATAGGCTATGCTAGAGTTTGATGGCCAAACGGAACTGGAGTCGAGTTAGACTCAGTGTCTGATTCAGCATATCTGGAGTTGATGGACCTAGAGCTCCAGCACAAAGACGCTTGGAACATCTATGAGCCATAGCTATCAAAACTCAATGCATAATTGACATTAAATTGATTAAAAGATGTGCCCCATGTAAAAGTGGAAACCTAGTGTAGTGTTGTGCAGCGTCATGCGGTGCCAGTTTTCGATATTTTACAATAGTTCATCCGAATATATAGAGTTCATCCGAAGTGACCATCATCGCTGACCGTCCCAATGAACTATGTGTCATTAAGCATGTGTAAGAAATGTCTCGAAGCCCGGGATATTAGACTCGAGAAGGTTAAAGTCATTTATATTTCGCGAAGTGGAAAATTCAGAAAATCCACTAAGGCATGGATCGGTACCAATCCAACCCCTTAGTGAAATTTTTCGTGAAGCTCCTCGCTCATAGACCCGAAAATCCAAGCTTTCTTCTCCATCCAAGAACGCGCCTCAACGCCAATCTCTCCAATCGCTTGTCCAACACCATCACCTACCTACAACTATTACAGATTAAGAGGCGGAGGATTTTAGGCTTGAATCTAGGTTTATGGCTCACGTTTACTTAGTTTGGGAATGCTCTGAAGGCAAGGATCAATGGCCCTATTCTCAGGCAAGGTTAGATGATGGCGGTTGGTAGCTAAGACGGAGGGTGATGGAGTTTAACTTGGTCTTGAGGTCAAGTTTTCTCAATAGCAGACGAAAACTTGAAGGAAATAGCTAATAAAGTAAGGAAGGAAATAGGGGACGACCTAAATATATAAGGCCCGAACCATTATTTTCGGCTATTAAATAGCTTGTTTCAAAGTATGGGATCGGTATCAAATCATCGCGATGGTTCAATACCAAACGATCATATAAAAAAAGGGAAGACAAAGACTCAAGTGCATATGTTTAAAAGCTCTACAAGTGTATGCATATATGTGTATATGCATGTGTGCATAGGACACTCGACTTCTAAATTCGATAGAAATAGATTCAAACCTAAAAAGTCCGAGAATGGAATTGATTCAATCCATCAAGCTTAGAATGCCAGATCGTGAAGCACACTCTAGCTTTATAATGTTAGATGCCCATAAAGCATTGCACCAAATAGCTAAAGACTCCGCACTTCATTGAAATAGCCCAAAGAAAGGGTAACGGCTATTCAAAACACGGATATGAGTCCGATATGGCAATCCCGACTTGTCTTGACTCAAAGCACATCTTGTTTGCAACAAGATGCACTTTAGGGGACAAGTGTTATCCAGCCTTTTGACTAGGTAGTTAACGGACTGATTTGATGAACAAAACTTGAAAGCTATCAAGGTAGAAGGCTCGGAGAGATAACCGTAAAGTCCAAAAAACAAAGTACAACTAAGATCACAAGACAAAGTCAAAGCCCACCAAAAGTTCCAAAACCCAGTTCCACCATCTGATGGATCAGTACCGATCCATCTCTATGGATTGGTAACGATTGATGGAAGGGCACCCAAATCATTTCACTTTTCTCACACCACTTAGTCTCGGTGCTAGAAGCTCACTCCTTATCTCATTGATTATTCGCTTATCATTTGGTATTAAGTAGCTCAAGCATAAGGAATTAGCAACTTAACTCCTCTACTGATCCATCCTATTGACCAAGATACAAGCTCATGACTATACGAACAAGTTGAGAAACATAAAGCTATCGATATATCACTTCATCCCAAAGTGGCAAGAACCATCTATAAGTCAATCTTATGGATCAGTACCAATCCATACCTATGGGTCAGTCCTAATCCATGCTTATGGATCGATATCGATCCATAGCTGATTGCTTAGTTGGCCATGTTTTCTAGAGCACATCTGTTGCTACATCATGGAGATCGTGGAGAAGAATGTGGTGGAGTGTTTCCCGTCGACCTACAGCTATAAATAGACATGGAGGGGCATCATTTTGAGGATCTTTGAGCTCTCTAGCAATCTTTTACACATCTTTTATAATTGGTCATCGGGTGGTATCGAGCCATAAGAACATCACCTGCGATATCAACAATAAAAATCTCAAGTGGACGTAGGCAAAAATTAGCCGAACCACTATAAACATGTGTTTTTTATTAATTTAATTTACTTTTATCACTTTTATTCTATACTTAATCTGTTGGGTGTTGGTGTCAAATTTTAGTACTAACAGTATGCAAGTAAGTAGTTGAAGAACCATGAGAAGAATTATCTGGTGCATGATATTGAGTTGGTTGCTATTGTATTTGCATTGAAGTCGTGGATGAATTATTGGTTAGGCAAGATATTTTAATTATTTATGACCATAAATCTCTCAATTACTTGTTCTCTTGAAAAGATCTAAACCTAAAAAAGTAGCGGTGGATGGAGTTTTTGTCTTCATATGATTTTGGGATATCTTTTACTCTATGAAAGGAAACGTAGTTGTGGATGCTTTTATTAGGAAACATGGAAAGGTAAACGCTATGTTGTTAGAGTGGAGAAACTTAGAATTCATGTCATAATTTGATTTCAAACCTTGGTCTGAGTACGCACTAGATTATTAATAGCAATGGAGGTTAGACCCACACTGATGGATCGTGTTGGAGCAAGGCAAGATGCATCGTTGGTTGATATTTTGGAGTAGTTAGGACGGGGTAAACGATCGAGTCATTTAGATCATTACTCCAAGGATCATAATGGTTATTTGAGGAGGGATAAAAGGCCATGTGTACCATGAGTAAAGGAGTCGATTAAGGAGGTCTTGGGTGAGTGTCATCGCTCTAGGATGACTATTCATCTAGGAGGAGATAAGATGTATCGGGAAGTGAAACTATTAACTAGGAATGAAGAGACAGTTAGTTGAGTATGTGGCAAAGTATATGACGTGCCAAAGGGTGAAGGGGAATAGAAAAAGCCGAGTGGGTTATTTATTCCATTAGACATGCCACAGTGGAAGTGGGAGTGTATATAAATGCACTTTATAGATGGATCACCCCAGAGTAGAAGGGGAAATGGGAGCATATAGGTTATAGTGGGCTATCTTACAAAGAGCACACATTTTATCCCGTTTAAGAGTATAAGAGCCACAATGACTTTAACAACATAGTATATTAAATAAGTGGTCCGATTACATACGGTTTTAGCCGGTATAGTGAGTAGGCCTGTCAATGGTACGGGCTTCGGCCCGGGCCCGGCCCGAACCCGCCCTATTTTTGCGGGTACGGATTTTGCCTTTTACTACCCAAGCCCGACT
The DNA here is from genome assembly GCA_030737815.1 of Allium fistulosum. NCBI lineage: Eukaryota > Viridiplantae > Streptophyta > Magnoliopsida > Asparagales > Amaryllidaceae > Allium > Allium fistulosum. The sequence goes on along the minus strand of CM060904.1, from coordinate 280,719,593 downwards.
CAGGCCCGATCCGGGTCGGGTACGGTTTTATCAAAACCCGGCCCGGTTGGCCCAACCCGACTATTAGTTTTTCGTCGTATCAAAACATGAGTGCGTATGTTATTTATTTACCATTTTGTTTGTTTAAATGTAGATGTTTTTGCATACTTTTGTTATGAGCTTGACTATATCACCGTCCAATTTATATGTTAACATTGTTTGTATACAAATTTTACCAAAGTTGCAGTTTTAAAATATGGTTTTAACATAAATATTCTGAGTTAGGTATATAGTTATTACCCAGCGGGCTTAAAAAGCCCGACGGGCCGGGCTCGGATATTGGGTTGAAATACCCTGCGGGTTCGGGCTGGGCTCGGGTTTTAATTATTGTAATTGGACTCGGGTCCGGGTTTTATAATACCCGGACCGAACCCTGCCCATTGACAGGCCTAATAGTGAGCGATCAGGATCCACTTTTCATGAGTGAATTCTAGAAGAGTCAATAGGATGCGATAGCAATGTAATTGAACATAAGCATTGCCTATCACCCATAAATCGATGGACAATGGAGAGAGTGAAAGAAATGTTAGAGGATTTGCTAAGGACTTGTATATTAGATTTTGGAGGTTCTTGGAAGGTTCATTTATCTCTTATGGAGTTCGCGTACTACAATAGCAACCAAACTAGTATAAACATGGCACCATTTGAAGCATTCTATGGAAGACCATTCAAATCACCTTTATGTTGCTAGGATTTTGTGATAAGATTATTTTAGGTCCGATGATAATTAAGGATACTTTAGAGAAGGTAGAGCTTATAAGAAAGAGGATGAAAGCTGCACATGGTCAACAGAAGTCATATGCAGATAAGAGAAGGAAACATTTGGAATTTGAAGTGGGAGGTTTGGTTTTTGTTAAAGTTTCTTCATTGAAGAGGGTAGTAAGACTCGGGAGTTCAATAATGTTAGCGCTCAGATTTATCAACTTATTTCAAGTATTAGAGAGAATAGGGAGCATGGCATATAAAATGGAGCATGACATATAGAGTGGAGCTTTCGAAGAAGATGGAGGGAGTCCACAATGTGTTTCACATGTCACGTTTGTGAAAATTTATACATGATCCTACGACCGTAATTGCACTTAGTCGGTTAGAGGAGATAGAGTTGGAGTCTAAGTTGTGTTCATCTCGTATTCCAACCCATATTGTGGAAAATAGGGGAAATGACTTAGAAATAAGACATTGGAATTGGTTAGAGTGCAATAGGAAAATGACCTGGTAGAAAGCACATAGGAGCTTGAAGAGAAGATAAGGGTTACACTTCCTTAGCTCTTTTCAAGTACGCTTCTTGAATTTGATTGATTTCTTTAGTTAGATTATTCTAGGATTAGATGCTTTGGATGGATTGATTGTTAAACTTTATGTATGATTGATTTGCATTTATATATAAATTTATATATACTTATATTAGGATGTTGTGCATCATGCCTATTATGCAATCTTATCGCATTCATATAGGATGCATTGGCTACATTTATGCATTCTAAGTTTAGAAACTGTAAGTTCATGACATTCATACCTATATATTGCTCATTCATTATATATATATATATTATTGTTTGCATTAATTTGGATGTTATATTTATAACCTGGTTGATGTATGTTGGTGAATAAATATTATAATATATTTTCCATTTAGGAATTTCGAGGATGAAATTCTTTTTGGGGGTAAGGAGAACGTAATACCCTAGAAAATTAATAAATAATTTAAAAATATTAATAGTGTGATAACGCAAAAACAACTGGAATGACTGAATAATTAAATAAATTAAATATAAGAAAGAGCAAAATGGTTATTTTTACGACTTTGAAAATTGATGATGAAACTAGCACCATTAGAACCGTTTTGTTTTTCTGATTCACACAGTATCTTGGTATGCCTCGTTTGGAGTCCGTGTGGAGGAATTATGGTTGAAAGCATCGTTGAGTCGAGCAAGCGCCAAATGGTTTGATTTTGAATTTGAAATTAGGCAGATAGTTATTTCCCTCCAACTACTTTAGAAATAAAAGTATACAATTACTTCAAAAAGTTACCCACCATGACACTTCTTTTTCCTCCATCTTCCTCTCAACCTGCCCAGAATCAAATTCAATTATCTCTCTCAAAACTCCACCAACTCAAACGAGACAAAAAGCATTGCGAAACTATTGGACAAGGCTACATATCGGCAATGATTTAGAGATGGATATCTGAAATAAGGAGGCACAATAGGCCAGATAGCAAGGATCTGGAAATAAATAGGTGTTTTGGAGAGTGATTTGTGCTCTCTTCTTCATACAATGCAATCATGATCCTTTAAGATGATATTTGGACTATAAAACTATAGAATAATGTGATTTAAATACCTAAAATTCAGTCTCATCGAGGATTTGGGAGGGGTTTGGCTAAAAATAGTATTTAGAAACTAGGTTTGTTAAAAAGATAAAAGTCTAATAATTAGATTTCAAAATTTGTGAATTTAATGATCAAACCGGACTCATGGATGTAAGGAAAGGTCCTAGTCACATTCTTAGATGATTAGAGGAAGAACAGAGGGGGCTGGAGGCGGAAATGATGACAAAACATTAAAATACCCGAAACATGAAACTTTAAAAAAACGCATAAACCAGTCCACCATTGGGCTTGGACCAGTGCACCTTGGCCGTTTTCGAGCACAAGTTGAACTTGGACCCCAAAGGGCCTATATAAATAAATAACCAGTGATCTGAATCTTGTTTCTCTTATGCATTGGAAGGTGTTCTGAGACTAGTGACAAGACGGATGACGACAATACGAGGTGAATGAATACATGTAATGATTGTTACTCGAAGTGGTTATTTATGTTGTTGCAATATTGAAATATGATATGGTGATGAACGCAGACGTGAACAAATCTAGGTCATAGGGTAGATGGCATAGAGTATTTGTGTAGATACGAATGTGGTCCTACGATTCTAGTAGGTAGTCCAGGCATGACTATTTTCTCCTCTATAGTGCTACGGTGGAATAGTAGGAGGGAGTGGATGTTAAACGACCCCGCAAGGCATGAGGCTAGGCCAGGGCATGAATCTAATTAGGTAGCGTGAGGATAATAAGCGACCCTATAGGAAATGAGGCCAGTCTAGGGCATGAGTCCTATATGCGATTCACGTGATGATGGACAGTAGGCAACCCTATAACGCACGAAGCGACTCTGGTAAAGCGAGTTTGCATATATGTGATGTGATATGGTTAGATGTATATGATAATTAAGTATGACATGGCAATGGAATGTGTGATGGCCGAGTAATAGACTCATGTTATGTTATAACATTATTTTTGTAGTATATGTAGAGTATGGATCACTCACTAGACTTATGTCTAAGCCACTCATACTTTCTTATATATATATATCCAGGTTGATGGAGTCTAGAGATAAGATGGTACTAGTGATGGAAATTTATTTTGTGTGTGGTATCTATGGTGTAAATAAGTGTTGTACCTAGATTTGACTCTTCGTATGGATAATTGGTTGTACTTGTATTTGTTCAGACATATGTATTCGACATTTTAGACATGTGCGGTGATGTGACTATGACATTTGTTTATGTATTATATTTATTTCCTTCCCTTGTAAGACTGTGAAAGTAGATAGTGTTAGTTCGAACTGTATGTGATATTTGATATTTCTCTATAGTTTGCATTTATTTTACCTCATCCCCAACGACACATCCTTTCAGTTCTCGGGTATCTACATCGGTTTGGGTGTCAAATCTGGGGTCAATAGGGTGGGTTGTTACAATACCCCACTCATCATCGCAGCCTCTTCCACCATTTCTAATCCTAGACGCGACGTAGAAAAAATAGGCGCTTTAATGGAGGAGGGAACATACAATTTTGATCTTTCGATGGGCGATAATGATGTGCTTATCATAGATGTTAAAGGGCCTAGACCTAGGCCATCTATTATGGCACATCAAGCTGAAGATGCCTTTAAGTTGAAGAATGTAAAGATGGAACAGGGCTTGGAGAAGATTATGCCTATTCTATCTATATAGTTTCCCACTGTTCAAGTTCAAGTCTCGACTTCTACCACTCTTGCCATTGGAAATTTGAGGAAGATTCTGATTAGACAAGCTTAGAAGACAAGGAAACACCTCCTTCGGGGCTATAGACAAGAATAAGAAGAGAAAACCTTAGGCTTTTGGGAAATTGGGTAAGCATCCAAAGAGGGGTTAAAAGTGATATGATTTTATGACCTTCTGAAGACTGAATTTACTTATGTTGCATTCGCTTGTACATAGGTCGTTATAGTGCAAATACGACCCCCTCCATTTTGTACTCAGAAGATGATGTAAATAAAAGTTGTTTTCCCATTTTATCTCTGTCTCAATTTATTTATCGCATCTTATTTTCTTGCCTATGTATTTTTCCGCATATATAAATATACAATTATCTATAATGAAATAACTCATATATTATACATGCTTGTGTTTGTGATCTTTGAATGCCTTTATTTATTAGAAACTTATACATATAACCAAGTATCTATTATTGCCGATTGTTATTTGTTACTTAGTTTTGCTTATCATCACTTAAACATTTCTCATTCAACAAAACAAAACTATATCTCATCAATCAACCTGGTTTATTATCAGTCAAATATACCTCATTTGACTATAAACAAAGCCATGCCCTAGCGATGCGGTTGAGTTTATATGGCTTATCTTCCCGTTTCAGAATGACAATAGATATAACTCAGTAGTATAACTATAGAAATTCAATTATACACCAATTCCTTTCTCTGGGTATTAGTTTCAACAATGCCTATTCCTAGGCATCTATTTGTGACCTCGCCTATCTCTAGGCATTGGTAAAAAGTAAGGTTCGTAGGCGTTAATCATCTAATCAACTCCTAGTCCGATTATACTTCAGTGATTCGATCATGGATAAAGAGAGTTCGTCGACATCTATCTCCGGGTACATAAACTTCCGATTTCATAACATGGAATGTCTGATTCTATTGCTACTCTTGTAACACAAATTCAAACTTTAAGAATATGGTTCCATTGACTCAAAAAGCTAAATTTATTTATAAATAAATGAATGGAAATATATCACCTTATTACATCGAATGTTGATGAATAGGATGTCTTATTTACAGAAAGAAATCAAGTGAAATACTGCACAAATGCTCACTATTTCATGTCCATAAAATTAGGACCCACCAATTGTTGATAGCTTTAAAATGCTATCTCCAAGGTTCTCTCCTATCATGTAGGGTTCTTTTCAATTCGGTCCAAGTGCCCCGTGCCTGAAAAGAATCATTTCAAAATGAGGTCAACTATCTCGAAGGTACGCCTTTGGACCTTGGCATTGAATGGCTTTGCTATTCTTTATTAGTGAGAAGCTACCCTCAGATTAGCCTCTTCTCACTTCTCTTCCACCAAATTGAGGGACAACAATAAGATCTCCTTGTTCACCTTGGGTTAAAAGTGCATTTACCCGTGAGAAGGGACTTTGTCTTCACTCGGAATCATAGCCTCGGAACTATAGGCCAAAGCAAATGGAGTATGACCGAATGTGGATTTCTGGGTTGTATGATAAGCCCATAATGTCAATGGTAACTCATCCACCTAATTTCCCTTAGCTCGTTTCAATCACTTCTTAATGATGGATTTGATGATCTTGTTCACCATCTCCACCAGTCCATTCGCCTGCGAATGTGCTAATGGTTCAAAGCTCTTCTCAATCCGATATCTACCGCAGAATTCATGAAATTCCACATTTTCAAATTGAGCTCTATTACCAGTGATGTTCTTCTATGCTCCGAACCTGCAAACATGTTCTTCATCACAAATTTGATCACTGTTGCTGAAGTGATCGTCGTAAAAGGTTCTGCTTCAGCCCATTTTGTGAAGTAGTCTGCAAACACTATCCCATAATTTGCACCTCCTCGGGAAATTGGTAGCACTTTGATGACATCAATTCCCTAAATTGCAAATAGCCACAGGATAACTATCCACATAAGCTTATTGGATGGGGCTCTTTGAATCTTTGCAGAACTTTGACATTTGCCAAATTTCCTTGAATATTCAACCGAATCCCTATTAACAGTAGGCTAAAATTATCCATAATGAAGAATCTTCTTTACTAAAGTCTACCCCCAATTTGATCGCTATAGATTCCTTTGTGTATATCTGCAAGGATCTTCTTAGCCTCATCTTTGTCAACACACCTTAGTAAGGGAGTAGAGAATCCTACCTATATAGCATTCCTTCTTGCACAATGAACCGATGTACCTTACGCAGGTCTTCCATCTCCCATTCCAGCATTTCAGCTCTTTAGCATATAGCCTTTGGTTTGAGTCATCCACGATTCCTTTTATCTTTAATATACAATCAATGTCCATCTCTTTGAAGCTTGGAGTCTTCAATACCTCAACTGGCATGATTTTCAATAGCTGCGCATCTCTAGTGCTTGCCAACTGGGAAAATGAATCAGCATTCCTATTGTCCTCTCCAAGGATATTTTTATCATGTTGTGCTCAGTGTAGCCCATTAGCTCCAAAACTTTTGATGGGGCCACTTTTTCATCCTTAGCCTGAAATTCTTTCTTCATTTGGCAAACTACCAATTGGGAGTTGTAAAGATATGCAACTTCTTTACTCCTAATTCTTTAGCTATCTTGAGCCCCGTTATCAGTGCCCCACACTCATCTTCATTATTCATCTCATAAAACTCAAGCTTTAAAGTATAATGAATCAACCGACCTACCAGGTTGATCAAAACTACTCCAACCCCGAAATCATGGTTATTGAATGCTCTGTCCACAAATAGTTTTCATTGAGAAAGATCAAACAATTCTTCTTCTGCTTCGTCATCTCGGATGGTGAATTCAACAATGACATCTGCCAATGACTGTCCTCGAATTGCTTTTTTAAGATGATAAGTAATGTCATACCGAATATTCTTGATGTTCCATTTTATCAATCTTTCCAAATTTTTGGGACGATGTAACATTTGTCTGAGCGGTTAATCAGTCGACACCTTTATCGGATGAGCTTGAAAGTATGGTCTCAACTTCCTCGATACTATCAGCAAACAATAAGCCAATTTCTCTAGCTTTGGGTTTTTCTTCTCTGCTTTGGTGAATCGCAAGTTGATATAATAAATTGACATTTAGATTTTATACTTCTTACACAATAATATTGCACTCAATACATGAGTTGATACCGCTGGGTCGATATAAAGATCTTCTCCCTCCAAAGGCTTTGATAGTATACGTGGTTTCTCCAAGTACTCCAACAGATTCTAATAGGCAGCATCACATTTGCTTTTCCGTTAGAACTTTTCCCTTTCTTTCTTGTGGGAATCAAAAGAATGGTACACATTTATCGGTCACTTTCTAGATGAACTGACTCAAATTGGTAATTTTACCACTCAAGCACTGCATTTCCCTCCTGGTCTTTGAAGCAGCGACCAGTTTCAATGCTTCGATCTATTTTAGATTCACTTCAATACCCCTCAAATCTCCAATGAAACCCAAAAAATTTCCCAGTGCAACTTCAAAGGAACACTTTAGTAGGTTCAACCTCATTCCATATTTTCTGTGTAGATTGAATATGTCATAAAGGTCGCTTATGTGATCCTTCAGTTGTCATGACTTCATGAGCATATCATCCAAATAGACTTCCATCGTCCATCTGATCTATTCTTCAAACATGATGGTTACCAAACACTTGTAAGTAGCTCAAGCGTTCTTTGGATCGAACAACATCTCTATGTAGCAATATAGTCTTGAATCTATAATATAATTTATATGCTCTTTGATTTAGGTGTGCGTTGCAATCTAATTGCATCTGCTGTATTCATCCATTAAGGAGAGTAGTTCACGTTCGGCCATTCCATCCACTAATTGTTCTATTCTTGGAAAAGGGAAGAAGTCCTTCGAGCATGCCTTATTCAAGTCGAAATAATAAATGCATGTCCGTCATTTCTAGTTTTCTTTCTTAACTCGGATTGGATTTCATGAACACTCCAGGTATAATGCATCATGTATGAAGCCATTTGTTTTCAGCTTATCCACTTCTTCTTTCAACAGAGCGGATCAATCCAGTTCGATGCTATGTCATTTTTGTTTCATTGGAGGGTAACTTCGGTTCACACTTAATGCATGGCATGAAAATTTAGGCAATGTCCCGCATATATCGAGATGTATCTAAGAAAACACGTCCATGCTTACCTGGAGAAACATTACCAACTCCTTCCTCATCTTCAAGCTGAGTTGGGATCCAACATTGGGAACCTTCGAAGGATCATTGTCGTTTTTTAAGATCTTACTCATCAGCTCCATCGGTGCCACCCTTTCCTCTTCTGGATCCTTCCATGGGTCCATTAATTCAAGAATTTACCGTTGGACCAGAGCCAAGGCTTGTGCGGCAGTTTCTATGCATCAGTAGGTTTGATGTAGAGAGGCTTCTTTGCACTTTTTCCTTTTTCTCATCGCCTTGCCTTTTGGAGCTCAATAACATTACACTCTCTACCCGTGCTTTAGTCTCCTTATATTGGCCTCACTCCTTTCTCTATCAAAAAACTTCATCACCAAGAACCATAGAGTGAGTGCAGATCTAAAATTATCAAGGCCTGGTCAGCCTAAGAAAGCATTATAGATGAAAAATCCATCCACCACCATAAAATTATACAACCGCACTACCTTGCAGTCTCCATCTCCTAATTCACACTGTGATATGTCCCTTAAGATTGAGGAGAAATTATTTACATATCATAACATCATTCACACTTGCACCATCCATGTGCCACCCGTACTTTGTTAAATGCTGCATATGGTCAGTTAATCCATTGTAAATCTACATTGTTGGCATAAAAAACTCTTTGGGATAGAGAGCTTCTCTAATTTCATTTGTGAATGGGATCCGACTAGCTATGGATACCCATCCCTAATCCAGCTGTTGTTGATTCTGATGCAACAATCTCTACATATTTTTAGTAATTAATTTGTGGTTGTTAATATTTTTTTCTAAGTGGCAATCGTCATGGGCATCGCCATGTGTCCGCATAGGCGAACGCTCACAGTTATTATGACAACCCGATTTTCGACTCTTGTTTGTGCAGGTTCACGAGTAACAAAAAGAGACAAACAAATACATTCAACATGAAGATACACAATACAAAAGAGGATGAAAGTATGTATATGGAGATACAAGAAGAGATATACACGATAGAGACAAGATGAAGGTGACAAACAAAGTATTATTAGTCATAGAGTGTCATGTCTAGAGTTTACAAATGTTAAAATCTTCTCAAAGTGGTATACACACATTTACATTCATATTTTAAATGAAAATTCAAGTTTTCAAAAATTGCATAGAGCAGGGCTCGAAACCGGGTCACTAGTTTAGAAGGAAAGTGCTTTAACCAAATGAGTTATGGTAACTTTTGTTTATTAACAGAATTCAGCCCGCTGAATGCTGAAACAAAGCACAAATTAGTATGAAGTTTCATCTGGCTGAATGGGTTCATTCAGACGGCTGAATTAGGCCTAAAAATGCATGTTTCCTTGCTGTTTTGAATTTAATAAAAATCCGAAGGCTGAATTATAATTTTCAGCCGGCTGAATATCTAACGGCTAGTTTTTGAAAAGACGCTTCTCTTCAACGAAGAGATACATCTTCAAATCTAATAGTTGCATCTATTTCTTTTCAACGTTTTCTTTCATGAAAGATTGCAACTTTTAAATCTATATAAATAGAGTTTAGAATTCAACAAACAATTAACCTAACTAATTGTATTATTCTTGAATTCTTATCTCTTATTCTCTATTTTCAATTTTCACTCAAATTGCATATAATCTCTGATCGTTGATCACTCTATCTTCCACATTTCTCAAGCACATTACACTATATATCATAAAGGAGAAGATTATAGGAAGATTGTACTTAATTGACTTATCGGTGCTATTTAAAGAGCATACTACAGTCAGATACTTTGGTCTAGTTATAAAGAAGTCCTGTTCGGTTGCTCAGGCGGTAGAAGTCCTATTCGGTTGCTTAGGCGGTAGAAGTCCTATTCGGTTGCTCAGACGGTGTAAACCTATTACTCCGGGTTAACTGAGGGTTGCCAGTTTAATTCCAGAAGGAGTCTGGGACTGGATGTTGAACGAGAGTTCGAACCAGTATAAAAATCTCTGGTGTCATTTACTTTACTGCTTTAATTATTTACTTAGTTATTATTCTGCACAAGTAGTTTATCCATATTACACGATCATATAGCACAGTCACCTTCAGTTTGAAGCATCGAAAAGGAACATTGCCCAAAACAAATGAATGAACTACCCAAAATGGTACAATATATCTACAAGATAAAGCATTACTTATAAAGTGATCAACTAAGATATGTTAGGATTCATATAGTCAATAACATAAGTAAAAATTAGAGCGGTGTATACTTATTAACTAGCAGACGTACACTAATTATCTCCCAATATAGATTGTAAGTAAAACCCATATTGTTATTCCTTCTTATTATTTCCCAATGTAAAACCAATCCACCTATCCTGCAATCTCGCTATATGAACAGATATAAAAATACAAGATATTAAATGAATGGAAAGTAGGTCATGTCATGTTACTAATGTGACTATTTATGTATCCATTATAGGATCAAGCCCAACGTACTTCTTTTACTACTAATTAGTATAGGCCGATTATGGGTAACTATATAAAGTAGTTGCCTGCAATCACAAAGTTAGTACCACACTATATTATAATAATCGAGCATAATATAACATACAAGTAGATAACAAATAAATGAGCTAGAAAGCTCGATACTGTATTTCCTGCACTTCTCCTACTTCGTATAGTTGGAATATATATTTATGTATGTATGTATGTATGTATATAATTGTAATAATAATATTATATCTCCATAGCATAATGTGGATAATGGTAGTGCTAATTAGGTGTTGAAAATAAGGACACATCCCTAGAATCAAACTTAATACACAAAAAACCTCCCAAAAAAAAGATATAAATAACATCCTTATTTTCAAATACTGCAATTTTCTTCCCTAAAATACTCCTTTGCTCCATTGCTGAACGTTGATTCTTCATATGTGGATGTTATTCTCACATCCATAATTAAATTTTGCATCCCATTAATTATCAATCTTTAAAACGCAATAACTTTTTGTAGAAACGACGGGTTAACAAACCGTTTTCACCATTAAATCACAAATTTTATTATCTTTTTAATGAGTAGCATTGTGCATATGTAAAAACAATGGCAGGACAAGTTATTCGAAAATATTTATAAATTGATGTTTTTCAAATTTTTTGCAATTATATGCAATAATTGTAGAAAAGTCTGCAATTATATAGTATGATTGCAGACAATTCAGCAATTATATGCAATAATTGTAGAAAAGTCTGCAATTATATGTTATGATTACAGACAATTCAACAATTATATGCAATAATTGCAGAAAAGTCTGCAATTTTATGGTATAGTTGCACTTTTCTGTGATTACTTGGAATAATTCCAGAGTTTTCCACAATTATTCGATATAATTGCATAAAAGTATGCACTTATATGGAATAATTGCAGAAAAATATGCAATTATTCCATATGATTGCATAAAATTCTGCAATTATATGAGATAATTGTTGATATTTGAAGAAAAATTGATGATCATTTCATATAATTGCAGAAAATGGCACGTATACTGAATAATTATAGAAAAATCGGCAATTATATGGAATAATGGCAGAGAATTCTGTAATTATTACATATAATTGAATAAAAATCTGCAATTATTCCATATAATTGCATAAAAGTCTGCAATTATATGGAATAATTACTGACATTTGAAGAAAAATCAATGATGTTCAAAAATTACAGAATTCTCTGCAAATATATGGAATAATTGCAGCTTAGTGCAAATATGATTTTTTTGGTATCAACAATGGACCTCATTTTAAAGATCATAGAATTTATGATTTTTTGGTGAAAATGCTATGCTAATCCGATGTTTCTACAGAAAGTTATACGCGTTTGAAATGCTAAAAACGTAAAGGGTATTTGGGTCTTTTGGCGCATGCAGATTTGAAAACAGGCACTAGAAATGTAAGTTTAGTTTGGGAGGATGTTTTCTCTATTTTGAAACTTAACAGGGATGTGAGCCAAACTATCCCTATATAGTTTCTATCACATGCTTCCATATGTGATACGCTTGGAATAAAGAGGCTAACTGACTCTTAACATGGACTAAGTGAAACTGTTGTGCTTTGCACAATCATATGACATCTACCAATACAAAGTATGTTGAGACAATATAGAAGTCACACTTACTAACATGGATAGAACATGAGTAACTATATCTTGACATTCCACTCTAGTCCTATTTGGCACTATAATGATGCAGATAATCAATGCATATTCAAATCATCAGGGTACATAGGTATATGTCACACAACACACTAATCAAACCCCACTCAACCCATAATATCCATTTATTATCTCTAATGTCCACACCTATTTGTTTGGGATTTGATATTTTATTTGCTCTGTTATTTTCAAAATTATTTTCCAAATGATTTCCAATACATGTTCCTTAGATTTCCCAAAATTCCATTTTTCCAAAGTTAGTGCAAAAACATGTATTCGAAATATATAAATCTATATCAAAAGCTGATACGCAAATGGGAGAAAGTACTCAGTAGCACAAATGGTGGACGTCCCCATAAAGGCACAGTCTCTTTGCTACCCTAAATAACACTCAATATCGCAACAATGTCTCCATCAAATATTTTGCACTAATAGTTACAATCAAAATCCTAGGTAGAGCCCGAGTAGCAGATTGTTTGACTAGTGACGGCAGGGCTAACTCATCACAGACCTAGGCGTTATCACATGGTCGGTCAACTAAGATGGATATGAGCATTTATGGCATTACAATAGAATTTACGGCCAAAACACCCTCACATTAAACGGATCTCTCCAGATCTACTAGGTACAATTCTAATCTCACAAAGTCTATCTCATTATACTCACTAACTGAAACCCAGATCATTATGGTAAATAACTATATAAATAACGGATACATATAAATAATCGATAGGTGGTAATAAATATAACATCGACATATAAAGAAGAAAATACCATAGTGTCTTAATAGCAGGTAGGGTATTCTCCTATAGAATCTTGCTAGTAATAATAATATAATATATTTTTGATATAAGCAGGGCACATATATTTAAACCCTAGTGTGGACTAAACTCATCAATTCAAGTGTGCATTTAATCTATTATCGTGGTCTTCATATTTCATAGTGCACAAATAAGTAAACACAGGTATGCATACTAATAGCTTATCACTTAAATATTTAATCGCTATATTAAACTCATATTAACGCCACAAGTGAGACAACTTGAGTACCTTACAGAATTTAACTACTCATAATAATGTTAACATATTTATTTCACAATAAACCAATTATCAGAATACAAAGCAAAGTGTAGATAGGGTACTAACACAAAAGTAGCCTATACTATCAAATGTTAGAAGCCTATCTACTACTTTACAAGGTATCTTAAATCTCAATCATTAAATTAATTATTAAAATGTCCACTTGTCTATTTAATTATTTTATTAGGATAACACATTAATATTCTAAATTTTAACCCATGTCCAACTGTATAATATACATGGTAAATTGGAAAATGTGTATATTGCAATAAATATTACAAATGTGTATGTACATGATAAACTGATGATGTGTACTTAACCTTAGTACCATTTGCTTACTATAAAACTGGAAAAGTGTACTTGACCTTATTTATTATTTGTACACTATAAAACTACCAATGTGTACATAATCTTATCTATCATTTATACATAATAATATTGGTGAATGTGTACATTACAATATAAACCGGCAATGTGTATAAATGTTATTTTCTAACAAGTGTAGCTTATGAATTTTCACTACTCGGAATAGTATTTTTCTCATCAAATAATCAAAGGGTTGATTAAATATTTCAAACTAATAAGTGTTGGATGCTTAACTAAGGAACAATCTATAGATATTTGTAACTGTTTTTAGCCACACTAGTGGTCCGATTTCTATCACTATTGTGAATGTTGGTAGCTACAAAGATGGGCAGACTTCTATTAAAAATATCAGAATAATTTCTACTACTATAATTATATTGACCCATTATAAATATTTCACCAAATTATTAATCAACACAAATACTCCCTAAATTACAGTGAAAAGTATTTATGGATAACAAATCATCATTATAAAATAAATAGGTCACTAACTATACCATTAAAACATCATGAATAAATTAATAAAGGGATTATATACCACTTATTTTCATTTTACCTAATACTTATATACTTCTTAATATGGGTCAACAAGCTATATTAGGATGACCTTTACTTGATAACGGTCCTAATGACGCGAACCTCATTTCAAACTAATCACATAGGAAGAAGTTATCACATTTATAAGATTTAGGGGCTAAATGAAATTTGTAAGAATTAATTTAAAAGGACAAAAATTTGTATATTTTTAGCCTCAAGTACACAACCTCAATATTTTAAGCACAAGGACAAACATTCTCCTAAAAATTAATTATAAGGACAAACATTTTTTCAAAATTATTCATAAGAACAAACATTCTTTCAAAACTACTACCAAACTAAAAACTGATACCTAAAAACTGCTACCGATAACTACAAACTGATACCTAAAGAAAGTTGTCCTTCAGGCAAAAATACTGAAGGTCTGTCCTTGAGGCTAAAATGCTGGGAAATTTTGTCCTTCACAATAATTTCCCGTTTCAGATATAACAAAAATACATTGGCTGCAATTTATTATTTACTAGGGGCTATTTACAACCTTTCCTTTCTTCTTCTCTCGACCCTCAAAACGCCTGGAATCTATTATCGAAATCTCTTATGGCCTCATCCTCTTACCTCTGACCATAAAAAGCTTTGTCGTCTTCACCATTGTTCTCAGCATCATGAGACATCTCTACTTGTACACATTTTATCAAGATTGAGGCTGCCTTGAAGACCCGATATTTCAACCACAATGTTAGCCTCACTCCACTTGCTTACCGCTGCAACCACCAAATGCCATATGAAACCGTTCGATCCCACATCATCACCAGCACTAAAATCCATGTCGATCCATATGTAACCAAGGTTGGCCCTTTGGCAAAGCGATTGAAGCATCCGCTTTTGGCCCATAAATATCTTGGGCACCAATATAGCACACACAGTAGAAAAATAAAACAAAAAATCGAGCATTACATAGAACAAATTTGTAATGCGCAGGCTGAGAGGACACCTATTAATGGTGACATTAGAAGGAGGCAACAATGAGCAGTTGTATATTCATCTTCCATGGCTTTAAATTGAAAAGGTGCATATTTCTATTTATTTTTTATTTCCATAAACCTTAGTTTTGCCTATTTAATTTGGGATAATGCAATGAATAATTATCAATAGGGATGATTCTTAATGCAAGGCAACATTCAAGCAAGGGTTAATTCTTATATGGGATTATTCATAATTGTTTGTTAATTTGGTATAGTTGTTATTTTGAATAATTGTAGAATAAGGTTTAATTTGGGACAAGCCTTTATTTAATGGTTGGTTAATATAAAATTTGTTGATAAATAACTTAGTTTGTTTCCTTGTAAATTTATAGTTAATGTTTTTTAGTTATATCTGTTAGCAAAAGATATTTTTGTTTTAAATCGTTATGTGCAAATATTTAAGATAAGTTATAACTTTTAGATTAGATAATTAATTATTTTTTTCTTTCAAATATCAGTTATGGCCTTTGAATGGTTTCACTCCATCAACGATTATGGTTACTAGACAACCATGTCAGACCCGAGTAGCTGGAATCTTCCATTTTACGATCACCACATTTCGTTTCAGGCGACAAGATCGCCACCTTCTTCCTCCTCTGTCCAAGGCAAGTACATTCAAGTTAGTGGTGATCCCTCCAGTGGAAATTAAGGCACTACGTCTCTATCACCTTTGTCATTGTCTCCCCTAATTTTTGGCATGCACAGACGTTGTCTAGTGTACCACCAGTGCTAGTGAACTAAGCATATAACCCGGAATTGTAGGTCACCATGTTTACCTGATTTCATTGCTTAAATGGTAAGGGAATGGTATTCAGAAAGAAGGAGTTGGTAATCGAGATTTTCATTGTTTTTTGTGAGTGTATGTATGTATATATATCATGTAGAGTTGTAGTAGTGGAAGAAAATATACTGGTTATGAGAGAGATGTATATTCATGGTTTAAAGAGGAAGAAGATAATTATTATTAGTTGATTAGTGTTTGTAATCTTTTCTAGCAAAAGTGGTTGAGTATGCATGAATTTCTTTTAAACTATTCAAGGTTGATCAAAACAGGAGAAAGATGGACATATTTATAGAGTTAATTTTTTTGCATTTTAGTACATTTAGCATAAACTTCAAACAACTATTTATTAAGCCAAGTGTTACATGAATTGCCAAATGTTGTAATGGTTTGCCACTTTTCAATTTGATTTACATAAATGAGAGCACGTTGCATATGATGTAGTAGAGAATGCCAAGTGAATGTATGTTTTAATTTTATATATAAGGGTCCGTTTTTGGATCAGATCAGTGCATGCGGCAACCGTTTTCGGGTCTTCGATTATTAAAACAAAAATACATATTTGGTCAACTCAGTATGGTGATTATAATTCTACATAGTTTATTTTAATTTATAAACTTTCAAATTTTATGTCGAACATGTTGAAAATGTCGAATGAAAAATTGCCATACTTTAATAAATAAATATATCCATGGAATTCGATAAAATATGACCTAAAGATGGGTTGTTATAAATCTATCCTCTTAAGAAAATTGCGTCCTCGCAATTTATAGTATAAAAATTGATAAAATTCACCTCACGACCAGATAGAATTACAGTTCTACTATTAATCACTGTGCACTCTTATAAAATCCAGCAGAAATAATGCTACTTCACATTTCACTTTACAAGTATTCTTACTCTCTCTCCAAATCAAATTCATTGTTGATATTCACTTCACCATCCATGGTTGTTCAAACACGTTTCATCAACACTCACTATCACTATAAAATGTGTATTTTGTAATATAAGATATAGATATAAGAATAAAAGACCATAAATATCAAGTATGTCATATGAATATACATAACCCACCAGTCCTAGGTATGCCTTATCCTATCCATATTATTATTATCAAATTTTGGGTAGTTTTATAAAGTTATCCTAGGTTATTTCATTAGTCCTACGAGCATGTTTTACTTAGGCATTTAACCTAAGCTCTGTTACCAACATGTGATGAACCAATTTCAACCTCTATTTAAATCATTGAAAAATGAAACGTCGAGCGATGAATCAGCTACCTATAAATGGCATAATGTATCCATAAGATAAAACATTACTTATAAAGTGATCAACTAAAATGTAAGAGGGTCTATATTGTTAATAACATAAGTAAATATCAGAGTGGTGTATAGTTATTTTGTAACAACCCGTATTTTTTTGGCTGCTGTGAATATTTAAATTTTGGATTTTTAAATATTAAATGGATTTATTTTATCGATGAGTTGAACACTCTATATTTGTAGACGGACTTTTTAGGACTTTGGGTTATTTCCATTGGGTCCGAATGGTCCAAGCGAGCCAGAATGAGTTTAAATATCAATATATTACGATAGTTTGGTTTCGAGTTAGAAGGTCGGGTTCTATTCGTAATTCGAGCGACTTGAAAAGTTAACATTTGTATACAATGGAATTAGATCCCGAAAATAGTTCCATTGAGTTTGGAATAGGGTTATCTGGCTAGGAACGCGAGTGAGCACGTCTCGATTTAAGTTTGTAAAATTTCGGGGTGAATAGTTTTGGGGATTTTTCTATAAAAGGACCATACTTTTCTTTTATTTAACCAACTCAAATCCATGGCCAAAATCAAACCCTTCATCTAATGGCCTAGGTTCATCGGCGCTAATATAGGCCATTTCAAGCGTAGGTTCCAACTAGGAAGTTGTTCGGTTAGGTGAGTTAGGCACGATGACCGATTGGATCATCGTTGGGTGGCCTAGAGCGCCGCAGATCTAGCCTCAAACTTGGTTGGGTTTTTGGGGACTTTTGCGGTGGTGGCGGCACGGTGGAGGTCGAGGTTAGTGTCGATGGACGCAGGGGAGGCTGGGCTACCCTCGGTGAACTCGCGGCGGTGGCTAGCGAGGCGAAGAGGCGGTGGGAAGTTAATGAAGTTCGGGGTCGAGTAACGAAGAAAGGCGGTCGAGAATTTAAGGAAGAGAGATTAAGGTTTGGTAATTGTGATTAGTGATGCAATTAATTATTTAATCTGAAATCATATTAAACTCGTATCTTGCTCATATGAGGTCGGATTTGGACGTGGTCAGCCACGTTGACTCGTACGAATGATATCCACGTTATGGAATTTGATTGGTTGAGATTGGAGCTTATAGAATTTTGTGCTAAAACCAAACCAGAACACTTCGTAATTGGAATTTCGATGAGTTAAATCGCCGTTGAATGAATACTATAATGCTGTATAGTAGATATAAATTTGTTGATTTCATGCTTGGATGTATTATATGTTGTTGTTTGGTTTTGACGAATTGTTGCTTTTGAAAGCGGTCAATATATGAAATGACTTGTAGGGAATTTATCTGGCATATTGGGAAATTGTAGAGGGATCCAATGAGATTCTTTACCACTATAAATTTAATTCCAATTTTATCTTTATATAATTTATTGAATATCAAACTTGGTTTGTTTAGCCATATTAGTTATGATATTGTTATATGTTGAAACTTAACCTCTATAGTGATAAAAATCAATAACAACATTGGTTAAGTGTTTTGGTGGCTATTGGCCGCAATTTAGAATTTTGAAATACTATTTAATTACCGTTTTGGCTTAAAATTGATTTTTGATTCGGAGAATAATTTTAAATCTAACCTTTGGGTTTTCTGGAATATTTTTATTTAAGCGAATTTTTAACTTCTCTATTTTACCCTAACCTTTCTATTTGTCTTTTCTAAACCATTTAGAAATGTTTTAAAATTGTTTATTTATATTTAATCTAAAGTTATTTATCAATATTTTAATACTGTAAAAAGTTATTTATTTAAATAACTATTATTGTTTGAAGATATTTAATAATTATTATTTATTAATAATGTTTCAGAATTTATAATAGTTATTTTTAAAAAACGTTTTGGAATTGATAATTATTATTTATTAATAATGTTTTGGAAGTTAATTATTATTTATTATAATAATGATTGAAGATTAATTATTATTATTTTATTAATAAAGTTTGAAATTATTAACTATTATATTTATAACGTTTTGAAGTTAATAATTATTATTTATCAGTAATGTTTTTGCTATTAATAATAATTATTATATAATAATGTTTTGAAGTAAATAATTATTATTTATTTATAATGTTTTGAAGTAAATAATTATTATTTATTTATAATGTTTTGAAGTTATTAATTATTATACTAATAATGTTTTAGAGTTAATAAATTATTTTATTAATGATGTTGGAAAGTTAATTTATTATTTTTTTAGGATGGTTAAAGTAAATTAATTGATTTGATTAATTGTATTTATATATAATAAATTGATTTATAAAAGGAATCTCATTTACTAAAAGAGATTTATTAAAGAGTTTATAAATGAAAATGAGGTTTGGATTAATAAGAATTTTTAAATGGCTTTATCAAGGATTTTTATAAAGGATTTTTACAAAGGGGTTTTAGAAGGGATTTTTATAAAGGATCTTTATAAAGGAGTTTTATAAAAGAATAAAGTTTTATAATTGATTTTATAGATTTATAAAAGGAGTTTTATATTTATAAATAGTTTTATAGATTTATAAAAGAGTTTTATATATGGTTCTAGAAATTTATAAAAAGAGTTTTTTCTAAATTGTTCTAGAGATTTATAACAGAGTTTATAAATGGTTTAGAGATTTACAACATGAATTTATAAATGATTTAGAGTTGTATAAAAAGGAAATTATAAAAGAAAATGAGATTGATTTCCAAATATAATCTTTGAACAATTATGGTGGTATGGAAACATCTTTCCATACTTAACACTAAAAAAGGGGACTTTATCAGTGTTTGCGAATAAACTTATACCGTTGAGATAAGTATATAGATATTTTCCAAGTATTAAAAGGAGCATAAAGGGTTGTGAATATGTCTAAGTAAAAGTATTTTGATGCAAATATTTACAAAGGATTAAATTAATGAAAGGATTAATTAAAGAGGATTGTGGTTGCTTATGCGCTTAACCAATATTAATTTCCCTACGAGAATGAATATTTGATTGGATTGTTGTATATTTGATTGTTAAATATCCGACTATCAAATCTTAGCCAGTTTTGACTTAGGAAGTAAATAAGAGCTTCGCGGGTTTATACGGTTTGAGATCCCTCGGGAGAACTCATTCCAATGAAATGTCTCTAACTCTAAGGGATATATTAGAGATTCCCTTGGGACTCTGATATAGTTTGCTTACTTCTGAAAGAATGGGGATTGAGTCCACCGGGAATCTATCGGTTGTTGGTTCGGAGAGACCGGGATCAGATATGTTATCCAAAAACTACTTCGAACCTACATAAGCATACAAATGGTAGACATCTTGATGCCAATAGTTTCGAAGACGGAGTTCTTTGAAGTTAAGTGCTACTTGCGACTAATCTTGAGGGTGATTCCAAAGTGGATGTAGTGGATGTAGTACCTTCAGTTTTGTTCAGACCCAAAACGAACTTGCATGGACAAATGCTGGGATTACATTGCTGCATGGAGGGCAGTGTGAGCATTCCAAGTGGTATTTGCTAAGAGAAAGGTTAAAAATGTTGCCTCAAGCCTCACAACCTGAGAAAGGACTAAAACAGGGTAGATGCAACATGGCTATGTGGGTTGCCGCCATTAGGGTGTGTCATCACCTTTCTAGATCATTATATTATGGATTTGGTTGTGCGTGAGAGCTCTTGATTAAGGTTGGAAAGAAACCGGGGTGATGACATATACGGTACTATCCAGTATGGGGTAGGCCGGTCCTGTATTGATAGAGGGGCAAATGCATTTGTAGCCTAGGGTACATTTTATCTAGAGATGCATTGTACGAAAGGTAATCCCTTACCTTGACATTGTTGGAGTCCATTCTTCAATATGTGCTTTACGGACTTAGTTGTGCCTAACTATGTTGAAATGTGAGATTCAAGCATTTAAGTTATTTTATATATTTATTTAAACCATAGATATTAATATAATATCAAAAGATTTCTTATAGAAATGATTTGGTTATTGTAAGGTAAAAACTCATCCGCATGTATGTGCGTATGGTCATACGAGATACCTTTTATTTTGAAAGGGTTTTATAAATATAGAAATCAATATAATTTGATTGAGTTTTCTCACACTGGTTTCCCAGACTGATTCGGGCGTTATTTCCTTATAGTGCTCGAGTCAACCCGATTATGTTTTAGATTTAGTTATGGATGCTTTGGATCTTCAAGAGACAAGCTAGATGCCTCTGAGACGTATTCATATATCTTTTTACTTCAACTGCATTTTTCCTATTTGTTGTATTTATCAACAATTGTAATGGCAGACTATTATAACTCTCCAGGCTGATGATATGCTAGTGTACTCTGATTTATGTGGATATACATTATAGTTTCGTTGTAAAGATCATGTGTATATTATATATTTTTCCTCATGATGTGAGATTCTATTATGTCTTTTCTTTTCTTTCACCCCAACAATCTGTCTTTCTAGCACTTAAATGCTCGACACGTGAATACCATGAATGTATTAGTGTCAACTTTTGAGTATCGAAAAGGTAGACCATTACATATTGATTAGCAAACGTACTCTAAGTATCTCCCAATATATATTGTAAGTAAAACTCATAGTGGTATTCCTTCTTATTCTTTCCCAATATAGAATCAATATCCACATATCCTGCAATCTCGTTATACAAACAAATATATAAATACGGGATATTAAATGAATGGAAAGTGGATTGTGTCACGGTACCAATGTGACTTCCTATGTACTCATTACAGGATCAAACCCAACATTGTTCTTTTACTACAAATTAGTATAGCCCGATTAAGGGTAACTATATAAAAGAGTTACATACAAGCACAAAGTTAGTGCCACAATATATAATAATAATCGAGCAGAACGTAACGTATAAGTAGATAACAACTAAATGAGCTATAAAGCTTGATATTGTATTTCATATTCTTCTCCTGCATCATAGAGTCAGCACACATATATTTAATAATAATATCACATCTCCTTAGCATAACGTAGATAATAGTAATGCTAATTATAAAGTTTATATCTACATGTTTCCTAATGTGATATGCCTGGAATATAGAGGCTAGTTGAGCTCTCAACACAGACTGAGTGAAACTGATGTGCTTTGCGTAATCATATGACATTTACTAATATAAAGTATGTTGAGAAAATATAGAAGCCACACTTAGTAACATGGACAGAATTGGAGTAACTGTATCTTAACATTCCACTCTAGACCTATTTAGTAGTATAATGATGTATATAACCAAATCATCAGGGTACATAGGTAAATGTCACACAACACACTAATCTACCCCACTAACTCTTAATACCCATTTATTGTCTCTAATGCCCAAACCTATTTGTTTGGGTTTTGATTTTGTATTTGCTCTATTATTTTCAAAATCATTTTCCAAAGGATTTCCAATAAGTGTTCCTTAGATTTCCTAAAATATTATTTTTCCAAAATTAGTGCAAAATCATATATTGGAAACCTACAAATCTATACCAGAAGCCAAATGCACAAATGGGAGAAAGTACCTAGTAACACAAATGTTGGGCATCCCCGTAGAAGCATGGTCTCTTTTCTACCTTAAATAACAATCAAAATCGTACCAATGTCTCCATAAAATATATTGCACTATTGGTTATGATCAAAATACTAGGTAGCCCGAGTAGTAACTATTTGACTAATGATTATATAACTAATTAGTCACAGACCAGACGCTATCCCATGGTCGATCGGCTAAGGTGGATGTTTGTACCAAAAATGGGAACAACACTCTTCGGAATTTTTTGAAGAGATAAAAGTGAAGAAAGAAAATTAAAACTGAAGATTATCTAACAAAAAATCCAAATAACAGAAAGTAAATTGCACAGAAGACAACAATTTAGAGTGGTTCGACGTTTTGCCTACGTCCACTATGAAGTTTGATGATTTTATTGCTTGATACTTAAAGATTACAATTTCTTATAATCTAATACAACTGATTTTATATGCTAAGTCTGAATCTAAAGCAGCGATGGTGATTTGGAGTAAATATGGCAGAGTCTTGGCGCTCTTTAATGCTTAAAATTGTCCGACCCCTTTTCTAAATGACCAGGGGATCTATTTATAGGTGTAGGAGGCTGATATTTCTCCTAAAATTCGGGTAGACTGCTTCTGGCACGTGAGGGGGCCCACATACCCGCTTTTAGGAAATCCGGGCCCACTTTGGGATCGATTCGAAGTCCATTCGAATCGATCAAGAAATCATCCAATGGAGCTGAAATTTGGTGTGAACATTCTTCATCATGTGCTTAAGCTTCTGTGAAAATTTCGTGGCATTTGGACTTATAGAACTCGAGTTATGATCGATTCGAGATTGTGTTTCTGGTCGATATGCTTCCTTCGAATCGATCTCCTTCGAATCGATTAGGTCGAGTCGATGGCATCGCGTGTCCAAGTGATGACGTGGTGCGCATTTCCAGGGTCAACCCGCTTTTTGCTCCGAATCGACTGGGTCGACTCCACGTTTTCCGCCGCTTCATCTTGGTGGATTCGAGGGAACGGATTCGAAGGTATGCTTCCTTCGAATCGATCGAATGAATGTTCCCTTCGAATCGATCAAGGTAGGTCACAGTTGATCGATACGAAGGCTTCTCAGCTGAATGGATTCGAAGGTAGTCGTGGAATGGAGTCGAAGCTCTTCACCTACATGGATCCGAAGTAGAGAATGGTCTGGTGGATTCGAACCATGGTTTGCCCGATGGATTCGAAGCAGGGCTATTCTTCGTGGACTCGAAGCACTTTCTCTCTATGGATTCGAAGCAGAGGAAGTTCGATGGAGTCGAACAAGGATTGTCTCATGGATACGAAGCCTGGCCACCTGATGGATTCGAACATAGGCTCCACCTATGGATTCGAACTTAGGACCTGCTCTGATGGATACGAAGCGGAGGGAGTCAATCTTGATGGAGTCGAACTTAGGGCCATTTCCTCCAACTTGTATCAATGATATTTTGAGCGTACGAACTCGTATTGACTCGAAACTTGGAACATTGGGTTGTATGACTCTGCTTGTCATGTCTTACCAATTGTAGCCCGATCCGGGTTCGGGCAAAATTCATCGATATTTGTAGTTGTCCAAAAGCCGTTCAATGCTGGAGACGTACGACCCTTACTTTCCAGCCAGTTCCTTGGTATCTCGGCCTTGCCAAAAGGTGGGATAATAGTGGATATTATCTTTTTTGGTATCATGCTAGAATTTACCACTAAAACTCCCTCACATCGAATGGATTTCACCAAATCTAGTGGGTGCAATTCTAAACACATAGAGTCTATCTCATTGTACTCACTATCCGAAACCCGGATAACAATGATAAATAACTATATAAGTACGTGAGTACATATAAATAATTGGTAGGTGGTGTAAAAACCCACAACTTTAAAGACTGGATATTTAAATAATTAATTCAAATATTAAATCGTTAATTAGTAGAATGCCCATTATACACTATTTTTTGGAGATGGATGAATTGGACTTGAAGCATCCGCCATTGAGAACGCAATTACATCATGAGAAAAATGATTATAATCCTACTTTGTTTGGAGTCGATAAGTTTTTGAGGTGAATAGTGATTTCTTGAGAATGAGATGAATTTAGGCTAAGCCCCATAAGCTAGCTTATAAGTTAGCACACTCTCCATTCATTTCTCATTCCACGTTACATTTCATTTCTCTTCCTTAATCTCTTTCCTAATCTCTCCTTAAACCTAAGCCCTAAATCCCTTAATCCATGCTTATATAAATTCTTATAAATCTTAATAAAATCATTACAATTCTTCTCAACCCGTTCTTCACAATAACCTTCAATGGATTGGCTTAAAGTTGTATTTGGAGCTTCATCTCTAATTTCAAGAAAGCATGTGATGGGTTTTGGTGATTAGGAGTTGGTTTGGAGTAGAAGAGGTGAGTATGATGGTTCTCTTACCTTATTTACTTATTATACTTTATCAATTTGTTTATATATGATTATGAAGTATTATGGAGTGATTTAGTGATTCCATGCTTTGGTTTATGCTTGTATTTATGTTATAAACATGATTATATCATCTCATTTTTAATTACAAACCTTAATTACTAATTTTAGAAAAGTTAGTAAGCTATGGAATTGATTTATGGTTAACTGAATGATTCTGTAAGAAGTTACGTGGATTAAATTGAGACTAATTAGGGAATATAATGATCTACATGTCATCAGTAAGTTTAATTAAGATATTTGAACTGATTTTAGAAAAGTTAGTGAGCTAATTAAGTGAGTTTTTGGCTCTACACATATTATTAAAGTTATTAGAGGCTTAATAAAGCTTAATTAGTATTTATAGATATTTATTAAGTAAAGAAATAATTTTATAAGTATATGAGATATTTTATAAAATATAATGATATTTTATAAAATAGTATAAATGAGATATTTTATAAAATTGTATGAGATTTCATAAAATAGTATAAATGGAATATTTATAAAAGAATGATATTTAAAAGAATAGTATAAAAGAAATATCTCATAAAAGAGTATGAGATCTTATAAATAGTATGATGGAGATATTTTATAAAATAATATGAGATTTTATAAAATAGTGTAAATGATATATTTTATAAAATAGCATGAGATATTTTATAAAATAGTATGAATGAAATATTTCATAAACGTAAGAGGTTTTTTAAAATAGTATAAAAGAGATATTTTATAAAAGTATGAGATTTTATAAAATAGTATAAATGAGATATTTTATAAAATAAAATGAGATTTTATAAAATAGCATGAAGCAGTTATTATATATAATGGTTATAAGGTTTTATAAAATAATTATTAGATGAATACCTTAAGGCTTAAAATGAATAATAAGCTAGTATTGTATTTTATAAAATAATGGAATGATTTTATAAAATAGTAGAAAAATAGATTGGACACTTATTGAAAAGATTTAGTAAAAAAGTAAGATTTGAATAAAGTAATAATTGAAATACTTATCCAAATATACGTATATTTATATGTATATGGATAGGTATATGTATACGTATATTTGAAGTTATATATATAATAAAAAAGATGATTCATGTATTGTAATTAGAACTATATATATATATATATGTGTGTGTGTGTGTGTGTGTGCATGTGAATATCTATATTTGTGTATGGGTATGTTGCTAGCATCTCATATAGCCATAACGACTGTGTGTGTGAATATCTATATTTGTGTATGGGTACGTTGCTAGCATCTCATATAGCCATAATGACTATCATGTGCACTAAGTTGCATGAGAAAATACAATGTCGAGTAATCGCTCTAGTGAAGCTCAAAATGTGATTTGTGGAGTGAAGTGTGTTTGCATGTGCGTGCGCGCACAGGCACGCACATGCGTGCATAAGTGGATGCATCGGCACGTGTAGGCATCACATGAGGCGACTAGGCCAGTTGAGTTTGTTTTGGCATGTTAGAGGAGGCCGGTTAAAAGAATCACCTGGGGAAAATCTACGCGAAATGAGTGGATTCGTATTGAAATCAAATTTCGAATAAATAAGAAACCACTTCTAAAATATCAACCAATGGACTCTAGAAGAGGTCTGATGTGGTGAAGAAGTGCTAAAGGGAACTAAGCGACTCATTGGGCATAGCAACGGAGGAAATGGAGCCCGAATGGACGGTCTGTGTATCATGGGAGGTACCTACGTAGGCTTACTGCCTAGTGCAGGCCACCGCCGGTGCACCGGTGGGTGCAAGCCTAGGTAGTATACCTAGGCAGGGTGCAAGATGGTAGAAGATTTTCTCCTCCGTTCCGGACGTGACTTGGTGTGATGCTTTGATGTGACTTCAAGAAGACTTTGGGATACTCGGAAGAGTGGAATGCAAGGAGAAGCTTATGATTCAGATGCTAAAATAAGTGATGCTTATGTGATCAGTAACGATTGGACATGAGAATAAAGTGATTGGTTGTTCGATCACGTCCGATGAGTGTGTACGATCGAGCAGAGTCAGTCTGTACCTTTTGGATTCTATCTTGGGGTAGATATGATTTAATGAATGGTATTGGTCTTATATTAGTGACCATACCCAGTACTGGTCTTATATTAGAGACATACATTGTAGGCCCTATATCAGTGGCCGTACATATTATTAGTCCTATAATAGTGGCCATCCGTGTAGATAAACGATGACGATATATCAGTCTTCATTTGTGATATGCGTATATGATTACATGATGTTATATTTGATGTGTGTATATATCTATATGACATCAGTGTTCTTTTGTTGCCCCAATAGTGTATTACATGAACCACGCCCATCGTTCTCTTTTATAGAGACGTTATGTGAATTTGTTAAGAAAACCATGATGATTAAGGGGGAGATGATGACAATCATCTACGAGTAGGTCATTCATCACCTATGCTCAATATGAAGTATGGTAAGATCTAGGTAGGTTTCATTTATCTAGAGTAGGTCAGTTATCACTTATGCTTAATATGGGTTACGATGAAATCTACACGAGTTCGATCAAGCTGGATGAGGCTCAAGGTATATGGTACATTATGGTACCGACTTTATTTATTTTGGACCCTCAACGGGAATCATTAGATTGCAATTGATGTCTATGGTACAATATGATACTGACTCTAATTATTTTGGACCCTAGACAGGGATCACTGAGTCATGATTGATGTCCATCACGGACTCCACTCATCAGTAATAATGAATGTCAATTCACACACCATTTGGCGTATATCATTATAATGTGCATGTTATATTAGTTGGTTGATATTATTATTGTGTATTCTAGAACAGGCTTATATTGTGATACTTATATTACTCATGCATTTGTATATTGGGTTACCTTTATCACGGCGTAGTGTTACGTATCAGTCATATTATATTAGTTGTGATGACTCATTGATTAAGAGCAAATTATGGTATGATTCCCTATCTTTGATATGGTTTTACTTTACTTGTTTATGGACAGTCCTGATTATCCCTAAGCCACGTTTATGGAGAGGGCCGGCTGTGCAATAATAGTTTTCTATTTATTTGTATATAGTTTGATATACGGTATTTGGAGATAGTTCCTCTCACATTAGGCTTTATGTCTGACCCGCATTTTTCTTTGTCTGTTTATGCCATTACAACTCTCAGGTACTCGATTGAGTAGTTTGTGAGCTAGGTGCTTTTGGGAACATGCTTTTAGGACAATTGGAGCACTTTGGAGGCGAAGTCAATATTTTGGATAAGTGTATTTGATATTGTAAGTACATGACCGAATGTTATTTGTATATGAGACTTGTTGTATTATATATTCTATTTCGACTTTCTGTATTGTTATCCATTTATCAATTACTTCCATTGCAACTTGCTATATATTGTTCATCCTATTATGTTCATGTATGTTTAGTATATTATATGTTATCATTCCGCTTTGAGATTTCATCGATATGCCTTGGTACAATATTTTATTTTTAATTGTACCCTAATAAACCATCTATTATGGTATTTGAAATACAGACGTTGTCATTCGCCGTTGATTTCGAGGCACTATGAAGGACAGGTTGTTACAGGTGGTAATAAACAAAGCATCAATATATAAAGGAGACAATATCATAGTGCCTTAATAGTAGGACAGGGTATTTTCCTACAACATCTTATTAGTAACAATAATATAATATATATTTTATATAAGCAAGGCACATATTTAAACCTTAGTGTGGACTGTATTCTTCATTTCAAGTGTGCACTTATTCAATTATTATAGTCTTTATATTTCATAGTGCACTAATAAGTAAACACAGGCATCCATACTTTTAACTTATCACTTAAAAATTTAATCACCATATTAAACTCATATTAACGCTACAAGTGAGATAATTTGAGTAGCTTATAGGATTTCACTACTCGTAATACTGTCATCATATTTAATTCACAATGGACCGATCATCGGAATACAAAGTAAAGTGTGGGTAGAGTACTAACACACAAGTAGCTCATAATATCAAATGTTAGAAGCTCATCTGCCACTTTACATTGTATCCTAAATCTCAATCACTAAATTATTTATTCTAATATCCAATTGTCTACTCAATTATTTTATTAGGATACCACATTAATATTCTAAATTTCAATCCTTCTCCAGCTCTATAATATACACAATAAAATGAAAAATGTGTATATTACTATAACTATTAATTATACACAATAAAATGGTCAAATGTGTACAATACACAACTACTTAAATGTATATGATAAACCAGTGATGTGTACTTAACCTTAGCTATCATTTGTATAATATAAAACTGGCGAAGTGTACTTGACATTATTTATTATTTGTACACTATAAAATAGCAACGTGTACACAACCTTATCTATCAGTTATACACAATAAAACCTGCGAATGTTTACATTTCAATATAATCTGGCGATGTGTATAAATGTTATGTTTCTAATAAGAGTAGCTTAAAAGTTTTCACTACTTTGAATAGTATTTTTCTCATGAAATAATCAGATGGTTGATTAAACATTTCTAACCATAAGTGTTGAATGCTCATCTATAAAATAATCTATTGATATTTGTAATTGTTGGTAGCGATTCTAGTGGGCAAACTTCTATTGCTATTGTGAATGTTGGTAGCCACACAGATGGACAGCTTCTATTGCAAATATCAGAATAATTCCACTAATACAATTCTGTTGATCCAATACAAATATTTCACTGAATTACTAATCAACACAAATACTCCCTAAATTACAATCAAAAGTATTTTGGAATAACTAATCATCGTTATAAAATAAATGAGTCACTAACTATACCATTAAAAGGTCGTTAACTAATTAATTAAGGAACTATATACCACTTATTTCCATTTTATCTAATACTTAAATACTTCTTCATATGGATCCACAAGTTATATCAAAATGATCTCTACTTGATAACGATCCTAGTGACATAAACCTCATCTCAAAAGAATCACACGCGTAGAAGTTATCACATTTATAAAATTTAGGGGATAAATGAAAATTTGTAATTTCAGATATAATAAAAATATGCTGGCTGTAATTTATAATTTACCAAGGGCTATTTGCAATTTTTCCTTTCTTCTTCTCTCGTTCCCACTCAAAACGCCTGGAACCCATTACCAAAATCTCCCATGGCCTCGTTCTCTCAGCGAGTGTTTTCATTACCCTATCCTGCCTTGGTCCGACCTCGAAAAACCCTAAACCTTGGACCATCACGGTCCGGAACTCAATCGGACCTCGTTCGTCCATGAACCTTGGTCGGACCTTCAAACCAACGGTTCAACCGTCAATTTTACCTAGTTAAACCACGGTTCTTTTGTTTTTTCCTACTTTTGATCGTGTAATTTTATCTCATTTTCATCATTTAAATTGCTTTGAAGAAAATATGTATATATATTTCAAAAATCACAATCGTTCAAAAATCTAAACCACTAACTTCATCACTTTGTTTTTCACTGCTACAAACTCCTCTAATACCACTGTAAAATTCGTCAAACTTGTCGTCATTAAACTTCTATCGTTGTGCACTACTCTACTATATACAAAGCTGTAGTTGTGCACTGCAACAATACATAACTTCGGTTGCGGACCTTGAAGAGCATCTCCAGCTTGTGTACGTAGCATTATTATTTCCATATTTCTGTGTATAGTTTGTAGTTAAATGTGCGCTTTTTTCGAAAAAATAAATCACGGTTTCGATGGTTTGACCGGTTGAACCATCAAAACCTTAAACCTTCAGTCATCACGGTTCGAGGCACGGCACGGTCATGAAAACTATACTCTCAGCTTCAACCATAAAAAGCTCTGTCGTCTTCACCATCATTCTCAGCATC
This sequence comes from Allium fistulosum, assembly GCA_030737815.1. Lineage (NCBI taxonomy): Eukaryota > Viridiplantae > Streptophyta > Magnoliopsida > Asparagales > Amaryllidaceae > Allium > Allium fistulosum. Next base: position 280,688,293 of record CM060904.1, on the reverse strand, counting down.
ACGAGAAGTCTTTGCCTGTACCCACTTTATCAAGCTCGATGCTGCCTCGAAGACCCATAATCTCACCCATGACGTTAGATTCACCTCCGCTTGCTTGCCGCTGCAACCACCAAAAGCCATATGAAACAAAGCCGATCCCACCATCATGACCAACACTAAAATCTGCATCGACCTATGTGTACCTTGGCCAACTTGATGGCCATCACCATTGGTCAACGGCCAAGCCCGACGTCTTTGACCAGAAACTGCTCTTAATGTGGACAACTACAGACGTCGAGACCTTCCCCATGATGATCAGAATTTGACGACGTGTTGAGTTATACCTTTCACTCCATCTTCGATGATGGTCACTGGACAACCATCTCAGACCTGAGTAGCTGGAATCTTCCATTTTCAGTCACCACATTTTGTTTCAGGCGATAAGATCGCCACCTTCCTCCTCCTCTGTCCATGTCGAGTATGCTCAAGTTAGTCGTGGTCCCTCCAATGGAAATTAAGGCACTGCATCTCAATCACCTTCATCACCTTTGCCATTGTCTTCCCTTATTTCTGGCATGCACAGATGTCTTCGCGGTGTACCACCAGTGCTACTGTACTAGGTATATAATCTAGAATCGTACGACACTAAGTTTACTTGATTTCATTGCTTATATGGGGAAGAATTGGTATTCGGAAAGAAAGAGTTGCTTAGTTGAGATTTTCTTTATTTTGTGCGAGTGTATATATGTATATATATCATGTGGAGTTGTAGTGGAAGAAAATATACTGGTTATGAGAGAGATGTATATTCATGGTTCAAAGAGGAAGAAGATAATTGTTATTAGTTGATTAGTGTTTGTAATCTTTTCTAGCTAAAGTGATACAGTATGCATGAATTTCTTTCAGGCTGGTCGAGGTTTATCAAAATAGGAGAAAGATGGACATATTTACAGAGTTGAAACTTTTGCATATAGTTGAGAACAACGTTATTTTTGCATAAAATTCAGGCTACTATTTATTAAGCAAGTGTTACATGAATTGCCAAAATGTTATAATGATTTTCCACTTTTCACTTTGATTTACATATCATGTAATAGTGAATGTCAAGCGGATTTATTTTTAATTTTATATACAAGGATCTGTTTCCGGGTCTGAACAGTGCATGCGGCGATTGTTTTCGGGTCTTCATTTATAAAAACAATAATACATATTTATTCAATTCACTAATAAAAATATCCATAAAATCCGACAAAATATGACGTAAAGACAGATTGTTACAGTTAGCCCAGTGAGTTCTAGATCTCCAGCCTCCAGGGAGTCGACTCATACAATTTTTTGGCAATGTTGGCACGGACTGCATCCTCTTCTTACGGACTCATCAGTGTTCCCTTTTGTACCTCCAGCCTGAAGAACAACAGCTTGACCACCACCAACATCAACTTCCTACAATTTGGCCTTAAGATTAGATAAATTTGGCCCTACTTGGGATCGTTCTACATTGACCCTTATGAATCGACCGGTGCTAGTCGATATCTAAGTTTGGATTATTGCCTCGGATTTCAAACTCTGTCGTTTCTTCACCGAAATTCCTCCATAGGAAACTTATGCTTGCCTTCTTTGTGATTCTGCTCAAATGAAGATGAACTCTCTTCGTCCGAATCTGAAGACAAGTAATCTCTTCTACTCTTTCTATGCTTTTGAGTCTCTTTCGGCTGCTGGGGTTGGGACATCAACCTCTTCATCTCTTCCATGGTGGACAATTGATTCTCTATCATTTTCTTATTCATCTCCACCAACATGCAGTCCAACTCAGCCTTCATTATCACATCTAGTGCACTTGAAGTTTCAGCATGAGTTGGTTGATTAGTTTCATGTTCATGGTGTGAGCATTCATGCTCTCCTTTAATTATTGCTTCAGATCTAGTTGCCTTCTTAAGAGCCATATCTTCCTTTAGATGTGAGTGAAGACTCTATCCAAGTCATAGTAGCAATCAGATCTAGTTTTGAATTCTTTGTTCTTAGTGAAAGCACTAAAATATGCTGGCCAAAAAGTTAGACAACACAACCAATCGAATTTAAAATGAAAAATAACACTACAACAAAAATATCCTATTACAACACTGTTTTTATAACGGTCTTTAATTGTCCGTTGTAATAGAAACCTATTACAACGGTTTTTTCAGGCCTGTTGTAATAAATACTACTTTTAAACAACTCTTTATCATAGCACGTTGTAATAAACACTTATTGCAACGTTTTTAATTTGTCCGTTGTAACATATGCTTATTACAACTGTTTTCTGCCCCTTGTGATAGATACCAGATTTCATCCCAATTTGTCCATTGTAATAGATGCCTATTATAACCATTTTCTTTTGTCCATTGTAATAGATTTCAACTTTATAACTATCACAAAATGGCTGTTGTAATAAATATTCGTTGCCAATTTTTGATAATTAATAATTAATAATCACAATGTTTTCTTCAAAAATATTAGTAATAATTATTTATTAATATTTAATAATCAATTATTAATAATATAATATTAATCATATGTTAAATTTATTTTGAGGAAACGTTCACTATATGAGACGACCAAAATACATTAATTTTTTTGAATATATTTACTATTGCTTTAAATATTATAAAAATTTATAATTATAATTAAAACCAATAATACTTACTTAATATTTTATAAATAGTAATTTATAAATAATAATTATAAATTTAAACTTATATAGGACGAAATTATTTATAATTTATAATAATTAATGATTATTAATAAATAATATATAATTGCTTATTATTATCTATAATTAATATTTAATTCTTTTACATATAATAGTTTATTATAGTTAATTATTTATAATTAGTAAATTACATTTAATATTTATTAATTACATTTAATAATTCATAAATATAATTAATAATTAATATTACTATTAAATAATTCATAATTAACTTTTAATAACAAATATTTAATGATCAAAGTGTAATATTTAATATTAAATTAATTTAAAATTTTAATAATTATTATTTAGTAATTTACTATAGTTTAATAATTAATAATTAATAATCAATATTATTGATTAATTTATTATTTAGTAATATATTCAGTAATTAATAATTAATGATTGATAATTACTATTAATAATTAATAATATATACATAATGACTAGTATTTAATTATTAATATTCAATTATAATTAAGAAGTAATAGGTAAAAGCTAATAATTAATAATTAATAAATAAGAAGTTAATTTTAATAATTATTTTTTAATAATTAATAATTACTATAAAATAATTTTTAGTATTTAATCAATGATTAATATATAATTAAGACTAATATTTAATAATTAACAATTACTAAGCAATTAATATTTAGTGATTAAGAAGTAAAATTTATCATTTAGTATTTTATGTTTAATAATTATAATTAATAATAATATTTAATATTTCAAAAAATTTAAAAATTTAAAATTGTTAAAAATAAATTTTATAAAATTCATAAAATTTAGAAACAAAATTTAGAAACTTTAAAATAAAAATAAAAATTTATAATAGTGTTTTTCATTACTCCCATTTGCTCATTCTTCAAATTAATATTTAATAATTATAAAACAATATTTATTATTTAGTATTTAATAATTATAATTTATAAATATATTTAATATTTAAAAAATTCAAAATTTTCTGAACTAAAATTAAAAATTACATAAAAAATTAAAACAAAATTTTAATATTTTCATAAAGTCTGAAAATTAAGGGTTTGTTTGTTTTCATTTTGTATTTTGTGCTTTCCGTTTTCAACATTCACAACAAAATATAAGAATAACGAAAGAGAAATATAAAATTTTAGACCATTGCGACGACGATGAATGGATGGTGGAGGGAATGGATGGACGATGGAGGGTGATTGTACCAAAATTGGGCACAACACTCTTCAGATGTGTTTGAAGAGATAAAATAAAGAAAACATATGTAAGATAAAGCAGATCTAACAAACACACCAATAAACAGATAAGAAAATGCATAGAAACACACAGATTTAGAGTGGTTCGGCGAATTTCCTACGTCCACTATGAAAGATTGATGTTTATTGAATTTCACTCGTTGTTTACAAAAGATTACAACAGTATAACTGAAATTTGAGAATCATTTCGGCAGAATATCGGCGTAGAGAAGCCAAAAGTCCCTTTTTCTGTAGGCTCAAGGGCGCTATTTAAAGGCGTAGGCTGCAAATATCTCGCTCAGATCTCAGGCGACCTCTTTTGGCACGTGGGTGGGCCCACGTGATTGAACCCACGTGATTTGCACTCGGTCCGTGATCGATACGAACGAATTTCGTATCGATCAAGATTTGGTCCAATCGAGTCAAAATTTGGCATGGACATTCTTTGAGTTGTACGTAAGCTCCTGTGAAAATTTCGTAGCATTAGGACTTGTAGATTGTGAGTTATAATCGATACGAATTGGGCTCTCCAACATGGATACGAGTTCGTATCGATACCTGCGCCTCCATCTCCTTCGTGTCGATCAAAGACACGTGCTTGCTTGTTGACGTGGAGCGATAAACTAGGGTGGATCCACATTTCTTGCCGTGTTGAAAGAGCCTTCATCCTTTTTGAACTCCATTCGTGTCCATTCATATCCCTTCATTCGCATCCATCCACTTCAACCTTTGTTCGCATCGTTGGTTCGTATCCATCGAAGTGACTTAATTCGTGTCCATTTCTGTATCGACACCAGTGGTGTACTTCGTATCGATCCTATACGTGTTGATCGATACAAAGTAACCTTAGATGATGGGAGTGGAGTGCATACTCGATCGATATGAAGAAGATGCAAGGTGATGGATATGAAACAGGGTTTTTCATGGATATGAACAAGGCTGACAGATAGATACGAACTACATTCTCAGGATTGGATGGATACGAACAAAGCCATACCTTTGGTGGATACGAGCTAGTTGGCGACGATGGACACGAAGTATGGTTACTCGGACCGATACAACCACGATGGATACGAAGAAGACCACCGTTGATCGATACAAACATGATGGATACGAAGTGAGGTTGATCCCTTTTGATTTGCATCGATCATATCTTGAGCATACGAACTCCGATCAGCTTGAAATTTGGAACGTTGGCTTTTATAGCTTTGCTTGTCTCGTCATATCAACTGTAGCCTGATCTGGACTTGGACAAAATTAATCGATATCCATAGTGAGCCTGCGTATAACCGATCTCCAGGATGAACCGTCCTTGGATTTTAGTCAAGTTCTTGGTTTCACGGCCTTGCTAAAAGGCGGGATAACATAGGGGATGAATTGTTTTCCATTCTTTTGTTATTTCTTAAAACATGAAAAACAAAATAAATTTATTTTCTATTTTATATGTTAGCTTCATTTTTCAAATCAGTTGTTTTTCAAAAACACATGGGTCGTGTGTACATTTTTTTAGCGAAAACACAAAACAAACCAAATAGGGCCTTAAATTTTAAAAATATGAAAATGTTAATAAAATTTCTACTTGTGTATGGTAAAATTAATATTCTCTTTGACATATCCAAGTTCTCTTTTGGCTCTACACTAAAATCTTTGGCTCCAAATGCAAAGTTTTGGCTCCAAATCTAAATTTTCAACCAGCGGCTCTTTTCCAATTCTGCCTTCATTGTCTCCTATCATTTTGGCCCCAAATACAAAACTCTTTTTATTTCTTAGCAAAAAAAATATCCTAAGCTAGCCGATACCCCTCCCCTATCGTCCTTCACACTTTGTTTTCTTTTACAAAATAAATTAAAAGTTCGGTGCATCAATTGAGCATAGTTCTTGAGATAGTACTTTTTGGTTTCGGATCTCGTTGGTGGTCGACTGTGATTAGATACAATTCATGAGTGGTCGTGGGATGCAAGTGGGATGCAGGTATGCAAATCTAGGTGGTCGTGAGTTACGAGTTAGATCCGAGGCGTATTTGGGCAGTAAATTGTTTCGATTGTTTGCTTGGTCTTTTGATGATTTAGGGATACTAAAGTTGATTGTAAGTTGAAATATTCCTGAAACTTGAATTGTACTAATTGCTTTGATTTAAACAATATGTTATATTTTAGTATATTTATCTGACCGTCATTTGTAAACTTTTTATTGGATAGTACAGTGGGATTTAAGTACGTGTAAGTTGAAATGTTTATGAATGTTTCTTACCAGGCTATTGCCCTTGTGGAACATAACATCCCAAAGTAGTTGTTGATTAAATTGTTTCTGCTTCTAACTTGAGCTCGAATAGAATGCTTGCAGAATCAAGGCATTTCGTTGTTGAATGAACATAATCAGTTTTGCAACCAAATACTAAACCTCATGGAGTTCAAGCAATATGAAGAGGACGGTTATATATATGGTGAGTACGCTGCTAAATATCTGAGTTTAAGGAGAGAAATTGAAAATTTTGGAGGATGTTTGATAGCTGTAGCTAAATTGTCAAGTGAGTGGGGGAATATATGTGCATCGGATTCAAAATCATCATTATCAAAGCAGACATATAAGTATTAGGAATCAGAGGTATGATCCACCTTTACGCACACATGTTATGATTTATATCTCTATAGTTAATTAATTTTGCAATTTCCTTAACAAAATGAACTGGAAGTAGAATTAAAGGCAATATTTTGGTCTGTAGAATATTGAAAGAAAAGGTATACTGTAAAGGGATGGAGCATGAGGAATTGCGCTCACAGCTTGCATGGTCAGTGCACACTCATGATATTCTAAATTCTAAGATACAAAGATTGCAGGATGAACTTTCTTGCCTCATACACAAATCTGAAGCAAGAATCTGAAATCTAAAGCAAGCAATGAAAATGAGTGGTGGAAAACAGACGCATGGTTAAAATGGGATTGATGACTCTGTTTAAATCATTTGACTTTGGTGAGTGTACTGATAATGGTGGTGAGGATAGTGAGTAAAATCATTCAATTTTTATTTATTTTTCACGCTGCTAGGTATGCTCTGATAGCACAAAAGTCGAGATTGGAAGAATTTGGGAATTAATTTACCAAATTAGTAGCACTAGCATATAATTCAGTTTTGTTGGGGACATTCATAATCATTGGTATCAGTAAAGGTTTGTGATATAATCTGGAATTTATCATAACATTGTCATTTTATAAATACTATATGCAAGTTTTAAGACTCAAGTTGCAACTGTTGAACATGCAGTAGTTGAATGTGCCAAAAAGCTAGAATCACTTGTTGTAATTACTAGTGCTTCTAGGGGTATTGGCAAAGCCATGGCATTAGCCATGGGCAAAAAGCCACTTGCAAGCTTAGTATATGCTATTATATTGTCAACACATTTAAGATCATGTTTTGTGTATCTAAATAGGTAGGATTTCATTGTAGTTTGCATTATTCACATATTAATTATTCCTTGCTTGAATTATGATTGTCTTTGGCTTAAAAATGTAATATAAACAGTTTTGCTTACATGTTTCATGTAATTGATTCCTATTAGTTTTGATAAGATTTACATCGAACTAAACTAGAATCTTTTTTGTATACTTTAGTTTTGCATAATAGTTTGTTGTATTGATTATTATTAGTTATTTACGTGTTGTACAACAATAAATAATTATGGTTGTTCTTTAGTCAGCTTAGCTGATTATGGCATTATTAAAAAAATTACAAATTAAAGTATAGTATATTTAGTTAGTTACCAAGGTGTCCAAACCTATCAAATAAAATGGAGCTCTTCACTCAAGAACTATAGGCACTTTTAATAATAATTTACTTGACTTTACTATTTTACATATGTGCTATGGTCATATATTATTATGTTTGACCACATCTCTATTGATCATTTTTAGTATGTCAACAAACAACTTGGTATATCTTACATGAGATGTTTATGTTATGTGAAAATTTCTCTATGGAATATATTATGTGAAATATTTATGTTATTGCTACATTTTCCCATTGTTTGTGCATTTAAACCATTATTGGATCGTGATTTATATGAACATGTAGTTGCTGAAAGAGCTGATGTTGGGGTTCAAGCTACTAAAGTTCAAGGGTTAAGGTATACACAAAGTTAGATGAATCCTATATTCATTATATTTTCATTGTGTTAGTAGGTATATTTATTTCTTTTATAGGTTCAATAATATAAGAGACCGATAATAGATACATCTTTTTGTTTATAAATATAAATCTTTCTTACCATTAGTAGATATAAATGAATATGTTTGTTATTGGTGCAATATTTTGGTTTCAATAGAAAATTAATTTTAAATTAATGAGTGCAATGTAATAGTATTTATATATTTTTTCATTTGAATTTTTTTAACGGAAAAAACAGTTGTAAAAGACTCTATTGCAACGGATGAAAACAATTATAAAAGGTCCTATTGCAATGGGGAAAAATAGTTGTAAAAGATCTTATTACAATGGGCAAAAACACTTGTAAAAGATCCTATTCCAATGATTGTGGACTGTTATAAAAAATGTTTACTACAATAGGCTTTTACAACGGTTTTAAAACATTGTAAAATCTTTTGGGCCTATTACAATATCGCATAATAAGATAGGCGCAGGCCTGTTGCGAAACCCTTATTACAACGCGTATTGCCCGTTGTAAAAAGGGTATTTTGTTGTAGTGTAAACTAGTAAGAATAAAAAGATAATATAAAGAAGACACAAATTGTAAAGTGCTTTAGATAGATTCTTAAGCCTACATCCACTGTTAATTTTATTTCAATTTACTTTAGCAATTACAACCAAGTTTACAAGGATTTTAGATCTAGAAATAAGTTGATTTCGAAAATGGAAGAAATTTAGTGCAAAATCCGAAGAGAGATCCAAAAGTCCCTTTTTGGTTGATGAAGGCTTACTATTTATAGACAAGTTCAAACATGAAAATCGCTATGGTTTAAATAAGCAAATATTTCTAGATCCAAAGTTCCAGCATTAAGAATAGGTTAAACATACAAAGTCCAATAATCGGCATGGTACGGTACTGATTAGTACCAACCCATATCTTTGATTGGTCTTTGTTTCTTTCATTGGCATAGTAAAGTCTTCAAGTCTAAGTAGTTAAATTCCAAAAATTTCCATATGGTTCGGTACCGACCCATGCGATATTGTATCAATCCATGTTGAACTTCCTACTTATCATTTTTAAATCTACGAGTGTTGATTCTCACAAGAGCAAGGTAGCCCCTATAATCTTCTAGGATCATCCAGTAGCAACCCATATGGCTCAGTTTCGATCGATATAAGTTGCATTTTTGTCTACCTAATTTCTTGAGATCTTCAACTCTGATATCCTCCAAGTTTCTTGATCTACTTCTTTATTATTTCCTAGTCCAGATTCACCCAAATTAGTTCAAATATTGGTTAACACTAAGGACACATATATTACACACACACACACACACATATTTGGCTTAGATCCACCCTTTTTGGAAATAGTTCTACTAAGTGCGTTGAATACCTCTTCAGACACTTTGTTATCTCCAAACCTTTACTTTGAAGCTTATCAATCTTAGCCAGGTATTTTATCTATTTTTCATTCTACATATTCATTAGAATTATATACATGTATGTATATATGAAATATTATCCAAATGAAGTTTTATGGATAACTCACCACAACTCTATTGAATTATCGTCTACCCAACCGTTTGCATTGGATCCATCAAATGAATCAATCTTGTGAGTCTCACGGTAGACTTACCAAAATGTAGGTTCACTATACTACTCTTCATACTGAAAAATTGAATTATGTAAATTACCATATAACCGTAATTTAATTTATGTAAATGTTGAATAAATTTAACAAATAAATATATACTAAAGCATTATGATAATCTATGTATGATCTAGATTTACCGCGATACAACTTGGATTTTTTATTCCTAATTTCAAAATTCTTTTGTGATTTCCTTTTGACATCCTCCTTTTTCCAATATGCTAAGAACTTCTAAAATATCTCTTTGGTAAGGGCTAGATGTTTTTCCACTCATGCACATACCATAGGTTCATTCCTAATTTTTATGACGTCCTTAGGCAGCCGAAACCTTCCTCACCATTCCTTCATAAATGTCATCTTCCTAAGTGTTAACCCAAAAAATAGATCAACACCCAGAAATCAAATGAAAGCTCCAGTTCGATTAATAATAAAAGTAAAAGCAAAAAAGAAAAAGGGAGACACTAGAATTTTATAGTGATTCGACGTAATGCCTACGTCCTCTTTAATCTCTTTTATTAGTTGCTTTCTCTCTGGACTATAACTATTTAGATCCAAACTAGCCATAATCTAGTGGATCCCAGATTTACAATGGTGTTAAGAGAGTATGTTATGCAGAATAAAAGTAGAGAAAGTCTAATAAAAGTAGAGATAAAAAGAAAATCCTTTTCTGGTAGCAGGCAGGTTGGTATTTATAGAAAAGTTGGGGAGATATGAGTTAGAAGCCCATCATCAACAAAGTCCAAAAGTTTTCCCGGAGTCACACCAGGAGACTTAGGTTAACCCGATTCATAATGATAACTCGGGACCGACCTAAGCCCTATAGGTCAGACCAAGTTATAGTCCTTTGTGCGACTTGCACCACTCCCCTTGCAAGTTGTTCCCATCTTCTAGTTGAGTTGGTGTGTGAAGTTTAGGAAGTGAACGGGTCAATATCCATAGGTCGAACCCGACCTATAGCATAACTCGGACCCAAGTTATTTGTGTTGGTCCAATCCATGTTAAACCTTTTCCAAGCTCTTTCTTTTCCTTTTCCAAGCACACTTGCCAATTTTCAAGTCATTCCGTTTTCGCTTCAATATTCTAAGTCTAGTTAAAGTGTGGAGTAGGATAACTCGGTACCAACCTATGGTGCTAACTCGATACTGAGTTATGGACTTAGCATATTTTTTGCTGGAATTTTCCCAAGCTATTTCCTTAGTCTATCTGAGTGTGCCTACCAATTTTCAAATCGTTTTGCCTTCGTCTCGACATTCTAACTTTCAGTTGAAATCTTCTTTGCTAAAAATCGGGTTAACTTCTTGCAGGCTTAGGAGATTTGCCCCTAGTGTTTAAATATATCATCTCCAGGGTCTTAGTCAGACCAGTGTAGGAAGAGAATTTCGGCTCCTTTCTTTGTCATTTTGATTCTCCAAAGTAATTTTCAACTATTCTTTTCCCTTTGTCTTTTCCAATTCCTGCTCCATACAGTCCCCTGTCATCCACTGTATTAATTTCAACATCCTCAGCTTCATCCTCAGCTTCAACTTCTTCCTGACACAAATATCTCTTGGCTTCATAGTAGAATTCCATAAGATCCATAGGTAGATCCCTTTCCAGTGCACCTTTGAAGTTGGTTTTACTCACGACTCCAAATACTACCGCCAATAGGATTAATGATGGATTCAACTTGTCAAATACAGGTGTTGCTGCATTGAATCTTGTTAAATAGCTTCTCAAGGTCTCTCTAGGCCTTTGTCTTATGCTTGACAGCATTATCACATTCTTCGATCGTGAGATGTGAACTCTGAACTATCTTAAGCATTTGCTTACAAATCCGATCCATGTGCCAATGGAACTATTTTCCAGCTATTTGAGCTACATCACTGCCAAGTCCATTAAGAATAATGGGAAGAATCGCCCCATTACCTTCTTAGAAGCACCCAACACTTCCATATATCGAATGTATCCCATCAGATGAATCGTTGGATCTGTCTTTCTGTCATACATTTCCAACATCAAAAGCTTGAAATTGGGTGGATTTCTTGCATTTCAGATATTATAAGTTAACGGATTCCTTTTTACATCCTCCAAACCCTGATCTGGGGTTCTTCCTCTCATTATTCTTCTTACTAACTCAGTAATCGGTTTTCACCGTCCAACGAAGGTCTTTGTCCAAAAGCGATATTTTGCCCGCTGCTCCTTTAGAGGAATTCTGGCACATACTCTACCACGTACTCCACTGGCTGCACATTAGCATTCTATCCTGCTCCTCTGGTTTCATTCTATCCTCCGTTCATTTGGGTAGCTCTATCACATATTCCTCCGGTTGTTGTGCATTTGCATTCTGATTCGCATTTCAAACTCCAGCATCATTTGTTCCTGGCATTTTAGCACGTCCCAAGCTCACACCAGCATTGCCCCCGAGTATGGTTCTCTCCGTACTGAGTTGATTTGGGTCGGTACCAAGCTGGTCAGTTGGTGGTGGCATCGTTCCAATTTGTTCTTCTCCAACTCCAAATGATCCTACATTAGCATCATGTCCTTGGTTTAAATTCTAACAACTCTAGCTATTACTTGCTGTCCCATCTTTTGGAAGAACCTTTCAAGCATTTCCTGTTGTCTAGTTATCACTCCATCCTGCATCTCCTTCATCATCCTTATTATCTCTTCTCTGGTCACATAGATGGATTGATGAGAATTTAAGGGCACCTGTTGGCTTCCCCAAGGCTCCGGTTGACTTTCTCCAGTTTAGATCTAGTATTAGGTCTCTTCATCTTCACCATATCTAATATTCAAGCTTCAAGTTTTCAGATCTAGCTCTTGTTCTCAGTGAAAGCAGCAAAATGCTAACCCAAAAAATGGGTCAACACCCAAAAATCAAATGAAAGCACCAGTTCAATTAAAAATAAATGTAATAGTAGAAAAGATAAAGGGAGACACAAGAAATTTCATAGTAGTTCGGTGTAATCTTCGGCCTACGTCCATTGTAATCTCTTTTATTCGTTGATTTCTCTCTAGATTACAACTATTTAAATCTAATCTAGTTATAATCTAGTGGATCACAGATTTATAATGGAATAAAGAGTATGTTGTGGGGAATAGAAGTGAATAAAGTCTAATGGAAGCTCCACGTATAATAGTGTTAATGGAAATCCAACAGAGAAAGGAAGAAGATCCTTTTCTAGTAGTAGATAGGTTGGTATTTATAGAGGAATTACGGAGGTATGAGTTAGAAGCCCATCAGCAACGAAGTCCAGAAGTTAGCCCAAAATCACACCAGGAGACTTAGTCCAACCCAAGTCATAATCATAACTCGGGGCCGACTTAAGCCCTATAGGTCGAACCTGAGTTATAATCCTTGGTGCGACTTGCACCACTCCACTTACAAGTTGTTCCCATCTTCTAATTGAGTTGATGTGTGAAGTTTAGGAAGTGAATGAGTCAATATCCATAGGTTGAACCCAACCTATAGCATAACTCGGACTCGAGTTATGTGTGTTAGTCCAATCCATGTGAAACATTTTCCAAGCTCTTCCTTTTCCTTTTCTAAGTGCACTTACCAAGTTTCAAGTCATTTCGTTTCCGCTTTAATCTTCTAAGTCTAGTTAAACTGTGGAGTAGGATAACTCGGCACTAACCTATGTGATAACTCGTTACTAAGTTATGGACTTAGCATATTTTTTTATGGAATTTTCTCAAGCTTTTTCCTTAGTCCATCCAAGTGTGCCTGCCAATTTTGAAGCCGTTTCGCCTTCGTCTTAACGTTCTGACTTTCGGTTGAAATCTGCTTTGCTAAAAAGCGGGTTAATACCAAGCAAATTTCATTTGCAAATGTAATTGGATATATTATAAAAAAATGACATGCCTATTTATAAGACTCTTAAAATTATACATATTTTTTGTTGTGTAATAAAATTATTTTACTATAAACTCATGAAACATGAGTATCTTTACGTCATCGGGGATGCCACTGATCATGGGCTAGAAATCAATGATCCGTGCAGGCATGCTTTCACGAATAGCATCATGTTGGCATTGTTATTGAAATCCACCTAATACATGCATAATTTGTGTAGTAGATGTGTGTGTATGATAGTGTGTGCTTGTGTTTATGAAGGGGTGTGTATTTATGAGTGTGTGCATGGTATTATCACCTTATGTATGTATGTGTGCATATTTAATTTGTGAAAAATGGGCTATTTAATTAGTTCACTATATTATGTCATGGTGGCTGTGTGTGAGATTAAGTATTAATATTAGTGTGTGTATGAGTGTGTATATGTGTATGATTGTTTCTATATTCAAACAATTAATTCTCACCATAATCCTTGAGCTTTCTCAAAAAAATAAACTAATTTGATGAAGGAAGAGTCCGTCTCAGATATATGAAAGTGCCAAAGATCTAGAGAGGAGTGTGCAAGGGATCATGTAGGGGAACCATAACTTTTGATAAAAGGATATACGAATAAGCCAGGCCATGATATCTTGTGTCGAGGCAGAGTCTTGTAAAGACTGGTCAAGAGGATGCAGGTCAAATAGACTATAAAGCCTTGGTGTTAAACCAGATATAAAATTATGAATAGTCTACTTAGAAATATATACCTTTTTTATACTTTTATACTTATGATATGATGTGATTAACAAGTATAACAATTATAATTCATAATGTGATAGGAGTGATCCCTCATTTTATTAGAGTTGTAGTTGTGAGTCATGCAATTTAGCCGTGAATGTGCGTTAAAACTCATATGATGATGATGAGATATGGGTTGGGTATTAGTTTAGTTAGTGCTTGACATCTTTGAGAGTAAAGGCATATCATATATTGTTACACCCAACATTCACATCATGTTATGTATTGAACACGGTTACTTTCATAGCTAGTTTCTAACTGGACTCGGGGTTAATTATGTATTTAAAAACCTCGGCTCAGAATGAGGTTGTTATACTGGTTTGATGTCATACTTGTATGTGCTTTGTAGGCTATGACATAGAGATGGAGCCGATGAAGATGATGGATATTTGGTTTAGCTTACATTGACTATCTCATATGATGTGATGACATGTTCATGGCTTGAGACTCGGTTGATTTTTATTGTAGGATGTATTGCATTGTTTATGCCATGTATTGGATATAGTTGTATATATGCGATATTGTACCAATTTTTTAGATATGATATATATTATCTATTATTCTGCTCTAGTTCTGATTAAATAGAGTTTATTCTTTTATTTGTCTCTAATATTGTGTTATTTAGTCTAGGAAACTCATATGTGTTGCTTTATGTTTAGATGAGATACGTACTATTTTATATGTTTTCAAGTATTGGAATGCATCTGTATCGACCTAAAGTAGTGTGTACGAGAGACCACTCTTGTTAAGCCGTTTGAGCCGAGCTATCAGGTAGTTATCTCCCTCTAATAGTCTAGTCACTGGAGCTTGGGCATCACATTCAAGGTATCAGAGTTGAGGTTAGAATAATATAAAGATATAGATACATTTTGGCCTTATAATAGTGAGACTTAGGATGTTTTACACATTTTTATTCTACTTTCACATGCGATGTGCGAGCTGTTAGATGATCGAAGGGGTCAATCATCAGGGAATTACACACATATAAATCTATGTATATATGTATGTAAACACACGTATTTGTAGTGATGGTAAATATTCATTTATTATTTAAAGGAAAATAATATTTCACACTTATGGTGTGAGTACTTGTGTTTGTATAATATGTTAAGATGAATTTTATTTGGATGCAATGGATGCTTGCTTGAAGTTATGTTTGGTTTATTTCGATGTTTGATTAATAACAATGTGTCATATTTTATAAATATAAGTTGAAATTAAGATTTCAAAAGCTTTTAGTTTTCAAAGAGTAAGGAAATTTACTTATGAAAGTATTTTGAAGAGAAATACGAGTTTTGGAAAGAAGTGAGAAGGTTTATCTATATGTGAATGTTGTGAGAAAAAAAATCTAATTTTGGAGATAAAAGTATTTTAGGAAAGTGATACTTATTTTTTATTAGTATATCTCTATATGAGTATTTGAAATGATTTCAAATATAAAATGATGAGATATGTTTTGAATAAAAAAGTGATTATTATGTTTTTCTAGAAAGAGATGGTTTGAAAATTTATCGTGTTAACCTATCCTTTTAGTGCAATTCTGTTTAATATGAGTTGCTAACGTATTAAAAGGTATTCCTAAATATTAAAACAAGGTACTGTGACATAACAATGTTTTGAAAAATATACACAAATGATGTTTTGATAAGGAAGGAGTATATTATTTTAAGAAGAGAAAATTTTGTTGTATAGGAAAGTGATTCCTTTTTTGTAAATTGACTTTATAATGATATTATCTATATCTGATTAAGAAGTCAAAAGGATTTGGTATACATGGAATTTTGAGTAAGTATTAAATGATTTGTTCATATTTTAAAAATATAAAAATTAAATATTTTTGTATACAACTTTTATATGATTTTCATATGATGTTTTTGGTCGTCAGGTGTTACGAAAAGTTGAAATCGATGGCAAGATAATATTAATATATTTTCTTTCGCGGTCAACACTACAACCAATTGGCGAAATGAGTAACAAAGACTGTGGCTAGGCAATGTTGTTATATTAAATATATATAATTACTAATTTAGATTTATGTATGTATTAATGTTTGTTTATTTACGTGCTTGGTTGCTTTGTTGCATATAGTGCGTTGAATATTATATAGTTACGTGATGTTAATAATGAATGGCTTGTGTGAAAAATGCATTGACATAGTTTGGTGTATGAATTTAATTTAAAAATAGGTTTTGAAAACTCTTTTATTTTACTAATGTTGGCAGATAAATATAAGTATGGGTTTGAGTTTAATAGGTGATTTTAAATATGCATTTTTCCATAAAATGTATATTTAGCATAAAAATATGACTATCTTTCTTTTTTGATGAAAATTAATAATAAAGAAATAGTTTGGATTCTAGTTTGTGTATTTTGAAACTGAAGTACTCTTTTGAAAATCATATTTGCCAAAGCAATGTGTATTTGAAAAATATCTTTTTAAAGAAAGGAATTGATTTAAACAATTTTAAAGTTTGAAGTGCTAATTATTTTCTAAAATGTTTTTATGATTAAGAAAGGAATATTTTATATAATTGAAGTGATAATAAAGGTATAAATATTATTTTTGATAAATAAGTAGAATAATTATGTTAGTAAGCTTTGAAAAAAGATTATTTTGGAAACTAAGAAGAATTTTGGAAGATGAAAAATTATTATAGAAAAGTAAAAAGTGAAAACAAATGGTATGGATGTAAATACTTTGAGACTTAAGGCACTTATAGGATTTCTAAAGAAGAAAATTCGTAATGAATTATTTTAGATATATTTGTGCTTGAAAAATGAAGTTTTTATATTTTTTTTAAAGTAAAAGAAAAAAACAATATATTCAAGATATTTCGAACTTGTTTGAGTTCGAGATAAAATTATTTTAAAATTTCAGTCGGGATTTTACACACATGCACACCCCTTAAAGTTTATATTGTATTTGATAATTTCAGTTGAAATTATCAAATACAATATAAAATTTAAGGGGTGTATTAAGGGGTATGTATGTATGTATGACTGTCACTATTTAGTGATATTGAATGTAACCACCAATTTTGTAGGAAATTGAATATTTCCAAGATTGAATAATCTTTCTAGAACAAGATGGAGAAAAATATATTTTTAGTTGAACTTGTGTTTTTAATTGAACACTTCAATTAAAATGGGTCGAAGCTCTTATAATGTAAAAGTGACTTAAATGAATTCGGCAAAGGATGTGTTAAATACTACGAATCATGTGATTTTAAAATTTGTTTGAATCAAAAACAAAACTTAAAGTTTCCCACTTTTTGTGTTATACCATTATGGTTATAACTTTTGATTTTTTTCTCTTATTTTAGTGAATTTATTTTTGTTTGAAACATATTTTAATATGGAACAACTTTCTTGTTCATCACTTTTTGTAAATTTAAAATTTATTAGTATTAAAGTAAGTTTGAACTTGAACAAAAATTTTGTCTCGTGCCTTAATTTTCAGATTTATAACACCCTATTGTTTTAACCATCTTTTAGACGCTTTATCTATTTCGAAAATCTTTTACTTTCTGGAAGGCTAAGATGATAAGGAACAACTTATGATTTCAATGTTATGCAATATTTCATCTTTTGCTTGGTGAAAACTGCACTTTGATAAGGTATGCCTGGCATATAACTCTCATTTAAGAATTTGTTCGGTTAAGAAAACCCATCATAACTTTTGATGAACTTCACATTTTCATAATCCAAAAGATGTTTTGAAAACTCTATATATTTTTGTACAACTCTACTTTTGAAAGAATGAAATAATTTTTTGTTTTCAACACTTTAAAGTTAGTTGGGAAATAGCCTAAACTAAAATGATAGGTTGTTCTTTTGTTACTTGAATACAAGGCTTATTAATCATATACGTAAGTTCTTATGAGTTCATCTTGAGTTGAGAATATGTAGTCAAAGGTTATTCTGATTGAATTGCAGTGCATGCTTGCTTTAAAAATAAACGAGCTCACTTAAAATTGCAAAATATGTTATGTTTTATGCTTATATATATATATATATATTGTGGATCCGATCATTTTTTGATTGTGTATACTAATATATTCATCTTATAACTGTTCAAAAGCCTCTCCATACTAAGGAAACTCTGCCCAAAAAATTTCAAAAAATCATTGCTTAGAAAATTTCAAAATTTTTATATATTTTGAAATTAAAGAAAATATTCAAGTAACTTTTAATATATATATATATATATATTATTCTCCATGTTTATGGATGTTATGCGATGTTTTTTTAATGAAATGATTACATAGATGAGGTGAATCAAAATGATACAGATTGTATACGGGGTCGTCACGTTTGAGTTGATAAGTCGTGACATAAATGGTTGTTGGATGAATGAGTTATGATGCTTATATGGATTGTTTTTGAGTAAGTACATGTAAGTACTTAAGTTATATTGATTTGGCACGAATGGTGATTTTGAATAGAATTCTTTGATGTGTGCTTGAGTTTGTGTGTGAGTGTGAATATATACTAAGAATTGTTTGCATGTTTGTATATGCTTGTTTTCGATGATATTGGTTAACTAACGATAATGTTCTCTAGTAAATTGCTAGGATGCAATTTCTTTGAGAAGTGGAGTTTGTAACATCCCGGTATGAAGCTAAATACAATAAAATGTATTTTTGGAATTAAATGGGAATTTTGATAAATAAAATGTGTTTTTTGAATTAAAGAGAGAAATTGGGATTTAAAATGGCTTTGAGTTGTGGATAACATTTTTTGTGGATAAAATTATGAAATATTGATAAATGAACTAGAAATATTATTTTGGGCTTTTTCTTGAATTAAATTCAATAAATTTGATATTTTGGTTCATTTTGGAATAAAATGTGAAAAATCGATTTAAAATTCAATTGAAGTTGGATCCGTGTTTTGTGAACCCAAAAGTCATATAAAATTTATATTTGGAAAATAAAATATATTCTTGAATTCTTTAACAATTTTAAAGATTAAATAAATATTTTAAAATTATTTTAAGTCTAAAAGCAGCATTTGACCATCGAAAAATTATTTTGAGTAAAAAAATTAGAAAAAATATTGAATTGGCTTGAATAATTTTTACAAGTATTTAAATGGGGAAAATAATTAATGTAACGACCCGATATTTTCAACCATTCGCATCCGCACATGTCGGACTTGAATTGCTCAAAATACCGCGTTGTAAATAAAATTTGGCAAAATCTCAGAATATACAGTAAATAAATATAATCACAGATCACAGACACAGAGTAAAATAATGCAGCGGAAGTAAAAGAAATAGTAGTTCATGAAGCTACTATATAAATATATCAGAGTTACATAAGATATAACAAAAGAAATAGAGGACAACATAAGTCTCAATAAAATAACCAAGTACAAGCTAAGTAGGACAACAGAACTGAAGTAGGTAGGACAAGACAAGCAGATAATCTCCAGCGATTCAAATCTCCAAGAGAGTGGAAACCCAAATCTGTGAATAACTCAGGCTGACCCGAGCGTAAAATAAAACATAAACACTCGAGTCAGGACATACATACTTATACAATGTAGACCAACTCAAGTGAACTGTAATAAGGGTACAAGTAACTTAAAGAATGCTTGGGATCGCCCATTCTTTAAGGATCCGTTAAACTATCTACTATGTAGTAATATTCGCTATTATAATAATGTCTAATCAGTAAAGTATAATCATATATAAAATAGCGTTAAGGGGATGGAGAACCTTAACGCGGTCGGATCTTAAAATCATAATCGTAGTAAAGATCGATATGGTAGGTGACACGGCACAACTATGCAATGCCAGGGTAGATATACCAATTACGCACACGGACTGATGGAGCGCATAGCGGCCACTACCGTCCACGTCAGACAACACTCCCAAATCAAGGGTGGCCACCAAAAATCACAAAGTAATAGAATTGTATCGAAGAAATGTGTCCGAGAAGAGGTGCTACCTCACTGGTCCGAGATCGCTCCTGTTTTAGCCACCTTATGCCAACTCACGGGAGTTGGGTCCACGTATATACCTTAGGATCGTCGCCACCATCCTACTTCATTCTGGAAACTCCACTGCGTACACAGTTGTCAAAGTGGTTTTCGGTATCGACAGAGAGTATGTCCATATCCGATCCCGGTCTCTTTAACAACCAATCGTTATTATAACCCGTGGTTATAATTTAAAAACAGTTTATACTTCAAAATATAATATCATTTAAAATCCAAATCTTTATCAAAATAAAGATTAAATCAATTCCAAACCATTTCAATATTTTTAAAATATCATATCATTTCAAAACTTCATTTCAAATCATTTCAATATATCAAAATATCATATCTTTCCAAAACTTCATTTCAAATCATTTTAATATATCAAAACATCTTATCTTTCCAAAGCTTCATTTCAAATCATTTTAATATATCAAAATATCTTATCTTAAACACCCCTCTAAATTCAAAGATAACATTCATTCATTTTCGATTCAAACCACCTTTTAATTGATTCATATTTCAGTTAAATTACTTCATTTAAACCCTTTAAAAGTATAATTATTATTCTCTCAATTCAAGTATTCAGTTTCCAAAGTTCAAACCATTCTGAGTTCGTTTACTAAGTCAAAAACCATAATTATTAAAATTTCAGCATTTCACAGCATAAAAAAAACTGTTATAAGTTATACTTGAAAACATTTTAATTCAGCAAAGACAGCTTTTATAAACTGCTGTAACAGTTCAGTTTTAAACAAAAATCATATTTCAACCTACTGCAGCTCTTAACAAGTGCTACAGTAGCCCCTTTATTAGTTTCAGGTTCAATTTTAGTTCTTGCTACAACAGCACTTACCAAGTGCTATTATAGCCTTAGTTTATTTTAGTCTTTTGGTTCATTTATATAACCACAACACTTAACAAGTGTTGCAGATTCTACTTAGTTCAGAATTGGTTCATTTCCAGAAATGGTAGCATTTCTGAAGTGCTATAAATTAAATTTTCAGGTTTTAAGTGCAATTCCAGCCATAAATAAACTTCAATTTAAATCCTTTAAAACTTATAAAAATCATAATTTCACATTAAAATGTTCAATTAAATCCTTTAACTTATGGTTTTTATAAAGAAAGATTTTTCAAAAATAAAATCAAAAATTTACAAAGTTCACTTATTAAATTTCAAGTGTGTCAATTCCTATTTTTCTTTTAAACAATTTATTTCAACACTTAGATTTAATTCTCCATTTTTCCACCATTTTAAAACTAAATTTCCATTTTAATTTTATAAATCTTAAGTTTCAATCTTTTCTTTTTAGTCAAATTTCAAATTTAAGTTACACTTTAAAGTCAATATTTTTTTTCCATTTATCTACATTTATCACATAGAAAAAATCATTTCTACTCTAAATAAAACATTTTAAAAATTTAATTTAAACCAATTTAATATTATTACAAATATTTAAAAATATTTAAAGGTATCCAGAAAAATACAGAAAATAATCACGGGTCTGTATAATATTTTCTAGCCTAAGTCAAGTGATACAGATAATATATCATTTCAATCCGTAGTTTACAAAGAAAAATCCGGGTTTTATCATTTCAAACCCGCAATCCCAAGTAAATAAAATTAAATTGAAAATCGTTCAGGCCTATCATTTCAGCCCATAACGATCTTCCCTTATTCTAAAGTCCGTTCGGGTATGTATCATTTCAACCCATAGTGATTCTATTCTACAAGGAACTTGTAGTGTGATTTAACAGAATAGAATAACAGTAAAATAAGAACAAAATATAACAGATGATATGTTATGCAATTTTAACAAGTTTAACATCATATATAATAAATCACAGGTAATTATAACATCATTTTTATTTATTTATTTATTTTCTACACATTCAGTTGCGGTCGTTTCACAATCATATAAGTATGAATATTCGTGTGAGATTTACTCACCTCTACGGAGCTGGAGATTCGAAAGGAAATACGCTATCTATCGAAAGCACGCGGAAAGCACGATCAGTTGTTAGAGGATGCGCCAACTAGATTCAAATCTAAAGCAAAATAAATAAACAAATCTAAAATGCACGAACAATTATTTTTCAAATGAAGCAAACAAAACGAAAAAACACAAGTTGAATACTAGGAAGAAATAGCTCGACCACTTCACCATATTCAAGATTTTAAAGGCTCGGAGGGGTTGTAGTCTGACTTCAAAAGACAAAGGTGAAAAAAGGCAATTTTTTTGTTCATTTCTTTTTTTTTCAAAACAAGGGCTCGGTGGACATATAACTTCAAAATTTACAAAAGCTCGACCACTTTTAAAAATAGACTATAACTTCAAAACAAAGGTGACAAAACAAATTTTGTTCATTTCTTTTTGTCTAAAACAATGGCTAGAGGGAATAGATTATAACTTCAAAACAAAGGCTCTGTGGAAAAACTATAACTTCAAAATACAAGGTGACAAAAGCACTTTTTTTTTTCAAAACAAGGCTCGGTGGCATATAAATTATGACTTCAAAAACAAAGGTGACAAAAGCAAATTTTATTCATTTCTTTTTTCAAAATAAAGGCCAGTGGCATGGGGTTTCGGTTGGCATGGGTTCGTGGTGAATGGGGTTGGAGATGACGTGGTAGGCAACATGGAACAAAGGAAAACAGGGAAGGAGAACAAATGAAACAAAATAAAAAAGAAAAAAGAAAAAGAAGAGTGCATGCTGCCATATCTGAAGGAAGAAGGTCACGCAAAATTTTGATAGAAGCTAAAGTGGAAGATTAGAGGTATGGAAATTTGTGAACGTGAAATATATAACAGCTGCTCACTTGATTTATGTAGAGAGAAGGCAAGAATAAATGTTTTGAACGGTAGAGGCAATCAAAGGAAATTAAGGCATTAAATTTTATTAAAAGATGGAAACGTATGGAAGGCAAAGGGAAAGAAATAATTCTCATGTGAAACGATTTAAGGCAAGATTTTGAATTCTCAAAAGAGAATATACGGCTGAAAACTTTGCATTGTTAACGCAAGAAATCAAATAGACAAAGAAAAGGCAAGAGCAACAAATAAACATATGCCAAAGTAACGTACAAATTTATTTGTTTTCTCTTATTAAATAAATTAAAAATGCTAACGTTTCTATTAGGAAAATAACCCATCACTTTAAACCAAAAATTTAATAGCTATTATACCATAATTAATAAAATTTAATTTAGCTTCATCCAATTGATTGTTTAATATAAAGTTAAGAAACGGATGTAAATATATGTAAAGAAATGTAAAGTTAAATTTTCCGTTTCACACTAAGTATTACTAACTTTTAAAGGTATACAACAAATCTGACCAAAACAAAAGTGAAACAATTGTTACACAATTGTATACAGTTCAAGATGAAAATTTGGCAGTTTAGAATTATAAAATTAAAAATTTTAAAATTTCTATTAAAGTTACACTTTTAATTCAAATCAACATTACAGAACGTTTAATTTAAATAAATAAAATTTTGGGTAATTGATTAACAATCATTACAAGAAAATTTACAAAATTATATTTTTAAGAATTCAAACGCCACAGTTTTTAAATAAATGAATAAAATGCCTGTTAAAATTTTTGGGCTGTTACAATGGACCTTGAAATTTATTACTTATTAAGATATGTTTTGTTTACACCGGGTTTTTATTCATTCATTTATCATTTACTCAAAATCTATTACAAAAGTGTATATAAGTAATGGTATAAATTATTTTATTTTGAAAAAGGTATAAAATCTATTTTAAAGAACAAAAGTGAAATAAAGGTTGTTGTGAATTTATTCAATTAAACTAACTGATTTGAAAACTAGAAAAAGATTTAGATTCCGATGAACGTAAATTTATAACCAAAATATGCATTTTAGAGTTTAATTATGTATATGGAGAGAGAAACCTTCCATTCTTTCTCTAATCAAATTGATTGATTAATTAAATGTCATTAACAGGCTATTTATTCATGGCATGGAATGTAACTATGTCCAAATGTATTCTACAGTAAATTATGTAAGTGCAATATACTAGATTGTGTACAAAGATGATGTTTTCTTCATATATATCTTTATTGGTCATAGTATTATTATTAAAAACATATACGTATATATATATATATATATATATATATACATACTAGACTTATACATATAAATATGTTAAAATTAAGTTTCACTATTTTATTAGCCTAAAATTAAAGACAACAATTTTGAACCTAATCTCCAGATTAAAAGGGTTTAAGATTAAAAAGTTATAACTTTGCATACAAGTCCATCTTATAAATCTTAAGTCGCACACAAATATGTATATACAAATCACTGTAAATAATGTCTTAAACTTAATACAACATTTTTATGTTAAAATTTACAACTTAAAATTTTAATTATTGAAAATTTTACGGGTCGTTACAATTAAATTTAGTGAAAAATGATTTATATTAAAAGAAAATAGAATTTTTTATATCTTTGGTCCTAATGTGTAAGTAAAGCCAAAAAACCTATATCCACTCCTTAAGCAAAGCAAACCCATTATTCTTCTCTCCATCCTTGTCCCTTTTCCCCAAAACAGAAATCAAAGTCAACATAAATGAAAAGAAAAAACAGTACGACCGGTGCGTTATGAGAAGTGGCAGCATCAGCTAGGATGTCGACGAGAAACGTCGACACCTGAGCACGGCTAAGGATTGGTGCGTGACATTAGGCACGTAATGGGAGATGAGTGCACGACAACGATGATAAAAGAAGGGGGCGACATAGAAACTTTTGGGCAGGGCTTGCGTCAGGGTAGGGGCATTAGTGTTAGGACGTGCACACACTGTCTAATTGTGGCAAAGGAATAATGGGATTTGATTCCAATTTGGAACATAATAAAGAGTCATATTTTGAGGCTAAAATTGAAAATTAAAAATCAATATTATAGTGAGTGTAATCTTCCATTTGAATTTATACGATTGAATGACAATACTCTGTTCTGTAAATGAATAGCATAAGATGCATACGTGCTTAGATTTGGTTATATCTTTCTTATTTGAATTTATACAAATGAATTGCTTCGTGATCAATATAGAAATGATTTGAAGAATAATTATTTTTAAATATTACTTTGCATTTATTTAAATATTTTCAAGTATTGGAAATATAACTGTAAAGAGGTTGTTTATTTTGATTATTCAAAGCTAACAAAGTGAAAATAGCTTTTGAATCGATTTCTCTTTGGCCTTTGAATCCAAAACTCTTCGGTAAAAGATTTGTAAGGCTATTTTAATAAGAAAACACATTATCTTTGATCTGCGTATGTTTATGAATTATGTGATGCATATGGAGCGAAGTAATACATAAGTGGGTGTTTTGATTCATGGTGATGGGTTGAAATAAAATAATATTGATAGGAAAAATGTGCCTATATTGTTACTTGAAAAAAATTCAAATATGCTAGAATTTGGTTGTTAAGTAATGCTTGAAATGTAAAATGCTAGGTGACGCTTGTTATGTTGAATAGCATGAATGTATTGTGTTTGTTATATATGTAAAGTGTGAATTACTATCATGCTATGTTTTGAATAATAAACAAGTTGGCCTTTTTTTTGCTATGTACGATATATTCACATGACTTGGTTGATTAAAAATTAATTTGTTTAAACAATATTACGAAGTTATATAATAATATCCCATATGATGCTATAATATGGATTTTCGAACATGTCACGTTTATTGAATGTTAATGCATGAGTTGATGCTAAGATATGATGTGATGCACATACATGGCATTATATTTGGTAAAAAGGGATATACCGTGTTAATGATATTTTCGCTTCAGAAACACCCAAATATTTTTTGAAGTAGTCATGACGCTGAACGCTTTCAGGATTATGAATCAACAAAATTAAGTAATATTAAAATTACCATTAAAGTGTAGTTATGTCGCTTTAATGCTTACGTAATTATGAGGGAAAATATTTGAAATTCTATAGGTGGTCTCCATCAATTCGTTAAAGCAATCCATTTCAATTCAAATACTAAAGACAAAAACTAGTAAAGTAATGTACTTAAAGCAATAATGGACACAGAGAATTTACGTGGTTTGGATGTTAATCAATCCTATGTCCATAGGCCAAATGTCTTTATCTTTTTCTTTAATTCTTAGTACAACCAAAAATGGCAAAGAGTACAATTTTCAATTCAATGTCCAAAAAGAGTAAAGTAAAAATCCTCCTCCCTCTGCTACAGTGCCATATTCTTTTATAGTACATAAAGGTTCACATGGATCTCTAACGTCCATCTTCCACTCTTTTGATTCCTGCCTTTGGATTATGCCACATGTCGATCATCCGTCTTGTTTATTTGCCATACACAGATTGCTGATGTGGTCTTTGGCTGGAAACTTTGATTTGGATTGATGGATTTGGAATATGGGGAAGAATCTTGAAATTGAAGCTAAAAATCCAAATTTGAATAAGCCATGACTTAGTATAGGTTTCTTATCCATTTGAGACAAGGGGGTTGAGAAGTATTGGTCTTTTTCGTTAAGCTTTGCTCCTATAAAGGCGAAGCCGCAGTCTGGATTATTGCTAGAATGGCTTAGGTTGGGTTCTGGTGACGTGGTTAAGCTTTAAAATGGCGGCACAATCTTGTTTACTGAGTTGCATAGTTTGACCTTAATTACAATTTTCATTGTGCTTTGTTGTTGTTTTGGATGGAGCAGTGCAGTACGGCTTCGGCAGTGTTAGCACAATCCAAATGATGTACAACACTGCTCTCTTATGTGATTATGAAAGTGCAGCTTCCAATGATCCACTTTTGATAGCGAAGTTCTGGAGTTCTTACAACTATGTATTCCTTCAATGTTGGGGCCATCTTCTTCTAGTGGTTTTATCTGTGTACATAGGTGGCTTATTGTATGTTTTTTCCTTCGAATCTTTGCATTTGTTAGGTAGTATTTCTTTGGAATTGCAGCCCTGTTCTATCACATCAGTGTTAAATCAAGATGGCGACGCATCCTTATTACTTAGATGTTGCTATAAGATTGCGGTGCAGCTCTGTCACTTTAGTGTTAGTTTAAGATTACAGCACATCCCTATTGCATTTAGTTGCTTTAAGGATGTGCCACAATTCTATATCATTGGCATTGCTTTTGGGACCATAGTACAATCACTGCATCTGATTGTTATTTAAAGATTATGCCGCAGTTCCAACTTATCAAGGCTTACGTTTTGGAACTGCAGCACAACATTTATATTCGGTACTTGAAGGCGGTGCCATAGTTCTGCCCATTGAAGTGAGTGTTAGGGTTGCAGATCAGTTCCTATACTTTGTGGTTAGCTTAGGTTTCCAACCCAATGTTATAATGCCTAAGCTATACTAAACAAAATGGCATAGTTCTTATGTTTTGCCACTATCTTAAGACTTTGGCGCCATACTACCTAGACTATACTCTCACTTTCTTTCTATAGTTTGACTCCCATTATGAGAGCAATTCTTTTGGCTTGGTGATTGCATTAAATTTCTTTTGATAATGTTTGAAAAATATGGGTGTAACTCTTGCCCCCTAAGTCTGCAGTAATCGTGGATTGGTGTGGGCTTGTCTCTACTTCCATATTTTTCTACGACCCATCACTTCTTGTTTTTCTCCTTTTTCTTTCAGAATGTAGAAAGTATTTATTACCGTTTCGCATCTAATGCCCAAGTACATGTGTCAATTTTTATCTGCTGATTTTCTTAAAAAGCTATTTCTTTAGTCTTTTCATTTCCTAAGAAAATCTGTATGGATTCTTGTATTAATTTCCCTTTTTATTAATCAATCGACATTATGGGTTTTTTAATCTTTCAATTTCGCGGCTGAGATTCAAATCGAGGTGAGTATATGTTCTTCTTCTTTATTTCCTTATGTGCTCTTATACACCTTAGTTACATATTTCATTTTCTTCTTCCGATAAACGATTTCTCTTTTGAACGAAAGTGGGGGTATTATTTTCTTGTTGTTTCATCCTCTATATCTTAGTGGTAGTCGGTAACCAATCTAATATTTTCATTATGAAATCTGCTTCTAATGAGGGAACCACTTCTCCTTATCCCTGCAACCTAGTATTTTGGATCATTTTGGGTTTAAGGGTTACATAGGTAGGTACCTAAATCTCTTGGAAATATCCATATGCCCCTTATAACAGCCCGCAAATTTTGAAAATATTTGTTATCCCGCCTTTTGGCAAGGCTGAGATATCAAGGAACTGACTAGAGAAGATGGGTTGCGCATCATCGGCATTGAATAACCACTGGATGTCCTCAGATATCGGTGAATTTTACCCGAGTCCGGATCGGGTTACAATTGATAAGACATGTCAAGTAGAGTCCTGAGAACCAATGTTCCAAGTTTCGGGTCAATCCGAGTTCATACGCTCAAGATATCATTGATGCAAGTTGGAAGAAATGGCCCTAAGTTCGACTCCATAGGCCAAGCCTATGATTCGAATCCATCAACATATGTTCGCTCTGAATCGTTCGTTATTGCCATGGTTCGAATCCATCAGGAGATGCTCTATTTCGTATCCATCAGAAGATGCCATGGTTCGAATCGATCTGAAGTAGCCTTAGGTTCGAATCCATCGAAGAGCACATGTGCTTCGACTCCATCGAGCAAATCCTCATATGCCTAAGTTCGAACCCATCCTTGAATACTCCAGTTCGAATCCATCGAAGGAAGGATCCTTCAAATCCATGTAGGCAGAGGAGCTCCGACTCCATTCCAAAGCACCGACATCATTGATTCGAAGGAAGCTAGCCTTCGACTCCAGTACCTTCGAATCCAGTACCTTCGAATCCCTGAAGTCCACATAACTAAAACCAAGGATATGACCCAGAAAACTCAGAGAAAAAGGAGGATTGACCCGAAGCATATGCACCATGTCATCGCCTTTACGTGCAGAAGTCTGGATTCGACCCTATGGATTCGAACCATATCGATTCGAACGAATCCATAGGACGAAGAACACGAAAATCTTCAACTTGAATCGATCATAACTCGAGTTCTACAAGTCCAAATGCCATGAAATCTTCACAGAAGCCTAAGCACATGATGAAGAATGTTCGCACCAAATTTCAGCTCGATTGGATGATTTCTTGATCGATTCGAAGCAAGGGTCGAATCGATCCCAAAGTGGACCCGGATCTCCAGATTTCGGCCATGTGGGCCCCCTCACGTGCCAAAAGCGGTCTCCCCGAATTTTAGGCGAAATATCAGCCTCCTACACCTATAAATAGAGCCCCTGGTCATTCAGAAAAGGGGTTGGACAATTCTAAGTACTAAAGAGCGCCCAGATTCTGCCAGATTTACTCCAAAACACCACCGCTGCTTTAGATTGAGACTTAGCATATAAATTCAGTTGTACTACAGTATAAAGAATTGTAACCTTCAAGTATCGAGCAATAAAATCATCAAACTTCATAGTGGACGTAGGCAAAATGCCGAACCACTCTAAATCGCTTGTCTTTGCAATTTACTTTCTGTTATTTGGAGTTTTTGTTAGATAATCCTCACTTTTAATTTTCATTCTTCACTTTTATCTCTTCAAAAACTTCCGAAGAGTGTTGTGCCCATTTTTGGTACAAACACTTCGGTGCTTTCACCGAGAACAAACCAGTTTTTTCTCATGCTCCTTGGATCTACCATCGATACCGGATTGCACAAGTCCAAGAGGAAGATCCAGATCTCAAATCCAGAATCCTTCCATTCTATTCAGATTTGCATAAAGTCTAGGAAAAGGATTCACTATTCAAGATGGTTAGCACAAAAACCGCTTCTACAGCTGCTGGACAAGAAGGTAGGGATGGACAGAATCCTGCACAACAGTAGCCATCCAACCAAGACAACACTGCTCATTCAGATCCATCTGGACCAGTCACCAGACAGGAGTTCCATGTGTTGCTTCAGGAATTGACTCAAAGTCGACAATAATTGGCCGAACAGTTGCGTGCTAATGTTGAATTGACAAACCAACTGAACCGCCAAGGCCGCAGAAGGTCCAGGAGAGATGATATCTCCCGCTCATCTACTGAATGTTCTGCCTCATCTGACTATCATCACAGATCTACCCGTCCTCGATTGGACGGAAGTCATGCTCAAACTACCGGGTATCAACCCGCCTTGACTGTCGGACAGTTGAGGGCAGGACCATCAACCAGCTTTCAGGCTGGACCCTCAGCACGAGGAGGACGTACTCCACAGTATACCACAGACCATCATGCCACAGCTGCCACAGTGGAAACAAGAGTTGATACCCAAAATATTCATGATCCAGTTAATCAACAACAAGGACGTACTCCTGAACCATACGTCCCAGAAGATGCTGAGCCAAGGAGGCGAAACTTGGACCGTCGACAGCGCCCAATCCAAACTCGCGTTGTGGAACCCGACCACACCTTAGCTCAACATACTCAAAATGTAGCAATGCCCGACATTTCGACTATGATACGTCAGATGATCTGCGAAAGCCAAGGCCTTACCAATGACGACTGGGGAGTCTCCCGTAGTCACACTCCTTTCACAGATGAGATACTGTACGCTGAACCTCCTCGGCGATTCAGAATGCCAACTCTTCCTATGTACGAAGGAAATTCTGATCCCAATCAACACATTTTGAAATATGAATGGTCAATGAGCGCCGCAAGGGCTGACGATGCAGTAAAGTGTCGAAGTATCCCCATCTCTCTAGGTGGAATTGCGATGATGTGGTTTACAAGATTGCCACCTAGATTTATCTCTTCATTTGATCAACTGGCTAAGAAATTTGTTGAGCAATTTCGCATGCATGTTGCTAGGCCGAAAGATGTTAACACCCTGTCCAGTGTTACCCAAGCTCGTGGGGAAACATTAAGGCGTTACTTGGAAAGATTTAATATGGCATGTGTGGAGATTAGTAACCCCAACAATAACTCGATTTTGATGGCATTAACAAAAGGAATTGATCCTGATTCTGAATTTGGAAACTGGTTAGCTGGAAAACCACCCGCATCGTTAGACCGTTTCTACTCCAAAGCCGTGCAATTCTTACGGCAAGAGGATGCGAAACAGTCTAGGAAGCAGGACGACGCGAGACCCAGAAGTGAAGGAATACAAAGTAATGTAGCAGTTAAACAGTCCGGCGACAATTCCGGAAAAGTTCAGCTAAACATACAGAACAAACAAACTCAGCCAAGAGATAATGGTGGTCGGGATAAGAAAAGAGACCCAAATCGAGGCCCACGGCGTAGGGCTCCAATGTTCGAAAATTATACACCATTAAATACATCGCTGGAGAATGTGTACCTACAAACTTGCAGCACTGAACAGTATAAAAAACCCGCTCCGAAGCGGTCATCGGAGAGGCAGATTCAGACGGGGAAGTTTTGTAGATTTCACGAAAGTTATGGCCACAATACTAATGACTGTCATCATTTGCAGGATCTCGTAGAAAAGTTGATCAGGGAGAGAAAGTTAGATCAATTCGTACGGGCACCGCAGTCCGGTGGTGCGGGCCCTTCAAATCAGAATCATACACAAAATCAAGAAAGACAAGAGGAACCCGCCCGTACAGGCGGAAGGTTAGTAATAAATACCATAAGTGGTGGTCCCCATCCGGCAGACAGAAGCTGGAGGGAAATGGAGTCGTATGCTAGCTCTATCAGGCATGCGAGCTTCGAATGCTGCAGTAATTGTGAGGACGGAACTCCGGCTAAGCAACAGAAGACAATGTCTGATGATATCATATTTAGAAGCAGAGACGCTAACAAAATCGAAGCTCCAACAATCGACCCACTGGTTATATCTGCCCAGGTTGGTCCTGCTTGGATGAAGAGGATCTTGGTTGACAGTGGGAGTTCTGTAAACATTCTATTCAAACGAGCTTATGATTTAATGAAGATGGAAGCAAAAGACTTGAAACCCTGCCAATCTCGAGTTCACGGCTTCAATGGAAGTGCAATAATACCCACTGGAATAGTGGAACTACCAGTGGAACTGGGGATTGGAGAACGCAGGAGAGTCCGACTGCTGCAATTTGTTGTTCTAGACATCGCTTCACCGTATAATGCATTCTTGGGCCGACCAGCCCTTGCTGAATTCAGGGCAGCCATTGCCCCGTGGTGTTTGACTTTGAAATTCCCAACTGATCATGGGATTGGAATCATTCAAGGAGATCAGGCAGCAGGAAGAGCCTGTTATGTTGCTGAATTGCGTGAGGCAAAGAGAAAGGAGAAAGGAAAGGGCGTAGAGAAATCTCTCGGCGTCCGTTTTACTGATAATTGACAACTAGCGCCTGGGCCCCGGCCCAGGCACCACTACCAATTCCTTAAAGATCTTGACCCTAGAGATAACGAAGATAAAGATGAAGTTAAAGAGAATCAAGCTTCTCCAGCCGAACTGACTGTGGACGTCCCGGTCAGTGAGGATGACGACTCAAAAGTACTAAAAGTTGAATCTCAACTGGGAAAACAGATACAGCAGGAATTGGTTGAATTTCTTCAAGTGAATCTCGATGTTTTCGCCTGGACGCACTCTGATATGTGCGGAATCTCACCAAACATCGCAAGTCACTCCTTGAATATTGATCCGCGACATGTTCCGGTCAAGCAAAAAAGGCGTGGCATGGATCCAGAGAGATCTACCGCCCTTAAAGAAGAGATTGACAAGTTGCAATCAAATGGGTTCATCAGAGATGCTCTATACCCGGAGTGGGTGTCAAATCCAGTGTTGGTTCGAAAACCGAATGGGAAATGGAGAACTTGTGTCGACTACTCCGACTTGAACAAAGCTTGTCCAAAAGATAGTTTTCCACTTCCTCGAATTGACCAGCTCGTAGACTCAACGGCTGGCCATGAATTGTTATCTTTTATGGATGCTTATTCCGGTTATAATCAAATACCTATGCATTTACCCGATCAGGAACATACCAGTTTCGTGATCGATCTGGGACTCTACTGTTACAGAGTCATGCCTTTTGGTTTAAAGAATGCTAGAGCGACATACCAGCGTTTGGTCAATCGGATGTTTGCCGACCAGATCGGGAAGACCATGGAAGTTTATGTGGATGATATGTTAGTGAAGTCCCGATTTTCCACAGATCACGTCAGAGATTTAGATTCAATGTTCCGCATCCTACGAGAATACGGAATGAAGCTCATCCCATTGAAGTGCCATTTCGGCATTGCGTCCGGAAAGTTCCTCGGTTTCATCGTCAACGCTCGTGGGATAGAGGCGAATCCCGAAAAGATCTGGGCGATAAGGAATTTGCAAACTCCAAGAACCATAAAGCAAGTCCAGAGTCTCAACGGGAAGCTAGCGGCATTAAGCAGGTTCATTTCAAAATCCACTGATAAATGCATTCCTTTCTTTGATTTAATCCGGAAGGGAAAACGAAACTTTGAATGGACCGTGGAGTGTGAAGGTGCATTCCGATCGCTGGTTCAACATCTCTCTACACCACCGATCTTGTCAAAACCGGTTGATCACGAACAATTATACCTTTATCTGGCAGTATCAGAGCATGCGATCAGTGCTGCTCTGGTTCGAGAAGAAAATCGAGTACAGAAACTGGTCTATTATGTTAGTAAATGATTAACCGGAGCTGAAAGAAATTACCCAAGGTTGGAGAAACTGGCTTATTTCCTAGTCATTGCCTCAAGAAAGCTTCGTCCTTATTTCCAAGCTCATCCGCTTACTGTGTATACCGATCAGCCGTTACGACAGGTCCTCACGCGGCCTGAGACGTCTGGTAGGCTACTCAAATGGAATATCGAACTAAGTCAATTTGACATTACTTATGCTCCGCGAAAAGCCATTCAAGGGCAAGTCCTAGCTGACTTCATAGCTGAGTTTACTGTTCCGGACGACTTACCCGAAACCAGCGAATCTCCTGAATATGTCTGGAAAATTTATACAGATGGTGCATCAAACGATCGGTGTTCGGGTGCTGGTGTTGTACTAGAAACCCCCGAAGGCCGATCCATATGCTATGCTTTGAAGTTTGATTTTCACACAACCAACAATGAAGCTGAATATGAAGCTCTATTGACTGGATTAAAACTTGCCAGAGATCTGAGAATTATCGCTATAGAAATTTATTGTGATTCACAGTTGGTTGTGTGTCAGGTACGAGGAGAGTATCAAGCAAGAGACCGAAGATTGGCTGCTTACTTGGCTCAAGTTCAAGAAACACTGGATCAGTTTGATTATTACGCCATTTACTATATACCTCGGGATCACAATCAAAAAGCCGACTCATTGGCAAAGTTAGCCAGCACGGGTGAGGCACAGCAAATGGGACTCGTCCCCGTCGAAACTTTGTCCTCCCGAAGCATCGATCAAATAAAAATGAATGATGTGTTTGAAACCTCTCCCAGTAGAGAATCATGGATGACTCCGTATCGAAATTACATTGAGAATGGGATATTGACTGAGCACCGAAATGAGAAAAGGAAAATTCTACGAAAAGCTTCACGGTTCATCATTCAGGACGGAGTCATGTATAGAAAAGGTTATTCTATTCCTCTCCTCCGGTGTATCGCTCACGATGAAGTCAAACGAGTGTTACATGACGTGCACAAAGGAGAATATGGCGATCACACCGGTGGATAAGCGCTTGCTAAGAAAATACTCCGATATGGATATTACTGGCCGACAGTGAACCGAGATGCAGCCAACTATGCCAGAAAGTGCGATAGGTGCCAGAAACACGCTCGAATTCCGAGAGCCCCGCCTACCGAGATAACACAAATGGTCAGCCCCTGGCCATTCGCTATGTGGGGTATCGATATCATTGGCGCTTTACCTCTGGCAAAAGGTGGTGCGAAGTACGCCATCGTCGCCGTTGACTACTTTACGAAATGGGCCAAGGCCGAAGCTCTCGCAATGATTACAACGAAGAAAGTAATAAACTTTGTGGTTCGCAATATCATCTGTCGATTTGGACTCCTTCATACCATCATCACTGATAATGGAACACAATTCGAGAGTTCAGAGTTCAAGAATTTCTGTCAACGGTTTCATATTCATAAGAAGTTCTCAGCAGTTGCGCATCCTCAGGCAAACGGTCAGGTCGAAGCTGTTAACAAAGTTATAAAATCCATCTTAAAGAAACGACTGGAAAAGGCTAGGGGCAAATGGGTTGATGAACTTCCTATGGCCTTATGGGCTTATCAAACAACTCACAAGACCGTAATCGGACACACCCCGTATTCCTTATCTTATGGCTCGGAGGCCGTTATTCCAGTTGAGACAGAAGTATTTTCCCACCGCGTAACTTATTATGATCCGAAGGCAAATGCTATATTACTTGCTGAATCTTTGGATCTGTTGGATGAGAAATGGGAAGAGGCCGATTTGAGAGCAGCCGCATACCGAAGTCGAGTCGCCCGGTTGTACAATGCCAAAGTTCGACCCCGAACCTTTGAACTCGGCGATCTTGTCCTCAAGAGAATCTATCCGGTTCCTTCACACATGAAACCAAATTGGGAAGGACCGTACGTGATCACACAAAGACTCGGAGATGGCACATTCAAACTATCGACCGTGGACGGTCTTGTTTTGCCAAGGGCCTGGAACAGCGAGAGTCTCCGTCGCTACTACATATGACAGGCTTTATTTATTTTATTGTTTAGCAATTTCCTTTTGCATTTCGATTTTAGAATTTGTAATAAGGCAACTGACTTTGCCATATTTTCTTATTTCAGCAATAAAATGCCATCTCTTCGAGCCAGAGCTGTGATTCATTAAATACAATGTACAACATCACGATGCACGAAGAGCTAAATTCCATTACACAGTGGAATTTATTCAAGAAGAGAGTGGCTATGAAGCAATCAACCACTCACTAAATGAAACCCGAGCTCGGGGGCAAGCCATCACATCAGGCCAAAAACGGGTTGACACACGACAACCCTTCACTTAACTCCGTACTCCCAGAGTGCGAGGCGGAGTATAAACATTTATCTAACTCCGTACTCCCAGAGTGCGAGGCGGAGTATAAACATTAACAAAATCATAAAGTAATCCGAGAGCGCGAGCTGGGTACAAACTTTTTACTTAACTCCGTACTCCCAGAGTGCGAGGCGGAGTATAAACATTTACTTAACTCCGTACTCCTAGAGTGCGAGGCGGAGTATAAACTTTTTACTTAACTCCGTACTCCCAGAGTGCGAGGCGGAGTATAAACATTTATCTAACTCCGTACTCCCAGAGTGCGAGGTGGAGTATAAACATTAACAAAATCCCAGAGTACTCCGAGAGCGCGAGCTGGGTACAAACTTTTTACTTAACTCCGTACTCCCAGAGTGCGAGGCGGAGTATAAACATTTATCTAACTCCGTACTCCCAGAGTGCGAGGCGGAGTATAAACATTTACTTAACTCCGTACTCCCAGAGTGCGAGACGGAGTACAAACATTACTTAACTTCGTACTCCCGGAGCGCAAGACGAAGTACAACCATACATCAACTCCACGCTTATCCCCGATACCGGGGGCAGAACCATAACGCATAACAAGTTGAAGACAAAAGGGAGTACATTTTCATTTCCACTATCAACAAAAAGAATCTGATTACAAAGTGGTTCAAAAAATTTCTACTAGTGGGAGCCGAATCCACATCTATACACGGCTATAGAAAAATCAACAGAATACTACCCCATGCAATAGAAAATTAAAGAAAAAGTTCAATCTTTCTTCTTCCTTATTTTCTTCTTCGGGGTGGCTCCACCAGATCCGCTGCCTGATTTTCCCCTCAACCGCTTACTATTTTCAGGCTTGTCCTCCGGCAGCGACATAATATCAACGTCTTCCTCAGAGCTTGAGGCGACGGAAATTCTTCTGGGAGGTCGATTTGAAGGCATGGGAGCAGTAACGGGAAGTAGGGTAGGAGCAGTTTCGATAACTACAGTACCGCCCGGTGAGATCACCATTAATGGGGCAGGCCCAGGCGGATTCA
This sequence comes from Allium fistulosum, assembly GCA_030737815.1. Taxonomy (NCBI): domain Eukaryota; kingdom Viridiplantae; phylum Streptophyta; class Magnoliopsida; order Asparagales; family Amaryllidaceae; genus Allium; species Allium fistulosum. The sequence goes on along the minus strand of CM060904.1, from coordinate 280,651,007 downwards.
TACCAGCAGTCCCCGCTGCCATCTCGGCATCGATCTCAGCAATAACATCATCCTCACGAGATGCTGGGGCCGCGCCGGATGTGCCAGTGGTTGGCATAGACGAACTGACGGCTGGAGCAGCCCCACTCATAGCATCGGACGGGTCGACGAAGGGATCATTAGGTTCACTAAGAAGCTCCTCAATCATTTGAGCGCTAAAAGAAAACATGTCTGCATCTCCCTCTTCGCCAACCAAGGAAGAAGTCGTGATGGCTTCAGTAACGATAGCCCCTTGCGTTTGATAAGGAACTGGCAATGCAAGGGGCGCAGAAACAACGGCTTCAGTCACTGAAATGCGACAAAGCAAAGATTGTTAGCCAAGTGTGTTGCTTAAGATTCTTCACACTAAAATGCGGGAAGCGTTCAAATACCTTCCTTAGCCTGGACCGGAGCATGGGCATGAGCATCGGCGGAAGATAATAACGGCTGGTCGGGATTATATGCAGGAACGGACTGGGGATCTACCGCACCAGTGGGTTCGGACAATGTTGGAATTACAGCTTCAACACTTGCCTCGTGATGCGCGATCCCCGAGCCTTCGCCTGTCTCTAAAGGTTGAACACCAAGCCTATCTTTTGCCAAAGAAATCACCGCTTCATGGAGAGTTTTCCTTTCATCTTCAGTGAGCAGGCGCATCTCGAGCTCAAAGTCATCAAGTGTTTCATCTGGATGCGCTGCTCTTTTCTCTTCCACCAGCCTGGTCCAAGCATTGTATAAAATCATGGAATCATCTCCTAGCCACGCTAAATTTCTGTGCTCCAGCACATTAGCATTGTACGTGACCAGGAGATCATCAAACTCAGCGTCCATCCTGGACCGCTCCACCAGAATCTTTTCTTGAATTTCTGCTTCCGCAGACTTAGCCTTGGCCGCAAGTTCGGCTCTAAGAGATACAGCTTGGTCGCAAGCCTCTTGAGCAGTGGTGTTTGCATCGTCCTTCTCCTTCACCACTTCAGCAAATTTGGCCTTAAGCTCGTTCAGCTCCTTAACGGCTAAGTCTCGCTCAACAGCAATGGTAGTGTTGCGGTGGCCCATCTCTTCTACCGTGGCGCAATGTTCCTGTTGCATCCTCGCCATTTTGGCCACGGCATCCTCATGTTTCTGAAGCGCTTGGAGTTCAGAATTCCGAGAAGTCTCCATTTCAGATTGGAGAACTTGAATGATGCGATCTTTCTTGACAATGTCAGCATCCCGCTCAGCAATGATCTTCGCCCGATCAAAAGCTACTTTAGAAGCCTTCACGGCTGCTTTATACCATTCCTTATATTGGGCGTAGAAGTCATGAATGTAGTCATGAGCGACGTTCTCAGCATCCTGAGGAATTCTCTTGAGATGGGGAGGAAAGACATAGCCATCCATGCAAATTTCTGGAAAATCTTTTTTCATTTGCGCAAGTTTGATGGCTCCTTCACTTGTCAGTTCAGCCGAAGCTTGTTCTACTATAGCGGCTGTTGTTGGTTCCATTCTCGTCCGCTGAGTATCGGGCCGAGAAGATTGAGAAGGCTGCTGCTGCTGAGAAGGCCCAGGAAGATCCACGGGGGCCCTAGGAGGCGGGGGAGAACGAGATCGGGATCGGTGCTGGTGCCCCCGATCTCTGTCGGTGCGATCATGGCCAGATCGGCCACGCCAATAGTCTCTATCCCTATCATAGCGCTCCTGACTAGTATAGCCATGCCCGTGGTCCCTATCCGAATCCCTCCAACGGGACTCGTAGTAAGAGGATGATCGGCGCACGTTCCGAAGCCTGTCTAAAGTAGATCCTCTGCTTGACATCTCACCTGCGATAAGAGAAAATTATGGATTAGGATCCGATAAAGCAACGATCAGTATGCAAAGGTCGTGGAGTGCTATGGAAGTGTGTGTAAATGTGTAAACCCCCAAACAGACCGGAAGTGTTGATCGCACTAAAAGGAACGGGCTCGTTCATGTTTAGGACGTCTTGAAATTCTTCCAACCCAGGATTATGAGAAATCGATATATAATCTGGGATGGGAATATCGTCAAGCCCTTTGAAAATGTCTCTCGAATGAGAAGGGATGGCCTCAGAAATCATGACTCCGGAAGTGGGAGGAGACACATTTACAGATTTCCACCCCTTAGACTTAAGTTTTTTGGAAACGGCGGCCTTGCCTTTCCGCCTATCTCCCAGCTCTTCGAAGTTTCCCGAGAAATCAGCCATCGGCTCCGTATCTGTATGGGTTCTTTCTTCGTCGTTCACTTCAGTTATTTTAACTCCGGGCATTTCCTTCACCATTCTTCTCTTCTTTTTCTTCTTGCTTTTCTTCTTTGAGGCGGGCTTCGCCAAACCTTCAATGACTATACTTTGATTCCTTTCAATCAAACCAAGAGTTCTTAAATTATAGTCATTCAACTCCGAGTCGATGTGTCTCAGCTCGCTCAGGAATTCCTGGAGACTTCGAGCTACACCCCTATAATACCCGCCATCGGGCTTGGAGATAATGGCTGTAAGAGAAACGAGATGTCAGTACCGATGCCAAAGGATTATTAGTCAAAGGAATCGACAACAGATTACGGCACTTACGTCTGGACAACCATCGCCTGGCAAAACCCGGAGGACACCGGACGTAGAACCATTCGTTCTTAAAATAACTAAGTCTCGTCCAAGCTCCGATAATAACTTGGCAGTTTCTGACTGCCTCCAGAAAGGTGAAAGATGGACTATCGCCTCTGCTCTTGAAGTTAAATAAATATCTTATTTCCGTGGGCATTGGCGGACGAAGAAGGCAGTCCATAAATATGATGAAGGCACTATTCAACAACGCATGTCCGTTGGGATGAAGTTGCGAAGGAGCGATTGCTAAATATGATAACACCTCTTTGATATATTGATTAAATGGAGGAAGCGTTCCAGCTGCGAGAGCATGGCGATAAAAAGCTGTATATCCTTCAGGTGGATTATGCGGTCTGTCATCAGCACTGGGTAATAACACATCATCCAGAGATATTCTATGTTTTGAGCATATCCGGCCCAATAAGGATTCAGAGATATTAGATTGGACCGAATTGACGGGATCCTCGATAAATATAGCCTCCGCCAATTCGTCTGGGGCCGGGTCGATCACATCGGCAGGAATATCAGGAATCTCAAGCACCGGAGGAGTCAAGCTCTGTACTTCTTGTTGTTGGGAGCTCGAAGATTCCATAACTAACTAACTCATCATAAAGAGACGTTAAGTACATAAAAAGCCCGTGCATTCCCCAGTGTAAAGTGTATGAACGTGTCGTGCAGTGCAAGTGCTGTGCGTTACTTAAATAAATTCTACAGACTGAAACAAGATGTACGAACAACGAAACTCTGAAGATCAAGATTGGGAACGACCGTCATCGCTGACCGTCATATCTACGCCATCCAAATGCTACCGACCGATTCAAGTATAAATTAGTTGTATTATTGGTTAAGTCACAGTTCCATCGACGAGCTTCAAAGGAAATTCAAGTATGATCTTTCAGTCAAGTTCGATTATGCAAGGCCGAAGCTCGTCGGAATCGAGTATGCTAAAGTTCATTAAGTTCATCAAAGTACGACTTGAAATTGGTCGTAGTTCGGATGATGGAGCAAATCAAAAGAGTAATGACCTCAGAGGACGAAGACGTTCGAATCCATCGACACGAATCAATGAGGGTCGAATCGATGAAGTTCGATTCCAGGTGCTTCGAATCCATATGGTTCGACTCGATGTAACTTTGGGATAGAGGAGCACTTCGAAACCATGATCTTTGCATGACTTCGAATCGATCAATATTGAGATCCTTCGAATCGATCGGAGTATCGCTACTTCGAATTGATCGCCACGAGCCTTCTTTCCTTTTTTCTCTTGAAACCATCGATTCGAAGCTATGCATTCAAAATCGATTCGAATGACTCATTCCTGGATCGATGCGAAGCAATAAAAGACGACACTCTGATCGATATGACTCGAATGGTTTCATTCCTCAGTTCCATCGAGTCGACCCACTTTGTTCAGATTTCATCACTCCTCGAAATTATCAGAAGGAAAGACTGAATCGATGCCAAAAATTCTAAGTTCTATCTTTCTCATCTCGAATCGATCCCTTGATTACCTGATTTTATTACGAATGAAAGCATGAAGGAGTTCGATCGATTCGAGGAGAGCACGTTTGTCTTGGCCTGGGAGAGATCGATTCGAAGAAGAGGCTATAGCAACAGTAAAAAGTAAAAAATGAAAGTGACACCGGCCTCGCGTATTTATATGGACCTCACATAGGAAACAGGACGATTCATCTCCCGGTCAAAATGACCAACTCCAACCGGTCACACGTTGGTCCATTCGAATCCATCACATCCGAGTCCATCACGTTCGAACCCATTGCATTCGAATCCCTCGGAACTTCGAATCCATCAAGGCTGCATCGTTACAAAGCCTCATCGATGCAAAGCTACATCGATTTGAAGCCTTCAACAAAAGCTAAATTGGAGTAGTTGCGTCCCATCGATTCGAAGTACTAACTTCACGACCATTAGCATGCAGTGATTCAAAACCTATCGATTCGAACGACCATTTCGAATCCATCGGATACCAGCAATTCAAGCCATCGATTCGAACAAACATAGCTTCGAATCCATCAAAGACCACCGATGAAAATGGACGAATCGTTTCAATATGAAAAATTGCTTGTCTACTCTTTATACCGATTCAGGAGAGGATCGATACAAGAGGATGATCATAGGAAATCATAAAAGCAATGTTTTAACTCGAGTCTCAAACCAGTTCAGGAGAGGACCGATGGAGATTTCGATAGCAAACCAAACTGACAACGACTTACGATCACGCAACGTTAACCAAAGTCAAGATAATACACCTAACAGCCGATCAAAATCATACGACGGTTGATTACAGCGACAAAGAATACAATTTTCAGAAGAACATGTCCTAATTGTCCAACGATAGATTGTAGCTTTTCAAAGCACATCATGTTTACACAAGACGTACTTTGGGGGGAAAATGTTATCCCGCCTTTTGGCAAGGCCGAGATATCAAGGAACTGACTAGAGAAGATGGGTTGTGCATCATCGGCATTGAATAACCACTGGATGTCCTCAGATATCGGTGAATTTTACCCGAGTCCGGATCGGGTTACAATTGATAAGACACGTCAAGTAGAGTCCTGAGAACCAATGTTCAAAGTTTCGGGTCAATCCGAGTTCATACGCTCAAGATATCATTAATGCAAGTTGGAAGAAATGGCCCTAAGTTCGACTCCATAGGCCAAGCCTATGATTCGAATCCATCAACATATGTTCGCTCTGAATCGTTCGTTATTGCCATGGTTCGAATCCATCAGGAGATGTTCTGTTTCGTATCCATCAGAAGATGCCATGGTTCGAATCGATCTGAAGTAGCCTTAGGTTCAAATCCATCGAAGAGCACATGTGCTTCGACTCCATCGAGCAAATCCTCATATGCCTAAGTTCGAACCCATCCTCGAATACTCCAGTTCGAATCCATCGAAGGAAGGATCCTTCGAATCCATGCAGGCAGAGGAGCTCCGACTCCATTCCAAAGCACCGACATCATCGATTCGAAGGAAGCTAGCCTTCGACTCCAGTACCTTTGAATCCAGTACCTTCGAATCCCTGAAGTCCACATAACTAAAACCAAGGATATGACCCAGAAAACTCGAAGAAAAAGGAGGATTGACCCGAAGTATATGCACCACGTCATCGCCGTTACGTGCAGAAGTCTGGATTCGACCCTATGGATTCGAACCATATCGATTCGAACGAATCCATAGGACGAAGAACACGAAAATCTTCAACTTGAATCGATCATAACTCGAGTTCTACAAGTCCAAATGCCATGAAATTTTCACAGAAGCTTAAGTACATGATGAAGAATGTTCGCACCAAATTTCAGCTCGATTGGATGATTTCTTGATCGATTCGAAGCAAGGGTCGAATCGATCCCAAAGTGGACCCGAATCTCCAGATTTCGGCCATGTGGGCCCCCTCACATGCCAGAAGCGGTCTCCCCGAATTTTAGGCGAAATATCAGCCTCCTACACCTATAAATAGAGCCCCTGGTCATTCAGAAAAGGGGTCGGACAATTCTAAGTACTAAAGAGCGCCCAGATTCTGCCAGATTTACTCCAGAACACCACCGCTGCTTTAGATTGAGACTTAGCATATAAATTCAGTTGTACTACAGTATAAAGAATTGTAACCTTCAAGTATCGAGCAATAAAATCATCAAACTTCATAGTGGACGTAGGCAAAACGCCGAACCACTCTAAATCGCTTGTCTTTGCAATTTACTTTCTGTTATTTGGAGTTTTTGTTAGATAATCCACACTTTTAATTTTCATTCTTCACTTTTATCTCTTCAAAAACTTTCGAAGAGTGTTGTGCCCATTTTTGGTACAAACAATATTTTAAATGAAAATTTATTTGAAACTTTGAATTTAACTATTTTAAATTTGATAAACTTGGAAAATTTAAAGTATAATTTTGAGTTTTGATGTGAAATGTTTTTCCAAATTTAATAAAATAAAGACTTTTCTTAAAATTCAAACTTTGGTCAACTTTGGTCAAAGTTTGACTTTCTGTGAAAATTTAAAATTTTGAATTTTGAACTTTTACTTTTTTTATGAAGATGAATTTAATCCTAACATTTTCCCAGTTTTTCGTCTTCTCAAATTTTGCAACTTTTGGCGTATTACACGCAGTTATATTTCCTATAACTTCTATCTTATTTACATGTTGATTTGTTTGGGCTTGTACCAATGGGCTAGAAACCTCTTTAGAAAATGAAGGCCACCTGTTGAGATGACTATATAACATCTCCTAGGGTTTTGGTTAGCCACCACATCCATTCATTTGTGCCTCCATAGAAAAATGTAAGTCTTCTTCTCCTTCTTCTTCCTCCTCTTTCCAAAACCCTAGATCTTCTTCTCCACCACTCCTCTTCTTCCATAATTTGCCATCACCTTCACCACCTCCTCTCACATTCTTCTCTTCTCTCCTATTCTCCACCTCTTCCCAAAGCCCTAGACCATCCTCTTCCAAACCCTAGCCGTGACCTCTTCCCTACCCAAAACCGACCACCATCACCAAATAGCATCCCCATAGCCGAGCACAACCCTTTGCCTCCCCTTTCTTTTGCCTTCTTAGCAGCGAGCCTTGCCCTAGAGATGATGGCCGAACCCAAAAACCAAGCCTAACCAAACCTAAAGCCCTATGTTGAACTCTTTGTCACCACTTTCCAAACCCTAGCCCAAACCCCTATGGTTGAACCCAAACCCAAACAAAGCTAGCCTAGACCAAGTCTATGCAAACCCTAGACAAGCCATCTTATGTATTTTGCATATATATAATTTTCTATTTTTTATGTGAATTATTTGTTTACGTATGGAATTTGTTTTATTTTAAAGCGTCGGATTTGGATTCTCCTCTCACTCAAACTGGTCCGTAGTTTGTTGATTTTTGTGTTGCACTTTGAATCACTTTTCCAACCAAAGAAAGGTGAGAAATCACACTTGATATATGTACTTATTTATTTGATGAATTGATGACAATTGAATTGTGAGGATATGTCTATGCATGTTTGACATTTCACCTATGATTTTATCATGTTATTTCATGTGTTATATCATGTTATTTCATATGTTTATATCATATTACTTCATATTTTTATATCATGTTATTTCATATGTTTATATTATGTCATTCATATGATTTTATTTTGTTATTTCATATCATATTATGTCTGTTTGATCATATGTCATGACATGTGAATATTCTTATGTTTATTTGATATTCTGGAATCACACTTCAAGTTCCTTCACTATGGGTTGAAATGATACATACCTGAACGATCTTTAGAGTAATTAAAAAATTGTTATGGGCTGAAATAATAGGCTAGAGTAATTTTATTTGACTTGGGATTGTGGGTTCGAAATGATATAAAACCCGAAAAATTAATAAATAGCGGATTGAAATGATATATGTTCGTATTTACTTGACCCTAGGGTAGAGAATTTTATACAGACTCCGTGGTTGATTTAAAATGATTTTTTCTTAAAAAAATTATTAAGTATTTTGGATTTTTATATATGAATCTCAACTAAAATTTATTGTAATAATTTCTGTGAATTTGTTTACATGTGTCAAAATTTTATAAGAAATAAATAGTTGGAAATGTAAATTTTGGAATCTAATTTACAGTATGAAGGTTAATTGAAATTTTAATAAGCCGATTTGACTTAATAATAGTATTTTATTCTAACATATAAATTGTAAGTTTTAATTCATGTAATAGTGATTAAAATAAATGTTTTGTGAAAAGAAATGTAAGTTAAAACGTACATTTGACATGTAAGTTTTAACAAATGAAAATGGTATGATTTGGGAAATAAAAATGATAAATTTCATTTACTGAAAAGAAATAAAAAGGTAAGTAAAAATACTTTTAACTTGGTATAAAGATTTATGCTTTAAAATTTGATGTTTTAGTGACAAAGTTATTAAATAAAAGGTGTGATTTCTTTAAATGACTAAAGAGCTAAAGTTGAGTAGTATAATAGGAATGATATAATAACTTTGATAAAAACTGCAAAGATATGTACTATTTGATTATATAAACTATTGTAGTAGGAAGTATTACTGTAGCAATTCTGCACTGCTGCGATTTCCTTACTGTAAAAATTCTGCACTGGTGCGATTTCTTTACTGTAGCATTTCTGTACTGCTGCATTTTCTTAAAAAGTGACATATTTTGAATGCTACAAATTTGTCTAAAGGGTTATAGTTCTGAATGTTATGGTTCTAAAGGTTACATTTTTAAAGGGGTATGATCTCTAAATTTTTATGTCTAAAAGGGGTTATAATTAAATGAATTTGGAAGTGTTACTACCTTGGAAAATGAATATATTTTAAAGAATAATGATACGGAATTTATATGGTTTTGAAATGAATATGTTTGATATGAAATATAAACCATTTGAAATTTGTATAACCACGTGTTATAATAACGATTGGTTGTTAAAGAAACCGGGATCGGATATGGGGATACTCTAAGTCGATACCGAAAACCACTTTAACAACTGTGTATGCGGTGGAGATTCCAAAATGAAGTAGGATGGTAGCAACGATCCTAAAGGTATATTTACGTGGACCTAACTCCTGTGAGTTAGCATAAGGTGGCTCAAACAGGAGCTATCGACGGGCTAAGAAGGTAGCTCCTCTAATTGGACACACTTCATCGTTAGCCTATTTATTACTTTGTGATTGATTTGGTGCGCACCTTTGATTCGGGAGTGTGGATCGAGTTGGGCGGTAGTTGCGGTTATGCATTACCAACAGTCCGGAAGTGTAATTGGTATATCTACCCTGGCATTGCCTAGTTGTGCCTTGTCACCTACCCTAGCGCGCCTTCTACGAGTTTGTTTTATGTCGTACCTATGTGGTATCCTCTGGCGGCTCCAGTTTACAGTGAGCTACGTTACTGTATAGACTATTGGCATACCTAAAAATGTGTTAAGGTGGAAAATGTAAAGCATTAAGCTATTTTTAAATAGCATACTTTACTTTAGACCTTATTATAGTAGCGTATACTACTACATAGTAGATAGTTTAACGGATCCTTAGAGGATGGGCGATCCCAAGCATCCTTTAAGTTACTGATGCATTTCTTTTACAGTTCACTTGAGTTGATTTATATTTTATAAGTATGTATGTCCTGACTCGAGGGTTTTGTGTTTTTCTTCATGCTTCGATCAGCCTGAGTTCCACAGCTTTGGTTTCATCCTCTTTCGAAGCTGGAGATCCACTGAAGATTTAGTCGTCTACTTGATATTTTATTCCAGTTATTTCCACGCCACTTTTGCTTTTGTAGTAGCAACTTATGTATCTAACTTTACAAGTATATTTGTTTCCAGACTTGGTATTATGTATTAGTTTTGAAACTTTGTATCTAGGAGCTTCATGAATTCCTATGTTTATTTATTCCGCTGCGAAGTTATTCTGATATTCTGTGTCTGTGATTATGTGATTGATTTTATTTGCCCCAAATTTTATTAACAATCTGTTGTTTTGAATTATTCAAGTCTGACATGTGTGGTTTTATTGTCGATTTGAATGGTCCAAAATGGCGGGATGTTACACCCCCAAACTTCCATCACTTGCTTTAGGTGTGATCAGAAAGGGCACTATGCAAATAGTTGTCCTACTTTAGCCGGAGCTGTTGTTCCTCCAGCTCAGATGACTAGGCGTGATCTTTGCCATGTCTGTTTGCAGCCTGGCCACTTCAAGCAGGATTGTCCCTTGTATCAGAAGGGCAAGACATCTGGAGTCTTTGCCATGACTTCTTCCACTCAGGCTCCGCAAACTCCACCTGCCCCTAATGATACCCAAGGTACTCTCTAGAGCACCTTTACTTTGTTTGATCTTCCTGTTCATGTTTTATTTGACACTAGAGCTTCGCATAATTTCATTTCTATGGACCTTTGTGATAAGTTTGAGCATATCCTTTCACCTAAGTTTGCAACCGAACCTTTGTGTGTTACTAATCCTATTGGTGGTCCCGCAAACCTTAGTAGGATTTGTAACAATGTGTAACTCTTCCATTTTGGCTATCATTTTTCTGGTGATTTCTATGTTCTTGGTTTCGATGCTTTTGATCTATTGCTTGGAGGAGATTGGCTGAAGAATCATGAAGCTGTTATTTCTTGTAAGGCCCGAACCGTTTCTCTTGTTGATGATAAGGGTGATCCTTTGGTGATTCAGTGCCGTATGCCTCAGGAGTATGCAGGCAGTTTTATCTACTCTCTTGATTCTTCCCCTAGTGACCTTGATTTTACTCCTGTGGTCAAACTCTATTCCGATGTATTTGGTGAAGTCACTTCTTTACCTCCTAAATGGGAAATTGAATTTCGTATTGATCTTATTCCTTGAGCTCGACCTGTAGTTCTTCCTCCCAGAAGGATGGCACCCCGTGAGAAGGTTGAGTTGAGGAAGCAAATTGAAGACTTGTTCTCCAAAGGTTTGATCAGACCCAGTCATTCCGAATGGGGAGCAGCAGTGGTTTTTGTCACTAAGTCTGATGGTTCTTTGAGGATGTGTGTTGATTATAGGGAGCTGAACAAGCTCACTACAAAAAATAGATATCCAATGCCTCGTATTAATGATATGTTCAATCAGCTTTATGGAGCTACTGTATTCTCTCAGCTTGATCTTGCCACCGGTTTCTACCAGCTCAGAATTGCTGAGGAAAGTATTCCCAAAACTGCTTTCCGCTCTGAGGATGGTTTCTTTGAATGGCTAGTTATGCCTTTTGGTTTGACTAATACCCCAGCTTTCTTTGTCAACCTTATGAATTGTGTCTTCCGTGATGTTCTCAATAAGTTTGTTCTAGTTTTCGTCGACGATATCCTTGTTTTCTCTACGACAGAGGAGGAGCATGAATCTCATTTGAGCTTTGTTCTGGGGACTCTCAGAATTCATCAGTTGAAAGCCAAATTCTCGAAATGCCATTTCTGGAAAGATGATGTCTGATTTCTTGGACATATTGTTTCTGGTGAAGGAGTTTCTGTTGATCTAGTTAAGATCGTTGCGATCAATGTAAGTCTATCTTCTCTTCTTTCCTTTGTATGTTAATTATTCTATCTCTTTATCGGTTCTTATTCTCCCTATTCTATTTTAGAATTGGGATACTTCTAGGACTCCATCTGATATCCGTAGTTTTCTGGGCCTTGCCGGTTATTATCGGAGATTCATTGAAAATTTTGCTCGGATTGCTGCACCTCTCACCGCTCAAACTCGTAAGAATGCTAATTTTAGATGGAATGATAAGTGTGAAGCTGCATTCAATGAGTTGAAGCGCAAGCTTACTTCCGCACCATTTCTTACCGTTCCAAATGGAAATGAGGGATTAACGGTATACACAGATGCTAGTCGTGAAGGTTTGGGAGCCGTTCTGATGTAGGATGGGAAGGCTATCGCTTATGCTAGTTGCCAGTTGAAGACTCATGAAGCCAATTATGCAGCCCATGATTTGGAATTGCTTGCCATAGTTTTTGCTTTGAAGCTTTGGAGACATCATCTATTGGGAACTAAGTTTGAGCACTTTACGGATCATAAGTCTTTGAAATATATTTTCACCCAGATGGACTTGAATCCGAGGCAAGTTAGGTGGCTTGAGTTCCTTACTTCTTATGACCTCGACATCAACTATACCCCCGGGAAAGCTAATGTTGTAGCCGATGCTCTGAGTAGGAAGAAGGCGATGTTATGTCAGCTTGTTGTTTCTTCTCTTCCTATGGATCGTATTTTTGCTAAGAAGGATGAGGATAGGATAATTAGACTTATTAAGGAAAATGTTCATAGCAGGATTGGTGGTAGTATCCTAGATGGAAGTGGAGCTCATATCGATGATAAAGGGATTTTAAGGATTAATAATCGGATTTGTGTCCCGAATGTCGACGGATTGAGGCAAGAGTTACTTCAGGAAAATCATCGGTCCAGGCTTTCTATTCACCCAGGTGTGACAAAGATGTACCATGATATAAAGAAGCTGTATTGCTGGAGTGGTATGAAGCGTGATATCTCCCTTTTTGTTAGTAGATGTGCGACTTGTCAGCAGGTTAAGGCTGATCATCAGAAGACCGCTGGATTGTTGCAGCCCCTTGAGATTCCCAATTGGAAATGGGAACAAGTTCTATGGATTTTATTGATGGATTACCGAGGACTAGGAGAGGCAATGAAAGTATTTTGGTAGTTGTGGATAGATTGACCAAGTCAGCTCATTTCATTCCGGTTAGGTCCAATCAATCTGCTTCTAGTTTAGCTGAGATTTATATGAGAGAGATAGTTCGTCTTCATGGTGTTCCTGTTAGTATTGTCTGTGAGAGAGACCCCATCTTTACTAGCCACTTTTGGAGGGCTTTTCAGGAACCTTTAGGTACTCGTCTGAATCTGAGCACTGCTTACCATCCGCAGACCGACGGTCAAACGAAAAGGGTAAATCGGATTTTAAAAGATCTTCTTCGTGCCTGTGTCCTTGATTATGGAGGATCTTGGGAAGATCATCTCCATCTCATTGAATTCACCTATAACAATAGTTATCAGGTATAATATCAAATATCTGTTTAAGGTTGCCTTAAACATTTGTTTATCTTATTCCATCTCTTAAAATTCAGGCTAGTATCAAAATGGCTCCATTTGCTGCTCTTTGTGGACGACCTTGCAAATCTCCGTCTTGCTGGATTGAATCCGGTAATCGTTTAGTTCTTGGTCCTGATATGATTCTAGAAGCATTTGAGAAGGTTGAGGATATTAGGAGAAAGATGAGGATTTCTCAAGATAGACAGAAGAAGTATGTTGACAGGCGTATGAGGAGTTTAGAATTTTCTGTTGGTGATCAGGTTTTCCTTAAGGTCTCTCCATTAAGAAATGTGATTCAGTTTGAACGGAAAGGGAAGCTCGCTCCTAGGTTTATTGGTCCTTTTCGCATCTTAGAGAGAGTTGGTTCCTTAGCTTATCGTCTGGAATTGCCTGAGAAACTTTCTGGAGTACATAATGTGTTCCATGTTTTGCATCTTCGTCGGTATCGTCATGATCCATCTTTGATTGTCTAGCCTTCTGCTCTCGAGAGTTTGGATATTGAGACAAACCTTACTGTTAAGAGGAAGCCACTTCGTATTATCGATAGAGGTACGAAGCAGCTTCGGAGAAAATCTATCAACCTAGTCAAAGTGCAATGGAGCACTGATGATCGGGATTGTACTTGGGAAACGGAAGAGAGCATTCGTGCTTCAAATCCGGAATTGTTTATTCCAGGTACTATTTGTTGTCCTTCCTTATCCTTCTTTATTTTATGGTCTCGTTTCTTTTCGAGGATGAAAAGTTTTTGAGTGGGGGAGAGTATAGCAACCCGCAAATTTTGAAAATATTTTAAAGTATAATTTTGAGTTTTGATGTGAAATGTTTTTCTAAGTTTAATAAAATAAAGACTCTTAAAATTCAAACATTGGTCAACTTTGGTCAAAGTTTGACTTTCTGTGAAAATTTAAAAATTTGAATTTTGAACTTTTACTTTTTTATGAAGATGAATTTAATTCTAACATTTTCCCAGTTTTTCGTTTTGTTAAATTTTGATGTTTACTTCTCAAATTTTGCAACATTTGGCGTATTACACACAATTATTTTTCCTATAACTTCTATTTTATTTACATGTTGATTTGTTTGGGCTTGTACCAATGGGCTAGAAACCTCTTTAGAAAATGAATGCCACCTATTGAGATGACTATATAACATCTCCTAGGGTTTTGGTTAGCCTCCACATCCATTCATTTGTGCCTCCATAGAAAAATGTAAGTCTTCTTCTCCTTCTTCTTCCTCCTCTTTCCAAAACCCTAGATCTTCTTCTCCACCACTCCTCTTCTTCCATATTTTCCATCACCTTCACCACCTCCTCTCACCTTCTTCTCTTCTCTCCTATTCTACACCTCTTCCCAAAATCCTAGACCTTCCTCTTCCAAACCCTAGCCGTGACCTCTTCCCTACCCAAATCCGACCACCATCACCAAATAGCATCCACATAGCCGAGCACAACCCTTTACCGCCCCTTCCTTTTGCCTTCCTAGCCGTGTGCCTTGCCCTAGAGATGATTGCTGAAACCAAAAACCTAGCCTAGCCGAACCCAAAGCCCAAGGCTGAGCCCATTGCCACCACTTTCCAAACCCTAACCCAAACCCCTATGGTCGTACCCAAACCCAAACAAAGCTAGCCTAGACCAAGCCTATGCAAACCCTAGACAAGCCCACTTATGTATTTTGCATATATATAATTTTTTATATATTTTTTTATGTGAATTATTTGTTTACGTATGGAATTTGTTTTATTTTAAAGCATCGGATTTGGATTCTCCTCTCACTCAAACTGGTCTGTAGTTTGTTGATTTTTGTGTTGTGCTTTGAATCACTTTTCCAACCAAAGAAAAGTGAGAAATCACACTTGACATACGTACTTTTTTATTTGATGAATTGATGACAATTGAATTGTGAGGATATGTCTATGCAAGTTTGACATTTCACCTATGATTTTATCATGTTATTTCATGTGTTATATCATGTTATTTCATATGTTTATATCATATTACTTTATATGTTTATATCATATTACTTCATATGTTAATATCATGTTATTTCATTTGTTTATATTATGTCATTCATATGATTTTTTTTTATTTCATATCATATTATGTCTGTTTGATCATATGTCATGACATGTGAATATTTTTATGTTTATTTAATATTCTGGAATCACACTGCAAGTTCTTTCACTATGGGTTGAAATGATATATACCCGAACGATCTTTAGAGTAAGGAAAAAATTATTATGGGCTGAAATAATAGGCTTGAGCAATTTTATTTGACTTGGGATTGCGGGTTTGAAATGATATAAACCAGGAAAATTAATAAATTGCGGATTGAAATGATATATGTCCGTATTTACTTGACCCTGGGGTAGAGAATTTTATACAGACTCCGTGGTTGATTTAAAATGATTTTTTCTATAAAAAAATTATTAAGTATTTTGGATTTTGATATATGAATCTCAAGTAAAATTTATTGTAATAATTTTTGTGAATTTTTTTACATGTGTTAAAATTTTATAAGAAATAAATAGTTGGAAATGTAAATTTTGGAATCTAATTTACAGTATGAAAGTTAATTGAAATTTTATAAGCCGATTTGACTTAATAATAGTATTTTATTCTAACCTATAAATTGTAAGTTTTAATTCATGTAATAGTGATTAAAATACATGTTTTGTGAAAAGAAATGTAAGTTAAAACGTACATTTAACATGTAAGTTTTAACAAATGAAAATGGTATGATTTGGGAAATAAAAATGATAAATGTCATTTACTGAAAAGAAATAAAAGGTAAGTAAAAATACTTTTAATTTGGTATAAAGATTTATGCTTTAAAATTTGATGTCTTAGTGACAAAGTTATTAAATCAAAGGTGTGATTTCTTTAAATGACTAAAGGGCTAAAGTTGAGTAGTATAATAGGAATGATATAATGACTTTGATAAAAACTGCAAAGATATGTACTATTTGATTATATAAACTATTGTAGTAGGAAGTATTACTGTAGGAATTCTGCACTCCTGCGATTTCCTTACTGTAATAATTCTGCACTACTACGATTTCTTTACTGTAGCATTTCTATACTGCTGCATTTTCTTAAAAAGTGACATTTTCTGAATGCTACAAATTTGTCTAAAGGGTTATAGTTTCAAATGTTATGGTTCTAAAGGTTACATTTTTAAAGGGGTATGATCTCTAAATTTTTATGTCTAAAAGGGGTTATAATTAAATGAATTTGGAAGTGTTACTACCTTGGAAAATGAATATATTTTAAAGAATAATGATACGGAATTTATATGGTTTTGAAATGAATATGTTTGATATGAAATATAAACCATTTGAAATTTATATAACCACAGGTTATAATAACGATTGGTGGTTTAAGAGACCAGGATCAGATATGGGCATACTCTCTGTCGATACCGAAAACCACTTTAACAACTGTGTACGCAGTGGAGATTCCAGAATGAAGTAGGATGGTGGCGAGTATCCTAAAGGTACATTTACGTGGACCTAACTCCCATAAGGTGGCTTAAACAGGAGCAATCGACGGGCCAAGGAGGTAGCTCCTCTACTTGGACACACTTCATCGTTAGCCATTCTATTACTTTGTGATTGATTTGGTGCGCACCTTTGATTCAAGAGTGTGGATAGAGTTGGGCGGTAGTTGCGGCTATGCGTTACCAACAGTCTGGAACTATAATTGGTATATCTACCCTGGCATTGCCTTGTTGTGCTATGTCACCTACCCTAGCGCGCCTTTTACGAGTTTGTTTTATGTCATACCTATGTGGTATTCTCTGGCGGCTCCAGTTTACGGTGAGCTACGGTACTGTATAGACTATTGGCATACTTAAAAATGTGTTAAGGTGGAAAATGTAAAGCCTTAACGCTATTTTTAAATAGTATACTTTACTTTAGACTCTATTATAATAGCGTATACTACTACGTAGTAGATAGTTTAACGGATCCTTAGAGGATGGGCGATCCCAAGCATCCTTTAAGTTACTGATGCATTTCTTTTACAGTTCACTTGAGTTGATTTATATTTTATCAGTATGTATGTCCTGACTCGAGTGTTTTTTGTTTTGCTTCACGCTCGGGTCAGCCTGAGTTCCACAGCTTTGGTTTCATCCTCTTTTGAATCTAGAGATCCGCTGAAGATTCAGTCGTCTACTTGATATTTTATTCCAGTTATTTCCACGCCACTTTTTCTTTTGTAATAGCAACTTATGTATCTAACTTTACAAGTATATTTGTTTCCAGACTTGGTATTATGTATTAGTTTTGAAACTTTGTATCTAGGATCTTCATAAACTCCTATGTTTATTTATTCCGCTGCGAAGTTATTCTGATATTCTGTGTCCGTGATTCTGTGATTGATTTTATTTGCCCCAAATTTTATTAACAATCTATTGTTTTGAATTATTCAAGTCTGACATGTGTGGTTTTATTATCGATTTGAATGGTCCAAAATGGTGGGATGTTACACCCCCAAACTACTTCATTTCTATCACATTCGAGCGTATTTGATGTGGGCTTTATCTTCCCTCCAATCGAATCCTTCATGAATGGCTATCTACCATTGATATTGCCCTATTCAATTTGCTCCCATTTCTTATTCCATTTTGCTCGCCACTTTCATTCTTTATATGGAGAAGTGCTCTCCTCTTGAACTTCAATTCCTATTCGAAATTCATAAGAGTCCTTCTGGGGGTGATTTTAGGTTTATTATGCCCAAGAAAAGAAGTCAATTCTTACGTCTGTTCAAAAAAATTTCCTTTTAAATTTAGATAACTTTCCTTCTTCTTTCCAATCACATCCTAATCGTCCTATCTTTTCTAATCAAGCCACTTGGTCATTCATATCTCGTAGGATGGACATCTTGGGTTTGAGTTAAGAAGAGTGGAAAACAAAGTTATTTTTAACTGAGTTGTTACTGCACAAGTACGATTTTCTGCATACTACCCACAACTTCTCTCACTCTATCTTTAAATTCTCCTCGGCTATGGGTTAATCTAGGGGTAGAATTCGATAAAATGGATGATAAAATTATATTTCCTAGATATTTATTTATATATTTATTTGTCCAAACTCCTTTTAAGCATGTAAAATGGCTGATGGTCTTTTAGATGCATTTCTTGACAATTTTCCATTAAAAAAATTGGAGATGTCGAAGAAGAAGAGGGGAGAGAAGAGGAGAAAGGATGGTGCTAAATCCTCTGACCGACCTCTTAAGAAACCTCATAAGCCTCCTCTTTCTTCTCTTCCCTCCTCTGAAGCACTTCCCATATCACCTCTCTAGTCTCTCCATGACCCAAGCATTCGCTTCTTGCTTTGCATTATTACTTTGCATTATTTATCCCACATCTCCTTTGCCCAACAATCTTATCCCGTTACTCTACCATTTCCTACACTCTCCTTCCCCGAGCTTACTATGTAAGTGCCTTCTTTTCTTTCCTTACTTAATGATGATTTGTTTTGCAAATCATCATCTTATTTATGTCTGCTTTACAATAGATGGCGGCTTTTACATCCGAGGCTTGGAAGAGGACCGTGAATGTCTGTTTCTTATCTACTGTTCGGATTGCTAAGCTTGAGGTGGACCTCGCCATGGGCAGTCTCTGAGAAGATCGTAGTAGACACAGAGCTTAAGACTCAATGGGAGAAAGTAGAAAAGTTAGAGAAGGCGGCGGAGCCATGGAGGAGGCCTTAAGGTTGAAGGGTCAGGAGTTGGAAGGAAAAGATAAAGCATTAGGAGAGGAATTGGAGGAGTCCAAGGACAGGTTGAGTGGATTACTTGCTTTTTTTCAAGATGTACGCCGCGTTTAAATGCCAACTTTTGCAGACCATATGGGTGATAATACTACTGAGGTTGACCTTAGCTTCTTGAGGGACTACTCAAGAATCAAGGATGCACATGCCTATTGCAGAGCCAAGTGGGCTAGGAAGTTGGCTAAGGATAATGTTCCCTTTATGCCTCCTAAGACACCTCGCACCAGTTGGATGATGATAATGCACTATCTAATGGGGCTAAGGTCACCTCTACTTACCAAGTCCATGTAATTACTTGAAAATTTGTAAATAATTTTACTATACTTCTTGGCTGTTTGAATTTTTTACTATGTAATTAAGAAAATTTCTTTTTTCAATTTTGTCATGACCGATATCTTTGATTGTCTTACCATTTTACTACTGCACTACGAATGACCATGTTGTTTTCGTTCCCTTATTCTTTTAATCTTTTAAGGAAGTAGTTTTCACTAAAACCTTGAAGGAAAGCATGGAAAAACTTCAAACTCAAACCGTAGATCACCTTAGGCTTAGTGCAACAGCGATTTGCAAGCGGAAGAAAGAGTTAGATGAGGCATTTGCGCAACTTAAAGAAAAAACCCAAGAGTTGATTTCAAAAATCGACCAAGTAGTTAAAGAAAAAGCACTTGCTGATTTTGTGTTGCGTAGTTGGCGTTATACGCTAGAGAGTGGTTCTTTTCCTCCTAATAGCCCTCATTTGGAATGGTTTAAAATTAGACTTAGGAATCTAGATAGGGAATGAACCCTCTATATTATATATTTTTTGCTAATATGTTGCACTCTTCGTATAAAACTTGCCTTATACAATACGTTTTTCCAAATTATATTTTGCGTAAATTGAGTTCCATTGAAACTAGTTCCGATGATTATCAATTAAATTACTTCTCTTCCTTCTCATGGGCATCCCTTTGAAGCTAACATAGTCTTCGACTTTAATGCACCTTTGGTGGTTATTATCTATGGCCTTGATGACTCAAGGGTACTCAAATTTGGGGTTAAGGTCATAAGTTCTAATGCAACCTTAGAGGAAGAGAACCTCCATCTAACATTTACCAACAAAAAATTTGAAAGAGATTTAAGGAATGCCCTTTTTTATCTTGAGAAAGTCAAGGGTGCGAATGAGCGACAACACCTATATAATATCACATTATGCACCGAGCTTAGTGCCGCAAATTCAAAGGTGGCGGAACTACAATAAACACTGAAGGAAAGTGAAGCACTTTATGAGGTTTTCTACATAAATGGGATTAAAGGATTAAGAAAAACCATAGAAAGCTTATCTCTTTTGACTGCTCAATAGTATGAAGAGGGCGGGGATGCTGGAGAAGGAGAAGTGGTTAAATGGCTTAGTGTGGGTGCGGCCCCTCTCCTCTTGTAGGCATGGATGCCATATTGGTAGATGAGTGGAAAAAGAAATTAGAACTGCACTATAAAGGTAGGCTTAAAGAAGTGGAAGACCATTACAAGTAGCAGTTAGAGCGGCCATGGCCGAAGGTGCTCCTTTGCACATAGAGGAAGGGGAGGAAAGCGAATGCCCTCAATTATTTTGGTGGTTTTTCTAAGGACTCGAGAAAGACAAGGGTTAAATTAATAAAGACTTTAGAACAGATGACAGAGGCTGATGTACTTAAGATTTACGAATTCAAAGATCGACTACAAGAATTTGACTAATCTGACTGTTTCCCAAGTACAGTTTCTCTAATCCTGCTCTTGGTTTCCCAAGTACAGTTTCTCTCGTCATCACTCCACTAGAATTTGACTAATCTGACTGTCTTGTTGCTTAGTCTCTTCTCATTTATTGCAACTATATGAACTGTTTTTCTAACTATTGTCATATCTGGTTCCACTACTAGATCTTCTAACATAGTCGGTGTAATAGTAGTCTTTGGATCTCGAATATACTTCCTTAGATGAGAAATAAGGAAAACATTGTGGACTCCTGCAGAACTATTCGGTAACTCTACCCTATACGCAAGTTTCCTGATCCTTTCTATAATAGGAAATGATCCAAAGAATCTTGGTTCCAATTTTCCTAACTTTCCAAATCTGATCACCCCTTTCATCGGTGACACTTTTATGAAAACATGACCTCCAACTGAGAACTATAAGTCTTTCCGTCTCTTATCTATGTAACTCTTCTACCTCGATTGAGCCTCCTTCATTCTAGCCCAAATTAACTCAATCTTTTCTACAGCTTCTTTAACCAAATCGGACCAAGAATTAATCTATCCCCGGTCTCTAACCAACAAACGGGAGATTTTCATGGCCTTCCATACAAAGCTTCAAACGGTGTCATCCCCATACAAGTCGGATGACTATTGTTATACGAAAACTCGACTAGGTGTAGATGGTCTTCCCATGATCCTCCGAAATCTAGCACACAAGCTCTTAGCAAATCCTCTAAGACGTTGTTAACTCTCTCTGTTTGCCCATCTGTTTGCGGATGGTAAGCGGTACTCATATTTAGCTTGGTACCTAAAGTATCCTGTAGATTCTTCCAGAATTCACTACTGAATAAGGAATCTTTATCACTTACTATACTACTAGGAATTCCATGCAGTCTAACTATATTCTTCACGAATAACAGCTAAATCTGGTGCTATCCTGGTCGACTCTATGGGTATATAGTGTGCACTCTTAGTCGTTCTATCCACTATTACCCGGATACTCTCATTTCCTCTATCTAACTTTGGCAATCCATCTATGAAATCCATTGAGATAGAATCCCATTTCCAGACTGGAACATCCAAAGGCTGAAGCAATCCACTCGATTTCTAATGTTTAGCTTTTACCTATTGATAGTTCACACATTGTCTCACCCATAAGCCTACATCACTCTTGATACCTTCCTAGAAGAAACTTCTCTTCATAGTTCCTCCCAGATGAATAGTGAACTTCGAATGATGGCAATCTCTAAGAACTTCCCTCATAATGTTTCCCACACTCGGAACACATAGTCGTCCTTTCTTCCTCAACTACCTATTCTAGTCAAGATGAAATCTTTCAAGTTATCGCTCTCTGTTCCATTCCTTAACTTTCTGATCCGCTCGGCTAATAATGGATCTTCTCCTTGTTTAGAAGCAATCCTTTTGATTATCACTGGTCAAACTTCTAAACATAATAACATGTCAGTTTTTCGACTAGAACTAGCCTCGGATCTCCATTGTACTCCGCATGTAGTCAATGATTCTAAATTTTCCACTCAGCCATCATTGCCAATACTGCATTCTGATATTTTCTGCTAAGTGCATCTACAACATTATTTACTTTTCCCGATGTGTACTCAATACCAAATTCATTTGCAGCTATGAACCCTAACCATCTCTACTGTCTCATATTCTACTCCTTCTAAGAGAATAAATATCTTAGTGACTTATGATCTGTAAAAAACTCAAATCTTTCTCCCAAAAGGTAATGTCTCCACACCTTCAGTGTGAAAATTACCATAGCTAATTCTAAATCATGAGTTGGATATTTAACTTCATGCGGTCTGAGCTGTCGAGAAGCATATGCAAACATTAACACAGCCCCTAATCCTTTTCCACATGCATCCATGTATACCACTAAGTCCTGATTCCCCTTTAATATAAACAACCACAGATGCATTAGTCGATAAATGTTTCAGTTTCTGGAATACCTCCTAACATTTATCAGTCCAGACAAACTTCACATCTTTCTGAGTTAGCTTAGTCATCGATGTTGCTATCCACGAGAAATCATTAATGAATCTCCAGTAGTAGCTAGCTAACCCAAGAAAACTCTTTATTTCGGTCACTGTCTCGAGTCTCTTCTAATTATTCACTGCCTCGATCTTAGCCGGATCTACTGACAACCCTTTCTTTGAGACTACATGACCAAGAAACTTCACTTCCTTCTTCCGAAAGTGACACTTCGAAAACTTTGCCTTCAATTGATGTTGTCTTAGTGTCTTAAGCAATATCCTAAGATGAACTTAATGATCTCTTCCATCCTTGGAATATGTCAATATACCATCTGTGAATACTAACACAAATATGTCTAGATGCTCTCGGAAGATTCTGTTCATGTAACACCCCATATTTTTAGTAACATTATTTTGGATATTTAATTAGTTAAACTAAATAAAATAATGTGTTGATTTTTGGATTAAGATTTGCGATTAAATTGAGGGGGTAGCCATGCCATATTAATGAATAGAAAAATGAAGTAAAATGGACTTAAGTGTTAGGAAATAGGGGAGGGGAAAATAGGAAAAAGGGATTTCCTAATACCCTAAACCCTTAAGGAAAATGAACACACCTTCATTTCATTTTATCACAAACGAAAACATCAAAACCAAGGTCGGCCACCGTTAGCAAAGGAGTAAAGGAGAAAGCTAAAGTTTTCAAGAGGAAAATCAAATCAACTTAATCAAGATCAACTCTCACATCTTTAATCACAAAGCTAAGGTGAATAATTACTACAATCTCATTTTATTATGGTTTTCGATTTTAAGGATAATCCAAAGTGTTTTTGCATGTTTATGCCATGTTATGAATGATTAAAATTTATATATACTTGTTGATAATTTATGCATATTTATATTGATTTTATGAAATGTTTGATATGAAAACCCTATTAAATGACATCCAAATGCCTTGCAAATTTAAAGGTAGATCACAGATAATATTTTAGAGGTGGGTTTCAATTTTCATAATTTTATGAATTAATGTGGATTTTTTTATTAATTTTCTAGTGAAGAAAATGATTTATTAGGTTATAAATTATTTACGAAAAAAAAATAAGTATTTGGGTCTGAAATTTATATATGTTAGAAAACATATTGGAAAAGATTTTATAGAATTTTTATAGAATTTTCCTAGGTGTTTTGATTAATATATAAAATTATTTAAGATACGGGACTTAAATGTTTTATATGTTTAATCAAGGAGAATGAGTATTTTGTAAAATAAAATTACAGTTTATTTTTGAAAATATTGGCAGCACTTTTGAAAAAGGTATTCAGCAACCAATGGAAATTTGAAAATAATAGCAGGTTAGTTAAAAAGCGTTTCTCCTTTAAGTTAAAAACAAAAATAACATGTTTTTAGCATGTTCCGCCACTTTCGGCACATGAGTTCCGACTAGGACGTTTCGCCACCATGCTTTCGAAACCAATGTGCATGGTATCAAGTTCCTTGGTACATAGCGTATTGGATAGGGGCAGAAGATACGTAGTCGAAATGCTGGGTTTCGAAGGGGTTGGAGTATGGCTTGTTTTAAAATGGAAGTACCGCTTGCTTTGTTTTCGAAAGGATAGCTTCTGACTCAGTTGGCTTTCGACTGAGTCAAGTGTTTTAAAGAAAAGGTTTTGAATGGGTTGCGCTCTTTTATTTTATGTAATGCTTTCGAAGGGGTCGAAACCCCTAGCTGTCGCTTTTTTACCTTTCGAAGTCAATGGTTTCGAAAGGTATACCTTGCTTTAAAATTAACCACTTCTCGAATGCTTTTGGAAGGTTGGTTTCGACACCACCAGTTCTTTACTTAGGGATATCTTTTGAAAGGTAGGCTTTCGACTTAAATGATTTTATAGACCCTTTTTGTTCTGTTAAAGTATAACCCAAGGGTTTCGAAAGAGAATGGTTTCGAATTAAATGGTTTCGAAAGGTGTTTTTCCACTTTTTTTAAATTGAACCCAAGTGCTTTCGAAAGGTATTTAAAATGGTTTCGAAGGGATGGTTCCTCAAAGGGTTTTGAAGGAGACGAAAGGTAATGTTTTCTGATGGTTTTGAAAGGGTTTTAAGAATGGTTTCGAAAGGAAGGTTTTGGCCTCTCGGCCTAGATAAATGAAGGGTTTTACTTGGTTTGGAAAGGGGGACTTTCAATGGAATCGAAAGGGGTACTTTCAAGTGTTTAAATGTTTTCATCAACTAAGGTTTGAGTAAAATATATATACATATAACATGGAAATGTGATTTTGAGTAAAGCATATAGTATATGTATTTTCCTTATGTGAGTTTGATTTAAAGGTTTTTAATCATTTTGAAAAAGGTATTCCAGGAAAATTATGGGAAGGGATCCCTAAGTAAAATGACCCAGATAATAAAATACTAGATGGGACTGGTATAGGGTCACGCCCTATACATTAGCTATTGGCCCCAGCTAATTTAGTCCAAAATTCAGTGTGTAGGGCTTTATCACAGGTAGCCTAAAATTATGATTACACATAGAAGGGAATATATTTGTATACAGATAGGTTATTGGTGAGCCATAAAACCATTAGGATCAGGTGACCCTGGGAGATGTTAAGTTAGGGACAGACCGTCGAGAAGAGAAGTATTTAACAAATAGTTAAGGATAGAACGTCTAGAAGAGGAGTGTCTAACAGATGTTAGATTATTTTGTTATCTTATTTGGTGGGCCCGAGTCCACCAAAGGTTAATAGTCAGCCAAACGAAACTAAAGTGTTTGAACAGATAGTTCTTTTATTGCCTGATATATATGTCTACATAATGATGCTTTATAGTATTTAACCAGTTTTCGTTGTAGGAAAAGATTTGCAAAAGATATGTTTTAAAAGAATGTTAGTGAGGGGAAACCCGTTCCGCTAAGCGGCGTGGTCTCACTTAACATTAATAACCGAGATGTATAGTATTATTCACACCAGGCTTTATGTCTGTCGTGAAGTTTATGTTTTCCCGTTAAACTCTCGGGTGCTCAAAATTGATTTGAGTAGGCTGAGGTTTGAGGTCGTTTCAGGTTTTTAGTAGGATGATGAATAAAGCTACCGGAGGCGAGCCGGAGGCGAACAGATAAGTATTAGGAGTTGTAGTTCTTCATTTTGTTATTTATTTCTGCTATGTATGTATTAAGTCAATTATGACTATATGACTCTGATCATCCATTGGGGCATCTTCATATGTCGCTTTTGGCGTACTTTGTAATAAGTATATTTTATCATTGCCAGGGAGATGTTTGGGATTATGTAATCTGAATATGGAACATCTATTTTGAAATGTAATGGTAAAATGTTGTTTTGAAAATTTTGATTTATTTCATATTCAAGTGCTTCTGATATTATAGATACCATTGACATAGCCGTATTTAGTCGCCGAAAGTTAATACTATAGATGACTGCAGCATCTATAGCGCTTAGCTGTGGGCTTCTAAATAGGGGTGTTACAACTTGGAATGGGGCATAGGTTTATGAAATACTTTAATTAAAAATGATTTTTTGAAAACATAATCCTTAGGAATTAGAGTTAAGATCGGGGTATGGGATAACGCTATAGTAACGTACTTGTATATGCTATATATAAGTATACGCTTTATCTCTAGACTCCTATCTTTGTTAAGCTATTGTTCTGTATCCCATGAGGCTTGAATATAGATATGGACGGAAGAAGAAGCAGAGTTAACCTAGAAGGAGACAGCACCGCCATAAATGGAAATGCCCAACCGAATGTTAGAAGAACTCAAGGTCCATCTCAGACAGAGAATGTTGGTGTTGGGTCCCACAAGTGGATATGGGAGCCATGCATTAGTTTTTTGTGAACATGATGCAAGCTGGAATCACGGCTGGAGTTGTTGGAGGGAGTGCTATTGGAGGAGGAGTTCAGGAAGCTCCACTAGTCAACCACTATGCTAATTTGAGCAGAGACTATGCTAGGCTTGGGGGAAAGCAGTTTATTGGGACTAAGGATGCTATCGAGGTGGAAAACTGGCTGCTACACCGTGGAAGGATTTTTGCTGATTTAGTGCTCAATGATGAGCAGAAAAGAAGACTTGCTTCAAGACAGCTTTAGGGAGCTACTTTTTTTTGGTGGTATACTGTAACTACTGGTGTGGATGAAGATACTATAACATGGGCAGAGTTTAGGATGAGGTTTCAAGAAAGGTTCATGTCAGTAATGGCGAGTCTGTATTAGTTAGGAAGTTTGTTGAGCTGGAACAAGGGGAGATGTCTATTCTAGAGTATGCTGGAAGGTTCGAAGAGTTAGCCCGGTATGGGTATGCCACCGTTGACACAATGTTGAAAAGAAATGAAAAGTTTATTAGAGGTTTGAAGCCAAAGTTGGCTAGGGCTACTTTACCGCACATCAGAGATCCATGTGATGTAGTTGTGGAGATGGCACTAAGACACGAAGAGATGTTAGCTTGTTTGGAGAAGAAGAAGGAAAAGTAAGTCCAGGTCGGACATGGCCAAAAGAGGAAGTTTTTCCACAAGAAGAATGCTCAGAAAGAAGGAGTAGCGAAGAAAGGAAAGTCTGAGGTGGTCTGCTATAAGTGCGACAAGAAAGGACATTATGGTCATAAGTGTCGTACTGAAAAAGAAAAAGGAGAGGAAGTGATTGGAAAGAAGAACATCAGGTGTTTCAATTGTGATCAAGTTGGGCACTACAAGAACCAGTGCAAAGAGCCAGCTAAAGGAGATAAAGGCCAAGTGTTTGCTTTGGAGCCTGCTACTTCAAAGCCGACGGTGTAGGAGAAAGGAAAAGCAGTGTTGGGACGTACGCTTCAAATCCATGATATATCTGTTAGAGTTTTATTTGATACTGGTGCATCGCATTCTTTTATATTTCAATGTTTGGTAGATAAGCTTAACCTAGAACCCTCGTATTTAGTTACTTTCTTAAGAGTTGCAAATCCGATAGGTGGGTATGCGACACTTGGGATGAAGTGTGACCACTTAGATTTGACTTGCTAGGTTACACCTTTGTTTGCAGTTTGCACGTGTTTGACTTTGTTGAGTTTGGAATTATATTGGGTATGGATTGGTTAAGTAAGTATGATGCTAGGATATTTTTCCATGATAGGAAAATATCGCTTAGAGGCCCTAATTGTAGTGATCATATAGTTTATTCCATAGAAAACCCTAGTTGTTAGGTGAATGCTTTATTGGGTGTTGTGGAGCTGGAAGACGAGCCGAGTTTTCATAGTTAGAGAATTCAAGGATGTGTTTGAGCCTATAGTTAGATTGTTGCCGAAACAGGCCATTGAGTTTCGGATAGATTTGGTACCTGGTGCAGAACCGGTGAGTAGGCTGCCAAGCAGGATGACACCCACAGAGATGAAGGAACTGAAGGTGTAGTTGGTGGATTTGGAAGGCAAGAGTTTTATTAGACCAAGTAGTTCACCTTGGGGAGCAGCCGCGGTATTTTCTAAGAAGCCGGATGGATCGTTAAGGCTATGTATCGATTATCGTAAGTTGAATGAGAAAACAATACAGAACCGATACCCGTTGCCTAGGATTGACGATTTGTTCAACCAGTTAAGTGGGGCTAAGATATTCTCTCAGTTAGATTTAACGACCAGATTTCATCAGCTTAGAGTAGTAGAGGATAGTATACCTTTGATGCCGTTTAGGACGAGATATGAATCGTACGAATGGTTAGTTATGTCGTTTGGACTAACTAATGCGCTGACATTCTTTGTGGATTTGATGAGATCTTCTAAGAGCACTTGGTCGTGTTAGTCTTCATAGATGATATTCTAATATACTCTAAGGATGAGAAGGAGCATGAAGTTCATCTTAGAGTTGTGCTTGAGACGTTGAGGGAGCATCAGTTGAAAGAGAAATTTTCGAAGTGCCATTTCTAGAAGAAGGAAGTGAAGTTTCTTGGTCATGTAGTCTTGGAAAAAGGGTTATCTGTAGATCCAACAAAGATTGAGGCGGTGAATAATTGGAAGAGACCCGAGACAGTTACCGAGATAAAAAGTTTTCTGGGATTGGCCGGATATTATCGAAGGTTTATAAAGGATTTTTCGCGGATAGCTGCACCGATGACTAAGCTAACGCAGAAGGATATCAAGTTTGTGTGGACCAATAAGTGTGAGGAAGCATTCCAGAGCTTGAAACACTTAATGACCCATGCACCGGTGTTGGTGGTTTTGGAGAGGAATCAAGATCTAGTTGTTTATACTGATGTGTGTGGAATAGGATTGGGAGCTGTGTTGATGCAGAGGGGTAAAGTGATTGCCTATGCGTCTCAACAACTTAGACCGCATGAGATTAGGTATCTGACGCGTGACTTGGAGTTAGCTGCAGTAATATTTGCTTTAAAGGTGTGGAGGCATTACCTTTTAAGAGAGAGGTTCGAGCTATATACAGATCATAAGTCGTTGAAGTATTTATTCTCTCAAAAGGAGCTGAACATGAGACAACAAAGATGGTTGGAGTTTATTGTTGTTTATGATTTTTGAATTGAGTATACACCCGGAAAAGGAAATAAGGTGGAAAATGCACTTAGTAGGAAACATAAGAATGTAGTTTTAGCGATGATTGCTGAGTGGAAGGATTTAGAAACATTGTCAGCTTGTAAAGTGCAGTATAGATCTGAGGCTGAGTCTAGTAGAGAAGGTGCTATGTTGTCTTGTTGAGAAGTTCGACCAGTAATGATTGAGAAGATTGCTTCTAAATAGGAGGAGGATCCAGTGTTAGCTGAACGGATCAAGAAGTTAAGGGAAGGAACAGAAAGTGATGACTTAAAGGATTTCAGTCTTGACCAAAACGGGTGGTTGAGAAAGAAGGGTAGATTATGTGTTCCAAATGTGGGGGGGGGGGACATAAGGAAGGAAATTTTAGAGGAATGCCATCGTTCAAAGTTCACTATTCATCCAAGAAGAACGAAGATGTATCAAGATATGAAAAGAAGTTTCTTCTGGGAAGGCATGAAGTGGGAAGTTGGCTTGTGGGTGAAACAGTGTTTGAACTATCAGCAAGTAAAAGCCGAACATCAAAAGCCGAGTGGATTGCTTCATCCATTGGATATTCTGATGTGGAAATGAGATTCTATTTCGATGGACTTTATTGATGGGTTGCCAAGATCTAGTAGGGGAAATGAAAGCATATGGGTCATAGTGGATAGACTGACCAAGAGTGCCCATTGCATTCCAGTTAAGTCAACTAGGACGACACCTATATTGGCAAAGTTGTTCAGGAAGAATGTGGTTAGACTGCATGGAATTCCTAGTAGTATTATTAGTGATAAAGATTCCTTATTCACTAGTGAGTTTTGGAAGAGTCTACAGGAAAGTTTAGGAACCAAGCTCAAGATGAGTACCACATACCATCCGTAGACCGATGAGCAAACAGAAAGGGTTAATAAGATCTTGGAGGACTTGTTGCAAGCTTGTGTATTGGATTTTGGGGGATCATGGGAAGACCATCTACATTTAGTCAAGTTTTCGTATAACAACAGTTATCAGACTAGTATTGGGATGACACCATTTGAAGCTTTGTATGGAAGACCATTCAAATCTCCCGTTTGTTGGTTAGAGACTAGGGATAGGTTGGTTCTTGGACCGGATTTAGTAAAAGAAGCTGCAGAGAAGACTGAGTTGATTCGAGCTAGGATGAAGGAAGCTCAGTCTAGGTAGAAAAGCTATGCAGATAGAAGACGGAAAGATTTGGAATTCTCGGTTAGAGATCATGTTTTCGTCAAAGTATCGCCGATGAAAGGTGTTATCAGGTTCGAGAAGACGGGGAAGTTAGCACCAAGATTCGTAGGATTGTTTCCTATTTTAGAAAGGATCGGGAAACTCACATATAGAATAGAGTTATCGAGTAATTTGGTAGGAATCCATTATGTTTTCCATGTTTCTTATCTAAGGAAGTATGTTAGGGATCCAAACACTACTATAGCACCGACTATGTTAGAAGATTTAATAGTGGAACCAGACATGACTATAGTTAGGAAGCCTATCCAGATAGTCGTAAGAGATGAGAAGAAGTTGAGGAACAAGACAGTTAGATTAGTAAAATTCCAGTAGAGTGACGATGCTAGAGACTATACTTGGTAGAATGAAAGCAGGATTAGAGACGCTTATCCTGATTTGTTTGATGGTATGTTTTACCTTTGATTGTTTTGTTGTGTACCTTATCGTAATTTCGAGGACGAATTCTTTAAGGAGGGGAGATTGTAACACTCCATCTTTTTAGTAATATTATTTAGGATATTTAACTAGTTAAACTAAATAAAATAATGTGTTGATTAATGGATCAAGATTTGTGATTAAATTAAGGGGGTAGTCATGCCATATTAATGAATAGATAAATGAAGTAAAATGGACTTAAGTGTTAAAAAATAAGAGAGGGAAAAATAGGAAAAAGGGATTTCCTAATACTCTAAAACCATAGGGAAAATTAACACACCTTCATTTTCATTTTATCACAAACGAAAACATCAAAACCATGGTCAGCCACCATTACCAAAGGAGAAAAGGAGAAAGCTAATGTTTTCAAGACGAAAATCAAATCAACTTAATCAAGAACAAATCTCACATCTTTAATCACAAAGCTAAGGTGAATAATTACTATAATCTCATTTTCTTATGGTTTTCGTTTTTAAGGATAATCCGAAGTATTTTTTCATGTTTATGCCATGTTTTGAATGATTAAAAGTTTATATATACTTGGTTATGATTTATGCATATTTAAATTGCTTTTATGATATGTTTGATATGAAAACCCTATTAAATGACATCCAAATTCCTTGCAAATTTAAAGGTAGATCAGAAATAATATTTTAGAGGTGGGTTTCAATATTCATAATTTTTTGAATTAATGTGGATATTAATTAATTTTCTAGTAAAGAAAATGATTTATTGGGTTATAAATTATTTACGGCAAAATAAATAAGTATTTGGGTCTAAAATTTATACATGTTAGAAAACATATTGGAAAAGATTTTATGGAATTTTTCTAAGTGTTTTGATGAATATATAAAATTATTTAAGGTATGGGACTTAAATGTTTTATATGTTTAATTAAGAAGAAGGGGTATTTTGTAAAATAAAATTATAGTTTATTTTTGAAAATATTGACAGCACTTTTGAAAAAGGTATTTAGCAAACAATGGAAATTTGACAAATAATATCAGGTTAGTTAAAAAGTGTTTCTCCTTTAAGTTAGAAACAAAACAACATGTTTTTAGCATGTTCCGCCACTTTCAGCACAAGGGTTCTGACTAGGACATTTCGCTACCATGCTTTCGAAACCAATGCGCATGGTATCAAGTTCCTTGTTACATAGCATATTGGATAGAGGTGGAAGGCACGTAGTCGAACGCTGGGTTCCAAAGGGGTTGGAGTATGCCTTGTTTTAAAATGGAAGTAGCGCTTGCTTTGTTTTCGAAAGGATAGCTTCCGACTCGGTTGGCTTTCGACTGAGTCAAGTGTTTTAAAGAAAAGGTTTCGAATGGGTTGCTCTCTTTTATTTTAAGTAATGCTTTCAAAGGGGTCGAAACCCCTAGCTGCCTCCTTTTTACCTTTCGAAGTCAATGGTTTCGAAAGGTATACCTTGCTTTTAAAATTAACCACTTCTACAATGCTTTCGGAAGGTTGGTTTTGACACCATCACTTCTTTACTTAGGGATAGCTTTCGAAAGGTAGGCTTTCGACCTAAATGATTTTATAGACCCTTTTTGTTCTGTTGAAGTATAACCCAAGGGTTTCGAAGAGAATGGTTTCAACTTAAATGGTTTATAAAGGTGTCTTTCAACATGTTTTAAATTGAACCCAAGTGCCTTCGAAAGGTTTGAGTTTCTAATGGTTTGATGCTTTCGAAAGGTATTTAAGATGGTTTCGAAGGGATGGTTCCTCAAAGGGTTTCGAAGGAGATGAAATGTAATGTTTTTTGATGGTTTCGAAAGGGTTTAAGAATGGTTTCGAAAGGAAGGTTTTGTCCTTTCGGCTTAGATAAATGAAGGGTTTTACTTGGTTTTGAAAGGGGGACTTTAAATGGAATCGAAAGGGGTACTTTCAAGTGTTTAAATGTTTTCATCAACTAAGGTTTGAGTAAAGTATATATACATATAACATGGCAAGGCGATTTTGAGTAAAGCATATAGTATATGTATTTTCCTTGTGTGAGTTTGATTTAAAGGTTTTAAATCATTTCTAAAAAGGTTTTCAAGGAAAATTATGGGAAGGGATCTCTAAGTAAAGTTACTCAGATATTAAAATACCATATGAGACTGGTATATGGTCGCGTCCTATACATAAGCTATTGGCCCTAGCTATTTTAGTCCAAAATTCCAGTGTGTAGGGCTTTGTCACAGGTAAGAATAAAATAGTGATTACACACAGAAGGGAATATATTTGTATACAAATAGGTTATTAGTGAGCCCGCAAAACCATTAGGATCAGGTGACCATGGGAGATGTTAAGTTAGGGACAGGCCGTCGAGAAGAGAAGTATTTAACAGATTGTTAAGGATAGACCATCCAAAAGAGGAGTGTCTAACATATGTTAGATTATTTTGTTATTTTGTCTAGTAGGCCCGGGTCAGCTAAAGGTTAATAGTTAACCAAATGAAACTAAAGTGTTTGAACAGATAGTTCTTTTATTACCTGATATGTATGTTTATATAATGATGCTTTGCAGTATTTAACCAGTTTTGGTTGTAGGAAAAGATTTGCAAAAGATATGTTTTAAAAGAATGTTAGTGAGGGGAAACCCGTTCTTCTAAGCGATGTGGCCTCACTTAACATTAATAGCCGGGATGTATAGTATTATTCACACCAGGCTTTATGTCTAACTCGAAGTTTATGTTTTCCCCTTAAACTCTTAGGTGATCAAAATTGATTTGAGTAGGCGAGGGTTGAGGTCCTTTCAGGTTTTTAGTAGAATGATGAATAAAGTTACCAGAGTCGAGCAGGAGGCTAACAGATAGCTATTAGGAGTTGTAATTATTTGTTTTGTTATTTATTTCCGCTGTGTATGTATTAAGTCAATTATGACTATATGACGCTGATCATCCAAGGGGGCATCTTCATATTTCGCTCTTGGCATATTTTGTAATAAGTATATTTTATCATTGCTTGGGAGACGTTTGGGATTATGTAATCTGAATATGGAACATTTATTTTGAAATGTAATGGAAAAATGTTGTTTTGAAATATGTGATTTGTTTCATATATAAGTGCTTCTGATATTATAGATACCATTGACATAGCCGTATTTAGTAGCCGGAAGTTAATACTATAGATGACTACAACATCTGTGATACTTATCTTTGGGCCTCTAGATAAGGGATGTTACAGTTCATTAAGTCAACGAAGAATGATGGTGCATTAATTAATCAAACGGCATCACTAACCATTCGTATGATACATATCTGGTCCTAAATGCTGTCAAAGGAATACTATCCTCTGCCAAAGTTGATAGAACCCTGTAGCCAAATCCAATTGATAAAATACTTTGGCTCCACTCAACTAGTCGAACAAATCATCAATCCTAGGTAACATATATCAGTTCTCTATCGTCTCCTCATTCAACTTACGATAATCGATACATAACCTTAACTATCTGTCCAGCTTCCTTGCAAACACAACGGCTGCTCCCCAAGGCGAACCTCTTGGTCTAAAAACTTCTTACCTTCTAAATCCACCAACTGCACCTTTAACTTCTTCATCTCGGTAGGTGTCATTCTACTTAGCGGTCTACTCATAAGTTCGGCTCCTGGTACTAAATCTATCCGAAATTCGATAGCTCGTTTTGATGGTAGTCCTATCACGGGCTCAAAGAAATATGCGAATTCTTTAACAACAAAGACTCGATTCAACTCGTCTTCTTCGTCCATAACACCCAACAAAGCGCAAGAATCTAAATTCGGGTTTTCTACAATGTATATAATCTAATCGCTACAACTAGGGCGTCTAAGTGATATTTTCCGAATGGCGAAATATCCTAGCATCGTACTTACTTAACCAATCCATACCAAAAATAATTCTTAAACCTATGGAATCAAACACATGACAACTGTAAGTAAATATATGACCTAACAAATCAAGCTCTAAGTGGTAACATCTCATCCCAAGAGTCGCATACCCTCCTATCAGATTCGCAGCCCTTATATATGTAACTAGGTATGAGGGTTCTAGGTTAAGCTTATATACCAAATAATGAGATATAAAATAATGCAATGCACCAGTATCAAGTAGAACTCTAACTTACACACCATGGGTCAAAAGCGTACCTCCCAACACGGTTTTCTTTTTCCTCTGCTGTTGATCTTGAGGTAGCTAGTTCAAGTGAAAACACTTTGCCTTTTCCATCCTTGGCCGGTTCCTTGCATTGGTTGTTATAATGTCCAATCTGATCATAGTTGATGCATTTGATATTCTTCTTCCCAATGGCCTTCTTCCCATCTCTCGAGCGACATTCATTAGCGAAATGCCCTTTCTTATCACACTTGTAGTAGATAACTTTTGTCTTTCCTTTCTTGTCAGCTCCACTCTTTTGGGCTCTCTTCTTATGGAAAAACTTTCTCTTCTGGTTCTACTCACCTTGAGTTTCCACTACTTTGTTACCATTAAATAAAGCGAGCTTCTCCTCATTCCTTAAAGCCATCTCAACAACTACATCGCACAGATCCCTAATATGTGGTAAAGTTGCTTTAGCAAACGCGGGTCTCAATCTGCGGATTAACTTCTTATTCCTTTTGATAACCATATCAATCGCAACATATCCTTATCTTGATAATTCCTCAAATCTGGTAGCATAATCATGCACTGTCATGTCTCCCTGCACCAACTCAGCAAACTTCCTGAGCAGAGTTGACTTGGCAATCTCCGACATGAATCTTTCCTCAAACCTCCTTCTGAATTCTATGCAAGTCATAGCCTCTTCAGCTACTACCATAGTAACACTATTCCACCAGTACAGTGCTGCTCCTTGCAATTGTTTAGATGCCAATCTCTTGTTCTGCTCATTGTTGAGTCCTAAATCAGCAAAAATCCTTTCGCAATGAAGCAACCAATTTTCCACTTCAATTACGTCCTCAATCCCGATAAATGATTTACTTCCAAGCCTAGCATAGTCTCTACTCAATATTGCATAGTCATTGACCACCGCATCTTCCCGAATTCCTTCTCAAACATTTTATCCAACTAATCCCACAGCAGTTCCAACTAGAATCATGTTGACAAAGAACTGATACATAGCTCCCATATCAACTTGCGGCGCTCCAGCACCCACATTAGCAGCTTGTACCTGACCTAGATTCCTTCTAATATTTAGTCTGGCATTTTCATTAGTTGTGGTGCTTTCTCCACCAAGGTTAACTCTTCCATTACTAGCATCCATATATTACTTAATTTAAATCTGCATTCGAGTTTTTGTAAGATACAAAAGAATAACCTAAGAGAGATGGAAGAATAGAGATAAAGCGTCTACTTATATATAGCAAATACAAGTACGTTACTATAATGTTATCCCATACCCCAATTTTTTCTCTAATTCCTTAGGATTATGTTTTCAAAAATAATTTTAAGTTTAAAATTTCTTTTAAATTTTCATAAACCTATGCTCTAATACCATGTCATAACATCCCCTATCTCATGACCCAAAGCTAAGTGCTACAGATGCTGCAGTCATCTATAGTATTTAACTTTCGGCGACAAAATACGGTAGTGTTAATGGTATTCATAATATCAAAAGCACATGAATATGAAATAAAATCAACATAGATTCCAAAACAGCTTTTCTGATTGCATTTCAAATCAATATTTCATATTCAATTACATAATCCCAAAATGATTCCCATGTTTTGATCAAATATAATTATTACAAATCATGCCAAGAGCGACATATGAAGATGCCCCCGTGGATGATCAGAGTACTAGATAGATAGACATATCAGTCATAAATACATCACAACAAAAATAATACTAAATAACTCCTACATAGCTAGTTTTGTCTCCTGCACATCTTCGGAAGTTTATTCGTCCAACCTAATAAACCTAAAAAGTCCTTAACCCTCGATCTACTCAAATTAAATTTTGAGCACTCAAGAGTTTAAGGGTAAAACATAAACTTCATGTCAGACATAAAGCCTGGTGTGAATAATTCTATTACATCTCCATTTACTGATATTAAGTGAGACACACCACTTAACGGAACGGGTTTTCCCTCACTAATATCTTTTTAAAAGCATATCTTATGCAAATCAAAATCCTTCAATTAAACTGATTATAACAACAATAACAATACATATATGCATATAAATCAGGTAATCAATGGACTATCTGTCTGAACATTATAGTTTTATCTGGCTGACTATTAACCACTAGCTGACTCGAGCCTACCAGACAAAGTAAATATTCTAACTTTTGTTAGACACAATACTGGACGGTCTATCCTTAACTTATTTCTCCTAGGGTCATGCTAATGGTTTTGCGAGCTCACCAATAACTTATCTTTACCTTGTATATCTCTTTCTGTATGTAACATTATTCTAGTCTTACCTGTGACAAAGCCCTACACATTGGAATTTTGGACTTATATTAGCTAGGGACTACTAGCTAAAGTATAGAGCACGACTCTACACCAGTTCCATCTGGTCTTCTAATATCTGAGTCATAAACTTAGGGTTAACCACCCTATTCAATTTTCCTTGAAAACATTTCTTTCAAATTGATTTAACCCTTTTTAAATCATGATTAAACAAGGAAAAATATACTCTTTGCTTCACTCATAATACCTATGCCATGATATATGCTTTACACAGATCAATGTTGATGAAAATCTAAATCATCAGGGTTAGCTATCCCTTCGAAACAAGTTAAATACTTTAACCTTGAAAACTTTACGCTGAAAGGCCAAACCGTCCTTTCGAATGTATTGGAAATAAACCAATCGAAATCGTTACTTAAAATCATAGACATCCTCTTTAGAAGCCATTAAACATATCTTTTGAAACATTTGGAAACATTCCTTTCAAAACACTTAAAACATACTTTTCGAAACACTTAAAACATACCTTTTGAAGGCATTGGGTTCAAGTAAGAAGTTATGGAAACTTAGCTTTGAAACCAATTAAAATATTACTTTCGAAACCATAGTTTGAAAACAAAACAAACTACAAAGTATAAAAGGGGTATACATTCGAAAGCTACCCTTTCGAAAACATTGGAGAAGGCGACTTCCATGGTATGCGGAAGGTACGTAAGCAAAAGCCTCCCTTTCGCATACATTGTTTTGAGGTTACAAAAAGCCGCCTTTAACTAAGGTAGAAGAATTGGTGTAGCAGCTAGGGTATCGAAGGAGTTCAAAAGCAGCAATCCTTTCGAAAGCATACTTTTAGAACAAGGACGGGTCAATGGGTTCGGAAGCAAATAAAAGCGACTTCAACTCTTTCGTAAGCATACTTTCGACACCATCCTTTCCTTCCACCTTTCTTTAATACACTACATACCAAATGCCTGATACCATGTGCATTGGTATTGAATGGGTGCGAAAGGTTTCCAAGCGGGAGTATGCTGACGGAAGCAAGCATGGTAAGTGGCGAAGCTGTAATTTAATATAAAACTATTTTTATACCTTTTAAAGTAATTCCTTTTCGCCTAACTTATATAATTTTCCAAAATATGATTGTTTGCCAATACTTTACCAAAATTCTTTTCTAATGAGTAGTCGAATAGCATTGAACAACTGAAAACATTTTAGCAAATAACCCATTCTTCTTATTAAAAAAATTAAAACATTTAAGCCCTTCAACATAAATAATTTATTAACCATAATTAAGCACTTAGGAAAATCCCCAAAAATCAAATTAAATCAAATTAACCATTCTCTTCCCCATATCTAAACTTTTGGGCCGAAAACATATTTTAACCATTTAACATATTTAAAACTGAATTAATCATTTTCTAAAATAATAAAATTTGGAAAATTATAAAACTTGAAACCCACTACTAAAATAATGAATGTCGTATCATATCTAAATCTCAAGTTGATTGGATGTCATATGATAAGTTTTCTAATCTAAACATATCATAAAATTCTTATTAAATCTCTATAAATCATTAACATAAAGCATATAGTCATTAATTACTATAACATAGCATATACTTGCGAAAGAAAACAGGTTTACCTTTAAACCGAAATCATTCATCAAAAATAGAGATGTAAACTAATTAATCACCTTTGCTTTGTGTTAAGAAGGTTGAGATTTGCCCTTAGATTGATTTCTTCAAGCTTTCTACTTGAATCCTAGCTTTTCTTCTCCTTAAATCCTCTTAATGGGGACCGCCCAAGTTCTTTAGTGTTTTTTTGTAAAGTTAAAATGAATGAGGAATGAAGAATTGAAGGGTTTAGGGTATAGGAATAAAGTCTATTCCCATTTTACCCTCATCATATTCCTCCTTCTTAATTATGTTTAGTTTCCCTTTTATTAACACATTCATTAAGGCACGACTCCTTCTTAATTTATAAATCTCAATCCCTTAACTTTCTACATTATTTTATTTAATTTACCCAATTAAATATTCTAAATAATGTTAGCTAAAATCGGGGTCATTACATTCTTTCAGAAATAAATAGATAATACATAAGGGTGGAGATCATCTTCTATCCAAATGGATTTCCTTATCACTTGTCCTGGAAGAGCAAGACGAGTTTATACAGTATATCATCACCAAAGACAACTGTACCATATGACCCTTGTGTTTCTTCTTGTTCTTACTTAAATTATTTTGGCGAATTTTGATAGTTAACTATCTAGTTCTAAAAATGATTGTTTATGGAAATCAAGTTTTTTATACTTAACATGTTTCCAACCTTTTCGTCTTACTCTATCCCTCGTTCAAGAGTGAAGCCGATAGGATATAGCATTATTGCTTCTAAACCCTACCCGAACATCCTTCTTAATTCTCACAAATAGAACAAGCCTACGTTGTCGGCTTTTAAAGTTAAGCATAGTTAATTACGTTCCATAAACAAGTAAACACACAAAGCACGATTAAGTTATACAAAGCACGATTAAGCCAGAGAAGGAACTCTTAATCCCTTTTTATTTAATTAATCCTTTTATTAGTTAAAACTCCTTTGTAAATACTTATATTATATATTTAAAGTACCTTTGTATACTACTATTCCACTATTTATTTGTACTCTTTACTATTCACTTCTACTCTTATCAATACATAGAAATGTATCCATATTCTTATTCCAAATGGTGTAAGAATATTCACAAATCTTAAATAAGATTTCACATTTCCAAAAGTAAAATTAAATAAGTTAAAAACAAATATCATTAAAACAACATCACTATAAACCCAAAACTATTTCACTTATAATTATCTTTAAAGCATTCCTTTAACGATCTAATTATATTACTATGTATAATAAAAAGTTAAAGACAAATGTTGTTAACACATTGTCACAACAAACTCAAAACCATTTCATACTTTTCATTATCATTAAAACATTTAATTAAAGGCCTAATTATATCTACACTTATTAAATAAGGTTATAAACTTTTTAATTAACTTTACTAAAACGTTTATATAAGCGTTAAATCCAAAACTGCCTTTATACTTTTTTTAAAAGACTTACTTACTTTTCCAAACTTATATATTTAAATAAACCCTTTAAAAATGATATATGTTTTTATAAAGTTAGGATATTTAATAAAATTCTAAAAATAATAATTAAAAGACACTATATTACAAAAGCTTTTTAATACTTTAATATAATAATTAACCAATTTCCTAAAAAACTATATATACTTAAAAATAATTAAAATACTTATAATATGGTTTAAAAACATTCATTTAAAACATTACTTAAAATACTTATTTTTAAATTACTCAAAACTTCAAAAACACATGTTTTCCTTTTTATAAAATTAAGTCTCTTACTTTAATAATTCATAATTAATTACCAAAAATATATAAAAACTCCAAACCACT
This sequence comes from Allium fistulosum, assembly GCA_030737815.1. Taxonomy (NCBI): domain Eukaryota; kingdom Viridiplantae; phylum Streptophyta; class Magnoliopsida; order Asparagales; family Amaryllidaceae; genus Allium; species Allium fistulosum. The sequence goes on along the minus strand of CM060904.1, from coordinate 280,610,369 downwards.
TTTAAAATAATATAATATAAGTTAGAAAACATCCTTCAAAAGGTTGAAGTGAAATAAATTTAAAGTCGTTTCAAAGCATTTAAACTCTCAAACAGAAAACACAGTATTTCCAAAATGTTGTAAAAAGTTGTTTAGAGCTACTACGACCTTCTAAAAGTGCTACGGATGACTGTTGTGAATGGCTATGAACTGGGCCAGTTTTATAGGCATGAAAGTTTTACCACTTTATAATGTGATAACAAACTCTTTAGCACCCATGCTTTTTACAGTAACTAGTATACACATAATACATAACAAATATGACAAGAAATCCCTAAGGATCTCTATAAAATTTTTATAGAAAATGTCGAACATAAGGCATTTCCAAAGTTCGTTTATAGCGACTATCACTATAAAACCATAACCAAATAAAGTTCGATTCTAATCGAAATCCATCCGAACCTTATGTTCTTTGTTTTAAAATAACGTAACAAGTCCTAGAAAGTTATACAAGTCCATATACATCAATTACATATGCCATTTGCTTTCCAAAGCAAGAATCACAATCAAATATCACAGTATAAAGTCAAGCAACATTCATATATATATATATATATCAAACAACAATATAAATAAGTCATATTCATTTAAGTGGTGAGTTAGCTCATCCAAAACCAAGCAAACAACCGAACACAAGCTTCCACTAAGCATCCATCTCCTACATCAGGCAAATGACCACATAAATCCAACCATACTCCTTAATTGCTCTCGGCCATAGGAATAAATTGCCTATATTGCTCATGACCAAGCAATGATGTGGGGTGTGTGCTCCAAATCATTCAAGTTTGAGATGATAAAGGTATTGCTATGTTGTTTTAGGCCATGTACTAGAGTTTGGTGAACTTTGGAGTTGTTTTGAATTATTTTGTTCTTATGAAATTATGAAGAGAATAAGAAATGAAGTATTTGATTTCATTTTGCAAAAATGTGAAAATGTTTCTATGTTGTGTGCACACACTTATATAGGAATTCAAGGTAAGCTCACCCTCTCCCCATGGCCTCCTTCAGCCAGCCTAGAAGGCTCACCCCCATGTGCCTCCATGATGACAACTTTACACCTCAAAAGCAAAAGTAAAATATCTTCTCTACTCTATCCAATTACCAAACTACCCCTCCCTCCCAAAATATCTTGTATGACCTTATGCATGACATCATTAAACAAAATTTAAGCCCTAAACGACAAATTATTTTTATTTTCTAATTAATTAAATTTAGGTATTGCCAAAAAGTTTGAACAACTTTTATCGAGAAAACAGCCGTTTATCGATAAAACGATTATCAGTCACATTATCGATATTTCTTCAAAGTATTTATTTTTTTAAACATTTTTCCAAAACAAGTTTACCATCATTAGATATAAATAAAAATGGTGTAAACATGGTTATTAAATCAACATAACCACATTAAATTCAAGATTCAAATATTTAAATAATTTAGATACTTAAATACGAAGTATTTGAAATTTCGGGTCGTTACATTCTTCCCCACTTAAAACATTCAATCATTGAAATTTCAATACAACTAACACACAAATGAAACGAGAAAAACAATATCTAACAATATTCAAAATCACTAGCAAACTAAGCTTAGGGTTTGCTCAGGTTCAAAGATCCTCTTATTGCATAAGGACGATAAACAATCTACTGAGTGTACCTTACGTTTAACAGCCTTAGGTTATTACTTAGACAATTATTCATGCTACCTCATTACAAATTGAAGAGTCATTGCCCAAACTCTTCATAATCCAACATAACATAGTATGCATATACTTAATCCCATATGATGTACATGGATTATCCGTACGTAATATAATCTAATCACATGCTCGATCGCATAAATTTCACTTCCCAACTAGTCCAGATCACTTGACCTCGCTAGTGTAGTCTCTGATCAGGTTCCTTGATTAAAAACTTCTGTTTTCCTTACATAGCCATATACAATGCAAGAAAACCTTGGGAACATATTAAGAATCCATATCAAGTGTTCGTCATCAAGAAAAGAGTGAAAAATCCTTGCTTGGACCGGTGCAAATCACCTCAAAACCATGTACTGGAATACTGGATCAAGAACAGTCATTCGAATAAGTTGACTTATGTACAACTTACATATTAATCCTATTTGTTTCTTAACTATACTGGTTTCCTTTTTATTCACATTCATTTACCCAAATAATATATCATTCACTTCTAAAATCGTTTATGACGCATTTCCTAAAACATAGCTTAAGTTATAAACATTTTATAAAGATATAACTTTATTTATAAAACATTTCATAAAAGCTAATCTCACTTTATTACTACTATAATACCCCACTACATAGTAAAAGTATATACAAAATATCAAATTCACTTTACTTACTAAAATTCTTACGAAGGGCCAAAACTATTCTGGGTATTATAACTGAGTCAACCTTTCGACTTCTTCGTCGAGTTAGGTAAGTCGGTAGAAAGAGCAGGACACTGATATCCATACTCAAGACTAGAGTCTACTTACTTTAGACAAACCCTAAGGTAAAGACATTTATTAGTTGGCCTAGTAACATCGAACGATTACTTCACAAGAATGTTCAAACCAATTTAAAACTTGTTTCAATTGTACTATCTTCTCAAATTAAGAGTTACAAAAACTCAACTTTTATATTCTCAAAACACAAATTTTTTGGAGTTCTATGATGACTCAGAAGTTTCAGGCTGTCCAAAGTTGTCGAACAATCTATTCATTCTAACAAATGAAAACTACCCAACAACATATCATAACATGATGCACATCCATACTATCCTAAGGTATAGTATACATGCATCCATAAATTAACCTATCAAAGTTACCCTTATTTATTAGACACACTTTATTATAAAGAAAATAGAAAAAGGTCTCTAAATCATTTGGGTTGTGCCCCTGCCACTTGGGTACCCTACATAGCATACATACAAATCTTTTCTATGTAGAAAGCTTATTTAAAATTCTTATTAAACCACTTTATATTTTATCAAATTTCTTTAAGAAGAACTTCAGAACTAAACTCTGGGTTTATTTCAATTCATTTCAAATAATAATATGTATATATATCTTTTGTATATCAAATCATAGTTTTGGGATTAAATCTAAATCTATTTTACCAAAAACCAACTCTGTAGCAAACTATAATTGTAGCATCCCGCACTTTAAAACCCAAAAATGAACGTCGTTGATGATTCAGTCATCGCCAGAATTATTTTCAAGCAACAAAAGTGATTTCAGTACATTCAAGTCATACCTTTGGGACTTAACCCAAAATCATTTTCAAAGCTGTATCAAACACTTCGTATAATAGTGCTAAGTATCATGATCTCAATTTCATAAAAAAATTCCCATACTTACTTTTATATAATACTATTATTATATTCTTCTAAATCTTAGAAAACAAGTTTCAAAAACACTGAGATTTATGTTGTCAAATTCTCAGTTTAAATCCTTTTTGTTTATATACCATACTTATATAAAATCACTTTCTTACATAAAATCTATTTACAAATGTTTATTTAATAATATATTTAGCACCCAATCTTTTTATAGTAATTTGTATACAAATATCAAATATGGTGAGAAACCCCTAAGGATCTCTATACAAATTTTTATAGAAAAATGCCGAACACAAAGCATTTCCAAAGTGTGTATATATCGACTATCACTATAAAACCATAATAAAATCGAGTCTGATTCCAATCTAAGTCCAACCAAACCCTATGTGCTTTGTTTCAAGGCTATGCAACAGGTCCTAAAAAGTCATAGGTCTATATACATCAATTACATATGCCATTTTCTTTTCAAAGCAAGAATCACAATCGAACATCACACTATAAAATAAAACAACATTTACATAGTTCAAACAATAATGTAAACATTTCATATTCATTTAAGTGGTGAGTTAGCTCACCTAACACCAAGCAAACAACCAAGCACAGGCTTCCACTAAGCATCTTCCTACCTCAGCTAAACAGCTACCAAAAAAACCATCCTCCTTGCTTGCTCTCGGCCATAGGCACAAATGGCTTATATTGCTCACGGTCATGCAATGATGTATGGTGTATGCTCCAAATCTTCCAATTTTGAGTTTATGATAGGTGTTGCTATGTTATATTAGGCCATGTACTAGAGTTTGGTGAAGTTTGGAGTTGGTTTGAATTATTTGTTCGTAGGAAATTATGAAGGGAATAAGAAATGAAGTGTTTGATTTTATTTTGCAAAAATGTGAAAATATTTCTATGTTGTGTCACACACTTGTATAGGCATTCAACGTAAGCTCACCCTCTCCCCTTACTCTCCTTTTGTCCGCCTAGAAGGCACACACACCATGTGCCTCCACGATGACAACTTTACTCCTTAAAAGAAAAGGTAAAATATCTTCTCTACTTTATCCAATTACCAAACTACCCTTCCCTCCTAAAATATCTTAGATGTCCTCATGAATGACATCATTAAACACTATTTGGAGCCTACTCCATAAAATATTTTTAGTTTCTAATTATTTACATTTAGACATTGCTAGAAGGTTTGAACGACTTTTATCGAGAAAACAACCGTTTACTAATAAAACGATTTTCGGTCACATTATCGATGTTTCTTCAAAGTATTTATTTTTCTAAACATTTTTCGAAAGCATATTTACCATCATAAGTTGTAAATAAAAAAGGGGTTAACAAGGTTATTAAATTAATTTAATCACATTAAATCTAGGATTCAAATATTTAAATAATTTAGATATTCAAATACGAAGTGTTCGAACTTCCTGGTCATTACATTCTCCCCCACTTAAAACATTTCATCTTCAAAATTCCAATACAACTAACACATAAAAGAAGCAAGCACAATCAATACCTAACAATATTTAAAATCACTAGCAAACAAAGCTCATGGTATGCTCAGATTTAAAGACCCTCACATCGCACAAGGATGATAAACAATCTACTAAGCATACCTTACACTTAATGGCCTTAGGTTATTACTTAGATGATTGTTCAAGCTACCTCATCATGGAGTCATTCCATAAACCCTTAGTAAGCCAACATAACATAGTATGCATATACTTAAGCCCGTACGATGTACATGGATTATCCATATGCAATATATAATCTGATCACATGATTGGTCACATATTTCACTTCCCGACTAGTATAGATCACTTGATCTCTCTAGTGCAGTCTCTGATTAGGTTCCTTGATTAAAAACTTCTATTTTCCTTACATAGCCATTTATTATACTAGAAAACCTCGGGATCATATCAAGAATCAGTACCAAGTGTTCGCCATCAAGAATCGAGTGAAAAATCCTTTGCTCGGACCTGTACAAATCACCTCAAAACCATGTTCTCGAATATTGGATCAAGAACAGTCATGCGAATAAGATGATCTACGTACAACTTATGTACTTATCCTATTGGTTTCTTAACTATACTAATTTTGCTTTTAAATCATATCCATTTACAGAAATAGTTTATCGTTCACTACTAAAATCTTTTATGAAGCATTTCCTAAAACATAACTTATGTTTATAAACATTTTATAAAGACAAAATTTTATTTATAAAACATTTCATAAAAACTTATCTCATTTTATTACTCGTACAATATCTAACTATATCCTAAGTGTATATACAAAACATCAAATTTGCTTTGCTTTCTGAAGTTCCGACGAAGGCCCAAAGTAATTTTGGGTCTTATAACTAATTCAACCTTTCGACTTCTTTAACCATTGAGTTAGGCAAGTAGCTATAAAGAGTAGGACACTAGTATCCAAACTGAAGACAAGAGTCTACTTACCTTAGACAACCTAAGGTAAAGACGTTTATTAGATGGCCGAATAACATCGAATGATTACTTCACAAGAATGTTTAAACCAATTTAAAACTTGTATAAATTCTACTATCTTTTCAATTTAAGAGTTACAAAAACTCAACTTTTATATTCTTCAAACACTTAGTTACAAGTTCTGTAATGACTCAAAAGTTTCAGGCTATCCAAAGTTGTCGAAAAATCTGTTTCATTCTAACAAACGAAAACTACCAAACAACATACCATAACATGTTGCACATATCAAACTATCCTAAGGTATAGGATACATGCGTCCATAAATTAACCTATCAAAGTTACCCTTATTTATTAGACACGCTTTATTATAAAGAAAACATAAAAAGGTTTCTAAATCATTTGGGTTGTGCCCTTGCCACTTAGGTACCCTACATAGCGTACATACAAATCTTTCCCATATAGAAAGCTATTTCAAATTTTTATTAAACTATTCTATATTTTATCTCAAATTTCTTTAAGGAAAACTTTAGAACTAAACTCTAGGTTTTATTTCAATTCATTTGAAATAATAATATGTACATATATCTTTTGTATATCAAATCATAGTTTCAGGATTAAATCAAAATTTTTTTTATGAAAAACCTACTCATTAGCAAACTATTTTTGTAGCATCCCACATTTTGAAACCCGAAAATGAATGTCGATGATGCTGCAGTCATCTCCAGAATTATTTTCAAGCAACATAAGTGAGTTTAGTACATTCAAATCATACCTTTGGAACTTAACACAAAATCATTTTCAAAGCTGTATCAAATACTTCATATAATAGTACTAAGTATCATGATCTCATTACATAAACTAATTTTGCCAAACATATACTTTCATATAATACTACTATTATTTTCTTCAAAATCTTAGAAAACCAATTTCAAAAATACTGGGATTTAAGTTCTCAAATTCTAAATTTAAATCCTTTTTGTTTATAAACCATATTTTATAAACCATACTTATATAAAGTCACTTTCTAACATAAAATCTTTTCAAAAATGTTTATTTACAAAATATCTTGTCTTTCCTTTAGATTATAATAAACATCGTTTACTAAACTTAATTTTAAACTCAATATTATCACCGAACGCCTTATAGTCAAACCGTGAAACTTAATTCACAAGTTGTTCGTTTCAATGTACCGCAATTACTGTCTACCCAACCCATGCAATGAAAAGGTAAAACTACTCATAAACTAGTCGAGCGCAATCAACTATCAACAAACATAGTCAATGCTCATAGACTAGCCGAGCATGACTAAGCTAATCAACAAGGGATAATAGATAAACATCATTAATCCCTACACAAATTAGACTACACTACTAACTTACTTATAGATAAAACTAATATATAACAAATACATTTACATTCTCATATATATATATATATATATATATATATATATATAATACACTCAACTCTTGGTAGGGCATTCCATTACCCTATCTCTCAATGAGTCATACCCAAATAAAGCCAAGGCTCTTGCTTAACCTTTGTCTCACCGGTTATAACGGTCCACCTCCTCTAACCCCAAATGACGATACTAATACATCCACGGTATTCATATGCCAAGCACTCAAGCGCCGAAAAGACAAATTGTTAGGGTAAAATAAAAGAAAAAGAAATAGAACAAGGAAGAAGAGAACATAACATCAGAATCTAAAAATGGAAAGATAACATATAATATCAAAAGACGGTACAAATTGTCACTCTAAGTTACACAGCATTTCAGAGTTACAATCATAAGTGCTATCATCAGCATAGACAGTTATAACAACCCGCCTCACATATGGTGATATATACAATATCGTAATGCAAAAAAATAAGAATACTACGGTAGGTGAAAGCCTATAGCTCGTCTCCTCGAGCTTCAATGAATATCAACGAAAACCTTTATTTTCCGAACTACTCGAAAGAGCACCCATGGAAACAATGAAAATTTATATCATGAGTCAAACATAAGTATGGTGTGAGAAACTTAAGAAATATGTATCCAATTTATAACAGTATCTTTTGAGATAATACAGATCACCGTACAATTTTCCCTTCAAAAGAAACCAAACCTTATAATGAGTACATAAGATGATATAATAGATGATGTCTCGGGTGTAAATATAAAATTAGAAAATAGCAGCGCTACGTGTACACCACAACCATATTAGGTATACAATTAATATCGTTAAGGCACGTTCGTATATGTGTAAGGATTTATATGGAAGTCTCCTCAGATCAAGCCGAATTCGACCTCCTACACAAGGATTAGAGATATCCTTTCGACCGTCGTGTATCTTAGGATAAAATAAGCCATAGGGAAGCCATAACCGGTCCATGCCCGATCACATAGCTCCAAGTATCATTGTTCTCGCATGCATATTCGAAAGCATCAATAGATATAGAACGATATACCATTGGGTTTGCTAAAACCTTTGGCTATGCCCTTTACTCTGGTTTTTGTCATTACCGATGGTAAAGTCACGTTCAGCATCTCATCACATAAGTGTTCATCACTCGAATAGATCTTGAATCTCTCTTGATTCTAGCATCTTGAACAGACCATGAAACCCCAAATGGATTCCAATATCTAGAATAGATTACGAATCTCTAAATGTATTAGAGCATTTGGAATTGATCTTGAATATCGCAAAGATTCAAGCATAGGTCCTCTGAACGAATGCTAACATTGTCCTCTCTCTTGGGATTACCCTCCAGATAGATGGTCACATACTATAGCATCATTCAAAATGTTAACGTTGACCTCTCCCTTGGACTTAACCTTAGGATAGACAGTGCACCTCTATAACATTTCGGTTCACAACTGCTTTTAGAACATAGATCACGTATATGGTAGGTTAGAGAACTATTTCTTCTAAACCCTACTCGAACATCCTTCATAAATATCATAGAAATAACAAGCCAACTTCATCGTCTTTTAGTATTAATTATAATTATTTACTTTACATAAAAAAGTAAACACACAAAGCATGATTAAGCCACATAAAGTTTGATTAAGTCGCACAAAGCACGATTAAGCCACATAAGCGACTCTTAATCCCTTTTTATTTAATTAATCCTTTTATTAATTAAAAATACTTTGTAAATACTTGTATATATATTAAAAATATCTTTACAAAAGATATATACATGTATACTACTATTCCACTATTCATTTCTACTAATTACTATTTATTTCTACTCTTTTTAATACATAGAAATGCATCCATATTCTTATCCCAAATGGTATAAGAAGCTTAAAAAATATTTCACATTCCAAAAGTATAATTAAACGATTTAAAATACAATTGTCATTAAAACATCAGTACTATTAATCCAAAACTGTTTCACGTATAATTATCTTTAAAGCCTTCTTTTAAAGATCTAAATATATTACTAAGTATAATCAAAAAAGGTTAAAGACAAATGTTGTTAACCCATTATCGCAACAAACCCAAAACCATTTCATACTTTTAATTATCTTTAAAAACATTAAATTAAATATCTAAGTATATCTATGCTTATTAAATGAGGTAATATACTTTTAAATTAACTTTACAAAACCATTTATTATAACATAAGTATTATAATCCCAAACTGACTTTTATTCTTTTGTAAAAAACTTACTTACTTTTCCAAACTTATATGTTTACTAAAAACCTTTAAAACTAATACACATTTATAATAATTTATTTATAAAGCTATGATATTTAATAAAATTCTAAAACAATTTCAAAGGCATTATATTACAAAATCTTCTTAATACATTAATAAAATAATTAACTAATTCTACAAAAAAACTATATATACTTGAAAATAATATAAAATACTTATAATAGAGTTTAAAAACATCCATTTAAAATAGGGACAGTTTAGCTAAGGTCCCTATTATGTTTCAAGATACAGAAAACATTCTTGCTAGAAGAAGTATATAAATTAGGTCCCTCTTTTTCAAAATCATCATAAAACATCAAAAAACAATAGAAAAAACTTCTAAATTTCAAAACTTATTTCAGTTTATATTTATCTTCATATTTGTGTCATAAAAATAAAAAATAAAGTGGATGGAAAATGAAAATACAAAAACAGTAAGCTCCAGAAAAACTTGCAGAAATGTATGTAACTATTCAAAATTTTGCTGGTATACAAGCAATTATTATCAATAATTGCACAATTTTATGCAATTATTTGATGTATATTTCCAAATTTCAAAATTTATTTTAAATTATATTCAACATCATATTTATTGCACAAGAAGAAAGAAAAATTTGATGGAAAATGAAAACAAAACAAACCACTTCCAGTGGAAAATTGTAGATATATGTGAAATTTTATAGAATAATTACACAAACGTTTCTACATTTTTTGATGTCTGCAAATATTGGCATATTGAGTGAATATTTGTAGATATATCTGTAATTATTAAGTGAACACTTGCTTATATGTCTGCAATATTTTTCAATAAGTGCAGACAGTTTTGCATTTGTTCTGTGTTTTTATCCAATAGCCTAGTTTTAATATTTACAATTTTATGAATTTTTTTAAAGGCAGTGGAACAAAAAAAATATGAAAAAAATTCGTTACAGTAAAATAATTATAGGAATCCGATTTACATATGCGATTTGCACAGGGATGCCGTTTGAATTAAGTTTGATTTCAGGGATGTGTGCCTAATATTCACTTTAAAATATTACTCAAAATACTTATTTTATAAATTATTTAAAACTTAAAAAACATATTTTTCGTTTTACAAAAGTAAGCCTCTTACTTTAATAATTCATAATTAATTATTAGGTAAATATAAAAATTCCAAAACACTTTTAAAATACTTTAACATAAGTTAAAAAACATTCCTAAAAGATTGAAGTGAAATACTTAAATTTAATATCATTTTAGAGCAATTTAAACTCTGAAAAAGAAAACAGCATTTCCAGAATGTAAAAATGGTTCAAAGCTACTGCAGCATTTTAAAAGTTCTACGGATGACTGTTCTGAATGGCTATGAACTGGGCCAGTTTTATAAGCATAAAAGTTTACCACTTTTTGATATTATAACAAACTCTTTAGTATCCAATATTTTTATAGTAAGTAGTATTCCCATAATACATCACAAATATAGTGAAAAACCCCTAAGGATCTATATATAAATTTCTATAGAAAATGCCGAACACAAGGCATTTCCAAAGTGTGTTTATAGAGACTATCACTATAAAACCATAACCATCAAGTCTGATTCCAATCCAAGTTCAACCAAACCCTATGTTCTTTACTTCAAGGTTATGCAACAAGTCCTACAAAGGTATACAAGTCCATATACATCAATTACATATGCCATTTGCTTTCCAAAGCAAGAATCACAATCAAACATCACACTATAAAGTCAAGCAACATTCATATAGTTCAAACAATAATATTGCTAACCTGGTTTTTAGCAAAGCAAATTTCAATTAGACTCAGAAGATTCAAACAAGGACAAAACGACTTCAAATATATAAGGCGCACCTAAATGAACTAAGGAAATAGCTCAGGAAAATTCCAACCTAAAATATTCTAATTCCATAACTCGGTACCGAGTTATCACTATAGGTTGTATTGAGTTATCACCAAAGTAGCTTTAACTAGACTTAGAAGATTGAAACGGAACAACTTGAAAATTAGCAAGCATACTTAGAAGAGCTAGAGAAGAAACTTGGGAAAATTTCATCGAAAATGGAGCTAATTTCTTAACTCAGTATCCAATTAAGATAGGTCGGGTCGGTATCAAGTTAAGATAGGTCAGGTCAGTACTAAGATAAGATAGGTTAGGTTGATTACAAGTTAAGATTTTTTGTACCAAAATTAGGCACAACACTCTTCGGACGTATTTGAAGATATTAGAATGAAGAATTTAAATGTAAAAAGAGGCTAATCTAACAAGCACGCCAATTGACGCAAACAGAAATAGAAATAGACAGAGATTTATAGTGGTTCGGGTTGTAGCCTACGTCCACTTTGAATGATTTGATGTTTATTGATTGTTGCTAACTAATTACAATAGTGAATAACTCCAACACTCAAGTTACAATGAAGATCCGATAGAGTAATGGCGTAATAGAGTCCAAAAGTCCTTTTTTTGTTGGCATTGGAGCGCTATTTATAGGTGTAGGTATGAAATATCTGCCCCTGAACTTGGAATACTCCTTCTCACACGTGAGTGGGCCAACCAGATTGATCGGTGGCGTTTGGGATCGATTGGGTTCGATCCCCACCTTGTTCGTATCGATCAAAAATGATGTCCATTTGGGCTGACATCGATCAGAGACATTCTTAAGGTGGTAAGCAAGCTCCTGTGAAAGTTTGGTAGCGTTTCGACTTGTAGATTTCGAGTTATGATCGATCCAAGATTGAATTTGCAATTGGCTGATGTGTGCATATCGATACTTTCGTATCGATCGTCCTCCATATCGATGTCCTTTTCGTATCGATCAGTTCTATGGTGATGACGTGGAGCGATGACTTAGAGGAGATCCACTTTTTATGCCACATGACCGTTTCCTTCACTTGACCATGCCTTCTTCGTATCGATCTCGGGGACTACTCTTTGTATCGATGATTGGAGGATCTCTTTGTATCGATCGTTTGGTAGTAAGTTTTGTATCGACCATTGGGCGATCGATACGAAATGTGTGGGTAGAGGGATCGATATAAAGAGTGTTGAGGGACTAGAAAGTGAACTTTGATCAATGCCTGTATTTGATTGATACGAATGAAGTGGATGCGAAGGAGATGGTTGCCAACTTGATGGATACAAACACGATGGACACGAAGTAAGCATCTTTCACGTGAAACTTGATCGATCCACAATTTGAGTATACGAACTCCGATGGACCTAAAATTTGGAATGTTGGCTTTCATAGCTTTTCCTGTCATACTTTGTTAATTGTAGCTCGATCCGGACTCGGACCAAATTTGCCAGTATCCATAGTAGACCTGTGTATAACTGATCTTCGAGTCGAGTTGTCATTGGTTTCCAGCCGAGTCCTTGGTATCACGACCTTGCCAAAAGGCAGGATAACATTTGCCCCCCATAGTACGTCTTGTGTGAACGTGACGTGCTTTGAAAAGCTACATTCTTTATTCCAAAAAAGCTCTATCTGGTTCGTTGAATAGTCATTGCATTTTCATCAAGAGATGTAACCTTTGATTGATTTCCAGTATAAATGTTGAACTGTTGACTGCCAATGATCAAGCAGTGTTTTGTTGTAACTCAAGGTCGAGTGTTAGCAATTTGTTATTCACTATTTTGATTGTCATCAGGTGAGCATTCAATTCCTGTAAATTTTGAAAATTGAATGTTAGTTCGTCATACATGCACGTATGTTAACTTGACTCCTGTTCACGTTTGCACGTTCACTGGTCATTGTCAAGTCCTTTAGTTTTTGTTTGGATCGAGTTCCGTATCGATCCTCTCCTGGATTGATGTGAAATTTGAGTTGTTAAAATGTTTGATGGTTGTTTTAAGGCATCCCTTCTTATTGACCCTCTCCTAGATCGATCTAAGAAATTGGAATGCACGCTTCGTATCGATGGCCATCGATACGAAGTTGATAATCTATGGAGATAATTCATATCGATGGTTACGAGCTCTTATGATCTTCAAATAGATGGATACAAAATGCTAACTTCCGGACCGTTCTAGGTTGATGGATACGAATTAGTCCCTTCGTATCGATGGAAGCGATCGTTCCAGGTTTGTTTGCTTAACCACTTTCGTATCGATTGGATTCCAACCGCTTCAACTGGTTCATGCTACTGGGAGACGAATCGTTTCTTGCTTGGATACAAAACCATATAAATATTTTCTAGACTTAGCCAAATTTCTCACTTGCCATCATTTTCCTTTCTACCATCGTATCAATAGAGAGCCCGAGAAAAAGAAAACTGCCTTCATCTTCAAACAACTTAAATCACTAATCCTTCAACCTAAATTTTAAATTAGGTAATCGACTAATTAAATCGACCTTAAAATGATGAGATTCGAGTTTTAATGCCAACTCATCCAAAGTCGTGGCCGATTCCGGCGTTGTTAATGCTGGAGTTGGGTCGGAGCAAGGTCGAGGATGGAGCAATGGCACTTTAGCAGCTTAGGAAAGAAGAACTATCGATGGATACGAAGTAGTCATGGGAAGAATCCTTGGCTTCGATCTCGTATTGATAAAGGATGGAAGAAGCACCTTTTGCATCGATCCAGAATAGATAACTCATATCGATCTGGAACCGATGGATGGAAGGAGGAGCTTCGTATCGGTCTAGGATGGCAAAAGTTTGTATCGATCTGGAGCGATTGATAAGAAACCTTAGTCGTGTGATCGATACGAAGCTGAGGGTCTGGCAATCAATACGAAATGCATGGCTGCCAATCTATACGAAACTAAGGGTCTCGGATCGACATGAACCTTAACTTTTCCTGATCGATATGAAGTCGGACTTTTTGGGAACGATCCAAACTTTGACTTTGATGGATACGAGACTTTGCATACTTGAACACTTGACTCCGACGAGCTTCATCCTTGCATATCCGGACTTTACTGTTAAACTGCATATTTGACTGCCCTTCGAAGCTCGTCGATGGCACTGTAATTTGACAAACTTAATGAACTTTGGCATGGATCATTCCCCGAAGTTAGGTTAGCATGGTTGTGACGGTCAGCGATGGCGGTCACTCCAGTTGAATCTCGAAGTCTTGTCGTTTTAACAACTTTCGGACTTGAAGAAATTTTGAGTATTATGTAGCACTACACTACGCAACATGATCACTCACTACACAATCAAGGGAGGAACATGAGTTTCTTGCCATCTAACAATGGTTTTTACTGAGTTCAATAGTTATGGATCCTGGAAGCTTTGAGTCATAGGACATCCAAAGTCCTTCACTTCCAGTTATAGAGATGCCAGAGATTGAAGCTGAAGTAATAAGTCCCGCTCCGGATGAGATGCCGGGTGCAGCTTTTATTATCAATCCACAGGATTCTGTCCGCTCTAAAGTCTTCAAATATATGCTAGGTAGAATTTGTTACAGGCACGGACTATCTTTAGAAGATGTTTTTGGTACCAGCCATAGAAGATAGAGCCCATAATCCCCAGAAGGGTATACTGCTTACAATATATTCATGTGCATTGCTATAACGCTCCCCCCTTTCAATCAGTTCATTCGAGAAGTGATGCTTTCTTGAGAATTGCTTCGCCTCATTTACATCCGAATGGATACACTCTGCTCAACAGCTTGTTCATTATCTTCATGGAGCATCGCTTTTGACCTCCGACGGTCGAAGAAATTAGATATCTATTCAACATCAAGAGCCGCGGGGACAACCCTTCCTTCACCTTTCTGGAAGCAATTAGAAATTTCCAAGTAGTGGTAGGAGCCTGGAGTAAACTGAGCTATTTCAAAACTGAATGGTTCTTCATTCGGTGCCCACTAGGATTTGCCAAACGGTGGCTAGTTAGACGTAAGCATTCTAACTTCTTCGTCGATTAACTGAGTAATTCAAGTTGATGTTGAGCCTAATACTTTGCTTCTTCTACAGCTTCGATCCCACGACCTGATGGAGAGTGATTCAAAGAGATTGTACGAACCCTCCAATCGGTATCAGCTAAGCTTAGGGATATCGATGAAGTTCTCACCGAAGAAAACTTGATCGCTGTTGGGCTTATAAAATGAGGCTAAAGCATTGGATCGGTGGGAGTTCTAAGGATGGCTCTGGTGAGGCATGGAGGAAGAAGAGCTTCTATAGTCATGATTATTGAACAGGGTGATGATGAGAATGTGCCCGCTGGAGATGAGCCTGCAGCTGTGCCTTCCCAGAGTCCTCGAACTTTAGAGTCGAAGAGAAAAGGCAAGGCTATTGTCCACAAATCCACAAGACACAAAGCTGTCGTGATATCTTCGCCCATAACAATTATTATAAGTTCTGAGATTTCTCCTCCACGAATGGAGAGTTCTTTGAAGGGATTGGCAGACACCCCTATTCCAGACGACTTGTCTTTGTATCAAGATTTTGGAGTAGAGGTGCTTTAAAGTGCTTTAGATATAGGGGAACTAACTCCTACGAGCACGGCTACCACAACCAGTTGGTTGGGGGGTTTGCACATGCACGCACACACTTCACGGCACCACACAACTTTTAATCACATGTTTCTCAATCTTTGGAGATAACTAATCTTGTTTCTCCTTTCATTTTACAGATACGATGGTGAGAAAAGGATCTATGCTCGATAGTCTTCATTCCACATGCCACTCTTCTAGATCTTATTCCGAAACCCATAGGCATGAGTCTGATAGAGACCGTGATTGTGGCCGCTCCAGCCAAGAGCGGGAGCATTATGAAAGGGAGAGGGAGAGGAAATATTAAAGTAGGCACCGTTCCCGGTCGCGTTCCCCACCACCTAGAGGTCCCTTGAAACCCTCCGGCTTCGAAAAACAATTTGCTGAAACTTCACATCAAACAGCGCCTCCCCATACTTCGAAATCTAGCAAACAACGCTGTAGAATTGAGGCAGAAGCTCCTGTAGTTACAGAATTGGCCGCTATAGAACCTACCTTAGAGGGAGCCATTAGAATTGCTAAACGATAAAAGAGACATTCCAAGTATCTGCTTCCATGGCTTCCACTTCCCTCCGAAATTGAAGCGAAACCCTAATGAGGTAGAATAGATGGTACATGATTATGTGTACGATGTCTACAATCAGTATCGAGAATAGGTGAAGACTGCAGAGAAAGCCTCAGCGGTGGCCGTGAGCAGGCAAAAATAACCGAGAAATTGGAAAAGGATCTCGCTCAGAAGGACCATATAATAAAAGTGCTTACCAATGAGAACGAATCTTCAAGGAAGTTGGAGACGGAGGCCCAAAAGAAAGCCGATGAGGTAAATGATTCTATGGAAAAAATGCGTTAGGAGCATTTGGCCTTGGTTGAGGAGATTGGCCATAGGACCACCACTGTTGTGGCAGAAAGAGATGCTGCGCTCAAAGAGCTTGAGGAGTTAAAGGTGAAATTTGGTGAGGTCGTTAAAGAAAAGGATGACGCCAACAAAGCTGCTTAAGAGGCATGCGAGAAGATAGTGGCGCTCAAGAATGAAAGGGATGTGGCAAACTTAAAGGTTCAAGAATCCGAGGCCAGGGTTGAGAGCGAAGTTAAAGTGGCGGAGGCTAGGATGGAAAGTGAGATCGAAGATCTCTTGGTCACCTACAACGTTAATGTCTTAAGACACCGCAATTTGAGCTGGCTCGAAGTCTATCCATTACATCTATATATATAATGTCTGGCGTCGCCTGGTAGAGGATGAGAAAGCGGACCGCAACACTGCAACTATTGACGACTTGAACTTGAAAACCGAATATTAGTTGGAGATGAATCAAAAGTTCTTCACAACATCGTCGTCGCCCTCGAAGAGGAAAAACTTGTTGTTATGTATACGGACGTTGGAGAAGGATCCGGAGTTGAGCATCACGAAGCATGTTCCAAAGCAGTTCTAGTCTCTCAACTTGAGCCTACTTGTTTTGTTGATCCTCCAACTGTTCTAGGATACGATCCTGATCAATCGCGCTTATTTCCAGTACATGAACATGGTTCTGAAGGCGCATCGGCTCAACATGTGAGTCAATCTGAGGAAGGTACTCTTAACACTTCTTCCATTCGCCCAAATGAAGGAGCATTGTCTAAAGATGTCACTATTATTTTCTCTTATCTTTATTCAGTTATAGATTCTGCACATGCCGATCCTCCTACAACCCAAGAATTGCATCATGAGCAGGAGGCCATTATGACGGAGGCAACAACTACAACATTCGTCGGACCGGCCAAGGAGATGCATGAGAGTAGTTGCATCTTTGATGAACAAATGATGGAGGCACCCTTGGCCATGAAAGCGACCCGATCACTAAGATACCTTTCAACATTGGTGAAGATGTAACAATAGCTAGCTCCTCGGGTCCGACCACTAGCATTCCTATAGGCATACATGTAGAGCGGGCTGAGGAGATAATGGTAGAGATTAGAGCCGAGATGGAGCAAGCCAGGAAGGCTAGCAGTGTTGGTAGTGGCATGGCGGGTCCCGGTCCAGTCCCTATGCTTATGGTTTCTCCGGGTGGCACCATCAACGATACCAGCGTGCCTCATTCTTCCAGCGTTGAGGGTGCCACCGTTCTTCCAGTTCCGCCTGTAGAGAATATTCCGATCTCCGTGAGTTTTGAGGAGGAGACAGTTGTCATTCCCCCGACGGAAGACAAATCGGTTAAGGGATGTCGAGGAGGTAAAGGCTCGAAGAGACATCCGAGTGGTAGTTCAAATGGGTCTACGCCGAAAAAGAGCAAGAAGGATAAGAAATCAAAGGGTAGACTTGCACTTTTGCTTCTTCTTTTTGTAGATAGCTTAGAATAATATTTCCTTTTGCTTTTGTAGGCCATGTATAGATGTAGGTTGGCTCCTGCTTATAGGAATTCATTGAACGGATTTTTGTACTTGTCTTTTTTTTCCAAAGAATAGTAGAATTAAATTTTCTTTTTGTCTTCAGCATAACTCTGTGTTTATTTGCTTAAGTATTTTAGCGCTCATATTTCCATTCAATGTACTTGTGAAGCTTTAGCCTTTGAATCATACTTGAGTCCGGTTACTAAGTCCTTAAGTCATGGCTTCAGCTTATAACCAAACACCAAGTCGAGTTCCAACGTTGCGCTGTTTCGATTAGTGGCTTGCACTTGAGTTATGCCCCCAGTTTTGTGGAGAATTGAAATAGTCGGTTGGTAGTCATTTTCGGCCTTCAATAATTCTAACTTAACTTAGTCGGAACATAGTCAAAATGAAACGAGTTTGAGTGGTTGGATCACACTCAATCATTTGTTGGTATTTTCATCCACACTCTGGGGATTTAGGTTAATTTGCAGGTGGTTAGTCACACCCGTTTTATGCTTATACTCTAGTCTGCGCTTTGGGGACCAGAGTTAGTCGGTGGGTGATCACTCACACTCATTTGGTGTTTATACTCCGGCCTGCGCTCTCGGGACCAGAGTTAATTGATGGGTGGTCGATCACACCCGTTTAATGTTTATACTATAGTTTGCACTCCGGGAATATATGGTTAGTTGATAGACGGTCAATAACATCTGTTTAAGTATTAGGATCTCGTTTGCACTCTAGGAACGAGGAGTTGATCAGGGTTGTGGATGGTCGGATCACATCCACCCTGAGTAGGTAATCGAAGCCATAGATGGACGGGTCCATCCTCCTCGATCTTGTAAAAAATGAAGGCGAGGTTGTGGATGGACGTATCCATCCTCCTCGAGTTTGTAAAAAATGAAAGCGAGGTCGTGGATGGATGGATCCATCCTCCTTGAGTTTAGATTGGATATGGGTGAAGTCGTGGGTGGACTGGTCCACCCTCCTCGAGCCCATGTTTTGGAGTTCATACTCTAGCTTGCACTTTAGGAGATGGAGTTCTTTAGAGGATTGTTGTGTTTCAATCCTCTTAATTTTATCGTTATTTGCCTCCTAGCCCGAGGTTTCACTTAGCGAGTGACCGGTCATATCACAATCACTCCCTATTTGAATAAATCCCACCATAAGATGGAAATTAGCTCTTTGTACATCGTGGCGGTCGTGCGATGCATTTCATAGATTGCCTATCTGGCTTGATGAGTCTGCATTTTATTGCTGAAATAAGAAAGTATGGAAAAGTCAATTCCCTTATTACAAGTTCAAATTTCAAAATGCATAAACAAATTTCAAAGGGAAAGCAGATTAAATGAACAAATAAAGCCTGTTATGTGTAATAGTGATGAAGACTCTCGCTATTCCAAGCTCTTGGTAGAGTGGGACCATCAACGGTTGATAATTTGAATGTGCCATCTCTAAGTCTTCGTTCGATAACATACGGCCCTTTCCATGTCAGTTTCACGTGTGAAGGGTCCGGATAAATTCTCTTGAGTACGATATCGCCAACTTCAAAGATTCTGGGTTGGACCTTAGCATTGTACAATCGGATGACTCGACTGCGGTGTGCGGCTGCCTTCAAATCGGCCTCTTCACGCTTCTCATCCAATAAATCCAAAGATTCTGCAAGTAATATGGCGTTCGTCTTTGGATCATAATATGTCACATGGTGAGAAGGTACTTCTAACTCAACCGGAATAACGGCTTTAGATCCGTAGGAAAGTAAAAATGGAGTGTGGCCGATCGCGGACTTGTGGGTAGTTCGATATGCCCATAGGGCCATGGGAAGTTTATCGACCCATCTACCTCCAACCTTCTCCAGTCGTTTCTTCAGAATGGACTTGATAACTTTGTTAACAGCTTCGACCTTTCCATTATCTCGAGGGTGAGCAACTGCCGAGAACTTCTTCTGGATGTGGTAACGTTGACAGAAATTCTTGAACTCGACACTACGAATTGGGTTCCGTTGTCAGTGATAATTGTTTGCGGGAGGCCAAAACGACAGATAATGTTGCGTACAACAAAGTTGATTACTTTCTTCGTCGTAATAGTAGCAAAGAACTTGGCTTTCGCCCATTTGGTAAAGTAGTCAACTGCAATGATGGCGTACTTCGCGCCACCTTTAGCCAGAGGTAAGGACCCAATTATATCAATGCCCCATGTGGCGAACGGCCATGGACTGACCATCTGGGTGATTTCAGTAGGCGAGGCTCTTGGAATTCGGGCATGCTTCTAGCATTTATCACATTTCTTGGCATAGTCTGATGCATCTTGATTCACTGTTGGCCACTAATATCCATATCGGGGTATTTTCTTAGCAAGAGCTTGCCCCCCAGTGTGATCGACGCACTCTCCCTCATGCACATCATGTAACACTCGTTTAATCTCGTCATGGGCGATACACCGGAGTAAAGGAATAGAATATCCCATCCTGTACATGACTCCATTCTGGATAATGAATCATGAATCTTTTCGGAGAACCGGTCTTTTTTCACTTCTGCGCTCGGGCAAAGCTCCGTGTTCGAGATAGTTTTTGAATGGGTTCATCCATGACTCCTTCTTGGGAGTTTCCTCATGCACCCAGCCTGTCTCCATCTGATCGATACTCGGAGTGGTAAGTGTCTCAATGGGGACGAGCCCCATTTGTTGTGCTTCACCAGTGCTGGCCAGCTTTGCTAAAGAATCGATTTTCTGATTGTGCTCTCAGGGTATACAGTGTATTGCATAGTAGTCGAATTGATTCAACACTTCCTGAACCCGAGCAAGATAAGTGACCAACCTCTGGTCCCTAGCTTAGCATTCTCCCCGACTTTGCATACTACCAATTGCGAGTCAGAATGAATCTCCCCAGTGATAATTCCCAAGCCTTTGGCGAGTCTAAGCCCAGCAAGCAAAGCTTCGTACTCGGCCTCGTTGTTGGTTATGCAGAAGTCAAACTTCAAAGCATAGCATATGGATCGACCCTCTGGGGTTTCGATTACCACTCTAGCGCTTGAACAATGGTCGTTTGATGCACCATCAGTGTACAGCTTCCATATGATTTGGGAGATTCACTGGTTTCAGGCAAGTCCTCTGGTATAGTGAATTCAACTATGAAGTCCACCAAAACCTGTCCTTGAATGGTTTGCCTCGGTGTATAAGCAATATCAAACTGACTCAACTCAATGTTCCACTTGAGCAATCTACCAGAGGTCTCAGGTCGTGTAAGGACCTGTCGTAATGGCTAGTCACTATAGACTGTGATTAGATGAGCCTGGAAATAAGGACGGAGGTTCCTTGAGGCAATGACGAGGCAATAAGCTAGCTTTTCTAACTTTGGGTAGTTTCTCTCCACCCTAGTTAATCGCTTGCTGATATAATAGACCGGTCATTGGATCCGATCTTCTTACCGAATCAGTGCAGCACTGACCGCATTTGCTGAAACCGCCAGATAGATATACAATCTCTCATGATCAACTGGCTTCGATAAAATAGGTGGTGTCGCCAGATGTTGAACCAATGCTTGGAATGCGCCTTCACACTCCTCCGCCTATCAAAAAATTTCTTTCTTTTTCTGATTAGATCGAAGAAAGGAATGCACTTGTCTGTGGATCTGGAGATGAATCTACTCAAGGTCGCCACCTTCCCATTGAGGCTCTGCACTTGCTTATGGTTCTGGGAGTCTCGAGATTCCGAATCGCCCAGATTTTCTCAGGATTGGCCTTGATTCCTCAAGCATTGACAATGAATCAAAGGAACTTCCCGGATGCGACTCCGAAGTGACACTTCAACGGGTTGAGCTTCATTCAGTATTGTCGGAGGGTGTTGAACATTGTTTCCAAGTCTTTGACATGATTGATGGACAGTCGCAACTTTACAAGCATATCGTCCATGTATACCTGCATGGTTTTCCCAATCTGGTTAGAAAACATTCACGAGCCTTTGATAAGTTGCCCCAGCATTCTTGAGTCCGAACGACATCACTTTATAGCAATAGAGTCACAGATCGGTGACAAAGCTAGTATGTTCCTGATCAGGTAAGTGCATCGGTATTTGATTGTAGCCGGAATATGCGTCCATGAAAGATAAGAGCTCGTGTCCGGCTATTGAATCTACAAGTTGATCGATACTGGGAAGCGGGAAACTGTCCTTGGGGCATGCTTTATTCAAGTCTGAGTAATCCACACACGTTTGCCATTTCCCGTTCGATTTTCTAACAAGCACTATATCGGATACCCACTCCGGGTATAATGCATCACGAATGAACCCATTCGACTAGAGCTTGTTTACTTCTTCCTTAAGGGCGGCAGATCTCTCTAGATCCATACCGCGCCTCTTTTGTTTGACCGGGACATGCCATGGGTCAATATTCAATGCATGGCACGCGATGTCCGGTGAGATCCCATACATATCTGAGTGAGTCTAGGCAAACATGTCGAGGTTTTCCCGGAGAAATTCAACCAATTCCTCTCTCATCTGATGGCTAAGTTGAGATCCGACCTTTATCATTCTGGAGTCATCGTTGTCATCGATCGGAACATCGATCGTCAACTCTGCCAGGGAAGCCTGACTGTTTTTGACTTCCTCTTCATTATCATTATCTCATGGATCAAGATCTTTTAGGAACTGGTTTTGGCGCCCAGGCCTAGACCCGGGCGTTAGCTATCAATTCTCAAAAAAACGGATGCAGAGAGATTCCTCTACGTCCTTGACCTTCTCTTTACGCTGCACCTCCCGCAGCTCAGCAACATAACAGGCATGTCCAGCCGCCTGATCTCCATGAACTACTCCAACCCCATTACCAGTCGGGAACTTTAGAGTCCAACACCATGAGGCAATCGCTACCCTGAATTCAGAGAGGGCCGGTCGGCCCAAGAAAGCATTATACGGGGAATTAATGTCTAAAATGGCAAACTGTAGCATCCGGGCTCTCTGGCACTCTCCAATACCTAACTCCACTGGCAACTCCACCATCCCAGCGGGTATAGTTGCACTTTCATTAAAGCCATGTATGCGAGACCGACACGACTTTAGGTCTTTTGCCTCCATTCTCATCTGGTCGTAAGCTTGCTTAAAAAGAATATGCACTGAGCTTCCACCGTCAACCAAGATCCTCTTCATCCAAGCATGACCTATCTAAGCTGATATAACTAACGAATCGATAGTAGGGGCCTCAACTCTGTCAGCGTCTCGGTTCCGGAAAATGATGTCGTTTGTCATCGTTTTCTATTGTTTCGCCGGGGCCCCGTCATCAATGTTACTGCAACACTCGAAGTCTGCATGCCTAATCAAACTGGCATACGACTCCATTTCCTTCCAGCTCCGATCAGCTGGATGAGGACCACCACTAACTATATTTATAATCAACCTCTCGCCAATACGCATGGGTTCCTCGAGCCTAGCTTGGCCTTGACCTTGATTCGGGTTGGATGGTCCCACAACTCCATTCTGTAGCGCCGGGACAAACTATTCCAACTTCCTCTCTCTGATCAACTTCTCTATGATGTCTTGCAAGTGATGGCACTCATTGGTGTTGTGGCCATAGCAATCGTGGAATCTACAGAACTTTCTAGTTTGAATCTGCTTCTCAGATAACTGTTTCGGAGCAGGCTTCTTATACTGTCCGGTATTGCATGTCTTTTAATAAACATTCTCCAAGGATGTATTCAAAGGGGTATATCGGTCGAACATTGGAGCTCTGGGTCTCGGTCCACGATTTTGATCTCTCTTCTTCCCCTAAACTCCATTACCTTTCTGTTGACCTTACTTGTTCTGTATATTCAACTGCACTTTATCGGAACTCTCACCGGTCTGTTTCACAGCAACATTACTTTAAATGCCTTGGACATTGGCCCTGCATTGTCCTGCTTCCTAAATCTCTAAGCGTCTTCGCTCCTAAAAAACTAGGCTGCCTTAGCATAGAAACGATCCAACGACGTGGGGGGTTTCTCAGCCAACTAATTGCCAAATTTGAAATTGGGATCGATTCCTTCAGTCAATGCCATTAAGGTAGAATTTTCATTTGGGTTGCTGACCTCAACACAGAAAGCTTGAAACCTTTCGAGATAACATCTGAGTGTCTCCCCTGGAGCTTGGGTTACACTGGACAAGGTGTTGACATCCTTTGGCCTTGTAACATTCATATGGAATTGTTTGATGAACTTCGTAGCCAATTGAACGAAACTTGAGATGGATCTGGGTGGTAAACGAGTGAACCACATAGTTGCGATACCTACCAAGGAAATAGGGAAACTCCTCCACTTAACCACATTGTCAGCTCGAGCGGCGTTCATGAGCCATTCGTACTTTAATATATGCTGATTAGGATCCGAGCTTCCTTCATACACAAGCAAGGTAGGTACCCTGAATCGACGAGGTAGCTCAGCATAGAGAATATCGTCAGTAAACGGAGTATGACATTGGGAGATTCCCCAATCATCATTAGCAAGACCTTGACTTTCATGGATCATTTGGCGGATCATGGTTGGAATGTCAGGTATTTGGACATTCGAGGCCAATGCATGGTCGGGTTCCATGTTGCGGGGATGGTCCAGGCGTTGTTGATGGTCCATTCCTTGCCTCCTTGGCTCCCGATCTTCAGGAATGTAAGGTTCATGAGCATGGATGTGTTGACAAAGGGTCAGATCTACTCGGTTCTGAATCTCAGCTTCCAAATCTATAGCAATAGCAGTTGCATGGCTATCGATAGTGTGATAAGGAAGTGCCCCTCCTCAAGAGGAGTGTCCAGCTTTGTGTCCTGTGGAAGGACCAGCCCCGGCCTGTTCGAGATTCATAACACATTGATGCCCGGAGGCTTATGCATAGTTTCCATCCAACCGTTGGCCTGTAGATCGATGATTGAAATCAGAAGAAGCTGAGCTTTTGGTTGATGAATAAGAAGTACGATCCCTCCTAGATCTCCTTCGTATTTCCTCGTTCAGTTGGTTCCTAAGCTCCGTGTTGACACAGATCTGCTGGGTGAGCTGCTGACGGCTCTAAGTTAGCTCTTGCATTAAGATCTGGAACTCCTCCCTAGTCATGGGACCTTTTGGATCTAGAGCTCTGGCAGATGCTTGACCATCTGTATTCAGCTACGTAGGATTTTTCCTATCCCTTCCTTTTGGATCTGTAGCAGTTGAAGCAGTTCTGGTAGTAACCACGTTGAGTGATGTAGCTCTTTCCTAGATCTGGAGCAATCTGAATAGAATGGAAGGAACTACTGGATGACAGATCTGGATCTTCTCCTTATATTTTGCAATCCAACAACAATAGTGGATCCACAGAGCAGGAGAAAATAGTGTTTTCTCAGTGAAAGCACCAAAGTGTTTATACCAAAATTGGGCACAACACTCTTCAGACGTATTTGAAGAGATGAGAATAAATAATTTAAATGTAAAAAGAGGCTAATCTAATAAATACGGCAAATAACAAAAACAGAAATAGAAATAGATAGAGATTTATAGTGGACGTAGGCTACAACACCTAACCACTATAAATCTCTGTCTATTTCTATTTCTGTTTGCATTAATTGGCATATTTGTTAGACTAGCTTCTTTTCACATTTAAATTCTTCATTCTAATCTCTTCAAATACGTCCGAAGAGTATTGTGCCCAATTTTGGTACAGACAAAGATAGGTCAGGTCGATTCATTATAGGTTGGGTCGGTACAAGATAGGTTGGGTCAGTTGCATGATAGGCCGGGTCAGTTGCATGATAGGTCGGGTTGGTTTATGATAGTCGGGTTGGTACATGATAGGTAGGATATGATCTCTTTGGTGTGACTTCGAGCTGGCTTCAAGACTTCATTGCTATTGGGTTTCTAACTCATTCCTCCATAATTCCTCTATAAATACCAACCTACTTGTTAGTAGAAAAGGATCTTCTTCTCTTCACTTGGGGTCTGAATTCTCTGACTGTGGAGATTCTGCCATTTCTTCACCTCTAACCTTTCCTCATTAAAGTCACCTAGGAAAGAACTATTTGCTGTTCTAGGACTTAGATCAGCAAATTATTAGTACTAGTGACTCCCAAACAACATAGAAACTCTATTGTAAATATGAGATCCACTTGATCGATATAACTAGTTGTAATCTAGAGAGATAACAACTAATAAAAGATTCAAGTCGACATAGGTCGAAGATTATGCCGAACCACTATAAAAATCGTCTCTTTTTACTACTTTTATGTTTATTTAATCTGAACTGGTACTTTTATTTAATTTCTGGGCGGTGATCCATTTTTTGGGTTAAAATTTTGATGCTTTTACTGAGAAACTTGAACAAGATCTAAAAACAAGAAGCTTGAATATGAGATTTGGAGAAGATGAAGAGGCGTAATACTAGATCTAAAACTGGAGCAAGTCAACCAGAGTCTAGGGACAGCTAGGAGGTTTCCTCATATTCTCATCAATCCATCTAGGTAACCAGAGAAGAGATGGAGAGAATGATGAAGGAGATGTAGGATGGAGTGATAACCAGGCAACATGAAATGCTTGAAAGGTTCGTCCAAAGGATGAGACAATAAGGAATAGTTAGAGTTACTGGAATTCAGAGCCAAAGGCAAGGAGCCAATTCAAAAGTATTTGGAGTTGGAGTAGAACAAATTGAAACGATGCCTCGACCAAATGAACAACCGGGTACCGATCTGAATCAACTCGGTGCCAAGAGAACCATACTCGAGGGCAACGCTGGTGTAAGCTTAGGACATACTGGAATGCTAGGAACAAATGATGCTGGAATTAGAAACGTGAATCGGAATGCAAAGCACAACAATCAAAGGAATATATGCTAGAGCTGACCCGTAGGGATGGAGGATAGAATGAAACCAGAGGAACATGGTAGAACACTAATGTGCAGTCGGTAGAGTACGTGCTAGAGCATGTGTCAGAAATCTCATATAGGTGCAAGAGGAAGGATATCGCTTTTGGATAAAGACCTTCATTGGACGATGAAAATCAAATTACTGAACTGGTAAGAAGAATATTTAGAGGAGTACCCCCAGATCAAGGTCCGGAGGATGTGAAAAGAAATCCATTCACTTCTAATATCCGGAACGCAAGAAATCCCTTGGATTTCAAGCTTTCGATGATGGGATGTATGATAGAAAGACAGACCCAACAATTCATCTGACGAGATACATCTAACATATAGAGGTTTTGGGTGCTTTTGAGGAGGCAATGGGGCAATGTTTCCCAGTATACTTAACGGACTTGGCGGTGATATGATTCAGACATCTAGAGAATGGGTCCATAAGCACATGGACTGACCTAGTGAGCAGATACTTGAGACATGCAACCAAAGAATGTGCTGACACTATCGAGCATGAAACAAAGGCCCGAAGGGACCTTGAGAAGTTATTTAATAAGATTCAATGTAGCAGCAACAACAATTGATAAGCCAGATCCATCATTAATTCTAATGGCGGCGGTATCTGGAGTCATGAGTAAGACTAACTTCAAAGGTGCACTGGAAAGGGATCCACCTATATATCCTATAGAATTCTACTTTAAAGCTGAGAGATATTTGCTTTAGTAGGACGCTGAAGTTGAGGTTGCTGAAATTAATGTTGTGGATGATAGTGGACTGTCTAGAGCCGGAATTAGGAACGACAATGGGAAAAGAAGTATTGGTAATGACTTTGGAGAACCAAAACGATAAAGAAGAGAGCCGAAATTTTCTTCCTACACCGATCTTACTAAGACCTTGGAGAGGACATATCTAAACACTAGGGGGCATATACCTTATCGAAAGCCTACAAGAAGGGAACCTACTCATTAGGAGAAAAAATATGAAAAGTTTTGCAGCTTCAGTGAGCTGGATGGACATGAAACGAACGAGTGCCGACACCTTTGTGACCTGATAGAAGAACTGGTTTGGAGCAACCAGTTGCAACAGTACATGAGGAACCAAAAATGGTGCACCTGGAGCAACCACCATCTGTGGTGAATGCATCAAGGAACAGTCAGGGATCTAGTCCAAGATTCGAAATCCCATGATCGGGATGAATGGGAGTCCAATCCAATTCCCATGCTTTGCTTTTTCATTCTCTTTTCTTGCTTTTTCCTTTTTGTATTTAGTAATAAAGACAATAATACCCTCAGGCTAGTTGCACATATACGGGATCCCGAACAATCCCTAGGCACGCTCTGTGTTGGATGCCTGAGATGACTATTTAGGACGATAATAACCTCGGACCGCATACATGTGTATGAGACCTAGATTGGTCTCTAAGCACGCTCTAAATCGGATGTCTAAGATGAATACTTAGGATTTCTACTTGTTCGCTTTCATTTGAGTTGAATATTGAAAAATCCATATTAAATGTGATGACCTATTTTGATCGCTTTATGTCCCACGAAGAGAGGTGGGACCGGAGTGTAGGATGCATACTCCCTTATCGGAGAGCTAGCGGATGGGCTTCTACAAAAGTTAGTCCCCTTACCGGAGAGCAAGCAGATGGCCTTACTTGGTCGTTGAATCCTTTTGTCAAAGACCAAGCAGACTCAGCAAGGATCCGGAGAGATCGAAACCGTAAATTGGATAATAAACGATCCGGAGAGATCGTCCCTTTAACTTAAACATTAAATGATCTGGAGAGATCACACATTAAACTGAACATTAAACGATCCAGAGAGATCATGCATTAAACTGAATATATGATAATCTAAAGAGATCGAACCTTAGAACGGATATAGATTTGATAAAAGGATTTGAAAACATTGTAATTAGAGTAAAACAGATAAATTTCGGATGAACATAGGATGATTTTGATATGTGATGTAATAACTCTGAATGAAATTGGAATGTTCGTGATGTATGAGCTACACTTAAGCAAGGATTAGAGTCTCAGTTGTAACAGGTTTGGAACGACCTTTGATTTACAGGAGAATCTGAAGGAGTCGGACGATTCACTAAGATTGAAGCAGCCGGAAAGCTCAACTATCAATGACTGATGTCTAAAACTTGTTCTTGATTAAAGCACACCTTACATTCGAAAGGGATACTTTAGAGGCAAGTGTAAACCTACTTTTTAGCAAACGGATTTCAGTTGGACTCAGAAGATTTAAACGATTAAAAAATGACTTGAAATCTGGAAGGCACACTTAATTGAACTAAGGAAATAGCTCAGGAAAATTCTAGCCAAAAATATGCTAAGTCAATAACTTGGTACCGAGTTATCACCAAAGCAGCTTTAACTAGACTTAGAAGATTGAAAACAAAAACCAAATGTCTTGATAATTTGCAGGCACACTAAAAATAGATGGAGAAGCAACTTGGGTAAAGTTTCATAAAAAACGGAGCTATCCTTAACTCGGTACCGAGTTAAGATAGGTTGGGTCGGCACCAAGTTAAGATAGGTTGAGTCAGTACCAAGACTGGGTCGGTTACAAGTTAAGATAAGTCGGGTCGATTCATGATAGGTCGGGTTGGTTACATGATAAGTCGGGTCGGTTGCATGATAGGTCGTGTCGATTCATGATAGGTCGGGCTGGTACATGATACGTAGGGTCTGATCTCTCTGGTGTGACTTTGGGCTGGCTTCAGGACTTCATTGCTATCGGTGTTCTGACTCATACCTCCCCAATTCCTCTATAATTACCAACCTATCTGTTACCAGAAAAGGATCTTCTTCTCTTCACTCAGGATCTGAATTCTCTAACCATGGAGACTCTGCCATTTTTTCACATCTAACCTCTCCTCCATTAAAGTCACCTAGAAAACAACTATTTGCTATTTCTAGGACTTAGATTAGCAAATTCTTAGTACTAATGACTCTCATACAACCTAGAAACTTTACTGTAAATATGAAATCCACTAGATTGTGGTCAGGTAGGATATAACTAGTTGTAATCTAGAGAGAGAACAACTAATAAAAGAATCAAGTGGATGTAGGCCAGAGATTACACCAAACCACAATAAAAATTGTGTCTCTTTTTTATTGCTTTTCTATTTATTTAATCTGAAATGGTGCTTTCATCTGATTTCTGCGTGTTGATCCATTTTTTGTTTGAAAAATATAAACACTTCATATTCATTTAAGTGGTAAGTTATCTCACCCAAAACCAAGAAAAAAATTAGGCAAAAGCTTCCACTAAGCTTCCATCTTCCAACCTCAGCCACACAACCACCAAAACCAAAACATCCTTCTTGCTTGCTCTCAACCATAGGCACAAATGGCCTATATTGCTCATTGGCATGCATTAATGTTGGGTTTGTGCTCCAAATCTTCCAAGTTTGAATTAATGAAAGGTGTTGCTATGTTTTTTTAGCCTATATACTAGAGTTTGGTGAAGTTTGGAGCAGTTTTGAATTGTTTTATTTTTAGGAAATTACGAAGAGAATAAGAAATGAAGTATTTGATTTTATTTTGCAGAAATGTAAAAATGTTTCTATGTTGTGTGCACACACTTACATAGACATTCAAGGTAAGATCACCCTCTCCCCTTACCACCATTGGCTAGCCTAGAAGGCTCACCCCCCATGTACCTCCATGATGACAACTTTACACCTTAAAAGAAAAAGTAAAATATCTTCTCTACTTTGTCCAATTACCAAACTACCCCTCCCTCCCAAAATATCTTCTATAAATTCATGCAAAACATCATTAAACACTATTTAGGGCCTAAAACATAAAATATTTTTAGTTTCTAACTAATTACATTTAGACATTGCCAAAAAGTTTGAACAACTTTTATAGAAAAAACAGCCATTTATCGATAAACGATTGTCGGTCACATTTCAATATTTGTTCAAAGTATTTATTTTTCTAAACATTTTTCCAATACAATTTCACCATAATTAGTTATAAATAAAAAGGGGGTTAACAAGATTATTAAATTAATTTAATCATGTTAAATCCAAGATTCAAATATTTAAATACGAAGTGTTCAAAATTTCGAGTCGTTACAGCAGGCCTTCCTAAAAAAGCATTATACAGAGATAGTTGATCAAGTATCGGCAAGCTTGCATAGAATGATTTATGAAGAGGAGTAGTCCCAACAGCGATGAGAAGACGTGCTGATTGAATATGAACAGTTGCAGTATTGTTCAAGCCGTAAATTAGTTTGGGGCTTGGGTTTAGTATTTTTGCTGGAAGCTTTATCTTATCAAATGCAGATTTGAAAATGACATTAACAGAGCTCCCAGAATCCACAAAAATCTTCTTTATGGAAAAATTTGAGATTTTCACCGTAAATACCAATGGATCTTAATATGGGAAAACCATACCCAAAACGTCAACAGTAGTGAAGATTATGTCATGAGCAGGCCTCTCCTTTACATGGAATATGGCTCTTTGTTCTACTTTATCCTCTTATATATACAGTTCTTGGGCTTTTTTACTTTATCCAGTGAAGTGTGGTCCTTCGTGGATCGACACTATGAGATTGGAAGGGTTTCCTACTAGGGCTTCATTCAAATCTGGAGAGAGATTCCCAGCCCTCTCCCCATTGTTTTCCTTTTGATAGCTGCCTAAGTATCCCTTTTGAATCAGTCTCTCTATTTCATTCCTTAATTGTCAGTAATTATCAGTATGGTGGCCACTAGCTCTGTGGAAGCAATAATATTCTTCCCTCTTGTTCTACTCTAGTTTCTTCCCCTTGTTGGGGGCGTTGTAGGCCAGTTCAGTCCTAGTCGTCTCATATATCTGAGCAGGCCTATGGATGACGGGAGTTTTAACTATGAAATTCTCTCTACCGCTTCATACGTGGATGGTATCCTTCTACCCCCTCCTTTTCTCATTTGAGGAGTAGAAGTTCTCTCGGATGAAGGTAATTCAATAGCCTACCTTCTTCCATTTGTATATAGCCGCTGACACTTTCGTAGAAAGCCTTCATATTATGGCATGGCTTTTTGCTGTTCATATCCATATAACTGTGTTCCTTCTTATTCCACCATGCGCTGCCATTAGTAGTGCCTCCTTACAAGTCACTCCAATCCAAAGCGCCTCAGATTTAAAGTGTTATATGAAGTTGCATAAGCTTTCATTTTTGTCCTACTTCACACAGGACATGGTATTCATGTCTAAGGAAGCCTCTCTTTCCGAGTTGAACTGTCTTAAGAAATCTGCAACTAGCTACGGCTAGGAACGAACCTCCCCTGGTCCATACTCTTGAACCATCTGGAAGCTGCCCTAGCCAGATAAACTGGGAATATCTTGCATCTGGCCTTCCTTCCTACCTTTATAATGTTCATGTAGTACTCAAAGGTGCAAATATTATCATCTACGTTAGTAGTCCCATTGAATTTATCGATTGACGAGGCTTTGAAGTTATCAGGGTAGTCTGCCTCTATAATAGTTTCACTAAATGGGGAAGAACCTTCTTCCCTCACTTCCTTTATGTTGTTTTGTCGACAAAGTCTCACCAGCTGCTCTACATGAGCTTTCAATTGATGGATCTCATCCTCCTTGGGTTTGGGATGAGCCATCTTTGCAGAGTGAAGTGACATAATCATCATAGGGTGTAGTTCGTGCTTTCTTTTTTAGCAGTAATGGGTTGACCATCATATTCTTCGATTTGATTTAGGTATTTATTTGGATTATGCCTTTGAGCTTGGTATCTATTTGTTTTAGACTACCATCACAGTTCTCATTTTTGAGATTGTCGTTGTTACTCACATGTTGCATAGTCAGTGTAGTCAATGAATGATGGCGGTGAGCTAAAAAAAGGTTGAGTGGTGATTGGATTATGGGAAGGATATTGAGCCATGTATCTCTCTAGTCCATCAATGTGTTGATTTAGTTGGTTTGTGAAGGCTTGAGGAGCAGCTAGGACAAGATCCCCGGGGCTCTTCAAAAGCTTCTGCCTTAGCCTGGGTCAGAGAGGTAAGGAGTAGCCTTTTTAGTATTTTTGAGGTCAGAAGAATTTTTTCTTGGTTAGGAGGAGTTTGGAATTGGTGGGATTCATGGTGCAATACCGGGGTCTAAAGGAAATGCGAGTAAATTTTTGTTAGAGAGGGAAATCATCCCTTCTTCTAGTACCAAAATATTAATGAGATTTTTCGTCTTAGAAATAGCCAAATATTTTTTAAAGTAATCACAGTGCTGAATGCTTTTGTGATTATGAATCAACAAAATAAAGTAACATTAAAATTTCCTTTAAAGGAGGTAGTTATGTCGCTTTAATGCTTACGTAATTATGAGATAAAATATTTGAAATTCTATGGGCGGTTTCTATCAATTCGTTAAAGCAATCCATTTCAATTCAAGTACTGAAGACAAAAAATAGTAAAGTAATGTAATGAAAGCAATAAAGGACATAGATAATTTACATGGTTTGAATGTTAATTAATCCTACATACACGAGCCAATTGTTTGTCTTCTTCTTTTATTCTTAGTACAAACAATAATGGTAGAGAGTATAATTTTGATTTCAGTGTCCAAAATAAGTAAAGTAAGAATCTCTTCCCTTTGCTACAGTGCCCTATTCTTTTATAGTACACAGAGATTCACACGGATTGCTAAGGTCCATCTTCTGACCTTTTGATTATGGCCTTTGAATTATGCCACACGTCGATTATCGGTCTTGCTTATTTGCCCGTACACGGATTGCTGACGTGGTCTTCGACATGAAACTTTGATTTGGATCGATGGATTTTGAACTTGGTTGAGAATCTTGATATGGGAAATGCAAATTTGAATAAGCCATGACTTGGTATGGGTTTCTTATTTGTTTCATATTAATTACTCTTGTCGTTGTGATTTTTTATTGTTTTGGATGGAGCAGTACAATACAGCTTCAGGAGTGTTAGCGTAGTTTGAACGATGTATGGCGCTGCTCTCTTATGTGATTACGATTGCATAGCTTATAATGATCCATTTTTGATAATGGAGTTCTGAAGTGCTTACAACAATGCAGTCCTTCTATGTTGGGGGCAGCTTCTTAATGTGGTTTTGTTTGTATACGTGGGTAGCTTGTTGCTACATTTCTCCCTTTGAATCTTTGCATTTGTCGAGTAGTATTTCTTTGGAATTGCGATGCTATTCTATCACACTAGTGTTAAATCTGGATGTTAGCGCATCCTTCTCGTTTAGATGTTGATAAAAGATTACGGCGCACCCCTGCCAATTTAATATTAATTTAAGATTGCAGTGCATCCCTATTGCGTATAGTTGCTTTAAGGATTGCACCACAGTTATATACATTGGTATTACTTTTGAGCCACAACACAATCTCTATATTTGACTGTTACCTAAAGATTTTGCCGCAATTCCAACTTATCAAGGCTTAATTTTTGGAACCGCAACACAGCCATCATATTTGGTACTTGAAAGTTGTGCCATAGTTCTGCCCCTTGAAGAAAGTTAAGAATGTAGATCAGTACCTATACTTTGTGGCTACTATGTTTTTAATGCAGTTTTATAGTGTCGATGTTATACTTAATAGAAAGGCACAGTCCTTATATTTTGCCACCATCTTAGGACTTTGGTGCAGTACTATATGGACTTTGCTCTCACTTTCTTTCCATAGTCCAACTCCCATTATGGAAGCAGTTCTTTTGGCTTGGTGATTGCATCAATTATCTTTTGATAACATTTGGAAAATATGGTTGTAACATAATGCCTTTTCAAGAATAAATGGCATTAAGGAGGCAAATATTTATTAATGCGTAGAATGAAGTATAGTTAAGTACCCCTTGTATTACCGTGATATAAGCACGATAGTAATGAATATGTAATGCTCACGATGCTATATTTTCTGCTATACCATGTAAAATTGAGATGTTCTTATATATATACACACATGCATGTATGATTTTGTTGCCTCATTATGCCATTTGTGTTGTGATTTGATGAATGAGAATTAATGTTGATATCACTTAATGTCTTATATGATAAATGATATGATATGTGATGCACATGTGATATGCTATATGAGATGAGTATTAAAACCTCGCAGAGGCATTGGGATATAAACGATATCTAGGGGGTAATGTAGTTAGTGAGGCTGATGCGAATAAATGCATGAATAATGTGATCGGTTCAAGGTGAGCTACAAGAACCTAGTATCCATCCTAACAGACAAGATTCAAGGTCGCAACATAAATCATGATGAACTGATCCAACATCTTTATTTAGGCCAAATAATATATTGCTCGGATACACTACAGGGTAGGCACAGTGCAAACAGAGATTGGTAGTGCCAGTGATGGAGATGCAATGGGGCTACAACATAATGGAGGTAGCGCTAGAGATCTAGATACAACTAAGGGATCGTGTGGAGGCACACAAAACTTCTTATCAAGGAATATACATATGATATAGGTCGTGATATCTTGGAGCCAAGGTAGAGTCTAGTAAGACCAGTCGAGGGGGAAAACGGGTCAAATAGACTGTAAGGCCTTTATGTCGACTCAGTAATAACAAAATAAACAAGACTACTTAGAATTGTACAGCTTGTTTATACCTGTATACTTATGACACGATGTGATTAATAAGTATAACAATTGCAACTCATATATGCGGATATGAGTGATCCCTTATTGATTAGAGTTGCAACTGTGTGTCATGCAATTTAGAGCCATGACATGTTTGTTAAAACTTATATGACGATGATGAGTTATGGGTTGAGTATTAGTCTACTAAGTATGCGAGATATTTGAGAGTAAAAAATATCATGTATTGTTATACTTGACACTCACATCATGTTATGTATTAAGCACGATTACACTCACAGCTAGTTTCTAGCCTGACTCAAGGTTAATTATATATATAACAACCTTAGGTCAAACTGAGGTTGTTATACAGGCTTAATGTTATACTTGTATGTGCTTTGAGGGCTACAACATGGAGATGGAGCCAATGGCGATGATGGATATTTAGTTGGCTTATGTTCACTATCTCATATGATATGATGGCATGTTCATGGATTGAGACTTGGTAGTATTTGGTTATAGGATGTATTGTGTTGTTTAATCCATGTATTAGATATAAGTTGTATATATGAGATATTCTTCTATATTTCCAGATATGACATATATTATCTATTATTCAGCTCTGAT
Source organism: Allium fistulosum (assembly GCA_030737815.1). Taxonomy (NCBI): domain Eukaryota; kingdom Viridiplantae; phylum Streptophyta; class Magnoliopsida; order Asparagales; family Amaryllidaceae; genus Allium; species Allium fistulosum. The sequence goes on along the minus strand of CM060904.1, from coordinate 280,574,064 downwards.
CCTAATTAACTTTTATTCTCCTATGTGTCTATGATATTATTATTCAGTCCATGTAACTCATATATTTTTGTGTATGTTGAGACAAGATGCATACTATTTTAGACGTTTCTAGGTATTGGAACATATCCATGTCGACCAAAAGTAGTGTGTATAAGAGATCGCTCCTATTAAGCCTTTTGATTTGGGCAATTAGGAAGTCATTATTTGGTCACTAGAGCCGGGGTGTCACACGGTGGGAAATAGAGATGTCTATCTAATTCACTATAGTGACTATACTAGAATCTTAGATTTTGTAGGTCAATTTTAGTAGGGTCAAGGTACATCATAAGGCAGTCCTTCTTATAAGTCATATGGTAACCAAGATATATTAGGGTAAGCTAAATAGTTGTAAAGCATATCAATCCTGTGGTGTTGTCGGCCTAAGGAGTAGTAGGATTTAATCAGTCCCTATCATCATTCCAATGTTATATGATAATTTTAGTTATGTGTTATGTCATGGAACAGTAAATGTTGAAATACTATGAAGGATAGACTAATTTGATAGGGGCGAGTTACTCTGAAAATGATAAATATAATGGTAGTTTATTATGATATTTTACTAGCAAGTTAATCTTAGAATGGTCAACTTACATATACTGTAATGTGATGGATGATGCTGAATATTGGGCTATGAATTTCGTTATGCTTGTATATTTTATTGAGAACTTTTATTATGGACTTTTATGGATGGACTGTTAGAATACATGGGATGTATTGTGGAAGATATGTGTCAGAATTGAATTTTTTTGTTCTTTGTGGATGGATATTTCTTTCACATGCTATAGTTTTGGTTGCATGGTTGCAGAATGTGTGTGATGCTTTATTTTTCCTGCAATGAAATTTACATTCCAAGTTGTGAATATGTGTTTGATTTTGGCATAGATAATTTTTGTGATGCGGTTGTTGTATGTTGCTCAAAAATAGTAAAATTTTAATTGTTATAATTCCCAGTATTTTTATAACTTATATACTGGATTAATGATTTTTTAAGGTGAATTACGGGGTCACATCCTTTTAAAGGGAAGAATGTAACAAGCATCAAATTCGATGCAATTAATTCTTATTAATAAAAAATGGATTTTTAAATAAATAATGATTTAGGCTTTATATTTATAGTTGTTGCATAAATAGTTTGGTGGTGATCAGTTTAGAGTATATGTTTGATAGATTTGGAATTATGGTTTGTAAAATAATGGCTTTACAATGTTAAAATAAGGTACGTAGCCTCTATTGGGTTGAACGATTGTAAATAACCAAACCCGCGTAATTTCCTATATAAATGATCTTAGAAAACATTATAGGGCAGCCTTTACTTTAGAATTTCCTCCTTAACCTCAAAATTCCCCTAATCATAGTTTACTGGACACTGAGTATGAATCATCTCGAAATTCAAAGTGTCCAAACCCTATCTTATTATATATCAAATTGATGCTCTCAATGAGGCGAAGAGTCGGTGTGATTCTCTTTTCCATGAAGCACTACAATTGATCAAAAATCGATAAAATGTTCTCAACCATTCTTCTTGTCCAATTTTTATTCTATTGTGAGACGGTGACTAAATGCCAACTAGATGGTACCATTTCGTAAAGGATGACTAGTGGAGTGCATCCAACGTGGCTGATTATTTTAGATCTCGACGAGATGTCCTAAGAAATTCAAAGAAGGCTAAAAATCCTAGGTTGCAGCATAACTAAACGGCGACGTCGGAGGGGAGACAGCGGAGTTGACAAGGACAATGGTGGCACAAGGGTCACAATGGTGTTCTTCGATCGACCGATGGTCGACAGTAGCGATGCTGACGACAATAATGTGGTGGAGATTGTAGTGGGTATGCACATGGTAGATAATTTGGGGAGAGGATTAATTTAGATGTAAGCCCTTGTATTTTAACAAATTAGACCCTATAAGTTCTTATAGTTACAACTATTGATATGGCCATTGTTTCACGTACGATTTGTTGCATTGTGTATATGGCGGGATTCTAGACATTTTGCATGTTATTTGCTGGGTTTTGAGACTATCGATGAAAACGCCTTGGCGAATTTCAAAGGTTGTAGGTGTCGAAATTTTTAATATTAAAATGTAAAATAGATATCCATGTTGCTCTGATACCAATTTGTTGAACCTAAAGTTGAATGCAGAAAATGAAAATATACAGCAACGGAGTCTGCTTGTAGAACTAGAAATTTTATTGATATGCTAGATAATATTACAAAGCTTTCGGATACAATATGAAGAGAGGAAAGGATATGAAGAAGATTTTTTCTGATGATCCTTCTTCTGAGAGGAGTCCTCCTTTTATAGTCTCTTCCATTCTTTATTTATTCTTTTATAGGCATGATATCTGTCCATTCTAGTAATATAGGGGTAATATGTGTCCTCTATAGGTTGAGGATGTGTCCATTACTTTAGTTCTGCAAAATGAAAGCTGGTAAGGCTAGGGGTGATATGTCACCCTAGTGTAGAGGCTAGATTCTTTGTCTCTTTATTCTGCATAGTGGTCCACCATGCTTCTGATTTAATTTTGAATTTCTAGGTTAGCTAGAGATTCGTTGTCGAAAGGGTCGGTCCTCATAGTGTCTCTCATTATGGATTCTTGTCTTGGCCTTTCCCTTTCTACTTGCTCTTCAAAGTATTCTTCTTGTGCCATAGTGCCAACTGGGCCAATTTTGAGACTGTCTAAAAATCGCTGAACCTTCATTATTCTGTTTGTTGATGGCTCAAAAGCTAATAGGTAGTCTAACAAAAATATTGTTTTGCCTTCAGTGGCGGAGTGTGATCCAACTTCACCTTTGTTAATTGCTTCGGTGAAGAATTCTTGCAGTGCTAAGAGACTTTCATTTTCTTCATTAAATTCTTTTCAATTGAATTTAACGAATTCACGTTGGGGATTTTCTATTACTCTATGTAATTACCCTAATTGGATAGAGGGATAAAGATGTATGTACTGTCTTTCTTCCCAAACGCTCCAAATTTTGAACATGAACATAGTAAAAAACCTGCTTGAATGCTCAGCAAGTTTTGCTGTACATATGTCTTGAATATAGTCTGAATATTCTTAAGGATGGCTTGTGTTGACATAAATTTCGTGCACCATGCCCTTTTTGATATGTTTTTTGTACTTTTGTATTTAAAAAAAACAAGCTGTTAGGCATGGTCTTCTGTTGTTATTGAGGATTAACTCTTCATTTTCCAAGAGTTTTACTAATTCCGCATCTTCTAATTTTTTGAAGAACAGAAGAAGATTGCTTTCATCGATGAGATGTTGCTGATATAGAGAGATCTTTCAGCCTCCATCTTCTTAGTTTTTGTGTTATCTATCTCATAAAGTCTAAGTAATTCTAGAAAGTATTGAATTATTAGATTCACGAGATCAGATGGTTGCATTTGAGAAAATATTGTTTTCAAATGGCTATGTTCAGCTGAGTTGTCAGTGAACATTTGTGCTTCTTTTAAATCTAGAGCTTCAGACCTAGATGTAAAAGAATGCTGTGATAATTTAGACGCTATTTTCTGTGTGTCTTGCAATTTTTTCTCTTTCTAGGATATGTATGCTTTAATCCCAAATAAGTTTTTCCTAGTTGAGTTAACCAGAAATTTGCAGCTCTATGGTCTGCATATTGGATAGCTTTAAAGCATATATTGAAATTGTCATATAAGGTAGGATTTGATGCTTTCATTTCTGAGTTGTACCAATCTTTGACCAATGCTGAGATGTATGGTCTTTGCACTCCTATGGGAGTAATTTCCTTTCCTTTGTTCATTGGAACAAATTTCTGAGTTGTATTGGAAGGTGTTGCCTTGCTTTTGTTTGTTTGAATAGCTTTGGTCTGTTGGACCTTTTCTTTGTTTACTCCTGTGGGAGTATTGGTTTCTTCAGATCCTTGTGTCGACATTTTGAATGGTTATTTATGCCTTTTGGATGAAAAAACGCACCACAAGTATTTCAAAATTGGATGAATTCTATGTTCGGACATTTACCTTTTGCAACTGTTTATACGGACGACATCCTTGTTTTCTCTAATTCTGCTGAAGAACATAAAGAACATCTTCTACCAGTAGTACAAATATTACTTCAAAATGGTGTTATTCTAAGTCCTAAAAAAATTGAATTATTTAAAAAAGAAATAGATTTTCTTGGAAAAAGAATTAAAAATGGACAAATAGAATTACAACAACACATTTACACTAAAATTAGGGATTTTCCCATTACATTCAAGACATTAAAAGAACTCCAAAGTTTCTTAGGGTTATTGAACTATGATAGAAAATTTATTCCTAATGTTTCAGCTAAGACCCAAAATTTACAAAAAAAGCTCACAGATGAACAAGAAAAATATAAACAACATAATGGAGAACTACCATGAAGATGGAACACAGACAAAATTCCTATTACCTTACAAAAACAAGAAGAAGAAGAAATACAGAAAATTAAAGATCTAATAAAAGATCAAAAGATCCTCTATTTTCCTTCAGATGAAGAATTACTTACACTACAAACCGACGCTTCTGACAATTTTTGGGCAGGAGTATTAATTGCTAAACAAAAGGAAGTTGTAGCGTATTCCTCTGGAAAATTTAGCAAACCCCAGACTAAATATGCTACCTATGACAAAGAATTACTAGCTATTAAATTAGCAATCAAAAGTTTACGAATTTATCTTCTACATAGACAGTTTGTAATAGAAATAGATAACAAATCTGTTGCTCAATTCTTAAAGAAAAAAAACTGTAAACAATCCAAAAGGAAATCTTCGGAGAATTAGATTAGCTATGTATTTAGAAATCTATAACTATGATGTCAAATACATTCCAGGCTATACTAACTTTGCTGCTGATCTTCTTACCAGGTTATGAAAAATGGATGAAGATGATATAAAAAGAATCAAAGAATTATTAGAAATAGTGAAAAGACAGGAGGATTTCCATCAAGTGAAATCATCCAAAAAAGCCAAGCAAACCTCCAAAGAGTCTTCATCCTCACAAGGATCCGAAGAAGGCAATTGCTCCCACAAGAGTGCAAAGGCCACACATCTCAGCTGTGGTCAAAGATTGGTACAACTTAGAGATGAAAGCATCAAATCCTACCTTATATGACAATTTCAATGGATGCTTTAAAGCTATCCAATATGCAGACCATATAGCTGCAAATTTCTGGTTAACTCAACTTGAAAAAACTTATTTGGGATTAAAGCATACAATATCCCAGAAAGAGAAAAAAATTGCAAGACACACAGAAAATGGTGTCTAAATTATCACAGCATTCTTTTACATCTAGGTCTGAAGCTCTAGATTTAAAAGAAGCAGAGCTGTTCACTGACAACTCAGCTAAACATAGCCATTTGAAAACAATATTTGCTCAAATGCAAACATTTGATCTTGTGAATCTAAGAATTCAAGACTTTTTAGAATTACTTAGACTTTATGAGATAGATAACACAAAAACTAACGATCAAATGTCAAATCTTCCAATGTTTTACAAGTCTCATTTCCAAAATAACATTTTTACCACAAATCCAATATTCCAAAATAAAATCAATAGACTTATACTTATAATCCAATTCCAACTTATTATATGTCAAAAAAATGAAATAAAATAATAACAATGGAAACTTTACAATTTCATTAATTTTATGCTCTGTTCAACCCCCTTTTACATGAAATTAGACAAGGAAATTTCTAGGCAGTGCAAACTACGAATAAGAATTCATAAATTACACACCATTTCTTAATCAATCCCTTAATCAAATCCGAAGAAAAAAATAAGAAGTAGAATAGAAGGTAAAACCTATGCAGTTAATGCCCCGCTATTACCCCGCTATAACCCTGCTATATCTCATAGCAGGTTTCTGCCGCTACGATATTTTCATATAGCCCCAAATATAGCCTTTCCGCTTTAAGCCCCGCTATTTTCGCTATATCCCGTTATTTCCACTATTTCCGCTATATCTTCTTTAAAAAAATGAATTGAAAAATGATATTTATACATTATAAAAATTATGAAATTAATTAATTTAATTGATTTTTTAATATATTTTCAGAAATGAAAATACTCTAATATTATACTAAATTCAATTATGTTATATAACAGTTTTACGTTTATTTACAGTATATTCGCACTTGTTTTTATTTAAAATTATTTATGTACTAATTATAATTCAATTGAATGTTAATTTTTCACTTAATTACCATTTATATATTTGTAAAAACATTAAGTATGAGTTTTATATGCTATTTTAGAGTCATCCGCTATATCCCGCTATATCCTAGCTGTATCCCCGCTATGACTTTTTGCACCTCCGCCGCATTGAGTCTGCCGAGTGCTTTAACTGCACAGGGTAAAACACATATATTGCAAAATCCATAAAAACTCCATTATTTTAATAAAACAATTAAGTTTCTAACCTAAGAGTTGATAGTTCACTTTGGGGGAATTTTGGGGATTTTTAATTTGATGTTCTCTCCAAGGCACACATCAAATCCAAACAACACTATTCAATTACTAAAATAGAAAAACTAAGATTTCCGCTCACAAAGGCCCTTAGCTTTGCCTTCTCTTAGATTTGACATGCCTTCAATGAACCCTTTCAGATCTCTTCTTTTTGATATATACAGTAAGGGATTTCTATATACATTAGATTCAAAAAATCAGAGATGGATGAGAAGAGATTAGGAAAATAAACAATAAACAAAGATATATATATATAGGATTTCTTACTTAAAACCCTAATGGAGTTTTTGAATCTATGAACAGACGAATTGAAAAAGATTCACTAATGTTCCTAAAATATTTTGTGAATAAAATTAAGGGGGCTAGACTTTTTATTTATAGTGGTTGGAACGCACTAGAACCATCGGATGACGGTTGGTTAAAAATAATAAAATATGGTACGTTAAAATAACCAAACCTTACCTACCACTTACATGCAGCGGTCGACCACCACCTTCCAGCGGTCGACCGCCACCTGTCGACCAGTCATGGTGAAGAGGTCAACTGCTCCCCTGTTTTGGGAGCATTAAAATTGTTGTCATTGTTAATTTATTTTCTTCCTTAATTAGTATTTAACATTAAGGTTAATTTTAACGTATACGTAACCCCCAAGTATAATTACAGTAAACTTTTGAATTTCAAATTCGAAAATTAATTATTTATTTGAATTTGAATTCTGTTGAAATAATTTTAAACCCAAAAACTTCAAATGCCCATAACTTCTTCATTTGAGCTCCGTTTTTAGCATATTATATGGAAATTGATCAAAATTTCACCACGAATGCATCAACATAACTTTCATGGTCAAATTCCAACTTTTGAAAAATTTCCACTATTACCCCTATCTTATTTATATTGATTTATTCAATCTATTTATTTATGGATGATTTTATGGGGTGTTACAGAGATTGGTTAAGGCATTCAATGTTCGAGGTTCAATCCCTACAACGAGCATGACAAGGGATTCTCATATTATGATCTATGACGAAGCATTGCCTATTACCCTACCCCTACATGTCCTATGGTGGTTGTACTATTCGAAAGGTTGGATGTAAATTCCCCTCATGAGGTACTTAATTGGGTCACACCAAAGGAATTTGAGCCAGACCAATATTGGTATAATTGCCCTAGTGGCCTAGGCGGTCTAAATTAGCAATATTAATGCTAAGTTATTAAAGCTTCAACAATTAGTAGGGTGTCATGAAAGGTAATGTCTAGTTTGAGTAATCAAATACTCTGCCTTATTTGGCTATTGGCCCAGCTCGAAGGATAATGTAAGCCCAAAGGTTATCTCCAATACAAAGGCCTAAAGTGATTTTTGGCCATGGGCTAATTTTCAAAATTTATATTGAAAATTTTATCATATTTTAAATTAAAAAGATAATTTTAAAATATAAACGAAATTTTATTAATGTTAAAAATATTTTGCAAAAAATTATTTTTGAAAATCATTATTTATTTCAAAATTTTATTTTAATTATTTAATTAGTTGGATTAATTATATTAATAATTAATTAAAAGTTGTTATATTAAAACATATGTGGTGACATATGTATTTGTAAGGTAAATAATAATAAAATTAATAAATTAATAAAATTTTATGTTAACTAAAATTAATTTAGTTAATTAAATTAATCAAATGTTAATTAATAAATAATATACATGTATAATGATATATGTACATAGATGTTATAGATGTTATAGCTGTATTCATTTTAAAATGTTTAAGATCAATAAAAATTAATTATATTAAATTATTTAAAGTGTTCATTAAATAATTAATTAAATTAATTGAATATGATTAAATTAAATTAAATCAAATATGATTTGATTAAATAGAGTGAAACCGTATGAAACCCGAATTAGGATTAAGGAATAAGTACATACTATTAGGATTAAGGAATAAGTACATACATATAGTATATACTATTATTTCAGATGGTTTGACACTTGAACCAAGAGGATATTTCATAAGAAATAAATTATTCTATAAGTCGATCTCACTCAAATTAATATATTAAAGATTATGATTCTTTTTTTATAAATGTTGTCCTCTACCATTTATATATTAATAAATTACTTGCATACTCTTTAGTTGTTGAGAAAATTCAAGCTAGAGATGTTATCTGTAGTATTATTAATATATTAAAAGACAAGGTAGGATACATATACATATTTTTTGAGCAGACTCAAGGTATATACATTATACTTACGCTGTTGTAGAATGGTTGGTATGAGCGAATAATCTCTTTGGATTTGTTAAGAAAACTCAAGGTCGAAATGATATTAGGACAAAGGCCATGAGTCAGGATTTGTATATGATATAACCGATAATGTGTTATCCATTGCTAGTTGGTCTACGATTTATTGAGCAGACTCAAGGTTAGAATCCTAAGGCAGGCAAGCAAGTCCTAACACTTACCAGAAAAGTCAGCACTTTAGTTTTTTAGAAATATAATAATCTGGTGGGAGCCTTATTAGAAAAATGAAATAATAACATTTAACCTTTCTACTATTCTAATAATATATGCCATAAAAGTTAAAATAATCTAATTTTCCAAATTTGTGCAACTTATATAATTGCTAAAATGTTTATCAGTTAAAATGTACAAATGTACTTAGTTAAGATTGACAAAGAAATATAAAAAATATATATCAATAGATCTTTTGGCATATTATTGCTTCAAAACCCATATAAGAGGTAATTTATACAACTACTAAAACATTCGTGCCTCGATTGCTTAGGGGTCTATTTGCCTAGGATTATATGTTGTCTTAATGGGTTTTAAACTCTAAAACAATACAATAATATGGATATTTGATCCATATTCGATCACATATAAATGTTATATGGTAAACATTCGCAATTCATAATGAATGAAACTTCTAGAAATTAATTCAGTCTAAATAAGCAAGTAAACTATAATGTGAGATTGTATATTCAATACGATTGATTACAATAAGGATCTTATTATGTTAGATGTAGCACTAGAGAGCTACATGATGTACCTAGGAATTTGATCGATGAATGTCAGTATGATCAGTTTACATAAAGTGCAACTTATTCGATATCCTTAAATGTTAAGGTTGACCGAACGCATTTTAATAAAGAGTTGGTTACGATCTTACAGTAAGGGTTTCGTTTTAAATGGTTTGATCATTTGGGAAGGAAAGCAAATGTACGAGACTGGATGTAATTAAGGCACAGTTGGGATGAAGAGAGTGAATGGTCACTTTTGCTTTATTAAGAACGTCAAAAACGAGAATTGTATAAAATGCTGAAAGGTACCTAATATGGAATGAGAAATGTGATTCCTATTTCAAATGTATTTTTATATAGAAAATTATTTTCTGTAAACGTTATTTCTTCAAATTCAAGATAATTAATCCTAACCCAGAACCGAAACTAGTTACAATGAATGAAATAAATTCCCATAATAAGTAGATGAATGAAGCTTCGTATTTCGTACACTATAATGGTAATGGTGGAAATAGTGAGGGCATATGATATAACACTTCTTAATAGATGCATCAAGCTACGAAAAAAATCATTTTTGTAAACATACTAAATATTATTAATGAAGTAGTAATTATTTTCATTATTAACTGTAAATGAACATTATGTGTTATAAGATAAACTATAATAATGGCATTTGATATCATAACAAAATGATGCATTACAAAATACCCAAGCATCTGAAATTTTATAATTATTTTAGAACTATAGACTAAGCCACAATTTAAAAAAAAATTCTTTAATAATATGATTATGTATTATATGGTATCAGTGAATTGTGTCTCAAATGATTAAAGGCAAAGCACCACTTCAGTTGGAGTGATATAAGAATTGGAAACTCTTAGGATTGACAAATATAGATTTATGCAATCATTGGACTAATGATACCAAAGTGGCTCCACATACTTCATTTAATTCACTATGAATCATCATACACATGAACATAAGTATTTGATACACATGTTGTATGTTTATGATAAGTTCATAGAATATAAAATGGAAGTAAATAATATGACGTGCAAATGAAAATAAAACGATTTGATCTGATCGAATAGGTTAGTGTATTGGAAAGGAGTTCTAAATGTACTTAAAACAAATAAGATTCAATCTCAAAAATCACACCCCCCATGATACATAATGATGTATCGATAAGGAGTAACCAAACTTTATTGGACAAAGTACGATTGATGATGATTGAAGTCAAGTTTACTTCTTTCTATAAGGATACATACATAGTAAGTTCATAAGGTTAATTTAATTTCATCTAAAAAAGTCTACAAAATCATACAAGAGAAGAGTTGATGAAACAACCCTTATATTTCCTAGGTTAATAAGCTGTGTGCGTTAAGAGACTACGCATAATACTTGTTCATTAGGGATCTTGTGTAGACCACCTCGAATGAATATTAACAAGTTATGTGAGTCAAGAGACTACGCATAATACTTGTTCATTAGGGATCTTGTGTGGACCACCCCAAATGAGTTTGGGACTAATCCTTATTGATTGACTAATTCATTTTATGAACATAAGTTTCATAAACTTGAAAACCATGAAACTTGAAAACCATGAAACTTGAAAACCAAATAGGTTATATATATATATACATAGAAAAAAATTGTTTGTGAAGACATCTTCCATTACACTGAGAAACAATTGTTGTTTCAAGAAACACCAACTTCATGACGAAGGAATTTCTTGAAGATATTATTGGTAGTAAAATGGATTGGGTATGATCCAAACATAAAATTGATTACAAAGGATGAAATAAAATTTACCAAGCCTAAATGGACACAAATAATTTGAATGCCTCTTAATATCTCTCGCACATTAAAGAAACTATGATTTTCTTGTCGATCTTGAGAAATGAATTTCCTTAATTGTCAATAAGTCATTAAGTGTATTGACTCAACTATATGGCATGATGCACAAATCCAAAGTGGATTCCAAATACGTAATCAAAATATGTTTTTGATAGTTATACCCGAAGGGATATGATCCATCAATCGCAACTGTGTCTTTAAGAAGAAGACTAATGAAATTGGAATGTAGTTAGCAACGTTGATAAGAATAATGCTGTAATTTCAATTGTTGAAGTTAAACTAACAGATTCGTCATTCAACTTGCTCAAGTTAATTCGGATTTTTCTCACAAAATTATCGCTAATATGATTTTGAGTTTTAGGACATTTATGCTAAAAAAAAATACTGAATAATGATTTAGAATCCACTATTTGCACATAACAGCCAAAGTATCTCAAGATCGGGAGGCGCAATACTGAGTTTGTGGGTTTTGGATATGATCGAAAAACAGATACAAAAGTATTATTCGATGAGCATATGAACTGAGCAATATTTTGATAAAGAAATCAAAAGGTTTGATTTTTAGTCAAAATGTAGTTGATGTGTCTACAATAAAGAACTTTGAACATACAAAAATATCCCTACGACTATAAGAAATAACAAACTTATGATTACCAATGATGTACCTATGTTATAATCATTTTAGTCTAGTTGTTTAATTCTCGATATAGGATTTGAAAAGATATATATATGCAATATAAAAGGATGTCAGGAATATCCGAAATGATATACAGACACTATATTAAAATGTTTAGTATGGAGCATTTAAGCTGAATTCTTTATGCATTGGCAATAGGAATTATTATACATGTTATATTATCTACAATATCATATGTTTATGTATTTGACACGTAAAGAAAGTACCAAATCCATATTAAGATCACCAAATGATAATTCATAGTGTTCTCGAGTATTTACGAAATACTATAGAATTGTTTATAGAAACAATGAACTCTTTATCAATGAGTATTCTTACTCAAACTTCATAATTGATAACGAGTATAATATGTCAATCATAAATTCATAGTCCACTTAGTTGAGGATCTTTAAGTTGGAAAGGTTCCAAACACGAGTTGAGGTTAATTCAACCAATAGGATATGTACATCGGCTTGAAGAGTGTTGCAATAAAAGCAACGTATACATATATAAATGCACAAATTTAGAACTGAGATAAGGTGATTCCAAATGTTGAGAATCCTATGATGTTGTTATATGATTACAACTGTAACGACCTGCAAAATTCGAACACTTCATCTTCGAATATCTCAACTTCTGGAAAATGTTTAAGTATTGAAAATATGATTCTATAATCTTGTTAAACATTTTTTAATTAATAACTAATGATAGAAAACATCTTTCTAAAATATGTTTGCAAAAATATTTTTTGAAATGAAAATGGTTCAAACACCTAGAAGTTAAAGCAGAGAATAAAAAGTGAAAAAATAAATAAAAAATGAGTCAGAAAGAACACAAAATAATTTATAATGGTTCGGCAAATCAAGGCCTACGTCCACTTGATGATTTTATTGCTTATATTCTGACTTGGAGGCAGAAATTCTTAGGAGTACAACTCCGACGCTTGATTACAAGAAATTATAGAAAAGAAGTACGAGAACCAAAAGACCTTGAAAAATGAGCCCTACCCTCCTATTTATAGAGATAAGGCCTAAAATCTCGCTCAAAATATCTCCAAGCCATTGCCCACATAAGATACTAGTTCTCCATGAAAATAGGATGCCACATCATCAATTTGTATGGGTCGGTACAACTCCAAGGGTAAGGGTTGGTACTGACCCATAAGCGCCCCATAAGATTGCCAAATTGGTAGTCTTCAACTCTTCATATTGGATCGCCTTATGTTTAGCTTCATGATTCCAGAGTTGTTTGCATCGGTAATAGCTTGTTTCTGAGTCCAAATGATGGAGTTGCGAAAGAATAGAGTTGCGGCTTCAAGTGCACTTGGAGGTTGATGGAGAATTGCATTGGATTAACAAAACAACATTGGAAATAAGCTTTTGGTAACAAGTAGAGGGCATAGGCAGAAGTTGACCATCATTGGGGAAGAAAATATGGGTTTGTACTGACCCATAAGGTGGGATCGGTACAGACCTATTACTTGAGTGGTTCCATCCTAGTTTTGGTTTGTGTTATTTTTGCATTGGCCTTGTGACTTTGTTTGCATTTGGTTTCTGGACTTTAAGGCTATCTCTCTAGTCTTCTTGGCTTGATAACTCCAAGTTCAACTCGTGCACTTTGCATGAATGTTTCCTGGTCAAAAGGCTAGATAACACTTTCCTCCCAAAGCATATCTTATTTCAAACGTGATTTTGAGACAAGTCGGGATTGCCATGAAGGATAACATTCCATGTTTTGAATGGTCATTATCCTTCCTACGAATCATTTTCATAAAAAGTTACGTCCATTGCCATTTGTCATGACGCTAAACATGCATTCGAGATTTTAAATCTGGAATGTATTCTTATAATCTGCTATTGTGAGCTTGATAGTCTTTAACTGATACCTTCCATGGATTATTCCGGTTTGAATTCAATTCCTTTTTATTTGGTCGTTCTGTGTTTTGGATATGTATGCACACATGTGCATGTGCGCTTTCTTGGACTTTCTTTCCATGCACCAGTATATATATAAAATTCTAGGACTCGGTACCGACTCTACAGTTTGGAGAAAATTCTCCAAATGCATTGCTTACAACTTTGGCTCCAAAGTGGGTATATAAACCACACGACTCTACTTCCTCTTCACTTTTTTGTTGTTGATTTAGAAGCATAAACTCTTTCCATTAAAAAGCATTTAACCTTCGACCTCTAAACCAGGACTTGCTACTGCCTCAGCTTAGGATCGCCATCACTCGCCTTCACTCGAGACTACCTCCACCGTCAAACTTAGGCCATCTATATAGATCCAACCCATCTCCTTATTGACTTAAGTCTTAGAACTCCATCTTGCAAGAAACTCGATCCTTAGCTTTATCTCAAATTGCATGGGTAGGTGATGGACTTGGTGATGGACATGGTAATGGATGAACGGACATAAGTGAACATGAATGTGGACGATAGTGAGCTTGGAGTTGGTGAGGATGAAAGGAGAGGGATGGAATTTCCTTTAAATTTTGGAGTTGTGCAACTCCAACACTTAAGCAAATTTCTTGATTTTTTGTTCTCATGATAATCCTTCATTGTGAACTAGTGACCTCTTCTTAGTTTTGAGTCCTTTCCAAAGCATGGCCAATGATGAAAAGCTTGTCGGGACGGTCAGCGATGACGGTCACTCCGAGCGAAACCCACACTTTTAAAACAAACAATTATAATATCGAAAAACTGAACTGCACGACACCGCACTAGCATTCACTTTGGCATGGGGGTACAACTTATAATCTACCTAATGTTAACTATCTATCGAGTTTTTTTATAGAAATGGATCAAAGATGTTCCAAACGTCTTTCCGCTCAAGCCATAGGTACAGGCACTTCTAGATATATTGAATCTGATGCCTAGTCAAGTTTAAATATGACTCAACATGCACAACAAACTCCGGTAGAACATTTACAACAACAAGAAACTCCACAGACTGAACAATAAGTTCTAAAGAATCCAGTTGAGCCAGTAGATAGGCCAGAAGTAGATCTCGCTCTTGACACCCTCGAGGATGGCATTATTTTAAATGATACTATTTATTCTATTGCTTCCAAAATCGACAAAGGATCGCTTCAGAGAATATGCACCAAACATGGAATCCTGTTCGATGATGTCCTAGTCTCATCTTGCAATCAAAATGCTCACATTCCCCCAGAGGTTACATTGCCTACAATAGATACATGTGCTTAGCGGGCTGCATTCCACCGTTCAACCGGTTCGTCTGTCGAGCACTGAACATCATGCAATTCGCTCCAACACAGCTATATCTACACACTACTCTTTCCTCCTTGGCACATACATTATCTTCACTGAACACTTACACCAAGCACCAAGAGACAAGGAGATTCGATACATATACAGCTTCAAGAGCCAAAAAAAAGTTTGTCCTTAATCTACCTAGAACCGATTAGGGGTTATAGAGTAGTCTTTGGCACATGGAATAAGTTGAGCTATTTCCAAAACTAGTGGTACTACGTTCATTATACGCCCAGGTTCGCATGAAGATGGCTGTCCAGACGTAAGTGCCATTCTACGTGCATTATATGAATTTTTTTAATAGTCTGCAAGTTTAACTCACATCTTGTTGTATTATCTAGATATTCCAATGAGACCCAGTAGCGTGGCACTTTCAGATGCCGTTAATTTTCTTATTGTCGTTCCAATAGAAGATCGAGATATCAGGACTCATTTACTAGATGAGAATCTTCTTGCCCATGGTTTGTTAGAAGTGGGTCACAATATCGGTATTGTCCTAATGGTTGGAAATGATGATGACAGAAATAACGATGATGATCAAATATCACCTGGCGAAGGCAAAGTTAATCAAGATTTTCCTTCGGTTCCAAGTATAGAGGTTGGAATTAGAGGGAATGTCGAACAAACATAGGAAAACACCAAGGAAGGCGAAACCATTGGCGAAAGTGGCAAGGCTAGCCAATGTAACATTGATGTGGGCCCAGAGTCTTTGATTGAGCAATCTAAACACAGTCAACAGTCTGCTCCGAGAAAGAGGCTAGTAGTGAAGATTTCCAAGGCTCAGACTTCTACGTAGCCTCCGCCAGTCATGACTGCAAAGAAGACACCTTATATTCCATCGATAGGCACATTTGCTGGACTAGGGCCAATTCCTGCCGAGTTTGGCTCCTTTAATGTCAGTAACATTAGCCTAGAGGGCATCGACTCCCTTATTCTCTTTGATAAGGATACCATCCCTACCAATGTGGAAGAGATCACTCCCATGAGAAAAGCTCCCGCTCACGGTCCGTCAGGGAGATACCGGACACTTACACGTATGTGCACTTCATGCCACTGCACATCACGTGACTTGCCTCCATGTTCGTTAGATCTAACTTCTTCTTGTTTTATTTGCAGGATCCATGGAGAAAAGAAAATATATACTCCAATCTATTGAGGATAATATAACTTGATATCGAAAACGCTACCCAAGTGCTTACCATTAAGGTAGCGACCGAAACTCAGACTCTTGCCATCGATCCGATTATGATAGAGGTAGTCGTGATAGAGATGTCCGAGATAGAGATAGTCGTAGCAAAGATTATCCATCACATGATTACAGCTTAAGGTATCGCCCTAGGTCCACGTCTCCTCCTCCAAAGGACTTGGATAAGCATTCAGATCATTGTGTTAACATCCCACCAGGTGGTACATCTTGTGCTCCACATCCAACTTATGTTCCTACTTAGTAGTTGACCTCAGCCCATCATAGCCAATCTTCTGACCACAGGCGCAAAAAGATTGGTTCTAAGACTTCTCATCACAAAGCTGGCTTTGAAACATTCGAAATTCCGGCCGTCTCTGCGAAGCACAACTTGCCGCTAGCGCTCGAATGGTCGAACTAAAGGAGAAATTTCCAAATATCTGCTTTGATGGGCTTAAGTTTGTGCCCAACTTCAAAATAATTTCATCTGACATCCAAGAGATGGTTATTGCTTGCGTGACTGATGTTCATAATCAATATGACAAATGGTCATGAGTAGTTGAAAAATTCTCTAAGGTCTCGAGGGAAAGGCAACTCAAAATCGAAAATCAAAACTCATTGTGGCTGACAACAAAATGATCATAGCTCATCTTGATGCTTAGGTTGAAAAACTAAGGATGCCATTAAGACACTCGAAAGTGAGAGGACGAAGCATCGGGATGAGATGGAGAAAGCATTCCATCGGAACCATGATTTGGTGTTAGAGAGGGATGCTGCGAAAAGTGTGCGGTTGAACTGAAGACCAAGCTTGATCATGAAACAAAGGAAAAGGAGGAGGTGCTTCAACAAGCTTAGGATTACTGTGGTGAGCTGCTCAATGCTTAAGAAGAGAGGGACAAGGCGGTTGAATATGCCAGGGACGTAGACACGCTTGTCAAGAGGGAGGTTGAGACCATAGAGCAGCGGATGATATATAGGTTTGAATCAGGGCTCATCAAATTCAGCACCAATGTTCTCAAGTTCTGCAACATGGAATGGCTTGTTGATGATTATCGCATGGTTTTGACCTGGCTTGGGAACAAATTGTCTTGGAGGAGAAAGCATTTCTGAAAGGCAACAAGGTTGACCTTACTCAGCTAGAGGGGGAGGTACTGATATATGACAAGAACAGTGTGTTAAGAAAAGATAAGCTCATTCTTCATCTGGAGCGAGCCGTCACTGTAGAGAAAAACTTGAGCGAAGGCTCAGGATCAGCGCCACATGACACCACTGCTAGCAAAACCACTAGGACCCAACTTGTGCTAGATTCATCTTTGATCCTGGGTATTATCCAGAGAATGCGCAGATGCATAAGCCTACTATCCATTCTCCCATCCCGGAGGGAAATTCTGGTCGCACTCCCTCTCACATAGAATTCCAAACAGAAGAAGGTATCTCACCGACTTCCCCTATATTTCAGAGGGTTGATGTGTCGTTGATCGAAGTCACTAATCTATCTTTATATCTCTCTCATGTTTAGAGTCATCCCCATATCGCTCCTCTTCCTGATAAGGACTCTCTACCAGGACAACAAGCATCTACAATGGAATTAGTAACCGCTACAACTTCAATAACTATTCCAACCATTTCGGTTGAAGAAACTCCTAGCTTTGATGAGCGAATGATTGATGCCTTGCTTGATGAGGGACTAGTGGGACTCAGGAAGGTCATATTGATAAGAATGTTGTGATAATAAGAATTTCTGAGTCCCTATCGGGTTGTGCACCATGAGTCAACTGGAATGGGAAGTTCGCCTTGCTAAAGAGGCCAAGCTGGAGAAAATTGATAAAAAGTCCTCCTTGCTACAGAGATTAAGCTAGAGAAGTTTGAGGCCATCCTTCCTCCTTTATCGATCGCCTTGGCTAGGCAGACTATCTTCGCTCTAGTCCATATTCCTCTTCCTAGTAGCTCTTAAAGCATACCTATGGGATCTTCTCAAAACACTCCAGTCTCTATTCCTCCATCTGGGAGGGCTCAGAGTGTGCCTGCTGGATCATCGCAGAGCACTCCTCCAAGAGAAAAGGAAGTGAGGCAAGAGCAAGGAAGCAGCCGGGGGGATCCAGCTCTCCTTCTTCTATGGAGAAGAAGGAGAAGAAAGAAAGAAAAAACCCAAGAAGTGATCGTTTGTCTTCTTTGTGCCTTTTGGTTGTATAGCAGTACTTAGGCTTTTTTCTAGTTACCCTACTTTACCTTTTTTTTGGCCGGTGTATGCAAATTCGGCTTCTGCTGTTTTTTCTTGCTTAGGCGTAAATAAACCTATACTTAGCTTTCCAAATTTCATTTTGAATTTTAATAATAGAGACTTTATTATTTTGTCAGACCTTTATATGAATTTGCCTAAGCTGTTTTAGAAATGTACTTTCCATTCAACGTAATTATGATCCATTCCTTTCAGTGATTATCGTCGGACTAAATCCTTAGCCCGCTATGTAATTTACCGGCCTTTCGTCGCTCTTGCGAATGTAGAGTTTTATCAAAATGCCAAAATTTAGGCATTAGTTAAGGTTTTTACCACTTAGGATAGGGGTCCATGCATCCTATTCTAGGATAACGATATTCAATTGTGCCAAACTTCGGGCGCTAATTCTAAATCAACTACTTAATAGCGTAGTTCGCACATCCTCATCCAGGATGTTTGTTTCTAATCACGCCTAACTTCGAGCATTTATTATCCACCTTACGTTGGGTATGGACCTTTTGTTCCGCCTACTCTGAGCAAAATGTTAAGGATTGAAGGTCTTATCACATCCAATTTGATTGATACTCATGCTCCCAATCTGAGGGCAAGAGTTGAGCAACTGAACGATCATATCACGTTCGTTTTGATTTATATTCCTGCCCTCACATCAAGGGTGAGAGTTAGTGTATGGATGGTCATGTCACATTTGATTTGAGTTTATACTCCTGCCCCTAATCCGAGGACAAGAGTTGGCCAATATCAACCTTCGGATACCAAGAAAGACTTCAAGGGTCCGATCACGAACCATAGAAGTTTTGGTGTGCACCTCTCTCCGGGTACATGCACAGCTGCATTATTCACATGCAGATTCATTTGAGTTAGCCATGTCACAACTCTTAAGTAATGGATAGAGAGAGTCTTAGACTCAAAATGCCATTTTATTCCATAAGAGACGGGAAATGATAGGTTCTGTCTTATAACATGGACTTTATCAATTTATTTCTAAGTGAAATAGTGTTGTCGATGCTTGCAATTCCATGCCCTCGAGAGTGAAATCCCATCAATCATCGCAAGCTTGAAAGTTCCATCTCCAAGCTTTTGCTCCAATGCATACAGACCTTCCCAAGTCAAGCCCAAGTTTCCAGGGCCAGGGAAGATTCGTTTGAGAACCTGGTCTCCAACTTCAAAGGTCTGATTCCTGCATTTAGTGTTGTAATATCGCGCGACTTGGTGTCGGTGTGTAACTGCCCTCAATTCAGTTGTGTCGTGCTTCTCATCGACCATATCATGAGACTCTAGCAGGAGTTTCTCATTAGTAAGTGGATTGTAGTGAATCACTCGATGAGAAGGTACTTCCAGTTCAACAGGAATCGTAGCCTCTAATCCATAGGCTAGGGCGAATGGAGAGTCAGCAATCATTGACTTGTGAGTTGTTCGATAAGCCAATATTGCTAATGGAAGTTCATCGATCCACTTGCCCTTGGCCTTTTCCAGTCGCTTCTTAAGAATAGACTTGATAATCTTATCCATGGCTTCGACCTGTCTATTTGCTTGGGGATGTGCCACCGTAGCAAATCTCTTTGGTATGTGATGTCGATGACAGAAATCTTTGAACTCGGTATTGTCAAATTAAGTCCCATTATCAGTAACAATTTCCTATGGAACTCCAAAATAACAGATGATATTCCGAACAACAAAGTTGATTACTTTCTTTGTGGTGACCGTGGCCAACGGCTCTACCTCTGCCCATTTGGTGAAGTAGTCAACTGTGACGATGGCGTACTTCGCGCCACCTTTAGATATCAGCAACACAATGATAATATCAATTCCCTAAACTACAAACAGCCAAGGACTAACCATTTTAGTAATCTCCTTTGGCGGGGCTCTCTATATTTTAGCAAATCTCTGGCACTTCGGGTGTAATTAGCTATGTCTCGGTTGACAGTTGGCTAGAAGTATCTGTAGTGGAGGATCTTCTTCGTTAGGGTTTTCCCTATGGTGTGGTAGGCATATGTCAATCATGAACCTCTTTTATAAATCGCTGGGCCTCATTGCGGGCAATAGAACGAAGCATAGGGATAGTGAAACCCTTTATGTAAAGTACTCCTTCCTGCATGATATATCCCGAAGCTTGTCGAAGGAGCTTTTGTCATTTATTCCTTCTCTCTGAAAGGATTCCTCCCTACAAATAATCTCTTATTGGAGTCATCCATGACTCTCTTTCAGGTTCAACCATCAAGATCCAATTGACATCCATTTGGTCGATGCTCGAAGTTGATAATCCTTCCACCGGGACCAGGACCATGAGCTGCGCATCTCTGGAACTAGCCAACTTAGCCAATGAGTCGGCCTTCTCATTTTCCTCTCTGGGAATATGATCGATCATGTAATATTCGGTGTCACTAAGCAACTCAAAGACCTGGTTTAGATAAGAAGCTAATCTCGCTCCTTTTACTTCAAACTCTTTTCAAACTTGACAAACCACTAGCTGGGAATTGCAGAAAATGTGTAGAGTCTTTAGTCTCAGCTCTTTGGCAATCTTGAATCCTACAATCAAGGCCTCATATTCAGCTTCGTTGTTTGTTGCCAGAAAATCGAGTTTCAAGGTGTAAAAGATTAGGTGTTCGTTGGGAGTGACAAGTACAACTCCAGCACTGGAACACCGTTCATTAGATGCACCTTCTATGTACATCTTTCACCCAGTATCTTTCTCACCACTGCTCTATGGAGGATCATCTCGGGTAGTGATTCAGCTATGAAATCCGCCAAAGTTTAATCCTGGATTGCTTTCCGAGGGTGATAGGTTATGTCGTATTGAATCAATTAATTATTACACTTTGAAAGCCTTTTAGAAGCTTCAGGTCGCTGAAAGATTTGTTGCAAAGGCTGGTCGGTGAGAACTTTAATCGGATGAGCCTGAAAGTAAGGGAAGAGTTTTCTCAAAGCGATCAACAGGCAGTATGTGAGTTTCTCCAGCCTCGGCTAATTTTTTTCTGCTTTTGTCAATTACTTACTGATTTAATAGACCGGTCGCTGGATGCGGAATTCCTCTCGTACGAGTGTGGCACAAAAAGCATGCACTGACACCGTCAGGTTTATAAATAGGTCCTCGTCATCCAACGGCTTCGAGAGGATGAGGGTCTCACCAAGTGATCCATTAGAGCTTGGAATGCATTTTTACACCAGCGATTCCACTCGAAATTCAATTGTCCTTTCTTAATGATGTCAAAGAAAGGAATGCATTTTGTTGTGGCTTTGGAGATGAACCGACTTAGGGCAGCGACCTTCCCATTCAAGCATTGGACTTCCTTGATTGTCTTTGGGGCCTCAATTTTTCTCAATACCTCAATTTTTTTGGGATTAGCTTCAATCCCACGAGAGTTCACAATGACCAAGAATTACCCTGACGCCACACCATAAGAGCAATTCAAGGGATTGAGCTTTATCCCATATTTTCGGAGGACGCTGAACATTTCTACTAGATCATTAACGTGGTTCGCCGAACGCCATGACTTCACAAGCATGCCATCCACGTAGACTTCCATCAAACGTCCGATATGATCTTTGAACATCTAGTTTACAAGCCTCTAGTTAATTGCTCCTGCATTCTTTAATCCAAAGGGCATGACCAAATAGCAACATAGTCCAAGGTCGGTTATGAAGCTGGTGTGTTTCTGATCTGGGACATGCATCGAGATTTGGTTGTATCCAAAGTACGCATCCATAAATGAAAGTAGCTTATGTCCAACTATCAAATCCACTAACTGATCGATCCTCGAGAGCGGGAAGCTGTCTTTCAGGCATACCTTATTCAAATTAGAATAGTCGATGCATGTCCTCCACTTCCCGTTCACTTTCCTTACCAAGGCAAGATTAGATACCCACTCCAAGTATAAGGCATCACGGATGAAGCTATTTTCCTTCAACTTTTCCACCTCTTCTTTGAGTGCAACAGATCTCTCCAGAACCAGACTATGGTGTTTCTGTTTTACAGGAACACATTTGGGATTTATTTTTAGTGCATGGCACGCTATCCTAGGTGAGATCCCATACATGTCCGAGTGTGTTCGGGCAAACACATCCAGGTTTACCTGGAGATAACCAATCAACTCCTTCATCACTCTTGCACCAAGCTGCGATCCAACCTTTAGGACCTGATTCGGATCATTCTGGCCGACAAGAACAGCGACCTTCAACTCGAGGGTTGCAACCCTTCCACCTTTTGGCTCTTTTCGTTAGTCCATGTCATCATGGAATTGATTGGGCTACCCGAGCCAAGGCTCAGGCTGTAGTTGCTATGTGTCTAAAGCCTTAATGCAGAGGGTCCCCTCCATATTTTTTCCTTTCTCTTTTTGCCTCGCCTCTCTTAGCTCGATGAGGTAGCATTCACAGCCAGTCACCTAATCTCCTTGGACAATCCCTACGCCATTCTCTGTAGGAAACTTCATCGTCAAGCACTAAGGAGCTATAACCACTCTGAATTCAGTCAAGGCCGATTGGCCCAGAAATGCATTGTACGCTGAGTAAATATCCAACAATAAAAAAGGCACGACCTGCACTCGTTTGTGGTCGCCCTTGCCAAGTACCACGGGTAATTCAACAATTCCTATGGCTTTATTAACCATCCAACTGAACCCTGCAATCATGATTTACAAGGTTTCAAGTCCTTCTCTTCTAAAATCATTTGATTATAAGATTTACAAGCCATCCAACTGAACTCCCACAATCAATCAGCACCATCTGAATAATTGTAGGACCAATCGTAGATGTAATCATGAGTGGGTCAATCGTTGGAGCATCCACCCCGTCTGTATCGTTATTCTGGGAAACAATATCGTCAGTCATCATTTTGCATTTTTTTTCGATGTCCCATCTTCAACAGCGAAGCAACTTTCACTCTCTACATGTTTTAT
The DNA here is from genome assembly GCA_030737815.1 of Allium fistulosum. Taxonomy (NCBI): domain Eukaryota; kingdom Viridiplantae; phylum Streptophyta; class Magnoliopsida; order Asparagales; family Amaryllidaceae; genus Allium; species Allium fistulosum. The sequence goes on along the minus strand of CM060904.1, from coordinate 280,550,433 downwards.
TGCACTAACATATCTGTCCATCTCAACTAGACTCTTATCGGCTGGGTGTGCCTCGCCGATAATTGTATTAATCACTAACTGTTTTCTGGCCACCTGAATGTATCAGCACCAGGCTTAGCTTGCTCCCATTAGGAAGATGACCCAGGGGTGCTAGAGTTTCCTTGCCTGCCGTCCTATAGGGCTTTCACATATTGTTGTAACTTTTTCTTGTGAATCAACTCCTCAATCATATCTTGCATGTGTCTGCACTTACTAGTATTGTGACCATGAGTTATATGGAATCTGCAGAACTTGCCTGACTTCCTCTCCTTCTTAGTTTACTCTCTTGGAGCCGACTTTTTGTACATCTCAGTGTTTTGAGTTGCCAGATGGATATTCTCTATCGAGTTGTTTAGTTCGGTATAGCTGTTGTACTTAGGAGTCCTAATATGATTCCTATTATCTGGCTACTTCTTCATAGCCCCATCATCATTCTATTTCCGACTATTATTTTGGTTAACAACATTTACATCTACATTTCCAAAGCTTCCTTCGGACTGCTTTATAGCATTATTGCTTTGCATTACTCTAGCTAAATTCCCAGCCTCGGTTCTTCGTGGATGTTTGTGTGCTTCTTCCAAGCGTAAGTACTCGTCAGCTTTCTATAAATAGCATCCATTATCGATGGGGGTTTTCTTTCTAACCATTTCCCAAACTACATATCGGGATAAATACTCCTAATCAACGACATCGGCATTATGTCATCCGTGGGATGTGTAAATTCTCTCATGGCTATGTGTAATCGATTAAAGAAATCCTTCAGTGACCCTCTATCAGCTTGGAAGAGGTTTTACAACGACATGCCATGTTCTGGACATGAAGTATGTAAGCGGAATTATTCTATAAAGTTCTTCAACAACTCAACGAAAAATGATATAGGCCTTAGTGGAAATCGAATTAACCACATCATAGCTACTCCTTCTAGTAAAATTGGAAACAGTGCACTTCATGGCATAAGAAGCTTTGGTGGAATCCATATGCCATTCATATCTCATCAACTGCTGCCTAGGATCCGTCATTCCTCCATACGATGGCATAGTTGGCATTGCAAATCTCTAGGAGTATCCCCTAAATATAATGTTCTTTGTAAATGAATTCTGACCGGGGGAGTACCCTATTCATTGGTTCTCTTGAAATATTTTCGCTAACAAGTCTTCTAATCATATCCTGTAGGTATTACGGGTCAACAGGTTTGACTGAACGGTGGTAATCCGACTCCGCCCTGAGTGTTCGGCCTGGTGAGCACTTTCGGTTTGGCTCTCGATACCTAGATTCTCCAAATTCTGGAAGATTCATTTTTCCAGTACTCCCCCCTATTTGATTCCCATGAGTTGTATCATCGGCAGCAGCACCATTATTCTCCATATTCTAATCATCAACAACACCTCCAAAAATCAAATCCACGCCACCTTCCAGATGGTGAGCTCTGGGCCCACTTTGAACGGGTCGGTACCGACCCCTAACTTTGGGTCAGTACCGATCCCTAAACTTGATCCTGGAGCTTGTCCTCTTACTTGATGACATGTTCCAACATCGTTTCGATCCCTCTTCTGCTTCTTGTCCCTCCATCTCTTCTCGGATGATTAGGAACTTTCTAACTCTGAACTAGAATCTCTTCTACTCCTCCCACGGCTATTTTGAGTTAGCTCATTCAATAGTCTCCAGCTCTGCCACATCATTTGATTCATCTCATTCTGACTAGTCTGGAATTTATCTTCTATATGCTTCGTCATCCTATCCATCTCTATTCTGGTCATGACTTCAGCTGGATTCTGGATCGCTGGTTAAGCAAGTTGGGAAGCTTCATCTACATGCTAAGCATTCTGGTTCTTAGCTTCAGTGGTAGCTTTGGAATTGATAGAACGGTCTTTTCTTGTTGGGGTCATTGCAAATAGCATCTCTCAGATTACAGAAAACCAGAATAGTGGAAAATAAGGTAGGAGAATTGGATTTACCTCCTGGAATTAAGAAATCCAATAGTAGACGATCGATCCAAGTAGCCTAAGAATATGGGTTCTTAGTGAAAGCACCAAAATGTTTGAACCAAAAATGGCTGAAACAAAAAGAAATTAAAGTAGAGAATAAAAAATGAAGAAATAAATGGAAAATGAGCAAGAAAGAACATAAAACAATTTATAGTAGTTTGGCAAATCAAGGCCTACGTCCACTTGATGATTTTATTGCTAATATTCTGACTTGGAGGTAGAAGTTCTTAGGGGTTGCTACAACTTTGACGCTTGATTACAAGAAATTATAGAAAAGAAGTACAAGAGCCAAAAGGTCCTGAAAATGAGCAATATCCTCCTATTTATAGAGGTAGGAGCCTAAAATATCGCTCAAAATATCTCCATACCATTCTCCACGAAAAAGACTATTTCTCTATGAAAATAGGATGCCACATCATCAGTTTATATAGGTCGGTACAATTCCAAGGGTAGGGGTCGGTACCGACCCATAAGATTGCCAAATTGGTTGTCTTCAACTCTTCATGTTGTATAATCTAATGGTTAGCTTCGTGATTCCATTGTTGTTTGCATCGATAATAGCTTGTTTCTGAGTCCAAATGATGGAGCTGTGAATGAACAGAGTTGCAGCTTCAAGTGCTCTTGGAGGTTGATGGAGAATTGCATTGGACCAATAAAACGACATTGGAAATAGGCTTTTGGCATCAAGTAGGAGGCATAAGCAAAAGTTTACCATCATTGGGGAAGAAAATAGGGGTCGGCACTGACCCATAGGGTGGAGTCAGTACTGACCCATTACTTGGGTGCTTCCATCCTTGTTTTGGTTTGAGTTGTTTTTGCATTGGCCTTGTGACTTTGTTTGTGTTTGGTTTCTGGACTTTGGGGCTATCTCTCTAGGCTTCCTGCCTTGATAACTCCAAGTTTAACTTGTCCAGTCTGCTCGAATACTTCCTAGTCAAAAGGCATGATAATAAATATATTCTTTGAGTAAATATTGAATATTTAGGAAAGCATGGTGTGTAAGATGCATGGACGCATGTAACTACATGGTTGATCTAGGAGGGTATTGGTGGTCTTTTGCCACTAATTCCTAGCTTATAAATAGGAGGCAGGGGCTCTCTTCATTCTTATAATTCATAAACTCAAAGTTATAAGTTCTTACACTCCTTTCTCTTCTCAAATTTCTTAGAACTCTAAACTAGTTCAAACTCCTCCAAACTCAAGTTATCACCCTAATATAGCTTATAACATCATTCCATCACCTCAAAACTAAAGAAATTGGAGACATCCCCTCCATTCCCACCAAGGCTGTACCTAATCTAAGGTAATTGGAGCTTAGTCGTGCACTTCTAGGCCCCCTCTACTCTTGTTCGTGCTTGTTCGTGTGCTCATGTGTTGAAGGAAGGAAGTTATTGCGGTGTTTTTAGGACGAGGTTGAAGGGAATTAGCTTAAATTGGTTGAAAAGTGAGTTATCTCATGCATTAAATAATATCATAAACTTGACACTTTGTTAAAAAAAACTTGACAATTTTGATTGTTATGAACTATGATAATATAACCTAACTACTTAAAGTTATAACCCTTAATTATATGCTCTACGAAGCATGTGATTTGTTTAAATATTGTGCCTTAAAAAGCTTTGAATTGTGTTGTTAAAGTAAGTACATGTAATTGGAAATTTGAACATTGAGTTTGGACATGTTATTTAGGACACATGTTATTACATGCTTCCTTGTGAAATGACTTGAATTTAGTAATCATATATGCTTATATAAGTGAATGGTATTAAATACTGAACTAGATACGAAATTGTCCGTATAGCGATAATCGCTATAAATGCACTTTGAAATCCCTTTCTTTTATCTCACTTTCTAAACTCCATATTTTGTTTATTTTCAAATAAAATGTTTTCTCTACTTAAAGAAGTATAAAAGATAGTAAGAAGTGAAGTTTAAAAGTTGTTTTTCTTATAAAACAAAGTTAGTAGAGTTATGGTCCATATAGCGATAGTCACTATGGATGCACTTTGGAAAATTAAGTTTTTGTGAAGTTTAAAATGTTTATACTTAAGATATTTTTATGGAATCTTTTCAAGGACTTTTATAAAAGATATATAAGTATTTTAAAGGTATTTATTTATATACAAGTCTAAAAAATATTTTAACTCTTTTGTTAAAATAAGAAATTTTATACACTTTCCTTTCTTAATTTGTTCTAAATTCTATATTCCTTATTAAATAAAACTATTATACATATTTATATCATTTTAAAAGAGTTTTTAACTTATTTATACATATAATTTCAAACGACTATTGTTTTAGAAGAAGTGATGAAAAGTAACACTTATGTAATGACCTTAATTTGATTGTTTATGGAATGTTAGTATTAATATGCTTAACACTAAAAGTCGAATGAGGTAGATTTCTCTATTTGTGAGAGTCAAGATTGATGTTCAAGTAGAGATATAGCAATAGAGCTCTAACCTACCGGCTTTTCTTTTGGTCGAGGATATGCTAGAAAGTTGGAAATGGGTTAAGTATATGAACCTTGATTTCTATAAGCAAGCGCTTGAGACTCGATAGTCGATTAGTCAACTACCGATCTTGACCAAACTTAACTTAGGAAGTTTACGAAAGGCTTCATGGATTTATACCAATAAGAACCACTGAAGAGGAGCATTGATATGAAATGCCTCTAGCTTTCGGTTACTTCTAATAGAACCGGAATTAAGTTAATGAAAATTCATCGATTAGTTTTGAAGAGTCCAGAATCGGTAAGTGTTTTACTTACCGAATACCACTTCAAAACTATTATGCAGTTTAATTTGTGAAGAGCTCGTTGAAGTGGACTCTATTTGAGCGAAGAAGATTTGTGTGGAAGATGCCAAATGTAGCCTCAACATCGAAAAATGACTAAAAACAAAGTAGGCACATAGCAGATGAGGTTTAGCTGACCTTAGAGGGTACAAATCAACTCCATTATCTAGAGTATGCTTATCGATTGTTGGTAGCGGGAGTTGATGGTATTCAAAACACATTTTCTGCATGAACCAACTTTTTCTTCCTTAATTGGTATATTTTATCTAGAGATATACGATGCTAGGAAAGGTACTTTTTGACCCTTGTCATGGGGCTTGCCTTGATGTACTCAGTACCCTCCAATGGAAATCCATTTACGAACGTGCCTTAGCGATTTTAAATGTACTCTAATATTGTTGTGTTGTGAGATGCAAGAAAAATGGCTATTTTCTTAATTGTACTACACACTTTAGACATTATCTATAATATCATGTAACATAAATATCAATTGAGTTGGGTCCTTTTAAGGGGAAACCAATCTGGCATTTGATTGGTCTCGAAAGTACTGTTATTTATTTATACGCATTTTTGAGTTTCTCATAACAGACTTATGTCTAACACGTGGTGTTTCTTTTCTCAAAACTCCTTATGTACTCTTTCAAGTAGATTGAGTGAAGCAAGTCTTAGGGTTGGATATTTCAAGCTTATAGAGGCAAGCTGGATGCTCCCACCTGTCTACCTATTTTCATTTTCGTTCGCTACTATCTATGTATTCAGCATTATGATGATAGGTAGTTATAACTGTCCAGGCTGATTGTAGTACTTAGTCATTTTGTAACTTTGAGATTCGTGTATATTGGAGTAACTCTTTGTACTACACTTTTAGGATGTTATATATTATTATTCCACATGTGAGATTCTAATATTGTGTTTTTTCTGTTTCTGTTTTCTTTTATTTTACCCTAACTTTCTGACTTTTCAACACTTGGGTTCTCGGCACACAAATATCGTTGATGCATTTAGTGTCGACATTCGGTGATCAAAAAGGCGATTATTACAACAATGTTGCGATACAATTCGTAAAAGAATCTTAAGCTTGGTAGAAGTCGAAAAACACACTCTGAAGGGTTCCATATGATAAAAATAACTTATCAGCATCAAAGAGAGTTAATTTACAGAGTAGATAATTAAACAATATAGCATACCTGTTAGCACCAAAATTGGTCACTAACCTCGTTGAGAAAGATTGTGTAGAGATGTAAGTGATGAAGTTAAATTAAACAAGGAAGAATATGCTAATTTAAATGCAGAAAGTAAGAACACCGGATTTATAGTGGTTCAGCGTAACTGCCTACATCCACTTTGAGTTTTGATATTTATTTGTTTCACAAGTAGTTGAATACAGATACAATCCATATCTTAATGACTTGAATACAAGTTTGAACTGAAAATAATAAGTCTTGAAAATGGCAGAGTCTCCCCAGTGTTCTCTCCCAAAAAAGGTCCATTTTCACTGTGACCCTGCCCCTCTATTTATAGACAAATATGGGCTGGACTTCCCAGGTGGGCTTGGTGGCCGAACACTCTAGCCCAAGTGTAGTGGTCGCTATATGCCGAACCAAGTAGACCGAACGCGTTGACGCCGAACCACCTTCTCAATGCCGAACGGTACGTTTGATGGGTGGGAAGTGCAGAACAGTTGTCAGTCGAAGCCGAACGATCCTTTGGCTGAACGATGCTTCTTAGCCGAACGATCCTTTGGCCGAACGATGCTTCTTAGCCGAACGATGCTGCCATGTAGAGTAGCTATATACGCCGAACGTCTTCTAACGCCGAGTACCACTGGATGCCGAGTACTATGAGACGCTGAGTACTACGCCGAGTACTATGAGATGCCGAGTGCTACCTGATGCCGAGTACAATGGATGCTGTGTACTACGCCGAGTACTATGAGACGCCGAGTACTACGCCAAGTACTACGCCGAGTACTATGAGATGCCGATCACTAGTTGACACCGAGTCGTCCTGTACGCCGAGTACTCAGTTGCCTGGTCAAATCTCCAGGAAACACTTGCCCCCCAAAGTGTGTCGTGTGAAGCAACACAACACGCTTTGAATCAGCGAGTATTCCTTGTCTTCAGAAAGAAATCCATCATGTTTCTTGAATAGTCATTATCCTCCAATTTATCCTCCCAAGGTGTTGTATCCTACTTTGGTCATCGTGATGCTTGGTCGATTCCCAATATTATAAATCCAGGGTTGTGGTTCATTAGTGGCCATACATGACTGATTCTGCAGAGCTAATAAGCTTCGGCTATCTGATCTAGTCTTTTCTTAATAACCCTTAGTGAGAATTCAATTTGTGTTGATTTCAAGAAGTCGAACTTTTAAGGATGTACACATGCACGTTCGGGTACATGTTCTTGCCATTGGCTCTCGGATGCGTTTTATATGCTCATAAGTCGTCACCAACTCCAGCTAGTTTAATTGCAATTCAATCGCGATTCCTTGTTTGTATTTTCTGTGAAATAAGGGTTGCAATCAGCCACTTGAGGAGTTTTCCAAACCTCTCTTTAGTACAGACTCTATGATTTGGTTCACAGCTTCAACCTGTCCATTTGCAGTTATAATGGATCATGGAAGGTCATAAGGACAGATGACGTTACAGATAAAGAAGTTGGTTATTTTCTTCATCTTGGTCATGGTTAGAGTTCTTCATCTGCCCATTTGGTGACGTAATCAACTGTTATGGTGGTGTATTTCGCACCATCTTGAGGATCGACAAGAAGATGATTTCAGTGCCCCCAAGTGGCAAATGGCTATGAACTAGCCATTTGACTAATTTCCATCGGCGGGGTTCCCGGATTTTTTGCAAACATCTTGCGCTCGTCACATTGTCTAGCATGATCAACCGCTTCTGGGTTGATAGTTGGCCAGTAATACCTGTAGTAGAGTATCTTCTTTATCATGGTTTTCCCCCTGATGTTATTACCGCGTTCTTCTTCATAAACTTTGCTCAAGATATCATCATGGGCGATATGCTGAAGCGTGGGGATGGACAAACTCCTTTTGACACACGACTTATTCTTAGATGATTTGGCGTGAAGCTTTGAGGAGGATCTGTCGTTTTCCATTCCTTCGTTCAATAAGAATTCTTTATTGTAGATAGTCTTTGATAGGAGTCAACCATGGCACCTTTTCATTTTGTTCACTGAGTTCGTGTGTAATGATGTAATACGTGAAGTCGGTCAGTAGCTCTTGGACTTGGCCGAGATAAGGAGCAAGATAATGCCCCCTAGCAAGATCAACTTCCTTAAATTTGTATACTACCAATCAAGAATCACAAAAGATATGTAAATTTTTCACTTCAAATCCTCTAGCAGATTTGAGGCTGGCAGTCAAGGCTTCATACTAAGCATCGTTGTTTGTTACAGGTAAATCGAGTTTTAGGACGTAGCAGATTGATCGTTCCTCAGGAGTCATTATCATGATTCCTATGCCATAACACTGATCATTGGGTGCTCCATCCGCGTACATTTTCCATCTTATGGTTGGTTCTCTACTACTCTTTGAATAGTCATCTGAGGTAGTGAATTTGGGTGTGAGGTCTGCTAATTTCCGTCCTTGGATAGCCCTTCGTGGGAAATAAGTGATATCGAATTAGCTTAGTTCGATATTCTATTTAAATAGTCTTTCAGACGTCTCAGGTCATTGTATGCCCTGTCACAACGGCTGGTGGGCATAGGCGTTGATGGGGTGAGCCTAAAAGTAAGAGTGGAGCTTTCATGAAGAAATCAATAGAGATTGTTCTAGCTTTTGTAGCTTCGGGCTGATATCCAATGCATGGCTCGCGATAGTTAATGAAATCACATATGCATGTCAGAATGGGTCCAAGGGAACATATCATCATTTATTCAGAAAAATCCAACTAATTCTTCTATCATCACTGCACTGAGCTGTGATCCGATATTCAACACCCAGAAAGGGTCGCCATGGCTGGTTGTAATGTCGACCGTCAGCTTAGCAGGTGCCATCCCAGATTCTTTGAGTAAAGATGTAACTATTTTGCATAACATTCAATGTGAAATATGGTTGGGACTGGCAATGTTGATGGTTACTCTGGTCGAATCCTAGAGTCTTGTCATGAGTTGTTAAGTCAAATAATGAAGGGCTCTGAAGGCTCTAATTGATTATCTGCAAATGGCCAAAGATCAGGCTTAAAAGCTCGTTGAAGGAAATGTCGAGTAGGGGCCAGCCTCGAGTTGCGTGCAACTACATAGCTGGATCTTGCTATGAGTTTGAATTTGCTTGTATATTCGAGTAATGCATTTTCTATTCAATTCATTCATGATCCTTCACTTGACCTTCGGGTTGGAGTGACAGTCAGTTGCCCACAAGCTTTGGCATCGATTTAATGATTCTATCTCTAGGCATCCTTTCGGTCGTTGCCTTGAGTAGCTGTAAGCACTATATATAAGTTTTAATACTGAGCTATCGTGGCCAGTTTTTGGATGATCATGCGTCTTCTTCCAGTCTCGGGTTGATAAATGTACTGCATGGACGGTTGAGTCTCGTCCTAGCTATGTTTATGTTTTCACCTAAACTCCAAAGACATAGAGGTGATTGGTGAATAGTCGGTTCACATTCATCTTGCTTCTCGCTCGTGCCCCCAGGTCTGGGACATATACCGATAAGTAGGAAGGCCAGCCACGCCCACTTTAGCTTTACTCTCTTTCCCGTTGAATCGTGGGATCATGTCAGTCGATGGGAGACTAGGTCTCGCCTATCTTGGATTTTATCGTGGTTTTTCATTCCAAGAGGAATACTTCGATGCCACGTAAGTTTCAGGGCGTAATTTGGACAGTGGATGGCCATCCACGTCCACTTTGGTTCATGCTCTGTAATCAGATCTCGGGGTAAAGTTGGCTACAAATGCAGTCGGGTTATGCTCATCCAGTTTCATACTCCTCCTGACGAATCGAACGAGGGTGCTGGAGATTTTTGACCAAGTATTCATGGTTTACCCTCCTTTCCATACTCTGGGGGTCATAGTTTTTCAAAAAACAAACATCGGAGTCACATTCGTATGTGCTTGGTGCGGATCGGCATTGACCCTTGGTCTGAGGTATGATATAGTAGGTTGCTCGTAGCTTTGGATGCCGTTTCGATTGGTTCTGTATTGAGGCCTCCACGCTGTCGCTGCCTCAAGTTATAAAGAACGGCACGCTAGAGCTATAGTAAGCTGTCATATTCGGCTTTTTAGTGTTTTGTACCCCTGCCCCCAGCATTGATTTGGCCAGGTCACTAGTTGGATGGTCAAACTCCATCCTCAGCGGGTTAATAATCCTCTTGTCGATTCCAGGCCGAAGTTTGCGGAATAGAAAATGGTCGGAATCCACTCGTCTATTTATCGATGTTTATACACCACTCTGCATTATGGTGACTTAGTGTTATTCTCCCCCTGGTTGACTCGCGCCCAATTTGTGTTCATGCTTCGGTCCACGCTCCGGGGACTTAGAGATTTGTCGAACGATTTATGCTTTAGTCCACAGTTCGAGACGCAGAGATTTTCGTCAACTCGTTTATACTCTAGTTCGCACTCTGGGAACTTAGAGTAATCTGGTCCGCTTCTGGGATTTAGGGATTTTTCTGAAGTTGTCTATAATCTAGTCCATGCTCTGTGGACTGAGAGTACTGTAGTTCGCACTCTGGGGACGTAGAGGTTTTTGAGTCATTTATACTCTAGTCCGCACTAAGGGACTTAGAGTACTTTAGTCCGCATTCTGTTTCCCGTTCCAGAGGGTGAGACCCCCCGGATGGCTGAGAGTTTGCCTAAACCTGGTAGATAATCCTTCTCTTTAAGGTTCTCTTTAAGATTTCGAAAGTCGTTATTCTTTATGCAGGACTATTGCATTCTAATGCTTGTTTCCCACGATTTTGTGCAGGCCGTTCTGACCCCGAGCCCACTCCGAGGAGCGATGTCGCCAAGGAAGTGTGGGAGAAAACAAGTGAAGCCACTCACGCAGGGGAGGCTACTGGTGATCGGAGCGCTTGATGAAGACAAGTTTGAAACCTCCTCTCCTACCGATGGGGGTTATGAAGTAGAAATTACAGGCGCCTCTGAGCACACATCCGAATTGAGCATGGAGGAGCGGCTCGAGAAAGAGAAGGAGGAGACGGTCAAGGTCATAGTAGAGCCTCGAGTTGTGGACTTGGACGATCCTTTGAACAAGCCGTTGAAGGTCATCCTTCCTGGCGGGTCCAAGCCCATGGAAAGCCCCCGTACTCCTTCAGTTGCTACCCCTCTATCATAGAAGAGTACCAAGGGTAAATGCTCTGGAGAGGAGCCGTTTGGAAAGAAGTTGAAGAAGCACAAGAAGTGATTACTATCCTCGTTCAACGAGAGTTAGTTTAAGTCATGTAATTATTTTCATCTATTTCCTTAGTCCTTGTAAATAGAATGTCGACCCCGAACTTTGGAGGGGTTGTAATAGAAACTCATTTCTGAATAAGGTTTAGTTCCTTTTTCTGTCTTGCAAAAGACTCTTATTGTTCAGTTTTTTTGTGATTGTGATTTTAATCCAAGCAGTTGTGAGTAACATAGACTTCTCAGTCCATCTTCATATAACTCGGAAACTCTTCGGGAGTCGTTGAACTTCCATTCTGTGCTTTGTGCACTTAGAATACTCTCTAGCCCGTATATCAGGGATTTGACAAATTCAAGTCATTTGTGTCATAGTTCATATTCAGGGAACTTGGAGATCTGATTCACTTATATTCGAGTCCGCACTCTGGGGAGTTAGAGCACTCCAGTCCGCACTCTGGGGACTTGGAGGTTTAAGTCGTTTATACTCTAGTCCGCGCTCTGGGGACTTAGAGTACTCTAGTCCACGCTCTGGGGACTTGGAGGTTTAAGTCATTTATACTCTAGTCCGCGCTCTGGGGACTTAGAGTACTCTAGTCCACGCTCTGGGGACTTGGAGGTTTAAGTCATTTATACTCTAGTCCACGCTCTGGGGACTTAGAGTGCTCCAGTCCGCACTCTGGGGACTTGGAGGTTTAAGTCGTTTATACTCTAGTCCGCGCTCTGGGGACATAGAGTACTCCAGTCCGCACTCTGGGGACTTGGAGGTTTTAGTCGTTTATACTCCAGTCCGCGCTCTAGGGACTTAGAGTACTCCAGTCCGCACTCTGGGGACTTGGAGGTTTAAGTCGTTTATACTCTAGTCCACGCTCTGGGGACTTAGAGTACTCCAGTCCGCACTCTGGGGACTTGGAGGTTTTAGTCGTTTATACTCTAGTCCGCGCTCTGGGGACTTAAAGTACTCCAGTCCGCACTCTGGGGACTTGGAGGTTTTAGTCGTTTATACTCCAGTCTATGCTCTGGGGACTTAGAGTACTCCAGTCCGCACTCTGGGGACTTGGAGGTTTTAGTCGTTTATACTCCAGTCCGCGCTCTGGGGACTTAGAGTACTCCAGTCCGCACTTTGTGGACTTGGAGGTTTAAGTCGTTTATACTCTAGTCCGCGCTCTGGGGACTTAGAGTACTCCAGTCCGCACTCTGGGGACTTGGAGGTCTTAGTCGTTTATACTCTAGTCCGCGCTCTAGGGAATTAGAGTACTCCAGTCCGCACTCTGGGGACTTGGAGGTTTTAGTCGTTTATACTCTAGTCCGCGCTCTGGGGACTTAGAGTACTCCAGTCCGCACTCTGGGGACTTGGAGGTTTAAGTCGTTTATACTCTAGTCCGCGCTCTGGGGACTTAGAGTACTCCAGTCCGCACTCTGGGGACTTGGAGGTTTTAGTCGTTTATACTACAGTCCGCGCTCTAGGGACTTAGAGTACTCCAGTCCGCACTCTGGGGACTTGGAGGTTTAAGTCGTTTATACTCTAGTCCACGCTCTGGGGACTTAGAGTACTCCAGTCTGCACTCTGGGGACTTGGAGGTTTTAGTCGTTTATACTCCAGTCCGCGCTCTGGGGACTTAGAGTACTCCAGTCCGCACTCTGGGGACTTGGAGGTTTAAGTTGAGAGCAGTTGTATTTCCACTCTTTAATTTGTATTCATCTACTGTATCGAGGCTAATGTCGTCGAATGAACAATCGAACCACGTTTGCTCGCGGGATGGGATTCTACCCCCCAGGATGAGGGACGGAATTTGAAAAATGGATGATCGATTCTCGTCCGCTTGGTGATTATAGCTCTTCCAATCAAGTCAAGGAAGGAGGTATATGACAGATGGTTGGATTACATCCATGCTGGGGTTGGATAATCAAGTCTCGCACAATTTGCTTTGTATCTCTTTCCAGAAAGCAAGGATGATGGATTACTGGGTAGACAAAGTAAGTCGCATATGTTTCACGGTGCAGTCGCGTCCATGTATTGAGAGCGATGGTTAGAGAGGGCAGTCTACCATAGCTACTTCAAGTTGGGCTTTCGAACAACCTTTCGTGTTCAGGGTAGGATTTGATGTGTAGATGATCAAATCACGTCCACTCTAGACAGATCCTGGCGCCACTGAGTTTCAGGAGGGGCATCTGTTATTTTGTCGAACTTTGTTCTATGACTCGATTTGAGTGGATGATCAGGCCATACCCATTCCAAGCCTTGCTCAGGTCTCCGAGTCAAATGTGGAGGTTGATGGATGGATGGTCGGTTGTTCGAATCGATCATAAGTTGAGCATACGAACTTGGATCGTCTTGAAACTTGGAACATTGGCTTCCCTGGCTTTGATTGTTATGTCTTGTTAATCGTGGCTCGATCCAGACTCGGACAAAATCCATCGATATCCATAGTGAGCCTTTGTGTAACCGATCTCCAAGACGAACTGTCACTGGTTTCTAATCAAGTTCTTGGTGTCACGGCCTTGCCAAAAGGCGGGATAACATTTGCCCCCCAAAGGACGTCTTGTGTAAACATGACGTGCTTTGAAAAACCGCAGTCTTTCATGCTGAATATTTCCGTTCAGTTGATTGCTTGACAGTCGTCTCTTAATCGTTTCGTTGCAATCTTCTTTTAGACAAATGTTCAACTAGCATGCTTTGCTTTGGTTCTGCCCCTAGTTTTGGGGATGAGTATGGAGTTGATGTATGTTTATACTCCGTCTCGCACTCTGGGAGTACAGAGTTGAGTAGATGTTTATACTCCGTCTCGCACTCTGGAAATACGGAGTTGATTAATGTTTATACTCCGTCTCGCACTCTGGGAGTACGGAGTTAAGCGAATGTTTATACTCCGTCTCACACTCTGGGAGGACGGAGTTGATTAATGTTTATACTCCGTCTCGCACTCTGGGAGTACGGAGTTGATTAATGCTTATACTCCGTCTCACACTCTGGGAGTACGGAGTTAAGTAGATGTTTATACTCCGTCTCGCACTCTGGGAGTACGGAGTTGATTAATGTTTATACTCCGTCTCGCACTCTGGGAGTACGGAGTTAAGTAGATGTCTATACTCTGTCTCGCACTCTAGGAGTACGGAGTTGATGAATGTTTATACTCCGTCTCGCACTCTGGGAGTACGGAGTTGATCAATGTTTATACTCCGTCTCGCACTTTGGGAGTACGGAGTTAAGTAGATGTTTATACTCCATCTCGCACTCTGGGAGTACGGAGTTGTGCGAAGGATCGTCGTGTATCAACCCATTTTTAGCCTTGATGTGATGGCTTGCCCCCGAGCTCGAGTTTCACTTAGCGAGTGGCCGGCCGTATCGCAGCCGCTCTCTACTTGAATAAATTCCACTTGCAGGATGGAATTCAGCTCTCCGTGCATCATGATGTTGTACATTGTATTTAACCCATAGCCCCAAATCAAAGGCATATGGTTGATGATGAGCGATAGAATTATGCTCGTCCAGATGTAACTCCACACGTCCGATCATGGTCTGCGTAGATTGGTTGGCAACCAAATCTGAGTACCTGGTCACCTGCATCGTTTTGAAAGTAGTTTAGTTCAAGCTAGTCGTAGTTCATAGAACAATTGAAATAGAGATGGAAATGGAAATAATTCAAAGAAGATTATGGTAAATCTCATTGATATGTGAAGCAGCATCGTGTGCTCGCTATTCGACTCCGCCCTTGGCTCCTTTCAAAGGGATGTCGGCCGTCAACCGTCCAATTGATAATCATAGCCCTTTATTAATAGGCATCGGATACTCACTGCCCTCCATTCTGCAGGACTTGTACATACTATTGAAGCTTTCCTTTCCAGGTCATCTTTTCGATCATACCTCAGAGGTGTTTGTAATCGCCCGTGTTAGGATCAGTGATCATCTGGGAATATACAACATTCCCTTGATTTTCTTTAGACCTTGGTGTACTCTCTCGAGGTTGGTTTCCAGTACGACTCCGAGTCGTGAGTCTTCAAGTAGAGGTTGTCAATTGAATCTTTCCAAAGAGCATATGAGCTGAATTCTGAAGTCTTGTTTCGGCTACTGGGATCTACATCCTTAGCCAATGGGCCATCATTGTTATTTTTCTTAGTCTGCTCCACTCCTCCTCACTTTAGTTCTGATTCATTTTGTAAAAGAAACAATCCATAGTCGTAGGAGGCTCTTTAGCTAACTAGCTGCCAAAATATATCTGGAGGTCGACTTTCCTCAAACGCGATCAGTATGATACCCTTGTTAGCATTTGGAATAAATTGCTTAGAGCATTGGTTTGCTTGGATCCATCTTGACATTTGCAAGAGTCACATCATCTATGTTCTCCAACCTTTGGGAGTACCGTTTGAACAGCGTTTGCTTGTCCGTTCTCTTGATGTCGTTCATAAGCTGCCGCTAGATCCTCTATGCCCTGGTCGATCATGGGATGTCAAGGAAGTGGATAGAATGTTCTTTTATTAAGTTGAGTTTTGAATTCACTATCCGGAGGCACTGCGCTGCGGCTAGGGTTCGGCATACGCCTTTTCTGGAGCGTATAAGGGACCAGTGTAACTTAATTCCAGAGGTGTTCGGCATTCGTTCTCGTTCGACACAACCGACTCGTTCGGCATACAATACCGTTCGGCATTACAGAGGTGCTCGGCATAGAGGTATGGTTCGGCCTGGAATGGCGTTCGGCCTAGAGGTATGTTCGGCCAAAGCTGTTCGGCCAAGGCTGTTCGGTAGAATGGATCGGCGTGGAGTGGTTCGGCTAAAGCTGTTCGGCCAAGGCTGTTCGGCCAAAGTGGATCGGCCTGGAGTGGTTCGGCCAAAGCTGTTCGGCCAAGGCTGTTCGGCCAAAGTGGATCGGCCTGGAAGAGCGTTCGGCGTACGCCTTTTCTGGAGCATTCGGCATACGCCTTTTCTGGAGCGTTCGGCATACGCCTTTTCTGGAGCGTTCGGCATACGCCTTTTCTGGAGCGTTCGGCATACGCCTTTTCTGGAGCGATCGGCATACGCCTTTTCTAAGGCGATCGGCATAAGCCTTTTCTGGAGTGTTCGGCATACGCCTTTTCTGGAGCGTTCGGCATACGCCTTTTCTGGAGCATTCGGCATACGCCTTTTCTGGAGCGTTCGGCATACGCCTTTTCTGGAGCGTTCGGCATACGCCTTTTCTGGAGCGATCGGCATACACCTTTTCTGAGGCGATCGGCATAAGCCTTTTCTGGAGTGTTCGGCCGAATTGCCTTCAGAGGAGGGTCGGCCTTCATTCAACTTGAGTGCAAACTTCAACGTCCAATCCCCAGATCTTGCGTACATTAGTGAATCCAATCTACGGCTATCAGCTTCCTTTAGATTTCTTTCAAATCTGAGTAGAATAGGAAGTTTTCTAGTAAACAGCTGGATCTATCTCGCGAATATGAAAATCCACTAGTAGATGATGAGATCCGATCAGGCTGAGAATTCAATTCTCAGTGAAAGCACCAAAGTGTTAGCACCAAAATTGGTCACTAACCTCGTTGAGAAAGATTGTGTAGAGATGTAAGTGATGAAGTTAAAATAAACAAGGAAGAATATGCTAATTTAAATGCAGAAAGTAAGAACACCGGATTTATAGTGGTTCAGCGTAACTGCCTACATCCACTTTGAGTTTTGATCTTTATTTGTTTCACAAGTAGTTGAATACAGATACAATCCATATCTTAATGACTTGAATACAAGTTTGAACTGAAAATAATAAGTCTTGAAAATGGCAGAGTCTCCCCAGTGTTCTCTCCCAAAAAAGGTCCATTTTCACTGTGACCCTGCCCCTCTATTTATAGACAAATATGGGCTGGACTTCCCAGGTGGGCTTGGTGGCCGAACACTCTAGCCCAAGTGTAGTGGTCGCTATATGCCGAACCAAGTAGACCGAACGCGTTGACGCCGAACCACCTTCTCAATGCCGAACGGTACGTTTGATGGGTGGGAAGTGCAGAACAGTTGTCAGTCGAAGCCGAACGATCCTTTGGCTGAACGATGCTTCTTAGCCGAACGATCCTTTGGCCGAACGATGCTTCTTAGCCGAACAATGTTGCCATGTAGAGTAGCTATATACGCCGAACGTCTTCTAACGCCGAGTACCACTGGATGCCGAGTACTATGAGACGCTGAGTACTACGCCGAGTACTATGAGATGCCGAGTGCTACCTGATGCCGAGTACAATGGATGCTGTGTACTACGCCGAGTACTATGAGACGCCGAGTACTACGCCGAGTACTATGAGATGCCGATCACTAGTTGACACCGAGTCGTCCTGTACACCGAGTACTCAGTTGCCTGGTCAAATCTCCAAGAAACAATACCTATTCACTAAGGGACTGGCCTAATTAGTTTTTTGATAAAACCGATCAAAGAAGTTGTAATAAGATTCCATGATTGACCTCAAGTGGAAGTGAGGGATTGATAGAGCTAGGAGTATGTCTTGGGGGCAATTATATAGTCAATTACATATATATAACTCGATAACCAATCTTGTTCATAATAAAGGTGTTCAATTTCTATAAAATATTCTATTATATTGTGATATAGTTAATTAAGTAATTAATTTAATGTTTATATATATAAATAAAAAATCCTTAAATAATATGTTATGTGATAATAATAATTACAAATTATTGCAATCATGAGAATTTTATCACATTGGAAGATGACATATTATTTTAAATCTTCGTAGTCCATATGATTTGAGAAAGATTATCGACTCCATTGAGACTAGAGTATGTAACACTTAATAAATGTTGGGCAATATATTACTCATGGCTATCGGGGGCCACTACGAAGTTACATACTAATGGTTAATGGATAATTATAAAATGACTCATTTGAGAGTTTCCTTGTTAGTTAATTATAACTAAGGTCAAACAGGAGATCTTAAAGTGAAGACGTTGCACAATTCCATCAACTTGAGAATGTTATGGAACTTTAATGTGGATACTCCACTTTGATTATAGTTAAATGATGACATGGTATTCCACCGAGTGATTATAATTGGGTCTGAGTTAAAGCATTGGAAGTGAAACACTATTTAATAGATAATCCGTCTCCTCAGTTATGACAGGTTATTATCACGATCTACTATAGTCAACTCAATATTAAAGTCTATAGCAAAGTGGTATGGTTAATAATAAATATTATTATTAAACCAAGGATTTTATGTTTTGACTAATTGAATTGAATGTGGAAGATATCGGACTTTTGACCAAAGTCAAACTCCATATGTCCTTAATTGATATAGTTTTGACGAAGAGAATTGGCATAAACAATCGTTACTAAAAGGTACCACTTAAAATACTAAAATTAGATTTTTACTGAAATGACATGTAAGCGATATATTGGGCCAAATTATGAACACTATGAAATACTACACGATTAAGTTACAATTATGAATACTATGAGTCACACAACCGTAATGATGAATACTATGAAATACTACATGATTTAATTAAGTTACAATTTTTGTAAATTAATTAAATTGACCAACAATTATGAAATATCAATTATTAAATTTTATTTGATTTTTGAATGCCATTAGTATTTAATAAAGTACGTATATAAAAGTTATATTTGTACATATCAACATACGAATCAATAAATATTTAAATTTGATTTAATCGATTAATTACTGAATGGGTTAGGATTTTTGAAGGCCTTTCTAAGGCACATATATAGATGGCCATAAGCATTCAAGCGGGTGAATTTAAGAGTTCAAAATAATTTTGAAATGGTATTAAAAGAATAAGTAGAGGAAAGAGAAAATTATCTGCCTTCTCCTCTTCTTAAATATCTACTTAAAGTCTTATACACATTAACTGTCATTATTTTGCATTTCATCCTCTATTTTATTCCAATCGAAAAATAACATGGCCAGAGAGGGTTTGAGTGTTCAAATTTGTTTTGAAATGATATTTAAAGAATGAGTAAAGGAAGGAGAAAAGTCCTCCACGTTTTCCTATTCTTTAATGCCTGCTTAAACACTTTATATGTTTTTTTGGCTCATCTCTTCTCTTGATTTCAGCCAAAAATTATGTAGCTCCAAGGCCAATAAATTTCCTAAAGAAAATCAAATCAATACAAGGTGGTTTTACCTTTAGATCATAGCAAAATTCAGAGGCTAATTTAGTAAAATATAAGAGTTATTTAATTATTCAAGATGTGAATCTTAGGCTACTCCATAAGGTTATTATCCAATCTCATTTCGATTATATATTACATCACGTTAGTATAGTTTTGATTCTATATTTTATAAAATGAATTTATATATGTCTATGTTGTCCAACATATTGTTTATTGTTGTTTTAAAATTTAATGTTTAAAAGTAAAAAAATACATTCATAACAACGATACATTATAACTTCATTAAAAAAAATGGATTTAAAACAACTTCCATTAGTTAAAACAATTCTATAATATATTATACATATAAATAAGAGTAAATCATATACATTTATTATTTGAAGTTATTTTATAAAATTGAATAAAATTTACATACAAATCACATACTTATTTGATGTTATTTTATAAAATTGAATATAAATTATATATTTGTATATGCTATCTTTGAGTATAAAATATATTTTGTTGTTTTATGTATATATATGCACACATATATGTAATTCAAATTCAATATTTATAAAAGGATTTTTGTTTAAAATCATAGATCTAATTTGAATTCTTCCTAATTCAAAGCTAAATTCTAAATTGTTAATGTCAACTTTCAAAACATATAAAATTATGAAAATTAATTTTAGGACGTACAATATATAATTATTAGTTTATATAATTTTATAATAAAACCTTAGATGACAAAGGCATATACAAAGGGCAAATGTGTCCGTTATGATATAAATTCCAACACCTATTAACATACGCATTGATCGTATACACTGTTTATGTGTTGCACTTTTACTACATTCATATGAGTATATTTAGATATCATTATAAACTTACAAAACACAAATTTAGTCAAATTAAAAGTAGTAGGTGTAAGTCCTAATTAATTTCACATTTGTAACATACATGACATAATAAATAATATCACATAAATAACAAATTGACTCTTCACCTACCAAAGTAATAATGCAAAACAAGTAATTCTTACATACATATACATGCAATAGTATATTTGGAATACTCTATTTTATATAATATTATATTGGTAAAATAAATCAATTAATTAAACTCCTTTTATACAAGTTAAATTAAATAATATTTATTTGAAATAAATTTTAGATTGGATCTAAAATCAATTAGACTTCATGGGCCCAAAAATAATCCAAAATGGAACTTTTCTTAATTGAGTTTCACCCATTTAACCACTTCCTATTGGCTCGAATGCTTTAAGTGGTTGGTTCTTCATCTATTGCGGTAGAGACTAATAGTAGCGATGTTTTGACATTAGTAGCATCAGATATTTCTAACTATTGGGTTATAGATTCAGGGGTGTCTTTTCATATGACACCTAATAAAGATTACTTCACTTTATGTAGATAGCGAGGGAAGTGCAATCCTTATGGGCAATGACTCTACATGAAAGTCTTTGGGTATTTATTCGGTGATGATTCTGATGTACGATGGCATAACTCATACTTTAACCAATGTTCGGTATGGTCTAGGTCATTGAAAGTCTTTGATACCATTAGTCCAGTTAGCATCATTGGGATGTAAGATTACTATTGAAAAATATAGCTTGTGAGTTTCTAAGGAGGCACTTGTGATTATAAATGATGTTATGGTCCACAGTTTGTATTTGCTTAAGGGTACAATAATTCTTCTGGAGTCGTAGGTGGAGTTGATAGTGCTAGAGACTTACATGCTAACAGGCTTTGGCAATTGAGATTTGGTCATACTATAGATAAGAACCTAGAGTTACTTCAAAGAACAAAGATGATTAAAGGGAAAATCTTCCATAAATTGGATTTCTACTAGGAGTGCGTACTGGTTAAGTGGACCAAAGTATCATTTAGTGTTAGTAAGCAAGGTTCTAGGAGGGTACTTGATTATATTCATTCAGAAATTTGGAGAGACAAGTTTCTGCAACTTCCATTGAGGGAGCTCTATATGTTGTATCCTTTAATGATGACTTCTCACACAATGTTTGGGTGTATGCAATGAAAGCCAAGTTGGGAATGTTTGAGAAATTTAAATTTGATCTGCTCTTGTTCAAAACCAGAAAGGAAATAAACTAAAGATTTTGAGATCCAATGATGACGTTAAACATGTCTCAAAGGAGTTCCTTGATTACTGCAAATGACGTGGCATTGGAGATATTTTACTAAACATGGGGACCTTCAGTCCAATGGGGTTGCAAAAAAGATGATAGCACTCTACTTTAGAAATCTCATTGCTTGAGATTACCATAGTCGCTTCTAATGTTTTTTGGGCTGAATCTATTCAATTTCTAATCTTATTATAAATTGAATTATGTGCTTAGCCATTGATGTGAAGATCCTAGAGAGAAATATCAAAAGGTAAACCTATAAACTTGAGTTATTTCCATATTTTTGGCCGTTCTTTATAAATTTAAGGATGCGCCCAAGGGGTCACGTAATTTGATTATATAGCTTAACTCTTATAGAGAATTTTGTTCAAACTGAAGTATGCTTTAGCTTTTATTTTTCTATAATATGTAATGTTATATTGGACATAAGTAATATTCTATATACATTAAATATATATTAGTAAAAAATCCTTCGAAAAATTATTTACCAATTGCAGTTGCTAATGTGTTCATAACCATGAGTTTTGAATCGATATTTAAATACTTATTCCTTAAATTTTCTAAGTCAAGACATATCGAAAAAAAGATATCAATACATCCATTGAGACTATTGTACATAACTGAATTACTCATGACAATTCGACACACCAAGAGGTTGCCCACTTACAGCTGTTACGAACAATTGTAGAATGACTCAATGATAGAACTCTATAGGTTAATGCAACTTAGTCAAAATAGAAGATCTTATGTAACGATGTGCAATAGTCTTTAGACTTGAGGGTGCTATGGACCTTAAGTAACTAGGCTATACTTTGATTATAGTCAATCGCATGACATAGTGATCGTGTTACGACCATAGTTAGGTATACATTGAACTACTTGAAGTGAACACTACTCAAGAGAGAATTTATCTCTTTCATTATAGAATGTTTGTTACACCATAATTGGTAGTCAACTTAAAGTCAAAATCTTTGGCCAGAGTAAATAGGTTAATCTATATATGTTATTTGATTGAACCAAGGACTTTAAAGTGGTCTACGCACTTAATTATAAATATTATTAAAGTTTTTGACCATCGACCAAACTCTAGATATCTTAGTGATACAGTGATGATTAGAAGAAAATGTGCACAAAATATTATTACAAGGTAGAGCTTAATAAAGATTAAAAATTGGATTTTCCCTGAACAATATATATAAGCGGCTGAACTTGTGCCCAATATTGTACTTTAGCAAAGTCCATAAAGGCTTCAATATTTAAATTGTTTAAGTATTATGCGAGTATTAAGTTCGCATCAAGAGTCAACACAAACATTTTGTTAGCTAATTTCTGAGATCAACCAATTTAAAATTAATTTATAAATGTTATAAATTAACAACAAAATCAATACAAATGTTGTATTGAATTTTTATGACTTCTAAATTTTTATTTAGTGTCTTCAAATTAAATGAAAGTAATATATAATTATTATATATTAATTTAGTTAAGCATATGGCTAGAAATAAACATTTATTTAATTAATATATAATATTAATTTTTCTCCAAATAATGGGATTAATGCCCATAATAGGGGGTAGATAAACATGGAGGATAAAGGGCACAATTTTGATTTACACATGGACTCTAAATGATATTTGATAAATAATTTACCAAATATTGGGTGATTAGAGAGAAAGATGGAAAGATATATTTATTCCTTGGCCCAAGAGAGGCTATAAATATATCTCCTTCTCTTGTTCACAAGCACACAAGAAAAGAAAACCCTGGCCTCCATTGTTACACTTGATGAAGCCTAAATAGTAGACTTGCAACCTATAGTTAAGAAAAGAGAACTAGGAGTTTGGAGAGGATATTTCTAACAACCAAGGTGTCGATAACCAGTAGGATCAATTCAAAAGGTACAAATTTTAATTTAAACAAAATTGCATGTGTGTATATATTAATATTTTTCGACCATAAATGTATTATTTATGAGAATTAAAATTAAATACATATATACATATTAATATAACTATATATATAATAAAAAACTATATTTATTTATATTTTGCACAAAAATATTTTCTATATATATATATATGCATGTATGTATGTATGTATAAGTATGTGTGTGTGTATAGATATGTATGTATGTATGTATACACTTACAAGTAGTTTTCTATAACAACCCGTGACTGCGGTTACCAAATAATAAATTAAAATTGGGATTTTAATTTAATTGGAGCTATTAATGATTTTTTTTATGTGACTAATTTGTTCAAAAGTTAGTTATTTTGAATAAATTAATATTTTGGGCCTAAGTGTAAAATGGAGAATTTAATGGAAATTAATTAGGGTAAATGGAAATTTATAATATTGCAAAATTTTATATGTGTAAAATAGTGCAATATTTGAATTGGGAATTTAATTTACAATTAAATTGCAAAACGGTGATTTTGGGCAATTTTGACTAAAATGTGTTTTGGAATAAATAGGGGTTAAATTGTAAGTTGGAAAATATTGTGATGTAAAATTTTATAACTATAGCTAAATTATTTTGGTAACATATTTTAAAATTTTATGGGTAAATAATATGTAGTTTGTACTTAGAGAAATTAGCTAACTTGAGATATGGAACATATTCCAAGTCCTAATGGGTATTAGGCCCACTAACCCACTTCCATTAGCCTATAAACCATCTTTTACCCATTTGTTTCAGCCAACATCTCAAACTCCTAACCCTCATTCATTCCAACCCTAATCAAATTCCTAAAACCCTAAACCTAAAAATGGCCTCCATGCTTAGGAAAGCTCCATCCTCTCTTATATTGGCTTAAGCTAGTTAAAGTAAGGGAAGGTAATGCAAAAACTCTCTTGTAATCCATTTCTAACTCTCTTTAATTTTTGGAAATCATGTTGTAACTCTTGGTTTTATGTGTTTTGGTATTTTTTTAGCTCCTTGATCATCATCTCTTAGCTTTGGTTAGTGCCATATAGGTGTTTATTCTTTTGCTTGAGAGGAATACTAGGTAAACCCTCTCCTAATCTATGTATAAGCATCTCTTAATTTCTGAAATTATTTTGTAATCCTCTTTTTTTTGTGCATTTAGATTGTGAAACTCTTTGATCTTCTTTTCATTGCTTGGGAAAGAGGTAATATATGCTAGCTGAAATTATAATTAGTTTATTGCTGTTAGTAAATTAGACATATCTCGATCATCTTAAATCGGAATTAAGATTTTCTTAATGTTCTGGAAATCTTATTCTGTAGGCTATAACTTTTATATTTTGAGCTTTGCCTAATTTTGTGGTTTGAATGGTCGAAATCACGTTTGTTTGTCGCTGACCTAACAACAAACTACAGGGTTGATAAAATAAAACCCTGAAATTGATTTGGCCATAAGTTACTCGTTTCTTATCAAAATCTAATAATTTTGGATGTCCTGGAAAGCTTAGATTTAGGGCTAAAACTTCGATGTTTTGAGTTTCATGAAATTTCGAAGTTAATTGGGTCAAAACTGTGCATTCTTACTACTGTCCCGAGAGCACAATGACAGTGATATAGAATTTAAATCTGAGAATTGTTTTAGTCATAAAATTTTCATCCCCGATCGGAATTTGACGATCTTGGTCATTCCGGAAAGCTTAAAAACTAAGCTACAACTTTTATTTTATTCATTTTGTCAGAATTGGAAGTTTACTATGCCAAAATTGTGGTTTTTCATCTCTGGTCTGTTAGTGCATAACTATAGGCCTTAGTCCCATTTCTCCCGTTGTTTTCAGTACAGAACCCCAACTTTGAGACGCCATCCCGGGCTCGTCCTTTGTCGGATTTCAACATTTTCGAACTCGTTGGAAAGCTGGAGTTCCGAACTCCATCTCTAGAAAGTTTGATTAGTATCTGAGTTAATTTGACTCTTCGAAATTGCTGTCGAAGAGGGACCCGAATCTCAGCCTGAAACAGTGTATTCACTGTTTCTGGGTCCGACTTTGGAGCGTCGCTGCAACTTCGTTTCAAGTCGGAATCAAGTATCTTTTGGCGTTCTGAAATAGGAATGTCGGACTACGTTCCTACCAATTTTCATGCCATTCGGATTCAGTTTGCTAGTCCGAATAATTTTCCGAACTTGGGTTCGCGTCAGTTTTGGACTATTTTCCAACACTTATGAATATTTTCAGTGATTTTCTGGTTTTATTGATTTCTTTGAGATTTGTCTCTGGATTTCATACACGGGCCTTATAAAAAGGTTTTAAAAGGATTTTTCACTCCGAAATGGCTTTCGAAATTATTATATAATATTATTTTAATTATTAAATAAATTACCCCATAATATGAGAGTTTTCAAAGGCCGTTTTAAAGTGATTTCAAACCAATTATAAATCCGTTTTCCGTAATTATTTTCTATAATTAAATCCCACACTCACACTTTAGCACTTCGAGCGAAGTGGAAAGGTGCTTAAACGGTTGGGAAAAACTCCGTCCTATGAAACCGTGTGTATTTCCTTTCCAGTTAATCCCAGACCTATTCGATTGATCGTTTTGGCCTTTCGGCCTAGTTTACCGATGACATGAGGTGAACTTTTTACTGCTTTGAGTGTGGAAGCTTACTATTGGTTAGTAAATCATTTAGTGCGAACGTGGGGTATGGGACTCACGTTAACACTTTACGGGTTCCTTGCTAAAAGTTCGTGACACATTCCTTTTATTACCTTTGGGATAGTGTCTTCGAACTGTCTCCCTTAGAGGTATCGTTTTGGCATCTCTACTTAGATGGCCGTCATACATCTCTACTTAGATGTATCATTTTTGGCATCTCTACTTAGATGGCCGTTATACATCTCTACTTAGATGTATCGTTTTTGGCATCTCTACATAGATGGCCATAATACATCTTTACAAAGATGTATCGTGTTTGGCATCTCTACTTAGATGGCCTGTTATACATCTCTACTTAGATGTATCGTTTTTGACATCTCTACTTAGATGTTTATGTTTTGGCATTTGTGCTTACGTTATGCCGATGATATGAGGCTTATTATACATCTCTACTTAGATGTTTTGTTTTGACATTTGTGACTATGTTATGCCGATGATATGAGGCTTATTATACATCTCTACGTAGATGTTTTGTTTTGACATTTGTGACTATGTTATGCCAATGATACAAGGCTTGCTATACATCTCTACTTAGATGTTTATTTCTTCTCCATGTGAGAGTTTGTGGTCTATAGTACTATGTTATATATCGCCTCATTATCTATCATGTTTATCTCAGTTTATTAACTGATTGTTTGGCTAGCCTGACCCGAGTGTTTTTCGCTCGGGTCAGACCGAGTTGTTTCAGGTTAGGTCTCTGGACTTAGCTTTCTGTGCTTCCGCTTGGACATTATCTGCTATGCTGATAGATAGCTCTTTATATTTGTCCACTATTTTGATACTCTGATTATTTAGTCTCTTATGTACATATCTTTGACTCACATGTGTGAGCGGTGGCTTTGTACCCACCTTTTTGATATTTGGATCTGTATTGACGATATATTGTACCTATGTTCAGTGACTGTTATGTGACTGTTCTGTGATGATAATGTTATCATTTAGTATTATGTTTGTTCTGAACCTATTTTCCTTAGCCATTGTAATTTCGTTATAAATATCTACTGGATATGTCGAACCACTTGAAAAAAAACGATACCACATTTCGACGTATTTAGTAGATAGTTATAGCTTGATTACATATGGTCGCTTCCATTATACTCTATTCTCCGTTCCATCAGACGGTATTACTCCGTAATACTCTTTGTTAGAATGGGTCTCGGAGTGGGGCGTTACATCTTGGTATCAGAGCCAAGGTTCAGAATTAAGCATAACAAACACAGAACAGACACGTAGTACAATACGTTATAATACGATCCCAATTGAACATATCCACCTTTAGATAAATAAGTTAGGAATATGTGTAGGAATCTATTATATTCCGTAATATTCCTTAATGAATTATCTTAACTAAATCTACCGATCATATGTTTAAAGAGTGTCCCATGCCTCTTTTCTGCCGCTATTGTAAGAAGGAGGGTCATCATTATTCCACTTGTCCTACTGCACCTCCTAGATATGGCAAGCTTAATGCTGCCAAGGCTCCTAAATCTTCAGCTCAGCCTCGAGGTACGCATCCTTCCGTTCTCGAAGGTTCTATTTTATTTCATGGTAGATCTTGTAGAGTTCTCTTTGATACGGGTGCCTCTCACTCATTCGTATCAAAGGAACTAGTTGATACTTTATCTTTGGATGTTACTTGTTTGGTTTCTTCACTAAGGATTGTGAATCCCATCCATGGATCCACGACCCTTAGCTTGCTTTGTGAGGATATAGATATTGATCTTTGTGGATTTTCTTTCTGTGCGAATCTGCACGTTATGGAGTATTTGGGCTTTTACATGATTCTTGGCATGGATTGGCCCGCTCAGTACGACGCCAAAATCATTTGTTCGGAGCGGATATTATTTCTTCGTCATCCTGACTCGTCCGCTCCATTAGCTATTGCTCTTCAGGATGTTGGGATTTCTGATATTACTTTATTTGTTCTTGATTCACGAGATGAGGATGTGGAAATATCTCGTATTCTTGTTGTTCGGGATTTCCCTGATATATTCGAGCCAGTATTAGGCCTGCCACCAAAGCGGGCCATTGAGTTCCGCATCGATCTCATTCCAAGCTCCCACCCAGTTAGGCGTCCTCCAACAAGGATGTCTACTAAAGAGAATGAGGAACTCAGGAAGCAGTTAGTAGAGCTTGAGGCGAAGCAATTCATTCGGTCCAGTTCTTCGCCATGGGGTGCTGCTGTGGTCTTCGTTAAGAAGCCCGATGGCTCTCTTAGGCTTTGCATTGACTATCACAAGCTTAATGAGTTGACCATCAGAAATCATTATCCATTGCCACGGATAGACGATATGTTTGATCAGTTGAGCGGTGCGAAGGTCTTTTCCCAGCTCGACCTTGACACCGGATTTCATCAGCTCCGAGTTGCGGAAGATAGCATTCCTCTTACCGCTTTCCACACTCGTTATGGTTCTTTTGAGTGGTTGGTCATGCCATTCGGCTTGACGAACGCACCGGCTTTCTTCGTCGATCTTACGAATCGAGTATTCCGGGAATACATCGATAGATTCGTTTTGGTTTTCATCAACGATATTCTTATTTATTCTAGATCCGAGGCAGAGCATGCTCATCAATTGCGGATCGTCTTGGATACTCTTCGTCAGCATCAGCTTAAGTCCAAGCTCTCCAAGTTCCATTTTTGGATGAGCAAGGTCAAGTTCTTGGGCCATATTGTATCATCTGAGGGTATTTCTGTCGATCCTGCCAAGATCGAAGCTATTCAGAATTGGAAGAAACCCGAGAACGTTCATGATATTCGCAGCTTCCTTGGTCTGGCGGGTTATTACCGTCGGTTTATCAAGGATTTCTCTCGAGTTGCACTTCCCCTTACGACGCTGACTCGTAAGGGTGTTTGCTTTATTTGGTCTGATAAGTGTGAAGCTTCCTTTCAGCGACTGAAGGAACTTCTCACTCATGCTCCTATTCTAGTGGTTCCAGAGAGTAACCACGATCTTGTTGTTTACACCGATGCTTGTGGTAGCGGGCTCGGTGCTGTGCTTATGCAGAAGGATCGGGTAGTTGCTTATGCTTCCAGGCAACTGCGTCCGAATGAGGTTCGCTATCCTACTCATGATCTTGAGTTAGCAGCTATCATCTTTGCTTTGAAGACGTGGCATCACTTTCTATTAGGCGAACGCTTCATTCTTTACACCGATCACAAGTCGCTGAAGTATCTATTCAGTCAGAGGGATCTCAATATGAGGCAGCAGCGATGGCTTGAGTTTCTCGCCTCATATGATTTAGATATTCAGTATACCCCTGGCAAGGGTAATCGTGTTGCAGATGCGCTCAGTCGCAAGCACTCGGCGGTAGTTTCTATGATGATTGCCGAGTGTGATATTCTTGAGACCCTATCTTTGTGTGTTATTAGAGATCGAGCTCCATCTTCTGATTCTCCGGTCTTATTATTCAGCTTGGCAGCTCGTCCTATCTTATTGGATCGCATTGCCCATGCTCGGCGGCAGGATCTAGACTTATTGCATCTTATTCATCTTCTCGAGTCGGGATCCAATGATGAGATATTGCTAGATTATTCTCTTGATTTTCATCGGTGTCTTCGTAGGAGGAACCGTATTGTTGTACCATCTGATTTATCACTTAGGCGTGACATTCTGGACGAGTGCCATCGCTCTAAGTACACTATACATCCTGGTTTGAGTAAGATGTATGTCGATATGTGCCGGCTATATTATTGGGAGGGTTTGAAGAGAGATGTTGCAAGTTATGTGAGCGGTTGCATGACTTGTCAACAGATCAAGGCCAAGCATCAGCGTCCATCTGGTCTTCTTCAGCCTCTAGAGATTCCATTATGGAAATGGGATCAGACATCCATGGATTTCATTGACGGTCTGCCTCGATCGAGGTCAGGCCATACTTCTATCTGGGTTATTGTTGATCGCTTGACCAAATCGGCTCATTTCATTCCGATTAAGTCCACTCGGACTGCACCTCAGTTGGCCAAGCTCTATGTGAAGGAAGTCGTACGACTTCATGGCATTCCTAGCTCTATCGTGTGTGATCGAGACACCATTTTCACTAGTCACTTCTGGAAGTGCGTACAGTCAGCTTTGGGCACAAAGCTGAATCTCTCTACTGCTTATCACCCTCATACTGACGGTCAGACTGAGAGGGTGAATCGTGTTTTGGAGGATCTTTTGCGCTGTTGTATTCTGGATTTCGGGGGTAGTTGGGAGGATCATTTACCTCTCGTAGAGTTCTCCTACAACAACAACTATCAGTCTAGTATTGGCATGGCACCTTTCAAGGCTCTATATGGAAGGCCATGTCGCTTTCCTGCTTGTTGGTTAGAATCTGGCGAGAAGCTCATTCTTGGTCCAGATTCAGTTCGGGAATCTTCTGAAAAGATTGTTCTTATCCGTCAGAGAATGAGAGAGGCACCGGACCGCCAGAAATCCTACGCGGACAACCATAGGAAGCCTCTTGAGTTCTCCATTGGTGATTTTGTCTTCAGTCGGATTTCTCCCATGAAGGGGGTTGTGCGTTTCAACTCCACTGGGAAATTGGCTCCTCGCTATGTCGGACCATTTCCTATTATGAAACGCATTGGCCCCGTAGCTTATCGTGTTGCTCTGCCTGCTCATTTTTCCGGAATGCATGACGTGTTCCATGTTTCTCAGCTTCGCAAGTGTGTTCGCGATCCTGATTCTGTTATTGATCCACTTATTATACCGGATTTAGAGATTTCTCCTGATTTATCTATTGAGCAGCAACCTCTTCGTGTGCTTGATTCGGAGGTTAGACGCCTTCGAAACAAAGAGGTCCCGTTCGTGAAGATTCAATGGTCGTCTAATCCTAAGGACTGCACTTGGGAGACCAGAGAGTTTATCGAGCGTACTTATCCCGGTTTTCTATCTTCATCTGTTGTTGGTGAGTATTTTTACTTCGCCTTCGTTTGATTTATTTTGAGGATTAGATGTTATAGATAACTTCCATGATAGGGAATTGCAGGGACGCAATTTTCTTAAGGGGGGGAGTTTGTAACAACCCGTGATTGCGGTTACCAAATAATAAATTAAAATTGGGATTTTAATTTAATTGGAGCTATTAATGATTTTTTTATGTGACTAATTTGTTCAAAAGTTAGTTATTTTGAATAAATTAATATTTTAGGCCTAAGTGTAAAATGGAGAATTTAATGGAAATTAATTAGGGTAAATGGAAATTTATAATATTGCAAAATTTTATATGTGTAAAATAGTGCAATATTTGAATTGGGAATTTAATTTACAATTAAATTGCAAAACGGTGATTTTGGGCAATTTTGACTAAAATGTGTTTTGGAATAAATAGGGGTTAAATTGTAAGTTGGAAAATATTGTGATGTAAAATTTTATAACTATAGCTAAATTATTTTGGTAACATATTTTAAAATTTTATGGGTAAATAATGTGTAGTTTGTACTTAGAGAAATTAGCTAACTTGAGATATGGAACATATTCCAAGTCCTAATGGATATTAGGCCCACTAACCCACTTCCATTAGCCTATAAACCATCTTTTACCCATTTTTTTCAGCCAACATCTCAAACTCCTAACCCTCATTTATTCCAACCCTAATCAAATTCCTAAAACTCTAAACCTAAAAATGGCCTCCATGCTTAGGAAAGCTCCATCCTCTCTTATATTGGCTTAAGCTAGTTAAAGTAAGGGAAGGTAATGCAAAAACCCTCTTGTAATCCATTTCTAACTCTCTTTAATTTTTGGAAATCATGTTGTAACTCTTGGTTTTATGTGTTTTGGTATTTTTCTAGCTCCTTGATCATCATCTCTTAGCTTTGGTTAGTGCCATATAGGTGTTTGTTCTTTTGCTTGAGAGGAATACTAGGTAAACCCTCTCCTAATCTATGTATAAGCATCTCTTAATTTCTGAAATTATTTTGTAATCCTCTTTTTTTTGTGCATTTAGATTGTGAAACTCTTTGATCTTCTTTTCGTTGCTTGGGAAAGAGGTAATATATGCTAGCTGAAATTATAATTAGTTTATTGCTGTTAGTAAATTAGACATATCTCATTCATCTTAAATCGGAATTAAGATTTTCGTGATGTTCTGTAAAGCTTATTCTGTAGGCTATAACTTTTATGTTTTGAGCTTTGCCTAATTTTGTGGTTTGAATGGTCGAAATCACGTTTGTTTGTCGCTGACCTGACAACAAACTACAGGGTTGATAAAATAAAACCCTAAAATTAATTTGGCCATAGGTTACTCGTTTCTTATCCAAATCTAATAATTTTGGATGTTCTGGAAAGCTTAGATTTAGGGTTAAAACTTTCATGTTTTGAGTTTCATGAAATTTCGAAGTTAATTGGGTTAAAACTGTGCATTTTTACTACTGTCCCGAGAGCACATTGACAGTGATATAGAATTTAAATCTGAGAATTGTTTTAGTCATAAAATTTTCATCCTCGATCGGAATTTGACGGTCTTGGTCATTCCGGAAAGCTTAGAAACTAAGCTACAACTTTTATTTTATTTATTTTGTCAAAATTGGAAGTTTACTATGCCAAAATTGTGGTTTTTCATCTCTGGTCTGTTAGTGCATAACTATAGGCCTTAGTCCCTTTTCTCCCGTTGTTTTCAGTACAGAACCCTGATTTTGAGACGCCATCCCGGGCTCGTCCTTTGTCGGATTCCAACATTTTTGGACTCGTTGGAAAGCTGGAGTTCCGAACTCCATCTTTAGAATGTTTGATTAGTATCCGAGTTCATTTGAGTCTTCGAAATTGCTGTCGAAGAGGGACCCGAATCTCAGCCTGAAACAGTGTATTCACTGTTTCTAGGTCCGACTTTGGAGCGTCGCTGCGACTTCGTTTCAAGTCGAAATCAAGTATCTTTTTGCGTTCTGAAATAGGAATGTCGGACTACGTTCCTACCAATTTTCATGCCATTCGGATTCAGTTTGCTGGTCCAAATAATTTTCCGAACTTGGGTTCGCATCAGTTTTGGACTATTTTCCAACACTTAGAATATTTTCAGTGATTTTCTGGTTTTATCAATTTCTTTGAGATTTGTCTCTGGATTTCGTACACGGGCCTTATAAAAAGGTTTTAAAAGGATTTTTCACTCTGAAATGGCTTTCAAAATTATTATATAATATTATTTTAATTATTAAATTAATTAGTCCATAATAGGAGAGTTTTCAAAGGCCGTTTTAAAGTGATTTCAAATCAATTATAAATCCATTTTCCGTAATTATTTTCTATAATTAAATCCCACACTCACACTTTAGCACTTCGAGCGAAGTGGAAAGGTGCTTAAACGGTTGGGAAAAACTCCGGCCTATGAAACCGTGTATATTTCCTTTTCGGTTAATCCCAGACCTATTCGATTGATCGTTTTGGCCTTTCGGCCTAGTTTACTGATGACATGAGGTGAACTTTTTACTGCTTTGAGTGTGGAAGCTTACTATTGGTTAGTAAACCGTTTAGTGCGAACGTGGGGTATGGGACTCACGTTAACACTTTACGGGTTCCTTGCTAAAAGTTCATGACACATTCCTTTTATTACCTTTGGGATAGTGTCTTCGGACTGTCTCCCTTAGAGGTATCGTTTTGGCATCTCTACTTAGATGGCCGTCATACATCTCTACTTAGATGTATCGTTTTTGGCATCTCTACTTAGATGGCCATTATACATCTCTACTTAGATGTATCGTTTTTGGCATCTCTACATAAATGACCGTTATACATCTTTACATAGATGTATCGTGTTTGGCAACTCTACTTAGATGGCCTGTTATACATCTCTACTTAGATGTATCGTTTTTGACATCTCTACTTAGATGTTTATGTTTTGGCATTTGTGCTTACGTTATGCCGATGATATGAGGCTTATTATACATCTCTACTTAGATGTTTTGTTTTGACATTTGTGACTATGTTATGCCGATGATATGAGGCTTATTATACATCTCTACTTAGATGTTTTGTTTTGACATTTGTGACTATGTTATGCCAATGATACAAGGCTTGCTATACATCTCTACTTAGATGTTTATTTCTTCTCCATGTGAGAGTTTGTGGTCTATAGTACTATGTTATATATTGCCTCATTATCTATCATGTTTATCTCAGTTTATTAACTGATTGTTTGGCTAGCCTGACCCGAGTGTTTTTCGCTCTGGTCAGACCGAGTTGTTTCAGGTTAGGTCTTTGGACTTAGCTTTCTATGCTTCCATTTGGGCATTATCTGCTATGCTGATAGATAGCTCTTTATATTTGTCCACTATTTTGATACTCTGATTATTCAGTCTCTTATGTACATATCTTTGACTCACATGTGTTAGCGGTGGCTTTGTACCCACCTTTTTGATATTTGGATCTGTATTGACGATATATTGTACCTATGTTCTGTGACTGTTCTGTGATGATGATGTTATCATTTAGTATTATGTTTGTTCTGAACCTATTTTCCTTAGCCATTGTAATTTCGTTATAAATATCTATTGGATATGTCGAACCACTTGAAAAAAAAACGATACCACATTTCGACGTATTCAGTAGATAGTTATAGCTTGATTACATATGGTCGCTTCCATTATACTCTATTCTCCGTTCCAGCAGATGGTATTACTCCGTAATACTCTTTGTTAGAATGGGTCTCGGTGTGGGGCGTTACATTTTCAGTTTCAACAAAAAATGTACGTATATGTATGTATGTATGTATGTGCATGTATGTGTGTGTTTGAATTAGTTAATATCAATTTAAATTCAAATTTTAAATAATATACAAGACACACTTTTTAACTTAAAATAAATACATACTGTTGCGTCGGAAAATGGAACAATACCCCCAAAACAAAATTAAATAGAGAGATCTAACAAAATAATGTAAGAAACACGAGAAATTTTTATAGTGATTCGAAAAAGGCTGAGATCTACGTCCACTTTAATCTTGTTATCCTTTTTATTCTCTCCGGAATACAAAGATTACAACCCAAATTCGACCACAATTCAATAGATCTCGAATTTGGTAGAGGTTTTTAGAATTGAGGAAGGAGGAGATCCCTCTCTAGATCTAAAGTTCCAATCTCCTTTCTAGTTTCATGTAGCTTCATATTTATAGGAAAAATCAAGCATAGATCATGCCATCCAGGTATGAGAACATCACAACTCCAAGATTCGAATATCTAGCTAGTAGAACACGTCACGCTGCATGAATATATAAAAGAAAATTAAATCAATATCGACTTGAATTAGGTCAGTACCAACATGAATTTACACATGCAAAGCCGATTTTCCCTTCATATTTAAGCTTTTTTCATCCATCTCTTCCCATTTCAAGTCTCAAAATCATGTCATTACCAACTAAATCATGTCGCTACTAACATAATTTTCTTATTCGAAAGTTCATCAAACTTCCTGGGTTTCTTCATACCATCATTTTAGATAGTTCTAATCATGCTGGCATGAATCATGTCGGTCAAAATCATATCGGTACCAACATGAATCATGTCGGTATATTCTTAATTTTCATTTCTAAAACTTAGTCAAATCTTTGGTTTCTTCGATCTTGATATCTTCCAAGCTCTTTGACTCATTCCTTCTTTAGTTTGTAGTCCATTTCATCTTTTTGAGTCTATTTTGAGACTGTAGAAGATTAGCCATAACACATGCCCCGCAAAGTACGCCTTATGAATGTAAGGTGTGCTTTGATCAAGAACAAGTTTAAGAAAAATTGAACCATTAGTATTTGAGCTCTCGAGTTATCCATTGATCCAAGTCATAGTGAATTTTAACAACCCTAATTTTGATTAACATTAGTTAGGATATTCAATTAGATAAATAAAAAATATAATAATATAGAAAGATAAGGATATTAGGATTTGATAATTAAATAGGTCGTTTCTTAATGAATGATTTAATAAGGTTAATTAGAACATTAATAAGATGAAGGATATATGAGGAGGGAAAAATAGGAAAGGGGCGTAATTCCTTAACACATACTCTCTCATTTCCATTCCTCCCTTACTTTCATTCAAACAAACCTAAACTAAAACTAAGGTCATCCATTACAAGAGAATTTAAGGAGAAGAAAAGCCACAAAATCGAAGGAAGCATTAGGGGAAATCAACTCTACATTCAAATCTCACAAATCAAATCAAGGTGAATAATAATTATGCATCTCAAATTTTAATTGTGATTTTCCATTTTTAGTATGAATTCGAATCTTTTGCTTGTACTATGCCATGTTTTACTTGTTTAGATGATTATATGCTTATTGATAAATTATTGGATTTATTGTGAGATTATTTAATAGGTTTTAAGTGTGAAAACCTAGATTTTGATACCCAATTGACTTGAAATTTTGATCTGATGTTATAAACGTTATTCTAGAAGTGGGTTTTTATCTTTATAATTTTTCAAGCAAGTATAAATTTATTATGAATTTTCTAAGAAGAGAAAATAGTTTACTTCGGGTATGAATTGTTAAAAATAATCAATTAAAGTTTTGGCTTTGAAATTTTTATATGTTAGAGAATAAAATAAATTAGATTTTTTATGATTTTTTGGGATTTTTCCCAAGTGTTTAAGATTTATTATGAATTATTTGAGCTAGAAAGCTTAATTATTTTATTAAAATATTGATATAAAAGTTTAGTTTGCAAATTGTTTTGGAAATGATAATTTGAGTAGCGGTAGTTTTCTGAAAAAGATTTTGGTAAAGAAAGTTGCTATCCAATGGTATTTTGACAAATACAAGGAGTTGGTGGAAAAGTTTTACTTTTAAAGGCAAAATATTAGTTTTCACGTTAATTGCAATAATGCCATGCCGAAGTCATTATCATCACCTTCCACCTTTTCGTGATTGTTGTCTTCGCCGCCATCCAAAGACGATACATATGATACCAGCCATAACTGACATGAAATGGATCGGTCTCATAGGTAGTGGAAGCAAGGCATCGAAGTCAACACCACGAGCTTTGATAGTAGCATTGCCGTATGACCTTAAGTGTCACATTTTATATTAAGGGCATAGCACCGCATATTTATAGCGTCGCCAACCCTATTGCTTTTAAAGAAACTTAAAATGGCGATAGTGGAGCCATGTCTTATAACTTCGGTTATATGTGACGTATTTTATCATTTCGACCTTAATGATTGTCGTCTTTAATCTGTAACACCGTTTTCGAAGAAGGCTAGGTTGCCGCATGTTATCACTTCAACCCTAATGATTCCGCTATTTTCTTAAGGCATTAATGTTGGGACTCGTCAGTGTCGATGAGTGTTTTCTAAGGTATTATACTATGCTATATGACGTAGTTAACTTTTACTATATAGCTTGTGTTTTGTAAATCAAAGACACTAACATATTTTGGTATTGAAGAGGGGCGATGACCCTATTGGCGAGATTGATACCAACCTTAACCATTTAATAGTTCGATTAAATTTGGCTATATAGCCTATGTTTTTAAAGTGAGATAACTTCCAAGTGATTTCGAGATTCATCAATAGCATTTTATAAAAACATATATATATATATACACATATATATGTGTGTATGTGTGTGTGTGTGTTTATGTATATAGCTTGTCACTATATTTTAGGTAAAGGGCCATAATTTTTCTTGGTTTAAATATGATTTCAAGGAAACAGAAGAGAGTATTTTGCTTACGATTTTACTAAAGAATTATTACTCTTATCACTTTTGGATAGATTATGATATGATGAAGTGACTAGGTGATTAGGAAACCAGATGCAACTGTTGTAGGGTCACGCCCTATCTTTAGCTATTAGCCCCTAACTGATATCAATCCACAATTCTAGTGCGTAGGGCTTTGTCACGGTAAGACTAAAAGTAGGTTTACGCACAGAAAGGAATGCACTAAGATGAGATAGGTTGTTGGCAAGACTGCAAAACCATTAGGATCAGGGTGACCCTAAGAATAGTAAATTTCAAACAGACCATCCGGTTATCTTCTAACAGTATGCTAGAGAATTTAGTATATCTAGTTGGTCCGAGTCAGCCATAGATTTGTAGTTATCCTGAGAAAACTATGAACTTGGGACAGATAAACCATTGATGTAGAGAGATTAGTCATAATTACCTATGTTGCATACATGCACATTATACTTTTTACTGTCTATTTTAACCATTGTGGTTGCAGGAGTTATTTTGCAAATGATATATTTTAAAAGAGATATTAGTGAGGGGAAAACCCGTTCCGCTCAGCGGCGTGGTCTCACTGAATATTTATAAACCGAGATGGCATATTATTATTCACACCAGGCGTTTTATTTGACCCAAAGTTTATGTTTTCCACTTAAACTCTCGGGTGCTCAAAATTAGATTTGAGTAGGCCGGGAGTAAAGGTTTACAGGTTATTTAGATTGGATGAATAAAGCTTTCGGAATCATGTAGGAGGCAGATCTAGCTATGTAGAAGCTTATATATTATTAATCCGGTGTGTTGAAGTTATCACGTTGAAGTGTATGTTAAGATAGATGTTATAACTATCTAGTAGTAAACTCTGATTAACCAAGGGGGCATCTTCATATGTCGCTCTAGGAATATGTTATAATAATTATGTTTTATCTTAACTTGGGCAATGTATGAGATTATGTAATGAACATGAAATATCATCTTTGAATGAAGTGAGAAAGTTTGTCTGAAAGTGTGTTTAAAATATTTCATACTTTTATGCTTTGATGTTATTGATACAATTGACATATCTATATTTTGTCATCGAAGATTAATAATATAGATGACTTCAGCATCTATAGTGGTTAGTTTCGGGCCTTAAAATGGGGTATATTACAACTTGGTATCATAGCATAGGTTTATATAAAACTAAAATAATTTTGAACTTTAAAAAGAATTTTGAAAACATAAACCAAATGAATCAGAGAATAAGATTGGGGTATGGGATAACGCCATAGTAACATACTTGTATTTGCTATATATAAGTATTTGGTTTATCTCCATTCTCCCTCTCTCTTAAACCGTTCTTCTATATCTTACTAAGGTTCGAATGCATATTTACAGAAAGTAAGATATGGAGGCAGGACACATAAGAGTGAATCTTGGTGGAGGAGTACCACTAACAATGGAAATGTCAGGCCCAACACTATGAAGAATCCGATTCGACAGACATTTGCTTATGTTGGTGCTTGAACACCACCGGTGGATATGGGAGATGTATTAGTTCTTTGTCAACTTGGTGCAAGAAGGAGTTGCTGCTAGATTGGTTGGTGGGAATGCTGGAGGAGTGAATCTAGAATCCCCAGTTGTCAATAACTATGTTGTTCTGAATAGAGATTATGCAAAACTTAGAGGAAAGCTATTTATTAGAATAGAGGATGCTATTGAGGTGGAGAATTGGTGCTTCATTGTGAAAGGATTTTCACAGATCTTGGTTTGAATGACAAACATAAGAGGAGATTGGCATTCAGGCAATTGCAAGGAGCTGCATTGTACTAGTGGAATAGAGTTATAGTTGGAGTAGCTAAGAAAACTTTAACTTGGGCAGAGTTTAAAAGGAGGTTTGATGAGAAGTTTATGTCTGAGATCACTAAGTCCACTATATTAAGGAAGTTTGTTGAGCTGTGTAAGGTGATATGAGGGTGCTTGAGTATGCAACCAGATTAGAGGAGTTGTCCCGATATGGATATGCTACTATGGATATAGTAATCAAAAGGAATGAGAAGTTCATTCGTGGACTGAGACCTGAGCTTGCTAGGGCAGCTTTACCACGTCTTAGGGGTCCATGTGATCTAACCAGGGAAATGGATTTGAGAAATGAAGAGATGCTTGCTTTGTTTAGTAATAACAAGCCAGTCGAGAATCAGGGCAAACAAAATTAGAAGAGAAAGTTCTTTCAGAAAAGGGAGCTCAGAACAGCGAAGCTGCTAAGAAAGGAAAGGCAAAAGTTGTGTGTTACAAATGTGACAAAAATGGACACTTTTTGAATTAATGTCATTCAGGAGATGGAAAGAAGGTGATTGGGAGAAAGAACATCAAGTGCTTTAACTGTGACCGGATTGGACACCATAAGTATCAATGCAAGGAACCAGCTAAAGCGGAGAAGGGTAAAGTGTTTACTTTGGAACCAGCTACCTGGAGACCAACAACTAAGGTAAAAAGGAAAGCTGTGATAGGGGTATGCTTTTGATTCAAGATATACCCATTAAAATACTATTTGATATTAGAGCATCACATTCTTTTATATCACATTGCTTAGTAGATACTAAGTGTAGAACCATCATGCCTAGTTACTTCCTTAAAGGTTGTGAATCCGATAGGAGGATATGTAACTATAAGCATGAGATGTGACCATTTAGAATTTGCATTATTAGGTCATATATTTTCCTACAATTCGCGTGTGTTTGTTTTTGTAGGCTTTGAGATTATTTTAGGTATGGATTGGTTAAGTAAATATGATGTTAGAATATTTTGCCAAGATAGAGAGATATCATTAAGACACTCTAATAGTAGCGACTGAATTATATACTCAGTAGAGAATCCAAATTTTGATATTTGTGCTTTGTTGGGTGTAATAGAGGAGGAAGAGGAGTTGAATCGGTTTTTTGTAGTTAGAGAATTTGTAAAGGTCTCTGAGCCGGTTACGGGACTATCGTCGATACAAGTTATTGAGTTTCGAATAGATCTTCTACTTGGAGCTGAACTCGTAAGTAGACCGCCTAGCAGAATGACGCTTACTGAGATAAAGAAATTAAAGGTGGAGCTGGTGGACATAGAAGGGAACAGTTTTATTAGACCAAACAGTTCGCTTGGGGAGCTGCCACGGTGTTTGTGAAGAAACTGGATGGGTCGTTAAGGATGTGTATCTATTATCATAAGTTGAATGAAAAAACAATAAACAATTAATATCCCTTCCCAAGAATTGACGACTTATTTGATCAGTTGAATGGGCCA
Source organism: Allium fistulosum (assembly GCA_030737815.1). Taxonomy (NCBI): domain Eukaryota; kingdom Viridiplantae; phylum Streptophyta; class Magnoliopsida; order Asparagales; family Amaryllidaceae; genus Allium; species Allium fistulosum. Next base: position 280,509,482 of record CM060904.1, on the reverse strand, counting down.
AAGTATTTTCCCAATTAGATTTGGTGATACGGTTCCATCAATTGAGAGTGGCGGAGGACATTGTTCCTTTGACGACGTTTAGAACAAGATATGGCTCATACGAGTGGTTAGTAATGTCATTCAGGCAAACTAATGCGCCAGCTTTCTTCGTACATTTCATGACCAGATCTTTTGAGAACACTTGAATAAATTCGTGTTAGTGTTCATAGATGATATTTTGATATATTCTAGGAATGAGCGAGACAGTGAGACTCATCTTAGAATATTGCTTGAGATGTTGAGACAGCATCAGTTAAAGGCGAAGCTTTCGAAGTGTCATTTTGGAAAGAAGGAAGTGAAGTTTCTTGGTCATATAATCTTAGAGAAAGGGTTGTCAGTAAATCCAGCAAAGGCAGAACTGTAAATTTTGGAAAAGGCCTGAGACAGTGACTATGATAAAGAGTTTTCTTGGACTAGCCGGCTACTTCCAGAGATTCATCAAGGATTTCTCTCATATAGAAACACCGCTGACTAAGCGAACTAGGAAGGATGTGAAGTATGTTTGGATAGATAAATGTGAGGAGGCATTCCAGAAGCTGAAACATTTATTGACTAATGCTCCTATGTTAGTTTTTTCAGATGGGAATCATGATTTAGTGGTGTATACGTATGCATGTGGAACAGGGTTAGGAGTTGTGTTACTATAGAGGGGTAAAGTGATTGCCTATGCTTCACGACAACTCAGACCATATGAAGTTAGATATTCAACATGACTTAGAGTTGGTTGCCCTAATATTTTCCTTGAAGGTGTGGAGACATTATCTTTTTGGGGAAACAATTCGAGTTGTATGCGAATCACGACTCAGTAAGATACGTATTCTCTCGGAAGGATTTGAATATGAGACAGCAGAGAAGGTTGGAGTTTTTAGCTGCATATGTGTAACGACCCAGAATTTTAAACAATTTAAAATGGAAATATTTAATTAATTTTAAATATTTGAATGATGGTTTGACTTGAATTTCAAATTATCAGAATAAATTGGCGATTAAATTTTAAAATTTAATCTATTGGAAGTTGAATAAAAATTTGAATCTTCAATTTTAAGCTGATTTAAAAATAATCTAGAAGCTTGTAAAATTTATATTGATGATACTGAAGATAATAGAAGCTTCAGAATCGAGTTTGAAAATGATTTGTTCAGTTTTGAAATTATATCGTTTGAATCGATATTTAAAAATAGCGTTCCGGGGCGCAGTCTCGGAATTCGACGAAACCAGTTCCATTGGGTCCGTAATATTGAATTATTGTCGGATTTCAAATTTCGTATCGATCGGAGTTGTTATGTGAGCATACGACACATAAACGCGTTGAAATTAAGTCAAATTCAATTTAAATTTAAAATTTAAATTTTTGGTCGACAACAGCATGTTATCTTCCTTAAATCGCGCAGACAGTCACAAAGAGATCGTGCAACCCATCATGCAACCATCCTCCTTTCGTTTTCAATACTCCTTTTCCTTTATCTATTCAAGACAAATTCACATTCGAAAAGAAAATGATAATGGCCGAACCCCCCTCACTCGTTTCCAGTTTAAAATCGAGTTCCCCTCTCCCCCTTCAACCTCATTCACGAATTCAAATCCTATCCCTCTTCATAAATTAAATATTTCGTTCCAACAAGAAATCAATTCAAATCAATGGCCACGACAAACATTCCCCCCCCCCCATTTTTAAATCAAATTCGATCGTTCGAATTTCAAGTGGCTGCCGAGCTTAGGGGCAACCGAGAAGCAAGGAACGAAGGCGGCTGAAATTTGTTCGACATCGCAAGGCAGAGGGCGTAGACCGAGTTCAAGCGACGATGTCGCGTGGTGATGATTGAAATTTGGTGGATGCGGCCTGGGAATCGTGACGCGGTCTCGAGAGGAGGCGCGTGCGATTTTGTCGCTATCTGATGGAAGCGTTCGAAGTGATGCAGTGGTCGAAGTCGTCGAGGAGACGTCGTGGTCGCGAGTTCTCCAGTGAGGTATTCGAATTCGTTTATCAATTTAACTTGGTTTAATGAAAAATGCATATGTAGATTTAAAAAAAATATAGTTTAAAACAAAAACAAATAAGTATAGAGATAGGATTTTAAGAAATATATATAAAATTACCACAGTATTTGATTAATAGTAAGTTATAAATGCAGATTTTTATATATGTAAATAGAAAATTTATTTATATAGATAAAGCTAATACGTTGGATATTATTTCAATTTTTAGAAGGCTGTTTCAGGAAATTAATAATTACAGTATATATTTTACAAGTAAGGTTTGAAAACGAAAAGGAAAATTTTGTCTTTAATTTATGTATATATGTATAAGGGTAATGTTTTAATTAAGCAATTTTAAAATTTTAATATATGTATGTATGCAGAAAATAACTTTTTACAGTAAAGTAAATATATGCATATAGTTAAGGTTTCTGGAAAATATATAGAATTAAAATGTTGAAGGGTTTTTATTAAAAATAATGGTTTGGTAATGAATTTGTTTTATTAACTTATTGACTTATTTTAACCAAATGAAAATAATTTATTGAAGGAAATTTAGTTTTAAATTTAATTTCTTGTTAAATAATTCTATTAAAAGAAATTGGTTTGAAATAAAATCATTGAATAATTAAAATTGCCAAATGAAAATTTATTATTCGATCTGTTCGAATATTAATAAATTGTATAATTGCTTATACAAGGTCAAAACTGTGAAATCAAGTCGGAAATGGAAAATGGATTGCAAATTAAAGCAAAGGTGAGATCTTCTCACTCAAAATGAATTGTAGTTATTGATTTGATTGCTGTTTGTATGTGATAGTATATATAGTATTATATATATAGCAATATATACATATTGGCATATGTATATATTGGCTTGATTGATTTCCCGCATTATATAGCGGATGAGACCCTATTGTGCCGTTATTAAGCGGATTGATATTTTTTTATAAATCTCATATACCGCGATATTCCACCTCGAAGTGGAATTGGTATTGTGCTAACGTCTGTGGATGCAGGGAAACAGGTTGGAGGGATCCAACTGGATTCCTCACCAGTATTTATTTATTTACAGATATTGTTGTATATTCTGTTATCATATGATGATATATGATGTTTGTTGTCGTGATTGACAAATTTGTGTGTTGCATCATCAGATTCATTTTTGAAATTTAAAAATAACGATGTTGATTTTAAAAGAGATTTTTTTAAAATGATTTTTGAAAGGTATATGTTTTATTAAATTTTTTGAATTGATTGATTTTAAATAAATAAACGTTCAAATCTTAAAGTTACAAAAAAATTAAGATTTTTGTAAAATATAACCAAAAAGTGATTTTTGAAATAAATAGTTGATTGATTTATAACATGGTTTAAATTGAGATTTTTAAAGTATTATAAACGGTTTATTCAAAAGATTTAAAAGTTGATATTTATAAATTTAAAACATTGGAATTTTAAAACGAGTTTTGTAAGTGTTAGAATGAGATGAAATAAAAATCATAAGTGAACGAGATTTATAGATTTATAAATTGTGAAGTATAAAATGAATAGATGTTGTAAAATAAAAGATTTATAAGTAATTTACTTATAAATTAGATTTTTGCACTTAGATGGGATATGAATAGAATTTGCTAATAAAATGATTTATAAGATGAAATTGTTATAAAGTATAAATGTGATTTATAAACGTTGTTTATAAATCCGAAATCACTTATTTTGATAAGTGAATTATAGAAGTTAATAAAAGGAGATTTATTAAATCGAAGTTGTTAGAAAATAGAAATAGAATTTATAAACGTTGTTTTATAAATCCGAAAATCAATCAAATTTGATGAATTTAATATAGAAGGTTATCAAGGGAATTTTATCCACGATTTTGGATAGTGGATAATCTTGAAATAAAATGTGTAGAAAATATTGAAATTTGGTTAGTGAAGTATATTCACGATTTTGGACAGTGAATATATTGTTAAGTAAAATAGATATGTTTTGGAAAAGTGACATTAAAAATGAAGTTAATTGTTTTAACGATGTTTTAAAATGTGTTAACTATCGAAACCATAGATTTCAACATTCATTGTTGAAATAGACGTTTTCGAGAAATAAGGAAATGGTGGACTATAACACTGTTGTTATAGTAAATGATTTCCGAAAGGAAATGTTTTTTATATAGTATTGGGATTTATATATCTATCTTAATTTCGAATCCCTATACTAGTGATTTTGAGTCGTCGTAACGATGTTTTACGTAACATTCGTTTTGAATCAAATTAAATTTGTGAAAGAGAATGATTTCCTTAAAGAATGAATTTATACTTAATTTTGATTTAAGTATATCGAATATTTTCAAATGTTGAAAATAAATAGATTTGTGAAATACTTATTATTAAATAGGTATGGAAATGTTTTCCCAAAACGAAATGAAACGTTTTTGAGAATTTATCTTTGTAAAGATAAACTGAAAGTGAATATTTGAAATCGATTGAAAATCGTATATCAGTAGATATTTTGAAAATATAAATTCACTATGGAATTTATAAAGGAAATGGAAATTGTTTAGAAAAATAATCATTGATTTATTTTTGAAGTGTGGATATTATATATCTAGTAAAGATATTTTGAAAAAAATAAATAATTTGGAAAGTTATTTGGAATCTGATGATGTTGCGCATCTTTATTGATAGTTAAATAACCGACTATCAATAATTACCTTGAATGGGTATTTGTTCTGATTTGATTGAATTTGAATGCCACACTTATTTTTGAATAAGCGCTCACTATTCGGGTTAGCCGGTAAAGGACCATGGGGTCGTATAACCCATTCCGAATATGTGATACGTCGTAATGAATTGCATTTGATGACCGGTGTTGAAGACCGGATATTTTTGAAAATGGAAGGATTACCGTCGAGTTACTCTACATCGGCTGATCTCCGATATAGAGGTTTTATCACCCTTAGTGACGGGAAGTTCGGACGTGATTGAAAATTATCCGGATTTGCAAGGGCTTCATGAGAAGTGCCTTCGGTTCTGTTCGATCCCGGAACAGACTTGTATGGATTGTATGTCTGACATTACAAATTGAGATATAAAGCTGATTTCTTTCAAATACATTTCTGTTGGTGGCGGAGAATTTATTCTCTTAGCTTAACACCCTTCTCTGAGACATACGAGCTCAGAGGTTATGTATATGAAATTTATCAGCAATATACTCCCAATTTGGTAACGCGACATGCTGAGTGTTGCTGTGAAATGATCATTGTTTGATCATTTGTGATATTATCATTTGCTTGATCATTTATCTTTGTGATCATTACTTTGATCATTTGTTTGACCCGAAGCATGGCTTTGTGACAAAGCGTAGCTTTGTGGACGAGACTTCGTCGGACCTCACACCCCGGAAATGGTCAAAACAGGAAGGATGCGGCAAGGTTATTAGGGGGTAGAGCCCGTTTAGTGTATGTCATTCCTTCTGGATAGAGGTGGTATCATGGTATGGAGCCCATATACTTAACCTAAGTGGTTGCTGCAAATTTATTACTTTATGGTTGTTGGAAATCGAGGATCCTCGGATATAGATCGGTTATGATCGGGGAATGACATATTCGTGTCAGTAGTTACCCAGTTAAGGGTAACCCGGCCTTGTGTTGGCAGAGATCTAACCGTAATGTTAGGTTATTTCTCGGGACGTCATTCCAGAGGCGTTTCCATGTGGCAATGGGAAGTTCCTTGGCCTGACCATTTGTTGGAAATCCAAAGAAACAATACGAGACTTGTACGGTTTTAGTTGTAGAACCTATCATTCACTTATGGTGGCGCCCCACTGTTTGGATGGTAGCTATAGTAGCCATAAGTGCGAAATGCCTATGCTGGCTAAGATTTATATTATACTTTCGAAATGTTTTCTACACTATGCACTAATAATAATATCAAAAAGAATTTGATTTTGCATAGTAAGCATCTTTGACTATCATAAGAAGAAATCTCCTCCAATTCTGCGTTTGCATTGTGTGTGTGGCGGGAGGTCTTATGGTAGTTTCATTTTCCAAAAGCATTTCGAAATTGACTTTAAAATCTTCTTGTTGTTGTTTTAAAAATAACTGTTTTGCGATCTCACACCCGTCACCATGACTGACTCGGAGTTTATTGTTTCCCTTCTAAACTCTGGGTGCCCATAATTTTCCACACGGGCAGCCTAGAGTTATGTTATCAGGATATTCTGGATATTCTGGAGCTTTGGAAGCAAGCTGGATGGCGAAACATACATCCGTACTTATTTATTTATTCCGCTGTGTATTCTGTATGAGGACCAGTTATATAACTGTCCATTGTTGTATTGAGTTGTATATTGACTCTGATTGATGTATGTATAAACTGATATAGTTCTTTGTTTTTAAAAGACTAGTGATTATCTATTATATATTGTTCCGCTGTGAATGTGAGATTCTAATATTGTTTCTGTTTTCTGATGTTGTTCTTCTTTCTTTTTCTTCTATCTTTTCTTCTATCTTTTCTTCTACCCTTTCTTTTAAACCCTAATGGTTCGGTTTTTCGTTCATCTTGAGTTAATCGATGGAGATTAGTGTCTATTCAAGGGGTACGAAAAAGCGGATTATTACATTTGGTATCAGAGCATATGGTTAAGCGACAACCCTACTCTGTTGGGTGTTACTCATTAGAGATAGAGTCAGTAGTACTCTAGAATGAGTTGAGTGTAATAATAGATATGAGCGCATATTTGTTAGTGAATATGAAATTGTTTTGTATTGTGTTGACTTATCGGTTGATTGTTTATAGATTCTGGTCGGTGCAGTCTAGCTAACTGTATTGATAAGGGTTTCTAAACTCTTAAATAAGGTAAACCGACACAGTATTGTTTTTAAATAGGGTGAATGAGATAATTTTGCCCAAAACTATTTTTGTATAGAAAAGAGATGTTTTTCTATGAATTACCATAGTATGTGGATGCATGTTTGTTAAGAAAGTGATAATATTGAAATGTTATCATTATTATATGAAATTGAATAAGAAATTGAAATCATAACTCCAAAGTTTAGAAATAAATTCACATACAAATGAAATTTAAGAATGTAAATTATAAATGTGACTTATAATTGGAAACAGAATTCCAGAGAAGTATTTGGAAATGTTTTGAAAAGAATTTGAAAATTTTGGAGATTTGGAAAGTTTAAATCCTTTTTAGAGTTGAAAATGAATTTCTAAGGTTTTGAGAAGTATTTTGGAGAAATGAAAGCTCTAAACTCTTTTCGGTCGTTGGAAAATAACTTCGGTAATGACTGCAGCATCATCGATGTTCATTTTCGGGTTTCCAAAAGAGGAATTGCTGCCAAATTGTTTTTAATGGAAGTTGTTTGGAAAATTTGGGTTTGTTTTTTTTGAAATTCAAAAGATAATTTGAATTGTTTTCAAAAATGGTTTTTTGAAAAGGTTGAAAAGACTCTGGATTCCTATTTAAAAAATTTATGGGAATAATAAATGAGTTGATAACTTATACAATTTGAATTTTGATAGAATAAATTTAACTTAAAGGATGAAGTTAAAATATAGTAAGTACAAGTGAATCAATTAAATGAAAGTGAAATTGAAAGTTGAAATTCATTTCGAATTTGTAAGCAAATGAATTGAATTGAATAATTATAAATGAAAGATGAATAAAAATTCGAATTGAAAATCCAGTTAAAATATAAGTGGTTATAAACCAAAATAGTGAATTGAAAATAAATTTTGGGAATAAACAAAAGAATAAAACTGGAATTGAAACTGAATGTTGAAAACAAATTTGAATAAAGTGAATTAGAATTTGGGATGAATTAGTAATTGGAACTAATCTAAAATAGTGCAGTTGTAAATGGAAGGTAATCGATAAAATTCAATATTCAGAAGTTAAACTGAATCCAAATTAAATTGAAATTGTGAATTAAATTCAAATGAAATTTTGAAATGTAAAAATTGAATGATAATGGATATTATGGCTAGTAGGATATACAGGTGTTATAAAGGAATTGGAAATTTTGATTTCAAAGATAAATTTGAATTGCTCGAAAAAGGTATGTATTTTAAATTTATGTATGAGATTTGATGACTTTCTTGTCCAGCCGCTTGGCTTTTTCTTTTCTTTTTGAAAATTTGAGAGTCCGTAGGGACATTTTGTAGTCGTGCCGTGTTAGCCGCGCAAAGGAGATGCTGGCGAAATTTTTCAAAAATTTCGAGTGTTAGAAAATTTTGAGAAAATTTTGAAATTTTAAAATTTGAATTTAAATTTAAATTTGAATTGAGAAGTAGACAATGTTGTTTTGAACTTATAATTGAAGTTGGAAATTTAGATGAATTAATAACGAATCTTTAGTAGGAAGATTTGTTTTGAAATTTGATAAAACTATTTGGTTTGTGAAAAATAGTAGACGAGTTAAGGACATTTTTCCTAACTTGTAATTTTGGGACGAAATTCTTTTAAGGAGGGAAGATTGTAACGACCCAGAATTTTGAACAATTTAAAATGGAAATATTTAATTAATTCTAAATATTTGACTGATGTTTTGACTTGAATTTCAAACTATCAGAATAAATTGGCGATTAAATTTTAAAATTTAATCTATTGGAAGTTGAATAAAAATTTGAATCTTCAATTTTAAGCTGATTTAAAAATAATCTGGAAGCTTGTAAAATTTATATTGATGATACTGAAGATAATAGAAGCTTCAGAATTGAGTTTGAAAATGATTTGTTCAGTTTTGAAATTATATCGTTTGAATCGATATTTAAAAATAGCGTTCTGGGGCGCAGTCTCGGAATTCGACGAAACCAGTTCCATTGGGTCCGTAATATTGAATTATTATCGGATTTCAAATTTCGTATCGATCGGAGTTGTTATGTGAGCATACGACACATAAACGCGTTGAAATTAAGTCAAATTCAATTTAAATTTAAAATTTAAATTTTTGGTCGACAACAGCATGCTATCTTCCTTAAATCGCGCAGACAGTCATGAAGAGATCGTGCAACCCATCACGCAACCATCCTCCTTTCGTTTTCAAATACTCCTCTTCCTTTATCTGTTCAAGACAAATTCACATTCGAAAAGAAAATGATAATGGCCGAACCCCTCTCACTCGTTTCCAGTTTAAAATCGAGTTCCCCTCTCCCCCTTCAACCTCATTCACGAATTCAAATCCTATCCCTCTTCATAAATTAAATATTTCGTTCCAACAAGAAATCAGTTCAAATCAATGGCCGCGACAAACATTCCCCCCCCTTTTTAAATCAAATTCGATCGTTCGAATTTCAAGCGGCTGCCGAGCTTAGGGGCAACCGAGAAGCAAGGAACGGAGGCGGCTGAAATTTGTTCGACATCGCAAGGCAGAGGGCATGGACCGAGTTCAAGCGACGATGTCGCATGGTGATGATCGAAATTTGGTGGATGCGGCCTGGGAATCGTGACGCGGTCTCGCGAGGAGGCGCGTGCGATTTTGTCGCTATTTGATGGAAGCGTTCGAAGTGATGCAGTGGTCGAAGTCGTCGAGGAGACGTCGTGGTCGCGAGTTCTCCAGTGAGGTATTCGAATTCGTTTATCAATTTAACTTGGTTTAATGAAAAATGCATATGTAGATTTAAAAAAATATATAGTTTAAAACAGAAACAAATAAGTATAGAGGTAGGATTTTAAGAAATATATATATAAAATTACCACAGTATTTGATTAACAGTAAGTTATAAATGCAGATTTTTATATATGTAAATAGAAAATTTATTTATATAGATAAAGCTAATACGTTGGATATTATTTCAATTTTTAGAAGGCTGTTTCAGGAAATTAATAATTACAGTATATATTTTACAAGTAAGGTTTGAAAACGAAAAGGAAAATTTTGTCTTTAATTTATGTATATATGTATAAGGGTAATGTTTTAATTAAGCAATTTTAAAATTATAATATATGTATGTATGTAGAAAATAAATTTTTATAGTAAAGTAAATATATGCATATAGTTAAGGTTTCTGGAATATATATAGAATTAAAATGTTGAAGGGTTTATATTAAAAATAATGGTTTGGTAATGAATTTGTTTTATTAACTTATTGACTTATTTTAACCAAATGAAAATAATTTATTGAAGGAAATTTAGTTTTAAATTTAATTTCTTGTTAAATAATTTTATTAAAAGAAATTGGTTTGAAATAAAATCATTGAATAATTAAAATTACCAAATGAAAATTTATTATTCGATCTGTTCGAATATTAATAAATTGTATAATTGCTTATACAAGGTCAAAACTGTGAAATCAAGTCGGAAATGGAAAATGGATTGCAAATTAAAGCAAAGGTGAGATCTTCTCACTCAAAATGAATTGTAGTTATTGATTTGATTGCTGTTTGTATGTGATAGTATATATAGTATTATATATATAGCAATATACATATTGGCATATGTATATATTGGCTTGATTGATTTCCCGCATTATATAGCGGATGAGACCCTATTGTGCCGTTATTAAGCGGATTGATATTTTTTATAAATCCCATATACCGCGATATTCCACCTCGAAGTGGAATTGGTATTGTGCTAACGTCTGTGGATGTAGGGAAACAGGTTGGAGGGATCCAACTGGATTCCTCACCAGTATTTATTTATTTACAGATATTGTTGTATATTCTATTATCATATGATGATATATGATGTTTGTTGTCGTGATTGACAAATTTGTGTGTTTCATCATCGGATTCATTTTTGAAATTTAAAAATAACGATATTGATTTTAAAAGAGATTTTTTTAAAATGATTTTTGAAAGGTATATGTTTTATTAAATTTTTTGAATTGATTGATTTTAAATAAATAAACGTTCAAATCTTAAAGTTACAAAAAAATTAAGATTTTTGTAAAATATAACCAAAAAGTGATTTTTGAAATAAATAGTTGATTGATTTATAACATGGTTTAAATTGAGATTTTTAAAGTATTATAAACGGTTTATTCAAAAGATTTAAAAGTTGATATTTATAAATTTAAAACATTGGAATTTTAAAACGAGTTTTGTAAGTGTTAGAATGAGATGAAATAAAAATCATAAGTGAACGAGATTTATAGATTTATAAATTGTGAAGTATAAAATGAATAGATGTTGTAAAATAAAAGATTTATAAGTAATTTACTTATAAATTAGATTTTTGCACTTAGATGGGATATGAATAGAATTTGCTAATAAAATGATTTTATAAGATGAAATTGTTATAAAGTATAATTGTTATTTATAAACGTTGTTTATAAATCTGAAATCACTTATTTTGATAAGTGAATTATAGAAGTTAATAAAAGGAGATTTATTAAATCGAAGTTGTTAGAAAATAGAAATAGAATTTATAAACGTTGTTTTATAAATCTGAAAATCAATCAAATTTGATGAATTTAGTATAGAAGGTTATCAAGGGAATTTTATCCACGATTTTGGATAGTGGATAATTCTTGAAATAAAATGTGTAGAAAATATTGAAATTTGGTTAGTGAAGTATATTCACGATTTTGGACAGTGAATATATTGTTAAGTAAAATAGATATGTTTTGGAAAAGTGACATTAAAAATGAAGTTAATTGTTTTAACGATGTTTTAAAATATGTTAACTATCGAAACCATAGATTTCAACATTCATTGTTGAAATAGACGTTTTCGAGAAATAAGGAAATGGTGGACTATAACATTGTTGTTATAGTAAATGATTTCCGAAAGGAAATGTTTTTTATATAGTATTGGGATTTATATATCTATCTTAATTTCGAATCCCTATACTAGTGATTTTGAGTCGTCGTAACGATGTTTTACGTAACATTCGTTTTGACTCAAATTAAATTTGTGAAAGAGAATGATTTCCTTAAAGAATGAATTTATACTTAATTTTGATTTAAGTATATCGAATATTTTCAAATGTTGAAAATAAATAGATTTGTGAAATACTAATTATTAAATAGGTATGGAAATGTTTTCCCAAAATGAAATGAAACGTTTTTGAGAATTTATCTTTGTAAAGATAAATTGAAAGTGAATATTTGAAATCGATTGAAAATCGTATATCAGTAGATATTTTGAAAATATAAATTCACTATGGAATTTATAAAGGAAATGGAAATTGTTTAGAAAAATAAACGTTGATTTATTTTTGAAGTATGGATATTATATATCTAGTAAAGATATTTTGAAAAAAATAAATAATTTGGAAAGTTATTTGGAATCTGATGATGTTGCGCATCTTTATTGATAGTTAAATAACCGACTATCAATAATTACCTTGAATGGGTATTTGTTGTGATTTGATTGAATTTGAATGCCACACTTATTTTTGAATAAGCGCTCACTATTCGGGTTAGCCGGGAAAGGACCATGGGGTCGTATAACCCATTCCGAATATGTGATACGTCGTAATGAATTGCATTTGATGACCGGTGTTGAAGACCGGATATTTTTGTAAATGGAAGGATTACCGTCGAGTTACTCTACATTGGCTGATCTCCGATATAGAGGTTTTATCACCCTTAGTGACGGGAAGTCCGGACGTGATTGAAAATTATCCAGATTTGCAAGGGCTTCATGAGAAGTGTCTTCGGTTCTGTTCGATCCTGGAACAGACTTGTATGGATTGTATGTCTGACATTACAAATTGAGATATAAAGCTGATTTCTTTCAAATACATTTCTGTTGGTGGCGGAGAATTTATTCTCTTAGCTTAACACCCTTCTCTGAGACGTACGAGCTCAGAGGTTATGTATATGAAATTTATTAGCAATATACTCCCAATTTGGTAACGCGACATGCTGAGTGTTGCTGTGAAATGATCATTGTTTGATCATTTGTGATATTATCATTTGCTTGATCATTTATCTTTGTGATCATTACTTTGATCATTTGTTTGACCCGAAGCATGGCTTTGTGACAAAGCGTAGCTTTGTGGACGAGACTTCGTCGGACCTCACACCCCGGAAATGGTCAAAACGGGAAGGATGTGGCAAGGTTATTAGGGGGTAGCGCCCGTTTAGTGTATGTCATTCCTTCTGGATAGAGGTGGTATCATGGTATGGAGCCCATATACTTAACCTATGTGGTTGCTGCAAATTTATTACTTTATGGTTGTTGGAAATCGAGGATCCTCGGATATAGATCGGTTATGATCGGGGGATGACATATTCGTGTCAGTAGTTACCCAGTTAGGGGTAACCCGACCTTGTGTTGGCAGAGATCTAACCGTAATGTTAGGTTATTTCTCGGGACGTCATTCCAGAGGCGTTTCCATGTGGCAATGGGAAGTTCCTTGGCCTGACCATTTGTTGGAAATCCAAAGAAATAATACGAGACTTGTACGGTTTTAGTTGTAGAACCTATCATTCACTTATGGTGGCGCCCCACTGTTTGGATGGTTGCTATAGTAGGCATAAGTGCGAAATGCCTATGCTGGCTAAGATTTATATTATACTTTCGAAATATTTTCTACACTATGCACTAATAATAATATCAAAAAGGATTTTATTTTGCGTAGTAAGCATCTTTGACTATCATAAGAAGAAATCTCCTCCAATTCTGCGTTTGCATTGTGTGTGTGGCGGGAGGTCTTATGGTAGTTTCATTTTCCAAAAGCATTTCGAAATTGACTTTAAAATTTTCTTGTTGTTGTTTTAAAAATAACTGTTTTGCGATCTCACACCAGTCACCATGACTGACTCGGAGTTTATTATTTCCCTTCTAAACTCTGGGTGCCCATAATTTTCCACACGGGCAGCCTAGAGTTATGTTATCAGGATATTCTGGATATTCTGGAGCTTTGGAAGCAAGTTGGATGGCGAAACGTACATCCGTACTTATTTATTTATTCCGCTGTGTATTCTGTATGAAGAGAAGTTATATAACTGTCCATTGTTGTATTGAGTTGTATATTGACTCTGATTGATGTATGTATAAACTGATATAGTTCTTTATTTTTAAAAGACTAGTGATTATCTATTATATATTGTTCCGCTGCGAATGTGAGATTCTAATATTGTTTCTGTTTTCTGATGTTGTTCTTCTTTCTTTTTCTTCTATCTTTTCTTCTACCCTTTCTTTTAAACCCTAATGGTTTGGTTTTTCGTTCATCTTGAGTTAATCGATGGAGATTAGTGTCTACTCAAGGGGTACGGAAAAGCGGATTATTACAATATGATTTTGGGATTGAATATACACCAGGGAAGGGAAATAAAGTGCCAGATGTGCTTAGTAGAAAAAACCAGAATGTTGTGTTAGCAATGATAGCTGAATGTAAAGACTTAAAAGCATTGACTACATGTGGTGTGCAGTTAAGATTTACGGCTAGTTCTAGTCAAGAGACCGTCATGTTGTCATGTTTGAAAATTTGACTAGTAATGATTGAAAGGATTGCTTCTAAGCAAGGAGATGATCCATTACTAGATGAATGGATCAGGAGGTTAGAAAGTGGAATCGAGATCGATGATTTAAAATATTTCAGTCTTGACCAGAATGGATGGTTAAGGAAGAAGAGATTACTATGTGTTCCAGATGTTGGAAACATAAGGGAAGAAGTTCTTAGAGAATGTCATTGATCAAAGTTCACAATTCATCCTAGAGGTACTAAGATGCATCAAGACATAAAAATAAGTTTCTTCTAGGAAGGTATGAAAAGAGATATAGGCTTATGGGTAAAGCAGTGTTTGAATTGTAGACAATTAAAAGCCGAACATCATAATCCAAGTGGATTGCTTCAGCCTTTGGATATACCAGTATGGAAATGGGAATTTATATCTATGGATTTCGTAGATATATTGTCAAGGTCGAATAGAGGAAATGAAAGCATCTGGGTTATAGTTGATAGACTGAATATGAGTGCACACTTTATATCCGTTAAGTTGACAAGGACGACACCTGTTTTAGCTAAGTCATTCATGAAGAACATTGTTAGACTACATGAGATTCCTAGTAGTATAGTCAGTGATAGAGATTCTTTATTCACTAGCGAATTCTGAAGGAGTCTACAAGAAGCTTTAGGTACCAAGCTCAAGATGAGTACCGCTTACACCTACAAATCGATTGGCAAACGGAAAGAGTTAACAAATTATTAGAGGATTTGTTAAGAGCTTGTGTGCTAGATTTTGGAGGATCATGGAAAGACCATCTATACTTAGTTGAATTCTCATAAAACAATAGTTATCAGACTAGTATATGGATGGCACCTTCAGAAGATTTGTTTGGAAGACCATGCAAATCACTCATATTTTGGTTACAGACCAGCGATAGCTTAGTTCTTGGTCCATATATGGTAAGAGAAGCCGCAGAAAAGATTGAGTTGATTTAAGCTAGAATGAAGGAAGCTCAATCTAGACAGAATAGTTACACATATAAGAGACGGAAGGACATAGAATTATCAGTTGGAGGTTAGGTTTTCATTGAAGTATCGCCGATGATGGGTGTAGTAAGATTAGGAAAATCGGGAAAATTAGCACCAGGATTTGTTGGACCATTTCCTATTATAGAAAGGATTGGGAAACTCGCTTACAGGATAGAGTTACCAAACAGTTTGGCAAGGGTCCACAATGTTTTACTTATTTCTCATTTTAGGAAGTGTAATCAAGATCCAGAAACTACTATCACTCCAACTACATTAGAAGGCTTAGTAATGGAATCAAACATGACTATATTTAGACAACCAGTTCGTATCGTGGCTAAGGATGAGAAAAAGTTAACAAGACAGTCAGATTAGTAAAATTCCAGTTGAGCGACGATGAAAGAGACCGTACTTGGGAGACAAAAGACAGAATAAGAGACACTTATCCTGACTTGTTTGATGGTATGTTTTATGTTTATGGTTATGATTGTTTTTGTGTACCTTATCGTAATTTCGAGGATGAAATTTTTAAGGAGAGGAGTTTGTAACAACTCTAATTTTGATTAACATTATTTAGGATATTTAATTAGATAAATTAAATAAGATAATGTAAAAAGATAAGGAGATTGGGATTTGATAATTAAATAGGTCGTGTCTTAATGAATGAATTAATAAGGTTAATTAGAACATTAATAAGATGAAGGATATATAAGGAGGGCAAAATAGAAAAGGGACATAATTCCTTAATACATACTGTCTTATTTCCATTCCTTCCTCTCATTCAAACAAACCTAAAGTAAAACTAAGGCCGGCCATTACAAGAGAATTTAAGGAGAATAAAAGCTTGGAAATCTAAGAAGCATTAGGGGAAATCAGCTCTACAATCAAATCTCAAATCTCACTAATCAAATCAAGGTGAATAATAGTTATGCATCTCAAGTTTTAATGGTAATTTTCGATTTTAAGTATAAATCCGAATATTTTGCTTGTATTATGCTATGTTTTACTTGTTTAGATGATCATATGCTTATTGATGAGTTATTGGATTTATCATGAGATTATTTAATAGGTTTTAACTGTGAAAACCTATATTTCGATACCTAATTGACTTGATTGGTATGATATTAGAAATGTTATTCTATAAGAGGATTTTTAATTTCATAATTTTCCAAGCAAGTATGATTTATTATGAATTTTCTAAGAGGAGAAAATGGTTTATTTTGGGTTTTAATTATTAAAAATTATTATTTAAAGTTTTTGGCCTTGAAATTTTTATATGTTAAAGAATATAATAAATCAGATTTATTATGATTTTTGGGCCAAGTGTTTAAGATTTATTATGAATTATTTGAGCTAGGAAGGCTTAATTATTATATTAAAATATTGATATTAAAGTTTTGTTTGCAAATTGTTTTGGAAATGATAATTATGAATAGCAGCAGTTTTCTAAAAAAGATTTTGCTAAAGAAAGTTATTATCCAATGGTATTTTGAAAAATACAAGTAGTTGGTGGAATATTTTTACTTTTCAAGGAAAAATATCAGTTTTCTCATTAATTGTGATAGTGCCACGCCGAAGTCATCGTCTTTGCCTTCCACCTCTTCGTGTTCATGTTTTTTGCCGCTAACCAAAGATGATACAAATGATACCAGCTGTAATTGATATGAAATGGATCGGTCCTAGTGGTAGCGCGAAGCAAAAAATAAGTTTCTTCTAGGAAGGTATGAAAAGAGATGCAGGCTTATGGGTAAAGCAGTGTTTGAATTGTAGACAATTAAAAGCCGAACATCAAAAGCCAAGTGGATTGCTTCGGCCATTGGATATACCAGTATGGAAATGGGAATCTATATCTATGGATTTTGTAGATGGATTGTCAAGGTCGAATAGAGGAAATGAAAGCATATGGGTTATAGTTGATAGGCTGAATATGAGTGCACACTTTATATCCGTTAAGTCCACAAGGACGACACCTGTTTTAGCTAAGTCATTCATGAAGAACATTGTTAGACTGCATGAGATTCCTAGTAGTATAGTCAGTGATAGGGATTCTTTATTCACTAGCGAATTCAGAAGGAGTCTATAAGAAGCTTTAGGTACCAAGCTCAAGATGAGTACTGCTTACACTCACAGACTGATGGCCAAACGGAAAGAGTTAACAAATTCTAAGAGGATTTGTTAAGAGCTTGTGTGTTAGATTTTGAAGGATCATGGTAAGACCATCTATAATTAGTTGAATTCTCATAAAACAATAGTTATCAGACTAGTATATGGATGGAACTTTAAGAAGCATTATATGGAAGACCGTGCAAATCACTCGTATTTTGGTTACAGACCAGCGATAGCTTAGTTCTTGGTCCATATATGGTAAGAGAAGCCACAGAAAAGATTGAGTTGATTTGAGCTAGAATGAAGGAAGCTCAATCTAGATAGAATAGTTACACATATAAGAGACGGAAGGACATAGAATTCTTAGTTGGAGGTTAGCTTTTCGTCAAAGTATCGCCAATGAACGGTGTAGTAAGATTTGGAAAATTGGGAAAATTAGCACCAAGATTTGTTGGGCCATTTCCTATTATAGAAAGGATCGAGAAACTCGCTTACAGGATAGAGTTATCAAACAGTTTGGCAAGGGTTCACAATGTTTTCCTTATTTCTCATTTTAGGAAGTGTATTCAAGATCCAGAAACTACTATCACTCCAACTACATTAGAAGGCTTAGTAATGGAATCAAACATGACTATATTTAGACAACCAGTTCGTATCATGGCTAAGGATGAGAAAAAGTTAACAAGACAGTCAAATTAGTAAAATTCTAGTGGAGTGACGATGAAAGAGACCGTACTTTGGAGATAAAAGACAGGATAAGAGACACTTATCCTGACTTGTTTGATGGTATGTTTTATGTTTATGATTATGATTGTTGTTGTGTACCTTATCGTAATTTCGAGGATGAAATTTTTAAGGAGGGGAGTTTGTAACAAACCTAATTTTGATTAACATTATTTAGGATATTTAATTAGATAAATTAAATAAGATAGTGTAAAAAGATAAGGAGATTGGGATTTGATAATTAAATAGGTCATGACTTAATGAATGAATTAATAAGGTTAATTAGAACATTAATAAGATGAAGGATATATAAGGAGGGCAAAATAGAAAAGGGGCATAATTCCTTAACACATACTGTCTTATTTCCATTCCTTCCTCTCATTCAAACAAACGTAAAGTAAAACTAAGGCCGGCCAGTACAAGAGAATTTAATGAGAAGAAAAGCTAGGAAATCTAAGGAAGCATTAGGGAAAATCAGCTCTACATTCAAATCTCAAATCTCACTAATCAAATCAAGGTGAATAATAGTTAGGCATCTCAAGTTTTAATGGTAATTTTTGGTTTTAAGTATAAATCCGAATATTTTGCTTGTATTATGCTATGTTTTACTTGTTTAGATGATTATATGCTTATTGATGAGTTATTGGATTTATCATGAGATTATTTAATAGGTTTTAAGTGTGAAAACCTAGATTTCGATACCTAATTGACTTGAAATTTTGGTATGATATTAGAAATGTTATTCTACAAGAGGATTTTTAATTTCATAATTTTCCAAGCAAGTATGATTTATTATGAATTTTCTAAGAGGAGAAAATGGTTTATTTTGGGTTTTAATTATTAAAAATAATTAATTACAGTTTTTGGCCTCGAAATTTTTATATGTTAAAGAATATAATAAATTAGATTTATTATGATTTTTGGGCCAAGTGTTTAAGATTTATTATGAATTATTTGAGCTTGAAAGGCTTAATTATTATATTAAAATATTGATATAAAAGTTTAGTTTGCAAATTGTTTTGGAAATGATAATTATGAATAGCGGCAGTTTTCTGAAAAAGATTTCGGTAAAGAAAGTTATTATCCAATGGTATTTTGAAAAATACAAGGAGTTGGTGGAAAATTTTTACTTTTCAAGGCAAAATATCAGTTTTCTCGTTAATTGCGATAGTGCCACGCCGAAGTCATCGTCTCCGCCTTCCACCTCTTCATGTTCATGTTTTTTGCCGCTAACTAAAGACGATACATATGATACCAGCTGTAATTGATATTAAATGGATCGGTCTTAGTGGTAGCGCGAAGCAAGGCATCGAAGTCGACACCATGAGTTTAATAGTAGCCTTGCTGCATGTCCTAAGTGCCGCGTTTTATATAAAGGGCGTGGTGGCTAATATCTATAGTGTCGTCGACCCTATTTCTTTTAAAGAAACTTACAATGGCGATGGTGGAGCCACGTCTTATAACTTCGACTATGTAGTTTTGTGTTTAATCATTTCGACCTTAATGATTGCCAACTTTATTCTTTAACTCATGTTTTCGAAGAAGGCAGGGTTACCACCTGTTGTCACTTCAGCCCTAATGATGCCGCTATTTTCTTAAGGCATTGATATCGAGACTAGTCAGTGTCTCCGAGCATTTTCTAAGGTGTTATACTATTCTATATAATGTAGTTAACTTTGAATATATAACTTGTGTTTTGTAAATCAAAGACTTTAACATATTCTGGTATTGAAGAGGAGCGATGACGCTATTAGCGAGATTGATGCTGACCTTAACCATTTAATAGTTTTATTAAATTTGGCTATATAACCTATGTTTTTAAAGTGAGATAACTTCCAAGTAATTTCAAGATTCATCAATACTATTTTATAAAAGCATGAATATATACATACATACATATATATACACATATATATATATACACACACACATACATACATATGTATACATATACATACATACATACATATATATACATATATATATATACATACATATATACCTATATATACATACATATATAGATACATATATACATATATACATACATATATATATTTACATATATACATACATAATATATATATATATATACATATATACATACGTGTATATATATACATACATATGTATATATGTATCTTAGCATAATATTTTGGATAGAGTAAAGGGCCATAATTTTCCTTATTTTAAATATGATTTCAAGGATTAAATCATTTATAAAGAAAGTGTTTTCAAGGAAATAGAAGACGTTATTTTGCCAAGATTTTACTATAGAATTATTACTCTTATACACTTTGACTTGGCGCAGTATCACCCTACCCCAACCAGCGTGTGCAGTACACTTGCTTATTAAGTGTTCACTTCCACATTGCGGAGCGGTATGTACTCATACTACGGTGCAGTTTAGTCTCTTCCAACTTTACATTTTGTGGTGCAATAAGCCTTCTATATATTGCGGCACATATCTACATTTTCCTGAAAGTCCTTGGATTCCCTCAACAAATCACTACCCCATCCCTGTATGTGTAATTCTCCGTATAAAACATTATGCCACCTCCTGAGCTCCGTACCTAACAAAGCCTGGCACGTTTGTTACCTCCTTTACACGTATCGCCATTTGATACGTTATGACTCCACTTTCTATTATTAATAGTTACCTTTATTTATCTTTTTAGCTTTTGATATGGATCTTGTTCCCTATTTATCTAACACTTTTCTCACCATATAATTACAAATTACTAGCGTCCGCATAGTTCCCTTTTCCCAGCGTAGTTCCTGTCTTATATTAGCTTATTTTGTTCATATAGATCCTTATTAATATTCCAGAAAATTCATGGATAATTGTTCAACTATTTTCCTTATTTATCTTCAAGGTATCCTCCTTGAAAAATTTATAATAAATTATTTTGAGATCTGAAACCCTTCAAACTAATGACCCATATCTAAAATCATGATTATAACATCGTATTAAATTTTCATAGCATATCAAAATCTTTAGAGTAGGAAAATACATCTAAACATCCCATGTTCCACTATTTTTCCCCAAAACATTTTACTAGTTAATGATAATCCATATGAACTCCATCATATATAAAAGTATACAAATTCATATCGAAACCAAATAATTGGGAATGGTAAAATAGGTTTAATATTACTTACCTAGATCTTTGAAATATCTTGCTTTGGGGTTCTTAATCCCTCTTTAACTTGCATTTCGTTCTCTTTATTTGCTCTCTTTAGGCTATCACCTTAATGCTCCTACCAAGCTTTTATTTTATTTTTATTTTTTTCTTAGTAGAATAAAAATTAATGAATGGAAAGGTAATACTTATTGTCCCACGATAATTTAGGCTTGGTCCAATGTACTCTTTTTCATTTGTTCTTTACCCTTTTTCTTCTTATTTAGGTTTCCTTAGCCTTTTAATTCATTAATTAAATTAATCATAAATTACGGGTTGTTACAGCTTTCCCTTTTAAAGGAATTTCGCTTTAGAAATTCAATTAAGGCACAGTAGTGATTTGCTAATCTACCACATGCTTACTCTTAAGCATAAAGCCCTGAATTCTTAATTGGCATATATATAATGTACTAGTGATATCTACTAATACAACCGTCAACCATAATATTCATACATATATATGGTTTATAGCAATACAATTCAACACCTAGCTCATATGATAATCTAAAACGAACAATTCTGGATAGATCCTCTTAACTTATCCTCTGTTTCCCGTGACCCAATCTTCCCGATCTACGCTCCACTGGAAACATACTAGCTTCACCAGCTTATTTCGAAGCTACTTCTCATCCTGATCCACTATTTGGATCAGTTTGCGCACATAGGTCATATTTGGCTCCACGATCAAGTCTTCTATCCCCTCGGATTAACCATAGAATCCAGATCTCTAATGCATTTTCGTAGATTTGATACGTGAAACACATTATGAATCCCTGCAAAAGCTCTAGGTAGTTCCACCTTATACGCCACCTTTCCTATCCTTTTATTGATTGGAAATATCCCTACATTCTGGGTGCTAACTTCCCAGCCATCCTGAAGCACATCATGCCTCTTATTAGAGAAACTTCATAAACACCTGATTGCTTACTGCGAACTCCAATTCCTTCCCCCTTGTGTCGGCATAACTATTTCGCCTAGACTGTGCTACCTTCATCGTAATTCGAATCATCTCTACTTTCTTGATAGTAGCCTTAACCACATAAGGTCCTAACACAACCCTGTCTCCCATCTCCAACCAATATGCAGGCGACTTACACGACCTTCCACACCACGTGTCAAATGAGGCTATCTCAATATTGCTCTAGTAGCTGTTGTTCTAGGAAAAATCTACCAAATATAAATAATCCTCCCAAGATCCACCGAAGTCTAGAATTCAAACTCTTAGCAAGTCTTCCAGGACTTTGCTGACCCTCTCGGTCTTCCCGTCTGTCTGTGGATGGTATGGAGTACACATGTGCAACCCTATACGTAATACCTTCACCAAATAGTGCAAAAATGCACTGCCAAACAACGAATCTCTGTCACTAGTAATAATTTTTGGCACCCTGTGTAATTCCACTACTACCTTCATATATGTGTGTGTGTTTATACATATATATATGCTAACCTCGGCGCAGTTCCCATGCCCATCACTTGAAGAAAATGGGCACACTTAGCCATTCTATCAACTATTATCCATATGCTTTTATTCCCTGTCCTTGACCTTGGTAACCCATCTGCGAAGTCCACAGACACCGAATCCCATTTCCAAACTGGAATCCCCAAAGGATGCACGAGCCAACTGTACTTTTGATGTTCTGCCTTCACCTGCTAGGTTGTAAGAAATCTCCTCACATGCTCTACCATATCTTTCTACATCCATTCCCAGAAGAAGCTTCTCTTCATATCTCGATACATCGTAGTACCTTCAGGGTGAATGGTGAACTTTGAACGATGACAATCGTCCAACGCTTCCTTCTGTGGTCCTCCTATATTCAGAACATACAACTTACCATTCTTCCGCAGTCTGCCTTCCCCATCAACACTGAACTCCTTCACTTCTACTACCTCAATTCCTAAGTCTATGCACCTTATTATGGCGATGTAGAACTTGTCACTCTTCTATAGTTCAACAATCATTTCTATTAGCATGGGCCTTACTTCTAGGCATGATAGCATCCTAGAAGTACCGCTCGAACCTGGATTAGATTAAAACTGCATATTATATGTAGACAATGTTTCCAAGACAGTCCACTCTTCTATCATAGTCAAAACACAACTCTACTATTTTTGGCTTAAGGCATCGTCTACTTTATTGCCCTTTCTGGGGTATACTCTATCCTAAAATCATAAGATGCTAGAAACTCTAACCATCCCTGGTGCCTCATGTTCAGCTCCATCTGAGAGAACAAGTATCTCAAGGACATGTGGTCAGTAAACAACTCAAATATTTCTCCTAAAAGATAATGTCTCCTAATCATCAATGTGAAGACAACGGCTGCTAACTCCAAATCGTGAGTTGGATATCGAACTTCATAAAGTCTCAACTATCTAGATGCATATGCAATTAACCTGCCCTTCGGTGTCAATATTAGCCTTAACTCAGAACCTAATGCCTTAGTATACACAGTCATATCATCTTTCCCTTTAAGTATCACTAACACAAGGGAATTCGTCAAACAAAGCTTCAAATCCCAAAATGACATCTCATGCTCCTACGTCCAAACAAATTTCTCATCCTTTCGAGTCAGTTTGTTCATTAGCATAACTAATGAGAGAAGTCTTTAATGAATCTCTAGTAGTAGCCAGCCAAGCCTAAGAAACTTTGCACCTCAGTCACTGTATCATTCTCTTCCACCCATTTACTACATCAAACTTCGAAGGACCTACTACAAACCCTACTTCTAAAACCACATGTTCTAGGAATTTCACTTCCTTTCTCCGAAAATGACACATAGAAATTTCGCTTTCAACTTGTGTTATCTTAGTGCCTCCAACACAAGCCTCAAATGAACTGCGTGCTCCTCCTCATCCTTCGAGTATACTAAGATATCATTTATGAACACCAACACATATCTATTCAACTTGTCTTAAAAATTTCTATTCACCAAGTCTGCAAAGAACGTAGGTGCATTAGTTAGTCCAAATGGCATTACTAGCCACTCATATGAACCGTACCTTCTTATGAATGCAGTCAAAGAAATGCTTTCGTTTGCAACTTTCAGCTGATGGAACCCTGAAGCTAAGTCTAGCTGCGAAAACACCTTAGCTCCCTTTAATTGATCAAATAAGTCACTAATTCTCGGCAAAGGATATTTATTCTTTACCATTCTTTCATTCAGCTTCTAATAGTCTATGCACAGCCTTAAAGACCCATCGGACTTCTTTATAAATACTATCATAGTTCCCCAAGGTGAGCTACTCAACCTTACATATTTTTTGCCTTCCAACTCTACCAACTGCTTCTTAAACTCCTTCGTCTCCTTTGGAGGCATTCTACTCGGGGGCCGGCAAAATGGTTCGATTCCTGGTAATGGCTCTATATCCAACTCTATTTCCTTAGAGGTGGCAATCCCAAAATCAGTTCGAACAGATCGACAAAATCCTACACACTCGCACTGCTCCTAGTTCTTTCTTCTCTAAGGATAAAGCAAACAAAACACTTTTGCGTTTAGTTCTGGACCCCTCTGAAAATACAAATACTCTCTCATTTGGGTCTGGGTGACTCAATAATCTTCTTTCGATCCGGTATATTCTAGAGTAATAAGGCTCCAACCATCCATCCCTAAAATAACTCCAAAGCCTATAAAGTCAAAAACGTAGAGATCGCATAAAAACTTATACCTACCTAAATCAATCGTTAAGTTAGTGCATCTTAATATGAGAATGGAATATCCCCTATCGGATTTACTACACGTATGGAAGTGGCTAAATATGTAATCTCTAACACTAGTCTATCAACCAAGTCTTTAGTTATAAATGAGCATGTGGCCCCAGTATCAAACAGTGCTCTAACCAAAATACTAGAAACCAAAGTTATACCTTACAAAATCTTTCACTTGCCTTTTCGTTTGGTAGATGGTCTTTCCCTTGGTCCCTCCAAAGCATAAACTTTTTCTTTAAGCTCCGGATAGTCTCTCTTTAGATGTCCCATCCTATCACACTTGAAGTGCTTCACCCTTGCAAGATTCCTTGGCAGTGGACACTTCATTGCATAGTGTACCTTCTATCCATAGTTAAAGCAAGAAACCTATGTAGCAGCAACCTCTCCACCTTTTCCTTTGGCACCACCTTCTTACCTTTAGTATATGGGGTGAACATCTTCTTCTACTTTGCTTTGGGTCTTGTCTCCACTCTTCTTTGCTCCCGGTACATCCCATTATACCTTCTAGCCGTGTCAACTACAAATTCAAAAGGGGATGCTAAGTGAGCCACAATCTTATGGTCAAGACCCTGCTTCAAATCCCAAATGAACTTCTCGTTTTTCTTCATTGGAGTATTAATGTTCTCCCTGCCATACTTAGCCAAAGATTTAAACTTCTGGATGTTCTCCTCCACTGTAAGGTCGCTCTGTTTCAGATAAATGAACTCCTGTAGTAGCACACTCTACTGAGACTTTGATATGAACTGAGCCTCGAACCTTTATTTAAACTGCTCCCAAGCAATCTCCTCCTTTGCGGTCTCAACAATTACAATCTCCCACCAGTCCAGTGTGTCTTCATACAACAGCCTCGATGCCAGCCTTCTCTTTTGCGCATTGTTAAACCCTAGTCTTCGAATATGCCCTCACAAATCCTTAGGTAGTTTAGAAATTCAACTGCGGGCTTCTTCCTCATAAATGCCTTCCCTCCCAAATTTCTATGGTTTTTTTCATCTTTGGAAAGTTCTCTCTCACTGCCGCAGAACTTGGCTCAATAGCCTTTGGTGCAGCTTCCGCCATCATTTGACCCATGAATTGCCTAAACAAGAGGTTTACATCCTTGCCAACCATATTTACTGGCTGCTTCCTCCTTACTACTCTTGGGATTTTACCCTCATTCCCTCTATCAGTCTGCATGTTTTCAGCCTCCATTCTTAGACATACCCCTCCTACCATAATTCGTCAACTTCTCAGACCCATCTTGGTTTTTCTGCTAAGCAAGTCTATGTTAGAAACATAAAGAAAGGGAGTGAAACAACAATAGAAGGATAGATATATCTTCCTATAATACCAATGTAGTAACGTACATGTATGATATACATACACACACAGATATATATATATATATAGTGGCGCATCCCCTCCACAAGATGTTTGTTTTATTTAAGTACTACCCTTATTTCCTAGCTTTGTTTTACTAAAGTGTCCCCTAACCTATGCTTCGATACCAACTATAATGTCACCTACATTGAAACTCAAAAATCAATGCTAATGATGCTGTAGTCATCACCGAATTTTTTTTCCAACAACGGAAATGAGATCATTATATTCAAATATAAGCCAAGTAAATAGAGCGACTAAGTAATTCATCACATAGAAATTGTCTTTATATTCATTACATACATAGAAATTGTCTTAATGATCAAATACCAGTAGATAATAACATAGTAAAGAGCAGGCCAACATATGATGATGCCGCTTGAACTTTTAAACAATGGAAATATAGTCTTTATTAGCTAACAAAGCCTCGTGCTCCATCTTCGATATGCATCCTGCGACTCTTAGTATAACTTGTCTAATCATATAAACTCAACCTACTAAAATGAGTACCCATGAGTTTATGCGGATAAGAATAATAAAAACATGGGTCTGACATAAAGTCTGGTATGAATAATACTTACACAAAACAAACATATAGTAACCACACCGTACAACACAAAATGGGGTTTTCCTTGATTATTCATAACAACCTAAGTGAAATAATCATAATCAATAATGTACCGAATTTCCATTTACTACTGCACCTTATACGCTCTTATACGATCCTCTTTTACTACTATGCCCTTTTTTGTTCTTAGGTGATTCTCATCTAATACTGTGCCCCCAGCGTAGTCCTCTTTAAATTTCCATTTTAAATTAATCTTTAGTCTGATACTGCCTAGAATCATCCTTCTGCAGTATCCTTAGATTCATTTATTAAATTGAAGAAAACATAGACCAACCCCCTCCAGTATTATTTAATTAAGCTTTGGACTACTATGAACCAACCATCAACCGTCCATATTTATTATTCAACTCTGGACTACTATGAAACAGTCACCAACGGTCCATATTTTATTATTCATTTAACCTGATTTTCTATGAAACAACCAGTTGTAGTTTACTTGAAAGTTGAATGCCTCTCCTCACCTTCCCCGGGTGTGCATTCGAGTGAGCTCCCCACTCAGCGTCAATAGCTATTCTAGGACCTTACTCCAGCGTAGGAGTTCTTCCTCCCTGCTAGCACTGAACTTCCCCAAGACCTACCTAATCATATTTCATTAGAGTTCATTTACACCTTGCCTTGGCTCAGTACCACCCTACCCCAACTAGTGTGTGCAGTACACTTGCTTGTTAAGTGTTCACTTCCACGTTGCGACATGGTATGTCTTACTCATATTATAGCGTAGTTTAGTCTCTTCCAACTTTACATTTTTTTGATGTAATATGTCTTTTACATATTGTGGCACAGATCTACTTTCCTCAAAAGTCCTTGGATTCCCTCGACAAATCACTACCATGTCCCCGTATGCACAGATCTCCTTATAAAACGTTATTCCACCTCCTTGGCTCTGTACTTGACAAAGCCTAACACGTCTAAAATGTCTTTATACGTGTTGCCATCTAATACGTTTTGACTCTACTTGATGTTATTGTCAGTGTTCTTTATTTATCTTTTGATACGGATGTTGTTCCTTATTTTTCTAATAGTTATTTGACCATAAAATTACAAATTACTAGTGTCTATGCAGTTCCCTTTTCCACATCGTAGTTCATGTCTCATATTAGCTTATTTTCTTCATAGAGAGCCTTATTAAAATTCCAGAAAATTCATGGATAACCATTCAGCTATCTTCCCTATTTATCTTCTAGGTATCCTCCTTAAAAAATTTATAATAAATTATTTTTAACATTAGAAACCCCTCAAACAAAAGGCCCACTTCCAAAATCATCATTATAATATTGTTTAAAATTTTCATTGCATATTGAAATCTTTAGAGTAGGGAAATATATCTAAACATCTCATGTTCATTTATTTTTCCCCAAAACATTTAAACATTTTACCGTGATAATCCATATGAAACTCCATCATATATAAAAGTATATAAAATCATACCGAAATCAAAGAATTAGGACCGGTAAAATACATTTAGTATTACTCACCTTGATCTTTGAAATATGCTGATTTAGCCTTCTTAACCCCTATTTAGCTTACATTTCCTTATCTTCTATTTTTTTGCTCTTTTTAGGCTATCACTATTAATGTTCCTCTCAAGCTTTTTTTCAGTAGAATGAAAATGAATAAATGGAAAGAATAATGCTTATTGTCCCACAATAATTTTTTCTTGGGCCCTCATACTCTTTTTCATTAATTCTTTACCCTTTTACTTCTTATTTAACTTTTCTTGGCCTTTTAATTAATTAACTAAATTAATCAAAATTTATGAGTTGTTACACAGCGCCTTTACATTTCTATTACCACTACTAAATTTCGTTGAGCTTTTCGAAGATGTTACCTTTCCCTTTAGAACAAACACTATTCCATGATCTTTGAACGAGCTTTCAGTTGATCTCAAAATATTGAGCATCTCGAAGAGATTACATTCAATTGGTTCATATTGTAATTCAATATTAACGGCTCTAACTATAGAGCCAGCGAGCCTAAGACCAAGTCCACTTGCAATTCATTACCTACTATAAAGTTAGCTTTGAAAGTCTATCAGTATAGCCTTTCATCATTATGACATAGTCCTCAACATTACTGCTCTTACTCATCTTCATATCAAACAGTTTCTTAGTATGCTCTTACCTTACGAAACGAGATTGCTCCCCAGACAAATCCTAAAGGTTTTGATATATATTTTTTCATGTTGCCTCTGGTACGACTTGTCTAAAGTAGACAACAAGTATGCTTGGGCTATATCACAATCAGCTACCCAAGTGTTATAAGCTTCTACTATCTTAGGGTCGACAATTTTAGAAGGTTTTACATTTAAAGGTTCAACAATCACGGACTATAAATGTTCATATGTGAGTGTTATTTTCATCGCTCTTATCCAATCAGCATAGTTGGGTCTGGTGAGCATATCATTTTTGGAAAATAATCTTATATAGGTCATTATGCTGCAAATTTAATTTAAGTAATTATTATAGTTACATAGCAAATGTTTCTTGAAAATGGTAATTTATTATACATAAATTCATATACTTCCATAATATGCATCATCATAACCTTGCAACCCCTTAACCTAAATGGATACCATGTAAGGGAAAAGAGTACATATTACTTTCATATATTGACTTACTAAAGAGCAAAAAGCAAAAAATAGATATAATATCTCAAATAGGTAGACAAACAAGAAAATAAAAAACAACAAAAAAACATATGACGCACAATTAAAATAGGGTAAGCTTCCTCGTAGTTTTCAACCGAACTTGAAATAAAATTCACTTCTTTAACTCAACTATCTTCCATGGCGGCCACATGAAACAAATCAGAAAAATAAGTTACATGGAGCTGAAATTATTGCAATTCAACTAAGCTAGAGGATTACGAGGAGAAAGCAAGCTACGATTGGTCATGCTGTTACATATTTGGTGTTGAAATAGCACCAAACTCTACAAATATAATCTCTTTGCCACTGATTTCATCTGGTCTTAAGTTGATTTGCATAAATAAATCTTTATAATCTTGTAATATAAGCATGAATCTCAGATTCCTAGGCATTTGTATTCCTTTGAATAATCTTCTGTTCCTCTCACACCATATGTGCCAAATCAGTGTAGTAAATGCTATGTTAATCAACAGTTTGTATTATATAGACCCCTGAATGCAAGGAAAAGTATCGAAGATAGTCAAAATATCATTACCATTAATTTGCTGTATCCTAGTTTTTGCTTGAAATTGTTGCAAATCTGATTGGAGTAAGAACAGTTGAAAAATAAACGGTCTATTTTCATTCTGAATTATACTATAGTTACACTTTTGTTCAATGTTGTTATTCCAACTACTAACCTTATCTTTATTGTTAAGCATATTAAACCTAGCCAACAAAGCATATAAAGACATTATAGAAGCACACTTTGAGTCCCATATAGCCTTGCACCAATTAAGTTTTGATGATCTAGTTCTTACCTAGTCCCATGCTGATTTTGCATCAAAACACCTAGTAGGAGTAGGCTGCCAAACCAAAAGTCCTTAGGAGCATCATGATGAAGTATAATTTTCTTTATTTTGTGTACCGTGGAGGTAGGCAAACAATGCAAGTTCCTTCTCCAATTGTTGTCTAGAAGGAGGTGTGAAACTCACTTGTTGGGGTCACCAACCACGATAAAATGTTGCCAGCCCACAATATCAATTAGAGATTCTCCATTCAATCAAGGGTCGAACCACAAGTCAGTGTCTTCACCATTGACAATTTTTTTAATTAAACAATCCTTTACACCATTGGCCAGCCTCTTGAAGTGTTTTCCAACCGTTAGAAGCATTATAGTCATAACCTAGAAATTCTTGTTGGCACGATATTTGTTGTTCATCCTTTGGGCCCATAGGCTATGTCCTTGAAGAAATTTCCAAAATAATTTTATTTTTGCAGCTTTGGCCATATCCTCCAATCTCGTGATACTAAAGCTGTTGGGGAAAATCCCTTCAGATGATCAATCTAAGGAAATAAAAACCCAACGCATCGGAAAACAACTGGATCGTGATTGTAGTGAGATGAAACAAACAGAGATAAACACCAGAATAGACAGTCATAGATCTATGCAATGTAGGAAAAATAAATAACACCATTATTTATAGTGGTTCTACTACCACGAGGAAATGTACGTCCACTTGGGATGAGGAGATTTTATTAATCACTAAAAGATTAGAGTTATAAGATTGATTCACTTTTAGAGGCTATACATAAGAAGAATTAACAATATAGATAAAATTCTGCAGAGTTTCAGCTCTCTAGGATGGCTACCATTGTTGTCCAAAAACTCCACTATTTATAGAGTGAAGATATGAGGAGGGGTAGCTACTATATAGCAGCCTTAAGGTTTGGTTCGGCAGTCCTAGTTCGGCATGATTTGGTCCGGTATGCACACATTTGGTAGGGCATCACTTTGGTTTGGTCAACTTGGTTCGGTATCCGTCTGATTCGGCATTTTCATCTGGTCCGACACTCAATGCCCAAACAAGAAAAACTAGAACGACATCTCCACTTTAGTTTGGATCGGCATGCCTAAATACCAAACGAGATATTTCATTCGGCATCACATGGAGCAGCGTCTTTTGGTTCGGCACGTTTGGTCCGGCAAATAGCACACATGGTTTGGTCCGGTATGATTTGGACTAGCATGCTCTAACACCGAACCAAATATTTGGCTCGGCCTTCAATGCCTCAAATCTGGACCAGCATTCTCAAACCACCGAACGAAACTCCCATGCCCTAACCTTCCAACCAACAACCTCCACCACCGAACCAAATATCTAGTCCGGTCCTCTCTCTATCACCACCGCTCCAACTGGAGCGGCAGTAGTGGCTACCACCGGATGAGACCTCTCGTCCGGTCTTCCCACTCCACCGAACGACCTTTAGTCCTCTGCAATTTCACTTATGTGACTAGGGCTTCAGCAGCTCCTCCATTGATGCTGGACCACGAAGCCATAGCTCCGCTACTTCAACGTCATCGAGCTCCAGCATCTCGAAATTTGGTATCAAATTCAACAATCTCCACCTTGATACTGAATTCCATACAAGCCTTCCAACTCCATCTACACTTTCATGCTACAAGCAATGGATACTTACCCAATGAGCTTCGACAATGCCATCACTCATTACACTTTGTCAACGAACTCTGGTAAGGCCACCGCCCGCCAACAAAGTGTTTGAAGTACCCAGTCCATGTAGAACCTATCAATCTCCACCATGAAAACAAACGTCTCCATGAACCATCTAAACTCTCCCCCCGTGCCACCCCGTGGCACCTAGCACTTCATTAAGCGAATCAAGTCCAAGCAATGCTCGAACTTAGCAATAGGCAACGACTTGGTAAACATGTCTGCTGCATTCTCCTTTATCTGAACTTTCTAAAGATGAACTAGCTTCTCTTCACTCATCGAGACAAGAAACAACTCTCTCACCTCAATATGCTTCGTCCTCGAATTGAATGCCAGATTATTAGCTAAGTGAATTGCACTTTGACTGTCACAATGCACATTTACTCCTTCATATGCGAAGCCCAAATCACACAACAATCGCCTTAAATAAAGCGCCTCCTTAGCTGCTTCAACCGCAGCTATAAGCTCTGCCTCTGTAGTGGACAAAGCCATAATCGTCTATAACCTCGCTCTCCAACTGATCGATGTCCCACCAATGGTGAACACATATCCGGAGGTTGACTTCCTTCGATCTCTATCACCGGCATATTGGAATCACAAAATCCAACCAAGCTGAATCTCTATCTCTGCCGCCAAAGACAAGTCCATGGTTTGGAGTTCCTCTAAGGTATCTGAAGATACACTTCACTGTTTCCCAATGCATCTTTCCTGGATTTTCCATGAACCTACTCACCAATCCAATCGCCTATGCAATGTCAGGCCTAGTGCAGACCATGGCATACATCAAGCTGCCAACTGCACTTGAATACAAGACCTTCATCATATAAGCCTTGTCCTTTTCCAAGATTGAAGTGCCTTTACTAGAAAGCTGTATGTGCAAAAGCATGGGTGTGCTGATTGCCTTTGTCCCTTCCTTGCTAAACCGAGCAAGCACTTTTCGAATGTACTCCTTTTGAGCGAGGCTCAAAAGTCCTAGCTTTCTATCCCTTTGGATTTTCATACCCAAAATTTTCTTTGCTTCTCCAAGGTCCTTCATTTCAAATTCCGCTTTTAGCTTTAAACTATCGATTTCAGCATTATCCTTGGAATCAATCAACATATCATCCACGTACAAGAGTAGATACACCCATCTACCATTCTTTAAATGCTTGAAGTACACACAAGCGTCTTTGATGCTACGATCAAAACCAAGTGAAAGCATAAAAAGGTCAAACCTCTTATACCATTGTCTAGGCGACTGCTTAAGTCCATACAAAGACTTCTTCAATTTGTAAACCTAATTTTCTTTCCCATCTACAACAAATCCTTCTGGTTGCTTCATGTAGATGGTCTCATCCAAGTCTCCATGCAAGAAAGTGTTTTTCACATCCAGTTGCTCCAGCTCTAAGTCATGAGCTGCGATGATAGCGAGCAAAATGCGGATGGATGTATGCCTCACTACTGGAGAGAATATATCATCATACTCCAATCCCTTTCTTTGTGAAAACCCTTTAGCAACTAATCTAGCCTTGTATCTCCCATCATCCTTCACCTTGAACACCCACTTGCAACCTATGGCTCGGCTTCCTTGAGGAGGTGGTACCAAATCCCAAGTCTTGTTCTTCTTCAACGACTCTAACTCCTCTTCCATAGCGCACATCCACTTCGAACTATCACATGACTTCAAAGCTTCATTAAGGTCAAGTGGCTCCTCAAGAACCACATGTAGGGCATAGTCAAACTGATTGCCAAGGCTAAGGTTCGCAAACTGCAAATCACCATACCTTTCAGGCAGCCTAATAGTCCTATGACTGACTCGAGTAGGTACTGCTTCGCCTAAACTCTTTTCAGCTCCACCTTGAACTGAACTTCCTTTAGATTAATGCACATCACCCACACTACTAGAATGTACCTGTGGACTATCCTGTGATGTTTCATCAACTGCGTTTTCCTCGACAGCATCAACAACTCTACTATTTGGCTGGAACACGGGAACTTCTACCATTTCCTTTAGCCTATCAGAATCTTCTGATGTGGTAGGTAGCTTCTCCTTCGGATTGAACAAAGCAGACTCATCAAAAGTAACATGTCTATAATGAACAATCTTCCGATCAACAGGGTTCCAAATTCGATACCCTTTGATACCATCGGTGCATCCCATTAGTATGCCCTTGTATGCTCTAGCTTCCAACTTGTCATCACCTGTATGGTGAACGTTCATAGGACAACCAAAATTTGGAAGTAACCAAGATATAGTGCTTTATCTCTCCACTTCTCCTCTGGAATCTTCCCATCCATGGCTAAGCACGGAATTCGATTTATGATATGCGCCGCAGTTAATAATGCCTCAGCCCAAAAGCCTCTAGACAAGCCCGCCGTCAATCTCAAGCAACAAGCCTTCTCCAGTAGAGTCATGTTTATCCTTTCTGCAACTCCATTGGATTGCAGATCGCTGAGTGTAGTGAAATGTCTCTGAATGCCATGTTGTCTACAAAAATCGAGGAACTCCTTAGAGACTAATTCACCGCCATTATCAAATCTCAGCACCTTCAACCTAGAACCAGATTAGTTCTCAACAAGCGCTTTCCGGTCTTTGAACTTCTCAAAACTCTCGGATTTGGCTTTCATCACATACACCCATACTTTTCGAGAAAAGTCATCAATGAAAGAGATAAAATAATTTGCTCCCCTAAGAGGAGGAGTAGCAATCGGTCCCCAGACATCTGTATATGCGTACTCAAGTACTTGCCTCGATCTATGGAGTCCAACTCCAAAAGATACTTTATTTTGCTTGCCTAACACACACTCCTAGCAAAAGTCCATCTTGAGGAAGCTTCCTCCTTTGATCATCTTCCATCCCTGAAGTAACTTTAAGCCCAACCTGAGATACCAAAGCTTTGTGGCATCCAATGCACGAGAACTATCTACTCCAACACACTACTCTCCGAGAACTATGGTTCCTTTCAGCAAATACTGATTTCGGAACACATCTCCTTTCATAAGAACTAGTGCACCTCTCGAAACCTTCAGATTATCCTTCTCGATAGTTACCTTGTATCCCAAAGATGCCAATTGTCCTAAAGAAATTAAGGACTTCCGAAGACCTGAAACATACCGTACACCAGTCAAAGTGCGTATCACTTCGTCAAACATCCTGATCCTCACTATACCTTCACACATTGCTCTATAGCTAGCATCATTACCAATAAGAATAGAGCTTCCCTCTCATCCAACGAAAGAACTGAAGTAATCCTTATTAGACGTCATATGGAAAGATGCCCCCGAGTCCAGCATTCAATGGTCTAAGACATCCGATACTCCTGCAGACAACACATCGTCAGATACAGATTTCTCCACCAAAAATGATGAAGATCCATCTTCTTCCTTCTTCTTCAAATCTGGACAATCCTTTTTCCAGTGAACATGTTTCTTGCAGATAAAGCACTTCCCGTCCTTAGACTTTCCTCTCCTGCCATTACCAGGCTTCCTGGACTTGGAACGTCCTCTAGAGTGCCAATTCTTCTTATCTTCTCTACCTCTTTCAACAAATAGGCCATGACTTCTACTTCCACCTCTACTTCCTTCACTTATCTCCTTCATCTGATCTCTCAAGCCCTCAAATAGAAGGCCTGACTTTACATCTTCCACTATCAATGTGTCTCTAGCGAAAATAAGGCTGTTAGCGAAACTTGTGTGTCGCTTCGGAAGAGAATACAAAATAATCATTGCAATTTTCTCCTCATCTATCTTTAAGTCAACAGTCTTCATCTTCATCATGAGAAAATCAAAGAAATTAAGATGTTCCTTCACTGAAGTACCTTCTCTCATCGGCATGGTGAAAAATGTCTTCAGCAATATCAGACGGTTAGTCAGAGATTTCTTCAAGTAGATATTTTCTAACTTGGTCCAAATGCCCCTAGTAGTGGTCTCACTGCTAATCTCTAAGGTAACATTCTCTTCCATAGCTAATTGTAAAGTAGTAAACACCCATTTCTCCATCTCCTTCCTTTTCATGACTGAGATGTCAGCCGTCAACTCCTCAAGGGCAAACACCACTGGATGGACTTCATTCCTCATTAGAACAACCTTCATCCTCCATTGCCAATTCTCGAAGTCTTTATCCCCATTCCATTTCTCAATTGCCAACTGTGATCCTGATACGATATACATCCCTCCAGTATAGGGTCTTGTAACAAATGGAGTCCCTTCATCTCCTATCATAGCGTCTAACGCTTCTTAATCAACCTTGCAGCTTTGATACTAGACTGTTAAGGGAAATCCCTTCAGATGATCAGTTTAAGGGAATAAAAATCCAATGCAGTGGAAAACAACTGGATCATGATTGTAGTGAGACGAAAAAAATAGAGATAAACACTAGAACAGACAGTCACAAATCTATGAATGCAGAAAAAATAAATAACACCAGTATTTATAGTGGTTCCACTACCATAGGCAGTGTACGCCCACTTGGGAAGAGGAGATTTTATTAATCACTGAAAGATTATAGTTACAAGATTGGTTCACTTTTGGAGGCTATACATAAGAAGAATTAACAATACAGACAAAATTATGCAGAGTTTCAGCTCTCTAGGATGGCTACCATTGTTGTCCAGAAGCTCCACTATTTATAGAGTGAAGATATGAGGAGGGGTAGTTGTTATATAGCAGCCTTAAGGTTTGGTTCAGCATGATTTGGTCCGGTATTCACACATTTGGTTCGACATCACTTTGGTTCGGTTAACTTGGTTCGGTGTCCATCTGGTTCAGCATTTTCATCTGGTCCGGCACTCAATGCCCGAACAAGAAAAACTGGATCGGCATCTCCACTTCAGCTTGGACCAGCATGCCCAAATACTGAACGAGATATTTCGTTTGGCATCACATGGAGCAGCGTCTTCTAGTTCGACAAGTTTGGTCCGGCAAATAGCACACATGGTTTGGTCCGGTATGATTTGGACCAGCATGCTCTAACACCGAACCAAATACGCCTCAAATCTAGACAGGCATTCTCAAACCACCGAATGAAACTCATATGCCCTAACCTTTCAACCAACAGCCTCCACCACCAAACCAAATTCTGGTCTGGTCCCCTCTCCATCACCACCGCTCCAACTAGAGCGACAGTAGTGGCTACCATCGGACGAGATCTCTCATCCAGTCTTCCCACTCCACCGAACCACCTTTAGTCCTCCGCGATTTCACTTCTGTAACTAGTGCTTCAACAGCTCCTCCATCGATGCTGGACCACGAAGCCATAGCTCCACTGCTTCAACATCGTCGAGCTCCAGCATCTCGAAATTTGGTATCAAATTCAACAAAAGCCACCTTCATAAGTTTGTTTACAAACTGAATCCTAGGACAAATTATGAGATTTTGGATTTCCATACAAAATTAGAGCATAAGGAGTTAAGGTTGTTGATGATATTTGCTGGAATCTGACAAAATTGCATCCAAAAATTGATCGTTGGGTAGATAACAACCTTTATTAGTTCAACTCTACCATTCATATTTAATTGTCTACTAGCCCAATGGTTGAATTTTTTATTTATTTTTTCAATAAGAGGTCCAAAGTCCCTTGCTTTATTTTGTTGTGTGACAAAGGGATACCCAGGTAAATGATGAGTAGGGTATCTATATGCACTTGAAGAATTTCAACGATTTCATTTTTGCACCTTGCTCCCTTGCTAAAAATTAGGCTAGACTTTTGGTCATTCATTGAAAGCCCAACATTCTTCTCCAACAATTATATGACTTGTTTTATTGGGTGAGCATTTTCAATGGTTGCCTTGACATAATCAATATGTCATCAACATTTGGAGATGATTAATGATAGGCTCATCTAGGTGAATTGGCAATAAATTCACTTTTATACGTTCAAGATCAAGTAGAATAGAGAGATATTCCACGACAATTCAAAACAAATAGGGGGATAGGGAATCCCCTTGTCTCAACCCTCTATTACTTTCAAAATGCCCATAGGAGATCCATTGATTATTACGGAAAAATTTAGGGTTGAGATGCATTCAAAAATTAAAATTTGATATTTCTATAAAAAAAACCATTTTAATCAGCATTTGATGAATCAAACTCCAGTTTATATTATCATAAGCTTCGTGTAAATTAATTTTCAGACAAAAGTTCCTTGAATTTTTATTATTAAAGGGTCTAACCATTTCATAAGCCAAAAGAGAATTTTCTATGGTTATTCTTCCCAAGATGAAAGCATTTTGATTTATAAATATTAAGTTATCTAAGAAGCCTTTCATCCTATTGCATAATAAGTTTGCCAAGATCATGTGACGTTGTAGAGAGATATGGGTCGATAGTCAATAATAGATGATGGGTCAGATTTCTTGGGGATTAGGAAAATAAGTGTATGATTAATTTCTTTAATTATTTTACCCAAATCCTGAATCCCAAGCATAACATTCGAAACTTCATTTTTAATCTACTCCCAATGGCATTTAAAGAATTTGGCATTAGTTCCATCTGGATCTATAGCACTATTATCATCATACAACATTTTTACCTCTTCCAGTAGAAATGGGCTATCCAAATAATTTTTGACATTATCAGTAATAATTTTCTTGCACACTATGTCTGAAAATTGATAGTTAATGCTTTCTGAATTGAATAATTTTGATAAGAAATTAATGGATTCGATATTAATGTTGTCTGATGCTGATAATAATTGACGACTAGCATCAAGAATGTATTTGTTTCTATTAATATGTTTGGGGATTGCCATTTTTCTATGAAAGAATTGAGAGGACCTGTAACCTTGGGTTAGCCAATTTAATTTCATTCTTCGTAAATTTTCAACAGCTATCTTCTTCATAATGTAGGATATGAATATTGTTTTCTGACCGTATAGTCTAACCAACTCAATGCCATGTGGGTTTTGAATCAACTGATTGTATACTAGATTGGCTTCAGCATTAATTCTTTCACATAGTTAATGGCTATTTTCTTTGGTTTGTTGCCAACCTTTAAGAATTCTCTTCATTGCTTTTAATTTGCTAATAAGAATAAACTAGTGTGAACCCGTGCTTCGCACACGGGCATGGCAAAAATATTGTAGTTGCATAGGCCATATCCAAATGTATAATAATTTTAATATATTGGTAATGAAAAAACATTGTTGAACGATAGTGTTGCATCAGTAACAGCAATGTGCAAGGATAATGAATACATAGATATATATTTGATTGTGATAATCATAATTAAAACTCACTGAATTAACTATAGTGAGTATGTTAGCAGTGCATTGTTTGTATGATAAATTAATTTTAGACATATATTATATGCTAGTTTATAATTTTTCCAATCAGTTATTAAAAATAACTAACATCTTTTCAAAAAACATTAAGATACTCTCTATAATAAGAAAACATATAACATAAACTATATAATTTTGATATAAATTTTTCAATATTGTTACATGTATAAAGATGATAACACGCAAATATAAATCCAGACAACTTTGATATAAGCACATTGCTTATTTTCTTTGTTACACAACCCAAATTTGAACATTAAAGCACCATTGATATAAGTACTTTGCTTACTTTTCTTTGTTATACAACTCTCGACATATTACCAATTAAAGAATGCTCACATTGAATAACACTATGTAATATATGTTCATTTTTTGTTATCACGTTAACATAAAAGAATACAAAACGATATTTATGGTCCAAGTGGACACGTTAGAATTGTTGATGTACGTTAACTTTAAGTCAGTCCACATTACTTTCTGGATAACTGGATTTGATAGTACTCCAAATATCATGCAAGGTTAATAAAAACAAAGCAAACATTATATAAATTTTCTAAGAAGATTGTTTTACCATCATCAAAAAAACCTAATGAATACACTCTTAATGCTTTTGTCCAATATAATAAATTTACCATTATTTATCGCAATTTACCATTCACTATAACAATGAGCATTTATCCAATAATATCAATAAACTTAGGGTATTCATTTTTTGTTTACAAATATATTAAGCAAGCTAGTCATTTTCAAGTCTGTAATCAATACCATTATCATAGACCAAAAAACCACATTTGATTATGACTTTAAGTCTGAATTTATCATGTGAATAGCAAATCACATTTTATTAGTAAATTTAGTTTGACAATTTTACTAAAAATGTAAGAACAATTCCACACGTTACAGTGCAGTGGGACCTAGTTCATTTCTACACATTTATAGTCGCAAATTCACCTAGTATCAGTGTTGCTAAATTTCCATACTTTGCTACTAAAATCAGTATGGCTATCACGTTGACTAAGGTGCATAATGTTTCGCCAAAACAAAATGTGGTGATATTAAATCATAAAGTTCAAATTATAGGAAGAATATTTTCAGAATCTAATCTTGCTGTCTCTTTCTAAACATTATGGTTGATTATATATTATTGCAAAGTTGTCCAAAGCAAAAGAGTCATAACGTCAATCAGTACATGTATATAACCAGACCGCCAAAAGCATATTTAGTTATAATTGTATTACCAAATATTTAGAAAAAGGTCCAAAAGAATAAAACCACGGATATTAAATAATTACCAACATCTAAGAACATTCCATCCTCTTAAAAAAGTTGAAAATTCTTGCTCTTGAGTAAGAAGTTTATACCAGCAGCATCAAAACCAAGAGCCAGCCATCCTAAATATCTCCACAAATGCATCAACCTTAAGTGCATTCTTCAAGAATCACTCCCTTAGATGCACTTCAAAAGAAAACTCAAATTCAGCCTTAGATCATACTCACATTTAGAAGTATCTGTATAAAGAACTAATTTCTACATCTTTGATAACTAATGAGAACATGAGAAGAAATCAAATGATGAACCGCTTTTTAGAGGAATACAAAGTTCAACTTCATGAGTCCTCGGTAAAAATTACTTTCATAACCTAAATTATGACTTCAGTTCAAAATTGTTGTGTTGTATAATATGAAGCAAATGCTATTGAACCGATCATGGGATGTGAAATCAAATTTAAGAGACAGAGTGAATTTTTAGAGAAACCTAAATGGTATGCAAATATAAATTAAGAAGGCTGAAATAAGATAGAAGAAATACTACATAGATCAAACCAATTGTTCTAAAGTGCATTTGTTAGAGAAGATCTAAAGTAATCTTTTTAATTATTTTAATTTGAGAATGCAAATACTGGAAATTCATTATAATCTAATGAAATTTGGTCAGTTATATGAATTTGAGAATGCAACCACTGAAAATTCATTACAAAATTGGGAAACTACCAAAAGATAAAGAGCGAGTAATTTAATATTATTTATTAACTACCTTGAATCATTCGTAGAATTTGTCATGAAATTTCAAAGGCCTGATGATTGTGCATAGATATATAAATGATTTCACCAACAGTTTCAACATTTATTGAGCAATATTACAAAATCAGGTGATTTATATAATAAAAAGTATGACATGTGACATAATGTTTTTCATTAGAAAGGAAGAGAACCAAAACTCAAAGCATAGTCCTTTGATTGGTGTATCAAGACTGTGCATACAAATTGGAAATAAAACTTTGTCAGTGAATCTTCGGTAACCTCTTGATTAACAAAAGGAAGCCATCCTAGTTTAGTATAAGGAAGCATAAAGTAAGAATTGATCGTAATAATATTTCATGTTGAATAAATCTGACAATAATATTTCATGTTCAATAAATCAAAATGGTTATAGTGATTAAGGATCAATTACTTACTGCTTATGTTGCGATAGTTTGTTAGAGAACCTTAACATCTCTTGTTCTGGAATCTTGTTGTTTGTCAGTTAAACTAAAGCTTCAGTAATAATAAGAGAACCTACAGAGGGAAGGTGGGATACCAAAAAATGATGGAGCTAGTAGCTACTTTCATTTTGGCAATATGTATTGTACTTCCACATACCAACATAACTACTACCAAAAACTTATGGAATCACCTAATGGACAAACCTATGGCTGTTAACTATGAGATTGACCTTGTCTTGACTGATTACAATCACAAGCAATGTAATTTAATCACAAGGATCAAGCAACCCTTTTGACATAGAACAAATACATTGGAGACAACAATCACAAACCTACACAAAATTTATCATACCCACCTGATAAAGTTTGGGACCAAAGTTACATGAACTCTTGTAAATTATTTAACAGTACGTATGCCCAACTTGGATCCATTTTCCTTCTTATTCTGAAAAGTTCCACGGTCACCACTTTGTATAGTCTAGTATTAAAAATAAAATAAATTATGCTCCTGCAAAACAAAGATTGAAAAGAAAATAATTTGGTACAAAGTGACACATACAAAAGTCAGTTCTAACTTAAACGCAGCTGATATGTTTATGTGAAATCATAGATTATGCACTAAATTAACCAACTACTTTTGTTAGAGACTAAGCAATTGAGTAAAATATCATAGGAAAGTGAAATCCATTAACTAAATTAAATTATTTTTGGTAAAATAAAGTTAATTACCATGACATATCAAAGCCTCTGTAATGAGTCAAGTTGTAAAGAATAACATTACCACTACTCGTTAACTTAACATACTCCAGGTTACTAATACGAAGATGCAAAAGAAAACCCCGCAATTTACGATACCTGCAGATGGCGATCAGAAGAGGGCTAACAGTTTTGAGCCAGCCTACTAACGATGACATGGCACTTCATATTGATGTGATTCAATGATGACGGGGAAGAGAGGGCGTAAATCCGGGGTGATGCGACGGTGGTAAGAATGCAAGAGAATAGAGTATAGAGCGGAGAAGTGAAAATCGAAAGGGACTTAATTATGTATGGAAGAAGGCATGGAAAAAAAGGGGGCGGTGCTAGAATCGCATGCGAAATGGGGAGACAGGATAATACTGAACATTGGAGAGAAAAGGAGTAAGTACGTATGGAGACCTTTTGTTTTTAAATTGGACGGAGCAAGCGCAGATAGAAGCAGAAAGAAAGGGAAAAAAATGGGACCGTTCATTTCAAAAAGCCTAGGGTTTAGACGTTCGATTTTATTTGATTTGATCGGAAGTCAAAGTGAAGGTGAGAGAAGAGAGGCCATTAGCAGGAAAAAGAAATTTTGTTATTTTGTTTTTTCTACAATTACGGAGATGAGAGGAAGAATGTGACGCTTAGGAAGAATAAAAGAAATGAAATATAGATTTAGAGATTGTTCAATTGCCAAATTTCAAGGGGGTCTGTGTGAGCTTGAAATTTAACTTACTAATAATAATATAGTATAGATAATAGTTTCCCTTAAACATAAATTTGTAGACCCTACCTCACTAGATTTTCATAATCAGAATGCAGACACAAAGAATTGTTGAATTTGAAAGGAGTTCTTGGTTTACATACAGTACAAGAAGTAAATTTGACCATAATCAGGGTAGGATCACTTAATGCATAGTTACCAAAATGTATATCAAACTCCTGAAATTTATCTTCCCAGAGTATACTATTGAAAAACCTACCGATTTTACTATGTATAGAAAAATTTAGAATCCCACGCCAAGTAAAAAAATTACCATAAAATTCTGGTTCCACCAATTTAGAGTTAGTGATGCAA
This sequence comes from Allium fistulosum, assembly GCA_030737815.1. Classification (NCBI taxonomy): domain Eukaryota; kingdom Viridiplantae; phylum Streptophyta; class Magnoliopsida; order Asparagales; family Amaryllidaceae; genus Allium; species Allium fistulosum. The sequence continues at coordinate 280,465,695 of CM060904.1, read as the reverse complement.
TTCATAAACTCGGTATCACCTAAGGAATTTGGAATACCTTCATTTATTCTAGACGCTAATATGGCAGTAAAGTCCCTTTATAATATCAATGGAAGGTTAATTTGGGTGGTTTGAGAGCAAATATACTCCCATAGTTCATTTCTTTGCTCAACAAAATTGGACCCATAGACAGCTGTGCAAATAAAAATAAGCCCAAAAGCATTATGCAAGATACAAGAAAATGTATTGACTATTATAATGTAATGTAATACCCGACTAGATATTCGAGTCCTATAAAATGAGGATTCTACCTTTCTGTTCATGTGAATTATTACGAGCAAATTTCCAATTTAATCTTATATTGCAGACCAGTTTGAAATACTGTCATCATGTAAGCCAATAAAAGAGTACTTATTAGAGTATAAAAACTGCAATAGGTTAAATTATTTAGCTTGGGAGTTCAAGCCCCTTATAATCCACACAAGGAATTCCATTAATTAGTCATAGAAGCACTACTGCTTCGGGAGTAGAGAGCCCTGGTTTCTTATATTTCTTTGCTTTTTTGCTCTTTTTCCTGGTTTGTGATAGAAGATTATGCCACGTAGGATTTCCTATTACATCCTGAATGCTAGAAGCTTTGAATTCAAATGGCAACTCCTCGACTCTAGATCTCCTAGTAGCTTTCGATCTGGTGGGGGCATGCTTGCTATACTTGCTGGGATTGGGAAGCAAACTGTGCGGATGATGGAGCATTATTTTGTTCAGAAGCGATGGGATCATCATTTTCCACCATCTCGGTCTCCATGTGAATTTCTTAAGTTATGTTATTTGTATTTGTATTCTGTTTATTGTGACCATTAAAAGCATTTATTTTCGTTATCTATAATAGAATTAGGAGCATTGTCAAGTAAAAGCTCGGACTGAGCCTCTTTTCCTTGTATAGAGATTGACTGAGTTTCATCTCTGCCATTATTGGTTGAGCCGTTATTGTTAACAAGTAGACTACTTGTTGGCTGTGGACTGGTGGAATTATTTGATGCATGTGGCTCGGCAAACTATTTGTGTTGACGTTACATAATATTTGTTGTCTGTGATTTTTTTAGAATTGGCATCAGCTACGTCTGATTGATTTGCATGTGGCTGTGAATTGTTATTTGTGTGGTTTTGATGCTCAGTTATGTTAGTTGCTTCTGCACCAAAGGGTGCATCGTTTCCCACTGAGTTGTCAATGTCCATCTGACCAATTGGCACATTACTTCTCCCATCATTCTTAGGGATCCATATTTTAGTGAAATGACATAAACCCTCCGAATGTCCGAAACTTTGGCAATTTTAGCATTTGGTTGGTTTCCATTCGTATTCAACGTTTTGCATTACAAGTTGATCGGATTCATTCAACATAGGAACTTGTTTTGGGTAAGTGAAAGAGCTAGAGACTTCCACTAAAATACGAGCATATGCAATTTTAATTACGCCTTCAGTAAATTTATCCATTTTAATAGGATTACCTAGAATAGAAGCAATCCGACCGGTGCTTTCTTCATTCCAATAATCTAGTGGTAAATTAAGAAAGTGGATCCATATTGGAATTGAATGAAGGAGGTCCTTGTTTAGGTGGATTCCTAGAGTCCACCTTCTCATCATCATTAGCTTTTGATCGTAAAAATATGAAGCACCTTCTAGACTACTATCACATTCTTCTTTTTTTTATCAACTTTAATGACACATAACCCGTTCTCCTTAAAGTAGATGGAGAAATTACCCAACAGTTTCCAAATCCTGTTGAATGTAAGTTTTGAAAAAAGGGTAGTGAGGTTTGGAACCCACTACGTATATGACAATAGTGTTATCCCATACCATCCTAGTAGCGGAAACAACCTCCGTAGACATATTGGCACAGTGCAACGTATTAAATTAACGTGGTTTAATTTTTTTAAGAGCATCTTCAATGCAAATAGGACGTGATGTTAATTAAATTCTATGCGTCAAGTGATAATCACAATGTTAACTCAATGTAAAATCTAAAAATTAAACATCACATTAAAAACAAGAAAACTGCTCCAACGTAAATGTATATATAAATAAAATAATATACATATTCAAAAATAAATTTTAATAAACATATATATATATAACCATTTAAAAACTATGTAACTACATTTGCATATATATATATATATATATATATATATTATAAACCAATAAATAGTAATATATATGTATGTATAATTCTTTTCGGCCAACAAATATATTTTTTTATCTGAAAGCTATTTTACTAAATATACATTTATAATATTATTAAAATGTAAATGGTATATAAAATAATGATTTACATATAAATACACACACACATTCAGAGAAAATAATTTTTTAGATTGTTGGAAGTGTTTTAAATTAATAAATATATTTATATGTTGTTATAAACATGTTATTAATATATTTCATGCTTTAAAATTAATAATGATTGTTTAAAATTGTGCAATATGTTTAGAAAAATATTACATACATATTATAAATGTATATGGCCAAAACTAGAATTATAAACATATATTATAATTTTAAACTATTAACAACTTGAATTAATTCATTTAAAGTAACTGTTTATATAGATAAAATTAATTATAATTTCCTTGGAACTTTAATACAATGTGCCCGTGAAGGTATTTTCATGACCCAATTTTTAACACTTTGTACTAAGCCTGAATAATATAACTTAGATAACGAATGCGAAACAAAAATATAGTGTTTGGAAAACAATAAAATATACTCTCCAAACTCATTTTACAAGTTTCTAAATTTCTTTTGGACTAAACAAAAGATTCTCAATTATATTTGGACAGTTAATGCTCCCCCTAAAACAAAGTTACACATGTGGCTAATTCTACATAAGAAATTAAACATAATTGTATATTTAAAGAAAAAGAATATGGTAGTAGACAAAAAAAGTTTTTTTTTGTAATTTAAACTCAGAAAATGTAGCATGTCTATATTATAATTATCCCTTAGCTAACTCTATCTTTTTAAATACTCTTACTATTTTTGACTTTAACATGACCAACACTGATTTCAACTCTGACCACCATTGGAATGATCTTAGATTTCAGTATGCTAAATGTTATAGGATTTTACCCGATACTTTCTTAATTTGAAAGGGACTAAAAGATGTTCAATAATGTTAACACTCCTTCTAATAACCTAACTAATGCTATTACCCTTTTCAGCTACAACTGGATTGCAAATCCTAGCTATAAATTAGCTAAAGGTGTTTCTCCAATGAATTCTTGAAAAGGTAAAAAACCGTATTGACGCTTTGAAGTTGAGAATTATTTACAGCAATAGGAGATGTAATTTGGCCTTAAGCACTGACCTAGTTAATTCTCTTATCGAAGATAATACTCGAATGCTTTACTATTGATTGGAAACAAAGTTCATTATACAATCATTCTAGTTTTACCTTGTTCACCTATATATGTGTATAAACATTTATGTGTGTGTGTTCTGGACTCATGCTTTTTTGCAGAGTTTTTTCAGGTTTAGTAGTCTGTTTTGGAAGGGATTATTTATGTTATGGCACTTCTGCAGTTGGAATGTGGACGCTGAAGGCAACCTTTGATGACTAACATCGATTTTATTTGTTGAGCTGGCTTATAGTCACCCTACGTTATTTTTGCTCTCATTTATCTGCGTATTTTAGCTATGCTTTTGTAGTCAAGAGATGATTTAGATTATTTGACCGACTTAATTGTTCACAACATTAGCATCTTCCTTTCAGACTTAGTATAAAGGATTTGGGAAGGATTTCTCTTTTCTTTTCATTGTTTAGGTGGTTTTGGCTACTTGTCAGGCTTGTTGGTAGCACCTTTAATAAGTGTATAACAAAATTATATGAGTGCTCTCCTTCGTGAGAGCATCGCTAATTTTCGTAAAAATTTATAAATGATAGTCTAGCAATAATATATATGAGTGCTTGTTGGTATCACTCATTTTCCCTAATGAAAATCACGGTTGTTGTTGCTAGATTCACAATAATAGCTCCTTCTTTTCCTCTTTCTCACTCATTCTTGATTTGAACCCTATACCCGCCTTCGCCTCTTTTGTCTTCCCCTCCCTCCATCATATTTCATCTATTTCTATGCCTCGAAGGAAGAAGAGAAAATGTCGTTACTCTGATAGCTTAGATCTAGATCTAGAATTTGCAACTTTGGTTGTTGCTTCACTGACAAGATACGGTCGTCGCTTTAACAAGAACATTCATCTCAATCGTCCTCGAGCCTCCTATGTTACCATCTTTCTCTTTCCCTCCTCCAACTCCAAATTCCGGGAATGGTCATATTCCGACCATTATTGCCAAGCCTTCAATCATGAACATGAACATGAACATGAATGCTAACCCATTAATAGAACTTTCAGAAGCAACTCTTGCCTTGCCTCAGCTACCTTTTTTGGGTATTGTCTTTAAATCTCCCTTTGGTGCTTACAGTAATGATAGTTTTAGGTGCACTAATTCATGTAATGGTATGTTCTCTAATGCGATTGAGAGTTTAGTGATCGATGAAAGTAGAGTTACTGTGCAATGGAATGGTCTAGTGAACCAGAATGTTGATAACACCTCTTTAATGGCATGCTCGATAGATATTTCTGCAAATTCCTCAATGGAGTTACCAATTGCTGCCAACCAAAACTTAAACCCAAAGAAATATAATGCTAAACCATAATCTGTTGGAATTCCCTTATCCGAAATTCCGATGATTATATCCTTAGTATATTTGACATTATTGAAGAGGATGGGGTAATGATTCCTCCCCAAGATGTACTTGATGCAGGTGTTGAATTTTGGAGAGACTATTTAGTTGGGTTTTTTCTTGATTCCAATCCTCCTTATGAAATTGTTTGAGACACTTATAGATGTGTATGGAAGTTAAAGGGTGGTTTACATGTTTACTATGAAAATTCTATGTTTTATTTCCTTTTCAATGTCCCTAAAGAAAGGCAATGTATATTGGAATCCAAAACAATTCTCATAGATGGAAAGTCATTCATAATCACTCCATGGAGTCCCTCGGTGGACTCTGCTAGAGAGCGGGTTCTCGCGGCCAACTTCTCTAATATCCCATCTGTCCTTCAACCTTTAATTGCCATTGATTTGTTGGCTAATCTTATTGGTGAATTTAAATGATTTATTGCAGATACTGTGGCTATAAGAAAAATTGTCTATGCCAAAGCATTGGTTGAAATCAAACTAGATAAACCCCTCCCATCGAAGTTGAAAGTTAGCTTGGCAAATGGAATTATTACAACAGTTGATGTAGACCATAGTCGAAAGCCCGATATTTGTGTTACTTGTCCTTCCTTAGGCATACATCCGATAGGTGTGAGCATGGTCCTCCTCCTCCTCCTCAGCCAATAGAAGACACATGCCTTAAAATTCTCCCAAAAATTCCTCTACCACGTCCTCCAATTACGAAATGGGTTCCTAAACTAAAACGAGCTCCTTCTGCCAATTCAGAGTCTACTAAACCCAATGCACAGGTAGCTAATCTCATACCTCCAGGCCCCTTTATTTCATGGAACACCGATGAACAAACATGGGTGCATATAGAGACAGAGAAGAGATATAAACCACTAAAGGAACCCTCTTTAAGTTTGTATCGGATCAGATTGGTGAGGATGGATACTTATTTTATAATGCCATCAGAGATGATCTAGTAATGACAGTTAATGGGGATAATGGTGATTGGAATAGAAAGATCTTAGAAGATAGCTCTTGGGATGGGAATTACATATATTTATGTGACTCGCTTGACTATATTCCAAGGCTTGCCTGTCTCTTTTCAAGTTTTGTACATGTCATAGGCCCCGAGTCTAGTGATGAGAGTAGTGACTCCTGCTGCGATGAGGAGGGTTAGTTATGTATTGTATTAGTAGCTTTGGCACCCAGCCTTGCTCCTGTACTAAAACTGATTGTCTTTTCTTCTAATAAAATGTAGACGGTCCACTATAAAACCGATTACGTTTCAAAAATACAATATATATATATAATTGTGATAATATGATTAACTAGTATATAAATGAAAATAGGATTATACATTTGAAGATGAGGCCTTTGAACATACCTTGATTTATGAGAACTCCTAAGCTCCTTCGACTCGTTAATTGATTTTGCAACGGTCGAATGCACCATAATTTTTTTATTATATTTGATGTATTAAAGGGAATAGAGATGCACAACCATTGGGATGGGATGAGGAGCTTCCTGCCAAAAATAGAGAGGAATAAAGAGAGAAAATAAGGTGGCTTGATTTGGTATTTACAAGGAGAAAAGATAGAAAATAATTCAAATCTTTCAGTCCTCTTCCTTTTACAAACACAAATTTAGATCTAGACCCAAATTCAAAACTCCTCTCTCCTCTCATGACCAGCCCAATATTGGACCTATAAGAGCCAATAAATATCAATACCGATTTCCTAACAGACTGTAGTTAAATCTTATTTAAATATATATTAATATCATATACTATATATATAACTATATGCATCCAATTAATTACTAATTACACCCACAACATAAAATATAAAAAACGGGTTTTTTATTTCCTTTTTTAGTTTATAATTGATATTTCATAAATGTAACTAACTTAATTAATTTATAATAATGTATAGACTAATTAAATCATGTTGTATTTTGGATAATTCGTAGAGATGGTTGTGTGCATGTAGGTGTAAATTCAGTCAGCTTTTAACATCGAATAATTCAAATATTCACGTTCATACATCACCTTAGCTAGGGGTGTGATGGTTCGACTACATTTTCTACTATATATCTTTATTAATAAAATGCAATTTTACATTTTAATTGGTACCTTTTATTAGCAATTATTCACACAATCTCTCTTCGTCAAAACTATATCGCTTTAGGATATATAGAATTTGGTATTAGTCAAAATTCCACTATAATCCACATTCAACTTGATTAATCCATACAACTGAGAAGACAAATTCTCTACTGAATAGTGTTTCACTTCCCATGCTTCTATGCAAACCCATCTATAACTGCTCTATAGCCACCATCCCCTGATTTAACTATAATTAATGTAGAGTATCCACATAAAAGTTTCATGGTATTCTCAAGTCAAGAGAACCATGTAACATTGTCACACTGAGGTTTCATGTCTGACCTAGTTGCTATTAACCAATAGGAAACTGTCGGGTGAGTCATTCCATACTTATCCAATAACTACTAGTACATAACCCCCTAGTACCTACAGTAGCCAAGAGTAAAATACCATCCAACATTTGTAGAGCTTTACATACGCTTAACTTAACAGATGTATCAGTATTCTTTTTTGAAACATTTTGATTAGGAATATATAAAAACTATATGTTATTCTATATTGTGATAATTTTCTCATAGTTATAGCTATTTGTAATTATTATCACTTAACATATTATTTAAAGATTTTCTAATTAATATACTTTAAAGTAATTATATCACAATATAACAAGCATATAATAGACATCAAACACATTTATTATGAACAAAAATGATTAAAGAGTCGGATAATTTACAGTAAATTACATAACTGCCCTTACGTAACTCTCTTATGAATAACATAAAAAATTAAAGAATTAAGATTAATTTAAAATTAAATTTACAAAGGTTATAAGTAAATAAATTTAAAAGTAATATTTATATGGGTTATAAATATAACTAAAACCGCTTTTAAATTTACATAATTATAAATTTTATATTCAAATTAATTAAAAGGGTTAATTAAAAGAGAATTATATACGAATAAACACACACACACAAATATAGTCATACCCCCAAATTGTAGAGACATATGATATCAAGAGATTATAGTCATACCCCCAAATTGTCAATAATACTCAATTTACGAATTTAAAATAAGGTTGCTTTCCATCATTTACGATACAAATATATTACTATACATACCTATGTTTGTTTAACACCATCAAGCAATAGAATACCTATATTGACGTTTATATTGTCCTTAAATTGGTGGGAATATGTAACTTTTTAAAGCACCCTCAAGGGTTACATTATTAAACTTATACTATCGCGAAATGATGGGTCCGATTACTTTATGATTTATGGAGCACCCCTAACGCCATAAAAATAATAAGGATCGATTTTATGGTAAGTAATTTATATACGATATAATTAATAAAGTGTTACTTGCCATTTATGGCAGCTAAAAATTGCTGAGCACCCTCAAGGTTGTAGTTATATAATAAATAGATCATAATACCTAATAGAGGAATTTTAGGAATTCCCATATCTCTTTTATGGCTTTTGAGAGACAATGAATTTAATAAGAGCCTTATTAGAAAAATATTGTTAATCATTCTAATAAGTATAATAAAATATGTAATATTATTATAATCTACTTTAATAAATTTGAGCAACTGATACAATTGATAAAATTGTTTATTGGTTAATATGTACTAAACGAAATGAATTAAGATTGACGAAGAAATGGAAAATAAAATCTTTTGGCATGTTGTTGCTTTAAGACCCATGCAAGAGCCAGATAATACAACAACTAAAATATTCTTATCTTGATCACTTGAGTGTTATTTTTCCTAAGACTGTGCATTGCATCTATAAGTTTTGAACTCTAAAAAATTATAAGAGTATCGATATTCAATTCATATTCGATCACATACAAAAGTTGTATGGAGTATAGTCGCATCTGTAATATATGAAATCTTGATGAAAAAGTTTTGTTCGAAATGAGCAAGTAAACCATAATGCAAGATCATGTGTTTAATACAATTGAATACAACAAGGATCTTGATATGTAAGAAACGACACTAGACCAATGACTATAAACTGACCTAGGAGTTTGATAATTGAAATGTCAGTTTTGATCTATTTACTAAAATGCAACTTATTCAATATTATTAAAATGTTAAGGATGACTAGTTTGAAGTAAAAGGTTTATCTTTTGAAAGTTTTGACCTTTTAAAAGAGAAAGAAAATGCTTGGTAATGGTAATAATGTTTGCACACATTGAAGCCAAAAATCGATCAACACATAAGGATATGTTGTAAGGAACCTGTGAGACCTAAATCTAGCAGATAATAGTGAAAATAAAAGAACAGAAAACAAGAAGACATAGGATTTTTATAGCGATCGGCAATCTCTTGCCTATGTCCACTTTCTAGTTTTATCAATTATGGATCTGAGAGAGTTTGTATGAGATTACAAGCCACAAGTACAAGAAGTTGACAAGTTCCTAGATCTAGAACTACCAAGAGTAGTTGCCTTGGTAACCACTGTTAGGGAGGAAGATGATGAAGAGCAGTGGAGTCGGAGTAAAGGGAAAGATCTCCCTTTAGTTGTAGTTAGGCTTGTATTTATAAGGAAACAGAAGTACGGGGTTAGGAGCCTGCTTGTGCTGAAGTCTAGAAGATAGCCAAATGTTATATAAGTGAGCACGGAGGTCCATGACCCAAGAAAATGAATCAATACTGACTTAAATGGCTTGACACCGATCTATTTTTCTTAGTGTATGTCGAACTATTTCACCTGTTTTACTCTTTTACCTTCTATTCAATGTGTTCAAGCTCTTTTCCATCGACTTTGAGTTGATTCTAGCGATCTTCCTGATAACACTTATATTATCCTGCTCTCTTCTCGCATCCTTGGAATTGCTCATCCAAACTCTAGAAAACCACTTGACCATGAGTGGTTGGAGTAGTACATGAAATTTACGGAGTTTAAGAGGAAGATAGGAGAGAAAAACAACTATTCACCGACCTAAATGACTCTTCACCGAGTTCTCTCCTTAACTCCAAACTTTGGGAAAACCACTTTTCCACTAGAGGTTGGAGTATTATATAAGATATATGAAGTTTGGGAGGAGGATGAGGTGAGAAAACAAATCTTCACCAAGTTAAATGACTCTTCACCGACCCGAATAACTCTTTACTGAGTTATCTCCTTAGCTCCAAACTCTAGGAAAACCAATTGTCCACGAGTGGTTGCAGTAGTATATGAGATATATGGAGTTTGAGAGGAGCAATGAGGTGAGAAAACAACTCTTTACCGAGTCATTTACTTACTCCTGATTCCTCTGTAATTTCTCCCAGTTGTCTCTCTATTCCTTCTATGTGTACTAATTTTTCGAGCCATTTCGTTTTTGTCTTAATGTTCTAACTTCCATTGACTTCTATTTGGTTTGGCGTCGATCTATTTGACTTGGTGCCTATCAGTTTGGCTTAAAGCCAATCTGTTTATCTTGGTTAAAAACATGATTAACACTTTCCCCCCAGAGTATGCTTTCGTTGAAAACAAAGCATGCTTTAGATCAAGAAAAGCTCTAATACTCTATCTCTTGACTTTGGTTGATCATTCTGGATCAAGACAAAGAGTATGCATTGCCTTTGATCTATTGATATTCCTTCAATTTCTTTATATAGGTAGATTCCATTCCTCATGCTAAGGACTTGGTTTACACTCTGGGGATCTAATTTATGCTTCAGAGATCATTCCATGCCTTAGACGAACAAGCTCCCCTTTTGTTGTGAATTGTTTTCATGTTTCTTTTCTATTACCAGCGAGAGCTTTTGGCCCCTGCCATTGAGTGAGATTCATCTAAGGTTGGTGGAATGAAGATTGTTGTGGCGATGGTGGTGATGGTGGTGGTGTGGCCGAATTCTTCCTGGTGGGAGATAGTCGGAGTTTGAGTTGCACTTGACCTATGGTGGATCTCAAGCTTGTCCTAGTTCATGTTCACATCGCTTTGGAGATACACTCAACCTTTTGTCTTCAGCTAACTCCTATCAACAGATGGATGTTCTTGTATTGCTGTTTGAACCCCAATAAGATGGTTAACTCTAAGAATGGTCATGTAGGATGATTCCATCGAGATGCTTTTCGTATTTCTACACTCCTCGGGTTCCTGAAAAAGAAAAGCTTTCCGCATTGCTTCGGACAATGGCTCCGTTATCGATTATTCATCCATAACGGGTAAGTTCTGACATATAATATCACAGTACGACACAACTTTCTTTTCTGTCATAAGAGAGCTATCTACACAAGATGGTCCATTCGTCGCATATGAGATACATGACTCATATTGCATATATTGACACTTCTCACTTGCCCCGGTCAATGCTCGAAATCCCATTAGTCGACATACATCGACATCCTTTTGACTCCAAGCATTGGTCATGGGGTTTTGATTTTCAAAATAAAACATACTTGATTATGTTAAACATTAAGTTTCCTTTTCTAAAATGACTCGTCGATCACCTCGCCTCAAGTCCGGTGATTGTATGTCTACTCCTCTTAAAGCTAGATCCTTCATAGCTTAGGCTTCACCTTCTATTCCTGTTATGCTTGAACGATCGATCACGATTGGATTACAAGGCACAGTTGCTCTTATAAAGCTATTGCTAAATCTGCCTCCTCTTCAAAATGTGTATCTGGCCTAACGGTTCTTGGACAAAGAGGGAAGAGCAAGTTGAGATCCCTTAAATCTTGCGGGCCTATCGGTCTTTGTTTTAGTCGTGTTTACGTGGGAGCAACCTCTACTATCTCACAACTTTGTGCATATAAACAAAATATTAGCAATTGCTTTGGTTATGTTCCTTTATTCGCCCCTGCATACAGTTGCAAAAGTGCTTTGCTTGGAGAAATAAGGCCCTCATCAAACCAACTCCGTAGCCATCCTGTTTGTGTTTGGTCGTGTTCCTTATGACCAACTATTGGCTATTTCGTGCTGCTCCTAACTATCACAGAGAGTAGTTGGGATGTTCATTTCCTTGTTATATGATCTTTTCCACGAACTAAATCTAGTTTACGGAACCTAGGCACTAGTAGTAGCAAAATGTTGTGGGGAATATTATTCAACTACCCCATGTCTATGTGTGATTTCCCTATCCTGGTCCTGGACCAGAAAAGTCCAATAATACCTACTTTAGATTCTCCAGGATTATCCTTTCTTATTCTCGACCAAGCATGTCCTACTTAGCCGCTAGCATTTTCACAGGAGTTCAATTGTGCACTTGTTTCGATCTTCAAAAATTAACGCATGAATTTCCCTTGGCAGAGTTTTGTTGTGAGTAGTCCAAGTTTCACACTATTCCCTAACGCTACGAACATTGTCTGTAATATTTACTCCTTATTCATATGTTTCTATTAAGAGCTAAACCCCATTCATGAAATTTTCTGCTATAGGTTTGGGAGTTAATGCGAGTTAAACATGCGGGGCTGATTGTTTGGTTGCCCCAGTCCGATAGTACTTTTTTCCATCTTCTATGACTATCCTCACCTTATCCTCGGCCGAGTGTATCCTGCTTGGTCGCCAATGCTGTCATTGAAATCTGGTCAGGAACTAGTTTCAATCTTCGAAAATTAGCGCATGATTCATTCATTTATGATTATTGTTCCTTGAAGTTGCCTATTTCTAGGTAGCAGTAAAACCTCCAATGACTATGGTCGACACTCTAGTCGTGTACTAGTTTCTGTCTTCGAAAACTGGTATATTAATGAATCAATTCCGAGCCTCTCGATATCTAGAGGTCCTCTCGGTATCGAGACCATTTTGCTCACTGCTTTCATGTACCATCTGCCATCTTCGTCATGATCGTGGCAAGCGGTTCCACTTCAGCCCATTTTATGAAGTAGTTTACTGTAGGGATAGTATGCTTAGCCCCTTCTTCACTGGTAGCACACCAACAATCGATTCTCCAAATTGCAAATGGCCATGGGCTATCCATTTGTCTAAGTTCCATCGATGGGCTCTCAGGATATTCGCAAATCTCTAGCATTGTTGGCACTGTTCGATGTAGTTAGCTGCATTTCGATTTATCGTCGACTAGAAATATCCATAGCAAAGCACCTTCTTTGCCAATGTGTGCCCCTTGGTGTGATCACACTATAGAATATGCTAGTATATGATTTTTGTTTGATGATAATAAACATATATATTCATTTAAATGTATTTGTTATTTTATTTTTCACATAATTAAATAAATATTTGTTGAATAAAATGACTAACATAGAATTTAAATTCAAACAATTATTTTATTCAAACAAATATTTTATTACAATTTTGAATAGTACAAATTTGAGCTCTCACTATATATACACAATTTTCAATTACAACACAACTTCAATTACATTTCAATTTACATAACTTTCCTCACTACATATTCACTCAACACTCGTATTTGATCTTCAACTCTATTCCAATTTGTGTCCCGCATCTGGGTTATCTGCAAAATAAACACTAACACAACAAAATTGAAAAATAAATATTTTATAGTGTAAAATAAAATGTGTATTTTGAAAATGTTGTTTGCCTCGGTTATTTGGGTTGTTCGTCATCATTTATTTCGAATTCATCTACACGAACAACTTGCGACATGCACAGTGTATCACTGTACATGCCATAAGGCCGTGCATACCAATGTACACTTGATAAAATTGCAGGGATAGGTGAGCACAAGGTCAAACCCGAGCCGAGGCTAGATTCAACTCAAGTGCATATGAGTCTCGACCAAATCAACATAACCATACTCAAGTTCAATGGTTTAACAAACATGAAAACATTGCAACTGGGAAGTTTAACTCGAATTAACTCAAGTTCAAACACAATGCAACAAGACAGCATCTCGAGTTTCAGAATGCCAAGGCAACCCAGTCCAAATGCAACAAGTTCAATGTCAGAAACAAACCTGTAACATCCCACTATTTGGGACCATTCAAATCGACAATAAATCCACACATGTCGGACTTGAATACTTCAAAACAGTGGATTGTCAAGAAAATTTTGAGCAAATAAAATCAAATACAGAATCACAGACACAGAATATCAAAATAACTCGCAGCGGAAATAAAATACCATAGTAGTTCATGAAGCTACTATATACAAACTCTCAAAACATATACAAAATCTCATTGTCAAGATAGATACAATAGAAGTCGGGATGCATAAGTCAATAATACAGAGACAATATTGAATAGGAAATAACTGGAATAGAGGTCGATGAACCGATAGACAAATAAGCTCCAACAGATCTCTAGCTCCAGAAGGTGAATCCAAAGCTTTGATTCTCAGGCTGACTCGAGCGTAAAGTAAAACACAAAACACTCGAGTCAGGACATACATACTTATACAATGTAAACCAACTCAAGTGAACCGTAATATAAATGCACAATAACTTAAAGGATGCTTGGGATCGCCCATCCTTTAAGGGTCCTTTAAACCATCAGGTAAGCATAAATAAACACTATCAAAGAACTATCCATATAAAAGTAAACGATGCAAATAACAGTGTTAATGTGACGAGGGTAGCATAGAGCTGCAGTAATCGTCCACCTCTAGCCACACTCTCAAATTAATGTGTGCATCCAAATAAATCACAAGGAAATAAAATGGCATACAGATAAGTGTACCTGTGGTTATAGATTTCAAAATGGTTTAAAAATTCGAATTAAAATCATTCATTTAAACCATTAAAAGTAAATTCATTATACTTACAAATCAAATATTAAATTCTCAAAATTTAATCTTTTCTGAGCTCATTTAAATACTTTAAACATTTAAATTTCAGCTTCCACAGCATTTAGAAAGTGCTGCGGTAAGTTATATTTAAAAACAATTCATTTCAGCAAAGACGGCATTTTAAAACTGATTTAATAGTTCAGTTTTAGTTGAAAAATAGTTCAATTTAGAAAAGACAACATTTACAAAACTGCTGTAATAGTTTAGGGTTCAAATTATATTCAAAAATCACATTTCAGCCAACTACAGCACTTAACAAGTGCTACAATAGCTCTTCCATTAATTACAGTTTCAAGTTTAGTTCCTGCCAATACAGCACTTACAAAGTGCTGTCATAGCCCTTAGTTAAATTACCCTTTTAGTTCACTTCTGCAACTACAGCACTTAAAAAGTGATGCAGATTCTGCTTAGTTCAGATTTTAGTTCATTTCCAAAAACGATAGCATTTCTGAAGTGCTACTAAATGAATTTATAGATTTTAAATAAAATTCCAGCCGTAAATAAACATCAATTTAATTTTATAAAAATCATATTTTTCCACTTTAAAATGGTCATTTAAATACCCTTTAACTTATGATTTTTATAAAGTAAATTCCACAAATAAATATCATATTTCATAACTTCGCTTATTAAATTCAAGTGTACAATTTTCCTATTCTTTACATTCACTTAACACTTTAATTTAATTTATCATTTCACAAATAAAACTAAATTTCCATTTTATTTTCCTCTACTTAAACTTCCATTTTTAAAACCAAATCTCACAAATTCCAAGTCAAGTTAAATTCCAAATTACCATTTTAAGCATTCATTTGTTTAACATTTTATATTCATAGAAAAAAATCAATAACACTTTAATAAATCATTTTAAATTCCAATTAAATCAAAATGTCATGATTTACATTTTTAAAATACTTAAAAATATTTAGAGAAATATATATAAAATAACCACGGGTCTGTATACTATTTTTAACCTGTCAAGTGATACGGATAATATATCATTTCAATCCGTAATTTACAGAGATAAATCCAGGTTCTATCATTTCAAACCCTCAAATCCCAAGTTAAATAAAATAAATAAAAATCACTCAGGCCTATTATTTCAGCCCATAACGATTTTTCTCTATTCTAAAGTGCGTTAGGGTATGTATCATTTCAACCCATAGTGATTCTATTCTATAGGGAACTTGCAGTGTGATTAACAGAATTAAATAAACAGTAAAATAAAATAAAATATAACAAATGATGTGACAAGTTAATAACAGGGTTTAACATCATAAAATTTACACCACAAGCAGGTATAACATGATATAATAGTTTACACATTCACTTGTTGTCACTTCACAATTATATAAGTATAAATGTCATGTGTGAATACTCACTTTTTTAAGCTGGAGTTCGCAAAACAAAACACACAAATGAATCCAGAAAGCACGATAGCACGATTTGATTCAAGTGGGAAGAGAGCCAAGATGTATATCTTGTATATAACAATAAACAAAGCCATATATAATTATATATACAATACCAAAATTTATTTTGAAACAAATTGAAATAGAGATAAACAAAGACATCACCAAGTTTCAAACAAGTTTTGCTTGCTCTTGACTCAACATGTGCTCCACCTTAAGGCTAAATTGGTTCAGCCATGACATGTTTCAGGTGGGTAAAGGTCAGGTTTGGATCTGAAAATAACAAGGCTTGGTCAAGAATGCAAAGGAATAGGAAGTGGTTTGAAAGTTACAAAGTGGGAAGATCAAAAGGCAAGGTAAAAGAGGGGTTTGCATCATCTTTTTGGGCTCGGCCTTGGCACATTTGGGCTCGGCCAGGGCTGCTACAGGTCTGGTCAGAGGAGATGGGGATGTTCAGAGGTGGTAAACAAGCTGGTGGTGGTTAAGGGGGTGGCCGAAGTCAAGGATGAAGGGTATGTGAACTACAACGCTCGGCTATGTAGTTGTTTTGGAATTTTTGCATTGTTTTGTGAAGTTTTGTTCAAGGGGAGGTCATGGCACTTTCAGGTCAGAGGAGAATGATGGTTAGGCCATGGATTATATGGGAAAGAGGTGGTGGTGGTCGGTGGAGGAGATGGTGAGGCTATGGGCCGAGCAACATAGGTGAAGATCAGGGCAAAATCAAGTGAAAAACAATGGAAAACAAGGGAAAAAGTGAAGAAGAAATGGAAGAAGCCATTACCAATTTTTTTTCCAGAAATGATGTGGCTGAAAATTTGCTGAAATGAGAAACTTCTCACGTGAAAATGAGATAAAACTCACGACCAAACATTTAAGTTTTGAACGGCCAAAGAAAATGAAGAGTCAAGCAACTGAAAAGTCATAGTTTTAAAGCCTTTAGTCTCTTAGAATTTCCACTTTCTTTTATACAAAATAAACAAAATAAAAATCAATAAATAAAGATAAAAGACAACAAAATAAATAAAAATGAAAATAAATAAATATTTTTAGGAAAAATAGAAAATAATTAAAGAAATGGTTTATTTAATTGAAACTAGAGTTTAAATTGTAAACAAAATACAACTAACATTGGAAACTTCAACTACACTGTAAAAAGTTTTAAAAATAAAATATATATACATAACATGTCATGTTACAAATGTAAACATAAATTAGAACATGACATGACAAACAAAATATTATTTATATAAATTAAAATAAACAATTTTGTTAAATAAAACACTTTACATACAATAGTTTAAAAAGCATAACTTTCACAATAATAATCAGATTCCAACGAAACGAAAAGCAGTATACTTAAAAAAATTTACTTTCATAAAATAAAGATAAATTTCAAAAGTTCAAAATTTAAATTTTTAAAATTAAAAGTCAAAGTTTGGCCACATTGACAAAATTCACATTTCCGGAAAATATTCTATTTATTCATGTTTGGAATTAAAATTCACATACAAATCAAAATTTATATTTAAAGTAACAAAAATTCACATTTCAGGAAATTCAATTTAAAAATAATTACAAAATACAGGGTTGTTACAAAACCAATTCAAGTTCATGACAATGGCATAAAGTAAAAGGCTCAACCAAACTGACCATATATATATACATGTGTAATGAAAACCAGTGATTCAGGCATGTGCACCAGAACTGGAAACAAAGCAATGCAAAACTTTCAGATGAACACACATGAAAGGTTAACAAAGACATGGTCAGAGCTATCACCACACATGTGCAGGAACAAGCCAAGGCAGGAAGCAAATACACACAAACCAGATCATAATAAGACAACAGCTCAACTGAATACAAGTGCAGACTGCACAGTCAAGTTCAAATGCAAGCACATGGAATCAAGTGCAGACCACATGAACACAGTAGCATGAATTCAATGACAGCATGCAAGTGGAACACAAAGATCACATAAAGATATATACATATATGCACATATATGTATACACATATATGAGTTCAAAGGCAACAACCATATGCAAGCAATCAAGCTACATCAGAGGCATGCACAAGACAACTTACAACACAATGCAACATGAAGTATGAATGCAAGTATCCAGATGAAAAGAAACATATACGACATGACAAGAGAATCACCAGGTTAAATGGAGGGAAAGAAAAATCACAAGCATACATATATACATGAGTAAACAACATATATACATATGCAGTGAAATATGGGATACAATGGAAGCAGTTCAATATGCAAGCAAGTCTACTACATGGTGCAGCAGACTCAAATATCAATGGCACTAGTGACGATACAAGTGCAGTGCAAAGCAACATAATCAAACAGAGAAACAGAGGATACAAGTACACTCAACAGACTTAAGTGAATATGCAACAGAGATGTGTGCATACACATTGAAACCAGACTCAGTTCAACATACAACAGACATGAACAGAAAACCAGAATTCAAGAGGAACAAAGTCAGATCGAACTAACAGTTAACATGGAGCCTCAACAAAATATACACATGAAATCAAGTATTTAGTGACAGGATGCAGTGAAGTAGTAAAAAACAAATGCAGTGACAATATGAGATAAAATAGAAATAGTTCGATATGTCAAGGAAGGTAACTAGCAGGTAAAACATAGATGAACAAAGTCAATGTCGCAGGGAATTCAAACGAACATATCAAGTTTAAATGCCAAAGCCAAAGTAAAATTGAACAAGTCAAAGTTAAGTTCTCATCTCAAAATATTATCACAATTTCAAAGTGGCCGAAGTCAAACCCGAAATTCACGGAGCAAGTTCAAATTCATGAAGTCGTGGTGACCAAGCAAGCATAACAGAAAATATACGAATTGAACTAGTCACGATTAATCACCAGCATTGAATCGAAATTCAGTGGCTTGGCATATCATGTGAAGAATTCAAACCGAAAATATACGAATCGAACATTTAAGGATTTTTCCCTATTTAAACCATTAACATCATCGGCACTAAAATTATTCGAGTTCAAGCAAAACAAAGAGCAATAAATCATTAAACTCGAATCAAAGTCGAGAATAACCAATAATCAATAAAAGGCATTCACGTAGCAATTCACGCATCATTCGAACTCGACAATTTGAAGTAGCCGAAGCTAAGCAAAGAACAAAGATCGAAGAACCATTAAACTGAATTAAGGTTCGACAGTAAGATTAATCAATGACCAAGTGGCGGCTTCAAAGAAAAACAAAGCCCTAATTTATTTGTAAGAGGAACGAACATTCTCGAGCAAAGGAAACAAGCAAACATTAATTTACGAAGTAAAGGATACGGGCCGAAATAAAAAAAGGAAGAAATTTTATATTGGGCCGGTTCTTTTATAATTGTTATTTAGGCTTAGATTTTTTTTAGGGATTTGTAATTTGTTTTTAGTTTGTATTTTTCTTTTAAACTTTAATTAATTTCTAGTCGTGTGACTAGGGGACGAACTACGGTGGTGTAGTTCGAGAATTCGCAACTCATTGGCTGAGTTATGGTAGGGTTTGGAGCGTAAAGTTAGGTTAGTCAATAGCGGGTGTCGCAAGTTTACGTGTGTAAGCGTCTGACTACTTAATACTAGTAGAAAACTTGGGGCAGCACGTAGGCAGGGTTTTGCTGAAGCTGGGTAAATCTGTGTTGTTTTATTTCTGCTTTTATTATTCTGTTATTATCTATGCTGCAATTATTTTATATATTTCCGCATTAAATTTTTATAATTATTAGTATTACCCTATTCACCCCCCCTCTAGGGTGAAATCGATCCTACAAGTGTATCAGAGCAGGTTAATAGCAAGGATGTCTAACCCTAGTTGCAAATCTAGCGAAAGTCAGTCCAGTATTATTCCCACTATTTTTGATGGAATAGATTTTTTAATTGGAAATTAAAAATGGAATTTTATTTTAAATCTATTAATTTTAAATGTTGGGATATTATTGAAAATGGGTGTGATATAGTAGACGAGAAAAATACTTCGATTAATGCTCTTGCTATGCATATACTATATTCTCATATTAATCGAGATAATTTTAACTATATCTCTCATTGTGAAAATGCACAGGAATATGGAATACTTTTGATGTAATATATGGTGGAAAAGTCAACATCGATGAGAAATCCTCCACAATCGACTCAGTAAAGAAACGTGCTTAACAGGATTGGCAAAAGGTAGCAGTGATGAAGATTCAATAGCCGATGAGATAAGTGATTTTCCATTCAATGATTTAGTTCTCTTGTGCCGAAAATTAATTGAAAATAATAAAGCTCTTGAGATGAATATTAATAAGTTGAAAAGGGAACAAGCTAAACTTCATCAGAAAAATAATGATTTGGAAAATGAGCTTAAAAATATTAAGAAAAATAAAAGTTCTAATTGCAAAAGGTGTTTGAACTATGAAAAAGAATTTGCTTGTTTTCAAGAAAAAATTCAAAAAGTTAGAAAACGAAATTTTAATGCGGGAGAAAAACAACACTGAGTTGATTTGTAAAAACAACATTTTGCAAAAAGAGTTGGATAGTTTTAAGAAGTCGGAAAGTTCTAAATGTGCGATTTTTGAAAGGAAATTAAATGAAGTCAATGAAAATTTCAAAACCTTGGAAAAAAATGTGTTTTTGAGCAAATCTGAAATTATTCGATTAAATCACGAGTTTGAAAAGGAGATTGAAAAAATCAAGGATTTTGAAAAAAATTGAATTTAAAAAACTCCAACTCTTTGAAACTGAGATGCTTGAAATTGAGACTTAAAATTAGAGAGCTTAAAAATGAAAATATGGACTTGAAAATGAAGAATTTTGAAAAGAGAGATAGTACCATTAGTTGTTGTTTGAAGCAAATAAATGAAAATAGAATTTTAAAATCCAAAGTTAATAAACTTGAGTTGATTACTCGAAATTTTCTCCCTAGAGAAAAATCATTTAATATGTTCTTAGAAAATCAACTCTTCGTGAATAAAAGGAAAGGACATGGATTTGCAAAAGTGCCAAAATATGAACAAACGACTAATAACACTGTCAAGGGAAAAAGTGTGATACCCAAATGCGTAAAGAGTGGAAATATTAGTCATGGGAAGAATAATTGTCAAAAAATATACAAACACAAATCCGTTAAACAAATATGGATTCCAAAAGGTACAAATAAAAATGGTTTGAAGTTTAAACAAATTTGGATTCCCAAGGGTACAATTGTAGATGCTAACGGTTTGTTATATAGACAAATTGAGTACCAAAGATTTCGATAGATAATAATAGTGGTCCTACACCCTTAGTGTAACGACTCGGGTTTTGCCCGCTTGAAAATCAACATCCGTACTTCACGTTGTACTAGAATGCCGCAGATTCGACCGTTCAAATCCGATTCGCCGGAGCTATAACACAATTAAGTAAATAACACAGCGGAAGAAAAGAATAATACATTGATATATAATATCTGATACAACAGAGTGATACAATGAATATCAATATACATCAGGGATGATACAACAAATATAGCAGCGGAAAAGAAAACGATAACAACAGCAGCGGAACAATATCAATAGAAGTGATAACTCCAAAATGATCTTCAGACAAGAATGAATCCACAACTCCAAGATAAGCAACTCCGATGAATGAACTAGCTCCAGATAATCTACTAAACCTGAATATCTGAAAAGAAACCCAACTCTAGACTGCTCGTGTGGAAAATTATGAGCACCCAGAGTTTAGGAAGGGAACAATAAACTCCGAGTCAGTCGTGGGACGGGTGTGAGCAACAAAAACAGTTTATCTTTAAAAACAAATAGCAGAGAATTTAAGGTCAACGCAATGCTTTTGGAAAATGAAACTACCATAAGACCTCCCACCACACACACAATGCAAACGCAGCATTGGAGGAGATTTCTTCTTATGATAGTCAAAGATGCTTACTACGCAAATCAAATCATTTGATATTATTATTAGTGCATAGTGTAGAAAACATTTCGAAAGTATAATATTAATCTTAGCCAACATACGACCAGTATCGTATGCCTACTATAGCTACCATCTAAACAGTGGTGACCACCGTACGTAAATGGCAGGTTCTACAACTAATACCGTACAAGTTCCGTATTGGAGAAATGGATTTCCAACAAATGGTCAGGCTAAGGAACTTCCTATCCACGATGGGTACGTCCCTGGAATAGACGACCCGAGAAATAACCTAACATTACGGTTAGATCTCTGCCAACACAAGGCCGGGTTACCTCTGCAAAAATAGGTAACTACTGACACGCGTATGCCATCCCCCGATCGTAACCGATCTTCCCGAGGATCCCCGATTTCCAACAAACCACATAATAAAAATGCAGCAACCACATAGGTTAAGTATCTGGGCTCCATACCATGATACCACCTCTGTCCAGAAGGAATGACATACACTAAGGGGCGCTACTCCCTAGAACCTTGCCGCATCCTTCCTGTTTCGACCATTTATGGGGTGTGAGGCTCGACGAAGTCTCGTCCACAAAGCTACGCTTTCTACAAAGCCATGCTTCGGGTCAAACAAATGATCAAAGAGATGATCACAAAGATATAAGATCAAACAAATGATCATATCGCAAATGATCAATCAACGATCATTTCACAGCAACACTCAGCATGCCACATTACCAAATTGGGATATATCGCTGATAAATTTCAACTACATAACCTCTGAGCTCGTACGTCTCAGAGAAGGGTGTTAAGCTAAGAGAATAAATTCTCCGCCACCAAACAGAAATGTATTTGAAAGAAATCGGCTTTATATCTCAAAATGTAATGTCAGACATGTATCCATACAAGTCTGTTCCGGGTTCGAACAGAACCGAAGGCACTTCTCACGAAGCCCTTGCAAATCCGGATAATTTCCAATCACGTCCGGACTTCCCGTCACTAAGGGTGATAAAACCTCTATATCGGGGATCAGCCGATGCAGAGTAACTCGACGGTAATCCTTCCATTTTCAAAAATATCCGGTCTTCAACACCGGTCTTCAAATGCTATCCATATACGACGTATCACATATTCGGAATGGGTTATACGACCCAAAGGTCCTCTCCCGGCTAACCCGAATAGTGAGCGAAATATTTAAAAATCATATGGATATGGGATTTCAATTAAGCCACAACTTAATAATTCAACTTCTTTTTAAATGGTTTCCATCGATTACCATTTCAAATCTTTTCAACAAAAAGATTTACTTTAAACAACCTTCAATGGTTTAAACAATTTCCACATTTTAATCTTTTAAATAAAAGATTTATTCACAGATTTTCTAAATCAATTTCCATTTCAGTTTAACTCGTTAAATCTTTAAATCAAAGATTTAACTTATAGCTTTCAAAACAATTTCATTTCGAATGGTTTAAACAAATCACCGTTTTAAATCTGTTAAAAATAAACAGATTCAATTCATAGCTTTCAAAAAGAATTCATGCATAACTTGGAAAACCATTTTTCAATTCAATCTTGAAATTCCTTTAATTAAACTGGAATTTCATTTCTTATCTGAAAGCTTTTATCTTTTGAAAACAAATAGTTTCATTTCAGAAATCTGATTCATTCATACGAGTTAAAGTCTTTGGGTTAAATCCAAATTCTCAAAATTACATTTTTAAATGGTTTAAATTCAGATAAACACATTTATAACATTTCCAATCCCTAGTTTAACCTCATAGGATTCAATTTCGAACTTGAATTCAAATTTAAATCAAATTATTTAAATTTTCAAAACTCGATTTAAGTTATTCAAAATAACTTTTATCTTTGAAATTCTATTTCAATATTTTTAAAAACATCAAATTTAAATTATCTGTGACTTAACTGATTTCCACGTGAAATCCATATTAATGTGTGTAAAAGTGTAGTCCAGGGGTTTAACACAATAGTGCAACATGATGAATCATCACAGATCAAAATACGGAATATAGTTTGATAAGCGATATAAACTATAATGCTTATCTTTCACATACAGATCACAGATATATATCACAGATAAGCGAACTACAGATCACAACATAAATCAGGATGTATCACAAGGCATCATATATCAGGGAGATCAAACAATCAAATCATCCACTAGAATCCAAACATTCATAAGCAAGATCAATCAATATCTAATTTATTCAAATTAGATTAATTACTTATGAACTACTAATCCTGGTTAATTAACATCGATAAATTACAAATTATTTTGATTAATGATTCTTTAATCGTTTATTAATTAACCATTAATAATAAATTAATTAACCTTTAATTATTATTTCATCAACTTTTAATTATTAAATAATTGCCTTGATTATTTAATTCATCATTTAATTTATTAACTTTAATTAATTAATTATTAATTAATAAACATCCTTTAATTAATTAATTATTAATTAATAAACATCCTTTAATTTCTTTCATAAGTTAATTAACCTTTAATTAATTGTTCTTAATTTGATTATCTTAATTAATTAACCACATTAATTTATTATTCAATCATCCTAGTTAATAACCTTCATTAATTATTTACACCTCTTAAATTACTTTTCTAAAGTAATTAGTTAAGATTTATTATTTACTACACTTAAATTTCATCTTTAATACTCATTAATTAATCCCCAGTTATTTAATTAACTAAGTATTCAATATAACTTAATTTATTCTTACTTAATTAATAATCATAAATTAAAATTCAACTCTTATTTAATTAATGATTTTTAATCATCCATTTATTACCAATTTATTTTCTTAAACCTTAATTAACCAATTTAACCTTTAATTACTAAATTAATTAATCCAATCATTAGTTAATCAAATTAGTTAATTACATTTACTTAATATTTTCAAAACCTTAAGTTTCATTTATTTCAGGATAAAATATTTCTTATAAATGATCAAGTTTTCATTTCACCTCATATTCAAGACAAATCCAAATTTACCTTAACAAAATTTAACACACTTAAAAATCTATTTTAAACATTAAAAAGTTGTCAACACATTTAATTTTTTATAAAGCTTATATTTATTTAAAACTATGGAGACAAAACTTTAATTTGAATCCATCTCACATTTTGTTTTAAACTCTGTTTTAAAACCCTGTTCTTAAATTTTAAAACTTTTAAAACTGACAGGCTTTAAAACTGGCAATACCTACCTGACCCGAGACTACCCCGAGTCGCGCCCGAGCAAAAATGCCCCCTGCTTCGAGTTCCAGCCCAAAGCCACCCGTATGATACAAATTTGTCTTCAAAAATTTGGTAAGTTTAAAAATCACTCGATATAACCCAAAACGACTCGAACACGTCTTCGAGTCCTCACCCCAAATTTCTCGAGTAGAGCTTCGAGTTCCCCTTCTTCTCCCCCAACTTGTTAACCTGACACACGATCCAGCACGTGCACGTGCACAGCTCGTTTCCGCCGCCGCTACCTCCGACGACCCTCCAACCTCATCAACGATTCACCCCCGGCATGAACCCGACCCACGAAACTGCGCCACGAAGCCTCAGTCGAATTCGAGCATTCTCGAACTCCACCTGATAAAACAACTCCGACCAAACCTCCTCGTCCAGGCGACCCCCACCATCAGACGACGCGAAAACTTGTCCACACCTCGACGAACTTCCCCGCCACCTTTCCTCAGCGTTTCGTCGCACTCGATCAACCTATGGTTTCGAACGAGACGAAACATCACAGCACTCAAAAACTAGGTCACCAGATTTTAAACACTTCTCGCCACCACCACGTTGACCTGCCGACTAGTCCCCTATTTTTCCCCAGTTCCCCCATCGCTCCTCTACCTCTCGACCAAACCACGGCGTCTCCGGTCAACTACAACGACCACGGCAACCCAATATGTTCAAAACAGTGAAGTAAAAACTGCTCCTCACTCCCTTGCTTAAAAATTCTAAATCTTGCTTTAAAAATCCTATTTTAGTATGTATTTTCACTCTACACTCCTGAATACTTAAACAAGAAATTTTGTTTAAACATATTTAAAGTTATACTTAGTTTTCTTGAGTTACCAGAGGTAATTATAGGTTGTTTTAGCTTTAACATATTTTTAACACTTAGATGACAACCAAACCAATAGTTTTTATTTACATCTTAAGTTCAAACAGAGGTTAGATCATGAGATGGAGGTTTGTTTCATATCTACAAAAACATAACACAGATACAGGGTATCACAGAAACAGATACACATAGACTTGGCACAACATACATATATACAAAATATATATCATCACAGAGGAAAACATGCTTTATCTAAACTTAGGTTATATTTAAAAAAAATATGTTACTCACATGTCTTCCAGAGAAGAAAGAATAACAAAGTATGTTGTTTTGATTTTTCTTTGAAACAGGCTTTGCATTTGAAAACTGATCCTTGCTTTGAGTTGCTCTGCCCTTTTGATTTTCTGATTTGTTTTGAAGTTGTATTGTTGTTTTATTGTTTGAGTTTTAAAGTTTAAGTTTTGAAGAATATTTACTTCAGATTTTTCATAGCTTGGAATGGACGAGAATAAATTGTAGAAGGCTCATATAAATGAATTGGGTTTAGTGGTGATAGAACTTGTACAGGTAATATTGTTTTGTACAAAAGAAATCAGAGATTTTTCTTAGTTTACTGATATGGTTTCAACATATTTTCGGCTGAGAAGATTGTTTTGTGCTTGGGTATTAAATGCTTGTCCTTTATGTTTCAACCCTTATCTTATTTTAGTACATAGATATTTTTTTATTTTTACCTTGTTTATTCTTTTGCCTGCATATCTATTTTACAAACATGATTACTTGCCTGGCTTCAATAACAAGCTACCAGCAAATACTAGATACAAATGTATTTATATTTTACTTTTCTTTGATTTTCTTCTTTGTTGGCCGAGACAATATGTTTTTGGTGGCTGCAGCTTTGTTGTATTGGGCAGATGAAAGCATTTATTACTTTGTACAATCCTTTACTTTTATAAGTGTTGTTTCTTTTGTTTAACCTGACTATGTTTGCTTAGTCTTCATATATATTTATTTTTACTTGCCTTCCTATACAAGCTTACATACTTTTGTTTTGCTGCTAAAGATGGAAATATAAATGTACTTTATGTCTTCAGCTGTGGCTTGCATTTGTATTCATTTTAAAGGCATATTTTATTTGCCTAGATAACCTTTCATTTGTTTAAGCTGAGATAAAAGTTGTAGAAGTGATATTTTTATTTTACTGATATATTTATTTCTATTTTTAAACCATTTATTTACAATTTAAACACAAATCAATTATATATTATATTATTTCAAATTTACTCACATATGTTCAATACACATATATTCACATATATACAAGAATTTAAATTTTTAAACAATTTATACAAATATACTTGGATATCGAGGAAACTCGCAATCCATTTATCGTTTTATTTCACAAATTTTTATTCAAAAATAAATTTAATTATCGATTTAAAATAGATTAAAATTCGGGGTCGTTACAGACTTCCCCCCTTAAAAGAATTTCGTCCTCGAAATTCACAAGCACGAAAACAAAGACAGATGAAGAATGTTTCATCTAATCAACTGAATATCTATTCTGCATTTGGCTTACCAAATCAGAATATCAAAATCAAATACGAGAACGAATCTGTTTAACACTTCACAAGATACTCGGGCTATCCAGATCTACGAAATATGCAGGGGCATCGGTTAGTTCGAAAGGATAACTAACCATCCGTAGAATAAATCGGAATCCCAAAGAATAGACAGATATATGGATACGATTTCAAAAATTTTTAGTTTAGACTAAAGTATACCTATTAACCATAACAATCAAAGCAAACAATTCATCCAAACAAACAAGTCTGGCCTATCTGGAGTTTATGTCCCATTTTAATATATCGAATCTTCTTTTCTGGATCGACCAGAAGTTATCGAAGAATTGAGAAAAAATGCTGAACAAAAGAGATTGATAGAGAAAATATTGTTTCCTTGTTGTTACAGAGTATTGACCATTTATAGTCGTATTCCCCTGTCCCCTATCTCATCCTCTTCTTGCACTCATACTCACTATCAGTGGATAGTAAGAGAATTTACTGAGGCATTCGAATGGATATCTGAGAATTACTCATTCTAGAGTTTACTTCACTCTATCTCTAATGAGCTACTTAATGTGTTATACTCCTGAGCTAAAGTTCAACCTTAGCTCTGATACCACATGTAACGACTCCAAGACAGCGGCCACCGGTAGGCTTTGCAACCATCCCAGTCCCACCATGGATTACACTGGCACCTCGCATTTACTTTTACGGCCAGCCTCTCGACTGTCACGGCATCTGCCTAACCAACCCATCCCTCTCAGGGACATGTAGGGGTAAGAGTCTCCCGTTCGCCACCAAACCGCGAAGCGAGAACCCCCTATCATGCTGTAATATAGCAAATGCGATCCATATACGACGTATCACATATTCGGAATGGGTTATACGACCCAAAGGTCCTCTCCCGGCTAACCCGAATAGTGAGCGAAATATTTAAAAATCATATGGATATGGGATTTCAATTAAGCCACAACTTAATAATTCAACTTCTTTTTAAATGGTTTCCATCGATTACCATTTCAAATCTTTTCAACAAAAAGATTTACTTTAAACAACCTTCAATGGTTTAAACAATTTCCACATTTTAATTTTTTAAATAAAAGATTTATTCACAGATTTTCTAAATCAATTTCCATTTCAGTTTAACTCGTTAAATCTTTAAATCAAAGATTTAACTTATAGCTTTCAAAACAATTTCATTTCGAATGATTTAAACAAATCACCGTTTTAAATCTGTTAAAAATAAACAGATTCAATTCATAGCTTTCAAAAAGAATTCATGCATAACTTGGAAAACCATTTTTCAATTCAATCTTGAAATTCCTTTAATTAAACTGGAATTTCATTTCTTATCTGAAAGCTTTTATCTTTTGAAAACAAATAGTTTCATTTCAGAAATCTGATTCATTCATACGAGTTAAAGTCTTTGGGTTAAATCCAAATTCTCAAAATTACATTTTTAAATGGTTTAAATTCAGATAAACACATTTATAACATTTCCAATCCCTAGTTTCAACTCATAGGATTCAATTTCGAACTTGAATTCAAATTTAAATCAAATTATTTAAATTTTCAAAACTCGATTTAAGTTATTCAAAATAACTTTTATCTTTGAAATTCTATTTCAATATTTTTAAAAACATCAAATTTAAATTATCTGTGACTTAACTGATTTCCACGTGAAATCCATATTAATGTGTGTAAAAGTGTAGTCCAGGGGTTTAACACAATAGTGCAACATGATGAATCATCATAGATCAAAATACGGAATATAGTTTGATAAGCGATATAAACTATAACGCTTATCTTTCACATACAGATCACAGATATATATCACAGATAAGCGAACTACAGATCACAACATAAATCAGGATGTATCACAAGGCATCATATATCAGGGAGATCAAACAATCAAATCATCCACTAGAATCCAAACATTCATAAGCAAGATCAATCAATATCTAATTTATTCAAATTAGATTAATTACTTATGAACTACTAATCCTGGTTAATTAACATCGATAAATTACAAATTATTTTGATTAATGATTCTTTAATCGTTTATTAATTAACCATTAATAATAAATTAATTAACCTTTAATTATTATTTCATCAACTTTTTAAATAATTGCCTTGATTATCTAATTCATCATTTAATTTATTAACTATAATTAATTAATTATTAATTAATAAACATCCTTTAATTAATTAATTATTAATTAATAAACATCCTTTAATTTCTTTCATAAGTTAATTAACCTTTAATTAATTGTTCTTAATTTGATTATCTTAATTAATTAACCACATTAATTTATTATTCAATCATCCTAGTTAATAACCTTCATTAATTATTTACACCTCTTAAATTACTTTTCTAAAGTAATTAGTTAAGATTTATTATTAACTACACTTAAATTTCATCTTTAATACTCATTAATTAATCCCCAGTTATTTAATTAACTAAGTATTCAATATAACTTAATTTATTCTTACTTAATTAATAATCATAAATTAAAATTCAACTCTTATTTAATTAATGATTTTTAATCATCCATTTATTACCAATTTATTTTCTTAAACCTTAATTAACCAATTTAACCTTTAATTACTAAATTAATTAATCCAATCATTAGTTAATCAAATTAGTTAATTACATTTACTTAATATTTTCAAAACCTTAAGTTTCATTTATTTCAGGATAAAATATTTCTTATAAATGATCAAGTTTTCATTTCACCTCATATTCAAGACAAATCCAAATTTACCTTAACAAAATTTAACACACTTAAAAATCTATTTTAAACATTAAAAAGTTGTCAACACATTTAATTTTTTATAAAGCTTATATTTATTTAAAACTATGGAGACAAAACTTTAATTTGAATCCATCTCACATTTTGTTTTAAACTCTGTTTTAAAACCCTGTTCTTAAATTTTAAAACTTTTAAAACTGACAGGCTTTAAAACTGGCAATACCTACCTGACCCGAGACTACCCCGAGTCGCGCCCGAGCAAAAATGCCCCCTGCTTCGAGTTCCAGCCCAAAGCCACCCGTATGATACAAATTTGTCTTCAAAAATTTGGTAAGTTTAAAAATCACTCGATATA
Organism: Allium fistulosum; assembly: GCA_030737815.1. NCBI lineage: Eukaryota > Viridiplantae > Streptophyta > Magnoliopsida > Asparagales > Amaryllidaceae > Allium > Allium fistulosum. The sequence goes on along the minus strand of CM060904.1, from coordinate 280,435,065 downwards.
ACCCAAAACGACTCGAACACGTCTTCGAGTCCTCACCCCAAATTTCTCGAGTAGAGCTTCGAGTTCCCCTTCTTCTCCCCCAACTTGTTAACCTGACACACGATCCAACACGTGCACGTGCACAGCTCGTTTCCGCCGCCGCTACCTCCGACGACCCTCCAACCTCATCAACGATTCACCCCCGGCATGAACTCGACCCACGAAACTGCGCCACGAAGCCTCAGTCGAATTCGAGCATTCTCGAACTCCACCTGATAAAACAACTCCGACCAAACCTCCTCGTCCAGGCGACCCCCACCATCAGACGACGCGAAAACTTGTCCACACCTCGACGAACTTCCCCGCCACCTTTCCTCAGCGTTTCGTCGCACTCGATCAACCTATGGTTTCGAACGAGACGAAACATCACAACACTCAAAAACTAGGTCACCAGATTTTAAACACTTCTCGCCACCACCACGTTGACCTGCCGACTAGTCCCCTATTTTTCCCCAGTTCCCCCATCGCTCCTCTACCTCTCGACCAAACCACGGCGTCTCCGGTCAACTACAACGACCACGGCAACCCAATATGTTCAAAACAGTGAAGTAAAAACTGCTCCTCACTCCCTTGCTTAAAAATTCTAAATCTTGCTTTAAAAATCCTATTTTAGTATGTATTTTCACTCTACACTCCTGAATACTTAAACAAGAAATTTTGTTTAAACATATTTAAAGTTATACTTAGTTTTCTTGAGTTACCAGAGGTAATTATAGGTTGTTTTAGCTTTAACATATTTTTAACACTTAGATGACAACCAAACCAATAGTTTTTATTTACATCTTAAGTTCAAACAGAGGTTAGATCATGAGATGGAGGTTTGTTTCATATCTACAAAAACATAACACAGATACAGGGTATCACAGAAACAGATACACATAGACTTGGCACAACATACATATATACAAAATATATATCATCACAGAGGAAAACATGCTTTATCTAAACTTAGGTTATATTTAAAAAAAATATGTTACTCACCTGTCTTCCAGAGAAGAAAGAATAACAAAGTATGTTGTTTTGATTTTTCTTTGAAACAGGCTTTGCATTTGAAAACTGATCCTTGCTTTGAGTTGCTCTGCCCTTTTGATTTTCTGATTTGTTTTGAAGTTGTATTGTTGTTTTATTGTTTGAGTTTTAAAGTTTAAGTTTTGAAGAATATTTACTTCAGATTTTTCATAGCTTGGAATGGACGAGAATAAAATGTAGAAGGCTGATATAAATGAATTGGGTTTAATGGTGATAGAACTTGTACAGGTAATATTGTTTTGTACAAAAGAAATCAGAGATTTTTCTTAGTTTACTGATATGGTTTCAACATATTTTCGGCTGAGAAGATTGTTTTGTGCTTGGGTATTAAATGCTTGTCCTTTATGTTTCAACCCTTATCTTATTTTAGTACATAGATATTTTTTTATTTTTACCTTGTTTATTCTTTTGCCTGCATATCTATTTTACAAACATGATTACTTGCCTGGCTTCAATAACAAGCTACCAGCAAATACTAGATACAAATGTATTTATATTCTACTTTTCTTTGATTTTCTTCTTTGTTGGCCGAGACAATATGTTTTTGGTGGCTGCAGCTTTGTTGTATTGGGCATATGAAAGCATTTATTACTTTGTACAATCCTTTACTTTTATAAGTGTTGTTTCTTTTGTTTAACCTGACTATGTTTGCTTAGTCTTCATATATATTTATTTTTACTTGCCTTCCTATACAAGCTTACATACTTTTGTTTTGCTGCTAAAGATGGAAATATAAATGTACTTTATGTCTTCAGCTGTGGCTTGCATTTGTATTCATTTTAAAGGCATATTTTATTTGCCTAGATAACCTTTCATTTGTTTAAGCTGAGATAAAAGTTGTAGAAGTGATATTTTTATTTTACTGATATATTTATTTCTATTTTTAAACCATTTATTTACAATTTAAACACAAATCAATTATATATTATATTATTTCAAATTTACTCACATATGCTCAATACACATATATTCACATATATACAAGAATTTAAATTTTTAAACAATTTATACAAATATACTTGGATATCGGGGAAACTCGCAATCCATTTATCGTTTTATTTCACAAATTTTTATTCAAAAATAAATTTAATTATCGATTTAAAATAGATTAAAATTCGGGGTCGTTACAGACTTCCCCCCTTAAAAGAATTTCGTCCTCGAAATTCACAAGCGCGAAAACAAAGACAGATGAAGAATGTTTCATCTAATCAACTGAATATCTATTCTGCATTTGGCTTACCAAATCAGAATATCAAAATCAAATACGAGAACGAATCTGTTTAACACTTCACAAGATACTCGGGCTATCCAGATCTACGAAATATGCAGGGGCATCGGTTAGTTCGAAAGGATAACTAACCATCCGTAGAATAAATCGGAATCCCAAAGAATAGACAGATATATGGATATGATTTCAAATTTTTTTAGTTTAGACTAAAGTATACCTATTAACCATAACAATCAAAGCAAACAATTCATCCAAACAAACAAGTCTGGCCTATCTGGAGTTTATGTCCCATTTTAATATATCGAATCTTCTTTTCTGGATCGACCAGAAGTTATCGAAGAATTGAGAAAAAATGCTGAACAAAAGAGATTGATAGAGAAAATATTGTTTCCTTGTTGTTACAGAGTATTGACCATTTATAGTCGTATTCCCCTGTCCCCTATCTCATCCTCTTCTTGCACTCATACTCACTATCAGTGGATAGTAAGAGAATTTACTGAGGCATTCGAACGGATATCTGAGAATTACTCATTCTAGAGTTTACTTCACTCTATCTCTAATGAGCTACTTAATGTATTATACTCCTGAGCTAAAGTTCAACCTTAGCACTGATACCACATGTAACGACTCCAAGACAGCGGCCACCGGTAGGCTTTGCAACCATCCCAGTCCCACCGTGGCTTACACTGGCACCTCGCATTTACTTTTACGGCCAGCCTCTCGACTGTCACGGCATCTGCCTAACCAACCCATCCCTCTCAGGGACATGTAGGGGTAAGAGTCTCCCGTTCGCCACCAAACCGCGAAGCGAGAACCCCCTATCATGCTGTAATATAGCAAATGCGATCCATATACGACGTATCACATATTCAGAATGGGTTATACGACCCAAAGGTCCTCTCCCGGCTAACCCGAATAGTGAGCGAAATATTTAAAAATCATATGGATATGGGATTTCAATTAAGCCACAACTTAATAATTCAACTTCTTTTTAAATGGTTTCCATCGATTACCATTTCAAATCTTTTCAACAAAAAGATTTACTTTAAACAACCTTCAATGGTTTAAACAATTTCCACATTTTAATCTTTTAAATAAAAGATTTATTCACAGATTTTCTAAATCAATTTCCATTTCAGTTTAACTCGTTAAATCTTTAAATCAAAGATTTAACTTATAGCTTTCAAAACAATTTCATTTCGAATGGTTTAAACAAATCACCGTTTTAAATCTGTTAAAAATAAACAGATTCAATTCATAGCTTTCAAAAAGAATTCATGCATAACTTGGAAAACCATTTTTCAATTCAATCTTGAAATTCCTTTAATTAAACTGGAATTTCATTTCTTATCTGAAAGCTTTTATCTTTTGAAAACAAATAGTTTCATTTCAGAAATCTGATTCATTCATACGAGTTAAAGTCTTTGGGTTAAATCCAAATTCTCAAAATTACATTTTTAAATGGTTTAAATTCAGATAAACACATTTATAACATTTCCAATCCCTAGTTTCAACTCATAGGATTCAATTTCGAACTTGAATTCAAATTTAAATCAAATTATTTAAATTTTCAAAACTCGATTTAAGTTATTCAAATAACTTTTATCTTTGAAATTCTATTTCAATATTTTTAAAAACATCAAATTTAAATTATCTGTGACTTAACTGATTTCCACGTGAAATCCATATTAATGTGTGTAAAAGTGTAGTCCAGGGGTTTAACACAATAGTGCAACATGATGAATCATCACAGATCAAAATACGGAATATAGTTTGATAAGCGATATAAACTATAACGCTTATCTTTCACATACAGATCACAGATATATATCACAGATAAGCGAACTACAGATCACAACATAAATCAGGATGTATCACAAGGCATCATATATCAGGGAGATCAAACAATCAAATCATCCACTAGAATCCAAACATTCATAAGCAAGATCAATCAATATCTAATTTATTCAAATTAGATTAATTACTTATGAACTACTAATCCTGGTTAATTAACATCGATAAATTACAAATTATTTTGATTAATGATTCTTTAATCGTTTATTAATTAACCATTAATAATAAATTAATTAACCTTTAATTATTATTTCATCAACTTTTAATTATTAAATAATTGCCTTGATTATTTAATTCATCATTTAATTTATTAACTTTAATTAATTAATTATTAATTAATAAACATCCTTTAATTAATTAATTATTAATTAATAAACATCCTTTAATTTCTTTCATAAGTTAATTAACCTTTAATTAATTATTCTTAATTTGATTATCTTAATTAATTAACCACATTAATTTATTATTCAATCATCCTAGTTAATAACCTTCATTAATTATTTACACCTCTTAAATTACTTTTCTAAAGTAATTAGTTAAGATTTATTATTAACTACACTTAAATTTCATCTTTAATACTCATTAATTAATCCCCAGTTATTTAATTAACTAAGTATTCAATATAACTTAATTTATTCTTACTTAATTAATAATCATAAATTAAAATTCAACTCTTATTTAATTAATGATTTTTAATCATCCATTTATTACCAATATATTTTCTTAAACCTTAATTAACCAATTTAACCTTTAATTACTAAATTAATTAATCCAATCATTAGTTAATCAAATTAGTTAATTACATTTACTTAATATTTTCAAAACCTTAAGTTTCATTTATTTCAGGATAAAATATTTCTTATAAATGATCAAGTTTTCATTTCACCTCATATTCAAGACAAATCCAAATTTACCTTAACAAAATTTAACACACTTAAAAATCTATTTTAAACATTAAAAAGTTGTCAACACATTTAATTTTTTATAAAGCTTATATTTATTTAAAACTATGGAGACAAAACTTTAATTTGAATCCATCTCACATTTTGTTTTAAACTCTGTTTTAAAACCCTGTTCTTAAATTTTAAAACTTTTAAAACTGACAGGCTTTAAAACTGGCAATACCTACCTGACCCGAGACTACCCCGAGTCGCGCCCGAGCAAAAATGCCCCCGCTTCGAGTTCCAGCCCAAAGCCACCCGTATGATACAAATTTGTCTTCAAAAATTTGGTAAGTTTAAAAATCACTCGATATAACCCAAAACGACTCGAACACGTCTTCGAGTCCTCACCCCAAATTTCTCGAGTAGAACTTCGAGTTCCCCTTCTTCTCCCCCAACTTGTTAACCTGACACACGATCCAGCACGTGCACGTGCACAGCTCGTTTCCGCCGCCGCTACCTCCGACGACCCTCCAACCTCATCAACGATTCACCCCCGGCATGAACCCGACCCACGAAACTGCGCCACGAAGCCTCAGTCGAATTCGAGCATTCTCGAACTCCACCTGATAAAACAACTCCGACCAAACCTCCTCGTCCAGGCGACCCCCACCATCAGACGACGTGAAAACTTGTCCACACCTCGACGAACTTCCCCGCCACCTTTCCTCAGCGTTTCGTCGCACTCGATCAACCTATGGTTTCGAACGAGATGAAACATCACAGCACTCAAAAACTAGGTCACCAGATTTTAAACACTTCTCGCCGCCACCACGTTGACCTGCCGACTAGTCCCCTATTTTTCCCCAGTTCCCTCATCGCTCCTCTACCTCTCGACCAAACCACGGCGTCTCCGGTCAACTACAACGACCACGGCAACCCAATATGTTCAAAACAGTTAAGTAAAAACTGCTCCTCACTCCCTTGCTTAAAAATTCTAAATCTTGCTTTAAAAATCCTATTTTAGTATGTATTTTCACTCTACACTCCTGAATACTTAAACAAGAAATTTTGTTTAAACATATTTAAAGTTATACTTAGTTTTCTTGAGTTACCAGAGGTAATTATAGGTTGTTTTAGCTTTAACATATTTTTAACACATAGATGACAACCAAACCAATAGTTTTTATTTACATCTTAAGTTCAAACAGAGGTTAGATCATGAGATGGAGGTTTGTTTCATATCTACAAAAACATAACACAGATACAGGGTATCACAGAAACAGATACACATAGACTTGGCACAACATACATACAAAATATATATCATCACAGAGGAAAACATGCTTTATCTAAACTTAGGTTATATTTAAAAAAAATATGTTACTCACCTGTCTTCCAGAGAAGAAAGAATAACAAAGTATGTTGTTTTGATTTTTCTTTGAAACAGGCTTTGCATTTGAAAACTGATCCTTGCTTTGAGTTGCTCTGCCCTTTTGATTTTTTGATTTGTTTTGAAGTTGTATTGTTGTTTTATTGTTTGAGTTTTAAAGTTTAAGTTTTGAAGAATATTTACTTCAGATTTTTCATAGCTTGGAATGGACGAGAATAAAATGTAGAAGGCTGATATAAATGAATTTTGTTTAGTGGTGATAGAACTTGTACAGGTAATATTGTTTTGTACAAAAGAAATCAGAGATTTTTCTTAGTTTACTGATATGGTTTCAACATATTTTCGGCTGAGAAGATTGTTTTGTGCTTGGGTATTAAATGCTTGTCCTTAATGTTTCAACCCTTATCTTATTTTAGTACATAGATATTTTTTTATTTTTACCTTGTTTATTCTTTTGCCTGCATATCTATTTTACAAACATGATTACTTGACTGGCTTCAATAACAAGCTACCAGCAAATACTAGATACAAATGTATTTATATTTTACTTTTCTTTGATTTTCTTCTTTGTTGGCCGAGACAATATGTTTTTGGTGGCTGCAGCTTTGTTGTATTGGGCAGATGAAAGCATTTATTACTTTGTACAATCCTTTACTTTTATAAGTGTTGTTTCTTTTGTTTAACCTGACTATATTTGCTTAGTCTTCATATATATTTATTTTTACTTGCCTTCCTATACAAGCTTACATACTTTTGTTTTGCTGCTAAAGATGGAAATATAAATGTACTTTATGTCTTCAGCTGTGGCTTGCATTTGTATTCATTTTAAAGGCATATTTTATTTGCCTAGATAACCTTTCATTTGTTTAAGCTGAGATAAAAGTTGTAGAAGTGATATTTTTATTTTACTGATATATTTATTTCTATTTTTAAACCATTTATTTACAATTTAAACACAAATCAATTATATATTATATTATTTCAAATTTACTCACATATGCTCAATACACATATATTCACATATATACAAGAATTTAAATTTTTAAACAATTTATACAAATATACTTGGATATCGGGGAAACTCGCAATCCATTTATCGTTTTATTTCACAAATTTTTATTCAAAAATAAATTTAATTATCGATTTAAAATAGATTAAAATTCGGGGTCGTTACACTTAGTTAGACCACTTGCCTTCTCCAAAATTTAGACACATAAGTGGGCTAAGGAACAAATTTGATGGAGATAGATTTCAAGTTTTTTTTAAGTGATTAATAAACTAAAATTTAAATGTTCCTTAGCCTATAAAGTTTAAATGGAGATCATCGCATTTAAGATATCACGACATCAAAGGAAAGTGAGGTATGTTCTCTCAACGCAATTTTGTTCATATAATTTTGTTCTTATCAACATTGCTGAAATATTTCTGCCATCTCAACTTTGAAATTCTTGAAGTTCTGGAAAGCAAATCGATAATTCTATAATTTCTTTGTTTTTTAGTTTTTATTGATTCACTTTTGAATGCCATGAAAAACGGCTTTGACGAATTTTTAGAATGTGTGTTTTCGTACTTGTGCTTGATATAAATGGATGTGCTGAAAATTTCAAACAAATTCAGGTGTTGAGGAATACACGTTTTTCTTATATACCACTATATAACACCATGGATATCTCTAATACAAGTGGTATCTTATATGATCTCATGTTGAAATCATTTTTGCAATAATGTAATTATTTATATTGATTTTCAACTAGAAGTCATTTTCACAAAACAACCGTACAGAAAATTGATTTTTATTTTTGAAACTTGGGTTTTCATCATGTTAAAAATACTCTAGTTTATTTCGGTAAGAGATGTACTCTAGAAAAGATAATCATTGACTAATTGAACCTCTTTGGAATTTATCAAAATTATTATAGTGCTTGAAAAGTGATGGATATTGATTAAATTATATTTCATAACAAGAGGAACTATAATTTTATAATTTCATGAAAATTAAACAAATTTTATAATGTTTTTTGATTAGTACTTATTCCATGATCATTAATTTCTATCACTTTCACCTTTCTGTCAATCCATATACATTATAATATAATGTGCAGAATTTGGAATTTCGAAATAAGGAAATATTTTTTGTAAAATAATTATATCCTAAAGTATTCACTCTCATTTAAAAGTCATCGCGGTTATGCAGGGGTGAATTATTTGAATTTCTATATATGGGCTTCCATTCTCATTTAAAAGTCCTTGCGGTTATGCATGGATGGGACGCATATAAGAAAGGGATAAATATCAAGTATATTCTAATCTCATTTAAAAGTCCTCACGGTTATGCATGTTTAGAAAATACTTGACATATTTTTTTTTAAAAAGGAGTAACTACTAACCTCATTTAAAAGTCCTAACGGTTATGCATGGTTAGTAAGTGCTTCACATTTTTTTTGTATAATATTTGAAAAGAGAAAATGCACAAATTATTCCTTTATTGAAAATATCAAACTCTTGTCATGATATAAATTTTTTCATAATCCTACAATTTCTCTAAAGTGGAGTTTGTTTCTAATTAATAAAATATTATGATTTTTGTTTGATTAATTGGAATTTGAAATTGATATTTCACTCTTGATTTGATTTTATATTTTTAATCAAAATCGTAGCTATTTCAATTACTATTATTTTTTATGATAACAAATGGGGGAGAGAGGTTAAGATTTTGATTTTTGGTTTTTGAGCGATATCCTTACTAATATTTGAGAGTGTTTTTATTCAAAGTTATTTTTTAATTAATTTTTCAGTTTTGACTACATGCATCTATATAGGGGGAGTTTGTTGTAGGGGGAGCATTCGAATAGGGAGAGCAAATAGGTTTCATCAATGACCAAATACATTTAGTAAATTCAAAATCTTAAATATATGTTTGTTATCATCAAAAGGGGGAGATTGTAGAATATGCTAGTATATGATTTTTGTTTGATGATAATAAACATATATATATTCATTTAAATGTATTTGTTATTTTATTTTTCGAATAATTAAATAAATATTTGTTGAATAAAATAAATAACACAGAATATAAATTCAAACAAATATTTTATTACAATTTTGAATAATACAAATTTGAGCTCTCACTATATACACACAATTTTCAATTACAACACAACTTCAATTCCATTTCAATTTACATAACTTTCCTCACTACACATTCACTCAACACTCATATTTGATCTTCAACTGTAACGACCCGTAGATTTTCGATAATTAAAATAGTTAATTTAATAAGATTTCATGGCTTAATGTTGGAAGAATTAAAAATTTGTAATTTACTTATGATAATAATAACGAGAATGAGTTGCAACAATATTTATCTAAGTTAATTTTTAATGAATTAAATGATATTCCAATCAATTGAAATGACTTAAATATCTTGCTTGGTTATAAGGGAATATAAGAAAAACAAATGTAAATATTAGGTTAACTAATGAAATAAGATGTAGTCAATGGTAATGGAATCTAATTGGTATTGTACAGGAAATTGTGACACTTATAGTAAATAATAAACTTAAGTGTGATTTAAAAGTAAATAGTGATAATTATTATAGGTTACTTGTTTATTTGTCAGTCGAATTGAATTTAGAAACCAATTGTAAATGAAATGAAATTTTATATATTAACTGGGTTTATAATCAATAACTGAAGTCGAATAATAAATGTTGGATGCCTTAGATGTGAATAAGGTAATTGAGTGATAGCTAAAATTCAATTAAAATGTAATATTGGAAATTATTGAATATTGAACAATGTAAATTATTTAAATTCAATATTTGAAATAATTGAATAGATTGAATAACGAGAATTGAGTAATTGTATAACGGAAATAATTGTTCCATAATTTGAATTCATTTTTAAAGTTAAATTTTATAAGTTCATTTTCAAATATTTCAAGATAATGAATTTCAGATAATCTAAATTGTTTAAAATTTAAATTTGCAAATATTTGAATAATTGAATTTTGAATATAATATGATTGAAAATGATATCGAAGATTGATATAAAATTTTATTTATACAACAATGAATTTGTTAACATTTAAAATTGGATTTGTAAGAAATTCTGTAAAATTTGAAAAGTCGTCGATTTAATCGACGAGTAAAAATAGCCTTTCGAGGCACAGTCTCGGAATTCGACGAAACCGGTTCCATTGGATCCGTAATAGTTTATTATTATCGGATTTCAAATTTCGGAGCAATCGGAGTTGCCATTTGACCGTGGCAGCTGAAAACGTTTAGAAATTCATTTAATCGGTTTAATTTAAAATTGATCGTTTGAATCCATATCTCACACAGACGATCGAATTAGCTTCCGAAACCTGTTCCATTGCGTTCGGAACGTGGGGTAAACCCCAAAAACGATAGTGACCGCGCGTAAATCGGAGTTCGGAAATTTAGAGATGAATAGTGTTCGTCGGTTCTCTATAAAAGCAACCCACCCCTTCATTTTTGAGAAACCCTAGTTTCTATTTTTGTGGCCGCCACTTTCATAACCAACGACCAGCACCTCTTCTCGTTCTTCCTCGAATTTCTTCAAATCTAAGCATTATTTCGAGAAGTTTTCAACTAGCAAATCGTAGAGGGCAGCGAGATCCTTAAATCCAACGGTGATGATGAAGTTTCGAGCAATGTATTGGCGGCAAAATGGAGAGGAGGGCCGCGTCTTTGGTTGCGTTTTTCTGGCCGGTGGTGGCACTAGGGGGGTGCGGTCGAGCATGGGGGGTCGAGCTCGAGATGGGCGTGCGTATGGTGGTGTGATGATCTGTTTTCGTGGAGGTTTGGGGGTTGCGTGGTTAGGGTTTGTGGCGGCTATCATGGGTTTGGTTGCGCGTATTCGAACTGGGAGGGAGAAGATGGAAGCACGGTCACGATTTTGGTCTCCTGGAAGCTACGGTAGATGATAGTAGGGTTGTAAATAAAGAAAATTTAAAATTGAAATCAAATATTTTAGATTGTATTAAGTTTGTAATGCCGTAACTTTGTCATACGTTATCAGAAAATGACGAAACAAAATGCATTGGAATCGTATCGTCGAATACTTCGTGATGAAACTGGATTGGAAGCGATCGGGGTTAGTGAAAATTTTGAGTGAAATTAAACGTCCGTTTAATTTCATTCGAAATAAAACACTACAAATTGCTATCGAAAAATCAAGGTGAGTGTTTTATAACGCTCACAACGTACTAAAATATCTTGATGCTTGTTAAATTTAATATTGTGAAGTGATATGATTTTATTAGTCGTTGTTGATAAAATTTAACTGTCATCTAAATTGTCATCGAATTTAATGTTAGAAATTGAAATTGACAGTCAAATTAGAATTGAAATTTAATCGAAATTAAATTACCGAACATTTACAACTATGAAATTTCCGTGATTTTTATTGTCTGTTTGGATGATTGGTTGCGATGGATGCTATGGATTGATGTTTGAATGTTTGGATGTTTATTTGTTGTATATATCCTGTCATCACCCTGTGCATTATTTACAGTTGTAAATTAAATCATTTTGAATAAATTTAGAAATGGGTTGAAATGATATATACCTATGACACTATGATTCGAATTGAAGTGATATATATCTATTCCTGAAATTTAATTGAAATAACCGATCACTTGGCCATAGGATAGAAAATTATATATGGACACCGGATTGGTTAAATTAAATAATTTTTAAAATCTTAAATTTGAAATTACTTTAAATGGTTTGATTTAAAGGAATTTAAAAATCAATTTTATAGAAATTGAATTTATCGCGAATTTGAGGTTGAGATGTTGAAATAATTTTTGTTAAACAAATTGGTTAATAATTGAAGTTAAGACTTTGAAATTAAAATTGTGATATGATTGAATTTTCGTAAATTGATTTGAATTTAAAGGATTCAATTCTTATTCGGATTTTTGAATATTATTAAGTAAAAGTGTGATAAAGACAACATTTTGAAATTTGAGCTTGACATTGAATTTTATTGAAGGTTTGGATTGTGAAACTGAATATTAAGGAATAATTGGGTTTTAAGTGTTTGAATTAGTATTTTGAGAAAAAATCAACCTCGAAATCATTATAAATTGGAATTGAAATTTAATTAATTGGATTCGAAAAATGGAATTAAATTAATCTGAAATCGAAATTGATTTGAACTGAAAATTGAGATTTGAACCGACTGAATGGAATTCGAATTTGATTCAGATTGGTAAGTTGGAAATTTAAAATGATTGACTTTGAAGCTATTTCAAATTGGGTTTTCTTAAGTTATTCTGCTATATAAACTATTTTAAATACTTAAACTATTTTATACTAAACTATTTTAACCTATATTCATTATATTAAGTTATTTTAACTTATTTAAAACATATTAACTTATTTTAATCTATTTTAAATCTACTTAATTTAATTTAATTTATTTTAAAATAATTAACCTATTTAATTTATTTTTAATTACTTTAATCTATTTTAAATCTACTTAATTTAATTTAATTTATTTTAAAATAATTAACCTATTTAATTTATTTTTAATTATATTTAATCTATTTTTAAAGCTATTTAACCTATTTAATTATATTAAATCTATTGTTAAACCTATTTAACTATATTAAATCAATTTAAAACTATTTTGAAATCTATCTTTAATATTTAGAGTATTTTAACTATTTTCAATTATTTAAGCTACATTAAACTATTCAAAACTATTTTCCAAAATTTCCAACTAGTCAATAAGGTGAAATGTTATATTTAAATCTTGGATTTAAATACGAATTGGGCTAAATGAGGTTACAACCTAAATTGGAATTTGAAACGATTTTTGAAATTGAAATGAGATATTGAGGCGAAAATGATTTTCGAAATGGAATTGTATATTTTGAGTAGATACGATGATTTTGAAATGGATTTGATTTTGAAGCGAACTTGATATTTTGATATCAATTATGAATTGATTTTGGAAATGTAAAAGAACCATCCGGTGTGTAATAAGCGTTTGGTTGTTAAAGAGACCGGGATCGGATATGGGCATACTCTCTGTCGATACCGAAAACCACTTTAACAACTATGTACGTGGTGGAGATTCCAGAAATGAAGTAGGATGGTTTGGCGACGATTCTATATGGTATGACGTGACCCTGACTCCCGTGAGTCAGCTTAGATGTGACTAAAATCAGGAGCTATACCGGGCCAATGTGAGGTCATTCCTCTTATCGGGCATATTTCTTCGATACCATTATATTGCTTTTGTGATTCGATTTGGTGGCCACCCCTCGATTGTTGGGAGTGTGTCCGAGGTGGGCGGTAGTAGCTGCTATGCGTCACCACCAGTCCGGGAGTGCAATTGGTATATCTACCCTGGCATTTCCTCGTGTGCCATGTTCACATGCCCTAGCGTGCCTTCTACGAGTTTTGTTTTGTACCATACCTATGGGTGCCCTCTGCGTAAACCTTTCGGAGGAGCGTACGGTACTGTATAGACTATGGGAATATATAAAATGTGTTAAGGGGGATATGGGTAACGCCTTAACGCTATTTTAATACTTTTACTTTACTGTAGACATATTATAATAGCGTATTGTACTACATAGTAGATAGTTTAACGGATCCTTAAGAGATGGAAAATCCCGTAACATCTCTTGAGTTATTGCACGCACGTCGACACTGGATAAGAGATGTCAAACCCCGTAAACATCTCTGACGCCGTTACACTCATATTTATTTACGATTGATTTAACTTACATAAGGATATTTTAGTCCTGACTCGAGTGTTTTGTCTTTTCATTTCGCTCGGGTCAGTCCTGAGTTTTCAGCTTATTGAAGATTTATTCTGGAGGACGAAGACGAAGATTTGGTATACTATTACTATTATTACCCTTGCATCATGCTGTCTGCTGCATTATTTATTTGTTCTCTTGTATATGTATAACTCTGATAAATGTTGTATAAATGATAATCAAAAGTATATTAAACAGCTTCATGAACTGTTTATTTGATTATTATATTTTTCTTTCCGCTGCGAGATTCTGTGATTGTTTCTTGTTCCTTTTCTCCTCTTTTCTTATTTACCCCATTAACAATCCTCCCTTTTGAATGGTTTGGAATCGGCATGTGTGCTTACTTGTCGATTTAAATTGTCCAAAAAGGTGGGTCGTTACAGTTGGTATCAGAGCTTTGGTTTAGCGATAACCTTAGCTTTGTGGGGTCAGACTCTTTATAAATAGGGTAGTAATACCCTATGATGAGTCGCTGAGAGTATATATATGAGAGAGCGTATTTGTTAGTGGTATAAAATTGTTTTATATTATGTTGGTTGATTTGTTGAGTGGCATATGGATTCTGGTCAATACGAGTAATTAACGTCATTGATAGGGATCTCTAAACACTTGAACAGAACAATTCGACATAGTATTGTTTTGAAATTGGGTAAATGAAATAATTTTGCCCCAATTATATTTTGTATATAAAGAAATAATTTTTAGAAATTATTATGATACATCCAGTTTGTTTGGTTGTTAGAAATGATAATATGTATGGTTACCGTAAATTGGATATTGTGTTTTAATAAATAAGGTTTATTACAAAATAAACAATGATAAAACAACTTGTGGAATGTTTTAAGAAGGTGAAATTTTGTAAGAATGATTTATAAATATAACTTATAAATTAAAGTGAATCTAAATTGAGAAATATTGAATTGAAGACCCGGAGATTTTGAAAATGGTTTTTCAAAACTTTGAAGAAAATATGTAGTAATATGAGTTGAAAAATATTTATGGAAATATTTTGAAAGGATTTTTAAGAAAGAATAAATTCAGTACTCCTCTCTTATGTCGCTGGAAAATAATTTCGGTGATGACTGCGCAGCATCATCGACGTTCATTTTCGAGTCTCAAAGTGGAGGAGATTTCTGCGAAGCTTTGCTTTGCTTCGAAACTGTTTTGAAAAATGCATTTTGGGTTAAACTCAAAGGGTATGATTTGATATATATAAGATATAAATGTATATATTTATTTAAAATGATTTGAAATGAACCGGGCATTTAAAATTTTAGGTTTTGTTAATTAATAATTTTCAAATTATTTGAAAGAAGTGGAATATTGGATAACTAGAATTCATATAAGATAAGAAATTGAGAAGTCTAAACTAAAATCTTTTGAGAAAACCTTAGTGTTGAAAAGTAACTCTTGAAATTGAAAAGTAAAGAAATTTAAATAAAAAAAAATAAAAAATTTTTTTTTGAACATTCTAATTAAGTAAAATGAATCCTATAAATTTGTATTTTATCAAATTGCACTCTAATAACATATAATATGACTTACCAAATGTTAAAAAGTTAAAATGATGTTTAGGGATGTAATGAGATATTATACAAGTAAGCAAAACCTAAAAATAATTGAAATATACAAGTAAGCAAAACTTAAAAGTGATTAAAATGTATATAAATGGAAATTTGATTGTGATAAGAATGTTATATACTTAAGTAAAATGTGAAATGATGAATGGCTAAATGGAATAAGTAAGTGAACTTAAGAAAACAGACAAATGAATCGAAATAATATCCTTGTAAATTTGTTACGGAATTGAATATAAATTTGCAAAGAAATTGTGAAATTGAAATTTGTAGTTTTTGAGGTAATTATAAACTTGGATAAAGTCAACTTCTTATGTATGACTTTTATAGAATAATTATAAACTAAGGGATGATTAATAAAATGTTCCATAAATAAATCATTTTTAACTGAAAGTATGAAAATGAAGTAAATGTAAACAAATGAATTTGGTATAGCTAAGAATTAATTGAAGAATGGAATCGAATTTAATTAAATTACATGGAGTGTTTAAAATGAACTTAACTAAGCAAATTGTATGAAATGATGCATAAGATATGATAGTATAAAAGAACATGTTATATAAAGAAGGGATATGAATAAGGCATTGTGAATAATAAATTGTAAATGAAATGAAGGTAAGTAAAATAATTGAATATAGATGAATTGTATAGAAATCTATTGGAAGGTAATACGTAAGTTGTACGTATATTGTTTTATTCGCACAACAATTTGATCTGAATTCGAGCACAGAATTTCGAGATAATTTATACCGATCCAAGTTAGGATTTTTTACTCGATTCTCGACGGCGAACCGTGGATATAGATTTTTGATTTGATTCTGGAATTCTCTATCATAGTATATGGCTATGCAAGGAGAATAACAGTTTCCGATCAAGGAACCAAATCTGAGTCCGCACTAGAGAGTCGTGTGAACGATACTAGTTTGGAAGTGAAATTTTGTGATCGAATGAGTAATCAGATTTGATATTGCGTACGGATGATATATGTACTTCGTACAAGTTTAAGTAAGGCAAATATTGAAATAATTGAAAATGAAAATTCTAAATTGATTTTAAATTATATGATTTGATATCATTGATAAATAAGATGCAGGTATTTAAAATCAAGAAATTTGGATTGCCCGACAAAAAGGTACGTGTTTATTTTGTCATTGGATTTGATGGTTTTTGGATGGAGCCACTTGGCTTTTGTTTTCTTTTATTGGTTTGGGGCCCGTAGAGGCGTTTTGTAGCTGTACCGATCGAGCCGCGCAAAGGAGACGCTGCCGAAATTTTCCGTAAATCCGGGTGTTAGAAATTTTTTGAGTTTTAAAATTTTATAACTCATTTGGATAACCAACTTGTAAATTTCGTAAGCTTATCGGAGTAGCGTAGTGGAAGTGTAGTAACGACTTATAAATGAAATTTCATTGTTTTATAAATTGAAAACTTTGAATAAAACATTTCAAATGTTGAATTCTTTACTTAGTTCCTTTTCCCTTCTTTTTCCTTTTCGAGGACGAAAAGTTTTGAGTGGGGGAGAGTGTAACGACCCGTAGATTTTCGATAATTAAAATAGTTAATTTAATAAGATTTCATGGCTTAATGTTGGAAGAATTAAAAATTTGTAATTTACTTATGATAATAATAACGAGAATGAGTTGCAACAATATTTATCTAAGTTAATTTTTAATGAATTAAATGATATTCCAATCAATTGAAATGACTTAAATATCTTGCTTGGTTATAAGGGAATATAAGAAAAACAAATGTAAATATTAGGTTAACTAATGAAATAAGATGTAGTCAATGGTAATGGAATCTAATTGGTATTGTACAGGAAATTGTGACACTTATAGTAAATAATAAACTTAAGTGTGATTTAAAAGTAAATAGTGATAATTATTATAGGTTACTTGTTTATTTGTCAGTCGAATTGAATTTAGAAACCAATTGTAAATGAAATGAAATTTTATATATTAACTGGGTTTATAATCAATAACTGAAGTCGAATAATAAATGTTGGATGCCTTAGATGTGAATAAGGTAATTGAGTGATAGCTAAAATTCAATTAAAATGTAATATTGGAAATTATTGAATATTGAACAATGTAAATTATTTAAATTCAATATTTGAAATAATTGAATAGATTGAATAACGAGAATTGAGTAATTGTATAACGGAAATAATTGTTCCATAATTTGAATTCATTTTTAAAGTTAAATTTTATAAGTTCATTTTCAAATATTTCAAGATAATGAATTTCAGATAATCTAAATTGTTTAAAATTTAAATTTGCAAATATTTGAATAATTGAATTTTGAATATAATATGATTGAAAATGATATCGAAGATTGATATAAAATTTTATTTATACAACAATGAATTTGTTAACATTTAAAATTGGATTTGTAAGAAATTCTGTAAAATTTGAAAAGTCGTCGATTTAATCGACGAGTAAAAATAGCCTTTCGAGGCACAGTCTCGGAATTCGACGAAACCGGTTCCATTGGATCCGTAATAGTTTATTATTATCGGATTTCAAATTTCGGAGCAATCGGAGTTGCCATTTGACCGTGGCAGCTGAAAACGTTTAGAAATTCATTTAATCGGTTTAATTTAAAATTGATCGTTTGAATCCATATCTCACACAGACGATCGAATTAGCTTCCGAAACCTGTTCCATTGCGTTCGGAACGTGGGGTAAACCCCAAAAACGATAGTGACCGCGCGTAAATCGGAGTTCGGAAATTTAGAGATGAATAGTGTTCGTCGGTTCTCTATAAAAGCAACCCACCCCTTCATTTTTGAGAAACCCTAGTTTCTATTTTTGTGGCCGCCACTTTCATAACCAACGACCAGCACCTCTTCTCGTTCTTCCTCGAATTTCTTCAAATCTAAGCATTATTTCGAGAAGTTTTCAACTAGCAAATCGTAGAGGGCAGCGAGATCCTTAAATCCAACGGTGATGATGAAGTTTCGAGCAATGTATTGGCGGCAAAATGGAGAGGAGGGCCGCGTCTTTGGTTGCGTTTTTCTGGCCGGTGGTGGCACTAGGGGGGTGCGGTCGAGCATGGGGGGTCGAGCTCGAGATGGGCGTGCGTATGGTGGTGTGATGATCTGTTTTCGTGGAGGTTTGGGGGTTGCGTGGTTAGGGTTTGTGGCGGCTATCATGGGTTTGGTTGCGCGTATTCGAACTGGGAGGGAGAAGATGGAAGCACGGTCACGATTTTGGTCTCCTGGAAGCTACGGTAGATGATAGTAGGGTTGTAAATAAAGAAAATTTAAAATTGAAATCAAATATTTTAGATTGTATTAAGTTTGTAATGCCGTAACTTTGTCATACGTTATCAGAAAATGACGAAACAAAATGCATTGGAATCGTATCGTCGAATACTTCGTGATGAAACTGGATTGGAAGCGATCGGGGTTAGTGAAAATTTTGAGTGAAATTAAACGTCCGTTTAATTTCATTCGAAATAAAACACTACAAATTGCTATCGAAAAATCAAGGTGAGTGTTTTATAACGCTCACAACGTACTAAAATATCTTGATGCTTGTTAAATTTAATATTGTGAAGTGATATGATTTTATTAGTCGTTGTTGATAAAATTTAACTGTCATCTAAATTGTCATCGAATTTAATGTTAGAAATTGAAATTGACAGTCAAATTAGAATTGAAATTTAATCGAAATTAAATTACCGAACATTTACAACTATGAAATTTCCGTGATTTTTATTGTCTGTTTGGATGATTGGTTGCGATGGATGCTATGGATTGATGTTTGAATGTTTGGATGTTTATTTGTTGTATATATCCTGTCATCACCCTGTGCATTATTTACAGTTGTAAATTAAATCATTTTGAATAAATTTAGAAATGGGTTGAAATGATATATACCTATGACACTATGATTCGAATTGAAGTGATATATATCTATTCCTGAAATTTAATTGAAATAACCGATCACTTGGCCATAGGATAGAAAATTATATATGGACACCGGATTGGTTAAATTAAATAATTTTTAAAATCTTAAATTTGAAATTACTTTAAATGGTTTGATTTAAAGGAATTTAAAAATCAATTTTATAGAAATTGAATTTATCGCGAATTTGAGGTTGAGATGTTGAAATAATTTTTGTTAAACAAATTGGTTAATAATTGAAGTTAAGACTTTGAAATTAAAATTGTGATATGATTGAATTTTCGTAAATTGATTTGAATTTAAAGGATTCAATTCTTATTCGGATTTTTGAATATTATTAAGTAAAAGTGTGATAAAGACAACATTTTGAAATTTGAGCTTGACATTGAATTTTATTGAAGGTTTGGATTGTGAAACTGAATATTAAGGAATAATTGGGTTTTAAGTGTTTGAATTAGTATTTTGAGAAAAAATCAACCTCGAAATCATTATAAATTGGAATTGAAATTTAATTAATTGGATTCGAAAAATGGAATTAAATTAATCTGAAATCGAAATTGATTTGAACTGAAAATTGAGATTTGAACCGACTGAATGGAATTCGAATTTGATTCAGATTGGTAAGTTGGAAATTTAAAATGATTGACTTTGAAGCTATTTCAAATTGGGTTTTCTTAAGTTATTCTGCTATATAAACTATTTTAAATACTTAAACTATTTTATACTAAACTATTTTAACCTATATTCATTATATTAAGTTATTTTAACTTATTTAAAACATATTAACTTATTTTAATCTATTTTAAATCTACTTAATTTAATTTAATTTATTTTAAAATAATTAACCTATTTAATTTATTTTTAATTACTTTAATCTATTTTAAATCTACTTAATTTAATTTAATTTATTTTAAAATAATTAACCTATTTAATTTATTTTTAATTATATTTAATCTATTTTTAAAGCTATTTAACCTATTTAATTATATTAAATCTATTGTTAAACCTATTTAACTATATTAAATCAATTTAAAACTATTTTGAAATCTATCTTTAATATTTAGAGTATTTTAACTATTTTCAATTATTTAAGCTACATTAAACTATTCAAAACTATTTTCCAAAATTTCCAACTAGTCAATAAGGTGAAATGTTATATTTAAATCTTGGATTTAAATACGAATTGGGCTAAATGAGGTTACAACCTAAATTGGAATTTGAAACGATTTTTGAAATTGAAATGAGATATTGAGGCGAAAATGATTTTCGAAATGGAATTGTATATTTTGAGTAGATACGATGATTTTGAAATGGATTTGATTTTGAAGCGAACTTGATATTTTGATATCAATTATGAATTGATTTTGGAAATGTAAAAGAACCATCCGGTGTGTAATAAGCGTTTGGTTGTTAAAGAGACCGGGATCGGATATGGGCATACTCTCTGTCGATACCGAAAACCACTTTAACAACTATGTACGTGGTGGAGATTCCAGAAATGAAGTAGGATGGTTTGGCGACGATTCTATATGGTATGACGTGACCCTGACTCCCGTGAGTCAGCTTAGATGTGACTAAAATCAGGAGCTATACCGGGCCAATGTGAGGTCATTCCTCTTATCGGGCATATTTCTTCGATACCATTATATTGCTTTTGTGATTCGATTTGGTGGCCACCCCTCGATTGTTGGGAGTGTGTCCGAGGTGGGCGGTAGTAGCTGCTATGCGTCACCACCAGTCCGGGAGTGCAATTGGTATATCTACCCTGGCATTTCCTCGTGTGCCATGTTCACATGCCCTAGCGTGCCTTCTACGAGTTTTGTTTTGTACCATACCTATGGGTGCCCTCTGCGTAAACCTTTCGGAGGAGCGTACGGTACTGTATAGACTATGGGAATATATAAAATGTGTTAAGGGGGATATGGGTAACGCCTTAACGCTATTTTAATACTTTTACTTTACTGTAGACATATTATAATAGCGTATTGTACTACATAGTAGATAGTTTAACGGATCCTTAAGAGATGGAAAATCCCGTAACATCTCTTGAGTTATTGCACGCACGTCGACACTGGATAAGAGATGTCAAACCCCGTAAACATCTCTGACGCCGTTACACTCATATTTATTTACGATTGATTTAACTTACATAAGGATATTTTAGTCCTGACTCGAGTGTTTTGTCTTTTCATTTCGCTCGGGTCAGTCCTGAGTTTTCAGCTTATTGAAGATTTATTCTGGAGGACGAAGACGAAGATTTGGTATACTATTACTATTATTACCCTTGCATCATGCTGTCTGCTGCATTATTTATTTGTTCTCTTGTATATGTATAACTCTGATAAATGTTGTATAAATGATAATCAAAAGTATATTAAACAGCTTCATGAACTGTTTATTTGATTATTATATTTTTCTTTCCGCTGCGAGATTCTGTGATTGTTTCTTGTTCCTTTTCTCCTCTTTTCTTATTTACCCCATTAACAATCCTCCCTTTTGAATGGTTTGGAATCGGCATGTGTGCTTACTTGTCGATTTAAATTGTCCAAAAAGGTGGGTCGTTACATCAACTCTATTCCAATTTGTATCCCGCATCTGAGTTATCTGCAAAATAAACACTAACGTAGTAAAATTGAAAAAGAAATATTTTAAAGTGTAAAATAATGTGTATTTTAAAATGTTATTTGCCTAAGTTATTTGGGTTGTTCGTCATCATTTATTTTGAATTCATCTACACGAACAACTTGTGACATGCACAGTGTATCACCGTACATGCCACAAGGCCGTGCACACCAATGTACACTTGATAAAATTGCAGGGACAGTTGAGCACATGGTCAAACCCGAGCCGAGGCTGGATTCAACTCAAGTGCATATGAGTCTCGACCAAATCAACATAACCATACTCAAGTTCAATGGTTTAACAAACATGAAAACATTACAACCGGGAAATTTAACTCGAATTAACTCAAGTTCAGACACAATGCAACAAGATAGCATCTCGAGTTTCAAAATGCCAAGGCAACCCGGTCCAAATGCAACAAGTTCAATGTCAGAAACAAACCAGTTCAAGTTCATGACGACGGCATAAAGTAAAAGGCTCAACCAAACTGAACATATATATACATGTGTAGTGAAAACCAGAGATTCAGGCATGTGCACCAGAAATGGAAATAAAGCAATGCAAAACTTTCAGATGAACACACATGAAAGGTTAACAAAGACATGGTCAGAGCTATCACCAGACATGTGTAGGCACAAGTCAAGGCAGGAAGCAAATACACACAAACCAGATCACAATAAGATAGCAGCTCAACTGAATACAAGTGCAGACTGCACAGTCAAGTTCAAATGCAAGCACATGGAATCAAGTGCAGACCACATGAACATAGTAGCATGAATTCAATGACAACATGCAAGTGGAACACAAAGACCACATAAACATATATACATATATGCACATATATGTATACACATATATGAGTTCAAAGGCAACAACCATATGCAAGCAATCAAGCTGCATCAGAGGCATGCACAAGACAACTTACAACACAATGCAACATGAAGTATGAATGCAAGTATCCAGATGAAAAGAAACATATACGACATGACAAGAGAATCACCAGGTTAAATAGAGGGAAAGAAAAATCACAAGCATACATATATACATGAGTAAACAACATATATACATATGTAGTGAATTATGGGATACAATGAAAGCAGTTCAATATGCAAGCAAGGCTACTACATGGTGCAGCAGACTCAAATATCAATGGCACCAGTGACGATACAAGTACAATGCAAAGCAACATAATCAAACAGAGAAACAGAGGATACAAGTACACTCAACAGACTTAAGTGAATATGCAATAGAGATGTGTGCATACATTGAAACCAGACTCAGTTCAACATAAAACAGACATGAACCGAAGACTAGAATTCAAGAGGAACAAAGTCAGATCGAACTAACAGTTTACATGGAGCCTTAACAAAATATACACATAAAATCAAGTATGCAATGACAAGATACAGTGAAGCAGTAAACAACAAATGCAGTGACAACATGAGATAAAACAGAAACAGTTCGATATTTCAATGAAGGCAACTAGCAGGTAAAACACAGATGAACAAAGTCAATGTCGCAGGGAATTCAAACTGAACATATCAAGTTTAAATGCCAAAGCCAAAGTAAAATTGAATAAGTCGAAGTTAAGTTCTCATCTCTAAATATTATCACAATTTCAAAGTGGCCGAAGTCAAACCAGAAATTCACGGAGCAAGTTCAAATTCATGAAGCTGTGGTGACCAAGCAAGCATAATAGAAAATATACGAATTGAACTAGTCAGGATTAATCACCATCATTAAATCGAAAATCAGTGGTCAAGCATATCATGTGAAGAATTCAAACCGAAAATATACGAATCGAACATTTAGGGATTTTTCCCTATTTAAACCATTAACATCATCGGAAATAAAATTATTTGAGTTCAAGCAAAACAGAGAGCAATAAATCATTAAAGTCGAATCAAAGTTAGGATAACCAATAATAAATAAAAGGCATTCACGTACTAATTCACGCATCGTTCGAACTCGACAATTTGAAGCAGCCGAAGCTAAGAAAAGAACAAAGATCGAAGAAGCATCAAACTGAATTGAGGTTTGACAGTAAGATCGATCAATGACCATGCGGCGGCTTCAAAGAAAAACAAAGCCCTAATTTATTTTGGAAGAGGAACGAACATTCTCAAGCAAAGGAAACAAGCAGACATTAATTTACGAAGTAAAGGATACGGGCCGAAATAAAGAAAAGGGAGAAATTTTATATTGGGCCGGTTCTTTTATAATTTTTATTTAGGCTTAAATTTTATATAGGGCTTTGTAATTTGTTTTTAGTTTGTATTTTTCTTTTAAACTTTTATTAAGTTCCAGTCGTGTGACTAGGGGATGAACTACGGTGGTGTAGTTCGAGAATTCACAACTCAGTGGCTAAGTTGTGGCAAGGTTTTGAGCATAGAGTTAGGTTAGATAATAGCGGGTGTCGCAAGTTTATGTGTGTAAGCGTCTGACTACTTAATTTCTAGTAGAAACCTTGGGGGCAACATGTAGGTAGGGTTTTGCCGAAGCTGGGTAAATCCGTGTTGTTCTATTTCTGCTTTTATTATTGTGCTATTATCTGTGCTGCAATTATTTTATATATTTCCACATTAAATTTTGATAATTATTAGTATTACCCTATTCACCCCCCCTCTAGGGTGAAATCGATCCTACACACACAACTGCCCTCATGAACATCCATGAGAATCTTCCTAGCTTCATCCTTGGTTACACACCGAAGCAGGTGGTGGAGATCCTCTCCTATATAGCACTCCATCTTATACTATAAACCATGGTGCTTTCCAAGGAAGTTTCCTCTACTCATCCCTATCTCTTAGGAGATTTCCTTTGAGCAAATAGTCCCTAATGGGAGTCATCCATAATTCCACTTCCTCCGCAGTCTGCATAATCTAGTCTGCAAACTAGTACTTGTCTTCGAGAACTGGCAGTTTGATTGCTCGATTTTTAGCATTTCTTTTCCAACATCGCTTATCTTCGGGCAACAATAGAGTTCTTGAAGTTTAGGGTTGGAAATTCAGTCATGAACCATCTTTTGTGTTTATGGATTAACATACGAATAGTTAAGTCCTAGGGTTCATTCTTGGCCCTATTCATCCTCAGGCTATGGCTGATATCTCCAGGTTAGATTAAAATGATTTGATTGGCTCGAAAGTGAATACTTCTTCGTGACCTTGTCAATCTCCAAGGAACATCAGATTCCTAAATATTTTATGATTATGTCATCCCGATGTTTCTTATATTCAGGTTATGCTAGGCTCTAAATGTTATAAGACGCTACCTTCCTTATGTTGCTAATCTTATGGGAGCGCCAGATTCCGGAATATTGGGCTAAAGGTTCAATTGAGCTTAATTTTTTGCCTTTAAAAGCCAGTGTATCGATGGTTCCATTCTAGGGTTTCTTTTTTAGCATCTCCATTCTTCGAGCAATGGCACATTCCTGGAAGTTGGGACTAAATGATTTTATCTATCCTTAAGTAGGTTATCAATACTTCTAGCCATCATCAGATTTCGGGCAACGGTAAATTCCTAAAGGCCGAAGCCGAGTTATCTTATCGATTCCTGGTTGGTTTTGAGAACCTTCTCGCTGTCGCCAATCTTCAGGCAACAATGAATTCTAGAAGGTAGATTTTGTTATTAAGTCTCCTCGTCACCATCTATCTTCGGACAGCGACGTATTCTTAAGGGCAAGGCTCTTCTTTCCTCTGTTATCGCTTATCTTCAAGCGATAGTGTGCTCCTGCCAGTCTCCGGGCAGCAATGACTTTTTGGAAGTCGTCTTCTCTTTCTGACACTATAGGGGCAACGCTAATTGTTAAAAAGTAAAAGATCGATGTGACCGTCGTTCCATTAGTTTGGACCTTCTCGACGTTGTCGGAGCAATTTCGATTCTTAAAAGGCAGGGGTCAATCTAACCGTCGACCCGTCGGATTTGGGCCTTCCCGACGTTGCCGGAGCAACGTCGATTCTTAGAAGGCAAGGGGTCAATGTTACCTGTCAACCCAGCGGTTAAGTCCTTCTCAACATTGCCATTCTTTGGGCAACGCTGATTTTCATAAGGTAAAGTGTTGATGTGACCGTCGACCTGGCGGTTAAGACCTTCTCGACGTTGCCAGTCTTTGGGCAACGTTGATTTTCATAAGGTAAGGGGTTGATTTAATTGTTGACACAGTGGTTAAGACCTTCTCGACGCTGCCAATCTTTGGGCAACACTGATTTTTGAAAGGCGAGGGGTCGATGTGACCGTTGACTTGACGATTAAGACCTTCTCGATGTTGCCAGTTTTTAGGAAACGTCGGTTCTTATAAGGTTGGGGATTGACATGACCAGTTGATCCGATGGTTTAGACATTCCCGACGTTACCAATTGGGACAACATCGATTCTTAGAAGATTGTGGATCAATACAACTTATCAATCTGGTGGTTTAAACCTTCCCAACATTGCCAATCTTGAGACAACACCAGTTTTTAGAATGTTGGGGATCGATACAACCCATCAATCCGACGATTAGTGAGTCTACACTTCCCGTCCATCATTCGAAGGCATAGAAGCATTTTCTCGGCTGTGATGCAGGTTGCACGACACATGAGTTTTGCTTGCAAGAACATAGTTCCATTGGTTCAAGAAGCAGATTTTATTAATGAGTATAAGAAATGGATGGCCAGTCCTGCCTATTTATAATGCCCCCAGTGTCCTTGGGAGGCTTATTTGTGAAAGAAAATTAGATAAGTATGAATGAAATAGTATTATTTTAGGTTGCTGCTTCATTCCTGGGTGACCGACTAGCTTGAAGGTTATTCGATGACCAGCCTTTCATCAACTCGCTTGGGCCACTCTCTGCCGGGTCCAGGCAATTTTCCTCAAGCAAGTACACCCAAGGGTCTTGCAGTTTCTCCACTTTTCAATGGTTCCCTAACATACCGCTGTACCTTGTCTTTCCTTATTGGCTCCACGATCAAATTTTCCAGATGTCGACATTCACTAGTGTTGTGCCTATGGGTTTCATGAAAGCGATAGCACTTCCCAAAAGGTTTATCTTATTATGTTGCATCCCTCCTTGGCGGCTTCTTATATTGCTTAGTTCCTTGAGTGCCAAGATATATATTCTTCGGTGTGTCATTTAGGGTCGTGTAATCTTCTAATCCGAAGTTCTTTGGACGTTTCGCATTCGTGTTACACCTATCACCAGAGTTTCCATCATTTACTAGGATGTTGCTATGAATTACTTCCTTCAATTGTTCATCACCAACCTTCTTTTAGCTAATCCTACTTATTCCAACCACAGGAACTGATTCACCTTTCAGTGAAATTCTTCCATGGTAGTGTGTTGCTTCATCTTTAACAATCTAGGAAAATCCATATCCAGGAAAATGCCCCGGACCAAGGACATAAATACAAGATCCTCCTTCGAATTGCTAACTTTCATAATAGAAAAGTAGAATCGGTTTAAGAAAGCTTTCAAAGACTCCTTAGGTCCTTGAGACAAGCTAGATAGGGACACCACGTCCTTTGGTTGGGCAAAATGGATCCTGAACTGCTCTTCAAACTTCTTAGATAATTCGTCAAAAGCAATAAAAGACTTTGGTATGAGCCTAGTAAACCACGTGGAAGCGACTCATTCCAAGATGATAGGGAAACGTTTTTAGCGAACAACATCTGTAGCTCATGCTCCATCCATATGCCATTTCTACTTGAATAGGTGCTATCTAGGATCCATGGTTCCGTTGTAGGATGGCATGGTTGGCATAGTGAACTTCCTAGGGTATTCCTCTCTCAAGATATTTTCAATAAACGGAGTTCGGCTTGGTGCGGAACCCCAGTCTTCATTCTTCCTACCCCTGCTCTCTTCCACCGACCGCTTAACCTTGTTAGCAATGTACTCTTCGCTGGCACGTTAATTCAAAGGTCGACTATCAGGGGTTAAAATGTGTATTTGACTCTACAAATGATCTTGTCGGTTGGTGCTTAAGTCCTCCATTCTCTAGAGAACCACTCCTACAGAGTTCCGTTGGCGCCCTATTGGTCTTACTGTGGCAGCTTGAATTCCATCTCTAGCGTTTAGTCAATTAATCCAAATATCCAACTCAACATCACCCTCATCAAGATGCAAATAGAACTCTTCATCGGAAACAAACAAGTCCTCCAATTCTTGAGCTTCACTCCCTTCTCGATTCCTCTCGGTACCGAGAGAAGTCCTCTCTGTACCAACTGGTGTTCTTACAGGTCAAGCTCTCTTACTTCCTTCTACCAAGATTTCTGCAACTCCAATAACTCTCATCCTTTGCTTTTGTTTTCCTTCCCTTCTGTCTAGGCCATAAACAACGAAATTCTCCATTCTTCCATGGGGGGAAGTTTCTCTTCTATTCCTCCTAGTAGTTCAGGGTTTCAGGTTGCGTCCATCATTTCCATGAGAGTTTTTTTGCTATCCGCCATCTTCTAGTTGAATTCATGCATCATCTTATCGAACTCTCCTTTGGTTACTACTTTGTGCTAAGAAGAGGATCCCAAAATTGCATGTTGTTTATTTACTTTTGTTTGGTGAGCATTCCCTTTATCACCACCATCCACATCTTCTGAGGACCTATTGGATCTCCTTGGTGCCATGACTATTTGTTAGCAATTCTTCAAGTTTTTCAAGTAGGTTTTTCGGATCTAACTTCTGCATCTTTCCAACCAAAAGTAGAGAGCTAGATCTAAGCTTGAATTCAGTTTCTCAGTGAAAGCACCAAAATGTTGATGCTAAAAATGGATCAACACCTAAGGATATGTGTAGGGAACCTGTGAGACCTAGATTTAGCAAACAATAGTTAAAATAAAAGAAAATAAAATAAGGACACACAGGATTTTTATAGTGGTTCGGCAATCTCTGACCTATGTCTAATTTATAGTTTTATTGATTATGGATCTGAGAGAGTTTGTATGAGACTATAAGCCACGAGTAAAAGAAGTTGACAAGTTACTAGATCTAGAACTATCAAGAGTAGTTCCCTTGGTAACTATTGTGAGGGAGGAAGATGGTGAAGAGCAGCAGAGTCTCAGATCCAGAGTGAAGGGAAATATCCTTCTTTAGTTGTAGTTAGGCTAGTATTGTAGAGAAATAGAGGTACATGGTCAGGAGCCTACTTGCACTGAAGTCCAGAAGATAGCCCGATGTTATATAATGAGCACGGAGGCCCATGAAGAAAATAACTAGGCAGCGACCTAAATGACTTGACATCAATCTATTTTTCTTGGTGTAAATCAAATTATTTCACTTTTTTGCTCTTTTACCTTCTATTCGATGTGTTCCAAGCTCTTTTCCATCAACTTTGAGTTGATTCTAGCAATCTTCCCGATAACACTTATATTATCCTGCTATCTTCTCATCATTTGTGGAATTGCTTATCCAAACTCTGGAGAACCACTTGACTACGAGTGGTTGGAGTAGTACATGAAATATACAGAGTTTGGGAGGAAGAAAAGTGAGAAAAAACAACTCTTCACCGACCCAAATGACTCTTCGCTGAGTTATCTCCTTAACTCCAAACTTTAGGAAAATCACTTGTCCACGAGTGGTTACAGTTGTATATGTGATATATGGAGTTTGGGAGGAGGAATGAGGTGAGAAAACAACTCTTTACCAACTCTTCACTGACCCAAATGACTCTTTATTGAGTTATCTCCTTTGCTCAAAATTCTAGGAAAACAACTTATCCATGAGTGGTTGGAGTAGTATATGAGATATATGGAGTTTGGAAGGAGGAACGAGGTGAGAAAACAACTCTTTATCAAGTAAAATGATTATGTACCGAGTAATTTACTTACTCCCAATTCCTCTGAATTTTCTCCTAGTTGCCTCTCTATTCCTTCTAAGCGTACATTTAAGTTTTCAAGTCGTTTCATTTCCGACTTGATGTTCTAACTTCCGTTGACTTCTATTTGGCTTGACGTCGATCTATTTGGCTTGACGCAAATATGTTTGGCTTGGTTGAAATCCCGGTTAACAATATAATTAAGATGAAGAGAGTGAACGGTCACATCTACTTAATGAACAAACATCAAAAATTGAATTATTTAAAATATTTGTAAATTCTAAATAAGAACGAGAAATACGATTTCTATTCTAAATGTTTTTTTCTTATAGAAAATTATTCTTTATAAGATCCACTTTCGAGTTCGAGATATTTTATCTAAAACTCTCAACTATAAATTAGTTACAGTGAAATAAATAAATATCCCATAATAAGTGATTAAATGAAGCTTCGTATTACAAACATTTTTTATTGTAACAACGTTAATAGTGGAAGCATACCATATGACTTGCAAGCGGATGCATCAAGTATTGAATGATTACTTTTGTGAACGCCGATATTATTTATGAAATAATAAATAATATTGGTTTTGACTGAAAATAGATGCAGTTTTGTTTTAATATGAATATTATGGATATTCATTATGAATAAATCTATTTTTTGTTTTTCGATGATGGTATTTGTTTTCATAACAATAATAATTTGTTAGCTATAGAACTATAGAAGCATCTAAAACATTTTACAACTATTTTTGAAATTAAGGACTAAGCCATATCTTTGAGAAATAATTTATTACTCATGTGATTATGAATCGTATGGTACTTGTTAATTGTATCTCAAATAATTAAGGGAAAAAACTCATTCGGTGGGAGCTACAAAAGAGTTATCGAACTCTTTGGATTAATAAATATTGATGTATGTGATCCAAGGTCTAATGATAACAAAAGCGGATCCATATAGTTTATTAAATTCACTGATGAATTTTCTCAGATATGAACATGTGTAATTGATACACAAATTAGATAGCTATAATGAATTCATAGAATATAAAACGGAAGGAGAGAATAATAACATGTAAAAGATTTAAAATAATTCGATTTTCTCGAATATGTAAGTACCTTGGAAAAGAATTCCAATAGTACCAAAAAAGGAATATGATTCACTCTCAAACTCACTCCTCCGTATGCTACATATTGATGCATCAATAAGGAGTAGTTAGACTCTATACAACAAAATTTGATTAATAATGAGTGAAGTTGAGTTATTTCTTTTTATAAGGATATGTACTTAAGAGTAAGCACACATGTTAAATTAGATTTTACCTAAAGCTGATATTATGATTCCATATAAGATATGAATTGAAAAGGAACCCCATCTTAAATATTTTAAAGTGTGTAGTTGTCTAATCTATGTTATGAACGCAGGTTTTGTGAATTAAAACTAGATCTATTATATGCAAGTCTATATGCATTTCATAAATTGTTTTGAATGCATATTCCACTACACCGAGGTACAAATTCATTGTTTCAAGAAATACCACCTTCCTTCCAAAGGAATTTATTTATAGAGAAATTAGTGGTAGTGCAATAGATTTGGATATGATCCAAGATACTGACATGAAAAACCAATTACACGGATGATAACAAATTTAACCAAGCCCAAAAGAACACACCGCATTAGAATATCTTATAAAATTTCTTGCACATTAAAGAGAAACTATTAGTTTCTTATCAATATAGAGAAAATGATTTGTTAGCAATAACAATATCCTTAGTTGTCGATAGTCATGGAGAGTATAGACTCTACTACATGGCGTGATGCTTTAAATCCAAAATGGATTCCAACTGCATTAACAAAATTTGATTTTGGTAAATGTACCTAAAGGGATTTAGTCCATTGGTTGCAAGTGAGTTTTTGAGAAGAAGTTCAATGCTGTCGGAAATGTAAAAGACAGGGTTGATAGGAAATTACCCCGTAAATTTCAAATGTTGAAATTAGCCAATCAGTTTCGCTGGTACACGTACTTAAGAACATTCGAATCACACACGTAACTATTGCATTGTATAACTATGATTTTTGGCACATTAATGTTGAAACGGTAAATAATGATTTAGAAGAGACTGATTGCACTCAATTGCCAAAATGTCTCGAAGTCGGTAAGCATGATAACAAAGCTTGTGGACTTTTAAGATATGATTTAAAATGAAGCATCTACAGGTTGAGGAAGTATTCGAAATTCATATTCACCCTTGATTAAGGAGCTTTATGTTGGAAATGTTCAAAATGAGAGGTTATGGTAGATTCAATTATAAAAGCTAAGTAAATCGCCTAGGATAGCACCACAATAAAACAGTGTATGTGCGCTAGTTTATAAGAAAGCTAGGGTGGTTTCCACCATTGAGAATCCAATAATATATTATTATAGCAATAATGAAATATAGATTATAATGGGAACCGATAGTCATGATATGATCTCCATGAATAACACATGATAAAAAAAGTTTATCAACAACGGAGAAGTATAATTGAAAAGTAGATACAAAATAATAATATTGCAGATCCATTCACTAAGGTCCTTTCTAAGTCTAATTTATGTAGATTGGTGAAAGGTATGCACATATGGAATCCATAATTGGCCTCAAGTGCAAGTAGGAGATTGATAGAGTTAAGGCTATGCCCTAGGGGTAATTATTTGATTTTATTATATAACTTAATGCCTATAAATAATCTTGCTCAATATGAAGTATGCTTCTAGTTTTAGTTTTCTATTATATATGTATTTTTGGATATAAATAATGCTTTATATACATTAAATATGTATAAGTAGAAAATTCTTAGGAAAAGTATTTTATCAATTGCAGTTGCGAACGTGCTCATGACATTGAGTTTTGAATCTTTATTTAAATGCTTATTCCTTAAATGATTATAGTCAAGGTGTATCGAGAAAAGGATATCTACATCCATTAAGAGAAGTGTACGTACCATTCTCCATATGATAAACGGTGAACCGTTAGAGATCGAAGTAGTTATGTAATTGTGGCGGTTTGAAACAATCATAGAATAACTCAACGAGAGTATTATATAGGTTGACACAAATAATTCAAAATAGAAGATCTCATGTAATGACGTGCGGTAGTATTCAGACTTGAGAGTACTTTGGATCTTAATTAACTAAGCTATACTTTTATAATGGTTAATCACATGATATAGTGATCATGTTACAACCATTGTAAGGTATATGTTAAACTACTTGAAGTGGAACACTACTTAAGATAAAATCTATCACCTTCATTTTAGAAGGTTAGTGTCATCGTAATGGGTAGTCAACTTAAAGTTAAAATCTCAGCGAGAGTAAATTGGTTAACCTACAAATGTTATCGGATTGGACAAAGGACATTAAAGTGGTCTACGTAATTAATTACAGATATTATTAGAGTTTTTGACCGTTTATCAAACTCTAGATATCGTAGTGATATGATGATGATGATGAAAAGAAAACGTGCATAAAATATTGTTACAAGGTGCAGCTTAATAAAGATTAGAAATTGGAATTCATCCGAATGATCTATAAACAATCGAACTTGTGTCTGATATTGTACTTCAGCAAACTCTACAGACACTTTAATATTTATGTTGTTTAAATATTATTTGAGGACTGATTTAGCACTAGGGAGTCAACATAGCCGTGTTGCTTTCCAATTTCTATGTTTAAGCAATTTAAAATCAATTTATAGATGTCATAAATTAATAAAAAAAACTAATAAAAAAATTGTATTAAATTTTTGTGGCTTTTAAATGTTTATTTATGGTTATAAATTAATTAAAAGTGTTATAAAATTGTTATGTGTTAATTTAACTATATATATGGGCTGAATAAAAACATTTAATTGATTAATATATGATATTAATTAGGCCCGAAATAACGAGTTTAATGCCTATAATGGGGGATGACAAACATGGAGTAGAAATGGGAAATTTTTATTGCCGCATATGCTCTAAACGATATTTGGTAAATTATATATCAAATATTGGGTGATTGGAGAGAAAGATGGAAAGCGATATTTATTCCTTGGCCTAAGAGGGGATATAAATATATCTCCTTCTCTTATTCTGAAGCACACAAGAAACAAAACCCTAATCTTCGTTGTTACAAATTGCTGATGCTTTGAACACAGACTTGCAACCTTTAGTCAAGGAAAGAGAACTTGGGGTTTAGATAGGAGACTACTAACAACCATTGTGTCGGCAACAGGTAGGACCAAATCAAGAGGCACACATTCACTTTTAAATAAATATTTATACATGAATATTTATATGTTTGCTCATTTTTATTATTTTGGCCATAAAAAATACTTTTCAAATTTAAAATTAATATATGTGTGTGTGCATATACATACATACATACATACATACATATATATATGTATATGTATATATATCAGAATTAAAATAAAGTATATTCATTTATATTGTGCACAAAAAACATTTTTCCAATGGCCTTATACACACACACATACATACACACACTTAAATTTGTGCTTTGTTTCTAATACAGAAAAGCTTTTATACACACATACATACATGCACATACATACATACATATACATACATATACATATACATATACATACACACACACACAGATATATATATATATATATATATTTGAATCAGTCAAACTTGGTTAAAATTTCAAATATAAGTATGTATCTCAAAAAATACCTTTCTAACTTAAAATAAATACACACATACATACATACATACATACATACATACATACATATATATATATACACACACACATAGATATATATATATACTTGTATGTATGTATATATCTGTGCGTGCACGCATGCACATCAACAATTACATGAAATATATGTATATACATAATTTAATTCTTAAACGTGTGTGTGTGTATATTAAAACTGATTTTCGTTAGTTGTTTCCCTTATATTATTTCCCTTAAATTATTTCCCTCGTTTTCCCCTAATATAACTTGATTTAAATTATTTTCGTTATCTAAACTATTCCTCTTGAATCGTTTCCCTCACATAACTCAATTCTAATTGTTCCCTTATATTGTGGCTGAAAAAGAAAATAAATCATATATATATATATTTAATGTTCGAAATACATTTTGTGTATGTATGTATATGTATACAAATATATAAGTATGTTAAAATATGACCATAATTATCGTCCCTTGACATTATACCATACATATGTATGTGAATATATGACCATATCATTTATTAATATCATACCTTATATAGTAACCACAGATCCCAATAGCTATTTATATACAAATGATATATATTTATCTATGTATACCCTTGGCTGGTCTACTTTATTTGTTATAGTTGTAGTGTTTACATTGTGAATACAAAAATATTATAAATAAAATACAAAATTAAAATAAATTAAAACAATATAATAAAATGTATATTATTTTAATAAAGACAAATCATTATATACAAACATAATAGTTTTAATGTAAATTGATTAAATTAAAATTAACATCCTAAACTCCTTTATTAATAATCAATAAATATGATTTAGTGCAAATATATTGTTCATGTAACAAAATGTTTTTTGCTTGGTTATATGGACAATATTAAAGGGCATCGTATTTGAAACGTTAAGATGAAGAAAATTATCCACTCAAGGCATGTTACCTTTTATGAGTCAGCTATATTTAAGCCTTTACAAAACTTATTGATAGTCCAGGCTTACATGGAGAGAAACCTAAGAAGATGGAGATTGTTCCTACTTTTCTGCCTAGGAGTAGAGTTGTTACGATTAATGATATGGAAAATGCTATTGAGAAGACATCAGATGATATTCCATATGGCTCTTCTACTAGTGATATTGATGTTGATGACACTAGAGAGGATTTGATTCAAGGTGGAGCTTA
Source organism: Allium fistulosum (assembly GCA_030737815.1). Classification (NCBI taxonomy): domain Eukaryota; kingdom Viridiplantae; phylum Streptophyta; class Magnoliopsida; order Asparagales; family Amaryllidaceae; genus Allium; species Allium fistulosum. The sequence continues at coordinate 280,399,029 of CM060904.1, read as the reverse complement.
CGGTGATTTAGGGAATGTTGGAGCCATTCGACCTAGTCGACGTTTTAGGAAGGCACCAAAGAGATATGGAGAGTGGCACCAGGCAAACCTTAGCCTCGGTGATCTAGTCGACTATACATTACCTGTGGTCTGGAATGAACCTTTAGACTTTGATAATGCTTTGAACTCAAGTGATGGTTCAAAGTGGATTTTGGCTACGGAAGAGGAGATGCGATCATTGTAGAAGAACAAGACTTGGGAATTGGTTCCACTACCTTAGGGAAACTAATCTATATGATGAAAGTGGGTATTCAAGGTGAAGGACGATAGAAGATACAAGGCTAAATTAGTAGCAAAAGGGTTTTCATAGAGAAAAGAGAAAGAGTGTGATTAAATTTTGCCCATGTAGGCAACACTCCTCTATCCGGATTTTATTGACTTTTGTTGCTATTCAGCACATGGAGTAGAGCAATTTGGATGTGTAGATAGCTTTCTACGTAGAGACTTGGAAGATACCATTTGTATAAAGCAACCAATAGGTTTGCTATAGACACTACAAGAAAAATGGTTTTTTGCAGCTCCATGTAACAGCATTTAATTCAAAAAGCTGCGATTGTTCAAATTTACTTTCATATATAATTAAATATAAAAAAGAAAACGCTGCGTAACCACGTATGTTTTAGCGGGGAGATGACTCTTTTCACGGCCTCATTTTTATTCTTTTCGCTTCCAACCAAATAACACTTCATCTCAAATCCGCTCCAACCCTTCATCCCAAATCCGCTCCATCTCTACAAATATCAAATCCGCTCCATCTCTGCAAATCTCAAATCCGCTCGGCCTTGACATCGCTGGCTTGATTTTCGATTCTTTAGGTATGCCTTTTTCTGCTTTTACTTTTGGATTTTTTCGGTTGAACGCAAGTTCTTTGTCTAGATCTAAGTATAATCATAAATTTCATCTACTTAGACTTCGAAATTTTTTCAAGGCTCATCGAATTAGTCATTTTTGCTCCGGAACATTTGGTAAATATTGGCCCTCTTAGAAATATCGTGTTGAATATGGATTTACCTGCTGAATTGACCTTCAGCTACTAAATTTTTCACGCATGGTTCATTGATTTGGCCGCTAACTTGTGGAAACTATGGATATTACCCAACTATTTGCAGATTGATTAATTAAGTTACAAATTGATCTATTGACCAAAAAAGAAATAAAGATGAAAGACACTTGCTTTTCTATTTACTTAGTTTGCATTGTAGACGAGAGATTTAAACATTTTTTGTTGTTTGTATCGCCTGGTGTATGTTCTTTAATTACATGTATAATTCTTCTTAAAGGTCCAAGCAAAACTTAGTTATATGCAAGTGTTATTTAATTATATGTTCATTATTCCACAAGCATGTCTTTTCAGTAGCTACTTATATCCTAGTTACAGCAAACTCAATCGAGAAAACCAGTTGCCTTATTTTTAAGCTAAATATGTATAATTCTTAAAGAATCGTAAACTTTTATTTTAAGCTAGAACTTCCCCTTGAGGTATTTGATTATATGTTCTGTGTTGTAGTTTGAAGATGCATTAATATTTTGCATCATTCCTCCAATTTGCGTTCGAATCAGTCACGTGAAATGATATCCCCTAATCTAGGATTTAGTTTAGGGGTTAATATTAATTCGCTTATCATTACTTCCTGATAAAAATAGGTAAGTTCACCTTACGTTTTATTAATGTATGAGAGAGTAGCAAAATGGTTAGGAAATTAGTAAATAGTGATGGCATTGTCAGTTCAGGTATCAACTTTAAGATATAAAATACACCTTTAGTTCACCAAAAAAATCATTAAGAAAGAAATGGTTCCTTAAGCATATGAAATTATATTTTACCTTCTACGAAGCAAGAAGGATTCTTGGGACCAGTTCCTAATTAAAGTCATCACCAAAAATAATTCTACGAATTTTAGCAAGGTGTGTTACATAAACATCACAATATGATACCAATTTTGATTAAAACTAATGAAGAATAACAATATTTTAGCAATACATACCAAGATATTCACTAACTCTGCTACTGATATATGATTGAAAATGGCGACCTTCCAAAATTTATAAATCATCCATGAACTAAACCAAGAGTAAACAAATCATTTATTTGCTTACCAATTGATAGTGGTTAAGCCTACATGAATTGTTATACTCTTGTTCAGTTGTCTTCCATTCACTATACTTGTACATAATCAAATCACAGAAACTGTAAAGTTGATAGCAGCAGCATGAGGTTTTTGTATATGATTTATATTAAAAATAATGGCACAATGCACAACAATGTAACATTACTGTGAGAGGAAGAAATAGACTGTAAACAAAACAAACGGACATACTTGGTTTTGAGATTATACTATTTTATGTTCACAGAATAAAATAAACATTTGCTGGTTTTGAGATTTAGACTATGATATGAAATGTTAGTTCTCATTAAAAAAAGAAAAAAGTTGTGTTTTGTGCACCTTATGTGTTGTTCGCTTGCTGTAGTTTTGTATTGTGCATCCGGTTTAGTTTTGTATTAGTATTTATTTAAAAAAATCTGCTATTGTTCACTTGTGTGTTTCTGTTCACTGTTCAATGTTTGTTCTCTACTGTTTAGGACAGTTACAACCATTTACATTTTTGTTTCTTCGGTTTACATTTTGTGTCCATCTTTGTTCTTTCCAGTTTGTGTCAATCTTTGTTCTTTATTTTCTCAGTTATTCCTTTCTGTTTTTTGTTTTTCCCCCTCTCTTCCCTATGCATATATTTCACATTCCATATTTTTTTTAAAATCTGTGCATTTTCCTTTAAATTTCAAAATTCTATTTCCAAAATTTATTCTCTGTTTATAGACGTTCACCATTCACTACTGCTCTCAACTTCATTACCCCCATCAACTGCCATCATCCATCCTCTACAATAACAACATTCCATCTCATTGCTTTCAAACAACCACCCATATCACTCAACACCATCTCCTAATTCCTATATAGTACTCCTGCACCTTCACAAGTTCACCCACAAAACTTCAAACAACACATCTGATCCACCACCAACCATTCATCCCACTTGCACACAACCAACACAAACCGCAGCAAACAACTTCTGCAATCACTTTCCTCCAAATCCACCCAGCAAATACCAAACATACAACTCCCTCTTCATACACAAACAATGCAGTTCAACCACCTTATATCCACAACTACAAACTTCACCAAACTATTCTTCAACTTTCATGCAACCAATATTCAAAACTGCACAGAGTGGTGATTCAGGTTGCACTAACAAAGTGGTTGAAGAGAGGTTCAAGAGTGGTAGTTTGTGATGCTTGTTTTGTTGGTTGATGGTTTAAGAGACAGAGGAAGGTTGTTGATTGTGCAGGCGGTGCTTTCGGTTATGACTTTGTGGTTGTATGAGGTTCTGGGAGATGGAAGGTTGTTATGGATTGTTGGGTTGCTGACAGTTTGCAAGTTGGGTTTTTGGTGGTTAGTATTGTGGAACAGGTGAGAGGGTCTGTGTTAAGTAGACGGGAGTTATGAAGTTGCTTTTTATTTGTAGGTGATGGTTAGAAATGATGCACTATTGTAGTGGTGATGGTGGCACTATGCAGTGGAGTAAGAGGCTGGTTATTGGCTGGTGAGCTGTTGGTCGAATGATTTAGGGAGATGTTGACAGAGAGGTAGAAGTGGAACCGGAGGATGGTGAAATATGGCAATGGATTGTGAAAGGAGTTTTGGGGATTGGTTTGTGGACTGAATTTTTGATTGTTTTGGGTGGAAGTGGATGAAGTGTAGGGTCAGGGTGGGGTTTTAAATATGGTTGTGAACAAAAATGCAAATGCCAATAGGAGGGTGAATGAATGCATGTGAACAAAAATATAAATAGTCAATGCAATGAATTTTTTGTATATGATTATGACATTGTTGTATAAGTGGATAAAATTGTTGTTAATGGCGCAAGCTTAGTATAAGGAGAGGGGTAGTGCATAGACATTACTCCGGTGCTACAAAATAGCGCCGTTGTAATGGCAAATTTTTTGGAAACAGTTTGGACTTGACTTGTTGATTTGTTGTTTGACATTCTCTGTCTTCCTTGTTGTTTGTCATTTTGTTTGCATTCAATTACGATTATAGTTAGTTGTTATTTTGCTTGCATTCAATAACTGATTATTACTTTAAATTTTAGAAATTTACTTCCTCACATATTGGTTGATGATGGATAAAAATTGGGTACATCTGCACAGGTAACTATATTATACTAAATATATTTTGAGAGTCAAATCATATATTTTAACGTCAAAATTAATAGTTATTTCATTTTATTAATAGAACTAGTACTGAGTATGAGCAAGGAGCTTGGAAGTTTGTGCATGCTGCATTGAGAATTTCAAGAAATCCAGAAAAGATTTTATGTCCTTGCTTAGATTGTCGAAATCTTAGTCATCAGTATGGGAAGATTGTTGTTGAGCATTTGATTATAAGAGGAATGGATCCCCTATACAAGGATGGTAGGTGTTACAATCATGGCGAACAAATAACTATAAGCAAAGATATCGAGTCTAATGACACTTATGATTTACTCAAAGACATTCATTATGAAGATGAAGATTTCATCAATCATACATATTCCAACGATGATAAAGATGAAAATAGCACACAGAAACGAGAGGAGGATTTATTAAAAAACTTGGAGGATGCCGAAACCCCGTTGTATCCTGGTTGTACCGATCAAACAAAATTATCTTCCATTATTGCCTTATATAATCTAAAATGTGAGACTGGGTTATCCGATAATGGATTCGATAAACTTCTAAATGTGCAACAACTATTGTTGCCAAAGGATAACGTACTTCCTAGGAATATTTACGAGGTGAAACAATTTCTCAAAGTATTCGATATGGGTTTTGAGAAAATTCATGCTTGTCAGAATGATTGTTGTCTCTTTAGAAGAGAGTACAAAGATTTGGATAGTTGTCCAAAATGTGGGTTTTCGAGATGGAAGAGGAATGAACGTACAAATGAAATTATGCATGGTATTCCGGTTAAAGTTTTGAGGTATTTTCCAATCATTCCAAGATTCAGAAGAATGTTTAGATCTCAAAAAATAGCAGAAGATTTAAGATGGCATTTTAACAATAAAAGTAATGATGGAAAAATGCGTCATCATGTTGATTCTATAACATGGAATGTGGTAGATGAGAAATGGGAATCGTTTGCAGCAGATCCACGCAACCTAAGGCTTGGCCTTGCTACTGATGGTTTTAATCCATTTTTGACATTGAGTTCCAAATATAGTTGTTGGCCCGTGATGCTAGTGACATACAATCTCTCGCCACTGTTATGCATGAAAAAAGAAAATATCATGTTAACATTGTTGATTCCTGGTCCAAAGCAACCAGGAAATGATATAGATATATATTTGGCACCATTGGTAGAAGATCTGCAACACTTATGGATTAAGGGAGTTCAAACTTATGATGCATTTAGTAGATCGCTTTTTACTATGAGAGCAATTTTACTATGGACGATTAATGACTTTCCTGCCTATGGTAATCTAGCTGGATGTTGTGTGAAAGGTAAAAAAGGTTGTCCATTATGCGGTGTCAACACTCATCATCGATGGTTGAAGTATAGTCGGAAAAATGTCTACCTGGGTCATAGGAGATTCTTACCACCATCGGATTCGTTGAGAAAACAAAAATCCTGGTTTGATAACACTATAGAAAATGGTCGTAGACCTAGAATTTTAACCGGAAGAAACATCTCTATCATTTTGAAAACCTTTCCAAATAATTTTGGAAAAAAAATTAAAAATGGAGATAATAACAGCAAGAAAGGGAAGGGTAAAAAGAAGCCAAGTAAGAAGCAGTATAGTAAGAAAAGAAAAAATTCTACTTTCAAACAAGATGATGATCCTGCAAAAATAGAGCTATCAAGATGGAAAAAACGATCAATATTCTTTGATTTACCATATTGGGAGGTTAGTGCTATTATTTTTTAATGAATGAATTATATATATATATATATATCAATGAAGTATAACAATATTATTTTTGTAGGAACTTCCCTTGCGTCATAATTTAGACGTAATGCATGTAGAAAAAAATGTTGGTGAAAGCATAATAGCGACGATGTTGCATGATAGCAAATCAAAAGACGGAATTAATTCTAGAAAAGATTTGGAAGATTGGAGAATCAGGCATGGCCTTTTTGCACAAGCTCGTGGGAAAAAACATATCTTCCACCAGCTCCGTATACATTGTCCAATTTGGAGAAAAAAACATTTTGCCAAAGGTTATATGATTTCAAGGGACCTAATGGCTATTGCTCAAATTTTAGAAGTTCTATGTCATTGGAGGATTGTAAAATTATCGGCATGAAGTCACATGACTACCATGTTCTAATGCAACAGTTATTACCAGTTGCAATAAGAGGATTGTTGCCGAAAAAGCCAAGGAGGACAATAATTCGTTTATGTTCGTTTTTCAATAAATTATGCCAGCGTGTTCTTGATAAAGAAAAATTGCAACAACTTGATGATGAAATTATTATAATTTTGTGTGAAATTGAACGATATTTTCCACCTTCTTTCTTTGATATAATGATACACTTGACCGTTCATCTTGAAAGGGAAGCCCGATTGTGTGGACCGGTTCATTTGGATGTACCCTTTTGAACGATATATGAAGACACTTAAACATTATGTAAGAAATCATGCACGTCCCGAGGGTTGTATTGCAGAATCCTATCTTGTAGAAGAGTACATGAGATTTTTTAGTGAATTTTTAAAGAAATCTATACAAATAGAGGAGAAGGAAGTCCGAAATAAAGATTATGAAGATGATTCCATACTCGAAGGACGACCAATTTTAGCTTGTAAAACAATTACATTGTCCGCCAATGAGAAAAAGATTGCACATTTGGCTGTGTTAATGAATATGACTGTAGTGGAACCATTTCTAGAGTACGTAACTTTTACAATTTGTTATTACCATTTCATACAATTTGTACCAGCAAATACAACTTGGTAATTTTTTTTTGTGCTACAATAGTTTGCATTTGGAGGAGTTACAACACTCAAACAAGCGCATGGAAAAAAAATGCAACTTTACTTTGGAAAACCCATACAGATAACTTTGCCGATTGGATTAAAAAGAAGGTGAGTGAAATTTTGAAATATTATCTCATTAACTTTAGATTTATTATTATTGAGATCCATTTTAAATAGCTATTTTTTTATAGATACCTATTGATTCAAAGGACCATGACAAGATGTTAAAATGGATTGCATATGGTCCGAAGAGTAGTGCATTATCCTGTAGTGGATATATCATTAATGGACAACGTTTTCACACAAAAGACATTGAGAGAGAAACTCAAAATAGTGGGGTCACTTACGATGCGACTACTATGTGTAGAGCAAGTGCAAAAGATACTTCTCAAGTAGTTGATGTTGTTACTTATTATGGGATATTGACTGATATAGTTTTGTTAGATTATCATCATTTTTATGTTCCTAGCTTTAAATGTCATTGGGCAAACATAGGAAATGGTGTGAAGGTAGAAGATGGATTCACCCTTGTTAACTTACATCAAAACCAAGCCTCATTTTCAAAAGATCCATATATTCTTGCATCTCAAGCGAAACAAATTTTTTATTCAAGAGAAGACGATTCTTCTAATTGGTATGTTGTGATGAAGGCGCCATCAAGAGGTTTTCATGAGATAGATATAGACAAACCATTTGAGGAAGTTAGCTTTGCTATGGAGAATTACGAAGATATTGACATGGATGTTGATGATTTTATTAAGGATATTAGTTATGTTAGGGAAGATTGTGAAGGCATATTTGAGTAGTTTAATTGTTTTGCTATCTAGTTTTAATTCTATTAGACTTTACTCTCTATCTTCTTTGGTTAAGTAATATGTTTGTATGTAATGACTTGTTTTTCATATCTAGTTTTTGGAAATTAACGATGTTGATATAGGTCTTTAATTATTCCTATTCCATATTTTGGTATCCTAAATATTGTTTTCATTCTACAAAACTAGACTGTTGAGACATGTGCATATCCACTTTTGTAATTGAAATTTTGATTGAAACTCTGAAGGGTGGTCCTATAATTGATACATATATTTTCATTTAAGTTGAGTTTTTATTCTAATTTATCTTAAGAAATATTGTAACCTTTGTTAAGTTGAAGTAAAAATATTTAGTTATTTAATTTAGTTTAATTTAATAGATTGTACAAAATCGAAAAATCACAGGATTAATTAGTATTATATAATATAATATCACAAAGGTATTAAAGTTAAAATCAATTTTGAATTACTTAGAATTAAAATTGAAATACTTAAAATCATTTGTTGAAACAAAATTAAACAACATAAAGTTAATATTTTTTAACTTTATAAAGTGGCAAGCGCATGTGTACTAGGGGTCAAATACGTGCACATTGTTTATCAAACTTTCAAATCCATATTATTAGTAGAAAAAATTACTGATTATGGTTGTAATATTGTAAATGTGTGCATGTATGTTCAAATTATTATACAGAGAAGAGAAGGCACACTCGCTCAATCCAAAGTTATAACCAATACCGATTTGTCAAGTGTAGGTATAAACTATAAACTATTGTTTCACCACCATCCACCAAATATGGGATGCAAAATCTAAGAATAAAATGAGGTTTTTTTTCACCATAGCACAAATATATATTCTATATTTGGTCATTATTAAAATATCCGAAAAGGGAATAAGAACAACAAAGAAGGCCATATTATCAGACTGACCACTGTGGGTCTGCTGTAGTACCTGCTTTTTTAAGAGGGAGATGCTTAATTTTTGCTTCATATCTATACAGGAAATGAAGAGGATTACTCGAAAACAGAAAAAAAAAGCAAAAGAGGCTGAAATTGCACTCAAGGAGTCTAATGAACAGAATAAGCATGTTGAAGACAACAACGTTCAAAATGAAGACAACAATGTTCAAATTGAAGATAATCGACATTTAGTTGAAGGAAATAATCAAAATAAAGACAATCTTTGTGCACTTGAAGACAATGCAATGCAAAATGAACACAATGTGGAAGACATGATGGAAACCGATAGACCTATTCAAGATGTGAGCGAAAATTTAGTTTGGAAAAGAATTGCTAGAGGTCCTACTAAAATGAAGAGACTTCCTTCAAATTTCGCAAATCGGGTTGAAGTTGAATTTAATGAGAGTGGCATTCCAATAGGAGAAGGGTCAATCCACTTATCTTCTTATCTAGGGCCACTCGTACGAGAGCATGTTCCAGTCACGCTTGCTGATTGGAGACATCTTGGTGATGATTTGAAAGCCGTTTTATGGGATTGCATTTAGGTATATTCTTTTCCAATCACAAGTAAATTAACATGTTCTAACCACTAGCTGCAAATCATACCACATCATAAGATAACCACATATTATATAACCTGCATTTGATCATCATGTTAAAAGCTAATTATACCTTACCACATCATTTACAATCTTTGTATACACAGTTTCTATGAAAAATAATCACATCTTGAACACATTCAAGGCAACTAATCATATGATTTACACCACACAATCGGTTGCAGGAAATACTATATATAAAATCAAATAGAAATGCCAAAATGCAATGCCTAATAACTAATGTATAGCTTACACCGCACAATCAATAAATGAAGTAGGGAAAAAAAGCTTGAACACCAAGACCAGCTCTAATCACTAGCTGCAAACCAAACTCATAGAGTAAAGCATTTTTATGCACCACTACAACTCACACATGATCATAGCATTTTTATTCCCTATTCAACTTATTAACATATGTGAATAAATTAAATTTTTTAGAGGCAAACTGCTTTACAAATCTCCTGCTACACCACCATTTGTCGTAATCAATAAATGATAAAGCAAATATTGTTGCCAAACACTTTAACCTCTTTCTTGATTACACTGCTATCTACAAAAAAAGAATGCAATGGAATATTCAATTGAATGCGTTGATTCAGGCTGATGATCTTGCATAAACTCCAATTTTACAGGTTATATTGTTTTTCTTTTAGAAATTCTTACAATACTGTTTTTCCCAGATTGCGTTTAACTGTCCTGTTCTAAACTGATGCAGCATTTGAAATAACTGTTTTCTCCAAATTCATTTTCTTAGCATTATGATATTGTACCATTTGAAGCCACCACTTTGTCTGAATTCACTTTCTTAGCTTTGTAAGCTTGGAATTCTACAATAGTGAAAGTCCCAGCACACTTGCTCTTATGGCTGCATATTCAAACTACTTGTAAGCATAATGCACGTAGACTTTCTAAGAGCAACAGAAACTATCATCAACAAGTGATATGGTTGTGGATGTAAAACTAGGACCATGATTTTCTACTTTAGTAATTCATAAAATGAAGAAATCTTGCCTATGCCACATGCATTTGGGTCGTTACAGGACACAGTAGGACCAACTTTACTAACACGGTTTTTACCCGATGGTGCTCTCAATTTTCTAGTTATAAGCCCACAAGTATCACACTAGACAAAATAACTATGATTAAAAAAAATCACTTAAGAACAAAGTTGTTCAAGAGCCATGTTCTCGTCGCCAGTAACCATTTCAAGAGTGCTTCTTACAAGGCCTTGAGGAAAACCATTTCTACCAGTTTTTGCACCTGCTTATTTTGTTGCAGTTGCAATTAAATTCCATTTGTAAACTCGCATATAATTATGAAATGTAACTATTAGGTTTCTGTTTTTGATGTGATTGAAAAAAGAGGTACGTGTGTCAATAAATATGTAATTTAGATCCATGTTTTTTAAAAAAACAAAGCACAAATTCAAAACAATTTTTTTAAAGAACTAGAATTTTGATTTGCATTTTTTGTAAATAGTAATTGTTTTTTAAGTATGTTTTTTATCAAATATCTTGATGTTTTTACCATTATCAGATTTTATAGAATTTTCGTTTTTTTAAGTGCAAGTTGGCTTTCGAATGTGCAACTTAACTTGTACTTTCTGTTTTTTAAAAAATAAGGACACAACTTGTATATTTATCGAAAAAAGGCTCCTTTTTTTCTATTGTAAATGACTTTATTGTCTTAGCAAAAGCCTTAGATGTTGTCTTAGCAAAAGCCTCAGTCCAAGATTGAGCAGTTGAAAAGAAGGTTGAATAATTTTGCAAATACCGAGGGACATGAAGGTCGAAAAGGTTATATTACATAGAAACTAACAATTTAATGAAATAAAATGCCGTTGACTGGTAATTTAGTTGAAGTTCAGTTGAAATAAACCATTCAAAATAAACTTAAGTTTGTGCATTATAATGCGAATATAGCGTTTAAAATGAAGCAAGAAAATGGAATAAAAAGTAGGATATGATAAAACCTGTTGTGCAACCACAGCATCTTGAGGATTAACATTGCATTTACTTAAAAGCAATGTGACATATTGATATGGTCTGTTTGATCCATCTGCTATTAGGGACTGTATGCTGTTTGCAGATGTTTGCTTTCACATAATTCGTTAAAAATAAGCCTTTTATTTTTACCATGTTTGTACGTATTCTTTAAAATTTGGTGTTATTTATAATGCATTTAAAGCATAGTAGATTGTATGTCTGAATTCAAAGTTAATAAAAATTGTTTAGGCTAAGTTGAAAATCTTACTTTGAAAAGGAACAATTGTAGTTGAGGTTATTTTTGGATTCCAGCATCAACACTCGTTTTCTTTAAAAATAAAATAAAAATGCAATATTTTTGGACTGGTGAAACGTGAAATAGAGTTTGTACAAATAACATGGCACTTCAAAATAGAATGTATCAGCATATATCAGTATATTTTAGCATAATAGAATGTATCAGCATATATCAGTATATTTTATACCTGAATGATATAAAACATAAAAGGATGAAGAAAAAAAAACCTATGATTTCCAATTTCATGATATCATATTTCATTACATCATTCCAGCAACATTTATTTAATGAATATGGGTTTAAATTTGATATCTATCTGCACACAGTTTCATCAATCCGCTATGTCTTCTCGTTTAATATTTGATTTATTTATGAATGTGCTAATTTCGCTTCAACCAATTAATGGATACAGACTAGGTTTAAGGTGGATGAGGAATGGCAAAAGGTCTCTATATTTCAGCAAATGGGTTGTATTTTTAGGTGTTCAAAATGTAGATTAGTTAATCAATTAGTAAAAGCAAAGTCAAAGGAGGAAAGACTTCAACTGAAACCAGATAATATTGGAAGTATGACGGAGTGGAATGATTTTATCAACTTGAAAACTAGTTCAAAATTTAAGGTAAATTACATCTAATTGGTCATTCTTTCAGTGAATGAGATAACTTTTTGATGTATTCTTATTTTTTTTAATTCAGATAAAAAGTGACATATACAAGGCTTTCAGACGAAAGCAAGTGCCACCCACATGTAGCCGTAAAGGAATGGCTCGATTAGCTGCGGATATGGTGAGAATTGTCCTATTCAATTTTTGTCATGCCATCTATTTCTATAGTTATGACAATTGTTTTATTCAATTTTTGTAAATGTAGAAAAAAGAGAGTTCCAATCCCTCTTCCATTTCTAGAACTCATGTTTGGATTAGATCTCACACTCGAAAAAATGGCGAACCACTGAGTTTGGCCGTTCAAGATAAAATAGTATGTGCTTTTGTTTCAATTTGATTATTATCAAATCACTTTAGAGTGTAATAATTATGGAAATTATAATAAATGTTGACATTTGCAGGAGCAAATTAAAAAAATTGAAATGCTTTCACAATCCAGCTCAAATACTAATATGAGAGAAGATGCTCTTTCAGTAGTGCTGGGACAGGATAGACCCGGACGATTAAGAGGAATGGGAAGAAGCATGACCTACACCAAGTTTATTGTGGCACAAGCTAATAAAAAACAAGAAACGCAACTTCAAAATAGAGTAAGCGATTTGGAGAAGACGGTGCTAATGCTACAAAATAAGGTAGATTTTATGCACTGATCAGTGCATACCCAGTTTGCACTTATCAATTTAAAACTAGGTTCACATTCTGCTACCCATACATTCTGCTACCCACACATTCTGCTACACACAACACAGACACACACAGCACAACATAGACACAAACACACATAACCACACTACTGCGACACATTCTACTACCCATACATGCATAGAATGAAAGCAATTCTGTAAGTTATTTATTAATTTTTTTGACAGTATATTTTTGTTTTGATTCAGCTAATGCAGCAATCAAGAAAGGACGAGCAACCAAGAAGGGTCGAAGATGAGAATGCGTCTCAAGCGGTAAAGTTATTTATATTATTTGTGTGACATCATTTGAATTTGAGTTTGAATTTTTAGTTAAGTATTTAGCGTGATTATTTTTGATTAATTTTAGAACAAGTATGACAACACAAATGCCCACTGTGATTTATTAGATTGGACTGGGGTTGATGAAATAGTTGCTGAAGGAAGAGTTCTTTCAACTGATCCGAAAGACCTTGTATATAACATCCCTCTTGGACCGAAAGCCATGAAAATTTTGATAGTTATTCCAAAGAAATTAGATGCTTTCTTATGGAGGTCTACACCTAAGATGCTCTCACATATTGGAGGAGCTAAGAATGAGATAGTAGCATGGCCATCTGATAGAGTTGTTTTGCACACGATGAGTCACTTTGAAAAGGATGACATTATGGTAAACATAATTTTTTTTATTTATTCGGTACCTTTATGAATTGAATACAAAATTTATACTTTATTTTGTTTTCATATGTTCTAATTTGTTTTTATAGAGTAATAGTGGCAGTACAAATATCAAATGCAAGCTGTATGATTGGACCAGAAACAAAGAACTAGTTGCTGAAGGAAGGTTTTACTCTAGTGATCCAAATCAGCTTGTGAATAATATTCCTCTGGGACCATCCGCCGTGCTTGTTTCGATCGATGAGGCCAAAAAACCAGATGCATTCTTGTGGAGACCTCCAGTTGGTATGACATATGTTGGAGAAGCTATTGACATCAAAATAGCTTGGCCAGAAACAAATGTAGTTGTTGAGAATGTTAATGCTACAACGTCTGCTCATACGGCTAATGTTGTATTATCTTCAATGGTAATGTGTATACTTTACATATTGATTTATCAAAACATATGCAATGACAAGCTTTTATTTTTAGGATCACTTTTATTTTCAAAACCTATTTAAACGGTTTCATTTGTTGCATGACAGAGCGCAAACTCCAAGACATATATGAAATGCAAGCTGATCAGCGTTCAAGGAGCCAAAGAAGTAATTGCTGAAGGGTGTGTGGCTTCAACCGACCCTAAAGCATTGGTCCATTTTGTTCCACTAGGGGGAAAACGCAGTCAAAGTTTGGGTTGATGTTATAAAAGTTCCAAATGCGCCTTTGTGGAGACCTACTTCTTATTTTGAGTTTATTGAAGATGCACTTGGTTCGACGATAGCTTGGCCTTCCACGAATATTATAACCGAATCAACTTCAAGTAAGTATGAATTATCTTTTTTTTCTTGCAATATAATTTATTATGCTTAGCACATCCTTACCATGGTTGGCTTCCTGTTTACCATGTATGTGGAGTGACATGCGCATAGAACAAATGTAGTATAGAATTAAAATCCCAAAAAAAATAAAAATAAAAAAAGAAATAGCTGTAAATGGATGTGGGTCATTATTTGAGGTGAGTTTTGGTTGGTGGAGTGTTTCTGGTTGTATTGGTTGGTCGGAGAGGTACAGGTTGGAGTTTGGTTTTTTTGGATGGGGATGTTTTGCATGGTAGAATGTTATAAGTATATGTATGAAATGTTGTTTTGAGGAGTGACTGTCTTGATTGTGCTGGCAGTGGTGTTTTTGATTGCTATGAAATATGGAGGATATAGGAGTGTGATTGCAGGTTTTATTGATGTAGTGATTGAAAAGGAGAGGGGATGATGTAGGGGAATTTGAGAGCAAGGAGCAGTGAGGTGAGTGTGTAAGAATTGAACAGTGAAGAGAAATCAAATGTACAGAGCAATGTAACAGAGATGGAATGAAAATAACAGTGTCATTGAATCTATGTGTGAATAAAAAAATGCAAAAGAGATTTGAAATGTGAATGTGCTGTTGTAGAGAAATGCAATGTGTATGTGAAGGTGCACAATAACAATCCAAAAACAAAATGGTAAACTTAAATGAATGTAACCTGAAGTGATTTTTGTTTTCAAAGAAAGTGCAAATGAGAGATCAAAGAAAACGAAACCTGAAGTGATTTTTTTTTCTCAAATAAAGTGCAAATGAGAGATTAAAGAAAACAAAGAAATTAACAAATGAAAATAAAAAACTAACATAGAACTGAAAAGTAACACAAAAATTAACAAATTTAAAATTTTCCCCTATACATTGCTCACTTTCCCATAAGCAACTAGGCGCCTGTCGCGCGCGTATGTGAATTAACTGGTGCAGGCAGATATACTGTCCTGCGCTCTACCCATGTTTCAGCTGCTTCAGAGTTCGGTTTGGTTACAAATAGGCACAGGTATTCACTTGTGACACGCATGCTTATTTTGCATCAGCGTTTGGTCTTCCTGCTATACCAGATTCCTACACTGCTTCTTTGTTGCACCATCAGTTTAGCCTTTGTGCTATCTCTGTCTTGCATTTGCACTACAAAGCTTCTATGCAGCACCAGTTTGGATTTTCACCTGTTGTATAGGCTTATATTGCATCATTTTTTTCAT
This sequence comes from Allium fistulosum, assembly GCA_030737815.1. Classification (NCBI taxonomy): domain Eukaryota; kingdom Viridiplantae; phylum Streptophyta; class Magnoliopsida; order Asparagales; family Amaryllidaceae; genus Allium; species Allium fistulosum. Next base: position 280,383,270 of record CM060904.1, on the reverse strand, counting down.
CTATTCAATGCCAGTTTGCAGACTGGTTATCCTACTTTTTAGCTATGATGGATTCTACTGATCTATCCTGCAGTTCACCTGCACTCCGATGCACTTCTTCCCCTTCCTTCCCGCTCAACCCCACTGAATGAACTGTTAACATTTTGCTCTTGCTGCCTTAACCCCACTGAATGAACTATTAACTTTAAAATTATTTATAAAAATAATCCATTTTGGTTTTAAAGTTTAAACCGAAATCATGTATGAGCTGTCTCGTGTTTCTTTAGGATTTGTCCTTAATGTGTCTTTGCACCAAGTGTAATTATGGGCGGACTTGAATAAATTATGTTTTTTTGGTTCTAAAATAAAAAACAATTTACTTTGGCTTTCAAAAAAATAAAAAAATGATTATACATAAAATGATTATTGTCAGACACTTTAAAGCTGCTTACAAATCTGTTCAAAACCGATCTTATTTGAACAGGATTAACAAAAATGATTATAGATATCAATTTTAATTAGTCTTTCTAAATAATCCATGTGTGGCTCCGCAGTATTCTATTAAATTAGCTTACACTGTCTCACCTTTTATATCTTTCTTTTGTCAATTATGGTTAAATGTTGATGTTAATTTTCATTAAAGAAACGGACGCAAATCTTAGCCTGATTAAATGGGCCGAAGATATCTGGAGGTTATAAAATATGCAATTAGACCCATTTAATTTTATGCAGAATATTCAACCCAACGAAAACACAATTTCTCTTTGGTGGTAACCACCAACCGTTTGTTTTTTCTTGCAAGAATTACCTATTAACATGTTTTTTCTTACATCTTCGCAGTTTCAAAGTGAGCATGCTTATGTAATTTGACTGACTTAGCTAGTGGAGGTTGAATTGTTGAAGAGGATTAGCTTGGACTCTCACAACTCATATTTTGCTTAATTTAATATGCTATTTATGTAAAACAATGTTATTATCATATTTGCTTACAACATTATGTATATATACGATTATCGTTTATTTTGAGTATGGAGTTAGTGCAACTTTATTATGTTTAATATAACATGCGAAGATTATATTTATTTATTGTGTTTTTAATTAACTGATATTATCAGATATAAAATTTTATAGCTGGTGGGATGATTGTAAATATAAACTTTTGTGCATGGTATTTTTCATATTTAACAGCGTTTTAAAAACGCTGTAAAAAAGGAAAAACGCTGCAGATGTCAGGCAAAGGGAAAACGCTGTGAAACATCCACCCATATGCAGCATTTGCTTTATGGTGCTAAATGCTCATTTACAAGCTTTTCAAAACGCTGTAAAAAAGTATTGCAGCGTTTTTAAAATGTTGTCTAAAGGAAGAAGAAACAATGGGTAAGGACATATTACAGCCATCATTAAAATGCTGTAATAAGAAAATGCTGTAATATGTTGCTAATTTTGCAGCGTTTTAGAAACGCTGTGATATGTCTTGACTCTATTACAGCTTGTCGTTAGAGAGCGTTCTTCATAACGCTGCGAAAGGATTTGACAGCGTTTTTAAAACGCTGCGAAAGACCATTTTTCTTGTAGTGAGATGAAAAGTATGATTGGGTTTGCAAACTGAAAAAGTCACATTAGGGTCAAAAGCAATCATTTGGACAGTGGTATAAGTAGCCTGATTCTTTTATGCTTTGTATTGACTTTGATAGAAGTATAAAAGTTGTTTGTGTTTATTACATGCATTTGGATAGTGGAAATTAGGTGTACTTACTTCTATATGTCAATAACAAGCTTGTTGGTTCTAAAGATAGGAATGAAATCAATCGACTAAAGTTGCATTTGAAAGTGAATTAAAAATAAAAGGTCTTGAAGAAGTATAGAAAACCATAGGCAAGGTGATTTATAGGGATGGAAAGTATAGAATTATAAGATTAACTTAGAAAGAGTATATCAGTAAAGTGCTTGCATGGTGAGCATGGAGAAGGCAAATTGCATTAGTATACCAGTGCCTTTGCAGATAAACCTTTCTAAAAAAGACTCTACGACCTTTGATGAAGGCAAGGCTTATATGGAGAAGGCGCTCTATGCTAGTGTAGTTGGAAGTTTACTATATGTTATGGTTTGTACCAAGCCTGATATTGCACATGTTGTTAGAGTGGTTAGTCACTACATGGCTTCTTGGAAAATCTAGTTGGGAAGCTGTCAAAGTGATTTTGAGATATCTTAAAGGGAGATCAGATTTTGGGCTTGTTTTTGGTGATGAAAAGGATAGTAGTGTGGCTGGTCACTATGATTAAGATTATATTGGAGATAGAGATCGAAGGAAGTCAACCTCAGGATATGTATTTACTTTTAGTGGTACTGCGATTAGTTGTAGAGAGAGGTTGCAAATTATGGTTGGGTTGGCTAATATAGAAGTTGAGTTGATATTTGTTGTTGAAGTAGCTAAGGACTAAGGAGGGACTCCATTTGAAATAGTTATTATGTGACATGGGCTTTGCACATGATAGTGTGGTGGTGAATTTCGATAGCCAAAGTGCAATTTACTTAACTATAAATTTAGCTTTTGCTCGAGGACAAAGCATATAGAGGTAAGATAATCTTTTATTGTTATGAAGGAAGAAAATTGGGTTCGCCTAAAGAAAATATACACAAATGATAATACAGCAAAAGAGTTTACTAAGATATCGCCTGTGGCTAAGTTTGAGCATTACTTGAACTTGATTCACTTATTCAAATGATTGGTGCCACATGGTAGAACAATAAAGGTGAGGAGGTCTGGTTGGAGTTTATAGGAGATGCAGTTTTCTTCTTGTGTATGTGAGATTGGTTGTTTCTACCTTTAGATTAGATACTTTGAAAACTTTAGCGACAGACGATAACTTTATTAGAGACAATATGTAAAGTGCAATCGATGGTGGCATTATCAAAGGTCATTGGGGAAGTATCTATGTTCGTTTCATCTTGAATTTGATGACTACTTGTTGAAGGTGGAGTTGGAGTAGGCGGTGTTTGGGTATCTATTTGAGTCAAGGTGGAGTATTGGCTTTGTTTGGATATATATTTCATTATGTCACTCAAATATACATTAGAGTGTATTTATTGCCTCTTTTATTGCATTAAAGAAAAGGCAAGTAATTGTTTACTTGAAAAGAAAATAATGTGAGACCTCCCTCCTCTTACCTTCTGCCTCGTCTTCCCCACCTCCTTCCTCCCCCTCTCATGCCTAGAAATAAGAAAAATTACAAACAATGATTAAACCTAGATCTAGATTCACCCACGATCGCGCCTCTTTTTACAATGCAATCTGTAAAATCTTTTTCTAGTCTAGCTTTTGCACTCCATCGGCTAGCTATTTTCCTCCCCTATCATCCATTCCTCCTACTCATGTTTTGAGTTTTTCAAAGCCATCTCCGGTTGCTTCGACGACTGACCTTTTGATAGCTGCTGACCTTTCTTGCCACTTGTCTGCTGTCATAAGTATTAACATTACTTCATCTCCCAAGGCTTGTGCCACTACTGTTGTGAATTTTAGGGTATTAGATGGTTCCTATGTTGAACTAATTATAGCTAGTGATTAAACTCTGGTGGTTGATAGTATGATTGAAGTAAGGAATCTCTATATTAGTTGAGTCTTTGAACAACACACAACCTTTTTGTTATAAGGCCTCATCTGATATCCTCATATGCTGGCCAGTCGGAAATTCCTCTTACCTAACTCTACCTAAATGGTTTTCTCTTTTTACCAAACTCCCTTGGAACGCTGGAGTGTAAACAACAAAAAAGTATAATGTTGTTAAAGAGGATGAAGTTGTGATTCCTCCATAGGAAGTAATTGAAGTGGGGATGGACTTTTGGAAGGATTACCTTATGAGTTTTTCTTAGACTCGAACTCGCCATATGATGTTGTTTTAGATAGGTATAGAAGAACACGGAAACTAAAAGGCGACCTAAAAGTTCAATGTGACAATGCTATGTTCTTTTTTTGTTTTTCTAGCCTAGAGGAAAGATTGTGCATTCTCGAATCTGATCCTATTTTCATCAAAGGCAGGCCTTTAATTATCACTCCATGAAGTTCTACAGTTGAGATAGCTAAGAAAACAATACTATATATTCCAGTTAAGTGCATTTCTTTGTCATTCCTTCAGTTTTTCAACCGATTGAAGGTCTTAATTGGTTAGCAAACCTTTTTGATGAATTAAAATGTTTTGATTTTAATACAGTGGCTAGTAGAAGACTTGTATATGCCAAGGCTTTAATTGAAATTAAACCAGATCTACCTCTTATGTCCAAATTGCTTGTTAAAATCTTCGATAGCTAAGAGGTAGTTGTTGACGTGAGCTATAGTTGGAAACAATACATCTACGAAACTTGTCACTCCTTTAGGCATTCTAATGTCATGTGCAAGAATGGTCCTAAATCGCTAATGATTCTTGATGTTCAGCCCTTATTAACCATTCTTCCCAATATTCATTTACCTCATCATCCTATTAGCAGTGGGTCCCCAAGCCAGCGATTCCCTCCACTTCCACTGACATAACTGTTAAGATCATCATTGACCCAGTCATCCCGGTCCAGCTTTGCTTATCCCCTATTATAGTCATGCTTGATATTTCTTCACCTTATGTGATCTCCAAACCAAAACTTCCCAAATATTTGATCTTATGGTATTCTTAAAAAAATTCCTAGGTGCACTCCTCCTTCGAAATGTGTTTCTTTTCTCACATGAATACTACTTCAAATTTTTCATGGATAACAAGGAAAACATAGATTTTTATATTACCATGTTTCTGGAGACACTGTTTTGTTGATAGTTGATGGTGAGCACGAGGCCCTCAACTAAAAGATATTGGAAGATCCTTCTTGGGATAGGTGATTCTTTTTTTCTAGTAGTTCTATAGACTACGATCAACAGCTTTCTAAGCAATTCTCTGGTAAGTAGATGGAAATTCTCTTGTAGTAGACTTTTTTGGACCCAATCCGAGTGATGAGGACAGTGACACCACCTCTATGAAGGAGGATTAGCATTGTATTTTTTAGTAAGACAAATTTAGCTCTACTTCTGTATTTTAAATTGTTTGGATGGATAATAAAACTAGATGGGCCTCTATAAAAACCAGCTACTTGAGAAATAAAGTTAATCAATCAATTTCCTAACCAGTTGATTAATAAAGGCATGCTATTAGGCGCATACGTATTGAAGGAAATTGAAAAATGGAACGTATATCTATGTATGTATGTATGTATATTTCCATACGAATAGATGAACTGATGTGGCATTGATTTATTAACATAAATCAATTTCGTCAACCTTAAGTATCTGTCTCTTTCATTAAATATCATCATCCTCCTAAGTTCAAGTTTTTCTCTATTGTTGTAATAACCCTCCATTAAAAATATACATATCAATCTGTTGTGTTCTTCTTTAACATTATTAATGAAGTCTCCTCTTCAAAGTGGAGAACACTAGCACGTTGATAGTGAAACCATGGAAGCACCACCTCACCACTGTCTATTGAGACATTCTCTCTCTTCTTTGAACCCTACTCTCACCACTGTTTGAAATCATGGAAGCACCACCTCCTCCCCCTTCGCTATCTAATCTATCTCTATCGATTGGCAATCTCCCAACCTTCCTGGTTTCTCCTCCCCTAACTAAGTCTTTCATTGATGCACTCAAATTTCATATCCCTCATTCTCAACCTAAAAAGTCTTCTTTAGAAGTTTTTCCTAAATTTATGACTCCTTAGATCCATCGCTGTAACATCAAATACATCTGTCTTTGTTGTGGAGAAGCCGGTTACTGTAACAACCCCCTTTTTGATAGCCATGATTTCAGGTGTGGAAATGCAAGAATCCAAGGTTTGGTCAAGTTCAGAGGGGTCCGACCACTAGTTCATCGGAGGTGAAGGCTGGTCATGTCAGAGGTGGTGCAGGTTTGGAGCATGCAATGGAGAAGGACTGAGGAAGGAGGTAAATTAATGTATCATAGTGTGTATGTATGTGCATGTTGCGCTTGTGCACACCGATACAGCTGTTCTCTGGCAAAACTGAGTGATAATGCTTTTTGTATGAATAAGTTAGGGTTCAGGTTGATATATTAGAGTATGAGCTGGCTAATATAGCCGTTATAATTGAAGCTATATAAGTGTATAATCATGTAAAGAGATGGCATGCAATTGAATGAATAAAGATACATTTTCTCTTCTCTGTTCCAGTTCTTATTTTCATATTTCACAATCTTTGCTTGCCTCTCACCTAAACTCTGATCTTCATTCTTCTGCATCTTCTCTTCCCACTGCATCTTCTTCTCTGATTCAACCCATTACTTCTTTCCTCACTGACATTTCTACCTTCTCTGTCTTTCCTCTCCAATTCTTTACCTTCCTTCCACTCAAAAACTACACTCCACCATCTATATCACCTTCTTTTACCTAGAACTACACCACTATCTCACCACCATTTCCCCCATATCACCATGGTTAATGCTTCAGACCAAACTGTTCCTTACAAGTGGTATCAGAGCCGTTGGCTGGGGTAACCACTGACAACCAGCCCGATTCAAGTCCTCACTCCTCTGTATTTCTGATCATTCTCTTCTTTCTCTAATCCTTTACTCTCTGAGCCTCTGTTGTTTTACCCTTCTTGATCCTTTCTTGATTTATTTCTTGTTCCAGCAACATTCTAGTTCAGTCTTCTGTCCCCCTTTTTCTTAATCATAATTCGTTTCTTTAACCTCTGCACCATCTTGATCTACAAACTGCTAGCTTACTTCACCCTCTAAACCTCCGGTACCTCAGAAAACTTCAAGAAATGTTGGCTTTTCACCACCTGCATTTACCAATGCCAACAGATGCTAATCCAAGAGAGCAATATCCCACCATAAACTATTACAACCCCTATCCTAATCCATACCCTACAATGAAACTTGACTATCCAGTGTTCTCTAATGAAGAGAAAGTGACAGATTGGTTGAGAAAGGTTGAGAAATACTTCAGTTTTCATCAAATAGAAGAAAGATTTTGGGTGGATTTTTGTTCATTTTATCTCAATAAGGAGCCAATGCAATGGTATATCTGGTATACAAAGAATATGCAAAATCACAGGTCATGGCAAGTATTCAAGGAACAAATTATAATTAGATTTAATCCCGAGGTGATGGAGGGGCCATGTGATACATTAGTAGGTATTAAGCAAACCACTACTGTAAAGAAAAGCACCAAGAACCTCACTTCTAACCCCATCACTCAAAGAACTATCACTGCAAATTTCTCCCAGTATCCTCAAGAACATGATCAGGTTGGTGAAACTGGTCCTTACAAATATTTAAAAATGAAGATTATAGAAAATGAAGATATGATATTGTCACCAAAATCAAGTGGAAGTGATTTCCCAATATCTCAAATTTTTTAAGAATTGATTGAAGATGATGACTTGCTGTCCAATGCATCTTGCTTACCTAATGATCAACCAGTTGTAGAGTTGCGGGAAAAGAGAGGAGATGAACTATATTGTGGGAGTAATGAAGAATCAGATCTGAAGCAAGAAAATGAGGAAGACAACAGTAAAGAAACTAATGCTAAGGTTGGTGCTTTTGAGGAAATGGGAATTATAGGAAATAAAGATGCAACTGATGTAAGGATTAAGGACTCAAAACCTTCTACTGTAGATGAAAAGAACAACTATGCACCAGAAAGTCAAGTTGACATTAAACAAAATTTAGAGACTAGCATCAAACATAAACCAAAGGCTAGAGCAAGAGAACTTGGAAAACATGTTGCTGCTATTGGAGAAGCAGTACCTTTAGAAGCCCGACTTCTTAGCAGGAAGGAGGAAGCTTTGCAACAAAGAGAGGCTTCTCTTAAAGCTGCTTCACAAAACAAGGGCGGAAGAATATTATTTTCATTTGATGATGTTACCAATGAGCATTCATATAAACCACCATGGCCACCTCCTTTGCTACCACTCGACCTTGAGGACAAGGTCGCTCTTGAAGGGGTAGGAAGTGTAACAACCCCCTTTTTGATAGCCATGATTTCAGGTGTGGAAATGCAAGAATCCAAGGTTTGGTCAAGTTCAGAGGGGTCCGACCACTAGTTCATCGGAGGTGAAGGCTGGTCATGTCAGAGGTGGTGCAGGTTTGGAGCATGCAATGGAGAAGGCCTGAGGAAGGAGGTAAATTAATGTATCATAGTGTGTATGTATGTGCATGTTGCGCTTGTGCACACTGATACAGCTGTTCCCTGGCAAAACTGAGTGATAATGCTTTTTGTATGAATAAGTTAGGGTTCAGGTTGATATATTAGATTATGAGCTGGCTAATATAGCCGTTATAATTGCAGCTATATAAGTGTATAATCATGTAAAGAGATGGCATGCAATTGAATGAATAAAGATACATTTTCTCTTCTCTGTTCCAGTTCTTATTTTCATATTTCACAATCTTTGCTTGCCTCTCACCTAAACTCTGATCTTCATTCTTCTGCATCTTCTCTTCCCACTGCATCTTCTTCTCTGATTCAACCCATTACTTCTTCCTCACTGACATTTCTACCTTCTCTGTCTTTCCTCTCCAATTCTTTACCTTCCTTCCACTCAAGAACTACACTCCACCATCCATATCACCTTCTTTTACCTAGAACTACACCACTATCTCACCACCATTTCCCCCATATCACCATGGTTAATGCTTCAGACCAAACTGTTCCTTACAGTTACCGAGCATCCGCATGTTGCAATCCTATCAGATGTTTTTATTATGGAAAATTTAGGCATAAAAGGGATGTTTATGCTCTAATTAGATCTAATCCATCACCGACTTAGCATAGTGGCTACCAGGGACATCGTTCCAAATCTTGGCTGCTCTTCTCTTCCAACTCCTTCCAGATCTGGCAATGATTCTAAGCTTGATTTTTGCATTTAATTCCTAGAGTTTCAGGTGAATATATTGCAAAATGTTTCCTCTCCATCATCGCACGTTCTAATATCTCAATCCGAGACTCTTTTTCATGCCTACGAAGCCATTGTTGCCAATTTGGATCGAAATTCATCAACTACATTTTATTCAAAAAGGGAACTGATGTACAAAATTCAATAGGCGCAGTCCCTCTTCGTAGTGGTGATCGTAATGTGGATCAACTCAGGTCAGTCAATTTTTGTGAAAGGGAGCTCCTACATTCCGTATTAGACCTTAACTTCGGTTATAATAACCTTAATAAATTTGACACCTAAATTTTAGACCTTGTGATAGTTCATGTTCAAAGTAAGGAGGAAATTTCTACAGTAGTTCAAAAGCAGGAGGCGGTTGCTGCTAACTTCGCAACAAATCCTATTACAGGAACTACCTGTACTGATAGGGATGGTGACTTGAAATTTATAGACAAATCTAGAGCGAAAATGCAGGTGGACATTATTACTGAATTTTTCTGAGTTAATAACACTAGCATGGCTAATTAAGCTGATGTTATCGCCGTGGCTGTTGGAAATCCGGGTGCAACGGAACATGTCTTGGCTAATAGCATGGCTATTGATGGAAACTCCTATGCCTTTGAACATGCTTCCTTAGATAGGATGGTTGATATTAGGATAATTAGTAACATTGCAGCTATAAAAGATACTCAGGTTTGAATGAGGTTGCAGTTATGCCCACTGAAGATATTACTCTAGTAGAAGCATTTCTGCCGTGCTCGTTGGGGACATGTAGCACCAAGAGAAAATATAGAGCTAGAAGTAGATCCAATGAATTTGTTCGCATAAGTGCTAAACATTTCCTTTTCGATTCAGCCCCAAGATCGACATTAACAGGTGATTACATTCTATTAGGAAGTACTTTTACTCCTACCATTTTGAACACTATAACACCCCTAATTTTTATTTAACATTATTCAGGGAATTTAATTAGATAAATTAAATAGAATAATGTGAGATGATAAGGAGAATGAGATTTGTTAACTAATTTAGGTCAGACCTTAATTAATCAATTAATAAGATTGTTTTAAACATAGAATAGAAAGGATTAATGATAGGGGCATAATGTGAATAACTTCTTATTTCATTTCCTAAACCCTTTCTCTCTTATTCATTCTCACTTCATTTATAAAATCAAAAACAAAGCAAAAAACAAGGTTGGCCCAAATGGGGAAATAATAGTTACATCTCATTTGTTTTGTTTTATTTTCATATTTATGATTGATTCCGAATTTGTTGCGAAAATATGTCATGTTTGGATTAATTGATAATATCATTATTAGATTAAATGATTATTTGTTGGAATTTTATGGAATTATTTTAACGAATTTTGAAGGCAAAACCTAAGTTTTTGACCTCCTATTGATTTTATATTTGAATATGTTGTGTGAAACAGTATTTTGAGATGGAATTTTAATTTTATATTTTCCAAGTTTATACAAATATTTTATGAATTTCCTAAAAGCAAAATGTGAGTTTCGAGTTTTTTATAATTACAAATAATAAGATAAATATTTTGGTCCTGAAATTTTTGTATATAGAAGAATATGGAAATTCGGATTATTAGTGATTTTTAGGGATTTTTCCCTAATTGTTATGATTTTCTATGAATTTATTATTCTAGGAAATTTAATTAGTATGAGTTAATAATATTAATTATAAAAGGTTTGCAATGTTGTTGAGAAGGTAGAATGTGATCTACTAGTAAATTATGAAAAGAATATGTTATTTATTTTGTTATCCAATAAAAATTTGATAAGAAGCAAGAGTTAGTGGGAAGTGTTATCTTTAAAAGGAAACAGATCCGTTTGTGGATAATGTCATGAGCGAAGAAGCCCTAATTCAATCTAGGAGGAATGACATAGCTTCAAGTAAGCAGGTTATCAAAATAGATTTATCCGATGAAGTGGATTTTAATGCAACTACTCCTGGCCCTTTAAATTGGCGGCCGCCTCGTTCGGTTGCCCATGCTAACTCAAAGGACCAGAGTTTTTTCCTTTGACAATACATGGACTTGGATTATCAAATGAATCTTGGTTTGGATGCTTTGAATGACAACACAAACATGATGGGTATGGAGACCAACCTTCAACTATTCATCACTCCTCCTCAGCCAGTTCCCCCTGCCCCTATAGCTGCTCCACCATCATCTGTCCTAGCGGTCAGGCGAAGGGGTGCCTCCAAACTCAAAGTGGCGGCCAGCAAATGGAAGGTAGCATCTTTGTACCTAATATTTTGAACTCACTTTTTTGTCTTAAATTTGTGTTGTTGCTAGTGAATTTGGTTTGAAGCTTTAACCTAAAGTTCTTACGCTCATTAGGAACCTAAAGCATGAGCGTGTATTCGATAATTTATGAAGATTCTAACTTCGAATATTAGAGGGCTAGGGTCTTTAGAAAAACATGCATTAGTTAAGAATTTTATTCGTCCTTTCTGTTTGGATTTCTTTCTATGGCAAGAATCTAAATTGTTCTGCCCTTCCACTTCAAATCTTAGGTGTCTAGAAGGTAGTTTCCTATCTGGTTAGGCTTCTTTAGATGTTGTAGCTCTAAAAGAGGCATTCTTACTCTTTGGGATGAAAATAAGTGGTCCCTTTTGCAAGTGGTTAAAAGGTCCTTTGTTCTACATGTTATATTAAGAAACATGAATACTGGGTCTTTATTCTTTGTTTCAAACATCTACGGACCACATTCGTATGCTGAGATGATTAAATTGTAGTTTGAATGTGTGGATTTTGTCTGTCTCATTAGTGGTCCTGGGGTTTTGGATGGAGATTTCAATGTCGCTAGATTCCATACTAAGTGAAACAGCGACCATGTGTCTCCGGATTCAGACTTTTTCAATGACTTTATTACTGCAGTGACCTTATTGATTTGCCAATTAATAATTGTTCCTTCACTTGGTCTAATAAAAGAAGTGCTCCCTCCTTAGCTAAGATTGACATATTCTTTATTAACATCTCCCATGAAGATATGCATCCATTCCCCTTCTCTAAAGGTCTTCCCCCTTAATTTCTGATCACCGTCCGGTCCTTCTCCAATCTGGTGAGGATCTTCAGCATTGTCCTCCCTTCAGTTTGAGTCCTTTTGGATTTTGGAGCATGGTTTTCAAGATATGGTAGAAAGGCTATGGGCCTCCTTCCATGTTTCCATTTAGCTTTTAATATCCTTGTTACTAAACTACGTTTACTTAGGAAAGCCTTGAAAAAATGGGCGTTTGGACTCTGGACTCCATCAAGTCTAGAAAAGAAGATCTCTAAAACAAGATCTTAGACCATAATATTTTGGAGGAAGTAGGCCCCCTATCTGCTGATGAAAGAGCTCATCTTATTGAGTTGGAGACCGAGCTAGATAAAATCGTGATGCAAGAGGAAAAAGCATGGAAATAGAGATCTAGAGATCCGTGGCTGAAAGAAAGGGGCCTTAACATAGGGTATTTCCATCGTCTGCCGATTAATAGGCGTATATCTAATACTATCTCTAGTGTCCTTTTAATGGTAATGAAATTTATAATGATTCCACCATTCTTAATGATTTCACTTCCCACTTCAAATAAATTTTGAAGCATCCAAACCATGTCTGTGATATTGTTGACTGGAATTTTCTTTTACCTTCCGGAATCCTTCCCCCTCTTCCTCTAGATGGCGAGTTTGACATTGGTGAGATCTGGGAAGATATTTCTGAGATGGCTGGTGGCAAAGTTGCCATCCCTGATGGTTTTCCTTCTTCTTTTTTCAAGAGATACTAGTGTTTTCTTAAGTTTAATATTATGCATGTGTTCGAGGAGTTTAGATCTATTCTAGAGCTTGTGTCGAGAGTTAATTATGCCAACATCATTCTTATCCCAAAATTTGAGGGAGCCTCCTCCACTTTGGACTACCTCCTAATTAGCCTTGAAAATACCATCCTTAAGCTTATCACTAAGGTTTTGTCTAATAGATTAAGACCTTTTATGGAATCATTAATCAGTAGCAGGCAGTCTGCTTTTACTGTTGGCGAATCTCTTTTGGATATGTGGCCTCAATTTAGGAAGCAGTCAATTATTGTTCATCTAGTAGGATTAGTTGTGCTATTATTAAGCTCGATTTTGCCAAGGCTTTTGACTCCATCAACTGGTCCTTTCTCCTAGATGTTCTAAAATATAGGGGTTTTCTAGTAGTTCATTACCTAGACCAATCACATTCTGAGTACCTCCTCCTCATCTATTTGCATCAATGGCAGAAGAGGGAATCTCTTCCAACCTTCCAAGGGGCTAAAGCAAGAGGACCTAATATATCCCTTTCATTTTAATTTGGCCATTGATTCCTTCACCCGTATGATAGATCTAGCCTGCTCATTTGGGTTACTTGAATGCTGATGATACCATTTTACTTTCCATCTCTTCCCCTCGTTCCATTGCCATGCTAAAGCTCATGCTATACTATATGGAACTAATGTTTGGCCTTAAAATAAACTTTTCTAAGAGCTCTGTGACTATCACCGACCCTGACCCTGAAGTTGCATCCTCAATGGCTCATAGCTTAAACTGCTCGATTGCTCATTTCCTTCTCTCTTACCTTGGTTCTACCATCAGATCGGGAAAGCTAAAGCGCTCGGACTGAAGTGCACTATTGGATAAGTTTATCCGTAGAATGTCTGGTTAGAAGGGCACCTCTCTATCGCGGGTGGGTAGACTGATCTCGATTAACTTTGTCCTGTCCTCCCTTCTTACCTTCTGGTTCTTATTATATAAAGCTTGAAATTAGGTGATTAAGAGCATTAAATCCATTAGGAGAGCTTTTCTTCAGAAAGGCTCAAACGAATCTTGCCTATGAACTGCCTTGTTGCCTGGGAGAAGGTATGCAAGCATAAGCAAGAAGGGGACTTAGGTGTTATAAAACCTGGCACAATTTAACAAGTCCCTACTTGGTAAATGGGGATGGGAGCTAACTCGTGGGTGCTCCAGACCTTGGGCAATATGGATTAATAACTTGTACAATCATGGAAACTTCACCTTATTAGATTTTAAATTCCAACCTCCGGCCTCTTCATCTAATTTCTGGAAAGGAATTCTACTTTACTATCAAGAGCTTCATATTATCTGTAATAGCCCGCACCTCACTTAACGTAGATATTGTCCCCAACTTAGTCACCTCCACCTCATGGGCCAAGCCAAGATGTGGAATTTTGTTCCTCAAAAGGCCTTAATGTTGTTATGAGATGAAGGTTTTGGTATATAAGCACCCACTTCATAGTGGTTTCACGATGTGTGACTATCATTTCCATTTTGAGGGGCATTAAAATTTCCCTTCTTTAGAGCCCAACGACTTCGTTGGCTCATGAACACAACTCCACCTAGGCATTGTGGCTGTAACACGTACAATCCACAATTCCGACTGGGTATAGCTCTAATACAATTTCTAATAGCTCACACCTCACTTAACGCGGATATTGTCCCTAACTTAGTCACTTCCGCCTCATGGGCCAAGCCAAGGTGTGGGGTTTTGTTCCTCAAAATGCCTTAAAGTTGTTATGAGGTGAAGGGTTTGGTATATAAGCACCTACTTCATAGTGTTTTTCTTTGATGTGGGACCATTATTCCCATTTTGAGGTGTGTTACGTTATCACTAAGATTAAAAATGGTAATAGCAAGAGAGCCTCCTTTTGGCCTAATCCGTGGCTGAACGGAGTTGCTCTTTGCTCATTGTTCTCGAATTTGTATGCTTTGGCCACAAATCCTCATATCTCGATCTTTCTGGCTTTTCAAACTGGAGGCTGCAACATAGATTTCATTTTGGTTATAATTGATGATAACCTTAAAGATTTACGTTTGCTTATGTTTTCAACTATGAATGCCTCCTCTCTTCTGATGAAGATGAATTTCTCTGGGGTGGAGATGGTTAGGGTTTATTCATGGTAAAGATTTTATATCACTTCTACAATTTTACTAGTATGTACCTAGATTATAATTTGCTTTGGCATCTCAAGACGCCTCCAAAGTTTCAGGTGCACATGTGGCTGATCATGGTGAACAAACTAAACACGACCGATCGATTAGCTAAGAAATCTCTAGGTTCCCCTAACGCCTGCTTTCTATGCTCGAACTTTGTTGATTCTACTGCTCATATTTTTCTTGAATGTGATTATAGCTATCAGGTCTGGTCTCTTTGCTCTTCTAACTTAGGTATTGAATGTGACAATGCATAAACTAAAACTGCTATGGGCTTCCTGTTTTCCTAAATCGACAGAGGTGCTTCTAGCCCTTGCGTTTTGGTGCGCAATTTGGCTAGAAAGGAATTATCAATGTTTTAATGCTAAGGTGAATGATTATGTCTCATTAGCTAACAAGGTTATATATAATTTTTGTTCTTGGACAGGGATTCAACAAAGGGTGCCCCAATTCCTCAAGATGCAGATCCGATTGAATCCACAAGGAATAATGCCAGTGTCGACAATGATCGGCACTGATAATGATTTATGTTTGGATGTGTTGTTATTTTTCAGTATGGTAGCGATCATCTCTGTATATTATTATGTATGCATATGTGGGCACCTTATGTGCATGCCACTTCTTTTGGCTCTTCTTGAGCTTGTACATTATTTATGACTACCGACTAGGTTTGTTGGATGTACTTTCCTTATTTATGTTATGCATATGGCTATAAGATCCTGAGCCGTATATCCTTTTCATAAAAAAAATTAGTTTATAATTTATTTACAGAAATGCCATTAGAGACTCGATACCTATGATTCATTGTACTTTGACTTCAATAAAGGCTGATGCATGGGATTGCTACTCGATAGCTGTGTGATATATCTACTTTATAGAGACTCGACAACTGTAAAATGGCGGATGCATGTGATAGCTACTCTATAGCTATGTGATGTATCAACTTTCGTAGTAACTCGACATCATTTGTTTTAAGGGTTCGATATCTCTTGGCATGTTGAGACTCAATAACCCTATTGTTTCAAGGTTCTATAACTTCTTTTAGTTAAAGATCGACATCTTCAAGTTTTAGAGGCTCAGTACCATGTGTTTTTAAGGACTCGACATCAAAACTATTTTAGAGGTTCAACACCTCATGTTTTTAATAACTCGACAGCCTTGTTTTATAGTATTTTGATAGCCTCCATGTAGCTATTTGATAACTATGTTTTAGCGACATTACAACCATATGTTTTATAAACCAAATAACTATGTTTATAGACTCGATAGGCTATGTTTTCTAGAAACTCAACAACCATGTTTTAGCAGCATATTAGCCGTATGTTTTGCAAACCCAACAGCTATGTTTTAGAGGCTCGACAACCCTTGTTTTCTAAAAGCTCGGCAACCCTATTTTGCTAACAAGTATTTTAAAAGCCATATAAAGATGATGTGTATTTTAGAGGCTCGATAGCTAATGTTTTCTATAGGGTCGATATCCCTGTTTTTTTAGTAAATGTATTATATGCTATGTAACGACGATAGTGCTTTGGCACAAGATTTTGGCTAAGTATTTGGGCTATCTTTTCTTTCTTACAATAATAGTTTCAAGTGGTTCATCAATTCTAGGTAAAAGTTTCCAAGGAAATGAATTAATGTTTTAGCCTAATTTTATATGAATTTTGCCAAAGGAGTTGTTACTTAATATTTAAGTAACTTTGTGATGGATGTGCCTATTGATTGAACATATTTTGATGAATAATGTTATACGTTCTTATTATCATTTGATCAGTTAAATTTGCATATTTTATCAATTGTCATATTCAGATTTGCATTACCCAACATTGCATCTTAGGACTTAGGAATAGAATTGCCAGTTAGGTTGTTCTAGTAGTGAGTATGGTTTGACTAAACATCTGAGTGAGTAGAATATGATCATATAATGTTTTATTTCCCATATTGCATAACCCTATAATGGGTTGCGTAGACTTTGGGAATGCATAACCCTATAATGACAAACTAGTCACATTTTCCCATATTGCATGCTTATGATCATATCATGTTTTATTTTAACCAATATGGTTGCAGGTGCATGATTTATGATCAGATTGACATATTTTGAAAAGATACTAGTGAGGGGAAAAATCATTCCGTTCTATGGCATGGTCTCACTAAATATCTATTTTGGTTCGTAATGATATATTATTATTCACACCGGACTTTATGACTGACCCGAAATTTCTGTTTTTCCCCTTAAACTCTCGGGTACTCATTTGAGTAGATTGAGGGTAGGGTTTTCAAGTTAGATGAATAAGCTTCTAGAGATGTATATGAGGCAAGCTAATATTAGGAGTTTATTTCCACTGCGTTGGTTGAAGTTTTATTTTTTTGAATGGATGTAACGGCAGAATTTATGGTTGTTAAGTAGTTAAACTCTGATCATCCAATGTAGCATCTTTATATGTCGCTCTTGGAATATAATTGTAACCATTACGTTTTCTCTGAACGTGGAATTGATGGGATTATGCAATGAATATAAAAGTTTATTAATGATATCTGTTTTGAAATTTTCATATTCATATGCTCTTGATGTTATAGATACAATTAACCGATCTCGTTTTGTCATTCGGAATTAATACTATGGATGACCCAGCATCCATAACACTTAGTTTTGGTCCTCAAAGTGGGGGATGTTACAAACATGGTATCAAAGCATATGTTTATGTAAAACTTAAAAGATATTGAAAACATAATCCAAATAAATCAGAGAACAAGATTGGGGTATGGGATAACGCTATAATAGCATATTTGTTAATTGTTATATATAAGTATGTATTTTATCCTTATTCTCCCCTCTCTTAGACCATTCTTCTATATCTTACGAAGACTCATATGCAGATTACGAGAAAGCAAGATATTGAAGTAGGAAATGGAAGAGTGGATCTGACGCAGCGGATTAAACAAAACGATCTTCAATCGGTGAAAGTAGCAATCGATGGATTGATGGATACTGAAATGCCCGAATTCGTTGATCCGAAGATACCGAATTCTTAGCTATCTCTGTCTCGTTGATCCGAAGATACCGGGAAAGAGATCTACGATTCTTCGACGTTGATCTTGCGCACAAGATACCGTGAATCGGCTTCAACAAACGATGATTCGAGCGCACTCGAATGACGTAAGTGGAGATAGGAGATACACTCGACTACCAAGTGAAATTGAAAGCACAAAGCTAACAAAAGAGAATTTTATTCAATATTCAACAACCTTTACAAATGAGAGACCCGGCCTATTTATAGGCGTTTTACAACTCACACAAAAAAACAACAAAAAATTCACCAACTCCTAAGTCGTTTCCGACTTAACAAAGTCTCCGACTCAACATAAGTCGTACACGACTTACAACTCTACAGAATACAGACCATACGACTTACAACAGACGACATATGGAAACAGACGACTTACGACTTATAACAGTTGCGACTTAAAATACTCCGACTTGTGACACCTCCAAAGCATACGACTTATTACAAACATAACCACTTAAGTCGTTGTCGACTTAACAACTCTATGCGACTCAACTTAGTAACGATTTAAGAATAGCGGTCCAGATTAACTCGACATAAGGATCAACGGCAACAGCTTCAGCGACTTAAAACATGCGGCATCCCAGATTTACGACTTAAGAAATCCACGGTAGAGATTAACTCGGCAGAGGAATCAACGCTCAGGCTTCTGCAACTTAAGATGGTACGACTTAACTAAGTCGTAACTCGGTTCCGACTTATCGTTTGACCCGTTAAGTCGTTTACGACCTATTACTTCAACAGTTTGCTTTGTCTTCTCTCTGAGTAACTCGGTAGGTCGTCCTGGCGACTTAAGATCTTTGATAACCCGTACCTCTTCACGAGTTAGGTCTTCCACTCTCCTAAGTCGGTCACGACTTGAGTCTCCCATCATGTTAAGTCGGTCACGACTTACGCTTATGTCCTCTGCTTTCTTGAGTTGGTCACGACTCATAGCTCCTTCCATAAGTCGTGTACGACTTATGCCTTCATCCCTGGTCTGAGCTACATCATCCTCCCCAGGTTGAGAGAAATTCGACCTCGAATTTGTACCTTTTGCATCCACAACAAACTCGGCTCCATGATATGGTACGAGATGTTTTTCATTGAATACGTCAGACGTATACACATCATCTGGCAACTTCAATTTATAAGCATTTTCATTGATTCTCTTTAAAATTTCCACTAGACCAATCTTTCGTGCTTTCAATTTATTGTACGTTCCCACCGGAAAGCGATCTTTTGTTAACACTGCATAAACCAGATCACCTTTATGAAATTCAACATTCCTTCGTTTCAAATCTGCAGCTCGCTTATACTTCTCATTCGCTTTCTCCAATCGTTCCTGGACGATTTTATGACATTCCGTCAACCCCTCAACAAAATCAGCAGCTTTCTTAATTTCCCCCTTCGAGTGTGGTATTACCGTTAAATCCAACGGCCCTTTTGGTAAGCTCGAATAAACAATCTGAAATGGACTGAACCCTGTGCTACGATTTACCGCATGATTATGAGCAAATTCTGCCTGGCATAACTTCACATCCCAACTCTTCAGATTATCTTGTACAAGACACCTCAGCAAATTTCCCAATGATCTGTTAACAACTTCGGTCTGTCCATCCGTTTGCGGATGATAAGCACTACTAAATTTCAGCTTCGTTCCCACCATTTTCCACAGACTCAACCAAAAATGACTCAGAAATCGAGTATCTCTATCCGACACAATAGATTCTGGCAATCCATGAAGTCGATAGATCTCCTTGAAAAACAACTGAGCAACATGAACAGCATCCGCCGTCTTCTTACAAGCGATAAAATGTGCCATTTTCGAAAATCTGTCAACCACCACATAAATGGAATCATTACCACGCTGCGTTCTCGGCAACCCCAACACAAAGTCCATACTGATATCCACCCATGGTTTTACAGGCACGGGTAACGGCATATATAAACCAGCATTAGTCGCAGTTCCTTTCGAAACATGACAAATATGACAACGCTCCACAAACCTCTCTACTTCTTTCCTCATCGATGGCCAAAAGTAAGACTGTGAAATCAACTGTAAAGTACGGTCTCTCCCAACATGTCCCTCTTCGTGTAACTCCTTGATAATCTTCATTCTCAGACTACCCTCCGGTATGCACAATCGATTTCCTTTAAAAAGAAAACCATCAACCATCATAAACTCATCAGTCTTCCCTTCATTGTCCCTTTCAACAAATTTCTTAAAATAAGAGTCTTCTGTAACCTGCTCCGGCAATAATTCAAAACCAGTCACCTCAACTTTCATTGTCGTCAACAAATGACTCCTCCTACTTAAAGCATCAGCCACTCGATTCGTCACCCCTGACTTGTGTTTAACAACGAAAGTAAATTGTTGTAGATATGCAATCCACGATGCATGTCTCGCTGAAATCTTGCCTTGCCCTTGCAAATGCTTCAATGCTTCATGATCAGTATACAGAACAAACTCTTTCTGAAATAGATAATGTCTCCAGTGTTTAATAGCTTGTACAACAGCATAGAATTCCACATCATATGTACTGTATCGCATTTTCGCTCCTGACAACTTCTCACTGAAATATGCAATAGGACGACCCCTTTGACTCAACACTCCTCCAATCCCAACCTTCGATGCATCAGTATGTAGTTCAAACAACAACTGAAAATCAGGTAATGCTAGAATTGGTGCTGTCGTCAACAATTCCTTGATTCGTTCAAAAGCAACTCCTGCTTCCTCCGTCCATGTAAATTGTTTACCCTTCATACAATCAGTCACAGGCGCCATCACACTACTAAAGTGTGGAATAAACCTTCGATAAAATGAAGCCAACCCATGAAAACTACGAACTTCCGTTATCGTCTTGGGCTGTGGCCAATCTTTGATAGCTTCAACTTTACTCTGGTCCACCTGTATACCTTCCTTCGAGACAACATACCCCAGAAATAAAACACTATGCGTCATGAACACGCATTTCTTCGTTGCTGCATAAAACTGTTCTTGTCGCAGTACCATCAGCACTTCTCTCAGATGATTCAAATGTTCCTCCGGACTTCCACTATATATCAGAATATCATCGAAATACACCACCACAAACTTCCCAATAAATGGTCGAAAAATTTGATTCATCACCCTCATGAAAGTACTCGGTGCATTTGATAAGCCAAATGGCATAACCAACCATTCGTATAGACCCTCCCTGGTTTTAAAAGCAGTCTTCCACTCATCTCCTGGTCTGATACAAATCTGATGATAACCGCTCTTCAAATCAATCTTCGAAAATATAGTAGCTCCGCTTATTTGATCTAACAAGTCATCCAACCTTGGCATTGGAAATCTATATCTCACAGTAATCTTTCAATGCTCGACTGTCAGTGCACATCCTCCACGTCCCATCCTTCTTGGGTACCAATAAAGCTGGTACAGCACAAGGACTCAGACTCTCCTGCACACGCCCCTGCTCAAGCAATTCCTCTACCTGCCTCCGCAACTCTTCATGTTCCTTCGGACTCATTCGATAATGTGGTCTGTGTGGCAACACAGCACCTGGAACAAGATCTATCTGATGTTGTATATCCCTCAACGGTGGCAACTCCGTTGGTAACTCCTCTGGGAATACATCGTCAAATTCTTTCAAAACTGGTTTAACTTCTTCTGGAATTTCAACTTCTTCACTACTTTCTCGTCCAATCAACAAGAATACTTCCGGCTCTTCCTCAACCTCCTTAACAAACTCCTTCAGAGATAATAAGGTTTTCAACTCTTCAATCTCTTCTGACTTACTTTCTCCCGGTTGTCTCTTCTTTGGACTAAGATAATCTTCGTGCCTTCAAACATAAAACTGTAGCTGTTGGTCCGACCGTCATGTTGTACTGCTCGATCATACTGTCATGGTCTTCCCAAAAGCAAGTGGCAAACATCCATCTCTACTACATCACACCATATTTCATCTTTGTATTTCTTCCCAATAGAGAATGGAACACGAACTCGTCTATCCACTTTCACTTCTCCTCCTTTTCTCAACCATGCTAACTTGTATGGATTCGGATGTTTCTCTATCTTCAACTTCAATTTTGTCACAGCCTCGGTTGAGATAATATTATCACAGCTTCCTGCGTCAATCACAAACTTACACACCTTTCCCAATATAGTACATGTTAATTGAAAGATATTACTCCTCAACCAACTAGCTTCTTCCTGCTTCGGTGTTAAACACGATCTCCTCAACATTAGATTACAACCTTCATCTCCTGACGCAATATCCTGCTCATCCTCCTCAACTGGACTAGAACAATCCCCATCACCATCCTCATCCTCAACTTCTGCAATCATGGTTCTCTTCTTTGGCTTTGGACACTCACTGCTTTTATGACCCACTTCCTGACAATTGTAACATTTGAAACCATTGTTAACTTTCGTCTTCTCAGCCTCCTTCACCACTGGTCTACTGATAGGTTTAGAAATATTAGAACTCCCACTAGCACCCTTCATTTGATTGTTGGAATTAGTAAACACACCACCTCCTCGTCTACCCTGCTTCTCCCAAGCCAACGCTTTCTG
Source organism: Allium fistulosum (assembly GCA_030737815.1). NCBI lineage: Eukaryota > Viridiplantae > Streptophyta > Magnoliopsida > Asparagales > Amaryllidaceae > Allium > Allium fistulosum. The sequence continues at coordinate 280,360,806 of CM060904.1, read as the reverse complement.
ATGTGCTTCCGCTACAGATCTTGGATCGAACATATTAACCATATCCTAGATCTTCATTCTCAATCCCCCAATGAATCTAGATGTCAGCTGCTCTTCCGTTTCCATAATATCATTCCTTGCAATAAGTTGATAGAATTCATCAGCATAGTCATTCACAGATTTCGTCCCTTGTCTCAAGTTCTGCAAACGTTGATACATCAAAGATTGATAATTGTAAGGTAAGAACGTTGCTTTCATCAATTTCTTCATCTTCTCCCAAGATTCAATTTTTGACTTTCCCATCCGATCACGTGTAAGTTTGGTCTGCTGCCACCATGCCAAAGCTCTACCCCTCAGCCTTGTAGCAACCAACTTCACTCTACGATGTTATGGAACTTCTTTGAAGTCAAAAATCTCCTCGACATTAGCCACCCAATCTAGAAACTCCTCTGCTTGCATACCACCTTTGAATTCAGGAATTTCATTCTTCATCCCCGTCTCCCACTTGTGATCATACTCAGAGTAATTTCTTCCTTGTCCTCGTCCTTGTCCTCGAACACTACCACCATCATACTCCTCTTCAAAATCAGATGTATATCGTTGTCTATCTCGTCCACCCACATCTCTACTACCATCACGCCTACCACCATCATCCCTTCTATCTACATTCCTCCGTTCACGATTATTCACGTTCCTCCCACGTCTTTGATCATTTTCAACACTTCTGTCTCGATTGGAATGTGGCGAGACTCTACTACCCCCATGGTTAGATTCTGGTGAAACCCTTCTCCGATCTTGATTCATCTCCGTCATAAGCTTCTCTAACCGGCCAATTCCTTCGTTAAGCTTTTCACTAAAGTTTTCATTGATTCTTTGCTCCATCTCATCAGCTTCTTCTCTTCGATACAAAGCTTCAACGTTTTGATGTCGATTGGCTCTTCTTGGCGGCATACTTGAAATCTTCACAAACTCTTCAACACTTCAAAATTCAAACACAATTCGGACTTTGATCCAAAATGAAACGGATCGAAAACTTCCACTACGTAGCAAATCGCGATGAACACGATGGACAAAGTTTCGGCCTCCACTTCAAATCTGATCAAACAACTTCGAACAATGATGAACACTTCTTCCTCTCGGCCACGGTTCAAACATCAAACTACTCGGCCAAACAACTTCAACTTCAAAATGATTAGGCTCCAAGTCTCGATCTAACTATGATTGGTTAGAACAAGCTCTGATACCAAAACTGACGCAGCGGATTAAACAAAACGATCTTCAATCGGTGAAAGTAGCAATCGATGGATTGATGGATACTGAAATGCCCGAATTCGTTGATCCGAAGATACCGAATTCTTAGCTATCTCTGTCTCGTTGATCCGAAGATACCGGGAAAGAGATCTACGATTCTTCGACGTTGATCTTGCGCACAAGATACCGTGAATCGGCTTCAACAAACGATGATTCGAGCGCACTCGAATGACGTAAGTGGAGATAGGAGATACACTCGACTACCAAGTGAAATTGAAAGCACAAAGCTAACAAAAGAGAAATTTATTCAATATTCAACAACCTTTACAAATGAGAGACCCGGCCTATTTATAGGCGTTTTACAACTCACACAAAAAAACAACAAAAAATTCACCAACTCCTAAGTCGTTTCCGACTTAACAAAGTCTCCGACTCAACATAAGTCGTACACGACTTACAACTCTACAGAATACAGACCATACGACTTACAACAGACGACATATGGAAACAGACGACTTACGACTTATAACAGTTGCGACTTAAAATACTCCGACTCGTGACACCTCCAAAGCATACGACTTATTACAAACATAACCACTTAAGTCGTTGCCGACTTAACAACTCTATGCGACTCAACTTAGTAACGATTTAAGAATAGCGGTCCAGATTAACTCGGCATAAGGATCAACGGCAACAGCTTCAGCGACTTAAAACATGCGGCATCCCAGATTTACGACTTAAGAAATCCACGGTAGAGATTAACTCGGCAGAGGAATCAACGCTCAGGCTTCTGCAACTTAAGATGGTACGACTTAACTAAGTCGTAACTCGGTTCCGACTTATCGTTTGACCCGTTAAGTCGTTTACGACCTATTACTTCAACAGTTTGCTTTGTCTTCTCTCTGAGTAACTCGGTAGGTCGTCCTGGCGACTTAAGATCTTTGATAACCCGTACCTCTTCACGAGTTAGGTCTTCCACTCTCCTAAGTCGGTCACGACTTGAGTCTCCCATCATGTTAAGTCGGTCACGACTTACGCTTATGTCCTCTGCTTTCTTGAGTCGGTCACGACTCATAGCTCCTTCCGTAAGTCGTGTACGACTTATGCCTTCATCCCTGGTCTGAGCTACATCAGAATCTAGGTGGAGGAAGCACCATAACTAATGGAAATGTTTGATCCAATACTAAAAGGAATCCGATTCAACAAGAAAATGCTAATCCAAATGCAAATGCTAATGTGAGTAATGGAACCCCACTTGTAGATATGGGGGCTATGTATCAGTTCTTCATGAATGTGATGCAAGCTATAACAGGAAACGTTGATAATGTGGGGGTCTTAATCCTGAAGTACCTACTTGCAATAATTATACTAAGTTGAACAATAATTATACCAGTCTTATAGGAAAGCCTTTTCTTGGAACGGAAAGTGCTATTGAAGTTGAAAATTACTTGTTATACTATGAAAGGATTTTTTCCGACTTAGGCTTGAATGATGAACGGAAGAGGAGGTTGGCATCTAGAGATTTGCAAGGAGCTTCTTTGTATTGGTGGAACAGTGTGACCATAGGAGTATTAGAGGAGAATTTGACTTGGGCTGAATTTAGAAGTAGATTTAAGGAAAAGTTTTCGTCCGAGATAGCCAAGTTAACTTTGCTCAAGGAGTTTGTTGAATTGAATCAGGGAGAGATGTATGTACTGGATTATGCAACCAAGTTTGATGAGTTGTTCAGATACAGATATGCTACCATTGATACTGTGATAAAAAGGAATGAGAAGTCCATTCGGGGATTGAAGCCAGAAATTGCCAAGGACACTATGCCGCATCTTAGAGATCCATGTGATGTAGTGGTGGAGATGGCGTTAAGGAACGAGGAAATGATTTCGAATTTGAAAGTGACAAGCCTGTGGAGAGTAAAGGTTTTCAAGGTAAGAAAAGAAAGTTCTTTAATAAGAAGGAGCTCTGAAGGGCGGAGCTACCAAGAAAGGGAAGGCTAACGTTGTTTACCATAAGTGTGATAAGAAAGGGCACTTCATTAATGAGTGTTGATCTGGTAATGGAAAGAAGGTTGTGAAAAAGAATGGTGTGAAGTGTTATAACTGCAACCAGATGGGGCACTATAAGAATAAATGTCCAAAACCAGCCAAGGCTAATAAAGAAAAAGTTTTTGCTATGGAACCATCAGCTTATGGAACGACTGTAGAAAAAGGGAAAGGAAAGTCTGTAATAGGAGGTACGCTTTTGATTCATGGAATACCTGTTAAAGTATTATTTAATAGCAGTGCATCACACTCTTTTATGCCACGATGTTTGGTAGATAAGTTAAATCTAGAACCATCATACTTTATTACATCCTTAAGGGTTGTGAATCCGATAAGAGGTTATGCAACTCTTCGGCTGAGACCTGACCATTTAGAAATTGAGCTGTTAGGTCATGTATTTACCTGCAATTTACATGTGTTTGATTTTGTGGGTTTAAGGATTATTCTAGGTACGGATTGTTTAAGCAGATATGATGCTAGAATATTTTACAAGATAGGAAGATATCATTAAGACACCCTAATAGTCATGGTTGAATTATATACTCAGTAGGAAATTCGAATTTAGATATATGTGCTTTGTTGGGTGCAATGGAAATGGAAGATGAGGTGAATCAGGTTTTCGTTGTAAGAGAGTATGCGGATGTCTTTGAACCGGTTACAATATTACCACCGAAATAAGCTATTGAGTTTCGAATAGATCTTGTACTTGGAGCAGAACCTATGAGTATATCACATAGCAGAATGGCACCTACTGAGATGAAAGAGTTAAAGGTGCAGCTGGTGGACTTAGAAAGAAAGGATTTTATTAGGCCAAGCAGTTTGCCAACGGCCGTGGTATTCGTGAAGAAACCGGACGGGTCGTTAAGGATGTGTATTGATTATCATAAGTTGAATGAGAAGATAATAAAGAATCGATATCCTTTACCGAGAATAGATGATTTGTTTGATCAGTTGAGTGGAGCCGAGGTATTTTCCCAATTAGAGTTAGCAATAGGGTTCCATCAATTGAGAGTGGTGGAGGACATCATTCCATTAATGGCATATCAAACAAGATATGGTTCGTATGAATGGTTAGTCGTGCCCTTTGGACTGACCAATTCGCCTACTTACTTTGTGGATTTGATGAACTGGATCTTCTGAGAGTGTTTGGACAGATTCGTGTTAGTGTTTATAGACGACATTCTGATATATTATAAGAATGAACGAGATCTTAAAATTCATCTTAGAATAGCGATAGAAACGTTTAGGCAGCATCAACTAAAAGCGAAATTTTCAAAATGTCATTTTTGAAAGAAAGAAGCGAGTTTCAAAAAATGGGTTATTGGTAGATCCGGCTAAGAGTGAAGCTATTAATAATTGGAAATAACCCGAGACTATGACTGAAATAAGAAGTTTTCTGGGGTTAGCTAGCTATTATCTGAGATTCATTAAGGATTTCTCTCGTATAGCAGCACCTATGACTAAACTAACAAGGAAGAACATAAAGTATGTTTGGACCAATAAATGTGAAGAACCATTCATAAAGCTAAAACATTTATTGACCAATGCGCACGTGTTAGTTATTCCAGATGGAAATCAAGATTTAGTAGTGTATACTGATGCACGTGGAATAGGGTTAGGAGTTGTGTTAATGCAAAAAGGTAAAGTGATTTCCTTCGCTTCCCGATAAGTTCGACCATATGAAGTTAGATAGCTGACTCTCGATTTAGTGTTGGCAGCGGCGATCTTTGTTTTAAAAGTGTGGGGGCATTATCTATTGGGAGAACGATTCAAGATATTTATGGATCATAATTCTTTGAAGTATTTATTCTCTCAGAAGGAGTTGAATATGAGACAGCAAAGGTGGCTAGAGTTTTTGGCGGCTTATGATTTTGATATTGAGTATATGCTAGGGAAAGGAAATAAGTTGTGGATGCATTTAGTAGGAAACATCAGAGTGTGGTGTTAGCTATGTTAGGCATTGATTACTTGTGGTGCATGGTTAAGATCAATGGCTAGTTGTACTCGGAATACTGCAGTGTTGTCATGTTTGGAAGTTGATCGAAAGAATTGCTTCTAAGTAGAGAGATGATCCATTATTGGCTGAATAGATTAGAAAACTTGAAAAGGGAATTGAGATTGATGATTTAATAGGTTTTAATCTTGACCAAAACGGATGGTTGAGGAAGAAGGGACGGTTGTGTGTTCCATATGTTTGTAATCTAAGAAAGGAAGTTCTTAGGGTGTGTCGTTGATCTAAGTTTACTATTCATCCCAGTGGAACTAAAACATATGAGGATATGAAGAGGATTTTATTCTGAGAAGGAATGAAAAGAGATGTAGGCTCATGGGTGAAACGGTGTTTGAATTACCAGCAAGTAAAAGCCGAGCATCAGAAACCAAGTGGATTGCTTCAACCTTTAGAAGTTCCACTTTGGAAATGATATTCTATATCCTTGAATATTATTGATGGGTTGCCAAGGTCGAATAAGGGAAATGATAGCTTTTGGGTTGTGGTAGACAGACTGACCAACAGTGCACACTTGATTCCCGTTAAGTTGACAATGACAATACCTGCTTTGGAAAAGCTGTATAGGAATAATATTATAAGATTGCATGGAATTTCTAGTAGTATAGTCAATGATAGAGATATATGTTCACTAGTGAATCCTGGAAGAGTATGCGTGAAGTGTTAGGTACCAAGCTGAAGATGAGTACCACTTTCCATCCACAAACGGATGGGCAAACGGAAAGAGTGAACAAAGTTCTTAAAGATTTGTTAAGGGCTTCTGTACTAGACTTTAGAGGGTTATAGGAAGACCATTTACATTTAGTCGAGTTTTCTTATAACAATAGTTATCAAACTAGCGTAGGAATGATGCCTTTCGAAGCTCTTTACGGAAGGTCGTGCAAATCACCAACATTTTGGCTAGAGACTGGAGGCAGCTTGATTCTAAGCCTAGATATGGTGAGAGAAGCTACAGAAAAGATTGCAGGTTCATGGAAGTATAGGCTAGTTTGATACTTTTGGATTCATAAGTAGAGTTGGTTTGCTAGTTTGGAAAGTCAGGGAAATTATCATTGAGATATATTGGTATGTTTCCTATCATAGAAAGGATCTAGAAACTCGCTTATCAGATAGAGTTACCTAATAGTTTGGTAGGAGTCCATAATCTTTTTCATGTTTCTCATCTTAGAAAGTGTGTGCATGATCCAGAGACTACTATTGCACCGACTATATTGGAAGATATAGTAGTGGAACCGGATATGACTTTTGATAGACAACCAGTTCATGTTGTAGCAAGAGATGAGAAGAAATTAAGGAATAAGACAGTTAAGTTAGTGAAAGTCCAATGGTGTGACAACGAGAAAGACTATTTTTGGGAGACAGAAGATAGGATTAGAGAGACTTATCCTAAGTTTTTTTAATGGTATGTTCTATATATGTCATATAGACTTTTTTTTAGCAGGATATGCTAGTATTGTTGTTATGTGTTTGCCACACACGTTTGCATGTTTGTTATGCATGTTGATTGCCTTATCGTAATTTCGAGGATGAAATTCTTTAAGGGGGAGCCTGTAACACCCCTAATTTTTGTTTAACATTATTCAGGGAATTCAATTAGATGAATTAAATAGCATAATATGAAGTGATAAGGAGAATGGGATTTGTTAACTAATTTGTGTCAGGCCTTAATTAATCAATTAAAATGATTGTTTTAAACAAAGAATGGAAATGAATTAATGAGGGGGGCATAATGGGAATAACTCTTAATTTCATTGCCTAAACCCTTCCTCTCTCATTCATTCTCATTTCATTCCTAAAATAAAAAAAGCATAAAACAAGGCCGGCAATAACCCAGAGGAAGAGAATAAAAAGTCTAAGGAATTCGAAAGGAGAAAGCTTAAGGGAATTAATCTACATCCAATCTCAATCTCTCTTATCCAATCTAAGTTGAATAATAGTTACCATCTCATTTGTTATATTTTATTTTTGGATTTATAATTGATTTTTGAATTTGTTGTGATAATGTCATGTTTGGATTGATAATATCATTATTGGATTAAATGATGATTTGTTGGAATTTTATGGAATAATTTTGAAAGTGTTTTAAAGGTAAAACCTAAGTTTTAATCTCCTATTGGTTTGAAATTTGAATATGATGCGTAAAACATTATTTTGGAGATGGATTTTTAATTTCATAATTTTCAAAGTTCATACGAATATTTTATGAATTTCTAAGAGGAAAATGTGCATATTTTGGGTTTTTAATTATTAAAGGTAATTAAATAAATATTTTGGTCCCTAAATTTTTGTATATGAAAGAAGATGGATATTCGTATTTTTAGTAAATTTTGGGGTTTTTCCCTAATTGTTATGATTTTCTATGTATTTATTATTCTAGGAAGTCTTAATTAATATGAGTTAATAATATTAATTATAAAAGGTTTGATATTGTTGAGAAGGTAGAACGTAATCTACCAGAAAATTATGAAAAGAATATGTAAAGTATTTTGTTACCCAATGTAAATTTGACAAGAGGCAAGAGTTAGTAGAAAGTGTTATCTTTAAAGGGAAACAAATCAGTTCTTAATTTATTTATAGAAATGCCATTAGAGCCTCAATACCTATGATTCATTGTACTTTGACATCTATAAAGGCTGATACATGGGATAGCTACTCGATAGATCTGTGATATATCTACTTTATAGAGACTCGACAACTATAAAAGGCGGATGCATGTGATAGCTATTTGAAGCTATGTGATATATCAACTTTCATAGTTACTCGACATCATCTATTTTAAGGGTTCGATATCTCTTGGCATATAGAGATTCAATAACCCCATGGTTTCGAGGCTCAACAACTTCTTTTAGTTAAAGATCGACATTTTTCAAGTTTTAGAGGCTCGGTACCTCATGTTTTTAAGGATTCGACATCCACAAGTTTTTAGAGTTTCGGATCCTTGTGCTTTTAAGAATGGACACCCTTGTCTTATAGTTTCTCGATAGCCTCTATGTTGCTATTCGATAACTATGTTTTAGCGGCTTTACACCCATATGTTTTATAAACCGAATAACTATGTTTATAGACTCGATAGCCTGTGTTTTCTAGAAACTCGATAACCATGTTTTAATGGCATATTAGCCGTATATTTTGCAATCTCAACAGCTACGTTTTAAAGGCTCAATGGCCCTTGTTTTCTAGAAGCTCGACAACCCTATTTTGCCAAAAAAGCATTTTAAAAGCCATATAAAGACAATGTATATTTTAGAGGCTCGATAACCAATGTTTTCTATAGGGTTGATATCCCTATTTTGTTGGAAAATGTTTTATATGCTATGTAACGATGATAGTGCTTCGGCACAAGATTTTGGCTAAGTTCTTGGGCCATGTTTCCTTTGTTTTAAGAGTTGTTTCAAGTGGTTCGTCAATTCTAAAGATAAATATTTCACGGAAATGAAATAGTATTTTGGCCAAATTTTATATGAATTTTGCCAAAGGAAATTATTACTTAACATTTAAGTAATTTTGTGATGGATGTGCCTATTTATTGAACATATTTTGTTAAATGATGTTATATGTTCTTGTTATTGTTTGATCGGTTAAAGTTGTATATTTTATCATTTGTAATACTCACATTTGCATTACCCAACATTGCATCTTAGGACTTAGTAACAAAATTACTAGTTAGGTTGTTCCAGTAGTGAGTATGGTTAGGCTAGACTTCTGAGTGAGCATAATAACATCCAGGAGATCAGACAGATCAATTGTGTTAGGATTCCTTAAACTGATCAAAAAAGATATGACTCATGGATTTAATACCAGATAAGATTGAAGTGGGACTGGTGTAGGTTCGTGCCTTATGCTTCAACCATTAGCCCTCGGTTGGTAAAGGTCTATGATTCCGGTGCGTAGAGCTTTGTCAGTAGCGAGATTAAAAGATGTGTACACCAGAAAGGAACTCGTAGCTCTATATACTCGTAGAATTGTTGTTTTCTCCTAAACATATTTGGAGACCTCCTAATTGTATTTGGAGATTTTAGGACATCTAGCTATGTTTTGGCCCGAGCTAGCCTGAAAGGTTATCATTTGGCCTGTGAAAACTAATAGGTTCATAGTGACCCTAGAAAAACTATGATTTGAGACAGAAAATCAATTTTGTGGGTTGGGTAAACTTAGGGAATGCATAACCCTATAATGACTGACTAGTCACATTTACTATATTGCATGCATATGATCATATCATGTTTATTTTAACCATTGTGGTTGCAGGTGCATGATTTATGATCAGATTGACATATTTTGATAAGATACTAGTGGGGGGAAAACCTATTCCATCTGCGGTGTAGTCTCACTAGACATCTATTTTGGTTTGAGATGGTATATTATTATTTACACTAGACTTTTTGTCTGACCCGAAGTTTATTTTTCCTCTTAAACTCTCGGGTACTCATTTGAGTAGATCGGGAATAGTGTTTTCAGGTTAGACGAATAGGCTTCCGGAGACGTGTAGGAGGCAAGCTAATATTAGGAGTTTATTTCTGCTATATTGGTTGAAGTTTTATTTTGTTTGAATGGATGTAATGATAGAATTTATAACTGTCAAGTAGTTAGACTCTGATCATCCAAGGGGGCATCTTCATATGTCGCTCTTGCAATATAATTGTAATTATTGTATTTTCGTTGAACGTGGAATCAATGGGATTATATAATGAATATGAAAGTTCATTAATGAAAGGTGTTTTGAAACTTTTCATATTCTTGTGCTCTTGATGTTATAGATACAATTAACTGATCTCATTTTGTCATTGGAAATTAATACTATGGATGACTACAGCATCCGTCGCTTTATTTTGGGCCTCAAAATGAAGGATGTTACAAACACTTTATCTTTTAGTTAAGCCTTTCGAATAGCAAAGAGCACTGGTATTATGTATAACCAATATAACAATGGTTTTGAGCATATTAAAAATAAGGACATTGGAAGGGCTAACAATGCATGTAGATAAAAGTATTAAGTTGGAATGTTATAGGACTACGGTTATCCCTAAAACGATCTAGAACAAAAAGTTTTCTATATGAAAATAAGGTAGATATAACAATGCTTCAAGAAACCTAATATGATTCTCTTAATATTAGCTTCTGTAAATCTATTGGGCGTAAAACTTTAACTGGCTAGGCTTTCTTTCCCGCTAATGGTAGTATAGGGGGAATCATAACGATATGGCGGGAGGACGTATTTAAATTGCTCCAATTTATCCCTAACTACTACTCCATCACGTCATCCTTTTAGATCTCCATGACAACCTAATTATTAACATCTCTAGTGTATATGCGCCTAACAACTGGATCATCAGGTATTCTCTTTGGATTGAATGTTTGGATTTTAGAACCCTTTCCTATGGTCCCTGGATCGTAGGAGGTGACTTTAACATGACCAGACATGCTAGAGAACGCTTCCCAAGGGAAGGCGTATATATTGACATGGAAGTGTTTAATGACTTCATTAACCAAAACTCCTTCATTGAACTTCCTCTTATTAATAGGAGATCCATGTGGTCTAATGGTAGAGAGGATAATTCGAAGGCTTTACTAAATAGGTTCTTTGTGAGTGAGGACTGGGAGGACGAATTCCCTTTATCCAAGGTATATGGCTCGCCAACCTTATTTCTGATCACTGTCCTATCCTACTTAATTCTCACGACCAACTGCCTAAAAATAGACCTTTTAAAATAATAAAAATATTGCTTAAAGAAAATAACTTTGAAAACCTTGTCATCACTAAATGGAATTCTATGGAATTGCTCATTCAACAATGTACCAGAAAACTAGTTTTCAAACTTAGAGGTTGAGAAAATACCTTAAAAATTGGAAAGCTAACGTATTTGGCAACATACTTTCCAAAATAGACAATCTGCTAAATGAGATAATAAATTTAGAAAGGGCAGGGGGCTATAGGAATTTGAACAGCAAGGAAAAGGTAAATTTAGGCAACCTAAAAATAGAACTGAATAAATCAACAGATAAAGAAGAAATCATGTGGAGATAACATTCCCACGTCCAACGGATCGGCAAAGGATACAAAAACACAAAAATTATCCATCACATAGGTAACTATAGACATTGTCTTAATATTACTAGTTTAATAAATCTTAATAGAATAGAGATCAAAGATCGGGCTAAACTTAATAATATTTTCACCAACTACTACAGAGACATATATGGTAAATAATGCAGTCATAGAATCTAGGCGAATTGGCCTTCTTTATATCTGAGTCAGGACCCTACGCTCTTCGAATTAGAATCTTGTTTCATGAAAGAGGAGGTTTGAGATGCTATAAAAGGGATGGCTAGCGACAAGGCCCCAGGCCTTTATGGCTTCTCTACGATCTTTTATCAAAAATTTTGGCACACTATCAAAAATGATATAACGAACATTTTTGATGACTTCTACAGCGGAGTACTTCAATCAGGAAGGTTCAATTCCGCTGATTTCATTCATCCCCAAAAAAGGAAAACCCGAATGTACTTCCCATAGACCCATCTCCTTAATTAACTATTCGGTTAAAATAATCTCTAAAGTTCTAGCAAATAGGCTAAAGTGCAAAATGAACAACTTAGTGGACAAATCTCAAACAACTTTTATTCAATGTAGGCATATTATGGATGATGTAGCAATTGCTCAAGAATTCATTAACTATTGTCACAAGAAAAATATCATGTGCGTCCTTCTCAAATTAGACTTTGCCAGGGCTTTTGACTCCATTGACTGGGGATTTTTATTAGACACTCTTAAGTCAAGGGGATTCACTGAGAAGAAGATCTTTTGGATCAATCTCATTCTAAATCTAGTACATCTTCCATTCTAGTAAATGGAATTAAGAGTAACAAAATTCAAACCAAAAAAGGGCTTCTCCAGGGGACCCTTTCTCTCCTCTTCTTTTTAACTTAGTGGTTGATGTTTTTAATAAGGTACTTAAACTTGCTTTAAATAACAATATCTTACCAGCGATTGGAGGGATATTACTTTCGAGGGCATTTCTTCGCTTCAATATGTTGATGACACCCTTTTATTTAGTTCCCATCTCCCTCATCATATTGCGTCTCTCAAACTTATTTTATATAACTTTGAATTGCTATTAGGTCTAAAAATTAATTTCCATAAAAGTTCAATGTTAATCATTAATGATACCACAAATGTTACTGTTGAGATGGCCAATACTTTAAACTGCAAAATTATGATTACCCTATTAACTACTTAGGTATTCCCATCAGATAGATGAAAGCAAAAAAAGAAGACTGGAATATCATCATCGATAAAGTTAGTAAAAGATTATCATCTTAGAAAGATAATTTCCTTTCGAGGGCTGGCAGGGTGATCCTCATTAACTCGGTCCTTTTGGCTCTACCATTTTATTGGATGTCATACTATCGCTTCCCAAACTAGGTGATTGACAAAATAGATAACATCAGAAGAAACTTCTTATGGAGAGGAGATCTAGATTGTGCTAATATAAATTGCCCTATTAATTGGGATATTGTATGCAAACCTAAAGCCCAAGGTGGGCTAGGTATTACAAACTTAAAAGCCCTAAATATCTCACTTCTATGTAAATGGATTTGAAAACTTTTAGACAATAATACAACGACGTGGGAAGAAATGATCGCTAACTATTATTATAATGGATCTAAAAATCTTTGTAAACCTAATAACCACAAGTTATCTTTCTTTGGGAAAAAATCTCTAATCTATTTCATATATTTAAAATGGGCCTCAAATTTAATACACGATCCGAAAATTTAACTTCCTTTTTGAATGATCCATGGGCTATGCCAATTTCCTTGAAATTTGATTTTCCCTGAACTTTTCATCGCTTTTAACAAAAAAACGACCTTATCGCCAATATTTTTACTTCCACTGAAGTTTTTAACTGGAGCATCACTTTCAATCAAAACCTGATAGGAAATCTATTCTTTCAATTTCAAAAACTAGTTAACATCATTGAACATATTAACATGGATGACCAATATGACCAACTAGTCTGGTGTTGGGACAAAAAGGGAAGCTACACTTTAAAATCTACGTATTCATTTTTGACTTTTCCAGGCATGCTTAGCCATAGGTCTTTTAAACCTATATGGAAAATAGAAGCACCTCCTAAACTAAAATTTCATATGTGGATTGCTTTACACGATAAACTTAACACTATTACTAGTTTGAATACTAAACTAACAAATAACTTCAACCATAATCCTTGTTACTTCTGTAACATAGCTCTGGAGACCACTCGTCACTTATTCTTCGAATGTGAATTTTCGTAATACATAGTCAGTAGTCTCCTTGATATCTTCAACCTCGATATAAACACTACTACTCCTTCCACCATAATTACTGGAGCAGTTCTAGATTTAAATTTATCTTCTTAAATAGGAAAACCTTGGACTCTATTTATTCTATTACATGCTAGGGTCTGTGGTTAGAAAGAAATTAATGGTTGTTTAATAACTTATTTAAAAATTAATCTTTTTTTATATATTCTATTGTCTGACAAATTTCACTTTGGACAGGAGCATATATAAGACATCCAGACTGGAGATCTTGTCTCGATCGGATCATAGACAGTCATACTTCACATGACGGCCTGTCTCTTCTTCTTCTAGGGAACCAGTAGGCGTTTAGGGTTGTCTTCACACGACCTCCATTCAGGTATAGTGCCACGAGTTCAGTCCTCAACTTCAACATCACCTGCACATGCGCCAATGTACAACTCATATCACTCTCGCCCCCTATCTAGACGATCAATAGATTCAAGCTATCCTGATGGGCAGCGCTTCTTTCTTGTCTTCAGTTCACTCTAGACAGATTCTTGATTAGATCTACACCTGATGCACTGCTCTATTCAGCAAGCATCCCTAGTCAACCTCACCTGATGCACAACTTTTGATACCCAGCACTGCTCCTTTTCATGCAGTAGCTCAGCTCCTGCATTTCAACCTCAACCAGCATCAAATTGCTACACTTCACCCCATTTAGGATTACACCTTCAACCATCATCACCTCTTCATTAGACAAAGCTTGCATGTTGCCTCTTCACTCACTAGTTGTCTCCATATTTCATTGCAACTTGCATGCATTTCAACAAAGATATTTGCTTCCCCAAGTTTTTGCCTGTGTGCATGTTCAAACATCTCATGCTTTACACATAGGCTTATTAATGGATATTTTCGGATGCCGGTAGTGCTATATCTGCATCCAAAATCAGTTCAGATATCTACATCTGCAGATGAAGACGGATATTGGATATATAACAATCCAAATTCCAGTGGGTCCGGATTTTTCGCAAAAATGCTAAAATCCAAGCCCACTGAAGCCTGAGTTGTGTATTTGGTATCCTGCAAATAGGCAAAGATAAATATATCAGAGCTCAAATAAATATCTCATAGCAGAACTGACTAAAATATAATAGTAAGTAAATACTCACCAAGGTAATAACACTTTCTAAACAAGTGTCACAAAGCTGGAAAATCTCTGCCATCTATCTAACCTGTGGGAAGATATGAGGAGGGGGTTAGAACTAAAGTTATGGTGAATGGAAAAATTATACACTTATAAGCCTAATTCAACATATACCGTTCTATTTCCATTTTCTGTTATATTAGGTTTATTGGGTTTATAATACTCTCGCCTCTGTGCGTGAATCGTACATATCTACTCCCTAGTAGATTAAGATCTAATAACCAATATATATATATATATATGTGTGTGTGTGTGTGTGTAGCTACATGCCCAAAAACCACATCGCTCCTAGGTACTACCCATAGTACCTTCTGTATCCTCCTCGAAAAGGACTCCATCGTTTCACTATTAGAGCGTACTGTAACTACATCTGTAAAGGACAGCTTCGTGAGGCCTACAATACAGATGTTCCGTCGACTAATATGAAAACGTGAAACTGCATCCGCACTAGCTTATACTAGTGCTCGGACATCCACAATGTACCACCCAGTGCATACCTTGAGGACTACACGTAATCGTTCTATCTACTCCCTGAATTCCGCCAGCAAGGACTACCTTGTACGGAACTCGGTCGGGGATATTCTGTATCTGTAAAGGTCCGCTTCGTTAGGCCTACAATACAGATATTCTACTTGGTCTGTCTGTTTTCTCATCGTGGCTATGGCTCGACGCAGCCCCTCCTCAACTAATCGAAAGGCCTTTTAAGAGCTAAGTGGTTGTATCCTACTGTAAACAATCTAAACATCCAATTGGTTATGCCCCTCATCCAATGTCTCGATAATGAAAGAATCATTGGCCTATTGGTTTAACTCTAGTCTTTCCCAAACTCGCTCTGACTGATGATGGCTGATACCCGCATGCGGCTATCCTTATGGGTCCTGCCCACTGTAACCTACTCGAAAACTAGAGTATGGTGTCATACGAATATCCCACTCCATCATTAGCCTTTTGACTGCCTACAAAGGTCCGCTTCGTTAGGCCTGCAATGCAAAAAAGCAGTCAAGGCATACTCTCTTGATGGAACACCTACAGACCTGTCTCCGGGGCAGGCAGCTTCGTTAGGCCTACCCCAGAGGGCCATCCTAGAGTATACTCACGTCCCGTTGATGTCTCGTACTCCCTTCTAGCCCAAAATAACTAAATTGGACGTGCTCTTTCTGTACTAAAAATCTACGATGAACTGCTTCATTAGGCTCTTTATCCAAATTCTCTTCGGGCTGCTCCAAACGCACCTTACCATATTATTAGACCCTACGTCTAATCTTTTGTTATCCAAATTCTCTTCGGGCTACTTATTTACCCTAATCAGCATGCCCAGCCCCACCCATGTGTGAGACCATCAGTCCTAGATCTGAAAGGGAATGCTGCCGGTACGGGTCACTACTATTATTTTTGCTTATTAACTTAATCCAAGATCTAAATTTGATAAAATAAGCCTCTTCTATTTCTTTCTTTTTAATTATAACCTATATGTTACAATTATACTTGCAATTGTCACTTTTATATTCTTTTCCTTCTTTTATAACCTACATGTTATAAATGTAATTGCAAGTGTCTCTTTTCTATTCTAGTCTGTCTTCTTTTATTATGATACTAAATTTTCTTTAGTTCTCTTATATTATATAATAGTCTTAACTTGGGACTACGTCCAAGTGTCATAAGTTACTTATCATAATAACTGCTTTACTTTTTACACTACTATCTGCACAATAAATGCAGATCTAGTCATATTTTCTTTTTATTATTTCTAGTCTTGTCAAATAATTAACTTGATTATTTATTATTCTTTAATTTCTTTAACGCTTCGCGTTATTCTTTATTCTAGGAAGTAGTTCTATTCTATTTGGTTGGTTACAAAAACTGTGCTAAAATTTTTTAATACTAAATAATGCTATAAACAATTCTCGTAATTGAAAGATATTTCTTTTATTGTTTCTTTAATTGTTGGGTAATGCAAAATACAGTAATGTCTCTATTTTGCACTAATTCCATTTTTCTTGCTTTTACTTTTGCAATTACATTTATTGTTTTTCTTACAATATTAAACTATGGAAATGTATTCCCTTTTCTAAACCAGCCAACTAATATATCACTAACTTCCAAATCAAGTTATTAGATTTCCTTTTTTTATTTCATTCCCCGAGTTTTAACATAATTTATTGTAAATTTCTCACTTTTAGGCTTATGTCTTTCTCTATGATTTTTAAGCCTAATATTACTTATATTTAATTGGATTCCTTTCTTTTTTTCCATATAAATAACATTTAAATATAAGTACACTTCTCTTATAAAATTTACAGTTTCAACATAACTAACTAGTAGAACTAATTACTAGTTCAAATGCTGAATTAAAATATTTAACGGAAATCTAACGATATTATATATCATAAACATAAAAGAGATATAATTTAAATCCACTCACCTGTCGTCTTTAGCTTTCATCTATGGTCTTCCTGGATTCACTTCTAAGGCGCCTAATATTTTTATTAAAAAGATATTATCCCTAGAAATATTTTTTATTTAGGGTTCAGCCTCAGGCAATGAACCCAATTGAGAGAAAATCTGATTGTGAGAAAATAGCTAGGTCTAGGGTTCTATTTATAGTCGAGTTTGGGAATCTCAGGCCGACGGATTTTAGGATTGAATCTGGTGCAACCACGTCACAGGCTTGCTGCGAATCGTTGAATCCAGAAAACAACGCTCGAGATTGCGTGAAAATCAAATTACAAAACTTCGGCACGTCCCTGGACGATTACTCATCTAGGGCAAAACGCAGCTCGATCCATGTGCTTTGCGGGGCAACCTAGGGGATTTGCGAGTCAACCTATAGGTCAACCCGACCTTGGCAAGGGTCGACCCGTAGGTCCTGCGTTTTTTTTCGTTTAATTATATATAATTTTATACTTATGATTTCTTATTCTTCTCGTAACTTCTTCATATTAATTCGGATTTTAACAAATTATATATGGAAATTGATCGGAAAACCGCCACGAACACAATGGTATAAGTTTCGAGGCCATATTCTGACAATTCCAAAAATGCTTATTTTCACTGTTTATAATTATTTGATTATTTAATTATCTAAAAATATGGGGTGTTACAGGATAATTATTTTATCCGCTAACAATCGATAAATCAAGAAACATAAATAGAAAATTTTGATTTAATATAAATCTTTATCAGTCTCATTAATCATCAAGTATGCAAAATCAAAAAATATGATGATAACAAATAGTTTTGAGTAGTTATTGTTCATTTAATGCATATAATATAAACATTAACTTAATAAATTTTTTTATCTTTCATTGTGCTATAATCCACATAAAATATATTATAATTTTGATAAAAACTAGAGGGATTATTTTCGGATATGGATACCTTCGTATCCGCATCCATATCCGTTTTTTCGGTATCAGATATTTATTTGCTTTTCGGATACACGGATGCGGATGGATTTCAGATTTTTCAGATATCTATTGATAGTTTTATTTACACTTCAGCAAACACATTTGTTTCCTCATGTTACCACACGCAATCACCTTTTCTTGCACTCATGTCCACTCATCAGCATCCTCCAATCCTTTAGGCTTCAACACCTAGTTCCATGTGCTCATGCACTCTTCCCTTCACTTGTGCACATGAAGATGATGCTGCAAATTCTCAGGTTCTATATGTTTTAATGCATGCTATCTAAGGTTGTACTTCAGTCAATAGTATACATGCTACACCCCTACTCATTGACTTCGGTTTGCTTCTCATGCATCAGTCCTACTCACCATCACTCATGGCCACTACAACGGCACATCTAATCTCTCATGCAATGGTCCTACTCACCTTCATTCATGGCCACTATGGCAGCACATCTGGTCTATATAAGAAGCCTTCGATCCATGGCCTTTATAGTATTATATTATTTTCCTTGTATAACATTAATGAATAACTAGTGTGTGGTCCGTTCTATGCACACAGACAGTTTTATCCCCTATTATTGTCAATTGTCATAGAAGAGAGCAAGCAGATCAATGATGAGAGTGGTTTAATTCTAACACCATCATGTCTTTCCCATTACTGCTACACAATTTAAATTTAGGAACAGAAATGAATCTGGAGCATATAAGTAGGCACTGCAATAAAGAATATGTTGCATATGGGCATGGCTGTACTGAGCTAGCGTATCAAATTATTTTTCTTACTTTTTATACTGATCCAACCTACTTACTATTTCTCCTATTTAGCAAATAAATATAACCGGTATGGCTTGTGCAATATCATACCGAATAATGGTTTTGTCTAATAAATTGTACATGCTAATTAAAACAATGTATGATAGAGAATTGTGTGCTTGTGAACATCAATATAATATGTCACATTACCATCTTCCCTCCAGTTAGGAAATAGAGTAAAATTAGTTAGTTTTCTTCATAGTAGCAGAAGGAATAAAAAAGAAACAGAATCAGTACAATGCTTTTTATTGCAAGATTTATAACTTCATTTACCATTTTTTCAGTTGCAACTGCAAATAGACCTATCAACAGATACTTTCAAATGCAGATAGTGTCAAATCCGTATCCGCATCCGAAATAATTTTTAAATATCTAATATTCGTATCCATAGATACAGACGGATATCGGATAATTATCTTATCCGCTAACGTTTGATAAATCAAGAAACGTAAACGAATTTTTTTATAAACATAAACTTATTTAATCCCATTAATTATTAAAGTATTAAAACTAAATAAATATGATGATAATAAATAATTTTTGTGTAGCTAATATGCATTTAATGCTTATAATTATACTTCTAATTTAATTAAATAATAAATAAATATCTTTTATTGTACTAAAAT
This sequence comes from Allium fistulosum, assembly GCA_030737815.1. Classification (NCBI taxonomy): domain Eukaryota; kingdom Viridiplantae; phylum Streptophyta; class Magnoliopsida; order Asparagales; family Amaryllidaceae; genus Allium; species Allium fistulosum. The sequence continues at coordinate 280,341,187 of CM060904.1, read as the reverse complement.
ACATATAATTAAAACTATAATCTTGAAAAATACCAAACGGATAATTTTCGGATGCGGATGTATTCGTATCCGCATCCGCATCCATTTTTCCAAATATCGGATATTTATCTGCTTTTCGGATATGGGGTGTGGATGAATTTCTGTTTTTTTGGATATCCATTGACAGTCCTAGTTGTGAATCACATGATAACAACCAGTGACGAAACCAAATGGAAGGTGGGGTGGGCCATCGCCCAACCCAAGATTTCAGTATTTAATAAAAAAAATCAGAGAACAAAAACGCGTACAATTTCTTCAGCCTAGAGACAACACACGCAAACCCAGATGTGAAGCGCAGCCCTAAATTCCATTGCCGATGTCCAACTTCTTCAATTCAACCTCCATGTCCCATTTTTTCTATTTGTTTTGAGATGTTACAGGTAATTCTTATTTTAATTTTGTCAAGTATTGTCTCATTTACTATTATTACTGATTGTGGAATGAATCATACAAAAATCCCCAATTTGTTTACAATCTCTTTTACTGTTATTACTGATTCAATCATCCAGAAATCCCCAATTTGCTTATAAAAACTGTTTAATACAATTTACTTTTGTTTTGTATCCCATTTACTGTAAATTACTGCTACAGATCTTTTTGTGGAATGAATATACAGCAGCACCATTTATGGTGAACGTCGAGTTGAAATTAATTTACATATTTGCTGCTTTAGGCCATACAAATCTAAACTGGATGCAGTCTTACTATTCTTGATATGTAAATTTGCTTATAAAAATTGTTTGATGCAATTTACTTTTATTTTCTATCCATTTACTGTAAATTGCTCTATTTTTCAATTTGAATATGAACTAAGAAAATATTTAAAGAAGTGAATTGTTTAAACAGAAGTAGTATTAACTTTTTTATGAAAGCGAATTGTTTGAACTTTGAAGCTATGTCGAAGAGACCACTGAAAAATTTGTTTTCATTCTACACAAAAACGTCCGATAACATTGCAACATCGTCTCCAAATCCTCCTTTGAATTTGGAGTTAAATAGCTTGGATCCTATCAATGAAGTGACTCCCATCAAAATTCAAGAAATTGAAGTCACCGTGAAGCATGACCTAGGATTACGTCAAGCAATATGGATATATCATTATAAAGATCAAAATGCAATTCGTCGTCGTTACATCAGAATGGGACCATGTCAACCTGATTTAAAAGAAAATTTTAAAAGAAATGAAGACGGACGTCGAATGAGATTTGAATGGTTCAAAGATCATAAATGGCTTGAGTATTCCGAAACAACTCAAAAAGCTTATTGCTTTCCTTGTTTTCTTTTCGATAAAAATATTTCTCAACATCACAAACAAGATACATGGATTTCTAATGGGTACAATAGTTGGAAAAGAGTTGGCGGAAAAGATTATTGTCTCAAAAAGCATGAAGGAGGTCCGAGTTCATTGCATTCAAACAATGTTATGTTATTGGATTGCTTGAGCAATCCCTCGCAAGGTATTGAAAAACAATTGAGTTTACAATCCGAAATTGAAATTAGAAAAAATCGATTGCGAGTCATCACTTCAGTGAAAGCTATTTTATGGCTTGCATGTCAAGGTTGTGCACTTAGAGGAAATGATGAATCTATTGATTCATTTAATCGTGGAAATTTTCTTGAGTTGCTTAAGTATACAGCTTCACTTTCTACTGAAGTTGCAGAAGTGATATTAGAAAATGCTCCTGGAAATGCTTCTTATGTTTCATCAAAAATTCAAAATGATATTATGGATATTATTGGTGATCTTGTGAGAAGAAGAATACGTGAAGAGATCGGTGAATCTAAATTTTGTATCCTTGTTGACGAGTCACAAGATGAATCAAATATTGAGCAAATGGCCATGGTTATTAGATTTGTTGATGATTAAGGTTGTATACGAGAACGGTTTTTTGATGTCGTTGGAGTTGAAGACACCACCGCGCAAACTTTAAAGAAAGCTTGTTCTAATGTACTTGATCAAAATGGTTTGCTTGTTCAAAATATGCGAGGTCAAGGATATGACGGTGCTAGTAACATGAGAGGTGCTTGGGGTGGATTACAAGCATTGTTTCTAGAAGAATGTCCATATGCATATTATGTGCATTGTTTTGCGCATCGATTACAACTTGCATTGGTTGGGGCTTCTGGTGAACTATGTGATATAGAGTTATTCTTTCAAATGTTAAATTGTATTGTAAATTTAGTAAGTTCGTCTCCAAAATGAAATCAACAACTTAAAACGGCTATAAGAAAAGAAGTTGAAGATATGATGTTGAGTGGAACTTCATAAACATGTATTGGTGCAAATCAAAAGACCACCTTACGACGACCAACTTCTACCCGTTGGAGTTCACATTACTCTTCAGCTTGTAGCTTGCTTAGCTTGTATAAGCCCGTTCATGTTGTTCTTGAAATTATAAAAATAGAAGGTCTAAATAGAAAAATGCACGCTGAAGCAAATGGTGCTCTACTTGCGATGGATACATTTCAATTTGTCTTCATATTGCACTTGATGGTCGAAGTAATGGGAATTACTGAAGTTCTTTGTTAAGCTTTTCAGAAAAAGTCTCAAGATATCTTAAGTGGAATTCATTCAATCTCGATCACGAAAAATCTTCTTTGCAATTTGAAAAATGATGAAAAGTGGGAATGTCTTTTGAATAATTATGTGATATCCTTTTATAGAAGCAATTCAATTGCAACACCAGATATGAGTTCTCGTCATTTAGAAGGAACAAGATGCTTTAGTCAATAATTTGATGAAATTGCCATAGAACATCATTATCGTTTTGATATATTAAATGAAACTGTTGACACACAAGTAATGGAGCTGTCTACAAGATTTCAGACACAACAATTGGACTTTTAAGCCTTAGTTCTGTTTTGGAACCAAAAAATAACTTTGAAGCGTTCACAGATTGATTTGTCTAGTGTTAACCCTTCCAGTATCTACTGCAACCACAGAGTGAGCATTTTCAACAATGAAATTGATTAAGACATCACTTCGTAATAAGATGGGGGATGATCTACTTGGAAATCACATGATAATATATATTGAAAGAGAGATTGCTAAAAGTCTTGATGTTGAAGCGATTGTAGATGAATTTGATTTTCGTGAAATTCGTAGAGCACGACTTAAATAGATTATTTAGCAGCTTATGTATTTTTGGATTATGTATTTTGTGTGTAAGTTTATAAAATTACCAATATTATGCAAGTAGTCAAATTCATTGTTTTAATGTGTTTTAAAATGTAGCACACTAAATCACTTTGGTTGAATTTCAGTTTTTCTGTGCTATGTGTTTGACTACTTACACAACTCTGCCCAACGCAAACAAAAATCCTGGTTTCGTCGCTGATAACAACCATCCAATTGATTAAATTAAAGAGTAAAAATTGAGAAGAGTAGCACAACTATTACCAATGTTAGTTGAAGGAGTTAAATAGCAAAATCATTCTGGACATAATACCTATACAGTATAGGAAAAAATCATATACACACAAAGAGGGTTACCTATCACATGAAACATAAATAATCACATAGGTGCAGATGCAAGATGGAGATCATTATAAACAACAATTAGTAAGCCTTTTTTGAACATAGTAGAAAATATAGAGAATTGCAAAAAAAAGCAAGCAAACCAAAGTATACATATTTTCAAATAGTACACACATGTATTATTGCGTAGACGTTGAGTTAGCGGTGTTGAATGTAATCCAAAGTAATAAACAGTCTAGAATATGTTCAGGTAAAAATGAAAGATCATGTCTAGCTGTTAGTCCAATTGACATGTCTTTCGGGAACCAAAAATCATAAGTCAATTACTGTCTTGTTTTTTGTGCTTAAGTGTTGTTTGGAAGTTTATAAATATGGCCAGTTTCTCTGTTTTGCTGTAAGGAAAAATTGGAATGAAATAAAGAAGTAAAGGTCTCATTATTTTCTCTACCTCAGTTTAAATCCAACAAAGTGGTATCAGAGCCATGGCCAACGCAGGCAGCAGCACTACCATCATCAATCAGACTTTACCTCTGTTCAAGGGTGAAAATTACGAGTTCTGGAGCATCAATTTGTAGACGATGTTGAAATCTCATGGCTTGTGGCAACTTGTAGAAACAGGAGCACCAACTCCTGATCCGACACCAACCGAAACAGCCAAGCGAGATGCAAAGGCGCTCTATTATATTCAGCAAGCCGTACATGATTCAGTATTTGCAAAGATTGCAGCAGCCACAACAGGAAAGGAGGCCTGGACTATTCTGAAAACAGCATTTCAAGGAAGTTCTAAGGTAACAGCTATCAAGATGCAAGGTTTAAGACAGATGTTTGAGACCCTGAACATGAACCAAGGCGAGTCAGTTCAATCTTTTCTCACACGAGTTACAACAATAGTCAATCAAATCCGAAGCTGTGGGGAAGATCTTTCTGAGAAAACGGTTGTGATGAAGGTGTTGCGTAGTTTGACAACCAAGTTTGATCATGTGGTGGCAGCAATTGAAGAGTCCAAAGACTTGTCCAACTACACGTTTGACGAGCTGATGGGATCACTGCAGGTCCATGAAGTCCGCCTCAATCGATTAGAAGTAAAGGATGACACTAAAGCTTTTTACACCAGGAGCGAGTTCTCCAGTAGGCAGCAACAAGGCAGAGGCCGAGGAAATGGAAGAGGTCGAGGTGGTCACGGCGGCAGAGGTAGAGGCAAGCCAACTGACAACCAACAACATTATTATCAGTCAAAGAAAGATGCGGAATGTTACTATTTTCATAAGAAAGGACATATGCAAGCCGACTGTTACAAGAAGAAAAGAGAAGAAAGTCGAAATATGGAGTGTAATTACTGCCACAAGTCTGGTCATGTAGAGGCTGATTGTTACAAGAAGAAAAGAGAAGAAGGACAAGCAATTTTTGCTGAAGAAAAGAATAGTCAAACACGGTTGTTTATGGCTAAAACCGATGAAGAATTAGATGTAAGTCAAATATGGTTTTTGGACAGCGGGTGTTCAAATCACATGACAGGTTTTAAGCATTTGTTTGATGAATTGGATGAGTCATATAAGAAATCAGTGAAACTTGGTGATGATAAAGAGATTCATGTTGAAGGAAAAGGGAGAGTGGTTGTGCAGTCTAGCAGCAACAGACGGATGCTACACGATGTATACTTCATCCCTCAACTGTCCCAGAACCTACTTAGCATTGGCCAAATGATGAACAATCGGTATACCATCATGTTTGAAGGTGATAATTGCAGAATTATAGATGCAGCCACTAATCAAACGATGACAACAATCAAGAAGACACAAAATAACTTGTTCCCTATAGAGATAGCGAAAGTGAAAAATAAAGCACTTGCAGTCAAGGAGATTAGTTCCAGCAACTTATGGCATTTAAGGTATGGCCATCTGAACATGAACGGCTTGAGATCGCTTAATCAAAAGAAAATGGTGATTGGGTTACCCGACATTGATAATGTCGGGATATGTGAAGGATGTGTGTTTGGAAAGCAATCAAAGCTGCCATTTCCAAAAGATCGGTCGATGCGTGCAACCAAAGCACTCGAGTTGGTGCATACTGATTTGTGCGGACCAATGGAGGTTGAGTCGATGGGAGGAAGCAAGTATTTCATGTTGTTCATTGATGATTACAGCAGGATGACTTGGGTATATTTTCTCAGCTACAAAAGTGAAGCATTTGGATTATTTAAAAAATTCAAAGCCATGGCAGAAACACAAACAGGGGCTAAACTGAAAGCTCTAAGATCAGATCGTGGTGGTGAGTTTCAATCAAAAGAATTCAAGCAGTTTTGTGAGAATGAAGGAGTGGTGCAGCAATTAACTACCCCATACACACCTGAGCAAAATGGTGTGGTTGAACGCAAAAACCGTACCGTGGTGGAACTAGCAAGAAGCATGCTAAAATCTAAGGGTATGCCGAATCAGTTTTGGGCTGAGGCGGTGGCAACTGCGGTATACATTCTAAACATGTCACCAACTAAGGCGGTGATGAACAAGATACCGTTTGAGGCGTGGTTTGAAAGAAAGCCTAGTGTTGGACATTTACGCGTATTTGGATGCATTGCATACACCCTCATAAGTACACAAAACCGCAAGAAGTTAGATTCTAAATCAGAAAAGTGTGTGTTTATTGGGTACTGCATACAATCTAAAGGTTACAGGTTGTATAACCCAGTGACAAAGAAAGTTATAGTTAGTAGAAACATTATGTTTGATGAGAATGCTAGCTGGAACTGGTCTATGGAGGAAGACAACACATCAGTAGTAGTAGTAGAAGAGAAAAAAGAAGAAGACAACAATGAATTACCTCAAGCTAGCCGAAGCACAAGTGGCATAGCAAATCAGATGGATGATTCTATTACACCGCAAAGGAAGGTACGGTCCTTACGAGAACTATATGAAACTACTCAAGTTATGTATGTAGCAGACCCTGTCCTTTTTGAAGAAGCAGCAAAAAGAAAAGAATGGGTGCAAGTAATGAAAGAAGAGATGAGTGTAATTGAACAAAATCACACTTGGAAGTTGGTGGAATTACCCAAAGATCGCACAGCAATTGGAGTTAAATGGATTTACAAGACAAAATTTGGAGCGGATGGTAGCGTATTGAAATACAAAGCAAGGTTAGTAGTGAAAGGATATGCACAAAAGCAAGGCATAGATTACGAGGAGACATTTTCTCCAGTGGCTAGATTTGAGACAGTTCGACTACTAATAGCAATTGCAGCCCAGCTGAGACAACCTATCTATCAATTTGATGTGAAATCAGCATTCCTCAATGGTGAATTGAAAGAAGAAGTTTACGTTGAGCAGCCGGAAGGTTTTGAAGTAAAAGGAAAAGAGCAGTGGGTGTATCGTCTATTCAAGGCGCTGTATGGTTTGAAGCAGGCCCCCCGTGCATGGTACAGCAAGATTGATGCACATTTTCATAAGCTGGGTTTTGAGAGAAGCAAAAATGAGCCTAATCTATATATCAAAAACAAAGGAAAAGGAGGCTTTATAGCTGTATGTCTTTATGTTGATGATATGATTTATTTTGGCATAGATGATGCAATGGTGAAGGAGTTTAAGGAGCAGATGATGAATATGTTTGAGATGACTGACTTAGGAAAAATGCATTATTTTCTAGGTCTAGAAATTGAACAGAAGAAGGGAAAAATATTTGTATCCCAACGTAAATATGCAAAAGATTTGATAGAAATGTTTGGGCTGAAAAATTGCAATCATGTACATACACCGATGAACAGTGGCGGAGCTAGGTTTGAAACTTAGCTAGGCCAAAGCAAAAAAAAAATTATCCCCATTGCCAAAAATAACACACATTCCGTTGTATATATACCAATATCTTTGCAATCGGTACAAATCTGTTAGAACCAAAGCTCTTTGGGCCAATTGGGCTGAAGCGCAAGAAATTTGATGTAATGTTTTTGTGCATTGTACTTCAATTTTTCACCTAGGGCGGTGGCCCAGCTAGCAACAATGTGGCTCCGCCCCTACCGATGAATACAAAGGAGAAGATGACAATGATTGACGGATCAGGAGCAGCAGATGCAACTCGGTTTAGAAGTTTGGTAGGAGGACTGATGTATTTGACACATACAAGACCAGACATCACACATGCAGTTGGGATGGTTGCAAGGTATATGCAAAACCCGACTAAAAATCATATGGGAGCAGCAAAGAGAATTCTCCGATATATTGCAGGAACAACAAGTTATGGTCTATGGTACAATGCAGTTGATGAACCTTGCTTAAAAGGCTACAGCGACAGTGATTGGGCAGGTAGTATAGATGATCGAAAGAGCACAACAGGTCAGGTATTTTTCTACGGCAATGGTGTAATCAGTTGGAGCTCGAAGAAACAATCAACGGTTGCACTATCGACTGCGGAAGCTGAGTACAATGCAGTAACAGCAGCTGCATGTCAGGGAGTATGGTTAAGACGCTTGTTAGAGGAGTTAAATTGTGAGCAGAAAGATGCGACAATTCTCTGTTGTGATAATCAATCAACAATTGCAATTGCCACAAACCCTGTGCAACACAGTAGGACAAAGCATATAGACACCGGACTCCATTTTGTACGAGACCTGATTGAGCAAAGCGTGATTAAGCTGCAGTATGTGAAGACAGATCAGCAAGTTGCGGATATATTGACGAAGTCACTTACTCAAGATAAGTTCAGCTGGTGTCGTGACATGATGAATGTGTTAGACTTTGGATTAAGGGGGGGTGTTGAATGTAATCCAAAGTAATAAACAGTCTAGAATATGTTCAGGTAAAAATGAAAGATCATGTCCAGCTGTTAGTCCAATTGACATGTCTTTCGGGAACCAAAAATCATAAGTCAATTACTGTTTTGTTTTTTGTGCTTAAGTATTGTTTGGAAGTTTATAAATATGATCAGTTTCTCTGTTTTGCTGTAAGGAAAAATTGGAATGAAATAAAGAAGTAAAGGTCTCATTATTTTCTCTACCTCAGTTTAAATCCAACAAGCGGAACACAGTTATGCAGCAAAACGAAGTAGTAGAAGATGTAAAAAAAGATCTTCAACATGGTAATAATGTAATTGCAAAATGAGTAGCATGAAACTGAAGATCTAAATATGAAGTTATTTCAATTGTTGTCAGGATGCTGCAGAAAAGAGTATAATACGATCGAGGCACACATGTATTGCATCTGAAATTAAACTGGTACATTAATTGTAGGTTCACAAGTACAAACTGAAATTAAAAGAAACAATAGCAGGATAAACATACATCAAAGTTTTAATAAAAGATAGAACCACGTGGTAGCACGACTTGCTAAGTCTGCATACATTAGTTTCTCTATCTTTTTTCTCGAACCTTGCCTCCAGTTGCTGCTGCTGCATTATAATTTTTGTCACCATCTTACAGTGAAGGAAGATAATTTGTAAATAAATTCTTCAAGGATAGAACACTTATACATAAATGTCAGATGCAACTTTGAATCATAGATAGTTAAAAAGAGCATAGTTCTATGACTTTAAACCTAATAAAGTTTCAAGTGTCAACGTCGATAAGTTATAAGAAGAGGTAGTGATTTAGATTGAATATGTTTGTGCATGTTGTGTATCGTAGCAATAGATAATGGTATGTGCATTGACTATATTGTATATTGAACATATTTTCAAGTAATGACTGTGAACAGTGTGTAGAAAACATTTGCATGGTTGTAGAAATATTTATTAGCAAAAATTATGGATGCACAATATATAAGCAAGAGGCCCGTGCTTCACACATGGGAAGATATATGCATGTTATGTCCATTATATATGTTGTGTAGACCTGAAGAAGTCAATGAACTCTCTCTTTTATTTTTTGTTGCAGTTAATGGTACATGAAAGCTATGATGTGGTTGTTGTAATGTTTTGTGGAAAACATTTTAGTTAAGTTGAATTGTTGTATCCACTTAAGCCAATTATTAGACCATTGTCATTTGTGGTTACCCGATCTGGTTGGTGCAATTTGTACACATACAGTTATATTCATTATTTCAGAAAATTTAATTGTTGTAAACTTTTACAACATTCAGGTAAATAAACAGAAGCAAATTGATAGAGATCTCTCCAAGGCATTGAAATAAAGGAATAAATACAACCATTCAAAAATGGTGAACAAAAGTTAAAGGATGTAAAAGGTAAATTGAGAGATATATCTACTTTAACAAAGAGCTTGCATAGGGAAAGTAGGTTAAAAAAAAAAAGCAATTAAGAATATCAAATTAAGAAAGTTATTTTTATTAAATAGGCACAAGAGGAGAAGTGATATATGATTATTGGACCAACGTCATGTTCACATTTTATTATTTTGAATAGTAACATAGTGAATGAAAGATAATAACGTTTGTTTAAGACAAACATGTTTAAACAAAATTTGTACAACTACAATGTGGTTATTTAGCAAACCATCAACTTAAGTTTCCTCAAGCAGTTAGGTAAAAAGGTTATATGTTAGTAACAACGAATTAATAATACTTCTGCTTCTATTTCAAAATGAACCATGCTAGAACAATCGGGCTGTTACCTGACCTTTAGTGCGAATAGAGACAGTTTTTTCGGCTATTTTTATTGAATTCAGGGGAGGTCCCCATGTTCTTCTCTCTTACCTGGTAAAAAAATCAGACCATTCAACCGATCAATGCAGCATTTTCCTTTCAAAAAAAAATACATGTAAGGTTGTTGGTAATTTTTTCTAAGAATGACACCAGCGAATTCGTGTCTTAATTTTTCAAAGAAAATTAAGACTATGTTTGGTTTACCGTTTTTAGTTTTGAGTTTTCGTCCATATAAAAATACGAATGACACATGTATATTATGAAAAATGATCATTTTAAAAAACGAATTTAACACACAAAATAGAAAACAACTTTTATTCATTTTTCGTGTTTTGAGAAAAACGGAAGCACGAACAACAATTCATCCTTCCGTCGTTCCTTCATCCACTTCGTGGTCCCCTCCAATCTTCCGTTCATCCCTTCCGACCTCCTTTCATTCTTCTCATATTTTGTAATTAATGTTGGAAACTCAAAACATAAAATACAAAATAAACCAAACGACCTCTAACCTTCTATTACTTACAAAGTCAGACCACGAAGTTCAATTAAATTTTATTGATTCTTAACATATTCCTTGCCAATGTTTCGTAAATTTCATCTCATACAGGAATATAATAAATTTATTAGTTTGTTACTTGAGTTTTAAATGAAGTAACAAATCAAACCCAAAATATGATGATTGGACAAACATATTACTTTTTTTTCCAGAAAAAGAATAGCAACCACTTTACAAAATGCCAATTTAAGATCACATGTAGTTTATTTAGGTAGTACATGTCAAGAATCAAACAGATAAATATAAATGATTCATTACATCTCACAAGTTTCACAAAATATAATTGAAGAATATAATAAACTAACAATAAAAGAGGGGTAATGACAGGAAGTTAACCTGAAATTACAACCATGTGTGCATATCACACTAATATAAACAACACTAACCGGAGGCAGTTGTCATAAAACAGTAAAATCAACCCCAATCTAAGTAAATTACAGAGTCAATCAGCGTGATTGTGAATAACATCTTGACCCATCTCAGTTGGATCAGTTGCATGTACCTACACTTAAATGCCATCAATTTTCTCTTAAACCATTCTTTAGAGTTTAAAACTTATCTTGTTCCTCACTCTTGCGGTACCAGGAGACTATGCAATTAAAAAAGATCTTCCTGAAAATTCTCAGCACTGAAAAAAACAAAATCAGAAGTGGCGTATCTGCATTCATTCTCAAGAAGGCGGGCAGTAAAATCTTCATATGTCACAGCAGGTTCGCCAAGCTTCTGAACAACAACATGTTTGAGAGTTTCATTGATCTTATAAACTATGAAATAGTGGGTTCACTTTCCCTTCAGCTTGCAATCATCATCCACAGCCACACCTAATGATGCATTGGCCACTGTAGGAAAGCACTCAATTATTCTAGCTATTTTTTTATTCCTTGTCAAATTTATTCCTTCTCAACTCATGTTAAGGCTTACATCTTTTTTATTCCTACTTAAATTATGGTTAGGCTTACATCCTTTTTATTCCTGCTCAAGTTTTAATTCATACTCAATCAGCACTTACTGTGCAACCAATTTCAATGCATATATCTACATGATTTATCCAAATATATTTTATATCCATTAGTTTTCATAATTTTTGTACTACCATATCGATCATATTTTACATAACCATTATAGTTACAAAGTTAACCCAATATTGTATGAAAAAATGAAACCATATATAATAAAACCAAATTGTCTCCTATGACTTCAATTTTTTCTCTTCAAATTTCATCTTGTACAAATGAAAATTTGCATAGTTGTTATGCCTGAATCGACTAAGTGGACTTATACAGGTAAACAATAACTGCTTTCCAAAGGGAGATCGAGCTGTTTGAAAATTAATTAGTTTCAATAGACTAATCAACAATTCAATAAATAATCATCCAGGTACAAAAGGTTTTAAATGATTAAAGGAACAAACAGCAAACTACTACTGTTTCTGTAATATGTATCAAAGTAGAAATAACCAATAGAAGTATAGCACTGATGTTTAATCGACGAGTTTTCTATCGGATTAGAAAATCGCTGAAATTTTTGACAATAAAAATAACCGCAAGCGCACGGTGTACAATTCTAATATGTGGCTACTACGGGTCTATCCGTAGGGAATTGAATTGATTTTTAATCCTACTCAATCAAATTAAACCAAGATATGAAGTTGTTTTAAGCTAAAAATGTAAAAATTAAACTATTTTGACTTTAATGGAATTAGTGATGTATTTATCATAAGTATAGTCAATTTATGTTATTAAATAACATAACTTAAACCATCAAACTATAATACAACACTAAAACCACTTGTCAACTCTCATGAAAATGAATATGAAACTAAAACCAAACTTATTTTAAGCATGATCTATTTACTATTTTTGATAAGTAACATAGATCATCAAATTTTGTTTCAATTTTAATTCCATAATCAAAAGCACTTAAGTAGATGGTGATGTAAATTGTGTTTATGTTGGATTAAGCATAGCCCATTTGTGATTACAACATAGACTATCAACCTCCTTTTATAAACTTACATCAAAATCCACCTTTCATTAAGCATAAAAGAGAGATCATAAATAGCAAAATATGTTGAATTTACATAATTTTAAAGAGCTTCATTACTCATAAATTGAAGGAGTTTAGCTACTCATTTGTGTTATCATTTCAACACTTGTAAATTTCAACATAAAAATCAAGTAAAGTAAGAGCAAATAAAAGAGAATTAATCTATTTGCATAAAATAAATCTAAGCTACTAACATAAAAGAAAAGAGAGCAAATACATGAAAATAAGCATAAAAGAAAATAAAAGCATGTAAAAGAAGGAAAAAGAAGAGGCTTAGCAAACCATTTTATTTTTCATTTAATTTGTGGCTACAAGTTGCATGATAATGTAATGTAAAAACTTAAAACTTCATTACATAAACATAAAAGGGTATTTATACAAGCTTAAAACCCTAATACATATTTTAGGGGACTACCTAAAATACCCCTTGAGAAATGTGGCCACCAAGTTATCATTGGCTTATAATTAATCATCTATTAAGTATGCATGTAACATTTAATCTCCACTAACATGTGCATTAGCTCCTAATTTTAGATTAAGGTAAGTAGGTAGGTGGGGTTCTCCATGTTGCATGAATTGATTTATTTCTTCATTTCTTTGTTCTTCCATTCTTTGTGCATGCATACATATATGAAGTCTCTCCATTTTTTCATCCAAATTTCTACAATTAAAAATAAAATGTGCAATTGAATATTCTCAAAATTAATATATACACAAAATTATCACTTTACCTCCAAATTGATGCATGAATGATGACTTGAAAGCATTTTTGAAATTTAGTTTTAAACATGTAAAAACATCCACTTATGACATTTATTTAAAATAAAAGTAGATTAAACATGGATATAAAAATATGCACATTTACGTGCACATCAAATACCCTCACACTTATTTTTTTATTCGTACTCGAATAAAGAAAAACTAAGAGAAATCTGTTTTCATAGTAAGCACGATTGCATTAAGCGTATGCAACAAACCATTAAACCTCTAGGTGTCCCTAGTAGGACGAGCGTTGTCTCGTGGAGGTTTTAAGCGGATACTATCCACAAAATCCAAACGCAACATGAAAAATTTCTAAATGCAAGATTTATTTACAAAGATTTGAATGCAAGTTTTTGAAAATATTTACAAATGAAGAATTTACTTTCAAATTGACACGAATAAGTTAAATATAAGTTCTGGTCATTATCAATAAATTTAAGTCCTTTTACTCGTCAAAACTTTCAACAAAAATTAAGTTATGATCACAATTAGACTCTAGTTTGGCTAGTTGTTTCGGTTGATAACATAGTGCAACTATGAAATGGATCCTTAGTTGATTATCAAAGTTTTTCAAAGTGGTATTTTTATTCTTTTGAATAACAAGTCAAATCACATAAGTGAAAATAATGCTTGGATTTCAATTGCCTACCCTCTCTTATTTGAATATTTTATTGATATTAAAAATATTTACATATGTCTAACTCAGAAAACTGAGGCCAGATATAACAACCATGCACTGCCTTGCGGGTTTACGTGAGGGGAATACAGAGCATGACAAGTGTACACACAAGTATGTACACCTATCGACTGTAGCCATTATTAATGAAAGAATCTTTATATACATACACATAACTAAGATAAACTAAGGCCAGATATACTGATCATACACTGCCTTTCGGGCTTACGTGAGAATGGTACAGAGCATGGCGAGTGTACACACTTGCGTGTGAACACATGACTCTAGGTGTCAATAAAATATATACATATATACAACAAGCTTTTTTTGTTTGAATTTTTATTTATTTTTATGAAGAGATAGTTTGCAATATCATCTTAGTACCACTTAACTTAGAGGATTTAAAATGTTATCGCCATTACTTTAAATCAACCACTCGTTAGACAAAGATTTCAATTAGGATAATACTTCATAATTATCATCCATAAACCTTCCTATATACTAGTTAAACCATCGTTACTTGTAATCAAACTTTATTTTTATTTTTGTTGAGACAAATAAATTTTCAAAGATTTCGATTTAATAACCAAAACCTATATTTATCCTATAGTGTTTCTTCAAAATTAAATCAAAATGCTGAAAAGAAAATTTATTTTGGGATTTTTTGTTTTTTTTTAATTCTGAGTTTTGGAAAGAAAGTGCAAATAAACCATGAAAAATCAAAAATGAACATGAGACTCCCCCCACACTTAATTTTTACTGTGTTCCCACAGTCAATGCATGATATAATGAGTGTAACGGAGAAAAATATGTACATATTTACAAAAAAGGATTAACATTTGTTACTAGACGTAGCATGGCTCATGAAGAATCATGAGCTCCTTCTCTCGATCACTTGGCAATTCCAAGAAAGACTTTAGATGATGATCGTTGACTTTAAAAATCGATCCATCACTGGGGTTTTGTATTTCTATGGCACCATGTGGAAAAACAGTTCATACAATGTATGTTCTGGTCCATCTTGATTTTAATTTCCTAGGGAATAAATGAAGTCTAGAGTCATACAAAAGAACTTTTTGGTTGGGTGACAACGTTTTTCTTAGGATTGACATGTTATGAAAAACTTTTATTATTTCTTTGTAAATTTTCTCGTTTTCATACGTGTCATTCCTAACCTCTTCTAATTCATTGATTTGCAATTTTCTGTTTTCACCGGCTTTTTCAAAATCAAAGTTTAAGTTCTTTATTGCCCACAACGCTTTGTGTTCAATTTCAGCAGGTATATGGCATGCTTTCCCGTAAACTAAACGAAATGGGGACATACCAATGTTAGTTTTAAAAGCAGTAC
Source organism: Allium fistulosum (assembly GCA_030737815.1). Lineage (NCBI taxonomy): Eukaryota > Viridiplantae > Streptophyta > Magnoliopsida > Asparagales > Amaryllidaceae > Allium > Allium fistulosum. The sequence continues at coordinate 280,325,701 of CM060904.1, read as the reverse complement.
GGTAAGCCCAAAGCGCATCAGTCAAATTCTAAGACCAATCTATACGATTTTTTTAACAGTTTTCTCCAAAAATTATTTTATTTGACGATTTGAAACCTCAACTTGGCCACAAGTTTGAGGATGATATGGAGTGGATAACTTGTGGATTATCGAGTATTTTTTCATTAAAGTTTCAAATGAATGATTGCAAAAATGGGTGCCGTTATCGCTTACTATTGTGCATGGTGTGTCGAACCTTGAAAAGATGTTTACTTTAAGGAATTTCACAACAATTCTATAGTCGTTGGTTTTACACGGAACGGCTTCGATCCATTTCGAGACGTAATCAACAGCGGGAAGAATATTAGCAATAGAAGTACTTGACTTCGAAAAGATATTTATATTTGTCTTGTTTCGACCAAAATGAAGGAGTTTCCTTAGTGACTAAATAGTTTACTATGTCGGCATACCATGCATCGATAGAAAGTGAAAGGAGTTGTTCATCGAGAAAGTTTTCATTGATTGGTAAAGGTGATGGTGCGTTGGGAAGACGAGATAAATGATCGGCTATGATATTGTCGGATCCTTATTTGTCCTTGATTGTAAGATCAAATTCTTATAGAAAAAAGATCCAACGAATTAAGTGAGACTTAGCGTCCTTCTTAGCAAAGAGATATCTAAGAGCAGAGTGATCAGTGTAAACAGTAATGTGTGAGCCTATCAAATATTGTCTGAACTTTTCGAGAGCAAAAACTACCGCTTGAAGCTCTTTTTTAGTGGTTGTTTAATTAAGTTGAGCATCGTTTAAAGTCATACTAGCATAGTGATAACGTGAAGGATCTTGTTGATGCATTGTCCTAAGACAATACCAACTGCAAAGTTCGAAGCATCACACATTATTTCAAATGGAAGATCCCTATTCGTGAGAAAATTATAGCAGCAGAAACAAGTTCGTTTTTGAGACGTTCGAAAGCAGAAACACAATCAGAATTAATGTCGAATGGAACGTCTTTTCCAAGAAGAGTTTAAGAGGTCGAGCAATTTTACCAAAGTCTTTCACAAAACGTCTATAAAAACCGGTGTGTCTTAGGAAAGAACGAATGTCATTAACAGATTTGGGAATGGGTAGATTCGCAATGACATCGATTTTTTCCTTGTCTACCTCAATGCCTTTATTTGAAATGACATGTCCAAGGACTATGCCTTGAGTGATCATGAAGTGGCATTTTTTCCAATTTAGCGTTAAGTGTTTATCCTTGCATCGTTTAAGAACCAATTCAAGATGGTGCAAGCACTCAGAAAAAGAGTTTCCAAAGACAGAAAAATCATCCATAAACACTTCAAGAAAGCATTCGATCATATCAGAAAAAATGCTGACCATGCATCTTTGAAACATAGCGGGAGTGTTGCAAAGCCCAAAAGACGTACGTCGATAAGAAAAAGCGCCAAAGGGACACGTGAAAGTCGTTTTCTCTTGATCTTCGGGATTGATTGGAATTTGGTTATAGCCGAAATAACCATCAAGAAAGCAATAGAATTCGTGTCCGGCTTAACGTACAAGCATTTGGTCAATGAAAGGAAGAGGGAAGTGATCCTTACATGTTGCAGCATTTAGTTTTTGATAATCAATGCAAACATGCCAACCGTTTGAGTATGAGTTGGAATAAGTTCGTTAGAATCATTCTTGACAACGGTAAGTCCAGACTTTTTCGGTACAACGTGAATTGGGCTAAACCATGAACTATCAGAGATTGGGTATATAATATCATTATCGAGGAGTTTAAGAATTTCATCATGAACCGCATCCTTCATTTTTGGATTAAGCCTTCGTTGCGTGTCACGAACAGGCTTGGCATCGTCACCTAATTGGATGCGATGTTGAACAAGAGCGGGACTAATTTCCTTGATATCGGTGTTCGACCATCCAATTGCTTCTTTTTTTTTCGACAGAATTAAAAGTAAAGAAGTTTCTTGATCAAGAGAGAGAGTCAAAGAAATTATGACGGGAAATATTTCGTAGTCAACTAAGTATGCGTACTTAAGATGATCGGGAAGGGGCTTAAGGTCCAACCTTGGGGGTTGCTCAATCAACGAATTCGGTGGAAGTTCTGATTCAACGATAAGGTGTTCAAAAGGAAGCACGTTTTTAATTTCGTTAGGCTCGTCTTGAAAAAGTTGTTTGTATTCGGTTTCACGTTCGTGGTTTAAGTCAACTGTTTCATTATCAACATTTTCTTGAATGAATCTAACTTCCAGTGTTTGGTCATGTGGTTCGTTCGTTTGATTTTCAAGATTGAAAATGTTAAGATCCAATGTCATATTTCCAAAAGAGATTTTCATCGAACCGTTTCGACAATTTATTAGAGCATTCGAAGTAGCCAATTAAGGTCGGCCTAGAGTCAATGGAATTTGACTCATTGGATTATTCATGGGTTGAGTCTCCAAAATGATGAAATCAATGGGAAATATGAATTTACCGATTTTGATGAGTACGTCCTTGATTTCTCCCATTGGTTTCTTTATCGAACGACCAGAAAATTGAAGAGTTACTTTCGTTGGTTTTAGTTCACCCAAGCCAAGTTGCTGGTAAACTGAGTAAGGAATCAAACTGACACTTGCAGCCAAATCGAGTAAGCATTCGTTAATCGTTTTTTCTCCTATCGTGCACGAGATTGTCAAACATCCAGGATCTTTGTATTTGATGGGAATTGATTGGGAAAAAACTTTGCTAAGTCCGGCAGCTAAGAAAACTTTCTTGGGTACATGATTGTGTCATTTTTGAGTACACAAGTCCTTGAGAAAATTAGCGTAGGTTGGGACTTGTTGAACAATGTCAAGTAGTAGGATGTTAACTTTCACTTGTTTAAAAGTTTCCAATATCTTTTCCATTTGGTCAGACTGTTTCTTTGGTCGAAGGCGGTGTGAAAATGGATTACGATACTTAGTAGGTGGGTCTGCTTAAGTAGAAGAAGAATTTGGAGTGGGATTTGATTCGATGTTTTGCTAAACATTCTGTTCAGATTCGTTTTTTATTTTAGAAGTGTCGAGAAGGGTTTCCGGTACATAGTTTGGATTATCGATTTGTTACTGGAACGCAAAGTTGTGATAGCATTCATTTGGGTTACGTTGCTATCTTGAACAACATGGGCTTGATTCAAATTCGTGTTTTGATTTCTGGGATTTGGAACTGGCTGACTTGGGAATGTGCCTATTTCACATTCACTTACAGACGTAGCTAATTGACTCATTTGCATTTCAAGTTTGCAATTGATTGACTCATATTCTGCATGTATGAGGTTAACAAATTTTGCAAATTATTGTTTGATTGGAGGCTTTGAGTAGTTGCTTTAGCCAACGTTTCAAGGATTTTCTCAAGTGAACTTAAACGTTTATCGTCTTAAGGAGAAAAAGATTGTTGCGGTTGATTTTGAGATGGAGGCACAAAATTTTGTTGAAAATGATTGGGTTGAAATGGAGGATTCGAAGCATTATTCGGAAATGCTTGAAAATTGGAATGAACCAAATTCGTGTTGAGATTATTTGGTTCCACGCGAAGTACGGATGGTTCCTCCAACTAGGATTATACGTTGGAGAAAACAAGTCATTTTTAACTTTATTGAAAGCATTGAGTTATTCGATCAAATTAGAGCACTGATCGGCTATATGATTAGGATCGTTACATTTATAACACATGGGTTGGGAAGCTTGGTTCATCAGGTTTGATGAGAAAACATTGTTGAATTTATTAATCATTGTGCTGATTTTAGCTTCCAAAGCCAAAGATGATCCGATCGAGTGTGCTCTCGATCGTGAGGGAATGGATTTTTTGTTAGAACTTTCCCATTGGGATGATTTTTCGACCAAGTTTTCTAGAATTTATCAAGCATCGTCATGATGTTGGACGAGAAAGTTGGCTTGGCACATCGATTCAAGCATGGTTCGTGAGCTATTTTCAAGTCCATCGTATAAGATTCGACAAAGGGTCCATTTTTCGGAGTTATGGTATGGACATTTTATCAAAAGTTCTTTAAATCTTTCAAAATATTTTTCGAATGGTTCTCCGCTGAATTGATGAAAATTGACGATTTCGTTTCGGATTTAACTTGTTTTTTTCCAAGGGGTAGATTTTTTAAAAAAACACTTTAACGAATTCTCCCCAAGTATTAATTGAGTTTGATGGTAAGCTGTACAACCATTTTTCAGCGTAATAAGTAAGAGCAAATGGAATTAATCGAACTTTGATTCCGTCATCAGAAAGTTGTTGGAGTTTCATGGTTGCGCAAACTTATTCGAATTTCATTAAGAAAATGTATGGGTCATCATGTTCGAAGTTGTCAAATTTAAGAAGCGTGGCAGTATGGGTTAAATGAATTTCGAAGTGATTACTTATAGGGTCAAGTAAAGTAATACAAGAAGGGATAGAAACTCGATCGGGAAAGATTCTATCCATAAGAGTTCGAGGGACGTTCTCGTTCGCCTTTGTTGGAGGATCGTTTGTTCGAGTTAAGCGATTCGTAGAAGGGTCACAAGTCCAAATTTATAGAAGTGTCACGAGTCCAATTACTCATGCACAAGTAAAAGTCGAGAAGAGAAAGAAGTTAGAATCGAATTTAAGAGAAATAAGCAAGGTTTAGAAAATGAAGTGAGAAATTGTTTTTTTTTATGTTTTTTTTAAAAGGGAAAAGTATTTACCAAAAAGAATTTTTTTTTCAAAAGAGAGATTTAATATTTGTTTTTTTTTCAAATTTTTTTCTTTTTTTATATGTTTTTTGTTTTTTTAGTTTTTGAAAAGATTATATTTTTTGGTTTTTTTTCTAAAGAAAACCAACTCATTTTCCAAAATTCAATAATTTAAAATTCCCAAATTCATTCAACCAAATTCGTTCAACCAAATTCGTTTTCCCAAATTTGTAAATCATAAAATACCCAAATCAATAATTGATCAAGACAAAAGCAAAAAAAAGGCTCAAGTTGCTTGTATCCGGTTGCGATGGTGTGGTGGCGAAGGCACGGAAATTGATGTGTTCGAATTTGGGTAAAGAGACAGAGGAGATTGAAGTACTATGAAGTTGCGAGTTGTTTCAAAGGAGATTGTGAATTCGTGATATGCTGTTGAGGGAAGATGCTATTTTCTGGTGATTCAGGGGATGGATGGTTCAGGCAGAGGCAGGTTTGTTTGCAGGCGCAGGTTTGTTTGTAGGCTTGTATGGAGTTTGAGGCAGTAGGGTAGGTTGTGGATGGTGAAGTTGAAGGGTAGGGTTTTAGTTGAAGTAGTGATGGGAGGTGGATGTGGGACAAGGCAGATTCTAGTGGAGGTCGAAGTAGGAATTGTTGACAGTGAAGTTTGTTGATGGATGAAGAATGTGGTGGTGATGGAGTTGTATATAGGGAGTGGGAGGCAGAGATGGTTTGTTATGTTTTGTTGGTTATGTAAGGTAGTGACAGGGGAGTTGGATTGTTTGAAATGCAGCAGTATTGTTGAGGCAAGTTTGATATGGTGAAGGAAGAAATGAAGTTTGTAGTAGGTTGTGATGGGTATTAGTGGGTGGTTTTGAAGTAGGATATGAGATGGGCAGTTTGGTATGTGGGAGTGTTAAGAAGAAGCACATATGTGCACTGTTGTATGTGTTTGTGCACTGATGTGCAGAAGTTTTGATGTATTGAAATGGTGAAGTGAGGCTACGGGTGGTGTTTGAATGCAAGGCAGCAGAAGTTGTTTTTTTTTGGTGGTTTGGAGGTGTGACAATGCAGAGGTTAGGCGGTGGATGTGCTTGTGGTAGGAAAGGAGGTTAGCAGCCAATGAAGTATGTTGTTTGTTGATGATCTATGCAGTTTCACAGCGAGGAGTTGGAGTGGGTATAATTGAAGGAAAGTTGTAGTGGCAGTGCAACAATGTGATGTTTGTGACAGAGGGTATTTGATGTTTAATGAAGGTATCTGGTTTTGAATGATCAGGTGGTTTTTGGTTGAAGTGTTGAATGATGAGGCTGGGGATTGATAAGTGAAGTGGTGATAGAGATTAGGCAGTTTGTGGTGGCAGCACTGTGTACTGTGGATCAGAAGTGAATAAGGCAGCAGGAGATGTGATGTGCAAGCAGATTGATGGAGGCAGTGAGTTTGGAATTGTGATATGTAGCAGTAAGGTTAGCAGTGGTGAATGAGATGGAGGAGTATAAGTTAAGGTAGGGGAGACAATGCAGTAAGGTTGTAATGTGGAAGCTAGTATATGTGCACAACAGTTATGGTGGTGGGCAGGGGATGGTGGTTAGTGTGGTGATGTTTGTACAGTGGTTTTGGTTTGTATGTGTGGAGATGTTGTATGCAGAATAGTGGGAAGTGACAGTAGGGAAGTTGTGATTGAGGCAGGGTGCATAGTTTTGTCAGTTTTTGTAAAAAAAACAAACAAACAAAAGAAATTTGTAAAATCAAAATAGAAAATGCAAATGCAATAAACTATTGTTGTTTGAAATTGTGTATGTTTATATATATATATATAAAGTGCAAATGCAAAGGAACTAGAAAACAAAAGATGCATACAAACAAATGATAACAAAAATTACACACAAACACAACACTAATTTTTTTTAAATACAACTCAACACACAAAATGAAAATACAATAAAATCAAATAAAAATAATTCGAAGAGTAGAAATAAAATCAAATTAATTCCTCGACAACGACGCCAAAAACTTGTTTAATCGACGAGTTTTCTATCGGGTTAAAAAATCATCGAAAAATATGATAACAAAAATAACCGCAAGCGCACGGCGTACAATTCTAGTACGTGGCGAGTATGGATCGATCCGCAGGGAATCGAATTGATTTTTAATCCTACTCAATCAAATTAAACCAAGATTTGATGTTGTTTTAAGCTAAAAAATGTAATTAAACTAGAACAAAAGTGATTGAAAATATGAGATTAGAAAACAATTTAGAGGCAAATCCACTCTCATATTTTTACATAAATCAACACAAAAATAATCTATGATCTCTCTATTTTGACCTTAAGTGGAATTAGTGATGTATTTATCATAAGTATGGTCTATTTATGTTATTAATTAACATAACTTAAACCATCAAACTATAATACAACATTAAAACTACTTGTCAACTCTCATGAAAATGAATATGAAACTAAACCAAAACCTATTTTAAACATGATCTATTTACTATTTTTGATTAGCAACATAGATCTTCAAATTTTATTTCTATTTTAATTTCATAATCAAAATCACTTAAGTAGATGATGATGTAACTTGTGTTTATGTTGGATTAAGCATAGCCCATTTGTGATTACAACATAAGATATCAACTTCCTTTTATAAACTTACATCAAAATCCACTCTTCATAAAGCATAAAAGAGAGATCATAAATAGCAAAATATATTGAATTTACATAATTTTAGAGAGCTTCATTACCCTTAAATTGAAGGGGTTTAGCTACTCATTTGTGTTATTGTTTCAACACTTGTAAATTTCAACATAAAAATCAAGCAAAGTAAGAGCAAATAAAAGAGAATTAATCTACTTGTATAAAATAAATCTAAGCTACTAACATAAAAGAAAAGAAAGCAAATACATGAAAATAAGCATAAAAGAAAATAAAAGCATGTAAAAGAAGGAAGAAGAGGCTTAGCAAGCAATTTTATTTCTCATTTAATTTGTGGCTACAAGTTGCATGATAATGTAATGTAAAAACTAAAAGCTTCATTATATGAACATAAGAGCGGTATTTATACAAGCCTAAAATCCTAATCCATTTTTATGGGACTACCTTAAATACCCCTTAGGAAGTGTGACCACCAAATTATCATTGGCTTATAATTAGGATAAGAAGAATTTTAGAGCTGAACAGCAACATCAAGCGGAGGTGAGAAATTTGGGAGAATTATAAGTTAACAGAGGGGAGTAAACAAATTAGGAAAATAAATTTAGTAGTAGAGAGGCACGATAAAGAAAGTGGAGGGAACAATTATCTGGAAGTTAAAAGAAAAGAAGAGAATACTACCATAAATTAGGTTAAATGCGGGGCCTAAAAGTTCTAAGAGTTGATCGAGGAAAGGGGAAAGGAGTTAGGCAATTTTTTTTGGAGGTAACACGTTTCAAAGCAATTATTAATTTAGTAAAAAAATAGGGGAATGGAGGACGGAGTTGTATTTTGAAATGAGCCATCTTGGTGTGTCCACGTCAACATTGGAAGGTTCCTGGTTTAAGTTTTATGTAATAGATAAGTAATAGATTAATATGTTTATTTGTTTTTTCTTGTATTTAGATCATCCATGCGATAATCCCTAGTTTCCCGTATACTTTGTTCACTTTGCATAGCCGTCCATCAGACATATTGGTGGTTTTGCATTTTTATATATAATTAATAATAATTGTTAACGAGTGCTCTTCTCTTTTCGTGAACCACTCTTTTAAAAAACAAAAAAACATTTTGTGTATTTTTCAGTATGTTGTGTTTGATTGTGAATTGCTGAATTAAGTCCAATTATTCAACTTGCTTATTCTATCTCATCCACCGTCGATCCTGCAAAGACTTCGGCTGAGATTTGGGATAAACTAATGTTATAGGCATTTTTGGGGATTTCCACTTCAAGGGCTTGTTTGTGCAGGATAATAAGTTTTAAGGACACCACTTCTGAAAAATCAGTTTTAAGGACATTTTACAGGAAAAAGATAAAAGAATTTATCATTTTTTAGTTATATAGAAATAATGATAAAACAATTTATCATTTTCCTATATAACTTAAAATGATAAATGAATTTATCATTATCCTGTAAATTGTCCTTAAAACTAATTATTCAAGAATGTTGTCCTTAAAAGTTATTATCCTAGAAATAGAAGCACTTCAACCTAATTTCCACAGCATTTTTTTCCTATCAACAATTATTTGTTTCCATTTCCATGTAAATAGTTTTTTGCCTAAGAAGTAAGCAATTGTTATTTTCTAACGTATAAGTCATAATTTCAGCAGAGTAAACATTATTATTCAACGCTTGTCAAAAGGATTAATAATTTTATCTTGTTTCACCTCAAAGACAATGGTACCAAAGAGATAATGACAACGACCATCTTCTTTCTAAATTTAGCAGTATGAATTTGACATTACATACTACATTACATTGATTTTATAATACATTTGAGTCTTTAACGTCAAAGTATGCATAAAGATGCCAGCTTAGTCACTCCACAAAGAAGGTGCATCTAAACCCAATATTTTAATTTTTCATATAAGAGCAATTAAAACACCTCTAGCTTAGACCAAATGCAACAACCATTTTAGAAGTTATGCCATGTCAGAATTGATAGTAACGTTGGAAAACCTCACTCTTAAGATGTCGTAGATAAGGATCAGATAAAACAAAAAATATGTTTAGAACATTGCATTTTATTCAATAACAAAAATGGAGCGTATATGAATTAATAACCATACCTAAAACAGCTATCATTCGCCAATGCCAATAAAAATGAAAAATAGAATGAAATCATGATTAAGGATGAAGAATAGTAAATAATAGAAATTAAAGTTTTAAATATTTATAATTAGAAAATTATGTAAATTTAGCACATTTTTCAAAACTAATAACAGATTTACATCACTTTGTAAACTTATTACAATAATTAACCTATATTTTTCGTAATGGCGCTGAAATTTTTTATTGTGCCTTTGAAATTGCACCATAAGTATTATTATTTTTTTGAAGTTTTCTTCACAATGCATTTTCAAATGGAATAACGAAAAATCAACAATTCATTTAGCTCCATTTAAAAGTTCTTCACGAAGTAAACTTTTAATAAAAAAGTTTTTCATTTTGAATTTTCAAAATAAGCCATGAAAATGCACGAACATGATAAAACGTGATTTATATTTGTAATAAACTTACATGGTGGTTTAAATTTTTACCAATTTTGAAAACTAGATTAAATATATCAAATTTTCTTTAAAATAAAAAAATTACTTGTGATCTGGGCATTAAAGCCCTGGTAAAGCCCCGCAAAATCCCCGCTATAGCGCATAACGCACTCCGACCACTACGTTATTTCAATTTAGCGCTAGTAATTTGCTTTAAGCCCCGCTATTTTCTGTAACATACGCTAAATTAAAGCTTTTTAGCACTCACTTTAGTAACATTAATATACTTAGGTTGATTTGACTAGTTTTCTTTTAAAACAAATCAACAAAGTTAGCGTAAAGATCTAATTTTAAGACATAAGTGCCCAGTAGAAGTTAAAAATCTATTGTAGTCACCAAATATAGTCTACTTAAAACATGATGTTCTTTGGTTTTGTTAAATAAGACTAAAAAATATATTTTTTTCCTACACAAATGATGTGAGAATGAGAATAAATCAACTTTGAATGTTTAGTTTTATACCTAATGAAGCTTTTTGCACCTACACTATTTTTTGTTATATCCTTGCTTTATCCATGCTATAACTTTGTACACCTCCAGCTATACAACTGCTAAGCGTTTTAACTGCACGGTTTGTGATAGAAATATTTGATTATCAGGAATGCAAATATAATCTAATTATGAAAGGAAGATGTGTAACTACGTAGTGTAAGGGGCAGTTAAGGTCGTAAAGCTAAAAGAGCTTTAAGTATAGCATAAAATAAAGACAAATTCTATTCGAACATAGGTAAATGATGAGTAACCCCTTTTAATTTTATAATTTTTGGTTGGACAAACAGACCCTCAGTTGAATTTTTATTTTATATTTTCTTTCGACACCACCTAGAGCAGATACGTGAATTCATACATAACCATGTAAAGCTAGTGCATGATTTATGTATCTACCAAGTACTGGAACTATGAGGTTTATAGTCATACTTCATATTGGTCATACTGGGTAAGCCTTTATACCATGTAGACACTCTACATGGAGGTCGAAAAGGTTTAAAAATAATATGAGTTATATTTAAGTGAGGGCATTTTAGTCAAATTTATTTTAAAATTTTCAGGGGGACCACTTATCCTTTGCCTAAGTTCAAATAGAATTTGCCTAAAATAAAAGGTACTCCAGGTTTCAACTTACTCATCATGATATTTATATTTACCCTCTATACTTAGGGTGCGTTTACGACGAGCGAAAACGGGGTATTTGAGCGGGGAAGACTGGTGAAGGGGAAATGCGTCTGCGGCTACGAACGAGGTATTTGAGCGGGGCATTTAATTTATAATTTTAATTTAATTGATTTATAGTTAATTAATTATTTGTTTTGTTGTATAATATTCCATTAAACCAAACTAATATATTTTAACTTCAAATACAAGCAATTAAAACAAACTAGAAAATTTAACCAAACAAACTAGCAAATTTAACTAAAGATACTAACGACTTCTACGAGATAGACTCAATTGGTACAACAAAAATCCAGGTATCTCATTGTTAGGCAATGTTTCCACCATATCCAAGTTTGTGGGATCATGGCAAAAAATCATCATAATCTCTCATCGCTTCACATGTATAACAATAAACTATATAGAATAAAAACACCTACTCGAGCTGCCATGCTCGGTTTGTCTTGTTAATACCTCGATTATTGATTTTGATGATAACGACCTAGATAATAATAATACATTTATATAAAATATGAATACTAACATTTTTCCAAGTTATATATTACATAGTACATGATATTATAAAGGTTTTAAATCGAAGACTGTATAGTATAAAGACTCAAAGAACAAACTTGAAGACTCATGAGTATAAATATCTCAAGACTATAGTAAAGTTTATAGAGTCATAGAATATTGGTGAAGTCCCTAGTAGCAATATTTGATCTCTATTTCCCATTTTTTTATCCTGTGTCTTTAAAACAAGATTTATTTTTAAAATACATTTAAAAAAATTATAAATAAATTTCAATGGTTAAAATGTTTATAAACTATTTTACAAAGTATCAAATTATTTTACATAGTATAAGGTTTTTAAAACATTTTAAAATAAACAAGTTTTCAAATTACACAAGCCTATGTCGCCATATAGGCAGATGATATGTTAACATACATGCCGCAATTTTGAAATGAAGTGTCTATTCATCGTAACTCTTCGCGAATGGACATGTTTGTTTATTCTGTATATATAGGGGTTTTCAAATGAATTTTTAACAACTACTTTCTTATTATGTTCTCTTCTTTTACTCTGCTAAAATTTCTAGTGAAAAATATATTAAAATCTTCTCAAATTCAACGAGAATCAACTAAATCTTCATTGTATTGATTCTCCACTATTTACTCTATAATTTCGGCCATCTCTCTCAATCAAAGATAAAAGTGTGTTCAAGAGGCTATAGGATCCATTATAACCGAATATCAAGAAATTGTCTTTGGAAAAACCATCAGCCTCTAGTTGTATTTGCTTGGGTGTGATTGTAGGCCGTTCAAATAAATTGGGTATGCTTGTAGCCCAAAAATTCGAGTGGGTGTGCTTGTAGCCCGTCAAAATTAAGTGGGTGTACCTTGAGCCTAGAAAATCAGGAGGGTGTGTCTCGTAGCCTCGAAATCGAGATTGTAATTGGATTTGCCTTCTACCCTTGAAAGACTGACATTTAAAAAGAAATCTGTAAAAGCAATTTTACGGGACTGGACGTAGGGTAACTCTGAACCAGTATAAAAATTCAGATGTGATCTCTCTAATTCTTTACTTTTTACTTTATTGCATTTATACTTATCTGCGTTTGCATCTATGATTATTCATTCTAAATTGGTTAATAATAATCTTGAAAGAATTTTAAAAATATTCATAAATAATTAGAAAACATTATTCGCCTCCTCTTTAGTGTTCAGTTAGTCTTAAGATCCGTAATTCTGCAACCCACATCTGTTACATCTGGGCTGAACGGGTGTGGTGTCTCCGGTTGGCAGCAGTGAAAGGCTGAGCTGGTAGAGTTGGAGGTATCTGATACTTGCAGGTACTCTTTCCTATGAAACCTCTAAAAAGCTGATCCAACTCTCTAAATTTGAGCGGTGCATTTCTCCTGAACCTCTTGTATTTGCATGTAGTAGTATTCCACCACTTCTCGGAACCATCGAACTGATCGTTCTCTCCATCACACACCCCTCCTTCTAATTGTAGAGTTTTTGTCACAATCACTCCAGTAACGCTTCAGGTTGTCCCATTTGTTCTTCATCTGTGTATGAGACCAGTTGAGGTTCAATCTCTTGTTGAATACTGCAGCCACAGACATATAAAACCCACTGACCGAATTCTTTTTGTCCAGCAGGTAACCAACACACAGATCTATGAAAAGCTCCCCATGTCGTTGTCCATAAAGCTATGGGTTGAGAGGAAGCTAAAACATTAGCAGAACCAGAAGAATGCACCATAATAGTAAAAAATAAAATTTTCAAAACTTTAAAAAAAAATTCCAGAAAAATATATGTTGTAGATACAGTAATAATAAACAGAATAGCGGAGAAAATTACCTTAAAACAAACTTGAACGGATCAAACAAAAATAAAAAATGGGGGGAAATAGGTTGTTTGGACTATTGTAAGGAGAAGGAAGAGGGTGACTACATTTGTATATGATGATGGGAGCCGAAAGATGCAGCGGTTGAAATAAAATGGCATGATACGTTCGATGCATCTAACCTAATGTACCAATTTCCTTCAACCGAATGAACTGTCCAAATTTTGGATTTGGAACGTTGGGACGTCGGACGCATCAAAACGCGAGCGTGCTAAAAATAACTATGCACGTCACCTTATCATCCATCTTCCGTTTCTCATCGATTGGCAAATCTCTTACAGTTAAGCTCCACGTACTACTCTTCTTTAGTTTCTCCTGTTCTTCACCATCCATTTCATCTTCTCCTTGCTCCTCAACTTCCCCTTCAATGCCAATTTTTCTTTGCTCCTCAATATAAATAATGTTATGCAAATTCTTTAAACAATGTCGAATTAATTTCCATACCCTTCTTTATCTAAAAATGTAATTGTATGCAAGCTAGTCATTGATAAATACAAATCGGAAACAACAAAATAAAAGTTAGTTACCCATCGACCAAGTCAAAAAAGTTGACCAGTTCCATCGTGCCGAAATCATGTACGTAAGTAGAAAAGATGAGCTATTTATACACAATTTTGCAGTAAAAACAACTTGAAAAATAGTAGATCTTAAACTGGCATTAAAAGGCATTGTAAGACAAAATTTCTCTTCAGTGTTAACAATATTTATTAAAAAAAGCAGAAAAAAAAACATTCAATATTTTACGATTAATATTTAATAGTTAATACATGCTTGTGACCATTTATTGAGTGCACATCTTGTGAAATCTAGATTGGTAGTATTGCTACTGCCTAATTATGACTTGTAAAACTACTCGTCTACATAAGTGATTTATTGGAATTATTGCACAATCATAGGTAATAAATGGTTTTTAATAAAAAGAGTTCAAATAAAGTATAATAATAAATAATAATAACGTAACTCTTATTTCCTTCAATTGTATCTTTCAGTTGGTTAACGATATAATTTCATTGAGTTAACTCATAAATTATTTGTAAGTTAATCCTCATGTGGATTAACTAATAGAATATGTTATTCTATTTTTTTATTCATTTCTTTGTTGTGTATAATTTTATTCTCGTAGTTGTGAAATAAAAAATCTGTACATTAGATCATACATTTATTGCATATATAAATACTCAAATTCATATTTTATCTAATGTGACTACCATAAAATCAGAAGATTCAGGACCATCTATATATCATTATAAGCTTTAATCATTTTCAGATTTAAACTTTCACAAAGTATCAAAAGAAACAAAAGGTCAAGAACCATCTGCAACTCTTAATCAAGCAGATACGTAAAAAAAATGGACTAATGCTGACGCGTCCATTATATGTATATCCTCTATTGGTCTAGCATAAAAACAAACAACATGAAAATGACAATAACAGAACGAATAAAAAGAATTCAACAAATTATAATTTTATGTGGGAGGTTGTCGCACTTAGTGGATTAATCATCATTTTTTTAGAACTTGTATCATTTCTTGATTATCAAGGAAATCCTCTTTTCAAAAGATTTAGCCACCATGTACTCCGTATAAGCAAGCTTACATTCATTTAATTTTTGGGAATTTAATTCACGTAACATAAGACAGATACTAAAGATAAAGAAGGGTAAGGAGAAGGAAATTAAGTGAAAGTGTGCTTGCTTGTGTAAGTGAATGTTGTTTCTTCTATTATAAAAAAAGTGATACTCTCCATTATGCTCTCATTCAGAACAAAGATGTTATAATCATGGTTCATTTACCTTTACCGTTGTTTCTTCTGTTATAAAAAAGTATCTCATGTGATTCAATAGAGTTGTTAAAATATCAAATTATTTGGAGTAGAAAATTTAATTTACCTTTACTATTGTAGTAGGAAAGAAAGGGTGACGTATACTATAAAAGATGAGAGGAAAGAAGTATATGCGGTGAATAAACTAATCATTTTTTTAAATTATGTAAAAAGTCAAAAATGCTATTTTTTGGGTAGATTAGGAGACTAAAACTGTGGATTCATATAAAAGAAAAGGAAGAAAATATGGTTAAAAATGTTAAAGTCTTTTCAATATTTGCTTGAGGTCCGGGGGTGGCAACCACCTAGGTGAGGGTCCAGGGCCAACGCCCTCACCGATAGCGATCGACCTGGCCGTTCAAGTCATAGGATTCTAGGGAGTAGTGTCTTGTGCAGAAAGAGTATAGGTGGCAAATGGATGTGATGGCCACAAAAGTCATAGTATTTGAATCAATTTGACCATTCATTTCAACTAGTCATATCCATTCATGAATCATAAACTCTTTCATACACACACACATACATATATTTATATGTGTGTGTGTAATATTCTCCAGCTACATGTTAATTCAACTTCAATTTACCTAATAAATACCATTGATTCTTTCTCCTTGCGTTGTCAGAAATAGCTAAGTGTTTTTCAGTTTAATTAGTCAAAACCTTGAATCAAACAACTCCATTGTGTCTTGAGGGAGAGATTTTCTAATTTGGTTTCATTATGATAGAAGAAGGATACATCATTTAAAAGATAGCAATTCAGATCGTGCCTTGGAGCTTTGTGTCAGAGATAATAGCAAAATTCATCTTCCAACAAGAAATGAAAAAGGTTCAAATTGAAAATCTCATTACTTACAGCTTAGAAATAGAAGATGAAATTGAAGAATGTATGATATAGCTATTTCAACTACTGAAATTTTGATGCTCTATTCAATACTCGGTATCATCAGAAACATTAATAGTTATTCCTTATCTTTTACTTCAAAAGAAGAAAATTCTAAAGAATGAAAACAAATATACAATGGATAGCATAAATTCATGCATGTAATCAGAAGGCATAATATATGAAGTGAAGCTAACACAACTATGTACTAGTTACCTAAACAAAATATTGAGGGATTGCCTTCATGCACTACAACTATTTATACTTTGCTTTTAACTAAAAGACACTAGTACAAAACTGGTCATTTGTGTCGGTTGTGTAACCCCTGTTGTGTCGGTTGTACAACCGACTCAAATGAAGACGACACAAAAGACATTTTTCTGTTGTGTCGGTTGTACAACCGACACAAATATCAATTATTTGTGTCGGTTGGTAATAGAGAACCGACACAAATCAGCTTGTATAGTGAAGCAAACCGCCGTTTATTGTGTCGGTCGTTTAAGAAAAACCGACACAACTGTTGCTTGTTTTGTGTCGGTTCCTTATTGACGACCGACACAAATGATTGATATTTGTGTCGGTTTTGTTTGTTTTTTCAACCGACACAATTGATATGCAGTTGTATCGGTTCCCTTTGAAGTAACAACCGACACAAGTTATATTTGAAGCAAAAAAAATATATTATTACCGTTTAAGATTATAAAAACAGTATGAAATTGAATTTTAATTTTTTATAAACGAACGTTACTATGAACTGATTGAACAAAAAATATAATTATATTATCCATCAACATAATTCTTGTTTACAGAACAAAATAGAATATAATCTATCACAAACATAACGTACATAACAAAATACCAACGTACGTTACAAAAGATCAGCGTACACAACAAAAAACAACTACATCCAATTATACATGATATAACTAGCTAAATTCTCTCGAACCTCGTCTATCTCTTGTTGGTTATAAGAACCGTCTCGTACAAAGTCCTGCAATTAAGAGAATTGTTATATAAAAGACAATAATTAAGTCAGGAATGCTCTACATAAAAGAATCTGAGAGTGTAATTCAAACAGTTGTGTCGGTCTTTAATAAGATAAGAAAATAGTCACATTAGTAGAGACGATGTACAAAAAGTCAACTATGCAAAAAGGTGCATGATTAAATGAAATAGTTAATCGTATTAAGTACGTATAAAGTAAAAGAAGTTGCATAGTTAGAAAGCAGTAAAATATCAGACTCGCAACACAAGTGGCGCCAAGTGCACAGCATGATGTAGCAACATCATCGCTGCAAAGAACTTCAGAGAGGTGAAAGCCGAAAAGCACATATTCGCTGCCAAGTGCACAACATGATGTAGCAATATCAGACTCGCAACACAAGTGGCGCCAAGTTGCATAGGATCTACAATATTGCACTGCAACATCCATCATTCTTCACCATTTCACAACAATTCAACCTACTTGCCACCACCTGGTCACTGCAGACACCTCCCACGTCCCTCCAAACTACTTCAACTTGTCTCCTACATTTCATTACTCGTCAAACT
The DNA here is from genome assembly GCA_030737815.1 of Allium fistulosum. Taxonomy (NCBI): domain Eukaryota; kingdom Viridiplantae; phylum Streptophyta; class Magnoliopsida; order Asparagales; family Amaryllidaceae; genus Allium; species Allium fistulosum. Next base: position 280,307,990 of record CM060904.1, on the reverse strand, counting down.
TCAATTTCAATCACCTCTACCCATAACAATTTCAATCACTGCCATTACTTCCACCAGAACAACCATCCTACTATCATCTTTTATCCATCAGCCAACAACTCATTCACCAACACATTGTACTGCCCAAAATCTAACATCAAGCATCACCAATTCACACAATACTACATACTTAAACAATCTGCTTGCCTGCCTGCACATTACCCTATTCCTACCATTCTCTGTCACAACTTCATTCAACTTCCCTTTACATCAATATTTCACTTCCATCCTCTACCAACTTCACTACAATTCAAACTATATACAAAAATCACTTGACTCACATCACTAGAGAACACCATCACCCACTATAGTTATATACTGTGTGCCTCTCTTCCACCATCACAAACAACATCTGCTGCCACTTCACTGATCAAATCACATACCACAATTCTCCACCTTTCCTCTATGCACTACCATCATCAGAGAAACATCACAAACCACAACTTACTTCAACTTGCCTCAACAACTTCACTGATTCATTGACACAGTCCACTATTCTCTATTACAGAGAGGTGCGTATGTAACCTATAATGACTTTAATCCCTGCCGCTCATAACATTTCATCATATTAACAGTATCCTGACCAACCATACATGTATTCATTTTCCTAATCATATCCTATACAGTCACAAATTTCTGCTACTCACAAGACCTCATCAGGCAATAAACTCAATAGTCAAACACCACCTCCCTATAATCTCAAACCCATTCCACCTGTCTCTAATCCTTCTTCCACTACACGAGATAGAAACGAGAGAAAGAAAGCAATAAACAGAAAACAGAAAACAAAAAACCATACCATTCAGAATCAGATTATGACAATGGCACTGATTACGAAACTCATGAGATTTTTAGTCATGTGTATCAGCTGCATTAATTAATAGTCAATATATAGTCTTGTTCTCTTAGCATACACGACGAAAGTAAGCTGTAGTGTGATCCATGGAAAATGGATTCAAGATGTCCGCACATATGAGCTACACGTACATATTACACCATTGCAAGATTGCATCCACAGTCAACAAGAATAAAAATTACTCTACTCCAATACCCCCTTTGAAATACTCAGGTCCAAAGACTAAGTCGTGACGCGTAAACCAATAAATTCTGGTGAAAGATCATATAGAGGCAAGACATAGTTTCTTCCTATAAAGGATTATCTTTAACAATTTGTAAAGAGATGGCAAGTAATTATCGCACAAATAGAAAGGCTTAACTAAATCATATGAATCTGCGCACTATCCTCTTCTTTTACATGGGAGGAAAACATAAAAAAAATAGTTATATTTTTGTTCTATATAAAAACAGTCTAAAATTATACGATCTATTTTTTCCGAAACTATATGTCGCATCAATCCTTCAAGAAGATTAATTTTCTTTTAAATAGATATCTTTTATTACTAATTTAACGTTTAATACATCAACTATAGTATTTTTACATCGGTTGATTCACTGAACTTTTCTTTTACCATTTGGGGGAAAAACCTCTTTGCTATGGAAATTGTAGCAGGTGATTACGTAGTTAAATATTGATTAAAATGATCTTGTAGACCACTTACAGTACACAAACCTATTATTTAGTTGTATGCCATTACTTGATTTGCTTAGTTTGGTATTGATTAAAATGATCTTGTGGACCACTTACAGTACACAAACATATTCTTTATTCATTCAAAATAGCTTCACGTGAGGAGACCCTATTGTCAAATTTCAACATGTTGTTACTATTATTTTTACTTTATGCATTTCGTTTCAAAATACAAGTTTGAATCTTTGTAGCATTACTACACTTGGTTTAAGACACATGAGCGCCGTCCGACAATTAGAATACTATTCTGTTTAATCAAAATAAACAAGTTCAAGTATTCCATGCACTGTCACACCTAACCCCTTATTTATTTTATAATAATGAATACTTAGTCCAAGTCTAAGTTTTAATAAATCACACCAAGATCTTCCTTGCTCCAAACTTTATAAAGCCCTCTTGTTCCTCTCTTTTCCTTTGCACACATACTCCAATGCTAATGATAATGAGTAAGTTTTTAAATTAGTAAACTGGTAGGGGGGAATTTAGGTGCAAACAATCATCACAAATTGAGTAGAGCATATAAAATGGAATAGTACAGTAGTTAGAAACCTAGATTAATCATTGAGTGCTCTTTGCGTAAAATAAATACATTTTCCACTAACAATCAATACTGTATGAATTTGAAACCACCCACCTCCTTCAACATTCTAACCACCATTTATATTAAAGTTTGCGTAAAAATCGTATTACTCAAACTTAATCTATTTATCATATATACTGATAAAATAAAATATTCACTTACCGGAGAATCACGCAAGATGAACTGTTGAGCAGTACAATCGGCGGGTATAGAGAAACTTTCAGAAGTCTTCGACAATCGGCGGGTGGAGAGAAGGAATAAAATTCAATATTAGCGTTCGCGGTAGAGAGAAAAGGAATAAACGAACGAAGAAGAAAAGAAGATAAGACGGCTAATTTTACCTCTAACTTGTTCGGGGCGGGTACGCAAATTTTGCCTCTAAAATTTAGCATACGCGGGAAAAGAGGGGGGCGGCTGAAATGGATTTGGGGGGAAAGTATTGGGCTTATTGTGTCGGTTTTTGGACAACCGATGCTATTGTATTTAGTTGTGTCGGTTGTTCAAACAACCGACACAAATAGATCTATTGCTTCCCTTAAATTGTGTCGGTTTCTTAAGAACAACAGATGCAAATTACATTTTTAACATTTTCTTCTTACCCCATAAGTCAATAGTTTCGGTTGTTAATGAACAACCGACACAAATTACACTATTTGTATCGGTTTTATGGACAACCGACACAAATGAGGCGAAGCAACTGATCTGTTTTGTACTAGTGAGAGTCTACCTTGCAAAAACCTTTCATGTTTCCGAGTTGAACAAGAAGGAATTGAAATAGCACTATGTAACTACAAAAGGAAGGAATATATTTTAACACCCAAAAAATTAATAAATGATTAATTAAGGACTTAATTATGAGAATAAAGTTTTAAGTGATATTCGAACACCCAAAAAACTTATAATCTTTTTATATATTTAAAACAACATTAATTTTCTTGAAAGATAATCAATAAAATTTATAATCTTTTTTATACATTTAAAACAACATTAATTATCCCGAAAGATAATTAATCAAATTTATATCTCCTTTTATAAATTTTGAACAACACTTATCCTTCATTTCAAAATTCTCAAAAATACTTGAAAATATAGTTTAAATAACTTCCAAAGTGCAAAAGAAGTGACCAAACATTCATTTTATAAAAATACAAGCATAAGTTTAATACATACAAAGGATTAAAGAGGTGATATTTCATAAGTGATGGTATAAAGATAATCTCTATAATTCACTTACACAAATCAAACAGTATGTCACAAATATTTCAACCAAACATCAATATAAGAAACATAAGAATATAGGTAAGATGCATATAACAGTAAATCAATAATGGCAAGAAACCCCTTAGGGTCTTTCTACAAAAGTCCCCTACAAAACAATGGTTGTTTATGCAATCCACTTTTAAGCGGGAAATTTATATCCAAACAAACAATCAAATAGTAATAACAAACATATTATTATCAACAATTAGCAATCAATAGCTAACATATCATTTATTAATCAATCCACATTGTTATCTCGTCGCCGGGATACCACAGATTTGGCTAAAATGGATGGATTGGAAATTGATTACAGTTGAAACTATGGATGATGGTTGAATGGATCCGGATGGACAACACTCAAAAAAATGGCTAAGTATGGAATTGGAACTTCACCTAGGCAACGGATCAAATCGGACCCCCAATTTCTGACCTAATCAAGGTATGATTAGTATGGAGTGACAAGGAAGGCCAAATAAAACTACATTCCAAATTTCAAGTCGATTGGAGCTTGTATGCTCGAGTTATGGACAAAAGAAGATGGATCGGTACTGATGGATCGGTGGTAATTTGCTTCGAGTTTGACCCAGGAATTTTTTTATTTTCTTCGAATTGGTGCATGGTTCATTTGAATTCGCAAAAATATGAAGTACTGGATCATGCTTGGAGTCGGATACATATTTGCTTGTAGTCTGCTTGGAGAAAAATGATCGACACTGATCATTTTTCATGCTTGGAGTCATAATCACGTTTACTTGGAGAAAATTTCAATTTTACCCGAGTCTAACCCTAGACCAAAATCCTCAGCACTTGCTTCGAGTTAGAAAGGTGAGTTTGGATCTACTTCGGGTCAACCCTGAAGTGGGTTTTTCGACGACCATTTTGGTGATTTTTGAGGATGATCGATCTATAACTCAAATTCTACAAAGGCAATCGACATGAAATTCGGAGGACAACTACATTATACCATGAGGGACTCACACCAATGATCGCTGGGCCCCAAGATGAAGTTGGATCGATCGGTTATGATCCATATGGATCGATCCATAAAATGATACAACTCAATGATGACTGATCAATATCTCACAAAAGCAAAGTTGTAATGACACGAAACTTTGGGAACAATAAAATATTATGTAAAGGAACCTACCATATTGATTGCACATCATTTGGAGGAACTAAAACGATCGGCCTATATCGTTCTTGAACAATCGTATCATTTCAGCTAGAACGATCCCAACTCTATGGAAAACGCGATATCTCACAAACGTTAAGTTGAAATGGCATGATATTAGGAGAGAAAGTAGCTAAAATCATGGTGGTCCCACCCGAACAATCGCACCGCAAAAGGAGAAAATATGGAACGATCTTCAATATTTCCATTTTTCAACTCGGCTCCACGGAAGACGCGATATCTCACATACGGTAAGTTGGAATTGCACGAAATTTAAAGAGAAAGTAGCTAACATCATGAAGGACCCACAAAAACAAGCACACCCCCATTAGAGTTAATATGAATGATCAACAACGATCGTTCCAATGGTGTGCGATCGGTCTAAAAATTGGTGGATTGGGTCGTACGGCTCTAGAGGTTCTTATAGCGAAATTTCAGCCCGATCCATACACGTCTTCACCTATAAATACAATGGACTTGGCTCATTACAAGGGATCTTCTTCTTCTAGATCTTCTTTTGGCTCTCCTTCATTACTTCTTATCTCTTCCTTCGTTAATTTTCTTAGGCTAAAAACAAATGTATTTGTAATCCTACAGTAAAATAAAAAGATTATTAGAGTGGACATAGGCCGGAGTTTGTCAAACCACTATAAAACTTACGTGTTCATTTACTTTTCTGCAATCTATTCTGTGATCTATGAATCTATTTTTTTCCTATTTAGATCTAAATATTGGATATTGATGCTTTCACATACAACTAGGTGTTGGTGACCATTTTTGGTACTAACACACATATTAATTAACATCAAAAATAATCTTTTTTCTTTGCAAACACAGAATGATGATTTACTCTGCTCGATATATGTCCAAAATAATCAATTCGATTTAATTATGGCAGAATGATTTTTTATTCTGCTAAATAGATATCACGAACGAAGTACAACTAATTCTACTATGTTAAACACAATTAAATTAAATCGCTATAATTTCATTATTAACTTATACTTCATTAAAACGATCAACTATCCTCCAAGCAATCAATAATAATCTATAGCAACACAGATACCATATAGCTTATTTGGAGGTGAGTAAACTCACCGAAATTCCAATTCATGCTTTCGCATTTCGATTCGATTTAAAATCGAATGACGTTCGATTTTAGCTCAAAATTCAACCAACCCTAATTCAACGAATCTAATTCCAATATAAAGATAATGTTAATATGAGTCCAACGCAATGGACCGCACCCGAATCCGGATCCGATCTCGTATGAGCAAGATATTAATTTTATAAGCTTTGGAATTTAAAAATATAATTAAATATATGAATTACATTACTTAACTTAATCATCCCTCATAAGCCATTTCCCCCCTTTCCTTAATTACCCAAGCCGTGCAAATGTACAAGCCTGTACAACCAAACCCAATAAACACGCCACCTTCTCTCCTCTCTTTCTCCTTCGTTCTTCAATAAAATCACACACGACCAATTCTCACGAGCTCCTCACCACACGAGCTTCTTGGCCATCACCACCAATCTAAGCTCGACGCCTCGAACGTAAACGTGACCTGCTCCATGGAAAACGGCAAGGCCAGAGATGCGTTTCACCACTTGAAGCCGCACCTTTCCATCTCGTCACCAACGACACTCCTTCGAACATGAAGTTCAAATCCATCCTCTGATCCGCCTAATTCCTCCTCTGTCGACCAAAAACCCCTAACCCTAGTTCATCTACCCTCATGCCCAAACTGTCGAACTACCCAAACCAATGCCACACCTGACAACACCTATACCAAATCGAAGATCTCACCAAGGCAAACCTAAAGATCCTTGTTTTACAATTCATAATTTAGTAATTCCTTTTATTTTAATTTTTGAATGGAGATGGTTAACTTTGTTTTTGCTTCCAGGAAGAGATAAATAGAAAAGTGAAAAACAGAAAGGAAAGTCAAGTGTGTTGCTTTTTCTAAGTGTTGGATTTGTTTTATACTAATATTTTCAGCACTTTGTTACACAACATTTCGTTGGCATACGAACTGCGAATGATAAAATAAAAATACGATCATGCACAAAATGCAATACAATCACAAAAGAAAAATAAAATACATGGATTATTTAATTCTATGAAATTTCAAGAATACCAATGTTTGCCATAATATTCATCAAATGAAATTTAAATATTTTCCAAATCAAAAATTATGGAAAATCAAGTAAACTAAAACAAAAACACATCATTAAAAATCAAGTTGTTTTATTAATAACTGATTTTCTTGTTATTTATTCAGACTATTTATTATTGTAAATAAATTATCAAAATCGGTTCACCGTTATTATTTATTAATTAAAAAAAAATTAAATAAGGTTATTAAATCCATTTAATTAATGTTTAATTCACAATTCAAATATCTAAATAATCGCTATATTTGAATATAAGTTATTTATATTATAAAAACCAATTATTTAAATATTTAAAATTAATTAAATATTCAAAATCAAACTGATAAAATTCCAGAATGTTACATTCTCCCTCTTTAAAGAATTTTGTCCTCGAAATCCCCTAAGGCAGAAAATGTCTCCAAACCCTTAACGTTTAAAATTACTAATTAAAATGAGTTATTAATCTCCTAAAGTTCCTTGTATTATGGAAAATTTTGGCAGCACCTTCTTTGTAACGACCCCGGATTTTAATTAAATTTAAATTGATAATTAAATTAATTTTTGAATAAAAAGTGTGAAATAATTGGTAATTGATATCAAATTTTAGTTAAACTATAAATTAATTGAGAATTTATTTGGATATTTGAACACATGTATATAAAATAAATACAAGACAATAAATAAAAGTAATAATAAATATTTGAGCTAGAAATAAAAATAGAAATAGAAATAAATAAAAGACAAGTCAAAAAGGAAATGTGAATCTCTTGGACCTTGCAAATGAAGACAACATGATATATTTAAGTTGAACAAAATAAATATAAAAATACATAAGATAAATTATAGGAAATATATATAGTAAACAAATTAGTTAAACTATAACAACATATTAAATATGGAAATACACTCAAATATGAAATAAAACACATTCAAATATGAAAATATATATATGTACACTTGTAAAATGAAACAAAAATGCATGTACATAAAGCTACTAGGAAAGTAAATATGTATGTGGTATGCAAGACAAGAAGTAAGTAATAGGCAAAGTAAAGTAAAAAAACATAAATATCTATGTATAAATAAATAGGATAAGTATAAGCTTGCTAATTAAAGAAGAAACAAAATAAATATATATTTGTACAAGTTAATTCATGCTTGGCCACCACAATTTTCTATCAGCCGAAATGAAGGAAAAGAAAAAAAATATAAGTTGTACAAGGTAACTAATGCACGCACAAATATTTTCATATCAACCACTAAGCAAAGGAAAAAATCTCTGATCAATTGTACAAACAAATATCAATACCCTGTAACTTCATTTTTATATACATTAACTTCTCTTCATTTTCATTTCGTCCATCAAAGCTGAGAAAAATTTGTAGTAAACAACATTAAACTTAAACAACAAATTAAATCAATTCAAATCAGAGATCAAAAAAGAAGATTCCAGCTTGAATTTTAAAGCCTGTTTCAACATAAAAGCATGCTTTGTTCTTTCTTCTGGAAATAAGGTGAGTAACATCCCTTTTAAAAATAAAAAAATATGAATCTATTGCCTGATCATCTCTGGAAATAAGTATGCTTGTGTGTATATTTATAAGTGCATTTTTGTGTATATATATGAATGTGTGGATGTGTATATGGCTGTGTATCAGTGTGTTGTCTGTGCTTAGTTTTAGAGCTAGGATTTTAAACAAAAATTCATTTTCTCTTGATCTAGTTTTTGTTAGGATTTAAGTTTCAAACAGAAATTGTTTGTTTTATCAATGATTAAAGTTTAAAAATTTATTCAAGTTAAAATAACTTCGTATGGTCTTTGGAAATCATAATAACAGAGCAAACTCCAAATAAGTGAAAATTAAAAATGTCATAATTTATTATTTCAGGCTTAGGATTTGAAACATCATTCAAAAAATGATTTTTAAAACTAAAATCCTAATTTTTAGTGATGGGATGAAGAAGCAGTTCTGGGTTGAACTGAAAATGGGAAATTGGGTGTTTCTGATGATCTCGGTGATCTAGGAAGTCGAGATCATCACTGGTGGTACGTAGTGAAGTGATAGGGGAGTTTGGGAAAAATTCCAGGAAGTTGATCAAGGGACGGCGGTGGCGGCGGTGATCATTTCAAGTTTGTAACCCTAGTTTTTACTAGGTTGGGTATTTTGATCGGCACGACTCCTCGGGATGATCGAGTTCAATAGAACTCTAGGGAAAGGTAGCTATGGTATGGACGAAGTCGTGACCGGAATTACTGATGCTCCGATGGTCGGAGATAGGAGGTCGAGGGGATTCTTGAACGATCAGTTTGGTTCTAGTTTGCTCCACATTACTCGATTTGGATTTTTGGTTGGAAGTGATGATCTGGGTCGTCGAATCGAAGGTAGAGGTTGTTGATGACTTGCTGGAAGGAGCGTCAATGGTCGGAAACTAGTTTGGCGATCGTGCACGTGCACATTCGTATATGTGTGTCTGGGTTCAGAGTGGGATTTGGAAGAAGGATATTCTTCGGGGTTGAACTCGAAGTTATACGTGTGTTGACTCGAAGACGAGTGAGGCGAGGGAAAAATCGAAGTAAAGCTCAGGATTTTTGCAGTTTTGCTCGGGTCTGGGAATTAAGTGTAATAACAGGTTTTAAATTTTTTAAAACTTGGTCAAGTTTAAACAATTTCTTACCCATTTCTTTTTGAATAATGAATGTTGATTTAAGTCGGGACTTATTAAGATTTTAAAACAAATTATTTTGAGTTTAAAAGTGTTTAATATATATATATATAACTTCATTTTAAAGTTTACTTTAAATAAACTTAATATTGAAAATTAAATGGGTAATTAAGAAATGAAATGTTTGAAAGAATGATTTAACTCAAAGGTTTTAAGTTAATTGGTAATTGATAATTAATTCCAAAGGGTAATTACTTTATGTAAGGAATTAAAGAATCATAAATAAGTAATTTAAGGTTAATTACTTAATGTCATCAATTTAGGTGATTAATTAATGTGATTTATCAATAGTAATTAAAGAAGTAATTAAAGTATTGGTTAATGAATATAGTTAATGAAAAGTCATTAACTAAGATTATTTAAATAATTAATTAATGTGATTAATTTTAATGATAAATTAGATTAATTAATTTATGATAATCATTTATAAGATTGTGTAAGTATAATTACTTTATGGAAGTAATCAAGAAACTAATTACTCAATGAAATAAATTTTTAATTAAGGATTATTAATTAGATATTAATTAATGATTAAAGTTGATAAATCAAATGATTAAGTAATAAATTAATTTAAGGATGATGTGATGAATTAATTTAGGTGATTAATTTGAGAATAATTAATTTATTAAAAGTTAATTAATTAATAAAAGTGATTAAGTAATAATGATTAATTAAGGAGTAATTAATTAGTTATTGTAATTGATTAAGAGGATTAATTATTAAGTAAGGGTTAATCAGATAATTAAATTGATCCTACCTACGGATGTTTGGATTTTATTGGATGTTGAATCGTTTGATATCCCTGATTTGTGATGTTTTGTGATATATCCTGATTTGTGTTGTGATCTGTAATGTAATTTATTTATCAGGGATGAATGTAATTAATTATCTGTAATGTAAATATCTGTGATCTGTGAATAAAAGATAAGCGTTATAGTTATACCGCTTATCAACTATATTTCTGTATTTTGATCTGTGATGATTGAATGATGTTGCACTACTGTATAAAACCCCTGGACCACACTTACACACACAAATATGGATTTCACGAGGAAGTCGGTTAAGTCACAGATGATTTAAAATTATTGTTTTTGAAATTAAAATTTTAATTTCAATTGATTTTGGAAATGGATTTGGGTTAAATGTTAAAGCTTTTGGAAAAGGAGTTTTTAAGATAAAAGTTATTTTGAATAACTTGGTAAAGTTTCAATTTAAATAATTTAATTTGAATTTAAATTCAAAATTTTGAATTGAATTCCATGATTGGAAATTATGGTTAAAGATGTTGTAAATATGTTTATATTAATTTAAACCATTTTAAAAGTATGGTTTTGAGAATTTGAATTTAACCCAAGGATTTTAACTCATATAAAAGAATCGGATTTTCCGAAATAAAACTGTTTGTTTTCAAATAATAGAAGCTTTCATATAAGGAATGAATTTCCAATTTGAATTAAAGGAATTTCAAGTTTGAATTGAAAAATGGTTTTCCAAGTTATGAGTGAATTCTTTTTGAAAGCTATGAATTAAATCTTGATTTAAAGATTTAATGTGTTAATCCAATTAAAACGGAAATCGATTTGAAAATCTGTGAATGGATCTTTGTGAAACTGGATGAACTTTGTGAATTGAATATTTTTGTTTAAAAGATTAGAATGGTAATGTATTTAAACCATTTAAAGAGGAAATTTGGATAATAAGTTGTGACTTAACTGAAATCCCAATATCCATATGTTTTAAAATATTGCGCTCACTATTCGATTTAGTCGGGAGAGGACTTTGTGTCATATGACCCATTCCGAATAGTGATACATCGTATATGGATAGCATTTGAAGACCGGTGGTGAAGACCGGGTATTTGTGAAAATGAAAGGATAACCCGTTGATTGTCTCTGCACTGAGTCGCGCCGGTATAGAGATTCCCTAAGTGATGGGAAATCCGATCGGGATTGTGAATACCCGGATTGCAAGGGCTTCTTAGGAAGTGCCTTCGGTTCTGTTTGAACCTGGAACAGACTTGTATGGATGTGTGTCTGACGTTACACTTTGAGATGTAAAGCTGGTTTGTATCAAATACATTTATGTTGGTGGCGGAGAATTTATTCTCTTAGCTTAACACCCTTCTCTGAGACGTACGAGCTCAGAGGTTATGTAGTTGATGGTTACTAGTGATACATTCCCAATTTGGTAATGTGGCATGCTAAGTGTTTCTGTGTGTTTCTGATCATTTGTTGATCAAAGCATGGCTTTGTGAAAAAGCGTAGCTTTGTGGACGAGCCCTCACCGAGCCTCACAAATTGGAAATAGTCGAAACAGGAAAGATGCGGCAAGATTTCAGGGGTAGCTCCCCTAGGGTATGACCATTCCTTCTGGAAAAAGGTGGTATCATGGTATGGAGCCCAGATATTTACCTGTGTGGTTGCTCCAATCTCATTTACTGTGTGATTGTTGCTGTGTGATCGAGCGCCTCGGATAAAGGTAGCAAACGACCGGGGGTTGCATATCTCAGGTTTACTACCCGGGAAGGGGGTGATTGGCCTTGTGTTGGCAGAGAGCTAGGTGGTTCTCGGGGCGTCCCTTCGGAGACGTTCCTATGTGGCATAGGAAGTTCCTTAGCCTGACCATTTGTTGGAAAATCCAAAGAAACAATACGAGCCTTGTACGGTTTTAGTTGTAGAACCTGCCATTTACTTATGGTGGTCACCACTGTTTAGATGGTAGCTATAGTAGGCATAGTTCGAAATGTCTATGCTGGCTAAGATTAATATTATACTTTCAAAATGTTTTCCACTATGCACTAATAATAAAAATCCAATGATTTTGCGTAGTAAGCATGTTTGACTATCATAAGGAGAAATCTCCTCCAATTCTGCGTTTGCATTGTGTGTGTGGCGGGAGGCCTTATGGTAGTTTCATTTTCCAAAAAGCATTGCAGATTTCAATGTCTAAAATTCCTTTGTTGTTTGTTTAAAGATAAACTGTTTTTGTTACTCACACCAGTCCCATGACTGACTCGGAGTTTATTGTTCCCTTCCTAAACTCTGGGTGCCCACAATTTTCCACACGGGCAGTCTAGAGTTGGGTTTTTCAGATAATTAGGTTTAGTAGATTATCGGAAGCTAGTTCAGTGTTCGGAGTGGATGACTGCGCTTGCTTATCTTTGTGAAATGTGATGGTGGTTCGAGCTTGATATTGGAGTTGTTGGACTCATTCTCTTTTTCAGATCATTTGGAGTTATCACTTCTGTTGTTTCCGCTGTAGCATTATTTGTCTCTGATATTCTTGTATCATATAGATATCACTGTTGTATATCATTCTGGATATTGTATCATTTGTATTGTATATGATATTATCCATTTCTTTATTCCGCTGTGTTGTTATACTTACTGTGTTATAAGCTCCGGCGAGCAGATTCGGCATTTGAATCTGCGACATTCGAGTACAAGTGAAGTACAGGTGTCGATTTTCGAAGGCCGAGTCAGGATCGCTACATTCTTTACGCGGCTGATCCAGTAAACTACAACTCACCACAATTGGCCTAAATCAATCACCAAACTTTAAAAATACTGCATACCTCTATTGCGTTTGATTTTTATTTATGCAAGCACCTTGCTATCTCAATGTGAATGTAGGTGCGTAAGAAATCAAATAGTAATCTCTTGAATCCCAGTACCTATCTTATACTTACACCATTCAAAAGAGAATCATGTTGACAATGAGTAATACACTAGCAACATAAACAATATAACAACCATATGCAACAAGTCAATGTGATGCAACTTATAATAATGAGGCAACTCTAGTGTGATACAAAAACACGTGCAACCAAAAGCAACATAACAACCATATGCAACAAAAGTATAGAGAATATTCTTAAAATACCATGTATTCAATCTATTCAAAAGATAAATTTAGCACTAAATGCCTGGGTTATTATATTCATAATATTTTCAAATTCCTCCAAAGAGAAACATATCAAAACCAAAATCAATTATGATAAGAAGGGGGCTCCTCCTACCGAAACAACTTATAACTCTAATATCAAAACAACACGGGGCATCCAGTGGTATTCTGAACCCTCCTAAAACAACAACTAAAGTAAACAAATATACCTGGCGAGTCTTCCAAATCGGGAAACCCTCAATCGCCCATCTTTAGTCGTAACAAAATATTTGAAAAATAACATTTCATAAAAATCCTTTCAAATATCCTGAAATAACAATACTTCACCAAAGTTTTCAAAATAATTTTATTATCATTTCTTTCCTAAATTATTTCGAAATCACTTTTTCAAAAGCACCGGGATTTAAGTCCTAATAAATAATAACTTTATAAACTATAGTCTATAAAATCACACTATCAATCAAATCAAATACCATAAAGAAGAAACTAACACTTAACATTATTTAAAATGTTAAATTACTAACAAATAATTTTGAGAATTTTGCTTAGGTTCACAACTTTCTCAAGGATATAGATAATTTCCTAAGTGTACCATTACGCTCATCAGCCTTTAGTTATTACTTAGTAGATCATCTAAGCTACCTTAGGACAAAAGTAAAAGTCACTCCCCAAACTTTCCTAAGCCACACAACAAAGCATACAAATATAATTAAGCTCGTATAATGTACATAAATCATCTGTACACAATATCTGATCCGGTCACTTGCTCGGGCACATAAACTTTACTTCTGAACTTGTATAGCTCACTCGACCTTCCTAGAGCCCACTCCGATCAGGTTCCTTGATTAAAAACCTCTATTCACCATACATATTCATATACTATGACAGAAAACCTCAGTATCATATCGAAAATATGAATCAAGTGTTCGCTGATAAGAATTAAGTTAGAAACCTTTTTTCAGACTGGTGTGAATCACCTCGAAGTTATGTACTCGAATCCTAAACCAAGAACCATTCGAATAAAATGATCTATGTATAACTTACGTACTTAATCCGAATGGTTTATTATTACACCAATATCTTTCTAAATTACTTTCATTGTCATTTATAGCATTTCATCAATACTAATATCATTTATGAATTATTTTGCAAATTTCCACTTAAGTTTATAAACATTTTATAAAGACGCATCATTATAAAATGTTAAATTAAAACTTTTTATTTACTTTTTTAATACTCTCATACATCCTAAGAGTATATATAAAATGTCAATTTTATTTTATTTATTATTTATTTATATTTTTTTTTTCAAAATTCAAATGGGGGCCCAAACAAAACATGGGTCTTAAAACCGAGCCGACTACTTCGACCTTTTCACCTTAGAGTGTTCTAAGTAAATTGTTTATTGAGACGGCCCAATAATACCAAATAGTTTATACAACTTAGATGTTGAAACAAAAACTATGGTTTTAATAAGACAGTGCGTATAAAAACCTTTCTATCCAATTTAAACCATTTAAAAATTATGTTAAAATTATCTCTTTTATAAAAATACCCTTTTATTTTAAAATCAATTTCCTTTAAGGAAACTTAAGAACTAAATATCCTATTTTTATTTCAAAAATACTTTTTGAAATCATACTACATATATTTCTATATATAAAATAACTTTAAAAATTTATTCACTAACACTCGCTTTAGGTTCATTCGGATTCAAACTCATTTCGATCGCACAATGATAATAAGAATAATTTACTAATTGTACTACAACCTTCACCCAAGCAAACATTCGATCGTTACTTAGAAGATTATTCAGATTACCACAAAACTAATCATGATGTTTTCTCTGGACTATCTAAAGAAAATGTATCTTTATTAAAAATTCTCTTTGAAATATTTATATTTACAAATATTTCCAAGTATTACTACCATTACTTTTCTCAAAATCTTCTTGAAATCATTTCAAGCAATACCAGGATGTAAATTCTCAAACTAAAATTTTACTTATAAAACACCCTTTATAAATTATATAAATCATTTTATATATACCATACTTGTAACGACCCGTAATTTCGCCACTTCGGAAATGAGAGATTTCGTTCGTTTTAAAATTAAAAGGAATTTAAATCTTAAATAAATATGTTATATATAATAAATAATTATCTATTCTTATAATTAATAAATTAAAAAGTATAAATTTGGATTTTAGAACAAATCGACAAAAGTTAACTTTTGTTAATAATAAATGAAGGCTTAAATAAATAGGTTTAAATATTTATTTTAAAAGATAAATCATAAAAGTATATTAAGATATCTAAAAGTATGTTAATAATCGCTTTACAAAAATAACCAAAATTTGTCGCATTTTGTCAGTTTTACATACACTGTAAAATTAGAGATTTTGATATTAATTAAATATGATTTAAAAATATAAAGAGACATGTTTTAATTTATTTAAAAGAAGAAAAAATTTCATTTTAAATTTGGTTTACAAAAATGAATAGTTTAACTAAAACGTCAAAATGTGACCGTAAAACATTTTGTCGAAAAACAATGTTTTGTCGATTAAAAGTTGTCGCAACGTTGTTGCACCTTTATTTTCTTATATATGAACATATATTCAAATAGTATAAGTATTAATTAAATCACTAATCAAGTTTACTTTTACTAAACAAGTTTAGAAAACAATTAGCAAAAGTAAACACAAAAGGACAAAACATGTCAAATCAAACCAAACATAATTATTACTTTACTTTTCTTACTTCTTAAGTGAAAGTGACATAAAGCATGATTTGAAATGTGATGTTAAGTGTTGAAAAAAGTAAGGTTTCTTAAAAGGTAAGTAAATGGTATTTTGGTCATTTTACATAATAATATTTTATTCCAAAATTTTTCCTATAAATAGCCATGCATACCTCTTCCATTTTCACACAAATCATTCTCTTCTTCTTCTTCCTTTAAGCTATTTTAATGGTTTCTCTCTTTGAGAGAGGTAGGAGGGTTAAAAATAGTGGAGTGCTTAAGCACTAATCCACTCGTTACTCTCTAACCTCTTCTTAATTCACTTCTTCTTCTTCTCTTCTTAAAAATGGCCATGGGCCGTGAGGATGAAGGTGTTTAAGGGCTTAGGCTTAGAGCAAGGTGGTGGAGGAGTGTCATGGCCGTGAGCAAAGCAAGTAGTGGTGGAGATGGTCGAGCACTTGGAAGCATGGTTATGATAAGGTTTAGAAATGTTTAGTGAAGTGTTGGTTTAGATAAGAATGTTGGTAGGAAGTGAAACGATTTTGGTTAAAGGTGAGAAATTCTCATCGCTTTTGAATTTATATTTTGGTTATGTTAAAACAATCACATTTATACTCTTATAACATATGAATGTTTATTGATTGTTAATATGGATGATTTAATAGTTGGTTAGATAATTGAATTGTGATAATATATTCCGTTATGGTATTAATGGTGAATGTTGGATTTGAAATCATATGTTATGTGATTGGTTGAATGGATGTTATGTTACTGATAAATGTGGATATTGGTTATGTTCATTTTGATTTAATAATCCCTTTTGTTAAGAAAGACCAAATTTTAGTGATATGAGATATTTTGAAAAAATAAGTCTCTTTTCAATTAGAAGTGAAATTAAAGTTAAAATAAAAGAGAATTTGAAATTTGAAGTGAATCGTATTTAAAAAGGATAATTAAATTGAAATTTAAATTGAGATGAATAGTGAAATTGAAATTGAAATCGATTTTGAAAATTGAAGTTTAGTTTGAGATTGAATTGAAGTTTAAATTCAAATTAGATTTGAAATCTAAGTTTTAAACATGTTTAATTTGAAATTAGAATTGAAATTGAATTGAAATTGGAATTTAAAATTTTAATTTTAAAATAATGTGAATATAATAATATTATAATATGGTAATAGTGAAAATATATTTTAAATACTTTAAAAAGTGAAAATATTGATTTATAATGATTTTATAAGTGATAGAATTCAATTTGAATAAATTATTTCAAATATTGAAAAATAAGTTAAAACAAGGTGCGTCGCGCAACGGTAGTTCGCAATTTCGCGCCGAAAAGTTCAAATGAGTGTATAGAGTGGAATATAGCTCGGAATTCTTCGAGATAAGAAAATTCCGGACTATTATATCCATATCTTCTAAACGAAGAAAGAAAATCAAAATTTTGTTGAGTATATTTTGAACTAAGTCCAAATCAATTTTATAGAAAAATCGCGCTAGTGCAGTTAAGTGACCATAATAGGAAATCTGTTTAAATGAACGTTTTTAATATTGGAAAAATATGAAATAAATTTGATAAATCTATTTAAATGGTTTAAAAGAGATATGGATTGGAAAATATGAATTATCGAATGCTTAAAAGTTGATTTAAACAAATAAGCTTATATAGCACTTTCCGCAGCACTTTTATGCTGCGGATGGTATAACTTTTTGAAAATAAGTTTAAATGTAACGATTTTTCCCAGAATAAATTGTGAATGTTTTTAAAAGGAAGGTTAAGCATTCTAAAAGATAATTGGGGATCTCTATGATCAATTCCAAAATAAAGTTGATAACTGAGTATGTAGAAACGACTAGTACATTTGTCCCGTCCGTGAGATCTGGGAAGATAAAACAAGTGTTTAACTAAGGTTAGGGATGGAGCAACCAGTGCCCTGAACTTACCTGGCCTATGTTTTCTTTTCTTAGGTGAGGGGTGAAACAGATCGAAAGGAAAGCCCGGATGCTCATAAATAAAAAGATTCTGTTAAGTTTTCCAAAATAAAAGAAAATAAAAGAAGATTAGTATTATTCAAAATTTAAGCAATCTCCACAATGAATGATTTCTATTTACTCAAAAATGTTTACTAAGACTGATTTTAGGGTTTATCGTAAACGATGTCTTTAATAACATTGTTTTTGACCCACCTAAAAGTTACGAAATTTGGAT
Organism: Allium fistulosum; assembly: GCA_030737815.1. NCBI lineage: Eukaryota > Viridiplantae > Streptophyta > Magnoliopsida > Asparagales > Amaryllidaceae > Allium > Allium fistulosum. The sequence goes on along the minus strand of CM060904.1, from coordinate 280,289,617 downwards.
CGAGAGTTAAGTAAGGAAATTTGAGATATTATCCAAGGCAAAAGAATGAATTACTTAGAATTATTCTAAATCAAAGGAAAGATATTTTGGAAATCATCTGAAAAGAATTAAAATGAAAAGAGACTTAATAAATCCTATATACTCATATTCACTTTTTATCGAAAATTGGATTTCGAAGGAACCGGGGTCGGATTTGGGTGATTCCTATCCGAAAACCACTTCGAACCAATGTATACGTTCGAACGAGAAGACATGTTGAAGATGATGATTATTGAAGATCGTGGATCTTCATAGCGTGAGGACTGCTTGTTGAACATGTCTGGGTAGTTTCCATTATAGAGTTATTTATAGCAGTGGTCTCCTCGTTGTGGAGATTTTTCGGATTGCAAGGACTACTCACTACTAGTGGTAGTAGGAGAGTGCCTTCGGTTTGTCCTGTTCCTGGACAACTTGTATGGATGTTTGTCTGACATTGCATTTCTAAAGATTACGTACATTGGTTTTTACAAACGTACATCAGTGGTGGCGGAGAAGGCAAATTCTCTTAGCTTAACACCCTCTTTAAGACATACGAGCTCAAGGGTTGTATTTTTGTGGAAGGCAATTAGTAGTTAACGGAAATGGCAATGTGGCATTCAAAGATGTGATATGTGCTATGTGAAAAGGTAATCGTTGCCTTAAGCCTCATCAAACCGGTAATGACCGAAACAGGATTAGATGCGGCAAGGCTAAGTGGGTCATTCCCAAGTAGGGTATGGTCATCCCCTTCTTGATATATTTCTTCCTACTATGACGTTCGGGATGTAAATTAATGTGGTGTATGGAAAACGAGCGCTCGGTTAAAGGTCGGTAACGACCGGGGGATGACATATTCGGTACTATCTAGTTACAGAGGTAGGCCGATCTTGTGTTGGTAGAGGTTCCTTTGTGCTGTTCCTCGGGGCATCCATCTAGAGGTGTACCCATTCGGAAGGTAGATCCTTCACCTGGTCATTTGTATGGAAATCCATTCTCCAATAAGAACCTGCGGTTTTGTTTGTATTGGCGTAATGAATAGCCTCGAAATGGTATATGGGTAACCATTTCGAATAAGATTGATAAGTTTATTTGCAAATGTTTTCAAAGAATGTCATTAGAAATAATATCAAATGTTTTGATATAAAAGTGTTTTAGTTATCATAAGGTAAAAACCCGTTCGTGTTTATGTGTGGGCGTGGTCTTATGAGATACTCTTTCTTTTCAAAGGATTTTATTCAAAGGATGATATATGACACTGTCATTTATTATTGAGTTTTTCCCACGCTGGTTTATCAAGCCTGATCCGGGTATTTTCAATACTCGGGTCAGATACGAGTAGTTCAGGTTAATCGAAGACGGTTGGAGTTTCTAGAGGAGAGTTGGAGATATTCATCTACGTATGGACATATTCTATTATCCGCTGTACTTATGTAGTTTTAGTTTGATGTTTGTCAGCAATTATAAGGACAGATGTTTATAACTGTCCAAGTTGAATTTAGGTTAGACTCTGATATATGTATGTGAAAGTTTTCCGCTGTAAAGATATTTGTTCAATATTATATATTATTCCATTCGCGTGAGATTCTATTCTGTCATATTTTCTTTATTACCCTTCATGTTCTGTATTTTCATGCAATTTGAGTTGGACATGTGTTGTTTATTGTCGATTCAAAGGGTACGGAAAAACGGGTCGTGACAATACTCATATAAAATGTACCTTTAAAATCTTCTTATATCATAATACTTCTCTTATTATAATAAACTTTTCGTAAATACTTATCCTTTAATGTCTTATTTTCCCATTTAAATTATATTAAACAACTTTTATTAAAAGTTTTACCTTTAACTCAATGTTATTAAAAGATGACTTTTAACATTTTCACCGAACATCGTATAGTCAAATGTAAAACTTAATTCACAAGGAGTTCATTTTAATATACTCATAATTATTAAAACAACAAATGCTCATAAACTAATCGAGCATAAATTAATAATCAACAAATAATAGTCAATGCTCCTAAACTATCCGTGCAAGACAAACCAAACAAAAATGATAATAAATAAATATTATCAGTTACAAACAAACATACCATAAACAACTATATAAATTTGAAAACTATTCCTATATATTAATATATAATCCTAGGTAGAATATTTCATTTACCAAATTTTCAAAAATCAATATCGTGTCCTTTTGTCTTGTTTGAGTATTTAGAAACCCTTATTGCTACTATAGCATCCCACGTCTTGACTATAATTCATAAACAACTCAAAAACCAATTAACACAATATGTTTTTATAGCAATAACAAATACGCTCTTGTATATATAAACCCTCAACTCATTCTAGGGTGTCACTTACCCTATCTCTAATGAGTTTACCCCACCAAAGCCAAGATTCTCGCTCAACCTTCATCTCTGATACCATTCTCTAACGACTTGCCTTTTCGACCCTCGAAAGTCGGTACTAAATTCTTCCACAATATCCAAATGTCGAGCATCAAGTGCCGGAATGGCAGATTATTTGGGTAAAAAGAAAAAGAAAAGGAACATAGGGACAAAATCTCACAACTGAACGACAGCATATAATATAACAAAGACAGTTAAAGTTGTCACTCTAAAATACATAATATATCAGAATTAAAAACAAACCTCATCATCCTGGATAGTTATAACTTCCCGACCTTATAATTGCTGATGGGTATACATAATAATACGGTGAAAAATAAAAATACTACAGCAGGTGAACATCCAGCTCTACTCCATGAGCTCCATGTCCCACCAACGACAACCTGGAAGAATACTCAGTCTGACCCAAGCATTATAATAAAATAACACCCGGATCAGTCTAAAAACCCAACGTGAGAAAACTCAAGAGATATGGTGAACATATAATAATTCTTTGAGACCACGCCGCTCAACGTGGAATGAGTTTTACCTTATAAGAACAATATCCATATATGAAAGAATGACAACAAGTCAGAGCAAAATCAGACTTGAAAGCATGGAAACAAATAATTAAACTTCGAGAAAAGCTCCAGGCACTTCTCGACGTAATTAAAAGATCGATTCAAAGATTTGAATCAAATAAGGAAAGAGAATTTTCCAACAATGATTAGGATGGTGCACCCTCCTTACCAAAAGTATAACTCTAGAAAATATACTTGAGAGAGTCATATACTCTGTGACTCTCTTGGAAACCTCCTAGCCTGATCCCACCAACCTTACCAAGAATCCAAGTATTTCACATCTCCTTGCGCATACCACTGAAAAAAATCTAGAGTAGAAGATTAAAAAAAGCTCGGAGCAACCCCACATAGTTTAGTCCCCATTCGTTCTTTTGTTTTAGTCATTTTCGACAAAATGAGGAACAAATCGTCTTAAATGGACGAAAATAAGAGAAGATAGTGGAATCGATAGTCAATAAATCAACTAACGCGAATAACAAAATGGTCGTGTATGAAAACTAAGCCTCTTAAAACATTTGACTCATCTTGTGCTTGATTATCACATCACAAATATTTGTAAAAATACTTTAAAAAAAACACTCTTCGAAATATTCATTTTAAAGAGCAAATTATATTTCTCAATGTATTAAAAAGAAGGGTGAAAAACAAATGTCATTAAAACATCGTTTACTATAAACTCAAAACAATTTACACTTAGCTTATTTTTAAACATTCCTTTTTACATTTTTTCTTATTTATAATTTTTAAAGCAACATTTATTATCCTGGAAGATAATAAATCAATTTAAAATAATTTTATAAATTTAAAACAACATTAACCATCCCAAAAAATAATTGACATTACCCTTTTATAAAATTAAAACCACACAAATTATCTCGAAAGAAAATTAGTCAAATTTGTAACATTTGTATAAATTTAAGACAACATCAATTATCCCAAAAGATAATTAATCAAATTTATAACCTTTTTTATAAATTTAAAACCGCATTAATTATCCCAAAAGATAATCAATCAAATTTATAATCTTTTTGTATAGTTAAAACATCATTAATTATCCTGAAAGGTAATCAATCAAATTTATAATCTTTTTTATAAATTTAAAACAACATTAATTATCCCGAAAGATAATTAATCAAATTTATAACTCCTTTTATAAATTTTAAATAACACTTATCCTTTATTTCCAAATTCTCGATAATACTTGAAAATATAGTTTAAACAACTTCCAAAGAGTACAAAAAGCGACCAAACATTCATTTTGTAAAAATACAAGCACAAGTTCAATACACACAAAGAATTAAGGAGATGATATTTCATAAATGACGGTATAGCGATAACCCCTATAACAACACTTAACAAATCAAATAGTATGTCACAAATATTTCGGCCAAAATCGATATAAACAACATAAGAATATAGATAAGATGCACATAACAACAAATTAATAATGGAGAGAAACCTCATGGGGCCACTCTACAAAAGTCCTCTGCAAAACAATAGTTATTTATGTAATCTGCATTTCAAGTGGGAATTCAAATCCAAAGAAACAATCAAATAATAATAACAAACATATTATTATCAACAATTATCAATCAATAGCTAACATATCATTTATTAATTAATCCACATATTAATTAACTTCAAAAATAATCTTTTTTTCTTTGCAAGCACAAAACGGTGATTTATTATGCTCAATAGATGTCCAAAATAATCTATTCAATTTAACTATAGCGGAACAGTGTTTCATTCTGCTAAATAGATATCAAAGAACGAAGTATGATAATGTAACTATGTTAAACGCAATTAAATTAAATCACTATAATTTCATTTTTAATTTATACTTCAATAAAACTATCAACTATCATCCAAACATTTAACAATAGTCTATAGAAACACGGATACATAAAGTTTATTTAGATGTAAGCAAACTCACCGAGATTCTAGTAGACGCTTTCGTATTCCGATTCGATCCAAAATCGAACGGCGTTCAATTTTAGATCAAAATTCAACTAGCTCTAAATTCAACGAATCCAATTTCAATACAAAGATAACGTCGATACGAGTTCAACGCAACTAACCTCATCCGAATTCGACCTCGTATGAGCAAGATATTAATTTAATAAGATTTGGAATTTAAAAATATAATTAAATATATCAATTACATCACTTAACTTACCAACCCCTCATAAATCATCTCCCTCCTTTCCTTAATCACCCAAGCCATGCACATGTACAAGCCTGTACAACCAAACCTAATAAACACACCACCTTCTCTCCTCTCTTTCTCCTTTGTTCTTCAACGAAATCATGCACGGCCAATTCCGACGAGCTCCTCGTCACACGAACTTTCCGACCATCACCACCAATCTAAGGTCGATGTCTTAAAGATGAACACGACCTGGTCCTTGGAAAATAACAAGGCCAGGGATGCGTTTCACCACTTGAAGTTGCCCCTCACCATCTCATCGCCAACAACACACCTTCGAATGCTAAATTCAAATCCATCCTTTGATCCGCCTAATTCCTCCTCTATCGGCCAAAAACATAACCGTAGTTCATGTACCCTCACGCCCAAACTGTTGAACTACCCAAACTAACATCGCACTGCACAACACCTACACCAAATTGAAGATCTCACTAAGGCAAACCCAAAGATCCTTGTTTTACAATTTATAGTTAAGTTATTCTTTTTATTTTTATTTTTGAACAGTGGTGGTTAACTTTGTTTTTTACTTCTAGGAAGTGATAAATAGAAAGGTGAAAAAGGAAAAGAAAAGTCAAATCTGTTGCCTTTTCTAATTGCTGAATTTGTTTTATACTAATATTTCCGACACTTCATTATAAAGCATTCCGTTCGCGTACGAACCATGAATGACAAAACAAAAATACGACCGTACACAAAAATATGACACGATCACAAAACAAAAATAAAATACACAAATTATTTGATTATATGAAATTTCAAAAATACCAACATTTGCCATAATATACATCAAATGAAAATTTATATATTTTCCAAATTAAAAATTATGAAAAAATTAAGTAAATTAAAATAAAATTACGTCATTAAAAATCAAGTCGTTTTATTAAGAATTGATTTTCTTATTATTTATTCGGATTGTTTATTATTGTAAATAAATTTTCAAAAAAGGGTTCACCTTTATTATTTATTAATTAAAAGGAGTTAAATAAGGTTATTAAATTTATTTAATTAATATTTAATTCACAATTCAAATATCTAAATAATCACTATATTTGAATATAAATAATTTATATTTTAAAAACCAATTATTTAAATTTAATTAAATATTTAAAATCAAAAAGATAAATTTTTATGATCTTACATTCTCGATATAGTCCGTCAACCTTGTATACTTTCCATCGAGGTTGAACCTTAACCGCTTCATCCGATCTTGCTTCTTGCTACTACCGTTCATGTTCTTCCGCTTATTACCTCCATTTCTAGTATTATTGTTACCACTATCACCTTTCTACTTGACATCCACATTGCTCTTTATGACACTCTCGGCCAACATGACTGTCAAAGCCTATATCCTCCTCCAGATCTACCTCTTCCAATGTAGAAACTGGCTTTCTTTCTTTTTTATAAAAGTCCTTTAAGGTAGAATGTTTCTTCATCTTTAACCATCTCCCAAATTCGTCAACTTATCAAAGCCACCAAAACAATATCATCCCTTGGGTTCTTCAACTCCATAACTATAACATTGAATAACTTCAGAAGACTTTTCAAGGTCTCATCGGACCTTTGATGTGGATTAGCTAAAGACATCAAGCCCTTAGGCTAAACCGAGTGAACTCAAAACTATACCAAAAATTTGTTTGTTAATTCACTATAAGATGATAGGAACTAGGTTCCAACCTGTAGAAGCATATCATGGCCAATCTCTTGGGAAAAAGGGGAAAACATCTATATTTTACAGCATCATCTACTTTGGCACCATCCATATGCCATCATACTTCATTAAATGTCGTATTAGGTCAGTCAACCCATTATAGCTAGGCATCGTCGGCATGACGAACTTCCTAGGATATCTGGTCGCTCTAATTTCTTAGTAGAAGGGTTTTGAATAACATCAGTTTCCTATCTGTCATCCTACTATTGACTTTTCCCTAATAACATTTTTCCATCCCTTGCTGAATGGCTACCATAACGCCCATCACCGTGTATTCGACTCCACGAACGGTCGTGGCTAACTTGATGATGCTTAGGTCTCCCTATCTCGGTGGATTCCATTCATTCAACCATCCATGATGCTTTATCGGGCTACATCCTCTTCGAACATTCCTGCTGTACTTCCCCTAATAGATCCATCTCGAGGACTAATAGCATGTCCTCCCTTAGCATCAACATCATTATCACTTCCAAAACCATCACCTAGACCCACATGAGCACCTGAAGGATAGGTGTCGACTTGGGTCGGTGCCGACTTGGGTCTAGTGTACTGGCTGACCTTGAGTTAGAGCTTTGGCTCTGGCTCTTCTCATTTGACCTCTTACCCTCTTCCCAAAGTTTCTGCTTCCCATCTCTTTATTAATCCATTGATCTTCCTTCACTCGACTCCGAGGTTGAATCCCTTCTATTATAATGACATTTGCGGGATCCTTATCCTTGAAAGGGTTGCATAATTAAAGAAAATTAAATTTTCATCTCTTCTATGATGGTAATTTGAGGTTGTTGCATTCTTAGATCAACATCAGCCAACACATCGTTCTAACTCATGCTTTGTCACAACATCATGTAGCTCCAAATTACGTTGTTCATTAACTTTATGTTATGGACCCTGTGGTACTTCAATTATTACTCCTTGATTACTTATGCTCTTTCTTGGAGTCATTTCCTTCGGATCCAATTGAAGATTTTACTCAAATCCTAGTAGCAATTACAGATCCTTTCTCGATTTTTGATTTCTTAGTGAAAACACTAAAAATTGTTAGTTAAAATATTGGTTAACACTCCCAATTGAAAGAATAACGAAATTGAAATAGTAAGAAAGTAATAGAAAAGAGAAAACACATAAGATTTTTATAGCCGTTAGCAAAGTTCTATGGCCTACGTCCACTTTAGACTTTTTATTAATTGATTTTCATATTACAGCTGAATGACAAGGCAATTTAGTTGATAAGATTACTTGATTATGAATATAGCAGAGTCTCTTTTTAAAATTTGATTTAAACTTTTTTTTTCACATGTTGAAGTTTGTTACTTATAGATGAGCTCATGCACCATAGGCGATATATCTCATTTTGGATTTGAGAAGTTAGGAGAAAGACTAGTCAAAATTGCACGGTTTCCAACATTTGATGGATCTGTACATATCCATCCATTGACGGGTATCGATCGAAACTTTGACCAAATCTTCATCTTTTTTGTTCAAATTTGCACAAGTCTTTAAGCTTTAGGTCTTCACGGTCAAAATTGTAATTTTGACCTCGATATCGATCCATCACCAACTTCAAAACTTGTCATTTTCCTATAAATAGCATCTAAAATCAAAATAGAAGCAAAATAGAAGCAAAAAAGAAGCCCAAATCGATATTTTATGGATCGGGATTGGTAACGATCCATTAAGTTTACTCAAAACTTGAAGTTTTTTTTTGAAAATAAATAAAAATACATGGCCCATGGCCCAACTTGGGTACAAAATATAACTCAGTTGCTAATAACAAAACTCAACCCTGACTAGGATTTCATTACAGTAGCCGAATTTATCTCATTTCTAATTAATGGCGACGAAATTTAATCCTTCTTCATCCTTCTTCTTCCACTGCCTATCTTCTATTCGATTCACCTCTTTCCCAATATGAAAGGCATTCATTAAACCCACTTTGTATCCCATGAGTTTGCTTACGAACAACGTCTTGTTCTCGGGCTTCACCAAATTTCTCGGTTTGAAATTTATCCATGGTGATATTTTCAGATATGTGATTATTGCAACTCGGATCTGTTAATTTAGTTGAATTGGGTTTGTCAAACAGCGGATTCTTGTTAAATGCTAGCTCGATTAGGGCTTTATCACTATAGCCGATCACTTTGGTATGATTGTACTCCTGACTTATTTGTTGAACCAGATTTGTATCTACACCAGTGTATTGTCTCAGATTTGTTCTATCATACTTAAATCTGCACAAATAATGTTCTAGATGTCTACTGCCTACAACGTGAACCCACTACTCAGATAAGTATTTGGAGGCGGTTTGATTCTTAACTCTCTTCTTAACTTTTTCTAGCAAAATATTACATTTTGTTTCAATTAACATCCATATCTGCTCTTGCTTAGTTGATTTGCCATCAGGCACTCTGAGATTACGTTCTTTCCAGATGTGATATATAGTTGTAGTTAGTAAAATATGTGCATAATCTCTTTAACATTGAACTTTGACATGATTAAATGCATACATGCTTTAGTTTCATATTGCTACCTTATTTAAGTCCCAAGTTACTGGTGCTACATTCAATATGAAAGATGAATAAATACATTTGAAGAATAGATGCTCACATGTTTCTGGTTCTGTATTGCACAAAATGATTGTACACTATCTGTTCTTCCTCACTTGCTTGTCCTCGCTTTAGTAGGTTGTCTCTTGTAAATTGCAAAGTAAGCACAGAATGACATTTCAGGGAAATTTGCTTTGTTCCAAATACATTTATACCACCCTACCTCTGGATGCTTGCTTCTGATGAATTCCCATGTTTTTTAAAACAAAATTTACCATTTTTGCCAGTAGACCATTCCTGGTAATCTCTATCGACACTATTATCTATAGGTAGTTTACTAATATCTTCTTTATTTGGGTTTGTGACTGGATTCATATATGGATAACATTGATTATCTTTAATAATTGAAGATACTGTAGTCTCAACTCCTCCCACAATCAGCAAGTTTTTCCACCCAAATTTATTAATAAACAACTCATGCTTAAACCAAGGGTCAAACCATAAACTTGTTTCATTCCCATCCTTAAAATTTCTGACCATAAGTAATTTCTCCATTTACCTGCATTTTAGAATATTTTTCCAAGTATTTGATTGATTGCTTTTTGTTAGAACACTTTAAAAGTTGCTTGCTTTTAAATATTTTGCACTTTATCCACTTTGACCATAACGATTCACCATCTATAAATCTCTAGAAAATTTAAAGTTGCATGTTTGACTTAAAACATTAATATTTCTTAATCTAGCCCATTCCTCCTTTTTGGGTCTACAAAGTTTTTCCTAACTAATTTTTTGATGACCCACTTTCCATATGAACTCAGCATATCCCTTTTCTAATTTATAAGTAGTTGCCATAGGAATCTGAAATGCTTGTAACCGGTACATAATAATTGTGTATATTACTATTTTGATTAATTCTACCCTTCCTGCTATTGATAGTAACTTGCTTGACTATGTTTCCACTCTTTCTTATATTATCTCCACCGATATTGCACTGTCACTGTCTTTGATTTTATTCACTGATAATGGTAACGACAGATATTTTATGGTAGATAACCTTCTGCCATGTTTAATACATCCAGACATTTTTATACTTGCTATATTTACTGAAGTAAGCCTTGCTCTTAAACTCATTTATCTCAAGACCAGCATACTTGTGTGAACACTCAAAAACACCTTTAGTAGCAACTACATTATCATAATTTTCCTTAACAAATAACATAAGGTCATCTGCATATGTTAAACGAGTTATACAAAGAAGTATTAATTTTAGGCTTTATATTTTCTTTGATAACTTCCATTTCTATTAATATGGAAACATATTCCATTACTATAGTGAACAGATATTGCGATAGTTGGTCACCTTGTCTAATACCTCTATTACTATGAAAATAACCTACTGGTTTTCCTTGAATCGTCACAAAAAATGTAGGGGTGTTAATACATTCAAATATTAATCTATAAAATTTAGCTGGAAAATCCATATTTTGCATCATATGAACTATGAATCTTCTGTCCACCCTGTCGTATGCTTTCTATAAATCTATTTTTAAACACATGTTATCATCAAGTTTAGTATTAAAATTTCCTTACCATCTCATGTGCCAACAAAGATTTTTCATGAATTAACCTACCTGGGATAAAAGAACTTTGATTTTCTAAAATTAAAAAGGGTAGAAAATCTCTAATTCTATTATTAATCACAATTGCAATTGTTTTATAAATAAAATTACGATATGAAATAGGTCAGTAATCTCCTATAACCATAGGATTTTTATTCTTTGGTATTAAAGTTATAAAAGTATGATTTATACTCTTTAATAAGTTTTCCTCACTAAAGAATTCTTTTACTACATTTATTACCTGATCTTTAATTTTTTTCCCAATGTATTTTTTAAAATTTAGCATTATGACCATCAGGTCCTGGACTTTTATTATCTCCTGCATTAAAAATTATATGCTTAATCTCTACCTCCTCAATTAGTGCCAATAATAACTCCTCTTCATTTGGCTTTAATTTTGTTTTACATATTATTGCAGGGAATTGCGTTGAATTATGTAGTTCAGCAAAATATTTAACTACCTCCCCGACAATAATCCAAAAATCATTTGCTAATTTCCGTTCGTTATCAAATACATTTCCTATATTATTAATATGTTTTTTACTATTCATTTTAGCATAAAAAACTTGGTAAAATCATCTCCTTGTGTTAATCAATCAACTTTTGCCTTTTGTTTTAAATTAATTGTATTTATATACATTTCTTTATCCAAGTTATTTTGATTAGTAAAATTATTTTTAACATTTTCCAGATCATGGGGGTTTTCATCTATTAAATCTTGTAACATTTTCCCCTCTCTCTTTAGCTCTTCAATACCCTCTTTAGCTAAACGTTTTTCCTTTATTTGAATTTTTTAAACATTGTTTTGTATTTTTCAGAGACATATGAAATTTAAATTGTTTAGTTCCAAAACATGCAAATTTTAGACATTTTTCATTATTTGCAAATATTCATTATCACAAGCCCATCCATTTTTATATCTAAAAGGATACTTATAAGGCTACTATCAGTTGTACCATTATACATTAATTTAGTAAGTAGGGGGTATGATCACTTGTGTTTAGTGCTAGCGTACCATACATAAATTCTGGGAAAATAGTATTAAATTCTTTATTGATTATATCATATCCAAAATGCAATGAATATTTTTACTAATCCTCGACCTCCAAGTAAATTTATTACCATTAATAGATGGCTTAGTTAATCCAGTTTCTAACAAAAAACCCGTTAATCTTATCAAATTTGTTTTGTGGGATAGCATTGCCCCCACTCTTCTCTTTAGCATGCATTATCGTATATAAATCCATCTTGATTAACCATGGAAATATATATTTTTACTTATATCTTTGACTTTATGCTATAAAACTTTTCTTTCATTCTCAAAATTACTACTATATATATACTGGTTATTTGAATTTCATACCCTCTATATTTTTAAAAGCACGATCTATATATGAAAGTTTTTGTCCATATTTATAAATTCACGATTATTAAAATCTCAAATTAATAAGATCCTACCCATACCCCCACATTCATTATTAGTTGTATATTTCCAATTAGAAGACAGTCTAAGGCAAAACTTTTCAAAATTCAATTCATTTATTTTATGTTCAATTAAGGCTATGATTGTAGTTTATACCCTCTTAGTAGATCTACAATATCTATTTGATTGGCAGGGGAATACATGACCCTAGCATTCTAAGCAATTATAGACATTAATTAGTACCAAATTTAAAATGAGGTTCTAGTTCTCGTCCTGACACTGAGGCACTTCTAACCCTCTTTTTACAAACTGTACCCTTTGTTTTAAGCTTCCTTGTCATACTATTCTATTTTGGATTGTCTGAGATATATTTTTGCTTAAAGTCGGCCTTCTCTTAATTGCTTTTCTATCACTATACTATTGCCTTTGTTTTGCAGTGAAGATTTGGTGATCTAGTTAGAAATGCGATGCAATTCTGAGTTGACGCCTACACTATCCTCAGTTTGTATAACATTTCCTAATTGTGGGACAATCTCCATATCTTCATTATTCTCATCAGATATAAGCTGTGATTCATGTTCTTCTTCCATATATGAATTTGTAACTAAACATGAGGTTGAAACATGGAGGGTTTCAGCTTCAAAGACCTGTTTATTTTTAACCCCCTCCATTGTTGTTTTATGTTACACTTATGCCATATTTTCTTTATGTAGTTTCAAATTTTTTTGGTCATCTTCAACCATGACCTGAACATCTGGTTCAGCGAGTCGCTGCAAATTGCTTAATTCTTGATTTTTACTTATTTCACTTTGGCTTTTATCACTGCCTGTAATGACATCTTCTTGATTGAACTAGATGTTTATGTCTGATGCATCTTTATTGTAATCATCTTCTTGACCTGCCCGAGAGACAATTGAGCTTGTTTCGGTATTTTTTTCTTGACTTTCTTAATTACACTTTTTGGGAACCCATGCTTTTTTATTGTTGCATTGATCAGTTGTATGTGCAAAGCATTTACACACATCTCATTATGGTGGCACCCATTCATACTCGACTTTCTATGTAATATTTTCGCCATTATACAATGTTAGATAATTTTCCTCTGGTAATTCTACATCTGTACAAGAATATGAGCATAATTCAATCTCATTTTTGTGGTAGTTGTTGCATCTAGTTTTATGGGTTTTCCTATAATGCTTGTCATGATACTACATGCCTCATTATCCAAGAGTTTCAGATTAACACTCGGCAGCCCTATCCAAATTGGCAGAGAAGTTAGCAAATCTCTGTCAAGTTTTAGTCCTTTCAACCCATCTCCTCATTATGATGAGTTTTCCATCATAAAAAAATGGTCCATTTTTCAAACGTTTTCACAATCTTTTGAATCTCTAAATTTAACCAAAAAAGTCATTTTCTCCAAAATACACATAAAAGTATGCAATTGGCTTCCATACTCTTTGAATATATGATCCAAAATAGACAAAATATGGTTTTCTCCCTACAACATAAACCAAAACAGGATTGTTCATTACAACAAAATACTCATTTTGCAACTGGCAGTGCCAGTTGTACGTAATAGGCCTATTACAACTGACAACTGCTAGTCTTAATATGCGAAGTTTTAATAACGCTGGTTCAGTCTTCCGTTCACTTGCATACTGCGTCTTTGATAATATCAATCATTATATTGTTAATCTTTATCAGAGGAATCAATTCAAGATTGCATTCTTCAATAGTTGGCTATTCCAAAACTATTTCCGCCTAAGATTTTGGCCCTTGTGTTCAATTTAGTGAGATGGTAGCTAGTTTCTTGTTAACAGAGAAATCAAACTTTTTACCTCCACCATTAGATACATTCTGGGGTCTTCAAATTCCCCTTCTTGGCACATTTTCTCTGTTGGCCTGAACCTATGGCAACTCCTGAGGAGATTGAATAGGATCAGTGGCCAGTCTAAATTTGAATTTTAAGAATTTTTTGTGAATGTCTTTAGTGAGTTTTGATTTTTTCCCCATGGCTGAAGGAAGACCTAAAATTCTCTCTTTTTCTAAATAAATATAGATTGCCTCAGCTAGAATTTTTTCATTGGCATTTCATCTTCGATTTCTTCCATGATTCTTTATCTATTCTTTCATTATTTCATAGTTCAATTCTATCGAAATATCACTTCGTTCGAATATGGATAGCAGTTCAGAAATTTAAAAAATAATAAAAATGTAGAAGTAAGGAGATATATTAATGGAGAGAATTAAGGAGAAGCAGATATTTTCATCTTTTCTAATATTATTTAATAGATAGATTAGTTACATGAGGAATACAATTTATTATTATTTTCACCTTATACAATATCGTTTTTTTCTCCTTGTGCAGGTTATTGTGTACCCAAAGTAGCAACTGGCAGTCACTTTAATCTATAATTTAACAAGTTACCCTTTAATATCACCCATTCTAGTAGAAATTTTTGTTTGTTGACTAGTTTTCTGTTAGAGATGATACCTGGAATTCATGAAGAAGCGTCGCCATTGGAGAAGCTTCGAGGAAGAGCTCCAAACCCTAGAATTGACGAAGGTGAAGCTCTAGGCTGTGGAGTTGAAGTTTTCGAGTTCGTTCGGTGGAGGAGATGCTGGACCAAATATTTGGTCCAGTGGACTTCATTCAGTAACAAAGAGAAGTGGAAGCGCCGGACGAGAAATCTCATCCGGTGTTGCTATGATTTGCTGCTCCATATTTATAGGGCGATGGTGTTTCATTCGACATTGAGGAGGATTAGACGAAATATCTCATCTGGTGATGGTGACTTCGTTCGGCTGTGAAGATGCAGTGTGTTTTGCCAAACCAAAAGTCTGGAGCGTTAACTATCAAGAAGGATAGTCTGAAGTTTTCAAGAGGTGCACTAGTTCTTATGAAAGGAGATGTGTTCCAAAATCTGTATTTGCTGAAAGGAACCACAGTTCTTGGAGAGTCATGTGTTGGAGTAGACAGTTCTCGTGCATTGGATGCCACAAAGCTTTGATATCTCAGGTTGGGTCATATTCCAGAGAAGAGCTTAGAGTAGCTTTGAAGACGGAAGATGATCAAAGGACAAAGCTTTGATAAGATGGACTTTTGCCAAGAGTGTGTGCTAGGCAAGCAAACTAAAGTGTCTTTTGGAGTTGGACACCATAGATCGAGGCGAGTACTTGAGTACGTGCATACAGATGTTTGGGGACCGGTTGCTACTCCTTCTCTTGGAGGAGCAAAGTATTTTATCTCTTTTAATGATGACTTTTCTCCGAAAGTATGGGTGTATGTAAGGAAGGCCAAATCAGAGAGTTTTGAGAAGTTCAAAGACTGGAAAGCGCTTGTTGAGAACCAATCTTGTTCTAGGTTGAAGGTGCTGAGATTTGATAATGGCGATGAATTTGTCTCTAGGAAGTTCCTCGACTTTTGTAGATAACATGGCATGCAGAGACATTTCACTACATTCGGCGATCCACAATCCAATGGGGTTGCAGAAAGGATGAACAGGACTCTACTGGAGAAGGCTCGTTGCTTGATATTGACGGCCGGCTTGTCTAGAGGCTTTTGGGCTAAGGAATTATCAACTCCGGTGCATATCATAAATCGAATTCCATGCTCATCCATAGATAGGAAGATTCCAGAGGAAAAGTGGGGAGGTAAAGCTGTGTATCTTGGTTACTTCCAAATTTTTGGTTGTCCTGTGTACGTTCACCAAACAGGTGATGATAAGTTAGAGGCTAGAACATACAAGGGCATAATAATGGGATACACCGATGGTATCAAAGGGTATCGAATTTAGAACCCTGTTGATCGAAAGATTGTTCATTCCAGACATGTTACTTTCGATGAGTCTGCTATGTTCAACCCGAAGGAGAAGCTACATACCACATCAGAAGATTTTGATAGGCCTAAGGAGATGGAAGAAATTCCCCTGTTCCAGCCAAATAGTATAGTTGTTGTTGATGTTGTCTAGGAAAATGCAGTTGATGAAACATCACAGGATAGTCCAAGGTACCTTCTAGTAGTGCCGGTAATGTGCATGAATTTAGAGGAAGTTCAGTTCAAGGTGGAGCTAAAAGGAGTTTAGGCGAAGCAGTACCTACCTGGGTCAATCGTAGGACTATTAGGCCGCCAGAAATGTATGGTGATTGGCAGTTTGTGAACCTTAGCCTTGGTGACCAATTTGACTATGCCTTAATGTGGTTCTTGAGGAGCCGCTTGACCTTGATGAAGCTTTGAAGTCATGTGATCCTTCGAAGTGGATGTGCGCTATAGAAGAGGAGTTAGAGTTATTGAAGAAGAACAAGACTTGGGATTTGGTACCACCTCCTCAAGGAAGCCGAGCCATGGTTGCAAGTGGGTGTTCAAGGTGAAGGATGATGGAAGATACAAGGGTAGACTAGTTGCTAAAGGGTTTTCACAAAGAAAGGGATTGAAGTATGCTGAGATATTCTCTCCAGTAGTGAGGCATACATCCATCCGCATTTTGCTCGCTATCGTCGCAGCTCATGACTTAGAGCTGGAGCAACTGGACGTGAAAATCACTTTCTTGCACGGAGACTTGGATGAGACCATCTACATTAAGCTGCTAGAAGGGTTTGCTGTAGATGGGAAAGAAAATTGGGTTTGCAAATTGAAGAAGTCATTGTATGGACTTATGCAGTCTCCTAGACACTGGTACAAGAGGTTTGACTCTTTTATGATTTCACTTTGTTTCGATCGTAGCATCAAAGACGCTTGTGTGTACTTCAAGCATTTAAAGAATGGTAGATGTGTGTACCTACTCTTGTATGTGGATGATATGTTGATTGCCTTTAAGGATAAGGCTGAAATCGATTGTTTGAATCTAAAGCTAAAAGTAGAATTTGAAATGAAGGACCTTGGAGAAGCAAAGAAAATTTCGGATATGGAAATCCAAAGGCATAGAAAGCTAGTACTTTTGAGCCTCACTCAAAAGGAGTACATTCGAAAGGTGCTTGCTCGGTTTAGTGTGGAGAGGGCAAAGGCAATCAGTACACTCATGCCTTTGCACTTACTACTTTCTAGAAAAGGCTCTTCGATCTTGGAAAAGGACAAGGCTTATATGATGAAGGTCCCATATGCAAGTGCAGTTGGAAGCTTGATGTATGTCATGGTCTGCACTAGGCCTGACAATGCACAAGCGGTTGGACTGGTGAGTAGGTTCATAGCAAATCCAGGAAAGACGCATTGGGAAGCAGTGAAGTGTATCTTCAAATACCTTAGAGGAACACCAAACCATGGACTTTTCTTTGGTGGTAGAGGAAGAGATTTTAGCTAGGTTGGATTTTGTGATTCCGACTATGCCGGTGATAGAGATCGAAGAAAGTCAACCTCCGGATATGTGTTCACCATTGGTAGGACTGCGATCACTTGGAGAGCGAGGTTGCAGACGATTATGGCTTTGTCTACTACAGAGGCAGATCTCATAGTTGTGGTTGAAGCAGCTAAGGAGGCGCTTTATTTTGGGTGATTTTTGTGTGATTTGGGCTTCGTATATGAAGGCATGGATGTGTACTGTGACAGTCAAAGTGTAATTCACTTAGCCGAAAATATGGCGTTCAACTCGAGGATGAAACATATTGAGGTGAGAGATCGTTTCTTGTCTCGATGAATGAAGAGAAGCTAGTTCGTCTTTAGAAGTTCGCACAAAGAAGAATGCAACATACATGTTCACCAAGTCGTTGCCTATTGCTAAGATTGAGCATTGCTCGGAGTTGATTCGCTTAATGAAGTGCTAGGTGCCACGGGGTGGCATGGTGGGGAGAGTTGAGATGGTTCATGGAGACGTTTGTCTTTATAGTGGAGATTGGTAGGTTCTACATGGACTGGTTACTTCAAACACTTTTTTGACGGATGGTGGCCTTGCCGGAGTTCGTTGACAGAGTGTAATGGGTGATGGCATTGCCGAAGCTCATTGGGTAAGTATCCATTGCTTGAAGCATGAAGATGTAGATGAAGTTGGAAGGTTTGTTTGGAATTCTGTATCAGGGTGGAGATTGTTAGAGATGATACTTGGAATTTGTGAAGAAGCATCGCTATTGGAGAAGCTTCGAGGAAGAGCTCCAAACCCTAGAATCGACGAAGGTGAAGCTCTAGGCTCTGGAGTTGAAGTTTCCGAGTTCGTTCGGTGGAGGAGATGCTGGACCAAAGATTTGGTCCGGTGGACTTCATTCGGTAATGAAGAGAAGTGGAAGTGCCGGACGAGAAATTTTGTCCGGTGTTGCTAGGTTTTTCCACTCCATATTTATGGGGCGGTGGTGTTTCATTCGGCATTAAGGAGGACCGGATGAAATATCTCGTCCGGTGATGGTGACTTTGTTCGGCTGTGAAGATGCAGTGTGTTTTGCCGAACCAAAAGTCTGGAGCAGTGAAGCTAATATGCCGGTCCAAATTCAAGAAGTTGACTGAACCAAATATTTTGTTTGGAATTGGACCATGCCGGTCCATATCTCAAATGCAGTATGTCGAACCAAATTCGCCGAACCATTTGTTGCGAATCAAATGCTATTGGACCTTGCCGAACCAGATGTGCCGAACCAAACGTCATGGCTGCTATAGAGCAGCTACCCCTCCTCATTTCTTCACTCTATAAATAGTGGAGCTTCTAGACAACAATGGCAGCCATCCTTGAGAGCTGAAACTCTGCAGAATTTTATCTGTATTGTAAATTCTTCTTATGTATAGCCTTCAAAAATGAATCAATCTTGTAACTCTAATCTTTCAGTAATTAATAAAATCTCCATTCCTCAAGTGGACGTACACTGCCTCGCGGTAGTGGAACCACTAAAAAAATGGTGTTATTTATTTTTTCTACATTGCATAGTTCTGTGACTGTCTTTTTTGGTGTTTATCTCTATTTGTTTCATCTCACTGCAATCACGATCCAGTTGTTTTCTACCGCGTTGGGTTTTTATTCCCTTAGACTAATCATATGAAGGGATTTTCCCAAACAGTCTGGTATCTGAGCTACAAGGTTGATGGAGGACTGTTAGATGCTATGGCAGGAGATGAAGTGACTCCAGTTGTTACAAGACCCTATACTAGAGGGATGTATATCGTGTCAGGATCACAGTTGTCAATTGAGAAATGGAATGGGGAAAAAGACTTCGAGAAGTGGCAGTGGAGGATGAAGGCTGTTCTAATGAGGAATGAAGTCCATCCAATAGTGTTTGCCCCTGAGGAGTTGACGGCTGACATCTCTGTCGCGGAAAGGAAGGAGATAGAGAAATGGGCGTTTACTACTTTACAACTAGCTTTGGGAGAGAATGTCATCTCAAAGATTAGCAGTGAGACCACTGCTAAGGGCATTTGGACCAAGCTGGAAAATCTCTACTTGAAGAAATCTCTAACTAACAGTCTGATATTGCTGAAGTCATTTTTCACCATGCGGATGAGAGAGGGTACTTCAGTGAAGGAACATCTTAATTTCTTTGATGATCTCGTGATGAAGATGAATACTGTTGACTTAAAGATGGATGAGGAGCAAATGGCAATGATTCTTTTGTGTTCTCTTCTACAGCGATACACATGTTTCGCTAACAGCCTTATCTTTGCTAGAGACACATTGACTGTGGAAGATGTGAAGTCGGGCCTTCTATCTGAGGGCCTAAGAGATATGATGAAGGAGATAAGTGAAGGAAGTAGATGTGGAAGTCATAGTCACGGCCTATTTGTTGAAAGTGGTAGAGAAGATAAAAAGAATTGGCACTCTAGAGGGCGTTCCAAGTCCAGGAAGCCCGGTAATGGCAGGAGAGGAAAGTCTAACGACGAGAAGTGCTTTATCTGCAAGAAACCCGGTTATTGGAAAAAGGATTGTCTAGATTTAAAGAAGGAAGAAGACAGATCTTCATCATTTATGGTGGAGAAGTCTGTATCTGACGATGTGTTGTTTGCAGCAGTGTCGGATGTCTCAGACCAATGGGTGTTAGACTCGGGGGCGTCATTCCATATGACACCTAATAAGGATTACTTCTGTTCTTTCGTTGGACGAGAGGGAAGTTTTATTCTTATGGGTAATGATGCTTGCCGTAGAGCAATGGGTGAAGGTACAGTGAGAATCAGGATGTTTGACGGAGTGATACGCACTTTGACGTGTACCTGGTATGTTCCAGATTCCTTTAGGACAATTGGCATCTTTGGGATGCAAGGTAACTATCGAGAAGGATAGTCTGAAGTTTTCGAGAGTTGCACTAGTACTTATGAAAGGAGATGTGTTTCGAAATCTGTAGCTGAAAGGAACCACGCTTATTAGAGAGACATGTGTTAGAGTTGACAGTTTTCATGCATTGGATGCCACAAAGCTTTGGCATCTTAGGTTGGGTCATATTCCATAGAAGGGTTTAGAGTTGCTTCGAAGACAAAAGATGATCAAAGGAAAAAGCTCTGACAAGATGTACTTTTGCCAAGAGTGTGTGCTAGGCAAGCAAACTAAAGTGTCTTTTGGAGTTGGACTACGTAGATGGAGGTGAGTGCTTGAGTACGTGCATATAGATGTTTGGGGACCGGTTGCTACTCCTTCTCTTGGAGGAGCAAAGTATTTTACCTCTTTCATTGATGACTTTTCTCGAAAAGTATGGGTGTATGTAATGAAGGCCAAATCAGAGAGTTTTGAAAAGTTCAAAGACCGGAAAGCACTTGTTGAGAACCAATCTGGTTCTATGTTGAAGGTGCTGAGACCTGATAATGACAGTGAATTTGTCTCTAGGGAGTTCCTCGACTTTTGTAGACAGCATGGCATTCAGAGACATTTCACTACACTCGGCGATCCTCAATCCAATGGGGTTGTAGAAAGGATGAATAGAACTCTACTGGAGAAGGCTCGTTGCTTAAGATTGACGGCAGGCTTGCCTAAAGGCTTTTGGGCAAAGGCATTATCAACTGCGGCACATATCATAAACCGAATTCCGTGCTCAGTCATAGATGAGAAGATTCCAGAGGAAAAGTGGAGAGGTAAAGAAGTGTATCTTGGTCACTTTCTAATTTTCGGTTGTCCTGTGTATGTTCACTGTATAGGTGATGACAAGTTGGTGGATAGAGCATACAAGGGCATACTAATGGTATACACCGATGGTATCAAAGGGTATCGAATTTGGAACCCTGTTGATCGGAAGATTGTTCATTCCGAACATGTTACTTTTGATGAGTCTGTTGTGTTCAATCCCGTGTTCCAGCCAAATAGTAGAGTTGTTGTTGATGCTGTTGAGGAAAACGCAATTGATGAAACAACATAGGATAGTCCACAGGTACCTTCTAGTAGTGTCGGTAATGTGCATGAATCTAGAGGAAGTTCAGTTCAAGGTGGAGCTGAAAGGAGTTTAGGCGAAGCAGTACCTATCCGGGTCAGTCGTAAGACTATTAGGCCACCCGAAAGGTATGGTGATTGGCAGTTTGCGAACCTTAGCCTTGGTGATCAGTTTGACTATGCCCTACATGTGGTTCTTAAGGAGCCGCTTGACCTTGATGAAGCTTTGAAGTCATGTGACAGTTCGAAGTGGATGTGCGCTATGGAAGAGGAGTTAGAGTCATTGAAGAAGAACAAGACTTGAGATTTGTTACCACCTCCTCAAGGAAGCTGAGCCATAGGTTGCAAGTGGGTGTTCAATGTAAAGGATGATGGGAGATACAAGGCTAGACTAGTTGCTAAAAGGTTTTCACAAAGAAAGGGATTGAAGTATGATGAGATATTCTCTTCGGTAGTGAGGTATACATCCATCCGCATTTTTCTCGCTATCGTCGCAGCTCATGATTTAGAGCTAGAGCAACTGGACGTGAAAACCACTTTCTTGCATGAAGACGTGGATGCAACCATCTACATGAAGCAACCAAAAGGATTTGTTGTAGATGGGAAATAAAATTGGGTTTGCAAATTAAAGAAGTCATTTTATGGACTTAAGCAGTAGCCTAGACAATGGTACAAGAGGTATGACTCTTTTATGCTTTCACTTAGTTTTGATCGTAGCATCAAAGACGCTTGTGTGTACTTCAAGCATTTCAAGAATGGTGGATGTGTGTACCTACTCTTGTACGTGGACGATATGTTGATTGCTTTCAAGGATAAGGCTGAAATCGATAGTTTGAAGCTAAAGCTAAAAGCGAAATTCGAAATGAAGGACCTTGGAGAAGCAAAAAAAATTTCGGGTATGGAAATCCAAAGGGATAGAAAGCTAGGACTTTTGAGCCTCACTCAAAAGTACATTCGAAAGGTGCTAGTTCGTTTTAGCATGGAAGGGGCAAAGACAATCAGCACACCCATTCCTTTGCACATACAGCTTTATTGTAAAGGCTCTCCGATCTTGGAAAAGGACAAGGCTTATATGATGAAGGTCCCATATGCAAGTGCAGTTGGCAGCTTGAAGTATGTCGTAGTCTGCACTAGGCCTGACATTGCATAGGCGGTTGGATTGGTGAGTAGGTTCATGACAAATCCACGAAAGACGCATTGGGAAGCCGTGAAGTGTATCTTCACATACCTTAGAGGAACTCCAAATCATGGACTTGTCTTTGGCGGCAGAGGAAGAGATTTCAACTTGGTTGGATTATGTGATTCCGACTATGCCGGTGATAGAGATCGAAGGAAGTCAACCTCCGAATATGTGTTCACCATTAGTGGGACATCGATCAGTTGGAGAGCAAAGTTGCAGATTATTGTGGCTTTGTCTACTACAAAGGCAGAGCTCATAGATGCGGTTGAAGCAGCTAAGGAGGCGCTTTATTTAAGGCGACTGTTGTGTGATTTGGACTTCGTATATGATGGCGTGGATGTGTACCGTGACAGTCAAAGTGCAATTCACTTAGCTGAAAATCTGACGTTCAGCTCGAGGATGAAGTATATTGAGGTGAGAGAGTCGTTTCTTGTCTCGATGAATGAAGAGAAGTTAGTTCGTCTTCAGAAGGTTCACATAAAGAAGAATGCAGCAGATATGTTTACCAAGTCATTGCCTGTTGCTAAGTTCGAGCATTGCTCGGACTTGATTCGCTTAATGAAGTGCTAGGTGCCAAGGGGTGGCCAGGGGGGAGTTGAGATGGTTCATGGAGACGTTTTTCTTCATGGTGGAGATTGATAGGTTCTACACAGACTGGGTACTTCGAACACTTTGTTGACGAACGGTGGCCTTGCCGGAGTCTATTGACAGAGTGTAATGGGTGATGGCATTGCCGAAGATCATTGGGTAAGTATACATTGCTTGGAGCATGAAGATGTAGATGAAGTTGGAAGGCTTGTTTGGAATTCAGTATCAAGGTGGAGATTGTTAGAGATGATACCTGGAATTCATGAAGAAGCGTCGCCATTGGAGAAGTTTCGAGGAGGAGCTCCAAACCCTAGAATCAATGAAGGTGAAGCTCTAGGCTGTGGAGTTGAAGTTTCCGAGTTCGTTCGGTGGAGGAGATGCTGGACCAAAGATTTGGCTCGGTGGATTTCGTTTGGTAACAAAGAGAAGTGGAAGTGCCGGACGAGAAATCTCGTCCGGTGTTACTAGGTTTTACCGCTCCATATTTATAGGGTGGTGGTGTTTCGTTCGGCATTGAGGAGGACCGGACGAAATATCTCGTCCGGTGATGGAGACTTCGTTCGACTGTGAAGATGCAGTGTGTTTTTCCGAACCAAAAGTCTGGAGCGGAGAAGCTATTATGCCAGTCCGAATTCAAGAAGTTGACCGAACCAAATATTTGGTTCGGTATTGGACCATGCCGGTCCAGATCTCAAGTGTTGTATGCCGAACCAAATTCGCTGAACCAGATGATGCCGAACCAATTGCTATTGGACCTTGCCGAACCAGATGTGCCAAACCAAATGTCTGGACTGCTATATAGCTGCTACCCCTCCTCATTTCTTCACTTTATAAATAGTGGAGCTTCTGAACAACAATGACAACCATCCTAGAGAGCTGAAACTCTACAAAATTTTGTATGTATTTTAAATCCTTCTTATGTATAGCCTCCAAAAGTGAATCAATCTTGTAACTTTAATCTTTTAGTGATTAATAAAATCTCCTCTTCCCAAGTGGACATACACTGCTTCGTGGTAGTGGAACCAGTATAAAACTGGTGTTATTTTTTTTCTACATTGCATAGATCTGTGACTGTCTGTTTTGGTGTTTATCTCTTTTTGTTTCATCTCACTACAATCATGATACGGTTTTTTTCCGTTGTGTTTGGTTTTTTATTCCCTTAGACTGATCATATAAAGGGATTTTCCCCGATGGTCTGGTATCGGAGCTGCAAGGTTGATTGAGGAGTGTTAGACGCTTGCAGGAGATGAAGCGACTCCAGTTGTTACAAGACCTTGTACTAGAGGGATGTATATCGCTTCAGGATCACAGTTGGCAATTGAGAAATGGAATGGGAATAAAGACTTCGAGAAGTGGCAATGGAGGATGCAGGCTGTTCTAATGCGGAATGAAGTCCATCCTGTAATGTTTTCCTCTGAGGAGTTGACGACTAACATCTCAGTCGCGGAAAGGAAGGAGATGGAGAAATAGGCGTTTACTCCTTTACAACTAGCTTTGTGAGAGAATGTCATCTCAGAGATTAGCAATAAGACCACTGCTAGGGGCATTTGGACCAAGCTGGAAAATATCTACTTGAAGAAATCTCTAACTAACAGTCTGATATTGCTGAAGACATTTTTCACCATGCAGATGAGAGAGGGTACTTCAGTGAAGGAACATCTTAATTTCTTTGATGATCTCGTTATAAAGATGAAGACTATTGACTTAAAGATGGATGAGGAGCAAATGGCAATGATTCTTTTGTGTTTTCTTCTAGAGCGATACACAGGTTTCGCTAACAGCCTTATCTTCACTAGAGACACATTGACAATGGAAGATGTGAAGTCAGGCCTCCTGTCCGAGGGCTTGAGAGATCAGATGAAGGAGATAAGTGAAGGAAGTAGAGTTGTAATTCATAGTCACGGCCTATTTGTTGAAAGAGGTAGAGAAGATAAGAAGAATTAGCACTCTAGAGGGCGTTCCAAGTCCAGGAAGCCTGGTAATGGCAGAAGAGGAAAGTCTAAGGACGGGAAGTGCTTTATCTGCAAGAAACCTAGTCAATGGAAAAAAAATGTCTAGATCTAAAGAAGAAGGAAGAAGACAGATTTTCATCATTTGCGGTGAAGAAGTCTGTATCTAACGATGTGTTGTTTACAGTAGTGTCGGATGTCTCAGACCATGGGGTTCTGGACTCGGGTGCATCTTTCCATATGACGCCTAATAAGGATTACTTCAGTTCTTTCATTGGACGAGAGGGAAGTTCTATTCTTATGGGTAATGATGCTAGCTGTAGAGCAATGGGTGAAGGTACAGTGAGAATCAGAATGTTTGACAGAGTGATACGCACTTTGACAAGTGTCCGGTATGTTCCAGGTCTTCGGAAGTACTTAATTTCTTTAGGACAATTGGCATCTTTGGGATGCAAGGTAACTATCGAGAAGGATAGTCTGAAGTTTTCGAGAGGTGCACTAGTTCTTATGAAAGGAGATGTGTTCTGAAATCTGAATTTGTAGAAAGGAACCACATTTCTTGGAGAGTCATGTGTTGGAGTAGACAGTTCTCGTGCATTGGATGCCACAAAGCATTGGCATCTCAGGTTGGGTCATATTCCAGAGAAGGGCTTAGAGTTGCTTCGAAGATGGAAGATGATCAAAGGAGAAAGTTTCAACAAGATGGAATTTTGCCAAGAGTGTGTGCTAGGCAAGCAAACTAAAGTGTTTTTTGGAGTAGGACTCCATAGATCGAGGTGAGTACTTGAGTACGTGCATACAAATGTTCGGGGACCGGTTGCTACTCCTTCTCTTGGAGGAGCAATGTATTTTATCTCTTTCATTGATGACTTTTCTCGGAAAGTATGGGTGTATGTGAGGAAGGCCAAATCAGAGAGTTTTGAGAAGTTCAAAGGCTAGAAAGCGCTTGTTGAGAACCAATCTGGTTCTAGGTTGAAGGTGTTGAGATCTGATAATGGAGGTCAATTTGTCTCTAGGGAGTTCCTCGACTTTTGTAGACAGCATGGCATTCAGAGACATTTCACTACATTCGACGATCCGCAATCCAATGAGGTTGCAAAGATGAACATGACTCTACTGGAGAAGGCTCGTTGCTTGAGATTGAAGGTGGGCTTGTCTAGAGGCTTTTGGGCTAAGGCATTATCAATTGTGGCGCATATCATAAATCGAATTCCATGCTCAGCCATAGATGGGAAGATTCAAGAGGAAAAGTGGAGAGGTAAAGCAGCGTTTCTTGTTTACTTTCGAATTTTTGGTTGTCCTGTGTACTTCACCATACAGATGATGACAAGTTGGAGGCTAGAGCATACAAAGGCTTATAATAGGATATACCGATGGTATCAAAGGGTATTGAATTTGGAACCCTGTTGATCGGAAGATTGTACATTACATACATGTTACTTTTAATGAGTCTGCTATATTCAATCCGAAGGAGAAGGTACCTACCACATCGGAAGATTTAGATAGGCCTACGGAGATGGAAGAAGTTCCCGTGTTCCAGCCAAATAGTAGAGTTGTTGTTGATGCTGTCGAGGAAAACACAGTTGATGAAACATCACAGGATAGTCCACTGTAACAACCCGGGATTTGCATTACCAATTAATAAATAAAAGTTAGGATTTTTATTTATTTTAATGAAGCATAAAAGGATTTGGAATAACAAAATTTATTTGAAAAAGGCTATTTTAATTAAATGGGAAATATGGGATTTTAAAATGAGGATAAAATGTTATTTTTGGGAAAGTTAAATACTTTAGGGGAGATTTTAAAACGGGTTTGGATAAGAAAAATGAGATTTATAAACATATATGAACACTTAGACTAATTTTTGGAAACATGTAAATAGCTCTCTTCTTATTGGGTTACTAAACCTAACCCAATAACCCACCCTAAACCTCCTCTATAAATTATCTCAAACTCTCATAACCTCATTCATTCAACCCTAATCAAAACCCTAATCATTTCCTAAAGCTTTCATAACAAAAATGGCCTCTATCTTCATCTCCTTCTAGTTTTAGCTTATGCAAATCATTCTATGCAAAGGTAATGCAAATACCCACCTCAAATCCATTTTTATATCTTTCTCATTTCTGAAATCTAATTGGTAACACATGTTTTATGTGTTTTTTTGACCTTATAGCCTCCTAATCATCTTTTGCTAACTTGGGTTGATGCTATAGTAGTCTTTGTTGCTTTTGTGAGAGGTATATTGCTAAAAACCTCTTATAATATGTGTTTAATCATCTTTTAATTTCGGTAATTAGTTAGTAACACATGTTTTATTATGTAACATGTGAATCATAGCTCTTTGATCATCTTTGCTTTCATTTGGGGTGTGCACATAAGGTGTTTGTGATATTGCTTCATAAGGTAATGCTAAGCTTTGGCCCTTTTTCTCCTTTAATATAGTGTAATAATCTTAATAGGGTAGTTAGTGATTGATATTGGTGAAAATTGATGCCAAAAACTTGAAAAAAACACCCCTAAATCCCCTAAATCAGCATTTATTGCTGGCGGCTGAAACAGGGTTCTGGGTGCACCAGGGCAGGCCTGGGCTGCACCCAGGCGCAGCAGGCTAGCCGGTAGCAGGCCAGCCCTTAGTGGGCTGGCGTGCTATTTCCCCTCCCCCCCAGCCCGCATGGGCTGGGGCTAATCCCCCAGCCCAGGCGGGCTGGGGCTTAACTGACCCCAGCCCGCATGGGCTGGGGCTAATCCCCCCCAGCCCAGGCGGGCTGGGGCTTAACTGACCCCAGCCCGCATGGGCTGGGGCTAATCCCCCCCAGCCCAGGCGGGCTGGGGCTTAATTGACCCCAGCCCGCATGGGCTGAGGTTAATCCCCCAGCCCAGGCGAGTTGGGGCTTAACTGACCCCAGCCCGCATAGGCTGGGGCTAATTCCCCAGCCCAGGCGGGCTGGGGTTTGCAACCTCTCCCCAGCCCATGCGGGCTGGGGCTTGCAACTTCTCCCCAGCCCGCATGGGCTGGGGCTTGCTATTACCTCCCCAGCCTAGGCGGGCTGGGGCTTGACTGAGCCAGCTGCACCGCATGGTGCAGCCTGGTTCATAGAAATGGGCTGCACCATGCGGTGCAGCCGGCCTTTATAAAATGGGCTGCACCCATTTGGTGCGGCCGGGTTCCGACCCACCGGTCGCACCATTTTGGTGCAACCGCTTCAAATTGATTGTTTATGCAATGAACCTTTGGGTTTCATTTCCGAATCAGAAATTGTCGAACTTTGGTTCACAACCATTCGGAATATTTTCCTACACGAAGATTGATTTTCAATGATTCTCTGATTTTTCGATTTCTTTGAGATTTGTCTCTAGATTTCGTACACGTGTTTTATGAATTATTTTCAAAGGATTTTTCACTCCTAAATGGCTTTCGAAACTATTATTATATAATGTTATTTTTAACTATTAAACTATTTACTCCATAATAGGAGAGTTTTCAAAAGCCATTTTAAAGTGATTTCAAAATCAATTATAAAACCGTTTCGCACCATTATTTTCTATAATAAAAATATCACACTCTCTTTTTAGCACGTCGAGCAAAGTGGAAAGGTGCTTAAACGGTTAGGAAATCTCCGGCCTATGGAACCGTGTGTATTTTCTTTCCGGTTAATCCCCGACCTATTCGGTTGATCGTTTTGACCTTTGGGTCTAGTTTACCGATGATACGAGGTGGACTCTTTATTGTTTGGAGTGTGAGCTTGCTATTGGTTAGTAAACCGTTTAGTGCGAACGTGGGGTATGGGACTCATCGTTAACACTTTACGGGTTCCTCTCCAAGAAGTTTGTGACACATTAGCCACTGGGCAGCCAGTACTGGACCTCTGGGTCACCACACCTCTAGGCAACCGTCTCTGGACACCTGTTCTATGGAGCAGTTTCTTTTTCGGCATGCGACTCTGGGCCTTTATCCTTCTGGGAAGGATCTCGCCGTCTCGCGCGTTTCGCATCTGTGCGAGTGATCGATCACAACTCTACAGTACTTGGCAATAACGACTCCGGTCGGTGCACGAGCTATACTTGTATTATCTGATGATTTTTATATCCATTCGAGTACCGCCATTTGGTGTTGGTTCTATGGAACCATACGATGTAAGTGCGATTACCTTGTGGATTCACAGTGTCTCTGGACACTGCTTTTCAGTGTTTGATTTCATTGACTTTTCTGTATATCCCCATTGCTCTTTGGAGCATCGATCTTTGCTTGGGCATTGATTACAGACTCTGGTCACTCTTGGGATTATTGCCTATGGGCAACTTTATATAGCTTTGGCTACGCCGATGATATGAGGCAATTTTATTTATTTAACACTTTGGTGCTGATATTCTCTTTGGAGATTTTTACTGTTGATTGATGATTAGGGACCTTCATCATATTCATGTGGTCCAAAATACTCTTCTCTTAGGAAAAGTATTGTTTTATTTATGTACCGCATTATTATATATCTCAGTTATTACTGATTGTTTAGCTAGCCTGACCCGAGTGTTTTCGCTCGGGTCAGACGAGTTGTTTCAGGTTATGTCTCTGGACTTAGCTTCTGTGCTTCCGCTTGGACATTATCTGCTATGCTGATAGATAGCGCTTTTATTTGTCCACTATTCCGCTACTCTGTTATTATTCAGACTTTGATATGTACATATTTTTGACTCACATGTGTGGGCAGTGGCTTTGTACCCACTTTTAGTATTTGGATCTGTATTGACGATGTATTGTTCTGAGACTCTGTGCTGTTATGTGATATTGTTCTTTGATGCTATTTTATTATGTTATTATGCTTTGTCTTGATAGATCTTTAGCCATTTCTAATTTCGTTATAAGTATTTACCGAATATGTCGAACCACCTGATTGAGAAAAATTTAAATAGATTCCACCTTTCGATGTATTCGGTAGATAGTTATAGCTTGATTAGAAATGGTCGCTTCCACTATACTCTATTCTCCACTTTAACAGATAGTATTACTCCCGTAATACTCTTTGTTACAGTGGGTCTTGGAGTGGGGCGTTACACAGGTACCTTCAAGTAGTGCTAGTAATGTGCATTAATCTAGAGGAAGTTCAGTTCAAGGTGGAACTAAAAGGAGTTTAGGCGAAGCAGTACTTACTCGGGTCAGTCATAGGACTATAAGGCCATACGAAAGGTATGGTGATTGGCAGTTTGCGAACCTTACCCTTGGTGATCAGTTTGACTATGCCCTACATGTGGTTCTTGAGCAGCCGCTTGACCTTGATGAAGCTTTGAAGTCATGTGACAGTTCGAAGTGGATGTGCGCTATGGAAGAGGAGTTAGAGTCGTTGAAGAAGAACAAGACTTGAGATTTGGTACCACCTCCTCAAGAAAGCCGAGTCATACGTCGCAAGTTGGTGTTCAAGGTGAAGGATGATGGGAGATACAAGGCTAAACTAGTTGCTAAAAGGTTTTCACAAAGAAAGGGATTGAAGTATGATGAGATATTCTTTCCAGTAGTGAGGTATGCATCCATCCGCATTTTTCTCGCTATCCTCGCAGCTCATTACTTAGAGCTACAACAACTGGACGTGAAAACCGCTTTCTTGCATGGAGACTTGGATGGGACCATCTACATGAAGCAACCAGAAGGATTTGTTATAGATGGGAAAAAAAATTGGGTTTGCAAATTGAAGAAGTCATTGTATG
The DNA here is from genome assembly GCA_030737815.1 of Allium fistulosum. NCBI lineage: Eukaryota > Viridiplantae > Streptophyta > Magnoliopsida > Asparagales > Amaryllidaceae > Allium > Allium fistulosum. Next base: position 280,258,452 of record CM060904.1, on the reverse strand, counting down.
GACTTAAGCAGTCGCCTAGACAATGATACTATGGTTTGACTCTTTTATGCTTTCACTTAGTTTTGATCGTAGCATCAAAGATGCTTGTGTGTACTTCAAGCATTTAAAGAATGGTAGATGGACGTACCTACTCTTATACGTGGATGATATGTTGATTGCTTTCAAGGATAAGGCTGAAATCGATAGTTTGAAGCTAAAGCTAGAATCGGAATTCGAATTGAAGGACCTTGGAGAAGCAAAAAAAATTTCGGGTATGGAAATCCAAAGGGATAGAAAGCTAGAACTTTTGAGCCTCACTCAAAAGGAGTACATTCAAAAGGTGCTTGCTCGTTTTAGCATGGAAGGGGCAAAGGCAATTAGCACACCCATGCCTTTGCACATACAGCTTTCTAGTAAAGGCTCTCTGATCTCGGAAAAGGATAAGGCTTATATGATGAAGGTCCCATATGCAAGTGTAGTTGGCAGCTTGATGTGTGCCATAGTCTGCACTAGGCCTAACATTGCACAGGCGGTTGGATTGAAGAGTAGGTTCATAGTAAATCCAGAAAAGACGCATTGGGAAGCAGTGAAGTGTTCTTCAGATACCTTAGAGGAACTATAAACCATGGAGTTGTGTTTAGCGGCAGAGGAAGAGATTTCAGCTTGGTTGGATTTTGTGATTCCGACTATGCCGGTGATAGAGACCGAAGGAAGTCAACCTCCGGATATGTGTTCACCATTGGTGGGACAACGATCGGTTGGAGAGCGGGGTTGTAGACGATTATGGCTTTGTCTACTACAGAGGCAGAGCTCATAGATGCGGTTGAAGCAGCTAAGGAGGCGCTTTATTTAAGGCGACTGTTGTGTGATTTGGTCTTCGTATATGAAGGCGTGGATGTGTACTGTGACTGTCAAAGTGCAGTTCACTTAGCTAAAAATCTAGCGTTCAACTCGAGAATGAAGCATATTGAGGTGAGAGAGTCGTTTCTTGTCTCGATGAATGAGGAGAAGCTAGTTCGTCTTCAAAAGGTTCACACAAAGAAGAATGCAGTAGACATGTTTACTAAATCGTTGCCTGTTGCTAAGTTCGAGCATTGCTTGGAGTTGATTCACTTAATGAAGTGCTAGGTGCCACGGGGTGACACGGGGGAGGGGGGGTGGGGGGAGGAGAGTTGAGATGGTCCATGGAGACATTTGTCTTCATGGTGGAGATTGATAGGTTCTACACGGACTAGGTACTTCGAACACTTTGTTGACGGACGGTGGCCTTGCCGGAGTTCGTTGACAGAGTGTAATGGGTGATGGCATTGCCGAAGCTCATTGGGTAAGTATCCATTGCTTGGAGCATGAAGATGTAGGTGAAGTTGGAAGGCTTGTTTGAAATTCGGTATCTAGGTGGAGATTGTTAGATATGATACCTAAAATTTGTGAAGAAGCATCGCCATTGGAGAAGCTTTGAGGGGGAGCTCCAGAATCGACGAAGGTGAAGCTCTGGGCTGTGGAGTTGAAGTTTCCGAGTTCGTTCGGTGGAGGAGATGCTGGACCAAAGATTTGGTCCGGTGGACTTCATTCGGTAACGAAGAGAAGAGGAAGCGTTGGACGAGAAATCTCATCCGGTGTTGCTAGGTTTTGCCGCTCCATATTTATGGGGCGGTGGTGTTTCGTTCGGCAATGGGGAGGACCGGACGAAATATCTTGTCCGGTGATGGTGACTTCATTCGGCTGTGAAGATGCAATGTGTTTGCCGAAGCAAAAGTCTGGAGCGGTGAAGCTAATATGCCGGTCCAGATTCAAGAAGTTGAACGAACCAAACACTACAAGACACACAGTGTATTCCAACGGAGCCTGCCAACGGCCTCCAACGTCATTGACCAACGTCTTTCAACGTCCAGTGTTTTCTTGTATATTTTATTAGTTAAAAACTGTAGGACGTTGGTAGACATTGGCGTTGCAAGACGTTGTTAGACATTGGTAGACGTTGGCGGCCGTTGAATGACGTTGGAAATCCTAATCCCTATATTTAATTAAATTTGTTAAATTAGTGTATTAAATGTTTGTATTGCCTTATTGTATGTATAATCTAGTTTATTGAGGCATAATTTATGTTATTAACTTATGTATTGCAAGATTATATATATTTAAGTTTGTGTTAACAATAGAATAATGTGCATACAATTAGTTTTAGGTTTGTTTGGAAACGTTAGTTGTTAGTGAGCATATAATTAGTTTATGTATTTTAGAAAATTTCAAAAGCGATATTTTATATTCATGAAACCCTTAGAGTGTCTTTCGGCCTCGTTTGATAAGTATTGTATATGATCGTTATGTGGATATTCGTTTTTTAACAGAACATACATCTATATTCATCGTATACAATATTTGTTGGATTTGTCCCTGTATTGGATAAGTTACGAACACAATAACATAATTAAATCTCGTAAAACATTTCATTTTAAATGGTTCATAGAATTTCGACAGTGCTTCCTTTATGTTCCCTGTGTACACGCAAATGTATATTTTTGTTTAAATGCAACTGGTTCAGCAACGTTCCAGGTTCTGGAATCAACGTGCACCTAAAATATAATCTTATAGAAATAAAACATACTTCGCGTTATTATAAATACGATCCTTTTGTACTTGCCAAACAAGCTCTTCAAGTTTATTATGCTTCTTACCCATCTCTAAGAAGAGATAAAATAGATTGGTCGGCCATTTATAAAACAAAGGCAAGGTTTACATTTGATGCACAGAATATTCCCGAAGAACAAGCTTACCAAGCAGATATCGAGGAAAATAGAGGAATAATAATAACCGACGATCAAACAGATTTTGGACCTCTAAACGATGAATCAAATGCATTAGTTGAAGCATTTGAGAGTACAGAGGAATAAAATATACAGTGCGAAACAGAGTCTGAATCCGAAAATGACGAGGACTGATCAACTATCTACATTTTGAGAAGGTAAATTTATATTTTTTTAAACATTATCCTGTTTTCATTAAAAATGAAATGGTATGCTAATATATGATATGTATCACATCTCGTTTTTATGTTAAGCCATACTGTATGTTTTACATATAGTCATTTTATTTTCTGTTATAATGTTTGTTTGTAACATGTATTATATAGGTATGTCGTCACGTAGACGTACCAGTGGACATTCTGGGTCTCCCTCTTCCTCACAGAGAGGGCATGCTCGTCCGGACGGTGGTGATGGCGGTGGTCCATCACATGAGCTACGGCGTCCTGTGGTGTAGCTAAAGCCAAAAGCAGATCAAAGGTAAGTATTAAATTTCAAAATTAAATTTCATTTTCGTACAATCTACTCTGAAAATATATAGTAGACATGAAATATTAAATGTTTTTTCTCTGTTTAAACACAGTGGTTTCTCTTTGGAGCCGACTCAAGTAGTTCTAACTATATCTCGACGGGCGTACATGGGTCGTATGACCGAATGTTGGCCTAAGTGGACATTGATTCCAGATAATGTTAAAGAGACTATTTGGCAGGATTTTTTGGTATGTCACTTTATATATTAGGAACATGTTATATTAATTCATGTTTACATTATTTACAAAAGCTGTATAACTCTTATTTTGTCAAACGTGCAGGCGGAAGTGGACCTTCATGACGCTGATATTTCAGTCGTATATCGCCACTGGTGCAGCAAAGTCGCAAAGAACTACCGGGAAACAGTAAACAACTTAAAAATAGCGGGAAAGAAGCCTCAGTAGATGAGCGCAGCTGCGTGGGATGATTTTGTGACATGGTGGGGAAACGAGGAGTTTCAGATAAATTTATCACATGTTTAATTTAAATTCTTCTACGCAAATACTAACTATAAATGTTAAACAGTTTTTGTTTTTAAATTAAATTTACAGAGGCAGTCGGAGAGGAACTCAGCCAATAGGAGCAAGAACCCTATCACACATCGTGGTGGTTCCAAGTCATTTCAGCATCACCGAGAGGACTTGGTATATTTATTAATTACGATGATAATTTAAAGATTTTAAGTTCTAAGTTGTAGATAATGTAATAATATATATATAATATATATGTATATGGACATATTTCAGGAGAGACAGCGTGGTGGTGCTTCTGTGAGTTACTAGGATGTTTTCACGCATACTCATGCGTTGAGCCAGGTCGACGAAGCATGCACCGTTTCATACTCCTGGGATCACGATGCCAAAGCGCAGTCCGCATATGTAAGTAACATAATGACTTAACACTTATATAAGTTAATTAAAATAATGTTATCTAAATTCAACTTATTTTGCATAACAACAAAAGTTTCAGCAAGCACAGACTTCCATTCTCGAGGGCTCTGGGCGCGACGAGTTGACCGTCGATGAGGAGGACGCTATTTTTGAGTCTGTCATGGATCCAGCAGCACATGGCAGACACTATGGTTTTGGGAATCAATCGGTAATAACTTTAACTTAAATTTTAAAATAATTATTCTGAACCAACTGTTGCACATTGTGATGGATTATAGTAAACACGAATTACAATTATTAAACACTGATAATTTAAATTTTATTTACAGGCTAAGACGGCTCAGATTGAGTATTAGAGGGCTCAAGATAAGGAGGAGATTGCACAGCTCAGAGCCCAGGTCGCCGCGCTCGAGGAACGCAATATCCGCACCAAAGCCAAGATGGAGGAGCTGAATAGGCGTCTTACGGAGTTTATGGAGCAATACGGCCGGTTTCCGTCTTCTGGTGGTTCTGGAGGAGATTGATTTCAGGTATGATTTGGTTTGTTTTGCCATGGACATGTATATTTGGAGAGTGTGAGGATTTGATACATTCTGATGTTTTGGATGTTGGTTTGGATGTGATTTTTGAGATGTTGACGTAGTAGTTTGGATATTGTTGGATTGGACGTTTCGTTGGATGTTGATGTTGGATGGTTTATGTTGTTTATATTGATTTGTATTGTGTATATTGATTAGTATATATGCTTATTACTTGGATTTACTATTATGATTGATTATATGTGAGATATGCTGTTGTATATGTGCTCAAAATTGAGCTTTTATGAGATATACGATGTTGGAGGTGGCTGGAAGCATGCATTGTTGGTTCTGTAAAAAAAACACCCAGATTTCCAACGTCCACCAACGGTTTACTGGCACATTTATTCCAACATCTTACAACGTCCTCCATCGGATCTTCCAACGTCTTTCCAACGTCTATTTGGTCAACATCTTCTTCCACGTGGACAACCTGAACGTTGGAAGACGTTGGTATATGGGCGTTGGGTCCGTTGGTAGACGTTGGACGTCGTTGAAATGTATATCAACGGCGTTTCCAACGTCCATCAACGGCTTTCCAACGGCCGCCAACGTCTGGCCGCCATTGGAATGCACTGTGTGTCTTGTAGTGAAATATTTGGTTCGGCATTGGACCATGTCGGTCCAGATCTCAAGTGCTGTATGCCGAACCAAATGCTATTGGACCTTGCTGAACCAGATGTGCCGAACCTAACGTCAAAGCTGCTATATAGCAGCTATTCCTTCTCATTTCTTCACTCTATAAATAGTAGAGCATCTGGACAACAATGACAACCATATTAAAGAGCTGAAACTCTGCATAATTTTATCTCTATTGTATATTCTTCTTATGTATAGCCTCCAAAAGTGAATCAATCTTTTAACTCTAATTTTTCAGTGATTAATAAAATTTACTCTTCCCAAGTGGACGTACACTGCCTCGCGGTAGTGGAACCACTATAAAACTGGTGCTATTTTTTTTCTACATTGCATAGATCTGTGTCTGTTCTGGTGTCTATCTCTGTTTGTTTCGTTTCACTACAATCACGATTCAGTTGTTTTCCGCTGCGTTGAATTTTTTATTCCCTTAGACTGATCATCTGAAGGTATTTTCCGCAAGATATTCAGCCATATATTCATCGTACTATTAATTTCACTGTCTTGATAATTGTGTGCGTTACATCATGTAATAGTAATCATATCTTCAACCATGTTAAACTATGGAAGTTTGATGTTTTTGATTTTGTTTTTCTTTTCATTGTAATTTAACAAATGACATTTGCGAGTTTATTGTTTTCTCATAACGATTCATGTTTGGAACACTAATTGATGATGTTTAACATTTCAAAAAGTTTGGTTATATTTAAACAAATTTAGTTCTAATTTTTAGTACTTTTACTGGTTAAATATTTAATCATAACATCGAGTTGAACCCCTCAATATAGAACAGTACTTTGATTTAGTATATGTAAGGCTACAACACATGTTGCTCAAGAAAACACGTACAATTTAGACATTTTCTGCTCTTTTTTTTCTTTTTTCTTTTTTGTGATAATTTAGGTTTGTTGGCTACAGATTAGTACTAATTATAACACGCTATGAATAATAGTCGTGTTATTGCATAATCAATGAACTAACATAATATTGTTATAAAATAAAGAAAGCAGAAGCCATTAGAGAGAACAATTTTATTCATTCAGGGATTAGTAATAATTCTCATTACATTAGCACCTTTATATAAAGGCCTAGGAGCTTGGGATAGAACTAATCCCATGATGTGGGACTAAATACAAAACAGTATATAGCATATTCACTATTTATATTTACATATATTATAACACTCACCCTTGAATATGCGTCTTCAAAATCTTGAATCCTCTGATAACTTGAAATTGTCCCTTTTGAAACGTGTATGATGATTACTCCTCCTCATTATTATCTTGCTTGCATTTATCCATTCAATCGATATAGATAATGTCCGTTGCCTCATTAAAAACCTCTGTTAGGAAAACCTAATGGAAAAACCTTGAACGAGGAAAAGAGTGCAACTTAAAATCATAGATATCATAAAATGATATTCCTTTTAAAGAGGTTGATACTTCGGGATCAAAATAATGTCTCATTAAAACCTTACTAAGAAAAACCCAATGGGAAAAATCTTAGTGAAGGAAAAAGAGTACAATGACATATTTTATTTTCTTAATTCTTCAAATGAAGCTTGATACTTCTGGATCAAACCAATACCTCATTAAAAACCTTACTAAGAAAAACCCTATGGGAAAAATCTTAGTCAAGGATAAAAACACAATTTACTTAAATAACATATTTGAGATGTTATTTCTTGAAAAGACGTTTGATTCTTCTAGATCAAGATAATGCCTCGTTAAAACCTTAGTAAGAAAAACCCAGTGGGAAAAATCTTAAATAAGGAAAAAGAGTACATTATAACTTATTTCAAATGTTACTGGGGAGTTGATACTTCTGGATCAAGATAATGCCTCATTAAAACCTTACTAATAAAAACCCAGTGGGAAAAATCTTAGTTAAGGAAAAAGAGTGCATTATAAAATACTTATGAATGCTCCCCTTGATTTAAAATTTCCTCTGAATTCATATTCGTCTTTCGATAACTCAAATTGGTTACAGATACTTCTGGATCTATAAATATGTATCTCATTAATAATACAATTTATTAATATTTTTCTTCGATACAATTAAATTTTCTAAGATTGTTTCTTCCAAATATGATTTGCATTTTATGCATTTTGTATGCTACTTTTATGAAAAACACTTCATGTGCTTTCATTTTTGTGCTTCAAATTAGTTTTGCATATTGCAACTATACATCTTTGATGAATATTTAAAATTTCATTACAACATTACTAGAAAGTAGGAAGTAATCTACTCATCTTGAAGTATATCAAGATTTTCATTACAACAATACTTAGAAGAAGGTTGTATTCTACACTTCATGTCTTTTGCATTCTTTATAACTACAAAAGTTATATATATTCTTCAGGAATTTGTATACTTTAATAAGTATTTGCATATTGCAACTATCACTTCAATGGATATTAAGAGTTTCATTACAACAATACTTAAAAATAGGAAGTAATCTACTCATCATGAATTATGTCAAGATTTTCATTACAACAATATTTAAAAGAAAGTTGTAATCTACACCCTTTATTCTTTGCATTCTTTATAAGCAGCAAAGTAATTTATATTCTTCGGGAACTAGTAGATTTTCATCATTTAGTATGATTTAACCAATATTCATACCTTCAGGGTATTTTAAGTGTTTCAAACACTTTCGCTACTTCATAATTCAATTATTTATAAAAACATCATGCCTAGAGAATTTAACACGATGTAGCACTATATGTGCTTCGGTAATTTCAGTGTGTTTTTCTATAATTAATTATATTTTGCGAACTACAGGTTCACATTTCTTATTTAGGAGAATTTCATGATGGCCAATCATGTTTTCCTCTAATCCAGGATCTTTAATCCATTTATAAACATAAGTGCTTTATTTATCATATTAAATCATGTCAGTTCTAGATATGATTTATTGAGATCTCTTTATTTACCATATTTTAGGTGCCTAAACCACTTCTAGGGTTATTTGACAATCATGTCATGGATCTCTTTCAGAGAATCCTTAAGTGTTTCTTTAAGAACACTCATATTTTTTTATTTGGCATCTTTATTACTTACTCCAAAAATATTTTGAACTGACTTTTGAACCACATTTCAGATGTGGTTTACACATTTTGATCCTTCAGGGATTCAAATCTATATTGGAGAAAGTATACTAGGGATATTATTGATAATTTATTCAAGTTACTTAATATTTTGCATCATTGTATATTTTAACAAATATTTAACACCAATGATCAAAATGAGCTTGTATCCCTTTATCCTCCCCCTCAATGTTGACAAACATTGTCACATTAAATAATAATCATATTTGGATTCTAATTTTGATCCATTATAATATTGCTACTAGCAAATACATCATACATATTAATAATAGGAGGATAATTCTTTTATCAGTTGATAAAATGCATTCAATTGATATTTCTTATTAGAGTTTGTTCTCATTCACCGATCTAGCCAATTAGAGGAATTTACTTATTGTGTAGATCATTTGAATACATACATGACTTCAGGTCATTCAACATTTATGTTGATTGAATTTTAAATCACTAAATAATATCTATGCATAATCTATAAGATGAGTTCATAACAATCTTCGGGTTGTTAGTTGAATATCTACATATATGGATATATACGTGTGTCCACGTATTACATATATATATATTATAAATTTGCATATTCTTTCTCATTTGAGTTAGTGATTTTAGAACATACTAATACATGGATCCAAACTATTAATTTTTGTTTATCGCTCTGTAAATGTGAATCCTTAAAGATTAACTGATAATTTCCAAAATGTCAGGTTTGAAAATATGTTGAACTTCTGGTTCAAATAAATTAGGATCCAAACAATTCATACAGCTTACATAGTTCTCAAACTTTTAGGATCTAATCTAAACTAAATTAGGATCCATCATAATCAAATTTATGTACACTTATTTGGTTTAATAAAATTACCACATATATAAACAAATATCTTCTAGAGATATGTTATCATTTCCAAATATAAATCTCTACTAGAGATAATTTAGTATCACCACTTCTAGAGTGAACTTATCTCTTCTAGAGATATATATGTGCACTATTGGAATACCATATCAATATACAATATTTCTTTTATATAAATTACATAATTACTACCTTTACAGTATCATAAAATATCCTTGCTAGAGATTTTTGTTGTAATTGCTTTTGAAATGGAATATCAAACTTTAAATATAGTAACAAAATTAGATTCACCAAATGAAAGTAAGATGCAAGAGATAGAAAAACTACTTCTGGAGTGTAATATTGGTATACAATATCCTTTTTTTGGATAAATTATTGTTATTACTTCAAAAAAATTTATATGGTTATTCCTTCAGGGAATATAGTGTTTCCTTTCAAGGAATTGCAATGTAACAAAAATAAAATTCCTATAACATCTCTTCTATGATGTTGGATTTTGCAATATAAATATAAATAAGTATCTAAAACATCTCTTTCCAAAACTAAATTAATAGTTACTTTTTCAATCCGGTGATGTTTGAAATATCATATAACATAATATCTTCATGATATTTGGTTAATATAATGTAAATATGAAGATATAAGGTAAGGTATAACTCATTTGGAGATTTTTTTTAATCTCTTGAATGCAGCATCATTGTCTCATATAATGATTTATTAATTTCCTTTAACTTCTTCAAGAAGTACAACCATATCATTTTACACAATTTTAATAGAGCTTCGAGCTTCTAATTCGTGAACTTCAAGTTCATTAATTTGTTATGAACTTCAGGTTCTCAAATTTTGTGTAAACTTTTTTTTGTACATTTTGAAAAAAAAAATTGATAAGAATTCGAACTTGTAAACATTATCAGAAAGTCTTTTCATAATTCAAGACTTCAGGTCTTGGACTTTGAGTTATACAACTTCTATTAAAATAATTTCTTTGCACAACTTCAAGTTGTTGTTAAACCTATTTCTTCCATTACACCAAACATTACTTGTCATAATAAATACATCAAATAGTAAATCATACGTCTATTCTTATTCCAAACACAAACATACAACATCATTTAATTTACAATAACCAATGCATTTAATACATTTATGATAAAAATAAATGCAATTAATCTTTATGTGGTCTAAGATATAACTACTGTTACAACAAAATGATTTCATCATAAATATATGAATCAATTGAAAAAACAATACTTAAAGTAAAACAATTTCATCTCAGATCTAAGTTCAATGTTACTCATAATAAAATTAAAATGGATATCTTAAAGAGAAAATCTATTTCTCAATAATTAGAATTTCTAAAATAAACAACATTATCAACTCAGATCTATCCATATCATTCATAATCACAAATAACTATACATCTCAGATTCAAATTATTTCTCTCATAAGAAAATCAACTTCATAATTCTTTACCAAATATATCAACAAATCTCTTCTGGAGATATTTTATCATTACTAAATATACAAATCTCTTCTAGAGATTTTTTATTATTATTATCAGCACTTCTGGAGTGAACAAATTTCTATACATTTATTTAGTTTAGTAGTTAATACTATTGGCAAATATTTTTAGAACTTCAGGTTCCAATTTTACTTTAAAATAAAGTCTTTGTTTAGTACTTTAGATCCTAAGTGGTACAACTTGATTTTCATTATCAAACTTCAGGTTTGATTGCAAGCATGGTTAGAATTTACCATAATCTGAATTAGCTTTTCTAATAATTCAAAGGTTCACATCTCAAATTTATAAATTTGAGTTTTGATATATAATCCTCCTTTTTTTAGGAATACAAACTTATATGCATAATTTTTATTTGAGAACTTCAGGTCTCCAATATTAAAAAAACACAATGAAATAAGAGGACTCTTCATAATTGTATTCGAACATGAGAATAATAATACTATTTCTCTTCGAGGAAATAGTATTTACCACATTTGCAATGTTATTCTACCATATTGTTTTTATGTTATGTCTTTTGGACATATCAACATATTCTTCTAGAATTGCTCGCTTATTTTCTTCAAGGCTTTATTTCAACTTATGAAAGCTTTAATCTTTCACCTTCTCACATATGAAATTCAGTTTCCTATTCTTTCATATAAACTTAATACGATCTTCTAGATACGTATTATCTTTATATTTGTTTCTCTAAGAAACAATAAAATATTTCTTCTGGAAATATAAATCAGATATCAAAATAGTTTTCAAAGCCTGCATTCAAATCTAAATCAAAGAGTTTTCAAAATGAAAACTTCATTTATCAAACATGTATAGATTACTTAGATCTATATTACAAAGCAAAACGCAATCAAGATCAATAAATTTATTTGAATCAACAACAGAAATTGTCAAATTCAAAACTTGCTTTCCAAAATAATGAACTCAAAAAAAACATGCAATAATAAGCAAGTTTGAAATCAATTCAAATCCAAATTCAAAAAATAACAACATTTTATTTATAAACAATGTATAAATCTCAAAGATATATTATTTGAGTGTGATTTTGAGATCTACAGTATAATGAGATCAGAAAAATAAGAAAAAAAAAATCGAATCTACTGTAGGATGAGATCTGAAATATAATGATAAAAATACATGTACAGTGGAATAAGATCTATAAATTTAGATCTATGACAAAATAAGATCTTGAAAAGATAAGATCTATTAAAACTTAAATCCAAATATGAAAAATTGGGAAATAGATATAGAATTGTGAAACAAGAATACTTAAATCTAGATCTAAATTAATTGCAAAATAAATTTAGAAAAGCATATCTAGAAAATTTCAAACCTGATTTCATTGGTTGAATAAGAGGAAGAGATAGATCTGATTTCATTAACTGATTAAGAGAAAAGGATGTGTCTACATAAAAAAACGGATCTAATCTTCTGGATTAGAATATCCAATACATTTGAGAAAGAGATCGTGCTGATAATGTGTTATAAAATAAAGAAAGCAGAAGCCATTAGAGAGAACAATTTTATTCATTCAGAGATTAGTAATAATTCTCATTACATTAACACCTTTATATAAAGGCCTAGGAGCTTGGGATAGAACTAATCCCACGATGTGAGACTAAATACAAAATAGTATATAGCATATTCACTATTTATATTTACATATATTATAATAAATATTACTTATATGCATAATTTTGTATATGTTGGAGATATTGAATAAACTTCGCATTTAAGCTAGTATATACAATAAATACTGGTGTGTGCACATTTAGTCTGTACCTAATTTGAATACTAGTATATCTAAATTATTTTTTCATAATAAAATTATTTTGTTATAACCTAAATTTTCAAATTAATGATGAATGTTTGTATGTGGTTTGGAAATGTGAACCTATCCCAATTAACTATAAGTGACCATAGATGTGTGCTTTGGCTATTCATTTATATACTCCTAGAACATGTCTCAGGATTCATAATGGTGTTCATGCCTATATAGTTAACTCCAAAATTTCTAGCAACAAAATAAGGGGTATAATATGATAAAACTTGCTGGCAATGTGTTTGTGTTCGTACTTCTAATTTTTAAAAATTACAGAAAGTATATAGCTTCGAAGATCGGACTGTGAATCAAACCATGTTAGGTTAAGTATTTTAGCGGTTTAATCGATTTGATGTTAAGAAACAAATTGATCGTTATTTTTTTATTTTCTAGTTTAAATTTAAAATTATTTCGGTTAGTCTAAAAGTTAACTCATTATAGTTAACATGTTGATCTTGAATGTTTGATAACAAATATTAATTAAAGAAATTCTATAACAATTTGTTTAGTGCGTAAGTGTAAATTTTTCTAATTTTTTTTTAAGATAAAAGAATTTCTCCTCAATAATGATCCGTAAAATGTATATTACCAGTGTATTACATCGATCGTTCATGATTGATAAAGTAATTCAATAGTTCGGCAGCTGTGTTATTAATTTAATTTTCAGAGTTGTAAAGTTTCAAGATCGATGATTAATCATGATCAAACCGTGCTTTTGTTTAGGTCTTTTAAAAACATTGCATAAAATTAACTTCAAGTTGTTTAAAAATACAAAGTTTTTTTTTTTGCTAAATATTCTTTCAGGTAATTATCAAGAAGGGGGAATTAATTTAAAGGACAAAAATTTGTATATTTTTTGCCTCAAGGACACAACCTCAATATTTTTACCATAAGGACAAACATTCTTCTAAAATTTATTCATAAGGACAAATATTTTTCAAAATTATTCATAAGGACAACAAAACTGCTACCTAGCTAAAAACTGATACCTAAAAACTGCTACCGATAACTACAAACTGATACTATCAATGACTAAAAACTGATACCTAAAGAAAGTTGTCCTTCAGGAAAAAATATTGAAGGCCTGTCCTTGAGGCAAAAACGCTGAAAAATTTTGTCCTTAATAATAATTTCCTGTATCTCAAGAACTGAACAATTTTACATAATAAGATACTTCCATGCATTCAGCATTCACTTGTTTGAAACAAACACAGTCTAAATCCATAAACTATGTCGGATATTTCATCACTATATTATATATTGCTATAAGAAGAGGTCACAAATTTAAATTACACCACATAGAGCATGTTATACTTCAAATATAATCAGTGTCCATAGCAATTTTCGACACAACGCTCAATGCAGCCGATATCCAACTCTGCAAAATAAAATACTACAGAAGTAAGATATATCCGATAACCAATGAATGAAGCAATAATGAAATACAAGAATAATAAGTTACCCGGTTGAATGATGGTGCCATTAACCATTTGTATGTCACTGTATAAACAATCGTTAACGACGCACAGGAGACTGCATTTGTTTACAGCTTTTGGCAACTCTTCACAGATTGCCCTGCAGAAAGGCTTGCATAGAAATTTGAGATTAATCATAGTGGCGCATATGGGATTGCAGACGTCACAGCAAACGGTGCAATCACCATGGCCGGTAACAAGCATCATACAAAGAAGCATTGCTACTGGTTGGATTTTGCTTATCATCATTATATATTTATGAATCGAATAGTATGATGCTTGGAACCAATTGTCCAACTTTATATATAGAAGTAACTTTGTGGTTGAAGAAGTTAATCTTTTTCCAGATTTTGCAAGTTATCTTTACCTACTTCAGATTAACAGGGGTTGGCAAATATTTTTCTTATTATCATGTATAAAGGGTACGTATGAGGATAGTTAATAAGTATGAAAACATACATTATATGTCGTTTTCAAGTTTAATTCGGCAGAACATTTAATCTTTTTTCAGTCACGGTGAAATAGATATAGATGTATAGCCACCATAACAAGAATGGGCTTAGACAATTAAATATTTGATAATTCAATTGTAAATATCGATCTCTCGGCTTTTAATGAAACCTACCGATATGGTGGTTTCCTACAGTAAAAGGGTTACAATCAAACTCTCGTCCAAATTTTAAGCATTTTGTTTTTTTGTTTGTGGAATCATGAAATCTTCTCCCTAAATTTGACCTATTTCATGAAACCGACTGTTAGAATGGTTTGCCTAATGTAAAATGGTTAAAACCAAACACTCTAAAGTCCAAATTTTAAGCATTTTGTTTCTCCGTCTTTTATTGTTTACGGAATCACGAAATCTTCTCCCCATAAATCAGACTGTTATCCGGCCTTTTGACCAGGCAGTATTCGAATAGAGTTAAACGATCGAATCGGACGAGCGAATGGCGGAGAAATGACCCAAGTACATTGGAAATATAAAAAAAAGCAAGAAAAGAATATATCAAAAATAGAGTGAAAAAGGTTGAAAATTTGGAAATTCAAGCTTTTGGAGGAGCCAACTCTAAGCAAACCCACAAAATCTTCAGGCCGGACTCGAAGCAGAATAGGCTCAAGAAATTCCCGAGTCAGACCCGAACAATCCATAAAAAACCCAAGCGCGACCCAGAGTGGACTCAGTACCTAGGCCTGTCAACGGATGTTTTCGGATGCGGATAGTGCTATATCCGCATTCGCATTCGAAATCATTTTCAGATATCGGATATCCGCATCCGCGGATACGGACGGATATCGGATAATTATCCTATCCGCTAACGACCGATAAATCAAGAGTTATAAAAAGAAAATTTTAGTTTAATATAAATATTTTTCAATCCCAATGATTGTAAAAGTGCTAAAAATTAACAAATATGATGATAATAAATAGTTTCGAGCAGTTAATAAGTATTAAGCGCATATAATATAAACTACTAACTTAATAAAATAATAAACGAATATTTTTCATTGCACTAAAATACACATAATTTGAACTATAATCTTGATAAAAACCGGACACATAATTTTCGGATGCGGATGTCTTCGCATCCGCATTCGCATCCGTTTTTTCGGATATCGGATATTTATCCGCTTTTCGGATGCGGGTGCGGACGGATTTCGGATTTTTCGGGTATCCATTGACAGCCCTATCAGTACCGATCCCTACACTTGACTTGGTACCGACTCCTAATGACTCAGAGCAAACACACAAAAATCTCGGGTCTGACTCCAAGCAAATGAAGGAAAACTCAGAGCACAAAAATATTAGAGATCTTCAGGTCAAGTCCCAAGCAGACGTTCAAATTTCTCAGATCCGACTCTAAATAAATTCAACCTAAACTAAAACAATAAGGGGATTACCCAAGTTGGGGATCGGTACCGACCCCACTCTAGGGATCGGTACTCCCAATTCCACTTTGGATGGACCCAACTTTTGCCTACATCCCTAACTCGATGCTAAGCGTCTATTTTTAAAGTCGTTTTATTGAATCAATGCAATTCTCTGTCGTTCTCCATGAGCACTAGAATCAGCAACACCCTGGAATACACTAAGTATAGATTAGTGCTCCACCCTACATAGGGGATCGATACCGATCCCTAAGGGTACACTCAAAGTTGCCCCATTCCTATGGCACGCTTCTCTGTCTACATTGAGTCTGATTCAAGTGTTTTTCCGGGGTTTCTATGCATCATATTGACAATCTCCATATACGGCCTAAAGCAGTAATTCAACCTTCTGTAGATCCATCGCTTGGACCACAAAACACCTAGGCGGCTATGTAAAAAAACATTGGAAACATGAAACCAACATCAAGACGAGCCAACAAAAGAAGTCGCAAAACCCTATGATGCATACATAAGGATCGGTACCGATCCCACCTAGAGGGATCCAGGGCCAAATTTTTTTAGAGGACTTCGTCTTCATTGTCAGGATCTGTAGGCGAAATATCAATGAGATATTTGGTCGTTTACCCCTATAAATACATGAACAATGCTTCATTCTAAGGATCTTTACGTGGCTGCTATACAAAAACTCCATTATACTCTAGGATCCCTACCGATACCTCATACTTGTAATCACAAAAATATAGTGCAAAAGCAATAAAATCATTCAAGTGGACGTAGACCAAAATTGCCGAACAACTTTAAATTTGTGAGTGCTTGTTATTCTTCTATTTTCATTTGCTTTCTTCATTTAATCTCTACTCATTTACTCTTTTGAGTGTTGGTGCCATTTTTTGTTCAAACATTTTGGTGGTTTCATTGAGAAACTCGATTCTCGGTCTATTTGAATTCTTGTCTACTATTGGATTGCCTAAAATCCAAGGAAGATATCAAGTTTCTTCTCAACTAGTTTTCCCACTACTCCGATTTGAATAGTCTACTGGAAGCCATCTTCAATGACCCCCAGGAAAGACAAAGCCGTTGCCTCCTCAAGAGCTACTGATGAAATAGAGAATGCTAGCCTTCACATCCTGGATGAGGGTGCACAGTAAGAAGATTTTAATGTCCAGAATCCTTCAAATGCTATCATTAGGATTGATTTTGAGCGTATGATGAAAGAGCCGTAGGATAGCCGTGCGGAATTGAACCGGCAAATCCAAGAAAACAGAAACTTGATGACCCAACTAAATACCCACCATAGGAAGATTGGGAGAGAATTATATCCTCCATACTCATAATCAGGAAGTTCCTCATCATCTAACCACCTCCGGAGAAACAGAAGGCGAAGGACGGAGGCATATGAAGTAGGAACCTCTAGGTGGGAGAATGTAACCGACCCTCATCTAGGCATAGGGGTCGGTACCCGTTGCCCCTTTATAGGTGTCGGTACTGAACCCATCCACCAAGGAGAAGGACTTCAAGCTAGAATTGGGACGCAATCCGGATGCACCATGACTGACCAAGGCACCGAAAATCAAGATTTTGCTGTTGGATTGCCCCTAAGGAAAAATTACAGAGCTGCTGAGCAAATGGTTCTTCCGAGCTAGGAGAACTTAGGAGACGAGGCATGAAGCAAGATCGTTTACTGGGCCAAGCACAAGGAATAGATTATGATTACCACAACCCAACAAGTACCCAAGAGCCGAACATGGCTCAGATCTTAAGGCAACTTGTGAGAGAAAGTCAAGGCCAAACTAACAACGACTGGGGAACTTCCCCTGGTCAAAATCCCTTCGCTGATGTAGTCTTACGCGAAGAGTACCCATAGAGATTAAAAATGTCGACGATGCCCCCATACTCAGGAAAGACTTATCCTAGACAACATCTCATGAATACGAGTGACATGTGGACTCAACCGGAGCGTCAGATGCAATCTAGTACATGTGCTTCCCAATCTTCTTAGAAGGAGTGGCGACCATGTGGTTTACTCGACTACCACCAAGGTCCATCTCTTCTTTTGATCAGTTGGCAAGAAAATTCATCAAGCAATTCAGAATGCATGCGACTCGCCTTAAGGATGTCATGTCGTTGTCTAACTTATTTTAAAGACCAGGAGAATTGCTCAAGGACTTTTTGCAAAGATTTACCATTATGACTGAGGTGAGTAACCCTTAGAGAAACATAATCTTGATGACTTTGATTAGGGGGATCCACCCCGATACAGACTCTTGTGAATGGTTATCGAGAAAGCCTCTTGCTACTCTGGATCGTTTTTGCAACATGATGGCCCAGTACTTATGTAAGGAGGAGGTTACACTGAATAGGAGAGGCAAAGAAATAGGCCATCATTCTGAAGCAGTGCGAAGTAATGTTGCTATGAGACAATCCGGAGCGAGTTTCGAAACATAGTTGTGAATGTACAGAATAAGAGCAGTGTTAGAGCAAAGGCTGTAGCGGGCCCCTAGATGAAAACTCAGATTTTAGGAGACGATCGAGAATCCCGAGATTTGATACCTACACTACACTGAATGACTCAACTAAAAATATTTACTTAGCTACTCACGACTCAAAGCAGTATATAAAACCTGCCCCGAGAGAGTCAACTGAAAACCATAGGAAGTCTGGAAAATTATGTAGATTTCATGAGACATATGGTCATGACACAAATGAGTGTAGACACCTTTGTGATATGATCGAAGAATTGATCCAAAAGAAAAAGTTCAAATAGTTTGTGAAAAAACCGCAGGATGGTGGGCAAGGAACATCTGACCCCCAAGAAGGATAGACCGCTCCTAGTGCTGACGAACCTAGACGGCCTGAAAGGAGATTGATTATAAACTAGACCGTGGATGGTTATCTACCAACCGTGAAGGACTGGAGTGGAATGGAATAGCAAGCATCTACGATGTTATTTCGCTTGATAATAAAACTTATTATTTGAATTATTTCATAAGACGGACTTTGTTATTTTTCAATAAAATAGCTTTCCAGCCATGCAACTTTACCTTTATGCAATTTTTTTGTGAACCATGATCGACATGAATGAAACTCCATATGAATAATGCAAGTGTGCAGGTACTCAAAGTTAGGTGCCCACCAAATCTCCATGGCCCATGATCAGACCTTTGGAGCTTTATCGAGGCAAGCGTGACTCGACCACTCATTAGCCAACTCTTGCCCCTGACTCAGGTGCAAGACCATGATCCAAAAGTGGATGTGTCTCGACCATCCAATCTTAAGCTCATACCCGTCGTTTTCCATAACACTTACGCCTTGCTTGAAGCTCGACAGACTTAGAACCCAGTCTAACATGAACATGACCGTCCACGCACTAACTCTTGTCCTCGGTATGAGGCCCAAAACATAAACTAAAATGGATGTGATTGACCATCCCTCAACTTAACTCTATCCCTTGACCCGTTAGGGAGATTTCAAACCAAAAGGGATGTGACTGACCATCCATCAACTTAACTCTATCCCTCAATCCGATAGGGGGATTCAAACCAAAATGGATGTGACTGACCATCCATCAACTTAACTCTATCCCTTGACCCGACAGGGGGAGTTCAAACCAAAATGGATGTGACTGATCATCCATCAACTTAACTCTATCCCTTGACCGGACAGTGGGAGTTTAAACCAAAATGAATGAGACTGACCATCCATCAACTTAACTCTATCCCTTGACCCGACAAGGGGAGTTCAAACCAAAATGGATGTTACTGACCATCCATCAACTTAACTTTATCCCTTGATTCGACAGGAAGAACTTAAACATTAAATGAGCGGATGTGACTGGCCATCTATCTTCTAACTCTTTCCCTTGACCCAACGAGGGAGTTTAAATACAAAAGGACGTTATCTGACCATCCATCGCCGAACTTAGAGAGGATGTGTCCCGACCATCCGGCTCTTAGCTCTTTTCCTTGACTTGACAGGAAGAGCATAAATCATAAAGTGGCTGTAACTCGACCGTCCGATCCTGGATGGGTGTGGCCTGATCACCCATTCACTAACTCAGGCCTTAGACTCGATGGGAAAAATATAACTTTTTAAGGACGAGACTCGACTTCTGTGCACTAATCTCGTTAACCCAAGATTGAGGGCAAGAGTATGATCACCTGAAAGCTGGATACGAAAAGGTTAACACGATGGCCCGTGCCTAGTATTCGATACGACTTAAGGCTACAACCGAAAGGATTCTTTAGGATAAAAAAACAAACAAAACAACTTATGATTACAATTCCATGGAACTTGGCAACGACGTATAGGCACATGAACATGCTTGGGATCCAATGGCAAAAGTATGTGCATGGATGTACGAGCGCATGTGCATACTCGACATACAATTTCCTAAATTTACGAGAATCGAATTCTTACCTAGAACCTTCAAGAAAAACCAATTTAGATAATCGAGGCCTACTAACTCAATCAACTAGCTCAATGGAACTGAGCATAGAAAATTTTTGAGAAAATACATTCTGATTTTATAATGTCAGATATCGACCAAGTATTGCAACAGACGATTAGAGATACGACTCTTCGTGAAAGCTACTCGATGAAAGGATAATTTGAGATACTGAGTAAAATCCATTCCAGCAATCCCAACTTATCTTGATTCAAAGCGCATCATGTTTGCAACAAGATGTACTTTAAAGGGCAAGTGTTATCCGGCCTTTTGACCAGGCAATATTAGAACAGACTTAGATGATCGAATCGGACGAGCGAATGATGGAGCAATGACCCAAGGACATTAGAAATATCATAAAAAGGCAAGAAAAAAGAAATATAAAAAAATGAGCGAAAAAAGTTAAAAATTTGAAAGTTCAAGTTTTTGGAGGAGCCGACTCCAAATAAATCCACAAAATTATCAGGTCAGGCTTGAAGCAGAATAGACTTGAGAAATTACCGAGTCAGACCCGAAGCAATCCATAAAAAACCCTATGTGCGACCTAGAGTGGACTAGGTACTGACCCTTGGACTTTACTCGGTATCAACCCCTAATGACTCGGAGCAAACACTCAAAAATTTCAGGTCCGACTCTAAGAAAACGAAGGAAAACTCAAAGCACAAAAATCTCAAAGATCTTCAAGTCAAGCCCCAAGCAAAAGCTCAAATTTCTCAAGTTGGACCCCACTCTAGGGATTAGTACTGACTCCTAATTCCACCTTGGGTGGACCCCATCTTTTGCCTACATCCTTAACTCTATGCTAAGCGCCTATTTTTAAAGCCGTTTTGTTAATGCAATTATTTTTCGATCTCCATGAGCACTAGAGTCAGCAACACCCTAGAATACACTAAGTATAGATTAGTTCTCCATCCTACATAAGAGACCGGTACTGATCCCTAAGGGTACACCCAAAGTAGCCTCCATTCTTATGACACTCTTCTCTGCCAATATAGAGCCTGATTCAAGTGTTTTTCTAGAGTATGCATCGTATTGACAATCTCCATATATGGTCCAAAGCAGCAATTCAACCTTATGTAGATCCATCGATTCGACCAAAAAACACCTAGGAGACTATGCAAAACAACCTTGGAAACATGAAATCAACATCAAGACGAGCCAACGCAAGAAGTCGCAAGACTCTATGATGCATACATAGGGATCGGTACCGATCCCTAACCCTAGAGGATCCGAAGCTGTGATATTTTGGAGGATTGCGTCTTCAGCGTGAGGACCTATAGGCAAAATATCAATGGGATATTTGGTCGTTTATCCCTATAAATACATGGATAATTCTTCATCCTAAAGATCGTTACGCGGCTGCTACACAAAAAATCCATTGTACTCTAGGATCCCTACCGATCTCTCCTTCTTGTAATTACAAAATCTAATGCAAAAGCAATAAAATCATTCAAGTGGATGTAGGTCAAGATTACCGAACCACTATAAATTTGTGTGCTTGTTATTCTTCTGTTTTCATTTGCTTTATTCTTTTAGTCTATACCCTCTTAATCTTTTAGGCGTCTGTGCCATTTTTGGTTTAAATATTGAGTTGTTTCTTTATTAATTTTACTAAACTCCCATGATCTTTTTTTTACCAAACTAAAAATTATCATTAACACTCTTTAGTTTGTCGTATGATAAAATTGCATTTAACTTGAGGCAAATCAAAATCAAATATGTTAGTTTTTTTACTACTTCAAAATCAAATTCAGATCCGTTTTTCCTCCACCACTATGTATGTCTTAGATCTGCGCCTCCATTACCAACATTGCCCATAGAAAGGAGTTTGCTCCACTAAACTTTTCATCGATCGACGTCTCCATCCCCAATGTCCACGGCAGGTCTGTCGGATTTGCCGCCACTGTAATAATAGAAGGTATTTAGTGTTATATTTGAGTTTTTATTCTTAAGTTAGTTTTACTATTAATCAATTAGAGTTGAATAACAAATTACTATTCAAGTATTAAATGAAAATTATAACTAGGCTATATCAGTATTATGAAAATTGCTTTTCTTATAAAAATAAATTAACAATTTGTAGTGTTTTTTTTAAATATGAAAGGATCTTGATTTTAGTGTGTTGAACATCAACTATTTATTGCAGTTATAGTTTGTGCCTTTTTTGATTCATATTTGGATACATAATAGATATTTAGAGTTATAATATAATGGTGCTTTAATATTACCTTTACAACAGCACTTATTTTATACCTTACAATTTTTGTACAAAATTTGTAGATTGTTTATTTTGCATTAGCATAAGTTTTCTCCTACTTCTATAAAGAAACCCAATGGCTAGGCATATGATTTCTAGCAAGAATGGAGTGGGATAGCCTGCATAGCCCAATCGACTCATGTTGTTCAAATAGCCAACATCTTGGCTCGCATGATTCTAGAAGCTGGCGTTGTGTTTTGGCACTCCAAACACGTCCTCATACATGCGTGCTTCATTGTATATTGTGGCATCACCTAATGAAGCTTCTAATGTACCAGCGTCCCGATTGAACATCTCTTTCATCGCCTTTTGAAAAAGCACATACATGGTTTTGGCAACACTTACTTGTAACAAAAGGAATTTCCAATGTTACGTGCTACCAATCTCACATATACACCATGTTAAACATCGTATTTCATAAGATGTGGGACTTACTCGTTCAATCCATGCACTCTCAAATGCAAACCACACCTAACAAATCTCCGCTTTGGTGAGCATTTCCTCTAACTTCATTTTGGAGCATACTGAAGAAGCTCTTCAGTTGGGTCAGGCTGCTTTCATTTCTTTACGGAATTATCCGTGTTAGCAAATCTCCACCTTAAGGAGAGTACTTCTACTCAAGTCATCTTGGTATCATGAGTCCTCAACATAGTGGCAAGCGGGCTGCGTATCCATGAGTCCTCTTCAATAGCAGTGGAGCAGGCTGCTTAATCATATATCTCATATTAATACCTTAGGTATTGGTTTTGATGATAACAACTATAGGACATTATATAAAATATAGATACTAATGTTTTATCAAGTTATATATAGTGTAGGATATTAGATAGATGTTGATTAAAAAGACTGTACAGTATCAAGAGTAGATTCAAGATGCTGATATAAAGTTTCAAGAGTTGGAGAATGAAGACTCATGAGTATTGAAGAGTTCAAGATTTCAAGTTATTCCAGATAAGTTATAAAGTCATAGAATTTTTGTTAAAACCCCGACAGCACTTTCTTGATCTCTCTCTTTCTCCATTTCAAATAAGTTTTAAATATTTTTCAAATATCCTGGTTTTCAAAATAATCTTTTTAAACATCTACTCAAAATATTTCTCAAACTAATATCTTAACCTTTTATATTTACAAAGATATTATATTAAGTATTTTTTTAATCTATTATATTTTTTGGTATTTTAGTTTATATCTTCCTTATGTTTATTTTTATATTTATATTTTGATTTTAGATATTTACTTATAATTTATAACTATATTGATTTTATATTATTTACATTATATTGAATACTCTTATTAAATCTTTCAAAATTATTTTACAAAGTTTTATTAAGTTTTAATATGATTAAAATATGTATAAACTATGTTTAAATATTTGTACAAAGTTTCAAAATATTTTACAAAACTTAATATTTTCAAAAAAAAATTTATTAAGTGAATTTTCAAAATTCAAAGGGATATGTCGACATATCATCTCCAAGAATGTCGACATATAGGCCAAAAATTTCAAATTTAAAATTTAAATGGAAGTGTCTTTTTGTCGTATCTCTTCACGAATGGACATGACCGTTATTTCCCTATATATACCAGACTTCCAAACGAAATTACAATAAGAACTTTCTTATTCTTCTCTCTTCTTTTTACTCTCTTGATTTTTAAATCAATTTCCATCAAAACACTGCCGAAATTCAACCAAAATCAAATTCAATCATTACTAGTTTGATTCTCTTTATATACTTTCTAATTTCTTTCATCTCTCTCAAGATCAAAATACTATTCAAGAGTTATAGGATGAATTATAATCAAGATCGAAGATCTAAGTCTGTAAACTCTATCAAATCATACTCTTATACTCGGTGGTGTGCTTGGTATCTCTGAAATCTAAGTAGGTGTGATTGTATGGGTGTGCTTAGTAGCCCGTAATCTATTGGGTGAATTTGTAGCCCAAAAATCAAGTGACTCTACCTAGAGGCCGGGATTCTAGAGGGTATGTCTCGTAGCCTTTTGAAATCGAGATTGTATTTGCATTTACTAGTTGAAAATAAATCCGTACAAGGAATTGTGTGGGACTGGATATAGGGGTAACTCCGAACCAGTATAAAGTCCTAGTATATTCTTTCCTTTTTACTTTTACTGCATTTACTTTTATCTATACTTTGATTCTATGATTGTTAATTCCATCATTCCAAGTAAAATCTTAAAGAATTTGAATAATATTCATATAGTCTATTAAACACTATTCACCCTTCTCTAGTATTAATTTAGCCTTAAGATCCATATTCCGCTGACTCACATTTGGTATTAGAGCATTGGTTTTCAAACTATTCATAATCTGATTTTGAAAAAGTTTCAATGGAAATTTTTGATAATATTTTTAACACTATTTTCGAAAAGATAATTTGCAAAATCATCATAATGTTTTTTCATAAATTTGCATCTATTCATTATAAAAAATCACGTAATATTTTGAAAAGGTATGAATTACAGGAACATATGTGCTACATGGCTTTTGATGAACAGACACCTAATGATCATATTCTACGGATCAAAAATGACAAATGGATATTGGATAGTAGATGTTCAAAAGACATGACAAGAAATTCAGAGATTTTGAAAGATATAGTTTACAAAGATGGTGGATCGGTAAATTTTGGAAACAACACTAAGGGATATGTGATTGGCATCGGCAACGTCGGTAATTCTAAAACTCCTACTTTCTCTAATGTTTTGTTAGTTTGGAATTTAAAGCATAATCTATTGAGTATTAGTCAGTTGTGTGATAAATGTTTCAAAATTAAATTCATAAAAGATAAATGTCACATTGAAGATAATGAGTCAAACATCACCCTTTGAAGTTATTAGAAAATAGAGCTTTTATATATTACTTCAAGTAGAAAGAAATTTTAGTTATTCTTCTATGTTCCAAATAACCAAAACGATTTAAATATATAGAAAACACTTTTCCCTCTAAAAGAAATTATCAGATATTTTTCAAATTGAAAAGACACTTTAATTTTTGAAATGCCTTATGATTTTATCTATAGAATATCCTAAATTATTTATCTATTAAAAAATTATTTTTTATTATAATTAATATTATGTATTAAAAGTTTAGAAAACAATTCCAATGAAAAATACTAATTTTTATATTTTGTAAGTCTTTTACAAATTTTTTTTTGGAAAAAGGTACTTTATATACTATTAAAAGGGCATATACTTCCATGATATGCCTCATTAAAACCTTGCAATCCCCCTAACCTATATGGGTGCCTTGCTAGGAAAAAGAGTACATATCATGTCCGTATATTGACAGTACAACAAGGAAAAGCCTGAGTCAAGTTGTCAAATAGATGGAGGCGTAAACAAAATAAAGACACACTCAAAACCATCCATACGAGCAACTTGTATCAGTAAGAAAAATTAAACAAAGGAAATAAGGATAAAACACAACACAAAATAACCCCATGGACACGTGTTCAGCGCAAAGGACAAAGACCACTAATGCTTTTATTTTCTAGAGGTCACCTCTAGGAAAGAGAAAAGGTTTTACTTTACCAAATTAAGCCTGAAGACAAAGCCAAACTCCTCTGAACATTAATGGCGAAGGCTAAAAATCGAAAGAGGCAAAAAGAAATCCAGCCCCAAGAATTCAAGAGGAAGCAGAGACAAGTTCAAGGAGGACAGAGAGTGGCTCTCCAGTCAGTCGCTATGTCGAATTCATCCAAGATAAGTTTTGAATCTGTACTTATTCTCTTCGAGTTCAAATTGTGCTGGATTAAATATTTGCAGTCTTGAACTAAGAGTCTAAATCTTTAGTTAGTAGGCATTTCGATGCTCTTAAAGACTTGATTATTTCTTTCACACCATACATTCCAAACCAAAGAAGTAAATGCTATGTTAGTAACCTGATTAATTAACGAGTTGCTTTTCTGGTTTTGATATATAATCTCTAAAATGTGATTAATATCGTATCTGTTACCGAGATTGAGATTTAGCTTATGCATAGTTTCCTCCAGTAATCGTCTCGAATAATTACCATTAAAAAAGAGGTGGTCTCTGTCTTCAAACTGTTTTAAGAAAAGAGCACAGGTTCGATCTATAGTAGTATTCCATCTGCTGATTCTATCTTTAGTGTTTAATTTGTTAACTTTTTCCAAGAGAGCACAAATGGACATCTTTGGAACGTAATTTTTATCCCAAATTATTTTTGTCCAATTGAATTCAGCATGTTTGCATCTGACTTGTTCCCATGCTGATTTCATACTGAACTGACCAAATTTATTAGGAATCCAAAACCAGAAGTCTTTTTCCATATGATTATGAATAGTTAATTTGTGCACTATGGTATGAAGATGTGTAGGAATGTAGTCTAAATGTTGTTTCCATTCATTGCCAGAGATAAGCTTAGATACCTTTCTATTACAGCCACCAGTCACCGCCATGGTATTCCATCCAAGCTTGTCAATCAGTGAAGATCCATTTAACCATGGGTCAAACCAAATGTTTGTGTTATCACCATTTACAATTTTTCGATCTATAAGCCCTTTACACCATTGTCTGTCCCTTAGCAGTGTTTTCCATGTATATGATGCATTATTATCCATTGTAGAAGTCCAAAAATTAGCCTTCTTGCAGTACTTATTGTGCGTCCATTTTGCCCAAAGAGAATCACCATGAATGTAATTCCATAAAAGTTTAATGGCAACTACTTTGGCAACTTCATCAATTCTTCTAATGCCTAGGCCCCCTCACTTTTAGTTTTACACACATCATCCCAGCACATTTTATAAGCTTTGGATTTCCATATAAAATTAGCACTAACGGAGTTAATTTTCTGAATAATAGACACATGAAATTGAGAGAATTGAAGCCAAAATTGAATCATTGGGAAAATAACAGATTTAACCAGTTCTGTTCTACCACTAATATTCAGCATCTTATTATTCCAATGATTGAATTTTTTATTAATTTTTTTATTAACCATCCAAAATCCCTTGTTCTTTATTTGTTGTTAAATAAAGGGATGCCCAAGTACATAATGGGGAGATTTCCAATGCTGATTTTAAGGGTGTCAACAATCTGATTCTTGCATATTGCTCCTTTACTAAAGAATAGAGAAGATTTGTTGGCATTTAAATCAAGACCAGATAAGTGCTTCAGATTCTGAAAATTTTGTTCTATACTTTCAGCATTCTGACTGGTAGCTTTAGTCAAAATTAAGATATCATCTGCATACAATAAGTGGGTAATCATTGGCTCAGTTTGATAAACGGGGTAATATTACCTTTTAAATATTCCACATCAAGACTAATAGTCAGGAATTCCATAGCAATAGAAAATAAATATGGCGAGAGAGGGTCCCTTTGTCTTAACCCTCTCGAGCCGTCAATGAATCCATATGGGGAACCATCAATTAAAATAGAAAACGAGGGAGTAGAAATGCATTCATAAATAAGGTCAGCAAATAATAGAGGAAAACCCATAGAAATCAGCATGTGATGAATAAACTCTCTACTTATTTTATCATAGGCTTTATTCAGATCAATTTTCAAGCATAAATTGTTAGAATTATTCCTGTTGAATCCTCGAACGATTTTATAAGCTAGTAGGGAATTCTCACTAATCAGTCTGCCAGGAATGAAGGCATTCTGATTATATGAGATGAAATCATTCATGTAATCTGTCATTTGATTACAAAGGAGGTTGGCTAAGATTTTGTAAGAGACATTGCATAGAGAAATTGGCCTAAAATCAGTCATTGTGAAATTGGCCTAAAATCAGTCATGTCCACTACATCAGGTATTTTGGAATTAGACAAATAGAAGTATGATTAATTTCTCTAATAAGTTTCCCAGATTGGAGAATGCTATTCATAGCATTCCAGATATCATATTTAATTTGCTCCCAATGGACTTTATAAATTTTTGAATTAATACCATCTGGTCCAGGGGAGTTGTTGTCATTAATCTGGAATGTAGCTGATTTAATTTCCTCTAGCTAAAATGGTTTACATAGATTATGTCTAGCATTGGCATGTAGAATTTTCTTGAAATAATTCCTGGAAATTGGTTTCTGGCCTGACATAATAAGAACAGTTCAAAAAAATATTTAACAGCCTCATGCGCAAGTTTATCTGATGCTGATGACCATGTACCATTGTCATTAAGAATGAAATTACTCCTCCGTTTAGGATTAAGGACTTTGATTTTACTGAAAAAAAATTCAATAGGTTTGTCCCCATTGGTTAGCCAGTTTATTTTCATCCTTTGCTCATTATCCACTGCAAATTGTCTCATAATAGAATGTAACTGCTCATTATTCACACTGTACTGCTCCATTATACTGTCATTCAGAGGATCCTTCATAAGCTGTTTATAAAGCTCGTTAGTATCATTTTTTAATTTATCAACCACTGTGTATATGTTACTTTTACTTTTTTCCCATTCCTTCAATGCAGATTTGGCTGCCTTCAATTTGCACAAGAGAATATGGAGTGGATTTCCAGAAAACTGTTGTAGCAGAGCATCATGGATGGATGACTGGTAATCTATATGAAGGTGCCAAGAGTTTTTATACCTGAAAGGTACTCGAACCCTTTTATTGTTATGTAACAGAAGATTTATAATGATGGGATTATGATCACTCAAAGAATGACTTCCAAAATGAATTCCAAACTGAAGAAATTTGTCCAACCATAAGGAGTTGACAAAAACACGATCAATTTTACCGTGAGTAGGAAAACATTGTCCTCCCCTCCATGTATATTAATTACTCGTGAAATTTGGCTCCACCAGTTTAGAATAGGAAATACAGTCTATAAAATCTTGATCGCCCATCGAGTTAAAAAGACCATTTGACATTCTATCACTAGGAGATAAAATAACATTGAAATCACCCGCCACAATCCACGGTAAACTAAAGCCTTTAGACTGTTCTGAAATATACTTCCAAAGCTCTACACGCTTCAATTCTTCATTAAAACCATATATCGTGGTGCATAAAATACTAATACCACTTACATTATGTAAAATGCAAGAAATATATTGGTCATTAGAGTGTAAAATGATATTCGACCAATGAGATGAGTCCCATAGGATTAAAACTCGGCTATTCTGACCATAAGATATATTATGAGAGTATTTCCAATTTGTGTTAATTCCGGACATGAATTTATCAATATTGTCTAGAGATAATTTATTTTCAATAATGCCAAGAAAGGAGAATTTATTACTGTTTAAAATACGCAACACTTTATTGTTTAACAGGGGCATTCATAACCCTGATTTTTCAAAAAAGGAACTACATCTATAGATTATTTTTTGGACTACTACTGCCTTTAGGGAAGTAGTTGTCCCCGTTAACTTGGCTTTTTTGTCTTTTTATTTTTTCCTTTTAATTGATTAACTAAACTTGCCGATGTAGGGTTCTCGATAACATTAAAGGAGGCTGTGGCTTTAAAATCGAATGGAACTTCCTCTGTTCTTATTTTCCTGGTTGATCTTGATCTGGAGTTAGAAGGAGGATCAGTGATCTGATCAGTGTTTACATGATTCAGGGATGGGTCTAGAGGCACTTCAGACATCTCGACAGAGAGATCCTTATCTTCATTTGTATCAATGATAGTTGATTGTATTTCCATTTCTGCTTCTTTAGTCATAGGATTTTTTTTGCAAATTTGTATAAGTAGTTGAATTAGCAATATTCGGCTGGACGTTTTGAGGTTGGTAAGAAACATTTTCTGTTGAAATATTGATAGAGTCAGCTTTGAAACTGTTGATATGAATGTCTACCTGTTCTGGATGGACAACTTTCGGTTGAGTCTCCATGCTGATAGATTTTTTACCAAATTGTTATCAATGTTATCATCTATTATCATCTCAGAGTTGTCTGAACATGTTTTACGAGTAGTTGCTTTAGGTACCCAAAATTTATTAAATTGACAATGATTTTCAGCATGTCCAAAGCTAGAGTAATTTGAGCAAATGGAAGGTTTCCACTCATACGATACTTCTTGCCAAATAATTTCGTCCTTTTCAGATAGGATAGGGATTTTTTGTGGAAACTTAAAAGAGTTATTAATTTCAATTAATACTCTGGCATAAGCAATTTTTATAATTCCTTCAGTGAATTTATCCAATTTTATGGGGGAACCAAGCACAGAGGCGATACGACTAATCACCTCTTTCGTCCAATAATCAAGGGGTAAGTTGGGGAAACAAGTCCAAATCGGAATAGAATGAAGAAGTTCTTTGTTGAGTTGCATTCCAAGGGACCACCTCTTCATTATCATCAACTTCTTATTATAATAATAAGGACCTCCTTCCAATATTTTATCACAATCTTGCTTTTTGTTAAATTTGATGACATAAAAACCATTTTCTTTAGAATAAATTGAGAATTCATCTTCTGGTTTCCATACTCTAATAATATAGTCTTTGAAATATGGGTAGTATGGTCTAGGACCAACCACATAAACTACAATGTCATTATCCCATTGTTTTCTAGCATCTTGAACAACCTCAGTAGACATTTTGGCACATTGCATCGAATTAAATTCACGGGGGTGATAGTACTTTAATGGAATAAAGACTGGGATATTGTTACCCTTGACTACTTCATTCCATGCCTGGCTAGAAGTAGTGGAAAATTTCCATTTATTAGCTTTAGATCTGTTGTCGGATTGTTTGGGACGATCGATGTTGCTATTGTTGGAGGCAAAATTAAGTTGTACGCTTCGATGAGATGACAGCCTTAGATTCTGATTTGGAGTAACATGGGAGTTGGAGTTGAGAGATCGGGGTTGGAGCAAAATCTTAGATTGGCGTTTCCATTTACGAGATAGGACCGGAGTGAAGCCATCATCATTGACTTCGACGGGATTAGAAGGGGAGATCGGGGGGAAACCTAGAGGGGGCTCAGGCAGGCGGAGAGGCGGCTCTGGAGGAGGGGAGGTCTGGCGGTTAGAGGGGTTGGAAGGGGACATGTCGGGATCTGGGAACAACAGGACAATGCAGAAAGGAGGGCGGCAGATGAAACCTGGCTGCGAAGGAAACCAGAAAGGCTGGAATCAGCTCTAGGAACCAGTGGCGGCTGCTTTAGGGTTTCACTTCTTTTTTAGTATAATCTATTAGTATAGCTTTTACAAAGTTAACTATATACTTTGAAAATAAGGCAGAAAATACTGAATATAATAGTATGTTTTAAATCTTAGTGATTATAATTTAATAACAAAATTTCTTACATAAATATAAAATAAATATACTTGATTCTATAAAAAAAATATTGAGCCAAAATTCGAATTATAACTATTTTATTATTTTTGAATGAATGAACACTTAGTAAGTTACAACTACTATATTTTTTGGAGCCAAAATTTGAATTTTTATGATCTTTAAATTAAATAATTTTTCAATAATAAAAATATATTCCAGGTAACAATTAGTATATATATAACAACAACAAAAAATTAAGTAAATAAAAAAATTCTGAGTAATTTAAATTAATAAAACATATTCTTTTGTTTAATAAAATTCAATAGACACTTCAACTGCCAAGTTGTGCTTTTAACTTTTAATTTTAAAAAAAAAACGGTCGTGCCTCTTTGTGATTGGTTATATCTTTTCCCTAATGACTTTTATTAAATGTTTCATTTCAGATGACATCCCAATAATCATTTATCACGAATATACTAAATAGAAAAGAATATCTTCATCTGTGATTTTGACTTTTCTGAATGTTGATTTTACTTCTTCCACTCTTATTTCTTACTAACTTTATGGTTTATGGTGAGATACTAACTTTATGGCTTTATGAAATTAATTGAATGAATTTAGAACATGTGAATAAGGCTCTATTTATAGGTTCCTTCTATCAATACACTACGCCATAGATGACCTTCTGCAACATTTTTGCAAGGTGTTGCCAGCTAAAATGTTGCGATAGATATAAAATTTTGGTCCTGTTGCAACGTTGTATTTATGGTGTTACCTTAGCCATAAAAATGTGTTGCTCTAGCTAAAAAAGTGTAACACGATGCAACATTTTTATACAGTGTTGCTATAGATGTATTCAGATTAAAAAATTAATAAAATTAGCAATCCGCGTGAATACGATCCAATGGTCTACATTTAATCCGATTGTTAAACTGGATCACCGCTACAATTTGCCCCAAATTTTCGTTTTCCCGCTTTACTTTTCATACCATTTTCGTTCTCCCCCATTTCCAAATCCCTAATTTCGTTTTCCATTACATTTCTATTCAATCTCTAACGGCACCGAAGCATTTCCCGGCCTGATTCCCGTCTTCCCTTCCCTCACCTTCCCCAATCACTATTCCATCACCACCGGCCTCTACCCCCCTCACCACGGCATCATCAACAATAAGTTCACTGATCCCGATACGTCCAAAACCTTCGACAAAAGCGACCACAACCCCAAATGATGGCTCGGCGAACCCATCTGGGAGACCGTCGCGAACCACGGACTTCCTGCGGCCGTCTACTGTTGGGCAGGTGGCGAAGTCGAAAAATGGCAACTGGACTTGTCCAGATCTGTTTTGCCCTGCGTACAATAAGTCTGTAGCATTTGAGGATAGGGTCTATGCTGTGTTAGGGTATTTGGATGCGGTGAGAAGATAGGCAGTGGCGATGTGTCTGGATGCGGTCAGTGAAGTGATGTAGCGGGCTATGGTTGTTCCAGTTAATGGTATGGTGCAGAGTCGATGCTATCATTGGTTGAATGAAGTAGATCTGAAGCTTGAAATCACCGTTGTATGATGGGTATGAATTGTAATTGAATTGAATTGAATTTATATGAATTGTAATGCTTGAGTAAACGAGTTTGGTTTTTCTTTTGTAGGCTAATGATGGTCCCAATATGATGAAAGGCGAAGTAGTCTGCTTAGAGTTGATGGTCCAAATCTGTAGATATATAGCTTGCAGTGAGAAGCAATGTTGTTTGCTATCAGCCAAGGGTAGTGCTTGGTTTTGTTGCGAATTTGCAGTGTGAAAGTTTGAAGATGTTTGGGTTGTCGGAATGGGTAATCAGCGATTGTGATTAGGTGATTAGACGATTTGGCAACTGAAATAGTTTGTTGGTGAGGCAATTAGAGGATGGAGGCTGGTGGTTTAGAAGTATGTGTGGTGCATCATTTTACGTCGTTTCAAAGAAGGCTCGATCTTCCGAAATCGGATGAATCGGGCGGTGCCCACTTGTCGTTTCGATATCGTCGTTTCAAAGAAGGCTCGATCTTCCGATATCGTCGTTTCGAAGTCGATCCCCGCCGGGACTGCGGTGCCCCGGACCCCCGCCGGCGCTGCGCCCGGACCCACTTTTCGGCTCGCCTTCGGCTCGGAACTCGGCTCGCCTTCGGCTCGGCACTCGGCTCGTCATATATTTGTAGGTGTTGCTGTCAGTATAAATTGAAACTGCATATGTAATGAGTGAACTGAGTGATGTAGTGAGGAATATCTATATATGTGAATATCAGTGTTATATATCATTGAATTGTAAAATAGTGGAGTCAGGAATTTGTACTATTTCAAATGTTGAAATAAAATATTTATTTAAATAAATTACTGTTTAAATATCAAATTCTGTGCAATAGCATTTTATTAAATAAATATTTATTTTTATTAAATAAATATTTATTTTTATTAAATAATCAAATATGCTCTACATTGTGGGCCCCACAAATTCAGAAAGTTAATATCTATAGCAATATTTTTGAATGTTGCTACAGATACCTATGGGTGTTGCCATAGACCCAAATAAGGTTCTATTGCAACAATATTACTTATGTTGCCTTAGATAGTCAAAATGTTGCCTTTGAGGTCTAAGGCAATGGCAAAAATTGCATCACTCTAAAAGTGTTGCCATAGACCTATGGCAACATTTTTCGGGCCTGAGCCAACATTTTTTCTATGTTGCAGAAGGTCATCTATGGCGTAGTGATAAAAACACGCCACATCACATAACACTTGTCATATAAATAAATAGTAACACAGATGCAAAATGACATTTGTCATTACACTTGTCATTTAGGAAAATCACCGTATACATGCATGATGACAAGTGTCTTTTCACATGTAATTCATTAATACACTTATAATTTAAAACAATGAATGTGACAAAATGCATTATGCCACATTATATTACATATAATAGTATTATGAATGAATTTTAGAACTCTACTAGTGTTTAAAAATAAAAGGTTTGGTAGAATATCTTTTTTTTAATTATTAAGTTTTTCATTATTTTTATTCATGGTTTTTAAGTAACCTAAGTATAAACAACTGTAGAAAAATGGGATTAAAAATCAGTTGTTTAATTATCAAAAACTAGTCGCAAAATTGGTGCAAAGTCATGTTAAAAATAGGCCCATAACTTTAGTTAGCATTTCTAAAATGCTTTCTCTGCTTTTGTAAAACTTTTTTCCTATTGCGAATTTTTAGGTAGCATTTCTTTACTTTGAAAAATTGGAAGGCGTCTAAGAGCCATTTTGCAGCACTTGATAAATGCTATAGTTCCTGGTTTATAACGTTTTAAATACATTTTAAAACAGAAACTTTTTAGCATTTGGAAATACTGTCTTTTTTGTTTGAAACTTTAAATTATGTACAAATAATATTTAAATCAATAATTTTCCTCTAATCATTAACTTAGAGTTATTTTGATAACTTATATTAGAATATTTTAAAATTGATTTCATGTTTAAATAAATTTTTAACTATTAATTATAAATTTTTAATGTAAAAATGCTTTTAATACAAATATGTTTATTTTTAGTTTTACAATCTTTTTTATTTTTTAATATTCCATTATGATATATTTTTAAGTAAATTAAATGTGTTTTAACATATTTTAACTATTTTAAATTTTTTATATATAGGTTTTGATTAGTTATTTTGGATTTTTAACACTTAAGTTAAGATGAATTATTTTAAAGAAACTAAATAAAGAGGTTAATAAGTTTATAAAATCATATTTGATCATATACATTGTTTTTTTAAACGACATTTAGATACAACATGTCATTGGGACAACATAACACAAATCACATGTCAATATATGTTCGAATCACGCTACGCAAGTTTCGAACTTGTGACCTCTCGCACCAAAACCGAATCACTTAACCACTGTGACAATGGTGCTTGTCAATCATATACATAGTTACACTTGTCAAACATTGTGGTTAGGCTATGATTAAATATCGTAATTAATATGGTTTCTTATGAATTTATATAATAAATCTAATACACAAATTTCTTTGTAAAATTTGAATGCTTAGGTTTATGCAATAATAATAACAATTATATTAAATCATCTTCCATACTCTCATAAATGAATTTTGATTATACACACACACCATCACCTAGTTTATATTATTTCAAATACATTAGGTATTGATTTTGATGTATTTATCATCTTACTTAGGAGTTTATTCCCAGTATTTTTTTTTATAATCATTATAGTATCCCACATTCATATTTGATAGTAATTAAATAAATAGTTTAAGTTATATTTAGTTTGTCTTATTTAATGAATTTAATATCTATTGTTAATCATCATTCATATATATATATATATATATATATTTAAATCCATATTACTTATCATTCGAATATAGTTTATATTATCATATTTATCATTATATATTTTAATATATGTCATATTATATCACTTATATCTAATATTAATTATCATTTATATTACATATTAATCATCATTCATATCATATATTAATCATCATTTATATGTCGTAATTTCTCATTATATATCACATATTACATCTTTACAATATCATATTCAATGTATCATTTATGATTCATTAGCATAGCATTTAAATCATATTTATTGAATTTAACTCCCAAGTTTATAAGTATTTTATTTAAGGGGGTTAGACTAAGAGTAAGACTTAGTGTTAGTTATAATTTTAGGTGGTTATTTTTGTTGATGACAGAGGGGGATAAATTAATATATAAAATCTAGGCATGGATTAAGAGGGAGTTTCGTAACCCAAGAAGAGTTATATTATATTTTATATACACAGTTTTCATAATAAAAAAAGGGGAGATTGTTAGTACCTTAGGTATTGGTTTTGATGATAACAACTATAGGACATTATATAAAATATAGATACTAATTATAACGACCCCGGAATTTTGGTCGTTTGGTTTTGAACGTTTAATTTAATTTTAAATGTTGAATTTGAAATATTAATTGATTTTGAATATGGAGGTTTTGGTTGAATTAGTAAAATGGGTTAGAATTTCAAATATAGCGATTAACGGATTCAGTAAATAGTAATTTAATATTTGAAATTGGATAAATATGGGAATCTAGAGTTAGATGTAAATAGGAATGATTTCAAAATTTATTTAAATTCTATTGGATTAGAATTTTAATATTGGACTTTTGAATGGAATTAAAATTTGATAAATTCAAAGTTTGAATTTTATATATTAATTTAATAGTGAAATTTAATATATACGGTGATAGTGTAAATAATGAAATTTTGATTTAATATAAATCAGAATGATTTATAATATGGGTATAAATTCTATTTGAATTATAACCGAGTTGGTAAGTTTTTAAAATTTGAATTTCAAGCAATTTTGTCGATTTTGGAAATCGCTCGATTTAATCGACGCGTTAAAATAGCCTTTCGAGGCACGGTCTCGGAATTCGATGAAACTAGTTCCATTGGATCCATAATAGTGTATTATTATTGGATTTCAAATTTTGTAGCGTTTGGAGTTACCGTTTGGTCGTACGGGATAGAAACGCGTTGAAATTAATATCGAAAATTTAATATTTTAATTCGATTCGAAAAGCTATCTTCCACATACGATCGAATTTGTCCTCGAAACATGTTCCATTGTGTTTGAAATAGAAGTAAAACATTATAAATGCCAAGCGGCACGTCTCGATTGGAGTTCGTCCGGAAAATCACGTTAATTGGAATAATAATAAAAAAATATTGTATATACGTGTGTATATACGCTAAAAAACAGGAACCCTAGTTTCTCCTTCACGCAGCCGCCACCTTACGTTTAATGGCCGAAATTATTCAACCCTTCCCCCCTCAAATTCTCCAAATCCATCGATTATTAGAAGAAGCCTTCAACTAGGAAATTGAAGAACACCTTGAAATCTACCTATCCAACGGTCGTGATCGAAATCATACGGTAGATTGCTAGAATTTTCACCGTGAAGTCCTGGCATTCAAGCGGGAAATACGAGGCGATGGGCAGCTCGAGTTCTTCGTGCTCAGAGCCGAAGGTGGAGCTCGCATAGGTCGTTTGAATGGCAGTCACCGATCGTCTGCTAGAGCATCATGGAGGTAGCGACGATCAAGGGAACGAAGGCGGTGATGGGTTTTAACGCGTTCGTGATGTTTGTAATGGACGTGAGGGAGAAGATGAAGAGAACGGCCGTGATTTGCTTGATCCAGGAGGAACGGCCAGATCTGATTAGGTTTAAAAAAAAGTGTAATTTATATATATATAAATTTGTAAATCTTTATAATAGCATAACTATTTCATACGAGGTCGAAATTGGACGAAACAAGTGGGGACAGAATCGTGGCGATGAGCACTATGCTTTGGAATAGATTTGGAGTCGATCGGAGCTAGCTAATATTTTAGGTTAAATCGAACGTGTTCGATTTAATTTAAAATTGGAGCGTTTGGCAAAATTTAAAAAAAACTCAAGGTGAGTTAATCTTACTCAATTTTGGACTACTGCAATTAATTTTAAGTAGTTAAAATTAATTATTGATTGATTGGTTGGATTGATATATTTTTATTAGTTGAATGTGATATTATATATAGTAGTGTATATATATTGGAGTGATTGATATTCCCGCATATATATAGCGGATGAGACCGTATGCGCCCCGCATAATAGCGGATGATCCTATATACCGCGATATTCCGCCTCGAAGCGGAATTCACTACAACAAAAAGGACTTTTTATAGCGTGTAAAAACCGCTATAAAAACTTTCTATAGCGATTTTATAATCGCCATAGATCAACATGTTGTAAAAAGTCTGGTAGATACTATAGCGTGTCATACTTGCAATGGAAAACATATTTTTCTTGCCATCTAAAATAGGCCATATTGGTGCAACTGCTTTTCTATAGCATTATGTAACGTGCTATAGAACATTTTATGACGCATTTTAGTTGCTATAAATATGTCGACATGCTATATTAATATAGCATTTGAACGCACTATGGAATCATCGTGTCAACCTTTTATGACACATTGAAATGCTATAGAATATTCATTACTATCTATTATAGCACCGTCTTATTGCTATGAAAACTATTTACTCTTTGCAAAATATTTTGTATAGCACTAACATGATGCTATAGTATAACAAAGCTGAACAATTTTTCTTTTTATTGCATAGTTAGAACGCTATAAAAAAATTCTATTGCACATTTTTTGCTGCCATAACATTCAAAGCTTACAATTTTCAATTCTACTTATATATTATAACTCAAAAAACCACATTCATGACATTAACATAAGTACACAAATTGAGTCATAAGCCAAATCACAATATATATATATATATATATATACATATATCCATAATATTTCATACATGAAGAATTAAACATAAATATTTGTGATAAAAATTAAACATAAGTACACAAATTGAGTGTAGCATACCAAAACGATACATACTAAAAATATTTTAATGACCGTCGATAAGCATGACCGATTTAAAGGAGAAAGAGTGCGACATCATGTATCAACCTCAAAAGCATCATACAACACCTGTGAAGAAGAAACACAAACATACATGTTAGTCAAACAACAATTTTTTGTTTCATTTATCACAAATATTTATCAAATTAGAGCAACACAAACAGTAAGACTGTTGGCTCATTTATCAGTTATCATTTCACAAAGAAATATACTTATCATTTATCATTTCAAACACAATTTTTTGTTTTGATAGGTATTTACTGGAAAACAAATTTCATTATTATTACTTTTAGCTATTTACTGGAAAACTTTACATTTTACAAATGTATCAAATTAGAGCAACAAAAATAAATAGAAAAATTTCAACCTAGGAATGTTAATATTGAAATAAAAAATAGCTAGGCCCAAAGAAAGAACAAGTTGTTACACTACGAAACTGGTGTTTTGAAATAGAAACCAACTTCATATTTAATTTTTAATTTAAGTTTGTTAATTTTTTTCTTCATCTTATACTCTCCGCATGGAGCAATGTACTATTCAACTATTTGCCAACATAAAATACAAGAACCTCAGCACCATGCAGTGGGAAAAAGAACTTAACTGAACCGAATTTCTAAAAAAATAGCAAACTCAATTTTGAATACCTTTCACCAAATTTGCAATTTGTAGCTTGTTTACAAGGTCCACATGATTAATCAACTTCCCTTTTGGCCTGCACTCTCCCCACGTCCGAACTACAGAATTATTTGCCTGCGACAAGTTTGTACATCACAACATAACTTTCATATATTGTGTGCAAAAAAATATATATACATAAGATTACACAAAATATTATCACTCTACTCTATTAGCCAGTTTTTTGCTTATATATCATGCTTTACAATATTACATACATAATTAGGAATTACCTACCTCGATTATCTTAAATTCTAAACTATCTACAGTTACTAAACATATTCTTTGAAAGAGAGTGTAGTTTTGTATCATACAAATTATCTTTACCAAATTAAGATAACATCTCCATTATTCTTCAATTCAAATCGAACTCGATAAATTATGTTTGGTCACCTCTACTACTTCAGTTTGCAATAAAGATGAAAAACTCTCAACCTACTAATCTCTATTAGCCTAAGAAATTTTTAAGATGCCTTAAGTTATCCCCAATGATTCATTGACTAAGCAGATTAGAGTGGAAGTTCAACCCCAAATTTTTGTAGAACAAAATCCCAAGAGAAGCGGGTGTGTAAAAGACTCATTGGAAAAATGTTGATGCAAACCGCTGTAGGTAATCCATTCTTTTGTCTGAGACTGACAATCAAATGAAAGGATAACTAATAGTGTTGAAATGTGGAACCCTATAAATATGATCCCATGCAATGCATGGTTAGAGGAT
The DNA here is from genome assembly GCA_030737815.1 of Allium fistulosum. Lineage (NCBI taxonomy): Eukaryota > Viridiplantae > Streptophyta > Magnoliopsida > Asparagales > Amaryllidaceae > Allium > Allium fistulosum. Next base: position 280,217,569 of record CM060904.1, on the reverse strand, counting down.
ATCAATGCTGGAAACTAGTAATTCACCGCAACTGAATATTTTATTTCAATGGATCAGACCTTGAATCTGCAACTAATGGAAGCTAAAAGGTTATGTTACCTTGATTTCTAGCACGGGTGTAAGAATTTATGTAAACAATAATCTAAAACTATAGCTATCAAGAAAATATGGTTAAACTATAGTCTTAAAAGGCACCCTGTAACTGTAGGTATATTTTGCTTTATAACAGTTTAGCAACTTAAGCTACAATTTCAATATATGCCAAATTTATGTAAGAAAATCGTTTTGTTTTTTAATTTGAGTGGATCTACTAGTAAAACTAGCTAATAGGACAAAAACAAAACACAAAAATGCATCTTGACATGATATAAAGTAAAATTCAACAAATTCTAAAACTTCATCATGTCATTGACATGAAATTATTCAGGATATATTGATACAATAATCATACATCATGCAAAAGAAGGGGAAAAAAACTTTCATGATATGATTCTCTTGCTCTTCAATAAATAATATCATAACTGCAAATTTAATCACCACATTTGCAAGTTTATCACTATAATGGTCTTTTATGAAGTTTAATTTGCAAAGACAAGTTACCCTCTATGTGTCTATACATATGCATAAGCCTGAAAGCTATTGTGTATATATTCACATAACAATGTTTGCTAATCCAAGAACTTGGGTGTAATAACAAAATTTGCTTTGTGTTCTTCTGCATTCCCTTAAACCCACAAAGTATAATTGAGGTAAATTCTTACCTCTACTTCTCAAGTAGATTCGATACAAAACCCAAAAACTCAAGCCTAGATTCATTTGTAGAGGTCTTGCTTACTAGAATCCTATAACTACCCAAATAGGAAGTCCAAAAAATTTCGTCAATTGGGAAGAGAAAGGACAATAAAAGTGATGTGAAATTCAACTAGTGGGTTCACTGGACTTGATATACTTGCAGTCTGCTTAAACCAGCATGACACCTCAATAATCCTTGGTCGGTAGCATCACCTTGCAAACAAATCATTTAAGTGTCCAGCCAAGCAGGAATGATAACAGGACCATCTGCTAGGCCTACCTCACTTCTACGCACTCTTTTGCACTCCCTGTCCATCGTTTGCCATCATATGCCGAGTAGTCCAGCTCATTCCTATAACCCTCTATGTGTCTATACATAAAGTTTTCCAGTAAATAGCTAAAAGTAATAAATGTATATGTAACAACTCAAACAGCAAAAGGAGGCAGCGGGAAAACAAATTCCATGGGAAATAATTAAACCGCTATTAGTCAAAATAAAATGTAATGAAAATGAAACTAACCAATTATTTAGGTGTTGCATGCTACTTCAAGTGTTATTGCTTCAGACAAAGTTGCAAGTTCAGTAGTTATAAACCTGGTAAAAATAATTTTGATTGATAGAATTAAAAAAAAGCATTACGACGCCGATGGGTTCAAAATTGGAACCAATTTACATGTAATCGGTAAAACAGTAGAAGAAAGGAGAAAACAAGTGAATTCCATTAAGATCGCGTATGATAATAAGGAAGAATAAAGCACTAACCATATCTTCTAGTTCATTAGGTTCATTACGAAGACCTCAAGTAAGACCTTTGGTTGTAGCTAACAAACAACTGTTGCTTCTACAATCTTTCTTTAAAATGCTTATATAGTAGCTTCTGCTTCTCTTTCAACACATCAGCATCGTGAAGTGTCCTGAAATTTGAGCAACCTCCTTAAAAGCATGCAGTCAGTACGATGGCAAGTACAGCTGCCTTTTAGATCTCACTATCTATACTATACTATTAAAGATGTCATTAAAACCACCTCTCGTGCTTTTGCATAATGATGATACCCGAAACTACACAAACTGAAGCAATGAAAAGCCATGAAGGGCAACAATAATAGGGCTGATACTAAAACATATACTTGACGGAGTAAATACCTAAGATATATACCCAAAAAAAGCTCACTATGGCAACTTGGATATAAAAATGGTTATTAAAAGTGAAGAAACGATTGACAGGTGATATGTAGAGTAATATATGTATATTTAATCTACAGTTATTGTGACCTGCCATCTCGTATAAAGACTATATATTATAGAAATTTCCATTTGTAACCGCAGTCTGAACTTTGTTGTTATTGTGAATAATATTTTTACATAATCTAGGAAACAATGTTAATCCAGACAACTATTCTAGGATTATGTAATCATGCAAGCTAGCAATGGTCCAATCAAATTTTGTTCGACTTGTTCTAGACAGTAGTAGCCTTCTTGTATCATAAAAAATATGGTTAACGAATGAAAGAATTGAGTTCATATCTTGCGCTGGTGTGAAAGGTGTTAATGCCATAGATTTTAAATCAAAAAATGAAGACTAATTACTTTGTTTGTATGAAGTTAAGTATGAAAAATAATATATATATATATATACACACACACACACAACAACATACATATGTCGCATGCACTACAAATGTTTTTCTACCTGCTATAAGTTAGTAGAATCAAAATGTCAAGTATATGAGTATATAAACATAGCATACTAATAAAAATCCAAATCCTACGGTCTCCATGTTGAAAAAACAGTCATGATATCAGAATATGTGCATAGCTGAAGTTTTACCTTTTGTATTCTAAGCTGCCATTATGACATGATCTTGATAGGATGAGTTGCAAATTATGCTCAAATTGCTGCCATATTGGGGAACCTTTTAAGGTGCTAATCTTGTAAAAACTTCATGCAAAAAGTTAAATATAATTCAATATTCACAACTCTAATCACAAATATTCATAACTATAATATGGTATGCACACAGTTAAAAACTAATACTGAATAACACTACCCTTTGTTGTGGCCCCCACATTAAGAGATACCAAGTAAGGCTACTCTAAGAAAGCCATTAATTTCATGTTTTCTGTTGATTATATTCCTTGAACTTGTAAAAGTATACATGGGTAAGAAACATGATATACAGCTGGTCAACCAATTTATATATAACTCACCAATGCTATTCGGATCCTAATTCTAAATCAGAATAATAGCATAACTCGAAACTACTATCAAAAGCATTAAATTCATGAGAAGTGAAAATATCAAATTCAAAAACTCAATAAATAGTTCAAATGTTAAAAATGACTGAATTATACGATATAAATATAAGATATCACGAGGGAGGAAACTAGTGTTAGTTTACAGGTGCACCAACATCATCTAATTTAGCTGGTATCTAAAGCTTTCATATCTACACAAGAAGAATATCATAATATTAGCTTTTTAGTAAAATTTTAATATACCCAAAGTGCTAAAATACAAAAACTGGTAATTTCACAGATGAAAGATACTTTACACCATCGAAACTCTATCTGCCAAATGGTAATATATGTGATATAAAGTGAACTATGAGCGATCATCAATGTGCACATAATCCTTATTCACATCTTTATTCTCAGGCTTCAAATTTGAATATGTATTTAAAACCTAGAAAAGAAGAGTATTTACAAATCAAATGAGCCAGTGTATATATTAAGATAATGAATGTAGATACTATAGCTGCAGTGATACCTCATATATGTACCAAGGTGCAAATTCATCAGTTGCAACATACTGTAGTTGTTCCTTCGACAACGGATTGGCTTCTCGGTTTCATGCTCTAATATTTTGGAGCTTCGCCAACTGCAACACATAAATGAATAAATAAATGCTATACATATCAATTGAATACATAAATGCATCCATCCTAGTAGAATTCCAATTTAAACACAATAAATGAATAAACAAATAACTATTTGATGAAGGGAAATAGTTACATGATACCTTTGTAAGCATAGAATCTTTAGTTGAATCCTAGTTTGAATCCAAGTTTTCTCAGCTTAATTTCGCTACTCTATCCATTCTACTATGTCCATGTTCATGTTCACCCTCTCTTATTGTCATTTGTCTTGGCTGTTAATGGGACACGTGTTCCATGCTTATATTTATCTAATGATCTATCTTCTGCTGCGCCTCATCGCTCTACAATGAATGTTGTTCTTTGCTGCTTCTCCACTGCTCTGCAATGCATGTATGTGGATATGAATATATATATATATATATATATATATATATATATATATGTTTTCCCACTTAAGTTTAAGTTTGGGGGAAATAAAATAGCATGACAACTCGACTTATTAACACACTAGCTCAAAGATGGCAAGATGTGTTTCAACACTGTTACCTGCTGTAATTATTGAAGAATTTTGTTGTAGTGATGCATAAAACCATAATATATACCCACTTAAGTATATACAAGAACTTGTTCATGTGCATGTACCTATGCCAACAGTACTGTAATCTATTTAAATAAAAAAGGTCTAAGGTAGAACATTATTATTGTCAGCTTTTTTCGATTTCAGGCCCCTAAATAATTGTTTAAAATGAAATAAGATCGCTATACGTTTACCCATCTGTCACAACATCTAGAAGGTACGTTAACATAGCAAGAAACCATGCAACACTTGATTTCAAAGAAATATGCACCACTCTAGTCTGAATATGTTTTTCTCATAATACAAGCAACTCCCAAACCAACATTTAATTTTACACATGTTCTTTCATGTACCATCAGTTTCTCCAAACAAGGTTGTCAAAACCATGTAGTTGGATTAAACAAGTCATAGCTAAAAACAACATTCGAATAACCTCCTTTGACATTCTTTTCTTTTTTCTTTTTTCTTTTTTCTTTTTTCCTTTTTCTTTTGTTTCTACAATAAAAATTTTAAAAATAAAAACTTAAAATTTCTTACCCATTATCTTTTACATCACTTATAAATAATACTCTCTTCACCAAAAAATTCCAAAACCATTCAAAAAAACTTTATTCGCAAGTGTGTGCTGGAACTACTCAACGCATAATTAAAAAATAGAAATCGAGAAATATACCTAAAGTTAGGTTTGCGAAGTTGAAATCGCGCTTCAGCTTCATTGAGGAATCGAGCTTCGTTGAGGAATCATGCTTAAGCTGCCTTGAAAAATCATGCTTTAGCTTCGTGGAGGAACCTTCGTTGAGGAATCGCACAGCGAGCTTTGAGGAATCGAGTGGGTTGCGGAATCGAGCTTTCAGAGTGAGGAAGGAGTTGCGATTGAAGATATATGCGTTAGCGAAGAAGGGATTCATGATTGAAGAGGGATTCCTGAGTGGGAAGGAGATTCGTAAGTGAAGAGCTCTTGTTATTTCGGATTTTGGAAATGAAGTGAAAAGAAGGAATGAATGTTTGGCGGCACAAGAATAAGAAGGAGGGAAACGTAGTATCACACCGCCAAATTTTCTTTTTGTTTAATGATAGCGTAAAAACAAGCTATTTTTAACCTAAATGACAACTAAACTACCAAACCATAGCAAGCTAAGTTTTCATGCAATCCTTGCTTGCTATTAATAGAACATTTTTTTGTAGTGATTGGTATTTTTATGTTGTATTAACATCTGTGGATGTAGGAAAATAGGTTGGAGGGATCCAACTGGATTCCTTAAAATGTTGAATTTTAATTTCATATATAGTGGTATATGTTTTCTTGGAGTAATATGTGATAGATTATGGTGTGATTTGAATTGATTGGATGCTATGGCAGTTTAAGCCTAGGTTTTGGTATTTTTTAAATACCAGTAATATATGGTTTGATTGAAAAAGAATTTTAAAGGGATTTTTAAAGTAAAATATTTATATAGAAGTTTGGGTTAATTGATCTGATAAAATAATGGTTTTGAAATTTGTACTTAACTAATTCGGGATATTGTAAATAGAGATTTTGGAATAAAGTATATAAAAGAATTTTAAATAATAAATTCTTAAGTGGTACTTGTCTAAATATGAAAGGTTTTAAAATTGAGATTTTTAATAGATTGGAGGATAGAAGTGAATTTGGAAACAAGTATAAAATTAGTTATATTGAAGCTCAAGTAAGATTTCCAAATTTACGAAATGAAATTAGAATCGAGAAATTGAGCTTGTTTCAAAAATAAGGATTTTTAATTATTAACTACGTAATTTAAAGGATTTAAGAATATTTCAAAAAATTAGTTATCTAATTGTTTTAATGGTTTAGAGTTTATTTAATTATTAATTAAGTTAGTTATAATGAGTTGATATGAAGTTAATTGTTATTTAAGAATTAATTAGTATTATTATTTAAAATGATAAATTATTCGATATTAAAAATCTTATATTATAACTTTTATTAAAGAGTATTTGCCTAAAGTAACTTGGAAAAAATTAGTATATTATTTTTATAAGTATTATTTTGAAATTTTTAAAAAATAAAGTTTTCGAGAAGAAATGGTATACTAGCATGGCGAAATCGGAGGCAGTGAGTGCCTGTAGTTAAGTTTTGGATTTCACCGGGATAGAGACGTAACCATTGAGCTGTGAATCCATGGTTTGATACCGCAGTGGTACTTTCCTTATTATTTTAAAGAGTTTCAATATTTTGAAAAGAATAGATTGTGAATATACTAAATTCGGTAAGAAAGTATATATTTTGGATAAAGAGATTTAAGTGATTGAAATTTAAATTAAAAAGAGATTTAGTGTTTTTCAGTGGAAAATGGAATCTTTGATTGTATGGTTGTTTATTTGATATTTAAAGAACCGACTATCAACTGGACCCAAAATATAACTTTGGGAATATCGAGGAGAAATATGAGAATTATATGGTACAATTACCGTTCGACGTGCTATACTGTATGTGTAAACTCGTTTCGCTCTTCAAAGGCGTTTATAAGGAAATCCATCCACAAAAGGTTAGGAGGCGATCTCCGATCTTATTTTCATCTGTTTATTTCCTAAAGAACCGGGGTTGAGTTTACCGGAAAATATCGAACGTTGTTTCGAAGAGACCGGGATCAGATAGGTTATCCGAAAACCACTTCGATCCAACGAGTACATTTTCGAAAGGAAAACAAGATCATGGAGTCGAAGATGGAGTAGTGAAGTGCAAGGGCTAATCGCTACTAATCCTGAGGATTATTCCAAAATGGATGTAGTAGGAATAGTGCCTTCGGTTCCGTTCGAACCCAGAACGGACTTGTATGGATGAATGTTATCAGTACATTGTCATTGGAGAACATTGAGCATTCTAAGTGAAAATTCCTTAAAAGGTAATCGTAGCCTCTAGCCTCATCAACCGGGAATGACTGAAAATCAGGGGAGATGCAGCAAGGCTAAGTGGGTCGCACCCAATTAGGGTATGTTTATCACCTTTCTCGATACCCTAAGATATTATTTATCACTACGATATATGGAAGGAGCTCGAGAGAGGGTGGGAACACCCGGGGTGATAGCATATTCGGTCTATCTAGGTTAAGGATAGTTCGGTATTGTGTTGCAGTAGATCCCGGCGTGGTCCTCGGTACGCTGTTTCTAGACGTGTACTATGACAGGTGGTACCCCACTACCTAGTCATTCATATGGAATCCATTCTCCAATACGTATCTTTACGGTTTTGATTGTAGAGCCTAGTATGCTGGAATTTAATTAATGTAACAATTTCAGCTATTTGAATAAGTATTTGTACTTAGACACTATTATAATATCAAAGGATTTAATATGAAATGTTTTGGTTATCGTAAGGTAAAAACCCATTGTGTTTATGTGTGGCGTGGTCTTACGAGATACCTTTGATTTTCAAAGGATTTTGAAAACTTTAATAATTCAAATTGAGTGCGTTTTCTCACGCTGGTTTTCCAGACTGACTCGGGTGTTATTTTATCATAATGCTCAGGTCAGACCGAGTATTACAGGTTCAGGTTAGGATGCTATGGAGCTCAGGAGATGAGCTGGAGATCGAGACGTATTATCGTACTTGTTTATTCCGCTGCAGTGTTTTGTTGAAATTACCAACAATTGTGAGGGCAGGTTGTTATAACTGTCCAGGCTGGTAATTATTGATTTATGTACTCTTATGTGAGATATGTATATTAAACTTTTGATTTGTGTAAAGAACTATTTATATTATATGTTATTCAGTCCGCTGTGAGATTCTGTTTTATTTAGTTTCTTCTTTCTTCTACCACTTTCTTTCCTCTCAACAATCTGTCTTTCCGGCACTGGATCGTTCGACATGTTATACAATGAGCGTATTTATGTCGATTTTCGAGGGTCGAAAGGGCGAGTTATCACACTAATGTTTTATCAAGTTATATATAATGCATGATATTAGACAGATATTGATTTAAAAGACTGTACAGTATCAAGAGTAGATTCAAGATGCTGATATAAAGTTTCAAGAGTTGGAGAATGAAGACTCATGAGTATTGAAGAGTTCAAGATTTCAAGTTATTCTAGATAAGTTATAGAGTCATAGAATTTTTGTTAAAACCCTGATAGCACTTTCTTGATCTCTCTTTCTATTTCAAATAAGTTTTAAATATTTTTCAAATATCCTGGTTTTCAAAATAATCTTTTTAAACATCTATTCAAAATATTTATCAAAATAATATCTTAACCTTTTATATTTACAAAGATATTATATTAAGTTTTTAAGTATTTTTTTAATCTATTATATTTTTTGGTACTTTAGTTTATATCTTCCTTATGTTTATTTTTATATTTATATTTTGATTTTAGATATTTATTTATAATTTATAACTATATTGATTTTATAGTATTTACATTATATTGAATACTCTTATTAAATCTTTCAAAATTATTTTACAAAGTTTTATTAAGTTTTAATATGATTAAAATATGTATAAACTATGTTTAAATATTTGTACAAAGTTTCAAAATATTTTACAAAACTTAATATTTTCAAAACAATTTTATTAAGTGAATTTTCAAAATACAAAGGGATATGTCGATAAATCCTCTCCAAGCATGTCGACATATAGGCTGAAAATTTCAAATTTTAAATATGAATGGAAGTATCCTTTCGTCATATCTCTTCGCTAATTGACATGACTGTTATTTCCCTATATATACCAGACTTTCAAACGAATTTACAACAACAACTTTCTTTTTCTTCTCTCCTCTTTTCACTCTCTTGATTTCTAATCAATTTCTATCAAAACTATACCGAAATTGTACCAAAATCAAATTCAATCATTACTAGTTTGATTCTCTTTCCTATAGTCTCTGATTTCTTTCATCTCTCTCAAGATCAAAGTGCTATTCAAGAGTTATATGATCAACTGTAATCAAGATCGAAGATTTGACTTTGTAAACTCTATCAAATCATACTCCCCTGAAATCCAAGTAGGTGTTATTGTAGCCTGTTTAAATCAATTGGTTGTGTTTACTAGCCCATAAATCTAGTGGGTGAACTTGTAGCCCGGAAATCAAGTGACTCTACCCAGATGTCGGGATTATAACCAGAGGTTGGGATTATCGAGGGTGTGTCTCCTAGCCTTGAAATCGAGATTGTATTTGCATTTACTAGTTGAAAAGAAATCCGTACAAGGAAATGTGCGGGATTGGATGTGGGGTAACTTCGAATCGGTATAAAATCCTAGTGTGTTCTTTCCTTTTTTACTTTTATTACATTTACTTTTATCTGTACTTTGATTCTGTGATGGTTTCTGTGATTGTTAATTCCATCGTTCCAAGTAAAATCTTAAAGAATTTGAATAATATTCATATAATCCATTAAACACTATTCAAGCCCCCCTCTAGTGTTAATTTCGCCTTAAGATCCATATTCCGCTGACTCACATATCTACCTTGATAAGTCATTCTCTGCTCAAGCCTCTAAAGGAGTCCAGCTTCGGTCACTCTTGCATCATCTAATGGTCCCACTCGCATTGTCTAATGGTCCTCGAACAATCGATTGCAATACCTTATTGTGTTTCGGCTCTCCAAATGCATCTCCATATACACATGCTTCATTGTATGTCATAGCGTCATATAATGAAGCTTCTAATGAGCCAGCGTCCCTATTAAACATTCTTTTCATCACCTTTCGAATGAGAACATACATGATCTTGGCAACACTTACTTGTAACAAAAGGAATTATCAATGTTACGTACAACTAATTCCACATATATACCATGTTATACGCCATATTTCTTGTGATGTGGGACTTACTCGTTTAATCCATGCACTCTCAAATCCAAGCCACACCTAACAACTGGCGCCCTAACTCGTGCACTTCATATGCCCATCTAACTCACGCACTCCCCGCACAACTAGGCTCACCCAACATGCAGCTAGTTCGACTATGATGCGTACGCTACCCAAACAAAGCACATATGGCAATCAATGGGCGACGATCATAAACAGCCATCTGGCATGCGGAATGTCTATCAATAGTCGAGCGACTTGGCTTGCTCGTCTCTGGCATCAACCGCTTGCAAATTATAAAACTCCTCAACATTTTTCTTATGAGCTATATATTTTTTAATTATGCTAATCAGTTGAAATATATTAATGCATGTTATAAATGGGCAAAATAGATGAGCAAATTAAAGTTTTTATTGAAGATTGGCTTGCTTATTGAAAGGCATGCATGTTCTTTATCAACGACTTAACTTTATGTGACTAACTTCATTGTATTGATAGTAAGTTACTTATTCTTTTTAAGTGTAGCATATAGAAACATATATTGTTTTATATCTAAGTATTCCTACATGTATTCACTTTTGAAAAACGTAGCAAAAAATTGTTTCATCAATGCCTGTAGATGGGTAGTTGTTAAAGAATAAACTCAAATTAATAATAAGGTGAAGAGTCGTGTCTATTGAGTGAAGAGTCGTGTCCATTGGAGTGAAGAGGTGTCTATCTAAAGGGTCGTGTCTATTTGTATGGTTATGTAAACCACTATAAATATGTGGTCATTTTGTGTTGTTTGCAAGCAAGAAAATTTATATGAAATATTTTATGAAATATAATTAGTTTCTTCTCTCCTCCTCGTTTCTAACAAATTGGTATCAGAGCTATGGAAAATTTCGGGAGTTTATCGTTGAGGCAAATACCGATTCCACGACTAACCAAGTTGAATTATGACAATTGGAGCATTCAGATGCGTGCGTTGCTAGGTGCACAAGATGCATGGGAAGTAGTCGAAAATGGCTCCAAAGAAACAGAAAATACTACGAACTTGACTGCGATGCAGTTAAAGACAATGAAAGAAATGCGTATGAAAGACAAGGCCGCTCTCTACCTCTTCTTCCATGCAGTGGATGAGTCAAGATTTGAGAAAATTACCAATGCAGCAAATTCGAAGGAAGCATGGGACATTTTACAAAAGGTCTATAAGGGAGTCGACCAAGTTAAACAAGTGGGGCTACAAACTCTTCGAGGCGAATTGGAAGCGATGAAAATGAAAGAATCAGAAAGAATATTCGACTACATCACACGTGTCCAAACAGTGGTTAATCAACTCAAACGCAATGGAAAAAACATAACTGATGCAAGGGTTGTGGAGAAGATTTTGCGATCATTGAACGATGATTTCGAGAACATCATATGTGCAATTGAGGAGTCGAAGAATTTGGCAGAGATGACCGTCGATGATCTTGCAGGTTCTCTTGAAGCACATGAACAACGGAGGATGAAAAAGAAACAAGAGCTACTCGAAGAGGCTTTACAAGCTAAAGCAATTATTAAGGAAGACAAGGCGATATATGCACAACAAAATCGAGGAAGGGGACGCGGTCGTGGAGGTTGTGATTTTGGCCGTAGTGGAGGCCGTGGATTTGGAAACAATCCTGAAGAAAAAGGCCAGTCGAGACAACAAAATTGGCATGGTCGAGGACTTGGTCGTGGAAGAGATGGCCGGTGAAATCGTCCAAATGTTGAGTGCTACAACTGCGGAAAATATGGGCATTATGCAAAAGACTGCTATTCCAAGAAAATGGTGGAAGAAAACGCGAATCTGGTTGCGGAAGAAGAAACAAGAGACGATGGTGTTCTCTTGATGGCCTATAAGGACAATGCTTCTGACAACGATATAATGTGGTATCTCAACACCAGTGCTAGTAATCATATGTGCGGACAAAAACACCTTTTCGTCGAGATGCAAAAGGTAAAGGATGGACATGTGTCATTTGGAGATGCGTCAAAAGTTCAAGTCAAAGGCCAAGGCAAAATATGTTTTTCTCAAAAGGATGGTAAAGAAGGGTCGATTGAAGATGTCTATTACGTGCTTGAACTGAAGAGCAACATCCTTAGCATGGGGCAACTATTGAAGAATGGGTATTCAGTTTTCATGAAAGATCGGATGTTAAATTTGAAGGACAAAAATGGCTATTTACTTGCAAATGTAGAGATGGCCAATAATCAAATGTTCAAACTCAATCTAGGAAAAGTGCGAGAAAGGTGTTCGCAAGTCAACGTGGAGGATAAAGCCTCACCATGGCACTTACGGTTCAGACACTTACATTATGACGGTTTGAAAGAGTTAGCAAAGAAGGATATGGTTTACGGTTTACCAGACATGGATTACACAGAAATTTTGCGAGGAATGTATGCTCGGCAAGCAAACAAGAAATTCTTTTCAAAAGAAGGCTGATTATCGCACAAGGAGGTCTCTAGAGTTGATACACACCGACATATGTGGCCCGATCACACCTAAGTCATTCAGCAAGAAGAGGTAATTTATCACTTTAATTGACAATTACACAAGAAAGACTTGGGTTTATTTTTTGAAAGAAAAATCTGAGGCACTTGGAATGTTCAAGAAATTCAAAGTATTAGTAGAGAAGACGACCGGTCTTTATATCAAGGCCTTACGATCAGATAGAGGTGGAGAGTACATATCAACAGCATTCACAAGCTATTGCGAGGAATAAGGAATCAAAAGATTTTTAACTGCACCATACTCACCTCAATAAAACGGTGTGGCTGAAAGAAAAAACCGAACTATTCTTGACATGGTTCGATCAATGTTGAGAAGCAAAGGCATGCCAAAAGAATTCTGGGCAGAAGTAGTACAATGTGCAGTGTATGTGCAAAATCGGTGTCCACATGCGATATTGGCAGATCAAACACCACAGGAAGCTTGGAGCGGACAAAAATCAATTGTATCACACTTAAAAGTATTCGGTAGTTTGGCATATGCACGTATACCAGATCAAAGAAGAACCAAATTAGATGATAAGAGCAAGAAGTACGTATTCATTGGATATGATGAAAAGACAAAAGCTTTCAAGTTATACCCAATTGAAAAAAAGGTGGTTGTGAACCGAGATGTGCAGGTGAATGAAGAAAGCACGTGGGATTGGAACAACCATATGGAAGTGACGCGGAAAGAAGAAAAAGGAGAATCATTAACTACTACATCGATATGCACACCAATAACACCTCAAATATCTGATGATGAAGAAGAGCCAAGGCAACCAAAGATGCGAAGTTTGCAAGACCTATACGAGTCAACAGATGAAGTACACTTGATATGTCTCTTGGCAGATGCTGAGAATATTACTTTTGAAGAGGCAGTGAGAGATAAGAAATGGAAAGATGCGATGGATGAAGAGATGAAGGCTATCGGTAGCAATGAAACTTGGGACTTGGTGGATTTTCCAGAAGGATATCAACCCATAGGAGTAAAATGGGTATATAAGAAAAGGATAAATGCCCACGGTGAGATAGAAAGGTATAAGGCACGCCTAGTTGCGAAGGGCTACAAACAAAAGGCAGGGATCGACTATGACGAAGTCTTTGCCCCGGTGGTGAGAATGGAAACAATCAGGCTTCTCATATCACAAGCAGCACAATTCAAGTGGTCGATCCATCAGATGGATGTAAAATCAACATTTTTAAATGGTGTGCTTAAAGAGGAAGTATATGTGGAGCTACCACCAGGGTACATGAAAGCTGGGGAGGAGAGTAAAGTATTGAAGTTAAGGAAGGCGCTATATGGGCTAAAGCAAGCGCCTCGTGCATGGAACACCCGAATTGACACCTATTTCAAGGACAACAGGTTCTTACAATGTCCCTACGAGCATGCACTATATGTGAAGAAAGAAAAATGCAACTTGATATTTGTTGCTCTTTATATTGATGATCTAATATCCATGGGGAATAATGTGGAGATGATAAAAGATTTTAAAGAGGCCATGACTCGAGAGTTTGAAATGACAGATTTAGGGTTTATGAAATACTTTCTTGGTCTTGAAGTTAGACAAGGAAGAAATTGAATATTTGTGTCACAAGAGGCTTATGCAAAAGACATTTTGAAGAAGAACAAGATGAAAGAGTGCAATCCAGTAGCAACGCCGATGGAACTTGGTATGAAACTCTCTAAATTTGATGAAGGAGATTGGGTGGATGCAAACAAATCCCGAAGTTTGATTGGAAATCTACGGTATCTCACATGCATAAGGACAGACATTGCGTATAGTGTCGGCATAGTAAGTCGGTTCATGGAGGAGCCAAAATATTCACATCTGAAGGCTGTTAAGAGGATTCTTCGATATATACGAGGAATAGAGTCACTTGGGTTACTCTACTCTAAGACAAATGAATACAAGCTAGTTGGTTACTCTGATAGCGATTGGTGTGGAGATGTAGATGATCGAAAAAGCACATCGGGATATGTCTTCTATATTGGAGATACTACTTTCATGTGGCTCTCAAAGAAACAACCAATAGTGACATTGTCAACGTGTGAGGCAGAGTATGTGGCAGCATCTTTGTGTGTATGCCATGCAGTATGGTTGAGAAATTTGTTATATGAGTTAAAACTCTAGCAGCACGAAGCAACTGAAATACGAATCGATAATAAATCAACAATTGAGTTGGCAAATAATCCAGTGCACCATGAAAGGAGAAAGCATATAGATGTTCGCTTTCATTTTATTTGGGAACATGTGAAGGAAGGCAATGTGCGAATGAGTCATGTTGCAAGTCGTGATCAAGTGGCGGATATATTTACAAAGCCGCTACCAAAAGTGCAGCTCGAAAATTGTAAGATGATGACTGGAATGAAGAATGGAAAATGTTTGAGTTTAAGGGAGGAATTTGTTAAAGAATAAACTCAAATTAATAATAAGGTGAAGAGTCGTGTCTATTGAGTGAAGAGTCGTGTCCATTGGAGTGAAGAGGTGTCTATCTAAAGGGCCGTGTCTATTTGTAAGGATATGTAAACCACTATAAATATGTGGTCATTTTGTGTTGTTTGCAAGCAAGAAAATTTATATGAAATATTTTATGAAATATAATTAGTTTCTTCTCTCCTCCTTGTTTCTAATAGTAGTTTGATGTAGGCTGTATGTAATAATGAAAGTGTGATGTAACTAATGTTATAATTAGTCGAGTAAAGCAACCAAAGGAGTTATCAGGCAAGCTTTCCTCACTTTGCTATTTTGAGTTAGTGTCCTTCAATCAAATTTATCTAATTTTCCATAGTTTGGTTGTTGTTATGTTGGCTTTTGGTTAATGAATTTGAAGTTACCCTACAAAGCTTTATTGCTACTGTAAATGCTTCACTTGAATTATATGATCATGTTATTTATATATGAATTTACTCCTACCTCTTATGGTGTATACTTTAACCATACGTTGGGCATTCCATAGTAACAAAAGATATATGAATCATGTGTAAAAGGACTTGTTAGTGTTTATTTTACCTAAAACTATGATATATGTTATTCTGTAACTTACCAACAACTTGAGAAAAAAGAAAAATTAACAAATAAAGAGAAATCAATGAAATTCATATACATTGATGTTGATGACCTTTAAGGTTTAAATTTATCTTTGTAATCATACAACTCTTGGTGTTGTTTATGTTTACTATGGGTAGTTGTATGATTTCTAATTATCTGTTTTGCAACTAGATATTTTATTTGTTTAATAGTCTGTATTTGATTGTCCTGCTCATGTAAATGTATTTGTGCGTGAAGAGTATGTATATTCAACCACGAGTAGGTACTATATTGACGAACTATTGATTATTTGTACATCAATCCTTTTGCATATACTTTTGATAAACAAATCACTAAATAGTTTGAAATTCAAATTTAAGAAACTAAAGCTCCATTTGGTTTGTAGTTTCGGATTTCCATAAAAAAAATTATAAGATGCATGTAATTTTGAAAGACAAACAAATTTAATTTGTTTTCCGTATTTTGTGAAATAACAAAAGTACAGAAAACAATCTATTTCCGTCATCGTCCTTCCATTCCCTTTGTCATCCCTCCCCATCGTAATGACTTTGAATTTTAAATTCTCTCTTCCGTCCTTATTATAAAATATGAGAAGAGCGAATGAGAATATCTGCTATATTTGATGTGATGACAGAGAGGATGAATTATTTTCCATGTTTTTTATTATTTCATGTTACATGAAAAACATCATAAATTTGTTGTTTATTTTGTATGCTAATTTCATTTCCCAAATTAGTTGTCCATAAAAAATACAGCATTTGACGTTTTTTTATTTGGATTTATAGTGCAATATCTGATGTTTTATTTTGTATGCTAATTTCATTATAAATTTGTTTTTTATTTTTTTGGAAATTTGAAAAAATTGTTGGGACGGGATTCCAACTAGAGACCACTCAAATCAAAACTCAAAAGCACAGTGGAAGAGGAGATCATGGTAAGAAGTGTAAAACAACCAATCAATATCTCAATTCCAATTAATCCAATCAAAACGCAATCACAATCTCCAAACAAGCAATATAGAAATCAAAGCAATAATGAAAAATAAATCACACAGCGATTTATAGTAGTTCCACTAACATTGTGTTAGAGTACGTCCACTTTAAGAGAGTGCTTTTATTAATATCGATGTGAAGAGTACAAAAGATCACTATAATAAAAGTTGTTTTTTATAACGCTAATCGATAACGCTTTTTTCCGGTGTGTTATTATTTGTTTTGATTTGCTTTTTAGATTTGTTTTACCGGCTATGTAACGCTTTTAAGCGGGATCCCAAATTATTTTCGTGGCCGCCGCTTCTTCTACTTATTTTTCTCTTTCCTCTTCGTGAAGTTATTTCCTCAAATCCTCACACAAAATCTCCTCCCTTTCCACCGCCTCCACTCTTGACTCCTCGTATTCTTCACTTGCTGTCGATCCTAGTTTGCCTCAAGCCTATCGTCCTACTAGTCTTCGCGGACCTCCTCGCCTCCAACCCCATATATGAATGTCCCAATGCAGTTTGGCAGCAACGATTGAAAGAGTATGCGTGAATCCGTGTGGTTATTTGGGAGGATTTTGCTTGGACTTAATGAAGCGAAAATACTTTAGAGTAGGTATGTATCAATTGTTAAAAGAGAAGGGATATCTATACATGCATTCATTTTGTATTCAAAATATGTCATCTTTGAGCAGCTACTTGTGCTTTTTTCTATGTTTTTCTACCATTTTTGTGATTTTGATTAGAATGATTTGTCAAATACCACAGTCAATATTTTTACTTCCTCGATATATCTCAATAATATATAGTCAAATATTGAATTGCATCTCTTATTTACTTATTATTAATCCAGATTTTGTAACCTAGAGCTCAAATTTTATTGTACATAGGAATTCAACGATGGAGATTTTTGATAAGTTGAGAAATCTAGTAGCGTATCCCAAAGTCAATAGAGATTTTTACAGTCGAACACTTTCTTGAGGATTAATCACAATTGTTTCTACAATTGCTATTTTCTTCCAATTCATATCTGAGATCAGTAAGATTTTATATTTATTTGGTGATTTTTGACATTAATTCCAGAAGAAAAATTGAATTTTTGGTCATTTAATTCCAAGAGAATAGGAATGATTCATGCTTTCTATGTATACTTTTTTTATTTAATTTAGGAATTTTAATTTAGTGAATAAGATAATAACATAAAGTGTGATGTTCAGGTATGTAGGGAATTACAGATCGAAAAAAATATCATCCTTTTTCTTAATAGTTGAGCTTTTGAATATATAACACTCAAAGTAAACCTGGAGTTGTTATTTTAAAGTGTGATTATAACATTTAAGTCCTAGATTGAAAGCAAAGCATCTGTTGTACCATTTCCTAACCTCTATAATTTTTCACCACCTACTTGAATCTTGAAAGAATCTAATTTAATATTGGAAATAAATTGGACAATTAAGTAGCTCATTTGGAAGTCAACGATGTGCATTTGGTCATTGATTAGTCATAATATGTGAGCAAGGTCAAGGTTGCCACTAAATTATTAAATTAACATGCTTGCAAACTTGGGGAAATTGTTGTTGTAAATACAGCAACGATGAGTAATGTTTGCTGCAGATAAGGAAATAGTAAGATGGCTTAGTTGAGATCACAGAGGAAGTCTTGCTGGTAAATATGATGTCATAAACTTTCACCATTTTCCTTGTTTAGAGTCTTCTGACTAATACAAGGCTCAACCCCTAATTGTTTCCGAACCTACTTTTCATGCCAGAAAATAGTTTTTCATATGTACTTGTAACCTCGACAAGTTCTAAATCTTACGTATAAAGGTGATGAATCACCTACCCCATTAAATCCACTACATCAGACCTTTTATAGTGTTAGTATTAGAGAAGTGTTGGCATGACAGTAATAAGCACTGGTTACGTAGGTATAAGTTCTTTTGGATTTCTTAATGTCTATGAATCGAAGAATGGTTCAAACATACATGTCATAAAGGTTATGCTACAAATTAATCTCCAAATTTGACATGCAAAAGTCACATGTAATTGTAAACAAGAAAATCTGCAATCCTTCAACTTAACTGCAATGAACATGTATTTTATTAAAAGAAATCTGTGGTGGGTTTTTAGCACTTTCTTAGTTTACATGATACAACATATTATATCTACAAAGACTTTTTAGCTATCATACGATGGCAAAGCTTGTTCTTGATGGAATCATTTGTGGTGATGGCAATTACTTTCCATGCAGCTCTCATGTGACAATTGCCACTATTATTGTCTTTTGTCATCGTTTTTTCCATTTTCCAGTCTCATGGGAAGAATGATCGTAGAGTGAGTAACTAGTTGCTTATTTCAGTAAATATATTTATCTTTGTACACTGCATGAAATAAAGGCAGGTTCCATGTTGTTTTGCCCGTGTCTTGTACTACAGGCAGGTCCTTTTGTATACCCAGTATGATGAATTATGTTATGTTCCTGCGAATCGAATTATTATTAGCTGGCTAAAATAATCAATTAGTATTTTTTGCTGTATACACGGACAAATATCAATTCTATCCACTACCCCAGAAAATATGCTAGTTCATTATTCATATTGTTGTTTTAATTAGAGTCTGGTGTAATCTGACTGTTCACAAGTCTTTTTGAATATCCTTGTTCATATGTGCAAACTTTGAGAAATCTTGGAGTCATTATCGTGTGTTTTATTGTATTTGGTACACCCACCACCACCATTCTTGATGTTTCTAAATGGTTAATTTGCTTTGCATTTTATCTGGAAACCTTAAAAGGCAACCTATAGTTGGACAAGGGAACCACCATAAAAAAAGGAAAAAAGAAAAACAATTCTTGTAGTACATTTAACCAATACTTTCTTTCGCAAAATAGTTTGGCTCATGCCTATTGCTAATATATTAAATAATTGCTCCTTTATAAAGTCATATGTAGTTTATTTATTTCTCCATTTTGATGGTTTGCTACTTTTGTTTCTTACAATGTCATATACAGACTGTAGCCACAATTTGCATGTTTTTGGCAGGTAAGGTTGAGGAAACTCCTCGACCCCTCAAGGATGTCATTCTCGTGTCTTACGAAATCATTCACAAAAAGGACCCTGCTGCTATTCAGAGAATTAAACAGAGGGAATGCATTTATCTCTTCTTATTTAGTGTATTTTTGTGCTAATATTTTTCGATTGCCACTTTATTGAATTAGACTACTATCTTGTGATGACATTTTATTGTTTACTCCTTGCAACTGGAATTTGGAACTAAAGTAGAAATGTTAGTTCCTTGGAATAAATTAGGGATTTTACTTGTTATTGGTCATGATTGGAATTTGAACCATAACAGAGTTAGATAATTAGAACTAGTGTGTATTCAAATAACCATTCATACAAAATGGTTCACACAAATTGTAGTGGATCAGTATAACTTTCCTCTACAATGCTTTTACTGAACAAAACATTTTGTTCTTCAGATACCAAAGTATATTAAGTTAAAATATATAATTTTCTATGCTAATAATTTCATCTGGTTTAATTGAATTGGAGTATTTGAAACTTATCAAATCTGATGCAGTCACACACACACACTCACTCACTCACTCACACACATACCTCACTTTTCAGTTATTAGTTGTAGATGTAGTTTTATTGTTTCAAATTACACCGAGTTTTTAGTTCCACAATAGCAACTAGGCAAGTCAATTTCTACTTAATAGCCCAACTGTGTTGAGCGTCTTGGAATAACATTGTTATAAGTAATGTGAACTTCTTCGACCTGCCTTGGAATGGCATTGTTATAAGTAATGTGAACTTCTTTGACCTTCCTTGGAATGGCATTGTTATAAGTAATGTGAACTTCTGTGACCTGCCTTGGAATAACATTTTTGCAAGAAATGTGAACTTTTTTGACCTGCCTTGGAATGGATATTTTTATAAATAATGTGTACTGTTTTTACCTTGTAAATTGTACAGATCATTGGTGTATGATACTGTTGACTTTCTTGCTGCTATTTGTAATTGATATTTATTGTGGTAGGAAGTGTATGAACAACAAAAAGAACTAATCTTACTTGGTGAGCGACTAGTACTTACTATGCTAGGTTTTGATCTAAATGTGCACCATCCTTATAAACCCCTTGTAGAAGCAATAAAGAAATTCAAAGCTGCTCAAAATGCTCTTGCTCAAGTCGCTTGGAATTTTGTAATTTTGTCAATGATGGGTATTCCCAAGTCATTATTTTGAGTTTTTATAGTTGAATTCTCAATAATGAGTATTAATCACTGGAAAGGGTTATGCAGGCTACGCACTTCACTTTGCTTGCAGTTTAAGCCCCACCATATAACAGCTGGTGCAATATTTCTTGTTGCAAGTTTCTCAAAGTAAGACTTCCATCTGATGGTGATAAGGTATGGTGGCAAGAATTTGATGTCACATATTTTACTTTTGACACTTGTGAGTTAATTCTGAAAATTATGGCATTGTAGTATTGGTAAAAAGCAAATAGATAAGGACCAAGCAGAAATTTGAAATTTGTATAGATTGCTTAAATACAACTTACATGTCCAAGCCATCATATAAGATATAGTAGGTTACCTAACTCCACTGATAATTGTAGTGCAGCCAACCCCTTAATAAATAGATGTTACAAGCAGTATATATGTAATGCTTCTTTGAATCGGGTATGATAAAATAGGATCATTTGGATTAGGATTGAAGAAGATCTTAGAACAGTGATTGCTATTTTTAAGAATATGCAATAACCAGCTCATTTTATAACAGATGAAGCTGTGACATATGTATATGTAAAAAGTCATATGTATAGGTCAGTGATGTAAATTGTTGATTTAGTCGTGTACACACACACATTGACATAGCATATTTCCTTGACTGGCTACATGTATAGGTAAAAAATCATAAGTCAACTAAACATTATAAATTTGGATGGCTTGACGGTTCAAAATGACAAGTCTATTAACAAGACCAATTATTTTTTTGGTTTGATTAAACCTTCAATCGATACCGATTTGATAAAACACGGCGTGGTTATCCCTAATTTGGACGTACGTTCAGACATCTTTTCTGTTTAATAAAATTTTAAGTTCGTACAATGTTTTGACGATATATAATCTTATGTATTTGTTTGTATTTATTAACATATCTAACGAAATGCATACCGCAAAATATATTGACTATAATATAGATTTTCATTATATCAATGTCTATTCCAAGGTTACCCTTTAGTTATAAAATATGTTGCCAATGAAAAATCCTAGCTTTATGGTGAAATATTTCATATTGAAACATTTTTAGAATCAAATTTTAACATGAAAACTAAAGACTTAAATTAAATGGTTATATATTAAGTAGCAGGTCCGATAGTTCCTTTTTTAACCATTGTAATAAAAGTAGCTGATACTCTTATTGGTTTTAGAAGATCTAATGTATGAAAACCAAACAACTTCCATACCATATTGGAGCATAACTGAAGGTATCATGCAAGTGCATGAAAGTGTTAGACCCTTTAACGAGATTGGAAGCAACAAGATGTGCATTAAAGTGGATTTAAGGAAAGATTATGATAGTGTGAATTGAGAATTTATCAGGTTACATTAAATAGAATTTCATTCAGTTAAACACATTGATTGACAGACCTTCTCCGTAATTTTTCAAGGCAGTCCTACACAGGTATTTCACCAGTAAGGGTTACTAATGGATATTCAAGAAAGTAACATACAACCACTAAATATGCTGCTAATACGATTAGTTTGAAAGGAAAAAAATCGAGGTTTAGTAGTGAGTAAATGTCCCACGTTGCAAAATAACCGAAGAGAAATCATAAATTTTCAATATAAATACATGCTTCTTGGATTAAGGGGGAAAACATGTGGCTTTTGGAGCACAACCTGGGTTGTTTCTTGGGCTTCAAATTAAAGCCTGGTTTACTATAAATAATTTTCAAAAAATAATTTTCAAGTATTAATTGTCACCTACGGGGTCTAGCCATAGCTACTTGTTGCCATCGTCTTTGTTAATGGGATTTTACTCAAGTAATTTCTTTGACTGTACTAGCAACTATTTGTAGGCAACTGAATGCAACTGAGTTGACGTTCAACACTCAGTTGCCTACATCATCTTACTCAGAATATCAATATATATAATCGTACTAAGATAACATGTAGTTTAGACTAATAAACATGATATTCTCCCCAATAACGACTTATTATCATAAACAGAACAAATAGAAAAAAGGAAGTTGAGGTATGGGTCTCTTGTTGGCTCACTCAGGGTTGTGTACATATTAAGGAATTGAAAAAACTGTATACTCCTTGATATATTATTTTATTGCATGTAGACTTTCCTTAGATTAATTGTGTGGATCTGACACAAACATATTCTCCTTATTTTAGATTCTTGCCGAAGCAAAATGCATAATAGAGCTACGCATGGGTGAAAAGGTAAATTTTCTTACGTTTTTGATTTGATGCAATTTTTGTCAAAAAAAACTTTGGAATTAGCCCATCCGGTTTCATAGTGTACGCAGAAACTAAGTAATTTTGGCATTATATTTTATTATTTTAGTTTAGCCTTTTCTGCTGATTTTTGAAATTTCTTATGATATCTTGGTTTTGTTTGTGAAAACCAAGATAGTAGTAATAATAAAAATAAAGAAACTAAGTTTATAAAAATTAACTAAGTTTCATAACAATTAACTATGTTTAAAATAATATAATAATGATGATGATGATGATGATGATAGTAACTTATAAAATATTAACAATGTTAATTTAGTTTTATGAAAGATAACTAAGTTTATAGTAATATTAATAAACAACAAAATATAGCATATTTTACATTTTCAACTAGTGTAAATTGTAATTTCAAATCCGACTTGCGTTTTCAACTAAGTTTATGAAAATTTGCTAAGTTTATAATAATAAAATATAAAATATTAACTATGTTCACTAATTTTTGTAATAATGATAACTAAGCTTATATAATAATAATAATAATAATAAATTAACTAAGTTTATGTTCTAGGAGACGTTGAAGTAGTAGTGGGATGAGGTGGTAGGTGGAAGTATGTGAAGTCTAAAGGGGGAGTTGAGATGATAAAGAGGAGATTGTAGGTGTTGTTAATGTGAACGAGGTAGCTTCAGGCAGAGGAAGAGGGGATGTTGTGAAGTGTGGTTGCTGAAGTTCTGGTTTGGTTTGCTGAAGTAGGTGTTGTCATGAAGTTGTTGAAGCTGAGGGAGTACGGTAATGTTTAAAGTGGTTGTTATTTGGTAATGGAATGGGTTAGATGGATTTTTTTAGCAGGATGGAGTTTCTTGTTTGGATGAGTGTTTGTGAAGGGGAGGATGAGGCAAAGAGTGGAATGGAATGTTTATGCACAGTCAAGGAGTGTAGTTTGCTGTGTTGGTATTAATGTAGTATGGTGAACTGTTGGTTTAGTGTTGTAGTTTGGATTGTGTGATGGCAGTGTTGGGTATTGCAGGTTGTAGGCTTGGTTGAAGGTTGTGTGGAAGAAGAGATTGCAATTTAAATGGAGGCAGTTGGCAGCGAGGAGGGTAGTGGAAATATGCAGGGGTGGGTAAGGAGATGAAAGTTTTGATGTTTGCAGTTATTTTTGGTGGATGCAGCAGGTGAAGTTTTGTATGGGTAGTCAGAGTTGATCAAGGAGGAGTTGGTTGATGAAGTTCTATGTTATCATTAATATCTAATTATTCGCCATGAATAGAGATCGATCCAGCCTCAAGTTGGCTTACTAAACATATTTTGGACAAAGCATGTCTGGTAAGTTATGTAAAGGTACATGTATAATTAAGCAAAATGTTCAATAATTATATCCAAGGAAAATCGTATTTCTAATAAAAATCAAATTTCATGCAGAGTAACGAACTGGCATAATCACTACGTGCTAATCCAACATCATCATCATCATCATTAACCAAATAATTATTTTCATGACGTAATATAATAACAGTACACTGTTCACAGATGAAATATCATTGTAGATTAACAATTGGGTCTTTGCTTGAAAACAAGAGGCCTTGAGAAAATCAATCTTCTGGGAAAAGTAAATTAAACATGGCATATCATTCCCCAACCAAAAAATTTATCGCTATCTGTAAAATGTTTTCCAGCAAAAAAGCATCAAAATAGAAAAGTTTCCAGTTTAATGCTCTGTATAGAGTCCCACAAATTTCTACTTAATTGTTTTCTAGTTTAATCAAGAATCAATGCACTCCTCGTACACTTCCCCATCTGCATAAAAATAATAATCAACAAATGTCGTTGGGAAACACCAAAAATCAAATCTAAACACAACTGACAATGCCTCTCTAAGAAAATGATATGTATTTTTAACAAATAACAAAATTACAATCTGTGTTAGGATAACACCAGGAAAAACGAACATTCTAGTAGATGGCGCAGCTAAAGTGGTAATATGCGTAATCCAGTAAGTGATGCAGCGATTCCAACTAGGCCAGCGATTAGTGTAAAATTTAGGAAAAATCCAACTGCCATATTTCCTATCGGGTAGTATATTTAATACAGCCTTGCTTGGTATGTCATGTGTTGGACTAAAACATAAACATACAGTTTATTAGTTTAAATGAATTTTGAAAATAATGATAACAACAAGAACTATGCATGTACCTTCAGTAGGAGTTTTGTTAATGTCATAATTAAAAGCCCAGACAGCAATTATAATCATGATGTTATGGGAACCAGATGGATTGATTATGTTGTCTTTTTTCACGTATGTTTACAATGGCCTAATCTTGCTACTTATGCAAGTTTTTTACGTTAATTGCTCTTTGAGTGTAGAAAGACAATATTGATTTCTATGCAGTAAAAACATGGTAGGTGACATAGGAATTCAAGGTTTGGTGGATTTTCCAGCATTGCAAAAACAGAAGATAATTTCCTACAGTGTTAATAGGATCTACAATGTTTTACTTTTGAGCTTTAATATTTGCAATACATCATTCTCTTTTATCAGAGTAGTTAGCTTTTTTGAATTTTCAAATTTATTCAGTAGCACAAACATTTGTAAATCCACTTTTCTTCAACAAGTGGAACCATTGACATACAGATTAAAATTTAGAAGTTTCCCACCTAATGGTATGCTTAAATTTTATTATATAATCATTATACATGATCAAATTTAATGTTCTATGCTTTAAAAATATTATTTATATGATCTAACTTGACATACCCAACGGCCAGTAAATAAATCAACATATTTTGATAAGACCTTATGTTCTTCCAATGCAGCATGTGATCTACTCATCGGCAGATGGTTGGAATTTATTGGAGTCATCAAAAACAACATTAGATAAAGGGAAGTTGGAAGATGTAGTCATATATGTATAAAGGTAAAATTAGAACTTATTTTCTTGGTGCATTTATGTAATTTATCGTGTATAAAAGAAATACTATACCTTGTGTGTTAGTAGTATTAACATAATTCATGAGATTGACAAACATTTTTTGAATTATTATTCTATAGGCATTGTCAAAGATGATAGCAGTTTGTGGTCTATATCATCGCATGACTGCTAATACTTACAATCTTCTTATAATAGCTTTATACCACACCGGTGACTTCAATCAGATAGAATTTGGTAAAATTACCTTATACATAATGAAATATGGTTGCTTATGGGATTTCAATGCTTCTTGCTTGCTTTTTAGTTGTAATATATAGTATATCTGTGGCCAAGGGACCAACGAACATGATTATGAATTTTATTCATGCTATTAATGATCATGGATTTCTCTTAACTCTTTGTTCTTAACTCTTACATGCAGGATGCTGCTGCATGACTTGATTATTTTGAGTCAAAAGCTCTTGAGCAGCAAGAAGCTGCATGTAGAGGTATCCCAAAACTTGATGCCTCTATTGCAAGCAAAGTCACCACTGATGAAATAGTGGTTCCTATATTTATTATGTACGAGAAAATGCCATGATTTTTTTTCCTTTTTTCTTTTTAAAAAATATCTTGACATCGGTAATTTATTGTTTATCACCGTGTCAGATCTTCTCGATTTTATAAACCCAGATTAGGATATAAAAGGGAGAGATTCACAAAAAAAGCATCATCATGCAAAGGTTATTTTTTAATACACTCAACTTGAAAATTAGGGAATTCATCTTAATAACGAATCTTCTTTAGTTATCCATGCACATATTGTGCAAATCTTTGTGATTCTTGAACCTCAATTTAATGTTATTATGGGTATTCACTGCCAAAATTTTTGTATTGGTGTAAATGTTTTATTATTTGATTTTGTTGATACCCAATCCCAATGTCTTAACTGCAATGGAAATGTTTGTGCAAGTGCGATGTTTTGTGTGCTTGTGCAAGTTAGGGTGTGTGTGTAGTTTGGTGCATGTGTGTATGTGCACTTGTATTATTAAGAAAAAGCAAACGCAGGCTGTTGTAATGCAACATGCAACAAGACATTATCTTCATCCATCTAAGAATAATTTGATGTTTAAAAAAGTTATGTAAATCTTTATCCATCTAATAATATAAGGCACTACCAATAACCTGTAATTTTCATCACAGTTTTATTTAATTATTTTAAAATTGTAATGAATTTTCAGGAAGTACTACCAATGACCGAAGACATGCATGAAGAAAGGCTTTGAGAGTTCAAGTTCTTAGTGATGCATTTGGTACTTGTAGACGTTAACTTTGAACTATGTTGTATTTTGTTATCATGAATATGTATTGAATTTGGTAACTCATGTATTGAACTTATTTTTTGTTAGTTGATACTTTATTTTGTTATCATGAATATGCGTTACATTTGCTGATTATTATATTTTTCTTTCATACATTGTTCAAATTGTTATCTATTTAAAGAAGATCAATTTTGATTGTTATTATTAAAATGTAATAGTGGGGTGCATCAAATATATAGTAAAATAAAGCATAGCTCCTAAAAAGCGTTAAAACTATATGACATAAGTGTTATAAAAAGATAATGCAATGTATGAGGTTACTGTCAAAGGATAGCAGCAAATAGGAGTTATTGTATCTACACATTTTATAGCGGTATATATATGTTGTAAATGGATGTAGAATATAATATAAACATGTTGATATATAGCGCGAAATAGGCGCTATAGAGTAACTATTTTATAGCGGCTACTGTATGCTATGAAATCATGCTCTTTTATAGCGGTTTTTTTGTGTTCTAATGTGCAATACTTTTTTATAACATGTCGATATACAGTGTTTATCAAACCGCATAGTTGTGTTTAATAGCAGCCATATGCCGCTATAAAAGACTGTTTTTCTTGTAGGGGATTGAAAACAATGATCAAAATTCTAATAGAATTGATTTGTGGAGAAGAGAATTGAAGAAAAAAATTAGGTTTGGATAAACCCTATTAGTGGAGGCTAATCTCTTGCAGTCGCTTTCTGTTGCATGTAGATCCGGAACCTGAAGCTAGCTTATATAGGAGACTAGAAAACCTAGGCAAAGTTCCAAAATTGCCCCCGCAAATATCACAAATCTTCACGTCAAGCCCATGTCTGAAAAACAGGCGGAAGTCGCCACAGACGTCTATCATATTATGACAGACGTCTATCATATTATGACAGACGTCTGTCCAATGTCTCGGGATGCAGGTTTGCTAAAGCGACATACGTCTATCCTTTTTCACAGACGTCTGTCCAATGCCTTGGGATGCGGGATTTCTGAAGCAAGCGACAGACGTCTGTCGATGTCAATTCAGCACCACTTCATCTTTTCCTTGATAACTTCCACCTCTGAACTCTGATTTGCGAATCGTTTTCTCCGTTACATAGCTAATTCCGACCTCTACAATTCTTCATATAGTGTCGTCGAAATTTAACACTCCACCTCAACACTATATCCATCTCCAACTCCAATGGTACCATGCCAT
Organism: Allium fistulosum; assembly: GCA_030737815.1. NCBI lineage: Eukaryota > Viridiplantae > Streptophyta > Magnoliopsida > Asparagales > Amaryllidaceae > Allium > Allium fistulosum. The sequence goes on along the minus strand of CM060904.1, from coordinate 280,189,079 downwards.
CAACAACAACCGATAGCACCAACTATCACTTCTTCTACCTTTAACCAAACATGAATGCTTTCCCAATGAGCTCTGGCAAAGCCACCGCTCATTGCACTTCACCAATGAGCTCAGGCAAAGCCCCCGCCCGCTAATGAAATTTCGAAAACATCCAAATCCTAAACCATCTCACCAAAGACTAAAGTGCTGAGGAGTGTAAACTAGCACTTACCAAGAAGATGGAACCTCAATCTCTCACCAATACTCTTCCCTATCCATAACCAAGCTCCTCTCTCAACCGTGCCACCCTGTGGCACCTAGCACTTCTCCAAGCAAATCAAGTTAAAGCAATGCTCGAACTTTCCAACCAGCAATGCCTTAGTGAACATATCCGCCACATTATCCTTTGTGTGCACTTTTCGAAGATATACTTGCTTATCCTCATCCATGGCTACTAGAAATGACTCTCTCACCTCAATATGCTTAGTCCGTGAGCTAAACGCCAAGTTCTCCACCAAGTGAATAACACTCTGGCTATCACATCGAACATCAATTCTATCATGCCCGAATCCTAAGTCACACAACAATCGCTTCAAATAGAGTGCCTCCTTTGCCGCCTCCACTGCGTCTATCAACTCCGCCTCCGTAATGGATAAAGCAATTACGGTCTGCAATCTCGATCTCTAACTTATGGCTATACCCCCAAGTGTGAAGGCGGATCCAGAAGTTGATTTTCTCTGATCCATATCACCGGCATAGTCCGAATCACAATAACCAACCAACTTGCAATCCAATCTATCACTACCGCAAAAAACAAGACCATGAGATGATGTGCCTCTAAGATATCTCAATATGAGCTTCACATGTTCCCAATGCGATTTCCCCGAATTAGCCATATATCGACTAACCATCCTGACGGCATTTGCATATCGGGCCTTGTACACACCATATCATACATTAGACTTCCAACCGCACTAGCATATGGCACATTTGCCATATAAGCCTTGTCTTTCTCCAAGATAGGTGATCCTTTACTCGAAAGCTTCATATGCAAAGGTAAAGGTGTATTTGATGCCTTTCCATTCTCCATGCTAAACCGACAAATCACTTCCTGTATGTACTCCTTTTGAGTAAATTTCAACTCAAAATGCTTTTGATCCCTTTCAATTTCCATGCCCAATATCCTTCTTGCTTTTCCAAGATCCTTCATTTCAAACTCCGATTTCAAACTCAGCTTTAACTTGTTGATTCATTCTTATCCTTAGAAGTAATCAGCATGTCGTCCACATACAAGAGTAAATACACCTAACAATCATTTTTCAACTTCTTGAAATAAACACAAGCATCCTTGATGCTTCTGTCAAAACCATTTTCAAGCATAAAATGATTAAATCTCTTGTACCATTGTCTAGGTGATTTCTTCCAGTTGCAAACCAAATTTGACTTACCATCCACAACAAAACCTTCCAGTTGCTCCATGTAGATGTCTTCATCCAATTTACCATGCAAGAAGGTCGTTTTCTCATCAAGTTGCTCCAACTCCAAGTCGTGAATAGAAACTATAGCAAGTAATATCCGGATAGAAGTATGGCGCACAACCGGTGTGAATATCTCATCATACTACTTCCCCTTCCTTTGTGCAAACCCCTTAGCCACTAGCCTAGGTTTGTACCTCCCATCATCCTTCACCTTGTATATCCATTTGCACCCAATAGTACGGTTTCCTTTATGAAGTGGAACCAAATCCCAAGTTTGATTCTTCAACAATGATCGCATCTCTTCCTCCATGGCACAAATTCACTTCGAACTATCACTCGACTCCATGACGTCATCAAGGTCCATCGGCTCATCTTGGACTACATGAAGAGCATAGTCCAAATTATCACAAAAGCTAAGATAGTTCCAATCATGATATCTTTCTGGTGGTCTTATAGTATGTCGACCAACCCGAGTAGCAATACCATCACCCAAACCTCCTTCGGCTCCACCTTAAACTGAATCTTCTCTAGAATCATGCACATCACCAACACTACTAGAGGAACACTGTTGACTATGTGATGTAACATCAAACGCTACCTCCTTGCAAGCATCTCCAACTACTCTACTCTCTCTACTCCTTGGACAAAATGTGGAAATAACTTCCTTCTCCTTTGATTCACCATGAACCAAATTCGGAACATCCGATGAGCTTTTATTCTCCTTGAACAACGTTGACTCGTCAAAAGTAACATGACGAGAATTCACTACTTTCTTCGTTTTCGGATTCCAAATCCGATAGCCTTTTACTCCATCCATATAACCAAGCAAAATCCCCTTGAAAGCTCTAGGTTCAAGCTTATCATTTCCCGAATCATGCACATAAACCGGACTACCAAACACACGAAGATAGCTCAAGTCAATGCTCTTTCCTTTCCACACTTCCTTCGAAATTTTGTTACCAATAGCTGGGCACATAATTCGATTAATAATATGCACTGCGGTTGACAAAGCTTCAGCCCAAAATCCCTTAGCCAAACCCGATGTCAATCTCAAGCATCGAGCTTTCTTAAGTAGAGGACGATTCATCCTCTCCGCAACACCATTCGACTACAGATCTCCGGGTGTAGTAAAATGTCTCTGAATACCATGATGCTTGCAAAACTCCAAAAATTCTCCGAAAACATACTCTCCGCCATTATCAGACCTTAGAACCTTCAAAGACTTGCCACTCTCATTCTCAACAAGAGCTTTCCATGCTTTGAACTTTGCAAATGCCTCCGAATTGGACTTCATTACATACACCCAAAATTTTCGAGAAAAGTCATCTCTGAAAGAAATATAATAGCGAGCTCTACCCAAAGAAGCTACTGGTGCCGGTCCTCAAACATCCGTGTGAACATAGTAAAGAACCCTTCTCGAATCATGTTTTCCCTCACCGAATGAAACTTTAGTTTGCTTCCCAATGAGACATTCTTCGCAAAACTCTAGCTTGTTGAAACTCTCTCCATCGATCATCTCCCTCTTCCAAAGAACATCCAAACTCCTCTCTGAGACATGACCTAACCTCAAATGTCACAACCTAGTCGCATCCAAGCCACGAGAACTATCAACTCCTATACAAGTTTCACCTTCTACTGTCACTCCTTGAAGCAAATAAATACCATGAGTCCTAGCACCCTTCATCACCACAAGCGCACCCTTTGAAACCCGCAAGCTATCACTCTTAATAGTGATTTTACAAACTTTAGCTGCCCCAAAGAGATAAGAGACTTTCTAAGTTTCGGAACATAGCGCACATTAGTGAGAGTACGAACCACTCCGTCAAACATTCGAATTTGCACGGAACCAATGCCTTTCGACTTATAAATAGCAGCATTTACCATACAATTGAATTTCCTTCTTTGTCGATGTAAGAAGAAAAAAAATTCCTATTTGGAATCATATGATAAGACGCCTCCGAATCGAGCACCCATTCGCTACCCGAAACATCTGATGCTACTGCCGACAACACATCTACGTCTCCTTTACCAACTCCACTCTCCACCGCTACTGATGAAGATGCTACTTCCTTCTTTGCCTTCTCCTTGTCCGGACACTCATTCTTCCAATGACCGGGCTTCTTACAAATATAGCACTTGCCTTTTCTTTACTTCGACTTTCCTCTCCAACCGGGGTTCCTTGATTTAGAACGCCCCCGGTTCTCCTTCTTCACATACCTCTCCTTCTTCACAAACAAACCATGACTATTACTAGCACCACTACTTCCATCACCTAACCCCTTCATTTGATCCCACAACTTCTCGCTAAGAAGACCTATTTCGACATCATCAAGAGTCAATGTATCCCGGCTATAGATCAAACTATTTGAGAAACCTATATAGCGGTCCAACAACGAACACAACAATAGCATCGCATTTTGCTCTTCCTCAATCTTCAAATCTACTGTCTTCATCTTCATTAGAAAATCATCAAAAGTATTCAAGTGCGCCTTTAGCGAAGTACCTTCCTTCATCTTATATGTGAAGAACGTTCACAATAAGATAAAACGATCAATCAGTAATTTCTTCATATATAACTCCTCCAACTTGTCCCAAATACTCTTAACGGTGGTCTCACCACTAATTTCAGAGATAACATTCTCTCCCATAGCAAGTTGAAGCATAGTAAATGTCCACTCTTCCATTTTCTCTCTCTCAACATCTGAGATTTCCGCTGGCAACAAATGTGTGTCAAACACTACCTGATGCACCCGATTCCTCGTTAGAACTGCTTTCATCTTCCATTGCCATTTTTCAAAATCATTATCGCCATTCCACTTGTCTATAACCAATTGTGATCCTGAAGCTGCGTACAAACCACATACATAAGGCGCTACACCACTTGGATTACCCATTGAGGAACTACTTGAGGTATTATCTAATTTCGGCATTTCTACAACCACCTACCAACACCAATGCTTTGATACCAAATGTTGGGATGGAATTCCAACTAGAGACCACTCAAATCAAAACCCCAAAAGCACAACGGAAAACGAGATCGTGGTAAGAAGTGTAAAAACAACTAATCAATATCTCAATTCCAATCAATCTAATCCAAATGCAATCACAATCCCCAAACAAGCAATATAGAAATCAAAGCAATAACGAAAAATGAATCACACAGCGATTTATAGTGGTTCCACTAACGTTGTGTTAGTGTACGTCCACTTTAAGAGAGAGCTTTTATTAATATTGATGAGAAGAGTACAAGAGATTGAATATAATGATCAAAGTTATAATAGAATTGATTTGTGGAGAAGAGAATTGAAGAAAAAATTAGGTTTTGATAAACCCTAATTAGTGGAGGCTAATCTCTTGCAGTCGCTTTCTGTTGCGTGTAGATCTAGAACCTAAAGCTAGCTTAAATAGGAGACTAGAAAACCTAGGTAAAGTTCCAAAATTGCTCCCGAAAATATCATAAATCGTCACGTCAAGCCCATGCTTGAAAAACAGGCGGAAGTTGCCATAGACGTCTATCATAATATGACAGACGTATGTCCAATGTCTCAGGATGCAGGCTTGCTGAAGCGACAGACGTCTGTCCTTTTTCACAGATGTCTGTCCTTTTTCACAAACATCTGTCCAATGCCTTGGGATGTAGGATTGCTGAAGTGACAGACGTCTATCCTTTTTCACAGACGTCTGTCGCTGTCAATTCAACACCACTTCACCTTTTCCTCCATAACTTCCACCTCCGAACTCCGATTTGCGAACCGTTTTCTCCGTTACGAAGCTACTTCCGACCTCTAAAATTCTCCATATAGTGTCGCCAAAATTTAACAAAAATAAGACATGATTGAAGGCTTTATAATTAAGAGGATTGGATATTAAAATAATATTTGAAGTACCACATGTTCAACTTTGCTTTTAGGCTACATTTTGAATAACTAGAGCTTTGGAACATAAATGCACTAGTATTGGAACATTTGTGTAAATTCCAAAGATAATCAGATATCTAACTTTTACCCTGTTAACATATTTTTGTAATAGGATACTATGAAAGCTTCAAGAGTTATATATATAACTCTTATTCATGCCACACCTCTATTCCCTCTGATTTCAACTACACATTTCGATTGAAATTAAATAATATAGGAAGTAGCAATTCAACATAAAGTGGAATCTAATATGTGTTGAACTTTGGATCTTGTTATATTTACATATGAGGTTGAAATGAGGAAAATATCCAGCAATTGAAATCTACTATGTCAAACACAAACACCTGCGTGTATAGAGGTACATCACTCCTAACATTTAATTGTTCTCCAATTTACATTTTATTTTAATAATCTTAATAATGCAAATACCTTTTTATTAAATATATTATATTTATGTAAATAGTTGAAATAATGAAAAATACAACAAATATATTTTCTTGACATAAAATTAAATACAATATTTGACACAACAAATATAGACCGTTGGATTATTTTGCCTTAGCATAAACGTGGAAATTAAGAGGATATGTAATGATCAAGATCGTTTATGTTTCACTTTACGTCCAAATAAATTTTCCCTTAAATAAATAGTTAAACGGTAAAAAAAATTAAAATTATACAATCGACGGGTTGGTTTTTCCACCGTTGTGTGGTTGTACCATTAATAGAAAATTGTTTATTATAGAAATCCAATTAAATACTAGGCACCAACCACAGTGGACATCGCAGTTGGTTTGAGTACATGTTGCAATGATCTGTGGAAACAAAGGTTCCATCCACACCGACAATGTTATTTATTTAAGTAGAAATGATGTTTTACCCGAATAAGATTTTGTCATATCACGCGGTAGGAGACAGAATTATTGGAGGGCCCATGGCAATTTTACCAATAACCACCTAGGGAAATTCCACTGATTTGCCTGTTTCGCTCATTCAACCGAAATTGTTTGGGTCAGAATAGAATTACTCTCACCTTTATTAATAGTTGGTATAGAAGCACAATCTTTTGGTCCGACCGTGAACTTCCCAAAATACCCTTTACTCATAAATAATTTAATTATTATCTCTTATTCCACGTATAAGTACCTAAAAAGGAATCGGTAAAATCCTAATCAAATGCAGATGTTATTCATATTATTTTTAGTCTATTATTTCTAGGCTAGATTAAGACTATTCAAACTAAGTTAAAATATGAATATTTTAATGAATATATTTGTAGGCTTGCATGTTTATTGAAATGAAAGTAGGTTAAATACTACTATTGCATCAGATAATGAAAGAGACTTCTAGATGATTCAACACATCTTTAACATAGTTATAATACCTTTGGGGTCACACTTTTTTCTGTGTAAGCGTGAACTAACAAAAATATCTCTCTACATATATTAAAAAATCTTAGTATCCCTTAAAAATGGCATATAATAGTTTTCTTTACAAATTCAAAATGTCCATCTACGCTTAAAAATAGAATCTAACAAATAAACATCATTAAACAAATAAACGTCATTTACAAATTCGATGCTTATTAATTAATAATATAAATAAAATTCAAACTAATAAAAAATTAAATGTTGCAACTTAGAAATAAAAATTTAATTTAACTATACATGATTTCAATGTAAAAATATGGCTAAATATTTTTGCAAATCATTTCTCTTGAATGTGTTAATCATATATAAACCGTAGAAGAACAATTCACGCTCGAAGCAAATGCATCATCACGCGCGAAGCGCATGCCGTAATGCTCGTTTGAATATAACTAGAGTATACGTATACACCTTTGGGATTTAAATAAAAAGCAAGATCTCAAAGAAAAGTATTAGTATGAATCCATGCTTCAGATAGACCTTTTTCAGAAAAGTTAAAATAAATTGAAGAATGTGGATTAACTCACGTAATATAATAATTAGTTCATAATCATCCGTCACTATGCTAGGAACAGTTAGCCATGATCAGATTGGAATCTTGGTCCCAACCATACACAAAATCCAAAGGAAATTACATGGACCTAATTTTAAGAGAGTTGCTAAATACACCAAAGAATGTACTAAATAATATCCGATTGAAAATACTGTCTTTTATTTTTATTTTGCATTTAAAAGTACCATCACTGCTTGTTATAATAAATATCATCGCTTTTGGTTGGTCACAACCGAATGTTACATACCAAGGACGGTTTTATAAAACCAAGTCATAAATAATGACAATAGGTCTGTACAACCGCACACTAAATTAAAAACTCGACTATGTACAACGGAAGCATCATAGTTTAATATTATATACACAACCGGTTTTCAACATCCAAAGTATAACATAGTGTTCAGGATTCGGTAACTAATTATCTAAGTAAATCATCAAATTTAGAAAATCGAACTTACCAATGTTAAAGCAAGGAAAAATATCGTAAAAAAAAACCTTAAATAACACATCTAAAGTCGATATTATAATGTATCACCCTTAGGCCAAATATGGTTCGACATAATCTGGCAATTGAGGTTGAAAATGAAAACTAAATTCAAAATTACTTACTTTTTATAGCTTCTGACTGAAATATTAAAATGATTAATTTAATAATTGTGCTATATTTTGGGTATTAATAAGTAGAGATTCAAATTTTGGTGGTATTTTTTAGATCAAGTATTATCTAGTGTGTTTTGTGGTGTATTTAGCAGCACTCAATTTCAATATAATTCGATGTTCTCCTACAATCAATGGTTGACACATAAATGTTTATTTTGCAATAAAGTCTCTTGATATATAAAGTATAATGGAGTTTAGCAAGGAGGTTTATGCAAAAAAAAATGAAATGTTTAGATTGGAGAGAACATTTGGTCCATGTGATTTTCTCCTCACAAAATCATATATGTGCTAAATTGATGATCCATCTAGTGATTCGACTTTAAATTTTAAGTAAAGATGCATTTAAAACGTAATCCAAGGGTTTAATATTTATTCAGTTGCATCACGCACCAAGGTAAATTTTAAAAATGTTCTTATTATTACAAGTAGCATTATATTTTTTAATTCTTATAGTAATTGTGAATAAACACTTATTTAAATATTAAATCATATTTAGTATTGAGATTTTAGGAAGGATAAATTTATCTTATTTAAATTTTGTGTAATTTTAGTTAATTAAATAAATTTATAGGTTGTACGTATATGTATTTTTCATACTCATATCTTCCAACCCATAGATTGGATCGATGTGCGGTTTCTACTAAGGCATACATCTCGACATCATTACACCTGATTTGAGTGTATTCCAAAACTGCCAAATTTGTCTCTAACACTAGATGTTCATAATATTATCAATCATCTAATTTTAATTATTGCATGGTAGTTTACATTTAAACGATGCAAGCACTTAGAATCATTGTCACTACACTTAATTTGATATTTTTGAATCTAAATTTATATTTTGCATAGTTAATTTTTATTGCGATGAATATGTATGCAATTTTATCATTGTTAATGTTAGTAATTTAATTTAAATATATATAAAATGATAGGGAAGTTTTACTTATTCCAAAAAATGATACGGATTATAATATAAATCCACAGTTTAAAAATAGGAAGATAAAAATAACAATGTGTGTGTTTTTTTTGGTTTTTTCAGATATATATTACTACCATAAGTATAAGAAAATTAGTTGGTAGTACAAAAGTAATATATAAAGTACAAATGTCATCTTCATCACTACATTGAACATTCTCTTTATAGCTCAAAATATACACTAATTTTTATCGTACTACTATTTAATACCACATTTCACATTACCGAAACTCTATAGACAAATGAAGGAAATTAGGAAAAGCTGATGTTTAAAGATCATCGAGTTATGCCTACTCTAGCCACCAAGCAACCATGCGTAAATCAACCTCATATAGTTATATATGTATTATCAATTTCAACGGTATAGAAATATGAAATCTAAATAGTAACAATTAAAAGCAGTAAGAAGTCAATGTTACCTATATTGGGAGAAACACTTAAAAATTTAAAGCTCGGATTAAGTTAAATTTTAATATTTTTATGAATTGATAGGGCCTAGATTTTACATAGATAATTTTTGTAGGTATATGGAGAGAAATGGTGACGCAGCGAAAATAACACTTGACGACGAATTGAAGAATTCGTGTCAAACTAATTGATGAAACGATTAGATGAAGCAATATGAATCGATGAATTAATGATACCAAACGCCCAAATCCGTTGATCATGAAGATACCGGACTTTAGCTATCTTCGACACGTTGATCGCGCACGATGCCGTGAGAGAAGATCTACAATTCTTCGACGTTGATCAAGCGCACTTGATTTCGTGAATTGGCTTCAACAATCGTTGATTCGAGCGCACTCGAATGCCAAAGGTGGAGATAGGAGATAACACTCAACTACCAATTTTAATGGTGGCACAAAAGCACACAAAAGAAATTTTATTCAAATTCAACAACACTTACAAATGATACAACCCGCCTATTTATAGGCTTACAACTCAACACTTTCATCACAACACTTAGGTCGTGAACGACCTAACACTTAGAGTATTTACAACACATAACAGATACAACATCCTAACGGCATAAGCAAATAACGACCTATACAATAGTACACGACTTAACAAATTATACAACATTACACGCGACTTACGACTTAAGAAAATAACGACCTAAAATAACTTCACGATCTATAATCTTCGGCATCAGAACTGCAGCGTTTTAAGATGATGGACGACTTAAAGATAGGTCGTTCGCGACCTAAAACTCAAAGCGATTCAAAACATTGCAACTCGTTAGGTCGCGTATCCTGGTTGAACGACTTAAGGGAGAAATTCACTGCTTCACTCTTCGACATAGGAAATAGGCTGATGGTGGAATGTCGGTCGTGGAAGTTAGGTCGTGGTGATAGAATTTATGTCGTAGGAGTTAGGTCGCGTGGAGAAGCTAGGTCGCGTGATGGAATTAGGTCGCGTGATGGAATCGAGGTGGATTTTAGGTCGCTGAGCTTCGGTAGGTCGTGGCAATTAGGTCGTAGCAATGATTTTAGGTCGTGGCAAGATAGGTCGTTAGGTCGTGGCGATGGTTTTAGGTCGTGGCGAGATAGGTCGTTAGGTCGTGGCGATGGTTTTAGGTCGTGGCGAGATAGGTCGGTTATTGGGTTAGGTCGTGGAGAAGTTAGGTCGGAGAATGACTTAGTGTAGGTCGTGGAGCGACCTAGGGAGTTCGTCCTCGAATCCAGGTACGCTGTTGCATCATCCTCCCCTTGTTGACAAAAATTCGACCTCGAATTTGCACCTCTCTTTTCCTCAACAAGCTCATCCCCATGGTACGGAATCAAATGCTTAACGTTGAAAACGTTAGCAGTGTGAATATGATCTGGCAACTTTAACCGATATGCATTATCATTGATCTTCTTTAAAATTTCTACCGGACCAATCTTTCGAGCTTTCAACTTGTTGTACGTTCCAACTGGAAAATGATCTTTCGTCAACACCGCGTACACAAAATCTCCCTCTTCGAAGTCCACACTTCTTCGCTTCTTATCTGCATATCGTTTATACTTCTCATTCGTCTTCTCCAATCATTCCTAAACGATTCTATAGCATTCTATCAACTCATCAACAAAATCAGCAACCCGCTTAACTGTTCCCTTTCGGTTGTGGCACTATCGTTAAATCCAACGGCCCCTTTGGCAAGCTTGAATATACAACTTGAAATGGACTGTAACCAGTGCTTCGATTAACAGCATGATTATGAGAAAACTCTGCCTGACACAACTTTAATTCCCAACTCTTCAAATTGTCTTGTACAAGACATCGCAACAAGTTTCCCAACGATCTATTCACCACTTCCGTTTGCCCATCTGTTTGAGGATGATAGGCGCTACTAAAATTCAGTTTCGTTCCAACCATCTTCCACAGACTCAACCAAAAATGACTTAGAAGTCGCGTATCTCGGTCAGAAACAATGGATTCAGGTAGCCCATGTAGTCGATACACTTCTTTAAAGAACAGTTGAGCAACACGGACTGCATCAGCGGTCTTTTTACAGGCTATAAAATGTGTCATTTTCGAAAACCTGTCCACTACAACATAGATTGTATCATTCCCTCACTGAGTTCTTGGCAATCCCAAAACAAAATCCATGCTGATATCAACCCATGGTCTAGTAGGCACGGGTAATGGCATATACAATCCCGCATTCGTCGCTGTCCCTTTAGAAATTTGACAAATATGACATCTCTCCACAAATCTTTCAACTTCTTTTCTCATCGACGGCCAAAAATATGATTGTGAAATCAACTGCAATGTACGATCTCTGCCCACGTGACCCTCTTCACGTAGTTCTTTGACAATCTTCAACCTCAAGCTACAATCCGGAATACACAATTGGTTTCCTCTGAATAAGAATCCATCTTTCATCACAAAATCATCAGAACTCCCCTACTGCACCTGATCCAGCACTTTTGCAAAATAAGAATCTGAAATAAGCAACTCTGGCAACAAATCAAATCCCACTACTTCCACTCGCATAGTTGTCAGCAAATGATTTCTACGGCTCAATGCATCGGCAACTCGGTTAGTAACTCATAATTTGTGCTTCACCACGAAAGTAAACTGTTGTAAATAAGCAACCCACGAAGCATGCCTTGCTGAAATTTTATCTTGCCCCTGCAAATGTTTCAAAGCTTCATGGTCAGTGTATAGCACAAATTCTTTATGAAATAGATAGTGTCTCCAATGCTTTATGGCTTGGACTATAGCATATAATTCCAAGTCATAAGTACTGTATCTCGTTTTAGCTCCCGTCAGTTTCTCACTAAAGTAAGCAATAGGATGACCCCTTTGACTCAACGTTCCCCCAATTCCAACCTTGGATGCATCAGTATGTAGCTCAAAGAGTAACTGAAAGTTCGGGTATTTAAGAATGGGCGTTGTGGTCAAGAGTGTCTTGATTCTCTGAAAAGCAGAATCAGCCTCTTCAGTCCAAACAAACTTCTTCCCTTTCATACATTCCGTAACTGGTGCCATCACGCTACTGAAGAGTGGAATGAATCTTCGGTAGAATGATGCTAAACCATGAAAACTCCTCACTTCTGTTATCGTCTTAGGCTGTGGCCAATTTCGAATAGCTTCAACTTTACCCTGATCAACTTGAATACCATCCTTCGACACAATATAGCCCAAGAATAGAATACTTGTAGTCATGAAGGTACACTTCTTCGTTGCAGCATAAAATTCCTCACGTCGTAAAACCAACAACACTTCCCGCAAATGCTGTAGATGTTCTTCAGTGCTTCCACTGTAGATCAAGATGTCATCAAAATATATCACTACGAATTTCCCGATAAATGGTCTAAAAATCTGGTTCATGACTCTCATGAATGTACTCGGAGCATTTGACAAGCCAAACGGCATCACCAACCATTCGTACAGACCCTCCCGAGTTTTAAAAGCAGTCTTCCACTCATCACCCAGTCTAATACGAATCTGATGGTATCCACTTTTCAAGTCAATCTTCGAAAACACAACAACACCGCTCAACTGATCCAATAGATCATCCAGTCTCGGCATAGGAAATCGATATCTCACCGTAATCTTATTCAATGCTCTACTATCTGTGCACATTCTCCACGTTCCATCCTTCTTCGGCACCAACAAAGCTGGCACTGCACAAGGACTCCAACTCTCCTGAACACGCCCTTGTTCCAGTAATTCCTCCACTTGTCTTCTCAACTCCTCATGTTCTTTTGGACTCGTCCGATAGTGCGGTCTATGAGGCAATGCAGCACCTGGCACCAAGTCAATCTAATGTTGTATGTTTCTAAGCGGTGGTAACTCTTTCGGCAACTCCTCTGGAAACACATCTTTGAATTCCTCCAAAACTGGTTTCACTTCCTCTGGAACTTCAGTAACTTCACTAATTTCATGCCCAATTAACATAAAAACTTCAGGGCTCTCATCTACCTCTTCCACGAACTCCTTCAAGGACAACAAAGTCTTCAATTCCTCAATCTCCTCTAGCTTGTTCTCATTCTGCTGTCGTTTCTTCGGAACTAAAGTGATTTTTGTGCCCTCGAACAAGAAACTGTAGCTATTTGTTCGACCATTATGCTGTACCTCCCGATCGTACTGCCACGGCCTTCCCAACAGTAAATGGCAAACATCCATGTTAACCACGTCACACCAAATCTCATCTTTGTATTTCTTCCCAATAGAAAACGGAACATGAGCTCGCCTCTCTACCTTCACTTCTCCTCCTTTCCTCAACCAAGCAAGTTTATAAGGACTAGGATGTTTCTCCGTTTTCAACTTCAACTTCCTCACAGCTTCCGTTGAAATGATATTATCACAACTCTCGGCGTCAATGACAAATTTACAGACCTTTCCCAAAATAGTGCACGTTGACTGAAAAATGTTACTCCTCAACCAACTCGAATCCTCTTCCTGTTTCGGGGTTAAACAAGATCTCTGTCACATCAGATTACATCCCTCGTCTCCCGACACCTCTTCTTCCTCCTCATCACGGTGTGAATTGAGATCTTCTTCTACATCCTCATCTTCCACTTCAACAATCATAGTTCTCTTCTTCGGTTTCGGACATTCGTTGCTCTTATGACCCACTTCCTCGCAATTATAACATTTTAAATTGGTGTTGACTTTTGGTTTAGCCACTTCATGAACAACCGGCTTACTCGATGCTTTAGGAACATTAGAACTACTACCCGCTCCTTTGTTCTGTCCCGTAAAACTTGGAAACAAACCTCCCCTACGTTACCTTGTTTCTCCCAAGCCAACGCTTTTTGATGTGCTTCTGCCACAGATCTAGGGTCGAACATATTCACCATATCCTGGACCTGTGTTCTAAGTCCCCCAACAAATCTAGCGGTCAATTGTTCTTCTGTCTCCATAATGTCATTTCGAGCAATCAACTGGTAGAATTCATCAGCATAATCAGCAATAGTCTTCGTCCCTTGCCTCAGGTTCTGTAATCTCTGATACATCAGTGATTGGTAATTGTAAGGCAAGAAAGTAGCCTTCATCAATTTCTTCATCTTTTCCCAAGCAACAATCTTTGACTTCCCCATCCGCTCTCTAGTAAGTTTGGTTTGCTGCCACCACGCCATAGCTCTCCCCCTCAACCTAGTAGCAACCAACTTCACTTTACGATCTTCCGGAACCTCCTTGAAGTCAAAAATTTCCTCAACATAAGCTAGCCAATCAAGAAATCCCTCGGCCTCCATACCTCCCTTGAATTCCGGTATTTCAGTTTTCATCCTGGACTCCCATTTGTGATCATATTCCAAATGATTTCTTCCTTGACCTTGTCCTCATCCATGAACACTGCCACCATCAAACTCCTCTTCAAAATCTGATGTATATCGATGTCGATCCTGACCACCAACATCTCTACTACCACCATTTCTTCCACCAACATCCCTTCGATCTACATTCCTCCAATCACGATCATTCACATTTCTATCACGATTTCGATCATCAACATTTCTATCACAATCTCGATCCACGCTTCTATGATCACTATCAACACTTCTCTCTCGATTTGAATGTGGTGAAACTCTACTTCTCCCATGGCTCGATTCAGGTGAAACCCTTCTCTGATTTTGATTCATCTCCAACATCATTCTCTCTAATCGACCAATCCCTTCATTAAGCTTCTCATTAAAGTTTTCGATAATTCTTTGCTCCATCTCATCGGCCTCTTCTCTCCCATACAAAGCATCAATGTTGCGATAACGGTTAGCTCTTCTCGGAGGCATAATCACTTTTCAACAAATTCCAACAAAAACTTCACTTCGATCTAAAAATCTTTAAATCAAAACTACCCACTTGTTGAAGTCTTCAAAAATCTCCAAACGAACAAATCTCTTCAAAATCTCGATAACCCACTTCTCCAAATGATGTAAATCTCGCACAACTCCAAAAATCTACGCAAACTCCTTGCGCTCTCGCTCTGATACCAAATGACGCAGCGGAAATAACACTTGACGACGAAATGAAGAATTCGTGTCAAACTAATCGATGAAACGATTAGATGAAGCAATATGAATCGATGAATTAATGATACCAAACGTCCAAATCTGTTAATCACGAAGATACCGGACTTTAGCTATCTTCGACATGTTGATCGCGCACGATGCCGTGAGAGAAGATCTACAATTCTTCGACGTTGATCAAGCGCACTTGATTCCGTGAATTAGCTTCAACAATCGTTGATTCGAGCGCACTCGAATGTCGAAGGTGGAGATAGGAGATAACACTTAACTACCAATTTTAATGGTGGCACAAAAGCACACAAATGAAATTTTATTCAAATTCAACAACACTTACAAATGATACAACCCGCCTATTTATAGACTTACAACTCAACACTTTCATCACAACACTTAGGTCGTGAACGATCTAACACTTAGAGTATTTACAACACATAACAGATACAACATCCTAACGACATAAGCAAATAACGACCTATACAATAGTACACGACTTAACAAATTATACAACATTACACGCGACTTACGACTTAAGAAAATAACGACCTAAAATAACTTCGCGATCTATAATCTTCGGCATCAGAACTGCAGCGTTTTAAGATGATGGACGACTTAAAGATAGGTCGTTCGCGACCTAAAACTCAGAGCGATTCAAAACATTGCAACTCGTTAGGTCGCGTATCCTGGTTGAACGACTTAAGGGAGAAATTCACTGCTTCACTCTTCGACATAGGAAATAGGCTGATGGTGGAATGTCGGTCGTGGAAGTTAGGTCGTGGTGATAGAATTTATGTCGCGGGAGTTAGGTCGCGTAGAGAAGCTAGGTCGCGTGATGGAATTAGGTCGCGTGATGGAATCGAGGTGGATTTTAGGTCGCTGAGCTTCGGTAGGTTGTGGCAATTAGGTCGCGGCGATGATTTTAGGTCGCGGCAAGATAGGTTGTTAGGTCGTGGCGATGGTTTTAGGTCGTGGCGAGATAGGTCGTTAGGTCGTGGCGATGGTTTTAGGTCGTAGCGAGATAGGTCGGTTATTGGGTTAGGTCGTGGAGAAGTTAGGTCGGAGAATGACTTAGTGTAGGTCGTGGAGCGACCTAGGGAGTTCGTCCTCGAATCCAGGTACGCTGCTGCATCAAATGGTGAGAAAATCAAGTGAATACTTAAGATTTAAGTTTTTGATGGTTGAATCAATCAAATAGTTGAAACCGTTCATTTTTTATTTATCAAAAATTTACAGTTTTAGTTACAAGCTATATGCAAATATATTTAAAGAAAAAATGATGGATAAGCGAACCATGTAGTGTATGGTTTTTCAATTTCTATAACCGATGTTGGACAATCGAAGTCGGAAAATCAAAGTTGTGTACGGTTGCAAAGCACAACTGGGCATATGTGCATTAGTGCAACTGCACGAACACAACTCATATTGTATATGCAGTAGCAGTGTACGATGGTATAAGTTTAGCTCGTAGCGATTTTGGAGTAGCTTGCAACGGCGAAAAATAAATGTTGAAGTTTGTTCTTTAAATTTGAAATGGTAATGAATTTTGCAACCAAGATTTATTTATTTTTCTTTAAAATAGAAGAAGAGAGAACAAGACAGTGAGAAGTAACTAAGTGCAAAACAAAAAAAAATTATAGGTCAACCAGGTAAAAATGAACGGTTAGACTATTGGTGCGAATATTCAATCTTTGGTTTGTGCATATCTAAGATCCGATCGAGTTCCGTGTCAAAGTAGTCCATAGTTCGGTATTATTTGTGGTCGGACGTTGGTGGTGGGTTAGATCATGATAACAGTACATCGTATTAGAACGTAAATAAGTGCATTTGAAGTTGTTCAAAAATACTACCAAGTTTTTTTTAACATATTCTCCCAGGTAATTATTGAGAACTGAACAACTTTACATAAGATCCTTCCATGCATTCAGCATTCACTTATTCCAAACACAGCCTACATCCATAAACGAAAATTATTATATGTCGGATATTTCATCAATACGAAGAGGTCACAAATTTAAATTGCACTACATAGAGCCTGTTATACTTCAAATATAACTAGTCTCCATAGCAATTTTGGACACAACGCTCAATGCAGCCGATGTGGAACTCTGCAAAATAAAATACCACAGAAGTAAGATACATGCATAAAAATAAATAACGAACGAATGAAGCAACATTGATGTACAATAATAGTAAGTTACCAGGTTGAATAATGGTGCCGTTAACCATTTGTATATCACTATGTAAACAATCATCAACGACACACAGGAGACTGCATTTGTTTACAACTTTTGGCAACTCTTCGCAAACTGCCCTACAGAAAGGCTTGCACAAAAATTTGAGTTTAATGGTAGTGGCGCATATGGGATGGCAGATGTCACAGCAAATGGTACAGCCACCATTACTGGTAACAAGCATCATACAAAGAAGCAGTGCTACTGGTTGGATTTTGCTTATCATGGTTGATTTAATATTTATGATTTGAATAATGATGTTTGGAACCAATTGTTCAACTTTATATATACAAGTAACTTGAGTCAATGTGGTTGAAGAAGTTAATCTATATCCAGATTTTGGAAGTTATCTCTACCTTCAAATTAGTAGGAGTAAAAACATGCATAGAAGGCAAATATTTTTCGTATTATCATGTATAAAGGGTACGTATGAGGTTAATTAATATGTATGAAAACATACATTGTATGTAGTTTTCAAGTTTAATTTGGCAGAACATTTAATCTTTTTCAGTCACGACGAAACAGATATAAATGTATAGCCACCATAAAAAGAATGGGCTTAGACAATTAAATATTTGATAATTCAATTATGAATTTCTCTCGGCTTTTAATAATTCAGACTTGTTTGTCGGAGAAATCCAATTAAATACTGTGCACCAACCACAGTGGACAGCGCAGTTGGTTTGTGTTGCACTGATCAGGGAAAACAAAGATTCCATCCACAGCTTGTCGTTATTGATTTAAATATACCAAGAGTATACCATGCATATACATCCGCGGGATTTAGATGAAAAGAAAGATCTTACAGAAAAGTACTAATATGAATCCATGTTTTACATAGACTTTTTCTCAAAAAATTTGGCATAAATTGAACAATGTGGATTAACTCGCATAATAATAATTAGTTGATAATTAGATAGATACCCAAATTTTAATTTTTTCTTTTCGTATGAAAAGTATAGGTTTAAATATATTTGTATTTCAGTCTTAAGTTTTATTAAAATAAATTAAAACTAAATCATATATATATATATATATATATATATATATATATATATATATTCCATTTTTTAAATTACACCGAGCACATTTATAAATACGTACTGTAAATTTGAGTCTATATAATATATATAGTTTATGGAGAAATTATTTCTTTTTCTAAAATCGCAAGCTAATTGAACACACACCCCCAAACCCCTTCCTCCCTAAACCCCCATACACGCATATAATTTAAAGTATTTAAGAAAAATTATAAATATATTTATATATTTAAATAATATCAAAAAAAATCTTTTAGTTGAAGTAATAATATTATTATAAAGCAATATAAATAAAAGTTACCTAAAAGAAGATGCTTTTAGCTATCACTCTGAACTAGTAATGCTTCCTCTAAAAATTACCTAAAAGAAAAAACTCAACGGTCTCAAAATGCGTTCCCACTGAGAAGGTCCACTAGATCAGAGAGGATGGGTGTTATTCCAGATGATTATGTGATGATTATGTGACATTTCTTCAAAAGAGAGAGGAGAATAGTGGATTGATGCATGATGATCCTATCAACTTTCACCAAAGCCATGTGATATATATTAATTCCCAAAAGAGGATTGAAGCTATCAATGAAGAGTATACATCTATGTAAGACAATAAAGTTTGGGGGCTTGTCCCCTTACCCAAAGAGTAAGAAACCCCATTGGTTGTAAATGAATATTTAAAACCAAGAGAGATGCAAAAGGTAACATGAAATGGTACAAGGCTCATCTTGTAGCAAAAGATTTTACTCGATAGGAAGGCATTGATTTCAAAAGGACTTTCTCTTCAGTTTCATCGAAACTCTTTTACAATAATTTTGGCACTTATTTCATATTTTGACTTTGAGTTACATCAAATGGATGTTAAAAACTATGTTTCTCAATAGGGACACTAAGGAAACTATCCATATGGTGCAACCAAAAAACTTTATGGTGGAAGATCCAAAGAATATGTTATGAAAACTGAAGAAGAGCATTTATGAACTCAAATAAGATTCTCGTCAATGATATGACAAATTTCATAATGTAATTACCTCATTTCGTTTCGAGCCAAAAATCATCGATAATTCTGTGTATCACAAGTTCAATGGGAGTAAATTTATGTTTTTGATTTTATGTGTTGATGATATACTGCTTTCTAGCAATGATTTACATATGTTGTACCAAACTAAGAGAATTCTTTCAAGCAATTTTGAAATGAAAGGCCTTGATGATGACGCTTCTTTTGTATTAGCTATGTTTGAATCAGAAATGACACAAACACCCAATAGAGAATAGAAGAGAATAAAAAGTGAAGAAAATAAACTAAAACAAGTAAGAAATGAACATATAAAGTTCTATAGTGGTTAAACAAACTCCGGCCTATGTCCACTTAATGGTTTTATCGCTTAACTTTTGACTTGGGGACAGAAGTTCTTAGGGATTGGTACGACTCCGATACTTAGATTTTAAAAATTACAAGAACATAGAGTAGAGTGGAATTAGAGTCAAAAGATCTTGAAAAATGAGTTATACCCCTTTATTTATAGAGATGGGGAGCCTAAAATCTCGCACCAAAGATCTCTAGGTTGTTCTCCTTGCTATAGACCAGTTCTCTACGAAAATAGGGTACCACATTATCACTTTCTTATGGGTCGGTATGACTCCAAGGTTAGGGGTCGATACCGACCCCTAAAATGGCCAAATTGGTCATCTTGAACTATTCACTTCGGCTCGTCTTGTGACTAGCTTTGTAATTCCATAGTTGTTTGCATCAATAATAACTTATTTTGGAGTCCAAATGACGAAGTTGTAGAAGAACAAAGTTGCTGATTCAGGAGTTCGTGGGGATCGATAGAGAATTGTATTGAACTAGCAAAACAGCGTTGGAAATGGGTTTCTAGCATCGAAAAAAACAAGTAGGCACAAGATGGGATGGAGTTGGTGAAGTGCTATGGTCGGTACCGACCCATATATCGACCCCTAGGGATGGGTCGGTATCGACCCCACACTTGAGGGACTTGGCTTTTCGAATTTTTGTGGTGTTTTGGTATGTGTGTTGTTATCTTGGTTGTACTTCGACTTTTGGGCTTCATGGTCATTTCTCCAAGAGCCTTGCCTTGATAATTTCGAAATTTGGTTCGTTTGGTTTGTCCGTATTCCGCCTGGTTAAAAGGCGGGATAACATTTACCCTCTAAAGCACGCCTTACAAATGGAAGGTGTGCTTTGCTCAAGAACAAATATGAAGTCAATCTTTGATAATTGAGTTCTCTGGTTACTTCAATCTTAGTGAATCATTTAGTTCCCTTGGTTCTCTTTCCAATTACGGTCGTTCCAGACTTGCCATAGCCTAAGACACTAGATTCTACCTAAGTGTTGTCTATATATTATCACAATTTTGATTTTATTTGGAGCTATTACATCACATATCAAAACCATCCCATATTCATTCAGAATTTACATCATTACATTTTGATTTCATTCAAAGGTTTTGCATATCAAAATTATCCCGTGTTCATCTGGGATTTATCTATTTCTTTTTAATTTCAAGACATTCAAATCCTTTTATCAAAATCAATATATATTTTAAGGTTCGATCTCTATAGATCGTTTCGTATTCAGTTTTATGTGCGATTTCTCCAAATTATTTAATGTCCAATTTTCAACGTGCGATCTCTTTGGATCATTTTATAGTTAATTAATGTGCGATCTCTTCGAATGGTAAATTGAGTTCGTGCCTATTCAGGATTGATGATCAAATCCATAGTCTATCCAGACTGTTAATCAAATCCATGGTCGTTCGGGGCCAATGATCAAATCCATGATCGTTTGAGGTTGATAGCCATTCGGGGCCGATAATCAAATCCATGGTCGCTCGGGACCGATAATCAAATCCATAGCCATTCGAGGCCCTTGCTGAGGCCAATCCACTTGCTCTCCGGGGAGGGGACTCGATGACAAGTAAGCCCATCCACTCACTCTCTAGTGAGGGGACTTACTCCTTGCACTCTCTCTGGACAGGACTTAAAATGAACAATATCAGTCATCACGTTTAAGTAGGTTTTAATAATCAAATTCAAACATTTAAAACAACATAAAGTCTAACATCAGGATAACTGCCTCGCCGAGCGTTATAGTCCAGCATCCAGCTCAAAGCGTGCCTAGGGACCATTCTAGATCCCATGCATGAGTAAATGGCTAGACTGTATTATTGCACTGTTTATGGAAAAGGGGAAATGGAGTGCGAGAACTAGACCTGATTCCCTGCCATCCCAATAAAGAGATGACTATCCTTGACCTTGATCTAGGGCCATTTCCATTTGTTGCTGTCAACAGCTACTCAGGTTCCTCCATCGCAGTTCGATTTCTCACATACTGTTGTAATCGATTATCTTTGATATGTTCCTTGATCAAATCCTGTAGGTGTCTGCAGTCGTTTATGTTATGCCTATCCAACTCATGGAATAGGCAGTATTTTTCGGGTACCCTTTTATGCTCAGCGGGCTCTCTGCTTGCTGGTTTTCGAAAGAGGATCGTCCCCTCTGGAATCTAGATAAATTTGTTCCGGCATTTTATTTAAATCTGTGTAAGAAGAGATTCTTAGTTCTCTTATTTTCCTCTTTGATCGTTCAAAGCTATTTTCTATCTTCCCTTTCCCTTTATCCTTGCTAGATCCTACTCCGAGCGATCCTCCATTCTTTAGAGCATTAACTTCTTCCTCATTAGCCTCGGCGTCCTCCCGACACAAAAACTATCTAGCCTTATGATAAAACTCTACAAGATCCCTCGGAGGATCCCATTTCAGTGCAATCTTGAAATCTGTCTTAACAGTTATTCCCGAAACTGCCGCCATTAAAACCATTGAAGGGTCTAGCTTATCGACCATGGCAGCTGCCATATTGAACCTTGTTAGAAAACTTCTGAGGGCCTCTTCGGCCCTCTGCTTCATACTTGCAAGTGTCATCACGTTCTTGAATCATGAAATATGGACCCGGAACTACTTCACAAATCTGTTTACTAACTCGGTCCACATGCTAATAGAACCACTCTCTAGCTGTCTAAACCATTGTGCTGCCAAACCTATCAAAAATATACCATCCCATTACCTCTTCAGTCGCACCCAACACTTCCATGTGCTGGATGTACCTCATCAAATGAACTGTTGGATTCATTTTCCCATCATACATTTCCAACATTGGTAACTTGAAATTAGATGAATTCCTAGCGTATCGAATATTCATAGTGAATGGACTTTTGTTCACATTTTCCATGTTCTGATGAGGCAATCCACCCCTCATAACTCGCCCCACCATCATAACAAGTCTGTCATCGTCATTCAAATGGATTCTAAGGGTAGCACTCTCGACATGCCCCCGACTTTATGAGGGAATTCTGGTACATACTCCTCTGTCCATTCTTCTGCATTTATATCCATGTTCAAGCGCTCCACTTTAGCTCTAATATGCATGACATTCCTTCCTAGGCCAGGACGACCCATACCCTCGAGTACTTAGGGATCGGTATCGACCCTTAGGGATGGGTCGATACCGACCCGTAAGTTTGGGTTGGGGTTTGCTCTGGGTCGTTCTATTCCAACTCTAGCTACCTATGCTCTAGCTTTCGGTCTTTGATTTTAATTTTCTAAAACTCCAACTATTCCTGCTTCTCCCATCCTTCTAAAGAAATTCTCCATCATCTCTTCCTGACGAGCCATCATCCTTTCCTGCAATCCATTCATCATATTTTCCATCTCATCTCTAGTTATATAGATCAATGGGGGTTTAGCTCCTGAGAACGCCACTTGGCTACCCCCTATTTGATTTCCTCCAACAATGTCCTTCTAGTTAATTGTCTAGCCATTTAGAATCTTCTCAAATCTAGAATAAGAGAGTTCTAGTATTCTCTCAATGAAAGATCCAAAATGTTTGAACCAAAAAATGGCACAAACACCCAATAGAGAATAGAAGAGAATAAAAAGAAGAGAAAAAAAATTAAAATGAGTAAGAAATGAACATACAAAATTTTATAATGGTTCGAAAAACTCCGGCCTACGTCCACTTAATGATTTTATTACTTAACTTCTGACTTCGGGCAGAAATTCTTAGGGATCGGTACAACTTCAACACTTAGATTTTCAAAATTACAAGAATATAGAGTAGAGTGGAACTAGAGCCTAAATATCCTAAAAAAATGAGCCCTACCCCTCTATTTACATAAGTAGGGAGCCAAAAATCTCGCTACAAATATCTCCAAGTCGCTCTCCTTGCTATAGACCAGTGCTCCATGAAAATAAGGTGCCACATCATCATTTTGTTATGGGTCGGTACGACTCCAAGGTTAGGGGTCGGTATCGACCCCTAAAGGGGCCAAACTGGTCATCTTGAATCTTCTCTTTAGCTTGTCTTGTGGCTAGCTTCATGATTCATAGTTGTTTGCATCAATAATAGCATGTTTTGGAGTCCAAATGACGGAGTTGTAGAAAAAAAATTGCTGATTCAGGAGTTCATGAGGATCGATAGAGAATTGTATTGAACTAGTAGAACAACATTGGAAATGGGTTTCTAACATCAAAGGGAACAAGTAGGCAGAAGATGGGATAGAGTTGGTGAAGTGCTATCGGTTGGTACCGACCCCTAGGATAGGGCGGTAACGACCCCACACTTGAGGGATTGGGCTTCTAGAATTTTTATGGGGTTTTGGTATGTGTGTTTTATCTTGGTTATACTTTGGATTTTAGGCTAAATGTCATTTTTCTAGGCATCTTGCCTTGACAACTTCAAAGTTTGGTTCGTCGGGTTCGTCCGTATTCCGCCTAGTCAAAAGGCAGGATAACAAGCCAGGAATCCAAATACATCATGATCGTTCATAGGGTATTATCGAATTATCATAAAAGAACTATATAGACAAGATGCTTAAGAGGTTTGACATGTAAGACCCTAGACAAGGTGATACCTCTGTTGCCAAAGGAGATAAATTTTATCTCAAACAATGCATTAATAACATCCTTAAAGCTAAAGAAATGGAAAAGATCTCTTATGCACATGCTATAGGGAGTTAATATATGCACAGGCGCATACACGTTCGGATATTGCGTACATTGTAGGAGTGTAAAACAAGTATTTTAGTAATCTTGGAATGGATTATTGGAAAGAAGCAAAAAGAGTTATGAGATATCTTCAGAGAACAAAGGACTATGCTTACATATAGAAGATCAGATTAGTTGGAGATCATTGGATATTATGATTCTGATTTTGTTGGATGCCCGAATAGTAGAAAATCCACTTCATGATGAATATTTCTATGAGGCTACATAATGGAAGAGTGTTAAGCAATTACTCATAGCTTCTTCCACCAAGGACGTAGAGTTTATGGCTTGTTATAAGGCATCCAACCATAGGAAATGACTGTGAAATTTTGTCAATGGGCTGCGCATTTTTAATAATATTAAAAGACCATTAAAGTTGTATTGTGACAATAAATCAATAGTATTATATTCTAATAACAATAAAAGCTCAAGCAAGTCAAATTACATTGCTGTCAAGTTTCTAGCTGTGAATGAGAGAGTGTAGAATGAGTTAATATCCATAAGGCATATTGGAACAAATTCCATGTTAGCGGATCCACTTAAAAATGATTTCCACCCAATGTCTTTCATGAGGACGTTGCTAAAATGGATGTATCTTTTATGTTGGGATATTTTGGTTTAGGCGGAGTTTGTACTATTTTTTTATAGTATCGTTCTATATTTTGATTATGAACATGCTTTAGTTTTTTGGTCAAAAATAAAGGAATAAAGTTTTTCTTTTGCACACTAGTTGTTCATATATATTTAACTTTTGATCTCATTAAAGTAAAGTAGGACCAGTTGGAAATAAACGTGTAAAGATCACATTTCATGTAATTTCCATGCCACACATCCATGATTGTGCAATGTCATTTAATTGTTTTGATATATGTGACTATTCATAAGTTTAGTTACGACAAAAGGTGACGAAGGCAGTTTTGATCATTTGTCATTGCAGTTGATGAACGAGATTGTTTTGGATATACCTTATATTATGAACATCAATTTTGGAGCTTATAAAGAAAAACACATTTATAAGGTTATTACATATGTGACCCGAGGGTAGATTATTGGAATATTTCAACATATGTGTCATAATGTAAAATAAAATATGTTATGCTAGTTAGTGTAAAACGAAACTAAAGTGATTAAATTATGAATTAAAATTAAAAGGCTTAATAATCTAATTATCATAGTATTAATAAGTGTATATCAGGTGCAATTCTAATTTTTTTAAAGACCAAAATTAATTAATGACAACATTATAAATACGGGGATATGACCCACAAATCACACAAGCCTTGATTGCTCTCTTACCATCTTCTATATATATCAAATACCAAATCTAAGGTTTGTGTCAATTGGAAAACCAAACCGAGTTCTTCTTTTTTTCTTTCAATTGACAATAATAGATTTAGATATGACTTCTGCAATTATGTTATCTATAATATATTTCTCGATTAAATCAATATAGGTTAATTTTTGAATTTAGGGTTTCATAATTAACTGCTGACAAAGTATATTAAAACTCTAATATAAACTATATTGGTAATAAAAAAATTGTGCTTAAGCACAAGAATGAATGACATAATATTACGTAAGTTGAGAATTTTCTCACTGCTACCGCATAAGCTAATGAAGATCTAATGTTGGAAAGAAACCACTAGATGTGTTAAATGTGAAAGATATACCAACTATATAGTTATTTTTATGCCTGAAAATCAAATATTTTAATCCAAACTATACGTGAGACAATATAATCGTTTAATCTTTGTAATGTAACATATGTTGGAATTCTTTTTAGATGGTGAATGAGATATATCCCACATCACCAAAAATATGTCCAATAAGAGCGAACCCGATCCGGTTATATTTTTGGTAAATAAAGGTGAACAGTTTTACTGTTTGAATATGAATAGATGCGGATTTTCGAATTTGAACGATGAAGAGACGCGACGTTTTAAACAGCAATGGTTCTGGAGCGTTGCAACTGAACGGACGCGACTGTTGCAAACAGCAACAGTTCTGGAGCGTTGCAACTGAACGGACGCGACTGTTGCAAACAGAAACAGTTCTGGAGCGTTGCAAATGAAAGGAAGTGACTGTTGCGAACAGTAACGCTTTTTTGACGTTGCAAATGAAGAGGTGCGACTTTTCTCAACGGATGCAGCCGTTGGAAATTCGGCTATAAATAAGGAGGAAACCTGATCACTTTCCTCACTCATTTTTCAAACCGAATTATCTCTTCTATCTCTTCATCTCTTAAATCATATTCAGTCCTATCACACAGAAGATCATACACATCACAATCTCGTGCAGATTACGTAATAGCGGTACAACAAATAAGTGTGTTTGTTTATAATCTGCAGGGTATTGCCTTGAGCAATCTGAACCGTTCACACTGATCTACGGTTCTCATCTCTTACTTATTTTGTTTCGGATAGCTAGGTTGGGCTTCAGCCCGTGTATACTTTGTTATATAAAGCCTTCCGCATTGTAATAATTCTATTCATTCATTCAATAAAGATTAGATTACTATCTTGAAATTTAATTTGGTATCAGAGCAAATGCCTAACGGCCATATTCTTGCTACCAATTTCAGTTTTCATCACCAATAATTTCAGAGATATTTCTCTAAAGAGCTCCCCTCAGAATAATTTCATCATAGGGGAGACTTACCTTTCTCAAAATCAAATGCAAAGTTCATGTTCATCAGTTCTTTCTTTTACCATCTGATTGTGCCATCCTAGAAGAGAATCAGATTCAGTTTTCATCATTTTCTCTCTGGTTGCACAACCCCAGTCTGTTCTTTTTTTATTTCATGATTCTTTGCATATATTACTGCTTCTTTTGAAACAGTAATATACCCATACCTCGAATCACAAAATACCCTCTTCTTGATATTATTGGATCAAGATTTCCTTTTCTTTCTTCTTTCCCATGGCCCACGAAGAAGAGGAGGTCACTTCAGCCAATACTGGCAACCATCTCAAGGACGAGAGAAGGTCAGATTCCATCTTGATCAGACCTAAAAATCAAGCCATTTGTACACCATTAGATGAAGACAATTACATCACATGGAAATATCAAGTAGAAATAGCCTTAAGAGGCTATGATCTGATGGATTACATCAAGGGTACTATGATTATCCCTCCGATTAATGTTACTGATGATAAAGGAAATACTGTAAGAAATCCTGAGTATATTACATATCAAAAACAAGATAATATGCTCGCATCTTGGCTATTATCCTCTGTCAGTCAAACCCTTTTATCCCAACTCGTTGGATGTTACACTTCATATGAAATATGGTCGTCTATAGAGAAAAATTTCAGTTCTCAATCTGCAGCAAGGGTTATGCACTATAGGCGAGAATTACAGAATTGTAAAAAAGGGGATACCAGCATGAGAGAGTACCTTGCCAAGATCAAAAACCTGTGTGACAAGCTGAAAGCTGTTGGCCACGAAATTTCCAACAGCGAATAGATTCTCACCATTACCAACGGTCTTGATCAAGATTATGAATCTTTAGTGACCTTCATTGCCACTCAAACCATCCTGCCCAGTCCTGATTTCGTTTACTCTGCCCTCCTGGCACATGAAGGGAGGGTCGAGCAAAGGAAGCTTATGCAAGAAGATTACTCTGCAAATTTTGCCACAGCAAAAAATAAAAACCAAAGAAACAATCAGTCCACTCCCAACACAAGAGGAGGCAATACTCAAAGAGGAAGGGGTAGGGGAAGACTCTCTAACAACAATAGAGTTAAATGCCAAATTTGTGAAAGGTTTGGTCACATGGCGAATAAATGCTACTTCAGATTCAAAGAGGACTACCACCCAGCACAGCAAGGTCAAAACAGCAGACAACCAATTGCTAACATGGTTCAAAACAGCAATCAATCTAGGAACAATGACAATACAGGAGATGATACTGATAAAACTGATGACATAAACACAGCTGAATGGTTTCCAGACTCAGGGGCAACTAACCACCTCACCAACAATTTACAAAATCTCAATCTAGGCAGCAAAAGCTACACAGGTAACAATTCAGTTTTAATGGGTAATGGTGAAACTGCAAATATATCACATATAGGGGCAGGCACTATAAAAGGTACAAGGCTACTCTATCTTAATAATTTGCTAAGAGTACCAAGTATCAAAAAGAACTTAATCAGTGTCTCTCAATTTGCTAGGGAAAACAAAGTATATTTTGAGTTTCACCCCAAAATTTGCATAGTTAGAGATTTACTAAACAAAAACATATTATTACAGGGTAGGTTGGACCAGGGTCTGTACAAATTCTGCAATATGAGACCCAAGAACAATTGTAATAGTGCTGTGTGGTGCAATAATACTTGTGTGAATCATAAAGATATCAATGATGTATTCTATTCATGGCATTGTAAACTAGGACATCCTAGTTATGATGTAGTTAAACAAATTCTGAATGAAAATAAAATTCCTTTCTCTTTTTTAAACAACTCACATATTTGCTCGCATTGTCAAATTGGTAAAAGTCATAAATTACCTTTTCAAGTTTCTGAAACTATCTATGAAAAGCCATTGGAGCTTATTGCAGCAGACTTGTGGGGACCATCACCACACATGTCAACAAAAGGAGACAGGTATTATTTATCTTTAGTTGATGCTCATACCAGGTATACCTGGATATACTACTTGAAAGCTAAATCTGATGCTTACATTGCCATAAGGCATTTCATCACTAGTGTTGAAAACCAATTTAATAGCACTGTTAAAATTTTTCAAACTGATGGTGGAGGTGAATTCAAGACTTTGAAAGACTTTTTTAATCAAAAGGGGATCATTCATAGATTAACTTGTCCACACACATCAGAACAAAATGGGTTAGTTGAGAGAAAACATAGGCACATAGTAGAAACTGGATTAACACTCATGTCACAGGCAAGTTTGCCAATGAAATATTGGAGAGAAGCATTCACTTCAGCTGTATATCTTATTAATAGAATGCCTACAAGAGTGTTAAACCAGACTTCTCCTTTTGAAAAATTATTCTCTACAAAACCAAATTATCATTATTTAAAAACTTTTGGATGCCTATGTTTTCCATATCTTAGACCCTATAATAAACACAAATTAAGCCTAAGATCGAGCAAATGCACCTTTTTAGGGTATGCTCATAACCAAAAGGGATACATATGTCTAGATGATAAAGGCAGGATATACATTTCAAGGCATGTTGTTTTTAATGAACATGTTTTTCCTTTTGCAGAAAAGGAGAAACACATTCAAGGCACTGAGATTAATAAAACAAACAATGGTGGCATTCCAGATTTATCAGAATGGTTCAATGCTGAAACTAATACTGAAAGAAGATCTACTGAAAATCAAAATGACCATCACATACAAGAAACCACTCATAACCCAGCCTACAATGATCAACAAACAGACATACAGCAAAACAATGAGCAACAAGATAGAGATACATCACCAAGTCGTGACAGTACAGACACTACCACTAATGCCAATACTGAGGCTCATGAACATCAACCAGGCATCATCGAACATCCCATGATCACAAGATCTAAAAGTGGGATTTTCAAACCCAAAGTTTATAATACTTCGGTGGATGAAATTGAACCAACTTCATATGACTCTGCTGTTAAGAACACTAAGTGGAGAAAAGCTATGGATGAGGAATATGGGGCTTTAATCAAAAATAAAACATGGAGCCTAGTTAATCCACCCAAGCACAAAAATATAGTGGGAAGCAGATGGACTTATAAGATCAAAAGAGATGCTAATGGAAATATTGTCAAACACAAGGCCAGACTGGTGGCAAAAGGTTATACTCAACAGTTTGGATTTGACTTCCAGGAAACTTTCTCTCCAGTCATTAAACCAACCACTATAAGAATTATGTTGACTATAGTTTTGCACAAACAATGGAAAATTAGACAACTGGATGTACAGAATGCTTTTTTAAATGGAGACTTAGTCGAAGAGGTATACATGCAACAGCCAAAGGGTTACAACAATGAAAATAACAATCAAGTATGCAAGCTACACAAAGCCATATATGGTTTAAAACAAGCTTCAAGGGCTTGGTATGACAAACTGAAAGGCATATTGTTAAAACTTGGTTTCAATGTCACTGTATCTGACAACTCTCTATATACCAGAAGAAAGAATGAAAACAGCATATATATACTGGTCTACGTTGATGACATACTTATCACAGGAGATGATCAACGGGAAATTGAGCTTGTCATAAAACACTTGGACAGTCATTTTGCTATAAAAGATATGGGTGAAGCTAACTACTTCCTAGGCATACAAATTCATACAAATTTTACGTCTGTTGTATCTTTGGAGAATTTTGAAATAAAATTCTTAAGGAAATCGTTACGACGAGCCTCAGACAAAATCGGATTAGAACTGTTATTCTGCATTCTACCCTTTAATTTTGTTATACTATTTATTTAAAATAGTATAACGCTGTTGTTGTAATTTATTTACAACATTCATATTGTTATTATAATTAATGCAGAATCCAAATATAGTGGAAATCTGAGTTATAAACTTGTGCGACGAGTTTATATTTGATTATTCTATGTTTTGGTATACTAGATGTATAACAACATAATGGTATACTAAAAAAATTATTTATACATGTAAAATTATTGTAAAACAACTTATAAAAAATTGTTTACCATGAGTCCAAACTGCTTTTTATAATGGATATCATTTTATTATATATAGGTGAAATTTACAGATACGTATAATACAAAGAAAGAAGAGTTCGACCCATTTAACAAATATAATTCAAGCCTATGCCCTATTACATCGTCGAATTAGATCGTACATCTTTGTAGCTAATGCATATCCCATTAACTACTCGCTAGAAAGAAGCCATGGTTCACAAAGGATAGGCCAGGGAAGTGCGGATTGAGGTGGAATTCATGGGGTAGCATAGATTTCAAAATGTTCGGCGAAGGGATGTGGTAGGATATATTCGGGCCTTTTTTTCGTAGCTGATGTTCAGACCTTATAGCTTTGTTGATGGTGATTCATCTAATTTTTAACAAAAAACAAACGCTTTTCTTCCTTGCAGAGTTTTCTCTAATAGCCCATGCACTAACTTGTACCTTTATCACCTTTCATAATAGTTGTAAGACTAAAACAAAGTAATAGAAACCGTACGAGCTAAATTTGTTTTCTTACTGTGGTGAGAGTAGTTAACGAATGTAGCTAGATAGCTTTGCATATGCAAACCTAAGGCCTAGCATGGAGAATATGGTAGTTTGGGTAAATGTCAGGTAATCTCCTATTTTCAACGATTGGAACATGCTTTAGATCAGAGGAATTCTTATGTTTTAACTTACGAATTAGGCTACTCATGTGTCTAAGTTTTTTTACGTGCAAGTTTTTATTCCATCTTACTATTACTGAGATACCATCGTTTCTCTCACCAAAATTTACCGAATACTCGCGGATAAAGTAACTCAGGAAATGCTTCTATCAATACTTATATTTTTTAATTTATCATATATAAGTTTGATTTCACGCTTTAGTCTAGAATTTTTGTGTGACTTTTTGGTCTCCTTAATTATATTCAGCATTATTTTTGGAAGTTGGTTGAATATTGCATGAATATGATTAGTGTCTTGAGTACTATATTACAAAGGTTATACACTAAATTTACTGCAATTCTTCTTTATATCATTCTGCTTATCGTTGTCAATTTATTTATTTTAGCCTTATATGGATAAATAGCCCTTTTAAACTAATAAACTTTATTCCATGAAAAATCATGCTAGTTCACTTTATTATATCTTATTCTAAGTTGTCCTCAAGCCCTTTTCGAAGAGAATATACCATCTTTGGTGTTGAGCCACTCTTGACTTTGAAAGGCCTTAGGTCTTTGGATTTCTCTTAGAAAAAGTGATTTTTGGCCTTGGATCTTGAAACGTAGGCTCGACCTATGGGTAAATAGGGTGCGGCCTTGGATGTAGAAGGCGGATGTAGGCTTGATTTTGAAAGACGAAGAAATGTAGAAGGAAGAACAAGGGTTTAAATAAGTTTTTAAAAGGATCAAAAGGAAAATATTTGATTTTTAAACTTTAGAAAATAAAAGGAAGCCATTAAAGTGTTTTGAAAAACTTTGGAAATAAAAACGAAGTTTGAAAGAGTGAAAAGTTTATGGGAAAATGAAAGAGAAAAGAAATGGAAAAGGTTTTATATAAATTGAAATTATTTTTTCTATTTTCTTTTCAACTAATTATTTTTAGCTACGCAGGTTTTACCTACGCCAACTTTGGCGTAGGCGCTGCGTAGCTATTGCATTTACCTACGCCCCGCCTACGCCATATTTTCTAATTAGTTGGCGTAGGTAAAACCTGCGTAGCTAAAAATATGCCTACGCCTTACCTACGCCATCCATAGTGGTATTTCCTACGCCGTTCCTACGCCTATATTTTTCTACGTCTTTCCTACGCCGTAATATTCCTACGGATATGGTACGACATTTCTACTTCTTTTTTACCCACGCCTTTCATACGCCCTTCGTTTACCTACGCTTTCCCTACGCCTTTGATTTTCTACGTTTTTCCTACGTCTTCCCTACGTCATTCATTTATCTACGGTTTACCTACGCCTATATTTTTTACGTTTTACCTACGCCATACACACGATTTTTTGCTGTACCAATATTTGCTTTACCTACGCCTTTTCTGAAGCAATTTTTATATATTATAGACTATTATATTTCTTTTCATCGTACATTAAACAGAAACTAAAATCAACTTATTTCATGTATATAAACATTTCAACAAAACGATTAACATCAAATCATTCATCTTCAATTAAATTCAAATATCTCATTCATATTACAAAGTCAAATCAATATCAATCAAGTTCTCATATGTCTAAATAGTACGATATTACGTTCATAATACATGACATCAAACAGATACGACTAAGAATGAAAAATACCCTCATCCCTCACGACGATCATTTGACTCTCCATCAAATCGTTGTCGAATCATCTCAGTAAGCTGTTCATACTGCGTCTTTAGCATTTGAATTTCCACATCTTGACGCTCCATCTTTTCCTTTAGTTCAGCTCTAGTTTGCGCTTCACCCCTGTTGATGCTATAAGTGGCATCTTTGTATTTCTGCATTTTATCAAATATTGCATCAATTTCTACATTTTATACAGTTAGA
The DNA here is from genome assembly GCA_030737815.1 of Allium fistulosum. Lineage (NCBI taxonomy): Eukaryota > Viridiplantae > Streptophyta > Magnoliopsida > Asparagales > Amaryllidaceae > Allium > Allium fistulosum. The sequence continues at coordinate 280,155,121 of CM060904.1, read as the reverse complement.
CTATATTTAAGACGATGACTGGAACCATTCGATTAAAATAATCAAATGATCCTATAATCTCTTGAAACTGTTATTAGTTCAGAGAGGTTGGTATCATGCACCTAAACAATAACCTCCGGATCAAAACTGAATTTGCTGCAGCATACAGGAAACTCCAACAAATTCAAATACCAAAATTCAGAGATAAAAAGAGAAAATTCATGCTCATCCCAATCCACTTGCATTAAATAACCCAGTTTAATTTCCTCTGTCCGGTTCAATTGCAAAAGACTTCCAACCTTAGAACATATGCTAACCTACTCTTATAAGGGAACTTCAGATAACTTCAATGATAATGATAAACACTTAAAAAGATGGAATAAATTAAGTTAACGGTAATCATTACTAAGTTGACTGCATTAACACATATAATTAAGGTTCCTTCCTACAAACATACAATAACAAGTAGTATTGATAACTCCAAGTTACCCGACTTAAGCAGACCAAAAGTTAGATAATCACAAACCAAAACACTTCGACTCGCAATACCTACACATCTATCTTCTACAATCCCCCCAAAATAAGCTTTAAACACCTTATTTTCCATGCTCCATCCATTTTGATTCTTGCTTCACATCTAAGGGAAAAAAACATTTGAAATAAATTTCAGGATTTCCATCAAGCACTTTGTGAAACTAACTTGACACTATATGGAAAACTAGTCTATACATGACACTTGGAGAATTACTGCTTGTATTCTCAAGTTTATAAAACCCGCTTTATTAAGTATATACATGTAAATAATAAGATGAGTTTCATACGAGATAGTTCTACTTTTGAAAATCAGCAGCAGCAAGTAGATAATGTAGGCAATATTAAAGTTATAGGCATAAGTTAGATTTTAAATCAATGAAAACTTCCTACAACGCATACTTATAAACTAGCAAATACAAATCAGTAGTTCTTTACATGCTAAATGACCAAAACTAGTTGAAGTGCAATATTTCTTATATAAAAAAATATATTTAAACCAACTCAATTGCCATTTACAACTTTTGAATCTAATTGTCACTCCAAACACAAAATATAAACAGCCTCAATTGATATTTACAGGTATAAAATCTAAATGCCAATCTAATTGTGTAACCGGTTTTATAAGCATGAAAACATACTTTATGTAACCAGTTTTATGCCAGTAAAAGATACTGCATTTAATATCACATTTACTATGAACATAAGTTAATTTTCATTGTAAATCAAGTCATTAATCAATGCCATAATTCATATTTAGTGTTGTACTGCCACAAATTTGAATCCTAAACACAAAAATCATTTGAAGGAAAATACTTTGAATACTTGAGTTGAGCATTGAATTCTCTCTCGTTTCATAATCATGAATGTAACACTTAAATGCTAATAGATATTATGCATGACATTTCCAAATAGCCGACTTTGATATTACCTTTGTGTCAAATTATGCTTACTCTGATCAAGTTATGCTTACTTTGAAAACCCAGTTGAGTATGACAAGGAAACCAGAGACTCGTACCTTTTTTGTACCCACCCGTTTATTCAGCGTGCCTCTTCATCTCCAAAACTGCTAGATCTTTGCTGTAGCAAACGAGCTCCAGATCTAATCCGCCTTTGCACCCACCGCCCTCCACAATTTGAAAATAATCCGGATATTTGAGTTGCAAACTTTTGATGAAATCGTCTGGTAGTCCGAGATCTCACCTTTGATTATTGACGACGTCGATCGGGAGCTTATGATTAGGGCAGAGTATGAGGAAGCGGAGGAGGTGAGAGGCGGTCTCAGCCTTGCAAGAGTTGTAAACTAGCTTCTCCTCCTCGTGGATCTGGATGAGGGGATTGGAAGGTTGGAAGAGGGGTTGCGGGCTGTCGGGAAGTTTTTGAGGTTGTGGAATGGAAGGAGGTCCTTCTCTTTCTCAATAGCATGAGAACGCGATCTCGGACTCAGGGGACGCGTGCTTCGATGAAAGCATAGATTTTGGGGTTGGAACTTTTTGAGAAGAGAGGAACTGGTGACAGGAAAACCGCAAGAAATTTGTATTACCTTTGTGTCAAATTCTCTTTAACGAGAAGAGAGGAACTGAAACCGAAGGTCGAAATCCAAATCGAAGATTGGATCGAAGGTTTCCAGACGTCGGAGATGGAGTCGCAGACGTCGGAGATGGAGTCGCAGACGTCAGAGATGGAGTCGGAGATGGAGTCGGAGACGCCGGAGATCGAAGGTTTCAGAGTGTGATTTGAGATGAATGGGTTTAATTTAGAAGACGAATTGGGTTTTTGTACATACGCCGGTTTTGATAAATGAGAATGAAAGGGTTTTGTACATACGCCGGTTTTGATAAATTAGGTTAATATTTTGGCTAAGACCATGGCGTAGGCATGGCGTAGGAACAATTCCTACGCCTTTCCTACGCCATGAAAACTTTGTAGAAAACTTTGTAGACGTGGAAACGGCGTAGGAAATTATCTACGACCTTCCCACGCCATCATTTTAACGTAAGGAGTTTCCTACGCCTTTCCTACGCTTTAATTATTTTTCAGCATATCGAAGCTGGCGTAGGTAAGACGTAGGAAATTTTCTTACGTCTTTCCTACACCATTACCTCTTTCTACGTGTTTCCTACGCCATACCTACGCCCCGCCTTTTGGCGTAGGAAAGACGTAGGAAATTTTATGTAGGAAATTGATGTGTTTTCTAGTAGTGTTATTATTAAAAAAAGTATATTTGAGTAATAAAACCCATTTATTAATTATCTAAAAATATATTAATTATCCATATTTAAGTTGATTAAATTTTAGGTTGTTACATTCTCCCCCTTAAAAGAATTTCGTTCCGAAATTAACACACAAGAACATAACATAACATATCTTAAAAAGGCATATATATCATATCATGAAACCCATAGAAAAGGCATACACTAAGCAGCCATATCACAAACACTGCATACATAAGCCATACAAACATACAAACCACTATCCTAGCAACAACTCCGGATATGATTCCCTCATACGCTCCTCTGTCTCCTAAGTACAATCTTTGAGATCTTCACTCCATTGGATTTTAACCAACGTTACCACCTTATTATGAAGTTTCTTCTCATCCCGATCCATAATATGAACCGGATGAATAATCACAGTAAGGTTCGGTTCTACTTCAAATCCTTTTTCACAGAGGGCTCCACAATCAGTGATGGGTCATGCACATACTTTCTTAGATGGGACACATAGAGCACATTATGGACACCCGACAAACTCTCTAATAACTCAACTCTGTAAGCAAGTGGCCCAATCCTCTCAAGAATACGAAAAGGTCCAACATACCTTGGTGCTAACTTCGCAGCCTTTATAAATCTAACAACTCCTCTAATCGGTGAAATCCTCACAAGCACAACGTCTCCAACAGCAAATTCCAAATCCTATTGCCTCTTATTTGCATAACTCTTTTGTCGATCTTGGGATTCCTTCATCCTTATTTAATCACCGCAACCTTCTCCCTCGCCTCTCGAATCATATCCAGACCAAGCACTAGACAATCGTCGATCTCTATCCAACATGCTGGTGACTTGCACGACTATCGATAAAGAGCTTCATAAGGCATTATGCCAATGCTAGATTGATAACTATTATTGTAGGAGAATTCCAGCAAGTGCACATGATCTTCCCAAGATCCTCCAAAGTCCAAGATGCAGGCTCTCAATAGATCCTCCAAGATTTGGTTAACCCTCTCAGTTTGAACATCGGTTTGAGGGTGGTAGGCAGTGCTCAGACTTAGCTTTGTTCCCAAAGCTACTTATAACACTTTCCAAAAATGGCTGGTAAAGATAGGATCTCAATCACCTACTCTGCTCACTGGAACTACATGTAATCGAAAGATCTCTCTCATATAAATCTCCACCAATGATGATGTAATCGTTGTCGGCTTGACTGGAATAAAATAAGTACTCTTAGTTAGCCGATCCACTGTGACCACACTCCTTCATTCTCTTTCCTCGATTGAGGCAATCCATAAATAAAATCCATGGACACTTGTTCCCATTTCCAATTTGGGATCTCCAATGGTTGGAGTAGCCCAATAGTTATTTGGGGGTCGCCCTTGATCTGTTGACAGTTCAATTACTCATAAAGATAGAGATATCTCTCTTCATCTCTTTCCACCAGAACACCCGCTTTATATCTCTATGCATTTTAGAAACACCCAAATGGATATTTAACTTAGAACGATGACATTCTGATAAAACATCCTACCTAAGACCTTTGACATTCAGGACATAGACCCTCCCATTCATCATCCAAAATCCCTGGCTATCAATCTTAAAACTTGAACACTGTTCCTTATCAACATTCTTAATGATTTGCGATACACGCTTGTCTTCCCTTCGCTTGCTCGCTATCTTTTCCAAAAGAGTCGAAGTAGCCTCCAAGAGAGCCAAGACTGCATTCCCGCTTAAAGCATCCGCCACCACATTAGCTTTCCTTGGCGTATAGAGAATATCCAAATCGTAGACCGTCAGAACTAACCACTACTACTGCCTCAAGTTCAAATCCTTCTAAGTAAAAATATACTTCAGGGATTTGTGGTCCATGAAGAGGTCAAACTTCTCACCCAGCAAGTAATGTCTCCACATCTTCAGAGCAAACAACCGCTAACAATTCTAGATAATGCATGGCATAGTCCTTCTCATGCAGTTTCAAATGCCTGCTTGCATAAGCAATCACCTTCTCGTGTTCCATTAGAACTGCACCCAACCCCACTCTAAAAGCATCGGTGTAAATAATCCATCCTGCAGTACTATCCGAAATAGCTAAAATGGATGCACTAGTCAATCTCTTCTTCAATTCCATAAACACTTCCTCACTTTGGAGTCAAAACAAATTTCTCATCCTTCTTTGTTAGCTTAGTTAAGTGTGAGGCAATCTTAGAATAATCCTAAATGAATCTCCTATAAAATCTGGCCAGGCCTAAGAAATTTCGAACTTCGGTTGGAACCTACGGTCGCTTCCATTCTTAAACAACCGCCAGCTTCACTAGATCCACTGAAATGCCATCTCCCAACACGATATGTCCTAGGTATCTCACTTTTGATTTCCAAAAATGGCACTTAGAAAATTTCTCCTTTAGAATGTGCTTCCTTAATGTCTCTAACACAAATTTCAAATGGTGTTGGTGATCTTCCTTAAACTTGGAGTAGATAAGGATATCGTTGACAAAGAATAACACGAACTTATTGAGAACGTCCTTGAAAACGCGATTCATAAGGTCCATGAAATACGTGGGTGCATTAGTTAGACCAAACGACATAACCATCCACTCAAAGAAAAAGTCTGGCCTCTAAACGCACTTAAGGGTATACTATCTTCTACTACCCTCTAATGGTGAAATCCGGTAGCCAGATCCATCTAGGAAAATACCTTTGCTCTATGAAGTTGGTTAAAAAGGTTGTCAATGTGGGGTAAGGGGTATTTATTCCGAATGGTCAGCTTATTCAACTCTCGAGAATGCACACACAGCCTTAAAGAACCATCAGACTTAGACATAAAAACCACTGCTGATCCCTAAATAGAACGACTCGGTCTAATCAAACCTCTCCTCAACAAGTCATTAGTTTGAATAAATAGCTCCTCTCTCTTCTTTAGAACCATCCTTTGCCTAAGTTGAACAATAGGTCTTGCACCGAGAATTAAATCAATGTGATACTCTATCTCTTGGTGTGGCGGTAGACTATTTACTTCTTCAAAAGCATCGAGAAAATACTTAACAACTTCTATAGATCATAACTCCTCTTGGAATGATTCAAGAGCATATAAGAAACTACACAAATGCTTATCTAGATCCTCACATGCTGCTTTAACAAAATTTCCAAATTTGGCCTTCAAAGACACTGTTCTTCCATATAATCTAAAACAACTTCATACTCTGACAACCAATCCATACCAAATATAACATCAAACTCATTAAAATCCAAAACAAACAGATCACAAGGAAAATAATGGCCAAGGTAAGAAATTGGAGTATCTTTGCAAACCAAGCATAAATTTGTGGTACCACCTATGGAGTTCGACACACGAATAAGGTTTTCTACAATATTTTGGGAAAGTGATAATCCATCAACCAATTCTTTAGAAATGAAACTGCGGGAAGCCCTGGTATTAAACAATACTCTAACATAAATTCCATTAATCATTAAAGTACCTTCAAGGATGCCCTTCCCTTTCACATCTGCCGAATACAAATGGCTCACCCTTGATAGCGTACACTTTGATCTGCAGCCCTTCTTCATAAGCGTACAATCTTTCACCATGAGTCCATGATGGTAATTAAAACAGAGCGTCTATTGAACCATCGAAGAAACAGGGCGCCTTTGCTGCTTCTGGGCTTCTGAATTTGGATAGAACCTTGAAATATAACCGTTCTTCTTGCAAAGGTAATAACTAACATCCTTGAACTTACTTTCTTGATCACCTCCTGAATTACCCTTTCCCTGCTTCTTCCAGTTTGGATTGAACCTCATATTGTTTGAATTGATGTTACTATTGCTGGGAATTGCTGCTGGCTTTTTCTTTTCTGTAACTTCGTACCTGAGCCCCATGTCTACCAAATCTATGAAATAACCCTTATGGTGAGCAGTCATTTTTTCTTGCAAACCCTCTCTCATCCTCACAACAAACATCTCATTCTTCTTCAGCGGGGTATTGATTAACTCTGGTCCAAAACGAGATAGCTCATTAAACTTCGTCTCATACTCTACCACTAACAGGTCACGCTGCTTGAGATCCAAGAAATTCCTGCACATCCTAGTCTTTCCAGCCATGGGCATAAACTTATCCTCAAATGCTTCCTTAAATAGGGCCGATGGAAAATCCTCTTCCAGAACATTAGTTGTAAGGGAGTCCACCATGCCATCGCTCCCTCTTGCAATTGCCACGATGCCAAGAACCTCTTCTGCTCGTCCGAAAGATCAAGACCCTTGAAAATCTTTTCAAAATGAACGCAACCAAGCCTAAACTTCTATAATGGATTCAGTTCCTTTAAATGGTTTCCCTCCAAGGTTTGTAAAATCCTTGGACAAGCAAAATTCATCCTGGGTTGGAGCTGCCTCTTCAACAATCCCAACTCTTCCAGCATTTGGAGCTCGATCGTTGGTGGCTATGGTGCTGCTAGCTCCTCTTCCTCATATGTACTTAGTGCTCATTTCATACTACCTAGGTATAGTAAGGAAACACTTAGAATACTTTGTACTAATCAAACATATCAAAGCTGATCTAGCCAATTGGAATATATAAAAGTATACAAATAAAATTACAAATACGCGCTCTCAAAGAGTTGACCCCAACCCAAAGCCTAGTTGTTCGCTCAACCTAAAATCTGATACCACGTGTAACGATCGGCCTTTATTAATTCGAAAGATGAGCCATTGGGGTGAAGAAAAAGAAAGATAAGAAGAAACTAAACAACATAGAATCTCACAACGCAACGGAATAATATATAATAGTCAATATAAGATCATACATAGTTACTTCCAAAATAGAAATATATCGAAGTCACAACAAGTAAAAATTTCAACCAGGGACAGTTACAACTTCACGTCCCCACATTATTGATACAAAATATATACATACATAATGGAAGAACAATAAATAGCTAGATATCGATGAAGCCACCCACTCCAAGCTCCTCTAAAATGCATCTGTGAGAAACCCGGACTACTTGGCTACTCATACAAATTCGAGTACCCAAGAGTTCTAGGGAAAGAAAATAGAACTCCAAGCCAAACATGGGTCTGGTGTGAGTAAACTCTAAACAACTGAATTATTACTTTAAAAAATCTTTAAAAATAAAAGATATCTCATAAGACCACGCCGCACAAAAACACGGACGAGTTTTACCTTATGATAACTAAAACATTTCTGTAGAAAATCCAGTGATACTATAATAATATCCAAGGGTTTAAAATAGATATAGAATATAGCTGAAATTGTTACATTAATTAAATTCCAGCATAATGAGTAAACAACTAAGTCTAAAGGCACTTAGTGGAAATTAGTTTTCCATACAATGAAAAGGCTATTAGGGGTACCGCCTACCATAGTACACCTCTAAATAAATGTACCAAGGATGAACCTATCGGCCCTGCTAATACAGGACCGGCCTACCTCTTACTGGATAGTGCCGAATATATCACCACATCGGTTGTGATCAACAACCATACCCGGATACTAGCATACAAAATCTGAGAATGTCGATCTAGATCATGTGGTGACTACACCCTAATAGGGGCGACCAATTTAGCTCTGCTGCATATCCCTTCCTGGTTGTGAGGCTTGAGGCTATGCTTTGCCTTTCTTTAGCAATTCCCACCTGAAATGCTAACACTGCCTTCCCAGCGACAATGCAATGTTAGCATTCATCCATACAAGTCATTCAGGATATGAATGAACCGAAGGCACTACCTCTACTACATCCATTTTGGAATCACCCTCAGGATTAGTAGCAAGTAGCACTTGCACTTCAAAGATCATTATCTTCGATTTTAGTCGTTTCCAATTCGAATGCTTACGTTGGTTCAAAGTGGTTTTCGGATAACTCATGCTTATCTGATCACGGTATCTCCGAACCAACATTCGATAATTTAAAATAGTCAGGATATCGATAGTGGAAAACTCCACTATCTGAGGTGTAAAGATTTGCATATGGAAATATCTTCCATATACTTAATTTATCATGGCCCGCTTATCGAAATTAGCTCTTAATATTTATCAGTTTTTCGACATTCAACGTTTGAGCTAAATACAAGACGATTTACTTCCAATAAAATGTGTCAACGTTTTAGTATAACTACTTTGTTTGTTTGACTACTTAATGGCACAGATAAGAGGATCCCTTGTTTAAAACTTATTTACTTATAAAAGAAAGCTGCTTTTAAAAAAATAAAACTAATCCTTGGAAATAAAGAAATTAAAAATAAAACCTTTATTTATTTAATTAATTAAGTTTAACATTTATTTAATAATAATTAAACCTTAATTTAATTACTAATTAAATCTTAATTAAACAAATTTAAATCTTAATTAAACCTTAATTAAGTAGTTAACAAAACCCTACCTGATTAGTAATTAATTAATAATTAAACCCTAATTAATTAATAATTAATTAAATAATTATACTTAGTTAAATATAGATTGATACTTAATTAACTCTTAACTTAATTAATACTTAACTAAAACTCTCTTGATTATCTAATCATAATTAATTTAATTAATACTTAAGTACTAATTACCTTTATTTAATAATTAAAGACTAATTATCTTTAATCAATCAATCAATTAATTATTTAATAAGTAAGTAATAATTACCTTTTATAGTTAAATTAAGATTGAAAAATACCTTCCAAAAATATTTAAGATAAAACATTTTTAGTTTAGAAAAAGAGTTCGATTTCTCGAACTGCATCCCTAGCGACTATCACTATGGTTACTATAACTTCCAAACTAGTTTAGTAGTCTGATACCCTTTAAAACTTTTACCTTTGACTTACTTTTCCAAAACATAGTAGGAAGTTTGAAAACTATAAACTTTTAAAACTTTTAAAACTTTTCTACTAAAATTAAAATAGAAAACACAACTTTATTTTCAAGGGATCTCAAGTCACTTTAACAAGTCAAAATGCTAACTTTTAGCATATACAACACATGTACATAATAATACATAAACTTACATTCCATAACCACAAACATAAGCAAGATTACATCTTTTCAATCATTCACAAAACTTATACTTCGATTTTAAAGTCCAACCAAATATCACATACAAGTATACATACATGTATAACCAAACACATAATAATCCATCAAATCAACCAATATATTACACAACAAAGTGGTCAACATAATAAAGATCAAGTCTTTCCAAAAATAAAAAAGAAATTTACTCAACAAAAGCAACAAATGCAAACCAAACTATCACTAGAACTTTGAAAATTCCTTAGATCTTTGGATTTCTCTTAGAAAAAGTGATTTTTGGCCTTGGATCTTGAAAAGTGGACTTGGCCTAGACCTTGGGGTTTATAAGGTGGATGTAGGCTTGATTTTGAAAGAAGAAGAAATGTAGAAGGAGGAATAAGGGTTTAAACAAGTTTTTAAAAGGATTAAAAAGAAATGATTTTATTTCTAAAATTTGAAAAATAAAGAGAAGCCATTAAAGTGTTTTGAAAACTTTGGAAATAAAATGAAGTTTGAAAAAGTGAACAGTGAATGGGAAAATGAAAGAGAAAAAAATGAAAAAGGTTTTATATAAATTGAAATTAGAAAACTACTAAACTAACCTTTAGTATACTATCCTCCACTCAAATGTTGCCATACAATCACACCCTCTACTTGCCATGCTCCACACACAAGTAATCAAGGAGCACTTACCCAACATGTTAAACTCTTAAGCGTACCATGATCTTGCACCTTAATGTGACATTTCATAATTTAATTTTTAAAATTAAATTCTTATGTAAATGGTCACATCACTTACTTTACTTAAATCCATACACTTAACATCTTAATTCAAACTTAACCATGTACATGTTATTTATATAAGTATGTTTTTATGTGCACTAAGGTGTTAACAACATGTCAAACAACTTTTTCATGGTGAAAAATTGAATTTTTGGAAAAGGTTTTCTGGTCACATTTTCTATTTTCCTTTGAACTAATTATTTTTGTAGACGCATTTTGAAAATCATTTCACCGTCACTAGTTATTATTTAAAAAGGTATTTTTGAGTAATAAAATCCATTTATTAATTATTTAAAAATATATTAATTATCCATATTTAAAGTAATTAAATTTCGGGTCGTTATATTTGTGCCATAATCTAAGGTACCTTTGAGATACCTTATATTCTCTTCACCGTCTTCAAATGATCATTGAGAGGTTGTTGCATGAATTAGCAAATCTTGTTTACGCTATTTTACACTTTATGTCTAGTTATAGTGATATATTGTAAAGCACCCAATGTACTTCTATATTGAAGTATATTCTCATCTGGACGTCTATGTTCTTGGACAGGTGCACGTTGCTAATTATGGGATTGGAAAGAGGATTTGCATTACTGATTCCTGTTTTCTATAATGTGTCTTGAATGTACTTCTAACTCAAGCGAAACTCATGGTTATTCACTTTCTTTACTTAAATTCCTAAAAAAATTGAGTTCTCCCAGATTTTTGAGTCAAAACTGCCTATTAAGGTATTATAAGTTTACCATCTCATCAGTATTATTTCTTATAATTAAAAATACATCCAGATAGATTAGAATATAAGTCGTTGATGTGCTAATGCGCTTGACGAACAATGAGTTATTTGAATTTGCTGCATGAAATCCAAACTTGACTAGAGTTTATTTTATCTTTTCAAAGCACAACCTGGATGCTTGTTTAAGACCATAGATAACTTTGTTTAATCTTACCAAAATAATTAGGAGTGCAAACGAGTACTTCTCAAGAAGATAGAACCACAACCTCTCACCGATACTCTACACCATCAATGATCAAACCATTCCCTCAATTGTGCCACCCCGTGGAAGCTAGAATTTAATAAGCGAATCAAGTTCGAGCATTGCTCAAACTTCCCAACCGGTAATGCTTTTGTAAACATATTCGCCACATTATCCTTCATGTGAACTTTCCAAAGATGAACAAGCTTATATTCATCCATGGCTACTAAAAATGACTCTCTCTCCTCAATGTGCTTAATCCAAGAGCTAAAAGCTATATTCTCCACAAGTGGATAGAAAATTAGTTATCACATTGAACGTCGATACTATCGTGTTCAAAAACCAAGTCAAACAACAATCGCCTCAAGTATAGTGCTTACTTTGCCACCTCCACCGCGGCTATCAACTCCGTTTCCGTAATGGATAAAGCAACTACAGTTTGCAATCTCAACCTCCAACTTATGGCCATACCATTAAGAGTGAAGACAAATCCGAAAGTTTAATTTCTTTGATCCTTATCACCGACGTAGTCCAAATCATAATAACCAACTAACCTGCAATTCATTCCATCACTACCGCCAAAAACAAGACCATGAGATGATGTACCTTTAAGGTATCTCAAAATAACCTTCACGGCTTCCTAATGCGATTTTCCTAGATTAGTCATATCCCGACTAACGATCCCGACGACATTTGCAATATTTGGCCATACACACACCATGGCATACATTATACTTCTAACCACACTTGCATATGGCACCCTTGCCATATAAGCCTTATCTTCCTCTCCATGCTAAACCAGCAAAGCACTTTCTCTATATACTCCTTTTTAGTAAATTTCAACTCAAAACACTTTCAATTCCTTTCTATTTCCGTGCCCAAAATTTTTTTTGCCTCTCTAAGATATTTCATATCAAATTTCGATTTTAAACACATTTTTAACTTGTTGATTTCATTTTTATCTTTTGAAGTAATGAGCATATCATCCACATACAAGACTAAATACACCCAACAATCATTTTTCAACTTCTTGAAATATACACAATCATCTTTGATTCTTCTATCAAAACCATTTTCAAGAATAAAATGATCAAATCTCTTACCATTGTCTAAGTGATTGCTTTAAACCATATAGTGATTTATTCAACTTGCAAACTAAATTTGACTTACCATCTACGTCAAAACCTTTCGGTTGCTCCATGTACTGGTCTTCATCCAAGTCACCATGGAAGAAGGAAGTTTTCACATCCAGTTGCTCCAACTCCAAATCATTAATGACAAAAATTGCAAGCAATATTCGGATTAAAGTATGGCACAAAACCGGTGCAAAAAACTCATCGTACTCCTTTCTCTTCCTTTGTGCAAACCTCTTAGCTACTAATCTAGCTTTGTATCTCCCATCGTCCTTCACTTTATATATCCATTTCCATCTAATAACATGGTTTCCTTTAGGAAGTGGAATCAAGTCCCATGTTTGATTCTTCAACAAAGATTGCATCTCTTTCTCCATGGCATAAATCCACTTCAAACTATCGTTCGAATCTCCATCGGCTCATCTTGGACTACATGAAGAGCATAGTCTAAATTGTCACAAAAGCTAAGATAGTTCCAATCACCATATCTATTGAGTGGTCCTATAATACGATGACCAACCCGTGTAGTAATACTATTATCCGAACTCCTTTTTACTCCACCTTCAACTGAATCATCTCTAAAATCATATACATCACCAACACTACTAGAGGGTACATGTGGACTATGTGATGTAACATCAACCGCTTCCTCCTTACAAGCATCTCGAATAACATTACTCCTTGGATGAAAGATGGGACAACTTCCTTCTTCTTTGATTCATCATGAAACAGATCTAAAACACTCGATGAGCTCTCATTTTCCCTGAACAAAGCTGAATCATTAGAAGTAAATGATGAGAATTCACAACCTTCTTCTTTTTCGAATTCCAAATTCGATAGCCTTTAGTTCCATCCATATAACCAAGCAAGACCCTTTTGAAAGCTCTAGGCTAAATTTTATCAATTCCTGGATCATGCACATTAACCAGACAACCAAACACAAGAAGATAACTCAAGTCAATGCTCTTCCACATCTAAACTTCCTCCAGAATTTAGTTATTAATAGCCAAATATGGAATTTAATTTACAATATGCACCATGGTTGACAAAGCTTTTGCCCAAAATCCCTTTGATAAATCCAATATCAATCTCAAGCATCGAATTTTCTAAAGTAGAGTATGTTTCATCCTCTCCATAACACCATTTGATTGCTGATCCACCAGTGTAGTAAAATGCCTTCAAATACCATGGTGCCTGCAAAACTCCAAGAATTCTTTGGAAACATACTCCCTGCCATTGTTGGACTTCAATACCTTCAATGACTTTCCACTCTAATTCTCAACAAGAGCCTTCCAAACTTTGAACTTTGCAAAAGCCTCCGACTTGGCCATCATTACATACACCCATACTTTCTGAGAAAAGTCATCAACAAAAGAAATATAATAATGAGCTTCACCCAAAGAAGCTAGCCGGTCCCCAAACATCCATGTGAACATACTCAAGAAGATCTCTAAAATCACGCTTTCCTTCACCGAATGACACTTTAGTTTGCTTTCCCATGACACATTCCTCATAAAACTCAAGTCTGTTGAAACTCTCTCCATCGATCATCTCCCTCTTTCGAAGAATATCCAAACTACTCTCCGAGCCATGACCCAACCTTAAATGCCACAACCTTGTCGCACCTACGCTAGGAGAACTATCAACACCCACATAAGTTTCACCTTCAATAATCACAACTTCAAGCAAATAAACATCATGAGTTCTAGCACCTATCATCCCCACAAGCACACCCTTTGAAACCCACAAGCTATCACTCTCAATAGTAATTTTGCATTCCAACGAATCCAATTTCCCTAAGAAAATAAGAGACTTACAAAGACCCAGAACATAGCATACTTTAGTGGGCGTACGAATTACTCCATCAAACATCCAAATTTGCACGAAGCCAATACCCATTGATTTGCATATAGCACCAATTCCTATAACAATTGAATTTCCCTCTTTGTCGACATAAGAGGAAAAATAATTCTTACTTGGCGTCATATGATAAGATGCCCCCAAATTTAGCACCCATTCGCCAACTGAAACATCCGAGGCTACCGCCGTCAATACATTTTCATCTACCGCACCAACATCACTCTCCACCTTTACCGTTGAAGATGCTACTTCCTTCTTCTTTTTATCCTTGTCCGGACAATCATTCTTCCAATGATTGAGCTTCTTACAAATAAAACTCTTGTTATTTCTTTCCCTCAACTTTTCTTTCTAACCGGGCTTCCTTGATCTAGAAGGCCCACGATTCTCCTTCTTCTCCTTTCCCTCCTTTTCTATAAATATACCATGACCACTACTAGCACCACCAATACCATCACTCAACTCCTTCACTTGATCCCACAACTCCCCACTAAGAAGATCGGCTATAGCATCACCAAGAGCCAAAGTATCCCGACTATAGATCAAGCTATTTGAGAAACCCGTATAAAGATCCGGCAATGAACATAACAATATCATCACCTTTTGCTCTTCCTCAATCTTCAAATATACCGCCTTCATCTTAATTAGCAAACCATCAAAGGTATTCAAGTGTGTCCTTAGTGAAGTACCTTCCTTTATCTTATAGGTAAAGAGCATTCGCAACAATATAAAATGATTAGTTAGTGACTTCTGCATATGCAATTCCTCCGACTTATCCCAAAAACCATTAGCGGAAGTCTCACCACTAATTTCGGAGATTACTTTCTCACCCATAGAAAGTTGAAGTATAGTGAATGTCCACTCTTCCATTTCCTCTCTCTCAACATCCGAGATGTTTGGCGGCAATAAATGCTTTTCAAACACAACTCGATACACATGATTCCGCCTAAGAACCGCTTTCATCATCCATTGCCATTTCCAAAATCATTATCGTCGTTCCATTTGTTTATAACCTATTGTGATCCCAAAACCGCATACAATCTACATACATACGACGCTACACTACTTGGACCAACCATTGAGGGACTATCCAAGGTATCATCTAATTTTGGTATTTCTATAACCACCCTACAAACACCAAAGCTCTGATACCAAATGTTATGGAATTTAAACTCGAGATCACTCTAATCCAAACTCCAAATGCAGGGGAAAACGAGATCATTGTAAGATGTGCAAAAACAACCAATTAATATCTCGATGCGAAATCTCGATCCTATCCAAATAAAACTAAATCACAATCCAAACTAGCAATAAAAGCAAGCAATAATGAAAAATGAATCACACACGTGATTTATAGTGGTTCCACCTAACGTCTTGATTGTGTATGTCCACTTTGAGGAGATCCTTTTATTACTGACAATGGAAGAGTACATGAGATTGATTACAATGATTACCAAAATTATATAGAATTTTAATTATGGAGATTAGAATTGAAGAAATTAGGTTTAGAAACCCTATGGAAAATTTCATAAACCCTTTCTGAGCCTCCTTTCTTTGAGTTTTGAAAATAGTTTATGTAGGGAAAATTTTCGCCTAAGCAAATACCCAATTTTCCCCTTGAAGCCTTCACAAACAATAATCAACAACCCGGACAAAACTACCTTTGAACAGCGGCTCAGATATCTAAATTTATAACTCAGACGTCTAACTCGAGGCATAGAATTTTCTGCTTTAGATGACCATATGTCTGAGCTCCTTAGCTAGACATTTGATCAAAATCTCGAGTTGCTGAATCAGACATACAGAGACATCTGAGGATTGAACAGATATCTCAAACCAATGCATCAGGCGATCAAATGTCTGAGCTCATTAGCCAGATGTCTGACCAAACTCTCGAATTTCCAAAACAATGTTTCAAAGATGTCTGTGGGATGAAGCTATCTCAAACCAATGTTCGGATGTTTTGATGCATGGCACAGACTTTTGAATCCGTATGAAACCAAACCGTGTAGTTCATTGCTTCAAATCGTGATATCTCAAACTCTCGAACTCCGTTTTATGAATCGTTTTCCCCAATATCAATCTATTTCTGGCCTTTTCAATTCTGCATATAGTGTCTCCAAAATTCAACACTCCACCTCGACACTATATTCATATCAATACATCAAGAACCAATGGTACCAAACCATCACCACCTCAACCTTCTACCAAACATGCTTTAATTCCTTTCTATTTCCGTGCCTAAAATTTTCTTTGCCTCTCCAAGATCTTTCATATCAAATTTCGATTTCAAACACATTTTTAACTTGTTGATTTCATTTTTATCTTTTGAAGTAATGAGCATATCATCCACATACAAGAGTAAATACACCCGACAATCATTTTTCAACTTCTTAAAATATACATAAGCATCTTTGATGCTTCTATCAAAACCATTTTCAAGCATAAAATGATCAAATCTCTTGTACCATTATATTGGTGATTGCTTTAAGCCATATAGTGATTTATTCAACTTGCAAACTAAATTTAACTTATCATCTACGATAAAACCTTTCGGGTGCTTCATGTAGATGTTTTCATCCAAGTCACCATGCAAGAAGGCAGTTTTCATATCAAGTTGCTCCAAATCCAAATCATTAATGGCAACTATTACAAGTAATATTCGAATTGAATTATGGCGCACAACCGGTGCAGAAATCTCATCATACTCCTTTACCTTCCTTTGTGCAAACCCATTAGCAAAAAATCTAGCTTTGTATTTCCCATGGTCCTTCACCCTGTATATCCATTTGCACTAGATAGCACGGTTTCCTTTGGGAAGTGGAATCAAATCTCAAGTTTGATTCTTGAACAAAGATTACATCTCTTCCTCCATGGCAAAAATCCACTTCGAGTTATCACTCGAATCCATGACGTCGTGAAGGTCCATCAGCTCATCTTGGACCACATGAAGAGAATAGTAAAAATTGTCACAAAAGCTAAGATAGTTCCAATCACCATATCTATCGGGTGGTCTTATAACACGACGACCAACCTGAGTAGCAATACTATCAACCAAAATCCTTTTGGCTCCACCTTCAACCGAACTATCTATAGAATCATGTACATTACAAACACTAGTAGAGGTTACGTGTGGACTATGTAATGTAACATCAACCGCTTCCTCCTCACAAGAATCTCCAATATCTCTACTCCTTGGACGAAAGATGGGAACAACTTCCTTCTCCTTTATTTCATCACGAACCATATCTGGAACATCCGATGAGCTCTCATTCTCCTTGAATAAAGTTGACTCAACAAAAGTAACATGACGTGAATTCACAACCTTCTCCATTTTCAGATTCCAAAACTAATAGCCTTTAATTCCATCTATATAAACTAAGCAAGACCCCATTGAAAGCTCGAGGCTCAAGCTTATCATTTCTCAGATCATGCACATAAACTAGACTACCGAACACACGAAATAGCTCAAGTCAATGCTCTTCCCCTTCCACACTTCCTCCATAATTTTGTTATCTATAGTTGAACATAGAATTCGATTTACAATATGCACCGTGGTTTACAAAGCTTTGGCGCAAAAACCCTTCGATAAACCCGATGTCAATCTCAAACATCGAGCTTTCTCAAGTAGAGTATGTTTCATCCTCTCTACAACACCATTTGATTACGGATCTCCTAGTGTGGTAAAATGCCTTCGAATATCATGATGCTTGCAAAATTCTAAGAACTCTTAGGAACCAAACTCCCTACCATTGTCGGACCTCAATACCGTCAAAAACTTTACACTCTCATTCTCAACAAAAGCCTTCCAAACTTTGAACTTTGCAAATGCCTTCGACTTGGCCTTCATCACATACACCCACACATTTCGAGAATAGTCATGAATAAAAGAATTATAACGAGCTCCACCCAAATAAGCTACCAGTGTCGGTCCCCAAACATCAATTTGAACATACTTAAGAACTTCTCTCGAATCATGCTTTCCTTCACGTATGAAACTTTAGTTTGCTTTCCTATGACACATTCCTCGCTAAACTCAAGTTTGTTAAAACTCCCTCCATCGATCATCTCCCTCTTTCGAAGAATATCCAAACTCCTCTCCGAGACATGATCCAACCTCAAATTCCACACCTTGTCGCATCCAAGCTACGAGAACTATTAACACCCACAAAAGTTTCACCTTCAATAGTCACACCTTCAAGCAAATAAACACCATGAGTTCTAGCACCTTTCATCACCATAAGCGCACCCTTCGAAATCCACAAGTTATCTCTCCCAATAGTAATTTTGCATCCCAATGAATCCAATTGCCCCAAGGAAATAAGAGACTTGCGAAGACCCAAAACATAGCGTATATGAGTGAACATATGAATTACTCTGTCAAACATTTGAATTTGCACAGAGCCCGTGCAAATTGATTTAAAAATAGCACCATTTCCAATAAATTTCCCTCTTTTTCAACATAAGAGGAAAAACAATTCTTACTTGGCATTATATGATAAGATGCTCCCGAATCAAGCACCAATTCACCACTCGAAACATCCGATGCTACCGCCATCATTAAACTTTCATCTACCTCACCAACATCACTCTCCACCACCACCAATAAAGATGCTACTTCCTTCTTATCCTTGTCTGGACAATCATTCTTCAAATAGCCGGGCTTTTAGCAAATGAAGCACTTGTTATTTCTTTCCCTCGACTTTCCTCTCCAACCGGACCTCCTTCATCTAGAACGCTAATGGTTCTCCTTCTTCTCCTTTCTCTCCTTTTCCACAAATAAACTGTGACCACTACTAGCACCACTACTACCATCACTCAACTCCTTCATTTGATCCTGTAGCTCATCACTAAGTAGGCCTGCTTTAACATAACTAAGAGTCAAAGTATCTCGGTTATAGATCAAGCTATTTAAGAAACCCGTATAATGGTCCGACAACGAACATGACAATATCATCGCCTTTTGCTTTTCCCCAATATTCAAATATACTGTCTTTACCTTCATTAGCAAACCATCAAAGATATTCAAGTGCGTCCTTAGCGAAGTACCCTCCTTCCGCTTATAGGTAATGAATGTTTGCAACAAGATCAAATAATTAGTTAGTGACTTCTTCATATACAATTCCTCCAACTTGTCACAAATACCCTTAGCGGTAGTCTCACCACTAATTTCAGAGATTACATTCTCACCAATAGCAAGTTTCAGTATAGTGAATGTCCACTCTTCCATTTCCTCTCTCTTTATACATCTGAGATATCGACCGACAACAAATGTGTGTCAAACACAACCCGATGCACACGATTCCGCCTAAGAACTGCTTTCACCTTCCATTGCCATTTTTCAAAATCATTATCACCATTCCACTTTCCTATAACCAATTATGATACCAAAACCGCATACGATCCACGTACATACAATGCTACTCTACTTGGACTAACCATTGAGGGACTATCCGAGGTATTATCCAATTTCATCATTTCTATAAACATACAAACACCAAAGTTCTAATACCAAATGTTATGGAATTTAAACTCGAGATTACTCAATTCCAAACTCTAAATGCAGCAGAAAATGAGATTGATGCAAGATGTGAAAAAAATACCAATTAATATCTGAATGTCAAATCTCAGTCCAATCCAAATAAAATTAAATCATAATCAAAACAAGCAAGTAGTAATGAAAAATAAATCACACACATGATTTATATTGATTTCACCAACATCTTGTTAGTGTATTTCTACTTTGAGGAGAGCCTTTTATTACTAATAATAAAAGTGTAGAAGAGTTGATTACAATGATTACCGAAATTCTATAGAATTTTAATTTGTGGAGATTATAATAGAAAAAATTAGGTTTAGAAACCCTATGGTAAATTTCATAAACCCTTGGTGGACCTCCTTTCTTTGGATTCTGAAAATACCTTATGTAGGAAAACAATTTGCCTAGGTAAATACCCAGTTTGCCCCTTGCAGCCTTCACAAACAATTCTCAATAGCATGGGCAAAGCTGTCTTTGCACAACGGCTCAAACGTCTGGATTTATAACTCAGACATCTAACTTGAGGCATTGAATTTTCTGCTTCAAACGATCACACGTCTGAGCTCCTTAGCCAGATGTCTGATCAAAGTCTCGGCTTGTTGAATCAAACATACAAAGATATCTAACGATTGAACAAGATGCCTCAAACCAATTCATTAGGCAATTAGATATCTGAGCTCATTAGCCAGACGTTTGATCAAACTCTCGGGTTTCCAAACCAATGTTTCAAAGACCAGACATTTGACTCCCTATGAAACCAAACTATGAATTTTCTTGCTTCAAATCGCGATATCTCGATCCCCCGAGCTCCGTTTCATGAATTGTTTTCACTAATATCAAGCTATTTTTGACCTCTTCAATTTTCCATATAGTGCCGCTAAAATTCAACAATTATAGTACCTTTTTTAATTCTTGAATGCTTGCTTTATATGTCATATCTATGAAGCCCGTCCTGTAGACTTCCCTGTAATAAAACAATTTTACTTCATCCATCTTTCACTAAGCATGTATTCGGACGAAACTCAAACTAGACACCATTATCTCTTGCAAATTATGAGATGCTTAGTAAATTTTTCTTTATTTGTGGAACTCTAAGTAGACTTCTTAGGTGGAAAATTCTTATGTTGCTATGTATAGTGAAGCTAGCATCTTCTATATGAGTGATACCTAGTTGTGTACCATTACCCATGCAAATATTTTCTTTACCTTTATATTCTTTGCCACTAAGATTTAGGTTTTAAACATAACTTGTAACATGGTTTACAGCTCCAAAATTTGAGTACCAACTATCATCTTAGGTGTCTTCTATTCTTGCAAGATCATACTGATTAATTTGGTTCATGTTGCAATGGTTTTGTGATGTTCTTGGTTCTTGATTAATGTAGCTTAAATTGGCATTGATTGTGTAACCTCCTTGTGCATTACTTGAAGAAGAATTTTGCTGCATTAATGAGAAGTTTGTGTTAAACTTGAAGTAATAATTTATGGCTATGTGGCCAAATTTTCCATAAAATTGACCCCTTGGTTTGCTATTGCTCCATCTACCAGACCTACCTCTACCTGTGAGTGAAAATCTACTCTAAAATTTGCCTAATCACCCTCTGTAGTTCTGGTTGTATCCCTTGTTGGGTTGCTACTCATTGATGTAGTTTTAGTCTTCATTAAAGATTTAATTCTTGTTGAAGTTCTTGAGTCTTTGAACTATTGCGAAGTTGATTGAGAGATCTTAAGTGCAATTATTTTTCTGCTCCATTCTACCTTCATGAGCCAGTAGGGTGGAGTTCACATTTTGCAACGCTGGTGTGGTTTCAGTTGATGCAATTACTACTATGACCACTTCATAAACTTCATCAACGCCATTAAGAATTGTAAGTACATGCTCAGTTTCTGATTTCTTGTCCCTAGTAGCTTTAAAGAGATCACATAGAGTTTTAATCATGGTTAGATAATATCTCATGGTAAGATTTCTTTTCTTAAGTTCCAAAGCTGCCTTTTATAGTGCATAATCTTTGATGAAGATTGTGAGTCAAAGAATTTTTGGATTGTAATCCAAATTTCATGAAAAGAATTACAGCCTACAACTTGTGGTAACAAGTTAGGACTGATGGAAGAGAGAAGCCAAGATGATAACAAATGATTTTGCCTTTGATGTGTAGTATCCTAGGTGGTGTGCTTGTTGTGCCTTGTATCAGATCTTTTAAACCATATCCCCTTTCATCAGTCTCTGCTTGGAATTTTTGTAACAAACAATTGTTCTTATCAAGTTGGATGATCAATTGGCTTTGAGGGCTCATAATTGTTCTCAGTGATTCTTCAATGGCCTTTTGGGAGGTTGTAGAATTATTATTTTATGAAGTTGCAGAATTGATTTGTAAGTCATTATTTGGATATGCATCTTGATTCTCATTGCCAACCATTGCTTATTAGATTTGATTTGTGTTCTTAAGTTTTGGAATTGATTTGATGAATAATTTTCTTTGAATCTTGAAGATCAAGATGTGTTGTTAGGCTTGTTGGATTTCTGATGACAAGATATAATTTGTAGTAAAGATTAAAGAATGGAAGTTTTATTACAAATTCACCTACTATTACAAACCCTATTGCATCGATTTATAGTAGTTGTAAGCATTACATAAGTCACTATACATGCATGCTTTATCGTAGCTTTTACATACATACTTTCTTATTTCTCTTTGATTTTGTCTAATTGCCATGTCCTAAAATGCTTTGTTCTTAATATGCTTTTACGATGCTAGATTTTCCCATAGACCATCTTTACATATTAGTTAATGAGAAAGTCCTATTCTAGTAGCATCATTCATCTTATCAAGTCTTTTTAGTCCCAGTCTGCATTCTTCTTTTGTTTAACAAACAGTATTCCATGGAACCTTACTAACTCTTCCTTTCCACAAAATGACAAAACATATTTAATTGAGTTTGTTCATAGTTCATCTTAGCAACTTAAGACATTGCACCTGCTAATGTATATTGGGGTATAGGGTAGATTTTATTAATTCCACTTCCCTGGTCAGATAAAGTGTTCTGCTCTCCCAACCTATAATTTATTTTCCAACATTTTAATTAGTACCTCCTAGTTTTTGGTAGTTAAAATTTATATTTGACAAAGGTAAACTAAGATATTTTGTTGAGAATGGTGATCATCATGATTTTCAAAATGTTATATTTGATATCTTAACTTGTGCATTCTCTGCTAAATATGACACTAGTCATTTAATGATTCATTTGTAAATCATCAAAATTAGTAGATCGTTAGAATATATCAGGTGCTACACTTTACTAGCTTGGTTGAAAGAGCACTTTAATCCATTCCTCTATTGGAATAGTAATATATTATATAACTATGGTGACCAGATAAGGGAAGAGGGGGACCCTTGTTTCATAACATGGCTACTATTGAAATGTCCAATGGATTCTCTTTAATTTTTAATAAAGAAAGGTGTATTAGTCATATCTTTAATTAAGTTTATGATTGAAATTTGCAAAAGAAATATAAGAAATTGAAGAAGAATTGATAAGTAGATTATTTATTTAACCTTTTCTCTTTGGCAATAGAGCTTTTATTTATAAATTTTCTTGATTGACAAATGCTTACAGTTGTTTGACATTTTGTAGCCTAGAATTTTACATTAAAGAATTCCATAGAACCTTCTCCATTATTTGTTAATAATTTTACATTTATCTTTTATAATCTCAATTGATATATTCTTATTTATTTTAACAAATATCTTCAATATATCTAAGCCTTCTCTCCATTATTCTCGAATATAGTTTTTCATTATTCTTTTAACATTTTTTCTTTATTTTGTAGTAGTTTTCCATATTATTTAAATATAAAAACCATAAATTATATTTTAACAATCCTTCTTAGTTTGTAATTTTTCAAGCAGCATCTGAAGTAGTAGAATTTGTTTAATTATCTCCATTCTAGTAACTGGTGTAAATGTTTTATTAAATTCTACACCAGGTTTTAGAGAATATCTCTTTCCAACTAAAAGGACCTTGTGCTTCTAGACCGTTCCATCTTCATGAAACTTGGTTTTGTATATCCACTTCAAGCCAATGTCTTTTTATCTTTTGGTAAATCTACAGGTTCCCAAATACAGTTCTTTTCTAGGGCAGCAATCCCCTCATTAATCACCTTTTTCCAAATTTCCTCCTTAGCAGCTTGCTCATAATTTTACAATTAACAAGTGATAAAAACACTTTCATAAGATTCATAGATGTCTTGGATAAAGCGCATCTTTCTCAAAGGTGATTCGCAATCAAAAATATATTCATCTCTATGCCTTTGATTTTCTTGAGGAGCAGCTGAGATGTTCTTTGAGCCCAACTCCAGGTGGTCATTTCACCAAACATTACATCATTAAACACAAGGAATTTTTACTTATCAGGATTATAGAGGCGATATCCCTTAGACTCATCATTGTAGCCAATAAAAATGTACTTCTCACCTTTCTTACAAAACTTCTCCCTACTTTTTTGTGATAGAACACGAGAGTAGGCAATGCATCCTCAAACATTGAAATGATTTACTTGAGGTTTCTTTCCGTACCAAGCTTTATATGGAGTTTGATTGTGGACTACTTTGGTTGGAGATTAGTTGAGAATAAAGATAGTGGTATTGACTGCTTCGGCCTATAGTATTTGGAAGATTTTTGCCTTTTAGGATACTCCTTCCCATCTCTATAATTGTTCGGCTCTTTGTTCTAATGCACTATTTTTATAAGGAGTATGACATAGAGTTAACTGACACCTTCCTTTCAATAGGTCATGAATTGAGTGTAAATATACTCTCTATCACGATTGGTTCAAGAGGTTTGATTTCTAGGATACATTGTTTTTAACATATGCTTTGAACTTCAAAATTTTAGAGAATGCTTCTGACTTTTGATTAAGGAAATAAGTCCACATCTTCCTTGTATAATCATCCAAAAAAAGAGAAAATATCTTCTACCGTTGAGAGAAGGGGTTCTTATTGGAAAAAATATCAGGGTGTATTAATTCAAGAGGACTTTGAGCATAGAAAGATATTTTTGGAAATGGTAATCTATGCTATTTTTCATAAATACTGAAGGAACTGGTCAAGCGAGCAGCGTGTAAAATAGGTGAATTTTAAAAAAATTGTCATTTTGGATCTTATTAAGCCTATGAAGACTAAATTCATTTAGATCTTATCAAAATTTATTTTAAATAAAATTATTATTTTATTTATTTTGTAGTTGAAAATTTGTTTGTAAGTTGTATGCGAATTATTTAATGTAAACAAGTGTATCATATACATATGTGTGTTTATGTGCACGTGCAACATTCATAATGTACATGGTTCAACTTGCTCATGTATAAGTGTTGGGATTTACATCGCAACAGACAAGTTAGCCCCTACATAATACATATGTGTTATCTAATATGTATATATTTGAATATGGAATAGAATAATATTTATGATAGTGTAAATTTACATATACATATATATATATATATACATAATTACATGTTATAATATTATAAAACATTAATTTTGTAGTTTCTAATATAAAACTACAAATTTAAATTCAAGCTTTAGTTTCAAATTTCAAATTCCAAATTTAAATAATTATATAATGAGTTGTTATTAGTAAATATGCTTATATATATACGTACTTACAATAATTATATATATATATATAGTATGCAAAAACACACACACACACACACACACAAATATATGTTTATAATTATATAAATACATTCATTAATCTTATTATTTAAAATTATATAAAAGGAACTTTGTATGTTTAATGCACACATAAATAAATATATATATATATATATATATATACATATTTGGCCATAGATATTTTTAATAAAATTTTGTTTTTATAATTTTAAAAGCTTACGGCTTTAAAATAAAAAGGTTTTTTTAGATTAATAATTTTCATGCCGTAATTATGAAATTTTTTCCAAATCAATTTCATGATGTATGTATATATAATTTTATGTTTTATATATATATATATATATGTATGTATGTATGTATGTATGTATGTATGTATATAAATGTATACATTTAACATACATGTTAAAACAATTTATTATATTATAAAATATATACATATAAATGTAGATTTAGAATTTGATATATACATGTATGCATAAAATGGTAATTTCCTTTTATTCCAAAATAGTACTATAAATAAATGCATATACATGATTTAATAAATTATATATACCACTACATACTTTGTTCTTATGTAAATTGAAATTAATTGTTCAAAGCGTCTTTCAAACATTGTCAATTTTGAAAACTAAAAAGAGTATCTTTGATTCAGTAGCCAAAATTCATATGTCTATACATACATACATACATTTATTTATATATATACAAGGGAAATTTTAATCACATATATATATACATATTCATATATTAACATCACATATTGATAGTGCAAACATAAAGGAATTCATGATAAAAGCTAATCTAATTTGTAAATATGGATTGTACCTTGCAATTACCTAAGAATACACCTTGAATAAGAGCTTAATAACTTCCCTTGAATCTCTATTCAACCCTTCCAAAAGGTGCAACCCAATTGAGAAAGCTATGGATCGTTGTTTTGATTTTAATTGAATTTGTGTTATGTATATTGCTTGAATTAATGAAGAGAGAGGGGGTGATTTTGGCTTGATTTGTTAGGGAAGATGGGAGCAAATCCTTAGAACATAATTTTAGAAAAACGGGTGGCCAGAAATGTTTAAGTAGCATAGGGAAGAAGGGGTTTAAAGATGTAACATATCTTTTCTTTCCTTTGCCATTTTACACACTTTTGGAATCAAATTCCATAGCTTTCTCCCATAAAGTATAGTTGGCCACATATCAGCCATGTATGGGCCTCACTCCACTTCAAGCCAGATCAGATAATTTATACTTAAATTAGATTTAAACACACACCGATATCACATATCGATAAGTGTGTACATAACATCAATATACATACTATTTGTAATATCGACTAACACAAATAAAATAAATTTTTATAATCATTTTTTCATCAACATTAATTAAATTAATAATTATAACAATTATAATTAACTAAATCAGATGGTAGACAAAGGACACAACATTATGGTTGTGTTGACTCTTTAAATGCAAATTTGGTTAGCAAAAAATATCGAACAATTCGAATGTTAAAGTTCACACCTCACTTTAGCTAGTGGTATGACATTATGGCCAAATTTATTGCTTATAAAGCTTCGATAAAATACAGTTTACAAATTTAAGCGTTACTAAGTAGTGGCAATTATTTACACTAATTTTCTTCGTCAAAATTATATCACATTAGGACTTATAGAAATTGGTAATGGTCAAAATTCTAAAGTCGTCTGCATTCAACTTTATAGTTCAAAAACAAAGTCACTGGTTCAATAATAATTATTATATTAATCATACTGCTCTGGTCAAAGACTTTGACTTTGAGTTGACTTATGTTGACCTGTGATACTAACCCTATATAACTGAGGAGACGAATTCTCTATTTAATATTGTCTCTCTTCCAATGCTTCCTCTTGATCCAACTATAGTCATTCAGTAAACTCTGTTCCAAGCTTCAACTATAATTAAAGTGGAATTTCCACATTGAAGTTCGATGGTAATCTTAAGTCCAGCGAATTATGTAATATTGCCACTTCGATATTCTCTATTTGACTTTAGTTATATTAACCAATAGAAACTATCGAGTAAGTAATTCTATAGTTATCCTATAACTATCAGTATGTAACCTCTTGGTGCTCTAGTAGCCATGTGTAATACACTACCCAACATATGAAGAGCATCACATACTCTAGTTTCAGCGAATGTATCGATGTCCAGTCTCGATACATCTTGACTAGGAATATTTAAAATGACGTGTTTATTGTATTTTGATAAATTGCTCATGATTACAACACCTTATAATTACTATAACAAAAACACATCATTTATGGATTCCTGTTAAATAAACTTAAAATGAATAATTAATTACTTATAACACATTATAATTAGTATATAATAGAAAGAAAACACCTTTATTTTGAATGAGATTTTATTACAGTGTTAAATTTTTTAAATAATTTTTAAATAACGTTCGAAGAATATATCCTGGTTTCTTTTGTGCTATAAGATCTTGCGATCAATATCACTGCATTATTGTCATACAACAATGCCATTTGGTTCTCCATGTCGGGAACCACTCCTTGCCCACTTAAAAACTTGCGCATCCAGTTTGCTTCTTTAGATGCTTAATTGAGGCCGATGTTCTCCGCCTCGGCCTCTATCATGGAATCGGCTACCATCTCTTGTTGGAACTTTTCTAAGTGATGGCCCCGCTGTTACTAGTAAAGATATACCCCGACACCGATTTACTATATTTGATATCACTCTAAATGCTAGAGTCGATATAACCCTTCATAAGGAGGTCTCCATTCCAAATATATTATAAACAAGTCATTAGTATTTCTTAGAACTTAACTATACATTTTACAGTCATCTAATGCTTTAGGATTAGATTGGTATAGGCTTATGCATCCCAATGCATATGTCACATCCAGTTGAGTACATAACATAGCATACATTATGGAACGAGTCACTGAAGCATATAGTATCTTCTTCATACGATTCTTCTCCTCATTTGTATGAATAGCGTCCTTATTAGAAAAGATGATTCCATATAGCCTTGGAACATTCCCATGCTTGAAATTGTCCATATCGAACCTTTTTAGTACAGTGTTAACTGGGTTTTTACCCAAGTAGGAATCTAGATGAGTTATAACATCTAGGCCAAGCCAAAACAACTCAAGACTCAACCAAAAGGACCAGAGGAATAAGCCAAGAGGGACTCAAGAAGAAACAAGTCCATTAAGAAGATGGATCACTAGCGATCCATCATCGACGGATCGCTGGCGATCCAAAAGGACACATCATGAGTTGTCAAAGCCTCTTGAATCATTATCGACTACCTCTTCTAAGAATACTTTCCAAGTTTCATAGCATGCAAAACAATCTTGCTCGAGAAGTGAAGACTCATCTGATTCAAGCTATTTGACCAAAAGTAGCTAACTTAAAATGGACCTAGATAAATCATACAGAGTCAGATTGACTTGAAATTCTAGGAGAACACTTAGAAGATATAAAAGAAGGCTCATAAAACAATAGGATCATTTGGAGGTCATTTCATAGATCGCTAGCGACCTAACTAGATGGATCACTAGCGATCCCTGTAGGTTGGGTCCCACAACCTGAAATTTATTGGGTGTGTCCCACACACCCTAGAGAGTACCTAAAAAGTTTCATCTGATTTCGTTAAATTTTGAGCGAGTTATGGATGATTATTCTCTAGATTGGGCCAGTTTGATCCATCAAGTCCGACCTATGAGGAGTGGTCCCCATGACCTATGATCCATAGGGGAGGCTTTCTTACTCATCTACATTGCATTTGTGAAGTTTCGTGTGATTTGGTTATGTATTTAGTGAGTTATGGATGCTTCTTCTGTACTGGCTACTGGAACTCTATAGAGATTATTCTTCACTCTTCTCCTCCTACACAATAGTCATCTAGGGGTTCACTATGATTCTCCAGTAAACTCTTGTACTTATGACTTGATCTAACTTAGAAGATTTAATCATATTGTAATCTGATTCAACTTATAACAGCAGTCAGTTAATAGAAAGTTACAAAGTGGTCATAGGCTTCATTAATAGTTGAACCACTATAAAAATCTTGTTGTCTTTTTACTATTTCTGTTCTTTTTACATTTATTTTCTATACTATTGCTCTGTAAGAATAGGGTTGGTGCTTTCACACTTGATCTAGGGTGTTGACCCATTTTTTGGGTTAACAATTTGGTGCTTTCCTTGAGAGCCCAACTTAGGCTTAGATCTAGCCATCTACTTTGGATCAGATAGGTTCAGAATTTACATCCTCAATCTTTGCTTAGAAGATTTGCTATTGAGAATTAATGGCACCAGAAAGAAAGAGAACTACCTCCATAACGTCCATAAGAGCTACCATTGCTGGAAAAGAAACAAACCCTCAAAAAATTGAAATCCACAACCCCAACAACCTACTGTTAGGAGCTAACTCTGAAGGACAGGTTCCAGGATCCTCCATACATCATGAAGTTGTGAATAAGGGAGAACTGAACAAGACGGTTGATGAAATTAATTAGAAAATGGCAATCAATCAAAAGGCTCTTATGGAAAAGATAAATGCTCTCTTAGCGCTCCAATCACTAACTACTCCCAGAACGGTGCCTCAAGCCATGGCTGCTACATAGCAAGAGCATTCTTCTGTTTTTGGCTTGAACGAAAGAAACAGATGGAAAAAGCAAAAGGAAGTAGTTGGAGGAGCTCCAAGAATCATGACGGAAGAAAACATTAACAGTCCACCCACTATAAAAGCACCTAATACGAACTCTAACTTAGGGGTGAAAACCCATCGGGGAGATATAACGATGGCCCTCTCCGGCTCTAAAGATGACAAACAATTTTAGGAGAACAAATTGGATGGAAATGCTAACTTGTAAAATGCTAGAAGAAGCCACAACATAGTGCTAAGAAATAGATGAGGAACTGCTACTCAAACGGTACTCCCAGAGGCAGGAGAACCAAGAAGATATGACACAAAACATGATTGATTACAAGGACAATCTCCCATGGTTTATTGTGACCACTCCCAATTGACCAGCTTCCATTCCCATCATGGAGCTACCATCATCGAATCACAAAAGGTCGTCGTCGAAAATCATCAAACATCGTCAAAATGGTTATTGAAAAACTCACTTCAGGGTTGACTCGAAGTCGAACTCGGGTGATCGCCTATTTGACTCGAAGCAGATTCTAAAAGTCCCGACTCGAGATCGAACTCGTGTAATCACCCATTTAACTCGCAACAAACCTAGGAAATTCTAGCCCAAAATCAAACTCGGGTAAAACCAAGATTTTCTCCAAGCAAATACGCAAATGACTCTAAGCATCGTTCATCACCAACCCAGCACTTCAAATTACGTGACTTCAAGCGAACCATGTACTGACTCTAAGAAAATGGCAAATTTTCTTGCATCAGACTCCAAGTAAAATACCACTGATCCATTAATGTCGATACATCTTCTTTTGCCCATAACTCGAACATGTGAACTATAAATGCCTTGAAATTTGGAATGCAACCTTATGGTTCATATAGTTATATATTTTAACAAGAGTCATCAAATATGTATATAGAGTCTAGTTTAGTGCTTTGTTAAAATATTTCCTCAAGAATCATCATTCACATTAAAATAAACTTTCATGCATATTTTAATCAAAATCAATTTTTCAAAATATGCATGAAGCGGAGCTCAAACCCGGGTCACTAGTTTAGAAGGAAAGTGCTCTAACCAAATGAGCTATAGTAGTTTTTGTTTAACAACAGAATTCAGTCGACTGAGTACATTCAGTCAGTCGACTTAATCTATGCACTTTTGAATGCACATGCATGTTTTTGAATTCAGTCGACTGAAGCTTCTATACCGGTCGACGGAACTGTATGTAACTATCATTTTTTTGAAAAGACACTTCATTTTTAAATAGCCTTCTTCCTCGAGAAGAGTTGCAGCCATTGCTATTCGTTGAGAACTCTTCACCAACAGTTTCAACTCCTTATCTACTATATATATGCTTGTGTTCTAATGATCAAATCAGTTCAATTACTTTTCTTTCTTGCTCTAACTTAAATTATATTCTCTGAATCTATTGCTTTCTTACTTTCATATATTTATTGCTTACGATCTCAATTTCATATCTTTCAAGCAATTTGAAACTTCCTATTCTTCATATACACACAATCATACACATCATACTTGAGGATAAGATTATAGGAAGGGTGTACTATAAGTGACAAATCTGTGCACACAAAGTCAAGTTAAATCCAGTTTATAAGAAAGTCCTGTTCGGTTGCTCAGGCGGTCAAGTCCTGTTCGGTTGCTCAGGCGGTCAAGTCCTGTTCTGTTGCTCAAGCGGTAAAAGTCCTGTTTGGTTTCTCAGGCGGTGTAATACTTGTTCCTCCGGGTTAAGTGAGGGCTGCTAGTTGTAATTCCAGAAGGAGTCTGGGACTGGACGTAGAATGGGAGTTTGAACCAGTATAAAAATCCCTGGTGTCATTTACTTTACTATTTAATTTTATACTCATATTCCGCATCAATAGATAACTTAGTTTATATCACACTGCCACTATATTTACATTGTTTACAATCGTTGGCCATTTTGATCCTATATAATAGCAGTCACTTTCATTTGGTATCTGAGCACTTTCACTTCCTTGTCGCCCCAAACCGATCACGGAGTTTGAAATTTTTTGGGGATCATCATTAATCCATGACCCCATCCTAAGATGATTTGCTATTCAATTGGTATTTCCAATCATTCAAGCATAGGACAATCATGCTATGTCATTCTCCAGTATTACAAACAGCCATAACTTGAAAACGAACCAGACTGACAATGATTAGAGCATCTTCCCCAATCAAAACCATTCACCAAAGCCATTCAGCATGAAGAATATCCCAAGAGGTTTATCATGCCAACTATACCTTCCTACAACCGTATAACTAATTCGAAATTTCTTTTTTTTACAGGTATGACTAGCATATGGACGAAGCGGGGGCGATGGATGTAGTCTACTGCAAGGACCTCAGGAATCATTAAAGAATGAAACAACCTACTACCGTGGAAGAATTCTGGGAAGGAAAACCAGTTCTAAAGACTAGAGGTAGTGCAATTGACAGAAGGCA
Organism: Allium fistulosum; assembly: GCA_030737815.1. Lineage (NCBI taxonomy): Eukaryota > Viridiplantae > Streptophyta > Magnoliopsida > Asparagales > Amaryllidaceae > Allium > Allium fistulosum. The sequence goes on along the minus strand of CM060904.1, from coordinate 280,122,309 downwards.
AACCCGGCAATTTATCAAAGAACATACCAAATGGTGAAGGAGCTACAGGACCTCAGGTCCCTTCTGCCCAAGACCCAGTAGAAAATCGCCTCGGCTAATTGACGAAATCAGATGAAAGGATGACTATCAAATAATACTTTGACTAGCTAGCTACTAAGGAATGGGGCATCAACCTAAAGCGATGCCCTCTCATCCATCCTTGTCTACTTTCCTCTTTCAAATGAGCCGTACCAGGACATCAGGGCATTGTAGAAAACACGGTGAAAGAAATGCTTCTATGCCCTTGACGAGTCTTGTCGATCCCCATTCTGAGAACCAGCATTGCTCTGGTAGGGTCGAGAAGGCTTATCCAAAGGATCGTCGAACAAATAGATCCAACCCCTAGTCTCCAAGAACCGATAAAATTATGTTCCCGCGAGCTGAATCCAAAATATTTCTCTTGAAGTCGATGAATCATCACTTTAATACCATCGAGCTGTCGGAGACACGACCCAGAACTCTTCTTGGAGTCGATGAATTATCGTTCCAAGGCCGTCTGGTCCCTAGACATTCAACCAAAATTTCTCTTGAAGTCAATGAATCGTCACGTTAAGACCGCTGGGCTGTTGGACACACGACCCAAAACTCTTGAGTCGATGAATTATCATTCCAAGGCCGTTTGGTCGCCGAACCTCCGACCAAAATTCCTCTTGATGTCGATGAATCATCACTTTAAGACTGCCAGGCTATCAGACACATGACCTAAAACTCTTCTTGGAGTCAATGAATTATCGCTCCAAGGCCGTCTGGTCACCGAACATCTGACCAAAATTCCTCTTAAAGTCGATGAATCATCGCTTTATGACTGTCGGGCTGTCGAACACACGACCCTAAACTCTTCTTGGAGTCGATGAATTATCGCTCAAAGGCCGTCTGATTGTTGGACATCGAACCAAAATTCCTCTTGAATTCGATGCATCGCTTTAAGACCACCAGGACGTCGGACGCACGAGCCAAAACCGTTCTTGGGGTCGATGGATTATCACTCCAATACCTTCTTGTCGTCAGAAATCCGACCAAAATTCCGCTTGAAGTCGATGAATAATCGCTTTAGGACCACCAGGCCATCGGACACACAACCCAAAACTCTTCTTGGAGTCGATGAATTATCGCTCCAAGGCCGTCTGGTTGCCAGATATCTGACCAAAATTCCTCTTGAAGTCAATGAATCATTGCTTTAAGACCACCGAGCCTTCGGACACACAACCCAAACCTCTTCTTGGAGTCAATGAATTATTGCTCCAAGGCCGCCTGATCGGCGGATATCTGACCAAAATTCCTCATGAAGTTGATGAATCATCGCTTTAATACCACTGAGCCGTTGGACACATGACCCAAAACTCTTCTTGGGGTTGATGAATAATTTCTCTAGGGCCGTGTGGTCGATGGACATCCAACCAAATTTCCCCTCGAAATCGATAAATTATCGTTCCATGGCCGTTTGGTCCCGGACATCTGACCATAAAAACTCCTTCATGAACTAAAGCATCGTGAAGGTCCTTCACGAACTAAAGCATCGTAAAGGTCCTTCATGAACTAAAGCGTCCTGAAGGCGAACCGGTAGATCAGTAGTCATTTGACTCAAAAATACTTCATGGACTAAACTATCGCGAAGCACATTGGAAGGTCAGCAGTCATCTCATCTAGAACTGCTCGAAGTCACTGAAGTCATGCTACAGGGCCAGGAATCGATAATCACATTAGTCACTATGCAGAATTAACAAAATCACTTCCAATGAGACAAAGAGTGTTGAATTCCAGAGCTTCAAATTCAGTCAAAGAAACTAAGCCAAAACTGAACCGACCTTGTGATCAATCAGGGGCCGACTCGATTCAAGCCAAGATTCGGTACTTAGGAGAACCAAGTATCTCGAATCCCCAATATATAAATCTTTGAAGATAGAGGCTTTCCCATGCTTTAATGATCTAGAAGACACAATTGCATCCACTAGACTGTGTGCAACCAAACGGGTTATGGAGAAACCCCAGATACAGTTTTAATGTGCGAATAGTCCTGTGGCATGGGGGCACCACACATACTTGAATAACTAAAAGGGAAGCCAAGACTAATCATTCCACAGTTCTGTTACGCCCGATCGAAAATTCTGGCATTTTGACAACTATGGACTTAATGACCTAGCTAGCGCAACAAACGAAATAGAAGCATAATACTTGCTTACTTCTTCCCAACTCGTCCTTTACCACCCTTAGTGACTAGTTCCTTTTCCTCTTAAACTGTATGCTGGTTGAAGACCAATTCTCTAAAGGCAGTTTGAACCAAAAACTAAGAGTCTTGCCCTGAACTCCTACGGGCTCTTTCTTCTTAACCATCTCCATGCGGTCGATTGTAGATCTCTCCACCATGGAAATCTTATCTGTTTGGTTGTGCACATCTTCCAGAAATACAGAAGGATTGTCTAAGCCATAGTTACCTGATCCAAAAACCACTTGTCTCATAGAACTGATGAAATCACATTCCAGCAAAGTCAAATTATCAGATTGATGGGAAAACTCAATCTTTACCTTCTAAGAACTGGTATCGCTCCTCCAACACCGGGAAAGCCCAAACCATTGTGTGAGCTGCCATAAACCACACATCACTTCTTGAGCCGTGGAACCACACTCTCGATGCACGAACTCCTCATGTTGCCCGAAAATTAACAACGTTGAGAAGTTCCAAACTGTTCCGGATTGACGAGTCATATCGATCCCATAAGTCATGCATTTCCATAAGTCGTGCATCACTTCTTGAGCATCAGAACCACGCTCTCGAAGCATGAACTCCTCACATTCTCGAAGATTGGAAATGTTGAGAAATTCCAAACCATTCTGGATTGACGGGTCATATCGATCCTATAAGTCGCGCACTCTCATAAGTCGTGTATCACTTTTTGAGCCGTGGAACCATGCTCTCAAGGCACGAACTCCTCACGTTCCCGAAGATTGGCAACACGGAGAAGTTCCTAATCATTTCGGATCCACGGGTCATATCAATCCCATAAGTCACGCACTCCTATAAGCCGCGCATCACTTCTTGAACTGTGGAACCACGCTCTCGAAGCACGAACTCCTCATGTTACCCGAAGATTGACAACATCAAGAAGTTCCAAATCATTCCGGATCGACGGGTCGTATCGATCCCATAAGCCATGCATTCTGTAAGCCGCGCACTCTCAAAAGTCGTGCATTTCGTAAGTCGTGCAGTCTCGAAAGCCATGCATTTCATAAGCCATGCACTCTCAAAAGCCGTGCATTTTGTAAGTCGCGCACTCTCAAAAGCCGTGCATTTCATAAGTCGTGCACTCTCAAAATCCATGCATTTTGTAAGCCGTGATTTTCATAAGCCACACATCTGATAATCCATGCAAATATTGCTAAATGTTGCTCTGGCATCATCAACGAACCATTAAAATTTTCTAAGTACTGATGCTGTCCCAACAACACTGGCAAACTTGTCTATTGCAGGATTAACAGGGATTAACTCCCGCTACCCGAAAGAACCGACATTGCTCCAGTTGTGCCACAAAGTTCACAAACCAAGAAGTCGGCAAACAATTCTAATCTTTGACCAAAGTAAATGTACAAAATTTCTAAATTCAAGACATATTAGTCACAAGTTCCTAGAGATAGGAGTTGCGACGTACCTTTGACCGGCGGCATCCAAGGAGCTGCCCAAAACATCAAGTTTCACATCAATTATTCAGAATAATCAGCCCTATAGACTGGGGGCACATAACATACTAACACTTGGTCATGAATAAAATCACTTCATGATTTTCTTACGCCAAAAAGAGAATTTTGGGAATCGCAATAGAGCTAAGCAGTATAATATGCTGAACGAGTGCAAAATTGAAAGGAAACTGGTCCAACCTTCTAGGCATCGATATTTCCTCGGCAACATCGAGAACTCCAGATCGTCATATCGATAAGAAAATCAAACTCCTTAAAATCCAGCATCACCTAGAAATAGGCGATAAAGGGAGGAACTTATGTCATCAAGAGATAGATGACGACGAAATGCATTTCTAGAATCAAATCATCGATGCACCAGTTTCCAAAGACAGAAGCAAGTGCTCGACTGAGATCTCAAACCCCAACTTACAAGAATCCAGCGTAGCCCAAAGGCCGCCAACGTCTTGAGGAAGCGACTAGTCTTTTAGGAATATAACACCACTCGGAGACTAGAGACATCTAGAAGGACAACCCTCGACCATAATAGATTCATCGCGGCCTGGAATTAAGCTACGCTTGGAATAATCAGCCTTGCAGAGATCGATTAAACACCTCGACTCCTACTTGCAGAAAACCAACTGCTATCCAAAGATATACAATGGTAAGGAGAGAACGCTCGAAATCAAGCAGCTAAACCATTGATTCCTGAAGATTGAAACCAACGAATAAGATTGATATCTGCAACAATGCTATTAACCCAACATAAAGCATATGGCCTGGAATGAGCTAAGATTAAGTATAACAAATTCAAGACAAACACTACCGAACTCTACAGGTCTGTGATCAGGATAGGGATGAGCACGGTCGTACCAAGAGAAATTTAATGACTTGCTCTGCGGCTTGCAATTTTCTATAAGAACCTAAAATTTGGCAATTGGAAATGAAGGGTTCCGTAGGTAGTCATCATATCATAATAAAAACCAGTTGGAGGAAATTTTATTTATTGTGAATAAGAATAACTATGGAATTGGTTAAGCAATAACCTTGCATCTCCAATGGTAATAATTGACGGTTATAAACAAAGCTAGGCAACGGAAACGCCCGCGACTCTCATCCTTCTAGAACATGGTGTATCCAGGAGTTAAGCAATGTTGAGAAAACAACCACATTGGGTTAAAAGAAATGTACTCAACTCTACAGAATCGGACGAATGATTCTATTCTCACCAACATGACTTTAGCACTGCCCTAAGATAGGTAGTACTAAGAAAATACTTCTACAATTCAATCATTGAAGTGCTAGTTTTCGAAGAACGAAACTAGTACCCAATTGGATTAAAAGTACCACCAAATCGATGGGGAAAATCGATCCTAACCTCCTGGGTGTTGGTGGATCCCTGGAAACACCAAGGCCTTCTCTCATTTTCTAAGTACCGATGTTGCCCCGGTAATGCCGAGAAAAATTTCTATTTCTTAAGAATCGGTGTTGCCCCGGCAACGCTGGGAAACTTTCTATTTCATAAGTACCGGTATTGCCCTGGCAATGCCAGGAAACTTTCTACTCACTAAGTACTGGTGTTTCCCCGGCAATGCCAGGAAAAATTTAATCTACAGGGTCGATGAGAACACTCATCGTAGTGAACCATCAATGCACTAGCCTTCGGAGATAGAAGTTGGTCCTCAACAGAGTTTCTACCCTTGTCTTTAGAAAAATACTATTGCCCGATGACAGGCGATGATCGAGAGACATAACTTTCCATGGTCAACTGGATGGTTTGACCTTACATAGCAGGAATCAACCAATGCACGGGAATAATGCAGCGTCAAAAGAAAATCCTAGGGTTGAATCGCTCATGTGCTAATTTCTAGGGATGAAAGCCGATGCACAACAAAATTCCCAGAATTCAACTTAGAAAGAGTTAACCAGCCTTGAGGAAATGCCGCTTGAAACCAAGCAACTAGGTTACCTATTCCCCAAGATAGGAATTAGCGTATGAACAGAACTTCCATGACGACGTCAAAGGCCAAGCAAAGCATGCATGGCTGAGGGCAAGTAAGGACTATCATGGAAGGTTAGATATAAAATCACTAAACTTCCTCAATCCTAGAATGAGATTAAGAGCCAGATCAGGGGCAATTGAATCATTTATCCCACATCTTTCCATCTCTTGCAAATGCCCATATACTGGCATTCAAAATAGCTAGCCTCTCGAATGGGGATAGGCGCACAAATATTTGGTTGAAAGAAACGTCGCCAAATCCTAACATGAATAACCGTAAGAAACTTATCTATCGCTCAATGTATAGCGATGACAAGAAGGATTGATGACCTACTTATGGTTCGACTAGATTATTTCATCCTAACTGGCTGGAATATGCCATCACCCGATGTTTGGTGATGCCAAGAAAAAACCCCCAGAATGAAACTATCGATGCATCGGCTTTCGAAAACCAAAGCAAGAGCTTGATTGAATCTTCAACCCTACCTTCTGGCATCTCATGTTATCCGAAGATTCACAATATCAAGGAAAAATCCATAGAGTTGAGTCATCCGCACATGAGTTTCCGGAGATAGAAACTGATACACGATTAGGATCTCAACACTGAACTTGGAAGAATTCACTTTAGCAAAAGATGATAGCAATGCATATTTCCAATACATGTACCCATAATGACATCGAATGGCAATGTCAACTTGGAGGAATTCAATTGCAGTTAGGAAAAAAATCATTGAAAAAATAGAGCTTGGAATCAAGCAGCAAAGTCCCTAGTTTCCGCAGATAGGAGTTATCGTGTGAATCAAACTAGGGCAATCAGACATATGGCCCAAGAGACATAGTCTCCCAAAAACATATAGACATAGTATTCAGAGTAATCAGTCCTATGGACTGGGGCATATACACCAGCACTTTATCAAACGAAGTCAACGGAGCATAATAATGAACAACCATAGGACTGGCTAGACCAAGCTACCTCATGGTTCTGAACAAAGCTATGAAATAGAATATGCCGAAATGACCGTAGAAGTATTACTTACATGTATAGAATTATAGTAAATGAGAATGTTGTACATGAACACAAGAGGTGCAATAGCGAGAAAAAGCAGTGCTCGGAATCGAGCAATTAAACCAATAGTTCCCGAAGACAGAGGCTGGTATGCAGTTTGAATTCCGAAAAATGCAAAGGAAGGATAATCGCAATCGAACAAGTTATGCTCTAGTTTCCAAAAAACTACTACTCTACAAGAGCAGCTGTGCCTTGTAATTTAAGTGTAAATAATTATCTCAATATGACAGGAATAATAAGAGAAGCCTGAGTTGCGAAGGACCCAACTTCTGGAGGAATGGAAGTTCCCTCGCCAGTCTAAAGATTGGATGACCGGAAAGTCATTTTCAACAATAAAATTTAGCATTCAACCCTATCAGGTATGTTTTACTTTAAATAATATCCTCCTATAACCATCGCCTGGAATCCATAGGAATTCGACGTATGTTGACCAGTCGGGTTATGAGCGCTGACCAGGAAAGATGTAGTGTATTATCTACATGAGAAGAATCCAGTATCTCGAATACTGCAAACGAATATTCTAGTGTAGATAGCTTGCTTACATTTGAAAAACAATCCATATCGTTTTTTGAAATTATATTTTCCACACTTACCCTTTATCGATCAGCGATTGATAATGGAGCCGCTTCTGAAGGGACGTGGGAAGCTTTTCTTTTCAGGAATACTGGAGTATAGAAAATGGAAGTGTGATACGATTGAATCATCCATTATATCTGATTTTGGAATAAGTTGTCGTATTAGAATTCAAAACAACGACAAGAACTTAACCAAGTCCTCGAAAAGAAATAGTTAGAGACAAAGAGAAAGACTTTGCTCCAGAACGGTGTACAATCGTTCTTGACAAAACTTAGCTTCATTGCTGGTTGAGTTACTATATAGGTCGACTCCAATCCTACATCATGTACCCACTTTCCGACCTAAAACCTTATGTAAACTACGAAGCAAGGATTGCATCGTTAATACCAGGAATTGAAATCTAGATTGAAATCAAAAAATGAATGGTTATCAGAAGTCAGTCAATCGAAAACACCATCTTGAGATGGACTCCGACGATTCACTAAAATTCATAGAATAGTAATCCGAAACTTGTCTTGTTCCAGAGCACACTTTGTTTCCCACGAAAGCATACTCTAGGGGGAAATATTAACTAGGTTTTTACCCAAGCAGGAATCTAGATTAGTTATAACATCTAGGCCAAGCCAAAACAACTCAAGGCTCAACCAAAAGGACTAGAGGAATATGCCGAGAGGGGCTCAAGTAGAAACAAGTCAAAAATTTACTAAGCAGATGGATCATTGACATCATGAGTTGTCAAAGCTTCTTGCATCATGATCTACTACTTCTTCTAAGAATACTTGCTAAATTTCATAGCATGCCAAACAATCTTGATCGAGAATTGAAGACTAATCTGATTCAAGCTGTTTGACCAAAGTTAGCTAACTTAAAATGGACCCAAAGTACTCATACTTAGTTAAATTGACTTGAAATTTTGGAAGAAAACTTCTATGACATAAAAGAAGTCTCACAGAAAATATGGGATCATTTGGAGGTTGTTTGATGGATCACTAGCGACCTAAATAGATGGATCGCTAACGATCTATGTAGGTTGGGCCCCACAACCTGAATTTGTAGGGTAGGTCCCACACATATTAGAGAGAGTAACTAAAAAGTTTCATATGATTTTGTTAAGTTTTGAGAGAGTTACAGATGATTCTTCTCTGGATTGGGCCAGTTTGATCCATCAGGTCCGACCTATGAGGAGTGGGCCTCATGACCTATGATCCATAGGGGAGGCTTTCCTACTCATCTACATTGCATATGTAAAGTTTCGTGTGATTTGGTTAAGTATTGAGTGCGTTATTGATGCTTCTTCTAGACTAGCTGTTGGATCTCTATAGAGATTATTGTTCACTCTTCTTCTTCCACATAATAGTCTTTAGGGGTTCACTGTGATTCTCCAGTGAACCCTTGTACTTGTGACTTGATCTAACTTAGAAGATTCAATCATATTGTAATCTGATTCAACTTGTAACAGCAGTCAATTAATAGAAAGTTACAAAGTGGACGTAGGCTTCATTAACAACCGAACCACTATAAAAACCTTCTTGTCTTTTTACCATTTCTTCTCTTTTTACATTTATTTTCTATATTATTGCTCTGTAAGAACTGGGTTGGTGCTTTCACACTCCATCCATGGTGTTAATCAATTTTTTCAATTAACATATAGTACCTATGTACAAGGATTGAAACAATCCCAATAGCATCTTAGATCTATATCTGTAGATTTTTATATCCAGTATATAGGCTGGTTCTCCTAAATCTTTTATGGAGAAATTCTTGTAAATCCAAGCATTCACTAATTGCAGTAATAAAATGTCATTGCTAATCAATAGAAGATCATCAACATACAACACTGAGAATATGATAGCGTTTCCTTGCTCCTTTCGGTGTACGCACGCTACCTCTGTGTTCTGACAAAAACCAAATCGTCTGATTACTTTACCACAAAGCACTAATTCCAACTCCTTAAACCTTGTTTAAGTCCATAAATGGACTTTAATGACTTGCAAGCCTTGCCCTCACTTCCACTGACCTTGAAATCCTCGGGCTACGACATATAGAGGGTCTTTTCTAAATCACCATTGAGAAATTCTATCTTTACATCTGTTTGCCATATTTTAGTTCGTCTAATTTTCATCCTCACTCTTACATTCGATTATTTCTTATGGACATTAGATTTGTGTGACGACCCAGTTTTTCTGGCATCTGTAATTGGGTAATTAATTGATTTTACTTATTGAAATATTAAATAAGTCGAATAAATAAATTTTTGAGAGTTAGGAATACTGGAACCTATAAATTGATTTAAAAACTATAATAAATATTGACTTATAAAATCTCTGGATATGACTAGGGCTGTTATGGTAATGGTTACCGTTACCATTTCACAAATACCGTTACCGTACCATTTTTACTGGTAAGCGAAAATTGCTTACCGTTACCGTTACCAATAGACTAGTATAACGAAGATTGGTATACCGATAATTTGGTAACCGTTACACTGGTAATAGTAAATTACCGTTTGTCTAAAAATGGTTAGTAGCATAACACGTATTCACACCATAACGGTGCTTCATTATACAATTTATAGTGTTACTTAATAAAAGACATAAATGAGAAAGAAGTGAAGTATATTTAACATTATTTCACCTGATTAATAAACTAAATTTAATCATTTGCTTAGTTCTAAATGCCTATAATAAAGCATGTTACATGAATATACATGTATTATAAATTGACTGGTAAAATTACCATTGCCGCTGGTATTGAAGAAATGTTACCGATGATTTACCGTAGAAAATGGTAAATTTACCATTACCATACCGATTAAACTGGTATACCGATTTCATTCGAAAATGGTAACCGATTGGCTGGTAATGGTATGGTAATGGTAAATTTACCGTTACCATAACAGCCCTAACCTTTTATATAGCACTTCCCACTTGGAATGCTAACACTGCCCTCCAAGCAGCAATGCAATGCCAACATTCATCCATACAAGTTCGTTCTGGAACTGAACGAAAAACTTGAGAGTTCCATCTCTAAATTCCCATCATCTTTATGATGTCTTCACTTCGCAACGCTTAAATTGGATCGAAGTGGTTTTCGAATAGCATATCTGATCCCGGTCTCTTCGAAACAACATTCGACAGTTTCCGGTAAACTTAACCTCAGTTCTTTAGGAAATAAACAGGCAAAGATAAGATCGGAGATCACCTCCTAACCGTTAGTGGACGGATTTCCTTATCATTGTCCTAAGAGAACGAGATGAGATTTATACGTACAGTATAGCATTATCGGAGATGACTGTGCCATTTAACTCACGTGTTTCTCCTAGATATTTCCAAAGTTACTTTTGGATCCAAATTCGATAGTCGGTTATTTAACTATCAAATAAATAATCATTTCAATCAAGATTAGTTATTTTATCAGGATATTCTGGAGCTTTGGAGATGAGCTGGATGGCGAGACGTACTACCGTACTTGTTTTTTTATTCCGCTGTGTATTCTGTGTGAGGACAAGTTTATATAACTATCCATTGTTGTATTGAGTTGTATATTGACTCTGATTGACGTATGTATAAACTGAGACAATTTTGGCGCAAACACTTTGGTGCTTTCACTGAGAGTTGAACTCAGGCGTTCTATCATTTGAAAGTTGAATCAGAAGGCTAAGAGATTTAAAATTCTGGTGGGTCATTCTCCCCTGTTTTAGTCATTCTCCCCTGTTTTAGTCATTCTTGGGTGATGAGGCTTGAGGCTACGATTACCTTTTATAGGGCTGTTATAGTAATGGTTACCGTTACCATTTCACAAATACCGTTACCGTACCATTTTTACTGGTAAGCGAAAATTGCTTACCATTACCGTTACCAATAGACTGGTATAACAAAGATTGGTATACCGATAATTTGGTAACCGTTACACTGGTAATGGTAAATTACCGTTTGTCTAAAAATGGTTAGTAGCATAACACGTATTCACACCATAACGGTGCTTCATTATACAATTTATAGTGTTACTTAATAAAAGACATAAATGAGAAAGAAGTGAAGTATATTTAACATTATTTCACCTGATTAATAAACTAAATTTAATCATTTGCTTAGTTCTAAATGCCTATAATAAAGCATGTTACATGAATATACATGTATTATAAATTGACTGGTAAAATTACCATTACCGCTGGTATTGAAGAAATGTTACCGATGATTTACCGTAGAAAATGGTAAATTTACCATTACCATACCGATTAAACTGGTATACCGATTTCATTCGAAAATGGTAACCGATTGGCTGGTAATGGTATGGTAATGGTAAATTTACCGTTACCATAACAGCCCTAGATATGACAAATCCGATGGAAAAGAAAATAAAATTTTATGTACTCCACCATTTTAAATTAAGATAAAATATCCATAAAGAAATATATATCTCTATAAGTATATACAAGCTTTATGATGTTCGAAATTATACATATAAGTATATAAATATACAAATATATGAATGTATGCTCATATGAAATTATATATATATATATATATATGAAAATTGGTATAAATGTGAAGGTATATATGTATATTTATATAATGACAAAGTATACAAAAGTAAATACATAAGTATATGTTATATGGAATAGTAAGGTGATAAAAATATATGGGATGACAAACACATGTAAGTAGATGTATATGTATATATGGATGTAGAATAGTACATATAGAGTGTGTCTGTATATATATATATATATATATATGTACATGTAAAAGCTTTATATACATGAGCTAAAATGTATAGAGTATTTGCCAATATGGAAATACATAAACATAAAAAAATGTATGTGAATATGTATATGGCAACCTAGTATAAATGTACACATAGCTATATATATACATACATACACACACACATATATATGCGGGTAATGTTTTTATATATGGGAACATCATCATAACTATAACGACCCCGGATTTTATATAAGTTTAAATTGATAATTAAATTAATTTTTGAATAAAAATTGTGGAATTAACTGATAAACTGATTTGAGTTTCCCCAAATTCCAATAGAATATATGTTAAATCGTTTAAATTTAAATATTGTATATATATGTGAATATGAGTAAATTTGAATATATATATATATATATTGAATTGAGTTTAAATCTTAGATAAATTAAATATAAATATATAGACTTTGGACACAAGTATATAAATAAATAGTTTAAAATTTAGAAATCAATGGTTTATGTTAGGAAATAAGTATATATATATATGAGACAATAAATGTTAAAGTAAAATTTATAATAAATATTCAACTTTGAAATAAATAAAAATAAAAAAATAAAAAAATAAAAATAAATATATTTAAAATAAACAAATCTGTTAAAATAATAACAGCATGTAATAATAGAAATTATCTATATTACAAGGCATAAAACAAAAGGATATATATGAAAGGATGGTACAAACAAATAAAATACAAAAGACAAAGGAAACAAAATACGTTCAAGTAAGAAGACACTAAACAAAGTATAAGTATTGAGGCTGAGAAAGGAAAATGAGACATAACAAAATATGATTGAGTATTTAAACAAACAGGATAAGTATGAACACTAATACAAATACATAAGGAATAGAACAAGACAACAATAAACTATGTACACTTGCAAATGAAAAATAAATGAAACAAAAATACATGTATATAAAGCTTGTAAAGGAAGACACAAACTATCTTCATATTTGTACAGCCGAATGAAAGAAAGAAAGGAATATATATATAAATTTGTACAATATAATTAATGCAAGCACACCAAAGCAAGAAAAAATCTCTGCCTATTGTACATACAAATTATATCACCGGTTAACTCATTTTTTTATATCAGCCTTCTCATTTTCATTTCAGTTCGTCCATCTGAAATTGTGTAAACCTAAAGTAAATATCAACTTGAAACTTAAACAATACTTCAACTTAAAACAACAAAACAACTCTACAAACCAGAGATCAAGAAAGTTTTTAGCTTTCAATTTCAAGCCTGTTTCGACATAGAGGAAGCTCTGTTCTTCTCCTGAAACACTGTGGGTAACATCATTTTTAAAATCTTAAAGTAAATTTGGTTGCAGGCTATTCTCTGAAACAAATATGTTTATATGAATGTCTGACATTTTCTATGAATTTATATAAATATGCATACACTGTTGTGTATCATTGTTCCCTGTTTTGTTCCCAGACTCAAGTTTTAATTCAAAATTCATATTCTCTTGATCTAATTCTTGATATAACTTAGTGTTAAAACAAAACTTGTTTGTTATAACGTATATTAAAGATTAAGAATCTATATAAGATAAAACATCTTGGAAATATCTCTGGATTTAAAGAAGACTGAAAAAAGCTATAACTTAATCAAAATTTAAACATTTTATTTTATGATTTCAGGCATGTAAACTGGATTCGTACACTATAACATGAATTTTAAAGCTGAAATTGAAATTTTTAGATCATGGGTGTAAGAGCAGTTTTGGTTTGTTCATATTTCATAGTTTTGGGAATTGTTGATGATCCACTGGTTGGTGATGGTCGGAATTAGGTCTGGTGATGGAGGAACGTACGGGCATTCGAGGAAAAATAGTGAGATGGTCGATAGTTGGTTGTGGTGGCGGCGGCGAGTGATTTTAGTCTAGAAACCTAGTTTTTGTCGAGGCTATATATTTGATTCGTTCGACATCGGTAGTTGACCGAGTGTTACAAGGGTTTGGGAAATGGTAGAGGGGATGACGACGAGTAGTTGGCCGGAAATTCGGGTTGTCTGGTGATCGAGGTTGCGAGAACGGTGGTGGTTTCCAGGTCGATGATGGTTCCAATTTGTTTCCAGGTTAGGTCTAAGCAGCTCAAACGTGATTTCGAGTTGAAGGTGATGTTTTGATGGTTGGAGAAGGTTGCAGTGATGTTGGTCGGCGTGTCAGAGGGTTCGTCAGTGGTCGGAGTTGGCTCCGGTGCTGGTGCACATGCACGGGGACGATGATGTATCAGCTGTGTTTTTAGTTTGAGTTCGAGGGTGAAGAATCGTGCTCGGGTTCATTCGCGAGGGAATGAGGTGTTTGGCTCAAGATTTGCTCAAGAAGCTTTGCTTGATTTTCGGCTGTATAAGGTAGGTAACAGTTTTAAATATAAATAAGATATGTGGGGACTCGAGTTTTGGCTCGAGAAAGATGTGGATTTACTCGAGAAATATGTTTTGTAGCTCGGGTTGCCTTGTTTTTCTTAAAGGTTTTTAAATAAAAGAAATTCGTTTCCAGTTTTCGAAGCAAATAAAATGAATAAGTTTCCAGAACTTTTATCAAACAAGATTTCAATCGAGTTTTAAAGTTAAATTTTAAAAGTTCAATGTTTTAAAGATAAATTGTTTTGAATATTGAATAATTATATGTATTAGTTAATTAAAGGAAGTAATTGAAAGAATAATTATTCAATGTAATTTATTGAAAGGTTAATTACTTAATGAAATTGATTACTTAATGTAATTAATAAAAGATTATTACTTAATGTAATTAAGGGATAATTACTTTGTGAAATTATATTAAAGAATGATTAATTAATTAAGATTAATTAATATAAGTAATTAAAGGTAATTAATTACTTGAAGATAATTACTTAATTAAAAGTAATTAAATGATTAAAATTGATTAATTAAATGATTAAAGGATAATTGCTCAATGTAATTAATTTGTGATTAGAGATAATCATTTAAGTAATTAATTAAGGGTTAATTAATGCTTAATCAAAGGGAAATTATTAAATGTTTTGTAATTAATTGATCATTAATTTACCATGACTAGTAAATTTATTCATAGAAATTAATCTGATTTAAATCAATCAGATAATTAAATTGATCCTACTTACGGATGTTTGGATTTTATTGAATGGGTGAATTGTTTGATGTCCCTGATATGTGATGCTTTGTGATATAACCTGATTTGTGTTGTGATTTGTGATGTAATTTATTTATCTGGGATGAATGTAATTAATTATTTGTAATATATATATATTTTTGATCTGTGAATAAAAGATAAGCATTATAGTTTATACCGCTTATCAAATATATTGTTGTATTTAATCTATGATGATTGAATGATGTTGCACTATTGTGTGTGAAACCCCTGGACTACACTTTTACACACACAAATATGGATTTCACAAGGAAATCGGTTAAGTCACAGATGATTTAAATTTAAATTTCAATTGATTTTGGAAATGGATTTGGGTTAAATGTTAAAGCTTTGGAAAGAAGTTTTAAAGAGGAAAGTTACTTTGAATAACTTGGTAAAGCTTTCAATTTAAATAATTTAATTTTAATATGAATTCAAAATTTGAAATTGAATTCCATGTTTGAAAATTATGGGTTAAAAATGTGATACAAGTTATAAATGTGTTTTATATGGGTTTCTAAACCATTTTAAAAGTATTGGTTTGGGAATTTGAATTTAACCCAAGGGGTTTAACTTGTATTAATGAATCAGATTTTCCAAAATGAAAACTGTTTGTTTTCAAATGATAAAAGCTTTCATATAAGAAATGAAATTCCAATTTAAGTTAAAGGAATTTCAAGTTTGAGTTGAAAATGGTTTTCCAAGTTATGAATAAATCTTTGGAAACGTGTTTTGAAAGCTATTAGTTAAATCTTTGATTTAATGAGTTAATCCAATTGGAATGGAAATCGATTTGGAAATCTATGAATAGATCTTTGTGAAACTGGGTGAACTTTGTGAGATGAATCTTTTTGTGTAAAAGATTAAAATGGTAATTTGTTTAAACCATTTGAAGAGAAGTTTTGGGTAATAAGTTGTGACCTAACTGAAATCCCATTATCCATATGTTTTTAAATATTGCGCTCACTATTCGGTTTAGCCGGGAGAGGGCTTTGTGTCATATAACCCATTCCGAATAAGTGATACGTCGTATATGGATAGCATTTGAAGACTGGTGGTGAAGACCGAATATTTGTGAAAACGAAAGGATAACCCGTCGATTGTCTCTGCACTTAGTCGCGCCGGTATAGAGATTTCCTAAGTGATGGGAAGTCCGATCGGGATTGTGAATACCCGGATTACAAGGGCTTCTTTGGAAGTGTCTTCGGTTCTGTTCGAACCCGGAACAGACTTGTATGGTTGTATGTCTGACATTACACTTTGAGATATAAAGCTGATTTCTTTCAAATACATTTCTGTTTGGCGGCGGAGAATTTATTCTCTTAGCTTAACACCCTTCTCTGAGACGTACAAGCTCAGAGGTTATGTAGTTGAAGGTTATCAGTGATATACTCCCAATTTGGTAGTGTGGCATACTAAGTGTTGCTGTGTGTTGCTGATCATTTTTTGATCAAAGAATGGCTTTGTGAAAAAGCGTAGCTTTGTGGACGAGACTGCATTAGGACCTAACACCCTGGAAATGGTCGAAACAGGAAAGATGCGGCAAGGTTATGAGGGTCGCTCCCTTTAGGGTATGTCATTTCCTTCTGGAAAAAGGTGATATTATGGTATGGAGCCCAGATATTTACCTGTGTGGTTGCTCCAATCTCATTTACTGTATGATGATTGTTGTGTGATCGAGGCACCTCGGATAAAGGTCGCAAACGACTGGGGGGTGGCATATTCGTGTAGTAGTTACCTAGTAAGAGGTAACCCGGCCTTGTGTTGGCAGATAGCAGTTGTCTCTCGGGACGTCCCTCCAGAGGCGTTTCCATGTGGCAGTAAGAAGTTCCTTAGCCTGACCATTTGTTGGAAAATCCAAAGAAACAATATGAACCCAGTACGGTTTTAGTTGTAGAACCTGCCATTTACTTATGGCGGTCACCACTATTTAGATGGTAGCTATAGTATGCATAGTTCGGAATGTCTATGCTGGCTAAGATTAATATTATACTTTCAAAATGTTTTCCACTATGCACTAATAATAATAATCCAATGATTTTTCGTATTAAGCATGTTTGACTATCATAAGAGGAAATCTCCTCCAATTTTGCGTTTGCATTGTGTGTGTGGCGGGAGGTCTTATGGTAGTTTCATTTTCCAAAAACATTGCGAATTTCAATTTTACTTTGTTTTCCAAAGCCAACTGTTTCTGTTACTCACACCAGTCCCATGATTGACTCAGAGTTTATTGTTCCCTTCCTAAACTCTGGGTGCCCACAATTTTCTACACGGGCAGTCTAGAGTTGGGTTTTTCAGATAGTCAGGTTTAGTAGATTATCGGGAGCTAGTTCAGTGTTCGGAGTTCACGGATGACAATGCACTTGCTTATATTTGTGCAACGTGATGGGGGTTCGAGCTGATGTTGGAGTTGTTGGACTCATTCTCTTTTGAGGATCATTTGGAGTTATCACTTCTGTTTTCCGCTGTATCATTATTTATCTCTGATATTCTTGTATCATATTGATATCATTGTTGTATATCATTCTGGATATTGTACTCATTGGAGTTGTATATGATATCATTGATTTCTTTATTCTGCTGTGTTGTTATACTTACTGTGTTATAAGCTCCGAGGAGCCAGATTCGGCGTTTGAATCTATGGCATTTGAGTACAAGTGAAGTACGGGTGCCGATTTTCGAAGGCCGAGTTCAGGATCTTCACAATAACATATTTCAAAATCAATGTCAAAAATAAAATCAAAGTCAAGCAAAAGTCAAATCAGCCTAGAATATATCTAACCACTTAAAATAGGGAAATAAAATCAAGTTTATCAAATAAAATAAAATAAAAAATGAAGAAAAAATAGCCTGTACAAGTGCAAGCTGGTAATATACTCTCCCATCCTCTCTATGTGTACAGGGCCGAGCTGTTCTTCTTCATACTTGTATATAAATAAAATATATATATATATATATAACAAACAAGTGAATGCTGTCATTAAAGCAAAAAGGGAATCTGCCATTAAAACATAAATAAAACCAAGATTTTCAAAGATTTGGAGGAAGGAGGCTAAAAGCAATGCAGCAGTTCGACACAGCAAACACTATGAGTAATAGCCTTTAAAACTTTTACTGCAAATCTTATATACAATTATATGTTTATGGAACTTGGATAGATGTCGTATTGTCAAGAATAAATGTTTAAAAATCAATTTCTATGCGCATACATATATATATATATATATGTGTGTGTGTGTGTGTGTGTTAGTTAGGGGAGATAACTGTAAAGCTCAAGAAGTCATATGCAGTCTTTGTTCTTTTAAAAAAAAGTTGTTGACTTTGCAACTTTAAATTTCTTTTTCTCACAATCCATAAACTTTTGGGCAATGGTTCCAAAAGCAAAGACGTGTGTTTATGGATGTAGTTTATTTTAAAATTTTGTTTGGCTTGATATAATGGAACATGAAGGAAGTAAGGGGCATTTTCCAGTAAATAACTTCAAATAATGAAATCCCAAAACCCATAATGTAATACTTCATTTATGTATTTGGGTTCGTCCTCGAAAATGATGATTTTTGAAGGTGATTGGGGAATTTTTAGTGGGGTATTTGGTGAGGAATTTGGGAAGGAATGGGGTTGGGGATTTTGGCGAATTTCGGCGACGGGGACAATTTTGGGGCGAGCCGGTTGGTGTGGGGTGGTGAAAGCGATGGTGCATCAGGGAAAAACGTTGTATTGATTTTCAGAGGCTCGTTTAGACGAGGGGATGTGGAACTAGGGTTTTAGGGCTTGGGCGATGGTGCTTGGTATGGAGATGTTTGCCGCCAGGATAGTCGACCGGACTAGGTCGCAGTGGGCAGGGAGGAAGCTCAGGCCAGGAGGGTCACGTGGTCGCGGTGGTAGTGGCTAAAGGCGAGGGGAACGGCGGCGTTTGATGCGTCTTTTTTCTGATCGCGTTTCTCTTTTTTGGGGCAGTAGTCGAAACTTAAGACGAGGCATGTAGGGAAGAGAAGATGGTGTCGGAGGGACGAGCAAGGCGAGGCGGAGTCGTGGGCATTAGAGCATTGGTAGCTGGTGGGGTCGTGGGTGGTGCACGGTGCATGCGTGTACTTGCGTGCATGTTTCATTCCAGGAAATGTGTTATTCTGGGAAGATGAGATTAGAGAGAAGTAAGGAAGATAATAGGGTGGTCGATGTTATTTCTTGGTTGGGCCGGGTTTCTTTGAGTATGGGCCGAGTTTTTCTTGAGTAAATAAACCTTTAATTTAACATTTCAGTTTAAACATTTTTGTCAGCTTATTTAAAACCAAAACAGACATGAAGGTTAATACATTGTGATCATATTACCTAGATTTTAATCTATAATTATTTCGGTTAGTTGCGGTGATATAAAAATTTAGTTATTTATAACAATTTAAGAGAATATATAAATCTGAAGTCTATTCGATTCAAATCTAATATAAATAGGTGGTTAAAGGGATTGTTTAATTTTGATTTACTAACAAAAAAACATTTTTTATAAACTCTTAAATTATAAGTAATTTGGGATTTATAATATAAATAGATTCAACTAATTTTAACCAAATTAATCATGTTTGGTGAGTTGGTTAATACTAAGTGTTAATCGTTAATTTATCAGCGATCTATACTTTGGTGACTGTTTTGAATATTGATTTTAAATCGTCCTTGTCTGTGTCATCAAGCGGCCCAACAAGCTAAAATAGTTAGACATAATGATGATGCGTTTTATTGGAAATAAGTCTCTATAACAAATTCGAAGAGACCGAGGTCGGATATCAGCGATATCCAAAACCACTTCGATTTAATAAGCACTACAAATCTTTACGGATTTTATTATATTGTCTAATAGGCTAGAATTGAATAAAATTAAGTAAATCTGACCATTTAAAATAAGTAACGGTACTGAGATATTATTTCAATATCAATGGATTTTGAAACAAGTGTTTGGCTATAACAAGCTCGTTTTTTATCAAAAGCCTGTGATTTCGTTTATAAAAACTCGTAGTGTTGTACGAGTTACCGGGGTTTCAAGAAAGCACTATAACATAAGTATTTCAAGTTAATGGGTTTACTCATGCTGGTTTTCAGCCTGACTCGGGTGTTACTTTATTGTAATGCTTGGGTCAGACCGAGTATTATAGATTTTTAGGTTAGGACGCTTTGGAGCCCGGGAGACGAGCTGGATGGCAGAGACGTATTGCACGTATGAGCTATATTCCGCTGTGTATTATAGGCTTTTTATTTCAGTATTTAGGGACAAGTTATTATAATTGTCCAGATTTATTTGTTGATGGTTGTACTCTGATATCTTGTATATGTACACTGATAGTTACAGCTTTTCTTGTATAAAATGCTGCTATTGTATATTATATTTTGTTCTGCTGTGATTGTGAGATTCTATGCTGTTGTTTTCTGTTCTTATTCTATCTCTTTTAATTCTTAACCCTAACAATCTGGGATTTTCGACACTCGATTGTTCGGCACTCTATATAGTGAATATATTAGTGTCGATTTTCGGGATCGAAAATCTTCGAGCTGTTACACTTGGTATCAGAGCAGAAGGTTAAGCGAGAACCTTGGCTCTGGTGGGGATTACTCATTAGAGATAGGGTCAGTAGAACCCTAGAATGAGTTGAGAGTATTATATATGAGGGCGTACTTGTTATTTTCTTATATAATGATTTTAAAAATGATTTTTAAATAATTTTGATATATAAAGAAATATTTTTTCTGAATTATTATAGTATAGTAAGGTGATTGATTGTTGTTATTAAAATCAAATAAGATCATAAGAATTAAGTGGTAATATATATAACTAGATAGAAATTTGGGTAAGAATGAACTATACAAGTAAGTTAAGCTGAAAATAGAATGAAACCAGAAATTATAAATTGCAGAAGTGTTTTACAAAGTGTTTTGTAATGAAATAAATTTACCCTGATTATATTTCATAGAAAAAATCTCCTAGGAAATTATTGTGAAAAATTGGTGTGTTTGGTTTCTAGATACGATAATACTGATTTTTGCCATAAATTGATTATTATGTCTTAATAAAAGGATGTTTATTACAGAATAAACAATGATAAAACATTATGGAATGTTTTAAGGAAGTAAAATGATATAGACCTGACTTATAAATTAAGATGGATTTAAATTGTGAAATTTGGAATCTAGGTCCAAGAGAAATTTTGAAAACTGTTTCAAAAGTGCTGAAGGAAATAGTAAATAATATTATTAGAATATACCTTGATATGGAAATCTTTGTTTAAAAACAAGAGTTGTTTTGAAATTCTGAAGGAATTTGTTTTGAATTATAAAAAAAGAATGGTTTAAAATGTAAAGTGTGGTTTGATATGTGAAAGGGTAAATATATATATATATATATGTGTGTGTGTGTGTGTGTGTGTGTGTGGATATATATGATTCAAAGTTGATTTGAAATAAATGCTAAGTGTTGAATTGTGGAATCCCCTAGAGAATATGACATATAACCTTAAGAAAATTAAGTTTTTGAACCTATAAGTGGGAAGGGATATTGATTAAAAATTAAATTGGGAGTGGAAAATTTAAATTGAGTAAAGTTAAATGGATTGAACGAATGGGAAATTTAACTTAGGGTAAGTTAAATAAGTTTTGAACCTATATTCTGGAATTAGAAAATTTCAAGATGAAATTTAGATTTAACTTATGAGAGTTAAATGGATAAAATTAAAAAGGGAAGTATGGATTTGATAAAAGTCTATGTATGGATAATTTCAAACAGCTTTTGAAATAAAACGGATTTTTAATTCGGGAAATTGGTAATGAGTGCTATTGATTGATGTTTAGATAATTTGGATGTTTATTTACTATCATATCCTGCTATCATCCTGTTTGTTATTTACAGTATATAAAACTGTAGATTGGATTACTTCGAATAAATTTAGAAGTGGATTGAAATAATAGATATCCAACCCTGAAATTGAATAGAAATAAAATTTGAATTTATGGAAATAGAATCATTTTGAACTCAAGTTTGAAATGTTAAAACAAAAATTATCAACCAGAATTGTTTAAGAATTGGGTTTCAAAGTTGAAGTTAAAATTTGGTAAGAAATTGGATTCCGAAGATTAAATTGTTTAAAAAGATTTGAACCCTCACTCGAACATTGAAAATAGTTTAAGTAAAAGTAATTTAATTTGGAAATTTGGGCTCAGAATTTAAATTATTTTAAAGACTTGGGTTGTTAAATTAAATATTAGAGGTTAATTTGATTTAAGGGGTTAAATCAACATTTTGAAAACCGAATCCAAATAAATCAAGATGGTTGAAAATTTAGAATGGAATTGGAATTAATTCAAAGGTGAAATTAAACCACATTAATTGGAATTGTAATGAAGTTGAATTAGTTCAAAATTCAAAATGGGAATTGATTTGAATTGAAATAGGAATCAAAATTAATTAAAATTGAATTGGAATTGAATCAATGGAAGAGGAAATTGGAAACTGTTTTGAATGGGAGATTGGGAATTGAATCAGTTTGACTCTGAAACTATTTTCAAATAAATTATTTTAATATAAACTGTCTCAAATCTATTTTCTTAAATATTTAGACTATTTTGATTTTTCAAGCTATTTACTATACAAACCATTCTTTTTAATACTCAAACTATCTTATAGTAACTATTTAACTATTTTAAACTATTTTAAACTATTTTCTAAAATTCAAACCGGTCAAAATGGAAATATTTTATATTTAAATCATGGATTTAAATACGAATTGGGATAAATTGAAGTTATAACCCAAATGGAAATTGAAGAAGTTTAGTAGTGAAAGAAAAATCGGATATTGAAGCAAAAATGATTTGAAGTGAAAGAGTATATTTTGAGAAATATATGGTGATAAATATAAAGAGTAAATAGTCACTATAACTGGGAACTTACTTTGCAAAAAATAAGTAAAGTGACAAATGACTTTGAAAAGGAAAGCAAACTTGAAAATTTGATTTGGCATTAATGAGGTTATATATATTGGTTATATATTAAAAACTTCCCTTATTGAAAGTATAACCGGAGGAAATAATCTTTAAAGGATATTTGAAATATAAAGTGGAATTTATATAAGTATGAAATGATCCGGAAAATTATTCAGGTTGAAAGAATAATCTTATATATATATATTAAGGATGATTTTATGAGAATGAAAGTGAAAAGGGTTTTTGGAACTCATAGGTTTTAAAGGCTTTTGATTTTGACAAAAAGTCGATTTTGGAAATGGGGAGAGCCAAGTTTGAGAATTATCGATTTTAAAGATATCGATTTTGTGTAAATGGGATTTATATGTGATATATATAAGGAGTATGATTTGAAAGGTACTATATGTGTATAGTATGAAATGTTTTGAGAATGCTATGGGGAAAAGACGCTCCCATTTAGAGTTGAAACTTATAGTAGGAGATCCACTGGGTGGTTCTGCCTTGAGCCCTAAGGGGGGGTTCTAAATTTGGATCCCAGAGGACGTTCGGACAAAACTTTAGTTCCTGAGGATTGTGTTTAGGGTAGCGTAATTCGTGTGGCGCTGATGCCTACAGTTACATTAGGTTTTGCCGTGATGGCAACGTAACCTTTGTTGTAACTGCGATCTATCGCTGTTCCATAGCGTAAGTCGAGTGGCAGTGATTGCCTACAATCTACATTTGATTTCGCTGGGATAGCGACGTAACATCGGTAGATTGCGATCTATGTTGTTTGGTTCCATAGCGAAATTCATGTGGCAGTGAGTGCCTACAGTCTACACAGGTTCCACTGGAACAGTGACATCACTCTGTGTAGTCTGCGATCTATGCGGTAAAGTTTCGTTTGGCAGCGAAATTCGAGGGGCGTTGATGCCTACAGTTACATAGGTTTTGCTGTGATAGCAACGCAACCCTGGGTGTAGCTGCGATCTGTGCAGTTTCCATGGCTAAAGTCGAGAGGTGCGGATGCCTACAGTTTTCTTATGGTTTCGTCGGGATGGCGACACAATCATCGTGCTAATTGCGACCCATGGAGGGGGTGATGATTTCCATAGCATTCTTACAAAAAGTTTTTCAAGTATTTTCACTGGGTGTTGAAAACGGGTCTACTAAGTACTTATAGATTTTCAGTACTACGCCTGATCAACGTATGACTGAATTTCTGTGAGAACAAGGATGGACTTGTTTAGACATCGAGTTATAAAAAGTATTTTTATATAAAGCTAGTTTGGTAATACTATAAATTTTAAAGTGTTTTAAAATTGTATAATTAAAAGAATAAGAGTTAAAATGTTTAAAGAATGATTTAATTGATAATAAACATCAAAAATAAAAATTCTCGCTTCGTTCCTTTTCGAGGACGAAAAGTTCTAAGGGGGAGGAATGTGACGACCCGGTTTTTCTGGCGTCTGTAATTGGGTAATTAATTGATTTTAATTATTGAAATATTAAATAAGTCGAATAAATAAATTTCTGAGAGTTAGGAATACTGGAATCTATAAATTGATTTAAAAACTATAATAAATATTGACGTATAAAATCTCGGGATATGACAAATCCGATGGAAAATAAAATAATATTTTATGTACTCCACCGTTTTAAATTAAGGTAAAATATCCATAAATAAATATACATATCTATAAGTATATATAAGCTTTTTGATGTTTGAAATTATATATATAAGTATATAAATATACAAATATATGAATGTATGCTCATATGAAATAATATATATATATATAAGAAAATTGGTATAAATGTGAAGGTATATATGTATATTTATATAATGACAAATTATACATAAGTAAATACATAAGTATATGTTATATGGAATAGTAAGGTGATAAAATATATGGGATGACAAACACATGTAAGTAGATGTATATGTATATATGGATGTAGAATAGTACATATAGAATGTGTGTGTGTGTATATATATATATGTACATGTAAAAGCTTTATATACATGAGCTAAAATGTATAGAGTATTTGTCAATATGGAAATACATAAACATAAAAAAATGTATGTGAATATGTATATGGCAACCTAGTATAAATGTACATATAGCTATATATATACATATATATGAGGGTAATCTTTATATATATGGGAACATCATCATAACATATTTCAAAATCAATTTCAAAAATAAAATCAAAGTCAAGCAAAAATCAAATCAGCCTAGAATATATCTAATCACTTAAAATAGGGAAATCAAATCAAGTTTATCAAATAAAATAAAATAAAAAATGAAGTAAAACTAGCCTGTACAAGTGCATGCTGGTAATATACACTCCCATCCTCTCTATATATGTGTACAGGGCCGAGCTGTTCTTCTTCATACTTGTATATAAATAATATACATATATATATAACAAACAAGTGAACGCTGTCATTAAAGCAAAAAGGGATTCTGCCATTAAAACATAAACAAAACCAAGATTTTCAAAGATTTGAAGGAGGGAGGCTAAAAGCAATGCAGCAGTTCGACACAGCAAGAACTGTGAGTAAAAGCCATTAAAACTTTTACTGTAATCTTATATACAATTATATGTTTATGGAACTTGGATAGATGCCGCATTATCAAGAATAAATGTTTAAAATTCAGTTCCTATGTGCATATATATGTGTTACTTAGGGGAGAATACCTGTAAAGCTCAAGAAGTCATATGTAGTCCCTATTCTTTTTTTAAAAAGTTGTTGACTTTGCAACTTTAAATTTCTTTTTCACACAATCCAGAAACTTTTGGGCAATGGTTCCAAAAGCAAAGACGTGTGTTTATGGATGTAATTTATTTTAAAAATTTGTTTGGCTTGATATTATGGAACATGAAGAAAGTAAGGGGTATTTTCCAGTAAACAACTTTAAATAATGAAATCCCAAAACCCATAATGTAATACTTCATTTATGTGTTTGGGTTCGTCCTCGGAAATGATGATTTTTGACAAACTTCATTATTTTCCAACGGTCTTATTAATGGCTTCTTTTCTCTGAGCGATTTTCTCTTAATCGATTACCTCTGCTCCTCTTCTCTCTTCGCTCTACCATTCGCGCACTCTTTACTGTCGATCTTTGGCTTCTCCAGATCTGTGGTTTCGCGGGTGTCTCAATGTCTTTCTCGGGTGTTGCCGAGTTTGCTCTCACAAGCAAGTTCTTGTGTGCTTGCCCTCCGTTTGGCGATATTGCCTCGGCATTATTGGCGGAGGTGGCGGCTCCTATTTCGGTTACTTATTCTGGTGTTAGCTCTGTGGACATTAGGGTTTTCTCCTTGAGCCAATTTGAGGCTTTGTCTCGATCTCGATTCTTGTTGGTTGGCAATTGTTTTATGGAAGTTTTGCCGGTTTTCACAGATGTTTTGGTATCGCACCCTTCCCCTTTCTGGCGTGGGTCTTATGGTGACTTGTTGTTGTCGGAGGCTTGTTCTGGCGAATCTGGGTATGGCCAGAGGCGGGATTTCATCGCCCGTTTCGAGCCCCGTCTGAATTTCTCGTCGGATTGCGCCTTTTTGCCTTGTGGGGAGGAGGGGGTGATGGTGGGTTCGGTGAATTGCTTATTTGGGTGTGTGGCTAGTGAGCAGATCGATGGGGATTTAATCGCCTCATCAAATTCTGCCCTACCTGCTTCATTGGCCCCGCCTCTGTTCGTTTCTGATGGTTGTGCGGTTAGTGTTGAGGGGTTCCTGGATGCCACCGCGGTTGATGGGGATTTCACCACCCCATGTAACCAGGAGTACGGTGATTTCTTGCCTCGCTTGCAGCTTGCTGTTGTGCCCTCTGGGCCAGAGAACAGTGATGTCTTGACCGACGTTTCCGTTGTCTCGTACCAGGCTTCCCCTGTGTTCGATGGGTTTTGCGTTTCTTTGGTTGGTGGCGGGGACTCGACCACTGTCTTGGGATTGTCGGAGCTTGTGGTATCTGTTTTCCATTTTTTTCGGGCTGCTGTGGATCTTGGTTGGAAGGTTTGCTTCTCTTGCTCGTTTTCTATTTCCGTTGATGTTACTAGTTTGCCTTTTTACATTTGGTGGCTTCTCACCGATGTCGTTTCAGTATTACTGAGCCATGACACATTTAGGTGTGTGCTCCCTGATATTTCTGTCTCTCTCGAGACTGCTTGTATGTCAGGTCCCGATTGCGAGTGTCTGGGCGTCGATTGTTTGGTTATAGGGTGGAGTCACTACGACCCTCTGTTTTTATCGTCAGTGACTTCCTGTCGGTCTTGTGTCTTTTTTATGCCGGTTAGTATTAGACTTGATGAGGGGTTGCTTCGGGCCTGGAGCGGTGGGTTTGGGCGATCTCCCTGCTCTGGTCGTATAGCGATCATTTTTGAACGTTATACGGACAGTATGTGTTATTGCCAGCCTTCATTGTTCTGCTCGGAGGTTACCCCTGAGATGCGACTTCTACCCACAGCGCGGGACTGTTTGATTAGTGACAGTCCGGCAGTGGTAGGACTCCTACAGCAACCTGGGAAGCAACTAGTTTGCGGTTCCACATTTTTTTCCCAAGCGATCTGTTTTTCGCCTGCTGGTCTCGTCACCTCTTTCCCCGCTCTCCCGTCACTATCCGCTTGTCATCTTCCGGGTATCTCTGTTTCGTCTTCTGTTTTCGTCTTTTCCTCCGATTCCGATTCACCCTCTTGTGCTTTTACCCTTCCCTATCTTGACTGTTTCTCTTGGATGTATGGGTTGCGAGTGTTTCGCATCCCTTCTCTTTTTCGTTTCCCCTATGATTCCACGGAGTGTAGGGCTCCTACTCCCGTGCGATGCTCTTCGAAGTGCTCGCTCCCCTCCTCTGATTGCCCTCTGTCCATCTCCATTCCGCTGATGAGTAAGGCAGAGATAGCGCTCCTTAATGAGCGTCTAGATTGCTTAGCCAGGAACTCATCTCCTTCGTCTTCATCGGTTAGCTCCTCCTTATCTCCTTATGCGTCGCCCACCCCTCCCACTCGCGCGGCGAGGCGGAGGCAGAGGAGAGTTCCTCCTATCCTTCGCACCATTCGCACACGCTCTATAGCGGCATCCGAGCGGATCGACAGATCTGCTCGATCTTCGCTGTATCTGATTTGAGTTTGTGCTTGATCTGATCCTTGGGGGTGGTGTTCTGTTTTCGCTTTCTTCTACCTCTTCTATTCTTTCTCGCTCTTATGGCGAACTTTCTCTTCTGGAATGTTCGTGGGATCGGTAACGATGCGACTTTGGCTAGGCTTAAACGCATTGTTAGAAAGCACTCGGTTGGTTTGGTCGCTATCCTGGAACCCCTTATTGACCAGGCAGGCATTACCAAGATTGTGTTATCCCTAGGATTTGGAGGTGGTTCTACAAATGTCTCTAGTAAGATTTGGATTTTATGGTCCAAATCTATTGCCATTCGACCTGTTTTTGATTCCCCTCAGCTCTACTCAGTGGAGTGCACGTCCACGTCCATTGCTGCTCCGTTTCTCTTCTCCGCAGTTTACGCCAAGTATGATCGCTCGGAGAGAGCTGTTCTTTGGTCTGACATTCTAGCTCTTGATTCTCTGGGTCTCTCTTCTTCTGTGTTAGGTGGCGATTTTAATATCGTCGCGAGCCAAGCAGAAAAACGGGGCGGAGCGGTCATCAACAGAGGGGCAATGGCGGATTTCAACTCATTCATTGCCTCCTCTGGCCTCGCTGAGCTCCCTTTTGTCGGCTCTGCTTTCACCTGGTCTAACAACCAAGCTGGTCCAAATCGTATCCTCTCTAGACTTGACCGCGTATTCGGCTCGGAGGAATGGTTTCGTCTTCCCTTTTCCTTCTCTATCGCCCATCTCCATCGTTCTTTTTCGGACCAGGCCCCTTGATTGTTCGCTGCTCTCCTCTGTCGCTGTCTGGGCCCTCCTCCTTTCGCTTTCAAAGCATGTGGAGATCCCACCACTCCTTCCTTCAGGTGGTAGCTGACTCTTGGAGCGTCCCTATTTCTACCTCCCCCTGTGCTGCTTTCGGGAGAAAGCTCTCGCGTCTTAAGGCTTGCCTTAAGGTTTGGAATGTTGATGTCTTCAAGAACATCTTTGACCGCATCCGTAGGGCAGAGGAGGCGCTTATCGTCGCCGAATCCTTGCTTGACGAGCATCCTTCCGCTGACAACAAGGAGGCGTGGGTTATTGCCCAAACTGCCTTCTCTTCGGAATTGCGTGTTGAGAATGACTACCTCCGTCAAAAGGTGAGGGTCAAATGGGTAGTCGTTGGAGATGCGAACTCCAAATTCTTCCACTCTTCTATTCGAAAGAAGAATAATCTTCTAGCGATTCGCGAGATTTTGAGGCCCGATCATACTTCGGCTTCTTCGCCTGAGGAAGTCAAAGACATTATCCTCTCTCATTTCCAATCTTTTCTGGGCACTCCCTCGGTCTCGGTGTCGGATCCGGCCCTTTTAGCTTTCATCCCTCCAATGGTCCTCCCCTCGGAAGGTACCATGATTGCGGATATCCCATCCACGGAGGAGATCCGCGCTTGTGTTTTCGCTCTTAGCAAGGATAGTGCCAGTGGCCCTGACGGCTTCAACGGTGTCTTTTATAGGTGTTCTTGGCCTATTATCCAGGCCGATTTTTGTCTTGCCATCCAATCCTTCTTCGCCGGGGGAAATCTTCCAGCTGGATGGACTTCCACCAACCTTATTCTTATCCCGAAGTGTGATAGTCCGAAGACTTGTGCAGATTTTCGGCCTATTAGTCTGTGCAACTTCTCTAATAAGGTTATTTCTAAAATCCTGGCCTCTCGCTTGGCTCCTTTCGTTGAACGCATCATTTCTCCTTCTCAAGCTGGGTTTGTTAAGGGGCGTCTAATCTCTGACAATGTCCTTCTCGCCCAGGAACTGATCTCCCAAATCGATCGGAAAGTTTGGGGCTCTAATGTTGTCTTCAAACTGGACATGGCTAAGGCCTACGACCGCATGTCCTGGTTCTTCGTTATCAAGGTGTTGAGAACTTTCGGTTTTCCGGAGACCCTTATTGATCTGGTTTGGAGGCTCATCTCCAACTGCTGGTTCTCTGTCCTCATTAACGGCTCATCCCATGGGTATTTTCAAGGCAGGGAGGGGCTTACGTCAGGGCGACCCTCTTTCGCCTTCTCTTTTTGTTATTGCAGCCGAGACCATTATTCGCGGTCTCCAATCCTTAACCGTTTACGGTCAAATCCAACGTTTCGGGATTCCTAGGGGTTATCCCCTCATTTCCTCTTTATCCTTTGCATACGACATTATCATTTTCTCCAATGGCAGCCGTTCCTCTGTTAGGCGGCTTCTCAGGTTCCTCCATCAATACGAGAGGTCTTCGAGCCAACTCGTTAATCCCTCCAAGTGTTGCTTTGTCCACTCGAAGGACATGTCTCTCTCTCGTGCCTGTTGGATCGAGACTACCTTCGGGTTTAAGAAAACTTCCCTTCCTCTTCCCTATCTTGGGATTATCCTATACCGGGGTAGGAAACTTAACGCAGTTTTCGACCCCTTGACAGACAAAGTTCGGGGGAAGATTTTAAGATGGAACTCGTCTATTCTATCCCAAGCCGGCAGACTTGTTCTTATCAAATCCGTATTAGATTCGATGGGTACTCATATCTTCGCGACTATGACCCCTACCTCTTCTTTTTTCCGATCTTACCGGTCTTTGGCCTCGTCTTTCTTCTGGGGAAACAAGGACAACGGCCGTCGTCACCACTGGGTATCTTGGGATTCGATTTGTCGACCCAAAACTGAAGGCGGCTTAGGCCTTCGTAATCCCAGACACCTTTGTGCGGCTTTTGCTTGTAAGTTGTGGAACAGGTTTGGCGCCAACAACTCCTTATGGGCGTCTTTCCTCCATGCTAAGTACCACAGACTTGCGAGCTCGAATTTTTCAGGAACCCCTACATATGCTAGCGAGACCTGGAAGCACATGCAGTCAGTGAAGCTCTTAGCTGACTCTCATGGTGGGTTGAACGGATGGGATGGCGCTTCGTTTTCCATTCAGAAAGCCTGGTCCTCCATCAGAGCTCCTTTTCCCATTCGCAATGAATTCTCCTACATTTGGGATTCTCGCATTCCACCCAAGGTATCCCTGTTAATGTGGCGCTTGCTACATGATGGATTACCATTGGACGAGAATCTGCAAAAGATCGGCATTCCTTCTATTTCCCACTGTAGATGCTGCGGAAACGGGGATTCGGAGTCTTTGAATCACTTGTTTTTTTGCCGGTTTCACTGCCAGAGCTTGCTGGAATTATTTTGGCAACCTTGTCGGTGTTCGGTGTCCGGCCATTTCTCCTCTTCATCTCCTCAATTCGTGGTGGAGTGGGAACTCTAGGAAATCCCTTCGGTCTATCGTTTTCCGGTTGATTCCTAGTCTCATCTGCTGGCACGTCTGGTGTGTGCGGAATAAGGCTACTTTCGACAGCATTTCGATGGATCCTCAGTCTATTATCCATCGAGTGAGGAATGACATTTTCCTGGCTTTCCGGGGTAGACCATTCAGGGGCCCTTTAAGTCATCGCTCTAGGCGTCTTGTTGGAATTCTGTCGATTTCTTGCTCGACTGCTGCCACTAGACTAGGCGTTGGTTAGGCCTCTGCCTTGAGGAGGTGTACTCCACTCTCCGCTCCTCTCCCTTCCCCCCTTTTTATGTTTAATTCGACTGCTTGTTTTTAGTTTCAGGTGCTTCTGCTGTCTCCCTGTTGCGTTTTTGCTTAGGACAGATTCGCGTCAGAATTCTGGTTTCTTCTGGTTTGAGCGCTTGGTTCTCCATAGTCGGCTTTTAGGGTTGTGGACTTTTGCTCCCTCTATGGTGATCTCCTATCACTTTTTTCTGTCTACACCTTTGGGCGGTGGCCTTGCCGGAGCTCGATGGTGTGGGCAGGAGGGCGGATGCCTAGGATCTTTCTTACTATCTTTAGCGGTTTCTGCCTGGCTGCTTGTTGGGCTTGTTTTATGGTGGTGGTATGTTGGGTGGACTGGACCTCACCTGCTGGTTGAGGCGGGAGAGTGGGCGAGTGGGTTTCTGGTTTATTCCTGCTCTTTGGACTTCGTCATAGCTTCTTGGCTGCCCGGTATCTTTGAGTTGTATTATTTGTTCGTTTTCTTTCTTTTTCTGGTTTTTTCTAGGAAGGTTATGTGTTCCATAAACTTTACCTGCTGCTGTGAGCCTCTGGAGGAAGGCTTTCTCCTCCTTTTGTTATTTATATATTTCTTGAAAAAAAAAATATGTGTATTCAGCAATAAAAAAAAAGTATTGATATCTTGGAGTTTGATTTGTTTTTTTGCTATTAAACTGAAGTAATTCAGTATTTAATTTCATTGCATATTTGCATGGTTGATTGGATTAGATTCCAGCAATGTGTTTTTGACCTGACATGCTTCATGCATGTAATAAAAAGTTACTATATGCTTTTTTAAAAAAAAGGAAATGATGATTTTTGAAGGTGATCGGGGAATTTTTAGTGGGATATTTGGTGAGGAATTTGGGAAGGAACGTGGTTGGGGATTTAGCGAATTTTGGCGATGGGGACAATTTTGGGGCGAGGCGGTTGGTGTGGGGTAGGTGAAAGCGATGGTGCATCTGGGAAAAACGTCGCGATGATTTTCAGAGGCTCGTTTAGACGAGGGAATGTGGAACTAGGGTTTAAGGGCTTGGGCGATGGTGCTCGGTATGGAGATGTTTGCGGCTAGGATAGTCAACCAGACTAGGTCGCAGTGGGCAGGGAGGAAGCTCAGGCCAGGAGGGTCACATGGTCGCGGCGGTAGTGGCTGAAGGCGAGGGGAACGGCAGCATGTGATGCGTCTTCTTTCTGACCGCGTTTCTCTTTTTTGGGGTGGTAGTCAATACTTAAAACGAAGCATGTGGGGAAGAGATGATGGTGTCGGAGGGACAAGCAAGGCGAGGCGGAGTCGTGGGCATTAGAGCATTGGTGGCTGGTGGGGTCGTGGGTGGTGCACGGTGCACGTGTGTACTTGCATGCACGTTTTGTTCCAGTAAATGTGTTATTCTGGGAAGATGAGATTAGAGAGAAGTAAGGAAGATAATAGGGTGGTCGATGTTATTTCTTGGTTGTGCCGGGTTTCTTTGAGTATGGGCCGAGTTTTTCTTGAGTAAATAAACCTTTAATTTAACATTTCAGTTTAAACATTTTTGTCAGCTTATTTAAAACCAAAATAGACATGAAGGTTAATACATTGTGATCATATTACCTAGATTTTAATCTATAATTATTTCGGTTAGTTGCGGTGATATAAAAATTTAGTTATTTATAACAATTTAAGAGAATATATAAATCTGAAGTCTATTCGATTCAAATCTTATATTAATAGGTTGTTAAAGGGATCGTTTAATTTTGATTTACTAATAATAATAAAACATTTTTTATAAACTCTTAAATTATAAGTAATTTGGGATTTATCATATAAATAGATTCGGTTAATTTTAACCAAATTAATCATGTTTGGTGAGTTGGTTAATACTAAGTGTTAATCGTTAATTTATTGGCGATCTATACTTTGGTGACTGTTTTGAATATTGATTTTAAATCGTCCTTATCTGTGTCATCAAGCAGCCTGACAAGCTAAAATAGTTAGACATAATGATGATGTGTTTTATTGGAAATAAGTCTCTATAACAAATTCGAAGAGACCAGGGTCGGATATTAGCGATATCTAGAACCACTTCGATTTAATAAGCACTACAAACCTTTATGGATTTGATTATATAGTCTAATAGGCTGGAATTGAATAAAATTAAGTAAATCTAACCACTTAAAATAAGTAACGGTACTTAGATATTATTTCAATATCAATGGATTCTGTAACAAGTGTTTGGCTATAACAAGATAAAACTCATAGTGATGTACGAGTTACCGAGGTTTCAAGAAAGCACTATAACATAAGTATTTCAAGTTAATGGGTTTACTCATGCTAGTTTCCAGCCTGACTCGGGTGGTACTTTATTGTAATGCTCAGGTCAAACCGAGTATTACAGATTTTCAGGTTAGGATGCTTTGGAGCCCGGGAGACGAGTTGGATGGCAGAGACGTATTGCACGTATGAGCTATATTCCGCTGTGTATTATAGCTTGTTTATTTCAGTATTTAGGGATAAGTTATTATAACTGTCCAGATTTATTTGTTGATGGTTGTACTCTGGTATCTTGTATATGTACATTGATAGTTACAGCTTTTCTTGTATAAAATGCTGCTATTGTATATTATATTTTGTTCCACTGCGATTGTGAGATTCTGTGTTGTTGTTTTCTGTTCTTGTTCTATCTCGTTTTCTTCTTAACCCTAACAGTCTGGGATTTCCGACACTCGATTGTTCGGCACTCTATATAGTGAACGTATTAGCGTCAATTTTCGAGGTCGAAAATCTTTGGGCTGTTACAATTTGTTATTTATAAGATATATATATCCTAATCTTGAAAAATTATTAGTAAAGGTTACAAAGTAAAAACAATTATCTTTAGTAACTATATGCTTGGGCCACATACATCACTATGTACGAGACCCAAGAGTTCATTAACTCTTTCATTGCACCCATTAAAGTGTGCTTAATCATTTTTTCTTTGAGACATGACTCACAAGTGTTAAATGATTTTAATCAAAAGACTGTAGAAAACCTTAGGTTTTTAATTTTTGTAGTGTTTCTCACTTATACACTTAGCCTACAATGCCAAAGATAATTTTTATTTAGATTTTCATTAAATGAATTACTCATAGAGAAGATATAACTTGTATTGATCACATAAATGCCATTATCTAAAATACCATCATAGATTTTATTATCATCCAAAATAATGATCATAACATTACCAGCATAGTGAAAAACATAACCAGCCTCAGACATCCTGCACTTAAAAATAATCCCACAAATAAAATCTTTTACATAATAATAGTTATTTAATATCAAAACAAGAACGCTAGGCAAACTTAAAAGGAAATCTCCAAATACTCTTGCAAATACGATAGATCCATCAGCAATTTGAAGAATCATCTCTCCTTCGTCCACAAGACATATGTACCGAAGGTCCTGTAATGAATTATAGATATGAGGTTCAGATCCAACATCTAAAAACCAAAATAATTTATTGATTGCAAAACAATTTTGAACCATAAATATACCTATAGGAAAAGCAGAATTATTTTGCTTCTTTTCTTTAACAATCTTCATGTACTTCGAAAAATACCATTTTCAGTGACCTTTGTTGTGACATTGATGACATTCACATTTGTCAACTTCAGTAATTTTCTTATTCTTCTTATTACCTCTGTAACAACCCTCCTTTCTATAACGTATAAATTAATTAACTTAATTAAAATAGAAATATTCAAATTCAATATTTGATAACTAATATTTTAAAAATAAACTTTCTATTAGTCAAATTCTATTTAATAAAAATTTTGATTTAATAAATTGAATCAAATTAATAAATTCTTTTCCGATAATTTATTAAAATAGAATAAAATATTTTAAATAAATATAAAATATTTGAAAGTGTAAATCACTTATATATATGGTTGGAATAGTTGGAAAATAAATTTAATTGGTAATAGTACAATGAATGATCAAACAAAAATAAGAGGGCATCGAATTGAAGGAAATTTTGCAATTATCGAGATATATCTTATAGAATGAAGGGTAAATCAATTTGAACTAGATTGAAATATATTTATAAATAAACATCAATAATTAAAATTTAGATTTGAATGGAAATGATATAAATTAAAAGTAGATTAAATTAGAATTTAAGGGCTAGACTAAATCAAAGCCCAAACCCGTTCATTTTTCTCCTTGTGTCTAGAGGACTCTCATACCTACCAATTCATGCCTGAATCCCCTATGAGTTTTAGTCCTAACTCCTCAAATCAGAAATCGCGACCAATTAAAAAAAAGAGAAAAATCGTGTGAGGTGCTCGATGCCTAGAGGTGGAATAAGCAACGACGAATTCAATATTGGAGTTGGAAATGGACTTCGGTTGGAGTGATTCGACCCAGAGCGGTGCTAGCTACTTAGAGTTGTAGTGCTTGGTAGACAATGAAGATGATAGGGGAGCTACGATGTGGTGGTGGCCAAAGAAGAATGGTATCACGATCTGGACCAATGAACCCGTGAACTGGTGTAGGAGGAAGCATGCATTCTTGGTAATGCTGAAAAGTTGGTGTGTGAGGTTGAGTCAAAGGAGTGGGCTAATGGCTGACGATGGAGGTTGTGATCTTTACATCGTATTTATGATGTGGTTGCTTGGAATTTAAGGTGAGTAAAATTTACTTACTCATAACTACGATCTAGTATATGCTGTATTTGCTTTAATTTGATTTTTGAATTGGTGAATGAATTTGATATGGATTAATTGGATAAAATTGATTATTATAGAATGATATTGATTGAGAGAATATTGTGTACCTTGGTTGAGATATTATTTGTGTATATTGGTTGAATTTGATGATGGTATTAGTCGAACACAATAGTTTGATTAGAAATGGGGTAAATGAATTAAAAGATGAAGATTTGAAATAATTTAATTATTTTGGAAGTAAATAGTAAATTTTCAGAATGATTTTCCCTATTTAATATTAAAGATATTGTATATAATGGAAAAAATAAAAAATGGAATAATTTTGGAAAATATAAAAGTGGAATAATTTTATGAATGTTGGGAACATAAATTATTTGGAAATGATATATTATTTAATTGTATCGAATAAGTGAATTTTTCAAAATTTATATGTTTATTCGTTTATTCATTTATCATTGATTATAAAAAAAAATTAAATAATTTTTATAAAATCATATTTAAAACTTGCATTTTTAAAGTGATTATTAATTTCTGTTTGAATTTAATAGACCAAAAGTTTGGAAAATAATATTTGTAAGTAATATGCTTAGCATTTGATTATGGTTATTTTTAATAAAAAGGAAATCTTTTAAAAAGCCTTTATGTTTATATACAAAGAAATTTGAATTAAGCTATAACTGAAAGCGTAATTTTAAGATATTTTGAGTTGAATTTTAATTTAGCAATGTAATCAAATAAGAGGTTTTGTAATAATCCTAAAATTTTATAATTAATTAGATAAGCTAATTAAAGGAAAATGGTGAAGTAAACAAGAAGGGTAAAAGGAAATGAATTAATAGAAACGGGTATAAGGGCCCAGGCCTAACTTGTTGCGGAACAATGTACAATATTCATTTCTATTTATTCATTTGATTCTGTTCAAACTCAAACAAAAGCTAGAGAAACTTTTCAATGGTGGAAGCTTAATAAGGTAAATAAGAAGAAGATAAGAAAACGTAGGCTAAAAGAAACTAAAGAAGACTAAAAGCTCTACATCTTAAATATCTAGATGGGTAATACTTAACCCTTCTAATCAGATTTCTTATATATGTATGGGATAGGTTTAGATATATATGTTTTTATGTATGACGGGGTTCATACGGGTTTAAATGCAAAGGTATAAAGGTTCAATGAATGTTTTGGAGAAAGGATGTGCTAAATGAGTTGTTTGCATGTGTTTTCTCCGCTCTAGTGATTTCAAAACTTAAAACTTATATATAATGTTTAAAACCGCATTTAGGAAGTAGGTTTACAGTTTTAAAGATTCCTTAAGCTTATATAATTCTATATGAAAATTTGAAGTTTTATGACTCGAAATAAATAAGAAAATACCCTAAAAAGGCGAAATAAAGTTAAACTATGAAAGAACAGGGGTTTTGGAAATTTTAGGGAATTTATCCGGATTTTCTATAATGAAATAGAGGTAAAACTAGATAAATACTATGCTGGGGTAAATGGAGTACTGTGAGAGTTGCAGGGAGTAAAATCGATGAAAAATATGTTAAAAGAGGTTATGAAAAAGGAGATAAGGTCTAAATTATTTTCTCAAAAGGACGCTGCAAATAATAGAAAGTAAAAAAAGAATGAATAGTATGTCAACACATGTAAAAGCGTTGTCAGGAATGTCAGGGTGTAAGGGTACGACTTTGGGGGCAGCGGGTCTATTTTTTATAAGTAAATGTACTGCGCTAAATATAAAGGGATCATATGGTACTGAAACTTAAAAAGGGCACTTAATAAGTAATGTGCAGAGCATACTGTATAGGTCGAGAGGATTCTATGCTAAAAAGATATACATATAAGAGTTATCGAAGATAAGTCAATGGGACTCGGGGAGAGGCCAGGTCAGAAGGGGGAAGGGATCCTGCATTAAAATGGATAAATAGAGTTGGAACAGTGATTAACGCCGATAGTGGGAATGCTCACTCGAATGCACACCCAAAAAAAGTGAGGAGAGGCATTCAACTTCCAGGAACTGCGGTGGGGAAGGCCAAGTGGTCCCAAATTAAAAATGTTTAGAGGCTGCATGTGGGTTTCTTTATGGTCTAAGGCTGCATATGGGTTTCTTTGCGGTCTACTGCGGTGGGGTGGTACCAAGCAATTTGAAAACTAAGTAAATAAGTTAATACAGTGGGGTGATGCTAAGCAGTAAGGTAATTAAGTAAGTAAACACAGAGGTGATGCAAGTGGTTGTTTTTTGTAGTTCATGGCTTAACAAACTAAATAGTTAAATACTGCAAGGGGGGCTGGGTCTATGTAGTTTGAACTAAAGAATAATTTAAGAAGATAATGTGATGGATGATTCCAAGCAGTATTAGATAAGTGAAACTTCTAAAGAATTAACTTAATACAATATTGCGGTCGGTGATTCCAAGTAGTATGAGTGAAGAGACAAACCTTAACATGAAGCTAAGTAAGTTCTGCGCAGGGTTGCAGTACCAAATACTAAAGTAAGACATATATGAACTACATTGGGCGCCATGCCATATACTTTAAAAGAATGCTTTATAAATCAAAGAAGAATTTATAAAGGAAACCATGAGAGTCTGCGTAGGGAGCACGATATTTTGTACTTAGATTCAAAAAAAATCTAAACTAGGACTCGAGTGGGGTCAGCGCAGGGTACACAGTAGTGAAGAAAATCTTCTTAAGGAAACATTTAATTGAAGATGTAAATAAGAAATAATTTGCGTTAGAAATTTAAAGTGTTTAATATATGATTGGTTGAATAATGGGGGGAAACCTAACCGAGTTTATGGACTTAGGCAGCTTTGGAATAATGGCCACAGTACGAGGATTAAGGACGGAGCAGGAGGCTCTTTAGTCAATAAAGATTTTACTTCCATTGTATATAGGAGTATGGGCTGCATCCTCATATGTGGACCCGACTCTCCATTATGTTATTTTCTGTTATATTTGACCCATGCATAGGTACGTTATTCGGGAAAATATTGATCAAAGTAATTATAATGATTTTTTTTAAAGATACTATAATGTAATAAAATTGTATTAATTTGCTTTGTTTACTTTACTCGTGTTTTCATATTTTACTAAACTCACTTTAGCCGTCGAAGGATAATTCTGGTGATGACTGTAGCGTCATCGGCGTTTATCTTCGGGTTTCGAGTGGGGGATGCTACATCTTAGTATCAGAGCATAGGTTAGGGATACCTAAATAAAACATAGCTAATAAAAAAAATAAACACTCTGGGAAGGGATGAGCTATTATATATATATATATATTACTATATAGATATACAAGGAAGGTATATCTATTACTATATATATTACTATACAGATATACAAGTACGATATATTATATATATATATATATTTGGAGGTATATCTATTCTTCTATGGTGATTTCACTTCTTTTCTTTTTGTTCTGATGAAGACTTGATTAATAGAAAAGAAAGATAGATTTGAGAAGCGGACGAATCATAATAGGAGGGGCAAGTGCAAGAAGAGAGACTGAAGAAACAGAGACTGATGGAGGAAGGGATGAAAGAATTCCAAGAGCAGTAAGGGAGGAAGCTGCGCAGCGAGCAATTGAAGTAGGCATGGATGCGAATGTCTTATTTAGATAGTTTATGACCAAGATGAAGCGAGAATCTACACCGGAGGCAGTATAACTGAGAGCTGTGGTGGTGAGGGAAGATTTTCCAAGGATGAGTAAAGAATACAAAAATCTAGAAGGAAAGATGTTTATCGGGAAAGACCCTGCAATAGAAATGCTGAATTTGTTGAAAAGCTGTGAGCGTATATTTGATGACCTAGAATTGAATGATGCGCATAAGAGAAGACTGGCATCGAGGCAGTTACAGGAAGATGCACTACATTGGTGAGAGACAATATTGTAGGAACTTCAAAAGAGGTAATCACTTGGTAGCAGTTCAAGGAGAGGTTTGAGGCTCAGTTCATATCAGAGTCTCAGCAGAGCATGTTGTTGAGGGAGTTCATTGACTTGAGGCAGGGTGGCCTTATAGTAGAGGGGTAATCTAGAGGTTCAATGATTGGCTAAGTATGACAGAGGGATCACTAACACTCCTATGAGGAAAAATGAGAAGTTCATTTGAGGCTTAAAACAAGGTCTTGATCATAAGGTGATGGCTCATCTAGCATCCACTTATGAATTTGTAGTTGACATGACTAAGAGATATGATAACACGTATCAAGAGAAGAGAAGAGTAGAGATAAGGCCCAAGGTAGAACAAAAGAAGAAGTTCAACCTATACACTAAAGGCAATAAAGTAGTGTTGAAGGGGAAGGGTGCAGTTACGAATATTGAAGTTGCCATTAAAGAAGTAGTCTACTAAAACTGTGAACAGAAGGGACACTATGCTTCAAAGTGTCCCATGCTCAAGAATGTTACAAGGGTGAAGTTCTTCAAGTGTGATAAGATGGGACGTCCGAAGAAAGAATGGCCAGAGCTTAAAGCGTAGGTATATGCTTTGGAGGGACCTAGAGAAGGACCGTCTATAGAAGAGAAGGGAAAGGGGAAAGTCTTAGAAGGTATGACTTCAATTTCTAGTATTTCAGTTAGAGTACTATTTGACACTGGAGCTACACATTCTTTTATAGCTAAAAACTTGGTTGATAGACTTGGGTTAAGGGTTACATATATAGTAACTTTCATACATGTAGCTAATTTGATAGGAGGGTATGCCACTCTCGGATTGAGATGCACTGACATGGATATTGAGTTAGGTGGATTCAAGTTTTTTTGTGATCCTTATGTGTTTGACTTCATACTTCATAGGATTTGAAGTAGGGATATATTGGTTGTAGAGGTATAGTGCGAGGGTGCACTATATTGAAAGGACAATTACCTTAGGTCATCCTGATCGTAGAGACATGATGTTTGTTGTATTGGAAGAATGTGGAGAACTGTGCACAAGAACTTTATTTGCATTAGCTTTAGAGAAATAGGAGCTAGGAGTAGTACGAGTAGTGAAGGAGTTCAGGGATGTATTTGAACCAGTTTTGGGGTTGCCACCCCCAAGAGCAGTACAGTTCAGCATTGACTTACTACCAAGGACTGAACCATTTGGTCGACCTCCTAGTAAAATGCCTTGGAGGAGCTGAGGAAGCAATTGGTAGAGTTAGAAGGAAAGAGCTTCATAAGACCAAGTAGCTTACCATGGGAAGCAGCGACAGTGTTTGTAAAGAATTTTGATGGCTCTTTAAGATAGTGTATTGACTATCAAAGGCTAAATGAGAGGAAGGTGAAGAATAGACATCCTTTGCTAAGAATAGATGACCTTTTTGATCAGTTGAGTGGAGTTAAGGTGTTTTCGTAGTTAGAATAGGCTACAGGGTTCCATCAACTGAGAGTTGCGGAGGAAAGTATTCCTTTGACTGCATTCAAAACTAGGTATGTTTCTTATGAATGGTTGGTTATGTCATTTGGGCAAACCAATGCGCCTACATTCATTGTAAACTTGATGAACAAGATCTTCCGAGATAAGCTAGATAGATATGTGTTGGTGTTCATAAATGACATTTTAGTGTACTCTAAGGATGAGGAGGAGCATGTTGTTCTCCTAAGACTTGTGTTGGAGACGTTGAGTTAGCATAAGTTAAAGGCGAAATTTTCTAAGCGTCAGTTCTGGAGAAGGGAAGTAAAGTTCGTAGGCCATGTAATTTTGGAAGAAGGAATAGTGGTAGATCCAGAAGGGGAAAGTGGAGGTGTTGGCGAACTTGACTCGGCTTTCGGCAGTGGACGGCGACGTGCCTGGAGGAGTGGGGAGGGGAGGTCCTCGTGGCGGCTACACACGTAACTGGTAGGGTTTTCTGAGAGGATGAACGAGAGACACGTGGCCTGGTACTATTGGCTTATTTATTTATTTAAATTGAATTTCAAACTTTTAACGATCATAACTTTTGCGTACGAGGTCCAATTCATGCGCGGGTTGTCCTGTTAGGATCGTATTGAAATTCCATACCTTTTGACACTAGTTTGGATGAATTTTGAGACTGTTTGAATTTTGGGTTTAAATTGGATTTAAATTCAAAGGTGAGTGTTTTAACCCACTCACAACTTCTAAAATTTCTTATGTTTGTTAAATTAATTTTTGATGTGATTAGAAATTTATTTATGATTATTTGGTATATTTTAAATCATCATCTCAGTTAATTTGAATTTATTTGAATTAAATCGTTATTTAAATTATTTTTGAATATAAATTGTCAGTTGAATACTCGTTATTGATTATTAGTTCTATATTGATATTTATTGATTAATTTGGATGATGTTTGTAATGGATGTGGATTGTTGATATTGGATGAATGGATGTTTTATTTTATATCGTTATAAACTGCAAGTTTACTATGGGTTGAAATGATACATACCCGAATGATCAATAGATTAAGAAAAAAATCGTTATAGGTCGAAATGATAGACTCGAGCGATTTATGGATTTTGAATATTTTAGGGATTGCGGATTGAAATGATATATATCCGTAAATATAAAAAAAATTAAATTGCGGATTGAATATCCATATCACTTGACCCTAGGGTAGAGAATTATATACGAACACCGGATTGGTTAAATTAAATGATTTTAAATCTTTAATTTTTGAGTTGAGTTAAATGATATTTTGAAATAAGAAATTGATTTATACGAATTGAATTATTATCAAAATTCAAGTTTATGATAAAATTGGAATTGGTTTAAAGGTATTATTAAAAGGATTTAATTGAAATTTCAAAGTTGAAATTTGGAATAAAAAGTGAAATTTGTCAGAATTGAATTATTTTAAATTGTTTGAAATATAACTTTGAAATATATTGAATTTGGAGTAATTTAAATTGTTATTTCGAACATGGATTGGAGGCGATATTGAATTAAATATTTTATTGAGAATTGGAATTGGAAAATTTGAAATTGGGTTTTGGGATATTAAAATGGTCTAAATGTACTGGAGTGAAATAAATAGTTTAAATTGATATAAATTTCAAATTCATATTTTTATATAAACTGTTTTAAAAATATATTATTTCAAAATTTCTAATTATTAAGATTTCGAAGTATTAAACTATTTTAACATGCGTTAATTATATTAAATCATTTTAACCTATTTTAAACCATATAATTTATTTAAACTAATTAACCTGTTTTAACTTATTTTAAATCTAATTAATCTATTTTAAAGCTATTTAATCTATTTTAATTATATTTAATCTATTTTAAAATCTATATTAACTATTTATAACTATTTAAAACTATTTTCTTCTAAATTCCAAACTAAGTAAAATAGATGGGTTTCTATTAAAATTCTTGATTTTTTAAGTGAATATGGTTAATAACGTTATAACCTAAGTCGGGAATTAAATAACATATTTGGTTTAATATGACATTTTGAAATGAGAGTTTAGCCTATTTTGGAAATATGACTTTTGAAAGGAAATATAATTTCGAACTATTATTTCAAATGTGATATGATATTAAAGGTAAATATAATTTCGGAAGTAAGTACTGATTTCGAAAGTGATATGATTTGAATTGAATATGATATTTTGATATCAATTATGAAACGATTTTGGAAATGTAAAAGAACCATTCAGTATGTAATAAGCGATTGGTTGTTAAAGAGACCGAGATCAGATATTGTCATACTCTTTGCCAATACCGAAAACCACTTTGACAACTGTGTACACGGTGGAGATTCCAGAATGAAATAGGATGGTGGCGACGATCCTA
This sequence comes from Allium fistulosum, assembly GCA_030737815.1. Classification (NCBI taxonomy): domain Eukaryota; kingdom Viridiplantae; phylum Streptophyta; class Magnoliopsida; order Asparagales; family Amaryllidaceae; genus Allium; species Allium fistulosum. The sequence continues at coordinate 280,078,045 of CM060904.1, read as the reverse complement.
TAAGGTATATATGTGGACCTGACTCCCATGAGTTAGCTTAAGGTGGCTAAAACAGGAGCAATTAATGGGCTAAGTGAGGTCATTCCTCCGATCGGGCACATTTCCTTCGATACTATATTCTGGTTTGCGATTTTGGTGGCTACCCCTCGATTTTTGATTTGGGAGTGTGTCCGAGGTGGGCGGTAGTAGCTGCTATGCGTTACCACCAGTCTGGAAGTGTAATTGGTATATCTACTCTGGCATTGCCTAGTTGTGCCGTGTCACATACCCTAGTGTGCCTTCTACGAGTTTGGTTTGTACCATACCTATGGAGTGCCCTCTGACGTCACCCAGTACGGGTGAGATTACGGTACTGTATGGACTATGAGAATATATAAAATGTGTTCAGGTGGATATGGGTAACGCCTTAACGCTATTTTAATAGTTTATCTTACTGTAGGCATATTATAATAGCGTATTGTACTACATAGTAGATAGTTTAACAGATCCTTAGGAGATGTGAATCCCGAACGTCTCTTAAGTTACTGCACTCACGCACTACAACAAAAAGTGTCTTTTACAGCGACATATAGCCGCTATTAATCACAACCATAGCGGTTTGATAAGCGCTGTATATCGACATGTTATAAAAAAACTGTTGAATATTTATAACACAAAATATGCCGCTATGGTTGAGCTTAGTTTATAACGCAAATTCACCGCTATGGTACGTTAATTCAATAGCTCATTATAGCCGCTATAATACAGCTAAATCTCAACGGAACTGGAAATCTTTATAACATCATTTTGCCGCTATAAAATATTTATTCAATAGCTCATTATAGCCGCTATAATACAGCTAAATCTCAACGGAATTGGAAATCTTTATAACACCATTTTGCCGCTATAAAAATTGTAGATACACTTTTCAAGAGTTATGCCTATATATTACATTTTAATAATAGCAATCAAACTAAATCTTCATAAACGAATAAAGATTATAATCAACAAATATAACACAAGAGCATGCTCAGAAAGAAATGTGATATATTTATCATTACAGTGTACAAACATTAAAGCAAGTGCCTACTATGAAACCATATTCACCAACTTACAGATTTAAACAATAAAAACTACCAAACAGTTGCCTACTGTGGAGTCAAATTAAATAACCATCTAGATATCCAAATCACTCTGCATTGACTATTTCGCCGCTACTGTCATCAAGATCAGAATCAGATTCCAAATCATCCATATCATCATCAATGTCTCAGGTAGAATTGTCCTAAGCGGACTATAAGGGCATAGAGGAAGTTCTCGTTACTCCAACAAGTTGTGGTTTAATATTGATTCAGTCTTTTTATTAGCTCAATTTCGCACGTGCGAGCTTATCCAAGTCGATGCAGAGAAACACAAGAACTGACCTGAGCAGGGCTGAGCATACCATGGTTTCAGCCTTTGACAGCTGTTTTGCCTCCTCATATGTGTATATGTATACTTTCCTTACCATGCTGCAAAATTCATTACAAAATAACAATAGATTTGGTTTTACAACTGACCAAAATTTACTCCAAGTATAAAAAAACAAACTTATGCTTGTAAACTTTGGAAGTATGCACGGAATGAGTAGCTACAACTGTTGATTGTGAGATTCAAACATGTGACACCTGATTAGCCAACATTTTCGTCTTCTCTAACTAGCATCCTTGTTGGCATTTTTAGAAATACTGAAATAAAATCCAAAATTGCATAAGATGTGATTAAAAATGATACTTACTGCCAAGGATCGTCTCCAACTAGCATCATGTCAATTTCATCGTCAGTGTAAACAACCTGCCACTTCTTCATATCACCAGTCAATTCTCCTTCTATGTTGAACATTTCTTCAAGCTTGCATAAGAGGTCATGGTAATTGTCGTATTTTGTCAAGTCTACCGCTCTCCCAACTGCCATACTGTTCATGTGCACCTGTTATATCAAAAAATATCATTGTAAATGCATGATATAGACTTATGCATGGTACAGATGTTAACTGATTAATTCTCTACCACCATATAGGAATCTAAAAATTGTGGTTAGAAAGAGAAATATATGCATGTTTCAACCTGAGATTTTAAATTGCATTTTACACTGCATGTGAAGAAATAACGCTCAAATAAAATATACATGAACCCACCTTAGTGCAGCTTCCAGTTTGTGGGCTCTGGGTTTCATGAGATGATCTAAGGCTGAAATTTTCAAGCATATTGCTAATGGTGGGAGCATCGAATTGATTTGCATTGTTCGAAGGTTGTGATTCTTGAACAATTTCATTGTGATCTTCTTCTTTTATCTGCGGTGGAGCAGCCTTTGGAGTTGTAGCTTCTTTTACAGCGCTAGAACTCTATATAAGCTGGAAGCCAAAAAGTCTACAACCACTACCATTGTTGGACTCCTGTTTTTTTCTTCATCTGTAGTATTTGGACCTCTGTTATTCAATATTTGTCTAAATGCCTAGTGCTATAAAAATTGTTCTAAACACATGTATATTACATTCAACAGTGGTTAATACGACTCATGATGTATCTACTAAAATGGGACAAACTTTCAAACTAGGCCACAAAAAATAATTTATTTCGATTTTAGGTCTCGTGAAAAACTTATTACAAAAATAAGCCTAGTTTTGCACAAATATGGATTGATTCTCTAAAATAAAATGAGTATATCAAGTCCGGAGTGTTTGCTAATTAAAAATGAAACCTAGTTTTGTATCTGCTAGCATTGCAAATTTATCCCTAACAGAAATCATATTTAGTAATTTTATTATGTTATTAATTGAAAATAGAAATGGAATCATCCGTAAGTATTTATTTGTATATCTCAAAATAAATTTATACGTAAAAAGACGTGATTGTGCCAGTCAGACATTTGCTACAACGTGGGAAGAAATCAAAAGAACAGTTGAGCAAATCAGCTCATACCATATCCAATTAAGATACCCCTACCATAATAAATATGCATTTAATCACTCAACTTGCACTTAGCACATTTTGATTATTGTTGCTACATGTCTGCTTCCCTACTACAAGTCTACAAGTAATCACATTCAGACATGGTGATACCCATTTGTATAACTTTCTTGCATTAGTAAAAAAATAGTTGTCACAGTATTTCCTATTTAGTTTCAGATTAGCATGGGAAAGCATCAGAACCAAATACACGGAAGATGGTTGGTGCAAGCACATTTGGAACAACAATCTTGTACCTAAAACGTCTCTATGTGCTCTTCTAGACAGAAAGAACAAATTAAACACAAAAAATAAAGTGTTACAATGGAAGAAAAATACTGACTTAACATATGATATTTGTTTTCAAGACAATAAAGACAGAAGCACGTTTTTTTCAACTACAGCTACTCGAATCAGCTCTAGTCAAATATCAATCACAAATCGCACATCCAATTTCAAGCATCCAATAATATAATAGAGATTTTCAACTTAATCCTACCGAATAATCATCATAACAATTCTTACAGCAATCTAATTGATATAGTCATCACAAGTTTAATCGGTATACATGCTATGAACGCAATGCGAGAGTTTTCCAGGATTAAACATGTCTGTAGAAGTCTGACAAATTCTACTCATTGAAGACTGCAAGCAAGTAATCCAACAAGCAAACATTAAAATAAAATTAGAGGCAAAGAGCTTACCTTCTCGGAGTTTGTGTTTAATCTAGAGAACTTCCGACACGACAACAACCATACTCTTCTTTGAACATAAGACTGCGAACGAGAAGAGCTTTGTCAAGTGCCAGTGCATTTCAACATGCTCCAGAATGCAAGAGACAGGCAACAGAGTGAGATTGACAACAGATCTAGCATTTTTTTATTAGATCAGTCTGATTTTACTGAACCGTCATGGATCTTCAAAGAAGAGGGAAAAGTAACCAAGATATTTTCTGCAGAGATGAATCAATTTAATATGATAGATGGTAGCTCACTAAATCCACAATTCATTCACTGTGAAGCTTTTGTTCAAGAATAGAATAATGAAACTAGAATAATTTTTATTTATACATGTAAAGAATTTGAATTTATGTAAGTAACTTAGATATAATGAGTAGCTTCGTAGGTTTACCCATATTATATAAGTAAGAGATCATAAAATTAAATTGATAAAGAAATGGTTAGGATTTATTACTTTGAAATAGTTTGATGAAGTTGTCTTAAAAATGCTGTGGAATGACTTGATTCGAGTATGTAATGGTGAGGGGAATAAAAAGACATTAGAGAAATTGAATACAATAGGCATTTCACCATGAACATAAAATTGAACGGTTTTCAGATAATATCTTTGATGGTATCAAAAATTGAGTATATTATTGAAATTGAAATCTTCTAAATAATTTGTATATATTTATGGATAGAATCATAAAAAAACAGAAAGTACTAATTTGACAAACTACAAATTAAAACTCAGTTAAAATACACATGCAATATATGTTGACAACAGAGCAATTGACATGTCAATTTCCCAGAAGATTGCAACATATTTTGTGGCCTTCAGAAGAAATAAGTGATATATCAGTACAGTGACAACATGGAATTAGCCAATAGGAACATAGCTAGATACAGAGTGTTTAGTTAACCATTTTTCAGGGACTCTATTATTACACAAAAGAGGCAAAACAGGTCTGAGCTCTATATTGAGTACAATAGGCATTTTTTAAAAAAGCACAAATCTGGAAATTGACTTGCAGGTTTTTTTTCCATTGTGCAATTTAATTTATATTGTTTAAATTGAGGTTATCTTAATTTTAAATCACAGTTTTACAAATGGCTAAAATACAAAAATGACACTCTTTACAATCCTCAATTTCCCACAAAAAATGTGTGTGTGTGTATATATATATATATATTATATTTCATTTTATTATATAATTAAAGCCAGTCCACACACCTTCTTTGATTAAACACATGCATGCTCTACATGCTCAGATTTATACAAGCACACATCATCACGCAACCCATACACACTCAAAACCCTCATATAATTATCAGTTTAACCTAAACTTTATGTTTAAATGCTTAGACCTGCTACCTATATTTATATATATACATATACAAAATGCACACTCGTAATTATATGCACACGACAAAAACATGAAAATGTATAAACCCAGTCACTATAAATCCCACACATACATTGCACAACTCTCTCAATGGTAACTCAATATCTTATAGACACTGCAATACACTTGTATGGGCACATATGCAAAGAATGCAGCATCATATACACACAAGTGAATAGAAGTGCGCACACACATCTAGAAACTCACGTAGGCACACATAAACACACCCAGTCATTCATATGAGCACGCAATCAATTGCGGTAGGAAAGTTAAGTTAACAGTTGACTTAAGTTCACCATTAGTCGACCGACAAAGGAAATTTCTAAGGCGAATCGAAGTGGATTTTGTGTGATGTGGTACTCATCAAATTTTCCACAGCAAAACAAATTTGTTTTGTTGTAACAATTGCCAAATTTAGATTATTATGTTTGCATTTTGGTATTGACAATAATTCAGTACTGAATTGCCGAAACATTACATCTCTCTGCTTAATCTGTAATATTATTTTGTATTAGTTGTTCTCGTCTTGTACTTTCTAATATTATATTCGATGTTTCATGTATAATGTATTAAGCATTATGGATAAGTGTGTTATGAAGAATACCTCTTGTTTGTGTGGTCTCTTAGGAATGGAACGAAGGTTTCATCATATGAAGTATTCAAATCATACAAATACTGTGAAATTCCCAAATTAATAACATACTTTTGAAATTTTAAACTAAAACAAATATATAAAACACTAACCTAATGCGATTTCAAATTCCTGAATTGGCAAATAAATAATGAAAGGGTTCAGAACGAAGGAGTCCAGGAGACTGCCTGAACCTTTGCCTGCTTTCATGCTTTGTAAAATACCTATTTCGTTGTTGCCAAATCTTTGCCATGCCATCGAACCCGCCTTTCGCTCATGAGTTCGTGGATGAAAATCATGGGATGTGATGCCTAATTTTTTTCACGCAGGGGTTTTCTCTACTAACATTGTAAGCATGATCTGGTGCCCTAACTATTTTACGTCCCAAAGCATTTGCTTCTTATGAGGAGTTAAGGGTAGAGGCGGTGAAAAGGGAGGAGATTTTTTGTGAGGATTTGGGGAAACAAATTCACGAAGAGGAAAGAGAAAAACTATTAGAAGAAGCAACGGCCACGAAAATAATTTGGAGATGGAAATAGAGTAGAACGTGGATTAGGGCTTTCTTCGTTTTGGGAGGGAGACGAAAAGGGTTAAGCGAGGGAAACGAAATGGTTAAGTGTTTTTGGAGGCAGTCGAAAATTTTGGGACCAGCGTTACATAGCTACAGTACAAATTAAACAAGTATAAAACAAATCAAAAAGCTAAATAATAACACTTAGAATAAATGCGCTATTAAATTGCGTTATGAATAACATATTTTCTTGTAGTGACGTTAGACACTGGATAAGAGATGTCAGACCCCGTAAACATCTCCGACGCCGTTCCACTCATATTTATTTACCGTTGATTTAACTTACATAAGATCTTTTAGTTCTGACTCGAGTGTTTTGTCTTTTCAATACGCTCGGGACAGCTTGAGCATTTCAGGATTTTAAGACTTTATTTCTGAAGGACGAAGACGAAGATTTGTACTACTATTATTTACTATATTTATTCCACCGCACTCATACTGATCCACTGCATTATTTGTTTATCTCTGATATGTGTAACTTTGATTTTGTATTGTATAAGTATAATCAAAGGTTTTGTATACAGCTTCATGAACTCTTATTTGATTATTATATTTTGTCATTCCGTTGCGAGATTCTATTTTGGTTTTCTTTCTTTCTTTGTTTTTCTTATTCACCCCAATAACAATCCGCCCTTCTATATGGTTTGAGTCGACATATGTGTCTGCTTAAAGCGTACAAAAAGGTGGGATGTTACAGGTGGAGGAAGTAATTAGTTGGAAGAGATCTGAGATTGTGACCGAAGTGCAAAGTTTTCTGGAATTGGCTGGTTCTTATATGAGATTCATTAAGGATTTCTCTTATATAGTTGCGTCAATGACTAGGCTGATTAGGAATAGAGAGCAACTCGTTTGGGCATAGGAGTGTGAGAAGGTATTCCAAGAACTGAAGCATAGATTGACAATGTGCCTGTGTTGGTAATACCTGAAGGAAATGATGGTATGATTGTTTATACAAACACGTCTGGATTGGGGTAGGCGTAATATTAATGTAGAAGGCCAAAGTAATTGCTTACATATCTAGGCAGTTACGACCCCATGAAGTTAGGTATCCAACATATGATTTGTAATTGGCCATAGTATTTTTCGCAGTGAGGATTTGGAAACATTATCTTTTGGGTGAGAGGTTTGAGTTATACATTTACCATAATTCCTTGAGAAATTTGTCCTCTTGGAAGGAGCTTAACATGAGCAGCAGAGATGGTTCGGGTTCCTAGCATCGTATGATTGTGGGATAAAGTACCCAAGAAAAGCCAACAAAATAGCTGATGCTTTAAGCCAAAGACAACAAAGTTGTGTTTTGGCTATGTTAGAGGAATGCACTGCATTAGAAATGTTGTCTATCTGTAATGTGTAGTATTGGTTCAATGTAGGATCAAGCAGCGCAAAAAGGGTATTCGCATGCTTAAAAGTCAGATTTGCGCTGGTAGAAAGGATAGCTAAACTACAGAAGAATGATAAGTGCTTCGTACATGCAATAAGGATTTTGAACTCAGGAGTTCAGGCAGTAGAACCAAAGGGGTTCAGTGTGAATAAGAAAGGAGTGTTGTGGAAGAATGACAGGTTGTATGTTCTGAGTATTGGAGAACTACAAAAGGAAGTATTGGACGAATGTCATCGTTCAAAGTTTACCATACATCCTAGAGGTATGAAGATGTATCGAGATATGAAGATGAGTTTCTTCTGGGAAGGAATGAAGAAAGATGTAGGAAAGTATGTGAGAGAATTTCTTATATGCCAGCAAGTGAAGGCGGAACATCAAAAGCCAAGTGGGCTCCTGCAACCTTTAGAAGTTCCAATGTGAAAATGGTATTCAATATTTATGGACTTCATGGATGGATTGCCAAGGCCAAAAATAGTAAATGAATCCATATGGGTCCTAGTTGATAGACTGACTAAGTGTGCCCATTTCATTCTAGTGAAAGCTAAGAGAACTGCATTGAAGTTAGTAGAAATATATATATGGAGGTGATAGTGAGACTGAACGGGGGGCCAAGCACTATTATTAGTAATCGGGATTTGCTATTCACTAGTGAATTTTAGAGAAGTCTACCGAAGGTATTGGGTATAGAATTATGCATGAGTATTGCGTACCATCCACAGACAGATGGGTAGACCGAGAGGGTCAACAAAGTCCTAGAAGATTTGCTGAGAGCATGTATTTTAATCTTTGGTGGATCTTGGGAAGATTATCTACATTTGTTAGAGTTCTCATATAATAACAGCTATTAGAGCAATATTGGGATGGCTCCGTTTGAGGTTTTGTATGGAAGGTGATGTAAGTCGCCTGCATGTTGGTTGGAAGCAGGAGATCGTGTTATATTAGGGCCAGATGTTGTGAAGGATGCTACTGAGAAGGTAGAGCTAATCTAATCAAGGATGAAAGCAGTGCAATCTAGGCAAAAAATTTATGCCGACACAAGGAGAAAGAAATTGGAGTTTGCAGTAGGCGATCAGGTGTTCGTGAAGGTTTCTCTACGAGAGGCGTGATGCATTTCTGGAAAGCTGGAAAGTTAGCACCCAGATATGTAGGACTATTTCCGATCATAGAAAGGATTAGGAAGGTGGCCTATAAGGTGGATCTGCCTAGTTTTTTTGCAAAGATTCACAATGTATTTCACGTATCATGTTTGCGGAAACACATTAGGGACCCAAGAGTAGCAGTTGATCAGAGGCCAGTAGAAGACTTGGTTATCAAACTAGATAAGAATTATGTGTGCAGATCGGTTTGGATAGTGGATCGGGATGAGAAGCGAGTTCGTAACAAGGTGTTGAAGTTAATATGCATTCAATGGTGCACAATGGGAAATGAAGAATAAGGTTAGGGGGGCCTATCCAGGATTGTTTGTCATAGATTAGAGAATATGCTATGTATCGAGTTTTGCTAATAAACACCATTTATATATATATATATATGACATTACTTTTGTTTGTTGTATTAGTAGGTAGTACCGGTACATTTTATGTATGCACAGATTGGGAATTCATGAGAATGTTTAAGATAAGCATAAAGAGATGACTAGTCTCTAGTTGACCATAACTAAATTTTGAGCAGAAATTCCTTTAAGGAGGAAAGACTATAATAACCCTAAAATTTTATAATTAACTAAATAAGCTAATTAAAGGAAAAGGGTTGGCTAAACAAGAGGGGTAAAAGGAAATGAATTAATAGAAATAGGTTTGACAGCCCATGCCTAACTTATTATGGAATAATATATAATACTTATTTCTGTTCATTCATTTCTTTCTATTCAAACTAAAACAAAAGCTAGAGAAACTTTTTAATGGTGGAAGCTTAAGAAGGAAAATAAGAAGAAAATAAGAGAACACAAGCTAAAAGAAACTAAAGAACACTAAAAGCTCTACATCTTAAAGATCTAGGTGAGTAATACTTGACTCTTCTGATCCGATTTCTTATATATGTATGGGATCGGTTTAGATCTATATGTTTTTATGTATGATGGGGTTCATACGGGTTTATATGCAAAAATATAAAGGATTAATGAATGTTTTAGGGGAAGGATGTACATACATGAGTTGTTTGCATGTGTTTTCCCTACTGTAGTGATTTCAAAACTTAATGAAAGTTTTATATGACGTTTAAGACTAGATTTGGGAAGTGGGTTTATAGTTTAAGAGATTTCTTAAGTTATATAGTTATATATATATTATTGAAGTTGTCTGACTCAAAATAAACAAGGAAAATACCCTAAAGCGGCGAAATAAAGTTAAACTATGGAAGAACAGGTGCTCAGACAATTTTAGAGAATTTATCAGAATTTTCTATAACCAAATAAAGGTAAACTAGATAAATACTGCACTAGGGTAAAGGGGGTACTAGAAGGGACACAGGGAATAAAATCCATGGAAAATATATTAACATGGGTTAGGAAAAAGGAGACAAGATCCAAATTATTTGTTGAACAGGATGCTGCAAATAATAGAAAGTAAAATAAGAATGAATAGGTTGTCGATACGTGTAAAGCCGTTGTTAGGAAAATCACTTTTGTCGGGGTAAGAAACTAGGGTTATGACTCGATTTTTTTATAAGTGTATTGCGTTAAATACGAAGGAATCATACGGTGCTAAAAATTAGAAAGGAACATTTAATAAGTAAAGTGTAGAGCATACTGCGTGGTTCAGGAGGATTCTGCGCCAAAAAGATGAACACATAAGACTTATAAAAGATAAGTCAATGGGACTCAGGGAGAGTCCAGGTCAGAACCGGGAAGGGATCCTGCGTTAAAATGGAAAGATAGAGTTAGAAGGGTTATTGATGCAGGATAGGGACGCTCACTTGAATGCACATCCAGGAAAGGTGGGGAGAGGCATTCAACTTCTAAGAACAGTGGTGGGGAAGACTAAGTGGTTCCAGGTTAGACAAATGTTTAGAAGCTGCATGTGGGTTTCTTTGTGGTCTAAGGCTACATGTGGGTTTTCTTTACGGTCTACTGTGGTTCGAATTAAAGAATGAATTTAAAAAAATACTATGGTGGATGGTTCTAAGCCGTATTTGATAAGAGAAACTTTTGAAAAATGAACTTAAAAGAATATTGCGTGGGTGATTCCAAACAGTATGAGTGAAGAGACAAACCTTAATAGGAAGCTAAGTAAGTTTTGCGCAAGGGCATAGTACCAAATACTAAAGTAAGGCATATATGAATTATGCGGGACACCATGCTAAATACTTTAAAAGAATGCTTTATAGATCAAAGAAGAATTTATAAAGGAAACCAGATGGGTTTGTGCACGGAGCGCGATATTTTGTACTTAGATTCAAAAACAATCTTGACCAAAACTCGGATGGGGTCAGCACAGGGGGCGCAGTAGTAAAGAAAATCTGCTTAAGGAAGCATTTAATTGAAGACATAAATAAGAAATAATTTACGTCAGAATTTTAAAGTGTTTTCACATAGATTAGTTGAATGGTAAAGAGGAAACCTAACTTGTGCAGTGCAGGTTGATCTTACTATATGTTTGTTTTCAGGGATAGTATTATTCACACTACACTTTATGACTGACCCGTGTTATTATTATTGTTTTTCCTATAAACGCATAGATACTCATTTAAGTAGGCTGAGTTTAAGGGTTTAGGCAAGTTTGAAATAATGGCCGCAATATGAGGACAGAAGACGGAGCATGAGGATCTTTAGCTAATAAAGATTTTGTTTCCACTGTATGCAGGAATGCAGGCCCCATCCTTATATGTGGACTTAGCTCTTTGTTATATTATTTTCTGTTATATTTGACCCCTACATGGGCACGTTATTTGGAAAAATATTGATCGAAGTAATTGTAATGAATTTTTTTTGAAAGATACTGCTATGTAATAAAATCGTGTTAGTTTGCTCTGTTTACTTTACCTGTGTTTTCATATATTAGTGAACTCATTTTAGTTGCTAGAAGATAATTCTAGTGATGTCTGCAGCATCATCGGCGTTCACCTTCGGGTTTTGAGTGGGGGATGCTACGGTTTGTAAATATTTATTTTTGGAACTGTAAATGGATTTTGAAGAAAGAAAGAGAATTTTATAGTTTGGTTTTCTTTTAATTTAAAATTGATATTTGAAATTGTTTTGAATATTTTGGGAAAATTTTATTTTAAAACCCCTTCTGAATCAATAAATAGTAGTATGGTATGTTTTGATTGATTTATATTTTATGTAATAGGGAATTAAAATAAATAAAGCTATAGTACCGTTTGGAATGGGACTTTCGATAATATTTTTCCAGTTATTCTTTGGACTTGTTATATAGAATAATTTGGTGAAATTCTATATCGTGAGAATTTAGTGCAAATGAATTAGTAATACCGAGCGCAATGGGACGTTTGGTAATATTTTTCCTATTACTCTTTTGACTCATTATATAGAATAACTGGGTCGTGTTAGGTGCAATTTACTAGCATTGAGTAAACAGATGAGTAGCACCAGGTGATATGGGATGCCTGAGCTGATATTTGTTTGATTACTTTTTGTAAGTAGATGTCACTCTAACAGGGTCGAGTATATGAGATATTATATTTATGGTGATGCGCATTGTGAGTGAGCGGTCTAACAACCATAAGTCTGTCAATTTATTATGTGTATCCTCCTATTATACAACGTAAAGCAAATATGATTAGGCTAAAATCCATCCTAGCGGCCTGATTGTGGGATCTCTACCCGAATCTATGACACCTTTTGATGTATATGGTCGATAGCCATGGCTGAGTGCAACTGCCCCTGTGTCACATAATCCAACATGTTGTTACCATAGGGACACTTACTGGGTCCTGACCAACGCATAGCGTAGTCTTGCATTTGATAGATTTTGGATCACTGGTCGTCGAGGTAACCAAGATTATAGGAGTAGCATTGAGAGCGTCTGAGGAAGGCTCCAAGAGCAAGATAAGAGCCGCCAGTCACCCATGTGATTTCATTGATGAGATGCATGAGATGCTATAGACACCTACTTATTCACCTATATGACATCATTGTATAGACCATTATGAGCATATTTGATCATTTGTCTAGACCGATGCAAAAATGGTTATTTATTATGTTGAGAGCACATAAGAATGAGTGTCTAGATGACTATCTATAATACTAAGAGTCGAGTAAGTTATTGAAGGTCTAAGTGGCCATATGATTATTTCATTAGTTGAGATCCAAGTTGTTGTTGTGAGGCTAAATTTCTAGAGGATCATCATATGATAATCGATCTCTTGGAGTATTCATGGGACTGAAATTTCAGGAAGTTGTGTAACCCCATACACATTGATAATACAACTATCGAGGATAGCTAGGGATGCTAAGAACATGGAGTTGGACCATGCACCTATCTTTTATATGGTTATTTGAGAATTGACCCTGGCTACCGTGGGTATACCATATTTATATTTCGTGTATATTTGATTTTGGTGATAGTTATATGTATATATGTATGTATGTATGTATGTATGTATGTATGTATGTATGTATGTATGTATGTATGTTGTGTAACATGGACCCTATGTTGTTTACTTTATGATTATCTCAGAGATAATCTAGGGCATTGCAGAGAGCATGCCATGTATTATTGATGAGTTATTATACTTGGTTATAGTTGATTATTTCACCCACTCGATTATATGCATGTTTGATGTGTTGATCGACTTTACTTAGAGATTGGTTGTATTTTATGTGCATGGTTTTGAGATATATTAACATCTGAGATATGGACTGACCAATTGTGTTACACTACTTATACCTTGACATATGATATTTTATATTGACATCTACATTCTAGACATAGTCTGAACCGTAAATTATTCATATAATACTTGGTTTAGTCCGTGACATTGCAAGTTCAGGGAAGAGTTGACCGGTTTGTGGATGTTGGGCATAGATGGAGGATAGAGTATTTGTACATCATTCTGTAAATTTGTAGCTACATGTGTTTGTTTGTTGTTGATATGTTTATATTGTACATGTTATGTATATTTTTAATAATAGTGGATATGTGACTATTTTTTTAACACACTTGGACTCGTGTATATTTATTATTACATGTTATCATTGCTTGGATGACTCAATGTTCTCTGTGATCTAGCTTATATTGTGGAATTGTTCTATCTAGGAAACACATATGTTTATTGCTTTGAGCCGATTAAGTACGTATGGATGAGTACTATATGATTTTTAAATATGTGCCATTTTAGCTAAGGGAATATTCATGTGTGATGGCTCAATTTCGCCTCATTTTCCAGTATTACCTAGTAATACTCTATGGTAGTATGGGAATTGAAGTGGGGTGTTACAGTTGGTATCAAAGCAGCTTTAGAATAATATGGAGTATAAGAGACATGAGCCTTAGCCTTAGATGAGACTTAGAGTCCCTATCCTCGTGGATGTGTGGTAAATTATTTTTTATACTTAAGTGATTATGTGAGCATACGATGATTACTGGGGTAACTATCTTGGGACGTATTTGTATTTTTCTTATTATATAATATATTTCTTCTACCTTTTTCTGAACGTATTTGTATGAGATGCAGAGAGATTGATGGAAGTTGTGAAGGCTGAAGTAATTAGTCCGACCGGTAGTGTCTTCATTGATGAAGTGGATTAGACCTTTGTGTGGCTTTGAAGTAAGAAGGAGTTGTATAGTTATGGAAGCTGTAAAAGACCCTAATTCGAATATCGTATTGAATACTTCGCAATTCCAAATTGTGATGAGACGAGATGAGTAAGAAGATCCAATAGTGATCAATGTGGCCTAACAGATGTTTCGAAGTATTGAAAAAATTTGAAATATGTTAGTATATTTGAAGTGGAAAAAAAGAAAAAAAGAAAAGAGGTTATAGTTCTTTACTAATATAGCCATAACTTGTGATGTTTTGATCCAATTTTGTAAGTTTTTCTTTCATTGGTAAGACATTTTCATAAGCGACAATTTTGCCATTTATCACTTTTTAAAATTTCAAAGTTTGCTAACGCTAAAATCTAAAGGAAAATCGAATTAAATTTTTTTCTTAAATATGTATATCCTAAGCAGCAGCGCTCAACTGTTTCGATCATATTTTTCAAATGGCTTGTCTGATTTCGACGGTCTTACCCATTTTGGAAATCTAAGAAAATAAGAAATAACTTTTCTTTAAAAGTGTTTTGCAAAATTTTTATGTTTTCAAAGCTAAAAATGTGTGTTTGTTATGTGGGCATGCACTTCTAATTTCCATTTCAAAATTTGATACATTGGGGAAAAATAACATAACTCAAGTTGTAATCCACATTTTTGCAATTCGAAAATTTTCTTGAAAAGTTAACACATTATGTAACAATTCATTGTTTGCTATCGTTGTCTAATTTTATATTTTTGACTATTGCAAGTTTGTTGAAATGTGGCTAAAATGGTACACTAAGTTGCTTTGAAATTAAATGAATTCATGCCCATTATATCTCATTATATGAAGCTAATATTCAAACTTGAATTAAGTATTGGTGTTCAAGGGGCATATTTTAGCAAATCGACGATGTTGGCTTGCTTAAATGCTAATAAAAATGTACGTTTAGAAATGCCCCATGGATATGATGTATATCTATTGTGATTATATTATGTTCAGATTTTTCGAAATGCAATCCGTACAAAGGAGACTTTGCTAAAATTTTCTAGAAAATCTAACACTTAGAAAATTTTAACAAAATTTATCATATACGAAAATAAAAATATTCGAATTTAATATTTGATAATTAATATTTTAAAATATATTTTTAGTTAATTAAATTGTATTTTATAAAAGATTTTGATTTAATAAACTGAATTAAATTAATAAATTCTTTTGGGATAATTTATTGAAATTGAATAAAATGTTTTAAATTGAATATAAAATATTTTTAAAGTGTAAATAATTTTTAGATATCATTGGAATAGATATTTTCATAGTAGTACAATGAATGATTAAATAAACATAAGAAGGCATCAAATTGAAGGAAATTGTGAAATTACCTAGATATATCTTTTAAAGTGAAGTGTAAATTAATTTGAACTGGATTAAAATATATTTAAAAATAAATGTCAAGAATTAAATTAAATTTGAATAGAAGGGAATAAATTAAAACTAGATTGAATTAGAATTTAAGGGCCTAACTAAATCAAAGCCCAAGCCCATTCATTTTTTCCTTGTATGTAAAAGACTCTCTTACTTACTAATTCAAGCATGAACCCCTTATCAGTTTCAGCCCTAACTCCTCAAATCAGAAATCGAAATTTATTAAAAAAAGAGAAAAATCTCGTATGGCGCTCGATGCCTGGAGGTGCAATTGGAAGCGGCGAGTTTATCGTCGAAGATGGCGATAGACTTCGGTTGGAGCGATGCTACTCGAAGTGGTGTTGCAACTTAGAGGTGCGGTTCCTAGGTGATAGCGAAGATGATGAGGGAGATATGACATGGCGGTGGCCGAAGCGGAATGGCATCATGATCCTGATGAGCAAACTCGCGACTGGTAGAGAAGCACGCATGCGTTCCTGGCAATGACAAAAAGTAGGTGCACATGGTCGAGTCAAAGGAGCGGGTTAACGACTGACGATGGGGGCTGTGTTCATTGGCGTCATAGTTATGATGTGGTTGCTTGGAATTTAAGGTGAATATAATTTACCTACTTGCAACTATGATATGCTCAATTTGCTTTAATTTTATTTTTGAATTGATGAATGAGTTTGATATGGATTAATTGGATGAAATTGATTGTTATCAAATGGTATTGATGGAGAGAGTGTTATGTACCTTGGTTGAGATATGATGTGTGTATATTAGTTGAATTTGACGACGGTATTAGTTGAACACAACACTTAGAATTGATCGAAAATGAGATAAATGAATTAAAAGGTGAAGATTTGAAATAAATAAATTATTTTGGAAATAAATAGTAAAATTTTGAAGTGATTTTCTTTATTTAATATTGAAGATATTTTATATAATGAAAAAAAATTTGAAAGTGGAATAACTTTGGAAAATATTAAAGTGGAAAGTTTTGTGAATGGTGGGAATAGAAATTATTTGGAAATGATGAATTGTGGAATTTTCTCAAATAAGTAAATTTTTGAATATTTTTATTTGTTTATCATTGATTATAAAAATATTTAAATGATTTTTATAAAATGGTATTTACAATTTTCATTTTTAATGTGATTAGTTACTTCTATTTGAATTTAATAGACCAGAAGTTTGAAAAATAATATTTTGTAAGTAATATGCTTAGCATTTGATTATCATTATTTTTATTAAAAAAGAAACTGTTTAAAAAGCCTTTTGGTGTGTGTATGTGTATATAATTTTAATTAAGCTATTACGGAAAGCATAATTTAAAGAGATTTTGAATTGAATTTTAATTTATAGATTTCCTTGTAATTAAATGAAAAATTTGTAAATATTTATTTTTGAAACTGTAAATGATTTTGAAGGAAGAATGATAATTTATAATTTGGTTTTCTTTCAATTAAAAATTGATATTTGAGTTTGTTTTGAAGATTTTCGAGAAAATGTATATTAAAACCCCTTTCAAATCAATAAATAGTATTATGGTGTGTTTTGGTTGATTTATATTTCTGTGTAACAAGGAATTAGAATAAATGGAGTTATAGTACCATATAGAGTAAGACTTTAAGTAATATTTCTCCGGTTATTATTTGGACTTGTTATATAGTATAAAATTGTATGAAATTCTATAGCATGAGAATTTATTGTAAACGAATTAGTAATACCGAGCGGAATGGGAAGTTCAGTAATATTTTTCCGATTACTCTTTCGACTCATTGTATAGAATAATTGTGCGATGTTGAGTGCAATTTACTAGCATTGAGTAACGGTCGAGTAAGACTATGTGGCATGACATGCTTGAGCTGATATTTGTTCGGTTACTTGCTATAAGTTGAGGTCACTTTAATAGGGTCGAGTATACAGTGTACCATATTTATAGTGATGTGCACTAAGATTGAGCAGGCTGAGAGCCAAAAGTGTGTCTATCTGTTGTGTGTGTGTATACCTATTATACGGTGTGGAGTAAAGCATATTAGACTAGAATCCATTGTAATGGCCTGATTGCGGGATTGCTACCCGAATCCGTGACACCTTTTGATGTGTATGGCTTAGAGCCATTGCTGAGGCCATTGCCCCTATGTCGCATATGCCATCAGTCTATTACCATTAGGGGTACTTGCAGGGCCGTGACTAACGCATAAGGTAATCGTGCATTTGATGGATATTGGGTCACGATAGTTGTCGAGGTAATTAAGACTATAGGAGTAACATTGAGAGCTTGTGAGAAAGTCTCTTAGAGCAGGTTGAGAGCTGTCAGTCTCCCATCTGGTTATTAACAATGAGATGTATAAGATGATATAAACACTTACTTAATCATCTTTATGAGATAATTATGTAAACGACCGAGAGCCGATTTGATCATTTGTCGACACCAATGCTGAAATTGTGGTTTAAGATGCTTAAAGCACATAGGATTGAGTGTCCAAATGACCATTTATGATACTTGAGAGTTAAGTAGATCGTTGAAGGTCTGGGAGACTGTATGATTATTTCATTGGCTAGATCCAAGTCGATTGCTGTGAAGCTAAATTTCTTGAGGATCATTATATGATAGTCAATCTTTTGGAGTATTCATGGGACCGAGAGTCTAGGAAGTTGTATAACCCTGTATACTTCGATGATATCGCTATCAAGGATAGCTAGAGATGCTGAGAACATGGATTTTGACCCAATACCTATCTTTTATGTGGTTATCTGAGAGATGAGCATGCCTACCGTGGGTATGCAATATTTATAGTTCATGTATGTTTTGATTTGGGTGATAATTATATATATATTGAGTAACAAAGACCCCATGTATGTCTACTTTATGATTATCTGAGATATAATCTAAGCTACTGCTGAGATCATGTCCTATATTATTAATGAGTTCATATACATAGTGATAATTAGATGTATGGTTGTTTCAAGCACTCAAATATTTGCCCCTTCGATGTGTTGATTGACTTTACTTAGAGATGGGATACCTTTCATGTGCATGGTTTTGAGATATATAGAAGCTTGAGATATGCATATGCCACTTGAGTTACACTTGTTTATACCTTGATATTTTATATTAGCATCTACATTCTAGACATAGTCTGACCCATGTATTATTCATATAATACTAAGGTCAGTCCAAGACATTTCATGTTCAGGGACGAGTTGACCAGTTTGTGGATGTTGGGCATAGATGGAGGATAAAGAATTTGTATATCATTTTGTAAATTTTTAGCAATATGTGTTCATGTGTTGTTGATATGTGTATATTAGACATGTTATGTATATTTTTGATGATAGTGGACATTTGACTATTCCGTAGACCTACTTGGACTCATGTATATTTATTATTCTATGTTATCGATGTGTGGATGACTCTGTGTTCTCTAGGATTTATTTTATATTGTGTATGGTTCTATCTTGAAAACGCACATGCTTATTGCTTTGTGCCAATACTGAGTACGTATCGATGAGTAGTATATGATTTTTAAATATGTACAAGTTTTAGCCTAAGGCAATATTCACATGTGACAGCCGAATATTGCCTCTTTCTTTGTACTATCAGATAGTGTTACCTAGTAATACTTTTTGGTAGTATGGGTATTGAGATGGGGTGTTACGACCTCTCTTCTACTTCTTCAAACCATAGAAAGATGATGTGTTCCACTTAACATCAAGTGCAACCCCTTAATCCTCGGAAAAGGCTTAGCTGACCTCAACATATTGAGGAGCTACACGAGACCTACGTTCAACTAGTTCAATTTATAGCTTAATATGAACGGCTCATATTGGGGAGTAAGAGACCTAAGAATCAAGTCTACTTGCATCTCATAGCTTATCGTCATGTCTAACTATGAAAGTCTATTAATATAGTCTTTCATCATCAGAACGTAATTGTCCACTTTCTGTCCCTTGGTCATTCTGGTGTTGAACAGTTTCTTCTTAAGTTTGTAACTTGCGGATCGGGACTGTTCACCAAATAGATCTTTGATACTACCGAAAATCTCATGGATCGACATGTTTTCGTGCTACCTTTGCAATGGCTTATCTAACGTAGACAGAAATAAAACCTAGGCGATTTCTAGGTCTGAAACCCATTTATCATAAGCCAGTCATAGTTAGTGGTCCGCATCATTAGCGGATTGTTGTTTTGGACATGTAGTTATCGACGACCAAAGACATTCATAAGTTAATGCTATCTTTATTGCTCTTAACCCAACAATGTCGTTAGGTCCGGTGAGATTTTCGTATTTAGAAAATAATTTAGGTGTGGACATTTTCTACAAAATTTTTAATTGGTAGATTAGGAATATTTCATTGTGGATGTTCATACAATATTAGTAAGGTTAAACATTACATTTCATTTTACTAATAAACTCCTACTATCCTTTATGTTTCTCCAAACCCTAAGTCGTAACATAGAAGCCTTTCGACTTGACTAATGGACATAGGACACATTTGCCTTAGGATTCTAACCTTGAGGATTATCAACAAATCACACTCCCATAAATAATGGATAACTCCTTATCGATTGTATCATATACAACTCCTAACCCATGATTCCTTGTCCTAATCTCATTTCGACTTTGAGGAGTATCAACCAATCGAAAGAGATTATTCACTCATACCCACCATTCTGTGATGGCCTAAGTAAATGTAAGGACTTTGAGGAATATGAGAAAATATGTTCATATGCCTTACCTCATCTATTCAATGTATTAATGTTATTACACATAACATCCTTAGCTTGAAGTATATCAACAACCAAGGAGTGTGCAAGTAATCTATTAATATATAAATGGTAGATGGCAACTTATATTAAAGATTTATAATCTTTAATATATTTAATTGAGTGATATCGACTTGTGAAATAATGTATTTCTCATGAAATACCCGCGTGAATCAAGTGTCAAATACATTAGAAACCACGGTCTACGTATTATACATATGTACTTATTCCTTAAATCTAATTTGGGTTTCATTTCAGTTCTACCTTTAGTTATACATTCATATGTTTAATTTTTATATAACTTCTATAATTTAATTAACTTATATAATAGTCTTCTGTATATTATATTAATTAACTCTTATTTTTAATTAATTAACATTTTAATTAATTTTATATTCAATTAAACATTTTAATTAAATTTGTATACCATGGCATTTTTGGTTATATACGTATATCTGTGTATATGTATTTTATTATTTTTTCATTAAATTATTTAATTAAACAGTTTTATTAAATATTAATCTCGAAAATTTCTTATGTATATACGTATATACTTACATTATCTTAAATAATTCAAGATAATTTATATATCATTATATATATATATTATACATGTATATACTTTAATTAATTAACTATTTGATTAATTTCTTTAATTTATCAATCTTATTAATAAATATTTAGAAATTTTAAAATATGGTTACTATGATTTCAAAACACTTTAAAACCTATAAAATAACACATTATATAATATATATCTCTTATTTTAATTTAAAATCTTATTTTAATTTAAAATCTTATTTTAATTTAAAATCTTATTTTAATTTCAAATAAAATTTAAAAATTACATTATAGCAATTATAAAGTTATTCTTATTTTAAATTTAACATTTAAATTAAAATTTCATTTTTAAGTTCATAACAATTTGTGAAAAATTAACCCAAGGTCGATTTCAAATTGGGTCTTTTTCCCTAAGGGTTCCCTTTGGCCTTACTTCACCTTTCGGGCAAGATGGATAGCCTAGGAGGCATGGGTACTTGATTACCCAAACTCAAGTCTAGACACTACATTTTTGGACATCTTACTAAATGGGTAAGCTTAATTAGTTAGCCTTAACATAACCAATTTAGACCGCATAGACTATATGTAACGACCCGTAAATTTTAACCGTTTTGATAACGTAATTAGTTGAAATTTTGAAAAATTTTAAACAATAAAATTTGAAATTAAAGTTTAATATTTGAAATGCGTCTAGTTAAACATAGCAACTGGTAAATTTTCGTCCGAAGATATGAAAGTTTAGCTTCGTGTGTAATTTTATTTCAATTTAATCAGTTAGGAATTGATGAAAATAAAATGTTTTCGCAACTTAAATATTTTATATAGAAAAATTCTAAATCATCATTGAGCAAGACGTCATTTTTCGTTTCTCCAAATTCAGACTTCTTTAGCTCCGTCGATCTTATTTTTCTGTGATTTTGCTGCATTTTTCGTTAGTAGAAAATTCAAATTTTTATAATTCAATCGAACTGTCGATATCCGTATACCGTTTTGATCGTCTTGTCGTGCTGATCTTTACGGTATATTTGTTTCTGTGTTTGAAGTCCGAAACGCGGCAAAATCGGCGTAACAGTCCATCGTATCGGTACCGTACTTGTGTCATTTTGTCCTTGTGTCTTTTCAAGCTTCCACCATATAAAACAATATGTAATCGCTTTATTTAATTCAAAAAAAACCAACTTTTGGCCCTCCGCATTTGCATTTATTTTACATTTATTCGTGCTTGCCATTTCCTATGCGTACTGGTTTAACATTTATGTATTTGTGTCCATTCATTCACCTTCTTTCTCTTTCTCTGATTGGACCACATTTTCTTTTACATGGGTAACCAGCTATCTACTTTTGAGTTAGTCCAACATTCATTTGCCTCTAGCTTTGCATTGAAAACGAGCTACAGGCCTTCACTTGCATTGAAAATGAGCTACAGGCCTTCACTCACAGTAATCATCTCCACCATTTTCTCAACCACATCTCCTTCACAAACTCATTTATTCATCCCTGTAGCCATTCATTCCCAGCCTATACGTCGAGCACGGCCTCCCATCTTCCTCTTCCCACGTCGGAGATCCGCCCAAGCTAGCCTCAAGCCCTCTCTTTTCCGACCCCGACCACTTGCGCCCTCCCCATGCGACACTGCAACATCAAGCGGCCACCGCTTCCACTCGTCTCCGCCGCCACCCAATCAAGCGAACCAGTCCCACTCCTTCACTTCGCTCTAGCCACCTGTGCCACGTCGGCCTTGCAGCCGAAGCCACCCACTGCCGAGGCCATTATTCTCCCCTCCTACGCGCAACCTACCCAAGCAAAACTCGCTTGAACTCAACCTTCGAGCTCCACAAATTCGCTGCTCTTTTTCAGCGACCAGGAAGTAATCCCTCCTCCACTTGTACTCGCCACGTCACCGAGCAGTTTCGGTTGTGAGGCATCCATGCGTGTTCATATATGTTTGCAGCCGTACTTGGTTTGTAAGTTTTATAAATATATTACTCTATGTAGATCTGTTAGTATATTATATAGGATAGTGTATTTTATTTCAAGTTGGATATATTGGGTAATATATCTGTTGGTTTTCAAGTTTTGGTTGTGTTTAAAATTATATATATATATATTCGGTATATAAATCTAGATCAGCGTGCATGTACTGTGTTCAGAAGTATAATATGTACATATATTGAGTTTTCAATATATCCTTTGATTTGCAAGAAAACTATGATATCTAAATACGTTTATACAAGTACAAAATGTTGGTTTGCATAGGCCATGAGGCACAGGGGTAGTCTGCATAGTTCATTAGTTATCAGTTTAGTTTATATTTTTAACTTGTCAAGGGTTTATATTATATGTAGTTATACGGGTTGTATTTATAGTCGGTAGTCTATATCTATCAAATTTTATTTATGTACATATTTTAGTTTATATATTCATGTTGATAAAGTTTTGTTTTGATTGTTTATAAAAAAATGTGTGTGCATTTTAATATGTTTAAAGTAGACTGCCTACTTGTATATTAGTACCTACACAAGTTTAAATATGTTTGTTTTATTAGGTAGATAGGTTGTTTTTATTTTACGTGTTATTTATATAATAAATTTGAAATATATAGATAGCATATGTTTTGGATCTGTCTATACTATATTGGTAATGATTTTGGTGATAATACATATGGGTTTTGAAAGCTATTATTTTAATATTTGCCTTGAATTTCAAAATTTCAAAATATATATATAATAATAATATTATAATAATGTGAAAAAAAACTGATTCGGATTTGTTCTCATCGATTCCCATTTTATCAGCTTTGGATTGTCGTGCTTGTTTTCTTCATTGAATCTGTGCCTATCTTGCTTTGCTTTAGATTCGTAGCTCGCTTCCTTGTCAAATCTATCTAGCCTCGAAAGGTGAGCAATCACTCATGATTAATGTTCTTTTATTTATTGAATTTGATTTTAATTGAAACGACAACCGAAATATGCTACCGTTAGTGTTTACACTGTTATATATGGTATTACCTGTATCAGTCCACCTGTGACATCTGACACCCTTATCTGTTACTTATATGATGATAATCAAGTTTGGTTGATAGATGATTGATTGTTTGATATTGATATTTGACGTTAAAATTGTTAATGTAGGAAGTGATAAAAATATGAAATTGAATTTGGCGTAGGATTGTTAGCGACTTGAAATTGATATATATGTTGAATTTAATTAGACAAATTTGTATAATATGACACCTTTAAATGTAAAAATTAATTGACACGTAGAAAAATAGTTAATTAACCTTGAACCATTTGAATTTATGATTGTATTAATTGATGAAGTATGAAATTGAATAATTGATTTCAAGTGTAGAATTGCATAGAATAATAAGTGTAATAATCTTTAATCTACATGAAATGATAGTGTAGATTCTAGAAATAATTATATTAATTTGCATAGACAACAAATGTAAATTAATACGATTATTTCAGGATTATTTGAATTGATTATTGGATTGATATTGACTGTTTTTATTGCTTGTTTATTTACTTTGACACCATCCCAGTTATCACACTGCAAGTTCCCTTTGCTATGCTTTGATTTTGAATCGAATTGGAATCGGGTTGAAATGATAAATACCCAAATGAACTTGACTTAGGATAGAAAATTAAATAAAACCTGATTGGTCAATAATTTGAAAAAATAATAATAAAGATTTTATTTGAATAAATAATAAGGTTTTGAAATGAAGTTGAAAATTGAAATTTTAATGAAGGATATGTTAATATTTAATAATCTGAATCAAAATATTAACATAGTAGTTGATGGAGGAATGTTGTTTTAAATTTGGAATTATTAATAATTAAGTTTGAAATTATTTAATAATTAAGTTGAAATTATTAATAATTAAATTTTGAAATTAGTTAATAATTAAGTTTGAAATTATTTAATAACTAAATAAAATTGAATTCTTCATTAAGTAAAATTGAACTTCTTGAATAAGTGAAATTAAGTTTCTTTATTAATTGAGTTTTGAAATTGTAACTAAGTAAATTAATAAGTGAAATTGAATTTCTCTAATAAGAAATAAAATGTGTTTTATTGAAATTAATGTAAGACTTGAAATGTAAAGAATTTGATTTGATGAATTTAATTTAATGCAATTTGTAAGTTTTGATATAATGGAGTTGAACTTAAATAATTGATTTAATAAATTGGAAGATAAATAGAAATTGTTTTGAAGGATTATTTACTTAACGAATATTGAATGAAATCGATAAATGAACTTAAATTGATTTGAATGTAGATTAAATCATTTTAAATGATTTCGGAATGAAACTTATATACGAATTTAAATGAATATTGGAATGGTTTTAAATAAAAATTGAAATTGTATTATAAGATTTTGAAATGGTAATTTGGATGTTTTGAAACGTAAATTTTTGGGAATTGGTTTAGAAAGACAAATGAAATATTGATTTACAAATTTAATTGAAATTGTAATTGATTTGGTTTTGAAATATATAAACGACCAATCGGTATAGTAATTACGAAAGTTATTAAAGAGACCGGAATCGGTTAGGGACATACTCACTGTCTAAACCGAAAACCACTCTAATAACTACACGCGGAGTGTGATCCAGAATGAAGTGGTTGGAATGATGTACGTGATGACTGAAGAAAGAGAACGATAATGGATAGCCTTGACACTTGTGTTAAATTGGAAATGACTAAAACAGGAGCCGTGCCGGGCCAAATGGGGTTAGCTGCCTCGAGCGAACACACTTCTTCGAAAACTACTCATTACTTGTTATCGATTGGTGCACCCTTGATTTGGGAGTGTTGTTTCGCGGTGTTGCGATCGCTGCGGCGATGCGTTCTCACCAGTCCGGATCAGGCAAACGGTAGTTTCACTACCTTGGGTATTGCCTCATGTGCCTTGTCATACTTGTATCCCTTTATACGCGACCACTACGATTTTTTTTGTGTTATACCTATGGAGTACTCCCTGATATCCCACTAGTTTACGGTGGAGTTTACAGTGCTGTATAGACTATAAAGCTTATATAAAATGTGTTAATGGGGATAATGGTAACGCTTAACACTATTTTGGTACTTTATATTACTGATAAGCATTATCTCTTTACCGTACACTACTACATAGTAGATAGTTTAACGGATCCTTAAAGGATGGTTATTCCAAACATCCTTTGAGTTACTTGTATTTCAGTTGCTATTTCACTTGAGTTGGATTTATTGATATAAGAATGTTAATCCTGACTCGAGTGTTTTGTGTTTTGCTTTACGCTCGGGTCAGACTGAGGGTACCAGTATTTGAGACTCACCTTTGGAGTTGGAGCTTCACTTGGAGATCCAGCTATCTATCCAGCTTTTAGATATTCAGTTGATTCCAGTGATGTATTCTGATATTGTATTTTATTATTGTATTCGAGACATCTGTTGTACCTTATTTAACTCTGATATGTATATAGTAGCTTCATGAACTACTATCTTTTGTTTCCGCTGCATTTATTACTCTGTGTCTGTGATTATTTATTTACTGTATATGTTCAGTTTTGCCAATTTAAATTAACAATTCGGTATTTTGAATCATTCAAGTCCGACATGTGCGGATGCGAATGATCCAAAATA
The DNA here is from genome assembly GCA_030737815.1 of Allium fistulosum. Classification (NCBI taxonomy): domain Eukaryota; kingdom Viridiplantae; phylum Streptophyta; class Magnoliopsida; order Asparagales; family Amaryllidaceae; genus Allium; species Allium fistulosum. The sequence goes on along the minus strand of CM060904.1, from coordinate 280,051,299 downwards.
GCGGGTCGTTACAGTTGGTATCAGAGCTTTTGGTAGCTCTAGGCAAAACTTAACATATAGGGTAAATGTATTTACAGAATCACTCTCATTCGAGTTTCGATCTCTTCCTTTTGACTCAATTCCCTTGAATTTTGGAACATTCCCTACAGTTCCAAAATTCATTCGTGTCCCTCACCATTCATCTTCTTTTAATTCTGGAGTATCCCATAACTCCACTTCAAATGATCTCTATAATAACTAGGCGGTTTCGCCAATCTTCGAATGATTTGTAAAGGGGTGAAACTCCTTTACAATAGGCATTGATTTACCGGAGATTTCTGTATCCTCGGTTTACGATGCTATCTATCTCCTGCTATACCTGAATTCTATTTCTTGAGATCGAATGTAGATTTGCCTCGAAATTCTGCATCGATCTTATTCTTGAAGTCACGGTCGACCCGGTTAAGGTTGCCATGATTTATATAAATCCATCAATCTTCCTACTTTGTTATTAATCATCATACCTTTATTTCAAACTTATCTTCGAATCAAATTTCTCTTTAATTTGAGTCCATCAAATTTGAAACCCTATCCTTATTTTGAAAATTCATTCCTGTCATCGAGCAAAGAAATGTATTTTTAAACTAATATATATAAATGTTTTATTATATGCTGTGTTGTTTGAGTTGTTGATGTTGATTTGGGTTTCCGATCGATTCGTCTGATCAACGCTATCGATAGGATTTCCAAAACACATGAATAGAGCAAACTGACAAAATATTATTTTCAAATTTGGTAAATGGAATAAATTTGTATGATTATATTATAAATATATATAAGTAAAATTTTCTGAAATTTGATAAGTTAATTAAATTGGTTGTTGAAATGATAATAATTGATTATCACTTATTGTTCTATAAATGAATTTTAAACATGGGTTATAAACTGATTTGAAATTTAAATGAATTTAAAATTTAGAATTTGAGAATTTAATTTCTAGTGATTTCAAGCTTTGGTTTTTAAATTTTTAAAAATGTATATTATTGATGGTATTTTCAAATAGAAACCATTTTCAAAGAATTTTAAAATGTTGAAATCAGTACTCTTCTCTTTGTCGCTGAAAAATAATTTCGGTGATGGCGGCCGCATCATCGACATTCATTTTCGAGTTTCGAAGTGGAGAAACCATTATGTAGCTTTGCTACGGTTTTGTTTTGGAAAAATATTATGATTTGAATTTCTTAAATATGACTCGATTTATATATATATATATATATATATATGGGTATATTATTTAATTTGATTTAATATATATAGTATATACATAATTATCTCTTAAGGGTTTGAAATTAAACGGAAATTTAATTCTTAAAATTTTGTTAATGGATGTTTTCAATTATAAATAAAGCTAAATTTGGAATAAATATTTAAACTTGAATAATTGAATTGGGAAAATTTTATTTGTATATTGTTCAACTACATTCTAATACAACTTACCTAAATCATTCAAAAGTTGAATATGTAGTTGGGTAATATATAATATAAATTGAATTTATAAATAAAATTTGAGTGGTTATAATAAATGTTATACACTTAAATTTTAATTATAAAATGTTAATAGAGATAAATAGAATAATAAGATAATTGAAAAATAAATTTTGTTTTGAAGGTTAATTAATAAATTGAAATTAGATCTAACTTATGGAAATACCTTGAATTTAAAATTAATTAATGAATATAAATTAATTTAAATTGAAATTTATATGGTTTAAATTAATTTATACGGTTTAAATATAGGTAATAAGATATATTAAGTGAAATAAACTTAATAATAATTTGGAATAAAGAAGAATTAAATTTGTTGAATAAATATGATTTTATTAAAGGACTATTCTAATTTATGATTTTAGAAATTTGTTAATTAAACATAATTGGATAATAAGATAATAGATTTAGAAATAGTTAAGATTGATTTCACTTAAGTGAAATCAAATGGATTAAATCAAATTATTGAATATTAATTAATTTAAGTTGAAATTTATATGGCTCTAAATTAGTTGTTTATTTTGTTTTCAAAGCCATTTTTCTTTCTGGTTGTTTCCATTTTCCTACCTCCTTTCTTTTCGGGGACGAAAAGTTTTGAGTGGGGGAGAGTGTAACGACTCGTAAATTTTAACCGTTTTAATAACGTAATTAGTTGAAATTTTGAAAAATTTTAAACAATAAAATTTGAAATTAAAGTTTAATATTTGAAATGCGTCTAGTTAAACATAGCAACTGGCAAATTTTTGTCCGAAGATATGAAAGTTTAGTTTCGTGTGTAATTTTATTTCAATTTAATCAGTTAGGAATTGATGAAAATAAAATGTTTTCGAAACTTAAATATTTTATATAGAAAAATTCTAAATCATCATCTGAGCAAGACGTCATTTTTCGTTTCTCCAAATTCGGACTTCTTTAGCTCCGTCGATCTTATTTTTCTGTGATTTTGCTACATTTTCCGTTAGTAGAAAATTCAAATTTTTATAATGCAATCAAACCGCCGATATCCGTATACCATTTTGATCGTCTTGTCATGCTGATCTTTACGGTATATTTGTTTCTATGTTTTGAAGTCCGAAACGCGGCAAAATCGGCGTAACAGTCCATCGTATCGGTACCGTACTTGTGTCATTTTGTCCTTGTGTCTTTTCAAGCTTCCACCATATAAAACAATATGTAATCACTTTATTTAATTCAAAAAAACAACTTTTGGCCCTCCACATTTACATTTATTTTATATTTATTCGTGCTTGCCATTTCCTATGCGTACTGGTTCAACATTTATGTATTTGTGTCCATTCATTCACCTTCTTTCTCTTTCTCTGATTGGACCACATTTTCTTTTACATGGGTAACCAGCTATCTACTTTTGAGTTAGTCCAACATTCATTTGCCTCTAGCTTTGCATTGAAAACGAGCTACAGGCCTTCACTTGCATTGAAAATGAGCTACGGGCCTTCACTCACAGTAATCATCTCCACCATTTTCTCAACCACATCTCCTTCACAAACTCATTTATTCATCCCTGTAGCCATTCATTCCCAGCCTATACGTCGAGCACGGCCTCCCATCTTCCTCTTCCCACGTCGGAGATCCGCCCAAGCTAGCCTCAAGCCCTCTCTTTTCCGACCCTGACCACTTGCGCCCTCCCCATGCGACACTGCAACATCAAGCGGCCACCGCTTCCACTCGTCTCCGCCGCCACCCAATCAAGCGAACCAGTCCCACTCCTTCACTTCGCTCTAGCCACCTATGCCACGTCGGCCTTGCAGCTGAAGCCATCCACTGCCGAGGCCATTATTCTCCCCTCTTACGCGCAAAATACCCAAGCAAAACTCGCTTGAACTCAACCTTCGAGCTCCACAAATTCGCTGCTCTTTTTCAGCGACCAGGAAGTAATCCCTCCTCCACTTGTACTCGCCACGTCACCGAGCAGTTTCGGTTGTGAGGCATCCATGTGTGTTCATATATGTTTCCAGCCGTACTTGGTTTGTAAGTTTTATAAATATATTACTCTATGTAGATCTGTTAGTATATTATATAGGATAGTGTATTTTATTTCAAGTTGGATATATTGGGTAATATATCTGTTGGTTTTAAAAATTTTGTTGTGTTTAAAATAATATATATATATTCGATATATAAATCTAGATCAGCGTGCATGTACTGTATTCAGAAGTATAATATGTACATATATTGAGTTTTCAATATATCCTTTGATTTGCAAGAAAACTATGATATCTAAATACGTTTATACAAGTACAAAATGTTGGTTTGCATAGGCCATGAGGCACAGGGATAGTCTGCATAGTTCATTAGTTATCAGTTTAGTTTATATTTTTAACTTTTCAAGGGTTTATATTATATGTAGTTATACAGGTTGTATTTTTAGTCGGTAGTCTATATCTATCAAATTTTATTTATGTACATATTTTAGTTTATATATTCAAGTTGATAAAGTTTTGTTTTGATTGTTTATAAAAAAATGTGTGTGCATTTTAATATGTTTAAAGTAGACTGCCTACTTGTATATTAGTACCTACACAAGTTTAGATATGTTTGTTTTATTAGGTAGATAGGTTGTTTTTATTTTACGTGTTATTTATATAATAAATTTGAAATATATAGATAGCATATGTTTTGGAACTGTCTATACTATATTGGTAATGATTTTGGTGATAATACATATGGGTTTTGAAAGCTATTATTTTAATATTTGCCTTGAATTTCAAAATTTCAAAATATATATATAATAATATTATTATAATAATGTGAAAAAAAATGATTCGGATTTGTTCTCATCGATTCCCATTTTATCAGCTTTGGACTGTCGTGCTTGTTTTCTTCATTGAATCTGTGCCTATCTAGCTTTGCTTTAGATTCGTAGCTCGCTTCCTTGTCGAATCTATCTAGCCTCGAAAGGTGAGCAATCACTCACGATTAATGTTCTTTTATTTATTAAATTTGATTTTAATTGAAACGACAACCGAAATATGCTACCGTTAGTGTTTACACTGTTATATATGGTATTACCTGTATCAGTCCACCTGTGACATCTGACACCCTTATCTGTTACTTATATGATGATAATCAAGTTTGGTTGATAGATGATTGATTGTTTGATATTGATATTTGACGTTAAAATTGTTAATGTAGGAAGTGATAAAAATATGAAATTGAATTTGGCGTAGGATTGTTAGCGACTTGAAATTGATATATATGTTGAATTTAATTAGACAAATTTGTATAATATGACCCCTTTAAATGTAAAAATTAATTGACACGTAGAAAAATAGTTAATTAACCTTGAACCATTTGAATTTATGATTGTATTAATTGATGAAGTATGAAATTGAATAATTGATTTCAAGTGTAGAATTGCATAGAATAATAAGTGTAATAATCTTTAATCTACATGAAATGATAGTGTAGATTCTAGAAATAATTATATTAATTTGCATAGACAACAAATGTAAATTAATACGATTATTTCGGGATTATTTGAATTGATTATTGGATTGATATTGATTGTTTTTATTGCTTGTTTATTTACTTTGACACCATCCCAGTTATCACACTGCAAGTTCCCTTTACTATGCTTTGATTTTGAATCGACTTGGAATCGGGTTGAAATGATAAATACCCAAATGAACTTGACTTAGGATAGAAAATTAAATAAAACCTGATTGGTCAATAATTTGAAAAAATAATAATAAAGATTTTATTTGAATAAATAATAAGGTTTTAAAATGAAGTTGAAAATTGAAATTTTAATGAAGGATATGTTAATATTTAATAATCTGAATCAAAATATTAACATAGTAGTTGATGAAGGAATGTTGTTTTAAATTTGGAATTATTAATAATTAAGTTTGAAATTATTTAATAATTAAGTTGAAATTATTAATAATTAAATTTTGAAATTAGTTAATAATTAAGTTTGAAATTATTTAATAAATAAATAAAATTGAATTCTTCATTAAGTAAAATTGAACTTCTTGAATAAGTGAAATTAAGTTTCTTTATTAATTGAGTTTTGAAATTGTAACTAAGTAAATTAATAAGTGAAATTGAATTTCTCTAATAAGAAATAAAATGTGTTTTATTGAAATTAATGTAAGACTTGAAATGTAAAGAATTTGATTTGATGAATTTAATTTAATGCAATTTGTAAGTCTTGATATAATGGAGTTGAACTTAAATAATTGATTTAATAAATTGGAAGTTAAATAGAAATTGTTTTGAAGGATTATTTACTTAACGAATATTGAATGAAATCGATAAATGAACTTAAATTGATTTGAATGTAGATTAAATCATTTTAAATGATTTCGGAATGAAACTTATATATGAATTTAAATGAATATTGGAATGGTTTTAAATAAAAATTGAAATTGTATTATAAGATTTTGAAATGGTAATTTGGATGTTTTGAAACGTAAATTTTTGGGAATTGGTTTAGAAAGACAAATGAAATATTGATTTACAAAATTTAATTGAAATTGTAATTGATTTGGTTTTGAAATATATAAACGACCAATCGGTGTAGTAATTACGAAAGTTATTAAAGAGACCGGAATCGGTTAGGGACATACTCACTGTCTAAACCGAAAACCACTCTAATAACTACACCCAGAGTGTGATCCAGAATGAAGTGGTTGGAATGATGTACGTGATGACTGAAGAAAGAGAATGATAATGGATAGCCTTGACACTTGTGTCAAATTGGAAATGACTAAAACAGAAGCCGTGCCGGGCCAAATGGGGTTAGCTGCCTCGAGCGAACACACTTCTTCGAAAACTACTCATTACTTGTTATCGATTGGTGCACCCTTGATTTGGGAGTGTTGTTTCGCGATGTTGCGATCGCTGCGGCGATGCATTCTCACCAGTCCGGATCAGGCAAACGGTAGTTTCACTACCTTGGGTATTGCCTCATGTGCCTTGTCATACTTGTATCCCTTTATACGCGACCACTACGATTTGTTTTGTGTTATACCTATGGAGTACTCCCTGATATCCCACTAGTTTACGGTGGAGTTTACAGTGCTGTATAGACTATAATGCTTATATAAAATGTGTTAAGGGGGATAATGGTAACGCCTTAACACTATTTTGATACTTTATATTACTGATAGGCATTATCTCTTTACCGTACACTACTACATAGTAGATAGTTTAACGGATCCTTAAAGGATGGTTATTCCAAACATCCTTTGAGTTACTTGTATTTCAGTTGCTATTTCACTTGAGTTGGATTTATTGATATAAGAATGTTAATCCTGACTCGAGTGTTTTGTGTTTTGCTTTACGCTCGGGTCAGACTGAGGGTACCAGTATTCGAGACTCACCTTTGGAGTTGGAGCTTCACTTGGAGATCCAGCTATCTATCCAGCTTTCAGATATTCAGTTGATTCTAGTGATGTATTCTGATATTGTATTTGATTATTGTATTCGAGACATCTGTTGTACCTTATTTAACTCTGATATGTATATAGTAGCTTCATGAACTACTATCTTTTGTTTCCGCTGCATTTATTACTCTGTGTCTGTGATCTGTGATTATTTATTTACTGTATATGTTCAGTTTTGCCAATTTAAATTAACAATTCGGTATTTTGAATCATTCAAGTCCGACATGTGCGGATGCGAATGATCCAAAATAGCGGGTCGTTACACTATATGACTCCGCTACCATTGATGGAACTGGTCGAGCACCCAGTAGGTAAATTAGGTGAATTTCAAAAAAAAAGTACCATTTTGGATCTTATTAAGCCTATAAAGCCTAAATTCATTTACATTTTAAATAATTTGTTCAATTTGCTGTTGAAGATCTATTTTGAAGTTGCGCGTGAATTATTTAATGTAAACATGTGTATCATATATACACATGTGTGTGTACGTGCACATGCTACATTCATAATTTACATAGTTCAACTTGCCCATATACAAGTGTTGAGATTTACATCACAATAGACAAGTTAACCCCCTGCGTTGTCTAATATGTTTGCATACATACATACATATGCTCGTATGTAAGTATGTACATATATATGTGTATGTATGTGTGTGTGTATACATATATACACACACTTACAAACATACATACATACATATATGTATATATATATGTATAAATATATATATATATATACAAATATATATATATATATATTCAAATATATATATATATACAAATATATATATATATATATGTGCGTGTATGTCTAAACTATATATATATATCTGTATACAAATATATTCAATTTCTTATTAATGGCGACCGCATCTGGCTTTCTCGAAACCCTATTCACTGAAGAAGAAGATGACGAAGGCGGAGGAGGATGGAAGGAGGTTAATAATAGGGGAAAGGTTAAGAAATCTTTCGCAAATGTGCTCAGACTGAATCCTAACATAAGTATCCCAAAAGCTAAATCGTGGATAGAGGCCGCAGGCAGCAAAATTAAACTCAAAGGAAACGCAAATTATTTGAACCTCAATCCAATGGAGAAGATACATATCAATTGATTGATGAGGAGGACTATGCCGAATCCAAGCAGCTATGGCAACACTCTATCTATGCCTATATGGCAAGTAAACGTCCCTATTACATACATTTTAATGCTTATATTAGGAGAACTTGGAGTCCAAAAGGGTCTTGGGATGTTTTTCCTCGAGATAAAGGTTTTTACCTGATTAAATTTGAACTAGAGGAGGACTATCAACGAATTATTAAGGGAGGTACGTGGTTCATGGACAACAAACTAATTTTTATGCATAAATGGGAGGCAAATTTCAATTTTGAACGTGCAATGCTAACAACTTATCCTATTTGGATCAAATTTAACAATTTGGATCTTGCATTATGGAATATGAGATGTATTAGTAAACTAGCAAGTCTTATAGGTAAGCCTATAGACATTGATGAAAACACAAGAAAAGTTAAACGTATCAAGTATGCTAGGGTTTTGGTGGAGATCTCAGCCAAAACTGTGTTGCCAAAAATAGTCAAAGCAATAGACAAACAAGGCAATGAATACAGACAAGAGGTGGAGTATGAGTTCGTTCCACCTAGATGTGGGGAATGTATGTGTTTTGGTCATATAAACCAGCAGTGCCAACACATCATGGCAAAAGCTACAAAAGAAGCTACAACAGTTTTACCTGAGACTAGTAGTTCAGAAAATGATGAGGAGATCACATAAAATATACATAACACCTCCCTTAGTACACATCATCCACCAAAAGATCCACACAAAAATCTTAAGGAGTTGGACTGCGGATCAGAGCAAGAATTTCTTCTAGCTCCTGCTCAGTCAGAGATGACACCTTGCATAGTGGATCATTCGAAAGCTGATCCAGTGATCCCACCTGCACATTCAGAAATTGCTGATCCAGTGAATCCACCTGCACATCATGAAGGTAACCCCTAGCCCCTGTGATTCCACTTGTTCTGGATCCATCAACTATTGACCATAAGGAGAGGGAGGAGGAGATGCCAGGTTCCTTATCTGATATCCACAAGATGGGCATTGAACTGGATTCGTTTGAGAATGAGGAAGAAGAAGATGTGTCAGAGGATATCAGTAAATACACCGAATGTAATATGGAATATGACAATCAGTTCACCATTGGTGATAAGAGGAAAGCTGATAGATCAGTTATGGTAGGGTCTGCTCCAGTTACACGGAGCAAAACTACCAAAAAATCATAAATGTCTATTTTATGCTGGAATGTGAGAGGTATAAATAATGACACACGAAAATTAGACCTCCACAATATTAAGGCCAAATACAGGCCTACTATTTTATCTCTTTTTGAAAACAAGCTTAACAACAGTAATATAGAGATGTTTAAAAACCAAATGGGAAATCAATGGACATTCTCAACAACTCAAGCTAAGGGTAGAATTATTGTTGGATGGGAAAGTAATTACTGGAATGGTAACATAGTGAATATGAATGATCAGCAAATAACAATAAAGTTTCATAATATAGGTGGTCTGGAGATAGCTATCACATTTGTTTATGCTAAAAACCTTGCCTCTGAAAGAACTGATTTATGGAAACAAATAGCCGATAACTCGAAAAAAATTAACATTCCTTGGGTGTCACAGGAGACTTTAATGTTGTTTTAAGCACAAGTGAGAAAAAGGGGGTCTTACTCTGAGAATGGCACAGGTTGCAGAATTCAACAAATGCGTACTTTCTAGTGGCCTTGTAGAAGCACACCATTCTGGCCTGAAATTCACATGGAAAAGCGGTGAGGCTAAGAAAATCACATCAAGACTAGACAGAGCACTCGGCAATACTGAATTATTTAACAAAATCCCAAATTTTAGAGTAACTGTTCTACCTTGTTCTACAAGTGATCACTTTCCCCTCTTGTTACAATTCAATGAAGATGAAGAAATACATAAAGGAAAACCTTTCCGATATGCAAATCATTGGCCTTTGATTGAAGGATTCGATGAAGTAGTGAACTTTAACATAGTGAGAATTCCTCCAGGCAATCACATGTACCGACTTGTCGTGCTCATCAAAATCATGAAAAATAGACTTAAAGACTGGAACAAGTGCAGACCAAAGACCACTGACACCATCATAGAAATCCAACAACATTTAGGAAATATACAGCATAGACTGGATGAAGATCCCCTATATGAGGGCCTAAATGCTGATTTCTACGCACTTCAAAAACATCTCAAAAAAGAACTACACAAACAGGCAGTGGAGTTGAAGAAAAAATCCAAAGAGAAATGGTTACAGCAAGGAGATGAATGCAATAAATTCTTTTATACTAAAATGTCTTTAAGACAACATCATAATAATCTTAGCAATTATCTAAATGAGCAGGGCAATGCTTCTAGACATATTAAAGACATTGAAGACCAAGCAATCACATATTTCACAAACCTGTATAATGGAGAAAGTCACAATCACCTACCTCACATCAACTGCAGGAAGAAGATCTCCGCTGTTGGTGTCAACATGCTGACAACTCGGATTCTGCAAGGGGAATTGAGGAATGCCGTCTACTCGATCCACAATGACTCCTCCCCCGGCCCTGATGGAATGGGGGCAGCCTTCTTCAAAATGAATTGGATAAACCTGAAAGATTATATGTTAAAAGCTTACGATGAAGCCTTAGAAACTGGAGAATTTGTTCAAGAAATTAACCACACTTTTATTTTTCTCATCCCAAAAACTAAGAAACCAGATAGAATTGAAGATTTTAGACCAATTGCCTACTGTAATGTCACAGACAAGATCCTCAGTAAAATAATATGTATGAGACTAAATAGAGTCCTTCCCGATCTAATTTCACAATGTCAAAGTGCCTTTATTAAAGGTAGACTCATTTTTGAAAACTCATTGATGGCACATGAATTAATCAGAGACTTCAACAAACAGGGGGCCGATAAAATGTGCATCAAAGTTGATCTACAAAAAGCCTATGACAAGGTTAACAGAGGATTCATTATCCATATGCTTGACTCTATGGGGGTTCCAATGAAGCTATTAAAACTGATTAAGTATTCTCTAGACACTCCTACTTTCTCTATCATGATCAATGGAGTACCTAAAGGGTATATACAGACAAGGTGACCCTCTTTCTCCATATTTATTTGTTGTAGCTATGGAATGGTTTACTCTTCAAATGGAATTGGCATGCTATCACAAACTCATTCAACCAGTTTACAATACCCTCCAAAATGTTACACATTTAAAATATGCATATGATTTAGTAGTGGTGCTAAAAGGTAATACTCGGGCTATTGACAAAGTCAACACTATTTTTACTGATTTGGAGAAGTTAGCTAGTCTCAAATTGAATGAATTAAAAACCAAGTGCTACTTCAGTAAGTACTGTTCAAATAAACAGGCTATGCTAGAGAGACTGGGATTCTCGGAGGGCCACCTTCCAGTTAAATACTTAGGGGTTCCACTTTCAAATAACACTATTATAGATGTGGAGTGTGGTAAGCTAGTTGATGACATTAGAGACAAACTACAAGGACGGAGATCCAAATTGTTGTCATTTGCGGGCAGAGTTGAATTGGTTCATACAATTATCACATCTAAAGTCAGATTCTGGTTGCAATCCTTTCAAATATCAGACTGCTCTATTGCAAAAATTAATTCAGTATGTGCAGACTTTATCTGGAAAAGAGGAATGCACAAAGTCAAGTACTCAGATCTTTGTAAAAAGAAAGAGGAAGGAGGTGTTAGGCTGAAGAATATATATGAACTTAAGAAAGTGTATGGTCTGAAACTGGCTTGGAATGTTCTAACATCAAAAAATCTATGCGCTACTTGGATGAGGTCGAGGTATCTTAAAGATAATTTTTGGACCATACAAATAGACAATAATGCCTCTGTCATATGGAAGAATATTTTAAAAACCAGGAATGAACTTCAGTCCTATTTAGAGAGAGATTGCTAATGGCAATAATACTGATATATGGAGAGATCCCTGGTTGAATTCAAAAAACTTTATTGACAGGCTAGGCCGGGAAACGTATTCAGCACATGGGGCTCCAAATTGCAAGGTGGCTGATATCCTAGACAACAATGAATGGCATTGTGGCAAGAATTTTCTCAGTTTAAATTACAAAGAGGAAATTCAAGTTAAAAACATTAAAACAAATAGAGAGGAGGACACCTGGGCATGGAAGAGCAACTCAAATGGTCAGTTTAGTTTCAGAGAAGTGTGGAAGGATTCGAGAACCAAATTCCCTTTGGTTAACTCGTTTAAAGTGGTCTAGAGTAGATCTAACAGTCCAAAAATGGCGCATACTTTATACAAAGCCATACTCAAAAGACTACCAACTAAAGACAGGCTAAATAAATGGGGAATTTTGGATAACACAATTTGTTATCTTTGTCATTCTGCTGAAGAAACTCATGAACATCTATTTTTTGAGTGTGAATACAGCAAAAGAGTGTGGAGTATACAAAAATCAATGTGTCTACTAACTAACAATGTACGGGAACTCATGGAAGAGGTAGAATACTTGAACGGAGGGAGAAACCTCACGAAGTTGATGCAGGAGACTGGAAAAATTAGCCTCACAACCTCCTTGTGGCACATCTAGAAGGAGAGGAACAGTCGGGCTTTCAACAATAGACAACAAGATGAGTTAACCTTCATGAAACAGATCAACAGAGACATTAGCTTACTAATTGGGCGGATTTCGAAGAAATTTCTTACAACCGTAATGGTATGATAAGAACAACTACTGGGGACGTTGAAGTTGAAGGAAGTGAACGAACGAGCTCAATCAGAGAACTGGGAGCCACCATAGTTGGACCCTAAAGATGGAATGTTTTAGGTTATGCGGGTTGTTGTTTGTCTATTGTCGGCTTTGTGTCTTTTTTTTATATGTTATAGTTGATAAGCGTGATTTTGTTAGTTGCCTTGGGCCGCAAAGCCCAGATGCATATTAATATATTTAACCCATTTTCAAAAAAATAAAATATAATGAGAATACCTCCGTTTGAAACTTTTAAATTATCAACTTGACCTTATATTTTTTTCTCTTACTAAAGAGACTTTGGCATTTTAGTCATTTAAGTTTCATCGCGTTTTCATCCTAATCCGAAAGATCTCCTCATACAAGATAACTCCTTGCCTCTGGCCTAAATCTCCATTCCTCATGCCGAGTTAAATATTTCTAACAAAATCGAGGATTTTGACTTAGTCTAAATTCACACCTCAAAAATTAACGCCTTCAATCCGACGATTTCCATTATGCACTCTATCTTCCATTTTTTTCATGCATTAACATTTACCTATCTTTTCACTAAGTATAATCAGATATATGAAGAAGCTTAATAATAGGGAATGTAAGGTCAATAATGACTTAATATGTATTTTTCTTAGTTTTGATCTCAAATTTTGATGGTTATGTAAGTTAACAGTTGAGGTTATTGGGTTTTGATAGAGTGGGAGGAATAAGATACAAATAATAAAGAAAAATGAATTGGATGCGTAGAAGGATAGAACCAAAAATCCAAACAAAGGTATATTATGTTTCCCATTTGTCACTTCCATTATTCATATTATGTTCTCCTATAACCAAAATGCGTATTCTGGAAGGAAAAAAAAGCTTTCTCAAACCCATTAGAATCTGTTATGAGTGCATGGGTTATGAGTGTGCCTTCAATAATTTGATATATAACTTATAAACCAGGTCTCATGAGTTCACCATAACTAAAAGTCCATTGCATTGTGCATGTTTTCATAGCTGCGATGTTGATTAAGTGTTGTAACCTATAGTTTGGAAGTTAAGTAAATCTGTCACGACTTAAGGGTTACATTTCTTAGCAAGGTAAAGTTGATTATAGGGATTAGAATGATCCTTGATTTCCACTCCACTTATGTTTGTGATATGTAGGCTAACTAAAGTTTTAGTAGTTAAGGTTTGTTTATCGGTTACATTAATAATAATATCAGTTTGCACCATCTGTTTCAACTTTAAACTTGTATCATAATTAAAATAAAAGTGAAATTAATTCAAGATTCAACATTTAGCTAATATTATCCTGCCAGATGCAATAGCTATTTGACTTAAATATGAATAATTTATTAGTTTAACAATGTTATCATTTTTATTGTATCATACAATTTTAGATGACAAAATTAAATTAACTCAGAGGTAGCCTGACTCAAACTATATATTGAAAAAACTAACCTGAATCATGTCTTTTAATGATTGCTGTAATGATTATATCAAATCAAATTATATGCTGCATTATTTCAATTGCTATATTGGTTACCATTTATGAGTGTTCATGTACCATGCATGTCTACCACATTGGTACTATCGTTAAGTACCAAAGTCAATTGAGAAATATATTTGATTGATAAATTGTTGATAAGCTGATATTTATCACTACTTAAAAGTGTAGTAATCTTAAAATCTTATAAAAAATGTTGTGTGTAGATATTATTGTTATTATTTTCTAGATGTTAGTTAGTCATAACTAATATATCCAAAATCATTTTTAAAATTTCCACACATTTCCACTAAGCAATTCCTTGATAAAATATAACTTTTGCATGAGTTATGACACAATTAGGCAGTGGAAAAGCCTTCATATTATATCAAAACTGAGGTATATAGGCATGGATTGTCAATATCCTATTGCACAATCATAAGCTCAAATCTCCAAACAATATATACCAAAGACCTTTTTGCTTTTACTATTATTAATTTGAGCTTTAAAACTATATATTACATACCAAAATCATAGTTTTTTTGCTGAAATGAACTATCACAAGTAAATATTTTTTTAATACATATTAGGCTATTAAAGTTTCATTTTTCTAGCTTTGCGATTCCTTCCTTATAGAAATACGATTTATATGAAACATTTTCCTCAAAGAACTAATATTTATAAGAAATCTTTCTCTTTATGGCGCATAAGTTTGAATCCACACAGACCCGTAACCTTCATAAACACGGGTAGGAGTTTCTCTCTCCCCAATTATTTTTTGTTTTAATTTTTGAACTAAGTGTTCATTACTAGATTTGAAATTCTTTACCCAAGGATGGTGGGAGAGAAGGTATATACATATATATTATCTCATAGGTATCATATTTTTTTTCACTTATTCCCTTTAAACTACATTATGTAATTTCAGTGAGACAAATGTTTACACAGGTTTCCCCTCTTTACACATATCTTTAAAAAAATTTACAAGTGTTATTACATTTTTTTATTAGTGTTGTAATATGTTACACTAATGATATTCAGATAACAAAAGATGTAGAGGTTGATTATAAAAGTTGTCCCTATGAAAGCCAAATAACATATAATAGTTTGGAGAATTATTTTAAATATTGATTTTCAAATTATTGAATGAGCATGATTTTCATATGACATGATGAAATTTTTTGTAGCATGTTAGGTTTGGAATCAGTTTGTTAAGATGTTTATTAAATAACTTCACATTTGTAATGAAATTGTGTTTTATTTGTGTACAGGTAGAAGGTTTCCTTTGTTGCTGAATATTTCAAAAGAGCTTAATTTACAAGGATAACATTTCACTTGGACGGTATATAGTTTCTAGAGAAATGTTATTCTCTTGGATTGTATATAGTTATACAGAATGATTTGCGGTGTTATACTTACTATATTATCTTTATTGACATAATGAAAATATTTATTTTTTATGTTTTATTATACATTTATATCATTATACTTTGTTTTCAACAATAACCTTGAAAGATATTTTTTGTTTATTTGTATCAATGTTTGTTACAAAAGTTGTAACAGAAAGAGAATACACTCATTAACTGTTACACCGTTGAAAAGCAGGATATCAGTTTTCTATTATTTATGCAGTTTCCTTTGGCATTTTAGTGCATTTCTTTAGAGCTTATGTTTGAATCGAAGGAAGTGGTTAGAAAAACTGTAGATACCATGAAAATAAAAGCTTTTAATTTGAAATATGAAATTAACTCTGAACACTTCTTAACAATTGCAAGATCACTATTTTGCATTCTATCCAAGATTGCAATAATTTTTGCAACAAAAAGGAACAACTTATATTTTCTTTGCGCATATGCATCGCACATGCCATTCATAATGGGGGTGTGTGTATGTATGTATGTGTGTGTGTGTATATATATGTACAATATATGATATAGAATTATATTCATAATAACACAAATTTACGTATACATATACATTTATGTGTGTGTATATACATAAACACATACTTATAAGTTTATAATATTATAAAACATTAATTTTGTAATTACCAATATAAAACTTCAAATTTAAATTCAAGCTTTAATTTCAAATTTCAAATTCTAAATTAAAGGTAATTATGTAATGAATTATTGTTAATAAATATATATATATGTATACACATACTTGCATAATAGTTTTTATTATTTATAATATGTGAAAACATATATATACATATATGTTTATAATTATGTATATACATCCATTAATCTTTTTAATTAAAATTACAAAGCCACTTTGTATGTTTAAAATAAATAAATAGTATATATATATAGCTAGAATATTTTTAAATAAAATTTGGTTTTTTAGTTTTAAAAGCTCAAGGCTTTAAAATAAAGAGGTTTTTTTAATAATTTGTTATTAAATCAATTTCACGATGTATGTATATATAATTTTATATTAATTAAATATATATGTATATATATGAATATAAATATATTACATCTAACATACATGTTAAAGACAAACACCATTGTCCTAGTGGTTAAATGATTCGACTTTGGTGCGAGATGTCACAAGTTCGAAACTTGCGTAGCATTATTCGAACATTTATTGACACATGATTTGTGGTTTGTTGTCCTAGTGATATGTTGTATCTAAGTACCATTTCAAAAAAAACATACATGTTAAAACAATTTATTATATTATAAAATATATACATATAAATATAGATTTAAAATTTGATATACACATATACATATAAAATTGTAATTTCCTTTTATTCCAAAATAATAATATAAATAAATTCATGTACATGATTTAATAAATTATATATACCACTACATACTTTGTACTTGTGTAAATTGAAATTTATTTGTTTAGTGCCTTTCTTAAACATCTTCATTTTGAAAATTAAAAAAGGAAAAAAGTTTATTTTTGATTCCATTCCCAAAAACCATATGTGAATACACACGCATACAAGAGAAATTTTAATCACATATATACGTATTCATATATTAACATCACATATTAACAACACATTCATATATGGGTTCATCATAAAAGCTAATCTAATTAAACATAAAGCATATGACGATCAAGTCAATCATATAAATTTGTAAACATGAATAGTACCTTACAATTGTCCAAGAATATATATTGAATATTGAATATTAATAACTCTGCTTGAATCTCTATTTAACACTTCCAAAAGGCGCAACCCGATTGAGAAAACTACAGACAGTTGTTTTGATTTTAATATAATTTGTGTTATGTTTGTTGCTAAAATTAATGAAGAGAGGAGGGATATTTCGACTTGATATGATAGGGTAAGATAGAGGCAAAAATACTAGAATAGAATTAAAGAAAACAATGGCTAGAGTTATTTAAATACCATAGGAAAGAAAAGGTTTAAAGATGAAAACATATCTTTTCTTTCCTTTGTCGTCTCACACACTTTTGGAATCAAATTCCAAAGCCTTCCCCCAAGTATAACTGACCATGCATTAGTTCTATATTGGGCTCACTCCACTTCAATCCAGATTAGATAATTTACAATTAAATCAAATTTAAAAGTACACTGATTCACATATCGACAACTGTGTATAACACTTTTATATATGCGCTATTTTTAATTGATTAATACAAATCAAATAAAATATTATAATTAATATTTCATAAATATTAATTACATTAATTAATTATAACAATTATAATTAGTTAAAGCAGGCGGTTGATGGAGGATTTAACATTGTGGTTGTGTT
The DNA here is from genome assembly GCA_030737815.1 of Allium fistulosum. Taxonomy (NCBI): domain Eukaryota; kingdom Viridiplantae; phylum Streptophyta; class Magnoliopsida; order Asparagales; family Amaryllidaceae; genus Allium; species Allium fistulosum. The sequence goes on along the minus strand of CM060904.1, from coordinate 280,033,313 downwards.
GATTCTTTAGGTGAAAATTCGGTTAACAAATAATATTGAACAATTCGAATATCAAAGTTCACACTTAACCTTTGCTAGTGGTGTAATATTATGGCCTAATTGATCGCTTACAAAACTTTGGTAAAATCCAATTTTATAAATTTAAGCATTAACCAGTAGTGATAATTATTTATACTAATTCTCTTCGTCAAAACTATATCACATTAGGACTTGGAATTTGGTAATGATCAAAATTCCAATATTGTCCACATTCAACTTTATAGTTCAAATACAAAGTCCTTGGTTCAATAATAATTATTATTGCTAACCGTACCGCTCTGGCCAGAGACTTTTGACTTTAAGTTGACTTAAGTTGACCTCCGATACTGACCCCATATAAATGAGGAGACAAATTCTCTATTGAATAGTGTCTCACCTCTACTGCTTCCACTTGACCCAACTACATTCGTTCAATGGAGTCCATGCCACGATTCAACTATAATTAAAGTGGAGTTTTCATATTGAAGCTGGACAGTATTCTCAAGTGGAGGGAATTGTGTAACATTGTCACTTTGATATTCTCTATTTGACTTTGGTTGTGTTAACCAACAATAAACTATCGAGTGAATCATTCCATAGTTATCAAATAACTATCAGTACATAACCCCTTGGTGCTCCCAGCAGCCATGATTAATATGTAGCTTAATATTTAAGAAGCGTTACATACTCTAGAATCAACGGATGTATCAATATCCAGTCTTTATACACCTTGACTAGAAATATTTAAAACAACGTGTTTATTATATTATGATAAATTGCTCATGATTATAACACATTGTAATCACTATCACAAAAACACATCATTTATGGATTTTCTATTAAACATACTTAAACTGAAAAACCAATTATTTACAACACATTATAACTAGTATATAAGAGAAAGGAAACGCCTTTATTCCGAACGAGATTTTATTACTGATTTAATATTTTACATTAAATTATAAAATTGCCCTTAGGACATACTTTTAATTCTATTAGATACAATCTTCATAAACAATGTTAGCCAACTCAGTTGAAAGTACTCCAAGCACCAAACCTTTTCTTTTTAAAAGAGAAAGACCTTGGTAATTTGAATGACCATATTTCAAATACCATGATTAAGTTTCATCTTCTTTTGCACACTCGAACCCATATTTATCACTTTATGGCAATGAAGAAAGACTTCGTTTGATGGCATTTTAACAATTGCCATAGTTTGAATTTTTTTCTTATTAATAATTTTGCATTTGAGGTCATCAAAAACCAGCTTAGCTCTTTTCTAGCAATTCACCTACGCGCTTAAAAGATTATGTGAAATGCTAGGAACATAAAGAACATCTGGCATAGTGTTACCTCTTTTTATATTAACTGCTTTAACACCTTTTTCTTTAATTTCCTTATGTTTTCCATCACTAAGCTTCATATCTGTAGAAATATTTTCATCAAGATCTACAAACATCGCACGCTTACCAGTCTTATGACTACTGCAACCACTATCAAAGAACCATGTATTTTGTAGTTCATATTCAGTATTCATGCAAGAGAATAGTTGTTCGTCCTTTTTAACTTCAACAAAATTTGCTTTATTTTTATTCTTCATCCAATAATCCTATTAACCCAAAAAATGGATCAACAGCTTGGAGTATAATGTGAAAGCACCGGCCCTGTTAGAACAGAGAAAATACAATATAAAACAAGATAAAAGTAAATGAGAGACATGGATTTTTATAGTGGTTTAGTGGTTAACTAAGCCCACGTCCACTTTATAACTTTGTTTATTGATTTGATATTGATAGAGTATGATTACAAATTGTTTGTTAAAGAATTAGTCATAAGTACAAGTGTTAGACGGATTCAAAATCCTAGAACTGCCTAAATTAATTGCCTTGGTGACTATAGAATAGAGAGAGTTGAGGAAATGATAGAGCTTCCATGTAGTAATGGAAGAAACTGACCCCTCTCTTGGTAGCAGTCCGGTTTGTATTATAGTGGTAGCTACCATATTGGACCAGAATCCTATTACTAGAGAAGTCCAGCAAGTAACCCAAGGTAGCACAGAAAATGGTGACCACTCGAGTTAAGGTCTAAACTCAGTACCGCTTGACTCGGGGCTGGGTTTATTCCTTAGCCAGGGATTGGGTACTTCTTCTTGTTTTGTGTTATTTAGTTCGCCTAGACATTCTCCATGTAATTTGGTAGATTATTGACTAGTTTTCTTCCTTGGCTTGAACTATCCTACCACTTGGATTGTGTAACATCCCCTACTTTGAGGCCCGAAGCTAAGTTCTATAGATGCCGCAGTCATCTATAGTATTAATTTATGGTGAAAAAATACGGTAATGTTAATGGTGACAAAACCTTAGACATCCTCTTTCGAAAACCATTTACCCTATCTTTCGAAACACTTAAAAAAACCTTTCGAAACACTTAAACGTACCTTTTGAAACACTTAAAACATACCTTTCGAAACACTTAAAACATACTTCAACATGTATACTTGGGTTTAAACAAGCGCTTCAACCATGTCGGAAGGTATGGGAGCGGACCCAACCTTTAGCTTGTATAAGTTAAAAGAAAAGCAACTTCAATGGTAATAGAAGGGTATCGATTCGAAACCCAACCCTCCTTACGCATTGATTTAAAGAGTTATAAAAGCAGCTTCTTACTAAGGCGAAGGGTATAAATGCGGCAGCTAGGGTATCGAAGGAGTTTAAAAGCGGCAACCCTTTCGAAAGCATACTTTTAGAGCAAGGACGAGTCAATGGGTTCGAAAGCAAATAAAAGCGGCTTCAACCCTTTCGTAAGCATGCCTTCGACACCATCCTTTCCTTCCGCCTTTCTCCAATACACTACGTACCAAATGCTTGATACCATGTGTATAGGTTTCGAATGGGTGCGAAAGGTTTACTGAGTATGGTGATGGAAGAAAGCAAATGGAAGTGGCGAAGTTGTAATTCGACATAAACTAATTTTATGCTTTTTAAAGTTATTCCTTTTCACCTAACTTTCATAATTTGCCAAAATATGATTGGTTGCCAATACTTTTCCGAAATTCTTTTCCAAAAAGTTGTCAAACTCAACATTGAACAATTAAAAACATTTTAGCACTAAGCCCTTCTCCTTAATAAAACGTTCAAAACATTTAAGCCCTCTAACTAAAATAATTTATTAGCCATAGTAAAACACTTAGGAAAAATCCCAAAAATCACAATAATTGACATTAAATATGTTTTCTAATATATATAAATTTCAGACCCGAAGACATTATTTAATCACCTTGAATAATTTAAACCCAAAATTAACTATTTTCTTCCATAGAAAATTCATAATAAATCCATATTCACTTGAAAAATTATAAAACTTGAAACCCAGTTCTAAAATAATATTTTGCACCATATATCAAAAATGCAACTCATTTGGATGTCATATGATAAGTTTTCTAATCTAACCATATCATAATTTTTTTATTAAATCTCCATAAATCATCAACTTAAAGCATATAATCATTTAATCACCATAACATGGCATATACTTGCAAAATAAAACAGGTTTACCGTTAAATTGAAATCATTCATCAAAAATAGAGATGTAAACTAATTATTCACCTTGGCTTTGTGTTAAGAAAGTTGAGATTTGCCTTTAGATTGATTTGCTTAAGCTTTCTACTTGAATCCTAGCTTTTCTTCTCCTTGAATCCTCTTAATGGTGGCCAACTCAGTTCTTTAAGGTTTTAGTTTGGTTTGTGAAAGTTAAAATAAATGAGAAATGAAGAATATAAGGGTTTAGGAGTATAGGAACAAAGACTATTCCCATTTTACCCATACCATATTCCTCATACTTACTTATTTTTAATTCTCTTTTACTAATACATTCATTAAGGAATGGCTCCTTCTTAATTAAAAAATCTCAATTCCTTAACTATCTACATTATTTCATTTAATCTATCCAATTAAATGTTCTAAATAATGTTAGTCAAAATTTAGATCATGTTAACGCTAAAATTGAACGCTAACACCCCAGTGTAAGTAGTAATAAAGTGAAAGCACCACCCGTTGGTACGGGAACTAAAACAAGCAGATAATTGCCGTAAAAGTAAAGAGACATCAGTTTTTATAGTGGTTCGGCTCAAAGTCAAGCCTACATCCACTTTATCTTCTTTATCACAAGTTCGATTACAAGTTTTACAAGAATTCCTCCGATTGTTCAACAATCGATACAAGTAATTAGCACTACAATGCAAAAGAGATTCTGGAGTCGAACTTGAATGTACCTGATCTTCTCTTTAGGTAGTTTGAAGTGTTTTTGGTAGTATAGGTGTTGTAGAGGTCGTGAATGCAGCAGAGTTTCGACGCTTCAAAGTCTGGAAAAAGTCCGGGAAAAAGGTCCCCTTTAGGTGTGGAGCGGGTGGCTATTTATATGGAAAATCTGGAGGTAGGTCGTAAGTCGTAGGTCGTAGGTCGTAGGTCGTAGGTCGTTAGCGACCTAAGGTGTTGCGACTTAAGGTGTTGCGACTTAAGGTGATTCTGAAGTAGCATAAGTCGTTAGCGACTTAATGGTGCTGCCCTGGATGAGATATAGGTCGTGAGCGACTTAGTAGATGAGGCAGTGCACATGCGGCTTCGTTCTGAAACTTGCTAGGTCTTTAAGTCTTAAGTCGTTAGGAAGTTAGGTCGTTTAGAGTTAGGTCGTTAAGTCGCTTAGCTCGTTGAAAGTTGTCGGAAAGTTAAGTCGCTAACCCATAGCAACGTTAGCTCGTTGAATGCCATAGGTCGTAGGTCGCTGGGGCTGCAGATGGCTAAGTCCCTCGGACTATTCAGGGTAATTAACTCGTTATTTTATTGAGTGCTGTAAGTCGTGGCTTCTTCAATAACAGTTGCGCTGCTAATCACAAAGGTGGGATAACACTTGCCCCCCAAAACATGCCTTGCGATAGGATGGTGTGTTTTGTAATGCTATAAGCCGGATGTTCATATCTTGTTGATGACCTGTAAAGAAAAATTGATAGTTTTATCTGACCACGAATGACGACCGTTCGGGATCGTATGTCATTCGAGGCAATATGTGACCGTTCGCGGTCAGATGCCGTTCGCGGCGAATGGTGACCATTCGTGGTCGGGTGCCGTTCGAGGCGAATTGTGACCGTTCGCGGTCGGGTGCCGTTCGAGGCGAATTGTGATCGTTCGCGGTCGGGTACCATTCGAGGCGAATTATGACCGTTCGCGGTCGGGTGCCGTTCGAGGCGAATTGTGACCGTTCGCGGTCGGGTGCCGTTCGAGGCGAATTATGACCGTTCGCGGTCGGGTGCCGTTCGAGGCGAATTTATGTGTGCCCGGGGGGGGGGGCTTAGTATCATCAATACCAGGTTTCACGTTCGGGTGAATTCCCGGATTGTTTGTTGCAATGGTTTATCACCATCTCAGAGCATGCCTAAGGACCATTCGCGATCCCGTACATGTGTAAGTGGCTTAGCCGTTACGGAATCACAAGTAGCATTTTTTTATTGAAAATAAGTTTTTAGCAGAAATGTCAAACAGAATCAAGTCTAAGCATTAAAAATGGAAAACAAAAGCAAAACAGAGACGTCAAAGTGCAAACACCTACACCGTTGCGATTAGTAGTCATATCAGAGCATGCTTGAGGATCGTTCGCGGTCATGTACATGTGTAAAAAGACTCAATCGCATTGGTGTGGAGTTTGCTACTTATTCGTCATTACACCAATCAATTGATGACAAGTTGACGTCTCGATCCTGAGCCGTCTCCAGCAGGTGCAGGAGGTGGCCATTCCCGTTCCACCGTCGTTGCTCCTCTTTTCACGTATTGCGATATCAGACCATTACGGATGTGCCCTTCAACTTCATCCTTCAAGTGCCTGCAATCATTTGTGCTATGACCATTCAACTCGTGGAATAAGCAGTACTTGTCTGACTTTCTTTCATTGCTGGTCGGATCTCTCCTCATTGGTTTGCGATAAGAAACTTGCTCCTTAGTATCTTGGTAAATTCATTCCAAACTCTCATTCAATTCCGAATAAGTGGTGAAACACGGCTCCCTTCGAGCCCGCTTCGACCTATCATCATTATCTTCCGCTTTCCGCTTTCCTTTATCTTTGTCAAAATCCTTTTCAAGAGGTTTTCCGCCTTTGAGTGCATAAACTTCTATCCCTTCTCCTTCTTCTCTTTCAACATTTGCGTCTTCTAATCATAAGAATCCTTCAGCCTCATGATAAAACTCCCCTAGATCCATAGGGGGATCTCTTGTCAGTGAATTTTTGAATTCTGTGCCATCAGCTATGCCCGATACAGCTTCCATTAAAACCATGGATGGATCTGGTCGATCCACTGATGCTGCGGCTGCGTTAAACCGCGTCAAAAAGCTTCTCAAAGACTCTCCAGTTCTTTGCTTCAGTGCCACTAAACTCATCACATTCTTGGGCCTCGAAATGTGGACCCTGAATTGTCTCATAAACCTTTCAGTCAAGTCATTCCATGTTCCAATAGATTCACTCTCCAGTTGTCTAAACCATAAGGCTGCAATATCTGCCTGGTATAATGGAAAGCACCAGGCCATGACTTCCTCTGATGCCCCCAGCACTTCCATATGCCTCATATACTTTGTCAGATGAACTGTAGGATCTGTCCTCCCATTATACATATCAAATGACGGTAACTTAAAATCCGGTGGGTTCCTAGCTTCCCTGATCGCTGTGGTAAATGGACTCCTATTCACATCCTCCAGGTCTTTGTTTACCAATCCGCCTCTCACAGCCCGCCTGACCATCTCTGCTAACTTGTCATTATCTTTGAGCTGTAGTTCTCGTTCGTTGCCATCGACCTGCCCCCCCGAGCTCACGAGGGAATTTCGGAATCTGTTCTTCTGGCTGGGTTTCTGTTCCTCTGCTAGCTCTTAGTGGCCTAGTGTCGGTTGGTATCCTGCCTAAGGTTGGATCAACATGCTCTTGGGGGATGTCCCCTAGCCCAGGGGCTGCTCCTGATGGTCCCGCTCTATCTGGTTTATGATTTTGGGCTCCAAGTTGCCCGATCTGTTGAAATAGATTCTGGATCATTTCTTCTTGTCTTCTCATCATTGTCTCTATCTCATCCCTGGTGATGAAGACTGAAGTTCGGTTCGCTCCTGAGGAAGCCTCCTGACTCCCCTCGTGTTGACTAATTTTCGGTCTTTGTCGTCTATTTGATTGCCTTGTCATAGTTTTTCAGATCTAAACTCTTAAACCTTCAAACTCAACTTCCAAGTAGTAGAATCCCTGAGTTCAGTTTCTCAGTGAAAGCACCAAAAATGTTAACGCTAAAATTGAACGCTAACACCCCGGTGTAAGTAGTAATAAAGTGAAAGCACCACCCGTTGGTATGGGAACTAAAACAAGGAGATAATTGCCGTAAAAGTAAAGTGACAGCAGTTTTTATAGTGGTTCGCCTCAAAGTCAAGCCTACATCCACTTTATCTTCTTTATCACAAGTTCGATTATAAGTTTTACAAGAATTCCTCCGATTGTTCAACAATCGATACAAGTAATTAGCACTACAATGCAAAAGAGATTCTGGAGTCCAACTTGAATGTAGCTGATCTTCTCTTTAGGTAGTTTGAAGTGTTTTTGGTAGTAGAGGTGTTGTAGAGGTCGTGAATGCAGCAGAGTTTCGACGCTTCAAAGTTTGGAAAAAGTCCGGGAAAAAGGTCCCCTTTAGGTGTGGAGCAGGTGGCTATTTATAGGGAAAATCTAGAGGTAGGTCGTAAGTCGTAGGTCGTAGGTCTTAGGTTGTTAGCGACCTAAGGTGTTGCGACTTAAGGTGATTCTGAAGTAGCATAAGTCGTTAGCGACTTAATGGTGCTGCCCTGGATGAGATATAGGTCGTGAGCGACTTAGTAGATGAGGCAGTGCACATGCGGCTTCGTTCTGAAACTTGCTAGGTCTTTAAGTCTTAAGTCGTTAGGAAGTTAGGTCATTTAGAGTTAGGTCATTAAGTCGCTTAGCTCGTTGAAAGTTGTCGGAAAGTTAAGTCGCTAACCCATAGCAACGTTAGCTCGTTGAATGCCATAGGTCGTAGGTCGCTGGGGCTGCAGATGGCTAAGTCGCTCGGACTATTCAGGGTAATTAACTCGTTGTTTTATTGAGTGCTGTAAGTCGTGGCTTCTTCAATAACAGTTGCACTGCTAGTCACAAAGGTGGGATAACATATCATTACAGAATCCCCTCCTTAAAGAATTTCATCCTCGAATTATGATAAGGTACCCACAATAATCAATCATAATGGTAAAACATATCATCAGACTAAAAAGGAGTGTGGATTAAGGATCTTAAGGCTAATTTAACACTAGAGGGGGGGGGTGAATAGTGTTTAATGGATTCTAAGACTTATATGGACTAAGTTAAAATTATGACACAAACAAATGTAGAACTTAATCATAGAATAATCACAGAATCAAACACAGATGCATAAAGTAAATAAAAAGTAGTAAAAGGAATGAACACACCGGATTTTATACTGGTTCGGAGTTACCCTACGTCCAACCCTGTACCAAGGCAGAACACCTCATACAGATTTTTATTATACCAAAGTCGAGATTACAATCCTCAATTTCTAAAGGCCTTGAGGTACCCTCATGTCTCACGAGTCCAGGGAAAACACTCTTGATTTATGGGCCACAAGTTTACCCAATTGATTTCCAGGCACAACCATACCTTATAGAGAGACTCGATAAACTTTTGATTACAAATTGATCCTATAACATTGAATAGCACTTTAATCTTCGAGAGAGGGTAGAGAACCAAACAAGAATGAGATTCTAATTTGATTCACTTGAGAATTCGGCAGAATTTCGGCACGATCTTAAAAATATGAAAATTTTAGAATATGGATTTGTGGAGAAGGAGTGAAGAAAATAAGAAAAATAGTTAGTTAAAAAATTCGTTTGTGAAGTCTATTTATAGACCAGTAACGGTCATAACCATTCGTGAAGAGATTTAAACGAATAGACACTTCTTTTGAAAATTGAAACTTTTGAACTTTAACGGCCACCATGTCGACATGGGGTATCCCATAATGTCGACATCCCTTAGGTAAAAAAATGTAAAATTTATTTTAAAAAAGATATTGAAAGGAAAACAAGATGAAATGATTCTAGAGTAAAATAAACTAATTTTCCTATGTTTTAAAATAAACAAGATTAGAAATATATTTTTTTAGAATGTATATATAATTTTGATTTTAAATCTCAAGTATATATATATTATAAAAGATCATAAGATAGTTTTAAAAACAAACGAAGTTTAAAACAAGAGTTTATTTACAACAAAAATAAAGAATATTTTAAGGTAAAAACATCTTTTTGAAAATAATTTGAAAAAATAATTTTTAAAGCTAAAACATTTTGAAAAGAAAATTTGAAAATCATTTTGATAAACCATTTTGAAGTAGTTTTGCAAGCTTCTTCCTGCAGAATATCTCATCACATCAGGACTCGAGAACTTGTACAAAACCAGGATGTTTGTGGGTTTGTAAGCCACTTGTCGTAGGTTTGTAAGCTACTTGTCGTGGGTTCGTAAGCCACTAAGAAGATAGAAATGGGTTTCATCCCAAATGAAATTTGGAATGAAGATTTCCGTGCTATTATAAAGTTTTAACAATAAACTAGACACTTTTGAAATCTTGATCTTGATACTCATGAGTCTTCAAACTTGATTTCTTCATTCTTGATCTTTATACTGTACAGTCTTCAATAATCAGTACCTGCCTTATATATCCTGCATAATAACATTCGTATATATCTAGACAATGGTGTTAGTATATAAGTTATAATAAAATAAGTTACAAAGGTTGTTGTCATCAAAACCACTATCCCCAGTTCCTAACAATCTCCCCCTTTTTGATGATGACAACCTTATAAAATATACTTACCACTTCGATCATACCATAACTCCCCCTTACACCAACAACTCCCCCTTACTCCAAGCCTACTATTTTATATAACTTCTCCCCCTTTGTCATCAACAAAAAAATAACCTATAAACCTTGAACTTAATAGAAAATGAGATAAACAAACATATGACATAAGAATAATAACTATGTTTGAGTGAAATATAGCATCCTAAGTTAAATGGAATTCAAGATTTTATACACCAAAGATTGTTTTTAGAAGAACATTAATTAAGATAACACTTTATATACAAATTAACAAACCAATATATAATCAAGAAAGAGAAAAAAAACACTTAACGAGGACCCTTAACTATTGGTGATTTATGGACCGAACAATTTGGATAGTGGGGACAAAAGTTTCCACGTTGTTTGACCAAGTTCCCATTAGCGTCAAAAAGGACCTCTCCAACGCAAATCACGCCATCGTCTTCGTCCATATGAACATCCGGATTCGGCAAAGGATGTTCTTCTTCTTGATCCTCTTGTGGTTCTTCTAAAGGCTCCTCTTCTTTAGAATCAATGGCTTGTGATTATTCTTTGATGACAATGGGATTGGCATGGTTATCCATAAGGATTTTTTGTAAATTCCTAAGAATTCTGCCTTGCCTATCTTGTTCTCTAGCCATTCGCAGTTGACTCACTTGAATTTCCATCATCATTTAAAGAAAATCTTTTGTTTGTACCAAAAATGGGCACAACACTCTTCGGAAGTTTTTGAAGAGATAAAAGTGAAGAATGAAGATTAAAAATGAAGATTATCTAACAAAAACTCCAAAATGACAGAAAGTAAATTGCAAAGACAAGCGATTTAGAGTGGTTCGGCGTTTTGCCTACGTCCACTATGAAGTTTGATGATTTTATTGCTCGATACTTGAAGATTACAATTTCTTATAACGTTGTACAACTGAATTTATATGCTAAGTCTCAATCTAAAGTAGCAGTGGTGTTCTGGAGTAAATCTAGCAGAATCTGGGCACTCTTTAGTACTTAGAATTGTCCGACCCCTTTTCTGAATGACCAGGGGCTCTATTTATAGGTGTAGGAGGCTGATATTTCACCTAAAATTCGGGGAGACCGCTTCTGGCACGTGAGGGGGCCCACATGGCCGAAATCTGGAGATCCGGGCCCACTTTGGGATCGATTCGACCCTTGGTTCGAATCGATCAAGAAAGAGTCCAATCGAGCTGAAATTTGGTGTGTACATTCTTCATCATGTGCTTAAGCTTCTGTGAAAATTTCATAGCATTTGAACTTGTAGATCTCGAGTTATGATCGATTCAAGATGATGTTCTTCGTCCTATGGATTCGTTCGAATCGATTTGCTTCGAATCCAAAGGGTCGACTCCATGCTCCTGCACGTGAAAACGATGACGTGGTGCGTGTTCCTCGGGTCGATCCCCCTTTTTTCTCCGAGTTTACTGGGTCGAATCTGTGGTTTTAGCCGCGTTTACCTGGTGGACTCGAGATGTTGGATTCGAAGGTCCGCTTCCTTCGAATCGATGGAACCAGTACCTGTTCGAATCGATCTAGACGTGCTACTGTGGATTGATTCAGAGTTGTCTCATCATGGGGATTCGAAGCAAGGCGTACTGATGGATTCGAAGGACCTTCCCTCTAATGGATTCGAAGTAGGGAATTGTTCAATGGATTCGAACCACGGCTTGCTTGATGGATTCGAAGCAGGGTTATGCTTCGTGGATTCGAAGCTCCTCCTCTCGATGGATTCGAACCTAAGGCTACTTCAGATGGATTCGAAGCAGGGTTATGCTTCGTGGATTCGAAGCTCCTCCTCTCGATGGATAAGGCTACTTCAGATGGATTCGAACCATGCTATCTTCTGATGGATACGAACCAAGGAAATAGCGATCGATTCGGAGTAAACATATGTTGATGGATTCGAATCATAGGCTCGGCCTATGGATTCGAACTTAGGCCATTTACTCCATTTTTCATCAAAGATAACTTGGTCATACGAACTCGGATTGACTTGAAATTCGGAAAGTTGGTTTGCATGGCTTTACTTGTCATGTCTTATCAATTGTAGCCAGATCCGGACTCGGACAAAATTCATCGATATCCATAGCGATCATTGCGCGTAGCTGGTTTTCGAGACAATCTATCACCGGTTTCTAGTTAAGTCCTTGGTGTCATGGCCTTGCCAAAAGGCGGGATAACATTTGCCCCCCTAAAGTACGTCTTGTGTAAACATGACGTGCTTTGAAAAGCTGCAGTCTCTCATTGGACAGCTATGACATGCTTTACCGAAAGTTGAATTCTGTATCGCTGTAATTGACCGCTGAATGACCGTGATTGGCCGTTTGTCTGACTTTAGTTGACGTTGCGTGATCGCAAGTCGTTGCCAGTTCGGTTTGTTATCGAATTCTGCATCGATCCTCTCCTGAATCGATTTGAGATTCGAGTTTAAACAGTGTATTGATGATTGTCTATGACTACTCCTTGGTATCGATCCTTTCCTGAATCGTCATAAAGAGTTGACAATCAATTTTTCATATTGAAACGATTCGTCCATTTGATCGGTGGTATTCGATGGATTCGAAGCTATGTTTCTTCGAATCGATGGCTTTCGAATCTAGGGTTTGAGGGACCTCGTGCTTCGAATCGGTAAGATTCCCAATCCAGCCTTTGTTCGATTATTCCTTCGAATCGATGACGCTCCATATCGATACTGCATGGATGGATTCTACGTGGTTGTTCGAGTTGATGGTTTCCTATGGGTTCAAAATTAGTTGCTTGACTCGACAGTCTTCGAATCGACATAATTTTTCCAACCCAGTTCTCGTTCAATTGCCTCGTATCGATGATGTTCCGCATCGACGTAGGCTTGATGGATTCGAAAGTACGAGGGGTTCGAAGTCTTGTTACAATGGATTCGAACATGTCTTATCACCAAGGCATGCGGGAGTCTGAGTCGATTCTAGTGTCTGGTCTCATGGATTCGTACTCGCTGCAACGAATCGATTCGATCTCCTCACCTGTTGAAGCCGGTCAGGTATACCGGGAGGCGAATCGTCATATTTCCCCTATATATACCGGGGTCCTATTCATTTCTCACTTTTTACTTTTTACCATTGCTTCAGCTGTTTCTTCGAATCGATCTCCCAGAGCTAAAACTGACGTGTTACCACGAATCGATCGAACTCGTCCACGCTTCCACTCGTAATCAAATCAGGTAACTAAAAAGATTGATTCGAGATGAAAATGTTAGAACCATCTTCGCCTTAAAAAATTCTAAGGAGTGATGAGATCTGAATGAAATGGGTCGACTCGATGGGACTGAGGAACGAGACTATTCGAGTCGTATCGATTCGGAGTGTTGTCTCTCACCGCTTGTGCATCGATCCATGAACAAGCGATTCGAATTGATTTCTGGTGCATAGCTTCGAATCGATTCTTGCAAAGGGAAAAGAAAGGGGCCGTGTGTCGATCGATTCGAAGTAATTATACCTCGATCGATTCGAAGCATCGGAGGTCGATCGATACGAAGTCACTCAGCACCCATGGATTCGAGGCGCTCCTTCATCCCGAAGTATATCGAGTCAAACCAGGTCGATTCGAAGCACATTGATTCGATTCGATGGATTCGAACTCCTTCAGTTTAGAGAACCCAACTTTTATGACTTGTTCCAACTTCTGAACTACAACTAATCTCAAGTTGAACTTTGACGATCTTAATGAACTTTAGCACCTTTGACTCCGACGAGCTTCGGCCTTGCATAATTGAACTTGAATGTAGGATTATACTTGAATTTCCTTTGAAGCTCGTTGATGGAACTATGACTTAACCAATAATACAACTGATTTATACTTGAAGTGGTCAGTAGCGCCTGGATGGTGTGAAGTGACGGTCAGCGATGACGGTCATTTTCATTCTCAAATCCCCAAGTTTTGTCGTACGGACATCTTGTTTCAATCTGTAAAATCTGCTTAAGTAACACACATCATTCGCACTGCACCACACATCCATACACACTACACTGGGGAATGCACGGGCTGTTTATGAACTTAATGTTGCTTTCGGATGAGTTAGTTAGTTATGGAATCTTCGGGCTCCCAACAATAAGAGGTACAGAGCTTGACTCCTCCAGTGCTGGAGATTCCCGATATTCCTGCCGACGTAATCGACCCGGCTCCAGACGAATTGCCGGAGGCCATATTTATCGAGGACCCCGTTGACTCTGTCCAATCTAACATCTCCGAATCCTTATTGGGCCGAATTTGCTTGAAACATAACATATCTCTGGACGAGGTGTTATTACCCAGTGCCGATGATAGGCCGCACAATCCGCCCGAAGGATATACAGCTTTCTATCGCCATGCTTGCGCGGCCGGAATTCTCCCTCCTTTCAATCAATATATCAGAGGGATGCTATCATATTTAGGAATCGCTCCTTCGCAACTTCATCCCAACGGGCACGCGTTGCTGAACAGTGCCTTTGTCATATTTATGGACTATCTCTTTCGCCCGCCAAGGCCAACCGAGATTAGACATATATTTAATTTCAAGAGTAGGGGTGATAGCCCATCTTTTACATTTCTGGAGGCAGTTAGAAATTGCCAAGTTATTGTTGGAGCCTGGACCCGACTGAGTTATTTCAAGAACGAATGGTTCTATGTTCGGTGCCCTCCGGGTTTCGCTAGGCGATGGTTGTCTAGACGTAAGCGCCTTAACCTATTTTCTTGACCAATAGCTTTTTGGCGTTAGTATTGACATCTCACTTCTTTTACAGCCATTATCTCCAGACCCGATGGTGGGTACTTTAGGGGCATTGTCCGAAGCCTTCAAGAAGTTCCAAGCGAGTTGAGACATATCGACTCAGTGCTGAATGACTATAACTTAAGAACTCTTGGTTTGATCGAAATCGATCAAAGTATAGTTATCGAAGGGTTGGCAAAGCCCGCCTCCAAGAAGGAAAACAAGAAGAAAACCAAGAAGAAAACGGCGAAGAAACTGCTCGGAATCACCATAACCGAAGCGAGTGATGAAGAAAGAACCCATACAGATTCGGAGCCGATGGCTGATCTCTCGGGAAACTTTGAAGAGTCGGGAGAAAGACAGAAAGGCAAGGCTGCCGTTTCCAAAACTTAAGTCCAAGGGGTGGAAATCTGTAGATGTGTCTCCTCCCACTTCCGGAGTCATGATTTCTGAAGCCGCCCCTTCTCATTCGAGAGATTCTTTCAAAGGGCTTGACGATATTCCCATCCCAGATTATATATCGATTTCTCATAATACTGGGTTGGAGGAATTTCAAGATGTCCTAAACATGAACGAGCCCTTTCCTTTAAGTGCGGTCAACACTTCCGGTCGGTTTGGGGGTTTACACATTTACACATACTTCCACAGCACTTCATGACTTTTGCATATTAAACATTGCTTTATCGGATCCTAATCCATAATTCTCTTTTATCGCAGGTGAAATGTCAGGCAGAGGCTCCACACTGGATAGGCTTCGTAACGTGCGCCGTTCATCTTCTTATTATGAGTCCCGTTGGAGGGAATCAGACAGAGACCGTGGGCACGGCTACACTAGCCAGGAACGCTATGATAGAGATAGAGATTATTCGCGTGGCCGCTCTGGCCATGATTATTCTGACAGAGATCGGGGATACCAGCACCGATCCCGATCTCGCTCTCCTCCACCTCCTTGGGCCCCAGTTGATCTTCCCGGGCCTTCTCAGCAGCAGCAGCCGCCTTCTAAATCTTCTCGGCCTGATACTCAGCGGCCAAGAGTGGAACCGACAATAGCCGCTATAATAGAACAAGCTCTGGCTGAGTTAACAAGTGAGGGAGCCATCAAACTTGCGCAAATGAAAAGGGATTTCCCTGAAATTTGCATGGATGGCTATGTCTTCCCTCCTAACCTTAAAAGAATTCCCTCGGATGCTGAGACCACTGCTCATAGTTATATCCGTGACTTCTATGCCCAGTATAAGGAATGGTACAAAGCGGCAGCGAAAGCATCGAAGGTAGCTTTTGACCGGGCGAGGATCATTGAGGAACGTGATGCTGACATTGTTAAATAGAAACGCATTATTCAGGTTCTTCAATCCGAAATGGAGACGTCCCGGAAGTCAGAGCTTGAAGCACTTCAGAAACATGAGGATGCCTTGGCCAAAATGGCGAGGATGCAACAAGAACATTATAACACGGTAGAAGAGATGGGCCACCGCAACACCACCATTGCAGCTAAGCGAGACTTAGCCGTTAAAGAGCTGAACGAGCTCAAGGAAAAATTTGCTGAAGTGGTGTAGGAGAAGGACGATGCAAACGCCACTGCACAAGAGGCTTGCGACCAAGCAGTATCTCTCAGGGCCGAACTTGATGCGGTGACAGCCAAGACTAAGTCTACGGAAGCAGAAATTCAGGAAAAGATTCTGGTGGAGCGATCCAGGATGGACGCTGAGTTTGATGATCTCCTGGTCACGTATAACGCTAATGTGCTGGAGCACAGAAATTTAGCGTGGCTGGGAGTTGATTCCATGATTCTATATAATGCTTGGACCAGGCTGGTGGAGGAGAAAAGAGCAGCGCATCCAGATAAAGCACTTGATGACTTTGAGCTGGAGATGCGTTTGCTCACCGAGGAGGAGAGGAAAGTCCTTCATGAGGCGGTGATTTCTATAGCGAAAGAAAAGCTTGGAGTTCAATTTCTAGAGACAGGCGAAGGCTCGAGGATCGCGCATCACGAGGCAAATGTTGAAGCTGTAATTCCAACACTGTCTGAAACCACTGGTGCGGTAGATCCCCAGTCCGTTCCTGCATATAACCCTGACCAGCCGCTGCTATCTTCTACCGATGTTCCTGCTCATGCTTCTGTCCATGCTCTGGACCAGGCTAAGGAAGGTATTTGAACGCTTCCCGCATTTTAGTGTGAAGAACCTTAAGCAACACACTTGGCTAACAATATTTGCTTTGTCACATTTCAGTGACTGAAGCCGTTGTTTCTGCGCCTCTTGCACTGTCAGTTCCATATCAAACGCAAGGGGCTGTTGTTACTGAAGCCATCATGACTTCTACCTTGGTTGGCGAAGAGGGAGATGCAAACATGTTTTCTTTCAGCGCTCAAATGATCGAGGAGCTTCTTAATGAACCCATCGATCCCTCCATCAACCCGTCCGATGCTATGAGTGGGGCTGCTCCGGCCGTTAGTTCATCTATGCCAGCTACTGGCGCATCCGATGCGGCCCAAGCATCCCGTGAGGACGAAGTTTTTGCTGAGATCGACGCCGAGATGGCAGCAGGGACTGTTGGTATGAATCCGCCTGGGCTTGCCCTATTAATGGTGATCTCACCGGGCGGTACTGTAGTTATCGAAGCTGCTCCTGCCCCACTTCCCGTTACTGCTGCCATGCCTTCAACTCGACCTCCCAGAAGAATTTCCGTCGCCTCAAGCTCTGAGGAAGACGTTGATATTATGTCACTGCCGGAGGACAAGCCTGAAAAGAGTAAGCGGTTGAGGAGAAAATCAGGCAGCGGATCTGGCGGAGCTACCCCGAAGAAGAAAATAAGGAAGAAGAAAGATTGAACTCTTTCTTTAATTTTCCGTTGCATGGGGTAGTATTTTGTTGATTTTTCTATAGCCGTGTATAGACGTGGATTCGGCTCCCACTAGTAGAAATTTTTTGAACCACTTTGTAATCAGATTCTTTTTGTTGATAGTGGAAATGAAAATTTATTCCCTTTTGTCTTCAACTTGTTATGTGTTATGGTTCTGCCCCCAGTATCAGGGACAAGCGTGGAGTTGGTGTATGTTTATACTCTGTCTCGCGCTCAGGGAGTACGGAGTTAAGTAAATGTTTATACTCCGCCTCGCGCTCTTGGAGTACGGAGTTAGCAAAATGTTTATACTCCGCCTCGCGCTTTGGGAGCACGGAGTTAAGTAAATGTTTATACTCCGCCTCGCACTCTGGGAGTACGGAGTTAGGAAAATGTTTATACTCCGCCTCGCGCTTTGGGAGCACAGAGTTAGGTAAATGTTCATACTCTGCCTCGCACTCTGGGAGTACGGAGTTAGGAAAATGTTTATACTCCACCTCGCGCTCTGGGAGCACGGAGTTAAGTAAATGTTTATACTCCGCCTCGCGCTCTGGGAGTACGGAGTTATGTGAAGGGTTGTCGTTTATCAACCCGTTTCTGGCCTGATGTGATGGCTTGCCCCCGAGCTCGGGTTTCATTTAGCGAGTGGTTGATTGCTTCATAGCCACTCCCTACTTGAATAAATTCCATTGTGTGATGGAATTTAGCTCTTCGTGCATCGTGATGTCGTACATTGTTTTTAATGAATCACAGCTCTGGCTCGAAGAGATGGCATTTTATTGCTGAAATAAGAAAATATGGCAAAGTCAGTTGCCTTATTACAAATTCTAATTTCGAAATGCAAAAGTAAATTGCTAAATAATAAAATAAATAAAGCCTGTTATATGTAGTAGCGACGGAGACTCTCGCTGTTCCAGGCCCTTGGCAAAACTAGACCGTCCACGGTTGATAGTTTGAATGTGCCATCTCCAAGTCTTTGTGTAATCACGTACGGTCCTTCCTAATTTGGTTTCATGTGTGAAGGAACCGGATAGATTCTCTTGAGGACAAGATCGCCGAGTTCAAATGTTCGGGGTCGAACTTTGGTATTATACAACCGGGCGACTCGACTTCGGTATGCGGCCGCTCTCAAATCAGCTTCTTCCTGTTTCTCATCCAACAGATCCAAAGATTCGGCGAGTAATATTGCATTTGTTTTCGGATCATAGTAAGTTACACGGTGGGAAAATACTTCTGTCTCGACTAGAATGACGGCTTCCGAGCCATAAGATAAGGAAAACGGGGTGTGTCCGGTTGCGGTCTTGTGAGTTGTTCGATAAGCCCATAACGCCATAGGAAGTTCATCAACCCATTTGCCCCCAGCCTTTTCCAGTCGCTTCTTTAAGATGGATTTTATAACTTTGTTAACAGCTTCGACCTGACCGTTTGCTTGTGGATGTGCGACTGTTGAGAACTTTTTATGAATATGAAACCGTTGACAGAAATTCTTGAATTCTGAATTCTCGAATTGGGTTCCATTATCGGTGATGATGGTATGCGGGAGTCCAAATCGACAGATGATATTGCGAACCACAAATTTTATTACTTTCTTCATCGTAATCGTTGCGAGAGCTTCGGCTTCGGCCCATTTTGTAAAGTAGTCAACGGCGACGATGGCGTACTTCGCACCACCTTTTGCCAGAGGTAATGCACCGATGATATCGATACCCCACATAGCGAACGGCCAGGGACTGACCATTTGAGTTATTTCGGTAGGTGGGGCTCTCGGAATTCGGGCGTGTTTCTGGCATCTATCGCACTTTCTGGCATAGTTGGCTGCATCTCGGTTCACTGTCGGCCAGTAATATCCATATCGAAGTATTTTCTTAGCAAGCGCTTGTCCACCGGTGTGATCGCCACATTCTCCTTCGTGTACGTCACGTAACACTCGTTTGACTTCATCGTGAGCGATACACCGGAGGAGAGGAACAGAATAACCTTTTCTATACATGATCCCGTCCTGAATGACGAACCGTGACGCTTTTCGTAGAATTTGCCTTTTCTCATTTCGGTGCTCAGGCAATATCCCATTCTCAATGTAATTTCGATACGAAGTCATCCATGATTCTCTACTGGGAGAGGTCTCAAACACATCATTCGTTTTTATTTGATCGATGCTTGGGGAGGACAAAGCTTCGACGGGGACAAGTCCCATTTGCTGTGCTTCACCCGTTCTGGCTAACTTTGCCAATGAATCAGCATTTTGATTGTGATCTCATGGTATATAGTAAATGGCCAAATAATCAAATTGATTTAGTATTTCCTGAACTTGAGCCAAGTAAGCAGCCAATCTTCGGTCTCTTGCTTGATATTCTCCCCGTACCTGGCACACAACCAACTGTGAATCACAATAAATTTCTATAGCGATAATTCTCAAATCTCTGGCAAGTTTCAATCCAGTCAGTAGGGCTTCGTATTTAGCTTCATTGTTGGTTGCGTGAAAATCAAACTTCAAAGCATAGCATATGGATCGGCCTTCGGGGGTTTCTAGTACAACACCAGCACCCTAACACCGATCGTTTGATGCACCATCTGTATAAAGTTTCCAGACATATTCGGGAGATTCACTGGTTTCGGGTAAGTCGTCCGGAACAGTAAATTCGGCTATGAAGTCAGCTAGGACTTGCCCTTGAATGGCCTTCCGCGGAGCATAAGTAATGTCAAGTTGGCTTAGTTCGATATTCCACTTGAGTAACCTACCAGACGTCTCAGGCCGCGTTAGGACCTGTCGTAACGGCTGATCGGTATACACAGTAAGCGGATGAGCTTGGAAATAAGGGCGAAGCTTTCTTGAGGCAATGACTAGGCAATAAGCCAGTTTCTCCAACCTTGGGTAATTTCTCTCAGCTCCGGTTAATCGTTTACTAACATAATAGACCAGTTTCTGCACTCGATCTTCTTCTCGGACCAGAGCAGCACTGATCGCATGCTCTGACACTGCCAGATAAAGGTATAATTGTTCGTGATCAACCGGTTTTGAGAAGATCGGTGGTGTAGAGAGATGTTGAACCAGCGATCGGAATGCGCCTTCACACTCCATGGTCCATTCAAAGTTTCGTTTTCCCTTTCGGATTAGATCAAAGAAAGGAATGCATTTATCAGTGGATTTTGAAATGAACCTGCTTAATGCCGCTACTTTCCCATTGAGACTCTGGACTTGCTTTATGGTTCTTGGAGTTTGCAAATTCCTTATTGCCCAGATCTTTTCGGGATTCGCCTCTATCCCACGAGCGTTGACGATGAAACCGAGGAACTTTCTGGACGCAACGCCGAAGTGGCACTTCAATGGGTTGAGCTTCATTCCGTATTCTCGTAGGATGCGGAACATTGAATCTAAATCTCTAACGTGATCTGTGGAGAATCGGGACTTCACTAACATATCATCCACATAAACTTCCATGGTCTTCCCGATCTGGTCGGCGAACATCCGATTGACCAAACGTTGGTATGTCGCTCCGGCATTCTTTAAACCAAAAGGAATGACTCTGTAGTAGTAGAGTCCCAGATCGGTTACGAAACTGGTATGTTCCTGATCGGGTAAATGCATAGGTATTTGATTATAACCGGAATAAGCATCCATAAAAGATAACAATTCATGGCCAGCCGTTGAGTCTACGAGCTGGTCAATTCGAGGAAGTGGAAAACTATCTTTTGGACAGGCTTTGTTTAAGTCGGAGTAGTCGACACAAGTTCTCCATTTCCCATTCGGTTTTCGAACCAACACTGGATTTGACACCCACTCCGGGTATAGAGAATCTCGGATGAACCCATTTGATTGCAACTTGTCAATCTCTTCTTTAAGGGCGGCAGATCTATCTGGATCCATACCATGCCTTTTTTGCTTGATCGGAACATGTCGCGGATCAATATTCAAGGAGTGACTTGCGATGTTTGGTGAGATTCCGCACATATCAGAGTGCGTCCAAGCGAAAACATCGAGATTCACTTGGAGAAATTCAACCAATTCCTGTTGTATCTGTTTTACCAATTGAGACCCAACTTTTAGTACTTTTGAATCGTCATCCTCACTGACCGGGACGTCCACAGTCAGTTCGGCTGGAGAAGCTTGATTTTCTTTAGATTCGTCTTTTTCCTCGTTGTCTCTAGGGTCGAGATCTTTAAGGAATTGGTAGTGGTGCCCGGGCCGGGCCCAGGCGCTAGTTGTCAATTATCAGTAAAACGGACGCAGAGAGATTCCTCTACGCCCTTTCCTTTCTCCTTTCTCTGCGCCTCACGCAATTCAGCAACATAACAGGCTCTTCCTGCTGCCTGATCTCCTTGAATGACTCGAATCCCGTTATCAGTTGGGAACTTCAAAGTCAAACACCATGGGGCGATGGCTACCCTGAATTCAGCGAGGGCCGATCGGCCCAAGAATGCGTTATACGGTGAAGCGATGTCTAGAACAACAAATTGCAGCAGTCGGACTCTTCTGCGTTCTCCAATCCCCAGTTCCATTGGTAGTTCCACTATTCCAGTGGGTATTGTAGCACTCCCATTGAAGCCGTGAACTCGAGATTGGTAGGGTTTCAAGTCTTTTGCTTCCATCTTCATTAAATCATAAGCTCGTTTGAATAGAATGTTTACAGAACTCCCACTGTCAACTAGGATCCTCTTCATCCAAGCAGGACCAACCTGGGTAGATATGACTAGTGGGTCGATTGTTGGGGCTTCGATTTTGTCAGCATCTCTGCTTCTAAATATGATGTCATCAGACATTGTCTTTTGTTGTTTAGCCGGAGTTCCATCCTCACAATTACTGCAGCATTCGAAGCTCGCATGCCTGATAGAGCTAGCATACGACTCCATTTCCCTCCAGCTTCTGTTTGCCGGATGGGGACCACCACTTATGGTATTTATAACCAACCTTCCGCCTGTACGAGCGGGTTCCTCTTGTCTTTCTTGATCCTGTGTACGGTTTGGATTTGACGGGCCTGCACCACCAGACTGTGGTGCCCGCACGAATTGATCTAACTTCTCTCCCTGATCAGCTTTTCTATGAGGTCCTGCAAATGTCGACAGTCATTAGTATTGTGGCCATAACTCTCGTGAAATCTACAAAACTGCCCTATTTGAATCTGCCTCTCTGATGACCGCTTCGGAGCGGGTTTCTTATACTGTTCAGTGTTGCAAGTTTGTAGGTACATATTTTCCAGTGATGTATTTAGTTGTGTATAATTTTCGAACATCGGAGCCCTATGTCGTGGGCCTGGATTTGGATCTCTTTTCTTATTCTGACCATTGTTACCTCTCGGCTGAGTTTGTTTATTCTGTATGTTTAACTGAACTTTTTCGGAGTTGTCGCTAGACTGTTTAACTACTACATTACTTTGTATTCCTTCACTTCCGGGCTTCGCATCGTCCTGCTTCCTAGACTGTTTCGCGTCCTCTTGGCATAAGAATTGAGCGGCTTTGGAGTAGAAACGGTCCAACGATGCGGGT
The DNA here is from genome assembly GCA_030737815.1 of Allium fistulosum. Classification (NCBI taxonomy): domain Eukaryota; kingdom Viridiplantae; phylum Streptophyta; class Magnoliopsida; order Asparagales; family Amaryllidaceae; genus Allium; species Allium fistulosum. The sequence continues at coordinate 280,010,325 of CM060904.1, read as the reverse complement.
GGTTTTCCAGCTAACCAGTTTCCAAACTCAGAATCGGGATCGATTCCTTTTGTCAACGCCATTAAAATTGATTTATCGTTGGGATTACTAATCTCCACACATGCCGCATGGAATCTCTCCAAGTAACGCCTTAGTGTTTCCCCATGAGCTTGGGTAACATTGGACAGGGTGTTAACATCTTTGGGTCTAGCGACATGCATGCGAAATTGTTCAACAAATTTCTTAGCCAATTGATCAAATGAAGAGATAGATCTTGGAGGTAATCTTGTAAACCACATTGTTGCAATTCCTCCAAGTGAGATGGGGAAACTTCGACATTTCACTGCGTCGTCGGCCCTTGCGGCGCTCATTGACCATTCATATTTCAAAATGTGTTGATTGGGATCAGAATTTCCTTCGTACATAGGGAGAGTTGGCATTCTGAATCGCCGAGGAGGTTCAGCGTACAGTATCTTGTCCGTGAAAGGAGTATGACTTCGAGAAATCCCCCAATCGTCGTTGGTAAGACCTTGGCTTTCGCGAATCATCTGACGTATCATAGTCAAAATGTCGGGCATTGCTACATTTTGAGCCTGCTGAGCTAAGGTGTGGTCGGGTTCCACAGCGCGAGTTCGGACCGGGCGCTGTCGACGGTCCAAATTTCGCCTCCTTGGCTCAGCGTCTTCTGGGATGTATGGTTCAGGAGTACGCCCACGTTGCTGATTATTTGGCTCTGAAAGATTTCGGGTATCAACACTTGTTTCTATTGTGGCAGCTGCGGCATGATTGTCCGTGGTATGCTGTGTAGTAGGGCCTCCTTGTGTTGAGGGCCCGGCCTGAAAGCTGGTCGACGGTCCTACCCTCAACTGTCCAACAGTCAAGGTGGGTTGATATCCGGTCGTTTGTGCATGACTCCCGTCTAATCGAGGACGGGTAGATCTGTGATAATGGTCCGATAAGGCGGAACTTTCAGTAGATGATCGGGAGATATCATCCCGTTTGGACCTTCTGCGGCCTTGGCGGTTCAGTTGGTTTGTTAATTCAATATTAGCACGCAACTGTTCGGCCAATTGTTGCCGACTTTGAGTCAATTCTTGAAGCAACACATGGAACTCCTGTCTGGTGACTAGCCAGATGGATCTGAATGAGCAGTGTTGGTTTGGTTGGATGGCTGCTGTTGAGCAGGATTCTGTCCATCCCTTCCTTCTTGTCCAGCAGCTGTAGAAGTGGTTCTTGTGCTAACCATTTTGAATGATGAATCCTTTTCCTAGACTTTATGCAAATCTGAATAGAATGGAAGGATTATGAATTAGAGATCTAGATCTTCCTCTTGGATTTATGCAATCCGGTATCGATGGTAGATCCAAGGAGCAGGAGAAAAAGCGGGTTTTTTCTCAGTGAAAGCACCAAAGTGTTTGTACCAAAAATTGGCACAACACTCTTCGGAAGTTTTTGAAGAGATAAAAGTGAAGAATGAAGATTAAAAATGAAGATTATCTAACAAAAACTCCAAAATGATAGAAAGTAAATTGCAAAGACAAGCGATTTAGAGTGGTTCAGCGTTTTTCCTACGTCTACTATGAAGTTTGATGATTTTATTGCTCGATACTTGAAGATTACAATTTCTTATAACGTTGTACAACTGAATTTATATGCTAAGTCTCAATCTAAAGCAACGGTGGTGTTCTGGAGTAAATCTAGTAGAATCTGGGTGCTCTTTAGTACTTAGAATTGTCCGACCCCTTTTTTGAATGACCAGGGGCTCTATTTATAGGTGTAGGAGGCTGATATTTCGCCTAAAATTCGGGGAGACCGCTTCTGGCACGTGAGGGGGCCCACATGGCCGAAATCTGGAGATCCGGGCCCACTTTGGAATCGATTCGACCCTTGGTTCGAATCGATCAAGAAAGAGTCCAATCGAGCTGAAATTTGGTGTGTACATTCTTCATCATGTGCTTAAAGCTTCTGTGAAAATTTCATAGCATTTGGACTTGTAGTTCTCGAGTTATGATCGATTCAAGATGATGTTCTTCGTCCTATGGATTCGTTCGAATCGATTTGCTTCGAATCCATAGGGTCGACTCCATGCTCCTGCACGTGAAAACGATGACGTGGTGCGTGTTCCTCGGGTCGATCCCCCTTTTTTCTCCGAGTTTACTGGGTCGAATCCGTGGTTTTAGCCGCGTTTACCTGGTGGACTCGAGATGTTGGATTCGAAGGTCCGCTTCCTTCGAATCGATGGAACCAGTACCTGTTCGAATCGATCTAGACGTGCTACTGTGGATTGATTCGGAGTTGTCTCATCATGGGGATTTGAAGCAAGGCGTACTGATGGATTCGAAGGACCTTCCCTCTGATGGATTCGAAGTAGGGAATGGTTCAATGGATTCGAACCACGGCTTGCTTGATGGATTCGAAGCAGGGTTATGCTTCGTGGATTCGAAGCTCCTCCTTTCGATGGATTCGAACCTAAGGCTACTTCAGATGGATTCGAAGCAGGGTTATGCTTCGTGGATTCGAAGCTCCTCCTCTCAATGGATTCGAACCTAAGGCTACTTCAGATGGATTCGAACCATGCTATCTTCTGATGGATACGAACCAAGGAAATAGCAATCGATTCGGAGTAAACATATGTTGATGGATTCGAATCATAGGCTCAGCCTATGGATTCGAACTTAGGCCATTTACTCCATTTTTCATCAACGATAACTTAGTCATACGAACTCGGATTGACTTGAAATCCGGAAAGTTGGTTTGCATGGCTTTACTTGTCATGTCTTATCAATTGTAGCCAGATCCGGACTCGGACAAAATTCATCAATATCCATAGCGATCCTTGCGCGTAGCTGGTCTTCGAGACAATCGGTCACCGGTTTCTAGTTAAGTCCTTGGTGTCACGGCCTTGCCAAAAGGCGGGATAAAATTTGCCCTCCAAAGTTCGTCTTGTGTAAACATGACGTGCTTTGAAAAGCTGTAGTCTCTCATTGGACAGCTATGACATGCTTTATCGAAAGTTGAATTCTGTATCGCTGTTATTGACCGTTGAATGACCGTGATTGGCCGTTTGTCTGACTTTAGTTGACGTTGCTTGATCGCAAGTCGTTGCCAGTTCGGTTTGTTATCGAATTCTGCATCGATCCTCTCCTGAATCGATTTGAAATTCGAGTTTAAACAGTGTATTGATGATTGTCTATGACTACTCCTTGGTATCGATCCTCTCCTGAATTGTCATAAAGAGTTGACAATCAATTTTTCATATTGAAACGATTTGTCCATTTGATCGGTGGTATTCGATAGATTCGAAGCTATGTTTCTTTGAATCGATGGCTTTCGAATCTAGGGTTTGAGGGACCTCGTGCTTCGAACCGGTAAGATTCCCAATCAAGCCTTTGTTCGATTATTCCTTCGAATCGATGACGCTCCGTATCGATACTGCATGGATGGATTCGACGTGGTTGTTCGAGTTGATGGTTTCCTATGGGTTCAAAATTAGTTGCTTGACTCGACAGTCTTCGAATCGACATAATTTTTCCAACCCAGTTCTCGTTCAATTGCCTCGTATCGATGATGTTCCGCATCGACGTAGGCTTGATGGATTCGAAAGTACGAGGGGTTCGAAGTCTTGTTACAATGGATTCGAACATGTCTTATCACCAAGGCATGCGGGAGTCTGAGTCGATTCTAGTGTCTAGTCTCATGGATTCGTACTCGCTGCAACGAATCGATTCGATCTCCTCACCTGTTGAAGCCGGTCAGGTATACCGGGAGGCGAATCGTCATATTTCCCCTATATATACCGGGGTCCTATTCATTTCTCACTTTTTACTTTTTACCATTGCTTCAGCTGTTTCTTCGAATCGATCTCCCAGAGCTAAAACTGACGTGTTACCACGAATCGATCGAACTCGTCCACGCTTCCACTCGTAATCAAATCAGGTAACTAAAAAGATTGATTCGAGATGAAAATGTTAGAACCATCTTCGCCTTAAAAAATTCTGAGGAGTGATGAGATCTGAATGAAATGGGTCGACTCGATGGGACTGAGGAATGAGACTATTCGAGTCGTATCGATTCGGAGTGTTGTCTCTCACCGCTTGTGCATCGATCCATGAACAAGCGATTCGAATTGATTTCTGGTGCACAGCTTCGAATCGATTCTTGCAAAGGGAAAAGAAAGGGGCCGTGTGTCGATCGATTCGAAGTAATTATACCTCGATCGATTCGAAGCATCGGAGGTCGATCGATACGAAGTCACTCAGCACCCATGGATTCAAGGCGCTCCTTCATCCCGAAGTATATCGATTCGAACCAGGTCGATTCGAAGCACATTGATTCGATTCGATGGATTCGAACTCCTTCAATTTAGAGAACCCAACTATTATGACTTGTTCCAACTTCTGAACTACAACTAATCTCAAGTTGAACTTTGACGATCTTAATGAACTTTAGCACCTTTGACTCCGACGAGCTTCGGCCTTGCATAATTGAACTTGAATGTAGGATTATACTTGAATTTCCTTTGAAGCTCGTTGATGGAACTATGACTTAACCAATAATACAACTGATTTATACTTGAAGTGGTCAGTAGCGCCTGGATGGTGTGGAAGTGACGGTCAGCGATGACGGTCATTTTCATTCTCAAATCCCCAAGTTTTGTCGTACGGACATCTTGTTTCAATCTGTAAAATCTGCTTAAGTAACGCACATCATTCGCACTGCACCACACATCCATACACACTACACTGGGGAATGCACGGGCTGTTTATGAACTTAACGTTGCTTTCTGATGAGTTAGTTAGTTATGGAATCTTCGGGCTCCCAACAACAAGAGGTACAGAGCTTGACTCCTCCGGTGCTGGAGATTCCCGATGTTCCTGCCGACGTAATCGACCCGGCTCCAGACGAATTGCCAGAGGCCATATTTATCGAGGACCCCGTTGACTCTGTCCAATCTAACATCTCTGAATCCTTATTGGGCCGAATTTGCTTGAAACATAACATATCTCTGAACGACGTGTTATTACCCAGTGCCGATGACAGGCCGCACAATCCGCCCGAAGGATATACAGCTTTCTATCGCCATGCTAGCGCGGCCGGAACTCTCCCTCCTTTCAATCAATATATCAGAGGGATGTTATCATATTTAGGAATCGCTCCTTCGCAACTTCATCCCAACGGGCACGCGTTGCTGAACAATGCCTTTGTCATATTTATGGACTGTCTCTTTCGCCCGCCAAGGCCAACCGAGATTAGACATATATTTAATTTCAAGAGTAGGGGTGATAGCCCATCTTTTACATTTCTGGAGGCAGTTAGAAATTGCCAAGTTGTTGTTGGAGCCTGGACATGACTGAGTTATTTCAAGAACGAATGGTTCTATGTTCGGTGCCCTCCGTGTTTCGCTAGGCGATGGTTGTCTAGACGTAAGCGCCTTAACCTGTTTTCTTGACCAATAGCTTTTTGGCGTTAGTATTGACATCTCACTTCTTTTACAGCCATTATCTCCAGACCCGATAGTGGGTACTTTAGGGGCATTGTCCGAAGCCTTCAAGAAGTTCCAAGCGAGTTGAGACATATCGACTCAGTGCTGAATGACTATAACTTAAGAACTCTTGGTTTGATCGAAATCGATCAGTATAGTTATCGAAGGGTTGGCAAAGACCGCCTCCAAGAAGGAAAACAAGAAGAAAACCAAGAAGAAAACGGCGAAGAAACCGCTCGGAATCACCATAACCGAAGCGAGTGATGAAGAAAGAACCCATACAGATTCGGAGCCGATGGCTGATCTCTCGGGAAACTTTGAAGAGTCGGGAGAAAGACGGAAAGGCAAGGCTGCCGTTTCCAAAAAAACTTAAGTCCAAGGGGTGGAAATCTATAGATTTGTCTCCTCCCACTTCCGGAGTCATGATTTCTGAGGCCGCCCCTTCTCATTCGAGAGATTCTTTCAAAGGGCTTGACGATATTCCCATCCCAGATTATATATCGATTTCTCATAATCCTGGGTTGGAGGAATTTCAAGATGTCCTAAACATGAACGAGCCCTTTCCTTTAAGTGCGGTCAACACTTCCGGTCAGTTTGGGGGTTTACACATTTACACACACTTCCACAGCACTTCATGACTTTTGCATAGTAAACATTGCTTTATCGGATCCTAATCCGTAATTCTCTTTTATCGCAGGTGAAATGTCAGGCAGAGGCTCCACACTGGATAGGCTTCGTAACGTGCGCCGTTCATCTTCTTATTATGAGTCCCGTTGGAGGGAATCAGACAGAGACTGTGGGCACGGCTACACTAGCCAGGAACGCTATGATAGAGATAGAGATTATTCGCGTGGCCGCTCTGGCCATGATTATTCTGACAAAGATCGGGGATACCAGCACCGATCCCGATCTCACTCTCCTCTGCCTCCTAGGGCCCCAGTTGATCTTCCCGGGCCTTCTCAGCAGTAGCAGCCGCCTTCTCAATCTTCTCGGCCTGATACTCAGCGGCCAAGAGTGGAACCGACAATAGCCGCTATAATAGAACAAGCTCCGGCTGAATTGACAAGTGAGGGAGCCATCAAACTTGCGCAAATGAAAAGAGATTTCCCTGAAATTTGCATGGATGGCTATGTCTTCCCTCCTAACCTTAAAAGAATTCCCTCGGATGCTGAGACCACTGCTCATAGTTATATCCGCGACTTCTATGCCCAGTATAAGGAATGGTACAAAGCGGCAGCGAAAGCATCGAAGGTAGCTTTTGACCGGGCGAGGATCATTGAGGAACGTGATGCTGACATTGTTAAACAGAAACGCATTATTCAGGTTTTTCAATCCGAAATGGAGACGTCCCGGAAGTCAGAGCTTAAAGCACTTCAGAAACATGAGGATGCCGTGGCCAAAATGGCGAGGATGCAACAAGAACATTGCGCCACGGTAGAAGAGATGGGCCACCGCAACACCACCATTGCAGCTGAGCGAGACTTAGCCGTTAAAGAGCTGAACGAGCTCAATGCCAAATTTGCTGAAGTGGTGAAGGAGAAGGACAATGCAAACGCCACGGCACAAGAGGCTTGCGACCAAGCAGTATCTCTCAGGGCCGAACTTGCTGCGGCGGCGGCCAAGACTAAGTCTGCGGAAGCAGAAATTCAGGAAAAGATTCTGGTGGAGCGATCCAGGATGGACGCTGAGTTTGATGATCTCCTGGTCACGTATAACGCTAATGTGCTGGAGCACAGAAATTTAGCGTGGCTGGGAGATGATTCCATGATTCTATATAATGCTTGGACCAGGCTGGTGGAGGAGAAAAGAGCAGCGCTTCCATATGAAGCACTTGATGACTTTGAGCTGGAGATGCGTTTGCTCACCAAGGAGGAGAGGAAAGTCCTTCATGAGGCGGTGATTTCTATGGCGAAAGAAAAGCTTGGTGTTCAATTTCTAGAGACAGGCGAAGGCTCGGGGATCACGCATCACGAGGCAAATGTTGAAGCTGTAATTCCAACACTGCCTGAAACCACTGGTGCGGTAGACCCCCAGTCCATTCCTGTATATAACCCTGACCAGCCGCTGCTATCTTCCACCGATGTTCCTGCTCATGCTTCTGTCCATGCTCCGGACCAGGCTAAGGAAGGTATTTGAACGCTTCCCGCATTTTAGTGTGAAGAACCTTAAGCAACACACTTGGCTAACAATATTTGCTTTGTCGCATTTCAGTGACTGAAGCCGTTGTTTCTGCGCCTCTTGCACTGTCAGTTCCATATCAAACGCAAGGGGCTGTTGTTACTGAAGCCATCACAACTTCTACCTTGGTTGGCGAAGAGGTAGATGCAAACATGTTTTCTTTCAGCGCTCAAATGATCGAGGAGCTTCTTAATGAACCCATCGATCCCTCCGTCAACCCGTCCGATGCTATGAGTGGGGCTGCTCCGGCCGTTAGTTCATCTATGCCAGCTACTGGCACATGCGATGCGGCCCAAGCATCCCGTGAGGACGAAGTTTTTGCTGAGATCGACGCCGAGATGACAGCAGGGACTGCTGGTATGAATCCGCCTGGGCCTGCCCCATTAATGGTGATCTCACCGGGCGGTACTGTAGTTATCGAAGCTGCTCCTGCCCCACTTCCCGTTACTGCTCCTATGCCTTCAACTCGACCTCCCAGAAGAATTTCCGTCGCCTCAAGCTCTGAGGAAGACGTTGATATTATGTCGCTGCCGGAGGACAAGCCTGAAAAGAGTAAGCGGTTGAGGGGAAAATCAGGCAGCGGATCTGGCGGAGCTACCCCGAAGAAGAAAATAAGGAAGAAGAAAGATTGAACTCTTTCTTTAATTTTCCGTTGCATGGGGTAGTATTTTGTTGATTTTTCTATAGCCGTGTATAGACGTGGATTCGGGTCCCACTAGTAGAACTTTTTTGAACCACTTTGTAATCAGATTCTTTTTGTTGATAGTGGAAATGAAAATTTATTCCCTTTTGTCTTCAACTTGTTATGTGTTATGGTTCTGCCCCCAGTATCAGGGACAAGCGTGGAGTTGGTGTATGTTTATACTCCGTCTCGTGCTCTGGGAGTACGGAGTTAAGTAAATGTTTATACTCCGCCTCGCGCTCTGGGAGTACGGAGTTAGGAAAATGTTTATACTCCGCCTCGCGCTTTGGGAGCACGGAGTTACGTAAATGTTTATACTCCGCCTCGCACTCTGGGAGTACGGAGTTAGGAAAATGTTTATACTCCGCCTCGCGCTTTGGGAGCACGGAGTTAGGTAAATGTTCATACTCCGCCTCGCACTCTGGGAGTACGGAGTTAGGAAAATGTTTATACTCCGCCTCACGCTCTGGGAGCACGGAGTTAAGTAAATGTTTATACTCCGCCTCGCGCTCTGGGAGTACGGAGTTACGTGAAGGGTTGTCGTGTATCAACCCGTTTCTGGCCTGATGTGATGGCTTGCCCCCGAGCTCGGGTTTCATTTAGCGAGTGGTTGATTGCTTCATAGCCACTTCCTACTTGAATAAATTCCATTGTGTGATGGAATTTAGCTCTTCGTGCATCGTGATGTCGTACATTGTTTTTAATGAATCACAGCTCTGGCTCGAAAAGATGGCATTTTATTGCTGAAATAAGAAAATATGGCAAGTCAGTTGCCTTATTACAAATTCTAATTTCAAAATGCAAAAGTAAATTGCTAAATAATAAAATAAATAAAGCCTGTTATATGTAGTAGCGACGGATACTCTCGCTGTTCCAGGCCCTTGGCAAAACTAGACCGTCCATGGTTGATAGTTTGAATGTGCCATCTCCAAGTCTTTGTGTAATCACGTACGGTCCTTCCTAATTTGGTTTCATGTGTGAAGGAATCGGATAGATTCTCTTGAGGACAAGATCGCCGAGTTCAAAGGTTCGGGGTCGAACTTTGGTATTATACAACCGGGCGACTCGACTTCGGTATGCGGCCGCTCTCAAATCAGCTTCTTCCCGTTTCTCATCCAATAGATCCAAAGATTCGGCGAGTAATATTGCATTTGTTTTTGGATCATAGTAAGTTACACGGTGGGAAAATACTTCTGTCTCGACTAGAATGACGGCTTCCGAGCCATATGATATGGAAAATGGGGTGTGTCCGGTTGCGGTCTTGTGAGTTGTTCGATAAGCCCATAACGCCATAGGAAGTTCATCAACCCATTTGCCCCCAGCCTTTTCCAGTCGCTTCTATAAGATGGATTTTATAACTTTGTTAACAGCTTCGACCTGACCGTTTGCTTATGGATGTGCGACTGCTGAGAACTTTTTATGAATATGAAACCGTTGACAGAAATTCTTGAATTCTGAACTCTCGAATTGGGTTCCATTATCGGTGATGATGGTATGCGGGAGTCCAAATCGACAGATGATATTGCGAACCACAAAGTTTATTACTTTCTTCGTCGTAATCGTTGCGAGAGCTTCGGCTTCGGCCCATTTTGTAAAGTAATCAACGGCGAAGATGGCGTACTTCGCACCACCTTTTGCCAGAGGTAATGCACCAATGATATCGATACGCCACATAGCGAACGGCCAGGGACTGACCATTTGAGTTATTTCGGTAGGTGGGGCTCTCGGAATTCGGGCGTGTTTCTGGCATCTATCACACTTTCTGGCATAGTTGGCTGCATCTCGGTTCACTGTCGGCCAGTAATATCCATATAGAAGTATTTTCTTAGCAAGCGCTTGTCCACGGGTGTGATCGCCACATTCTCCTTCATGTACGTCACGTAACACTCGTTTGACTTCGTCGTGAGCGATACACCGGAGGAGAGGAACAGAATAACCTTTTCTATACATGATCCCGTCCTAAATGACGAACCGTGACGCTTTTCATAGAATTTGCCTTTTCTCATTTCGATGCTCAGGCAATATTCCATTCTCAATGTAATTTCGATACGGAGTCATCCATGATTCTCTACTGGGAGAGGTCTCAAACACATAATTCATTTTTATTTGATCGATGCTTGGGGAGGACAAAGCTTCGACGGTGACAAGTCCCATTTGCTGTGCTTCACCCGTGCTGGCTAACTTTGCCAATGAATCGGCATTTTGATTGTGATCTCGTGGTATATAGTAAATGGCATAATAATCAAATTGATTTAGTATTTCCTGAACTTGAGCCAAGTAAGCAGCCAATCTTCGGTCTCTTGCTTGATATTCTCCCCGTACCTGGCACACAACCAACTGTGAATCACAATAAATTTCTATAGCGATAATTCTCAAATCTTTGGCAAGTTTCAATCCAGTCAGTAGGGCTTCGTATTCAGTTTCATTGTTGGTTGTGTGAAAATCAAACTTCAAAGCATAGCATATGGATCGGCCTTCGGGGGTTTCTAGTACAACACCAGCACCCGAACACTGATCGTTTGATGCACCATATGTATAAAGTTTACAGACATATTCGGGAGATTCACTGGTTTCGGGTAAGTCGTCCGGAACAGTAAATTCGGCTATGAAGTCAGCTAGGACTTGCCCTTGAATGGCCTTCCGCGGAGCATAAGTAATGTCAAGTTGGCTTAGTTCGATATTCCACTTGAGTAACCTACCAGACGTCTCAGGCCGCGTTAGGACCTGTCGTAACGGCTGATCGGTATACACAGTAAGCGGATGAGCTTGGAAATAAGGGCGAAGCTTTCTTGAGGCAATGACTAGGCAATAAGCCAGTTTCTCCAACCTTGGGTAATTTCTCTCAGCTCCGGTTAATCGTTTACTAACATAATAGACCTGTTTCTGCACTCGATCTTCTTCTCGGACCAGAGCAGCACTGATCGCATGCTCTGACACTGCTAGATAAAGGTATAATTGTTCGTGATCAACCAGTTTTGATAAGATCGGTGGTGTAGAGAGATGTTGAACCAGCGATCGGAATGCGCCTTCACACTCCATGGTCCATTCAAAGTTTCGTTTTCCCTTTCGGATTAGATCAAAGAAAGGAATGCATTTATCAGTGGATTTTGAAATGAACCTGCTTAATGCCGCTACTTTCCCATTGAGACTCTGGACTTGCTTTATGGTTCTTGGAGTTTGCAAATTCCTTATTGCCCAGATCTTTTCAGGATTCGCCTCTATCCCACGAGCGTTGACGATGAAACCGAGGAACTTTCCGGACGCAACGCCGAAGTGGCACTTCAATGGGTTGAGCTTCATTCCGTATTCTCGTAGGATGCGGAACATTGAATCTAAATCTCTAACGTGATCTGTGGAGAATCGGGACTTCACTAACATATCATCCACATAAACTTCCATGGTCTTCCCGATTTGGTCGGCGAACATCCGATTGACCAAACGTTGGTATGTCGCTCCGGCATTCTTTAAACCAAAAGGCATGACTCTATAGCAGTAGAGTCCCAGATCGGTTACGAAACTGGTATGTTCCTGATCGGGTAAATGCATAGGTATTTGATTATAACCGTAATAAGCATCCATAAAAGATAACAATTCATGGCCAGCCGTTGAGTCTACGAGCTGGTCAATTCGAGGAAGTGGAAAACTATCTTTTGGACAGGCTTTGTTTAAGTCGGAGTAGTCGACACAAGTTCTCCATTTTCCATTCGGTTTTCGAACCAACACTGGATTTGACACCCACTCCGGGTATAGAGCATCTCGGATGAACCCATTTGATTGCAACTTGTCAATCTCTTCTTTAAGGGCGACAGATCTCTCTGGATCCATACCACGCCTTTTTTGCTTGACCGGAACATGTCGAGGATCAATATTCAAGGAGTGACTTGCGATGTTTGGTGAGATTCCGCACATATCAGAGTGCGTCCAAGCGAAAACATCGAGATTCGCTTGGAGAAATTCAACCAATTCCTGTTGTATCTGTTTTCCCAGTTGAGACCCAACTTTTAGTACTTTTGAATCGTCATCCTCACTGACCAGGACGTCCACAGTCAGTTCGACTGGGGAAGCTTGATTTTCTTTAGATTCGTCTTTTTCCTCGTTGTCTCTAGGGTCGAGATCTTTAAGGAATTGGTAGTGGTGCCCGGGCCGGGGCCCAGGCGCTAGTTGTCAATTATCAGTAAAACGGACGCAGAGAGATTCCTCTACGCCCTTTCCTTTCTCCTTTCTCTGCGCCTCACGCAATTCAGCAACATAACAGGCTCTTCCTGCTGCCTGATCTCCTTGAATGACTCCAATCCCGTTATCAGTTGGGAACTTCAAAGTCAAACACCATGGGGCGATGGCTGCCCTGAATTTAGCGAGGGCCGGTCGACCCAAGAATGCGTTATACGGTGAAGCGATGTATAGAACAACAAATTGCAGCAGTCGGACTCTTCTGCGTTCTCCAATCCCCAGTTCCATTGGTAGTTCCACTATTCCAGTGGGTATTGTAGCACTCCCATTGAAGCCGTGAACTCGAGATTGGTAGGGTTTCAAGTCTTTTGCTTCCATCTTCATTAAATCATAAGCTCGTTTGAATAGAATGTTTACAGAACTCCCACTGTCAACCAGGATCCTCTTCATCCAAGCAGGACCAACCTGGGCAGATATGACCAGTGGGTCGATTGTTGGGGCTTCGATTTTGTCAGCATCTCTGGTTCTAAATATGATGTCATCAGACATTGTCTTTTGTTGTTTAGCCGGAGTTCCATCCTCACAAATACTGCAGCATTCGAAGCTCGCATCCTTGATAGAGCTAGCATACGACTCCATTTCCCTCCAGCTTCTGTCTGCCGGATGGGGACCACCACTTATGGTATTTATAACCAACCTTCCGCCTGTACGAGCGGGTTCCTCTTGTCTTTCTTGATCCTGTGTACGGTTTGGATTTGACGGGCCTGCACCACCAGACTGTGGTGCCCGCACGAATTGATCTAACTTCCTCTCCCTGATCAGCTTTTCTATGAGGTCCTGCAAATGTTGACAGTCATTAGTATTGTGGCCATAACTCTCGTGAAATCTACAAAACTTCCCTGTTTGAATCTGCATCTCTGATGACCGCTTCGGAGCGGGTTTCTTATACTGTTCAGTGTTGCAAGTTTGTAGGTACACATTTTCCAGTGATGTATTTAGTGGTGTATAATTTTCGAACATCGGAGCCCTACGCCGTGGGCCTGGATTTGGATCTCTTTTCTTATTCTGACCATTGTTACCTCTCGGCTGAGTTTGTTTATTCTGTATGTTTAACTGAACTTTTTCGGAGTTGTCGCCAGACTGTTTAACTGCTACATTACTTTGTATTCCTTCACTTCCGAGCTTCGCATCGTCCTGGTTCCTAGACTGTTTCGCGTCCTCTTGCCGTAAGAATTGAGCGGCTTTGGAGTAGAAACGGTCCAACGATGCAGGTGGTTTTCCAGCTAACCAGTTTCCAAACTCAGAATCGGGATCGATTCCTTTTGTCAACGCCATTAAAATTGAGTTATCATTGGGATTACTAATCTCCACACATGCCGCATGGAATCTCTCCAAGTAACGCCTTAGTGTTTCCCCACGAGCTTGGGTAACATTGGACAGGGTGTTAACATCTTTGGGTCTAGCGACATGCATGCGAAATTGTTCAACAAATTTCTTAGCCAATTGATCAAATAAAGAGATAGATCTTGGAGGTAATCTTGTAAACCACATTGTTGCAATTCCTCCCAGTGAGATGGGGAAACTTTGACATTTCACTGCATCGTCGGCCCTTGCGGCGCTCATTGACCATTCATATTTCAAAATGTGTTGATTGGGATCAGAATTTCCATCGTACATAGGGAGAGTTGGCATTCTGAATCGCCGAGGAGGTTCAACATACATTATCTTGTCCGTGAAAGGAGTATGACTTCGAGAAATCCCCCAATCATCGTTGGTAAGACCTTGGCTTTCGCGGATCATCTGACGTATCATAGTTGAAATGTCGGGCATTGCTACATTTTGAGCCTGCTGAGCTAAGGTGTGGTCGGGTTCCACAGCGCGAGTTCGGACCGGGCGCTGTCGACGGTCCAAATTTCGCCTCCTTGGCTCAGCGTCTTCTGGGATGTATGGTTTAGGAGTACGCCCACGTTGCTGATTATTTGGCTCTGAAAGATTTCGGGTATCAACCCTTGTTTCTATTGTGGCAGCTGCGGCATGATTATCCGTGGTATGCTGTGTAGTAGGGCCTCCTTGTGTTGAGGGCCCGGCCTGAAAGCTGGTCGACGGTCCTACCCTCAACTGTCCAACAGTCAAGGTGGGTTGATATCCGGTCGTTTGTGCATGACTCCCGTCTAATCGAGGACGGGTAGATCTGTGATAATGGTCCGATGAGGCGGAACTTTCAGTAGATGATTGGGAGATATCATCCCGTCTGGACCTTCTGCGGCCTTGGTGGTTCAGTTGGTTTGTTAATTCAATATTAGCACGCAACTGTTCGGCCAATTGTTGCCGACTTTGAGTCAATTCTTGAAGCAACACATGGAACTCCTGTCTGGTGACTAGCCCAGATGGATCTGAATGAGCAGTGTTGTTTTTGGTTGGATGGCTGCTGTTGAGCAGGATTCTGTCCATCCCATCCTTCTTGTCCAGCAGCTGTAGAAGTGGTTCTTGTGCTAACCATTTTGAATGATGAATCCTTTTCCTAGACTTTATGCAAATCTGAATAGAATGGAAGGATTATGAATTAGAGATCTGGATCTTCCTCTTGGATTTATGCAATCCGGTATCGATGGTAGATCCAAGGAGCAGGAGAAAAAGCGGGTTTTTTCTCAGTGAAAGCACCAAAGTGTTTGTACCAAAAATGGGCACAACACTCTTCGGAAGTTTTTGAAGAGATAAAAGTGAAGAATGAAGATTAAAAATGAAGATTATCTAACAAAAACTCCAAAATGACAGAAAGTAAATTGCAAAGACAAGCGATTTAGAGTGGTTCGGCGTTTTGCCTACGTCCACTATAAAGTTTGATGATTTTATTGCTCGATACTTGAAGATTACAATTTCTTATAACGTTGTACAACTGAATTTATAAGCTAAGTCTCAATCTAAAGCAGCGGTGGTGTTCTGGAGTAAATCTAGCAGAATTTGGGCGCTCTTTAGTACTTAGAATTGTCCGACCCCTTTTCTGAATGACCAGGGGCTCTATTTATAGGTGTAGGAGGCTGATATTTCGCCTAAAATTCGGGGAGACCGCTTCTGGCACGTGAGGGGGCCCACATGGCCGAAATCTGGAGATCCGGGCCCACTTTGGGATCGATTCGACCCTTGGTTCGAATCGATCAAGAAAGAGTCCAATCGAGCTGAAATTTGGTGTGTACATTCTTCATCATGTGCTTAAGCTTCTGTGAAAATTTCATAGCATTTGGACTTGTAGATCTCGAGTTATGACCGATTCAAGATGATGTTCTTCGTCCTATGGATTCGTTCGAATCGATTTGCTTCGAATCCATAGGGTCGACTCCATGCTCCTGCACGTGAAAACGATTACGTGGTGCGTGTTCCTCGGGTCGATCCCCCTTTTTTCTCCGAGTTTACTGGGTCGAATCCGTGGTTTTAGCCGTGTTTACCTGGTGGACTCGAGATGTTGGATTCGAAGGTCCGCTTCCTTCGAATCGATGGAACCAGTACCTGTTCGAATCGATCTAGACGTGCTACTGTGGATTGATTCGGAGTTGTCTCATCATGGGGATTCGAAGCAAGGCGTACTGATGGATTCGAAGGACCTTCTCTCTGATGGATTCGAAGTAGGGAATGGTTCAATGGATTCGAACCACGACTTGCTTGATGGATTCGAAGCAGGGTTATGCTTCGTGGATTCGAAGCTCCTCCTCTCGATGGATTCGAACCTAAGGCTACTTCAGATGGATTCAAAGCAGGGTTATGCTTCATGGATTCGAAGCTCCTCCTCTCGATGGATTCGAACCTAAGGCTACTTCAGATGGATTCGAACCATGCTATCTTCTGATGGATACGAACCAAGGAAATAGCGATCGATTCGGAGTAAACATATGTTGATGGATTCGAATCATAGGCTCGGCCTATGGATTCGAACTTAGGCCATTTACTCCATTTTTCATCAACGATAACTTGGTCATACGAACTCGGATTGACTTGAAATTCGGAAAGTTGGTTTGCATGGCTTTACTTGTCATGTCTTATCAATTGTAGCCAGATCTGGACTCGTACAAAATTCATCGATATCCATAGCGATCCTTGCGCGTAGCTGGTCTTCGAGACAATCTGTCACCGGTTTCTAGTTAAGTCCTTGGTGTCACGGCCTTGCCAAAAGGCGGGATAACATCTTTCATATTCTCTTGTAATTTGATGACTCGTACATGTGTGGAACATTGAAAAGGGCCAGAATGAGGAGAAGTGGGTGAAGAAGGTTCATTATTAGAAGAGGAAGCCATTAATTTACTGTTTTAGAAGTTTATTACAGAGAACATAAAAGAGAAAAGGAGTAAATGTCGAAATATATAAATATATAACCAAATAACTAATTTTAGAGGGAAATTTAAATTTGAAAATCTTGGCCTGTATTTTGACATAGGGGGATGGGTCATGTCGACATGCCCAGTTCAATTTTTGAGAAATTTTTATTTATATTAATTATTAACTATACTTGTATTATTTATAATTTATATTTCAGTTAATGAACATATACCTAATTCTCTTCTAAATTTAGTAAAGTTTTGTTCATTTAATGGTTTGGTTAATATATCAGCAATTTGTTTTTCAATATTAATATATTCAAGAGTTATGACTTCTTTACTTATATTATCTCTAAGAAAATGATGTCAAATATCAATATGTTTTGTTCTAGCATGATGAGTTAGATTTTTAGATAGGTTTATTGCACTAGTATTATCACAATAAATTGGTGATTTAGTTATAGTTAATCCAAAATCTTTTAAAGTTTGTTGCATATATATAACTTGAGAACAAGCCAAAGCAGTAGATATATATTCTGCTTCAGTTGTTGACAAGGATACAATGTTTTTCTTCTTACTAAACTAGGAAACCAGAGAATGTCCTAGAAAGTGACAGGTTCCACTTGTACTTTTTCGGTCTGATTTACAACCAACGTAATCAGCATCACAATATGAAATTAGATCAAATACGTCATTTTTAGGGTAAAATAAACCATAATCTAA
The DNA here is from genome assembly GCA_030737815.1 of Allium fistulosum. NCBI lineage: Eukaryota > Viridiplantae > Streptophyta > Magnoliopsida > Asparagales > Amaryllidaceae > Allium > Allium fistulosum. The sequence continues at coordinate 279,992,804 of CM060904.1, read as the reverse complement.
AGTATGTTTTACATATCTTAAAATTATTTTAACAGCTTTTAAGTGAGTTTCTTTAGGTTGAGATTGGTATCTTGCAAAGAGACAGACACTATGCATGATGTCAGGATGACTTGCTGTTATATAAAGCAGCGAACCAATCATTCCCCTATATAATATTTGATCAACATCTTTTGATTTATCTTCTTTACTTAAAGCTACATTAGTTTTCATTGGAGTTGGTTTCCCACTAGAAGTGGTGAATCCAAATTTATTAATTAAATCCTTAGCATATTTTTCTTGACTAATGAAAATTCCTTTATCTAATTGTTTTATTTGAAGTCCTAAGAAGAAGCTTAGTTCTCCCATATGACTCATTTCAAATTCTTTAGTCATTATATCTGAAAATTCTTTATTCATTATGTAATTAGTTGACCCAAATATTATATCATCTACATATATTTGTACTAATTGAATATCATTTTTGTTTCTTTTAATAAAAAGAGTTGTATCTATTTTACCAATTTCAAAACCAGATTGTAGTAAATAAGATCTTAGTCTTTCATACCAGGCTCTTGGAGCTTGTTTCAGACCATATAAAGCTTTCTTTAGTTTATATACATGATTTGGTAATTCATTATTTTCAAAAAGTGGAGATTGTTCAACATAAATATCTTCTTTTACAAAACCATTTAGAAAAGCACGTTCAACATCCATTTGATATAAATTGAAATTATTGTAATTTGCGAAAGCAAGTAGAATCCTGATAGCTTCTAGTCTTTCTACGGGTGCAAAGGTTTCGTCATAATCAATTCATTCTTCTTGATAATAACCTTGCACAACTAAACGAGCTTTATTTCTTACGACCTCACCAAGTTCATTCATTTTATTTTTATAAACCCATTTTGTTCCAATTATACTTTTATCCTCGGTTCTAGGAACAAGTTCCCAAACATCATTTCTGGTGAACTGATTCAATTCTTCTTGCATAGCAAGAATCCATGAACCATCAGATGATGCTTCCTTTGGATTTTTAGGTTCAATAGTTGATATAAAAGCTACATTACTCATACTATTTAGTTGATTTCTTGTTTTAACTATAGATTCAATATTTCATAGTATATTTTCTACAAGATGATCTTTTAATAGCCTAATTCTTTTATTAGGTTGAATGATTTCACAATTAGTTTCATTAGGTTCATTATTTAAAGTTACAAAATCTTCTTCATCTTCTATTTGCATAGTATCTTTAAAAATTTTATCAAAAGATACATGCATTGTTTCTTCAATAGTGTTAGTTCTTAAATTATAAACTCTAAATGCTTTACTTCTATTAGAATATCCGATAAAGACACCTTTGTCGGATTTAGGTTCAAATTTATCTAAATTATCTTTTGTATTAAGAATAAAACACTTACTACCAAAAACTTTAAAATAAGCTACTATGGGTTTCTTATTGTAAAGTAATTCATATGGTGTTTTATTTGTTAATGGTCTAATTAAAATCCTATTTAATAAATAATAAGCTGTAGCGACTGCTTCAGCCCAAAAGTTTTTAGGTAAGTTACTATCAGAAAGCATTGTTCTAGCACACTCTTGAATCGTTCTATTCTTACGTTCTACCACTCTGTTTTGTTATGGAGTTTTTGGAAAAGAGAAATTATGAGTAATTCCTTTTTGATTACAGAAATTCTCAAAATTTTCATTTTCAAATTCTCCATCGTGATAACTACGAATAGTTTTTATTTTTAAAGAAAATTGATTTTGAATTCTTTTAGCAAAATTCTTAAATAATTCAAAAGCATCACTTTTAAGTTTAAGAAAAATTGTCGAAGTATATTTAGAATAATCATCTACAATTACAAAAACATATTTATTGTGATTAATTGATTGAACTTGAGATGGACCAAATAAATCTAAATGAAGTAATTCTAGAGGTTTAGAAGTAGAAATCATATCTTTTAATTTAAATGAACTTTTCTTAAGTTTCCCTAATTGGCAAGCATCACATGTACTATCTACTTTAAAGTTTAACTTGGGAAGACCTCTAACTAAGTCAAGTTTTGGTAACCTAGATAACAGTTTGAAATTTAAATGACCAAATCTTTTATGCCAAATCCAAGGGTCACTTGTATTAGCCAAAAGACATAAGTTATCATTTGAAACTTTCATACTAAGGATGCAAATGTTTTTCTTCCTAATTCCTTCAAAGATAATATTTGACTTATTATCTTCGATGTGACACTTATCTTTTCCAAATTTAATTTTATAGTTGACTTATACTAAGCAGATTATGTTTTAAATTCCTAACTAGCAAAATATCATAAATAAGAGGAATTTTAGAATTACCGACATTGCCGATGCCAATCACATATCCTTTTGAGTTATCTCCAAAGTTGACCAATCCACCATCTTGATATATAATGTCATTGAGTATCTCGGGATTTCCAGTCATATGCCTTGAACAGCCACTATCAAGTATCCATTTATCTTTCTCAATTTGCATAGTTTGTCCATTGGTTGTTGATTCTTCAAAAGCCATGTAATATGTATTCCTGCATAACAAACCAATTCGGTAGATAACTTGATTTTTCATAAAAACTATATGCAGACTTATGATACTTTGATGAAATGCATAAATTCAAACTAGTATTAACAAAATTTCCTAAAAATTCCATTTTTAACTTTTCAAGTTTCAGATTATGAAAACTATGAAAACCTACGCTCTGATACCAATTGAAAAGGAGTGCGGATTAAGGATCTTAATGCTAATTTAACACTAGAGGGGGGGTTGAATAGTGTTTAATGGATTCTAAGACTTATATGGACTAAATTAAAATTATGACACAAACAAATGCAGAACTTAATCACAGAGTAATCACAGAATCAAACACAGATGAGAAAAGTAAATAAAAAGCAATAAAAGGAAAGAACACACCAGATTTTATACTGGTTCGGAGTTTCCCTATGTCCAGTCCTGTACCAAGGTAGAACACCTCATACAGATTTTTATTATACCAAAGTTGAGATTACAATCCTCAATTTCTAAAGGCCTTGAGGTACCCTCCTATCTCACGAGTCTGGGGCAAAATCTCTTGATTTACGGGCCACAAGATTACCCAATTGATTTCCAGGCACAATCATACCTTATAGAGAGATTCGATAAACTTTTGATTACAAGTTGATCCTATAACTCTGAATAGCACTTTGATCTTCAAGAGAGGGTAGTGAACCAAACAAGAATGAGATTCTAATTTGATTCACTTGAGAATTCGACAGAATTTCGGCACGATCTTAAAAATATGAAAATTTTAGAATATGGATTTGTGGAGAAGAAGGAGTGAAGAAAATAAGAAAAATAGTTAGTTAAAAAATTCGTTTGTGAAGGCTATTTATAGACCAGTAACGGTCATAACCATTCGTGAAGAGATTTAAACGAATAGACACTTCTTTTGAAAATTGAAACTTATGAACTTTAACGGCCACTATGTCGACATGGGGTATCCCATGATGTCGACATCCCTTAGTTAAAAAATGTAAAATTTATTTTGAAAAAGGTATTGAAAGGAAAACAAGATGAAATGATTCTGGAGTAAAATAAACTAATTTTCCTATGTTTTAAAATAAATAAGATTAGAATATATATTTTTAGAATGTATATATAATTTTGATTTTAAATCTCAAGTATATATATATTATAAAAGATCATAAGATAGTTTTAAAAACAAACGAAGTTTAAAACAAGAGTTTATTTAAAACTAAAACAAAGAATATTTTAAGGCTAAAACATCTTTTTGAAAATCATTTGAAAAGATAATTTTTAAAGCTAAAACATTTTGAAAAGCAGTTTTGAAAATCATTTTGAAAAACCATTTTGAATTAGTTTTGCAAGCTTCTTCCTGCAGAATATCTCATCACATCAGGACTCGAGAACTTGTACAAAACCAGGATGTTCGTGGGTTTGTAAGCCACTTGTCGTAGGTTTGTAAGCTACTTGTCGTGGGTTCGTAAGCCACTAAGAAGATAGAAATGGGTTCCATCCCAAATGAAATTTGGAATGAAGATTTCTATGCTATTATGAAGTTTTAACAATAAACTATACACTTATCTTGCAATCTTGATCTTGATACTCATGAATCTTAAAACTTGATTTCTTCATTCTTGATCTTTATACTGTACAGTCTTCAATAATCAGTACATGCCTTATATATATCCTGCATAATAACATTCATATATATATATATATATATCTAGACAATAGTGTTAGTATATAAGTTATAATAAAATAAGTTACAAAGGTTGTTGTCATCAAAACGACTATCTCTAGTTCCTAACACAAACAAGTCAGGATAAGTGTCTCTAATCCTGCTTTCAGTTTCCCAAGTACAGTCTCTCTTGTTGTCACTCCACTGGACTTTGACTAATCCGACTGTTTTGTTCCTTAGTCTCTTCTCATCTCTCACAGCTATACGAACTGGTTTCTAACTGTAGTCATATCTGGTTCCATTACTAGATCCTCTAACACAGTCCGTGTAATAGTAGTCTATGGATCTCGAATACACTTCCTTAAACGAGAAATATGGAAAACATTATGGACTCTTGCCAAACTATTCGGTAACTCTACTCCATACACGAGTTTTCTAATCCTTTCTATAATAGGAAATGGTCCAATGAATCTTGGTGCCAATTTTCCTGATTTTCCAAATCTGATCACTCCTTTCATCGGTGATACTTTGACGAAAACATGATCTCCAGCTAAGTACTTTAAGTATTTCCATCTCTTATCTTCATAACTCTTCTACCTGGACTGAGCTTCCTTTATTCTAGCCCGAATTAACTCAATCTTTTCTGCAGCTTCTTTAACCAAATCCGGACCAAGAACTAATATATCTCTGGTCTCTAACCAACAAACTAGAGATTTGCATGGTCTTCCATAAAAAGCTTCAAATGGTGCCATTCCTATAATAGTATGATAACTCTTTTTTTACGAAAACTCGACTAAGTGTAGGTGGTCTTCCCATGATCCTCCAAAATCTAGAACGCCGACGCTTAACAAATCCTCTAAGACTTTGTTAACTCTCTTCATCTTCCTATCTGTCTTTGGATGGTAAGTAGTACTTATCTTGAGCTTGGTACCGAATGTCTTCTGTAGACTCTTCCAAAAATCACTAGTAGATAAGGAATCTTTGTCGCTTACTATACTACTAGGAATTCCATGCAGTCTAACTATATTCTTCATGAATAACTTAGCTAAATTTGATGCTGTTCTGGTCGACTTAATGGGTATAAAGGGTGCACTCTTAGTTAGTCTGTCCACTATAACCCAGATACTCTCATTTCCTCTATTCGACCTTGGTAATCCGTCTACGAAATCCATTCAGATAGAATTCCATTTGCAGACTGGAACATCCAAAGGCTAAGTAATCCACTCGGTTTCTGATGTTCAGCTTTTACCGGTTGACAGTTCAAACACTGCCTCACCCATAAGCCTACATTTCTCTTCATGCCTTCCCGGAAGAAATTTCTCTTCATATCTTGATACATTTTAGTTCCGCCTAGATGAATAGTGAACTTCGAATGATGGCATTCTCTAAGAACTTCCATCCTAATGTTCCCCACATTCGGAACGCATAGTCATCCTTTCTTCCTCAACCACCCATTCTGGTCAAGATTGAAATCTTTCGAGTCATCGCTCTTTGTTCCATTCCTTAACTTTCTGATCCGTTCAGCTAATAATGGGTCTTCTCCTGGCTTAGAACCAATTCTTTCGATCATCATCGATCGAACTTCTAAACACGATAACTTGGTGGTTTCTCGACTAGAACTAGCCTCAGATCTCCATTGTACTTCGCATGTAGTCAATGCTTCTAAAATCTTTCCACTCAGCTATCATTGCCAATACTACATTCTGATGTTTTTTGCTAAGTGCATCTGCAAACTTATTTCCTTTTCCTGTTATGTACTCAATACCAAAGTCGTATGCAGCTATGAACTCTAACCATCTCTACTGTCTCATATACAACTCCTTTTGAGAGAATAAATATTTTAGTGACTTATGATCTATAAACATCTTGAATCTTTCTCCCAAAAGGTAATGTCTTTACACCTTCAATGTGAAAATTACCATAGCTAATTCAAAATCAAGAATTAGATATCTAACTTCATGTGGTCTGAGCTATCGAGAAGCATAGGCAATCGCTTTACCTCTCTACATTAACACAGCCCTTAATCATGTTCCACATGCATCTATGTATGCCACTAAGTCTTGATTCCCCTCTGGAACAACTAACATAGGTGCATTAGTCAATAAATGTTCAATTTCTAGAATGCCTCCTCACGCTTATTAGTCCAAATAAACTTCACGCCTTTTCGAGTCAGCTTAGTCCTCGGTGCGGCTATCCATAAGAAATCCTTAATGAATCTCCAGTAGTAGCCAGCTAACCTAAGAAAACTCTTTATCTCTGTCACTGTCTCGGGTCTTTTATAATTATTCACCGCCTCCACCTTAGCCGGATCTACTGACAACCCTTTCTCTGAGAATACATGACCAAGAAACTTACTTCCTTCTTCCAAAAGTGGCACTTCGAAAACTTTTCCTTCAATTGATGCAATCTTATTGTCTCATGCATTATCCTAAGATGAACTTCTCTTTCATCCTTGGAATATATCAATATGTCGTCTATTAATACTAATACAAATCTACCCAGATGCTCTTGGAAGATTCTATTCATCAAGTCCATGAAGAATGATGGCACCTTTGTTAGTCCGAATGGCATTACTAACCATTTTTATGATCCATATCTAGTTCTAAACGCCGTCAAAGGAATGCTATCCTCTGCTACTCTAAGTTGGTGGAACCCTATAGTCAAATCCAATTGAAAGAATACTTTGGCTCCTCTCAACTGGTCGAACAAATCATCAATTTTAGGTAATGGATGTCGATTTTTTATCGTCTTCTCATTCAGCTTATGATAATCGATACACAACCTCAATGATCCGTCTGGTCTCCTTGCAAACACTACGGCTACTCCTCAAGGCGAACTATTTGGTCTAATGAAATTCTTACCTTCTAAATCCACCAATTGCACCTTTAGCTCTTTTATCTCGGTAGGTGTCATTCTACTTGGCGGTCTACTCACAAGTTCAGCCCCTGGTACTAAATCTATCTAAAACTCAATGGCTCATTTCGGTGGTAGTCCTATCACGGGCTCAAAGACATCTGCAAATTCTCTAACAACGAAAACTCATTAAACTTGTCTTCTTCGTCCATAACATCCAACAAAGCATTAACCTCAGAACTAGGGTTTTCTATGGAGTATATAATCTGATCATTACAACTAGGGTGTCTAAGTGATATTTTCCTATCACGGCAAAATATCCTAGCATCGTACTTACTTAACCAATCCATATCCAAAATAACTCTGAACCCTACGAAATCAAACACATGCAAACTGAAAGAAAATATATGACCTAACAATTCAAGCTCTAAGTGGTCACATCTCATCCCAAGAATCGCATACCCTCCTAATAGATTCGCAACCCTTAAGGATGCAACTAGGTATGAGGGTTCTAGGTTCATCTTATCTACCAAACAATGAGATATAAAAGAATACGATGCACCGGTATCAAATAGAATTCTAATTGACATACCATTAATCAAAAGCGTACCTCCCAACACAGGTTTTTCTTTCTCCTCTACTGTTGGTCTTGAGGTAGCTGGTTCTAATGCAGACACTTTGCCCTTTCCATCCTTGGCTGGTTCCTTGCACCAATTCTTATAATGTCCAATCTGATCACAGTTGAAGCATTTGATATTATTCTTCCCGACCACCTTCTTTCCATTTCCTGAATGACATTCATTAGTGAAATGCCCTTTCTTATCACACTTGTAGCAGATAACTTCCGTCTTTCCTTTCTTGGCAGCTCTACTCTTCTGAGCTCTCTTCTTATGGAAAAACTTTCTCTTCTGGTTCTACCCACCTTGAGTTTCCACTATTTTGTTACCATTAAATAAAGCGAGCATCTCCTTATTCCCTAAATCCATCTCAACAGCTACATCGCACAGATCCCTAATATGTGGCAAAGTTGTTTTAGCAGGCTCGGGTCTCAACTACGGATGAACTTCTCAATCCTTTTAATAACCGTATCAAACATAGCATATCTATATCTCGATAATTCTTTAAATCCGGTACTGCCATGTCTCCTTGCAGCAACTCGGCAAACTTTCTGAGTAGAGTTGACTTGGCAATCTCCGACATGAATCTTTCCTCAAACCTCCTTCCGAATTCTACCCAAGTAATAGCCTCTTCAGCCACTCCTACAGTAACACAATTCCACCAGTACAATGCTGCTCCTTGCAATTGTCTGAATGCCAATCTCCTTTTCTGTTCATCGTTGAGTCCCAAATCAGCAAAAATCCTCTGGCAATGAAGCAACCAATTCTCCACTTCAATTATGTCCTCAGTGCCGATAAGCAGCTTCCCTCCAAGCCTAGCATAGTCTTTTCTTAGTACTGCATAATTATTGACCACCGGTGCTTCCTGATTTCCTTCTCCAGCATTTCCTCCGACTAATCCCACAGGTGCTCCAGCATGCATCATGTTTACGAAGAACTGATACATAGCTCCCATATCAACTTGCGTTTCTCTAGCACCATATTAGCGGCTTGTGCCCTACCTGGATTCCTTTGGGTATTTGGTCTGGAATTTCCATTAATTGTGGTGCTTCCTCCACCAAGGTTAACTCTTCCATTCCTAACATCCATATTTTACTTCCTTAAAATCTACATTCGAGTCTTTGTAAGATACAGAAGAATAGCCTAAGAGAGATGGGAGAATAGAGATAAAGCATATACTTATATATAGCAAATACAAGTACGTTACTATAACGTTATCCCATACCCCAATCTATTCTCCAATTCCTTAGGATTATGTTTTCAGAAATCATTTTAAGGCTAAAATTTCCTTTAAATTTTCATAAACCTATGCTCTGATACCAAGTTGTAACATTCCCTACTTCGAGGCCTGGAACTAAGCGCTACGGATGCTGTAGTCATCTATAGTATTAACTTCCAGTGACAAAATACGGTAATGTTAATGGTATCCATAATATTAGAAGCACATGAATATGAAATACAATCAACACAGATTTCAATAACAGCTTTTATGATTACATTTCAAATCAATATTTCATACTCAATTACATAATCCCCAAAATGATTCCTAGGTTTTGATCAAATATAATCATTACAAACTACGCCAAGAGCGACATATGAAGATGCCCTCTTGGATGATCGGAGTACTAGATATATAGACATATCAGCCATAAATATATCACATCAGAAACACTACTAAATAACTCCAACATAGCTAGCTTTGACTCTTGTACGTCTTCAGAAGCTTATACGTCCAATCTACTAAACCTGAAAAGTCCTTAACTCTCAATCTACTCAAATTTAATTTTGACCACTCGAGAGTTTAAGGAGAAAGCATAAACTTCGAGTCATACATAAAGCTTGGTGTGAATAATTCTATTACATCTCAATTTACTGATATTATGTGAGACCACGCCTCTTAGTGGAACGGGTTTTCCCTCACTAATATTCTTTTAAAATCATACCTTTTTCAAATCAAAATCGTGCAATCAAACTGATTATAACAACAACAACAATAACATATATGCATATAAATCAGGTAATCAATGGACTATCTGTGCCAATAATATAGTTTTATCAGGCTGACTATTAACCACTGGCTGATTCGAGCCTACCAGACATAATAAATATTCTAACTTCTGTTAGATACTATACCGGATGGTCTTTCCTTAACTTACTTCTCCTAGGGTCAACTGATCCTAATGGTTTTGCGGGCTTACCAATAACCTATCTCTACTCCATGTATTCCTTTCTGTGCGTAACATCATTTTAGTCTTACCTATGAGAAAGCCCTATACATTGGAATTTTTGACTTATATTAACTAGGGGTTACTAGCTAAGTATTGGGTGTGACCCCACACCAGTCCCATTTGGTCTTCTAATATCCGAGTCATATACTTAGGGTTAACTACCTTATTTAATTTTCCTTGAAAACATTTCTTTCAAATTAATTTAACCCTTTTAAATCATACTTAAACAAGGAAAATATACTCTTTGCTTTACTTAAAATACCTATGCCATGATATATGCTTTTTACATAAAACAATGTTGACGAAAACTTAAAATCAATAGGGTTATCTATCCTTTCAAAACAAGATAAGTACTTTAACCTTGAAAACATTAGGCCGAAAGGCCAAATCCTTTCTTTCGAATGTATTCGAAATCAAACTTTTGAAATCATTACTTAAAATCTTAGACATCCTCTTTCAAAGCCATTAATCATGTCTTTCGAAACACTTAAAACAAGCCTTTTGAAACACTTATAACATACCTTTCGAAACACCTAAAACATACATTTCGAAAAACATAAAACTTACCTTTCAAGACACTTAAAACATACTTCCTCATGTATACTTATGTTTAAACAAGCGCTTCAACCATGTCGAAAGGTATAGAAGCGGTACCCACCTTTTCGTAGTATAAGTTAAAAAGAAAAGCAACTACAATGGTTGCAAAAGGGTATCGATTCGAAACCCTACCCTCTGTACTTATCGATTTAAAGAGTTTTAAGAGTGGCTTCTTACTAAGGCAAAGGGTATAAATGCGGCAGCTAGGGTATCAAAGGAGTTCAAAAGCAGAAACACTTTCAAAAGCATACTTTTAGAACAAGGACGAGTTAATGGGTTTGAAAGCAAATGAAAGCAGCTTCAACCCTTACGCAAGCATGCCTTCGACACCATCCTTTCCTTCCGCCTTTCTCCAATACACTACGTACCAAATGCTTAATACCATGTGCATAGGTTTCGAATGGGTGCGAAAGGTTTATTGAGTATGGTGATGGAAGCAAGCAAATGGAAGTGGCAAAGTTGTAATTCGATATAAAACTGATTTTATGCTTTTTAAAGTAATTCCTTTTCGCTTACATAATTTTTCAAAATATGACTAGTTTCCAATACTTTACCAAAATTCTTTTCTAAAAAGCTGCCGAACTCAATATTGAACAATTGAAAACATTTTAGCACCTAAGCCCTTCTCCTTAATACAACGTTTAAAACATTTAAGTCCTTTAACATAAATAATTTATTAGCCATAGTAAAACACTTAGGAAAAATCCCTCAAAATCACAATAATTCACATTAAATACGTTTTCTAACATATATAAATTTCAAGCCCGAAGACATTATTTAATTGCCTTAAATAATTTAAACCCAAAATTAAATATTTTCTCTCATAGAAAATTCACAATAAATCCATATTCACTTGGAAAATTATGAAACTTGAAACCCACTTCTAAAATAATATTTTTGATCATATATCAAAAACGCAACTCATTTGGATGTTATATGATAGGTTTTATGATCTAAACATATCATAATTTTTTTATTAAATCTCCATAAATCATCAACTTAAAGCATATAATCATTTAATCAATATATAATGGTATATACTTGCAAAAGAAAATAGGTTTACCTATAAACCAAAATCATTCATCCAAAATAGAGATGTAAACTAATTATTCACCCTAGCTTTGCGTTAAGAAGGTTGAGATTTGCCTTTAGATTGATTTGCTTAAGCTTTCTACTTGAATCCTTGCTTTTCTTCTCCTTTTGTCCTCTTAAGGATGGCTGACCAAGTTCTTTAGGGTTTTACTTTTTTTAAAGTTAAAATGAAAGAGGAATAAAGAAAAGAAGGGTTTAGGTTATAGGAAAAAAGGCTATTCCATTTTTACCCTTACCATATTCCTCCTACTTACTTATTTTTAATTCTCTTTTACTGATATCTTCATTAAGGTATGGCTCCTTCTTAATTAAAAAATCTCAATCCCTTAATTATCTACATGATTTCATTTAATTTATCCAATTAAATGTTCTAAATAATGTTAGTCAAAATTAGGGCATTACAGATTGTCACGTATTCATTTCTTGTAATAGACAGTTTGGAATTCTATAAAACTTCATGGATATGCTTAGATAGACTAGGGGATGATTTGCCAAAAGTATGAAGATGTCGTGGTGAAGCAATTAAACTTGATACTGAGTCAATAGGCTTGACTCAGGCTGAGTTAGTGACTTAGCCTGTTTTGAGTTCATATTTTCTTGAGCGCTTTCTATTGTTCTTCTAACTGTTCTTGCCAAGCTTCAAGTCATTCCGTCTTTGTATCGACGTTTTGGATAATTTTGACTTCTGCTTAGTTAAAAACCCAATTAGCATTTCACCCCCAAGAGTATGCTTTCGTTGAAAACAAAGTGTGCTTTGGAACGAGACAAGCTTCGGATTACTGTCCTGTGAATTTCAATTGATTGTTGGATTCCATCATGGGATGTTATTTTTCATTGGTTGATTTCCGACTAGCTATTCCTTTTGATTTCGATTTGAATTTCAGTTCTCTATTGTGACGAAGCAATCTTTGCATCGAAATGTACACAAGGCTTTAAGTCGGTATATTGGTCCATTGTGGTGAGTTGAAGCTGACCCATTTCAAGGAGGTAAATTCGTTACCAAGTCTAATCCCTAACTTGTCTCTAGTTAGTGACTTAATGAAAATTTTGAGTGAACTTTCTTTTACTTATACCCTTTGATTCAACCTAGCTCCTCACATGTTCTATCTCCTTCAACCAAACTTTGCTCCTCGTTCCTTCAGCTGATTCAAGCATTTGCACTGCCTCTATTCAACCTTCGATCGTGCTTCCTAACTCTACCGTCTCTACTAGCATCTTGCTGCTATTAGTGCCAGTCGCCATTGCTAACGTTGCCACTCAACAGACCCAGTCCCGATTTGAAGCAAACCATAGGTTAAGCTAATTCAAGCTCCAATCTAGCCATCGTTCAACTACCAGCTTCGCCGTGGATCTTTGCCACCTTCAAGCTACTCTTGCCATCACCTTATCCAACGGCTGCTACTATAGTCGCCATGTGGTAGACCCGGACCCGATTTAAAGCACATCCTATGCCAATTTAATTTCTCACTTTGATTCAAAGGATGGTGATGATAAATTCGAACTTTAGTTGTAATAGGAACATAGATTGGTCCTTGGTTGAGCTCAAATTGACATAAGATTGGTTGATTTTAGGGTATGTTGTCGGTGGCTATGTCATTTTACCTTAACCGAATCAGGCATGACCTAAGAACCTTGTCATGCTTACAAATTTCAACCACTCTCTTTTACGATATTAACTATGGCCTAATCTTAAAACTGACTCCAATATGGTGACTTGCATTGGATCTTAGTGTATCAAATGTTTCCATTGCTTTATATTTCTACATTTTCGATGTCCCTGAAAAGAGAGAACTTTCTGTGTCGCTCTGGACAATGGATCTATTATCGATCGATGATCGATAACAAGTAAGTACAAACAAGCAATTTCAAAGGACGATATAAATCATCTTCCCAATACAAGCGAGCTATCTACACCGGATGGTCCATTCGTAGTTTTTAAGACACTAGACTCATTCCACATAGATAACACATTGCGCTTGCCCTAGTGAACACTTGGAATCCGCAGCATCCACCGACTTTCTTTGGATTTCCAGTGCTAATCACTTGGGAATTCTAATTAAAAATAAAATGTACCTGATCATGATCAATCAAGTTTTATTATCTAGAATGATGCGCCAGTCAATGCAGCATAAGTCCATTGATGGTGCGTCCACGGCGTCAGAAGCTGAATCTACGACTGCACCTGTCACTCTATCCATTCCCCTGAAGCCAAGTCAACTTGCGACTTCTGATTTCTATAGCTCGCTAGTTCCGGTAGGACCTGTAATTGAACAGTTGCCTCCTGGGCTGAGAATTCGAACCGACCTTTCGAAACAAGTGCCTTCAATCTTGACTGCTAAAATGCTTGTAAATATATGTGTGCAGCATGGTATGCTAGAGGGTGATGTTCATCTACCTACTCGAGCCGAGTTTGCACATAATCTGCTAGACGGCTTTATCGCTTGTAATCGATACATGTGCATAAGCGTGTTGTGCCACCATTCAATCGGTTCTTGTCTGTGGTGCTTTAAGAGTTAGGATTGGCACCGTCTCAAATCCACCTCAATGGCTATGCGCTTCTAAATTCATTATACATTCTATTCATGACCAGGATCGGACGTTTCCTAAGATAATGAGCTCGTATTCCTCCTACACTTCAAGAAGAGGGGGGATTGTCTATCCTTCATAATTATCGAAGCCTAGAGGTATTATAAGCTAATCACTGAGCTATATAACAAGCACTCAACTTTTAAGAATGAATACTTCGTTGTTAGACATCCAGAGGGGTTCAACTACTTCTGGTTATCTGGGAGTAAGTCTTGATTCTTTAGCGCTTGCTATTTCATTTGGTTTTCCAGTTTCTTATCATATCGCACCTTATTGCAGTCATCCCAAGATGAGAAAGTAACGACAAGCTCAAAGGGATGCTTAAAATTCTTAAGGCTATGAAAGCTTTCGAGCGCTCAATAGAGTTACTTCTAACGAATGAAAAACCTTCGTCGGTGCGGCTTGCTTCATCATGATAGATTCACTGTGGATGATGAGTCATCGACTTCAAGTGGCCCTAGGAAACGTACTTGTTCTTCCGCTCATGCTCGTGATTTTGATGTGGAGGCCCAAGATGAAGTAGCTGATCCATCAGAGGAAGTGCAGCCCAAAGATATTTCTAGAGGCGACACTGACTTACCCTTTGGAGAGGATGTTTTGGGAGATAGGGATGAGACCTACATGATGTCCCCAATCTCCAATGAAGAAGACAGAATGTTTCAAATGAGAGACAAGAAGTAGCCTGTGTTTGAGGAAGGAGAGGAAGAGGGCTTGGATGGTGACGATTGCGACTTTCTCATCTCCGTAGAAAGAGATGAATCTTTCGGTGAGTCGACAGAAATGAGTACTAATCTTCCTCAACTTCCTTCTCCAGACTTGTTTACTACCAAGGCATAAGCCCTGAACCCCCAATTTCTCCTCCCAAAGAACAACCTGCTATCGAGACTCCATAGTCTCCCGAAGGTCAAGCTGCCGGGACCTCCACTGGAGATACGTCTACTTTTGAAATTATGAGAGATGTCGCCATCTATATAGATGAACATAGGGATATCTCCATTAGTGAAATGATAGCTAAGATCGACTCGAAGATTGACATTTCGTCAAGCACATTCGTAAGCAATGGTGAAAAGACTCCGATCCTTAAAACCTGCTAATATGGTTGGTAGAGTATATAGGGAGTTATCGGCAGTGCATACTTCACTTTAGGATCATGGACACACATCTCTACATCGCATTACGTTCCTAAGCTCAGGTATTAACTTTGTTCCTGTTTTTGTTTTAGGTATCAGGGGACGTCGGTTATATTACCAGTTACGTCAAGACACCAGCTCCCGCAAAAGTAAGACTTCTGACCGTACTTGTTGCCCTCCTCATGAGATAGATGAGGAGAGGAGAAAAATGAAAGAGGATAAGGCTCACCGCCTAGAGCAGGAGCGAGAGAGGGAAGAGAAAAGGAAGAGAGATGATGAAAGCAATGCTCCCAGCGATATGCACAAATGCCAAAGGGACTATCACAACTGCCATGGGCCCTCACAATTTATTACTCCTCCTCATTCAGATATTAAGACTGCTGAGACACAAACAATTCCGCCCTCTCAAGCAATGACTATTGTAGTGGCTCTTACTTCCTCCAGTTGAAGGGAAAAGTTTGTACTCCCCCCAAATCCACCCATGATTCAGGATGCTTTCCCAAATATGTTCTTGAAGGGAGCTACGATTGACAAGACAATAGGGCGTCTCAATAGAGCTGCTTCCCCTAGTAACTTAGAGGCAGTGCGTGAGGACTTGGAGGCTGGGTGTGATTTTCAGCATTTGGTGAAGGCCTTTTCAGATGTTAATAGCATTACCTAACAAGTGATTCTCTCCATTGAGGCCGACTGTAACACCCCTAATTTTTTATAACATTATTCATGAGAATTAGTTAGATAAATTAAATAGAATAATGTAAATGTTAAGCGATAAGGGAATTGAGATTAGAATAAATAAATTTAGGTTGTCCTCAATTAACTAATTAAATGGGGTTAAGAATGGGTTATAAGTTAATTAATCTACATAAGGATATATTGGGAAATAGCCGCACATAACCCTTACACTTATATATATTCTCGTTCCCATTCACGTTTCATTTTTCCCATTCATGTTCAAAAAACAAAACAAAAATGTAAATCAAGAGGAGCCGACCATTGCTACGAAGAAGAGAGAAGAGAAATCAAAGTAAAGCTAAGGATTAAAGCTAGGGGAATAAATCTCAATCTCAATCCAATCTCCTTATCAGAATCAAGGCGAATAATAATTTATACCATCTCTATTTTTTTATAAACATATCTTTTTGGATTTAAGATTAAATTCGTATATATGATGTTTTGGAATGATGATATGCTTGAATTATAATTTGTTTAATTTAAACAAGATTGTTTAAATGAGGTTTTATGCGGTTTAGGACAAAACCTATTGAAATTGATGTTTAAATGCCATGGAAAATTTTTATGTTATGTAAAACATGTTTTGGGAGTTGGGTTTTAATTTTGATAATTTTCAAGCTATGGAAAGATTATTATGAATTTTCAAAGGAAAATATAGTTAATTGGGTTTAGAATTTATTTCAGAAATTATATTGAGAGTTTGGGTCTGAAATTTTGATATGTTAGGTAACATGATGAATGTGAATTTCTATAATTTTGGGGATTTTTCCCAAGTGATTTGTTATGGAAATTAAATTATTTGAGATGAAGGACTTAATTGCAATATTGGTTTTTCTTAATGGAAGGGCTTGTTTGTTAAATTAATCTTGATTTAGATCTGGAATTAAGTGGTAGTTATTTTTGTAAAGAATTTGAAAACTAGAGGCAAACAATCACATGCTTACACATGGTCGGTTAGTTAGAAAGTGTTTGCTTTAATTGGTATTAAATCAGGTTTACCCAGAAAAGTGGGTTCCCCTCTATTTAGAAGCACCTTTCGGCTCCGATGCTTCTGCTCCATTTCAGTCGAAACCAACCCAAGCTGAAACCAATACACAAGGTATCACTTAGATGGTACGTAGTGAATTGGAGAAAGGCGGAAGGCTTGGTGTCGAAACATTGCTTCCGATGGGGTCGATACCTTTGTTTGTTTTAAAAAGTTAAGCGCCTGCCTTTGTTTTATTAAAGCTTTCGAAGGAGACGAAACATATGCTTTCGAAAGGGGTTTTCTAATAGCTTTCGAAGGGGTTGCCATCTTAAGTTTTAAAGTATAAGCTTTCAAATGGGTAAATTAAATTAAAAAAATAATGCTTTCGAAAGTAGTGGTTTCGACTAGGTCGAAACCCAGCTGCTGTTCTTTTGCCTTTCGATCATATTGAAGTCATCAATGCTTTCGAAGGGTAACCTTTGTTTTAAACTTATGCTAAGCCGATTCCTAAATGCTTTCGAAACGGTTTAAGGATTTCGAAGACAATGGCTTCGAAAGGGGGTTTCGATGCTAACCTTCAACGCTTTATCTAAATGATTTGAAGCTTTCAAAAGGGATGGTGCCGACGCCTTCGAGTTTACCCCAATACTTTTATATGATAAAGAATGGTTTCGAAGAGATAGTTTTGTTTAGATTCAGTTTAACCCAAATAATATTTTTAAACATAAACCAATGGTTTTGAAAGGGGGATTTTCAATGGTTTTGGAAGGGATACTTCCAAAGGTTTTGAAAGGGGTACTTTCAATGGTTTCGAGGCTATGATTCTAAGAGTGAATAAGTAATACTTTATTATGTTCGAAAGGTTTCGAAAGAGGGATTTTAAAGTGTTTCGAAACGCAGGGGCCTAATGTTTTGAAAAGAGATTTATAAGCTTTTGAAGGAGGTTATCGAGTAAAGTCGAAAGCAAGGTTTTGAAGGTTTCGAAAGCCTTAGTTTTCAAAGAAAATAACCAAATATCAATTTTAAGGAAAATCATGGCATAAATAAATAAAGTGTTTTGAAAAGGAGTTCTTGAAGAAGTTTTCTTTTATTATATTTGCTTCTTCATATATGTATGTATTCACATTGTAATGGACCCATAACTATATTTTGGGAAAGGGTAGAATAACCAACTAGGTTGACCCAATAGTGAATATAAATTAAATTAACTCCTAAATGAGTAGAATTGCATCCAGGAGGTCAGGAAGATTAGAATATAGGATGTTAAAATATTAAAGGAAGATACCGACAGGGGCCAATAGGTTCACAGTAAGCCCATGAAAACTGTGTATAGATAAAGATATTGGCAAGGGCCAATAGGTTCATAGTAAGCCCATGAAAACTATGTATAATTGAAGATGTCAGAAAGACATGTTCATAGTTAACCCATGAAAACTAGGATTTGATATTGGCAGGGGCCAATAGGTTTGTAGTTAGTCCATGAAAACAATATCCGGGTTAAGATATTGATAGATGTCAATAGGTTCCTAGTCAGTCCATGAAAATTAGGATAAGAGAAAAGATATTGGAGTTACCAATATGTTTAGGGAGAACCCATGAAACAGTAAAGATATTAGCAGGGGCCAATAGGTTCTTAGTTATCCCTTGAAAACTATGTAATTGGCTAGGGAGTCCTTAAACATTTAACCGATTATTTAGTCAGCCCATGAAAACTATTAGGTTAATAGTAATCCTAGAAACTGTAACTAAGACAAATAGTCAAAATGAATGGGGATGGGTAATCCATAATTGATTCACTTGTTTTGCATATCATCATATCATATTGTTTTAACTATTGTGGATGAAGGAGCAATGTATATGGTTTTATAAAGGTTTTAAGATACTAGTGAGGGGAAAACCCGTTCTGCTAAGCGGCGTGGTCTCACTAGATATCTAAATGATTTGGGATGGTAGATTATTATTCATAGCAGGCTTTATGTCCGACTCAAAGTTTATGTTTTCCCCTTAAACTCTCAATTACTCAATTGAATTTGAGTAGTTTAGGAGTTGAGGTTTTCAGGTACCTCCGTAGACGAATAAAGCTTCCGAAGACGTGTAGAAGGGATGATAGTTATCTAGATTTCTCTTTTATTTTGATTCCACTATGTTGTTATGTAAAGGAAAAGTTATTAAATTTCCTATATATACTCTGATCATCCAAGGGGGCATCTTCATATGTTGCTCTTGGCGTATGTTGTAATAAATATATTTTCTCTGAATGTGATTAATGATTGTAGGATAATGTAATAATTGAAATGTTTAGACATGGAATGTGGAAATTGTTTGATGTTTAATTTTTTTCCATATTCATGTGTTTCTGTGTATCAATGTATCTAACATTGCCGTATTTGGTCACCGCGGATTAATAACTATGGATAACTGCAGCATCCGTAGCCATTAGTTTTCGGCCTCCAAGTAGGGGGATGTTACAAGTTGGTATCAAAGCATAGGTTTATGAAACTTAAAAGAAATTAAACCTAAAAGATTTTCAAACATAATCCAATGAATCAGAAATATGATCGGGGTTTGAGTTAATGTTATAGTAATATACTTGTATTTGATATATATGTGTGTGTGTGTGTATGTGTCTGTAAGTACGTAATCCCCTCTCTCTTAGACCGTTCTTCTGTATCTTACTAAGGATGGTATGCAGGTTTACGAGAAAGAAGATATGGAAGCAGTAAACGAAATCTCGATGGAGTAAGCACCACAACCAACGGAAATTCTCGACCTAATACCAGGAGGAACTAAGGTCGACAGGCCAATGCTAACCAAAATGCAGATGCCAATATGGGTGCTGGAAATCCATCAGTAGATATGGGGCGATGTATCAGTTCTTCGTCAATATGATGAAAGCAAGTGTTGTTACTGGTGTTGCTAGAAATGTTGGAGGAGCTTATCCTGTGACTCCGGTTGGGAATAATTATGCTAAGTTGAGCAGAGATTACACCAATCTAGGTGGGAAACCGTATTTGGGAACGGAGGATGCCATAGAAGTAGAGAATTGGTTGTTGCATTGTGAACATATCTTTGCTTATTTGGGTTTAGATGATGAGCATAAGAGAAGGTTGGCCTGCAAGGGTCGGCACTTCATTAATGGAATAGTGTTACTGCCCGAGTTCCGGAGGAAGAGTTGACGTGGGCTGAATTCAGAAGGAGATTTAATCAGAGGTTTCTATCTGAGGTTGCTAAGTTAGAATTGTTGAGAAAGTTTATGGATCTAGTTCAGGGAGAGATGTTGGTTATCGAGTATGCCACTAAGTTTAATGAGCTGTCTCGATATGGGTATGCTACTATAAACACCGACATCAGGATAAATGAGAGGTTCATTCAGGGTTTGAGACCTGAGCTTGCTATGGCAACCCTGACACATATCTGTGATGCCTGTAATGTGGTTGTGGAGATGGAATGAGGAGATGCTTGCTGTTTGTGCCAAAGAGAAGCCAGTGGAAACCTAGGGTTCTCAGGGGAAGAAAAGAAAATTCTTTAAGAAGAAGAGGGCCCAGAAGGGAGAAGCTTCCAAGAAGGCATAGCCAGATTTAGTTTGCTATAAGTGTGACAAGAAGGGTCATTATGCAAATGAGTGCTGGAAGGCCAGGGGAAGAAGGGTGTAGATAAGAAGAATGTGAAGTACTACAACTGTGACCAAGTTGGGCATTATAAGAATCATTGTCCAGAACTGGTTAGGGTAGACAAGGGAAAGGTTTTTGCTATTGGTCCATCATCTGCTAAGCCAACTGCAGCTGATAAAGGGAAGACTATGATGGAAGGTACGTTTTTGATTCAAAGTATACCAGTTAGGATACTATTTGATACCGGTGCATCGCATTCAATTATATCCCAGTGTTTGGTTGATTGGTTATGCTTAGAACCCACATACCTTGTTACTTCCTTAAGAGTTGCAAATCCAATAGGAGGGTATGCAACTCTGGGGATGAGATGTGACCAATTAGAACTTGATTTGTTAGGTCATAAGTTTGCATGCAGTCTGTATATTTTCGATTTCATAGATTTCAGAATCATTTTGGGTATTAATTGGTTGAGAAGATACGAGGCTAGGATATTTTGCCAGGATGGGGAGATATCACTAAGACACCCTAATAGTCATAACTGAATTATATTCTAAGTGGAGAATTACGACCGGAGTAGTTGTGCTTTGTTAAGTGCAATAGAAGTGTGAGAAGATTTAAGTCAGGTTTGGGTAGCAAGAGAGTTAGTAGATGTCATTGAGCCGGTCACGGGATTACCATCGAAGCGAGCTATTGAGTTTCAGATAGATCTTGTGCCAGGAGTTGAACCTGTAAGTAGACCATCCAACAGGATGACACCGACTAAAATGAAGGAATTGAAGGTGTAGCTGGTGGATCTAGAAGGAAGGAATATTATTAGACCAAGCAGTTCATCTAGGGGAGCGACTGCGGTGTTCGTGAAGAAACCAGATGGGTCGTTGAGGATGTGCATCGACTATCGTAAGTTGAACGAGAGGACGATCAAGAATAATTATTCTTTGCCAATAATTGATGATCTATTTGATCAGTTGTGTGGAGCCAGAGTGTTTTCCCAGTGGGTTTGGCGACAGGCTACCATCAGTTAAGAGTGGCAGAGGACAGCATTCTGGACTAGGTATGGTTCGTATGAGTGGTTAGTAATGCTATTCGGGTTGACGAATGCACCTGCTTTCTTCGTGGATTTGATGAACCGAGTTTTCCGAGAGTATTTGGATAGATTCGTGTTGGTGTTTATAGATGACATTTTGGTATACTCTAAGGATGAAAGAGAGCATGAAGATCATCTTAGAGTTGTGCTTGAGATGTTGAGGCAGCATCAGCTAAAGGTGAAGTTTTCCAAGTGTCATTTTTGGAAGAAAGAGGTTAAGTTTCTTGATCACGTGGTTTCAGAGAATGGTTTTTCAGTCGACCTAGATAAGATCGAAGCTGTTAATAATTGGAGGAGACCAGAGACGGTGACTGACATAAGAAGTTTTCTTGGACTTGCTGGTTATTACCGGAGATTCATTAAGGATTTCTCACGAATAGTAGCACCTTTGACTAAGCTAACCAGGAAGGAGGTGAAGTTTGTATGGTTGGACAAATGTGAGGAAGCATTCCTTAAGTTAAAGCATTTGTTGACCAATGCACCTGTGTTAGTAGTTCCAGACGGAAACCAAGGGTTGGTGGTGTACACTAATGCATGTGTAACAAGAATCGGAGTTGTGTTGATGCAAAAGGGTAAAGTGATTGCCTACGCTTCTCGACAGCTTAGACCGCATGAAGTAAGATATACTACTCATGATTTGGAGGTGGCTGCGGTGATCTTCGCATTGAATATTTGGAGACATTATCTCTTAGGGGAGAGATTTGAGATATACACAGATCATAAGTCTTTAAGATGCTTATTCTCTCAGAAGGAGTTGAATATGAGACAGCAGAGGTGGCTGGAGTTTTTGGCTGCTTATGATTTTGGTATAAAGTATACTCCAGGGAAAAGCCATAAAGTGTCAGATGCTCTTAGCTAAAGACATCAGAATGTGGTGTTAGATATGTTGGTAGAATGGAAGGATTTAGAAGCTTTGACTACTTGTAGCGTGCAGTTAAGAATGGCCGATAGTTCTAATCAGAGTACTGCCATGTTGTCCTCTTTAGAAGTTCGACTAGTATTGATCGAAAGGAAGCTTCTAAGCAGAAGGAGGATCAACTATTGGCTGAGAAGATTAGAAGGCTTGAGGTTGGATCTGTGATCAATGATCTAAAAGATTTTAGGCTTGACCAGAGAGGATGGTTAAGGAAGAAGGGACGATTATGTGTTCCGAATGTGGAGAACTTGAGGAAAGAAGTTCTTGGAGAATGTCATCGATCCAAGTTTACGATTCATCCTGGAAGAACCAAGATGTATCAAGATACGAAGAGGAGCTTCTACTAGGAAGGTATAAAGAGGGATGTTGGCTTGTGGGTCAGGCAGTGTGAAAACTGTCAACAAGTGAAAGCCGAACATCAGAAGTCGAGTGGGTTGCTTCAGCCTTTAGAGATTCCAACGTGGAAATGGGATTCGATATCCATGGATTTTATAGACGGGTTGCCGAGGTCAAATAGAGGAAATGAAAGTATATGGGTCATAGTGGACAGGTTGAACAAGAGTGCCCATTTCATTCAAGTTAAGTCAACTAGGCGGCACATGTTTCGGCTAAGTTGTTCATGAAGAACATAGTTAGACTTCATGGAGTTCCTAGTAGCATAGTCAGTGGAAGAGATGCTTCGTTCACTAGTGAATTATGGAAGAGTCTACAGGATGTGTTAGGCACTAAGCTCAAGATTAGTACTGCATATCACCCTCAGACGGATGGGCATACAGAGAGCATCAATAAGGTACTTGAGGATTTGTTGAGAGCTTGTGTATTGGACTTTGGTGGATCTTGGAAGGATCACCTACATTTGGTTGAGTTTTCCTATAATAATAGTTACCAGACTAGTATAGAAATGGTGCCTTTTGAAGCTATGTATGGAAGGCCATGCAAATCACCAGCATGTTGGTTAGAGACTGGAGATAGATTGGTTTTAGGTCCATAGTTGGTTAGGGAGGCTTCAGAGAAGATTGAGTTGATCCGAGAAAGGATGAAGGAAGCTCAGTCCAGATAGAAAAGTTATGCATATAAGAGGCATAAAGACAAAGAGTTCTCAGTTGGAGATAGGGTTTTCATTAAGGTATCACCGATGGAGGGTGTGGTACGGTTCAGAAAGTCAGGGAAACTGGCACCGAGATATGTTGGTCCATTCCGGATTATAGAGAGGATTGGAAAGCTCGTAACAGAGTTGGGTTGCCGAGCAGTATGGTAGGTGTCCATAATGTGTTTCATGTGTCTCATCTTTGCAAGTATTTGCATGATCCAGAGACTACTATTCCTCCGTAAGAGTTGGAAGACTTAGTAGTAGAGCCTAATTTGACTTTTGTTAGACAACCAGTATGGGATGTAGCGAGAGGTGTGAAAAGATTGAGGAACAAGTCAATCAAGTTGGTGAAAGTTCAGTGGAGCGACAACGAGAAGGACTGCACTTGGGAGACAGAGGACAGGATTCGAGATACATATCTTGACCTGCTTTGAGGGTATGTCTATATTAGATTTATATAGATAATTTCTAGTCAGGTAGACTAGTATGTTTGTTAGGAGTCGTTATAGATGATTGCTATGTTTAATATTTAGTCCTTACTGAATTTCGAGGATGAAATTCTTTAAGGAGGGGAGCTTGTAACACCCCAAATTTTTGATAACATTATTTAGAAGATTTAATTAGATAAATTAAATAGAATAATGCAAATATTAAGCAATAAGGGGATTGAGATTTGAATAAATAAATTTAGGTCATGCTCAATTAACTAATTAAATGGGATTAAGAATGAGTTATAAGTTAATTAATCTACATAAGGGTATATTGAGAGATAACCGCACATAATTAACCCTTACCCTTATTGTTATCCCACCTTTTGGCAAGGCCGTGAGACCAAGAACTTGACTAGAAACCAATGACAGTTCGTCTTGGAGATCGGGTATACGCAGGCTCACTATGGATATCGATGAATTTTGTCCAAGTTCGGATGGAGCTACAATTAACATGACACAACATGCAAAGCTATGAAAGCCAACGTTCTAAATTTCAAGTCAATCGGAGTTCGTATGCTCAAGATATGATCGATGCAAGTTTAAACTTGTTGAAGGCTGTCAAATTCGCATCGATCCTGTTCGCATCGATCATGTTCGCATTGATCCTGTTCGCATCGATCATGTTCGCATCGATCATGTTCGCATCGCTCCTGTTCGCATCGCTTCTGTTCTCATCACTTCACTATTCACATTGATGGATATGAATTGTAGCTGTTTTCCTTAACTTGCATCGATCATAACTCACAATCTACAAGTCCAAATGCTACCAAATTTTCATAGGAGCTTGCGTACAACCTAAAGAATGTCCATGATCGATCTCGACTCGATTGGACAAAATATTGATCGATATGAAGATCGTTCGTATCGGCCACGGATCGAGTGCAAACAACATGGGATCGATTGTGTGGGCTCGCCCACGTAAGAGAAAAGGTCTCCCGAGATTTGAGCAAGATATTTGCAGCCTACACCTATAAATAGCAACCCTGGACCTTCAGAAAAGGGACTTTTGGCCTCTCTACGCCGATATTATGCCGAAATGATTATCAAACTTCAGTTATATTGTTGTAATCTTTTGTAATCAGCGAGTGAAATTCAATAAACATTAATCATTTCATAGTGGACGTAGGCAATTCGGCAAACCACTCTAAATCCGTGTGTTTCTGTGCATTTTCTTATCTGTTTATTGATGTGTTTGTTAGATCTGCTTCATTTTACATTTATTTTCTTCATTTTATCTCTTCAAACACATCCGAAGATTGTTGTGCCCAATTTTGGTACAAACACTTTGGTACTTTCACTGAGAGAACCCAGCTTTTCTCCTTTTCTGTGAATCTACTACCGTCGTTGGATTGCAAAAATCTAAGGAGAAGATCCAGATCTGTCGTCAAGTGGTTCCTTCTATCCTATTCAGATTGCTCCAGATCTAAGAGGAACTGCATTCATCAAGATTTTCGTATCCATGTTTTCGTATCCATGAAAATATGGTGATTTTCGCATCCATGTTTTCGCACCCAGAAAATATGTCAACATACGTATCGATCGAGTTTTGTATCGATCACTTTTCTTATCGATCAACATTCGTATCGATCACTCTTCGTATCGATCAACATTCGTATCGATCGACTTTCGTATCAATCACTATTCATATCAATCACTATTCGTATCGATCGACTTTCATATCGATCCACATTCGTATCGATCAACTTTCATATCGATCACTTTTCGTATCGATCACTTTTTGTATCGATCGAAATTCGTATCGATCACAATTCCTATCAATCACTTTTCGTATCGATCAACATTTGTATCGATCAACTTTCATATCGATCACTATTC
Organism: Allium fistulosum; assembly: GCA_030737815.1. Classification (NCBI taxonomy): domain Eukaryota; kingdom Viridiplantae; phylum Streptophyta; class Magnoliopsida; order Asparagales; family Amaryllidaceae; genus Allium; species Allium fistulosum. Next base: position 279,966,793 of record CM060904.1, on the reverse strand, counting down.
GTATCAATCACTATTCGTATCGATCACTTTTCATATCGATCGGTTTTCGTATCGATCTAGCCACGTGCATTTCGTATCGATCATCAGATACCACTTCGTATCGATCCAGCGGTGTGCATTTCGTATCGATACTCGAATACACTTCGTATCGATCCAGCTGCGTCCAATTCGTATCGATCATCAGATACAACTTCGTACCGATCCAGCTGTGTGCCTTTCGTATCGATCCAAGTGTTCATTTTTTGGATCGTTCAATTTCACCTGCATTTGTATCGTTCAAACATTGCTGAGATTTAATGAAGGAACATTCCATCTGTGCTTCTGGTTGTTCCATGACTAAACAAGACATAGGGAGTCACAGCAAGAAATGCTGAATTGCAATCAAGGAATGGGTAATGGAATACTACTCAACCGGTGCTCCTAGAGGCTGGAGAACCTAGCTAACATGCCAAGAACTAGAGTTGGTTAATATATCATGCTTCTAAGGTGGACTGCAACTTCCCCTAATTGACCAGCTTTTAAACTCCTGAATTGACAACTATGGTACGATGGCTAATATGATGACTGCCCTACACTATCTACTCTACCAACTCAAAACATAGCTGGTCGCCGCAGAACCATCTTCAAATACTCGCATCTTAATCATACCATGTCCATATGACTAGAAGCATGACATACAATCTTAAGAGGACTTCCTTACTACCTTATATTGGCCTCCTACCTGGGTGAAAATTAGAAATGATCACCAATTTATGACCCCATCTTAACCAACTCACCATCCAATCGACATTACCAACCACTCGAACGTTGGGCAATCGTGCATACATCATTCACCAGTATTGCAAGACCCCGTAGCCATAAAATGGACCTGATAATGTTTGATAGAAGTATCTTTCCCATGAAGTTAGAATTGCGCATGGCTTCCACCAAGAGTGATGACTTCCACAAATGCAGATGCCTTTCCCCATTCCTCAAAGTACACTATCAATTGTGGTTAGACATACCATTTCTACTTCTTATATTGTTGAAGGGACTAAATAAGCTGGCAGCCAACGAATTTATCCAAAGCCCATAGCTAGTTGCTGCCAATACCAATAAATGAATTCATCACCAGAGTTTATTTCCAGACTTTGATAAGAGAACTGGTGGATAGCCGCCGACGAATACACCAACATCTCCAGGCCAATATTGAGTTGATGAATCAGATGAAGGATCAACATGGCGAGATAAGGAGGGAACCTACTCCATACTCTAGATCGGAAAAATCCTCTTCTTTAGATGGCTACCATGGACGCCAATGCCATAAGGCTGCTCCGGAAAGGATAGCTCCGACAATATGTGCAAGCCCCATAAAACAAAGGGCCGGAAACTATCGACCCATATCGATCAAGAACTATGATCAGATTGAACCATCTGCGTTAGACTTCCAACTATGAAGGCCTGGACCGAAGTGCAATAGCGAGCATACGACGCTGCTTCACTTATCAATGAGATTTAATCCGATCCCTTTTGAATTATTTCGATTTCACTTTCGTTTATGTTGTGAAATATGAACGACTTGAATTAAACTACTTGCAAATGATGCAGGTAACCGAGTACTTAAGGTTGGGTGCAAAACAACCTCCGCGGACTATGATCAAATCATCGAGGTATCATTATGACGAGCATGATTCAACCACTCATCGGCTACTATATGCCACTGACTGGGGGCAAGGCATTAAAGTGGAAGAGACCGACAAGGTCAGGACTCTAGTACAAAGTGGATGCAACCGACCGTCCACTCATCCGCCTATGCAATTTAATTAGAGATCTGGGAAAGACTTGGAATAATATGTCCCAACAATGTACTCTTCGTCTTGTACTTGAAGCTCAACAAAATACTTATGCTTCTTCTGATGCCCAGTAAAATTGGAATCACACCAAGGGTGGATGTGACATGACCGTCCATCTGCTCTCCAACTCTTGCCCCTGACTTAAGGGAAAATACACAGCTCAAAGTGGATGTAGTTCGACCATCCTCTCCTCTACTCAAGCTCAAAGCTTGCCAGAACACTAATCTTACTCCTCAGGCTTAGCAAAAGTGGAATCCAAACGAACATGGACGTGATTCGACCGTCCATCAACTAAATCTTATCCTTCGTTGAGGGTGGATAAGTGGAAAGTGATCGATATCCGACCAATCACTTATTAAGTGAAACCCGAGCTCGGGGCCCGACACACTTAAATCAAAATGGGTTGAAACACGACAATCCTCGAACAAACTCCATTTCCCAAAGTGCGAGATGGAGTATAAAATTCCAAATCCAAACTCGAGGGGGATGGACCCATCCATCTAGGACTTTGCTTGCCAAATCAAGGTGGATGTGATCCGACCATCCACAACCTTAATCGACCTCCTGTTCCCAGAGTGCAAATGGGATCCAAATGCCTAAACATATGTGACTGACCATCTGTCGGCCAACTCCAGATTCCCAGAGCGCGAACTGGAGTATAAACATCTACTAACTCTAAGTCCCCATAGCGCGGACTGGAGTATAAACATAAATAGGTGTGACTGACCACCCATCAACCAACTCTAGATTCCCAGAGCGCGAACTGGAGTATAAAACACCGACTCACTCCAGTCTCCAGAGCGCGGAATGGAGCACAAATGCCAAATGGGTATGACTGATCACCCATCAACTAACTCGAGATTCCCAGAGTGCGAACTGGAGTATAAACATCAACTAACTCCAGATTCCCAGAGCGTGAGCTGGAGTATAGAACACCGACTCACTCTAGTCCCGAGAGCGCGGACTGGAGCACAAATGCCAAATGGGTGTGACTGACCACCCATCAACTAACTCTAGATTCCCAGAGTGCAAACTGGAGTATAAACATCAACCAACTCCAGATTCCCAAAGCGCGAGCTGGAGTATAAAACACTGACTCTCTCTAGTCCCGAGAGCGCGGACTGGAGCACAAATGCCAAATGGGTGTGACTGACCACCCATCAACTAACTCCAGATTCCCAGAGTGCAAACTGGAGTATAAACATCAACTAACTCCAGATTCCTAGAGTGCGAACTGGAGTATAAACATTAACTAACTCCAGATTCCCAAAGTGTGAACTGGAGTATAAACATCAACTGACTCCAGCTTCCCCAGAGTTCGAACTGGAGTATAAGCATCAACTAACTCTGGTCCCGAGAGCGCAGGCTGGAGTATAAAGACCAAATGGGTGTGACATACCACCCATCAACCAACTCCAGTCCTCAAAGCTAGGATTGGAATATAAATACCAAAAGGGATGCGATTCGACTGTCCATCTATCAATTCTGATTCCTCAGCAAGTCCTGTAGTATAAAAAGTGGATGTGGTTCAACCATCCGCTTTCCAACTCTACCCTCATTTGGGGGCACACTTATCACATAAATCGGATGTGATCCGGCCATCCAGCACTAAGCGAGCATGACATGACCGTCCATGCATCAACTCCTGTCCTCAGCATGGGACCCATAACATAAATTTATAGGGATGCACTCCAACCCTACAAGACAAAATTTCTTCCTTGATTCGACAGGGAGATGAAGATTCGCAAAACGGACCTAGTTGGATGTCCTATTCTGAAATGATATTACTACCATCCAACCGCAAATGAACGTGGCATGACCCTTCATCTGCTAACTCTCGCCTGTGATCCGACGGATTTTACGTGCAACATGGATGGGTGTGACCCAACCACCCACCAATTAATTCCTTCCTATAATTTAGTAGGCAAAACATCAAATTAATGTTGTCGTAGTGTGACCGACCACACTTCGACTTTCGCCATTGACTAGTTCCAGAGGAATTAATCGAGGAAAATGCGGTCCGACCATTATCTTCTAAAACTCTTAGTCCCTAGAGTGCGGACAGAGGTATACACATCAAATAGGTGTGATTAATGGCCCTTCAACTTACTATGATCCCCAAGTTGCGGCTACAAGCATAGATAAACGAATGAATGTGACTCGACCATTCATTCATCAACTCTAACCTAAACTCGACATGAGGAGTGTAAACTCACTACAGGTGCATTAGACCATCCACGAACAAACTCTACTAACCCAAGACTGGGGGCAGAAGTACAAATCACCGAAAGAAGAGAAAGGTGACTCACTACATCTCCAGCTTAGTGTTCCTTGCAACTGAAGGCAATGACTACAAGGAGACGTTAATGCTAACCAATCCAAATTATGCCCGAAGTTCTGGGTAACCAATTATATCGTACCACCGGATCGACAGGCAATATCGATCTGCACCTTTCATATCATACTATTGGATCGACAGGAAATGAGGTCCGAGCATTCTGCATCGTGCCATTGAATCGACGGTCAATATTGATCCTCTTCGACTACAAATCGATGTGACTCGAACATCCATCGAATACCTTTGACCAAGAGAGCATGGATAGAAGAATAAACCACGAATGAGTCTGATTGACCATTCGTCCTCCGTCGCCTTCCTTCAATCCATTTGGAAAAGCGTGAAACCGGATGGGCAGACTGCATTTGAGCTGACAGTATCCCTAGTTCTGATGGGAGAATGTAAACCGAAATGGATGTATTTAATTGCCTAACTCCAAAAGAATGCAATGTGACCATTCATTCTTTGACTTTTACCATGATTCGATTAAAAGAGCAATTCAAAACAAGTGCAACCTAAACATATGCACACCAATTCTTGCCCTAGATTCGACAAGGGAAGCATCAATCCCGCATTGGATCTGACTGGATGATTCACTCTTCAGTTTCTGCCCAGAGTATGGCGACATAAGTAGCGAAGTGAATGTCATTGACTGTCCAGAACTTAGCTCATGTTTGAATGTCGGTGAGGCAACCAAGTATTCTGCCTAGAGGAAAGAACTAGAACATAATGCAGGATAGGCATGACTCAGCCTTCCATCAGTTAACTCGATCCCATGGTTCAATGGGATAGAATACAAAATTGAAGCAGACATTATCTACCCTACCAATTATCAAGATATTCCCCAGACTTATGGGCACGAGCAAGAAGATAAGATTAATAAGATTCAACCATTCATCAATCAACTCTAGTTCTTAAAGCTTGAACTACAGTATAAACACAGCTAGGACGAGACTAGACCGTCTACGTAATGCATCCGCCAACCCAAGACTAGGGGCAAAAGAGTGATTATCCGAGAGTTGACTATGACAACTTGAACCTATGACCCATGCCTGATATTCATAACAACTCTAGGTTATGACCGAAAGGATGCCTAGAGATAGAATCATCGGATCAATACTCGAACTCATGGGCAACTTATCATCATTCCGACCCTTACAATGAGCAATGGATCGCAAGTACATTGAATGAAAAGCACATCATTCAGAAACACAAGTAAATTCAATCTCAAAGCTGGAGCCAGCTATGTAACAGCATGCAGTACAAGGCTAAGTTCTACTAATCCTTTAATTCAACGTCCTTATAAGCCTGACCATTTACCATTGCAAATAAACACATGAAGCGCCTACAACCCATCACGAGTATTGTAGATCAGATCATAACTCTGCGCAATGATGAAGAAAGAGTCAACTGTTTTACTTCTGGTGAATCTTATTGTGTTCGCTTGGAATCAACCTCGTATATACATATGGACTCTCACCGGCTATTGAGAACCCTGCGTTAAATGTCGACCCGAGGCATGTCTCGGTGAACAAAAACGATACGACGTGGATTCGGAGAGATCTGCTGCACTTAAAGAGGAGGTGAATTTACTCAAAACCGATGGGTTCCTCTACCCAAAATGAGTATCCAATCCTTTACTTATAAGAAAAACGAACGGAGAGTGGAGGACGTACGTCGACTACTCAGATTTGCACAAGGCATGACAAAGCACAACCTTCCACTTCCAATGATCAACCAACTAGTAGACCCAACCATCGGGCATGAATTGCTCACTTCCATGGACACAAAACTCTAGATACAATCATATACTGAAGCATGTCCCAGACCAGGAATACAACAGTTTAGTTACTGAACTGGGCCTATAGTGCTACGTTGCAACCCCTGGATTCAAATTTGGGAACGCTTATGCTATTTACCAAAGGACGATTAACAGATCATTCAAAAATCAGATCGGCCTATCGATGAAAGTAGATGTGGTTAATATTCTCATGAGATCATGACTATCAAACGACCACATCGATGACTTGGCAGAGATATTTGGTGCTCTCCAAAAATGCAGGATGAAACTCGATCCTTTGAAATGCTCTTTCACCATTACATCAGAAAGATTCTTTGTTTTCATCATCAATTCTCGTGGAATCAAGGCTAATTTCCAGAAAATTCCAACAATTAAAGACACCCATGTGCCGAGGACAACCAAGCAGGTACGGAGCCCAAGTCGGAATATTACTGTCCTAAGTTGATTCAACTCTAGGACCATCTACAAGTGAATTCCCTTCTTCAACCTGACCAATAGAGGGAAGAGAACTTTTGAATGAGCTAACAACTGCGTTAATGCAATTCCAACTCTGATAGATCGCTTAAAGAGAGCTCCTATTTTACCCAAACCTTTGGATCGCGAATATTTATACATCAATTGGACCGTGTCAACATACGCCATATCCAACGCAATGATATGTGAAGAGAAACGAATCCAAAGACCAGTATATGATGAAAACTAGCTATTGACAAGCTCACCTCGTTAACGTCTGTATTGACCAGTCGTTACGATAGGTCCTATGGCAACCTTAGATCTTCGGAAGGTTGCTCAATTAGAATATCAAGCTAAGTCAATTTGATATCACTTATCTACCTCGGAGAGCTCTCCATGGTCAAACATTAGCATACTTCATATCTGAATTCACTACATCAGACGATTATCCAAAGAACAGTGGAGAACTGTCCAACCGATGGAGAATGTACATAGATGGAACTTCCGATGATCAGCTTTTTAAAGTCGAAGTTGCGTTAATGACTACTGAGGAACGATCGATCTGCTATGCCCTCAAACTCAACTTCCCTACAACAAATAACGAAGCTAAGTATGAAGCCTTGGCACTCAAACTTGCAAGAAATCTAGGAGTGGAAACTTTATATATCTTATGTGATTACTGGTTAGTAGTATGCTGAGTCAGGGAAGATTATTCGACTAGGGGGAAACATCTTGCTCCTTATCTTAGCTGGGTCCAAAAGCTACTAGCCGACTTCGACTATTACACCATACATCCTTGGAGAACAAAATGAAAAAGCCAAGTCACTGGCCAAGCTAGCCAGATCTGGGGATGCGCGGCAAATAGACTTTGTCCCAGTTGAAATAATTATTATTCCAAGCATTGACATATGAAGAACAACCAGATCTTAGAGATGGATCTAGAAAAGGAGTCATGGATGAATCCTATCAAAGATTATCCATAATCGGCGATTCTTCTTGAATAAAGGAATGAGAAATGACATATCCTCTTTGAAGCATCATTGCATGATTATGTCTAGATTGTTCAACTCCATCGACACAAAGCATTACTCCTGTATCCATCAATCCGAGAGCCAATATTACGTGTCCATCGATATGAAGCATACATTCCAACATCTCAGATCGATCTAGGAGAGGATCGATACAAAGGAAGGACTTAAAACAACAATCAAACGTTTTTACAACTCGGATTTCACTTCGATCCAGGAGAGGATCGATACGAAACTCAATCCAAACAAAAACTAAATAACTTGATAAAGACTCGTGAACATGCAAACGTCAATGGGAGTCGGGTTAACATACGTACACGTATGACGAACTAATATTTAATTTTCGAAATTTATAGGAATTGGATGCTCACCAAGTGACAATTACAATAGTGAACAACAAATCGCTAACGCTCAATACTCAGTTACAACAAAACACTGCATGATCATTGATAATCAACAGTTCGAAATCTACATCATTGTCGTTTCAATCAAAGGTTACATCTTTTGACGAAAAGATAACAACTACTCAACGAATCAGATAGAACTTTTTCAGAATGAAGGATGCAGCTTTTCAAAGCACATCATGTTCACACAAGACATACTTTGGGGGGAAAATGTTATCCTGCCTTTTGGCAAGGCCGTGACACCAAGAACTTGACTAGAAACCAATGATAATTCGTCTTGGAGATCGGTTATACGCAGGCTCACTATGGATATCGACGAATTTTGTTCGAGTCCGGATCGAGCTACAATTAACATGACACAACAAGCAAGGCTATGAAATCCAACGTTCCAAATTTCAAGTCAATCGGAGTTCGTATGCTCAAGATATGATCGATGTAAGTTTGAATTTGTTGAAGGCTTTCAAATTCGCATCGATCCTGTTCGCATCGATCCTGTTTGCATCGATCTTGTTCGCATCGCTCCTATTCGCATCGCTTCTGTTCGCATCGCTTCACTATTCACATTGATGGATACAAATTGTAACTATTTTCCTTCACTTGCATCGATCATAACTCGCAATCTACAAGTCCAAATGATACCAAATTTTCATAGTAGCTTGCGTACAACCTAAAGAATGTTCGTGATCGATCTTGACTCGATTGGACAAAATATTGGTCGATACGAAGTTCGTTCGTATCGGTCACAGATCGAGTGCAAACAACACGGGATCGATTGTGTGGGCCCGCCCACGTAAGAGAAAAGGTCTCCCAAGATCTGAGCGAGATATTTGCAGCCTACGCCTATAAATAACAGCCCTGGACCTTCAGAAAAGGGACTTTTGGCCTCTCTACGCCGATATTATGCCGAAATGATTATCAAACCTTAGTTATACTGTTGTAATCTTTTGTAAACAGTGAGTGAAATTTAATAAACATCAATCACTTCATAGTGGACGTAGGCAATTCGCCGAACCACTCTAAATCCATGTGTTTCTATGCATTTTCTTATCTGTTTATTGATGTGTTTGTTAGATCTGCTTCATTTTACATTTATTTTCTTCATTTTATCTCTTCAAACACATCCGAAGAGTATTGTGCCCAATTTTGGTACAAACACTTATATATATATATATATATATATTCTCGTTCCCATTCATGCTTCATTTTTCCTATTCACATTCAAAAACAAAACACAAACGTAAATTAAGATGAGCTGGCCATTGTTAGGAAGAAGAAAGAAGAGAAATTAAAGTAAAGCTAAGAATTAAAGCTAGGGGAATAAATCTCAATCTCAATCCAATCTCCTTATCATAATTAAGGTGAACAATAATTTATACCATCTCTATTTTGTTTTGTGAACATATCTTTTGGGATTTAAGATTAAATTTGTTTATATGATGTTTTGGAATGATGATGAATTATAATTTGTTTAATTTAAACAAGATTGTTTAAATGAGGTTTTATGCAGTTTAGGGCAAAATCGATTGACATTGATGTTTAAATGCCATGGAAAAAATTTATGTTATGTAAAACATGATATTTTGGAGTTGGGTTTTAATTTTGGTAATTTTCCTAGCTATGGAAAGATTATTATGAATTTTCAAAGGAAAATATGGTTAATTGGGTTTAGAAATTTGTTTTAGAAATTATATTAAGATTTTGGGTCTAAAATTTTGATATGTTACGTAACATGATGAAAGTGGATTTCTGTAATTTTTGGGAATTTTTTCGAAGTGATTTGTTATGGAAATTAAATTATTTGAGAAGAAGGACTTAATTGCAATATTAGTTTTGCTAAATGGAAGGGCTTATTTGTTAAATTAATCTTTATTTAGATTTGGAATTAAGTGGCGGTTATATTTATAAAGAATTTGAAAAGTTGAGGCAACCAATCACATGCTTACAAGTGGCAGGTTAGTTAGAAAGTGTTTGCTTTAATTGGTATTAAATCAGGTTTACCTAGAAAAGTGGGTTCTGCCTCTACTTAGAAGCACCTTTCTACTCCACTTTGCTCCATCTCAGTCAAAACCAACCTAAGACGAAACCAATACATAAGGTATCACTTAGATGGTACGCAGTGGATTGAAGAAAGGCGGATGGCTTGGTGTCGAAAGCACTGCTTCCGATGGGGTCGATACCTTTGTTTGTTTTAAAAAGTTAAGTGCATGCCTTTGTTTTATTAAAGCTTTCGAAGGAGATGAAACATATGCTTTCAAAAGGGGTTTTCTAATAGCTTTCGATGGCGTTGCCATCTTAAGTTTTAAAGTACAAGCTTTCGAATGGGTTTATTTACTTATAAAAATGATGCTTTCAAAAGTAGTGGTTCGGACTAGGTCGAAACTCAGTCGTTGTTCTTTTGCCTTTCGAGTGTATTGAAGTCATCAATGCTTTCAAAGGGTAACCTTTGTTTGAAATTTATACTAAGCCGCTTCCTAAATGATTTTGAAAGGGTCCAAGGGTTTCGAAGGCAATGGCTTCGAAAGGTGGTTTCGAAGCTAACCTTTAATGTTTATCCTAAATGATTTGAAGATTTCGAAAGGGATGGTGTCGATGCAATCAAGTTTACCCTAATACTATTTTATGATAAAGAATGGTTTCAAAAGAGATACTTTCATTTATATTCACTTTGCCCCAAATAATATTTTTAAACATAAACCCAATGGTGTCGAAAGGGGGACTTTCGATGGTTTCGTAAGGGATGCTTCCAAAGATTTCGAAAGGGGTACTTTCAATGGTTTCGAAGCTATGCTTCTAAGAGTTAATAAGTAATACTTTATTACTTTCAAAAGGTTCCAAAAAAGGGGTTTTAATGTGTTTCAAAATGCAGGGGCCTAATGTTTTGAAAAGAGATTTATAAGCTTTCGAAGGAGGTTATACAGTGAAGTCAAAAGCAAGGTTTTGAAGGTTTCGAAAGTCTTAGTTTCCAAATCGAATAACTCAATCTCATTTTTAAGGAAAACCATGGCATAAATAAATAAAGTGTTTTGAAAAGGAGTCCTTAAAGAAGTTTTCTTTTATTATATTTGCTTCTTCATATATGTATGTGTCCACATTGTAATGGATCCATAACTATATTTTGGGGAAGGGCAGAATAACCAGCTAGGCCGACCCAGTAGTGAATATAAATTAAGTTAACTCCTGAATGAGTAGAATTGCATTCAGGAGGTCAGAAAGACCAGAATATAGGATGCTAAAATATTGAAGGAAGATACTGGCAGGGGCCAATAGGTTTACAGTAAGCCCATGAAAACTGTGTATAGGAAAAGATGTTGGCAGGGGCTAATAGGTTCATAGTAATCCCATGAAAATTATGTATAATTGAAGATGTCAGAAAGATAGGTTCATAGTCAGCCTATGAAAACTATAAATTGATATTGGCAGGGGCCAATAGGTTTGTAGATTTCCCATGAAAACTATATTTGGATTAAGATATTCACAGATGTCAATAGGTTCCTAATCAGCCCATGAAAACTAGGATAGGAGAAAAGAAATTAGAGTTACCAATAGGTTCAGGAAGAACCCATAAATAGTAAAGATATTAGTAGGGGCCAATAGGTTCTTAATTATCCCATAAAAACTATGTAATTGGACAGGGAGTCCTTAAACATTTGATCGGTAATTATTCAGCCCATGAAAGCTATTAGGTTAATAGTAATCCTAGAAATTATAACTGAGACAGATATTCAAAATGAATGGGGATGGGTAATCCAGAATTGATTCACTTGTTTTTCATATCATCATATAATATTGTTTTAACCATTGTGGATGCAAGAGCACGGTATATGGTTTTATAAAGGTTTTAAGATACTAGTGAGTGGAAAACCCGTTCCGCTAAGCGGCGTGGTCTTACTAGATATCTAAATGGTTTGAGATGGTAGATTATTATTCTTACCAAGCTTTATGTATGACTCGAAGTTTATGTTTTCCCCTTAAACTCTCGGGTACTCAATTGAATTTGAGTAGTTTGAGAGTTAAGGTTTTCAGATACCTCTTTAGACGAATAAAGCTTCCGGAGATGTGCAGGAGGCATGATAATTATCTAGATTTCTCTTTTATTTTGATTCCATTGTATTATTAATGTAATGGAAAAGTTGTTAAATTGCCTATATACACTCTGATCATCCAAGGGGGCATCTTCATATTTCGCTATTGGCATATGTTGTAATAAATATATTTTCTCTAGGCGTGATTAACGATTGTGGGATTATGTAATGAATTTGATATGTTTTGAAATGGAATGTGGAACTTGTCTGATGTTTTAAATTTTTTTCATATTCATGTGTTTCTGTGTATCAATGTATCTAACATTACCGTATTTTATCATCGAGGATTAATAACTATGGATGACTGCAGCATCTGTAGCCATTAGTTTTGGGCCTCTAAGTAGGGGGATGTTACAAGGGATGACCATGCCAAGGTGATCAAAGATCGTGACGATGATAGCCAAGTCGAAGGGTGAGAGGGATGCAACCCTGAAGAGTAAGGCTACTAGCGACAGGCGAACCGGGCTCATGACCGAGCGAGGATTGTGGTCAAAAATCAGCTTAAGAACACTCATATTGAATCTGAGAAGTTAAAAGAGCAGCTAACCAAAGCCGCGAACATGATTTTGTCCCAAAATCGAACTGCAGTTGGGCAGGCTATTGTGATCGCCAAACAAGCTGCAGAAATCACTCGGCTTTATGAAGAATATGGTGAGTTCACATGGCTTCATGAGCAAAATGTGCGACTAGTGAAAGAAAAAGAAGAAGCCATTTCTAGGAAACTGGCAGAAGAAATCGAGCATCTAAGCACCAAGGCTGAACATATGGAGCTTCGATCAAAATAGGATGATGCAATCAATCAAATGATGCTAGTGTACTCCATCTATATACTAGCTATGTACTGAACAAGGCAGCCTAAAATGGTTGGTGTAAATTATCCTTGGACTCTTTCCATAGTCTGGGAGAAAGTGCTAGTGAAATCTGAGGAGGCTAAGGAGACGTGCTCCGAGGAGGAACTGAAAGCTGCTTACCTTAGCCTTGATGACATTGACTTTCTAGCTGCAGGCAAAGAGATTCTTAGAAAAGAAAGGGACAAAAGATGCAGCTGATACCGCTGCTAGCGCTCTTGTTGGCCCAAGCTCGGGTCAGCAACAAATGCTTGTTCCAACTTAACAACAGCAATCCGTGACCATCCCGGCGTCCACTGCTATAACTTCTGAAGCTGCTCATGCTTATGTGACTCTGAAGCCTTGAGTGCACCGCATCCTACTACAACCATAGTGCACCCCTCAAAGATAGAAACTAGTGGCAAAGCTTTCGAGATTGATGTTCACGACCACACTCCTGGCTCAGGGATTTCTCTCGTCTCTCCGATGCTCCAAGCAATTCAATTTTATCCGGGGTACTTCTCTGAATTACGCATATTGCTTTCCCAAGTTGTAGATCTTCCATATCCCTCACTTCATCCTCCAGCCGTACAGGGGTCGGGACTTGCCGTTGTTTTCACTGCTTCCACTACTGTCTCTGCAACGGCTTCTGGCCTAATTCCTGTTTCTAGCTCCAGGCCTGGGCCTGATACTTAAAAGATAGAGGCCCTGCAGAACATAGAGGACGTCTATGTGTCCATGGATGAAGAGGTAGTGATCAACAGTAAGTCAATGCCAATAGAGTAGATGACCATGGCAGACAGACTGGAGGAGGAGAGAAAGGAATTGGAGATAAAGAAGGAGAAGGAAGAGCAGAAGCGCAAGACAACTATAACCATTACATTGAAGGTGTCGAAGGAAGGGAGCACAACCACCGGAGTGTCCAGCCCCCATGTGGGAGGAGAGACCGGGAAGGATATGAAGAAGTGCATAATCCGACCGGGGAAGGGCAGCAAAGGATTTTGGGAAGGAGGAAAGAAATGATGGGCTTGAGCATCAGTGGAGCTGAGTTTTTTTGGTCTTTTGTTCATGTGTCTTTTGAATTTTATGTCTCTTTGTACAAGTACAAACTCTGTACTTAGCGTCCTTGTTTGCACAAAAAATGGACAAACACCTCAAAGTCGTATGATTTAATTGATTTTATGTTGTTCTTTGTGATTTGGGTGATTTATGCAAATATATGAAAAGCAGGGACTAAACTGTAAAAGACACGCAGATTTATAGTGGTTCAGCCAGAATGTGCCTACATCCACTTTATATATTATTTCTCCTTTCTTGTTCAGATTACAAGTACAAAGCTTTGATACAAATATGAAAGTTGTTTGAAAGTTCTCTCCGTGCTTGAGCTCTCAAACTTGTCCTCCATTGTTGTACCCCTGCCCCTCTATTTATAGAGTGAGGCTGGGGGTAGGGGTCTTGGATGTATACAGCTGCTAATGGGCCTGGGCTGATACAATCTGGCCTGGCAAAGTTGGTCCGGAACGCCCTGGGTCCGGTGGGATTTGGTCCGGTGGAATTTGGTCTGGTGATGGTTTTGATTCGGTGAAGGCTGGTCCGGTAGGCAGTGGAGTAGGCTGGTCCGGTATGCAGTGGAGTTGGTTGGTTCGGTGAAGGCTGGTCCGGTAGGCAGTGGAGTAGGTTGGTTCGGCAGGTAGTGGAGTAGGTTGGTTCGGCAGGCAGTGGAGTAGGTTGGTTCGGCAGGCAGTGGAGTTCGACAAACAGTCCTCCTTTTTGCTGCAAAGTCGGTAGCGTCTGATCTTTTGCTTTTGTTGGTCAATATTGTGTGGGAACAGCCCCCGCTGTTTGGTTTTGTACATAAAGTGGCATGAGTAACGAAAAAACTAGCATTTTTTCTATAATCTCTTTTGTGTACTTTTCTACATTTCATGTACTTTGCCTATTTAAATATCACTATGTGTGTACATAATATGATTGCCTATCTTGCAATTTCCACATTATATAATATTGTACTGTGTGATATATAATGTGTTTATTTACTATGATTCTGTGCATGTAAATAGTGTTAGTAGTGTAACCTGCAGTTATTTAGTTTACTACTTTACTTAGCCAAAAAATTTAGTTCGGCGTAACAGAATGATGGAGTAATTCTTATTTTGACTAAGTGTTGGTGTGTGCATGCTCCCTACTCCACGGGGTTGCTTAATCCGAACACTTGGTATAAGACCGGGTACTCTAGGTAACTCTCTGGTTGCCCCCAGTCAAAGATGTATTGCGGCTCCTCTCTTTGGGAACTTGTTGTCTGAATGCTCAATTCCGAGCATCTTATGCTTTAGTTATGGTTGATTTTCTCCAAGTTTGATATTGAAGTTCTATCCGCATATCAGTTTCTATTTTGTTGAGACATGTAGATAGTTCAACCCTTTGGATTTTCCTTCAACGTTGCCGATGTCTAGACGATGTTGAGTTTTGAGTGATGGGGATTGTTTTCTTCCAATTTTACGACAAATAAATTTCCCAACGTTGCCGGAGAAACGTCAGTTCATAGGAGGTTTTGACAAACTGATGATATCTCTTGGTCAATATTGATGATTCGAGGCATGTTTGAACACGGTTCCATTGGTTCAAGCGGCAAGGGAGTGGATGCTTTTCTTGGACCTGGCTCCATCAATCCAAGAACCAAAGGAATGGAGTTTACTTGGACACGGTTCCATCTATCCAAGAAGCAAAGGAATGGATTGCACTTGAGCGAAGTTCCACCGATTCAAGTGGCGAAGGAATGGAAGCTTACTTGGACGTGGTCTATCGGTCCAAGAAGCAAAGAAATGGAGCGCACATGAATGCAGTTTCATTGGTTCAAGTGGCAAAAGAATGGAGAGCACTTGAACCTAGTTACATTGTTAAGTGGAACAATAATGGGGCGTACTCGAATGCGGTTCCATCGATCCGAGTAGCAAAGTGTGGCTTATGGATGCAAATAGAAGTTTGGGCCTTCCTGACACCGCCGGGGTAACGTCAGTTCTTAGAAGCATGGATCAATTTTCCCTATCGATCCGGCGGTTTGAGTTGATTTGCTTTCATCGACTCGTCGGGTTGCTTTCAAGAACGAAGTTCCATTGGTTCAAGAAGCGAGTGGATGGAGTGTACTCGGACGCATTTCCATTGGTCTAAGCAGCGAGTAAATGGTTTTTGAGTCGAACTGACCCCGTCTACTCAACAGGTTGCTTACATGAACGCGATTCCATCGGTTTACGAAGAAATAACTTTATTGATAAAATAAAGAGAAAGGAAGATCCTACTACTCACAATGCCCCCACTATCCCTGGGTGACTTATTTGCAGAAATAGGAAATACATAGATAAGTACTAAATGAAATAGTGCCGTGGCGAGTCATTGTTCCAAACATAGGGAATCAGAATTCCATTGACCGTCGTGAGCTTGAATGTTCCATCTCCATGTTTTTGGCTGATAACGTAAGGTCCTTCCCAATTTAGACCAAATGCCCATGTACCTAGGAAGATTCGTTTCAAGACAAGATCTCCTACTTCGAAGGTGCAGTTGCGAACCTTAATGGTGAAGTGTCATGCCACACGCTCCTAGTGAGCATTGGTCCTTAGCTCAGCTTCCTCCCTTTTCTAAACGATCTGATCAAGCGACTCGAGTAGCAGTTGCTCGTTTTCTCTCTGGTTGAAATATTGTCTTCGATGGGAGGGAACTTCCAGTTCCATTGGGATCATTGCTTCTGAACTATACGCCAAGGTGAATGGTAAGTGCCTAGTCGTAGATTTATGCGTTGTTCTATAAGTCCATAGTGCAAGTGGAAGTTCATCAACCAAGGTTCCCTTAGCTTTCGTTAGCCGGTTCTCGATGGTAGATTTGATGATTTTATTCACTGCCTCCACTTGCCCCTTTGCCTGCGGGTGCGCTACCGTGGAAAAGCTCTTCTTGATTCGGTAATGCTTGTAAAAGTTCTTGCATTCAGCACTTTCAAACCGAGTTCCATTGTCTGTAATGATTTTCTATGGTACCCCAAACCTGAAAATAACAAAGTTAATTACTTTTTAGCGGTAACAACGGTAAGTGGTTTTGCTTCAGCCTATTTGGTAAAGTAATCAACCGCGATAATAACATATTTAGCTTCTCCTTGGCTATTGGTAATATGCCTATTTATCAATTCCCCATATCACAAACAACCATGGGCTAACCATTTGCGTTAGTCTCGAGGATGGAGTTCTTGGGATCTTAGCAAATCTCTTGCACTAAGCACAACGTCTAGCGCAGACTGCCGCATCTCGGTTGATGGATGACTAAAAATGTCCATAATGAAGGACTTTCTTGGTTACTGTCTGCCCCTCGATGTCGTCTCTGCAGCTACCTTCATGAACTTCCCCAAGGATCTTCTTGGCTTTGTTGCTAGTGTCACATATGAGTAAGAGTGAGGAGAACCCTCTTTTGTAGAGTATTCCATCTTGTAGTACAGATCGCGGTGCCTTTCGAAGCAACTTCTTCCGCTCATTCCTGTCCCTATGGAGTGTTCCTGTGAGAAGGTAATCTTTGATTGATGTCATCCATGAATGTTCTTCCTCCGTAGTTTCCAGAATCCAATCGACGTCCATTTGATCTATGCTAGGAGCTATCAGTGTCTCCACTGGAACTATCTCCATTAATTATGTTTCTTCGGAACAAGCCAGTTTAGCCAAGTAATCCACTTTCATATTCTAATCTCTCGGAATATCACTTATGGTATAATGTTCAACGACGTTCGGTAATTCCCATGCTTTTGACAGATAAGGGGTAAGGTTTGCTCCCTTAGCCCGATATTCCCATTTCACTTGACAAACAACTAGCTGAGAATCATTATAGATATGCATAGCCTTTGTTCCAAATTCTTTCACAACTATTCATCCTGCTATTAACGCCTCATACTCCGCCTCATTGTTAGTGGTGGCAAATTCCAACCGTAGAGAGCATAGCAAATAGATCATCCTTCGGAAGTCTCGAGAACAGCTCTCGCTCCTGAGCAAAAATCATTTGATGCACCATCAACAAATATTTTCCATTGCGACACTGCTTCCATAGTGTTTTCTTCTTCGCCATCTCGTATTGTGAAATCGGCGATGAAGTCTGCCAATGCATGTCCGTTGATTTCCTTTTGGAGGTGATATGTTATGTCGTATTGGCTTAACTCAATATTCCATTTAAAAAGTCATCCCAACGTCTCTGGATGGTACAATTTCTACTTTAAAGGTTGATCCGCCAACACTTTGATTGGGTGATCTTGGAAGTATAGGCGTGATTTCCTTGATGCGATCAACAAGCAATAAGCTAGTTTTTCCAACTTTGGATAGTTTTTCTCGGTTCCCATGAATCGCTTGCTAATGTAGTAAATGAACCGTTGGATCCTAGCTTCTTCGCGTATCAGTGCTGCGCTCAGAGCGTGTGTTTACACTACTAGGTAGATGAATAGGACTTCCATGTCCACCGGCTCAAATAAGATTGGCGAGGTCTCCATATGTCGCAATAATTCCTCAAAAGCGGTTTTTGGTAGCCTAATTTCATTCGAAATTCTTCAATGCATCGAAGAAAGGTATACACTTGTATACTGCTTTGGAAATAAATCGGCTCAATGATGCAGCCTTTTCATTCAGAATTTGCAGTTCCTTTTTCATCGTAAGGGCCATGACATTTCACAAGACGATAATTTGCTTGGGATTAGCTTCAATACCCCTAGCATTCATGATGAAACCTAGAAATTTTCCAGAACCCACGCCGACCGAGCATTTCAGTAGGTTAATCCTCATTCCATACTTTCGAAGAATCTCGAACATTTCAAAGAGGTTACCCAAATGATTTCCTGACATACGTGATTTGCCCTGCATGTCATCCACGTAGACTTCCATCGTTCATCCGATTGATCTTTGAACATTGTGTTTACTGACAGTTGATAAGTTGCCCTGGTGTTCTTCAAGCCGAATGGCATTACTTAGTAACAATACAATCCGAGAATCAGTGATGAAGCTGGTGTTTTGCTAATCGGGTTTGTGAATCATAATCTGTTATATCCTTAGTAGGTGCCCATGAAAGAGAGTAGTTCGTGCCCTGCAATTCCGTCCATGTTCAAGTTTGAGTAGTCGACATAGGTCTGCCACTTCCCATTCGATTTCTTGACTAGTATAGGGTACAATACCCATTCCAGATATGTTGCATCACAGATAAAGCCGTTGGCCAATAGCTTATCCACTTCCCCCTTAAGTGCAGGGGATCACTCCGGACCCAAACTATGTCTCTCCCGCCTCACTGGAGGGAACTTCGGATCTATATTGAGTGCGTGACACGCTATCTCTAGCTATATCCCATACGTATTGAAATGAGTCCAAGCAAGCACGTCCAGGTTGGTGCGAAGAAATTTGATCAATTCTTGTTGCATTTTGATCCCAAGTTGCGACCCTATTTTCAAGACTTGAGTTGGATCGTCCATATCGACAAGGACTGAGACTGTAATCTCTGCCAGTGCCACCCGTTCCTCCTCTGAAATCTTCTTCTTAGGGTCCAAAGCTTTGTCAAAATGACTATTGTCCCCGACCCATGGGTGGTTTTGTAATTGCTATGATGACAGTTCGCGAATGTGGAGACACTTCCCCATATTGTTTTCCTTTTCCTTTCATTTTGATTCACATAACTCGACGATATAACATTCTCCGGCGATGGTCTAATCTCCCTATAAAACTCCAACCCCATTCTCCATTGGGAATTCATGGTAAGGCACCATAAGCCAAAGTAATCCTAAAATCAGTAAGGGCCGGTCAACCAAAGAAAGCGTTGTAAGATGATGTTTCATCCACGATCATAGAGGTTTGGATAAGGACTACCCTTTATTCTCCTTCTCCGAGCTCGAAAGGCAAGTCAAGTGCCCGGACTAGTTGTCTTGGTTCTCCCGTAAAGCCTTAGATTTTCATTCGGCAAGCAGACACGTCCTTCATGCTGATCTTCATCTGAATAAACATATGTTGAAACAAGATGTTAATAGAACTTCCACTATCCACCAGGATTCGACGTACAACTGTCGTCCCGATCCAATGCTTACCACCATCGGGTCGAGAGTTGACACTTCTCCTCCTTCAGTGTCTCAATTCCAAAACACTATGTCATCATTGAGTGTCCTTCGCTACTCTGCCAAAATGCCAACCTCAATTGCAAAAAAGCTTCTTTCGGAGTGTGCTTTAGTGAACTCGCATATCACTCCATATGAATCCCCTTTCACTTGACAGACAACTAGCTGAGAATTATTGTAGATATGCACAACCTTTGTTCCAAATTCTTTCACAATTATTCCTCCTACTATTAACGCCTCATACTCCGCCCCATTGTTAGTTGTGGCAAATTCCAACCGTAGAGCATAGCAAATAGATCATCCTTCGGAAGTCTCAAGAACAACTCTTGCTCCTAAGCAGAAATCATTTGGTGCACCATAGACAAATATTTTCCATTGCGACACTACTTCCATAGTGTTTTCTTCTTCGCCATCTCGTATTGTGAACTCGGCGATGAAATCTGCCAATGCATGTCCGTTGATTTCCTTTTGGAGGTGATACGTTATGTCGTATTGACTTAACTTAATATTCCATTTAAAAAGTCATCCCAACGTCTCTAGATGGTACAATTTCTACTTTAAAGGTTGATTCGCCAACACTTTGATTGGGTGATCTTAGAAGTATGGGCGTAATTTCCTTGATGCGATCAACAAGCAATAAGCTAGTTTTTCCAACTTTGGATAGTTTTTCTTGGCTCCCATGAATCGCTTGCTAATGTAGTAAACGAACCATTGGATCCTAGCTTCTTCGCGTATCAGTGCTGCGCTCAGAGCGTGTGTTGACACTACTAGGTAGATGAATAGGACTTCCACGTCCACTGGCTCAAATAAGATTGGCGAGGTCTCCATATGTCGCAATAATTCCTCAAAAGCGGTTTGGTAGCCTAATTTCATTTGAAATTCTTGTTACCCTTCTTCAATGCATCGAAGAAAGGTATACACTTGTATATTGCTTTGGAAATAAATCGGCTCAATGCTGCAACCTTTTCATTCAGAATTTGTAATTCTTTTTTTGTCGTAAGGGCCATGACATTTCACAAGACGGTAATTTGCTTCGGATTAGCTTCAGTGCCCCTAACATTCATGATGAAACCTAGAAATTTTCCAAAACCCACGCCGACCGAGCATTTTAGCATGTTAAGCTTCATTCCATACTTTCGAAGAATCTCGAACATTTCCGAGAGGTTACTTAAGTGATTTCCAAACACACGTGATTTGACCAGCATGTCGTCCACGTAGAATTCCATCGTTCATCCGATTGGATCTTTGAACATTGTGTTTACCGACTATTGATAAGTTGCCCTGGCGTTCTTCAGGCCGAATGGCATTACTCAGTAACAATACAATCTGAGAGTCAGTGATGAAGCTGGTGTTATCCTAATCGGGTTTGTGAATCATAATCTGGTTATATCCTTAGTAGGTGTCCATGAAAGAGAGTAGTTCATGCCCAACAATTTCGTCTATGAGCTAGTCAATTCTAAGCAGGGGAAGCTATCAGCTTTGTTTAAGTTTGAGTAGCCGACACAGGTCTGCCACTTCCAATTCGATTTCTTGACTAGTATAGGGTATGATACCCATTCAAGATATGTTGCATCATGGATAAAGCCGTTGGCCAATAGCTTATCCACTTCCCCCTTAAGTGTAGAGGATCACTCCGGACCCAAACTATGTTTCTCCCGCCTAAGTGGAGGGAACTTCGGATCGATATTGAGTGTGTGACACGCTATCTCCAGCGATATCCCATACGTATTGAAATGAGTCCAAGCAAACACGTCTAGGTTGATGCAAAGAAATTTGATCAATTCTTGTTGCATTTTGATCCCAAGTTGTGACCCTATTTTCAAGACTTGAGTTGGATCGTCCATATCGACAAGGACCGACACCACAATTTCTGCCAGTGCCAACCATTCCTCCTTTGAACTCTTCTTCCTAGGGTCCAAAGCTTTGTCAAAATGACTATTGTCCCCGAGCCATAGGTGGTTCTGTAATTTCTATGCTGAAGGTTCGCGAATGTAGAGACACTTCTCATATTGTTTTCCTTTTCCTTTCGTTTCGATTAACATAACTCGACGATATAACATTCTCTGACGACAGCCTAATATCCCTATACAACTCCAACCTCATTCTCCATTGGGAATTGATGGTAAGGCACTATGAATCCAAAGCAATCCTAAAATCAGTAAGGGTCGGTCGACCGAAGAAAGCATTGTAAGCTGATGTTTCATCCACGATCACGGAGGTTTGGATAAGGACTACCCTTCATTCTCCTTCTTCGAGCTCGAAAGGCAAGTCAAGTGCCCGGACTGGCTGTCTTGGTTCTCCCGTAAAGCCTTAGATTTTAATTCGGCAAGCAGACACATCCTTCATGTTGATCTTCATCCCGTAAAGCCATAGTTTCATCCACCATTGGGTCGAGAGTTGACGCTTCTACTCCTTCAGTGTCTCAATTCCGAAACACTATGTCATTATTGAGTTTCCTTCGCTACTCTACCAAAGCGCCAACCTCAATTGCAAAATAAGCTTCTTTCGGAGTGTGCTTTAGTGAACTCGCATATCACTCCATATTCCCCCGACTCTTCTGTACCGGGTGTGGTGTTCCAGAAATAGTACTTATGATGAGTCTTTGATCAGTCCGACGAGTTCCTTCTCTGCTGGGTCCAGCCTGATTGCCCTGATTGCTCGGGACTTGGGATTCAGTTGGTTGTGTTGAATATGCAAGTATATGTTTTTTGTTTGATGATAATAAACATATATATTCATTTAAATGTATTTGTTATTGTACTATTTTATTTTTCACATAATTAAATAAATATTTGATGAATAAAATAAATAACATGGAATTTAAATTCAAACAGATATTTTATTCAAACAAATATATTATTACAATTTTGAATAGTACAAAATTTGAGCTCTCACTGTATACACAAAATTTCAATTTACATAACTTTCCTCACTACGTATCACTCATTCACTTGTATTTGTTCTTCAACTCTATTTCAGACTGAATCCAGCATCTGAATTATCTGCAAAATAAACACTAACGCAGTAAACTGAAAAAGAAATATTTTTTTGCAGTGTAAAATAAAATGAGTATTTTTGAAAATATTATTTTCCTCAATTATTTGGGTTGTTCGTCATCATTTTCGTTTGAATCCATTCATACATGAACAACTTGTGACATGCACAGTGTATCATTGTACATGCCACAAGGCCGTGCACACTGATATACACTTGATAAAACTGCAGGGACAGGTGAGCACAAGGTCAAACCGATCCGAGGTTGGATTCAACTCAGGTGCAATACAAAAACATCAAAAAATTGTCAAGTACCAGTTCTCATGCAACAAGAATCCAAAACCAACATAAAACAAGCCTCGACCAAAAATTCAATGTGTACACATGAGAACAGACTCGATAGTGAAGTCATGAAGCAATATAATATGAAAACCAACTCAAAAGTAACCCAGCATACACATATACATGCATATTCACACATGTATACATATGTGGTGGACATCACACAATATAACAAATGCAGAAAACCACTAGAACCAGTCAATATTAATTTAACTCAAAACAAGTTCAAGTGTTCAGGCTAGTGGCATGGCACCAAGACAACCACAGCTACAGTTCAAGTCCACAACAACAACGAGTATGCCAGACATCAGATGCTATGCACATGAATCAAAAGAAAGGAACAAACATGCTCAGTTCTAACAAGGACTACATGAATACACACATATATACATACATAAATGTATGTATGTATACAAATGGAGATGACCAGCATTCAAAGAGCAATAGACTCAAAGCAATATGAAGACCAGACTACAAAATGTTTAGTTACAACATGAACCAGCACAGTGAAAACAGGTTAACCTCAAGTGGAACACAAAGCACACCGTGTACCAAAGTACAAAGCAGTGCAAGTCAATGCAAATGGACAGGAAACATCAAGTGCATGACAGAATCAAGGCAATGCTCAAAGCCGCACAACAGAAAATGTAACTTAAGCAAACAGGTGTAGGTACACAACAACCAAGTGAAGACTCCAAGAGGAACAAATGAAGGACATACACATATATACATACATATATGTATGTATACACATGATGAACATCACATGAAACCAATACAAGCTACTAGACATAGGACTTCAAGCAAGCAGTGACAGTGATCAAGCAACAATCGAACAAGCTCAGTTTCAATCAACACATTGTGGACAGAGCATAACCATCACATAAACTCTACAAACATGTAAATAACTCAACACAGAAATGACTACAATGCAATAAGGCTTCAGAGAATACAATTCAATGCAATGGTCATGACATTCAGACTCATGAAGGCCACAATAACAATGCAACCAGACTTCAATTGGAACCGGTTTAGAGAATCACACACACAAATGAAAACAAGTAGTTGAAGTAATAGGAAATCAGTTTACATAGTTACAGTAAATACCAGAAGCGGTTCAAACACGTCAAGGAATGGTTTTAAAAACAAATGAACAACATCATTGAATTAGCCAAAAATTCGATCGTTGCCAGCAAAGAATGGAATTAGAGAAACAAACAGATCAAAATTCGACAAGTCTAGATTATCAAAATTCAAAAGGCCGAAATCAAAGGAGCATAAAGAATGGAACCAAATCCAAAGCAAACGCAAGCCGTGGTGACCAAGCAAGCATAACAAAAAAAAATACGAATTGAAAAAGTCAGAAAACATCACCAACATTCGACTACAAATCAATAGCCGAGCATAGCAATTTGAAGAATTCAAATTGAATTATACGAACGTAAACTAAGGGTTTCAATCCTTATATAAATCCCCTTAACATCATCGGCAAAAATAAGAGATTCGAGTTTACGCAAAATCACAGAGTCCAGTTTCAAATTAATAACTCGAATCAAGTTCGAACTAAACAATCAACAGAGGAATTAAAAAAGAAAAAAATCACATACCAATTTCAAAGGTTCGAACTTGATAATTGAAGCAACTGCACATGTGCTTAAGCTAGAAGACGATTGAGAAAGCAACGCAAGGATAATCACTCAACTCAACTGATTTATTATAGAGTAGCGGCTTCAATTCATAAAGCCCTATTTCCTTATTGAAGAAAAAGAGGCAGCAGCAAATAAAAAAAGGGAGAACGCATATCTTTTTATTAAGTTGTATTTTAAGTAGGCCGGTCTAGTACTATTTTTATTTGGGCTTCAAATTAATTAGGGTTTTGTATTGTTATAGTTTCATTTGTAATTTCTTTTAAAACCGTGACTTTCTAGTTGTGTGACTAGGGTACAAACTACGGGGCGTAGTTTTAGAATTTGCAACTCAGTGGCTAAGTTGTGGTAGGGTTTTGAGCATAGAGTTAGGTTAGTCGATAGCGATTGTCGCAAGTTTATGTGTGTAAGCGTCTGACTACTTAATTTCTAGTAGAAACCTTGGGAGCAGCACGTAGGCAGGGTTTTGCTGAAGCTAGGTAAATCTGTGTTGTTCTATTTCTGCTTGTATTATTCTTCTATTATCTATGCTGCAATTATTTTATATATTTCTGCATTAATTTTTATAATTATTAGTAGCACCCTATTCACCCCCTTCTTGGGTGAAATTGATCCTACGGGTTGGTTAGAGTTTTGCGGTTTCTTCACGAACCATTGGAGCCTATTGTTCCTTATTAGTTCCTCAATTAAGTCCTTCAGATGCTGACATTCATTTGTGTTATGCCCATGAGTCTTGTGAAAGTGGTAGAACTTCCCCGATTGTTTTTGTCGTTCGGATTCTTCCTTCCTGGAAGGCTTGTTGTATCGCTCAGTTACTTGAGTTGCGAGGTAGATGTTCTCCAAGCTGTCATTTAATGGCTCTACTCCTTGGGTCTCACGTTCTAGATCCACTTTCCATTACCATCATGCCTACTAGAGTTTTGGTTCTTCCTTTTCTGATTTTCATCTTTCCCACCATTTCCTGTAGTGGCCCTGGAATTGTTTCCATGCTGATTTACCACTACATTGCTCTGAACTATCTCCTTTGGTTGTACATTGGCAGTCTTGCCTTCCAATGCATCTACCTTTACCAACCTCAAGTATTGGCTTGCTTTCCAGTTAAATTCCTTCATGGTGGTTGGTTGTTTCATGTTAATCCATCTTCCAAAGTCAGTGTCTAGGTGAATGGCTTAGAGCAAGGCCATTAACACCATATCTTCATTTGGATTGCTCACTTCAGTAACTGCAGTATTAAACTGATTCATAACAAATTTCAATGATTTGTTGGGTCCTTGGAAAAAGCCGGGTAGAGACATCACATCTTTTAGCTGGGCCGTGTGAAGTCTATAAACTGTTCCATGAATTTCCTTACTAACCTATCAAAGGTGGAAATGGATCTTGGTGGGAGTTTGATAAACCACATTGAAGTGATTCCTTTTAAGAAGAAAAGGAAATATCTGCAGCGGACATCGTCCGTTGTCCTGGCTCTGTCCATATGCCAACCGTATTTGTACAAGTGTGGTTTAGGGTCTGTTGTCCTATTATAGGCTGGTATAGTGGGCATAGTAAACTTCTCGGGATATTCATCCCTTAGGATATTTTTAGTGAATGGAGTTCAACTTGATGTAGAACCACAGTCGTCGTCCTTTCCGCCCTTACTTTCTTCCATCAAGCATTTGACCATGTTTGCTATGTATGCCTCACTAGTCCGGTAGTCCACATGTCAACTGTCAGGAGCTACACCAAGCGTTTAACTCTTCAAACGGTCTTGGTATGCTAGTTGAAGCCTGGGCTCTCCATTCTACAGGAGAACCACTCCTATAGAATTTCGTTGGCACGCGATTGGCCTGGTAGCGGTAGTATGGACTTCTTTCCTAGCATTTTGCCAGTTATATCAGCATTCAATTCCAATCCTCTATCATCAAGTTTCATGTCATCTTCAAAGTCGGAGAGAAGCATTGGAACATTTCCTAGTGGAACATTCATTCTAAGGTTTGGGTTCACAGCGGGTTGTGCTCCAACAGGTAGAGTACTTACATTTCCTTCAATAACAATTCCAGTTGCTCCACCAACCTTCTCCCTTTTCTTTTGCTTGCCATCTCTGCTATGCAAGCCTGAGATGGAGGAATTCTCCTGTTCTATAGTGGCGCCAGTTTCCGACCTAATTGTTGGAGCAGTTGGTGGTTGCAGTGCTAGCAAAACATCTATATTCCATAAGGGCTTTTTGGCTATCCGCCATTTTCTGGTTAAGTTGATCAACCATCTGGTTAAACTCTCCTTTAGTCACAACTTTATGATGAGTGGATGATTTTGGTTCTTAATTTCCAGTATTAGCTCATGTTTGATGATTGTTAGCATTGTTCACTTCTGTTTGCTAGAGATTAGTTTTGTTAACACCAAGTGTTGTCCCAACAGATCTTCCAAATAGGTCTTCCTCCTAAAAGCTATTAAAATAGCCAATCTTTAATCTTCTTCAAGCAAACTTTCCTGATCTAACCTCTGGTTCTATCTAATCCAAATTAGATAGCTAGATCCTAGCCTTGATTCTTTGTTCTCAGTAAAAGCACTAAAATGTTAATCCAAAAATGGACCAACACCCTGAAATATGATGTGAAAGCACCAGCCTTGTTAGAACAGAGCAAATATAATAGAAATTAAGAGAAAGCAAATGAGAGACATGGATTTTTATAGTGGTTCGGCTATTAACTAAGCCTACATCTACCTTATAGCTTTGTCTATTGATTTGATCTTGATAGGGTATGATTACAATGTGTTTGAGAAAGAATAAATCACAAGTACAAGTGTTAGACAGATTCAAAGTCCTAGAATTTCCTAAAGGAACTACCTTGGTGACTGTGGAGTAGAGAGAGAGAGATGAAGAAATGACAAAGCTTCCACGTAGTAATGGTAGAAACCGACCCCTCTCTTGGTTGTAGTATGGTTTTTATTTATTGTGTTCACAACCATATTGGATTAGAAGCCCGTTACTAGAGAAGTATAGGAAGTAACCCAAGATAGCACAAGGAAAATGGTGACACATGAGTTAAGGTCTAAACTCGGTACCGAGTCAAGCTCTTGACTCAAGGCCGAGTTTATTCCTTAACCATGGTTTGGGTACTTCTTTTTGTTTTTGGTTACTCGGTTCGTCTAGATGTTCTCCATGTAATTTGGTAGACTAATGACTACTTTTGATGATCGTTCTCCCTTGGCTTGAGCTATCCTGCCGCTTTGACTGTCACGCGTTTATTTCCTATAATAGACTCTTTGTAATTCTATGAAACTCCATGGCTATGCTTAGATAGACTAGGGGATGATTTGCCAAAAGTGTGAAGATACCGCGATGAACCAATTAAACTCGGTACCAAGTAAAAAGGGCTTGACTCGGGCTGAGTTAGTGACTTATCCCATTTTGAGTTCATATTTTGCTTGAGCCCTTTCTACTTTTCTTCTTAGTGTTCTTGCCAAGTTTCAAGTCGTTCCGTCTTCGTATTGACGTTCTGACTCAAATTGACTTCTGCTTGGTTAAAAACTCGGTTTACACATCCCATTCTGAGTTATTAGGTAATTTGCAAGTTTTACATCTAAAGTATCATTCTTTAGGTTCACATCCCACCTTTGAAACATTGAGAATCTCCATCAATTTTTTAGAAGCAAATTTTTCTTCCATTGATTTTGGCTTCCCTTCCGCTTTTGAAATTGGTATTTTCTTCAAAATTTGCTCCTTTTTTCTTCTACTTTTTACCTTCATTAATAGAAATCCTAGATTGGAATGCTTGCTCCAACCATGGATATAAAGAATGGCACATTTTAAATTCATAAGCTTTAAGTGATTCAGTAAGGTCTTAGAATGTCAATTTGAATAAATCCTTGGTTTCTTCAATTGCGGCCACAACATGATAAAATTATGAGGCAAACTTCAAAGAATTTTTTCCACAACTCATTTATCTTCAATCATAGCTTTGGATTTGATTTATGATTTAAGCAGCTCGAGAGCCAAATCGTTGAATATTTCATTCTCCTTCATCATCAAATTATCAAAATCTCACCACATGGATTAAAGCTTTATGGAGATAACTTTGCTTAGCCCTTAAAATGCATTTTTCAAGATATCTCAAGCATATTTTTTCCTTTAGTTGCTCTCATTTTTCATGGAAAGAATTTTTGTGGATTCCTGAATGGATGAGTTGCAAGGCTTTTCCATTTTACGTCTTCAACTCCTTAATATCAATTGTTGATTTTTCATTCTCACCTTCTTCAACTATTTCCAACAAGTCATTTTAGACAAAAATAAGTTTCATTTTTGATGACCCAAAATCAAAGTATTCTCCTTCAAAACATGAGATTGAAGGTGATGTTTAGCTGAAAGATATGGTTGTCATGTAATTGATTTTTAAGAACTGAAAGGGACAAAACGAATGTAGAAGAGCACCTCCCTCTGATGTTAATTTGATAGAAACCTATGAAGAATTGTAAGATATTAAAGAAGAATTGATAAGAAGATTTTTTTATTTAACTTTTTGGACGGGCAAAATAATATTATTCTGCACATGCAAACATATTATAGTGGTCGTACCACATGTACAAGGTATACTCAGGTGCTAGGCATGGGTGCCTCAACACTACATATAACATAACAGTACTAGAGCGAGATAATAAGTTTCTCAACTACAAACGAAAACAAATCTAGTCCTCCTAAAAAGAGGAGGTACCACCGCCATCAAATAAAGAAACGGGCTGAACAATATGTAGATACCCAAAGAAAATACCTGAATCGAGGACTGTCGTGTCACTATAGAAAACATATTGCATGTCTCATGTGTCATCAACTAAAATTCTTTGGTTTCATTCCCCATGTCACCCTTATCAGTGAGAGTGAGTCTATCTCTAGCACCAATGTAATACATGCATCTATTATCCCTAGTTTCACTATTGTACTTATAGAATCTACCAAACTTCGTGTCATATCTCATAAGAGTCATGTTATAATGCCAAATGAGTTCAACAAAATGTCAAGAAATATGGTCAAAAGAAAGACCAACTTCGATTAGTACAAAACATATGGCTGCCAGCGAAGGAGGAGTAGATTTAACAGTAGAGTCAACTTCAGGACATAAAGCTTTGGAGGCTCATCTTTTAATCGAAGGCATAGGAAGAGGAATTTTGTCAAAGATTGAGATAGGGATTTCAAGTATGTCTCATTTTCAATTGTTAACGGTGTGTCCAAAGGAGTGGCTGGTGGA
Organism: Allium fistulosum; assembly: GCA_030737815.1. NCBI lineage: Eukaryota > Viridiplantae > Streptophyta > Magnoliopsida > Asparagales > Amaryllidaceae > Allium > Allium fistulosum. The sequence continues at coordinate 279,936,722 of CM060904.1, read as the reverse complement.
ACATATATCAGGAGCCCGGCTATAGCTAACATCAAAAATTGCCACGTCCCTCTACAAGCTCTACCTTGAGTTTCGAAGGTGGAGGTTTATCCGAAGTAACTTCAAACAGGATCTTTGCATACACTAACTGCTCCCTAGCTATGGTGTTTGTGTCAAAGCACTTAAAGCTTTCCAATCAAGCTAGCTAGGCAATCTAGGCTCATAATGGGTTGCAAGATAGAGGGAAAGTGAGAGAAATGTGCCCATACAGGAATAGATAGGATTTGTTCCCTAGCGTTGTCCATAGACGGGTTCAAAGTAGTTATTATGAAAGGCTTTGCTTTTATAAATATAGGTTCCACTCCAAAAGTGCGTTGATGCTCATCTAAATTAGAGAATTTGAAGTAAAATACTGAGTCGTCGGAGTGTACTTGCATTTACCTTTTAACTTCCATACTTGACGGTAATGGTCTCTAACCGAGTTGTAAGAAGGATTAGCATCAAGGAAAAACCTAACTAGATAATCTAACCAAATGCTTACAGTTTTTTGACTATTTATAGCCTAGAATATTTTTTCCATTATTCTCTATATAAGATAACATTCCATTATTCTTTAAACATCTTCCTTTTATTTTGTAATATATTTCCATAATTACTTTAATAGAAAAATACAAACTATATTTGAACCATTTAGCTATTTATCAAAGAAATATATTCTCTCATCATATGTATATAAAAATTGATTAACTATGTCATATGCTTTCCACAAAAATTTAATACATGTTTTGTTGCTATCCTTGTGATTAAACCCTCTCGCAACTTTAAGTATTATTAGTATACCTCATTTATATTTCTATTTGGGATCAAAGAAAACTGATTTTCAAAAATTAATTTTTCTAGAAAGATTTTCATTCTCCAACAAAGAACTTTGAGCAGAATTTTATCATTGAAGTTTCAATTGGATATCATTCTAAATCACAAATGCTTTCCGGATTGTTGTGTTTGGGATTAAAGTAATCATTTACGGTTAATCTCTTTTAGAATTTTTCGATCTTTACATTTATTTTTTATTGTCTGTACCGCACTAATTTTAATCACATTCCAATGAAATTTAAAATATTTTGCATTAAACCCACCTAAGTCATGGGAATAATTGTCTTTAACACTAAACACTGCCTCCTTACCTTCTTCCTTAGAGATTTCATCATTTAAGAAATTTTGGTCATATTAAAAAAAATGTTTATATTGCATGCGAATTTAGGTTGATTTGTGGTTTGATGAGCATTGTACAATTCTGATAAGTAGTTGACTACATCTTGTCCAAATTTCACTTAACTTAGAGTTTTATCCCTATAGCAATTAACGATAGAATCAGCATTCATGTTTCTTCTATTGGACATTTTTGCATAAAGAAAAGCAGTTTAATCATCTCCTTAAAGAAAGTTCTAGGTTTTTGCCTTGAATATTTATCAATTGAAATATACAAATGAAATTGAGGATCTCCTTCTTTTCTTGTAATGGCATTATTAAAATCCACTTGAGCATTTAAGTATTCACTAACAATGATATCATTACGCTTTTTTCTAAAAAGCTTTTGAAGTTTACTGCAATTATCCTTTAAATAGTTTAACTCTTTGCTGGTGCAATTCTAATTTCTATGTCACTGTTTAACAATTTTTTGGTTTTCTTTTGGTTTGATAATATTGTACATAAGAAAACACCACATTTTCAGTCCACCACCCTTCTCTAATTACATCCATAAAATCTTTGTAAAGTACCAAATGATTCATGAACTTGAAACCTTTTAAACAAGGTGATCAACTAGTGTTTCACATAGTTAACAAGATAGGTTATGATCACTTGTGAAAGCTGGTAGATAATTAGCATTATTAGACATAGAAAATTTATTATTCCATTCCAAGTTAACCATCACTCTGTCTGGTTATATAATTGTAATTATAGTAACTTGTATGATATAAAACTGAACAAACAAGACAAGTATTTGTGTCAAAAGACTTAGTTTTTTATTGCGATACTGATTACAAAGTTAAATAGAAAGCAACTACAGAGAATGCTATAAAACAGGAAACCCTTCCACGATGTGCATATCTGACTCCTACAAAAACTCTGCCACTAAACTTATTCAACCATTACTTACAAAATCTCCACGGCTAGCAGACTGAGTCTTTTTATTTGAAAAAGAAACCACATTACCATGTTTTAAATTATTACCAATAATCTCCCCCATAATTTCAAACATGTCAACCCAGAACCTTGATACCCGGTAAGTTCCTCATTCTCTCAAATTTCACAGCAAACAAATCTTTAGTTAACAGACCCGCCTTCTGATTCTCACTGCTAATATGTTTGACAATAACTTCCCCACGTTCAATACACTCCCGGATAAAATGATATCTAACATCAATATGTTTGCTTCTCCCGTTAAAAATAGAATTTTTTGCCAAGTCTATAGCAGACTTATTATCGATATAGATGATAACAGGAGGTACTTTTTCACCAGTTAATTCCTTCAGAACGTTCATTAACCATATTGCTTGACACGTAGCAGCTGTGGCCGCCATGAACTCCGCTTCGCATGATGACAACGCAACACACCGCTGTTTCTGCGAGACCCAAGTGACTAGGCATTCGTTCAGATAAAATACCATAACCCCAGTTGATTTTCTGTCTTCGATGTGTCCTGCAAGGTCACTATCAGAGTAACCTGTCAAAATGTTATTTCCAGCATCCTTAGTATAAATCAATCCATACTCCAACGTACCCTTAATATACCGTAAAATTCTCTTAGCAGCATTCAAGTGTATAGTGGTTGGTCTTTCCATGTATCGACTCACAATGCCTACCGAAAATGCTATATCCGGTCTGGTATGAACTAGGTACCGTAGTCCTCCCACTACACTCTTAAACTCTGTTACATCTACAGCCCTTCCACCTTCATCTTTTGTCAATCGTTCCTTTGGATCCATTGGAAATTTACACGGATTACATTGAAACATTCCAGCCCTTTCAAGTACTTTCTTGGCGTAGCCTGATTGCTTCAGCTCTATGAACCCAGCACCTTGCTTAACTTCTATCCCCAAATAATAACTTAACTTCCCCATATTACTCATTTCGAAATTATTACTCATCTGCTCCTTGAAGTTTCGAATAAGAGACATATCAGTTCCCGTAACTAGTAAATCATCCACGTGCACGCCAACTATTATTGATTCTTCTCCCTCCCGTTTTACATAAACAACATGCTCGTAGGGACATCTCACGAAACCAAGACTTTCAAGGCACTTATTAAGCTTCGAGTACGAAGCTCGAGGAGCTTGTCTGAGCCCATACAAGGCTTTGAGCAGCCTGTACACTCGTTTTTCTTGCCCCTTTTCCACAAACCCCTCCGGTTGAGTCACATACACTTCTTCACCAATTTCACCATTTAAGAAAGCCGTCTTGACGTCAAGATGATGCACCTCCCATGAATTCTTTGCTGCCAATGCCAGTAGTAGACAGACTGTTTCCAAGTGTGTAACTTGTGCAAAAATCTCGTCAAAATCAACTCCCTTTTCTTGCACATATCCTTTTGCCACCAATCGAGCCTTATGCTTCACAATGTTCCCATTTGCGTCCTTTTTTAACTTGAATATCCACTTCAAACCAATTTCTTTCTTTCCTGGTGGCAAATCAGTGAGTTCCCAAGTTCCGTTTTTCTCAACTGACTCCATTTCATTCTGCATAGCTGTTCTCCAGGCCTTGTCTTTCACAGCATGAACATACGAATTTGGTTCATCAATTCACATAAGGAGAAGCTCGTCTTCTATTTCAATCTCTTCAGTGTCTTGATAAACATCTTCGAGTAATCTGAATTTTTTGGGAGTTGCACTATCATCATAGGCATCTCTGTCAAGAATTGAACTGGAATGTTGCGACACAGGAGTTCTAACTTCTGTTTCTTCTGCGGCGCCAGTATACTCTTGTCTGGGGTTTTCAACATCAATACTCTCAACTGTAGGTACTTCTGGCACATCAAAGAAATAAGTGTTGCTGATATTTGACTCCCCCTGATTATTCCAATCCCATGCTCTTTCTTCCTCAAAAACCACATCACGGCTAACATATAACTTGTTTTCTCTAGGATCGAGCAGGCGGTAAGCTTTAGTACCGGGTTCTTTGCCAAGATTAACCACCTTCAAGCTTCTATCATCAAGTTTTTTTACTTTATCGCCTGGCATTTTCATATGAGCAACACACCCAAATACTCGGATATGTCCGATATCTGGTTTAAACCCCGTCCATGCTACATACGGCGTCTGCCCAGACAAAGCTCGAGTGGGCAGCCTATTGAGAACATAAACAGCATGCCTTATTGCTTCGGCCCACATCACAGATGGCATCTTCATTTGCTTCAAATAGCTCCTCCCCATTTCAACCACAGTCCGGTTTCTCCTTTCCACCACGTCGTTTTGTTGAGGCGTGTATGGTGCTGTAAAGTGCCTGGTAATACCATATTCCTCGCAATAAGAGACAAATTCTTTTGACATGACTTCCCCTCCCCTATTAGTCCTGAAGGTTCCAATCTTTTCTTTTTGTTCCTTTTCGACTTTGACTCGGAATTTCTTGAAAACATCGAAAGCATCACTCTTATTTTTTAGCATATACACCCACATAATTCGAGTGTAGTCATCGACCAATAGAAAAAAATAACGATTCCCGGCTAGAGTTGTGGGTGTGATAGGACCACATAAGTCTCCATGAATAAGTCCTAATGCATGACTTGCTTTGAAATTTGACTGAGAAGGGAAAGATTTTCTTACTTATTTAGCCATTAAGCATCCACTGCAAACACCCTTAGGTTGTGCAATATCTGGCATCCCTTTTACCATCTTCTTTTTGGACATTAACTCCATAGCCTGAAAGTTTACATGCCCGAGACGCGAGTGCCAAAGCCAAGATAAATCTTCAGATTTTGAAAGCAAACAAGTATTGTTACATGGCTCGATGACAATTCTGTATAGTCTGTTGTTCGACCTGGTCACCTTCATCAGTAACTTCTCATGGTTATCATATACTCGAAGTAGATTTCCACTGATCACAACTTTGTTACCTCCTTCAGAAAGTTGCCCAAGGCTGATGATGTTGTTACACAGAGTTGGAATGTAATAAACATCATGGAGTGTTCTTTCTTCCCCATTCTTGCATTTGAAATTTATCGACCCTTTTCCTTCGATCTTGGTTGTTGACCCATCTCCAAATCTCACATTTCCACTGATGACTTGGTTTAAAACGTTGAACTTTGATTTATCGCCCGTCATATGGTTTCTCGCGCCATTATCCAAGTACCAAGTATTTGATTCTCCTACTTTCTCGTGACCCGCGGATAAAAGTTTTGGTGTCACCTCTCCTTTGTTCAACAAGACCAGATCTTTTTCATTTTTTTTTGAATTTTGCCAACAAGGCTGGCTCTTCGTCCTCAATTGATGCGATATTTGCCTCTTGTTTTAAATCTCTTGCTCGACGTGGTTTTCTACACTCCGCCGCATATTGCCCCAGTATGCCACAGTTAAAACACTTCACCTGACTTTTGTCGCGATTGCCACGTCCCTTCTGTCTAGAAGCTCCACTTGAGGCCCCTCGACTTGACCTTTTCAACCATTCTTCACGTGTGAGCAACAATTTTTCACCCTCATTGTCTCTCTTTCGCCATTCTTCCTCTATCAACATTAGCTGCACGTCGTTAGTAGTAACTGTTCCCTTCAGTCTTTCTTCATGTGCTTTCAGTGCTCCGATTGCTTCCTCAATAGACATGGTATCCAAGTTCCCAAATTGTTCAAGAGTAGAAGCAATTTGAAGAAATTTTGGTGGAACCGCTCGCAATAATTTCTTCACCACATACGATTCTGCCATTGCTTCTCCAAGTGCCCGTATGTTTGACACAATGCCATTGATTTTCATGTAGAAATCATCAAGTTGATCTGTGTCCTTCATGCTTAATGCCTCGAATTCAGCCTTCAATGTCTGAATTTTCGCCTGTTTCACCTTTTCTGCACCTTGACTCATGGTTTTGATCGCCTCCCAGGCGTCTTTGGCTGTTTTCTTCTCAGCAATTGACAGTAAGAAATCCTCAGGAATGCCCTGATAGATCATAGCCAATGCGATTTTGTCTGTCTTTCCTTCGACAATAGCCTTGGGATCATTGTTCTCAACAGCATCCCACACTCCATGTGCCTGCATAAACACTCTCATTTTCATGGACCACGCCGTATAGTTCCCCTTGTCAGAGTCGGGTAACTAAGGCCAATTGAACCTTTGAGCTTATCCATCCCAGTCTTTGACATTCACTCGATCACCTGCCAAGGCTCTGATACCAAATCTGGTTATATAATTGTAATTATAGTAACTTGGATGATATAAAACTGAACAAACAAGACAAGTATTTGTGTCAAAAGACTTAGTTTTTTATTGCGATACTGATTACAAAGTTAAATAGAAAGCAACTACAAAGAATGCTATAAAACAGGAAACCCTTCCACGATGTGCATATCTGACTCCTACAAAAACTCTACCACTAAACTTATTCAACCATCACCTACAAAATCTCCACGGCTAGTAGACTGAGTCTTCTTATTTGAAAAAGAAACCACATTACCATGTTTTAAATTATTACCAACACTCTGTCTATTCTAATAATAATATTCTTACATAGCCTAACAACCTAAAACCATCAGTATGGAGACCAAACAAGCCATCCGTAAAAATTAAACAAATTCTCTCAGTTGTTTGGATGCCAGTTAGATGCAGCTAAAGTCCACTATTAGAGCTCATGGTAAAATCTGACGTTTAGATTCATCAATGAGGTAATTTCGAGGTAATTTCGTAGTAATTTCATTAGATTTTCTAAACTATAAGCATATAAGCTAAAGTCTGCACTTTGATTTCTCATGTCTAGCTAGTTGGCATCATCATTCGATGGTAACCCTGTCAAGGTCTCCATGCATTGCTTAATTCTATATTTTCTTGTCTCTTTAATTATGTGCTTTAGGGTTGAATTCATTTATTTCTCAAAATAGTCCTTTGTTATTGTTGTGATGACTTTCTCCAGGATCTACTCCATTGTAATAGAATTGTTGTCACTAGTGATGTTGTAGATCCTTATTCGTTCTTATATTTGTAGCAACCTTCTTATCATAATTAGATTTTTATTGAACAACCAATGTTCATGTAATAAACGTCATTGTAGTCCTCTTGGTTCTTGAATCTAATGTCATAAAACTTAATTATCTCTCATATGTAGTTTAGACCCTTCTTTTTGTTTTTCAAACTCTCTTAGGATACGCTCCAGAGTGTTAATGATATCTCCTCGGTCCTACTACACACATGATGATACAATTGATCCACCTAAAACTAGCTTTATTCTTTACTTCATTTGATCTTATTATAATTTTCCTACCATTAATCTCTTTTGGTTTGATAAAAGTTAAAATACAATCACTTTTGAGTAGTTTTTCGTAACCGCCTCAATGCATGAAAACTTTTTGGAAGCATGAACGATATTGAATCTCATACTAGACTAGTTTTAATATTATTAGAATATATGATTCAATAAGACCGCTTATTAGTAGATCTAGTCAGGTTCCCTTTCAATTCGGCCTCTTTACCACCTTTTTTCTAGTTCCTTACCATTGTCCAACCCAGTACCTCCTATGATGATTTACAAGTGTGACCGATCCCTATTGGAATTGATCATTCCATCTAGGAGAGGGTTACATTTAGAAAAAAAAATACATGAAAAAATTAGGGAGAAGAAGGATATTTGATTATGTCACATGATAAATGGAAAGTTAAGAAATCCTAGGAGCCACTATGGCAATTTACAGCCTTGTAATTTTAGATAATTTAATTCAATGTTAGTATAATAATATGCATATTCTAAGTGAACCTATTTTAAAATTGCATAAAGGAAAAACATATTGTAGAAAGTTGTTTTTCGTTAAAATGAGTATAAAATGCCTACCATGTTGCAGTAAATTCAATTACATAGCCCAGACGTATTAGAAACGATAAATTTTTATCGTGTTGATGGGGACATCAAAAAACAAAAACTAATATCACTAACCAATGACAGATCGTAGGTGCACAAATTAAGAAAAGTAAAGATACTAGATTTATAATGGTTCCACTATTGCAAGGTAATATACATTCACTCTAGAGAGAAGCTATTTTATTGCTTTTAGAAAGAAAGAGTTACAAGATGACAATTGAGGCTAACCCTAGAGATGAAGATACAAACAAAATTCTTATTTTTTTGACTGGATGCATACAAGCAATAAACTCTAGATATGTCTACTTATAGTGCTGTGATATACTCTTGGTCAGTAGATCAGAAGATCTGTAGAAATCTACGGTGGGAAATCTAAACACCCAAAAAAGATGAAAACACCCCTTGAATCTAGAAACATAACTCTCTTCGGAGAACAACAATCAAGTCAACTAGAAATATTTTTCATCAATTGATCTAGTCAACTGGATAAGATTTCCAGTCGACTTCGTGCATAAGAGTGCTTGGGTGGACATTCATCAAAAAACAATTGATTGGTAAACCCTACCAGTCGATTGCAAGTCTGTAACTTTTGCTATAGATTTCCGTTGCTCCTTCTTCTCCTTCGTCTCTTCATTGTCCCTCCTCCTCCAAACTATGCGTCGTCTTCAAAGATGCGGTTGTGGCGTCTTTTTCTTTATTTTGGAAATACTGTATCACTGATTCCAACATCTCCACCTTGATACTATATTTCCATTCAAACCATCCAAACTCATCCATCACCTTCATATTCTAGGAAATCTCTGACATTGCACCATGTATACTTGTTTAGTAAGCTTTGGCATGGCCATGAATCATTGCACTTTGTTGATAAACTCTAATAAGGCCACCGCCTTCCAATAAAGTGTTGAAAATACGCTCACTATGCAAGTAGGATCTATCGATCTTCAATATCACAATGAGAAAAATGCCTCCATTAACCAACTCACTCTTCTTACGTGTCACCGTGTGGCACTCTGCACTTCAATAAGTAGATATGCTCGAACTTTGCAGCAAGCAGTGACTTAGTGAATATATCTGCTACATTCTCCTCCATGTGAACCTTTTAAAGACGAACTAGCTTCTCTTCATTCATCGAGATAAGAAAAGACCTTTCACCTCTACATGCTTTATCTTTGAGTTGAAAGCCAGATTTTTAGCTAAGTGAATTGCACTTTGATCGTCATCACTCACCAATATCCATCTTATATGAAGTCCAAATAACACATCAACTTCTTCAAGTATAGTGTTTCCTTAGCTGCTTCAACAACAGCTATCAACTCTGACTCGATAGTAGACAAAGAAACTATCATATACAACCTAGCTCTCCAGCTAATAGTTGTCCCTCCAAGAGTGAACACATAACCTAAGGTTGATTTCCTTTGATCTTTATCCCGGGCATAGTCAGAATCACAAAATTCAACCAAGTTGAAATCTTTATTTCTACCGCAAAAAACAAGTGCACGGTCTAGAGTTCTTCTAAGATATATGAAAATGTACTTCACTACCTCTCATTGCGTTTTCTTGGATTTTCTGCACGTCCACTAACCAAACCAACAAAATGCAATACCAGGCCTAGTGCAAACCATAACATACATCAAGCCACCAACTGCATTTACATAGGATACCTTTTCCATGTTTGCCTTGTTCTTCTTTAATATCGGAGAGCTTTTACTAGAAAGATGTATGTGCAAAGACATGGATGTATTGATTGTCTTTGCTTCCTCCATTCTAAACCAAGCAAACACCTTCTGAACATATTGCTTTTGAGTGTGCCTTGGTCGTCTAAGCTTTCTATCTCTTTGGATTCCTTCCCTAAAATTTTCTTTGCTTCCCAAGATCTTTCATCTCGAATTTCATCTCGAATTTCACTTTTAATTTAAATTTCAAGTTATCAATTTCAACTTTGTCCTCAAAAGCAATTGGTATATCATCCACATACAAGAGAAAATACACCTAATTACCATTCTTTAAATTCTTGAAATAAACACATGCATCTTTGATACTACAATCAAAATCAAGTTAATACATAAAAGAATCAAATCTCTTGTACCACTGTCTAGACGACTGTTTAAGTCCATAAAGAGACTTCTTTAATTTGCAAACCCAATCTTCCTTCCCACTTATGACAACTCTTTTTGGATGCTTTATGTAGATGGTCTCCTTTAAATCACATGCAAGAAAGTGGTCTTCATGTCAAGTTGCTCCAACTACAAGTCATGAGTAGCAACTATGGAAAGTAAAATCCAAATGGAATTATGTCTGACTATAGGAGAAAAAATCTCATCATACTCCATTCCTTTTCTACGTGAAAACCCTTTTGAAAATAATCCAACCTTGCATCTCCAATCATCCTTCAACCTTAAACACCCACTTCCAACCTATGGCTCGGCTTCCCTTAGGTGGTGGTACAATCCCAGGTCATGTACTTCTTCAAATATTCTAACTCCTCTTCCATAACACAAATTCATTTCGAGCTATCACTTAACTTTGTGGCTTCTTCAACATCAAATAGCTCATCACAAATCACATGATGGACATAACCAAATTGATCATTAAGGCTTAGATTTGCATTCTGCCAGTCTCCATACCTATCGGGCAATCAAATAGTCCTACGATGGCTCAAGTAGGTATAATATTGCCTAAAATTCTTCCAGCTCCCTATTAAACTGAACTTTCTCTAACTTCTTGTACATCACCAACATTGCTAGCTATGGACTACCTTTTGATGTTTCATCAAATGCATTTTCACCTTGTTAATCTACAACTATGACTCTACATCCAGGCTGAAATATGGGAACCGCATCCATCTTCTTAGACCTATCAAAATCTGAAACTGATGTGGTGGACAAATCTTTCTTAGGCTTGAACATTGCAAACTCATCAAATATCACATGTATAGACTGTATAATCTTCCTACCTATAGGGTTCCAAATGCGATACCCTTTGACACCATCCATATATCCCATAAATATGCCCTTTAATGCTCTAGCCTCTAACTTACCATCACTTGTATGGTGAATATACATGGGGCAACCAAAATTATGGAAATAGCCTATATATACTACATTACCTTTCTACTTTTCTTCTGGAACCTTTTGATCAATAGCTGAGTATGAAATTCAATTTATGATGTGCAGTGGATAAAGCATCAACCCAAAAGCCTCTAGATAAAACCGCGGTCAATCTCAAGCAATGGGCCTTCTAAAATAGTGTCTAATTCATCCTTGTAGCAACACCATTGGATTGTGGATCACCTGGTGTAGTGAAGTGTCTCTATATACTATGCTACCTATGAAATCTGAGGAACTCCCTAGGAAATATGCACCATCATTATTAGATCTAAGCACACCCCCAACTTACAACCAGTTTGGTTTTCAACCAGCGTCTTCCAAGCCTTAAACATCTCAATGTTTCTTAATTTGACCTTCATCGCATATACCCAAAATTATCAAGAAAAATCATCAATAAAGGAAATAAAATATTTTTCTCCTCCAATGGAAGCAGTACTTATTGGTACCTAGACATCTATATGCACATAATAAAGTAACCTCTTTGAACTATGAAGTCTAAAACTATAACAATCCAACCTTTCAACCATCGAATGTTAACACTAATACATCCATGGCATTCGTGTACCGGCACCCAAGTGTCGGAAAGACAAAAAGTTAGGGTAAAATAAAAGAAAAATAATAGAACATGAAAAGAAGAACACAATATCAGAATCTCACAATAGAACAGTAATATATAATATTAAAGGAATAGTACAAAGGGTTACTCTGAATATAGAAATATCATGGTTAACCTAAGTATTATCATTAGCGTGGACATTTATAACAACATGTCCTCACATATGCTGATGTATACAATATAGAAATGCAGCAAAAATAAGAATACTACGAAAGATGGTCGTCCAGCTCTACTCCATAAGCTTCAAGCGTCCAAAGATAAATCTGAACACGTACACGGGATGACCCAAGCATTATAGGAAAATAACACCCGAATCAGTCTAGTAAACCAGCATGAAAAACTCAAGAAATATGGACCATTGAGAATGTACATATTTCCATATCAGCTTTCCCCTCAAAGAGACCACCATTTATTAAGTTTGATATAGTGATATGATAGATAATGTCTAGGGTATAGCACTGTGTGAATGTCACAACAATAATAGGTATACAATCAATATCGCTAAGGTGCGTTCGCATAATGGATTTTTCTACGGACATCTCCTCGGTTCAAACCGAATCCAAACTCCATGAAAAGGATCAGAAACTACCTTCCAAGCAACGTATATCTCTAGATGGGATATGCTATAATATAATTGGACCACCCTCGGTGTGTGATTCAGATCATATCAACTCCCGACACTAAAATATAGATAAGTATTTCTAGATATGGAACCCTTGAGGTTTGCTAAACCTCCTTAGCCATGCCCTTCTTTGTTTTCTATCATTTTCCTGAAGTTGAGGCTACGTTTGGCATCTCTCACATGAGTCTTCATTAATCGAATAGAACAAAAATCCATAAATGGATTCCATCATCTCGAACAGATAAGCAATCACTACATGGATTCGAGCATCCTAAACAGATCTCGAAACTCCATATAGGTTCCTCGCATAAGTCCTTCGACGAATGCTAACACTGTCCACTCTCTTGGAATACTCCCCAAGATAGACATTCCCATATGATAACATCGTTTGAAATGTTAATGCGGACCTCTTCCTTGGACTTAAACTTAGGATTGACAGTTCAACTCTATAACATTTCACTTCAAAACTGCTTCCAAAACATAGAACGCATATACAGTTTCAAAGTGATTATGAATTTTGAGTCATCTCATATAAGTATGCTCTTCCCGTTTATCAGACTCTCTAAAACCAATCGACGAATTCCCAACTAACTCAATTCTAATTCTCTCAGAAGTAAGCGAAAGCTAGAGACGTTTTATACCAATGCTCCTCCCCTTCTCATTGAATGAAATCACAAAGCCTTTCGATAACTTCTTAAGTGTTATTTGGTCAAGTTCGATAATCAACTATCTATTCAAAACTATTGCTAATACAAATCATGATTTGTATGCTTAACTCGCTTCCGACATTCCAACTTAACTATTCCTCGTCCAAGAGTGAAGCCAGGTAAGTTTAAGGACTGGTTGCATCAAGCCTTGCCTAGATACTTCATTCTTGAATCTCACAAACAGATAAGTCTACCTTGCTAGCTTTTAGTGTTAAGTATAGTATTTAATGATTTCTATAAACAATAAGAAATCAACACGATTAACATGTTTCCGACATTTTCTGACTTACTATTTCTCAATCAAGAGGGAAGCCCAGTATGTTAGAGCTCTATTTCTCTGTCCCTACTCGGCATCAATCTTAACTCTCACAAATAGATAAGCCTTACTTCTTTGGCTTTTAGTGTTAAACATAGCTAATTAATTTTCAAACAAGTAATTAAACAATCAACCATTTGGCCATTTAGCAATTCTAACCCCTTTTTAAAGACATTTGTATATACTTTAGAAGTACTTATAATAGGTTATAAAAAATATATCCAAAATATTACTTGAAAACAACAACTTTATAATTTTCCTCAAAACTTGAAAACGACATGTTTTCAACAAAATATTTCTTCTTTAAATATTCATTAACTAATGCTTAAAAATTCATTTATATCTCAAACCACTTTTGAAATATGCTAATAACAGTCAGTAAACACTTACAAAATGAATGAAATAAAATACTTAAATTTAAATATCTTTTAAACCTCTAAAGTAAAAAATCAAGGCTAAATGGGGCAGTTTTGCACTAGTGATATTTTGGCCATTTTTCAAGAAGTTACTTAAATCTTTTCTATTCAAGATTTTAATAACAATAAACATATATATAAGACATTATAAATATGGTAAGAAAACCTTAAGGACCTCTCAACAAAATTCCACAAATATTGCTAAAAACAAGGCAATTCACAACTGCATCTATAGCGACTATCGCTATAAGTGCACCTTTAAATCTGAGTCTAATCTAAACCAAAGTCCATATATAACCTATATGCTTTGTTCAAGGTATTGTAACAAGTTCGTTCAAGTCCATTTCAAGTTCGTTTAAATCCATATACATGGATCACACGTGTCACTTACTTTTTAAGTAAGAATCCAAACCAATGTTTTAACATAAGCTAACAACAATTCAATCAACTTAAACACCGTTCAACACAAACATATACGTATTATATTTTCATTCAAAGTGAGGTGTTAACTCACCTTTAACTCAACAACAACCAAGATCCAAGCTAATAAAGTCCAAACCCAAGCTAGCAACCTCCTTCCTTCCTCTTTCTCTTGTTTTTGCTCCTCCCCCTCACTATAGCTCATGGCATTCAAGGGTTATAAAGTTTGGCTCCACTTCTTTAAGTTTTGGCTTGGTGGCAAAGTTTGAAGTGATTTGGAATTAATTTGCAAGTATTTTCTTTAGAACATAAGAGATGAAGAAGAAGAGAAGCCATTGATTTTTATAGCTCAAGCTTTGTAATTTTTGTGATTATTTTATAAGGGTGTGCCTTTCCTTTTATAAACTTAGGAAATAAGTCATTACCACTTTCTACCTCTCATGAAAGGTCACAAAGGAGCCTCCTTCTCACATGCACCTTTATTTCACTTCTCCTTTATACTAATTACCATTATACACTCACCATGATAATATCTCTTATCCATTAGAACATTATAGAACCTTCCAAGTCCAATGAAGAGGTGTGTCTGTTAAATAGTTGTTAATGTGTTCATTTGGTCATTATTTAAGTGCATAGGAGTTCGAACAACATATATCGATTGAAAAGCTATTTACTAATAAATCAATTTTCAGTCACATTGTCGATTTTTCTTCGAAGAATATATTTTTATAAACAAATTTCAAAAACAAGTTTCTTATTATTATTTATCAGTTAATGATGTCTAACAATGTTATAAAATTATATTTATAACACTTAATTATATTTCAAAACGTTATGATATTCAAAGATGGAGTGTTTGAATTTCCGGGTCACTGCATTCTCCATTACTTAGAACATTTCGTCCTCGAAATTCAAGCAAGAACAATAATCAAAGGAGATAGATGAAACAATATATATATACACATATATACATAGTACTACTGAAACTAAATACAAACTAAACTGCAAACTGAAATGCATTCTAAGTGATTCCACCTTAAATGATGAGTATGCTACAAAAGGTATACAATACTAAGATAAAAAGGAATCTTAGTCTATAAGTAACTCTAGATAGATCTCCTTCAAACTCTCTACTGTCTTCCATGGTACCTCCCCGAGCATCCTTCCTCCATAGCACTTCTAACCTTAACAAAGTAATAAGCACACAAATACTCAAATGGTATTCACAATTACTAACAACCAATGTTTATGGTTCACTCAGGTGCAAACTCTCCCATCGTCCAAGGACGATAATCAATCTACTAAGCATACATTTTGTTCAACAGCCTTAGGTTACTACTTAGACGATTATTCATGCTACCTCATAATAAATCGCAAATTCATTTCCCAAACTCTTCATAAGTCAACATACATTATAAAAATGTACTAAAGCCTGTACGGTGTACATATATCATCCGTATGTAATATCTAATCCGATCACTTACTCGATCACGTAGATTTCACTTCCCAAATAGTATAGATTACTTGACCTCTCTAGTGCAGACTCTGATTTGGTTCCTTGATTAGAAATCTCCATTCTTTTTGCATAGCCATTACTATGATAGAAAACATCGAGTTCATACCACAAAACCGTATCAAGTGTTCGCCAACAAAAATCGAGTGAAAAAATCCTTGTTCAGACCAGTGTAAACCACCTCTAAAACATGTACTCGAATACTAGATCGAAAACAGTCATGTGAATAAAATGAAATACGTATAACTTACATATTTTCATATTGGTTTCTTAACTACACCAGTATCTTTCTAATCACTTCCATTTATACAAATAGTATGTCATTCAATACTAAATCATTTATGCATTTTTTTATAAATCATAACTTTAGGTTTATACACATTTTATAACTTAAGTTCATACTTGTCTAATACTCCATTACATTCTAAGAGTATATACAAAAATAAAATTTGTTTTACTTAAAAAGTAAATTTAAACTTGTTTTAACTTACTACCTTCTCAAATCAAGTATTATACAAACTCAACTTTATATTTTCAAAACACTTAATTTCAAGTTCTATAACAATTCGGATGTTCCCGACCATCCAAAATCATCGAAAATTCCATTTAATTTTAACAATGAAAACTATCAAACAACATATCATATCATGATGCACATACCATACTTTCCTAATGCATAGACTATATGTGTCCATGAAATAACTTAACTAGAGAACTTTTAGAACTAAACACCGGTTTTATTTCAAATCATTTTGAAACAATATATACGTATAACTTTTGTATATCAAATCATACTTTCAGGATTAAATTAAAATCTGTTTTACCAGACAACTTTGTAGCATCAAACACTTAGAAACCCAAAAATGAACGCCGATGATGTTGAAGTCATCACCAGAACTATTTTCAAGTGATTGGAGTAAGTTCAGTACATCGAAACCATACTTTTGGTATTTAACCAAAATAATTTCAAAGCCATATCAAATACTTCGTATAATAATACTAAGTATCATGATCTTAATTTCCTAAATCAATTTCCTAGACATTCACTTTCAAATAATACTAGTATTATTTCCTCCAAAATCTTGGAATTTTTTTTTAAAGACACCGGGATTTAAGTTCTCAAATTATCTGTTTAAATTCTTTTCATTTATAAACCATATTTTATAAACCATAATATATATAAAATCATTTTCTTATGTAAATCTTTTCATAAATATTTATTTCCAAAATATTCTATGTTTCATTTGATTATAGTGAACATGTTTTGTTAATTTTTAACTTCTAACCCAACATTATCACTGAACGCCTTATAGTCAAACCGTGAAACTTAGTTCACAAAGTGTTCATTCCATGTACTCATAATTACTATCTACCTGATCCCTGATGTAGAAAGGTAAAACTTCTCATAAATTAGTTGAGCATAAATCAACAATAAACAATAGTTGATGTTTCTAACATGTCGAGCATGACTAAACAATCAAAGTTTATGGGGTATTAAACTATGAGATTTATGGGGTATTAAACTATAATAAGAACTAGAGTTAAACAAACATGAATTTGAAAGCCAAATAGTATACCCTCAATAATCTGCTTCCCTTTCTCAGCTGTAGAAATAGCAAAGACCCTAGGTTGTTCCTCCTTTTTGGGAATGGTACAATCTTTAACAAAATGGTCAGGCTGATGGTAACTGTAGTTACTCTTCGGTCAAAACTATGGTATTAGTGCCTTTACCATATATTCTCCTCTCCCTTCTTACAGTTCTTAGCAAAGTGGACCTTCTGCCCACACTGATGGCAAACATGGTTGGATATATACTTCAACCGCTGAAACTTCCACTTATTGATCCCAACTGGTATGGAAGCAAGAGACTTTGGTGTAGAAACAATAAGCTTTGGTGCTAAACTCTTGAACCTCAAACCCATATTCATCAAATTCACAAAATACCCTAAAAGGTGATTAGTCATATCCCGCTAGAACTCAGACCGCATACCCGCAATGAACATCTCGTTCTTATTCAGTTGCGTGTCAACTAATCCCAACCCAAACCGAGACAAAGCAATGAACCGATTCTCATACTCCACCACAGTCATGGCCCCCACTTCAGATCTAATAAACTCATAAATAAAAAAGTCTTTCTGGCATCCAAAATAAAATTCATCTCAAACTTATCTTTAAATTGGGCCCAAGAGAAGTCGTTCTCTTGGACAATAGAACTCCACTAATCCATGGCTGCATCCGTCAGATGTCACGGTGCCATTCTATGCTTCATTGCATCATCTAGCTCCATATCTCCAAATATCTGGTCGCATAGTCTGAGCCAAGACTGTACTTCTATAATTGTCTACGTACCACCAAAACTCTTTGCCCCCAACTTCTCATAATCATAGCAAAGCGAAGCAAAAGTCATCTGATGTCTGATCTGCATGACCTCCTCTATGACAATCACCCTTGGTTCCTCAACTAGAACAACATTCCTCGGTGCTCCATCCCAACCATTCATGACAGTACTTCCCCGACCAACTCTAGCATTTGCATCTCTAATACTCATGGATTTTTCTACCTAATTAAAGCAAACAGTTTTAAGAAACTAAAGGGAAAAGTTATTTCAAAGAAGGAGTTACTAGAAGGAGATATCCCTAAGGAATAATTTAAAAATCTAGTTTTCAAAATAAAAATACACTTTCATATGTATAATACACTCGACTCATTCTAGGGTGTTGCTTACCCTATCTCCAATGAGCTATATCCAACAATAGCCAAGGTGTTTGCTCAACCTTGAGCTCTGATACCAAATGTAACGACCCAAAGCTTCACCACTCCAAGGTGGTGACTATAAATGGTACCCTTGTTCCTGCCTTTATGGAAAGCCTCTCGACTTCATACAACCAACCCGTAAAGGGACGTGCAGGGGTAAGAGAAAAAACTTCATCACATGATCACCAGTGTGAGAACCCTCTATCATGCGCACAAAGCACAAGAAGGAATTGTAATTATATAATATCAAAGGAATAGTACAAAGGGTTACTCTAAATACAGAAATACCAGAGTTTCTAAAACCTAAATACTATCATCAGTTTGGACAATTATAATAATCATTCTTCACATATGATGATATATACAATACAAAATTGCAGCGAAAATAAGAATACTACAGAAGATAATCATCCAGCTCTTCTTCATAAGCTCCAAGTGTCCAAAGCTAAATTTAGAAACATATATGGGGCTAACCCGAGCATTATAAGAAAATAACACCCGGGTCAGTTTGGTAAACCTACGTGAGAAACTCAAGAAGTATGCAACAAGTAATAGTAACCATTGGGAACATATAGACTCCTACAATTGTTTTCCCCTAAAGAAACCAACCATTCATTATGTTTAATATAGTGATATGATAAATAATGTCTAGAGTATAGCACATAAATCATATCAAATAGTTGATGTGTGAATGACGCAACAATAATAGGTATACAATTAATACTGCTAAGGTGCATTTGCATAATGGATTTTTCTATGGAGATCTCCTCGATTCAAACCAAATCCAAACTCCGTGACAAGGATCAAAAACTACCTTCTGAGCAATGTATAGCTCTAGATGGGATTTACTATAAGGTAAACATAACTGGACCACCCTCGGCGTGTGATAGGGATCATATCAACTCTCGGTACCAATATATCGATAAGCATTTCTAGACATGGAGTTGATATACCCTTGAGGTTTGCTCAACCTCTCAATCCATACCCCTTCTCTATTTTCTATCATTTTCTCGATGTCGAGGCTACATTCGGTATCTCTCACATGGGTCTTCATCACCCGAACATAACATGAATCCTCAAATGGATTATATCATCTCAAACAGATAACGAATCACTACATTGATTCAAGCATCTCGAACAACCTCCATATAGGTTCCCCGCATAGTCCTTCGATGAATGCTAATGTTGTCCTCTCTCTAGGAATACTCCTCAAGATAGACAGTCCAACATGATAACATCGTTTGAAATGTTAATGCCGACCTCTCTCTTGGACTAAACCTTAGGACTGACAGTTCAACTCTCTTACATTTCACTTTGCCACTTCTTCCAAAACATAGACCGCGTTTATGGTTTTGAAGTGGTTATAGATTTGAGTCATCTCATATAAGTAATCTCTTCTTGTTTATTGGACTCTCCAAAATCAATCGATGAATTCTTGGTTAACTCAATTCTTGTTCTCTCAGATGTAAGCGAAAGCTAGAAACGTTTCATACCAATGCTCCTCCCCAGGGGTTTTCATTGCTATGAAATTGTGAAGCAGTTCGATAACTTCTTAAATCATATTTGGTCAAGTTTGATAATCGACTAATTTATTATCTAGTTAAAACAATTGCTTATACAAATCATGATTCATACGCTTAACTCGTTTCCAACATTCCAACTTAACTATTCCTCGCCCAAGAGTGAAGCCATGTAAGTTTGAGCATTGGTTGCATCAAGCCTTGCCTATACACATCATTCTTGAATCTCAAAGATAGATAAGTCTACTTTGTCGGCTTTTAGAGTTAAGTATAGTATTAATGATTTCCATAAACAATAAGAAATCAAAACGATTAACACGTTTTCAAATTACTATTCCTCGGTCAAGAGGAAAGCCTGGTAGATTAGAGATTTATTGTACTGTCCCTACTCGACATCAATTTAACTCTCACAAATAGATAAGCCTTACTTCGTTGGCTTTTAGTGTTAAGCATAGTTATTTACTTTGTAAACAAGTAATTATACAATCAACCATTTGGCCATTTAGCAATTCTAACCCCTTTTTAAAGACATTTGTATATACTTTTAAAATATATAAAAAATACTTATAATAGGTTATAAAACATTAATCCAAAATCTTACTTGAAAGCAACAACTTTACAATTTTCCTCAAAACTTGAAAACGACATATTTTCAACAAAATATCTCTTTTTTAAAAATTCACTACTAATTCTTAAAAATTTATATATCTCAAACCACTTTTGAAATACTCTAATAATAGTCGGTAAACACTTGTAAAAAGAATGAAGCAAAATACTTAAATTTAAACACCTTTTCAAACCTTTTACAGTCCAAAATCAAGGCTAAATGGGGCAGTTTTGCACTAGTGATATTTTGACCACTTTTCGAGATGTTACTTAATTTTTTACTATTCAATATTTTAATAGCAACAAACATATATATAAGGTATTTTAAGTATGATGAGAAAAGCCTTTGTATCTCTCTATAAAGTTCCATAAACATTGCTAAAAACAAGGCAATTCACAACTGCATCTATAGTAACTCGCTATAAGTGCACTTTCAAATCCGAGTTTGATCTAAACCAAAGTCCATCTATAACCTATATGCTTTGTTCAAGGTCTTGTCACAATTCATACAAGTCCATTCAAGTCCATTCCAAGTCTTTTTAAGTCCATATACATGGATCACATGTGTCACTTACTTTTAAAGTAAGAATCCAAACCGATGTTTTAACATAAGTTAACAAGAATTCAATCACCTTAAACACCATTCAATGAAAACATATATGTGTTATATTTTCATTCAAAGTGAGTTATTAACTCACCTTTAACCCAACAACAACCAAGATCCAAGCTAACAAAGTCCAAACCCAAGCTAGCAACCTCCTTCCTCTTTCTCTTGCTTTTGCCTTGTTTTTGCTCCTTCCCCCTCACTATAGCTCACGGCCTTCAAGGGTTGTGAGGTTTTGGCTTCACTTATTTAATTTTTGGCTTGGTGGAAGATTTTATAATATTATACTAAGCCTTTTGACAATGTTGAGGTGATTTGGAGTTGATTTGTAAGAATTTTCTTTAGAATATAAGAGATGAAGAAGAAAAGAATCCATTGATTTTTTTAACTCAAGCTTTGTAAATTTTTTGATTATTTCCTAAGGTTGTGCCCTTCCTTTTATAAGCCTAGGAAAGAGGTCATTACGACCTTCTACCTCTCATGGAAGGTCACAAAGGAGCATCCTTCTCACATGCACCTTTATGTCACTTCTCCTTTATGCTAATTAACATTATACCCTCACCATGATAATATCTCTTATTCATTAGAACATTCTAGAACCTTCCAAGCCCAATGAAGGGGCGTGTGCGTTAATTAGTTGCTAATGTGTTTGTTTAATCATTAGTTAAGTGCATAAGAGTTTGAACAACTTATATTGATCAAAATGTTGTTTACCGATAAATAGATTTTTAGTCACATCATCGATTTTTCTTCGAAGAGTATATTTTTGTGAACAAATTTCAAAAACAAGTTTCTTATGCTTATATCAATTAAATGATTTCTAACAAGGTTATAAAATCATATTTATAACGCTTAATTATATTTTAAAACGTTACGATATTCGAAGACAAAGTGTTCGAATTTACGGGTCACTACATTCACCGAAAGATACCTTCATCCACCTTCCCAACAGACACTCCTACTAGAATTCTAACTTGTTGGAGATTTCTCATTTGATTGTCTTCTATATGCGAAGTAACACTAAGTCCTTCTCCTAAATATAACCTAATCAAGCATGGGAACTATCAAACTCCGACATAAGACTCTTCAATTATGGAAGTTCCTTTAAACTGATACATATTTTGAAAAACATCACCCTATAGAACAAGCATACCCCACAAAACCTTCAATCTATCCTTCTCTATGGTCACTTTGCATCCCATGGATGCAAATTGGTCAAAAAATATCATTAACATCCGAAGAAATGTAATATAAAGGATACTTGTTAAAGTAAGAATAACTCTGTCAAACATGCGAATCCACACTGTACCCTCTTCTATTGCTCTACAACTAACATCATTCCCCATAAGGATTGCAGTTTCCTTCTTCCTAACAAAAGAGTAGAAACAATCCATATTTTGTGTCATGTGGAACAATGCCCTAGAATCAAGCACCCAATGGTCTGATATATTTGATACAATTGCAAACAACACATCATTAGATACAGTCTTCTCCGTTGCAATAGATTAAAATCTATCTCCCTCGGTCTCCCTCTTCAAATCTGGAAAATCTCTTTTCCAAAGGTCTGGTTTCTTACAATAGTGAAACTTACCATCTCTGGAGTGTCCTCTCTAACAATTTCCAGGCTTTCTGGACTTGGAACGCCTCCTAGGAATCCAACTCTTCTTCTCATCTCTTCCTCTCTCGACAAGTAGACCTTGATCCCTCTAAACCTCTACATTCACTCTTATCCTTTATCCCATCCTTCAAGTCTTCAAATAAAAGGTTTAACTTCTCATCTTAAACATTCAAAGTATCTCTCCCATATGTTAGACTATTAGCGAAACCAGTGTATCACTTTGGAGGGAACACAAAAAACCATCCCCTTCTGCTCTTCATTTACCTTCAAATTCATAGCCTTCATCTTCATTAAAAGATCGTTAAAGAGCCTAGATGTATCTTAACTGAAGTAACCTTTGTAACCTTCATGGTTAAAAATGTCATGAACAAAATTAGATGGTTAGTTAGCTACTTTTCGAGTAGGAATTCTCAAGCTGACCCCAAATCCCATTTTCCATCTCCTTTTTCTCCACAACTTAAATACCAACAGGCAATTTCTCGGTATCAAATACTACATGATGGACTCTATTTATCCTTAGATTAGCCTTTATCTTCCAACTTCTCAAAAATAATATCCCCATTCCACTTTTCTTTTCCAACTAAGATCTGATGCTACATAAGATCCTCTAACATAGGTTCTATCTGACAAGGTACCTTCATGTCCTACCATACTTGCCAAAACCTTCTATAAACAACTCTTATATTAGACTATTAGGTTAAGTTCAAATACACATGCCAAACATAGTGGAAATGGAAAATTCGCATCATGTTGATGGTGACGTAAAAAAAAAGGAAACTAATGTCCCAAATTAATCGTAGATCATAGATACACCAAATAGAAAAATTAAAAACCCAGTTTATAGTAGTCTCACTATCGCGAGATAGTGTACATCCATTTTAGGGAGATGATATTTTATTACTTTAAAAAAGAGAGTTCAAGATTGATAATTGAAACCATCCTTGGAAAAGAAGATAAAAACCAAATCATCTTTTCATGGTAGTATGCATACAAATAATAAAACCTAAATAGTTCTATTTACAGTGCTATGATATAATCTTGGTCGTTAGATCGAAAAGTCTACATAAATCAATGGTGGAAACTCCAAAACACCCGGACAAGATGAAACGCCCATGAAATCTCGATCATAACTTATTTCCTAAAACAATGATCCAATTGGCTGGAAATCTTCTCTCGTCAACTGGTCCAGTTGACTGGAAAAGTTTCCAGTCGACTCCAAGCATAGGAGTGTGCTTGGGTCAGAATTCAATAAAAAAATAGTCGACTGGTAGGGCTACCAGTTGACTAAAAGGAATTTCGATTGATAGGTTGATCCTACCAGTCGAATGGAACTCTGCAGCCGACTAGAAGTATGTAGCTTTTGCTATAGACTTCATCGCTCCTTCGCATCCTTCATCTCTTTGCCGCCACTCCTCTTATGCTACAAACGACTTATGTCATCGATGTGATCATTGCACCTTTTTATTCATATTTTGTCATTGATTCCAACACACCAACAATGAAAGTTGGCCATGTCGTTGATTATGTAGTATTTAGGTATAATATAGTAAACCCACATTGAAACATAGATATAAATACATAGCCATTACAAAAGAAATGGGCTTAGAACCTTAAATTCTTATCATTAGATCCATGATAAATTTTTATTGCTTTAAGCAATAAAGATTTTTGTTTCAAAATCCAATTTATATATTAAACGGTTTATTTAATTTTCTAACTATATCACTCTCTTCTAGAATTCAAATATCATGATTTTTTTACATCGTTTGGAAAGAACTTAACTTAGCATATAAAATATCATTTTTTTAATATATGAAGTGTATTCTTCCTTATTTTCTTATAACAACTTAATATCATAGTTTATGTACATATGTTTTAGGTGTTTTATTTACCTTATTTCCATTATTTTAGAAGTACAGAGTTTTCTACTTGTAACAAGCAAGTAGATACACACATACATACACATAATATTTAATGTATTTTTTCTTTGCAAATGAACATGTCATTTTGTTGTCATTTAGATATGTACGTACGTACACGCGCGCACATATTTATATATATAATATTTTTGTCAGAAAATGGCGCAATGAAGTAGTATCATATTTAATTTTGTTATTTCAACTAGAGCTTTTTCCAGTTACTTTTATAGGTTTTAAAAGCAGATCCATCAAATTTGAACAAAAAAATTCATCTGAAAAAGAAACACAGTTTAATTTATCATAAAATCAATGCAATCCAACTTCACATGTCATGTAAGGTAGCTCATAGCATGATGAATTCCAATATATTACCAAATGCAAGTCAAATTTTAGTATTGCAAGCCAATTTATTGTTAGTGCATTTCAAGTTAACACATATTGCAAACTAGTTAATACTACATTGCTAATTAATTTTTGTATATGGTAAATAAAATTTTGTTATAATGTAAATCAATATGAATGCAACAAAAATGTAGTTGTTACATCCCAAATTTCAAGCATGAACAGACTCAAGCTATCGACGTTGAAGATGGTTGAACCATTGCATGTTAAGACATCGAAGTTATCGCAAGTAGAGGATGTTAAACCATCATAAGTTAAAATGATGGATTTATCGCAAGTTGATAAGGTTAATCCCATTGTACGTTGAGAAGCCATGGCAAGTTGATAATCATAAAGGCATTGCAAGTTAAGAATGTGAGAGCTATCACAAGTTAAGAAAGAAAAGCCATTGTAGATTGAAACGATTAAGTTATCACAGGATAAGAAGCCATCACATGATAAGGAATCAAAACTACCACTTGTTGATAAAGATACCATCCCATGTTGAATTTTAATGATGTTATAACACCAGAAGAAGATCAACCTATCGAAAAACAAGAAAATTGAAGTTATCACACAAAGCCTTTCCAAATTGAAAGAACCAAAGCCATTGGATATTAGAAAAACTAAAGGTATCGATGTTGAAGCTACCAAGGCTATCGTAGGTTGAAGATAATGTTATTGCATGATGAGAAAACTATTAAAACAACACTCATATTAACCATGTGGCAACTTATAATTTCTCAATCATGCCACATCACAATGAAGAGGTTGAAAAGAAGTTTTTTCACATGTTAAAACGATAATATGCCACGTTCAAAAAATCTCAACCATCCATTTCTTATGAACGCCATGTGTCGAAAAACTAAAAACATAATTTCTCCATAAATAGGCAAGCATCCCCTACTTAGAAGGAATCTGGAACTAGTCTTCTTCCTCATTTTTATTTTGTAATCTCCTAATTGATAGAACCTGAATTTTGGCAATTAATGACTACCTAGGTCAAATTGTAATTGGGACTTTGAGATTAAGGAGTATCACCCGCATATAGTACCCCTGCTTCGAGCACGACAGAAAATACTCAGAGTCATCAACGATCCCTAGGCATAAACACATCCATCGAGCCCTACTCACTCGATACGGATTCGAACCCAACTGACTCCTACAGTTTCTAGGCATGGGCCTTGACACTCAACTTAGTCCATTATCCATAGCCTCACTCCAATCCGAGCTGCTATCCTCGATCCTGCTCTTTGCTTGAGCTATAGATCGAATAACCTTACTATCATGCCATCCAAAGCACGAGATCCAGCATGATCCATATAGTCCTGATACTATCATCCCGGACCCTACTCCATACATCATCGAGCCACTATCCGCAGTATCATAATACTAGGTTGAAGCACTACATCCCTGTGTCAAAATCACCAAATCGAAGCACCACATCACTGCCTCACCATCAATGTCACTCATCGTAGGTTAATAACATCCATTCTCTAAACTAGTCGCATAAACAAACCATCACGTCCTGCATAATGATATCTTGTCAACGTCCAAGCCACATATCGACCAAATCACCAAAAGTGATGGATATTGACCACTCTACTATGGTCAATACCATCCACCTTGGTCTTGCACTTAACCGAGAGGTTAAGTACAGACCAAACGAAAACGTCCGGTATCTCTGAAACCCAGGTACATCAGCACGTAACCCAAACGCTCTTCTATAGCTCATCTCATTCATTAGATTTCCACGTGTGTGGAACTCCAACGTACAAGATGTTCCCTAAGATCAAATCACTGCTAATCGACATTTTCAACCAAAACAGGCAAATAACAAACAAGCCAAATAATTAAACATACATCCATACATCCAAACAACCATACATCCATCCAAAACAACAGACATACAACATACAAAATCCATCCTATCAATTAATGTAGGAAATAACATCAATAATAGATCTAATCTAATAATTGACTAACTATGGCATGACGGTGGAAAATACATGATATTCTTTATAAATCTGTGATGCCCCTGAATTTTAATTAACATTATTCAGGATATTTAATTGGATATATTAAATAAAATAATGTGAATAATTAGGGAGATGAGATTAATAAATCCAATGGCCGTGTCTTAGTGAATGAACTAAAATAAGACTTAATTAAATTAAGAAGGAGGAATTTCCTATGGGATAAACTTGGAAATAGGGCTACATTTCTTAGTATAAATCTCTTCCTCCACTTTAATCAATTTCCACTCTCTCATTCATAACTCCTCGCCCATATTTCGGCCGACCATTAAACTTCTGAAAGAGCAATATATTGAAGAAAAAGCTAAGGAATTAAAGCTAGGAAATTATTCATTCTCCAATTAACTAATCAAGGTGAATAATCATGTTTATCATATCATTTTTCTGTGTTTGGATCGGTTATGGGTTATACCCAATTCATGTTTGTGATTTTGGTTAGGATATAACCATTTAAACCTTTGTTTGGATTAGAGATAGGTGTTCTAAGTGTTAATGTGCTAATTAACACGTTTTTATTCGGTTTTGGTTAAATTTCAAGTTGTTTTGATCTTCATATGCTTTGAAATTTTAATATGTTGAAGTATATGATTTATCAGATTTTTGTTGATTTTCCTTAGTGATTTACTAAGGTAATTAAATTATTTAAGCCTAAGGGCTAAACTGCAAAAATTGCCTTCGAATTAGTCAATTCGAAGGGAAGACTGCAATTCGAAATTAAATTGGGGAAGAAAAATAGTGTTTTAAGAAAAAGGCTAACTTTTGTATACTTTTTACTATTTGGAAATACAGGAGAAGGCTCCTCAGCCAATCAAAATTAGACAAGCAAAATAAAACGTAACTTCAGTAGACCCAGTTCTGCCTTCGACTCCAACAAGCCCACTTTTACCCTTTCGACGAAGTCGAAAGGTACTTTTCGTCTAAGATAGAAGGTAAACAATTACCCTCCGCCTAAGTAAAAAGGTAGGCACAATGAAAAAGGTAAGAGGGGCAAAGGGATAGGGAGGCCACTTCCTTTGCTTTCAAATAGAAACATAATTGCTTTCGAATGAGTTGAAGGGGGATCCTTCGACTCTATCATTTTATAAAAGACTAAAAAATTTATATATTCAAGAAGGGGTTTTGAAGGGGATCTTCAAAAGTTTGAATCTTCAAGAGAATTGTTTTAAAATGTATTCTAAAAATGTGTTTTAATACCTTTCGACAAAGTCGAAAGGTATACCTTTCGACGAGGTCGGAAGTACACTTACGAAGGGTTGGTTCCAACGCCAACACTTCATTGTTTTTGAATGGTTTCGAAAGGTTTGATTTCAAAAGATTTTGATTTCGAAAGGTTTTGATTTCGAAAGATTTGATTTCGAAAGGTTTTGAAGGGCTTACCTTCAATGATTTTTGAAAGGTTTTGAGTTTCAATGATTTTGAAAGGTTTTGAGTTTCATTGCTTCCGAAAGGTTTATAAATGGTTTTATAAGAGGACTACCCCAGGATTTTGACAGGGTTGAAAGGTAGAACCTTTCGACTCGGTCAAAAAGAAACCTTCCGACAAGGTCGAAAGGTAGGACCTTTTGATAAGGTCGAAAGGTATGATTATGTGATGCTTTCAAAAGAAAGGTTTCGGAAGGGGCTAGCTTTGGATGTTTATTTGCTTTCGAATGGGACTTCATTCGAAGGGTTTTAAAGGGCTGTTTTTAGCCATTTTTCTTAAGTAAAATTTTGCTAAGTCGAAGGGGTTACTTCGAAGGGTTATAGCATAAAATACTTATTCTGTTTGAATATGTAAAGGGGATCCTTATATAAATTTGATGTTATTAAACCTTGGGGACACCGGGGTGGGTTTTATGTTTTCGATACATAGTTTGGGGTTACAAACAGAACTATGCTTTCGAAAATATACGTTGGGGCAATCAATGTGTTTTTATTTAATTTAACCTAATTGGGGCTACCAATGGGAATAGGTTAAACATGTGGTATGCCTGAGGAAAATAAGTATGGGGATCATGAATTTTTATTAATAATCATGGGGATCTTTGTTTTAAATGGCTAATTGTTGGGTTCTTGGTTAACCTAGGAAAACCATGGAATGTGTGGTGGATAGCCCACATCAAATTTCAAAAGTAAAGAATGTTTTGCCAGAGGTGGCTAGCCTTGGGATTTGGCACCCAAGGGTTCATAGTCATCCTAGGAAAACTATGGGGTATGCAATGGATAGCCCACATCATCTTTTATAAAATAATGTACGATGGATAATCTGCATTTATTTTAAATGGATTCAGGATGGATAGTCCTATTAAATTATGATGGATAGTTGTTTTAAAGATTTTAGAGGGGAACTCTAATAAATTGATTTAGATGGGAAATCGAATAAATTGCTTTTAGAAGGGATATCTAATAAATGGGTGGATGAGATATCCAATACATAGGACTAATCATTTTGGGTGTAGGGTCATAGTAAATGATTTGCATGTTTTGTTTTGGATACTAGTGAGGGGAAAACCCGTTTTGCTAAGCGGCGTGGTCTCACTAGACATCTATTTATGATAAGAGATGATAGGGGATTATTCACACTAGACTTATTGTCTGACTTGAAGTTTGTGTTTCTCCACAAACTCTCGAGTACTCAAAATTAATTTGAGTAGTTTGAGAGTGGGAGACTTTCATGTTTTTGGATGAATAAGCTTCTGGAGATGTGCAGGAGGCATTGTTAGCTATATAGGAGCTATTTTGTGTTTTTCATGTGATGTACTAAGAACTGTGAAGTTCATATTAATAGCTCTCTGATCATCATAAGGGGACGTCTTTATATGTTGCTCTTATCGTATTTTGTACATGTATATGTGACCTGAACGTGGTTAATGTCTGGGATTATGTAATTAAATCTGAATACTATTCATAAGAAATTAGAAATTCTATTTTGTTGAAGTTTAAATTTTTTTATATTCTTGTGTTCCTGTGTATCAATATTAACTATGTCGCATTCGGTCGTCAAGAAATAACAACTACAGATGACTGCGGCATCAGTAGCGGTTAGTTTTGGGCCTCAGAAGGTGGGAACAAGCTGGTATCGGAGCATGGTTTATGTACTTAAAAGGAATTTAAACCTTAAAAGATTTTTAAAACATAATCTAATGAATCTAAAATATGGTTGGTCTTGGGTAAGCGTTATAGTAACGTATGTGTACTTTACTATAAATACCTAAGTGTGTATTCCCCACTCTCTTAGACCGTTCTTCTGTATCTTACCAAGGTTGGATTTCAGGTAGTAGGGAAGTAAGATACGGAGGCAGAAAATGAAAGAGTGACTCAAGGTAGGAGACGCACCGCAATAAGTGGAAATATTCGACCCAATACTAGGAGCAACAAGGGTCGACGGGCAAATGCAAACCTAAATGCAAATGCCAATGTTGGTGCTGAGATTCCACCGGTTGATATGGGGATAATGTATTAGTTCTTCATGAATATGATGCAAGATGGAGCAGCTGTGAGAGTGGCTATAGGGAATGTTGTAGGAGCTAATCCGGTGGCCCCAGTTGGCAATAATTATGCCAAGCTGAGCAAGGATTACGCTAGTCTTGGAGGAAAGCTTTTTCTAGGAACCGAGGATGTAGTAGGAGTGGAGAACTGGCTATTTCTATTATGAAAGGACATTTTCAGATCTTGGCTTGATGGATATGCATAAGAGGAGACTTGCTTCAAGGCAATTGCAGGGAGCAACATTGTTTTGGTGGAACGGGGTTACCGTGGGAGAGCCAGAGTGTAACAGCCTGGGGTTTTATGACAATTTATAATCGTCATTTAGCAATTAAAGTGATAGAAAATTGCTATTGAAGTTTATCGAGTTAAAATCCTTTAATAAAATAATTGGTTAAATTTGGTTGGGCTTTTGTAATGGATCCAAACCCTAGTTTCGTTTTGTGCCGAGATGATTATCTAAGACCTACCCGTTCCCCCTCTCTCATTTTTCATTCATTCGTAACCCTAAGCCAAAAGCAATCGAACGAAAAAAAATGGCGACCTTGTGATTTTCTTTCGTTCGTTCCTCCTGAAAAATTAGGGCTTTGATCGATTTTGGCCACCACAGCTTCAAGTTTTCTTTGCTTGTTCCTCACCATCGCGTCTCAGACTCGTTCAACCTACTCTTTGATCAATGGCGATTTGCCTGACTTAGTTCGATTTTTGCTTCGGCTACTTGAAGGGATTTGTCCTTGCTCCGTTTTGGGCTTCGTGCAAAGGCGAGCAATAAGGGATGCTGGCGGTTACAAGTGGGTTTTGATTCTTCGTCTAAGGTGAGTAAATCTATTTGCTCACATCTAGTTCTTTCTTAGTATGGTGCATTTGCAATTCGATTTTCTTCGATGTTGGTTTATCTCGGCTATTTGCTTTCGTTCGATGTTAGTAATTCTCTGTTGGCATCGTTTTCAAAACCGACTTTGATGTTGAATTGCATATTTCTTTGTGGCTTTTGCTTTGAAACGTTTTCAATGCTCGGCCCACTGCAGTTCCATTATCTCTGTGGCATTGCTTTATATATATATATCCATTCATGTATGTATATACACGACTGATTGTTACCCTGTTTCATTTGATATAGTTATATAGATGTATGTTCGAATTTTATTGCTTGCCTCTGACTTGTGTAATTGTTCATGGTTAAGTTGAATTTTGATATGAAACTGACTTTGGGTTGAATTCGTTGGATTGAATCTTCGGTCGTTTTTAAAGTAATTTCGAGAAGACAAAACTGCCTTTGATCCAGACAGCTACATTGAAACTTGCTTCTCAAATCAGTTTTGAACTGTCGTTTCTTTTTGCTCATCACTGTTTGAGTTTGATTTAGACGATATTGATTTCGTCTCTGTGACCTCGACTGTTGCCTTGATTTTAGTTCGTACCAAAATTTAAATTGAAATCGCCTCTGTTGGATTTTGCAACTCGCTGTTTATTTATGTTGGGAGACTTCATATGTGTTCATACATACTGTTATATGTGTGTATACATGTAAAGTCGAATTCGCACTACAATTATCTTTGTTCAAAACTTCTTCTTTGAATTCTCTCTTGATTCTGGTTGAAGTCTGGTTGTGTAGAATTCCTTCAACTGTGCATATCTGCGGTTGATAATCAGGTCTGCATTTGACCATATATGTTGTTTACATTTTCCAATGTCATTTAGTTGACTCTGTTTCGACTTCACTTCATGTATATACTTTGGGCTATGGTTGCATCCCACATTGAACTGGTTCATACTTCTCGTACTTGTGATGCATTGCATTTTCTTGTGTCACTGTGCCTTGTCTTTGAAGTTGGTTCATTTATATTTTTGCCCATGTAAAGTTACTTGTATGAAAAAATAATAGTGTCCAGACTAATTTATCAACTCCTTTTCGTATAAATGTTGAAACATTCGAAACTTAGTATTTGCATGAAAATTTCCCTTGCCATCATTTCCAGTAAAACCCGAAACTAACCCAGGTCCAAGTTAATTAGTTTGGCAATTTCTTGCGTGCGTGTACTGCGTTTCCTGAGTACTTCTGTTTCACCGTTTGACTTGAAATATAATACCTCACCATTTACCAGTTCAGGGTAACTTTGGACTTTGGTGTGTAGTTGTTCGTACTTGCCTTGGTTTTGGAGTTTGGCATTTCCTTAGCATACCTGACTTTGGCCTATTGCTTAGAGTTTGTTGACTTTGATACATTAGTCCTGTACCACTCGGCTTCACACAGATGCTTCACTTGTTCTTCACTTACCTGTTGGATACATTGCTGTTGTAGATGTTGATGTTGTTACGGCTTGATCTATTGTTGTCATTGGTGTACTTGAGTCAATGGTTTGCTTCATTATGTACTTTAGTCTGATACTTGTGTAAGTGCTTGTATTTGGTTGTCTGCATATACATGTTGGAGCTCTTAATTCTGGTCTGGTGGTAGTTTTGCATTCATGTTAAGTTGACTGGTTTCATTTTGTATGCTGCTTTGACTTTGGCATTTGATATGCTGTTTTACTGGTGCATCCTTGTTTCAGTGATGTGATTCTTTGTTTTGGATTGTTGCTTTTGCCTTGAGTATTTGTATACTCCTGCAGCTTTGTATATGGCTATTCTTTGGTCTGCCTGGTCTGGATTTGTGTTGATTGTATGTAGCTGTCTTGATGCATTCGAATTCGATTTTCGAATTACACCTGAGTTGAATCCGGTCTCAAAGACCCGGGTTTGACCCTGTCAGTTTATTTATGTTGACTTCTACAGTTTTGATTGCTGTTAGTTTTCACCGTCCTGATGATTTCCAGTACTGTGTGGCGAGGCAGTGCACGCGTGCGTGTACTGCAGCCACATAGAAATTTGATTTGATTGATCTTTTGAGATTGCTGATTTGCTGATTAACACTATTTAGTGTTATATTTATCGTTATCCAATTCTCGTATCGAGAGTTGGATATACGAGATTTCTGTGATTATCGTCTATTGACTATCTGATTATTATTGCTGCTATGCACTAATAACTGAGTTTGAATTAGACTGACCCGTGTATTATTTTCTTTTGAATGTAATACTCGGGTCAGACCCGAGTTATTTCAGGTCGTAGATTTTCTACTTTGAGTTGCTGTTCAGGCTTTGAAGACTTTTCACACCTTCTGAAGTTATCAGTGTCATTTTGTAGTAGTCGGGTCATTGTATAGAACGATATGTATTCATGTATATTAGTCGATAATGTACTTGTATATATAACTTCTAGAGTCGACAGTTGTAGTTGTATCATATGGATCGTGTCAACTATGTATTAACTGACATCAGTTATATATATATATATATATGAGACTTTTGTTTTTATCTGTGTTCCGCATTTATATTATCTGTGTTATTGTTATATCTAATGTCCTAAACTATTATGAACCGTCGTAGTTCGTCTTATACTAGTATTGGGTGTGTCGATGGGAGTAAATAAATAATAGAAGAAAAATGAAAAGTATGTACCACTCCTATCGAGATAACCAATATTAGTGTAAGGCCAATTACGGATGGTCGCTCCTATCCAGCCTTATTCTTCGTAATAATAGACAGTATTTCCTTTAATACTCTTTGTTATTATGAGCATAGAGATGGGGCGTCACAGTTGGTATCAGAGCTTGGGGTTTATGGACATAAAATAAAACATAACTGGGATGGAACATATGTTACAACTATTGGTCGATGTTTTATTTGTGCTGGAGTCAAAACTAAAGTTTTGAAATTTGGATGAAATTTTTAAATAACTTTATTTAAAAATAATAGTGAAATTGTGTTCTGATGATTTGATTGATTTGTGTTCTGTTTATCAGAGTGCGCAGCGGAAACAGTGAAACTGTCTTCGCTGAGTACAACTGATAATCTTTTTGATTTAAAAATCAAAATACGAAATTGATATGAATTTCATTTGTTGTTTACATAGCTGTAATTATTTTATTTCTTTGAGAACTTCGAATCCGAATTGAGGATTCGAAGAAATTGCAGATATGTGATTTTTGTTGAAATTTCCGTTGGCTTTCTTTTGTACTAATCATCTATTGATTAGATTTTTTGCTGTTTTGAATTATCTTCATTGAAGATACATTTGAATGATTTCTTTGTTCATTCTGTAGTACGTGCAAAAATTTGAATTGCACGTTACTGCATTTATTTACGTTGAACCGATGCTTGGTTATGAGACGTATTTTGTTGCCGTTATTTTTGTAATGGGATTTTTACACCAATGCTAGATTTTTGAAGCACAGTGTTTTGTTGACAATTTTAATGAATGAAAATTCACTGATGTCACATTTAGATGTGAATTATTTTGATGAGATATTTGATGTTTTAAAATTACTGTTGCTTTGACTTCAGTAACAGTCAAACTTTTAAAGGTGGATTTTCAAGCGGTTATACCGCAATGCTGATTTGTAACCGTTTTTACGGTATTTTGAGAAGTACAATTTCCTTATCGAAATTGTTACTAATTTGCTGCTTTAATCACGTGATTGGAAAATCATTTTAAAATGAAAATTGTTTTATAAATTTTTAACAGTTTACATTTTCAAAAGAATGAGAAAGCGGCTTAAACGATTCAGCAAAATCGAGGATTATGACCCCTTTCTTTTACTGTTTCGCTTAACTCCGGACTTGTCCAGTTGAGAATGTGAATTGTTATTTTTACAAAATAAATAAAATTGTTTTCAGAAATTTTAACAGTTTACGCTTTCAAAAGAATGAGGAAGCGATTTAAACGTTTCAGCAAAATCGAGGACTATGACCCCTTTCTTTTACTGATTCGTTTAATTCCGGACTTGTCCGTTTGAGAATGTGAAATGTATTTTTACAAAATACACAATTTTGCACTTTCAAGGAAACGATGAAGAGAATCAAACGATTTAGTAAAACACGTGGTATGGGACATGTGCGTTTGCTATTTCGGTTAATTCCGGACTCGTTAATTGAAATATTTGATGATTTCGTGTGCTTTCGAGCCACTATGAGGACCTTCGGGTCATTTGTTGGGCTTTCGGGCCACTCTGCGGACCTTCGGGTCAAATACCAGTACTAGACCTTCGGGTCACTCTGCGGACCTCCGGGTCAATCTGATGGGCGCCAAAATTATGTTGAGTACTTGGTAGGATTCGGCCATTTGTTGTTGCACGTGCGGCGAATTAAAAACTCGCCATCTGATGGGATCGATCCAAGCTTTTATGTTGATTTTCTAGTCTTCTTAATTGATTTCTAGATATTTGTTGCTTCCAATTATCTGCAGGTAATTGGATATTTGTTGATATGAGTTCTGATTATCGTTTTTGATAATCAGATATTTGTTGTTTCTAATTATCGCTTGTGATAATTAGATATTTGTTGATATGAGTTCTGATTATCGTTTTTGATAATCAGATATTTGTTGTTTCTAATTATCGCTTGTGATAATTAGATATTTGTTGATATGAGTTCTGATTATCGTTTTTGATAATCAGATATTTGTTGTTTCTAATTATCGCTTGTGATAATTAGATATTTGTTGATATGAGTTCTGATTATCGTTTTTGATAATCAGATATTTGTTGTTTCTAATTATCGCTTGTGATAATTAGATATTTGTTGATATGAGTTCTGATTATCGTTTTTGATAATCGGATATTTGTTGCTTTTAATTATCACTTGAGATAATTAAATAATTGTTGAATTGTTGTTTTAATTATCGCTTTAGATAATTAAATATTTGCTGATTTCGAATTTAATTATCGCTTTAGATAATTAAATATTTGCTGATTTCGAATTTAATTATCGCTTTAGATAATTAAATATTTGCTGATTTCGAATTTAATTATCGCTTTAGATAATTAAATATTTGCTGATTTGAGATTTAATTATCGCTTTAGATAATTAAATATTTGCTGATTTGAGATTTAATTATCGCTTTAGATAATTAAATATTTGCTGATTTCGAATTTAATTATCGCTTTAGATAATTAAATATTTGCTGATTTCGAATTTAATTATCGCTTTAGATAATTAAATATTTGCTGATTTCGAATTTAATTATCGCTTTAGATAATTAAATATTTGCTGATTTCGAATTTAATTATCGCTTTAGATAATTAAATATTTGCTGATTTCGAATTTAATTACCGCTTTTGATAATTAAATATTGGTTGATTTGGGATTCGATTATCGTTTTTGGTAATTGAATAATTGTTGATTTGTGGTTTGATTATCGTTTTAGATAATCGAATATTTGTTGATTTGAGATTTGATTTTCGTCTTTGATAATCGACTATTGGTTGATTGCTAATTTCGCTGATTTTGAGATTTTCTAGTCTCCAATTGATTCTAGGGTATGCTGATTTTATTGAATCGCTATCTTCTATCTATTTCTGGTAATAGTTAGAGTTTGTTGATCATGGAATTTATGTTTTCTAGTTAATTGTTGGATAACTAGATAATTGCAGTTTTGCGAATTGTGATTTGTGTATTATAATTATCCTTGTTGATAATTAGATATTGCTATTTTGTGATTTCTGTATTTCTGATTATCTAATTGATAATTGAATGTGGCTGATAATTGTATTTATTCAGTTCTGCTGTTTTCTGATATCTATTTGATAATCAGACTTTGTTGAGAATTTGTGAATTTCCTTTATGAAATTAAAAGATTTCTTTGATGTTTGTGTTCTCGATCCTTATTTTTCTAGCTTAACCAGTTATGTTAGAAGAATAATCGTTATAGACGACTTTAAGTATGAAAATTGCGGGGACGCAATTTTTATAAGGAGGGGAGTCTGTAACAGCCTGGGGTTTTATGACAATTTATAATCGTCATTTAGCAATTAAAGTGATAGAAAATTGCTATTGAAGTTTATCGAGTTAAAATCCTTTAATAAAATAATTGGTTAAATGTGGTTGGGCTTTTGTAATGGATCCAAACCCTAGTTTCGTTTTGTGCCGAGATGATTATCTAAGACCTACCCGTTCCCCCTCTCTCATTTTTCATTCATTCGTAACCCTAAGCCAAAAGCAATCGAACGAAAAAAAATGGCGACCTTGTGATTTTCTTTCGTTCGTTCCTCCTGAAAAATTAGGGCTTTGATCGATTTTGGCCGCCACAGCTTCAAGTTTTCTTTGCTTGTTCCTCACCATCGCGTCTCAGACTCGTTCAACCTACTCTTTGATCAATGGCGATTTGCCTGACTTAGTTCGATTTTTGCTTCGGCTACTTGAAGGGATTTGTCCTTGCTCCGTTTTGGGCTTCGTGCAAAGGCGAGCAATAAGGGATGCTGGCGGTTACGAGTGGGTTTTGATTCTTCGTCTAAGGTGAGTAAATCTATTTGCTCACATCTAGTTCTTTCTTAGTATGGTGCATTTGCAATTCGATTTTCTTCGATGTTGGTTTATCTCGGCTATTTGCTTTCGTTCGATGTTAGTAATTCTCTGTTGGCATCGTTTTCAAAACCGACTTTGATGTTGAATTGCATATTTCTTTGTGGCTTTTGCTTTGAAACGTTTTCAATGCTCGGCCCACTGCAGTTCCATTATCTCTGTGGCATTGCTTTATATATATATATCCATTCATGTATGTATATACACGACTGATTGTTACCCTGTTTCATTTGATATAGTTATATAGATGTATGTTCGAATTTTATTGCTTGCCTCTGACTTGTGTAATTGTTCATGGTTAAGTTGAATTTTGATATGAAACTGACTTTGGGTTGAATTCGTTGGATTGAATCTTCGGTCGTTTTTAAAGTAATTTCGAGAAGACAAAACTGCCTTTGATCCAGACAGCTACATTGAAACTTGCTTCTCAAATCAGTTTTGAACTGTCGTTTCTTTTTGCTCATCACTGTTTGAGTTTGATTTAGACGATATTGATTTCGTCTCTGTGACCTCGACTGTTGCCTTGATTTTAGTTCGTACCAAAATTTAAATTGAAATCGCCTCTGTTGGATTTTGCAACTCGCTGTTTATTTATGTTGGGAGACTTCATATGTGTTCATACATACTGTTATATGTGTGTATACATGTAAAGTCGAATTCGCACTACAATTATCTTTGTTCAAAACTTCTTCTTTGAATTCTCTCTTGATTCTGGTTGAAGTCTGGTTGTGTAGAATTCCTTCAACTGTGCATATCTGCGGTTGATAATCAGGTCTGCATTTGACCATATATGTTGTTTACATTTTCCAATGTCATTTAGTTGACTCTGTTTCGACTTCACTTCATGTATATACTTTGGGCTATGGTTGCATCCCACATTGAACTAGTTCATACTTCTCGTACTTGTGATGCATTGCATTTTCTTGTGTCACTGTGCCTTGTCTTTGAAGTTGGTTCATTTATATTTTTGCCCATGTAAAGTTACTTGTATGAAAAAATAATAGTGTCCAGACTAATTTATCAACTCCTTTTCGTATAAATGTTGAAACATTCGAAACTTAGTATTTGCATGAAAATTTCCCTTGCCATCATTTCCAGTAAAACCCGAAACTAACCCAGGTCCAAGTTAATTAGTTTGGCAATTTCTTGCGTGCGTGTACTGCGTTTCCTGAGTACTTCTGTTTCACCGTTTGACTTGAAATATAATACCTCACCATTTACCAGTTCAGGGTAACTTTGGACTTTGGTGTGTAGTTGTTCGTACTTGCCTTGGTTTTGGAGTTTGGCATTTCCTTAGCATACCTGACTTTGGCCTATTGCTTAGAGTTTGTTGACTTTGATACATTAGTCCTGTACCACTCGGCTTCACACAGATGCTTCACTTGTTCTTCACTTACCTGTTGGATACATTGCTGTTGTAGATGTTGATGTTGTTACGGCTTGATCTATTGTTGTCATTGGTGTACTTGAGTCAATGGTTTGCTTCATTATGTACTTTAGTCTGATACTTGTGTAAGTGCTTGTATTTGGTTGTCTGCATATACATGTTGGAGCTCTTAATTCTGGTCTGGTGGTAGTTTTGCATTCATGTTAAGTTGACTGGTTTCATTTTGTATGCTGCTTTGACTTTGGCATTTGATATGCTGTTTTACTGGTGCATCCTTGTTTCAGTGATGTGATTCTTTGTTTTGGATTGTTGCTTTTGCCTTGAGTATTTGTATACTCCTGCAGCTTTGTATATGGCTATTCTTTGGTCTGCCTGGTCTGGATTTGTGTTGATTGTATGTAGCTGTCTTGATGCATTCGAATTCGATTTTCGAATTACACCTGAGTTGAATCCGGTCTCAAAGACCCGGGTTTGACCCTGTCAGTTTATTTATGTTGACTTCTACAGTTTTGATTGCTGTTAGTTTTCACCGTCCTGATGATTTCCAGTACTGTGTGGCGAGGCAGTGCACGCGTGCGTGTACTGCAGCCACATAGAAATTTGATTTGATTAATCTTTTGAGATTGCTGATTTGCTGATTAACACTATTTAGTGTTATATTTATCGTTATCCAATTCTCGTATCGAGAGTTGGATATACGAGATTTCTGTGATTATCGTCTATTGACTATCTGATTATTATTGCTGCTATGCACTAATAACTGAGTTTGAATTAGACTGACCCGTGTATTATTTTCTTTTGAATGTAATACTCGGGTCAGACCCGAGTTATTTCAGGTCGTAGATTTTCTACTTTGAGTTGCTGTTCAGGATTTGAAGACTTTTCACACCTTCTGAAGTTATCAGTGTCATTTTGTAGTAGTCGGGTCATTGTATAGAACGATATGTATTCATGTATATTAGTCGATAATGTACTTGTATATATAACTTCTAGAGTCGACAGTTGTAGTTGTATCATATGGATCGTGTCAACTATGTATTAACTGACATCAGTTATATATATATATGAGACTTTTGTTTTTATCTGTGTTCCGCATTTATATTATCTGTGTTATTGTTATATCTAATGTCCTAAACTATTATGAACCGTCGTAGTTCGTCTTATACTAGTATTGGGTGTGTCGATGGGAGTAAATAAATAATAGAAGAAAAATGAAAAGTATGTACCACTCCTATCGAGATAACCAATATTAGTGTAAGGCCAATTACGGATGGTCGCTCCTATCCAGCCTTATTCTTCGTAATAATAGACAGTATTTCCTTTAATACTCTTTGTTATTATGAGCATAGAGGTGGGGCGTCACACAGAGGAAGACCTAACTTGGGTTGAATTTTGAAGGAGGTTCGAAGAAAGATTTCTATCAGAGGTTGCCAAGTCAGCATTGCTTAGGAGATTTGCAGATTTAGTCCAAGGGGGATAGATCGGTGACTGAGTATGCTACAGAATTTGATGAGCTATCCCATTACGGATATGCTACTATAGATACTGTCATGCAGAGGAATGATAAGTTTATCAGGGTGTTGAATCCTGAGATCGCCAGAGCAACCATGCTAAACCTCCGGGATCTGTGTCATATTGTTGTTGAAATGGCTATTCGGGATGAAGAGATGCTTTCTACTTTTGGAAAAGGGAAACCAGTTAAGGTTCAGAATTTTCAGGGTAAGAAGCGAAAGTTCTTTAAGAAGAAAGGTGCCCAGTTGGGGGAAGAAGAGCAAGACTGATATTGTTTATTACAAGTGTGACAAGAAGGGGCACTATGCTAATGAGTGTCGCTCGGGTGATGGAAGAGCAGTGGCAGTGAGGCCGAATGTGAAGTGCTACAACTGTGGCCAGATGGGGTATTATAAGGACAAGTGTCCCGAGGCTACTAAGGCAGGAAAGGGAAAGGTCTTTGCATTGGAACCGTCATCCTCTAGGCCAACGACTGCTGAGAAAGGAAAAGCTGTGATGGAAGGTATGCTTATGATTCATAGTACTCCAGTTAAGATACTATTTGATACTAGTGCATCACACTCATTTATATCTTAGTATTTAGTAGATTGCTTATGCTGGAAACTTTATACCTTATTACTCCTTTAAGGGTTGCGTATCCTATAGAAGGGTATGCAACTATGGGAACGAGATATGACCAGTTAGAACTTGATTTGTTAGGTCATATGTATGCATGCAGTTTATATGTTTTTGATTTCGTAGGTTTCGGGATCATATTGGGTATGGATTTCATAGATAGATATGATGCTAGGATATTTTGCCATGAAGGGGAAATATCATTGAGACACCCTAATAGCCGTAACTGAGTTATTTCCTCGGTAAGGAGTTCAGATGGAAATTCTTATGCGTTATTGGGTGTTATGGGAATGAAAGCAGAGTTGAAGCAGGTTTATGTTGCAAGAGAGTTTGCGGATGTGTTTGAACCATTTTCTGGCTTTCCACCGAAAAGAGCTATCGAGTTTCGGATAGATCTCATACCGGGAGCTGAACTCGTAGGTAGACCACCTAGTAGGATGTCACCAACCGAGATGAAAGAATTGAAGGTGCAGCTAGTGGAATTGGAAGGAAAGAATTTCATCCAGCCAAGCAGTTCGCCTTGGGGAACGGCCGCGGTATTCGTGAAGAAGCCAGATGGGTCGTTAAAGATGTGTATCGACTATCGTATGTTGAACGAGAGGACGATCAAAAATAGGTATCCTTTACCGAGGATCGACGACTTATTCGATCAGTTGAGTGGAGCTAGAGTGTTTTCCCAGCTTGATTTGGCGATAGGTTTCCATCAGCTAAGAGTGGCAGAGGATAGTATTCCTTTGATGGCGTTTAGGACCAGATATGAGTCTTATAAGTGGTTGGTTATGCCATTCGAGCTTACTAATGCGCCAGCTTTCTTCGTGGATTTGATGAACCGGGTTTTCCGAGAGCACTTGGATAGGTTCGTGTTGGTTTTTATTGATGACATTTTGGTATATTCTAAGAATGAGAAGGATTATGAAGATCATCTTAGAATAGTGTTGAAGACGCCAAGGCAACATCAACTGAAAGCGAAGTTCTCAAAGTGTCATTTCTGGAAGAAGGAAGTGAAGTTCCTTGGTCATGTAGTTTCAGAGGAAGGGTTAGCAGTTGATCCGGAAAAGATCGAAGCTATTAACAATTAGAAAAGACCAGAGATGGTAAGTGAGATTAAAAGTTTTCTTGGAATTGTAGGTTACTACTAAAGGTTCATTAAGGACTTCTTGCATATAGCGGCATCCTTGACTATGCTAACCAAGAAGGACGTGAAGTTTGTTTGGTCTGACAAATGTGAGGAGGCATTCCTTAAGTTGAAACATTTGTTAACCAATGCGCTGATGTTAGTAGTTCCAGATGGGAATCAGGGGTTGGTAGTTTACACCGATGTATGTGGTATTGGGTTAGGTGTTGTGCTGATGCAGAATGGAAAGGTTATTGCTTATGCTTCTAGACAGCTTAAACCGCATGAAGTAAGATACCCGACTCATGATTTGGAGTTGGCAGTGGTAATCTTCGCATTAAAGTTGTGGAGACATTATCTTTTGGGAGAAAGGTTTGAGCTATTTACGAATCATAAGTCTCTAAGATATTTATTCTATCAAAAAGAGCTGAACATGAGACAATAGAGATGGCTGGAGTTTGTTGCACCTTATGATTTTAGCATCGAGTATACACCGGGAAAAGGAAATAAGGTGATGGATGCGCTTAGCAGGAAACATCAAAATGTGGTGTTAGCTATGTTGGCGAAATGGAAAGACTTGGAAGCACTGGCTGCTTGCAGTGTGCAGTTGAGGTCGACTGCTGGATCTAGTCGGAATATCGCCATGATGTCTTGTTTAGAAGTTCAACCAGTTCTGATCAGATGAATTGCTTCTAGACAGAAAGAGGATCTAGTGTTAGCCGAGAGGATTAGAAGGTTAGAAGCTGGAACCGAGATCTATGATTTAAAAGAATTTTATTCTTGACCATAGGGGTTGGTTGAGAAAGAAGGAATGGTTATGTGTTTCGGATGTTGGAAATTTTAGGAAGGAATTTCTTAGGGAATGTCATCAATCGAAGTTTACGATTCATCCTAGGGGAACCAAGATGTATCAGGATATGAAGAGAAGTTTCTTCTGGGAAGGAATGAAGAGGGATGTTGGCTTATGGGTAAAACAATGTTTGAACTTTCAGCAAGTAAAAGCCGAACATCAGAAGCCAAGTGGTTTGCTTCAGCCTTTGGATGTTCCAGTTTGGAAGTGGGACTCGATATCCATGGATTTTATTGCGGGTTGCTAAGGTCAAACCGGGGTAATGAAAGTATATGGGTCATAGTGGACAGATTGACCAAGAGTGCCCATTTCATTCTGATAAGGTTAACCAGGACGGCACTTGTTTTGGCTAAGTTGTTCATGAAGAACATCGTTAAATTGCATGGAATTCCTAGTAGTATCATCGGTGATAGAGATGATTTGTTTACTAGCGAATTCTGGAAGAGCCTATAGAGTGTGTTAGGCACTAAGCTCAAGATGAGTACCGCATATCATCCTCAGATGGATGGGCAGACAAAGAGAGTCAACAAGGTACTAGAAGATCTGTTGAGAGCTTGTGTGCTGGATTTTAGTGGTTCTTGGTAAGATCACTTACACTTAGTGGGGTTTTCCTATAATGATAGTTATCAGACTACTATAGGAATGGAGCCTTTTGAAACTTTGTATGGAAGGCCATGTAAATTACCAGCATGTTGGTTAAAGACCGGAGACAGATTGGTCCTTAGTCCAGATTTGGTGAGAGAGGCGACGGAAAAGATCGAGTTGACATGGGAAAGAATGAAGGAAGCTCGGTCTAGGCAGAAGAGTTACGCAGACAAAAGGCGTAAGGACCTAGAGTTCTCAGTTGGAGATATAGTTTTCATTAAGGTATCGCCGATGAAAGGTA
This sequence comes from Allium fistulosum, assembly GCA_030737815.1. Classification (NCBI taxonomy): domain Eukaryota; kingdom Viridiplantae; phylum Streptophyta; class Magnoliopsida; order Asparagales; family Amaryllidaceae; genus Allium; species Allium fistulosum. The sequence continues at coordinate 279,892,312 of CM060904.1, read as the reverse complement.
TGGTTCGGTTCGGGAAGACCAGGAAGCTAGCACTAAGATATGTTGGACCATTTCCTATATCAAAGAGGATTGGGAGACTCGTGTACCGAGTAGATTTACCGAGAAATTTGGCCAGGGTCCACAATGTGTTTCATGTTTCTTAACTTAGGAAGTATGTTCATGATCCAGAAACTACTAACGCTCTGACGACACTGGAGGACTTAGTGGTGGAACCGAATATGAGTTTTGTGAAGCAACCAGTTTGTGTTGTGGCATAAGATGAGAAGAGGTTAAGGAGCAAGACAGTCAGGTTGGTGAAAGTTCAGTGGAGCGACAACGTGAAGGACTGTACTTGGAAGATAGAAGAAAGGATTAGGGCTACTTTTCTTGGGCTGTTTTAGATGGTAAGTTCTATATGGGTTTTATATAGAATTTTGCAGGTAGGTTATACTAGCTTTGCTTGCATGGGCTATATGCTTGCTGTTCTGTCCTTACTGAAATTTCGGGGACGATATTCTTTAAAGGGGGGAGTCTATAATGCCCCTGAATTTTAATTAACATTATTCGAGATATTTAATTGGATAAACTAAATAGAATAATATCAATAACTAGCGAGATGAGATTAATAAATCCAATGGCCGTGTCTTAATGAATGAACTAAAATAAGACTTAACTAAATTAAGAAGGAGCAATTTCCTAAGGAGTAAACTTGGAAATGGGGCTACACTTCTTAGTATAAATCTCTTCCTCCACTTTAATCAATTTCCACTCTCTCATTCATAACTCCTCACCTATATTTTGGCCGGCTATTATAAGCTCCTGGAAGAGCAAAAAATTGAAGAAAAAGCTAAGGAATTAAAGCTAGGAAATTATCTCATTCTCCAATTAACTAATCAAGTGAATAACCATGTTTATCATCTCATTTTCTGTGTTTGGATCGGTTATGGGTTATAGCCAATTCATGTTTGTGATTTTGGTTAGGATATAACCATTTAAACCTTTGTTTGGATAAGACATAGGTGTTTTAAATGTCAATGGGCTAATTAATAAGTTTTTATTCGGTTTTGGTTAAATTCCGAGTTGTTTTGGTCTTCATATGCTTTGAAATTTTAATATGTTGAAGTATACGATTTATCAGATTTTTGGTGATTTTTGAGGATTTTCCTTAGTGATTTACTAAGGTAATTAAATTATTTAAGCTTAAGGGCTAAACTGCAAAAATTGCCTTTAAATTAGTCAATTCGGAGGGAAGGCTGCAATTCGAAAATTAAATTGGGGAAGAAGAATAGTGTTTTAAGAAAAAGGTTAACTTTTGTATACTTTATACTATTTGGAAGTACAGGAGAAGGTTCCTCAGCCAATCAAAATTAGACAAGCAAGATAAAACATCACTCCAGTTCTGCCTTCGACTCCAACAAGCCCGCTTTTACCCTTTCGACAATTACCCTTCGCTTAAGTCGAAAGGTAGGCACGATGTCGAAGGAAAGAGGGGCGAAGGGATAGGGAGGCTGCTTCCTTTGCTTTCGAATAGAAACATAATTGCTTTCGAATAAGTTAAAGGGGGATCCTTCGACTCTATCATTTTATAAAAGGCTAAAACTTTTATATATTCAAGAAGGGGTTTTGAAGGGGATCTTCGAAAGTTTAAACCTCCAACAGAATTGTTTTAAAATGTTTTCTAAAAAGATGTTTTAATCCCTTTCGACAAAGTCGAAGGGTAAATCTTCTGATAAGGTTGGAAGTATACTTTCGAAGAGTTGGTTCCAACACCAACAATTCATTGTTTTCGAATGGTTTAGAAAGGTTTTGATTTCAAAAGGTTTGATTTCGAAAGGTTTTGATTTCGAAAGGTTTGATTTCGAAAGGTTTTGAAGGAGTTACCTTAAATGATTGCGAAAGGTTTTGGGTTTCAATGATTTCAAAAGGTTTTGAGTTTCCATGATTTCAAAAGGTTTATAAATGGTTTTATAAGGGGGATACCACAGGCTTTCGACAAGGTCGAAAGGTAGAACCTTTCGACTAGGTCAAAAAGAAACCTTTTGACAAGGTCGAAAGGTAGGACCTTTCGATAAGGTCGAAAGGTATGATTTTGTGATGCTTTCAAAAGAAAGGTTTCCGAAGGGGCTAACTTTGGATGTTTATTTGCTTTCGAATGGGACTTCGTTCGAAGGGTTTTAAAGGGCTATTTTTAGCCCTTTTTCTTAATTAAAATTTTTCTAAGTCGAAGGGGTTACTTCGAAGGATTATATCATAAAATACTTATTTTATTTGAATATGTAAGGGGGATCCTTATATAAATTTGATGTTATTAAACCTTGGGGACATCAGAATGGGTTTTATGTTTTCGATACATAGTTTGGGGTTACAAATAGAAATATGCTTTCGAAAATATACATTAGGGCTATCAGTGTGATTTTATTTAATTTAACTTAATTGGGGCTACCAATGGGAATAGGTTAAATAGGTGATATACCAGGGGAAAATAAGTAATCATGGGGATTATGAATTTTTATAAATAATCATGGGGATCATGATGTTTTAATTGGCCAAGTGTTGGGTTCTTGGTTAACCTAGGAAAACCATGGAATGTACGGTGTATAGCCCACATCAAATTTCTAAAGTAAAGAATGTTTTGCCAGAGGTGGTTAGCCTTGTGATTTGGCACCCAAGGGTTTGTAGTCATCCTAGAAAAACTATTAAGTGTGTGGTGGATAGCCCACACCATCTTTTATAAAACAATGTATGATGGATAATTTGCATTTATTTTAAACGGATTCAGGACGGATAGTCCTATTAAATTATGACGGGTAGGCATTTTAAAGATTTTAAAGGGGAACTCTAATAAATTGATTTAGATGGAAAATCTCATAAATTTCTTTTAGATGGGATATCGAATAAATGGGTGGATGGGATATCCAATATATATGATTTATGGCTTTATTTCATATTATGTTTAAGCTAATCATTTTGGGTGCAGGGGCATAGTAAATGATTTGCATGTTTTGTTTTGGATACTAGTGAGGGGAAAACCCGTTCCGCTAAGCGGCATGGTCTCACTAGACATCTATTTATGATAAGAGATGATAGGGGATTATTCACGTCAGACTTGTTGTCTGAGTCGAAGTTTGTGTTTCTCCACAAACTCTCGGGTACTCAAAATTAATTTGAGTAGTCTGAGAGTGGAAGACTTTCAGGTTTTTGGACGAATAAGCTTCCGAAGACATGCAGGAGGCAGTGTTAGCTATACAGAAGTTATTTTGTGTTTTCCGCTATGATGTACTAAGAACTGTAAAGTTCATATTATTAGTTCTTAGATCATCATAAGGGGACATCTTCATATGTCGCTCTTATCATATTTTGTACATGTATATGTGATCTGAACGTGGTTAATGTCTGGGATTATGTAATTAAATCTAAATACTATTCATAAAAAATGATAAATTCTGTTTTGTTGAAGTTTAAAATTTTTCATATTCATATGTTCATGTGTATCAATATTAACTATGTCGCATTCGGTCACCAAGAAATAACAACTACGGACGACTGCAGCATCAGTAGCGGTTAGTTTTGGGCCTCAGAATGTGGGATGTTACAAAATCGTTTTAAAAGAATTATATATTCTTTTATAAAAATATAGCTATTGTATAATAATAATAATAATATGATGTTTAAAAACCAGAAATCATTCCCAAACGTCAATATAATATTAAATATTCAACCATAGTAAAGTGAGAGACAATATCACTCACCTCAGCCAAATTTATCCAAACCTATGCCAAAATGCAGAGCTCACCAATACGATCCCTACGCAAGAAACCGCATCCAAAACGGACCTCGTATGCAAAAGATATGGATCAAATAGGATTCAAGATTAATGAGATAATTAGATAACAAAAAATGCTAATAACCTTAATTATGTTATTAATCCTTCTTCCTCTCTCGTCAAAACTACCTGTACATGTCCACTTACATCTCACATGCACGAATCAAGGTGATACGGTTCAATACTCGAAGGAATCGTTCGCCGTCTTCACCAAATGTCTCTTTCCGCGGGCTTGTCCCACCGATACCAAGATCCTCCCCTCTGATGCCTTACACCATATTGCAAACTAGCACGACAGTCATGCCCAAGGTCAAAGTTGCAACTCGCCACCATGAATCGGATTAACCCAAATTTTGAGGGGAGATGCGTCTCATTGAGAGAAACACCACGATGATCGCCAATTAGCCTATCTCTGCCCATAGCCGCACCAAGGCCAAGCCTTAGATCCATTGTAGAACATCAATCTCGGCCAACAACAACCATTCATCAAATCAAGGATATGAGATCGAAGCCCTCGTCATTACGATCTCAATGAATCAAACGACGTGATTTTTAGTGGGGTGAATGAGGAGAAATTGATTTTCAAAGATCAAGAGAGGAGTGGCCATGGAATTCTGTCTCCTGCCATGAACAGTAGATTGGGAAAAATGATTTTTGGAGGGAGATTCTAATTTGGGATTTATATAATATTTTAATACCCCATTTATTAAATTTCTTAAATAAATGGTTGTACATTTCGAGTCCGTACAACCACGCGATGCGTGCGATCGTCACGAAACTCGTCTGCATACATCACTTCATTTTTCTAGATCCAACGGTACTAATCTTGTCACCATTTGAGACTGGACCTCGGGATGCTAATTTCGCATATTTCGAGATTGTTTCGGCCATCGGATCGTCCGATCTCCAAATATATCGATCATTATGCCCATTTCAATTCGCAACATCAATCCGAACTCAACAGAAGTGGTCTCGAGTCATGATTTGTCCGTATGCAAAAAATCACATTTTTGGGCCTTCATTTAATTAAAAATTAAATATTTAAACAAACTATTTAAATATCCGATAGTTAAAATTATGGGTCGTTATATTCTCCCCTCCTTAAAAGATTTCGTCCCCAAAATCACAATGTTAAGAGAATGTCTCCTAACCCATTGACCCCCAAAAATCTATCTAATTTTGAAAAATTCGACAGAACCTCCTTTGGACGACTAAGTCCAAAAAACTCTGCTACAACAAAGATATGTATACAACTCATATCTTTAACTATACTATATCAAATAATAACTATCCCGCATGCCTAACAACCATACAACATAATCTATCATCTCAAATGCTAACAATCAAATCAAACATGCATACATAAGATCTAACATCCAAAAATAACATCCATGCCTATCCTAGCATGCGAAATACTAAACCGTCAAGTATAAACATCCAATATGATATCCATAATGAAAGCTGATGATAAAAACAAAATCCCATTGTCTAAAGAGCTCTGGACTAACGGTTCTCATGCTCCCCACAGTCTACCTTACCCTATCGCCTTCGCTTTATTCCACTAAACCCTACTACTCCTTCAACCTCCTTCTAACCTGATTCATATCACATCTACCGGCACGAATAGGTTTATGAGGTCTCCAAGTCTATGGTTCAGTCTTGACATCGTCTAATCCATTTAGTGCCAAATATCCAAACGTCTCTTGCAAATTCTTCCAGAACCCATTATCGAATAACGGGTCTTGGCCACTTACAATGCCCTTGGGACACAGTGGAATCACACAAACCACCCCTCAAACCACACAACAAAAATGGATGTCATACTACAGGATTTAAGGAATACAGATCTAGCATCATCTGTCAACCAATCGACTGTGACTCAAAGGTTATCTCTCTATCCTTAGTTATCGGCAGTCCTTTGATGCAGTCCTAAGACATTTATTCTCACTACTCGAGAATAAATAATCTCTACAGAACCAACAACCTCGGTTGGGTCCGCGCTGAATCATCTCTCCAGACACTATTTATACGTTTAATTTAGTTATGATCTCCACTAGTCTAGCTTAATGCCTATGACTAGTTCTAATCAGCTAAATCAAAGTAGGTCTGACGGTCAAACTAGCCATCACACTCAGCCATAACTCATCGAGTTCTGGAGTCGTATCTAGTGATAAGCTTGAGAAATACCCACTCCAGGAATATTGCCCCCAAACTGGTATGTCTCCCCCTCGAATACCAACAACCACATTTCCCTTCAAATGTCTAAGAAATGTCAAAACCATAGAAGGCTAAGAACTCCAAACATTGCTGCAGATGAAGGTCGAGATCCTCTCAGAGAAGAGATGCTACAATGGCGTGGAATCATTGAATAGCTCAAACTCCTCTCGTAATAGACAGTGCCTCCATATCCCCAAAGTGAACTCTACCGCCTCCAACTCCAAACCAAGAGTTGGATATTACCTCTCGACATTACTACATACCTAGTTAAGTATTACAGGCAAGTGCATACTATCGTCACTTCATTCCTGCTCGAAATGAGTACCATCAATGTATTCGTCAACCTTCAGTCAGACTCACTAACACGTGTCTACACCTCACGTCTCAAACAAAAGTCAGATTCTCTCCTATACAATAGGTCAATGATACTGCTATCTTGGGTCTATCTAGATTCTGGAATGCCGTAACTAAAGGATCTACAGCGACGCCTACTCTGAAACAACATGACCCAAGCATCTCACTCCCCTCCTTCAGGAGTGATACCATCAAAATCTCATCACTAATCGTATCATGTGCTCCTCTATCGTCCATAGGTAGATGAAAGTTTCATCAACGAACACAAGCACAACCTACTCAAGTGACCACTCTAATCACAGTCAATGAGATCCAAAACATACACCGGCACATTGGTTAGCCCGAATGGCGTAACCAACCTAAAATCAAGGTAGTGTGTGAAACACTATAATTGGCACACTCACCCAAATTACTCTCAGTTGGTGCAACCTCACCGTAGGGTCCAACTAAGAGAACATCCTCATGCTATAGAGCTGATCAAACTAGTCATTAGTAAATAGGAGTACAAACATGTTCATCATCTCATCTAGCCCACAACAACCAACAAACAACTCCAAAGAGCCATCCATCCTACTGACGAACACAACAGGTGCCTCCTACCCAAAATATACACCCATGGATGAACCATCACCTAAACAGGTCATCCGCTTGCACCTCTAATCTCCTAAGCTCATTGGACACCCTATGCCTTAAAGGCATATCTACTGATCCAACTCCTCTGATCAGATCGATACGGAACTCTATTTCTATATAGTGGTAATCTGGTCACCTCCTCGAGTATGTCCAAACACTCTCCTGCTACAGGCATAGATTACATCCTATCATGTGGAATATCAAGCGAATATATAAGGCTCCTCTACTGGTAGCCAATCACTACCATTCGCTCCTCCACAACCCTGCTCGTCATCAACGGCCTCTCTCAGTTCACCACTATTTTGTATCCCCTTCGGCCCATCCATTCTTAAACTATAATACCAATCCAACTAAACCCTAAACAATGAATGTCTAAAAAAACAAATAACCATGACTCGATATGGCTAGGTCTCAGCAAACCATACATAGGCTGGTCGAGCCCCTGACTAGGTCTGTCATGATCAAAGATTGGTAATTAGCTTGAGTCTCTATCCCCATATCTAACCATCGGATCTAGATATAAAGGAATGTGAAACCTTGACGTCAAATAAAGCATGTATGGAACCACCATATGCGAAAAGCATATCTCAAACGGCGATGCTATTTCCCTTCTCTTTCGTCAGTGGAGCAATCAAGGAAACCAAAACGGCGATCGGTACATATGCTTTCTGATCTATCCCTACACAACTGGTATGGGATAACTCTTGAATACTGGGTACTTCTTGATCATCCTCTCGAAGCCCTCATCAATGCGACGAATCAATTGACCCACAAGACGATCTCTCCACCCAATGATAAACTTAAATCCTTTCTGTATGGAGTATCAACAGGAATGGATGGTACTTCGATATCATATCTAATCCAACACATACTCCAATATAGAAATATTGCCATACTTTAAATCGGCGAACTCTCTAACCATCCTTGACTTCAGAAAAGTTGAGACAAATCTTCTTCGAAGCAAACTATGAACTAGTCCCAAGGAAATCGGTCCTTGGGAATCAGAGCTACAAAAACACTCCACTCCTAGACTTGCCTCCCAATAGTCATTGAATATCCTTCTGCAAGCAACCAACCAAACTTGCCTCCCAATAGCCGACTCTATTTCAAGAAACGGTCTGCCTCCTAGACTCTCATGGTCTATATACAGCTCGACAAAGTCGACTTAGCCAATTTCACCTGAGCAACATAACCATCAAGAACAAACTGGGCATCCAGGAAATGATCCGCACCAACTCTAAAAACATATCCTATCAATCACGGATAGCGGCCCTGATCCTTCCCATACCCAACTCTAAAGATAAAGTCAATAGTAGTTTTTCTTCCATGCTAGATCATTCCTATTTTATAATAAGGATGATCTGTCTTTCGCAAAGAAACTGCATCTATAGTGTTCATGTATGCACCCAACTCATACACTATATACACTACTATATAGTTTTGAAAACCAAAATATATAACAAATATGAAATCTCTGGTGTATATATACACTCTCTAGATCTAGTCTAAGGCGACAACCCCTAACCTTTCTCTATTAGATCGCGGTATCAACTAAGGTTAATCGGGTAACGTTTGCTCTGATACCAAATGTAACGACCGCCATATACCTACGATGCAGAACGAAGTCAAAGAAAAGAAAAGGAAATAAGAAAAAGAAATAGAAGAGAAAAAATGGAAAATGAAGAAAAAGAGAGCATCAAATAACAAAATTACCTGTCGCATATCTCACATCGCATTAGAGTAAATATAATAAACAATATAGGTATAAACAATAGAGACAGTAATAACAATGTGAAATAATCATCTGAATAAAGATCCACAAAGTTATACAACACCATAATAGTGTTTATACAATGGGAAAGTAAACTTAACTGGTACACTATCTCATAATAGAAAATCGACGTTGTCAAGGCTTCACAGTGGAAATATAATAACAAATGCACATATAAGTATAGGTAACCATCACCTCCCGTCGATCCACCTGTAGAACTATATAATCATCCACATGCTCTCAATCAACTCAATTAAGAGTACCCAAGATAATAAGAAGCAAAGCATAAAACCTCGAGTTAGACAACAGCACGGTGTGAGCGATATCAAATCTCAAAATACTATAAAAATCGATAATATATGGAACAGAGGGCATATAAACCATACATGACCAGACCTGCCCCAACCATAGAGTCAGCACATAAACATAAGTAATATGCTACTCTATAACATCACAATATGGTATGCCATACTTAGTATCTATCAAGGTGCCTAGGTATCTCCACCTATAGTCCCTACTTCATACTAAGTAAACTTCTGGTATCTAGGTATCTCCATCCACACTCACTCCACACTGAGTCAAGTTATGGTATCTAGGTATCCCTACCATAATACCTACATAGTGTGACATCCATAGGGTGACAGGTGACTAGTGAGCATCCATAATAAACATAGCATCCATCAAACAGTACAAACTGTCACCCAATGTGCCAGTTATATGATGACTCATATGACCCTCTACAACGGTCAAAGACTAGTGGAAATCCTAGTTTTCTATCGTACTCATGTACAGACGGATCTTTTTCAACCATAGTACGCTTCCATGGCCCAGTACTCTCCTATACCTACTTGACACTAGACCCCTACAAGGCGGTCAGGGTACACGACCATCGCTACCAGCCCTTGGGTATCACCCGCATATAGTACCCCTGCTCCGAGCATGACAAAAAACACTCCGAGTCATTAATGATCCCTAAGCATAAACACATCCATCGAACCCTACTCACTCAATACAGATTTGAACCCTACTGGCTCACTACAGTTTATGGGAACGAGCCCTAACACTCAACCTAGTCCATTATCCGCAGCCTCATTCCAATCCGAACCGCCATCCTCGATCCTGCTCTCTGCTTGAGCTCTCGATCGAAGAATCCTACTATCATGCCAGTCGAAGCCCGAGGTCTAGCATGATTCATACAGTCCTAATACTATCATCCCGGAGTCTACTCCATACATCATCGAGTCACTATCCGTAGTATCAGACTATCAATTCGAAGCACCACATCCCTGCCTCACCATCAAAATCACTAAGTCGAAGCACCACATCATTGCCTTACCATTAGTATCACTCGTCGTAGGTTAATAGCATCCGATCTCTAAACTGGTCGTATGAACAAACCATCACGTCGTGCATCATGATATCTCATCAACATCCAAGCCACATACCGGCCAAATCACCAATCGACAAAAGTGATGGACATTGACCACTCTAATATGGTCAATACCATCCACCTTGGTCTTGTACTTAACCGAGCGGTTAAGTAAGGACCAAATGAACAGCATTCACTCTGAAACCCAGATCCATCGGCACGTATCCCGAACCCTTTTCTATAGCTCATCTCGTTCATTAGATTTTCGCGTGTGCGGAACTCCAATGTACAAGATACTACCTAAAATCAAATCACCGCTAATTGGTGTTTTCAACCAAAACAGCCAAATAACAAAAAAGCCAAATAATCAAACATACATCCAAACATCCATGCATACAAACAACCATACATCCATCCAAAACAACATACATACAACATAAACAATCCATCCATATCAATTAATATGGGAAATAACATCAATAATAGATCTAATCTAATAAATCACCAACTATGGCATGACGATCGAAAATACGCGATATTATTTACAAATCATTTTAAAAGAATTATATATTCTTTTATGAAAATGTAGCTGTTGTATAATAATAATAATAATAATAATAATAATATCACATTTAAAATCTGAAAATCATTGCCGAACATCAATATAACACTAAATAATCAACCATAGTAAAGTGAGATACAATATCACTTACCTCAGCCAAATCTATCCAAACCAAGTGCCAAAACGCAGATCTCGCCAATACAATCCTAATGCAAGAACTGCATCCAAAACAAACCTCGTATGCAAAAGATATGAATCGAATACAATTCAAGGTTAACGAGATAATTAATTAACTAAAAAATGCTAATCGCCTTAACTTACGTTATTAATCCTTCTTTCTCTCTCGTTCAAAACTACCTGTACATGTCTACTTACATCTCGCATGCATGAATCAAGGTGATACAGAGCAATACTCGATGGATTCGATCGCCGTGTTCACCAAAATGTCTCTCCTCGCATGTTCGTCCAATCGATACCAAGATCCTCCCCTCCAACGCCTTGCACCATATCTCAACCTAGCACCACAGTCATGCCTAAGGCCGAAGTCGCAACTCGCTACCATGGATCAGACACACCTAAATTTCTAAGGGAGATGCGTCTCTGTAGAGAAACCCCATGATGATCGTTGATTCCCTATCTCTGCCCGTAGCCACGCCTAGGCCAAGCCCTAGCTCCATTGTAGAATGTCGATCACGACCAACAATGATCGTTCATCAAATTGAGGATATGAAATTGAAGCCCTCATCAATTCCATCTCAATGAATCAAATGATGCGATTTTTAGTGGAGTGGATGAGGAGAAATAGGTTTTAAAAGGTCAAGAGAGGAGCGGCCATGGAATTAATCTCCAGGCATGAACAATAGATTGGGAAAAATGATTTTTCGAGGGAGATTCTATTTGGGATTTATATAATATTTTAATATCCCATTTATTTAATTTCTCAAATAAATGGTTGTACATTTCGAGTCCATACGACCACACGATGCGTCTGATCGTCATGAAACTCGCCTGTGTATATCACTTCATTTTTCTGGATCCAATAATACTAATCTTCTCACCATTTGAGACTGCATCTCAGGATGCTAATTTTGCATATTTCGAGATCATTTCAGCCATCAGATCATTCAACTCCAAATATAGTGATCCTTGTACTCATTTCAGTTCACAACGTCAATCCGAACTCAACATAAGTGATCTCGAGTCCTGATTTGGCCGTATGTGAAAAATCACATTTTTGGGCCTTCATTTAATTAATGATTAAATATTTAAGTAAACTATTTATATATCTGATCATTAAAAATACGGATCATTACAAGGTTCATTAATTAGTAAGATCCCATTCATTAGAGAGGTTCTTGAGGCTAGGTGTCTAAAGAAGTTTGTGATGCCAAGCATGTCGAGCTATTATGGCATTACACATCCTAGATAACATCCGTGGAAGTGTAAATGACATATAAATAGTTCTCGTGCGATGGATTCAGTAAAATATAGGTATTTTTTATTATCCTTAAAGGTTTGTTGATGATGTAGTTCACTCGGATCGAGCCTAGGTCTATATCTCATTAGATCAATCGGCAAAGAAATTTAAGGAATAATTTTTGATTCATACTGTACAACCAAAGGACTCCAGGTCGATATCAAATGTGCATCGGAGGTCCGGAGAAACCTTAAAAAGGTTTAATATTGTTGTGATGGAAGTAAGGAACCCTAGGGAAGAAATAGTATTAATGGCATTTATAATGGGGTTGATCCGCAGATTGATTTAGGTAGATCCCTCAAAAGGAAAGAACTACCTACTTAGAAGGAATTTTATCATAAAGCATCCCAGTATCCACACTTGAAAGAGGCATATTTGGGAGTAGGATTGGTTGTTGGCAGACATGAAGGACCAGGCAATGTGATCCAAAGCAACATGGATGTCATGCAAAGTAGTGATAGTGTTGGAAATATTGTACTAAATGTTGGTAACAATAACAAGAAGTGGAAGAACCAGGACGTTGGCGATAAAAAACAAGATAAACAAAAGCGTTCCGGATATGTCCATGATAGAAATTACATAGAGTTGGTTGACTCTATTGAAAATATTTATCTCGCTATGCAAGAGATAGAGCATTACAAGAAGCCGCCCCAAGGGAGGTTACTAAAGAGGAGAAGCACTTTGGGAAGTATTATCACTTTCACAAAAGTCAAGGGCATAATACAAATGAATGTATGCATTTGAAGGATGTCATTAAGGATTTGATAAGAAACCAAATGCTACAGTAATATGTTTGAAACCCTCAGGCTGGTGGGAAAACTAATAACAACCCCAAGGGAAATCTACCCATGGGAATCAGGCTAGGTCCAGTGGGCAAGGACTTACACAACTAGGTATTGGGGATAGTTATTAACACCATATATGGATGTCTGCATCCTTTAGAGCGGATTTGGAATAAAAAGGAGCGCTATGGCAGCTCCTTGAGGCACGCACCTGAAGACATGTGTTATGCCATAGAAGAGGATGCTTCAATGCAGGAATAAAAAAAGGTTAGATGATGGTATCATTTTTAGGAATGGGGAAGTTGATGGGGTCAAAGTGGCTACACTTGACCTAATGGAGATTATGATCGTGATAGGGCCACCAACCGTGCAAGTAATCCTTATTGATTTTATGTGCTCTATGAATATCTTATTTAAATAAACATTCAATAAAATGTGTCTTGATGAAAAGGATTTGTAGCCATGTAGATCCCATAATAAGGGATTTATCAGAGAGGCCAAAGATCCAGTCAGGTGCATCAAACTACCTGTTGAACTAGTAGTTGTGTAACATCCTATAATTTTAACGATAATTAATTGAAAAGAAATTAATTAATAAATAATAATGCCAAAAATAGATGTTTTACAAATGCTAGAATTTGGCTATGAAACTTGTACTATTGGGTTCGTTGTGACTTTCTGATCAATTTTCATATATAAAGTTTTCTGATCGGAGTTCAAACGAAAAAGTTATTGATACTTGAAGTTTTTGAATCTAATATATGCAATTAATGAAATAAAAAGTAATTAACAAACCTAGTGAACATTTATTAATGTTAACAATTGCTTAGGGTTTAAGTAAATACTAACACAAAAATAAATTATCTCGAACGGTTGAAAATGAATTAAATTAATGAAATATAGCGTCGGTAACTAATTAACGTAATTAGCACAAACAGTCGAGCCCTTTTTTTGAACCGTTGATACCTAATGGTCAACCAGTGGGGAATGATGGTCGATTGGTGGGCTTGTCGGTTGTGAATTCTGACATGGCCAAACTACTTAGATTTAAAATAATTTAATCTGACAGTTGGCATTGATTCGAACCCTTATGAATACGGGCCAACCCCTTACTTTTCTTCTCATAATCTCTGAAGCGACGATGGAGCTCTGCCATTTTCTCTTCTCCACAAATTCTTAATTCTAAATATGGTTATAGTTTATATATGTATGTAGAAGTGGAGAATAGTAGAGGATAATTCATAAGAATAGGGTTGAACCACATCGTCGAAATCAAGGTAAATTATAAATTTAGATCTAAAATTTAAATTAAATACAAATCACTTATCTAGCTAGATTTCTGATAGAAATATGTATTCTTGCGCTATATGTATTCAAATTGAAAAATAAAGGGAGTCAAATTAGAATAACAGGGATTAGATCTGGAGATTTGAAAACTAAAAAGGTGAGTGGGAAAATACATATTTTGATATAATATTGGATTTATATCATTATAATTTGTTCCTATATGTCTAAATGTAATTTTGGAGTTGTAGGCTTATTTGTATATATATATATAATAAATTTATAAACCTTGCCTACATATTCGGTGATTGATAATTTAGATTTAATATTGCATGTACTTGAATCTAGAAAGTATTAGGTGTAGTAGTCCCTGAATTTGGTAAATTGTGTAGTATTTTTAGTTTTTTCAGTTAAATGGTTTATGCAAGTAAATGTAAATTAGAAGTTATCACAATAAATTATTAGGATTTAAGTAGTATTTTAATTCATTGGAATGTGGGGTGTAGCAATGTAAATTTCTATAGATTATCAAGTTCAGATTTATAAATAAAAGCATTTCGGTTGAAATAACAAGGAATACGCATAAATGAAAGAGATGTATAAAGTAGGGATATTTACCATATTTTGTATTATATATTTCAATAATTACGAAGAGATAATTCGATGTAATTCCAAACGTAACACAAATTCTCTTTTTGGATAAAATGTTGAAATTTACAATGTTAACCTTTCCTTTTAAGGGAGATGTAATTCCAATGTATTAAAATGCAAAAATCCCTAGGTATGAATTAAAGAACTATAATTATGATGATAATAATAATTAAGTTGTAAGATTAATATATACAATAAAGAAAAGATAGAAATCAAATAATAAATGATAGAAAGATAGGCAAGTAATAGAATGAAAAAGGCAAGTAATAAATTAAATAAAAGATTAATGGCAAATCCACCAAACAAGTCAAGGTGATAAAATTTAAAAAGAACATAAATAAAGATTTAATAATGAGAAAGAAAAGTAAATAGAAAATGATATTTAGACCCTTTAAAGAAAGCGGTAAATGACATTAAATCGACATTAATGAAGTAAAGAGGCAGTCAAATAAAAATAATTGAATGTGAGTATTTGAACATTAGATGCGTAGTAATGACATAGTAATGAATATATATATATATAGCCTCAAGTATGTGTTCATGATAGGCATGAATTATTAAAAATAGCTAAAACTTAGTTTAAATAAGAATGACAATCATTAAAATGGGCTGAAATGCGAGATCGGTAGTGTTACACAACATAATGTCTATCCACTGCAAGGGGCTACTGGCAGTTATGTATACATTATACTAATATGAGACATATCCAACTATAGGACCCATGGAATTATATACATTCATGTATAGGTGAGGGATACCCAAGTAGGAAGGTTTGCCTCAGTCGAAGGGTCAAAGGACAAGTAGATTATGCTTTAACCTTTCATGGGGTATCAAGTGATAACTGGGTATCACCTTGATTACATTAGGCAATCAAAATGGAATGGTGAGTAAGGCTCGATGTTATGTCAATGTGTGTTTAGTACCATATTCGAAAGTAGGAGCGGTACATAGGTCGAGAACATCATCAATCCTAAGTGGTCTGGGAAAGACAAGGGTTGCGCCTAAACGGTTAAACCTCCTACTAGTGTAAATCATGTTTAGCTCATGCACCACCATAGTTGTTTGCTAGTTTGTTTGTTTTGAGCAAGGCTAAATAACCCTTTATGGAGGTCTTTCAAAAATGGATAGAATACGGCTAACAATTATGATGTTGTTATTAGGCCTTAAGGGATTCCTTGGTATGCATGAAGATAAGGGCGTGATATTGCATTGATGATGGATCCTGAAGAGGTGCTGGGTTATGGATACTAGCGATGATCGTATCTTAGTCTAAAGAGGGACTATTGTACTTATATATATACAGATATATATATATGTATGTATGTAGTTATTGTCTACCCAGGATAGATGGGGTGTATCGTACGCGTACATGGAGTCGAGAAGACTAAGTAAAATAAAAGACATAACATGTGATGGAACGCAATTGGCGTAAACTAGTGTTATATATAAAGTGCATAATTTACTAGTCACTAGAACGTTGTTTTGACTCCTTCTCATTACAACCCACAAGATAGTTTTAAAGGGACATGTACTAGTGCAAGGTGGGAATAGTGGAAGGATGGATTTTCTTATGACTTGTTCTCAGAAGTGTTAACCTAAGTCAGTAACTATATGTTTCATATATATTAGTTCCGCTATGAGTTTATATTGATAGTGTATTGATATGCATTTATTTATTTGTAGGATACCAAATCAACTATCCTACTTGGTCGACTTGGGTTTCCAATTTAGCAAAAAGTCGGGCCCATTAAGGTTCGGGTTGTCATAAGTTGGAGACTACAAGGTAGTGCGATAATAGAATTTTGTTATGGTTGATTGATTTTCTGCCTATAATTTTTTCTTGGTCCAACCGACCATTGCCAAATTTTGAATTGTACTTGCTCTATGGTGCTTAATGATAAAGTTTCCTATAGAAATGGAGTGGGAGAAATTCAAGGTGACCAAAGCACAAGTTGTGAGTGCTACATCACTAAGCTTAAAGAGGTAAAGCGATGAGAGAAGTGAAAGGATATAGAGAAGCCTCTTTACAATAAAATATCAGATATGTAGCAACTACCCCCCAAGCCTTGGCTTAGGTTTAATAGCCAGTATTACAAATCAATGGACCATGAAAAGACCCAAAGGAATTAAGGGTATCCCTAGTAAAGCTAGTGATTGATATCCCAGTAGACGATGACAATCCTAAGAATGTTCTCAAAGTCGGATCTCAACTCGACTTGAATATGGGAAAGGAGTTGTTATGGTTTCTCCAAGAAAACATGGGCGTGTTTGCTTGAACACATTAAAATATGTGCGGGATATCGCCAAAGTTACATGGCACGCACTAAATGTGAACCCAAGTTACCATCCTATGAAACAAAAACAACATAGTATGGAACCAAAGCGATCCACCACATTAAAAGAGGAAGTCGCTAAATGGCTTTATCCACGATGCATTATACCTGGAGTAGATATCAATCCAATATTGGTCATGTAGGAAAACGGGAAATAGCAGACATGCATTCACTATTCTAATTTGAGTAAGGCATGCTCGAAGGACTACTTCCCTTTTCGCAAATAGACTAATTAGTGGATGGAATAGCTGAACATGAGCTATTGTCCCTCATGGATGCGTATTTAAGCTATAACCAAATTGCAATGCAGACTCCAAATCAAGAGCATACAAGTTTTATTATAGATTTAGGGTCGTATTGCTATGTAATCATGTCGTTCGGTCTGGAGAATGTTGGTTCTACTTATTAGCGCTTAGTCAACAGTATGTTTAAGAACAGGTCAGGCGGACGGTGGAAGTCTATATATGGACGATATGTGTAACAACCCGCACCTTAGTGGGCCCTAATTTTCTCTATACCGAAAACCCAAGTCCACTAAAGTACAGATCATCGATATTTGGTATCCTACAATAACAAAAGCATATCAAACACTATCGATATAAACTTACAACGGAATAGTGAAGTATAATAAAACATATGATTACTGACCAAGAGTGACACCTTTGAACTCTAGTGCCTTTGTTAGTGCCAAGTATAAATAAGGAAATATGTCCTTCCACCGTTCCCGACTTGTACAAACATATGTTCCTCTAAAGCTATCTTATGGGTTGTAATGAGGAGGGGGTCATAACAATGTTCTAGTGACTGGTAAATTACACACTTTATACACAATACTAATTTATGTCGATTTCCTTCTATTACATGTTATGTCTATTATTTTACTTAGTTGTCTTCACTTAACATACGTCTACAATAGGACTTATCTACTCGAGGTAGATAATAACTACATACTTTTGTGTGTGTGTGTGTAAGTGTCACAGTCCCCTTTGGACCAGAATACTTTTCCCTCTAATATTTGTAACTCAGCACCTCATTAGGATCCATCGTCAATATAATATTACGTCCTCGCTGCCGTGCATACTAAGGAATTCTCATAGTGCCTAATAATGACATTACAACTATTTAGCTATATTCTATCACGTTGTTTACAAGACCTCCATTAAAAGGTTATCCAGCCTTGCCTCCTAACAACAAACAAACTAACCAACAACTATGAGGCAGTGCATGCCCTAAATGTGGTCAACACTAGTGGGAGGTGTAGCCCATTTAGGCGTAATCCTTGTCTTTCCGTTGATTGCTTAGAACTGATGATAATCTTAACCTATGTAAATAGATTCTACTCCTTGTATATGGTACCAACCTCACTGTCATAGCATTGAGCCTACTTCCATCATCCCATTTAGATTTCCTAATGTGCTCATGGAAATGCTCGTTTGGTTACTTAAAGCGTACCCTCTAAAAATTTGAAGCAAACTCCTTTTTCCCTTTGACACTTCGACCAGAGCAAACCATCCTACTTTGGTATATTCTCTCCACCTATACGCGAATAATTCCATGAGTCATATGGTTGGATATGTCTCATATTAGTATAATATATACATAACTGTTGGTAACCCCTTGTGGTGGGTAGACTTCTGTTGTGTAACACTACCGACCTTGCATTCCAATCCATATTAATGACTATGTCATTTTTAATTACTCTAAGTTATAAACTGGATCTGAGGCTACATAAATTTATTTAGTTAATGTGCCTCATATGTTGCTTCTTGTTTTATTTACGCCAATTTAATGTCATTTACCACTTACTTCTACTTTATTAGAATAAATATCCTTTGCTACTTAACTTCTACTTCATACTATTAAGTGTATTCTACTGTCCCTTTTCAACAATTACTATCTTCCTTTGATTATTATAATCTTCTTACTTACTCACTTTGTTGCTTTACGTATACTTTTTCGCTTATTGTTTATTTTTGAACTTATCGCATATATTAGATTTATAATTGAGTTGTTATGATTATCTTTACATATAATACTTTGGTTTATACTTAGGGATTTTTGCATTTTAATGCGTTAGAATTACATCTTTGCAAAAAGAAAATGTTAACACTGTAATTTTCCATAAATTGTCTAAAAAGGACTTGTGTTGTGTATGGAATTACAAGGAATTATCTTTTCTGTTATTATTGAAATAGGCGGTATAAAATACGGTAAACATCCTTACTTTGTATATCTCTTTCTTTTAAGCATGTTCTTTGTTATTTCAAACAATACACTTTTATTCATAATTATAAAACTGGATAATTTATAGAAGTTTACATCGCAACACACTTCATTCCAACAAATTAAAATACTACTTAAATCCCAATCCAATTTATAGTAAATTCCAATTCATGTTTACTAACATGTATCATTCAACCAACAGATCTGGAATTATTATACAAGATTAATTTAGGGATTACTTTCACGCTTACTTTCCAGATTCTATTATACAAAATGTTAAATCAAAGTTAACAACTAACAGAATGTGTAGGAATGGATTCAAAATTCATTGCATGTATATACTTAAGCATGAGCTCCAAAATTATATTCAAGCATATAAGAAACAAATTTACAACAATATAAATCCAATATTATATAAAATATATAATTTCTCACTCACCTCTTAGCTTCCAAATCTCCAAATCTAAATCCATTCTTTTTATTGACTCTCTTTTCTTCTACCAAAATATGTATTAAACATATACGTATCTATTAGAATTATAGATCTAAGAAGATATTTGAATTAAACGTAGATTTAGATTTAGGTTTATAATTTATCTCTTCTCCATAGAATAGATTCGCTCATTATTCTTCTTCTCGTTTATTTTCCAGTATTATCCACACACACAAATATATATATATATATATATATAAAATTATATATTTCCTAAAATTTACAGGGAAAAGAAAATGATGGAGCTTTGCTCCTTGATTTAGAAAACGAGAGAACAAAAGTAAGGAGTTAGATTTGTTTTATAGGTATACGATTCCATCCGTTAGATTTTAATTTATTAAATCCAGGCCGTTCGACCTATGTTCAATATGTGCCGTCTTCTCAGCATCGATCGACCACTATTTTATCATCGATCGACCAGTTCTAATTAGGGTTCGACCAGTTGTGTTATTTTGTTAAATGTTCTCCAGTTTCCCTATTTACCTTATTTAATACTATTTTCACCTTTACCTGATTATGTTAATTAACGTTAATTGTATCAATGTTAATCATTTACATTTATTTTCGAATTTTCTTTCCTTTAATGTTAACGTTTTATTTATTAACGTTTGTTTTAGCATTAATTAATTCTCATTTATTTCCTTCTCCATTCAATTTATTTCCTTTTCCGCCTTCTTAATTAGATTTAAGTTTATTGAACGCTATTAATTTAACATGTATATTTAATGTTAACATTCATATTTAATGCCCATTCTAATGTTAAGTTATTATCATTTACTTTCTTAATTGGTTCTAAATTGTTTCCGATCCAAAAACTTCAAACGTTAATAACTTTTTCGTTTTGAACTGCGATCATAAGACTTTATCACTACAACAAAAAGACCCTATTTCAACTATAATCTTACAACTGTCACAAAATGCTAGTTGTAATAAAGGTTTTTTTACAATTCTTTTTTTCAGAAAGTTGTAACAAACTTAATTTCAACAACTCTTTTATTTTGCCAGTTGTAATAGATGTCTATTACAACCTTTCTTTTTTTTCAGTTATAATATATGCATATTTTTAACCACTTTTTTTCTTGTCAGTTGTAATAGATGCCTATTACAACATTTTTCATTTGCTAGTTATAATAGATGCCAATTTTTAACAACTTCTATTTTTGCCAATTGTAATAGATGTCTATTACAATTTTTTCCGTTTACCCGTTTTAATAGTACATCAATAATTATAATTAAGTAATAATACTTAACAATTAATAATTAAATAATTAATAAAAAATTGAAAATTAAAAATTAATTTGAAAATATGAAATAATAATTATTAATAATTATTAATAATTATTATTCAATAATTAACAATCAATACAATAATTAATAATTAATAAATAAAAATTAATTTATAATAATGAATAATTAATAACTAAGAAGTAATAATTAAGAACTAATTATTAATATCAATAATTAAGAAGTAATATTTAATATTTGCTAATTAACCTTTGATAATTCATAAAAAATTAATTATAATTAAAAAAATTAATAACTAATAAACAATATTTTAATAAATAATACTTAAATAGTAATAATAATTAAATATTAATATATAATAATTAATAACCACTATTAAGTAATAATAATTATTATTAATTTGAAATATGAAATAATTCCTACTAATAATTAGTAATTAATAATTAATTAATAATTAATAGTTAATTAATAATTAATTAATTAAAATAATAATAAATAATAATCAATAAAATATATTAAATAAATAGTGCTTAAGTAATAATAATTAAATATTAATATATAATAATTAGTAACCACTACTAAATAATAAAAATTAATAATTAATTTGAAATATGAAGTATTTCTTATTAATAATTAGTAATTAATAATTAATCAATAAATAAATAATAAATAAATAAATATTAAATATTTCATTAATAATTAATAATTTATAAATAATCTTTATTAAATACTTGTAATTAATAGTTAATGATAAAATTCTGATTAAATATTAAATTCTAATTTATTATAAATCAATTTTAGTACTAAAATTATAAAATATAATAAAAATGCTAAGAAAAATAATTTTAAGTCGTAAATATTGATCTTAATAGTAATTATTATTATAAATCTATTTTTTTAAATTGGGTATTTTAGATGGTAGTACATAGTTGTACTAAGTCTTAGGTAGTATGTAACATATTGTACATTTAATAATTAATAAGTAAGATTTATTATTTAGTATTTATTATTTAATATATAAAATTATTAATTATATTTAATATTTTAAAAATTTTAACTTTTGCCGTATATAGGATTTTATTTTGCTTCAAACTCAAATTTTTTGTTCCAAACTCAAATATTAGGCTCCAAATTCAAATTTTTGGCTCCAAACCCCAATTTTCATATCCATACCCACAAAGTTCCAATATAACATAGCGATTCAGCATCCTTCATTTCTCCTACCTCGTTGCTTCCAAATCCAGATCGAAAGTTAATATCCAGATCCAAATCGAAAACTAAATCAAGTCGAAATCCAATTCCAAATTTAAATCGAAATCCAAATTAGAACCTCTTCTCATTGGAAATCGAAATCCAAATTCCAAAGCCAAATCAAAATCGAAACCAAAGTTGAACATTGGTCGTGCAAGAAGTGGTGAGGTTGTTCGGTGGCAGTGATACTGTTCAGGTGGTTCGATTGGGGTTTTGGTGATGGAAGGTGCAGGTTGACAGTGGTTTTGGGATGCTCGTGGAGACATATTAGGGATGAGGTGCAGTTTGAATGTTTGTAGAGGAAGTGTAGTTTATGGATGAGGAGGTTTGTGAAGAAGCACCAGAAGGTGGTTGACACAGGGGAGGAATGGTGTAGTTGTATTGGCAGAGGTGAATTTTTTTTTTGATTTCAGGTGATTGTAGCGGTTTGGGTTGGGGAGGAAACTTTGACAGTGCGTGGATGGTGATGGTGATGGTTGAAAGAGTGGTAACATGAACATTATGTTTCAAGCCTATGAACTCATGTAAACCTGTAACGTATTAGGTTTAGTTATATTCCTCCAAGTTTATGATTTCGCATCACAATGATTATGTCAATGTTTTTTAGATATAGTTTGAACTCTTATAATAAATCATAGAATTTTAAAATTAATATTCTAACAGTTTGGTAGACTTCTTTTGATGGTGATTTACTACTAAACTCCTGCTTAGAATTCGTACTGAATAATACCTGTTATTCAAGATTGAAAATTGAGCTGCCTTTAAGTAAAGGAATCGCTTAGCAGATGGTAGCCAACTGCAAATTAAAAACAATGTTTAGTTTTCAAGAGTTAAGCCATTGGCATAATATGAAGTGCCACTGTTAATCAAATTTGGGTCGGTATTACATCTGCATCTTGAGGGAAAATGACACACGTCAGTATCACATCACTGTTGGTTTCTATGAGTAATTCTTATACTAAGGCCTTAAAGGTTGATACTTAGTATTGATCAGATATTCATAAATACATTGGAAGTTAACTAGCCTTACCAAGCTGGATGGTAACCTTTATATACTAAATTATTTTCTAGACTCCTTCTATCTTATTTGCATTGTACTTGTGGAACCATCTTTTCTTGTTAACATATTCATTATATAGGCGCATACCTTATTATTTATATTACCTATTTCTTTGAGCTGTTAAATTATTGTTTTTTGATTTAAATCCAAATTTGTGTCTCAGATTATTGTTTGCATGTAGGAAAAACTGAGTTAAGACAGTCATTATTGATATTCGTTGATCACCTTACCAATGGTATTTTGTTCTATTTTGCTTATAGCTCAGATCATATCTGCAATTCTATAGTTTACTTTTGTGCTCTTATGATTGCTTTATTTCAGAATGATGCATATCATATTGATCAACACAGAATCATGGGGGTGATTAACAGTTTTGTGTGTACAGGTAAGTAATGGGTTATAGGCAGCTTTGTGTGTACAGGCAGGTTGCTGAACAAAGAGGAAGTGAGATGGTTATAGGTGAATGTAGTGGTTGTTGTTTGTGTTGTATGTGATAGGTGCTTGGTCGTGGATTGGCTTTTTGGTCGTGGAGTGGATTGAATTAGTGCAGTGAAATGTGGGTATAGGCTGTTGGAGGAGAAGTTGATGTGCGGTGTGATGGTGATTAAGTTGTATAGGGAGGATGAGCAGGTTGAAGAAGTGAGGTTGGTGATTGGTATGGAGTGTGAAACTGTGATGATTTGAGATGGCATTGGATTCTTTTGTTGCATTTACTAAGGTACAAAAAATAAAATGTATTACAATTTGATTGAATATCACAATGATTATAACTGTTTTGATTTAGTTATTTGGTATGTTTGATACATTGGTTTTGTAAATAATAATAATGTAATGTTTGAATTGCTTATAGTGTATTTTTATTTTTGTTCTATTATTTATGTATGTCTGTTTCTTGCTATACTTGCAAAATGTATGTAGAAATTAAAAAAAAAATTGTTTTGCATTTTTTTTACCATAACTGCTAATCGCAGTTGTAAAAATGTCTTTTACAACTGCTATTCTTTTACAACTGCCAATAGCAGTTGTAAAAAATCTTCTACAACTGCCAAAAGTAGTTGCAAAAAAGTCTTTCGCAACTGCTTTTGGCAGTTGTAAAATATTATTTTACAACTGCTTAAGACAATTGTAAAAAATAGGGTTCTATTACAACTCCGGATATGACGACAGACGGTCATCCATTATAATAGGGTATTTTTGTTGTAGTGTACATATGAAAATCAACTATAAATCGCCATAAACACAACAGTGCAGATTTAATAGACATTTTGTAGTTTCAAAATTCTATTTTTGGGTTTTAATGCTTATTTATTAGTTCTCTTTAGTTAATTATCATTCAATTTACGGGGCGTTACATTCTCCCCCAAAAAAAGAATTTCATCCTTGAAATTCCTAAAGGACTAAATCATGTAACATAGCGCAAAACAATTCTAAGCTATTAATCCAATTATTGTACAACCAATTGGCAACCAATAGTTTATAGGTGCACGGTGTATCAAAATACATATGATATATATGCAGAATAATACTAAATCAACGCCTCCTACATGAATGGATTCTTTAAATAATTGAAAATACGGTGTAAATAACCTATATATACTGGAAGTTCTATACGTATGCAAGTTTTGAAAATCAAAATTTTTGTTTTTGCATATAAATTTCCTACACTTCTATGAATAGAAGTATAATTTGCCAATTCTTACATCCAATCCCCACTATCCAATACCTAGCACATCGTATCTAACATCCAAAATTTTAGAAATTCAGCTTTCTAAACCTGTATTCTTATGTCGGAAAAAGGGTTTAGATGGAAAATTCCATATTTTTATCCTTCCCTTGTGTACCATTTTCGCTGTACTTTGAAACCTTCTCTTATGCCCCCATATCTTTTTCAACTTTTCCAAGCACAATCCGTATAAGAAATTTTTTTATATATTTTTTAAATTTTAAAACAGTTTTAATTCAAAACAAGTTTTGTTCACCAATCGACAAGGTATGGAAAAAAATTCCAAAGGTAAAACAACTTTTTCCCTCATCACTACTTCTGTTGCAAAGTAAAATCCATACTTACTAACCCTTCCCTATGCTAACATGTAGAATTAAAAAAACCAGAAAATAACCATTCCCATTCAAAATCATTTTCAATTTAAATTTTAGATAGTGGAAAAAATTTAATAATAGAAACTCATTTTAAAAAAAAGAATTTTGAACAACAATTCTCAAAATTATTCTTTTTTTCTTTTCACAACAAATTTAGCCACATCCTAATAATCAGGATTTAGTCAATAGGCTAACATTCATAATTGATTATTTCTACTACATGGTAAACTTTCAAATTTCTAAAACTTTTTTCTCTTATTTTAGAATAATAAACATCAAACATGTTCATTTATAAATTTCAGCTTTTAAGGTTTAGGGATAGTAAGCTATGATTTCGCAATAACCTTTCGTTGTCCTCGCTCGCTAAAATTTATCTCCCAAAACTTTACAACATTTTGGGACTTAACATTAATTTATAATAGAAACTAATTAAATAAATTTCCTAATTTATTTTATAAACTTCCACTCTTACTTTCCATTGGCTAAGTGTCTACATGAAATGCCCTTACTCACAAAGCTTTCCAAGTAATAGAGCGATCAATCTAGAAAATCAATTTTCAAATGGAACTTTTCTCATAATATCATACGCGGTTTTATACAAACAAAGATAACTAATGCTTACAACCCTAACCTAAAAGAAACAATTGCCTGAAGTTGCCCTTCGACTTTATCTAATTTAGTGATCTGTGGCCCTATCAATTCTTAAATAAAATGGACATTTTTAACGTCATTCCACCATAACCCACATCTCTTAACTTACCTTCCTAGCTTTTAATGAATAAGGTAAATCCATTGCTTCAATTATTACAGCCAAATGCATTACTATCTTCTTTTAATCTAAACCTTTTGATGGTATTCTCTAGTCTTGGTATATACTTTCTTTATTTTTATTTTTATGCGGGTACACTCTAGAACTCACAGAATGTACTTTGATACGATTTACCATTTCATTATGGGTTCTTCTTTATGGTCTTCACCCATGTTTAATGAAACGTTCATAGGCTCAAACTAATATTCTTTATATCCAGCGGGGATTCATTATTACTATTCTACGAGCATTTATCGCTATCTTATTCATAGCCTTATCTTCTCCCTATGTTACCTAGGCAGTTATTCCTATCTACTCCATTAAAAATTTAGTTTGGTTTTCACCCCTCTTTCTAGAATTAAAATTTCACAGTCCGAAAGTACATTTGAGAGAAATGTGTGATCCTCTAAAGTAGAGGAGAGCACACATCGTAGTAAGGAAGTACTTAATCCCAAAAAATTTATCTTTAAAGGTACAAACTTAGAAATTTTTTATTAAATCCAAAAATAACTTGGTGTCTAAACTTTTAAAACTATAATTTAGGATTTTTGAATTAAGCTTATGCATCAAGTCCAAACGAAAATATTAGCAGTTTAATTAAAAAAGGTTCTTTTATTTTCACAACAAAGATTTTTTTTTAAATAGAATTTTCAATTCGGACCATTTATTAAGTTTTGTCTTTAAAAACCCAATTATCATACCAAATCATTTTTTTTCAAAATGCACTTTACAATATTTCTAAATTATCTTTTATAATTTTAAACAATAAAAATTGGAGGAGACAAGGACAACTTCCATTCTATTATTTTCCTATTAATTATTTTTTTCCACTTTCAACCTTAGCGGAGACTCTGATAGCATATGAGGGAGACTTTTAAAAGGCATGTGCAATTATAGCATATATTTCTGAAAACTATCATTTTATTTAATTTCTTATATTGTTTCTAATTACTAACATTAATTTATATAAATTTCTAACACTATTTCTATTTATATTTCATAATGTTACTACTATTTAACTTTCATCTACCTAAATTGCTTTTATCTTCAATGGCTTATCCTTATATAGCTCTTTTTATGTATAAACCTATTTCAGATGTCTTTCTCCGCATCCTCCTTATGCAAGAATATTCTTTTTACCTTTACTATCGGGTGTTCTTACCCCTTCATTCCCTTTACCCCATTTAAAACCAGTACCACTTCCTATTGCCTCCCAACTAAAAGAATTTTAAAACTTCGAATTTACCAAATTATAAAAAAATCACTGAGTTATACATATGCTCTATTCTCTATTTATTTCAAAGGAAATATCTTTATCAAAACCCTTTTTACTAAAAAAATAATTTTTCTTTAATTATAATATAAACAACAGGTGATGGTGTCAGCTGTCATAGGTGAACAGATTACAGATAATGGCATATCACATATAGCAATAAAATAATAAGCAGTTCAAATTTTACAGCATATTTCAATTGTTATTTCAATGTGAATTAAATTTATTAAATATAAGAATGTTAATCGTGAGTGATTGCTCACGTTTCGAGGCTAGAGGAATAACAAGAGCAAGGTGCGACGAATCCAAGCACAGATTTCAAAGTAAAGTACGATGAACACGAATTTGACGATCAAAGCAAAGCTGGAAGTTTGGAATTGACGGAAACAATAGTTTAAAATTTTAACTGGAAATTCTAATATAAAACGATATTTTAATTTGTGGAAAACTACTTACTCTTCAAAAATAGGGTTTTTCTTTTTTTTAAAAATCCTTTGAAAATTATTTCAAATATTTTATTTATATATTTTCTTAAACCTTTTTATATTATATTCTTTCATATAGGGTCGGACTTGGAATGGGTTTTACTTGTCCCTACTTTTGGACTTTTCTTCTTTTCCACTTACTTTCTGACTTTTCTTCTTTCAGAATATATTAAAATACAGTTATCTCTTGGAGTGATTACTACATACCTAAATTCTAAAACTAGCTCAATTCTTACTTCTAATATCTACAACGCATAGATGTTTTACTTTCCATTTATCTTGCTTTATCGTACATCATGAATCGGCAGTCCTATGGGGGTCTACAACCATTCTGCAATCCAGGCCCAATAAGGGAGTCAAGTACCATCCAACTACATGCACCCTTCTATATGCTGCACTCATGCTCTTCTTAAGTCAACGCCCTCTAATACGACTTACTTCCCATAGGGTAATTGGGATAGGAGTATATGTTAGTAAGATTTTTCTTCTCATAATACCTAAGTGATCACAAAGTAATTATAACACTAATTACCTTCACAATTAAGAATCAACAAATTTAAGCAACGTTAAGGACCACTAGCTCAAGTAGTAATATCAATAGATTATGTTCAGAGATCTTTAGTTTGATCCCCCTAGACACCAAAATGAGTGCTTTGCTTAAAAATCAAGTATCACTCTTATTATCAAATCCAAAAAATTTAAAATATATTTAACAATCAATTTCTAGAAATTAATCGCGACAACTTCTGCTCCACATTCGACCATTGCAAAGCATTATTTTTCCTCCCTTCCGTTATATCCGATGTTAGCCCAACCACCACCACCACTATTAGATCCAATTCCAACTTCTCTCTATCAGCACCCACCTATGAACTACGCTAGTTCGCTGGCATCTAGAACCACCATCTATCGTTCTCTAGATCTTATGACCTCAACGCTAACGTTCTTCTCAGCATCGACATTCCACCGTCATCTTCTCAACAGCGATGATCTCCCTCCATTCTCCTTTCCCCCTCTAAGGTATTATGTCGATATGCTTTGATCTACCCCAGCCCCCTCTCATACCATTCCATCTACAATGCCAACACCTCCTCCTCGACCCTGGATCTACCATCCAAATCAAAATCTCAAATCGACGCATCTCTGGTATGGAGATAAGAACCATTGGGCTGTGCTATGTCGTGACCCTTTCATTGCTTTTATTGTGGAAATTTGGGTACAAACAAGATAGGTGCTCAAGGCTTGTTGGATCTATTGTTTCCCCTAACCTACTGTTTGCAACCTTAATTAATTCCCGCCTATCTGATTTACCTCTTCTCGACCATAAATTCACTTTTGAGTTCCATTTTCGCTATGTCGAACTTCAGAATCAGATCCAAAGCTCACTTGAAAGAGCTACTTGTCATGGTTTACTATAGCAAACTGAAAAGCTCCTAAAAGTCTTCGACGCCATGACCGATTGCTTTAGCTATTTGGTGACATCCTTATCCCAAGACTATAATGTCATGGCTTCTAGGTGCAGTTCCATCAATAGCTCTGACAACATTTCTACCATTTCCCCTATTGACCTTGAGGAGAGGTTAGACCCTATGCTGCTTGACCCTACCTTGGCTTGTGATTAGATAGAAGAGGAGAGACTTGTTGGAGATGCAAAACTAGTTGATACAACACATGTCTATGCAAATGATTGCGCTCAGGATATTGTAAATGTTAGGGCGGTGTCTATTTATACTACAATTGAAGACACACGCATTGGTGCATAGGTAGATACAACTGTGGAAGCACACTCTCGTGAACTTGACATAGGTCGTGGCAGTTCAGCAATGCTCAAAGGGCCAGCAGTGACCACCGCATTTGCCTTTACAGACGATTCACGTCATGATTTTGAGCTGGAATGTTAGATTGCAACTATTTTTGCTTCTCCTTCACAATCAGCTCCGAACGATACAGCTCCAACCACAGCCAACACCATTGAAGAGAGTCCCCTTGATGTGCCATGCAGCCCATCGCATTCTGGTTCAGTTGTCTATAGGTGCAAAGTCAACAAGCACAACAGCTCTAGTAGACTCGTACGTAGGAGCATGTGACACTTTAGTTCAAAGCATTCTATAGATTCGTCATTTTCAATTTTCATGTTCTTTTAGGAAGCATCTATACACCCATTATTTTAAACTTGTTAACCCCTACACAAGAATATCAAATTGCTAAGAATTATGTTTTATTTATAACCAAATTGACACTGATTTTGAATTCATCAAAAAATTAGAATTAGAGAGGGCAAATAGTACCCGCTCATGAAAGTTTTAAGTTGGAACGTAAGAGGCTTAGGATCCTCTACTAAAAGGGCTAGAGTCAAAAGAGTCTCAACAAAAAATAGGGTAGCTAAAGCTCTAATTCAGGAATCTAAAATCGAGTCACCAAATTACAATTTATTTAGGTCAATAGGAGGTAATTCTCTTAATAAATTAGCGTTTATCCTGACATCGAGTAGTTCGAGACGTATTATATCTCTACGGCAAAATGATAAACTTAGACTTCTCCAATCAATTTGTAATCCCTGCACTTAGTTTTGTAGGATCTCCAAACAACCAAATCATCAACTAACCAATGTTTACGCTCCAAATACTAGGATCCATAGACAATTTCTTTGGGATGAGTGTAACGACTTTGTACCCTCTCATACAGACCTTGGCTGGTAGGTGGGGATTTCAATGTTACTAGATATAACGGCGAGCGTTCACCTAGGGAGAGGAGCTTTGCCAATATGGATGAATTTAACAACTTATTAACCATAGCAACCTTATTGTACCGTTGCACAACAGGAAGAAGTTTACATGGTCTAATAATAAAGAGACCCCATCGATGGCCCTATTAGCTGGGTTCTTCATAAGCGAGAATTGGGAGGACTTATTCCCCCAAACCAAAGCTTTTGGACTTGCTAGAATCATCTCCGACCATGCCCCTGTTATTCTTAACTCTTCGGACCAATTACCTAACAACAAATATTGTAAATTTGAGAAAATATGGCATAAAGAAGAGAATTTAGAAACCTTGTAATTTCTATTATGAATTCTTTGGATTCCAGAATCTCGAACAACATAGCAAAAAGCTTTACATTTAAATTGGGAGAACTAAGATCATTTTTCCAAAAATTGGAACATAACTGTTTTTGGAAATATTATCAAAAGAAAAGTTATCCTTGATGAGATTACGGATTTAGAAAAAACAGACGAGCTGAGAAATCTAACCATATAAGAGAAATTCAAACTAACTTTCTTAAAAACTGAATTGAACAAATTAATGGATCAAGAAGAAATTATGTGGAAATAATGTGCTCGAGTTTAATGGATTAGTGAGGGGGACAAAAACACAAAAAAATTCAACACATTGCTAATGATAGAAAATGTCAAAATTACATAATATTAATCAGAGTTATGGAACGGAATACAGTGAATATAGTGATTTAAATAACATTTTCACCAGTCACTATACGGAAATCTATAGTCATAAATGTCCACACAGAATCAAAACTAACTATTCATACCTCTATCCGATAATGGATTATTCTCTAAGAGATTTAGAGAGCCCATTTACAGAGGAGGAAGTCTGGTCAAAAATTAAGAGCCTTGTGAGTGATCCCCAATGGTTTCCCAATGTTTTTCTATCAAAAATTTTGGCCTTTTATTAAATGGGATATTATGCATCTATTTGATGAACTTCGCAACAGTAATGTACGGTTAGGCAGATTCAACCAAGCTGATGTTATTTTAATCCCCAAAAAAGAGAACCCTGAAGAATTAATGGATTTTTGACCTATCTCCCTTATTAACAATGCGGTCGAAATAATCGCTAAAATTTTGGCCAATAAACTAAAGCATAAAATGGGTAATCTAATAGATAGATCACAAACGGCTTTTATACAAGGTAGACACATCTTGTATGGTGTTGCTAAAGTAGATAAATTCATAAATTACTGCCACAAAGAGAAAATCACTTGTGCACTTTTAAAACTAGACTTCGCTATGGCTTTTGATTCTATTAACCAGAATTTTTTACTCAATACCTTAAAAGCCTAGGGATTCACAAACAAATGGATATCCAAGACTAGCCTAATCCTAAAAACTAGTGCATCATCAATTTTGTTCAACAGCATCAAGGGAATATAATTCAGTCGAAGAGAGGTCTTCGACAAGAAGATCCCTTGTCTCCACTTTTGTTTAACCTTACAGCTACTATTTTTCATAGAATCATCTCCCTCGCTCATAGAAATAATGTCCTGCCCAGAATTGGATGTTGAGTTATTTCAACTGAAGTATCCTCCCTACAACATGCAGATGATACGCTTTTATTTTGTTCTCCTCTTCCACTCCATATCACACCGCTTAAACTCATTTTATATAACTTTGAGCTCCTTTCGGAACTTAAAATTAACCTTAATATATGTTTAGCTTTAATACTTAATGACACCTATAACCATATGGTTGATCTGGCCAACACCCTAAATTGTAGATCTATGACCTTCCCTTTTAACTAGTTAGGCATAACTTTAAGACTCACGAAAGCTAAGAAGGAAGACTGGAACACTGTCATCTATAAAATTAACAGTAGACTACCCTTTTGGAAAGCTAACTGTCACTCTGGTGTGGGCATGGCGATCCATATTAACTAGGTATTGTCTTCAATACCGATTTACTGGACGTCTTATCATAAATTCCCTAACTGGGTAATTAACAGAATTGATAACATCAGACATAGCTTCTTATGGAAAGGAAAAATAAAAAGCTCTAATTTGAGCTATCTTGTTAACTAGAATCTCATTTGCACACCCTAATCTCAAGAGGGTCTGGGGATCATCAACTTAAAGGTCTTAAACACCTCCCTCTTATGCAAATGGATTTGGAAATTCTTCAACGGTGAACCTTCATCATGGAAAGAAATTATTTGTAACTACTGCTATAATGGATCAAAAAAATATTCACTTACATAATAATCTAAAACTTTCTTTCGTTTGGAAGAATATCTACAATTTATATCACCTTTTCAAAATAGGAGTTAGATTCAATGTAAACTATGGAGAAAGGACCTCCTTCTAGAATAAGCCTTAGGTCACTCCCATCGCCCCAAAGCATGAATTCTCAAATCTATTTCTGGCCTCCAATAATAATTACAGACTTATCTCTAATGTCTACAGACCATGTGCGCTCTTTAGGTGGGATATAATGTTTAACCAAAACCTAACAGGGACAACGTTAGGCCAATTCCGAAAATTAATTAATATGATTAAAAACTATGACATTAGCAACATTCTAGATCGCCTAATATGGTGTAGGAATAGGAATAAAGTCTAAGCCTATAAATCGATGCACAAATTCCTATCTTACTCAGGTACAAGCACCTTCAATCACTTTACACCAATTTGGAAAATCAAAGCTCCCCCTAAGGGTAAAATACATATGTGGATTGCCTTACACGATAAACTAAATACCATAACTAACTTAAACTCGAGGATAACCACCAATGTTGATATTAATATTAATAATAATCACTGTTATTTATGTAAATCGGCGTCGAAGACCACTTCACTTTTTTTTTTGAATGCGTGTTCTCTCAATACGTTATAGGTAAGATTCTTGAAATTTTTAGCATGGATATTACTACCCATATGCCTCCTATAAAAGACCTTTGGAACTGCTTTGGATTAAATTTCACAAATCAGCTAGGAAAACACTAAACTCTATCTATTCAATCACCTGTTGGACCATTTGGTTAGAATGTAACCAAGTATTTTTAGCAATACTTATAAAACACCAATTCGATTATTTTTTCTACTGCTTGGTATATCATTCTATGGACGGGAACAACTCGAAGTCGGGCGGATTTGCAAATCTTTCTCCAAAGGATTGCTGGACTTAAACAAGCAACATATGAAATGCCTCTCCTTCTTCTCGCCAACTAATCACACAATTGAGAACTGTCGTCATCAAATCCCAGCCTTTCGAAATCGTTTCAGCCTGAATCTTTGCTCGACATTTATGCCCCGCTACCTGTCTGTGTCTACTTGCATGTATTGCACGCGCATAGATAGCATTCACGTGCATGCACAACATTTTTTCCCTTTGGAACAACTTTCTATTCCATCCTGTCCTTCTCCAACAATGCCAAGTGCAATATTTTATATTATTCATGCATCCTTGTGCTCCTTGCTGAATTTGTCGCTTTTATTTGCTAACGTCATTCCAAGCTTCATGCAATTGCAGTGCACCAAGTTTTCTGAAGACGACTTCCAAGAATGTCTCGGTTTTGCATTACTCCAGGTTACACTTGCAAGCTTTAGGCATTTGCAATTTAGGCTACATTTGCAAGCTTCAAGCAATTGCAATTTTCCAGTCTTGCCTTCAAGCGTTAATGCACTAGGCTATTTGTACTTGTTTGTTTGAAGCCAGCT
Organism: Allium fistulosum; assembly: GCA_030737815.1. Taxonomy (NCBI): domain Eukaryota; kingdom Viridiplantae; phylum Streptophyta; class Magnoliopsida; order Asparagales; family Amaryllidaceae; genus Allium; species Allium fistulosum. Next base: position 279,857,697 of record CM060904.1, on the reverse strand, counting down.
TACGCAAGTTTCAATTGCAAGTAATATCACACTGTTCCAATTCATTTATTGTTGCATTCTTCACATTACAATTGTAAGCCAAGCCTATTCATCTGCGGTGCACCACTCCAAGCCTGTCCACCTTTAGTTCATGCAAGTACCATTTGCCATGCCCTGCAATAACACACACTTAAGGTTTCAAGAATAAGGATGCTTCCAATATGCAATGTCACACAAAACTACTAGCAGTTGCTCCAATAACACCTATTTTTAACATCTCATAGTCTGTAAATATATTTTTATCTATGCTCTTACATGTCCCATTTTGTTGATCATTAAAGTGATAATCCTTTTTATTTGTACCGAATAATTCCCATCAAACTGTATGGTTTTTGGTGTTTTATTTAATAAACTAGTGCTCTCTTCATTAGAAGACCATCCACTAATTAAAAAAGCAACGTTAAATTTTCCTTAAAGTTATTAATTGTGTTGCTAAGTGCTTATACAATTATGTAGTTGCATTCAAACTGGTTGTCAAAATGTTAAGTTAAATCAACATCCAATTAAGGCAAAAATTTAGAAAACAATCTACCATTGAAATCAAGGTAAGGAAAAAGTGCAGAAAAAAGTCAAAGACACAAGGAATTTACGTGGTTCAGATGTTATGGAGTCCTTCTTCCATGGATCAAAATCACTTTCTTCTTTTATATTCTTAGTACAAACAATAATGGTAGAGAGAGTACAGAAATTTCATTTTTATTCTTACAATGTCAAATCTCAGAAAAAGATCCATTTCCTATTACAATGCCTTTTCTATTTATAGTATAAAGAGGCATGTGGATCGCCAAAACCCTTCTTCCGCTACTTTAGTTTCCACCTTTTGGATCATGCCATGTGTCATCCATCCATCTTATTTATTTGATCTGTACGGATTACTTACACGCCTTCAGTGGGAAACTATAATTTGGACGGTTATATTTTGGGTATTGGCAGAAAATATGAAATTGAAGTGGAAACTCAAATTTGAATGGGTTATGCACCTCTAATCTAGAGGAGAAAATGACCAATGTACTACTTCTGTGCTTGAATAAGAGCGTAATGAGATGTTGCCATTTTCTATTGGATGAACTGCGTCACTCTTAGCAACTTTGCCACAAAGATGTTTAGAGTTGTTCTTCTTCTCTGTTCTAGGTAGTGTTGATACCGATGGAGCTGAACTGTGTTGTCTGGTGTGCAGCATTGGCATAGTACTGCTCCGGGGGTGATTGGAGTTAAGTTGTCTTTCCTAGTATATAATGCTTGCTTGACATTGTGTTGAGGGTGGATGGTGTTGAGTTGTCTTGCCAACATGTGGTGCCTGCTTATATAAGTTTATCCTGAACTGCACTCAATAGCTAGAGAATTGTGCCCTTGCTTCTTCTTGAAAGTATAGTTTGTAGGCTATGATTCATTGCCTTGTCGTAATCCTCCATTTAACTAAACAAGGTTAATCTTGATTTAGATGGGATAATATAGGTTTGAGTCTTCTCCCTAGGTTCAGGGTCGACCTAGGATTGAGCAGATGCACTGGCGGTGCAGATGTGCAGGTTCCTTTATTAGATTGGGCTGATATCCAATAAAATATGCTTTAATACATCATTGTTTACCAGTAAGTGAAGTACTGTGCTGGAGCATTATTTGAATGACCCTGTGTGCAGCCCTTAGAATGTTTTGTTTCCACATGGTACTGCTTAGCGATTCTTTAATAAGAGCAGTGCGGATCTGAACTCGAACATGTTAGCAATGCATAAGTTTATTTCGGTATAATGTTAGGATTCCTTGGGCATTTTAGTTATGTGTTGTGTTAAAATATGGCTTGCTCGAGATGGATCAAGAGTAGATACTGGTGAAGAGTTATGCCCAGCACTTGCACAGGTTATCTACCTAGTTAGCTTATGGTTTGGGGAGTGCAGGCTTATTATGATCTCGAGTGGGGATTGTTTTTGTCAAGGGTTCCAAGTGATTTTACTTTATGTGGGATTTTGCTGGAAGGTAGGTGTGCAGACCGACATGGTCTATTGTGATCTTATCTTAGCCATGTGTTGAAAACTATTTAGCATGGTTTGCCTTTTCTGAGTTTTGCGTTGTCAAAAGGACAAGGTATGTCTAGTTCAGTTCATTGGTTGGTGTGATTAGGATTTATAATGGCGGTGCAGCCCTATTACTAAGTTGTTCCATTCACTTTTGATTATCCCTGATATTGTGCTTTGTTACCGTTTTGGATGGAGCAGTACAATATGATTCCAGTTGTGTTACCGCAGTTCAGACTCCGTGCAATACTGCTATCCTGTTTTGCTATGTGGGCGCAGTACTATTTGTACTTTGCCTTATTCCTTACTTCCATTTCATAGTCCAACTTCCATTGTGGGTGCAGTTCTTCCAGTTCAGTGCTTGTATAAGTTTTCCATTAGCAACGTTTGGGAAATGCAGGTATAACATGTGCCTCCCAAGTCTGCAGCTATCGTAGATGGGTGTGGACTTGTCTCCGCTCTTATTCGCTCATCACAGCTCATTAATTCTTCCATCTCTTTTCTTCCTTTTCAAGAAAAGGAAAAAGTTTTAGTAGCCGTTTCGCATTTAATTCTCTTGAACATGTGCTATTCCGTTATTGGCCGACCCTTTAAATGGTGGTCAAATCAATCTCTTCGTTAATCAGGTAAATCCTTTTTGACCTATGTGCTCATTATCCTTACTGCTAATCTATTATTATTTCAAAAATTTCCCATCATTATGATTATGTGGCTAAAATTTGAGTTCATATATGCATATATTTTGCTCTTCTCCTTCTTTCATTTCTTTTACATGATCCTGAAAAGAAATGAAAAGGTAATAGCGACCTTTGTTATTAATCTTACTATCTCCCAGTCTTGTTCCTTTTTCGAATCAAAGTATGGATTTTCTCTCTTTTGTTGTTCCCTTTGCAATTTAGTGGTAGTTAGTGATTTATCTTGTGATATTCAGCATGATTCTTCTTTCTTTTCTCTTTTATCCTTACCCTCTAAAATAACTCGGTTGAAAGACACTAAGAGTATCTTTAACCATTTTGGGTTCGAAGGTAATAAAGCTAGGGTCACGAATCTCATTTATGGATTCACACACTCCCTGATGGGTTTACCTCTCTCACCTCTGAGCATATAAGATGTGGGCTTTCTTCTCCCCTAAATTGTATTCTCCAAGAGTGACTAACCGCTGTTGATCTTGTTCCCGTCCAACTTGCTCCTCTTTCTTATTCTCTTATAATTGCTACTTTCATCCTTTATGCAGAGAATGGCTTTACTCCTACTTGTGAGGAACTCCAATTTTTATTCGATATAAAGAAAATCCCTACAAGAGGTGATGTTGGATTTTAATACGCGCAAGCAAAGAAATCGATCCTAACATCTGTTCCTAACAAAACTCAAAGGTGGATCGATCGGTATTTCTTCATTTTTAATTCTGATAGCTTTCCTTCTTCTTTCCATCCATCCTATCATTAGCCATTTTTTCTATTCTGACTGTTGAGTCATTTGAGTCTCGTAGAAATCGCATGTTGGGTTTAGATGAGAAGGAGAGGAGAATACAATTATTTCGATGTTGGAAAAGCATGAATTTCTATGCCCACATTACAACTTCTCTTGTTCTATTTTTGAGTTTCCCTCAACCTCGGATGGACCTAAGGGTATAATTCGATAAAAATAGATTTACGAATTATTATTTTATGCTTCTGACCTTCATGGGGATTTTTTTACTAACCTTAAGATTTCTTTTATCCACAAGTGAAGTGGTTGATAGCCTTTCCTCTTTGTTTCTAAATCCCACAAAACCAGCTGCGACATCGAAAAAAGGGCGAAAGAGGAAACTTGTTGGAGGTGAGACTCCTGGCCAAACTCCCAAAAAGGTTATTATGACTACTCGCCCTCCTTCTTCAGATGCACTTTTTATTCTGCTTCTTCAGTCCGTCCAAGACCAATGCATTAGATACTTACCTATACCTGATGGTGCCATAACCGACCTTGTTGAGAGGTTGGGAAGAGTTGCTTTGGATAATTTATCTAGCATTGCTTCGTCTTCTTCTTCTCTTCTTCCCTTTCTCGTCCTCCAAGCACATGGCCGAAATGAAGAGGTCATTGACTTATGTAAGTGTTTCTTTTTTTTGTAGCTTATTTAGTTGTTCCTTACATGTTATTATTTTATTTATTTCTTACTGTTAAGGAATGGGAAAGTGAGTAGGCCATTTTCTCGACTCGTGTTGTTGAACTTGAAGCAAACATCACTTCAGCTGCTTCTGAGAAGGCCAAAGCTGAGGGAGATTTTAGAGCATATCATTCCAAAGCAGAAAGGGAGGCAAAGGCTGTGGTAGAAGCTTTGGTATCAAAAAATCAGGACTTGGAGGAAAAAGAAAAGGCTCTAAAGGTATCTCAAACAGATCTCGATTGGACTATATACTATGCTTTAATAACTATACGCCTCCGTTCAATGTCATTTTTCCACCAAAGTCGACCTTAGCTTCTTGGGCAAGCCTGATAAAATTGAAGCTACTCTTAACTATTGTATAGAATATTGGGTCGAGGAATTAGCTGTAGAAAATATCTCTCCTTTTGTTTCTATGCAACCAAATGGGGATACGACGTCCAAGGAAATTAAGGCACCAAAAGATACTAGGATGTCTAATAAACTAAGGTTACTTCAACCCTTCATATAACTACTTAACTTTTGTATGTGAAATTAAACTTTCTGATATGTAATAGAATAGGATTTGTTGCTTAATTTTGTTATGGATAATTATTTGCTATTTTGCCTTGTTATTGCTCATAAATGATCATTCTGTTTTCTTTCCTTTGATTTTTATAGTTTCCTAAAGAAGTTATGTTTACTAAAGTTCTGAAGGAAAGCATGGATGAACTCCAAACCCAAACCATAGATCGTTTGGGTCTTAACGTAGCAACGATTCGTAGGCATGAGAAAGAGTTGGATGAGTCGTCTTTCTCAACTTAGAGCGAAAACCCAGGGGTTACTCTCCAAGATTGACCAAGTAGTTAAAGAGAAGGAGACGCTAAGTGATTTTGTACTGTGCTGATGGCAGTATACTTTAGAAAGTGGCTCCTTTCCACCTGATTGTCCTCATTTGGAGTGGTTTAGGCATAGGCTTAGGATTTTACATAGGGATTAAGTCCAACCTATTATTTTCATGAAGTGTTTGGATTTATCATGTGATGATGTTCCTGATAATATATGTTTTATTTAATTTAACTTAATTCATTTTTATTTCCTTTGAATCGGTTTTTAATTATCACCAACTAGATTGGTCCCTATGAGCCTTCATCCGAGTTTACTAAGGCCATTGAATCCAACATTCCTCCTGCACCCTTTGTTCATGGCTCAAATGACGCAAGTGCGCCTAAATTTGAGGTTGCGGTCATGACTCCTACGACCTTAGAAGAAGAGAATATTCATTTAACACTCACCAATGAAAAGCTTGAGAAGGACTTAAAGGAAGCCCTTTAAGAGCTTAAAGAGGAAAAAGATTCATTGAGCCATCAATATCAACTTAACGTTAAGTTACATGAAGGAGTTATGGTAGCCGAATCAAAGTTTAATGAATTGCAGAAATCCATAAAAGATGACAAGGAACTTTATGGCATTGTTTATAAAGAAGAAATAATGAAACCGAGTAAAACAATGGAAGATATGTCTGTTCAACTCGCCGGGCAGATTGAAGAGAAGGAAAGTATTGAAGGAGGAAAAGCGACAGTGGGGTCCAGTTTGGATATGGTTCCTACTCCCCCCGTGGGTGTGAACCATCCTTTGGCAAACGAGTTGAAAAAAGACAATGAAACTTCATTTCTATGTTAAACTAAGAGGAATGGAGGCCCACTACAAGCAGCAACTGGCATAGTTGGAGCCGGAGGTGCTTTCCCATTCGAAGAGGGAAGGGTGAAGGACCGATACCCTTAGGTATTTTGGAAGTTTCTCTTGAAGCACCAAGAAAACTAGGATTGAGCTGATCGAGACATTAGAAAGAACGAGAAAGAAAGTTGTACTCAAGATATGAGCTTAAGGATTCTTTATGTGAAGCTCGGTTTGCCTTCAGCACAGCAGCATCACGTGTTGATAAACTTGGGCGGGACAATATTTTCCCCCTTACAGAAAAACTTAGATAGGAGAAAGCTAAAAGCAAGATGGAGCCGATATCCTACGCTTAAGCTGAGCTTCCTTTTCTATGCCGTAGGTTTCAAGGTAACCGTGGAAGAGCCAATAGATCATTGGACGGGTGCTTGTTATGATCCCCGTAATACTATCCACATTATCTCAACTCTGCCCCTGGTCAATATGCCCTAGGAGTTTTTAGTGTTGTTGTTTTTATAGGAATTTATAACTTAAACTGACTTTATAGGTATGTGATTTAGGTATATTCTTGTACACATACTATATAGATTGAGATTATTTGTGAAGTTTGTGAATTTCCAGTGAGTGTTTTACTTGGTTGAGCTTCCTTTAAATTTTTTTGTGCGGGCTAATTTGATCTTCAACCTACTTTTTTCGATCGAGAACCAGAGAATGTTGATTTTAAAGAAAAGCTTTCCTCTGCTCTGACTAGGATTACCAAGTTGGAAGGTTTGTTGAAGGATGCTGAAGGCGTATATGAGGTTGTATATACGAACGAAATTAAGGCTCTTAAACGCAAAGTTGAGGAATTAAATGAGTAGATCGCAAGACAAATTAGCGTTGTAGATGCCCCTACACCCCCACCTGGGCAGATCCTGATGTTGTTCTTGCATGGAACAATGAATTGAAAGACTATTATGAGACCAAGCTTACTGAGCTAACAAATTTAAAAAAAAAAGGATCAAAAATCGCTATGAGTAGCAACTCGCCTTATTTCTCTACTGGGCATGAGCTTTTTGGACCATGTTCTAGGACTACCAAGAAAAAAAGTACCACCTTTTGAATGAGATTGAGTGGGTCGGAGAGTGGCTATGGAACATATAAAAGGTCTTGAGACCAAAGTTTTTACCTTAGAGTCTTAGCTCCACCTTGATGCAGCTGCCACTTCTCTAGGTAGGTTGGATATGGATTTTTTTTAACGGAGCGGCTCCATGATAAGAATGTAAGAAGGGTTATGGCAGATATTGTCGTGAAGCATGCAATCGATGTCTTCACTCACTTCTGGTTTGGAATTGATGTGACCTTTTTATACAATCGTGTGAATTATGAGTACGATCGGCATAATTATGGTGATGTTTGGGTCGGTGCTAAATATGACCCTCGTGTCACCTTTGGTAGTGTTGCTCTAGGTCGCTCATTAGTCGTGATTACTAAGTTGAATGGCATATCTCTTGCTCTTCAACTTAAGGACAGTTCTGCTCAGTGTCCAGCATCGGATGCTCGTAGAAATTTTCATTGAAATAGGATCATAGCTAAGACTTCCTCCGAATCTGAGTCAGATTCAAGATGTTGTTTTGTTTTATTATATATTGTAGTTTGTCATTTTTCTTTCAAGCTTTTAAAGCATTTGAAGAGGCTTGGTTCATGTAAATACGTACAAAATCCATAAAGTATTAGCGAAACAAAATAATTATTAGGAAATTGTTGCTTTTTTATATTTACCTGGCAAGCTTTTAATTAGATTATGGGACTGTGCTTGATATGTTGATTGTTGTGCCTCCCATGTGTTGTCTTTTTCCTGCCATCTTTGGATTTATTATCAATGCAGCTCATACTTTCTGAACTTGACTATCTTAGCATCTAAGCATTGTCATGTGCTTGGCACGGCTGCCCTGCAATTTCAGGTCGGACTGATGTCTGACAGCAAAGTCAGGTCGCGTATTTACAATCTTCTCAATTCATGCGCATGGTTTTCTATACTAGTTCAGGCTATTTAATATTCTTATGTGCAATGTGTATATGCCACATCAATTAACATATAGAGATTATTATACTAGTTTGAGCCATCCAATACCCTATGTCCAGTTTAGTTATTTGGCTGAAAAGCCAGGCTACATTTTCGCAGTTTTGTTTTGATAGCTGGTTCGAGCCATCCAATATCCCTACATCTAGCATAGTTATTTAGCTATGTCAAAAAGATTAATGCAAAGAGATTTTTATATTGGTATGCATCTCCAACATACCTACGTCCAGTTCATTTTATTACTAATTTTCATAATAATTACAATATTTATTAAATGACTAACATAGATCATACAAAATAAGGCCAGAGATGCTCGGAGTTCCATATTCTAAGAACTAGGTTTTCTTCAGGTTTTGATAGTCGGTATGCCTCGTTAGCTAAAACTTCTATTATAGCTAATGGGCCTACCCAATTTGGGTCTAAAGCTTTATCCACTGGATCTTTTGTGCAGTCCATTGTTCTTCATGGTACCAAATCTCCAGTGTAGAAATTTCTTTCCTTGAGCCTAGCTGTAACACCCCATAAAATCAACCATAAATAAATAAATTAGATAAATTAATATGAATAATATATGGTTAAAAATAGAAATTTTGTAAAGTTAGAATTTGACCACAGAAGTTGTGTCATTGTGTTCGTGGCGAAATTCCGATCAATTTCCATACATAATATGCTGAACACGGAGCTCAAACGAAGAAGTTATGGGAATTCAAAGTTTTTGGATTTAAAATAATTTAAATTGGACTCAAACTCAAATAATTAAATAATTCTTAAATTTTAAATTCAAAAATTAACATAAATTAGACTTGGGGTAAAGCAAACGTCAAAATTAACGTTAGCTTTAAAGTGTAATTAATGAATATAATAAATAATACAACGACACAAAAATAACGTTCCTAAAATAAGAGGAGAGGTCGACCATTAGAGGTCGAATACTAGTAGATGGGCAGCCGACTGCTCCTTGTCAAGTGGCAACTAGGGTCAGTGAATTTGAACGTTTCGGATTTTATAATTTTCAACCGACCTTCATCCAACGGTCCATGTGCATTCCAACCACTTTAAATAAGACCCTAGACCCCTCACTTTTATTCACATGATATTTTGGGAACATAAGCGAAGCTTTGTCAGTTCGTCTCTTCAAGATTCAGAAAACTCGATTAGGGTTTTTGGTAAGAAATACTACATATCTATTTTGTTTTCTATTTATTCTGCCAAATTTTGTAGGGTAAATCTGCCTAGCTAATATTGCTACCGGTACCTATGAATAGTCAGACTAATGTGAGACATCACCTTGGATACGGGTCATAATACGAAGGACCTGCTTTAGAGATTGAAGGTAATTAGTGGTTGTGTAAGAGCCTGCCTCTTCTCCATGTAGGAAGTAGTAAATGGTCAAGATTATGGGTTAGGCACGGTAGAGGATATATTGGGAAATGGCCTGCTTCAATAGGAAGTATTAAGTGGCTGAAGAAATTCTGTACAATGTCAGCTAGATAGTTACTAGTGAGGAGTCTGCCTTGGGATTATAGGTAGACCTACCTTAAATAAGGTATTAAATAGTCGGAATCAGCCTAATTTCCATTAAAAGGTATTAAATGACTTGAGTACATTCTCTTACATTAATAGGACATTATGGAAGATAGATATGGGTTATTGGGTTAATAACAAATTGGTTATGGGCTTATATTCGGAAAGCCATTTATTTAGGTTTGAGAAAGCCCTTGGGCTTATATTTGAAAAGACTTATGATGTAGGTAGAAATGTTAGACATATTCCTATTTAAATTATACTGCCCAAGTACTAACACAGTAAGGCTCGATATTTTTATTCATCAGACATATGTTGTTCTGACTCCCTCCTCATTACAACACAGGTTATGAAAGATGATGATATTGAAGGTGAAGGCAAGGAGAAAACTTATGGTAGTTTTCCTATTTATCTACTTATGTTATTTTATAATGTACCGATAAATGTATAATGATGTATTTTGAAAATGTTGTACTAGGAATATGTATTGTGTTATGGATTTTATGGCAATTCAATTTTTACAAAATTGGTACTATTTCTATTATTATATATCATCCTTCCGTTGTGAGTTCTAAAAGCATAGATAAATAGCTCTGCATTGTTCTTTACACTAGCCAACAGCTAGCTTTGAGATGGGTCTAAATTCCGATGGGCCTTTTCTGGCTTGGAATTTTGGTCCATTTCAGGGTGGGTTGTTACATTCGGTATTAGAGCTTAGGTTTCCCGATCAACGAGGATAGGTATACGTTTGAGTGGCATACTTGTTATATTTGAAATTATTTTCAAAAAATCCTACTATATATATATAATTATTTTAAACGTATGCAAAAACACAAGGCAAATCTTGACTTCCACATATAATACTATTTTAGGAAATGTAGAAAGGAAAAGATTGTAACTCCAAAGTTAATAAGGCAATAAATATGCAATAAATAGAGAGTTACAAGAATTTAATAAGGATATAAATGGACCAGTTAAAGAGATTATTAGAGTAATTATGTAAAGATAAGGAAGGCCTAATAGGTAAAATTTGAATGAGTAAATAAATGTCTTTAACGATTGTCCGTTGGAATAAAATCATTTATTACGGACAATTGACATTTATAGAATAGAAAATAAGCATGTTAGGTAGTGACTAATGTTGGGTGTGTTTCCACCACCACCGAACCAAGGAGAAGGAGAGCACTACCGAACCATCTTTCCTCCAGGCACGGCCGGTCCAAACTCCACATCCAAACACCACCGAACCGACTCCATCCACCTGCTACCGAACCAGGGTGCTACCGAACCAACCACCCTCCATCCACTACCGGTCCAACACCACCGAACCGACTCCATCCACCTGCTACCGAACCAGGGTGCTACCGAACCAGCCACCCTCCATCCACTACCGGTCCAACACCACCGAACCAGATCACCAATTCAACGCCGAACCAACACAAACCAAAACCACTCCACCTACCACCGGACCAAAGTCCCGCCGAGCCAAAGTACTACCGAACCAAGGCATTGCCGAACCAAAATTGTCAGGCCAGATTGCATCAGCCCAGGTCCACCAGCAGCTATAGACCCGTGCCCCTAGCCTCACTCTATAAATAGAGGGGTAGGGGTACAACAATGGGGGACAAGTTTGAGAGCTCAAGCATGGAGAGAACTTTCAAACAACTTTCTTTTACTTGTATCAAAGCTTTGTACTTGTAATCTAAATAGAAAAAGAGAAATAACATATAAAGTGGACGTAGGCACATTTTGGCTGAACCACTATAAATCTGCGTGTCTTTTACAGTTTGGCCCCTACTTTTCATATATTTGCATAAATCACCCAAATCACTACGAACAACATAAAATCTATTAAATCATACGACTTTGAGGTGTTTGTCCATTTTTTGTGCAAACATTTTCTGTGCTTTCATTGAGAGCTAGAAGCTCGAAGCTTCAGCTTCTTCCACTTAACCTTTTTCCTAACAGCATCATTCATCGTTTGGAAAACATGCCTCCCAAGCAGAAAAAAGATGTTAACAAAGGGAAAAACATCGCATCCAGCAGTCTTCCAGATCCAGCGATCACGGATCAAGTAAATCGTCCTCCTCCAGTAGCAGTACCAAATGAAGGACAAGCTAATCCGACTACTCCTGCCACAGAACAGCCCGCAGCAATTACTAGGGCAGATTTAGACAGGGTTGTGGTTGAAGTAACTAACCGCTTCACGTCCCAGCAGGAAGCCTTGGTGGACCATCTCATGTCACGCTTAAGGGATGCTGAAGAGTCCAACCGCAACACTGAATCATGGGGCGAGTCCTAGTCTGGAGGATCTCAGAGACAACAAAGATCTTCCTTCTTCGAAGGAGCTAACGGTAGAAGCAGTCATGGTAGGAGCCGAGATCGAGCACAACCCGAAGTTAGGCCTGAGGAAACGCTTGGAACCGAACCCAACGAGGGAGGTACCGGGTGGAGGTCAACTGTAGCTGAGCCGGTTGTACTGCCTAACCACGGAAACGCCAGCGGAAGGGGCCGAGCTAGAGTCCAGCCCAAAGTTGGACCCGAGGAAATGCTTAGATCAGAACCTAGCAGGGGGAGATCAAGGCAAGGGCCAACTGTAGCTGACCCTAGCGTGCTCCCAGAAGACCAAAGGCAGCCACTGGAAAATATGAGGAATGATAGACGATACCATCCCTACAGGTCATCTGGACGAAATCAATCCCACAGAACAGGACCAAACTCATTTCTATCTGCTCCAAATTCTGATGAAAGGATGGCACGCTTATTCAGAGAGTGCGTCCAACGGGAGCAAAGAGATCGAGGGATAGGCGCTAGGGTAACCAGCCCTTTCGCCCGCAATATCGAAATTGCTATCACCCCCCGAGAATGGAAGATGCCAACAATGGAGCCTTACAAAGGAACCTCCGACCCCGTTGTACACTTATAGAGATACACACAACATATGCTCATGAGTGGAGCGACAGAGGGAGTACTGTGCAAATGCTTTCCATTATTCTTAGCAGATCTCGCTACCTTCTGGTTCTGTCATCTACCCCAGGGATCCATCAGCTCGTGGGAAATGTTGAAAGAAAAGTTTATCAGTCAGTTCCGCATTCATGTGGAACAACCTAAGGATGCTTATTCCTTATCCAGCGTCAAACAGAAACCTGGAGAGAAACTACAGCAATACCTAACCCGATTCAATGCCGCAACGGCCGCAGTCCAAGATGCCGATGAGAAGCTTATCCTAATGGCCCTCTGTAGTGGTGTGCATCCGGACACTAAATTTGCTAGAAGGTTGACAAAAGAAAAACCAGCTACTTTACCCGATTTCTTCCATGAAGTCGGGAAATATATGAGGCTTGAGGATGCTGCCGTTGAGGGGCAGTCAGGACATCAAAATAAGGCAACTCATAGCAACGCACCTGCTGTGGCAAGGGACGTTCGAAGAAATGATTCCAGAGACAATGCTGGGGCAAGAAGGGAGAAAAGCGCCTATGTCGACCAGGACCGAGGTTCGACACTTACACTCCTTTGAACGATACCGTCGAAAACATCTTTCTTGCCACCCAAGGCGAAGTTAGATACAAACGCCCACCATACAAGAAGGAATCAGATAACGCGCAGAAGTTTGGAAAGTTCTGCCGCTTCCACGAATCTCATGGGCATGATACCAATGAGTGCCATCATCTCCGGGACTTGATTGAAGAACACATCAGAAGGAAGAAACTGGAAAGCTATGTAAAAGGTCAGGATAGGACTCCAGCTCCTACCAATGAGAACCCAAGGCTACCCTTGCCGGAGATCGGTAGAGGAAACCGCAACACTAGCAGCTCTAGTCAAGAGAAGATAGTGGTCCATACCATCTCGGGAGGACCGCACATCGCAGACAGAAGCTGGAAAGAGATGGAAAGATATGGAAAGTCGCTTAGAGACAATAAAGACTGTATAAATTCGGTTATAGAAGAGCGCCACCCAAAGCGGAAAGAAAGTGATGACATCACATTCGGTAAGCGTGACCTAGAAGGAAGGCAATACCCTCACATGGATCCCATGGTTATCTCTGCCCGGCTCGGTCCTGCCGAAGTTTACCGAATTCTAGTAGACACTGGAAGCCCGGTAAATATCCTGTTCAAACATGCATTCGACAAAATGAAACTATCAATAAAGGATGTGTCTCCCTGCAATAAACCACTACACGGTTTCACTGGAGATGCAAAGATGCCCCTCGGGCAACTAGACCTCTTTGTTGAAATTGGAAGTCATCCCCGCTCTGTTGTGCGGAAACAGACATTTGTGCTAATAGAAAACCACTCGGCCTACAACGCCTTCTTAGAAAGGCCAGCCTTGTTTGACTTCCAAATTGTCCTAGCCCCATGGTGCCTAAAAATGAAATTTCCAACGGACAATGGAGTAGGGGAAGTAGAAGGAGACCAGGATGTTGCTCGAGACTGCTATGTAATAGAACTTCGCAACAATCTCAGGAAGGATAAAGGGAAGGGTGTAGAGGTTGCCCTCTGCACAAAAAGTTTGGAAGCATAGCAACTAAAGAAAGCCCCTCCTCTTCGATATACCAGCGATCCCTTCAACAAATTAGACCCCAGGGACAAAGAGGAGGAGGCCACCGCCGAGCCTGCAGAGGATATGGAATTTGTATCTGTAGACAAACATGACTCGAGTGGACTATTGAAAATTGGGTCCCAACTAAAAGCAGAGTTGAAGGAGCAACTCATCAACTTTCTCCGCCACAACTTGGATGTATTCGCATGGTCACACGCTGACATGACCGGAATCTCCCCCGACGTAGCATGCCACGTACTAAACATCGATCCTACCAAGGCACCCGTAAAAAAAAGAAAGAGAAGTATGGGGGCAGAGCGATCAGCAGCCCTCGATGAAGAAGTAAAGAATCTACTTGCCAATGGCTTCATACGAGAAGCCATCTACCCGGAATGGATCGCTAACCCGGTACTGGTAAAGAAGGCTAATGGGAAGTGGCGAACATGCATTGACTTCTCCAACCTAAACGACGCCTGCCCAAAGGACTGCTTCCCACTTCCCCGAATCGACCAACTTGTAGACAGCACAGCCGGGCACGAGCTCTTATCTTTTATGGACGCATACTCAGGATATAACCAAATCCCTATGCACACCCCCGATCAAGACCACACTAGTTTCATCACTGACCGGGGTTTGTACTGCTATAAGGTAATGCCTTTCGGACTTAAAAACGCAGGAGCCACCTACCAGCGCCTCGTCAACAAGATGTTTGCAGGGCTAATAGGACAAACTATGGAAGTGTATGTGTACGACATGCTGGTAAAGTCAAGGAAAGCCGACAATCACGTAAGCCACCTGGGCGAGATGTTTCAAGTACTTCGCCAGTATGGAATGAAACTTAATCCTCTAAAATGCTCCTTCGGAGTGTCATCAGGAAAATTCTTGGGATTCATCATCCATGCCAGAGGGATTGAAGCAAACCCTGAACAAGTCCGAGCTCTAAAAGATATTAAAATACCTTCCACTCGAAAGGAAATGCAAAGCCTGAATGGGAAAGTGGCCGCCCTAAGCCGATTCATCTCCAAAGCAACAGACAAGTGCGTCCCCTTCTTCGAAGCTCTAAAGAAAGACAAAGGAAAGTTCGAATGGACTGGCGAATGCTTAACCGCTTTCCTTAACTTGATCGAACACCTCCAAAAACCACTGGTACTCTCGACTCCAAGCGAAGGCGAAGAATTATACCTATACCTTGCTGTGTCATCTCACGCCCTAAGCGCTGCCTTGGTAAGGGAAGACAACCACACGCAGCGGCCAGTTTACTTCGTAAGTAAGAGGTTTACGGGGGCAGAAGTCAGATATCCTAAACTTGAGAAGCTAGCATACTGTTTACTAATCACATCGCGGAAACTACATCACTACTTACAGTCCCATTCCATCAAAGTTCTAACCGATCAACCACTGAGGCAGGTACTCCATCGTCCCGACACTTCTGGGCGACTACTTAAATGGTGCATTGAACTAAGTCAGTATGATATCACCAATCACCCCCGCACCGCCATCAAGGGACAAGCCATGGCTGATTTCATTGCAGAATTCACTACCAACGAAGATAAGGAGCAATCGGAAATAGCAGAAGACATCAAGTGGAATCTCTTTGTGGATGGTGCATCAAACGAACAAGGCTCGAGGGCAGTTGTGGTAATAATCACTCCCAAGGGAAATAAGCTGCACTATGCTATAAGGTTGGAGTTCGCTGCCACCAACAACGATGCAGAATATGAAGCAGTGATAGCTGGATTAGAACTTGCCATAGAAATCAGAGCCAATTCTTTGTGTCTTCATAGCGATTCTCAACTTATTGTTAATCAAATACTAGGAGAATTCCAAGCTCGAGAAGAACGACTCATAGCATATTTAAAGAAGACCAAGTTACTTCTCAGCCGATTGGACCACTACTTAGTCAAACACATCCCTCGGGAAGAGAACCAAGAGGTCGACGAATTGGCAAAGCAAGCAAGTGTGAGAGATAGCGCCATCTTCGGAGCAGTAACCATCTCAAAGCAACTGACCCCAAGTTTTGAGCAAGTGAATCTGATAGCTGCAACCGAAGAAGCAACTTGGATGACTCCCATCCGAGACTACCTACAAAGCGGCACACTACCCAACGGGCGTAACGAAGTCAAGAAAATATTGAGGAAAGCTTCCCGCTACACAATACAAGAAGACATCCTCTATCGGTGCGGATTCTCTAACCCGTTATTAAGGTGTGTCGCTGGGAGGGAAGCCAAGGAAATCTTATCCAACATTCACCAGGGAAGCTGCGGAGATCACACCGGAGGGCAAACATTAGCAAAAAAGATACTCCGATATGGATATTTCTGGCCCAACTTAAGCAAGGACGCCTTAGATTTCGTCAAAAAGTGTGACAGATGCCAGAAGTTTGCTAAGATTCCGCGGCTACCAACAATTGAGATTACTCAAATGACCAGCCCTTGGCCCTTCGCAATATGGGGAATTGACTTAATCGGCGAGCTACCAATGGGCCGAGGCGGGGCCAAATATGCTATAGTGGCAGTCGACTATTTCACCAAATGGGTGGAAGCGGAACCTCTGAATAAAGTATCTTCAGCAAAAGTTATTAACTTCATGATCAAAAATGTTCTGTGCAGGTACAGAGTCCCACTCAAAATCATATCAGACAATGGACTTCAGTTTGACAGCGAGGAATTCGCCAACTGGTGCCGAGAGCATGGAATTCACAAAAGCTTCTCATCCGTAGCATATCCCCAGGCAAATGGACAAGTCGAAGCCGTCAACAAAATTCTGAAAACTCTAATCAAAAAGAAACTCGGAAAGTCAAAGGGCGCTTGGGTGGATGAACTCCCTACGGCACTGTGGGCCTATCGCACATCCTTCAGAACATCAACAGGGCATACTCCTTTCTCTTTGGCATACGGATCGGAGGCTATGCTCCCAGGTGAAACCATTGTGCCTTCCCACCGTAGGATCCACTATAACCCAGAAGAGAACGAAAAACTCCTTTACATGTCTTTGGAACTAGTTGAGGAGAGAAGAAATGATGCAGTCCTTAAAGCAGCGGCCCACAAGCAAAAAGTGGCAGCACAATACAACTCCAAAGTCAAGCATCATACCTTACAAAAAGGGGATCTTGTCCTCAAACAAATTTTTCCTCGCCCCGGAGCACTAAATCCAATCTGGGATGGACCATATGTAATTCATAAAGATCTCCACAATGGAGCTTATATTTTGTCAACAGTGGACGGAGAGGTGTTCCAGAGGGCATGGAACATCCAACACCTCCGTCGATACTTTTCTTAACTTGTACTGCCCATATGAAGTGAATTAACAAAGAGAATCAGTGGACGTAGGCCTTTTCGTGCCGAACCACTTTAAAAAACCTTGTCTCTTTTTTAACTTATTCCTTTATATCTTAGCTGCTTGTTAACTTTATCCTTTTCTGTTGAGCAAAATCCTGTAGCATTTCCACTCAAAGCACTCCACAACGCAACTTCACCTGGAAAAGACCTAACAGGTACTATGCGAATCTATGCCCTCGCCAATGAGACACTTTTGCTCCGGCATCCCTCTGCTGCGGGTTAACTCATTGCTCGCGACGGCCCTTAAAGCCAACTGTAATGAGCCGATTATAAGCCACCGAGAAGGCCGACTATAGCCGAGGAAGCTCATTACGGCGTTCGGCTCGCCGGCAACTGTGAACCGACTATAAGCCCCAACATAAGGTGTGGCCAGCCAGGGGCAGTTCACGATTGACGATCGGCACCCACGCTAGCCGGCCACAGTAAATCGAATAATACCCACGGTTACGGGCCATAATGGCCCGGGTAGTTACTGTGCGCGATCTCGGCTCCGATGTGTCTTAAGTGCGGCTGTGGTAAAAAAGAATTAACTCCCCGCAGAGGCGTAAGATGGGTGACAAATGTCTCCAAGACCCACAGCTAGGGAAAGTGACTACAAAGCCCGTTTGCCATGAACTTAAGCACATCGAAGGCCTTCCGTGATTAGAAGTTTTACTATTTCACATATTTCAGTTTTATTTAAGAAACTTTTCTCCTATCCTCTGTAACAATCCCTGAAGTACAGGAAGCAGAACAAGAGACATTCGCTAATGGAAGCGGATGCTCACGGCAAGATACTGGACCGCATTCCGTACTTGGTTACACAAGACATTCAAAGCTGCCATCCACCAGCAAAATATAAAGGGCAGTATTTCCTTCTTTCATGAGTAAACACGTGGCTATAATTTATTCACACCTCACGCTAACATTGCAAGTCATGAAATTATGTTTTAAACAAGAACCTAACATCAAACACAGTTTAATTACAAGAATATGCATAGCTATATTTCTCATACAACATGTCAAAATAGAAAAAACATTCAAAAGACAACAGAATCAGCTTAAGTTAAAGAATTACACGTCAAGAATAGAGCTATTTATTACAAGTAGCAATAATTACAACCTAAGAGTTACGTTACTGTTTTAAGACTAACATATACAACCATGTCAAGTCTACAAAAAGATATCCAGGTCTAATCAAGGAGCCGGCTACGTCGGAGTCTTATCCTTGTCCTGTTGCCCGCCTGTCCGATCAGAGAAAAAATTCATTAGTGATAAGCAACCAAGTTAACGGAAAGGAAAACTTACCAACATCTGCTCCTTGATCATCATGATCATCATCCTCTACTTGCACACCTGCCTCCTCAGCTGCAAGCAACCGCATGCCCTCCTTCACCGCCACCTTCTCCTCCTTGGTAAACTGGGCGGTAACCACATCCATCCTGAAGGGCACACCACCCTCCTTATCCGCATCAACCCTAGACTCCTCCAAAGCCCGAAGATAAACCCTAGCCATGACCCGGGGATAATCATCCATCCAGGAGAGGTTGCCCTGCTTCCAAGTACGGAAGTACATATCCTGGAGCATTTCGTCCAACATCCCCTCATTCTCCTCAAGCTCCCTCGGAGGCCGACAACCTTATAACAGCAGCATCTCTCTCCAATCGGTATCTCGAGCAGTCAGCCTGAAGGGATTTCCGCATCGCCTCCATCTCCTCCTTCAACTTGGCTTGAGCAAGCTCTGCGGCCTCAAGCTTCCCAGATAACTCCTCTATCTACTCAAGATCCGCTTTCCGAACCTCATCCACCGTGGCAATGGCCATATCAATCCGTTCCTTGCAAATAGCCTCCATTTTCCACAGTTCGGCCTGGCTGGCCTCTTCCATAGTTTTCTTTAATCGTCCGGAGGCGGCCTCGTGCTGAGAGATCTGGATGGCCTGATCGGCGAGTTTCTTGGCCTGGTCGGAAACCACTAACCGCAGTCTTATGTTGGCACTCCCAATTTCCTCCCCGGCCTTGACCAGTCGAGCATGATGCCCCATCAACTTCCTGGTCTCCTCAGCAACCCGGTCGATATTTGCCTTAGCTTCGTTCCCCATAGCGACAATCCGAGTAGTAAGCAAATCAAGATCCAAGGACTTGGCCTCATCAAGCACCCTTACCATAGGATTGCGAGGAAGAAGGTGCTCACCAGTAACCTCATCAAAAGAGATGTCATGAGATGCCAGATCCAGGTCCGTATGACCCGCAAACGGATTGCGAGCTAAGCCAGGGCGATCTATTAGGATGACGGTTGGATTCTCAGACGGATGAGGGGAGGGCATAAGCTCGGTATCCTCCTCTGTAATGTCGTGAATAGGCTGGAGTGGGACTGAGGGTCCAAGAAGAGGTCCAGATGAAGATCGACTCCTCTTCCTCTTCTGTATATCTTCGTCGATAACTCCAAGAAGAGGACGATAACCGACTATGTCTCCCGGGCGGTTAGTAGAAGGCTTAGGCTTGGCGGAAGCTTTGGAAAGCTTGTATTGTTCAAGCCTATGCCGAAGATCTGAGGTCTTGGCCGTTTTACCCACTCCTGATATGAAAACCAAGTGTCACCAACATGTATGGAGCCATCATTCAAGAATTAAAAGAGTAAAGAGAAATTCACCTTGAACCGCCAAAGTTTCTTCAGTAGATGCGCTCCCGGAAGATAAATCGACGCCGGTCCCAACTTTATCGGCTTTCTTGGGCTTCTCCGTCCCCTCCAAACCCTCGAACGCTTGGCGGAAAGCATCATCCGTCCACTCTTGCATCTCGCCTACTTGCGCAGAAGACAAAGCCCCGACACCGTCGCCACCTCCAGCGCCTTCTCCTCCATCTTCGCCTTGCTCCTCCTCCACATCTCCCTCCTCCGGGATATCTGGACATGTGCTGGGAGAGGGTCCGTCAGACTTTTTAAGCTTCTTCCCCCCGGCAACCGGGTGTTTCGGAAAGGGCCTCCTTTTACTGCTCTTCGACTCGGCCCCTTCTTTAGCTTGGGCAGCCTTCTCTTCAGCCATATCCCTCTGCTTGACCACTGACTGCTGTGGAAGGATCAAGTTGTACTCCAAAAGTGTAGCGTTCCTGATCAGGTAAGCAGCCGACCTATTTCTCCCAGTAATAGCTTCTATTTCTGCTGCCGTCTGAACAAGGCGATCATTCTCCACGACCGCAAAACCACCTGTCGCTAGAAAAAAATAAAAACACATAAGAAAGAGCATTGCAACCAGAACGGGAATTAAAAATAAAGCTTTGACTTACATCCGGAGGTGAAGCGCCGAATAGAAACGGAATCATCCCTGACAAAAAACCATTCCTTTTTAAACATGATGTACTTGGAGTATAAATCCAGGACCGGCTTAAAGGATACGGCCGATTCCAAGCTGATGTAGGGAGACCCCTTCTTATAGCCTCTCAAGTTGTACAAATACCGGATCTCCCGGTTGGAAGGAGGACGCCCATATCTCCTCTGGAAGATGATGAAGAGACTCACCAGAATAACATAGGAGTTGGGCTGAAGCTGGAATGGAGCTACCTTTAGATATGTGAGAAAGCTGGCTACCCAGGCGTTGAGAGGCGGGATGGCACCACACATGCAATGGTATATGCTGTAGGCAAAGTATCCTTCGGGAGGATCATATGGCATCACTCCCGCATTCGGCAATAACATGCGCGCTCGGTCGATCCCGAAGGAGCGAGATATAACATCAAGTTGCTCGCCCTTGAGTGAGCTAGGGAAGCAATCAGGAGGCAAGTTAAGAAGTTCCTGAGGACCGTATCCATCCACCAATGATCTCGGGGTGGGCCCATGACGGGCAGATCCTGGCTGAGCTGGGGGCACTGAGGAAGGCTCTTCTCTATCCTGAGATCTCTTTTTCTCTGATCGGGTTTCCACTCTTTGAGACATTTATCTGCAGACACAAGAAAGTATATCGTTAAAACACATAAACTATGTAATCTAGAGTTTCACTGGTGATTCAGGTATAAAAGTCCATCCGGTAAAGGGTTGATTCAACACTCGGAATCCCCGAATTCATTCAGTAAGGCCCAACCAAAAGCTCATTCGGCATTCCAAATACGAAAGCTCATTCGGCATTACCAAATACGAAAGCTCATTCGGCATATGAAAGCTCATTCGGCAATTCTAGCCCAAGTTTCACTCGTAATTCAAAACATAAAAATTCAAGTATATAAAAGTTTATTCGGCAAAAGCAAGACTCACTTGGTTCGGCACTACAGTTGATTTGGCACTACAGTTGATTCGGCACTACAGTTGATTCGACACTAAAGTTTATTCGGCACTACAGTTGATTCGGCACAGCAGATGATTCGACACTACAATTGATCCGGTAGGTAAGGGATAACGGAGACACAGGGTCCATACTATAAGCAAACGTGGATGACCGGACCAAATGGTTCGGCGCATAGGTCCGAATAAGGATGTCCGAGCTAAAACAAAGCGCGACATTATGCTAACATATGCCCCACTTTGGGGGGCAAATGCTGGGTGCGTTTCCACCACCACCGAACCAAGGAGAAGGAGAGCACTGCCGAACCATCTTTCCTCCAGGCACGGCCGGTCCAAACTCCACATCCAAACACCACCGAACCGACTCCATCCACCTGCTACCGAACCAGGGTGCTACCGAACCAGCCACCTCCATCCACTACCGGTCCAACACCACCGAACCAGATCACCAATTCAACGTCGAACCAACACAAACCAAAACCACTCCACCTACCACCGGACCAAAGTCCCGCCGAGCCAAAGTACTACCGAACCAAGGCATTGCCGAACCAAAGTTGCCAGGCCAGATTGCATCAGCCCAGGTCCACCAGCAGCTATAGACCCCTGCCCCTAGCCTCACTCTATAAATAGAGGGGCAGGGGTACAACAATGGGAGACAAGTTTGAGAGCTCAAGCACGGAGAGAACTTTCAAACAACTTTCTTTTACTTGTATCAAAGCTTTGTACTTTAAATCTAAATAGAAAAAGAGAAATAACATATAAAGTGGACGTAGGCACATTCTGGTTGAACCACTATAAATCTGCGTGTCTTTTACAGCTTGGCCCCTGCTTTTCATATATTTGCATAAATCACCCAAATCACTACGAACAACATAAAATCTATTAAATCATACGACTATGAGGTGTTTGTCCATTTTTTGTGCAAACAACTAAAAATTATAAGGCAGTATAATCGTTATTTTGGTAAATTGTATATCCTTAGTTATATGAACGAGGTTAGTGGGCCTAGCCCAACACATAAAAATAGATGGGAGATAAGAATCTATGTGTTGTAAACAATCGAAAGTAAGGAATGGAGCAAGATTTAAAGAAAGAGTGGAGCAAGTTCCCACAAAAAGGTGTACAATAATCACCACAAGGAGATAATCGAATTTCTATGGAGATTGAGTAAGGAAGAAGGGAAGTTCAATAGAAAGGACAATTAAATTCAATTTCTAAATCCAACTCCGTGTGAAAGAATTTGATAAAAACGTTTTTAGGGAAATTCTTTGAAATGTTTTAAATAAGTTTTCAAAAGATTTTTGGGAAGTTGTTTTGAAAAGAAAGGAAATTTGAAAACTCGTAATTTAAAATTTTAAGTCAAAAGTTTCTAAGTAAAAGGTTTTTGACAAAAAGGATTTTTCATTTTTGAAATTTTAGTTTAAAATTGGTTGCATTAAAAGGTTTGATTTTAGAGAAAGGGATTCTTCATTTTTAAAATAAATGTAAGATAGAGAATAGATTGGACTTGATGATTTTTTTTCTATTCCACAAATTTGGAAGTTCCTTTTTAAAAAAAAAACATCTTTCTAAAAGGGGTGAACAAATTGAAATGGAACTTAACTAAATTAAGGAATAGAAAATAGAAGCGTAAGAATAACTAAGATAGTAGGAATATTTCCATATAAGAAAATATGAAGAATAATAGCTGAAGTAGGAGCCAATTAGTTAAGAGAATTATAAATAGAGGCAGTATTGGGAGATTTGGATAGAAATAGCATTAGAAATTTATATCAGTAATCTAGTTAGAAATTAATAGGATAGAAGTTATCCTTGTCTACTCCACTTTTCATTGTTTAATGTTATAGAAGATGTTTTTGAAAATATTTTTTCTTACAATTGGATAGGAATTAAATGATGATAATTAATAAATGAGTTAGGAAAATTTTATGAATAAGGAAAAGCTTTATAAGAGGACATGTAACATCCCCTATCCTGAGGCCCGAAGCTAAGCGCTACATATGCTGCAGTCATCCATAGTATTAACTTCCGGTGATAAAATACAGTAGTGTTGATGGTATCTACAATATCAGAAGCAAATAAATATGAAATAAAACCAATACATAATTAAAGCAACTTTTCTGATTACATTTCAAATCAATATTTCATATTCAATTACATAATCCCATAATCGATTCCCTAGTTTTGATCAAATATATTTATTACAAATTACGCCAAGAGCGACATGTGAAGATGCCCCCTTGGATGATCGGAGTAGTAAACAGACAAATCAATCTTAATACAACACGGCGGAAATAAAACTAAATAGCTCCTATATAGCTAGTTTTGCCTCATATACGTCTTCGAAAGCTTATTCGTCCAACCTACTAAACTTGAAAAGGGGGCATTTCACCAGAAGAACAAACTTTGCAGTCCAATTAGTTTCTAGGACATACATTCAAAGAAATTACTTTCAAGGCCAAAGTCAGCAGAATAATTACTTTCAAGGACAAAGTCAGCAGTCCAATTACTTTCAAGGACATAATTTCATAGGTTTTTAGGCCCTAGAAACTAATTATTTTACGTTTTGTCCTTGAAAGTAATTATTTCAGTTGTGTGTCCTAGAAACTAATTCCACTTGCTAAAGAGGCCCTTATGGCTAATTTCCACCTTGAAAAACCTCAACTCTTAATCTACTCAAATCATATTTTGAGCACCCGAGAGTTTAAGAGGAAAACATAAACTTCGAGTCGGACATAAAGCATGGTGTGAATAATACTATTATATCTTGGCTTACTGATATCAAGTGAGACCATGACGCTTAGCGGAACTAGTTTCCCCTCACTAATACCCTTCTAAAAGCATATCTTTTGCAAATCAAAATCCTACAATCAAACTAATTAAGCAATTATAGCAATATCATATATGCATATAAATTAGGTAATCAATGGACTATCTATCTGAACAATATAGTTTTGTTTGGTTAACTACTCACCATTGGATGACTCGGGCCTACCAAACAAAATAAATAATCTAACTTCTGTTAAACACACTCCTGGACGGTCTGTCCCTAACTTACTTCTCCCAAGGTCAACTGATCCTAATGGTTTTGCGGGCTCACCACTAACCTATCTTTGCTCTTTATATTCCTTTCTGTGTGTAACATCATTTTAGTCTTACCTGTGACAAAGCCCTACACACTGAATTTTGGACTTATATTAGCTAGGGTCTATTAGCTAAAGTATAGGGCGCGACCTTACACCAGTCCCATCTGATATTCTAATATCCGAGTCATTTACCTAGGGCTAACTACCCCATCCAAATTTTCCCTGAAAACATTTCTTTTAAATTGATTTAGCCTTTTTAATCATACTTAAACAAGGAAAATGTACTCTTTGCTTTACTCAAATACCTTTGCCATGATATATGCTTTAAACAAAACAATGTTGATGAAAACCTAAATTAAAAGGGATATCTATTCCTTTAAAATAAGTTAAAGTCGTTCTTTAACTTAGAAAATATTAGGTTTTTAAATCCAAGATATCTTCTTCGAAACCTTTGTTTTAAGCCTTAAACAATACCTTCAAAATCAAAGAGATCAACTCTTATGAAAGCATTATTAAAACCTTAGACATCCTCTTTCAAAACCCTTTAAAACATGCCTTTCGTAATCATTGGAAACCTTCCATTTAAAGACTCAAGAAAACCTTTCGAAAACATTGGAAACCTTCCATTTAAAGACTCAAGAAAACCTTTCGAAAACATTGAGGTACCTCCCTTTCGAAACCTTCATTATAAACCTTTCGAAAGCATTAAAGTCCTTTATTTAAAACAAATCTTTCGAAATTATAGGTTTCAAGTAAAAGTTTGTGGAACATAGCTTCAAAACCATTTAAAATCATTCCATTCAAAACCTTTGGGTTTAACTTTCAATATATCTAACGATCTTAAAAGAACTAGGGCGAAAGCAACTCTTTCGAAAGCATTGTTCCTAAGTAAAATATAGTGGATGGTTTCGAAACCAACCCTTTCGAAAGCATGGAGAAGCGGCTTCCAAGTTTAAAAGCAAAAGCACCCTTTCGAAATCATCGGTTCGAAAGGTTGAATGCGGTAGTAGAGGTTTCAACCCGTTTAAATGCTTATTTTAAAACAAATGGCGGCACCCTCTTTCGAAAGCCTTTTTCTAAAACAAAGGCGTATTGGACTAAGTCGAAAGCTATTTCCTTTGAAAGCCTCATTTTTGTAACCATAGTTCTAAGTTTATAAAAACTACTTCTACCCCTTCGAAAGCGTGTTTCAACTCTATACCTTCCGCCTATCTCCAATCCACTGCGTACCAAGGTATTGACACCATGTGTATTGGTTTCGACTAGGTTGGAGGTGGTAGTATGGGGTCAAAAGGTGGCTGCCGAAAGTGGAGAAGCAGCAAACCTTTACAAAATTGATTTTTAACCTTTTAAAGTAATATCTTTCAAACTTACTTGCCTTATTTGTCAATATATAATTGGTTGCCAATTATTTTTTAGAATCTTTTCTAAAAGTGTTGCCAAATTTAGTAATTAACAATTTAAAACATTTAGAAGATTGCCCCTTCTTCTTTTATAAACATATAAAACATTTAAGTCCCAATACCTTAAATAATTTTATATCTTTAATATAAATACTTAGGAAAATTCCCATAAATCACTTTCAATATGTTTTCGAACATAATTAAATTTCTGACCCAAAGCTAACATATAATAGCCGAAATTTATTTAAACCCAACTTACCCATTTTCTTTACTAGAAAATTAATAATAGATCTACAACAACTCATAAAATTATGAAACTTGAAATCCAATTCTAAAATAATGTTTTTGACCATATATCAAAAAGGCAAGTCACTTGGATGTCATTTGATAGGTTTTTCAAATCAAACCTTATCATAAAATCTATATGAAACAACATATATCATCAACAAGCATATATATATATATATATATATATTCATTTAAACAATCAAAACATGGCAATTTATTTGCAAAATAAATCCGGATCTCAACTAGAACCCAAAAAAATAAAAATGAGATGCTCTTGGGTTAATTAGCTTAAGCTTTCTACTTGCTATCTTGCTTATCTTCCTCTTGCTTTCTCCTAACGGTGGCTGGCCAAGCTCTTGGTTTATTTTTAGTTTGTGAATATTGCAAATGAGAGTGGGATAAGGGTTTAGGGTATAAGAATACAACTTATTCCTATTTTTCCCTTATCTTATTCCTCTTACTTATTTCATTTTAATTCTCTTTGGCTTATAAGTTAGTTAAGGCACAACTACCATAAATTATTCAAATCTTAATCTCTTAACCATTTACATTATTTAATTTAATTTATCCAATTAAATGTCATAAATAGTGTTAGTCAAAATTAGGGTCATTACAGACTCCCATCCTTAAAGAATTTCGCCCTAGAAATTACGATAAGGTACTCATAACAATCAATCATAAAGGTAAAACATACAATGAAACAATTAAGGATAAGTATCTCTAACCCTGCTCCCAGTTTCCAAAGTACAGTCTCTCTTATCGTCACTCCACTGGACTTTAAATAATCTGACTGTCTTGTTCGTTAGTCTCTTCTCATCCCTCGCGACTATACGAGCTGGCTTTCTAACTGTAGTCATATCCAGTTCCACTACTAAATTATCTAACACAGTCGGTGCAATAGTAGTTTCTAGATCTAGAAAACACTTCTTTAGATGAGAAACATGAAAAACATTGGGGACTCCTGCCAAACTGTTCGGTAACTCTACTCTATATGTGAGTTTCCCGATCCTTTCTATAATTGGAAATGGTCCAACAAATCTTGGTGCCAATTTTCCTGATTTCCCAAATCTGATTACACCATTTATTGGTGATACCTTGACGAAAATATGATCTCCAACTGAGAACTCCAAGTCTTTCCGTTTCTTATCAGCATAAATCTTCTACCTAAACTGAGCTTCCTTCATTCTAACTCGAATTAACTCAAACTTTTATGTAACTTCCCTGACCAAATCCGGATCAAGAATTAACCTATCCCTGGTCTCTAACCAACAAACGGGAGATTAGCATGGTCTTCCATACAAAGCTTCAAACGGTGTCATCCCTATACTAGTCTGATAACTATTATTATACGAAAACTTGACTAAGTATAGGTGATCTTTACATGATCCCCCAATCTGTCTGCAAATGGTAAGCGGTACTCATCTTGAGCTTGGTACCTAAAATCTCTTGTAGACTCTTCCAAAACTCGCTAGTGAATAAGGAATCTCTATCACTTACTGTACTACTAGGAATTCAATGCAGTCTAACTATATTCTTCATAAACTACTTAGCCAAAACAGGTGTCGTCCTGGTTGGCTTAACTGGGATGAAACGGGCACTCTTGGTTAATCTGTCCACTATAACCCCATATGCTTTCATTTCCTCGATTCGACCTTGGCAACCCGTCTATAAAATCCATTGAGATTGAATTCCATTTCCAAACTGGAACATCTAAAGGCTGAAGTAACCCACTTGGTTTCTAATATTCGGCTTTTACCTATTGACGGTTTAAACACTGCTTCACCCATAAGCCTACATCCCTCTTCATACCTTCCTAGAAGAAACTCCTTTTCATATCCTGATACATCTAAGTTCCTCCCGGGTGAATGGTGAACTTCTAACGATGGCATTCTCCAAGAACTTCCTTTCTAATGTTTCCTACATTTGGAACACATAGTCTTTCTTTCTTCCTCAACCACCCTTTTTGGTAAAGACTGAAATCTTTTAAGTCGTCGCTTTGTGCTCCATCCCTTAACTTTCTGATTCGTTAGATAATAATGGATCCTCCCCTTGTTTAGAAGCAGTCTTTTCGATTATCACTGGTCAAACTTATAAACATGACAACATAGCTGTTTCCTTACTAGATCTAGACTCAGATCTCCATTGTATTATGCATGTAGTCAATGCTTCTAAATCTTTCCGCTCAGCTATCATTGCCAATATTGCATTTTGATGTTTTCTGCTATGTGCATCAGCAACCTTATTGTCTTTTCCTAGTGTGTACTCAGTACCAAAGTCATAAGCGGCTAAAAACTCTAACTACCTTTGTTGCCTCATAAACTCCTTCTGAGAGAATAAATACCTCAGCAACTTATGATCTGTATACAACTTGAATCTATCTCCCAAAAGGTAATGTCTCCACACCTTCAACGCAAAAATTAACACAGCTAATTCCAAATCATGAGTTGGATATCTAACCTCATGCGGTCTGAGCTGTCGAGAAGCGTAGGCAATCACTTTACCTCTTTGCATTAACACAGCTCCTAACCTTGTTCCACATGCATCCGTGTACACCACTAAGTCCTGATTCCTCTCTGAAACAACTAACATAGGTGCATTTGTCAATAAATGTTTCAGCTTCTGGAATACTTCCTCACACATATGAATCCAAACAAATTTCACATCTTTCTGCATTATCTTAGTCATCGGTGCTGCTATCCGTGAAAAATCCTTAATGAATCTTCGATAATAACCAGCCAATCCAAGAAAACTCTTTACCTCAGTCACTGTCTCAGGTCTCTTCCAGCTATTCACTGCCTCGATCCTATCTGGATCTACTGACAACCCTTTTTCTGAGATTAGATGACCAAGGAACTTCACTCCCTTCCTCCAGAAATGACACTTCGAAAATTTCACTTTCGGATGATACTGCCTCAACGTCTCAAGCACCACTCTAAGATGAACATCATGCTCTCTTTCATCTTTAGAGTATATCAAAATGTCGTCTATAAACACAAACACGAATCTGTCCAGATGCTTTCGGAAGATCATGTTCATCAAATCTACAAAGTATGTTGGTGCATTAGTTAGTCCAAACGGCATTGCCAACCATTCGTACGATCCATATCTAGTTTAAACACCGTCAAAGGAATACTATTCTCAACCACTCTGAGTTGATGGAATCCTGTTGCCAAATCCAATTGGGAAAATACTTTTGCTCCACTCAACTGATTGAATAAATCACCAAACCTAGGTAACGGATATCGATTCTTTATCGTCTTCTCATTCAACTTACGATAATCGATACATAACCTCAACAATCCATATGGTTTCTTTGCAAACACTGCGGCTGCTCCCTAAGGTGAACTGCTTGGTCTGATAAAGTTCTTATTTTCCAAATCCACCAATGCACCTGTAGCTCCCTCATCTCGGTGGTTTTCATTCTGCTTGGCGGTCCACTCACCGGTTCTTCTCCTAGTACTAAATCTATTCGAAACTCGATAGCTTGTTTCGGTGGTAGTCCTATCACGGGCTTAAAGACATCTGCGAATTCTCTAACCATGAAATCTCAATTCAACTCATCTCCTGCCTCCACAACACCCAACAAAGCATTAACCTCAAAACTAGGTTTTCTATGGAGTATATAATCCGATCACAACAATCGGGGTGTCTAAGTGATATTTTCCTATCATGGCAAAATATCCTAGCATCGTATTTATTTAACCAATCCATACCCAAAATGATCCCGAACCCTACAAAATCAAACACATGCAAACTGCAACCAAATACATGACCTAACAATTCAAACTCTAGGTGGTCACAACTCATCCCAAGAGTCACGTAACCTCCTATCGGATTCTCAACCATTAAGGAAGTAACTAGGTATGAGGATTCTAGGTTAAGCTTATCTACCAAACAACAAGATATAAAAGAATGCGATGCACCGGTATCAAATAGAACTCTAACTGACATACAATTAATCAAAAGCATACATCCCAACACAGCTTTTCCTTTTTCCTCTGTTGTTGGTCTCGAGGTAGCTGGTTCCAATGCAAACACTTTGCCCTTCCCATTCTTGGTTGGCTCCTTGCGCTGGTTCTTATAATGTACAATTTGATCGCAATTGAAGCATCTAATATTCTTCTTTCCGATCACCTTCTTTCCATCTTCCGAGCGACATTTATTTGCAAAATGCCCTTTCTTGTTATTTTATAGCAGATAACCTCCACCTTTCCTTCTTGGTAACTCCACTCTTCTAAGCTCCCTTCTTATGGAAAAACTTCCTCTTCTGGTTTTTCCCTCCTCGAACTCCTCCTATTTTGTTACTATCAAGAAAAGCAAGCATCTCTTCCTGCCTCAAAGCCATTTCAACAACGACATCGCACAGGTCCCTAATATGCGATAATGTTGCCTTAGCAAGCTCAGGCTTCAACCCAGGATGAACTTCTTATTCCTTTTTATAATGGTAACAACCGTAGAGTATCTGTATCTTAATAGCTCCTCAAATCTGGTTACATACTCAAACATTGTCATATCTCCCATCTCCAACTCAGCAAACTTCCTGAGCAGAGTTGACTTAGCCATCTCCGACATAAATCTTTCTTCAAACCTCCTCCTAAACTCAGCCCAAGTCATAGCCTCCTCATTAACTTCGACCATAACATTGTTCCACCAGTACAGTGCTGCTCCCTATAACTTCCTAGAAGCAAGCCTCCTTTTCTACTCATCATTAAGTCCCAAATTAGCAAAAATCCTCTAGCAATGAAGTAACCAATTCTCCACTTCAATTGCGTCCTCAGTCTCGGTAAACGGTTTTCCTCCCAGCTTGGCATAATCTCTACTCAACACAGCATAATTATTTACCACTAGAGCTCCCTAATTTCCTCCTTCAACATTTTCTCCAACTAATCCAGCAGCAACTCCTGCTTTCATTATGTTGAAAAAGAACTGGTACATAGCTCCCATATCCACTTGTGGCATTCCAGCACCCACATTGGCAGCTTGTACCTGACCTGGATTCCTTCTATTGGTCTGGCATTCCTATTTGTAGTGGTACTTCCTCCACTAATGTTAACTTTTCCACCTCTAGCATCCATATCTTACGTCCGTAAAATCTGCATTTGAGTCTTTGTAAGATATAGAAGAATAACCTAAGAGAGATGGGAGAATAGAGATAAAGAGTATACTTATATATAGTAAATACAAGTAAGTTACTATAGCATTATCGCATACCCCAATCTTTTCTCTAATTCCTTAGGATTATGTTTTCAAAATCATTTTAAGTTTGAAATTCTTTTAAGTTTTCCATAAACCTATGCTCTGAATCCAAGTTGTAACATCCCTTATCTTGAGGCCCAAAGCTAAGCGCTACATATGCTATAGTCATCCATAGTATTAACTTCCGATGGCAAAATATGGTAATGTTAAAGGTATCCATAATATCAGAAGCACGTGAATATGAAATAAAATCATCACAAATTAAAATAACTTTTCTGATTACACTTCAAAGCAATATTTCATATTCAATTTACATAATCCCATAATCGATTCCTAGGTTTTGATCAAATATAATTATTACAAAATACGCCAAGAGCGACATATGAAGATGCCCCATTGGATGATCAGAGTACTAAATAGACATATGAGTCAAATACATCAGAGCGAAAATAAAACAAAATAACTCCTAAATAGCTAGCATCAGCCACTTGCTCGTCTTTGGAAGCCTTATTTATCCACCTACTAAAACCTGCAATTCCTCAACTCTCAACCTACTCAAATCAATTTTGAGCACCAGAGAGTTTAAGGGGAAAAACATAAACTTCGAGTCAGACATAAAGCCTAGTGTGAATAATACTATTAAATCTCGGTTTACTGATATTAAGTGAGACCACGCCGCTTAACGGAATGGGTTTCCCCTCACTAATATCCTTTTAAAAGCATATCTTTTGCAAATCAAAATCCTGCAATCAAATTGATTAAGCAATAATAGTGATATCATATATGCATATAAATCAGGTAATTAATGGACCATCTATCTGAACCATATAGTTTTGTTTGGCTAAATACTAGCCATTGGCTGACTCGGGCCTACCAAATAAAATAAATAATCTAACTTCTGTTAGACACACTCTTGGATAGTCTATCCCTAACTTACTTCTCCCAAGGTCAACTGATCCAAATGGTTTTGTGGACTCACCAATAACTTATCTTTATTCTATATATTCCTTTCTGTGTGTAATATCATTTGTCTTACCTATGACAAAGCCCTACACACTGGAATTTTGGACTTATATTAGCTAGGGGCTATTAGCTAAGGTATAGGGCGCGACCCTACACTAGTCTCATCTGGTTTTCTAATATCTGAGTCATTTACTTAGGGCTAACTACCCCCATTCAAATTTTCCTTGAAAACATTTCTTTCAAATTGATTTAGCCTTTTAAATCATACTTAAACAAGGAAAATGTACTCTTTGCTTTACTCAAATACCTTTGCTATGATATATGCTTTACAAAAAACAATGTTGATGAAAACCTAAATCAATAAGGTTATCTATCCCTTTAAAACAAGTTAAAGTCCTTCTTTAACTTAGAGAATATTAGGTTTTTAAATCCAAGATATCGTTTTTGTAACCTTTGTTTTAAGCCTTAAACAATACTTTCAAAATCATTAAGATCAACTCTTACGACAGCTTTATTAAAAACTTAGACATCTTCTTTTAAAACCCTTTAAAACTTGCCTTTTGAAATCATTGGAAACCTTCCATTTAAAGACTCAAGAAAACATTGGGGAACCTCCCTTTCGAAACCTTCGTTATAAACCTTTCGAAAGCATCAAAGTCCTTTATTTAAAACAAACCTTTAGAAAGCACTGGGTTCAAGTAAAAGTTTATGCAACATAGCTTCGAAACCATTTAAAACCATTCCATTCGAAACCTTTGGGTTTTACTTTCAATATATCTAAGGGTCTTAAAAGAACTAGGGCGAAAGCAACTCTTTCGAAAGCATTTTTACTAAGCAAAAAATAACTGATGGTTTCAAAACCAACCCTTTCGAAAGCATCGGTTCGAAAGGTTGAATGCGGCGGTAGGGGTTTCAACCCCTTCAGATGCTTATTTAAAAACAAAAGGCGGCAACCTCTTTCGAAAGCCTTTTTCTAAAACAAAGACGTATTGGACTAAGTCGAAAGCCTCATTTTGTAACCATAGTTATGAGTCTATAAAGACTACTTCTAAACATTCGAAAGCATGTTTCGACTCTATACCTTCTGCCTATCTCCAATCCACTACGTACAAAGGCATTGATACCATGTGTATTGCTTTCGACTAGGTTGGAGGCGATAGTATGGGGTTGAAAGGTGGCTGCCGAAAGTGGTGAAGCAGCAAACCTTTACAAAACTGATTTTTCACTTTTTAAAGTAATATATTTCCAACTAACATGCCTTATCTATCAACATATGATTGGTTTCCAATTCTTTTTAAAATCTTTTCTAAAAGTACCATCGAATTCAGTAATTAACAATTTAAAACATTTAGCAAATTGCCCATTCTCCTTTTATAAACATATAAAACATTTAAGTCCCATACTTTAAATAATGTGGAAATTAGCCATAAGGCCCTCTTTACCAAGCGCAATTAGCTTCTAGGACACTCAACTGAAATAATTACTTTTAAGGACAAAATGCAAAATAATTAGTTTCTAAGGCCTATAAACCTATGAAATTATGTCCTTGAAAGTAATTGGACTGCTGACTTTGTCCTTAAAAGTAATTATTCTGCTAACTTTGGCCTTGAAATTAATTTATGTGGATGTGTGTCCTAGAAACTAATTGGACTGCAAAGTTTGTCCTTCTGGTGAAATGCCCCTTAAATAATTTTATATCCTTAATAAAATATTTAGGAAAATTCTCAAAAAAATTGTCATAAATCACTTTTAGTATGAGGAAGAGAACTAAATGATTTAGTAAAACATGTGGTATGGGACACATGTGTTACTTTTTCGGTTAATTCTGGATTTGTTCGTTTGAAATTATGAATTTCTGAGTTGTTATTAGTGATTGCCTTTCTTTGGCAAGTTTGAGATTTGTAAATTCATATTTTTAGGAATGATTTGAGATGGCCAATCTTTGGCGAACTTTGTGGTTTGAGATCTCCTATTTTAGGAGTTATGATCTATGAGAATCATATTTTGTTTTGTATAATTGCTGATGAGATGAGGCGAGCTATGAGTTTTCTGAGATTTTAAATGATGTTGTTTTCTAATGTGGCATTGACTAGTGGTTAGGAGACCGTTAAGTGAGAACGTGTGGTATGGGATGCACTGTTTCCACTTTTCGGGTTCCTCTCTGGGAGTTTGTGACACATTCACGAGTTATGCCAGTACTATAGACCTTCGAGTCATCACAAGTTTATGTGACTTCGGCCATCATGAGTTATGTGACTTCGGTCACCACGAGTTTGACCTTCGTGTTCATGAGATAAGTACCTAATATATATATTACTAGAAGCGAGTTTGGCACGTACAGCATTGCTTCAGCATGCAATCAGGGATTTGGATCCAATTCGGGCTATTTTCCGAGTTTGGAGTTTATTTATGACTTCACCATTTTTGATATGATTGTTTTATTTATTATAGCCTTGAGCTATATGAGGATTTATATATATGTGGTGATTTCATTTATGGGATTTTGAATTCTTATTAGAGTCCCACGAGTTATAAGATTTCGGAGATTTCTAGGTTTCCTTCTGTGAATTTATGTGATTGTTTTTTGAACTTATAGCATGAGTAACCTTTAAGTAGGAAAAATTTATATCGAGTTGAAGTTGTTTATGAGATAACCTTGAGACATTATAGTGTTTCCAATACTTGGATTGTGTGAAAAACTATGTTCATATCATTCCTTTTGATTAAAGGAATATTTCCTTTATGAGACTCATATCCTATTATATATTGCTAATTATCTTGTTCTAGTTAGCCTGACCCGTGTATTTATTACTCGGTTAGACCGAGTTGCAGGTTAGGTCTCTTGGTTTTGCTTAGCTGTTAGCTTGGACCCGCCTATCGACTTTTGGACTTGATGCTTAGTCTTGTGTAGTGTCTTTTGTTATGTACTGGGCTATGTATATTCTTTCGTAGGGGATATGATGTATGTATGTATTGTGGATTGTATCGTCAACCACATATGACACTCTGTATTGTACCCGATGTATGTATATATATATATATATCTGACTGTGTTTGCTATTCTGTGATCTGTGATTATTATTGCTATTATGTTTTGTTCTGAATCGATCCTGTAGCCACCATAGTATTGTATTAGATAAGGATTAAGTATGTCGAACCACTTAAGATGAAATGGAAAATGGAAAAAATTGAGCACCTTATGGACATACTTAGTGCTTATATAATACAAGACTATGATGTTCGCTCCTAAATAGCCATATTCTCTACATTAGCAGATAGTATTACCTAGTAATACTCTTTGTTAGTGTAGGTCTCGGGGTGGGGCGTCACAGTTTGGTATCAGAGATGAATTCAGAACAAAATGTAATAAACACATAACAGTAGACATACTTTAATACATCAAGTATAATACAAGTGTAAACATCGTCCCTAATCGAAGTTGATCGTAATCTTGTCTTTAACCTATTCGAGTCCTTTGGGGGTAGATAAGTGGAAATATTTCTAGGAATGTAAATTTTAAATACCGTAGCGTTCCTTATTTAATGAATTTAATTGATAATATTTACTCCTGTGAATAATTTTATCTTATCTTAACTTTCAGCTCATGGCTAGAAGAGGAAGAGGTCGCACTTCGGATGCTGAGCCGTCTAGTGGCTCACGTTCTGAAGGTGTGTATATGTCGATCGATCAGATTTTCGAGCTTATCAGGAGCACTCAGCATCCATCTCTAGCTCATTCTTCTCCTCCGTGGAAATCCGCATTTGCGCGTATGTGTAGCGACTTCACCCATCTAGGAGGCAAGCCGTTCAAAGGCTCGGAGTCAGTCTTAGAGGTTCGGGCATGGCTCCGTCCATGTGAGCGCATTTTTATTGCATGGAGATTTCTAGTCATCATCGAGTTCTTGTCGCATCTAGTATGTTGCAAGAACGTGCTTTGGATTGGTAAGAATTGGTCATGGCAGAGATTGATGAGTCTACCTTAGAGTGGGAGAAATTCAGAGAGAGATTTGAGCTCAAGTTCATCCCAGAGTCTGAGAAGGCTATTCTAGCTCGACGTTTCCTTGATCTTAAGTAAGGTAAGTCGACTATTTCTGAGTATGTGGCATCTTTTGAAGCCTTGTCCAAGTATGGTCTCGAGCACATTAGCACTCCATATAAGAAGAACCACAAGTTCATTTCAGGCCTTAAGAAGTACTTAAAGAAATCCCTTAAACTTCAACTCAAATTGTCTTTTGAATAGCTTATGGATGCGGCCCTTCATCTCAAAGCGGTCAAGAATGAGAGGGATAGTGATATTGAGACAGAGGTTCAGAGAAATCCAAACAAGAAGCACTTCCCCTTTCATAATTCCAAGCCATTCCATCCTAGTAAGAAGAAGAAGCAAGGCAGTTCTAGATCTCACTCTCGTATAGCACCTCTTTCAGCTAAAGTTTTGGCATGTTTCAACTGTGGCTCTCGTGATCATCTTGCTAGAGATTGTCCTCAACCCCGTAAGTGCCTTTATTGCAAGAAAGAAGGACATTTGATCTCTTCGTGTCCTAGGAAGGAGAAGGGTTCTAGTTCGGGGAATCTGAATGTGGCGAAGGCTTCTGGTGGTCCATCTCAGCCACGAGGTATATCTTCTACATTCTGGAAGGTTCTATTTTATTCCATGACCGATCTATTTGAGTTCTCTTTGATATGGGTGCGTCACATTCATTTATATCGAAGGAACTTGTTGATGCCGTACCTTTGGATGTCTCTTACTTGGTTACTTCTTTAAGGATCGTGAATCCTATCGGGGGATCCACGACCCTTAGCATGCTATGTGAAGATGTTGAATTATTTATTTGTGGTTTTCCTTTTCATGCGAATCTACACGTGATTCATTTCCTTGGGTTCGATATGATTTTGGGTATGGACTAGCTAGTTCGATATGAGGCTAGGATTCTTTGTTCTAAGCATATTATATATCTTCGACATCTCGATTCTCCAGCTCAACTCTCCCTTATTCTTCAGAATGTCGATTATGATTCCGAAGCATCCTTATTCGCTCTTGAGTCCCGAGATAAGGAAGAAATATCTCGGATTCCTGTTGTGTGTGACTTCTCTAATATATTTGAGCATGTTTCGGGTTTGCCACCCAAGCAGGCTATCGAGTTCCGCATTGACCTCATTCCAGGCGCACAGCCAGTTAGTCGTCCTCCCACGAGGATGTCTACAAAAGAAAATGAGAAACTCAAGAAGCAACTTTTAGAGCTTAAAGCGAAGCAGTTTATTTGATCTAGTTCTTCACCGTGGGGAGCCGGGTGGTATTCGTGAAGAAGACTGATGGGACTCTTAGGCTATGTGTTTACTACCGCAAGCTTAACGAGTTAACCATCAAGAACCGTTATCCATTGCCTAGGATCGACGACATGTTTGATCAGTTGAGTGGCGCTAAGGTCTTTTCTCAGCTTGACCTCGCCATAGGATTTCATCAGCTTCAAGTTGAGAAGGATAGCATTCCCCTCACAGCATTCCGCACACGATATGGATCATATGAGTGGCTTGTCATGCCATTCGGTTTGACGAACGCTCCTGCATACTTCGTTGACCTTAAGAATCGAGTATTCCGGGAATATCTCGATAAGTTTGTTCTTGTATACATCGACGACATTCTTGTTTATTCTAAGTCTGAAGCTGATCATGCCTATCATCTTAGAATTGTTTTGAGTACACTTCATCGGCATCAACTCAAAGCAAAATTTTCTAAGTTCCACTTTTGGGAAAAACAAGTCAATTTCTTAGGCCATGTAGTATCTTCTGAGGGCATTTCGGTCGATCCATCTAAGATCAAAGCTATTCAACACTGGAAGAGGCTTGAGAATGTCACCGAGATTCGTAGCTTCCTTGGATTGGTGGGTTATTACCATCGATTCATCAAATTCTTTTCCCGCATCGTGCTTCCTCTGACTAGCCTTACGAGAAAAGGCGTTCACTTTATCTGGTCTTATAAGTGTGAAGCTTCTTTCAGAAATTGAAGGAGCTTCTCACTAATGCTCCTGTTCTTGTGGTTCTCGAAGGGAATCAAGATCTTATTGTTTATACTGATGCCAGTCATTGTGGCCTCGGTGCTATTCTTATGCAGAGGGATCAGGTAGTTGCCTACGCTTCAAGGCAATTACGTCCGAACGAGGTTTGGTACACTACCCATGATTTGGAGCTGGCCGCCATTGTCTTTGCTTTGAAGATATGGCGTCATTATCTATTGGGGGAACACTTTATTCTCTATACCGACCATAAGTCACTCAACTATTTATTCACCCAGAAGGATCTCATGCGACAGCAACGTTGGCTAGAGTTTTTTGCTTCCTATGACTTTGATATTCAGTATACCCCGAGCAAGGGGAATCGAGTTGTTGATGCTTTGAGTCAAAAGCAATCAGCTGTTGTTTCCATGATGCTTGTATAATGGAAAGCCTTAGAGACTCTATCTATGTGTGATATTCGAGATCATGCTTCTACTTCAGACACTCATATTTTATTATATAGCATGGACGCTCGTTCTAGCTTATTAGATCGACTGTCGAGGCACAGTAGCAAGATTCCAGTATTTCCTCTCTTATTCAGAAGTGTAAGTCTGAATCCAACAATGATATTGAGATAAGGGATTTCAGCATCGATAGCTATGGATGTCTTCGTAAGAAGAACAGATTAGTCACGCCTTCTATTCCAGAGCTTAGGCGGGACATTCTAGCTAAGTGTCACCGTTCTAAGTATACTATCCATCCAGGCAGCAGCAAGATGTATGCTGACATGCGTCGTTTATACTACTCGGAAGGCATGAAATGAGGTGTGGCAAGTTATGTGAGTAATTGCATGACTTGTCAACTTATTAAGGCCGAGCATCAGCGATCAGTGGTCTTCTTCAGCCTTTGGAGGTCCCATTGTGGAAGTGGGACCAAATCTCTATGGATTTCATTAATGGCTTACCTCGTTCGAGGTCGGACCATAACACCATCTGGGTTATTGTGGACTGTCTTACCAAGTCTGCACATTTTATTCCTAATTAAGTCTACTAGGACAGCCTCTTTTCTATCGAAGCTCTATATAAGGAGATCGTGCGATTGCACGGTATTCCTAGTTCTATTGTGTGTGATCGTGATCCACTCTCAACGAGTCACTTCTGGTAGAGTCTTTAGCAAGCTTTGGGACAAAGCTTAATCTCAGCACTGCTTACCACCCACAGTCTGATGGACAGACTGAATGGGTGAATCGAATATTGAAAGATTTACTTCATGCTTGTATTCAAAATTTTAGTGGTAGCTGGGAAGATCATCTTCCTTTAGTTGAGTTCACTTATAATAATAGCTACCAATATTCTATCGGCATGGCTCCTTTTGAAGCCTTATATGAAAGGCCGTGCCGTTCCCCATCTTGTTGGCTTGAGTCCGGGGAAAAACGATATTAGGCCCCAAATCTATTCGAGAAGCATCCGAGAAGATCAATCTTATTAGAGAGAGGATGAAAGAGGCACAGAGTCGCCAGAAATCCTACGCGGACAACCGTAGGACGCCTCTTGAGTTTTTCGTTGGTGATCTAGTCTATATTCGAGCTTCTCCCTTGAAAGGAGTGGTACACTTTAGCCAGACTGGGAAATTGGCACCACGATATATTAGGCCATTTCCTATTACAGAGCGTATCGATCCTGTTGCTTACAGAGTAGCACTTCCCGATCAATTTTCTGGAGTTCATGACGTGTTTCACGTCTCTCAATTGAGGAAGTGTCTACTAGATTATGATTATGTACTTGATACTCGTGCATTAGAGAAGCTTGAAGTCTCTCCTGATTTATCATTCGTGCAGCATCCTGTGAGAGTTCTTGCTTTGGAGGTTAACCGCCTTCAAAACAAGAGTGTGCCGCTCATGAAAATTCAATGGTCAGATAATCCTAATGACTGCACTTGGGAAACCAGAGAATTCATCGAGCAATCTTATCCTGGATTTCTATCTTCTCACACCGAAGGTGAGAATTTTCAACTTCAAGCTATCAGTTTTTCCTTTGTTTGATGAAATAAATTATGTTGAATATAGCTCTTCTCTAGAAATTGCGAGGACGTAATTTTTATAAGAAGGAGTCTGTAACAACCCTGGTATTGGTGATTACCTGTAATATTAAATTAAAATGTAATATTAAATTATAACGGTAGTTATAATTTAATATTGGAAATAAAATAAATTGGAGCTAGAGAATTTGTTAAAAATTGTTTATTTTAAATGAACAATGAGTTTTTGGAAATAAATTGGATTTAATATTGTTTGGTTGAGAATTTAGTTGAATAAATTGTGAATTTTGGAATTATGTTAATTTTATGTTAATAAATTGATTAAGTGATTTAATTCAACATTGATTTGTTGAAATGAATATAAATTGTTGAAAATAAGTTAGTTGAGTGAAATATGATTATTTTATGAATTTAATTTGAGTAAATGCAATACTTTTATAAATTATTGCCAATATTTAGCTTTTATTGACATTAAAGGAGATAGTAGTAGTATTTATGTATTTTATAAATATAAAAGATGAAATATTGTTTAAAAATAATATTTTGATGTAAAAGTGGAGTTAATATGGTTTGTGATGTTTATTTTGATAAGAAAATAACTTTTGTATAAATTCTTATGTTAAAAATGGTGTTTTGTGTAATAAAAAGTGTAAATTGTGAAATTTAAGTAAAAACATGGTTTTAATGATAGAAACTAATTTTTATACTTAAAATAATTTTTATTTTGTTGTGAAAACAATTTTGTTTACATAAACTTTTGTTGTATAAAATTTTGTTTGGTATAAATAAGAGAGTGTGTGGATATATGTAAAAAAAATGAATGAAAATATGCTTTACTTAGTGAATTTTTCTCTAAGTATGATAATTGGGCTAAATGGGTAGAGTTTGAGATCCTAAACCCAAATCTAGAAGCCTCGTGAGAAAGAAAAGAAAAATCTGTACGTTAGTTTTCTTTTCATTTGCTTCTTCTCAAGAAACGGACAGTAAATGAAATAATGGCCACTCTCTTTCAAAATTGAAAATTCTACTTCCAAATTAGTTGAAATCAAGAAGAAAACTTGTAAATTAAATAAGAGAACATGTAATCAAAGCCAATACTTCAATTATTTTATCAAAATCTTGATTTGCATAGAGAATTGTCTGTAACTAGTCTTCTTCTTTCTTGCATGTTCCATTTTTAGCTTCTACAGGTTTTTGAAGTCTCCATTATTGCAAAAAGCTATTAACTTGCACTCTAAATCGCTCAAACGTTTTGCCAAGGTGAGTAAAAAGCTCACAAATTCTAGCTTAGAACTTGTTGCTTGCTGAAATTGCTGAATCTACTACTTGCTGTAAACAAAAAGCTCTGTTGAAAGTTCAGTGTATATTTGTTTCAGACCTCTTCTTCTTGAGCTTGTATCCAATTGTTCTTGTTATGAAATCAATCTGGATTTCCTCCAGATTGGTGTTTGTGTGTTATAGTATGTGCTTTCAAAAATTTAGAATCAAATTCATCTTGTAGAATGCTGAAATAGTGCTCAGAAAATCTCTCGAAACAAGCAGAAAACGACCTATAGCATTCATGTATCATAGGTCGACCTTGAACCCTCCTGGGTCGACCTATAGATCGACCCATACACTACCTAGGTCAACCCTAGGGTCGACCTAAGCAATGTACAGGTCGACCTGTGCAGTGGAAAATTTCCCCTGCCAGTCCCCTTTGTTCTGCAGTTTTTGCCTGTTATTTCATCGATTTCTGCTTATTGTTTTTATGTTGTTTTGAGATGCTTTTGAGGGGCTTTAACCTATCTATAGGTAAGCCAAAATTCGGGTCAATCCGAATCTCGGATTGATACTTTTTTAAGACATTTCCATACGTTGAATTTTGGTGATTTTCGACGATTTCTTTTGTTTCGAACACGAGTTTTTCTAAAATGACTTTGGAAATAATTTTATAATTTAAATGGCTTTTGAAATAAATATTTTTCAATACTTATAAATTATTTTTAAATTATTTTAAAGCTATTAACATATATTTATTTCTTATAATAAAGAGAATTTTCAAAGAACTATTTTTCAAATGATTTCGAAAATTGTTTTAAAATCCTGTTTTCTCAAGTAAATTATTTTATATATAAAATACACTATTTTGCACTCTTCGAACATATGAGGAAGAGAATCAAATGATTTAGTAAAACATGTGGTATGGGACACATGTGTTACTTTTTTGGTTCATTTTGGACTTGTTCGTTTGAAATTATGAATTTCTGAGTTGTTAATAGTGATTGCCTTTCTTTGGCAAGTTTGAGATTTGTAAATTCCTATTTTTAGAAATTATTTGAGATGGCCAATCTTTGGCGAACTTTGTGGTTTGAGATCTCCTATTTATAGGAGTTATGATATATGAGAACCATATTTTATTTTGTGTACTTGCCGATGAGATGAGGCGAGTTATGAGTTTTCTGAGATTTAAGATTTTAAATGATGTTGTTTTCTAATGTGGCATTGACTAGCGGTTAGGAGATCGTTAAGTGAGAACGTGTGGTATGGGACGCACTGTTACCACTTTTCGGGTTCCTCTCTGGGAGTTTGTGACACATTCACGAGTTATGCCAGTACTATAGACCTTCGGGTTATCATGAGTTTATGTGACTTCGGTCATCACGAGTTATGTGACTTCGGTCACTACGAGTTTGACCATTGTGTTCAT
Source organism: Allium fistulosum (assembly GCA_030737815.1). Taxonomy (NCBI): domain Eukaryota; kingdom Viridiplantae; phylum Streptophyta; class Magnoliopsida; order Asparagales; family Amaryllidaceae; genus Allium; species Allium fistulosum. The sequence goes on along the minus strand of CM060904.1, from coordinate 279,814,490 downwards.
GAGATAGGTACCTAATATATATAGTACTGGACACGAGTTTGGCACATGCAGCATTGCTTCAGCATGCAATCAGGGATTTGGATCCAATCCGGGCTATTTTCTGAGTTTTGAGTTTACTTATGACTTAACCATTTTTGAGATGATTGTTTTATTTATATTGTACCCGATGTATGTATATATATCTGACTGTGTTTGTTGTTCTATGATCTGTGATTATTATTGCTATTATGTTTTATTCTGAATCGATCCTGTATCCACCATAGTATTGTATTAAATAAGGATTAAGTATGTCGAACCACTTAAGATGAAATGAAAAATGGAAAAAATTGAGCACCTTATCGACATACTTAGTGCTTATATAATACAAGACTATGATGGTCGCTCCTAAACAGCCTTATTCTCTGCATTAGCAGACAGTATTACCTAGTAATACTCTTTTTTAGTGTGGGTCTCGGGGTGGGGCGTCACATTGTCTACGCTAGGGATAAATATAATTATACGCTAGCGTAGAAATTCAATAAAAATTACTTGACCATACTTATCATTTGAGATTTCCAGCTAAGTCATGGACTTCAAACATTCCTTGTGTCTCTCCTCAACTACAATAGTTGCTTTTGCTTCTCCATCACTTACGACAACTTCTAATTTTGCCATCGGTAACTACTCCTACTACTGTCGAATCTTCTCATTGTCACCATACTCATCAGTCTCAGGCTTATGTGGCTCCATTAGTATTCATCGAGGAGCCACATAACGAGATTCCACTTGATGCTAACTTGGATTAGATTATGATCTTGGATAACCCCTTAGCTCTCATGCCTCTCATCTATCTAATATCGAACTCTAATGCATCTGCGATATGCATGACATTCCTCTTGATGAGGTCAGGCTCTTGTTGTCACATGAGAGAGCCTATAATCCACCTTTCGGTTACACTGCCTATAACTGGTACGCATGTCTTTCTGGGGCGTTGCTACCATTCAACCCCTTTATTTGCCACATTCTTGGGCAAATGAGGCTCGTTCCATCACAACCAGACCCAAGCCTTTATGCATTCCTTTTGATCCATTATATGACTTCATCTATCATTTAAGAAGGGAGATAGTGCTAGATGGTATAAGATACATACATAATTTCAAGCATTGCTAACATAATCCTTTATTACCATTCTTTGAAGCCTTCAATGACTACAAATGGTGATTGACATACCCAATAAGCGCAATTACTTTAAAGAAGAGTGCTTCCTTGTTAGATGTCCTACTGGCTTTGCCGAGAAGTGCTTTCCAGATGTAAGTTCCACACTTTTAATTCCATTTTTTTTACCTTGTTTGGATTCTTTTTGTCCAAATCACTCATCTTCTTCTATTTTGTTGCGGTTATACCTTCGAGGGTTGATAACGATAATCCAAGGTGTATGGTTGCTACACTTCAAGCCATTCATGTGAAGGAACGTAATACAACCCACCTGCTCACCGACTAGTGCCACTTCCATTTCTATATCTTATACATTTATAGGAGGGACTTATTCAAACTGACTGCATATATTGCTCTATGGTTTTGGATCCAACTCTAGCTCCAGCCCACTAACGGGTAACTGATGATAAAGAAGATGAGTTCGTCGGCATAGAATCTGGAGAAAAGGAAGAATTAAATGACAATATGATGACGAAGATGAGGGACAATAAGATAGAGGAGAAGAAGAAGATGAAGAGGAGAAAGGAGAAGAAAAAGGAGGAGGAGAAGAAGACGAAGAAGATTTCGAGGCTAATTCCACCGAGGAGAGCACCGAGAGGGAAGGCACCTCAATTTCTACTCCCTGATTCAAGCATCTAAGGAAGGGGTTTCCCAAAGCCACTCCCAGTCCAACACTTAACCAAACCGAGGAAGTAACCCCCACCAATCAAGATGACGATATAGTTGGTCTACCCTTAAATCCCAAACCTAAAGACCTTCATAACCTCGATTTCGATGACCTAAGATCGATGAACTGTTGCGTGCAATAGGCGACACTACTCTCCTTCCTTTCGAGGGCGTAACCGCCTCCTCATCCTTACCAATTAACCATGGTCCCTAGGCTAGATTGGACTGCACTACACAAACGCCACTAGGGATCATGCTTGTCTTTACAACACTTATTCTCTTATTGCCTCGTTCTATGGCAACTCTAGTTACTTTTATATTTTACGTACCATAGGAAAATTCGTATTACCCTTGGCCAGAAATTCCTTTAACCTTAGCCTAAAATTCCTTCTTATCCTGACAAACAACTAGTTAGGAGTCACCAAATTAATGTAGCGACCATACTCTTAACTCTTTCACTAATTTAGGTCCTGTAATTAATGCCTCGTATTTTAGTTCATTATTCATAGCGTGAAACTCAAACTTCAGTGCATAACATATTCGTCCTTTCAAAGCGATTAAGACTACTCCCATTGCGGAATCATGCTCATTGGATGCTCGGCCCACATACAACTTCCATTAAGAATGTTCAACCATCTTCTCTTCTATTTCAACATCTCGGATAGTAAATTCGGTAATGAAATATGTCAAAGTGTGTCCTTGAATCATCTTTCTAGGGTGATTAGTGATTTCTTACCCACTCATCTCAATATTCCATTTCAAAATTTGTCCCAAAATCTTGGGGAGACGTACTACTTGCCCAAGGGTTTGATCCGCCAACACTCTCTTTGGATGATCATGAAAATATGGTCGTAGTTTCCTCGATGCTATTAGTAAACAGTAACCAATTTATCCAACTTTGGATAACATTTTCGTATGCCTATGAACCGCTTATTGATATAATACACCAACCTTTGGATCTTATCCTCCTTATGCACCAATACTACACAGAATGCATTTGTAGTACCGCCAAATAAATGTACAAGTCCTTCGCTTTCTAAGGCTTCAATAAAACCGGCGGTTTCCAAATAAGTTCCAATAGTTGTTGAAAGCAAATTGTAACATCCTTCATTTCGAGATCCTAAAATGAACGCGGATGATGCTACAATCATCACTGGAATCAATTTCAAGCAACAAAATGGGATCGGTTTTTTCTACAATATTAAGTAAATAGAGAAGCTAGATAATTTCCATTACATAAAATTGTCTTTACATTTTTCCTTTCTAATTCATGCCCATGCAAGGGTAAATAAAACCAAGCATAGATGATAGTGTTGTGCTTGGCATATAAATATGTCAATACAAACACTTAACTAGTTATATCACTTGGTTTTATAACATCAAAAATCAAAATAGCTTTTATTATCTATTAAGCCTCCAGCTTCATCTTCATAGCCTTTATTCACCTTCAAGAAAACCTTCTTAAATCATACACTTAACCTACTCGAATAAGTATCCATAAGGCTATGAGGAAAATATTAAAAACATGGATCAAAAATAAATCCTAGTATGAGTAAGACATATACATAATATAGTATATAGTGCAATCTCACAGCCTAGTTGAACAGGTTTTCCCCTCATTAATTAAACATCATTAGATTAATCATGCCAAATATATAGAATATCATAGTATGAATCATACTCTCAGAATAACATTCCAACCATAAGTATGTCCTACACTTAATATCATACCATGACTGGGATTTATAGTCATTTCTACTTAGTTGCCACTCAAGCCTTCCACGTTGTTCCTAACTAACGTCATATGTAGACATTTATGTTACATAAAGGTCTTACACCATCATTCTCATATAATGTCATGTTCAGACAACTAGTTTCCAATAAGGCTCTACCTTATCGTTCCCGAATATTGTTGTGTCCAGACCATTTGGTTGTCGTATAGGCCTTACACCAACGTTCTTGAATAATGTTGTGTTCAGACATCTAGTTGCCACTCAGGCTTTACACATCATTCTCAAATAATATCGTGTTTATACATCTGGTTTCCACTTAGGCCTTATGTCATCACTTCTCCAAATAATGTTATGTTTTAACGTTATAGATTTCCACATCGGCCTTACACCTTCTTCCTCTCTTTAAGTAATATTTCTATCATTTTTGGTTTCTACATTAGCCTCATACCAAATTAACTTTAAATGTTAGGTTTTAACATTTCATAATAAATTTTATTGCTTTACATTTATAGTAAAATTTAACTATACAACGTGGATTAACTTCCACCAAGCTTGTTATTGTAGGTCTAATTAAATAGCTGTCTCATGTTTAACGTCTTTTTATCCATATCTAATTACTTTGCTATCACATGTTTAATCCCAATAGTTATCACATATCTGATTCCATAGCTATCGCATGTTTAACTTAATAGCCATTGCATATCTAATTCCATAACTACCGGATGTTTAATTTAGTAGCTGTCACATATCAAAATCTAAAGATATCGCATATCTAGCTCGATAGTTATTGCATATCTAACATTCATGCTATCGCACTTCTAAACCTATCGCAAGTCTAATGTTATCGCACTTCTACAGCTATCGCAAGTCTAAGGTATCACATATCTAAGTTATCACATGTTCAACTATTGCATGTCTAAGCTATCGCATGTCTAGCTATCGCATGTCAAACTTCAAAGCTATCGTTGGATTATATACGATTAAATATGAAGTTATCACATATTTAAATTAAGTTCTATAAAAATTCTAGCTTATTAGCCATCACATTACTAACATACACTATAGCATGGTTAAAATGACAAATCTATAGTTAAGTGAAAAACTGATATTTTTGTTGTAGCAATTACTTTTTGACTAATCATTTACACATGTCATTTCGCCTATTTGTTACATTTATTTTGCGACATAAATCTCTGAGGATAGCCGTAATTTTATCCTTTAGTTGTGCCTTAATTAATTATTTCTCTAACTATTTCTTTAATTAAGGGTATTTTCTGTTTTATCATTTAATTCATAGTAATTCGAAAATTCATGGGAAAACTTTAAAAAATTTACAAAAATTCAAAAATGCTTTTTTGTACCTTTAGTAAATACTTCAAGTCAAAATATTATATTTTAATACATAGTCAAAAGTGGAAATTAGCCACAAGGGCCTCTTTAGCAAGTGAAATTAGTTTCTAGGACACACAACTGAAATAATTACTTTCAAGGACAAAATGTAAAATAATTAGTTTCTAGGGCCAAAAAATCTATGAAATTATGTCCTTGAAAGTAATTGGACTGCTGACTTTGTCCTTGAAAGTAATTATTTTGATGATTTTGGCCTCGAAAGTAATTTCTTTGAATGTGTGTCCTATTAACTAATTGGACTGCAAAGTTTGTCCTAGTCAAAACTACCCATTATCAACTTAAAAAAATCGTATTAAATTATTTCCGCATCCAAAAGTTATGAAAATAAAAACCCATCTCTATTTTAATGTGATAAACATCATATCAAAATTTCAAGGCATTAGAAGAAGGTAAATTTACGTTTTACTCTTAAATATATCAAAAATAATGATATTTAACATGTAACACCCCTAATTTTTAATAACATTATTCAGGAGATTTAATTAGATAAATTAAATATAATAATGTAAATATTAGAGAGATAAGGGGATTGAGATTTGAAAAAATACTTAGAGGCTAAGCTTAATTAATAAATTAAAGAATGGGCTTATTTTTAGTTTTGTATGTGAATTAGGAGATTAATTAACACAAGGGCATATGAGGAATTGCACACCATAATTCCTTAATACCTTAAACCCACGTTTCATTTTCCAATTCACGTTCATTTTACAAAACACAAACAAACGTAAACAAAGAGGAGCAATGCCGGTCATTAGGAGAAAAGAGGACAAAATCAATCTAAAGCTAAGGATTCAAGCTATGGGAAATTAATCATGAATCAAATCTCAAAGTCCTTATCCTAATCAAGTTGAATAATAATCAAAACCATCTCTATTTTGCTTTTATGATTATTTGATTTTTGGGTTTAAGATTAATTCCATTATGATTATTTTTGATGATGATATGCTTGGATTTTATAATATATTTGATACAAACAAGATTGTTTGATAATTGTTCATACACGGTTTTAAGGGTAAAATCGTTTAAATTGGTTTCAAACGCCATGAGGAAATTATATGTTATGTAAAATACGATTTTGGAGATAGGTTATATTTTTATAAATTTCCAAGCTATGGAAAACTTATTATGAATTTTCAAAGGAAAATATAAATAATTTGGTTTAGAAATTAATTTCGGTTATTGTATGAAGAATTTGGGTCTGAAACTTTTATATGTCAGATAACATATTGAAAGTGAATTTCTGTAATTTTTGGGCGTTTTTCCTAATTAATTTACTATGGAAATTAAATTATTTTAGAAGAAGGATTTAATTGTTTTGCTCAATGAAAGGGCTTAATTATGAAAATTAATCTTTGTCTGAAATTATGCGGCAGTTATTTTGGTAAAGAATTTGAAAAGTTTATGGTAACTAATTAAATGTTTACAAATAGGCAAGTTAGTTATAAAGTAATTACTTTAAATGGCATTAAATCGGTCTTTACCCAGAAAAGTGGGTTCCGCCTCTTTTAGAAGCACCTTTCGACCCTATGCTTCCGCCTTCAACCAAGTCGAAACCTACCAGGTCGAAACCAACTAAGCTGAAACCTATACATAAGGTATCACAATGTTGGTATGTAGTGGATTGGAGAAGGGCGGAAGGCATAGTGTCGAAACATAGCTTTCGATGGGGTCGAAACCTTTGTTTTATATTCCAAAGAGATGTGCTTTCTTGTTTTACCAAATACTTTCGAAGGGGTCGAAACATATGCTTTCGAAGGCGTCTTTTTAAATTGCTTTTGAAAGGGGTTGTCGTCTCTTGTTTAAATTGTAGCTTCCGAATGATTTACTTAGTTTAAAATCAGTGCTTTCGAAAAGGGTAGTTTCGACCAAGTCGAAACCCTTCTGCCATCCCATTGCCTTTTGAATGGATTGAAGTTATCAACCAATTCAAAAGGTAGCTTTGTTTTATACTTGCACTAAGCCACTTCCTAGAACTTATGAAAGGATTCAAGGGTTTCGAAGGCAATGGTTTCGAAGATATCCTTCAATAGTTTCACTTAAATGTTTTGAGCTTTCAAAAGCATGATTCTGAAGCCATCAATTTTTCCCCAAACAATTTTATATGAAGATTAAAGGTTTCGAAAGATGTACTTTCTTATATATTCATTTTGACCCAAAAGATACTTTTAAAGATAAACCCAATGGTTACGAAAGGGGTACTTTCAAATGGTTTCGAAGATATACTTCTATAATTGAATGGTAATACTTTAATACATTCGAAAGGTTTTGAACGAAAGGTTTTAAAGTGTTTCAAAAGGTAGGTGCCTAGTGTTTTGAAAAGAAGATTTGAATGCTTTCGAAAGGAAGTTTTCCAATGGTTTCGAAAGTAAAGATTAAAGGTTTCAAAAGCCTTAGTTTTCAAAACAAAGAACCCAATCTCAGTTTTTAAAAGTAAAACCCATGGCATTATAAAAGAGCTTTTAAATGCTTATAAATTAGAGTTTTTAAAGAAGCTTTCCTTGATAAAATAATAGGTTAAAGAGATTAACCATGTTTTATATGAAAATGATTTCAAGGATATTAAACCACAGATGTTGATGATATTATGTTAGTATGTTTGCTTCTTCTAGTTTACATATTCACTTTAGTATGGACCCATAACTGTAATTTGGGGGAAAATGGCAGAATAACCAGCTAGGTTGACCCAGTAGTAAGCATAAATTGAGTAAACTCCTAAATGAGTAGAATTGCATCCAGAAGGTCAGATAGACCAGGATATAGGATGCCTAAATACTAATTAAAAAGTTGTCAGATAGACATGTTCATAGTAAACCCATGAAAACTATACTTTGAATAAGTTATTGGCAGGGGCCAATAGGTTCATAGTAAACCCATGAAAACTATGATTAGAAAGAGTTATTGGCAGGGGCCAATAGGTTTGTAATGAACCTATGAAAACTATATCCGGATTAAGTTATTGACAGAAGTGAATAGGTTCATTATCAACTCATGAAAAGTATTATAAGAGGGAAGTTATTGGAGATACCAATAGGTTTAGGGAGAACCCATAAAACAATGAAATTATTGGTAGGGTCCAATAGGTTCTTAGTGATCCCATAAAAACTATGAAATCGGACAGGGAGTCCATAAACATTAAACATGTTATTAGTAAGCCCATGAAACTAATAGGTTAATAGTGACCCTAGAAACTATAGCTGTGATAGATAGTCAAAATGAATAGGGATGAGTAATCCTAAATTGTTTTACTTGTTTGCAAATCATCATAATATCTTGAGTTGTTATGTGTTAACCATTGTGGATGCGAAAGCACGGTATATGGATTTTATAAAGTTTTGGATAAGATACTAGTAATGGAAAACCCATTCCACTAAGTGACGTGGTCTCACTAGATATCTAAATCATTTGAGATGGTATACTATTATTCATACCAGGCTTCATGTCTGACTCGAAGTTTACGTTTTCCCTTTAAACTCTTGGGTGCTCAATTAATTTTGAGTAGTTGAGAGTTGAGGTTTTCAAGTACCTCTTTAGACGAATAAGCTTCTAGAGACGTGCAGGAGGCATGATAGCTATTTAGAGTTCTTTTATATTTTGATTCCCATGTATTTTTGTTGTAAGGGCAAAGTTGTTAAATTTCCTATATTATACTCTGATCATCCAAGGGGGCATCTTCATATGTCGCTCTTGGTGTATGTTGTAATAATTATATTTTCTTTGAACGTGGTTCTTGTATGGGCATTATGTAATGAAATGGAATGTGAAAGTTGTTTTATGATTTTAAAATTTTTCCATATCCATGTATTTCTGTTATATCAATGTATCTAACATTACCGTATTTGGTCACCGAGAATTAATAACTATGGATGACTGCAGTATCCGTAGCTGTTAGTTTTGGGCCTCCAAGTGGGGGATGTTACAAGTTGGTATAGGAGTTAGGTTTATGAAACTTAAAAGAAATTTAAACCTAAAAGATTTTTAGAACATAATTCAATGAATCATAAAATAAGATCGTAGTTTGGGATAATGCTATAGTAACGTACTTGTATTTGAGATATGTGTATATATATATATAAGTATGTATTTTCCTCTCTCTTAGACCTTTCTTTTGTGTCTTACTAAGGCTCATATGCAGATCTACGAGAAAGAAGATATGGAGACAGGAAACAGAAGAGGTAATCTCCATGGAGGAAGCACCCCAGATGGAAATGCTCGACCCACCAGGAGGAACCCGGGTTGATAGGCTAATGCTGACCAAAATGCTAATGCCAATGCGTGTGCTGGAAATCCACTACTAGATATGGGGATATCAGTTCTTCATCAATATGATGTAAGCAGGAGCTGCTGCTAGAGTTGCTAGGAATGTAAGAGGAGCTAATTTTGTGGCTCCGGTAGGGAATAATTATGCTAAGTTGAGCAGAGATTACACCAGTCTTGGTGGGAAGCCATTTATGGGAATGGAGGATGCTATAGAGGTTGAGAATTGGTTATTGCATTGTGATAGAATTTTTTCTGATTTGGGTTTGGATGATGAGCAGAAGAGAAGGATGACCTCTAGGCATTTGCAAGTGGCATCGCTTTTTTGGTGGAATAGTATTACTGTTGGAGTTTCGGAGGAGTAGTTGACTTGGGCAGATTTTAGAAGGAGATTTGAGCAAAGGTTTTGGTCTGAAGTTGCCTAGTCGGCATTGCGTAGAAAGTTTACGGATTTGGTGCAGGGAGAGATGTTGGTAATTGAGTATGCTACTAAGTTTGATGAGTTGTTCCGATATAGGTATGCTACTATAGATACCGTCATCAGGAGGAATGAGAGGTTCATTCGAGGATTGGGGCCCGAGATTGCTAGGGCAACCCTTCCACATCTTCATGATCCTTGTAATGTAGTTGTGGAGGTGGCAATCCGACATGAGGAGATGCTTGCTATTTGTGCGAGAGAAAAGCCGGTTAAAACCCAAGGTTCTCAGGGAAATAAGAGAAAGTTCTTTAAGAAGAAGGGAGCCTAAAAGGGAGAGGCAGCCAAGAAGGCAAAGGCTGATTTAGTTTGTTTTAAGTGTGACAAGAAAGGTTAATGTGCTCATAAGTGTCGGTCAGGCAAGGGGAAGAAGGCTGCAGAAAAGAAGGGTGTGAAATGCTTAAACTGTGACCAAGTTGGGCATTATAAGAATCAGTGTCCGGAGCCAGTCAGGGTGGACAAGGGAAAGGTCTTTGCTATTAGACCATCATCTGCTAGGCCAACTGTAGCTGAAAAAGGGAAGATTGTGATGGAAGGTACGCTATTGATTCAGAGTATACTAGTTAGGGTACTATTTGATACCGGTGCATCACATTCATTTATATCTCAGTGTTTGGTAGATAGGTTATGCTTAGAACCCACGTACCTTTTTACTTCCTTAAGGGTTGCAAATCCAATAGGAGAGTATGCAACTCTAGGGATAAGATGTGACTAGTTAGAACTTGACTTGTTAGGTCATAAGTTTGCATGCAGTCTGTATGTTTTCGATTTCATAGATTTCGGATCATTTTGGGTATGGATTGGTTGTGTAAGTTGAGGCTGGGATATTTTTCCAGGATAAGGAGACATCAATAAGACATCCTGATAGTCATAACTGAATCATATTCTCGATGGAGAATTCTGACCGGAGTGTTTGTGCTTTGTTAAATGCTATGGAAGTAGGAGAAGTGTTAAGTCAGGTTCGAGTAGCAAGAGAGTTTGCAGATTTCTTTGAGCCGATTACGGGACTACTACCGAAACAAGCTATTGAGTTTCAAATAGATCTTGTGCCAGGAGCTAAACTTGTTAGTAGACTACCAAGCAGTATGACATCGAACGAGATGAAGGAATTGAAGGTGCAGCTAGTGGATCTAGAAGTAAGGAATTTTATTCGACCAAGCAGTTCGCCTTGGAGACCGACCGCGATGTTCGTGAAGAAACCAGATGGGTCGTTGAGATGTGTATCGACTATCGTAAGTTGAACGAGAGGGCGATCAAGAATAAGTATCCTTTGCTGAGAATTGATGATCTATTTGATCGGTTGTATGGAGCCAGAGTGTTTTCCTAGTTGGATTTGGCGACAAGTTTCCCTCAGTTAAGAGTGGAAAAGGACAGTATACCTTTGACAGCATTTCGGACCAGGTATTGTTTGTACGAGTGGTTAGTAATGCCATTTGGATTAACAAATGCACATGCTTTCTTCGTGGATCTGATGGACTGAGTTTTCTGAGAGTATTTGGATAGGTTCGTGTTGGTGTTTATAAATGACATTTTGGTATACTCTAAGGTTGAAAGAGAGCATGAGGATCGTCTTAGAGTAGTGCATGAGACGCTGAGGCAGCATCAGTTGAAGGCAAAGTTTTTCAAGTGTCATTTTTTGGAAGAAAGAGGTTAAGTTTCTTGGTCATGTGGTTTTAGAGAAGGGCTTGTCAGTCGATCCAGATAAGATCGAAGATGTTAATAATTAGAAGAGAACAGAGACGGTGACTGAGATGAGAAGTTTTCTTGGACTTGCTGGCTATTACCGAAGATTCATCAAGGATTTCTCATGGATAGCAGCGCCTTTGGCTAAGTTTACCAGAAAGGATGTGAAGTTGGTCTAGTCCGACAAATGTGAGGAAGAATTCCTTAAGTCATTTGTTGGCCAACGCACCTGTGTTAGTAGTTCCAAACGGAAACCAAGGGTTGGTGGTGTACACTGATGCGTGCAGAACTGGATTAGGAGCTGTGTTGATGCAGAAGGGTAAAGTTATTGCCTATGCCTCACGACAGCTTAGACCGCATGAAGTAAGATATCATACTCATGATTTGGAGTTGGCTGTGGTGATCTTCGCATTGAAGATTTGGAGACATTATCTCTTAGGGGAGAGATTTGAGTTATACATATATCATAAGTAATTAAGGTATATATTCTCTCAAAAGGAGATGAATATGAGACAACAAATATGGTTGGAGTTTTTAGCTGCTTATTATTTTGGTATAGAATATACACATGGGAAAGGAAATAAAGTAGCGGATCTCTTAGTATAAGACATTAGAATGTGGTGTTAGGTATGTTAGCAAAATGGAAAGATTTAGAAGCTTTGACTACTTGTAGTGTGCAGTTAAGATCGACTGCTAGTTTTAGTCAGAGCACAGCCATGTTGTCCTGTTTTAAAGTTCGACCGGTGTTGATCGAAAGGATTGCTTCAAAGCAGAGGGAGGATCCAGTATTAGCCGAGAGGATTAGAAGGCTTGAGGTTGGAATTAAGATCGATGATCTAAAGGATTTTAGTCTTGACCAGAGAGGATGGTTGAGAAAGAAGGGACGGTTGTGTGTTCCAAATATTGAGGACTTATGGAAAGAAGTTTTTAAAGAATGTCATCGGTCTAAGTTTATGATTCATCCTGAAGGGACCAAGATGTATCAAGATATGAAGAGGAGCTTCTATTGGGAAGGTACGAAGAGGGATGTTGGCTTGTGGGTTAGGCAGTGTGCGAACTGTCAACAAGTGAAGGCCAAACATCAAAAGCCAAGTGGGGTTGCTTCAACCTTTGGAGATTCCAGTTTGGAAATGGGATTTGATATCCATGGACTTTATAGACGGGTTTCCATGGTCAAATAGAGGAAATGAAAGTATATGGGTCATAGTGGATATGTTGACCAAGAGTGCCCATTTCATTCAAGTTAAGTCCACCAGGACGGCACATGTTTTAGCTAAGTTGTTCATGAAGAACATAGTTAGACTACATGGAATTTCTGATAGTATAGTCAGTGACAGAGATGCTTTGTTTACTAGTGAATTCGGGAGTCTACAGGAAGTATTGAGTACCAAGCTTAATATGAGTACTGCATAGCACCTTCGGACGAATAGATAGACAGAGAGAGTCAATAAGGTACTCGAAGATTTACTGATAGCTTGTGTATTGGACTTTTGTGGATCTTGGGAAGATGACCTACACTTAGTGGAGTTTTCCTATAATAAAAGTTATCAGACTAGTATAGGAATGGCGCCTTTTGAAGCTTTGTATAGAAGGCCATGCAAATCACCAGCATGTTGGTTGGAGACTAGAGACAGATTAGTTTTAGGTCCAGATCTAGTTAGAGAGGCAACAGAGAAGATTGAGTTAATCCAAGAAAGGATGAAGGAAGCTTAGTCCAGACAGAAGAGTTACACAGATAAGAGGCATAAAGACCTAGAATTCTTGGTTGGAGATAAGATTTTCATTAAGGTATCACTGATGAAGGGTGTGGTACGATTTGGAAAGTCAGGGAAACTGGCATAGAGAAATGCTGGTCCGTTCCAGATTATAGAGAGGATTGGAAAGCTCACATACAAAGTAGAGTTGCCGAGCAGTATGGTAGATGTCCATAATGTGTTTCATGTGTCTTATCTTTGCAAGTATGTGCATGATCCAAAGACTACTATACCTCCGACATGGTTGGAAGATCTGATAGTAGAGCCTAACTTGACTTTTGTTAGACAACCAGTTCGGGTTGTAGCCAGAGATGAGAAAAGATTGAGGAACAAGACAGTCAGGTTGGTGAAAGTTCAGTGGAGCGACAACGAGAAGGACTATACTTGGGAGACAGAAGATAGGATTAGAGATCCTTATCCTGATCTACTTTAAGGGTATGTCTATATTAGATTTATATAGATAGTTGCTAGTTGAGTAGGCTAATATGATCGTTAGTCACTGTTATAGATGATTGCTATTTTTAGCATGTAGTCCTTACTGAATTTTGAGGACGAAATTCTTTAAGGAGTGGTGCCTGTAACACCCCTAATTTTTAATAACATTATTCAGGAAATTTAATTAGATAAATTAAATAGAATAATGTAAATATTAGAGAAATAAGGGGATTGAGATTTAAATAAATACTTAGAGGTCGAGCTTAATTAATAAATTAAAGAATGGGCTTATAATTGGTTTCGTATGTTAATTAGGAGATTAATTAACACAAGGGCATATGAGGAATTGCACACCATAACTCCTTAATACCTTAAACCCATGTTTCATTTTCCAATTCACGTTCATTTTACAAAACACAAACAAATGTAAACAAAGAGGAGCAAAGCCAGCCATTAGAAGAAAAGAGGAAAAAATCAATCTAAAGCTAAGGATTCAAGCTAGGGGAAATTAATTAAGAATCAAATCTCGAAGTCCTTATCCTAATCAAGGTGAATAATAATCAAAACAATCTCTATTTTGCTTTTATGATTATTTGGTTTTCGGGTTTAAGATTAAATCCATTATGATGATTTTTGATGATGATATGCTTGGATTTTATAACATACTTGATTCACACAAGATTGTTTGATAATTGTTCAAAATGTTGGTACGTAGTGGATTGGAGAAGGGCGGAAGGCATAATGTCGAAACATAGCTTTCGATGGGGTTGAAACCTTTATTTTATTTTCCAAAGAGATGCACTTGCCTGTTTTACTAAATGCTTTCGAAAGAGTCGAAACATACGCTTTCGAAGGGGTCTTTCTGAATTGCTTTCGAAAGGGTTTGCCGCCTCTTGTTTAAATTGTAGCTTCCAAATGAGTTACTTAGTTTTAAAATCAATGCTTTCGAAAAGGGTAGTTTTGACCAAGTCGAAACCCTTCTGTCGTCCCCATGCCTTTCGAATGGATTGAAGTTATCAACCAATTCGAAATGTAGCTTTGTTTTATACTTGTACTAAGCCACTTCCTAAAGCTTATGAAAGGATTTAAGGGTTTCGAAGGCAATGGCTTCGAAAGGGGTTTCGAAGCTATCCTTCAATTGTTTCACTTAATTGTTTTGAACTTTCGAAAGGATGGTTCCGAAGCCATCAATTTTTCCACAGGCAATTTTATACGAAGATTAAAGATTTCGAAAGGGTTACTTTCATATATATTCACTTTGACCTAAAAGACACTTTTAAAGATAAACCCAATGGTTTTGAAAGGGGTACTTTCAAATGATTTCGAAGCTATGCTTCTATAATTGTATGGTAATACTTTAATACATTCGAAAGGTTTCGAAAGAAATGATTTAAAGTGTTTAGAAAGGCAGGTGCCTAGTGTTTGAAAATAAGATTTAAATGTTTTTGAAAGGATGTTTTCCAATGTTTTGAAATTAAAGGTTAAAGGTTTCAAAAGCAATAGTTTTCAAAACAAAGAACCCAATCTCAATTTTTAAAAGTAAAACCCATGGCATTATAAAAGAGCTTTTAAATGCTTTTAAATTGGAGTTTTTGTAGAAGCTTTCCTTGATAAAATAATAGATTAAACGGATTAACCATGTTTTATATGAAAATGATTTCAAGGATATTAAACCACGGTTGTTTGTGATTATTATGTTAATATGTTTGATTCTTCTAGTTTACATATTCACTTTAATATGGACCCATAACTGTAATTTGGGGAAAAAGAGCAGAATAACCAGCTAGATTGACCTAGTAGTGAGTATAAATTGAGTTAACTCCTGAATGAGTAGAATTGCATCCAGGAGGTCAGGTAGACCAGGATATAGGATGTCTAAATACTAATTAAAAAAGTTTTCAGATAGACAGGTTCATAGTAAACCCATAAAAACTATGCCTAGAATAAGTTATTGGCAGAGGCTACTAGGTTCATAGTAAACAATTGAAAACTATGATTAGAAACAGTTATTCGCAGGGGCCAATAGGTTTGTAGTGAACACTTGAAAACTATATCCAGATTAAGTTATTGACAGAAGTAAATAGGTTCATACTCAACCCATGAAAACTATGATAAGAGGGAAGTTATTGAAGATACCAATAGGTTCGGGGAGGACCTATAAAACAATAAAGTTATTGGTAGGGGCCAATAGGTTCTTAGTGATCTCATGAAAACTATGAAATCAGACAGGGAGTCCATAAACATTAAACAGGTTATTATTAAGCCCATGAAAACTAATAGGTTAATAGTGACCTTAGAAACTATAACTGTGACAGATAGTCAAAATGAATGGGGATGGGTAATCCTGAATTGTTTTACTTGTATGCATATCATCATAATATCTTGAATTGTTATGTTTTAACCATTGTGGATGCGGGAGCACAATTTATGGTTTTTATAAACTTTTGGATAAGATACTAGTGAGGGGAAAGCCCGTTCCGCTAAACGGCATAGTCTCACTAGATATCTAAATGGTTTGAGATGGTAGGTCATTATTCATACCAGGCTTTATGTCTGACTCGAAGTTTATGTTTTCCCCTTAAACCCTCAGGTGCTCAATTGATTTTGAGTAGTTTGAGAGTTGAGGATTTCAGATACCTCTTTAGACGAATAAGCTTCCGGAGACGTGCAGGAGGCATGATAGCTATTTAGAGTTCTTTTTTATTTTGATTTCGCTATATTGTTATTGTAAGGGAAAAGTTGTTAAATTGCCTATATTATACTTTGATCATCCAAGGAGGCATCTTCATATGTCGCTCTTGACGTATGTTGTAATAATTATATTTTCTTTGAACGTGGTTCTCATATAGGGATTATGTAATGAATTTGAAATGATTAGAAATGGAATGTGAAAGTTGTTTTATGATTTTAAATTTTTTCCATATCCATGTGTTTCTATTATATCAATGTATCTAACATTACCGTATTTAGTCGCCGAGGATTAATAACTATGGATGACTGCCGCATCAGTAACCGTTAGTTTTAGACCTCCAAGTGGGGGATGTTACATAACACCTAAACACGCATGGATTCATTCTATTATCATCAATACATGATTATCATCTTTCAAAATACCAAAAACATGTATAATCCAAACCTAAACGGGTTGGGTAAGAAAATAGAGTAAGTGTTACTCACCTAGATTACTAGCTTTATAAAAATATCTTCTTTTCTTTAAATTGAAAGCTTGAATCCTTGATTTTCTTCTTCTTCCTCTCTCTCCCTATGGTGATGGCCGGCCTTGCTTCGTGTTTTTTTTTTTATGAAATGAATGTGAATGAGAGAATGATATGATTAAGGGTGCAAGAGTTAATAAGTTGGGCTTGAATTAAAATCTCACATTGCCTAATCTTATCAATTCCTTTTGCCTAATTTAAAATCCGCTTTATTATAACATTCTATTTTATTCTTTTAATCCATGACTGGATTTAATTAATATAGTTACATTAGTTAACTCAATTAATCTTTTTAATTATTTCACACTGACTAATCAAATTTCTTTTGAATAACTTCTTTAAAATTATCTTTATTATCACATAATAAATTCTTATTACTAATTTAATCTGACATTATGGAAATCTTAAATATGGGGTGTTACAGTCTCCCTCCTTACAGGAATTTTATCCTCTAAATTCATATAAGGTAGGATATTGACCATCGTTGTTAATACAAATGTACACACAAGTACAACTATTACATCAGCCTATAATCCCTACTAATGGAAGTCATCAACCAATAATCGTAATGTATTAGTGCCACTACTAATACATAATCATATTATACGTAAAATATACTAGTGTCACGACTAATTCATACAACAGACAAACAAATCATACTTCTTAAACATACATGTCTAAAAGAACTCAGGATAAATACTCCTAATCTTATCCACTATCTCCCAGGTACACTCATCTTTATCGTTACTCCAATGGACACAAACAAGTCTAGTAACCTTTTTTTCCAACTCTTTCGCATCACGACATACTATTCCTTTTGGCCGTCTAACATATGTCAAATATGGTTCTACATATAAATCTTGGATTTCCCTTGGTTCCACTTCCATACCAGGGTCATGCACACATTTCCTTAAATGCGATATATGATAAACATTATGCACACTCACCAAACTACTTGGCAACTCAAATCGATATGCGAGTTTACCAATCCTCTTAATCACTGGAAATGGACACACATACCTAGGAGTCAATTTCCCTACCTTCCCAAAGCAGATAACACCTTGCATTGGTGAAACTTTTACAAACACATGGTCGCCTGCTACGAACTCTAATTCCTTTTATCTCTTATTGGGGGTAACTCTTTTGCCTCGACTACATAGCCCTCATTCTAGAACAAACAATTCTACCTTCTTAGTAGCATTTTTTACCGAGTCGAGTCCTAATATGAGTCTATCTCTCGTGTCCAACCAACAAACAGATGATTTACACGGTCCGCCATAAAGTGCCTCAAATGGGGTCATCCTAGTACTCAACTGGTAACTATTATAATAGGAAAACTCCACTAAATGCAAATAATCTTCCTAAGATCATCCATAATCTAAAACACATGCTCTCAACAATCCTCTCAAACTCTGTTCACCCGTACTATTTGGTCACAAGTCTGTGGGTGGTAAGCCATACTCAAGTTCAATATGTGCTCATACTACTCTGTAGATTTCCCCAGAGCTCAATGTTAAACAATTGGATCCTATCGCTAATAATGCTACTTAGAACCCTACTGTTATCCCGCCTTTTGGTTAGGATGGGATATCACAGATTTGGCTAAAGTGGATGGGTTGGAAATCGATTACACTAGAAATTATGGACAATAGTTGAATGGATTCGGATGGAAAATTCTCAAAAAATGGCTAAGTACCCAATCAAGGTGTAATCAGTATAAAGTGACAAGGAAGGCCCCATAAGGCTACATTTCAAATTTCAAGTCAATCAAAGTTCATATGCTCGAGTTATGGACAAACGAAGAATTTACATGGATCAATTTAGAACGATCCATAAAACAGCATAAATCTACGAAGATCGGTCAATATCTCAAAATCCACAAGACCAATTCGCTTGAAACTTTCAGAGCATCAATAAAATAAGGAGTGGAGCCTACAAAAACAATCTCAGGTCAAAGAATTAAAGTTAAAGGATGGCTGATCGTTTTAGGCCGATCGTTTCGATCGTTTTTGCTAATCCTTAACAACGATCGGTACGACTTAATGAACGATCCAAGAACCAAGATTGATCCATATCATACAGTCAACAGCCTAGATTGACTTCATATTTTAGGGCCAAGTTCAAGAGACATGTGGGACCCCCCCTAAAATAATCGCACGAAAATTGGAGAAAAAATAACAATCGGCTAAACTTTGGTCGATCGTTCTAGGATATGAGTTAGGTCCATCGATCATTATGGTGGGCCCTTATGGACCTAGAGAGCCTTCTGCCGAAACCTTAGCAAAATATCTCATTATCTCTCCCTATAAATACAGACCTCATGGTTAATTTTCGGAGGCTGGACACTGCTGGTTACAAGAGACTTCATTATAATCAAGTGCTATCTTTATTTCTCCATTGTAATCAGATTCATAAGTGATTAATAAAGGCAAAACTTCAAAGTGCACGTAGGCATACAACGCCTAACCACTATAAATCTTTGTGTTTCTAATTATAGCTAATTCTCAGTTGTTAGTTGATTTATCTTCTCATTTTAATTTTGTTTTTATTCATTTATTTCTCTACTAAATCTATTCTTAGGTGTTTGTGACCAATTTTGGTGCAAACACCTATGGAGTCTCACAACATTCTTCATATAAAGATTTGCTAAGCTATCTATCGTTCTTGTTAACTTTATTGGCATAAAGTAAGTGCCTTTAGTCAGTCTATCGACTATAAGCTATATACTATCATTTCCTGTTCTTAACCTTGGCAAATCACCTATAAAATCAATTGATACAAAATCTCATTTCCAAGTAGGTACTTCAAAGGGCTGAAGTAATCCACTTAGCTTCTTGTGCTCAGCCTTCACCCGATGACAAAAAAAATTCTTACACGTTCACCAACATCCTTCTACATCCGTTCCAAAAAGAACACAAGCCTCATGTCGCGGTACATCTTTGTGCCTCCCAAATAAACATAAATTTAGACTAACGACTTTCTTCCAAGAGTTCCTTTCGAAGATCCCCCATATTTAGGATGCACAATCTTCCCTTCATTCTAAGCCACCCTTTTGGGTCTATCTCAAATCCTTTTAGGTCTTTTTCATCCACATCTATTTTCAATTGCTTAATTCACTCATCTAACAATGAGTCCTCTCTTTGCCTTGCAACAATTCTATCTACAAGAGCTGGATGAAATTCAAAACTTGCAAATGCCCCTGGATCCTGAATCAATCCTACATTCAGCCTAAAATGCATACTATAGAAAGTAATGACCCTAATTTTAGCTAACATTATTTAGAACATTTAATTGGGCAAATAAAATAAAATAACGTAGAAATATAGGGATTGAGATTTGTAAATCAAGGAGGAGTCGTGCCTTAATGAATGAGTTAATAAAAGGGAAACTAAACATAATTAAGAAAGAGGAATATGATGAGGGTAAAATGGGAATAGCACTTATTCCTATACCCTAAACCCTTCCATTCTCTCCAACTTCCTCATTCATTCTACATTCTTAAACTAAAAAATAATAATGCTAAGCTTAAGCATGCTACCATCAAGAAGATTTAAAGGGAAGATACGATAGGATTCAAGTAGAAAGCTTGAAGAAATCAATCTAAGGGCAAATCTCAACCTTCTTAACATTATTCGGGATATTTAATTGGATATATTAAATAAAATAATGTGAATAATTAGGGAGATGAGATTAATAAATCCAATGACCGTGTCTTAATGAATGAACTAAAATAATACTTAGTTAAATTAAGAAGGAGGAATTTCCTATGGGATAAACTTGGAAATGGGGCTACATTTCTTAGAATAAACCTCTTCCTCCACTTTAATCAATTTCCACTCTCTCATTCATAACTCCTCGCCTATATTTCGGCCGGCCATTAAAAGCTTTTGAAAGAGCAATAAATTGAAGAAAAAGCTAAGGAATTAAAGCTAGGAAATTATTCATTCTCCAATTAACTAATCAAGGTGAATAATCATGTTTATCATATCATTTTTCTGTGTTTGGATCGGTTATGGGTTATACCCAATTCATGTTTGTGATTTTGGTTAGGATATAACCATTTAAACCTTTGTTTGGATAAGAGATAGGTGTTCTAAATGTTAATGTGCTAATTAACACGTTTTTATTCGGTTTTGGTTAAATTTCAAGTTGTTTTGATCTTCATATGCTTTGAAATTTTAATATGTTGAAGTATATGATTTATCAGATTTTTGGAGATTTTCCTTAGTGATTTACTAAGGTAATTAAATTATTTAAGCCAAAGGGATAAACTGCAAAAATTGCCTTCGAATTAGTCAATTCGAAGGGAAGACTGCAATTCGAAATTAAATTAGGGAAGAAAAATAGTGTTTTAAGAAAAAGGCTAACTTTTGTACACTTTTTACTATTTGGAAATACAATAGAAGGATCCTCAGCCAATCAAAATTAGACAAGTGAAATAAAACATAACTTCAGTAGACCTAGTTCTGCCTTCGACTCCAACAAGCCCACTTTTACCCTTTCGACGAAGTCGAAATGTACTTTTCGTCTAAGACAGAAGGTAAACAATTACCCTCCGCTTAAGTCAAAAGGTAGGCACGGTGACAAAGGGAAGAGGGGCAAAGGGATAGGGAGGTCGCTTCCTTTGCTTTCAAATAGAAACATAATTGCTTTCGAATGAGTTGAAGGGGATCCTTCGACTCTACCATTTTATAAAAGACTAAAAAATTTATATATTCAAGAAGGGGTTTCGAAGGGGATCTTCAAAAGTTTGAACCTTCAAGAGAATTGTTTTAAAATGTATTCTAAAAATGTGTTTTAATACCTTTCGACAAAGTCGAAAGGTATACCTTCCGACGAGGTCGGAAGTACACTTACGAAGGGTTGGTTCCAACGCAAACATTTCATTGTTTTTGAATGGTTTCAAAAGGTTTGATTTCGAAAGGTTTTGATTTTGAAAGATTTGATTTCGAAAGATTTGATTTCGAAAGGTTTTGAAGGGCTTACCTTCAATGATTTTTGAAAGGTTTTGAGTTTCAACGATTTCGAAAGGTTTTGAGTTTCATTGCTTCCAAAAGGTTTATAAATGGTTTTATAAGGGGAATACCCCAGGATTTCGACAAGGTCGAAAGGTAGAACCTTTCGACTAGGTCAAAAAGAAACCTTCCGACAAGGTCGAAAGGTAGGACCTGTCGATAAGGTCGAAAGGTTTGATTATGTGATGCTTTCAAAAGAAAGTTTTCCGAAGGGGCTAGCTTTGGATGTTTATTTGCTTTCGAATGGGACTTCAATCGAAGGGTTTTAAAGGGCTGTTTTTAGCCATTTTTCTTAAGTAAAATTTTGCTAAGTCGAAGGGGTTACTTCGAAGGTTTATAGCATAAAATACTAATTCTGTTTGAATATATAAGGGGGATCCTTATATAAATTTGATGTTATTAAACCTTGGTGACACCGGAGTGGATTTTATGTTTTCGATAATTAGTTTGGGGTTACAAACAGAACTATGCTTTCGAAAATATACGTTGGGGAAATCAATGTGTTTTTATTTAATTTAACCTAATTGGGGCTAACAATGGGAATAGGTTAAACATGTGGTATACCTGGGAGAAAAGTAATCATGGGGATCATGAATTTTTATTAATAATCATGGGGATCTTTGTTTTAATTGGCTAATTGCTGGGTTCTTGGTTAACCTAGGAAAACCATGGAATGTGTGGTGGATAGCCCACATCAAATTTCTAAAGTAAAGAATGTTTTGCTAGAGGTGGCTAGCCTTGGGATTTGGCACCCAAGGGTTCATAGTCATCCTAGGAAAACTATGGGGTATGCGATGGATAGCCCACACCATCTTTTATAAAACAATGTACGATGGATAATCTGCATTTATTATAAATGGAATCTGGATGGATAGTCCTATTAAATTATGATGGATAGTTGTTTTAAAGATTTTAGAGGGGAACTCTAATAAATTGATTTAGATGGGAAATCGAATAAATTGCTTTTAGATGGAATATCTAATAAATGGGTGGATGAGATATCCAATACATATGATTTATGGCTTTATTTCATATTATGTTAGGACTAATCATTTTGGGTGCAGGGTCATAGTAAATGATTTGCATGTTTTGTTTTGGATACTAGTGAGGGGAAAACCCGTTCTGCTAAGCGGCGTGGTCTCACTAGACATCTATTTATGATAGGAGATGATAGGGGATTATTCACACCAGACTTATTGTATGACATGAAGTTTGTGTTTCTCCACAAACTCTCGGGTACTCAAAATTAATTTGAGTAGTTTGAGAGTGGGAGACTTTCATGTTTTTGGACGAATAGGCTTTTGGAGACGTGCAGGAGGCAGTGTTAGCTATATAAGAGCTATTTTGTGTTTTTCATGTGATGTACTAAGAACTGTGAAGTTCATATTAATAGCTCTCTGATCATCATAAGGGGACATCTTTATATGTTGCTCTTATCATATTTTGTACATGTATATGTGACCTGAACGTGGTTAATATCTGGGATTATGTAATTAAATATGAATACTATTCATAAGAAATTAGAAATTCTGTTTTGTTGAAGTTTAAAAATTTTCATATTCTTATGTTCCTGTGTATCAATATTAACTATGTCGCATTCGGTCGCCAAGATATAACAACTACATATGACTGCGGCATCAGTAGCGGTTAGTTTTGGGCCTCAGAAGGTGGGAACAAGTTGGTATCGGAGCATGGTTTATGTACTTAAAAGGAATTTAAACCTTAAAATATTTTTAAAACATAATCTAATGAATCTAAAATATGGTTGGTCTTGGGTAAGCGTTATAGTAACGTATGTGTACTTTACTATAAATACCTAAGTGTGTATTCCCCACTCTCTTAGACCGTTCTTCTATATCTTACCAAGGTTGGATTTTAGGTAGTAGGGAAGTAAGATACGGAGATAGAAAACGAAAGAGTGACTCAAGGTAGGAGACGCACCGTAATAAGTGGAAATATTCGACCTAATACTAGGAGCAACCAGGGTCGATGGGCAAATGCAAACCCAAATGCAAATGCTAATGTTGGTGCTGAGATTCCACCGGTTGATATGAGGATAATGTATTAGTTCTTCGTGAATATGATGCAAGCTGGAGCAGTTGTGGGAGTGGCTATAGGGAATGCTGGAGGAGCTAATCCGGTGGCCCCAGTTGGCAATAATTATGCCAAGCTGAGCAAGGATTACGCTAGTCTTGGAGGAAAGCTTTTTTTGGGAACCAAGGATGCAGTAGAAGTGGAGAACTGGCTATTTCCATTATGAAAGGACATTTTCAGATCTTGGCTTGACGGATATGCAGAAGAGGAGACTTGCTTCAAGGCAATTGCAGGGAGCAGCATTGTTTTGGTGGAACGGGGTTACCGTGGGAGAGCCAGAGGAAGACCTAACTTGGGCTGAATTTTGAAGGAGGTTCGAAGAAAGATTTCTATCAGAGGTTGCCAAGTCAGCATTGCTTAGGAGATTTGCAGATTTAGTCCAAGGGGGATGGATCGGTGACTCAGTATGCTACAGAGTTTGATGAGCTATCCCTTTACGGATAAGCTACTGTAGATACTGTCATGCGGAGGAATGATAAGTTTATCAGGGTGTTGAATCCTGAGATCGCCAAAGCAACCATGCCAAACCTCCGGGATCCGTGTCATATTGTTGTTGAGATGGCTATTCGGCATGAAGAGATGCTTTCTACTTTTGGAAAAGGGAAACCAGTTGAGGTTCAGAATTTTCAGGGTAAGAAGCGAAAGTTCTTTAAGAAGAAAGGTGCCCAGTTGGGGAAGAAGAGCAAGACTGATATTGTTTGTTACAAGTGTGACAAGAAGGGGCACTATGCTAATGAGTGTCGCTCGGGTGATGGAAGAGCAGTTGTAGTGAGGCCGAATGTGAAGTGCTACAACTGTGGCCAGATGGGGTATTACAAGGACAAGTGTCCCGAGGCTACTAAGGCAGGAAAGGGAAAGGTCTTTGCATTGGAACCGTCATCCTCTAGGCCAACGACTGCTGAGAAAGGAAAAGCTATAATGGAAGGTATGCTTATGATTCATAGTACTCCGGTTAAGATACTATTTGATACTGGTGCATCACACTCATTTATATCTTAGTATTTAGTAGATTGCTTATGTCTTGAACCTTTATACCTTATTACTCCTTTAAGGGTTGCGTATCCTATAGAAGGGTATGCAACTCTGGGAATGAGATATGACCAGTTAGAACTTGATTTGTTAGGTCATATGTTTGCATGCAGTTTATATGTTTTTGATTTCGTGGGTTTCGGGATCATATTGGGTATGGATTGCATAGATAGATATGATGCTAGGATATTTTGCCATGAAGGGGAAATATCATTGAGACACCCTAATGGCCGTAACCGAGTTATTTCCTCAGTAAGGAGTTCGGATGGAAATGCTTATGCATTATTGGGTGCTATGGGAATGAAAGCAGAGTTGAAGCAGGTTTATGTTGCAAGAGAGTTTACGGATGTGTTTGAACCAGTTTCGAGCGTGCCGCCGAAAAGAGCTATCGAGTTTCACATAGATCTCATACCGGGAGCTGAACTCGTAGGTAGACCACCTAGTAGGATGTCACCAACCGAGATGAAAGAATTGAAGGTGCAGCTAGTGGAATTGGAAGGAAAGAATTTCATCCGGCCAAGCAGTTCGCCTTGGGGAACGGCCGCGATATTCGTGAAGAAGCCAGATGGGTCGTTAAAGATGTGTATCGACTATCGTATGTTGAATGAGAGGACGATCAAAAATAGGTATCCTTTACCGAGGATCGACGACTTATTCGATCAGTTGAGTGGAGCTAGAGTGTTTCCCAACTGGATGACGATAGGTTTCCATCAGCTAAGAGTGGCTGAGGATAGTATTCCTTTGATGGCGTTTAGGACCAGATATGAGTCTTATAAGTGGTTGGTTATGCCATTCGAGCTTACTAATGCGCCATCTTTCTTCGTGGATTTGATGAACCGGGTTTTCCGAGAGCACTTGGATAGGTTCGTGTTGGTTTTTATTGATGACATTTTGGTATATTCTAAGAATGAGAAGGATTATGCAGATCATCTTAGAATAGTGTTGAAGACGCTAAGGCAACATCAACTGAAAGCGAAGTTCTCAAAGTGTCATTTCTGGAAGAAGGAAGTGAATTTCCTTGGTCATGTAGTTTCCAAGGAAGGGTTAGCAGTTGATCCGGATAAGATCGAAGCTATTAACAATTAGAAAAGACCAGAGACGGTAAGTGAGATTAAAAGTTTTCTTGGACTTGCAGGTTACTGCTAAAGGTTCATTAAGGACTTCTTGCAGATAGCGGCATCCTTGACTATGCTAACCAAGAAGGACGTGAAGTTTGTTTGGTCTGACAAATGTGAGGAGGCATTCCTTAAGTTGAAACATTTGTTAACCAATGCGCCCATGTTTGTGTTCCAGATGGGAAACAGGGGTTGGTAGTTTACACCGATGCATGTGGTACTGGGTTAGGTGTTGTGCTGATGCAGAATGGAAAGGTTATTGCTTATGCTTCTAGACAGCTTAGACCGCATGAAGTAAGATACCCGACTCATGATTTGGAGTTGGCAGTGGTAATCTTCGCATTGAAGTTGTGGAGATATTATCTTTTGGGAGAAAGGTTTGAGCTATTTACGAATCATAAGTCTCTAAGATATTTATTCTATCAGAAAGAGATGAACATGAGACAACAGAGATGGCTGGAGTTTGTTGCAGCTTATGATTTTAGCATCGAGTATACACCAGGAAAAGGAAATAAGGTGGCGGATGCGCTTAGCAGGAAACATCAAAATTTGGTGTTAGCTATGTTGGCGGAATGGAAAGACTTAGAAGCACTGGCTGCTTGCTGTGTGCAGTTGAGGTCGACTGCTGGATCTAGTCAGAATATCGCCATGATGTCTTGTTTGGAAGTTCAACCAGTTCTGATAAGATGAATTGCTTCTAGGCAGAAAGAGGATCTAGTGTTAGCCGAGAGGAATAGAAGGTTAGAAGCTGGAACCGAGATCGGTGATTTAAAAGAATTTTATTCTTGACCATAGGGGTTGGTTGAGAAAGAAGGAACGGTTATGTGTTCCGGATGTTGGAAATTTTAGGAAGGAATTTCTTAAGGAATGTCATCAATCGAAGTTTACGATTCATCCTAGGGGAACCAAGATGTATCAGGATATGAAGAGAAGTATCTTCTGGGAAGGAATGAAGAGGGATGTTGGCTTATGGGTAAAATAGTGTTTGAACTGTCAGCAAGTAAAAGCCGAACATCAGAAGCCAAGTGGTTTGCTTCAGCCTTTGGATGTTCCAGTTTGGAAGTGGGACTCGATATCCATGGATTTTATTGCGGGTTGCTAAGGTCAAACCGGGGTAATGAAAGTATATGGGTCATAGTGGACAGATTGACCAAGAGTGCCCATTTCATTCCGGTAAGGTTAACAAGGACGGCACTTGTTTTGGCTAAGTTATTCATGAAGAACATCGTTAAACTACATGGAATTCCTAGTAGTATCATCGGTGATAGAGATGATTTGTTTACTAGCGAGTTCTGGAAGAGCCTGAAGAGTGTGTTAGGCACTAAGCTCAAGATGAGTACCACATATCATCCTCAGATGGATGGGCAGACAGAGAGAGTCAACAAGGTACTGGAAGATCTATTGAGAGCTTGTGTGCTGGATTTTAGTGGTTCTTGGTAAGATCACTTACACTTAGTGGGGTTTTCTCATAATGATAGTTATCAGACTACTATAGGAATGGCGCCTTTTGAAACTTTGTATAGAAGGCCATGTAAATTACCAGCATATTGGTTAAAGACCAGAGACAGATTGGTCCTTGGTCCAGATTTGGTGAGAGAGGCGACGGAAAAGATCGAGTTGATATGGGAATGAATGAAGGAAGCTCGGTCTAGGCAGAAGAGTTACGTAGACAAAAGGCGTAAGGACCTAGAGTTCTCAGTTGGAGATAGAGTTTTCATCAAGGTATCGCCGATGAAAGGTATGGTTCGGTTCGGGAAGACCAGGAAGCTAGCACCGAAATAGGTTGGACCATTTCCTATATCAAAGAGGATTGGGAGACTCGTGTACTGAGTAGATTTACCGAGCAGTTTGGCCAGGGTCCACCATGTGTTTCATGTTTCTTAACTTAGGAAGTATGTTCATGATCCAGAAACTACTAACACTCTGACGACACTGGAGGACTTAGTGGTGGAACTGAATATGAGTTTTGTGAAGCAACCAGTTTGTGTTGTGACATAAGATGAGTAGAGGTTAAGGAGCAAGACAGTCAGGTTTGTGAAAGTTCAGTTGAGCGACAACGTGAAGGACTGTACTTGGAAGACAGAAGACAGGATTAGGGCTAATTTTCCTAGGCTGTTTTAGATGGTAAGTTCTATATGGGTTTTATATAGAATTTGGCAGGTAGGTTATACTAGCTTTGCTTGCATGGGCTATATGCTTGCTGTTCTGTCCTTGCTGAAATTTCGGGGATGAAATTCTTTAAAGGGGGGAGTTTGTAATCCCCCTGAATTTTAATTAACATTATTCGAGATATTTAATTGGATAAACTAAATAGAATAATATCAATAATTAGGGAGATGAGATTAATAAATCCAATGGCCGTGTCTTAATGAATGAACTAAAATAAGACTTAACGAAATTAAGAAGGAGGAATTTCCTAAGGGGTAAACTTGGAAATGGGGCTACATTTCTTAGTATAAATCTCTTCCTCCACTTTAATCAATTTCCAATCTCTCATTCATAACTCCTCACCTATATTTTGGCCGGCTATTATAAGCTCCTGGAAGAGCAATAAATTGAAGAAAAAGCTAAGGAATTAAAGCTAGGAAATTATCTCATTCTCCAATTAACTAATCAAGTGAATAATCATGTTTATCATCTCATTTTTCTATGTTTGGATCAGTTATGGGTTATAGCCAATTCATGTTTGTGATTTTGGTTAGGATATAACCATTTAAACATTTGTTTGGATAAGGCATAGGTGTTTTAAATGTCAATGGGCTAATTAATACGTTTTTATTCGGTTTTGGTTAAATTCCGAGTTGTTTTGATCTTCATATGCTTTGAAATTTTAATATGTTGAAGTATATGATTTATCAGATTTTTGGTGATTTTTGAGGATTTTCCTTAGTGATTTACTAAGGTAATTAAATTATTTAAGCTTAAGGGCAAAACTGCAAAAATTGCCTTTAAATTAGTCAATTACGAGGGAAGGCTGCAATTCGAAAATTAAATTGGGGAAGAAGAATAGTGTTTTAAGAAAAAGGTTAACTTTTGTATACTTTATACTATTTGGAAGTACAAGAGAAGGTTCCTCAGCCAATCAAAATTAGACAAGCAAGATAAAACATCACTCTAGTACGCCCAGTTCTGCCTTCGACTCCAACAAGCCCGCTTTTACCCTTTAGACAATTACCCTTCGCTTAAGTCGAAAGGTAGGCACGATGTCGAAGGAAAGAGGGGCGAAGGGATAGGGAGGCTGCTTCCTTTTCTTTCGAACAGAAACATAATTACTTTCGAATAAGTTAAAGGGGGATCCTTCGACTCTATCATTTTATAAAAGACTAAATTTTTTATATATTCAAGAAGGGGTTTTGAAGGGGATCTTCGAAAGTTTAAACCTCCAACAGAATTGTTTTAAAATGTTTTCTAAAAGATGTTTTAATCCCTTTCGACAAATTCGAAGGGTAAATCTTCTGATAAGGTTGGAAGTATACTTTCGAAGAGTTGGTTCCAACACCAACACTTTATTGTTTTCGAATGGTTAAGAAAGGTTTTGATTTCGAAAGGTTTGATTTTGAAAGGTTTGATTTTGAAAGGTTTTGATTTCGAAAGGTTTGATTTCGAAAGGTTTGATTTCGAAAGGTTATGAAGGGATTACCTTAAATGATTGAAAAAGGTTTTGGGTTTCAATGATTTCGAAAGGTTTTGAGTTTCAATGATTTCAAAAGGTTTATAAATGGTTTTATAAGGGGGATACCACAGGCTTTCGACAAGGTCGAAAGGTAGAACCTTTCGACTAGGTCGAAAAGAAACCTTCTGACAAGGTCGAAAGGTAGGACCTTTCGATAAGGTCGAAAGGTATGATTTTGTGATGCTTTCAAAAGAAAGGTTTCCGAAGGGGCTAACTTTGGATGTTTATTTGCTTTCGAATAGGACTTCATTCGAAGGGTTTTAAAGGGCTATTTTTAGCCATTTTTCTTAATTAAAAATTTTCTAAGTCGAAGGGGTTACTTCGAAGGATTATATCATAAAATACTTATTTTATTTGAATATGTAAGGGGGATCCTTATATAAATTTGATGTTATTAAACCTTGGGGACATCAGAGTGGGTTTTATGTTTTCGATACATAGTTTGGGGTTACAAACAGAAATATGCTTTCAAAAATATACATTAGGGCTATCAGTGTGATTTTATTTAATTTAACCTAATTGGGGCTACCAATGGGAATAGGTTAAATAGGTGATATACCTGGGGAAAATAAGTAATCATGTGGATTATGAATTTTTATAAATAATCATGGGGATCATAGATGTTTTAATTGGCCAAGTGTTGGGTTCTTGGTTAACCTAGGAAAACCATGGAATGTACGGTGTATAGCCCACATCAAATTTCTAAAGTAAAGAATGTTTTGCCAGAGGTGGTTAGCCTTGTGATTTGGCACCCAAGGGTTTGTAGTCATCCTAGAGAAACAATGAAGTGTGTGGTGGATAGCCCACACCATCTTTTATAAAACAATGTACGATGGATAATCTGCATTTATTTTAAACTGATTCAGGACGGATAGTCCTATTAAATTATGACGGGTAGTCATTTTAAATATTTTAAAGGGGAACTCTAATAAATTGATTTAGATGGAAAATCTCATAAATTTATTTTATATGGGATATCTAATAAATGGGTGGATGGGATATCCAATACATATGATTTATGGCTTTATTTCATATTATGTTTAAGCTAATCATTTTGGGTGTAGGGGCATAGTAAATGATTTGCATGTTTTGTTTTGGATACTAGTGAGGGGAAAACCCGTTCCGCTAAGCGGCGTGGTCTCACTAGACATCTATTTATGATAAGAGATGATAGGGGATTATTCATGCCAGACTTGTTGTCTGACTCGAAGTTTGTGTTTCTCCACAAACTGTCGGGTACTAAAAATTAATTTGAGTAGTCTGAGAGTGGGAGACTTTCAGGTTTTTGGACGAATAAGCTTCCGAAGACATGCAGGAGGCAGTGTTAGCTATACAGAAGTTATTTTGTGTTTTCCGCTATGATGTACTAAGAACTGTAAAGTTCATATTATTAGTTCTCAGATCATCATAAGGGGACATCTTTATATGTCGCCCTTATCATATTTTGTACATGTATATGTTATCTGAACGTGGTTAATGTCTAGGATTATGTAATTAAATCTAAATACTATTCATAAAAATGATAAATTCTGTTTTGTTGAAGTTTAAATTTTTTCATATTCATATGTTCATGTGTATCAATATTAACTATGTCGCATTCAGTCACCAAGAAATAACAACTACGGATGACTGCAGCATCAATAGCGGTTAGTTTTGGGCCTCAGAAGGTGGGATGTTACAAAATCGTTTTAAAAGAATTATATATTCTTTTATAAAAATATAGCTATTGTATAATAATAATAATATGATGTTTAAAAACCAAAAATCATTCCCAAACGTCAATATAATATTAAATATTCAACCATAGTAAAGTGAGAGGCAATATCACTCACCTCAGTCAAATTTATCCAAACCTATGCCAAAATGCAGAGCTCACCAATACGATCCCTACGCAAGAAACCGCATCTAAAACGGACCTCGTATGCAAAAGATATGGATCAAATAGGATTCAAGATTAATGAGATAATTAGACACCTTAATTATGTTATTAATCCTTCTTCCTCTCTCGTCAAAACTACATGTACATGTCCACTTACATCTCACATGCATGAATCAAGGTGATACGGATCAATACTCGAAGGAATCGTTCACCGTCTTCACCAAATGTCTCTTTCCACGTGCTTGTCCCACCGATACCAAGATCCTCCCCTCTGATGCCTTACACCATATTGCAAACTGGCACGACAGTCATGCCCAAGGTCAAAGTTGCAACTCGCCACCATGAATCGGATTAACCCAAATTTTGAGGGGAGATGCGTCTCGTTGAGAGAAACACCAGGATGATCACCAATTCGCCTATCTCTGCCCATAGCCGCACCAAGGCCAAGCCTTAGATCCATTGTAGAACATCAATCTCGGCCAACAACAACCATTCATCAAATCAAGGATATGAGATCGAAGCCCTCATCATTACGATCTCAACGAATCAAACGACGTGATTTTTAGTGGGGTGAATGAGGAGAAATTGATTTTCAAAGATCAAGAGAGGAGTGGCCATGGAATTCTGTCTCCAGCCATGAACAGTAGATTGGGAAAAATGATTTTTTGAGGGAGATTCTAATTTGGAATTTATATAATTTTTTAATACCCATTTATTAAATTTCTTAAATAAATGGTTGTACATTTCGAGTCCGTACGACCACACGATGTGTGCGATCGTCACGAAACTCGTCTGCATACATCACTTCATTTTTCTAGATCATCCGGTACTAATCTTGTCACCATCTGAGACTGGACCTCGGGATGCTAATTTCGCATATTTTGAGATCGTTTCGGCCATCGGATCGTCTGATCTCCAAATATATCGATCGTTATGCCCATTTCAATTCGCAACATCAATCTGAACTCAACAGAAGTGGTCTCGAGTCATGATTTGTCTGTATGCAAAAAATCACATTTTTGGACCTTCGTTTAATTAAAAATTAAATATTTAAACAAACTATTTAAATATCCGATAGTTAAAATTATGGGTCGTTACAATCTCCCCTCCTTAAAAGATTTCGTCCCCAAAATCACAAAGTTAAGAAACGTCTCCTAACCCATTGACCCCCAAAAATCTGTCTAATTTTGGAAAAATTCGACAGAACCTCCTTTGGACGACTAAATCCAAAAAACTCTACTACAACAAAGATATGTATACAACTCATATCTTTAACTATACTACATCATCTATAGCAATCATCAAACAAGAATGTTATATCAAATAATAACTATCCCGCATGCCTAACAACCATACAACATAATCTATCATCTCAAATGCTAACAATCAAATCAAACATGCATACATAAGATCTAACATCTAAAAATAACATCCATGCCTATCCAAGCATGCGAAATACTAAACCATCAAGTATAAACATCCAATATGATATCCATAATGAAAGCTAATGATAAAAACAAAATCCCATTGTCTAAAGAGCTCTAGACTAACGGTTCTCATGCTCCCCACAGTCTACCTTACCCTATCGCCTTCCCTTTATTCCACTAAACCCTGCTACTCCTTCAACCTCCTTCTAACCTGATTCATATCACATCTACCGGCACGAATAGGCTTATGAGGTCTCCAAGTCTATGGTTCAGTCTTGATATCGTCTAATCCATTTAGTGCCAAATATCCAAACGTCTCTTGCAAATTCTTCCAAAACCCATTATCGAACAACGGGTCTTGGCCACTTACAATGCCCTTGGGACACAATGGAATCACACAAACCACCCCTCAAACCACACAACAAAAATGGATGACATACTACAGGATTTAAGGAATACAGATCTAGCATCATCTGTCAACCAATCGACTGTGACTCAAAGGTTATCTCTCTATCCTTAGTTATCGACAGTCCTTTGATGAAGTCCTAAGACATTTATTCTCACTACTCGAAAATAAATAATCTCTATGGAACCAACAACCTCGGTTGGGTCCACGCTGAATCATCTCTCCAGACACTACTTATACGTTTAATTTAGCTATGATCTCCACTAGTCTAGCTTAATGCCTATGACTAGTTCTAATCGGCTAAATCAAAGTAGGTCTGACGGTCAAACTAGCCATCACACTCAGCCATAACTCATCGAGTTCTGGAGTCGTATCTAGTGATAAGCTCGAGCAATACCCACTCTAGGAATATTGCTCCCAAACTGGTATGTCTCCCCCTCGAATACCAACAACCACATTTCCCTTCAAACGTCAAAGAAATGTCAAAACCATAGAAGGCTAAGAACTCCAAACATTGCTGCAGATGAAGGTCGAGATCCTCTCAGAGAAGAGATGCTACAATGGCGTGGAATCATTGAATAGCTCAAACTCCTCTCGTAATAGACAGTGCCTCCATTTCCCCAAAGTGAACTCTACCGCCTCCAACTCCAAACCAAGAGTTGGATATTACCTCTCAACATCACTACATACCTAGTTAAGTATTACAGGCAAGTGCATACTATCGTCACTTCATTCCTGCTCGAAATGAGTACCATCACTGTAGTCGTCAACCTTCAGTCAGACTCACTAACACGTGTCTACACCTCACATCTCAAACAAAAGTCAGATCCTCTCCTATACAATAGGTCAATGATACTGCTATCTTGGGTCTATCTAGATTCTGGAATGCCGTAACTAAAGGATCTACAGCGACGCCTACTCTGAAACAACATGACCCAAGCATCTCACTCCCCTCCTTCAGGAGTGATACCCAAAATATACACCCGTGGATGAACCATCACCTAAACAGGTCATCCGCTTGCACCTCTAATCTCCTAAGCTCTTTGGACACCCTATTCCTTAAAGGCATATCTACTGATCCAACTCCTCTGATCAGATCGATATGGAACTCTATTTCTATATAGTGGTAATCTAGTCACCTCCTCGAGTATGTCCGAACAATCTCCAGCTACAGGCATAGATTACATCCTATCATGTGGAATATCAAGCGAATATATAAGGCTCCTCTACTGATAGCCAATCACTATCATTCGCTCCTCCACAACCCTGATCGTCATCAACGGCCTCTCTCAGTCAACCACTATTTTGTATCCCCTTCGGCCATCCATTCTTAAACTATAATACCAATCCAACTAAACCCTAAACAATCAATGTCTAAAAAAACAAATAACCATGACTTGATATGGCTAGGTCTCAGCAAACCATGTATAGGCTGGTCGAGCCCCTGACTAGGTCTGTCATGATCAAAGATTGGTAATTAGCTTGAGTCTCTATCCCCATATCTAACCATCGGATCTAGATATAAAGGAATGTGAAACCTCGACGTTAAATAAAGCATGTTTGGAACAACCATATGCGAAAAACATATCTCAAACGACGACGCTAGTTCCCTTCTCTTTCGTCAGTGGAGCAATCAATGAAACCGAAACGGAGATCGGTACATATGCTTCCTGATCTATCCCTACACAACTGGTATGGGATAACTCTTGAATACTGGGTACTTCTCGATCATCCTCTCGAAGCCCTCATCAATGCGATGAATCAATTGACCCACAAGACGATCTCTCCACCCAATGATAAACTTCAATCCTTTCTGTATGGAGTATCAACAGGAATGGATGGTACCTCGATATCATATCTAATCCAGCACATACTCCAATATAGAAATATCGCCATACTTTAAATCGGCGAACTCTCTAACCATCCTTGACTTCAGAAAAGTTGAGACAAATCTTCTTCGAAGCGAACTATGAACTAGTCCCAAGGAAATCGGTCCTTGGGAATTAGAGCTACAAAATCACTCCACTCCTAGACTTGCCTCCCAATAGTCATTGAATATCCTTCTGCAAGTAACCAACCAAACTTGCCTCCCAAGGAAATCAATTCGAAGCACCACATCCCTGCCTCACCATCAAAATCACTAGGTCGAAGCACGACATCATTGCCTTGCCATCAATATCACTCGTCGTAGGTTAATAGCATCCGATCTCTAAACTGGTCGTATGAACAAACCATCACGTCGCACATCATGATATCTCATCAACGTCCAAGCCACATATCGGCCAAATCACCAATTGACAAAAGTGATGGACATTGACCACTCTACTATGGTCAATACCATCCACCTTGGTCTTGTACTTAACCGAGCGGTTAAGTAAGGACCAAATGAACAGCATTCACTCTGAAACCCAGATCCATCGGCACGTATCCCAAACCCTTTTCTATAGCTCATCTCTTTCATTAGATTTTCGCGTGTGCGGAACTCCAATGTATAAGATATTACCTAAAATCAAATCACCGCTAATTGGTGTTTTCAACCAAAACAGCCAAATAACAAACAAGCCAAACAATCAAACATACATCCAAACATCCATGCATACAAACAACCATACATCCATCCAAAACAACATACATACAACATAAACAATCCATCCATATCAATTAATATAGGAAATAACATCAATAATAGATCTAATCTAATAAATCACCAACTATGGCATAACGATCGAAAATACGCGATATTATTTACAAATCATTTTAAAAGAATTATATATTCTTTTATAAAAATGTAGATGTTGTATAATAATAATAATAATATCACATTTAAAATCTGAAAATCATTGCCGAACGTCAATATAACACTAAATAATCAACCATAGTAAAGTGAGATACAATATCACTTACCTCAGCCAAATCTATCCAAACCAAGTGCCAAAACACAGATCTCGCCAATACAATCCCAATGCAAGAAACTACATCCAAAACAAACCTCGTATGCAAAAGATATGAATCGAATACAATTCAAGATTAACGAGATAATTAATTAACTAAAAAAATGCTAATTGCCTTAACTTACGTTATTAATCCTTCTTTCTCTCTCGTTCAAAACTACTTGTACATGTCTACTTACATCTCGCATGCATGAATCAAGGTGATATAGAGCAATACTCGATGGATTCGATCGCCGTGTTCACCAAAATGTCTCTCCTCGCATGTTCGTCCCGTCGATACCAAGATCCTCCCCTCCGACGCCTTGCACCATATCTCAACCTGGCACCACAGTCATGCCTAAGGCCGAAGTCGCAACTCGCTACCATGGATCAGATGCACCTAAATTTCTAAGGGAGATGCGTCTCTGTAGAGAAACCCCATGATGATCGTTGATTCCCTATCTCTACCCGTAGCCACGCCTAGGCCAAGTTCTAGCTCCATTGTAGAATGTCGATCACGACCAACAATGATCGTTCATCAAATTAAGGATATGAAATTGAAGCCCTCATCAATTCCATCTCAATGAATCAAATGATGCGATTTTTAGTGGAGTGGATGCGGAGAAATAGATTTTAAAAGGTCAAGAGAGGAGCGGCCATGGAATTAATCTCCAGGCATGAACAGTAGATTGGGAAAAATGATTTTTGGAGGGAGATTCTATTTGGGATTTATATAATATTTTAATATCCCATTTATTTAATTTCCCAAATAAATGGTTGTGCATTTCGAGTCCATACGACCACACGATGCGTCTGATCGTCATGAAACTCGCCTGTGTATATCACTTCATTTTTCTAGATCCAACAATACTAATCTTCTCACCATTTGAGACTGCGTCTCAAGATGCTAATTTTGCATATTTCGAGATCATTTCAGCCATCGGATCATTCAATCTCCAAATATAGTGATCCTTGTACTCATTTCAGTTCACAACGTCAATCCGAACTCAACATAAGTGATCTCGAGTCCTGATTTGGCCGTATGCGAAAAATCACATTTTTGGGCCTTCATTTAATTAATGATTAAATATTTAAGTAAACTATTTATATATCCGATCATTAAAAATATGGATCATTACAAGGTTCATTAATTAGTAGGATCCCATTCATTAGAGAGGTTCTTGAGGCTAGGTGTCTAAAGAAGTTTGTGATGCCAAGCATGTCGAGCTATTATGGCATTACACATCCTAGATAACATCCGTGGAAGTATAAATGACATATAAATAGTTCTCGTGCGACGGATTCTGTAAGATATAGGTATTTTTTATTTTCCTTAAAGGTTTGTTGATGATGTAGTTCACTCGGATCGAGCCTAGGTCTATATCTCATTAGATCAATCGGCAAAGCAATTTAAGGAATAATTTCCGATTCATAGTGTACAACCGAAGGACTCCAAGTCGATATCAAATGTGCATCGGAGGTCTGGAGAAACCTTAAAAAGGTTTAATATTGTTTTGATGGAAGTAAGGAACTCTAGTGAAGAAATAGTATTAATGGCATTTATAATGGGGTTGATCCGCAGATTGATTTAGGTAGATCCCTCAAAAGGAAAGAACTACCTACTTAGAAGGAGTTTTATCATAAATCATCCCAGTATCCACACTTGAAAGAGGCAGATTTGGGAGTAGGATTGGCTGTTGGCAGACATGAAAGACCAGGCAATGTGATCCAAAGCAACATGGATGTCATGCAAAGTAGTGATAATGTTGGAAATATTGTAGTAAATGTTGGTAACAATAACAAGAAGTGGAAGAACCAGGACGTTGGCGATAAAAAACAAGATAAACAAAAGCGTTCCGGATATGTCCATGATAGAAATTACATAGAGTTGGTTGACTCTATTGAAAATATTTATCTCGCTATGCAAGAGATAGAGCATTACAAGAAGCCGCCCCAAGGGAGGTTACTAAAGAGGAGAAGCACTTTGGGAAGTATTATCACTTTCACAAAAGTCAAGGGCATAATACAAATGAATGTATGCATTTGAAGGATGTCATTAAGGATTTGATAAGAAACCAAATGCTACAGTAATATGTTTGAAACCCTCAGGCTGGTGGGCAAACTAATAACGACCCCAAGGGAAATCTACCCATGGGAATCAGGCTAGGTCCAATGGGCAAGGACTTACACAACTAGGTATTGGGGATAGTTATTAACACCATATATGGATGTCTGCATCCTTTAGAGAGGATTTGGAATAAAAAGGAGCGCTATGGCAGCTCCTTGAGGCACGCACCTGAAGACATGTGTTATGCCATAGAAGAAAATGCTTCGATGAAGGAATAAAAAAAGGTTAGATGATGGTATCATTTTTAGGAATAGGGAAGTTGATGGGGTCAAAGTGGCGACACTTGACCTAATGGCGATTACGATCGTGATAGGGCCACCAACCGTGCAAGTAATCCTTATTGATTTTATGTGCTCTATGAATACCTTATTTAAATAAACATTCAATAAAATGTGTCTTGATGAAAAGGATCTGTAGCCATGTAGATCCCACAATAATGGGTTTATCAGAGAGGCCAAAGATCCAGTCAGGTGCATCAAACTACCTGTTGAACTAGTAGTTGTGTAACATCCTATAATTTTAACGATAATTAATTAAAAAGAAATTAATTAATAAATAACAATGCCAAAAAATAGATGTTTTACAAATGCTAGAATTTAGCTATGAAACTTTTACTATTGGGTTCGTGGTGACTTTCTGATCAATTTTCATATATAAAGTTTTCTGATCGGAGTTCAAACGAAAAAGTTATTGATATTTGAAGTTTTTGAATCTAATATATGCAATTAATGAAATAAAAATTAATTAACAAACCAAGTGAACATTTATTAATGTTAACAATTGCTTAGGGTTTAAGTAAATACTAACACAAAAATAAATTATCTCGAACGGTTGAAAATGAATTAAATTAATGAAATATTGCGTCGGTAACTAATTAACGTAATTAGCACAAACAGTCGACCCCTTTTTTTGAACAGTTGATACCTAATGGTCAACTAGTGGGGAATGATGGTCGATTGGTGGGCTTGTCGGTTGTGAATTCTGACATGGCCAAACTACTTAGATTTAAAATAATTTAATCTGACAGTTGGCATTGATTCGAACCCTTATGAATACGGGCCAACCCCTCACTTTTCTTCTCATATTCTCTGAAGCGACGATAGAGCTCTGCCATTTTCTCTTCTCCACAAATTCTTAATTCTAAATATGGTTATAGTTTATATATGTATGTAGAAGTGGAGAATAGTCGAGGATAATTCAGAAGAATAGGGTTGAACCACATCGTCGAAATCAAGGTAAATTATAAATTTAGATCTAAAATTTAAATTAAATACAAATCACTTATCTAGCTAGATTTCTGATAGAAATATGTATGCTTGCGCTATATGTATTCAAATTGAAAAATAAAGGGAGTCAAATTAGAATAACAAGGATTAGATCTGGAGATTTGAAAAGCTAAAAAGGTGAGTGGGAAAATACATATTTTGATATAATATTGGATTTATATCATTATAATTTGTTCCTATATGTCTAAATGTTATTTTGGAGTTGTAGGCTTATTTGTATATATATAATAAATTTATAAACCTTGCCTACATATTCGGTGATTGATAATTTAGATTTAACATTGCATGTACTTGAATCTAGAAAGTAATAGGTGTAGTAGTCCCTGAATTTGGTAAATTGTGTAGTATTTTTAGATTTTTCAGTTAAATGGTTTATGCAAGTAAATGTAAATTAGAAGTTATCACAATAAATTATTAGGATTTAAGTAGTATTTTAATTCATTGGAATGTGGGGTGTAGCAATTTAAATTTCTATAGATTATCAAGTTCAGATTCATAAATAAAAGCATTTCAGTTGAAATAACAAGGAATACACATAAATGAAAGAGATGTATAAAGTAGGGATATTTACCATATTTTGTACTATATATTTCAATAACTACGAAGAGATAATTCGATGTAATTCCAAACGTAACACAAATTCTCTTTTTGGATAAAATGTTGAAATTTACAATGTTAACCTTTCCTTTTAAGGGAATGTAATTCCAATGTATTAAAATGCAGAAATCCCTAGGTATGAATTAAAGAACTATAATTATGATAATAATAATAATTAAGTTGTAAGATTAATATATACAATAAAGAAAAGATAGAAATCAAATAATAAATGATA
This sequence comes from Allium fistulosum, assembly GCA_030737815.1. Lineage (NCBI taxonomy): Eukaryota > Viridiplantae > Streptophyta > Magnoliopsida > Asparagales > Amaryllidaceae > Allium > Allium fistulosum. The sequence goes on along the minus strand of CM060904.1, from coordinate 279,773,857 downwards.
GAAAGGTAGGCAAGTAATAGAATGAAAAAGGCAAGTAATAAATTAAATAAAAGATTAATGGAAAATCCACCAAACAAGTAAAGGTGATAAAAGTTAAAAAGAACATAAATAAAGATTTAACAAGGAGAAAGAAAAGTAAATAGAAAATGATATTTAGACCCTTTAAAGAAAGCGGTAAATGACATTAAATCGACATTAATGAAGTAAAGAGGCAGTCAAATAAAACTAATTGAATGTGAGTATTTGAACATTAGATGCGTAGTAATGAAATAATAATGAATATATATATATAGCCTCAAGTATGTGTTCATGATAGGCATGAATTATTAAAAATAGCTAAAACTTAGTTTAGATAAGAATGACAATCATTAAAATGGGCTGAAATGCGAGATCGGTAGTGTTACACAACATAATGTCTGTCCACTGCAAGGGGCTACTGGCAGTTATGTATACATTATACTAATATTAGACATATCCAACTATAGGACCCATGGAATTATATACATTCATGTATAGGTGAGGGATACCCAAGTAGGAAGGTTTGCCTCGGTCGAAGGGTCAAAGGACAAGTAGATTATGCTTTAACCTTTCATGGGGTATCAAGTGATAACTGGGTATCACCTTGATACGTTAGGCAATCAAAATGGAATGGTGAGTAAGGCTCAATGTTATGTCAATGTGTGTTTAGTACCATATTCGAAAGTAGGAGCGGTACATAGGTCAAGAACATCATCAATCCTAAGTGGTCTGGGAAAGACAAGGGTTGCGCCTAAACGGTTAAACCTCCTACTAGTGTAAATCATGTTTAGCTTATGCACCACCATAGTTGTTTGCTAGTTTGTTTGTTTTGAGCGAGGATAAATAACCCTTTATGGAGGTCTGTCAAAAATGGATAGAATACGGCTAACAATTATGATGTTGTTATTAGGCCCTAGGGGATTCCTTGGTATGCATGAAGATAAGGGCGTGATATTGCGTTGATGATGGATCCTGAAGAGGTGCTGGGTTACGGATACTAGCGATGATCGTATCTTAGTCTAAAGAGGGACTATTGTACTTATATATATATACATATATATGTATGTAGTTATTGTCTACCCAGGATAGATGGGGTGTATCGTACGCGTACATGGAGTCGAGAAGACTAAGTAAATTAAAAGACAACATGTGATGGAACGCAATTGGCATAAACTAGTGTTATATATAAAGTGCATAATTTACTAGTCTCTAGAACGTTGTTTTGACTCCTTCTCATTACAACCCACAAGATAGTTTTAAAGGGACATGTACTAGTGCAAGGTGGGAATGGTGGAAGGATTGATTTTCTTATGCATGCTCGACACCGACAAGGACACTTGTTCTCAGAAGTGTCAACCTAAGTCAGTAACTATATGTTTCATATATATTAGTTCCGCTATGAGTTTATATTGATAGTGTATTGATATGCATTTATTTATTTATAGGATACCAAATCAACGATCCTACTTGGTGGACTTGGGTTTTCAATTTAGCAAAAAGTCGGGCCCATTAAGGTTCGGGTTGTCATAAGTTGGAGACTGCAAGGTAGTGCGATAATAGAATTTTGTTATGGTTGATTGATTTTCTGCCTATAATTTTTTCTTGGTCCAACCGACCATTGCCAAATTTTTAATTGTACTTGCTCTATGGTGCTTAATGATAAAGTTTCCTATAGAAATGGAGTGGGAGAAATTCAAGGTGACCAAAGCACAGGTTGTGAGTGCTACATCACTAAGCTTAAAGAGGCAAAGCGATGAGAGAAGTGAAAGGATATAGAGAAGCCTCTTTACAATAAAATATCAGATATGTAGCAACTACCCCCCAAGCCTTGGCTTAGGTTTAATAGCCAATATTACAAATTAATGGACCCATGAAAAGACCCAAAGGAATTAAGGGTAGCCCTAGTAAAGCTGGTGATTGATATCCCAGTAGACGATGAAAATCCTAAGAATGTTCTCAAAGTCGGATCTCAACTCGACTTGAATATGGGAAAGGAGTTGTTATGGTTTCTCCAAGAAAACATGGGCGTGTTTGCTTGAACACATTCAAATATGTGCGGGATATCGCCAAAGTTACGTGTCACGCACTAAATGTGAACCCAAGTTACCCTCCTATGAAACAAAAACAACATAGTATGGAACCAAAGCGATCCACCACATTAAAAGAGGTAGTCGCTAAATGGCTTTATCCACGATGCATTATACCTGGAGTAGATATCAATCCAATATTGGTCATGTAGGAAAACGGGAAATAGCGGACATGCATTCACTATTCTAATTTGAGTAAGGCATGCTCAAAGGACTACTTCCCTTTTCGCAAATAGACTAATTAGTGGATGGAATAGCCGAACATGAGCTATTGTCCCTCATGGATGCGTATTTAAGCTATAACCAAATTGCAATGCAGACTCCAAATCAAGAGCATACAAGTTTTATTATAGATTTAGGGTCGTATTGCTATGTAATCATGTCGTTCGGTCAGGAGAATGTTGGTTCTAATTATTAGCGTTTAATCAACAGTATGTTTAAAGAACAGGTCACGCGGACGGTGGAAGTCTATATATGGACGATATGTGTAACAACCCTCACCTTAGTGGGCCCAAATTTTCTCTATACCGAAAACCCAAGTCCACTAAAGTACAGATCATCGGTATTTGGTATCCTACAATAACAAAAGCATATCAAAGCACTATCGGTATAAACTTACAGCGGAATAGTAAGGTATAATAAAACATATGATTACTGACCAAGACTGACACCTTTGAACTCTAGTGCCATTGTTAGTGCCAAGTATAAATAAGGAAACATGTCCTTCCACCGTTCCCGACTTGTACAAACATATGTTCCTCTAAAGCTATCTTATGGGTTGTAATGAGGAGGGGGTGAGAACAATGTTCTAGTGACTGGTAAATTACACACTTTATACACAATACTAATTTATGTCGATTTCCTTCTATTACATGTTATGTCTATTATTTTACTTAGTTGTCTTTACTTCACATACGTGTACAATAGGACTTATCTACTCGAGGTAGATAATAACTACATAATTTTGTGTGTGTGTGTGTGTAAGTGTCACAGTCCCCTTTGGACTAGAATACTTTTCCCTCTAGTATTTGTAACTCAGCACCTCATTAGGATCCATCGTCAATATAATATTACGTCCTCGCTGCCGTGCATACTAAGGAATTCTCGTAGTGCCTAATAATGACATTACAACTATTTATCTGTATTCTATCACGTTGTTTACAAGACCTCCATTAAAAGGTTATCCAGCCTTGCCTCCTAATAACAAACAAACTAACCAACAACTGTGAGGCAGTGCATGTCCTAAACGTGGTCAACACTAGTGGGAGGTGTAGCCCGTTTAGGCGTAATCCTTGTCTTTCCGCTGACTGCTTAGAACCGATGATGGTCTTAACCTATGTAAATAGATTCTACTCCTTGTATATGGTACCAACCTCACTATCATAGCATTGAGCCTACGTCCATCATCCCATTTAGATTTCCTAATGTGCTCATGGAAATGTTCTTTTGGTTAATTAAAGCGTACCCTCTAAAAAGTTGAAGCAAACTCCTTTTTCCCTTTGACACTTCGACCAGAGCAAACCATCCTACTTTGGTATATTCTCTCCACCTATACGCGAATGTATCATTCCATGAGTCATATGGTTGGATATGTCTCATATTAGTATAATATATACATAACTGTTGGTAACCCCTTGTGGTGGGTAGACTTCTATTGTGTAACATTACCGACCTCGCATTCCAATCCATATTAATGCTATGTCATTTTTAATTACTCTAAGTTATAAACTGAATCTGAGGCTACATAAATTTATTTAGTTACTGTGCCTCATATGTTGCTTCTTGTTTTATTTACGCCAATTTAATGTCATTTACCGCTTACTTCTACTTTATTAGAATAAATATCCTTTGCTACTTAACATCTAATTGATACTATTAAGTGTATTCTACTGTCCCTTTTCAACAATTACTATCTTCCTTTGATTATTATAATCTTCTTACTTACTCACTTTGTTGCTTTACGTATACTTTTTCGCTTATTGTCTATTTTCGAACTTATCGCATATATTATATTTATAATTGAGTTGTTATGATTATCTTTACATATAATACTTTGGTTTATACTTAGGGATTTTTGCATTTTAATGCGTTGGAATTACATCTTTGCAAAAAGAAAGTGTTAACACTGTAATTTTCCATAAATTATCTAAAAAGGACTTGTGTTGTGTATGGAATTACAAGGAATTATCTTTTCTGTTATTATTGAAATAGGTGGTATAATATACGGTAAACATCCTTACTTTGTATATCTCTTTCTTTTAAGCATGTTCCTTGTTATTTCAAACAATACACTTTTATTCATAATTATAAAACTGGATAATTTATAGAAATTTACATCGCAACACACTTCATTCCAACAAATTAAAATACTACTTAAATCCCAATCCAATTTATAGTAAATTCCAATTCATGTTTACTAACATGTATCATTCAACCAACAGATTTGGAATTATTATACAAGATTAATTTAGGGATTACTTTCATGCTTACTTTCCAGATTCAATTATATAAAATGTTAAATCAAAGTTAACAACTAACAAAATGTGTAGGAATGGACTCAAAATTCATTGCATATATATACTTAAGCATGAGCTCCAAAATTATATTCAGGCATATAAGAAACAGATTTACAACAATATAAATCCAATATTATATAAAATATATAATTTCTCACTCACCTCTTAGCTTCCAAATCTCCAAATCTAAATCCATTCTTTTTATTGACTCTCTTTTCTTCTACCAAAATATGTATTAAACATATACGTATCTATTAGAATTATAGATTTGGGAAGATATTTGAATTAAACGTAGATTTAGATTTAGGTTTATAATTTATCTCTTCTCCATAGAATAGATTCGCTCATTATTCTTCTTCTCGTTTATTTTCCACTATTATCCACACACACAAATATATATATATATATATAATTTCTATATTTCCTAAAATTTATAGAGAAAAGAAAATGATGGAGTTTTGCTCCTTGATTTAGAAAACGAGAGAACAAAAGTAAGGAGTTAGATTTGTATTTATAGGTATACGATTCCATCCGTTAGATTTTAATTTATTAAATCCAGGCTGTTCGACCTATGTTCAATATGTGCCGTCTTCTCAGCATCGGTCGACCACTATTTTATCACCGATCGACCAGTTCTAATTAGAGTTCGACCAGTTGTGTTATTTTGTTAAATGTTCTCCAATTTCCCTATTTACCTTATTTAATACTATTTTCACCTTTACCTGATTATGTTAATTAACGTTAATTATATCAATGTTAATCATTTACATTTATTTTTTGATTTTCTTTCCTTTAATGTTAACGTTTTTATTTATTAACGTTTGTTTTAGCGTTAATTAATTCTCATTTATTTCCTTCTCCATTCAATTTATTTCCTTCTCCGCCTTCTTAATTAGATTTAATTTTATTGAACGCTATTAATTTAACATGTATATTTAATGTTAACATTCATATTTAATGCCCATTCTAATGTTAAGTTATTATCATTTACTTTCTTAATTGGTTCTAAATTGTTTCCGATCCAAAAACTTCAAACGTTAATAACTTTTTCGTTTTGAACTGCGATCATAAGACTTTATCACTACAACAAAAAGACCCTATTACAACTATAATCTTACAACTGTCACAAAATGCTGGTTGTAATAAAGGTTTTTTACAATTCTTTTTTTCAGAAAGTTGTAACAAACTTACTTTCAACAACTCTTTTATTTTGCCAGTTGTAATAGATGTCTATTACAACCTTTCTTTTTTTCAGGTTTAATATATGCATATTTTTAACCACTTTTTTTCTTGTCAGTTGTAATAGATGCCTATTACAACATTTTCCATTTGCCAGTTATAATAGATGCCAATTTTTAACAACTTCTATTTTTGCCAGTTGTAATAGATGTCTATTACAATGTTTTCCGTTTACCCGTTGTAATAGTACATCAATAATTATAATTAAGTAATAATAATTAACAATTAATAATTAAATAATTAATAAAAAATTGAAAATTGAAAATTGAAAATTAAAAATTAATTTGAAAATATGAAATAATTATTAATAATCATTATTATTCAATAAATAACAATCAATACAATAATTAATAATTAATAAATAAAAATTAATTTATAATAATGAATAATTAATAACTAAGAAGTAATAATTAAGAACTAATTATTAATATCAATAATTAAGAAGTAATATTTAGTATTTGCTAATTAACCTTTGATAATTCATAAAAAATTAATTATAATTAAAAAATTTAATAATTAATAAACAATATTTTAATAAATAATACTTAAATAGTAAAAATAATTAAATATTAATATATAATAATTAATAACCACTATTAAGTAATAATAATTATTATTAATTTGAAATATGAAATAATTCCTACTAATAATTAGTAATTAATAATTAATTAATAATTAATAGTTAATTATTAATTAATTAATTAAAATAATAATAAATAATAATCGATAAAAAATATTAAATAAATAATGCTTAAGTAATAATAATTAAATATTAATATATAATAATTAGTAACCACTACTAAATAATAAAAATAAATAATTAATTTGAAATATGAAGTATTTCTTATTAATAATTAGTAATTAATAATTAATCAATAAATCAATAATAAATAAATATTAAATATTTCATTAATAATTAATAATTTATAAATAATCTTTATTAAATACTTGTAATTAATAGTTAATGATAAAATTCTGATTAAATATTAAATTCTGATTTATTATAAATCAATTCTAGTACTAAAATTATAAAATATAATAAAAATGCTAAGAAAAATAATTTTAAGTCGTAAATATTGATCTTAAAAGTAATTATTATTATAAATCTATTTTTTAAAATTGGGTATTTTAGATGGTAGTACATAGTTGTACTAAGTCTTAGGTAGTATGTAACATATTGTACATTTAATAATTAATAAGTAAGATTTATTATTTAGTATTTATTATTTAATATATAAAATTATTAATCATATTTAATATTTTAAAAAATTTAACTTTTGCCGTACATAGGATTTTATTTTGCTTCAAACTCAAATTTTTTGTTCCAAACTCAAAAATTAGGCTCCAAATTCAAATTTTTGGCTCCAAACCTCAATTTTCATATCCATACCCACAAAGTTCCAATATAACATAGCAATTCAGCATCATTCATTTCTCCTACCTCGCTGCTTCCAAATCCAGATCGAAAGTTAATATCCAGATCCAAATCGAAAACTAAATCAAGTTGAAATCCAATTCCAAATTTAAATCGAAATCCAAATTAGAACCTCTTCTCATTGGAAATCAAAATCGAAACCAAAGTTGAACATTGGTCGTGCAAGAAGTGGTGAGGTTGTTCGGTGGCAGTGATACTGTTCAGGTGGTTCGATTGGAGTTTTGGTAATGGAAGGTGCAGGTTGATAGTGGTTTTGGGATGCTCGTGGAGATATATTAGGGATGAGCTGCAGTTTGAATGTTTGCAGAGGAAGTGTATTTTATGGATGAGGAGGTTAGTGAAGAAGCACCAGAAGGTGGTTGACATAGGGGAGGAATGGTGTAGTTGTATTGGCAGAGGTGAATTTTTTTTTGATTTTAGGTGATTGTAGCGGTTTGGGTTGGGGAGGAAACTTTGACAGTGCGTGGATGGTGATGGTGATGGTTGAAAGAGTGGTAACATGAACATTATGTTTCAAGCCTATGAACTCATGTAAACCTGTAACATATTAGGTTTAGTTATATTCCTCCAAGTTTATGATTTCGCATCACAATGATTATGTCAATGTTTTTTAGATATAGTTTGAACTCTTATAACAAATCATAGAATTTTAAAATTAATATTCTAACAGTTTGGTAGACTTCTTTTGATGGTGATTTACTACTAAACTCCTGCTTAGAATTCGTACTGAATAATACCTATTATTCAAGATTGAAAATTGAGCTGCCTTTAAGTAAAGGAATCGCTTAGCAGATGGTAGCCTACTGCAACTTAAAAACAATGTTTAGTTTTCAAGAGTTAAGCCATTGGCATAATATGAAGTGCCACTGTTAATCAAATTTGGGTCGGTATTACATCTGCATCTTGAGGGAAAATGACACACGTCAGTATCACATCACCGTTGGTTTCTATGAGTAATTCTTATACTAAGGCCTTAAAGGTTGATACTTAGTATTGATCAGATATTCATAAATACATTGGAAGTTAACTAGCCTTACCAAGCTGGATGGTAACCTTTATATACTAAATTATTTTCCAGACTCCTTCTATCTTATTTGCATTGTACTTGTGGAACCATCTTTTCTTGTTAACATATTCATTATATAGGCGCATACCTTATTATTTATATTACCTATTTCTTTGAGCTGTTAAATTATTGTTTTTTGATTTAAATCCCAATTTGTGTCTCAGATTATTGTTTGCAAGTAGGAAAAACTGAATTAAGACAGTCAGTATTGATATTCGTTGATCACCTTACCAATGGTATTTTGTTCTATTTTGCTTATAGCTCATATCATATCTGCAATTCTATAGTTTACTTTTGTGCTCTTATGATTGCTTTATTTCAGAATGATGCATATCATATTGATCAACACAGAATCATGGGGGTGATTAACAGTTTTGTGTGTACAGGTAAGTAATGGGTTATAGGCAGCTTTGTGTGTACAGGCAGGTTGCTGAACAAAGAGGAAGTGAGATGGTTATTGGTGAATGTAGTGGTTGTTGTTTGTGTTGTATGTGATAGATGCTTGGTCGTGGATTGGCTTTTTGGTCGTGGATTGGCTTTTTGGTCGTGGAGTGGATTGAATTAGTGCAATGAAATGTGGGTATAGGCTGTTGGAGGAGAAGTTGATGTGCGGTGTGATGGTGATTAAGTTGTATAGGGAGGAGGAGCAGGTTGAAAAAGTGAGGTTGGTGATTGGTATGGAGTGTGAAACTGTGATGATTTGAGATGGCATTGGATTCTTTTGTTGTATTTACTAAGGTACAAAAAATAAAATGTATTACAATTTGATTGAATATCAGAATGATTATAACTGTTTTGATTTAGTTATTTGGTTTGTTTGATACATTGGTTTTGTAAATAATAATAATGTAATGTTTGAATTGCTTATAGTGTATTTTTATTTTTGTTCTATTATTTATGTATGTCTGTTTCTTGCTATACTTGCAAAATGTATGTAGAAATTTAAAAAAAATTGTTTTGCATTTTTTTACCATAACTGCTAATCGCAGTTGTAAAAAAGTCTTTTACAACTGCTATTCTTTTACAACTGCCAATAGCAGTTGTAAAAATTCTTCTACAACTGCCAAAAGTAGTTGCAAAAAAGTCTTTCGCAACTGCTTTTGGCAGTTGTAAAATATTACTTTACAACTGCTTAAGATAGTTGTAAAAAATAGGGTTCTATTACAACTCCGGATATGACGATAGACGGTCATCCATTATAATACGGTATTTTTGTTGTAGTGTACATATGAAAATCGACTATAAATCGCCATAAACACACCAGTGCAGATTTAATAGACATTTTGTAGTTTCAAAATTCTATTTTTGGGTTTTAATGCTTATTTATTAGTTCTCTTTAGTTAATTATCATTCAATTTACGGGGCGTTATATTCTCCCCCCAAAAAAGAATTTCATCCTTGAAATTTCTATAGGACTAAATCATGTAACATAGTGCCAAACAATTCTAAGCTATTAATCCAATTACTGTACAACCAATTGGCAACCAATAGTGTATAGGTGCAAGGTGTATCAAAATACATATGATATATATGCAGAATAATACTAAATCAACGCCTCCTACATGAATGGATTCTCTAAACAATTGAAAATACGGTGTAAATAACCTATATATACTGGAAGTTCTATACGTATGCAAGTTTTGAAAATCAAAATTTTTGTTTTTGCATATAAATTTCCTACACTTCTATGAATAGAAGTATAATTTGCCAATTCTTACATCTAATCCCCCACTATACAATACCTAGCACATCGTATCTAACGTCCTAAATTTTAGAAATTCAGTTTTCTAAACCTATATTCTTATGTCGGAAAAAGGGTTTAGATGGAAAATTCCATATTTTTATCCTTCCCTTGTGTACCCTTTTCGCTGTACTTTGAAACCTTCTCTGATGCCCCCATATCTTTTTCAACTTTTCCAAGCACAATCCGTATAAGAAATTTTTTTATATATTTTTTAAATTTTAAAACGGTTTTAATTCAAAACAAGTTTTGTTCACCAATCGACAAGGTATGGAAAAAAATTCCAAAGGTAAAACAACTTTTTCCCTCGTCACTAACTTCTGTTTCAAATTAAAATTCATACTTACTAACCCTTCCCCTATGCTAACATGTAGAATTAAAAAAACCAGAAAATAACCATTTCCATTCAAAATCATTTTCAATTTAAATTTTAGAAATAGTGGAAAAAATTTAAAAATAGAAACTCATTTAAAAAAAAGAATTTTGAACAACAATTCTCAAAATTATTCTTTTTTGCTTTTCACAACAAATTTAGCCACATCCTAACAATCGAGATTTAGTCAATAGGCTAACATTCATAATTGATTATTTTCTACTACATGGTAAACTTTCAAATTTCTAAAACTTTTTTCTCTTATTTTAGAATAATAAACATCAAACATGTTCATTTATAAATTTAAGCTTTTAAGGTGTAGGGATAATAAGCTATGATTTCGCAATAACCTTTCCCTGTCCTCGCTAAAATTTATCTCCCAAAACTTTACAACATTTTGGGACTTAACATTAATTTATAATAGAAACTAATTAAATAAATTTCCTAATTTATTTTATAAACTTCCACTCTTACTTTCCATTGGCTAAGTGTCTACATGAAATGCCCTTACTCACAAAGCTTTCCAAGTAATAGAGCGATCAATCTAGAAAATCAATTTTCAAATGGAACTTTTCTCATAATATCATACGCGGTTTTATACAAACAAATATAACTAATGCTTACAACCCTAACCTAAAAGAAACAATTGCCGGAAGTTGCCCTTCGACTTTATCTAATTTAGTGATCTTATGGCCCTATCAATTCTTAAATAAAATGGACATTTTTAACGTCATTCCACCATAACCCACATCTCTTAACTTACCTTCCTAGCTTTTAATGAATAAGGTAAATCCATTACTTCAATTATTACAGCCAAATGCATTACTATCTTCTTTTAATCTAAACCTTTTGATGGTATTCTCTAGTCTTGGTACATACTTTCTTTATTTTTATTTTTATGCGGGTATACTCTAGAACTCACAGAATGTACTTTGATACGATTTACCATTTCATTATGGGTTCTTCTTTATGGTCTTCACCCATGTTTAATGAAATGTTCATAGGCTCAAACTAATATTCTTCATATCCAACGGGGATTCATTATTACTATTCTACGAGCATTTATCGCTATCTTATTCATAGCCTTATCTTCTCCCTATGTTACCTAGGCAGTCATTCCTATCTACTCCATTAAAAATTTAGTTTGGTTTTCACCCCTCTTTCTAGAATTAAAATTTCGCAGTTCGGAAGTACATTTGAGAGAAATGTGTGATCCTCTAAAGTAGAGGAGAGCACACATCGTAGTCAGGAAGTACTTAATCCCAAAAAAATTATCTTTAAAGGTACAAACTTAGAAATTTTTTATTAAATCCAAAAATAACTTGGTGTCTAAACTTTTAAAACTATAATTTAGGATTTTCAAATTAAGCTTATTCATCAAGTCCAAACGAAAATATTAGCGGTTTAATTTAAAAAGGTTCTTTTATTTTCACAACAATGATTTTATTTTATTTTAAATAGAATTTTCAATTCGGACCATTTATTAAGTTTTGTCTTTAAAAACCCAATTATCATACCAAATCTTTTTTTCAAAATGCACTTTACAATATTTCTAAAACATCTTTTATAATTTTAAACAATAAAAATTGGAGGAGACAAGGACAACTTCCATTCTATTATTTTCCTATTAATTATTTTTTTCCACTTTCAACCTTAGCGGAGACTCTGATAGCATATGAGGGAGACTTTTAAAAGGCATGTGCAATTATAGCATATATTTCTGAAAACTATCATTTTATTTAGTTTCTTATATTGTTTCTAATTACTAACATTACTTTATATAAATTTCTAACACTATTTCTATTTATATTTCATAATGTTACTACTATTTAACTTTCTTCTACCTAAATTGCTTTTATCTTCAATGGCTTATCCTTATATAGCTCTTTTTATGTATAAACCTATTTCAGATGTCTTCCTCCACATCCTCCTTATGCAAGAATATTCTTTTTACCTTTACTATCGGGTGTTCTTACCCCTTCATTCCCTTTACCCCATTTAAAACCAGTACCACTTCCTATTGCCTCCCAACTAAAAGAATTTTAAAACTTCGAATTTACCAAATTATAAAAAAATCACTGAGTTATACATATGCTCTATTCTCTATTTATTTCAAAGGAAATATCTTTATCAAAACCCTTTTTACTAAAAAATAATTTTTCTTTAAACAGTTTAAAATTTTAACTGGAAATTCTAATGTAAAACGATATTTTAATTTGTGGAAAACTACTTACTCTTCAAAAATAGGGTTTTTCTTTTTTTTTAAAATCGTTTGAAAATTATTTCAAATATTTTATTTATATATTTGCTTAAACCTTTTTATATTATATTCTTTCATATTGGGTCGGACTTGGAATGGGTTTTACTTGTCCCTACTTTTGGACTTTTCTTCTTTTCCACTTACTTTCTGACTTTTCTTCTTTCAGAATATATTAAAATACAGTTATCATCTTGGAGTGATTACTACATACCTAAATTCGAAAACTAGCTCAATTCTTACTTCCGATATCTACAACACATAGATGTTTTACTTTCCATTTATCTTGCTTTATCGTACATCATGAATCGGCAGTCCTAGGGGGTCTACAACCATTCTACAATCCAGGCCCAATAAGGGAGTCAAGTACCATCCAGCTACATGCACCCTTTTATATGTTGCACTCATGCTCTTCTTAAGTCAACGCCATCCAATACGACTTACTTCCCATAGTGTAATTGGGATAGGAGTATATGTTAGTAAGATTTTTCTTCTCATAATACCTAAGTGATCACAAAGTAATTATAACACTAATTACCTTCACAATTAAGAATCAACAAATTTAAGCAACATTAAGGACCACTAGCTCAAGTAGTAAGATCAATAGATTATGTTCTAGAGATCTTTAGTTTGATCCCCCTAGACACCGAAATGAGTGCTTTGCTTAAAAATCAAGTATCACTCTTATTATCAAATCCAAAAAATTTAAAATATATTTAACAATCAATTTCTAGAAATTAATCGCAACAACTTCTGCTCCACATTCGACCATTGCAAAGCATCATTTTTCCTCCCTTCCGTTATATCCGATGTTAGCCCAACCACCACCACCACTATTAGATCCAATTCCAACTTCTCTCTATCTGCACCCACCTATGAACTACGCTAGTTCGCTGGCATCTAAAACCACCATCTATCGTTCTCTAGATCTTATGCCCTCAACGCTAACGTTCTTCTTAGCATCAACGTTCCACCGTCATCTTCTCAACACCGATGATCTCCCTCCATTCTCATTTCCCCCTCTAAGGTATTATGTCGATATGCTTTGATCTACCCCAGCCCCCTCTCATACCATTCCATCTACAATGCCAACACCTCCTCCTCGACCCTAGATCTACAATCCAAATCAAATCTCAAATCGACGCGTCTCTGGTATGGAGAGAAGAACCATTGGGCTATGCTATGTCGTGACCCTTTCATTGCTTTTATTGTGGAAATTTGGGTACAAACAAGATAGGTGCTCAAGGCTTCTTGGATCTATTGTTTCCCCTAACCTACTGTTTGCAACCTTAATTGATTCCCTCCTATCTGATTTACCTCTTCTCGACCATACATTCACTTTTGAGTTCCATTTTCGCTATGTCGAACTTCAGAATCAGATCCAAAGCTCACTTGAAGGAGCTACTTGTCGTGGTTTACTATAGCAAACTGAAAAGCTCCTAAAAGTCTTCGACGCCATGACCAATTGCTTTAGCTATTTGGTGACATCCTCATCCCAACACTATAATGTCATGGCTTCTAGGTGCAGTTCCATTAATAGCTCTGACGACATTTCTACCATTTCCCCTATTGACCTTGAGGAGAGGTTAGACCCTATGCTGCTTGACCCTACCTTGGCTTGTGATTAGATAGAAGAGGAGAGACTTGTTGGAGATGCAAAACTAGTTGATACGGCACATGTCTATGCAAATGATTGCGCTCAGGATATTGTAAATGTTAGGGAGGTGTCTATTTATACTACAATTGAAGACACACGCATTGGTGCATAGGTAGATACAACTGTGGAAGCACACTCTCGTGCACTTGACATAGGTCGTGGCGGTTCAGCAATGCTCAAAGGGCCAGCAGTGACCGCCGCCTTTGCCTTTACAAATGATTCACATCATGATTTTGAGCTGGAATGTTAGATTGCAACTACTTTTGCTTCTCCTTCACAATCAGCTCTGAACGATACAGCTCCAACCACAGCCAACACCATTGAAGAGTGTCCCCTTGACGTGCCATGCAGCCCATCGCATTCTGGTTCAGTTGTCTCTAGTGCAAAGTCAACAAGCACAACAGCTCTAGTGGACTCGTACGTAGGAGCATGTGACACTTTTGTTCAAAGCATTCTATAGATTCGTCATTTTCAATTTTCATGTTCTTTTAGGAAGCATCTATACACCCATTATTTTATACTTGTTAACCCCTACACAAGCATATCAAATTGCTAAGAATTATGTTTTATTTATAACAAAATTGACACTGATTTTGAATTCATCAAAAAATTAGAATTAGAGAGGGCCAATAGTACCCGCTCATGAAAGTTTTAAGTTGGAACGTAAGAGGCTTAGGATCCTCTTCTAAAAGGGCTAGAGTCAAAAGAGTCTCAATAAAAAATAGGGTAGCTGAAGCTCTAATTCAGGAATCTAAAATCGAGTCACCAAATTACAATTTATTTAGGTCAATAGGAGGTAATTCTCTTAATAAATTAGCGTTTATCCTGACATCGAGTAGTTCGAGACGTATTATATCTCTACGGCAAAATGATAAACTTAGACTTCTCCAATCAATTTGTAATCCCTTCACTTAGTTTTGTAGGATCTCCAAACAACCAAATCATCAACTAACCAATGTTTACGCTCCAAATACTAGGATCCATAGACAATTTCTTTGGGAGGAGTGTAATGACTTTGTACCCTCTCATACAGACCTTGGCTGGTAGGTGGGGATTTCAATGTTACCAGATATAACAGTGATCGTTCACCTAGGGAGAGGAGCTTTGCCAATATAGATGAATTTAACAACTTATTAACCATAGCAATCTTATTGTACCGTTGCACATCAGGAAGAAGTTTACATGGTCTAATAATAAAGAGACCCCATCGATGGCCCTATTAGCTAGGTTCTTCATGAATTGGGAGGACCTATTCCCCCAAACCAAAGCTTTTGGACTTGCTAGAATCATCTCCGACCATGCCCCTATTATTCTTAACTCTTCGGACCAATTACCTAATAAAAAATATTGTAAATTTGAGAAAATATGGCATAAAGAAGGGAATATGGAAATCTTGTAATTTCTTTTATGAATTCTTTGGATTCCAGAATCTCGAACAATGTAGCAAAAAGCTTTACATTTAAATTGGGAGAACTAAGATCATTTTTCCAAAAATTGGAACATAACTGTTTTTGTAAATATTATCAAAAGAAAAGTTATCCTTGATGAGATTACGGATTTAGAAAAAACAGACGAGTTGAGAAATCTAACCATATAAGAGAAATTCAAACTAACTTTCTTAAAAACTGAATTGAACAAATTAATGGATCAAGAAGAAATTATGTGGAAATAATGTTCTCGAGTTTAATGGATTAGTGAGGGGGACAAAAACACAAAAAAATTCAACACATTACTAATGGTAGAAAATGTCAAAATTACATAATATTAATCAGAGTTAATGGAATGGAATACAGTGAATATAGTGATTTAAAGAACATTTTCACCAGTCACTCTACGGAAATCTATAGTCATAAATGTCCACACAGAATCAAAACTAACTATTCATACCTCTATCCGATAATGCATTATTCTCTAAGAGATTTAGAGAGCCCATTTACAGAGGAGGAAGTCTGGTCAAAAATTAAGAGCCTTGTGAGTGATCCCCAATGGTTTCCCAATGTTTTTCTATCAAAATTTTTGGCCTTTTATTAAATGGGATATTATGCATCTATTTGATGAACTTCGCAACAGTAATGTACAGTTAGGCAGATTCAACCAAGCTGATGTTATTTTAATCCCCAAAAAAGAGAACCTTGAAGAATTAATGGATTTTTGACCTATCTCCCTTATTAACAATGCGGTCGAAATAATCGCTGAAATTTTGGCCAATAAACTAAGGCATAAAATGGGTAATCTAATAGATAGATCACAAACGGCTTTTATACAAGGTAGACACATCATGTATGGTGTCGCTAAAGCACAGAAATTCATAAATTGCTGCCACAAAGAGAAAATCACTTGTGCACTTTTAAAACTAGACTTCGCTATGGCTTTTGATTCTATTAACCAGAATTTTTTACTCAATACCTTAAAAGCCTGGTGATTCACAAACAAATGGATATCCAAGACTAGCCTAATCCTAAAAACTAGAGCATCATCCATTTTGTTCAACAGCATCAAGGGAATATAATTCAGTCGAAGAGAGGTCTTTGACAAGAAGATCCCTTGTCTCCACTTTTGTTTAACCTTACGGCTACTATTTTTCATAGAATCATCTCCCTCGCTCATAGAAATAATGTCCAGCCCAGAATTGGATGCGGAGTTATTTCAACCGAAGTATCCTCCCTACAACATGCAGATGATACGCTTTTATTTTGTTCTCCTCTTCCACTCCATATCGCACCGCTTAAACTCATTTTATATAACTTTGAGCTCCTTTCGGAACTTAAAATTAACCTTAATAAATGTTTAGCTTTAATACTTAATGACACCTATAACCATATGGCTGATCTGGCCAGCACCCTAAATTGTAGATCTATGACCTTCCCTTTTAACTAGTTAGGCATAACTTTAAGACTCACGAAAGCTAAGAAGGAAGACTAGAACACTCTCATCGATAAAATTAACAGTAGACTACCCTTTTGGAAAGCTAACTGCCACTCTGGAGTGGGCATGACAATCCTTATTAATTAGGTATTGTCTTCAATACTGATTTACTGGACGTCTTATCATAAATTCCCTAACTGGGTAATTAACAGAATTGATAACATCAGACATAGATTCTTATGAAAAGGAAGGATAAAAAGCTATAATTTGAGCTATCTTATTAACTAGAATTTCATTTGCATACCCTGATCTCAAGGGGGTCTGGGGATCATCAACTTAAAGTTCTTAAACACCTCCCTCTTATGCAAATGGATTTGGAAATTCTTCAATGGTGAACCTTCATCATGGAAAGAAATTATTTGTAACTACTGCTATAATGGATCAAAAAAATATTCACTTACATAATAATCTAAAACTTTCTTTCGTTTGGAAGAATATCTACAATTTATATCACCTTTTCAAAATAGGAGTTAGATTCAATGTAAACTATGGAGAAAGGACCTCCTTCTAGAATAAGCCTTAGGTCACTCCCATCGCCCCAAAGCATGAATTCTCAAATCTATTTATGGCCTCCAATAACAATTACAGACTTATCTCTAATGTCTACAGACCATGTGAGCTCTTTAGGTGGGATATAATGTTTAACCAAAACCTAACAGGGACAACGTTAGGCCAATTCCGAAAGTTAATTAATATGATTAAAAACTGTGACATTAGCAACATTCTCGATCGCCTAATATGGTGTAGGAATAGGAATAAAGTCTAAGCCTCTAAATCGATGCACAAATTCCTATCTTACTAAGGTACAAGCACCTTCAATCACTTTACACCAATTTGGAAAATCAAAGCTCCCCCTAAGGGTAAAATACATATGTGGATTGCCTTACACGATAAACTAAATACCATAACTAACTTAAACTCGAGGATAACCACCAATGCTGATATTAATATTAATAATAATCGCTGTTATTTATGTAAATCGGCGTCGAAGACCACTTCACATTTGTTTTTTGAATGCATTTCTCTAAATACATTATAGGTAAGATTCTTGAAATTTTTAGCATGGATATTACTACCCATATGCCTCCTATAAAAGACCTTTGGAACTGCTTTGGATTAAATTTCACAAATCAGCTAGGAAAACACTGAACTCTATCTATTCAATCACCTGTTGGACCATTTGGTTAGAATGCAACTAATTATTTGTAGCAATACTTATAAAACACCAATTCGATTATTTTTTCTACTTCTTGGTATATCATTCTATGGACGGGAACAACTCGAAGTCGGGTGGATTTGCAAATCTTTCTCTAAAGGATTGCTGGACTTGAACAAGCAACATATGAAATGCCTCTCCTTCTTCTCGCCAACTAATCACAAATTGAGAACTGTCGTCATCAAATCCCAGCTTTTCGAAATTGTTTCAGCCTAAATCTTTTCTCGGCATTTATGCCCCGCTACCTACTTGTGTCTACTTGCATGTATTACGTGCGCATAGATAGCATTCACTTGCATGCACAACATTTTTTCCCTTTGGAACAACTTTCTATTCCGTCATGTCCTTCTCCAACAATGCCAAGCGCAATATTTTATATTATTCATGCATCCCTGTGCTCCTTGCTGAATTTTTCGCTTTTATTTGCTAACGTCATTCCAAGCTTCATGCAATTGTAGTGCACCAAGTTTTCTGAAGACGACTTCCAAGCATGTCTCGGTTTTGCATTACTCCAGGTTACACTTGCAAGCTTTAGGCATTTGCAATTTAGGCTACATTTTCAAGCTTCAAGCAATTGCAATTTTCTAGTCTTGCCTTCAAGCATTAATGCACTAGGCTATTTGTACTTGTTTGTTTGAAGCTAGCTTACGCAAGTTTCAATTGCAAGTAATATCACACTGTTCCAATTCATTTATTGTTGCATTCTTCACATCAAAATTGTAGCCAAGCCTATTCATCTGCGGTGCACCACTCCAAGCATGTCCACCTTTAGTTCATGCAAGTACCATTCGCCATGCCCTGCAATAACACGCACTTAAGGTTTCAAGAATAAGGATGCTTCCAATATGCAATGTCACACAAAACTACTAGCAGTTGCTCCAATAACACCTATTTTTAACATCTCATAGTCTGTAAATATATTTTTATCTATGCTCTTACATGTCCCATTTTGTTGATCATTAAAGTGATAATCCTTTTTATTTGTACCGAATAATTCCCATCAAACATTTGTATGGTTTTTGGTGTTTTATTTAATAAACTAGTGCTCTCTTCATTAGAGGACCATCCACTGATTAAAAAAGCAACGTTAAATTTTCCTTAAAGTTATTAATTGTGTTGCTAAGTGCTTATACAATTATGTAGTTGCATTCAAACTGGTTGTCAAAATGTTAAGTTAAATCAACATACAATTAAGGCAAAAATTTAGAAAAGAATCTACCATTGATATCAAGGTAAGGAAAAAGTGCAGAAAAAAGTCAAAGACACAAGGAATTTACGTGGTTCAGATGTTATGGAATCCTTCGTCCATGGATCAAAATCACTTTCTTCTTTTATATTCTTAGTACAAACAATAATGGTAGAGAGAGTACAGAAATTTCGTTGTTATTCTTACAATGTCAAATCTCAGAAAAAGATCCATTTCCTGTTACAATGCCTTTTCTATTTATAGTATAGAGAGGCATGTGGATCGCCAAAACCCTTCTTCCGCTACTTTAGTTTCCACCTTTTGGATCGTGCCATGTGTCATCCATCCCTCTTATTTATTTGATCTGTACGGATTACTTACACGCCTTCAGTGGGAAACTATAATTTGGACGGTTATATTTTGGGTATTGGTAGAAAATTTGAAATTGAAGTGGAAACTCAAATTTGAATGGGTTATGCACTCTAATCTAGAGGAGCAAATGACCAATGTACTACTTCTGTGCTTGAATAAGAGCGTAATGAGGTGTTGCCATTTTCTATTGGATGAACTGCGTCACTCTTAGCAACTTTGCCACAAAGATGTTTAGAGTTGTTCTTCTTCTCTGTTCTAGGTGGTGTTGATACCGATGGAGCTGAACTGTGTTGTCTGGTGTGCAGCATTGGCATAGTACTGCTCCGGGGGTGATTGGAGTTAAGTTGTCTTTCCTAGTATATAATGCTTGCTTGACATTATGTTGAGGGTGGATGGTGTTGAGTTGTCTTGCCAACATGTGGTGCCTGCTTATATAAGTTTATCCTTAACTGCACTCAATAGCTAGAGAATTGCGCCCTTGCTTCTTCTTGAAAGTATAGTTTGTAGGCTATAATTCATTGCCTTGTCGTAATCCTCCATTTAACTAAACAAGGTTAATCTTGATTTAGATGGGATAATATAGGTTTGAGTCTTCTCCCTAGGTTCAGGGTCGACCTAGGATTGAGCAGATGCACTGGCGGTGTAGATGTGCTGGTTCCTTTATTGGATTGGGCTGATATCCAATAAAATATGCTTTAATACATCATTGTTTACCAGTAAGTGCAGTACTGTGCTGGAGCATTATTTGAATGACCTTGTGTGTAGCGATTCTTTAATAAGAGCAGTGCGGATCTGAACTCGAACGTGTTAGCAATGCAAAAGTTTATTTCGGCATAATGTTAGGATTCCTTGGGCATTTTAGTTATGTGTTGTGTTAAAATATGGCTTGCTCGAGATGGATCAAGAGTAGATACTGGTGAAGAGTTATGCCTAGCACTTGCACGGGTTATCTACCTAGTTAGCTTATGGTTTGGGGAGTGCAGGCTTATTATGATCTCGAGTGGGGATTGTTTTTGTCAAGGGTTCCAAGTGATTTTACTTTATGTGGGATTTAGCTGGAAGGCAGGTGCACAGACCGACACGGTCTATTGTGATCTTGTCTTAGCCATGTGTTGAAAACTATTTAGCATGGTTTGCCTTTTCTAAGTTTCGAGTTGTCAAAAGGACAAGGTATGTCTAGTTAAGTTCATTGGTTGGTGTGATTAGGCTTTATAATGGCAGTGCAGTCCTATTACTAAGTTGTGCCATTCACTTTTGATTATCCCTGATATTGTGCTTTGTTATCGTTTTGGATGGAGCAGTGCAGTATGATTCCTGTTGTGTTACTGCAGTTCAGACTCCGTGCAATACTTCTTTCCTGTTTTGCTATGTGGGCGCAGTACTATTTGTACTTTGCCTTATTCCTTACTTCCATTTCATAGTCCAACTTCCATTGTGGGTGCAGCTCTTCCAGTTCAGTGCTTGCATAAGTTTTCCATTAGCAACGTTTGGGAAATGCAGGTATAACACTTGGCCCCCAAGTCTGCAGCTATCGTAGATGGGTGTGGACTTGTCTCCGCTCTTATTCGCTCATCACAGCTCATTAATTCTTCCATCTCTTTTCTTCCTTTTCAAGAAAAGGAAAAAGTTTTAGTAGCCATTTCGCATTTAATGCTCTTGAACATGTGCTATTCCGTCATTGGCCGACCCTTTAAATGGTGGTCAAATCAATCTCTTCGTTAATCAGGTAAATCCTTTTGACCTATGTGCTCATTATCCTTGTGTTAATCTATTGTTGTTTCAAAATTTTCCCATCATTATGATTGTGTGGCTAAAATTTGAGTTCAGATAATGCATATATTTTGCTCTTCTCCTTCTTTCATTTCTTTTACATGCTCCTGAAAAGAAAAGAAAAGGTAATAGCGACCTTTGTTGTTAATCTTACTATCTCCCAGTCTTGTTCCTTTTTCGAATCAAAGTATGGATTTTCTTTCTTTTGTTGTTCCCTTTGCAATTTAGTGGTAGTTAGTGATTTATCTTGTGATTTTCGGTATGATTCTTCTTTCTTTTCTCTTTTATCCTTACCCACTAAAATTACTCGGTTGAAAGACACTGAGAGTATATTTAACCAATTTGGGTTCGAAGGTAATAAAGCTAGGGTCACGAATCTCATTTATGGATTCACACACTCCCTGATGGGTTTACCCCTCTCACCTCTGAGCATATAAGATGTGGGATTTCTTCTCCCCTAAATTGTATTCTCCAAGAGTGACTAACCGCTGTTGATCTTGTTCCCATCCAACTTGCTCCTCTTTCTTATTCTCTTATAATTGCTACTTTCATCCTTTATGCAGAGAATGGCTTTACTCCTACTTGTGAGGAACTCCAATTTTTATTCGATATTAAGAAAATCCCTACATGAGGTGATTTTGGATTTTAATACGCGCAAGCAAAGAAATCGATCCTAACATCTGTTCCTAACAAAACTCAAAGGTGGATCGATCGGTATTTCTTAATTTTTAATTCTGATAGATTTCCCACTTCTTTCCGTCCATCCTATCATTATCCATTTTTTCTATTCAGACTGTTTAGTCATTTGAGTCTCGTAGATATCGCATGTTGGGTTTAGATGAGAAGGAGAGGAGAATACAATTATTTCGATGTTGGAAAAGCATGAATTTCTATGCCCGCATCACAACTTCTCTTGTTCTATTTTTAAGTTTCCCTCAACCTCGGATTGGCCTAAAGGTATAATTCGATAAAAATAGATTTATGAATCATTATTTTATGCTTCTGACCTTCATGGGGATTTTTTTTACTAACCTTAAGATTTCTTTTATCCACAAGTGAAGTGGTTGATAGCCTTTCCTCTTTGTTTCTAAATCCCACAAAACCAGCTGCGATGTCGAAAAAAGGGCGAACGAGGAAACTTGTTGGAGGTGAGACTCCTGGCCAAACTCCCAAAAAGGTTATTATGACTACTCGCCCTCCTTCTTCAGATGCGCTTTTTATTCTGCTTCTTCAGTCCGTCCAAGACCAATGCATTCGATACTTACCTATACCTGATGGTGCCATAACCAACCTTGTTGAGAGGTTGGGAAGAGTTGCTTTGGATAATTTATCTAGCATTGCTTTGTCTTCTTCTTCTCTTCTTCCCTTTCCACTTTCTAATCTCTCGTCCTCCAAGCACATGGCCGAAATGAAGAGGTCAATGACTTATGTAAGTGTTTCTTCTTCTTTTTTGTAGCTTATTTAGTTGTTCCTTACATGTTATTATTTTATTTATTTCTTACTGTTAAGGAATGGGAAAGTGAGTAGGCCATTTTCTCGACTCGTGTTGTTGAACTTGAAGCAAACATCACTTCAGCTGCTTCTGAGAAGGCCAAAGCTGAGGGAGATTTTAGAGCATATCATTCCAAAGCAGAAAGGGAGGTAAAGGCTGTGGTAGAAACTTTGGTATCAAAAAATCAGGACTTGGAGGAAAAAGAGAAGGCTCTAAAGGTATCTCAAACAGATCTCGATTGAACTATATACTATGCTTTAATAATTATACGCCTCCGTTCAACGTCATTTTTCCACCAAAGTCGACCTTAGCTTCTTGGGCAAGCCTGATAAAATTGAAGCTACTATTAACTATTGTAGAGAATATTGGGCCGAGGAATTAGCTGTAGAAAATATCTCTCCTTTTGTTTCTATGCAACCAAATGGGGATACGACGTCTAGGGAAATTAAGGCACCAAAAGATACTAGGATGTCTAAATAAACTAAGGTTACCTCAACCCTTCATATAACTACTTAACCTTTGTATGTGAAATTAAACTTTCTGATATGTAATAGAATATGATTTGTTGCTTAATTTTGTTATGGATAATTATTTGCTATTTTTCCTTGTTTTTGCTCATAAATGACCGTTCTGTTTTCATTCCTTTGATTTTTATAATTTCCTAAAGAAGTTATGTTTACTAAACTTCTAAAGGAAAGCATGGATGAACTCCAAACCCAAACCATAGATCGTTTGGGTCTTAACGTAGCAACGATTTGTAGGCATGAGAAAGAGTTGGATGAGTCGTCTTTCTCAACTTAGAGCGAAAACCCAGGGGTTACTCTCCAAGATTGACCAAGTAGTTAAAGAGAAGGAGACGCTAAGTGATTTTGTACTATGCTGATGGCAGTATACTTTAGAAAGTGGCTCCTTTCCACCTAATTGTCCTCATTTGGAGTGGTTTAGGCATAGGCTTAGGATTTTACATAGGGATTAAGTCCAACCTATTATTTTCATGAAGTGTTTGGATTTATCATGTGATGATGTTCCTGATAATATATGTTTTATTTAATTTAACTTAATTCATTTTTATTTCCTTTGAATCGGTTTTTAATTATCACCAACTAGATTGGTCCCTATGAGCCTTCATCCGAGTTTACTAAGGCCATTGAATCCAACATTCCTCCCGCACCCTTTGTTCATGGCTCAAATGACGCAAGTGCGCCTAAATTTGAGGTTGCGGTCATGACTCCTACGACCTTAGAAGAAGAGAATATTCATTTAACACTCACCAATGAAAAGCTTAAGAAGGACTTAAAGGAAGCCCTTTAAGAGCTTAAGGAGGAAAAGGACGCATTGAGCCATCAATATCAACTTAACGTTAAGTTACATAAAGGAGTTATGGTAGCCGAATCAAAGTTTAATGAATTGCAGAAATCCATAAAAGATGATAAGGAACTTTATGGCATTGTTTATAAAGAAGAAATAATGAAACCGAGTAAAACAATGGAAGATATGTCTATTCAACTCGCCGGGCAGATTGAAGAGAAGGAAAGTATTGAAGGAGGAAAAGCGACAGTGGGGTCCAGTTTGGATATGGTTCCTACTCCCCCCGTGGGTGTGAACCATCCTTTGGAAAACGAGTTGAAAAAAGATAATGAAACTTCATTTCTAGGTTAAACTAAGAGGAATGGAGGCCCACTACAAGCAGCAACTGACATAGTTGGAGCCTCCCAACTAAAAGAATTTTAAAACTTCGAATACCATATGTGGATTGCCTTACACGATAAACTAAATACCATAACTAACTTAAACTCGAGGATAACCACCAATGCTGATATTAATATTAATAATAATCGCTGTTATTTATGTAAATCGGCGTCGAAGACCACTTCACATTTGTTTTTTGAATGCATTTCTCTAAATACTTTATAGGTAAGATTCTTGAAATTTTTAGCATGGATATTACTACCCATATGCCTCCTATAAAAGGCCTTTGGAACTGCTTTGGATTAAATTTCACAAATCAGCTAGGAAAACACTGAACTCTATCTATTCAATCACCTGTTGGACCATTTGGTTAGAATGCAACTAATTTTTTGTAGCAATACTTATAAAACACCAATTCGATTATTTTTTCTACTTCTTGGTATATCATTCTATGGACGGGAACAACTCGAAGTCGGGCGGATTTGCAAATCTTTCTCTAAAGGATTGCTGGACTTGAACAAGCAACATATGAAATGCCTCTCCTTCTTCTCGCCAACTAATCACAAATTGAGAACTGTCGTCATCAAATCCCAGCTTTTCGAAATTGTTTCAGCCTAAATCTTTGCTCGGCATTTATGCCCCGCTACCTGCTTGTGTCTACTTGCATGTATTACGTGCGCATAGATAGCATTCACGTGCATGCACAACATTTTTTCCCTTTGGAACAACTTTCTATTCCGTCATGTCCTTCTCCAACAATGCCAAGCGCAATATTTTATATTATTCATGCATCCCTGTGCTCCTTGCTGAATTTTTCGCTTTTATTTGCTAACGTCATTCCAAGCTTCATGCAATTGTAGTGCACCAAGTTTTCTGAAGACGACTTCCAAGCATGTCTCGGTTTTGCATTACTCCAGGTTACACTTGCAAGCTTTAGGCATTTGCAATTTAGGCTACATTTTCAAGCTTCAAGCAATTGCAATTTTCTAGTCTTGCCTTCAAGCATTAATGCACTAGGCTATTTGTACTTGTTTGTTTGAAGCTAGCTTACGCAAGTTTCAATTGCAAGTAATATCACACTGTTCCAATTCATTTATTGTTGCATTCTTCACATCAAAATTGTAAGCCAAGCCTATTCATCTGCGGTGCACCACTCCAAGCCTGTCCACCTTTAGTTCATGCAAGTACCATTCGCCATGCCCTGCAATAACACGCACTTAAGGTTTCAAGAATAAGGATGCTTCCAATATGCAATGTCACACAAAACTACTAGCAGTTGCTCCAATAACACCTATTTTTAACATCTCATAGTCTGTAAATATATTTTTATCTATGCTCTTACCTGTCCCATTTTGTTGATCATTAAAGTGATAATCCTTTTTATTTGTACCGAATAATTCCCATCAAACATTTGTATGGTTTTTGGTGTTTTATTTAATAAACTAGTGCTCTCTTCATTAGAGGACCATCCACTGATTAAAAAAGCAACGTTAAATTTTCCTTAAAGTTATTAATTGTGTTGCTAAGTGCTTATACAATTATGTAGTTGCATTCAAACTGGTTGTCAAAATGTTAAGTTAAATCAACATCCAATTAAGGCAAAAATTTAGAAAAGAATCTACCATTGATATCAAGGTAAGGAAAATGTGCAGAAAAAAGTCAAAGACACAAGGAATTTACGTGGTTCAGATGTTATGGAATCCTTCGTCCATGGATCAAAATCACTTTCTTCTTTTATATTCTTAGTACAAACAATAATGGTAGAGAGAGTACAGAAATTTCGTTGTTATTCTTACAATGTCAAATCTCAGAAAAAGATCCATTTCCTGTTACAATGCCTTTTCTATTTATAGTATAGAGAGGCATGTGGATCGCCAAAACCCTTCTTCCGCTACTTTAGTTTCCACCTTTTGGATCGTGCCATGTGTCATCCATCCCTCTTATTTATTTGATCTGTACGGATTACTTACACGCCTTCAGTGGGAAACTATAATTTGGACGGTTATATTTTGGGTATTGGCAGAAAATTTGAAATTGAAGTGGAAACTCAAATTTGAATGGGTTATGCACTCTAATCTAGAGGAGCAAATGACCAATGTACTACTTCTTTGCTTGAATAAGAGCGTAATGAGGTGTTGCCATTTTCTATTGGATGAACTGCGTCACTCTTAGCAACTTTGCCACAAAGATGTTTAGAATTGTTCTTCTTCTCTGTTCTAGGTGGTGTTGATACCGATGGAGCTGAACTGTGTTGTCTGGTGTGCAGCATTGGCATAGTACTGCTCCGGGGGTGATTGGAGTTAAGTTGTCTTTCCTAGTATATAATGCTTGCTTGACATTATGTTGAGGGTGGATGGTGTTGAGTTGTCTTGCCAACATGTGGTGCCTGCTTATATAAGTTTATCCTTAACTGCACTTAATAGCTAGAGAATTGCGCCCTTGCTTCTTCTTGAAAGTATAGTTTGTAGGCTATAATTCATTGCCTTGTCGTAATCCTCCATTTAACTAAACAAGGTTAATCTTGATTTAGATGGGATAATATAGGTTTGAGTCTTCTCCCTAGGTTCAGGGTCGACCTAGGATTGAGCAGATGCACTGGTGGTGTAGATGTGCTGGTTCCTTTATTGGATTGGGCTGATATCCAATAAAATATGCTTTAATACATCATTGTTTACCAGTAAGTGCAGTACTGTGCTGGAGCATTATTTGAATGACCTTGTGTGTAGCGATTCTTTAATAAGAGCAGTGCGGATCTGAACTCGAACGTGTTAGCAATGCAAAAGTTTATTTCGGCATAATGTTAGGATTCCTTGGGCATTTTAGTTATGTGTTGTGTTAAAATATGGCTTGCTCGAGATGGATCAAGAGTAGATACTGGTGAAGAGTTATGCCTAGCACTTGCACGGGTTATCTACCTAGTTAGCTTATGGTTTGGGGAGTGCAGGCTTATTATGATCTCGAGTGGGGATTGTTTTTGTCAAGGGTTCCAAGTGATTTTACTTTATGTGGGATTTAGCTGGAAGGCAGGTGCACAGACCGACACGGTCTATTGTGATCTTGTCTTAGCCATGTGTTGAAAACTATTTAGCATGGTTTGCCTTTTCTAAGTTTCGAGTTGTCAAAAGGACAAGGTATGTCTAGTTAAGTTCATTGGTTGGTGTGATTAGGCTTTATAATGGCGGTGCAGTCCTATTACTAAGTTGTGCCATTCACTTTTGATTATCCCTGATATTGTGCTTTGTTATCGTTTTGGATGGAGCAGTGCAGTATGATTCCTGTTGTGTTACTGCAGTTCAGACTCCGTGCAATACTTCTTTCCTGTTTTGCTATGTGGGCGCAGTACTATTTGTACTTTGCCTTATTCCTTACTTCCATTTCATAGTCCAACTTCCATTGTGGGTGCAGCTCTTCCAGTTCAGTGCTTGCATAAGTTTTCCATTAGCAACGTTTGGGAAATGCAGGTATAACACTTGGCCCCCAAGTCTGCAGCTATCGTAGATGGGTGTGGACTTGTCTCCGCTCTTATTCGCTCATCACAGCTCATTAATTCTTCCATCTCTTTTCTTCCTTTTCAAGAAAAGGAAAAAGTTTTAGTAGCCATTTCGCATTTAATGCTCTTGAACATGTGCTATTCCGTCATTGGCCGACCCTTTAAATGGTGGTCAAATCAATCTCTTCGTTAATCAGGTAAATCCTTTTGACCTATGTGCTCATTATCCTTGTGTTAATCTATTGTTGTTTCAAAATTTTCCCATCATTATGATTGTGTGGCTAAAATTTGAGTTCAGATAATGCATATATTTTGCTCTTCTCCTTCTTTCATTTCTTTTACATGCTCCTGAAAAGAAAAGAAAAGGTAATAGCGACCTTTGTTGTTAATCTTACTATCTCCCAGTCTTGTTCCTTTTTCGAATCAAAGTATGGATTTTCTTTCTTTTGTTGTTCCCTTTGCAATTTAGTGGTAGTTAGTGATTTATCTTGTGATTTTCGGTATGATTCTTCTTTCTTTTCTCTTTTATCCTTACCCTCTAAAATAACTCGGTTGAAAGACACTGAGAGTATATTTAACCAATTTGGGTTCGAAGGTAATAAAGCTAGGGTCACGAATCTCATTTATGGATTCACACACTCCCTGATGGGTTTACCCCTCTCACCTCTGAGCATATAAGATGTGGGATTTCTTCTCCCCTAAATTGTATTCTCCAAGAGTGACTAACCGCTGTTGATCTTGTTCCCGTCCAACTTGCTCCTCTTTCTTATTCTCTTATAATTGCTACTTTCATCCTTTATGCAGAGAATGGCTTTACTCCTACTTGTGAGGAAATCCAATTTTTATTCGATATTAAGAAAATCCCTACATGAGGTGATTTTGGATTTTAATACGTGCAAGCAAAGAAATCGATCCTAACATCTGTTCCTAACAAAACTCAAAGGTGGATCGATCGGTATTTCTTCATTTTTAATTCTGATAGATTTCCCTCTTCTTTCCGTCCATCCTATCGTTATCCATTTTTTCTATTCAGACTGTTTAGTCATTTGAGTCTCGTAGAAATCGCATGTTGGGTTTAGATGAGAAGGAGAGGAGAATACATTTATTTCGATGTTGGAAAAGCATGAATTTCTATAACCGCATCACAACTTCTCTTGTTCTATTTTTAAGTTTCCCTCAACCTCGGATGGACCTAAAGGTATAATTCGATAAAAATAGATTTATGAATCATTATTTTATGTTTCTGACCTTCATGGGGATTTTTTACTAACCTTAAGATTTCTTTTATCCACAAGTGAAGTGGTTGATAGCCTTTCCTCTTTGTTTCTAAATCCCACAAAACCAGCTGCGATGTCGAAAAAAGGGCGAAAGAGGAAACTTGTTGGAGGTGAGACTCCTGGCCAAACTCCCAAAAAGGTTATTATGACTACTCGCCCTCCTTCTTCAGATGCGCTTTTTATTCTGCTTCTTCAGTCCATCCAAGACCAATGCATTCGATACTTACCTATACCTGATGGTGCCATAACCGACCTTGTTGAGAGGTTGGGAAGAGTTGCTTTGGATAATTATCTAGCATTGCTTTGTCTTCTTCTTCTCTTCTTCCCTTTCCACTTTCTAATCTCTCGTCCTCCAAGCACATGGCCGAAATGAAGAGGTCATTGACTTATGTAAGTGTTTCTTCTTTTTTTTTGTAGCTTATTTAGTTGTTCCTTACATGTTATTATTTTATTTATTTCTTACTGTTAAGGAATGGGAAAGTGAGTAGGCCATTTTCTCGACTCGTGTTGTTGAACTTGAAGCAAACATCACTTCAGCTGCTTCTGAGAAGGCCAAAGCTGAGGGAGATTTTAGAGCATATCATTCCAAAGCAGAAAGGGAGGTAAAGGCTGTGGTAGAAGCTTTGGTATCAAAAAATTAGGACTTGGAGGAAAAAGAGAAGGCTCTAAAGGTATCTCAAATAGATCTCGATTGAACTATATACTATGCTTTAATAATTATACGCCTCCGTTCAACGTCATATTTCCACCAAAGTCGACCTTAGCTTCTTAGGCAAGCCTGATAAAATTGAAGCTACTCTTAACTATTGTAGAGAATATTGGGCCGAGGAATTAGCTGTAGAAAATATCTCTCCTTTTGTTTATATGCAACCAAATGGGGATACGACGTCTAGGGAAATTAAGGCACCAAAAGATACTAGGATGTCTAAATAAACTAAGGTTACCTCAACCCTTCATATAACTACTTAACCTTTGTATGTGAAATTAAACTTTCTGATATGTAATAGAATATGATTTGTTGCTTAATTTTGTTATGGATAATTATTTGCTATTTTGCCTTGTTATTGCTCATAAATGACCGTTCTGTTTTCATTCCTTTGATTTTTATAGTTTCCTAAAGAAGTTATGTTTACTAAACTTCTGAAGGAAAGCATGGATGAACTCCAAACCCAAACCATAGATCGTTTGGGTCTTAACGTAGCAACGATTCGTAGGCATGAGAAAGAGTTGGATGAGTCGTCTTTCTCAACTTAGAGCGAAAACCCAGGGGTTACTCTCCAAGATTGACCAAGTAGTTAAAGAGAAGGAGACGCTAAGTGATTTTGTACTATGCTGATGGCAGTATACTTTAGAAAGTGGCTCCTTTCCACCTAATTGTCCTCATTTGGAGTGGTTTAGGCATAGGCTTAGGATTTTACATAGGGATTAAGTCCAACCTATTATTTTCATGAAGTGTTTGGATTTATCATGTGATGATGTTCCTGATAATATATGTTTTATTTAATTTAACTTAATTCATTTTTATTTCCTTTGAATCGGTTTTTAATTATCACCAACTAGATTGGTCCCTATGAGCCTTCATCCGAGTTTACTAAGGCCATTGAATCCAACATTCCTCCCGCACCCTTTGTTCATGGCTCAAATGACGCAAGTGCGCCTAAATTTGAGGTTGCGGTCATGACTCCTACGACCTTAGAAGAAGAGAATATTCATTTAACACTCACCAATGAAAAGCTTAAGAAGGACTTAAAGGAAGCCCTTTAAGAGCTTAAGGAGGAAAAAGATGCATTGAGCCATCCATATCAACTTAACGTTAAGTTACATAAAGGAGTTATGGTAGCCGAATCAAAGTTTAATGAATTGTAGAAATCCATAAAAGATGATAAGGAACTTTATGGCATTGTTTATAAAGAAGAAATAATGAAACCGAGTAAAACAATGGAAGATATGTCTATTCAACTCGCCGGGCAGATTGAAGAGAAGGAAAGTATTGAAGGAGGAAAAGCGATAGTGGGGTCCAGTTTGGATATGGTTCCTACTCCCCCCGTGGGTGTGAACCATCCTTTGGAAAACGAGTTGAAAAAAGATAATGAAACTTCATTTCTAGGTTAAACTAAGAGGAATGGAGGCCCACTACAAGCAGCAACTGACATAGTTGGAGCCTCCCAACTAAAAGAATTTTAAAACTTCGAATACCATATGTGGATTGCCTTACACGATAAACTAAATACCATAACTAACTTAAACTCGAGGATAACCACCAATGCTGATATTAATATTAATAATAATCGCTGTTATTTATGTAAATCGGCGTCGAAGACCACTTCACATTTGTTTTTTGAATGCATTTCTCTAAATACTTTATAGGCAAGATTCTTGAAATTTTTAGCATGGATATTACTACCCATATGCCTCCTATAAAAGGCCTTTGGAACTGCTTTGGATTAAATTTCACAAATCAGCTAGGAAAACACTGAACTCTATCTATTCAATCACCTGTTGGACCATTTGGTTAGAATGCAACTAATTTTTTGTAGCAATACTTATAAAACACCAATTCGATTATTTTTTCTACTTCTTGGTATATCATTCTATGGACGGGAACAACTCGAAGTCGGGCGGATTTGCAAATCTTTCTCTAAAGGATTGCTGGACTTGAACAAGCAACATATGAAATGCCTCTCCTTCTTCTCGCCAACTAATCACAAATTGAGAACTGTCGTCATCAAATCCCAGCTTTTCGAAATTGTTTCAGCCTAAATCTTTGCTCGGCATTTATGCCCCACTACCTGCTTGTGTCTACTTGCATGTATTACGTGCGCATAGATAGCATTCACGTGCATGCACAACATTTTTTCCCTTTGGAACAACTTTCTATTCCGTCATGTCCTTCTCCAACAATGCCAAGCGCAATATTTTATATTATTCATGCATCCATGTGCTCCTTGCTGAATTTTTCGCTTTTATTTGCTAACGTCATTCCAAGCTTCATGCAATTGTAGTGCACCAAGTTTTCTGAAGACGACTTCCAAGCATGTCTCGGTTTTGCATTACTCCAGGTTACACTTGCAAGCTTTAGGCATTTGCAATTTAGGCTACATTTTCAAGCTTCAAGCAATTGCAATTTTCTAGTCTTGCCTTCAAGCATTAATGCACTAGGCTATTTGTACTTGTTTGTTTGAAGCTAGCTTATGCAAGTTTCAATTGCAAGTAATATCACACTGTTCCAATTCATTTATTGTTGCATTCTTCACATCAAAATTGTAAGCCAAGCCTATTCATCTGCGGTGCACCACTCCAAGCCTGTCCACCTTTAGTTCATGCAAGTACCATTCGCCATGCCCTGCAATAACACGCACTTAAGGTTTCAAGAATAAGGATGCTTCCAATATGCAATGTCACACAAAACTACTAGCAGTTGCTCCAATAACACCTATTTTTAACATCTCATAGTCTGTAAATATATTTTTATCTATGCTCTTACATGTCCCATTTTGTTGATCATTAAAGTGATAATCCTTTTTATTTGTACCGAATAATTCCCATCAAACATTTGTATGGTTTTTGGTGTTTTATTTAATAAACTAGTGCTCTCTTCATTAGAGGACCATCCACTGATTAAAAAAGCAATGTTAAATTTTCCTTAAAGTTATTAATTGTGTTGCTAAGTGCTTATACAATTATGTAGTTGCATTCAAACTGGTTGTCAAAATGTTAAGTTAAATCAACATCCAATTAAGGCAAAAATTTAGAAAAGAATCTACCATTGATATCAAGGTAAGGAAAAAGTGCAGAAAAAAGTTAAAGACACAAGGAATTTACGTGGTTCAGATGTTATGGAATCCTTCGTCCATGGATCAAAATCACTTTCTTCTTTTATATTCTTAGTACAAACAATAATGGTAGAGAGAGTACAGAAATTTCGTTGTTATTCTTACAATGTCAAATCTCAGAAAAAGATCCATTTCCTGTTACAATGCCTTTTCTATTTATAGTATAGAGAGGCATGTGGATCGCCAAAACCCTTCTTCCGCTACTTTAGTTTCCACCTTTTGGATCGTGCCATGTGTCATCCATCCCTCTTATTTATTTGATCTGTACGGATTACTTACACGCCTTCAGTGGGAAACTATAATTTGGACGGTTATATTTTGGGTATTGGCAGAAAATTTGAAATTGAAGTGGAAACTCAAATTTGAATGGGTTATGCACTCTAATCTAGAGGAGCAAATGACCAATGTACTACTTCTGTGCTTGAATAAGAGCGTAATGAGGTGATGCCATTTTCTATTGGATGAACTGCGTCACTCTTAGCAACTTTTCCACAAAGATGTTTAGAGTTGTTCTTCTTCTCTGTTCTAGGTGGTGTTGATACCGATGGAGCTGAACTGTGTTGTCTGGTGTGCAGCATTGGCATAGTACTGCTCCGGGGGTGATTGGAGTTAAGTTGTCTTTCCTAGTATATAATGCTTGCTTGACATTATGTTGAGGGTGGATGGTGTTGAGTTGTCTTGCCAACATGTGGTGCCTTCTTATATAAGTTTATCATGAACTGCACTCAATAGCTAGAGAATTGCGCCCTTGCTTCTTCTTGAAAGTATAGTTTGTAGGCTATAATTCATTGCCTTGTCGTAATCCTCCATTTAACTAAACAAGGTTAATCTTGATTTAGATGGGATAATATAGGTTTGAGTCTTCTCCCTAGGTTCAGGGTCGACCTAGGATTGAGCAGATGCACTGGCGGTGTAGATGTGCTGGTTCCTTTATTGGATTGGGCTGATATCCAATAAAATATGCTTTAATACATCATTGTTTACCAGTAAGTGCAGTACTGTGATGGAGCATTATTTGAATGACCTTGTGTGTAGCGATTCTTTAATAAGAGCAGTGCGGATCTGAACTCGAACGTGTTAGCAATGCAAAAGTTTATTTCGGCATAATGTTAGGATTCCTTGGGCATTTTAGTTATGTGTTGTGTTAAAATATGGCTTGCTCGAGATGGATCAAGAGTAGATACTGGTGAAGAGTTATGCCCAGCACTTGCACAGGTTATCTACCTAGTTAGCTTATGGTTTGGGGAGTGCAGGCTTATTATGATCTCGAGTGGGGATTGTTTTTGTCAAGGGTTCCAAGTGATTTTACTTTATGTGGGATTTAGCTGGAAGGCAGGTACACAGACCGACACGGTCTATTGTGATCTTGTCTTAGCCATGTGTTGAAAACTATTTAGCATGGTTTGCCTTTTCTAAGTTTCGAGTTGTCAAAAGGACAAGGTATGTCTAGTTAAGTTCATTGGTTGGTGTGATTAGGCTTTATAATGGCGGTGCAGTCCTATTACTAAGTTGTGCCATTCACTTTTGATTATCCCTGATATTGTGCTTTGTTATCGTTTTGGATGGAGCAGTGCAGTATGATTCCTGTTGTGTTACTGCAGTTCAGACTCCGTGCAATACTTCTTTCCTGTTTTGCTATGTGGGCGCAGTACTATTTGTACTTTGCCTTATTCCTTACTTCCATTTCATAGTCCAACTTCCATTGTGGGTGCAGCTCTTCCAGTTCAGTGCTTGCATAAGTTTTCCATTAGCAACGTTTGGGAAATGCAGGTATAACACTTGGCCCCCAAGTCTGCAGCTATCGTAGATGGGTGTGGACTTGTCTCCGCTCTTATTCGCTCATCACAGCTCATTAATTCTTCCATCTCTTTTCTTCCTTTTCAAGAAAAGGAAAAAGTTTTAGTAGCCATTTCGCATTTAATGCTCTTGAACATGTGCTATTCCGTCATTGGCCGACCCTTTAAATGGTGGTCAAATCAATCTCTTCGTTAATCAGGTAAATCCTTTTGACCTATGTGCTCATTATCCTTGTGTTAATCTATTGTTGTTTCAAAATTTTCCCATCATTATGATTGTGTGGCTAAAATTTGAGTTCAGATAATGCATATATTTTGCTCTTCTCCTTCTTTCATTTCTTTTACATGCTCCTGAAAAGAAAAGAAAAGGTAATAGCGACCTTTGTTGTTAATCTTACTATCTCCCAGTCTTGTTCATTTTTCGAATCAAAGTATGGATTTTCTTCTTTTGTTGTTCCCTTTGCAATTTAGTGGTAGTTAGTGATTTATCTTGTGATTTTCGGTATGATTCTTCTTTCTTTTCTCTTTTATCCTTACCCTCTAAAATAACTCGGTTGAAAGACACTGAGAGTATATTTAACCAATTTGGGTTCGAAGGTAATAAAGCTAGGGTCACGAATCTCATTTATGGATTCACACACTCCCTGATGGGTTTACCCCTCTCACCTCTGAGCATATAAGATGTGGGATTTCTTCTCCCCTAAATTGTATTCTCCAAGAGTGACTAACCGCTGTTGATCTTGTTCCCGTCCAACTTGCTCCTCTTTCTTATTCTCTTATAATTGCTACTTTCATCCTTTATGCAGAGAATGGCTTTACTCCTACTTGTGAGGAAATCCAATTTTTATTCGATATTAAGAAAATCCCTACATGAGGTGATTTTGGATTTTAATACGTGCAAGCAAAGAAATCGATCCTAACATCTGTTCCTAACAAAACTCAAAGGTGGATCGATCGGTATTTCTTCATTTTTAAGTCTGATAGATTTCCCTCTTCTTTCCGTCCATCCTATCATTATCCATTTTTTCTATTCAGACTGTTTAGTCATTTGAGTCTCGTAGAAATCGCATGTTGGGTTTAGATGAGAAGGAGAGGAGAATACATTTATTTCGATGTTGGAAAAGCATGAATTTCTATAACCGTATCACAACTTCTCTTGTTCTATTTTTAAGTTTCCCTCAACCTCGGATGGACCTAAAGGTATAATTCGATAAAAATAGATTTATGAATCATTATTTTATGTTTCTGACCTTCATGGGGATTTTTTTACTAACCTTAAGATTTCTTTTATCCACAAGTGAAGTGGTTGATAGCCTTTCCTCTTTGTTTCTAAATCCCACAAAACCAGCTGCGATGTCGAAAAAAGGGCGAAAGAGGAAACTTGTTGGAGGTGAGACTCCTGGCCAAACTCCCAAAAAGGTTATTATGACTACTCGCCCTCCTTCTTCAGATGCGCTTTTTATTCTGCTTCTTCAGTCTGTCCAAGACCAATGCATTCGATACTTACCTATACCTGATGGTGCCATAACCGACCTTATTGAGAGGTTGGGAAGAGTTGCTTTGGATAATTTATCTAGCATTGCTTTGTCTTCTTCTTCTCTTCTTCCCTTTCCACTTTCTAATCTCTCGTCCTCCAAGCACATGGCAGAAATGAAGAGGTCATTGACTTATGTAAGTGTTTCTTCTTTATTTTGTAGCTTATTTAGTTGTTCCTTACATGTTATTATTTTATTTATTTCTTACTGTTAAGGAATGGGAAAGTGAGTAGGCCATTTTCTCGACTCGTGTTGTTGAACTTGAAGCAAACATCACTTCAGCTGCTTCTGAGAAGGCCAAAGCTGAGGGAGATTTTAGAGCATATCATTTCAAAGCAGAAAGGGAGGTAAAGGCTGTGGTAGAAGCTTTGGTATCAAAAAATCAGGACTTGGAGGAAAAAGAGAAGGCTCTAAAGGTATCTCAAACAGATCTCGATTGAACTATATACTATGCTTTAATAATTATACGCCTCCGTTCAACGTCATTTTTCCACCAAAGTCGACCTTAGCTTCTTGGGCAAGCCTGATAAAATTGAAGCTACTCTTAACTATTGTAGAGAATATTGGGCCGAGGAATTAGCTGTAGAAAATATCTCTCCTTTTGTTTCTATGCAACCAAATAGGGATACGACGTCCAGGGAAATTAAGGCACCAAAAGATACTAGGATGTCTAAATAAACTAAGGTTACCTCAACCCTTCATATAACTACTTAACCTTTGTATGTGAAATTAAACTTTCTGATATGTAATAGAATATGATTTGTTGCTTAATTTTGTTATGGATAATTATTTGCTATTTTGCCTTGTTATTGCTCATAAATGACCGTTCTGTTTTCATTCCTTTGATTTTTATAGTTTCCTAAAGAAGTTATGTTTACTAAACTTCTGAAGGAAAGCATGGATGAACTCCAAACCCAAACCATAGATCGTTTGGGTCTTAACGTAGCAACGATTCGTAGGCATGAGAAAGAGTTGGATGAGTCGTCTTTCTCAACTTAGAGCGAAAACCCAGGGGTTACTCTCCAAGATTGACCAAGTAGTTAAAGAGAAGGAGACGCTAAGTGATTTTGTACTATGCTGATGGCAGTATACTTTAGAAAGTGGCTCCTTTCCACCTAATTGTCCTCATTTGGAGTGGTTTAGGCATAGGCTTAGGATTTTACATAGGGATTAAGTCCAACCTATTATTTTCATGAAGTGTTTGGATTTATCATGTGATGATGTTCCTGATAATATATGTTTTATTTAATTTAACTTAATTCATTTTTATTTCCTTTGAATCGGTTTTTAATTATCACCAACTAGATTGGTCCCTATGAGCCTTCATCCGAGTTTACTAAGGCCATTGAATCCAACATTCCTCCCGCACCCTTTGTTCATGGCTCAAATGACGCAAGTGCGCCTAAATTTGAGGTTGCGGTCATGACTCCTACGACCTTAGAAGAAGAGAATATTCATTTAACACTCACCAATGAAAAGCTTAAGAAGGACTTAAAGGAAGCCCTTTAAGAGCTTAAGGAGGAAAAAGATGCATTGAGCCATCAATATCAACTTAACGTTAAGTTACATAAAGGAGTTATGGTAGCCGAATCAAAGTTTAATGAATTGCAGAAATCCATAAAAGATGATAAGGAACTTTATGGCATTGTTTATAAAGAAGAAATAATGAAACCGAGTAAAACAATGGAAGATATGTCTGTTCAACTCGCCGAGCAGATTGAAGAGAAGGAAAGTATTGAAGGAGGAAAAGCGAAAGTGGGGTCCAGTTTGGATATGGTTCCTACTCCCCCCGTGGGTGTGAACCATCCTTTGGAAAACGAGTTGAAAAAAGATAATGAAACTTCATTTCTAGGTTAAACTAAGAGGAATGGAGGCCCACTACAAGCAGCAACTGACATAGTTGGAGCCGGAGATGCTTTCCCATTCGTAGAGGGAAGGGTGAAGGACCGATACCCTTAGGTATTTTGGCAGTTTCTCTTGAAGCACCAAGAAAACTAGGATTGAGCTGATCGAGACATCATAAAGAACGAGAAAGAAAGTTGTACTCAAGATATGAGCTTAAGGATTCTTTATGTGAAGCTCGGTTTGCCTTCAGCATAGCAGCATCACGTGTTGATAAACTTGGGCGGGACAATATTGTCCCACTTACAGAAAAAGTTAGATAGGAGAAAGCTAAAAGCAAGATGGAGCCAATATCCTACGCTTAAGCTGAGCTTCCTTTTCTATGCCGTAGGTTTCAAGGTAACCATGGAAGAGCCAATAGATCATTGGACGGGTGCTTATTATGATCCCCGTAAGACTATCCACATTAGCTCAACTCTGCCCCTAGTCAATATGCCCTAGGAGTTTTTAGTGTTGTTGTTTTTATAGGAATTTATAACTTAAAATGACTTTATAGGTATATGATTTAGGTATATTCTTGTACACATACTATATAGATTGAGATTATTTGTGAAATTTGTGAATTTCCAGTGAGTGTTTTACTTGGTTGAGCTTCCTTTTAATTTTTTTGTGCGGGCTAATTTGATCTTCAACCTACTTTTTTCGATCGAGAACCAGAGAATGTTGATCTTAAAGAAAAGCTTTCCTCTGCTCTGACTAGGATTACCAAGTTGGAAGGTTTGTTGAAGGATGCTGAAGGCATATATGAGGTCGTATATACGAACGAAATTAAGGCTCTTAAATGCAAAGTTGAGGAATTAAATGAGTAGATCGCAAGTCAAATTAGCGTTGTAGATGCCCCTACACCCCCACTTGGGGCAAATCCTGATGTTGTTCTTGCATGGAAGAATGAATTGAAAGACTATTATGAGACCAAGCTTACTGCGCTAACATATTTAAAAAAAAGGAACAAAAATCGCTATGAGTAGCAACTTGCCTTATTTCTCTACTGGGCAGGAGCTTTTTGGACCATGTTCTAGGACTACCAAGAAAAAAAGTACCACCTTTTGAATGAGATTGAGTGGGTCGGAGAGTGGCTATGGAACATATAAACGGTCTTGAGACCAAATTTTTTACCTTAGAGTCTTAGCTCCACCTTGATGCAGCTGCCACTTCTCTAGGTGGGTTGGATATGGATTTTTTTGACGGAGCGGCTCCATGATAAGAATGTAAGAAGGGTTATGGCAGATATTGTCGTGAAGCATGCAATCGATGTCTTCACTCACTTCTGGTTTGGACTTGATGTGACCTTTTTATACAATCGTGCGAATTATGAGTACGATCGGCAGAATTATGGTGATGTTTGGGTCGGTGCTAAATATGACCCTCGTGTCACCTTTGGTAGTGTTGCTCTAGGTCGCTCATTAGTCGTGATTACTAAGTTGAATGGCCTATCTCTTGCTCTTCAACTTAAGGACAGTTCTGCTCAGTGTCCAGCATTGGATGCTCGTAGAACTTTTCGTTGAAATAGGATCATAGCTAAGACTTCCTCCGAATCTGAGTCAGATTCAAGATGTTGTTTTGTTTTATTATATATTGTAGTTTGTCATTTTTTTCAATCTTTTAAAGCATTTGAAGAGGCTTGGTTCATGTAAATACGTACAAAATCCAATAAGTATTAGCGAACCAAAATAATTATTAGGAAATTGTTGCTTTTTATATTTATCTGCAAGCTTTTAATTAGATTCTGGGACTGTGCTTGATATGTTGATTGTTGTGCATCCCATGTGTTGTCTTTTTCTTGCCATCTTTGAATTTATTATCAATGCAGCTCATACTTTCTGAACTTGACTATCTTAGCATCTAAGCTTTGTCATGTGCTTGGCACGGCTGCCCTGCAATTTCAGGTCGGACTGATGTCTGACAGCAAAGTCAGGTCGCGTATTTACAATCTTCTCAATTCATGCGCATGGTTTTCTGTACTAGTTCAGGCTATTTAATATCCTTATGTGCAATGTGTATATGTCACATCAATTAACATATAGAGATTATTATACTAGTTTGAGCCATCCAATACCCTATGTCCAGTTTAGTTATTTGGCTGAAAAGCCAGGCTACATTTTCGTAGTTTTGTTTTGATAGCTGGTTCGAGCCATCCAATATCCCTACATCTAGCATAGTTATTTAGCTATGTCAAAAAGATTAATGCAAAGAGATTTTTATATTGGTATACATCGTCCAACATACCTACGTCCAGTTCATTTTATTACTAATTTTCATAATAATTACAATATTTATTAAATGACTAACCTAGATCATACAAAATAAGGCCAGAGATGCTCGGAGTTCCATATTCTAAGAACTAGGTTTTCTTCAGGTTTTGATAGTCGGTATGCCTCATTAGCTAAAACTTCTACTATAACTAATGGGCCTACCCAATTTGGGTCTAAAGCTTTATCCACTGGATCTATTGTGCAGTCCATTGTTCTTCATGGTACCAAATCTCCCTTGTAGAAATTTCTTTCCTTGAGCCTAGCTGTAACACCCCATAAAATCAACCATAAATAAATAAATTAGATAAATTAATATGAATAATATATGGTTAAAAATAGAAATTTTGTAAAGTTAGAAGTTGACCACAGAAGTTGTGTCATTGTGTTCGTGGCGAAATTCCGATCAATTTCCATACATAATATGCTGAACACGGAGCTCAAACGAAGAAGTTATGGGAATTCAAAGTTTTTGGATTTAAAATAATTTAAATTGGACTCAAACTCAAATAATTAAATAATTCTTAAATTTTAAATTCAAAAATTAACATAAATTAGGCTTGGGGTAAAGCAAACGTTAAAATTAACGTTAGCTTTAAAGTGTAATTAATGAATATAATAAATAAAACAACGACACAAAAATAACGTTCCTGGAATAAGAGGAGAGGTCGACCGTTAGAGGTCGAATACTAGTAGATGGGCAACCGACTGCTCCTTGTCAAGTGGCAGCTAGGGTCTGTGAATTTGAACGTTTTGGATTTTATAATTTTCAACCGACCTTCATCCAACGGTCCATGTGCATTCCAACCATTGTAAATAAGACCCTAGACCCCTCACTTTTATTCACATGATATTTTGGGAACATAAGCGAAGCTTTGTCGGTTTGTCTCTTCAAGATTCAGAAAACTCGATTAGGGTTTTTGGTAAGAAATACTACATATCTATTTTGTTTTCTATTTATTCTACCAAATTTTGTAGGGTAAATCTTCCTAGCTAATATTGCTTCCAGTACCTATGAATAGTCAAACTAATGTAAGACATCACCTTGGATACGGGTCATAATATGAAGGACCTGCTTTAGAGATTGAAGGTAATAAGTGGTTGTGTAAGAGCCCGCCTCTTCTCCATGTAGGAAGTAGTAAATGGTCAAGATTATGGGTTAGGCACGATAGAGGATATATTGGAAAATGGCATGCTTCAATAGGAAGTATTAAGTGGTTGAAGAAATTCTGTGCAATGTTAGCTAGATAGTTACTAGTGAGGAGTCTGCCTTGGGATTATAGGTAGACCTACCTTAAATAAGGTATTAAATAGTCGGAATCAGCCTAATTTCCATTAAAAGGTATTAAATGACTTGAGTACTTTCTCTTACATTAATAGGACATTATGGACGATAGATATGGGTTATTGGGTTAATAACAAATTGGTTATGGGCTTATATTCGGAAAGCCATTTATTTAGGTTTGAGAAAGCCCTTGGGCTTATATTTGAAAAGACTTATGATGTAGGTATAAACGTTAGACATATTCCTATTTAAATTATACTGCCCAAGTACTAACACAATAAGGCTCGATATTTTTATTCATCGGACATATGTTGTTCTGACTCCCTCCTCATTACAACACAGATTATGAAAGATGATGATATTGAAGGCGAAGGCAAGGAGAAAACTTATGGTAGTTTTCCTATTTATCTACTTATGTTATTTTATAATGTATTGATTAATGTATATTGATGTATTTTGAAAATGTTGTACTAGGAATATG
Organism: Allium fistulosum; assembly: GCA_030737815.1. Classification (NCBI taxonomy): domain Eukaryota; kingdom Viridiplantae; phylum Streptophyta; class Magnoliopsida; order Asparagales; family Amaryllidaceae; genus Allium; species Allium fistulosum. The sequence continues at coordinate 279,730,970 of CM060904.1, read as the reverse complement.
TATTGTGTTATGGATTTTATGGCAATTCAATTTTTACGAAATTGGTACTATTTCTATTATTATATATCATCCTTCCGTTGTGAGTTCTGAAAGCATAGATAAATAGCTCTGCATTGTTCTTTACACTAGCCAACAGCTAGCTTTGAGATGGGTCTAAGTTTCGATGGGCCTTTTCTGGCTTGGAATTTTGGTCCATTTCAGGGTGGGTTGTTACATTTGGTATTAAAGCTTAGGTTTCCCGATCAACGAGGATAGGTATACATTTGAGTGGCATACTTGTTATTTTTGAAATTATTTTTCAAAAAATCCTACTATATATATATAATTATTTTAAATGTATGCAAAAACACAAGGCAAATCTTCACTTCCACATATAATACTATTTTAGGAAATGTAGAAAGGAAAAGATTGTAACTCCAAAGTTAATAAGGCAATAAATGTGCAGTAAATAGAGAGTTACAGGAATTTAATAAGGATATAAATGAACCAGTTAAAGAGATTATTAGAGTAATTATGTAAAGATAAGGAAGGCCTAATTGGTAAAATTTGAATGAGTAAATAAATGTCTTTAACGATTGTCCGTTGGAATAAAATCATTTATTACGGACAATTGACATTTATAGAATAGCAAATAAGCATGTTAGGTAGTGACTAAAAATTATAAGGCAGTATAATCGTTATTTTGGTAAATTGTATATCCTTAATTATATGAACGAGGTTAGTGGGCCTAGCCCAACACATAAAAATAGATGGGAGATAAGAATCTATGTGTTGTAAACAATCGAAAGTAAGGAATGGAGCAAGATTTAAAGAAAGAGTGGAGAAAGTTCCCACAAAAAGGTATACAATAATCACCACAAGGAGATAATCGAATTTTTATGGAGATTGAGTAGGGAAGAAGGGAAGTTCAATAGAAAGGACAATTAAATTCAATTCCTAAATCCAACTCCGTGTGAAAGAATTTGATAAAAACGTTTTTGGGGAAATTCTTTGAAATGTTTTAAATAAGTTTTCAAAGGATTTTTGGGAAGTTGTTTTGAAAAGAAAGGAAATTTGAAAACTCGTAATTTAAAATTTTGAGTCAATAGTTTCTAAGTAAAAGGTTTTTGACAAAAAGGATTTTTCATTTTTGAAATTTTAGTTTAAAATTGGTTGCATTAAAAGGTTTGATTTTAGAGAAAGGGATTCTTCATTTTTAAAATAAATGTAAGATAGAGAATAGGTTGGACTTGATGATTTTTCTTCTATTCCACAAATTTGGAAGTTCCTTTTTAAAAAAAAACATCTTTCTAAAAGGGGTGAACAAATTGAAATGGAACTTAACTAAATTGAGGAATAGAAAATAGAAGTGTAAGAATAACTAAGATAGTAGGAATATTTCCATATAAGAAAATACGAAGAATAATAGCTGAAGTAGGAGCCAATTAGTTTAGAGAATTATAAATAGAGGCAGTATTGGGACATTTGGATAGAAATAGCATTAGAAATTTATATCAGTAATCTAGTTAGAAATTAAAAGGATAGAAGTTATCCTTGTCTACTCCACTTTTCATTGTTTAATGTTATAGAAGATGTTTTTGAAAATATTTTTTCTTACAATTGGATAGGAATTAAATGATGATAATTAATAAATGAGTTAGGAAAATTTTATGAATAAGGAAAAGCTTTATAAGAGGACATGTAACATCCCTTATCCTGAGGCCCGAAGCTAAGCGCTACATATGCTGCAGTCATCCATAGTATTAACTTCCGGTGATAAAATACGGTAGTGCTGATGGTATCTACAATATCAGAAGCAAATAATATGAAATAAAATCAATACATAATTAAAGCAACTTTTCTGATTACATTTCAAATCAATATTTCATATTCTATTACATAATCCCATAATTGATTCCCTAGTTTTGATCAAATATATTTATTACAAATTACGCCAAGAGCGACATGTGAAGATGCCCCTTTGGATGATCGGAGTAGTAAACAGACAAATCAATCTTAATACAACACGGCGGAAATAAAACTAAATAGCTCCTATATAGCTAGTTTTGCCTCATATACGTCTTCGAAAGCTTATTCGTCCAACCTACTAAACTTGAAAAGGGGGCATTTCACCAGAAGGACAAACTTTGCAGTCCAATTAGTTTCTAGGACATGCATTCAAAGAAATTACTTTCAAGACCAAAGTCAGTAGAATAATTACTTTCAAGGACAAAGTCAGCAGTCCAATTACTTTCAAGGACATAATTTCATAGGCTTTTAGGCCCTAGAAACTAATTATTTTACGTTTTGTCCTTGAAAGTAATTATTTCAGTTGTGTGTCCTAGAAACTAATTCCACTTTCTAAAGAGGCCCTTGTGGCTAATTTCCACCTTGAAAAACCTCAACTCTCAATCTACTCAAATCATATTTTGAGCACCCGAGAGTTTAAGAGGAAAACATAAACTTCGAGTCGAACATAAAGCATGGTGTGAATAATACTATTATATCTCGGCTTACTGATATCAAGTGAGACCATGCCGCTTAGCGGAACTAGTTTCCCCTCACTAAAACCCTTCTAAAAGCATATCTTTTGCAAATCAAAATCCTACAATCAAACTAATTAAGCAATTATAGCAATATCATATATGCATATAAATTAGGTAATCAATGGACTATCTATCCGAACAATATAGTTTTGTTTGGTTAACTACTCACCATTGGCTAACTCTGGCTTACCAGACAAAATAAATAATCTAACTTCTGTTAAACACACTCCTGGACGGTCTGTCCTTAACTTACTTCTCCCAAGGTCAACTGATCCTAATGGTTTTGCGGGCTCACCACTAACCTATCTTTGCTCTTTATATTCCTTTCTGTGTGTAACATCATTTTAGTCTTACCTGTGACATAGCCCTACACACTGAATTTTGGACTTATATTAGCTAGGGTCTATTAGCTAAAGTATAGGGCGCGACCTTACACCAGTCCCATCTGATATTCTAATATCCGAGTCATTTACCTAGAGCTAACTACCCCATCCAAATTTTCCCTGAAAACATTTCTTTTAAATTGATTTAGCCTTTTAAATCATACTTAAACAAGGAAAATGTACTCTTTGCTTTACTCAAATACTTTTGCCACGATATATGCTTTAAACAAAACAATGTTGATGAAAACCTAAATTAATAGGGATATCTATTCCTTTAAAATAAGTTAAAGTCGTTCTTTAACTTAGAAAATATTAGGTTTTTAAATCCAAGATATCGTCTTCGAAACCTTTGTTTTAAGCCTTAAACAATACCTTCAAAATCAAAGAGATCAACTCTTATGAAAGCTTTATTAAAACCTTAGACACCCTCTTTCAAAACCCTTTAAAACATGCCTTTCGTAATCATTGGAAACCTTCCATTTAAAGACTCAAGAAAACCTTTCGAAAACATTGGAAACCTTCCATTTAAAGACTCAAGAAAACCTTTCGAAAACATTGGGGTACCACCCTTTCGAAACCTTCATTATAAACCTTTCGAAAGCATCAAAGTCCTTTATTTAAAACAAATCTTTCGAAATCATAGGTTTCAAGTAAAAGTTTGTGGAACATAGCTTCGAAACCATTTAAAATCATTCCATTCAAAACCTTTGGGTTTAACTTTCAATATATCTAACGATCTTAAAAGAACTAGGGCGAAAGCAATTCTTTCGAAAGCATTGTTCCTAAGTAAAATATAGTGGATGGTTTCGAAACTAACCCTTTCGAAAGCATGGAGAAGCGGCTTCCAAGTTTAAAAGCAAAAGCACCCTTTCGAAATCATCGGTTCGAAAGGTTGAATGCGGCAGTAGAGGTTTCAACCCATTTGAATGCTTATTTAAAAACAAATGGCGGCACCCTCTTTCGAAAGCCTTTTTCTAAAACAAAGGCGTATTGGACTAAGTCGAAATCTATTTCCTTCGAAAGCCTCATTTTTGTAACCATAGTTCTAAGTTTATAAAAACTACTTCTACCCCTTCGAAATCATGTTTCAACTCTATACCTTTCGCCTATCTGCAATCCACTGCGTACCAAGGTATTGATACCATGTGTATTGGTTTCGACTAGGTTGGAGGTGGTAGTATGGAGTCAAAAGGTGGCTGCCGAAAGTGGCGAAGCAGCAAACCTTTACAAAACTGATTTTTAACCTTTTAAAGTAATATCTTTCCAACTTACTTGCCTTATTTGTCAACATATAATTGGTTGCCAATTATTTTTCAGAATCTTTTCTAAAAGTGCTGCCAAATTTAGTAATTAACAATTTAAAACATTTAGAAGATTGCCCCTTCTTCTTTTATAAACATATAAAACATTTAAGTCCCATACCTTAAATAATTTTATATCTTTAATATAAATACTTAGGAAAATTCCCATAAATCACTTTCAATATGTTTTCGAACATATTTAAATTTCTGACCCAAAGCTAACATATAATAGCCGAAATTTATTTAAACCCAACTTACCCATTTTCTTTACTAGAAAATTAATAATAAATCTACAACAACTCAGAAAATTATGAAACTTTAAACCCAATTCTAAAATAATGTTTTTGACCATATATCAAAAAGGCAAGTCACTTGGACGTCATTTGATAGGTTTTTCAAATCAAACCTTATCATAAAATCTATATGAAACAACATATATCATCAACAAGCGTATATATATATTCATTTAAACAATCAAAACATGGCAATTTATTTGCAAAATAAATCCGGATCTCAACTAGAACCCAAAAAAATAAAAATGAGATGCTCTTGGATTAATTAGCTTAAGCTTTCTACTTGCTATCTTGCTTATCGTCCTCTTGCTTTCTCCTAATGGTGGCCGGCCAAGCTCTTGGTTTATTTTTAGTTTGTGAATATTGCAAATGAGAGTGGGATAAGGGTTTAGGGTATAAGAATATAACTTATTCCTATTTTGCCCTTATCTTATTCCTCTTACTTATTTCATTTTAATTCTCTTTGGCTTATAAGTTAGTTAAGGCACAACTACCATAAATTATTCAAATCTTAATCTCTTAACCATTTACATTATTTAATTTAATTTATCCAATTAAATGTCATAAATAGTGTTAGTCAAAATAAGGGTCATTACAGACTCCCCTCCTTAAAGAATTTCGCCTTAGAAATTACGATAAGGTACTCATAACAATCAATCATAAAGGTAAAACATACAATGAAACAATTAAGCATAAGTATCTCTAACCCTGCTCTCAGTTTCCAAAGTACAGTCTCTCTTATCGTCAATCCATTGGACTTTAACTAATCTGACTGCCTTGTTCGTTAGTCTCTTCTCATCCCTCGCGACTATACGAGCTGGCTTTCTAACTGTAGTCATATCCGGTTCCACTACTAAATCATCTAACACAGTCGGTGAAATAGTAGTTTCTAGATCTAGAAAACACTTCTTTAGATGAGAAACATGAAAAACATTGGGGACTCCTGCCAAACTATTCGGTAACTCTACTCTATATGTGAGTTTCCCGATCCTTTCTATAATTGAAATGGTCCAACAAATCTTGGTGCCAATTTTCCTGATTTCCCAAATCTAATTACACCATTTATTGGTGATACCTTGACGAAAATATGATCTCCAACTGAGAACTCCAAGTCTTTCCGTTTCTTATCAGCATAACTCTTCTACCTAGACTGAGCTTCCATCATTCTAACTCGAATTAACTCAAACTTTTCTGTAACTTCCCTAACCAAATCCGGATCAAGAATTAACCTATCCTTGGTCTCTAACCAACAAACCGGAGATTAGCATGGTCTTCCATACAAAGCTTCAAATGGTGCCATCCCTATACTAGTCTGATAACTATTATTATACGAAAACTTGACTAAGTATAGGTGATCTTTACATGATCCCCCAATCTGTCTGCAAATGGTAAGTGGTACTCATCTTGAGCTTGGTACCTAAAATCTCCTGTAGACTCTTCCAGAACTCGCTAGTGAATAAGGAATCTCTATCACTTACTGTACTACTAGGAATTCAATGCAGTCTAACTATATTCTTCATAAACTACTTAGCCAAAACAGGTGTCGTCCTGGTTGGCTTAACTGGGATGAAACGGGCACTCTTGGTTAATCTGTCCACTATAACCCCATATTCTTTCATTTCCTCGATTCGACCTTGGCAACCCGTCTATAAACTCCATTGACATTGAATTCCATTTCCAAACTGGAACATCTAAAGGGTGAAGTAACCCACTTGGTTTCTAATATTTGGCTTTTACCTATTGACAGTTTAAACACTGCTTCACCCATATGCCTACATCCCTCTTCATACCTTCCTAGAAGAAACTCCTTTTCATATCCTGATATATCTAAGTTCCTCCCGGGTGAATGGTGAACTTCTAACGATGGCATTCTCCAAGAACTTCCTTTCTAATGTTTCCTACATTTGGAACACATAGTCTTCCTTTCTTCCTCAACCACCCTTTCTGGTCAAGACTGAAATCTTTTAAGTCGTCGCTCTGTGCTCCATCCCTTAACTTTCTGATTCGTTAGATAATAATGGATCCTTCCCTTGTTTAGAAGCAGTCTTTTCGATTATCACTGGTCGAACTTATAAACATAACAACATAGCTGTTTCCTTATTAGATCTAGACTCAGATCTCCACTGTATTATGCATGTAGTCAATGCTTCTAAATCTTTCCGCTCAGCTATCGTTGCCAATATTGCATTTTGATGTTTTCTGCTATGTGCATCAGCAACCTTATTGCCTTTTCCTAGTGTGTACTCAATACCAAAGTCATAAGCGGCTAAAAACTCTAACTACCTTTGTTGCCTCATATTCAACTCCTTCTGAGAGAATAAATACCTCAGCAACTTATGATCCATATACAACTTGAATCTTTCTCCTAAAAGGTAATGTCTCCACACCTTCAATGCAAAAATTACCACAGCTAATTCCAAATCATGAGTTGGATATCTAACCTCATGCGGTCTGAGCTGTCGAGAAGCGTAGGCAATCACTTTACCTCTTTGCATTAACACAGCTCCTAACCTTGTTCCACATGCATCCATGTACACCACTAAGTCCTGATTCCTCTCTGAAACAACTAACACATGTGCATTTGTCAATAAATGTTTCAGCTTTTGGAATACTTCCTCACACATATGAATCCAAACAAATTTCACATCTTTCCGCATTATCTTAGTCATCGGTGCTGCTATCCGTGAAAAATCCTTAATGAATCTCCGGTAATAACCAGCCAATCCAAGAAAACTCTTTACCTCAGTCACTATCTCAGGTCTCTTCCAGCTATTCACTACCTCGATCCTATCTGGATCTACTGACAACCCTTTTTCTGAGATTACATGACCAAGGAACTTCACTCCCTTCCTCCAGAAATGACACTTCGAAAATTTCACTTTCGGATGATACTGCCTCAACGTCTCAAGCACCACTCTAAGATGAACATCATGCTCTCTTTCATCTTTAGAGTATATCAAAATCTCGTCTATAAACACAAACATGAATCTGTCCGGATGCTTTCGGAAGATCATGTTCGTCAAATCTATAAAGTATGTTGGTGCATTAGTTAGTCAAAACGGCATTACCAACCATTCGTACGATCCATATCTAGTTTAAACACCGTCAAAGGAATACTATTCTCAACCACTCTGAGTTGTTGGAATCCTGTTGCCAAATCCAATTGGGAAAATACTTTTGCTCCACTCAACTTATTGAATAAATCATCAAACCTAGGTAACGGATATCGATTCTTTATCGTCTTCTCATTCAACTTACAATAATCGATACATAACCTCAACAATCCATCTGGTTTCTTTGCAAACACTGCGGCTGCTCCCTAAGGTGAACTGCTTGGTCTGATAAAGTTCTTATTTTCCAAATCCACCAATGCACCTGTAGCTCCCTCATCTCGGTGGTTTTCATTCTGCTTGGCGGTCCACTCACCGGTTCTGCTCCTAGTACTAAATCTATTCGAAACTCGATAGCTTGTTTTGGTGGTAGTCCTATCACGGGCTTAAAGACATCTGCGAATTCTCTAACCACGAAATCTCAATTCAACTCATCTCCTGCCTCCATAACACCCAACAAAGCATTAACCTCAAAACTAGGTTTTCTATGGAGTATATAATCCGATCACTACAATCGGGGTGTCTAAGTGATATTTTCCTATCATGGAAAAATATCCTAGCATCGTATTTATTTAACCAATCCATACCCAAAATGATCCCAAACCCTACAAAATCAAACACATGCAAACTGCAACCAAATACATGACCTAACAATTCAAACTCTAGGTGGTCACAACTCATCCCAAGAGTCACGTAACCTCCTATCGGATTCTCAACCATTAAGGAAGTAACTAGGTATGAGGATTCTAGGTTAAGCTTATCTACCAAACAACGAGATATAAACGAATGCGATGCACCAGTATCAAATAGAACTCTAACTGACATACAATTAATCAAAAGCATACCTCCCAACACAGCTTTTCCTTTTTCCTCTGTTGTTGGTCTCGAGGTAGCTGGTTCCAATGCAAACACTTTGCCCTTCCCATTCTTGGCTGGCTCCTTGCGCCGGTCCTTATAATGTCCAATTTGATCGCAATTGAAACATCTAATATTCTTCTTTCCGATCACCTTCTTTCCATCTTCCGAGCGACATTCATTTGCAAAATGCCCTTTCTTGTTATTTTATAGTAGATAACCTCCACCTTTCCTTCTTTGTAACTCCACTCTTCTGAGCTCCCTTCTTATGGAAAAACTTCCTCTTCTGGTTTTTCCCTCCTCGAACTCCTCCTATTTTGTTACTATCAAGAAAAGCAAGCATCTCTTCCTGCCTCAAAGCCATTTCAACAACGACATCGCATAGGTCTCTAATATGCGATAATGTTGCCTTAGCAAGCTCAGGATTCAACCCAGGATGAACTTCTTATTACTTTTTATAATGGTAACAACCATAGAGTATCCGTATCTTGATAGCTCCTCAAATCTAGTTACATACTCAAACATTGTCATATCTCCCATCTCCAACTCAGCAAACTTCCTGAGCAGAGTTGACTTAGCCATCTCCGACATAAATCTTTCTTCAAACCTCCTCCTAAACTCAGCCCAAGTCATAGCCTCCTCATTAACTCCGACCATAACACTGTTCCACCAGTACAGTGCTGCTCCCTATAACTTCCTAGAAGCAAGCCTCCTTTTCTGCTCATCATTAAGTCCCAAATTAGCAAAAATCCTCTAGCAATGAAGTAACCAATTCTCCACTTCAATTGCGTCCTCAGTCTCGGTAAACGGTTTTCCTCCCAGCTTGGCATAATCTCTACTCAACACAGCATAATTACTGACCACTAGAGCTCCCTAATTTCCTCCTTCAACATTTCCTCCAACTAAACCAGCAGGAACTCCTGCTTGCATCATGTTGAAAAAGAACTGGTACATAGCTCCCATATCCACTTGTGGCATTCCAGCACCCACATTGGCAGCTTGTACCTGACCTGGATTCCTTCTATTGGTCTGGCAATCCTATTTGTAGTGGTACTTCCTCCACTAATGTTAACTTTTCCCCCTCTAGCATCCATATCTTACGTCCGTAAAATCTGCATTTGAGTCTTTGTAAGATATAGAAGAATAGCCTAAGAGAGATGGGAGAATAGAGATAAAGCGTATACTTATATATAGTAAATACAAGTAAGTAACTATAGCATTATCCCATACCCCAATCTTTTCTCTAATTCCTTAGGATTATGTTTTCAAAATCATTTTAAGTTTGAAATTCTTTTAATTTTTCCATAAACCTATGCTCTGATACCAAGTTGTAACATCCCTTATCTTGAGGCCCAAAGCTAAGCGCTACATATGATGTAGTCATCCATAGTATTAACTTCCGATGACAAAATATGGTAATGTTAAAGGTATCCATAATATCAGAAGCACGTGAGTATGTAATAAAATCATCACAGATTAAAATAACTTTTCTGATTACACTTCAAAGCAATATTTCATATTCAATTTACATAATCCCATAATCGATTCCTAGGTTTTGATCAAATATAATTATTACAAAATACGCCAAGAGCGACATATGAAGATGCCCCATTGGATGATCAGAGTACTAAATAGACATATAAGTCAAATACATCAGAGCGAAAATAAAACAAAATAACTCCTAAATAGCTAGCATCAGCCACTTGCTAGTCTTTAGAAGCCTTATTTGTCCACCTACTAAAACCTGCAATTCCTCAACTCTCAACCTACTCAAATCAATTTTGAGCACCAGAGAGTTTAAGGGGAAAAACATAAAATTCGAGTCAGACATAAAGCCTAGTGTGAATAATACTATTACATCTCGGTTTACTGATATTAAGTGAGACCACGCCGCTTAGTGGAATGGGTTTCCCCTCATTAATATCCTTTTAAAAACATATCTTTTGCAAATCAAAATCCTACAATCAAATTTATTAAGCAATAATAGCGATAACATATATGCATATAAATCGGGTAATTAATGGACCATCTATCTGAACAATATAGTTTTGTTTGGCTAAATACTAGCCATTGGCTGACTCGAGCCTACCAAATAAAATAAATAATCTTACTTCTGTTAGACACACTCTTGGATAGTCTATCCCTAACTTACTTCTCCTAAGGTCAACTGATCCTAATGGTTTTGCGGGCTCACCAATAACTTATCTTTATTCTATATATTCCTTTCTGTGTGTAATATCATTTTAGTCTTACCTATGACAAAGCCCTACACACTGGAATTTTGGACTTATATTAGCTAGGGGCTATTAGCTAAGGTATAGGGCGCGACCCTACACTAGTCTCATCTGGTTTTCTAATATCTGAGTCATTTACTTAGGGCTAACTACCCCATTCAAATATTCCTTGAAAACATTTCTTTCAAATTGATTTAGCCTTTTAAATCATACTTAAACAAGGAAAATGTACTCTTTGCTTTACTCAAATACCTTTTCCATGATATATGCTTTACAAAAAACAATGTTGATGAAAACCTAAATCAATAAGGTTATCTATCCCTTTAAAATAAGTTAAAGTCCTTCTTTAACTTAGAGAATATTAGGTTTTTAAATCCAAGATATCGTTTTTATAACCTTTGTTTTAAGCCTTAAACAATACTTTCGAAATCATTAAGATCAACTCTTACGACAGCTTTATTAAAAGCTTAGACATCATCTTTTAAAACCCTTTAAAACTTGCCTTTTGAAATCATTGGAAACCTTCCATTTAAACACTCAAGAAAACATTGGGGAACCTCCATTTCGAAACCTTCATTATAAACCTTTCGAAAGCATCAAAGTCCTTTATTTAAAACAAAACTTTCGAAAGCACTGGGTTCAAGTAAAAGTTTGTGTGCAACATAGCTTCGAAACCATTTAAAACCATTCCATTCGAAACCTTTGGGTTTAACTTTCAATATATCTAAGGGTCTTAAAAGAACTAGGGCGAAAGCAACTCTTTCAAAAGCATTTTTACTAAGCAAAAAATAATTGATGGTTTCAAAACCAACCCTTTCGAAAGCATGGAGAAGCGACTTCCAAGTTTAAAAGCAAAAGCACCCTTTTGAAAGCATCGGATCGAAAGGTTGAATGCGGCAGTAAGGGTTTCGACCCCTTCAGATGCTTATTTAAAAACAAAAGGCGGCAACCTCTTTCGAAAGCCCTTTTCTAAAACAAAGACGTATTGGAGTAAGTCGAAAGCCTCATTTTGTAACCATAGTTATGAGTCTATAAAGACTACTTCTAAACATTCGAAAGCATGTTTCGACTCTATATCTTCTGCCTATCTCCAATCCACTACGTACGAAGGCATTGATACCATGTGTATTGGTTTCGACTAGGTTGGAGGCGATAGTATGGGGTTGAAAGGTGGCTGCCGAAAGTAGCGAAGCGGCAAACCTTTACAAAACTAATTTTTCACTTTTTAAAGTAATATCTTTCCAACTAACATGCCTTATCTATCAACATATGATTGGTTTCCAATTCTTTTTCAAAATATTTTCTAAAAGTACGTCAAATTTAGTAATTAACAATTTAAAACATTTAGCAAATTGCCCATTCTCCTTTTATAAACATATAAAACATTTAAGTCCCATACTTTAAATAATGTGGAAATTAGCCATAAGGGCCTCTTTACCAAGCGCAATTAGTTTCTAGGACACACAACTGAAATAATTACTTTTAAGGACAAAATGCAAAATAATTAGTTTCTAAGGCCTATAAACCTATGAAATTATATCCTTGAAAGTAATTGGACTGCTGACTTTGTCCTTAAAAGTAATTATTCTGCTAACTTTGGCCTTGAAATTAATTTATGTGGATGTGTGTCCTAGAAACTAATTGGACTGCAAAGTTTGTCCTTCTGGTGAAATGCCCCTTAAATAATTTTATATCTTTAATAAAATATTTAGGAAAATTCTCAAAAAAATTCTCATAAATCACTTTTAGTATGAGGAAGAGAACTAAACGATTTAGTAAAACATGTGGTATGGGACACATGTGTTACTTTTTCGGTTAATTCCGGACTTGTTCGTTTGAAATTATGAATTGCTGAGTTGTTATTAGTGATTGCCTTTCTTTGGCAAGTTTGAGATTTGTAAATTCATATATTTAGGAATTATTTGAGATGGCCAATCTTTGGCGAACTTTGTGGTTTGAGATCTCCTATTTTAGGAGTTATGATCTATGAGAATCATATTTTGTTTTGTATACTTGCTGATGAGATGAGGCGAGTTATGAGTTTTCTGAGATTTTAAATGATGTTGTTTTCTAATGTGGCATTGACTAGTGGTTAGGAGACGGTTAAGTGAGAACGTGTGGTATGGGATGCACTGTTACCACTTTTTGGGTTCCTCTCTGGGAGTTTGTGACACATTCACGAGTTATGCCAGTACTATAGACCTTCGAGTCATCACAAGTTTATGTGACTTCGGTCATCACGAGTTATGTGACTTCGGTCACCACGAGTTTGACCTTCGTGTTCATGAGATAAGTATCTAATATATATAGTACTAGACACGAGTTTGGCACGTGCAGCATTGCTTCAGCATGCAATAGGGGATTTGGATCCAATCCGGGCTATTTTCCGATTTTTGAGTTTATTTATGACTTCACCATTTTTGATATGATTGTTTTATTTATTATAGCCTTGAGCTATATGAGGATTTATATATATGTGGTGATTTCATTTATGGGATTTTGAATTCTTATTAGAGTTCCACGAGTTATGAGATTTCGGAGATTTCTGGGTTTTCTTCTGTGAATTTATGTGATAGTTTTTTGAACTTATAGCATGAGTAACCTTTAAGTAGGAAACCTTTATATCGAGTTGAAGTTGTTCATGAGATAACCTTGAGACATTATAGTGTTTCCAATACTTGGATTGTGTGAAAAACTATGTTCATATCATTCATTTTGATTAAAGGAATATTTCCTTTATGAGACTCATATCCTATTATATATTGCTAATTATCTTGTTCCAGTTAGCCTAACCCGTGTATTTATTACTCGAGTCAGACCGAGTTGCAAGTTAGGTCTCTTGGTTTTGCTTAGCTGTTAGCTTGGACCCGCCTATCAACTTTTGGACTTAATGCTTAGTCTTGTGTAGTGTCTTTTGTTATGTACTGGGCTATGTATATTCTTTCGTAGGGGATATGATGTATGTATGTATTGTGGATTGTATCGTCAACCACATATGACACTCTGTATTGTACCCGGTGTATGTATATATCTGACTGTGTTTGATGTTCTATGATCTGTGATTATTATTGCTATTATGTTTTGTTATGAATCGATCTTGTAGCCTCCATAGTATTGTATTAGATAAGGATTAAGTATGTCAAACCACTTAAGATGAAATGGAAAATGGAAAAAATTGAGCACCTTATCGACATACTTAGTGCTTATATAATACAAGACTATGATGTTTGCTCCTAAACAGCCATATTCTCTACATTAGTAGATAGTATTACTTAGTAATACTCTTTGTTAGTGTAGGTCTCGGGGTGGGGCGTCACAGTTTGGTATCAGAGATGAATTCAGAACAAAATGTAATAAACACAGAACAGTAGACATACTTTAATACATTAAGTATAATATGAGTGTAAACATCGTACCTAATCGAAGTTGATCCTAATCTTGTCTTTAACCTATTCGAGTCCTTTGGGGGTAGATAAGTGGGAATATTTCTAGGAATGTAAATTTTAAATTCCGTAGCGTTCCTTATTTAATGAATTTAATTGATAATATCTACCCCTGTGAATAATTTTATCTTATCTAAATTTTCAGCTCATGGCTAGAAGAGGAAGAGGTTGCACTTCGGATGCTGAGCCATCTAGTGGCTCACGTTCTGAAGGTGTGTATATGTCGACCAATCAGATTCTCGAGCTTATCAGGAGCACTCAGCATCCATCTCTAGCTCGTTCTTCTCCTCCGCACAAATCCGCATTTGCGTGTATGTGTAGCGACTTCACCCATCTAGGAGGCAAGCCGTTCAAAGGCTCGGAGTCAGTCTTAGAGGTTCGGGCATGGCTCCGTCCATGCGAGTGCATTTTTACTCGCATGGAGATTTCTAGTCATCATCAGTTCTTGTCGCATCTAGTATGTTGCAAGAACGTGCTTTGGATTGGTATGAATTGCTCATGGGAGAGATTGATGAGTCTACCTTAGAGTGGGAGCAATTCAGAGAGAGATTTGAGCTCAAGTTCATCCCAAAGTCTGAGAAGGCTATTCTAGATCGACGTTTCCTTGATCTTAAGCAAGGTAAGTCGACTATTTCTGAGTATGTGGCATATTTCGAAGCCTTGTCCAAGTATGGTCTCGAGCACATTAGCACTCCATATAAGAAGAACCACAAGTTCATTTCAGGCCTTAAGAAGTACTTAAAGAAATCCCTTAAACTTCAACTCAAATTGTCTTTTGAATAGCTTATGGATGCGGCCCTTCATCTCAAAGCGGTCAAGAATGAGAGGGATAGTGATATTGAGACAGAGGTTCAGAGAAATCCAAACAAGAAGCACTTCCCCTTTCATAATTCCAAGCCATTCCATCCTAGTAAGAAGAAGAAGCAAGGCAGTTCTAGATCTCACTCTCGTATAGCACCTCTTTCAGCTAAAGTTTTGGAATGTTTCAACTGTGGCTCTCATGATCATCTTGCTAGAGATTGTCCTCAACCCCGTAAGTGCCTTTATTGCAAGAAAGAAGGACATTTGATCTCTTCGTGTCCTAGGAAGGAGAAGGGTTCTAGTTCGGGGAATCTGAATGTGGCGAAGGCTTCTGGTGGTCCATCTCAGCCACGAGGTATATCTTCTACATTCTGGAAGGTTCTATTTTATTCCATGACCGATCTATTTGAGTTCTCTTTGATACGGGTGCGTCGCATTCATTCGTATCGAAGGAACTTGTTGATGCCATACCTTTGGATTTCTCTTACTTGGTTACTTCTTTAAGGATCGTGAATCCTACCGGGGGATCCGCGACCCTTAGCATGCTATGTGAAGATGTTGAATTATTTATTTGTGGTTTTCCTTTTCATGCGAATCTACACGTGATTCATTTCCTTGGGTTCGATATGATTCTGGGTATGGACTGGCTAGTTCGATATGAGGCCAGGATTCTTTGTTCTAAGCATATTATATATCTTCGACATCCCGATTCTCCAGCTCAACTCTCCCTTATTCTTCAGAATGCCGATTATGATTCCGAAGCATCCTTATTCGCTCTTGAGTCCCGAGATGAGGAAGAAATATCTTGGATTCCTGTTGTGTGTGACTTCTCTAATATATTTGAGCCTGTTTCGGGTTTGCCACCCAAGTAGGCTATCGAGTTCTGCATTGACCTCATTCCAGGCGCACAGCCAGTTAGTCGTCCTCCCACGAGGATGTCTACAAAAGAAAATGAGGAACTCAAGAAGCAACTTTTAGAGCTTAAAGCGAAGCAGTTTATTCGATCTAGTTCTTCACCGTGGGGAGCCGGGTGGTATTCGTGAAGAAGTCTGATGGGACTCTTAGGCTATGCGTTGACTACCGCAAGCTTAACGAGTTAACCATCAAGAACCGTTATCCATTGCCTATGATCGACGACATGTTTGATCAGTTGAGTGGTGCTAAGGTCTTTTCTCAGCTTGACCTCGCCATAGGATTTCATCAGCTTCAAGTTGCGAAGGATAGCATTCCCCTCACAGCATTTCGCACTCGATATGGATCATACGAGTGGCTTGTCATGCCATTCGGTTTGACGAACGCTCCTGCATACTTCGTTGACCTTATGAATCGAGTATTTCGGGAATATCTCGATAAGTTTGTTCTTGTATACATCGTCGACATTCTTGTTTATTCTAAGTCTGAAGCTGATCATGCCTATCATCTTAGAATTGTTTTGAGTACACTTCGTCGGCATCAACTCAGAGCAAAATTTTCTAAGTGCCACTTTTGGGGAAAACAAGTCAAGTTCTTAGGCCATGTAGTATCTTCTGAGGGAATTTCGGTCGATCCATCGAAGCTATTCAAAACTATAAGAGGCCTGAGAATGTCACCGAGATTCATAGCTTCCTTGGATTGGTGGGTTATTACCATCGATTCATCAAATTCTTTTCCCGCATCGTGCTTCCTCTAACTAGCCTTATGAGAAAAGGCGTTCACTTTATCTGGTCTTATAAGTGTGAAGCTTCTTTTCAGAAATTGAAGGAGCTTCTCACTAATGCTCCTGTTCTTGTGGTTCTCGAAGGGAATCAAGACCTTATTGTCTATACTTATGCCCGTCATTGTGGCCTCGATGCTATTCTTATGTAGAGGGATCAGGTAGTTGCCAAAGCTTCGAGGCAATTACGTCTGAACGAGGTTTGGTACACTACCCATGATTTGGAGCTGGCCGCCATTGTCTTTGCTTTGAAGATATGGCGTCATTATCTATTGGGTGAACACTTTATTCTCTATACCGACCATAAGTCACTCAAGTATTTATTCACCCAGAAGGATCTCAACATGCGACAGCAGCGTTGGCTCGAGTTTTTTGCTTCCTATGACTTCGATATTCAGTATACCCCGAGCAAGGGGAATCGAGTTGCTGATGCTTTGAGTCAAAAGCAATCAGCTGTTGTTTCCATGATGCTTGTATAATGGAAAGCCTTAGAGACTCTATCTATGTGTGATATTCGAGATCGTGCTTCTACTTCAAACACTCATATTTTATTATATAGCATGGACGCTCGTCCTAGCTTATTAGATCGGACTGTCGAGGCACGGTAGCAAGATTTCGGTATTTCCTCTCTTATTCAGAAGTGTAAGTCTGAATCCAACAATGATATTGAGATAAGGGATTTCAGCATCGATAGTCGTGGATGTCTTCGTAAGAAGAACAGATTAGTCACGCCTTCTATTCTAGAGCTTAGGCGGGACATTCTAGCTAAGTGTCACCGTTCTAAGTATACTATTCATCCAGGCAGCAGCAAGATGTATGCTGACATGCGTCGTTTATACTACTGGGAAGGCATGAAATGAGATGTGGCAAGTTATGTGAGTAATTGCATGACTTGTTAACTTATTAAGGCCGAGCATCAGCGACCAGTGGTCTTCTTCGGCCTTTGGAGGTCCCATTGTGGAAGTGGGACTAAATCTCTATGGAATTCATTAATGGCTTACCTCGTTAGAGGTCGGACCATAACGGCATCTGGGTTATTGTGGACTGTCTTACCAAGTCTGCACATTTTATTCCTAATTAAGTCTACTAGGACGGCCTCTTTTCTATCGAAGCTCTATATTAAGGAGATCGTGCGGTTGCACGGTATTCCTAGTTCTATTGTGTGTGATCGTGATCCACTTTCCACGAGTCACTTCTGGTAGAGTCTTTAGCAAGCTTTGGGCACAAAGCTTAATCTCAGCACTGCTTACCACCCATAGTCTGATGGACAGACTGAATGGGTGAATCGAATATTGGAAGATTTACTTCGTGCTTGTATTCAAAATTTTGGTGG
Source organism: Allium fistulosum (assembly GCA_030737815.1). NCBI lineage: Eukaryota > Viridiplantae > Streptophyta > Magnoliopsida > Asparagales > Amaryllidaceae > Allium > Allium fistulosum. Next base: position 279,712,999 of record CM060904.1, on the reverse strand, counting down.
TAGCTGGGAAGATCATCTTCCTTTAGTCGAGTTCACTTATAATAATAGCTACCAATATTCTATCGTCATGGCTCCTTTTGAAGCCTTATATGGAAGGCCGTGTCGTTCCCCATCTTGTTGGCTTGAGTCCGGGGAAAAGCTGATATTAGGCCCCAAATCTATTCGAGAAGCATCCGAGAAGATCAATCTTATTAGAGAGAGGATGAAAGAGGCACAAAGTCGCCAGAAATCCTATGCGAACAACCGTAGGAAGCCTCTTGAGTTTTTCGTTGGTGATCTAGTCTATATTCGAGCTTCTCCCTTGAAAGGAGTGGTACACTTTAGCTAGACTGGGAAATTAGCACCACGATATATTTGGCCATTTCCTATTACAGAGCGTATCGGTCCTGTTGCTTGCAGGGTAGCACTTCCCGATCAGTTTTCTGGAGTTCATGACGTGTTTCACGTCTCTCAATTGAGGAAGTGTCTACGAGATTATGATTCTGTACTTGATACTCATGCATTAGAGAAGCTTGAAGTCTCTCCTGATTTATCATTTGTGTAGCATCCTACGAGAGTTCTTGCTTTGGAGGTTAACCGCCTTCAAAACAAGAGTGTGCCGCTCGTGAAAATTCAATGGTCAGATAATCCTAATGACTGCACTTGGGAAACCAGAGAATTCATTGAGCAATCTTATCCAGGATTTCTATCTTCTCACACCGAAGGTGAGAATTTTCAACTTCAAGCTATCAGTTTTTCCTTTGTTTGATGAAATAAATTATGTTGAATATAGCTCTTCTCTAGAAATTGCGAGGACGCAATTTTTATAAGAGGGAGTCTGTAACAATCCTAGTATTGGTGATTACCTATAATATTAAATTAAAATGTAATATTAAATTATAACGGCAGTTATAATTTAATATTGGAAATAAAATAAATTGGAGCTAGAGAATTTGTTAAAAATTGTTTATTTTAAATGAACAATGAGTTTTTGGAAATAAATTGGATTTAATATTGTTTGGTTGAGAATTTAGTTGAATAAATTGTGAATTTTGGAATTATGTTAATTTTATGTTAATAAATTGATTAAGTGATTTAATTCAACATTGATTTGTTGAAATGAATATAAATTGTTGAAAATAAGTTAGTTTGAGTGAAATATGATTATTTTATGATTTTAATTTGAATAAATGCAATACTTTTGTAATTATTGCCAATATTGAGCTTTTATTGACATTAAAGGAGATAGTAGTAGTATTTATGTATTTTATAAATATAAAAGATGAAATATTGTTTAAAAATAATATTTTGATGTAAAAGTGGAGTTAATATGGTTTGTGATGTTTATTTTGATAAGAAAATAACTTTTGTATAAATTCTTATGTTAAAAATGGTGTTTTGTGTAATAAAAAGTGTAAATTGTGAAATTTAAGTAAAAACATGGTTTTAATGATAGAAACTAATTTTTATACTTAAAATAATTTTTATTTTGTTGTGAAAACAATTTTGTTTACATAAACTTTTGTTGTATAAAATTTTGTTTGGTATAAATAAGAGAGTGTGTGGATATATGTAAAAAAAAGAATGAAAATATGCTTTACTTAGTGAATTTTTCTCTAAGTATGATAATTGGGCTAAATGGGTAGAGTTTGAGATCCTAAACCCAAATCTAGAAGCCTTAGGAGAAAGAAAAGAAAAAGGGTACTTTTGGCATAGGTCCTTATTAAGTTTCAAAATTCACGAAAAGTCCTTTACTAAATTTCAGTGTAAATTAGGTCCCTGTTTTTTATTCACGATTATTGCAGAGCATGATGCAACATTTCATAAAAGTTGCTGACATTTCCGCAACATTTCTGTACACTGTGAACGTAGTGTATGAAAGTTGCTGAAATATCAACACTTATTTATAAAAGTTGCTGATATTTCAGCAACATTTATGTACACTGTGAACACAGTTTATGAAAGTTGCTGAAATATCAGCACTTATTTATAAAAGTTGCTGACATTTCAGCAATAATTTTTCTTTGTTTTTACAATAAAACTTTGACACAGATAGTCGCTGAAATATCAGCACTTATTTATAAAAGTTGCTGACATTTCAGCAATAATTTTTCTTTGTTTTTACAATAAAACTTTGACACAGATAGTTGCTGAAATATCAGCACTTATTTATAAAAGTTGCTGACATTTCAGCAATAATTTTTCTTCGTTTCCAAAAAACAGGGACCCGCTTTACAATGAAACTTTGACAGGGACCCGCTTTACAATATGAAAGTATGATAGGGATGCCTTCCTAATTTCCACAAAGAAAAATCTGTACGTTAGTTTTCTTTTCATTTGCTTCTTCTCAAGAAACGGACAGTAAATGAAATAATGGCCACTCTCTTTCAAAATTGAAAATTCTACTTCCAAATTAGTTGAAATCAAGAAGAAAACTTGTAAATTAAATAAGTGAACATGTAATCAAAGCCAATACTTCAATTATTTTATCAAAATCTTGATTTGCATAGAGAATTGTCTGTAACTAGTCTTCTTCTTTCTTGCATGTTCCATTTTTAGCTTCTACAGGTTTTTGAAGTCTCCATTGTTGCAAAAAGCTATCAACTTGCACTCTAAATCGCTCAAACTTGTTGCCAAGGTGAGTAAAAAGCTCACAAATTCTAGCTTAGACCTTGTTGCTTGCTGAAATTGCTGAATCTACTGCTTACTGTAAACAAAAAGCTCTGTTGAAAGTTTACAGTGTATATTTGTTTCAGACCTCTTCTTCTTGAGCTTGTATCCAATTGTTCTTGTTATGAAATCAATCTAGATTTCCTCCGAATTGGTGTTTGTGTGTTATAGTATGTGCTTTCAAAAATTTAGAATCAAATTCATCTTGTAGAATGCTGAAATAGTGCTCAGAAAATCTCTCGAAACAATAAGAAAACGACCTATAGCATTCGTGTATCATAGGTCGACCTTGAACCCTCCTGGGTCGACCTATAGATCGACCCATACACTGCCTAGGTCAACCCTAGGGTCGACCTAAGCAATGTATAGGTCGACCTATAGGTCGACCTGTGCAGTGGAAAATTTCCTCTGCCAGCCCCCTTTGTTCTGCAGTTTTTGCCTGTTATTTCATCGATTTCTGCTTATTGTTTTTATGTTGTTTTGAGATGCTTTTGAGGGGCTTTAACCTATCTATAGGTAAGCCAAAATTCGGGTCAATCCGAATCCCGGATTGATGATTTTTTAAGACATTTCCATACGTTGAATTTTGGTGATTTTCGACGATTTCTTTTGTTTCGAACACGAGTTTTTCTAAAATGACTTTGGAAATAATTTTATAATTTAAATGATTTTTGAAATAAATATTTTTCAATACTTATAAATTATTTTTAAATTATTTTAAATCTATTAACATATATTTATTTCCTATAATAAAGAGAATTTTCAAAGAACTGTTTTTCAAATGATTTCGAAAATTGTTTTAAAATCCAGTTTTCTCAAGTAAATTATTTTATATATAAAATACACTATTTTGCACTCTTCGAACATATGAGGAAGAGAATCAAATGATTTAGTAAAACATGTGGTATGGGACACATGTGTTACTTTTTTGGTTAATTTTGGACTTGTTCGTTTGAAATTATGAATTTCCGAGTTGTTATTAGTGATTGCCTTTCTTTGGCAAGTTTGAGATTTGTAAATTCCTATTTTTAGGAATTATTTGAGATGGCCAATCTTTGGCGAACTTTGTGGTTTGAGATCTCCTATTTATAGGAGTTCTGATATATGAGAACCATATTTTATTTTTTGTACTTGCCGAGGCGAGTTATGAGTTTTCTGAGATTTGAGATTTTAAATGATGTCGTTTTCTAATGTGGCATTGACTAGCGGTTAGGAGATCGTTAAGTGAGAACGTGTGGTATGGGATGCACTGTTACCACTTTTCGGGTTCCTCTCTGGGAGTTTGTGACACATTCACGAGTTATGCCAGTACTATGGACCTTCGGGTCATCATGAGTTTATGTGACTTCGGTCATCACGAGTTATGTGACTTCGGTCACTACGAGTTTGACCTTTGCGTTCATGAGATAGGTACCTAATATATATAGTACTGGACATGAGTTTGGCACATGCAGCATTGCTTCAGCATGCAATCGGGGATTTGGATCCAATCTAGGCTATTTTCTGAGTTTTGAGTTTACTTATGACTTAACCATTTTTGAGATGATTGTTTTATTTATATTGTACCCGATGTATGTATATATATCTGACTGTGTTTGCTGTTGTATGATCTGTGATTATTATTGCTATTATGTTTTATTCTGAATCGATCCTGTAGCCACCATAGTATTGTATTAGATAAGGATTAAGTATGTCGAACCACTTAAGATGAAATGAAAAATGGAAAAAATTGAGCACCTTATCGACATACTTAGTGCTTATATAATACAAGACTATGATGGTCGCTCCTAAACAGCCTTATTCTTTGCATTAGCAGACAGTATTACCTAGTAATACTCTTTGTTAGTGTGGGTCTCAGGGTGGGGCGTCACATTGTCTATGCTAGGGATAAATATAATTATACGCTAGCGTAGAAATTCAATAAAAATTACTTGACCATGCTTATCATTTGAGATTTCCAGCTAAGTCATGGACTTCAGACATTCCTTATGTCTCTCCTCAACTACAATAGTTGCTTTTGCTTCTCCATCACTTACGACAACTTCTAATTTTGCCATCGGTAACTACTCCTACTGCTGTCGAATCTTCTCATTGTAACCATACTCATCAGTATCAGGCTTATGTGGCTCCATTAGTATTCATCGAGGAGCCACATAACGAGATTCCTCTTGATGCTAACTTGGATTAGATTATGATCTTGGATAACCCCTTAGCTCTCATGCCTCTCATCTATCTAATTTCAAACTCTAATGCATCTGCGATATGCACGACATTCCTCTTGATGGGGTCAGGCTCTTGTTGTCACATTAGAGAGCCTATAATCCACCTTTCGGTTACACTGCCTATAACTGGTACGCATGTCTTTCTAGGGCGGTGCTACCATTCAACCCCTTTATTTGCCACATTCTTGGGCAAATGAGGCTCGCTCCATCACAACCAAACCCAAGCTTTTATGCATTCCTTTTGATCCATTATATGACTTCATCTATCATTTAAGAAGGGAGCTAGTGCTAGATGGTATAAGATACATACATAATTTCAAGCATTGCTAACATAATCCTTTATTACCATTCTTTGAAGCCTTCAATGACTACAAAATGGTGATTGACATACCCAATAAGCGCAATTACTTTAAAGAAGAGTGCTTCCTTGTTAGATGTCCTACCGGCTTTGCCGAGAAGTGCTTTCGAGATGTAAGTTCCACACTTTTAATTCCATTTCTTTTACCTTATTTGGATTCTTTTTGTCCAAATCACTCATCTTCTTCTATTTTGTTACGGTTATACCTTCGAGGGTTGATAACGATAATCTAAGGTGTATGGTCGCTACACTTCAAGCCATTTATGTGAAGGAACGTAATACAACCCACCTGCTCACCGACTAGTGCCACTTCCATTTATATCTCTTATACATTTATAGGAGGGACTTCTTCAAACTGACTGCACATATTGCTCTATGGTTTTGGATCCAACTCTAGCTCCAGCCCACTAACGGGTAACTGATGATAAAGAAGATGAGTTCGTCGGCATAGAATCTGGAGAAAAGGATGAATAAAAAGGACAATATGATGACAAAGATGAGGGAGAAAAAGATAGAGGAGAAGAAGAAGATGAAGAGGAGAAAGGAGAAGAAAAAGGAGGAGGAGAAGAAGACGAAGAAGATTTCGAGGCTAATTCCACCGAGGAGAGCACCGAGAGGGAAGGCACCTCAATTTCTACTCCCCGATTCAAGCATCTAAGGAAGGGGTTTCCCAGAGCCACTCCCAGTCCAACACTTAATCAAACCGAGGAAGTAACCCCCACCAATAAAGATGACGATATAGTTGGTCTACCCTTAAATCCCAAACCTAAAGACCTTCATAACCTCGATTTCGATGACCTAAGATCGATGAAATGTTGCGTGCAATAGGCGACACTACTCTCCTTCCTTTCGAGGGCATAACCGCCTTCTCATCCTTACCAATTAACCATGGTCCCAAGGCTAGATTGGACTACACTACACAAACGCCACTAGGGATCATGCTTGTCTTTACCACACTTATTCTCTTATTGCCTCGTTCTATGGCAACTCTAGTTACTTTTATATTTTAGGTACCATAGGAAAATTCGTATTACCCTTAGCCAGAAATTCCTTTAACCTTAGCCTAAAATTCCTTCTTATCCTGACAAACAACTAGTTAGGAGTCACCAAATTAATGTAGCGACCATACTCTTAACTCTTTCACTCAATTAATGCCTCGTATTTTAGTTCATTATTCATAGTGTGAAACTCAAACTTCAGTGCATAACATATTCGTCCTTTCAAAGCGATTAAGACTACTCCCATTGCGGAATCATGCTCATTGGATGCTCGGCCCACATACAACTTCCATTAAGAATGTTCAACCATCTTCTCTTCTATTTCAACATCTCAGATAGTAAATTCGGTAATGAAATATGTCAAAGTGTGTCCTTGAATCATCTTTCTAGGGTGATTAGTGATTTCTTACCGACTCATCTCAATATTCCATTTCAAAATTTGTCCTATAATCTTGGGGAGACGTACTACTTTCCCAAGGGTTTGATCCGCCAACACCCTTTTTGGATGATCATGAAAATATGATCGTAGTTTCCTCGATGCTATTAGTAAACAGTAACCAATTTATCCAACTTTGGATAACATTTTCGTATGCCTATGAACCGCTTATTGATATAATACACCAACCTTTGGATCTTGTCCTCCTTACGCACCAATACTACACAGAATGCATTTGTAGTACCGCCAAATAAATGTACAAGTCCTTCGCTTTCTAAGGCTTCAATAAAACCGACGGTTTCCAAATAAGTTCCAATAGTTGCTGAAAGCAAATTGTAACATCCTTCATTTCGAGATCCTAAAATGAACGCGGATGATGCTACAATCATCACTGGAATAAATTTCAAGCAACAAGATGGGATCGGTTTTTTCTACAATATTAAGTAAATAGAGAAGCTAGATAATTTCCATTACATAAAATTGTCTTTACATTTTTCCTTTCTAATTCATGCCCATGCAAGGGTAAATAAAACCAAGCATAGATGATAGCATTGTGCTTGGCATATAAATATGTCGATACAAACACTTAACTAGTTATATCACTTGGTTTTATAACATCAAAAATCAAAATAGCTTTTATTATCTATTAAGCCTCCAGCTTCATCTTCGGAGCCTTTATTCACCTTCAAGAAAACCTTCTTAAATCATACACTTAACCTACTCGAATAAGTATCCATAAGTCTATGAGGAAAATAATAAAAACATGGATCAAACATAAATCCTAGTATGAGTAAGACATATACATAATATAGTATATAGTGCAATCTCACAGCCTAGTTAAACAGGTTTTCCCCTCATTAATTAAACATCACTAGATTAATCATGCCAGATAGATAGAATATCATAGTATGAATCATACTCTCAGAATAACATTCCAACCATAAGTATGTCCTACACTTAATATCATACCATGACTGGGTTTTATAGTCATTTCTACTTAGTTGCCACTCAAGCGTTCCACGTTGTTCCTAACTAACGTCGTATGTAGACATTTATGTTACATAAAGGTCTTACACCATCGTTCTCATATAATGTCATGTTCAGACAACTAGTTTCCAATAAGGCTCTACCTTATCGTTCCCGAATATTGTTGTGTCCAGACAATTTGGTTGTCGTATAGGCCTTACACCAACGTTCTTGAATAATGTTGTGTTCAGACATCTAGTTGCCACTAAGGCTTTACACATCATTCTCAAATAATATCGTGTTTGTACATCTGGTTTCCACTTAGGCCTTATGTCATCACTTCTACAAATAATGTTATGTTTTAACGTTATAGATTTCCACATCGACCTTACACCTTCTTCCTCTCTTTAAGTAATATTTCTAACATTTTTGGTTTCTACATTAGCCTCATACCAAATTAACTTTAAATGTTAGGTTTTAACATTTCATAATAAATTTTATTGCTTTACATTTACAATAAAATTTAACAATACAACGTGGATTAGCTTCCACCAAGCTTGTTATTGTAGGTCTAATTAAATAGTTGTCTCATGTTTAACGTCTTTCTATCCATATCTAATTACTTTGCTATCACATGTTTAATCCCAATAGTTATCGCATATCTGATTCCATAGCTATCGCATGTTTAACTTAATAGCCATTGCATATCTAATTCCATAACTACCGGATGTTTAATTTAGTAGCTGTCACATATCAAAATCTAAAGATATCACATATCTAGCTCGATAGTTATTGCATATCTAACATTCATGCTATCGCACTTCTAAACCTATCGCAAGTCTAATGTTATCGCACTTCTACAGCTATCGCAAGTCTAAGGTATCACATATCTAAGTTATCACATGTCCAACTATTGCATGTCTAAGCTATCGCATATCTAGCTATCGCATGTCAAACTTCAAAGCTATCGTTGGATTATATACGATTAAATATGAATTTATCGCATATTTAAATTAAGTGCTATCAAAATTCTAGCTTATTAGCCATCACATTACTAACATACATTATAGCATGGTTAAAATGACAAATCTATAGTTAAGTGAAAAACTGATATTTTCTCTATAGGAACTACATTTTGACTAATCATTTACACATGTCATTTCGCCTATTTGTTACATTTATTTTGCGACATAAATCTCTGATGATAGCCGTAATTTTATCCTTTAATTGTGCCTTAATTGATTATTTCTCTAACTATTTCCTTAATTAAGGGTATTTTCTGTTTTATCATTTAATTCATAGTAATTCGAAAATTCATGGGAAAACTTTAAAAAAATTACAAAAATTCAAAAATGTTTTTTTTGTACCTTTAGTAAATACTTCAGGTCAAAATATTATATTTTAATACATAGTCAAAACTACCCATTATCAACTTAAAAAAATCGTTTTAAATTATTTCCGCATCCAAAAGTTATGAAAATAAAAACCCATCTCTATTTTAATGTGATAAAATTCATACAAAATTTCAAGGCATTAGAAGAAGGTAAATTTACGTTTTACTCTTAAATATATCAAAAATAATGATATTTAACATGTAACACCCCTAATTTTTAATAACATTATTCGGGAGATTTAATTAGATTAATTAAATATAATAATGTAAATATTAGAGAGATAAGGGGATTGAGATTTGAATAAATACTTAGAGGCTAAGCTTAATTAATAAATTAAAGAATGGGCTTATTTTTAGTTTTGTATGTGAATTAGGAGATTAATTAACACAAGGGCATATGAGGAATTGCACACCATAACTCCTTAATACCTTAAACCCACGTTTCATTTTCCAATTCACGTTCATTTTACAAAACACAAACAAACGTAAACAAAGAGGAGCAATGCCAGTCATTAGGAGAAAAGAGGACAAAATCAATCTAAAGCTAAGGATTCAAGCTAGGGGAAATTAATCAAGAATCAAATCTCAAAGTCCTTATCCTAATCAAGTTGAATAATAATCAAAACCATCTCTATTTTGCTTTTATGATTATTTGATTTTTGGGTTTAAGATTAAATCCATTACGATTATTTTTGATGATGATATGCTTGGATTTTATAATATATTTGATACAAACAAGATTGTTTGATAATTGTTCATACACGGTTTTAAGGGTAAAATTGTTTAAATTGATTTCAAACGCCATGAGGAAATTATATGTTATGTAAAATACAATTTTGGAGATAGGTTATATTTTTATAATTTTCCAAGCTATGGAAAATTTATTATGAATTTTCAAAGGAAAATATAAATAATTGGGTTTAGAAATTAATTTCGGTTATTGTATAAAGAATTTGGGTCTGAAACTTTTATATGTCAGATAACATATTGAAAGTGAATTTCTGTAATTTTTGGGGATTTTTCCTAAGTAATTTACTATGGAAATTAAATTATTTTAGAAGAAGGATTTAATTGTTTTGCTCAATGAAAGGGCTTAATTATGAAAATTAATCTTTGTCTGAAATTATGCGGCAGTTATTTTGGTAAAGAATTTGAAAAGTTTATGGTAACTAATTAAATGTTTACAAATAGGCAAGTTAGTTATAAAGTAATTACTTTAAATGGCATTAAATCGGTCTTTACCCAGAAAAGTGGGTTCCGCCTCTTTTAGAAGCACCTTTCGACCCTATGCTTCCGCCTTCAACCAAGTCGAAACCTACCAGGTCGAAACCAACTAAGCTGAAACCTATACATAAGGTATCACAATGTTGGTATGTAGTGGATTGGAGAAGGGCGGAAGGCATAGTGTCGAAACATAGCTTTCGATGGGGTCGAAACCTTTGTTTTATATTCCAAAGAGATGTGCTTTCTTGTTTTACCAAATACTTTCGAAGGGGTCGAAACATATGCTTTCGAAGGCGTCTTTTTAAATTGCTTTTGAAAGGGGTTGTCGTCTCTTGTTTAAATTGTAGCTTCCGAATGATTTACTTAGTTTAAAATCAGTGCTTTCGAAAAGGGTAGTTTCGACCAAGTCGAAACCCTTCTGCCATCCCATTGCCTTTTGAATGGATTGAAGTTATCAACCAATTCAAAAGGTAGCTTTGTTTTATACTTGCACTAAGCCACTTCCTAGAACTTATGAAAGGATTCAAGGGTTTCGAAGGCAATGGTTTCGAAGATATCCTTCAATAGTTTCACTTAAATGTTTTGAGCTTTCAAAAGCATGATTCTGAAGCCATCAATTTTTCCCCAAACAATTTTATATGAAGATTAAAGGTTTCGAAAGATGTACTTTCTTATATATTCATTTTGACCCAAAAGATACTTTTAAAGATAAACCCAATGGTTACGAAAGGGGTACTTTCAAATGGTTTCGAAGATATACTTCTATAATTGAATGGTAATACTTTAATACATTCGAAAGGTTTTGAACGAAAGGTTTTAAAGTGTTTCAAAAGGTAGGTGCCTAGTGTTTTGAAAAGAAGATTTGAATGCTTTCAAAAGGAAGTTTTCCAATGGTTTCGAAAGTAAAGATTAAAGGTTTCAAAAGCCTTAGTTTTCAAAACAAAGAACCCAATCTCAGTTTTTAAAAGTAAAACCCATGGCATTATAAAAGAGCTTTTAAATGCTTATAAATTAGAGTTTTTAAAGAAGCTTTCCTTGATAAAATAATAGGTTAAAGAGATTAACCATGTTTTATATGAAAATGATTTCAAGGATATTAAACCACAGATGTTGATGATATTATGTTAGTATGTTTGCTTCTTCTAGTTTACATATTCACTTTAGTATGGACCCATAACTGTAATTTGGGGGAAAATGGCAGAATAACCAGCTAGGTTGACCCAGTAGTAAGCATAAATTGAGTAAACTCCTAAATGAGTAGAATTGCATCCAGAAGGTCAGATAGACCAGGATATAGGATGCCTAAATACTAATTAAAAAGTTGTCAGATAGACATGTTCATAGTAAACCCATGAAAACTATACTTTGAATAAGTTATTGGCAGGGGCCAATAGGTTCATAGTAAACCCATGAAAACTATGATTAGAAAGAGTTATTGGCAGGGGCCAATAGGTTTGTAATGAACCTATGAAAACTATATCCGGATTAAGTTATTGACAGAAGTGAATAGGTTCATTATCAACTCATGAAAAGTATTATAAGAGGGAAGTTATTGGAGATACCAATAGGTTTAGGGAGAACCCATAAAACAATGAAATTATTGGTAGGGTCCAATAGGTTCTTAGTGATCCCATAAAAACTATGAAATCGGACAGGGAGTCCATAAACATTAAACATGTTATTAGTAAGCCCATGAAACTAATAGGTTAATAGTGACCCTAGAAACTATAGCTGTGATAGATAGTCAAAATGAATAGGGATGAGTAATCCTAAATTGTTTTACTTGTTTGCAAATCATCATAATATCTTGAGTTGTTATGTGTTAACCATTGTGGATGCGAAAGCACGGTATATGGATTTTATAAAGTTTTGGATAAGATACTAGTAATGGAAAACCCATTCCACTAAGTGACGTGGTCTCACTAGATATCTAAATCATTTGAGATGGTATACTATTATTCATACCAGGCTTCATGTCTGACTCGAAGTTTACGTTTTCCCTTTAAACTCTTGGGTGCTCAATTAATTTTGAGTAGTTGAGAGTTGAGGTTTTCAAGTACCTCTTTAGACGAATAAGCTTCTAGAGACGTGCAGGAGGCATGATAGCTATTTAGAGTTCTTTTATATTTTGATTCCCATGTATTTTTGTTGTAAGGGCAAAGTTGTTAAATTTCCTATATTATACTCTGATCATCCAAGGGGGCATCTTCATATGTCGCTCTTGGTGTATGTTGTAATAATTATATTTTCTTTGAACGTGGTTCTTGTATGGGCATTATGTAATGAAATGGAATGTGAAAGTTGTTTTATGATTTTAAATTTTTTCCATATCCATGTATTTCTGTTATATCAATGTATCTAACATTACCGTATTTGGTCACCGAGAATTAATAACTATGGATGACTGCAGTATCCGTAGCTGTTAGTTTTGGGCCTCCAAGTGGGGGATGTTACAAGTTGGTATAGGAGTTAGGTTTATGAAACTTAAAAGAAATTTAAACCTAAAAGATTTTTAGAACATAATTCAATGAATCATAAAATAAGATCGTAGTTTGGGATAATGCTATAGTAACGTACTTGTATTTGAGATATGTGTATATATATATAAGTATGTATTTTCCTCTCTCTTAGACCTTTCTTTTGTGTCTTACTAAGGCTCATATGCAGATCTACGAGAAAGAAGATATGGAGACAGGAAACAGAAGAGGTAATCTCCATGGAGGAAGCACCCCAGATGGAAATGCTCGACCCACCAGGAGGAACCCGGGTTGATAGGCTAATGCTGACCAAAATGCTAATGCCAATGCGTGTGCTGGAAATCCACTACTAGATATGGGGATATCAGTTCTTCATCAATATGATGTAAGCAGGAGCTGCTGCTAGAGTTGCTAGGAATGTAAGAGGAGCTAATTTTGTGGCTCCGGTAGGGAATAATTATGCTAAGTTGAGCAGAGATTACACCAGTCTTGGTGGGAAGCCATTTATGGGAATGGAGGATGCTATAGAGGTTGAGAATTGGTTATTGCATTGTGATAGAATTTTTTCTGATTTGGGTTTGGATGATGAGCAGAAGAGATGCGCTTTCTTGTTTTACCAAATACTTTCGAAGGAGTCGAAACATATGCTTTCGAAGGCATCTTTTTAAATTGCTTTTGAAAGGGGTTGTCTTCTCTTGTTTAAATTGTAGCTTCTGAATGATTTACTTAGTTTTAAAATCAGTGCTTTCGAAAAGGGTAGTTTCGACCAAGTCGAAACTCTTCTGCCATCCCATTGCCTTTTGAATGGATTGAAGTTATCAACCAATTCGAAAGGTAGCTTTGTTTTATACTTGTACTAAGCCACTTCCTAGAACTTATGAAAGGGTTCAAGGGTTTCGAAGGCAATGGTTTCGAAGTAATCCTTCAATAGTTTCAATTAAATGTTTTGAGCTTTCAAAAGCATGATTCTGAAGCCATCAATTTTTCCCCAAACAATTTTATATGAAGATTAAAGGTTTCGAAAGGTGTACTTTCTTATATATTCATTTTGACCCAAAAGATACTTTTAAAGATAAACCCAATGGTTAGAAAGGGGTAATTTCAAATGGTTTCGAAGCTATACTTCTATAATTGAATGGTAATACTTTAATACATTCGAAAGGTTTTGAAAGAAAGGTTTTAAAGTGTTTCGAAAGGTAGGTGCCTAGTGTTTTGAAAAGAAGATTTGAATGCTTTCGAAAGGAAGTTTTCCAATGGTTTCGAAAGTAAAGATTAAAGGTTTCAAAAGCCTTAATTTTCAAAACAAAGAACCCAATCTCAATTTTTAAAAGTAAAACCCATGGCAATAAATGCTTTTAAATTAGAGTTTTTGAAGAAGCTTTCCTTGATAAAATAATAGGTTATAGAGATTAACCATGTTTTATATGAAAATGATTTCAAGGATATTAAATTTCCTGTTGTTGTAGAGATTAATATGTACTGTTGTTGTAAGGGCAAAGTTGTTAAATTTCCTATATTATACTCTGATCATCCAAGGGGGCATCTTCATATGTCGCTCTTAGTGTATGTTATAATAATTATATTTTCTCTGAACGTGGTTCTTGTATGGGCATTATGTAATGAATTTGAAATGATTTGAAATGGAATGTGAAATTTGTTTTATGATTTTAAAATTTTTCCATATCCATGTATTTATGTTATATCAATGTATCAGACATTACCGTATTTGGTCACCGAGAATTAATAACTATGGATGACTGCAGTATCCGTAGCTGTTAGTTTTAGGCCTCCAAGTGGGGGATGTTACAAGTTGGTATAGGAGTTAGGTTTATGAAACTTAAAAGAAATTTAAACCTAAAAGATTTTTAGAACATAATCCAATGAATCATAAAATAAGATCGTAGTTTGGGATAACGCTATAGTAACGTACTTGTATTTGAGATATGTGTATATATATAAGTATGTATTTTCCTCTCTCTTAGACCTTTCTTCTGTGTCTTACTAAGGCTCATATGCAGATCTACGAGAAAGAAGATATGGAGGCAGGAAACAGAAGAGGAAATCTCCACGGAGGAAGCACCACAACAAATGGAAATGCTCGACCCACCAGGAGGAACCCGGGTCGACAGGCTAATGCTGACCAAAATGTTAATGCCAATGCGTGTGTTGGAAATCCACTACTAGATATGGGGATATCAGTTCTTCATCAATCTGATGCAAGCAGGAGCTGCTGCTAGAGTTGCTGGGAATGTAAGAGGAGCTAATTTTGTGGCTCCAGTAGGGAATAATTATGCTAAGTTGAGCAGAGATTACACCAGTCTTGGTGGGAAGCCATTTATGGGAACGGAGGATGCTATAGAGGTTGAGAATTGGTTGTTACATTGTGATAGAATTTTTTCTGATTTGGGTTTGGATGATGAGCAGAAGAGAAGGCTGACCTCTAGGCATTTGCAAGGGGCACCGCTTTATTGGTGGAATAGTATTGATGTTGGAGTTTCGAAGGAGTAGTTGACTTGGGCAGATTTTAGAAGGAGATTTGAGCAAAGGTTTTTGTCTGAAGTTGCCTAGTCGGCATTGCTTAGAAAGTTTACGGATTTGGTGCAGGGAGAGATGTTGGTAATTGAGTATGCTACTAAGTTTGATGAGTTGTTTCGATATAGGTACGCTACTATAGATACCATCATCAGGAGGAATGAGAGGTTCATTCGAGGAGTGGGGCCCGAGATTGCTAGGGCAACCCTACCACATCTTCATAATCCTTGTAATGTAGTTGTGGAGGTGGCAATCCGACATGAGAAGATGCTTGCTATTTGTGCGAGAGAAAAGCCGGTTAAAACCCAAGGTTCTCAGGGAAATAAGAGAAAGTTCTTTAAGAAGAAGGGAGCCTAAAAGGGAGAGGCAGCCAAGAAGGCAAAGGCTGATTTAGTTTGTTTTAAGTGTGACAAGAAAGGTTATTATGCTCATAAGTGCCGGTCAGGCAAGGGGAAGAAGGCTGCAGAAAAGAAGGGTGTGAAAAGCTTCATCTGTGACCAAGTTGGGCATTATAAGAATCTGTGTCCAGAGCCAGTCAGGGTGGACAAGGGAAAGGTCTTTGCTATTAGACCATCATCTGCTAGGCCAACTGTAGCTGAAAAAAGGAAGACTGTGATGGAAGGTACGCTATTGATTCAGAGTATACTAGTTAGGGTACTATTTGATACCGGTGCATTACATTCATTTATATCTCAGTGTTTGGTAGATAGGTTATGCTTAGAACCCATGTACCTTTTTACTTCCTTAAGGGTTGCAAATCCAATAGGAGAGTATGCAACTCTAGGGATAAGATGTGACTAGTTAGAACTTGACTTGTTAGGTCATAAGTTTGCATGCAGTCTGTATGTTTTCGATTTCATAGATTTCGGATCATTCTGGGTATGGATTGGTTGTGTAAGTTGAGGCTGGGATATTTTTCTAGGATAGGGAGACATCAATAAGACACCCTGATAGTCATAACTGAATCATATTCTCGGTGGAGAATTCTGACCGGAGTGTTTTTGATTTGTTAAATGCTATGGAAGTAGGAGAAGAGTTAAGTCAGGTTCGAGTAGCAAGAGAGTTTGCAGATGTCTTTGAGCCAGTTACGGGACTACCACCGAAACAAGCTATTGAGTTTCGGATAGATCTTGTGCCAGGAGCTGAACCTGTTAGTAGACCACCAAGCAGTATGACATCGAACGAGATGAAGGAATTGAAGGTGCAGCTAGTGGATCTAGAAGTAAGGAATTTTATTCGACCAAGCAGTTCGCCTTGGGGACCGACCGCGATGTTCGTGAAGAAACCAGATGGGTCGTTAAGGATGTGTATCGACTATCGTAAGTTGAACGAGAAGGCGATCAAGAATAAGTATCCTTTGCTGAGAATTAATGATCTATTTGATCGGTTGTGTGGAGCCAGAGTGTTTTCCCAGTTGGATTTGGCAACAAGTTTCCCTCAGTTAAGAGTGGAAAAGGACAGTATACCTTTGAGAGCATTTCGAACTAGGTATTGTTTGTACGAGTGGTTAGTAATGCCATTCGGATTAACGAATGCACCTGCTTTCTTCGTGGATCTGATGAACCAAGTTTTCTGAGAGTATTTAGATAGGTTCGTGTTGGTGTTTATAAATGACATTTTGGTATACTCTAAGGTTGAAAGAGAGCATGAGGATCGTCTTAGAGTAGTGCATGAGACGCTGAGGCAGCATCAGTTGAAGGCAAAGTTTTTCAAGTGTCATTTTTTGGAAGAAAGAGGTTAAGTTTCCTGGTCACGTGGTTTTAGAGAAGGGCTTGTCAGTCGATCCAGATAAGATCGAAGATGTTAATAATTGGAAGAGAACAGAGACGGTGACTGAGATCAGAAGTTTTCTTGGACTTGCTGGCTATTACCGGAGATTCATCAAGGATTTCTCGTGGATAGCAGCGCCTTTGACTAAGTTTACCAGAAAGGATGTGAAGTTGGTCTGGTCTGACAAATGTGAGGAAGAATTCCTTAAGTTAAAGCATTTATTGGCTAACGCACCTGTGTTAGTAGTTCCAAACGGAAACCAAGGGTTGGTGGTGTACACTGATGCGTGCGGAACTGGATTAGGAGTTGTGTTGATGTAGAAGGGTAAAGTTATTGCATATGCCTCACGATAGCTTAGACCGCATGAAGTAAGATATCACACTCATGATTTGGAGTTGGCTGTGGTGATCTTCGCATTGAATATTTGGAGACATTATCTCTTAGGGGAGAGATTTGAGTTATACATAGATCATAAGTAATTAAGGTATCTATTCTCTCAAAAGGAGTTGAATATGAGACAACAAATATGGCTGGAGTTTTTAGCTGCTTATTATTTTGGTATAGAATATACACCTGGGAAAGGAAATAAAGTAGCGGATGCTCTTAGTACAAGACATCAGAATGTGGTGTTAGGTATGTTAGCAAAATGGAAAGATTTAGAAGCTTTGACTACTTGTATTGTGCAGTTAAGATCGACTGCTAGTTTTAGTCAGAGCACAGCCATGTTGTCCTGTTTTAAAGTTCGACCAGTGTTGATCGAAAGGATTGCTTCAAAGCAGAGGGAGGATCCAGTATTAGCCGAGAGGATTAGAATGCTTGAGGTTGGAATTGAGATCGATGATCTAAAGGATTTTAGTCTTGACCAGAGAGGATGGTTGAGAAAGAAGAGACGGTTGTGTGTTCCAAATATTGAGGACTTATGGAAAGAAGTTTTTAAAGAATGTCATCGGTCTAAGTTTACGATTCATCCTGAAGGGACCAAAATGTATCAAGATATGAAGAGGAGCTTCTATTGGGAAGGTACGAGGAGGGATGTTGGCTTGTGGGTTAGGCAGTGTGCGAACTGTCAACAAGTGAAGGCCAAACATCAAAAGCCAAGTGGGTTGCTTCAACCTTTGGAGATTCCAGTTTGGAAATGGGATTTGATATCCATGGACTTTATAGACGGGTTTCCATGGTCAAATAGAGGAAATGAAAGTATATGGGTCATAATGGATATGTTGACCAAGAGTGCCCATTTCATTCAAGTTAAGTCCACCAGGACGGCACCTGTTTTAGCTAAGTTGTTCATGAAGAACATAGTTAGACTACATGGAATTTTTGATAGTATAGTCAGTGACAGAGATGCTTTGTTTACTAGTGAATTCGGGAAGAGTCTACGGGAAGTATTGAGTACCAAGCTTAATATGAGTACTGCATAGCACCTTCGGACGAATAGATAGACAGAGAGAGTCAATAAGGTACTCGAAGATTTACTGATAGCTTGTGTATTAGACTTTGGTGGATCTTGGGAAGATCACCTACACTTAGTGGAGTTTTCCTATAATAAAAGTTATCAGACTAGTATAGGAATGGAGCCTTTTGAAGCTTTGTATAGAAGGCCATGCAAATCACCAGCATGTTGGTTGGAGACTAGAGACGGATTAGTCTAGGTCCAGATCTAGTTAGAGAGGCAACAGAGAAGATTGAGTTAATCCAAGAAAGGATGAAGGAAGCTTAGTCCAGACAGAAGAGTTACGCAGATAAGAGGCATAAAGACCTAGAATTCTTAGTTGGAGATAAGGTTTTCATTAAGGTATCACTGATGAAGGGTGTGGTACGATTTGGAAAGTCAAGGAAACTGGCACCAAGAAATGCTGGTCCGTTCCAGATTATAGAGAGGACTAGAAAGCTCACATACAGAGTAGAGTTGCCGAGCAGTATGGTAGATGTCCATAATGTGTTTCATGTGTCTTATCTTTGCAAGTATGTGCATGATCCAGAGACTACTATACCTCCGACATGGTTGGAAGATCTGATAGTAGAGCCTAACTTGACTTTTGTTAGACAACCAGTTCGGGTTGTAGCCAGAGATGAGAAAAGATTGAGGAACAAGACAGTCAGGTTGGTGAAAGTTTAGTGGAGCGACAACGAGAAGGACTGTACTTGGGAGATAGAAGATAGGATTAGAGATCCTTATCCTGATCTACTTTAAGGGTATGTCTATATTAGATTTATATAGATAGTTGCTAGTTGAGTAGGCTAATATGGTCGTTAGTCACTGTTACAGATGATTGCTATTTTTAGTATGTAGTCCTTACTGAATTTCGAGGACGAAATTCTTTAAGGAGGGGTGCCTGTAACACCCCTAATTTTTAATAACATTATTCAGGAAATTTAATTAGATAAATTAAATAGAATAATGTAAATATTAGAAAGATAAGGGGATTGAGATTTGAATAAATACTTAGAGGTCGAGCTTAATTAATAAATTAAAGAATGGGCTTATAATTGGTTTCGTATGTTAATTAGGAGATTAATTAACACAAGGGCATATGAGGAATTGCGCACCATAACTCCTTAATACCTTAAACCCACATTTCATTTTCCAATTCATGTTCATTTTACAAAACACAAACAAACGTAAACAAAGAGGAGCAAAGCCAGCCATTAGAAGAAAAGAGGAGAAAATCAATCTAAAGCTAAGGATTCAAGCTAGGGGAAATTAATTAAGAATCAAATCTCAAAGTTCTTATCCTAATCAAGGTGAATAATAATCAAAACAATCTCTATTTTGCTTTTATGATTATTTGGTTTTCGGGTTTAAGATTAAATCCATTATGATGATTTTTGATGATGATATGCTTGGATTTTATAACATATTTGATTCACACAAGATTGTTTGATAATTGTTCACAATGTTGGTACGTAGTGGGTTGGAGAAGGGCGGAAGGCATAATGTCGAAACATAGCTTTCGATGGGGTTGAAACCTTTATTTTATTTTCCAAAGAGATGCACTTGTCTGTTTTACTAAATGCTTTCGAAAGAGTCGAAACATACGCTTTCGAAGGGGTCTTTCTAAATTGCTTTCGAAAGGGGTTGCCGCCTCTTATTTAAATTGTAGCTTCCAAATGAGTTACTTAGTTTTAAAATCAATGCTTTCGAAAAGGGTAGTTTCAACCAAGTCGAAACCCTTCTGTCGTCCCCATGCCTTTCGAATGGATTGAAGTTATCAACCAATTCGAAATGTAGCTTTGTTTTATACTTGTACTAAGCCACTTCCTAAAGCTTATGAAAGGATTCAAGGGTTTTGAAGGCAATGGCTTCGAAAGGGGTTTCGAAGCTATCCTTCAATTATTTCTCTTAATTGTTTTGAACTTTCAAAAGGATGGTTCCGAAGCCATCAATTTTTCCACAGGCAATTTTATACGAAGATTAAAGATTTCGAAAGGGTTACTTTCATATATATTCACTTTGACCCAAAAGACACATTTAAAGATAAACCCAATGGTTTCGAAAGGGGTACTTTCAAATGATTTCGAAGCTATGCTTCTATAATTGTATGGTAATACTTTAATACATTCGAAAGGTTTCGAAAGAAAGGATTTAAAGTGTTTAGAAAGGCAGGTGCCTAGTGTTTTGAAAAGAAGATTTAAATGCTTTTGAAAGGATGTTTTCCAATGTTTTGAAATTAAAGGTTAAAGGTTTCAAAAGCAATAGTTTTCAAAACAAAGAACCTAATCTCAATTTTTAAAAGTAAAACCCATGGCATTATAAAAGAGCTTTTAAATGCTTTTAAATTAGAGTTTTTGAAGAAGCTTTCCTTGATAAAATAATAGAGTAAACGGATTAACTATGTGTTATATGAAAATGATTTCAAGGATATTAAACCACGGATGTTGGTGATTATTTTGTTAATATGTTTGCTTCTTTTAGTTTACATATTCACTTTAATATGGACCCATAACTGTAATTTGGGAAAAAAGAGCAGAATAACCAGCTAGATTGACCCAGTAGTGAGTATAAATTGAGTTAACTCCTGAATGAGTAGAATTGCATCCAGGAGGTCAGGTAGACCAGGATATAGGATGTCTAAATACTAATTAAAGAAGTTGTCAGATAGACAGGTTCATAGTAAACCCATAAAAACTATGCCTAGAATAAGTTATTGGCAGAGGCTACTAGGTTCATAGTAAACAATTGAAAACTATGATCAGAAACAGTTATTCGCAGGGGCCAATAGGTTTGTAGTGAATACTTGAAAACTATATCCAGATTAAGTTATTGACAGAAGTCAATAGGTTCATACTCAACCCATGAAAACTATGATAAGAGGGAAGTTATTGAAGATACCAATAGGTTCAGGGAGAACCTATAAAACAATAAAGTTATTGGTAGGGACCAATAGGTTCTTAGTGATCTCATGAAAACTATGAAATCAAGCAGGGAGTCCATAAACTTTAAACAAGTTATTATTAAGCCCATGAAAACTAATAGGTTAATAGTGACATTAGAAACTATAACCGTGACAGATAGTCAAAATGAATGGGGATGGGTAATCCTGAATTGTTTTACTTGTATGCATATCATCATACTATCTTGAATTGTTATGTTTTAACCATTATGGATGCAGGAGCACAATTTATGGTTTTTATAAAGTTTTGGATAAGATACTAGTGAGGGGAAAGCTCATTCCGCTAAACGGAATAGTCTCACTAGATATCTAAATGGTTTGAGATGGTAGGTCATTATTCATACCAGGCTTTATGTCTGACTCGAAGTTTATGTTTTCCCCTTAAACCCTTGGGTGCTCAATTTATTTTGAGTAGTTTGAGAGTGAGGTTTTCGGATACCTCTTTAGACGAATAAGCTTCCGGAGACGTGCAGGAGGCATGATAGCTATTTAGAGTTCTTTTTTATTTTGATTTCGTTATATTGTTATTGTAAGGGCAAAGTTGTTAAATTGCATATATTATACTTTGATCATCCAAGGAGGCATCTTCATATGTCGCTCTTGGCGTATGTTGTAATAATTATATTTTCTTTGAACGTGGTTCTCATATAGGGATTATGTAATGAATTTGAAATGATTTGAAATGGAATGTGAAAGTTGTTTTATGATTTTAAATTTTTTCCATATCCATGTGTTTCTATTATATCAATGTATCTAACATTACCGTATTTGGTTGCCGAGGATTAATAACTATGGATGACTGCCGCATCAGTAACCGTTAGTTTTAGACCTCCAAGTGGGGGATGTTACATAACACCTAAATATGCATGGATTCATTCTATTATCATCAATACATGATTATCATCTTTCAAAATACCAAAAACATGTATAATCCAAACCTAAACGGGTTGGGTAAGAAAATAGAGTAAGTGTTACTCACCTAGATTACTAGCTTTATAAAAATATCTTCTTTTCTTTTAATTGAAAGCTTGAATCCTTGATTTTATTCTTCTTCCTCTCTCTCTCCCTACGGTGATGGCCGGCCTTGCTTCGTGCTTTTATTTTATTTTTTTATGAAATGAATGCGAATGAGAGAATGATATGATTAAGGGTGCAAGAGTTAATAAATTGGGCTTGAATTAAAATCTCACATTGCCTAATCTTATCAATTCCTTTTGCCTAATTTAAAATCTGCTTTATTATAACATTCTATTTTATTCTTTTAATCCATGACTGGATTTAATTAATATAGTTACCATTAGTTAACTCAATTAATCTTTTTAAGTATTTCACACTGACTAATCAAATTTCCTTTGAATAAATTCTTTAAAATTATCTTTATTATCACATAATAAATTCTTATTACTAATTTAATCTGACATTATGGAAATCTTAAATATGGGGTGTTACAGTCTCCCCTCCTTACAGGAATTTTATCCTCAAAATTCATATAAGGTAGGATATTGACCATCGTTGTTAATACAAATGTACACACAAGTACAACTATTACATCAGCATATAATCCCTACTAATGGAAATCATCAACCAATAATCGTAATGTATTAGTGCCACTACTAATACATAATCATATTATACGTAAAATATACTAGTGTCACGACTAATTCATACAACAGACAAACAAATCATACTTCTTAAACATACATGTCTAAAAGAACTCAGGATAAATACTCCTAATCTTATCCACTATCTCCCAGGTACACTCATCTTTATCGTTACTCCAATGGACACAAACAAGTCTAGTAACCTTTTTTCCAACTCTTTCGTATCACGACATACTATTCCTTTTGGCCGTCTAACATATGTCAAATATGGTTCTACATATAAATCTTGGATTTCCCTTGGTTCCACTACCATACCGGGGTCATGCACACATTTCCTTAAATGCGATATATGATAAACATTATGCACACCCACCAAACTACTTGGAAACTCAAATCGATATGCGAGTTTACCAATCCTCTTAATCACTAGAAATGGACACACATACCTAGGAGTCAATTTCCCTACCTTCCCAAAGTAGATAACACCTTGCATTGGTGAAACTTTTACGAACACATGGTCGCCTGCTACGAACTTTAATTCCTTTTATCTCTTATTGGGGGTAACTCTTTTGCCTCAATTACGTAGCCCTCATTCTAGAACGAACAATTCTACCTTCTTAGTAGCATTTTTTACCGAGTCGAGTCCTAATATGAATCTATCTCTCGTGTCCAACCAACAAACAGATGATTTACACGGTCCGCCATAAAGTGCCTCAAATGGGGTCATCCTAGTACTCAACTGGTAACTATTATAATAGGCAAACTCCACTAAATGCAAATAATCTTCCTAAGATCATCCATAATCTAAAGCACATGCTCTCAACAATCCTCTCAAACTTAGTTCACCCGTACTATTTGGTCACAAGTCTGTGGGTGGTAAGCCATACTCAAGTTCAATATGTGCTCATACTACTCTGTAGATTTCCCCAAAGCTCAATGTTAAACAATTGGATCCTATCGCTAATAATGCTACTTAGAACCCTACTGTTATCCCGCCTTTTGGTTAGGATGGGATATCACAGATTTGGCTAAAGTGGATGGGTTGGAAATCGATTACACTAGAAATTATGGACAATAGTTGAATGGATTCGGATGGAAAATTCTCAAAAAATGGCTAAGTACCCAATCAAAGTGTAATCAGTATAAAGTGACAAGGAAGGCCCCATAAGGCTACATTTCAAATTTCAAGTCAATCAAAGTTCGTATGCTCGAGTTATGGACAAACGAAGAATTTATATGCATCAATTTAGAACGATCCATAAAACAGCATAAATCTACGAAGATCGGTCAATATCTCAAAATCCACAAGACCAATTCGCTTGAAACTTTCAGAGCATCAATAAAATAAGGAGTGGAGCCTACAAAAACAATCGCAGGTCAAAGAATTGAAGTTAAAGGATGGCTGATCGTTTTAGGCCGATCGTTTCGATCGTTTTTGCTGATCCTTAACAATGATCGGTACGACTTAATGAACGATCCAAGAACCAAGATTGATCCATATCATACAATCAACAGCCTAGATTGACTTCATATTTTAGGGACAAGTTCAAGAGACATGTGGGACCCCTCTAAAATAATCGCACGAAAATTGGAGAAAAAAAATAACAATCGGCTAAACTTTGGTCGATCGTTCTAGGATATTGAGTTAGGTCCATCGATCGTTATGGTGGGCCCTTATGGACCTAGAGAGCCTTCTGCCGAAACCTTAGTCAAATATCTCATTATCTCTCCCTATAAATACAGACCTCATGGTTAATTTTCGGAGGCTGGACGCTGCTGGTTACAAGAGACTTCATTATAATCAAGTGCTATCTTTATTTCTCCATTGTAATCAGATTCATAAGTGATTAATAAAGGCAAAACTTCAAAGTGGACATAGGCATACAACGCCTAACCACTATAAATCTTTGTGTTTCTGATTATAGCTAATTCTCAGTTGTTAGTTGATTTATCTTCTCATTTTAATTTTGTTTTTCTTCATTTATTTCTCTACTAAATCTATTCTTGGGTGTTTGTGACCAATTTTGGTGCAAACACCTATGGAGTCTCACAACATTCTTCATATAAAGATTTGCTAAGCTAGCTATTGTTCTTGTTACCTTTATTGGGATAAAGTAAGTGCCTTTAGTCAGTCTATCGACTATAAGCTATATACTATCATTTCCTGTTCTTAACCTTGGCAAATCACCTATAAAATCGATTGATACAAAATCTCATTTCCAAGTAGGTACTTCAAAGGGCTGAAGTAATCCACTTGGCTTCTTGTGCTCAGCCTTCACCCGATGACAAAAAAAATTCTCACACGTTCACCAACATCCTTCTACATCCGTTCCAAAAAGAACACAAGCCTCATGTCGCGGTACATCTTTGTGCCTCCCAAATAAACATAAATTTAGACAAACGACTTTCTTCCAAGAGTTCCTTTCGAAGATCTCCCATATTTAGGATGCACAATCTTCCCTGCGTTCTAAGCCACCCTTTTGGGTCTATCTCAAATCCTTTTAGGTCTTATGCATCCACATCTATTTTCAATTGCTTAATTCACTCATCTAATAATGAGTCCTCTCTTTGCCTTGCAACAATTCTATCTACAAGAGCTGGATGAAATTCCAAACTTGTAAATGCCCCTGGATCCTGAATCAATCCTACATTCAGCCTAAAATGCATACTATAGAAAGTAATGACCCTAATTTTAGCTAACATTATTTAGAACATTTAATTGGGCAAATAAAATAAAATAACGTAGAAATAAAGGGATTGAGATTTGTAAATCAAGGAGGAGCCGTGCCTTAATGAATGAGTTAATAAAAGGGAAACTAAACATAATTAAGAAAGAAGAATATGATGAGGGTAAAATGGGAATAGCACTTATTCCTATACCCTAAACCTTTCCATTCTCTCCAACTTCCTCATTCATTCTACATTCATAAACTAAACAAAAATAATACTAAGCTTAGGCCTGCTACCATCAAGAAGATTTAAAGGGAAGATACGATAGGATTCAAGTAGAAAGCTTGAAGAAATCAATCTAAGGGCAAATCTCAACCTTCTTAACACAAAGCCAAGGTGAATAATAACAACCATCTCATGTATTAATAATGATTTTGGTTTTAAATGATAAATCCATGTATTTGCAAGTTATATGCCATGTTATAGTGATTAAATGATTATATGCTTTAAGTTAATGAATTATGAAGATTTAATAAGAATTTTATGATATGTTTAGATTAGAAAACCTATCATATGACATCCAAATGAGTTGCGTTTTAGAAATATGGTCAAAAATAATATTTTAGAAGTGGGTTTCAAGTTTCATACTATTCTAAGTAATTATGGATTTATTATGAATATCCTATGAGAGAAAATAGTTAATTTCGGGTTAAATTATTTAAGGTAATTAAATAATGTTTTCGGGTCTGAAATTTATATATGTAGAAAACATAATTAATGTGCATTATTGTGATTTTTGAGAATTTTTCCTAAGTGTTTTACTATGGTTAATAAATTATTTAAGTTAGAGGACTTAAATATTTTAAACTTTTTATTAAGAAGATGGGCTTAAGTTTTAAATTGTTTCAAATAATCCAAATTTGATTTCGGTAGAAAATTCTGAAAAAGGGAATTGATAAATTTTTCTAAACCAAAAGGATTTCGACCAATATTAGTGGTAGATAAAAAGGAATTTCTTTAAAAGGTTAAAATACAGTTTTTGTTAAAATTACATCTTTGCCACTACCCTTGCTAGCTTCCGACATCATACACCCCTTCTGTATCCATTCGAAACCAATATACATGGTATCAATTCATTGGCATGTAGTGTGTTGGAGATAGATAGAAGGTAGGATAGTATCGAAGGCATGCATTCGAAAGGGGTGAAGTTGTCGTTTAAGGCATGCATTTGAACCAATACCCCTCTGCAACCGTTGAGCCGCTATCCTTTTAACACATACATGTGAAAGGGAAGGTGCTGCTGTTTGTACCAAAAATGGGCACAACACTCTTCGGAAGTTTTTGAAGAGATAAACGTGAAGAAAGAAAATTAAAACTGAGGATTATCTAACAAAAACTCCAAATAACAGAAAGTAAATTGCATAGAAGACAACAATTTAGAGTGGTTCGGCGTTTCGCCTACGTCCACTATGAAGTTTGATGATTTTATTGCTCGATACTTGAAAATCACAATTTCTTATAATGTAGTACAACTGATTTTATGATCTAAGTCTGAATCTAAGATGGCAATGGTGATTTGGAGTAAATCTGGCAGAGTCTGGGCGCTCTTTAGCTCTTAAAATTGTCCCACCTCTTTTCTGAATGACCAGGGGCTCTATTTATAAGTGTAGGAGGCAGATATTTCACCTAAATTTCGGGAGACCACTTCTGGCACGTGAGGGGGCCCACGCTCCCGCCTTCAGGAAATCTGGGCCCACATTGGGATCGATTCGAAGTCCATTGGAATCGATCAAGAAAACGTCCAATCGAGCTGAAATTTGGTGTGGACATTCTTCAACATGTGCGCAAGCTTCTGTGAAAATTTCATAGCATTTGGACTTATAGATCTTGAGTTATGATCGATTCGAATTGGTGTTCTTTGGCAGGCCGGTAAGTTCGAATCGATCACCTCGAATCGATAATGGCACATGACTTCGTGATGACGTGGAGCGGAACTTTAGCTTTGATCCGCTTTCTTCGCCTATTTGATCGAGTCGTCCCGGAGACTTCGCCACCTTGACTCGGTGGATTCGAAGCAAGGCACCTCGATGGATTCGAGCATGCCACCTATGCATGGATTCGAAGCAGAGCATCCTATTGGGTACGAAGTAGGGTGTCTTCATGGGTTCAAACGTTAGCCATATTTGATGGATACTAACTAGGGATAACTGAGCGATTCGAATAGGACTTTGACCAATGGATATGAACTTGGGAATGGATAATCGATACGAGGATAGACCATCTGATGGATTCGACCTGCTCGATACGAAGCCAAACCGTCTGATGGGTTTCGACCTGATCGATACGAAGCTGGAGAATGCGAAGCTTATGCCAGGAGATCATTGTGACGTGGTCTTTCTGTCGATGGATTCGAACTAGGAGTCGGTGATCGATTCGAAATAGACAAGTGTTGATGGATACGAACAAGAAGTCGCCTGATGGATTCGAACATGGGTTTCACCTATGGATTCGAATTATGTGGTATCTCCTTTATTTCGATTCGATCATAACTCAAGCATACGAGGTCGGATTGACTTGAAACTTGGAATGTTCGCTTTCCTTGCTTTGCTTGTCGTGTCTTATCAATTGCAGTCCGATCCGGACTCGAACGAAATTCATTGATGTCCATGATGTACTTGCGATGTAACTAATTTCCAGGACGGATTGTCATTGATTTCTAGTCAGTTCCTTGGTGTCACGACCTTGCCAAAAGGTGGGATAACATTTGCCCCCCAAAGTACATCTTGTGGAAACATGACGTGCTTTGAAAAGTTGCGGTTTTTCTTTGATCAATCATCGTATTTCTTTTTGAATGTTGTACTCTGCATTGCTGTAACTAACTGTTGTATGATAGTGATTAGCTGTTTATTGCTATAATCGTAATGAGGTGAGTATTCGATCCCTGTGAATGTTGAAGATCGAATATTAGTCCGACATATATGCATATATGCATATATGTTATCTTGACTTTTTCTAACGTTGCATGTTCACGAATCGTTACCAGTTCAGTTTGTTATCAAATTTCATATTGATTCTCTCCTGAACCGATTTGAAATTTGAGTTGAAACAACGCTTGATGGCTGTTTTTGACTACCCTCTTGTATCGATCCTCTCCTGAATCGATGTAAAAGGTTGAAAAGTAGTTTTTTATATCAATGCGGGTCGAATTGATGGATACGAAATGCTCATTCGCATCGATGGTCACAAATGGATACGAAATGATCGTTCGTATCGATAGGTTTTGATGGATACGAAAACAAAGTTCGTATCAATGGTCCAGTATTGTTGCGAGTTGATGGTTATAAAATAGGCACTTCGAATCGATCAGTACCACATTGCCTCGTATCGATGGACCCTGTGTCGTTGGACGCGAATAGGCAATTTTTTCGATTCGCATCGATGAATATTGGCTCCTGGAGGTTAAGACTCGTAGGATTAGAACGACACAGTTTACATCGGTAGAGTGTGGGTGGAGTTGAATCGAATTGCAGTTTCGAACCGATGAATCCTGGTGGTAATTTCGCCTCGATGAAGGCAGAGTCTGATGGATTCGAACAGAACATTCGAATCGATCTGTGGTTTTGACTGGTTGCGAGCGGTCACATAGACCGGGAGGTGAATCAGCCCGGTTGCCTTCTGAGTTTCATATAAATACTGGATACCTCGGCATTTTTTACTTTTTACTTTTCACTATTGCTTTCTTGCGCGATCGAATCGATCCTAGATCTCAAGAACAAAGACGAACACACGGCTCTTTCCCTCGAATCGACCCAGCGTCTAACTCCTCCGATCCAATTACACATCTAGGTAGATAATACGACTATGTATTCGAAGTTCTAAGATTTGAAATTCCCCCTATTTCCATTCGTGTTCGTATCGATCTTGATGGAGTCGAAATCAGGGATGACACCAAGAAAGGTTGAATGAAGGAGAAGTATAGGAGAGAAAGTCAGAGCCTTTCCTTCGTGTCGATCTGGAATGATGGCGATCGAATCGATCTGGGAGATGAGATTCTTCCATGGCTATCGTATCGATCTGGATGTACGAAGTGGAGGTTTGTGGGTTGAATCGATCACAGAGGGTGAATCCTCGTATCAATCCATAACGATCGATACGTGAAGTTGCCCCTAGGCGATCGATTCGAAGGTTTTGTGTATATGATCGATACGAAGTTTAGGCTACTTTGCTGTTTTGAAGTTTTATTTCCAGAGATCGGTTCGAAGGCCAGACCGCTGATGGACACGAAGCTTCGGGGTTCTTGATCGATTCGAGAGTTCGGCCGTGATCGATTCGAATTGTATCGATTCGACTAAGACCGACTCAAAACAATGCCCCTCTAATCGATTCGAAATTTTTGATTCCAACCTTGATCAATACGAACAAGTCTTCATGGATACGAAAATTTCACATAATCAATGGCACGATTCCGACAAGCTTCATCTTTGCATACTTGGACTGAACTTGTTAAACTGCATACTTGACTGTCCTGTGAAGCTCGTCGATGGAACTGTATCTTGACAAAGCAAACTCCAACTTGACTCGAATTTTATGCGTTTGGACGGTATGGTTGTGACGGTCAGCGATGACGGTCACTTCGACTGGGTTTTCGAACTTCTTATTGTTCTCATATTTTCTTCAACTATGTTGAATCTCCTAAGTATTGGCTGCACTGCACTGCACAACACACACTTTACACGGGGAAATGAACGGGTTTTTTCACTTGCTTAACGTTACTTTCTAATGAGTTAGTCAGTGATGGAATCTTCGAGCTCTCAACAGCAGGAGATTCAGAGTTCTCCCCCTCCGGTCCTTGTAATTCCAGATATCCCAGCGGAGATAGTAAATCCAGCTCCTGACGAGCTGCAGGATGCCATATTTATTAAGGACCCTATAGACTCTGTTCAATCCAATATTTTCGAAAACTTGTTGGGTAGGATATGCACAAGACACAACATTTCTTTGGACGGTGTGCTATTGCCGGGATCTGGTGATAGACCTCACTGTCCGCCCGAAGGGTACACTGCCTTTTATCGCCATGCTTGTGCGGCCGGAACACTCCCTCTATTCAATCAATACATTAGGGAGATGTTATCATTTCTTGGAATCGCTCCCTCTTAATTACACCCCAACGGCACGCGCTACTGAACAGTGCGTTCATTGTATTTATGGAACATCTCTTCCGCCCACCAAGGCCAACGGAAATCAGATATCTATTTAATTTCAAGAGTAGAGGCGATAGTCCATCCTTTACGTTTTTGGAGGCAGTCAGGAACTGCTAGGTTATTACCGGAGCCTGGACTAGACTCAGCTACTTCAAGAACGAATGGTTTTATGTCCGGTGTCCTCCAGGTTTTGCTAGGCGGTGGTTGTCTAGACGTAAGTGTTGTAACCCATCGATGATTTCCTTGACTAATGGTTTTTTGGCACCGGTATTGACATCCTACTTTTCTTACAGCTATTATCTCCAGACCCGACGGTGGGTATTACAAGGGCATGGTTAGGAGCCTTCAAGAGATCCCGGGCGATTTGAGACACATCGACTTGGTGTTGACTGACTATAACTTAAGAGCTCTTGGCTTGATTGAAATGAATCAGAGCATAGTCACCGAAGGGATGCTAAGGCATGTTCCAAAGAAGAAGAAAAAGAAGAAGAAGAAGAAAAAGAAAATGACGAAGAAATCGGTCAGAGTCGTGATAACCGAAGTGAGCGACGAAGAAAGGACTCACACAGACGTCGAGCCGGTGGCTGATTTTTCGGGAAATTTTGAAGAATTGGGAGAGAGACGGAAAAGCAAGGCCGTTGTTTCCAAAAAACTCAAATCTAAGGGGTGGAAGTCCGTAGATGTGTCTCCTCCCACTTCTGGAGTCATAATTTCTGAGGCCGCCCCTTCTCAATCGAGAGATATTTTCAAAGGGCTTGGTGATATTCCCATCCCAGATTATATATCAATTTATCATAATCCCGGGTTGGAAAAATTTCAAGATGTTTTAAATATGAGCGAGCCCTTTCCTTTTAGTGCGGTCAACACTTCCGGTTGGTCAGGGGGTTTACACATTTACACACACTTCCACAGCACTACACGATTTCTGCATATTGGACATTATTTTCATAGGACGCTAAATTGCAGTTTCTTCTTATCGCAGGTGAGATGTCAGGTCGTGGTTCCACTCTGGATAGGCTCCGCAATGTACGCCAATCTTCCTCATATTACGAGTCCCGCTGGAGGGGATCGGATAGGGATCACGGACGAGGCTATACCAGCCAGAAGCGTTATGATAGAGATCGGGATTATTGGCGTGGTCATTCTGGTCAAGAGCGTACTGATAGAGATAGAGGCCATCAGTACCGATCGCGATCCCGTTCTCCTCCGCCTCCCAGGGCCCCTATAGATCCTCTTGAGTCTTTGCAGCAACAACAACCTTCTCAATCTTCCAGGCCCGAAACTCAGCGGCAAAGGGTTGAACCACAGACAGCTGGCATTGTTGAACAGGCTCCGGCTGAATTGACGGGTGAAGGAGCCATCAAGCTCGCTCAGATGAAAAAGGACTTTCCAGAAATTTGTCTGGATGCATATGTCTTCCCTCCCCATCTCAAGAGGATTCCTCTGGATGCCGAGAATATCGCACATGACTATATCCGTGACTTTTATACTCAATACAAGGAGTGGTACAAAGCAGCTGTGAAAGCTTCAAAAGTAGCTTTTGACCGGGCAATGATTATTGAGAAGCGTGATGCTGACATTGCCCAGAAAGACCGCATTATCCAGGTTCTTCAGTCAAAGACGGAATCGTCTCGAAGTTCAGAGATTCAAGCGCTTAAAAAGCATGATGAGGCCATGGCGAAGATGGCAAGGATGCAGCAGGCACACTGTGCCTTAGTAGAAGGGATGAGCCATTGCTATACCACCGTTGTAGCTGAACGGGACATCGCCATTAAAGAGCTGAATGAGCTTAAAGCCAAATTCTCCGAGGTGGTGAAAGAAAAAGATGATGCAAACACCGCCGCTCAGGACGCGTGTGATCAAGCTGTATTACTTCGAGCTGAACTTGCTGCGGCGGTGGCAAAGACTAAGTCTGTGGAGGTAGAAGTTGAGGAAAAGATCATGGCGGAGCAGTCCAGGATGGAAGCCGATTTTGATGATCTCCTGGTCACATATAATGCCAACGTGCTGGAACACAGAAATTTATCTTGGCTCGGAGATTATTCTATGCTTTTGTACAATGCCTGGACTAGGCTGGTGGAGGAAAAGAAAGCAGCACGTCCGGACGAAGCACTGGACGATTTTGAACTTGAGATGTGCTTGCTTACTGAGGAGGAGAGAAAGGTTCTCCACGAGGCGATGATTTCCGTGGAGAAGGAGGGGCTTGGTGTGCGGCAGATGGAGACCGGTGAGGGCTCGGGGATCGAGCATCATGAAGCAAGTGCTGGAGTTGTAATTCTGACATTGCCCGAAGCCACTGGCACGGTTGATCCCCAGTTTTTCCCTGCTTATAATCCTGACCAGCCGCAATTGTCTCCCGTCGATGCCCCTGCCTCTGCACCTGCCCATACTTCGGGTCAGGCTAAGGAAGGTATTTGAACGCTTCCCGTATACACTTAGTGTGGTGAATCTGAAGCAATACATTTAGCTAACAATCTTTGCTTTTTCACATTCAGTGACCGAAGTCGTTATCTCTGCGCCTCCTTCATCTCAAGTGTCTTATCAAGCGCAATGGGCTATTGTTACAGAGCCGATTATGACATCTACTATGGTCGGCGAAGGGGGAGAAATGAGCATGTTATCTTTCGATGCTCAGATGATTGAGGAACTCCTTAGTCAACCCAACGATCCCTTCGCAGATCCATCTTTCGCCATGAGTGGAGTTACTCCAGCTACTAGCTCCTTCATGCTAGCCACTAGTTCTTCCAGTGCGGCCCAAGCACCTCATGAGGATGAGATTTTAGCCGAGATCAATGCTGAGATGGCAGCAGTGACAGCAGGCATGAATCCGTCTAGCCCTGCCCCCCTAATGATGATATCGCCGGGTGGCACTGTGGTTATTGCAAGTGCTCCTGCTCCGCTTCCTGTTACAGCTCCCATGCCTTCGATTCCATCCTCCAAGAGAATCTCTGTCACCTCAAGCTCCAAGGAGGATGTTGACATTATGTCGCAATCGGAGGATAAGCTGGAGTAGAGAAAAAGATTTCGAAGGAAGTCAGGTAGCGGATCCAGCGGGGCTACCCCGAAAAAGAAACCGAGGAAGAAGAAAGATTGAGCGCTTCCTTTAGTTTGCTGTCATGTTCGGGGGTAGTGTTTTGTTTTGTCTTTTTGGCTTTCTATAGCCGTGTATAGATGCGGGCTCGACCCCCGCTAGTGGGAACTTTTTGAATTAGCTTGTAATCGGATTCTTTTTGTTGATAATTGAAAAGAAAACATATTATCGATTCGAATTAGTGTTCTTCGGCAGGCCGGTAAGTTCGAATCGATATGATCGAATCGATCACCTCGAATCGATAATGGCACATGACTTCGTGATGACGTGGAGCGGAACTTTAGCTTTGATCCGCTTTCTTCGCCTATTTGATCGAGTCGTCCCGGAGACTTCGCCACCTTGACTCGGTGGATTCGAAGCAAGGCACCTCGATGGATTCGAGCATGCCACCTATGCATGGATTCGAAGCAGAGCATCCTATTGGGTACGAAGTAGGGTGTCTTCATGGGTTCAAACGTTAGCCATATTTGATGGATACGAACTAGGGATAACTGAGCGATTCGAATAGGACTTTGACCAATGGATATGAACTTGGGAATGGATAATCGATACGAGGATAGACCATCTGATGGATTCGACCTGCTCGATACGAAGCCAAACCGTCTGATGGGTTTCGACCTGATCGATACGAAGTTGGAGGATGCGAAGCTTATGCCAGGAGATCATTGTGACGTGGTCTTTCTGTCGATGGATTCGAACTAGGAGTCTGTGATCGATTCGAAATAGACAAGTGTTGATGGATACGAACAAGAAGTCGCCTGATGGATTCGAACATGGGTTCCTCCTATGGATTCGAATTATGGGGTATCTCCTTTATTTTGATTCGATCATAACTCAAGCATACGAGGTCAGATTGACTTGAAACTTGGAATGTTTGCTTTCCTTGCTTTGCTTGTCGTGTCTTATCAATTGCAGTTCGATCCGGACTCGGACGAAATTCATTGATTTCCATGATGTACTTGCAATGTAACTAATTTCCAGGACGGATTGTCATTGATTTCTAGTCAGTTCCTTGGTGTCACGACCTTGCCAAAAGGTGGGATAACAGCTGCACCTATACCTTTCGACAAGGTTAAGACCACTTTGCTTTAAGACATAAGTGTACATGCGGAAGTATGTTGCCGTCACCTTAGGTCTTTCGAAAGAATAGTTTTCGAATGTATCTCCTTTTATACCTTTTAGTTTGTTTTGTTTTCAAGATATGGTTTCGAAAGAAATATTTTTAATTTGTTTCGCAGATATGCTTCCATAATTCTTTTACCTAAAACCAATTCTTTTGAAAGTGATTCTTTCGTCCCTGTTCCCTTAAACCTTATTTTTTCATTAAATGTTGAACCCAATGATTTTGAAAGGGATGCTTTTAATGATTTCGAAAGAGGTTGTTTAAGGTTTTAAAAAACAGTTTCAAAGGTATTGTCTTGGCTTTATAACCTAACGTTTTCTAAGTTAAAAAGAGTTTTAACTTATTTTAAAGGGATAGATAACCCTATTGATCTTAAGTTTTCATGAACATTGTTTTGTGTAAAGCATATATCAGGGCATGAATATTTTGAGTAAAGTAAAGAGTATATTTTCCTTGTTTAAGCATGATTTAAATGGGTTAAATCAATTTGAAAGAAATGACTTCAAGGAAAATTGAATAGGGTGGTTAGCCCTAAGTATATGACTTAGATATTAGAAAACCAGATGGAACTGGTGTAGGGTCGCGCCCTTAACTTTATCTAGTAGCCCCTAGCTAATATAAGTCTAAAATTCCAGTGTGTGGGGCTTTGTCACAGGTAAGACTAAAATGATGTTAAACACAGAAAGGAATACACAGAGTTGAGATAGGTTATTGGTGAGCCCGCAAAACCATTAGGATCAGTTGGTCATAGGAGAAGTAAGTTAAGGACAGACCATCCAGTTTTGTGTTTAACAGAAGTTAGAATATTTATTATGTCTGGTAGGCCCGAGTCAGCCAGTCTTTAATAGTCAGCCAGATGAAACTATAATGTTTAGACGGATAGTCCATTGATTACATGATTTATATTCATATATTTTATTGCTATTGTTGTTATAATCAATTTGATTGTAGGATTTTGATTTGCAAAAGATATGATTTTAAAAGGATATTAGTGAGGGGAAACTCGTTCCTCTAAGCGGCGTGGTCTCACTTACTATCAGTAAACCGAGATGTAATAGAATTATTCACACTAGGATTTATGTCTGACTCAAAGTTTATATTTTCCCCTTAAACTCTTGGGTGTTCAAAATTTAATTTGAGTAGATAGAGATTTAAGATATTTCAGGTTTTAGTAGGCGACGAATAAAGCTTCCGAAGATGTGAAGGAGGCAAGGATTAGCTATTTAGGAGTTTATCCATTATTGTTCCACTATGATGTATTTATTAACTAATATTTCTATTTAGTACTTTGATCATCCAAGGAGGCATCTTCATATGTTGCTCTTGGCATATTTTATTATAATTATATTTATCTAAACCTGGTAATCGTTTTGGGATTATGTAATTAAATATGAAATATTGATTTGAACTGTAATTAGAAAAGTTGTTTTGAAATCTATGTAGATTTTATTTCATATTCACGTGCTTCTGATATTATGGATACCATTAACATTACTGTATTTTGTCATCGAAAGTTAATACTATAGATGACTGCAGCATATGTAGCGGTTAACTTCGGACCTTAAAATAGGAGATGTTACAACTTGGAATTAGAGCAAAGGTTTATGAAAACTTAAAAGAAAATTTAACCCTAAAATGATTTTGAAAAACATAATCCTAAGGAATTAGAGAAAAGATTGGGGTATGCGATAACGCTATAGTAACGTACTTGTATTTGTTATATATAAGTATAAGCTCTCTATCTTCCCATCTCCCTTAGGGTATTCTTCTGTATCTTACAAAGGTTCGAATGCAGATTTAAGATATGAATGCTAGGAATGGAAGAGTTAACTTTGGTGGAGGAAGCACTACAACCAATGGAAATACCAAACCGAATGCTAGAAGGAACCCAGGTCGAGCACAAGCTGCTAATGTGGGCGCTGGAGCACCGCAAGTTGATATTGGAGCTATGTATCAGTTCTTCATCAACATGATGCAAGTTGGAGATGTTGCGGGATTAGTTAGAGGAAATGTTCGAGAAGGAAATCAGGAAGCTCCGGTGGTCAATAATTGTGCAGTATTGAGTAGAGACAATGCTAGGCTTGGAGGGAAGCCATTTATCGGGACCGAGGATGCAATTGAAGTGGAAAATTGGTTGCTTCATCGCGAAATGATTTTTTGCTGATTTAGGACTTAACGATAAGCAGAAAAGGAGATTGGAATCTAGATAGTTGCAAGGAGCAGCACTGTACTGATGGAACAGTGTTACCATGGGAGTAGATAAAGAGACTATGACTTAGGCAGAATTCAGAAGGAAGGTTGAGGAAAGATTCATATCAGAGATAGCCAAGTCAACTCTACTCGAGAAGTTTGTTGAATTGCTGTAGGGAGACATGATAATGCTTGAGTATGCTACCAGATTTGAGAACTATCAAGATACAGATATGCTACGGTTGATACAGTTATCAAAAGGAACGAGAAGTTCATCCACGGATCGAGACCCGAGCTTGGTAAAGCAACTTTACCACATATCAGGGATCCTATGATGTTGTTGTTGAGATGGCTTTGAGAAATGAAGAGATGCTCACTTTCTTTAATAGTAACAAAGCAGTGGAAACTCAAGGTGGGCAGAACCATAAGAGAAAGTTTTTCCACAAGAAGAGTGCTCAGAAGAGTGGAGCTGCCAAGAAAGGAAAGACAGAAGTTACCAGCTATAAGTGTGATAAGAAAGGGCAAAGTGTTTGCATTGGAACCAGCTACCTCAAAACCAACAGTAGAGGAGAAAGTAAAAGCGATGTTGGAAGGCACGCTTTTGATTCATGGTATGTCAATTAGAGTTCTATTTGATAATGGTGCATTGTATTCTTTTATATCTCATTGTTTGGTTGATAAGCTTAACCTAGAAACCTCATACCTAGTAACATCCTTAAGAGTTGTGAATCTGATAGGAGGATATGCGACTCTTGGGATGAGATGTGACAACTTAAAGCTTGAATTATAAGGTCATATATTTGCTTGCAGTTTGCATGTGTTTGATTTCGTACGTTCCAGAATTATTTTGGGTATGGATTGATTAAGTAAGTACGATGCTAGGATATTTTTCCATGATAGGAAGTTATTACTTAGACACCCTAGTTGTAGCGATCGGATTATATACACTATAGAAAACCCAAATTTAGATTCCTGCGCTTTGTTGGGCATTATGGACGAAGAAGACGAGTTGAATCAAGTTTTCGTTGTTAGAGAATTCGCAGATGTTTTTGAGCCCGTGGTATGACTACCATCGAAATGAGCCATTGAGTTTCAGTTAGATTTAGTACCAGGAGCTGAACCTGTGAGTAGATCGCCAAGCAGAATGATGCCTACCGAGATGAAGGAGCTAAAGGTGCAGTTGATGGATTTAAAAGGTAAGAATTTTATCAAACTAAGCAGTTCGCCTTAGGAAACAGCCGTAGTGTTTGCAAGGAAGTCGGACGGTTCATTAAGGTTATGTATCGATTATCGTAAGCTGAATGAGAAGACGATAAAGAACCGATATCTTTTACCTAGGATTGACTATTCGTTTGACCAGTTGAGTGGAGCCAAAGTATTCTCTCAATTGGATTTGGCTACATGTTCCATCAACTTAGAGTAGCAGAGGATAGTATTCCTTTGATGGCGTTTGGGACAAGATATGAATCATACGAATGGTTAGTGACGCCATTCGGACTTACTAATGCACCAGCATTCTTCGTGGACTTAATGAACATAATTGTCCGAGAGCATCTGGACAGATTTGTATTAGTATTCATAAACGACATATTGATATATTCCAAGGATGAAAGAGATCATGAAGTCCATCTTAGGATAGTGCTTAAGACACCAAGGCAGCATCAGTTGAAGGCAAAGTTTTTGAAGTGTTACTTTTGGAAGAAGGAAGTGAAGTTTCTTGGTCATATAGTCTCAGAGAAAGGGTTGTCAGTAGATCTGGCTAAGATCGAGGCATCAAGTAATTGGAGGAGACCCGAGACAGTGATGGAGATAAAGAGTTTTCTTGGATTAGCAGGATATTATCGGAGATTCATTAAGAATTTCTCGCAGATAGCAGCATAGATGACTAAGCTAACTCGGAAAGATGTGAAGTTTGTTTGGATTGATAAGTGTGAGGAGGCATTCTAGAAACTGAAACATTTGTTGACTAATGCACCTATATTAGTTGTTCCAGAGGGGGATCGAGACTTAGTTATTTATACGGATTCATGTGGAATATGATTAGGAGCTATGTTAATGTAGAGAGGTAAAGTGATTGCTTACGCTTCTCATCGGCTCAGGCCACATGAAGTTAGATATCCAACTCATGATTTGGAGTTAGCTGTAGTGATTTTCGCATTGAAGATGTGGAGATATTACCTTTTGGGAGAAATATTCGAGCTGTTTACAGATCATAAGTCACTAAGATATTTATTCTCTTAGAAGGAATTGAACATGAGACAGCATAGATGGTTAGAGTTTATAGCTGCATATGACTTTAGTATTGAGTACACACCGGGAAAAGGAAATAAGGTTGTAGATGCACTTAACAGAAAACATTAAAATGCAGTATTGGTAATGGTAGCTGGATTTAGAAGCATTAACTACATGCAGAGTACAATGGAGATCTGAGGCTAGTTCTAGTCGAGAAACCTCCATGTTATCATGTTTAGAATTTCGACCGATGATGATCGAAAGGAATGCTTCTAAACAAGGAGAAGATCCATTATTAGCCAAGCAGATCAGAAGGTTAAGGAATGAAATAGAGAGCGATGTCTTGAAAGATTTCAGTCTTAACCATAATGGGTGGTTGAGGAAGAAAGAACGACTACGTGATCCAAGTGTGGGGGACATTAGGAAGAAAGTTCTTAGAGAATGTCATCGTTCGAAGTTCGTTATTTATCCGGGAGGAACTAAGATGTATCATGATATGAAAAGGAGTTTCTTCTAGGAAGGTACGAAAAGAGATGTAGGCCTATGGGTGAAGCAATGTTTGAACTGTCAATAGGTAAAGGCCGAACATCAAAAACCGAGTGGATTACTTCAGCCTTTTGATGTTCCAGTCTGGAAATGGGATTCTATCTCAATGGATTTCATAGACGGATTGACAAGGTCGAATAGAGGAAATGAGAGTATCTGGGTTATAGTGGATAAATTGACTATGAATGCATACTTTATACCTGTTAAGTCGACCAGGACAACACCAGATTTAGCTAAGTTATTCATGAGGAATATTGTTAAACTGCATGGAATTCCTAGTAGTATGGTAAATGATAGAGATTCCTTATCCACTAGCGAGTTCTGAAAGAATCTACAAGATACTTTAGGTACCAAGCTCGATATGAGTACCGCTTACCATCCGCAGACGGATGGGCAAATAGAGAGAGTTAACAAAGTCTTAGAGGATTTTTTAAGAGCTTGTGTGCTAGATTTCAGAGGATCATGGGAAGATCATCTACACCTAGTCGAGTATTCGTATAACAACAGTTATCAGACTAGTATAGGGATGGTACGTGTGAAGCTTTGTATGAAAGACATTGCAAATCTCTAGTTTGTTGGTTAGAGACTGGGAATAGATTAGTTCTTGGTCCAGATTTGCTAAAGAAGCTGTAGAAAAGATGGTGTTAATTCGGGCTAGAATAAAAGCTCGACCTAGGCAGAAGAGTTATGTTGATAAGAGATGGAAAGACTTAGAGTTCTCAGTTGGAGATCATGTTGTCGTCAAAGTGTCACTGATGAAGGGCGTGATTAGATTCGGTAGATCAAGGAAGTTGGCACCAAAGTTCATTGGACCATTTCCTTTTATAGAAAGGATCGAGAAACTCGCGTATAGGGTAGAGTTACAGAGTATTTTGGTATGAGCCCACAAACTTTTTCATATTTCTCATCTAAGGAAGTGTATTCGAGATCCAAAGACTACTATTACACCAACTGTATTAGAAGATCCAGTAGTGGAACTAGATATGGCTATAGTTAGAAAACCAGTTTGTATAATTGCGAGAGACGAGAAGAGACTATGGAACAAGATAGTCAGATTAGTCAAAGTCCAGTGGAGTGACGATGAGAAAGACTGTACTTGGAAATCCAAGAGCAGGATTAGGGACACTTATCCTAACTTGTTTGATGGTATGTTATACCTTTATGTTTGATTGTTGGGAGTATCTTATTGTAATTTCAAGGACAAAATTCTTTAAGAAGGGGAGTCTGTAATGACCCTAATTTTAGCTAACATTATTTAGAACATTTAATTGGGTAAAAAAACAAAATAATGTAGAAAGTTAAGGGATTGAGATTTATAAATTAAGGAGGAGTCGTGTCTTAATGAATGTGTTAATAAAAGGGAAACTAAACATAATTAAGGAGGAATATGATGAGGGTAAAATAGGAATAGCCTTTATTCCTATACCCTAAATCCTTTAATTCTCTCCACTTCCTCATTCATTCTACATTCATAAACGAAACAAAAACAATACTTAGCTTAGGCCGCCCACCATTAAGAAGATTTAAAGGGAAGATAAGCTAGGATTCAAGTAGAAAGCTTGAAGAAATCAATCTAAAGGCAAATCTTAACCTTCTTAACACAAAGCCAAGGTGAATAATAACTACCATCTCATGTTTTGATAATGATTTCAGTTTTAAAGGATAAATCCGTTTATTTGCAATTTATATGCCATGTTATAGTGATTAAATGAATATATGCTTTAAGTTGACGATTTATGGAGATTTAATAAGAATTTTATGATATGTTTAGATTAGAAAACCTACCATATGACATCCAAATGAGTTGCTTTTTTGATATATGGTCAAAATTATTATTTTAGAAGTGGGTTTTAAGTTTCATAATTTTCAAAGTAATTATGGATTTATTATGAATTATCTATAAGAGAAAATAGTTAATTTCGAGTTAAATTATTTAAGGTAATTATATAATGTTTCAGGTCTGAAATTTATGTATGTGAGAAAACATATTTTATGTGAATTATTGAGATTTTTGAGACTTTTTCATAAGTGTTTTACTATGGTTAGTAAATTATTTAAGTTAGAGGACTTAAATGTTTTAAACATTTTATTAAGGAGAAGGGCTTAAGAGTTAAATTGTTTCAAATAATCCAAATTTGATTTCGGCAGTAAATTCTGAAAAGGGAATTGATCAAGTTTTCTAAACCAATAAGATTTCGACCAATATTAGTGGTAGATAAAAAGGAATTTCTTTAAAAGGTTAAAATACAGTTTTTATTAAAATTATATCTTAGTACTACCCTTGCTAGCTTCTGACATCATACACCCCTTCAGTACTCATTAGAAACTAATATACATGGTATCAATTCATTGATATGTAGTGTGTTGGAGATAGGCAGAAAGTAGGATGGTGTCAAAGGCATGCATTCGAAAGGGGTGAAGTTGCCTTTCAAAGCTTTCAAACCCATACCCCTCCACAACCATTGATCCGCTTTCATTCTAACATATACATGCGAAAGGGAAGGTGCCGCAACTATACCTTCCGACATGGTTAAGATCACTTTGCCTTAAGACATAAGCATACATGAGAAAGCATGTTGCCATCACCCAAGGTCTTACGAAATGATAGCTTTTGAACGTGTCCCCTTTATACTTTTTAGTTTGTTTTGTTTTCAAACTGGTTTCGAAAGAAATATTTTTAGTTGGTTTCGAAGCTATGCTTCCATAATTATTTTA
The DNA here is from genome assembly GCA_030737815.1 of Allium fistulosum. Classification (NCBI taxonomy): domain Eukaryota; kingdom Viridiplantae; phylum Streptophyta; class Magnoliopsida; order Asparagales; family Amaryllidaceae; genus Allium; species Allium fistulosum. Next base: position 279,670,211 of record CM060904.1, on the reverse strand, counting down.
CCCGAGACCAATGCTTTCGAAACTGATGCTTTTGTCCCTGTACCCTTAGATCCTATATTTTTATTAAATGTTGAATTCATTGATTTCGAAAGGGATGCTTTTAATGATTTCGAAAGAGGTTGTTTAAGGTTTTAAACAATGGTTTCGAAGGTATTGTTTTGGCTTTATAGCCTAATATTTTCTATGTTAAAAAGGGTTTTAACTTATTTTAAAGTGATAGATAACCCTATTGATCTTAGGTTTTCATCCACATTGTTTTGTGTAAAGCATATATCATGGCATAGATATTTTGACAAAGAAGAGTCCTTGTTTAAGTATGATTTAAAAGGGTTAAATCAATTTAAAAGAAATGTTTTCAAGAAAAATTGAATAGGGTCGTTAGCCCTAAGAATATGACTCAAATATTAGAAACCATATGGGATCAGTGTGGGGTTGTGCCTTATACTTTAGCTAGTAACCTCTAGCTAATATAAGTCCAAAGTTCCAGTATGTAGGGCTTTGTCACAGGTAAGACTAAAATGATGTTACACGCAAAAAGGAATACACACAGTAGAGATAGGTTATTGGTGAGTCCGCAAAACCATTAGGATCAGTTAACCCTAGGAGAAGTAAGTTAAGGATAGACCGTCTAGTATTGTGTATAACAAAAGTTAGAATATTTATTATGTCTGGTAGGCCCAAGTCGGCTAGTGGTTAATTGTCAGCCAGATAAAACTATAAAGTTCGGTCGGATAGTCCATTGATTACCTGATTTATATGCATATATGTTATTGTTGTTATAATCGGTTTGATTGTAGGATTTTGATTTGCAAAAGATATGATTTTAAAAGGACATTAGTGAGGGGAAACTCATTTCGCTAAGCAACGTGGTCTCACTTAATATCAGTAAACCGAGATGTAATAAAATTATTCACACCGGGCTTTATTGCTGGCTCGAAGTTTATGTTTTCCCCTTGAACTCTTGGGTACTCAAAATTTAATTTGAGTATATTCAGATTTAAGGTATTTCAGGTTTTAGTATGTGACGAATAAAGCTTTCGAAGACATGTAGAAGGCAAGGATTAGTTGTTTAGGAGTCTATCCATTATTGTTCCGCTGTGATGTATTATTGACTAATATGTCTATTTAGTACTCTGATCATCTAAGAGGGCATCTTCATATGCCGCTCTTGGCGTATTTTGTCATAATTATATTTATCTAAAGCTGGGAATTGTTTTGGGATTATGTACTTGAATATGAAATATTGATTTGAAAAGTAATTAGAAAAACTGTTTTGAGATTTGTGATGATTTTATTTCATATTCATGTGCTGCTGATATTATGGATACTATTAACATTCCCGTATTTTGCCATTAGAGCTTCATACTATATATGACTACAGCGTTTATAGCTGTTAGCTTCGGGCCTCAAAATAGGGGATGTTATATCTAAGGCCTTCCATTCCGTGATCATGGCTAACATGTTGATCCGCTCCTTTCTACTCAACACATCGGCAACCCTGCTCCCTTTTCCTTATGTATATTCTATATCAAAATTATGTGCTCCTTAGAACTTTAACCATCTCCATTACCTCATATTCAACAGCTTTTGAGAGAATAAAAACCTAAGTAACTTATGGTCCATATACAACTCGACCATTCTCCCAATAGATAACGCCCACAAATCCTCAACGCAAAGATCACCGTTTGCTAACTCTAAGTCATGTTGGATAGCGAACTTCATGTAGTCTCAATGTCAAGATGCATAAGCTATCACTTTTCCTTTTTGCGTCAACATCGCTCCCAACCCAGTTCCACAAGCATCGGTATAAATAGCTAAATTTTTATTCCCTTCAAGTATGATCAAAATTTGAGCATTTGTCAATAATCTCTTCAAATCCTAGAATAACCCTTCACATGTATCGGCCCATTCGAACTTCTCGTTCTTCTTTTGTCAACTAAATCAAGGGTGCTGCTATATGCGAGAAATCTTTAATGAATCAAATAGCTAACCAATCTCAAGAAACCTCTCATCTCAATCACCATTTCAGGCCTCTTCCAATCATTTATGGTTTCTATATCTGATGGATCCACTACTAATCCATTCTCCGCAACAACATACCAAACAAACTTAACTTCTCGTTTCCAAAAGTGACGCTTGGATAACTTGGCCATCAAATTATGTTGTATTAAAGTCTCTAATACCAATCTAAAATGGACGTTATGGTCTTGCTCATTCTTAGGATATACTAAATTATTATTGACCAACACGATTCTATCCAACTATTCATGAAAGATCTAATTTGTAAGAGCTACAATGAACATGGGGTTGTTGGTAAGTCCATAAGGCATGACTAACCACTTATATCAACCATATCTAGTTATAAACATGGTCAAATCAATTACCCTTTGCTGATGGAATCATACTGCTAGATCTAGTTGCAAGAATACTCTAGCTCCACTTAGTGGATGGAATCATAGCTATTCTTTGTAGTCAAACTCATTCAACTTTCGGTAATCAATACTCATCCAAAGCGATCCATCCAACTTCATCAAAAATTCCAAGGAAGCTCATTATTATGAAATACTTAGTCTAATGAAATTTTTATGCTCAAGTCCTATTAGTTGGTTCTTTTGCTCCTTCATATCCTTTGGGCGACATTCTGCTAGGCGATCTACTAACAGGCTGTGCCCCAAGTATCAAATTTATTTGGAATTAATTGCTCTTCTCAGTGGCAATCCCATTACAGGTTGAAAACATATGTAAACTCTCGAACTACTCGCACTCCAACTACCTTATCCTTTTTTGTCCCTATGGGGACAAAGAATCTCTCGGTTTCTCCTTCAATAAATCCGATGCCACCATAATCCTTTCACCAATTCTAGGGCTTTGCAAAGAGATTAATCTATTGGAACCATAAATTCTAGTGTGATTACATTCTAGCAAATCCATATCCAAAATTACCCTATAGCTGATGAAGTCACACACAAATGGGTTGCATGCAAACAAATGTTCATACAAAACAAACTCTAAATTAGTGTAACTTAAATCGAGAGTGGCATACCCACATAGGATTAACCACATGCAAAGATGTAACTAAATAAGTGACATCTACCCATTAACCAAATCTTTCTAAATGGAAGAGTATGTAACACAAATAATAAAACAAAACTCTAACTAAAATATTAGAAATCAAAATCGTACCTCTAAGCACCATACCCTTCCCTTTTTCCACAACAAATGGTCCAACTGTTGGTCCCTCTAAAGCATACATCTTTCCTTGTCTTAAATCTAGACAATCCTTCTTCTTATGACCTAGTTTGCACAGTTAAAGCACTTGACCTTTCCCGCTCTGGCTGATTTTTGACAATTAGATACGTAGTGCCCCATTTAGCCGCAATTATAACAAGTGCTTTCAGAAACATCCTTCCGTGCTCTTTCTCCTTGAGCCTTTCCCTTTTGATGCTAGCCCTTCTTACCCTTTCTGGCATGGGGTGAACTTCTTCTTCTTATCGGTCTAAGCCTTCTACCTCATATTCCTCCTCTCAATATACTTGAGCTTATGTCGCCATGCAATATCTTCCACTTATTTAAATGGAAGTGTCAAATGGACCATTATCCTATCGCTCAAATTGTGCAGTTAAAGCACTTAATGGTTTCATAGCGATAAAGAAGCAAAAATTTTGTGATAACCTGGATTTTTGGGCATCAGGTAATTGGATACTTATCTGATTTTAACTATTGAAAACACTGATTTATAAGTTGAACAAGTTAAATATGTGTTGTTTATATATATATATATATATTTATATTTATATTTATATGAGCTGATTTTAAATTGAATTTGAATTTGAATTTGAAATTCAAAAGATAAATATCATAAAATAAATTGGAGATAAAAATATATATATATATATATGATTTTATTTAGTATATAATTAGTTTTATATTGGTTTCTTTAAAAGATTTTGTAAATATAAATTAAGAAAATGTATTAACTAAGTAGAAAACAAATATAAAGATTTATAAAAAAAATATTAAAATTTACTAACACATGCTAAATACAAGTGTAAGATTTTTAGCATATAATTTAACAAATGTAAGCAAATATTCTCATGCAAATTACAAGTGTCATGTAATTTTTTTCTTTTCATTTTTAAATAAAAGATAAATCAAGATTATAAATATATCTATCTCCTCTTCTCTATTCTTTTTCTATATTCATTTTTTCAAAAATAAGAAACAAAACCTATTAACAACTTCAAAACCATAAAATAAAAGAAAGCAAACAACATCAAGCTTTATAATCTCCTCCAAGATTTCAAGCTGAAACTAAGCAAGATCAATTCAACAACTCAGATCAAAAATCAAAGCAAGCAGATTCAAGATCAATGCAAATCAAAGAAACTAAGTCCAGTTTTAAATACAAGAACAGATTTCAAAATTTCAAAAGCATGTTCCCTGTCTTCAAACATAAGTGAGTAAACAAAGTTTATTCAGTAAAAAAATCGTGTTGCATGCAGTAATATTTGGAACAAAGTACAATAATTGTTTGCATGATTGTTTAATTTAAATTGTATGTATATATATCTCGATATATGGATGTGCATGTTTGAACACAGAACGTTGGCTCTGTTTTAGTTGTACAGGTTTAAAAACCTGGACCAAAAATTCAATCTCTTCACTTGATCCTTTCTAGACCTTGATGTGTAAATACAACTTATTAGTAATATTCAAATGAAAATTTTAAAAATGTTTTCAGGTAGAAATGAAAGATGGTTTTAACATAGAGGGAAAATTTCAGTAGAATCTAAACCATATCAAAAATTCGACCTCAACAATTAATTGTTCATGTATATAATTTGATTCATCTTAGAAAACTAGGATTTTTAAGAGTAAAATCATGATTTTTAGATCTGTAAATCAAGATAATTCGAGAGATGAACGTTAATTAGGTTTCGAGCATTTTCTGGTGATCGGCGGCACTTGAGTGGTCGGGGTTTCTGCTGAAGCAAACCCGGTGATGGTCGATATCGGCAAAAATGGTTAGAGGAATTCTGGCTCCCCGTGGTGGCCGAAAGAGGAGTTAGTAGGGTTTTAGGTGGGTTCATGATCGAGGTTGGAATGTTGGTTACTGCTCCGTCGACAGGGCATCGGAGTTCATCGGTTGTGGGGGAAACAAGGGTAAGGTGCATGGCGAAGCTTCAAATGGAGATTTGGGTTCTCTGGTGGTCGGCGTCACCTGGATGAGGTGATTTTTGGATCCGAGATTCCTGTTCCAATTTGGACCTATATGCTCGATTTCGATTCCGAGCTTATATTGTAATTTGGGTGGTTAGATCGAATGAGAAGATGATCGATGGCTTGTTGGTGGAGGTCGTGGATGCCAGAGCATCGGCGGCGATCGGTGCATGTGCACGCGGTGATTCTATGCACCAGGGTTAAGTTTATGGACGAAGGAATTTTTCCTCGGGTTGGTCTCGAGGAAAAGAATGGGTTGTCTCGGGGTGGTCTCGAGTGTGTTCGCGTGAGTGATTTTACCTTAACAGTTTTTAAATTTAAACAAGTTTTAAAAAGAAGAGGAGGAAGCTCGGGAAAAGGGTGAGAAAACTCGGGTTTTGGTTCGAGTAACCCTAAGATTTTCTCGGGTAAAATGATTATGTTTCAAATATTAAAGATAACATAATTAAGCTTTTAATAATTCCCTTAATCATTCCTTTAAATAAAAAGTGTTTATTTAAATGTTTGATTAATTAAGATGTATAATTTATTTTAACTTAGTAGGTTAATTCTTAAAGTTTATTTAAAACTTAATTAAAGACATAATTAAATTAAGAAGATATAATGTGTTTAACCATTAATTAAACTTAAGGGTTTAAATTAAGATATAGGTTAATGATAATTATTCTATGATTTTTTAAATAAGATCTTAATGATGATTAAGAAATAAATAAGGATAAATGGTTTATCTTAAAATTAATTAAGATCTTGAGTAAGTAAGGATTAATTAAATTAGTAATTAAGGATTTATTAATTTGTAATTATGGATTAATTAATTAGTAATTAAAGGATAATTACTTAATGGAAGTAATTAAAAGATTGATCACTTAAAGTAAGTAATTAAAGAGAAATTAATTAATTAATAATTAAGAATTTATTAATTAATAATTAAGAGGAATAATTAATTAATTAGAGATTAATTAATTGGTAATTAGGGATTAATTAATGTAAGTAATTAGAGATTAATTACTTAATGTTAGTAATTATAGGATAAATTTGATAAGGGTTAATTAATTTGATTAGCAATTAAAGGTTAAATTAATTAATAATTAAAGGTTAATTAATTTGAGGATAATTAACCAATGGGATAATTTCTTCACGAAAGTAATTCTGGATGATTTATTAATTGGTTTGTAATTAATTAATGTTAAGTATGTAGGATTTAAAAGTAATTAAAGTAATTAATTTAATTCATTGGTGGTTAATTAAATTAATTAGAGATGGTGTGGTTGATTAATCTTGCTTATGGATGATTGAATGATATTGAATGCCTTGGATTATGTGATATCTCTGATATGTGATATGTGATGCTTTGTGATATGAGATGAATTGTTGTGTATAAATTGTATTGTTTAAACTTAAACTTTTGGTTTAATGAATAACATTGGATTCGAAGAGACCGGGATCGGATATCAGCGATATCCGGAACCACTTCGATTAGTAATCTATTATTCTTTATAGATTTGATTTGGAAATCAAATAGGCTGGAATGGAATAAATTAAGTAAACTAGACCATTGAAATTAAGTAACAGTATATATTGTTTTAAAATATCAATGGATTTGTGAAATAAATGTTTGGCTATAGTGAGATAGAACTCGTAGTGATGGACGAGTTACCCTGGTTTTCAAAGAAGTTTTACAACCTTAGAGTTTCAAATTATATGGGTTTACTCACGCTGGTTTCCAGCCGGACTCGGGTGTTACTTTATGGTAATGCTCGGGTTAGACCGAGTATTACAGATTTTCAAGTAAGGACGTTCTGGAGCTCAGGAGGCAAGCTAGATGGCAGGGACGTATGGAGTATATTCCGCTGTGTATTGGATTGTATTAATAGTAGTCTGGGACAGATTATTTTAATTGTCCAGTTAAATTGTGAATGGTTGTAACTCTGACGTATTGTATGTAAATTGACAAGCACAGCTTTTCTTGTATAAATGTTATTATTTGATATTATATTTGATCCGCTACGAATGTGAGATTCTGCGTTTCGTTATATGTTCTTCTTCTACCTCTTTTCTTCTTTACCCTAACAATCTGGAATTTCCGGCGTTCGATTGCTCGGCATTTCTACAGTGAACGTATTAATGTCGAATTTTCGGGGTCGAAAATTTCGGGTCGTTACATTTGGTATCAGAGCAGAAGGTTAAGCGAGAACCTTGGCTCTGGTGGGTTTACTCATTAGGATAGGGTCAGTAGTACCCTAGAATGAGTTGAGTGTATATGTGTATATATATATATATATATGAGAGCGTACTTGTTATTTTCTTATAAAATGATTTTTGAAAAGAAAGGTATATTTTGAGAAATATATGATGAATGAAAGTGGAAGATGGATATCTTTATAATTGAAGTTCACTTTATGAAAGTAAGTAATATGGTAAATAACTTTATAAGAGAAATCAAACTTAAATATTTGATTTGGCATAAATAAAGTTATATATATTTGTTACGTATGATAAACTCCTCCTTGTTGAATCTATAGCCAAAAGAAAAGATTTTTGAAAAATATTTGAATTATAAAAGGGAATTTATATAAGTATGAAGTGATCCAAAGATTTTTCAAGATTATATATATCTATATATATAAATGATTTTATGAGAATGATTTTGGGAAAAGAGTTTTTGGAACCCATTGATTTTGAAAGGTTTTTTATTTTTGGGAAAAAAGCAAATTTTGGGAATTTGAAAAGCCAAGTTTGAGAATTATCGATTTTGGGATATCGATTTTGTGTAAAGGAGATTTATATGTGATACATATAAAGAGTATGATTTGAAAGATACTATATGTGTATAGTATAAAATGTTTTGAGAATGGCTGTGGGGAAAAAGGCGCTCCCATTAGAGTTGAAACTTAGTAGGAGATCCACGTGGTGGTTCTGCCTTGAGTCCTAAGGAGGTGATGATTTCCAGAGCATTCTCACCAAAAATGTTTTCTATATTTTCAAAATGTTTTCCAAGTATTTTTATAAAACTATTTTGATAATATTATGTAGATTTTTAAAGTGTTTTGAAACTTTAAAATAAATAGAGTTAAAGTGTTTAAAGAGTAATTTAAATGATAATGAACATTTTAATAAAATTCTGGCTTCGTTCCTTTTCGAAGACGAAAAGTTTTAAAGGGGGGAGGAATGTGATAACCCGGATTTTTGGGCATCATGTAATTGGATAATTATCTGATTTTAACTATTGAAAACACTGATTTATAAGTTGAACAAGTTAAATATGTGTTGTTTATATATATGTATATATATATATATGAGCTGATTTTAAATTGAATTTGAATTTGAAATTAAAAAGATAAATATCATAAAATAAATTGGATATAAAAATAATATATATATATATATGATTTTATTTAGTATATAATTAGTTTTATACTAGTTTCTTTAAAAGATTTTGTAAATATAAATAAAAAAATGTATTAACTAAATAGAAAACAAATATAAAGATTTATAAAAAACATATTAAAATTTATTAACACATTCTAAATACAAGTGTAAGATTTTTAGCATATAATTTAACAAATGTAAGCAAATATTCTCATGCAAATTACAAGTGTCATGTAATTTGTTTTCTTTTCATATTTAAATAAAAGATAAATCAAGATTATAAATATATCTATCTCCTCTTATCTATTCTTTTTCTATATTCATTTTTTCAAAACTAAGAAACAAAACCTGTTAACAACTTCAAAACCAGAAAATAAAAGAAAGCAAACAACGTCAAGCTTTACAATCTCCTCCAAGATTTCAAGCTAAAACTAAGCAAGATCAATTCAACAACTCAGATCAAAAATCAAAGCAAGCAGATTCAAGATCAATGCAAATCAAAGAAACTAAGTTCCAACTTTAAATACAAGAACATATTTCAAAACTTCAAAAGCATATTCCCTGTCTTCAAACACAGGTAAGTAAACAAAGTTTATTCTGTAAAAAAAATCTGGTTGCATGCAGTAATTATTTGGAACAAAGTATAGTAATTGTTTGCATGATTGTTTAATTTAAATTGTATGTATATATATATGGATATATGGATGTGCATGTTTGAACATAGAATGTTGGCTATGTTTTAGTTGTACAGGTTTAAAAACCTGGACCAAAAATTCAGTATCTCTTCACTTGATCCTTTCTAGACCTTGATGTGTAAATACAACTTGTTAGTAATATTCAGATGAAAATTTTAAAAATGTTTTCAGGTGGAAATGAAAGATGGTTTTAACATAGAGGGAAAATTTCAGTAGAATCTAAACCATATTAAAAATTCGACCTCAACAATTAATTGCTTCATGTATATAATTTGATTCATCTTAGAAAACTAGGATTTTTAAGAGTAAAATCATGATTTTTAGATTTGTAAATCAAGAGAATTTGAGAGATGAACGTTCATTGGGTTTCGAGCATTTTCTGGTGATCGGCGGTACTTGAGTGGTCGGGGTTTCTGCCGAAGCAAGCCTGGTGATGGTCGATATCGGCAAAAATGGTTGGAGGAATTATGGCTCCCCGTGGTGGTCGGAAGAGGAGTTAGTAGGGTTTTAGGTGGGTTCATGATTGAGGTTGGAATGTTGGTTACTGCTCCGTCGACAGGGCACTGGAGTTCACCGGTTGTGGGGGAAACAAGGCAAAGGTGCATGGCGAAGCTTCAGATGGAGATTTGGGTTCTCTAGTGGTCGACATCGCCTGGATGAGGTGATTTTTGGATCGGAGATTCCTGTTCCAGTTTGGACCTGTATGCTTGATTTCGATTCCGAGCTTATATTGTAATTTGGGTGGTTAGATCGAATGAGAAGATGATCGATGGCTTGTTGGTGGAAGTCGTGGATGCCGGAGCATCGACGACGATCGGTGCATGTGCACGTGGTGATTCTGTGCACCAGGGTTAAGTTTGGGGACGAAGGAATTTTTCCTCGGGTTGGTCTCGAGGAAAAGAATGGGTTGTCTCGGGGTGGTCTCGAGTGTGTTCGCGTGAGTGATTTTACCTTAACAGTTTTTAAATTTAAACAAGTTTTAAAAAGAAGAGGAGGAAGCTCGAGAAAAGGGTGAGAAAACTCGGGTTTTGGTTCGAGTAACCCTAATATTTTCTTGGTAAAATGATTATGTTTCAAATATTAAAGATAACATAATTAAGCTTTTAATAATTCCCTTAATCATTCCTTTAAATAAAAAGTGTTTATTTAAATGTTTGATTAATTAAGTTGTATAATTTATTTTAACTTAGTAAGTTAATTCTTAAAGTTTATTTAAAACTTAATTAAAGATGTAATTAAATCAAGAAGATTTAATGTGTTTAATCATCAATTAAACTTAAGGGTTTAAATTAAGATATAGGTTAATGATAATTATTCTATGATTTATTAAATAAGATCTTAATGATGATTAAGAAATAAATAAGGATAAATGGTTTATCTTAAAATTAATTAAGATCTTGAATAAGTAAGGATTAATTAAATTAGTAATTAAGGATTTATTAATTTGTAATTAGGGATTAATTAATTAGTAATTAAAGGATAATTACTTAATGGAAGTAATTAAAAGATTGATCACTTAAAGTAAGTAATTAAAGAGAAATAAATTAATTAATAATTAAGAATTTATTAATTAATAATTAAGGGGTATAATTAATTAATTAGAGATTAATTAAGTGGTAATTAGGGATTAATTAATGTAAGTAATTAGAGATTAATTACTTAAATGATAATTAATTAATGTAAGTAATTAAAGGATAAATTTGATAAGGGTTAATTAATTTGATTAGCAATTAAAGGTTAAATTAATTAATAATTAAAGGTTAATTAATTTGAGGATAATTAACCAATGGGATAATTTCTTCATGAAAGTAATTATGGATGATTTATTAATTGGTTTGTAATTAATTAATGTTAAGTATGTAGGATTTAAAATTAATTAAAGCGATTAATTTAATTCATTGGTGGTTAATTAAATTAATTAGAGATGGTGTGGTTGATTAATCTTGCTTATGGATGATTGAATGAAATTGAATGCCTTGGATTATGTGCTATCTCTGATATGTGATATGTGTTGCTTTGTGATATGAGATGAATTGTTGTGTATAAATTGTATTGTTTAAACTTAAACTTTTGGTTTAATGAATAACATTGGATTCGAAGAGATCAGGATCGGATATCAGCGATATCCAAAACCACTTCGATTAGTAATCTAAAATTCTTTATAGATTTGATTTGAAAATCAAATAGGCTGGAATGGAATAAATTAAGTAAACTAGACCATTGAAATTAAGTAACGGTTGATATTGTTTTAAAATATCAATGGATTTGTGAAATAAATGTTTGGCTATAGTGAGATAGAACTTGCAGCGATGGACGAGTTACCCTGGTTTTCAAAGAAGTTTTACAACCTTAGAGTTTCAAATTATATGGGTTTACTCACGCTGGTTTCCAGCCTGACTTGGGTGTTACTTTATGGTAATGCTCGGGTCAGACGGAGTATTACAGATTTTCAGGTAAGGACGTTCTGGAGGTCAGGAAGCAAGCTGGATGGCAGGGACGTATGGAGTATATTCCGCTGTGTATTGGATTGTATTAATAGTAGTCTGGGACAGATTATTTTAACTGTCCAGTTAAATTGTGAATGGTTGTAACTCTGACTTATTGTATGTAAATTGACAAGTACAGCTTTCCTTGTATAAATGTTATTATTTGATATTATATTTGATCCGCTGCGAATGTGAGATTCTGTGTTTCGTTATCTGTTCTTCTTATACCTCTTTTCTTCTTTACCCTAACAATTTGGAATTTTCGGCGTTCGGTTGCTCGGCATTTCTACAGTGAATGTATTAATGTCGAATTTTCGGGGTCGAAAATTTCGGGTCGTTACAAAGTTACAACGGTGACAAAACGGGGATATAGCGGAAAATAGCGGAGGTGCAAAAAGCTTTATTAGATATAAAACCAAATATTTAAAGTTAATTTATTCTCATTTTCACGTGATTTATGTAGGAAAAAAATATTGTTTAATCTTATATAACAAAACTTAAGAATATCATGCTTAACGTAGTGTAGATTTGGTGACTACAATTGATTTCTAACTTATATTGAGCACTTATGACTTAAAATTAGTCTTTACCCTAACTTTGTTGATTTGTTTATAAGAGAATTAGTCATATCAACCTTTTTATATTAATGTTGCTAAAGTGGGTGTTAAAAAGCCTTGATTTAGTGGGCGTAGCGGAAAATAGCGGGGCTTAAAGTGGATCTACTATTTAATAGCGCTATATTTAAAAAACATAGCGGTTGAAAATCTCTATGAGGTATAACGTGGATTTTGCGAGGATTTAGCGGAGCTTTAACTACACATCGCTCAACCCTGGCCTCAATCCTAGGATAAACTTCTCTACCTTCTTCCTCAACGCCATGATCAAATCCATTTATACTCGGAATAAGTGTTAAATTTTTGCAAATACTATAGTACCGTCATGCTCCAACTCTGTGAATGCTTGGAACATTGCTGACATCTCTAATCCCAAAAACTATGACATATTTAACATTTTGTTATCACATATCTAACTTCTTAGTTATCACATGTTTAACCGGATAATTATCGCATATCAGATTCCATAGCTATTGCATATTTAATTTAATAGTTATTACATATTTAATTCCATAGCCATCGCATGTTTAATTTAATAGACATCGCATAATAAATTCCATAAATATCGCATGTTTAATTTAACAGCTATCACATTCCCAACTCAATATGTATCGCATACCATATCTAACATTGGCACTACAAACACTTCTAAAACTATCACAAGTCTAGTGCTATTGCATACTAAAGTTGTCACAGGTCTAGATTATCGAATATATAAGCCATCGCATGTCTAGCTATCGCATGTCTAAGCTATTGCATGTCAAGCTATCGCATATCTAACTTCAAAGCTATCACAATGTTAAATATGAAGCTATCACATATTTAACTTAAGTGCTATCGTATTTTTAACTTATTAGCTACTGCATGACCACCATATGCTATGCATGGTTAAAAAGGCAAATTGTAGTTAGGAAAAAAACTGATATTTTCCCTACTAAAGCTTCTACTTTTTAACTAATTCTGTATATATGTCATTTTCCCTTTTTGTTGTTTTTATTTTATGATAGAAATCTCTTATGGTAGCTATAATTTTATCATTTAAGTATGCACCAATTAATTACTTTCACTAATTATCCTTAATTATGGATATTTTCTATCTTACCTATTAATTCATAATAATTCAAAAATTCAAGGAAAAATTCCCAGATTCAAAAACGCCTTCCTTTAACTTTAGTAAAAATTTCAGGTCAAAATATTAAATTTTAATTTATTTTAATTTTATTTTATAGTCAAAACTATCCATTATCAACTTAGAAAAATCATAATAAATTATTTTCTCATTCGAAAGTTATCAAAATTAAAAATCATTTTTGTTTTAATGTGATAAACAACGCATAAAATTTTCAAGGCATTTGGAGAATGTTAATTTACAATTTACTCTTAAACATATCCAAAAAAAGATATTTTATACACAAACATGTATGGGTTCATTCTATAATCATCAAAACATGATATCATCATTTAAAATAGCAAAAGCATGTATAATCCGAACTTAGACATGATGGATATGAAAATATTGTAAGTATTGCTTGCCTAAATTAATAATTGATTAAAATCTCTTTGTTTCTTTAAGTTGAAAGCTTGAATCTCCATTTCTACCTCTCTCTCTCTATATGGTAATGGCAGACCTTGCTTAGTGCTCTAATTTACTTTTGCGAAATGAATGTGAATGAAGAGAATGGTATGATTAAGGGTATAGCATTAATAGTTTGGGCTTGGGCTAAAATCCCACCTTACTTAATCTTATTAGTTCCTTTCCTCTAACATAAATTCCCCTTCACCATAACATTTAATTTTATTGTTCCAATTCATGGCAAAATTAAATTAACATAATCACCCTTGGTTAACTCGGTTAATTTAAGTGTCTCATACTTGATTAATCAAATTTCCTTTGAATGACTTCTTTAATTAAATCCTCTTAATTATCATTAATAATTTTTTTTATTTTAATCTCAAATTATGACACTTTAAACTATAGGGTGTGACAACAACTGCACATTTGTCCGTCCTTCCGAACTTCCCCTTTCTTCTTAAGGCCGTCAAAGTATGATATAAACTTACCGGTTGATTTCGAAATTAAGATACTCAAAACGACGACCTTGCCATTCAATCTTTGCATTTCCCTCCTAATTTATAGGGCTATAACATGTCCAGTGCTTTAATTCACTTCGGGTTAGCTTCAATGCCCTTACAGTTCTTGATGAATCATAAAAACTTTCTCGATGCAATTCTAAAAGATCACTTTAATGGATTCAGTCTCATCCCGTACTTTCGAAGCACATCGAACATTTTCGATAGACTGCCTATGTGGTTTGTTGATCTCCTTGACTTACCAACATATCATTCACATAGACTTCCATTGGCTACCCGGTTTGTTCCGAGAACAGGTCCTAACTAAATATAGGCAACTAGCTATAGTGTTTTTTTTCAAACCAAACGATATCACTCTATAGAAATACAGGCTTAAGTCTGTTATAAAACTCGTGTGCTCTCAATCAGGAACATGCATCATAATTTGATTTTATCTGAAATATGCAACCATAAAGGATAGTAGTTCATATCCGACAGTTCCATCCACAAGTTGGTCGATTTGTGGAATTAAAAGCGGTCCTTCAACATGCTTCATTTAAGCCGAATAATCAACACATGTCCCTTCCACTTTCCATTGGCCTCCCTGACCATCACGAGATTAGTTATCCATTCAAGGTAGAATGCTTCATGGATAAAGTTGTTTACTAACAACTTATCCACTCCTTTTAACACAGTGAATCTCCCTAGTTCCATACCGTGTCTCTTCTACTTAATAGGAACAAATGCGGTTTGACATTTAGTGTGTGTTACATACTTTAGGTAAATCCTGCACATGTCAGAATTAGTTCACTTGGACATGTCTTGGTTCATTTTGATAAACATAACCAGTTCCTTCTTTAAACTCAGGCCAAGTTAAGTCCCAATTTTGTAAATCTTTATCGGATTATCTTCATATACAAAAATCTCATCCATCAACTCAACCAATCCCACCTTCAGGTCTTTTAACTATTTCAATAACTTCATAGCTTTATAATAATCAATGTGGACCCGAGTCGAGGTTCGATTGATAATGTTATGCATTCTGTGTTTTAATGCAAAGAGCCTTCTCTATAACTTTTCTCCTCTCTCTACGCCTTGCTTCCCATAACTCAATGACATAGCATTCCGTTCCAATACTTTAATCGCCTTGGATTACTCCAGCTCCTTAATCTATGGGAAATTCATTATCAAACACCAAGGAGAAAGAGAAATATTGAAGTTAACACCAATCGATCCAAAAAAGGATTGTAAGTTGAGTATCCGTCCACCACAATGAAATTCTGTACCCGCATCACCCCTTAGGGTTCCTTCCTAGCTGTATCGTTGGCTTAATACATCCAATCTGATATTTTGGCTCTCCGATAAATCCCCAAAGATAGGATTGAAAAGACTGTATATCCTTGTTGCATTTCATTAAAATCTCTTTTGAATAGAATTTTCACTAAGCTCGTGCTATTAATTAGCACTCCTCGAATAGTAGTTGGTTCAATCATAGCAGTTTTTACCATAACATCGAAGGTTGGTGCTTCGACCCATCAACATCTCTGTTTTTTAAACATGATGCCATCATCGATCCTTCTTTTTTGCTTAAAAGGAGCACCATCCTCGATTGCATAACTCATCTCCTATAGAGAGTGTTTTAAGGAACTCCTGTAGTGTTTCATCTCATTCCAGCTCTTTTCCATAGGACATGGACCTCTAGAAATTGTATTGATCAACAAATCCCGTCTTGGTGATCTTGGACCCTCTCTATTAATCCCTTCCATATTACCCTGGGGAGGCTGCCTGAGTTGTTGGTTATTCCTCTATTTACCATCCTGCAGATTTCTTGTGTATTGTTGAACCTATTTCTTCCTTATCAGCTCCTCAGTCATATCCTTTAAATGCCTACAGTTTTTGTTGCCATGCCCATGTGTCTCATGGAATTAAAAATACTTCCTAGAGTTCTTCTCTTCCTTAATAGCCTCTCTTAGAGTAGGCTTCTTACACCTTACTATGCCTTGGGTCGTTAGCTACATATTTTCGATAGAGTCGATCAACTTCATATATTTAACATTTTGGGCGAACCAAAAGTGCTTTCTGGCATCCTCCTTCTTGCCGCTTGTATTATTGTTCTTTGTTTATTATCATTATTATTGTTGCTATTACCATCTTGTTTAACAACCACATCAATCTTTACAACACTACTTGGTCCAATCTGACTACAAACGTTCAACCTCTACTCCATTTCTGCCTCTTCCAAGAGAAAAAACTGGTTTGACTTTTTATAAAAATCTTTCAATGTGTCTGACTTCTTCATTGTCAACCACTTTCCAAAATTGATTCACAATCTTCTCCACAAACTATAGCCGTTAGCACCAAACTATCCTATAAATTTCTCACCTCCGTTAAAGCCGCATTGAATCTCTTCATATAATTCTTCAATATTTCTTATTGCTTTGGCGACCGTTTTCCAATGACACCATATCCTTAGGTTGTATGGAGTGAATCCCAAATTAATTCAAGAATTTGTTTGTAAGTTTGTTATATGATGATATGGATCTCGACTCCAACTTGTCAAACCATATTGCTGCTAGTCTTTCCAAGAACAATAGGAAGCATCTACACTTCACACAATCATTTGCCTTAGAACTATCCATGTACCAATCATATTTCAACAAGTGTTATATATGATATGTTAGTCCATTGTAACTTAGAATTGTCGGTATCATAAATTTCCATAGATATTCCACTATACTAAGCTTGTAAACGGATTCCAACTAGAGTCATCTCCCATTATCCTCTTGTTTATCCTTCTAAAGCAATATCCAGATTACTTCGTTAACCACTTCATCATTATCTCCACTCCGTCCTGGACATTGTCATCATGTGCTTTATTACACGTGGGACTGTAACCGTCCCAACATGAGTGGTCATAACTATTATCATGATGCCTAGATCTTCCTAGCTTTGAGGAGTCCATTCATTCAGTCCTTCTGGGATGTTGATCAATGTTGTGTCCTCTCTATTTACTTCTTCAATGAGCATCTCTCTTAGAATTCCTTCTAGAATTTCCTCTATTGGACTCATAGCTCGACCACCAACTTTACCAGCTTCGTTTCCACTATCATGCTTCGGTTCCGATCGGTTCCGATCCATGATGGATCGCAACTGATCCATCCTAGAATCTGTGCATCAGCGCCAACTTGATTCTTTTGATTTCTTCCATCATTTGCATCTCCTTCTCTAGATTTTTCCTTTCTTCAACTGGGTTTTTCAATAGGACTTCCTTTGTCGGCTAGAGAACTTCCTCTAACTCTATTATCCCTAAGGCGAGATCTATCTCCTTGTAGATCTTGCCTTATCGATGCCAATTACTTTACCAAATTTTCTATCTTTTGATTTACTGCAACGATTATTTCATCTAGCTCTTGATTTGTCACCGAATCCAGTGGAGGTTGAGTTGTTTGATCACTAACTCCATCGTTTGCTATAGCGGATTCTTTTTCAATGATTATCCTTTCTAGATTCTTCTTAGGTCTCATATCTTTCAGATCTCTTAGAGATTTTCTTTAAATTCAAGTAGCAATATAGTTCTAGCCTGATCTTTAATTTCTTAGTGAAAGCATAAAAAAATATTAGTTAAAAATTTGGTCTAACACCCTAAATGATAGAAATTAGATGAGGTATCAATTTTAGTTTATAGAATTATATTTATGGATATCAAATCAACAAATAAATTAAAAATAGTAAGAATTAAATAACAAGTGAGGGTAAGGACACGATTTTTATAGTGGTTCAGCAAAATCTCTGCCTACATCCACTTTATCAATATTTTATTACTTTACCTATCACTAGATCTATGAAAATTATAATGGAATCTCAAAGTCCAGTCTCGAGGTGCAAAAATGGCAGAGTTTTCCCTAGGCTGGAATAAATAAAGATAAAAAATCTTTCTTTTGGAGATTACCTCCTATTTATAGCTAATTGGGCTGTTTGGAATCCTCAAATTCGCAGGATCACTACAGGTTTCGTTAATCAATCAATTCCAATATAATAGGAAAGAGACGATGTTAAAGTTGGACCAAATTTCAAGGCTTGATGGATTGGTACCTATCCATCCATGGATTGGTCCCAATCCATGACCTTGCTCCAAGACTTGTCGTTTTACTTCAATGTTCCTTAGTCTTCATTACTCTTGAGTTTGGGGAATGGACTAGTAACTTGGATAGATTGGTGCCGATCCATACATATATTGGTGTTAATCCATCAACTTAGCCAATTTCCCCCCTTTCTTCTTTTGCTCTGGATAGTTGATTGTCTTCGAGTCCAAAGTCCATTCTTTCATCACTTTGTAGTCCAATTTCATCAAAATGTCACTTGGGGAAAACTTCGGATAACACCAAGTATTTGTTTAATTGTGCATAAACAGCTTCTACTCTACTAGAAGTGTGTTGTTATGGCACTTAATTTTATTGGTATACGAAAATGCAAATTTTCCTTAAGATGCGCCTGATTATCTAAAATATAATTCACTTGCTTGGGAAAGTTTTCCAATCTTCCAAAATTATTTTTAGAAATTCATTAGATTCATCTTCCAACGACAAATGAAAACATGTATCCAATCTAAAATGGCCATTTCATTCTGCTCAAATCTCAGTTGATAGTAGACTTTGACATTATTTTTCATATGATAAGTGCATGGTAACTAGTTGCATTAAGAAAATTGGTATTCAATACATTAACTAATGAAAGCTCCTTATCAATAGTCAAAATGTCTAGAAACTTATTCGACTTATACAACAACTTCAAGTTTTGTAGTGATCATCCACAACTATCTCCCCTTTCTTTAGATAGAAAACTATAAGTTATGGTGAATGTCCTATTTCTTGAGTTATATTAACTATCTCAAACAATGGCATTTTACAACGCTTCATTTTGTAAGTACAATCAAGTAGTACAATCGAGGTGAAGCATTTACACAATGTAGTTGTTCCCAGGTGAGCCCACATCAAATTACCAATTCTATCAATCTTATCATCTTTTCAAATCCAATATAATAATGATTATATATTGGAAATTTCATAAATGTTTGCACTATGGATCTATTTGGCATCTTTGAAATAATCATCTTAGTTTTTGCATTGTAAATTGTCTTTGATGTCAAAGCATTTCAAGATTATTTTTCTTTATACTGATTGGCATAGCCTTAACCCCAACAACACTCATATCTATCATGATTTTTACTCTCCTCATTTGTCAATCTTCCAGCATAAGCATGGCTAATTAAACTATTCAGCAACTCATTATAATGAGTACCATTAACTACCTCCATGATCCAGCTATCTAAAAATAAATATACACATTTAATAAGAAATGGACATTCATACCCCTTTGCACATTGTGGACATTTTCTCCTCTACCTCAAAATTTATTCATCTTTTGGTTTTTTATATTTGTCGGCTCTCTCGCAAGATAATACAGTTTGTGGTAGTCATATATTTCCAACCTCATATAATTTGGGTATGACGATAATGATATTTATCTTCTTCACTTATAATTGACACCAACGTATTAATGCATCTTTAGAAATAAATACCCATAAAAAAAAAGTCAAAACTAGTATATGTGTACGTACATGTTGACTATATTTTTTATCAACCTCGAAATTATGATGATGTATCATAAAGAGCAAATGTCACTTACTAATCACTAGGCTTAAAATCCTGCGGGGAAGCTAGCACCTAAAGTTAAATGACATAAAATATAGAGTGGTTTGGCAAAGCTGGCTACGTCCACTGTGAAGCTTTCTTACTATATGGATTTCTTAAGTTATAAGAAACTACAAGAGAATAATAAGAAATAAATAAGGGAAATGAGTCACTTAAGACTAATGAAGCAACTAATTTTAAGGGTTTGTTATTTGAAGACTCTGAATTGCGTACAATATACATAATTCTTATTGTTTCACATCTTTGTGAGGTGGTTATCTGTTTGCTAACCAAAAAATCAACAACTACCAGCCTAGAGTTGGGGGTCAGAACTGAAATGAACTGAATTGACTCGCACTAAATTGAATCAAACTGACTCGAACCCCTTATGATGTCGCAATGCATGGTATATTTACAACTTACATTTAGACGACTGAGATCATGCGGTAAAATAGGCAGGAATCACACTTGGCCATTGATCTGGCTGAGTGGGCTCGATGAGTGACAGTTGATTAAATGAAAGGAACGTGTGGCCGGGGTGAATGCCAATAAGAGAATAGCACTAGAGGCATTCACTGCCTTACTTCTTATCCAATGCATTTGTATAATGGCGGTTTACTAGAGAAATGGAACGTACTTCATGTCAGGAGTAGGTACACCTAGATGCACCTTTTGCCACCTTACTCTTGTATGCCTAGCTAGCAAGACGGGTCGAGTTAGTTCACTGGCCACTGGGACCATGAAGAGTATATGGAATTGTTAAGAATGGAGGACATGCTGAGCTAGGGGAGGCATGACGGGAAGACCTACAATTCACAGGTGGTTGCACTGAAACCGAATCAAATGACAGACTATGCTAAAAACGACCTTGGGTAGTGTCGGTTCACAAGGAGATAAGAGAGATGCTTAAGCGGGCAGGCAGACTTGTTGCCATGTTGAAAGCAGGTCGACATGAGAGAATCGATCAACCAACAATTGGGAGATGGTTCAAAGTGGACCAGGCCAAGTTATGTTTATGCCTTACCTCGATTGGTGAACTAGCTACTGGTGTTGCCATGGGTGACTCGGTCAGAAGCTGGCTTGACGTGCAACTGAGTAGAGGGGCCGAGAGGGGCATAGCCTGGATTTGGGTCGGCATCAGGTGTAGAAAGCCAGTTGGCCTGTTTGCAGCCTTGGCTCAATTATGGGCCGACTTGGACTCGAGCTGGCCTATACCAGACCGGGCCAGGCTAAAAAACATTGATCAGTCTATCTTCTTATGAAAAAATTGAGTAACATTTTGCTCCCAAGTCCATGTCCGCGTGCGGGAGCGAGCTTGTTACATCGCGAAGCTTCATTTATTGACGGCTCTGTTATGCATTTAATGCACTTTCCATGTGGCATTGCGCCATTGGCAATAGCGGTTGCACTTCTCAAAATGGGGTAGAGAGGTTGTCATTTCTCCACACGCATGGTGTGACACAATACTTGAGTATTCTATAATGGTTGAGATCCATTTTTTTCATTTTGACCGCAACGACTGCGATTAAAGGGAGAGACATATAAATACCTCCTTTTCCTTTGAACTCATGGAGCTTTTACCATGTAATTATTTTCAAAGAACTCGGATCCTGCACGATTTTTCATTAGTAAAAATAGTTAAAATTGTCTTCCTCTTTCTCTTCAAACACTCTTAAGCATATTTGGTTTTATCAAACTTGTTTGGAGTTAACGGAAAGGGGAAAACTTTTTTGGGTGCTGAACTATTTTTGTTGGTTGCAGTTCAAATCGTTGTTTGGATTTTTGCTTCTTGAGATGTATCTTACATCGTAGCTTGGCCTGGGCTTGTGCTTTTTCTCCATTTTTCCGATGCTGATTGCTCATTGGTTGAGCTAATGATCCAACTAATGCTAGTAGGCTCCTCATCATCTTGCTCTGACATTCTCGAACCAAGGTCGGCATGATAGCTTAATTGCTCTATTCGAAAGAGTAGCAGCTATCGTCTCTGCCTTAAATGTCACGGTTGAAGCCTTGGTTTTCTTCTTGACGATATTTTCTAGAAGCTTTTTAAAGTTCTTATGAGATTCGTTGTGGAAGGCTTCGAAGGCGGTGGCATCCCTAGATCGATTGAAATGCCTATAGCGCTCAATGGCACAGTTGAAGCCAGATCTTATGAAGTGCGTTGCTGCCGTGCTTCCATTTCTCTTTTTCTTCTTTTCAACAAGTTAGCAATTATCATTTTAAGCCTCGAGTGGGCATTTTCCTCCTGCACTCTTCTGAAGTGAATAAAACAGATTCTTTATTGCAAATTAACATTTGAACTTGTTGCTTTTGCTTGTATAGTAGCGCTCGCTAGCATGGTCCCTTGCAATCTATTTTAGTTGATAGGTCGGGCAGGTCGATGGACTCGAAAGTGAGCGTTGAACGAGCAACTTGGTTGCTTGTTGGGCGCTAAGGCCGGAACATGATAGTTGGGCCTTACTATATTGGTTTGCTGTCGGGTAGTCCTGGCACGGTCCCGAGGATTGAGTGGCTAGAGGTTCTCTTAGGTAATATGCTGCGAGAAGGAGTTCCTGCATTGTTTGTAGAAAACATTTGTCTATTTAGGATATGTTAAATAGTATTGTGGTTATGTGACGGGTTGAGCTCAGGCATGCATATGAACTAAGTGTCGGGCAGATGTTGAGTGGCGGGTGGTAGTGATGTTAAGTGAGAGCACATGTTTTCTCATAGGTTCTCCTAGTTGACAAGCGACCATGTGTAGAGTGGAGAACATGTCGGTTCGAACCGAAGCGCATGAGGGCTCGAGTGTTCTTTTAGGTGACAAGTCGCTAGTCGTAGGATGAGTGTAGGCCCTGGCTCAAACTAGAGCGCACAGTTGGCTCGAGCACTTGGTTTAACTACAAAGTTAAATGGCGAGACGAACGGTTAGTGCCATCGTTCACAATAACTTAGCGAATAATTGAACTTATTATCATGAGTAAGAACTTATCTGTGATGTTGGGCTAAGCTTGTAAGTGTGTTTGAAGACACTAGCCGTTATGTCTGACGTCTTCAAACATGTCGGTAAGCACCCGACCACATTCTGACATGGTTGAGGGCGAAGACGAATGAGGGTGCTACTTGATAGCCTAAGGGAGGATGATCTAAACACAACCTAGAGTGTTGAGCAGCTCAAGGATCCTTCAGAAAGGGGGGACGCATGGCAGATAGCTAATATTGCTAGGCATGTTGTCTTGCTTGCCTTGCCGTCGGGTTTAGCCGTGAGGGTGGACCGGCCTAAGCATTCCTATGGGAGGGATCATTCTTGGGTAAAGAGAGATGCGGGGAGGGTGGAGAAACTCAGCCTTTGATGGCTGACCCAATTCTTACGTGGAACATATGCCCAACCTCCGTAACTTGATTGATAGCAGCAGTAACATAAGAGAGTGGGCACACGCTACGACAACACATGACATAAAGCAAAACTGAGATCATGGCCCAACTTCTCAAGAGGATCTGGCTCAATTACTAATTATAACGTCAAATGTTGACGCCCACCATGGGTTAGAGCGTGCTGCTATTAACCAAAAGATTGGAGGTTGGCCCTCATTCTAGCACCAAAATATTGACTATATTTTTCATCAACCTCAGAATTATGATGATGCATCGTGAAGAGCAAAGTTCACTTGCTAATCACCAGGCTTAAGAGTGTAAAACTATGGGCAAGCAAGCATTTAAAGCAAATGTCCTTAGAGATACAGTGGTTCGGTAAAGCGGCTTACTTCAACTATGAAGCTTTCTTACTATATTGCTCTCTTACAATTACAAGGAACTACAAGAAAAAAAGAAAAAGAGAAATGAGGCACTTAAGACTAATGAAGCAGCTAATCTTAAGGGTTCATTGTGTGAAGGACTTTGAATTGCATATAATATCCATAATTCTTATTATTTCCCACGTTTATGAACTGGCTATTTGTTGTTGTCCAAAAAATCAATAACCAGCAACCGATGCTGGAGGATGAAACTGAGCCGAACTGAACCGACTCGAGCCCTTTATGATGTTTCGGTCCATGGTACATTTATATCTAATGTTTGGATGGTTGAGATCATGCAATAAAATAGGTAGGAAGCATGCCTGACCGTCGATCTAGCTAAACAGGCTTCATGGGAGACAACTGGCTGAACGAAATGAATGTGTGGCTGAGATAAATACTGACAGGAGAACTATACCAGAAGCATGCCATGCCTTACTTCGCACTCAAGGCATTATACTGTGGCGGCATGCTAGGGAAATGGAACATGCTTCTTGTTGGAAATAGGTACACCTGGTTGTACCTCTTGTCGCCTTACTCTCATATGCCTAGGTGGCAAGACGGTCCGAGTTCGTTCACTGGCCGCTGGAACCATGAAGAAGATATAGAATTGCTGAGAACTGAGGACATGTCGAGTCGACAAGGCATGACGACACGATTTGCAGTCCGCAGGTGGCCGCATTGAAACTGCATCAAATGATGGATTATGCTAATTATGATCTTGAGCTATGTCGGTTAGTAAGGAGCTGGGAGAAATACTTAAATGGACAGACAGACTTGGCGTAGTGTTGTAAGCAAACCGATGCGAGAGAACCGATCGGCTAATAGTTGGGAGATGGGTCGAAGTGGACCAGACAGAGTTATGTTTATGTCTCGCCTTAATTGTCAAGCTTGCAACTGGTGTTGGTGTAGAGTGCCTTGGTCAGAAGTTGGCTTAACGTGCAACTGAGTAGAGGAGCCTGTTAATACCTCAAATATTGATTTTGATGACAACAACTATATAAATATGTATACTAATGTTTTGCCAAGATGTATAGTATATATTGCAGAATATTACATAGATATATAACGATTAAGCTTCAAGACTGATCAGTATAAAGACTAAAGTTCAAGAGTCACTGATAATCAAGACTCATAAGTTTAAAGATAGATTTGAAGAGCTCAAGACCTTAGTATGAGTCATTACAATAAATTGTTAAAGTCCCTGATAGCAGATTCTGATCTTTATCACAAATTTCCAATCTTTGATATTTTATCAAAATAAATTATTTAAAATTCAAAATATATTTTTAAAAATATTTTATAAAATATTTTATGTGTTTAAAGTAGTTAAAAACTATGTTTAAATTATTTTACAAAAATATATAGAAGATTTGAAACAATTTAAAAGAAAAACAATATTTCTTGAAAACTACTCACTATATTCTTCAAAACTACATAGAATCAATCCATACTCTACTAGATTGATTGTCTACAAGTTATCTACTATTTTGGAAGCATTCTCTCTACAAACTAAAAGATCAAACCACTATCAAAAGTGTTGTAGAATATGTTGTAAGTACAACAGTTTGTATTTGGAAATCAATAACTCTACTCTTATTTGATTAGGTATGCTTGTTGCCCGTTCAAATTAATTGGGTGAAATTGTTGCTTGACAAATCAAGTGAGTTTACCCTGGACTTGTGAGATAGGAGGGTATATCTCATAGCCTTGAAATCGAGACTGTATTTTGGTTTGCTTGCTACCGTTAAAGTACGTGTTGGAAAAGAAATTTGTACATACACCATATGGGACTGGATGTAGGATTGGTTAATCTGAACTAGTATAAAATTCCTAATGTCATCTCTCTTACTTTACTTTTTGTTATTGCTTTTATATTTATCTTTGTTTGCTTCTGTGATTATTTGATTAGTATAGAGCTGTGTTGATAATCTATGATTTATTTTAAACCTTGAAACAAAGTTAAAAGGATTCATAAAAGTTATAAAACACTATTCATCCCCCTATAGTGTTAAAGTAGCCTTTAAGATCTGTTACACTGTAACCCAAATTTGGTATTAGAGCATTAGGTTTTCAAAAATTCATAATTTGATTTTTGAAAAGTATAAATGATTGGTAACACTAGTAGTTCACTTTTTAACACTTTTATAGAAAAACAAAGTTATGAAATCTGTATGTTATTATCAAATAGATTAGAAACTAATTATTATGAAAAATCACTTGATGTTTTGGAAAGGTAAAATGTGAAATTGCTAGAACAAGTATGTTATATAGCTGATGTGAACAAACACTTGATTTTCACATGAATATTAGACAGTGGAAACTCAAGACACTTGATCGGAAATGTAGAGATCTTAAATGATATAGTTTATAAAGATGGAGTATTAGTTAACTTCGAAGACAACTCAAAAGGGTACGTGATTGGTATCGGTAATGTCGATAACTCTAAAACACCTATTATTCATAATGTTTTGTTGGTTTTGAAATATAACATGCTTAGTATTAGTCAATTATGTGATGAGGATTTTAAAATTAAGTTTTAAAAAGATATTTGCCACATCTGGGAGCGAGTCTAAAATTTTCTTTGAAGATATTAGGAAACGTAATATTTACATCTTAAGTATGAAAGTATCTAATAAAAATCTTTGTCTTTGGCTGAATCTAGTGACCTTTGGATTTGGAACAATAGATATGGTCATTTAAATTTTAAGCACTAATCTAAAGTTACTAGATATAAACTTATTAGAGGACTTACTAAAATGAGTTTTAATATTAGCAACTTACGAGATGCTTGACAACTAGAAAAACTTTGTAGAAATTCTTTTAAATCAAAAGATATGATTTCAACTTCTCAACCCTTAGAACTTCATCACCTAGATCTTTTCAGACCATCACAAATACAATCAATAAATCATAATAGGTATGTTTTTGTAATAGTAGATGATTTTTCAAGGTATACTTGGGCAATATTTCTAAAACACAAAAGTGAAGCATTCAAAATGTTTAAAATATTTGCTAAGAAAATTCAAAATCAAAAATCAATTAAAATTAAAATGATCCAGAGTGATCATGGAGGAGAATTCAAAAATAAAAACTTCGAATTTTTTTATAATAAGAATGGAATTACTTATAACTTTTCTTTTTCTAAAACTTCCCAGCAAAATAGAGTAGTAGAAGTAAAAATAGAACTATACACGAATGTGCTAAGAGCAAACACATAGACATAAGATATCATTTGCCAAGAGACATGTAGACAAAGAAGTAATTTCATTCGAATTTATAAATATCAAAAATCAAATAGTCGATACCTTAATAAACCTTTAGCATAAACCGCCTTCATTAAACTCAGAAGTGAGCTACGAATATGTTCTTTCACAAAAATCTAATATAATAGCTTTTATTGATTAAAATAAAAAGAAAATTAAAAATACATTTTAGGTGCATATGTTGACACATGTTGTGCTTCCTATATATGTCGACATACCCGATGATTTTTTGAAAACTTCCTTTCCCACTTTAATTCAAAATTTGAAATCTATTTATATAACTGTCAAATTTCGAATTTACTCTCGTTTCCTAGTCTTCTTCCTCCTGAAACTCTAATTAAAAAATAAATTCATGTATCCTTCGAACTCCAAAGGCCAAGAGTGGAATCTACCCCTGTAAACTTCAATGTCTCAAGTCTAAGACCCTTTCGAAACACTACTGTAATACTCCAAAATATTGTGAAAAATCATTTTTGAAAAATGATTTAATTTTGAAATATTTAGGTTTAAATATGGTGAAGTCTCAGGAATAAATAGTGTGCAGGTATATGTGTGCACGTGCACACTGAAATGGCACAAGGAAGAACTCCAGATTTCTTGGATTTAAAACAAGAATTAAAGGGCAATACAAACATGATTTGGCAACATGGTTGTTTGATTTCTGAAATTATATGGATCATCTTAGAAAGTAAGAAAAAGTAGGCTTTACTTTAAATCAGTAAACAAATTTTATTTAAAACCCAGAAGAGAAAATTATGTATATTAACCTGTATACATATAGGTGCATATGCTTCTGAAATTAAAGAGAAATTAAAATAAGCTTAGATAAGATATGTGTACAAATATATATATATATTTTTAAACACTGAAAAGTATATATATATATATAAGCAAGTAAAACTATGACATTAAAATGACATGAAATGTGATACAAGTTAATGAGCTTGTATAGGCAAAAATAGCAAAAGGGGATTTTCAGAAATAATTGAAAAATAAAAATAGGATAGTCACACTTTTAACATGACTAGGAGAGTGGCCATTTTCTGAAAAGTAAAAGAAAGAAAATGCAGCCTTTAAATTGGTTAATATGGCCGGGGTGTTATGAATGAAAAATGCATGATAGCCAGGACAGAAATGGAATTCTGTTTCAACAAAACCCTAGAGGAAAAATGCTTATAAATAGGCAGTTTAGCCAGTAGAATCATTTTTACCCCGAGCTGCACAAAAATAAGAAAAGAAGGAAAATATTGGAAGAAAGGAGAGAACACTCAAACAAGAATTTTCTGGATTAAACATTTAGGTGAGTAATCTCACTGAGTTCATGGCATTAAGACCTGAGTTGAGGCAGCCAATTTTTATTTCCATTTATATATATTTCTGGTTTTGATGTATATGATTTCATCAATGCTTTCTGGATGTTTTATTTTAAATCTGATATGATTTAATATGGATGATTTTGGATGACCTTTGATTGGTTGAGACATTTGTCTTTGGATGAGTATCATACTGATTTATTTATACTCACAAATGTTAAAGTTTAGGATCTCAAAAATCATATAGAGAATACTCTCAGCTGTTATAGATCTATGGCATGGAAACTTTATAAAAATGATTAGAGCTGCATTATACTTGGTATAAGTGCTGAGGCTTGAAAAGAAGAATGTTAAGGGTGCAATAGAAATTTTCTAAGTGCTGAGCCCTTAATCAAATCAAAAAAAAAAGAGAAACCCACAGGCTAAAATTATGATTGAACCAGATCTTGAATCTGAATCAATCATAAAGGCTTGTAGATCAATATAACATGCCATGCCTCTTTTACAGTTGAAAATATTCTCATATTTTACTAAGATCAAGACATATTGACCCCATTTAGGAAATAACTGTCTGATTATTTCTGAGGAGAATTATGCTAGAAGAAATTATGGATGTTTCCATGTTTGCAGTGATATGTTCACTTAGCATATTTGATGATAGGATTTAAGACTATACACTAGTAAATAAACTAGGGAAGGGAAGGCCAAGAAAGCTGCTGGAATGCTTGTCATATTTGAAGTATGCAAGTTGGCACATGGTTTGTTTAAGCCCTGAGATCTTTGTGCAATGATGTGAATTAGTTCATTGCAATGTGTCCCAGTGATTCCTTAATAGCAGATGAGGCAGGAATTTAAATTGAATATTACAACCTGTAAATGAAGAAATAGGAATATGGATATTTCTTAGGTTGAATGGTATGGAACCAAGATGATTCCAGTAAGTGAAATTGTTGCAAATAGATAATTATGTTTGCATGATTATGTATGCAAGTGAAAGAATGATAAATGAATATATCATACCTGAATCAACATAATTATACTATGTTAAAATAATTGATTGCAGAAATTTGCTTAAACAACTGAATTGCATATTAGTTGAATCAACAAGTTAGTACCCTTATATTCTCTATTGCTTAATATCATGAATGAATTGATGTTACTCATACCAGATCATAGATCTGACCCTTGTTTGCTCATGGCATCTGGGGTGTCTCATTTTAAAATGAGGCAGCCACTTATGTTCTTTCAGGTAACCCAGGCCCTAAGTAAAAATGAAGTTATGGCTTTTATGGAGGAGTGAATGAACATGCTAGCTAGTTTCAATAAGAGTTTAAATCGATTATATCTGCATGTATTCAGGAAAAATTTTATGTTCTAAGATTTCCAGTTATGTAATGAATTCTATTATGGTTAGATGAACTAGTTGTATCATGTTAAATATATTGTTATGCACTAAGGTTTAAATTCTCAAAGGAAAAATCTGAGTGGGAAACAAGGAAATGATTTTAATTACTGATATGGATGTTTGGAAGAGAAATATGCATATGTAGTTGAGCTGTTGTTTTGTAAAGTTTATATTATGTAATAGTTAATCTTGAGATATAACAGAGCACTGAGTTTTAGAACAAAATCTGGACTTAGCAAGAAGTAAACTCAACAGGATTTTATTTTCTTTTTACTGAAATGCTTTGTAATTAAGTTTGAATTCATTTCTGAATTGAATTGAGAAGAGTAAGATGTTTTCCTAAAGCTTTAAACAGAATGCAATGAAATTGAACTAGTGTGGCAGATACAGGATTCATGAGTTAACCAGCTTCAATTAAATGAAGTATTGGTTGATCATGATAGATTGTATTCTAAAAATAAAAATGCATTTCAAAGCTTAGTACATTTAGTTCACCCAGTTTTCTGGAAAATGAGCAGAAATATTGACATGTACATGTACATCTGTGTACATGTTGATATTTGAGCAAAAATATGATCATAAATTCTTAAAACAGTTGTAGGAATGGGATACAAAAATAGTAAGTAAGAAGGATTGTTTTGTATGTTGGGTTATAGGCAAAAATTAAACATATATGTGCAATTATAGGTAGGTATCAGATTTTTAACCTTTCAGAAAAAAAAAAGAAGAAAACCAAAAATTGTGTTTGAACCGACCTGCATGGTACTCGAACTCGTGACCTTTTGTGTATAAGTTAGGCGCGTTTCCATTACGCCTAGATGTTGCTTGTGTTCACTTAGGATCCACTTTCTTTTATACTGAATCTAATATTATCCAGACTTTAAACACAAGCATCAACATTAAAAGCTTGTTTACTACTGAATATTACTTGATCATTTCTTGATCCTAATGATAGACTAAAGTACATATTTTAGTGGATTTTATGGCCAAAAATCTGAATACAATAATGTATCTGAATTACTAAATCTCTAAATCAAACAGGATGTTATTGAACAAAAAAAAAATATAAAGTATATACTCTGAATTTAAACAAGAAGAACACATACATCTTCATATGTATGTGTATATTATTAGATATGCACTGATATATTTATATTGGTAAGTTATTTTGATCCTGGATATATTTTGGTTATTGGAAAAAGAAAATGACCTTGGAAAATATGTTTGTAATGAATGATATATCAGTATATCATCTCATAGCAAAAAAAAAAAATCCTTATGAAATTAGGGTGGAAATAGGAGGGTCATTTCAGTTGGTATCAGAGCACTTGGTTGCATTGATTGATAAGTATTATAGAAATGTATAATGTCTGTTTGTTTTGGATGAAATAATTTAAATAAGAAATTAGAAATTATAGAAGTACTCATAATATACTAATACCATTTACCCAGAATTTAGTTAGCAGACCATGGTAGGAAGAGGATCTCATCACAATGCAGGACCCAGTGCACCTCAAATGCTTGATATGCAAGAATTTGTGAGAGTTTTAAGAGATGGAATTGGGCATAGGCCTGAGAACCCACATGAAGAGCTTTCAAAACTATTGAAGACTTATTCCAATTTGGGAGGCAAGAGTTTTGAAGGAACTGAGAGTGTGATGGAAATTCAAGCATGGTTGAGAACACTTGATAGGATTTTCAATGACATGCAGTTGGATGACCAAAGGAAGAGGCAAGTAGCTTCTAGACAACTGAAAGGGGTAGCTTTAAGCTGGTGGGAGGTGATCATAGCTGGAAGAAATGAAAATGAAATCACTTGGAATCAGTTCAAGGAGATGTTGGAGGCAAGATTTGTACCAGCATCAGCCAAAACCATTTTGCTTGAAGAATTTATCAAACTTAGGCAGGGAACTTTGAATGTCACTGAATACACTCAAAAGTTTGAGGGGCTATCTAATTATGGAGCAATGCTAGTGGCAGATGAAGCATCCAAGAATGATAGGTATATAAAAGGGCTGAACCCAGGACTTAGCAGAGCTATGCTACCATATGCAGATAGAACATTTGATCAAGTAATTGATCTGGCTTTGAAACTGGAACAACATGACAAAGAAAGAGAGAAATATAGGAATTTTAAGAGCAACAACAAGAAGGATAAGGGAAGATATCACCCTTATGATAAAAAGAAGGAGGAGGCAGACAACAGGAAGAGTAAAGATACAAAAGCTAATGATACTAAGAAGAAATTGGTTTGCCATCATTGTGGAAAAGAAGGACACATCAAACCAAGGTGCCCAGAGTTAAAAGGAGGAGCCTTCAAATGCTACCTATGTGGGAAAGAGGGGCATATGAAGAGGAACTGTCCTGAGAATAAACAGCAAGGGAAATTGGCAACTTTGGAAGGTAAAGGCAAATCTGCAGTGAAAATTGATGCTGAAAATCATGGCCAAGTGGAAGGTACATTACTCATTTGTGCCATACCCATACCAGTAGTATATGATACTGGAGCAACACACTCTTTGATTTCCTATGAATTAGTTAAAGTGTTAAAATTAAACTGCAAATTGGTTGAAACCCCATTGCTTGTACAAAGTCCCCTAGGGAGTTCTAGTGTTTTGAACATGAATTGTGTGGATGTGGAGTTAAACATAGGAGGAAATATTTTTATTTCCAATTTATATGTTTTAAATTACCCAAATATAGGAGTTATATTGGGGGTAGATTGGTTAAGACAATTTAAAGCCATAATTAATTTAGACTCATCCACCATATCATTGCAAAATTCTAGAGGCCAGAGAATCACAGTTCTATGTGAAATAGCTAAGAAAGGGAAATTGTATCATTTAGTTGACTTAGAAAAAGATCTGAGTGAACTAACAATTGAAGAAATTCCCATAGTTAATGAATACTTGGATGTGTTTGGGGAAGTTAAGGGTGTACCACACCACAGACCAGTTGAGTTCCAAATTAATCTCATTCCAGGAGCAAGTCCAATAATCAAGAAACCCTATAGGATGGGGCCAAGTGAACTGAAAGAATTGAAAAATCAGTTGGAAGAATTAGAAGGCAAGGGATTTATAAGGCCAAGCAATTCCTGCTGGGGTTCTCCAGTAGTGTTTGTAAGAAAACATGATGGTACCTTGAGAATGTGCATAGATTACAGAGAACTAAATAAAGTAACCATCAAGAATAAATACCCATTGCCTAGAATAGATGATCTCTTTGACCAACTCAGTGAAGCTAAAATATTTTCTAGGCTAGACTTAGCATCAGGATTCCATCAAATGAAGGTTGAAGACTCAAGTGTTAAGTATACTGCATTTAACACAAGATATGGCTTATATGAATTTTTGGTTATGCCATTTGGTTTGACAAATGCTCCTTCATATTTTGTTGATTTGATGAATAGAATATTTAGAGATTATTTAGACAAGTTTGTACTAATTTTTATTGATGACATTTTGATTTATTCCAAGACAGTGGAAGAGCATAAAAATCATTTGCATTTAGTTTTGTCAAGACTAAGGGAAAATGATTTAAAGGCAAAATTTTCAAAATGTGCATTTTGGAAAGAAGAAGTGCATTTCCTTGGGCATGTCATCTCTGCCAAAGGAATATCAGTAAACCCTAACAAAGTAGTGGCAATCCAAGCATGGAAAAGGCCTAGCACCATCAGTGAGATTAGATCATTTATGGGGATGGCAGGATATTATAGGAGATTCATAAAAGATTTCTCAAAAATATCATCACCACTTACCAATTTAACTAGAAAGAACCAAGCCTTTGTATGGACAGAAAAATGTGAGCAAGCTTTTATCAAAATGAAGGAAGCTCTGATTAATGCACCAGTATTGAGAGTGCCAGAAGGAAATGAAAATTTGGTTGTGTACACTGATGCAAGTGGCTCTGGGTTAGGGGCTGTGTTGATGCAGCAAGACCAGGTGGTAGCCTATGCATCTAGGCAATTAAAGCCACATGAAACCAGGTATGCAACCCATGATCTTGAACTAGCAGCAGTTGTGTATGCTTTGAAACTTTGGAGACATTATTTGTTAGGTGCCAAATTCATTTTGTACACAAATCATAAGGCACTGAAATATTTATTCTCACAAAAAGATTTGAACATGAGGCAACATAGATGGGTAGAGTTCCTAGCTGCCTATGATCTAGATATACTGTATACACCAGGCAAGGCAAATAAAGTTGCAGATGCCTTGAGTAGACAACATGCCAAGGTAGCCATGTTGATGATGGAAGAGTTTAGGAATTTGTCTATACTTACTGATTTGGAAATTGAGGAAAACAGTGAGGAACAAATGATGCCTATTGAAGAAGGTGAAGGTAAAGGAAAATTAAGTATGATATCTCTGCAATCAGATTTACTTCTTAAGATTGGGCAAATGCAGGAACAAGACCTAAACATGGTGGAAAAGAAAATGCTCATATCAAAAGGGGAGGAAGTAATAAATTATCAAGTTGATAAAAATGGGTATTTGAGGAATAAAAACAGGATATGTGTTCCAGAAAATATAGAATTGAAAGAGGAAATATTAAATGAGTACCATAGGAGTAAGTACTCCATACACCTAGGTAGCACCAAGATGTATCAAAATTTGAAAAGAAATCTTTGGTGGAAGGGGATGAAGTCAGATGTGGCCAGATATGTTGCAAGGTGCATGACTTGCCAACAAGTCAAGGCAGAGACACAAAGGCCATCAGGACTATTGCAACCCCTTAGCATACCACAGTGGAAGTGGGAGGATATATCTATGGATTTCATAGATGGTCTGCCTAGATCTAAGAAGGGAAACACAAGTATATGGGTAATTGTGGATAGGCTAACTAAGGTAGCACATTTTATCCCAGTTAGAGCAGAAAGAAATGCTCCAAAATTGGCTCAAATATTCATGAAAGAGGTAGTAAGGTTGCATGGCATACCTAAAACCATTGTGAGTGATAGGGATACCATCTTCACCTCAAGGTTTTGGAAAAGTTTTCAAGAGGCTATGGGGAGTGAATTGTGTTTAAGCACTGCCTACCATCCACAATCAGATGGTCAAACTGAGGTGGTGAACAAAGTCTTAGAGGATTTGTTGAGAGCATGTACACTGGACTTTGGAGGCAACTGGGAAGACCACCTCCATCTAGCTGAATTCACATACAATAACAGTTACCAAAGCACCATAGGGATGGCACCATTTGAAGCCTTATATGGCAAGCCATGTTTATCACCTATATGCTGGGTAGAGGCTGGAGAAAGGGCTATTCTTGGACCTGAATATGTTAAAGAAACTACAGAGAAAATTGGGTTAATAAGAAAAAGAATAGCAGCAGCTCAAGATAGGCAAAAGAAATTTGCAGATAGGAAGAGAAAGCAAGTGGAATATGAAGTGGGAGACTTTGTTTTCATCAAGATTTCACCTATGAAGAAAGTCATGAGATTTGGCAAGCAAGGTAAGCTTACACCAAGGTATGTTGGACCCTATAAAATTCTGGAAAGAATTGGTTCATTGGCTTACAAATTAGAACTACCAGAGGAAATGAAAGCAATGCATAATGTTTTTCATGTGTCCCAACTTAGAAAATGGGTACATGATAAGGAAGACATTTTGGAGGAGCCTACCAAAATTCAAATAAATCCTGACTTGGTTTATGAAAAAGAACCAGTGGGGATTGTAGCCAAGGAAGAAAAGAAATTAAGGAGCAAAACCTTGAAACTAGTTAAGATCCAGTGGAGTAGTGATCCTAATGACTGCACATGGGAGTTAGAGGATAAGATTAGAATGGATTATCCTAAGCTTTTTGCAAGTTAAAAGGTAATTTTTTTTTTCTGGAAAAATTTGTTATGCATGGTTGATATGGCTGAATTTGTTTGCTTATGCATATGTTTGATAAGTTTTCAGAAAATGATGCTTGATATAAATGTTAGAAAAATTGTGAGGACACAATTCCTAAAAGGAGGGGTGAATGTAATACTCCAAAATATTGTGAAAAATCATTTTTGAAAAATGATTTAATTTTGAAATATTTAGGTTTAAATATGGTGAAGTCTCAGGAATAAATAGTGTGCAGGTATATGTGTGCACGTGCACACTGAAATGGCACAAGGAAGAACTCCAGATTTCTTGGATTTAAAACAAGAATTAAAGGGCAATACAAACATGATTTGGCAACATGGTTGTTTGATTTCTGAAATTATATGGATCATCTTAGAAAGTAAGAAAAAGTAGGCTTTACTTTAAATCAGTAAACAAATTTTATTTAAAACCCAGAAGAGAAAATTATGTATATTAACCTGTATACATATAGGTGCATATGCTTCTGAAATTAAAGAGAAATTAAAATAAGCTTAGATAAGATATGTGTACAAATATATATATATTTTTAAACACTGAAAAGTATATATATATATATATATAAGCAAGTAAAACTATGACATTAAAATGACATGAAATGTGATACAAGTTAATGAGCTTGTATAGGTAAAAATAGCAAAAGGGGATTTTCAGAAATAATTGAAAAATAAAAATAGGATAGTCACACTTTTAACATGACTAGGAGAGTGGCCATTTTCTGAAAAGTAAAAGAAAGAAAATGCAGCCTTTAAATTGGTTAATATGGCCGGGGTGTTATGAATGAAAAATGCATGATAGCCAGGACAGAAATGGAATTCTGTTTCAACAAAACCCTAGAGGAAAAATGCTTATAAATAGGCAGTTTAGCCAGTAGAATCATTTTTACCCCGAGCTGCACAAAAATAAGAAAAGAAGGAAAATATTGGAAGAAAGGAGAGAACACTCAAACAAGAATTTTCTGGATTAAACATTTAGGTGAGTAATCTCACTGAGTTCATGGCATTAAGACCTGAGTTGAGGCAGCCACTTTTTATTTCCATTTATATATATTTCTGGTTTTGATGTATATGATTTCATCAATGCTTTCTGGATGTTTTATTTTAAATCTGATATGATTTAATATGGATGATTTTGGATGACCTTTGATTGGTTGAGACATTTGTCTTTGGATGAGTATCATACTGATTTATTTATACTCACAAATGTTAAAGTTTAGGATCTCAAAAATCATATAGAGAATACTCTCAGCTGTTATAGATCTATGGCATGGAAACTTTATAAAAATGATTAGAGCTGCATTATACTTGGTATAAGTGCTGAGGCTTGAAAAGAAGAATGTTAAGGGTGCAATAGAAATTTTCTAAGTGCTGAGCCCTTAATCAAATCAAAAAAAAAAGAGAAACCCACAGGCTAAAATTATGATTGAACCAGATCTTGAATCTGAATCAATCATAAAGGCTTGTAGATCAATATAACATGCCATGCCTCTTTTACAGTTGAAAATATTCTCATATTTTACTAAGATCAAGACATATTGACCCCATTTAGGAAATAACTGTCTGATTATTTCTGAGGAGAATTATGCTAGAAGAAATTATGGATGTTTCCATGTTTGCAGTGATATGTTCACTTAGCATATTTGATGATAGGATTTAAGACTATACACTAGTAAATAAACTAGGGAAGGGAAGGCCAAGAAAGCTGCTGGAATGCTTGTCATATTTGAAGTATGCAAGTTGGCACATGGTTTGTTTAAGCCCTGAGATCTTTGTGCAATGATGTGAATTAGTTCATTGCAATGTGTCCCAGTGATTCCTTAATAGCAGATGAGGCAGGAATTTAAATTGAATATTACAACCTGTAAATGAAGAAATAGGAATATGGATATTTCTTAGGTTGAATGGTATGGAACCAAGATGATTCCAGTAAGTGAAATTGTTGCAAATAGATAATTATGTTTGCATGATTATGTATGCAAGTGAAAGAATGATAAATGAATATATCATACCTGAATCAACATAATTATACTATGTTAAAATAATTGATTGCAGAAATTTGCTTAAACAACTGAATTGCATATTAGTTGAATCAACAAGTTAGTACCCTTATATTCTCTATTGCTTAATATCATGAATGAATTGATGTTACTCATACCAGATCATAGATCTGACCCTTGTTTGCTCATGGCATCTGGGGTGTCTCATTTTAAAATGAGGCAGCCACTTATGTTCTTTCAGGTAACCCAGGCCCTAAGTAAAAATGAAGTTATGGCTTTTATGGAGGAGTGAATGAACATGCTAGCTAGTTTCAATAAGAGTTTAAATCGATTATATCTGCATGTATTCAGGAAAAATTTTATGTTCTAAGATTTCCAGTTATGTAATGAATTCTATTATGGTTAGATGAACTAGTTGTATCATGTTAAATATATTGTTATGCACTAAGGTTTAAATTCTCAAAGGAAAAATCTGAGTGGGAAACAAGGAAATGATTTTAATTACTGATATGGATGTTTGGAAGAGAAATATGCATATGTAGTTGAGCTGTTGTTTTGTAAAGTTTATATTATGTAATAGTTAATCTTGAGATATAACAGAGCACTGAGTTTTAGAACAAAATCTGGACTTAGCAAGAAGTAAACTCAACAGGATTTTATTTTCTTTTTACTGAAATGCTTTGTAATTAAGTTTGAATTCATTTCTGAATTGAATTGAGAAGAGTAAGATGTTTTCCTAAAGCTTTAAACAGAATGCAATGAAATTGAACTAGTGTGGCAGATACAGGATTCATGAGTTAACCAGCTTCAATTAAATGAAGTATTGGTTGATCATGATAGATTGTATTCTGAAAATAAAAATGCATTTCAAAGCTTAGTACATTTAGTTCACCCAGTTTTCTGGAAAATGAGCAGAAATATTGACATGTACATGTACATCTGTGTACATGTTGATATTTGAGCAAAAATATGATCATAAATTCTTAAAACAGTTGTAGGAATGGGATACAAAAATAGTAAGTAAGAAGGATTGTTTTGTATGTTGGGTTATAGGCAAAAATTAAACATATATGTGCAATTATAGGTAGGTATCAGATTTTTAACCTTTCAGAAAAAAAAAAAAAAAGAAAACCAAAAATTGTGTTTGAACCGACCTGCATGGTACTCGAACTCGTGACCTTTTGTGTATAAGTTAGGCGCGTTTCCATTACGCCTAGATGTTGCTTGTGTTCACTTAGGATCCACTTTCTTTTATACTGAATCTAATATTATCCAGACTTTAAACACAAGCATCAACATTAAAAGCTTGTTTACTACTGAATATTACTTGATCATTTCTTGATCCTAATGATAGACTAAAGTACATATTTTAGTGGATTTTATGGCCAAAAATCTGAATACAATAATGTATCTGAATTACTAAATCTCTAAATCAAACAGGATGTTATTGAACAAAAAAAAAAATATAAAGTATATACTCTGAATTTAAACAAGAAGAACACATACATCTTCATATGTATGTGTATATTATTAGATATGCACTGATATATTTATATTGGTAAGTTATTTTGATCCTGGATATATTTTGGTTATTGGAAAAAGAAAATGACCTTGGAAAATATGTTTGTAATGAATGATATATCAGTATATCATCTCATAGCAAAAAAAAAAAATCCTTATGAAATTAGGGTGGAAATAGGAGGGTCATTTCAACTACCCTAGCCCAAGTCACCAAAATTGAAGATGGTCTGAAGCATGTCCTTAACGTGCTTTCTGAAATAGAAGTTATTCAAATTTTCCTCTTGAAAGACGAAGAGAAACTAGCAAAATTATTCGAAACCTTCAAAAGCATCTATTGGACAACAAGGCTAATCCAATATTGACTGAGAAAGATATCCCCAATCTTGTCATTCATAAACCCATGAATGATAAGGAAGAGGAGGATGAGAAGGAAGATGATGATATAGATGACAACGAGGTTAAGTGTGTAGGTGAAATTCTCTTTGACTCTAGTGGAAATCTTATGGAATAAAAAGGAAATTTTTGTCTCCACTATCCCAATTGTTCTATCCATAAGTCTCCGATAATCAAAAAGAAACATTGATTTGTATGTAGTTTGTTTAATTTGGTTTATTGATTTATGTATATAGTTAAGTTTAGGATTGTTATAGGTTTGTGTGGTTTGACTTGGTTTGTTTAGGATTGTTTTGACTGTATAATAGTTTGATTTATTAATAAAGTTTTTCTTGTCTTATTTAATGTCTTTAATATTTAGTATATGGTTTAGAATTTAACCATTACTCAATATATCTCTTGAATATATGTTCTATACCACATTTGAAATGACTAGTATTTCCATGAATACATGCGTTATATATAATCTAATCAAAATTGTGTATATGGTTTAAATCTTCAAAAATTGCTTAGAATTTAAATATTGATTTTGATTCCATAGTTCATTAGTATATCACATTTATGGGGAGTTTGTTTTTCATCCATTTTTGTTGACGACAAAGGAAGAAAAATATAAAATATAACACATGCAAATACTAATGAGAGTTATTTAACTCAGGGATAGTTATATTATATTATATATATACAGAAATATTTGCATAGTTGTCATCATTAAAAAGGGAGATTGTTAATACCTCAAATATTGATTTTGATGACAACAACCATATAAATATGGATACCAATGTTTTTCCAAGTTGTATAGTATATATCGTAGAATATTACACAAGTATAAAATGATTAAACTTGAAGACTAATCAGTATAAAGACTAAAGTTTAAGAGTTGGAGATAATCAAGACACACGAGTTTAAAGATAAAGATTTGAAGAGCTGAAAACTTTAGTATGAGTCATTAGAATGAATTGTTAGAGTCTATGATAACAGATTTTGATCTTTATCATAAATTTCTGATTTTTGATATTTTATCGAAATAAATTATTTAAAATTCAAAATATACCTTTTTAAATAGGGGCATTTCACCAGAAGGACAAACTTTGCAGTCCAATTACTTTCTAGGACACACATTCAAAGAAATTACTTTCAAGGCCAAAGTCAGCGGAATAATTACTTTCAAGGACAAAGTCAACAGTCCAATTACTTTCAAGGACATAATTTCATAGGTTTTTAGGCCCTAGAAACTAATTATTTTACGTTTTGTCCTTGAAAGTAATAATTTCAACTATGTGTCCTAGAAACTAATCCCACTTGCTAGAGGCCCTTGTGGTTAATTTCCACTTTTAAATATTTATAAAAGTTTTTATATGTTCAAAGTAGTCAAAAACTATGTTTATATCGTTTTACAAGAATATATAGAAGTTTGAAAACAATTTAAAAGAAAAACATTTTTCAATATTTAGAAGGCATGTCGACATACCCCTCCTAGATATGTCGACACAGTGACCGTTGATTTGTTTTTTAAATTTTGAAAAGAAGTGTCTTTTAATCGCACCTCTTCACGAATGGATACATCTGTTCATTCACTATATAAACGAGAGTGTAAATGAATTTTCTAACTAATTTTTCTTATTTTCTTCTTACTCCTTACTCTCTTGAAATATTTCTTGAAAGCTACTCACTATATTTTTCAAATCTACATAGAATCAATCCATACTCTACAAGATCGATTCTCTATAAATTATCAACGATTTTGGAAGCATTCTATCTACAAACTCGAAGATCAAACCGTTATCAGAAGGACCGTAGAATATCTTGTATCCCAAGTACAACTGTTTATATTTGGAAATCAATAACTCTATTCTTATTTGTTTGGACATTCTTATTGCTCGTTCAAATCAAACGATTGTACTTGTTGCCCTTTCAATTAAGTGGGTGATTTTGTTGCCTGATAAATAAAGAGAGTTTATCACGGGCTCGTGAGATTGGAGGGTGTATCTCGTAGCCTTGAAATCAAAACTTTATTCTGGTTTGCTTGCTACCGCTAAAGTAGGCATTGGAAAAGAAATTTGTACACATATCGTATGAGATTGGGTGTAGGATTGGTTAATCCGAACAAGTATAAAATTCCTAATATCATCTCTCATACTTTACTTTTGTTATTGCGTTTATATTTATCTGTGATTGCAGTTGTGACTGCTGATTAGTATAGATATGTGTTGATAATTTGTGATTTGTTTTAAACCTTGAAACAAATTTAAAAAGATTCATAAAAGTAATAAAACACTATTCACCCCCCTCTAGTGTTAAAGCAACCTTAAGATTCGTGACACTGTAATCACAAGGCCGAGGGAGGCATAGCCTGGATTTGAATCGACATCAGGTGTAGAAGCCCAGCCATCCTGCCTCTAGCCTTGACTGAATCATGGGTTGACCTGGACCCGAGTCGGTCTAGACTGGATCGGGTCAGGCTAAGAAATCTTGATTATTCTACCTTCATACTTATGAAAAAATTGAGTAACAATACAATTTTCAAACTATGCTATACACTTTGATCGTGATAAAATGATCTTTAAGTATACATTATCACATTACACATCGTCTCTTTCATTATTTTCTTTTATCTTATGGTCATCATGTTGCTGTTCTAATGGAATAAGTTGAAGATTAACCTACAATATCTAAAAAATAATAAATTGATCAATAATTTTTTTACCTATCACAAACTAAAATCAGTCAAAGTGAAAATTACCACATTTGTATCAACTTTACGATTTCAATTTTA
The DNA here is from genome assembly GCA_030737815.1 of Allium fistulosum. NCBI lineage: Eukaryota > Viridiplantae > Streptophyta > Magnoliopsida > Asparagales > Amaryllidaceae > Allium > Allium fistulosum. The sequence goes on along the minus strand of CM060904.1, from coordinate 279,627,769 downwards.
ATTTCATCAGTTCATCACTACATACAATTGATTAAGCAAAAAAACCGTTTTTCTATAGACAACAAGCTCAAACATGTCAAATATTCCAAAGTTAGAAATCTTCAAAATAATGATATAAATAAAAACATGACAAGGGAGATCAAATATATCTAAGAATTGATGTAAAAAAGAAGAAGAGATAAATAACTAATAGAACATAAATAATACATTTTTCTCCTATACTCCTTGAGCCATTACGCCAAAAATTTGAATACTTCATTTTTTTTTGAAAAAAAACAACACCAACGAATGAAGAAAAATAACCTTGTAAAAAAGGTACCGCTACGAGCATTAGATCAAAAATACACTGGTCTTCCCACGGTACAATGAAAGAAGAAAAATAACTTTGTAAAAGGGTACCTGTATGAGCATTAGATAAAAAAAATCCTCGGTCTTCTATTGTTCATCCGGTGCGAAGGTGCTAGCACTGTTAACACCACTTATGATAATTCCTATGAATCGTCTTCCTCTGTAAATCCTAGGGTTCATCATAGAAGGGGAAAAAACTCGGAAATCGGAATGGGGCAAAAAGCCAAAAAAGAAATTAAACTTGCCTCTGAATCCTAGAGTCTTCAATTCAGGTATGCTGCTGCTGCTTCTTCCTATCCTCTTACCTTTTCCCTTTTTATTGCTGAATGGAGATGGCGATGCTGAACTATATCTCTTTTGGTTTTGTTTCAATTGGATGTTTAAATTGGAAGCAGCCAAATTTAACTCTTGGATCGGAAAGGTTGCTATTCCTTCCAAATCGCGTTTTGGAACGTATGATCTTACAATTCTTGCAATCACTGTTAACAACAATGTTGATTAGACCATATAGTTTACTCTTTGTTCTAGAGAACATCTGCAATTATTTTTTCTCTGATAGTTTTACTTTGCAGTTTGCTTATTAAGATATATGGAGGCTCCTCAACAAGTTGAGTTGGAAGCTGCCAAATTTCTGCAGAAGCTTATTCAAGATTCAAAGGACGAGCCTTCCAAATTAGCAACAAAACTCTATGCAGTAAGCAATTAATGCTTGTTGATGACGTATGATTACACCGACTGCATTCCTGAAACATATTATATTAAAATCCCCTCTTTATTTCAGATATGCCAACACATGAAAATGAGTGGGAAAGAAAATTCGTTGCCTTATCAAGTTATATCCAGGTGAGTGGTCTGTTAAAGTCCATTAGCTGCATATCTGTTAAATAAATTGTGAAATGGGTTACATATTCTGGATCTGCAATTCAAGGTCCTGTTTCGTTGTTATTTGAGCTGATCATATTAACTATCACAAAGTACAAACATCAATGTATCGTTTGACTATGACAAACAAAGTTCCTTGTACTAGCTCTAGTTAGCTCCTTGTACAAACATAAATATATGGCATGTAGAATAGGCCATCAAATGAGCTAGGATGGATCATAAATGGATTAGATCAAAATTTACCCAATACATTTAAAAGACTTAAAACAATATTACCCCAGTCCGTTTAACCCATTCATTAAATGGACCAACCAATCTAGCCCATTGGTTAAATGAGTTACTTGGGTCTAACCCACGTTGAAACTGTTGCACAAAGGAAGCAAATTCTGAACTGCATAAGCCATTTAGCAGTGGTAAAACTGCACATGCACTAGCATAAAATGCAAAAATCTAATAAGAAGTGCAAAATCAGCATCAAAAGTGCACAAAAACTGCATTTAAAACCGAATGTAACACCAAAAAACTGCTCATAACAGCAAAAAACTGCACTTATAGCAAAATAACTTAAATATAAATTGTATAATTCATAATGAGTAAAATGCTCACAAAGCATATCAACTAAGTACAATGCTATTTAAACATAATGTCATAATGTGCTACCCTATTCGACTATCTTTATGTGTTCACTCTACCAAACTTAAATATAGGTTCAATGGTAAAAAATACAGACTGTTACATTACACAAAAATTTATGATATAATGTTTATTATTACAAAAAGCCTAAATATCCCCAAATTCAAATTCAAATTCAAATGTGTCAATGAGCTAATAACATAAAAAATATGTTGTACGCTTCATTCAACTATTGATATACGCTGTAATTGACTGCTATTGTGCTTTTGAGTCGTTAGATTGTATTGCCGGTCCATTAGAACTCGTCATATATTAGGATCCGAAAAGATAAAAGACTCAAATCCGATCTCGTCAATATGATGGATTGGTACTGATTCGTCCATGGATTGATATTGATCCATGATTTTTATGTTTTTCCTTCTACTTCCTTCAAGATACTTTGTACCATATTGATCTTTCCTTCCCGCACTCAAATTTGATACTTCACATATTTGCTAAGAAGGAGGAAAGTAGGGGAAATGATGGTCGGTACCGATCCATGGACTTAATAAATTTTTTCATTTTTCTATCTATACATTCTTCACATTCGATTGTGTTTGAGTCTAGTATCCATTTCATCATTCCGTAGTTTATTATAATCAAATCACCACTTGGGAAAAATGTCGGGTAACATTGTTGAGAGCAAGGTTAAAGGTAACAGCTGGTACATCAGAATTTCAATCGTACTAGATCGGTCGGTGGTCTGGAACTGGACGTAAAACCCGTTTCCAGGTTAGCTAATTTGTTTATTAAAAAAAATCAAATTATATTTCTTTCAAGGTTGACAAGGAGATAGTGAATATTAAAAGAGAAAAGTAATAAAAATAGAAAAAAATTTGAATAACATTTTCGTCAGCTGAAATCAAGCATCTTTTGCAGTCTCAAGTAGTTAAATCCAGATTCCTCTGGACTAAGTGAAATCAAGTCGATTTTCGTTTATTATGATTCTACAATCATCATTATTTCATTATTGCCCTAGTTATGCGTTGATTGAAAATAAGTAGCTCGAGAGGAAAGTCGAGAATTGGGAAGGAGAGGTCGAGAATTATTAATTTGGGAGCAGAATTATTTGGGTTGGGTCTATCTCATGCTTAATGAATTAAAAGTTGATATATTAGGGTACTTGGTAATTAAAAAGCATTGACTAATTAAACTAAGATTTTGGGCAGATAGTTAGGATTTTGAGGTTTATTAATTAATTCTAGTTTAGTATAACTTAAGTTTATTAACTCATTTTCATTTAAAAAATACCTAAATATTTTACTATATTGAAACCGAATTTAGACTTAACTGAAACAACGAAACTTCCGAGATAAACTAAAACCACGAAAATTTCAAATAACCAAAATCATAACCGAGTTCTCAAACTTTGGTTGGGAGTTGATTCTTACAATGCTCACTTAACCCGATACTTTTGGATGTTGAGAGATGTTTTGCTTAATAAAGTTTATACTTTTGGTGATCATGGACTTGTGTGCAATGTAAACTTTAAATTGACTGAAAGTAAGCATAAAATCATGCGTTGAACATTGATGCACATTAAAATTTCAAATTTTATCATTGTGAAATTGTAGCAGAGATGCGTATGCTGTGGAGCTGTGGTTATACAAGACGAGACTAAATTCAAAATGATGATATACGTGACAAACTTGGAGTAACATCAATTGAAGAGAAGCTAGTCCAACACCGCTTAAGATGGTTTGGACATTTCCAACGGAGGCTTCCCGAAGCACCTGTGTACGTTGGAATTATAGGTCGCATCGAATGCTCAAAGTGAGTTAGAGGTCGACCAAGGTTGACATGCGAGGAAGTAGTAAAAATGACTCGAAGGATTGAAATATATCCGAGAAGCTGGTGTTGGACATGAGCGTGTGGAAGTCAGCGATTCACGTACCAGAAACATGAACTAGAAGTTTTTTTTATGCTTATGGTTGGTTTAGGGGTAGTGTTATAAGTTTTAGATTATAGAACTAGTGAATATGAACCTAAGACGCGGTGTTTGATCTTCGGCTCCTATTACTACTACTATTATTATCATGGGTTTTTTTAATCTTTATTTTTATTTTACTTATTTATTATTATTATTTGTTTAATTATTTTACTTTATTTTACTATTATCATGGTTTTTTAATTATTATTATCGATTACTTTTAAATTGCCATTGCCATTTAGTTTTGGGTTCCATCTCTAGCCGACCCTAACTTATTTGGAAATAATGGCTTGGTTGTTATTTGCATCATTGTGGATTTGTGTATAATGAAAATTCAAATCGATATCATTCCGTGCATTCATGTACGTTTATATTGTAGTTTCTTGTTATAAATAACATAAAATAACATTAACAACAGAGATAGTGTATTGAAAACATGAAATAGAACAAATTCTACACTTCTTTACTTTTAACTATTGATAGAAAAGTCACAGTGCAACAAACATTCTAGTTTTTACAGCTCCACCACACACCACAAAATACATAGTAAAATAACAATAGTATCGTCCTTCATCATTGATGATTTCTCAGTGTAATTCCCAAAGCAAAATTCAACAACTATTTTCTCAGTCCACAACCAAAACAAAGATATATTTAACTTAAAAGAACAATTTATGGCCAAAACATGCCTAAATCATACAGAGCAACAAATGTACATATACAAAAGGAGTAACAACGACGGTTCTAAAATACATAACGCGTGTCTTACAAAAAAATTCAAAACCTCCCGAGCTTCTTGAGTATATCCATAATAGATTCAAAATCCACCTTTACGTTAGTATGGGGATTCTTATACTACACCCCTTGCCATCAATCTCATCAAAATGATAATTGACCTTGGCCTCTCAACCCATGAGCGATGCTGACAAACGTTTCTGTCATGCACCCCAATCACTTCGCTCTTCCTTAATTTGGACTAGTTGGTTTAATGGTTTAGACCCGTGTAAACCATGACTTGGTTTAAATGTGTTAGCCCAATAAATCCATTATGAGTTTGACCAAACCCAATTATTTGCTGGGTAATTGAATTGGATAATTTGATCGGATACATTTTTAACAGGCCTATCGTAGATACAACAAAAAGGAAGTGTTAGCAATGAACTGAACGAATTAAGGAACAAGTCTTAATGATGTAACAATTATGGTAGTGTTCGGGTAACAATTAGGTCCGAACAAACATAAAACATATCTCATATAAAAAGCAATGAACAAGTCTTAAATGATGTAACAATTATGGTAGTGATCAGGTAAAAGAAATGCCCTTGTTGTGTTGGCGTTGCGTCTGACGCGTCAAAGGTGAGACCCACCATTTTGGTCCATTGGAGTGAACTGAATAAATTGATCTGTTGGTGTCTGACTTGTCGATGTGTCGGACGATAGCAATAATTAATGGTAATTAATATTTGATCTTCCTTTTAAATACTTATTAATCCACCGGTCTCCTTTCAATCACAAATAATAAATACTTCCACACACAATTAATTACAACAAAACAATTGATTCCCCTTTCAACCATTTTTGTTTAACAAAAGAACACACCCTATGTATATGCCAAATCAATGTTGAACATAAACTTTCGCCTTCTATATATCCTTTGTTGCAACTGTATAAAGGCTCTACTCTTATATAAATTAACATTTTTATAGGATATGTATCCCTTAGATAAAATGGTGAATTATAACCGTGGAGTGCCATTAAGAAAAGTCAAGGGGAAGAATTTATTACTATTCAATGGAAAATTAAAAAAGAAGGTATTTTATCTTTTGTAATTTATACATCTACTTATGTTTAATATGATGCATGGCTAACTTTGAAGGCGGCGCAGGACCGCTTTTACTTAAATTATGTTTACTATCATAGCTCTGATAACATGGTGTGATATCATCCTTCGAAAGAAACATGAAACTACATGAAAAACTGTTCTTACTTTAAATCTTGATGAAAAACTGTTTTAACATCAAATCTTTATGAGCAAAATGCTTGAAAAAATGTTCATACTTGTCACTTGTTAGTGCTCACACTCCAAAAGAGCAGAGGGGCAGACCTATCATTTTTTTATAGAGGGATAAGATAATAGTTAACCAAAAGGTTCAAAAAAACAAATGCGTTTTTGTTACTATTGGTGAATATGTATAATTTAGTTATATAGATATATTGTACTTTGTATAAAGCTTATTGCTACCACAATATAAATGAATAAATAAACATGTTTAGAAAAATTAGTAAACTAAAGTAGTTATGTTATGAATTAATTATACCACGTTCACCATTTTACCTTACAAATAAGTAAATACTAATGCTAATATGTGCTAGTGCTACACACGGACTTGTAGGAATGTGACGATTTTACTATATTTATTTATGTACTTATCAACAAACATGCACGTACTTTATAATACTTTGATCATATATAACAACTAAAGCTTTAGAGGATGTTTATACTAATAGTGTACAGCCGCGCCCACACTATACCACTAGTTGTGTAATCTCTCAATCGGTTTATTAGTAGCATAACTTAAAAAAAATAATTGTCCCAATTTTCGCGAAGTTCATCTGGATAAAACATTCCAACTATAATTGTATCTAATGCTACCAATCTATATTTTCACATTGTCCAAAAATATACATGAATCAAACTCTGACATCAATTATCATGCTCATGAAGTTATTTTATTTTTATATGCGTGTGTATGTATATTGTACAACTACACCGCACTATACGAAAATTTGTGTGCTTATAAGTTCATAAATCATTGTTTTGTAGCATAAGTGAAAAAGACTATACCCTATTTTCGAACAGATCACCATAATAAACTTTTCAATTATATGCATCTCAATTTCGCCAACCTATATTTTTTCTTTTTTCATAAGTATGCATAAACTAAACTCTAGCAATATTTTTTTAATCTGATTTGATATCAAGTATAAGTCTTATAAATCAAACCTACTCTATTTTGGGATGCAACGGCAAATGAAGTAATCATGCGAATATATACACCACACACTTTAAACATAAGTAGAAGATGTATATGTCAAAATTTCCATAAATATTAGCAATATCTTTGTATTTTCCATACTTATCAAAGAAACATGAACTAAATAGTATGATCACAACACTGCTACATGCTTCATTGGACATTGATCGAATATTCTCATCTATTCAATTCCATGATACAATCGTGGCGTAGAGCGGCGTGATGTTCAGATATTTTGCACTTATCGCGTTACACATGAGAATTTGTGCCAAATGGAGCACAATGCGAAAACACATACTTATTTATTTCAATTTTTTATGATACAGTGCATAAAAATTAGCATTCATCACTTCATTATGTTTACTAATTTTTTAGTTTACTTTTTTTTATCGCTACAACATTCATGACATCGTCAATCCAATACCATTGAACTAAATTGATGATAGTAATGAATGGTGGAAGAGAAATATGGACGATCCATTGATGTTCAAAATGAGCTTATATTTGAAAATTCTTCCCGCATAGCTATTATTGACTCAACCACTTTTGGCATATTCTCCCCTATCATCTGTGCCATAAACTGCCAAAATTGAACATTTATATCCACGCCTGGCATAGGCGGGATAGCCTCATTTACTGTTGCCGGAGGCACCTTTCCACCATTGCCTTTGACAGTTTGCATGCTATCATTCTTCCTTTTGACATTAGTTCTACCGTGATTCTTCCACTTCTCAAATTCGTTTCCGCTAAGAAAGTCCTTATTAGAAACGGAAGGAAAAAGAGTGAAACAACAATAGTGGAACGAATATATCTATTTATATAGCAAATACGATTAAGTTATGTACTAGCGTATATCTTTTCCAAAGTGTTCATTTTCTATTGAGTTCTTAGCCATTTATAACTCTGTTTTACTTATGTGTCCCTTAACCTAAACTCTGATATCAATGACATCATTCATTTTGAAACTCAAAAATGGAACCCTAACGTGCTACAACTATCTTGGAATCATCTTTCAAAAAGATGCGATCAGTTATATTATACAGTCTTGAGTAAACATAGCAGCTAATTAATATTACATAACATCATCATCAAATCTTAACCGTTCCATAGTTATGCCCACACATGGGTCAAGAATATAATACAAACATAAATAATAGTGCTATGCCCAACATATGAAGATGCTGACATAAACGGCAAGTACAACGAAGTCAATACAATAGTTATAACACCCAAGTCTTCTGCTTCGGCTTCGACGTTCTTTATTCCTTTATCCTAAAAACAACCCGTCTAAACCCATAAACTCGACATATCCGAACGAGTACCTGTTAGTTTATGAGAAAAACAATAATAAAACACAGGTCAGACATAAAGTCTGGTATGAGCAATATATTACCTTAACATAAAATATAGTATGACCACACGTCAAGGCTCTATAATTTTTTTTGCTTTTGTGCGACATGCGCTGAAAATAACTACGAACACTATAAAACTTACATAATCAATACATAAATATGTAGTCAATTTATAACATTAAAGTTTTAAAGACGAAGGCGTACACAAAGCATTATGTGTTACCAAGATGTGGCGTAAGTCTCGAGTGGTTGATGTGTATACACACACATATCATAAAATCGAGCATAAAACATTGTTTTAAAAACCCGTCTCAAGGCAAGAGGAAAAAAATGCTTTGAAGCTTGCTTAAAAACCTTTTTACCTCTGAGCTTTACATCTCAACAGCTTGAGATGTGGAAAGCGTACAAAATATACTTGCACGTCTTAAGTTGTTGAGGCATATGCAGCAACAATAACAACAACAACTAAGCCATTATTCCCAAACAAGTTGGGGTCGGCTAGAGATGGAACCCAAAACTAAATGAAAAAATCAATTTAAAAGTTATAATAATAACAATAGCAATAACAATAATAAAATAAAGTCAAATAAGTAAATTAATAATAATAACTAAGTAAAGTAAAATAAAATAAAAATATATATGTATATATATAAGAGGAATGATAATAATAATACTAATAGCGATAATGATACTAATAGTAATATTAGTCAAAGACCAAACCTACGTCTTAGGCTCATGTTGAGGCATATGCCTCAAGATTTTTTTTACCTCTAATTATAAAAGCTTAATTATTAAACGACAAGCAAAAAATTAAGAAAATGAAAGTCGACGTTCTTTACTTTTCAATTTCAATATCAACATGAGTGAGTAAATCGTTTTTGAAACAACTATCGAAAGCTACGCGATAAATTTCTCAAACACCATTAAAAGAATTTTTTTGGATTTAGTTAACCTTCAAATAAATTTCGCGGATCGATTTAAATTATAGAAAGAAATAAAAAGAATAACTTACATGATTATCTACTACTTATGGTGGAGATCAATTTAACTAGAATCAACAAAGATCATTTTCAAATATCTAAAAAAATAATGAAGACAAATAGAGAAGGAAGAAAAAAATAAAATACATACCCGCCGTAGAGCTTATAATTGAATATGATTTCTTCAAACTTACCGATAAGGAGTGAATCGTGTATATATATTATTAAATGCTTAAATTTTGTTTTATATTTATAAGTTTATTTATTTAATACTTTTACGAAATGATAAGAAATGATTTGGAGTGAATTCTTTAAAGTTAAGTGTTCATATTATTATTTATTTGTAGTTTTACATGGTTAATTGTTAGCTTTCATTTATTAATAAAAAGTAATAATGATAAACAATATTAATTTGTGTCTCAACGTTTTGAGGCTTACGCCTTGCGTCATAAGCAAACGAATGCATCTTGCACTCTTTCATTTTTTAAACTTTTATATAAAATAATAAACGTCGAACATTTAAATAAGAAACTTTAGACATTCAAAGTGATTCAAACAAAGTAATATCAATTACATACAAAGTGTTTCATTAAAAAACATTTTAACTTATACATCATTTATTAGTAGTTTGGCATGTGCATACCTAAATATTGTTTGAAAAAAATGGTGAATCATTAAAGTTCGTATTTGTATGTTTCAAATTAATGAACATAATAAACCGGAAAAAAGTGAAAGCAATGATTTTTTTGTGGGGGTTAATTCAAAATTGTGACCTTTATATATATGTGTATATGTGTATATATATACATATGTATATGTTTATACATTAATTTTCAATTGAAAATAAATGTTAAGTTTTGTCAACATTGAAATAATAATGTTTTGTTAGGGCAATGGAGAATATTATCATTCAGCATGGAATCGATATCAATGCTTTGAGCTTAACTCGTAATCCATCAACTGCTGTTCCCCAAGTTGCTGGCAAAGAGGTACATAGTAATCAATTTGATGGGGGGCCAAGTGAGGTTCATAGAAATATGCCTACTAGTTCAATGCAGGCTACAAGTAGTCAAATGCATATTCCCAACCCTGGAGGTAGCAGTAAAACATCAAATCATGGCAGTCCAGTCTGCTCTCATGATAGGGAAGATAGTATCAAGTCAGACAACCAATTGAATATGAATGATAATAGTAGGAAGACCGCAAAAAGAAAAAGAGCCGATTCTAAAGGGACGGCCAGTGTTCAATCTCAGCAATCAGACGATCAGAGTACTGAAAGCAATACTAGAAGAGGGAAACGTATGTCATCGATGTCTGGTGGTGCACAATTATTTAGTTCAAAACAAGAGGTCAATCCAAATTTCCCTTCTGTAAATACAAACTCAAAGCTTCTAGAAGATGGTGAGGTATCTTCTGGGCACAGCATGTTTGGAGTACAAAATGAAAGACCCAACATTTCGAGTTCTGCAATTTGGAATCAGAATAAGTTTCCCATGCCTTTGGGAACTTCTCAAGGCATTATTGGTGGACCTGCATACCCTATGAACGATCCAAATGTTGTTGGAAGAGTTAATGTAGGCAGGCCTGCTTTGCTAAGTTCTGTGGAAAAGTTTGGATATTCTACACCAGCACAGCTTGCAATGTCATCTGGGTCCCAGATATTGGAGAAAGAAAAGGCCGTTTTTACCATTAGTAATGGCATGGAAGCACCAGCTCTTGCTTCTGGTGCATCTTCAGAGAATATAAGTTACAATATTACAAGAGATGGATCATCTCAATCTTTTGACAAAGGATTAGAAGTCCAGGTATTCCTTGTCCTAACTTGCATATCAAAGAAAATGACAGCTACCATTTTATTTCCTTTTAGTTTCTATACAACTAGTGTGTAACCCGTGTGTTGCACACGGTAATGTTAGTAAAAATGATATTTATATTTTAATTATTGTTAAAAGCAGAATTTTATTATGCAATACATTATCAATTTATTGAGGTAGATGAATTTCGAATTAAAATGACATACGACGCTCAGATGTAAGGTTGAAGGTACAATCTTTGCTAATTATATATCTATGTGAGAATTAATTTTCTAACTCAAATATGTATTATTATATATGAATATTTTTAATATATGAATGAAAAAAAAATACTTTACCACTTCTATTAATATGAATGTTGCATATATTTTAGAATGTTTTTTAGGATTTACAAATGAATTAATGAATATGCCATAATTGAATTTATTTAAATAATTTATAAAGAATTGAATGCAAAAAAGTAGGAGAAAATTGAGAATAGTTTTGTACGTAATTGTAGATGAGAGGAGCATCTTATGGCTAGCTTATCTACATGTGAATCATAATCCATTATTTGAGATTTTAATTATTAAACAATTTTAACTTTGCTATCAGCCATGGATTTCATTTTGTTGTAAGGGGGTCATGTTTACAATTTTGATAATTGCAAAATAATTGTTATGTAGCATTAGTTGAGTTATGAATTCGGTAAGGTTTAATATCAAGTTAAAGATAATTTTGTATAACCTAATTTTTACGGTGTAATAAGTGCGTTAACGTTACAATTTTTACAAATATAAATTTATCCTTTAAAGGTTGTCAACAACGAAATTTAGTTACGCAACATATGATAATTTTTAAAGATAAATGAATTATAAATAAATAAAATGTTATTATTTATGTATACATTTTATATTATGTGATTTATATGTCTTTATATTGAAAAAAAATTATATCATTTTTACTCATTATACGAGTATTGTATATATATTTAAATTGTTTTTTAGGATTTGTTAGATGAATTAATGAATATTAGTTAAGTGAATTTATTTAAATACCTTGGATTTAAGATTACAAAATTAGTTAAATATATGGACCTTTATATAAAATATTAGTAGAGAATTGAGAAGAGTTTGTTAGTAATTGTAGAAAATTTAAAATGTAGGTATTTGAAGTTAAAAATAGAAATTTTTAGTGCAATACATAACTACATTTAGACAAACGGATTATAAAATAACTTTATTATTATTTTTAATGTATATAATTTATGTTATAATTTATATGCTTTGTATCTAAATGAACAATTAATTTTATCAATTTGCTGATACGACTAAGGTATACACATTGAAATTGTCATCTTTTAGGATTATTTGATGGATTAAATATTCGCTGAGTTTATCAAACGTTCTAAATTTTGAATTATGTAGTTAATTTAAATTTATGGGCTTGAATGTAAAATATCGGAACAGAAGTGTGAAGAGATTTGTAATAATTGTAAATTTCGTTGAAAATTTGATTTTGAATGTAAAATAGTGCAAGAAATTTGGTAGAATAATTTTAAAATGATAAATTATAAAAATTTGAAAATAAAATATCTTGAGAGGATTAAGGAGAGTGGAGAAAACTCCTAGAATTAATAAGAGAGTTTGAAATTCTTCCGCTTTACTATTATTTAATAGATTATGATATTTTATATATACTCTTATAGGGAAGTATAATTCAAGAGGGCCAACAGTTGGGTACTGTACCAATGGAACCTTCTCGAGCCTCAACTTTTAGAGAAATTGGATCAAGCTTTGTTTCACATGCTTCTGCTTCTTCAGAAATGCCTTTCAAGGATCATCATCTGAAACAGCTTAGAGCTCAGTGTCTCGTGTTTCTAGCATTCAGGTACTCATGCTCAATTATTATCTTCTTTAGTTTTGAATTTATATTAAAAAAAATACATTTCCAATTATCTTTGCCATCCATGATAGGATTTTAGCATTAATATACTGATGTAGATCTTACTAAGTGTGCTTATGTTCATTCATGTTATTATAGCTAATGGGGTTAAGTCATTATAATGGAAAGTGTGCTTATGTTCATTCATGTGATTACATATTGTTTTGCACTCAAACTTATGAACATGATTTGAATTAACCTTTACTGCACTTTTCCACGTACAGAAACAATTTACCGCCGAGGAAATTGCATCTTGATATTGCTTTAGGAGACTACTGTCCTAAAGAGGGTAAGAATGTGTGTTATATTTGATTGTAAAAACATTTTTTGGCCTTTGGCAAACGTTTTCATATGTTTAAATATCAATTATGCAGGTGAAAGTGTGGATGGAATAAATAAAGAATTGAAAGATAACAGAGAAAATCCTGGTTCAAATCATGAGCATGCTGGTACTCTTAGAAGGGCAAATGAAATTGCTAGATTCCCCCCGGCTCCATCTACTGGAATTGTAATTGGTAAAACAGACCTAGAATCAATGAATGCTGAAAGTGCCATGGAAAGAAATGCAGAAGTTCCACAATTACATAAAACCAACACACAATATGCAACATCAACTATTAATCAGACAGCTGACTCAATTCCGCAAAGCACTCAAGGTGTCCAACTCACTCAAGGTTTGACTGCAAATCGGTCAAAGATTGAAAAAACATTTTCAACTGGAATCAGAGATGTACCCCCTAAAGAACCCCTCAGAGCATCTATGATTAAACAAGAATTGCCAAGTGTAAATACAAATGTTATTATGGCCCAGGATAGTAGCATCGCAATGAACGTTTCAAAGGATCTTAAATTGTTTGAACCAGTCCATCATTGTCCTAGTGATTTCTGTCCTCCCGGTAGTCAAAAATGTGATGCTCAGAGAAATTATATTTCAGATGGCATCAAAATTATGGCTAGTAATAATTCGTCGAGTCAGGAGAATATAGGTATAAATAAATCAACTACATATGAAGATGCTTACAATTTAGAATCAAGCAACATATATGCTTCTCCTCCGAAATATACAACTATAGAAAAATGGATCATAGACCATCAGAAAATGAAACTAGCCGAGGAACAAAAATGGACAACCAGACAAAGAAAAGCCGAAGAGAAAATAGCAACTTCTTTCAACAAGCTCAAGGTAAACTTGAAATAAGGGCCCATGGCACTAGTTATTCTGAAAAGCCTTGGTACTCATTCACATTATCTACCAATAATTTCACTTACACGTCTGAAAAAATAGCATTAATTAACATTTTCAGTTGCAAATTGTCTTGATTAGTTGATGTCCTTCATTGGGGATGTTCTGAATATGGTCAAAAATATGCATTAATTAACATAGACCACGTCTGAATATGGTCAAAAATCCAAAGGGGACAGAAATTAGAATACAGGTTACAACAAATGCGCATGTTCTGATAGGCCACATTCTTCAAATATCCTTCATTGGGATTTCTTGCACAGTATATTTTGAATAAACCTAAGTAGTTAATGTCGGTGTTGGTAAACTATTGGTCAAGAACCAGTATTAGATATTTTAGGATGATATCAAAGCAATATCAGTATGTTAGCAAGTTATAGAAGTGTGGTGGTAATAAGCTGTAAATATTTATGGTGGTAGGCGGGCTTAATAAATAGTCGGTCTTTGAAAGTGTCTTCAGAAATGTGCATCAAAAGTGTTTTTTGCCTTGATGCACCTAAATGGACATGCTTTATTACTACATTAATTTGTAATTTTATTTATTGTATATTTTTTCTTGATTCCTTCAAAGTAGAACGTATAAATTAAAATGAGTGTTGCCTAAGACACTTAATTGTTGAGGATTTTTATTTCATATTAGGCCTATTGTTTCTCAGAGCCAACTGATTATTTATTTATTTATGTAGGTTAGTGTGAATTCATCAGAAGACATTTCTGCTAAGACCAAAAGCGTTATTGAACTAAAAAAGCTTCAGCTCCTACGACTCCAGCGCAGCCTACGTAGGTGTGTACTCAATCTACAACTTACATCCCATTCTACTCGGTTTATGGCTTGAATACTCTTAATTGATACAAACTTTTATTCTTTCTCCAGTAATTTCCTTAATGATTTCTTCAAGCTAGTCACTCCTAACATGGAGCGTTTGAGATTAATTAAGAAGCATAGGCATGGTAGGAGAACAAAACAACTTGAAAAGGTGGAGCAAAAAATGAAAGAAGAAAGAGCAAAGCGTATTTGTGAGCGACAAAAAGAATTCTTTGGTGAATTTGATGTACATAGGTACCAAATTTAATTTTGTTATTTGCATATATATTGTATAAATTTTTTAAAGTCACTTCAAAACTTAGAAGTCAGAATTTGCCGGGAAATCGTTTTTTCCTCTTAGATAAATTTGTTGTTTTAGAAGTCTAGAAAAATGTTTGAGGGAAAACAATGAAACAAAGAGACTAAGATGTTTATTACATTCCAGATTTTAGAACTTCTTGTACTATGCAAATGCTAACAAAATGTAGTGGGGAATTAAAAATTTATTGAATTTGTTTTAATTAAAGTTTGGACAAATTTTAGTTTCAGGCCTAGCAAAAAAAAAAAAAACTTATTCCAAGATTAAGCCTCTGTGAAAACTTATTATAAACATAGATCTTTTTTTCATTATACCAGCATTTTATACTTTTGCACTTTGAAAATGTGCAAACATAAAGTTTTTTATTTATTTAAAATATGCTTGCGCACTTTGAAAATGTGCAAATAAAAATTTGTATTTGTGCTTGCACACTTTGAAAGTGAGCAAGCACAAAACCTGGCGTGGTAAAAACCAGATCTGTTTTTATAGTAAGTTCTAAAGGAGACCTAAAGTTGAATCAAGTTTTTTTTATTGGGTCCAATTTTAAAATTTGTCCTTAAAAGTTTGCATACACTAAAAAAAACTTAACTTTTGTCACTATTGAAAACCTCAAATATTTATGCATTTTCTTAATGCACTCTTTGTTTTCCTTTCATTCTTGTCGCATCCAAAGTCTAAATAAAATCAGTAAAATTAAAATATAACATAAAATACAGAATAAACTTTGCCAATGTTAATCCTAATATGGATATTGACTTTTTTCGCCATGAGAAGGAAACAGAATTGTGATCGTTTGGCTTCAACTCAAGATTCAAACAAACCATTCAAACATTGTTTGATGATTTTTTCTAAAACTGAAGATGTTCTCTCTTCTTTTTTGGGTGGGGTGGGGGGCTATGTGTTCAGACTTTGCTAATGCGTCGTTTAACCGTTTAGTGTATTTGGACTGTTACGTCTTTTCAATTTACTGCTATTAAATATTAGACCCGCTTAAAGCTCTGCTATTTTTCGCTACGCGCGCTAATTCAGGAGTTTTTAGCATCTGCTTTAGCAACATTGATATAAAAATGTTAATTTGATCCGTTCTCTTATAATCCAAATCAACAATTTTAAGATATAGCTCTCACTTCAAGTCCTAAGCGCTCAACATAAATTGAACTCTATTCACAAAATCCGAACTGCATTGATCATGATATTCTTCGGTTTTGTTATATATGAGCGAACAATGTTTTTTTTAATACACAAATGATGTTTGAATAAGAATAAATCAAATTCTGAGATTTGATTTTATTTACAATAAAGATTTTTACATCTCTACTATTCCGATATAACCTCATTTTATCTCCGCTATAGTTTTTTGCATCTCCACCACTATAAAACCGCTAAGTGCTTCAATTGCACAGGTTTTGAGGGGGATGTCGGTGGGGTATAGGCAATATATAATTTGTGGCTAAAAGCTACTGTTATGCACTCCTCCTTCTTAGCCTTCAATCTTGTAGACATTGTTTTATGAAGAATGAGGAAGAACGGGCAAGGAAGTCGCAGCAATAAGTAACAAACCGGGTGAGAAGAGGAAATTGGGGTAATGAGGGAATTCTAGAAGCGAGAGAAGGGTTTAGGGCAAGTTTACTCGAGAATGGAATATGTTAAAGCTTCAGAACAATGCAGAATACCAAGAAGAGAGGACTAGGAGACATGCACATAAAATACATAAAATTTTGGGAAAATGGAATATAAATTTCTATTAATTCACAAATATTGTGATTTACATAGCCGTTCTCCTACTGTTTATAGATAACATAGGCTATCAATAATATTCAGATCGTTTGTTAAATTGATTAGAAAAGCCCAATGAATTCAGCCCCTTTAATTCTAAAATGGTCATGTGCACACTGTGCATGTGCCCATCCATTCTAGCCCATTATGGAAGCAATTGCCTATGCAGACCTTTTATCCTCGTCTACTTCATGTTCATGCCTTTGGTTGGAAGGCTTGGCCATTGGTGTGTCGTGAGTGGTGATGTTTTGGTGTGGAACAGTTGGTGCAATTGAGTTTGATGAAATGCTGCTGAGATTCTCACCGGTGTTCAATGAAATTTTGTTGATGCTAACATTCCCTTCCACTCCAAAACCTCTTAACCAGCTCCCAGTAGTCTTCCCATGTAGATTCTTCAAGATACCTTTGCGTCCATTTGATTAAAACGTGGGTGCCTACCATGTTGTTCCCTGGTACCATTCTTTGGTTCATCTATGATCTCTTCAATAAATGATGAAACTTCTTGTGGTATAATCATAGTAGATCCAGCTCTTCTTCTTTAATTGTGAGATATGAAAAAATTGGGTGAATTCTTGCATGCTAGGCAATTCCAATTTATAGGAAATTTCTCCAATTTTCCCTATAACTTTATTATAGGGTCCATAGAATTTAGAAGAGAGTTTAGTTGTTTTGGCATTTCTAGCTGTATTCCAGTTTGAGATACCCCCATCATTTAGTTCAAATTGTCTTTATGTTTTCCTTCCATCTGCAAATTTCTTCATTCTTTGCTGAGTTGATTGACCGCTATCTCTTAATAACTGAAGCACAATGTCTCTAGAGTATAATTCATCTTCTACTTGTGGCACTTTAGCTGTGTGAGGAAAATATGAAGCTAAGGTTGGAGGACACATCAGTGGATGAAGTGGTGTGAGTTGCATTTTTCTAGTTGGTATTGTACCAATATTCACTACTGTTAACCATGTATTCTATTCTTGTTGTTTGTGGCATACAAAGCATCGAAGATAACACTCCGAAATCTGGTTAACAACCTCGGTTTATCCATGTGAGTATTTTGTAAGAGTGTCAATTACGACAGATATCACAATATATTTGTTACTCTTTGGCAAGTTTGTGATAAAATTCGTTGATATATCTGCCATATTTTTTCGGGTATTGGAAAAGGTTGAAGAAGTCCATGGATCAAAATATTTTCATTTTTATTTCTTCGGCATGTGTTTCATTCTTTGATATATTTCTCAATATTTGCCTTAAACCGATTCAAAAAAAATAAAAATTGTGCTTATCCTCTTCTTTGTTCCTTTGACTCCAACATGGCCTCCTAATGGGATTGAATTGTATTCATATAGTAAGATTTTGATGATCTATTTGTGTTGTGAGTCTACCAGTATCTTGCCTTTATAGAAGAAAATTCCATCCACTATTTATACTTGTGAGTGTTTAATTTCCTTCAGCTAATTTGTTTCTAAGTTCTCTGAAGTAGTCAGATTGGTTCACATTTTCCTTGAGACCTTACGTCCCCGTACTTTCCAGTATTGAGATAGCTTGACATTTTAGCATATCAATTAGGGGTTCTTGTTGCTCATATTTTCTGGTAAGGTAGTCGGCCATTGTATTTTCTTTGCTTGATCTCTATTCTACCTTATAATCAAAGCCATGAAGTTTTACTAACTATTTTCCTTGAATTCCTGCATTTAATTTTTGGGATAACTAATGCTTTAAATTGTATTTTCTTAATGTTGATTTTCCTGCCTATGAGGTATTGTGACAATTTCCTTGTTGTCAAAATTAAAGCTAGTAGCTCCTTGTCATAAGTAGATAACAATAAATTCCTACAACGAATGCTATGAGTCTTTATTCTTGAGTTAATGAATCACATTCAATTATGAAGTCCTTATTGAAATCTGCCATACTGAGAACTGGGGGTTAATGAGGCAGTACTTGAGCTTCTCAAATGCATCAGTAGATTGTTTGGTCCAATTAAAGGAATTCTTCTTATATAGTTTTGTTAGAGGCTTTGCGATTAGTCCATGATTTCTAATGAATTTCCTACAGTATCCAACGAGCCCTAGAAATCTTCTCCATGCTTTAATTGTCTTTGGTATACCATTCTTTTATTGCTTTAATTTTCTCTAGATCAATAGCTATGCCTTCATGTGAAATAATATGCCCTAAATAGGCTGCTTTAAACTCAAGAAAGGTGCATTTGGAAAGCTTGATGACCAATTTGTTTTTTCCAATACATGCAAAACAAATTTAAGGTGTGCTATGTGCTCAGACCAAGTTTGGCTACATATTAGAATGCCATCAAAACATACTAGCACAAATTTCCTTAAAAATTGTGTTCATAAAGGCTTAAAAGGTGGATGGTGCATGACAGATCAAAAGGCATAACTAGAAATTCATAGTGTTCCTCCTGTGTTTTAAAAACAGTTTTGTGGATATCATCATTGTGGATTCTAATTTGATGATATCCAGATTTTAAATCTAGTTTTGAAAAAAATACATGACATATATAGTTCAACAAGCAAGTCATGTATTAAAGGAATAGGGAATGTATCTTTTACGGTTTGGTTATTAAGTTGCTCGTAATCAATGCATAACCTCCATGTTCCATCTTTCTGACCATGACCACATGGAAAGAATATGCACTGGTGCTTGGTTGAACTATTTCAGAATTTAGCATGTCTTTAATAAACTTTTCTAACTCATTCTTAATATGATATGAGTGTCTATAGGGTCTTAGAGAAACTGGTTTAGAGCCAGGGACACTGAGTATATTATGATCACGACTTCTTTGTGGAAGAAGAGTGTTGACAGTGGGAATTTGTTGTTGCACTTGTTGAATTTCTAGAGGTAGGTTAGGCTTGTTGGGAGATGATCCCAATCAGAAGTGATAATTGACCTTTAGTGCTTTCATTGGCAATATTCTTTTTATTGACCAATTTATTAGCATCCTTCACTCCTTGCCATGTGCAAGACTGGTCCTTGCATTGGAATTTTATTTGAAGTTTTTGCAAAGCTGAGTTTCACTTCTCCAATTCCTTCATTCACTGTGCTCCTAATACTACTTGACATCCTTCCAGAGGAATTAACAAGTCTATAGGCATTTCACAACCCTGACACTTGTAGTTGACCCCCTTACAAACCCTATTGCCTTGTATTCTTTCTCCGTTAGCTACTTGCACCTCATATGCTGTTGACTCTTGTATTGGTAACCCCAAATATTTTGTTGCTATTCCATAGTTGATGAAACCGCGTGTAGAGCCTGAGTCAATAAGAAGACTAATATGTTTACCATTGATATATCCTTGAACCCTAATAGTGTTTAACGTTGGTATACTACATAGTGCCTTAAGAGTGATGGCATATACATTTTCTGAGTTATTTGTTTCTGGTGGAGGGGATTCTGAGTGTTCTTGATCATCTTGTTGCTCAAGTTCTTCCGTTTCTTCCAATGACATGAACTCTTCCATGATATATACTTGTTCTTGCATGTATGCCCTACATGCCATTTTCCATTGCAACCAAAACACAAGTTCTCTCTTCTGTCTAGAATTTCTTCAGGGGTTAAGCCCTAGCTTCTTGCATGCAAGTCTACTGTGGGTTTACTAGAATTTAGAGGTCTACTGGAATTGCCTTTGGGTTGAGTTGATGAGGTGTTGGAGGATGTGGTGCTCATTTCACTCTTTTTTTTGCTCAACCACTTGCATTGAAACACCTTTACTAGATTAACATCCTCTCTAAAATCTATGGGATTAAGAGCAATGGCATCAAATCTGATTTCTTCTTTAAGGCCATCAATGAACTTCTCTAGTAGGAACTGATTAAGCAGTGAGTCACATAACCCTTGCAACTGTCCAGACTTGTTCAAGTAAGCAAGCATTGTAGACTGTTGTTTCAAGTTTGAGATAACACCATAGGGCCTTTGAAATTCTACTAGAGCAAGCCTTACTTGAATTTCCTCCTTAAAAATGGTCCAATGTTCATGATTTCTAACTGTTTTGGTGAGCCATTGGTACCATTGATGTGCTTCTTGCCTCAGGTGGAATGACCATGTAGGCATCCATTCATTTTCTAGGGTGTTGTGATACTTGAACAATTGCTCTACCTAATTTATCCATTCCATCACTCTATTATCCCTAGTACAAACTGAAAATTCTAATTTAATCACTGTATATTGCAATAGTCTGGGTGTAGGTAGAAGCCTAGATTAATTTCTGGTTGTATCAACAGGCGAGGAAGAGTTGTTTCTGGCTGATGATGAGTGGTGACGGCCATGCCTGATGATTCTTGATGAGTTCTTGAGTTAATTCTTTGAGGTGGAGGAACATATGGAATAGGCCTAATGTTCTTGAATTCTTTCAGTTCTTTGGCCACTGAATTAAGAACTTCTGACATGCTATCCATCTTTATTAAATCTTGCAAATTCTGGGTGTTTACAATTCTTGATTTGATTCTTGCAATTCCCTGATAGCCACAGCAGTTTCCAGATTAATTTGCACCTGTCTTGAGCAGGGCCGGCCCGATGAGTTGGGTTGCTCGAGACGAATACAACATTTGTTGCCTTTTATACAAAATAAACTAAACAAGACTAATATTATAATACATATAATTTTAGTTCACATAAAAACACAAAATATTTCTAACGTACATTGATACATTATACAAAAGTTTTAACATGCTATGATAATAAACCATCATCTACATCAAGCATTCTAGTATGATACATCAAACTATTTCAACGAAAACAACTTCTTGCATTTCTTGAAGCGAACTCTTCAATTATATCGTCATATTTTAGCATATTCAAATATTCATTTTCAATTGAGATCATTGCTAACCCACTTAATCTTTCTTGTAACATGGTGCTTCGAAGATAAGTTTTAATTAACTTCAATTTAGAAAAGCTTCTTTCCGCCGAAGCAACCGTGACGGGAATAGTCAATAAAATCCGATATGCAACCCACACGTTTAGAAATCCACTCACATCCCGATAAGATCTTAAAAAATCAAGAATACTAACTGATTTTGTCACTTCCAATGGTAATATCCTCTTCAATTGTTTAAGCTCAAGAAATAATCCATTTCCACAAATATCACTCTCTTGGTTGTGTTCCAAAAATATTTCAAGTTTCAAGCATTGCTTTTTTAATTGTTTATCATCAAAAATCTTAAATTTTGCATTTAATAAAAATCCAAAAATCTCTTCATAAAGCTTAAATTGTTCAAATCGATCGGTAAGTGAGGTTAGAGCTTGATCTATTATGTGGAGAAAGTAAGTGACTCTAAATTTATCTTCCAAAGATTGACTTTCAACAATATCAACTTCTTTATCCTCGTCAAATTGCTTCTTTCTACGAACAACTCTTTTTTTCGGAAATTTTGATTCAATGCCAACTTCTTCCGCAAGTTCTTTAGCTTCATTCATCATTTCATCATATCCAACTTCTCTAAAATTCTTAAAAAATGCAATAAGTCCACTTACATTATTAATTGCATTCTCGATATCCATTTCCTCCGCTTGAAGTATTTTGCTAACCCGATTAGTATTGTCTAATATAGTATACCAAATACATAAACTAATCAAGAATTCAAAATCCTCTAAAGCATTTTGACATAAAGCTTTAGCTTCCACCCTCGCAATATCATCATTGGAATTATTAGCAATATCTATCAAAGCATCTCTTAACTCCGATGGTTGAGTTCTTATCGCTTTAACACTTTCAATATGACTTTCCCAACGAGTTGCGAACAATGCCTTAGGAGTCAATCCCTTTACATATTTTCTAAGTATTTCCCATCGATGTGTTGACCCGGAAAATAAAGTATAATTTTTTTGCACATAAGCAAAAAAATTTCTAGCTTTAACACATGATTTGGCCATATCACATAAAGCAAGATTCAAGCTATGACATCCACATGAGATATAAAATGCTCTAGGATTTATGTCAAGAAGCCTTTTTTGTACACCTTGATGTTTACCTATATAAATATTAAGTTACCATTCATAAATATGTTGAAATAATAAATGATCATTTATAGTTATTTATCTATTTCGAAAAAGAACATATCTTTCATATTTGATCCATTATCATAACTTTGTCCTCTTACATCATCAATATTTAGTCTAAGTTCGATTAGAATATCTTCAAGCTTTTCGAAAATGCCAAGTCCTTATGTGTCATCAACCTCAATGAATCCAAGAAAGAACTCCTCCACCTTAACGTTACTTGCATGTTCAACATCTACACATCTTATAACAATTGACATTTGTTCTTTATGGCTTAAATTCGGCATACAATCAAGAATGACCGAAAAGAATTTTGCTTTTGATATTTTCATAAGCAATATTTCTTTAATCTTTTTGGCCAATAGAAGTATTAGTTCATTTTGTATTTTATGGCTAAGATAATGATTGTTCATTTCATTATTTACCACGCGTCTAAGGTGATCCTCCATAATTGGATCAAATTCGGCAACAAATTCTATGAGTTGGCAAAAAAGACCATTGTTCCTCTCATAGATTTTTTTCATTAGATCCACGAAATGGTAAATTATTTCGGGAGAGAGTTTTCACAACACCAATAATGCGAACTAATACTTTTTTCCATCGTTCTCTCTCTTGGTCGATTAGAGACTTCATTTTTTTGTCAATTGTTTCTTTTAGTTGAAGGCATCTATACAAATCTACCCATTTGATAAGACTTGCGGTATGTTCCGAATTACATTCATACTCTCGAAGTTTTGTTGTAATATTATGCCAATCATTAAATCCTTCTTCTCCTAATTTGAATGATTTTTGTGGATTGTTGAATAACTTGCAACAAAAACAAAAAACTTTATTCACCTCATTTGAGTAGACAAGCCATTTCCGTTCATGCTCCTCTCCACGTGGATAATAACCAATATAATGTTTAAAAGAAAAACGTCTTCCATCACTTTCATGTTTAGGAAACTTATCATTCTCTTTTAAAATTTTAATAGGCCCTTTTCGAACTAACATCACTCTTTTACTATCCGTAGTTTTTCCCCATAATCCCGGATCATAGTTGACATCGATATCTTTCTCAAGGACAAGCTCAATAGCATCATGAGCAACAACTTCATCAATATTATTAACTCCTTCATTGTCGTTGCTTTCTTCACTACTACTTTCATTAATAACGTCTTCATTTTTTTCACTTATCAATGCTTCATAAGTCTCAACATTCTCATTGATGGCATGATCTTCGTCACCAATTTGTACCACCATACATGAAGTTGAAGGTTGAGATTTTTGAATTTTTGCTTTATATAAGTTGGAAATTGAGCCAACAAGTGATTTTGTGAGTTCATCTCTTTTTTGCTTAACTTTCCTATTGTAAGCTCCGGAATTTTGTTTTCGAAACCGAATCCGATTTTTGTCGTCTTCATTTTTCGTCATATTTCCTACACTTTAAAAAATAATATACATAATACAATGACTTTTGAAGTGAAACAAAACAATCAATTCACATTCACTTTACAAATATACTTGTATACATTAATGTTTCAATAATTCGACTGTTTTTGAGAAAATCGACTATAATAATAACTAATTATGTTACTTCATATGTCTCTATTGAATTCATATAAAATTAGGAATCATGACACCATGATGTTACATCACTATATATTATTTGGCAGATTTATAGAACATATACCAAATAAAGTCACCAGAAAGATATAAATATGGTCAATAATATCAGATGGAAAGGTAAAAGCACTCAGATATGAAAGCTGTTAACCAGTACTTGCAAAGAAGATTAACTGATGACTAACCTTTGAAATATAAAAAGGCACATGCAATAAAAAACCGAAGTAACAAGAGATGATTATTAGTATTACTAACAATAAAATAACAATATTGGAAAAAAAAATTAGGTGAACAAAACAAAAACACATCTGTGAAAAATTAGATGAAGAAAAAACACAACATCAGTCAGAGAAACATCTTTCAACATTAAAGATACAAAAATTTAAAGCTTCATAGAAAGTAAACCGTGCAGCCTTTATGTAAAAAGAAGTTATCATTGTATACTGGCGTAAATATACAAACTTGTCTTCTTCAAAACAGAATTTCTTTTAAAAGAGGATTCAAATGGTTGGTCTTGCAAATCATATCAACATTACGATCTGTAAATTCCTTTTCCTACATGTCAATAAAACAAAATGGGCTGAAATATCAATCGAGATCCTAACTCCTATTAATGAATATTATCAATCAACTTTTATTTGCAAGTATATAATTTCACTTTTATAATTTCTTAACTAATACTCAATAACTTCTAAACTAATACTCAATAACAAATATTATCAATCATATGGATATAAAACTATCAAATCAGCAAATTGCAAATTTGCTGAACTATCAAATCTAGGGTTTCAGGTTAAAGAGACAAGTTTATAAATTGCAATACTATCAGTCTATCAAATCAGCAAATTGGGGATTTTGAATTAGAAACTAAAATTATATAAAACTAAAGGAGAAACTTGAAAATTATATACATATATTACCTGAGGCTGAGGATGAGAGAATTTTGCAGCTCTCCAGAGAGGAAGACACAGATCGGCAGATGGATGATGGAGCGTCTAGGGTTTCAAGCTTTCCAGCATCCCGCGCGCGAGAGCAGGAAGAAAAAGAACGCGTTTTTTTTCCTGTGAGAAATTGGAATTTTGCTGCCCTTGTTGGGGGGGTTGCCCAATCCTTTGCCTGATGGGCCTTGACTAATGGCTGGGCCTGGTCTTGAGTATTCTGATTCCTTTTCAGGGGATGCATTGTCAGTGTTGGTGATCTCTTCATCATCAGAGTATTCTTGATGCAGTTGAGGATTGTTTGGCTCTGACACCAATGTGTGTTATGCACCTTTTGCTTCGACTTGTAGACATTGTTTTATGAAGAATGAGGAAGAACAAGCGAGGAACTTGCAGGAATAGGGAACATACTGGGTGAGAAGAGGAAACTGGCGGTAATGAGGGAATTCTTGAAGTAAGAGAAGGGTTTAGGGAAATTTACTCGCGAACGGAATAAGTTAGAGCTTCAGAACAATGCAGAATACCATGAAGGAGGATGGGGAGGATACATGCACAGAAAATACAGCAGATTTTGGAAAGAGAATATAAATTTTTATTAATTCAAAAACATGATGATTTACGTCGCTGTTTCTCTTACTATTATAGATAACATAGGCTGCTTATACATAAATAATATTTAGAAATCATTTGCTATATTGATCAGAAAAGCCCAATGAATTCAGCCTCTTTAATTCTAGAATGGTCATGTGCACACTGTGCACCTGTGCACGTGCACATACATTCTAGCCCATTCTGGAAACATCCACCTATGCAGACCTTCTTCTCTCATCTTCTACTTCATGTTCATGCCTTTGGTTGGAGGACTTGGCCATTGGTGTGCCGTGGATGGTGATGTGTCTAGAACCGTTGATGAAATTGAGTTGTTTGATGAAATGCTGATGAAAATTTGTTGATGCAAACAGCCATCAATAAAAAACTACACCAAACTACATTATGGTCTTTATCTGAAATCAGTAATTGCTACTTTTACCCTTGGTCAATAGTGCCATTATCTATGTTGATAGTGTCAACGGTAACAATACCTGAAGAATGCTAGCATAATTTATCTGTAACGATATTATATTTAACTTTAGTACAAAACCTCAAACACAATTCATAACATTAAGAGGGATGGAGGAAGGGAGGGACTTTTCTAAATAGTCACGTTTCCCTTTTTCCTCTCTGTATTCTGCTGTGTTTTCCCACTCTGCGCTTCTAGGTTTTTTCACATAAAACTTATACACAAATGTGCCCCTGGACAGTTCTTCATTTTTTAAGTAACCACATTATCTCTATAAATGTACTTGGGTGTTATATTATTGCTCTTATCCTTGAAGTCATCTATTTCCTTTTCTGTAAATCAGTATCAGTTTCGACTCAAGATTGATTTATGAAAACAATGATTATAGTAAATGTAAAAATTTGCAACACCTGGCATAAAATGGAGAGTGGTGATTACATAGTGAACGTGCAATAGTTATAATGAGCCAAATTTTCATCTGTGTGATGTCTACCACTATCAAATTTTTGAATGAAAAATGGATTGGTTATAGTTAGTGTTCGGAGTGTAATTTAAGATATATTTATATTTCAAACATTGCCTAATGATCGACCTTCTTGTAATCTGGTTCTTATGCATCAATATTATGCATATTATTCAGGGAGAAACTTGAAGATTGTTTCAAACAAAGGAGAGAACGGTGGAAGGGCTTCAATAGGTTTGTTAAAGAATTTCATAAAAAGAAAGAAAAGGTGCATCGTGAAAAGGTAGATAAGATTCAACGTGAGAAGATTAATTTATTAAAAGCCAATGATGTGGAAGGATATCTTAGAATGGTTCAGGTGCCAAACAAGTTCTATTTTCTCTTAGCTGTTAGCTTCTGCTTCTTGTGTTGCCCTATTGATTGTTGATCATTGCAAACTTCCAGGATGCAAAATCAGACCGCGTTAGACAACTTCTCAAAGAGACCGAAAAGTATCTACAGAAGCTGGGTTCTAAGCTACAAGATGCTAAGAACATGTCAAGGTGTATTGAAACTGGAATAGATGAAAATCGTGCTGTTAATTATGCTGCGAGTAATGAGTATGCTGATGAGAATGAAGATGAAAATGACCAAGCTGAGGTAGTATAATGGTTTTGAGATTTATTTTGATTCTTCTGACCATCTTACCAAGACTTTGTCTTTTGTAGCACTATCTGGAAAGCAATGAAAAGTACTACATGATGGCACATAGGTAAACTAGTTGCTTTCTTTAGTGGGATTATGAATTCTTGTATATAAACTAAAATTTATAATACAGTATCTTGGTTATACAGTGTGAAAGAAAGTATTAGCGAACAACCATCTCTTCTGGAGGGTGGAAAATTAAGAGAGTGAGCTTATTACAATAATATTCATTTGACTCCTTAATTTGTTTTCTCTCTCTTATATAACGGTGAATATTCAAGCTTTGCTACGCTGTTACAGGTACCAAATGAACGGTTTGCGTTGGTTAGTTTCATTATATAATAACCATTTAAATGGCATCCTTGCTGATGAAATGGGTCTTGGAAAAACTGTTCAAGTATGTTTCTTGTTAAGACGACATCTTCTTTGTCATCATACTTGTAACTGATATTTTCTACCACTTTTTTAGGTTATTTCCTTAATTTGTTACCTAATGGAGGCTAAGAATGATAGGGGTCCTTTCCTAGTAGTAGTTCCATCTTCTGTCCTTCCTGGTTGGTTATCTGAACTTGCATTCTGGGCACCAAACATCAATAAAATTGCATATGCAGGACCACCGGAGGAGAGGCGCAAGCTATTCAAGTAAGAGTTGCACAACTTTTTCTCTTTTTTGTTTTATCATTTTCTCTTGTCGATATCTGACTTTTTTTTCCCTCCTTTGCAGGGAAAGAATTGTTCCGCAGAAATTCAATGTTCTTTTGACTACTTACGAGTACTTAATGAATAAACATGATAGACCAAAGCTAAGCAAAATCAATTGGCATTACATAATAATAGATGAAGGGCATCGAATAAAGAATGCTTCTTGTAAACTCAATGCAGATTTGAAGCATTATCGTAGCTCCCATAGATTGCTTTTGACAGGAACGCCTCTGCAGGTTGCTTTATTCCTTCACAAGAAGTTTGTATTTCGTGCGTCATGTGTGCTAATAATTGGAAATGGTCAACTACTTGCAACATTTCTAGATTGCTAGCTGAATAAAATTTCAAAGATTTATGTTCATGAGAGAACTAGATTTTGCAAATTACTAAAATCTATCTTTATTTTCAGATAATACTCAATGATACCATGTATTTATTTGACTAAATGGCTAATTCTATTCAAAACCCAGTATTTGCTTTTTCCACTGCACTTAAAAATTTTGATTATGGCAAACATACCCTCTTCTTTATAACATTAAATTTATTACATTAACTGGACTTTTTAAAATCCTTAGCGGTCAAGTTCTTAATTTTTTTTCAAGTTGTGTAGTCTAATCATCAAAATTTAAAAAATATTGAATTTGGAAAAGAATCATAAAATTTGTATAAGTTTTGTAATGATTTTCTAATTTTTATTTTATTTTATTTATACGTATTCTACAAAATTCAGCTAATCAACTAGATCGCTACAAAAGTATATAGGATCTAAAAAAATCGTAAAGGTTTTGAATTTAGAAAATGAGTTTATTCTTAGATAATATTTTTTGTCTAAAAAATGAGGAAGGATGAACTTATAAAAGAATCGGGTGTGAAAAGCAGACAGTGTAATTTTGAAATTTTTGAAAAACTCGGGATGGGAAAAAAATATATTGGATGGTTAATTCAGTTTTCATAAAAAAATCATGCCAAGTTGAGTGCTTTGTTTCTCTTCAACATTTTTCATACATATTAATTGAATCAGCAGGAGGTGGAGCCTTGGCGCAATGATTAGGCTGCGTACATTATCGACCTCCCCAAAGCCCGCTATCGTGCGAGAGCCTTGTGCACTGGGTTCCACCTATTAATTGAATTAGCATGAGCGTGTAACTTTGTATTTCTATAGATTGTTTAATTGAGCATTTCTTCAATATTAATATATCCAATCTGTATTAAATTCTTTTCTAAATTGTACACATCATCAATTACATAAATTTCCAATATCAAGGGTATGTGGGTAGTTTGTTGTATGTGCACACAAAGGTACCTATGTACTGCGCTTCTCAAAGTTTTTTGTTCTAACCAAAATTCAAATTAGCATATGTACATGTTGCAGTTGTAGTCATGCTGCATTATTTGTATGTGTACATGTTGTAGTTGTCTTCCTAGTCTTATTTTGACTGATAATATATACATGTATTTTTGTCTAGAACAACCTTGAAGAATTATGGGCGCTTCTTAATTTCTTATTACCCAGCATTTTCAATTCATCAGAGGATTTCTCTCAGTGGTTTAATAAACCTTTTGAAAGCAATGTAGACAATTCACAAGATGAGGTAAGCGTATTTCATTTTTGCTAAGATAAGACTAGCCAAAATTGATGTGATGAGCTACTGGCATCAATTCCTAAAAAGTTTTCAACGCGTTTGTTGTCTGTTGATAGGCTCTATTGTCAGAAGAGGAGAATCTGTTGATCATAAATCGCCTTCATCAAGTTCTTAGACCATTTGTGCTGCGAAGATTGAAGCACAAGGTTATTAATTTTAATATCAACACCTTTTCGTATTCTCTACCATAATTTGAACTATATTGGCAATAATTTGCTGCATTTATTGCCTCCATTTTTCTTCTTTTTGATCATTTTATTTCTATACATTGAATCATCAACATTCTTTTTAGTAAGTGCAAAATTGAGATTGATAACTACATTTTAATCGTGAATGATTGTATGAAGGTTGTATTGATATACATGTTTCCTTTTTTTAAGTTTTGAACACTGTTGACTCTTTTTAAAGCAACTTAACTAGTCTTTTATAGTATACAGCTTTAGATGCCATTCGTAGCCATTAAAATTTCCACTAGTACCAACTAACAATGATTTAAATAGTTCAGTTGGGGTAGTGAAATTGAATCAGTAAAATGGTGTGCTTAAATTTCTAATGCTCTTTGGTTTTGTTTATGCTATATGTATCACAAGTTCACAACTAAAAGGCTGACCAATGGTACCTTGAGTTACTCATTAACCAGTAAATTTTAATTAATGGCATAATTTATTTATTAGAATGAACAGTTGCACTAAAACATGGAATTGTCACATAGGTTGAAAATGAATTACCCGAGAAAATTGAAAGGCTTGTGAGATGTGAGGCTTCAGCATACCAAAAACTTCTGATGAAGAGAGTAGAAGAAAATCTTGGTTCAGTGGGAAGTACAAAGGTATCCTGTATATTTAATTTTCTTGATGTTACCGAAGTTTTCATGTATTAATACATACTTATTTCTTATAAATCAGGGTCGGAGTGTACACAACACTGTGATGGAGCTACGTAATATATGCAATCATCCATACCTCAGCCAGCTTCATGCTGAAGAGGTAAATTTTGCAATTATTGGGCAAGTTTATACGCAATATTAAGTATTTTATCTAGTTCATTAGTAGATGTATTCTTTTTTCTTCAGGTTGATGGTATGCTACCTACACACTATTTGCCTCCAATAGTGAGACTCTGCGGAAAGCTAGAGATGCTTGACCGCATATTGCCAAAGCTTAAGGCAGCAGATCACCGGGTATGTGATTTTCCAGATTTAAAGGGATTATTTAGTGATTGATTGATTGATTAAAATTGTGAATCAGCAAACAACAAAGTGAAGGCAGCGAACCATTGCGTATTACTTTATCACTTGATGTTTCAAATCAAAAGGATTTTTTTGTTTTTTGTTTTGTTTTGTTTTTTGGGTTTTTTGTTTGTTTTTGTTTATGTAGCACTGTGGTTGATAGCTGTGCATGTTGCCTCATTTGGATTCTAATTATGCGCCTTGGCATGAAGAAGTTGGTCTTTAAAAAGAGCAGCACACAAGCTTTTATGATTTAGAAACATGATTTTTGTGAGGAACAGAGTTCCTGATGCATTTGTGATCACTTCTGTTTAGACAATATTAATCGTTGTTCGGGAACAGTTCTATTGCTCATATCACCTTTTGTATCAAAAGAGTCATCTCACTTGTTTCTCCTTATATTTACATTTTTTGCTAGTTCTATCACATATTACCTTGTCACTTATTGCTTCAAATCAAAAAGATATATTTTGTTAATGTAGAACAGTGGCTTCTGTTCTTTGATCATGGCAGTCTTGTTGCCTTATCTGAAATTGTATTATGCATTATGTTTCTTGGTATGAAGAGGGATGATTTCAAAAAAGAGCAGTACACAAGCTTTTTTGATTTAGAAACATGACTTTTGTGAGGAAGACAATTTCCCGATATACAGTTCTTTTGCTCATGTCACCATAGTATCAAAAGAATCATCTCACTTGTTTCTCCTTTTATTTACATTTTCTACTTAAGTGCTATATCCTTTGGAAACCAAAGCCTTACAGAAGCCAATGTTTCTCTCCTTTTATACTTAATACTCGGGAACTTGGTGAACATACGATTTAAGTATTCTGATAAACATTAATTATCCCATTTATCAAATTTCATAAGAATATTAGTAAATATAATTATATAATTAATATTTTTATATATTTATAATTTTTTATAAAATAGTAATATTTTTTGGAAATATTAATGGTTTAAAATTTCATAGCAGTATTGAATATTATTTTCAATATGGATGCATATGTTCACCTTTCCTTTTAAATTTTAAGGTCGCATTTCCATTTTTACATTTCCGTATTCCCACTCCAGGCTTCTAAAGCTATTCCAGTTCCTTTATAAACAAAACCTTAGTTTCTCTGCTAAAAACCAGTGCTTGGTACTTTTTTTTTAAAACTCCACCCCCGAGGGAAGAGCTCCCGCCTAGAGAGTCCGCCAACCCTAGGAAGGTTTTGCTAGCCCCAGCACAGAGGTTTGTTGTTCCCAACCAGTTTGATTTAGGGTTTACGGGAATCCACCTCCACGTCTTGAGGGGAGTAGAGCAGAAGGGTATCGAACTCGTGACCTCGTTAACAGGAGGCAAGTGTCTCAACCACTGCGCCACTACTTGTGGACCAGTGCTTGGTACTTTTACTTGGGAACTTGATGAAAATACGATGCTAAGTATATTCTAATATATATTAATTAAAGCAATTATTAATTTTCATAGAAATATTAACGTATGTATATATAATGCTATAAAATATCAACATTTTGTTGAAAATGTTTGAAAATATTAATAGCGATAAACTTTCTTAGCAGCAGATATTATTATTTCTATACTAAAGCATACGTTCACTTTCAAGTTATACTTTAAGATCAGGTTGCTATAAAACATTTTTCATATTTCCACTCTGGCCTGTAAGCTTTCCCCACATGAAACTGATTCTAATTCCTAATCATTTCTTTTCTGCCTCCATCTTAATATGTTCACATTTACTTATTTTCAACTTATTACCTAGAGACTACCATTCTACCATCCCATTTCTCATTTCTTCTACTTTCCTTTTTAGCATGTTTTTTAATTACATTTTGATGTTTATTAGTGCACGTTGGACAGTTTGTAAAAATAGGATTGAAAGGATCCATATGATGTTGATGAGAATGGAACATAAACAACTGAAGTATAGCCAATAATAAGATATAAGTGTGGTCATTATATGGTAGGGTTTTTCACTTTTTCTACCGTTCATTCTTGGAAGATACCATCACCATGGATTTCATTGCACTATTACCAATATTATATCAACCTCTCGTTGCTTTAATCTTCTATGACTATACAAAAATTACTGGAGTAAAAAGGAAATAATAAAGAAATGGAATTATGATGTTTTAACGTCCGAATATTCTTTGATTCTTATATGTATATATAATTGTTGGATGAACTTCCACAATGGTATATTGTGTGTATTCCTTTGTATTGTCACATTCGCCTAGCAACTTCTGAAATTTTACCAGTTTGAGAAAGGTAAATTTCAGTTAGGCCACAGTTTATAAGTAATTTACGGTTTAGCTATTTTCAAATTCAATTATCAATGTAGGCTAGTTTTAAAACTATTAACATTGACTGGATAACGTACAGTATCTGCCAAAGAAAATAGAAAATAGAAGACCGCAGCCTACTCTACTCCCATGTATAGTACTCAAATTTAACATAATATGTTAATTGTTAGTTTTAGTAGTGATTCTAGATTAACGTCAAGGTTTGGCTGAAAACATTATGTTCAGATAAATATGACACTGACATCCAGTATACAACTAACATGTTATAATGATAAGTAGGACGAAGGATGACATCATAATGAGAACCTAACTATGGCAGTCTTAAGTAGAAGTGCATGAGAGCAATAATGGGTTATTACTCATACGTTTTTGATTGTGTAGGCACAAAACTGGATTGCACATGTACGTTATCCATTCTGCAAAAACTAATCTTTTATCATAGTTTTCAAGTGTATTCTAAAGTGAATACCAGTTATATGATGGCTATATGGAAAAAATGTCAAGGAAGTTACTAAATTGTTTCCTTAAGTGTAGTATTAAATTAAGTTTGCTATGTGCAAAATTATATTTTCTAATTTATGTAGGTGTTGTTTTTCTCGACGATGACAAGGTTGCTTGATGTTATGGAAGAATACCTTTCTCGAAAACAGCATAAATATCTTCGTTTAGATGGCCACACTTCTGGCAATGACCGTGGAGCCCTTATTGATGCATTCAACCGTCCAGACTCACAGTACTTCATTTTCTTGCTGAGGTATTTCTATGACGATTTCTTGCATTGCTTGGAAGCATCTTGATTTTTCTTACGTTGCCAATTTGTTCTACTTTTGTAGTATTCGGGCTGGTGGTGTTGGTGTAAACCTTCAAGCAGCTGATACTGTCATCATATTCGATACTGATTGGAATCCACAGGCAATATGCTCTCTGCTTTCTGATAAACAATCTCCTTTTTTCTTTGCCTTTTTGCATATTCTTTCCAGCTATATTATCAGCAATCTTTTTTGTAGGTTGACCTGCAAGCTCAAGCTAGAGCCCACAGGATCGGCCAGAAGAAGGATGTTCTTGTCTTGCGGCTTGAAACCGTGAGTTCCTTATAGATAGTTGTAAAATCATTTTGTTTTAGATACGAACAAGACTCTAACCCAAAATAACAATAAACATAATAGTAATGATAATGTTGACGACGGCGATGACAACAGTAACAACCATAATAATAAAGAGAGAGAACATGTTGCCACATTTCCAGCACGAAATATTCTGTTGTATCAAAGTAATATGTTTTTTGATTTATGAGCTAAATGATGGGGTGTATATTGGGTGTCTTGCAACCAATCCTTTTCCTATGATCATACTTGTACAGTCATATAGCACAAGTATAGTGGTCAGGCATTTAATGGTTAAAAGTGAATAGTTTTCTAATGTAGTTATCGTTCTTATAGGTTCACTCTGTTGAAGAACAAGTTAGAGCTTCAGCAGAGCACAAACTTGGTGTTGCTAACCAGAGCATCACTGCAGGCTTTTTTGACAATAATACCAGGTAGACTTCAAAAATCTATGACATTAATTTCATGGTGGTATATTTTTCTGTAAATAATATTTGTTTTATATTAGTGCTGAGGATCGGAGGGAATATTTGGAATCTCTGCTTAGGGAATGCAAGAAAGAGGAAGCTGCTAATGTTTTAGATGATGATGCTCTAAACTATCTCCTAGCACGCAGGCATGCCTTTTTGAAAATTTCCAACTTACTGTATAAAATTTTCGCATTACAGGACCTGATTTCCTTCGCTGCTGTTTGTTTAACAGTGAAAGTGAGATTGACATCTTTGAAGCCGTCGATAAAAAAAGGCAGGAGGAAGAGATGGTCTGTCCTTTTTTACTATACGTCTATGTTTGAAGTGTATTAGATAACATCTACGAGACAAACTATGTGGTTAAGTTGATTTGCAGAAATTCCAATAAGATCATCCAGTTATCATATAATCAATTTAAATGTTCACAAACTTCAATTAACCATTTGAAATGCTTATTTAAGTATATATTCTTAAACGGGAGTGGTTTGTCTGTTTACTTGCACTGCTTAGAAGTATGGAAATATGAAAAAAATAATCCAAATCTCAAATATCAAAATTTTACTGGGTTTGGTACACAATCAAATAATGACTTGTGTAGATTGCATTAAATCACCTCCCCAGATTTGGCTGTAGTTTTTTATTTTTTTGACATCTTCTCAGGCAACATGGCAAAATATGATAAATGGAGGACTGCAAGAAGGGTCACAGTCACTTCCCATGCCTTCCCGTCTTGTGACGGATGAAGATTTGAAGCCTTTGTACAATGCTATGTTGGTGTATGAAGCATCTAACTTGGAAGCACAACTTAAAGGAGGTAAAGGTGGCAGCCTTGATACACAGCATTATGGAAGGGGAAAACGTGCTCGTGAGGTAGTTTTTTCTTATTCAGTTGATAAAACATTAGTATAGCTTTACCCTTCCATACTAATGTTTTTTCATATTCAGTTGATAAAACGTGTTACCTAAATAATAATATTCTCTCTGTGTATGAGCAAATTTCTACTGGGTGTCAGCACTGAAAGCTTTACTAATGTTTTATGAAGTTGGTTTTTTTATTAGTCTATAGCTTTCAGTGCTGACACCCAGTAGAATTTTGCTCATACACAGAGAGAATACTATTATTTACGTAACATACCACACATTGTTTCTGCTAACTACAAATTCGAAATTGTGAAAACTTCTCATGTTTTCCACCAATCATGCTTCTGAAAAGTTGGCACTGAATGGAATTTAACTTTGCTTTGAAAACCAGCGATTTAACAAAGCATCTGTTTACTATTTGAAGCCAATTCTTAATTAGTGCCATGAGAATTTGTATATAGAAAGGGCTTCAAGCAATGACACTTCCAAATAATATATCTTTAACCTCCTCATCTGCAGGTTCGTTCATACAACGATCAATGGACAGAGGAAGAATTTGAAAATTTGTGTCAAGCAGGTCCTTCCGACTCATTTCTGCCTCCCATTGCGCCAAAAGAATCAATTTTACCAAAGGCTGCAATTTCTAATGTTCCTGAAATACCTGCACCCTTAGAAGAACCAATGCCACAGTTACCCAATAACCATACAGAACCTTCACTATTTATAGCGGAACCCAAAATTTCTTCGATTGAAAATACGCAGAAGGCAAAACAACCAACTGGAAGAAAAAGGGGTAGACCGAGGAGGAATACACTTGAAACTGTGCAGCTACCAAGCATTCTTTCTACTAATCCTGCTACTGTATCCTCAATGGTTTCAGCTCCTGCTTCTACTTCAAATTTAACTCCAACTTCTATTGCACTTGAACCTACAACCCGTAAAACTAAAAATGTTGGAGAAAAGCCAAAAAGACAAACAAGAAAGCAGAAAGACATGGAAGCTAAACAAAGTTTTCAAAAAAATTTACCTGCACTATCGTTTGTACCTGTCAATTTAATCGAGAAAACTCCAGTCACAGGACTGCAGACAACTGCTTCAGCTGCTTTTGTTGGTATCAGCCAAACCGAATTTAAAGAAGCAAGTATTTTGCAACCAGATAATATTCCTGAGTCATCTACAGTTGTTTCAACTTCAGTTCCGGTGAACTTACAAGAAACAAAAACTAATATCCATGACCTAAATGCTTCTGCTTCTGATGTCCAAAATCCAATTTCTGAGAAAGAAGATACTAATCTGCCTGAGGTGCAAATGCCAGGAAATGAAGTGTTACTGCCTTGCCCACTTGGTCATTCTGGCACTGAAGCTGCAGGGACTCTGAATGAAGAAGTAACACCAATCACAACAAACCCTGATGCAAAAGAACTGAGTAACCATCCTTCTTTTACAAGAAAAAAAGCAGCTGCACGTGAACCAAAGAATCGAAGTAGCACCACAACAGCTGCATCTGAGCGTCGAGCTAGACTTGCTGGGGCAAAGATGACAAGGAGTGCCAAGGAAAAACAAGTTACAGTTCAGAATGAAATGTTAGTTCAAAGCTTGGAAATGCCTGCTCAGAAGGCTACAGTTCCTAAAAGCTATCCCTTAAGGGGAAGAAAGAAACAAAAAATGTTAGATGGTGGTGGTGGTGGTGCTGCTGCTCAAAGTGCTTCACAGACAGGTCTTACTTCCAAAGAAAGAGAGTTGGGAACCAATAAAATTGAAACAATTAACGTACAAATTAGCATGCCAGAGCAGAATATTGCAAATGTGAGCGAAGAAAAACCCCCATCGTTAGACAATACTACCCCAAGTAGTGCTCCATGTCATGATGTTAGGATTAATCAAGATATACCTGGAGTCGTTGAGGTAAGTGCTGAAGCTAAGAAGACCGAACAGTTTGAAGTAGGCAAGGAAGTTTGTGCTTTGATAATACCAAGCTCTGATAATCCTACAAATGATCAAGTTATTACACCTGGTATAAATAATTTGCCTGAGGTCGCTGAGTTAACTGCTGAAGCAAAAAAATCTGAAACAACTGTAGATGAGAACGTTTGTATTCCTTCAGAGATGGAATTAAATAATGCAAATGACAGTGCAGAACGTAGTGAACCTAAGCAATCAGATGTTCAAGGTATTACTAGTGATGTGAGCAATATTTGCGAGGCTCTAAATTCAGATTGTCTTGTTGACAAGTTGAATCACAACGAACAAAATATGCAGAGTTCTACAAGCAATGTAGGAGATCTTTGTGAAGCTTCTGAAGAAAATTCATCAGATTGCATCAGAGCTTCGGTTATAGCTGAAACTTATGAAACTTGTGTTGAGAAAGACAAGCCAAAAGTCAGTGATCTTCCTGTTGTTTTGAATGAGAACATAACATCCCAGGCACCACCTACAAGTTTGGATATGAATAAGGAAGATATGGTTTCTGAAGAACCGATGTCAAATGAGGTTGAAAAAGGAGATGGTGCATTTCCTGAAAGAAGGATGGAGGAAACAAATGCTTCATTACTAAATGCTTCATTACCTAATGCTACAACTAATCAAATAGAAAATGATATGCCTGAGAAAATGGAGGATGAATCAAATGATTCAATACTGGAAGCTGAAGTGGACGAAGCGAAAGTGATCGTTCCGGAGAGTGAAAAGGTAGAGGTAAATGTTTCGATTTCTTCTCTTACAGCTGATAAATCTGAGGAAAATGTTCCTGAGAGCAAGATAGTATCAGAATTTAAAGCAGACGTGGTTGAGGAAACCACTCTTGACAGTGGTGGAAATGAAGCAAATAAGTTGATTTTTTCTGATTCAACTGCTGAAACTGATGATACTATTCCTGCAAGCAACACTGTAAAAGTTGATGATACAATAGCAAAAACTGTATCTGATAACGCAGAGTGAACCGTTACTGCAGTTAAAGCAATAGTGGTAAATGAGTCATATTATCAGAATTAGGTTGACCTATACAGTAAGATGCATGTTTAAAGGTGTTGTTATGATGTTACTTTAAGACATATCGATCACTAGATCGACTGTAACGTGCATATTTAAGGTGTTATTGTGATATGGCCTTTAAGACGTTGATCATATTCAGGTGTTCCTATACCTAGGTTGTTTTCATCATCCTCAGTGCTTAATCTAAAGCAAAACCTACAGTTTACTGTAACATTCAGCTGAACTCAAGCATACATGTATGTATGTGCATACGCACAGACGTGTAAGTAATAATGGATCCATGTGATGTGCATATTTAAGGTGTTATGATTACAGGTATAGGTGTTGGATTTTGGTGATACAATATTTCCGTATTAAAGAAGTTTGAGAGATATTTGAGTAAAGGTAGAATTGTGATTTAATTTTATTATATATTTTCATGCATTAAAGAATATAAGAAATTATCTAAACGATGAGATATTTCGAAAGATTAAAGAAATCAATCAATTTTCTAACCAGCTGATTAAAAAAGTTAATTTATCGAGCGCGTGCAAATTGAAGCAAATTGGAAAAATCAAATGGATAAACGTTTCCATATGAATAGAAAAAATGATGAGGCGTTGATAATCAATTATTTCAACATTTAAGTAATAATCTTTATATAAAGGTAATTGTTCTTTAGCTGTTAGTATAATCCTTTGAAGTTGTATTTCTTCACATTCTTCTTCTTAGTCTCAATTGTCAATATTATAATTTTCTTTTCTTATAAAGTAATAAAATCTAATCTTCTAAGTTGATATATACTATCTGGCGGTAGTGGAGCCATTATAAATCTCGTGTGTGATTTTCTTTTATGTTTGTGCATTTATAATATGTGATTGCTTATTTTGGAATATTAATTTTCTATTCCTCCTGTTTCACTATCGACATGATCATATTATTTTCACCGTGTTTGGGGCGTTGATACAAATTTTCCGCAACGGTCTAGCGTCAGAGCTATTTGATTGTTAAAAGAAGGTGTTAGGCGGTATGGTAGGAGATGAAGACACCCCAATTGAAGTAAGACCCTATGTTAGGGGACCTTATATGAAGTCAGGGTCTTAGTTGGTAATAGGGAAGTGGAACGTGGATAATGACTTCGAGAAGTGGTAATGGAGAATGAAGGCTGTTCTAAAAAAGAATATGGTTCATTATATAGTGTTTAACATTGAGAAATTGCTTGTTGATATTTTAGCTATAAAGGAGGAGATGGAAGAGTAGGCTTTTACCACTCTACAGTTGGCCATGTAAGAGAATATTATCTCGGAGATTAGCAGAACCATTGCTAGAGGAATTCAGACCAAGTTGGAGAATCTCTACTTGAAGAAATCACTCATTAACATGTCTTAAAGTAACATCATTGATTAAATCACAATTAAAGAAACTGAAGACATTTTTCATCATGAAGATGAGAGAGGAATTTCTGTGGAAGACCCATTTTAGTTTCTTGGATGATCGTTTGATGAAATTGAAGACTGTAGATTTGACGGTGGATGAAGAGCAAAATGTGATAGTTCTTTTGTGTTCCCTTCTGGAGTGGTACACGAGTTTTGCTAATAGTTTGATATATGTAAGAGACACTTTGACGGTAGAAGATGTGAAATCGGGTCTTCCATCTGAAGACTTAAGGGATCAAAAGGAGATGAGTAAAGTAGAGAATGAAGTAGTAGTCATGGTCTATTTGTTAAGAGAGGACGAGAGGAGAAGAAGAGGCGTCCCAAGTCTAGGAAGCGTTCTTAGTCTGGGAAGCTTGAAAATAGTTGGAGAGAAAACTCGAAAGATGGGAAGTGTCACTATGGTAAGAAACCAAGCCATTCAAAGGGAGATTATCCGGACTTAAAGAGGAAGACCGAGGATGGATCTTCATCGATTGCGGTGGAGAAGACGGTATCTGATGATGTGTTGACTGCAACAGCTTTGGATGTATCAGACCATTGGGTGCTTAATTCAGGAGCGTCGTTCCACAAGACGCCAAATAGGGATTACTCGGCCTGTTTATTGGAATGGAGGGAGGTGAAATTCTTATGAGAAATGATGCTTGTTGTAAAGCCATGAGAAAGGGTACAGTACATATTCACATGTTTGATTGAATGATTTACACTTTGACAGGTGTCTGCTATGTTCTAGGTCTTCGGAAGTCATTGATCTTTTTGGGGTTAGTTGGCATGCATGAGATGCAAGACGACTATAGAGAAGTACAGTTTGAAG
Organism: Allium fistulosum; assembly: GCA_030737815.1. NCBI lineage: Eukaryota > Viridiplantae > Streptophyta > Magnoliopsida > Asparagales > Amaryllidaceae > Allium > Allium fistulosum. Next base: position 279,586,405 of record CM060904.1, on the reverse strand, counting down.
GTTTCTAGGGGTGCACTAGTTCTAATGAAAGAAGATGTGTTCCAATATCTGTATGTACTGAAAGAAACCATAATGCTTGAGAAGTCTTGGGTTGGAGTAGATAGTTCTCATGCTTTGGATGCCATTAGGCTTTGGCATCTTAAGTTGGGTCATATTTCGAAGGAATTGGATTTGCTTCGTAGATGAAAGATAATCAAAAGAGAAATCTTTGACAAGTTAGATTTCTATCAAGAGTGTTTTGGGAAAGCAGATGAATATATCTTTTGAAGTTGGACTTCATAGATCGGAGAGAGTACTTGATTATGTACATTTGGATGTCTGGAGATCAGTAGTACCGCTTCCATTGGAGGAGCAAAGTATTTTACTTTCTTCATTGATGACTTTTCCTGGAAGGTTTGGATGTATGTGATGAAGGCCTAATAAGTTTTGAAAAATTTAAATCTTAAAAGTAGCTAGTTGAGAACTAATTTGATTGCAAGTTGAATGTGCCTAGGTCTGATAATGATGGCGAATTTGTCTCTAGGGAGTTCCTTGATTTTTGTAAGCAACATAATATTCATGGACATTTCACTACACATGTGATCCACAGTCCAATGCAGTTGCTGAGAGAACAAAGATGACTGTACTTGAGAAGGCTCGTTGCTTGAGATTGACTACGGGCTTATCCAAAGGCTTCTGGGATGAAATTTTATTGACTGCAGCGCACATCATAAATCGAATTCTACGCTCAGGAATAGATGAGAAGTTTATAGAAGAAAAGTGAAGAGGTAAAGCAGTGTATCTTGATTTTTTTTGTATTTATGGTAGTCATGTGTATGTGCACCATACATGCGATGATAAATTGTAGACTAGAGCATACGAGGGCATATTTATGGGATATACAGACTGCGTCAAAATATATCGCATTTGGAACCCTATTAACAGGAAGATTGTGCATTCTAGACATGTTACATTTGATGAGTCTTCAATGTTCAAGTATAAGAAATAGTCCTCTACCACATCGGTTGATTTTGACAGGCCTAAGGAGATTGAAGTAGTTCCCAAATTTCAGCCTAATAGTAGAATTTTAGCCATTATGATAGAAGTGAAGTCGTAGTTGATGAGACGTCATAGAGTAGTCCATATGTGCCTTCTAGTAGTGTTGGTGATGTGTACAAAGCTTGAGGAAGTTCAATTCAAGGTGGAGCTGAAAGGAGTTGTGATGTTATATCTACTCGAGTCAGTCGTAGGACTATTGAGCCGCCCAAGAGATATGTAGATTGCAATATGCAAACCTCGACCTTCATGGTCAGTTTAACTATTCCTATATGTGATTCATGACGGGCTATTTGACCTTAAAGAAACCATGAAGTCGAGTGATAACTCGAAGTGGATTTGTGCTACGGGGAAGGAGTCGCGGTCTTTATAGAAAAACAAGACTTGGATTTTGGTACCACCTCCTTGGGAAAGCCAAGCCATAGGTTGCAAGGTGGTTGTTCAAAGTGAAGGATGATGGGAGATACAAGGCTAGATTAGTTGCAAAGAGTATTCATAGAGGAAGGGAATGGAGTATGATGGGATATTTTCTCTTATAGCGATACATGCCTACATCCTGATTTTTTTGCCATAGTTGCTACTCACGATTTGGAGTAGAAGAAATTTGATGTGAAGACCGCTTTCTTGCATGATGAATTGGAGGATACCGTTTACATGATGCAGTTAGAAGGATTTGTTGTAAGTAGGTAAAAAGATTGAGTATGCAAATTGAAGAAATCTCTTTATGGACTCAAGTAGTCGTCTAGATAGTGGTACAAAAAATTTGATTCTTTTCACTTGGTTTTGATAGCAGTATCAAGATGCATGTGTTTATTTTAAGCATTTAAAGAATGGTAATTTGGTGTATTTGCTCTTGTACGTTGATGATATATTAATTGCTTCCAATGATAAGACTGAATTTGATGGACTAAAGTTGAAGCTAAAGACGGAATTCGGGATGAAAGACCTTGGGGAAGCAAAGAAGATTTTGGGTGTGGAAATCTAAAGAGATAGAAAGCTTGAACTTTTGAGATTCACTCAAACCGAATACATTCGAAAGGTGCTTTCTTGGTTTAGTATGGAGGGAGCAAAGATAATTAGTACATTCATGCCTTTGCACATACAACTTTTTAGTAAAAGCTCACCGATCTCAGAGAAGGACAATGCCTACATGGAGAGTGTGCCCTATAGGAGTGCAGTTGGTTGGGAGTGCAGTTGGTAGTTTGATGTATGTTATGCTTTGCACCAGGCCTGACATTGCACATGCTGTTGAATTGGCTAATAGATATATGGAAAATTCGAGAAAACGCATTGAGAGGCGGTGAAGTATATTTTTAAATATCTTCAAGGAACTCCATATCATGGGCTTGTTTTTGACGGTAAAGATAGAGATTTTAGCTTGGTTGGATATTGTGATTCTGACTATGCCGGGGATACAGATCGAAGGAAGTCAACCTCAGGTTATGTGTTCACTCGTAGGGACATCTATTAGTTGGAGAGTGAGGTTGTAGACGATAGTTGCTTTGTCTATTACAGAGGCAGAGCTGATAGCTGTTGTTGTAATAGCTAAGGAGGCACTCTACTTGAAGTGGTTGATGTGTGATTTAGGCTTCGTATTGGAATTGTGCTGAGTTGTGATAGTCAAAGTGCAATTCACTTAGCTGCAAATCTGGCTTTTAGCTCGAGGATGAAGCTTTTATAGCTGAGAGTCCTTTCTTGTCTTGATGAATGTAGAGAAGCTTGTTCGTCTTCAGAAGGTTTGCATGGAGGAAAATGCAATAAGTATGTTTATCGAGTCCTTGCCTGTTACAAAGTTCGAGTACTGCTCAAGCTTGATCCATTTATTAAGGTACTAGGTGCTAGGCGTCACATGGGGGCACGTGGGGAGAGCGAGTTGGTAAATAGAGACATTTATTTTCATTGTGAAGATTGGTAGGTCCTACATGGAGAGGGTACTTTCAACATTTTGTTGACGGACGATGGTCTTACCGGAGTTCATTGACAAAGTGCAATGAGTGATGGCCATGTCGAAGTTCATTGGAAAAGTGTCTATGGTGTCTTGTCCGAGAGTTGCTTGGAGTATGAGTATGTAGATGGAATTGTTAGGCTTACATGGAAATACGGTACCAATGGACATTGTTAGATTTCGATGATACAATATTTTCATATTAAAGAAGATTTGTGAGATATTTGAGTAGAAGTGGAATTGTGACTCAAATGTATTGTCTCTTTTAATGCATTAAAGAAGACAAAATTATTTAAACGAGGAGTTAGAGATTCATTTCCCTAATCAGCCGATTAAAAAAGTTATTTTATCAGACACGTGCAAATCGGAGGAAACTGAAAAAATCAAATGGATAAATGTTTTCAAGTGAATAGAAGAATTGACGAGATATTGATTTATTACCATAAATCAATTACTTCAGTACTAAGTAATGATCTCAATATAAAGATGTTCATTCTTTAGAGATTAGTATAATCCTCTCAAATTGTGTTTCTTCATATTCTTCTTCTTAGCCTCCATTATCAATCTTGTAATTTTCTTTTCTTATAAAGTAATAAAATGTCCTCTCCCAAGTGGATGTACACTATCTCATGACAGTGAAACCACTATAAATCTCATATGTGATTTTATTTTTTGTTTGTGCATCCATGATATGTGATTGCTTATTTTAGGATATTAATTTTCTATTTGTTCAACATCACAATCCTTTTATTCCCGCTACGTTTGGGGTGCTGATACAAATTTTTTTAACAATAAGAACAAGGTTTATCAAAATTACTGGTTCTATGTGATGTGCATATTTATGGTGTAATTGTGATATTGCATTAAGACATTAATCATTGGTTATGGTAATGGTTACTTTGGTTATTTTGGAATATTGACAAGTCAAAATTGTAAACTGAAAAAATCAAATGGATAAATGTTTTCAAGTGAATAGAAGAATTGATGAGATATTGATTTATTACCATAAATCAATTGCTTCAGTACTAAGTAATGATCTCAATATAAAGATGTTCATTCTTTAGAGATTAGTATAATCCTCTCAAATTGTGTTTCTTCATATTCTTCTTCTTAGCCTCCATTATCAATCTTGTAATTTTCTTTTCTTATAAAGTAATAAAATGTCCTCTCCCAAGTGGATGTACACTATCTCATAATAGTGAAACCACTATAAATCTCATATGTGATTTTATTTTTTGTTTGTGCATCCATGATATGTGATTGCTTATTTTAGGATATTAATTTTCTATTTGTTCAACATCACCATCAACACAATCCTTTTATTCCCGCTGCATAATACAAATTTTTTTAACAATAAGAACAAGGTTTATCAAAATTACTGGTTCTATGTGATGTGCATATTTATGGTGTAATTGTGATATTGCATCAAGACATTAATCATTGGTTATGGTAATGGTTACTTCGGTTATTTTGGAATATTGACAAGTCAAAATTGTATTGTTAGGTTTAGATTTCAAAATAGCCAAGCTTACTACGTCCCATTGTTATATAAAAAATGAGCAATTGTAATTCTAAAGAAGCTCATATCAGTGAAAAATTCATTTATGTGAAGATAAAGTCAACCATATGAACCCACTTATGGTATCTTAATATATAATCACGTCTATTGATGAGATCTGTATTCAAATAACAGCCCTCAGCGACAGCTGGAGCTTGTTAATATATGACTTGAAGTGTTCAACATGTACCTAAAATCGATAATCTCCACTGTAGAATTTTTAAGCTTGTTTCATTTTTCATTAAGGCTTTTTACGATGCGGACCACCTACAAACTCCAAAACCAACACTTTGCTTGTAACAATTCATATTTTATACATTTTTAATCACCTTGAAGATATTAGTTTAATAATATTAACAAGATGGTGTGGCAGATTTAATATGGATTAAAGTATTAAAGTTAGGTTAAGATCGATTATATAAGCGAGATAATTAATTAATTAATGTTTGTTGAGAAGATAATAAGTTGAGTATATTTTGCAAAGGGATTTATTTTCTTACATGGACCTCCAACAGTGGGTGAAGCCTATATGGCCCTATTTATATCCCATTATGCTTCTCTTACATTTCATCATCCTCACTCCTTTAAAAATAACACAGAGGCTTGGAAACTGACAATGATATCCTAAACTTTTGGTCGAAAATATATAGAGGAAGAAGAAGAAAACTAGTAATTTTAGGAAGGCCAGAGCTAAAGAAGCTTAAGGAAACTTTCATCTTTGTGTTTAGCTTAGTAACATTAGCTTAATGCAAATTAAACGCTGAAATAATTCGGTTTTTTAAGTGTGATATTTCTAAATTGTTTTCTATGCTTGGTTTGATAATTGAATGTAAGGGATATAACAAGATCAAATGACTAAGAAAGAGGAGTTAGATCTCTAAAACCAAAGATTTATGCTTAAAAACATGCAAGGCGAATTATTTAAAGCAAGTGATTTACGGAAATGTATTTTCGTCTAAAGTGGAAAGATATGATTTTTAAGAATTTATATGGATTTTATAAGATGATAAGTGATTTTGAAATGAAGGAAAAGAATTAAAAATGTCACTTTTTTTTTCCAAATGCAGTTGTTTTTGGAAAGAAAATGATTTGTGAACTTATTTCAATTTTCAAGGAATTTCTACAATGATTTATAATGACCTTCAAAAGTGAACTTTTTTACGAAACTTTTAGGAGTAAGCCGAGAATGTTAATTAGATAGGGTTTTAAAAAATGTCTTATGTACCTAAAAATGGGAAAGAGAGCCTTCCCTACGCGTTTTTTGAATCGAAGTACAAATGGTAAAAGTATTAGCGAGTGATAATTAGCATGCATACTGTATAATAAGATAAAATGTATAATAACATAAACCCGGAACAAATGGTTATACGAATTCATTACGTACCAGATAATCTAATAACAAAATCTAAAATGTCATAGCTGAGGATCAGAGATGAAGATCGCTTGGAAAGCTAACGTCGAAAGTCGTGGGGCAATCCAAGAAAGTAAGTGGATCAGAGATGAGTTTTGTAAACTGCTACAATAGCTGAGACTGAGTTGTTTGATCAGAAAAGGAACATTTCAAGGTGTTGGATCGGGTGCACTAGCAGGCTGTAGCGGGTTAAAAGGGTGAATTTCAAAAAAATTCTTTTTATTAATTTGCATAATATTTTTAGTTTGTGTTTGTGTAAATAAATATTTGTTCATATTAAATCAAATGTAGTATTTTGATTTATAAAAGAGGTTTTAATATTTTAATTTAATTTTATTAATTAAAATATTTACTTGTTTATTAGTGTTTGACTAATTTTATTTATAGTTAATTTATTTAATATGTCATAATACCCATATTCACAATATGGACATCAAAACAATATATAAATATATCCTAATATGAGGGTTCAACGGGAAAATTGTCTGGTTTATCCTAAGGTCAATAAGATGATGGAGTGTGAAGTATAATGTAGAATATCCTATATGAACACGAATTTTTTTTTTTTTTTTTTATAATTCTGCCTTTAGAAAATTGGCAATTCAAAAAGTAAATATTCATTTAATTTTTTTTGACTAGGTAAAATAATTATATAGATATAAATAAATATCCAAAAGGATATTTTAATTTGTATTAATATATATATGTGTATATATAATTTTTTTTTCAAAACAGCAAGTGATAAAAAATATTTATAAGAATATATTAAATTGAAAATATATTTATAATAAATTCGGTTTAATTATTTATATATATATAATAAATTATTTTTTTTGCTTAAAATAAATACGGTTATAATACACACACACAGATATACACACACACACACACATACATACACAAAACTTTATAGATTTAAATATATAAATGTTCATATACATTTTAAATGTATATATTCATGATTTAAAATAATTAATACTACAAATTAATTTCCATTTTATTTAAATAATGGACAAATATAATATTTCAACATGATGAATATGATAGCATATGTATGTACATAGTGAATATATATTTAAACAAAAATTCGTACCATACTTTCGATTAAGCTTGCCGAGAATTGGTACATTGTTTGACAATTCTTCCTCTTGGAGCACTATAGAATCCTCCTTCCCTTTGATTTGCAACCTCAAAAATATGGCAGCATCAAGATAGATATGGCCATCTATTAATGAAGAAAAGAGAGAGCATAAGTATGTTCAAAATAATGTAGAGGCTAGGCTATTTATAGTTATCAGCCAACACCTTTTTATCTTTGGTTTCCTCCAGATTTAAAGACTGGGTTTGGTCCCCTTTCTAGCCTCAAATATGTCTTACTCGAGCTATGACCTGATATGGTCAAATGTTCAGCTGACTACAATTCAAATCAATAATTAATTAATTCTTATCTCCTTAATCGATCGAATCGTCATATAACTTTTATACATCATTCTGTTCGATTTTAAGTTTAAATAAATAACTAAAAATCGTCATATATCAATATAACTTTTGTATTAATTTTTTGATAGTAAGGGTGGTATTCGTTCAAGCAGAGCACCCATGTTGATATCTCAGGGGCTCGAACCCATGACCTGTAGAACCTATGTCTAGTGCGTCATACCACTAACTATTTGAGCTAATGATCCTTGACTTGTTATAATTTATCATTGATTTATAACATTTACAAATCAATTTTATCCTTGGTGGAATTTAGAAATAACTGACAATGTGGTTGTACTGACTCTCTGGTTAGAACTCAATTCACGGTCAATATTTAAACAATTTAAATATCAAAGTCTATACGGACTTTGCTGAAGTACAATATATGGTCAAATTCAATACTTACAGTTCATCTTGGAAAACCATATTCCTGATCCAATATATACTCGCCTAGTAACCATAGTTTGTATTCTTTTCGTCATCACTATATCACTTAGATATCTCGAGTCTAGTCTAAGGTCAAAAAGCTCTATTAATATCCTTACTAATAGTGTATGTCAATTTTAAAGTTCTTGTTTAATCCGATAACATTTATTAATTTACCTATTTGCTTTGGCTAGAGACTTTTACTTTAATTTGACTTACAAATTACGTTGATACTCAATACCAACCTTATATAATAAAGGATACGAATCCTCTTGTTAGTAGTGTGCCACTTCAAGTTTTTCTACATGTACCTAACTATGCCCATAACACGGTCGCTATGTCATGTACTTGCCCATAATTAAGTACAATTTACATACTTAAGTTCGATAGTACTCTCAGGTAAGAATACTACCGTATGTCGTTACTCTTGGACCTTCTATTTTGACTAAGTTATATAACTTAGAAAAGATTCTCGTTGAGTTATTCAATGATTGTTCCAAATAACTAAAGTACGTAAACCTTTGGTGCCCCCACAGTCATGAGTAAATCACCGTTTACCGTATGGAAAGCATTAAATGCACTAGTCCTAACATATGTATCAATATCCCTTTCTCGATGAACATTTAAGGAGTTGGTGTTTTTATTAATATGGATTCAATACTCATAGTTATGAACTCATTCGTAACTAGAATTGATAAAACGTTATTCCTGAGGATTTTCTACTTATATATGTTCGATGTTAATTATTCATTACTTATGTTACAATATAACAAACAAAATAATAGAAAAAAAACAAAAACCACATTTTATTTAGAACTCCATTGTTTACAAAATTAGGGTTACATAATAGATTAAATAATTTTCCCAAGGGCACACCCTAATTCTATCAATCATCCACTTGCAATTATGTCCAATCATGGAGCTTCATCCACATGCCTTCGAATAATCTTCCTAAAATAGTATGAGAAAGCGCCTAAGTGAATGGATCTACAATGTTATCATATCTATTCTTTTGATCACGATCTCTCCATCATTAGTAAATCGCCTTATTGTGTGGAAATTATGGAGGATGTGTCTTGACCTCTTGCGAGCTCCCAACCCTTGTGCAATCTGAATTGTCTCATTGTAGTCACAGTACACGATCATTGGAACTTTTATGCTTGGAATCACACATAGCTCTTTAATGAATTTAGCATCCACACTGCTTATTTTCCAGCATCGTTCAAATCGATGTACTCTACCTCCATGGTAGAATCTTCCACTACTTCCTATTTGGAACTCTTCCAATTAATGGCCCTTCTATTGAGAGTAAAGCAAACCTCGAGGCTGACCTGCTATAATTGATCACTTTGAAATATCGAGTCCGAATACTCCTTGATAAGGAGTCCATCGCTTCCTTTAATTAGAAACAAATCCTTAGTATTTCATAAATACTTAAGGATGACTTTGATAGTTGTCCAATGGTTTTCTCCCGGAGTAGATTGATATCGGGTTACCACACTTAGTGCAAAAGCGAAATATAACAAAGTACATAGCATGACATACATGATCGTTCCTATTGCCAAAGTATAAGGAATCCAACTCATGCATTGCCTTTCCTTATCCGTAGATGAGGAGTCTAAATAAAGAGGACAATTTCATGTTGCACTAGAACATTTCCGCGTTTGGAATTATCCAACTAAATCATCTTAATATGATGCATATATACATATATTGGGACAATCCCAATATCTTTTTCTATCCATCACCATAGATCTTATAGCTAATGTATCATGTTAGATCTTGCCCGTTCTAGCAATTGGGCGAAATTGGTAAATAGAAAAAGTCTATTTTGGATATTAATGAATCTATAAGGTCTATTAATTGGCATTAGATCCAATATAATTATTAAATAAAACCATATTTGACATAAAATTATTATATATATATATATTAAATAATCACATTAATTAATTTAAGCAAATGTTTGTTTGAATATATCAAGTATACATGTAATAATATAAAGAGATGTATAATCATGTGTACATAACTATATGTGTATATATACAGACATTGGGATTTATATCTACAATATATACATATATATTGTACTGACATATGCAAGTGACAAATTCAAATGCATATCGAGATATAATAGCCGAAGTATATATATGTATTTAAATATATTATGATATGTGTATATGGTTTGTATACACATATTAATAGTACTATATATATATAGTTTAGGCATTTATATGTATATATCATGTATCTTTAATTATTTATACATGAATATGGTTTTAAACTAAAACTGTATGTTAGAAACCTTAGGCATAATTGAAGATTTGGTGAATGAACAAAAAGGAAAAACAAATTATTAAACTAGACATCTTAGGTATAATTGAGCTTTGATGATTGAATAAAAAGGGAAAGCAAAAATCACTTTTCGCACGTAAAATTTCTTAATTAAACAAGATCTAATATTCAGGTCAAAAGGAAATATAATTTTGAATATATACAAACAAAATTTGTTTGATATTGAACTTTTAGATTTTAAAATATTGTGTGAAAATTTGAAAATCAAATCACCATTAAAACAATAATACAATTAGAAACATTCAAATATTTGAAATATAATACTAATTTTCATATTCAACTTCAACTCTTATTAAATATATTTCAAGCAGTAAATGAATTTCAAATCTAACAGAGAATTAAATAAACAAAAAATGCTTCAGATTGAACATGTGAAATAATATTGATTACAATATAGCTAAGAATAACATATTGTAATAAGCATATGTAAATCTCCATGTGTATATATGTACACACACACAAGCACACACACAAACACACACACACACACATATGTATGTGTGTGTGTATGTGTATAATTTAGACAAAATTAAATTTTTCTTTATAAATTACATCTAAATAAACATGAATCTAATTTATAAAATCATAACCAATACAAAAACATTGATACAAATCTATATATACTACTCATTCATAATTTACCAAATCTACAATTTAGAGGCATCAAATGTTATAAATTATCTCAATAAATTAAAACTCCATAAATATACACTTTCGCAATATAGATATGTAGATTGGGATAGTTCATATTGAAATTTAGAGAAGAAAATTTATCTTTGTCAGATCAAGCCCTTTGTGACACCTCTATCTGTGAATTTCTCCTTAGGTCTTTGAATCAACACCCAATTTTGCTTGAATTGGATGGAACACGTACCTTTTTATTTTATTGGATGTTTTTATTTTTCTGGAATTGATTCCGGCTAAAAAATAGACTAGGGGTGATGGCCATTGATGGAAGAAAGAAGGAGAAAGAAAAATTGAAAAAAGAAATAAAATGAAGGGATTTGTATTAATGGGGAGAATGAAACCTTTCCAATTCTCTTTATTAAAATTTCCCCTTTTTAATTCCTATTTAATCTTCAATCAAGCCAACATTTCCTTCCCTTAGTATGGCCGACCGTATCTTGTTCGGAGCAAATTTTCCAAAATTCCGTTCAAGTAATTATCTCTATTTAAAGTCTGTTCAAATAAGTACTGATATCGTATATCGATGCGTGCACGTATAACTATTATATTCACATCCAAATAATTTCTAATAACACCTAAAACATTAAATAATTTAATACTTACTATTTCTTAATCAGTAATTAATTTAATTAATTTATAATACTTTATAAACTAATTAAATCGTGTAGTTTTTTAGAGAATTCACAAATGCCATTGTATGACTCTGTGATGAGAATTCAGTCAGCGATTAATATCGAACAATTCAAATATTAACGTTTATATGTCACTTTAGCTAATGGTGTGGCAGTTTATCCAAATTCATCACTTGTAGATCTTTTTAGTAAAATCTATTTTGTTTTATCTTAAGAGGTACCAATAGAGACTATAATTTACATATATTCTCTTTGCCAACACTATATCACATTAGGATGTATGAAATCAGATATTGGTCAAAACTCCAATATTATCCATATTCAACTCGACCAGTCCATAAAAATTCTTTGGTTCAATAACAACATTTACCACTAACTCGTTCTACTATAGTTAGAGACTTTGACTTTGAGTTGACTACAGCTGACCATGATACTAACCTCATAAAACCGAGAAGATGGATTCTCTATTAAAAAGAGCTTCACTTCTAATGCTTTAACTCGGATTCCTTAATTAACCTCAAGTGCAAGTGAGAGAATGTAAGAGTTGGTGGTATGCCCCAGGGAAAATTATGTAATTTGTTACATATTTCTAACTCCATAGTCAATCTTATACGTAATAAAGATGTTTGATTTCTTTTATATACTTTTTATACTATGATATAATTAATTAACTAGTTAATCAAAATATATCAATAAGAAAATCCTTAAATAAAATATTATTTGATTATAGTTGCAAATAGTTGCAATCGTGAGTATTTGTCACCAGATAAAATAATATTTTGTTTTAAATATTCATCGTCAAGATGTTTCGAAAAAGGATATCGATACATCCATTGAGACCAGAATATAAATTGCTCTCCAAATGTTGGACAGTGTATTACTCATGGCTATTGGGGGCATAAAGGAGTTACATACTTAAAGTTATCGGATAATTATGTATGACTCATTCGATGAGTGACTATGTTACACGGTTACCTCAACTTTAGAATACTATGGCACTTCAATACATATCCTACATCGAGAATTAAATAACCAAACTAAAACTGATTTTTAACATAGGTATATCATAAACAATGAGTAGTATGTTGTTTACTTATAGTTTTTAGAAATATTTTAGTATCTCTTAATATTATTTCTTGGAGACACATGCTTCTTCTACATTTTGACTGAAAATAAAACCTTTTGATTTCTCTGTCAAAATATTTACCAAATTCTGATGCTTGTCGAACGATACTATTATATCAATTCTTGGATCTTATCTAATACTTACAAACTTAGTTATTGCTGCTATTGATATCGTGACATTTTATTTATCATGTGCAAATAGTCGATTCTATATCATTGTTCAAAATTTCTATTTCAACAAAGATGTACTAAGATTCAAGTCATATTGTGTGATAATTTGCGAGTAGAATCCGAATTAAACTAAGCACGTTGACTAGCGAATCTGTTATGCAAATTTGAACAATTACGAGGTTACTCTCATCAATATTTCTTAGTATATTCAACCACATCGGTCTTCCTTTTGAAGATCCAGCTGTGGCCGATAGATCATATCTGTGACGCCCCACCTCTATACCCACACTAGCCAAGAACATTACGGAGTAATGCTGCCAACTAGAGCGGAGAATAAGGCTGTTGAGGAGCGACCATCCATGTAACTTCTTTGTGCGAGCATCGATATGTCAGATAGTATAGCATGCATTTCATTTAAGGAGGAAATCCGACATACCGATACAGACTCAAAGCTATCACACAGTGGCTATATATAATCTTCGGAAACAAATATAGAAATAAACATTACACAAATCAGTCACAGACATCCATATCACAAAGGCGGAAAAAGATATGAATAAATATATAACACATGAAAGTGTACATCAGAGTAGTGGTCTGAAAGATCCACGATAATACAAAAGAATAGCTACAAGCTACACAAAAGAATAAGTATACATCACAGAGTCTATATCTCAAATGTATACAACAAAAACTACTAATCTAAGTAGTTAGCCAAAAGTTAGAGTAATCCCAAAAGAGAAGTCAAGCAGAAGCACCTGTAACATCTCGGTCTGACCCGAGTATTATTTCATAAGAAAATAATAAACGAATCATTCTAGCTATAAATATCAGATGACATGATATAAAATAAAAGATATGACATAAACATGTAATAACCATAATGGCGTACTACTATAAGTATGTAATTGAAAATCAACATGATATTAATCAATATCACAAGAATCTTCTCAAAGATAAAATAGGGTATCATACCCTAAACTTGTATTCATAACAAGTCAATGACACACAAATTCACCAATGCACAAAAATTGATATACGTATCAATGGAAATCACTAAAATTGGTGAAGCCCAAAATTCCAGAAATCATCTCAAGAAATCCAGAAATCACAAGAAAGGGGGGAGGCCTATCACAAAACGGGAGTATGAAAACTCACCAACACGTGTAACACAAGATGAGACGCTATCTCATGGTAGCTAACCATTAATTTTGAGCCGAAGCTCCACAAGAATGGCCCGAAGACCGTAGGGCGCTACCCCACATATGTGATGTAGAAACATCACACAAACGGGGTTTAGTCTCCCTCGTAGACAAAGAGACATCGCACAATTGCTAGTCTAAATCACAAAAATGATCGTCATGATCATCAAGAAGTGTCAATCACACCAAGCTAGTAAATATATGAGTTTAGCTTTATGTCCCATAACCACTTGCTTAACTTAAATATTTACGAACAAACTGTAGATCTTCAATAGAAAATTGTCACAAAAGGTTCAATCGAACAAGTCTAAGAGCTAACCGGTGAAGTAAACGCGAGCATTTCATACCACTCGTTTTACTAAGTCGTTTAATTCGATTTCTCATCCGAGTGAAGTAAAGGCCTGTATATACTAGTAGTTTGGAAAACGGTTTGAGAAAACGAGATTTATCTTTAAAATAGTGTTGAAATCATTTGGAAGAAAGGGTTTTGATATTTACTACTAGTATTAAAAACCTTCATATTTTTAAAGTGACAAAACCACAGAAATTGATTGTAAAATCAACAAGTCACAAAAATTCACGTTCGAAGACGTGAATGAAATCCAAGGAAATCAACTCAAAATGCAACAAAGTGGAAGTAGGAGGTGCGGCCTAGCATGCAGGGCGACCTAACCAATTATAGGTCGAACGACCTAAGTATAAATAGGCAAGCGACCTAGGAGTTGCGACCTAAGCATATGGCGCGACCTAAAGTGATGAACGACCTAACAAGGTTGCACAGGCCGAGCGACCTAGGAGTTGCAACCTAAGCATGTGGCGCGACCTAAAATATCCGAACGACCTATCTAGGCGAGCGATCTAAGGGGAAGACATGTCGAGCGACCTAAAGAAAGTAAGGTCCAGCGACCTAAAAGAAATAAGGTCTAACGACCTAAGCAGTGATGAGGCCGAGCGACCTAAGGATTATCGACCTAAAGGGGGAACGACCTAAGCACGCGAGCGACTTAACATACTCGACCGACCTAGGGGTTCGAACGACCTAACTGCCGAACGACCTAAAAGCAGGTACGAGATAGATCATAGTACAAACGACCTATAGCCGAGCGACCTAAGGCAAAACCGACCTAAATGCGAACGAGCTAAATGCACAGGGACGTCTTTTCCAAGCCCGAACGACCTAAACCCAGTAATTTTGCCAAAAACGCTACAAATCGGAGTTTTTCGCCAATCCAATCCAAACCAAATGCAATTGCACATGCTAAAGTAATAGGGAATCATTCCCAATAGTCCAAAATAATTATAGACAAGAATGTGAGATAAAAATCTCACCTTTTCATGAAATTGATGAAGGAGAAGCTTAAAAGAAATGGAAGAAGCTTGAATCCAATGTCTTCTCTCTAGATTTGGAGTTGGATGATGGATTTGCAAAAGAACTTGAGCTTGGAGTTTTAATTTCCCATTCCCTCCACCATTTTTGAAGAAGCTTTATAGTTAGGAAGTGAGGAATGATTTTATGAAGAGGAGAGGGGGTTGGGCTGAGTTAGTAAGGGCAAAAGGGTGCAGCCCAAACCAAAGCCCTAAGTGGAAAAAGTGACAAAATTCCACTATCTCCAAACATATCGAAGTTTACACTTAAAACGATCGCAAACATCATTTTGAACTCAATGGGGGTAGTCTCGAGTCCTAATTTGACCGTATGCAAAAAGTAGCTTTTCGTACTAAGATCCGATTAACGATAAAATATTTAAATAAAATATTTAAATATAAAATCGATAAATATGCGGGTTGTTACAGACTCCCCTCCTTAAAGAAATTGCGTCCTCGCAATATATAAGATGGAAAATAAAAAGTAACAACTATAAAAGCATATTAACACAAAAGAAATTTTTAAATAAGAAGTTCACCTCAAAGAGCATGAGAAAGTAAGTCCGGATGTGTTCGCTCGATGAACTCTCTAGATTCCCAAGCGCAATCCTTAGGATTTGAGGACCATTGAACTTTAACAAGCGGAACATCTTTATTTCGAAGTCGTTTAACTTCTGAAGCAATAATTCGAATAGGATGTTGCTCATAAGTTAAATTAGGCGAAACTTCAATCTCTTCCACAACACAGGGCTCAAGAATAGAATCGGAATCCCGAAGGCATTTCCGTAATTGAGAAACGTGAAACACGTCATGCATAGCAGAAAATTTAGCCGGTAACAAAAGGCGATATGCCATGGAACCAATACGTTCGGTGATAGGAAATGGCCCAATATATCGGGGCGCTAACTTTCCTGATCGACTGAAACATACAACACCCTTCATAGGTAAAACACGAACAAATACAAGATCTCCAACAGAAAATTCTAATTTTCTTCTTCGGTTATCGTCATAGGATTTTTGTCTACTCTGGGCTTCTTTCATCCTATGACGAATAATTTCAATCTTTTCTGTGGAATCACGAATAAAGTCTGGACCTAAAACCAGCTTCTCACCGGCCTCAAGCCAACAAGAAGGAGATCGGCATGGTCTTCCATAGAGTGCCTCGAAAGGTGCCATACCAATACTAGATTAGAAGCTGTTATTGTAGGAAAATTCAACAAGTGAAATATGATCTTCCCAACTTCCACCGAAATCAAGCACACAAGCACGAAGAAGATCTTAAAGTGTTTAATTCACACGCTCAGTTTGTCCATCGGACTGGGGGTGATAAGCGGTGCTAAAATTAAGCTTCGTTCCCAAAGCTTTTTGAAGACGCTTCCAGAATCCACTTGTAAACAATGGATCACGATCACTAACAATAGAAGCAGGAACTCCATGTAATTTAACAATTTCTTTGATAAAGAGTTTGGCCAAAAGAGGAATGGTCCGGTTAGACCGAACGGGAATAAAATGGGCGGATTTAGTAAGTCTATCGACGATCACCCATAAGCTATCATGACCCGAACGAGAACGGGGAAGGCCATCAATAAAATCCATGGAAATTTGATCCCACTTCCAAGTTGGAATTTCCAATGGTTGCAATAACCCACCGGGCCTTTGATGTTCGGCCTTGATAAGTTGGCAAGTCATGCAACACTTAACAAAGTTAGCAATATCAGATTTCATTCCCTCCCAGTAATAAAGTCGCTTCATATCCGCGTACATTTTACTACTACCGGGATGAATGGAATATTTGGAACGATGAGAATCTTCTAAAACATCATTACGAAGATCACTAATATTTGGTATGATAAGTCTACCAAATTTTCGAATGCCGCCATGAGAATCAATATCAAAATCTTTCAAACCTACAATATCGGTTTTATCCTTAATATTTTGGCCAAGAAGAGCCAATTCGGGATCTAGCCTTTGAGCTTTAAGAATGCGGTCTAAAAGAGAAGGATGAGCCTCAAGGCTACAAAGAACCAGAGATGAACATAAATCAAAAACACGATCTCGAATTTCACAAGTGGATAAAACCTCGAGATCATTACACTCGGATATCATCATGGAAACAACCGCTTGTTGCTTCCGACTAAGAGCATCAGCAACTCGATTTCCCTTTCCGGGAGTATAAAGAATATCAAGATCATAAGAGGCAAGGAATTCGAGCCAACGCTGTTGACGCAAATTAAGTTCCTTTTGAGAAAATAAATATTTCAAAGACTTATGATCAGTATAAAGTATAAATTTCTCCCCCAAAAGATAATGTCGCCAAATTCGAAGGGCGAAAACGATAGCCGCGAGTTCTAAATCATGTGTGGCATATCTAGTCTCAACCGACTTTAATTGCCTAGAAGCATAAGTAATAACACGTTCTTTTTGCATAAGAACGGCACCCAAACCAACGCGACTAGCATCGGTATAAACAATAAAATCTTGATTCCCTTCGGGAATAACAAGAATAGGAGCATCAGAAAGGAGTTCTTTCAATTTCTGAAAAGAAGTCTCACATTTGTCCGACCAAATGTATTAAACACCTTTCTTTGTTAAGCTAGTGAGGGGCACATCAATTTTAGAAAAGTCCTTGATAAAACGACGGTAATAACCCGCCAATCCAATGAAGCTACGGATTTCTGTTACACTCTCCGGTCTCTTCCAATTTTGAATCGCTTCAATCTTTGAAGGATCCACTGATATTCCGGATTCGGAAATAATATGACTGAGAAACTTCACACTAGATTGCCAAAAGTGGCATTTAGAAAATTTTGCTTTTAATTGATTACTCCTAAGAGTTTCCAATACAATCCGAAGATGCTTTTCATGTTCCTCCTCGGTTTTTGAATACACAAGAATATCATCAATAAAGATGAGAATAAACCGATCGAGGAAATCTTTGAAAACTCGATTCATAAGGTCAACGAAATAAGCCGGAGCATTCGTTAAACCAAATGGCATAACAAGCCATTCATAAGATCCATATCGAGTACGGAACGAAGTTAAAGGAATACTATCCTCTGCAATACGAAGCTGATGAAAACCGGTAGCCAAGTCCAACCGTGAAAAGATTCTAGTACCACTAAGTTGATCAAATAGATCATCAATCCGAGGTAAAGGATATTTATTTTTAATAGTAAGATCATTAAGCTTGCGGTAGTCGACGCAAAGCCTAAGTGTACCATCAGATTTCTTCACGAAAATTGCTGAAGCTCCCCAAGGCGAGGAACTAGAGCGAATAAATTGCTTCATCTCTAATTCAGATAACTGTTTGCGCATCTCTTCAATTTCCTTATTGGACATGCGATAAGGAGGACGAGTAATAGGTTGAGCTCCAGGTATAAGATTAATTCTGAACTCAATTGCTCGCTTAGGTGGTAATCCTAAAACGGGCTCAATTATGTCATTTGATAACCTATTTCAACTAATTGGTTTTGGAAAGTTAATGGGTTTGGGGTATTTTTTTATTAGCAAATTTCGAGGATGAAATTCTTTAAGTGGGGAGAATGAAACGACCCAGAATTTTAGTAATTTGAATTTGGAATATTTAATTGATTTTAAATATTGAAAAGTTAATTTTATAAGTTAAATAACTTGAATTTTAAATATAAGGGTCATTTGAATAATTGGACTTGTAATTAAATATATATAATTATATTATTTAAATTGTTGATCTTATAAATGCTATAACTAATTCATACGAGGTTGGAATCGCACACGATGAATTGCGTTGCGATCGTATCAACGAAATCTACATTATGGAGTTGGATTGGATGGATTCAGAGCTAGTAGGAATTTGGATTAAACTTGAATGCCTGTTCAATTTTAATTCAAACCGAAGCGTTTTGGCAAAAACTGTAATCAATGTGAGTTAAACTAACCTTTTTGGTTAGCTAGTATGATATATAGTTGATAAAAATTGCTGATTGAATGTTTGGATGATTTACTATTTTATTGATTTGGATATATTCCCACCTCTAGAGCGGATGAGACCCTATTACGTTCCCGTGTAAGAGCGGATGGCCCTTTGTATACGATATAGTCTCAAAGCGGTTGATTTATATATTAATGGTTATATACGGTATGTAATGCACGAGGACATATTAGAGGGATCCAACTGGATTCCTCACATTGTTGATTTTACTTTTCACATATTTTAATATACGATGTGTTGGATGCCATATTTGATGACATGGATGGTTTTTCCCTATTTAGTGCTATGATAACACCGAGCCATATTTTTAGTATTTGAAATACTATAA
The DNA here is from genome assembly GCA_030737815.1 of Allium fistulosum. Lineage (NCBI taxonomy): Eukaryota > Viridiplantae > Streptophyta > Magnoliopsida > Asparagales > Amaryllidaceae > Allium > Allium fistulosum. The sequence goes on along the minus strand of CM060904.1, from coordinate 279,566,716 downwards.
AATGAAGATTTAGTTTTCAAAAGGATTTTTAAGTGATTTCATAAATTTATATATTTTAATATTTATTCTTGTAATTTATTTAAAGAAGGAATTTAGTTTAAATTAAAAGTATGATTTTCAAATATTATAAATTAATTGTTTTATGAAATATTTTTAATAGTGATTTTTGAACAACATAATAAAGGTTTTTAAATTCTTAAAAATAAGTCCATCTTTTATAATAAAGGAATACGGTTTTTTTAATAAAAAAGAAGATAGGATTATTTTGGTTTAAATATATATTAACTGTTTTATATAAAGTGATGTGCGTGTGTATATATATACATATATATTAAGATTTATTTGCAAATGGGGAAGTTTATAAATGTGATATTGTATAAATGTGGCATTTTACAAATAAAGTGAAGATTATAAAATCGTATATTTTATAAATAAAGGGATAGATTTATAAACGGTGGTTTATACTTTAAAAGAAAACTTTATCATTTAATAGACTGAAGAAATAAATCAAACGATGGGTTTATTATAAGATGTGGAATGTTGTTTAGAAAATAGTTGATTTTATTTTAGAAATTGAAGGTGAGGGTAAATTTGGAGGTGTTAAACGATATTTTATCAGTAGAAAGGAATTTAAAAGGAATTTTTTCCAATTGGGGGCAACGTTAAAAACTGATGGTGATTGATGTTTTTAAATGGGATTTATGAATAAGTGAGATTTATAAAAGGATAGAGATATGCATTGGGTTTTATAAATAAAAGGATTTTTTATAACGACCTAGAATTTCAGTCATTCGAATTTGGAACATTTAATAGATTTTAAATATTGAAAGGGTAATTTTATAAGTTGAATAACTTGAATTTCTAATATAGCGATTTATTTGATAACTAAATTGTTAATTTTAATATTTGGAAGTGTTTAAATAATTGTATCTTGAATTTAATGAGGATGAAAATGATTTTGAAAGTTGATTAAAATTCTATTTGATAGAAATGAAGATAATAAACTTTTAAATTTGAATATAAAGTGATTTTGAAAATAACTTGTTTTAAATTAACAATTGAAAATAGCCTTTCGGGGCACTGCCTCGGATTTCGAAGAAACCAGTTCCATTAGAACCATTATAGCGAATTATAGTATGCCATCGAATTTCGTGGCGATTGAACATATCATTTGGGTGTGCGAGATCGAAATGCGTTGAAATTAATTTCAGAATACATATAATATAACTGGGTTTGAAAAGCAAACTTCTGTATATGATCGAATTAGGTCTCGTGACTAGTTCCATTGTGTTCGAAATAGGGGTATAACATATAGAACACCAGGCGGCACGCCCCTTTTGCAGTTCGAAAATTTAGCTAGTGAATAGTGGCTTGGAAATTTTCTATATAAGGCCATCATTTTTCGTCATTTGCAAACTTAAACCCTAAAGGATATAACCTAGCCACTGCCGATCCAATGGCTGAGATTACACGCGATGATAGGAGTAGAATTAGAGGTAAGCGGTCAACTACGAAGTGGTTCGGCTATGGAAGACGAGTCGATTGGTGGTGGTGGATCATCGAACAAAGGACTATGGCGGCGACTATAGCCATCCAAAGTCGCGCAGTCGAGCTAGAAATTCTGGTGATGGAGGTGACTTTGGGCAGCGCGCATGGTGGCGCGAGGATGGGTGATGGGCGGCGCACGACGATGGCGGTCGACGACGAATGTTGGGGCAAAGTCGCAAATGTGGGTTCGATTTTTTTGCATGCCTGAATGAGAGAAGGTGTTGGATCATAAGGTTTTGAATGCTGACAAGAGACGAAAGTTCACGAATATACGACTACGGCAAATCCGGACTCATCAACTCAAATATGGTTCGTATTGATATTAATGTAACTAGAGTCAATAAGTATACAGTCTAGTATAGAATTTTGTTAAAATCTATCCTCAAAGTTCATCACTCACAAATTCATTTACGAAACTTTCATACGTTTTATAAAACTTTCATATACACACACAAAGTTTTTAAGTGCACTGGAAAAATAGTATTCAGTCGACTGAATACTATATGTCAGTCGACTGATGCTGTTTGATTTTTTTTAATATACAGTATACAGTCGACTGAACTGCTTAGGTCAGTCGACTGACACTACAAATTTTTTGTGCACGTTTAAATTCAGTCGACTGACTAAGCAAGTTTAGACGACTAAATACTGCAACTGTCATATTTTCCAGGAAATGCTTCTTTTCACCAAAAGGTTTCTTCTTCATAGGTTGCATTTCTTGGATTTTGATAGATATATATTTCCAGCAGTCATATCTCCTCACACACTATATATACACTCAAGATTTATAGATTCAAATCACCTATTTTTCTATTCTCTTTTGATCTATAGCACTTAGCATTCTTGAGTTCAATATCTACAAGCTTTCAGACAATCATTGCTTACGTATTCATTTCCATACTCTTCAAGCAATATTAAACTTCCTATTCTTCATACACACACAAATATACACATCTACTTTGAGGATAAGATTATAGGAAGGGTGTACTACAAGTGACAAATCTGTGTTATTCAGAACACACAAAGTCAAGTTAAATCCAGTTTGTAAGAAAGTCCTGTTCGGTTGCTCAGGCGATCAAGTCTTGTTCTGTTGCTCAGGCGGTCAAGTCCTATTCTATTGCTCAGGCGGTCAAAGTCCTGTTCGGTTTCTCAGGCGGTGTAATACCTGTTCCTCTAGGTTAAGTGAGGGTTGCTAGCTATAATTCTAGAAGGAGTCTAGGACTGGACGTAGAACGAGAGTTCGAACCAGTATAAAAATCTCCGATGTCATTTTACTACTACTATTATTTTACAGTTATTTTCTAGTTATTTATTATACTCCATATTACTCGATCCTATAGCATATCAGTCACTTTCATTTGGTATCAGAGCAAGACCATCATATAACCGTAACATAGTTATCTGATTTGTTTTAATGTGGAAAACAACACCAGCACTATTGCTAACACTACCTTTTTAAAAGGGCACGACCACCTCTATTTAATGGATTGAACTATAACTATTGGGCTACTAGAATGAGAATCTATATACAAGCAAGTAGTTATGAAACATAGAACATTATGCTATCTGAATATATTATTCATACTATTGAATATTCAACATGGTCTAACACACAAAAATTTGATGCTACTGCAAATTCTAAAGATATGAATATGTTATATTGTGCATTAGACAAATATGAATTTAATAGAATAAGCATGTGTAAAACTGCTCATGAAATTTGGCGTACACTTAAAATTACACATGAAGGTACTAACAAAGTAAAACAGAGTAAAATTTCTATGCTAAAAAATCAGTTCCAGAATTTTAAAATGAAGCAAGATGAGACTATAAATGAAATGTACCCTAGATTTCAAGATATATATCATTCTTTGATAACATTAGGAGAAACTTATACAGATTTTGATATTGTTTCAAAAATCCTCAACTCACTAACGGATGAGTGGGAACGAAAAGTCTTAGCAATCGAAGAAGCTAACGACATTTTTACCATAAAACCGGAGGAGTTGATTGGAAATCTAATGTCTTATGAAGTTAATCTCAAGGCTAAACGAGTACAGGCTCAAGATATGGAGAATATAGCATTCCAGAAAGAAAAAGATGAATCAGATTCAGATGAAGAAGATATGGCGTTCATTGCTAAAAATTTCATTTTTTTTTGAAATTTAGAAAGAACACCAAATTCAGAAATAACAAGAATAGCTCCAGCAACAATAACAACACCAACAAACCATCATCATCTGCTCTAGAATGTTATGAATGTCACAAGAAAGGCCACATCAAGAAAGATTGTCCTGAGAAAAAGAAAGACAAACATAAGGACAAGAAAAATAGATTCAATAAGAGATTTCTCTGTCATGTAGGACGATTCAGAATCATCTTCATCATCAGATAGTGACTTGGACAGTGAGTCAGAACAAGCAAACGTTTTCTTTATGGCCACAAAAGACGAGGTGAGTGATCTAACTTTTGATGATCTTTTGAAAATCAATTCAGAATTACTTGATAAATTAAAAGGAAAAAATAGAAAGTACAAAGAAACTCTTGAAAAATTGAATAGAACTGAAATCGAAGTAGAGATGCTAAGAGATGAAAAGAAAATTTTAGAATAAGAACTTCAAGTTACTCAAGAATCTTGTTCTAATATGACATCTCAACTTTCTCTACTAAGTCAAGAGATAGAAACTCAAAAAGAAAATAATGATGCTTTATTAATTGAGAATCATGATCTTAAAGCAAATATCAAGATTTTAGAGTTAGATAACTCTAGCCTTAAAACAAAGTTAAAAGACATTACTAAAAATGTCTCTAATTTTAATGAAGGCAGAGAAAACCTTTGCAAAATTACAGAAAATTCTCAAACTGTTTCTAATAAAAGAGGACTAGGATATAAGCATTCTTCTAAAATTATTCCTAAGAAAAAGAATTCTTCATATAAAAGAAACAATAGTGTTGAAAAACCTAGTTCGACAATTTCAAATTTTACTAAAACAATCAAAATTTGGGTTCCTAAAACAAATAATTCTTTGATTACAAATAAATATATAAAATCTTTTATAAAAACTATTCATAAAAACAAAGATTTTATTTTCAAAAGGAATACTGAACCCTCTTGGGATTGGCTTCCTAAGACCTAACTCTTAGGACCTAAAATACAATGGTGGGTACCAATGTTAATTCTTTATTTTGTAGGTGCCACCCAAAAGAGAGGAAAATGGATACTAGACAGTGGTTGCTCAAAACACATGACAGGAAACAAGGAAATGCTAATGAATATTATCTACTCAGATGGAGGATCTGTCATATTTGGAGATAATTCCAAAGGATATGTCATCGGAAAAGGCAATGTGAGCAATAACGAGATATCTAATTTACCTCTTATTACTGATGTTTTATTAGTTAAAAATTTAAAACACAATTTACTTAGTATCAGCCAATTGTATGACAACGGATTTAATATTTCATTTTTTGAAAATAAGTGTAGCATTTTTTATCAAAACAAAAATATTATTTTTGAAGGTTTTAGAGATAAAAGTATTTATGTTTTGAATATGAATATAAATTATAATACAAAAATGTGTTTACTAGCCAAAGAAAATGATCCTTGGTTATGGCAAAAAAGATTTTGTCATATAAATTTCAAAGCTATAAATAAATTATCTAAATATGATCTAGTTAAAGGTTTACCAAAAATGAATTTTAAAGTAAACAATATTTGTGATGCTTGTTAATTAGGAAAATTATCAAAATCATCCTTTAAATCAAAGAAAAATATTTCTACTATACAACCACTAGAACTATTACATCTGGATCTCTTTGGTCCAACTCAAGTTCAATCTATAAACCACAATAAATATGTGTTTGTTATAGTCGATGATTTCTCAAGATATACTTGGACTATTTTTTTGAAAAATAAAAGCGATACCTTTGAAAATTTCGAGATCTTTGCAAAAAGAATTCAAAATTTTAAAAATATTAGAAGTGATCATAGAGGTGAATTTGAAAATGAAGCTTTTGAACATTTTTGTAATAAAAAGGGAATTTATCATAATTTTTCTTTTCCAAGAACACCACAACAAAATGGAGTTGTAAAAAGGAAAAATAGAACATTACAAGAATGTTCAAGAAATTTATTAAATGGTAGCACATTACCAAAACATTTCTAGGAAGAAGCTGTAGCAACTGCTTGCTATGTTCTAAATCGTGTCTCCATTCGACCTCTAACAAAGCATACTTCATATGAACTTTTTCATCAAAGAAAACCAAATATTTCTTATTTTAAAACTTTTGGTTCAAAATGTTTTATTTTAAATACAAAAGATCAGCTTGGAAAATTCGATCCAAAATCTGATGAAGGAATCTTCGTAGGATATTCGGAATGAAGCAAAGCTTATCGAATCTTCAATAAAAGAACAAAATCAATCGAAGAAACCCTTCATGTTTCATTCGATGAAAATTTCAAACTTAATAAAAACCTTAAGGATGATGAAATAATACCTAACTCAATCACAAAAACGGTTTCTCAAAATAGTTTTGAAGAAGATGAAAACATTGTTTATGATTTTGAAGAAAATGATAACATTATTTATAATGAAAATGAATTTAGATCTTCTCCTAGGATTTTACGAGATCACCCAGTAGAAAATGTCATAGGAGAAATTGATTCACATGTTAGAACTTGAAATCAACTCAATCAAATGGGCCATGTAGCATTTCTTTCGAATATTGAACCTAAAAATGTAAAAGAAGCCTCTACTGATGACTATTGGATTATAGCTATGCAAGAAGAGCTAAACCAATTTGAACGAAACGAAGTTTGGGAACTAGTCCTAGACCAAGTGATCAATCAACCATTGGTACTAAACGGGTCTTCAAAAATAAGGCAGATGAACAAGGTAATATAACTAGGAATAAAGCTAGATTAGTTGCACAAGGATACAATCGAGAAGAAGGAATTAACTACGAAGAAACATTTGCTCCAGTCGCACGGCTTGAAGCAATACGAATCTTATTGGCCTTTGCATGTTTTCATAATTTCAAGCTTTATCAAATGGATGTTAAAAGTGCTTTTTTAAATGTTTTTATAAAGAGAATGTTTATGTTGAACAACCTCCTCTATTCACACATGAAAAATTTCATGACCACGTCTATAAACTTAAGAAAGCCTTATACGGTTTAAAACAAGCACCCCGTGCTTGGTATGAACGTCTTAAGAGCTATCTAATAGACTCTGGTTTTGAACTTTGGATGGTTGATCAAACTCTTTTTATTAAAAGAACTAAAAAGGATATTTTAATTATTCAAATTTATGCAGATGATATTTTGGTTCTACGAATGAAGAATTATGTCAGGAATTTTCTACAATAATGACTAAAGAATTTGAAATGTCACATATGGGAGAATTATCTTATTTTCTCGGTTTACAAATTAAACAATTGGAAAATGGTATTTTTATTAATCAAGAAAAATATTGTAATAATCTAATAAAACGCTTCGGTATGGAAAATATTTCTGCCAAACCAACTCCAATGAGTACAACAATACATCTCGATAGAGATGAAGATGGTAAAAGCGTCGACCAAAAATTATATCGAAGCATAATTGGATCATTACTTTATCTTACTGCTAGTAGACTTGACATAATGATGAGTGTTTGTTTATGTGCTAGATTTCAAGCAAATCCTAAAGAATCACATATGCGAGCAGTGAAACGAATATTGCGTTATCTAAGCAAAACCAAAGATTTTGGACTCTTTTATCCAAAAGAATGTCCTTTCGAGTTAGTTTCATATAGTTACGCTGACTTTGGAGGATGTCGGACGGATCGTAAGAGTACAAGCGGGACTTGTCACTTCATTGGACGATCCTTAGTCTCCTGGTTTAGTAAGAAACAAAATTGTGTTTCACTTTCGACTTGTGAAGCAGAATATATTTCTACTGCTTTAGCATGTGCTCAAGTTATTTACGTGCAACAAACACTTAAAGATTTTGGTATGAACTTATCTAAATCTACTATTTACTATGATAATACAAGTGCTATAAACTTATCAAAAGATCCTGTCAATCATTCACGAACTAAACATATCGACATACGTCATCATTTTCTTCGTGATAATATTGAAAAGTACTTGGTCAGATTGGAATTTGTATCCTCTGAAAATCAACTGGCTGATATAGTTTCCAAACCTTTGAATGAAAATACTTTTATTAAACTTAGAAGAGAACTAGGAATTTTGTCTTTAAAAGATTTATAATTTTTTTACAAAAAGTTATACTTGTTAATACAGTTCAATTCATTCACTTTAAAGTCTGTCATTTTGATATTTACTTTACAATATCCTATCTATTTACTAAAAATAGATTTAGTTAAAATTTTTTTGTGGTTCTCCTTCTTATTTACTCTAATCCATTCATTCTTAGATAATTAAAGGCTTATATTTAAAATTGTTGCAATCCACTCTTTGTTCTACCTATTTTTAAAAATCTTTCTCTTATAAAAGACTGCCTTTTTCACTATATTTTCACCATATTACTTAAAAAAAGACAACCAACAAAAGTTTTTCTTAATCGATATGTCTTCAGAAAACAACATTGTCTCATCCGCTCTTTCGTATACCTCCATTAGCTCAGAATCGATGAATCTTCCAACACCGACTCCTATATACGAACCCGTTCCTATTGTTCCACCAGCTAACATTCACACTGGTTATACCCCTCCCGTCAAAAGAGCTAAACGCTCTCTATTTTTTGGCTCGCCGACTACTAAAGAAAAAATAGATGCATCCATCACTATCAACGGGAGACTCTCGAGTTACAACGAGAACTATACTACGAGCAGAAGGTGAATGCAAAGCGGCTAAGCTTCCTTGAACAAGTGGCTCTTCAACTCTGTGGTTCATCTTCACACCACACGGTTCATCAACCAACGACTCCTTCACGTCGTAATCGATGGGAACCATCACCTCAAAGTCCACCGATTTCTTCGAATTCTTGGGAACATGGACAAGGCTGGTCACCATTACGACCTCTGCAAGAGAATACGAAAGTGGAATCGGAAGACTATCACAGTCCTTCCTCTTCATCCAAATCATCTTGATTTAAAAAATAATAATAATATATTGTACTCATATATAATTGTTTGCATTGATTTATATTATTCTAAATTTTTCTTTAAATGCTATGTTCAATACATTTTACTTTAGGGCGGTTCAGCTTGAAAATTCAACAATGCCAATCAACTGAATCAAAATAGTCAGTCGACTGAACCTATCTTTCAACTTGTTTTTTTTCCTGAACTCGGTCAACCGACTTCCCCAGACAGTCGACTGAATTCAGCTATTTCATGTTACAAATTCTTGGGAAGAGTTCAGTCGACTGAATCTATGGGGCCAGTCGACTGAACCCAGGAAATTATTTTTTATATATACAGAACCAGTCGACTGCCTATGAAGGTTCAGTCGACTGATACCGGGTACCTGGCTTTTACCCTCTTCCAGCCTCTACAAAATTTACTACTTACCTTTACCAAATTCACTTTTTTACCTTCAATCCTTTTAACCTTCCGCCATTAAAATCTTTTTCCAACTTCAAATTCACTCAGAATTTCATCAATTCTCTCATCAATTTGTCCATACTTTTCAATTCACAACCTCCCACTTCATCACCAAAACCCTAGTTCTTCTAATGGCTCCTAAAAGACCTCGACATTCTCAAGCTATAGCATGTTCTTCGGATTCACAAATAAGAGCATGGCTATGCAATGACAAGGCGGTGCAATGCTTTGAAAAAATGCAAAGCTCTAGGATTTTTGAAGGTTCTTTTATCAAATTCCCTGTTTTTTCTTCTTTTGCTATTCAAGACTTGGCTCGCCATAGCGGATTGGAGCACCTCATTGATTTTGCAGCAAATAATAACAAGATTAATCACCTCCTTATTAAACTTTTCTACGCCAACTTAAATCTTGACCACCACACAATTACAAATCCGAATGACTGCATTTGGACGGTAGTATGTGGTAAAAAGATTTTTCTTCCACTACAACGACTTGCACGGATTCTACAATGTCCAGATGAGGGTGACGAGTTATCTTAAATTACCGTAAATATGGATACTCGTGATTTTGTTAGTCATTTGTTCCTCTCGGATGACATGACGGGGTTAAAAGCGGTAGCACTAAGGACAAAATCTCGCATTATGCATAAAGTGCTTACCCACACCATCAATCCCCACACCGGAAGCTATGAGAAAGTCTACCGGCGTGATTTCCAATCCTTATATGCCATTTGGCGAAATAGACGAGTAAACTGGGCAAAGGTCATTCTAGATGAGTTCCAAACTTTTAACCAAGGTCGAATGAGGATGATCTATTATGACGCTTACATCATGCGCATTCTCAAGCATTTCGAGGTTCCGTTTGTCGATTCCGAATGTTCGAACATAGGTTCCTTGAATACTAAAACCCTTAGTCTCATGAACCTACCAAAGCAATATCTTGGCCACACTATAATTACTTATGAACATTGGCTTGAAAACCAAGCCATGGGTCAAGCTCAACCATCCTCCCAACAAGCTCGTCAACAAACTCCACATATGCAAGCCTCTTCTTCATCCCAACCTCCTCGATCTACTCGAGAAGTCTACAAGATTCAAGAAATAGACCCTCAAGCTCGACCCCATGAAGCCGTGACTACCATTGCTCATAATCAAAGACTTCTCGATAATCGTCTATCTCGAGTTGAATCCATTGTCTCTAGAGTCGATAAAAATGTCACCAAAGTCAATAAGAAGCTTAATTATATTAAATCCTTCCTCAACAATATCTGGGAAGCTATCACATGCTCCCAACAATCTTCTACCTCCGTCCACATACCTACATCTCATGGGAAATGACCGGTGGAACATTTCACTTGGTCTACATCCAATGAGGAGCAGGAGGAAGAAGCTGAAGAGGTAGGTGATGAATTGGATGATGAAGAAACTGAAGGTGACGAACAAAGCTCAAATGGCGGAAGTCAAGGTGATGAATAAGAATGTCTTTTTTCTATTTTTCTATGATGTTGTTAGACTTTCCTTTCAGACATTTTGATCTTTAAGTTCTTGTGGTATTGTGTAATTATCTAAAACTCTATGTTTACTATGTGTATGTCATGTTGTATTATTAGTCTTGGAGGATGTGACTGTTCTATTTCTATGTTATGTGCTAAGTCTTAGTTTCATATGTATATTTGTTCCTGTACCATACTACTCGTACTTTAACTATCCTATACCTTGAGTACTCTCCTTTTTGTCGATGAAAAAGGGGGAGAATAACATAAATTATTTATAGGAAATATAGCATAGATTCAGGGGGAGAATACAATATAAAAGTTGCAAGCATATTACTCAGGGGGAGAGATATTTTAACAAAATCTCATCGAAGATTCACTTGTAGCAAATGGAGTTGTCATCATCAAAAAGGGGGGGGGGAATGTTGGATCATAAGGTTTTGAATGCTGACAAGAGACGAAAGTTCACGAATCTACGACTACGGTAAATCCGGACTCATCAACTCAAATATGGTTCGTATTGATATTAATGTAACTAGAGTCAATAAGTATACAGTCTAGTATGGAATTTTGTTAAAATCTATCCTCAAAGCTCATCATTCACAAATTCATTTACGAAAATTACATACGTTTTATAAAACTTTCATATACACACACAAAGTTTTCAAGTGCACTGGAAAAACAGTATTCAGTCGACTGAATACTATATGTCAGTCGACTGATGCTATTTGAATTTTTTTAATATATACAGTATACAGTCGACTGAACTGCTTAGGTCAGTCGACTGACATTGTGCAAATTTTTTGTGCACGTTTAAATTCAGTCGACTGACTAAGAAAGTTCATTCGACTGAGTACTGCAACTGTCATATTTTCCAAGAGACACTTCTTTTCACCAAAAGTTTTCTTCTTCATAGGTTGCATTTCTTGAATTTTGATAAATATCTATTTCCAACAGTCATATGTCCTCACACACTATATATACACTCAAGATTTATAGATTCAAATCATCTAATTTTCTATTATCTTTTGATATATAGCACTTAGCATTCTTGAGTTCAATATCTATAAGCTTTCATACAATCATTGCTTACGTATTCATTTCCATACTCTTCAAGCAATATTAAACTTCCTATTCTTCATACACACACAAATATACACATCTACTTTAAGAATAAGATTATAGGAAGGGTGTACTACAAGTGAAAAATCCATGTTATTCAGAACACACAAAGTCAAGTTAAATCCAGTTCGTAAGAATGTCCTGTTCGGTTGCTCAGGCAGTCAAGTCCTGTTCTATTGCTTAGGTGGTCAAGTCCTGTTCTGTTGCTCAGGTGGTCAAAGTCTTGTTCGTTTTCTCAGGCGGTGTAATACCTGTTCCTCCGGGTTAAGTTAGGGTTGCTAGCTATAATTCCAGAAGGAGTCTGGGACTGGACGTAGAATGAGAGTCCGAACTAGTATAAAAATATCTGGTGTCATTTTACTGCTATTATTATTTTATAGTTATTTACTAGTTATTTATTATACTCCATATTACTCGATCCTATAGCATAGCAGTCACTTTCAGAAGGGTGAATGAGAGAGAAGGTAAATTTTTTAAGGTTTAAAATATTATTAACTAATGTTAACTAAAATTTTAAATAATCTCGTACGTTCATTAATTCGTAACTTTTCTATACGAGGTCCAAATTGAATGCGACAAGTTACGTTGCGATCGTACTGACGAATATTACGCTATGGAGTTGGATTGGATGAATTTGAAGCTCATAGAAATTTAGGTTAAAATTGAACGTCTATTCAATTTTAATTCGAACTGGAGCGCTTTGGTGACTTCTGGTATGAATGTGAGTTAATCACACCTTTTTGGTTAAGCAGAAATATATTGCAGTCAATAAACATTATTTGTAACGACCAGCTATTTTGGACTATTCGCATCCGCACACGTCGGACTTGAGTAATTCAAAATACCGAATTGTTAATTTAAATTTGGCAAAACTGAGCATATACAGTAAATAAATAATCACAGATCACAGACACAGAGTAATAAATGCAGCGGAAACAAAAGATAGTAGTTCATGAAGCTACTATATACATATCAGAGTTAAATAAGGTACAACAGATGTCTCGGATACAATAATCAAATACAATATCAGAATATATCACTGGAATCAACTGAATATCTGAAAGCTGGATAGATAGCTGGATCTCCAAGCGAATCTCCAACTCCAAAGGTGAGTCTCGAATACTGGTACACTCAGTCTGACTCGAGCGTAAAGCAAAACACAAAACACTCGAGTCAGGATTAACATTCTTATATCAATACATCCAACTCAAGTGAAATAGCAACTGGAATACAAGTAACTCAGAGGATGTTTGGAATAACCATCCTTTAAGGATCCGTTAAACTATCTACTATGTAGTAGTGTATGATAAGTAGATAATGCCTATCAGTAATATAAAGTATCAAAATAGTGTTAAGGCGTTACCATTATCCCCCTTAACACATTTTTATATAAGCGTTATAGTCTATACAGCACTGTAAACTCCACCGTAAACTAGTGGGATATTAGGGAGTACTCCATAGGTATAACACAAAACAAATCGTAGTGGTCGCGTATATAGGGATCCAAGTATGACAAGGCACATGAGGCAATACCCAAGGTAGTGAAACTACCATTTGCCTGATCCGGACTGGTGAGAACGCATCGCCGTAGCGATCGCAACACCGCGAAACAACACTCCCAAAATCAAGGGTGCACCAATCGACAACAAGTAATGAGTAGTTTCGAAGAAGTGTGTTCGCTCGAGGTAGCTAACCCCCATTTGGCCCGGCACGGCTCATGTTTTAGTCATTTTCAATTTGACACAAGTGTCAAGGCTATCCATTATCATTCTCTTTCTTCAGTCATCACGTACGTCATTCCAACTACTTCATTCTGGATCATACTCCGCGTATAGTTATTAAAGTGGTTTTCGGTTTAGACAGTGAGTATGTCCCTAACCGATTCCGATCTCTTTAATAACCTTCATAATTATTTTACTGATTGGTCGTTTAATAAATTTCAAAACCAAATCAATTATAATTTCAATTAGAATTTGTAAACCAACATTTCATTTCTCTTTCGAAATCAATTTTCATAATTTACGTTTCAAAACTTCCAAATTTATATTTCAAAATCTTATCATTCGATTTCCATTTTATTTAAACAATTCAAATATTGATTCAAGTTCGTATATAAGTTTCATTTCAAAAACATTTAAATTAATTTAATTTAACATTCAAATCAATTTAAAATCATTGATTGATTTCATTCAATATTCGTTAAGTAAATTTATCATTCAACAATTTCTATTTAATTTCCAATTCAATGAATCAATTACTTAAGTTCAACTTCATTATATCAAAACTTCAAATTGAATTAAATTAGATTTGTCAAATCAATTCTTTAAATTACAAGTCTTACATTAATTTCAATAAATCACATTTTATTTCTTGTTAAAGAAATTCGATTTCACTTATTCATTTACTTAGTTACAAACTTCAAACTTAATTAATAAAGAAACTAAATTTCACTTATTCAAGAAGTTTAATTTCACTTATTAAAGAATTCAACTTGATTTAATTATTAAATAATTAATCTTATTTAATTATTAAATAATTTCAAAACTTAATTATTTACTAATTTCAAAACTTAATTATTAAATAATTCCAAAACTCAATTATTAAATAATTCCATACTTAATTATTAATTAAATTCAAAAAACCATTCTTTCATCAACTACTATGTTAATATTTTGTTTCAGATTATTAATATTAACATTTCCTTTGATTAAAATTCAAATTCCAACTTCATTTCAAAACCATATTATTTATTCAAATAAAATCTTCATTTTATTTTTAAATCAAATTATTGACCAATCGGGTTTTATTAAATTCTCTATCCTAAGTCAAGTTCATTTGGGTATTTATCATTTCAACCCGATTCCAATTCAATTTAAAAAAATCAACGCATAGCAAAGTGAACTTGCAGTGTGATAACTGGGATGGTGTCAAAGTAAATAAACAAGCAATAATAACAATCAATAACAATCCAATAATCAATTTAAATAATCCCGAAATAACCGTATTAATTCACATTGTTGTTTGTGCAAATTAATATAATTATTTCTAGAATCTACACTATCATTTCATGTAGATTAAAGATTATTACACTTATTATTCTATGCAATTCTACACTTGACATCAATTATTCAATTTTCTACTACATAAATTAATACAACATAAATTCAAATGGTTCAAGGGTAATTAACTATTTTCGACGTGTCAATTAATTTAAACATTTAAAGGGGTCATATTATACAAGTTCGTCTAATTAAATTCAACATATATATCAATTTCAAATCACTAACTATCCTACGTCAAATTCAATTGCATAATATTTATCACTTTATTCATTCAATTTACATTCAATATAAACAACAATAATCAATCAATTATCAGCCAAACTGTATTATCATCGCATAAATAATTAACAGATAATAGTGTCAGATGTCATAGGTGAACAAATACAGGTAATAGCATATATAACAGTGTGAATAACTAACAGCAGCATATTTCAATTGTCGTTTCAATCGAAATCAAATTTAATAAATAAAAGAACATTAATCGTGAGTGATTGCTCACCTTTAGAGGCTAGAGAACTTGATAACGAAGTGAGTTACGCATCCAGGCGTGAATTCCAAAGCAAAGTGAGATGGGCACGAATTCGATGAACAAGCTGATAATGGGGATCGATGAACAATTAGAATTGGTTGATATAAATTGAACTAAGTATATATATATATATATATATATATTATTTTCATTTTCAAACAAATATTAAATCCCAATACATAAATATTCATTAGAAATAAATTCTCTCTATATATATATATAAAAATTCAATTTAGTATCAAGTTTTAAACATCCAAAATAACCTCTATAATATACGTAACTAGACTCGAATAAACAAAACTAGTGTATAAACTTTCACACCCATTATATTCAAATCAATACATATTATAAAATCAAAATAAATCTAAAACACATACATAAAAGAAAAAAAAATCAATATATATATATATATATCCCAAAATCATCATTTTCTTATGATGCATACATTCAAAATCGAGTATAAAATATTACAGCTATTATAACTATCAAAGTATTATAAACTATCCACAAAACAAAATATGTAGACAATATACATAACAATATATGCAGACTGTCCAATGTATATGTGCAGACACTAAAAAAATGTAACCAAATAGGCATGTGCAGACCTATATATAAACTAACTATAAAAGAATCTACAAAGAAAACACTTTTATATATAACAGAACACACACACACACATATATACCTTTACAGACTCACATGCGAATTATGTAAAATCTTAGTTAAGCTTTATATATAAGCAGATCGTATATGAATATAAATATATAGCTTAATATATAACCACTTATTAAAATAATTATTATAACATATATATAACCAGACTTTGAAACTATACCCAGTTATCCAAACTCATCTATATTTATAACTTAATTCATAAAATATAATGAAACAACTACATATAGGCAACAAAACAAGTAACTACAAGAATTTAAAATCAATAAATCAATAATTAGATATAAGGTGTATATATATTTTTAAATTTAAATAATATATGTCAAAATAGATCGGTATAGCTTGTTTTTTTTACATTCATAAACAGACCTTACTTTAAACGTACACTATCCTAGTAACATTCCTTTTATAAAGTAATATAATATATCCTTCCATCTAAAAACAAGACATAAAATATATCATACTTTACTATTACATAATCAACAACAATGTCACAATGCAAACTCTTCCCTCTGAAAACAGCTGCCCAAACAAAATTAAAATATGTAGCGTCCTCAACTTATAGAGTATTATATAACATATATCTATGCACCGTTGTAAATATAATATAAATATATCCTGTCTAAAAGGAGAGCCTAGCACACTATACTACATTATAAAAGAAATCTGAAACTGCAAACATTTTATACTTGAACTAGTATTATTATTATTATAAGATATAAATATATACATTACTGTTTCTTCATAAAGTAATATACCTTATCATGAAAAAGAGGGGAGAAGGCTTTGAGTAGCTGGGTGAGAAGGCACGTGACTCGACGTGGAAGGGGCGGAGGTCGGGTGCAAGACGTGAGCGCTACTGCATGTGGAGGTTTTGTGTGGGGCGGTCTAACATGGGTGATGGGCGGTTGCAGGTGATGGTGGTTGTCGTTCATGGGAAGGACTGCTCGAGGATTGGTGGTGGTGATGGAGCGGTTTGACGACGTCAGTGGCGAAGAGAGGCGGGTAGAGGGGGTACGAAGGAAAGATGCAGCAAAAGGGAAGAGCATGCGGAATCGGCTGTGTGTTTTTTCGATAGAGGAGAGAGGGGAGGAGGCGAGCTCGGCTGAGCTGGCTGAGGTGGCTCACGGCAGGCTCAGGTCGTCGGGTTGAGGTAGACCGGAAGTTGATGAGGCCCAGCATGGGGATTCACGGCCAGGGTTGAAGGAAAAAGGAGGAGCTTGGCTGTGTTGTTGAAATGGACGAAGGAGATGCGGGGAAGAAGGAGCACGCTACAGGCTTTGAACGAAACGGCATACTAGGCTTTGAACAAAACAACATACTCTCTTTCTTTCTTTTTTCTTTTTTTGTTTTCCTTTTCAAATGAAACGAACAGAGAAGATGAGAGGTAGAAAATGAGTATTGTTTATCACTGTACATATTTCTCTTCTTTTAATGGAAGCAACAGACAGCTTTAAAGATGAAAAGTCAGAAGAATGTATATATAATCATAATGAAAGTTTTCTTAACGTATGGAAGGCAAAAGAAATGCCGAGCAAAACAAAGCCACCCCAAATATATTTTGAAATACGAGAGCAATAAAGTTAGATATAAATCTGAAAACGGTAACAATCAACTGCAATAAATTTCTAGGAATTGTAAAAGGCCCTGCACGGGAATTCAGGAAGTATTCAATGCTAGTCACTGTTTGATTTTCAACAGTTCGTAAATTTTTGAATGGACACCAGAAATCAAAAGGGTTTAAAATCGGTATCGAAAAGAAATTGTTCTGTCAATTTCATAGCGAAACAGATTTTTCAAAAATACAGAATTGAATACACTGTAGAAATCAACACGACGAGACGATCAAAACGGTATACGGATATCAACGGTACAATTGAATTATAAAAATTCGAATTTTCTACTAGCGAAAAATACAGCAAAAACGCAGAAAAATAAGATCGACGGAGCTAAAGAAGTCCGAATTTCAAAAAACGAAAAATGACATCTTGCTCAGAAGATGGTTTAGAATTTTTCTATGTAAAAATATTTAGGTTTCGAAAATATTTTATTTTCATCGATTACTAACTGATTAAATTGAAATAAAATTACACACGAAAATAAACTTTCATATTTTCGAATGAAAATTTACCAATTGCTATGTTTAACTAGACACATTTCAAATATTAAATTTCATTTCAAAATTTTATTGTTTGCAATTTCTCAAAAATTCAATTAATCATATTATTAAAACGGTTAAAATTTACGGGTCGTTACATTATTGATTGGATTTGTGGATTTATTGTTGATTGTTATTGACTATTTGAATGATTTATTATTTTATATTGTTGGTTTGGATATATTCTCGCCCTTGGAGTGGACGAGACCCTCTTACGTTCCCGTGTAAGAGCGAATGACCCTTTGTATATGATCCCGCCTTGAAGCGGTTGATTTATATGATTGATTATATACTATATGATGCGGGGGATAGGTTGGAGAGATCCAACATGAGATTTTTCATATAATTTGATATATGATATGTTGGATGCTATATTTGATGACATGGATATGATTTTGTCTATTTAATGCTTTAGTAGCATTGGGCCTTATTTTTGGTATTTTAAAATATTATATACTAATGATTTGATTTCAAAAGGGATTCCAAAATGATTTTGGAAATTATATGTGCTTTAATATTTTTTCTTGAATTAATTAAAGAAGAAATTATTTTAAAATAGAAATCATGATTTTTAAACATTATAAATTAATAGTTTTACGAAATACTTTAAATAGTGATTTTTGAATTGTAAAGTAAAGGTTTTTAAAAGTCTTAAAAAATTAGGTCATCTTTTATAATAAAGGGATAGGGTTTTAAAAAGGAAATAGAAATATTTTGATATAAATATATATATTAACCATTTTATATAAAGTGATATATATATATATACACATATTCACATATATTATAATTTATTTATAAATGTGAATTTTATAAATGTGATAATTTATAAAAGTGATATTTTCCAAATGAAGTGAAGATTTGCAAAATCGTATTTTTGTTTGTATGGATTTATAAACGGTGTTTATAAATTAAAGGAAACTATTATCATTTAATAAACTGGAGAAGTAAATCAAACGGTGGAATTTTTATAAGATGTGAAATGTTGTTTAGAAAATAGTTGACCCTATTTTGGAAATTGAAGGTGACGGTAAATTTGGAACGCTAAACGATATTTTATAAATAGAAAGGAATTTATCCATATGGGGGCAACTTTAAAAACGGATGGTGATTGATGTTTATAAAATGGATTGATGAGATTTATAAAGGGAATAGAGTTATAAATGTAGTTAAAAAATAAAGGGATTTTATGAAAGTAAGTTTTATAAAAGAGGAGGAGATTTATAAATATGGAAATGATCATGTTGGAAATTAACTATGGATTTTTACCAAGGAAATATAATTCCGTTTTAAATGTTGTTTATTTATATCAATATTGTTTTAAAGTGGTTTATCAATATTTTAATATTTTGAAAAGTCAATTATTTTAAGTATTAATATGTTTTGAAATTAATTTAATTATTTATCAATAAAGTTTTGGAAATTAGTTATTAGCATTTATAAAAATGTTGAAGATAAATTATTATTGTTTTATTTAGGATGTTTTGAAAGTTATTAATTATTATTTTAAAATGTTTTAAAGTTAATATTTATTTATCTATAATGTTTACTATTATATATTAGTGTTTTTAAGTAAATAATTAGAATTTGTATTATAAATGTTTTCGAGATTTATAAATAAGGTTTATAAACAAATGTGGATTATAAGAGGAATCTTATAACATGTTTTGGAAAACATAAAGGAAGATTGGTTAAAATGATAATGGAGTTTATAAATGATTTTAAAATTGAATAAAAAGCGGAATCTTCCCAAATGTTGGCGAATGTACTTATACTGTTGAGATAAGTATATGGATATTTTTTCATGTATTGAGAAATAGGGATTTGTGTGTTTGGCTGTGTGTGTGTATTTGTAAAAAGAATTTTGATTCAAGTATTACAAAGTGAATTTAAATTAATGAAAGATTAATATAAAGGATGTTAGTGGTTGCTTGTGTGATTAACCATTGTTGATTTTACCCTATGGAATTAAATCCTTGATTAGATGTTTGTTATTTGGTAGTTAAATAATCGACTATCAAATTTGGATCCAAAACATAACTTTCGAAATATCTAGGAGAAACACGTGAGTTATATGACACAGTCATCTCCGATGATGCTTTACTGTGCATATAAATCTCGTTTCATTCTCCTAGAGCAAATGATAAGGAAATCCATCGACTAACGGTTAGGAGGACTTATCTTTGATGGTTTATTTCCTAAAGTACCAGGGTTGAGTTTTTCGAAAATTATCGAAAGTTGTTTCTGTCACGTACAGGAATTTTCGACTTTCGAAAATTCGACATCGATACTCACTTTATCGACTGCCGAGAAATTGAACGCCGGAAACTCCAATAGTGAGGGTTTTAAAAAGAAGAAAAAGGTAGAAGAAGAAGAAAACAGAAGGAGAAGAAAGAAGAGAAGAACAACAGAACAACATCAGATACAGAAACAATATCAGAATCTCACATATCGCAGCGGAACAATATATAATAAATAAACACTAGTCTTTTAAAACAAAGAGCTATATCAGTTTATACATACATCAATCATCAGAGTCAATATACAACAATGGACAGTTATATAAACTTGTCCTCATACAGAATACACAGCGGAATAAATACTATCAGATACAAATACTACGCCTCGTCATCCAGCTTATCTCCAAGCTCCAGAATATCCAGAATATCCTGATAAACTAACTCTAGACTGCCCGTGTGGAAATTGGTGGGCACCCAGAGTTTAGAAGGGAACAATAAACTCCGAGTCAGTCTTGGTGACTGGTGTGAGATCGTAAAACAGTTATTCTTTCACAAAGAAAATAAAACAAATTCGCAATGCTTTTGGAAAATGAAACTACCATAAGACCTCCCACCACACACACAATGCAAACGCAGAATTGTAGGAGATTTCTTCTTATGATAGTCAAAGATGCTTACTACGCAAAAATCAAATTCTTTTTGATATTATTATTAGTGCATAGTGTAGAAACATTTCGAAAGTATAATATTAATCTTAGCCAACATACGACCAGTATCGTATGCCTACTATAGCTACCATCTAAACAGTGGTGACCACCGTACGTAAATGGCAGGTTCTACAACTAATACCGTACAAGGTGCGTATTGGAGTTTGGATTTCCAACAAATGGTCAGGCTAAGGAACTTCCTATCCACGATGGGTACGTCCCTGGAATAGACGACCCGAGAACCTAACCGGATCTCTGCCAACACAAGGCCGGGTTACCTCTGCAAAAATAGGTAACTACTGACACGTGTATGCCATCCCCCGATCGTAACCGATCTTCCCGAGGATCCCCGATTTCCAACAAACCACATAGATAATAATGCAGCAACCACATAGGTTAAGTATCTGGGCTCCATACCATGATACCACCTCTATCCAGAAGGAATGACATACACTAAGGGGCGCTACTCCCTAGAACCTTGCCGCATTCTTCCTGTTTCGACCATTTCCGGGGTGTGAGGCTCGACGAAGTCTCGTCCACAAAGCTACGCTTTCTACAAAGCCCTGCTTCGGGTCAAACAAAATGATCAACCTATGATCACAAAGATATAAGATCAAACAAATGATCATATCACAAATGATCAAACACTGACCATTTCACAGCAACACTCAGTATGCCACGTTACCAAATTGGGAGTATATCGCTGATAAATTTCAACTACATAACCTCTGAGCTCGTACGTCTCAGAGAAGGGTGTTAAGCTAAAAGAATAAATTCTCCGCCACCAACAGAAATGTATTTGAAAGAAATCAGCTTTATATCTCAAATTGTAACGTCAGACACACAATCCATACAAGTCTGTTCCGGGATCGAACAGAACCGAAGGCACTTCTCACGAAGCCCTTGCATTTCCGGATAATATTCTAATCACGTCCGGACTTCCCGTCACTAAGGGTGATAAAACCTCTAAATCGGAGATCAGCCGATGTAGAGTAACTCGACGGTAATCCTTCCGTTTTCAAAAATATCCGGTCTTCAACACCGGTCTTCGAATGCAATTCATAACGACGTATCACATATTCGGAATGAGTTATACGACCCCATGGTCCTTTCCCGGCTAACCCGAATAGTGAGCGTTTATTTAAAAATAAGTGTGGCATTCAAATTCATCCAATTCACAACAAATACCTACTCAAGGTAATTATTGATAGTCGGTTATTTAACTATCAATAAAGATGCGCAACATCATCAGATTCCAAATAATTTTCCAAATTATTTCATCTTCAAAAATATCTTTACTAGATATAAAATTTCCACACTTCAAAAATAAATCAATATTTATTTTTCTAAACAGTTTCCATTTCTTTTATGAATTCCATATTGAATTTACATTTTCAAAAACATTTACTGATATACGATTTTCAAATTGATTCCAATATTCATTTTCAATTTATCTTTAAGAAGATAAATTCTCAAAAACATCTCATTTCGTTTTGGAAAACATTTCCATACTTATTTAAAAATAAGTGTTTCACAAATCTATTTATTTTCAACACTTGGAAAATATTCGATATACTTAAATCAAATTTAAGTATAAATTCATTCTTTAAGGAAATCATTTACTATAACAACATTTATTTGAGTCAAAACGAATGTTACGTAAAACATCGTTACGACGACTCAAAATCACTAGTATAGGGATTCGAATTTTAAGATAGATATGAAAATCCCAATACTATATAAAACATTTCCTTTGGGAAATCATTTACTATAACAACATTTATTATAGTCCACCATTTCCTTATTTTTCGAAAAACGACTATTTCAACAATAAAATGTTGAAATCTATGTATTCGATATCATAATACATTTTAAAAACATCTTTAAAATGTTTAACTTCATTTTCAATGTCACTTTTCCAAAACTATCCATTTTACTTAACGATATATTCACTGTCCAAAATCGTGAATATACTAACCAAATTTCAGTCTTTTCTATACATTTATTTCAATAGAGATTCGCTATCCAAAATCGCGAATATATCTTCTTTAAAAATCTTCAATATTTAATTTATCAAATTCAATCTATTTCGAATTTATAAACACGTTTATAAATTCTATTTCTATTTTAATAACAACCTCAACTTATAAATCTTCTTTTTACTTACTTCTATATTTTACTTATCAAAATAAGTGATTTCGGATTTATAAACAACTTTTATAAATTCCAATTCTATTTATAAAAACTTCAATACCAAATCAATTTCAATATTGATTTCTAAATTTATTTTCCATCCCAACTCATTTTATATTGACTTTCCAAATTCGTTTCAATTTGCCAATTAAATTTATAGTTGGACTTCCAACTTATTTCCTTTTTAAATAAATTCCTCTTAAAGAAAATAAATTTCTTTATCTTTTTCAAACTATCTAGAAATCCAAATTTTAATTAAATTCTTCAATTCAAAATCACTATTATACGAGATTCGTTTATTTAACACTTTCACTTGATTCTGGAATTAATTCAATAAGATTTCAAAAATCAGCCTTTATTCTTTTAAATTCTTTTCTTCAAATTTATTAAATTTCTAAAGTTAATTCACTTAAAAATTCCTACTTGAATTTCAAAAATTCAATTTCGTTTATTTTTGGAATCCAATGATATCAAACATCCATTCAGCTAAATTTTAGCTTTCAAACAATTTCCAGATATCAATATGATTAATAAAATCATTCACAGATTCATATCACAGTATAAATAAATTCAATCAATATGAGGGGTCCAGTTGGATCCCTCCAACCTGTTTCCCTGCATCCAAAGACGTTAGCACAATACCAATTCCACTTCGAGGTGGAATATCGCGGTATATAGGTTTTATAAAAATCCGCTTACTAACGGCGCAATAGGGTCTCATCCGCTATACGAGGCGGGAAATCAATCAATCCAATATATACATATGCCAATATGTATATATTGCTATATATATAGATATATCCTATTATATCTAATAGCACATCCAATAGCAATCAATAACTGCAATCCAAATTTAAATCTGAGTGAGAAGATCTCACCTTTGATTTTAATTCGCAGTCCATTTTCCACTCCAATTTGTTTTTCTTCATTTAGGGACCTTGTATAAACATTTTATACAATTTATTAATATTTCGAACAGTTGGATAATTAAATTTTCAGAGATTTCATTCTAAACAAATAAAATAAATATTTATTTTTAGTTTCAAAATAATCTATATAGGTTTTAAAAATTCAAATTATAAATTCTTTAACATTTAAAACATCTATTTTCAAAATCCTATCTATATATAAACTAATTTCTGTTTTTAACTTTATATATAAATATTCTCAACTTGTGTATGTATAAAATTTTCAGCATAAATAATTTACTGCATATGTAAATATATACTTATAAAAAAAATTCTTTCTAGAACCCTAAATATACATCCACAATTTAAAATTCCTTTTCTGTACATTTAATTTATATGTATTTATAAATTCGAGATAAAAAAAATAGCATACCCCAGCTGACAGAAAAATCTCACCGGTGAACCCAAACTCGGCCTCGACAAACTCCTCAACGTAGTGCTGCCGCGCCCATATGCGCTCGAACCATCCCCTCCCAAAACTCAAAGTCGAGCCTGCCTTGATGTTGCCGTCGCGAGCCTCACCACGGCCTGGACATCGCTGCACCTCACGCACGCCGCCACCAGTCGCCATTGCTCCCCTCGCGTGCGCGACTCCGAACTCCAATGTCGCCTTTGTCGATGTCGAGCTCGAGAATAGCAGTCGCAAGATGGTCGCGATAAAAATTCGAATCCCCCTCTACCAGAGCACGCGAGCTCCTTCATGGTCGTGATTCGATTTGAAATCGAAATGGACTTCGTGGTTTTTTTTTTCTCCTTGAAGGGCTACCGATTTGAATTTGAACGAGGAAAGAATGGAAGAAATACGTGATTTTTTTCTTTTCTGATTCAATCTGGTTTTCGTGAAATTTGAAGAAGGGGAGTAGGTATGGGAGAACGTGGGTTTGAACGTGCCTTTTCTTTTTGTTTATTATTTTTTTCAAAATATCTCGTACCGCGTAACATAAAAAAAAAAGAAATCTCGAACTCCAATTTCAGCGCGTTTGCTTATCGTACGATCACACGACAACTCTAAATGTTACGAAATTTGGAATCCGATAATAATACAATATTACGGACCCAATGGAACTGGTTTCGTTAAATTCCGAGACTATGCCTCGGACGGCTATTTTTAAATTCAATTTAAACGATTAAATTTCAAAACTGAACAAACATTTCCAAGTTCGATTCTGAAGTTTCAATTATCTTCAGTATTACCATTACGAATTTTAAAAGCTTTCGAAATACTTTTAATCGGCCTAAATTTGAAGATTCGAATTTTTATTCAACTTCCAATCGATTAAATTTTATAATTTAATCGCCAATTTCAAAGTTATATTCGGGATTCAAATTAAATCATCGTTCAAATATTTAAAATTAATTAAATATTTTCAATTTAATTTGTTCAAAATTCTGGGTCGTTACAGTTTCGAAGAGACCGGGATTAGATACGTTATCCGAGAACCACTTCGATCCAACTTAAGTGTTTCGAAGTGAAGACATCTTGAAGATGATGGAATTGAAGATGGAGCTCTCAAGCGTTTCGTTCAGTCCCAGAACGAACTTATATGGATGAATGTTGTTATTGCATTGTTGCCTGAAGGGCACTGTTAGCATTCTAAGTGGGAAGTGCTATATATATATAAAAGGTAAAATGTAGCCTCAAGCCTCATCAACCGGGAAAGACTAAAACATGGGAGATGCAGCCGGGCTAAGTGGGTCGCTCCCAAGTAGGGTACGATATTCCCTATCATGAGTCGATATTATCTCTCATAATTATGCTTCAAGGTCTATTAACGGAGGGATGATCATATTCGGTACTATCTAGTAAGGGGTAGGCCGGTTCTGTGTTGGCAGGGGTCGATAGTTTCGACCTTGGTGTTATTTTATCTAGAGATGCGCCGTGACGGGCGGTACCTCACTAGCCCAGTCATTGTATGGAATCAATTCTCCAATACGAGCCTTTACCATTTTGATTGTAGAACCTAGTATGCTGGAATTTAATTAATGTAACACTTTCGGCTAAGATTAATAAGTATTTGTATCTTAGACACTATTATAATATCAGAGAATTTCATATGAAATGTTTTGGTTATCGTAAGGTAAAAACCCGTCCGTTTTTATATGCGGTGTGGTCTTACGAGATACTTTTGATTTCCAATGGTTTTATATAACTTTAAAATCCAGCTGGGTGTGTTTCTCACACTGGTTTTCTAGACTGACTCGGGTGTTATTTTATTATAATGCTTGGCTCAGACCGAGTATACTTATAAATTGCTTTGGATGCATTGGCACTAAGGAGACGAGCTGGAGGTCTTCAAGTTGTATTCACATATGTGTTTATTTTCCGCTACTTTGTTGTGAAATCATCAGCAATTGTATGGACAGGTTTTTATAACTGTCCAGGCGGATGATTGTGATTTGTTGTTATGCTCTGATGAATGTATGTATATAACAGTTTCTCTTCTATAAAGATCATTGATATTATATTATATATATTATTCCATTTTGATTGTAAGATTTTGTATTGTTTTGAGTTTCTTTTCTCTTCTTCTTCTCTCCTCTTCTTCTTTCGTCTTTCTTTTCCCCTAACAATCGGGTTTTCCGGCATTCGATTGCTTGGCGTACAATATAGCGGACATATTGGTGTCGATTTTTTAGGGTCGAAAATCCTGAGTTGTTACACTTGGTATCAGAGCGCAAGGTTAAGCCTTATTTAGAGATAAGGTAACGAAATGCCTTACTATGAGTTTTGAGTGTATATATATGAGCGCGTATTTGTTAGTGATATAAAAATGTTTTATATCATGTTAATTTATCTGTTGAGTGGCTTATGAATTTTGGTCGGCATATGTGTAACGACCTGCCTTTTTGGACATTTTAAGCAGTCACACACATCATACTCACCATTCAAAAGGGCAGATTGTTATGGGGTAAATAAGAAAAAGCAGAGAAAGAAAGAAAAAAATTACATAATCTCGCAGCGAAAGGACAAATGGAAGGACAAAATATAATAACCAAAAAAACAGTTCATGAAGCTGTTTACAAATAACATTGATTATACTTTTATAATACAGATCAGAGTTACATACAACAAGAATAAATAATGAATAACTGCAGCGGAACAACATAATGCAATGGAACAAATATCATAAATAATAATAGTGCAAAATCTTCGTATTCATCCTCCAGAAAGCAGTCTTCGATAAACTAAAAAGCTCAGGCTAACCCGAGCGAATTGAAAAGACAAAACACTTGAGTCAGAACTAAAGATCTTATGTAAGTTAAATCAATAGTAAATAAATATGAGTGTAACGGCATCAGAGATGTTTACGGGGTTTGACATCTCCTATCCAGTGTCTCACGTGAGTGCAATAACTTAAGAGATGTTCAGGATTTCCATCTCCTAAGGATCCGTTAAACTATCTACTATGTAGTACAATACACTATTATAATAGTGTCTACAATAAAGTAAAGTATTAAAATAGCGTTAATGCGTTACCTATATCCCCCTTAACACATTTTATATATTCCCGTAGTTTATACAATGCCATAAGCTCAACCAAACCGGTGGTTTACCCAAAGGACATCCCATAGGTACGATACAAAACAAACTCGTAGAAGGCGCTCTAGGGCATGTGAACACGGCACTCGAGGCAATGCCAGGGTGGATATACCGTTTGCAGAGCCGGACTGGTGGTAACGCATAGCAGCTACTTCCGCCCACCTCAGAACACACTCTCAAATCAAAATCAAGGGGTGGCCACCAAATGAATCATAAGGTAATAGTATAGTATCGAGGAAATGCGTTCGATCGAAGGAATGACCTCACTTGGCCCAACATAGCTCCTGTTTTAGTCACATCTAAGCTGACTCACGGGAGTCAGGGTCATGTAAATAACTCGTACAGAATCCTTCGCCAAACCATCCTACTTCGTTTCTGGAATCTCCACCACGTACACAGTTGTTAAAGTGGTTTTTGGTATTGGCAGAGAGTATGACAATATCCGATCCCGGTCTCTTTAACAACCAAACGCTTATTTCACACCGGATGGTTCTTTTACATTTCCAAAACCATTTCATAATTAATATCAAAATATCATATTCGCTTTTGAAATTATCGATAAGATAGGCTAATTAAATCCTCGTTCCAAAACTATCATATTTACTTAATTATGTCAATTCACAAAAAATATCAATTCCAAATTCCAACTTAGGTTGTACCATCATCAAGGGTTTAAATGTAAATACTTCAACTTTACATAGATTGAAATTTTAGAAAATAGTTTAGATAGCCATAAATAGTTTTAATAGTTTAAATAGATTTAAATTTGATTTAATTGGATTTAAATTGATTTAAATGTAAATGCCTTATCGCGCCTTCTACGAGTTTGGTTTGTACCATACCTATGGAG
This sequence comes from Allium fistulosum, assembly GCA_030737815.1. NCBI lineage: Eukaryota > Viridiplantae > Streptophyta > Magnoliopsida > Asparagales > Amaryllidaceae > Allium > Allium fistulosum. The sequence continues at coordinate 279,538,079 of CM060904.1, read as the reverse complement.
TGCCCTTTGATAGCCCTCCAGTTTACGGAGGAATTACGGTACTATATAGACTATGGGAATATATAAAATGTGTTAAGGGGGATATGGGTAACGCCTTAACGCTATTTTAATACTTTACTTTACTGTAGACATATTATAATAGCGTATTGTACTACACAGTAGATAGTGTAATGGATCCTTAGGAGGTGGAAATCCTGAACATCTCTTAAGTTATTGCACTCACGTTAGACACTGGATAGAAGATGTCAAAACCCCGTAAACATCTCCGACGCCATTACACTCATATTTATTTACTTTTTATATAACTTACACAAGATCTTTTAGTTCTGACTTGAGTGTTTTGTCTTTTCAATTCGCTCGGGCCAGTCTGAGCTTTTCAGTTTATCGAAGACTACTTTCTGGAGGATGAAGACGAAGATTTTGTATTATTATTATTTATTATATTTATTCCACTTCATTATGTTGTTTCGCTGCATTTATTTATTTATTTATTCTTGTTGTATGTAACTCTGATCTGTATTATAAAAGTTAAATCAATGTTATTTGTAAATAGCTTCATGAACTGTTTATTTGATTATTATATTTTGTCATTCCCCTGCAAGATTCTGTATTTGTTTCTTCCTTTCTCCGCTTTTTCTTATTTACCCCATAATAATCTGCCTTTTGAATTGTTTGAGTCTGACGTGTATGTCTGCTTAAAACATCCGAAAAGGCAGGTCATTACATCTTCTCTTGAGTGGATTTTACGGCTAACATGAATAATTATAATAATCATTAAATCATTAAATCTCAATTTAATTCATAAATCAATTATTAAATATAAGGGCATCACTTATGATGTGACACCCTGCACCTCTAGGCACCTCGAAAATTGGACATGATTAGAAGCACAGGTGGTCGGGTGAAATAAAAATCCATAACATAGCACAGAGACTAAGGCAACAACATAAAATGATTAAAATATTACAGCGGAAGAAAACTTTAACTAATTATAAATTCATAGCAAAACAGCTTCATTAAAAACAACATTATCCCAAATTTATTTCTGAAACCAAAAGTACCAAGTAGTCTCCACCAAAACATAAAACATAACAAAGTTCACAATATAGGTCCCCATATATTGAGTAAAGTACGGAAAAGAGAAACGAAGTACATGAAACAAAAGAAACAAAAGCTGAGGATAACAACTGCTCCAATGACCCTCCAAGCTGCAAAGAACTATACCCTAGACCTACCCTCCTATGATTTAGGGAAAATAGAAAAAATAGGAATGGGTCAGACATAAGGTCTGGTGAATGCGAAATAAAATAAAGCAGAAAGAATAAAACGGTTTAATTCTAGGTCTTCCCAGGATATCGCAGAGGGTGAATAATATAATGCAGTGAATCCTTCTTAGATACAGTTCCTAAGAAGCCAAAGTCCGTGGTCACTCTTGGGAAGTCAACCATGCAGTAATACTAAACGTCAATCGGCCTGTCAGACCTGCTGTCCTTACTTATCCACGTTCTACAGCATGAAAGTCATGCTCTTCACCTGTGCACTGTGACTAAATGCCTCTTATGTCTGATCGGCGCTGACTCAAACAACCTTGCAGGACCCCGAAGTTGCGCTCAGGCTTCACCAAATTGGACTCCTATCCTCCTGCCGACTCGGTCATCAATGTGAACTTGCCCCTATCCAAAGTGTCGATCCTTCGAAAGAGTGCCCACAGCTCGGTCAACTGCGCAAAATCCTCCAACGATCTGCCTAAAGAAGCCTACGTCGAAGCACACTTGTCATGTTCCGTCCGCGTCAATCTGCCTGAAGAAGCCTACGATTGCGGATGCTATCTATCCTACATACTAGCAACCTATGAAAGGAAACAACCATCCTTGCGAACCTACTTGCCCGCTCCTAGTACGTACAGCTAAAACTATATTTTGGTCTTAACTGAATGAAACACCTATCCAGACCTTTACAATGTCTGCCTACCAAATTGCTTCCAGATTAATTAATTTTACCGTTATAGTTTACATACTATTTATTTCCATTAATCTGCTTTAGGCCACTTTTACATCTGATTTGATTATTTCACAATTTCCCTTTTTCTTGCATAAATGGTATTTCAATTTCACGTCCATTCAGTGCATATGATTTATCTGTAATTTTTATGCCATTTTGTTACAGATTTACACTATCCTTTAGGGTCCATTTAATTTACATTTTTTCATCCTAATTTAGGTTCTCCTTTTAGAGATTTAACCAGCTAAAAAAACATCGCTCCAGATTTTGGGCGACAACGGGACTTGATCCCTGGTCACTAAGGAAGTCAACATGCGCCTTTACCACTGTACCAAATGCGCTTTTAATTTCTTTTTACTTATATTTCCTGTAAAATATCGAGGTGTTACATTCTCCCTGCTTAAAGGATTTCATCCCCGAAATCTCCAAAGACGGAAGAACGTAATTAACAACAAACATCCAAGAACTACATCCATCTACTCAACCATCATCCATTTCTACCATTGTCCTTATTTTTAACTAATGCAATTTATGATTTATGCAAAGTGAAATGCATATGAACTTACCTAATGCAAAAAGGTAGTCGGTCTACTTATTCAGTTGACCTCCTGTAATGCTAGTATGCTTATGCCATGCAACCAAATGTATGAAATTACCCTAGTATAATTGATAATTCTATATGTATGTTTCAATCATTCACCCAAATGCACCATCCATATGCAAACATCCATTTATATATACATATATACATATATATAACCATGTGCAAATGCAAAAGATAACATGCACGCATATGCAAGTGTGTACCTATTTGGCCGATTATCCTAATAAATATCTATCTAGTGCATGCAATGCATCCATTTGCAAACATTGAAATCCACTTGCAATCATTTTCATCCATCAAACATAACATGCCCTAGGGACATGTTTACAACCAAGCTACCATCCATAGGTTTCACCTAAAGATTATCGAAAAGACCCTAACTAAGTAAAGATCAAAGATCAAAGATAGGATATTTGAAGTGTACCTTCAAATAGAAAAGGATAAGAAGTTTGAATTCTCTCCTAAGATTCCCATGTGCACTCCTTGGGGTCATCTCCCTACTGAACCTTCACTAGACGAACTTCCTTGTTGCGTAATCTCTTGACGTCGTGTTCCAATATACGGGTGGATGTATGACGCACAAGTGATTCGCGCTCTACCTCTACTTCCCTTAGCTGACCGGGTTATACTAATACTGTGGAATCATGTAGACACTTCTCAGATGCGAAACATGAAAAACATCATGAACTCCTGCCAACTTATTTGGAAGATCAACTCTGTATGCCAATTTTCCAATCCGTGCGGTAATAAGGAAGGGTCCTACAAATCTCGGTGCCAACTTACCCACTGAGCCAAATCTCATAACGTTTCTCAAAGGAGAAACCTTGACAAAAACCATATCTCCAACCTCAATCTCCAAATCTGAACGTCTTCTATCGACTTATGGCTTTTGTCTATCTTGTGCAGTCTTTAACCTCTTGCGAATCAAATCCACCTTCTTGGAAGTTTACCTCACTAAGTCTGGTCCAAGCAAGATCCTATCGGTGGTATCCCACTAACAGGCTGGTGATCTACATAGTCTGCCATAGAGGGCCTCGAACGGTGCCATCCCAATGCTTTTTTGATAACTATTATTATATGTGAACTCCAACAAAGGTGGGTGGTCTTCCCAAGAGCCTCCGAAGTCAATGATGCACAATCTGAGAAAATCTTCCAAAACCCTATTTACCCTCTCAGTCTGTCCATCTATTTGAGGGTGATATGCCGTGCTTAGATTCAATTCCGTTCCCAAGGCTTGCTGAAGACTCCTCCAAAACTCGCTGGTGAATAATGGAATTCTGTCGTTCACAATGCTAGCCGGAACTCTATGAAGCCTAACTATCTCCCTTACATAAAGAGTCGCCAAAGAAGCTGTCGTCCTATTACTCTTAATAGGTATAAAATGAGCACTTTTCGTCAGTCTATCCACAATGACCCAAATGCCCGTTTTCCCTCTCCTTGACCTTGGTAATCCATCCACGAAGTCCATAGAGACGCTCTCCTATGTCCATAATGGAATATCCAATGGCTGCAACAGTCCTTCTGGCTTCTTCTGTTCCGCCTTACCCTTTGGCAAGTGATGCACTTCGATACATACTCCACCACCCTCTTCTTCATTCTGGGCCAATAGAATACCCTCTTCATATCCCGGTACATCTTATCACCACTAGGGTGCACTATCATCCTAGAATGATGTGACTCGACCAACACCGCATCTACTAAATCCTCACTACGGGGAACACAAAGTCTACCATCCCTTCTAAGCCATCCCCTAGTGTCCATGGTATAGCGCCTAAGATGTGGTGATGACTCTCCTCTACCAAGCTTATCTAAAATGTCCTTTAACTCTTCGTCCTCGCCTTGCCTTGCTCCAATCTGCTCCATCAAAGTAGGCTGGACGTCGAGGGTTGCTAACAATCCCGGAGCTAAATCCGATGGATGTTTAAAATTAAAGGTAGCAATGTACTCCAAAAGTTTCCATTCCAAAAATAGAGGACTTAAAACCACTTTGTGTCTACTCAATGCATCTACCACTACATTACCCTTGCTAGGGGTATAGGAAATCTCAAAGTCATAAGAGGCTAAAAACTCCATCCATCTTTGCCGTCTCAAATTCAAGTCTTTCTGAGAGAATAGATACTTCAAAGACTTATAATCCATGAAAAGCTCAAATATTTCTCCCAAGAGATAGTGCCTCCAAGACTTGAGAGCAAAAACTATAACTGCTAACTCAAGATCATGCGTCGGGTAGTTCTTCTCATGCGTTTTCAACTATCTACTCACACAACACACTACCCTACCCTCTTGCATTAGTACCTCCCCTAGCCCCGTACCACAAGCATCCGTATAAACCGAGAAAGGCTTGGTTCCATCCGTTAATACTAATACGGGTGCGGTAGTCAAAGCATCCTTCAATCGACCAAAGACATCCTGACACTTGGCATCCCAAACAAAAGCTGAGTTCTTCTTGGTAAGGCGGGTAAGTTGAGCTGATATCCTAGCGAAGTCCTTAATGAACTTCCTATAGTAGCCCACAAGACCATGGAAACTCTTTATGTCCATGACATTCTTATGGTTCTTCCAATCCTGTACTGCTGCCATTTTCGCCGGATCTACTGCAAGTTCATCCTCCAACACCATGTGTCCCAAAAAGCGAACCTCATCCCTCCAAAAGTGGTACTTGGAGAACTTCGCCTTCAACTTATGTGCTCGCAGGGTCCTAAGCACTTCTTCCAAGTGAACATTATGCTCCTCCTTGCTTTGCAAATAAACCAAAATGTCTTTGACGAACACCACCACAAACTTATTCAACGATTCGCGAAGTACTCGACTCATCAGGTCCATAAAATATGCCACAACATTGGTTAGCCCAAATGGCATGACTAACCACTCAAATAACCCATCCGGAGTCCTAAACGCAGCCTTCTCGATGCTATCCTCCGCCATATGCAACTGATGAAATCTCGTGGCCAAATCGAGCTGCAAAAAGACCTTAGCTCCTACTAGCTGGTCGAAGAGATTGTCGATACGGGGAAGAGGATAATGATTCTTCTTCGTCAGCTTCATAAGCTCCCTATAATCCACGCAAAGCCTGAGAGAGCCATCTGCCTTAGTGGCAAAGACGACGGGTGCGCCCTACTCAGAAATGCTCCTACGAATGAAGCTCTTCTCCAAAAGCTCTCCAATCTGCTTACTCAACTCACGACGTTCCTTAGGAGCCATATGCCTTAACGATAAAGCAACCGATTTGGCATTATCTACAAGATAAATTTTGAACTCGATCTCTCTTCGAGGTGGAAGGCCAGCAACCTCCTCTAACACATCTGGAAAGTCTCTAACAACGTGTACCGAACTCAAACTATCGGGCGATAAGTCAAGAGAATAAAGGTAGCTCAACATGAATGATCCTCTAGGATCACAAGATACCTCCAAGGTACGTCCACTACAAGTGCCTAACCTCACTACTCTCTTATTGCAATCAAGAACAACACCATATATGGATAGCCAATCCATACCAAGAATCAACCTGAACACAGAAAAGCCCAATACAAAGGCACTACAGTCAAACTTAACTCTTAAAATAAACAATTTCAAATCCTAACATAACATGGACAAATAGGCCGATCCTCCTACGAGATTTGATATTACTACCGGGTCGGTCACTAAGCAAGCATCAAGACCAAGATTCTTTACCAGAGTACTAGATATAAAAGAGTGCAAAATTCCAGAATCAAATTGGGTACAAATAGGAAAATCAGAGATAGATAACACACCTTCGATGATCACCTTCTTTCCCTTGTCCACAACTGGACGAGTACTAGAGGAAGGAGCTGCCTCTAAAGCATAAGCTTGAGCAGGTTGTGAAGGTGTCTGTGAAATGTCCTTGGGCTTTGATGGACAGTCCTTTTTCATATGCCCCACTTGATCGCAAAGATAACACCTCAGTATTGGTCACTCTCCTGCCCTTCTACAATCCTTAGCAAGATGACCTGGTTTCCCACAAGTATTGCACTTCCAGTCTTTCCTTGGAACTTTCCTTTTTCCACCTGACCCTCCTCCTCCTCTCCTCTTTCCTTTCCCTTGCTTCTTCCCATCACTCTTCTGCGCCACATCTTCTTTTTTCTCAGTATCAGCAAGTAAAGCCATCTCTACCAATCCCTCAAAAGTGGCTCCCATCGGAATGTGGCTCACCGCCAAACTCTGCAGTGGCTGACTCAAACCCTTAGCAAACTTCAGTACCTTCTTGTGAGGAGTATCGATCAGGTCTAGTCCAAATATGGCAAGCTCATTGAATTGATTAACATATTCCTTAACTTTCATATCCCTTTGCTTGAGCTGTATAAATTTCTCTAGCTGCACTCCCTCTTCAGCCCGCGATAACAATTTCCTCTCGAACCTAGTACGAAAATCCACCCAAGTCAAATTATCAGCCTCAGCCTCCACAATCTCCTACCAACAAAGAGCCTCTCCCTGCAATTTCCATGAAACCAACTGCCTCCGAGCCAAGTCCTATAATCCCATAAGTCCAAATATCTGCTCACAACTACGGATCCAAGCTCTCGCCTTAGTATATGACTCGGTGCCAAGAAATGGCTTGCCTCCTAAGCTGGTGTAGTCCTTGCATAACTTGGGAAAATCGAGAATGCCTGGCGGATGGACTGGAGCCCCTTCCGTTGGAGCAGCATCCCTAGCTGGTGGCTCTGTTCGTGCAGCAGCCTGCAAATAACGTCTGAACCAAGCAGGCATATTAAGACCTAGAACTCGGGGATATCTTGTGGTTCAGACATTTCTATCTGTGGATATTAAAAAGATGGGATTAGGTACTCCACAAATAGTTCAATAGATAGGGAGAAAGAGATGTGAGGGACCCATTTCTAAAATTTATTTTTTTTCCAAAATATATACATATACTTTTAAAAGTATAATTTGGAATATCCTTTAAAAATTATTCGAAAACCTTTATATTTTAAAATATTTTTAGGATTACTGAAACCTTAGCTCTGATACCAACTATGACACCCCGCACCTCTAGGCACCCCGAAATCGGACATGACTAGAAGCACGGGTGGTCGGGTGAAATAAAAATCCATAACATAGCACAAAGACTAAGGCAACAACATAAAATGATTAAAATATTACAACGGAAGAAAACTTTCATTGGTTATAAATTAATAGCAAAACTGGACTCCTATCTTCCTGTCTCCTCGTTCACCAACGTGTACTTGCCCCTATCCAAAGTGTCGATCCTCCGAAAGAGTGCCCGTAGCTGGGTCAGCTGCACAAAATCCTCCAATGATCTGCCTAAAGAAGCCTACGTCAGAGCACACTTGTCCTGTTTCGTCCGTGTCGATCTGCCTGAAGAAGCCTACAATTGCGGATGCTATCTATCCTACATACTAGCAACTTATGAAAGGTAACAACCATCCTTGCGAACCTACTTGCCCGCTCCTAGTACGTGCAGCCAAAACTATATTTTAGTCTTAACTGAATGAAACACCTATCCAGGCCTTTACAATGTCTGCCTAAATGGTATTTCAATTTCACGTCCGTTCAGTCCGTATGGTTTGTTTGTAATTTTTATGCCATTTTATTACATATTTACACTAGCCTTTAGGGTCCATTTAATTTACATTTTTTTCCACCCTAATTTACGTTCTCCTTTTAGAGATTTAATCTTTACAAATTTTTATCCAATAGCCACAAACCATTTAATTACACAAAATTCCACTTTTACATTTTTTGGCCACATATGAAACAAACAATTATGCCAATTAGACTTTCCAATTTTGTTCCAAAACCATATTCAAAATTATGTAATTATATCAATCAAAACCATAATTTTATTCAAGTAACATATTCTGAATTTATTCAACTAACATGTTCTACCATTAGAAATTGAATAACAATTCTAGTTCAATTTAATTAAACCAATCTTATTTACGCCATGAAACGTGAATAACAATTTGTTTGTTCCAAATTTCAATCCAAACATGAATTAGAATTGAGAAGTGGAAGAAGAAGAATATACAATAATTTACATAAATTTCAATCTTATTTATGCCATAAAACATGAATAGACAATCTATATGTCCCATATTTTAAACCAAACATGAATTAGATTTGAGAAGTGGAAGAAGAAGAAGAAGTTGCACTAACTTACATCTATTCTCAATTAATAACAAAAATTAATCCATATTAACGTGCCAGAAAAGAACTGAAATTGAACTACTTTATTTTTCTATTTCATATTAATTCCCACTCACCTGACACTTGAGCTTGTATAAATTTGAAAAAAGCTTTGCTTTAATCTTTCTCCCTTTGATTCTTCTAAATTCCCTAAATTGCTTGAATATATATAGATAATTTAATTTGGTTGAGATTTGTTTATTTAGTAGAGTAAAGGTGGAAGAATAATACACACTAATTTTACTGTAGAATTATGGCGATGGCTAAATAAGAGATTAGGTTTAGGTTAGATGGTTTATTTATAGATTGTTTGAGTGAATATAATCCATCAGATTATTTTAGATTAAATCTGGTTCTTTCATACACTTAATGTTTATCCATTCTAGCCTATACACATTACTCAACGAATAAAATTTAGCCATCTCATCCTATTACATTACTGGAGCGAATGGGAAGCTGCCACATGTCAGAAACAACGTTGAAATACGTAGAAAAATCGCTGCAAACGAACCAGCTAAAAAATCGTCGCTCTAGATTTTGGGCAACAATGGGACTTGATCCCTTGTCACTAAGGAAGTCAACACGCGCCTTTACCACTGTACCAAATGCGCTTTTAATTTCTTTTTAATTATATTTCCCGTAAAATATTAGGGTGTTACATATGATGTCATATATTCATCTGATTTCCAAGAATAAAATAAATTATTTTATTTCATATTATTTTTCAATTATTAAGATAAGTTTATGTATCCAGCTCCGTACGCGATGTTTTACGATTATAGAGTTGTTTATAGATAAAACGATTTTCAGTCATTTTATCGATATTCCTTCAAAGTTTATATTTTCGTAAATACTTATTCAAAATAATATTACCATTATTATTTATTGTTTAAAACATTATAACCTATGTTTTTAAAAGCTTATATTTGAATATTTTAAAAATAAATATAATTTATTAAATCGATAAATTTGTGGGTTGTTACAATAGTCACTTCGCTCTACTTGAATCATCATTCTTAACACCAAACGATGGTCAAGCCTACTCAGTTGGGCTCGTACTAAGTGCATGACTAATTAGTTCACATATCAAGTCAAGGAACCAAAAATGGCCAAAAATACAATCTAACAGACAAGCAGTACTAGGCCTGTTTAATTATAATTAATCTTTTATTAATTAAATCACTTTTTAAATACTCATCTCAAAATACCTTTAAAAAGATATGTTCTCAAAACCATTTTGATCTTTTGATACTAGGGAAACATTTCCTTATACTTATCTCAACGGTATAAGTATATTTACAAACCATTTCGTTTTGAACATTTAGAAAATATCAATATATACTTAAATCCATAATAAGTATATTTGCAAATCTTTTGAGGAAAGCTTCGTATTTCCTAAAACACGCTTTATTGGGTCAAGGCGAATGTGGCGTAAAACATCGTTAGGACAAACCAAAACAATAACATACGGATTTGATTATTTATATATAAATCTCATATACTATATAAAACACTTCCTTTTGGAATCACTTACCATAACAAAAGTGTTATAGTCTGTGCCTTCCTTACTTTCTCGAAAACAGCTATCACAATAATAAATGTTGAAATCGATGTCTTCATCCCTTAATACATATTAAATCACCTTTTAAAACCATTTAACTCCATCGAAAAATATTACTTTCAAAACATTCCTTTAAAAGATTATTTTGACTTTTAAAACGTGAATATATTTCCTCTATAAAAATCCGTATCCAAATCTCAACATAAATCTTTTCCATATTTATAAAACTATGTTTATAAATCTCCTTTCTACTTTATAAAACTTCTCTTTATAAAATCTCTTTGTTTATAAAATTCTATTTATAAATCCATTCCTTTATAGATCTCATTTACTCATAAAATCTAATTTATAATTCTATTTAGCAAATATCCATTACAAATTCATTTTTAATATTTATAAAACACAGTTTATAAATCTATTTACCAAATATCAATTACACAAATCCATTTTTAATATTTATAAAACTCCATTTATAAATTATTTTTGTATTTATAAAATATTACTTTTATTAATCTTTTATATAAACCATTTCAAAAATATTTGTTTCAAACTATTTCTATCTTCTTTAAAACTGTATTTCCTTTATAATAAAAGATGGCCTTATTAATTAAGTTTTTTGCAAACCTTTATAATACAGTTCAAAAATCTCTATTTAACATATTTCACAAACTATCAGTTTATAATACCAAAAATCATACCTTTTATTTTATTTAACATAAAATCATTCTTTTAATAATTAAAGAATAATTATTAAAAATATATGTTATTTGAAACTCACTATAAAATCCTTTTAAATCGATATCTTCATTTTATAGTGTTTTAAATACTAAAAATAAGGCCAAGTGCTACTATAGCACTAAATAAGCAAAATCATGTCCATGTCATCAAACATAGCATCCAACTAACAATATATCACAATATATATGAAAAGTAAAATCAACAGTGGTGAGGAATCCTGTTGGATCCCTCCGACCTATCCCCCTGCATCACATACAGTATATAATCAAATAATATGGGCCATCCGCTACTAGGTGGCTATATATAAAAGGTCATCCGCTCCAAGGGTAGGAAAAAATCCAAACCAATCGATAAAATAGTAAATCATCCAAACAAGCAATAAATAAGCACCAATAAAAATATCTGCACTTATATACAATATAGGTGGGCTAGAGAGGTGAGTTAACTCACATTATAAACCGACGACGCTGAGGCGCTTTTGTTCAACGCAGTAATCGAGCAACGTTCGAATTTTCCTAAAATTCCCACTAGCTCCAAACTACTCCAATCCAACTCCATAATGTAGTATTCGTCAATATGAACCTAACACGACTGACTGCGTCCAAATCTGATCTCATAAGGACAGGATACAGACGTTACAATATATAAGATTATTTAAATTTTAGTTAACTTAAACAAATTAAGCTTTAAATGTTAATTACCTTTCCCCCATTGTTCAATAACCCTGTTCGACATTTTCAAACTCATCGCTGTTCATTTTCAAACCGCGCTGCCACAATCGTCCAACCGTCACCGCATCGTCGTCCCCGAACGCCCCAGCCAAGACGAGTTCAATGCACCCAAAGCTGCCATCCTCCATCGCCTTTGGCTGGAGATCCAACCCAAAACTGGCATTGTCGTTGAACTCGAAGCGGCCCCGCCATGCTTCATCATTCGACAATCCAACCATCCATCATCCTTATCTCATCAAGTCGAGCAATTCTTCAGTTGACACCTTCGCCTAATAACACCTTAAGTGACGGCGATGGAGGAAGGTCATTATATGATGGATGATAAAAATAGCACCTGTGTTATATTCATTTTAGGGTTTTGCAAAATGGAGAGATGGTGGTCCTTTTATAGAAAAATAAGCAAACACTATTCATGCTTTAAATTTTTGAACTCCGATTGAGGCACGCCGTTTGACGTTCTATACTAAATACCCTCATTCCGAACATAATGGAACTAGTATTGGGGATAAATTCCATCACATACAGTAACTTTCAAAACTAAATTATATTAATTTAAATCCCTTTAATTAATTTCTACACATCGAGCTCGCATAACTAAACGATACGTCTGATTGCCATGAAATTCATTAACATAGAATAAATCATTATTACAGATCCAATGGAACTAGCATCGTCAAATCCGAGGCGCTATCCTGAAATGCTATTTGCACATGTTAATTAAAATGAGATATTATTAAAACCATTCTAATCACTTTTAATTCAAATTTAAAAGTTTATTACCTTTATTCTTATTTAAATAAAATTTAAATCAACTTTCGAAATTATTTCTATTCACATTAAATCCTTATATTTGAAATTTAAGCTGTTTGACTTATAAAATTAACTTTTTAATATTTAAAATTAATTAAATATTTCCAGATTCCAACGATCAAAAGCTTGGGTCATTATAACCTATATACATACACATTGACTATATACACCGTTTATATGTTACACTTGCACTACACACACACATATATATGAGTTTATTTGATATGCTCATTATAATATATTTAATTTAAATTAAAATAATATTTTATTTAAAACTATACTAGATTGGATCTAATAAACTCTTTGGACTTCGTAGACCCAATAGATCAAAAGTAGGATTTTTTTTAAATCTACCTATTTCACCCGCTTCCGACTGGGATTTCACCTGCTTCCAACTGGACCACTTCCTTCATTTTTACTTATATATTCAACGTTATCATTCATTACTTATTTCACAATATAAAAAATACATATAAACAAACCTATTTTATTTTAAATAAGATGGTTTATAGAATTAGGATTACATGGTAGATTAACCCTTAGGGAACACTCTATCACTAAGGACAATAGAAACTAAATGGGAAAGGCTGTTATAACCAAGGTTCTTCCAAAATCCAAAACCAGTTAACCTAAGTAAACATCTTTGTATTTTACGTACCTTTGGTATATATAGAGTGGGCTAGGAGAAACAATATATGCTTATAATAAATACTGATAAAGACCTTCGGTATAATTGGGATTAAGCCATCGTTGATTCCTTATCCTAAAGCAACAGAATTGAAAAATTTACATGAAAGAGCTATGACATGAGAGGGGTCATAGTAGTATGCATGGAATAGATTGAGTGGAGAGGGTTGGTAGTTAAGGAGTTATCCTTACCAATAAAGAAAATGAATTAAAACCTAAAACAAGGAATACCAAGATATATGAAAGATCTAGTCCTTACGGGTTTACCCTTAAGATCGAAGGTATGGACTCTAGCGTTCCCCTCTAGTTGTTGCTATTGTGCCCCAAGTATCAGTTTAAAGGTCTAAGCGTATGGACTACTTCAAATAGGGTTTAGAAATCGTGCATGGACCAAGGAGAAAGTGATCGCACCGACTTATTAGAGTAAGGACCCTATAAAAGATAAAAGTAATGATGTAAGTAACATTTAATTTGTGGTATGTTCTGGTATATGATGACAAGCCCACAGGAGTAGCATCTTGATAGAAGGGCGGCCATTATTTATATATTTTAGTGATCAAAATTAACTGTAAATAGCAGAAACCTTCGGTATACATACATACATACATACATACATACATATATTTACGTGTGTGTGTGTATTGCAATAATTTTGAATGTTATATGTGAATGGTAATGACCTGCATTATTTGCTAGTAAAGCAATTATTATGAAAGTAGGGAGTTTCAATATTTTTGAATGATATTTCCAATGGTTGGATGCTATATGCGAATGGTATATACCTTTTGAATCATAAATTTGAGGGTTAATACAAAAGTGGGGACTTCTAGAGTTTGTTAAATAAAGCAAGTTTGTAGGTTGGAAGGAATATGATATGTGTGGGTAGGGACCTTATAACGACATGCCTTTTCAACCTTTAGAAATTGACACTAATACATCACATTATTCACGTGTCGAATATCCAAGTGTCGGAAAGACAGATTGTTGGGGTGAAAGAAATAAAAGACATAATAGAATCTCACATCATAATGAGAAGATATGTAATATATACAGGATCTTTACAAAAAACATCTTTATTAACACAATCATCAGAGTACACTAACCTCTCTCTGGCCTGGACAGCTACCACAAGTTGTCCTTATAATTTTGGATAATACAAACATAATCAATAACGACAAAAACAACAGAAGAATATAAGATACGTGAATACATCTTGGAGAATCCAGATCATCTCCTGAAAGCTCTAAAGCATCTGGCTAAATCTGGAAAATATTCTCGGGCTAACCCGAGCATTATATGAAAACAACACCCGGGTCAGTCTGGTAAAACGAGCATGAGAAACTCAAATCACAAGGAATTTTATTTATTTAACTTGTGAAGCTCTTTAAAATCGAAAGTATCTCATAAGACCACGCTGTGCATAAACACGGATGAGTTTTTACCTTACGATAACCAAAACCTTTTCTATAGAAAATCTAGTGATATTATAATAATGTCTAGGTTTATTAAATACAGAATATAGTCGAAATGCTTGTATCTCACATTTCAACATAGTTGGGAACATCTAAGTCCATAAAGGTTTGTATTGGAGAATGGGTTCCAACAATGGCGAGGTAAGGGACTACCTTTCGATGGTAAACCTCAAAAAATGTATTTGAGGGTTACAGACGCATCTACCCCTCTGCTACACAGAGGTGGCATGCCCTTTTAACATGACAAGCCGGATTACCTTATCCCTTTGACACTAAGGCTGCTTTACTTTGCCCCTCGATGCCTATGCGCAAAAAAACTCTATGGGACAATCTAGAATAGGATGACGGCTCCTAATGGTAGTTAACCACATGGTTCTGCTGTATATCCTTCTTTAGCCATTCTTACGGGTTGTGAGGCTTGAGGCTACGCTTTTATCGCTTGTACTAACATACCATCTTGGAATGCTAACACTGCCCTCCAAGTATAGATTTTACTAACATACCATCTTGGAATGCTAACACATATTGTAACATCCTGGATCGAACAAGCATTCAAAATTTTACTATCTTCCATTTTGGAATCATCCTCTGGAAGAATAGTATAGCTCTATTGCATACTTCATAATGGTCCATCATGAATGTAATTAGTTTGGAGTGGTTTGGATAATTCCAGAAACCGGTGTCTCCAAAATATGTGGAAATTTCCGGCTAACTCAATTCCAGTTCTTTGGAAGTATGCAATAAGTGTTCGAGTCCTCACCAAGCAACTCGAATAAACACAACATACATCCTATGTCAAAACAAGACAAGATTTCATAGTCAGTTATTTGATTATCAAATAAATAAACATTCAAAATAGAGATTACATTTCTCATGGAAACCACTAAGCCTTTTAAATTAATCTTTTATTAATTAAATCACTTTCTAAAATATTTAATTCAAAATACCTTTATAAAGGATATTTTTGCAAACTTCTTATACTTCTTTCAATTCTTGGAAACATTTATATACTTATCTCAACCATATAATTATATTTACAAAACTCTTCACTTTTCAAACTTGGAAAACTTTCCGTATACTTATACCATATACTTATACAATGGTTTAAGTATATTTATAAACATTTCTCACTTCAAAATTATATTAAATGGATCAAAGAAAATGTTATTTAAAACAGAGGTTCCAATAATCCAAAACACTCATCCTTTTTATGAATCCCTTTTATTTTATAAATATCTCCTTTATAAATCTCTAAATCTATTTATACAACTTCCTTTATAAATCTCCAAGTTATTTATAAAACTCTTTTATAAAGCTCTGAAACCATTTATAAAACACCTCTTTATATATCTCTAAAACCCTTTATAAAACCAAGCTTCTTTCCAATTCCAAGATCGCTTTCTAATTTACAACTCTTTAAATAAATCCTCTTTATGAAATAAACCTTTATTTAAATCTTTTCATTTAAAATGTTTCCTCTTTAAATAAATAGTTTATTATTTTTAGACATGTTTTACAAAACAATTTATTATTTAAAACATTTTAAATTAAAAAATTAATTATCTTTAAAAAACATTAGTAAATAATAACTTTAAAAATCATTAATAAAATAATAAACTTTATACAAATCATAATAATATAATAATAAACTTTAAAACAAGTTAAAATAATATAATAATTGAACTTAATAATTAATTACCTTTAAAACCATATTGATATAATTGTAAGTCAATTTTTTTTTTTAAAAAAATTATTAAAAAAGTTCTAAATGCAAAGTTAGAGGCTTAATAGTGGTTAAAAAATTTTCTTTAAATTTAGTTGTTGTAAAACTTGGTTTTGTAACTGGTAAGTGTAAATGCTAGCATCTTTATATGCCAAGCATGTCACTATCATCATTGTTTTGTTCTTATATTTAACCCTGTGTGGGCACGAACTAGAATATGAAAATGTAAGGATAGTTTGTGTAATGAAAATCATTTAGCTACTATGTTTACTTAATTTTGTTGAGAAAAAACCGATCCTATTTCGTCGCTTGAAAATAATTCTAGTGATGACTTCAACATAGTCAGCATTTATTTCCAGGTCTTAAAATAGGGGATGTTACAATATGATATCAGAGCTTAGTTTCGGAACACTTATTATAAGGCTAAGTATTCTAAGTAGAAACTAGATAGTTGAAAATGAACGGCTTGGGAGGGTATACGCTATATATAATGTAGTTGTATTTTTTACATAGATACTTAGGTGGGTATGTCAATCCTTATATTGTTGCTTTCACTCTCTTTACTTCCTTTCTTATAAGTGCTTGTTGATGTAAAAAGCAAGAATGGAAACCAGAAGAGGATGATTAATGCTTGGAGTTGTCAGAGAAAATGCTAATAAGGAAAATGCAATAATGCAAACGAACATCCATAGAGGTTAGGCATCCCCAAATGTCATTGTTCAGATTAGAGCTCGAATGCATAGAAGATAGTTGGAGCGATGGATGTGAATGCACTCTTTCGCTGGTATAATTTGAAGATGATGAGGCAATAACTTGCCAAAGTTGTTAAGCTAAGGCCAGTGGTTGGTTAAAGGATATTTTTGTAAGGTGAGCCAAGCCATAAGAACTTTGGAAGAGAGGTGTTTACCATAGAAAGAACTGACAATAAATGTTCTAAAAAAGGTATGTGAGCATATCTCTTGTAACAACCCGGGATTTTTGAAATTCTTATTTATCTTCAGAATGACGATTAAATCATTTATTAATTGCTAATACAGATTTAGATCGAATTGAAATCCTTTTTAAAAATTGTTAAATGGGTAATTGGACTTTAAAAATTTGAAATATCGGCCCATATTTGTTGTGGCCGTGATATTGTGACTACCCATTTGTTTTCCTCTTCACCCAATTTCAGTTCGACAAACCCTAAACAATTTACAATAGAAACGAAAATGGCGGCTTAGAAAATTTACATCGTTCATTCGCTTTAGCAAAGATAAGGAAGAAGAAAAATGGCGGCTCAATGTTTTCGCACGTCCCTCTTTCAAAAAATTAGGGCATCAATGAGATCAAAGATAGGGGCTGCCAGGGTTAACTTCGATCGTTTCTTCGAATTGCTACGGCTTCGACTCCAAATCGTTCGAACTCTGGTCGCTAGCGGCTGCCTCATTTTGTAAAAGGTGAGTGATTATTTGTCACTCACATTTAATTCGAACTTTATCGCTTTTGAGCTTGTGATTTCGTGATTTCTTGGTTCGTTTGGGTTTTGAAATCGATCTTCGTTCGTCTGAAAATTGATTTTGTTCTCGTTGTTTTTGGTTTTGAAGTCGTTTAGCCTATGATGATTTGTTATGTAGGGTTTGAACCCCTATTTTCTGGTTTGTAGTGAAGTATGGTGTTCTGTTGCTTTATTGTTTATAATTGCACTTGATATTCTCGGCCATTCGAGTACATTTTGATGTGGATGATTTATCTCGGCCATTTGGGTTTGTTAAAAGGATTTGACGATGTTTTTTTGTTGCCATGGTTTTGTGGATTTGCTGATTCTTGGTTGACTTCGGTCACTATGATTTGTTGACATTTGATTCTTGCTTGATCTATTTCAAATGTTGCTGGCCTTTGCCTTTTCTTCGGCACCGTGCCTTGTTCTTGACCGAGATATGTGTGTTGTCCAGTTTACAGTCGAATATATGTTGCATTTTTGGGTACACTTAGTTTAAGATTCACTTGTATGCTCTAACTTGTTGGTTTATATGCCTATTACCTGATCGTTCATGTCGAGTCTCGCTTACTTGATGGCACTTAGTCTGGTGTAGTTTTACACTTGTGACTTCACTTCAGTTCACTGAACTGTATTGGTGTATTAATTTGTGTATACTTGATGTCTTGATTGCATTGTGACTTCACTGGACATTGTGCTGTGCCTTGCTGTATTGTCATATGTTTGCTTTGACTTCATTGCATCTTCATTTACCTGCACATTGGAGTCTGGTTCACTGGTTTGGCTCCTATCTGATCATGACATGGAATTTAGTTTGAACAGTGGCCTTGTGATTTTAGTCATATATACATGAATGAAGTTGCAATGCTCCTTGATCACTGGCCTCCACTACACTTATATATGCTGGTTGCCTTGAGTACCATGTGTATATGAGTTTAGTTTCAATAGTGATATTGTTTTCAATCGAAGCTGCATTGTGGTTTCATTCATGCTTGAGTTTATAATTGATTTCACTACACTTGAGTTTGTAGTTTTTGCATTCGAGTCTGGTGATTGCATTTTTCAGTCTTACAATTGCATATATGTGGTACCTTAGGTACACATATTTGCTCCTGACCTGTTGCACCCATTTGTTCAGTTGCATATAAAACTTACCTGACCAGTCTAACCATTGACTGTTTCTTGCATTTGACTCATCAAGTTGTGACAGTCAAGTCTGCACTGTTTTATCCACTTGGATTCAGTTGTATTTCATGTATATGAAGTAGAGTGTGAGGCATTGTCATTTGAATTTGTTACTGTGAGGCCGTGTCTTTGGTGTCTTCACTTATTCGATTTTATACTTTGTCCACTTGATGGCTTCAAGCCTGAACTACTTTGCTACTTGAGTTTGCTTGAGTATATGTAAGTAGTTGCATATTGGATTGTCATATTGAAATCGTTTTGGGCACTATCATTCTGTTGTTGCTGTTAACTTGCCTAATTGGTGCATGTTGCAGTGATATTTCTTTCACACTGGTATACTCTATGTTGCCACTGCCTGGTGGTTGCGAACCTGTAGCCTTTGTGTTTATTTGTTCATTGATTTGTTGTATCACTTACTCATGTATTTATGTGCTGTGGTGCCATACCTCTGGTGCCCTCACTCGTGTATTTCATCAGGGTAGCGGCGAGGCAGTACACGCGTGCGTGTACTGCAGCCCCACCAGAATTGACAGTTTTAATTGATATTTCGATCGTGTGAATTGTTTCGTTGGATCAATTTAATATTTTGAATTTGTATTTTATTTGGTTTGATTTGATTATTTTGTTGTGTCTAATTATCTATTCGATAATTAGATTCAGAGTTTCTGATTATTTATTTAATAATTGGATTTTGTTGTAAATTGCTGTTTATACAATTCTGTCGTTTTCCAAATTATCAGCATTGGTAATCTTTTTATCTATCTTTGTTGATGAGTTGGAATTTCTGATTTGTTGTTTAACACTATTTAGTGTATATCTGCCGTTATCCGATTCTCTTACCGAAGAGTTGGATATACGAGTTTTCTGTGACTGTCGTCTATTTGATATTGATTATTATTGCTTCTGTGCTTTAATAACTGAGTTTGAATTAGACTGACCCGTGTATTATTTTCTTTTGAATTTAATACTCGGGTCAGATCCGAGTTATTTCAGGTTGTAGATTTCCTTCTTTGAGTTGCTGTTCGGGATTTGAAGACTTTTCACATCTTCTGGAGTTGTCAGTGTCATTTTGTAGTAGTCGTGTCATTGTATAGAACGATATGTATTCATGTATATTAGTCGATAATGTACTTGTATATATAACTTCTAGAGTCGACAGTTGTAGTTGTATCATATGTATCGTGTCAACTATATTGTAACTGACATCGGTTATATATATATGAGATTTGTGTTAATATGTGTTCCGCATTTATATTATCTGTGTTATTGTTATATCTAATGTCCTAAACTATTATGAACTATCGTAGTTTGTTTTATACTGATAATTGGATATGTCGATGGGGGTAAATAAATAATAGATGAAAAATAAAAAGTATATACCACTCCTACCGAGATAACCAATATTAGTGTAAGGCCAATTACGGATGGTCGCTCCTATCCAGCCTTATTCTTCGTAATAATAGACAGTATTTCTTTTAATACTCTTTGTTATTATGAGCATAGAGGTGGGGCATCACATCTCTGGTGAACTGATCGAAGAAGTGGTTATACCCGTATCAAAAGGGGAATAAAAACCAAGCAAAAAGAGGAAGCCCTTAAGGTGAGGAGTTCGGAACATAAGTGTGGCTAGTGTTACTATTTTAATTCTCGACAGAAGGGTCACCACTCGACTAAATGTACCATGCCGGGGAATAAGGGAAATGTAAAATCCTTTAATTGCAATGAGCCCGTCCACAAGAAGATTGATTATCCAGAGTTGAGACAGGTAAATGCATACGCTTTGGAGAAACCGACCGTTGGACAATCCACTGAGGTATAAGGAAAGGGTGTAGTGCTTGAAGGTATGATTTTGATTTCTAGTATTTCACTTAGTATTCTATTTGATGCCAAGGCTACACACTCTTTCATTTCGAAAGAAATGGCTGATGGGTTATGCAACAATCCATACCTTAATATGCCTAAATTTTGACAGGGAACGTTTGCCATATATCCTTAATAACTTTCATAATTCACCAAAAATCCTTCGGATACAAAACATATAAATTTCGTCCTTATTATTATACACGGCTTATTTTTTTCCCAAACTACCTTTATCTGTCATGCTAAAACCCTGAACCCATGCTTTTTTTATCATTCTATGTTTAGTCCACATCAGAATCACATTTTCTTCTAAAAAATCCGAGAAATCTATAAAATCGAACAGCAAAACAACCGAAATCAACTACAAATCTGACATATTCAAGATCAAACAAGGAAAAATGGGAAGATCGAAGGTGATATATCTCAATTTCTAGAGTAGTCGATTTATATTTCACCTTTTTCAATCGATGCATCTTAGGGTTTTTTGCAAGTGATTTAGAGACATTTTCGAGTTAGCCGTGCTTATAATTGAACTTTTTAATGATATTATACACAAAAATGAGAATGCAAACGATAAACTGCAAAACTTGCTCTAATTACTGAAATTTTTGTTAAAATTTATTCAAAAGACTGTTTGCTCTCTTCAAATTTCAAAGCAGATGTTATTAATGTGTTATTTGCATATTTTTATGCAATACATTCGCTCAATTTCACTATTTGTCTGCAATTTTTCATAATAATTACAAATCTATCAGTAAATATCATACTAATGTCAATTCTTCACAATTATTGCAGACAAATATGCAACTGTGTTGAAAATGTTTGAATATCTCTACAACATTTATGTATAACGAAAATAAGTAAACATTATTGACAATATCACATATGGTTGCAATAATTCACTTTAATTGCTTACTTTTCAGCAATAATTGAGTTAAACAGACTAAACTCAGTTTTATGTGGAGTTTTTTGAATAGTCTAATGTCAATTATTCACAATTATTGTAGACAAATATGCAACTATGTTGAACATGTTTGAATTTCTCTGCAACATTTATGTTAAAAGAAAATAAGTAAGCATTAATGACAATATCACATATGGCTGCAACAAATCACTTTAGTTGCTTACTTTTCAGCAATAATTGAGTTAAACAGACTAAACTCAGTTTTATGTGGAGTTTTTTGAATAGTCTAATGTCAATCATTCACAATTATTGTAGACAAATATGCAACTATGTTGAACATGTTTGAATATCTCTGCAACATTTATGTATAACGAAAATAAGTAAACATTAATGACAATATCACATATGGCTGCTACAATTCACTTTAATTGCTTACTTTTCAGCAATAATTGAGTTAAACAGACTAAACTCAGTTTTATGTAGAGTTTTTTGAATAGTCTAATATCAATTATTCACAATTATTGTAGACAAATATGCAACTATATTGAACATGTTTGAATATCTCTACAACATTTATGTATAAACAAAAATAAGTAAGCATTAATGACAATATCACATATGGCTGCAACAATTCACTTTAACTGCTTACTTTTTAGCAATAATTGAGTTAAACAGACTAAAATCAGTTTTATTTGGAGTTTTTTGAATAGTCTAATGTCAATTATTCACAATTATTGCAAACAAATATGCAACTGTGTTGAAAATGTTTGAATATCTCTGCAATAGTCATGTATAAACGAAAATAAGTAAACATTAATGACAATATTACATATGGCTACAATAATTCACTTAAGTTTCTTACTTTTCAGCAATAATTGAGTTAAACAGACTAAACTCAGTTTTATGTGTAGTTTTTCGAATAGTCTAATGTCAATTATTCACAATAATTGCAGACAAATATGCAACTATGTTGAACATGTTTGAATATCTCTGCAACATTTGTGTATAAACGAAAATAAGTAAGCATTAATGACAATATCACATATGGCTGCAATAATTCACTTTAATTGCTTGCTTTTCAGCAATAATTGAGTTAAGCAGACTAAACTCAGTTTTATGTTCAGTTTTTTGAATAGTCTAATGTCACTTATTCACAATAATTGCAGACAAATATGCAAATATGTTGAACATGTTTGAATATCTCTGCAACATTTATGTATAAACGAAAATAAGTAAGCATTAATGACAATATCGCGTATGGCTGCAACAATTCACGTTAATTGCTTACTTTTCAGCAATAATTGAGTTAAACAGACTAAACTCGGTTTTATGTACATTTTTTTAAATAGTCTAATGTCAATTATTCACAATAATTGCAGACAAATATGCAACTATGTTGAACATGTTTGAATATCTCTGCAACATTTATGTATAAACAAAAATAAGTAAACATTACTGACAATATCACATATGGCTGCAATAATTCAGTTTAATTGCTTAGTTTTCAGCAATAATTGAGTTAAACAGATTAAACTCAGTTTTATGTGCAGTTTTTTGAATAGTTTAATGTCAATTATTCACAGTTATTGCAAACAAATATGCAACTATGTTGAACACTTTTGAATATTTCTGCAAGATTTATGTATAATGAAAATAAGCATTACTGACAAAATCAGATATGGCTGCAACAATTTAGTTTAATTGCTTACTTTTCAGCAATAAACGAGTTAAACAAATTAAATTTAGTTTTATGTGCAATTTTTTAAATAGTTTAATGTCAATTATTCATAGTTATTGCAGACAAATATGCAACTATATTTAACATTTTTGAATATATTTGCAACATTTATGTATAAACAAAAATAAGCATTACTGACAATATCACATATAGTTGCAACAATTCAGTTTAGTTGCTTATTTTTCAGCAATAATTTAATTAAACAGATTAAACTCATTTTTATGTGCAATTTTTTGCATAGTATCATTGAAATACCAATCTATTTGAAAAAAGTGATGAAAAATTTGATGATATTTATAATTATAAACACCGTATTTTCAAGTTTACAGTTATTCAAATTATTGCTGAAAAATAAGCAATTAATTTTTAAAATTGCTGAGATATATGAAACTACACCATATACAAGTTGCGCGTAAGTTACAGTTTTTTCAATAGTTTCATTGGAATACCAATCTATTTGGAAAAAGTGAAGAAAATTCTGGTGATATCTATAATTAGAAATAACATATTTTCCATTTCATAGTTATTCAAATTATTGCTGAAAAATAAACAATTACTTTTTAAAACTGCTGAAATATATGCAACAATTCCACATACATGAAAATTTGCATATACCTTAAAATTTGCTGAAAAGACAACAATTATTTAAGATAAGTGCATACATTTCTGTTTTTTTTCTACATATTCATTATAACTGCAAGTATTTAACATCACCTATCATATTATTATTTTGTTCAAATTTGTTTAATAATTTTAATGTACTTTTATAGAATAACACAAAGGAAGAAATAAAACAAGGAAAAAGTAATTCAGGAAACATCACTTGTTCCTACAGAAGAACAATCAGGATCAAAGATTCTACTAAAAAAAGAATCAATGAAGAGAAAATCACTGCAAGGGAAGACAACTACAGAAACAATTTGAGGCCTTTCATCGATGTCCTTAGCAGGATTAAAAAGGAAGAATTGTTGAAAGTATCACATACGAAATATCTTTAAAATTTACCTTTCTACAAATTCATTGATATGATCTATGATGGAAGTATACTAGCAAAGGAAAACACAAAAAATTCAACAACTATAGAGGTAATCATCAGAGCCTACAAAAAGAACTTGAACTGCTTTCAATTTGGAGATCTGTTACTAATATTCATGGAGAATGATATAAGCCAATTATTAGCATTTCCTACAGATGGTCAGCTAATCAAAACTTCTGGCCACATGAAAAACGAAGGCAAAAGCAATGTTCAGTTTACATCGTTCATCGATAGAAACTTTGAAGGAGAGACAAGGGTCAACAAAAAAACATAGAAAGGGAGTTATTTACAACAATAAAAGGAACATCAAAAGAAGAAAAAACAGATACGACAAAGCTTTTGCAACTGCATTTGGTTGCAACATTCTTAATATCAAATCAAACTCGAATGTGTCTTAGAATATGATTCCATATTGTGTTTGTGAAGATAAAATGCAGGAGATATCTTGGCCAAAAACAATTTACAAACATTTGATAAATCAAATTGAAAAATATATTGACACGCCAGGGAAAATAAATGCTTACATTACATTGTTACTGGTATTAAATTTTTAATTAATTAGATATATTTCCTATTAATTAATAATTTATTCTAATACTAATTGTCTTTTTTGCAGTGGTGGATCTGTGAAAAGACACAAATTCTGAAATCGACTAAATTGGAATACAACAACTCATATCCCTTGGCTGGCAAATGGGATATATCAAAACTCAAGCCGATAATGTTAATGACCATAAAGTACAACTCAGTAAGTATAACTGCATTATAATCTGCAGAATTGTTAAGTTACATTACAAAAACTGGCAGTACTCTATATTTTTGTAGACTTATCTGCAACAATTAACAATATTTGCAGATATATCTGCAGTTATTAGCAGTATTCGAGCATTTTGGTGCAATTATTCACTACAGTTGCTGGCTTATCTGCAATTATTATAAACAATTGCATATTTATCTGGAGTTATAAATAGGAAAATTGCACATAGGGCTACAAATATTTACAATAATCGAAGATATATCTACAATTTCCGTAATACTTACAGATTTTTCTGTCATTATTAAAAATATTTATGGACATACATGCCAATCATAATTAAAATTATACACATTTTTGCAATTATTCACAATACTTACATAATTATATTCAAATATTCTAAAGCTTCAATTTTGATTCAATTCTTTATTTCAGGATTTTCACGGAGAAGAACTAAAATTTCTGAAAGATGTAGTAGAAAAAGATGAAGAATATGAAGCATTGTACAAGAAAAGAGAAGAAAAATACAAAGAAATAATAAGAAAACTTAAATTGGACAACCGAAAACTTCAAGCTAAAAATACACTGCTAAGAAAGCAACTGAGGCAATATGTGGAAACATCATCATCCACACAATCTAAGAATGTGGAGCTACCAATACAAGAAAAAAGTGGTAGCAAAACTGAACTCCACAGATGAAAATGAAACTGAAGAAAATGAAGATAATGCAACCAAAGAGAATCCTTCATTTGGTAATACTTTGAATAATAATTTTTTTTCAACAAGAATGCAAAAATTAAAAATATTTGATGATATATCTACAAATATTCTTACTATATGAAAAATGCTGTGACGACCCGGAATTTTTAAGCATTTGAAATTGAATATTTAATTGATTTTAAATATTCAAAAGTTAATTATTAACTAGAATTTCAAATATCACTATTTATTTGATAATTAAATAATTGAATTTAATAATTGGGAATTGGGTAAAATGTTGAATCTGAAATTTTAAGCCTGATAAAATTAATTTGAAGGCTTGGAAATTTCATATTAATGATATTGAAGATAATAGAACTTTTAAAATGTGATTTAAAAGTGTTTTGTTCAGTTTTTAAAATATATCGTTTAAATTGAATTTAAAAATAGCCTTCCGAGGCACAGTCTCGGAATTCGACGAAACCAGTTCTATTGGATCCGTAATAGTTAGTTATTATCGGATTTCAATCCTCATAGCAATCAGAGTTGTCGTTTAACCCTGGCAGCTCAAAACGCTTCGAATTGTTTGAATCGGTTTAATTCGAAATTGATCGTTTTCTTCAGTAACTCGCGTATACGATCAAATTAGCCTCCGAAACACGTTCCATCGTGTTCGGAATGCGGGTAAAACCCTGTAAACGTCTGTTGGAATGTCTGGTTTGGGGTTCAGGATTTCGCGTTATGCAACGAGACGGTTTGAAGTGTTATAATATAATTTTAAATTTATAGTACAATAGTCAGAGATAATTTTCCCAACGCGTACTCGTGAAGCTTCCGCGCACGTCTTTAAAGTAAGAATAATGGCCGAGTTCATAAAGGGGATTCAATTCCTTTCTTTCCCCATTTCCTCGCAGTTAAATCAAATACCAAATTCCTCTTAAATTTCAAATTAAAACTCACGAATCGTCTCGGAGGGAAAAAGGAAAAAAAGAAGAGGGGATTCGCGATTCGAAGTCGCGGTTCCGATTGAGTGGGGAAGGACAAGCGCGTGGCGTGACTGTGGGAGAATCCATTATCGCGCTCGAGTTCGTGGATGGCGGCATCGCGATTTCGAGGGTGGCTCCGTTGAGTTCGCAGGAGGTAGGGGAGCGCGCGACAACAATTGAGAACTCCGGTCGTAGATAGATAATCGCGTACCCGCTTGTACGCGTGTGTGGGCGTGGGAGATCGGAATCGAGTGTGATGGCGTTGGAGTTTGGGTCGCAGCAGCTTTTCTCGACTACTAGGCGAAGTCGAGTGAACTGGATGCTCACGACTGGTGATGGTGAGGAGAGCGGCAGGTTGTTCGACTGTTCGATGCTGACGGATAGGCGATTTCGAATCTTCGTCGTTAGGGTTTCGGCAAGAGTTGGGGTTGAGCTGCTTGGTTGAGGTATTCTCGTTTTTTTTCCAATTAAAATTAATTCAAAAATGCATATACATATTGCAGAGAAAAAAATATATATGTAAATATTTATATAGCTTCAAAGGTAGGATTTTAAAAACATATATAGCCATACAGGGATTTTAACAATATTGTAAAGTTTGTTCAAGTTGTATTTTTGAATCTACCTTAACTATATATATATAGGTGATTTCAAAAGGAAAGGAAAGAATAAATACTTATATATATATATTTCCACTCACTATTCCAATTTAAAATAAATTATTAGTTAATTAAATTATAAAATGGCAATTAATTGTTTGATTTGCTCGAATATTTATTCAAGGTCTAAAATCGAGAAAATACAAGTCAGAATGGAACGGGTGTGGAATAGACTACAAACAAAATCAAAGGTGAGTTAATCTCACTCAGTTAAATTATAATTTAAATTTAATTGGTTAAATTTAAATATTGATGGATGATTGAATTGATTGATTTGATTGATTTGATTGATGTGATATATATATATATAGTAGTATAGCAATATATACATATTGGCATATGTATATATTGGAATTGTTGATATTCCCACAGTATATAGTGGATGAGACCCTATGCGCCGCATAATAGCGGATGATTTTATATAAATCCCATCTACCGCGATATTCCACTTTGAAGTGAAATTGGTATTGTGCTAACATATGTGGATGCAGGGAAACAGGTTGGAGGGATCCAACTGGATTCCTCAAAATATTTAATTTTGTTTAAATATTCTGTGATATGATTTTTGATATCCTGTGATGATTTATATTGGATAATCTAGTTGGATTGAATTTCCCAGTATAATGAGTTATCAAAAGCAATTGAATTGAATTTTGGAAAGAAATAAAAGAGTAAAATTTAAGTTAAATAATTCTAGTGAATTCGAATAAATTAAATAAGGAATTGTAAAAGAAATAAAGAAATTTCTTAATTCGAACAAATATGGGAAAAGAGGATTTTGGATTTAACAGTGAAGAAATAAATCTTTAACTAAAGTGATATTATTTAAAAATATAAAAGAATTGATTTTATTGAAATTTAAAGATTTAATTTAATTAAAATATTAATTGAAGAAGTTTGGAAATCCGAAATTGGTATTTTAGTTAAAAAGGTTTTAACGCATAAATAAGAAATAAAAGATAAAAGTTAATGTATTTGAAATAATTAAAGTAAATAGGGAAATTTATTTCAAAGTGAAGTAAAATGGAAATCAATTGGAAATTGATTTAAGTGTTTAAAAACTTGGATTTTTAAAAGAGAAATGAGATTTTGGAGAGATAAACTGGGTTTATAAAGTAAAATAAAATATCATTGGATATTTGAAGATATAAATTCAAGATGGGAATTTATAAAAGGATATGGTTTGGTTTAAAAATAAATGTTGATTTATTTTTAAAAGATGGGAATGAGAAGTGTATTTCTCTGGATAGCCAAGTACGTTTTCAAAGAAATTTTTAATATAAGTTAAAAGTTCTAATTTGTTTAAAAATGCATATTTTAGAAAATTGATTATTTCTAAATGTCAATTTCCTAAGTAAGTATTTTCAAAAATCTATTATTGTAGTAATTATATAAAAGTGATTTGCTATTATGTTTTAAAAGGAGAAATTTAGTTTATATTTATAAAGTGGTTTATTTTAAAGTATATATTTTTAATAAAGTATTAAGGTAGTTTGATTTCAATGTTAAAATATATTTAAAATAAAGTGTTTTTAAATTATTTTAAAATCTAAAGTATTTTGTACTTGGTGATTCAGAGAAAATAAATATTTGGGAAATGTATTCCATAAGCGGAAACTGTTTTGGAACTGTTTTCAAATGAGCTTTGAAAATTTGGAAATATATCTTGTAAGATATTTGAGACAAATAAATAATGTGGAAAATTATTTATTGTGTGATGGTTGTTTGTGAATGTTAATTGATAGTTAAATAACCGACTATCAATATTGGCCAAATGCGCTGATCGTTTCGAAGAGACCGGGATCGAGTTTCCGTATACCGGGATTCTAGGTCTGGAGACTCGAATACCACTTCGATTCGGTTTGTACGTTTCGTGTAACGTGTTCAGAGTCGAAGATGGAGCAGTGAAGTGCAAGGGCTAGTCGCTACTAATCCTGAGGATATTTCCGAAATGGATGTAGTAGGAATAGTGCCTTCGGTTCCGTTCGGACCCGGGACGGACTTGTATGGACGGATGCTTTCGTGACATCGTCAGGTGGACGATGGGCATTCTAAGGGATATGTGCTATAAAGGTATCGTTTAGCCTCAAGCCTCATCAACCGGGAATGACTGAAAATCAGGGGTTATGCAGCAAGGCTTCGTGGGTAGCCCCCACTTGAGAGTAAAGTCATCCTTGTCTAGATGTCCCTTTTATTTCGGCTTAGTGTTGCGGTTGCTGATCCCAACCGTGGGGTGATTTTATTTGGAATTATCCAGTAAGGGATGATTCCGGCCTTGTGTTGCAGGGGAGCGGGCGTACTCCTCGGTACTGTGATCTAGGCCACGTACTGTGACAGGTGGTACCCCAGTGCCTAGTCATTCGTTGGAAATCCATTCTCCCTACGTGCCTTGTACGAGTTTTGTTTGTATTACCCACGTTGTGGCTAGTATGCTGGAATTTAATCATGTAACAATTTCAGCTATTTTAATAAGTATTTGTGAATAGACACTATTATAATATCAGAGGATTTTGATAAAAAGTGTTTTAGCTATCGTAAGGTAAAAACCCGACATGTTTATTTGTGGCGTGGTCTTACGAGATGCTTTTATTTTCAAAAGGATTTTTGAAACTTTAATAATCAATTGAGTGTGATTTTCTCACGCTGGTTTTCCAGACTGACTCGGGTATTGTTTTATATGATGCTCGGGTCAGACCGAGATAAACAGGTTTAGGATATGATGCTGTGGAGCTCAGGAGACGAGCTGGATGACGATACGTACTCTCGTACTTGCTATTATTTTTCCGTTGTGTATTCAGTTGTATGTTATGGATGTTGATGTACTCTGATGATGTATTCTGATGTATTGTATAAAAAGATATAGTTTTTGATTTGTGTAAAGATCTGTTGATATATTATATTTTATTCCGCTGCGATGGTTAGATTCTGATGTTGTTTTCTTTTATTTTCTTCTTCTACCTCTTCTTCTTTAACTAAAATGGTTCGATTTTCCGAGTCTGGAATTTTGGGTCGTTACAAGTGGTATCAGAGCTTAGGCTAGCGATAACCTTGGCTCTGGTGGGAATTTTGAGAGTATTAATAGATATGAGCGCGTATTTGTTAGTGAATATAAAATGGTTTTATATTGTGTTGGTTGATTTATTGAGTGGCATATGAACCTTCGTCGGCACAGTCTGGACAACTGTATCGAAGGGGTTTCTAAACACTTGAATAGAACAGTTTGACACAGTATTGTTTTAAATAGGGTGAATGAAATAATTTTGCCCAAATTATTTTGTATATGAAGGAAATAATTATTCGAAAATTTATTATAGTTATATTTGGATGCTTGGTTGTTAGAAAATGACAATAATGAGTTAGTCTCATTATTGAGTAGAAATTGAAACTTATAACCTAAGTTGAAGAATAAATTTATATAACAAAATGGAATTTGAAATATAGACTAAATGAAATTTATAAATTGAGATAAACTTTATATACAAATGTGAATTACAAATGTGATTTATAATCAAATGAGATAAATTCATAAACAAATGAAATTTGTAAATGTAAATTGTATATGTGACTTATAACTTGAAATAAAATGTGATAGAATTCCAAGTAATGTTTGGATATAAAATTGAATGGATTTTGAATTTGAAGTTTTGGGAAAGGTTTAAATTCCTTTGGATTTAAAAATAGCTATAAAGGTTTTGGGGAAATAATGGTGATATTATTTCATGAATATTTTTGAAATTGAATTGAAATCTGGTAGGATTTGGGATTTAAAAATGTTTGAAATGTTTCAAAGTGATAAAAGCATTAAATTCTCTTTCGGTCGCTGGAAAATAATTTCGGTGATGACTGCAGCATCATCGATGTCTATTTTCGAGTTTCCAAGGAGAAATTGCTACCAAACTGTTTTAAAATTGGAAGTGATTGTGAACTGGGTTGGTTTTGAGATTTAAAGGGAAAATTGTTTGGTAAAAGCAGATTATTTTGGAAATTGGGATTTGATGTGATATACCAGATATGTATGAGTTATTTATGGATTCAAAATGGTTTTTGAAATAAAACCGGGCAATTGAATTCTGGGAATTCTATTTAAAATATAAATGTGGGAAATTTAAATGAATCAACAATATAAAGCATAGAATGAAGTTGATTGAAATAAGAAGGAATGAAAGTTTAAATCTGGGATTATAATTATGAGATGAAAATAACTAAATGAGTAATATAAATTGGTAGATAAAAGAGTTAGAGAACTTGAAGGTGAATGAATTGTAAAACTTGTATAAAATTGTATCCTAGAATTAAATTTTAATTTGAGTATATGAAGGTGAATAAAATATATTTGAATTTAACTTAAGATAAGTTAAATAAAATTGAGAATTGGAATTGAATTAAATGTAAATAAGTTGAAGTCGAATTGAATTAGATATAAAGGTAATGTAAAATGCTTATAATTGTGTAAAGAAATTTATATTCTTAAGTTCTTAAGTGTAATAATTTGAAAATTTGATTATAAAGATGAAATGGACTTAAATGAATAGTCCTAGATCTTAAGTAAGTAAGTTAAAACTTATGAATAGAAATGAAATTGTAAGTCATAAATGGGAATTCATTTCTTTGAACCATTAAGAGTTATAATTTGAAATTGCAATTATCAAATGGAAACGACTAAGATGAGCAATCTTAATTTTTAAATAAATCCAAACTTGAATTATAAAATAAATTGAACTTAAGAAAATTAAGTGAAGTGATATTTGGAATTAAAAAGCAAGTATTTAATTTTAACCAGCGGAGGAACTAATTAGATAATAATTAGTTAATGAAATTGAATTGTGAGTTAATGAAATTGGATTAACATAGTGATGGTTTGAATTGCGAATGAAATCCAAATAAGTGAAAATAAATTGGAAATGACCTGGTTATTAATAAAATAATTCCAGATGAATTGAGTATGGAAAATAAAATTCATAATGATTGAGTGAATGAACCAATTATATTAAATAAATAATTGGATGGAATTTGATTAAATAAGAATCAAATGAAAGATGGAAATAAAATTTTAAAGGGTTGGTTAAATGGAAAATAAACTTAAGTTATTGACTTAAGTAAATGTTGAATGGAAACTGAACTCAACAGAGGAGTGGTTTAAATAAGTTTAGAAATAGTTATTGAATGAATTAACTTGGATTGTTTTCGAGTTAAATAAAATTCAATTTTTGGAAGTTGGAGATGAATTGAATTTAAGAAAAAAAATTGGAAATGAAGTAGTAAATTGAAGTAAATTGAAATTCATATGGAATTGGAATTCGATTTGAATATATACACTTCAGTGGTGAAGTAGTAAATAAATATAAGAAAAAATTTATATTGAACTTAAGAATTGAAGAATGAAATTCTTAAGAAAATTGGTATTGGAAATATACTTAGTAATTTTTGGAATGGAAAAAAATATATATACTAAGTGAATAGTTGAATGAAGACTAAAACTGAAGTTGTGAAATGAGATAGTTATGAATAAAGGGGATAACAATAAAAAAAAGGAATGTGAATAAAAGAGAATTGATATAACTGATAATCAATTGGAATTTATACGTAAGATGTACGTATATTATTTTATTCGCATAGCTATTTGATCCAGATGTCGAACACAGAATTTCGAGATAGTTTTATCGATCCGAATCAGGATTTTTCACTCGATTTTCGACGGCGAGCCTGGATATGGATTGTTGATTGATTCTGGAAATTCTCTATCATAGTTGGAGGCTATGCAAGGAGAATGACGGTTTCTGATCAAGAAACCAAATCTGAGTCCGCACTAGGAAGTCGGGTGGACAATACTAGTTCGGAAGTGAAATTGTGTGATCGATTGAGCGATCGAATGTGATTTTGCGTACGGATGATATATGTGCATCGTACGGGCTTAAGTAAAACAAATATTGGAAATTTGTAAAGGAAAGTATAAAATGACTTTGGAATTGTGATTGAATATTATTGCTTAGTAGGATATACAGGTGTCTAAAAGCAATGGATAAATTGGGATTTTTGATTTTAGAAGATAAAATTTAATGGCCCGACAAAAGGTATGTATTTGAATTTCTATATGAAATTTGATTGGGTTTTTGATCCAGCCACTTGGCTTTTTGTTTTCTTTTTGAGATTGGAAGGCCGGAGAGCCATTTTGTAGTAGTACCGAGCTAGCCGCGCAAAGGAGACGCTGGCAAAATTTTTCGGAAATTTAGGGAGTTAGAAAAATTTTGGAAAATTTTGATAATTCAAAATTTGAATTCAAATTTAAATTTGAATGGATAAGTAGGTGGTATGGGTTGAACTTATGAATAAGTTTGGGAAGTTAAAAAATGATTAGCGTATCATTAATAAAAGATTGTTTGGGTATTGTTAAAACTGTTTGAATTTGGGGAATAACTAACGGGATATGGGACATTCTTCCTAACTAGTAATTTCGGGGACGAAATTCTTTTAAGGGGGGAGGAATGTGACGACCCGGAATTTTTAAGCATTTGAAATTGAATATTTAATTGATTTTAAATATTCAAAAGTTAATTATTAACTAGAATTTCAAATATCACTATTTATTTGATAATTAAATAATTGAATTTAATAATTGGGAATTGGGTAAAATGTTGAATCTGAAATTTTAAGCCTGATAAAATTAATTTGAAGGCTTGGAAATTTCATATTAATGATATTGAAGATAATAGAACTTTTAAAATGTGATTTAAAAGTGTTTTGTTCAGTTTTTAAAATATATCGTTTAAATTGAATTTAAAAATAGCCTTCCGAGGCACAGTCTCGGAATTCGACGAAACCAGTTCTATTGGATCCGTAATAGTTAGTTATTATCGGATTTCAATCCTCATAGCAATCAGAGTTGTCGTTTAACCCTGGCAGCTCAAAACGCTTCGAATTGTTTGAATCGGTTTAATTCGAAATTGATCGTTTTCTTCAGTAACTCGCGTATACGATCAAATTAGCCTCCGAAACGCGTTCCATCGTGTTCGGAATGCGGGTAAAACCCTGTAAACGTCTGTTGGAATGTCTGGTTTGGGGTTCAGGATTTGGCGTTATGCAACGAGACGGTTTGAAGTGTTATAATATAATTTTAAATTTATAGTACAATAGTCAGAGATAATTTTCCCAACGCGTATTCGTGAAGCTTCCGCGCACGTCTTTAAAGTAAGAATAATGGCCGAGTTCATAAAGGGGATTCAATTCCTTTCTTTCCCCATTTCCTCGCAGTTAAATCAAATACCAAATTCCTCTTAAATTTCAAATTAAAACTCACGAATCGTCTCGGAGGGAAAAAGGAAAAAAAGAAGAGGGGATTCGCGATTCGAAGTCGCGGTTTCGATTGAGTGGGGAAGGACAAGCGCGTGGCGTGACTGTGGGAGAATCCATTATCGCGCTCGAGTTCGTGGATGGCGGCATCGCGATTTCGAGGGTGGCTCCGTTGAGTTCGCAGGAGGTAGGGGAGCGCGCGACAACAATTGAGAACTCCGGTCGTAGATAGATAATCGCGTACCCGCTTGTACGCGTGTGTGGGCGTGGGAGATCGGAATCGAGTGTGATGGCGTTGGAGTTTGGGTCGCAGCAGCTTTTCTCGACTACTAGGCGAAGTCGAGTGAACTGGATGCTCACGACTGGTGATGGTGAGGAGAGCGGCAGGTTGTTCGACTGTTCGATGCTGACGGATAGGCGATTTCGAATCTTCGTCGTTAGGGTTTCGGCAAGAGTTGGGGTTGAGCTGCTTGGTTGAGGTATTCTCGTTTTTTTTCCAATTAAAATTAATTCAAAAATGCATATACATATTGCAGAGAAAAAAATATATATGTAAATATTTATATAGCTTCAAAGGTAGGATTTTAAAAACATATATAGCCATACAGGGATTTTAACAATATTGTAAAGTTTGTTCAAGTTGTATTTTTGAATCTACCTTAACTATATATATATAGGTGATTTCAAAAGGAAAGGAAAGAATAAATACTTATATATATATATTTCCACTCACTATTCCAATTTAAAATAAATTATTAGTTAATTAAATTATAAAATGGCAATTAATTGTTTGATTTGCTCGAATATTTATTCAAGGTCTAAAATCGAGAAAATACAAGTCAGAATGGAACGGGTGTGGAATAGACTACAAACAAAATCAAAGGTGAGTTAATCTCACTCAGTTAAATTATAATTTAAATTTAATTGGTTAAATTTAAATATTGATGGATGATTGAATTGATTGATTTGATTGATTTGATTGATGTGATATATATATATAGTAGTATAGCAATATATACATATTGGCATATGTATATATTGGAATTGTTGATATTCCCACAGTATATAGTGGATGAGACCCTATGCGCCGCATAATAGCGGATGATTTTATATAAATCCCATCTACCGTGATATTCCACTTTGAAGTGAAATTGGTATTGTGCTAACATCTGTGGATGCAGGGAAACAGGTTGGAGGGATCCAACTGGATTCCTCAAAATATTTAATTTTGTTTAAATATTCTGTGATATGATTTTTGATATCCTGTGATGATTTATATTGGATAATCTGGTTGGATTGAATTTCCCAGTATAATGAGTTATCAAAAGCAATTGAATTGAATTTTGGAAAGAAATAAAAGAGTAAAATTTAAGTTAAATAATTCTAGTGAATTCGAATAAATTAAATAAGGAATTGTAAAAGAAATAAAGAAATTTCTTAATTCGAACAAATATGGGAAAAGAGGATTTTGGATTTAACAGTGAAGAAATAAATCTTTAACTAAAGTGATATTATTTAAAAATATAAAAGAATTGATTTTATTGAAATTTAAAGATTTAATTTAATTAAAATATTAATTGAAGAAGTTTGGAAATCCGAAATTGGTATTTTAGTTAAAAAGGTTTTAACGCATAAATAAGAAATAAAAGATAAAAGTTAATGTATTTGAAATAATTAAAGTAAATAGGGAAATTTATTTCAAAGTGAAGTAAAATGGAAATCAATTGGAAATTGATTTAAGTGTTTAAAAACTTGGATTTTTAAAAGAGAAATGAGATTTTGGAGAGATAAACTGGGTTTATAAAGTAAAATAAAATATCATTGGATATTTGAAGATATAAATTCAAGATGGGAATTTATAAAAGGATATGGTTTGGTTTAAAAATAAATGTTGATTTATTTTTAAAAGATGGGAATGAGAAGTGTATTTCTCTGGATAGCCAAGTACGTTTTCAAAGAAATTTTTAATATAAGTTAAAAGTTCTAATTTGTTTAAAAATGCATATTTTAGAAAATTGATTATTTCTAAATGTCAATTTCCTAAGTAAGTATTTTCAAAAATCTATTATTGTAGTAATTATATAAAAGTGATTTGCTATTATGTTTTAAAAGGAGAAATTTAGTTTATATTTATAAAGTGGTTTATTTTAAAGTATATATTTTTAATAAAGTATTAAGGTAGTTTGATTTCAATGTTAAAATATATTTAAAATAAAGTGTTTTTAAATTATTTTAAAATCTAAAGTATTTTGTACTTGGTGATTCAGAGAAAATAAATATTTGGGAAATGTATTCCGTAAGCGGAAACTGTTTTGGAACTGTTTTCAAATGAGCTTTGAAAATTTGGAAATATATCTTGTAAGATATTTGAGACAAATAAATAATGTGGAAAATTATTTATTGTGTGATGGTTGTTTGTGAATGTTAATTGATAGTTAAATAACCGACTATCAATATTGGCCAAATGCGCTGATCGTTTCGAAGAGACCGGGATCGAGTTTTCGTATACCGGGATTCTAGGTCTGGAGACTCGAATACCACTTCGATTCGGTTTGTACGTTTCGTGTAACGTGTTCAGAGTCGAAGATGGAGCAGTGAAGTGCAAGGGCTAGTCGCTACTAATCCTGAGGATATTTCCGAAATGGATGTAGTAGGAATAGTGCCTTCGGTTCCGTTCGGACCCGGGACGGACTTGTATGGACGGATGCTTTCGTGACATCGTCAGGTGGACGATGGACATTCTAAGGGATATGTGCTATAAAGGTATCGTTTAGCCTCAAGCCTCATCAACCGGGAATGACTGAAAATCAGGGGTTATGCAGCAAGGCTTCGTGGGTAGCCCCCACTTGAGAGTAAAGTCATCCCTATCTAGATGTCCCTTTTATTTCGGCTTAGTGTTGCGGTTGCTGATCCCAACCGTGGGGTGATTTTATTTGGAATTATCCAGTAAGGGATGATTCCGGCCTTGTGTTGCAGGGGAGCGGGCGTACTCCTCGGTACTGTGATCTAGGCCACGTACTGTGACAGGTGGTACCCCAGTGCCTAGTCATTCGTTGGAAATCCAATCTCCCTACGTGCCTTGTACGAGTTTTGTTTGTATTACCCACGTTGTGGCTAGTATGCTGGAATTTAATCATGTAACAATTTCAGCTATTTTAATAAGTATTTGTGAATAGACACTATTATAATATCAGAGGATTTTGATAAAAAGTGTTTTAGCTATCGTAAGGTAAAAACCCGACATGTTTATTTGTGGCGTGGTCTTACGAGATGCTTTTATTTTCAAAAGGATTTTTGAAACTTTAATAATCAATTGAGTGTGATTTTCTCACGCTGGTTTTCCAGACTGACTCGGGTATTGTTTTATATGATGCTCGGGTCAGACCGAGATAAACAGGTTTAGGATATGATGCTGTGGAGCTCAGGAGACGAGCTGGATGACGATACGTACTCTTGTACTTGCTATTATTTTTCCGCTGTGTATTCAGTTGTATGTTATGGATGTTGATGTACTCTGATGATGTATTCTGATGTATTGTATAAACAGATATAGTTTTTGATTTGTGTAAAGATCTGTTGATATATTATATTTTATTCCGCTGCGATGGTTAGATTCTGATGTTGTTTTCTTTTATTTTCTTCTTCTACCTCTTCTTCTTTAACTAAAATGGTTCGATTTTCCGGGTCTGGAATTTCGGGTCGTTACAAATGCACTGTTAAAGAATAAATGCAAATATTATTGCAATAATTATTAAAAAGTGCAGCATATTCTTCATTTTATTTCATAATACCTTGCAACATAACATATAAAATTCATAATTATATCAAAAACACTAAATAGTTGAATTGCAAACATATCTTTCAGCTCAAAGGACAGAAGAAAATGAAAATCAAATCGATGTTCAAACAGAAGACAAAAGTATTGAAGATGAATGTCGTCTTATGGAGAATGATAAAGATGAAGAAAAAGAAAAACAAATAGAAAAAGATGACGACAATGAGGAAAAATGAAATTTTGAAGAAAAACAAAAAGATCCAAATGATGATGAAGAAGCAAAAACAATTGATGAAGATAAAGCAATCAGATAAAATCCTTCATTTGGTAATACTTTGAATAATTATAGTTTTTCAATAAGACTGCAAAAATTAAACAAATTTGATGATATATCCGCAAATATTCTTATATATCAAAAATATGCCGTTGAAGAATAATTGCAGATATTAATGCAACAATTGTTAAAAAGTACAGCATATTCTTCATTTTTTCATAATAAATCACAACATAACACATAAAATTCATTATTATTTTAGAAACACTAAATACTTCAATTGAAAATATATCTTTCAGCTCAAAGCACTGAAGAAATAGAAAATCAAACTGATGCTGCATATGAAAACAAAAATATTGAACAAGAATGCGGACTTACGGAAGTTGAAAAAGCTGAAGACAATCAAATCACAAAAATTGTATTCCAAAAACC
Organism: Allium fistulosum; assembly: GCA_030737815.1. Classification (NCBI taxonomy): domain Eukaryota; kingdom Viridiplantae; phylum Streptophyta; class Magnoliopsida; order Asparagales; family Amaryllidaceae; genus Allium; species Allium fistulosum. The sequence goes on along the minus strand of CM060904.1, from coordinate 279,498,518 downwards.
AATCATGAAATATTCACCAACATTCAAATTAATTTTAGGTGAAAACATTCAGAATTTCCTACAACTACAAGGAACACAAACAGAAGATGAAATATTTAGCAGCAGAAAAAACCGAAGAAAGCAAAGAGAAAACATTGGAAATTGAAAAGAAAAAAAGGTATAAATCAGCTAAAGAAGTGGATTTGCAAACTCAAAAGAAATCAAAAAAGGCAAAACAGCAAGAAGAAATCCCACCAATAATAGTTGAAGAATACAAATCTGAACCTAGATCAACTGAATTATCTACCACTACAAAGATAAATGTTAGAAAATGGTCAAATGTGTAAAGTCTATCTGAAGAAGAAATCAAGCTACTGGAGGACTTCTTTAATAACTCATACCTTAGGTAAAACGAAGTCCAAACTGTATATAATTCTTTAAATAGCCAAGTATACCAATAATTGCTAAAATAGAATCAATTATTTAAATCTGCTACTGACATATAGGCAAATATTTAAAAAATGCAAACATTTAATAATATTCTTCATTATATCACAGAAAAAGTCCATACCTAAATGGAGATGATGACATCATTATAACTGGAACAACACTTGGTGAACTAATAATAGGAAGATTTCTTGAAGGCCAGGTAAAACTTTACTCAACAATTCCATTTATTTGCAAATTTATCAGCAACATTTCATTTGACATGTTGTTTTATCTGCAAAATTCCTTTTATCTGCAACAATTCCATTTATCTTCAGATTTATCAGCAACATTTCATTAAACTTATTAATTTTTCAGCAAAGTTCCATTTATCTCCAACAATTACATTTATCTGCAGATTTGTTAGCAACATTTCATCAAACTCGTTGTGTTTTCTACAAAATTCGAAAAACATATTATAGTCTTTTATCAACAAATATATCATCGCTATTTCCTTATAATAATTTTTGTAGATCATTGACTGGTATTCACATGAATTGCAAAAAGCTCATGCGGAAAATTTGTACTTCAAAGTTTACGCTGCTGTAAGTCTTATAATCTTTTAGTGAAAATTTGTTTAAATATTCATAAATTCAATTTGCTAATATATGCTACTACATACATTTCTACTGAGTAATTCAAAGAAGGTAACACAAGCCCTAATCGATGATGTAGTAGCTAAATTTTTTGCATACTGTAATAAAATGTTCTTCCCTATCCACCAAAAATCTCATTTTACACTCCTAGAATTTATTAAAGAAGATAGAATGTGGATTCACCATGATTCCATAAAACAACAGTATGAAGGAGAACATCAGAAGGCAGCAAGAAAGCTAGTATGGAAATTGAAAAATGAATAAATCAAAGGAAAATAAACCGTTTAACAAAATCTTTTTTTCCTTTACAGAGAGTTTATGTCATAGCCTTACTAAAGAAATTGAAAAAAAAGCATAAACCATCAAACCAAATCACTTTTGCTAATAGCCCACAACAACGTTCTGATTCGTAAGTACACCACAACAAAAAATGTATAAATATTTCCATATCATAGAACATTTATTCTAACAATTTCATAATATTTTTCAATTATTGCAGAGTTGACTGTGGCATGTTTGTAATGAGCATTATGAAAGAAAGAAGTGAAAGCAAACAAATCAACAATGATGACCCTCAATTCACATATGAAGCTATGGATTTACAAAGAGCTAAATTGGTACATCAAATTCTATCTTGCAAACCTTATAGCTGGAGCTTAGAAGAAAGCTTGACACAAAAGTTTTTACTGTCGGAAGCAAACCAAAATATTTGATGTATCAAACTGTAATGTTTTCTCTAAGAATTCTGAAATGTATATACATATTTTGGTAAACTTATGTAGTTGGAAGACAATATCACTGGGTTAACACGATATTAAAGTTTATTATCCAAAAATTTATATACGAATTTCATACAATTGAATTCAGTTATCAGAATACTAAAGCGAATCATAGCTATTCAGAATATTTGCAGAATTATCAGCAATAAAAGCATATATCTGCAGATATCTCCACAAATATGTGATTATTAAAAATAGTTGCAGAAATCAATGTATTATAGACATATAATTACAGATATTTCCATATGTAGGTAATTTTAAGAAATTCTTGCACAAAATAATTGCAGATACGTCAGCACCAAAAACAAATAATTGCAGATACCTCAACATTTATTAACAACAATTGCACATACATATGGATATACTATATTTATTTCATGGCAAACAATGATACAAATTTCACCTTCATATAAAAAGCAGTATTCACAAAACAGGCATAATTAGTAAGCAAAAATTCAGAAAAACTGCAGAAATATGTGTAATTAATCGTAAAACTTCCAGAAAACACTGCAATGATGATTAATAAAAGCATACCATGATTTATACATTACAAACATTAAACGTCCAATCTAAGTATAGAGAAAATACCATTAAAATGAATAACAAAAACATAAAGTTAACTCCATACAGTATAACTTTCCCAAAGAAAAACAAACTACATGTGTTTCAGTGAACAAGTCCTTTTATTATGACCCAACTTCCTGCATATCCTACATCTAAAGGTCTTTGAAATTTCACCAGCAGATTTTATCCTCTTAGATGATGATGGTCGACCAGGCATTCTTCTACCTTTAGGAGGTGCTACAACACCATCTTCAATCAAAACATCTTCTTTCAAAAAGTTTATAACAGGATTGATTGGATGAGAATACACCGATCGAAAATAAACAACTTTGAAATAATCTTAAATGTAATCATAAACATTCAACTTTCCACAACTCAAAATACATCTAACAGCATGAGCACAAGGAAAACCATATATTTTCCACAAGTTACAAGAACAAACCCAATTATTTAAATCAACAGATTGACGAATGGGAGAATGAACTTCAAACACATGTTCACTTGATTTTATAACAAACCACGAAGCTCCTTCCAAATGAAGACTTTTCAACCGATTTTCATTCACTAGACATTCAACACTATTCCAACTATTAGCAAGTTCTCGACGATCAGAAATTAACTTCATTAACTTAACTCTAATTTTATCCAAGCGTGCAGTGATTGGTAAATGTCTTTCTTAAAAAATCCATTTATTGGAACTCTCTGAACAATTTGATGACATTTCACCATAACGACAAGCAGGGAAAAAAACATTAGCAAACTTCTCAAAGGGAATTCCATTCAAAAAGTCTGCCACATTAGAACCACTAGCATCTTTAAAATTCTTCAATGCAACATTGAAATCATCCAAAGTAGAAGCATATGCAACACGTCCAAACAAATCTATCAATCATTTCTTTTTGATTTGGAAAATTCAGATTTTAAAGCAACTTTTAAATTATTGTTCAAATGATAAAAACATGAACCATGAACTGAATTTGGAAACACTTTTGGAATAGCAAAAAGAATACCAAGATGACGGTCAGAAATGAAAACAAAATTTCTACTATCATCTTTCAAAAAATCTTTAAGCTGTTCACAATACCAAATCCAATTATTTTCATCTTCATCAGAGACAATCGCAACTGCTATAGGAAAAAACCTGATAAAACAACAAATATATAAATAACTGAACAAAGTGCAAAATTCTCTACACTTATATTGAAAAAGTGCAGACAAAACTGCAACTATTACCATATATTACTGAAGAACAATTTCTCACTATATCAAAAATATTGCAGACTTTTCAGCAATTTTTTTGTAAAATTGCTTCGGTTTCTGCAATTTTTTCTGTTAGTAAGATATTTTCTTTTTAATTAATACTGATATTGCAGCAATAAATAATAATTATTGTAGATATTGATGCAAGTATACATTAAACTACAAACAAACAACATACCTTCATTGTCATTTTTATTAGTAGCAGCCATCAAACAACCTTGAGCTCTACCCTTCATAAAAGTAGCATCAATAAATATTAAAGGCCGACAAAAATGAAAACCATATGCACAAGCTTCAAAACCAATAAAAACCCTCTCAAATTGACGTGTATCAGGATTACACTCTAAAACTACTTTACTACCAGGATTAGTTTCGAGGACAGCTTCACAAAAAGACTTCAAATGGTGATAAGACATCATATCACTTCCATGTAAATCTTCTAAAGCCAACCTCTTCCCACTATAAGCAAAATAATACTTCTAAATGATATTATACTCAGTTTGAAATAGGTTAATAGTGTCCTTTGTCTTCATTAACGGATTAGCTTGAATATGATCATAAACCAACAATTTAATCAATTTACTTGAAACGGGAGGATAATTTAAATCATGAATTCTAGCACCGCAAGTATGTTCAGGTTGAAATCTCTTTATAACAAAATAGCCAGGAAGATTAAACTTGACTGAAGCATGAATCCTGAAAGTACATTTTGTTCGGGAGAAAACAGCCGTAACTCTTTCCTTATCATTCTTAACCAAATCAAGCTTGTACCCAGTCTTAATACTACATATCATCAAATTGAGCCTAAATTCAGTAACACCACCTGGAAATTGTTGACCAACACCTGTAAAAATAGGTTGATTGGAATAATTTCTCAATAACTGCCTGAATTGAATATTAGAATCACTGGTACTAACAAATGAGGAATCACTACTACAAGAAACATCATCTGACCTAATATTGGTTGCTGAAAAACTAGTAGGAACAACATCAACAAAAATTCCAAAGTAATCCTCACGGTTATGAGCAGCCAACAACAAAATAGATTGAAAATCAGAATTAGTTTCAATATTCCTTCTCAATCCATCTCTAACATAGTATAATTCAAATGATAATGAACTCAATTCAGCCCATTTTCCACAAATAGCAATTTTCAGCATAACAACCGAACTATCAAAATGAAGACGTAACAAAAAGCTATCATATCCGAACTTCAATAGCACAAGCAAACCAACATCACCAGGAACACTGTAATTTAAAAAACAAAACATAATTACAATTACAAAAGAATAAATAACAAAAAAAAAACAGAATATATATATTATTTACTGATATGTAAGCAATAATTTTAAAAAATTACAGATAAATCAGCACATATTAATAATATGCTGATATGTAAGCAATATTATTTGCTGATATGTAAGCAATATTTGTAAAAATAATGCAGATAAATCAGCACAAATTTGAGCTTAATCAAACTCATTAAAATACCAATATTATTTGCTGATATGTAAGCAATAATTGTAAAAATTGTAGATAAATCAGCAACTATTAGTAATTTGCATAGCATTTTCACCATATAAATTCAAATTAATTCCAGACAAGTCTGTAAAATATTTACAACAATTCCAGACAAATCCGAACTTAATCAAAGCTAACAAATTATATCATCGAACATTACCGTATACACATGCATTAATTTTTCAGCTAAAATAAACAGGAGAATACTTGTAATTTCCATTTACTTTAAACACAAAAAAACGAAATAAAATAACAACATTATCAAAAAATATCGCAATATCAATGAAAAACAAACAAAACCGACTACAAGTCCAACCAATATTTTACATGGAAGAAGGTAAAGCCATGAATTTGAAATAATATCTTAAAACAATGATCGAACTGAATCAGAATAAAAAACTTTCAATCGAAATCATAACCACCATTAAAGTAAGCGTGAGAGGTAAACAAGGTTATTTATGGAATAAATTTAGCCGCAAATTAAAAAAGGGAATGGAAATATAAGTTTTGAAATGGGAGGAGTTTACGTGGACTAAGTTTAATTATAAGGACGTGGGCCTAATTTTCACAAAATCAAAACCCAAGTCCATCAAAGCACAGACCATTAGATTTGGTATGTGCAAATAAGCATGAGCATTATCAGAGATTGATAAAAATATGAACTCATAGTGGAAACAATAATAGGATAAGAATACTGACTATAACTACTACCTTGAAATTAATGGTATTCCTTGGATAGTAGATTGTCACATCAACATCGAGCATGAGAGAAAGAAGTTTCTCCAACAACAAAGCACATCCAGCTCCAGTGACCCGTTCTTCTAAATCTATCCTATGGGTTGTAATGAGAAGGGGGTCAGAACAATGTTCTGGTGATTGGAAAATTATAAACTGTCCATAACATAAACTTATACCGATAGGTTTCCATTTAGTTGTTGTGTCCATTTATGTTAGCAATTCTATTCTAACCTTGCATTGCACACAAGATAACATACTTACCCCTTCCTAAGTTATGAAATACTAATGAAGCCATATCAACTATCCAACTACCAAACCCATTAGCCCCTTAATAGTTCAAAATATGAAGTGGGCATCTATAATACTTTTAAAAGAGAAAAAGGCAGACTCTGTTATTTACAACCTTAACTGAGGTAGACCCCGTCATTTAAGACGTACAACCAAGGTGGTTTCCTAGCAATGTTGTCAATGGTCAATGGGTTTCCTAACTACAAGTCCTCTAACCACTACTTAAGGCTTCCGACATTTTATGTCCAACTATTACCGCATTCGTCGCCAATAAAATTGTAGTCATGTAATAAACAGTACCCAAGCCACTTAATACCTTTTTATATTAGAAAATAGGCAAACTTTGGTCATTTAAGACCTTAACTAAGGCGGACCCCCTCATTTAAAACCAATCCTCAAGGCGTGCTCCTAAATGGTACTATTATTATTTCGGCTTTAGCAATGTAAGAGACTGTACCCAAGCCATTTAGTACTTCCTGGTGAAAAATAGGTAGACCTCGTCATTTACGACCAACTTCCAAAAGCGTGCTCCTTAATGGTACTATCTAGCTGTCATTGCTTGGAAATCTCATAAGGCTACTTAATATTTCTTTTATGGGAAAGAGGAGGACTTTATAGTTACATAAGACCCCAAACCTGAAGCAAACCCTTCCCAAGATTTCCACTCTCACTCTTTAATTATAAATATGGCATCCCATTAGATTACTGCTTTCGGTAGGGAGGCCGACCCTTCAGCTAGTTAAGACCTCAACACTGAAGTAAACCCTTTTTAGAGAAATCCTTATTTATTCATTTAGAATCTCACTAGGTTACTTAATACTTCCATTTAGGAGAGAGGCGGACCCTTCAGCCTCTTAAGACCTCAAACCAGAAGCAAACCCTTATGTAGATATCCCTCACCGCTCCTAATTCCAAATTTGGACTATTTAATACTTACCAATTAAGAAAGCAAGCCCAATCTCTCACGTCGTCATGGATCGTTGGATTAGTGATATTTGACATTAGTAGTAAGTATACCTGACTGCTGGTAGCCTCAAAGTGAAGGGCATTCTTCCATTTAGTAATTCTACTGACCTCGGATCCTAACCTACTAAGTCCAATTAACCATCCTAAGTCTTTGTTATATTATCTTAGATCGACATTGGACTTAGCTTACTGATTCCCTATTTATTTAAGGCAATAAGATTTACCTTAAATATTTAGCTACCCATAAATCCCCGTTTAATGCTCATAAATGTCAATTTGTCCATAAAATCTTAACGGACATTTCCTAAGACATTTATGTATGATTACTAATTTCAAATTAGTAACCTTTTATATCTATTCCATTTCTATCAGTCCCATTAATCCGTTTATCCTATTAATTTATTGTAACTCCCATATTTATTCCCATTTATTGGAGCTACAACATTTTAAATTCTTTTTCCATTAGTTAATTAACCCAAATGCGAATATTACATGTAAGCGTCGTTATTGGCTTCTTATTTAATTATTATAAACACAGTAATTACGTACAAATATTTACCTTTTAATTATGTTCTAGTTATATACCTTTACTAAAATATAGTTTTCCATGTCAACTTGTTGGAATCAGATCTAAAAAGATTATCCACTATAATTTCCATAAATTGGTTTAAAACAAAAGATTTAACTTTAAAATATAAAAGATTGCATCGCTGAAATTACAAGGAATAATCATTTATTTTTATTATTGAAATTGACAGTGTAAATTACAATTAATTCATACTTTACACATCTCTTTCTCCATCTATTTCTTGTTAGATCAAACATTGTATCTTTCGAAAAGGAAAAAAAATCAAACTAATTTACAAATATTAAACGGATCTAAATTCCAACAATTCGAAATATAGAAAATTTTACATTCTAACAAAACTAGGGTAACAATCGAAATTTATAACATTACTATATAACTTATTTCAGATTTGGAAATTTTTTTGTTCAAATTAATATTCAAAATTCATAATTTTAGAACCGATTTCCAGATCAAGTTGTATACAGTGCTAAATTAATTAATAAACAAGAATATGTAGGTGATATTTACTATATTTAGATCGTATTCAATTCGTTGCCTGCAAATCATATATAATTATCCAATTAGGCATTAAAATCAAATAAACACCAATGAGATAATTTTCATTTTTTAACAATCTACAAAAAATCCTACTCACCTTTTAAAAGCGATCCAAATCTGAAGTAGAACCTTCGATTCATCTCCAAGTCATTTTTAATCCAAAGGATATGTATACAAAGGTATATGCATACATTAGAATTACAAATCTGAGAAGTGATTTGGGTTAGAAGAGAAAATATATACAAATACATAAATATACAACTTACCTCAAACACACATATGGTTGATTCTCTTCTCTTCTCCTTTTTATTAGATTTCTACTCTTCTCTGATTTGTATGAATATAGATACAAATACCTTATATTTATAATTTAGAAAGAAAGTGGAGAAGAAGAAATAGTAGAGCTTCGCTACTTCCTCCATAAAAATATGAGAAGAGAAGAGAGGGTTAGGCCTGAATTTATAAGTGCTAGAATCAACTAGAACCGTTCGATCGAAATATATTAAATCCTGGCCGTTGCAGCCTAGGTTTACTGGAGCCGCCAGGTCACCACAGGTCGACCGCCCTTGGGTGACCAGTCGACCGCTAAGGGTCGACTGTCCTCAATGATGGGTTGGCTTGTGGGTCCGGTTAATTAATATAAAAACATTAATTATTTCTTGTTTAATTATTTTCGTTTCAAATTCATTTTTCGTCCGTAACTTCTTTGTTTGGACTCCAATCGCAAAACTCCAAATATGAAAGTTTCTTAGAATTTCGCCACGAACACAGTGGTGCAAGTTTTGTAGTCAAATTCCATTGTTTGCGCAAATTCAATTTTTGGTGCCTAATTAATTAACTAATTAATTAAATAACTAACGTCAAATTATGGGGTGTTACATTCTTCCCCCTTAAAAAGAATTTCTTCCCCGAAATTTCGCTAATGACTAAGTCATGGTTTTGGCTCCTAATTATCCCAAACTACACAACCAGTGAGTGTACAATAAATTTTACAACCAAACGTGCATAAGTGCATAATGTATTACTGTATCATCACACAGAAAATATATATGCAGAATAATTCTAAATCAGATCCTCCTATATGAATACATTTCTTTTGAAAACATTATTGGAAAACATGATGCAAACAACCTACATATAAACTGGTAGTTCTACATGCATGCAGCTTTTTGAAAAATCATTTCAACCAAAACCCTCATACTCCTACAAATAGAAGTATGTAACAATCAATTTTGCATCCACTTCCTATCATCCAACAATCTAACACATCGAAAAATCGCTTCCTAAACTTTACTCATGTGCAAGAAAAAGGAATTTAGGTGGAGAATTAACATTCTTACCACACCATGATCTTCCTATTCCCACAATACAGTGGAAATTTCTTCGTTGCTCCAGATTTACTTCAAATTTTCTGTGCACAAAACGCATAAGGAGGCTTATTTTCAAGCTCTAAAATGGAATTTAGTCTAAAAATAGACTTGTGCGCATTGTCGATAAGGTTTGGAAATAGAAATTCCAAGGCTAAAATAGCTTTTCCTTTGTTATCACTTGCATATCATCGACCCTAATACAACGCTAAATTTGCAAATTCTAACTCTATTTGCCTTTCCTACGCCTAACATGTGGCCTTCAAAATCAAAGTTTTCACAAAAATCTTTCTTACTTTGCAAATTTCTACGTCGTTTGGAAAATAAAATCACAAAATATTTAGATGTGCATTTTTCCTTGAAATAAAATTTTGAACAAAACTCAAAATAATTTAAAAGACAAAAATAACTAAAACACAAAACTTTTTCTTACTTTTTCTTGAAAAGGGAACTTTTCAAATCAATGGGAAATTTTCTAAAATAATTTCCTTCCCAATAATATTGATAATTCGAGCCACATTTTCAGCGTAGTCGGAAGTTGGTTATGCGCTAGGTGCATAAACCAAATTTCAAAATTCTACAACTAACCTATACCCAGAAATTTGACATTTTATTTAAAAATGTCAACACGTCTATTATTCAAAAAAAAATTCTTTTAAGGAACATGAGCAATGACCCGCGATATCAAAATAATTTTGTCATATCCTTCGCTAAAATTTTCAACTATTCTAAACTTATAGTCTTACATTGCATTTATTGTTAGTTAAGTGTCTTTTTGAGATTTCCATATTTATATTGTTTCTCTACTATGCACACACACACCCATACACACACAAACACAGATATATATAGAGGAGCGGTTCGCATGTCCAGAAACAATAATATAGAAAATGAAAAGAAAGGCATAATATCATGTGTGCCTTTTATAAGAGACAACTACCAGTTTTACAACCCAACAACCCAGAAGAAAAGAACAAATGCTGAAAATAAAAGATACAGCAATCCAAAAATAATACCTACCGACTAGAGATGCCTTGCTCCACGGCTGGAGCCCGATCCATTGCTACGACCGTAGAATGTTCGTAGCTTGGTGGTTATGAGTCCAATCTCGTGCCGCTTGCGCTGTTGGTATTACCGACGACTTTGAAATTGCGATCTTCCTAAGGAAAGATCTAATGATGGCAGAAGGAACCCTTTACTGAACTGCCACTCCATGGAAGTTCACCCGTATTACATAAAGACAATAGTGGATAGGTGAAAATATTGAAAGTGACTCTGTAGAGTGGTAAATCTTGATTAACAAATTGAATCAAAAGGGTGCGGGTCTTATTAACGGTGATGCCTCTAATACTAGCATAGATGGTCTTCCATATAAAGGGATAAATTCAGTCGTAATTTCTTGTTTTAGAGACGACGTTGTGCCAAATGATGCACATAATCAGACAGGCAGTCGGACGTAGAATATCCAGCTTTCAAACACCAACATCTTAGAAAAAGATCTGTTGCAAAATCTTCAGGTCGGTAACTTCAAAATGATCCAAGTCCACATCCTTCGTGGAGGCCTCCATCGAAAGTTTAGGCCAACAGGACATCAAATAGGCAGACGCAGCGCGGGTAACGTTCCTGCTCAAAGGTCTCAAAGTAGAGGATCAATGCAAATCCTACTGCGATGAATAGCTATTCCAGCCCAAAAGCGGTGAAACTGTAACAACCCTGTATTTTACAATTAATTTTAAATTGATTTTTCCAGATTTAAAAGCTTTATTTATGAAAAGAATAAATTTTGTTATTGTAAATATAAAAACTTTGATTTTGTATGTGGATTAGAATTCCAAATATGACTAAATTTAATATTTCCAGAAAATGTGAATTTTGGTCAAATAGTCAAACTTCGACTTTTAACTTAAAAATTTAAAAGTTTGAAATTTATGAATTTTATCTTTTATTATAAAAATAGATTTAATAACTTGAATACTGCTTTTCGTTTCGTTGAAAACGGATTTAAATTGCAAAAGTTATACTGTTTTCAATATTGTGTGTATATTGGGTTATTCAGCAATATTCTTTATTTTAAAATTATATAAATGACATTTTTTTATTTGATATATTTTATTCTAATTTGTATATTTATGTTATATAAAATATATTTTGGCTTTTAAATATTTTTAAGGTAAGGTAAGAATTTTTCCAGAGTTAGTAGTATTTTTCTTGCAAATTTCCATGCCCTGTTTTTAAATTTTAAACATTTTCTTTAATCCTTTTTCTATTTTCTCCAATTTAATTATCTATTTTATTTTGAAAATGATAAATAAATTATTTTAATTCAAATTTTCACTTCATAATATTTTTATAATGAAGTGTATAGTTTTTCAAGACTGACAGTGATTATTTATAATTTTTGAACACTGTTTGGTATTTTTAAGTAATTTTCTTCATTCTTTTTATATTTTTCCAAAATTTATTATTTGTTTTCTCATATTTATAATTGATTTCGGTTTGTAAAGTATTTTTCTGAATATTTTTGTTTATATAAAGATAAAAAAGAAAAGAAATATGAAAGGTTGTAAAACACTTTGAAACTTAAGCCCTTTTTTGTCCAAACCCTTCATTTTCTTTAACTCCTCAAATTTTGCCCTAGCCATCTAAAACCCTAGTGTAGCCGCCACTTTTTGTTTCTCATCTTTTCACGTGAAAACAAATCAGCTCCTCATTTCTCATGGCTTCATCCAAAAATAGGTAATGGCCTCTCCTTCTTTTTCTTCTTTTTCTCTTCTTTTTCCATTGTTTTCCTATGGTTTTGCCTTGATTCTCTAGCTTGTTTGCTCGGCCACCACTTGCTTGCCATGGACACCACCTCCACTACCTCCTCCTTGTCACCATCACCCACCTACCCCTCTGATTTGACCAGGCCACACCACTCCATGATGAACAACTCTATAAAAACTATGCAACATGCCTTGAAAACCCTTAACTATGCAAGCCATCACCTTATCACCTCCTCCCCTTCATTATACACCACGGCCACCACCTCTAGCCACCACCACCACCTTGCTACCACCACTATACATCATCATAGCCTCTATACAGATCTGAAATTGACATGGCCGAACCCACCATGGTGACCAAACTCCACAAAAATGCAACCTAAGCCTTAAAAGCAATGTTGTTGACCACTATTTGCTTCACCACTTCATTTTCCACCACCACCACCACCTTTGGCCACCACCACCATCTCTGACCAGACCCTTACACACCACTCCAACCTCTGTCCAGATCTGGACTTGAATGGCCAAGCCCAAACTCCTATGGCTGAGCCCTTTTGGTGAACCAAAACCATGCTATGTTGCATAAGCCCCTTCACCTTCATGCTTTGCAACTTCTTCTCCATGCTTCACCACTTTGGCCATGCATTCTTATGCCCATACCTAAGCCATTCCCTGTTCAAACCAGAGCCAAAACCAACCCTTGATCATGCAAAAAAAATAGAGGAAGCAAGGCAAAAGATTTGACATTCAAATCTCTTTTCGTTTAAAAGTTATTCCATTTCAAGTACGTTGAAATTGTGTTTGTTTTGATGTATGTTTTGGGTTGTAATACAAGAGTTGTAGCTTTGGATCTTGCTCTCCACTCAAGTCCGTAGTCTTGTCATCGTGCTTTTGTTCCATTGTGTCATTTGTTTTGATATCTGTGACGCCCCACCTCTATACCCACGCTAACCAAGAACACTACGATGTAGTGCTGTCAATTAGCGCGGAGAATAAGGCTGTGGAGGAGCGACCATCCATGTAACTTCTTTGTGCGAGCATCGATACGTCAGATAGAATAGAATGCATATCTTTTAAGGAGGAAATCCGACATACCGATACAAACACAAAGCTATCACACGGTGGCTATATATAATCTTCGGAAACAAACATAGAAATAATCATAACGACAATCAGTCACAGACATCCATATCACAAAGGCGGAAGAAGATATGAATAAATATATAACACATGAAAGTGTACATCAGAGTAGTGGTCAGAAAGATCCACGATAATACAAAAGAATAGCATTACGTGCTATACAAAAGAATAAGTACACAACATAGAGTCTATATCTCAAAGGTGTACATCCAAAAACTACTAATCTAAGTAGTTAGCCAAAAGTCAGAATAATCCTGAAGAGAAGTCAAGCAGAAGCACCTGTAACATCTCGGTCTGACCCGAGTATTATTTATAAGAAAACAATAAACGGATCAGTCTAACTATAAATATCAGATGATATGGTATACAGTAAAAGGCATGACATGAACATGTAATAACCATAGCGACATACTACTATAAGTATGTAAATGATAATCAACAAAAGATTAATCAATATCACAAGAATCTTCTCAAAGATCCAAACACATAAAAAGGTAATGACACACGAATTCACCAATACACAAAAACCTGATATCATATCAGGGAAAATCACAAAAGTTGGTGAAGCACTAAATCCAGAAATCAACACACGAAATCCAGAACAAATCCCAGAAATCAACACACGAAATCCAGAAATCACTAAAAGGGGGAAGTCCGACACACGGACGAGAAGTTATCTCATGGAAGCTATCCATTTAAATTTTCCGAACACACGGATGGCCCGAAGGCAAGTCCGACACACGGACGAAGAGACATCGCACATTGCTAGTCTAAATCACAAAAATGATCGTCATGATCATAAGGAAGTGTCAATCACACCAAGCCAGTAAATATATGAGTTTAGCTTCATGTCCCATAACCACTTGCTTAACTTAAATATTTACGAACAAGCTGTAAATCTTCACTAGGAAATTGTCACAAAAAGGGTTCAATCGAACAAGTCCAAGAGCTAACCGACGAAGTGAACGCAAGCGTTTCATACCACTCGTTTTACTAAGTCGTTTAAGTCGATTTCTCATTCGAGTGAAGTAAAGGCTTGTATATACTAGTAGATTGAAAATCGGTTTGAGAAAACGAACTTTTGATACTTAAATTAGTGTTGAAATCGCTTTGATGAAAGAGTTTTGATATTTACTATTAGTATTGAAACCTTCATATATCTTTAAAGTGACAAGTCATAAAACGATGGTAGAACAAATCAATTCACGTTCGAAGACGTGAGTAAAGTGCAAAGAAGTCAATCCCAAAACCATCAAAGTAGAAATTCTGATAAACGTTTTTCAGAAGAGATTGCCTACGCAGAGTAATACGGGGTTCGACCTGCCCGGTCAGGTCGCGGGGGTCCAGGGGGCAGCGCCCACGGCGGGGTGCGGGGCAGCGCCCCGTCACGGTACGACTTAGTGAAGGCAAGCTGGTCCAACGACCTAAGGAGAAGTAGGTCATACGACCTAAGGGAAGACTGCCGTGCAACCTAGCTGAAGAACAGGTAAAATGACTAAGTACAAACTCGCGAACGACTTACGACTTAGGGGATAAGGTCATACGACCTAAGTCTTGAACGACTTAACGACTTAAGCCTTTAACGACTTAACGACTTAACGACTTAAGCCAGGGCGAGCGAGCTAACTGCAAAACGACCTACGACTTAAGGCCTTTAACTCCTGAACGACTTATGCCTTTAGCTCCTGAACGACTCAAGCCTTTAGCTCCTGAACGACTCAAGCCAGTAACTCGTGAACGACTCAGCCTTTAACTCCTGAACGACTTATGCCTTTAGCTCCTGAACGACTCAACGCCTGGAACGACTTAACACTTTAACTCGAGAACGACTCAGGCCTTTAACTCGTGAACGACTCAGGCCAGACGAACAGAAATACACGCGCGCGACCTAAGCCCTTAACTCGTGAACGACTCACGACTTAGGCTTAACTCGTGGACGACTCAGCGAAGGCAGAAACGACTTAACGCCAGAAAAATCACCAAAACGCTGAAAATCGAAGTTTTTCGCCAATCCAATCCAAACCAAATGCAAATGTTGATGCAAATACAATAGGGGATCATTCCCAACAGTCCAAGATAGATATAGGCAAGATGTGAGATCAAAAATCTCACCTTTTCCACGAAATTGATGAAGATGGAGATTGAAAGCAAGGAGAAGCAACCCTAAACTTGAATCCACTATCTTCTACTTGAATTTGGAGTTGAATCACGGATTTGCAATAGAATTGGAGTTTGGAGTTTTAATTTCCACTCCCCACCACCATTTTTGATGAAGCTTGAATGTTAAAACAAAGGGTGAATGAAGTGAGGAAGGGGGTTGGGCTGAACTAAGGAAGTGCAGTCCAAACCAAAGTCTCAAGCGGGAAAAGTGACGAAAATTTCACTATCTCCAAACATATCGAAGTTTACACTCAAAAAGATCGCAAACGTCATTTTGAACTCAATGGGGGTGGTCTCGAGTCCTAATTTGACCGTATGCAAAAAGTAGCTTTTCGGACTAACATCCGACTAACGATAAAATATTTAAATATAAAATCGATAGATATGCGGGTTGTTACAGACTCCCCCCCTTACAGAAATTGCGTCCTCGCAATATATATGGTGGAAATAAAAAGTAACAACCAAAAAGCATATTAACACAAAAAGAAATTGGAATTAAGAAGTTTACCTTAAAGAGCAGGAGAAAGCAATTCCGGATGTGTACGCTCGATGAATTCTCTAGTCTCCCAAGAGCAATCCTTAGGATTTGAGGACCATTGAACTTTAACAAGCGGAACATCTTTATTTCGAAGTCGTTTGGTCTCCGAAGCAATAATTCGAACAGGATGCTGCTCATAAGTTAAATTAGGTGAAACTTCAATCTCTTCCACAACACCGGGCTCAAGAGTAGAATCGGAATCCCGAAGGCACTTCCGTAATTGAGATACGTGGAACACGTCATGCATAGCAGAGAACTGAGCCGGTAAAGAAAGGCGATAAGCCATGGAACCAATACGTTCAGTGATAGGAAATGGCCCAATATATCGAGGCGCTAACTTTCCCGATCGACTGAAACGTACAACACCCTTCATTGGTGAAACACGAATAAATACAAGATCACCAACGGAAAATTCTAATTTCCTTCTTCGGTTATCGGCATAGGATTTTTGTCTACTCTGGGCTTCTTTCATCCTATGTCGAATAAGTTCAATCTTTTCTGTGGAATCTCGAATAAAGTCTGGTCCTAAAACCAGTTTCTCACCGGCCTCAAGCCAACAAGAAGGAGATCGGCATGGCCTTCCATAAAGTGCCTCGAAAGGAGCCATACCAATACTAGATTGGAAGCTGTTATTGTAGGAAAATTCAACAAGTGAAATATGATCTTCCCAACTTCCACCAAAGTCAAGAACACAAGCACGAAGAAGATCTTCAAGTGTTTGATTCACACGCTCAGTTTGTCCATCGGACTGGGGGTGATAAGCGGTGCTAAAATTAAGCTTCGTTCCCAAAGCTTTTTGAAGACTCTTCCAGAATCCACTAGTAAACAATGGATCCCGATCACTAACAATGGAAGAAGGAACTCCATGCAGTTTAACAATTTCTTTAACGAAGAGTTTGGCCAGAAGAGGAACGGTTCGGTTCGAGCGAACAGGAATAAAATGGGCAGACTTAGTAAGTCTATCAACAATCACCCATAAGCTATTATGACCCGAACGTGAACGAGGAAGGCCATCTATAAAATCCATGGAAATTTGATCCCACTTCCATACTGGAATCTCCAATGGTTGCAATAACCCACCGGGCCTTTGATGTTCAGCCTTAACAAGTTGGCAAGTTATGCAACACTTAACAAAGTTAGCGATATCAGATTTCATTCCCTCCCAATAATAAAGTCGCTTCATATCAGCGTACATTTTACTGCTACCGGGATGAATGGAATACTTGGAACGATGAGAATCTTCTAGAACGTCTCTACGAAGATCACTAATATTTGGTACGATAAGTCTACCAAATTTTCGAATGCCGCCACGAGAATCGATATCAAAGTCTTTCAAACCTTCAATATCGGTTTTATCCTTAAGATTTTGGCAAAGCAAAGCCAATTCAGGATCTAGCTGTTGAGCTTCAAGAATGCGGTCTAATAAAGAAGGACGAGCCTCAAGGCTACATAAAACAAGAGATGAACACAAATCGGAAACGCGATCTCGAATTTCACAAGTGGATAAAAGTTCGAGATCGTTCCATTCAGATATCATCATGGAAACAACCGCTTGTTGTTTTCGACTAAGTGCGTCGGCAACACGATTCCCCTTTCCGGGAGTATAAAGAATGTCAAGATCATAAGAGGCAAGAAATTCGAGCCAACGTTGTTGACGCAAATTAAGTTCCTTTTGAGAAAACAAATATTTCAAAGACTTATGATCAGTATAAAGAATAAACTTTTCTCCCAAAAGATAATGTCGCCAAATTCGAAGGGCGAAAACGATAGCCGCGAGTTCTAAATCATGTGTGGCATATCTAGTCTCAGCCGGCTTCAATTGCCTAGAAGCATAAGCAATAACACGTTCTTTTTGCATAAGAACGGCACCCAAACCAACGCGACTAGCATCGGTATAAACGACAAAGTCTAGATTCCCCTCGGGAATAATAAGAATAGGAGCATCAGAAAGGAGTTCTTTTAATTTCTGAAAAGAAGTTTCACATTTGTCCGACCAAATGTATTTAACACCTTTCTTTGTTAAGCCAGTAAGAGGTACGGCAATCTTAGAAAAGTCTTTTATAAAACGGCGGTAATAACCTGCCAATCCGAGAAAGCTACGGATTTCAGTCACGCTCTCCGGTCTCTTCCAATTTTGAATCGCTTCAATCTTTGAAGGATCCACGGATATTCCGGATTCAGAAATAATATGACCGAGAAATTTCACACTAGATTGCCAAAAATGGCATTTAGAAAATTTTGCTTTTAGTTGATTGCTCCTAAGAGTTTCCAATACAATTCGAAGGTGCTTTTCGTGTTCCTCCTCGGTTTTAGAATACACAAGAATATCATCAATAAAGATGAGAACAAACCGATCGAGAAAATCTTTGAAAACTCTATTCATAAGGTCAACGAAATAAGCCGGAGCATTCGTTAAACCAAATGGCATAACTAGCCATTCATAAGATCCATAACGCGTACGGAACGAAGTCAAAGGAATACTATCCTCTGCAATACGAAGCTGATGGAAACCGGTAGCCAAGTCCAATTGTGAAAAGACTCTAGCACCAGTAAGTTGATCAAACAGATCATCAATCCGAGGCAATGGATATTTATTCTTAATAGTAAGATCATTAAGCTTGCGGTAGTCGACGCAAAGCCTAAGTGTACCATCGGACTTACTTACGAAAATAGCTGAAGCTCCCCAAGGCGAGGAACTAGAGCGAATAAGTTGCTTCGTCTCCAACTCGGATAGTTGTTTGCGCATCTCTTCGTTCTCCTTATTAGACATGCGATAAGGAGGACGGGTAATAGGTTGAGCTCCAGGTAAAAGATTAATTTTGAACTCAATTGCTCGTTTAGGTGGTAATCCTAAAACGGGCTCAAAAATGTCGGAAAATTCACAAACGATGCGAATACGAGAAATGACATCCTCCTCATCATCATTGTCATCATCACGAGGATTTAAAGAATATAATGATGCAACTAAAGCAGAATCTGAATCTTTAAGAATAATAGAAATCTGATTAACAGATTGCGGATGACGGAGATAAATAGTCCGCTCAGGACATAGGATATGGGCTTCATAACGAGTAAGCCAATCCATACCCAAAATCATTCCAAAGCCTAAGTAACGCATGACATGCAAATCGGCTAGGAAAGAAAAATCACACAAAATAATCTCTACTTCTTTACAGAGTAAACTAAGAGTTGCGGATCCACCAACCGGATTCGCAATTCTTAATGAAGTCATTAAAGAAGTAACACTTAAAGAAAAGGTATCGACAAGTTCCTTTGATATAAAAGAATGGGATGCACCCGTATCAAAGAGAACTCTAATAGGTTGATCATGAAATAATATAATGCCATCAAGGACAGAATGTGACATACCTTGACGGCCAGATGTGTTACCAGGGGCTTGAGCCACATTAAGCTTTCCCTCCTTCTGTTGAAGCCTTTTGCATTGGTGCATAAAATGATCTGTACTTTTACAGTAGCGGCAAGAGCGGGGTTTTGGACACTTGTCCGAAAAATGTCCCCTAACACCACAGTTATAACATTTCCCATCATTAGAGGAAAAAGTCTTAGCAGTAGGAGCTGCTTGTTTACCCTTTTTGTTCGGGTAAGGACCCTTAAATTTGTTGGGCCTCTTTTTGTTGTTAAAGCTGGGTTTGGAAGCTACTACTTCAACATCACTTTCTCTATCAGCCTCTTCAAGGCGAAGAGCGATATCTACAATTTGGTCGAAAGAAACTTCTAACTTCAAAAGTAATGACTTCTTGAGGCTTTTGTTTAAGCCATAAACGAACCTCTGGTTCTTCTTCAGTGGAGTATTTATATATTCGACCCCATATTTGGAAAGGGATTCGAATGATGCGACGTAATCCGCCACAGAAGCCTGACCTTGAACAAGGTCAATAAATCGCCGAGCCAATGTTACCTTTTCAGCCTCGGGTACGAATTTCGATTCGAAGCGTTCTCGGAAGTGCTCCCAAGTGAGGTCCGCTTCATTAATTTCGGAAGTGAGAAGTTCATACCAATCCAATGCTCTCTCTTGGAGCATACTGGAAGCCACTTGAACTCGGTGCAGATCGACAAGGTTCATGCGAGAGAAGATTCGATCACATGATTTTAACCAAGCTTGAACCTCGATAATTGGTTCGGAACCTTTGAAGGGCTTCCCACCCAAATGGGTGTAATCGCTGCACAACCGTGCAAATCCCGACTTTGGGTGAGTAGGTTCCGGGTTAACTCCAGCTGCTTGGGCATTCGTCACTAACTCAAGAAGTTGTTGAGTTGTCATAAAAACTCCATCTCGAGGAGCCGCAGTAGATGTCCCAGCTCTGGGACGGCCTGGTCTTGACATCCTCTTCCTTTGGAAAGAAAGAAGAGAAAGAAGAAGGTTATTCACTAATGAACATCAAGCAATCTTGGATGATGAAACAAGGAATCATAAAGAAATCAGGATAAATCAGTTCGAAGACTCGAACTAAATCCTGAAACACAACTCCTAAGGTGGACTTAGGACGATGATCCTTGTTAAGTTATTCTACATTGTTCCGAAGTTTGGCTCTGATACCAAGCTGTGACGCCCCACCTCTATACCCACGCTAACCAAGAACACTACGATGTAGTGCTGTCAATTAGCGCGGAGAATAAGGCTGTGGAGGAGCGACCATCCATGTAACTTCTTTGTGCGAGCATCGATACGTCAGATAGAATAGAATGCATATCTTTTAAGGAGGAAATCCGACATACCGATACAAACACAAAGCTATCACACGGTGGCTATATATAATCTTCGGAAACAAACATAGAAATAATCATAACGACAATCAGTCACAGACATCCATATCACAAAGGCGGAAGAAGATATGAATAAATATATAACACATGAAAGTGTACATCAGAGTAGTGGTCAGAAAGATCCACGATAATACAAAAGAATAGCATTACGTGCTATACAAAAGAATAAGTACACAACATAGAGTCTATATCTCAAAGGTGTACATCCAAAAACTACTAATCTAAGTAGTTAGCCAAAAGTCAGAATAATCCTGAAGAGAAGTCAAGCAGAAGCACCTGTAACATCTCGGTCTGACCCGAGTATTATTTATAAGAAAACAATAAACGGATCAGTCTAACTATAAATATCAGATGATATGGTATACAGTAAAAGGCATGACATGAACATGTAATAACCATAGCGACATACTACTATAAGTATGTAAATGATAATCAACAAAAGATTAATCAATATCACAAGAATCTTCTCAAAGATCCAAACACATAAAAAGGTAATGACACACGAATTCACCAATACACAAAAACCTGATATCATATCAGGGAAAATCACAAAAGTTGGT
This sequence comes from Allium fistulosum, assembly GCA_030737815.1. Lineage (NCBI taxonomy): Eukaryota > Viridiplantae > Streptophyta > Magnoliopsida > Asparagales > Amaryllidaceae > Allium > Allium fistulosum. The sequence continues at coordinate 279,476,900 of CM060904.1, read as the reverse complement.
GAAGCACTAAATCCAGAAATCAACACACGAAATCCAGAACAAATCCCAGAAATCAACACACGAAATCCAGAAATCACTAAAAGGGGGAAGTCCGACACACGGACGAGAAGTTATCTCATGGAAGCTATCCATTTAAATTTTCCGAACACACGGATGGCCCGAAGGCAAGTCCGACACACGGACGAAGAGACATCGCACATTGCTAGTCTAAATCACAAAAATGATCGTCATGATCATAAGGAAGTGTCAATCACACCAAGCCAGTAAATATATGAGTTTAGCTTCATGTCCCATAACCACTTGCTTAACTTAAATATTTACGAACAAGCTGTAAATCTTCACTAGGAAATTGTCACAAAAAGGGTTCAATCGAACAAGTCCAAGAGCTAACCGACGAAGTGAACGCAAGCGTTTCATACCACTCGTTTTACTAAGTCGTTTAAGTCGATTTCTCATTCGAGTGAAGTAAAGGCTTGTATATACTAGTAGATTGAAAATCGGTTTGAGAAAACGAACTTTTGATACTTAAATTAGTGTTGAAATCGCTTTGATGAAAGAGTTTTGATATTTACTATTAGTATTGAAACCTTCATATATCTTTAAAGTGACAAGTCATAAAACGATGGTAGAACAAATCAATTCACGTTCGAAGACGTGAGTAAAGTGCAAAGAAGTCAATCCCAAAACCATCAAAGTAGAAATTCTGATAAACGTTTTTCAGAAGAGATTGCCTACGCAGAGTAATACGGGGTTCGACCTGCCCGGTCAGGTCGCGGGGGTCCAGGGGGCAGCGCCCACGGCGGGGTGCGGGGCAGCGCCCCGTCACGGTACGACTTAGTGAAGGCAAGCTGGTCCAACGACCTAAGGAGAAGTAGGTCATACGACCTAAGGGAAGACTGCCGTGCAACCTAGCTGAAGAACAGGTAAAATGACTAAGTACAAACTCGCGAACGACTTACGACTTAGGGGATAAGGTCATACGACCTAAGTCTTGAACGACTTAACGACTTAAGCCTTTAACGACTTAACGACTTAACGACTTAAGCCAGGGCGAGCGAGCTAACTGCAAAACGACCTACGACTTAAGGCCTTTAACTCCTGAACGACTTATGCCTTTAGCTCCTGAACGACTCAAGCCTTTAGCTCCTGAACGACTCAAGCCAGTAACTCGTGAACGACTCAGCCTTTAACTCCTGAACGACTTATGCCTTTAGCTCCTGAACGACTCAACGCCTGGAACGACTTAACACTTTAACTCGAGAACGACTCAGGCCTTTAACTCGTGAACGACTCAGGCCAGACGAACAGAAATACACGCGCGCGACCTAAGCCCTTAACTCGTGAACGACTCACGACTTAGGCTTAACTCGTGGACGACTCAGCGAAGGCAGAAACGACTTAACGCCAGAAAAATCACCAAAACGCTGAAAATCGAAGTTTTTCGCCAATCCAATCCAAACCAAATGCAAATGTTGATGCAAATACAATAGGGGATCATTCCCAACAGTCCAAGATAGATATAGGCAAGATGTGAGATCAAAAATCTCACCTTTTCCACGAAATTGATGAAGATGGAGATTGAAAGCAAGGAGAAGCAACCCTAAACTTGAATCCACTATCTTCTACTTGAATTTGGAGTTGAATCACGGATTTGCAATAGAATTGGAGTTTGGAGTTTTAATTTCCACTCCCCACCACCATTTTTGATGAAGCTTGAATGTTAAAACAAAGGGTGAATGAAGTGAGGAAGGGGGTTGGGCTGAACTAAGGAAGTGCAGTCCAAACCAAAGTCTCAAGCGGGAAAAGTGACGAAAATTTCACTATCTCCAAACATATCGAAGTTTACACTCAAAAAGATCGCAAACGTCATTTTGAACTCAATGGGGGTGGTCTCGAGTCCTAATTTGACCGTATGCAAAAAGTAGCTTTTCGGACTAACATCCGACTAACGATAAAATATTTAAATATAAAATCGATAGATATGCGGGTTGTTACAATATCTCCAGCACAAACATGTGAGTTATTCTCACCAGACAATATGTACCTATATAACTAGTAAATTGACACCCTGTGAATCTGTAGAAATATATTATCATGCTATATATGCTTATATTATTATCATATGATGTTCACACCTGTTATTACACCTGTTATATCATATGTTACTATTATTTAATGTTATTCTGTTATTTATATCTGTTATCACCATTGCAAGTTTCCTGTAGACTAGAATCACTATGGGTTGAAATGATACATACCCGAACGGACTTTAGAATAGGGAAAAATCATTATGGGCTGAAATGATAGGCCTGAACGATTTTTATTTAATTTATTTTAACTTGGGATTGCGGGTTTGAAATGATAGAACCCGGGTTTTTTTTAACTATGGATTGAAATGATACATATCCGTATCACTTGACCTAGGTTAGAAAATTTTATACAGGCCCGTGGTTATTTTATAAAGTGTTTTGGATATTTTTAAGTATTTTAAAAATTATAAATTTATGAAATTTGATTTAAATAGATTTTGAAATGTTTTGAAATAAAGAAATTATGATTTTTCTATGTGTTAAAATGTAATTAATGAATGGTTTAACTGGATTTTTGAAATATAACTTAAGTTGGAAATTTGGAATTTTGGTTAAAAATGATATTTAAGTTATATAAATAAAATGGATATTAAATTTTATTTGGAAATGGTAAATATGATAATTTGATAAAATTTGAATTTAAGTGATTTATTAAAGTATTATTGATTTTTCTAGGAATTTAAGTGATTTATTAAAGTATTATTGATTTTTCTAGGAATTTAAGTGGTTAAATAAATGAATGTTTAAAAGTGATCTTTTAAAATATAACTTGACTAGGAAATGTGAAATTTGGTTTTAATTAAAGATTTAAGTTAATTAAATAAAATTGGAAATTTTGTTAAATTGTGAAATGGTAATTTAAATTTGAAGTGTTAAGTCTATTTGTTGAAATGTGAAGAATTGGAACCTTTACACTTAAACTTATTAAGTAAATTGTTGAAAATTGGATTTAATTATAAGAAATTTATTGTGAAAAAGATATATGTTAAATGATGTGTAAATGAACATTTTAAATGTTAAAATATGATTTTTAAAATGTTTATGTGTTTTAAATTAAAGTTATTTAATTGCTGGAAATACACTAACACCTGAAATCTACTTTTAATAGCATTCAGAAATGCTATAGATTCTGTTTTGAACTAAAATTGTGTAAAAAGAGCTATTACAGCATTTCTGAAATGCTGTAGTTGCTGTAATTGAACTTATAGGCTAATATTGAACTCAGGCATATTATAGCATTATCTGGAAATGCTATAATGGTCTGCAGTCTTTGCTGAAACCAAATTTAACCCTTGTTTTGAAATCTGAACTACCGCAGCACTTCTAAAATGCTGTCTTTTCTGTTTTTGAACTATAATTCAACTAAAACTGAGTTTTAATAGCAGTTTTAGGTGCTGTCCTTGCTGAATTAAGATGTTTTCAAATATAACTTATAGCAGTTGTTTTTAAATGCTGTGAAATGCTGAAATTTTAATAATTAGGGTTTTTAACTTAGTAAACGAACTCAGAATGGTTTGAAACTTTGGAAATTGAATACTTGATTTGAAAATATAATAATTACACTTTTAAAAGGTTTAAATGAATTATTTTGATTGGAATATAAACTATTTAAAGGTGATTTGAAATGATAGTAAATGAACGATATCTTTGAATTTAAAAGGTATTTAAAGTTGAATATTTGGATTTGAATTGATATGATATTTTATTATATTAAAATGATTTGAAATGAAGTTTTGAAATGATATGAAAATTTAAATATATGGAATGGTTTGGGATTGATTTAATCTTTAATTTTATAAAGATATGGTTTGAAATGATATTTTATTTTGAAGTAAAGTATTGTTTTTAAAAGTTATAACCACGGGTTATAATAACGATTGGTTGGCAAAGAGACCGGGATCGGATATGGACATACTCTCTGTCGATACCGAAAACCACTTTGACAACCGTGTACGCGGTGGAGATTCCAGAATGAAGTAGGATGGTGGCGACGTTCTTAAGGTATGTTACGTGGACCCAACTCCCGTGAGTTGGCATAAGGTGGCTAAAACAGGAGCGATTGACGGACCAAGGAGGTAGCACCTCTTATCGGACACACTTCTTCGATACCATTCTATTACGTGTGATTGATTTGGTGGCCACCCTTGATTGGGAGTGTTGTTCGAGGTGGGCGGCAGTGGCTGCTATGCGTCACCACTAGTCCGGATGCGTAATTGGTATATCTATCCTAGCATTGCCTAGTTGTGCCGTGTCACCTACCATATCGAGCTTTACTACGATTATGATTTTAAGATCCAACCGCGTTAAGGTTCTCCATCCCCTTAGCGCTATTTTCTATATGATTATACTTTACTGATTAGACATTATTATAATAGCGAATATTACTACATAGTAGATAGTTTAACGGATCCTTAAAGAATGGGCGATCCCAAGCATTCTTTAAGTTACTTGTACCTTATTACAGTTCACTTGAGTTGGTTTATATTATATAAGTATATATTGTCCTGACTCGAGTGTTTTGTGTTTTGCTTTACACTCAGGTCAGCCTGAGTTATTCACAGATTTGGATTTCCACACTCTTGGAGATTTGAATCGTTGGAGATGATCTGCTTGTCTTGTCCTATCTATTTCAGTTCGGTTGTTCTATTCAGCTTGTACTTGGTTATCATATGGAAACTTCCGTTGTACTTTATTTCTTCTGTTGTATCTTGTTTAACTCTGGTATATTTATATAGTAGCTTCATGAACTACTATTTCTTTTACTTCCGCTGCATTATTTTACTCTGTGTATGTGATCTGTGATTATATTTATTTACTGTATATTCTGAGATTTGCCAAATTTTATTTACAACGCGGTATTTTGAGCAATTCAACTCTGGCATGAGTGTCTACCTATACACTTATAATGGATGCGAATGGTTGAAAATATCGGGTCATTACAGAAACCTTCTGCTCATTCCAGTTCAACCAAGTGGCCTCTTGAGGGTTGAGACCATAATGGTGCGAGGATAACTAGTAGTGCGGAAAGGTGTCTTGGGCTAAAATAAGGTTTAGATCTGGGGTGATGTTGGGGCGAGATCAAACATGCAAAACCAGCACGAGAGGGAAGCGAGGCTGCTGCTCCTAGGAGAGGGAAGCGAGAGCTGCTGCTCCTAGGAGAGGGAGAAAATGGCATCCCTAAAGGAGGAACATAGGAGAGATTGGGTTCTGCTTATTGAGGAAGGAGGAATGGAAGAAGGCAACTGGGAATTTAGACACGACTTTAATAGTCCCGTTCCAGGTTCAAGTTGTGCCAAAACTCGCTAACTGGTCGACCTCTCTAGGTTTACCGCTAGGTGGTCAACCGCTAGACGGGCTTTGGGCTTTAATTGAACGTAGCCCCAGTTAGGGTCAGATATAATAATAATCGTTTTGCGCCGTCTCCTTCGATTCGACACTATTTGAAAATTTTCTATCCTTATTACGTTGGTGTCAAAGCCTACCGCCTAGCCCCAACCCATGCTCTAGTACTTCATAGCAGTCCCAACAAAACTGCTGTGACCAACAAAAATTCCAAAAACTCGAAAATATTCCAATTGGTATTTCATGCTTACTTTGCAAGAAAATATTTCTGCCAATAGCTGGTGGGTACAACAACACTTCAAACTACATACCCCAATAAAACTGAATGTCATTCCTATTTTGTCTATATCTTAAAGAGAGAAAATATAAAACCCTTAATTTTATAAACTGAAAAATCACCAAGCTAAATATATGCTCATTTATATTTGTTCCTAAATAACAGAAACCACTTCATACCAAAACTTCCCTTAAAAGTCAAACTTATATATATATATATAAATATTTCAGGATTTCTAAATACCTTTTTAAAACACAAAACTTCCCACTATTTTCTTGCCAAAAATCTATATTATGCCTTTACTATATATATATATACATAGAAATATTTAAGGATTTAAAGAATTAATCTTTTATAAACCAAAATTTCTTATCACGGCCAATCTAGTGGTATAAGTGTTTCTTTGAAAATTAAAATTTTAAAATTTTGCCAAAACAAAATTTCCAAAATAAATCCTTCGAAAAAGAAATTCTTTGACAACAATTTCCAAAATCTAAGGCATTTCCAAAATATACCTTATAAAAATTCTCTCATGGGTTTTAGACTAAGGAATTGACATTAATTATTCAAATAAAAGTCTTGTTTTCCATAAAAGAGGTAATCCATGAATGCACCTTAGCAAAGACTTGCTTTCGAACAATTGAAACATACATAATCTAATTTCCCATTCATTTGGAATAATTGAGTTTCTGACTGTAACTCAAAATCCAAAATCGTAATGTAGCTAGAATCTCAACCATCAAGTCGAACATGTCCAGTCTCTAGGATTCAGCCATATGTCGTACTCATGCTCTTCATCAACAGCGCTTTACACATCGCCAGCACTCCATGGGGTACTTAGAAGTCGGCGTGGAAACCATAGCTCTAAGATATTTCCAACTCATAGTTGCTTTGCACATTCCTTTGGAGTGGAACTACAACTACTTCTATAGTCGAAACTCTTTGGATCTAGCGTAAAAATATAATCTTAGTAGATAGAAAAGTACGAATACGTTCTCTCAATTTATCATAATCCCTCTGATCTACTAATCTAGTGCTCTGATACCAAATGTAATGACCCATACCTTAATGGGTCTAAATTTTGACAAAAATCGAAACCTAAGTCCATCAAAACACAAACAATTGGATTTGGTACCTGCAAATAAGCATGAGCATTATCAAAGATTGATATAAATCTACACTCATAGCGGAAACAATAATAGGATAAGAATATTGACTAAGACTACAATCTAGGAATTAATGGTATTCCTTGGATAGCAAATCATCACATTAGCATCAAGCATGAGAGAAAGAAGACTCTCCACCAACAAAGCACATCCAGCTCCAGTGACCTGTTCCTCTAAATCTATCATGGGGGTAGTAATGGAAGAGGATTAGAATAATGTTTTGGAGTCTGAAAAAATATAAACTGTCCATAATATAAACTTATATCGATAGGTTTCCATTTAATTGTTATGTCCATTTAGATTAGCAATTCTGATCTAACCTTGCATTGCACACATGATTACATACTTACCCCTTCCCAAGGTATGAAATACTAATGAAGCCATATCAACCACCCGATACTTTCGAACTCATTAGCCACTTAATACTTTGAAATATGAAGCAGGCTTCTATGATACTTTTAAAAGAGAAATAGGTAGACTCTATCATTTTTGACCTTAATTGAGGTAGACCCCATCATTTAAGACCTGATCCAAGGTGGTTTCCTAACAATGTCGTCAATGGTCAGTGGGTCCTTGCTACAAGAGCTCTAACCATTATTTATGGCTTCTGACATTTAATGTCCAACTATTACTGCAGTTATCATCGATAAAATCGTAGTCAAGTAATAAACAACACACAAGCCACTTAATACCTTTTTTTATTAGAAAATAGGCAGACTGTGGTCATTTAAGACCTCAACTAAGGCAGAACCATCATTTAAGACATATCCCCAAGCCGTGTTCCTAAATGGTACTATTATTATTTCGGCTTTAGCAATGAAAGAGACTTTACCCAAGCCACTTAATACTTCTTAGTAGAAAATAAGTAGACCCCGTCATTTAAGACCTATTTCCAGGTGCATGCTTCTCAATGGTACTATCTAGATGTCATTGCTTGGAAATCTTATTGGGCTACTTAATACTTCTTTTATAGGAAAAAGGAGAACTTTATAGTCACTTAAGACCCCAAACCTGAAGCGAACCCTTCCCGAGATATCCACCCTCACTCTTTAATTATAAATATGGCATCCTATTAGGTTACTTCTATTGGTAGGGAGGTAACCCTTCAGCCACTTGAGACCTTAACAATGAATTAAACCCTTTTTAGAGACATCCTTATTTATTCATTTGGAATCTCACTAGGTTACTTAATACTTCCATTTAGGAGAGAGGCGGACCCTTCAGCCACTTAAGACCTCAAACCATAAGCGAACTCCCATAAAGATATCCCTCACCGCTCCTAATTCCAAATTTGGATTGTTTGATACTTTCCAATTAAGAAGACAAGCCCAATCTCTCGTGTCATTATGAGTCATTGGATTAGTGATATCTCACATTAGTAGTAAGTACACTCGACTGCCGGTGGCCTCAAAGTAAAGGGCAGTCTTCCGTCGAGTGACTCTACTAACCTTGCATCACTAACCTACTAAGTCCAATTAACCATCCTAAGTCTTTGTTATATTATCTTAGGTAGACATTGGACTTAGCTTAATGATACCCTTTTTATTTAAGGTGATAAGATTTACCTTAAATATTTAGCTACCCATAAATCCCTATTTAATGCCCATAAATGTCAATTTTTCCATAAAATCCTAACGGACATTTTCTAAGACATTAATGTATGATTACTAATTTCAAATTAGTAACCTTTTATATCTATTCCATTTTTATCGGTCTCATTAATCTATATACCAAATTAATTTATTGCAACTCCTATATTTATTATCATTTATTGGAGCTGCAACCTTTTAAATTCTTTTTCCAATAGTTAATTACCCTAAATGTGAATGTTACGTGCAAGCATCATCATTAGCTTTTGATTTAATTATTATAAGCATAGTAATTACATACAAATATTTACTTTTATTAAATATTTTCTGGTTACATACCTTTACTAGAATATACTTTTTCATGTCAAATTGTTGAATCATAACTAAAACGATTATCCGCTATAATTTCTAAAAATTTGTTTAAAACAAAAGATTAACTTTAAAATATAAAAGATTGCATCATTTGAAATTACAAGGAATAATCATCTCTTCTTATTATTAAAATAGATAGTGTAAACTACAATGAATTCATACTTTACACATCTCTTTCTCTTTCTATTTGCATATATTCCTTGTTAGACCAAATGACGTATCTTTCTAAAAGGGAAAGAAGATCTATTTTCCAATAATTCAAAATATAGAAATTTTTACATTCTAATAAGATTAGGCTAATAATCCAAATTTATAATATTATTATACAACCTATTTTAGATCTGGAATAAATTTCATTCATATTAATACTCTAAATTAATATTAGATCAGGTTGTATATAGTGCTAAATTAATTCATAAAAAAGAATATGTAGGCAATATTTATTATATTCAGATATTATTTAATTTGTTGCCTACAACTCATTTATAATTATCTACTTAGGCATAAAAATCAAATAAGCACCAATGGAATAATTTTCATATAATAATAATCTACAAAAATTTCCACTCCTCTTTTAAAAGCGATCCAAATCTCCAGATCTGAAGTAGAACCTTTGATTCACCTCCAAATCATTTTTAATCCAAAAGATATGTATAAAAGGGTATATACATACATTAGAATTACAGATCTTAGAAGAGATTTGGGATTGGGAGAGAAAATAGATACAAATACATAAATATATAAATTACCTCAAATACCATCTGATTGATTCTCTTCTCTTCTCCTTTTTATTAGATTTCCACTCTTCTCTGATTTATATGAATATAGATACAAATATCTTATCTTTATAATTTAGAAAGAAAGTAGAGAAGAAGAAATAGTAGAGCTTCGCTACTGCCTCCATAAAAATATGAGAAGATAAGGGAGAGTTAGACTAGAATTTATAGGTGCTATAATCAACCATAACCATTCGATCGAAATATATTAAATCCTGGCCGTTGCGGCCTAGGTTTACTGGAGCCACCAGGTCGCCACAGGTCGACCGCCCTTGGGTAACCGGTCTACCGCTAGGGGTCGATCGTCAATGATGGATCAGCCTACGGACCCGGTTAAATAAGATAAAAACATTAATTATTTCTTATTTAATTAATTTTGTTTTGAATTCAATTTTCGTCTGCAACTTCTTCGTTTGGACCTCGATCACAAAACTCCAAATATGAAAGTTGCTCAAAATTTCGCCGTGAATGCAATGGTGCAAGTTTCATAGTCAAATTCCATCATTTGCACAAATCCCATTTTTGGAGCCTAATTAATTAACTAACTAACTAATTAAATAACTAACGCCGAATTACGCAGTGCAACAGGTTAGGGTTAGATAATACCTATTTAGTTATGTCTTTATATGTTGTCAATCCAATCGATAGGTATGCCACTATTGGATTATAGTGCACAACTGTAAAGTCTGTTTATGCAATTTTACGACCTATATGTTTTTGAGTTCATAGGTCATATGTTAATTTTAGATATGAATTAGCTAGTGCGTAATGATGTAGTCAGAGTTTTAAATATCCTTCATCTTTCCCAAGATCTAATCCAAGATCCACTTTTTACACATGAGCAAGATAATACTTCAAACATGATTATTAATTGTTATACACTATTCTCACTGGAGATCTTAAGTTTTGTACCCAAGATGTAGATTGAGATGTCAATTTGAGATTTCATTTCAAATTTGAGATTTGAAAGATAGGATGCCAGAATTTTTCATGTCATTAAATTTATCGCCTTATGATGCCAAATAGGAGGTGAAAGGATTATGGTAGTATTAGATGCACGAAAGGAGAAGGTTAGAGCTTCCTTATGTGTGTTAGAAGCCAAGGAAGTTAAGTTCAATAAGGTGCTAGTAGTTTGAGAATTTTCTAATATGTTCGAACCAACAATAAGATTACCATCGAGAAGAGCAATTGAATTCTGAATAGACTTGATACCAAGGAACAACCTATTAGTAGATCACTTTACAGAATGTCACCCAAGGAGATGGAGGAGTTAAAGATCAACTAGTTGGACTTGAGAATAAAGTTTTCACTGGACCAAGTAGTCCATCATGAGGAGCATCCATGGTATTTGTGAGAAGTTAGGTGGATCACTATGTGTGTATGGATTATTGAAAGTTAAATTAGTTGATGGTGAAGAATCATCATCGTTTGCCTAGGATAGACAACTTGTTTAATCAGTTGAGTGGAGCTAGGGTATTCTCACAACTATATTTGGCGACAAGATTCCAACAAATGGGTGTGCTCGAAGATAGTATTCCTTTGACTACTTTCAAAAGTGGATATAGTTCATATGAGTGGTTAGTCATGCCCTATAGCCTAATGAATATACGTTCTTCATGAATCTTATGGACTAGATCTTTCACGATCAGTTAGATAGGTTTTTGTTTTTCTTCATTGATGATATTTAGTGTATTTTAAGAATAACCGTGACCATGAAGTCCATCTTAGATTGGTATCGAAGACGTTTAGAAAACATAAGTTGAAGGCTAAGATTTCCAAATTCCTTTTTTTGGAAATGAGAAATTAAGCTTTTTTGTCTTATTATCTTGTAGAATAAAATAGCAATAGATTCATCGAAGATAGAGACCGTTAATGATTGGAAGAGACCAAAAACAGTAACAAAGATAAAAAGTTTCTTGGGGTTGACTGAATATTATCATAGATTCCTTAAGGATTTATCGCGAATAACATCACCCTTGAATAAGTTGATTATGATTAACGAGAAGTATGAGTGGACTGATAAGTGTAGAGGATCATTTCAAGGGTTGAAGAGGCTATTGACTAATGGTCCTATTTTGCTTGTGGATGAAGGGAATCAGGATCTAGTTATTTAAATCAATATTTGTGGAACTAGTTTGGCAGCAGTATTGATGCAAAAGGGAAAGTGATGCTTATGCTTCTCGGTAGCTGAGACTACATGAAATTTCTTACCAACTCATGACTTAGAGTCGATAGCAGTGATCTTTGCATTAAAGTTTAGAGGCATTATTTATTGGGAGAATGGGGTTCAAGTTATATACGAATAATATATATCTTAAATATTTATTGTCTTAGAAGGAGTTGAATTTGAGGGGATAGATATGATAGAGTTCTTGGCAGCACACAACTTTGAAATTGGATATAAGCCTGAAAATGGGAACAAGGTTGCCAATGCTTTGATTAGGAAGCGGCAGAACAAACTATTAGCCATGATTATCGAATGGAAGGAATTATAGGCATTTGCTTCATGTTTATTGTAGTAAAGGCTGAATATAGGATCAAGTAAAGACCCTTACGCTTTGACAAGCCTTGAAGTTTGTTCAAAACTTGTAAATAGGATTGCTGCAAGGTATGGTAGGACCTATTGTTAAACGAGAAGATTAGACGATTAGAGATGGATATGGACGTAGAGGATGTAAAATGGTTTAAGATTGGTTCGGAAGGATGCCATAGGAAGAAAGGAAGATTGTGTATCCCTAACGTGGGAGGTTTTCAAAAGGAGGTTTTTGAAAAGAGTCATTGATCAAAGTTTACTGTTCATACTAAAGGAGTAAAGATGTACCGCAACATGAAGCGTATGTCCTTTTGGGAAGAGATGAAGAGGGATGTTGGAGAATGTGTGAAGAAATGTTTCACATATCAGTAAGTGAAGGTCGAGCATCAAAAGCCAAGTGGATCACTTCAACTGTTGGAAGTAACGACTTAAAAATTAGATTATATTTTCATGAATTTTGTTGACAGACTGAAGGTCGAGAATGGGAAACTATGGTATATGGTAGTAGTTGATAAACCAAATAAGAACACCCACTTTATCCCAATAAAGATGAGAAGAATGGAATATAGCATAACAAAGCAATATGTGAATAATGTTATGAGATGGGATTCTGAGCAGCATTGTTAGTGATAAAGACCCATTTTTACTAGTGAATTCTAAAGAAGTTTACAAGGCACTTTAGGATAGAATTGAACTTGAGTATGACTCATCGCCCATAAACTGATTGTAACACCCTGTAAAAATTAATGATATTTAATAAAGCTCCAAGAATGGAATTTGAGCAGAGGACGAATTTTTTTTACGAAACTTGCACCATTGTGTTTGAGACAATTTTCTGAGCAACCTTCATATTTAGAGTTTCACGATTGTAGCTCAGACGAAAAGGTTATCAGCGTTTGAAGTTTTTGGAGTGAAAATAATTAGAAATGAAAATAAAGAAATAAGTTATAATAAACACAGGACCTCACATGTCTACCCCTTTACTTGGGCTGGTCGACCGCTTATACGGAGCGGTCGACAGTTTAGGTGTGGTGGCTAGGGTTTGAACCTTGGCCAAATGACCCAGATTTAATTATTTTAATCTAACTGTTATGGTTGATTCGAGCACCTATAAATACAAGCCTAGCCCCTCACTTCTCCTCTCATATTTCATGATCAAAGTAGCGAAGATTTTCCATTTTCCCTTCTACACTATTTATGAAAATTATATAACATTATATATATACATACACAGAAAACAAAATTGGAGAAGGGAAGAAAATAAAAGAGAAGAAGAGAAGAAGCGAATCAACATTGTGAAAGAGAAGGTATTTTAATTACTATAAATCTATATTTCCCTTAATCCCGAATCTCTCCTCAGATTTGTAATTTTAATAGTATGCATACACATGTTATACATATTCTTTGGGTTAGAAATCAAAAGGAGTCAAGTAAAGGAATGGATTCAGATTTGGGATATTTGGAAAGCTAGAAAGATGAGTGGGAAGTTATATAATTTAATTTTAAAATTGAAATTTATGTCATTGAATATTTTTTAGTTATTATTCTTGTATATAATCTAATGAGTTGTAAGCTTAAAAAATATATAGAATTATCACCTAAATATTTTATAAAATAAGTAATTGGAATAGGAATAGTATGTACGACCTAATCTGGAAATTTAAAATCAGTCCCAAATAATTATTATTGAAAAATGTTTGTAAAGTTGTATAGTTTTTTCCAGATCTATAATTGAGTTGTAAATTAGGTTGCCCTGGTTGACTTGGAATGTGAATTTCTATACTTTAATTTATTATAACGAAGTATAATTTACTTGTATATATTTCCATGTAATTTCCATAAATTATCTAATTCCACAAATGTATAATAGTGCGACATTTGAATTTACAAGGAATATACCAAAAAGGAAAGAGATGTGTAAGGTATGGATATGCTTCTCCATTGTTTGCACTGTCTATTTCAATAAAAGAAAAGAGATAATTCCTTATAATTTCAAATGGAGTAAAAGTCTCGTTTTTGGATAATTTATGGAAAGTTATAAAGGTAATCCGTTTTAGAAGGATAACTTTGGTAAAGTAAAATGTGGAAAGAAATGTTCTAATTTAGAAATTAATAGGGAGAAATGGTAAAATATATATACTTATAACTGCACTTACCGATCAAAAATAAAAATATATACACGTAGCATAATTGTAAAAATCTGAATTCCAGTGGGTCCGGATTTTTGCAAAAATGCTAAAATCCAAGCCCACTGAAGCCCGAGTTGGGTATCTGGTATCCTGCAAATAGGCAAAGACAAATATACCAGAGCTCAAATAAATATCTCACAACAGAATTGACTAAAATATAATAGTAAGTAAATACTCACCAAGATAATAACACATTCTAAACAAGTGTCTCAAAGCTGGAAAGTCTCTGCCATCTATCTAACCTATAGGATGTTATGAGGAGGTGGTCAGAACTAAAGTTCTTGTGAATGGAAAAATTATACACTTCTAAGCTTAATTCTACACATACTGTTTTATTTCCATTTTCTGTTATATTAGGTTTACCAGGTTTATAATACTCTCGCCTCTATGTGAGAATCATACCCATACTCCCTACTAGATTAAAACCTAATAACTAATATATATATATGCCCAATGACCACATCGGTCCTAGGTACTACCTATAGTACCTTCCGTATCCTCCTCGAAAATGACTCCATTGTCTAGCTCCTAGAGCGTTCTGTGACTACATCTGTAAAGGACAGCTTCGTTAGGCCTACAATACAAATGTTCCAATGTCTACTATGAAAATGTAAAACTGCATCCGCACTAGCCTATACTAATGCTCGAACATCCACAATGTACCACCTAGTGCGTACTTTGAGGACTATACGTAATTGTTTTGTCTACTTCCTGAATCTCGCCAACAAGGTCTACCTTGAACGGAACTCAGTCAGGGATTTTCTATATCTGTAAAGGACAGCTTCGTTAGGCCTACAATACAGATATTCTATTTGGTCTGTCTCTTTTCTCATCGTGGGTACGGCCCCACGCAGCCACCCCGCAACTAATCGAAAGACCTCTAAAGAGCTAAGTGGTTGTGTCCTACTGCAAACAATCTAAACATCCAATTGGCTCGCCCTTCATCCAATGTCTCGATAGTGAAAGAATCATTGGCCTGTTGGTTTAACTCTAGTCTTTCCCGAACTCGCTCTTGATTGTTGATGGCTTGATCTCCGCATGCGACTATCCTTTTGGGTCCTGCCCGCTAACACATACTCGCAAGTCAGAGTACGGTGTCACGAATATCCTACTCCATTCATCAACCTTTTGACTGCCTACAAAGGTCCGCTTCGTTAGGTCTGCAATGCAAAAGCAGTCAAGGTATACTTTCTTGATGAAACACCTACAGACCTACCTCCGGGGGTGCAGCTTCGTTAGGCCTAACCCAGAGGGCCATCCCAGAATACCCTCACGTGCCATTTGAAGTCTCGTACTTCCTTCTAGCCTAAATTAACTAAGTTGGACGTGCTATTTCTGTGCTAAAATCTGTGATGAACTGCTTCGTTAGGCTCTTCATCCCTTGGGCTGTTCCAAACGCATATTACTATTTTATTAGACCCTAAGTCTAATCTTTTCTTTTGCATTGAGTTAACTTTTCTTATTCTGCTGGCTTCTTATTTACCCTAATCAGCATAAGCTTATCCCCGCCTCACCTAACTATTGTGAGATCATCAGTTCCTGACTGAAAGGGAATGCTATTGGTATGGGCCCTTCTTTTATGTTTGCTTATTAACTTAGTGTAAGTTTTAAAATAAGCCTTTTTGTTATCTCTAATTATAACCTATGTTATAATTATACTTGCAATTGTTACTTCTATATTCTTTTATAATCTACATGTTATAAATATAATTTCAAGTGTCTCTTTTCTATTCTAGTCTTTCTTATTATGAAATTGAATTCTCTCTAGTTCTCTTATATTATATGACAATCTTGGCTTGGGACTACGTCCGACTGTCACAAATTTACTAATCATAATAACTGCTTTGCTTTTATTCTACTATCTGCGCAGTAAATGCAGATCTAGGCACATTTCTATTTATTGTTTCTAGTCTTCTCAAATAATTAACTTGATTTCTTCTTTAATTTCTTTAACACTTCACTTTATTTTCTTTTATTCTAGGAAGTAGTTCTATTCTGTTTGGTTGGATACAAAAACTGTGTTAAAAATCCATTTCCATGTTTTAAATATTAAATGGTGCTATAAATAGTAGCTCGTAATTTCAAGGTATTTCTTTTTATTGTTTCTTTAATTTTTGGGTAACGCAAAATACATAAATGTCTCTATTTTACACTAATTCTCTTTTTCTTTCTTTTATTCTTGCAATTACGTTTATCGTTATCTTTTAAATATTAAAATATGGAAATGTATTCTCTCTTCTAAACAACCAATTAATCTATCACTAACTTCCAAATCAAGTTATTGGATTTCCCTCTTTTTAATTTATTTCTCCCGTTATAGCATTATTTACTGTAAATTTCTTGCTTTTAGGCTTAAGCCTTTCTCTATAATAGTTAAGCCAAATATTATCCATATTTAATTGGATTTCTTTCTTTCTTTCCATATAAATAATAATTAAATATAAGTTCTCATATAAATTTACAGTCTCAACGTAACTAATTAATAGAACTAATTTCTAAAATAATGCTGAATTAAAATATTTAACGGGAATCTAACGATAATATATCATAAATGTGAAAGATATATAATTTAAATCCACATACCTGTCGTCCTTAGCTTTGCTCCATGGTCTTCCTGGATCCCCTTCTAAGGCGTCTAATATTTTTATTAAGAAGATCTTCTCCCTAGAAATATTTTCTATTTAGGGTTCAGCCTCGGCAATGAACCCAATTGGGAGAATTGTGAGAAAGTAGCTAGGCCTAGGGTTCTATTTATAGTGGAGTTTGGGGATCTCAGACCATTGGATTTTAAGTTTGGATCTGGTGCAACCACGTCACAGGCTCGCTGCGAGTCGTCAGATTTAGAAACCAACGTTTGAGATTGCACAAAAATCGAATAAAAGGAATTCGGCACGTACCTGGATGAATTGTCGTCCAGGACGTAACGCGGGTCGACCTATAGGTCGACCTGTGCGTTCGAGGGTCGACCCTAGGGTCGACCTAAGTGTTTTGCGGGTCGACCTATGGGTCGATCCGTAGGCCTTTTTTCGATTAATTCTAATTTTTGTTTCTCTCGTAACTTCTTCGTATTAACTCGGATTTCGATAAGTTATATATGGAAATTGATCAGAAAATCGCCACGAACAGAATGTTATAAGTTTCGAGGCCATATTCTAACAATTCCAAAAATGTTTATTTTCACTGTTCATTGTTATTTGATTATTTAATTATCTAAAAATGCGGGATGTTACATTCTCTCACCCGTTAGGAAATTTCGTCCCTGAAATTCGACAAGGGTAAAATTATGTAATTCCTCGCATCAATCACATCCATTTTGTGCACATCCAATTTGCAACCATCCGTGTCCTTGTGCAAAGTGTCATTCAACATAAAATATATGCATGCACATGAATTTTCAAGCGGTACCTCCTATATGAATGCTTTTCTTATTTAAAATTTATTTTAAAGCATGATGCACACACCCTAAATATACTTGCAATTTCTATATGAATGCATTCTTCTGAAAAATCAAAACATTTTTCATCCAATTTTTCTCATACTCCTAAAGAATAGGGGCGTAGTTCAACGAATTTTACATCCAAACCCTACCACACAGCTTTTAATATTTGAATTTCAGAAAAATCTATTTTTTTGGAACTCGATTTCTTATGTCAGAAAGAAGGTAGAAAATGGAAAACTTCACATTTACCATTTTAATTTTGCGCACCTCTTTCTCTGTACTTGGAAATTATGCCACTATTCTATAAAAATATCTATTTTACCTTCCGAAGCGCAGTTCACATAAGAAAAATAAATTCCCAAGCTTAATTTTTGGAAAAAATATGTATTTTTCTTTTGCAATTCTCATTTATTTCTGTTGACGTTTCTGTCGCTTTCTTTAGATCATACTGTTTTTCTTTTAGTTACTTTTATCTGCTTCTACTTTTCTTTAATATAGCAGCTAAACAGAGCTATCTTCTAGGGCTAGGAGGCCTAGGACCATGTCCACTCTAACACAGAAAGGTCCTACTCTAGGTATCCAAGTAACTCATATGCTCCTCTTGCCACCTATTACTTTTTACTAACTTATGCTGTATTACTCACGATGAATAAGATCTATTCATCTCTTCCTTTCCATACTCAAAATAGAATAACCAGGTCTCATCTAATGCAATGAATAAGGATTTTAACCTATGCAGTCTCTATCTAAAAAGGCAACTAAGCTTGGGGAAATTTTCTCCTTGCCTTTACTTTTCATTTTTCCCCAACTAAGGTCTATTTATCCCAATCACGTGTGTCTTACCATCTTACTAATATCAGTTTACTATTCTTCTATAGTCTACACACATGAAGCAACATTCCTAGGTTCTCACCAGTATCCTATACACTTTATGTGAACTTTTATTATTACTACTAAAAGTAATCACTGCTATCTCCTACATACGTAGGAAATGATTCCTATCTACTCTATATTTAAAAGTTTGGTTTGGTATTTATCATTTCATTTTAAAAATTAAAGCTTCTAAATTTTTGAAACATAAAATCCCAATATTCTTGCCTTTAAAAGTGTTACTTTGAAGTTTCTATTAAATTCAAAGGTACTTGATTACTTAACATTTTATCACCTTTTATCTTTCTAGACTTGCATCTTTACAGCCTTTTGAATTTAAATAATTCCCCAAACCTAGAGGAGAAAACTTACAAATTCTAAGTTCAAAACTTATTCCTCCTTTTCTTTTAAAGACCTTTACAGCTTTCTTTAAAAATATTTTGGACTTTTTAAATTTAACTGTTTACTAAGTTTTTCTCTTCCAAAAAAACTTATTTACTTTTTCACCAAACCATTTTTCTTTAAAACATGCCTTGCTTGTTCTTAAAACATTTTTCTTTTTTCTTGACTTCCAAAAATGTCCTCACATGTTTTTACAACATCTACTTTTCATAGATTTTCAAATTTATTAAAATTGGAGTAGATAAGAACAATTATTCTATCAAAAATCCCTTAACTTTCCTACTCTTCCAATTACCTAACCTTGGAGGAGTTTCTAATTTACTACAAATGGGGATTTTCTACAAAGGCAAGTAGCCAATGCGCATAATCAATGGAAAAATATGAAATTTTCATTGCTTAGCTTTCCTACTAAGGCTCTCTATAATATCCCTTCTAACTAACATTGTCTCTAATTAGTACGCTTCTTATTACACCTAATGGCTTTATACCTTAATGTATTGGAACTACTTTCTCTTATGAGAAACCATTAATGCTAAAACCTTCTATGAATCCTTTAAAAGTGAATTTCATGTTTATTTGAAATTACAAGGAACTTATTTTATATTTTATCGAAATAGGCTATAGAAATATGGTGCTTTCCATACCTTGTACATCTCTTTCACGTATTCCTTATAACTTGCATAAAACATCTTTATTTGTGTTTTGGTTTCATAGAAAATTATTTGTATTATTCATTTCATTCCAGTAGATTAAAGTATGTTTAATCTATATTCACTTATAATAGACATTTCCTACGAAATTTATTAATTTCCTAATATTTAACTTACACCTTTTTTTTTCAAAAGAACTTATTTTAAAAACTGTTTTTAATATTTTCATAACTAGAAAACATTTTCATATACTTATTTAAATAATAAGTGTACTTAAAAACCACTTTATTTCTATACGTAGAAATTATCTTCAAAAAACATTTTTATTTGGCTCAAAACTAATGTTGCGTAAAACACTGTTACTACAACCCAAAAAAAAACTAGTATATGGATTCAATTCAAATAAATATTAATAAATCCCATATGTTATGTAAAAACATTTCCTTTGGGAGTCACCTACTATAACAATAATGTCATAGTCTATGCTTCCTTTATTTTTCATGAAAACATCTATTACAACAATAAATATTTTAACCTACGTTCTCAATACTTAACACACTCTAGGTTTTTACATTTAAAATCTTTGTTTACTTATAAAGAAACTAGCGAGCTATACAAGCTCTAAAATTCTTTAAAAAGAATCTCACTTTTAACAAAATTTACATCATATAAAAACCAATTTAAATTTCACACCACTTTTTTTTTCAAAAACCCAATATTTACTTCCTCAAACATATTAACACTTATGTTTTTCAACTTTTCAATTTCAAAATTTTCATTTTATTGGGCTGGACATAAAGTGGATTTTCTTCTTACTACCCTAGGAATACCCTTCCTAAACCTTGGAAATCTCATTTCCTTACTAAAATCTCTTATTCCTTCCAAAATAAAAATACTCTCCCTATTCTCCCTAGGGAACATTCCCACTTCTTATGACATATGGATACTAATCTTCCCTCAAAACATAGCTTATTGTACACTATAAATTGGTAATAACTTAGGGCTCAACACTCTTGGGTCATCCCAAACCCTACTAGCAAACTATGCACAAATGTCCTTCTAAAAACTTTCCATATGTTAAAATCTATAATTGGGGACTATTCGGATTTTAGTACATAATATTTTTATATTTTATTCAAAAATACAAATATGTTCATAAACTATCTACCTAGGAACCCTAAACCTAGGCTTTGATACAAAATGTAACTACCCGAATTCTAGTGGGTCCGGATTTTTCGCAAAAATGCTAAAATCCAAGCCTACTAAAGTCCGAGTTGGGTATCTAGTATTCTGCAAATAGGCAAAGACAAATATATTAGAGCTCAAATAAATATCTCACAGCGGAACTGACTAAAATATAATAGTAAGTAAATACTCACCAAGATAATAACAGTTTCTGAACAAGTGTCTCAAAGCTGGAAAGTCTCTACCATCTATCTAACCTATAGGATGTTATGAGGAGGGGGTTAGAACTAAAGTTCTGGTGAATGGAAAAAATTATACACTTCTAAGCTTAATTCTACATATACCATTTTATTTCCATTTTCTATTATATTAGGTTTAGTAGGTTTATAATACTCTCGCCTCTATGCGTGAATCGTACCCATCTACCCCCTAGTAGATTAAAACCTAATAACTAATATATATATATATAGCTATATGCCCAATGACCGCATTGGTCATAGGTACTACCCATAGTACCTTCCGTATCCTCCTCGAAAAGGACTCTATCGTCTAGCTCCTAGAGCGTTTTGTGACTACATTTGTAAAGGACAGCTTCGTTAGGCCTACAATACAGATGTTCCGTTGTCTACTATGAAAACGTAAAAATGCGACCACACTAGCCTATACTAATGCTCGGACATCCACAATGTACCACCCAGTGCGTACTTTGAGGACTATATGTAATCGTTCTTTCTACTCCCTGAATCCCGCCAACAAGGTCTACCTTGAACGAAACTTAATCGGAGATTTTCTATATCTGTAAAGGACAGCTTCATTAGGCCTACAATACAGATATTCTACTTGGTCTGTCTCTTTTCTCATCATGCCTATGGCCCCACGCAGCGACCCCTTAACTAATCGAAAGACCTCTAAAGAGCTAAGTGATTGTGCCCTAATGCAAACAATCTAAACATCCAATTGGTTGCGCCCCACATCCAATATCTCGATAGTGAAAGAATCATTGGCCTGTTGGTTTAACTCTAGTCTTTCCCGAACTCGTTCTTGATTGATGATGGCTTGATCTCCGCATGCGACTATCCTTTTAGGTCCTACCCACTAAAACCTACTCGCAAGTCAGAGTACGGTGTCATATGAATATCCTACTCCATTCATCAACCTTTTGATTGCCAACAAAGGTCCGCTTCATTAGGCCTGCAATTCAAAAGCAGTCAAGGTATACTCTCTTGATGGAAGACCTACAGACCTGCCTCCGAGGGTGCAGCTTCGTTAGGCCTACCCCAGAGGGCCATCCTAGAGTACCCTCACGTCCCGTTAAAGTCTCGTACTTCCTTCTAGCCCAAATTAACTAAGTTGGACGTGCAATTTCTGTGCTAAAATCTGTGATGAACTGCTTCATTAGGCTCTTCATCCCTTGGTCTGCTCCAAACGCATCTTATTATTTTATTAGACCCTAAGTCTAATCTTTTACTTTGCGTTTAGTTTACTTTTCTTATTCTGCTGGCTTCTTATTTACCCTAATTAGCATAAGCGTATCCCAGCCTCACCTAACTATTGTGAGACCATTAATTCCTGACTGAAAGGGAATGTTGTTGGTATGGGCCCTTCTTCTATGTTTGCTTATTAACTTAGTGTAAGTTTTAAAATAAATCTTTTCTGTTATCTCTAATTATAACCTATGTTATAATTATACTTGCAATTGTTACTTATATATTCTTTTATAATCTACATGTTATAAATATAATTGCAAGTGTCTCTTTTCTATTCTAGTCTCTCTTCTTGTATTATGATATTAAATTCTCTCTAGTTCTCTTGTATTATATGACAATCTTGGCTTAGGACTACGTCCGACTGTCACAAATTTACTTATCATAATAACTGCTTTGCTTTTATTCTACTATCTGCGCAATAAATGCAGATCTAGGCACATTTCTATTTATTGCTTTCAGTCTTGTCAAATAATTAACTTGATTTCTTCTTTAATTTCTTTAACTCTTCACTTTATTTTCTTTTATTCTAGGAAATAGTTCTATTCTGTTTGGTTGGTTACAAAAACTATGCTAAAAATCCATTTCCATATTTTAAATATTAAATGGTGCTATAAACAATAAATCGTAATTGCAGGATATTTCTTTTTATTGTTTCTTTAATTTTTGGGTAATGCAAAATGCAGAAATGTCTCTATTTTACACTAATTCCCTTTTTCTTTCTTTTATTCTTGCAGTTACGTTTATCGTTATCTTTTAAATATTAAACTATGGAAATGTATTCTCTTTTCTAAACCAACCAATTAATCTATCACTAACTTCCAAATCAAGTTATTGGATTTCCCTCTTTTTAATTTATTTCTCTCATTTTAGCATTATTTACTATAAATTTCTTGCTTTTAGGCTTAAGCCTTTCTCTATAACTATTAAACCTAATATTATCCATATGTAATCAGATTTCTTTCTTTCTTTCCATATAAATAATAATTATATATAAGTTCTCATATAAATTTACAGTCTCAACATAACTAATTTCTGAAATAAATGCTGAATTAAAATATTTAACGGGAACCTAACAATAATATTTCATAAACGTAAAAGATATATAATTTAAATCCACTCACCTGTCGTCCTTAGCTTTGCTCCATAGTCTTCCTAGATCCCCTTCTAAGGTGTCTAATATTTTTATTAAGAAGATCTTCTCCCTAGAAATATTTTCTATTTAGGGTTCAGCCTTAGGCAATGAACCCAATTGGGAGAAAATTTGATAGTGAGAAAGTAGATAGGCATAGGGTTCTATTTATAATGGAGTTTGGGGATCTCAGACCATTGGATTTTAAGGTTGGATCTGGTGCAACCACGTCACAGGATCGCTGCGAGTCGTCGGATTTAGAAACCAACGTTTGAGATTGCACAAAAATCGAATAAAAGGAATTCGGCACGTACTTGGATGAATCGTCGTCCAAGAAGTAACGCGAGTCGACCTATAGGTCGTCCTGTGCGTTTGAGGGTCGGCCTGAGTGTTTTGCGGGTCGACCTATGGGTCGATCTGTATGCCTTTTTTTCGATTAATTCTAATTTTTGTTTCTCTCGTAACTTCTTCATATTAACTCGGATTTCGATAAGTTATATATGGAAATTGATTAGAAAATCACCACGAACAGAATGGTATAAGTTTCAAGGCCATATTCTAACAATTCCAAAAATGTTTATTTTCACTGTTAATTGTTATTTGATTATTTAATTATCTAAAAATGCGGGATGTTATAATAATTTACGATGATATTTATATTAGTTATTAATAATGTAATAATTATAGGACTAGGAGGTTGAATGTGACAACCTGGAAATTGTTTGATTTTGAATATTTAATTGATTTTAAATATTGAAATAATTGGTTTTTAAAGTTTTAAAAACTCGAATTCAAATATAGAGATTTGTTTAAAATATTTGAATTATGAACTCAATATATTAATAGTGTTTTAAATATCTGGATTTGTGAATTAAACAATTAAATAAATGATTTAATGGTCTTATTCAACTCCTTTTAATTAATAAAATAATAATGGTGAATTCATTTTGTAAATTTATTTGCAGTAATAAATGGTATTTTTATGATTTTGTAGAATATGATAACCAGTGTATATAATTATTGTTTTGGGATCGCGTCGCATTTATATGGGTGATTGTATTTTTGTTTTGTCATTCGTTATTCATATGTAAACAGAATTCTATGCGACGAGATGCCGTAAATTAGTGGATAAACATAAGCTTAACACTTGAGAAAATTCAAAATACTATTTCCCTTTTGCTCCTGTATTGTTCTATTGGATCTTTCTGGAACAATATAAAATTAAATCCATTTCTCAGAAAATCAACCTAAAAGAATTAAAAATCTAAAAAAGAAAAAGGTTGAATCTTTAAGTGTTAGGTAGATATGCATATTGATGGGTGCATTAAGGTTGTGGCATCAAGTTGAGAGGCTCGGTAGTTAAGTCGTGTGCTACATATGAACTAGGGTTTTGGTTTTAGCTTGATTGGTAGGGTTTGAGGACAAGGCGAGTTTGAATTGGAGTTCAGCATGGAAAATAGCACCTTGTGGCAAAATTCTATTAGGTGCGATGCCATATAGAAGAACACGACTTTATGCTAGTTGCGAGCAGGTGGGTGCAACCCATTTTGAGGGGGAGGAATAGGTGTGGATCTGTTTTTTTGAGGGAAAGAGCATGGGTAGAGGAAGACGATGGAGATGGCGTGTCTTCATTTCGTCGAGTATTGGTGGAGTTATAGGTGGTGGAAGGCACGACAATGGTTACATGAGTTTCTTTTTTAGGTGGGAGTGATGAGGAAGAAGGGTTTAAAATAGTTAATGGGTAATTAGTGTATTAATTAAATAATTAATTAATGTTTTGATTTCAAAATCTTATAAAATCAATAACTTTCTCATACGAGGTCCAATCAAGATGTTGTCTTTTAAATTGTGCTCGTAATGGCGACAGCTACGTGATGGAACTAGTTTCATTGAATTTGGAGCAAGTGAAATTTTAGGTTAAAATCGAACATCATTCGATTTTAGTTTAAACTGGAATGCTTAAGTATCTGCTGGAATTTTGGTGAGTTAAACTCACCTATTTGGATAATCAGTATGATATATAGTAGACAAAATCACTTTTTGTGTTTGAATGAATTATCGGTTGATTTGGTTAAATACTTTGTAACGACCCGTAAATTTTAAATAATTTTATTTTGTTTTAATAATATATCTAATTGAAATTTTGTGAAATTTTAAATAATTGAATTTTGAAATAAAATTAGTTAATATTTGATCGGATAATATGGAAGTTTATTTTCTTGTGTAATTCTATTTCAAATTAAATTAGTTAATATTTGATGGTAATAAAATGTTCTCCAAACCTGAATATTTTTATACAATAAATTTGTAGATCCTCTTTTGAGTGAGACGTCATCTTCCGTTTCATCAAATTTGAACTGCTATTGCTCCGTTTATCTTATTTCCGGAGTATTAGCAGCATTTTCGGTACCGATCATCGACTTTTGATAGGATAAT
The DNA here is from genome assembly GCA_030737815.1 of Allium fistulosum. Lineage (NCBI taxonomy): Eukaryota > Viridiplantae > Streptophyta > Magnoliopsida > Asparagales > Amaryllidaceae > Allium > Allium fistulosum. Next base: position 279,450,968 of record CM060904.1, on the reverse strand, counting down.
CGTTCCACCAATATCTGTATACCATTTTGATCGTCTCGTCGTTCTGATTTCTGCAGTATATTCAATTCTATGTTTTGATGTCCGGTGCATAATGGAATCCGCGAAACGATTTTCATATCGGTTCCGTATTCAGGCTTTCGTCTTATATGACTTTTCATTAGTACACTGTGTATTTACCATCAGTTATCAATAATTATTATTTCAGCTTTTGGCCTTTTCTATTCCCCATAATAATTTATTTCATTGCTGGTTGCTATTATCTGTTGGTTCTTTCACCTTCCTTTTTGAACTCAACCCACGTCTCTAGCCTTCATTTTTCCCTGTTCCTCCTTTATCACTTATCACCATGCAAACACATCCATCAAACTTTTGATTTCATAATTTCTTCCAAATTGACAACAGTGGACATGTCTATAGGCGAGCCTGGCTGCCCCACTCCTTTCTCCATCGACACCAACGCCAACATGGACACCAATAACTCCCAGAGCCACTCCCCGAGCTCGCGCCCTTGGCCACCACTGTAAACCCCGCAACCCACCTGCCTTACCGTTGCCATGATGTGACCACCCTGCACGAAATCCTCCCAAGCCTCCAAGCGACTACACCTTCGCCTCCGCACCCCAATTGACCTGACAACGTCCACAACTGACGAGCACCATCATCACTTCGCCACCATACGCCATCTCTGCTCTCGCCACTGTCCCTTGCGACACCTCCCCATTTATACGTGGCCAAAACTCCGAGCCTGTTTGTGGTGTTTCTTGCTTGTAAGTGTATTTATATATATAACAGTTTATTTATATATTAGAATTTGGTTTCAAATAGAGATATGTATATATTTAGCATATTTGTATTATGTTAGTTATATTATATATATGTATATGCTTGTTTGATGGTTCTGTATGAATGTTGCAGTTTTATATATTAGCATATATCAAACTTATATTAGTAGTAGTATTGTATATATTAGCCTATAGGTTTTCAACTGTTGAGTCTTTTGTAAATTATAATAGTTTGTTCATGTTTAAGTGTTGTAAAAGTTTTATATTTTGCCGCTGTTTATATGTGTAGTATATATATATAATTTATTACTCATATATGCAAAAATAAATTATGAGTTATATAAAAATATGTTTGTTCATATATATATATAATATTTTGAAATATATATAGCAGCCCATTTAAAAGTTTGTTTGTACACGTTATATGGTATATATACATGTAAGTTCGCATATCTATATTTGGTAGGCCTGTGCAGCCTTTCTCTGTTATTATACTAGTACTGTGTTAACATTATTTTAAATACTGTTTTAATTTTTTTTATGTAAGGTCTGTACACAGTAATCGATAGGTGTACCATCTGTCTGCTCATTTATGTATATATATAAAGTGTTTATGTATATTAGCTGTTAGTGTTGTATGAGTTTGTATGGATATTTAAATTTTGAAATGTATATAGACTTTAAACTACAAATTTGTATAATTTATATATATAAGTTTATCTAAGTTGTTTATATTTGGGTCCTCTATTATATATTATTTGTTTTAATAAGGTTAATATTTTTGAAATGCACAAACATATGTTTTGCTAATATTCCGGAATATATATATATATATATATAATATGTTATAGTTACATTAATACTAATAATTTGGAAAGAATATATGTACATGTGGTTACTTATGTTAAAGTTAACGTTTGAATGTATTTGTAGAAACTTTGAAAGAAATGCTTGAAATTTCAACATTGATTTTGAATTGTTTTAATTATAAAGGTTTCGTTGGATATTAGTTAAGAAAACTTATAATATTTTGTTTCAGTTATATCAAGCTGGTTTGATTTGTCTCCATCAATCCCAAGCTATCAACTTTACTCGTCAAATTCGTGCCAATCTTGCCTTGCTTTGAAATTCGTGCTTGGATTCGTAACTCACCTCATTCTCGTTCATCTCTCTAGCCTCGAAAGGTGAGCAATCACTCGCGATTAATGTTCTTATATTTATTAAATTTGATTTCAATTGAAACGACAATTGAAATATGCTACTGTTAGTTATCTATATTGCTATATATATGCCATTATCTGTATCTGTTCACCTGTGACATTTGACGCCATTATCTGTTATTTATATTACTAGATATATATGCTATTATCTGTATCTGTTCACCTGTGACATCTGACACTATTATCTATTATTTATCACTGATGATATATGCCTGTTACTACTGTTATATTAGTTTCATATCTGTTATCACTCTGCAAGTTCCCTGTTAGTATAGAATTCACTATGGGTTGAAATGATTCATACCCAACCGATCTGTAGAATAGGAGAAAATCGTTATGGGTTGAAATGATAAACCCAAGCGATTTTCATTGAATTGAATTTGGGATTTCGGGTTGAAAAGGTATATACCCGTATATATATTTAAATTGCGGATTGAAATGATAAATATCCGTATCATTGTACCATAGGGTAGAAAATTATATACAGACACCGTTGGTCTATATATAAATATTTTGAAAAATGATTTCAATGGTTTTGAAAAGAAATATATGGTTTTAATAAATATTGATTTTAAAGACTTATTAAAGTTGATATATAATATGTTTAAGTATTTATATAAAATTTATATTTTTAAATATAGAGTTTATAATGATTCAGGGTGGAAAGATAAATTTGAAATTGATTTGAAATTTTATTCATTTAAGAATTATACTTAAATAAGTTTGATTTGAAATTTATAAAAAAAAAATTGAAATTTTAAAGATATGTTTATAACTTGAATTTGATTAAAAGTGACTTAAATGAATATTTCAAACTTATATAAAAAAATTTAAATGGGATATTTTATTTTGAAGTTGTATTTTTGATGTTATTGAAATGATTAAGTAAATATTTTAAAACTAAATAATAGTAAAGTGAATTTGATATATATATATATATATATATATGGAATTATCGAATTTGGTGTTGAAAATGTTGAATATTTAAACTGTGAAATATATTGAAATTGAAATGGCTTATTTTATGGTTCAAATATGTATTTGAAAATCGATAATTTGAAATGGTTTATTGAGAAACTGAATTGAATTGAATTTGATGATTTGAGATGGAATAAATTGGAATTTTGAATTTGAGTGGATTTGAAATCGATTTGTGAAACTTGAGGAAGCTATTGTATTATGTAAAGTATTTTTAAATTTTATTTAAACTATTTATATTTCACTTTATAAATTATTTTAATATAAACTATTTTAATATAAATCATTTTCAACATAAATTATTTTGTTATAAACTATTTTAACTTATAACTATTTTATATAAACTATTTTTATTTTATAAACTATTTTTATTATATATACTAATTTTTATATCTAAACTGTTTAAGAGGAAAGTGTTATGGATTCCAAAATGCTATGATTTCAAAGCTATGATTTTAAAGTGTTATGAATTTCAAGGTTTTGATTTCCAAAGTGTTTGATTTAAAAGACTTAAGATTTTGAAAGCGTTATAACTGTGGAAAGTGATAGTATTTCGAAAATGGATATATTTGAAGTGAAAATGATATCGTACTGATTTGGTTTTTGTAATGGAAATGATATTTTGGTTTTGAAGTATAAACTATTTTGAAATGACCGCAGTGTTATAATAACGATTGGTTGTTAAAGAGACTGGGATCGGATATGGGCATACTCTCTGTCGATACCGAAAACCACTTTAACAACTGTGTACGCAGTGGAGATTCCAGAATGAAGTAGGATGGTGGCGACGATCCTATATGAGGTATATACGTGGACCCAACTCCCATGAGTTGGCATAAGGTGGCTAAAATAGGAGCAATTGACGGGCTAATGAGGTAGCTCCTTTGATCGGACACACACCATCGTATGTCATTCTATTACTTTGTGATTAATTTGGTGCGCACCCTTGATTCGGGAGTATGGCTCGAGGTGGGCGATTGCTGCGGCTTTGCTTTACCACCGGCCCGGAAGTGTAATTGGTATATCTACTCTGGCATTGCCTAGTTGTGCCGTGTCACATACCCTAGCGTGCTTTACTACGAGTTTGATTTATACCATACCTATGGAGCGCCCTTTGACGAGCCCATTACAGGGGAGATTACGGTACTATATAGACTATGGGAATATATAAAATGTGTTAAGAGGGATATGGGTAACGCCTTAACGCTATTTTAATAGTTTACTTTACTTTAGGCATATTATAATAGCGTATATTACTACATAGTAGATAGTTTAACGGATCCTTAGAGGATGGTTATCCCAAACATCCTTCGAGTTACTTGTATTTCAGTTGATATTTCACTTGAGTTGGTTTTATTGATATAAGAATGTTAATCCTGACTCGAGTGTTTTGAGGTTTGCTTTACGCTCGGGTCAGACTGAGTGTACCAGTATTCGAGACTCACCTTTGGAGTTGGAGCTTCGCTTGGAGATCCATCTATCTATCAAGCTTCAGTTATTTAGTTGATTCCAGTGATGTATTCAGATCTTGTATTTGACTATTGTATTGAGACATCTATGTATTCGTGACTTCGGTTGTATCTTGTTTAACTCTGTTATATATATATATATATATATCTATGTATAGTAGCTTCATGAACTACTATTCTTTTGTTTCCACTGCATTATTGTTATATTACTCCGTGTCTGTGATTCTGTAATTTTTATTTACTGTATATGTTGAGTTTTGCCAAATTTAAATTAACAATCTGATATTTGAGCAATTCAAATCCGACATGTATGGATACGAATGGTTGAAATTTCAGGATGTTACATATTTTCTCCTAAAAAGTGATTGACATATAAAAATGAAATATATGGTATTTTATAGAGAAATCTAGATTTCTCAACATTTGATTTTTCATTTCAGTTAAAAAGAAATCTGGATTTCTCAACATTTGATTTTTAATTCCAGTTATATATATATATATCTGTTGATTTCATTTTAGCCATATGTCTATTTGAAGATTGTCAAATGTCAAAATTTGATAGTTGGACCATATTTGATGTGACATCGACAAATGTAAAAAAGCTAAACCACTTTAGAGAAAAATGTAGTAATTGCATTGGTTAAGTGCTATAGTAACTATTGGCCACTTTATGGTATTTTGGAATTACTACTAAGTGTTGTTTGATTTGGAAATGGTTTTCGATTTGAAAAGTGATTTTTAATCCGACTTTTGATATTCAATGATAGTTTATTTAAAATAAGATATAGTTTCTGAACTTCTCTATTTTCCTTCAACTTTCTTGTTTATTCTTTTCTAATATATATATATATATGTATATGTATATGTATATATATATGTATATGTATATATATATGTATATATATATATGTATATGTATATGTATATATATATATCTGTGTGTGTGTGAGTGTGTATGTGTAAATGGTTTCAAATTAATTTGAAAAGTATTTATCTTAGAAAAGTTATTATAATAATAATGTTTATTTAAAGGAATTAAAGGGGTTTATCTATTATTTTAAAGTGATTTTTATTTTTCAAAGAAGATAGAAATATTTTGGGAATAAATATTTACGAAACATTTATATAAAATGTTGTAAATAAATAATAAATTTATACATGGCATTTTATAAACTAAAGAGAGATTTATAAGCAATATCTTATTGATAAAAAGAACAGTTTTATAGACAATATTTTTATAAAAGGAAGATATCATCATTTAGATAAATTGGAGTAATAAATGATAGTTGTGAATTTATTTTAATATATGGAATGATCAGGTTATGGAAAATATATGAGTTTTGTCATTATATTTAGAGTTCGTTTTAGATTTGGAGTTTGGTTTTACTTTTGGAATTTTGTTTTATGAAAAGGAATTTTGTAATTTTATTTAAAAAGTTATAAAGAGAAGTTTTATAAATGAATTTGGAGTATTTATAAAAAGAGTTGCAAATAAATTTGGGATTTATAAAATGAGTTTTTATAAATGACTATTTTACAAATGTAGTTTTATAAAAGGGTTTATGAAGGTATGAAGGATGTTTATAAATGAGCTTATTAAATAAATTTGGAGATTTATAAAAGGAGGTTTATAATTAAATTTACATATTTTAAAAGGGAATTTTATATGTTATAAATAATATTCTATAAAATAATGAGACTTGATTTCTGTAAACGATCATTTCACCTTATGGTGGTATGGAAAATGATCTTTCCATACTTAACACCAAATTCTGAGGTATGGAAAATTGTATCCTAGGAATTAAGAATGTGTATCTAGGCAAGATTAGTTTTCTGACTTGTCCGATTTCATTGTTAATCTAGGGATAGTATTGTTTGAAATCAGAAAGTGGTGTTAAGTATATTTGGTCTAATATCTATACGATCTACTTACTTTCCCCAAAAGGAAAGTGTTTGGCTTTATTGTATCAATGTTTTAAAATCTTATTTGTTTTAACCCAATTAAGTTTGGTTTTGGAAGTGAAATCATCCTTAAGATTTGTAAATATACTTATACCAATGAGATAAGTATATGAGTATATTTTCTAAGTATTGAAAATGTAGTGTTTTGTGAATATACCTGTACTGTTAATATAAGTATATGGGAAAGTTTTCTAAGCTTTGAAAGTAAAATTTCTTGTGAGTATACTTATACAGTTGAGATAAGTGTACCAATATTTTTCAAATGTTGAAAGAGCAAAGGAGCCTTATGAATATATATTTATAAAAGTGTTTTGCTACAAGTATTTACAAAGTGGTTTTAATTAATGAAAGATTAATTAAAGAGGTTTAGTGCTTGCTTTGTGCTTAACCGTGCTTGGATAAATCTCTGGTCGAATTGTTTGTTATTTGATAGTTAAATAACTGACTATCAAATCTTGGCCAGTTTTAAAATTATCATTGTCGGTTCAGAGAAACCAAGATCATATATATTATCCGAAAAGCACTTTGACCGACATAAGCATTTTGAATTGGGACATCTTGAAGATGATTAAAAACGAAGATCTTTGAAGTCCAAGGGCTACTTACTACTAATCCTGAGGGTGATTCCAAAATGAATGTAGTAGAAGTACTGCCTTCGGTTTGTTCTTATCTTGAACAACTTGTATGGATGAATATTGGCATTGCATTATTGCCTGGAGGGCAGAGTTAGCATTCCAAGTGGGATTTGCTAAAATTATAAAATGTACCCTCGACCCACATCAACCGGGAATGACTAAAACAGGGGATATGCGGTAAGGCTATGTGAGTCGCACCCGTTAGGGTTATTATCATCACCCTTTGTAGATTATTATTTATGGATTTGGTTGTGCATGAGATCTCTCGGGAAAGGTTGCAAAGCAACCATGGTTATGAAATATTTGGTACTATCCAGTAAGGAGTAGGCCGGTCTTGCTATGTAGGGGTCGAAAGGTTTTCGACCTTAGTATATTTTATCTAGAGGTGTACTGTGATAGGCGGTGCTCCATTGCCTTGTCACTGATGGAATCCATTTTCCAATAAGCGCCGTAAGGACTTAGTTGCGCTGGTTTATCAGACTGATCCGGGCGTTATTTTTCTTAAATTGCTCGGACCAGACCGAGCATATTTTAAGATTCAGTTATGGACCTTCAAAAGACAAGATGGATGCCTACAAGAGGTATTCACGTATATTTTATTTTCCATTGCATTTGTTGATTCTATTTATGAGCATTTGTGAGGACAGGTTGTTATAACTGTTCAAGCTGATGATTGGTTAGTTAACTGTGATTTATGTACGTATGTTAAAGTTTTTCATTCGTAAATATTTTTGTATATTATATGTTACTCGTTACCAATGTGAGATTTTGTTCTGTCTTTTCTTTTTTTCCCCCAACAATCCATCTTTCTCGCACTTGGATGTTTGGTACATGAATACCGTGGATGTATCCTGTTTGAATTTTGAGGGTCAAACGGTGGGTCATTACACATGGTATCAGAGCTTAGATTGAGCAAACACCTAGGCATTGGTGGAGTAGACTAATTAGAGATATGGTTAGTAATACCCTAGAATGAGTTTGAGTATGTATATAATGTGTATGTATTTGTTAGTGATATAAAATGTTTTATATTGTGTTGATTTATGGGTTCAGTGGCTTATGAATCTAGTCAATATAGAAGGAACTACTGTATCGATAGAGGTTTCTAAACTCTTTCACAAGGAAAACTGACACTTCGGTAAATGAAATAATTTTACATAGATTATATTTTATATATAAAAGAATAATTTTTAAAAAATTAATATATTAATTTATTATGTGTTTGTTAGGAAATGATAATATTGAGCTATTATCATTTAATGGTTGATTAGTCATGCTCGTCGGGTTTAGGAGCATTGACTATTATATGTTAATTGATTGTTTGTTATTATATAGTTTATGAGCATTTATTATTGGATTAAACTAAATACAAACTGCTTTTGAATTTAGTTTCACGATTTAATTATAAGGCATTTGGTAACAATGTGAGTTACGATATAATTTTAACAACAGTTATTCGTTATAATCTAAACAAGTTATGCATTTGTGAAATAATCTTATATAAGATAGAAAATTGGTATAAGTACGATTTATAGATGTGGTTTATAAATAAAAAAGATTTCTAAGGTGAGAATTTGGAATTTAAAATCCCGGTGTTTTTGGAAATTGTTTTTAAAAGATTTTGGAAAGTAATAATATTAGTAATTATTTGAAAGTATTTGGGTATAGAATTTTTTTTTAAAATTTCAAAAGAGATAAAAAAAAGCAACGAACTCACTTCTATCGCTGGAAAATAATTTGGGTGACGACTGTAGCATCATCGGTGTTCATTTAAAGTGAGGAATTGCTACCATAGTAGCAGATTTGCTTGAGTTATTTAGGGTAAAACAAATTTTTGTTTAAAAATTCCAAAAAGGAATGATTTGATATACGAAAAGGAGATTTGTACATTATTATTTCAAAACATTTTGAAATAAAAACCCAGGATGTTTAATTTTGAAGTTTCAGTTAAATCATTATATGAACTCATGTATCCTATTTATTAAGATAGTTGACTTGTGCATCTTATTATCATGTGTTGTTTGGTAATTTTCATTTGTTGAAATAAGAAGGAATTTCCGGCGATTTTAGAGAGTCGAAAACCTCCAACTTAAGTGAGAAATAAAAGCTGTGTTTTGTGCAAATATAAGAAAATAAGTTTGTGTAACTTATAAATTTGAGAAGATAGTAAATTTAAGCAAGTTTTTAAGTTATGGAACATTTAGGTTATGTAAACCAAATTGATATTGTATATGTGCTCTTAGGATGTAATGGAGTATTATATGAGTATGAACTTAAGATTTAAAGTGGTTAACAAACATAAGTTGGGTTTATAAAATGTTTATAAACTCAGGTAATGATTTTATGAAATGGTTCATAAATGATTTTAGTATTAAATGAAATACTATCGGTGTAATAAAATGTGATAGAAAATGAATGTGAATTAAAAAGAAATTGGTGGAATTTAGTAACCCATGGAATAAAATACGTAAGTTGTACTAGATCATTTTATTCGTATAACTGTTCTAGATCTAGATTCGAGTACATAATTTTAAGATGATTTACACCGATCCAAACAAGGATTTTTCACTCGATTCATGATGTTGAACACTTGATAAAAAATTGATTTTGATTTTGAAGTTTTCTATCATAGTATACGGATATGCAAGGAGAACATATGTTTCTAATCAATGGACCAGATCAGAGTCCGCACTAGAGTGGTCGAGTGAGCGATGCTAGTTAAGAAGTAAAATTTGTGTGATCGAGCGCATGATCGAATTTGATTTGCGTACAAATGGTATATGTACATTGTACGGGCTCTAAAAATTGTATACCTTTGTCATTAGATAATGAAAGATATGGTTGGATATCATTTGTAAGTGAGATATGGGTTTATGGAAGTAAAGGCTAGTTTGATACTTTTGGCTCCATGTGTAGAGTTGGGTGCTCGACTAACAGGTACATGTTTATATTTTTGTTTTGGTTTGATGATTTTATGCCCAGATATGGGTGGCTGCTTTTGGGCTTTGTTTTTTTGTTGATTTGGGCTCATAGTGGCGATTTGTAGTTTTTTCGATCGAGCCACACAAAGGAAGTGCTGCTGAAATTTTTCATAACTTTAAGAAACTTGAAAATTTAATAACCGATTTCAACTAAATTATTGTGAAAGCTTAGGGGGTTAAGAGACATTTTTCTTCCTTTGGTAATTTCTAAGACAAAATTCTTTTAAGGGGGAGAATGTAACAACCCAAAATTTTGTCGTTTGATTTTGAATATTTAATAAATTTTAATTATTGAACTAATAGGTTTTTAAAATTTAAAATCTTAAATTCAGATATAGAGATTTATTTAAAATATTTTAATAAGTAATAAAATAAATTATTAATATAACGAATCAATTTTTAATGACGTATTTTAATTTATTTTATTTGATTTTTCCATGATTTTCAATTTCAAAAATATGTAAATTATAATTTGATGATTTTTCAAAAAACGACGACGTTTTTGTGATTTTAAAGACTATGATAACTAGTGTATATTATTATTGTTTTGGGAACATGATGAATTTTTGTACGTGAGAGTAGTTTTTTTGTTGTTCATGATTCGTACAGGAACAGAATTATATGCATCAAGATTCCAGCAATTAATGAATAAACATAAACTTAACACTTAAGAAAATTCAACATTCTATTGCCCTTTTGCTCTTGTACTGTTCCATTGGATCTTCCAGGAATAAAATAAAAGTAATTCCAGTTGTCATAAAAATTCAAACTAGAAAAATAAAAATTCTAAAAAAACAAAAAAATGTTGGATCTTTGAGATAAAATGGGTAGATTTGCATATTGATTGGTGCTTTGAGGCTATAACATCAAGTTGAGAGGCTCGGCAGTTAAGTCATGTGCTATATATAAACTAGGGTTTTGTTTTTAGCTTGATTGGTAGGGTTTGAGGTAAAGGTGGGTTTGAATTGGAGTTCGGCATGGAAAACATCACCTTGTGGCAAAATTTTGTAGGTTGCGATATCATATAGGAGAACATGATGGTGGCCATGAGCAGGTGGGTGCGACGCATTTTGAGGGTGGGGATCGAGCGTGGATCTGTTTGTTCGGGGAGAAGAGCACTGGAAGAGAAAGACGATGAAGGTGGTGCGTCTGCGTTTCGTTTTGTATCGTTGGAGTTATAGGCCGTGGAAGGCACGACAATAGTGAGATGAGCTTCTATTTTATGTGTAAGTGATGATAAGAAGGGTTTAAACTAATTAATGTGCAATTAGCGTATTATTTAAATAATTAACCAATGTTTTGATTTCAAAATCTTATAACATAAATAGCTTTCTCATACGAGGTCTGATCGAGACGTGGTCTTTTTCGTTGTGCTCGTAATGGTGGCTGCTACACGATAGAACCGGTTTCATTGAATTTGGAGCAAGTGAAATTTTGGACTAAAATCGGACGTTGTTCGATTTTAGTTCAAACTGGAATGCTTAAGCACCCACTGGAATTTCGATGAGTTAAACCCACCTTTTTGGAAAATCGGTATGATATATAGTAGAAAAAATTTATTATTTGTGTTTGGATGAATTATTAGTTGGTTAAATATTCGCTTTTGAAAAGCGATTGACATATAAAAAAGAAATATAGGGAATTTTATAGAGCAATCTGAATTTCTCGACATTTGATTCTTTGTTCCAATTATATATATCTATTGATTTCATTTCAATCATAAATCAGCTTGGAGATTGTTAAATGTCAAAATTTGATAGTTGGACCATATTCGATGTGACACCAACATATGTGAAAAAGTTGAACCTTTTTAGAGAAATATGTAGTAATAGTTTTAGTTAAGTGCTACCGTAACTATTGGTCGCATTATAGTATTTTGGCAATACTATTAAGTATTGTTTGATTTAGAAATGGTTTTCGATTTGGAAAGTGATTTTTAATCTGACTTTTGTTTTTCTAGTGATATTTTATTTAAAATAAAATTTAGTTTCTAAGCTTCACTATTTTCCCTCAACTTTCATATTTATTTTTTCTAATATGTGTATATAAATATATATGTAATCGGTCTAAAATTATTTTGGAAAGTATTTATCTTTATAGAAAAGTTATTAAAATAAGGAATGATTATATTAAAAGAATTAAAGGGGTTTATCTATTATTTTAAAGTGATTTTTGTTTTTAAAAGAAGATAGAGATATTTTGAGAATAAATATTTATGGAACAATTTATATAAAATGTTGTAAATAAAGAAAAGATTTATAAATGGTATTTTACAAATTAAAGATAGATTTATAACCAGTATCTTATAAATAAAAAGAACAATTTTATAGATAATATTTTTATAAAAGGGAAATACTATCATTTGAATAAACTGGAGTAATAAATCACAATTGTGAATTTATTGTACTATATAGAATGATCGGGTTATGGAAAGTATATGAGTTTTATAATTATGTTTGGAATTCGTTTTATATTGGAGTTTGGTTTGGCATTTAGAATTTTGTTTTATAAATAGGAGCTTTGTAATTTTATCTAGAAATTTATAAAAAGGAGTTTTATAAATGAATTTGGAGTTTTTATAAAAGTAGTTGCAAATAAATTAGGATTTATAAAATGAGTTTTTATAAATAACAATTTTATAAAAGTGGTTTTATAAAAGGGTTTATGAAGGTATGAAGGATGTTTATAAAGGAGCTTATTAAATGAATTTGGAGTTTTGTAAAAGGAGGTTTATAAATATATTTAGGTATTTAAAAAGGGAATTTTATATGTTATAGATAATTTTTATAAACGAATGAGACTTGATTTCCATAATTGAAAATTTCAACTTATAATGGTATGGAAAATGTTCTTTTTATATTTAACACCAAATTACAAGGTATGGAAACTTGTCTTTATCTTGAGAATTAAGAATGTGTATCGAGGCAAGGTTTGTTTTCTGACTTGTCCGATTTCACTCGTAATCGAGGGATAGTACTATTTGAAATCGGGAAGTGGTGTTAAGTATATTTTCTTTAATTTCTATACGATCTACTTTCTTTCACCAAAAGGAAAGTGTTTGGGTTTATTATATCAATGTTTTAAAATCTCATTTATTTTAGCCCAATTAAGTATGGTTTTGGAAGTGAAATCTTTCTTGAGATTTGTGAATATACTTATACTGTTGAGATAAGTATGTGAGTACATTTTCTAAGTATTGGAAATGTAGTGTTTTGTGAATATACTTATACTATTAATATAAGTATATTGGAAATATTTCTAAGCTTTGGAAGGAAATGTCTTGTGAGTATACTTATACAGTTGAGATAAGTATATCAATATTTTTCAAATGTTGGAAAGAGTAAAGGAGACTTGGGAATATATCTTTGTAAAAGTATTTTGAGACAAGTATTTACAATGTGGTTTTAATTAATAAAAGATTGATTAAAGAGGCTTAGTGGTTACTTCGGGCTTAACCATGCTTGGATAAATCTCTAATTGAATTGTTTGTTATTTGATAGTTAAACAACCGACTATCAAATCTTGGCCAGTTTGAAAATTATCATTGCCAGTTCGGAGAGACCGGGATCAGATAATTTATTCGAAAACCACTTCGAATCGGCGGAAGCATTTCAAAATGGGATATCTTGAAGATGATTGAAGACGGAGAACTTTGAAGTGCAAGGGCTACTTGCTACTAATTCTGTGGGTGATTCCAAAATGGGTGTAGTAGTAGTGCCTTTGGTTTGTTCTTATCCCATTCAACTTGTATGGATGAATGCCGGCATTGCATTGGTGCCTGGAAGGCAGTGTTAGCATTCCAAGTGGGATTTGCTAAAAAGGTAAAACGTAGCCTCAAGCCTCATCAACCGAGAATGACTAAAAAAGAGGATATATCATAAGGTTATGTTGGTCGCACCTATTAGGGTATTGTCATCATCCTTTCTAGATTATTTTATGGATCTGATTATTCATGAGAGCTCTCGGGAAAGGTTTAAAGCAACCGGGGTGATCAAATATTAGGTACTATCCAATAAGAGATATGCCGGTCTTGTAATGCAGGGGTCGAAAGGTTCTCGACCTCGGTACATTTTATTTAGAGGTATGCTGTGACATGCGGTACCCCAGTATCTTGAAATTGATGGAATCCATTTTCTAATAAGCATGGTATGGACTTACCTGTGCCCAACTTTGCTAGAACATGAGATTCAAGTATTCCAGCTATATTCATAGTCCACTTTAAACCCTTTACACTATTATAGTATCACTGGATTTTCTATAGTTTTGGTTATCGTAAGGTAAAAATATGTCCGTGTTTATGTATGGTGTGGTCTTATGAGATACCTTTATTTTAAAAGGATTTATAACATTAAAATGCATGTAAGGTGTATTTTCTCACTTTGGTTTACCAGATTGATCCAGGCGTTATTTTTCTTATAATGCTCAGGTTAGACCCAGCATATTTTCAGATTTAGTTATGGGTGCTATGGAGCTTTAAGAGATGAGCTAGATGCCTCCAAGACATATTCACGTATATTTTATTTTACATTACATTTGTTGTTATATTTGTGAGAAATTGTGAGGACGGGTTGTTAACTATCCAAGCTGATGATTGGTTAGTTAACTCTGATTTGTGTATGTATATTATAGTTTTTCATTTATAAAGATCTATTGTACATTGTATGTTACTCATATCAAATGTGAGATTATGTTCGGTCTTTTCTTTCTTTTTCCCCCAACAATCTGTCTTTCTGACATTTGGATGCTCGGCGCATGAATATCGTGGATGTATTAATGTTTGACTTTTGAGGGTCGAAAAAGTAGGTCGTTACATTGAAAAATGAAGGGTATAGTAATTCCAAAATTTATGGACAATAACTACAAATTTAATGGGCAATAAATTTGTAGTTAACAGAGAGTTAGAAAAATTAAATGGATATTGATTATAGAATTTTATATGTCATTTATGGGGAAATAGAATAAACATAATAAGTGGATTTTGAAATGGGTAAATAAATATCATTAGAGATTATCCAATTTGAACATTAATGACCAATTATTATAGACAATGGACTTTTATTAAATTTAAGAGGGAAATAAGGAAACCATAGCCTAAGCGTATAAAACAAGAATGGTTACGTAGCAAAAAACATAAGTATTAATACTATTTAATACATGTAGAAGGTAATATAATTTTCATAGTAGAAGATTATACAGCTTTAATTATATGTCTAGAATAAGCATGAATTAATGGGCCTAACCCAACACTTAGGCTTTGGGTGTTTGGTTTGATTTAGTGGGTTGGGATGCGTGGTCAGTATAGTTACTGTCACGACCCGACCTTCCACTACCGGAAAATCGCGTCGTTAATAAGAAAGAAAGGGGTGAGAAAATAGAAAAGATAGAGAAGAAAGAACAAACAACATCAGAATCTCAACAGCGGAACGAATGAAATATAATATATCACATAAGTGATTACATAATAACATATACATCAGAGTTATACAGATAATACAACACATACTAGACAGTCATAAACACCTGTCTAGTTAATACAACTCGAAACAACTCGATACATCACAGAGATACAACACAGCGAAAATACAGATAAACACTAACACAGTGGAACCAATATATAGCTATACGCTGAAGCCTCCTGCTCCATTGCTCCTCCAGAATTCGTCAAAGCTAAACCTGAATCCCTTGGCTACCCGTAAAAATTTGGGTACCCGAGAGTTTAGGAAAAACATAAATAAACTCCGGGTCAGACATGGGTCTGGTATGAGTAAACGGTTAAAGTTGCTTAACTTTGAAAATCGTTTGAAAACAAAAGGTATCACGTAAGACATCCCACCCATAAACATGGAAATGTTTTTACCTTACGCTAACCAAACATTTGATAGGAAATCCAGTTATATTATAATAGTGTCTAGGGTTTTCAAGTAAATATGAAATAGCCGAAATTGTTACATTCATTAAATTCCAGCATACTAGGTTTACAATAAAATCCGAGGGCGCTTATTGGATTTTGGATTCCATACAATGGCAGGGCTACTGGGGTACCGCCCGTCACAGTACCTGGCCTAGATCAGCGTACCGAGGACCCACCCTAAGTCCCCTGCAACACAAGGCCGGACCCATCCCTTACTGGATAGTTCCGAATAAAACCACCCCACGGTTGGGATCCACAACCGCACACTAAGCCGAAATAAAAAGGGACATCTAGACAGGGATGACCTTACTCTCAAGTGGGTGCTACCCACGAAGCCTTGCTGCACATCCCCTGTTTTAGCCATTCCCGGTTGATGAGGCTTGAGGCTACGATTACCTTTAGAGAACACATCTCTTAGAATGCTCATCGTCCACCTGACGATGTGCTGAAAGCATTCAATCCATACAAGTTCGTTCCGGGTTCGAACGAAACCGAAGGCATTATCTCGTTACACTCATTTTGGAATCACCCTCAGAGTTAACGACAATAACCCTTGCACTCTGAATCTTCATCTTCACTTGAGATTCACGACCTATCGTAAATTTGGATCGATGTGGTTTTCGGATATCCAAATCTGGAAACCCGATCCCGGTCTCATCAAAATCCAAAACGTGTCTTTTAAGGCCAAGTTGTTTTAAAGTTAAAACAATTCATTCATTATCTATATATTCACAATATCACAGATAGATATTCTACAATATCATCAGAAATAGACAATCTACAATATCATCAGGAATAAATAATCTATATCACATAGCATTACTTATCTCGTATTCGAGATTTCAAACGATTCAAGGCAAACATTATCATCCATCCATACACAAGCAAGGATAAATAATCACACCATATATAATTAATTTAAAATGAATTAAATTAATTATCTTGTCTCTAATTAATTTAAAATTAATTAAATTAATTACTTCATCTCTAATTAATTTAAAATAAATTAAATTAATTACTTCATCTTATAAATCCTGCTTACAAAATTATTAATAAATTTCAAATCAATTAATTAATCATTCTCCAATTTCCATCTTAATTAATCATCTTGGATTAACTAACCTTTAATTACGTTCCAGTAATTACAACTTTCATTAATTTCACAAATTTATTAACCTTAACCATTCACAGTAATTTACCATTTAATTACTTCATTAATTACATTAATTAATGATCCTTAATAATTTACTTCCATAAATTAATTATCTATAATTAATTGCATTAATCCTTAATTAAATACATTAATTAATTAACTTCAAATATTCACTTCCATTTATCAACCTATATCATATACAGGAACTTCCATCTTGAAATTACTTATCTTAATTAATTAACTTCTTAATTAATTATATAAATCTTTCGATTAATTACACTAAGTAATAAATCTTTAATTACTTCTACAAAGTAATTACACTTTATTTACTCCCATTAAGTAATCTCCTTTAATTAATTACATCCTGTAATTATTCATTTATTACTTTGCCAAGTAATTACCCTATTCAAATTTCATTAAGTATTTATACTTAATCAATCATCACATGATTATCTTTATTTAATTTACAATTAATTTTCTTGAATCAATCACATTCATTTGATTCATTACAATTGTAATCCATTTCTTAATTTCCTTTAAACAAATTTATTAACCTTTCATTACAAATTAATTATTCTTTAATTATTAATTAATGAACCTTAATTATCAATTAATAAGACTTAATAACAGATTAATTGATCCTTAATTAATCTCTAGATCAATTATGTCTTATTTATTTATTAATTAATAAAACCAAGTTATTAATCAATAAATCTCAATTTCAACTAAGTACTACTTAATTACAAATTAATCAACCTTTAATTTCTTAATTAATAAATTCCCAATTCATTAACCTCTAATTTATTAGTTAATCAATCATAATTATTAGTTAATTAAATTACTTAATTATCCTTACATTAATCACTTAATTAACCTTATTTCTTAATTAATTAATTTAACTAATTATACTTAATTTCCTAATTAACTTAATTAATTTCTTAGATAATAAAACTCCTTCAACTTAAGATAACATTTTCTTAAAAATATATTACTTACCATTTACATTTAAAAATCCTTTTATCTTTAAAATCTACTTAAACAAATTTTAGATCAAATAAATTCTAAAACTCTTTAACAATGTTCAGAAACCATTGATATTAATAAAGTAGTGTTTTAAAGAAAGTTTTAATAAAATTTGTTTAAATTCCAAAAACCTTATTTTTAAAACTTTTACAAAAACTGGGTTTTCTCCCCACTTCGGGTCCTACCCGAAGGATACTCGGGTATATTCCCGAGTTTCCTACCTCTTCTTCCCCTGTTATCCAAAACTTATATAAATTTTCACAGTTTTTTTTAAAACTGTAGCCTCTCACCTTCCAATCACTCAAGTTCGTACCCGAGTTATTTCCCAAAACCCCCGAGTCTCCTTCGAGTCGACTCCACGAATTCGAGCAATCTCACGCGAACGCTTCTCCTTCCTCAAAGTCAACATTCCCAGATGCACGAACCCAATACGTGCACGTGCACACTGATGCGGCGGCGCTCCGACCACCATCGCGATCCCCTGCAAATCGACCACGACACTCACAAGCCTCGCGACCACCCAGACCACTCAATCTCGTCCACGATCAAAAATCGAGCTTCTCGACCGATACGTTTAAAAACCAACGCCTGGACATCGCCTCGATCTCCCAACGCCAACCACCGGAAGACTTCAGACTTCGACCTCACCCTCTCCGACCATCTACGAAGCCATGCCCAAAGCCTCGCGACACTCGATCGCGTGTAGGCATCGAATTCGACATTTTCAGACAGGACCAAACTTACAGCCCCAAACCCTAAATCAAACTCGTTCACTTAATTTGTGAAATAGAAAAATTCTTAAGCATTTTTCCTGTTATCTACAAATGTCAAGCAAGCTTCAACCAGAGTTTCAACATCTAAAATTAGTTCGAACGTTAGAAATTGGGAAAAATACAAGTTTCATTCAAATTCACATTACTCTTGAAATACAGCACTAAAAATCTTCATTTTAATTTTAAAAAAATCCAAATTTGCGAAGTTTATTCGAATTACAATCCTGAGACTACATATTTCTATGATGGATTTTTTTACAGGGTCTTAAGAATTTCCCCGTTCTTCCTATTTTTACAGTTATCATTCAATTATCTTTTCCTTAACTTCATCTCTAAGTTTGATCTAAACTAACAATCAATTTTTGTTTGATAACTAGACCAAATTAAAGATCAACGAGAAAAAGAAATGGATTAGAACTAAATTGTTAAACTCTGTAATATGGAACAGAGGTAATTATATCAACAGACATATACAGTTCAACATAACACATGAAACACATTTATAACTACATATAAACAAAATCATACACTTGTATGCATGCAAGATATTATCACACAGATTCCACAAGCAACCATCATTTATTTATTTAGATTTTATTAAAGATGTTTACTCACCTGACTAGAAAAAGGCAGAGGCTTTTTAAAACAGGATTGAACTTGAAAACTTGAAACTTGCATCTTTAGTTGTTCTTGTTTTCCAGAGAACAGAGATCTTGTTTGAGACTTAAAAACTGAAGGCTTTAAAAAGCTTAAAACTTAAAACTTTGAAACTGAGATGGACTCAAAAATTTCTTTTGAAAGATGCTTCATTTTCTTAAAAAAACTGAAATGCTTTTGCTGTTTGGATTTCAGAAAACAAATGTCTTGCTTGCAACTCAACACTGAAAGCTTTTAAAAACTGGAAGCTTTTAAAATAAAACTGGAACTTGATTCCAGGCTTTTGAAAAATAAAAATAACAGGCTTGATGTTTTCCTTTGCAAATGTTTGAATGAACGAAAAAGAAAGGGAACTTGATATAAATAAAACAAATGCGGCCCTGATAGTTGTATTAGTACAAAGGTTGATCAGAGATTTTTTTTAGTTATGGAGGCTGAAAGGAAGACATTTTGTACGAGTCATTTATTAAGCATGTCATACATATCTCCTTCATTAAATTTCGTATGTACTAGCATGTTATCTTTACTACATTTCTTGCCTGCAAAGCTAGACAGTGCTAGTACAAATATTTTTATTTAACATTGTTTTGACTTGATACTTGCATACATAAGGTTATAGTTTATACATGTTGCTTTATTTTCTTGCCTGCGAATATACATACTTGGTACATATATTAACTTTAACTTATTACTTGCATATGTATGGTGATAATATACACATATTACTTGCCTGCAAAGCTACAAGCATACCCATATTTTCTAGACTTACTTAACTTAAATAAGTTGTTATATTTATTTGTATTAGGTTAGCTCGTATATTTATTCTTATTTTTACATGACCATAAATTTCTTTTGCTTAGTACACATATTTATTTAGCTTTGTAGTCTTGTAAGTGTTTTACTTTATTTCCTTCAGTATTTATAAACAGTTATATTTATTTTGCTTTACTTTGACATGTTACTTATGTTTATAAGTTTATATATTTATACTTACACTAATGACCATATATTAGTTTTATCTTCATATTTAATATTAACAAGATTTATTTCAATTTGAACATTAGTACTAAAATTACATAAAATTATTAAATAGATCAAAAGTGAATAAGCAGAATTTTATTTAAATTAAGAATAGATTTTATTGTAATTAAATTGGAACTCTTTTATTTATTTCTAATTACACACAAATATATATATATATATATATATTTAAATTCATTTATTAGTTTAGAAATAATAGGACTATTTAAATCTATTTATAAAATATCACAAATTAAATTTGTATCTAGTTATTCTGATTTAAAATCAATTTAAAAATCATAATTTAAAACATCACATTATTAATTAATTAGTTAGTTATATTTGAAAACAACAATTTAAATCAATCTTAAATACTTTATTTAAGAGATTATCGCATTTTAAATTCCTGGAAATTCCGGGATGTCACATTCCTTCCCCCTTAAAAGAATTTCGTCCTCGAAATTTAAAACAAAAGATAATCCAAAGTTTTATTTTATTTCAACCAATTTAGCATACATATCAGCCATACTCAACCATACAAACAATTTCAATCAACAACAATTCAATCAAACAAACAACACTAGTTATTTGGTCACCGATCCGGATAAGCTTTCTAAAAATATCCCGAGTTTCCCAGGTACAGATACTGGAATACTCGCTCTACTGAATCCAAACTAGCTACACTACTGAGTTACAAGGCTCCTACTCAACTAGATCTATAAAACAAGACGGGATATCAGACTACAGACAAGTCTGACTCAACAACCAAAACTCTCTGAACTACTGGTTCTAAAACCAGTGATAGATCTAACACGTACCCCCTCAGAGATACGTGAAATACAATGAATCCCAGTTATCCAAACTGGCAATTCACTCCTATGATCCAAACACTTATCCTTCCCAGAATATAG
Organism: Allium fistulosum; assembly: GCA_030737815.1. Taxonomy (NCBI): domain Eukaryota; kingdom Viridiplantae; phylum Streptophyta; class Magnoliopsida; order Asparagales; family Amaryllidaceae; genus Allium; species Allium fistulosum. The sequence goes on along the minus strand of CM060904.1, from coordinate 279,429,493 downwards.
AAAGATCCAATATACTCCGGAGCTAACCTCACAGTCTTACCCAATCTTATTGCTCCCTTTACCGAAGAAAATCTCAACAACCACGAAGTCTCCAACTTCGCTGATGCTTCAATAACCAACTGGATCAGAATAACTCAACCAAAAAGATCTTCTCCAGATCTACCAAATATCTAGAATACAACTCTACTCCAACATCATCAGCAGATACAACTTACTTCTCCTATCCGGAAAAGACAAAACATATGCACTGCCGATTTGGCCTCAAATCCAGAAAATTCCTGTAGAAATTCTCTAATCTCAGAACACTGCAACTCCTGGTTGCTTCCACTCTAGAACAGCTGCCACCATGCTTCCACTGCATAACTCTGATCTGAAGTAGATAAGAATGTCGATGAACTCGAACAAAATCTTAACCAACACCTCCTGGACACACGATAACAGATCCACCCCAAACGGAGACGAACTGCTCACAGAAACAGATGAGTCCTCAGTCAAGGGCACTGTCTTCAGCTACCCTTAGCTGGAAGAAACTCGAAACTAGATACAGAAGAGGAAACACAAATGCTCCACCAAATCTCCTAAGCTGAACCATCGGTACCATTTCTGGAATCCAGTCGATACCAAACTCAATCTCCATATGCTGACAAAACTCTGATTAACCAAGAGAACACTCAGACTATCGCAAGTCACTTTTGCGATCAATCCAGCCTAAATCCAAAGAAAAACTGCTCTCTCTTTACCAATCAAAACAGCGCTTATGAAGTCAACCCGTCGAAGAAATGGAACCACTCTGCTGCTTCTGAAATCACCTCAAGAAAATCTATCCAGCCAGAAGACTTCCTATCCAGAGCTCTTCGAGAAACTCGAACCACAATCCAAACAGAAACACCCTGCTGAACGCAGCCACAACACCGAAACAGCCACACTTCCTTAACTTGTTCCAAAGAAAACATCTTCGGAAACATCCATAGTCACTGTGTCTCATCGCACAGCTACTACATCCTGAGATATCAAGATATCATGACTTACTTCTGTCCAACCGACAGATCCAAACTCTCAAAAATCCGCTCAGCGCGATCAAACTTGCACCTCAATGATGAACTCCGAATCCTTAACAGGCTTCCTTCAGAGATCAATAAAAATTCCTACACCACAACAAAACTTACTTGAGACGGTATTAGATCTACAGTCTCGGCAGATACACTTCCAACCTCTACAAACTCCAACCATTGGTAGTCGTGTTACACACACCACTACCCTATCTACCTTTATAATTTATATTGGAAAATCCGAACAGGTAACCCAACAGATAGGTAGAAATATATATATATATATATATATATATATATAGATAAAAATTACAAGTACGCTCTCTCAAGAAAGACACCACTCCAGAGCTTAGGTATTCGCTCAACCTATCGCTCTGATACCACTGTCACGACCCGACCTTCCACTACCGGAAAATCGCGTCGTTAATAAGAAAGAAAGGGGTGAGAAAATAGAAAAGATAGAGAAGAAAGAACAAACAACATCAGAATCTCAACAGCGGAACGAATGAAATATAATATATCACATAAGTGATTACATAATAACATATACATCAGAGTTATACAGATAATACAACACATACTAGACAGTCATAAACACCTGTCTAGTTAATACAACTCGAAACAACTCGATACATCACAGAGATACAACACAGCGAAAATACAGATAAACACTAACACAGTGGAACCAATATATAGCTATACGCTGAAGCCTCCTGCTCCATTGCTCCTCCAGAATTCGTCAAAGCTAAACCTGAATCCCTTGGCTACCCGTAAAAATTTGGGTACCCGAGAGTTTAGGAAAAACATAAATAAACTCCGGGTCAGACATGGGTCTGGTATGAGTAAACGGTTAAAGTTGCTTAACTTTGAAAATCGTTTGAAAACAAAAGGTATCACGTAAGACATCCCACCCATAAACATGGAAATGTTTTTACTTTACGCTAACCAAACATTTGATAGGAAATCCAGTTATATTATAATAGTGTCTAGGGTTTTCAAGTAAATATGAAATAGCCGAAATTGTTACATTCATTAAATTCCAGCATACTAGGTTTACAATAAAATCCGAGGGCGCTTATTGGATTTTGGATTCCATACAATGGCAGGGCTACTGGGGTACCGCCCGTCACAGTACCTGGCCTAGATCAGCGTACCGAGGACCCACCCTAAGTCCCCTGCAACACAAGGCCGGACCCATCCCTTACTGGATAGTTCCGAATAAAACCACCCCACGGTTGGGATCCACAACCGCACACTAAGCCGAAATAAAAAGGGACATCTAGACAGGGATGACCTTACTCTCAAGTGGGTGCTACCCACGAAGCCTTGCTGCACATCCCCTGTTTTAGCCATTCCCGGTTGATGAGGCTTGAGGCTACGATTACCTTTAGAGAACACATCTCTTAGAATGCTCATCGTCCACCTGACGATGTGCTGAAAGCATTCAATCCATACAAGTTCGTTCCGGGTTCGAACGAAACCGAAGGCATTATCTCGTTACACTCATTTTGGAATCACCCTCAGAGTTAACGACAATAACCCTTGCACTCTGAATCTTCATCTTCACTTGAGATTCACGACCTATCGTAAATTTGGATCGATGTGGTTTTCGGATATCCAAATCTGGAAACCCGATCCCGGTCTCATCAAAATCCAAAACGTGTCTTTTAAGGCCAAGTTGTTTTAAAATTAAAACAATTCATTCATTATCTATATATTCACAATATCACAGATAGATATTCTACAATATCATCAGAAATAGACAATCTACAATATCATCAGGAATAAATAATCTATATCACATAGCATTACTTATCTCGTATTCGAGATTTCAAACGATTCAAGGCAAACATTATCATCCATCCATACACAAGCAAGGATAAATAATCACACCATATATAATTAATTTAAAATGAATTAAATTAATTATCTTGTCTCTAATTAATTTAAAATTAATTAAATTAATTACTTCATCTCTAATTAATTTAAAATAAATTAAATTAATTACTTCATCTTATAAATCCTGCTTACAAAATTATTAATAAATTTCAAATCAATTAATTAATCATTCTCCAATTTCCATCTTAATTAATCATCTTGGATTAACTAACCTTTAATTACGTTCCAGTAATTACAACTTTCATTAATTTCACAAGTTTATTAACCTTAACCATTCACAGTAATTTACCATTTAATTACTTCATTAATTACATTAATTAATGATCCTTAATAATTTACTTCCATAAATTAATTATCTATAATTAATTGCATTAATCCTTAATTAATTACATTAATTAATTAACTTCAAATATTCACTTCCATTTATCAACCTAAATCATATACAGGAACTTCCATCTTGAAATTACTTATCTTAATTAATTAACTTCTTAATTAATTATATAAATCTTTCGATTAATTACACTAAGTAATAAATCTTTAATTACTTCTACAAAGTAATTACACTTTATTTACTCCCATTAAGTAATCTCCTTTAATTAATTACATCCTGTAATTATTCATTTATTACTTTGCCAAGTAATTACCCTATTCAAATTTCATTAAGTATTTATACTTAATCAATCATCACATGATTATCTTTATTTAATTTACAATTAATTTTCTTGAATCAATCACATTCATTTGATTCATTACAATTGTAATCCATTTCTTAATTTCCTTTAAACAAATTTATTAACCTTTCATTACAAATTAATTATTCTTTAATTATTAATTAATGAACCTTAATTATCAATTAATAAGACTTAATAACAGATTAATTGATCCTTAATTAATCTCTAGATCAATTATGTCTTATTTATTAATTAATTAATAAAACCAAGTTATTAATCAATAAATCTCAATTTCAACTAAGTACTACTTAATTACAAATTAATCAACCTTTAATTTCTTAATTAATAAATTCCCAATTCATTAACCTCTAATTTATTAGTTAATCAATCATAATTATTAGTTAATTAAATTACTTAATTATCCTTACATTAATCACTTAATTAACCTTATTTCTTAATTAATTAATTTAACTAATTATACTTAATTTCCTAATTAACTTAATTAATTTCTTAGATAATAAAACTCCTTCAACTTAAGATAACATTTTCTTAAAAATATATTACTTACCATTTACATTTAAAAATCCTTTTATCTTTAAAATCTACTTAAACAAATTTTAGATCAAATAAATTCTAAAACTCTTTAACAATGTTCAGAAACCATTGATATTAATAAAGTAGTGTTTTAAAGAAAGTTTTAATAAAATTTGTTTAAATTCCAAAAACCTTATTTTTAAAACTTTTACAAAAACTGGGTTTTCTCCCCACTTCGGGTCCTACCCGAAGGATACTCGGGTATATTCCCGAGTTTCCTACCTCTTCTTCCCCTGTTATCCAAAACTTATATAAATTTTCACAGTTTTTTTTTAAAACTGTAGCCTCTCACCTTCCAATCACTCAAGTTCGTACCCGAGTTATTTCCCAAAACCCCCGAGTCTCCTTCGAGTCGACTCCACGAATTCGAGCAATCTCACGCGAACGCTTCTCCTTCCTCAAAGTCAACATTCCCAGATGCACGAACCCAATACGTGCACGTGCACACTGACGCAGCGGCGCTCCGACCACCATCGCGATCCCCTGCAAATCGACCACGACACTCACAAGCCTCGCGACCACCCAGACCACTCAATCTCGTCCACGATCAAAAATCGAGCTTCTCGACCGATACGTTTAAAAACCAACGCCTGGACATCGCCTCGATCTCCCAACGCCAACCACCGGAAGACTTCAGACTTCGACCTCACCCTCTCCGACCATCTACGAAGCCATGCCCAAAGCCTCGCGACACTCGATCGCGTGTAGGCATCGAATTCGACATTTTCAGACAGGACCAAACTTACAGCCCCAAACCCTAAATCAAACTCGTTCACTTAATTTGTGAAATAGAAAAATTCTTAAGCATTTTTCCTGTTATCTACAAATGTCAAGCAAGCTTCAACCAGAGTTTCAACATCTAAAATTAGTTCGAACGTTAGAAATTGGGAAAAATACAAGTTTCATTCAAATTCACATTACTCTTGAAATACAGCACTAAAAATCTTCATTTTAATTTTAAAAAAATCCAAATTTGCGAAGTTTATTCGAATTACAATCCTGAGACTACATATTTCTATGATGGATTTTTTTACAGGGTCTTAAGAATTTCCCCGTTCTTCCTATTTTTACAGTTATCATTCAATTATCTTTTCCTTAACTTCATCTCTAAGTTTGATCTAAACTAACAATCAATTTTTGTTTGATAACTAGACCAAATTAAAGATCAACGAGAAAAAGAAATGGATTAGAACTAAATTGTTAAACTCTGTAATATGGAACAGAGGTAATTATATCAACAGACATATACAGTTCAACATAACACATGAAACACATTTATAACTACATATAAACAAAATCATACACTTGTATGTATGCAAGATATTATCACACAGATTCCACAAGCAACCATCATTTATTTATTTAGATTTTATTAAAGATGTTTACTCACCTGACTAGAAAAAGGCAGAGGCTTTTTAAAACAGGATTGAACTTGAAAACTTGAAACTTGCATCTTTAGTTGTTCTTGTTTTCCAGAGAACAGAGATCTTGTTTGAGACTTAAAAACTGAAGGCTTTAAAAAGCTTAAAACTTAAAACTTTGAAACTGAGATGGACTCAAAAATTTCTTTTGAAAGATGCTTCATTTTCTTAAAAAAACTGAAATGCTTTTGCTGTTTGGATTTCAGAAAACAAATGTCTTGCTTGCAACTCAACACTGAAAGCTTTTAAAAACTGGAAGCTTTTAAAATAAAACTGGAACTTGATTCCAGGCTTTTGAAAAATAAAAATAACAGGCTTGATGTTTTCCTTTGCAAATGTTTGAATGAACGAAAAAGAAAGGGAACTTGATATAAATAAAACAAATGCGGCCCTGATAGTTGTATTAGTACAAAGGTTGATCAGAGATTTTTTTTAGTTATGGAGGCTGAAAGGAAGACATTTTGTACGAGTCATTTATTAAGCATGTCATACATATCTCCTTCATTAAATTTCGTATGTACTAGCATGTTATCTTTACTACATTTCTTGCCTGCAAAGCTAGACAGTGCTAGTACAAATATTTTTATTTAACATTGTTTTGACTTGATACTTGCATACATAAGGTTATAGTTTATACATGTTGCTTTATTTTCTTGCCTGCGAATATAGATACTTGGTACATATATTAACTTTAACTTATTACTTGCATATGTATGGTGATAATATACACATATTACTTGCCTGCAAAGCTACAAGCATACCCATATTTTCTAGACTTACTTAACTTAAATAAGTTGTTATATTTATTTGTATTAGGTTAGCTCGTATATTTATTCTTATTTTTACATGACCATAAATTTCTTTTGCTTAGTACACATATTTATTTAGCTTTGTAGTCTTGTAAGTGTTTTACTTTATTTCCTTCAGTATTTATAAGCAGTTATATTTATTTTGCTTTACTTTGACATGTTACTTATGTTTATAAGTTTATATATTTATACTTACACTAATGACCATATATTAGTTTTATCTTCATATTTAATATTAACAAGATTTATTTCAATTTGAACATTAGTACTAAAATTACATAAAATTATTAAATAGATCAAAAGTGAATAAGCAGAATTTTATTTAAATTAAGAATAGATTTTATTGTAATTAAATTGGAACTCTTTTATTTATTTCTAATTACACACAAATATATATATATATATATATTTAAATTCATTTATTAGTTTAGAAATAATAGGACTATTTAAATCTATTTATAAAATATCACAAATTAAATTTGTATCTAGTTATTCTGATTTAAAATCAATTTAAAAATCATAATTTAAAACATCACATTATTAATTAATTAGTTAGTTATATTTGAAAACAACAATTTAAATCAATCTTAAATACTTTATTTAAGAGATTATCGCATTTTAAATTCCTGGAAATTCCGGGATGTCACAGTTACATAACAGAATTCTATCCTTCACCTAGAGGCTACTAGCAATTTTGTATACTTACTACTGATGTGAGACATCTCCAACCGTGGGACCCATGGGAAGAGATATGCGTTGCAGATAGGTGCGGGAAAATATATCGAGGGTTCGCCTCAGAGTTAAATTATTAAATAATCAGTACTTTTAAGGAAATGGGGTTTGCTTCATTCTGGTAAGAGGTATTAAGTAACTGAAAGGGGCATTTTCCTTGACTTACTTAGGTTAGTCTAATTGGGATGTTAACTAAGGAAGGTCGGTAGGCTATATCAGTATTTTGTACCAGTATTTAATAGTAGGCTCAGCATATAGGATATGACCACCAACGGTGCCGAGCGAGTAGTATCAAAGACTTTGGTTATATCCTAATGTTTTTTACTTCCTACTACTGTAGAGTCCATATAGAAGATGCACAAACCTCAAAGTAGATGGTTAAACATTTGTTTTTCGGTGGTGGGATAGTTAACCCTTAGATATGTTTTTAAGATGCGTTAGTAGTACGATAATTTAATTATAAATTATAAAGCCGTATATAAGGGTCATCTTTCTATATAGATAGAATCAATTGTCTAGCGTTACATTGCAGAGGGCTAGCTTCGGGGATAGGGGTACTAAATGGTTGTTAAGTCTGCATCCTCCATATTAAAGAAGTATTAGTGGTCGGGGTTTGGGTAATGATGTAACATCCCGCTTCCGGAGGTTCAAAACTAACTGTTATGGATGCTACAGTCATCCATAGGTGTTATTTCCGAGTGACCGAAATCAGAATCTTGAAACTATCGGCAATACAGAAACACAAGAATATGAAAAATTTTAAACTTGAACAAAACAGAATTTCTCATTTCTTATGAATTTCAATTTAAGATTTAATTACATAATCCTAGACGTTAACCACGTTCAGATCACATATACATGTACAAATTACGATAAGAGCGACATATGAAGATGTCCCCTTATGATAATCAAAGAACTAATAAATATGAACTTTACAGTTCTTAGTACATCACAGCGGAATACACAAAATAGCTCCTATATAGCTAATACTTCCTCCTGCACGTCTCCGGAAGCTTATTCGTCCAAAAACCTGAAAGTCTCCCACTCTCAAACTACTCAAATTAATTTTTGAGTACCTGAGAGTTTGTGGAGAAACACAAACTTCGAGTCAAACAATAAGTCTGGTATGAATAATCCCCTATCATCTCTTATCATAAATAGATAGCTAGTGAGACCATGCCGCTTAGCGGAATTGGTTTTCCCCTCACTAGTATCCAAAACAAAACATGCAAATCATTTACTATGCCCCTGCACCCAAAATGATTAGTCTTAACATAATATGAAATAAGCTGTAAATCATATGTATTGGATATCCCATCCACCCATTTATTAGATATCCTATCTAAAAGCAAATTATTAGATTTCCCATCTAAATTTTTTGAAATGGCTATCCACCGTAATTTAATAGGATTATCTATCCCAAATCCATTCAAAATAAATGCAGATTATCCATCGTACATTGTTTTATAAAAGATGGTGTGGGCTATCCACCGCACACTCCATAGTTTTCCTAGGATGACTATGAACCCTTGGGTGCCAAATCTCGAGGCTAACCACCTCTGGCAAAACATTCTTCACTTTAGAAATTTGATGTGGTCTATCCATTGCACATTCCATGGTTTTCCTAGGTTAACCAAGAACCTATCACTTGGCCAGAAATATCATGATCTCCATGATTATTTATAAAACTTCATGATCCCCATGATTAATTATATTCCCTAGGTATACCACCTGGTTAACCTATTCCCATTGGTAGCCCCAATTAGGTTAAATTAAATAAAAACACATAGATAGCCCCAATGTATGATTTCGAAAGCACATTTATGTCTGTAACCCCAAACTATGTATCGAAATTAGTAATCCCACCCAGGTGTCCCCAAGGTTTAATAACATCAATTTATTTAAGGCTCCCCCTTACATGTTCAAACAAAATAAGTATTTTATCTTATAACCCTTCGAAGTAGCCCCTTCAAATTAGAAAAATCTTACTTAAGGAAAAGTGGCAAAAACAGCCCTTTAAAACCCTTCGAATGAATCCCCATTTGAAAGCATATAAACATCCAAAGTTAGCCCCTTCGGAAATCTTTCTTTTGAAAGCATCACAAAATCATACCTTTCGACATTGCCGAAAGGTCCAACCCTTTGGCCTTGACGGAAGGTTTCCTTTCGACCCAGTCGAAAGGTTCTACCTTTTGACCCTATCGAAAGCCTGGGGTTTCCCCCTCTTATAAAACCAATTACAAACCTTTCAAAATCCTGGAAGGTAACCCCTTTAAAAACCTTTTGAAACCAAAACCTTTCGAAACCAAACCTTTTGAAATTAAACCTTTTTAAATAAACCTTTTGAAATCAAAAACTTTTGAAATTAAACCTTTCGAAATCAAACCTTTCAAAATCAAACCTTTCGAACTCAAAACCTTTCGAAATCATTGAAGACAGCCCCTTCAAAACCCTTCGAAATAAACCTTTTGAAATCATTCAAAAACAATGAGGTGTTGGTGTTGGAACCAACCCTTCGAAAGCGTACTTCCGACCATGTCGGAAGGTTAACCCTTTGGATTGCCGAAAGGTTTTAAAACACCTTTTCGGAAAACATTTTAAAACAATACTCTTAAAGGTTTAAGTTTTCGAAGATCCCCTTCGTAACCCTTCTTGAATATAAAATTTTAGTCTTTTATAAAATGATAGAGTCGAAGGATCCCCCTTCAACTTATTCGAAAACAATTTTTATTTCTATCCGAAAGCAAAAGAAGCAACCTCCCCATCCCTTCACCCTTTTCTTCACGTCGTCCCCGTGCCTACCTTTCGACTTTGGGCGGAAGGTAACTATTTACCTTCCGTTTTAGACGAAAGGTACCATTTGACTTCATCGAAAGAGTAAAAGCAGGCTTGTTGAAGTCGAAGGCAGAACTGGGCCCACTAAAGTGATGTTTTATCTTGTTTGTCTAATTTTGATTGGCTGAGGAACGTTCTCCTGTACTTCCGAACAGTGAAAATTATACAAAAGTCGACATTTTTCTTAAAACACTGTACTTCTTCCCCAAATATTTCCAAAAGCAATTTCCTTTCGAATTTAAGTAATTTCGGAAGTAAATTTTTTGTTTAGCCCTTGGGCTTAAATAATTTAATTACCTTAGTAAATCACTAAGGAAAAATTTCCATAAATCACCATAAATCAGATAAATCATATACTTCAACATATTAAGATTTCAAAGCATATGAAGATCAAAACAACTCAGAATTTAACCAAAACCAAATGAAAACGTGTTAATTAGCCTATTAACATTTTAAAACACCTATGTCTTATCCAAACAAAGGTTTAAATGGTTATATCCTAACCAAAATCACAAACATGAATCGGGTATAACCCATAACCGATCCAAACACAGGAAAACGAGATGATAAACATGATTATTCACCATTATTAGTTGATTAGAGAATGAGATACTTTCCTAGCTTTAATTTCTTAGCTTATTCTTCAATTTAAACTCTTCCTGGAGCTTTATAATGGCCGGCCGAAGTATATGGAAGTTAAGAATGAAAAAGTAGAAGTTTGTTAAGGTAGAGGAAGAGATATATACAAAGAAATGTAGCCCCATTTCCAAGTTTACCACTTAGGAAATTCCCCCTTCTAAATTTAGTTAAGTCTTATTTTAGTTCATTTATTTAGACACGGCCATTAGATTTATTAATCTCATCTCTCTACTTATTCACATTATTCTATTTAATTTATCCAATTAAATATCCTGAATAATGTTAATTAAAATTCGGGGTCATTACAAGTGAACATTTATGGTTAAACCTTGGTGAAGATTAGGTATATCGTACATACACATAATATTAAACAAATTAGTAGTATTTACTAGACATAAAAGTTAAATTAAATTCAATCAGCATAAATTAATGTTATGGGTACACTATGTAATTTTCAATCACTAGAAAATTGGCCCCCTTCTCATTACAACCCATAAGATAAATTTAAAGAGTGAAGATGTTGGAGCAAGACAGGAACGGTAGATAAAGAAGTCTTCTTATTCATGATCGGTGCTAATAAGGCAATTAGATATCCAAGGAATAATATTAATTAAATGGTAATAGCCTTAGTCAGTATGTATGTTCTATTAAATTTTTTAATTTTGTTGTGACTTTATATTGATTGCTCTTTGATATGCTTGTATTTATTACATATTACCAAAACTAATAATCTATACCCTAATGGACTTGAGTTTCGATTTAGTCAAAATTAAGGCCGATTAAGGTAGGGGTTGTTACTTTTGGTATTAGAGCTTAGGTTAGTCGATCATAGAATTAGGATACACCGAGAGAACGTATTTATATTTTTACATATCATTATACATACATACATACATATTGATATATATTATATACGCCAAGCTCTATAAATTTCGACTAGAGAAGTAGTCGTGACCATGTTTCGAAAGGATGGATGAGACAACTGTGAGTTTGGCCACTAAATAGAGTTAAATTTATACTTCGACCCCGACTACCCTATAGGGCGGAGGTTGTATCATAAGGAGTGGACCAAGAAGAGCATGACATATAGGAGGACCCCAAAAGCTGGATGATACTTGTCTCCTTTGTTGGGCTAGGCTGCCTCGTTATTGTGGATTTTGATGGATTTCCGATTGAATATGCACCTTTCATATAGAAAAATGGGAAGTAAGAACCTATATGTTGCAAGCATCTAGAAGATGGTGTGAAGGAGGAGTGGAGCAGGTTCCCACAAGAAGGTATACCCTAATCACCATAAGAAGATAAGCCAGATTTTTAATGAAGATTAGTTAAGGATGAGTAGACAAGAAGGAAAGTCCAAAAGTAAGGACGAATAAAGTCCATTTCTATGTCCAACCCCATGTGGAAGAATTTAATAAAAACATTTTTGAAAATTCCTTGAAGCATTTTGAATGGGTTTTTCAAAGGATTAATTGGGAAGTTGTTGTTTTGAAAAAAAGTTTAAAATTCTTAGTTTAAAATTGGTTGAGTCAAAAAGTTTTGATTTAAAGATTTTTGATAATGGGATTTTTCATTTTAGAAATAAATGGAAATAGAGCGTAGGATTGGGCTCGATGTGTTTTCCTATTTTTGTAAATTTAGAAGTTCTTTCTTTTAAAAAAATTTCTAATGGGTGGATAAATGAAAATGGTACTTGATTTAAATGGGGTAAAGAGAATAGAAGTGTAAGAATGCCCAATAACTCAGATAGGAGGAATATTCTAGTACAATGAAAATACGGAGAATAACAGCTGAAGTAGAAGCTATTTAGATAGAAATAGCATTAGGAATTTATATAAAATAGGATTGGTAATCTAGGTAGAAATAATATAGGATAAGAGCAATAGCAATAGGATGAGAGGAATGAATAAATTCAATGGATATGTTTTAATTAGGCATATATTTTAGATAGATGATTAGAGAGATGTAACAATTGCATGTATCTTTTAGAAGTCCCCCTCATATGATATTAAAATCTCCATCAAAGGAAGAAGAGAAAATAACATGAGTAGTAAGAAAATAATAGGATGGAAATTATCCTTGTCTACTCAACTTTTCATTGTTTAAAAGTTATAGAAATGTATTCGAAGAAAAAGGTTTGGCATGATAATTGATTTTTTTGAATGTCTTAGGTTAAAAATCGTACTTTTAAAAAGAAGTAAATTTATGTTGAAGAAATTTCTTTCTAAGGTAAAGTTTGTTAGAAAAGAAATTTTTTCATGGTTTCTTTCTGGAAACCAAGCAATTTTGTATTTGATAAAAAGGTGTCTATGTTTATATTTTTAAAGATAAAAGTTTTGGATCAAATACTTCATGATTGTGAAGTTTTATTTCTATAAAGAATGGTGGGAACCCAATCAATTTTAATATGGAGTAGATAGAGATAATTGTTTAGATAAGACAGGGTAAAGATAAAGGCTATGAATAAGATAGCTAAAAATGCTCGTAGGGTAGCAACAAGGAATCCTCATTGAATATAAAGAATATTGACAAGAACCTACAAATATTTTATTAGAGATGTGTGGAAGCTATAAGAAGAACCCTCAAAGGCATAGGGAATATTATAAAAGTACAATTTTGCGGGTCTTAAAGTATACTTGCATGAAGGATCAAGTATTTAGAGGAAGTAAATATCAAAGTTAGAGGACGCTGTCAAGAGACTGTGATTGAGACAAAATAGTAGTATGGTTGGAGAAAGGGGTAATAAGATCGCTAACCTACATAAATAATGTTGGCCGACTCATGGTTAGATAATGCAAGTTAGGTGATAGAAAACTTATTCCACCATGCTAATTTTTCAAAGAGTTATTTTAAATGTGAAAATTTTATATTACTTACCACTGAAGTGTAGGAATGCACAATTCATCCCACAATTGGGTGGAATGACTTAAGTAATGGATAGACCACATTTATTAGAAGTCAAGGAGGTAAGTTAAGTCGTAATTGAATAGTATACCAGAAATGTCCCTCAATTTAGTAAGGAGTGTTAGGGCCACAACATCGTTAAGAATAGTTGATGATGAATGGCAGCTTCCAGCATAAATTTTCTCTTAGGGTTTTTGGGTTATAATCTCTAGTTGTCTCCTTCATGTTATTGGAAAAGCATACAATGTGATATGAGATATGTTCCTATTTTACACTGTTTGGTTTTATGGATGGTAATAAAAATAATTTAGAAATTAATGTCTTCCCCATGGTATCGAAGAACCCCATATATATGAAGAAGCGTGAAATTCCGCAAATCCCAAAAACCCAAAAATGGCTCCTCCTAAAAGATCGACACGGAGCTCTTCATTGGGTAAATGAATATCATGACCTAGAATATTAGAGGCATGAATACTGACGATAAAGTCGGTCAAGTATTCACGCTTCTAAATGCTCACAGGCTTAGTCGAGACCAAATTATCTACATATAACATTGATAATCTGCAAATAAAATTTTCTACATGGAACATTATACATAATAATGATACCGGCAATAAAGGTCGTATTTTTGATTTTGCTTGACAAATTAGTTTGGGAATATGTTGTTGTAAGCTCTTCACAACAGCATATAACCTTACCGTTAACTAATCAAGGAGGGCTGCAGTGTTACTGCACGTGTGTTTATGCTAGCAACTCTTTCTTAGAGCGACAAATTTTGTGGGATTTGCTTTGTCTCGACGCCTCAATTATAAAGTCTCAATGGCTAGCTATGGGGGATTTTAATAATGCTCTTAACCCAAAGGACAAATATACTTGGTGACGTAGGGGAATTGCAACGAACATAGACAAAGTTCTTGTAAACTATGAATTCATGTCTATGTTTCCACAATTCAGTACTATCGCTTTTCCTTCCTCCATAAGTGACCACACCCCTGTTTTGACTTGTTTTAGTTCGTTGCTCCAACGGCAGAAAAGAGCTCCATTTTGATATATCAATAATTGGTGCTACTTGCAAGGGTATGCTCACTGTATTGAGAAGGGGCTATCTACCAACACATGGGGATCATTTTTTGATAAACTCATTCACAAATTAAAGGCAGTTAAGGCAGAACTGAAAAAATGGCATAAGTTAAGAGCTTGTGACTACCCTATGACTAGACTGCAGGCTGATTTTGACTCAACTTTCTACCAAATGGACCAAGATCATGAGAATTCTACAGTATATGATACAATGCACGAGCTGGGCCAGAGGTTAAATGAGCACACTCATAAACATCATGAATTTATGAGGCAACAAAGTAAAGTGTTGTGGTTACAACAGGGGGACAACAACACTAAATATTTCTACGCCAAAATGTCTATGCGGAGGCACAGAAATAAATACATGCTTTACTTGACTCTCTAGGACAGTATCTCTACGACTACAACAATATCAAAGATGCAGCCATAGGATATTATCAACGTCTTTTTAATGGGGACATAACAACAGATTTCCCCCCATAGACACCAAAATGCAAATTAAAACAGTAGGACAAGAATATTTATCTTCTCCAATAACAATGGAAGAAATTAAAGCGGTTGTATTCTCGATTAATGATTCCAAGAGTCCGGGGCCATACGGTTTTTCAGCCAAATTTTATAAGCTTCATTGAGACGACCTACAAAAATATATATATGATGCTGTGTTAGAGTCCTTTCATTCCAAAAAGCTACCATGAGGAGTTAATCACAATTTCATTACTCTAATCCCCAAAAAAGATAAGCCACAACTAATTTCTGATTATAGACCTATTGCATGTGCTAATGTTCTATATAAAATCATTTCAAAAATCATATGCAATAGAATTAAATGGTTTCTTCCATTTTTAATTGTAGAAAACCAGTCTTCTTTGTACCGGGTAGAAACATTGGTGAAAATTTACTGCTGGCTCATGAACAAGTTCGGTATTTTGCTAAACATAGTAAATCAGAAATGTGTATCAAAATTGATTTACAAAAGGCCTATGACATGGTTAACCGTGAATTTGTTTGCCATATGCTCAAGTGCTTAGGCTTCCCCATATCTCTCGTTCGGTTAATTCACAAATGTATTTCAACTCCTACTTTTTCTATTATGGTTGATGGAAGGCCTGAAGGGTTCATCACGTCTAATAGAGGTTACGGCAGGGAGACCCCTTATCCCCTTACATATTTTGCATTGCCATGGAATTTTTTTCATTACTAATGGAGGAGGATGTGGTTGATAAACATTTAAAGCCTATAAACAAATTTTAGCCTGCTATATCCCACCTATTATATGCTGATGATGTTATGATTTTTCTAGCAGTTACTACAGCGAATGCTACTCATATGACTCATATTTTCTCTAGAATGGAGGAAACTATTGGCTTACGAATTAATCAAACTAAATCATAGCTATTTTTCAGCAAAGATGCTATGTGGAAATCAGAAATATCAAATATTTTAAATATAGCAGAGAAGGAGTTACCTGTAAAATACCTCGTGGTCCCATTGACATCAGATTATATTCATGCTGCTCACTGTTCCCCTCTGTTACATAAGATCAGTTCTAAATTAAAAGGATGGGACAGTAACTTATTAACAATAGCAGGATGTGCGGAGCTGATACACAGTACAATAACCCCTATTGTTATGTACTGGATACTTATTTATCATTTGCCTGCCTCAGTTTTAAAGAAAATTGATTACCAATGTGCAGACTTTTTATGGAAAGGCAAATTACATAAAATATCTTGGGATACTTTATGCAAGCCGAAAATGGAAGGCGGTATAGGGCTTCGAAAGTTCAGTGATCTCAATACAATTGCCAAAATCAAATTACTCTGGAAGTTATTAACTTCCAATTGCTTATGGTCCAGAGGATGAGGACCAAATATTTGTCCAAAACAAATTTTTGGGTCCTGCCTATTAATAATAACTTCTTCGGTACAATGAAATCTATTTTACGGCAACGTGCTTTGGTGGCAAATATTATGTCTCGACTTATCATCATTGGGGAGCATACAGACTTATGGTATGACCCGTGGATTAACCACAAATCCCCCGTTGATCTAATTGGTTGGAATAGGGATTTTCTCAGTAATACTGCTAACTGCAAAGTAAGTTGTATACTACATGGTAGACAATTACAAACCTCAAATATTGCTCGAGACTAGGGAGGTGGCATCCTAGATAATGCAAGTTAACTTATCTACTGAACAACATATGGACTACTGAACTATTGCCAATCAAAAAAATTTAATTTTGCTATGGTATGGAACGAGATTCGACTGCATGCACAACAAGATGATACATATAAACTCATATGGTATAATAAAACTGCTAGAAAATTTTGTTATACAACATATATGGCATATATACAGCATTTGCCTACTTCCGACGGGCTAATTGCGTGGGGACTGAATGTAGATCCACACTGTGAACTTTGCAAACAACATAATGAATCTCATCAACATTTATTTACAGAATGTGAATTCATCACTTATCTGTGGAAGTCATTGCTTTCTAAACTAGATCTCCAGCCTATAGTTGATCATTTGCTAAGGAAACAGTTATCCACCTTGCAGCAAAGCTTTGCAACTAATTCAAGTGCTCAAACCTGGCTTATGTTGCGGCAGTTGCAACCACTCATCACGTCTGGATGGAAAGGGTTAGGCGTCGATTTGAAAGGAAAAGCTGCTTGGTGGAGCAAAGATGTAAACTTGTTGAAATCGATGTTCACTTGCAGCTAAAGAGACGATTCCGCAATCGTCCTCTATCATTGACAGAGCGGCATAAATTTTTGAAATGGGAAATTGAATTAGAGGATGCTGGATAGATTATGGAGCCTGTATTGAAGAAGGGTTTTGCACGCGTAGTTATGGGTCGGGCTAGGTTGTTTCTCATGGAAGTGGCGATGTGTTCTATTACCCATTTGGGTCGGTTCCTTTTTCCCTTGTGTATTTGTTTTGTATTTGTGCTTTTTAGTATTGGCTTTCAACTGTACTAGAGTTGTTGTAATAGAGGATGTCATGCTCTTTTTCCTTACCACAATGGTAAGGTATTTTAAGGAGGTGAATTCTACTATTGTTTGGTTCTTTGTAACAACCTGAATTCCAGTGGGTCTAGATTTTTCGCAAAAATGCTAAAATCCAAGCCTACTAAAGCCCGAGTTAGGTTTCTGGTATCCTGCAAGTAGGCAAAGCAAATATTCATAGCTCAGATAAATATCTCACAGCAGAACTGACTAAAATATAATAGTAAGTAAATACTCACCAATATAATACCACTTTCTAAACAAGTGTCTCAAAGCTGGAAAGTCTCTGCCATCTACCTAACCTGTAGGATGTTATGAGGAAGGGGTCAGAACTAAAGTTCTGGTAAATGGACAAATTATACACTTCTAAGCTTAATTCTACATATACCGTTTTATTTCCATTTACCGTTATATTAGGTTCAGTGGGTTAATAATACTCTCGCCTCTATGCATGAATCGTGCCCATCTACTCCCTAGTAGATTAAAACCTAATAACTGATATATATGTAGCTATAAGCCCAGTGACTACATCGGTCCTAGGTACTACCCATAGTACCTTATGTATCCTCCTCGCAAAGGACTCCATCGTCTCGGTCCTATAGCATTCTGTGACTACATCTGTAAAGGACTGCCTCGTAAGGCCTACAATATAGATGTTCTGTCGTCTACTATGGAAACGTAAAACTACATCCGCACTAGTCTATACTAATGCCCGGACATCCACAATGTACCACCTAGTGCGTACCTTAAGGACTATATATAATCGTTCTATCTACTTCCTGAATCCCGCTTAACAAGGTCTACCTTGTACGGAACTCAGTCGAGGATTTTCTATTTTTGTAAAGGACTACCTTGTTAGGCTTACATACAGATATTCTATTTGGTTTGTCCCTTTTCTTATCATGGCTATGGCCCCATGCAGCCACCCCTCAACTAATCAAAAGACCACTAAAGAGCTAAGTGGTTGTGCCATACTGCAAACAATCTAAATATCCAATTGGCCGTGCCCCTCATCTAATGTCTCGATAGTGAAAGAACCGTTGGACTGATGGTTTAAATCTAGTCTTTCTTGAACTCACTTCTTGGTTTTGATGCTGGCTCGATATCCACATGCGACTATCCTTTTGGGTCCTACCCACTAAAACTTACTTGCAAGTACGGGGACATACGAATATCCTACTCCAAACATCAACCCCTTTTGACTGCCTACAATGGTCATGCCATGCAAAAAGCAGTCAAGGCATACTCTTTTGATGAAACACCTATAGACCTGCCTCTTGAGGCTGCTTCGCTATGCCTACCCAGAGGGCCATCCTAGAGTACCCTCACATCCCGTTGAAGTCTCGTACTTTCTTCTAGCCCAAGATAACTAAGCTGGACGTGCTTCTTCTGTGCTGAAATCTGTGATGAACTGCTTCGTTAGAATCTTCATCCTTTGGGCTGCTCCAAACGCATCTTACTCTTTTATTAGACCATAAGTATAATCTTTTATTTTGCGTTTAGTTTACTTTTCTTATTCTGTTGGCTACTTATTTACCCTAATTAGCATAATCTTGTCCCAGCCTCACCTAACTACTGTGAGACCATCAGTTCCTGACTGAAAGGGAATGCTGCTGGTATGGGCCTTATCTTGCTTATTAACTTAATCCAAGATCTAAGTTTATTAAAATAAGCCTCTTTTGTTATTTTTGCTCTATTTGCTTATTAACTTAATTTAAGTCTTAAAATAAGCCTTTTATGCTCTTTCTACTTAATTATAACCTATGTTATAATTTTACTTACGGTTGTCACTACTATATTCTTTTATAATCTATATATTATAAATATAATTACAAGCGTCTCTTTTCTATTCTAGTCTGTCTTATTTTATTATGATATTGAATTCTCTTTAATTCTCTTATATTATATGACAATCTTGGCTTGGGACTACATCCGACTGTCACAAATTTATTTATCATAATAACTGCTTTTCCTTTTGTCCTATTATCTACACAGTAAATGCAGATCTAGTTACATTTCTGTCTATAGCTTCTAGTCTTGTCTAATAATTAACTTGATTCCTTCTTTAATTCCTTTAATTCTTCACTTTATTTTCTTATATTCAAGGAAGTAGTTCTATTCTATTTGGTTGGTTACAAAAACTGTGCTAAAATCCATTTCATATTTTAATACCAAATGAAGCTATAAACAATAATCCGTAATTGCAAGATATTCCTTTTATTATTCCTTTACTTTTGGGTATTGTCTCTATTTTACACTAATTCCCTTTTTCTTTCTTTTATTCTTGCAATTACATTTATCGTTATCTTTTAAATATTAAACTATGGACATGTATTCTGTAATATCCCGGAAATTTGAGCAATATCAATTTAATAATCTGTTAAATAATTAAATTGATATTGATGATCTTTGATAATAAATTTTGAATTTAATTTAATAATCTAATTAAATAAGTATCAAATATGTTATTTCCAAATAATAAGTATAATGTATTATTTTTAAAAATATGAATAATTACTTAAAAGACATGTGTCTTTATCTAAAGCCTTGTTTTAACAAGTGTAAATATAAAGATGAACTATATTGACAAGTGTCTTCATTTATTTTTATTTATCATAAATCTATTTACATATATATATATAAACATTGTATCTCTTCACTTCATTCTTTCTATTTCTTTCTTTTAAAAACAAGATAAACTCAGATTTATCTCTAATTCAAATCTGAATCAAGTCAGTAATCTAATGCCTCAAACTAGAAATTAAACACCTCAAACCAAATCAAAGATCTGTAACCATTCCTCAAACCAGAGATTATCAAAATCAAATCTCTGTAAACCATTTTCCAAAATCTAAATCAAAGTTCAGCCTGCATTTCTTTTGGCCTGCAATTCTTTTCAATATCAAAACCTGCTCTGTGGGTTATGGGCCCACCACGCTTCCGCTGCGCCATTCTGATCTGGAGTAGAATGAAAATGCTGATGAAGAACACAAGCACAAACTGGACAACACATCCCAGAAAATCTCAGATAACTCAAGAGAATACTCAGACTATCGCAAGTCACTTTTGCGATCAACCCAGCCTAACTGCAAAGAAAACTGTTCTCTCTTTACCAATCAGAACAGCTTATACTTATCTATCCTATCTATCGAAGAAATGGATCCACTCTGTTGCTTCTGAACTCCACCTCCAGAAAAACTGCTAAGCCGGAAGAACTTCCTGCCAACGCAAAGAACACTCCGAGCTGCACTGCTGCCACAGATGCCAAAGACTTCTTAACCAAAGCTCTTCGAGAAACTCGAACCTCAAACAGAATCACCATGCTGAACTCAGCCACAACACCGAAACAGACACACTTCATTAACTTGTTCCAAAAGAAAACATCTTCGGGAACATCCATATTCACTGCGTCTCATCACACAGCTACAATTTCCTGAGATTCCATCACTCGCTTCTGCCTAACCGACAGATCCAACTCTACTCATCCAACTTCAAAGATAAACTCCGAACCATAACAGGTTTCCTTCAGAGATTGTGAAATCCTTACACAACTGCAAAGTTCACTCGAGACGGTATTAGGTTTACAGTCTCGACAAATACACTTCCAACCTCAACACTCAGACTCCTAATCCTAGATGATAAATTATTATCATCTCAACCAATCAATACAAATACCATATACATTTAAAATGATACATTTTTTTATATAGAAATTATATCTGGGTAAAAATTTATTGATTCAATTTTAAGATTAAATTGCATGGTTGGATTCGTGATGGGAAATCACGAATTTTAGTATGTAAATCACGATTTTTAGTTTTGAAATGGGTGAGTATTGTCGAGATGAACGTTTGGGTTATTTTGATCGATTTCCATCGATCAACGACGATTTGGTCAGTGTGGTTGGGTTTGAAGGTAGATGGCATGATGGAGTTCATCGGAAAAATAGTATGGTGATTTATCATGGATCGTGGTAATCAGAAATCGATGGGGTAGGGTTTTATCGCCTGTATTTGTCGTCTGTATTCAGATGGGTTTCATGACAACGTGAGATGATCGATGGCGATCGCGAGGGTTGAGATCGGAACTGGAGAACGTGACGTAGTTGCGGAGAAGGTAGCGTGGTGTCTCGAGTTTAGGATCATCGGAGGCGAGTGATTCTGATGATGTATGTTTTCCAGCTGATGGGTTCTATGGTCGAATTTGAATCTTGTACGAATCGAGGAGGATGGGGTGGTCGTACGTGAAGTCGTGATGGAATCTGACTTGTCGGAGGCCGGAGTAGTGATCGTCGTCGTCCAGTAGGTGCGTACACGTGCACGAGCAAGTTTCGTGCATCTGGGAATATGGGTTTGGGGAAGAAGCTGGAGTTCGGGTTTATATCGGGAAGAATCGAGTTTTACTCGAAGCAAGTCGAACGTGGGTTGGACTCGAGGGTTACTTCGGGTTTCTGAGTGTTTTACTCGGGTTAGTGTTGAGCAGGTTGTAGGAGTTTGGTTCAAAAATGTTTTAAGTTTTAAAGCAAAAGAAAATTGTTTTGTAATGTTTCTGAGTTATAAAACAAAAGATAAAACAAGATTTTACCTAATTAAACTAATTTGTTTTCTAGAAATATTAAGACAGGAATTGAAATCAAAGTTTTATTATTTGGAGTCAGGTTTAGTTTTGAATTTTAGATTGAGAAATAAATAAGTTTTATAAATTTAAATATGAATTTGTTTAGAACCTTTTAAACTTCTTTATTGAATGAGTATTTCTTTAACTTGTAAAATAAAAGAGTTTTAGAAATGATGTTTAAAACGTTGTTAAAGATAATTTGTTTTCATTTTAAATCTTTAAATTTAAAATGAAATTTTGAAGATAAAATTTAAGTAAATTGATTTAAAATACTCTGTAAATTGTTGTATACTATGTAATAGTTTATGTTATTAATATAATTTATTCGTTCCGCTGTGAGATCGTTGTTGTTGTTTCTTTCTTTCTTCTCTTCTTTTCTATTTTCTACCCCTTTCTTTCTTCATAATGATGCGACTTTCTGGGCATAGGAAGTCGGGTCGTTACATATTCTCTTTTCTAAGCCAACCAACTAATCTATCACTAACTTCCCTATCAAGTTATTAAATTTTCCCTTTTAATTTATGTTTCCCCGTTTTAGCATAATTTACTGCAAATTTCTATTTTTCTCTTTTTATTTCAGCTTTTCTTATTTTACATCTAATTTCTGTAAATCTAGTGTTCTTCTATTTTAGTCCATATTTGCGAATTCTTCTATTTACTGTCAAGCTTAATATTAATTAAATACAAGCTCTCTTATACAATTCACAGTCTCAGCATAACTAATTAACAGAATTTACTGAAATAAATACTGAATAAAATTATTTAACGGGAATCTAACGATAATATATCATAAACGTAAAAGATATATAATTAAACCACTCACTTGTCGTCCTTAGCTTTAAATCTCTATCTTCTAAAATTACTACGCCGTTCTACAACTTCTCTTCTTTTCTTTGTTGCAATTTCCCTATTTTGTTCACATATATTTTATTTGGATTTATTTGGTGAAGATTTGTGAGAAATAGGAGAAAATAATAAAGAAAGAAGCCATTGTTTACTGTAAGAGAGGGATGGAGAAAGTGACGGCTGATGGAACGAATTACATTACGTTCTCTCTTATATAGAAGCAGCCCACCAATCATCTAATTAATCCTCTACTTAATTGATCCTTCAATTAATTTTTATGTGCAGTAATATACTGCCTATATGTACACATTCAAATCTAGGTCAACTATTATTTCTTTTCCTTATTAATTGACATTTTCTACTTATTACGTTACAATCCTAATTAACAGTCCTATTAATATATTAACAGTCACCTCTATTAGTTAATTTTCTTAATTAATATTTTACACATGTTAACGTTTCATTAATTGGCATGTCCATTAATTCCACCATTCAATTAACATATATATTTAATATGCATATATTTTTTTATCCATATTTTAATTTGAACATTTATTTGTTACATTTATATGTAAATCTCTTTAAATTGAGGGATCTGATATATACACACACGTTATATATTAATCTCTGATATTAATTCACCTATTAAATTTTTGTACTTTTTAGCTGATTCTGTTTGCAATATTAATTATTCCCCTTATTTTTTCTCTTACATCTAATTCTCTTAATAATTACATTCATTACAAACATAATAAATTTTTTACTACAAATGGCTATAACTTCTCTGTTTGAAGTCCATTCAGAAAACATTATATATGGATGTTGATCAGAAAATTACCACGAACACAATGGTATAAGTTTCGTTGTTAAATTCCAACATTAGCAAAAATTCATTTTTCACTGTTTTCATAGTTCTCAATTAAATTTATTTTAATTTAACTTTCAATAAAATGTGGGGTGTTACATTCTTAGTCGTTATTAATAAAAGAACTTTTTTCTTCAGAAAGAAAATATGTATATATACATATCTATATACGTATATATAGAAACAATGTAAATAAGGAAATCTTATAAAGACACTTAACTAGCGATAAAATGTAGGTAAGACAGAAAGTTTATAAAATAAATTAGGAAATTAAGTTAGCAACTAGAAATTGAAAATGCTTATATCCTAAAATTCTGGATTTGGGGAAAATAAATTTTAGCGAGTGGAGGATAGGGAAAGGTTGTTGCGAAATCACGGGTCACTATCACTATGCGTTAAAACCTAAAATTTACAAATACGCTTGTAGATCTGTAATTTTAGAATAAAGATAAGGTTTTCCAAATCTAAGATTAATTGCACAATACTATGGTCAATCATATACATTAACTCATAGATGAATCCCTATTACGTTAAGATGTGGCCTGATTTGCTTTAAAGATAGAGCAGCAAATGTTTTGAAAAATTATGTTCGAATGCTTTTGAAATTTTTTATTTAAATGCTATTGGGAAGTTGGGTTCAAATGTTTTTGGAAAATTTAGTCAAATGCTTTCGAAAAAAATTGTGTCTTAATGTTTTTGGGAATTAGATATTTCAAAATATTTTGCAAGTTTGATTGGAAAAGGAAATGGATTTTTGACGAAAAATGAAAAAATTTCAATTTTCTACGGACACATGCTTAACCTAGAGCGGGTCGACGTGTTAGTGAATTTGAATTTTTAATGTCCGACAAGGGTGACATATACTAAACATAGATAATAACAAGGAAATGGTTGTTTTAGCTTTGAAGTTTTTATCCCAATACCTGTTGAATATGCAAGTATATGATTTTTGTTTGATGATAATAAACATATATATATATATATTCATTTAAATATATTTGTTAATTGTACTATTTTATTTTTCACATAATTAAATAAATATTTGTTGAATAAAATAAATAACACAGAATTTAAATTCAAAAAGATATTTATTTAAATAAATATTTTATTACAATTTTGAATAGTACAAAATTTGAGCTCTCATTATATATATATAAAAATTCAATTACAATACAATTTCAACTCACAACACAATTTTTTACATTTGCACCTCACTACATATCACCCGTTCACTCATATTTGTTCTTCAACTATATTCCAATTTGTATCCAGCATCTGAATTATCTGCAAAATAGACACTAACACGGTAAAATTGAAAAAGAAATATTTTTGTAGTGTAAAATAAAATTTGTGTTTGAAAAATGTTATATGCCTCAGTTATTTGGGTTTTTCGTCATCATTTTTGTTTTGAATTCATCAAACACGAACAACCTGTAACATGCAAAATGTTTCACTGTACATGCCACAAGGCCATGCACACTAATATACACTTGATAAAACTGCAGAGACAGGTGAGCACAAGGTCAAACCCGAGCCGAGGCTGAAACTCAAGTGCAATACAAATACATCACAAAATTGTCGAGTACAATAAGAAGCCAAAACTAGACCAAGTCTGAAAATAATGCACACTATGATCACACACACATCGAACCAGTTCAAAACATGCAATGGACACAACTGTTCTGGGGTGAACCAGATTACAAGACCACTAGTGAAACAAAAGCCCCAAACAAATGAACACAACATCAATGTAACTCAAGCACACAAAGGCATCATATATATGTACTCGAGGCAACCAGACTACTTGCATAAATGCAACTAAACTCAACCTGACCAGGCACAAGTTCAAACTCATTGAACAACAATAAATCAAGCAACACAAACAGACTCAACAAACTATCACACCAGCTACACTCATGTATACATATACATGCAGTGTCAACCAGAATTAATCACAGAGCTCAATATAACATAGACCAGAGGCACACAAGTCAAGACAGTGAACAATAAAATGCAAAGTGCAGACCTGGCAACACGAACAACATGATCTGGCTCGAAGCAACATGACAAACAACACACACACACACACACACACACACATATATATATATATATATAGTGACAATATGGGATGCAGTGAAGCAGTAAACTACATGTATACATATGCAGTGGCAATATGAGATACAATTGAAGCAGTTCAATAAACAAGCAAGACTACAACTTCAAGCAAACTACATGGTGCAATAAACATACACACACACACATATGCATACACACATGTATACATATATATGCTATGCACATGAATCAAATGACCAAGACCAGACACAAGAAAGAAGGCAGTAGATAAAGGTACACAAGTGAATGGAAACCACCAAAGAGCAACAAAACTTGAGTATCAAAACAGGTTAACTTCAAGTGAAAACAAAATGCAAAACCAAACTTCAATACAAGGAACTGTTAACATATGCATATGGTCAGACACAAGGCAGCACATGATGCAATGCATCAAGAAAACCATGCAAGAGTAAAAGCTGTAGTATAACCCAAAGAAACTCGAGCTAGCATATCAGATTGCAACAATGCTCAATGTAACATGGCAACATAAGGATGCAGAAATTATTTTTCTCACAAACATACATGTATACATCTATAATTATATATGTATACACATAACCAGTTGCAGTAACAAAGTCAAGATTCGAAAGAAAATGAAAGAACAGCAGTCAACAAAAATTTGAATCAAAACCATGGTGAACAAGGCAGAGTTCGAACAAGTCAGAGTAAAAGCCAAGTGATAACGCAAATTGAACAAGTCAAGATAATATTGCAAGTACAATAATCAAGTCAAGTCCTGAAATCAAAGATGTCAACAGAGAAAAGAACGGAACCAAATCCAAAGCAAATGCAAGCCGTGGTGACCAAGTAAGCTTAACAGGAAAATATACGAATTGAGAAAAGTCAGAAAACATCACCAACATTCGATTTCAAATCAACGGCTGAGCTAAATTATCAGACGATTTCAAGTGAATGATAATTTAGGGTTTTATTCCCTATAAATACCATCAACATCATCGGCAATCAAAAGCATCGAGTTCAAGAAAATTAACCAGTAAAGCAAAAAGCATAAATCACATACCAATTTAGTTCAAACTCGATAAAATTGGAGCGACCGAAATCATATCACAGCCAAAGGATCGATTGTCCAAGCCAAACAAAGCAAATAATCACTGCAATTTATCAAGTATAGGCGGCGTCTCTAATTCAAAGCAAAGCCCTAATTTATTTTGAAAAACGAACGAACGAGCAAAGAGGTAGACATTTTTTCACCAAGCAAAGAATATGGGCCGAAGACATAAATAAGAAAAAGCAGACTTCTCTTTATTTTATATTGGGCCGGTTTCTTTATAATTCATTTTGGTCTTAATTTACTAAATAGGGTTTTGAGTTGTTATTTATTTTTAATTTCTTTTTAAATTTTTGTAATTTTCTAGTCGTGTGACTAGGGGATGAACTACGGTGGTGTAGTTCGAGAATTCGCAACTCAGTGGCTGAGTTGTAGCAGGGTTTTGAGCGTAGAGTTAGGTTAGTCGATAGCGGGTGTCGCAAGTTTACATGTGTAAGCGTCTGACTACTTAATTTCTAGTAGAAACCTTGAGGGAAGCACGTAGGTAGGGTTTTCCCGAAGTTGGGTAAATCTACATTGTTCTATTTCTGCTTTTGTTATTCTGCTATTATCTGTGGTGCAATTATTTTATATATTTCCGCATTAAATTTTTATAATTATTAGTATCACCCTATTCACCCCCCCTTTAGGGTGAAATCGATCCTAAAAGTGGTATCAGAGCTAGGAAAAAAAGCCAATTTTTATTTTAAAATTTTGATTTTTCAGAAACTAATTTTTGTTTTAAAAAAATTGATTTTTTTTAAAAATGGCTTCTTTTAATAATGCTTTTGCTGAGAGTCAGTCCATAGTTAGACCACCTATGTTCAATGGTGAATATGCTTACTGGAAAAATAGAATGAAAATTTTTCTGAACACCATTGATGCTTGGAATATTATTGAGACGGGAGATAATCAGGAAATAGATAAACCGATGGATCAATAGACAGATCTTGAAAATAAACTACATAATGCTAATGCTAAAGCTATGAATTCTATTATCTATTCATTAGATCAAATTGAATTTAATCGTGTCTCGCATTGTCTAACTGCGCAGGAAATCTGGCACACACTTGAAGTGACTCACGAAGGAACGTCTCAAGTCAAAGAATCTCACCTTGCCATGCTTAGTAGCGAATACGAGAACTTCACAATGGCCAAGGATGAAAATGTCAAAGAGATATACGGACGACTTTCTAATCTCTTATACAAATCAAAAGCTCTTGGGAAACCATACGTTGAATTGGAAATAGTCCGAAAAATCCTCAAGTACTTCCACGAAATTTTGAAGTGAAAGTTACAGCTATTCAAGAATCAAAAGATCTGAAACATATCAAAGTCGAAGAACTCATCGGAAATCTCACCACTTACGAGCTAGAAATCAAATTCAAGGAAGAACACGAAGGAGGTGATACGCGAAAGAAATCAATAGCTCTCAAAGGAATAACGGAAAGTGATGATGCCGATGACGACGACGACGACGATGGAGCAGTTGAATTGGCACCGATAATAAAGAGATTCAAAAAATGGAACCGCAAATACGGAAATCCAGCTCTAAATCAACAATTGAAAAGCAGAATATTCAAAGTACTAGACAACGCAGAAGAGTAGGAGATCATTTGTCACACGTGCAATAAACTCGGCCACATCAAGCCCAATTGTACTCAGAATCGACTCAGCCAAGGGAAGAAATTGAAAAGGAGAAGTTTTGTAGCCACGTGGAATAAAAGTGACGACGATAATAAAAGCACCGCAGTGAGAGTGAAAAAGCATATTTGTGTCTTCGAGGTGATATTATTGATAGCGATGATGATGAGCCAAGCGAGGTATCAAAACTCACTCACTCAGAATTACTTATATATTTTCACGAAGTAAATGGCTGCTTTGAACGACTTAGGGAGAAGTACGCTAAAATTAAATCACAAAGAGATAGTTTGATAGAACTAAATAAACAACTTGATCAATTAGTTAAAAACTATCGAAACAAAAGCCCTAAGTGTGATAGGTGTCCATCATTTGAAGAGGTAATTAAAAAATCAGAAATTAAAATTAAATCACTTGAAAATGAAATTCTGATTTTGAAAGAAAGTGAAAATACTAGTAGAGAAAATTCTATTAAAATGTGCACTCAATTATTGAATGAAAATGAATCTCTCAAAACACAAGTCCAACAATTGTCTACAACTTTAGGAAAATTTTCCAAAGGAGAAAGTTTGCTAAATATGTTATTGGGGAAACAAACTGTTAATACTGTTAGACAAGGACTTGGATATAATCAATCTGAAATTGTTAGAAGCGAAATTAATCAAGTCAAATCTGAGTGCACAATTTGTAGAAAAATTGGACACAATCAAAACAATTTTTGGTATAGGCCTAAACACGTGAAAACCATACCAATTTGGGTTCCAGAAGGCACGAATATAAAATCCCTTAAAGTCAAACAAATCTGGGTGCCAAAAGGAACAAATATAAATAATCTTGGGTCTACACAAACATATTTTTCAAAATCTTTTACCAATAACAACCATGGACCTATAAAAACAAATAGGTCACAAAAATCTTTTCTCGTGTAGGTGTGGTGGCAAGCTAAGGAACAACAACAGTGTTACCTGGATTCTGGCTATTCCATGCACACGACGGGTGACAAGTCAAAGTTTCTTAGCCTAGTATAAAGGTGGCAGAATCATAATGGGTAACAATGAAAAATTATCGTAAAGGTAACGGTACATTTATCTTAAACGATATATTAAATGTGAAAATCTGCACTATAATATAATTTAAATCAGCCAGTTATGTGATAAGGAAATAAATGTTGATTTTTGATTCTGATTTGTGCAAAAATGTTGACCAATCATCTTTTCATCTTTGAACTAGTTTATATAAATTTGCTTGGACTAACTATATTGCAAGTCTAGGTGATAAGAGATGTTGTTTTTGTATTGGTTGATGATTACATGTGGATATATTTGTTCATCTTACTGCTTCTAGATCAGACAATATGTTCACTAGTTGTTTATGTACACGTTTTCAATCAAATCCTTAAGGAATCACATTTTAAAAGTTGTAAAAAGGATTTTAAGGTATTTTTTGCAACTTCACCGTCTGGTCTATGATATCCAACTGATGATAATCTTGAGTCAAAGAGAAATTTAGATGCAGATTGCATTGGTAACGTAGTTGATAGAAAAATTACTAGTAGAACGTGTTGTATGTAGAGACATCTCACTTTCACAAAGAAAATATCTGCATAATTTTCATTTTTAACTATTTTTCAATTAGCAGACATTTTTCTTTTAAAACCCTTTCCAGAAAATAGTTTTGACTTCGTTTTAGATTAGACATTTTAGAAATTTGATTTTATATTTATTTATGGATTTGATCTTAAATGACTACATTGACTAATCTGACTCCCTACTAATTATCGGAAAGATAAATAGTTATTGAAAAAAGTGATGAGTGTTGATATTAATCATATATTATGACTTGAGGCAGTATATTTAGTTTCTTTAAAAATTTAAACAAGATTTATAATAACTTTTGTTGGTAAAAATTCCATGACCATCTCTATTTCTATCATAATTCTAACGACCATCACTCATTAAAATCCAATATGGTATGTCAAAATGTGGTATTTTAAATAGGAAATTATTCGTTTTTGTTTTATTTATTTTTTTCAAAGTATTCACTCTCATTTAATAGTCCTTACGGTTATGCATGGGTGAATTACTTGGTATATTCGTATATGTGCTTTCATGCTCATTTAAAAGTCCTCACGGTTATGCATGTATGGAACACATATCAAAATTGTTTATTAAATAGACGAGTTGATTCTAATCCCATTTAAAAGTCCTCACGGTTATGCGTGGTCAAAAGATACTTGAATTTTTTTTTAAAAAATTTAGGAATACTACTAATCTCATTTAAAAGTCCTAACAGTTATGCATGGTTAGTAGATATTCAAATTCCTGATATTAATATACCACAAATAGACACAACTATATGGTTTTATATACCAACATCACCCTTATCATTCTAAAGTGGAATATGCGCCTAACAGAGTATTTATGATTTTTGTTTGATTTTTTTATTGAAATTTAATATTTATACTTTATTTGGTATTAATGTTGTATTAATGTCTATCATTTTTTCTCTATTTTTCTAACACTATTACTCTTTTACTGATAACAAAAGGGGGAGAGAGAAGTTAAGATTTTGGTTGGCAAATAATTCAAGTCATATTTTTTATTTGCATATTCTCATCTAAGTTTATTTGCATATTTTTATTTATTTTCATGCATATATGAAGGGGGAGCTTTGGTGTAGGGGGATCATTCAAATAGGGGGAGCAAATAGAATGATCAAATACATTTAATAAATTCAAAATCTTAAAAATATGTTTGTTATCATCAAAAGGGGGAGATTGTTGAATATGCAAGTATATGATTTTTATTTGATGATAATAAACATATATATATTTATTTAAATGTACTTGTTAACTGTACTATTTTATTTTTCACATAATTAAATAAATATTTGTTGAATAAAATAAATAGTATAGAATTTAAATTCAAACAGATATTTTATTCAAACAAATATTTTATTACAATTTTTGAAGTACAAAATTTGAGCTCTCACTGTATATATACAAAATTTCAATTACAATACAATTTCAAATCACAACACAATTCTTTACATTTGCACCTCACTACATATCACTCATTCACTCATATTTGTTCTTCAACTATATTCCAATTTGTATCCAGCATCTGAATTATCTGCAAAATAGACACTGACACGGTAAAATTGAAAAAGAAATATTTTTGCAGTGTAAAATAAAATGTGTGTTTGAAAAATGTTATATGCCTCAGTTATTTGGGTTGTTCGTCATTATTTTCATTTTGAATTCATCAAACACGAACAACCTGTGACATGCATAGTGTTTCACTGTACATGCCACAAGATCGTGCACACCAATATACACTTGATAAAACTGCAGAGATAGGTGAGCACAAGGTCAAACCCGAGCTGAGGCTGGTTTCAACACAGGTACAATACAAATACATCACAAAATTGTCGAGTACAATAAGAAGCCAAAACTAGACCAAGTTTAAAAACAATGCACACTATGATCACACACACATCGAACCAGTTCAAAACATGCAATGTACACAACTGTTCTTGGGTGAACTAAATTACAGTACCACCAGTGAAACAAAAGCCCCAAACAAATGAACACAACATCAATGTAACTCAAGCAGACAAAGGCATCATATATATATATGTACTCGAGGCAACCAGACTACTTGCATAAATGCAACTAAACTCCACCTCACCAGGCACAAGTCCAGACACATTGAACAACAATAAATCAAGCAACACAACCAGACTCAACAAACTACCACAGCAGCTACACTCATGTATACATATACATGAAGTGTCAACCAGAGTTCAACACAGAGCTCAATATAACACAGATCAGAGGCACATAAGTCAATACAGTGAACAATGAAATGCAAAGTGCAGACCTGGCAACATGGACAACATGATCTGGCTTGAAGCAACATGACAAACAACACACACATAAATAAATATATATATATATATATATGTGACATCCCGGAATTTCGAGCAATATCAATTTAATAATATGTGATGAATATTAAATTGAATTGATATATTATTGGATTATAAGATCTGAATTAATATTTTTCTTCTGATAAATATTTAATTGATTTGAAATATCTTTGGATTATAACATTTGAATTGGTACTTTTCACTTAATTAATATTGTATTGTGAATTATTTTCTATCTATTTTATATATATTGGTATATATCATAGATAGAGAAGTTCTGTTTTAAATTTAATCGATAAATTTGTTTTCAAATTTCTAATAATATATATATATATATATATTCTAGTGATTTGGAAATTATTGTTTATTTCAAAAATAAGTTTTTCAAAGCTATTAAATTCACAAATATATTGTTTTAAATATTGTAGATAAATGTTTGAATTGTTTTGAACTTATTTCTAACTTTGGTTTAGATTTATAATTATTAACAAAAGAATTTTATTTTATTTTCTTTTTAAAGTATTGCTTGTTAAAAATTTATAGTTTAAATATATATATGTTATAAATTCAATTTTTGGTCAAATAATATTTTAGCATATATTATGAAATAAGTAATGTAAATAAAAGAATAATTTCTTGGTTTAAATTATTTATTTTTATTTTTATTTGATAAGTGAATTTTTATAATATAAATAAATAAAATGTTCAAATAGAAATACAATATGATAATACGCATAACAAATACGCAGATTGAAATAACTAGTGAAACAAATATACGTGAGTGAAATTTTATCGTTTGTAAGTAATAAAACAAATACATTTTATAATCGACAACACATTAAAAACGATAACACAAATAAAATAAATACGTGAGATAAACTTTATCGTTTTGTAAATAATAAAAACAAACACTACTCAATCTAACAACTTAATCAAACAACATCCCTCACTTTTTAAATTAAAAAAAAACATTACAATAATATTTCTATCACATTGCAAATTTGAAAATAAGAAGATGTAAATCATGGGAAGTGATGTGCCAGCCTTAACCAAAATCTGCCTAGTCAATTAGCTGGTATAGGCAAGTGTAAAGGATTACATAAAAACAAGGTTCGAATATGATTATGCAGGCTTTAAGAACAACAAGTATTCAAAGGCAAAATACAAGGTAAAAATGAAACACACTAGTAGCTTGCAAATGAAGTCACAGGCAAATATATAAAATAGAGGTAAGTATAAAATATGAAACTCAAGTACAATGCCAAGTAATCAAACAACATCCATTACACTTCATAAATATACTAGAGTAACATCTTAATTGTTAAAATGTAAAACAGACCTGCATAGTCAATTGAACCAAGAAAAATATAACTAAAGTTGTACAGGATAACATCAAAACAAATGGATGGTTCGAATATAAACATGCCTGCAATACTTAAGGAAACAAAAGCAAAGTAAAACATGAATATATTTGCATCTTGTATTGGCTGATGGCTTGTAGTCTAAGACTCGGGCAAATAAAAATATAAGGTATAGTTGTAAAATATGACACAAGGTACAAAGATCATTTAATGTCTTCATTTATGAGCAGCCAACAAAATCTGTTCGAGTGTATAAGAATTCCTTTCAGCCTACATTTCTATAAAATATCTCTGACGAGAAAAAAAAAATGTGAAACCCTGTAAATTGTTTTAAACTTCAACTTGCAAGCTATTTCTCCTATCATTTTTCCATTCCAGTTCGAGTTAAGCAAGGATAAAATGAAACTCCACTTAAAGCTTAAAACAAGATTCATTTAAACATCAAAAACTAGCAATCAAATGCAACTAAACTCCAACAACTACAACATAGTGGAGAAGCAAAATGGCAAGAAGATCAGAGTGGAAAACATTTCCAGTTTTCAGGGAATTCAAAACTGATGCTCTGTCTTTTACAAAATGGTGAGTAACAAATGTTTTTAAAAATATAAGTATATAGTTAAATTGCATGATCATCTCTGAATATAATATGCCTGTGAACATGTTTTTATCTCTGTGAATATATGTATGTACATGCTTTGTGTATGGTCTAGATGTTCACTGTTTTCAAATTCCAGGTTCTAAACTAATTTATAATCAAATACCCTGATTCAAACTTCACTTCTACCTTAGTTTAGAACATTATAAATTGTTATACCATGGACTTTAGATTACAAACTGTTTTAAACCAAAACATCCTTGAGTTGTCTCTGAAAACAAAGTAAAATACAGAGCACATTTAAATAAGTCAAAATCCAAGTATTAAAATTCTTATATTCAGTTATATAAATCGATTTCTTATACAAAAATAGGATTTTTAACATTAAAATCTAAATTTTTAGTGATTGAATTCGAGAGCAGTTTGGATTTGATCAGAAAAGCATTTCGAGAGATTTTCTGATGATCTATGAGGAGATGATGGTCGGGGTTCGGCCTATCGATGGAGGAGTGAACGTAGCTCATAAGAAAAATACTGAATGGCGATGTAATCCATCATGGAAGATGCGGTAATCAACTTCTTTTTGGAAACCTAGTTTTTCTGGGTTGAGGTAATTCGATCGCCACGACCGGCGTGGTTGATCGAGTGCAACGCAACATTGAGGAAAGGTGGAGGAGGAGTTCGCCGAGGTGTGGACAAATTCTCTTGACGTCTGATGGCCGGAATCGTTTGGACGAGGAGGTTTTTGGCCGGAGTTGTTTACCAGTGGAGCTCGAGAGTGCTCGAATTAGTCTGGGGCTTCGTGGCGCAGTTTCGTGGGGCGGAGTCGTCCTGGTGGTGGTTCGCCGAGGTGTCTGAAGGATCGTCAGGGGAAGCGGCGGCGAGAACGTCATGTGCACGTGCACAATGATTGAACTGGTATCAGTTCATGTAGTTGGTGAAGAAAGAGTCGTCTCGAAGCGATCTCGTGGAAACTGGGTAATGGACTCGAGTGATTACTGGGTCGTACACGAGTGATATATGCTTCCAGTAGTTAAACAAAGCAAGATTTTAAAAGAAAAGAAGGAAGAGGAAAAGCAGGGTGGTGTCTCGGGTTTTTTCCAGAGCATTTTCGTGATTTACTCGAGTTAAGCCAAGTCTGGACTCGAAGCAAAACAATGGGTTGCTCGAGAAATGTTGATTTACAGGGTTTGATAAAACCTGTCTTTGTTTTGTGTTCTTTTAACAAGCTTTGAATTTTAAAGTAAGTCTGATTTCAAAACAAATAAATAAACTTGATTTTGATAAATTCTTTATAAAGGAGTTGAAGCGAAAGTTAAATGATTTCATAACTAAATTTGCAAGTTGATTAGCGATGTATTTTTAAAGGCTAAAATTTTGAATAAATTAATTAAGTTTGTTAAAGTTTTCCTTATATATGTTCTCTATGTAAATATTCTTTACACTCATAATAAAAATATTTAAATTAGTTAATGTTTTAAAGGTGATTAAAGAATGTTATTGGAATAATTAATTAATTAAAGATTATTAAGTATTAGTTAAGAGATGATTAATAATGTAATTACCAAAGAGCTAATATCTAAATGAATCTGATTAAGTATAAGCTATTAAGGTCAATTACTTAATGAAAGAAGTATGATTGATAAGTATAATTAATTTAAAATGGGATTTATAAAAGGGTAGTGAATGGGTTAACCAATGATGGGTTAAAAGTTAATTAATGAATATGATTAGATTTAATTAGATTAATTAATTAAAAATCAACATTGTATTTGTTTAAGTGAAATTGATTAGTGGGAATTAATTCAGGAATAAATTACTCATTTTGATTTTTGAGTAATTTGATTTATTCAGGTTAATTAACTTATTTTAATAAATCTGAGTAATTAATTGGTAATGTGAGAAGTATAATTACTCAGAGAAGTAATTGGTAAGTAATTACAAGACGTAGTTAATGGGATGAAGTTTGTTAATAAAGTAATTAGAGTATAATTACTTTTTATAATTAATCAAGGGATTAATTGGAGATAATTATTTATAGAGTAATTAAAGGAGTTAATTACTGATTTGATTAATCAAGGGTGATTTATATTGTGGGTTAAATTTAGGATTAATTACTTTGATTTAATCAAATTGTAAATTTAATTCGACATCATTAATTATTATAATTAATGTTGGAATTTGGAATAAATGTATTTGGATAAATTAATAAATAAAGAAATTTATTAATATAATTAATTATGTAATGTAATTAACTTTAGTTAATTAATAAATGAAGTTATGTAAAGGTTAATTTCTATAATTGGTTAAGTAATTAATCTGAGAAGTAACTCAAAGAATTTACTTAAATGTAATTAAAGAAATTTATCAGGGATGATTAATAAAAAGGAATAATGGGACGATGATTAATTAATTAATAATTAATTAGTATAGGCGAGTTAATAATGATGGAGTAATTAATTTAATTAACTTTAAATTAATTAAAGGTAAGGTAATTGATTTAATTCATTTTAAATTAATTATCAACGATGTAATTATTATCTTTGCTTATGAATGGATGATATGAATTCCCATTGATTGATTGAAAACTCAGTTTGTGATGAGTAATCTCTGTTTTGTTTTGGATGCTCTGATTTAAGTGTGATATTATAGATTATCCATTTATGCTGATATGTGATTATTTATCTGTGATATTGTGATTTTCTATCTGTATTGATATGGATAATTGAAAATTGAATTGTTTTAAACCTTTAAAACAACTTGGCCTTAAAAGACACGGTTTGGATTTTGATGAGACCGGGATCGGGTTTCCGTATACCGGGATTCCAGGTCTGGAGACCCGAATACCACATCGATCCAAAATAACGATAGGTCGTGAAATCCAAATGGAGCAAGTGAAGACTCGAGGTATAAGAACTATTCGTCAGTATAACTCTGTGGGTGATTCCGTAATGAGTTTGACGGAAATAGTACTTATAGATTCGAGATGAAGATTCAGAGTGCAAGGGTTATCGTCGTTAACTCTGAGGGTGATTCCAATACGAGTGTAACGAGATAATGCCTTCGGTTTCGTTCGAACCCGGAACGAACTTGTATGGATTGAATGCTTTCAGCACATCGTCAGGTGGACGATGAGCATTCTAAGTGATGAGTTCTGATAATGGTAATCGTGACCTCAAGCCTCATCAACCGGGAATGGCTAAAACAGGGGAGGTGCAGCAAAGCTTCGTGGGTAGCACCCACTTGAGAGCGAGATTTTCTCCTGTCTAGATGTCCCTTTTTATTTCGATTGTGTGGGCAGTGGAGACGTCCGACTGCCGGGGTTGTCTCGTTTGGAACTGTTCAGTAAGGAACGGGTCCGGCTTTGTGTTGCAGGGGACTTAGGGTGGGTCCTCGGTACGGTGATCTAGGCCACGTACTGTGACGGGCGGTACCCCAGTAGCCCAGCCATTGTATGGAATCCAAAATCCAATAAGCGCCCTCGGTTTTGATTGTATACCTAGTATGCTGGAATTTAATGAATGTAACAATTTCGGCTATTTCATATTTACTTGAAAACCCTAGACACTATTATAATATCACTGGATTTTCTATCAAATGTTTTGGTTAGCGTAAGGTAAAAACTTACCCATGTTTATTTGTGGGGAGTCTTACGTGATACTTTTGTTTTCAAATGATTTTTAAAAGTTAAACAACTTTAACCTGTTACTCATACCAGACCCATGTCTGACCCGAAGTTTATTTCTGTTTTTCATAAACTCTCGGGTACCCAAATTTTTACGGGTAGTCAAGGGATTCAGGTTTAGCTTTGACGAATTCTGGAGGAGCATTGGAGCAGGAGGCTTCAGCGTGTAGATATATATATTGGTTCCGCTGTGTCAGTGTTATTCTGTATATTCCGCTGTGTTGTATCTCTGTGATGTTGAGTTGTATTAACTAGACAGGTGTTTATAACTGTCTAGTATGTGTTGTATTATCTGTGTACTCTGATGTATATGATATTTATGTGATATATTATATTTTATTCGTTCCGCTGTTGAGATTCTATGTTTGTTTCTTCTTCTTTTCTATCTTTTCTACTTTCTCACCTCTTTCTTTTCTTCAAAACGATGCGATTTCCTGGGCATAGGAAGTCGGGTCGTGACAGTTGGTATCAGAGCACTAGGTTGAGTGAATACCTAGGCTCTTAAGTGATTTCTTCCTTGAGAGGGCGTATTTGTATTTTTGATATATATATATATTTATTTAATTCTACCTATCGGTGGGGTTACCTGTTCGGGTATCCCAATATAAGTATAAAGGTAAATAGGGTGGTAGTGGTATGTAACACGACTACCAATGGTTGAATTTATTGAGGTTTGAAGTGTATCGACCGAGACGATTTTGGGTCTACAGTTCGTCTCGAATGAAATTGTGGTGTAAGAATTTCTTTGAGTTTCTAAAGGAAATCTGTTAAGGATTCGAAGTCCAGCCTTTAAGTGTAAGATGATCGCGCTCGTGTGAGCGGATTTTCGAGAGTTTGGATGAGTATAGTTTGATCTGTCGGTTGGGCAGAAGAGAGATGATATTTTGATTCTCTCGAGATGTAGTAGCTGTGTGATGAGACGCAGTGACTGTGGATGTCTCCGAAGATATTTATTTGGAACGAGTTAGGGAAGTAAGTCTGCTTCGGTGTTGTGGCGGTGTTCAGCAGAATGTATCTGTTTGATTCGGGGTCCGAATTTCTCGAAGTACTTTAGATTAGAAATTCCTTGGCATTAGTGTCAGCAGTGTAGCTCGGAGTTTTCTGTGTTGGTAAAGAAGCTTTCTGGCTTAGCAGTGAGTTCAGAAGCAGCAGTGTGAATCCATTTCTTCGATGGATTGATTAGTGAGCGTAGGCTGTTCTGTTGGGTAAAGGGGAACAGTTTTCTTTGAATTAGTCTGGGATGGTCGCAAAAGTTACTTGAGATCATTTGAGCGTTCTCTTGTGTTTAGAGATTCTTTTCCCGGATGTCTTCAGGGAGTCAGAATTTTGTCAGTATCTGGAGATTGAGTTTGGTATCGACCATATTCCAAGAGTGATACCGACGGTTCAGCTTAGTAGTAGGATGGTTTTTGGAGGAAGATTTTTAGTGAAGCGGCTCAGGTTTTGGAGGAACTTCTGGGTTTTCTCTTTGTGGATCTGTAGAACCATATTTTCGGATTAGTTGAGAGGCTTACCGGTTGTGATTTGCTGACTGATGGTTGCAAAGCCTAGGTCCGTCACAATTGGGTATCAGTGGAAGTTGTGTTTGGGTGCATCATCTACATTTTTATCTACCCATATCAGAGTGGCGCAGCGGAAGTAGTTGGGAGTGCATCGGTTTTTCTTTCTGGAGAAGAGAAGTTGTTTTCTACGGATGATGGTAAGGATTGTGTTCTTGATTTTGAGTTGATCGCGAGAAGATCAATTTTACTGGATTGTTTTGAATTCAGACTGTTCTGGAAGGCATCAGCGGAGATTTAGCTGATTGGTAGTGATGAGAGCAGCCTTGGATCGTCTGAAGAATTTGGTGGATAAGAGACGGAGGAATTTGGAATTCGAAGTTAGAGACTTCGTTGTTGTTGAAGTTTTCTCGGATCGAAGGAGCTGTATAGTTTGGTGAGATCGGGAATTTAGTTCCGAGATGTTCTGGATTTTCTCTGTGTTCTGGAGAAGTTAGTGTTTGATCTTCTGGAGTGTGAATTGCCAGTTTGGATAGCTGTGATTCGTTGTGTTTCACGTGTCTCTGAGGGAGTACGTGTAAGATTCTGTTTCGGATTTTGGAACCAGCAGTTCAGGGAGTTTTGGTTGTTGAGTCAGACTTGTCTACAGTCTGGTATCCTGTCTAGTTGGGTGGATCTAGATGAGTAGGAGCTCTGTAGTTTAATAGTATTGATGGTTTGGATTCTATAGAGCGAGTAACCCGGTACTTGTTCTCGGGGAAACTCGAGAGAATTCTATTCGGAATTTTTGTCTGGATAGTTAGTTTTGTTTGGTTGGATGAATTGGATGCTATGATTGTTTAATGATATATGCTTGTGTTTATAATTAAATCTCTAATAGATTATTAAATTACCTTTGTTTTTAATTTCGGGGACGAAATTCTTTTAAGGGGGGAGGAATGTGACATCCCGGAATTTCGAGCAATATCAATTTAATAATATGTGATGAATATTAAATTGAATTGATATATTATTGGATTATAAGATCTGAATTAATATTTTTCTTCTGATAAATATTTAATTGATTTGAAATATCTTTGGATTATAACATTTGAATTGGTACTTTTCACTTAATTAATATTGTATTGTGAATTATTTTCTATCTATTTTATATATATTGGTATATATCATAGATAGGGAAGTTCTGTTTTAAATTTAATCGATAAATTTGTTTTCAAATTTCTAATAATATATATATATATATATATATATATATTCTAGTGATTTGGAAATTATTGTTTATTTCAAAAATAAGTTTTTCAAAGCTATTAAATTCACAAATATATTGTTTTAAATATTGTAGATAAATGTTTGAATTGTTTTGAACTTATTTCTAACTTTGGTTTAGATTTATAATTATTAACAAAAGAATTTTATTTTATTTTCTTTTTAAAGTATTGCTTGTTAAAAATTTATAGTTTAAATATATATATGTTATAAATTCAATTTTTGGTCAAATAATATTTTAGCATATATTATGAAATAAGTAATGTAAATAAAAGAATAATTTCTTGGTTTAAATTATTTATTTTTATTTTTATTTGATAAGTGAATTTTTATAATATAAATAAATAAAATGTTCAAATAGAAATACAATATGATAATACGCATAACAAATACGCAGATTGAAATAACTAGTGAAACAAATATACGTGAGTGAAATTTTATCGTTTGTAAGTAATAAAACAAATACATTTTATAATCGACAACACATTAAAAACGATAACACAAATAAAATAAATACGTGAGATAAACTTTATCGTTTTGTAAATAATAAAAACAAACACTACTCAATCTAACAACTTAATCAAACAACATCCCTCACTTTTTAAATTAAAAAAAAACATTACAATAATATTTCTATCACATTGCAAATTTGAAAATAAGAAGATGTAAATCATGGGAAGTGATGTGCCAGCCTTAACCAAAATCTGCCTAGTCAATTAGCTGGTATAGGCAAGTGTAAAGGATTACATAAAAACAAGGTTCGAATATGATTATGCAGGCTTTAAGAACAACAAGTATTCAAAGGCAAAATACAAGGTAAAAATGAAACACACTAGTAGCTTGCAAATGAAGTCACAGGCAAATATATAAAATAGAGGTAAGTATAAAATATGAAACTCAAGTACAATGCCAAGTAATCAAACAACATCCATTACACTTCATAAATATACTAGAGTAACATCTTAATTGTTAAAATGTAAAACAGACCTGCATAGTCAATTGAACCAAGAAAAATATAACTAAAGTTGTACAGGATAACATCAAAACAAATGGATGGTTCGAATATAAACATGCCTGCAATACTTAAGGAAACAAAAGCAAAGTAAAACATGAATATATTTGCATCTTGTATTGGCTGATGGCTTGTAGTCTAAGACTCGGGCAAATAAAAATATAAGGTATAGTTGTAAAATATGACACAAGGTACAAAGATCATTTAATGTCTTCATTTATGAGCAGCCAACAAAATCTGTTCGAGTGTATAAGAATTCCTTTCAGCCTACATTTCTATAAAATATCTCTGACGAGAAAAAAAAAATGTGAAACCCTGTAAATTGTTTTAAACTTCAACTTGCAAGCTATTTCTCCTATCATTTTTCCATTCCAGTTCGAGTTAAGCAAGGATAAAATGAAACTCCACTTAAAGCTTAAAACAAGATTCATTTAAACATCAAAAACTAGCAATCAAATGCAACTAAACTCCAACAACTACAACATAGTGGAGAAGCAAAATGGCAAGAAGATCAGAGTGGAAAACATTTCCAGTTTTCAGGGAATTCAAAACTGATGCTCTGTCTTTTACAAAATGGTGAGTAACAAATGTTTTTAAAAATATAAGTATATAGTTAAATTGCATGATCATCTCTGAATATAATATGCCTGTGAACATGTTTTTATCTCTGTGAATATATGTATGTACATGCTTTGTGTATGGTCTAGATGTTCACTGTTTTCAAATTCCAGGTTCTAAACTAATTTATAATCAAATACCCTGATTCAAACTTCACTTCTACCTTAGTTTAGAACATTATAAATTGTTATACCATGGACTTTAGATTACAAACTGTTTTAAACCAAAACATCCTTGAGTTGTCTCTGAAAACAAAGTAAAATACAGAGCACATTTAAATAAGTCAAAATCCAAGTATTAAAATTCTTATATTCAGTTATATAAATCGATTTCTTATACAAAAATAGGATTTTTAACATTAAAATCTAAATTTTTAGTGATTGAATTCGAGAGCAGTTTGGATTTGATCAGAAAAGCATTTCGAGAGATTTTCTGATGATCTATGAGGAGATGATGGTCGGGGTTCGGCCTATCGATGGAGGAGTGAACGTAGCTCATAAGAAAAATACTGAATGGCGATGTAATCCATCATGGAAGATGCGGTAATCAACTTCTTTTTGGAAACCTAGTTTTTCTGGGTTGAGGTAATTCGATCGCCACGACCGGCGTGGTTGATCGAGTGCAACGCAACATTGAGGAAAGGTGGAGGAGGAGTTCGCCGAGGTGTGGACAAATTCTCTTGACGTCTGATGGCCGGAATCGTTTGGACGAGGAGGTTTTTGGCCGGAGTTGTTTACCAGTGGAGCTCGAGAGTGCTCGAATTAGTCTGGGGCTTCGTGGCGCAGTTTCGTGGGGCGGAGTCGTCCTGGTGGTGTTTCGCTGAGGTGTCTGAAGGATCGTCAGGGGAAGCGGCGGCGAGAACGTCATGTGCACGTGCACAATGATTGAACTGGTATCAGTTCATGTAGTTGGGGAAGAAAGAGTCGTCTCGAAGCGATCTCGTGGAAACTGGGTAATGGACTCGAGTGATTACTGGGTCGTACACGAGTGATATATGCTTCCAGTAGTTAAACAAAGCAAGATTTTAAAAGAAAAGAAGGAAGAGGAAAAGCAGGGTGGTGTCTCGGGTTTTTCCAGAGCATTTTCGTGATTTACTCGAGTTAAGCCAAGTCTGGACTCGAAGCAAAACAATGGGTTGCTCGAGAAATGTTGATTTACAGGGTTTGATAAAACCTGTCTTTGTTTTGTGTTCTTTTAACAAGCTTTGAATTTTAAAGTAAGTCTGATTTCAAAACAAATAAATAAACTTGATTTTGATAAATTCTTTATAAAGGAGTTGAAGCGAAAGTTAAATGATTTCATAACTAAATTTGCAAGTTGATTAGCGATGTATTTTTAAAGGCTAAAATTTTGAATAAATTAATTAAGTTTGTTAAAGTTTTCCTTATATATGTTCTCTATGTAAATATTCTTTACACTCATAATAAAAATATTTAAATTAGTTAATGTTTTAAAGGTGATTAAAGAATGTTATTGGAATAATTAATTAATTAAAGATTATTAAGTATTAGTTAAGAGATGATTAATAATGTAATTACCAAAGAGCTAATATCTAAATGAATCTGATTAAGTATAAGCTTTTAAGGTCAATTACTTAATGAAAGAAGTATGATTGATAAGTATAATTAATTTAAAATGGGATTTATAAAAGGGTAGTGAATGGGTTAACCAA
The DNA here is from genome assembly GCA_030737815.1 of Allium fistulosum. Classification (NCBI taxonomy): domain Eukaryota; kingdom Viridiplantae; phylum Streptophyta; class Magnoliopsida; order Asparagales; family Amaryllidaceae; genus Allium; species Allium fistulosum. Next base: position 279,385,071 of record CM060904.1, on the reverse strand, counting down.
TGATGGGTTAAAAGTTAATTAATGAATATGATTAGATTTAATTAGATTAATTAATTAAATAATCAACATTGTATTTGTTTAAGTGAAATTGATTAGTGGGAATTAATTCAGGAATAAATTACTCATTTTGATTTTTGAGTAATTTGATTTATTCAGGTTAATTAACTTATTTTAATAAATCTGAGTAATTAATTGGTAATGTGAGAAGTATAATTACTCAGAGAAGTAATTGGTAAGTAATTACAAGACGTAGTTAATGGGATGAAGTTTGTTAATAAAGTAATTAGAGTATAATTACTTTTTATAATTAATCAAGGGATTAATTGGAGATAATTATTTATAGAGTAATTAAAGGAGTTAATTACTGATTTGATTAATCAAGGGTGATTTATATTGTGGGTTAAATTTAGGATTAATTACTTTGATTTAATCAAATTGTAAATTTAATTCGACATCATTAATTATTATAATTAATGTTGGAATTTGGAATAAATGTATTTGGATAAATTAATAAATAAAGAAATTTATTAATATAATTAATTATGTAATGTAATTAACTTTAGTTAATTAATAAATGAAGTTATGTAAAGGTTAATTTCTATAATTGGTTAAGTAATTAATCTGAGAAGTAACTCAAAGAATTTACTTAAATGTAATTAAAGAAATTTACCAGGGATGATTAATAAAAAGGAATAATGGGACGATGATTAATTAATTAATAATTAATTAGTATAGGCGAGTTAATAATGATGGAGTAATTAATTTAATTAACTTTAAATTAATTAAAGGTAAGGTAATTGATTTAATTCATTTTAAATTAATTATCAACGATGTAATTATTATCTTTGCTTATGAATGGATGATATGAATTCCCATTGATTGATTGAAAACTCAGTTTGTGATGAGTAATCTCTGTTTTGTTTTGGATGCTCTGATTTAAGTGTGATATTATAGATTATCCATTTATGCTGATATGTGATTATTTATCTGTGATATTGTGATTTTCTATCTGTATTGATATGGATAATTGAAAATTGAATTGTTTTAAACCTTTAAAACAACTTGGCCTTAAAAGACACGGTTTGGATTTTGATGAGACCGGGATCGGGTTTCCGTATACCGGGATTCCAGGTCTGGAGACCCGAATACCACATCGATCCAAAATAACGATAGGTCGTGAAATCCAAATGGAGCAAGTGAAGACTCGAGGTATAAGAACTATTCGTCAGTATAACTCTGTGGGTGATTCCGTAATGAGTTTGACAGAAATAGTACTTATAGATTCGAGATGAAGATTCAGAGTGCAAGGGTTATCGTCGTTAACTCTGAGGGTGATTCCAATACGAGTGTAACGAGATAATGCCTTCGGTTTCGTTCGAACCCGGAACGAACTTGTATGGATTGAATGCTTTCAGCACATCGTCAGGTGGACGATGAGCATTCTAAGTGATGAGTTCTGATAAAGGTAATCGTGACCTCAAGCCTCATCAACCGGGAATGGCTAAAACAGGGGAGGTGCAGCAAAGCTTCGTGGGTAGCACCCACTTGAGAGCGAGATTTTCTCCTGTCTAGATGTCCCTTTTTATTTCGATTGTGTGGGCAGTGGAGACGTCCGACTGCCGGGGTTGTCTCGTTTGGAACTGTTCAGTAAGGAACGGGTCCGGCTTTGTGTTGCAGGGGACTTAGGGTGGGTCCTCGGTACGGTGATCTAGGCCACGTACTGTGACGGGCGGTACCCCAGTAGCCCAGCCATTGTATGGAATCCAAAATCCAATAAGCGCCCTCGGTTTTGATTGTATACCTAGTATGCTGGAATTTAATGAATGTAACAATTTCGGCTATTTCATATTTACTTGAAAACCCTAGACACTATTATAATATCACTGGATTTTCTATCAAATGTTTTGGTTAGCGTAAGGTAAAAACTTACCCATGTTTATTTGTGGGGAGTCTTACGTGATACTTTTGTTTTCAAATGATTTTTAAAAGTTAAACAACTTTAACCTGTTACTCATACCAGACCCATGTATGACCCGAAGTTTATTTCTGTTTTTCATAAACTCTCGGGTACCCAAATTTTTACGGGTAGTCAAGGGATTCAGGTTTAGCTTTGACGAATTCTGGAGGAGCATTGGAGCAGGAGGCTTCAGCGTGTAGATATATATATTGGTTCCGCTGTGTCAGTGTTATTCTGTATATTCCGCTGTGTTGTATCTCTATGATGTTGAGTTGTATTAACTAGACAGGTGTTTATAACTGTCTAGTATGTGTTGTATTATCTGTGTACTCTGATGTATATGATATTTATGTGATATATTATATTTTATTCGTTCCGCTGTTGAGATTCTATGTTTGTTTCTTCTTCTTTTCTATCTTTTCTACTTTCTCACCTCTTTCTTTTCTTCAAAACGATGCGATTTCCTGGGCATAGGAAGTCGGGTCGTGACAATATATATGCAGTGACAATATGAGATGCAGTGAAGCAGTAAACAACATGTATACATATGCAGTGGCAATATGAGATACAATGGAAGCAGTTCAATATACAAGCAAGACTATAACTTTAAGAAAACTACATGGTGCAACAAACATACATACATACATATATATACATATCCATACACACATGTATACATATATATGCTATGCACATGAATCAAATGGCCAAGACCAGACACAAGAAAGAAGGCAGCAGAGAAAGGTACACAAGTGAATGGAAACCACCAAAGAGAAACAAAACTTCAGTATTAAAACAGGTTAACTTCAAGTGAAAACAAAATGCAAAACCAAACTTCAATACAAGAACTGTTAACATATGCATATGGTCAGACACAAGGCAGCACATGATGCAATGCATCAAGATAACCATGCAAGAGTAAAAGCTGTAGTGTAACCCGAAGTAACACGAGCTAGCATATCAGACTGCAACAATGCTCAATGTAACATGGCAACATAAGGATGCAGCAGTTATTTTTCTCACAAACATACATGTACACATATATACTTATATATGTATACACATAACCAGTTGCAGTAACAAAGTCAAGACTTGAAAGAAAATGAAAGAACAGCAGTCAACAAAAATTTGAATCAAAACCATGGTGAACAAGGTAGAGTTCGAACAAGTCAGAGTAAAAGCCAGGTGATAATGCAAATTGAACAAGTCTAGATAATATTGCAAGTACAATAATCAAGCCAAGTGCCGAAATTAGAGATGTCAACAGAGAAAAGAACGGAACCAAATCCAAAGCAAATGCAAGCCGTGGTGACCAAGCAAGCTTAACAGGAAAATATACGAATTGAAAAAGTCAGAAAACATCGCAAACATTCGATTACAAATCAACGGCCGAGCTAAATTATCATACGATTTAAAGTGAACGATAATTTAGGGTTTTATTCCCTATAAAAACCATCAATGTCATCGGCAATCAAAAGCATCAAGTTCAAGCAAATTAACCGGTAAAGCAAAAAACATAAATCACATACCAATTTAGTTCGAACTCGATAAAATTAGAGCGACCGAAATCATATCACAGCCAAAGGATCGATTATCCAAGACAAACAAAGCAAATAATCACTGTAATTGATCAAGTACAGGCGGCGTCTCCAATTCAAAGAAAAGCGCTAATTTATTTTGAAAAACGAACGAACGAGCAAAGAAGCAGACATTTTTTCACCAAGCAAAGAATACGGGCCGAAGACATAAACAAGAATAAGGGGACTTCCCATTATTTTATATTGGGCTGGTTTCTTTATAATTCATTTTGGGCTTAATTTACTAAATCGGGTTTTGAGTTGTTATTTATTTGTGATTTCTTTTTAAAATTTTGTAATTTTTTAGTCGTGTGACTAGGGAACGAACTACGGTAGTGTAGTTCTAGAATTCGCAACTTAGTGGCTGAGTTGTGGCAGGGTTTTGAGCGTAGAGTTAGGTTAGTCGATAGCGGATGTCGCAAGTTTACGTGTGTAAGCGTCTGACAACTTAATTTCTAGTAGAAACCTTGGGGGCAACACGTAGGCAGGGCTTTGCCGAAGCTGGGTAAATCTGGGTTGTTTTATTTCTGCTTTTATTATTCTGCTATTATCTATGCTACAATTATTTTATATATTTCCACATTAAATTTTTATAATTATTAGTATCACCCTATTCACACCCCCCCCCCTCTAGGGTAAAATCGATCCTATAATACCATGTTGATAGTGAAATGGAACTTGTGCTTAGGGTAATTACATTTTAACATCCAAAAATAAATCTCCTTATGCAAATTATACTTGTAAAAGTTGGAAAAGTTTTGGGTGTAGAAGAATAGGTTCCAAGGTACAACGGAATAGGTATCCAAAAGAAGGGTGGAATTGTAAGATTTTCTAACTAAATCCCTTTTTTGGCATTAGTGTCTGAATATAGAATAATTGGATTTTCAAAAAATTTGTATGCTAGAAATTATGTGCTCAGTTTTGGATGGTAGGGATTGGATGCAAAATTGGTTGAACCACACTTTTACTTGTGGGAGTGTGGAAATTTTTGTGTGAAAACTGATTTTTGATTTTTGAAAACTTGCATACATATAGAATTACCAGTATATATAGGTTGTTTACATCATATTTTCAAATTGTTTTAAAAAGAATACATTCATATAGGAGGCTACGATTTAGAGTTATTCCATATACATGTCTTATATTTTGTGATACAGCATGCACTTGTATATGTTTGGCCACAAAATTGATTGTACACTAATTGGTTGGATAGCTTAGATTGGCTATGCGCTATGTTACATGATTCAACCCTTGGGGAATTTCAAGGATGAAATTCTTTTAAGGGAGAGAATGAAACACCCCGTAAAGATTAATGATAATTAATAAGGACACAAAAAATGGAATTTGAGCAAATGATGGAATTTGACCATGAAACTTGGACCATTGTGTTCGTGTCGATTTTCTGAGCAACTTTCATATTTGGAGTTTTGTGATCGGAGCTCAAACGAAAACGTTATTAGCATTTGAAATTTTCGAAGCAAAAATAATTGAAAACGCAAATAAGGAAATAAATTGTAATAAATGTGGAACCCCACAGTCGATCCCTTTACTTGGGCCAGTCGATGGCTTATAGGGGTTCGGTCGACCGGTTAGGGGTAGCGGATGAACCTTGGCCAAGCAGTCCAAATTTAATTATTGTAACCTAATGGTTATGGTTGATTCGAGCGTCTATAAATACAGGACTAACCCCTTACTTCTCTTCTATTTTATGATCAAAGCAGCAAAGCTCTGCCATTTTCCCTTCCCTAATATTTTTGGAAATTATAAAATATTATATGTGTATACACACACACACACACAAATTAGAGAAGGGCAGAAAATAAAAGAGAAGAAAAGAAAAAGCGAATCAGCTCTCCAAAAGAAAATTTAATTTCAATTACTATAATTCAATATTCCCCTTAACCCCAAATCTCTTCTCATATTTGTAATTCCAATAGTATTTATATACCCTATTATACATATTCTTTTGGATTATGATGGAAAACGAGCCAAGTAAAGGAATGGATTCAAATTTGGGAAATTTAGAAAGATGGAAAGGTAAGTGGTGAATTATATAATTTAATTATAAAACTGAAATTTATATTGTTTAATTTTATTTAATTATTATATCTATATAAGATCCGTAGAGTTGTAGGCTTAAAACAACATATAGGATTATCGCCTACTTTTATAAAATAGGTAATCAGAATAGGAATAGTATGTATAACCTAATCGGGAAATTTGAAATCAGTCCTAGATAATTATTATTGAAAAATGTTTGTCAAGTTGTAGAGTTTATTCCAAATCTAATAATTAAGTTGTAAATTAGGTTGCTCTAGTTGACATGGAATTTGAATTTCTATGTTTTAATTTATTGAAGGCAGGGTATAATTTAATTATATCTATTTCTGTGTAGTTTCCATAAATTATCTAGTTCCATAAATGTATAAAAGTGTGACATTTGAATTAATAACGAATTACCGAAAAGGAAATAGATGTGTAAATAGATATTCTTCTCCATAATTTGCACCATCTATTTCAGTAAAAGAAAAGAGATAATTCCTTGTAATTTCAAATGGAGCAAAAGTCACATTTTTGGATATTTATGGAAAGTTATAATGGTAATCCTTTTTTGAAGGATGGCTCTGATAAATTAAAATGTGAAAAGAAATGTTCTAGTTTAAGAATTAATAGTTAGAAATAGGAATATATATATATACGTATAACCACGCTCAATGATTAATATATATATATATACGTAGTGTAATTTATGATGATATTTGTATTAGTTATTAATAACACAATAATCATAGGATAAGGAGTTCAAAAAAGGAAGAGGATAGTAATTCCAAAATTTACATACAATAACTACGAATTTAATGGGCAATAAATTTGTAGTTAATATATAGTTAATAGAATTAAATGGATATTTATTAGAGAATTTAATATGGCATTTATGGGGAGATTGAATAGGCATAATAACTGGGTTATGAAATGGGTAAATAAATATCATTAGAGATTATCCATTTTGGACATTGATAACCAATTATTACAGACAATAGACATCTATTAGACCTAAGAAGGAAATGAGGAAACCAAATCCTAAGTGTATAAAATAGGTATAATTACGCAACAAACGAATAAGTATTAATACTATTAAATACATGTAGAATGCAATATAATTTTCATAGTAGGAAATTATATGGCTTCAATTATATATTAAGAATAAGCGTGAATTAGTGGGCCTAGCCCAACACTTTGGCTTTGGGTGTTTGGTTTGGTTTAATGGTTTGAGATGCGAGGTTAGTAGAGTTACACAACAGAAATATGCCATTCATCTAAAGGCTACTAGCAGTTGTGTATAATTACTACTGATGTGAGACATCCCCTACCATAGGACTTGTGGGGAAGGGATATGCATTGCAGATAGGTGGGGAAAAATATACCGAGGGTTCGCCTAAGATTTGAAGTATTAAATGGCCTGGTACTTCTAAGGAAATGAGGTCTACTTCACTTCTAATGAAAGGTACTAAGTAACTGAAAGGGGCATTTTCCTTGACTTACTCAGATTAGTCTAAACGAGATGAAAGATGCGGAAGGTCACCGGGCTATGTCGGTATTTTGTAACAGTATTTAGTGGTAGGTCTAACATATAGGCTGTGACCACCAATAGTCCCGAGCAAGAGGTGGCAAAGACTTGGGTTATGCTTTAATAGATTTTGCTTCCTACTAGTGTAGAATCCATATGGAAGACGCACAGACCTCAAAGTAAATTGTTAGACAAAATTTGTTTATCGGAGATGGATTAGTTAACCCTTAGATAAGTCTTTGAGATGCGTTAGTAGTACGATAATTAAATTATAAATTATAAAGCCATATATAGGGATCATCAATCTCTGTAGATAGAACCAATCGACTAGCGTTACATTGCAGAGGGCCCGCTTCGGGGTTTATGTATTAAATGGTCATTGGGTTTGCCCTCCCTATTAAAGAAGTGTTAAGTAGCTGGAGTTTGGTTAGTGAACATTATGGTTATACCTTGGAGAAAGTTGGGTTACATATATCTCATGGGCACATAAGATTAAAAAGATTAGCAGTAATTACTATACATAATACTTAAATGAAAATCAATCGACATAAATTAATGGTATGGTAAAGTATGTAATTTTCTAACCATTAGAATGTTGTTTTGACCCCCTCCTAATTACAACCCACATGACAGATTTAGAGAGCAAAATGCTGGAGCAAGACGGGAATGATAGATAGAGAAGTTCTCTTATTAATGCTCATGCTGACAAAACAATTAGACATCTAAGGAATAAAATTAATTCCAAGGTAGTAGTTGTAATGACCCATGTTTTACATATCGGAGGAACGTAAATTATTTTTGTTTTATTCATATGAGATCGTATGACTCAAACATTTTGGAAAATGACTCTTAGGGACATTTTGCATATCTATGATTTTTTCCTATTTTCTATGTGACCGTTTTGACCCTTAAAACCTTGTTTGGACTATAAATTTTGATAGGCGCTGAATTAGGATCTTAAACTACTTTCATTGCTTCAGGATGATGGCTTCCTATTCTGTAGATTAGTCATAATAAAAAAATGGAATTATCGTTTGAAAGTTATAGTTGTTTTAAGTTTTGGTTGCCGGTGGCCAGTTTTAATGGGTAATTAACTAAGTCTGTTCTTAGGTCCATTAACCTATCTCGAAAATTGCGCTAAGAGGAGGTTGTTAGAACTAATCTAATTTATTTCCATTTTCCCCAAAATAGCTTTAACCCTCCATTAACCCTAATTTCATCAAAAATCACACTTTTTTTTACTAATTTTAGCCAATCATTGATTAGAGGAGTGATTAGCATAGGAAAGCTTTAGATCATCATTTTTGCTGATTAGGGTTCATCTCCTTTGCTGTCTACTTCAAATATAAGGAGAAAAATTCGTATTTTGGGTATTTGGTGAGTGGTTCTTGACCTCTCACTCTAGTATGCATGTTTATATAGTTAAAATGATGTATTTGATAGGATACTGACCTTAATATGTTTACTAACCTTAATCACACTTTCATTCATTTTCAAGGACAAATTTTAAAGGTTTAAAAATGGTTTTGCAATCTCTTGTATTCATATGCATATGTTAGTGTAATAGTTAGATCTAAATTAAGATTTGATTGATTATCATATTCTTATGTATTTTTTGTATGAATGGATGTATGTGCATGGTTTTATATGATCGTCTATTGTGCTTTGATGTTGTTTGCTAGTGTTTTAGGTAGTTCGAGAATAGGTGGGTGAATTCGACAAATCAAAGGCAAAAATGATCAGAATTAGATGAAACATGGAGGAAGGATTCTGGAGTATGGGAGGAACCTAAGCCATAAGTTATAACGAAATTGGGGTCAAGGAAATAGGTCGGTATCGAGTTATTATAGGTCGATATCGAGTTATTTGTATTGATGGGATTAGAGCACAACTTTCAGGAGGAGAAGTAGATGCTTTATGGGTTATGCTGAAGGTGTTTGTTTGTTCGCTTAGGGTTTGAAGGGGGCATAGTAGCACGATGATAGTTTTGGAACTTTGGTGACAACTCGATTGTGAAAGGATTTAGGTTTCGACGATGGCGGCTCGATGTTGAATGGAGTCATGAGAATGGTTATCCATAAAGGACGGGTTCTAAGAAAGGTGACCTATGGACAGAACAGTTGAATGATTCTATTAGGGAGTGGAGGAATGTTGAATGGTTCCTCAAGAATGATGGAAATTGAATGGAATAAGGAGAGAGCTTGAATACACATGCTAAGGGATCGTTGATACTCGAAGTGTTTTCTGATGTACTCAAAGCTAAGGTATTGTGAGGATGCTCATTGGTACGTTGAAAGGCTACCCTAGATCAGTTGAATGGATCCGTGTACCCTGGAGCGGTTGAATGGATCTAGTATCAACTTCGGGCTAAAGAGAGTACACTAAAAACCAGGATTTCCATTAGTCCCTGGCAGTTGAAAGGTCATACGAGTTATCGTATATTCAGAGCACATTGAGTGATAGTGAGGACTGTTTGATGGATGCTATGGTTGTCTTGATTGTTCTTCCGTAGTTTATCACTTTAGGGATGTCATTGTAGAAAGGTATTAGAGATAAGGTAATTGGACAACCGTCATCACACTTGGTTTGCACTGTACCTTTATTATATTTGTACAGTAGCATATTATGTTCGTTATGTGCTAACTCTTTGGTTGCAGGGATAGGTCTGGTATGGTTCGTATACCCTTGTTCCTTAAAATATTGACTTGTATAGTATTTTGAGATTCATTTACCGCTCATACCAGCCTATTGTCTAACTCGAGGTTTTATGCTTTGCTTCTTATTATCTCGGGTACTCTTAAATGAGTAGACTAGATAGCAAGTCTAGGTGCGACGCGGTAGATATGCAGAGAACAAGCTGAATGGAACTATCTCATATTATATATAGATTTCTTTGCTTATTCCATTATGCAACACCGTGGAGTCTTGGTAGTGTTTGCTTATTATTATAAGAAATTTATTTGAGTTTATTTCCATTATATAAACTCTAGTACTCGCTGTATAACTCTGTGAATTTGTACGCTGACATTTGGATCACTTAGTTATTACTATCTCTCCTATTTTATATATGTGATGTATATTATATTTTATTCCATGCGCTATGAGATATATGATAGGTTCTACGATGTTTATTTCATTTTAAAATCTTGATGATCGTTCTACATCAGTTGGGCACGTTAGTAACACACTATCTTATGTATATTGGGTGCCGCTAGTGTAAAGCGGTCGTCATAGTAAACTTAGTCAGTTGATCCTCTATTGAACAACCCTAGTCCCTTAGCGTGGTCTAGAGTATAAATACCATAAAAAGTGGACGTGGTTCGACCGTCCGCTCCTTAACTCTTGCCCTTAACTTGGGGGCAAACAGATGAATCAAAGCGGATGCGATCTGACCATCTCCTCCCTTACTCGAGCTTGAAGTTCTTCAGAACACTCATCTTACTCCCAAGGCTCAGCAGAAACAGGATCCAAATGGAAGTAGACATGGTATGACCACCCATGCATCGACTCCTGCCCTGGATGCAGGGACAGTTTGAGAGCCCAAGCCTAAATTGGAAATGGTTCGACTATCCAATCCAAAGAGGATGTGATACGTCCATACACGACCTTGTTTGTGCCCGAGGTACGATGAACTATCCAAGCCTCGTGCGGACATTGGCAAGCTCAAAATATAAACTAAGACATAGATGCGATTCGACCGTCCAGCAAATAACTTTGGTCCCATTGTGCGGATCTGAGTACAAACACAAATTGGGTGCGGTTCGACCACTCGCCAACAAACTCTTATCCCCAGTGTGCGAATATGAGTATAAACAAATAGATGAGTCGGTTCAACCACTCAATATTCCATAATCTCCAACCTGAACTCGGTAGGAGAAGTATAAACTCACTACGGATGGAATTCGACCGTCCATGAACTAATTCTGCTAGCCAAAGAATGGGAACGAGAGTACAAGCTAAGTACGACATCTTACTATAGCTATGGCTAGGTGATCTTTACAACTTAAGGAAAATACTGTAAGGAGGCCTCAGTACAAAACCAATCGGAATGACATCCAAAGTTATGGGTGACCGACTATATCATACCATCAGATCAAAGGTCAATATCGATTCGCACCAACCATAAATGGATGTGACCCAAACTTCCATTGAATAACTCCGGTCACCAGAGCATGGATAGAAGAATAAACCATGAATGAGTGTGACTTCATCATTAATTATCCAGCACCCTCCCTCGATCCGTCAGGAGGAGTATGAAACCGAATGAGAATGACCCGACTACACCTGAGCCAACTTTAACCTTAGATCTGGCGGAAGAATATAGATCAAAATGGACACGAATGATCGTACAGCTCTGAATGTATATAATGCGACCATTCATTCGTTGACTCTTACCATGATTTAAATAGAATAGAAATTCGAAATAGACGTGGCTCAACCATCCGCACACTGATCCCTCGATCTGGTAGGGAGAGCATCAATCACTGATTGGACATGACTTGCCTTCCTACTTATCGACGTATGCCCCGGACTTAGGGGCATGAGCGAGACACAAGATGAATGTGAACCAACCATTCATCTATCAACTCTAAGTCTTTGGAGCTCAGGTAGGAGTATAAACACGACTAAATGAGACTCGACCATCCATACAGTACATTTATCAACCTGAGGACGAAGGTGGAAGTGTGATCATCCAAAGACTGACTGCGATAGCTCAATACTGTGATTCATACCTAGTGTTTACAATGACTCAAGGCTATGACTTAAAGGATGCCTAGAGGTAGAGTCATCGAATCAATGCCTAATCTCATGGGTAACCAATCATCAATCCATCCCAAATGACGAGTACATGAGTACCCTGAATGGAAAGCACGTTGCTTGAATATACAAGCAGATTCAAACTCAAAGCAAGAGCCAACTATGAAGTTGCGCGCAACACGAGGCTGAACCATACTCAACATTTGATTCAACATGCTTCTAAGCCTGATCTTCGGCCATTTGCAGATAATCTCTCAAAGCATTTAGAGCCCTTCTTATCAGACTCAATAACTCATGATAAGACTCTAGGATTTGACTGGAGTAACCGTCATCATTAATTGTCCCAACCGGATTTCACGTTGGTTGTTACGTGAAATAGTTACATTTGAACTTAAGAAATCCAAGACTACACTCGCTGAGCTGATGATCGACATTACAATCAGCCATGGCGACCCATCATAGGTATTGAAGATCAGATCATAGTTCAGTGCAATGATGATGAAGGAATTAGCTGGCTTTCTCCGAATGAATCTTGATGTGTTCGCTTGTACCCATTCTGACATGCATGTGATCTCACCGACTATCGCGAACCATGAATTGAATATGGACCCAAGGCATGCTACGGTGAAACAAAAGCAACGCGGCATGGATCCAGAAGGATTTGCTGCACTTAAAGAGGAGGTGGATAAACTCAAAAACAATAGGTTTACCCATGACACTCTCTACCCAAAATGGGCATCCAATCCAGTTCTTGTGAGAAAAGTAATGGAAAGTAGCGGTCATGCGTCGACTACTTAGACCTGAACAAGGCATGCCGAAAGACAACTTTCCACTTCTGAGGATCGACCAGTTGGTAGACTCCACCGTTGGATATGAACTGCTTTCATTTATGGATGTGTACTCCGGATACAACCAGATCCCGATGTACGTCCCTGACCAGAAGCACATCAGCTTCATTACTGATCTAGGGCTATACTGTTATGTTGTGATGCCGTTTTAACTAAATAATGCTAAAGCTACTTACCAAAGACTGGTCGACAGGATGTTCAAAGACCAGATCAGGTGATCGATGGAAGTATATATGGATGATATGCTCGTGAAGTCACGACGATCAAATGACCACATCGATGACTTAGCAGAGATGTTCAGTATTCTACTAAAATATGGAATGAAACTAAATCCCTTGAAATGCTCTTTCGGCATTGCGTCAGGAAAATTTTGGGGTTTCATCGTCCACTCTAGCGAAATCAAAGCCGATCCCGAGAAGATTCAAGCAATTCGAAACATCTAAGTGCCGATGACGATTAAGCAGGTACAAAGCTTAAATGAGAAGGTTGTCGCCCTAAGCCGCTTCACCTCTAGGGCCACCGACAAATGTATTCCTTTCTTCGACTTGATCAGAAGAGGGAAGAGGAACTTTGAATGGATGCAGAATTGCATAGATGCATTTCAAGTTCTTATAGATAACTTAGAGGGACCTTCCATCCTATCCAAGCCACTGGATCATGAAGACTTATATATCTATTTAGCGGTGACGGTACACACCATAAGTGCCACACTGTTACGTAAAGAGAATCAAATCCAAAGGCTTGTATATTATGTTAGCAAATGATTGACAGGTGATGACAAAAACTACCCAAAGCTGGAATAGCTCATGTACTGCCTGTTGATTGCATCATGAAAGCTTCGCCATTACTTCCAGACTCACTCCATCAACGTTTACACCGACCAGCTGTTACGACAGGTACTACAACAACCTTAGACGTTTGTAAGGTTGCTTAAATGGAATAACGAGCTAAGCTAATTAGATATCACTTATCTCCCTTGGAGAGCTGTCCAGGGACAAACATTAGCAGACTTCATATGTGAATTCACTACATCAGACGATTGTCCAAAGAGCAGTGAAGAACCGACCAACCGATGGAAAATGTACATGGATGGAGCTTCTAGTGATTGGTGTTCGGGCGTCGGAGTTGTGTTAATAACTCCTGAAGAATGATCGATCTGCTATGCTCTGAAACTCGACTTCCCTACAATGAATAACGAAGCTAAGTATGAAGCCTTGATCGCTAGGCTCAAACATGCTAGAGAACTGGGAGAGGAAACTTTACATATCTTTTGTGATTCCTGATTAATAATATGCCAAGTTAGGGAAGACTATCTTGCTAGTGAGCAGCGTCTTGCTCCTTATCTCGACCGGGTCCAACAGTTACTAGCTAACTTTGAGTATTACACCATTACACACATCCTCAGAGAACAAAATGAAAAAGCCGAGTCATTGGCCATGCTTTTGGGGATACACAGCAAATAGACTTTGTCCCGGTTGAAGTACTTAACATTCCAAGCATTGACAGATAAAGATTGACTATATCTTGGAGATGGAGCCAGAAAAGGAGTCATGGATGACTCCTATCAAAGACTATCTACAATGGAGGATCATTCCTAGATGGAGGAATGAAAAATGATAGATCCTCTCCAAAGCTTCATGTTGCATCATCCAAGAAGGAGTCATGTATAGAAAGGATTTATTCGTTCCCCTGCTTCGTTGTATCGTCCATGATGAAATCAAATGAGTCTTAAGAGAAGTCCATGAAATAGGATGCGGCGATCACACCGGGGGCAAACCCTGACAAAGAAAATACTCCACTAAGAGTATTACTGGCCAACTGTCAGTCGAGATGTAGCTGATCATGCTAGATATTGCAACGAGTGCTAGATGTTTGAAAAAATTTTGAGAGCCCTGCCGATGTAAATTACTCAAATGGATAGTCCATAGTCGTTTTCCACTTGGGGTATTGACATCATCAGCTTCTTTTGGATTCTAAAAGTGGGTAAAATACGCCATCATAGCAGTTAATAACTTCACGAAATGGGCTGAAGCAGGACTTTTGACCATGATTATGACAAAGAAAATAATCGACTTTATTGTCTGGAACATCATTTGTCGTTTTGGCCTTCCACGAACCATTATAACTGATAATGGAACCCAATTAGACAGCGCTAAAGTTAAAGAATTCAACCGTCGGCATCATATTGAAAAGAGATTTGTGGCAGTTGCTCGCCCTCAAGCAAGTGGATAGTTGAAGCTGTGAACAAAATCATAAAGTCCATTCCGAAGAAATGTTTAAAAAAGGCTAGTGGTAAGTGGGTGGATGAACTCCCAACAGCATTCTGGGCTTACAGAACCACCCACAAGTCTACGACTTGTTATACTCCATTCACCCTTGCTTACAGCTCCGAGACCGTCATCCCTGTAGAACTTGAAGTCCCTTCCCATCAAATGACTTATTACAACCGCTATTTCATTATAAAATAATATATAAATAAGGAATTACAATCCAATTGTAATTAAAATAGAAGGAATTGGTGATGACTCGTGAGCGTACAATGCATCTGGGAGCTAATGACAAGAACGCGTAACTGAACGTGCATATGTATATTCAAAAAATTTGATTTCTTGAAATCAACAGAAATTGAATTTTCACCTAGAGACATTAAAGAAAAGACTGGATCAGATAGCCAAAGCTTACTGACCCTATAGAAATGGACACAGATAGCAACTAATGGAATACAATCCTGAATTTATACTATTAGAAATCGACCAAGCGTCATGACGATAAAGAGGGATACAACATTTTGGGAAGATAATTCAATGGAAGGATAGCAACTATTCAGTAAACTGAATGGATTCTTTCTAATGACTCTAACTTGCTTCAATTCAAAGCACGTCATGTATGCAACGAGACGTACTTTGGGGAGCAAATGTTATCCGACATTTTGACCGAGCTATATCCGAACTTACTGGGCAAGTTAGACTCGACTATCATCAATGCCAGTAGCCCAGAGCGATGATTGTGGGGCCCAAAAATCAAGCACAGATGATAACATAAAGCAGAAGCATGAAAGCTAACTACTCCCCAAAGATGGATCAGGTACGATCCATATTCAATACTATGGATTGTATCGTATCGATTCCATAACTCAATTTTGCAGCGATGATCGATCAATAACTCAAAATCTACACAAGATATCAACATGAAAAATGGAGTACAAGCATACTGCAAAATGTGGAACACCCCCTAGGGATCTAATTCCAATTGGAGGAAGTTGGAGGGATCGGCATAACTCTCCTTGGAGGGATCGGCAGAAATCAGAATTCAAGTAATACTACTTCATGGAAAATGCGATATCTCACAAACTATACATCGGAATTGCAGAAAATTTAGGGAGCAAGTAGCTAACACCATGGGACACCCCTTATAGGGATCAAAACCCATTTGGACACACTAATAGGGATCGGTAACGATCCCTATTGTGGGCCCCAATGAGCCTGGAAATTTTTGGGTGGCCTTATCTTGGTCTCCCAAACCTTCTACCGAAATTTCAGTCCGATCCTTGCATGTCTTCCCCTAAAAATACAACAGGCATGGCATTAGAAAATGGATCCTTCTTTATGTTTAAAAGGCTCTTTTATTTTTATTCTTTGTGCTTGTACTAATGGATCCTAGCTGATCTAAACATTCTTACAATCATAATCAAATGCAAGATCACTAAAAAAATGAAGTGGACGTAGGCCAAGATTGCCGAACCACTATAAAAATCTATGTGTTCATTTATGATATTTGCTCTATTTTAATTTCATTCTTCATTTAATCTCACTAGATTCTATTGGGTGTTGATGCCCATTTTTGGCGTCAAAAAATATAGATTACCCAAACCAACGATCTATACCTAATAGACTTGAGTTTTGATTTAGTCAAAATTTAGGTCCATTAAGGTGCGGGTTATTACATTGATGGTCTATCGAAAGGGGTAAACCGAGTTCTAAAAGATTTATTAAGGTTATGCGTCCTAGATTTTGGAGGATCTTGGGATGATCATATGCATTTGGTAGAGTTTTCCTATAATAACAATTACCAATATAGTATTAGAATTCCATTATTTGAGATTGTTTATGAAAGACCGTGCAAGTCACATATTTGTTGTTTATACATGGTAGATAGGCTCGTGTTAGGACCCGACTTGGTAAGGGATGTTAAAGAAAAGATAGGCTTGATGCTAGAATGAAAGTCACGTAGTCAAGGTAGATGAGTTATGCCAATAAGAGGCAAAACAAATTAGAGCTCGTAGTAGATGATCTTGTATTCATGAAATTTTCACCCGATGCGAGGTGTTATGCACTTCTGGAAGGCAAGAAAATTAGCTCCTAGATATATTGGTCCATTTCCTATAATGGAAAGGATTGGTAAACTCGTATATCAAATCGAGTTACACAGTAGTTTGCAGGTGTGCATAATGTTCATTCATATTTCACATTGGAGGAAATGTGTTCATAACTCTAGTACAGTTGTGGAGCTGAGGTTGATTGAAGACTTACATATAAAACCAAATTTGATATATCTTCGATGAAAAAAAGGAATAGTTGATCATTATGCGAAGGCGATAAGGAACAAAGTTATTAGACTTTTTCACATCCTACGGAGTAACGATAAAGATGATTATACCTGGGAGGTAATGTCAACCCTGAATTGTTTTAGATATTCACAGTAGTGTACATTGTTAGTTTATTGTATAAACTAGTAGCGGCACTAATATATCTCATTTTTATGATATGATTATGTTTAGTAGTTATTCTAATACATTGTGATTGATAATTGATGAACATTAGTAGGGTACTAGTGTAATTGTTTTATGTGTGTACATTTGTTTTGATAATAGTGGTCATTACTCTGCCTTATTTGAATTTCAAGGAGAAAATTCCTTCAAGGTGGGGGACTATAACAAAATATATTTTTAAGTGCCATAATATGGGATTAACTAATAACAATTCATTAAATGGCAGTTAGAGTTATTTAATACAAGAATTACGTAAGGGTAAATTTGATTAAGCAAGTATGGAGCACTCAAAAGATTAATTGAATTAAACTAAGGGTAATTAATACAAATAATTTCTTTTACAGAAGATCAAAGTAATGAAGGGAATATATAAGGAGTTAATGATTTATGGCAATGAAGGTTTTAGCCCAAGCCCAAGTCATTAATTCTTACATCTCTAAAACACACTGTCTTTATTATTCTCTTATTTTTCTAAAACAAGATAAAATAAAATGCTAAAGAGGCCGCCATTAACAAAAGGAAGAAAGAAGATGGAAAACTAAACAAAGGGAAGATTCAAGCTTATATTTTGAAAGGAAGAAGGTATTTTTAACTTAGCTTTTAATCCATGTGAGTAATATTAACCTTATATTATATCCTAATTTGTTTAGATTTTGATTTTGAATGTATTTTCTATTTAAAGTGATGGTAACCATGTTTTGATAATGATAGATCATTTATGTATAAGTTTTATTGTTTAATTGCTTAGTTAATAACATGTTTACGGGTATGATATAAATATATATAGTCACCAAACAAATTTAAGTTTTGGCGTGTTGCTTCTAACGCTTAATTTGAGATGGGTTTTTGGTTTCAAAATTTTCGGATGAAGAAATAATTTTCTATGAATTTTCAAAGATGAAATTAGGCGATTTGAATGTAAATCCCATTTAAAAATATTAAAGTTTAGTATTTCGATCTAAAATTTTTATACAAAATAAAGAAAAGTATTTTTGATTTTTTGTGAATTTTTGAGAATTTTCCCATGAGTTTTCGAATTAATAAGAATTAAATGGCAAGACGGAAAATATCCTTAATTAACTAAACAAATAAAGAAAGAGATTTATTAAGGAATAATGAAGGGAGTAAATCATGGATCGTTACTAAGGTTCTGCTACAATTCCAAAAGTAATGAATAAAGAAATGACACATGTGAAGACTAAGTCAAAAAGTAATTACTTCATTAAAAATATAACATTTTTCTGCTTAATTATAGATTTGGAATCATATAAATCAATAACAAAATTCTGTAGACTTGTAACATCCCCTATCTAGAGGCCCAAAGCTAAACGCTACAGATGCTGCATCCATCTATAATATTAACTTCCGGCGACTAAATACGACTATGTTAATGGTATCTATAATATCAGAAGCACTTGAATATGAAACAAATCATAGATTTCAAAAGCAGAATTTTCCATTACATTTCAAAACGCATGTTCCATATTCATATCACATAATCCCAAAACGTTTCCTAGGCAATGATAAAATATAATTATTACAAAATAAGCCAAGAGCGACATATGAAGATACCCCCTTGGATGATCATAGTCATATAGTCATAATTGACTTAATACATACACAGCGGAAATAAGCACAAAACAAAGAACTACAACTCCTAAATAGCTATCCGTTAACCTCCTGCTCTCCTCCGGTAGCTTTATTCGTCATCCTACTAAAAACCAAAAAGAACCTCAACCCTCAGCCTACTCAAATTAATTTTGAGCACCCGAGAGTTTAAGGGGAAAAACATAAACTTCGAGCCAGACATAAAGCCTGGTGTGAATAGTACTATACATCCCGGTTACTAATGTTAAGTAAGACCATGCCGCTTAGCGGAATGAGTTTCCCCTCACTAACATTCTATTAAAACATATCTTTTACAAATTTTTCCTGCAACCACACCTGGTTAAATACTGTAAAGCATCATTATGTGAGCATACATATCAGGTAATAAAAGAACTATCTGTTCAAACACTTTAGTTTTGTTTGGCTAACTATTAACCTTTGGCTGACTCGGGCCTACCATACAATGTAAACAATAATCTAACATCTGTTAGACACACCTCTTCCGGATGCTCTGTCCTTAACTATCTGTTAAAACTTCTCTTTTGGACAGTCTATCCCTAACTTAACATCTCTTAGGGTCACCTGATCCTAATGGTTTTGCGGGCTCACCAATAACCTATCTGTATACAAATACATATTCCCTTCTATTTGTAATCATAATTTTAGTCCTACCTATGACAAAGCCCTACACATTGGAATTTTGGACTAAATTAGCTGGGGCCAATAGCCAATGAATAGGGCGTGACCCTATACCAGTCTCATCTGGTATTCTAATATCTGAGTCATTTTACTTGGGGATATCTTCCTAAAATTTTCCTTGAAAACCTTTTCTTAGATTGAATTAAAATCTTTAAATCAAACTCATACAAGGAAAGTACATATACTCCATGCTTTACTAAAAATTACCTTGATAAGTTACACACACACACACACACACACACTCTTTACTCAAACCTTAGTTGACGAAAACATCTAACACTTGAAAGTACCCATTTCGATTCTATTGAAAGCATCCCCTTCAAAACCAAGTAAAACCCTTTATTTGTCTAGGCCGAAAGGCCAAAGTTTCCCATTCGAAACCTTTGAAAACCTTCCTTTCGAAAGCATTAAAACCATTGACATCATATCTTAAAATACTTCAAAACATCGTCTTTAAAAACTTAGGAAAACCTTCCATTTCAACCCTTTCGAAGCCATCAGAAATACTACCCTTCGAAACCCCTTGGGGAACCACCCATTCGAAACCATTTTAAATACCTTTCTTAAGCATCAAACATTTGGACACTCAAACCTTTCGAAAGCACTTGAGTTCAATTTAAAACATGTGGAAAAACACCTTTCGAAACCATTTAAGTTGAAATCATTCTCTTTCGAAACCCTTGGGTTATACTTCAATCAGAATAAACAGGGTCATTTAAAACATCTAAATCGAAAGCCTTCCTTTCGAAAACTACTCCTAAGTAAAGAAGTGACAGTGTCGAAACCATCCCTTCGAAAGCATTGGAGAAGTGCTTAATTTAAAAACAAAGTATACCTTTCGAAACATTGACTTTGAAAGGTAGAGAGGCGGTAGCTAAGGGTTTCGACCCCTCCGAAAGCATTACATATAATAAAAGAGCGCAACCCATTCAAAACCTTTTCTTTAAAACACTTGACTCAGTCGAAAGCCAACTGAGTCTAAAGCTATCCTTTCGAAAGCAAAGCACGTGCTACTTCCATTTTAAAACAAAAAGGCGCTTTGACCCTTTCGGAACCCCTTGGTTTCGACTCTTACCTTCCGCCCTTTTCCCAATTCACTGTGTACCAAGAGGTTGATACCATGTGCATTGGTTTGTGAAGGAGGCGGTGGGTCTTAGTCGAAAGCTACCTAGGCGAAACCAAAATAGGCGAAACAAACTTTTGGCATGAAATTTTGATTTAAAACCTTTTTAAGTAAACATTTTAACTAACCCGCATTGTTTGTCAAACTCTTATTGGTTGCTAATTTTTCTTTTCTAAAAGTGCTGCCATAATTTCAAAATTAATTAATTTAAATTATTTGCAAAACACCTCTTCTCCTTAATTAAATATATAAAACATTTAAGTCTCATACCTTAAATAATTTTATATATTCATCTAAACACTTAGGAAAATTCTATAAAAATTCCAGAAAATCCTTTTCAATATATTTTCTAACATATATAAATTTCAGACCCAAATCATTATTCATTATGTCGTAAATAATTTATAACCCAATAAATCGTTTTCTTCACTAGAAAATTAATATAAAATCCACATTAATTCAGAAAATTATGAAAATTGAAACGCTTCTCTAAAATTTTATTTCTGATCTACATTGAAATTTTCAAGGAATTTGGATGTCATTTAGTAGGGTTTTCATATCAAACATATCATAAAAACTAATATGAACATGTATAAATCATCAACTAGCATATATAAACTTTCAATAATCCAAAACATGGCATTATCAAGCAAAATCATTTCGGGTTATCCTTAAATCCAAAAAATATAAGAAAAATGGGGTGTAGTAATCATTCACCTTAGCTTTGTAATTAAAGATGTGAGATTTGATCTTGATTATGTTGATTTACTTCTTCCTTTTGAAAATCCTAGCTTTATCTTCTCTTGAGATTGAAAATAGTGGCCGACCTTAGAGTATTTTTGCTTGAGAAAAATGAAATGAACGTGCGTTTGATTTCCTAATGGTTTAGGGTATAAGTTCATCCTATTTCCCATTTTGCTCTCCCTTATTTCCTAACACTTTTATTCATGCTATCTCGTTTTGATTTACATTTAACATGGCACGGCTACCCTTAGTTAAATCAAACCTCAATCTATTAATCATCTTACGTTGTTTAATTTTATTTAGCTAATTAAATATTCTAAATAATGTTACTAAAAATATAGGGTGTTACAAGACTCAAAACATAAACTTATACATATGACAAATATAGACTCAATAGCATAAATTTATATATGCAGTGGCTTGTTAATGTTATAACACTTAACTCTGTAGACTCGAAAGAAAACTATGAGCTCGATAGACATTAATTCAATAGCACTTTTCTATAAACGCAACAGTAAACTAAAACTGTAGACTCAATGGAATATTTATAGACTTGATAGCTATAAATGTGATATCATTAATTTGTAAACTTGGTAGATACAAGTGCAATAGTATTATCTTTTAAGCTCGATGTAAGAATATGATTTTTGGGGTAAATAATAATAAATATTTAGTTAATTAAAAAAATATCTTTAGAATTTAGATAATTTGAATTTATTTCGAATATCAGAATTTTATAATAAGATAATTACCAGTGATCTAAAGAACGATAAGGAATATTTCAATACAATAGTGATTTAATAATTTATTAATTATTTTGGAATTTGAAAATACGAATGAATTATTTTGGAAATAATTTTGTAAACATCAAGTTTATTTTTGGGTGAATAAATTTCGTTTAGAAACAAATTAGTGAATAGATTTAAATAAAATATTTAATTAAATAAATAAAAATTAAAGAAAGTAATTGTTGTAAATGAGTGGTTTGTTGAGAAGTAATTAGTGATGTAATTGATTTCTTTTATGGGCATGTATAGAATTGTTTAACACCAAAGTAAAAGAAATAAATAAATAATCACCTATTTTATAGTTTAGGGCCCAAGTCTTAGTATCTAAGCCCAATACAAATTTGTGCACTTGGCTTCCAGAATTTTCGTTTCTTTTCGTAAAAATCATTCGGGTACCCTTCGTTAGAACTTATCTTGAAGGGGATTCCTCCTGATTCCTGAAGCAATATAGAGTATCTTCCGACTTCAAAAAAATTAAAATCAAACTATATATATTAAGTAAAATTCTGAAATTCATGTATGAGGTTCCCTGTCTCTTTTTGTATCTCTGGCATGAAACTAATTTAGAGCAGAGTCAAGGAGTGCGTATGCCTGCGTGAAAGAGGAGACAGCTTCCAGGTGAGTGATGATCACTCACGTAACTATTTTCTAATCATTTAAATTCTATTATATACATATGTTTGATTGAGTTATGGTGCGCATCTAGTTGTAAGTAAATCGCGTGAAGTAGCAGGCCACACGACACTACCAGGCGATTATTTTTTGTAGCACGTCTTTGACCTGTTTGAGAGTATTTTTGTGCGTCCTTTTGCTTTATATGTGTGTGCGTATACATTTGTATCCATGTATTAACTCTAGCCAAGAACATATGTGCTGCTAGTACTGTAAATTATTTAATAGGCAAACATGATATTACATATAGAGCAAAATCAATACGAGTTGGTCACACTGATTTGTGATGTAAACCTCTGTTGTTTTTATATACAGGGCATGTTATTTGGTGAATGAAGATTATCATGTAATATAATGTAGGCTATTATTTGTGTAATACAACGTAAAAGAATTACAATAATTTTTAACTATGCCTAACGTCAGTGATTGGGTTGCTCTTCTACCAACACAAATACATAGCATGGTAATTACAAGTCTAAATTATTTAGTTATAAGTTTTGCTTGTGTGCTTACTACATGCTTGTAATGTGTATACGTCAGTGAAAGTGTGTACAGTGGTGTGAGAGTTATGCGTGTGTGCGTTTTAGTGGAAAGCTGCTATGATTGCATACATGTATATATGTATACATATACGTGCGTGTGTATATGGGGTTGTTGCGTGTGTGTTAACTGGGAGAAGTGGCTGTCATTTGCAGGGTACAAGTGTGTGTGATAGCATAATATGTATGTGTCGTTTCCTTGCTTTGACCATATAAACTATACCGTTTTGCAAAGTAAGTTTTTTTTTTGAAGAATGATAAAAACAGGGCCCAGCCCAAATACAAGCGGGTAAAAAAACCCAATAAAAACAACAAAACCCAAATAAAGGTTACCGACACTCTCACAAACCAAACCCTAAAACTAAAAAGCGCAGCCTAGAGAAAAATCGAAAATGGCTCCCGATACACAATCTCGATCAAATGGCAGACGAATCTCTACTATTCTTCTCCAAACCTTTATCATTCCTCAACCCACTACTCTCTCCACGCTTCCAGTATGACAGAGCTTCGTTGAACCCATTTCTCATACTCCTATCTCTGTCCAAAGTCTTCGAAGTGTTATTCGAAATAATATCATAGCTGAAGAGCTGTAAATCGTTAGATCTAGTGTCATCGCGACCTGGATCTAACGATGCCTTTTTCAGATTGATGATTTTACTCCAGTTAGCTCCAAAATTTGAGTAGTTGATGGCTTGAGCATGATGAAGATTACCATACTTATTCTCGGTCTCATGGACGCAAATTAGATCAGTCCTATCAGTCGTTCTCTGCTGATTGACTGAGCGAGATTTGCGATAAACACTGTCAACATGATTGTCAACCTGAAGGCTTTTCGAATGCAATAGATAAGCTTCTAAATGTTTACTACCAGCTTCAGCGCTCCAATCATCTGCTAGGGAAGCATATTTGGTTTGGTTTTTAAATATTTTATTAGACTTTTGAAGAATGATCTTACCATCCGTACTAATAATTAACCAAATATGCTCTTTGCTTCTGCTTCCTTTGTTATGAACACGAAAGTTTTTTTCTTCCTATAAATTGAACACTGCAGTAGTTAGAAGAATGTGAGCATAATCTGTTTCCTTTGACTTAGATCTGAAATTGTTGTTAATTATCTTGATAATGTGCATCAGATCCATTTGCTTGTTGTCATCTATACCCAGCGTAGCTTTGATTTGATTCCAGATAAAATAGGAGAAACCGCATTCAAAAAATAGGTGATTAGTATTTTCCATACATGTATTGCACAAGGAACAGAGTGAATTTATGTTATTGTCCCATTTATTAAGCCTATCCCAAGTTGGCAGTCTGTTTTTAATTGCAAAATATGTACAAAATGCCATCTTTGGATAATTCACTCTATTCCATATGCAATGACACCACTCTTCTGTTGGGTAATTGCTTTTAATAAAATTCCAAGTAGCTTTAAAGGAAAACTTCCCTCTACTGTTAGCTTTCCATTCCCAGTAGTCTTTCTCTGCATAAACATCAAATTGAATTTTGCAAATATCATCTTTATGAGGATTAGTAATAGGATGGATTTGTGGTTGCCATTTATTATTAATAATGATATCTGAAACTTTATTATTAGAACCACCACAAATAACAAGGCTATTTCATCCAACTTTATTAATAAATGCCTCATTTTTAAACCAAGGATCAAACCATAAACTTGTATCTTGGCCATTTTTAAATTTTCTTTCCATCAATGATTTTCCAATCTCTCTACAATTTAAAATATGTTTCCAAGTGTTTGAATGATTACTATTATAAATAGTAGTCCAGAAATTATTATGTTTCAAATATTTTGATCTCATCCATCTAGCCCACAAAGAATCGGAATTTAGGAATCTCCAAAATAATTTTAAATGGCAAGTAGTACAGAGATCCTTAATATTTCTAATGCCAAGACCCCCTTCATTTTTAGGCATGCATACATTATCCCAGCTTATTTTATGATATTTACCTCTCCATAAAAAATCAGCGCATCTACTTTCCAATTGTTTAATAGATGCAGCTGGGATTTGAAAAGTTTGTAGCCAGTAAAGAATAATAGCATAAATCATTGTCTTAATAAGTTCAAGCCTTCCAGCAATAGACAGTAATTTACAAGACCAAGACTCCATTCTATCTTGAATTTTTTCAATAAGAATAGAACAATCAGAATCCTTAATCATATTAGTAGAAAGAGGCAAACCTAGATATTTGATAGGGAGAAACCCCTCTTCTATATTTAAAACATTTAAAAAATCACTTTTAAACTTACAAGATTTACTAAAATAAGCTTTACATTTATTCACATTGAGTTGAAGGCCAGCATAATTTTTTAAATTATCAAAAATAGATTTAATAGAGATTGCATTTTCTTTATTAGCTTTAACAAACACCATAAGATCATCAGCATAAATCAAATGATTAACACAAGGCTGGATTCTGTTTATAGGCTGCACATTACCTTTAATACTTTCTATTTCCATAAGAATAGGAAAGTATTCCATAACAATAGCAAAAAGATAAGGTGATAGAGGGTCTCCCTGTCTTAACCCCTATTAGATTTAATAAACCTTCTGCCTTTCCTTGAATCAAAATTGAAAAGGTAGGAGTATTTATACATTCAAACATCAAACCACAAATTTTTTTAGGAAAACCCATACAATTCATGATATGATGAATAAAATGTCTGTTAACCTTATCATATGCTTTCTGTAAGTCAATTTTAATACAAACATTGTCACCTTATTTAGTGTTAAATTTCCTTACCATCTCATGAGCTAAGAGAGAGTTTTCATATATAAGTCTACCAGGAACAAATGCACTCTGAATTTCTAAAATCAGAAAAGGCAAGAACACTTTAATTCTGTTACTAAGGACACTAGCAATAATTTTATAAATAAAGTTGCAATAAGAAATTGGCCTATAATCACCAATAGCAGTGGGATTTTTATTTTTAGGAATAAGGGTAATAAAAGTATGATTTAAACTTTTAAGAATTTTACCATTATCAAAAAACTCATTAACAACATCCAAAACCTGTTGTTTAATAAAATCCCAATTATTTTTATAAAATTTTGCATTAAAACCATCAGGGCCAGGGCTTTTGTTTTCACCATCATTAAAAACAATAAATTTTATTTCATCAAGGCTAACAGGAGCCAACAGGATTTCAGAAGCATTTTGATTTAAAATATTTTTACAAGTTATACAAGGAATAGCTAAAGCAAATCGAAACAGACCAGACGAAAACAACAGCAGAAACAGATACAAACCACCAATACATCAAGAAATCAGCTAAAGAAAAAGACCCATAAAACCAAGCCGTCATAAAAGAAATGCCCACTTAGAGAATCCAGGATGAGCTCCGGAAAAACCACCGCCCATCTAACATCACCACCGAGCTCCGGCAAGGCCACCGCCCAATGATGACGTTAGTAGAATCCCGAACTGAGCACCGAGGCTAAGCGATGAAAAGACCAGAGAAGTGAGATCAGTTCTGCTCTCGCAGAAAAGCCAACATCAAAAGGAGCCAACACTCGAGATAAGAAAGGGCCCTCCTCCAAAGCTACAACCAATCTGGCGAAGATCGCATAGTCTGGAAGATAACCTGAAATTCCAGCACCTGAGCAACTAGCAAGCAAGAATGAGATAGAAAAAGGGGGGGATCGGGAAGGGGGTTAGAGCGTCGAAACTCTCCGTCTCCCACACGGCCTCAGCCAATACCCGCTCTAGCGGCAGACCGAACAGAAGCGATGGAAAATAGAGCCTCCAGTCGCCTAGAGCGGAGACCAATAGTGCCCCTAAATGGTCTACCGTGAAATGCAAGGAATACATCTTTCCTAACACGACGGATAATGGACGGGGGATCCATAGGAGAATCCTCAAAAGTTGCCTTATTCCGCGCGCACCAGATGTGCCAGCAGATCAGGCATGAAATCAGGCGAAAAAGAATCGAACGAAGCGATTTACCAGAGGTCCCGGACCACCAGCTACACTGTAAGTCAGAGGGTGACAGGGCATTTCCCCGGATACCAACAAGGTTCCCGAAGTAATTCCAGACTGCCCTGGCTAAAAAACCGATAAAAAATAAATGATTCAAGGACTCCGTATCCCCAGAACCGTAGCACCTGCAGCGGGAAACGGAAGGGATGCCAATCCTCTGGAGATTCTCGTCTAATGGAAGCCCATCATGTAGCAAGCGCCACATAAACAGAAAGACTTTGGGGGGGATGCGAGAATTCCAGATGAAAGAAAACAAAGGTCGAATCGAAGTTGGGATACGAACCGAGTTCCAAGCTTTCGAAATGGAGAACGAGCCGCAATCCCAACCGGACAAGCCGCCATGAGAGTCAACCAACCCTTTCACTGACTGCATGTGCTTCCAAGTCTCACTAGCGTAGGAGAGGGAGCCAGTAAAACCCGCACCGCAAGCCTATGGTACTTTGCGTGAAGGAAAGACGCCCACAGGGAGTTATTTGCTCCAAACCTGTACCACAACTTGCAAGCAAAAGCCGCACAGAGGTCCTTTGGGTTGCGCAAGCCTAAGCCCCCCTCGCATTTGGGACGACAAATGGAGGCCTAGGAAACCCAGTGGTGTCGACGGACGCTATCCTTCTTACCCCAAAAGAAGGACGAAGTTAAGGCTTGATACGAGCGGAAGAAGGATGAAGTAGGAGTCATCGCAGCGAAGACATGAGTACCCATCGAGTCCAAGACAGACTTGATGATGTTAGTCCTTGAGATGAGGTTTTCATGACAACAACCTTAGAATAGATTATAAAATGTAAATACTAACATTACAAGTTTAGATATATATGTATTTGCAGGATCTAACCATGCAGGTATCAAGAATGAAGACTGTACAGTATAGAGATTCAAGATACATAGATAGAAGACTCATGAGTATCAAGATTATCAAGAGTTCAAGGTTAAGTTTGTTTTATTAGGAATATTTGTTAAAACTCGTAGAAAAGCACTGGCATCTTAATGTCCAATTTATTCGTGGAATGGAATCCACTTCGAGCCCGTTAAAGGGATGGAACCCTAAGTAGGATGGAACCTACGAAAATCTAGTGGGACATTGTTTTGTATCCACTAATTTTAATTTAAAATGTTTTTACAAAATTATATTGTTTTCAAAATGATTTCAAAACTTTCCTTTTAAAAGATTCAAAACTCTCTATCCTGATTTTAAATAATTTTAGCCTCAAAACATCTTTAATTTCAAAGTCAAAATACTCCTGATTTTAAAATGTCTTTTCAAATAATATATTTAACTTTTAATATTTATACTTAGATTTAAATATAAAATTATAGTTAAAATATGTATATATTGTTCTTTATATTTACTTATGAATTTCAACTATATTCAATTACATTTATAAAGTTTTAAATAGTTTTTATATAAGATAAATATTGTTTTTATAGAAATTCAAATTATCATTTTTGGCTGAGGGATGTCGACATGCCCCTAGGTAGTATGTTGACATAGTGACAGTTGAAGTTCAAATTCAAATTTCAAAAGAAGTGTCTATTCGCCATAACTCTTCATGAATGGTCATGGCTGTTGGTTTTCTATAAATAGGGGTTAGTTTCAATGAATTTTTAATCACTTTTTTCTGGTTTTCACTCCTCTTCATCTTCCGCATTTCTTATTACCAAATCATACCATTACTCTGCTGAAATCAACATCGAATCATACTCGATTACTTCTAGTTTGATTCTCCATCACTATCTCTACAAGGTTCTAAGTGCTATTCAGAGTTATAGGTTTCTTTGTAATATATTAGCGAGAAAAGGTGTGATTGTAGCCTTGTAAATCAATCAAGCGAGAAAGAGTGTGATTGTAGCCCTGGAAATCAATTGGGTGAACTTGTTGCCCGGTAAATCAAGTATCCCTACCCAGAGGATTGGTATTCTGGAGGGTGTACCTCGTAGCCTTGAAATCGAGGGTTGTAATTGTTGAATTGTTTTTTGAAAGGAAATCCGTACTTAGTTGTGCGGGACTGGATGTAGGGTAACTCCGAACCAGTATAAAATCCGGTGTGTTCTTTCCTTTACTGCTTTTACTTTTTATTTGCATCTGTGTTTGATTCTGTGTTCATATCTGTGTCTGATTAGTGTATACATTGTTAATAAAGTTAGATAAACTCAAAAAGATTAACAAATTTCTTAAAACACTATTCACCCCCTCTAGTGTTAATTCTAGCCTTAAGATCTTTAATCCGCATTTCTCACATTTGGTATCAGAGCATTGGTTTTCAAAAGTTTCATAATCTGATTTTTTGAAAAGTTTTCAAAATGGCTACCAACACTGGTACGGTTTCTAACACTAGTTCATTTGTAGAAGGTCAGTCTACTGCCAGACCACCACTTTTTAATGGAAGTAACTATGCATATTGGGCATGTAGGATGAGAATATATTTACAATCTATAGGATTAGATACTTGGAATATCACACAAACTGAATATTCTGAACCCACAACTAATTTTGCATAGTGGACCACTGAGCAAAAGACTGTTGCACAAAATAACTCTAAAGCAATGAATATTTTGTTTTGTTCACTTGAAAGAAATGAATTTAATAGAGTGTCAGTTTGTAAGTCTGCATATGAAATCTGGAAAACTTCGCAAGTAACTCACGAAGGAACAAGCAAAGTTAAACAGACCAAAATTTTCATGCTCACAAATCAGTTTCAGTTATTTAAAATGAATACTAATGAGTCTATTTCAGATATGTATAGCCGATTTCAAGATATTGTGCATTCTTTAATATCTTTGGGAAAGGAATTTTCGGAAGAATATCAAGTCAGAAATTTTTTGAAATCTCTCACTCAAGAATGGGATCAAAAGACACTTGCAATTGAAGAGGCAAATGACATCAATACTTTAAAGATAGAAGAATTGATTGGAAATCTAATGTTGTTTGAAGTTCAAATGATCGGGAGAAGAGAAAGCAAAGCATCTGAAAAGAAATCAATGGCATTCAATGCATTGACCGATGGATCAGACTCAAACAGTGACAATGATGAAGAGATAGCATTTATGACCAGAAATTTTAGGAAATTTCTGAAGTACAGAAAATTGAATAGTTCTAAGAGAAACAACTTTAAGAATTCCGGCAATCAGACTACAGTACCAAAATTTATAAAATGCTTCAATTGTGACGAACCAGGTCATATAAAAAAGAACTGTCCGTATCCAGAAAGGCAGAATCCTCCTATGAACAATGAACCAACAAAGAAACGGAAGCATGCATTTACTGCTACTCTAGATGACTCAGACTCGTCCTCAAGTGATGATGATCAGAAGACGGATAATTCGAATTTGTGTTTCACTGCAGTTCACAACTCCGACGAATTCAAAGAAACGAACTCAGAAAAAGGTACACGTTTACAATACGATTGGTTGAAATTGCTTGCATAAAATTAGTTGCTTGATTGTTTGATTGATTGATTTTGAATTGATATGCTATTTGAATTTTAAAATTTATTTTCTATATTTACTATTATTTTATTATTTTATTATTATTTTTATTATTTTTGACACATTCTGAAATATATTATAAGTAAAATAATATTTCAAAATATAGACATTAATAATAATATTTATATATATGTATATTAGATATCTTAGGAAAATCATATCATGAAAATTCACAGGCACATGTCGACATGGCCCCTACCATGATGTCGACATGCCTACCTGAATTTGAATTTCAAATTTTGAATTCAAATGTTTGAATTTGCCTCCATCTTTTCACTTCATTTATTTCTCTAAAAAGATACCTTTTGACTAGAGAATATGTCCTTTAAAAGTCTATTTATCCACTATCTTTTATCATATCTTTTCACTTTCATTTTCAAATTCAAACTCTCTCTTCATATCTTCAAGCACTCTACTCTCTACTCTAATGGCTTCTTCAAGCAACCCCTCAACCATGAGAATTTCCAGAAAAATCAAAGAGCAATTATTCAATGATCCGGAGGCAATTAAAGCATACATCAATTATGCTAATTATGCCAAAGTCCATCCCGGAAAATTTGCTATTTTTCAAGATTTTTCTTCTTATGAAATTGATTCTCTTTTCGCAAACAATGGTGTTTTAAGTCTTATAGACTCTTCTCAAAACGATTTTGTTTCCTATCCTAATCTTGTCAAAATCTTTTATGCTAATCTAAACCGTTCTTTTTATAATGGAAATGACAATGAAATTTGGAGTAGTGTCAAAGGAACTCAAATTGTTTTGAATTGTAATCTTTTGGGTACCATTCTTAATTGCAAAAGCACGGGAATGGATCTTTCTAGTTTTAAAATCGATGAACATGATCGTGAGACATTTTCATCATATTTTTGAAGGAGATGTAATTTTGAATTTAAAAACCGAAACTTTCGTCCTAAAGCAAGGATTGTTAATCTTCTTTTGCAACATACTTTGACCCCAAGATCGGGAAACTTTAACAATCCTACCTCAAAAGTGTGCAAAGCACTTTTTGGTATTTCTGGAAATTATGATATCAATTGGGCGCAAGTTATTTTGGATGAACTTCGTCCTAAAAATTTTGAAATGGGAGAAAACACTTATACCATGGAATTTACCTTACTCGGATTTTCAACTATTTTGGAGTAGATTTCAAAGGTGAAGAATTTGTCTCTAGAAAAGTTTTTAATATCTCAAACATTTCCCTCATGAAAATCCCATATGTTTTTCAACCTTATGAGACTCTTACCGAAAAGGAAGAGCATTTGGCTCATGAAGAAATGGAAGAGGAAGAAGAAGAAGAAAGGGATGAAATGAAAATAGAAGAAGAAGAAGAAGGTGAAACATCCTTAGAAAGTATTGAATATCCTTCCAATCCATCCAACAAAACCCTTCTCAAAAACCAAAAGATAATTGTGGAGAATCAACGGATTTTAAAACGATCCGTTAGTAAGAAGTTGGATAATATGTCTTCGAAGATGAACAAGTTCTTTTCAAAAGTTAGCAAGAAACTTGGACTATCTTCATCATCTTCATCTTCTAACTAGTTTTATCTTTTAGTATCTTATTGTATTAGTCTTAGTTTGTTTTATTTCGAATGCTCGAGTAGTTCCTTATGTTTAATCATTGTATTATCCAATTATGCAATGAAATTGAATTTCCTTTCTGTTATCTAGCTTATTTTATATCTAGAATAAATGTTAATATATTATAGAAATATATATACATCATTATTCACAAGATAAAATTATCATCAATTTTCACTAAAGTATGTCGACATACCCCCCTAGACCATGTCGACATGTACTGGTCAGAAGTGACTATTGATTTTGAATTTGAAATTTGAATAACTACCAAATGTCTATTCATTTCAAACGAATTTCTACACCTATATATATACCTCTGTCTTCCAGAAATCTTCACTGAAATTTATTTCTCATTATCTATATCCTTCATTTCTTTCTCTAATTCAATTATGGCCAATCCTATTCATAATCTATATGAAAATCTTGAAGAAACACTCAATTCATTCAAGAATATTCTCTCTATCATTCTACGTAATCAGTGTCACTTAGAATTAAGTCAAATGCAGATGATCAAGGAACAAGAGAGACACTTCGATGCAATTCGTTGGATGATCTCCTCCCTGCACAAAGACGATAACGAAGCATATCCTCCAGTTTCTCTATCTGTTGATAATGAAAATCAGGATGCTATCAAACAAGACCCTTTCTTTGGAGAAGAAGGATGGGTTGATGTTCCTCGTAACGTTTAATTTACTTTCTTTGATTGAATTGTTTGAATTAATTTGTTTGATTTGGTTTGGATTGATACTTTGTGTGGATTGATTTCATTTGGTTTGAAGTTTGTTGTGTGAAACATGTATATATATACATTAAAATGAATACAGTCTTTAGTTAAAGTTATTATGCTTATATGTATCATTATTTCTTAATCTATATATATTCCGCTGTATAGTTTATCAATGCAGGTACTAAAGTCCAAGAGTAAGGGGCAGTAAATTTTTTGTTGATGACAAAGGGGGAGAATTATAAAATATGGTAGTTAGGCATAGATTAGGGGGGAGTTGTTAGTTTTAGGGGGAGTTATTAGGATAGAAGTGATATTTTATAAACAAAGGTTGTCATCATCAAAAAGGGGAGATTGTTAGTCCTTGAGATGAGGTTTTGATGACAACAACCTTAGAATAGATTATAAAATATAAATACTAACATTACAAGTTTAGATATATATGTATTTGCAGGATCTAACCATGCAGGTATCAAGAATGAAGACTGTACAGTATAGAGATTCAAGATACAAAGATAGAAGACTCATGAGTATCAAGATTATCAAGAGTTCAAGAGTTCAAGGTTAAGTTTGTTTTATTAGGAATATTTGTTAAAACTCGTAGAAAAGCACTGGCATCTTAATATCCAATTTATTCGTGGAATGGAATCCACTTTGAGCCCGTTAAAGGGATGGAACCCTAAGTAGGATGGAATCTACGAAAATCTAGTGGGACATTGTTTTGTATCCACTAATTTTAATTCAAAATGTTTTTACAAAATTATTTTGTTTTCAAAATGATTTCAAAACTTTCCTTTTAAAAGATTCAAAACTCTATATCCTGATTTTAAATAATTTTAGCCTCAAAACATCTTTAATTTCAAAGTCAAAATACTCTTGATTTTAAAATGTCTTTTCAAATAATATATTTAACTTTTAATATTTATACTTAGATTTAAATATAAAATTATAGTTAAAATATGTATATATTGTTCTTTATATTTAGTTATGAATTTCAACTATATTCAAGTATATTTATAAAGTTTTAAATAGTTTTTATATAAGATAAATATTGTTTTTATAGAAATTCAAATTATCATTTTTGGCTGAGGGATGTCGACATGCCCCTAGGTAGTATGTTGACATAGTGACAGTTGAAGTTCAAATTCAAATTTCAAAAGAAGTGTCTATTCGCCATAACTCTTCATGAATGGTCATGGCTATTGGTTTTCTATAAATAGGGGTCGGTTTAAACGAATTTTTAATCACTTTTTTCTGGTTTTCACTCCTCTTCATCTTCCACATTTCTTATTACAAAATCATACCATTACTCTGCCGAAATCAACATCGAATCATACTCGATTACTTCTAGTTTGATTCTCCATCACTATCTCTACAAGGTTCTCAGTGCTATTCAGAGTTATAGGTTTCTTTGTAATATATTAGCGAGAAAAGGTGTGATTGTAGCCTTGTAAATCAATCAAGTGAGAAAAGGTGTGATTGTAGCCCTGGAAATCAATTGGGTGAACTTGTTGCCCGGTAAATCAAGTATCCCTACCCAGAGGATTGGTATTCTGGAGGGTGTACCTCGTAGCCTTAAAATCGAGGGTTGTAATTGTTGAATTGCTTTTTGAAAGGAAATCTGTACTTATTTGTGCGGGACTGGATGTAGGGTAACTCCGTACCAGTATAAAATCCAGTGTGTTCTTTCCTTTACTGCTTTTACTTTATATTTGCATCTGTGTTTGATTCTGTGTTCATATCCGTGTCTGATTAGTGTATACATTGTTAATAAAGTTAGATAAACTCAAAAAGATTAACAAATTTCTTAAAACACTATTCACCCCCCCCCCTCTAGTGTTAATTCTAGCCTTAAGATCCTTAATCTGCATTTCTCACAGATGAGAACTAGTCTACCTGCTTGAGAAAGGAGAGTCGCGTTCCAACGGATGATCTTGCCCCTAACCTTGTCGGTCAAGGGATCGAAAATAGCATTTAGTTTCCGACCTTTATAAAGGACAACACCAAGATAAGGCAAAGGAAGGGAAGTCTTCTTGAACCCAGAAAAGTTCTCAATCCAAGAAGCTCTTAAGGGAGACAAGTCTTTCGCATGGAAGAAACAACTTTTGGAAGAGTTCACGAGCTGGCCTGAACTCCTCTCGTATTGCTGGATGAGACGAAGGAGCCGGCGAACAGAAGAACAGCCCCCGTTGGAGAAGATGACAATGTCATCAGCAAAGGATACGGATGAAACAAGCGGACATCCCCTAGGAATGCCAAACCCCTGAATCTGACCATAAACCGTCAGGGTTTGAAGACCTCGAATGATAGCCTCTGCCGCGATCACGAATAGTGAAGGCGACAGTGGGTCTCCTTGACGTAAGCCCCTACCCGCCTGGAAAAACCCATAGGCCGAACCGTTAACATGAACGGAGAACCAACAGTTGAAAATAAGCCTCCACACCAAGTCGATAAGGGACTCGGGAAAGCCGAAGGCTCGTAAAACCTTGATAATGAAAAACCAGGACATGCGGTCATAAGCCTTAGCCATATCCAGCTTGAAGACCACATTCGAACCTCTGACCTTCCGATCAAGCTGAGAAATCAATTCTTGAGCAAGCAGGACGTTATCAGTAATTAAACGGCCTTTAACAAACCCCGATTGAGAAGGAGATATGAGGCGATCAAGGAACGGGGCCAAGCGATTGGCCAGAACCTTCGAGATAACTTTGTTAGAGAAGTTGCACAAGCTGATAGAATGAAAATCCACGCAAGACCGCGGGTTATCGCACTTCGGGATAAGAATCAGGTTGGTGGACGTCCAACCTAGCGGTAGAGAACCGCCCAAGAAGAAGTATTGAACAGCCAGACAAAAGTCTGACTGAATAATAGGCCAAGCACTCCTGAAAAAGACTCCGTTGAAACCATCCGGCCCACTGGCACTATCCTTGGAAAGAGAAAAGACACAGGCACGGATCTCTTCCAGAGAGGGAGGTATCGACAAGTCCGTACTTTCCGAAGGAAGGACCATTCTGGGAATGAAGGCTAATAAGGCCGGATCGGAAATTGAAGCAGAGGGAGCGCTCAGAAAGGATTGGAAGTGAGACAGGATGGTCTCTTTGACTTCTTCTAGCGAAGAAGCCACAGAAAGATCAGGACGCAGAATCTCATGAATGGTAAGAAGGGAGTTCTTCTTACGAATAGAGGAATGGAAAAACTTGGAGTTCGTATCGCCTTCGACTACCCACTTGACCCTAGCCTTCTGACGAAGGTAGTCATTTTCGATACGCAACTCAGACGAGAAGGCCATCTGGGCTAACGCCCACGCCTCCTTGTTAGCAGCGGACGGATCCTCATCCAATAAAGATTTGGTTAAGATAAGTTATTCTTCGGTCGCCCGCACTCGATCGAAGATGTTCTTGAAAACTTGGACGTTCCAAACCTTAAGGCAAGCCTTGAGACGTTTAAGCTTTCGTGAGGAGACAACAGAGAGGGAGCCAACGATTGGAGAACTCCAAGATTCCTCCACCACTTGGTGAAAGGAGTGATGAGATCTCCACATACTCTGGAATCTGAAGGAGGAAGGACCCGAAAGAGAGAGAGGGGAACATCGTAAAATCATAGAGCATGGTCAGAAAAGGTCCTATGGAGGTGAGAGATGGATAAGGAGAAGGGCAGGAGGAACCAATCCTCAAAACCAAAAACACGATCTAATTTAGAGAGAATACAGTTTGGTCCCCCTTGGTTGTTAGACCAGGTAAAAGCAGACCCAACAAAGGGAATCTCGGATAGGCCCAAGCTGACAATGAAAGAGTTGAAATCCGCCACCGCATAACGGTTGGAGGCGACACCTCCACGCTATTCAGCTTGACAAGCGACGACGTTGAAGTCACCGCCTAAAATCGAAGACGTAAATCCCAAATCGGAAAGCGAATGAATATCAGCCTAGAGAGTCAACCTCTCCAAATGATCACATTTGGCGTAGACCGCCGAGAATAAAAAGGGGGAAGCGAAAGCAGGGGAAGAGCAAGCCACAGACATTAGCTAGGTGGAATCGAAAATAGGACGAACCACAAGGGCTTTGGACCACAGGA
This sequence comes from Allium fistulosum, assembly GCA_030737815.1. NCBI lineage: Eukaryota > Viridiplantae > Streptophyta > Magnoliopsida > Asparagales > Amaryllidaceae > Allium > Allium fistulosum. The sequence goes on along the minus strand of CM060904.1, from coordinate 279,347,565 downwards.
TCCAAATCTTGCCAGAGACATTGGTTACGGCACCGCCAAAACCAAGGGATAGAACGGACTTGGTTACTTCCTTTGGACCCACTAGAGGTTCCAAAAGAGTGACCAAGCAGATCGAATACTTCCTGACAACGCGCTTCAACCTAGCTGAAGACTCCTCGTTGCCAATACCACGAACATTCCAAAATAGAAAGTTCGACATGGAGGAAGGAAATAAAAACAAGCAGAAGAGAACAAGCAGAGAGGCTACGGAAGAACAAGAACAACTAAGATAAGATACCACGAAGATCGAGAAGATCTGTCGATCTTCTCGGACGCCGTTATAGAGCGTGTGCGAATGATGCGATGAGTAGAAGGGGGGCCACGCGGCCTGCGGCGAGAGTAACGGAGAGGGGGAACCGAGTACTAGGACTCATCAGATACCCCAGAATCAAACACCGAAGAATCAGACCGACTCTCTCCGCTGGGAAGGGGCCGAGTTCTTAGTAAGGCAGGCTAGTCGATCATTGATGATCGCTATTTCCGCCTTGCTAAGCAGAGGAATGGAGATGGATAAAGAATAGGAAGAAGAAGGAAGAGAACACAAAGACGAACAGATAGAGGAGGATGAACACGGGCGATCCGGTGAATCCGGATGTTCCGAATGACAGCGGAGGGATGAAGGGGATCCGATAAAACGCATCCCACGTTGCTGTAAGAACCTTGCCAAAGCTAGACTGTCATAGAAGAGATAGCCCCGCGTGACAAGCAAGATTCATGGGTCAGCCCTTTCAGAGGGTACACGAGGGCGGAACAAAGTAGATCGGCAAGAACCCAGACTGTACGTATAGTGGTCCGAAACTGGAACCACTATGCGGACCAAACTGGGAACCCGCCCGAACCTAGCGCTCCAGGACCTTTGTAGACTCCAAAAGGACCATCGAGCGCCGGGAAGCCAAAAGAAACACACGAGAGTCAATGACGACACAGAGGCGGCCTCGCAATGACTCAACTTAAAAAACCAGAAACATTGCCCACTCAGAGCGCCTCGAAAGAGCAGCCTGAACCGGCCACCACCAATGGAGCAAGAGAAACCCTACGGGGCTAATGTAACACAAAGCCCCAAGGGCAAGAGGCAATGAAAAAGATGCAAACGATCAAAGCTAGACCACACGGTCAAAGTACAACAAGGGGGACCTGACATGCTACCAGCCAAAGATGGGGAAACAGTGTCAGGGAGCACACATCGAGATGTGTCAAGGCTCATGCACAAAAACTCTAAACCGTTAACTAAAAACGAGCAAACAAGAGTGAACCAATCTATAACGATACTAAGCGAAAAAGCAGGAGATCTACATACCTGAGGACCAGCATCACAGACCAATAAAGGTTGTGAGTCAAACTTACCAACGAGGACGAACTCAGTCTGCAATCCCGCACTAACCAAAGGCCAAGGTGAAACCAACAGATCAACGCTACCAGACATCTTGCCCACAGCAGGCAGAGCACCGCTGACTGAAGAAACAACAGGCATATCAAGCTTGAGCCGAGACCCACCAACCAGATCCACAGCCGAAAAGGGGACATGAGTACAAGCTCGAGAAGACCGCCGCGACCTCCGCCGACGACGTTTTGCCACTGGGGTACGAACCAAACCAGGTAAAGCAGAATAACCATCGGTGAGTGAGATGATCAAATCCCCATCACCTGGCGAGCAAGCACTGCTGACCAGCCCTGGGCCCACTGTAATGCCACAGGAAATTGAACCGAACAAAAAGCTCAGGTCCTCCGACAATGGGGAGAAGCAAGAATCGCTAAAATGCAGCCTAGGCACAAAACAGGTGGTCAAATCCCGTTTCGGCCAAAGATCAACCGCACAAGGGACCTCTGCCCAAGATTCCGGCGCCAGAGTTATAATAGATCTCGCGCGAAATAAAGGACGCGACATTAACCCTAGCTCGGACCTGGGGTATAACTCCATGAAGCTGTTATCAATTAGCAGTAATCGAACTCTAGATAGTTGAATAAATGCATCCAACGAATAAACTTGAATCTCCACAGAAGAGCTACCAGAAATAACGACGGAAATAGGGCCAAAGACCACCGCTCTTAGAGCAGCAGCTATCAAGGCGAAAGGAGGACAAGGCCGGAGGAAGGACCCCTTGAGTACGAACTCTCCCTCACCCTCACCCTCAAAAGATTTCATAGCGACCCAATTGGGGAAGGTCGGATCAGAGCACAAGCTAATAACAAAATCAGAATAAGAGAAACGCGATCTGGAAATTATCAATCTAGAAGGGTAGGAAGAAAACTCAGAGAAGGTACGCCATTTTTGACCGTTTTTTTCTATATCTACAGCAAATTCAAACTTGGATAATTTAAGTTTCAATACATGCATTCATTTGATTATGGGTACGTATAGTTCTCACTTATTGAGTTATCATTTTGTGTGATCGTATACAACTGAATAAATATATGTGTATGGAACACGAATATATATTGGAATATGAGTTTATTATTAATTTGATGTTTTTATTTGTTTATTTAAAATAAAAAGGGGTTAATGATAAAACAGATGGGTAAATACATAGCAGGTTAAGCTAGATACCAAGAATAAGAAACTAAATTTATAAATAATGAACCTTCAGAATAAATATTCTCAGTTGAGAAAGGGTGCGTGTATTATATGTGTATAGTTTAGTTTTGTGTGAGTTTGTTGAGTGTGCCGTTCATGTTTCAGTGCATGTATGTTTATGCAATTAAAATATTTGAGTATGTGTGCATGTGTGTGTAAGTGAGAATGATTTATATGTTTGTGATGTTCATTTACAACCATAATATAAAGTATGTTAGTTTTATCATTTACACCTATGTTGGCATCTTTATAAGCATTGCGTGCTATGTGACTGTCTACACATGATATATATTTACTTGATGAAATCTTGGTTCCATTATGTTACAAACGTAAGTATAGGCAACATAAATTAATATATGTTCATTTGTATACATGTTAAAAATGTAAAATGAACAAATAGATAAATACGCATGATAAATATGTTTAAATGCTATAATAGATTGCTATAAATATTTGTTTATTTTATAATAATCTCTTATGTTGGTTTTCTATGTTTTCTAATCTCTTATCTTTCCTATATTGATTCCGTTGATATTGATTTAGTTAATTATTTAATTAATTCTAGAATACATGTTTTATTTATTTTATTATTATCCAATTCTAAGTATTAGTTTTGTTGTATAAAATTATATGTTGGGAGTGATTTGTTATTAGGTATTGATTTTTGAATTTGATATTTAGTTGAATAATCTATTTTTGTATTACTATTATGATATTTCTATCTTGTTTATGGAATAATAATTATATGAATGATTCACTATTGATATGGATTTGTTTAGTGATTTGATATGATATAGTGATGACATCTTTATATTTGATTTGTATGATTTCATTTCAATATGACAAGAAATTTGAATAACTAGATTAGTGATACCGTCTGGTATGAGACTTTCGGTAATACTTTTCCTGTTATTCATTGGACTTGTCATATGGAGATATATATTATGGATCGAGTGTAGTTTTCGAACATTGAATAATTATCTGAGTAACTTGCGGTGGTATGGGACGCCGTTATGTTATCGTTTGATTATTTTTGTAAGAAGTTGATAGGTTCTTAGGTCTAGAACTGCCAAGAGTAGCTGCCTCAGTGACTATTGTGAGGGAGGAAGATGGTGAAGAGTAATGGAGTCCCAGATCTGGAGTAAAGAAGAAAGATAAGGGACAAGATCCTCTTTTGGTTACACATAGTTTGTATTTATAGGGAAATAGGAGTTAGGTCACAAGCTTGCTTATAGTAGTGTCCAGGAGTTAGCCCAACATTACACAAGAGAGCTCGAAGGCAACCGAGTTAAAATAATAACTTTGCATAACTCGATATTGAGTCATTTGACTCAGTTCCAAGTTATTTCCTTAATTGGAAATTTTTCCATCTCTTTTGCTTTGCTCTTCTATCTTCTAGTTGACGTGTTACATGCTCTTTTCCTTTGACTTTTAGTTGGCTCCAGTGATTTTCCATCTATACTTGAGTTATCCTACTTTCTTGGAATTCTTCTCTTTAACCCTTGGAATTGGTCGTCCAAACTCTATGAAAACACTTGGTCATGATGTGATAGAGTAGAGAATGATTTGCATGAAGTTTAGGAGGTGAAACAGGGAAGAACAATGACTCGGCATCGTAGCAAATGATTCAGTGCTGAGTTATTTCCTTAGATTTATGTTGGGTGAACCTTTTCTGAGTTGTTCCTCTGCTTTATCTAAGTGTGCTTTCAAGTTTTCTAGTCGTTCCGTCTTTGCCTCAACGTTTCAACTTACTTCTGCTTGGTTAAAAATCCGATTAAACTTGTCTCTATAGTATGCTTTCATTGAAAATAAAGCGTGCTCTTGATTGAGACAAGTCCTAGACTGTTATCATGTAAATTCCAGTTAATCGTTCAAGTGTCGTCTCAAGACATTGCTTTCACTTGGTAGATTTTCCTTTAACTATTTGGCTTAGTCGTTGTTGGAATCCCATTCCTTTGCACTGGCAATGTGATCTGCACTCTGGAGACCATTTCATGCCTTGGGCTAGCATTGCCCCATCTGCAATGCCTTTTGGAAAATATGGGGGAACGAAAATAACTCATCACCGAGTTGTTCAACTTGGCACCAAGTTATAGCGTTTCCCCATAAGTTTCGATCACTTAGAAAATATTATGTGTTTTTCATTTGTTCCTTCTGAACATCCTTGCTCCTAAGCTGTCCAACCTCTCACGACCCGACCTATCTTCCCTCCACCTACCAGCGTCACCGGCCTACCAGCACCGTCGACCTATCTCTACCTCCGATCTGACCCAATGTTGTCATCTCTTACCTATCGCTGCTACCCAGAAATGCTTGCCGCTACTCGTCCATCGTCTAAGTAGCTCGAATCTAATCCACTTCAAAACCCTAGATCCGATTGATTTTGGATTTGAGGTTGATAACAATTAGTTTTGTGACGATGGGGATGGCGATGGGGGTTTGGTCGATTGAAATTGAAGGGAGATTGTTGAATTTTGGGTTGTGTTTGATCGGTGGTGTAAATAAGTTTTGCCCTAGTTGAGTGCACACGGTTCCAGAGATAAATCCTGCTCTCCGGATTCGACTGCCTTTCTTTGAAATTTGGCTAAGTCCCGATCGCTGATTGAATTTTAGGGCGACGGTTTACTTAAAGATTGGTCGTACTTGATGATTCCATCGTGCTGCTTATCATGTTTCTGCACTTCTAATGATCTTGAAAGGAAAAGGCTTTCTGCATCGCTCTGGATAGCGGCTTCATTAATGATTACTCATCGATAACGGGTAAGTTCTAAGAATATTTTTACAAAATACAACGTGGTTTATTTTTCTAGCACGAACGAGCTATCTACATAGGATGGTGCATTCATGATGTATGGGACACTGGACTCACATTACATAGATTAACACACTACGCTTGCCTTGGTCAAAGTTTAGAATTCGACTGGTTAACATAGGTCGACTTCCATTGGATTTCGAACATTGGTCACATGAGAATATTATTCAAAATTAAACATACCTGACCATGTTGAATGCCAAGTTTTATTATTTAGAATGACTCACTGATCCCCTCGTCTTAAGTCTGGTGAAGGAATGTCCACTCCTCCTAAAGCTGGATCTTCTACAGCCCCTGCTTCTTCATCTAATCCTGTTAGGCCAGGCCATCTTAAAACTCTTGAATCCCAAAGTCAAATATTTCCAGTTGAGCCGGTATTTGATCAGCTACCTCCGGGATTGAGAATCTTGAACGAAACGCTGGAGCAGGTGCCTCCATCCTATCTACCAGGTCGCTCCAAAAAATGTCTCCAATATGACTTCCCCGAGGATGATGTCCGTCTGTCAACAAGGGCTGAATTCGCTAACAATCCCCCACTGAACTTCAAAACATGTAATCGGTATATGTGCCTGGGCGAAGCCGTCCCATTATTCAATCCTTTTTTAATGATGGTGCTGCAAGAACTTGGACAAGCTCCGTTTCAAATCCATCCAAATGGCTATTCTCTTCTACGTTCGCTGAACGTCCTCTTCATGAATAGATTCAACCGACCTTCGTGATTCAATGAGCCAACTCATCATTTGGAATTCAAGAAAAGGAAGGATTTCCCGTCCTATTTGAAAGTAGAGGCCTAGAAGGGGTGTAAAGTGATTGAAAAGCTCCACAACGATGTTCTGCCTTCAAGAATGAATATTTCTTTGTGCGATGCACGCACGGTTTTAATCAGCTTTAGCCTCTGGACGTATGTCTCTTTTCCTCTGCTCCTTCGGTAATAAAATTTCTAAGTTTCTAACTTGATTTGTTTCCTCGTGGGCATCTCGACTCAAGACGATAGTGATGAACATGAGAGAACACTCAGTGCTCTAAGGGTGGTTAGACCTAATCAAAGCAACGTTGCATTCCTTCTAACAAATGACAATCTACGACGGTGTGGTCTGCTTTTCCATGATAGATTTGTCGTTGCCGAGTCTCCAGCACAAAGTTGCTCTGGGGCTCATACTCATTCTCATGCCCCCACTCGTAGCTCTGATGAGAATGATTAAGGGGAAGTTGCGGGTCCTTCCGGCGTAGTACATGTAAAGGAGCCCGTGATGAGAGAGACTATAGGGTCTGTCGAAGCCGACATTCCAAGCAACAGAGATGAAGGCATGAGGATGTCTCCAATCCTAGAATAAAATGAGGGATTCACAAGGAGAGAAGGAAAAGAAGTGGTTAAGGAAGATGAGGGTGCCGATGATAGCGATAGCGACTATCCTGCTAGTGAAGGAGGGGATGAATCATTTGGTGAATTTCCTAGGATGAGTCCTGATCTCCCTAGCTTGCCTCATCATAAAAACTTCCGAAATGGCTGGAGATCAATCTACGTTTCCCTTAGTAGAGATTTGCCTTCATCCTGCCCTTTTGGCGACATATTTTTCGGTTTAAGTGACATTAGTGAGATCAACTTAACCTTTAGTGACATTCTGGGGGATGACGATTCAGAGTTCACACTTTCGCCAGAGGGTTTTGTAAGTGAAGGTGGAGAGAACCCCACGTTAACTACTTGCCGATATGGTTGATACTTAAGGGGTCATTGGCACCACACACTTCACTACGATCACAGACACTCATTCTTGCATCGAATCTTACTTCGTAGTTCCAACATTAATATTGTTCTCTTCCTTGCTTCAGGTGCCATGGGCCATGGTTCTATGAGAAGTTTTCTTTCCATGCCAGTGCACATAAAGGCCAAACTCTCGACCCTCATCCATCTTGCCGCTACAAGTTCGAGGAAGAGAGGCGAAGGATGAAAGACCGAGAGTACGATGAAGCTCGCAAGGTCGATAGGGAGACATATAGGGAGAAGGAGAAGGAGAGAAGAAAGAGGGAAGCTAACATTGAGCTATATCGCAACCCTTCTAAGAACCCAAGAGATTCCTTGGAGTGCCATGGGCTTATTTCTGCTGATGTTCTGCTTCATACGTAGGCTCAGACCTCTTTAACACAATAAAATCTAGCCTCCCAAGCTATGATTACAACAGTCCCGCCTATTTCCAAAGGGGTCTCTGCTTGTTCATTCACTCTTCCACCCAATACTTCATGCTTGCAAACCACATTCCCACTCCTCTTTTTACACAGTGTCAAATTTGACCAAGACATCTAAGATACGCCAAAAAAGGTCGTGAAAAGTCTAATGACGTCGAGCAGGGCATCGACGAAGGGTATAAGTGGAAGAACATTTGCACCACTCTTTCCGAAGTAAACAAGATCAATTACACCAATAATCAATCCTTTGAATCTGAGAAAGCTGCCTTCGAGTGGATGAAAGAGAGGGAGAATGATTGGATTAGAGATACCAGAGAGAGGGACCTTGCTCTGAGGCAGAAGGTGAGCACATATATGTTGATGGATGAGTTATAGCTTGCCCACATCCATGGTGGAAATGTGATGAGGAACGAGCTGAAAGCTGCCCATGCTTAGAGTTCAGAGTTCAAGAAACAAGTTGAGGAGATGGCACATACGCTTAGCCAAAAAGATGAGATTATCCCGGCTTGTGACCAGACTATTTTAGAACAAGCAGCCAAACTTGCAAGACTCCGTGAGGAGGTTCAAGAACTTGCCAAAGATAAAGAGCAGCTATCCACCGATAAAGATGCCATCGGTCTTGAACTTGCAATTTTCGAGCACGAGCTTAGAGAGCTTTAAGAGGAGAAGTACAAGATCATGGTTGAGCTTGATGCAAACATGGTATATTTCTACACCAACGTAGTCATGTTTAAGAATCTGAGATGGCTGGGAAATGACTATCCCGAAGTCCTCGTTGGTGCTTGGGAGGAAGTGCTACGTCGAACTATGCAAGCCGAAGACAATCACTCCGAAGAAGAACTGATGCCCGCTTATCTCAAAGCTAAAGATATCGAATTTCTTTCCATTAGAAAGGCTATCCTAGCTAAAGATGCTGCCGATACTGCTGCTACTGATGATGCCAAAGCTCTTGCTAGCCCGAGCTCTTCGGGTCAGGGTGAAACGTCCACTTTTAAATCTCAAGAGCCAACGATGATTATTCCTACATCCTCGGGAGTTAGCCCCATAGCTACTCACATTCTTCTAGCTTCATTAACGGGTTCCCTCCGGAAACCATATATTCCTTCCTTCATGATCCAGGCTGAGAAGCTTGGGATCGAGAAAGGAAAGTTCGTCGTATTCCAACAGGATCCTGCTACAGGTATATGTCTTGTTTCTCCGGTTTTCGAGAAGCTTCAGGACTCGTAAGAATCTGTCATTAAACTTTAGTATTCCATTTTTCAACTTGTAGGTCAACATCAGTTGCCTCCTTTGCCTCTAACTACGCAATGGTCAAGGACTGATACTATCTTCATCACATCCACTTTCGTCTCCACGGAACTTACTGCTCTGGTCTTACCTTCCGAATCTGAGACTGGCTCTAAAGCTCAGAAGATTGGTGCTTGGGAAGGGCTGGAGGAAAAGCTCGCACCTTAGGAAGAAGATGTTTAAGTTACCGCTGTTTCAGACCCTATTAACCAGTTACCATGGCAGAGAGACTCAAGGCTGAAGCTATAAAGCTCAAGACTGTAAAAAAGGAGCTCACCAACACCAAGCCTGCATCTTCAAAACCAACAAGTCCCCAGTAGAAAGTTCCAATGCTGAAGATCCAACCACCAAAGACTAAGCCCACCGAGACTTTAGAATGCCAGTCTGCAAAGCTGCATACTACTACCAGCAGGGAATTTACTCACACGGAAGGTGAGGCCCTTTCTAGTAGGGAGAAAAAGAGGGAGAAGCTCAAGATCCATTCGAGTAATAGTGGTAAAGGCAATCAGAGTGCCGATAAGAAGAAGACTCAGTAGTGTGCATGTCAGTTGAGCATTTTTTATTTGTTTATGATGGTCGAGTTTGTAATTTTTGTCTTTTTTGCTTTAAACATGCCGAGAATGTGTGGGTACGTCTCTCGTTGTTTGTCTGTACATAAAAAGGTTATCAGTAATGAACTATCAACTTTTCCTTTATAATCTTTCTTCTGTGTACTCTTCTGCATTTTATGTACTGTTCCCTTTTATGATTGACTGTCCGTGTATATAATATGATTGCTTCTACTGCAATTTTCTCTATTACATACTTCTATTTCTATGCGATATGCTTATTTACCACAACTTTGTGCATGTAAATAATATTCCTACAATTGCTTTAGTATATTCTGTTGCTTAGCTTTTTTTTTATTTTCCAAATACTCTATTTGGCACAAGCAGCCAACTTTGAGGCTATTCTAGTTATGGCTCGATCGAGTTTTATTCAACCAAGTGTCGGTGGATATGCCCCTATTCATAGAGCTGAATGTTAAAATTCAATCATTAATGAAAAACTAGATACCCTAATCAATTCGTTTGGTTGCTCCTAGTCTAGTTTGCATGGTGGTTCCTATCTCTAGGAACTAGCGACTATTGCTACTTGATTCCAGGCATTATGTTTTTGATGCTGCCAGTTCCTTGGCAGCATTTGAATTCTTCCAAGTTGATATCATCATCCAATGTCATTCTGGATGTATGTATCAGAAAGATGTGTCATCACTATCTTTGGTCAAAACAAATTCTTCTAAGTTTATTGTTGAGATCCCGGTCGTGCACCATTTTCTATCTTCGGAAACTTGTACACAAACGACTCAACTCTATGGATATTTCCTTGATGTTACCTGTCTTCGGGATTTCGGTATTTCCTTTTGTTACCGCCTATCTCTGAGCGGCATTAATTTCCAAGAGGTATGAGTCGATTTTTCTGTTGACTTGTCAGTTTGGAACTTTCGGATGTTGCCGGGGTAATGCCTATTCTTAGGATGTAGGAGTCGATTTGACCATCGATCGAGCAGTTTTGGGCCTTCCCCACATTACCGGGGCAACGCTGGTTCCCAAAAGGCAGGGATCGATTTTCCCCATCGATCTTGCGCTTTGAGTCGATTTTTCCCGTCGAATCAGCGGTTTTGACCTTCCTGACACGGCTAGGGCAATGTCGATTCTTAGAAGTTTGGGGTCGATTTTCACCATCGACCCGGCGATTTGAGTCGATTTTACCCATCGACTCGGCGGTTTTAGGCCTTCCCGACGTTGCTAGAGCAAAGTCAGTTCTCAAAAGGCTGGGATCGATTTTCCCCATCGATTTGCCAATTTGAGTCGACTTTCCCATCGACTCGATGGTTAGAGTCGATTTTCACCATCGACTCAGTGGTTTTGGGCCTTCTCGATGCTCATGGAACAACGTCGGTTCCTAGAAGGTAGGGATCGATTTTCCTCATTGATCCTAAAGTTTAAGTCGATTTTCCCCGTCGACTCGGTGGTTTAGGTCTTTCTGACACAACTGAAGCAAAGTCGATTCTCCAAAAGTAGGGATCAATTTTCCCATCGATCCAGCGGTTTTGCTAAGGAGAACATTGCTCCACTGGTTCAAGAAGCTAACTTAACTAATAAATAGGAAGAGATGGCTAGTCCTGCCAATTTATAGAGCCCCAAGTGTCCCTAGATGGCTTATTTGTCAAAATAGGAAAACTAGATATAATAATGTCGCAGCGAATCGATATTCCAAGAATGTGGGATGGGAACTCCATCTATTGTAGCTTGCTTGAATGTTCCATCTCTAAACTTCTGGTCAATCACATAAGGTCCTTCCTAGTTTGGGCCAAGCGCTTCTGTACCCGAGAAGATTCATTTCAGGATGAGATCCCCACTTCAAAAGTACAGTTTTGTACCTTGACGTTGAAGTGGCATGTCGGTCTTTTCTGGTGAGCAATGACCCTCAATTCAGCTTCTTCCCGCTTCTCATCGATTTGGTCGAGGGACTCGAGCAGTAGCTGTTCGTTCTCCCTCGGATTGAAGTGTCTTATATGATGAGAGGGGACTTCTACTTCTACTGGGATCATAGCTTTTGAACCATATACCAAGGTGAACGGTGACTGCCAATCGCTAATTTGTGTGCTGTCCTATAAGCCCGTGGTGCCAGTGGAAGCTCATCAATCCAATTGCCCTTAGCTCTAGTCAGCCGCTTCTTCATGGTGGGTTTGATGATTTTGTTTACTACTTCCACTTTCCCATTCGCTTATGGGTGCTCTACCATGGAAAATCTCTTCTCAATCTAGTAACGCTTGCAAAAGTCCATAAACTCAACGCTCTCAAACTGAGTCCCGTTGTTTGTGATAATTTTCTACGGTACTCCAAACCTGCAAATAATATTTTTTATTACAAAATTAATTAAATTTTTAGTAGTGATCGTGGCAAGCAGTTCCGCTTCTGCCCATTTCATAAAGTAATTAACTGCAACGATAGCATATTTGGCTCCTCCTTTTGCTAGGTAATACATCAATTATATCGATTCCCTAGATCACAAATGGCTAGGGTACTGACAATCTACGTAAGTTTTGAAGATGGGGATCTTGGAATCATTGCGAATCTCTGGCATCGATCGCACTATCTTGTGTAGTTTGCTGCATCTTGATTTACTTTTGGCTAGAAATATCTATAGCGGAGTATTTTCTTCGACAGTGTCTGCCCCTCTATATGGTCACAACAGCTGCCTTCATGAATTTTCATGAGGATCTTTCTAGCTCCATCTTTAGTTACACACCTAAACAAGGGGGAGGAGAATCCTAACCTTTATAGCACTCCATCATGTATTATGAATCGTGATTCCTTTTGAAGAAGCTTCTTTCGTTCATTCCTATCTCTGGGGAGTACTCCCTTAAGAAAATAGTCCTTTATTGGCATCATCCACTGTTATACCTCTTTTGTAGTCTCCAGAACCCAATCAACTTCCATTTGATCTATGCTAAGAGTAGTCAATACTTCTACTGGGAACCGATCCCATCAGCTATGCTTCTTCAGAGCATGCTAGCTTTGCTAAGGAACCAGCATTCATATTTTCCTTTATGGGAATGTGAGATATAGTATAGTGTTCAATTTAGTTGAGTAATGTAACATCCCCCTACTTGGAGGCCCAAAACTAACGGCTACAGATGCTGCAGTCATCTATAGTTATTAATCCTCAACGACCAAATACAACAATGTTAGATACATTGATACACAGAAACACATGAATATGAAAAAAAATTAAAAAAACAAACAAAGTCCACATTCCATTTCAAAATGTTTCAAATTCATTACATAATCCCAGAGTGCAGACCACGTTTAGACAAAATATACTTATTATAAAATATGCCAAGAGCGGCATATGAAGATGCCTCCTTGGATTATCAAAGTATATAATAAAGCAATAAAACAAGTTTGCCTTTACAACCAAACATAGCGGAAATAAAAGAACTCTAAGTAGCTAACATGCCTTCTGCACATCATCGGAAGCTTTATTCGTCTAGAAGAACACCTGAAAATCCTAAACCTCAAACTACTCAAAATAAATTGAGTACTCGAGAGTCTAAGGGGAAAACAAAAACTTCAAGTCGGACATAAAGCCTTATATGAATAATAATCTGCCATCTCAAATTATTTAGATATTTAGTAAGACCACGCTGCTTAGCGGAATGGGTTTTCCCCTCACTAGTATCTTAAAACCTTTATAAAATCATACACCGTGCTCCTACACTCGTAATGGTTAAAACAATTCAAAACAGTTTAATATGATGATATGCAAAACAAGTGAATCAATTCTAGATTACCCATCCCCATTCATTTTGACAATATGTCACAGTTATAGTTTCTAAGGATACTAATAACTTAATAGTTTTCATAGGCTGACTATTAACCGGTAAAGTGATTATGAACTCCCTGTCCAGTTACATAATTTTCATGGGATCACTAAGAACCAATTGGTAACTCCAATACCTTAACTCTTATCCTAGTTTTCATGGGCTGACTAGGAACATATTGACTAAGCGTCAATATCTTAATCCAGATATAGTTTTTATGGGCTAACTATAAACCTATTGGCCTCCGCCAATATCAAACCATAGTTTTTATGGGCTGACTATGAACCTATTGGCTGCTGCCAATATCTTTCCCTTTACACGGTTTTCATGGGCTTCCTATGAACCTATTGGCCTCTGCCGATATCTTTAATTTAAGATTTTAACATTTAAGTTATATTCACTACTGTGTCAACCTGGCTGGTTTTTTTGCCCTTTCCTAAAGTACCGTTATGGGTTAATTACAATGTTAATAAACATATGAAGAAGAAATCAACAAAATAATACTCTCAAAAATCTTTATTTATGCCATGGTTTTTCCTTTAAAATGAGAATGGGTTATTTGTGTTGAAACCTTAAACATCACTTTCGAAACCAATGGATGACCTCCTTCGAAAGCATGGAAAACCTCTTTTGAAAACTCTATGTATATACCTTTTGAATGTGTCAAAACATTGCTAAATAATCTTTAGAAATATAGCTTCGAAACCAATGGAAGTACCCCTTCCGAGAACATTGGATTTTACTCTTTAAAAACATCTTTTGGGTCAAAGTGGTTACACATGAAAGAATCTCTTTCGAAACCTTTAATAAAATATATTTTTGGGGGAAAGATTGATGGTGTCGGAACCATCTATTCGAAAGCTCAAACTTTGGAGTAAAACTTTGAAGGATAGCATCGAAACTCCCTTTTGACACTATTGCCTTTGAAACCCCTGAACTCCTTCGATAGCATTTAGTAAGTGACTTAGCTTAAGTTTAAGACAAAGAGAATCCTTCGAAAGCATTGATGTATGCAATACATTCGAAAGGTAAAAGAATAGCGGCTGGGTTTCGACCAGGTCGGAACCACCTTTTTCGAAAGTATTATATAAAAACAAAGGAACCCATTCAAAAGCTCCTACTTAAAACATGATATGGAAACCTACCAGAAAGCTATTTAGAAAAACCCCTTTCAAAAACATAGGTTCCAACTACGTCAAAAGTTTTAGATAAAACAAAGTAGACATTCGACATTTGAAAATAGAACTAAGGTTTCGACCCCATCAGAAGTATTGCTTTCGACACCCTGGCTTTCGCCTTTCCTCCAATCCACTACTACCATCTAAGTGATACCTTGTGTATTTGTTTCGACTAGGTGGGTTTCGGATGGGTTGGTTTCGACTGAGTTGGAGCGAAAGCATTGGAGTCAAAAAGTACTACTAAAGGAGGCGGAACACTCTTTTCTGATTAAAGGCTGAAATCATGCTCATTTTTAGTAATTGCATTAACTAACCTGCCTATGTGTAATCTTTTAATTGGTTGCCTTAAAACTTTTCAAATACTTTACAAAATAACTGCCGCATTTATCAAATCTAAATCATAGGAAAAATTAACGTTTAATCCCTTCCATTGAGCAAAACCAATATTTCAAATAAGTCCTTTTAAAATAATTTATTTTCCATAGCAAATTAATTAGGAAAAATCCCCAAAAATCTCAAAAATTCACTTTCATTATGTTATCAAACATATTAAAATTTCAGACCCAATTTCTTTCTGAAATAATGAAAATAAATTTCATACCCAAATATATCATGTTTTCCTTTAGAAATTAATAATAAATTGAAACCCATCTCTAAAATCATATTTTACCTAACATATAATTTTTCCATGGCATTCTAAATTCAATAACAATCAGTTTTTCCTAAAACCATGCAAATTCACATATAAATGAATTGGTTTAAATCAAACATATAATAATTCAACCATATCATCATCCAAAACATCATAAAAACGAATTTAATCTTAAATCCAAAAACATATGATTACAAAAACAAAATAAAGATGGAATGAATTATTATTCAACTTAAATATGATAAGAGCTTTGATATTTGGTTTGAAATTAATCCCCTAGCTTTAATTCCTTAACTTGATTGAATTTCTCTTCCTCTTCTTCCTTGTTATTGCCGGCTCTTCTTATGTTAAATTTGCGTTTTTGAGTTTTTGAGAAAATGAATGTGAATGGGAAAATAAAAGTGTATGGCCGTGAATAATAAGGTGTGGCTATATTTACTAATATGCCCATGTTTTAATTAATAATTTAAAAGCCATTTAAGCCTATTTAAGTTAAATTAAGCACGGTCTTCTTATAGTTTTATTCAAATATCAATCCCCTTATCACCATTATTCTATTTAATTTATCTAATTAAATATCTTGAATAATGTTATCATAAATTAGGGGTTTTACAAGTAACTCACAAGCTTTCAACAAGTATGGAGCAAGTTTCGTGCCTTTAGCCTGACATTCCCTTCTAACCTGCTAGACAGTTAGGAGTCATTGTAGATATGTGAAGTTTTTATTCCTAGCTCCTTTGCAATCTTCAAAACTATCAACGCCTCGTATTCCACCTTGTTACTGGTGGTAGGAAATTCCAGCTTTAGTGCATAGCAGATTGGTCGTCTTTCGGGAGTTTCTAGCACAACTCCTGCTCTTGAGAAAAATTTGTTTGACGCACCATCAACAAACAATTTCTAATGGGATATTGTGACTGTTGTGTCCTTCTCCTAATCATCTCGAATAGTGAACTTGATGATGGAGTCGGCTAGTGCCAGCCCGTTGATCACTCTTCAGGGATGATATGTCACATTATACTGGTTCAACACAATATTCCAATTTAGAAGTCGTCCTGAAGTCTCAAGTCGATACAGTGCCTGTTTCAAGGATTGATCCGTCAACATCTTGATTGGCTGAGCCTAGAAGTATAGTCGATGTTTCTTAGATGCTACCACCAAGCAGTATGCTAGTTTTTTCAATTTCAAGTAGTTTTGTTTAGCTTCAGTGATGCTTGCTAATGTAGTAGACGGGCCGTTGGACCATAGCTTCCTCACGCAAAAGTGTTGCGCTCAATGCGTGGGCCAACACCGCTAGGTAAATGGATAAATCTTCATCTTCTATCGGTCTACATAGAAATAGTGGTGTCTCCATATGTCACGGTAATCATTCAAAAGCAGTATGACTGTCCTGATTCCATTTAAAGTTCTTCTTACCCATCTTTAATGCATTAAAGAATGGTATGCACTTATCCGTCACTCTAGAGATGAATTGGCTCAAGCTTTGTAATTCCTTCTTCACTATCGAAGCTCTAACATTTTGTAAGGTGTCAATCTGCACCAGACTGGCCTTAGTGCCCCTTGTGTTCATAATAGAACTAAGAAATTTCTCAAAAGCAACACCAAACGTAAATTTGAGCGGGTTTAATTTCATTCCATACTTCCGAAGGATCTTAAACATCATCGAGAGATCATCCAAATGGTTTCCAGACACTCGTGACATTACTGGCATGTCATCTACATAAACTTCCATCGTTTGTTTGATCTAGTCCTTGAACATTGCATTCACCAGTATCTTCTAAGTAGCTTCGGCGTTCTTCAAACCAAACGGCACTACGCGATAACAATATAGTCCCATGTCTGTGATGAAGCTGTTGTTGTCCTGATCTGGTTTATGCATCTAATTTGATTGTACCCTGAGTAGGAATAGACAAATGAGAGCAGTTCATGCCCCTTGGTTCCACCAATAAGCTAGTCCATCCTGGGCAATAGGAAGCTATCTTTTAGGTTGGCAGTGTTCAAATCTGAGTAGTCAACATAAGTTTTCCACTCTCGTTCGATTTTCAGACCAAAACGGTGTTGGACACCCACTCAAGATATGTTGCATCATGAGTGAAGCCGTTGGCCAATAGCTTATCAATTTTTCCCTTCAATGCAGTGGATCGCTACGGACCAAGGTTGTGTCTCTTCTGCCTTACTGGTGTGAACTTGGGGTTGATGTTAAGTGTGTGGCATGCTATCTCCGATGATATCTTGCATATATCAGAATGTATCCAAGCGAACGCGTCCATATTGGAATGAAGAAAGTTTATCAGTTTCACATCTTGTTTCCAAGCCAGGAACCTATTTTCAAAGCCCGAGTTGAGTCGTCCATGTCAACAGGGACAGCTACCATAATCTTTGTCGATGCTGCTTGCATTTCCCCTGAACTCTTCATCCTATAGTCGATAGCCATGTCAAAGCGACTATGGTCCCCGAACCGGGGGTGGTTCTATAATTTCTATACTTGCATTTCCTGAATGCAGAGATTCTTCCCCACATTCTTTCCCTTTTCATGAAGTTTAACTTCACATAATTTAGCAACACAGCATTGCCATGCAGCACTTTGGTCTCCTTTTACTACTCCTATCCCATTCTACATTGGGAATTTTATTATTAGAAACCATGACACCAAAGTGATTATAAAGTCGGCATGGGCTGGTCAGCCTTAGAAAGCATTATAAGCAGAATGCTCATCAACAATTACAAAGGTCTCGATAAGAAGTACCCTTCATTCTCCTTCTCCAAGTTCTACAGGTAAGTCTATCGTCCCGATCGTCTGTTTGGGTTCACCTGTAAATACCTGAATTTTTGATTTGCATGCCGTTACATCCTTCATGCTAACCTTCATTTGGTCAAACGTTTTTCAAAATAGGATATTGACCGAAATCCTATTGTCAACCAACCCTCAATGTACAACAGCCGATCTAATTCTGACTGCTATCACCATTGGATCGAGAATTGGTGCTTCTACACCTTTAGTGTCCATTTCCTGAACACAATGTCATCCGTAATCATCCTTTTTTGCTTAGTCGGAGCTCCTTCTTTGATAGCGTAGCAATTCTCCTATGGTATATGCTTCAAAGAACTAGCATATCGTTCCATCTTGCCCTAACACTTCTGTGTTGGGCAAGGTTCTTCTGTAATGGTGTTTATGACTAGACTTCCACCTGTTCACTTGGGACCTTCTTCGCTGGGTCCAGGTTGATTTCCTTGAGCATTTAGCATTTAGGGTCCAGCAGATTGTTTGGCATTTTGCAGTTTCTTCACATATCGCTGGAGCCTGTTGTTTCTTATTAATTCTTTAATTAAATCCTTCAGATGCCAACGTTCATTTGTGTTATGCTCGTGGGTTTGCAAATCCTTCAAATGCTGACATTCATTTTTGTTATGCTCGTGAGTTTGCTGGCTTTTTTTGTTGCTCAGTTGCTTCCTTCTTGGATGCTTTGTTATATTGCTCAGTTCCCCTAAGTGGCAAGATAGATGTTCTCTAAATTGTCATTCAATGGCGCATAGTCTCAGGTCCTAGATACCTTAAAGCTTAATGTCCCCATCATGCCTACCAACATTCTGATTCCTTTTTTTTGATTTGCAGCTTTCCCTACACTTATTGTAGCAGGTCCAAAACTATTTCCATCCCGTTTAATTGCAAAATTACTCTTAGTCACTTCCTTCGATTTCTTATCGTGGGCTTGCCTTCAACCATATTTGCTTCTTCCATCCTCAGAAACTAATTTTTCTTTCGATGGAATTCCTTCATGGTAATGGGTTGCTTCATGTATCCACATACTGAAATCTATGTCGGGTGAATGCTTTGGACAAGTGCCATGAATACAAGATCTTCCTTCGAATTGCTAACATTCATGACAGCAATGTCAATCGGTTCAAGAAAGCTTTTAGGAACTCATTGGATCTTTGTGACAAGCTAGATAATGACATAACATCCGTCAGTTGTGCCGCATTAAATATGAACTACTTTAGAAACTTCTTAGCCAATTCATTAAATGTCGATATGGATTTAGTTGTGAACCTAGTGAACCATATAAAAGCAACTCCTTCCAAGAAGATAGGAAAACAACTACTATAAACAATGTCCGTAGCTCGAGCTCCATCCATATGCCATTCGTATTTGAGTAAGTGTTTTTTGGGATCGGTAGTTCTTTTGTAGGATGGCATTATTAGCATGGTGAACTTTCTAGGGTATTCTTCCCTTAAGATATTTTCAATGAATGGGGCTCGGCTTGGTGCATAACCCCAATCTTCGTTCTTCCTACCCTTACTTTCTTCCACCAATTGTTTGACCATGTCAGTGATGTACTGCTCATTGGCACGGTAATATGAAGTTCAACTATCAGAAGCTACACTAAGTGTTTGACTCTGCAAACAGTCTTGATTTACTGGTTAATGTCTAGATTCCTCTATCTCTGGGAGTACTACTCCTTCAGTGTTTGGCAGACGTACAATTGGTCTTGCCATAGCAATTTGGACTTCGGCTCCAGTGCTTTATTCCCCAACACCAGTGTATAACTCTAAATCATCACCATCAAACTGCAAGTCATTTTCTTCCTCAGATACATCCATTGCATCACTTACTGAACATCCTCTATGTGGGCATTCCTACCCGTGCCAATTTGCCTTCATGTGGGGGAAAATGCCTACTTCCTCCTACAATAACTCCTGTAGTTACTTCCTTCCCACCTCTCCTATCTAAGATAGAAAGCGAAGGGTTCTCTTGTTCTATTGTAAGAGAAGTTTCTCTCACAACTCTTCTTGTCGCTGGTGACTGCAAGGTTAGCAAAGCGTCCATCTTATCCATGAGCACTTTCTAGCTATCCGCCATCTTCTAGTTAAGTTCATTAGTCATTTTATTAAGCTCTCCTCTAGTAACAACTTCTTGTGGAGTAGAGGATTCTGGTATTGCATTTCCATTATTAACTTCCATCTGGTGAGTGTTTCTTTCATCACCATTATCCTATTCCTTTCTTCTTCATTAGCCTATTTCTTTCATTACCATTAGCCACTGCTCCTGTGGATCTTTCAAAAGCGTATCTTCCTTTTTTAGGCGCTATTGATCTTCAATAGGAAGTTCTCAAACTTCTTAGAGCTAGTTTTCTAGATCTAACCACTGGATCTCTCCAAATCCACAATAGCAAGCTAGATCTAAGTCTGGATTTAGTTTACTCAGTGAAAGCACCAATATGTTGATGCCAAAAATTGATCAACACCAAAGAATGAGTTGCACGGAACTTTTAGAACCTAGAGCTAGCAGATAATAGTAGAAATCTAAGAAAAATAATAGGGAGATACAAGATTTTTATAGTGGTTTGGCAATCTATGGCCTATTTCCACTTTATAGTTTTATTGATTATGGATCTTAAGAGAGTTTGAATGAGATTACAGAGAATTAGAGTAACAAGTATATGAAGTTGACAAGTGCTTAGGCTTGGAACTGCCAAGAGTAGCTGCCTTAGTGACTATTGTAAGGGAGGAAGATGGTAAAGGGTAATGGAGTCCCGGATGCAGAGTGAAGAAGAAGATCAAGGAGAAGATCCTCTTTTGGTTACACATAGTTCGTATTTATAGAGAAATAGGTGTGCTGGATCAGAAGCCTGCTTACAGTAATGTCCACGAGTTTGCCAACATCACACAAGAGAGCTCGAAGGCAACCGAGTTAAAATAATAACTTGGCACTTAGTCATTAGACTCGGGGCCAAGTTATTTTCTTAAGTAGAAATTTTTCCATCTCTTTTTCTCTGCTCTTCTATCTTTCTAGTTGATGTGTTCATGCTCTTTTCCTTCAAATTTTGGTTGGTTCCGGTGATCTTCCATCTATACTTGAGTTATCCTGCTTTCTTGGAATCTTCTCTTTGACCCTTGGAATTGGCCATCCAAACTTTGGAAAAACACTTGATCATGAGGTGATAGAGTAGAGAATGAGTTGCATGAAGTTTAGGAGGTGAAATCGGGAAGAAAATGACTCAACGTCGAACTAAGTGACTCAGTGTTGAGTTGTTTCTTTAGCTTTATTTTGAATGAAACTTTTCCAAGTTGTTTCTCTGCTTCATCTAAGTGTGCTTCTAAATTTTCTAGTCGTTTCATCTTCGTCTCGAAATTCTAACTTCCGTTGACTTTTACTTGGTTAAAAACTTGTTAATAATGTTGTTGAAAAGAATCAATCCTTTTTTGTCGCTTGCAAATAATTCTGATGATGACTACAATATCATCGATGTTCATTTCAGGTCTTAAAATGGAGGATGTTATAACATTGTATCAAAGATTAGATAAGGGCTCTTGAGTAAAAACAAGCTATATATAAATCTAAGTAGAAATTAGACAGTTGAAAACGAACAACTTGGGAAGGGTATATGCTATTTATATAAAACGTATTTGTATTTTTGAAATAGGTATCTAGGTGGGTGTATCTATCCTTGTAATATTTCTTTCACTCTCCTTACTTCTTTTCTTATAGGTGCTTGTTTACACAGAAAAAAATAATGGAAACCAAAAGTAGTTGATTAGCATTTAGAGGTGTAAAGGAAAATGCTAGTTAGGGAACTGCAAGTACACAAACGAATAGCCATAGTAAGGCGATAGACTTGAATGTCAATATTGAGATTGGAGCTCAAATGCCTATCCCAACGGTTGGAGCGACGGATATGAATGCTCTCTCTAATCAGTATATGGAAGAGATGATGCGGCAATAGCTGGATGAAGTTGCAGTGATCGGTGGTTAGAGGAGATTTTTCTAAGATAAAACAAGATTATAAGAACTATGGAGGAACAATGTTTACGCAAAAGAAGCAGTGTTGGATGTTCTAAGCATTATGAAGGATGCAAGTGTATCTTTGGTGATATAAGATATAATGAAGGTCAGAAAAGGAGGTTGGCCACTTGTTAGCTTCAAGAGAATGCTTTAGACTGGTAGGAGGATTTGACTATTGAAATCCCAAATGAGGAGATTACACAAGATCAATTCAAGGAGCAATTTAAGGCTTAGTATATTTCTAAATCACAAAAAGCACTTTATGCCACGAGTTTCTAGTTTTAAAGCAAGGAGAAATAACTTTAACAAAGTATATTCAACATTTTAATGCTTTAACAAAGTACGTTAGGAAGTATATCGAAACTACGGAAAAAAGAATGAGAAGTTCATTGAGGGCTTGAGGAAGGAATTTAACCATAAGGTAATGGCACATCTATAATCTCCCATCGAGCTAGTTGTAGAGATGGCAAGAAGGTATGACCTTTTTTACTAGGAGGATACAAAAGCATACTTTAGACCCAAAACATGCCAAAGAAGTGGTTCGGCCCATACCAAAAGGGGAATAAAAACTAAGTAAAGGAGGAAAGGCCTCAGAAGGAGGAACTCAAAAAATGAGTCTGGTTGATGTTACCTGTTATAATTCTAGCCAGAAGGGTCACTACTCGACTATGTGTACCATGCCTGAGAATAATGGAAAGGTCAAGTGCTTCAATTGCAATAAGTTTGGCTATAAACAGAGAGATTGTCCAGAGTTGAGACATGCAAAAGTGTATGCTCTAGAGGAAACGGTAACTAGACCATCCATTGAGGAGATAAGGAAGGTGTAGTGCTTGAAGGTTTGATTCTGATTTATAGTATTTCAGTTGGATTTTTGTTTGATATTGGAGCTACACACTCTTTCATTTTGCAAGAATTAATTGATAGGTTAGGGTTGGAGACTACCTATTTTCTTGCATACTTACGTGTGGTTAATCTGATCGATGGGCATGCCACTCTAGAATTTAAGTGCACTGATGTAGGGTTTGTTCCGTGTGGGCACTTATTTTCTAATCACTCGTATATATTTGTTCTATATGGGCATTTATTTTCTTATTTTCACTCTCTTCACATCCGTTTCCTACGAGTGCTTGCTTACATGGAAAGCAAGAATTGAAATCACTAGTGTACAATTCAAGTTAAGAGGTGTGAGGGAAAAATTTAGCAAACTGTAAGTGAAAATAAATGGCTAAGAATGGGAAACGATCCATAATGTCAATTTAAATACTAGAGTTCAAATGCCTACTCTGGTGGTTGGAGCGATGGGTATGAAAGCTTTGTTTTGTCAATATATGACGAAGATGATGAGGCAATAACTAGCTGAAGTTGTTGAGCTGAGACTAATGGTTAAAGGAGATTTTTAAAAGATGAACCATGATTATAAAAACTATGAAGGAATGAGGTTTACTGAAAAAGAACCAGCATTGGAAGTTCTGAATTGGTAGGTATGCAAGCATATCTTTGGTGATGATTTTCCATTACGTTCCAAGATTTTGACTTCAGTTCCCTTTGACCAACCTTTCTAAGATCTTAACTTTTTCCATAAGTATTCTTTTTATGATCTAGAGTGGCGATTTGCAACATATGTCCACCCTATTGATGGTCGTCTCCAATACCAAACATTATGCTTCATATCTACTAACCGACACAAGTGTTTGGGAACACTATCTAATTTGAGTTGACAAATCCATTCATTATGAATATCCTCATTTAGAAATAAGGTGAGGAAGTACTTCATCATCCTACAAGAAAGAGCAGGAATTGTAGAGGATAAAGAGGAAAGAGAAAGAGGAAGAAGAAATAGAAGAGGAAAGAGAAGAAGGTGATGACTAAAACACGTAGTTCATTGTGGATAATGTCAAGGATGAAATTTATTACTTTGAAATTCCAGTCCCTTTGTACAAATGGTTGAGTGTGTGGATTGATGGAATCACTCTAGTTCCAACCTCGAATCGTATATAAAGTGGTTGTCTACTAGTTCAAGAAGGTAAGGAGATCTTAAGTCCTTTTGACAGTCCACTTCCAGATAATGTTTATAAACCTTGATGCCTGTTAAGATATCCTTATAAGAAATAATCTCGCTGAACTGCAGATATTAGCGGTGGAGGGGGATAACGCCTACCCTTTAGAGATTAAAACACCACCTATTCCATAGTACACACATAACTACATTGCACACAACATATAGAAATACATCAACTCAGGTACTTGCATTTTACACCATTTCCTAATCATGTATCTATTATAACATTGCTTTTCTTAACACATAGGTGTAATCGGTTGTACAAGATATGATCTGGATCTTAGGTCTGACACGAGAGAAGCTCAGAGGTCTCCCTCTCTTCATAGGGGTCTCCTTAGTAGCCATAACTATAATCATCGATGGGACTCTTCTCTTTGGACCTATTCTTAGTACTCACATTCTTCAAGGGGCATCGGTTTTACCACTATAGACTTATTCTATCTTGCCTCGCCAAATTTTTTGACATGCCCATTGGAGTCACTCTTCTAGCCACCCCTCTTCTTTAGTTTGCCATGGTTCATTACACTTATAGTAGCATTCTGTGTATAGCCCTCATGTTAGCCCATCCTTTACCCACACGTCAAAAAATGTTGGAGTTCAATCTAGCCATTCTTATCATAATTCTCCATCTTATATAATTCCTCTAGCTATCTCTAGTTCTTGGTGAGAATGTTATGTGTTTCCATCTTTTGATCACCACCCAGCTAAAGATGGTAATGGCCCCACTTACTCACATTATGATACTTTTTTGCCTCGCATGTCTATAAGCCATGGAGTAGTTTCATCTCCAATTGTAGCACTCCCTTAACCTATTTGTTGCATACTTCTATAAATAAAATCCTATGTGGAGTTATATTTAAGTATAACCTTGATCCAATCCCAAAGGGTAACATTGCTACCACGATAGAAAACATAAAGACTTTGGAGGAGAGGTACATCTCTTATTGGAAAGTTTCCATGTAGATTGATCAAGCAAATGAGAAAAAAGACATCCTCATCGCCGAGAAAGATAACTAGCTTAATAATAATGACTTTATAGTTTTCCTTTGGATGCTAAAACTGGAAATCTAAAGAAAAACATTAAGGACACGAATAAACACCAGAAGGGACAACTTAATAACATTATTATACTAAATATGAGACCCTCCAAAAGGTATTTGGTATTACGATCCGAAAGTTCAAAATGTTTCACATCATAGAGACCGCTCTTATCAAAGAGCATGATGATGTTAAGGCTGTCACTAATAAGTTTACATAAGACCTAGCCATACAATGAGTGGAACTAGAAGAACTCGTTAAGACTAAAAAAAATCAAGCATTTCCGCCTTAAATCAGAACAAGTCCCTATTTTGGAGGTTGAAGTTAGAACTTTAAATCTCCTCTTCTAGACATGTAGGTTGAGCTTGCTTAGCCTTAACTAGAAGTCAAAGATAATGATGTTGGTCTTTGAGAGAAGGATGTTGATACCGAGGGCTTCGATGACAAACTATTTGGCTTCTACGACATGGTCTTCCACTTGAGAAACTAACTATGGTTGAAGAGCTATAATGAAATCATTGTTGATCTTTACTAAAAGATCAT
This sequence comes from Allium fistulosum, assembly GCA_030737815.1. Lineage (NCBI taxonomy): Eukaryota > Viridiplantae > Streptophyta > Magnoliopsida > Asparagales > Amaryllidaceae > Allium > Allium fistulosum. The sequence continues at coordinate 279,322,054 of CM060904.1, read as the reverse complement.
GAATGTCAAAGCATAAGAGCCGAGCGTTGGGGCTATGCATTACGAGAATCTAACATTTTTTTAAAGATATTTTGACTCCTATGACCTCAAGGTTCTATAGAGAGGCATGGTCAAGGCCAATGAGGTGAAGGCTAGGGAAGCTACTGAAAGGATTACATCAGAAATCCATGCTAAGGATATGACTTTCAATCTTGCCTTCGACATCTTCAACGGTCCTTCCACTTCCTTTCCATGTCGAAACTAACAACTAGTTTTGTTATTGTTGTAATTCTAATGCCTCATATCTAGTCTTTGAATGCTCCATCTAATGTCCTTAAGTCGTATATCTCACTTTTCATAACTTATCCCATATGGACCACTTGTCTCCAACTACTGAAGATATGTTGGTTTCGATCATTAGCCAACTAAGGTTCTATGCGGGGACTGACCCACTCTAGGCCAAAGGCATTTCAATCTCTCCTCTTTTACTACAAATGTTAAATATCATTCCATTTCGATCTCATAAACTTTATACTTCCATTCTCAATGTTATAGGATGCATGGACACATCTTTAGCGGATGCTCCACCTACCATTTCTTTTTTCTAGGGTTGATAAGGTCTGAACATGGACTTTTTCTGAATGAATAGGATCCCTTGACAAAGGGGAAGACCATGACATTGACATTGAGGATGAAGGCTAGGCGGAGACCAATCGCGTGCTTTGAAAGAATAAGCCACTGCTACTACTTCCTTTACTTCCTGAGAAGGCACAATAATCCAAGTGAAACAAGATTACATAGAAAAAATCATGGATGCAAAGTTCAAATCCCCTCCAGCTAAGAATACAAAGGACATCAAGTACAATGAGAAGAGAAAGTCAATTTTTTAGAGTTGTGCTCTCGGTCATCTTCAACTACAGAGATGTCGACCGAAGAAGGGAATGAAAGAAACACTTTTTGTATTTTGTTCCTTTTTTACTTTTTTTGTTGCACATTTTTTTATGTTTTTAGGTCCCAATTTTCATACCAATGAAAAATGATAAATAAAGAAATATTTTTCTGCATACATCTCTATTCTCTTTATGCACTTTTCATATTATAATCTTACTGCACCTGCATATATTTACATATAGTTCTTTGAGATATTATAATTGCAAAAGCAATTCCACACCCATTTTAAATGAGTTCTATTGAATGCAGCCATTAGTTGTATCTCTATACGAATAAGTAGGATTTTGCATGTTTAAACCGTATTAGTGTAATAGTGTTCCAGTTAACCTAATTCTATACACCATAAATATAATAAAACATTATCCTTGATTTTCAACATCATTTTTTACTTGATGACACTAAACTCTGAGCATACATCCTATTAATGTCGATCTCAAGATTCTATTTTTGTTAATTCTTGCTCTAAGCAACAAAGCCAATCGATGCCTACTCTAGACATTTAAGCCCATTAGCCCCAACTCTAGGGATCTTGTCCCATTGTCGCCTATCTCTTAGCATTAATCAAAAGGAACATAATAGGAGCGAATTATCAGATCATCCCAAATTTAAATTATACTCCAACAAATCTATCCTAATTATAAAATTTTGTTCATAATGTGTAATATCTATCTTGAGGCCCGAAGCTAAGCGCTACAGATGCTGTAGTTATCCATAGTATTAACTTTCGGTGACAAAATATGGTAATGTTAGCGGTATTCATAATATCAGAAGCACATGATTGTGAAATAAAATCAACATAGATTTCAAAACAACTTTTCTGATTACATTTAAAATCAATATTTCATATTCAGTTACATAATCCTAAAACGATTCTTAGGTTTTGATCAAATATAATTATTACAAATTATGCCAAGAGCGACATACAAAGATGCCCCCTTAGGTGATCAAAGTACTAAATAGACATATCAGTCATAAATACATCACAGCGGAAATAATACTCAATAGCTCAAACATAGCTAGCTTTGCCTCCTACACGTCTTCAGAAGCTTATTCATCCAACCTACTAAACCAAAAAAATCCTTAACTCTCAATCTACTAAAATTAAATTTTGAGCACCTGAGAGTTTAAGGGGAAAAATAAATTTCGAGTCAGACATAAAGCTTGGTGTGAATAATACTATTACATCTCGATTTACTGATATTAAGTGAGACCACGTAGCTTAGTGGAACGGGTTTCCCCTCACTAATATCCTTTTAAAAGCATATCTTTTGCAAATCAAAACCCTAAATCAAACTGATTATAACAATAATAGAAAATACATATGTACATAATAATCAAGAAATCAATGGACTATCTGTCTCATTATAGTTTTATCTGGCTAACTATTAACCATTGGCTGACTCGGGCCTACCATACATAATCAATAATCTAACTTCTGGTAGACACAATACTGGGATGACTGCCCTTAACTTTCTTCTTCTAGGGTCAACTGAAGCTAATGGTATTACGGGCTCACCAATAACTTATCTTTAATTTGTATATTCCCTTATGTGTGTAACATTATTTTAGTCCCATCTGTGACAAAACCCTACACACTAGAATTTTGGACTTATATTAGCTAGGGGCAATTAGCTAAAGTATAGGGCGCGACCCTACACCAATCTCATCTGGTCTTCCAATATCTAATTCATAAACTTAGGGTTAACTACCCTATTCAAATTTCATTTCCTATCATATACTTAGGGTTGATTACTCGATTCAAATTTCATTTCATTGTAAACAACCTTTGCAAATGATTTACCCCTGAAATCATATCTTTATAAAACAAGGAAATCATACACTTTGCTTTACTCAAAACACTTATGCCATGATATATGCTTTACACAGAACAATGTTAATGAAATCTTATCAATGGGATTATCTATCCCTTCATAATAAGTTAAAACATCTTTTTGACTTAGAAAGCCTTAGGCTACAAGGCCAAAACAATACCTTTGAAACCTTTGTTTAAAACCTTAAACAGTTCATTTCGAATTCATTGAAAGTACCCCTTTTAAAAAAAGTTAACTACTTAACCTTGGAAACACTAGGCCAAAACGTACTTTTCAAATGTATTGAAAATAGACCTTTCATAATCATTACTTAAAACTTTAAACATCCCCTTTTCGAAACCATTTAAACTTTTCTTTCAAAAGCGCTGGAAATCTTCCGTTCAAACACTTAGGATATACCTTTCGAAAACATTGGGGACCTCCCTTTGAAACACTTATAGCATACATTGCGAAAGCATTTGGGTTCAAGGGTTTGTGGAAACATTGCTTTGAAACCATTTAAACTTATTTCTTTTGAAACCATTAGGTTTAATGTTTAATATAACTAAAGGGTCATAAAGAACTGGGGTGAAAGCATTACTTTTGAAAGAATTAATCCCAAATAAAAGAAAGGGATAGTTTCGAAGCCTACACTTTCGAAACCATTGCCTCCAAAACCGTTTTGAAAGAGTCTTTATGACCCTTTCGAAAGCATTGAGAAGGCGACTTCAAAGTAAAAAGGTGAAAGTACCCTTTTGAATATGCTATTCTAAGGCTATAAAGAAAAGTGGCATTAACTAGTTCGAAAGGTATGAATACGTCAACATTGGTTTCGAATGGGTTCAAAAGCGGCTATCCTTTCGAAAGTTTTTTTTTAAAACATAACTAAGCGGCAACTCATTTGAAAGCTCTTTTCTAAAAACAAAGACAAGCAGCAAGTAGTTCAAAAGATTCCTTTTAAAAACAAAGACAAGTTAAAAACAACCCCTTCGAAAGCATGGCCTTCGACACCATCATCCCTTCCGCCTTTTTCCAGTGTGGTACGTATCAACTGCTTGATACCATATGCATTGTTTTCAAATGAGTTTGTTAATAGAAGTATAGTGATGAAAGCTAACAGTTGGAAGTGGCGAAGTGGTAAATCAAAGAAAAACTGATTTTATGCCTTTCAAAGTAATTTCTTTTCACCTAACCTGCCTAATGTTAAAATGTAATTGGTTGCCATTTCTTTATCAAAATCTTTTTCTAAAAAGGCTGCCGAATTCAAAATTATCAATAAAAAACATTTAACAAATAAGCCCTTCTCCTTGATAAAACATATAAAACATTAGATCCCTTAACTTAAATAATTTTAACAATAAAATACTTAGAAAAATTCCCCAAAAATAACAATAATTCATTTTTAATATGTTTTCTAACATATTTAAATTTCAAACCCAAAATCATTATATAATTGCTCTGAATAATTTAAACCCAATATTAACTATTTTCTCTCATAGAAAATTTGCAATAAATCCCCAATAATTTAGAAAATTATGAAACTTGAAACCAACTTCTAAAATAAAGTTTTTGATCATATATCGAAAATGCAAGTCATTTGGAAGTCATTAAATAGATTTTCCAATCTAAACTTATCATAAGATCTATATGAAATGAATTAAATCATCAACAAGCATATATATATATATATATATATATATATCCATTTAAACAAATATAATATGGCATATTATTTGCAAAATAATTCGGATCCAACCTTGAAAACGAAATCATTAATGAAACTGAGATGTAAATCAAATTATTCACCTTAGCTTGATGTTAAGAAGGTTGAGATTTGCCCTTTGATTATTTTCTTCAAGCTTTCTACTTGATTCATAGCTTATCTTCTTCTGAATTTTCTTAATGGTGACCGGTCGAGCTTACAAGTCTTTTGGTTTCGTTTGTAAATATTGAAATGAAAACGAAATGAAGGTAAGAAACGTTTAGGGTATAAGAACAAAGACTATTCCTATTTTGCCCTTACCATATGCCTCATACTTACTTATTCTTGTTCTCTTTTTCTTACACATTCATTAAGGCACGACCCCTTATTAATTAACAAATCTCAATCCCTTAACCATCTATACTATTTCATTTAATTTATCTAATTAAATGTCATAAATAATGTTAGTCAAAATTAGGGTCATTACAGACTCCCCTCCTTAAAGAATTTCGTCCTCGAAATTATACTTACAATAATCAAACATAAAGGTAAAACATACCATGAAAAAAGTCACGATAAGTATCTTTAATCTTGCTCTTAGTTTCCAAACTACAGTCTCTCTTGTCGTCATTCTACTGGACTTTGACTTATCTGACTATCTTGTTCCTTACTCTCTTCTCATCACTTGCAACTATACGAACTGGTTTTCTAACTATAGTCATGTTTGGTTCCATTACTAGATCACCTAACACAATCAGTGTAATAGTAGTCTCTGGATCCCAAATACACTCTCTTAGATGAGAAATATGAAAAACATTATGGACTCCTTCCAAACTATTCGGTAGCTCTACTCTATATGCGAGTTTCATAATCCTTTCTATAATAGGAAATGGTCCAACAAATCTTGGTGCCAATTTTCCTAACTTTCCAAATCTGGTTACACCTTTCATCGGTGACACCTTGACGAAAACTTGATCTCCAACTGAGAACTCTAAGTCTTTTCGTCTTTTATCATCATAACTCTTCTGCTTAGACCGAGCTTCCTTCATCCTAGCTCGAACTAACTCAAACTTCTCTACAGCTTCTCTAACCAAATCTGGACCAAGAACTAACCTATCCCCGGTCTCTAACCAATAAATGGGAGATTTGCATGGCCTTCCATACAAAGCTTCAAACAGTGCCATCACTATACTAGTCTGATAACTGTTGTTATACGAAAGCTCGACTAAGTGTAGATGGTCTTCCTATAATCCCTCGAAATCTAGCACACAAGCTCTTAACAAATCCTCTAAGACTTTGTTAATTCTCTCTGTTTGCCCATCTGTCCATGAATGGTAAGTGGTACTCATCTTGAGCTTGGTACCTAAAGTCTCCTGTTGACTCTTTCAGAACTCGCTAGTGAATAAGGAATCTCTACTACTTACTATACTACTAGAAATTCCATGCAGTCTAACTATATTCCTCATGAATAACCTAGCTAAATCTGGTGCTGTCTTGGTCGACTTAACGGGTATAAAGTGTGCACTCTTAGTCAATCTATCCACTATAACTTATATACTCTCATTTCCTCTATTTGACCTTGGCAACCCATCTATGAAATCCATTGAGATAGAATCTCATTTCCAGACTAGAACATCTAAAGGTTGAAGTAACCCACTCGGTTTCTGATGTTCAGAATGGCTACCTCATCCATAAGCCTACATCTCTCTTCGTAACTTCCTAGAAGAAACTCATTTTAGTATCCAAATACCTCTTAGTTCCTCCCGGATGAATAGTGGACTTTGAACACATTCTCTAGGAACTTCCTTCCTAATGTTTCCCGCGGTTGGAACACATAGTCTTCCTTTCTTCCTCAACCACCTATTCTGATCAAGACTGAAATCTTTCAAGTCATCGCTCTTTGTTCCATTCCTTAACTTCCTGATTCGTTCAGCTAATAATGGGTCCTCTCCTTGCTTAGAAGCAATCCTATCGATCATCACCGGTCGAACTTCTAAACACAACAACATAGCAGCTTCTTGACTAGAACTACTCTTAGATCTCTATTGTACTCCGCATGTAGTCAATGCTTCTAAATCTTTCCACATAGCTATCATTACCAATACTTTATTCTGATATTTTCTACTAAGTTCATCTGCAACCTTATTCCCTTTTCCCGGTGTGTACACAATACCAAAGTCATAAGCAGCTAAAAACTCTAACCACCTCTGCTGTCTAATATTCAACTCCTTCCGAGAGAATAAATATCTTAGTGACTTATGATCCGTATACAACTCGAATCTTTCTCCCAAATGGTAATATCTCCATATATTCAATGCAAAAATTACCGTAGCTAATTGCAAATCATCAGTTAGATATCTAACTTCATGCGGTCTAAGCTATCGAGAAGTATAGGCAATCACTTTACCTCTTTGCATCAGCACGGCTCCTAACCCTATGCCAAATGCATTCGTGTACACCATTAAGTCCCGATTCCCATCTGGAACAACTAACACAAGTGCATTAGTCAATAAGTGTTTTGGTTTCTGGAATGCCTCCTTACACTTATCAGTCTGGACAAACTTCACATCTTTCCAAGTCAGCTTAGTCATCGGTGCCGCTATCCATGAAAAATCCTTAATGAATCTCCTATAATAACTAGCTAATCTAAGAAAACTCTTTATCTCAGTCACTGTCTTGGGTCTCTTCCAACTATTCACTACCTCGATCTTAGCCGGATCTACTAACAACCCTTTTTTTGAGACTACATGACTAAGAAACTTTACTTCCTTCTTCTAGAATTGACAGTTCGAAATTTCGCTTTCAGTTGATGCTGCCTCAACGTCTCAAGCACCTCTCTAAGATGAACTTCATGCTCTCCTTCATCCTTAGAGTATATCAAAATGTTGTCTATTAATGCTAACACGAATCTGTCCAAATACTCTCGAAAGATTCTGTTCATCAGGTCCACGAAGAATGCTGGCGCATTAGTTAGTCCGAACGGCATAACTAACCATTTGTACGATCCACATCTGACCGTAAATGACGTCAAAGGAATATTATCCTCTGCTACTCTAAGCTGAATGAACCCTATTGCCAAATCCAACTGAAAAAATACTTTGGCTCCACTCAACCGATCGAAAAGGTCGTCAATTCTAGGTAACAGCTATCAATTCTTTGTCGTCTTCTCATTCAACTTACAATAATCGATACACAACATCAACGATCTGTTCGGTTCCTTTGCAAACACTACGGCTGCTCCTTAAGGCGAACTGCTTGGTCTGATAAAATTAATACCTTCTAAATCCATCAACTACACCTTTAACTCCTTCATCTTGGTAGGTGTCATTCTATTTGGTGATCTACTCACCGGTTCTGCTCCTAGTACTAAATCTATCCGAAACTTAATGGCTCATTTTGGCGGTAGTCCCATCACGGGCTCAAAGACATCTGCGAATTCTCTAATCATGAAAACTTGATTTAACCCATCTTCTTCGTTCATAACACCCAACAAAGCATTAACCTCAAACTAGGGTTTTCTATAGAGTATATAATCCGATCATTGCAACTAGGATGTCTAATTAATATTTTCCTATCATGGCAAAATATCCTTGCATCGTATTTACTTAACCAACCCATACACAAAATAATTTAGAACCCAACGAAATCAAAAACATACAAACTACAAGCAAATACATGACCTAACAATTCAAACTCTATGTGGTCACATCTCATCCCAAGGGTCGCATACCCTCCTATCAGATTCGCAACCCTTAAGGAAGTAACTAGGTATGAGGGTTCAAGGTTAAGCTTATTTACCGAACAATGAGATATAAAAGAATGTGACACACCAGTATCAAATAGAACTCTATTTGACATACCATGAATCGAAAGCATACCTCCCATCACAGCTTTTCCTTACTCCTCTGTTGTTGGTCTTGAGGTAGCTGGTTCTAATACAAACACTTTGCCCTTTCCATCCTTGGCTGGTTCCTTACACTGCTTCTTATAATGTCCAATCTTATCATAATTGAAACATTTTACTTCTTTCTTATCAGTAGCTTTCTTCCATTTTCCTTTCTGGAACTCATGAGCATGGTGTCCCTTCTTGTTGCACTTATAGCAAACTACATCGCCCTTCCTTTTCTTGGTTGCTCCTCCTTTCTGAGCACCTTTCTTATGGAAATCTTTCTCTTCTGGTTCTACCCACTTTAAGCTTCCTCGCTTTGTTACCATCAAGAAAATCAAGCATCTCCTCTTGCCTCAAAGCCATCTCAATAATACATCACACGGTGTGACGACCCACATTTCGGAAGGTTTAAATCGACAATAATCCACACATGTCCGACTTAAACAATCCAAAACATAGATAATCAATGGGGTTAATTAAGAAAAATAAGAAAAAAAGAAGAAAACAAACACAGAATCTTGTAGTGGAACGACAAAATATAATAATCAAATAAACAGTTCATGAAGCTGTTTACTATACATTTGATTATAGTTTATACAACATTTATCAAAGTTATACATATACATCCAAATAAAATATAATGCAGCAAACAGCATGATGCAGGAATAATAATAGTAATAATATACCAAATCTTCATCTTCGTCCTCCAGAATAAATCTTCAATAAGCTGAAAACTCAGGGCTGACCCGAGCATAATGAAAAGACAAAACACTCGAGTCAGGACTAAAATATCCTTATGTAAGTCAAATCGATATCACATATAACATGAGTGTAACGGCGTCAGAGATGTTTACGAGGTTTCACATCTCCTATCCAGTGTATAACGTGCGTGCAATAACTCAAGAGATGTTAAGGGATTTTCCATCTCTTAAGGATCCGTCAAAATATTTATATGTAGTAGAATACACTATATACATAATGTCTAAACAGTAAAATAAATATTAAAATAGCGTTAAGGCTTTATATTGATCCCCCTTAATGCGCTTTTAAGCATTGTCGTACAGTTTGCATATAAAACACAAGTTAAACGGTCGGTGGATAGGGATGCACCATGATATGACAACACTAAACCAAAATCGTATGGGTCCCATATAGGGATAAACGTATAACAAGGCATGTGAGGCATTTACCAAGGTAGGATACTACCAGTTCGGGTCGCAGGGCTGGTGGTAACGCATCATAGCCATGACCGCCCACCGCGTCCATCCATCCCATATCAAGTCAAAAGGAGGCTATCCCAATCAAGGTGCACCGATCAAAACCAACACAAAAGTAATAATATGGATCGAGTCCAAGAAAATCGAAGAATGGATGTCCGCTCGGGGTTATTAGCTCACTTGGCCCTGTCAAGCCATACTGTTTTAGTCATTTCAAATTGGCACAAGTGCCGGGGTCTATCCATCATCATTCTTTTTCTTCAAATCCAGCAAACGACGCAAAATCCAACCACTTTGTTCTGGAGTCTCCTCCGCGTACACTATTGTTCAAGTGGTTCCAATATTGACAGAGAGTATGCCAATAAGAGGCCCTGGTCTCTTTAGCAACCAAACGTCGTTTTTCACACCGGTTAATTCTTTTATATTTCAAAAATAGTTCGTGTTATCGAAATATCATATTCACTTCAAAACCAAATCCATTTCGAAATGATCATATTTACTCAAAATATACTATTTCAATTCAAAATCATGTTCGTCTTAATATCTTGATTTCAATTCCAAAATTATTTCGAATTCCAGTTTAGGTTATAACTTCATTTAACCCATTTCGTATTTAAATCCATGATTTAAAAATAGACGTTCCACCCTTGACCAGTTTGAAATTTTTTTTGAAAAATAGTTTGAATTGTTTTAAAATAGTTTAAATGGTTAAAAATAGTTAAAATAGTTTAAATGGTTAAAATAGTTAGAAATAGTTTAAATGGTTAAAATAGTTTAATATAAATTAGTTTAAGTATCAAAATGGTTTATATGGGAAAATTGTTTGGAAAGTCCAAAATAATTTGAATATTAAAAAAAATAGATTTAAATAGTTTATATCAAAATAATTTATTTGAAAATGGTTTCAAAGTCAAACTGATTCCATTTCCAAATTTTCCAATTCAAATCACTTATAACTTCCATTCAATCGATTCAATTTCGATTTCAATTCAAATCAATCTCAACTTTGATTTCAAATTAATTCAATTCCACTTTCAGATCCAATTAATTCAATTTCGATTTATACCGATTTCGAGCTCGATTTTCAAAATATCGATTCAAAACACTTAAATCAGATTAACCTTCAATATTCAGTTTAAAATCCTAATATTCAAATATAATTCTATTCTGAGCTCAACTTCGAAATATCGTTTTTATATCACTTTTATTTAGTAATATTCAAAGTTCAAATAAAGTTTCAAATCCTTTTAAAACAAATCAATTTCTGAAATTCAAATCATTTAAATAATTTCAAATCAAAATTTAAAATCATTTAATTTAACCAATCCGGTGTCTGTATATAATTTTCTATCCTATGGCCAAGCGATCAGTTATTTCAATTTAATTTCAGGGCTGGATTTCAATCCAAAATAAATGTCATAGATATATATCATTTCAACCTATTTCTTAATTTATTCAAAATAATTCAATTTACAGTTTATACACTGTAAATAATTTACGGGATGATAACAAGATATATAAAATAAATAATATCTAATCATTCAAATATCAACCAATTTGCATCCATCACAATCAATCATCTAAACAGTCAAAATAATTCACAACAATTTCTTCGTTATTAATATCAGTATTTTACTGGCAATTCAATTCCAATTTCAATTCTAGCTGTCAATTTTAATTTTTAACCATCATTTCAAATGACAGTTAAATTTATCAAACAATCGACCAAAAATTTATATCACTTCATAATTCAAATTTAACATAAAATATTCTAGTACTTGTGAGCGTTATAAAACACTCACCTTGAGTTTTCAATTTTATTTAAATCAAATCGAACGACGTTCGATTTAACGTAAAATTTTAACTAGCTCCAAACGTCTCCAAATCAGTTCTAGAATGGGGTGCTCATTGCCACGATCCCATCGCCGCTTGTTTCGCTCAATTTTGACAACGTATGTGAGTGTTATTAAATTTTTTAGTTCGTCAATACAATATAATTAAGTCAACACAAATTTATTTTAATATTCAAAACCCACCCAATATCAACAAGACCTGGCCCAATAAAAATGCTTCTTCCCCAATTTCCATTGCCTATACACGAAGAGGAAATCGACCCAAGGTCGTGCACGTTTTGCAGCGACACGGAGCTCCGAAGCTCGAAACCAAAATCCGACAACGCCATCGTCTTCCTTACCGGAATCTCCATCCGCCCATCATGAACTCGACATCCCTGGAGCCTCCACATGAAAGGCGACAAAACCCACTCGGCCTCGACATTCCCCCAGGTCGCGTTCCACACCCTAGCGCCATTCATCCCCAAAAACTCGCCATAGGTGCTACTCGGCAGGACGAACTCGCCAATGCTCGAACGAGCCAATTCCCCCAAATCAACTCAAATCTTAAACCCTAATAAACGCGCCTACACGATTTTCATAGTCGAGCAACCCAAGTATCACCGAACCCCCCAAATGCCTACCAGATCGAAGCTCTCTACAATATATGAATTTTAAAATTCGTTTGGTAATTTTTCATGAAGTAGATTGTGGATTTTTTTTTGAAGTTTTGTTTCCTTAGATTTTTTTTCTTTTGTCTTCTGTGAGATACTCTGCCATGTTTTAAAAAGGAAGAGGGAAGAAACATGTGATTTAAAAGGGACGGGTATAGACTAGGGTGGTTGTTGGAAAAGAAAGAATGTTGGTTGATGTGATGGAATGGTCAAGTCAATATATAAATTATTATTATTTTAAATTCAAATATCTAGATATTTATTTCGAACTCCTGTCAAGGAGGGCTGCTAGGTGTTTATAATGTTATACCCCTATTTCGAACACAATGGAACATGTTTCGGGGCCTAACTCGATCGTATGGAGAATATAGCTTTATGGACCCAATTATTATATTGAATTTTCGATATTAATTTCAACGCGTTTCTATATCGTACGACCAAACGATAAATCCAAATGCTATGAAATTTGGAATCCAATAATAATACACTATTACGGACCCAATGGAACTTGTTTCGTTGAATTCTAAGACTATGCCCCAGAATGCTATTTTTAACGTCTCGATTATAATATAAACTTTCCGATTTCTAATTATTCACTTTTAAATTCAATTTTAAATGTTAACAATCTTCATTGTTGTTTAAATAAAATTTACATCAACTTCCAATATCATTTTCAATCATATTAATTTCAGAATTCAATTATTCAAATAATTTACAATATTAAATTTAAACAATTTAATTATCCCATAAATCAATATAAATACATCATCAAGTTCCAAATAAATTTTTAGTTATCAACATCATTTTATTCCTATCTAAATAATTCACAATTATTATCCAACTTTAGTTATTGATTATAAACCCAGTTAATATATATAATTTCATTTCAATACTCGTTATCGCCAAATTTTCGAAACTAGTTTATTTCAAAGTTTTATTCAAGTTCATATCCAATACTTACATTCAAAATCATTAAATTTGTTTGTTTTTAACCATTTTTATTTAATAATTACATTAAATTTATAAATTTAAAATAGCTAAAAATACGGGTCGTTACACACGGATCCCTAATATTGGCAAAGTTGCTTTGGCAAGCTCGGGTTTCAGTCCGTGGATGAACTTATCATTTCTTTTGATAACCGTACCAACCATAGCATATCCATATCTCGATAGCTCCTCAAATCTGGTTGCATACTCAAGCACTATCATTTCTCCCTACACCAAATTCATAAACTTCCTGAGCAGAGTTGACTTAACAATCTCCAATATGAACCTTTCCTCTAACCTCCTTATGAATTCTGCCTAAGTTATGGTGTCTTCATTTACACCCACAGTAACACTGTTCCATCTATATATTGCTGCTCCTTGCAACTGTCTGCAAGTAAGTCTCCTCTTCTGCTCATCATCAAGCTCTAAATTAGCAAAAATCCTTTCACAATGAAGCAACCAATTCTCTACTTCAATTGCATCCTTAGTCCCGATAAATAGCTTCCCTCCAAGTCTGGCATAATCTTTGCTTAGTACTGCATAGTTATTGACCACCGGAGCTTCCTGATTTCCTCCAAATCACGCGGCAGCTTCAGCTTGCATCATGTTGACGAAGAACTGATAGATAGCTCCTATATCAACTTGCGGTGCTCCAGCACCCACATTAGCAATTTGTGTCCGACCTGGATTCCTTCTAATGATTGGTCTGGCATTACCATTGGTTGTGGTGCTTCCTCCACCAATGTTAACTCTTCCACTCCTAGCATCCATATCCTACTTCCTTAAAATCTACATTCAAGTCTTTGTTAGATACAAAAGAATAGTCTAAGAGAGATGGGAGGATAGAGATAAAGCGTATATTTATATATAGAAAATACAAGTATGTTACTATAGTGTTATTCCATACCCCAATCTTTTCTCAAATTCCTTAGGATTGTGTTTTCAAAATCATTTTAAGTATAAAATTTCTTTTAAGTTTTCATACCTATGCTGTGATCCCTAGTTGTAACATCCCCTATCTTGAGGGTCGAAGCTAAGCGCTACAGATGTTGCAGTCATCCATAGTGTTAACTTCCGATGATAAAATACAGTAATGTTAATGGTATTCATAATATCGGAAGTTTCACATGAATACGAAATAAAATCAACATAGATTTCAAATCAACTTTTCTGATTACATTTCAAATCAATATTTCATATTCAGTTACATAATCCCAAAACAATTCCTAGGTTTTGATCAAATATAATTATTACAAACTACTCCAAGAGCGACATATTTAGATGCCCCTTTGGATGATCCGAGTACTAAATAGACATATTAGTCATAAATACATCGCAACAGAAATAGTATCAAATAGCTCCTACATAGCTAGCTTTGCCTCCTACATGTCTTTGAAAGCTTACTTGTCCAACCCACTAAATCTGAAAATCCTTAACTCTCAATCTACTCAAATCAAATGTTGAGCACTCGAGAGTTTAAGGGTAACATATAAACTTCGAGTCGGACATAAAGCCTGGTGTGAATAATACTATTACATCTTGATTTAATGATACTAAGTGAGACCACGCCGCTTAGCCGAACGGGTTTCACCTCACTAATATCCTTTTAAAAGCATACCTTTTGCAAATGAAAACCCTACAATCAAACTGGTTATAACAATAATAGTTGCATAATAATCAGGAAATCAATGGACTATCTATCCACACTATAGTTTTATCTAGACTATCAACCATTGTATGACTTGGACCTACCAGACATATCAATAATCTAACTTTTGTTAGATACAATACTGGGCTGACTGCCTCAACTTTCTTCTTCTAGGGTCAACTAAACCTAATTGTTTTACGGGCTCACTAAATAACCTATCTTTACTCTGTATACTACCTTCTGTGTGTAATATTATTTTAGTCCCACTGGTGGCAAAGCCCTACATGCTAGAATTTTGGACTTTATTAGCTAGGGGCTATTAGCTAAAGTATAGGGCGTGACCCTACACTAGACCCATCCGGTCTTCTAATATTCGAGTCATAAACTTAGGGTTAACTATCCTATTCAATTTTCATTTCCTGCCATATACTTAGGGTTGACTACCCTATTCAAATTGAATTTCCTTGTAAACAACCTTTACAGATAATTTACCCCTGAAATCGTACCTTTATAAAACAAGGAAAGCATACACTTTTCTTTACTCAAAACACTTATGCCATGATATATACTTTACACAAAACAATGTTGATGAAATCTTACCAATGGGATTATCTATCAGTTCATAATAAGTTAAAACCTCCTTTTAACTTAGAAAACCTTAGGCTACAAGGCCAAAACAATACCTTCGAAACCTTTTGTTTAAAATCTTAACCAATTCCTTTCGAATTCATTGAAAGTACCACATTCAAAACAAGATAAATACTTTAACCTTGGAAACACTAGGCTGAAAGGCCAAAATATACCTTTTGAATGTATTGAAAATAGACCTTTCAAAATCATTACTTAAAACTTTAGACATCCCCTTTTCGAAACCATTTAAATTGTCTTTCGAAAGAGTTGGAAATCTTCCATTCAAACAATAAGAATATACCATTCAAAAACACTGGGGACCTTCCCTTCGAAACACTTATAACATACTTTTCGAAAGCATTTGGGTTCAAGTAAGGGATTGTGGAAACATTGCTTCGAAACCATCTAAACTTATTCCTTTAGAAATCATTGGGTTTGACTTTTAATATAACTAATGGGTCATAAAGAACTAGGGTGAAAGCATTACTTTCGAAAGCATTAATCTTAGGTAAAAGAAAGAGGATAATTTTGAAGCCTACCCATTCGAAACCATTGCCTCCAAAACCATTTTGAAAGTGGCTATATGATCCTTTTGAAAGCATTGAGAATGTGGGTTCAAAGTAAAAAGGCAAAAGTAACCTTTCGAATACATTGTTCTAAGGCTATAAAGAAAAGCGGCCTTAACTGTTTCGAAAGGTATGAATGCGGTAGCATTGGTTTTGAATGGGTTCAAAAACGGCTATCCTTTCGAAAGTTTCTTTTTAAATCATAAGTAAGCGGCAACCATTCGAAAGATCTTTTCAAAAAACAAAGGCAAGAGGCAAGTAGTTCGAACGCTTCCTTTTAAAAACAAAGACAAGTTAAAAACAACCACTTCGAAAGCATAGCCTTCGACACCATCATCCCTTCCGCCTTTCTCCAATGCACTACGTATCAACTGCTTGATACCATGTGCATTGGTTTCGAATGAGTTTGTTAATAGAAGTATGTTGACGAAAACTAGCAATTGGAAGTGGTGAAGTGGTAAATCCAAGCAAAACTGATTTTATGCCTTTCAAAGTAATTTATTTTCACCTAACCTGTCTAATTTGTCAAAATATAATTGGTTGTATTTCTTTATCAAAATCCTTTCCTAAAAAGGCTGCCGAATTCAAAATTAAAAATGTTTAACAAATTAGCCCTTCTCCTTAATAAAACATATAAAACATCTAAGTCCCTTAACTTAAACAATTTTATAACCATAGTAAAATACGTAGGAAAATTCCCCAAAAATCACAATAATTCATTTTTTAATATGTTTTCTAACATATTTAAATTTCAGACCCAAAATCGTTATATAATTGCTTAGAATAATTTAAACCCAATATTAACTATTTTCTCTCATAGAAAATTCATAATAAATCCACAATAATTTAAAAAATTGTGAAACTTGAAACCCACTTCTAAAATATATTTTTATTATCATATATCGAAAACACAAGTCATTTGGATGTCATTAAATAGATTTTCCAATCTAAACTTATCATAAAATCTATATGAAACGAAATAAATCATCAACAAGCATATATATCCATTTAAAGAAATATAACATGCATATTATTTGCAAAATAATTCGGATCCATCCTTGAAACTGAAATCATTAACAAAAGTGAGATGTAAATCAAATTATTCACCTTAGCTTGATGTTAAGAAGGTTGAGATTTGCCCTTTGATTAATTTCTTTAAGCTTTCTACTTGATTCCTAGCTTATCTTCTTTTGATTCTTCTTAATGGTGGCCGGTCGAGCTTACAAGTGTTTTGGTTTTGTTTGTAAACGTTGAAATGACTAAGAAATGAAGGTAAGAAGGGTTTATGTTATAAGAACAAAGACTATTCCTATTTTGCCCTTACCATATGTCTACTACTTACTTATTTTAATTCTCTTTTTCTTACAATTCATTAAGGCACGGACCCTTATTAATTAATAAATATCAATCCCTTAACCATCTACATTATTTTAATTAATGTATCTAATTAAATGTCCTAAATATGTTAGTCAAAATTAGGGTCGTTACATAATGCTTTGGACCTTCTCTAGGTTCTAGATCTCAACCTTTAGTCATGCTCGAGTCTCGTTTAATTTTGATGTTACCATTACCTTATTAATCGATGTTATCTTCTGCTTCAACTCCCTTATCTTGGTAGGGAGCTCATGTACAAGGATTGTACTACTAATCTCATGTTACTGCCTTAAATTCTAACTACTTAAGTCAATAGGGCACCTTTATCTCAACATGTTTGTATCCAAGTTGATACTCTAAACATACGATCTACTAGAGGATTCGTGAAACAAGCATTATCAATCCCACAATGCATAATTGAACTTAATGAATATAGTTCCATCGATTTGACAATCTTCGTTAACAAAATCCATGGAAAAACCTCTTAGTACATATAATTAAATTCTAAAAGTAGTCCGAAATAAATGTCTAAAAAGGATAAATCAAGAGAGTTAGCAGCGAAAATGCCCATTATTACATGCCCGCAGGATATGTACTTTATTAACCATGGTAAGCTTGAAAGTGTCATCTCCAAGCTTTATTATCATTACATATGTTCCTTCCCAATTAGGTCCAATGGACTTTGGGTTTTAAAAGATCTACTTGAAAACAAGGTCACCAACCTCGTGTGATTAATTCTAGATCTTATTGTTTAACTACCATGTCGGTCTTGGCTAGTGAGAGGCAAACTTAAGTTAGCTCTTTGTATTTTTCCTCCATGAAGTTGAGAGCTGCTATCAATGGCTTATCTTTCACCTTTGGGTCATAATGTATGTACTAGTGAGAAAGGACTTGTGATGACCACTCTACACCTTCGATACCTAAGTATGTTTGAAGAGTGCACTACTACGGTACCCTTCCAATGCATGATGGTTGTCAAGAGTGAAAGAAAAGGAAAAATCATAGAACATGTTGTATACATCACAGCGCATAAAATAAAATATAACAATAAACATCATAGATAAAAAAAGCTGGACAATAATAACTAAATGAACCATAATATCAGAGTGCATAGGTTTACTTAGTTATACAAGATAGCAAAAGAGTTTATACAACTGATAAAAAACTCAAGGATGAACTGTCTCTAGTAAGATAAACTAACATTGTCTAGGCTTAACAGTGTCAAACTGTGGACTAATAGTATGTCCAGATTCTTACATAAGGATAAAACCAAGATTGGTATCATGCATCAGTATACATGGTGAAAGCTTGGTACCATCAGGAAAAAATCAATATCGAAGCGCTAATCAACAACTCCTTCAATCTAACAAACACTGCTTCACATTTCGAGCTCCAATTATAAGTCATTCTCTTCTTAGTTAATCAAGTGAGAGGTGCTAAAATCTTTGCAAAATCCTTCATAAATTTCCAATAAATCCCAGTAAGCCCCAAAAGCTACGAGCCTCCGATGCATTTTTTGGTGTCATCCAATCTTTTACTACGGCTGCTTATCCTAGTTCTATTGCTAATCCATCTACCTCCACTAAATGTTCAAGGAAATGAACCTCCTTCCAAAAGTGACATTTCAAGAATTTATCCTTCAAATGGCTCCTTCCGAGGACATCCATTACCTCTCTCAAATGAACTGTATGCTCCTCTTCACTTCTGGAATATATAAGGATATTATCAATGAAGATCGCTACAAAATTATTCAATTTCTCTTACAATACTCTACTCATCAAATTAAAAAAATAAGTCAGAGCATTAGTCAGCGTAAACGACATGATTACCCACTTATATAATTTTTAGGTGTACAAAATGCATTCTTTAGGATACTATCCTCAGCTACTCTCAAATGGTGAAATCCAATGGTTAGGTCAAGCTAAGAGAAAACTTTTACACAAACTAGTTGATTGAAGAGGTCATCAATATGAGGCAAGGAATAGCAGTTTTTCCTCATCAATTTATCTGATTCCTGATAGTTAATGCATAACCAGAGGAAACCTCTGCTTTGATGGAGAAAACAACAGGCGCTTCCTACTTTGAAATACTCCTCTGAACCAATCCTTTCTGTAACAACTCTAAAACTTGATTATCTAATTCTCTTTTCTCCTTCGAAGCCATATGCCTTAGTGGCATTAGCAATGGTCTTGCATCTTTCGTGAGATCAATCTGAAATTCAATTTCACTTCAGGGTTGGAGACCGAAAACTTCTTCGAATGCATCAAGATAATCTTTCACTATAAGAATAGATGATGGTTGTGTTAGTCCTTGAGATAATGGTTTTGAAGACAACAACCTTAGATTAAGATTATAAAATATAAATACTAACATTATAGTTTAGATATATATGTATATGCAGGATTTAACCATGAAGGTATCAAGAATGAAGACTGTACAGTATAGAGATTCAAGATATCAAGATTGAAGACTCATGAGTATCAAGAATATCAAGAATAGCAAGATTATCAAATAGTACAAGATAAGTATTGAGTCTAGAATTATGTTAAAACTTCATAATAGCACTGAAATTTTCACTCCATATTTCATTTGGGATGGAACCCATTTCTACCTTTTTAGTGGCTTACAAACCCACGACAAGTAGCATACAAACCTACGACAAGTGGCTTACAAACCCATGAACATCCTGGTTTTGTACAAGTTCTTGAGTCCTGATGTGATGAGATATTCTGCAGGAAGAAGCTTGCAAAACTACTTCAAAATGATTTTCAAAACTGTTTTTCAAAATGTTTTAGCCTTAAAAATTATCTTTTCAAATGATTTTCAAAAAGATGTTTTAGCCTTAAAATATTCTTTGATTTTGTTTTCAAAATAAACTCTTGTTTTAAACTTCGTTTGTTTTAAACTATCTTTTAATTATAATATATTTATACTTAGATTTAAATACAAAATTATAGTAAAATTATATATATATTATTCTCTATATTTACTTATGTATTTTAACTATAGTTAAGTATATTTATAAAGTTTAAAATAGTTTTAATATAAGATAGAAGTAATTTTCAAAGAAAAACAAATCACCAAAATTTCCTTTAGGATGTCGACATACCCAAGATACCCATGTCGACATAATGGCAGTTGGTTTCAAAAATTTGAACTTCAAAAAAAGTGTCTATTCGCCATAACCTTTCACGAATAGACATGGTTGTTGTTCTTCTAGAAATAGGGGATGTTTTCAACGGATTTTAAACAATATTTTTCTGGTATTCACTCCTCTTCTTCTTCCACATTTCTTTATATATATTGTTACCATTACTCTGCCAAAATCACCATTGAATTTAACTAGATCATTTCTGGTTTGATTCTCTATCACTATCTCAACAAGATCCCAGTGCTATTCAGAGTTATAGGCTTCTTTGTAATCAATCAAGTGAGAAAAGGTGTGATTGTAGCCTTAGAAATCAATCAAGTGAGAAAATGTGTGATTGTAGCCTAGGAAATCAATTGGGTGAACTTGTTGCCCGTAAAATCAAGTATCTCTACCTAGAGGATTGTGAATCTGGAGTGGTGTACCTCGTGGCCTTGAAATCGAGGGTTGTAATTGTAAAGATTGCTTTTTAAAGGAAATCTATACTTGTGTGTGGGACTGGATGTAGGGTAACTCCGAACTAGTATAAAATCCGGTGTGTTCTTTCCTTTACTGCTTTTACTTTATATTTGCATCTGTGTTTGAATCTGTGATCATATCTGTGTCTGAATATTGTATACATTTGTGTTCAAATTAATATAAACTCAAAAAGAATTAGTAATTCCTTAAAACACTATTCACCCCCCTATAGTGTTTATACTAGCCTTAAGATCCGTAATCCGCATTTCTCACATTTGGTATCAGAGCAAGGTTTTCAAAGTTTCATAATCTGAATTTTGAAAAAATATTTAATGGCTATATTTGAAATTTTTGTTAATAATTGTTTAAAAATATTCAAATCATCATTGTATCATAAGTCTGCATATAATCTATATTCAAAGTCAAATCGTTCACAAGGTTTTTATGATGTGCAGGAAACATGTTTTATGGGTGTTGAGGAATCAATCCACAATAGACAAATTGTGCAGATCAAAAAGAATAAATGGATACTCGATAGTGGATGTTCTAAACACATGACTGGTAATCCGGATATGCTAAATGATATAATATACAAAGACGGAGGATTGGTTAACTTTGGAGACAACTCAAAAGGATATGTGATTGGCATCGGCAATGTCAGTAACTCTAAAACTCCTATTATTACTAATGTTTTGCTAGTTAAGAATCTAAAACATAATTTGCTAAGTATTAGTCAACTTTGTGATAAAGGATATAAAATTAAATTTGAAAAAGATAAGTGTCACATTGAAGATAATAATTCAACCATAATATTTAAGGGAATTAGGAAAAAGAATATTTATATTCTTAGTATGAAAGTTTCAAATGATAACTTGTGTCTTTTGGCAAATACAAGTGACCCTTGGATTTGGCATAAGAGATTTGGGCATTTGAATTTCAAACTCTTATCTAGACTGTCAAAACATGATCTAGTAAGAGGTCTCCCTAAAATAAATTTTAAAGTAAATAGTTTATGTGATGCATGTCAATTAGGAAAACTTAGAAAAAGTTCCTTTAAATTAAAAGATATGATTTCAACTTCAAAACCTCTTGAATTACTTCATCTTGATTTATTTGGTCCATCTCAAATTCAGTCAATAAATCACAGTAAATATGTTTTTGTAATTGTAAATGATTATTCTAGATTTACATGGACAGTATTTTTGAAATATAAAAGTGATACTTTTGAATGTTTTAAGAACTTTACAAAAAGGATTCAAAATCAACTTTATGTAAAAATTATAACCATCCGTAGTGATCATGGTGGTGAATTTGAAAATGAAATGTTTGAGGAATTCTGCAATAAAAAGAGTATAACTCACAATTTTTCATTTCCAAGAACTCCACAACAAAACTGAGTAGTAGAACGTAAAAATAGGACGATTCAAGAGTGTGCAAGAACTATGCTTTCAGATAGTAATTTACTAAAACATTTTTGGGTAGAAGTAGTTGCTACCACCTGTTATATTTTAAATAGAATCTTAATAAGACCTTTAACTGATAAGACATCTTATGAACTTCTTCACGGAAAGAAACCTAAGGTATCTTATTTTAGAATGTTTGGAAGTAAATCTTTTATTTTAAATACAAAAGATGACTTAGATAAATTTGATCCTAAATCCGACAAAGGTATCTTTATCGGATATTCTAATAGAAGCAAAGCATAGAATGTTTAATTTAAGAACTAACACCATTGAAGAAACAATGCATGTTTCATTCGATTAAAATTCCAAAAATTTTGTAGAGACAAATGATGAAGAGGATTTAATTACTCAAAATCAAGAGTCAATTGAAACTAATAATGAATTTAATCATCCTAATAAAAAGATTAAACTTTTAAAAGATCATCCCATAGAAAATATTGTAGGAGATATGCAATCTGTTGTTACAACTAGAAATCAACTAAGTAAAATGAGTAATGTAGCTTTTATATCAAATATTGAACCCAAAAATCCAAAAGAAGCATCAACCGATGATTCATGGATTTTGGCTATGCAAGAAGAATTAAATCAGTTCACTAGAAATGATGTTTGGGAACTTGCTAGACCTGAAAATAAAACTATAATTGGAACAAAATGGGTTTATAAAAATAAAATGAATGAACAAAGTGAGGTCATTAGAAATAAATCCCGGTTAGTCGCTCAAGGTTATTGTCAAGAAGAAGGAATAGATTTTGATGAAACCTTTGCACCCGTAGCAAGATTAGAAGCCATTAGGATTCTACTTGCTTTTGCAAACTATAATAATTTCAAATTATTTCAAATGGATGTTAAAAGTGCCTTTTTAAATGGATTTGTGAAAGAAGAAGTATATGTTGAACAACCACCACTTTTTGAAAATGAAAATTTCCAAACCATGTTTACAAACTTAAGAAAGCTCTATATGGTCTAAAACAAGCTCCTAGAGCCTGGTATGATAGACTAAGATCTTACTTACTTCAATCAAACTTTGAAATTGGTAAAGTAGATAATACTCTTTTTATTAAAAGAAATAAAAATGATATTCAACTAGTACAAGTTTATGTAGATGATATCATTTTCGGATCAACTAGTTTTGAAATGAATAAAGAATTTTATGAAATAATGACAAAAGAGTTTGAGATGAGTCATATGGGTGAATTAAACTTCATTCTAGGATTACAAATAAAATAATTAGATAAAGGTATCTTTATTAGTCAAGAAAAATATGCTAAAGACCTAGTTAGTAAATTTGGTTTGACTACTGCAAGTGGAAAACCCACTCGTATGGCAACCAATGAGTACCTAAGTAAAGAAGATCTCTCGAAAGATGTAGATCAAAAATTATATAGAGGAATGATTGGATCATTACTCTATATCATTGCTAGTAGACCTGATATCATGCATAGCGTTTGCCTGTGTGCAAGATATCAATCCCAACCTAAAGAGACCCACTTAAAAGCTGTAAAACGTATCATAAGATATATTAAACACACCTTAGACTATGGCATATTTTATCCTAAAAATGATTCTTTTGAATTAATATTTTACTGTGATGCTGACTATGCTGGTTGTAAGTCAGACCGAAAAAGTACAAGTGGAACTTGTCACTTTTTGGGGCATTCTCTAATTTCCTGGTTTAGTAAAAAGCAAAACATAGTTTCTTTATCAACAACTGAAGCAGAGTATATTTCTGCTGCTTTAGCTTGTTCTCAAGTAATATATATGCAACAAACTTTAAAAGATTTTGGTTCAAATATCTCAAGATCACCAATTTATTGCGATAATAATAGTACAATAAATTTATCAAAAAATACTACTTATCATGCTCGAACTAAACATATTGATATCAGACATCATTTTCTCAGAGATAATATAAGTAAGGAAGTAATTACTCTCGATTATATCAATTCTGAGAATCAAATTGCTGATATACTAACAAAACCCTTAAATGAATCAATATTTACTAAATTAAGAAGAGAATTAGGTATTTGTTCAATAACTGAAATATAAAATATAAATAACAAAGTAAATTAAAATTAAATCAAATAGTAAAAATATCAAGCACCATGTCGACATCCCCCTCCTACCCATGTCGACATATAACGATTTTTTTTTATTTTTGAATTTTTCCCACCAAAATTCAAATAAGTATTTATATACTCTTCTTATTTCAAAATTTGGATCATTCTTTCTGTTCTTTCTCTGTTCTATCTTCTGAAAACATTTAAACAATGGCCTCCTCTTCCAAATCAAACATAAATTCAACCTTTTCGTTCCTTTTTCCTACTTCTGGACCGTTTCAACGAACAACGCTCGCACGAGTGACGAAAATGGAGGATTCTCTAAAGGATGCACTGCAATTAATGACTGAAATTCAAGTGGTACAACTTAGAATGGCCAAGGAACAAGAAAGGCAAGGCAAAATCCTTAGAAATTTGCAAAAAATTCTAATGGACAATCATGCTAATCCAATCTTGATTGACGAAGATTCTTTAAGAGATCAAGTGCAAGAGGACATCGAAGAAGAAGAAGAAGTCTTCATGGAAGAAGAGCACGCTGAAGATGATGACAAAGTCGTTTGCATTGGCGAAGTGTGCTTTGACAAAGATGGAAATCTTGTCGAACAACGTGGAAATTTCTATTTCCACTACCCAAATTGTTCAGTTCATAGATCTCCTATGTTCAAAGACACACATTAGTTTCTTCTCTTTCTTTCCTATTTGTTGTTTGTTTTTTTCCTTACGTTCTCTACGAAAATGTAAATATAAACAAATATATAATTAATAAATATGTGTGTTCTTATATATGTTCTATTAAAAGTATTATTATATAGATTCTTAGTTAGGAGAGTTCGTAATTTAGGACTAAAGTTTTAGTTTTATAATTAAGTGTTGATTATTTATGATAACACTATCATTATAATCACATAGTATTAGACTAAAGGGGAATTATATGGTCAGAAGTTAGTTTTTGTTGATGACAAAGGGGGAGAAGTATAAAATAGGATAGTTAGGCATAGATTAGGGGGAGTTATTAGTTTTAGGGGGAGTCATTAGGATAGAAATAATATTTTATAAACAAAGGTTGTCATCATCAAAAAGGAGGAGATTATTAGTCCTTGAGATAATGGTTTTGATGATAACAACCTTAGAATAAGATTATAAAATATAAATACTAACATTATAGTTTAGATATATATGTATATGCAGGATTTAACCATGCAGGCATTAAGAATGAAGACTGTATAGTATAGAGATTCAAGATATCAAGATTGAAGACTCATGAGTATCAAGAATATCAAGAATAGCAAGATTATCAAATAGTACAAGATAAGTATTGAGTCTAGAATTATGTTAAAACTTCATAATAGCACTAAAATCTTCACTCCATATTTCATTTGGGATGGAACCCATTTCTACCTTTTTAGTGGCTTACAAACCCACGATAAGTAGCTTACAAACCCACGATAAGTAGCTTACAAACCTACAACAAGTGGCTTACAAACCCACGAACATCCTAGTTTTGTACAAGTTCTCGAGTCCTGATGTGATGAGATATTCTGCAGGAAGAAGCTTGCAAAACTACTTCAAAATGATTTTCAAAACTTTTTTCAAAATGTTTTAGCCTTAAAAATTATCTTTTCAAATGATTTTCAAAAAGATGTTTTAGCCTTAAAATATTCTTTGATTTTGTTTTTAAAATAAACTCTTGTTTTAAACTTCATTTGTTTTAAACTATCTTTTAATTATAATATATTTATACTTAGATTTAAATACAAAATTATAGTAAAATTATATATATATATTATTCTCTATATTTACTTATGTATTTTAACTATAGTTAAGTGTATTTATAAAGTTTAAAATAGTTTTAATACGAGATATGTAACGACCCAGAATTTTGGACCATTCGCGTCCATTATAAGTGAATAGGTAGACACTCATGCCGGAGTTGAATTGCTCAAAATACCGCGTTGTTAATTTAAATTGGCAAAACTGAACATATACAGTAAATAAATAATCACAGATCACAGACACAGAGTAATAAGTGCAGCGGAAATAAAGAGATAGTAGTTCATGAAGCTACTATATGAATATATAAAATACATCAGAGTTTACAACAGAAGAGTAATACGATACATCAGAGTTAAACCAGATACAACGGAAGAGTAACCGATACAAATCAGAATACATCACTGGAATCATCGAATATCTGAAAGCTGGATAGATAGCTGGATCTCCAAGCGAAGCTCCAACTCCAAAGGTGAGTCTCGAAAGCTGAACCACTCAGTCTGACCCGAGCGTAAAGCAAAAACACAAGACACTCGAGTCAGGATTAACATTCTTATATCAATAAATCCAACTCAAGTGAAATAGCAATTGAAATACAAGTAACTCAAAGGATGTTTGGAATAACCATCCTTTAAGGATCCGTCAAACTATCTACTATGTAGTAATGTACGCTAAGTAGATAATGTCTATCAGTAATATAAGAAGATATCAAAATAGCGTTAAGTCATGGCCCATTCCACCCTTAACACATTTTTATTCCCAAAAGCATATACAAGACCGTAGTTTCCCCAAAACCGGAAGTCACCAGAGGGCAATCCATATACTAAAGGTACAAATCAAAATCGTAGTAGTCGCGTATAAATGGAATACAAGTATGACAAGGCACATGAGGCAATACCCAAGGTAGTGATACTACCGTTCGCCTGATCCGGACTGGTGAGAACGCAACGCCGCAGCGCCCGCAACACCGTGAGACAACACTCCCAAAATCAAGGGTGCACCAATCGACAACAAGTATAAGTAGTTCGAAGAAGTGTGTCCACTTGAGGTAGCTAATCCTCCATTGGCCCGGCACAGCTCCTGTTTTAGTCATTTCCAATTTGACACAAGTGTCAAGGCTATCCATCATCGTTCTCTTTCTTCAGTCAACACGTACATCATTCCAACCACTTCATTCTGGATCATCACTCCGCGTATAGTTATTAAAGTGGTTTCCGGTTTAGATAGAGAGTATATCCATAACCGAATTCCGGTCTCTTTAATAACCTTCGAAATTATTTCACCGATTGGTCATTTATTTATTTCAAAACCAAATCAATTTCAATTCAATTAGAATTCGTAAATCAACATTTCATTTGTCTTTCAAAACCAATTTCCAATAATTTACGTTTCAAAACTTCCAAATTATCATTTCAAAATCTTATAATTCAATTTCAATCTTTATTTAAAACGATTCAAATATTGATTCAAGTTCGTATATAAGTTTCATTTCGAAATCATTTAAATTAACTTAATTTTAACACTCAAATCAATTTGAATTCATTTATCGATTTCATTCAATATTCGTTAAGTAAATTAGCCATTCAAAACAATTCTATTTAATTTCCAATTCATTAAATCAATTTCTTAAGTTCAACTTCATTATATCAAAACTTACAAATTAAATTAAATTAAATTAAATTCACCAAATCAAATTTCTTTAAATTTCAGGTCTTAAATCAATTTCGATAAATCACATTTTTATTTCTCGTTAAAGAAATTTAATTTCACTTATTTAATTACTTAAATAATTTTCCAAAACTTAATTAATAAAGGAACTCAATTTCAATTATTTACGAAGTAAAATTCACTTATTCAAAAGTTCAATTTTTACTTATTAAAGGATTCAATTCAATTTAATCATTAAATGATTCAACCTTATTTAATTATTAATAATTCAAAACTTAATTATTAAATCATTTCAAAGTTTAATAATTTCAAACTTAATTCAATAATTTCTTAAATTAAACAACATTCTTTCATCAATTACATTGTTGATATTTTGTTTCAGATTTTTATATATTAACATTTTCTTTTCATAAAAATTCCAATTTCAACTTCATTTCAAAACAATATTATTTATTCAAATAAAATCTTCGTTTTAATTTTCAAATCAAATTATTGACCAATCGGGTTTTATTTAATTTTCTATCCTACGTAAAAATTCAATTTTGAGTATTTATCATTTCAACCTGATTCCAATTCAATTAAAAATCAAAACATAGCAAAGGGAACTTGCAGTGTGATAACTGGGATGGTGTCAAAGTAAATAAACAAGCAATAACAACAATCAATATCAATCCAATAATCAATTCAAATAATCCCGAAATAACCGTATTAATTCGCATTGTTATTTGTACGAATTAATATAATTATTTCTAGAATCTACACTATCATTTCATGTAGATTAAAGATTATTACATTACGGTTTTCACTTGTCATTCGAATTACAATTTCATACATCATAAATTTAACAACATACATTCAGTGGTTCAAAGTGTAGTTAAACAAATCCTACGTGTCAATAAATTTAACAGATAAGGGGTCACATTATACAAATGTCAGTTAATCAAATTTAACATTTAACTATCCTATATCAAGTTCAATTGCATACTTTTTATCATTTTAACATTAACAATTTAACGTCCAATATAAACATCAGCAATCAATCAATTAACAACCAAACTGGATTATCATTTCATATATATAACAGATAATGGTGTCAAATGTCACAGGTGAACTGATACAGGTAATAGCAGTGTAAATATCTAACAGCAGCATATTTCAATTGTCGTTTCAATTGAAATCAAATTTAATAAATAAAAGAACGTTAATCGTGAGTGAGTGCTCACCTTTCGAGGCTAAAGAATACCGAAGATGACACGGATACGCACACTGATATGGACACTGAAATTGAGTCAAGCAAAGCAAAATTGGCACGAATTCAACGGATAGAGCTGATAACAGAAATCATAAATCAAAGAATCAGCAAGATATAACAGGATTTTTTTAGACGAATATTAAATAAAATAAATTTATAATAAAATATACACTTATATATATATATATACTGCTATCTTTATAACCCGTACACAAACTGCTACATTCATAAAATCCTCACTATACAAAATGACAGGTCCTTATAATGCCTCTAAAAATAAGCAAGCAGAAATGTTGATTTATATTAAAATAGTCATAACTCTTGTCAAATGAAAGATGCCTTAACGTCATAACCCATGTTGATAAGTTAGAATATAACATGCATAAAGTACACGTTTCATAAATTAAAAGTGACAGCAATGTTATGTAAGGAAACACAAATTTATATAATCAAACCTATACATCTAACCCCATATACTTTACATTTTATCATTTAAATATGCGAATCATATAGCTCACGTGAACAAATGTGTGAATATCGAAATATTATATAATGTATAAAACATCCATATTAAACTAACACACATACAACTTAAAATCTATATTTTTTTTTCAAATGGGCGAGACTTGGAACCAAGTAAAACGAGAAATATGTATGCAACTAAAATAAAACACGTATTCATTTCCATAAAAGCATGTGCAGAAAAATATGCAAGATATAAATATACTTTGTAAACTATAATTAAGCAACAGGTTTTAAAAAAAAAGTTTATGTAATATATATACATAGGTATACAGTTATTCCTATGCAACAAAATTCATAAAGTTCATAACTAATCTACTACGTATCCAAGAGCTCCAGTTAGAAAATCAAGTAACAAGTGTGTGCCTATATTACTGCTGCTCACAACTAAGATTTCAATAGGTTTATAACATAGGTTTAAATATATATATTTATTATAGAACTAAATGCAAAGATCTGATATAAAGAAAAATGCATTGTAAGTCTATATATTACTTTCGAATATAGTATCTACCTTCATTATACATAATGCAAATAATTTAATTTAGGAAAACTATATATATATTAGCAGCTAAAATATACAGAACTTATAAATTTTACTTAACAGACCCAAAACTAGTATGCTAGATTATCAAAGCAACACATGTATATACTTAACATTTGCATATATAGAACAAACATCAGATAGGAGAGGGGACTCACGGCAAAGTTCGGTGATGATCTAAATGGCATCGGCGATGGAACTGGATAGCCGTGGCTTGGAGGCGAGAGGACAGGTTGTCGCAGGAACGTGGTCACGTCATGGTCGGAGGAGGGAGGTCGGTGTGGTGGAAGGCTTCGCCGAAGATAGGCTGGTTGGTTGACGTGGCCAAGGTGAGGTGGTGTGGGCCGGTTGTGAGGGCTTAAGGTGGTGCGTGAGTTGCCAGGCTCGGCTACGTTGAAGGAGCATGGGGTTTTGAGGAAGGTGAGGCGTGGAGGCGGTCAGGGGGTCGCGAGCTCAGTGGGTTACTGGGGATGTTGCGGTCATGCTTGCCATTGGGATTTGAAATGTAGTGCACGGCTTTGATTATTACGAGCTTAAGGTAGAGAGGTGAGGAAGAAAATAAGAGATGATGTTAGCTTCAAATTGGAACACGAACAGGCTTTTCAAAATATAACAACAGATATGGTGAATTGTGGAAGTCAAGGCACGATAATTCAGGGAGAAATAAATGCAATTGTCTACTGACTTTCAACCGTTGGAAATTTGAATGGACACGGAAGCCAAAAGGCATGAAACGGTTACCGATACGATAGGCGTTACGCAAAGTGCAACGTACACCGGAACTCCGAATTTGACAATCGAATATACCGTAGAGATCGGCACGACGAGACGATCAAAACGGTATATAGAAATCGGTGGTACGATCATCCGATAAAAATCGATATCGGTACCAGAATACTGCTATTTTGCAGAAAATAAGAACGACGGAGCCAAAGATGTCCGAATTTGGAAAAACGACAAACTGACATCTTGCTCAGAAGATGGTTTAGAATTTTTCTATGTAAAAATATTTAGGTTTCGGAAATATTTTTATTTCAACGCTTTTTAACTGATTAAATTGAAGTGAATTTAAGCGCGAAATAAACTTTCATATTTTCGGACGAAAATTTACCAGTTGCTATGTTTAACTAGACGCATTCCAAATATCAAATTTATATTTCAAAATTTTGTCGTTTAAAAATTTCACAAAATTTCAACTAATTACGTTATTAAAACAGTTGAAATTTACGGGTCGTTACACTCTCCCCCACTCAAAACTTTTCGTCCCCGAAAAGGAACGAGGTAGGAGAATAGAAACAACCAGAAGAAAAACAGATTTGAAAAACAAAATAACAATTAATTTAAACCATATAATTTCAAATTTAAATTAATTGATATTCAATAATTGATTTAATCCATTTGATTTCACTAAAATCAATCTCAACTATTTCTAAATTTATTATTTTATTATCCCATTTTCTTAAATTTACAATTTCTAAAACCATAAATTTGAATAGTCTTTTATTATAATCATATTTTATTCAGCAATTTTAAATTCTTCTTTATTCCAAATTATTGTTAAATTTATTCTACTTAATATATCTAATCACATATATTTAACCCATATAAATTAATTTAAACCATAAAAGTTTCGATTTAAATTAATTTACATCTATTAATTTCTTTTAAATACAAGGTATTTCATATGTTTATCAAATTTCAATTTATTAATTCTTTCAAACAAATTTACAAATTTATTAATTCTTTCAAAACAAATTTATTTCATTATTAACTGAGTTTTACTTATTATCCTATCTAACTCAATTAACATCTTTATAATCAAAATTTAGTGTATAACATTTATTATAGACACTCACATTTTATTTATAAAATCATTTATATTGTATATTATCCAATTACATATTCAACTTCTGAATGATTTAGGTAAGTTGTATTAGAATGCAGTTGAACAATATACAAATAAAATTTTCCCAATTCAATTATCCAAGTTTAAATGTTTATTCCAAAATTTGGTTTTATTTATAATTAAAATCATCCTTTAACAAAATTTAAGAATTATATTTCCTATTAACTTTAAACAATTTAGAGATATATACGATATATTTATATCAATCAAATTAAATTTTAAAATAAGATACTCATATATATATATATATAAATCAAATTATACTAAAGAAAATCAAATCAAAATATATTTTTTTTCAAAACAAAACCGTAGCAAAGCTACAGAATGGTTTCTCCACTTTGAAACTCGAAAATGAATGTCGATGATGCGGCCGTCATCACCGAAATTATTTTCCAGCGACAAAGAGAAGAGCACTGATTTCAACATTTTAAAATTCTTTGAAAACGATTTCTATTCGAAAATACTTCCAATAATATATGCTTTAAAATTTTAAAACCAAAGTTCGAAATCACCGGAAACTAAATTCTCAAATTTCTGAATTAAATTCATTTCAAATTCCAAATCAATTTATAAACCGTATTTATAAATTTATTTAGAACAATAAATGATAATCAAATATTATCATTTCAAACAAACAATTTAATTTACCTATTAAATTCCAGAAAATTTTACTTATATTTTTACAATATAATCAACAAATTTATTTTATTTACCAAATTTGAAAATAATATTGTGTCAGTTTGCTCTGTTCAAGTGTTTTGGAAATCCTATCGATAGCGTTGATCAGACGAATCGATCGGAAACCCAAATCAACATCAACAACTCAAACAACACAATATATAAAACATTTTAATATTAATTTACAAATACACTTCTTTGCTCGACGATACAGGAATGAATTTTCAAAATAAGGATAGGGATTCAAATTTTTGTTGACTTAAATCAAAGAGAATTTTGATTCGAAAATAAGTTTGAAACAGAAGATAAGATAATTCAATTACCACAATCGGGAGATGGATGAGTTTATTTAATTCACGGGCAACCTTAACCGGGTCGTCCGTAACTTCAAGAATAAGACCGTTGTAGAATTTCGAGGTAAATCGACATTCGATCTCAAGAAATAAAATTCAGGTATAGCAGGAGATAGATAGCATCGTAAACCGAGGATACAGAAATCTCTGGTAAATCGATGCCTATTATAAAGGAGTTTTGCTCCTTTACGAATCATTCGAAGATTGGCGAGACTGCCGATCTATTATAGATATCATTCAAAATGGAGTTATGGGGTGCTCCAGAATTGACAGAAGACGAATAGTGAAGGACACGAATGAATTTCGGAACCGAAGGGAACGTTCTAAAAATTCAAAGGAATTGAGTCAAAAAGAAGAGATTGAAACTCGAATGAGAGTGATTCTGTAAATACATTTACCCTATATGTTGAGTTTTGCCTAGAGCTACCAAAGCTCTGATACCAACTGTAACGACCCAGAATTTTGGACCATTCGCGTCCATTATAAGTGAATAGGTAGACACTCATGCCGGAGTTGAATTGCTCAAAATACCGCGTTGTTAATTTAAATTGGCAAAACTGAACATATACAGTAAATAAATAATCACAGATCACAGACACAGAGTAATAAGTGCAGCGGAAATAAAGAGATAGTAGTTCATGAAGCTACTATATGAATATATAAAATACATCAGAGTTTACAACAGAAGAGTAATACGATACATCAGAGTTAAACCAGATACAACGGAAGAGTAACCGATACAAATCAGAATACATCACTGGAATCATCGAATATCTGAAAGCTGGATAGATAGCTGGATCTCCAAGCGAAGCTCCAACTCCAAAGGTGAGTCTCGAAAGCTGAACCACTCAGTCTGACCCGAGCGTAAAGCAAAAACACAAGACACTCGAGTCAGGATTAACATTCTTATATCAATAAATCCAACTCAAGTGAAATAGCAATTGAAATACAAGTAACTCAAAGGATGTTTGGAATAACCATCCTTTAAGGATCCGTCAAACTATCTACTATGTAGTAATGTACGCTAAGTAGATAATGTCTATCAGTAATATAAGAAGATATCAAAATAGCATTAAGTCATGGCCCATTCCACCCTTAACACATTTTTATTCCCAAAAGCATATACAAGACCGTAGTTTCCCCAAAACCGGAAGTCACCAGAGGGCAATCCATATACTAAAGGTACAAATCAAAATCGTAGTAGTCGCGTATAAATGGAATACAAGTATGACAAGGCACATGAGGCAATACCCAAGGTAGTGATACTACCGTTCGCCTGATCCGGACTGGTGAGAACGCAACGCCGCAGCGCCCGCAACACCGTGAGATAACACTCCCAAAATCAAGGGTGCACCAATCGACAACAAGTATAAGTAGTTCGAAGAAGTGTGTCCACTTGAGGTAGCTAATCCTCCATTGGCCCGGCACAGCTCCTGTTTTAGTCATTTCCAATTTGACACAAGTGTCAAGGCTATCCATCATCGTTCTCTTTCTTCAGTCAACACGTACATCATTCCAACCACTTCATTCTGGATCATCACTCCGCGTATAGTTATTAAAGTGGTTTCCGGTTTAGATAGAGAGTATATCCATAACCGAATTCCGGTCTCTTTAATAACCTTCGAAATTATTTCACCGATTGGTCATTTATTTATTTCAAAACCAAATCAATTTCAATTCAATTAGAATTCGTAAATCAACATTTCATTTGTCTTTCAAAACCAATTTCCAATAATTTACGTTTCAAAACTTCCAAATTATCATTTCAAAATCTTATAATTCAATTTCAATCTTTATTTAAAACGATTCAAATATTGATTCAAGTTCGTATATAAGTTTCATTTCGAAATCATTTAAATTAACTTAATTTTAACACTCAAATCAATTTGAATTCATTTATCGATTTCATTCAATATTCGTTAAGTAAATTAGCCATTCAAAACAATTCTATTTAATTTCCAATTCATTAAATCAATTTCTTAAGTTCAACTTCATTATATCAAAACTTACAAATTAAATTAAATTAAATTAAATTCACCAAATCAAATTTCTTTAAATTTCAGGTCTTAAATCAATTTCGATAAATCACATTTTTATTTCTCGTTAAAGAAATTTAATTTCACTTATTTAATTAATTAAATAATTTTCCAAAACTTAATTAATAAAGGAACTCAATTTCAATTATTTACGAAGTAAAATTCACTTATTCAAAAGTTCAATTTTTACTTATTAAAGGATTCAATTCAATTTAATCATTAAATGATTCAACCTTATTTAATTATTAATAATTCAAAACTTAATTATTAAATCATTTCAAAGTTTAATAATTTCAAACTTAATTCAATAATTTCTTAAATTAAACAACATTCTTTCATCAATTACATTGTTGATATTTTGTTTCAGATTTTTATATATTAACATTTTCTTTTCATAAAATTCCAATTTCAACTTCATTTCAAAACAATATTATTTATTCAAATAAAATCTTCGTTTTAATTTTCAAATCAAATTATTGACCAATCGGGTTTTATTTAATTTTCTATCCTACGTAAAAATTCAATTTTGAGTATTTATCATTTCAACCTGATTCCAATTCAATTAAAAATCAAAACATAGCAAAGGGAACTTGCAGTGTGATAACTGGGATGGTGTCAAAGTAAATAAACAAGCAATAACAACAATCAATATCAATCCAATAATCAATTCAAATAATCCCGAAATAACCGTATTAATTCGCATTGTTATTTGTACGAATTAATATAATTATTTCTAGAATCTACACTATCATTTCATGTAGATTAAAGATTATTACATTACGGTTTTCACTTGTCATTCGAATTACAATTTCATACATCATAAATTTAACAACATACATTCAGTGGTTCAAAGTGTAGTTAAACAAATCCTACGTGTCAATAAATTTAACAGATAAGGGGTCACATTATACAAATGTCAGTTAATCAAATTTAACATTTAACTATCCTATATCAAGTTCAATTGCATACTTTTTATCATTTTAACATTAACAATTTAACGTCCAATATAAACATCAGCAATCAATCAATTAACAACCAAACTGGATTATCATTTCATATATATAACAGATAATGGTGTCAAATGTCACAGGTGAACTGATACAGGTAATAGCAGTGTAAATATCTAACAGCAGCATATTTCAATTGTCGTTTCAATTGAAATCAAATTTAATAAATAAAAGAACGTTAATCGTGAGTGAGTGCTCACCTTTCGAGGCTAAAGAATACCGAAGATGACACGGATACGCACACTGATATGGACACTGAAATTGAGTCAAGCAAAGCAAAATTGGCACGAATTCAACGGATAGAGCTGATAACAGAAATCATAAATCAAAGAATCAGCAAGATATAACAGGATTTTTTTAGACGAATATTAAATAAAATAAATTTATAATAAAATATACACTTATATATATATATACTGCTATCTTTATAACCCGTACACAAACTGCTACATTCATAAAATCCTCACTATACAAAATGACAGGTCCTTATAATGCCTCTAAAAATAAGCAAGCAGAAATGTTGATTTATATTAAAATAGTCATAACTCTTGTCAAATGAAAGATGCCTTAACGTCATAACCCATGTTGATAAGTTAGAATATAACATGCATAAAGTACACGTTTCATAAATTAAAAGTGACAGCAATGTTATGTAAGGAAACACAAATTTATATAATCAAACCTATACATCTAACCCCATATACTTTACATTTTATCATTTAAATATGCGAATCAT
This sequence comes from Allium fistulosum, assembly GCA_030737815.1. NCBI lineage: Eukaryota > Viridiplantae > Streptophyta > Magnoliopsida > Asparagales > Amaryllidaceae > Allium > Allium fistulosum. The sequence continues at coordinate 279,285,195 of CM060904.1, read as the reverse complement.
ATAGCTCACGTGAACAAATGTGTGAATATCGAAATATTATATAATGTATAAAACATCCATATTAAACTAACACACATACAACTTAAAATCTATATATTTTTTTCAAATGGGCGAGACTTGGAACCAAGTAAAACGAGAAATATGTATGCAACTAAAATAAAACACGTATTCATTTCCATAAAAGCATGTGCAGAAAAATATGCAAGATATAAATATACTTTGTAAACTATAATTAAGCAACAGGTTTTAAAAAAAAAGTTTATGTAATATATATACATAGGTATACAGTTATTCCTATGCAACAAAATTCATAAAGTTCATAACTAATCTACTACGTATCCAAGAGCTCCAGTTAGAAAATCAAGTAACAAGTGTGTGCCTATATTACTGCTGCTCACAACTAAGATTTCAATAGGTTTATAACATAGGTTTAAATATATATATTTATTATAGAACTAAATGCAAAGATCTGATATAAAGAAAAATGCATTGTAAGTCTATATATTACTTTCGAATATAGTATCTACCTTCATTATACATAATGCAAATAATTTAATTTAGGAAAACTATATATATATTAGCAGCTAAAATATACAGAACTTATAAATTTTACTTAACAGACCCAAAACTAGTATGCTAGATTATCAAAGCAACACATGTATATACTTAATATTTGCATATATAGAACAGACATCAGATAGGAGAGGGGACTCACGGCAAAGTTCGGTGATGATCTAAATGGCATCGGCGATGGAACTGGATAGCCGTGGCTTGGAGGCGAGAGGACAGGTTGTCGCAGGAACGTGGTCACGTCATGGTCGGAGGAGGGAGGTCGGTGTGGTGGAAGGCTTCGCCGAAGATAGGCTGGTTGGTTGACGTGGCCAAGGTGAGGTGGTGTGGGCCGGTTGTGAGGGCTTAAGGTGGTGCGTGAGTTGCCAGGCTCGGCTACGTTGAAGGAGCATGGGGTTTTGAGGAAGGTGAGGCGTGGAGGCGGTCAGGGGGTCGCGAGCTCAGTGGGTTACTGGGGATGTTGCGGTCATGCTTGCCATTGGGATTTGAAATGTAGTGCACGGCTTTGATTATTACGAGCTTGAGGTAGAGAGGTGAGGAAGAAAATAAGAGATGATGTTAGCTTCAAATTGGAACACGAACAGGCTTTTCAAAATATAACAACAGATATGGTGAATTGTGGAAGTCAAGGCACGATAATTCAGGGAGAAATAAATGCAATTGTCTACTGACTTTCAACCGTTGGAAATTTGAATGGACACGGAAGCCAAAAGGCATGAAACGGTTACCGATACGATAGGCGTTACGCAAAGTGCAACGTACACCGGAACTCCAAATTTGACAATCGAATATACCGTAGAGATCGGCACGACGAGACGATCAAAACGGTATATAGAAATCGGTGGTACGATCATCCGATAAAAATCGATATCGGTACCAGAATACTGCTATTTTGCAGAAAATAAGAACGACGGAGCCAAAGATGTCCGAATTTGGAAAAACGACAAACTGACATCTTGCTCAGAAGATGGTTTAGAATTTTTCTATGTAAAAATATTTAGGTTTCGGAAATATTTTTATTTCAACGCTTTTTAACTGATTAAATTGAAGTGAATTTAAGCGCGAAATAAACTTTCATATTTTCGAACGAAAATTTACCAGTTGCTATGTTTAACTAGACGCATTCCAAATATCAAATTTATATTTCAAAATTTTGTCGTTTAAAAATTTCACAAAATTTCAACTAATTACGTTATTAAAACAGTTGAAATTTACGGGTCGTTACAAGATAGAAGTAATTTTCAAAGAAAAACAAATCACCAAAATTTCCTTTGGGATGTCGACATACCCAAGATACCCATGTCGACATAGTGGCAGTTGGGTTCAAAAATTTTAATTTCAAAAGAAGTGTCTATTCGTCATAACCTTTCATGAATAGACATGGTTGTTATTCTTCTATAAATAGGGGATATTTTCAACGAATTTTAAACTATATTTTTCTGGTTTTTAGTCCTCTTCTTCTTCCACATTTCTTTATATATATTCTTACCATTACTCTGCCAAAATCACCATTGAATTTAACTAGATCATTTCTGGTTTGAATCTCCATCACTATCTCAACAAGATCCTAGTGCTATTCAGAGTTATAGGCTTCTTTGTAATCAATTAAGTGAGAAAAGGTGTGATTGTAGCCTTGGAAATCAATCAAGTGAGAAAAGGTGTGATTGTAGCCTAGAAAATCAATTGGGTGAACTTGTTGCCCGAAAAATCAAGTATCTCTACCCAGAGGATTGTGAATCTGGAGTGGTGTACCTCGTGGCCTTGAAATCGAGGGTTGTAATTGTAAAGATTGCTTTTGAAAGGAAATCTGTACTTGTGTGTGGGACTGGATGTAGGGTAACTCCGAACCAGTATAAAATCCGGTGTGTTCTTTCCTTTACTGCTTTTACTTTATATTTGCATCTGTGTTTGAATCTGAGATCATATCTGTGTCTGAATATTGTATACATTTGTATTCAAATTAATATAAACTCGAAAAGAATTAGTAATTCCTTAAAACCCTATTCACCCCCTCTCTAGTGTTTATACTAGCCTTAAGATCCATAATCCGCATTTCTCACAGGTTGTTCTTCTAACAGGTCAAGTGAATATAAATAAGTCTCAATAATAGAAATACTGGGATCACAACAAAAATAAGGTCACGTGCCTTGTCACTTCTTAAATGAACTATCCTCCTATCACAAACCAATGATACTTCATAGCACAACATCCAATCCATTCCCAAAATACCCCTATACCCAAAAAAGTTTAGTACATATGCTTATAGGGAAACTCCACGGATGACCAACATTAAGCTATGAAAAATTGTCGATAAATAGGTCGATCCTCCAAAAGAATTCTACATAGAGATTGGTCTAATAATGGTTCTGTTTTAAGGACTAAACCATTGCTTAACACTTGTTACGATTGAATGTATTGCATCAGTTTAAAAAAAGTATGAATAGGAGAATCAAATAAGTCAATATACTTTCCATCACAACCTATTTCCCTTTCTCCTAAACCAATGGTGGTTTAATACTTGCAGTTGGAGTGACATCAAGAGCATATGCCTTGACCACATGTCCTTCCTTTTCAAGTTTTGGCAATCTCTCTTTATATAGCTGAACTAATCATTGTTGTTGCAGTTCATCTTCTGCTGAGTTGGGGCTGCCTTATAGTCCTTGAAAAAAATCGCACCTGACTGTAACTATAACATTTACCGTTCAAAAGGTACACCTTATAGTTCTTCGCAATGTTTCCTACCTTTTGGCACTTATTACAGGTAACCGCTTATTTTTTTACCTATCCTGCTTGTGGTTCATTACCATTACGCTTGCCCTGATGCTCACCCTTCCCTCCTTAAATTGATCCTTGAATACTGCTTCATTCATAGAATTAAGTAATGATGCTTCCATTAACCCCTTAAATGTAGCTCTATACAGAATCTAATTCAAAGCAAGTTCCCTAAAATGTGAGTTCAAGCTCTTCGCAAACTTCAATGCCTTCTTCTCATAGGTGTTCACTAGCTTAATACCAAAATTAGCCAATTCATTAAACTGACTCACGTACTCCCCAACCATCATCCCTCCTTGCTTAAGGTGAATAAACCTCTTCAATAACAAATCCCTCTCAGCCCAAGAAAAGTACTTTACCTCAAACTTATTTTAAAACATTCTCTATTAATATTGTCCTCCTCTACCTCCATTATCTCTACCTCCTCCCAGCATGCTGCTTCACTTTGTGAATGCCAAGAGGTCAGCTGTGTCCTAGTACTATCACCAAGACCCAATTAGTTAAAAATTTATCACCGTTATTCACCATACCTGAGTTATTAAGTAGGGTTCTATCCGAATAAAGGGTTTCCTACTAGGACTGAAGAAATCCTTGCACAGCTTAGGAAAGTCAATCGCTAATGATGTTTAGATTAGAACCACACTTTAGTTAGTAGTGGTGGGAGTGGTAGCTGTAGGTTCATTATGATGGGTACTTTGCTTGGTTCTTAGCTTGGAGAAAGTGCCTGAACCATACGAGAATATTAACTGCAGGGACATCCAAAATATCAACTCGGGTGCTAATTTCGGCTCTGATTTCTATCCCATCAATGTTGGCTGATTTGGTCGTCATTTCAATTTTAACCGAATTACTCATTTTCAGTTATCTAATGGTATTCATTAGCAATTCTGTAACATCCCCTATCTATAGGCCCAAAACTAAGTGCTACCGATATTGCAGTCATCCATAGTATTAACTTTCGGCGACTAAATACGACTATGTTAATGGTATCCATAATATCAGAAGCACTTGAATATGAAAAAAAATCACAGATTTCAAGAAAACATCATTTTATTAATTACATTTCATGACACATGTTTCACATTCAAATTACATAATCCCATAACCGCTTTCCAAGTTCGGATAAAATATAGTTATTACATAAATACGCCAAGAGCGACATATGACGACGCCCCCTTGGTTGACCAGAGTACTATATATATAATACAGCGGAATTAATCCAAAATATAACATCATTTCCTAATTAGCTATCCGTCAACAGCCAGGTCATCTTCGAAAGCTTTATTCGCCAGCCTACTAAAACCTGTAAAACTCAACCCTCAGCCCACTCAAATCAATTTTCAGCACCCGAGAGTTTAAGGAAAATAAACTTCAAGTCAGACATAAAGCCTGGTGTTAATAATACTATACATCTCGATTATCTGATATTAAGTAAGACCACGCCTCTTAGCGGAACGGGTTTTCCCTCACTAATATCCTTTTTTAAAACACATCGTTTGCAAATTATAATCCTACAACCAAAACTGGTTAAATCTGTAAAGAAATATATTTTATATGTTCATATCGGTTATCATATGGACTATCTGTCCATACAATTTAGTTTTGTCTAGCTAACTACTAACCCTTGGCTGACTCGGGCCTACCGAAAATCATAAAAATCTAACATTTGTTAGATACTCTTCTTCTGAACAGTTTGTCCTTACTTACTTCTCCAAGTCTATCTAATCCTAATGGTTTTACGGGCTTACCAATAACCTGCCTTTCTTTTAGATTCCTTTCTGAATATAACGTAATTTTAGTCTTACTTGTGACAAAGCCCTACACATTGGAATTTTGAACTAAATTAGTTAACGGCTAACAGCTAATGGGTATAGGGCGCAACCCCCCACTAGTCCCATCTGGTCTTATAATCTGAGTCATTTTCTTATAGTTAACTATCCTTTTATTTTTTTTCCTTATAAACCTTTTCAGAATGATTTAAACCTTAAATCATACATATACAAGGAATATATACTCTTTGCTTTACTCTAAGCTATTTGCCATATTATATATACTTTACCCAAAATAATGTTGATGAAATTATTAAGGATTTCACATCCCTCCAAAATAAGTTAAAACCCTTTTTTAACTTAAAAACACTTAGGCTATATTGCCAAAAACAATTCATTCGAACCCTTTGTTTAAAACCTTTAAACAACCCTTTCGAAATCATCGAAAGTACCCCTTTCAAAACCTTCAAAAGTATCCCTTTCAATACCACTAAAACCTTAGGCCAAAGGCCAAAACATACCTTTCAAAATCATACCTTTCAAAATCATTCATCTTTATCCTTTCGAAAGTATTGAAAAGCATCTCCTTCGAAAGCTTTAAAACCTTAGACATCCTCTTTAAAACACTTAAATATTGCCTTTCGAAACCATTGGAAAACCTTTCCTTTTAGACCTTTCGAAACCATTAGGGAACCACCCCTAAGAAATCTTTCTTTAAAACCTTTTGAAAGCATCAAAACATCAAGCCTTTCGAAAGCATTTGGGTTCAATTTATAACATGTGGAAACACCTTTCGAAACCATTAAAACCATATCTTTCAAAACCATTTGGACCTTTTATAGAGCAAAAGGGTCATTAAAACATATAAGTCGAAAGCATCTCTTTCGAAAGCATTTCCTAAGTAAAGAAGTGATGGTGTCGAAACCACCTCTTTGAAAGCATTGGAAAAGCAGCTTGGTTTTAAAAACAAAGTAACCCTTTCGAAACCAACTGGGTCGAAAGGTAAACAGCGGCGGTCAGGGGCTTCGACCTAGTCGAAAACAATTATTTGAAAATAAAGGTGCGACCTCTTAAAACCATTCTTTTTAAAGTCATTGACCCAGTCGAAAGCAGACAAGTTGAAAGCTATTCGATCGAAAGAAAAGCAGGCACATTTTCATTTAAAAGCAAAGTAGCACTTCAACCCCTTGTTTCGACCCAATACCTTCCGCCTTTGTCTAATTCACTATGTACCAGATATTTGATACCATATGCATTGGTTTCGATGGAGTCGGAGGTAAGTGAAGCCTGGTGCCGAAAACATTGAAATAGGAAAAAGCATGTAGATTTGACTTTTTAAACTATTTCTTTGTACCTAACCTGCCTTCTTTGTCAAATTTTGATTGGTTGTAACTTTTTTCTAAAAGTACTACCGATTTTCAAAAATAAGAATTTGGATTATTTACAAAATACTCCTTCTCCTTTTTATACATATATAAAACATTTAAGTCTCATACCTTAAATAATTTTATATATCCATTAAAACACTTAGGAAAATTCCATGAAAATTCCATAAAAATATTAGAAAATCACTTTTAATATGATTTCTAACATATATAAATTTCAGACCCTAAGCCAATATAATTTGGCCGTAATTAATTTTAAACCCACATTAGCATTTTCTTTACTAGAAAATTCATATAAAATCCACATTAATTTAGAAAATTATAAAAATTGAAAGCCATTTCTAAATTATCATTTCTGATCTGAATCTAAATTCACAAGGCAATTGGATGCCATATAATAGGTTTTCTAAATCAATTCTCATCATAAAATGCATATAAAATAGCCTAAATCATCAACAAGTACATATATATATATATATATATATATATCCATTTATCATTCAAAACATGGCAAAACAATTGCAAATACTTTTAGAATTTATCTAAAACCAAAATCAATCAAAAATATGAGATGTAGTCATTATTCACCTTAGCTTTTTGATTAAGGATGTGAGGTTTGGTTTCGATTAATGGTTGTCGGCCTTAGCTTGTATTTTTGAATTATGAAAAATGAAGTGAACGTGAATGTTGAGGGGTTAAGGGTTTAGGGTATAAGGATATGCCTTGTTCCTATTTCGCCCTTACATGTTTCCTAACCTTTTATTCTCTTTTTATTTTTTAGTTCACTTGTTTAACACGACACGACTACCCTTATTTAATCACAAATCTCAATTCATTAATCATCTTAGATTATCTTATTTTATTTAACTAATTAAATTACCTAAATAATGTTACTAAAAATATGGGGTGTTACAAATTCCCTCATAGATAATAAATAAAACTAGAACCAAATAGTGTGCGCATATGTACTTTTCTTTTATATGTCTACATAATTAATAGAATATACTAACATGCTCTCTCAATATGTTCCTAAACCTTATCCTAAAAAAATGTATTGCTATGACACAAAATATGACAACCTGCCTTCTTCAATCCTCGAGTTTAACGCCCGAACCAATGTTAACACATTCAAAACCAAAGGGGCAAGTCATTGGATATGATAACTATAAGCTAATACAATCCAACTAATGACTTTTAGAGTCTCACAGTGGAAGGAAAAAAATATAATAAAACAATAACCATCATCATTTCATAACATTATAGTGTATCAATAATGTCATATATATATTTCTTTACAATACATATTAAACCCAATCCATATACAAAAGTCACAATCAAGTCTAACATATATTTACAATATATACATCTAAGCCCATGTCTCTTGTTCCATCATGCCTCCAACCTCATCAACAATGGCATAAGTGAAAGGAAGGATATGGTTGGGTTAAACACAAGTTTGAGTGAGTAAATCCTACCCAATCCACATATACTACAAAGTCAATACTATAATGTGATAAATATCTAACACTTCCCAAACATGCCTCGCACATTGCTAGTCATACCATGCATAACTATCGTATACATCTAGTCTCCCTATCTACATTATAGGATTGTATAACATCAAACTCGTGTTGAACTCACTTCCTTGGGCACGCCCATGCACTACAGGGTCGCATATTGTCTACACATCGAACATAAAGCTGGACTCACGTCCTTGACTTGCCTCATGCACTACAAAATCATTAAACATCCACTCATCTACTAGACAAGCCTCATGCACTATATGGAGCATAATACATGGACTACCTACTTATATCATAGGTCGCCTCCTAGATCCCCTACTTTTTCCATAGTTTCGAAAAAGTTCATGTCGTCATCGAACCTACTCCATCACCAAATAAGCATACACATTCAACTTAATTTCACTATCAATTTTGACGTATTCTTCCTTGATTTTGAAGCATTAAAATCACATTAGAATCAGCTCTGAAATCCTTCTCCAAGCTAACCAAACGAAGTCCCTCTCAGCCTTCCCCTACTAGATGGGTCTAGTTCAGCCAGACCCAACTAGGGTCAGATCGGTCCATCGAACTAATCATGATTAGTCAATAGGTGTGACGGGTCCACAAATCATGACATGACCGGTTGACCCATCATGCACGCCTATGTATTACCTGGTTGCGTTGCTTTATCATTTTTCTTCCTATTATACCTCGTGTCATCTTTGTCCTCCCTTTGATTGTTTTCTATTCGGTTCAAAGTTCTAATACTATTTTAAACATCAAATTTAGGGTCTAACATTGATAAATTTTATATTATATGGATTAGATTTTAGAAATTAATTTTTTGTTCACTTTTATTTACTGCAAATCATATTTCTTCCTAAACCCATGAATTAAATTATTAACTTTGATGTTAACGTGCTATCTACTTTGCATATAGACTACATATCACTCTCAAAGACCAACTTTGCATTATATAATGTTCGGTGATGGAATCACTCACCAAATTTCCCCTTTCCTTCAATCCTTCACAGTCCAGCTTAATGCGCCTCCAATTCCTCGAACTCTGCCAGCAAAGTCATATGTAATCATAGTACTCTCTGTGGTCTTCAGTTTGCAACTGGTTTCACTTGATTTCATTGAGAAATGAGTGAGTTGTGGTATTTGAGATTTAGAAAGAAAAGGGAAGAAGAAGAATGAGTGAATCAGTGAATTCTATGGAAATACTGAAACGAGTGTAAGGGCTAAGCTTTTTATAGAGAGGGAGGGAGGGAAAAGTAATAGCCAAAAATTAAAATATTCAACGCCAAAACTAAATAATTAGTAAATTGCCTAAATCTTCTTCATACAATCCCCGAATCTAACAGGTAAATATATGGTGCAAATCAAAAAACAAGCCAATCACAATAGAATAGGTTTCATCATCAAATTCCAAGATGGAAAATAACCATTTTGCCCCTCCTTATATTTTAAAAAAATTATTCTTCAATTTATTTTAATTGATAATCGAATGTTAAATTATTATCTTTTAATTACAATATCTCTTGAATTTTTCAAGGTATTGCCGATGAAGTCTGTAGAGTACTTTAGGTACCAAGTTGAACATGATAACAACTAACCATGAAAATATAGATGTAAAGACAAAAGGAATAAACCATATTCTTGAGGAATTACCGAAAGAATATGTATTTGACTTTGGAGGATCATGGAAAGATCATCAACATTTGGTAGAGTTTACTTATAACAACAGTTATTAATCAAGCCATTGTATGGAACCTTTTGAGGAGCTCTACGGTAAACCCTATAATTAAAACTTGTGTTTGCTGAATATGGGAGATAGAGTCATTCTTGGCCAACCTTGGTTAGAGATACTTCGGAGAAAATTGATTTTATTGTGAAAGAATAAAGGTCGCATAGTTAAGGCAAAAGAGTTATATGGATAAGAGGCACAAGGAATTAGAGTTCGCGGTTGGCGCTAATGTTTTCATGACAATTTCATCCATGAGAAGTGTTATGCACTTTGGAATAGTGAGGAAACTAGATCATGTAGATGTCAAACTATTTTCTATTATTGAGGGGATCAAGCAACTCAATTATAAGGTGGATTTACCAAATAGTTTAGAAAATTTGGATAAGGACTTTCGTGTTTTGCATTAAGGAAATGTGTGCACAACTCAAACACGACGATGGAACCGAGGGCTATCAAAGATTTAGCCATTGGGGATGATTTGACTCTTGTTTGTGGATCGACAAGACTAGCAAGTCATGATATGAATTATTTAAGAACAAGATTATCAAACTTGATCGTGTCCAATGGAGTGGTGACATCAGTAAATGCACTTGGGAAATGGAGGACAAGGTTAGGCATGTCTATTCAAAGGATTAATTAATTAACCAAATGTAGTTGGAAACTTAATAAAGGATAATTAAATTAAATTGTGTGTAATTGGGAAGTACGAGTTTATATTCACTAAAAAGAATATAGATATGCAACGTTTATTTAAAGAAAAATGAAATAAGGTAGGAATGTTTAATCATTAAATAGGATTAATGATCTAAAGCCTAAACATAAGAGATAATGCCTTAGTACTCATTCACTATTTAATTTGTCACTCATAACTGAAACAAAAGGAAAAAAAGGTTAGTGGTGGATTAGAGCAAAAATGAAATGGAAGAAAAAGAGAAAATCAACTCAACCCTTCATCAATTAACATCTTTACAGATTTTGTGAGTAATATAACCACTCCGATGCATTTTCGTACTTATAAATATTATTTTAGATGAGAAAATGATGATAAAATAATTTTATGTATGGGTTCCAAATAGATTATCTTACTATGGTATTTATGAGTAAATACGATGAAATATGGTTGAAATTTAGGAAATTTCATTTTGAAACCTTATATTAGTGACATTTAAACTCTATGAAATTTTTATATATGGTTTATAAATATATTCAGTGATGTTTTCAAATATTAGAATTTCTCATGAGAAAATAATATTTTATGAATTTTAATAGTTGAAAATGGTAATTTCAACATTTAATAATCAGAATGAATTATGTAAAATATTTCAAATTTTGAAATTTTGATATGACGTGAGGAGTATTAATTATAATTTAGTGAATTTTCCATGATTTTTTATATAAATGGACAATTGATTAATTATTAATTGAAATAATAATTAATGAAATTAAGGAAACTGATACTTGACTAATATAAGTAATAATTTTGAATTAAACCTTTGAAAATTAAACTTAAAAAACTTTGAATTTAATGATAGAATGACATTGGTTTGTAGTTTAATAAAATGATTTGTTTACATGGGAATAAATGGTTTTTTAAATAATTATGAAACTGCCACTACAAAAACATTTTTCTCTCAAGTTTGAGAGCTTATAACTTATAACTCTTTAATTTGATTTCAATGATTCTGTATCAGTGGAAAGGAGGTGATGTCTGCTTTCCAACTATGTAAAGAATGTAGGATTTCATGTAGAATAAGTTATCTACTGCAAAAATTTCTAAGTGTTAGTGGAAAATAACATTGGTCCGGATTTTGATATCCTTTGCCTCACACATGAGTATTGGTTAATTATTTAAATTTATAGATTTAAAATTAGACAACTCCATCCTTCAAATTCTTTTAGTTTCACCTCGATCGAAGCTCGGAGCTAACATATATGGTGTATCGAAGTTGGAAGAAAATAATGTTTTTTAAAGTTGAAATTAATGAAAAATTCTTGATTTCGATAACATATAACTTTCAATTAGTAAACCATATTGAACTGAGGTTTGTATCATTGGGAGGTAGTCTTCTCAAGCTATTGGAAGTTTAAAAGAGAAACTATCTAAAAGATCAAAAGTGCATAATATCAAAAGTACCAAAATATAATAGTTAACTCTTGCTGAAAGTATTAAAATTCTTGCATATGGAGGATAAATGTTTACAACATCATGTTGATAAGGAAAATAATTTTCATCTTCATGTGATTGGAGGTGGAATAGGGGAGCTTGGCACAAAAATTACAAGTTGATCAGAATGATGTTGGAGTTGGTCTGAAGATGGTGGAAAAGGAAATGTTCCCTCCTTATACCACTATAGGTCATGATTTACCCATCGTTGGAAATCTCTTGTCGAGGGTTAGCTATATTATAAGGCATGATCACCTGTAGGTCATTGACAATGTAGGAATTGGCCAAAAGGAAGGATGGCAACATTGAACATCGAGGTTGAATCTAAAAAAATTGGAGATGGTCTGGGGCAAGCGGTAACCATAGCCATGATTAAGAGGAGGAGCCGAGTCTATTAGTGGTGGAAGTCAACAAATTGATTAATGTAGGTGGTTGCAATTGTGGTATTATAAGTGTACTAACTATCGTAGGTTCAAAAGGAGCTATCATAGGTTGAAAAGAAAAGGAAGCTATCAAGAGATGAAAGCATAAAATAAGCAATCAAAGGTTGAAGAACTCAAAGCTATCACAAGTTGACTAAGCAAGTTATCGAGGAATGATATTTCAAGGCTGTCAAGTGCTAATCGAAAGAGCCATCAAAGGAACTATTGAAGAGTGATATTTGAGCTATCACTTGCTGAATCTAAAAACTGTTGAAAGGTTGAAATGTTTGAGCCATCAAAGTTTAAGAAATTGGAGCTATCACATGCTGACTAGGTAAGCTATTAAAGGTTGATGATTCTAGGCTATCACATGATGATAAAAAAAAGCTATCAAATGTTGGTGATCTTAAAGCTTTTGCAAGATGACTAAATAAGCCATTGAAGGTTGGTGATTATAAAACTATCGCATGATGATCAGTGACGCTATTAAAGGATGATACCTTAAAGCTATCGCATGATGGTCAATGAAGATATTTATGGACGATACCTTAAATCTATGTGTGGTGATCAATGGAGCTATCCAGGAGTGATATTCCAAGGCTATCATATGGTGAACAATTGAGCTATCAAAAGTCAATGCTACTAAACTATTATATGATGGTTTAATGAGTTATTGAAAATAGACTCTACTAAGCCATCGCATGTTGGTGAGGAGAGCTATAAAGGGTTTATGCTTTTGTGTTATCACATGTTGAATAATCCACATGGAAGCAACATCCACCTAGCCATGTGGAAAAATCTAATAGGGCCAAAAACACCACATCATCATGACTCAAAGGGGAAGTTATGCCATGGGTCACTTCGAACATGTGCCATGTCAATAAATCATCATCGTTCATTCCTAACAAATGACATGCCATGAATCTAATAGCCCAAATTTTCTATAAATAGGCATGTACCCTCTACTAGAAAATGACCAAATTGTAAATTATCCTTCTTCCTTATTTTTCATTTTTCTTGAGTGGGTAAAGAAAAGCTAGTAATTGAGATTTTCATGGCCATCAGGTCAAATTGAATTATAATTAAGTACTTGGATCAATGACAATTTGCATAATTACCTTCATTTAGAACTTTGTCTTGCATTTGAATTTGTGACTTTCTTATAGAACAAAGCGGACTAATTATTTTAGCAAGCATTTTGATAATCCTACCTAGTTTCGTGACTGGACACTTAAACAACGGGACTTTTTCCATCTTTCCCTCTAGACTTAAGAATTTGATCTTATAAAAGGCCGAACTCTTAACCTAATGTTTAGTGATGCTTTTATTGAGAATTGAACTCAGTGCCCTTCTAACAGAACCGAACCTGTCTCTTTCAAGCTTTGACCATGATAGTTAACTCTTACAAGGATCGTGAGAGCCACATTTGAATATCCTAAACCATTAATGGGGTATCCTATTATTCAATGACAAATGAAAGAGAGACCTAAGGAATTTCGCCCTTCAAACTTTAGAAGAAAAGAAAAGTAACACAATATAGCCTAAATAAATGGAGTTTGAATCCATTTCATAAGGGGAAAGAGCCAATTTTCGCCTTACCAAAAAAAATTGAGTAGAGAGAAACCAAACCAAGGGCATAAAGGTGATACCAAATTAGAAGACGACCCATTTGCTAAAGCTAGATTATGCATCAAATTTCAAGCTCAAGGAACAGTTTTCAAGATAGAACTAAACTATGACTTTAATAAATTTGCTGGGAAATGGAAAGATCTTATTAATTAAAAGCTTATCGAAAAGGAAGAAATTCCCAAACAATGAAAGGAGATTCGATGAGAGCTATGAAGAAGTTGTGAATTCTTGAAAAAGGCACTAAGGCGAGCAAAGAAACCACACAACTAGAGGACCAAAATGAAAATTTGTAACCTCCTATTGTATTTCTCCGGAAAGAACGTATTTTTATATAAGGGAAAGACTAGATTATTGGAATTTTAAGAAAACCCTAAGAAGGGAAGAAAAACAAGAACCAGGAGAATATTGCCTCTGTCATAAAACAAATGGGCACCATAATAATAATTGTAGAGCTTTATCAGGGATCATCGAATATTATGTAAGGAAGGGAGAATTACATGAAATTTTCAAATATGGGCCTTCAAATAATTAAAAGAAAGGAAAAATGATATCTCAAACAGTAAAGGATGAAATTAATAATCAAGCCCTATTTCCAAATAAAGCAGACTATGAATGAAATGGAATAAAAACCAAAGAAAAGCCTCCGATCATGCCGCAAGGCCAGGCCAAAGCACATATCCAAATAGTGATGGTCAATTAAGCCTTTGATCACCCGTCAGTCCTGGTCAAAGCTCCCATCCAAGGGAGATGGATGAGAAGCCTTTTTTTCTGCTGTAAGGCCTGACCAAAGAAAACATCTATATAGCGATGGTTAATTAAGCCTTTGATCCTATCGTCAAGCTTGATCAAAGCACCCATCCAAAGAAGATGGATGAGAAGCCTTTGGTCCTACTACAAGGCCTGGCCAAAGCAACTACCCAAACAACGATGGTCAATTAAACCTTTAATCCCACCACCGGCCTGGTAAAAGCACATATCAAGGAAGATGGATGAGTAGCCTTCGGTGTTGCCGCAAGGCCTAGCCGAAGCACTCATCAAAAGAGTGTTGTTCAATTAAGCCTTTGGCCACATCGCTGGGCCTAGCCAAAACACCCATCGAAGGGAGATGAATGAAGAGAGATAAGCCTTGCTTCATAGCCTAACTGAAAACATCTATGCAAAATAAATAGTCGACAAAGATTTCTAACTCCATCATTCAATACAAGCAAAGCATTAGTAAAAGATCATAAGGGCTATATTACATGGTGCAAACATATAACTCATCAAGTGGCATTACGAAACAATTACACAAAAAAATTATTACATAAAAGTCATACTACATAATGATTTTTTTATAATAAAAGTAGAAATTATAATAAGTTATTTCCAAAATTAACGGCTCTAGAGGATGAGAAAGAGGGTGATGTTGGTTAATAAGCTTTTTTCCTTTCCCCTCAACTTCTAAAGTTTGCAAAGCTGTAGTTCACTGGTTGAATCGGCTTCCTTTTACAAAATTGGGGAGCCCCCAATTTCCTTAAGAGCATCGGAGCATCCATACCTAGAAAAATGTTGATATATCTTAATAACTATAAGTAACGATCTTCCTCAATCGGTAATTTCTTTTCGACCCTAAAAACAAGAAGTCGATTTTCAGGTCAAAAACCCCTTTATCTGATTCGATAAAGTTTCTAAAGCAGTAGGAGGATTGACTATATGTTGAATTGCTACTAGAATGAATTTCTTCAAGTTCTTTTCCTTATGATGAATAACTTTAAGTGAGTCAATAGAATCAACTTGAGCTTCCAACACCTTCTCCTAAGTCTTGTTAGCACCTCGTAGTTGAGAAATTTATCAAGATAAGCCACGTTTTTCATTCTTAAGTGTTTGAATTCTTGATGTAAATTCATTCTTTTTATGCTCTAAAGTCTCAACCTCATGTCTAAGATCTAAAAGCGCCTCGATAAACTTTTTATTCCAAAACTCCTTTATTTTTTGGTTACATTCAAATTTGAATGATTTACTCAGTCTAGCAAGGTCACCAAATTTGTAGTCTGGCAATGAAAGAGCTGGATAAGTTATACTGCTACTACACGTCAAGCGACCTCGAGATTGAGAGGAAATCTGCAAAAGTACCTTTATGGACGATTTAACTGGAGTAGGAAGAGGAAACTCTTTTTCATCTTTAGTAAATATAAGCTCATAAGATTGACACTTATTCTTAGATTTCTTAAGGTCTACCACTAAATCAAGAATAAGCTTATCAAGTTGAGCAATTTTCATGTCATGCTTCAATTGTTGAGGATCAAAACGCAACTTAAGCTTCCTAGTTAGGTCCAAAATCTCTCATCCTTGAAACAAATTTTCTTTTCAAGGTCTTAGAATATCTCTTTAGAAGCTTTTTAAATGGATTTCACTTGAATGTATTTCTTATGCTATTTATATCAATGGTTTAAGAACTAAAACTAAAACGAGTGGAATGATGCTCCATGGTAGTCACTAATTTGGATTGAATGCTTCCAAGACGTTGGCTGAGGCTGGGATCATCAAGAGAAAAGGACGGTTTTTTGTTCTAAGTAGAAAACGAACAATAAATAATCTTTAAGTAAAAAAGAGAAGTAATGAAAAAATTAGTGAGAGGCAACCAGAACCCCATTACATTTGTAAACAAATGATAATAATAAGAATTACATGCATAATATAATGTTGTTGATCCTCAGAACGAGAAAGGACATCTTGAATTCTTTGAAAGGATCACTATGCCACAAAGTGAATCAGGCAACAGTGATCACATAACATATGGTAAATTTTCTATTATCTCATTTTTTCACACAACATATGGAAAAAATCATATGTTGTGTGATACAGTAGTGATCAAACATCATTTGTTTTCAGACAATATTTATTTGTTGTTTGATTGAAATTATCAAAAAAATTTAGTTTTGGCTCCATATCAATATTTTGGTTTCCTTCTCAAAACCAAATCTCTCAAAAAAAAATTATCCTTTGGTTTCCCTCTCAAAACCCAATCTCTCAAACCCTTCCAAAAAATTTATTTATTTGTTTCTCGATACTCTTTCACAGTCAAAACTAGAATTTGTTCTCCCTTTCACTCCATATTCCTCTCCATGCCGATTTTCCTCTTTTATCTTCATACTGAAATTAGGGTTCCGAATTTTGACAGCTACCACTTGAAATTTGTTTGAATCATCCACCTCGTTTTGCTGATGCTCACATTCCTCAATTTACAACGATTGAATTTGCAGTTGTTATCACTTGTAGAGAGTTATTGGTTAATTGCTCGGTATGATTTATGCCTCTTTTAATTTTGTATTGTTCTCAACTTCAAGTATAGGTCGATGTGAATTAGGTACTATTTATAGGGTTTGATTCCCTATATTTTCGGTTTGAGAATTTCAATTTGAAATTTTCAACTTCTTTACTCATCCGTTCGATTTTCTGATTGATGTTAGTATTACCTTGGACTTGTTCGATGCTTTGATATATATTCAAACTTTGATTTTCTAATTTTTGATTAAATGTCTTTGATTTCTGACTTCTTATTTTTGCACTTGAGCTTGTTATCTGGTTTCTAATTGCACCATGCTTATATAAGTTTTCAATAATTATCTGTTTTGATGCTGATTTGATCACAAAGTCAATTTTTCCTTGACTTTACTTTGGACAGTTTTTCTGATTCTTGTATTGATGAGTATACTCATTGATGGTTGAGACTTGGGTTGCTCATGATTAAAAGTCATTTCGGGTTAGTTTGTTAGTTTGTTGGTTGTAGTACTATTGTATTGTTGATGCCTGGAGTCATCTATAACTATTTTGATGAATGAACCTCTAGTAGCTTTTGCATTGTATTTTCTTCTTGTCTGATGTTCAAAATTGTTGCATTGTGTTTGGATGTGTGTGTACATATGCCTTGAGTTGTTTCAGTTTGTAGAATTGCATTTTCCTTAAGTGTTGATGCCTTGTGTTCTTGAGTGTGCATGTCCTTGACCTCTTTTGTACAATCTTCCTATGTGCATGCATAACCTGTTTCATATGTACACTTGTTGATGCTGCCACTTCATTTTAATGTGCATGTAGTTTCTCTGATTGTTTCCTGAACCTGTGTCCTTGTCGTCTCCATTGTGTTGTGGTGTCTATACTTGTACTTGTTTTTTTAGCTACTCCTATGTGCAAGTCTAAACATGAGTATTGCACTTGTTGAACCCATGCACACATCCTTGCCTTGTTGCACTTGTGCCTAAGTGTGTTGTGATGTAGTCATGTGTATCACCAACTTGCTGGTTTGTATCTCTGTTGAACTGCCTGGACTTATTATTATGTGATGTAGTCATGTGTATCACCATCTTATTGGTTTGTATCTTTTTTGAACTGCCTGGACTTATTGCACCTGAACTTGAGTATGTAGTTGTATGTTCATATATACACTCGAGTTGCATTTGCATTACCATGTTTTTCACTATGTTTCCTAATCTCTTTGAGCATGCTGGTCTATGTTGTTAAATTGCTTAAACTTGCTTTTGCTCGATCCTGTGCACCTTTGTTGAATTATTGTTCCCTAACCTTGTGTTCTTGACTTTAGTTCTAGTCTGGTTGTGATACTTGACGACCCTGGTTGAATTGTTGTTTCTTGACCATGTGCTCGAACCTGTGCACTTTAGCCTTGTTTATGCTTTTTAAAACTAATATATGTTGCACCTGAGTTGAGCCCAAGCCCGCTTTGGCTTGACCTTGTGCGCACTTGCACTATGTTGAGCCTTCGGGCTTGACCTTTGCATTTGTCCCTAAGAGATAATCGATGCTCGGCATTATGATATTCACAGTGATAACTGTGCATATCATAAACTGTTCGCGCACACTTAATTTTTTTCCCTGTCTAAAATATGAAAACAAAAACCTAAATAACTGAGGCAATATTAAATCATAATTATAATTTTATTTTTGTCATTTCTATTTGTTTCCTTTTCCATTTTACTATGTTGTTTATTTGACAGGTATAACGGACGACTGGACGTGGGCTGGAGGAAGAAAATATCAAAAACAAATTCGAGTGAGAGCAAAAATGTTGTATATGGGAGTGTGAAATAGTGTATGATGAAAGTTGTATTGTATTTGAAATTGTAAATATAGTGGAAGCCAAATGTATACTATTTGAATTTGAATTAAAATAAAATATCTGTTTAAATAAAATTGTGACCTATTTATTTCATTATGTGAACAGCATATAAGTGTCACTGGTATTCATATTAGTCAATATTTATATGTTGTCTAATAGGTAATTCTGGCAATGTTATTATAACATGAGACAATATATGACTTTTTTCTGTGTTTTGTTAGTGCATATTAGACGATGGAGTATATATGTGGTCTGGTGCAACAAGATAACACCGGATTTAATGATCGATAGATATACTTCGGACAACGGGGTATATCTGTCGTCTGGTCCGTTTTTTGGCATAGTGAAGCAAGGTGTAATGGAAAATATAGCACTGAAAGGAGCTTCAATGTTGGAAGGAGTGTTAATTGAGGGAAACCCTCTATAATCACATTCTTTTGAAGGAGGGTTGAGTTGACCGCACAATAACTTGACATAATTGGTCCAAATTTCATGGAGAAATCAGTCTCTTTGGTTTCCCAAGAAATTGAAGTCCAAGTTTGAAAATTGAGTATATATATGGTGAAGGTCACGAAGGAAGCAGTATTTCGATAAACGAGACTTACTAATAAAAGAAGAATTTTCTTTAAAAGACCTTTTTAGTCTAACCATTTACTTAAAGTGTCCTTTGAAATAGGAGATAAGGAAGAAACAAAGACAGGCCTGCACATTAATGATGCAAAAATTAAAGTATAAATCCAACATGGGTGTAAAATTATAAACCAACCTTAAATGCAAAATAAAAATTATACAATGGTATCGTTAAGGTTCATAAAGAACACTCATTATAGTACTTAATAACAAATTTGTCCTTATTAAACTTTATCTTATCAGAAGGAAGGGAATCAATAGGTAAAGAAGCAGTGCGAGCTCTAGGTAAGTTCTAACACTCCCTTGGATAAGGATCAGATCCATGTTCATCAAAAAATCTCTTATAAAGACGTCTACTCCACAATTGTCACTAGTAACGAAAAGTTGGTCATAGGAAATTGGGTATAAACTAGCTAAAGACAATCAATTTGATCCTATACCCAATCAGCATCCAAAAAAGGGTAGTCGGCTCGTTAATCTTTTTGCGAAAGTTAGATTGGTGGAAGCGAGATTTTCAAAGGAGAGGTGCGACTCATTTATTCTTAAAATCCTTAAGGTATTTGAAGTATTTTGAGAGCCTCATGTTCTTTTTGTTTGATTCATTTAAATCTTTGCATAACCGTTCTCCTTCTCTATTAAGTCTAAAAATTTCATCTTTCTTTTTATCTAGTAAAATCTCCACATAATTTCTATTTCTCCTTCTATGCTAATGGTTAAGTGATATTAGGAATCATTAGCTATGAAATCAAATAAACTAAGGAATAGAGGCTTCAAAAAGGAATTACATATGGAGGAGTCTTTGTATCACCCGATTTGAAGGATTGAGCTTTTTGGACTCTAGAAGGAGATTGGCCATGTCTACTTGAGTCATGATGAATTAAACCACAAGAAGGATTCTTTGGCCACGATGAACCACCAGTGCCATTATTAGTACGAAGAGAAGGAAAACCGACATCATGACTTGGATCTTGAGATGTTTCCAATCCACCCTGTTCCGAGCTACCATCTCTATCTTTCCTTAGAGAACCATCTCAATTTTGATCCCTAACATTATCTTTCCCATCATCGTCGTCATCTTCAAACTTGTCATCCTTTTCACTTTCTTGCTCATCGTCATCCAATGAAAGGTTGTTGAAATTCAAAAAATTAGCAGGGTCGATGGATTCATCATCCCCAAATTCAAATGATCATCGAGAGTTCGATCAAGAAGAATGTCAAATTTTCTTTTGTAGTTTATCCTAGTAAAATGAAAGAAAGGAAAATCCATATTTGGACATCGTTCGACGTTATAGACAGTGAAAAGCATGGTTTTAGAACTCTGATCTTTCTAGTGGGGGAAGCTTTATTCAAAAAAGAGGACACCTTGTACTTAACATTGTGTAAAGATGACCTAGATTTCCTAAGAGAGAGTTTCTTCTTTGCTAAATCCTTCTTTAAAGCTGAGAGTTTAGTTGAAGCTTTGAGCTTAGTTTGCTTTGTTTCTTCCCGACTCGAAGAAAGCTCTTTTTTAAAGTCTTCAGCTTCTCTTTCAAATAACAATTTTTATTCTTTTTCTATAGCAAATAATGTAGATGTTTAAGAATGGATAATGATTTTTATCATTCCTGAGGTCCTAAACATTGTTCTCAAGAGCCTCTACCTTCTCAAATAAAAGGGAATTCATTTTTGGCAATGATAACATGTCTTGAGAAGAAGACGATTGTTGGAATAGGAATAAACATTTTCTGATCTAAAGATAATTTTAAATGATTAGCCAGGTAATGTTATGGAAAAAAGGTACATACAAGAATGAATTGCTGAAAGAGAGACAAGAGCTTCTGTTGAAAGAGGCCGTGAAACTTCAATCAAGTCTAAGGAAGCAACAGTAGAAGATTGGAGGATGATTGGAGGGTATGTGCTAATAACTCTTCAAAAGTTGAAAGGAAAAGAGTCTCTGAGTCGGAATCGATTGGAGAAGCATTATATGGCAAAGGAGAACAAGTCCTAACTTGCGACAAAGAAAAGCCGGGATATCCCCTAATGAAGAACCTGTATATTAACAATCGGGCTTTGAGCCGATATTTGAGAAGAATTGGTGACCGCATTAGAGGTAGGAACCAAAAGTAGTATAGAGATAGAGTCACTCTCTCTGGGTTCTTGAGAAGGGGTTCAAAAGAATTATGAACATCGCCAGGTCCCTTTCATTTTCTGCTCATCGCCAATGAAAAGTTGTCCCTTGCTGCAGAAGTTAAGGAAGACAAGAGAACTTTGGAAGTAGGTGGAGGAGGAGGCTTCCAAACAGCTTTTGGAAGAATGGGCAAGTTTGAGGCATCGTATCCGAAGACAAGGAAGCTAAGTCGACCAAGCGCACATCTGAAACATAGAAAAATATAAGTAATATTAAAAGAAAAGCCATTAGTTATTTAAAAATATAAGAACAAAAAGAATGATGTTGGAGAGTATCTATGATTATCGGCTATTGTGCACTGAATCGGTGAATTTGCAGAGGAAACCTCCATCTTAACAACGACAAGAGTCGGGGAGCCATATTTATGCCTCTTTATGAGGGGTGGTTCACCCAAAATCCGATGAGGTGGCTGAATTAAAAAAATATCTTCTTAACGTTTCATTGGTAAGAAGCCTCAGTCAACTTCTTGAATATTTTGTGGCATCACCAAGAAGATCGATCTTGGCCAAAACCTTAGGATCAATGTCGATTGAGGTAGAATCTAATGAAAATAACAAAAGCGAAACAAGTAAGGTTAGTGCAAGGCCATGATAAAACAATGAGAAAGTAGAATACTAGAGAACATCACTACAACAAAAGGCGTCGTTAATAGTAGCACAGAACCACTATGAATAAGGACTATAGTTGTTCGATAAACATTGTATATCGACACATTTTAAAAAATACAGGTGTATTTATAGCACAAATAGTGCCACTATAAAATAGAAAGCTTTCATAGCGCTTATTGCCGCTGGTATTCCGTTCATAGCGGGAAGAAATCCATTATTTTTGAATATCATAACGTCCATTTTCCACTATAAAATATCTCTGCATGGACTTGTTACAAAAAAATAGACTTTGTATAGCTACATATTGCCACTATAAGATGGGTATTCTATCGCGCTTATTATTCGCTATTTAACTATTACTATAGCGACTTTATATATTTCTCTTTAGTTACATATAGCTTGGGTTTTTAGCTATAAATAAAATTCATAGCGGTTTTATAAATGCCATATATCGACATGTTATAGTATATTAGTGGATAATTCTACAGTAGTTATAGCGCTAATATGCCATTATAAATTATATAGAGACAACAGTGGTTATTGTCTGTTATCCTTCGGCCGTAAGGACCTGCACCTTATAGTGCTTATATTATATAACTTCAACAGTTTCAAATGCTATGGTTTTTTTTCTATGGTTTTTGCATCCTACTATATATTACAGTATATTAATAGCATATAAAAATGAATCTTTCTAAAATACAAAACAATATAAACAATGTAAGAGTTAGAGAATATAATAATCAGAAAATGTAACACATTATATCAAACATATCAAATACCCACAGACATCGTATTAAACATGATCAAACATACCAAATATCCACATACATTGTATTAAACATGATCAAACATACACACACAATATCCATTACATATGTTTTCAGCACTTTTTAAGTACACCCTAAAGTATTGTATATGTTTAGTTGAGAACAAGTGCATATCAACACCAAAAAGCTGACCATTTGTATCCCTAAAAAGTAGCCCACCAAAATATGTTTTCGCACCTACGTCAAACAAGACAAAGATATGCGACATAAATGTGGATTACTGCAACTCAGGTTACTGCAACATAAATATGGATTACTGCAACTCAGATTACTGTAACATAAAAAAAGGTTACTACAACTTAGATAGCTGAAAATTCATTTTCAAATTACAACATAAAGAAAGATTATTACAACTCATATTTTATGAATAAGATCTTTTCTAACAAATGCACTATGTACGTGGAAACATGAATATGGATGTATGATATAAGGTTACCGGTTACTTAGTTTCAAAGATATATTACTAACTGAGTTCAGGATTCTGGCTGAACATACTCAAATTAGGCACTATAAGCAGTTTAGTCTTAGAGTCTAATGGAATGAAAAAAGCTACTGTTTACTTGAAGAAAGTAGATGATATAAAAAAAGCTACTACTAATATAAGGTTTACATGGATCTTTTTGCATTATGTATCTCAAGTGCCTATATTGATGCCGCACTCTGTAATTCAAATAATTGTCTGGCTGCAAAACTGGGCAGCATGAGATGATGGACTTGGCTAAACCATATATTACCCGGATCTAATATGATGATACGGCTATGGTTGCATAACCGAGCATTTGATATATTATGTGAGACTAGTTTGAGAATAATATAAGCCCAAAGCCCACTTAAGTTTATTCTCTATTTTTCATTGCTATCTATCTCTATAAATATAGTATGTATGTACACTATATTTATAAAATAAAATGCAAAATCACATTTTTCTTTCAAACCATAATTCATCAAATTTCAATATGGTATGAAAGCAGATTTCAAAGCGTAATAGCATTTAGTCGAATTTTGTGATGCAAAATTAAAGCTGATTATCATCAGATTAATCATTATCATCTGATAATCGGTTACCCATCAGAGTTTAATCTCATCATCTAGGTTGTATCAAGAATTCACCAAAATTCAGTGCCGTGCCTGGAAATACAAGAATTTCCCCTGCAACTTGAATTATTGGAAAATTAAAAGACAAGAAGAGATCTAGAAGAAAAGAAAATCAAAGCAGAAATCAACAATTCAATCAAAAATCATAAGAAAAGTAAGTCCCATACCAAGAACTTATCAGAGTAATCTCATCATCTAAATCTGGCTGCATCAAACTTGTTCCTTGATTATTGAAGAAATTCTTGCATCTGCTCAGCTTCAAAACTCTTCAAGTCAGTCAATTATTTAAAATGATTCATCATCATGTCTGGAGATAACAATAATACAACAACATCTGGAAACTCTATCAACACCCAACAGCTCGACACAGCAATAGAAAGTCTCATCAAAATAGTGATTAGCCCTCAAAGTCAGTTAATAACTATTCATCTTGATGAGGACACTATTTGCTATGGAAATTTCAAACAGAAACTGCACTTCAAGGTTATATCCTTGAAGGGTTCATTCTTGGTACCATTTCTGTTCCTCTCAAATTTATAACTAATTAAGAAAATAAGATGATTAGTAATGAGGAATACACAAGATATCATAGACAAAATGGACTTATAAGTTCATGGTTATTATCATCTATTGGTACCAACTTGTTATCACAAGTTCTTGGATGCAAAACATCAAATGTGCTATAGGCCACTATTGAAAGAATATTCAATACTCAATCTGCAGCAAAGGTTATGCACTACAAAAGACTGCTACAAAATATCAGAAAGGATAGTTTACCTATGAAAGATTACTTGTCAAAGATGAAAGTAACATGCGACATGTTAGAGGTAGTATGCCACAAAGTATCGAACACAGAGCAAGTTTTAACCATTTTAAATGGTTTCAATGAAGAATATGAATCTGTTGTAGTAGTAATCCCATCAAAGAAAACTATACCATCTATAGAATATGTTCACTCAACACTTCTTGCTCATGAAGGAAGAATTAATTACAAAAAGCCACTAGATGCAGATATGTTAATCAACTATGCAGTCAACTATAAAGGCAAAGGACAAAACAGTAATAAAACAGATTAGACATATCAAAGAGGTGGTTATTCAAACATATCAAGAGGTAGAAGTAGATGGAGTAACAATAACAGGACAAAATGTCAAATATGTGAGAAACTTGATCATACTGCAGTTAAATGTTATTTTAGATTTAATGCAAATTATATAACTGGTCAGAATCAAAGCAATCAGAGAAAAGCAAACCCAAATGTCAGTATGGCACAAGTTGATTCAAACAATTAGTCAGATGCTTCAAGAAACTATCAACAAAACTTAACCATAAAGTCAGATGATATGGCTGATGAAAGTTGGTATCCTGACTCAGGGGCTACCAAAACATTACAAGCAACTTAGACAATCTGAATTTGGGACAAGAGGAGTATAGAGGTAAACAGTACAGACACATGGGCAATGGTAAGAGTATTAAAATTACACACACTAGACTTGCTTGCATAAAAGGTCAAAGACAGTTATATCTCAACAATTTATTGAGAGTACCACAAATAAAGAAAAATCTCATGAGTGTATCACAATTTGCAAGTGACAACAATGTTTATTTCGAATTTTATCTTATTTACTACTTAGTTAAAGATATACTCACTAAAGAAATTCGTTTGCAGGGTAATGTTGGCAGAGGACTGTACAAGTTTAATCTTGTTAACTTAAGAAAGTCTAGGAGATGTGAAAAATCCTGTAATCTGTCTATGATTACAGAAGGAAAAAATAGTATGTTTGATGCTTGGCATAACAAGTTAGGGCATCCAAATGTTAACGTTGTAAAGCAAGTTTTAATGAATAATAAAATTCCCTTTGAAAATATTACATTACCATATGTGTGCATATATTGTCAGATGGGAAAAGTCATAAACTATCATTTACTGTCTCACGGAAAAATTACGAAAAACCACTTGAATTGGTTACTGCTGACCTGTGGGGTCTAGCACTAGTAAATTTACACTATGGTTTTAATTACAACATATCTTGTGGTAATGCACACACTAGATACACATGGATATATTTTCTTAAGACCAAATCAGAGACTTACAAGGCAGTTGTACATTTTGTGACATAGGCAGAAAGACAGACAGATCACAAACTAAAAGTCTTACAAATAGATGGTGGTGCAGAGTTTAAACCACTCAATGAGTTCTTTCAAAGAAAAGGAATCATTCATAGAATCACATGTCCATATACTTCTAAGCAAAATGGTATGGTTTAAAGGAAACACAGACACATTGTAGAGTGTGGTCTTACTTTGTTAGCTCAAGGGTCATTATCAATGAAATTTTGGCTAGATGCATTTAGCACTGTAGTTTATTTAATAAATATGTTACCAATAAAAGTCTTGAAAAATAAGTGTCCATTAGAGACTATGTTCAATATAAGACCAGATTATTATAGACTAAGAACATTTGGATGTTTGTGTTTTCCTTATTTAAGACCTTACAATGCACACAAATTAAATTTCAGATCAACCGCTTGTACAATTTTAGGCTATGCAAGCAACCGTAAAGGATACAATGCTTGGACAGTAATGGTAAAATATTTATAAGCAGACATGTTGTTTTTAATGAAAATATTTTTCCATTTTCAAGCACAGGTGTGGTGACAACATAGAAAGTATACAATCTAAAAGTTTCAATACCAGATATACCTTTATATCAAACTGAGGATAGCAAGGAATGGATTGTAGAAGGCTCAAATCACTCTGATCCATAACTCATTGTGCTCAATGAATCAGGTCATGACCAAGCAGAGCAATCTGATCAACTCAATCACACCTACAAATAATCAATCACACGGTACAAGTCAAGAAGGAGAATATGAGCATCAAAGTGTACATTAAGACAATACAAGTGAACAAGCACATATATTGCAACCAACTCAAACTGGACATCCTATGATTACCAGGTAAAAGAGTAGGATATTTAAACCAAAGATATACATTGTAGTAATTACATCAGTTGAAACAAATAGCTTTGATCAAGCAGTAAGCAACAATAATTGGAAAAAGGATATGGATGAAGAGAATATGATGCACTTATGAGGAACAAAACATGGAATTTGGTTCATCCACCTGAAAACAAAAATGTATTGGGATGCAAATGGACTTTCAGATTAAAGAGAAACCCAGATGGAACTATTGCAAGATACAAAGCAAGACTTGTGGCCAAGGGGTATACTCAACAACATGGATTTGACTTCGATCAAACATTTTCTCCAGTTGTTAAACCAACTACAATCGGAGTAGTTCTTACAATAACACCACAGAAACTGGAAAATTAGACAATTGGATGTAAACAGTGCTTTCCTAAATGGAAATATAAAGAAGTCTACATAGAGCAACCACAAGGATACAGACAAGATAAAAGATTAGGCTACAAACTGAATAAAGCCATTTATGGTCTTAAATAGGCTCCTAGAGTCTGGTTTGACAAACTAAAATCCACATTGAAAAATATGGAATTTCAACTTGCCAAATCAGATAATTCACCTTTTATAAGAATCAATAATGCTTCAATTATATACATACTTATATATGTTGATGATTTGATTATTACAGGTAGTGATGAGTTAGAGATCAACAATCTTATTCAACTTTTAGATAAACAATTTTCAATCAAAGACCTTGGAGCATTAAGCTATTTTGGAAACTGAAGTTACAAGAGTGTCAGAATCAGAAATTTTTCTATGTCAAAGAAAGTATATCATGGAAATCTTAACCAAAGCAAAAAATGAAAGCAGCAAATTCTTTACCAACACCAATGGGAAAAATCATCAACTGTCAAAACACAGGGGAGAACTCATATTTAACAGTAAACAATACAAAAGTATTGTTGGTGCATTGCAGTATGCAACATTACGAGACCAGAAATATCATACAGTGTTAACAAAGTGTGTCAATTTATGCAGGATCCAAAAGATGAACAATGGAAAGCTGTGACGAGGATATGTGGACAGTCAATTATGGTCTAAAGTTTAAAGCATGCAAACATCTAAACATAATTAGTTATGCAGATGCAGATCGGGCTACAGATCCTGATGATAGAAGATCCACCACAGGACACTATATATATATATTGGAAATAATCTAGTTTCATGGTGTTCTAAAAAGCAACAAACTGTATCTAGATCAAGACCCGAAGTACAGTATAGAAGCATAGCATGTGCAACAGCAGAGATTATGTGGATACAATCATTATTAAGTAAACTGAAAGTGAACATAAATACAAAACCAGTGCTATGGAGTGACAATTTAAGTGCAATTTCATTGTCTGCCAATCCAGTATTGCATTCCAGAACAAAACACATGAAAATAGACTTATACTTTGTTCGTGAGCAGATAATGAAAGAAAAATTGCAAGTGAATCACATACCTTCAACCTACCAAATTGCAGATATCCTTACAAAATCATTGTCGGCAAGAAAGTTTACCAGACTAAAGACTGAACTCTGGGTAGGTGAAAGACAAGAAGCTTTAGGCCAAATCAAGTATAGATCTGACAGAACTATGACAGATCTACACTGAAGAGGTACATCTGCAATGTAGATTAACCACAGATCTAACTCAACAGCAATAGATCAACGGTGACAAATCTACATGTGAAGAGGCGTGTCTGCAATCCAATCAAAGCATAAACAAGAGATTTCCAGGCCAAATCAAGTGTAGATCTGACTCGACATCTACAGATCTACATAGGAAGAGGCATCTCTTCAAAGGTGAACATAGATCCAACTTAATAGTAATAGATCTACACACATATGAGAAGATCTGAGATATTTTTCGCCAAAATCAGTTGATTTCCCAAAGTCGCTCAATGCGAGATTAAGGATCTACTCAAATCTCTGCAATCTCGTTGTATTGTTGAAGTAATAGCGGCATACGAATGATATGGAACCAGTTTTCCCTCAAATTCAATCGATTTTTTTTAAGAAAAAGGAACGATCGTAAAAGACAGAGGTGAAGCCGCCATTAGGGCAAAAACCTTAAGTGTTTTTGAGGGGGTGAGTTAAAAAATATGAGAATACGATATCAGTAATATCAAGTGTATTGTAAGGTGCGGTGCGGGTTGTAATATAAGCCCAAAACCCACTTAGGTTTATTGTCTATTTTTCACAGCTGTGTATTTCTATAAATACAGTGTGTATGTACTATATCATTATCAAATAATACAAAATCACATTTTCTTTCAAACTGCAATTCATCAAATTTCAATAGAGAATACTAAGTTGTATCTTTTACTGAAATTTTGTGAGACAGGTTAACCTCTGTAAGATCATTTAGCAGCAAACAATTTATTATAAAACGTCTTGTAAACAATTTTTATGATTATAACATTCAGACTAATTTCAAATCCGTGGTTCAAAACTATATTACATCTTATTTTGGTTTTTCTCCAAGCTGATTAATCTTTTGTTATCTTGGGATATTATTAGAACAACACTAATATCAAATCACATAATTCAAAAAATGCTCTCTTATTAAAAAGTGTTTAGACTTATGATTCTGTAATGCATGCGTGCCTTCAAAATAAGAACATAAATGATAGTAATAGGGAAAAAGAATTCAAATACAGATAAACAAAAAAAAATTGGTTGTAAATTAAATGCTAGCTAGGTTCTTACTCGGTTTCAGGAATAAAAAGGTAAATCGATACTTAAAGAGTTAAAAGAAGCTTGAAGACTGTAACAAAATATAGGTATGTAGCATGTCAAGCATCTATATAAACTTAGAGAATTGTATTGGTTCTCACATCGCTCCCAAATTCTCTTTTAACCATAAATTGGGTATTGCCACTAAACCAGGCGCTCAGCAGCTAGGTTTCGATATATACAAATCAGTGGAGATGCATGCATATGATACACGGTGAGGTTAAACTCTGTCAACAGGATCATCAAAGATCTTAATAACAGAGGAACACTTACCAAACAATCAAAATCTTAGCCACAGCAATGGTTAAATTTTAATTTTAAAAATGTTTTTCAAAGTCGCTTCTCTTCAGTGTTATGTTATGGTGATATTATTTTGGAAGGATTGATTTGTTTGTTCACAAATTCGATAATGCAAACAAATGCTTCATCTTTTGGTTAATCATTTTGTAAATTGTAACTTGAAATCGGCAATAAAGGGAGAATTTTTTTTAAACACGTTGGTAGTGTCATGTAAGATGAGGAGGAAGCAAAAAAAATACATTTATATATAAGAAAATTGAATAATATATTTGTATCAATAAGCAGTTACTGATGTATCATGAATTCACATTTTCTGTAACATTGCACTGATGCACGTGTATTTCAAAACTTTAATTTATACACGGAAAGAATTGGGCATGGCTTTAAGAGTTTTCTGACAAGATGACAATTGCTTATCATTTGCACTGATAACAAATAGAATAACCGTGTTTCCCTTTTTTCAGTTTAATGATATAACACACTATGTTTACATAAACCGACAGAGGGTATCAAAATGATATTAACTGGGATCTATACTTGTATAATGTGCTCATAGCATATTGACCAAGGCCTATACTTGAATATTTGTCATTAGTTGTTGCTGCAAGTATATACAAAAATAAAATGTCATAGATATGCCTAAGCTAATTAACTCAGATTCAAATAGCACAAGAATAGTAGAAAGAGTAATTTAAAGACTTACTGAAAATTCATCCTATTACGACATGGGCAGCAGACTAAGCTATAATCAAACAGACTGCATCTTCCATGTACTGCAATTCAGATGTTTCTCTCCATAGCCCTCCAGTTAGCTCTTCTACAACATCTATCTAAACACTAACCGCACCGTTGCTCAGTTAAAATGGAGTCTTGCATTTGGATCATTTGACTTCATGCATCGTAAAGCAACAAATTTCCCATTTTCCTATAAATCCATCAACTTGCATCTATTGTTTGTCCTTGAATTTGCAATTTGTTAGTTGAAAAAAACAATGAAGTTATTAATCCTTAAAAATAAAAGTACCATAATCCATAAAAATAAAGTAATATAAATATTTGCACTATAGTCATGGGTGTAATAAGAGATGTAGCAGCCCTCTCAACAACTACTTGGGATTCATGCTACACTACCTTCTTACCGACAGCGTCCAAAATTCGAATCATATCAGGGGCTGGCCTTCACAAAAAACATTTGGATTTAGTGCATTGTCTATCCAAACAATCATGGCTGGTGGTCCAAGAGGAATATCATTAACAATTTCCTTTGAGATGCTCGAGTGTAATCGTCCAAAAGCCACTAATAGTTTGCTCCTTACCCAATCAAAAATCTTGCATTTGCATTCTAGGTTATCAGTTCTACTCTATTAAAGGCAAAAATATTTATTCACTAAAAGTTGTATATATTAAAATAGAATGTTCGCTTTGTAGAAAAATATTTACCAGGCCCTCTTCTTCTTCAATATGATCATCTAAACGTAAAACAATTCTATTCGCTGGTCATGCCACTATATCATCCGTTGTTTTCTCAATAAGTAAAAGTAGTTGTATGTCTCCATAGAAAAACATCTGGCTTTTTCGGATAGTCAATCAAAATTATCATCACGTCCGGCCCTAAAGGAACGTTGTTGACAAGCTTCTTTGGATCGTCCGACACGACTCTTCCTTCAGCAACGATCTCTTTATTCCCTCGCCAATCCAACAAATCACATTTCTTCATATCTTTATCATATTTGCACTACAATTAAATAGAAGAATATTATATTAATCACTGAATAAATAGTTAAAATACAAATGATGTCAAACCAATAAAAAAAGTTAATTACTTGAGGTGTGTTTACTTCTATCCAAGTGTCTACCTTGCAAAATACCAAAAAAATATTATAATGTTAGTTTAACATTCAACGCTCAACCATTATAACATGGAATACAATCATAATAACAACTAGCAAATATTGCTTTCAAACTCAATAGATAAGAGATAGATCATACCTGATTTTTCACCGGCTGAAGAAATTTTCGCTCTAAGGCTCTATTTGTTTAAAATGCTGAATTCTGATTTCTGAACTATAAAGTCTGAATGTTGATTGTTGAATGATGAATTGTGAATAATCACTTACTTGTTTATTTGTATTCAACATTCAGAACAAAAAATAAGCAGTAAAAATGTTCTTAATTATTTTGTCTGAATAGATGGGTTTATTCAGAACATTGACAAAAAGCAAACAACATAGGAAGTTCGGATTTATAAATCAGAACTTGGATTCAGACCTTCTTATTAAAAACAAACGCAGCCTTAAGTCTAATACTTTGTTTTCAAGTTGCAGTGTTTGCTTATCCTTAATATGCGTCAAAGCTTCTCTAGTGAGGCTCACACCCTTTCCCATCGCTTTTAGTTGATCCGGTCTTTCTTGTCCCAACACTTGCGAAAGTGCATCTTCTCTGTAATTTATTCCCGAGCTTGATTGTGGAGCACTTTCAATTTGTTTGATCTTTTCTTACAAAACAAGATTAATAACAGGTTATTCATATACTCAAATGAAATAAGTTAAGAAAATAAAGAACACAACAGTTTAATGTGATTAATAACAAATAAGTGACACCTCATATAATTGTTACTATTCTTCAAAAGTATTAACATAAATTCTCAATTGCTTTCATCGTCCCGGAGGCAGTCAAGCCTATCAAATTTGTTTTATCAAAGTCGAGCAAGCCTGTAACATTTGTGTTCAGCGACTCTCTTACAGATTGCGGCAACAATAATCATTTACGGTTTTCACAAGCAAATTCAAATTATCCTTGGTATGGAATTGATTATGAATATGGGCAGTCGACTGGAAGGTTTAGCAATGGCAGGACTATCAGAGAAATTGTTTGTGAGTTTCTTTCCAACTTTATATAATAATTTTGACATATCTTTTCAACTATCATATAAAAGTTTTGAAAGAATAAAATGATTTTTGTATTTTCGAATAGCAGAGATAATCTCAGAAGTTATAGAGTTGATGAATCTTGATTTTTTACATGCATAACTCTTCTGAATACAATCAGTATTTATAAAGCATAATGGTTATTTGGACCGATGCCTATTAACACTCTTTTATAATATTAAATGGGTGAGATATGATCTTGAACTGATGAGCGGCTGAGACCCATTCTATTATCTGATATATCTACTTGCGTTATTGTGAATACTTCATTACGCCCCCTCAAACTTGGCTAGGGTTAGGGTTAGAGAAAATCCCAAATTGTCGAAATCTTTATCGCAGCCAAGTTTGAAGACAAAAAACGATAGTCTTCAAGATACGATAGCTAATTCCACTTTAGCACCACTAGGTTTCACTATTGCAACCATGGTCTACTAAGGTTGAGATCTGATTTTAGTCGAATCAGACCTCATCACTTTGAGCAGATGTCCACTTAACTTGTCAGTTTTTTCTCAAGGCTGAGTGAGATTCAATCTTTGAAATTGATGAGCTTGCTTGTGAATTATGCCAGATCTCATCAGGCTTTGAGCTGCCATCCTCAATAAATGTCCCGTTTGTTTGTTGGTTTTCTCTCAAGGCTGAGTGAGATTCAATCTTTGAAATTGATGAGCTTGTTTGCGAATTATGCCAGATCTCATCAGGCTTTGAGCTGCTATCCTCAATGAGTCTTAGCTTTTCTCGGAATCGAACAAAGTTTGATTTCGACAAGGGTTTGGTCAGAATATCAGCGATCTGGTAAGTAGAAGGTACATGATTTACATTTAATTTTGCTGCTGTAACTTATTCACGTAAAGAATAAAGATCTAATTCCATATGCTCTGTCCTTGAGTGTAAAATTGGATTTGCAGTGAGTTGCACTGTACTTAAGTTATTGCACCATATAGTAGAATTGTTTTCTGGTTTGATTTGTATTTCACTTGGTAATGGCTCTATCCATATTAATTTTGCTGTGGCATTTCTACGCTCCTATATTCAGCCTCGGTGCTATATCTGGAGATAATGGGCTATTTTTTTAGCACCATGATAAAGGGTTTTTGCTTAGAAATATACGGTAACATGTTGTGGATCTTCTATCATCTGGATCACTAAGCCCAATCAGCGTCTGCATACCCATTAATGTTTATAGAATTGCATGTTTCCATTATCAGACCTAAATGCATAGTGCCTTTGAGATATCTTAGAATTCTTTTTACTGCTTTTCAGTGTTCATCAGTTGGGTTTTCATAAACTGACTTGCTTATTGACACTAAATGTAATTTCTGGTCAGGTAATGGTGGCATATTGCAAAACACCAGCTATACTTCTGTATTGGCATTGATTATGTATTGTTTCTCCCTTATACTTGGATAAATGTACATTGCTGACCATGGGTGTAGAGATTGAATTTTTCTGATCCATTTTAGCTTTTCCCGGAATTTCTTCTATGTATTTTCTTTGATTTAACTGAATTGCTGAATTTGATACTCTCTTGACTTCAATTCTTAGGAAATAGTTTAAACTGCCAAGATCCTTGATAGAGAATTCTTTGTTTAATAGCTTTATAAGATTGTTGATTTCCATGTTGCCGTTGCCTGTAATAATAAAATCATCAACATATATTAGCGCATAAATCAATATGTGATGCAGCAAAGAAAAAAAAACAAATTTAAACGGTGAAAGTAGCAATCGGGGAATTGAAAATACCAAACGCCCAAATCCGTTGATCCAAAGATACCGGATTCTAGCTATCTTCGTCACGTTGATAGCGCACGATGTCGTGAAGGAAGATCTACAATTCTTCAGACGTTGATCAAGCGCACTTGATACCGTGAATTGGCTTCAACAATCGTTGATTCGAGTGCACTCGAATGCCGAAGGTGGAGATAGGAGATCACACTCAACTACCAATTTTAGAGGAGGCACAAAGCTCTCAAACAAAAGTTTATTCAAAATCAACTAACTTTTACAAATGACATAACATCCCTATTTATAGGGTTACAACTCACACGACTCAACACTTGACAACACATAGGTCGTGAACGACCTAACAGATTACAACACATGCGACCTAACAAACGCGACCTACGACCTAAAAACAAAATACAAGTTATAACAAGTAAACGACTTAAGCACAACGACATAAGAACAACGAGTTAACAAACACGAGTTACACACAACGACCTAAGAATACAACACACACGACCTAATAACTCAGACGACATAACATATCCTCCAGGAGTGACTTAGCGGCCTATCTTCTCAACGACTTAAGCTTTAGCATCCAATAGCGATCTAATGGAACTCGGCAGCGACCTAACTTCACAGCGGCGTAAGGGATCTCAGCGACCTACTCTTGAGCGACCTAAGGCCTTGCGACCTAAGTAAGACAGAACAGCTTCATGAACTTACGACATAACCACTTGAACATCTCAAGAATAATCGGCATGACTTCTTGCGACCTAAAACACCATACCATACAACGACCTAAGAATAAGAGCTTCCTCGACCTAAGAGCTTTATCTTCAAGCGACTCAAAAACTTCAAGCAACCTACGTAAGGTCGTTCGCGACCTAAGGACGGAAGGTCGTTCGCGACCTAACTTAGGTCGTAGCTCGTTGGCTCTAGGTCGCGACTTATCATAGGTCGTTAACTTGCTTGCGCGACCTAAGGAAATTGTGTGATCTGAAGTTTTCTTTAACTCACTAGGTCGTTCCAACGACCTATCCCACTGATTTAGCTTGTTAGGTCATAATTCATTTAGGTCGTTGCTCGTTGGCTCGCTTGGCGACTTGTCATAGGTCGCTGAACTACTCTTTCTCGCATAACTCGCATCATTCTTCACCCCGTTAGGTCGCACGCGACTTAACAGTTCGTTAGGTCGCTCGTGACCTAAGACTTCTTCAGGCCGGGCTTCATCATCCTCCCCCGGTTGAGAAAAATTTGTCCTCGAATTTAAAAATTCTTCGTCTTCGACATTCTCGTCCTCGTGAAACAGAACCAAGTGTTTGGTATTGTCAACATTAGCAATAGGAAGATGATCCGGCAAACTCAACTGACAATCATTTTCACAAATTTCCTTCACAATTTCCAAATGACCCATTCCTCCAGCATCTAGCTTGTTGTACGTACCAACAAGAAATCGTTCAACCATCAAGTAGATAGATTCGTTGCCACTTTGCGTCTTCATCAAATCCAATACAGAGTCCATACTTACCTCCACCCATGATCTAGTATGTATAGGTAATGACATATATAATCCTGACTTCGTCGCGGTCTCTTTTGAAATTTGATAATTATGGCTCCTTTGAACAAACCTTTCAACCTCCTTCCTTATTGACGGTCCAAAACAAGACGTTGCAATCAACTGCATAGTACGATCACAGTCCTCGTGTCTTTCTATATGTAAGTCTTTGATAAATTTTATTTGCCAACTGCAATCAGGAGTATACAACTGCCTTCCTTTGAACAGAAACCCATCAACCAATCTTCTCAATTCTACCTGCTTTGTCGGACACATATGATTACGTGTCATATGCGGTACAAT
Organism: Allium fistulosum; assembly: GCA_030737815.1. Taxonomy (NCBI): domain Eukaryota; kingdom Viridiplantae; phylum Streptophyta; class Magnoliopsida; order Asparagales; family Amaryllidaceae; genus Allium; species Allium fistulosum. The sequence continues at coordinate 279,248,286 of CM060904.1, read as the reverse complement.
AGCACCTGATACTTGGTCAACATGATGTCGTATGTCCCTCAGTGGCAGTAATTCCTTGGACAACTCTGTAGGAACTACATCTTCACATTCATTCACCACTGGTTTAACCTCATCGAGAATTTCAACACTTTCACTGGTTTCATTTTCATTCAACAGGAATACTTCTGCATTATCCTCCACTTCTTTAACAAACTCTCTTGTAGATTGTAGACTAGTCGTATCCACCTTCTTCACCAGTAAATTAACCTCTCCATCTCCTGATTTACTTTCTTCATCCTCATCCAACTTTGCTGGTTGTGTATTTCCAACCTCATGTTCATCCGATTTCGTTGGTTGAAAATTATCAACTTCATCTTTATCAAACTTTGGTGGTTGAAAACAATCGACTTCATCTTCCTCATCAACAAATTCCTTTAAAGATAACAAAGTCTTTAGCTCCTCGATTTCCTCCAATTTGTTTTCACTCTGTTGATGCCTTTTAGGAACCAAAATGATTCGTGTATCCTTGAACATAAAACTGTAGCTGTTGGTGCGACCATCATGCTGCACAGCTCTATCGTATTGCCATGGTCTCCCCAACAACAAATGGCAGATATCCATATCAACCACATCACACCAAATTTCGTCTTTGTATTTCTTCCCAATGGAAAAATTAACACAAGCTCTTCGATTAACCCTCACTTCCCCTCCTTTCCTCAACCAAGATAATTTGTAGGGGTTTGGATGCTTCTCTGTTTTCAATGTCAACTTCTTTACAGCTTCTGAAGAAATGATATTATCACAGCTTCCCGCATCGATCACAAATTTACAAACCCTTCCCAAGATAGTGCACGTTTACTGGAAAATGTTACTCCTCAACCAACTTGAATCATCCTCTTACTTTGGTGTTAAACAAGACCTCCTCATCAACAAACTACAACCCTCATCTCCTGTCAATAATTCTTCTTCTTCAACTGGTAGTGAATTGACACACTCTACCTCTGCACTTTCATTCTCAATCTCTGCAATCATTGCTCGCTTCTTAGGCTTTGTACATTCGTTGCTTTTATGGCCCAACTCTTGACAATTAAAGCATTTGAGACTACTATTGACCTTTGCTTTGTTGGTTTCATTCACAATCGGTTTATTGATGACTTTGGAAACATCCACACTGTTACTAACATCCTTGTTCTGGTTGTTGGGATTCGTAAACACACCACCTCCTCGTCTCCCTTGTTTCTCCCAAGCCAACGCTTTATGATGTGCTTCAACACCAGATCTGGGATCAAACATATTCACCATATCTTGAATCTGCATTCTCAATCCTCCAACAAATCTGACGGTCAACTGCTCCTCTGTCTCCATGATGTCATTCCTGGCAATAAGTTGATAAAATTCATCTGCATAATCATTAACTGACTTTGTCCCCTGCCTCAAGTTCTGCAAATGTTGATACATAAGAGATTGATAATTGTAATGTAAGAAAGTAGCTTTCATCAACTTCTTCATCTTCTCCCATGATTCAATCTTTGACTTTCTCATTCTCTCCCGTGTAAGTTTAGTTTGCTGCCACCATGCCATAGCACTTCCTTTCAATCGTGTAGCAACCAACTTCACTCTACGATGCTCAAGAACCTCCTTAAAGTCAAAAATTTCTTCCACATTAGACAACCAATCCAAAAATTCCTCCGCTACCATTCCACCCTTGAATTCTGGAATTTCTGTTTTCATCCCCGATTCCCATCGACGATCATCTTCAACATCCCGATATGCATTTCGTACTTGGTCTCGATCTCGAGAATGAACACTACATCTACCACCATCTTCATCAAAAATAGATGTACTTCGATAACGATCTCGACCACCTACATCTCTATGATCACGCATGTCTCTTCTACTTTGTCTTTCATCATCACGGTATGGTTCATGTTCAAACTCACGTGGAGTTCTTCTCTCTTCATCTCTATACTCATGATGTTCTCTTCTCAATGAAACTGAAGATTCTCTTCTTTCTCGGTAAGATTGCGGCGACACCCTCCTCGCTTCCGTAACCGATGGCGAAACTCCGTTTCCTCCATGGTTCGAGACTGGCGACCTTCTCCTTTGACTTTGATTCATATCATTCATCAGTTTCTCTAACTTCCCAATGCCTTCATCAAACTTTTCATTGATGCGTTGTTCCATTTGCTTGGCTTCTTCTCTTCTATACAACGCTTCAACATTCTAATGGCGATTAGCTCTTCTCGGCGGCATTATCAAAACTTCAACTCTCGGCCTTGACTTAGAAATGAACAAATTATGCACGGCTCAAACACTTCACACCCTTCAACTAGCTCGGCCTAAACTCAATTGGCTCGGCTTGAACTCTTCAATAAGAATTGGCTCCAAGACTCGGCTTAGCTATGATTGGCTAAGTCTAGCTTTGATACCAAATGATGCAGCAGCGGATAATAGAAAAGTATGAAACGGTGAAAGTAGCAATCGGGGAATTGAAAATACCAAACGCTCAAATCCGTTGATCCAAAGATACCGGATTCTAGCTATCTTCGTCACGTTGATTGCGCACGATGCCGTGAAGGAAGATCTACAATTCTTCAGACGTTGATCAAGCGCACTTGATACCGTGAATTGGCTTCAACAATCGTTGATTCGAGCGCACTCGAATGCCGAAGGTGGAGATAGGAGATCACACTCAACTACCAATTTTAGAAGAGGCACAAAGCTCTCAAACAAAAGTTTATTCAAAATCAACTAACTTTTACAAATGACACAACATCCCTATTTATAGGGTTACAACTCACACGACTCAACACTTGACAACACATAGGTCGTGAACGACCTAACAGATTACAACACACGCGACCTAACAGACGCGACCTACGACCTAAAAACAAAATACAAGTTATAACAAGTAAACGACTTAAGCACAACGACATAAGAACAACGAGTTAACAAACACGAGTTACACACAATGACCTAAGAATACAACACACACGACCTAAGAACTCAGACGACATAACATATCCTCCAAGAGCGACTTAGCGGCCTATCTTCTCAGCGACTTAAGCTTTAGCATCCAGTAGCGATCTAATGGAACTCGGCAGCGACCTAACTTCACAGCGGCGTAAGGGATCTTAGCGACCTACTCTTGAGCGACCTAAGGCCTCGCGACCTAAGTAAGACAGAACAGCTTCATGAACTTACGACATAACCACTTGAACATCTCAAGAATAATCGACATGACTTCTTGCGACCTAAAACACCATACCATACAGCGACCTAAGAATAAGAGCTTCCTCGACCTAAGAGCTTTATCTTCAAGCGACTCAAAAACTTCAAGCAACCTACGTAAGGTCGTTCGCGACCTAAGGACGGAAGGTCGTTCGCGACCTAACTTAGGTCGTAGCTCGTTGGCTCTAGGTCGTGACTTATCATAGGTCGTTAACTTGCTTGCGCGACCTAAGGAACCTGTGTGATCCGAAGTTTGCTTTAACTCGCTAGGTCGTTCCAGCGACCTATCCCACTGATTTAGCTTGTTAGGTCGTAATTCATTTAGGTCGTTGCTTGTTAGCTCGCTTGGCGACTTGTCATAGGTCGCTGAACTACTCTTTATCGCATAACTCGCATCATTCTTCACCCCGTTAGGTCGCACGCGACTTAACAATTCATTAGGTCGCTCGCGACCTAAGACTTCTTCAGGCCGGGTTGCATCAATATGTCTTTATAAAATTTTGTAAATAGGGAGCTATCAGATTTTGTAGGGTTATAGCCCAATTTGATTAGAGTTGTTTTGAGCTTTTCAAACCACACTCTCGGAGCTTGTTTTAATCCATAAATTGCCTTCTTTAATTTGCATACGAGCTTTTCATTTCCTTTTTGTATGAATCCATGTGGCTGCTCCATATATACTTCTTCCTGCAAGACACCATTAAGAAAGATATTATTTACATTTAATTGTTTGATGATCCAATTTCTATGCAAGGCAATTGTGAGATTATTCTTATAGTAGTAGGCTTCACAACTGGTAAGAAAGTTTCATTAAAATCAAATCCATTTTGTTGTGAATAGCCTTTTGCTACTAATCTTGCCTTGTTTTTAGACATTGAACCATCTGCATTTCTTTTTAATCTGAATGTCCATTTGCAGCCAACAATATTTTTGTTATCTGGCATAGTTACAAGATCCCATGTCTTGTTTCTTATCAGTGCATTATATTCATCGATCATTGCTGATTTCCACTCTTTATCCTGCATAGCTTGATGAAATTGTATGGTTCTTCTATTTTTAAGTTTGCATTGTAAACCTTTGGCTTAAATATGCCACTTTTTGCTCTTGTCACCATGGGATGTCCTATCTTAACAATAGTAGATGATTGTTCAGTATCACCTATATCAATTTCTTGTTGTTCCTCATTGAATGTCTGCGTGTTTTCCATAGTTTGATTTGATACAGACTACATACTTATCCCTTGTTGAGGTGTTTGATCAGGTGCATGTAGTGACTCATCCTGCTTATGACCTAGTCCAGAGCTGGATACAGTGTGTTGTGAGCTGGAGTTGATAGCATGAGGGTTCAGGATGATCTGAATTAGTTCTTCCTCACCTTGATTTATTCTTTCAGGCATTGCTGGTATTGATGTTATAGAGTATTTTGAGCTGTACACCTTTTTGCTGCTTTGATCACTGATTCTCTAAAAGTAATCACTCTTTCATTAAACACTACATGTCTTGAAATAAATATCTTTCCATTAGCATTTAGACACTTATAACCCTTTTATTGGCTGCATAACCTATAAATGTGTATGGAGATGATATGAAACTTAATTTGTGAGTATTATATGGTCTGAGATAGGGAAAACACAGACATCCAAAAACTTTTAAGTTGTGATAGTCAGGTTTAACATTAAATAATAACTCTATTGGACTCCTAAATTGTAAAACCTTTATAGGGAGTCGATTAATTAGATAGACTACAGTAACAAAAGCATCTGGCCAAAATTTTAGTGGCATTGATGCTTGAGCTAATAGGATGAGGTCAGTCTCAACAATTTGTCTATGTCTTCTCTCAATAAGTCCATTTTGTTCAGAGGTATATGGACATGTTGTCCTTTGCACAATTCCTCTTTTTTGGAAATATTCCTTCAGTGGTAGAAATTCTGACCCACCATCAGTTTGCAAGATTTTAACTTGACTATCTAATTGTTTTTCTGCCTGCATTATGAATTGTATTACTGCACTATAAGTTTCTGATTTGGACTTTAAAAAATAGATCCAAACATGTCTAGAATATGCATCAACAAAAGATATATAATATTTATATCCATAGTCACTATTTATTGGTGTAGGCCCCTACAAATCAGTGGCAACTAATTCCAATGGTTTATTATACTTTATTTCAAAATCTAAGAATGGTAATTTGTGACTTTTTCCCATTTGACAGTATGTACAAATAGGGCACATCAATATCATTAAAAGAAATATTAATTCTATTCAAAACATGCTTTACAACAATGGCATTTGGATGCCCAAGTTTACAATGCCATATATCAAAGTTCTTATAGTTTTCAACTTTTTTGATTTCAGAATTATTACACCATATTATTTTAATTCCAGATTTTCTTGAGTTAGGAACATTGAATTGATACAACCCCTTAAATTCACTACCCTGGAAGAGAATTTCCTTAGTTAGAATGTCTTTAACTAAGCAGTAACTTGGATAGAATTCAAAGTAAACATTGTTATGTTTTGCAAATTGTGACACACTTTGTTGTTTTTTTCTAATTAATGGCACTCTCAATAAATTATTCAAGTACAGTTGTCTTTTTCCCATTATATATGAATTACCAGTGTGTGTGATTGCAATAGAATTTCCATTTCCCATATGTATAGACTGCATATCTTTGTATTTTTGTTTTCCAAGATTTAAGTTACTTAGACTGCTTGTAACATGATTGGTTGTCCCTGAATCTGGATACCAGTTGTCATCTAGATTGCTTTCTACCTTTGCTGTGTCATTGTTTGCACTTCCGCATAGCTCTTTGAGTTCCTGTTGAACACTGGTCAAGTTGACATTTGGATGATAATTTCTTGGGTTACTGCCTCCTAGTTGAGGAGGTGTATAGTTTGTATCGAATTTGAAATAACACTTGCTTGTAGTATGTTCAAGTTTTTCACAGATTTGACACCTTGGCCTATTGTTGTTCCATCTACCACCTCTTCCTCTAGGTATGAATGATTGAACACCCCTCTGATTAACATTTTGCCGATTTCTGCCATTATATTCTCTTTCTTGAGTCTTGTTTTTATTACTTGAAATGAAGTTGCCAGATAAGTCTGATACTTGTGGCCTTTTTTGTTCAATCCTGCCTTCATGTGCAAGTAGAGTGGAGTGCACATATTGTATTGTTGGTATTGTTTCTTTAGATGAGATAAAAACTACAACTGCTTCATATTTGTCATCTAATCCTCCCAATATTGACAGAACATGTTCAGTGTCAGAAACTTTATGCCCTGCAGATGCCAATTGATCACATATGGTTTTAACCTTGAGTAGATAGTCTTTCATTGGTAGATTTTCCTTTTTTACATTTTGTAACTACTTCTTGAAATACATTATTTTTGCAGCAGACTGAGTGCTGAAAATTTGTTCTATAGTTGACCATATTTCATGTGATGATCTGCAGTAATAGCCAAGAACTGACAAGGCTATCTTGTCTCTGAAATGATATGAATTCCTAGTTGCTGATTAACTTTTCATCCTTGTCTGCAGTGTACTTAGGTGGTGTAATCAATGTTTCGAGGATGTATTCCTCTAAGCCATAGGCTCTTACAACAGTTTTAACTTGAAACTTCCAAAGCAGGAAGTTTGCCTCTTCCAGCTGTATAGTAATCAACTAGCTTTGTGGTTTTATCATGGCTGTCACCAGTCCTTGAGCACTATTTGGTCTTTGATCAGGTGGTGTATTTCCAGTATTGGAGGTGGAAGAGTTATCTAAATCTCCATCAGCCATTGACATGTATAGAAATCAAGAAATGAAAGAAAAGTGGGATACAAAAATTACTGCTGTTGCAACCAAAGGGTATCTTGGATGATGAATATTCTTTCTGACTGATCCTTTCTTGGCGAGGCACAGTAGTGATGAGGGATACAACTGATGATGAAGGTACCTATCTTGATCTGAAAGGTAAGTTGCTATAGTCAGTAGAAAAAGATGATGAGAATTTTAGTTCTCAAATGATTCAAGATGCAGCCTGATTTCAGATGATGAGAAACTCTCTGATGAGATCAATGGCATGACAATTTGCTGTTAAGCATATATGTGCTCTGATACCATATAAAAGTTTTGAAAGAATAAAATGATTTTTGTATTTTCGAATAGCAGAGATAATCTCAGAAGTTACAGAGTTGATGAATCTTGATTTTTTACATACATAACTCTTCTGATTACAATCAGTATTTATAAAGCATAATTGTTATTTGGGCCGAGGCCTGTTAACACCTTAACACTCTTTTATAATATTGAATGGCTGGGATATGATCTTGAACCGATGAGCGGTCGAGACTCATTCTCTCATCTGATATATCTGCTTGCATTATTGGGAATACTTCATTATATCATAATATGTGTATATATTATAAGTCCATTTAATACACTATGCACACCACACATTTAACATAACAAATTTATGGGGAATTATATTGAGTAGGAGGCAAGCATAACTAATAGCAATGAAAATGTTGGCTTTACAACTTTATTTCCAAGTCCAAGCAAGCCATATACCAAAAATAAAATCTAAGGAAAACTAACCATTTTAAATTCAAAAAAAAAATAACAATACGCCCACTGACCCATAGAATAATCAGAAAATTTGATTATGACTTTCCTAGTCACTTAAACGTAACTCATAAGAAAGGTATTACGAAATCTAAGGCAAACACATGACATTTAATACATAATCAAAACAGTTGTATGTGGATTATAAATGATGTGGTTTTACATTATATATCCATCTTGATTGTCTTAAACGCAATTCATAAAAAAGGTTAGGCAGGTATGTTAGTTTAGGTCCAAGTATACAAGATTATGCCTTGAGTTTTGGTAATAACATAAATTTCGTCAGCACCAGTTTAAACCCATGGTTAGTGGGTTTATGTTTTAAAGACTGCTTTTTTTCAGTTGATAACTGTCTACTCACAGCATAAATTTTTTTTAGTAACTAACGGTAGCGGAAGACATGACATTTAAATGGCTATGATCTACATGAAAAACGGTTTTATTTGCTTCTTCCTTATATAACCGATTACTTTGTATATACTGTCCAATCCACAGTTAGTAAACTAAATTCTTTAATTTCCTATATCTATTCCTAATTAAGCCTGAAAAGGTTTACATTATTTCACCTCCACACACATCTACTACATACTCAATCTATCTAAAGCATTCACTACGTTTGTCAACCTACAAGCACTATGAATGGGAATAACCAACTGCTTTCTGATTTGGTTTATCGTACCAACTGGACTACAAACTTGAATAAAAAGAAATTTTTCAGGTTAAATCCTTCTAAAAATGTAACAATATTATTCCCCCCAAATTAATAATAATAGACTATAAACTCTTTTCTTAATCAAAATATAAATTTTCAAACCAAAATAATACTAATAATCCAACTTTATCATTTTTGAAATATAATAGTTTGATTTTCAAAATACTTAAATTGAATCCTTATTTATAAAATCAATAATTGTTAACTCAAAATATTTTTGAAATATCCTTCCTTTCGTAATAATAGAATATTAAGATAATTAAAATGTATCTATTTTACTACTCTCGTTTGTTTCGTTTGAAATGAATATTAAAATGTTATAAGCTTGTCTCAAAGTTTTATTGCCATAATTTATTGAAAAAAATGTACTGTGGATACTTCCAAATCATATGCTCGAATTCTCGTTTTGTTGCATCGTTTGCTAAAATTTCAGCTAATCTCTTAATTCATTTTCCATTTTTTATGTAGCCATGTGAAAATGTTTAAGAGCCCCAATGATAATACTTATGAGTATGAACTCATGTTAAACTGCATTTATAAATAAGGTATTGAACTACCTACTTTGATTTATTTATTTATTTTTTAAAAACTGAAAGTATGAACTTACTATAGCATCGGTAGCAATCATATTTACCGGTTCATCATATTTCCTAGTGCGAGATTTGATCCAAACTGGACTTCTAGAGATGGAAGAGTGATCACGGCTTTGCTTTTTCCATAGTCAAAAGAACATCAAATAATAAATTTCATTAACTAAGAAGTTAGTAGATATTACAGTAAATAAAACCACTCTTTTTCTTACAAAATCTTTAATCAGTCGAGCCATTCTTTTATGACTGCATGTGTGTGGAAACTGCTTGTGTCTAATAGCTCTGTTCTTTTCATTCAGTGCCAAAAATAAGGATTTAAAGATATTATTCATAATTTTTTTTGTAATAGTATCCCTACAACATAATACATAAATGAGTCTGCTATTTGTAAAAAATACCTTAAATTCTAAACTTGTTTTCGACTTGATAAATTTCTTCCACTCGTTCATACATTTGATGTTATTTGGTTTCAATCGAAGCCTTTCTTCTATGGACTTTGCATTTACCCGTTGTTGAACTAATTTATGTTCAATGAATAGGTTACCTTTAGTATATATACATACATACATATATACATGCACACACACACACACACATATATATATATATATTTATATATATATATTTATATATATATATTCCAGACATATGAACATGGAAACGAATTTATTGTAGTAGATGCCATGTTATGGCCGTAGCAGATGATGATTACATAACACTTTGAATTGAGCTGTTAACAACAACATTTCTTGAATTTCTTTTTCTGAAATTATTATAACAATGAGGGGTGCATGGATGATTGATTAAGTATTTGATATCCATATTTAATTTGTCAGTGAACATTGGTTTCACTAAATATATCAGTATTCTTAATAATTGGTACGTAAAGTGGGGAAACAGGATTCGTATAAATTTAATCTGTCAGTGAACATTGGTTTCACTAAATATATCAGTATTCTTTGTATTTATGAGAAGAAGATATTTACGCTTAAGGTATAAAAATTTAGGAAATAGTAAACTCATTTGGTTACTAGAGTGGACATGATAATCTGAAGCTAGGTGGATAATAAAATAAGCTGAATTGTAACTAAGGTTTCTATACATTATAAACTGGAAACTCTAGGGTAATATTACTAATACTAGAGTAGCCATATACTTAGATTCAGTTGCTTCAACTATTGACTATGATGTCCAAGGGTATACTATACACTAAGATTTAGAGAAGCCTTGCTCTTAAGACCTAAAAACTAGTTTGGATTTCTGATAAGAGCATATCTTTTAGTGTTTTGAATAATTGTATATGTTTTGTTCAGTCTATATTATGTATACTGCATTCCTTTTATTCTACTATTCTTGATAAAATTTTATTTCCAAATTTTCTTTCCACGTTATTGTTTTCTTTTTTGCTTTTTATTGAAAATTGGGTACAAAGCTGGGGAAGCCCAGACAGAAATAGTAAAGGGCCCAAGGCCCACTAGGGTAAATAAACTGACATATACAGCAAAAGTTCAAAACCCTAGCCGCATACTTTTTCCAGTGAGAATAGAAAAATGGCGACTTTGATCGACGCCATGCCTCTTCTTCACCTAAAAAATCCACCAAAGAATGAAATCAAACCTCGCCTCCAGATTGTAGTATGCTCTAAGGCCATTGCAACCCTTTATGTTGGATCGATACTTAATTGCTCTAGTACTGCCAGCACCGTTCAACTTCGAGGTCGATTTGTTGTTGAAATTGTTAGATCTTCCCTCCTTGCCAACATTATGCACAGATTCGTCATAAAAAGAGCTGCTTTCTCTCTGTTCTTCATTATTATTAGTATCAGCGCACCTTTTAGAGATCCATTTGTTGTTACTATTGTTGCGAGGATCGGGAGGCTCGCGTATAGAGTAGAGTTACCGAGTAGTTTGGTAGGAGTCCATGATGTTTTTCATGTTTCTCATCTAAGAAAGTATGTTCGAGATCCATAGACCACTATAGCACCGTCTGCGTTAGTTGACTCAGTAGTGGAGCCAAGCCTGACTATAGTTAGAAAGCCAATTGGTATAGTTGCGAGAGATAAGAAGAGGCTAAGGAACTAGACAGTCAGATTGGTTAAAGTCTAGTGGAGCAACGGTGAGAGAGAATGTACTTGTGAAACTGAGAGTAGGATTCGAGATACTTATCCTGACTTGTTCCGTGGTATGTTTTACCTTTTTGATTGATTTTGATGGGTACTTTATCGCAATTTCGAGGATGAAATTCTTTAAGAATGGGAGACTATAACACCCCTAATTTTTGATAATATTATTTAGAAGATTTAATTAGCTAAATCAAATAGAATAATGAAAAGATTAATTGGTTAAGGGAATTAAGATTTGTATAACAAAGGTGTAGCCGTGCCTAATTGAATTAATGAACTAAGGAAAAACAAAATGAGCTAGATAAGGGAAAAATAGGAATAAGCCATATTCACATACCCTAAGCCTTCATACCATTTTATTTACATGTTCATTTCACAAACTAAAAATAAAGCTAGAGGCTGACTACCATTAAGAAGAAATAAGGGGAAGATTAGCTAAATCAAGAGGAAGAATCCAAATCAACGTAATCCAATATCAAATCTCAACGCCTTAACATTAAAGAAAAGATGAATAATAGGTTACATCTCATGTTTTTGTTTTCGGTTACTAGATTGAGATCCGAAATTTTTTTGCAAACGTTTTGCCATGTTTTGATTGATTAAAATGGATATATATCTTGTTGATGATTTTGGCATTTCCAAATGAATTTTATGATAAGGATTGATTTAGAAAACCTATTAGTTGACATCCATAGACTTGCGATTTTATTCTGAGGTCAGGAATATTATTTTGGAAATGGGTTTCAAGTTTCATAATTTTCTGAATTATTGTGGAATTAATATTAATTTTCTAGTGAAGAAAAAATTTATTTGGGTTTAAAATTAATTTCGGCAATTATATATGTGTATTGAGTATGAAATTTAAATATGTTAGAACATATTAAAAGAGATCTATGTGAATTTTTATAGAATTTTCCTAAGTGTTTTAATAGATATATAAAATTAATTAAGTGGAAATTAGCCACAAGGGCCTCTTTAGCAAGTGCAATTAGTTTCTAGGACACACAATTGAAATAATTACTTTTAAGGACAAAATGCAAAATAATTAGTTTCTAAGGCCTAAAAACCTATGAAATTATGTCCTTGAAAGTAATTGGACTGCTGAATTTGTCCTTAAAAGTAATTATTCTGCTGACTTTGGCCTTGAAATTAATTTATGTGGATGTGTGTCCTAGAAACTAATTGGACTGCATAGTTTGTCCTTCTTGTGAAATGTCCCATTAAGTAAGGTATGAGACTTAAATGTTTTATATATTTATAAAATAAGAAGAGGCATTTTGTAAATAATTTAATAAGTTTAGTTTTGAAATTTCAGCAGTACTTTTGGGAAAGAAAATTTGCAACCAATAATATTTTGACAAATAAGGCAGGTTAGTTGAAAAGATTGCTTAAAAAGGTTAAAAATCGGTTTAAACATGTTTTTTTGCATGTTTTACCACTTTTGGCACCTAGCTTTTGACCGTGTTTCTCCGCCACCATCACCATCGAAACCAATGCGCAAGGCATCAAAGACTTGGTGCGTAGCAAATTGGATATATGCGGATGGTATGCGGTCGAAACAAGGGGTTCCAATGGGGTCGAAGCGCTACTTTGATTTTAAATGGAAATGCGTCTGCTTTGCTTTCGATAGTAATGCTTTCGACTTGGTTGGCTTCCGACTGGGCCAAATTAGTTAAAGGAATAGTTTCGAAAGAGATTGCGCCTTTTGTTTTTAAGTAAATGCTTTCAAATGGGTCGAAACCCCTAACTGCCGCCTTTTTAACTTTTGACCCCGATTGGTTTTGAAAGGATTACCTTGTTTTAAAAAACTTAGCAGCTTCTCCAATGCTTTCGAAGGGATAGGTTTCGACACTATCCACTTCTTTTACTTTGAAATTTCTTCCGGAAGAGTTGCTTTCGACTTGGTTGTTTTTGACCCTTTTTGATATTTGAAAGTTAAACCTAATGGTTTCGAAAGGAATGGCTCCCAAAGATTTCAAAAAGTTTTCCATAAACTTTTACTTGAACCCAATGCTTTTGAAAGGTTTGTTTTAAGTTGTATTCTTTAATGCTTTCAAAAGGTAATTGATATAGGTTTCGAAGGGGGGGGGGTTCTCCAGTATTTTCGAAAGGTTTAAACTATGGTTTTGAAGGGGACATTCCACAATGGTTTCGAAAGGTCCTTATAGTATTTTAAACGAAAGGTTTCTGATTGCTTTTGAAAGGCAAGTTTGATGTTTTGAAAAGAGGATGCTTAAGGTTTATTTAGCTTTTGAAAGAGAGGTTTCTAATGTTTTCGAAAGGACTATAGCAAATGGTTTCGAAAGGTATGTTTTGGCCTTTCGGACTAAGGTTATAAAGTAAAGTAGTTTACTTATATCGAAAGGGGTACTTTCAATGGTTTTGAAAGGGGTACTGTCAATGGTTATGAAAGTTGTACTTTCAATGATTTCGAATGGGTTGTTTAAATATTTTAAACAAAGGTTTCGAGTGATCAACCTTGGCAATATAGACTAAGTGTTTTACGTTAAAAAGGGTTTTAACTTATTTTGGAGGAATAGGTAATCCTCATTATATTTCATCAATATTATTTTAGGTAAAGTATATATGACATGGCAAATAGCTTAGAGTAAAGTAAAAAGTGTATTTTCCTTGTATAAGTACAATTTAAAGGGATTAAATCATATTGAGAAGGTTTTGAAGGAAATTTTTAAAGAGTAGTTAACCCTAAGAAAATGACTCAGATTAGAAGCCCAGATGGGACTGGTGTAGGGTCGCACCCTAATTAGCTATTAGCCCCTAGCTAATTTAGTCCAAAATTCCAGTGTGTAGGGCTTAGTCACAAGTACGGCTTAAATGATGGTTACACACAAAAGAGAATATTTATGTATAGAGGTAGGTTATTGGTGAGCCCGCAAAATGTGGTGACCCTCATCCTAAAATGCTTAGAAATTTTTTTTTTGGTATACAAGAGGAACTCACCACTAACCCCAAATACTTTTATATTTAAATTTTTATATAGTTTCCAACTATTTTTCCCAAGACCCTGGAATTACTAATATAATCATATCAGTATACAAAGATTAAACCAATTATATATTTGATGATACACAATTGTTCCTTTATTATTTTATATATATATATATATATATATATATCAGAGTCAATTTAAATCAAAGTGAAAACAAAATATCATACAATCTATTGACAAGCCATTTATTTCCTTTCTGAATCTTGTTCTACTGCCAGAGGTGTATTTTAGCAAATTACAACACTTAAACCTTTTATCTGACTATAAATATTAATCTGCCTAAATGATTCTATTAACACAAACATAGTGTTTCCTTAATCTTATCAGTGTTATCAGGTATACACATAACACTACTCATAAGTTATTTCCATTTATCATTTTAGGTTGATTAGGAGAGTACTTTTAGCATTTTAAAGTTTAATATGATGCATACCTACAAACTTGGTGGTTTGTGAGATATGCTTGGAGTTATATAAGGGCTGCTTGGTGTTTTCTTTAATTTGTCCCGGAAGCACATTACACTTCACTGATTGAAATGAAGTGGTTCCAGGCATCCAAGGGTTTGACTCTTGGCCATCTAGGCCGGCCATAGTCCCTCCTTTACCACTTGTAAACCCATATCCCTCATGTTAACAAACTTCTACAAAGTGCTACTCCTAAATTTCCAAGCCTTTTTATGTCCAGTTCAAGTTTTCTGGAAAAATCATTCTTATAGGTGTTCAATCATTTATCAAAAATTCAGTACCTTTCAAGTCTACTATTCTCAAAGATCTTTCTGAAAATTTAAATACTCAAATTTATACAAGTTTCCAGAATTCATGCACATGCCAGTATCATTTACCTGCCATACACAAATTCATTTCACTTGAATATTCTACAAAAATCTTGAGAGTTCATTTCAAAAATTAAATCCCCTTAGCAGTTCAATTCCCATAAGACAAAATATAAACAATAGAAATCAGAGGTTCAAATATATATACATATACATACATCAGTATCAACTATCTGACATGCATACATTTATTCCACTTGGATATTTCTTATTCAAATCTTGTCAAAACTATTATAATTTTATTTAAAGAAAATCATAGAATAAACTCAGGCAATAAAACCAGAGATCATTACATTCACATTTTATATTTATGTGTTATACCCATGCCCTTGTTTTCTTCAAATCAGATGATCACAACATCAATAAAAATCAAACTCCATCATATATCATTCAAAATGAATTTTACTTAAGTACAAGTTTTCATCCTCAAATACTTAGAAAGTTTCCTACAAGTACTTCAATTGCAGAAAATAGAATTTGTCTAGTAATTCCATTACAAAGCAACTGCAAATTTAAAACAAGTCTCTCTTATTTATACTAGCAGCCAATGCCTTCTTTACTCATCAAGCCAACTTCAATTTCCTGCAAGCAAATCATTTAGCTGCCCCAAATAATTTTTTGAGACACCCAGATGATTGCAAGGGCAACCAAAAGGGTCAGTTTACACTGGTATGAGCATTTATCAATTTTGTATATATGTACATAATTGTAGTAATCTTGCAATGCCTTCCTAGATTAACAGGTCTTATACTTAGCATGTTTTGGTTCATTCAAAAAGACACAATACCACATTCAACAAATCAAACAATGCACAACAGTCAGTTAAGATTAAGCATGTGTACAAATTTTTAATTCATCCTCATCAAAACTTGGGTAAGTAATCTCTGTTTTATACTCCAAATTTCCACCCAGCAAATTAATCAATGAACAATGTTTAACTTGATTAAATCTAACACCAAATCTGAAAGTTTATAACCCAGATTTTTAAACCCCTACCCCCATTTATTTCATGGTCTTTAACTCCTTGTCAAATGAACACTATGTATGCATTGTGATGGAAACTCCCAGGTTGTTTTAATTATTCCAACACACAAAGGCCTCAGGGTGCTGTTGCACCATGCACATACTTGCTACCACCTGAAGTAAGCAGATCATTGACTACCCCCAAGTGACCAGTTTAGTTTTTCTCTTTTATATCAGAGAAATATGACTGCCTGCATATTTTCTGACTCAACCCCATGTTCCCCTATTAATCTTGATCCATGTTTAATGATGATAGAACAAGAATACTTAAAACATGTTAATTTTGAAAGCCAAATTACAGATCAATGCTCCAAACAAAAATGCACAAACAAACACCCATATCACCCATAACAAATCATTTCAGAGATTCAAATAACTCATAGTATTTTAGGCTGCCTGCAATAGGACTTAATGCCATTGCATACAAAAGATAAATACTCACATAATGTTTCTTCTTTCACTGCCTTAATTTCTTAGAACAGCAAATCCCCCAAAGCCTCAAGCTAGTGTTTCTCCTTGCTTATTTTATTTTTGTTTTGATCCCGAGAGAGTGATGGTTTTGACTATGTGCAGTTATTTATAAATCCATTCTAGGGTTTTAGAAAATGGGTAATTCCCCTGATACCCTTAGATGTTTATGTGCACATCATATTTCTGTGTGATCATAAATTGGAAATGCACACTTTAATTAGCCATTTCGGGGATCATACATTTTTAGACACTCAATACTATTTTCATGACTCCTTTCTACTCATGCCATAAGCATGTGACCCTTAGTTTTTTTTTTTAAGGAAATCTGAAAATCTACTTTGTATATATTTTCTTTCTACCTATACATTACCTCCATTCTATCAGACATACTACCATACTTTGTAATGTAAAAATCATTTACCCAAATTATTTGCTTGGAATAAATATGGTATGGAAATTTTATTTGATTCTGTATATGTATATATATATTTCTGCCTTTTTGTCAAATCAGTCAACTCCCTTTTTAAATTAAAAATCACATATATTATGCTAATTATTTTCTGGCACAATTATAAGACATATAAACCTTTATATTAAACCTCATTTTATTTTATCTTCATATAAAACAGCAAACACCCCATATATATATATTAAATGTATATATATTTACATAATTCTTTGAACATAAAACTATATTTATTTTGAGCTCCAATTTTTCTTCTTATTACCTTGATTCCTTGCATTTTATCAAACAGAAGCTCTCATTTAATTTTATTCATTGCCAAATTCTTTTCTGTTTTAATGCAATATATATATATATATACTTATATATATATCTCAGAATTTTCTAATATAAATATATGTTTTATTTTATTTTATTTTAGGGTCATTACATACCCTCCCCCTTAAAGGAATTATGTCCTCATAATTTCACCTAATCTCTCCAATTAAAAACACTAATCCATAGCCTGTTTTAACTCCATAACCCCATACCCATATTTTATGAGAACAAACGATGTATAAGTATATTTAGAAAAATCATCTTAGGCTGCTTAGACATACCTCTCCATCAGTAAATAAACTGGGGTATTTAGCCCTCATTTTATCTTCAACCTCCCATGTACAATCATTAGTGTCCAAGCTCCATTGGATTTTCACCAGTTTGATCACCTTGTTCCTCAACTTTTTCTCTTCCTTGGCAACTATCCCTACTGGTTCATTGGTATAAACCAAATTCTTCTGGACTTGAACTTGAGTAGGTGACTCCAGAATTGCTCCTTCATCATGCACCCATTTTCTCAATTGAGAAACATGAAATACAGGATGCACACCACTCAACTCCTCAGGTAACTTGAGTCTATAGGCCATAGCACCAATTCTCTGCATAATTTCATATGGTCCTACAAATCTTGGTGATAGCTTTCCAGATTTTCCAAACCTGAACACTTTCTTCATTGGTGATACTTTCAGAAAAACATGCTCTCCTACTTCAAACTCCATTGGCTTTCTCTTTCTATCTGCATAAGACTTTTGTCTTGATTGTGCTGCCTTCATTCTATGCCTAACCAATTCAATCATGTTGGAAGTTTCTTTAACATGATCTGGCCCCAACATTACACCCTCTCCTGCTTCCAACCAACAGGCAGGAGACATGCAAGGTCTCCCATACAAGGCTTCAAAGGGAGCCATTCCTATGGTTGATTGATAGCTATTGTTGTAAGTGAATTCTGCCAAGTGAATATGATCCTCCCAATTTCCCCCAAAATCAAGCACACATGCTCTAAGTAAATCTTCCAATATTTTATTCACTATCTCTGTTTGCCCATCACTTTGAGGATGGTAGGCAGTGCTTAAACAAAGTTGTGTTCCCATTGCTTCTTGGAAACTTTCCCAAAATCTTGAGGTGAACAAAGTGTCTCTATCACTTACAATAGTCTTGGGTATGCCATGTAACCTCACCACTTCTTTGATAAACAATTGTGCAAGCCTAGATGCATTTCTATCTGACCTGACAGGAACAAAGTGAGCTGATTTGGTTAGTCTATCAACAATTACCCATATACTATCATTGCCTTTCTTAGTTCTAGGCAAACCATCCACAAAATCCATGGAAATGCTTTCCCACTTCCACTGAGGTACCTCCAAAGGTTGCAACATGCCAGAGGGCTTTTGGTGGTCTGCTTTAATTTGTTGACATGTGGAACATTTTGCCACATATCTTGCCACTGCTTGCTTCATTCCTGGCCACCAGTAGCCTCTTATTAAATCATGATACATCTTAGTACCACCAGGGTGTATGGTGTACCTGGTCTTGTGATGCTCATTCATGATTTCTTCCTTCAATTCTGCAATGTTTGGTACACAAAGCTTATCATTTTTCCTCAAATAACCTTGGGAATCTATTTTAAAATTCTCTGACTCAATGTTATTTAATAACATTTCTTTCTTCTCCTTCAGACTTTGATCTTGATCTTGCATGCTACCAACTTTCTCCACCAGATTAGACTTCACTGTGATTATTCCCAGTGTACCATACTCCACCATATCACCATGCTCTTTAAAATTCACTGCATCCTTACTGTATATATCTGCCTCCCCAAGCACTGCAAGATCTTTAAACTCATCAATCATCAAACTGGCTAATCTAACATGATTTCTGCTCAAAGCATATGCTACTCTATTAGCTTTTCCAGGAGTGTACAATATATCTAAATCATATGCAGCCAGAAACTCCAACCACCTTGCTTGCCTCATATTTAAATCTTTTTGAGAAAATAAATATTTCAATGCTTGATGATCTGTGAATAATTCAAATTTTTCCCCAAGCAAATAATGCCTCCATAATTTTAGGGCAAACACTATTGCAGCTAATTCTAGATCATGAGTTGCATATTTGGTTTCATTGGGTTTGAGCTGTCTTGATGCATATGCCACTACCTTGCCATGTTGCATAAGCACTGCACCTAACCCAGACCCACTAGCATCAGTGTATACAACCATTCCTTCATTTGCTTCTGGGATTTGTAGGACAGGAGCTTCCACCAATGCTTGCTTCAATTTCTCAAAAGCTTGTTCACACTGCTCAGTCCACACATATGGTTGGTTCTTCTTGGTTAGTTTGGTCATTGGTGCAGCTATTCGTGAAAAATCCTTGATGTACCTCCTATAATGCCCTGCCAAACCTAAGAATGACCTCACCTCAGTCACTGTTTTGGGTCTATTCCATGATTGAACTGCAATGACCTTGCTTGGATCTACACTTACTCCCTGCTGTGACACTATGTGTCCTAAGAATTTTACTTCATGTTGCCAAAATGTACACTTTGAATACTTGGCTTTTAATTCATGTTCTCTAAGTCTGGATAATACTAAATGTAGGTGCATGGCATGATCATTTTCTGTCTTTGAATAAATTAATATGTCATCTATAAGCACCAAGACAAACTTATCCAAAAAGTCTCTAAAAATTCTATTCATCAAGTCTACAAAATAGGAGGGAGCATTGGTCAAGCCAAATGGCATTACTAGAAATTCATAAAGGCCATACCTTGTGTTAAAGGCTGTGTACTCAATGCTTTCCTCTGCAACTTTCATCTGATGAAATCCAGAGGCTAAGTCTAGCCTTGAAAATATTTTAGCCCCATGCAATTGATCAAATAGATCATCTATTCTAGGCAGTGGGTACTTATTTTTAATAGTCACCTTGTTTAAATCTCTGTAGTCTACACACAACCTCATTGTTCCATCATGTTCCTTGACAAATAGCACTGGGGAACCCCAACTGGAACTACTTGATCTTATAAATCCTTTCTCTTCAAATTCTTCTAGTTGATGTTTTAATTCTACCAACTCTTTTGGACCCATTCTATAAGGCTTCTTAATGATTGGATTTGTTCCAGGAATTAATTTTATTTTAAATTCAACTGGTCTGTTTTGAGGAATTCCTTTCACTTCTCCAAACACATCTACATATTCATTGACTACTAGGATTTCCTCTATCTTTAATTCTTTCTGAACTTCATTAATACTCCAAATTTTATTAAAACATGTATTCTTTGCTATTTCACTTAAGATGGTAATTCTTTTGCCTTCATTTGTTTCCAAAGAGATAGTAAGGTTTTCTAAATTTAAAATTGCTTTATTTCTCATTAACCAATCTACCCCCAAAATAATCCCAATACCAGGGTAATTTAAGGTATATAAATCTGAATTAAATTCATAACCCCCTATAATTAATTTCAGACCCAAACACTTCATCCCCAACATACAATGACTCCCTATAGGACTGTGTACAACCAAGGGCTGATCAATGGAAACACATGCAAGTGTTAACTTCTTTACAATTTCCAAAGATATTAGTGAATGTGAGGCACCAGTGTCATATATTACTGATATGGGTTGGGTATGAATAAAAATTATACCTTCAAGTTGCCCAACATTCCCAGTGTTACTTGCTGCCAAAGCTCCTACCCTTGCTGTTCCCCTATTGGTTTCTGGGCAATCCTTCTTGAGATGACCCATCTTTCCACAATTATAGCATCCTCCTCTGGGTATCTTGGGGTCAGGGCATTGGTTACTATAATGTCCAGCTTTTCCACAATTAAAACAATGAGTGAACTTCTTGCTTTCAGGTGCTGTTGCTCCTTCCCCTTTCTTAACTCCTTTACTTGCATTTCTCTTGTCATAAGGTTGCACTTTGTTCTGACCACCTTTCTTCTTGTTGAGCTTCATATTCCTGAATTTCTCTCTTGCAGTGTCATGTTGCTCAAATGAGAGAGTTAGATCAATTACTTGATCAAAGGTTTTGTCCTTGTATGGCAACATTGCCCTTGACAAACTAGGGTTCAAGCCTTGAATGTACCTTGCATTCTTTGCTTCTGCATTCCCTATTAACACCAGTCCATACTTGGATAAAGCTTCAAACTTCTGAGTGTATTCATTCACATTCATACTTCCTTGCCTTAATCTAATAAAGTCTTCAAGTAGTGTGGCCTTGGCAGATGCTGGGACAAATCTGGCCTCAAGCATGTCCTTGAAATTATTCCAAGTAATGGTATCCTCTTGTCTTCTTGCTGTCACAACTTCCCACCAATCCAGTGCAACCCCCTTCAATTTCCTTGAAGCTATCTGTCTCTTTCTTTGGTCATTGATTTGCATATCTGTGAAGACCCTCTCCATAGTTTTTATCCAAGTTTGAACACCTATAGCTCCTTCAGTACCTGCAAAATCCTTTCCTCCCAAAGTGGTACAAGTCTTAAGCAGTTTGGAGAGTTCCTCATGAGGATTGTCTTGCCTTGGTGCCATTCCATCCCTTAAAGATCTCACAAAATCCTCCATGCTCATCACAGGTGGCTCACGTGATGATCCTGCACCTGTGTGATGCCTTGGTCCTACCATAATGCTATAAATATGATTTTTATGTTAGTTTATTTACCCCTATCAGTTTTTGGTGTCTTTACTTGGTTCATTTTCATTTCTGTGCACACTGTGCATGTGTCACATGTACACACATATATTTCTTGACATACAGCAAAAACATTCAACACCAACAATTCAAACAATGCATTCAAACATCCATATGCATACAACAACATTTACTATGTTATTTAAAACATAGCTCTGATACCAACTGTGGTGACCCTCATCCTAAAATGCTTAGAATTTTTTTTTTTGGTATACAAGAGGAACTCACCACTAACCCCAAATACTTTTATATTTAAATTTTTATATAGTTTCCAACTATTTTTCCCAAGACCCTGGAATTACTAATATAATCATATCAGTATACAAAGATTAAACCAATTATATATTTGATGATACACAATTGTTCCTTTATTATTTTATATATATATATATATATATATCAGAGTCAATTTAAATCAAAGTGAAAACAAAATATCATACAATCTATTGACAAGCCATTTATTTCCTTTCTGAATCTTGTTCTACTGCCAGAGGTGTATTTTAGCAAATTACAACACTTAAACCTTTTATCTGACTATAAATATTAATCTGCCTAAATGATTCTATTAACACAAACATAGTGTTTCCTTAATCTTATCAGTGTTATCAGGTATACACATAACACTACTCATAAGTTATTTCCATTTATCATTTTAGGTTGATTAGGAGAGTACTTTTAGCATTTTAAAGTTTAATATGATGCAGACCTACAAACTTGGTGGTTTGTGAGATATGCTTGGAGTTATATAAGGGCTGCTTGGTGTTTTCTTTAATTTGTCCCGGAAGCACATTACACTTCACTGATTGAAATGAAGTGGTTCCAGGCATCCAAGGGTTTGACTCTTGGCCATCTAGGCCGGCCATAGTCCCTCCTTTACCACTTGTAAACCCATATCCCTCATGTTAACAAACTTCTACAAAGTGCTACTCCTAAATTTCCAAGCCTTTTTATGTCCAGTTCAAGTTTTCTGGAAAAATCATTCTTATAGGTGTTCAATCATTTATCAAAAATTCAGTACCTTTCAAGTCTACTATTCTCAAAGATCTTTCTGAAAATTTAAATACTCAAATTTATACAAGTTTCCAGAATTCATGCACATGCCAGTATCATTTACCTGCCATACACAAATTCATTTCACTTGAATATTCTACAAAAATCTTGAGAGTTCATTTCAAAAATTAAATCCCCTTAGCAGTTCAATTCCCATAAGACAAAATATAAACAATAGAAATCAGAGGTTCAAATATATATACATATACATACATCAGTATCAACTATCTGACATGCATACATTTATTCCACTTGGATATTTCTTATTCAAATCTTGTCAAAACTATTATAATTTTATTTAAAGAAAATCATAGAATAAACTCAGGCAATAAAACCAGAGATCATTACATTCACATTTTATATTTATGTGTTATACCCATGCCCTTGTTTTCTTCAAATCAGATGATCACAACATCAATAAAAATCAAACTCCATCATATATCATTCAAAATGAATTTTACTTAAGTACAAGTTTTCATCCTCAAATACTTAGAAAGTTTCCTACAAGTACTTCAATTGCAGAAAATAGAATTTGTCTAGTAATTCCATTACAAAGCAACTGCAAATTTAAAACAAGTCTCTCTTATTTATACTAGCAGCCAATGCCTTCTTTACTCATCAAGCCAACTTCAATTTCCTGCAAGCAAATCATTTAGCTGCCCCAAATAATTTTTTGAGACACCCAGATGATTGCAAGGGCAACCAAAAGGGTCAGTTTACACTGGTATGAGCATTTATCAATTTTGTATATATGTACATAATTGTAGTAATCTTGCAATGCCTTCCTAGATTAACAGGTCTTATACTTAGCATGTTTTGGTTCATTCAAAAAGACACAATACCACATTCAACAAATCAAACAATGCACAACAGTCAGTTAAGATTAAGCATGTGTACAAATTTTTAATTCATCCTCATCAAAACTTGGGTAAGTAATCTCTGTTTTATACTCCAAATTTCCACCCAGCAAATTAATCAATGAACAATGTTTAACTTGATTAAATCTAACACCAAATCTGAAAGTTTATAACCCAGATTTTTAAACCCCTACCCCCATTTATTTCATGGTCTTTAACTCCTTGTCAAATGAACACTATGTATGCATTGTGATGGAAACTCCCAGGTTGTTTTAATTATTCCAACACACAAAGGCCTCAGGGTGCTGTTGCACCATGCACATACTTGCTTCCACCTGAAGTAAGCAGATCATTGACTACCCCCAAGTGACCAGTTTAGTTTTTCTCTTCTATATCAGAGAAATATGACTGCCTGCATATTTTCTGACTCAACCCCATGTTCCCCTATTAATCTTGATCCATGTTTAATGATGATAGAACAAGAATACTTAAAACATGTTAACTCTGAAAGCCAAATTACAGATCAATGCTCCAAATAAAAATGCACAAACAAACACCCATATCACCCATAACAAATCATTTCAGAGATTCAAATAACTCATAGTATTTTTAGGCTGCCTGCAATAGGACTTAATGCCATTGCATACAAAAGATAATTACTCACATAATGTTTCTTCTTTCACTGCCTTAATTTCTTAGAACAGCAAATCCCCCAAAGCCTCAAGCTAGTGTTTCTCCTTGCTTATTTTATTTTTGTTTTGATCCCGAGAGAGTGATGGTTTTGGCTATGTGCGGTTATTTATAAATCCATTCTAGGGTTTTAGAAAATGGGTAATTCCCCTGATACCCTTAGATGTTTATGTGCACATCATATTTCTGTGTGATCATAAATTGGAAATGCACACTTTAATTAGCCATTTCGGGGATCATACATTTTTAGACACTCAATACTATTTTCATGACTCCTTTCTACTCATGCCATAAGCATGTGACCCTTAGTTTATTATTTTTTTTTTAAGGAAATCTGAAAATCTACTTTGTATATATTTTCTTTCTACCTATACATTACCTCCATTCTATCAGACATACTACCATACTTTGTAATGTAAAAATCATTTACCCAAATTATTTGCTTGGAATAAATATGGTATGGAAATTTTATTTGATTCTGTATATGTATATATATATATATTTCTGCCTTTTTGTCAAATCAGTCAACTCCCTTTTTAAATTAAAAATCACATATATTATGCTAATTATTTTCTGGCACAATTATAAGACATATAAACCTTTATATTAAACCTCATTTTATTTTATCTTCATATAAAACAGCAAACACCCCATATATATATATATTAAATGTATATATATTTACATAATTCTTTGAACATAAAACTATATTTATTTTGAGCTCCAATTTTTCTTCTAATTACCTTGATTCCTTGCATTTTATCAAACAGAAGCTCTCATTTAATTTTATTCATTGCCAAATTCTTTTCTGTTTTAATGCAATATATATATATACTTATATATATATCTCAGAATTTTCTAATATAAATATATGTTTTATTTTATTTTATTTTAGGGTCATTACAAAAAACCATTAGGATCGGTTGACCCTTGGAGAAGTAAGTTAAGGACAAACCGTCCAGAGACTTGTCTAAAAAGTAATAGACCATTTGATATTTTGTCTGGTAGGCGCAAGTCAGCCAAAGGTTAGTAGTTAGCCAAACAAAACTACAGTTTTTCCAAACAGCTGGTCCAGTTATTTCCTATTTTAAGCATATATGATATTAGTTATTACTGATATAGTCGGTTGATTAACCAGTTTGGTTGCAGGAATATGATATGCAAAAGGATATATTTTAAAGGGATATTAGTGAGGGGAAACCTATTCCGCTAAGTGGCATGGTTTCAATTAATATCAGAAAACCGAGATGTATAGTATTATTCACACCAGGCTTTTTGTCTAACTCGAAGTTTATGTTTTCCCCTTAAACTCTTGGGTGCTCAAAATTGATTTGAGTGGATTGAGAGTTTGTGTTTTTCAGGTTTTAGTGGGTTGGCAAATAAAGCTACCGGAGATGAGCAGGAGGCTGACGGATAGCTATTTAGCAGTTGCTGTTATTTTGTTTTTAATACCACCGTGTCGCACCAAGACAGTTAGTCCATTAGTTCTTTGATCATCCAAGGAGGCATCTTCATATATCGCTCTTGGTGTATTTTATAATAATTATATTTGATCTGAACTTGGGAAGTGTTATGCGATTATTTAATTTGAATATAAAATATTTTTTTGAAATATAATCAGAAAAGTAGTTTTAATCTATGATGATTTTATTTCATATTCATGTGACACTGATATTATGGATACCATTAACATTACCGTATTTTCTCACCAGAAGTTAATACTATAGATGACTACACTATCTATAGTGTTTAGCTTTTAGTCTCAAGATAGGGGATGTTACAAGTTAGTATCAGAGCATAGGTTTATGAAGACATTAAACTAAAATGATTTTTGAAAACATAATCCTAAGGAATTAGAGTAAGATCAGGGTATGGGATAACGCTATATTAACATACTTGTATTTTCTATATATACGTATATGTTATATCTCTATTCTCTATCTCTCTTAGGCTATTCTTCTGTATCTCGCGAGGCTTGAATACAGATATGGATGCTAGACGTGGAAGAGTTAACCTTGGAGGAATCATCACCACAAATGAAAATGCCAAACCAAATACTAGGAGAAACCCAAGTCAAGCACAAGTTGGAAATGTGGGTGATGGAGTTCCACAAGTGGATATGGGAGCTATGTATCAGTTTTTCGTGAACATGATGCAATTTGAAATTACTGCTGGAGTGGTTAGATGAAATGATGGAGTAGGAGTTCAGAAAGCTCCGCTGGTGTACAACTGTACGACCTTGAGCATAGATTATGTTAGGCTTAGAGGGAAGCCATTTACCGAAACTGAAGATGCTATTGAGGCGGAGAACTGGTTGCTGCTGTGAGAAATGCGGATTAAGAATCTTAAGGCTAGAATTAACACTAGAGGGGGGGTGAATAGTGTTTTAAGAAATTTGTTAATCTTTTTGAGTTTATCTAACTTTATTAACAATGTATACACTAATTAGACACAGATATGAACACAGAATCAAACATAGATGCAAATATAAAGTAAAAGCAGTAAAGGAAAGAACACACCGGATTTTATACTGGTTCGGAGTTACCCTACATCCAGTCCCGTACAACTAAGTACGGATTTCCTTTCAAAAGCAATTCAACAATTACAACCCTCAATTTCAAGGCTACGAGGTACACCCTCCAGAATACCAATCCTTTGGGTAGGGATACCTGATTTCCGGGGCAACAAGTTCACCCAATTGATTTCCAAGGCTACAATCACACCTTTTCTCGCTTGATTGATTTCAAAGGCTACAATCACACCTTTTCTACCTAATATATTACAAAGAAGTCTATAACTCTGAATAGCACTGAGAACCTTGTAGAGATAGTGATGTAGAATCAAACTAGAAGTAATCGAGTATGATTCGATGTTGATTTCGGCAGAGTAATGGTATGATTTTGTAATAAGAAATGAGGAAGATGAAGAGGAGTGAAAATCAGAAAAATATGATTGAAAATTCGTTGAAACTGACCCCTATTTATAGAAAACCAACAGCCATGACCATTCATGAAGAGTTATGGCGAATAGACACTTCTTTTGAAATTTGAATTTGAACTTCAACTGTCACTATGTCAACATACTACCTAGGGGCATGTCGACATCCCTCAGCCAAAAATGATAATTTGAATTTCTATAAAAATAATATTTATCTTATAAAAACTATTTAAAACTTTATAAATATACTTGAATATAGTTGAAATTCATAAGTAAATATAAAGAACAATAAATACATAATTTAACTATAATTTTATATTTAAATCTAAGTATAAATATTAAAAGTTAAATATATTATTTGAAAAGACATTTAAAAACAAGAGTATTTTGACTTTGAAATTAAAGATGTTTTGAGGCTAAAATTATTTAAAATCAGGATAGAGAGTTTTGAATCTTTTAAAAGGAAAGTTTTGAAATCATTTTGAAAACAAGATAATTTTGTAAAATCATTTGAATTAAAATTAGTGGATACAAAACAATGTCCCACTAGATTTTCGTAGGTTCCATCCTACTTAGGGTTCCATCCCTTTAACGGGCTCGAAGTGGATTCCATTCCACGAATAAATTGGATATTAAGATGCCAGTGCTTTTCTACGAGTTTTAACAAATATTCCTAATAAAACAGACTTAACCTTGAACTCTTGATAATCTTGATACTCATGAGTCTTCTATCTCTGTATCTTAAATCTCTATACTGTATAGTCTTCATTCTTGATACCTGCATGGTTAGATCCTGCAAATACATATATATCTAAACTTGTAATGTTAGTATTTATATTTTATAATCTATTCTAAGGTTGTTGTCATCAAAACCATCATCTCAAGGACTAACAATCTCCCCCTTTTTGATGATGACAACCTTTGTTTATAAAATATTCCTTCTATCCTAATAACTCCCCCTAAAACTAACAACTCCCCCTTAATCTATGCCTAACTACCCTATTTTATACTTCTCCCCCTTTGTCATCAACAAAAACAAACTATCTCCAAACTATATAACTCTCAGTCTAATATCCTCTATGATGATAGTGTTATCATCAATACTTACTCATAAACCTAAAACTTAGTCCTAAATTACAAACTCTCCTTACTAAGAATCTGTATAACAATACTTTTAATATATATAAGAACACACATTATATATTAATTATATATTCGTTTATATTTACATTTTTCGTAGAGATCGAAACAAAAACAAACAACAAATAGAAAAGGAAGAAAAGAAACTAATGTGTGTTTTTGAACATAGGAGATCTATGAACCGAACAATTTGGATAGTGGAAACAGAAATTTCCACGTTGTTCGACAAGATTTCCATCTTTGTCAAAGCACACTTCGCCAACACAAACGACTTTGTCGTTGTCTTCCGCGTGCGCTTCATCCATGGGGACTACTTCTTCTTCTTCTTCTTCGCTGGCCTCTTGTACATGATCTTCTGATGAGTCCTCGTCAATCAAGTTTGGGTTGGCATGATTATCCATAAGAAATTTTTGCAAATTCCTAAGGATTTTGCCTTGCCTCTCTTGTTCTTTGGCCATTCGATGTTGCATCACTTGGATTTCAGTCATTAACTGAAGGGTATCTTTCAGAGAATCCTCTATTTTTGTTACACGAGCGAGCGTTGATTGTTGACACGGACCATAAGTAGGCGATGGAAACAAAAAGGATGATTTTAAGTTTGATTTGGAAGAGGAGGCCATGATAAATAGATTTCAGAGAATAGACAAGAAAGAGAACAGAGAAAATGAAGAAAATTTCGAAATAGAAGAAATTTATAACCACTTATTTAAATTTTGGTGGGAAAGGAAATGTAATGACCCTAAAAGAAAAAAAAATGAAAGTTACATTTATTTTAAGAACTTCTGAAATTATAAAATATATAATGCATTAAAACAGAAAAAGCTTGTTAATAAATAAAATGTGCATAGGAGCTTCTATTTGATAAAATGCAAGGAGCTAAGGTGATTAAAAATTGGGACTCAAAACAAATATAGTTCCATGTCCAAAGAATTATATAAATACATATATTTAATATATGGGGTGTTTTCTGTTTTATTTAAAGATAGGATAAAATGGAGTTTAATATAAGGTTTAAATGTCTTATATATTTATGCTAGAAATAATTAGCATGATATATGTGATTTTTTTTATCACATAAAGGTGTATGAAGAGTTGCTGTTTTAACTAAAGGCAGAATAAAAATATAGGATCAAATATGAATTTTATATCTTATATTTATTTCAAGCAAATAACATAGTGTGAATGATTTTTTACATCACATGATTATGTATGATAATATGCATGATTGAATGGAGATGGTAGTTAGGTAGAAAACACAAGGGGGTTTGCAGTTTCTTTAAATTTAGAAGAAATAAAGATAAACAAGGGGACACATGCATATGGCATGAGTAAAATAGAGTCATGAAAATGGCATGAAGTGTTTAAAATGCTTGATTCCCGAAATAACTATTTGAGGTAACCAGAAGTGTGCACTCCCAATTAAGGACCACACAGGGAAATGATTTGTGCATGAATATCTAAGGGCATCAAGGGAATTACCCATTTTTCTTAAACCCTAGAATGGTTTTATAATACCTGCACATAACCATATCCACCATTCTCTCGAGATCAAAACAAAAATAAAATAAAATAGGAGAAACATTAGCTTGAAACTTTGGAGGATTTGGTGTTCAGGGGATTAAGGCAGTAGAAGGAGAACACTAGGTGAGTATTTATCCCTTTGTAACCTCTTGTAGGCAGCCTAAAATGTTATAAATCATTTAAAATCTCTGAAATGATTTGTTATGGGTGAGATGGATGTTTCTTTGTGCATTCTTGTTTGGGGTTTTAATCTGTATGTGGGTTTTCAAAGTTAAAATGGTTTGAGCATTTTTGTTCTATTTTATTATTATGAAGTATGGATCTAAATTATTTAGGAAATAGGCAGCAAGACAGTGATCTAGCTCATGTTTATTTCTTGGATAATGAAGCATGAAACTAAATATTCATATCAAAAGTCAAAGGAGAATTTCTGGGTTTTTGAGGGATTTCCTTAATAAAACCCTTATTCATATATTCACAATAATATAGAAGAAAGATAGTAGGATCATGATGCTTAAATTATTTTTAGGAAAAACCATAGGTATGTTGGGGTATTTTCTGTAATAAGGAAAATAAGTGGAGAACATGGGGTTGAACCAGAAAGTATAAAAGTAGATAAGCCTTTCTGAAACATAAATGAATTGGGAGTTTTTTTTTGATTGAATTCATAAATAGAAGCTTAATAAAATAAGCAGAAACTGGAAGGGGATTTATTAAATAAAATTAAATTGGTCATTTGGTAGTTAGTCAATGATCTGCTTGCTTCAGGTGGGAGTAAGTATATGCATGGTGCAATTGCACCCTGAGGCCTTTGTGTGTTGGAATAAATTAAATAACCTGGGAGTTTCCTTCACAATGCATACATGGTGTTCATTTGACAAGGAGTTAAAGACCATAAAATAAATGGGAAATGGGGTTTAAAGATCTGGATTATAAATATCCAGATATGGAGTTAAATCAATCAAGTTTAAATATTGTGCTTTGATTAATTGCTGGGTGAAATTGGGAGTATAAAATCTGAGTTTACTTATTCAGAAATGGAGAAAAATGAATCAAGAATTACATATATTTATTTTGATTGTTTGCTGGGTATTGTTTGAATGAATGAATGTGTCTTTGTATCACTTGGTATTAACCAATAATATGCTAAGTATGAAATCTGCTAAATTAGGAAGACATTGCAAGTTCACCAAAAATTATGAATATGTGTATAAATTTGATAAATGCTCATACCAGTGAAAACTGACCCTTTTGGTTGCCCTTGCAATCATCTGGGTGTCTCATTAAAATTGGGACAGCTCAGTGAATTGCCTGCAGGAAATTGAAGTTGGCTTGATGGATGAAGAAGGCATTAGCTGCTAGTATAAATAAAAGAAACCAGTTTTAAATTTGCAGTTGTTTTGTAATGAATTTATTAGTCAGATTTCATGTTGTAGATGAAGTTAATTGTAGGGAGTTTTCTAAGTATTTGGATTAAAATATGTACTTAAGTAAACCTGTTTTGAATGACTATTGATGATGTTTGGTTAACTGCTGATTTTATGAATGTTTGATTTGGAGAAACAAGGGGATGGACATATCATATAAATATGATATGTGTATGTGATAATCTCTGATTTTTACTGCTTGAATTTATATTATGATTTATGAAAATTAAAGAGCTAAGGTGGTTGATTTAAAAATGAGCTCACAAGATTTGAGTAGGGGTATTCAAGAGAAATGAATTTGTGCATGGCAGGTAAGTGATACAGGCTTGTGCATGAATTCTGGAGTAAGAATCAATTAACATGCATTTGTGTATTTGATTTCAAAAAAATATATGAAAGAAATAAACCTGGAAGTAATTGTATTTTTGGTTAATAGATTGAATGTATATGGATGCATTTCCAGGAATTTAAATTAGGCAGAAACATGCTTGTGTTAGGAATAGATCTTTGTAGAAGTTTGTTAATATGAGGAATATGGGTTTGCAAGTGGTAAAAGAGGGACTATGGCCGGCCTAGATGGCCATGGGTCAAAATCTTGTAGCCTGGAACCATTTTATTTCAACTCATGAAGTGTAAGTGTTTCCAGATCAAAAAAAAAAACTCCAAGCAACACTCAAATGATCCAAAGTATTTTCAATAAAACACCAAGTACCCAAGTCTGCACCATTTTAAACTTAAAAATGCAGCATGGCTTTAATTGTTCAACCTGAAATGGTAAATAGGAATTGGTTCCAATGTTCATGCCTGCAAGTATAATTTTTGAAGTGATTTCATACAAGTACTTGATAGCTATCATAAGAACAATTAAATGCCATTTTAGTGTTAATAGATTTATTTAGGCAGAAAGTCCAGAAACCATGGAAAAAAATGCACTGTGCATTGCAATATTATACATATAAGCATTATAATTGCTAAAAATCTATATCTTGAAGTAGAACAAAATTAGGGAAGAAATAAATGGTTATGTTGACAACATATATGGTATTTTGTTGCCTGTTTGATTCAAATTTTCTTTGCAAATTTGTTAGCTCTGAAAGGCAAAGGGAAACAATTATATATCATCAAATATGTAATTGTCTTAATATGTTTTGTGCACTGATATGATTATATTGGTAAATCCAGGGTCTTGGGAAAAATATTTGGAAATTATTTAAATATTCAAATATAGAAGAAATGGGGTTTAGTGGTGAATTCCTTTTGTATGCTTTAAAAAAAATTGTGTTTTAGAGTAGGGTCACCACAAGAAATTTAAAAATAAAACCGTTATATGTCGACATGGGTCTAGTGAGGATGTTGACATAGTCCTTGTATTTTTGCCTTTTTAATTAATTTTGAATTAATTTTAATTATACTTGTTATTTATATTTTATATTTCAGTTAAAGAGCAAATACCTAATTCTCTTCTTAATTTGGTAAATGTAGATTCATTTAAGGGTTTTGTTAAAATATCAGCAATTTGATTTTCAGAATTGATATAGTCGAGAGTAATTACATATCTACTTATATTACCTCTGAGAAAATGGTGTCTGATATCAATATGTTTAGTTCGAGCATGATGAGTAGGATTTTTAGATAAATTTATTGCACTAGTATTATCACAATAAATTGGCGATTTTGAGATATTTAATCCAAAATCTCTTAAGGTTTGTTGCATATATATTACTTGAGAACAAGCCAAAGCAGCAGAAATATACTCTGCTTCAGTTGTTGATAAAGAAACTGTATTTTGCTTTTTACTAAACCAGGAAACCAGAGAATGTCCCAAAAAGTGACAAGTTCCACTTGTACTTTTTCGGTCTGATTTACAACCAGCGTAATCAGCATCACAGTAAGACATTAAATCAAATGAATCGTTTTTAGGATAAAATAAGCCATAATCAGAGGTGTGTTTAATATATCTTATGATACGTTTTACAGCTTTTAAGTGAGTTTCTTTAGGATGAGATTGATATCTTGCACAGAGACATACACTATGCATGATATCAGGTCTACTAGCAGTGATATAGAGTAGTGATCCAATCATTCCTCTATACAACTTTTGATCTACATCTTTCGAGAGATCTCCTTTACTAAGGTACTCATTGGTTGCCATGGGAGTGGGTTTTCCACTCGTAGTAGGCAAACCAAATTTACTAACTAGGTCTTTAGCATATATTTCTTGACTAATAAAAAATACCATTATCTAACTGTTTTATTTGCAATCCTAGAAAGAAGTTTAATTCACCCATATGACTCATCTCAAACTCTTTTGTCATTATTTCAGAAAATTCTTTATTCATTTCGAAGTTAGTTGAACCAAAAATGATATCATCTACGTATACTTGAACTAGTTGAATATCATTTTTATTTCTTTTAATAAAAAGAGTATTATCTATTTTACCAATTTCAAAATTTGATTGTAATAAATAAGATCTTAGTCAATCATACCAGGCTCTAGGAACTTGTTTTAGACCATATAAAGCTTTCTTAATTTTGTACACATGGTTTGGTAAATTTTTATCTTCAAAAAGAGGTGGTTGTTCAACATATACTTCATCTTTTACAAATCCATTTAAAAATGCACTTTTAACATCCATTTGAAATAATTTAAAATTATTATGATTTGCGAAAGCAAGTAGAATTCTAATGGCTTCTAATCTTGCTACAGGAGCAAAGGTTTCGTCACAATCTATACCTTCTTCTTGATAATAACCTTGGGCGACTAATCGTGCTTTATTTCTAATGACCTCACCTTGTTCATTCATTTTATTTTTATAGACCCATTTAGTTCCAATTATATTTTTATCTTCAGGTCTAGGAACGAGTTCCCAAACTTCATTTCTAGTGAATTGATTTAATTCTTATTGTATAGCCAAAATCCATGAATCATCAGTTGATGCTTCTTTAGGATTTTTGGGTTCAATAGATGATATAAAAGCTACATTACTCATTTGACCTAGTTGACTTCTAGTTTTTACAACATATTGCATATCTCCAAGTATATTTTCTATAGGGTGATCTTTTAAAAGTCTAATTCTTTTATTAGGATGATTTAATTCATTATTAGTTTCAGTTGACTCTTGGTTTTGAGTAATTAAATCCTCTTCATCATTTGTAATTTCAAAATCTTTTAAATTTTCATCAAACGAAACATGCATTGTTTCTTCGATGGTGTTATGAAATGACCCACTTAATTTTTTTTATTTTTTTTATTATTCAGTGGCCATTTAATCAAGAAAATGTTTCATTCTAATTTTCTTTTATCCAGGATCATTATGCCAATAAGAATATTGGTTTGTTTAAATCATTTTAAACTTATATATATGAAGATATATAAGCTACTTCCTACTTGAATCAGAGTACAAAAGTTTGGAAGAACTAATTTGTTTGGGAATCATTTTAAAGAAATAATCCCTACATAGCAACTATGTTTCAAAAACCAGGTCTTCTAAATATACATGGATTATTGCATGACTATTGATTTCAGCTCTAAAGGCATGGCATTTTACATGTATTTCCATAATTTTGTTACTGTATCAACAGTGCTTTAGCTTGTGCATGTGTGTGCATGTTTCTGTGCATGTGTGTGTCAGTGGGAAATTCAGGTACCTGATTTTTCTTTTCTTGTTAACAAATGTCTGAGTCTACCCTATACTTGTGTTATAAAACAGATCTAATAACTTGACTCAAAACTCTTTAATGCTGGCTTAGGCCAGGCTTAAGAAGATGGCTATGTTAGGCCTATTCAGTTTACACTATATCTCAAAAACACATCTTATTTTGGTTTCTTCTCTAAGGCAGCTCATAACCTTATTGCCAGATTTTTTTTCCAACTTAAAACATGAATTTCTCTCACCAAGTATCTAGTTGTTCAATTAGTTTATGAATTCTCACAATCCCAGGTTTTCTATCATCATGAGTTAATTAACCAGGGAGCTCTAAAAACTTCATCACTTAGTAAAATATTTTCAAATAGAATTCATAAGTCTCAGCTGAAACACCTATTTAAGTCCAATGCTTACAAAACAGTAAATAACAATACATTGGATTTTCTAAGCAACTTAAACAACATAGCTTAACATAAATTTGGCATAAACATCTATTTAACTTCAGTAAATTTGTAACTATTGCATCCAATTCCTTAAGCAGCCAACCCATCCAAAGCTTGATATTTACCTGCATAATCACTATGGGCTGCCTCATTAAAAATGAGACACCCAATAGTGCATCAACACACGTGGGTTAGACTTGGTCTGGTATGAGTAATCTAATTTGAAACATAATTTTCATATAGTTTTTTTTTTCATATTCCAATAACTTTAAGATAAATAAAGGAATGCAATATTACACTTGTACTCATTTCTGTGCAACCTGGGCATGCACAACAAAATGATCCATAATTCCATGATTTATTGCAGAGAAAACAAACATAGAATTCATCCATAGAAGATCCTAAAACAGTCAACACAATCATCAATTAAATCATCATTCCTCATTCATAGATTTTTCTGGCCTTCAGTGATTTTTCCCAAGCCTTCATATGAACCTATTTCTAATGTTCAATATCAAATGTGTTATGGACTTTAGCTACTTTCTCTTTTTAAACACACACTGCCTGGGACATTTCTCTGTTAACCCAGCACACTCAGGCCCCTGGGTATAAACATACCATGTGTGAGCTTGCAATATTCCCCTTGCCAAGCTATATCTTGTAGCCCTAAGATCCAAAATCCTTAGTTGAATTACTAAGTGTCACTACCTTTTAGTGTTAATTTCCTCTCTGCATATCATGTTTCAAGCAGTGAATAAAACATACATTCAGTCACAGGCACACATCCAAAGATTAACAAGACATTTTTCATGAACAAGCACTTCATCATAACTATAGAGGTGATTTCTTATTTTTCTATGGGCTCCAATAGATCCAATACAAACATATGGTCATAGATAATTTTCTGTTTGTCTTTCTTTTCTTTTCTACCTCTGATTCAGTCAAATCCATATAGATTTTTAGATCTGACTAAATCACAAGTATAAGAATTACTGGATAGTTCATAAATGCAGAGGCTCAGCACATGTATACATTGCACCTCTATATTTTATTTTTTTCCTTTTTATATAAGTTCTTTTCTGTTAATATGGGACCTAAGCAAACTCACAAGGTTGCAGCCCCATATCCTTTCTCATTTTTAGACCATATATTCATATTAATCATCCTGGGTTTTAAACTAATAAATGTATAAAGAAAACCCATATTACTGCTTTACCTCAAAGTTAAATCATAACACAGAAAACTTGTTTAAACATTAGATTCATGGCTCTTTCATACTGAGTAGATCAATATAAAGAGGTTTTCATTAAAACAGATCATAAGACAAGTCAAAGTTACTAAATCATAAAAATGAATCTTGCTTGCAAACAAATGAAATATGAGTTTTAATTAGGCTGCCTCAATATTCAGGACTTATTGCCAATATTTCCAGTGAGATTACTCACCTTAATCCCCTTTTTTCCTAAGCTTTTCCTTCTTTTGATCTTCTGCCTTCTTCCTATTCTAATGACTGGTGTTCCCCATTTCTTTTCTAACTTCTGTTATCTATATATTTATTTTTCTTTTATGAGGCAGAGCCAAAATCTTACTACACCAGGTCTTCTTATATAACTCTGGCTGCTACCAGGGTTTAAGGAAATTACCCAATGTCAATTTTACCCCACCCACTATGATCTACCTCTCATTCTACTTTTTAGAGAAAATGGGTAAGTAGTCCTGGCATTTATTTTCAGAAAATATACCTCATTGCCCCGGTCATGTTATTTGCATGATTTCTGTTTTCTAAAGCAAAAAGGAATTGCTAAAAATGGATAAAGTGTTTGTTCAAAAGCTCATACCATTTTCATGCAATGTAAATTTTCATTTTAGCAAGCATTTGTTTTGTGCACATGTATAATACATGTATGCCTATCCTGGCCTAAGTCTTTTTTTTTCAAGACTTGATCATTTCTGCCTACATATATATATATATATATATATATATATTTGTAATTTATCTATCCCATCATTTTTATTAATTGTTGCCTTTTCTATCACATAGAAAACTGTGTGCATGTTTGTGCACTGTCTTGTGCACATGTACATGTTTTTAAACTATGCATCTGCAATCAGTTTCCTATCCCTATCTTTTCAATGCAATTTCAACAAATGCAAACTAAATTAAATCATGAAATTTCTTCATAAAATCAGGGTTATCACATATACCCCTCCTTTTAGGAATTGTGCCCCACAATTCTTTCATACTTAACTGAAGTATCATTACTTCAGAAAATCAATTTCTGAACTCAAATCATTCTCAAATCAATCATTTGATTAAACTCTAGGCATATCAAAACAATAACAAAAATCACTATGCAATTCAGTCAAAACATTCATCAGTATATATATAAATTTACCTTTCATTCAATCAAACAGTTGTGGATAATCAACTCTGATTTTATCTTCCACCTCCCATGTGCAATCACTTGGATCAAGACTCCATTGCACTTTTACTAATTTTATTTCTTTGCTCCTCAATTTCTTGATTTCTCTGGCAACTATGCCCACTGGCTCCTTTTCATACACCAATCTGGAGTCAATCTGTACATCCTTAGGAGATTTTAGAATTGCTTCCTTGTCATGAACCCATCTTCTTAACTGTGATACATGAAAAACATCATGCATTGCTCTCATTTCTTCTGGCAACTCTAACCTGTAGGCCACAGTTCCTATTCTTTCTAAAATTTTATATGGTCCTATATATCTAGGAATCAACTTTCCTTGTTTCCCAAACCTTAGAACCTTTTTCATGGGTGATACTTTAATAAATACATAATCCCCAACATCATAATGTACTTCCTTTCTCTTTTGATCTGCATATTTCTTCTGCCTATCTTGGGCAGAAGCAATTCTTTTTCTAATCAAAGCTATCTTTTTAGAAGTTTCTTTTACATTTTCTGGTCCTAAGACCACCTTTCTCCAGATTCATGCCAACTTGAGGGTGATAAACATGGCCTTCCATAGAGAGCTTCAAAGGGGGCCATGCCTATGCTACTGTGATGGGTGTTATTGTATGCAAATTCAGCTAGATATATATAATCCTCCCAGCTTCCTCCCCAATCCAATACACATGCTCTCAACATGTCTTCAAGCAATTTGTTCACAATTTCTGTTTGGCCATCAGATTGAGGATGGTATACTGTACTCAAGCATAAATCAGTCCCCATTGCCTTGTGAAAACTTTGCCAAAATTTTGAAGTGAAGATGGTGTCTCTATCACTTACTATAGTATTTGGTATTCCATGTAGTCTGATTATTTCCTTTGTAAATAACTGAGCTAATGTGCATGCATTTCTTTCTGACTTCACAGGTATAAAATAGGCTAATTTGGTTAGCCTATCAACTACAACCCAAATACTATCATTTCCCCTCCTAGTTCTAGGCAAACCATCAATGAAATCCATTGATATGTCTTCCCATTTCCACTGTGGTATTGGTAAAGGTTGAAGCATTCCGAAGGGTTTTTGATATTCAGCCCTTATCTGTTGACAAACCATGCACTTAGACACAAAAGATGCCACTGCACTCTTCATACCACTCCACCAATAATCTCTTTTAAGGTTGTGATACATTCTTGTGCTTCCTGGGTGTATGGTATATTTGTTTTTTTGATAAGCATCTAAAATTTCTTGCTTCAGCTCATCAATAGCAGGGACACATATTCTTTTTCTTTTCTCCAAATGGCCTTGTTTATTCAACAGAAAGCCTTCCACTGCTTCTCCATTTAATATCTGAGTTTTCTTCTCAAATAAAAATGGGTCTTGATCTTGTAATTTTACAACTTTATTCTTTAATTCTGACCCCAAGGTGACAAAACTTAACTTTCCCATTTCTACATTTTCATTGCATATACTCATATTTTCTACACTTTCACTTTCTACCTCTGAGTCAATCAATAGTGATAAAGTGTTAAACTCTTCTATCATTAACCTAGCTACATTAGCATGCTGTCTACTTAAAGCATCTGCTACTTTATTAGCTTTGCCAGGGGTGTACAATATTTCAAAATCATATGAGGCTAGGAGTTCAATCCACCTTTGCTGCCTCATGTTTAATTCTTTTTGTGAAAACAAATATTTAAGTGACTTATGGTCAGTGTATACTTCAAACCTTGCCCCCAACAAATAGTGTCTCTATAATTTAAGAGCATACACTATAGCAGCCAATTCAAGGTCATGTGTAACATACCTTACCTCACTGGGTTTCAACTGTCTAGAGGCATAAGCTATCACTTGGTGTTGTTGCATCAATACTGCCCCAAGTCCTTGTCCACTTGCATCAGTATATATCACTAAATTTTCATTCCCCTCAGGTACTTTCAGTATTGGAGCTTGTATTAGTGCTTCTTTTAACCTCCCAAAAGCTTTCCCACATTCCTCAGTCCAAGCAAATACCTGATTCTTCCTAGTCAATCTGGTTAATGGGATTGAAATCTTTGAAAAATCTT
The DNA here is from genome assembly GCA_030737815.1 of Allium fistulosum. Classification (NCBI taxonomy): domain Eukaryota; kingdom Viridiplantae; phylum Streptophyta; class Magnoliopsida; order Asparagales; family Amaryllidaceae; genus Allium; species Allium fistulosum. The sequence goes on along the minus strand of CM060904.1, from coordinate 279,208,051 downwards.
TTATAAACCTTCTGTAGTACCCAGCCATTCCCATAAATGACCTAACCTCTGTGACATTAGTAGGCCTTTTCCAAGCTTGAACTGCAATTACTTTATTGGGATCTACAGATATACCTTCTTCTGATACCACATGTCCTAAAAAATTTACTTCCTTTTTCCAAAAAGTGCACTTTGAAAATTTTGCCTTCAAATTTTCTTGCCTCAGTTTATGAAGTACTATATGCAAATGATTCTCATGCTCCTCAACTGACTTAGAATATATTAGTATATCATCAATAAATATCAATACAAATTTATCCATGTATTTTCTAAAAATTCTATTCATCAAATCAACAAAGTAAGAGGGAGCATTTGTCAAACCAAATGGCATTACTAAAAATTCATAAAGTCCATATCTAGTGTTGAAAGCTGTGTATTTAATGCTTTCCTCTTCTACTTTCATTTGATGGAATCCTGAAGCTAAATCAAGTCTAGAGAATATTTTTGCACCACTCAATTGATCAAAGAGATCATCAATTCTTGGTAAGGGGTATTTGTTTTTAACTGTGATTTTATTTAACTCCCTATAATCAATACATAATCTGAGAGATCCATCTTGTTTCTTAACAAAAACCACTGGTGCTCCCCATGATGAGCTACTGGGTCTGATGAAGCCTTTTTCTTCTAGTTCAACCAGTTGTTTTTCAGTTCTATCAATTCCTTAGGCCCCATTCTAGTTGGCCTCTTAACTACTGGACTAGCCTCTGGGATTAGTTTAATTGAAAACTCTACTGGCCTATGGTTTGGAACTCCCCTAACCTCACCAAACACATCAGTATATTGATTTACTATAGAGATTTCTTCTAATGTGGGCATGGGCTTCTCACTAGACAAAGTAACAAGAGTAGCTATATTTCTGCTTTTGTTTGCCTCACACAGAACAACTACCCTTTTTCCATCAGAAATTTTTAGTGATATGGTAGATGTTTCCATATTTATAATAGCCTTAAATTTCCTCAACCAATCAACTCCTAGAATAACTCCTACGCCCGGGTATTGCAACACATATAGGTCTGCACTAAACACACATCCTCCTATATTTAATCCTAGTTGCATACACATCATACCCAAAACACAGGAACTACCTAAAGGACTTCTAATAAGCAATGGCTTATCAACAATCATACAATTTAATTTTAGTTGTTGTACAATATCATGGGAAATCAAGGAGTGTGTAGCCCCAGTATCATACATTACTACAAAAGTTATTGAGTGAATGAGCAAAGTACCTTCAACTTGGCCATGGTTCTCAACATTTGGTCCCTCAGTTGCTTTACCTTTTCCTTCCAAGGTTCCTACTTTTCCTTGCTTAAACTCTGGACAGTTCCTCCTTATGTGACCCTCCTTTCCACACTGGTGACACTTGAAGGATGCTGGTCTAGGATTGGTGCACCTATTCTTCATATGCCCCTCTTGGCCACAGTTGTAACAAGTGATCTTCTTCTTAACTTCAGCAGTTTTGGCCTCTTCTGGCTTCTTGGTGGAAGCTATATCTGTTTTCTTTTTATCATAAGGATGAAACTTACCCTTCCCTTTCTTATTTTGATTATTCTTGAATGCTCTAAAATTTTCTCTGGCTTTATCATGCTGTTCAAAGCTCAGAGTCAGATCTAAAACTTGATCAAATGTCTTGTCCTTATATGGCAGCATAGCTCTACTAAGGCTGGCATTCAGTCCTTGAATGTATCTGCCATTTTTAGCTTCTTGAGTTGTGATAAGCACTGCACCATACTTGGCTAGTGATTCAAACTTCTATGTGTACTCAGTAACACTCATAGCCCCTTGCCTTAATTTAATAAATTCTTCTAGCAAAGATTCCTTGGCTGATGCTGGGACAAATCTACCCTCTAGCATTGCCTTAAATTGATCCCATGTCACTTCTCCTTCAGGTCTTCCAGCTATGATAACCTCCCACCAGTCCAAAGCTGCTCCTCTCAATTGTCTGGATGCTATTTGCCTTTTCTTTTGGTCTCCAACTTGCATATCTGTAAAAATCCTATCCAAGATTCTGAGCCAATTTTGAACTCCCATGATCCCTTCTGTTCCATCAAAAGTTTTTCCTCCAAGATTGGTAAAGGTCTTGAGTAGTTTGGAAAGCTCCTCATGTGGATTTTATTGCCTATTGCCTACCCCTTCCCTTATAGCTCTCATGAAATCTTGCATATTCACCATTGGTGGTTCACTTGATCCTACCTCTTGTTGTCTGGGTCTTACCATGATTCTATGGATATGACACTTGGGTTAGTCCATTTTTGTTTATTTTCTATAAATTAACTCATTTAATTGATCTCTATCCAATCCTAGTAATTATTATTAGTATAAGCATTAATTAAAACAAGGCATCCAAAGCAGTCAACACACCATACATCCAATGCAAACAATGTTTATACAACATTTTGTTATGTTATTTAACAACATAGCTCTGATACCAAATGAAATGACCCACTTAATTTTTTTTTAAATATTCAGTGGCCATTTAATCAAGAAAATGTTTCATTCTAATTTTCTTTTATCCAGGATCTTTATGCCAATAAGAATATTGGTTTGTTTAAATCATTTTAAACTTATATATATGAAGATATATAAGCTACTTCCTACTTGAATCAGAGTACAAAAGTTTGGAAGAACTAATTTGTTTGGGAATCATTTTAAAGAAATAATCCCTACATAGCAACTATGTTTCAAAAACCAGGTCTTCTAAATATACATGGATTATTGCATGACTATTGATTTCAGCTCTAAAGACATGGCATTTTACATGTATTTCCATAATTTTGTTACTGTATCAACAGTGCTTTAGCTTGTGCATGTGTGTGCATGTTTCTGTGCATGTGTGTGTCAGTGGGAAATTCAGGTACCTGATTTTTCTTTTCTTGTTAACAAATGTCTGAGTCTACCCTATACTTGTGTTATAAAATAGATCTAATAACTTGACTCAAAACTCTTTAATGCTGGCTTAGCCCAGGCTTAAGAAGATGGCTATGTTAGCCCTATTCAGTTTACACTATATCTCAAAAACACATCTTATTTTGGTTTCTTCTCTAAGGCAGCTCATAACCTTATTGCCAGATTTTTTTCCAACTTAAAACATGAATTTCTCTCACCAAGTATCTAGTTGTTCAATTAGTTTATGAATTCTCACAATCCCAGGTTTTCTATCATCATGAGTTAATTAACCAGGGAGCTCTAAAAACCTCATCACTTAGTAAAATATTTTCAAATAGAATCCATAAGTCTCAACTGAAACACCTATTTAAGTCCAATGCTTACAAAACAGTAAATAACAATACATTGGATTTTCTAAGCAACTTAAACAACATAGCTTAACATAAATTTGGCATAAACATCTATTTAACTTCAGTAAATTTGTAACTATTGCATCCAATTCCTTAAGCAGCCAACCCATCCAAAGCTTGATCAAAGAAATGTCTATTTACCTGCATAATCACTATGGGCTGCCTCATTAAAAATGAGACACCCAATAGTGCATCAACACACATGGGTCAGACTTGGTCTGGTATGAGTAATCTAATTGGAAACATAATTTTCATATAGTTTTTTTTTTCATATTCCAATAACTTTAAGATAAATAAAGGAATGCAATATTACACTTGTACTCATTTCTGTGCAACCTGGGCATGCACAACAAAATGATCCATAATTCCATGATTTATTGCAAAGAAAACAAACATAGAATTCATCCATAGAAGATCCTAAAACAGTCAACACAATCATCAATAAAATCATCATTCCTCATTCATAGATTTTTCTGGCCTTCAGTGATTTTTTCCAAGCCTTCATATGAACCTATTTCTAATGTTCAATATCAAATGTGTTATGGACTTTAGCTACTTTCTCTTTTTAAACACACACTGCCTGGGACATTTCTCTGTTAACTCGGCACACTCAGGCCCCTGGGTATAAACATACCATGTGTGAGCTTGCAATATTCCCCTTGCCAAGCTATATCTTGTAGCCCTAAGATCCAAAATCCTTAGTTGAATTACTAAGTGTCACTACCTTTTAGTGTTAATTTCCTCTCTGCATATCATGTTTCAAGCAGTGAATAAAACATACATTCAGTCACAGGCACACATCCAAAGATTAACAAGACATTTTTCATGAACAAGCACTTCATCATAACTATAGAGGTGATTTCTTATTTTTCTATGGGCTCCAATAGATCCAATACAAACATATGGTCATAGATAATTTTCTGTTTGTCTTTCTTTTCTTTTCTACCTCTGATTCGGTCAAATCCATATAGATTTTTAGATCTGACTAAATCACAAGTATAAGAATTACTGGATAGTTCATAAATGTAGAGGCTCAGCACATGTATACATTGCACCTCTACATTTTATTTTATTTCCTTTTTATATAAGTTCTTTTCTGTTAATATGGGACCTAAGCAAACTCACAAGGTTGCAGCCCCATATCCTTTCTCATTTTTAGACCATATATCCATATTAAGCATCCTGGGTTTTAAACTAATAAATGTATAAAGAAAACCCATATTACTGCTTTACCTCAAAGTTAAATCATAACACAGAAAACTTGTTTAAACATTAGATTCATGGCTCTTTCATACTGAGTAAATCAATATAAAGAGGTTTTCATTAAAACAGATCATAAGACAAGTCAAAGTTACTAAATCATAAAAATGAATCTAGCTTGCAAACAAATGAAATATGAGTTTTAATTAGGCTGCCTCAATATTCAGGATTTATTGCCAATATTTCCAGTGAGATTACTCACCTTAATCCCCTTTTTTCCTAAGCTTTTCCTTCTTTTGATCTTCTGTCTTCTTCTTATTCTAATGACTGGTGTTACCCATTTCTTTTCTAACTTCTGTTATCTATATATTTATTTTTCTTTTATGAGGCAGAGCCAAAATCTTACTACACCAGGTCTTCTTATATAACTCTGGCTTCTACTAGTGTTTAAGGAAATTACCCAATGTCAATTTTACCCCACCCACTATGATCTACCTCTCATTCTACTTTTTAGAGAAAATGGGTAAGTAGTCCTGGCATTTATTTTCAGAAAATATACCTCATTTCCCCGGTCATGTTATTTGCATGATTTCTGTTTTCTAAAGAAAAAAGGAATTGCTAAAAATGGATAAAGTGTTTGTTCAAATGCTCATACCATTTTCATGCAATGTAAAATTTCATTTCAGCAAGCATTTGTTTTGTGCACATGTATGCCTATCCTGGCCTAAGTCTTTCTCTTTTTTTTTCAAGACTTGATCATGTCTACCTACATATATATATTTGTAATTTATCTATCCCATCATTTTTATTAATTGTTGCCTATTCTATCACACAGAAAACTGTGTGCATGTTTGTGCACTGTCTTGTGCACATATACATGTTTTTAAACTATGCATCTGCAATCAGTTTCCTATCCCTATCTTTTCAATGCAATTTCAACAAATGCAAACTAAATTAAATCACAAAATTTCTTCACAAAATAAGGGTTATCACATGTTAGATCTCAAATTAAAAACTCTATAAGCTTTACTTCTATTAGAATATCCGATAAAGATTCCTTTGTCGGATTTAAGATCAAATTTATCCAAATTATCTTTTGTATTTAAAATAAAACATTTACTTCCAAAAATTCTGAAGTATGATACCTTAGGTTTCTTTCCATGAAGAAGTTCATAAGGTGTCTTATCAGTTAAAGGTCTAATTAAAATTCTATTCGAAATATAACAGGCGGTAGCAACAGCTTCTGCCCAAAAGTGTTTTGGTAAATTACTATCTGAAAGCATAGTTCTCGCACACTCTTGTATCGTTCTATTTTTACGTTCAACTACTCCGTTTTGTTGTGGAGTTCTTGGAAATGAGAAATTGTGAGTTATTCCCTTCTTATTGCAGAATTCCTCAAACTTTTCATTTTCAAATTCACCACCGTGATCACTACGAATAGTTATAATTTTTAAAGATAATTGATTTTGAATCCTTTTTGTAAAGTTTTTAAAACATTCAAAAGTATCACTTTTATGTTTCAAAAATATTGTCCATGTAAATCTAGAATAATCATCTACAATTACAAAAACATATTTTCTATGATTTATTGACAAAATTTGAGACGGACCAAATAAATCAAGATGAAGTAACTCAAGGGGTTTTGAAGTTGAAATCATATCTTTTAATTTAAAGGAACTTTTTCTAAGCTTTCCTAATTGACATGCATCACATAAACTATCTAATTTAAAATTCATTTTAGGAAGACCTCTTACTAGATCATGTTTTGACAGTCTAGATAAGAGTTTGAAATTCAAATGTCCAAATCTCTTATGTCAAATCCAAGGGTCACTTGTATTTGCCAAAAGACATAGGTTATCATTTGAAACTTTCATACTAAGAATATAAATATTCTTTTTCCTAGTTCCCTCAAATATTATGGTTGAGTTATTATCTTCAATATGACATTTATCTTTTTCAAATTTAATTTTATATCCTTTATCACATAGTTGACTTATACTTAGCAGATTGTGTTTCAGATTCTTAACTAGCAAAACATTAGTAATAATAGGAGTTTCAGAGTTACCGAAATTGCCGATGCCAATCACGTATCCTTTCGAGTTGTCTCCAAAATTAAGTAGTCCTCCGTCTTTGTATATAACATTATTCAGCATATCTGAATTACCAGTCATGTGTCTAGAGCAACCACTATCAAGTATCCACTTATTCCTTTTGATCTGCACAAATTGTCCATTGTGGATTGATTCCTCAATACCCATAAAGCATCTTTCCTGCACATTATAAAATTTGAGTAGACAACTAGAATTTGAATAACATTAATATGCAGACTCATGGAACAATGATGATTTAAACAATTCTAAACTAGTTTTAACAGATTTTTCAAAAATAACCATTTTTTTAAAAAAAAACTTGTTCAAAATTCAGATTATGAAACTTTTGAAAACAAAGCTCTGATACCAAATGTGAGAAATGCGGATTAAGGATCTTAAGGCTAGAATTAACACTAAGGGGGGGTGAATAGTGTTTTAAGAAATTTGTTAATCTTTTTGAGTTTATCTAACTTTATTAATAATGTATACACTAATTAGACACAGATATGAACACAGAATCAAACACAGATGCAAATATAAAGTAAAAGCAGTAAAGGAAAGAACACACCGGATTTTATACTGGTTCGGAGTTACCCTACATCTAGTCCCGTACAACTAAGTACGGATTTCCTTTCAAAAGCAATTCAACAATTACAACCCTCGATTTCAAGGCTACGAGGTACACCCTCCAGAATACCAATCCTTTGGGTAGGGATACTTGATTTCCGGGGCAACAAGTTCACCCAATTGATTTCCAAGGCTACAATCACACCTTTTCTCACTTGATTGATTTCAAAGGCTACAATCACACCTTTTCTCGCTAATATATTACGAAGAAGTCTATAACTCTGAATAGCACTGAGAACCTTGTAGAGATAGTGATGTAGAATCAAACTAGAAGTAATCGAGTATGATTCGATGTTGATTTCGGTAGAGTAATGGTATGATTTTGTAATAAGAAATGAGGAAGATGAAGAGGAGTGAAAATCAGAAATATATGATTGAAAATTCGTTGAAACTGACCCCTATTTATAGAAAACCAATAGCCATGACCATTCATGAAGAGTTATGGCGAATAGACACTTCTTTTGAAATTTGAATTTGAACTTCAACTGTCACTATGTCGACATACTACCTAGGGGCATGTCGATATCCCTCAGCCAAAAATGATAATTTGAATTTCTATAAAAACAATATTTATCTTATTAAAACTATTTAAAACTTTATAAATATACTTGAATATAGTTGAAATTCATAAGTAAATATAAAGAACAATAAATACATAATTTAACTATAATTTTATATTTAAATCTAAGTATAAATATTAAAAGTTAAATATATTATTTGAAAAGACATTTAAAAACAGGAGTATTTTGACTTTGAAATTAAAGATATTTTGAGGCTAAAATTATTTAAAATCAGGATAGAGAGTTTTGAATCTTTTAAAAGGAAAGTTTTGAAATCATTTTGAAAAAGATAATTTTGTAAAATCATTTGAATTAAAATTAGTGGACACAAAACAATGTTCCACTAGATTTTCGTAGGTTCCATCCTACTTAGGGTTCCATCCCTTTAACGGGCTCGAAGTGGATTCCATTCCACGAATAAATTGGATATTAAGATGCCAGTGCTTTTCTACGAGTTTTAACAAATATTCCTAATAAAACAGACTTAACCTTGAACTCTTGATAATCTTGATACTCATGAGTCTTCTATCTCTGTATCTTGAATCTCTATACTGTACAGTCTTCATTCTTGATACCTGCATGGTTAGATCCTGCAAAATACATATATATCTAAACTTGTAATGTTAGTATTTATATTTTATAATCTATTCTAAGGTTGTTGTCATCAAAACCATCATCTCAAGGACTAACAGCTGCATTGTGAGGGGATCTTTGTAGACATGGGGGTCAATAATAAGCAGAAGAGGAGGCTTGCTTTGAGACAGCTTTAGGGAGCAGCTTTATTCTGGTGGAATAGTGTGACGGTCAAAGTGAATGAAGAGAATATGACTTGGGCCAAGTTCAGGAGAAGATTCGAGTAGAAGTTTATGTTAGAGGTTGCTAAGTTTGCCTTTTTTAGGAAGTTTTTTGAATTGGAGTAGGGAGATATGACGGTGTTAGAATATGTTGAAGGTTTGAGGAGTTGGCTACGTATGGATATGCCACTGTAGATACTATGATGAAGAGGAACGAGAAGTTCATCAAGAGGTTGAAACCTTAGTTGGCCAGGGCTACCTTACCTCATATCAGAGATCCCATTGATTTTGTAATTGAAATGGCTTTGAGGGAAGAAGAAATGCTTGTTTCTCTTGAGAAGAATAAGGCCAAGGAAGTCCAGGTGGGACAGGGTTAGAAGCGAAAGTTTTCCATAAGAAAGGGGCTCAGAAGAGAGGAACCGCGAAGAATGGGAGGTAGAAGTTGTCTGCTATAAGTGTGATAAGAAGGGGTATTATTCTCATGAATGCCGGATAGGCAAGGGAAAGAAGGTTGCTGAGAAGAAAGGAGTTAGATGTTTCAACTGTGATTAGATTGGTCACTATAAGAACTAGTGCAAGGAGCCATCAAAGAATGGGAAAGGCAAAGTATTTGCATTGGAGCCGGCTACCTCAAGACCAACAGCGCAAGAGAAAGGGAAAGTAGTATTGGGAGGTAAGCTTTCGATCTGTGGTATGTCAGTTAGTGTTCTGTTTGATACCGGTGCATCGCATTCTTTCGTATCTCATTGTTTAGTAGATAAGCTTAATCTAGAAACCTCATACATAGTTACTTCCTTAAGGGTTGAAAATCTGGTAGGAGGGTATGCGACACTTGGGATGAAGTGTGACCACCTAGAGTTTGATTTGTTAGGTTGTACCTTTTTTTTCAGTTTGCATGTGTTTGATTTCATAGGGTTTGGAATTATTTTGGGTATGGATAGGTTAAGTAAGTACGATGCTAGAATATTTTGCCATGATAGGAAAATATCACTTAGACACCCAGACTGTGGTGATCAGATTGTATATACCATAGAAAGCCCTAGTTGTGAGGTGAATGATTTATTGGGTGTTGTGGAGGTAGAAGATGAATTGAGTCGAGTTTTCATGGTTAAAGAATTCACAAATGTTTTTGAGCCGGTATAGGATTGCCACCGAAATGGTCCATTGAGTTTCAAACAGATTTGGTGCCTAAAGCAGAACTAGTGAGTAGGATGACACCTACAAAGATGAGAGAGCTGAAGGTACAATTGGAGGATTTGGAAGGTAAGAATTTTATCAGACTAAGTAGTTTGCCTTGGGGAGTAGCCGCGGTGTTTACTAAGAAGCTGGATGGATCGTTGAGGTTATGTATCGATTATCGTAAGTTGAATGAGAAGACGATAAAGAATCGATATCCATTGCCTAGAATTGACGATTTGTTAAACAGTTGAGTGGAGCCAAGGTATTTTCTCAGTTGGATTTAGCAACAGGTTTCCATCAGCTTAGAGTGGAAGAGGACAATATTCCTTTGACGGCGTTTAGAACCAGATATGGATCGTACAAATGGTTAGTGATGCCATTCGGACTGACTAATGTGCCAGCATTCTTTGTGGATTTGATGAATCGAATTTTCCAAAATCAGTTGGATGGGTTTGTGTTGGTTTTCGTAGATGATATTTTGGTATACTCTAAGGATGAAAGGGAGCATGAAGTTCATCTTAGAGTGGTGCTTGAGACATTAAGGCAGCACCAGCTGAAAGCGAAATTTTGAAAGTGCCATTTCTGGAAGAAAGATGTGAAGTTTCTTGGTCATGTAGTCTCGGAGAGAGGGTTGTCAGTAGATCCTACTAAGATCGAGGCAATAAATAGCTGAAAGAGACTCGAGACGATGACTGAGATAAGAAGTTTCCTTGGATTGGCTGGATATTATCGGAGGTTCGTAAAGGATTTTTTGTGGATAGCAGCACCAATGACCAAGCTAACACAAAAAGATGTGAAGTTTGTTTGGACTGATAAGTGTGAGGAAGAATTCCAGAGCTTGACACACGTATTAACCCATGCACCCATGTTGGTAGTTCCAGAAGGAAATCAGGACATGGTAGTTTATACAAATGCATGTGGAACAGGGTTAGGAGCTGTGTTAATTTAGAGAGGTAAGTTGATCGCCTAAGCTTCTCGACAACTTAGACCGCATGAGGTTAGATATCCAACGCATGATTTGGAATTAGCTGCGGTGATGTTTGCATTGAAGGTGTGGAGACATTACCTATTGGGAGAGTGGCTTGAACTTTATACGGATCATAAGTCGTTGAAATATTTGTTCGCTTAGAAGGAGCTGAACATGAGACAATAGAGATGGTTAGAGTTATTGCCCTTATGATTTCGGTATTGAGTACGCACCAGGGAAAGGCAACAAGGTTGAAGATGCACTTAGCAGGAAACATCAGAATGTAGTGGTCGAAATGATAGCTGAGTTGAAGGATTTAGAAACGTTGACGACATGTAGAGTACAGTGGAGATAAGAGGCTGGATCTAGTAGAGAAGCTGTAGTGTTGTCATGTTTAGAAGTTCGACCAGTTTTGATTGAAAATATTGCTTTTAAACAGAAGGAGGGTCCAGTATTAGTTGAACGGATCAAGAAGTTAAGGGATGGAACGGAGAGCGATGACTTGAAGGATTTTAGTCTTGACCAGAATGGTGGTTGAGAAAGAAAGGAAGATCATGTATTGCGAATGTGGGAGACATTAGGAAGGAAGTTCTGGAGGAATTCCATCGTTCGAAGTTCACTATTCATCCAGCAAGAACTAAGATGTATTAGGACATGAAGAGGAGTTTCTTCTAGGAAGGTATGAAGAAGGATGTAGGCTTATGGGTGAACAGTGTTTAAACTGTCAACAGGTAAAAGTCGAACATCAAAAACCAAGTGGGTTGCTTCAGCCTTTAGATGTTCCAGTTTGGAAGTGGGATTCTATTTCTATGGATTTTATTGAAACAGAGGAAATGAAAGCATATGGGTTATAGTGGATAGGTTGACCAAGAGTGTCCATTTCATTCCAGTTAAGTCAACTAGGACGGCACCTGTTTTGGCTAAATTGTTCATGAAGAACATGGTTAGACTGCACAGAATTCCTAGTAGTATAGTAAGCGATAGAGATTCCATGTTCACTAGCAAGTTTGGAAGAGTCTACAAGAGACCTTAGGTACCAAGCTCAAGATGAGTACCGCTTACCATCCACAGACAGATAGGAAAACGGAAAGGGTTAACAAATCTTTGGAAGATTTGTTACGAGCTTGTGTACTAGATTTTGGAGGATCGTGGGAAGACCATCTACACTTAGTCGAGTTTTCGTATAAAAACAGTTATCAGACTAGTATTAGGATGGCACCGTTTGAAGCTTTTTATGGAAGGCCATGCAAATCTCCTGTTTGTTGGTTAGAGACCGGGGATAGGTTAGTTCTTGGTCAAGATTTGGTGAGAGAAGCCGTATAAAAAATTGAGTTAGTTCGAGCTAGAATGAAGGAAGCTCAATTTAGGCAGAAGGTTTATGTCGATAGAAGACGGAAAGACTTGGAGTTATCAGTTGGAGATCAGGTTTTCATCAAAGTGTCATCGATGAAAGGTGTGATCAGGTTTTGGAATCAGGAAGTAGGCACCGAGATTCGTTGGACCATTTCCTATTGTTGGGAGGATCGGAAAACTTGCGTATAGAGTACAGTTACCGAGTAGTTTGGCAGGAGTCTATGATGTTTTTCATGTTTCTCATCTAAGAAAGTGTGTTCGAGATCCAAAGACCACAATAGCACCGACTACGTTAGATGACTCAGTAGTGGAGTCGAACCTGACTATAGTTAGAAAGCCAGTTGGTATAGTTGCGAGAGATGAGAAGTGGCTAAGGAACTAGACAGACAGATCAGTTAAAGTCCAATGGAGGACGATGAGAGAGACTGTACTTGGGAAACTGAGAGCAGGATTGGAGATACTTATCCTGACTTGTTTCGTGGTATGTTTTACCTTTTTGATTGATTTTGATGAGTGCTTTATCGCAATTTCAAGGACAAAATTCTTTAAGAAGGGGAGACTGTAACACCCCTAATTTTTGATAATATTATTCAGGAGATTTAACTAGCTAAATCAAATAGAATAATGAAAAGATTAATTGGTTAAGGGAAATGAGATTTATATAATAAGGGTGTAGCCATGCCTAATTGAATTAATGAACTAAGGAAAAACAAAATGAAATAGATAAGGGAAAAATAGGAACGAGCCATATTCATATACCCTAAGCTTTCATACCATTTCATTTTACACGTTGATTTCACAAACTAAAAATAAAGCTAGAGGCCGGCCACCATTAAGAAGAAGTAAGGGGAAGATTAGCAAAATCAAGAGGAAGAATCCAAATCAACGTAATCCAAGATCAAATCTCAACTCCTTAACATTAAAGAAAAGGTGAATAATAGGTTACATCTCATGTTTTTGTTTTCAGTTACTAAATTGAGATCCGAAATTGTTTGCAAACTTTTTGCCATGTTTGATTGATTAAAATGGATATATATATATATATATACTTATTGATGATTTTGGCTATTCCATTTGGATTTTATGATAAGAATTGATTTAGAAAACCTATTAGTTGACATCCAATAGACTTGCGATTTTAATCTGAGGTCAGATATATTATTTTGGAAATGAGTTTCAAGTTTCATAATTTTTTGAATTATTGTGGAACTAATATTGATTTTCTAGTTATGAAAAAGGTTATTTGGGTTTAAAATTAATTTCACCAATTATGTATGTGTTTTGGGTCAGAAAAAAATATGTTAGAAAACAAATTAAAAGTGATTTATGTGAATTTTTATAGAATTTTCCTAGGTGTTTTAATAGATATATAAAATTATTTAAGTTATAGAACTTAAATGTTTTATATATTTATAAAAGGAGAAGGGCATTTTGTATATAATTTAATTAGTTTAATTCTAAAATTTCGGCAGTATTTTCAGAAAAGAAAATTTGCAACCGATAATATTTTGACAAACAAGGCAAGTTAGTTGAAAAGATTACTTAAAAAGGTTAAAAATCAGTTTATACATGCTTTTTACATGTTTCACTACTTTTGCACCTAGCTTTCGACCGTGTTCCTCTTCCACCGTCACCATCGAAACTAATGTGCAAGGCATCAAAGACTTGATGCACAGAGAATTGGATATAAGGGGAAGGTATGCAGTCATAACAAGGGGTTCCGATGGGGTCGAAGAGGTACTTTACTTTTAAACGGAAATGCACTTGCTTTGCTTACGATAGTAATGCTTTCGACTTGGTTGGCTTTCGACTGGGTCAAATTGTTTAAATGCTTTTGACTTGGTTGGCTTTCGACTTGGGTCAAATTGTTTAAAGGAATGGTTTTGAAAGAGGTTGTGACTTATGTTTTAAGTAAATGCTTTTGAAGGGTTCAAAACCCTTAACTGCGGCCTTTTTACCTTTCGACCCAGATTGGTTTCGAAAGGGTTACCTTGTTTTTAAAAACTTAGCTGCTTCTTCAATGCTTTCGATGGGATAGGTTTCGACACCATCCACTTCTTTTACTTAGAAATTGCTTTCGAAAGAGTTGCTTTCAACTTGGTTGTTTATGGCCCTTTTTGATATTTGAAAATTAAACCCAATGGTTTTGAAAGGAATGGTTTCTAAAGGTTTTGAAAGGTTTTCCACAAGCTTTTTCTTGAACCTAATGCTTTCAAAAGGTTTGTTTTAAGTAGTATACTTTAATGATTTCGAAAGGTAACTGATATAGGTTTCGTAGGGGAGGTTCTCCAGTATTTTTGAGAGGTTTAAACTATGATTTTGAAGGGGAGGTTCCCCAATGGTTTCGAAAGGTAGAGTATTTTAAATGGAAGGTTCCCGATTGCTTTCAATAGGCAAGTTTGATGTTATGAAAAGAGGATGTCCAAGGTTTATTAAGCTTTCAAAAGAGAGGTTTCTAATGTTCTCGAAAGGACTACAACAAATGATTTCAAAAGGTATGTTTCAGCCTTTTGACCTAAGGTTGTAAAGTAAAGTAGTTTACTTTCGGTGGTTTCAAAAGGGGTAATTTCAATGTTTATGAAAGGGGTACTTTCAATGGTTTCAAATGGGTTGTTTAATGATTTTAAACAAAGGTTTCAAATGATCTACCTTGGCAATATAGCCTAAGTGTTTGAAGTTAAAAAGGGTTTTAACTTATTTTGGAGGGATAGGTAATCCTCATTATATTCCATCAACATTAATTTGGGTAAAGAATATATAACATGTCAAATAGCTTAGAGTAAAGTAAAAGGTATATTTTCCTTGTATATGTATGATTTAAAGGGATTAAATCATTTTGAAAAGGTTTTCAAGGAATGTTTTAAAGGGTAGTTAACCCTAAGTAAATAACTCAGATTAGAAGACCAAATGGGACTGGTGTAGGGTCACGCCCTACTCATTAGCTATTAGCCCCTAGCTAATTTAGTCCAAAATTTCAGTGTGTAGGGCTTAGTCACAAGTAAGGCTTAAATGATGGTTATACATAGAAGGGAATATTTATGTATAGAGGTAAGTTATTGGTGAGCCCGCAAAACCATTAGGATCAGTTAACCCTCGGAGAACTAAGTTAAGGACATACCGTCTAGAGACTTGTCTAACAGGTGTTAGACCATTTGAATTTTGTCTGGTAGGCTTGAGCCAGCTAAAGGTTAGTAGCTAGCCAAACAAAACTACAGTTTTTCCGTACAACCGATCCAGTTATTACCTATTTAAAGCATATATGATATTTTCTATTATTGGTATAATCAGTTGATTAACCAGTTTGGTTGCGGAATATGATTTACAAAAAGATATGTTTTAAAGGGATATTGTGAGGAGAAACCCATTCCACTAAGCGGTGTGGTCTCACTTAATATTAGATAACCGAGATGTATAGTATTATTCATACTAGGCTTTATGTCTGACTCGAAGTTTATGTTTTCCCCTTAAACTCTCGAGTGCTCAAAATTGATTTGAGTAGATTGAGAGTTTGAGTTTTTCAGGTTTTAGTAGGCTGTCAAATAAAGCTATCGGAGACGAGCATGAGGCTGACAGATAGCTATTTAGGATTTGATGTTACTTTGTTTTAAATATTATTCCGTTGTACTTAGATAGTTAGTCCTTTAGTTCTCTGATCATCTAAGGGGGCATATAAATATGTCGTTCTTGGCGTATTATGTAATAATTATATTTGATCTGAACTTGGGAAGCATTATGGGATTATGTAATCTGAATATGAAATATTGTTTTGAAATGTAATCAGAAAAGTTGTTTTAATTTGTGATGATTTTATTTCACATTCACGTGACTCTGATATTATGGATACCATTATCATTACCGTATTTTGTCACCAGTGTTAATACTATAGACGACTGCAGCAGCTATAACGTTTAGATTTTTGCCTCAAGATAGGGGATGTTACAAAGTGGAATGGTGGTAAAGACTTCGAGAAGTGGTAATGGAGGATGAAAGTTGTTCTAACGAGAAATGAAATTCATCCTATGGTGTACTCCTGAGGAGTTGACGGCTGAAATTCTAGCCGCAGAAAGGAAGGAGATGAAAAAATGGGCGTCTACTACTTTGCAATCATCTATAGGATAAAATGTTATTTCTGAGATTAGCAGTGAAACTATTGCTAAGGGAATTTAGTCCAAACTAGAAAATCTCTATCTGAAGAAATCTTTGACTAACCGTCTGATTTTGTTGAAGACATTTTTCACCATGAGGATGAAAGATGGTACTTCTATCAAAGAGCATCTAGGTTTCTTCGACGATCTAGTGATGAAGAGGAAGACTATGGATTCGAAGGTAGATGAAGAGCATATGGGTATGATGCTCTTGTGTTCCCTTTTGGACCGTTACACAAGTTTCTCTAATAGCCTTACCTTTGCGAGAGATACTTTGACCATTGATGATGTGAAGTCAGGTCTTCTATCTGAGGACTTGAGGGATTAGATGAAGGAGATTGATAAAGGAAGAGGAGGAAGTAGTAGTCAAGACCTATTTAAAGAGAGAGAGGGAAAGAGGAGAAGAAGGTTTGGAATTCTAGGGGGCGTTCCAAATCTAGAAAGTCTAGTAATAATTATAGAGGAAAATCTAAGGATGGAAAGTGCCACTATTGTAAGAAACCAGGCCATTGGGAAAGAGACTCTCCGGATTTAAAGAAGAAGAAGGAAGTAGATGGTTCTTCATCATTTGTGGTGGTGAAAGATGTATCTGTTGATGTGTTATCTACAGTAGTATCAGATGTATCAAACCATTAGATGATTGATTAGGAGGCATCATTTCATATGATGCCTAATGGGGATTACTTCAGTTCTTTAGTCGATAGAGGGGGAAGTGATATCCTTATGGGTAATGATGCTAGTTGTAAAGCCATGAGGGAAGGTACAGTGCGAATTAGGATGTTTGACGAAGTGATACGCACTTTGAAGGTGTCCGGTATGTTCCGGGTCTTCGAAAGTCCTTGATTTCTTTGGGGCAGTTGGCATCCATGGGGTGCAAGGTCACTTTAGAGAAGGATGGTTTGAAATTTTCGAGGGACTAGAATCTGTATTTGCTTATGGGGACCATAGTTCTTGGAGAGTCGTGTGTTGGAGTTGATAGTTCTCGTACTTTGTATGCCATTAGACTTTGGCATCTCAGGTTGGATCATATTTTTGAGAAGGGCTTAGAGCTGCTTCATGGACGGAGGATGATCAAAGGTGACTTCGACATGTTGGATTTCTTCCAGGAGTGTGTGTTAGGTAAGTAGACTATGGTATCTATTGGAGTTAGACTCCATAAATCAGAGAAAGTAGTTGATTATGTGCATACAGATGTTTGGTGACCAGTTGCTACTTCTTCCACTAAGGGAGAAAGTATTTTATCTCTTTTATTAATGACTTTTCTTGGGAATTTTGGATGTATGTGATAAAGGCCAAATCAGAGAGCTTTGAGAAGTTTAATGCTTGGAAGGTGCTTGTTGAGAATCAATCTGGTTCTAAGTTGAAGGTGCTTAGATCTGATAACGGTGGCAAGTTTACCTTTGGGGAGTTCCTTGACTTTTGTAGACAACATGGCATTGAGAAACATTTCACTACACCAGGTGATCTGCAATCCAATGGGGTTGCTGAGCGTATGAATAGGACTTCATTTGAGAAGGCTCATTGGTTGAGATTGACAGTGGGCTTATCTAAAGGTTTCTGGGCTAAGGCATTATTGATTGCAGCACATATTATTAATAAAATTCCATGCCTAGCCATAGATGGGAAAATTCCAGAAGAGAAGTTAAGAGGTAAAGCCGCGTACCTTGGTTATTTTCGTATATTTGGTTATCCTGTGTATGTTCACCATACAGGTGATGATAAGTTGGAGGCTAGAGAATACAAGGGCATCCTCTTAGGATACACAGATGGTATAAAAATGTATCGTATTTAGCACTATGTTGATAAGAAGATTGTTCATTCCAGACATGTTACTTTTGATGAGTCAGAAATATTCAATCCTGAGAAAGACTTACCTAGCACATTAGATGTTTCTGATAGGCCTAAGGAGATGGAAGAGGTTCCTAATTTACAGCCTAGCAGTAGAGTTGCTAATGCTGTTGATAGCGAGGTAGATGCAGTTGATGTGACATCACAAAGTACTCCACAGATGCCTTCTAGTAGTGTTGGTGATGTGCATGAGACTAGAGGAAGTTCAGTTCAAGGTGGAGCTGAAAGAAGTTTAGGCAAAGATGTACCTATTCAGGCAGTCGTAGGACTATTAGGCCGCCTGAGAGGTATGGTGATTATCAGTATGCAAACCTTAGCCTTAGCGATCAGTTTAATTATGCCCTACATGTGGTTTATGAGGAGCCGCTTGACCTTGATGAAACTTTGAAGTCATGTGACAATTTGAAGTGGATGTGCGCTATGGAAGTGGAGCTAGAGTCGTTGAAGAAGAACAAGATTTAGGATTTGGTACCTCCTCCTCAAGAAAGCCGAGCCATAGGTTGCAAGTAGGTGTTCAAGGTGAAGGATGATAGAAGATACAGGGCTAGACTTGTTGCTAAAGAGTTTTCATTTAGGAAGGGATTGGAGTATGATGACATTTTTCTCCTGTAGTGAGACACACCTCCATCTGTATTTTGCTTGCTATAGTTGCCGGTTATGACTTGGAGTTGGAGCAACTTGATGTGAAGACCACTTTCTTGTATGGAGACTTGGACGAGACCATTCACATGAAGTAGCTAGACGGATACGTCGTAGATGGAAAAGAGAATTGGGTTTGCAAGCTAAAGAAGTCATTATATGGACTTAAGAAGTTGCCTAGACAGTGGTATAAGAGGTTTGATTCTTTTATATTTCACTTGGTTTTTATCGTAGCATCAAAGATGCTTATGTGTACTTCAAGCATTAGAAGAATGGTTTTTGTGTGTATTTACTCTGTATGTGGATGATATGTTGATTGCTTACAAGGATAAAGCTGAAATCGATAGTTTGAAGTTAAAGCTTAAGGCGGAATTCGAAATGAAAGGCCTTGGAGAAGCAAGGAGGATTTTGGGTATGGAAATCCAAAGGGATAGGAAGCTGGACTTTTAAGGCTCACTCAAAAGGAATATATTCTGAAAGTGTTTGCTCGGTTTAACATGGAAGGAGCAAATGCAATTAGCATACCTGTAACGACCACGACTTTCTCTCCACAGAAAGTCGCATCGTTAATAAGAAAGAAAGGGGTAGAAAATAGAAAAGAAGAGAAGAAAGAAAGAAACAACAACAACGATCTCACAGCGGAACGAATAAATTATATTAATAACATAAACTATTACATAGTATACAACAATTTACAGAGTTACACAGCATATACATCACTTACTAGACAGTTATAAACATCTGTCTAGACATTACAACTCAAATACAAGACAAGACACTATCACAGATATCAACACAGCGGAATACTATATCTACGAACGCCGAAGCCTCCTGCTCCATTGCTCCTCCAGAATATTCGTCAAAGCTAAACCTGAATCCCTTGGCTACTCGTAAAAATTTGAGTACCCAAGAGTTTATAAAACAGAAATAAACACTTGGGTCAGAAATGGGTCTGGTGTGAGTAACAAGTTAAACTTGTTTAACTTCAAAACCTTTTTGAAAGAAAAGGTATTACGTAAGACTTCCCATAAATAAACATGGGTAAGTTTTTACCTTACGCTAACCAAAACATTTGATAGGAAATTCGATTGTATTATAATAGGGTCTAGGGTTTTCAAGTAAAATACAGAAATAGCTGAAATGCTTACATCTCACATTCCAACATAGTTGGGCACAACTAATACGTACGGCACTTATTGGAGTTTGGATTCCATACAATGGCAGGGCTACCGGGGTACCGCCCGTCACAGTACGTGGCCTAGATCACCGTACCGAGGATCACTCCCAATCCCCTGCAACACAAGGTCGGAACATCCCTTACTGGATAATTCCCGCACAAGATACCTCACGGTTGGGATCAGCAACCGCACCACTAAGTCGAAAATAGAAAGGGACATCTAGACAGAGGTAATCTTGTCCTACTTGGGTGCTACCCACTAACCTTGCTGCACCTCCCCTGTTTTAGCCATTCCCGGTTTGTGAGGCTTGAGGTCACGATTACCTTAGAAAAGAACCCATCACTTAGAATGCTCATCGTCCACCTGACGATGTTCTGAAAGCATTCAATCCATACAAGTTCGTTCCGGGTTCGAACGAAACCGAAGGCATTATCTCGTTACACTCGTTTTGGAATCACCCTCAGAGTTAATGACAATAACCCTTGCACTCTGAATCTTCATCTTCACTTGATTCACGACCTATCGTTAATTTGGATCGATGTGGTATTCGGGTCTCCAGACCTGGAAATCCGGTATACGGAAACCCGATCCCGGTCTCATCGAAATCCAAAGCGTATCTTTTAAGGCCAAGTTGTTTTAAAGGTTAAAACAATTTAATTCATTATCTTTATTCACAAAGGAAGATAACAGATAATCAACATTATCAGATAATCCATACAATTCAACTAACATCCATATCACACAGCATATATCTCATCAGAGATATCAATCAAAGTCAAGTATCCAATACTAACACCCATTCATAAGTAATGATCTATAATAACACCATTTATAATTAATTTAAAATGAATTAAATTAATTACTTCCATCTCTAATTAATTTAAAGTGAATTAAATTAATTACTTATCTTTAATTAATTTAAAATGAATTAAATTAATTACTTCATCATTTTAAACCTTGCTTACTTAACCATCAATTGATTACAAATCAATTAGTTCATTATCCTCACATTAATCATCTTAATTAATCACCCTTGATTAATACCCCTTAATTACATTCAAGTAATTATCCTTAATTAATTTTACAAATTGATTATCCTTAATCAAATACAGTGATTAACCTTTAATTACTTCATTAATTAATTAACTATAATTAATTACATTAATCTTTAAATTAATTACATTAATTAATTACTTTATAATTACTTATTATTGATTAATTAATCTTAATTAATCAAACCTTAATTACATCATTAATTATATTAATTAATGATCCTTAATTATTACTTTAATTATTAATTATATTTAAATTAATTACATTAAGTAATTAATCTTTAATCAAACCATATTTATTAATCACTCTTGATTAACCACATTCAGTAATTAACTATCTTTAATTACTTCATTAAATAAATTAATTACTCCTTAGTTAATTTTAATTAATCCCTTGATTAATTCCAAAAAGTAATTAAATCCAAATTACTTCCATAAATATACTTAACCATTTCTATAATTGATTATCCTTAATTAATCTAATTAATTATAAAAATTAATCACATTAATTAATTACTTATCTCAACTTAATGATCTTCATCAATTCTTTAATTACTTCTCTTAAGTAATTAACTTAGATTAATCATTATTAATTACTATTTAATTTATCTTTATTAATCATTTAATTAATCACTAATTATTTATTAATTAAGTGCTTAACTATAACTTAAACAATCTTAATTACTAGATTAATTATCTTCTAATCATTAATTAAAATTTAACCTTATTTAATTAATGATTCTTAAATTACAAGTTAATTATTCTAAGAATAATTAATCTTAAACCTTAAGTTTAAATCCTTAATTACTTTAAGTAATTTTCCATTTCATTTACTTATAAAATAAGTTAATTATCCATTTAATTATTCTAATACTTAAATGAATAACAAAATATTACATTCTAATTTAACTTTAAGATAAACTTTTTCTTACCTATAGTTAAATTATTTTTCACAAGTTTATTTGAAATATTCATTTCCAAATCTAATTCCAAGTTTCCATTTTAAATTCAATCATTTAAAATATAACATAACATTTAAATTTATTAAAACATTTAACTTTAAAAAAAAAATTATTTAAATCTTTTCTTTACATTTTCAAACTCCATTTTAAATTCAATTTCTTTTAAATACACTTATATCTTAACACCTTTTAAGTTATTTAAAACAATTTGAATTTAAAAACTTAATTTATTTTCAAACTAAGATTCAAATTAAACTTGAATCTATTTTTAAATTTAGATTTAAACTTAAATTTAAATCTCCTTACAAATTTTAAAAAACCCAGTTTTAAATTTTTAAAACAGAGCAGATTTCTCCCTGTAACCCAGAAATCCCCGAGCCTTGTAAAATTTACTTCGAGTCAATTACCAAAAATCTCGAGCAAAACACTTATCAACTCGAGAGTTACTCGAGACAAAAATCCACTCAGACCAAAAACTAACAGGAACAAAAAAATGTGCACTGTGCACATGCACCAGAGCTCCGATCGCCTCTGGCCATCTTCTCTGATCATCCCACACCAGAAAGCAGCTACACGACTTTCCACGATCATCAGTTGGTCATGCAAAAGCTTGAAACCAAATCGAGACTTCAAACTCGAACCTGGAAACAGCCACCAGTCATCACCATCAAAGCCTGTCAACGCCTCCTTCTCGAAACTCCGACCGCCGTTGCTCCTGAAATTCTGGCCACGTTCTCGTCCACCCACCATCTACCATCACCAGAAATTTCATCACACTCGATTCACTGAGTACGTCGAACCAATTCAAAACGTTTTATCTAGACAAACTAGGGCTACAGCCATAAATTCCCAATCGCCACCTCCACGATGATCTACCCACACATCTACTATTTTTCTCCAAGTCTCCGACCACTCATCTTCCTCCAGAAGGATACACGAACTCCCAAACCATCGAGCTCCTCAGAAATCACCCATTTCCCCTTTTCTGGTCAAACCAGAACTGCCCATACACCCCATCATTACAAACTATGATTTGAGTTTTAAAAATCATATTTTAGTTTGGGTATTTGATTTACTACCCTGAATATGTATATTATAATGTTTGAGCTTTCACTTTTATTAAACATGCATTGATGTTTTAGATTTCCAGAAACAATACTATGTTATCTTAATCTAAACAAGTTTTTAAACTAAAACCTATTATACTACAAACATAATTCGTTCAGTAATTAAATCCTAACAAAGCTTGAATCAAAAGTTAGAGAATTTTTACTAGGATTTGAGTCTGGGAATTTAAACAGAGTCTAGATATATATATATGTTCACAGTTAATAACAGGCATATCACAGGCATTTTATATACATAATATACATGCATTAACATCCATATAATTATACAACACAATCTACTACAACATCCAACACATGCATCATAACAGATTTTAAAGAAAACTGTTTTTAAGATAAATGTTTACTCACCTTTTAAAAAGCAGAGAACAGAGCTTAATTCTTTTGAAATAGTTTTTGATTTTGAAACCTTTAAACTGAATGTTGGCTACTGAGTCTTGCATGCATGATAACATCTTGTTTGTTGAGATGTGTGTTGCTTAGATTCCAGAATTTCTTCCGGACTAAAGAACATGCAGGCTTTGAAAAAGAATTGCAGGCTGGCTTTGAGTTGTTTCCAAATTGAAAATGAAGACAGGCTTTTTGAAGATGATGCAGATTTGAAAAGAATGCATCAGGGTTTTGATTTCAGATTGCAACTTGGTTACAGGGATTTGATTTCCCTTGAATTAGAAAATTGCAGACTGGTTTCTTTGATTTGGTTTGAAACATTTGATTACTGATTTTAATCTCAGATTTGTTTAGAGAATTGTTTTGAGTTTTGGTTACTGATCTGATTTTTCAGATTTGTACTAGAGAAAGAAGTTTGGGGTTTCTCTTGTTTTGAAAAGAAAATAGAAAGAATGAAATAAAGAAATGCAAATGTATATATATAAGTAAATTTATGATTTTATAAAAATAAAAGAAAATGAAAAATAAATAAGACACTTGTCATTTGAGTTCATCATTTACTTACACTTGTTAAAATAAGGGCTTTAGAAAATAACACATGTCTTTTATCTTATTTTTATTTAGTTTAAAAGTATATAAAAGTCTTTTCTTATTTATTAAATACTTATCTATATATAAATTACTTTTTAAAAAGAAACAAAAACTAATTATATTTTATAAATATAAGTTTATACAAATATTATAATATCCAACAATTTAAATATTTATTCTTTTGAACTTTAAACTTTAAATTCAAATTTAAATAAAATTAAATCCTAAGATTCAATTTAAAAAAATTAAGTTATATATATATTCATATACAACTACTTATCAATTTAAAATAACAATTCCATAGTCTTTAAAATCCATTCATATTTATAAAAATAATACATTATACTTATTATTTGGAAATAACATATTTGATACTTATTTAATTAGATTATTAAATTAAATTCAAATTTTATTATCAAAGATCATCAATATCAATTTAATTATTTAACAGATTATTAAATTGATATTGTTAAAATTTCCGGGATATTACATTCCTTCCCCCTTAAAATAATTTCGTCCCCGAAATTTAAACAAAGGTAATTTAATAATCTTATTAAAGATTTTAATTCAAAACACAAGCATATACTATCATCCATATGCTAACAACCATAGCAGCCAATCATCCACTCAAACAATTCTAATCATCCAGACAGAAATTCTAGATAGAATTTCCTCGAGTTTCCTCAAGTATATATATACCGGGACACTCGCTCTAAAAACAATCTAAACAATCAATACTACTAAGCTATAGATCTCCTACTCATCTAGATCTACAGAACTAAACAGAATATCAGACTACAAACGAGTCTGACTCAACAACTAAACCTTCCAGAACTGCTGATTCCAAAACCAAGGATAAATCAAATACGTACTTCCTCAGAGATACGTAAAACACAATGAATTCCAGTTATCCAAACTGACCATTCAATCCCGAAGACCAAATACTTATCCAAATTAGAACACAGACGAGATCCAAACATAACCCTACTTCACAACATCAGAAGATTCCAAACTTACTTCTCCTATCCAGAGATATACTCCCAAACTGCTTTCGTTGCTCAATTCTGATCTGAGGTAGAACACAAGCACAGATTGGACAACTCATTCCAGAAATAAGGTTCACTGATCCATAAAGAAAACTCAGATACTCCATCCAAACTTGAGTTGCTTCACCAACTCCATCTCTAGAAAACATCCTTCTACTAGACTGAACCACCGGTATCACTCCTGTAATCCAAGTCGATAAGAAAACTCAACCTTCAGATGCGGACAAACTTCTGACTTCTCTGAAGACATCCAGAAAATTCTGACAACCCAAGAGAACACTCAGCAATCACAAGTCACTTTTGCGATCAACCCAACCTATTTCCAAACAGACTGTTCTCTCTTTACCAATCAGAACAGCTTACACTTATTTATCCAATTTATCAAAGAAATGGATCCACTCTGCTGCTTCTGAACTTCACTTCCAGAAAAACTGCTCATCCAGAAAACTTCCTGCCATCACAGAATACTCCGAGCTGCACTGCTGACACTGATGCTCTTATCCAAAGCTCTTCGAGAAACTCGGACTCCAAACCAACGCAGAAACTTCATGCTGAACTCAACCACAACACCGAAGCATTCACACTTCCTTAATCTTGTTCCAAAGAAAACATCTTCGGGAACATCCATCGTCACTGTATCTCATCATACAGCTACTATTACCTGAGGTATCAAGATACCATCACTCACTTCTGCCTCATCGACAGATCCAACTCTACTCATCCACACTTCAAAGATAAACTCCGAACCATTACAGGTTTTCTTCAGAGATCGATGAAATCCTTTACCATAGCAAAGCTTACTCGAGACGGTATTGGGTCTACAGTCTCGTCAGATATACTTCCAACCTCAACACTCAAATTCTAACTATTGGTAGTCGTGTTACTCACACTACCACCTTATCTACCTTTATAATTTATATTGGAAAACCCGAACAGGTAACCCAACAAATAGGTAGAAATATATATATATATATTTAAAATGATACTTTTTATATAGAAATTATTTCTGGGTAAAATTATTTCATTTACCTCTTTAAAACAATATTGTGTCCGTTGGCCTGGTTCAAGTGTTTAGAGATCCCTATCAATAACGTTAGCTACTCGTATTGACCAGAATCCATATACCACTCAACTGATCAATTAACACAATATAAAATTATTTTTATATAACTAACAATTACACGCTCTCAAGATAGACACCACTTCAGAGCCTAGGTATTCACTCAACCTACTGCTCTGATATTCAATTAACCAAAAGCTTAGGCATTCGCTCAACCTATGCTCTGATACCACTGTAACGACCACGACTTTCTCTCCACAGAAAGTCGCATCGTTAATAAGAAAGAAAGGGGTAGAAAATAGAAAAGAAGAGAAGAAAGAAAGAAACAACAACAACGATCTCACAGCGGAACGAATAAATTATATTAATAACATAAACTATTACATAGTATACAACAATTTACAGAGTTACACAGCATATACATCACTTACTAGACAGTTATAAACATCTGTCTAGACATTACAACTCAAATACAAGACAAGACACTATCACAGATATCAACACAGCGGAATACTATATCTACGAACGCCGAAGCCTCCTGCTCCATTGCTCCTCCAGAATATTCGTCAAAGCTAAACCTGAATCCCTTGGCTACTCATAAAAATTTGAGTACCCAAGAGTTTATAAAACAGAAATAAACACTTGGGTCAGACATGGGTCTGGTGTGAGTAACAAGTTAAACTTGTTTAACTTCAAAACCTTTTTGAAAGAAAAGGTATTACGTAAGACTTCCCACAAATAAACATGGGTAAGTTTTTACCTTACGCTAACCAAAACATTTGATAGGAAATTCGATTGTATTATAATAGGGTCTAGGGTTTTCAAGTAAAATACAGAAATAGCTGAAATGCTTACATCTCACATTCCAACATAGTTGGGCACAACTAATACGTACGACACTTATTGGAGTTTGGATTCCATACAATGGCAGGGCTACCGGGGTACCGCCCGTCACAGTACGTGGCCTAGATCACCGTACCGAGGATCACTCCCAATCCCCTGCAACACAAGGTCGGAACATCCCTTACTGGATAATTCCCGCACAAGATACCTCACGGTTGGGATCAGCAACCGCACCACTAAGTCGAAAATAGAAAGGGACATCTAGACAGAGGTAATCTTGTCCTACTTGGGTGCTACCCACTAACCTTGCTACACCTCCCCTGTTTTAGCCATTCCCGGTTTGTGAGGCTTGAGGTCACGATTACCTTAGAAAAGAACCCATCACTTAGAATGCTCATCGTCCACCTGACGATGTTCTGAAAGCATTCAATCCATACAAGTTCGTTCCGGGTTCGAACGAAACCGAAGGAATCTCGTTACACTCGTTTTGGAATCACCCTCAGAGTTAACGACAATAACCCTTGCACTCTGAATCTTCATCTTCACTTGATTCACGACCTATCGTTAATTTGGATCGATGTGGTATTCGGGTCTCCAGACCTGGAAATCCGGTATACGGAAACCCGATCCCGGTCTCATCGAAATCCAAAGCGTATCTTTTAAGGCCAAGTTGTTTTAAAGGTTAAAACAATTTAATTCATTATCTTTATTCACAAAGGAAGATAACAGATAATCAACATTATCAGATAATCCATACAATTCAACTAACATCCATATCACACAGCATATATCTCATCAGAGATATCAATCAAAGTCAAGTATCCAATACTAACACCCATTCATAAGTAATGATCTATAATAACACCATTTATAATTAATTTAAAATGAATTAAATTAATTACTTCCATCTCTAATTAATTTAAAGTGAATTAAATTAATTACTTATCTTTAATTAATTTAAAATGAATTAAATTAATTACTTCATCATTTTAAACCTTGCTTACTTAACCATCAATTGATTACAAATCAATTAGTTCATTATCCTCACATTAATCATCTTAATTAATCACCCTTGATTAATACCCCTTAATTACATTCAAGTAATTATCCTTAATTAATTTTACAAATTGATTATCCTTAATCAAATACAGTGATTAACCTTTAATTACTTCATTAATTAATTAACTATAATTAATTACATTAATCTTTAAATTAATTACATTAATTAATTACTTTATAATTACTTATTATTGATTAATTAATCTTAATTAATCAAACCTTAATTACATCATTAATTATATTAATTAATGATCCTTAATTATTACTTTAATTATTAATTATATTTAAATTAATTACATTAAGTAATTAATCTTTAATCAAACCATATTTATTAATCACTCTTGATTAACCACATTCAGTAATTAACTATCTTTAATTACTTCATTAAATAAATTAATTACTCCTTAGTTAATTTTAATTAATCCCTTGATTAATTCCAAAAAGTAATTAAATCCAAATTACTTCCATAAATATACTTAACCATTTCTGTAATTGATTATCCTTAATTAATCTAATTAATTATAAAAATTAATCACATTAATTAATTACTTATCTCAACTTAATGATCTTCATCAATTCTTTAATTACTTCTCTTAAGTAATTAACTTAGATTAATCATTATTAATTACTATTTAATTTATCTTTATTAATCATTTAATTAATCACTAATTATTTATTAATTAAGTGCTTAACTATAACTTAAACAATCTTAATTACTAGATTAATTATCTTCTAATCATTAATTAAAATTTAACCTTATTTAATTAATGATTCTTAAATTACAAGTTAATTATTCTAAGAATAATTAATCTTAAACCTTAAGTTTAAATCCTTAATTACTTTAAGTAATTTTCCATTTCATTTACTTATAAAATAAGTTAATTATCCATTTAATTATTCTAATACTTAAATGAATAACAAAATATTACATTCTAATTTAACTTTAAGATAAACTTTTTCTTACCTATAGTTAAATTATTTTTCACAAGTTTATTTGAAATATTCATTTCCAAATCTAATTCCAAATTTCCATTTTAAATTCAATCATTTAAAATATAACATAACATTTAAATTTATTAAAACATTTAACTTTAAAAAAAAATTTATTTAAATCTTTTCTTTACATTTTCAAACTCCATTTTAAATTCAATTTCTTTTAAATACACTTATATCTTAACACCTTTTAAGTTATTTAAAACAATTTGAATTTAAAAACTTAATTTATTTTCAAACTAAGATTCAAATTAAACTTGAATCTATTTTTAAATTTAGATTTAAACTTAAATTTAAATCTCCTTACAAATTTTAAAAAACCCAGTTTTAAATTTTTAAAACAGAGCAGATTTCTCCCTGTAACCCAGAAATCCCCGAGCCTTGTAAAATTTACTTCGAGTCAATTAACAAAAAAATCTCGAGCAAAACACTTATCAACTCGAGAGTTACTCGAGACAAAAATCCACTCAGACCAAAAACTAACAGGAACAAAAAAATGTGCACTGTGCACATGCACCAGAGCTCCGATCGCCTCTGGCCATCTTCTCTGATCATCCCACACCAGAAAGCAGCTACACGACTTTCCACGATCATCAGTTGGTCATGCAAAAGCTTGAAACCAAATCGAGACTTCAAACTCGAACCTGGAAACAGCCACCAGTCATCACCATCAAAGCCTGTCAACGCCTCCTTCTCGAAACTCCGACCGCCGTTGCTCCTGAAATTCTGGCCACGTTCTCGTCCACCCACCATCTACCATCACCAGAAATTTCATCACACTCGATTCACTGAGTACGTCGAACCAATTTAAAACGTTTTATCTAGACAAACTAAGGCTACAGCCATAAATTCCCAATCGCCACCTCCACGATGATCTACCCACACATCTACTATTTTTCTCCAAGTCTCCGACCACTCATCTTCCTCCAGAAGGATACACGAACTCCCAAACCATCGAGCTCCTCAGAAATCACCCATTTCCCCTTTTCTGGTCAAACCAGAACTGCCCATACACCCCATCATTACAAACTATGATTTGAGTTTTAAAAATCATATTTTAGTTTGGGTATTTGATTTACTACCCTGAATATGTATATTATAATGTTTGAGCTTTCACTTTTATTAAACATGCATTGATGTTTTAGATTTCCAGAAACAATACTATGTTATCTTAATCTAAACAAGTTTTTAAACTAAAACCTATTATACTACAAACATAATTCGTTCAGTAATTAAATCCTAACAAAGCTTGAATCAAAAGTTAGAGAATTTTTACTAGGATTTGAGTCTGGGAATTTAAACAGAGTCTAGATATATATATATGTTCACAGTTAATAACAGGCATATCACAGGCATTTTATATACATAATATACATGCATTAACATCCATATAATTATACAACACAATCTACTACAACATCCAACACATGCATCATAACAGATTTTAAAGAAAACTGTTTTTAAGATAAATGTTTACTCACCTTTTAAAAAGCAGAGAACAGAGCTTAATTCTTTTGAAATAGTTTTTGATTTTGAAACCTTTAAACTGAATGTTGGCTACTGAGTCTTGCATGCATGATAACATCTTGTTTGTTGAGATGTGTGTTGCTTAGATTCCAGAATTTCTTCCGGACTAAAGAACATGCAGGCTTTGAAAAAGAATTGCAGGCTGGCTTTGAGTTGTTTCCAAATTGAAAATGAAGACAGGCTTTTTGAAGATGATGCAGATTTGAAAAGAATGCATCAGGGTTTTGATTTCAGATTGCAACTTGGTTACAGGGATTTGATTTCCCTTGAATTAGAAAATTGCAGACTGGTTTCTTTGATTTGGTTTGAAACATTTGATTACTGATTTTAATCTCAGATTTGTTTAGAGAATTGTTTTGAGTTTTGGTTACTGATCTGATTTTTCAGATTTGTACTAGAGAAAGAAGTTTGGGGTTTCTCTTGTTTTGAAAAGAAAATAGAAAGAATGAAATAAAGAAATGCAAATGTATATATATAAGTAAATTTATGATTTTATAAAAATAAAAGAAAATGAAAAATAAATAAGACACTTGTCATTTGAGTTCATCATTTACTTACACTTGTTAAAATAAGGGCTTTAGAAAATAACACATGTCTTTTATCTTATTTTTATTTAGTTTAAAAGTATATAAAAGTCTTTTCTTATTTATTAAATACTTATCTATATATAAATTACTTTTTAAAAAGAAACAAAAACTAATTATATTTTATAAATATAAGTTTATACAAATATTATAATATCCAACAATTTAAATATTTATTCTTTTGAACTTTAAACTTTAAATTCAAATTTAAATAAAATTAAATCCTAAGATTCAATTTAAAAAAATTAAGTTATATATATATTCATATACAACTACTTATCAATTTAAAATAACAATTCCATAGTCTTTAAAATCCATTCATATTTATAAAAATAATACATTATACTTATTATTTGGAAATAACATATTTGATACTTATTTAATTAGATTATTAAATTAAATTCAAATTTTATTATCAAAGATCATCAATATCAATTTAATTATTTAACAGATTATTAAATTGATATTGTTAAAATTTTCGGGATATTACAATACCCATGCCTTTGCACATACAACTTTTTAGTAGAGGCTCTCCGATCTCATAGAAGGACGAGGCTTATATGGAGAAGGTTCTCTATGCGAGTGCAGTTGGTAGTCTTATATATGCCATGGTTTGCACTAGGCCTGACATTGCATAGGCAGTTGGATTGGAGAGTAGATTCATGTCAAATCCTGGAAAGACGCATTGGGAGGCAGTGAAGTATATTTTCAAATATCTTAGAGGGACTCCAGACCATGGGCTTGTCTTTGGCGACAGAGATAGAGATTTCAACTTGGTTGGATTTTGTGATTTTGACTATACTGGTAATAGAGATCGAAGGAAGTCAACCTCAGGTTATGTGTTCACCATTGGTGGGACGGCTATTAGTTGGAGAGCGAGCTTGCAGACGATTATGGTTTAGGCTACTATAGATGCCGAGCTTATAGTTGCGGTTGAAGAGGCTAAGGTGGCACTTTACTTGAAGCATTTGTTGTGTGACTTGGGCTTCATGTATGAAGGTATAAAAGTGAATTGTGATAACCAAAGTGCAATTCACTTAGCTGAAACTTTGGCTTTCAGCTCAAGAACGAAGCATATTTAGGTGAGAGAGTCCTTTTTGTCTCTATGGATGAAGAGAATCTTGTACGTATTTAAAAGGTTCACACAGAGGAGAATGCAAGGGATATGTTTACTAAGTCGTTACCCGTTGCAAAGTTCGAGCATTGCTTGAAGTTGACTTGCTTGATGAGGTGCAAGGTGCCATAGGTTGGCACAGGGGCAAGTGAGTTCGTAGATGGAGACGTTTGTTTTCATTGTAGAGATTGATAGGACCTACTAAGAGATGGTACTTTCAACACTTTGTTGGTGAGCAGTGGCCTTGCCGGAGTTAGTTGACAAAGTGCGCTAGGTGATGGCTATACTGAAGCTCATTGAGAAAGTATATGTGGCGTCTTGTCCGAGAGCTACTTGGAGTAAGAGGTTGTTGGTAGAGTTGATAGGCTTGTGGGGAAATATAGTATCAAGGTGGAGATTGTAAGATTTTGTGATACAATATTTTCAATTGCAGAAGATTTGAAAGATATTGTTGTTTTCAATGATACAATATTTCCAGTTGTAAAAGATTTGAAAGATATTTGAGATAATTACTCAAATATATATTGCCTCTTTCATAGCATTAAAGAGAGTAACAAATTAACTATGTGAGAAGAAGAATTATTTTCAAAGATTGATGCAATCAATTAATTCTCTAATTAGCTAATTAAAGAAGAAATCTTATCAAGCGCATGTAAATTGGGCGAAACTGGAAAATCAAATGGATAAACGTTTCCTATATGAATAGGAGAATTGATGAGGCATTGATTTATGACCATAAATCAATTATTTCAACCCCAAGTGATAATCTCTATATAAAGGCAGAGATTAGCATGAGTAGAATTATATCTCTCAGTTGTATTTCTTATTCTTCTTCTACATTATCAATCTTGTAAAATTTTCTCCTCTTAGAAAGTAATAAAATCTCCTCTCCCCAAGTGGATGTACACTATCTTGCGGCAATGGAATCACTATAAATCGCGTGTGTTATTTTCTTTTATTGCTTGATCTGTGATTCTTTTAGTTGGTGACTATCTTTGGTTTATTTTGCCACACCATCAATCTGGTTCTATTTGTTTTTCCGCAAGGTTGGGATTTTGTTCCTAAGGCGATCTTGAGGGATTTTTCCCCAACATTTCCTTCAGTGCAGCATCAAAGATAGAGGTTGAGTATATATCCTACTCGTGTGTTAATGATTTTCAAATTACAGTCGGTTCCTTAAAAGACCCATATCAAAGCATTGAAAGAAAAAATAAAATACTACTATTAAAGATCAGCATATGTACGAAAATCATTTTCATATGCTTTTATAAATTCCAATGCTTAGTAATTAAACAGTAATTAACAGTTTAAGAGTGCCATACAAACATAAGCTAAATTGACAAGATCTAAAGTGTTGTAATACTGTCATGATACAACACACTAGCACCATTTCTACAATGAAATGATCAATATTTTTTACTGTTAAGTTCAATTTTACACATGGAATTAAAAAACCTTTATATAGTAACATTGCTTTTTTTTCAGTGATAACTCTTTGAATAGGAATTAGCTACTTGTTTAGTTAAACTAATTACCGCCTTTGTATAAAGGTCGAGCCAATCATTAAGTATAAACCTGAAGACTTTGCAAGCTATACAAAAGGTGTCCTTTCGATATAGCCGAATTAACCAGTTGTGCTATGCTGTTGTTTATAGCCATAAATTCTTTATGAGTTCAAATATGGGGACATTATAATAGAAATCATTTTCCTATTATGTGTACCCCAAACTAAGATAGAAATTATAGTAAAATGATTCTATTATGAATTGCTTTAGTACAGAACTAATAATTTAAAACGTTAATAAAACACTTGTATTTATAGTGTACAAAATGTAATATAAGTTGTAAATGGGCTTGGCCCAAGACCCGTATCCGTATGCAACTTGTAATATGAAGAATATATCCTTTGACTGCTTCAGCATATTTTGTTATTCTCTTATTCCTTTGATACCCCCCTCAAACCTAAAAGAGGGTTATGGTTTGCGATTCATCCCCAAATTGCAGCCGAGTTTGCTCATCTTTTAATCTTGCTCTTTGATTTGGTGAAATCCTTGTTTATTTCATGATCCCTTAACTTCGTCTGCTCTCTGATGGATACTATTGTCTGATTTGGGGCTTGCGATCATAAATTGCAGCCTGCTTCAACGATGTTTAAATCATTCTTTAGCTCAACTTTGTTTGATTCTTTAGCGTACGTTAGTATATGATTTAATTGTTGCGATCTGAGATTCTGGTCTACTTCACCAATCTTCAGTTCATGCTTTAACTTGACAAAATTCTGCTTTGACAGCAGTTTCATGAGCACATCTGCTCTTTAGTAAGTTGAGGGTATGTGGTTCACAATAAGTCTCCCTTTTATAACTTGCTTTCTGATAAAGTCAAAGATCCAACACCATGTGTTTTGTTCTAGAATATAATATTGGATTTGTTGTAAGTGAGATTGTGCTACGATTGTCACACCAGATCGTTGCTTTGCTATTTATCTTAATTTTTAGTTCACTTAATAATGACTTGATCCACATAATCTCTGTTGTAGCACTAGCAACACTTATATATTCAGTTTCAGCATTTGATCTAGTTACAACAAGTTGTTTCTTTGAGCACTATGAAACTAGATTCTTGCCTAGAAATATATAATATCCTATTGTTGATCTTCTATCATCACGATCAGTTGTACAATTTGCATTTACATAGCCAATAATATTACGTGAACTGCTTGATTGTAAGATCAATCCTTGATTTATGGACCTTTTAAGATATCTTAATATCCTTTTTACTTCCTTCCAATGCTCATCCAGTGGTCTTTGCATAAATTGACTTACTTTGCTTACACCAAATGAGATGTCAGGTCTAGTTATTGTAACATATTGCAATGCCCCCACTATACTTCTGTATTGCCTGTCATTTGCTATTGGTTCTCCTTTATTTTTGGATAGGTGTAAGTTGCTTGTCATTGGAGTACGTAGAGAGTTTGCCTGATCCATTTTAGCCCTGATGATAATATTTGAAATATACTTTTTATGACTTAGATGCACTTCAGTATTTGATGTTCTCATAACCTTAATGCCAAGAAAGTAGCTTAGATTTCCTAAGTCTTTGATAGATAACTCTTTATTTAAATATTATGTAACATTGTTGATCTCTAATTCATTGTTACCTGTAATTATAAAATCATCAACATAGATTAGAAGGTATGTAACAGTATAATCAGTAAATTTTAGAAATAGTGAACTGTCTGATTTTGCTGAATTATATCCAAGCTTTGTCAGAGTTGATTTTAGTTTATCAAACCAGACTCGTAGTGCTCGTTTTAGATCATAGATTGCCTTATTCAGTTTGTACAGAAGCTCTTCATTGCCTTTTTGTTTGAATCCGTCTGGTTGCTCCAAGTTGACTTCCTCTTGTAAAACACCATTCGAAAAGGAATTATTTACAACTAATTGCTTAGTGTTCTAATTTCAATGCAAGTCAATTGTTAAAATGATTTTAATAGTTGATGGTTTCACAACAGATGAAAAGGTTTCATTTAAATCAAAACCATTCTGTTGTGAATACCCTTTTGCAAATAATCTTGTCTCGTACTTAGAAATTGAACCATCGACATTTTTCTTTAGTATATATGTCCATTTGTATCGTATAACATTTTTTTATTGGGCAAAGGAATAGGACTCCATGTCAAGTTCTTCATTAGTGCATCATATTCTTCTTTCATAGCTATTTCCCACTTTTCACTCTATACAACTTGATGGTATGTAGTTGGCTCATCAGTTTCTAACTTAGTATTGTAAATTTTTGGCTTGAATATACCACTCTTTGCTTTTGTTATCATGGGATGTCCAGTCTCTACAGTTATAGGTTGTTGAATTCTACAATCAGCTATGACTTCTTGTTGAGTATTAGGTGATTGTGAATCACCTAATATTTGACATGGGTCTTATTAAGTGCTACAACTTTATTGTGGTGAATAACTTGCACTTTTATGTGCTTCATTCTACTCATGATCTGGTCCAAAATTGGGCACTGTGAGTTATGGGGTAAAGTTATCTCTTGCTGAATGTTTTTGATTCCTATGAGATGCTCCATCTTGAGCTGGTATGGCCATTTCAGACTCCAAACTAGGGGTGTTACGGTTGCGGTAACCGTCGTTATTACCAATTTACCACCAACCGTAACTGTAACCATTGTTAACGGTATAAATTCTTATAACCGTTACCGCAACCGTCTATGATGGCTAACTGTCATATTTTCAATTTTGAAGCATGTCGTGTAAATATTTTCAATTATATGTATTATTGATGATAAATTGATATAGCTCTAACTGTTTTTTGCAAATTTATTTATTTGTTTATAAAACGACCAATATGCATGAACATGTTATTTGTTCATTAAGACACATATTATTAATGTACAAGCTATTCATTTAACTTAAATTACTAATTTTTATGCTTTAATGTTAAATATTACACAAAACAATCAAGTACGGTTGGTATGGTTAACCGCAGTTTTCAAATTCTTCAACCGTTGCCGTAACCATTACCGTTATAGATGGTAACCGCATGAACGGTTGATACAGTTCAGTGGTTGAGCGATTCAACCGTAACAGCCCTACTCCAAACGTATTGGTGGTAAGGAAACTCTTATATTATATATTTTCTAAGTAGTATTGATTTCTGACTTCTTGAATGGAAATTCTTGCTCATTAAACACCACATGTCTAGATATTTTTATTCTTCCATTGCTATCCGAACATTTGTTCCTTTTTGATTAGTAGGATAACCAAAGAATGTGCATGGTGATGACCTAAAATTCAATTTGTGATTATTGTATGGCCTTGGGTATGGGAAGCATAAACACCCAAACACTTTCAAATTCTGATAATTTGCTTTGGTCTTAAATAGCACTTCCATTAGACTTTTAAACTTTAATATCTATTTAGGCAGTCTATTAATCAAGAATATTGTTGTAGCAATGGAATATGGTCAAAACTTTAGTGGTATATATGCTTGAACAAGAAGTATAAGTACAATTTCAATAATATGATTATACTTTCATTTAATAAGTCCATTTTGCTCAAAAGTTTATGCATATGTGACTCTTTGTATCATTCCTTTTTCTTGGAAATATTATTTAAGTGGTAGAAATTATTTTCCACCATCTGTCTGCATTGTTTTTAGTTGACAGTTTGTTTGTTTTTCTGCATTAGCTATAAACTTCGGCACTGCATTATGAGCTTCGAATTTTGATTTCAAAATATAAGCCTATACATATCTAGAATAAGCATCAATAAATGAAATATAATACTTGTAACCATAGTCGGTATTTATAGGTGCTGGTCCCTATAAATCAGTGGCAACCAGTTTTAGAGGTTTACTATATTTGGTTTCAAATTCTGGAAATGCAAGTTTATAACTTTGACCTATTTGACAATAAGTGCAAATATAGGGCATAGAAACATGATCAAAAAAAATTATTTCTACTCAATACTTTCTTTATAGTGTCTGCATTGGGATGTCCCAATTTGTAATGCCAAATGTCAAACTTTTTACAGTTTTGATCTTGTGTCATATCAGAAATTTTAACCATATTTCCTTACATCAAGAGTTTCTTGAGCAAGCAACATTGAATTTGTATAATCCCCTAAACTGTTTACCCTACAAAAGAATTTCTTTTGCTAGAATATTTTTTATAAACATTAGAACATCTTTTACAATATAATATTTAGGATAGAATTCAAAGTATAATTATTATCTTTTGCATATTGTGATACACTCATTAGATTTTCCAGATTAATGGAACTCTCAATAAGTCGTTAAGGTAAAGTTGTCTTATCCTTTTAATACTTGTAACACCCCTAATTTTTATCAACTTTATTCAAGAAATTAAATTAGATAAATTAAATTAAATTATGTCTAAACCAGAGTGATAAGGGGATTGAGATTTTAAAACTAATTAAGGTCATGCCTTAAATAAATGAATATATAAGTGTCGTTTATAAATTAGAAATTTAATAGAATAAGGCAAGGGCAAAAAGGGACGTATACCATAACCCTTAAACCTCTCATCTCATTCTGATTCACATTTTTATAAACCAAAAACATAAGCAAAGAGAGTTAAGGCCAGCTATAACCCTAAGAAGAAGAAGAGCAAAATCAAATTAGAAGCTAAGATCCAAGCTAGGAAGATTAAAGTAAGAACAAATCTCAAGTTCCTTATCCAAACAAGGTGAATAATGATCTAAACCATCTCATATAAGTCACCTTGAATGATTTAATTCGGGTTTAAGGTTTAAAATCGTATGATTGGATAAATGATGATATGCTTTGATTTATATGCCATGCTATAATTTAAACAAGGAGTTTTGTGGTATTATATAATTCGATTTTAAGGTTAAAATCGTGCAAATTGATTTTCAAATGCCATGATGTTTGAATATATTATGTAAAACATTATTACGGAGATGGGTTTAAATTTTCATAATATCCAAGCTATGGAAATTTATTATAAATTTTTAACGAAAAGAAATAGTAATTTTTTGTTTAAATTATTTAAGGCAAGTAAGTAATGTCTTTGGGTCAAAAATTTATATATGTTAGAAAACATATTAAAAGTAAATAATTATGAATTTTGGGGATTTTTTCTAGGTGTTTGACTATGGTTTTCAAATTATTCAAATTAGAGGACTTAAATGTTTAATTGTTTTGTTAAGGAGAAGGGCTTATTTGCTAAAACATTTTTAATTGTTGAATTTGGTAGCCATTTTAGAAAAGAATTTTGATAAAGAATTGCCAACCAATGATATTTTAACAAATTAGGCAAGTTAGGTAAAAAGGAATTCTTCGAAAGGCATAAAATCAGTTTTGTTTCTAATTACAACTTCACCGGTTCCATTTGCTTGCTTCTGTCACCATGCCCAGTAGACCTTTCGCACCCATTTGAAACCAATGTATATGGTATCAAGAAATAGGTACATAAGGGATTGGAGAAAAGCGGAAGGGACTGTGTCGAGGGCATGCTTTCAAAGGGGTTGAATCCACTTTTATTAGCCTTCGAATCAATCAGTTTGCCTTTGTTTTTAAAAGAAGCTTTCGAAATAGTTGCTGCTTTTGAACCTATTCGATACCTAGTTACCACATTCATACCTTTCGAATCAGTTAGAGGCCGCTTTTAAATTTTAAAATCGTTTCCTTAATGCTTTCGAAAGGGTTGTTTTAGCCACTTTTAATAAGAATTTCGGAGGCAATGGTTTCGAAAGGTTGGTTCTGAAGCTATCCTCTTCCTCAATTCTTTTATTTGAGATCAATGCTTTCGTAAAGGTTACTTTCGCTTCTGTTCTCTTTGACCCAATAGTCATACTAAATGTTAAACCCGATGTTTTTGAAAGTAATACTTTTAAATGGTTTCGAAACTATGTTTCCATAAACTTTTACTTGAACCCAATGCTTTCGAAGGGTATGCTTTAAGTATTTCGAAATGTATATTTTTCAGTGCTTTGAAAGGTATATTTTTCAGTGCTTTGAAAGGAATGGTTCCAAGTATTCGAAAGATATGGTAGAGGGTTTTGAAAGAGAACATCCAAGGTTTTAAGTAATTATACAAAGGATAGAGTCGAAAGCCTTAATTTTCAATTTTGAGAACCCAATCTCATTTTTAAAGTAAATACATGGCAATATGAAAGAATTTTGAAATGACATTCAACTATGGAATTTTAGAGGAAACTTTCCTTGAAAAAGATAGTGGATTACGGGTATTAAACATATTTCATTAGAAAAATGATTACAAGGAATTTAACCATAGATGTTTATATTATTATGTTATTTGATCAGTTATCGTTAATGCTTGTGTAACTATATTAAATTCATTTATAACCCATAACTTCACGTTGGGGTAAGGGTGGAATAACATGCTAGGTTAGCCCCCTGGTGAATATGTATATATTGAATTTAACTCCTTTGTGAGTAGAACTGCATCTACGAGGTCAGACAGACCATAATATAGGATGTCCAAGACTGATCAAAGGATTTTTTATAGGCAGGTTCTTAGTAAGCCTATTAAAACTATGTTATGGAAATTGTTATTGGTAGGGGATGTCCAAAATAAGTTAATAAGAGAGATCAATAGGTTCATAGACAACCCATGAAAACGATGAAATGGGAGATGTTATTGGTGGAAACCAATAGGTTCATTGTGATCCAATGAAAACTATGATTGAATGATAGTACTGTTAGAAACAAATAGGTTCATAGTGATCCCATGAAAACTGTAACATCACTAATTTTTGATAACATTATTTATGAGATTTAATTAGATAAATTAAATAGAATAATAATGATAAGGGGATTCAGATTTGAATAAATTATATCATGGGCCGTGGTTAATAATTAAATAAATTAGCTTTAAATTAGTTTAAAGGTTAATTAGTTTATACATAGGCATATTAGTAAATAGCCATTTTATTTTACATGGCTATAACTTCTCATTTTTGTCCATTTATGTTTCATTTCTCAAGATTACAAATGCAATCGGAAAATAAAAATATAGCCGACCATTAATAAGGAGGAAAAGAAGAATTTCAATCTAAAGCTAAAGATCAAAAGCAAAGAAGGATTAATCAACAATAAATCTCAAATTCCTTATCAAGTTTAAGGTGAATAATAATTCATTCCATCTCCTTTTGGTTTCTATAATTATGTGATTTTGGATTTGAGTCTTTATTTTGTTCCTAAGAAATATTGGATGATGATATGCTTAATTTATGAATTGTTTGATTTAAACAATTTAGTTGTGCATAAAATTCTTACAGTTTTAAGGGGCAAAACTGTGGGATATTGATTTTAAAAGGCAATTGAAAATTTTTATGTTAAGTAAAACATGATTTTGGATATGGGTTTAAATTTTTAGAATTTTCCTAATTATTGAAATTTTATTATGAATTTTTGATGATAAATACGATGTAATTGGGTTTAAGATTTATTTCGAATGTTTTAGGAAGAAATTGGGTCTATATTTTTAATATGTTTGATTACATGATAAAATTGAATTTCCATGATTTTTGGAGATTTTTCCCAATTGATTTATTAAGGAAAATAAATTATTTTAAAAGAGGGACTTTTCTGCAAATATTACTTTTGTTATATGGAAAAGCTTAAACATTACCTTTCTATGGTTTAAATCTAATTAATGCGGCAGTTTTTAATGTTAAAGTATTTGAATAGTTTTAAAGTAGCCAATCAAGGTGTTACGACTAGTAGGTTAGTTATAAAGCAATTTACTATGATTAGCTATAAATCAGCATTTTAGAAAAAGGTGTTTCTGCCTATTTCGGAGGCACCTTTCAACTCCTTTACCTCTACACCATCTCGATTGAAGCCATCTCTGTCGAAACCCACATAGTTGGAACCATGGCGCATGGTATCAATAGAATTGGTAAAAAGTGAATTGGTAAGTAGCGGAAGGTAGGATGCGAAAGCTATGCTTTAGTCAGAGTCGAAACCAAGGTTCTGTTTTAAAGAGATAAAAGCCTGCTTGGTTTTTGAAGGGCTTTCGACTAAGTCGATACCCTCTAGATTCAAAACCTTAGTTTGTTTTCTAAAGTTAAATTCCTACCTTGTTTTACTTAAAGTTTTCAACATAGTCGAAAGTCATGCTTTCGAAAGGGACTTTATAAATAGCTTTCGAAGGTGAATCTTTTTCTTTAAATAAGAAGCTTTCGAAAGGGTAAGTTCTGACCTAGTCGAAACCTAGCCACTATTTTCCTTCTGATCTATTGAATTCATCAATATCTTTGAAAGGTTATCCTTGTTTTTACCTAGGTTAAGTCGCTTCCTAATTGCTTTCAAAAAAAGTTGATGGTTTCGAAGGTGATGGAGTCGAAAGGAGGTTTTGACTCTATCCTCCAAAGTTTTAAATTTCAAAGGTTTTTGCTTTCGAACTAGATGGTTTCGACACCATCAACTTTTCCCCCAAATTAATTTTTGTTGGTTTCGAAAGAGATAATTTCATATATAACCATTTTGACCCAAATGATGTTTTTAAAGAGTAAACCCAATGTTTTGAAAGGGTACTTTATTTGTTTCTAAGCTATGATTTAAAGAATGTTTTCTTGATACCTTCAAAGGGTATCATTGGTCTTGAAAGGTATATATTTAGAGTTTTGAAAAGGGGTTTCTATGCTTTCGAAGGAGGTCATCCAGTGGTTTCGAAAGTGATGTTTTAAAGTTTCAAAACAAATAACCCAATCTCATTTTTAAAGAAAAAACGATGACATAAATAAAGGTTTTGGAAATATTATTCACATTGCTATTAATCCATAACTGTATTTTAGGGAAAGGGCAGAATAACCAGTAAGATTGACCCAGTAGTGAATATAACTTAATAGATGTAAAAAAAATTCTTAAATAAATATATTGGCAGGGGCCAATAGGTTTACAGTAAGCCCGTGAAAAATGTATGATATTGGCAGGGGCCAATAGGTTCATAGTCAGCCCATGAAAACCATGATTTGATACTGGCAGGTGCGAATAGGTTTGTAGTGAGCCCATGAAAACTATATTCGAATTAAGATATTGACAGTCAGTCAAAAGGTTCCTAGTTAACCCATGAAAACTAGGATAAGAAATAAGATATTGGAGTTACCAATAGGTTCTTAGTGATCCCATGAAAACTAAGTGATTGGACAAATAGTCTATAAACATTTAACAGGTTAATAGTAACCCTAGAAATTATAATTGAGACAGATAGTCAAAATGAATGGGGTTAGGTAATTCAGAATTAATTTATTTGTTTTGCATATCATCATAATGTTTTGAAATACTATATTTTAACCATTGCGGATGCAAGAGCATAGTATATGGTTTTATAAATGTTTTAGGATACTAGTGAGGGAAAACCCCATTCCGCTATGCGGCGTGGTCTCACTAGATATCTATATGGATTGAGATGGTAAATTATTATTCATACCAGTCTTTATGTCTAACTAGAAGTTTTTGTTTTTCCCTTAAACTCTCGGGTACACAATTGATTTTGAGTAGGTTGAGAGTTAAGATTTCCAGGTGTTCTTTTAGATGAATAAAGATTTCGAGGATGTGGAGGAGGCAAGCATGTTATTAGAGTTCTTTTATTTTCACTGTGTGTTTTGTTTGTAAAGGCAAATTATTGTCCTACCTATCTATATACTGAAAGTACACGTGTAGTACTAAGGATCGTGTAATATGGTATGTTAATGCGGAAACTGGTAATAACAGTAAAGTACAAATTAAAGTAAGCACACCAGGAATTTTTATACTGGTTCGAACTTCCCGTTCTACGTCCAGTCCCAGAATACCCTCTGGATTTAAACTAAACCCCTCACTTAACCCGGAGGAATAGGTATACGACACCTGAGCAGCCGAACATGAATTTTTCCGCCTCAACAGCCGAAGAGGACTTCAACTTAATACAAATAGTTTGTTGACGAATGTGTTCTGAATAACACTGATTGTCTTTTGATAGTACAACTTTCCTATAATCAAATCCTCAAGAGTATATATGTGTGTGAAGATTTAGAAGGAAGATAATCACGTAGAATCGAAGTATATGAATAAATTCAAGGATTCTAGTGATATTAAATAAGAATGAATGCTTTTATTTGCAGAAATGAATAGAGATTAGATTTCAGAAATATAAACAAGAATCGGTTATTGTAGAA
This sequence comes from Allium fistulosum, assembly GCA_030737815.1. Taxonomy (NCBI): domain Eukaryota; kingdom Viridiplantae; phylum Streptophyta; class Magnoliopsida; order Asparagales; family Amaryllidaceae; genus Allium; species Allium fistulosum. The sequence continues at coordinate 279,164,105 of CM060904.1, read as the reverse complement.
GTGAATTGAATATGTTTATATAGTTGTAGAAGAGTTGTAATCTTTTATGAAGAGTTTTAGTTAACAGTTGTGTCCATACCTCTTGAAATAGAGGACATTCCTCTTCATGAAATGATCGCGTCTCTTCAGAAAACTAGCCGTTTTTCTCTGGTCGGTCGACCGGAAAACCTGGCCGGTCAGTTGAGTTTAAAAACGTATACAAAACAGAAAGTCACTGTGCACATGATACCGGGTCGGTCGACCGAGGATCCTGGTCGGTCGGCCGACCTGGTGTTATATGCACAATGAACACATTTTTTGCTATAAAATGTTTTTGTGCGTGTGTGACTATTTGAGGAATGATTTTAACATTATTCTAAGACTCAATAAAATAAAATATCCATACTAATCTCTGGATTGTAAAATTATCTCCTTTGTAGTGCACGGTATGCACTTATTCTCTTTTTGTCGCTTTCATATAGTATTCTTCGTCGTATGATCTCTGAAGCTTGTGTCATGAATCAAAACTCATGAATCAACATTCTCCCCCTTTTTGATTGATGACAATACTTATGTGACGAAGTAATATTGACATATATATTATAGTTCTCCCCCTGAATATGTGGCGACTTTTCTGCAAAAATTCGTTAGTTTGCATACATTTCTCCCCCTTTGTCATCGACAAAAAGGAATACTTATAACATATTAAAGTAATGCGAAACATTTAAATTTACATAGTACATATTTAAGCCTAAATAGAAATAATTTAAAGATGTTTGCTTAGTACATAACAATAATTAAAAAAAATAAAGTACAAGAAATTCTTGAAAGTAAATAAATTGTAAAAATACTACAATTACTCCTCATCTTCGTCGGTATCCCACTCTTCTGGATGAAGATTTTCATCTAGAGGAGCCGGTTCCTTACCCCATCTTTGAGTAGTAGGTGCGGGAGTTGCCGATGTGCTGGAACTTGTGTTATCGGATGTAGACCAAGAAAAATTTGGTGCCGGTCTTTTTCCAGGAGCAACAAATGAAGCACCGACTTCAGAAGTACATGATAAGGCATCCCATAAATTTACGAAGAAGCCTTTGATCTTCTTGAAATGCCCATCCATTTTTCGAAGGCGAGAATCCAAAGCTAGTTGATTTTGGGCCAAAATATCAATGGCAGCCGCTGTGGTAGTACCGGGAGGTGGTCTTTGGATTGAGGTTTGACGAGTTATACGTTCTGTAGAATGAGTGGATGGTTGAGGTGTAGAATAGCTGCGACGTAGTTGTTCTCGTGGAATAGTACGCCATTGCTGAAAAGTTGTAATTTGGGACGGTGCATCGGGTAACTTCATTAGTTTTATTGTTCGTGAGTCAAAGGTACGAACTTTGGATGTTTCGGATTCCGGAGCATGGGTGACAAAGTTATTAATCAACCGCATTATGTATTCTCCATAATAAATATGGAGCATTTTTCCTTGATTGAACGCAAGGAATTCATCCATAAGAAGTTGTGTCCAATTTACCCGAATATTTCCACACATAGCATATAACGCCTTGAAGTTTTCGGGATATACTAAGTGGTATGACCCTCCTCTTGGAACAATAGACTTCATCATGAATCGATGAAAAAGTCGTGCTTTAGGTCGGAGAGATGAAGTTTGCCTTAAATCGGTAGCATCATCTTCAAAGAATAGATGACTTAGGCGATCACGAGTTGATGTATTACAGTCTACATCATGTAACGAGATTCCACCCTGTCGAGCATTTAAAATATGATTCATTCGATCAATGGAGAGAAAAATCGAAGTGCCACAAACCGATGTCCAAACACAATTTTCAGTGTTTCTCGGTGGATTTACAAGGTTGAGATTTGCTAGGAATAATTTGACCATTATATGATTAATTTTCAAGTTGTTTTTCCTTTGATCAAGAAATGCACCAAGACCACTTTCAAGAGCGGCATTTTCAACACCGTAGGAGGTAAAATCAGGATAACTTACAAAAGACTCCTCAAAGATTTTGGCATCTTGAAGCCTTATCCATCTTTCTAAAGCTTTTTCACTTACTAGCCAAGAAGCAATTTGAGAGTCTATAGGAGTTGAGGAAGATTGGCTAGCAGTAGTCTTAGATTTCTTCTTGGGGGCCATTTTTTTCTTTGAAGAATTTGAAGAAATTTGGGAAGGTTGTAATGGGGGCTAGGGTTAAAATCTGTTTTGGGAGAGTAAAGTGAAGAGGTGAGATAAAAAGGTGAATGAATGGGTTAAAATATGTAGGCAATTTCAGCAGAAAAGCTCGTTCGGTCGGCTGAAATACCTGGATCGGTCGACCGAGTTGAGGTTCAGAATAGTGCTGACACTTTCAGGAAGAGCTTCGGTCGACTGGTGCAGGGTATTCGGTTGACCGACTTTAAAAAATGTTCTAATATCATTCGGGAAACAAGTTCGGCTGACCGAGTCAGGTTGTTCGGTCGACCGAGTTGACAGAAATTTCTTTTTTTTTTTAACTTCTCGGGATAGCTTCGGTTGACCGATTCAGTCTTTTCGGTCGACCGAGGCATGTGAACAGACAAGTTTATGCTATTTTTCAAACAAGAATTATAGAAATATAATTATATTATTACATCATATATATCTATACATCTTATTCAAAATAATAACATATATATATATATTAAGTTATAGCCATGGTGCATCAGCATCGACGTTCCCATGAATTTGGAGATGGAACATTTTCTACCGGTGACCATATTGGAGCTATTGGAGTTTGAACATGGTCAGAAGGAGATGGAGTTCTGTAAGAAGGTTCAGCAACATCATCCTTCTTAGATGAACAAAATTTCATGGCAATCTTTTCAAGGAAACTTAAACGTCTTGCCGTGACTTTTTGTTCGTAATAAAGTTCCCGTTGCATATTCATTTGTTGTTGTTGGTAGTGATGAATTTCATCAATCTTTTGTTTGGTTGATGGAGATACTACCATTTCCTTTTTCCCTTTCTTTTTATCAGGTGTATAACCTGTATGGGAGTCTTCCCATGGTTTCCACCTGTGTCGGGGGTCATTATCTGGAGAGGAGAATTCTAAAACACGATTAGGCATTGGAAAAGTAGGATGGGGACCATTTTCGGGGATGCGATCAGAATAGTCGTCGTCCGGGGATGTGTATGAAAGATGAGAATTTTCAGAATTGTAGACGTCATCGTTAGAAGACATTTTTGTCTCAAGTTTTGTTTTGTAAGAAGATTTTTGTATTTTATGTTCTATTCAATAAACATATGTATGTATATATAACCATTTATTTTCTAAAAAAAATAGTGGTTTAAAAACAAATTTTAGTTTTAATCACAGAACTTTTTAAACAAAAAACTGTTTGTAAATGAATGATATACAATGCTTTAGAGTCAAAAATAGTTTATTCTGAAATTAAGTTTTAATGGTACAGATTATAAAAAAGAGCTGGAATAAGAAACACCCATAGCCCAAGTGGCTATACTACAACAACTAACATATAAGTCAGAAGTCATGAGTTCGAGTGCCGCTTTGGTCAGAAATAAAATAATTTTTGTTTTTCCATATTTTTTCATATTTTTATTCATAAGTCTTTAAACGACATTATACCTAAATCTCGTCTTAGTTTTATAAAAGTATTTTCATTTAGTGGTTTAGTAAAAATGTCAGCTATTTGATTTTCAGTGTTGATAAATTCTAGATTTATTAATCCTTTTTCCAAACAATCACGAAGAAAATGATGATGAATATCAATGTGTTTTGTTCGTGAGTGATTGACCGGATTTTTAGAAAGATTTATTGCACTGGTATTATCATAATAAATTATTGATTTTTCAAGATGACAATTAAAATCTTGTAATGTCTGTTGCATATATACGACTTGTGCACATGCCAAAGCAGCAGATATATATTCTGCTTCACATGTTGATAAAGAAACACAGTTTTGTTTCTTACTAAACCAAGAAACTAAGGAACGTCCAATGAAGTGACATGTTCCGCTCGTACTTTTTCGATCTGTCCGACTTCCTCCAAAATCAGCATCACTATAGGAAACTAATTTGAAAGGACATTCTTTCGGATAAAATAGTCCGAAATCTTTGGTTTTAGTTAGATAACGAATAATGCGTTTAACTGCTCTCATATGTGATTCTTTGGGATTTGCTTGAAATCGAGCACATACACAGACACTCATCATAATATCGGGTCGACTCGCTGTTAAATAGAGTAAGGAACCTATCATACTACGATATAACTTTTGATCAACACTTTTGCCATCTTCATCTCTATCGAGATGAATCGTTGTACTCATAGGAGTTGGTTTGGCAGCAGTGTTTTCCAGACCAAAACGTTTGATTAAATTATAACAATATTTTTCTTGATTAATAAAAATTCCATTTTCAATTTGTTTAATTTGTAGTCCAAGAAAATATGATAATTCTCCCATATGAGACATTTCAAATTCATTTGTCATTATAGTTGAAAATTCTTGACATAATTTTTCATTTGTCGAGCCGAAAATAATATCGTCAACATATATTTGAATTATTAAAATATCTTTATTAGTTTTCTTAATAAAGAGTGTTTGATCTACTTTACCGATTTCAAAGCCAGATTCTAATAAATAACCTTTAAGACGATCATACCAAGCACGTGGTGCTTGTTTTAGACCATATAACGCCTTTTTAAGTTTATATACATGATCTGGAAATTTTTCATGATTGAACAAAGGTGGTTGTTCAACAAAAACATTTTCTTTTATGAATCCATTTAAAAATGCACTTTTAACATCCATTTGATATAGTTTAAAATTATGAAAACACGCATAAGCTAATAATATTCATATTGCTTCAAGTCGGGCGACTGGAGCAAACGTCTCTCCGTAATCAATTCCTTCTTCTTGATTATATCCTTGCGCAACTAATCTAGCTTTATTCCTTGTTATATTTCCTAGTTCATCTGCTTTATTTTTAAAAACCCATTTAGTACCGATGGCTGATTGGTCACTGGGTCTAGGAACGAGTTCCCAAACTTCGTTTCGTTCGAATTGATTTAATTCTTCTTGCATGGCAAGTATCCAGTAGTCATCAGTTGAAGCTTCTTTTATATTCTTAGGTTCTATGTTAGAAAGAAAAGCTACATGCCCAACTTGATTTAATTGATGTCTGGTTTTAACATTCGTATTAACTTCTCCAATTATATTTTGCACAGGATGATCTCTTAAAATTCTAGGTGGAGATTTTATTATATTAGACGTCACGTTTGTATTGGTTTCATGAATATCAAAATTTTCATTTGCATTATTATTTCCATTCTGAGTAGATTCATCATCAGAATCAATAATAACACTTGGATTTACATTTTTAAAATTTTTGTTGAAAGAAACATGTAAACTTTCTTCAATAATTTGAGTTCGTTTATTATAAATTCGATAAGCCTTGCTTCGTTCCGAATATCCAACGAATATACCTTCATCGGATTTTGGATCGAATTTGCCTAGTTGATCTTTAGTATTTAAAATAAAACATTTGGAACCAAAAACTTTTAGATATGAAATATTTGGTTTTCTTCCATTTAGAAGTTCATATGGGGTATTTTTAGTTAATGGTCGAATAGAAACGCGATTCAGTACATAACAAGCAGTAGCTACAGCTTCTGCCCAAAAATGTTTCGATAAAGTTGTTCCATTTAGTAAAGTTCTTGCACATTTTTGTAACGTTCTATTTTTCCTTTCTACAACTCCATTTTGTTGTGGTGTTCTAGGAAAAGAGAAATTATGGTTAATACCTTTCTTATTACAAAATTGTTCAAAAACTTCATTTTCAAATTCGCCTCCATGATCACTTCTTATATTTTTAATTTTCAATGTTTTAATATTTTGAATTCTTTTAACAAAAACTTTAAAATTATCAAAAGTATCACTTTTATTTTTCAAAAAGAAAATCCAAGTATATCTAGAGAAATCATCTACAATAACAAAAACATATCTATTATGGTTAATAGATTGCACTTGAGTTGGACCAAAAAGATCCATGTGTAAAAGTTCAAGTGGTTGTTCTGTAGATATTACTTTCTTTGATTTAAAAGAAGATTTTGTTAATTTTCCTAATTTACATGCATCACAAAATATGTTAGTTTCAAATTTTATATTGGGTAACCCTTTAACTAATTTATTTTTAGCAAGTTTATTGATGGTAATAAAATTGATGTGACAAAATCTTTTGTGCCAAAGACAAGAATCGTTTTCTTTAGCTACTAGACACAAATTTGAATCATTATTAACATTCATATTTAGGATATAAATATTTTTATATCTATTTCCTTCGAAAATAATGTTGTGATTTTTATCAAATATGTTATATTTATTTTCTGAAAAAGTTATATTAAAACCTTTATCGCATAGTTGACTAATACTTAATAAATTATGTTTTAAATTTTTAACTAATAAAACATCAGTAATGAGAGGTAAATTAGATGTACCGTTGCTATTGACATTGCCTTTGTCGATGATATATCCTTTTGAGTTATCTCCAAAGGTGACTGCTCCTCCATTTGAGTATATAATGTTTGACAACATTTCTTTGTTTCCAGTCATGTGTTTTGAGCAACCGCTATCTAAAATCCATTTTCCTCTCTTCTTATGTGGTACCTGCAAAAAATTTATAAAAAGTTGGTACCCAATCTTTTTAGGGTCCTAAGAGTTAGATCTTAGGAAGCCAAACCCATACGGGTTCATAATTCCCTTTATAGACATAATTTTTGTTATTATGAACAGTTTCCATAAAACTTTTGATATGTTTATTCCTTATCAATATATTATTTGTTTTTGGAATCCATATCTTAATAGTTTTAGTATTTGAATAAACTATTTTCTTAATATCTTTCTTAATTTTATTATTAATTTTACTTTTAGCAAAATTATTTTGTTTCTTAAATCCTAGTCCAGATTTATTGTTAGAAGTTTGAGAGTTTTCTAATATACTAGAAAGATTTTCTCTTCCTTTATTGAAATTAGAAACATTTTTAGAAATATCATCAAATTTTATTTTAAGACTAGATTTTTCTAACTCCAAATCCTTAATTTTAGATATTAAACTATTATTTTCAAAAAGTAAAACATCATTTTTATTTTTCTGAATTTTTAGTTCCTCAGATATTGACGTAATTTGAGAAGATAAGTTAGAATTCGATTGTTGAGAGATTTCAAGTTCTTCTTCCAATATTACCTTCTCATCTTTTAACATATCTACTTCTAAAACTCTTCTATCTAACTTTCTTTGCAACTCCTTATTTTTCTTTTTAAGTTGTTTTGTTAAATTTACTAATTCAGAGTTTATTTCAATTAAATCTTCAAAAGTAAAATCACTTACATCGTCTGAGGAAGCCATGAAGCATACATTTGCTTGTTCATTATCACTTTCACTCTCTGATGAGGATGATGAGTCAGTGTCGTCCCAAGTGACTGAAAAAGCCTTTCGTTTGGTTTTATCCTTCTTGAAGTTATTCTTTTTACGATCTGGACAATCTTTCTTCATGTGTCCTTTCTTATGACATTCATAACATTCCATTGTTGAAGATGATGGTTTGCTGCTATTGGAATTGTTGTTGGAATTATTTTTGTTTCCCTTGAATTTGTTTCTGTTGAATTTCAAAAAAAAATTGAAATTTTTAGCGATCATTGCCATATCTTCATTATCTGAGTCGGAATCATCTTTTTCTGCTTGGAATGCTACATTTTTCTTTTCTTGTGCTCCATTTCGTTTTGCCTGCAAATTTACTTCGTAGGACATTAAATTACCTATCAACTCTTCTGGTTTTAATGTTGACAAATCAGTTGCTTCTTCAATAGCTAGGACTTTTCGTTCCCATTCGTCCGTTAAAGAATTCAAGATTTTTGTAACAACATCAAAATCAGTAAACTTTTGTTCTAGTGATAATAAAGCATGATAAATATCCTGAAATCTAGAGTACATGTCATTTATAGATTCATTTGGCCTCATTTTAAAATTTTCAAATTGATGTTTCAGCATAGAAATTTTGCTCAATTTAACTTTGTTCGTTCCTTCATGTGAAACTTTAAGAGTTCTCCAAATTTCATAGCCGGAAGTGCACATGCTAACTCTATTGAATTCATTTCTATCTAATGCACAAAATAAAATATTCATAGCCTTAGCATTTGATGTAGCATCTAGTTTTTATGTGTTACTCCAAGTCGAGTATTCTCCAGTAGGAATTGTGTATTCTCTTTGTATAATATTCCAGATATCAAATCCACTTGATTGCATATAGATTCTCATTCTAGTTGACCAATAATTGTAATTTATACCATTGAAAAGTGGAGGTCGTGAAGTCGATTGACCTTCTGTGAAACTAGAATTAGTGTGAGTGTTAACATCGTTAATTTGTGTGGTTGCCATATTACTAGAAATAAGTAAATATCAAATAACTTTGTGATGGTTATAAGATGACCTTGCTCTGATACCAAATGAAAGTACACGTGTAGTACTAAGGATCGTGTAATATGGTATGTTAATGCGGAAACTGGTAATAACAGTAAAGTACAAATTAAAGTAAGCACACCAGGAATTTTTATACTGGTTCGAACTTCCCGTTCTACGTCCAGTCCTAGAATACCCTCTGGATTTAAACTAAACCCCTCACTTAACCCGGAGGAATAGGTATACGACACCTGAGCAGCCGAACAGGAATTTTTCCGCCTCAACAGCCGAAGAGGACTTCAACTTAATACAAATAGTTTGTTGACGAATGTGTTCTGAATAACACTGATTGTCTTTTGATAGTACAACTTTCCTATAATCAAATCCTCAAGAGTATATATGTGTGTGAAGATTTAGAAGGAAGATAATCACGTAGAATCGAAGTATATGAATAAATTCAAGGATTCTAGTGATATTAAATAAGAATGAATGCTTTTATTTGCAGAAATGAATAGAGATTAGATTTCAGAAATATAAACAAGAATCGGTTATTGTAGAAGTGAATTGAATATGTTTATATAGTTGTAGAAGAGTTGTAATCTTTTATGAAGAGTTTTAGTTAACAGTTGTGTCCATACCTCTTGAAATAGAGGACATTCCTCTTCATGAAATGATCGCGTCTCTTCAGAAAACTAGCCGTTTTTCTCTGGTCGGTCGACCGGAAAACCTAGCCGGTCAGCTGAGTTTAAAAACGTATACAAAATAGAAAGTCACTGTGCACATGATACCGGGTCGGTCGACTGAGGATCCTAGTCGGTCGGCCGACCTGGTGTTATATGCACAGTGAACACAGTTTTTGCTATAAAATGTTTTGTGTGCGTGTGTGACTATTTGAGGAATGATTTTAACATTATTCTAAGACTCAATAAAATAAAATATCCATACTAATCTCTGGATTGTAAAATTATCTCCTTTGTAGTGCACGGTATGCACTTATTCTCTTTTTGTCGCTTTCATATAGTATTCTTCGTCGTATGATCTCTGAAGCTTGTGTCATGAATCAAAACTCATGAATCAACATATACTTTTACCATCCAAGGGGGCATCTTCGTATGTCACTCTTGGCGTATTTTGTAATAATTATGTGTTATCTGAACGTGGTCTACGAACTGGGATTATGTAATCAATTTGGAATATTTTTGAAATGGAATGTCGAATTTGTTTGTTGTTCCATATTCTTGTGTTTCTATGTATCAATGAATCTAATGTCACCGTATTTGGTCGCCAAAGATTAATAACTATGGATGACTGCAGCATCAGTAGCTGCTAGTTTTGGGCCTTCAAGTAGGGGGATGTTACAAGTTGGTATCAGAGCATTGGTTTATGAAACTTTAAAAGAAACTTAAATCTAAAAGATTTTCCAAACATAATCCAATGAATCAAATAATAAGATTTGGGGTTTGGGTTAACGATATAATAACGTACTTTTATTTGCTATATATAGTTATATATATAAGTATGTACTCCCCGCTCTCTTAGATCGTTCTTCTGTATCTTACTAAGGCTCGTATGCAGAATTATGAGAAAGGAGATATGGAAGCAGGAAATGGAAGAGGAAATCACGGTGGAGGAAGCAACACAACTAATGGAAATACTGGACCCAAAACTAGGAGGAATCTAGTTTGATAGGCTAATGCTAGTAATCAAAATGCTAATGCCAATGTGAGTGCTGGAAATCCACCAGTAGATATGGGCGTGATGTATCTGTTCTTTGCTGATTTGATGTAAGTTGGAGCTGCTACTGGAGCTGCTAGAAATGTAAGAGAGCTAATCTTGTAGCTCCAGTTGGAAATATTGCTTTGTTGAGTAGAGATTACACCAGTTTGGGTAGGAAGCCATTCTTGGGAATGGAGAGTGTCGTAAGGTTAAGAATTGGTTGTTGCATTGTGAGTGTATATTTTCTGATTTCGGTCTGAATGATGGGAAAAAGAGAAGGTTTGGCCTCTAGACAGTTGTAGGGGTCATCACTACATTGGTGGAATAGTATCACTACCAGAGTTTCGGAAGAACAGTTAACTTGGGCTGATTTTAAAATGAGATTCGAGCAGAAGTTTATATCTGAGTTTACTAAGTTTGAGCTGATGAGTAAGTTTATGGATTTAGTTCAAGGAGAGATGTCAGTAGTCGAGTATGCTACTAAATTTGAAGAGTTGTCTCGATATGGATATGCTGTTATTGATACTGACATTAAAAGAAATGAGAAGTTCATTTGGGAATTGAGGCCCGAGCTTGCTAGAATGACCATGACGCACCTCCGTGATTCTTATAATATAGTGGTGGAGACGGTCATTTTCCATGAGGAGTTACTTGCTGATTTAGCCAAAGAGAAGTCAGTGGAAACTCAGGAGAAGAAGAGAAGTTCTTTAAAAAAAAGGGAGCCCGGAAGGGAGATACAACTAAGAAGTCAAAGGCTGCGGTAGTTTGTATAAGTGTGACAAGAAGGGCCACTTTGGTAATGAATGTCGGTCAGGAAATGGGAGAAAGCTGCAAGCAAGAAGAATGTGATATGCTTCAACTGTGATCAAGTTGGGCATTACAAGAATCAGTGTCCAGAGCCAGTTAGGGAGGACAATGTAAAAGTTTTTTCTATAGGACCAGCTAGGCCTACTGTAGCAGATAAAGGAAAGACTGTGATGGAAGGTACGCTTTTGATCCAAAGTATTCCATTTAGAGTACTTTTTGATACCGGTGCATAACATTCATTTATATCTCGGTGTTTAGTTGATAAATTATGTCTAGAACCCACCCACCTTGTTACTTCCTTAAGGGTTTCGAATCCAATAGGAGGGTATGCAACTCTAGGGTTAAGGTGTGACCAGTTAAAATTGATTTGTTGGGTCATAAATTTGCATGCAGTTTGTATGTTAATGATTTCGTATATATCAGAATCATTTTGGGTATGGATTGGTTGGGTAGGTATGAGGTTAGAATATTTTGCCAGGATAAAGAGATATCACTGTGATACCCTGATAGTCGTAACCGAGTGATATTCTCAGTAGAGAATACTGACAGGAGTGTTAGTGCTATGCTTAATGCTATGAAGGTAGGAATTGAGTTAAGTCAAGTTCGGGTAGCAAGAGAGTTTGCAGATGTCTTTGAGCCAGTCACTAGACTACCCTTAAAAAGAGCTGTTGAGTTTAAAATAGATCTGGTGCCAGGAGCTGAACCTTTAAGTAGACCACCTAGCAGGATGACACCAACTAAGATGAAGGAATTGAAGGCGTAGCTAGTGGATCTAGAAATAAGGAGTTTTATTAGACCAAACAGTTCGCCTTGGGGAGCGGCCACGGTGTTTGTGAAGAAATGTAACGACCCGCTATTTTGGACTATTCGCATCCGCACATGTCGGACTTGAATAATTCAAAATACCGAATTGTTAATTTAAATTGGCAAAACTGAACATATACAGTAAATAAAATAATCACAGATCACAGACACAGAGTAATAAGTGCAGCGGAAATAAAAGAGATAGTAGTTCATGAAGCTACTATATAAATGTATAAGTTACATCAGAGTTAAACCAGATACAACAGAAGAGTAATACGATACATCAGATACAAATCAGAATACATCACTGAAATCAACTGAATAACTGAAAGCTGGATAGATAGCTGGATCTCCAAGCGAAGCTCCAACTCCAAAGGTGAGTCTCAAATACTGTATCACTTAGTCTGACCCGAGCGTAAAGAAAAACAAAACACTCGAGTCAGGATTAACATTCTTATATCAATAAATCCAACTCAAGTGAAATAACAACTGAAATACAAGTAACTCAAAGGATGTTTGGAATAACCATCCTCTAAGGATCCGTTAAACTATCTACTAGGTAGTAATGTACGCTAAGTAGATAATGTCTAATCAGTAAAGTACGATATCAAAATAGCGTTAAGTCATGGCCCATTCCACCCTTAACACATTTTTATTCCCAAGAGCATATACAAGACCGTAGTTTCCCCAAAACCGGAAGTCACCAGAGGGCAATCCATATACTAAAGGTACAAAACAAAACGTAGTTGTCGTGAATAGGATAATCAGTATGACAAGGTACATGAGGCGATACCAACTAGGATACTAGTAGTTGCCTGATCCGGACTGATGTTGGGCATAGCAGCTACTACCCCAACACCGCGAAACAACACTCCCATAATCGAGGGGTGCACCCAAATCGAATCACAAAAGTAATAGATATGGTAACGAAGAAGTGTGTCCGCTAGAGGTGGCGAACCTCAATGGCCCGGCACGACTCCTGTTTTAGTCATGTCAAGGGTCATCCAAAATCGTTCTCTTTCTTCAGTCAACGCGTTCATCAAAACCATCCACTTCGTTCTGGATCAACACTCCGCGTATATTAGTTATTAAAGTGGTTTCGGTATCGACAGAGAGTATGTCCATATCCGATCCCGGTCTCTTTAATAACTACGTATTATTACACCGATGGTCATTTAATAATATTTCAAAATAGTTATATTTCAAAACTGACATATCATTTCCATTTCAAAACCATATAATAACGATATCACTTTTCCTTCAAATAAATCCATTTCAAAATCATATCCCTTTCCAAAGTTATATTGCTTTCGAAATCATAAGTCTTTTAAAATCATAACACTTTGGAAATCACAGCTTTGAAACCATAGCATTTTGGAAATCATAACACTTTTCTTTTAAACAGTTTAGATATTAAAATTAGTATATATAATAAAATATAAAATAATTTATATTAAAAATGATTTATATTAAAATAGTTTATATTAAAATAATTTATGAAGTAAAATATCAATAGTTTAAATATAATTTAAAATTACTTTATAAAATAAAATAGTTTCCTCAAATTTCACAAATCGATTCAAATTAACTCGAATTCCAAAATTTTAATTTAATCAAATCTTAAATCATCAATTTCAAATTGATTCAGTTTCTAAATAACCATTTCAATCTATCGATTTCAAATTCATATTTAAACCATAAAATAAGTTATTTCAATATATTTCAAAGCTTTAAATATTCAACATTTCAATAACATCTAATACAACTTCAATTCACGAATTTAAATAAACAAAATATCCCATTTAAATTTATATCTTTTGAAATATTCATTAAAGTCACTTTTAATCAAATTCAAGTTAAAACATATCTTTAGAATTTCAAATTTTATAAATTTCAAATCAAACTTTATTAAAGTATAATTCTTAAATAAATATAATTTCAAATCAATTTCAAATCATTATAAACTCTATATTTGAAAATATAGATAAATAAATACTTAAACATATTTCATATTGATTCAAATCAACTTTATTAAATCAACTTTAATAAATCTTTAAAATCATTATTTATTAAAACCATATATTTCTTTCAAAACTGTAGAAATGTTTTCAAAACATTTATATATAGACCAACGGTGTCTGTATATAATTTTCTATCCTATGGTCAAGTGATACGGATATTTATCATTTCAATCCGCAATTTAAAATATATTCGGGTATATATCTTTTCAACCCGAAATCCCAAATTCAATTTAATTTGAAAATCGCTTGGGTTTATCATTTCAACCGATAACGATTTTCTCCTATTCTAAAGTCCGTTCGGGTATGTATCATTTCAACCCATAGTGATACTATACTAACAGGGAACTTGCAGAGTGATAACAGATATGATAATAATATAACAACGGTAACATGCATATATCATCAGTATAAATAACAGATAAGGGTGTCAGATGTCACAGGTGAACAGTTACAAATGATGGCATAGGTATAGCAATATAAATAACTAACAGCAGCATATTTCAATTGTCGTTTCAATTAAAATCAAATTTAATAAATAAAAGAACGTTAATCGTGAGTGATTGCTCACCTTTCGAGGCTAGAGATGCACGAGAAGATGACACGGATACGCACACTGATACGGACATAGAGATTGAGTTACGAATCCAAGCAAAACAAATCGGCACGAATACAACGATCAAAGCTGACAACAGAAATCGATGAAATCAAATCACAATATTCAACAAAGCAACAAATAAAACATGTCATGCATCAAAGTTTAACAATATAATTCTATGTGCTACCGAGATCGAAATGGTCTGAAATTTGGTATGAATAAAGGTCAAAACTTGAAATTTAAACTGCAATAGAATCACTTGATTTGGACAAGAGACGAGAAAAGTTACGATGTCACGAACATAGACTCAGGCCATGTTTGCAGCAGTGTAAAATAATTTTTAAGTACAAAAGAATAGCTGCCTGGGTCTAACTTCCAGATCCTCGACCACTAATCAAACGATGTTGGATTTGGCTGAAATTTGACAGGCATAAACTAGGTAACTTTGACTTCTTTTTAAAAGTAAAATCAACCCATTCCGACGTAAGACAGAAGAGATACGATGCGTCAAACATGAACTCAGGTCGTGTTTGCAGCAGCGTAAAATAATTTCTAAATACAAAAGAATAGCTGTCTGGGTCTAACTTCCAGATCCTCGACCACAAATCAAACGATGTCGGATTTGGCTGAAATTTGACAGGCATAAACTAGGTAACTTCGACTTTTTTTTAAAAATAAAATCAACCCATTCCGACGTAAGACAGAAGAGATACGATGCGTCAAACATGAACTCAGGTCGTGTTTGCAGCAGCGTAAAATAATTTCTAAATACAAAAGAATAGCTGTCTGGGTCTAACTTCCAGATCCTCGACCACAAATCAAACGATGTCGGATTTGGCTGAAATTTGACAGGCATAAACTAGGTAACTTCGACTCTTTTTTTTTTCTTTTTCAATATTCCTTAAAAATCAACATTCTTTATATATACATAAATAATCCGTGCAAACAATTATACTTTACTTAAAACATATATAATGTAACTTTCATATGACTAGCGCATATACTAAATACGCAAAAAATAATAATTCAAGGCAACAGAATATATAATATTCTATCCTTATATAACTTGCATAGGTCACTCACGTATGAAATGAATAGTACAAAGTAACCTTTTTAAAACAAATGTTGATATAAATACTTTTAGCCAAGTGTACGCCATTTCAAGAACTGTGCAAAAGAAGAAAAGGGAAATATGCATGCAACCTGTAAGTTTGATATATACTATGTATACATATTATATTATTATTAAAAATCGTTTTCAAATACAGCATAGTTAAAGTAACATTTTAACATACTATAAAATATATATACATTACCTAAATATGTAAGTGGAGAAGCAACTCGACTGCACACAGGAGGGGCGTCGGCTGGTCGAAGACGAGAGTTAGGAGGGGAAAAAGCAATGGGTCAGGCGAAGGCGGAGGTGGCCAAGGCCGGAAATGGTGGGAAGATGGTCGCTGGTTTTGGTGAAGGAAAAGTGGTAAGGCAGAGGTGGAAACATGCGAGCTCTAGGTGAGAGGAGAGGTTGACAAGGAGTTGAGATGCTTTTGCTTTGGCTAACAACGGTGAGGGCAGGATGAGGAGCAGGTTTCGCGGAAGACAGGCTGGGTGTAGAGAGGCACGGGGACATGAAGATGCGTTCAGCGAGCTGCCGTCGGGAGAGGGAGGAAGTAGAAAGGTTGATGGTGGAGTTTGTTGTGTGAAGAGGAAGATGGCTGGCATGTTCTGATATATACTTCCATTATACAATATATATCTTCTTTGAAGAAGACAGTGGGCAGATGAAAAAAATGAAAGGACAAGGCAAAATGATTATGTACAAGAAAATAAATCAAAGGAATAGCAAAGGGTTACGTGTTGGATTTCAGAAATTTATAAAAGCATGCCTAAAATAAAACGTAATGAAATAAATATAAAGTAGTGGGTAAGGAAAAAGTTAAGCACACGGTTCGAAGTAATAATAACGGAAATGACCATTCAAAATTCAACCGTTGGACAATTGAAAGGGCAGAGAAATTCAAAAGGATCAAACGTACCGACATAAATAATAGATATAAAGTGACAGGTGAGGTATAGTCAAAAACGAATATCCAGGAAATAATTATTTCTTTGCACAGTTGGAAAGATTTGACTGGACATAGGGATAAATGTTTGAAATTCAAAAGAAAAGAAAAAAACGGTCACGGATCCGGTACCGATACGGTTACCGGTTTCGTGGATTCCGTTGTGTATCGGACTTCAAAACACAGAATTGAATATGTCGTAGTGCTCAGCACGATGAGACGATCAAAACGGTATACATATATTAGTGGTACGATTGAATTATAAAAATTCGAATTTTCTAATAGCGGAAAATGCAAGAAAAACGCTGAAAAATAAGATCGACGGAGCTAAAGATGTCCGAATTTGGAAAAACGACAAACTGAAATCTTGCTCAGAAGATGGTTTAGAATTTTTCTATGTAAAAATATTTAGGTTTCGGAAAAGTTTTATTTTCATCGTTTTTTTTAACTGATTAAATTGAAGTAAATTTACGCGCGAAATAAACTTTCATATTTTCGGACGAAAATTTACCAGTTGCTATGTTTAGTTAAACGCATTCCAAATATCAAATTTATATTTCAAAATTTTATCGTTAAATTTTCACAAAATTTCAGTTAATTACGTTATAAAAACTGTTAAAATTTACGGGTCGTTACACTCTCCCCCACTCAAAACTTTTCGTCCCCGAAAAGGAACGAGGTAGGAGAATAGAAACGACCAGAAAGAAAATAGATTTGAAATACACAATAACAATTGATTTAAACCATATAAATTCAAATTTAAATTAATTGACATTCAATAATTGATTTAATCCATTTGATTTCACTAAAATCAATCTCAACTATTTCTAAATTCATTATCTTATTATCCCATTTTCTTCAATTTACAATTTCTAAACCCATAAATTTGAATAGTCTTTTATTATAATCATATTTTCTTCAACAATTTTAAATTCTTCTTAATTCCAAATTAATTACTGTTAAATTTATTCTACTTAATATATCTACTCACATATATTTAACCCATATAAATTAATTTAAAACATAAAAGTTTCGATTTAAATTAATTCACATCCATTACTTTCTTTTAAATTCAAGGTATTTTCATATGTTGATCAAATTTCAATTTATTAATTCTTTCAAAACAAATTTATTAATTCTTTCAAAACAAATTTATTTCATTATTAACTGTGTTTACTTATTATCCTATCTAACTCTATTTACATCTTTATAATCAAAATTTAGTGTATAACATTTATTATAAACACTCAAATTTTATTTATAAATTCAATTTATCTTATATATTATCCAATTACATATTCAACTTCTGTATGATTTAGGTAAGTTGTATTAGAATGCAGTTGAACAATATACAAATAAAATTTTCCCAATTCAAGTTTAAATATTTATTCCAAATTTTGGTTTTATTTATAATTAAAATCATCCTTTAACAAAATTTAAGAATTAGATTTCCGATTAACCTTAAACAATTTAGAGACATATATAATACATTTATATCAAATCAAATTAAATTTTAAAATAAGATACCTATATATAAATCAAATTATACTGAAGAAATTCAAATCAGAATATTTTTCAAAACAAAACCGTAGCAAAGCTACAGAATGGTTTCTCCACTTCGAAACTCGAAAATGAATGTCGATGATGCGGCCGCCATCACCGAAATTATTTTCCAGCGACAAAGAGAAGAGCGCTGATTTCAACCTTTTAAAATTCTTTGGAAACGATTTCTATTCGAAAATACTTCCAATAATATATACTTTTAAATTTTTAAAACCAAAGTTCGAAATCACCGGAAACTAAATTCTCAAATTTCTGAATTAAATTCATTTCAAATTCCAAATCAATTTACAAACCGTATTTTTAAATTTATTTAGAACAATAGATGATAATCAAATATTATCATTTCAAACAAACAATTTAATTAACCTATTAAATTCCAGAAAATTTTACTTATATTTTCACAATATAATCAAACAAAATTATTTCATTTACCAAATTTGAAAACAATATTGTGTTAGTTTGTTCTGCTCAAGTGTTTTGGAAATCCTATCGATAGCGTTGATCAGACGAATCGATCGGAAACCCAAATCAACATCAACAACTCAAACAACACAATATATAAACATTTTAAATATAATTTTACAAATACACTTCCTCGCTCGACGATACAAGAATAGATTTTAAAGCAAAGTTAGAGATTCAAATTTGATGGACTCAAATCAAAGAGAATTTTGATTCGAAAAATAAGTTTGAAACAGAAGATAAGATAATTCAATTTCCATAATCGGGAGATGGAGGAGTTTATTTAATTCACGGGCAACCTTAACCGGGTCGTCCGTAACTTCAAGAATAAGATCGATGCTGAATTCCGAGGTAAATCAACACTCGATCTCAAGAGATGGAATTCAGGTATAGCATGGAATAGATAGCATCGTAAACCGAGGATACAGAAATCTCCGGTAAATCAATGCCTATTATAAAGGAGTTTACTCCTTTACGAATCATTCTAAGATTGGCGAGACCGCCGATCTATTATAGATAACATTCAGAATGGAGTTATGGGGTGTTCCATGATTGAAAGAAGACGAATAGTGAAGGACACGAATGAATTTCGGAACCGAGGGGAACGTTCCAAAATTAAAAGGAATCGAGTCAAAGGAAGAGATTGAAACTCGAATGAGAGTGATTCTGTAAATACATTTACCCTATATGTTAAGTTTTGCCTAGAGCTACCAAAGCTCTGATACCAACTGTAACGACCCGCTATTTTGGACTATTCGCATCCGCACATGTCGGACTTGAATAATTCAAAATACCGAATTGTTAATTTAAATTGGCAAAACTGAACATATACAGTAAATAAAATAATCACAGATCACAGACACAGAGTAATAAGTGCAGCGGAAATAAAAGAGATAGTAGTTCATGAAGCTACTATATAAATGTATAAGTTACATCAGAGTTAAACCAGATACAACAGAAGAGTAATACGATACATCAGATACAAATCAGAATACATCACTGAAATCAACTGAATAACTGAAAGATGGATAGATAGCTGGATCTCCAAGCGAAGCTCCAACTCCAAAGGTGAGTCTCAAATACTGTATCACTCAGTCTGACCCGAGCGTAAAGAAAAACAAAACACTCGAGTCAGGATTAACATTCTTATATCAATAAATCCAACTCAAGTGAAATAACAACTGAAATACAAGTAACTCAAAGGATGTTTGGGATAACCATCCTCTAAGGATCCGTTAAACTATCTACTAGGTAGTAATGTACGCTAAGTAGATAATGTCTAATCAGTAAAGTACGATATCAAAATAGCGTTAAGTCATGGCCCATTCCACCCTTAACACATTTTTATTCCCAAGAGCATATACAAGACCGTAGTTTCCCCAAAACCGGAAGTCACCAAAGGGCAATCCATATACTAAAGGTACAAAACAAAACGTAGTTGTCGCGAATAGGATAATCAGTATGACAAGGTACATGAGGCGATACCAACTAGGATACTAGTAGTTGCCTGATCCGGACTGATGTTGGGCATAGCAGCTACTACCCCAACACCACGAAACAACACTCCCATAATCGAGGGGTGCACCCAAATCGAATCACAAAAGTAATAGATATGGTAACGAAGAAGTGTGTCCGCTAGAGGTGGCGAACCTCAATGGCCCGGCACGGCTCCTGTTTTAGTCATGTCAAGGGTCATCCAAAATCGTTCTCTTTCTTCAGTCAACGCGTTCATCAAAACCATCCACTTCGTTCTGGATCAACACTCCGCGTATATTAGTTATTAAAGTGGTTTCGGTATCGACAGAGAGTATGTCCATATCCGATCCCGGTCTCTTTAATAACTACGTATTATTACACCGATGGTCATTTAATAATATTTCAAAATAGTTATATTTCAAAACTGACATATCATTTCCATTTCAAAACCATATAAAAACGATATCACTTTTCCTTCAAATAAATCCATTTCAAAATCATATCCCTTTCCAAAGTTATATTGCTTTCGAAATCATGTCTTTTAAAATCATAACACTTTGGAAATCACAGCTTTGAAACCATAGCATTTTGGAAATCATAACACTTTTCTTTTAAACAGTTTAGATATTAAAATTATTATATATAATAAAATATAAAATAATTTATATTAAAAATGATTTATATTAAAATAGTTTATATTAAAATAATTTATGAAGTAAAATATCAATAGTTTAAATATAATTTAAAATTACTTTATAAAATAAAATAGTTTCCTCAAATTTCACAAATCGATTCAAATTAACTCGAATTCCAAAATTTTAATTTAATCAAATCTTAAATCATCAATTTCAAATTGATTCAGTTTCTAAATAACCATTTCAATCTATCGATTTCAAATTCATATTTAAACCATAAAATAAGTTATTTCAATATATTTCAAAGCTTTAAATATTCAACATTTCAATAACATCTAATACAACTTCAATTCACGAATTTAAATAAACAAAATATCCCATTTAAATTTATATCTTTTGAAATATTCATTAAAGTCACTTTTAATCAAATTCAAGTTAAAACATATCTTTAGAATTTCAAATTTTATAAATTTCAAATCAAACTTTATTTAAGTATAATTCTTAAATAAATATAATTTCAAATCAATTTCAAATCATTATAAACTCTATATTTGAAAATATAGATAAATAAATACTTAAACATATTTCATATTGATTCAAATCAACTTTATTAAATCAACTTTAATAAATCTTTAAAATCATTATTTATTAAAACCATATATTTCTTTCAAAACTGTAGAAATGTTTTCAAAACATTTATATATAGACCAACGGTGTCTGTATATAATTTTCTATCCTATGGTCAAGTGATACGGATATTTATCATTTCAATCCGCAATTTAAAATATATTCGGGTATATATCTTTTCAACCCGAAATCCCAAATTCAATTTAATTTGAAAATCGCTTGGGTTTATCATTTCAACCCATAACGATTTTCTCCTATTCTAAAGTCCGTTCGGGTATGTATCATTTCAACACATAGTGATACTATACTAACAGGGAACTTGCAGAGTGATAACAGATATGATAATAATATAACAACGGTAACATGCATATATCATCAGTATAAATAACAGATAAGGGTGTCAGATGTCACAGGTGAACAGATACAGATGATGGCATAGGTATAGCAATATAAATAACTAACAGCAGCATATTTCAATTGTCGTTTCAATTGAAATCAAATTTAATAAATAAAAGAACGTTAATCGTGAGTGATTGCTCACCTTTCGAGGCTAGAGATGCACGAGAAGATGACACGGATACGCACACTGATACAGACATAGAGATTGAGTTACGAATCCAAGCAAAACAAATCGGCACGAATACAACGATCAAAGCTGACAACAGAAATCGATGAAATCAAATCGCAACATTCAACAAAGCAACAAATAAAACATGTCATGCGTTAAAGTTTAACAATATAATTCTATGTGCTACCGAGATCGAAATGGTCTGAAATTTGGTATGAATAAAGATCAAAACTTGAAATTTAAATTGCAATAGAATCACTTGATTTGGACAAGAGACGAGAAAAGTTACGATGTCACGAACATAGACTCAGGCCATGTTAGCAGCAGTGTAAAATAATTTCTAAGTACAAAAGAATAGCTGCCTGGGTCTAACTTCCAGATCCTCGACCACTAATCAAACGATGTCGGATTTGGCTGAAATTTGACAGGAATAAACTAGGTAACTTTGACTTCTTTTTAAAAATAAAATCAACCCATTCCGACGTAAGACAAAAGAGATACGATGCGTCAAACATGAACTCAGGTCGTGTTTGCAGCAGCGTAAAATAATTTCTAAATACAAAAGAATAGCTGTCTGGGTCTAACTTCCAGATCCTCGACCATAAATCAAACGATGTCGGATTTGGCCGAAATTTGACAGGCATAAACTAGGTAACTTCGATTTTTTTTTAAAAATAAAATTAACCCATTCCGACGTAAGACAGAAGAGATACAATGCGTCAAACATGAACTCAGGTCGTGTTTGCAGCAGCGTAAAATAATTTCTAAATACAAAAGAATAGCTGTCTGGGTCTAACTTCCAGATCCTCGACCATAAATCAAACGATGTCGGATTTGGCTGAAATTTGACAGGCATAAACTAGGTAACTTCGACTATTTTTTTTTCTTTTTCAATATTCCTTAAAAATCAACATTCTTTATATATACATAAATAATCCGTGCAAACAATTATACTTTACTATAAAACATATATAATGTAACTTTCATATGACTAGCGCATATACTAAATACGCAAAAAAAAAAAATTCAAGGCAACAGAATATATAATATTCTATCCTTATATAACTTGCATAGGTCACTCACGTATGAAATGAATAGTACAAAGTAACCTTTTTAAAACAAATGTTGATATAAATACTTTTAGCCAAGTGTACGCCATTTCAAGAACTGTGCAAAAGAAGAAAAGGGAAATATGCATGCAACCTGTAAGTTTGATATATACTATGTATACATATTATATTATTATTAAAAATCGTTTTCAAATACAGCATAGTTAAAGTAACATTTTAACATACTATAAAATATATATACATTACCTAAATATATAAGTGGAGAAGCAACTCGACTGCACACAGGAGGGGCGTCGGCTGGTCGAAGACGAGAGTTAGGAGGGGAAAAAGCAATGGGTCAGGCGAAGGCGGAGGTGGCCAAGGCCGGAAATGGTGGGAAGATGGTCGCTGGTTTTGGTGAAGGAAAAGTGGTAAGGCAGAGGTGGAAACGTGCGAGCTCTAGGTGAGAGGAGGGTTGACAAGGAGTTGAGATGCTTTTGCTTTGGCTAACAACGGTGAGGGCAGGATGAGGAGCAGGTTTCGCGGAAGACAGGCTGGGTGTAGAGAGGCACGGGGACATGAAGATGCATTCAGCGAGCTGCCGTCGAGAGAGGGAGGAAGTAGAAAGGTTGATGGTTGAGTTTGTTGTGTGAAGAGGAAGAAGGCTGGCATGTTCTGATATATACTTCCATTATACAATATATATCTTCTTTGAAGAAGACAGTGAGCAGATGAAAAAAATGAAAGGACAAGGCAAAATGATTATGTACAAGAAAATAAATCAAAGGAATAGCAAAGGGTTACGTGTTGGATTTCAGAAATTTATAAAAGCATGCCTAAAATAAAACGTAATGAAATAAATATAAAGTAGTGGGTAAGGAAAAAGTTAAGCACACGGTTCGAAGTAATAATAACGGAAATGACCATTCAAAATTCAACCGTTGGGCAATTGAAAGGGCAGAGAAATTCAAAAGGATCAAACGTACCGACATAAATAATAGATATAAAGTGACAGGTGAGGTATAGTCAAAAACGAATATCCAGGAAATAATTATTTCTTTGCACAGTTGGAAAGATTTGACTGGACATAGGGATAAAGGTTTGAAATTCAAAAGAAAAGAAAAAAACGGTCACGGATCCGGTACCGATACGGTTACCGGTTTCGTGGATTCCGCTGTGTATCGGACTTCAAAACACAGAATTGAATATGTCGTAGTGCTCAGCACGATGAGACGATCAAAACGGTATACATATATTAGTGGTACGATTGAATTATAAAAATTCGAATTTTCTAATAGCGGAAAATGCAAGAAAAACGCCGAAAAATAAGATCGACGGAGCTAAAGATGTCCGAATTTAGAAAAACGACAAACTGAAATCTTGCTCAGAAGATGGTTTAGAATTTTTCTATGTAAAAATATTTAGGTTTCGGAAACGTTTTATTTTCATCGTTTTTTTAACTGATTAAATTGAAGTAAATTTACGCGCGAAATAAACTTTCATATTTTCGGACGAAAATTTACCAGTTGCTATGTTTAGTTAAACGCATTCCAAATATCAAATTTATATTTCAAAATTTTATCGTTAAATTTTCACAAAATTTCAGTTAATTACGTTATAAAAACAGTTAAAATTTACGGGTCGTTACAAGAAACCAGATGGGTTGTTGAGGATGTGCATTGACTATCGCAAGTTAAATGAAAGGACAATTAAGAATAAGTATCATTTTCCCAGAATAGATGATCTGTTTGATCAGTTGAGTGGAGCCAGAGTGTTTTCCTAGTTGGAATTCGCGACAGGTTTCCATCAGTTAAGAGTGGCGGAGGACAGTATTCCTTTGACAGCATTTCGAACTAGATATGGTTCATATGACTGGTTGGTGATGCCATTTGGATTAACGAATGCATCTGCTTTCTTCGTAGTTTTAATGAACCGAATTTTCCAAAAGTACTTGGATAGGTTTGTACTAGTTTTTATAGATGACATTCTAGTCTACTCTAGGGATGAGAGAGAGCATGAAGTTCATCTTAGAGTGGTGCTTGAGAAGCTTGAGGCAGAATCAGCTAAAGGCGAAGTTTACCAAGTGTCATTTCTGGAAGAAAGAGGTAAAATTTCTTGGTCACATGGTTTCAGAGAAAGGATTGTCAGTCGATCCAGATAAGATCGAAGTCGTGAATAATTGGAAGAGACCAAAGACGGTGATTGAGATCAGGAGTTTTCTTGCACTTGTTGGCTACTACCGGTGATTCATTAAGGATTTCTCGCGGATAGCAGCACCCTTAACTAAGCTGACCAGGAAGGAAGTGATATTTGTTTGGTCTGATAAATATGAGGAGGCATTACTTAAGTTAAAGCATTTATTGACCAATGCACCCATGTTTGTAGTTCCATACGCGAACCAAGGATTGGTAGTGTATACCAATGCATGTGGAACTGGATTAGGAGCGGTATTGGTGGAGAGTGGTAAACTCATTACCTACGCATCTAGGCAGCTTAGACTGCATAAAGTTAGATATCCTACTCATGATTTAGAGTTAGAAGTTGTGATCTTCGCATTGAAGATTTGAATAAATTAGCTCTTAGGAGAGAGATTTGAGTTATACCGATCATAAGTCTTTAAAGTATTTATTCTCTCAGAAGGAGTTGAATATAAGACAGCAGAGGTGGCTGGAGTTTTTGGCTGCGTATGATTTTGGTATAGAATATACACCAGGGAAAGGTAATAAAGTAGCTAATTCTCTTAGCAGGAAATATTAGAATGTGGTGTTAGCTATGTTGGCGGAGTGGAAGGATTTTGAAGCCTTAGTCAATTGTGATGTGCAGTTATGATCGACTACTGGTTCTAGTCTCTTGTTTAGAAGTTCGACCAGTATTGATTGAGAAAATTCCTTTTAAGCAAAAGGAGGATCTTGTATTAGCTGAAAGAATTAGAAGATTGGAGGTTGGAACAGAGATCGATGATTTAAAGGATTTTAACCTTGACCAGAAAGGATGGCTAAGAAAAAAGGGACGGTTGTGTGTTCCGAGTGTGAAGGACTTGAGGAAGGAAGTTCTTGGAGAATGTCATTGATCCAAATTTACGATTCAACCTGGAGGAACCAAGATGTATCAGGATATGAAAAGAAGCTTCTATTAGAAAGGCATGAAGAGGTATGTTAGCTTATAGGTTAGGCAATGTGTAAATTGTCAACAAGTGAAAGCTGAACATCAGAAACCGAGTTGGTTGCTTCAGCCTTTAGATATTCCAGTTTGTAAATGGGCTTCGATATATATAGATTTTATAGATGGGTTGCCAAGGTCAAACTGAGGCAATGACAGTATATGGGTTATAGTGGATAGATTGACCAAGAATGCCCATTTCATTCTAGTTAAGTCAATCAGAATGGCACCTGTTTTAGCTAAGTTGTTCCTAAAGAACATAGTCAGACTGCATGGAGTTCCTAGTAATATAGTCGGTGATAGAGATGTAGTGAATTCTGGAAGATTCTACTGGAAGTGATGGGTACTATGATGACTGGGCAATTCCATACCCATCTGAATCGACAACAAACCACACATGCCCGACCCAAAAAGCACAGAATGATGGAAAGTCAAGAGAAAGAAAGAAGAGAGAAGAAGAGAAGAAAGAGAGAAGAAGAGAAGAGAAGAAAGAGAGAAGAAGAGAAGAGAAGAAAGAGAGAAGAATAAAACTAAGTAGAACAATACAGAATCTCACATCGCAGTGGAATAACATATAATATAGATAAATAATCTTTACAAAAGAGAAACTATAATATATACATACATCCATCGATCAGAGTTCAACAATCAATCAATAATCCTCAGCCTAGACAGTTATAATAACCTGTCCTTACAATTGCTGATAATTTGAATAACAAAGCAGCATAAAGTAAACATATACGGGAATACAATCTGATGACTTCTAGCTCTCTTGCTGAAGCTTCAAAGCACCAACTCTAAACCTGAAAATATACTCGGTCTGACCCAAGCATTGAAAGGGGAGAACGCTCGGATCAGTCTGGTAAACCAGCGTGAGAAAAACACACTCAACTGAACTTATTTTAAATTTATCAAAGCGTTCTTTTATCAGAACAAAGGTATCTCCTAAGACACGCCCACACATAAACACGGACATGTTTTTACCTTACGATAACCAAAACATTTCATATCAAATTCTCTTATATTATAATAGTGTCTAGTGCACAAATAACATTAAAATAGCCGAAATTGTTACCATTATTAAATTCCAGCATACTAGGCTCTACAAACAAAATGGTAGGCACGTAGTGGAGAATGGATTCCATACAAATGACCAGGTGATGGGACTACCTTCCGATGGGTACACCTTTAGATGGATGTCTCAAGGCACATAACATCTGCCCTTTACCAACACAAGACCGCCCTATCTCTATAACTAGATATAACTGAATATGTCATCCCCCGATCGTTACTGACCTTTATCTGAGGGCCCTCATAGCATACAAATAACATTAATTTACATCCCGAACGTCATAGCGGAAAGAAATATATCTAGAAGGGAATGATCATATCCTAATTGGTAATGACCCACTTAGCCCTGCTGCATCAAACCCTTTTTTGGTCATTTCCGGTTGATGAGGCTTGAAGTAACGATTACCTTTCACGTATCACATATCCCATCACTTTGAATGCCACATTGCCATTTCCGTTCACTACTAATTTCCTTCCTCAAAAATACAACCCTTGAGCTCGTATGTCTCAAGGAGGGTGTTAAGCTAAGAGAAGTTGCCTTTGTCGCCAGCACTGATATACGTTTGTAAAAACCAATGTACGTAATCGAAGAAATGCAATGTCAGACACTCGTCCATACAAGTTGTCCAGGAACATGACAAACCGAATGTACTTTCCTACCACATCCTATCGGGAAATCCCTAGGATTAGTAGCGAATAGTCCTTGCATTGGATATTTCATAACGAAGAGACTACTACTACTAGATGTATATTGGGATTTTAACCCCAAACGATCAACAAGCAGTCCTTCACTATGAAAATCCTAAATATCAATATCTACAATAACCTGCACAATTGAACGCATATACGTTGGTACGAAGTGGTTTTTAGATAAATCTGATCATGCTCTCTTCGCACTAACAACGCAAAAGCATTTCTCAACCTCACACAGAAACTAAGTCTCATAGACTTATCACGTCTCCAACTTTCAACTTGCTATCCTTCGGCCAAGAAGGAAGCTCGATAGATTGGAGTAATCACCCCGCACTACACGAATCAACATTCTCAACACAAACAATAATCAAACCTACACAATCATTCGCGTACTAAGTGTACGACTAATTAGTTTCTACATCAAGTCGAGAAATTAAAATGGCCAAAAATATAAATTTAGAACTAAATCAGTCACTGGGCCAGATTTATTAAAGTGAAAATTAGCCACAATTGCCTCTTTAGCAAGTGGAATTAGTTTCTAGGACACACAATTGAAATAATTACTTTCAAGGACAAAACGTAAAATAATTAGTTTCTAGAACCTAAAAACCTATGTAATTATGTCCTTGAAAGTAATTGGACTGCTGACTTTGTCCTTGAAAGTAATTATTCTACTGATTTTGGCCTTAAAAGTAATTTCTTTGAATGTGTGTCCTAGAAACTAATTGGACTGCAAAGTTTGTCCTTCTGGTGAAATGCCCCTTTATTAAATTATTCATTAATTAAATCACTTTCCCAAATTTAATACTTCAAATTATTTTTAAAAAGATATATTCTCAAAACCATTTCACTATTTGGAAAACATTTCCATATACTTATTTTAATAATAAGTGAATTCATACTTTACATTATTTTCAAACCATTCAAACTTCATTTTAAAATATCACTTCCCAAAACATTCATTTAATTTAAAGGATTATTCACTGTCCAAAATCATGAATATAATTCTCTTACCAAATTCATTACTTCTACAAATTTAATTAAAAGGATTATTCACTGTCCAAAATCATGAATATAATTACTTTATAAAAATCTTTTTTAGCTTATCAAATTAAATTGATTTCACATTTATAAAACCATATTTATAATTCACATTTCTATTTTATAAAAACTTCCATTTATAAAAAAATTCATTTTATTAACCTATTCCATTTATATCTCATTTATGCCAAAATCCAATTATAAGTTTATTTACTTATAAATCTCTTATTACAAATTTATTCTTTTCAAATCTTATTATTTATAAAATTTATTATAAATCCATTTCCAAATTTCAATTGCAAATCCACATATAAATTTGATTACAATTCCATTTCTAATATTTATAAGACAGTGTTTATAATTCCATTACTTTTATTTATAAAATATCAATTTTATAACTCTTATATATAAACCATTTATAATAAGTCCAAAATTCTCAATTTACATTACTTTACAAAATAGTTATCTTCATATTTCAAAAATCATTTTAAGTATATTTCACAAAGCCATAATTTTATAACATAAAAATTATAACTTTTTATTTATTTAAAATAAATTCTTTTCCTTAACATTTCAAAATTAATAAAAAATATATATATTCAAAATCACTTTGAAATCCTTTTTAATTTGAAATCATCATTTTAATATTTTAAAATTCAAAAATATGGCCCAGTGCTGCAATAGCACTAAATAAGGTGATTCACATGGATAACAACAACCATGGCATCCAACACAACATAAATCACATGATGACATCATATATAACAATATCTGTAAACAAAATCAACAATTGTGAGGAATCCTGTTGGATCCCTCCAACCTGTCACCTGCAACAAATATACATATGAGAACATGTCTACAATGTCCACTTCGAGGAAGACACGTGTACAAAAGGTCATCCGCTTATACATGGGAATGTATAGGGTCTCATCCCCTAAAATATGCGGGAATATATTCAAACCAACTAATATATATATAATATATCTTGTATAATCCAAAAAAGCATCAAACATCATAAAATAAATTTATTCTCACTTATATAAAAATATAAGCGAGTCAGAAAGAGTGAGTTGTACTCACTTTGATTCCAGTCGTTGTTGCAGCGATTTATTCCGAATAAAATTAAACTAACGTTTAATTTTACCCAAAACTCTTAGCAGCTCCAAATCAATCCAATCCAGCTCCTTTGGTAGTGTTCGCGAATACGAACCCAACGTAACTTGTTTCGTGCAATTTCGACCTTGTATAAACAAGTTATAGCATTTAGAAGATGATACGATTTTATAATTTTAATTTACAACAATTTTTTTTATTAAACCTTAAAATGAAATCTGGCCATTCCTTTTGAATAAAGCAGATCGTGGTTGCCCGTGTTTTCTTCTTCTTCCCAGGCAAAGATGTGCCAACGAACCCATCGCCGCGTTTACTCATTTGAATGTCACAGCCTCCTCGCTCAACGATAATTCGATCAGCCACCTCCATTTTGAAGCCCTAGTCGCCACGCACCTATGCCATCGACCCTATGAAGCTCGGCTAGCCCATGCCCTCTAAAATCGTGCATGAAATGCAGGTGAACGTGGCCAAAATTCATCGTCGTCGATGAGCTTCAAGCGATCGCAGCCGTATGGATTCGTCGAACTCGAGGAACTCTACGTTTTTATAGTTGAAAGTTTTCTCTCCAGGTGCATGGATTTCCATATGATCGAGGTGGAACGATGGTGATCTTCGACCATTGGTTTATCAGGTGGTGGCTGGCTTAGAAAATTAGGGTTTTGGTGAATAAAGGGCAAAGGTCCTCTATTTATAGAAAAATATTCAAGCACTATTCACGTGAAATATTTCCGAACTCTAAATGAAGCGTGCCACTTGGCTTTTATAATGTTTTACCCCTATTCCGAACAAAATGGAAAATATATCGAGAGCCAATTCCATCATATTTGGAAGATAGGTTTTTGAATCGAATTATTTTAATTAGATTTTCACGTAAATAAATTTATACGCATTTCAGCTTCGCACGACCAAACCGTAAGTCTGATTGACACGAAATTTGAAATCCTATAATAATATAACATTACGGATCCAATGAAACTAGTTTCGTCAAAATCAGAGACAGTGTCAAAAGGACTATTTTTACATGTCAATTAAAATATAAAATTTCTAATTTCTATAAATTAACTTTTAATTCAATTTCAAAAGTTCTCTAACTCCATTCTAATTCAAATAGAATTTAAAATCAACTTTATAAATCATTTTCATTCACTTTAAATTCAACATTCAATTATTTAAACAATTTCAAATATTAAATTAACCAATTTAATTATCCAAATAAATCATTATATTTGAAATATAAGTTATTCAACTTATATGTAAAATCAATTAAATATTCCCATTTCGAATGACTAAAATTTTCGGTCGTTACAGGTACCAAGCTTAATATGAGTACTGCGTATTACCCTCAGACAGATGGTCAGATAGAGAGAGTCAGTAAGGTACTCGATGATTTATTATTAGCTTGTGTATTGGACTTTAGTGGATCTTGGGAGGATCGCCTACATTTGGTTGAGTTTTCCTATAATTATAGTTATCAAACAAGTATAGGAATAGCGCTGTTTGAAGCTTTGTATGGAAGGCCATGCAAATCACCAGCATGTTGGTTAGAGACTGGAGATAGATTAGTCTTAGGACCAAATTTGGTTAGAGAGGCATCAGAGAAGATTGAGTTAGTCGAAGGAAGGATGAAGGAAGCTCAGTCAAGACACAAGAGTTACGCAGATAAGAGGTGCAAAGACCTAGAATTCTCAATTGGAGATAAGGTTTTCATTAAGGTATCACCTATGAAGGGTGTGATACCATTCGGACATTCGGGGAAGTTAGCTCCAAGATATGTAGGCCCATTCCTGATTATAGAGAGGATTGAAAAGCTCGCATATAGAATAGAGTTGCAGAGCATTTTGGTAGGTGTCTATAATGTATTTCATGTGTCTCATCTTGGCAAGTATGTGCATGATCCAGAGACTACTATTCCTCCGATAGGGTTGGATGACTTAGTGGTAGAGCCTAATTTGACTTTTGTTAGACAACCAATTCAGGTTGTAGCTAGAGATGAGAAAAGATTAAGGAATAAGATAGTCAGGTTGGTAAAAGTTCAGTGCAGTGACAACGAGAAGGACTGTAATTGGGAGGAATAGGTCATGATTAGAGATACTTATCCTGATCTGCTTTGAGGGTATGTCAATATTAGATTTATATAGATAGTTGCTAGTCAGTTAGAGTAGTATGGTTATTAGGTGTTGTTATGGATGATTGTTATGTTTAGCATTTAGTCCTTACAGAACTTCGAGGATGAAATCCTTTAAGGAGGGAGTCTGTAACATCCCAAATTTTTGATAAAATAATTCAGGAGATTTAATTAGATAATGATGATAAGGGGATTGAGATTTCAATAACTTATATCATGGGCCATGCTTGATAATTAAATAAATGGGCTTTAAATTAGTTTTGTTAGCGCCAAAATTAGTCACTAACACCCAAATGTAAAGGAAAGCACCAACTAACAATCACCGATAACAGATAGAATGTATGTAGAGAGTAATAATATGAAGAACAATCAAAATTAAAATGAAAGTAGTAAAGAACAACAGATTTTATAGTGGTTCGGCTAACTCCGGCCTACGTCTACTCCAGAAGTTTTCTTTTTATTGACATGAGAATCAATTGCGGTTATAATTCGGAGTTTTCAAAACAATTATGGTAGAGTAGCCTTAATGAGGAAGAAGAAGGGAAACAAAAGGAAGATCCCCTTTCTGAACCCCCTCATGCTGTATTTATAGGCAAATCCCGAGTTACTGCGATTCCTTAGCAGTCTGGGCCTATTAGGACCATACTCGAGCCAACATCCTTCACCATGGTACGAGCGACTTCCTGTAGCGACTTCCTATGCCAAGCGACTTCCTATGCCGAGCGACTTCCTATGCCGAGCGACTTCCTGTATCGAGTCGATGTAGCGACTTCCTGTGCCGAGCGACTTCCTGTGCCGAGCGACTTCCTGTACCGAGTCGACTTCCTGGACCGAGCGACTTCCTGTGCCGAACGACTTCCATGCCGAGCGACTTCCATGCCGAGCGACTTCCATGCCGAGCGACTTCCATGCTAAATGATTTCCATGCCGAGCGATTTATTCCTCCCAGACTGAACGACTACCAATGCCGAACGACCCATTCCTCCCTCGAGACTCCAACATCCCGACTCCCTCGAGACTCCAACATCCCGACTCACTCGAGACTCCCTCGAGACTCCGATATCCTGACTCACTCGAGACTCCCTCGAGACTCCAACATCCCGACTCACTCGAGACTCCCTCGAGACTCCAACATCCCGACTCACTCGAGACTCCAAAATCCTGACTCCCTCGAGACTCCAACATCCTGACTCCCTTGAGACTCCGACATCCCGACTCCCTCGAGACTCTAACATCCCGACTCCCTCGAGACTCCAACATCCTGACTCACTCGAGACTCCCTCGAGATCCAACATCCCGACTCCCTCGAGACTCCCTCGAGACTCCGACATCCCGACTCCGTCGAGACTCCGACATCCCGACTCCCTTGAGACTCTAACATGCTGACTCACTCGAGACTCCAACATCGAGCCACTAGCCTATGCAAATCCACTTCATCCAATCCAATATCCATCTTCCAAGCGCACTACATCATCTATCCGTCCAGTCGACTTAAACCTGTCGTATTCCAGTCTCGACAAACGAGTAGTCGATTTAGTTAAAACCGCCGGTCCGCGGCCTTGCGAAAAGGCGGGTTAACACTTGCCTCCCAAAACATGCCTTCCGATAGGAAGGCGTGTTTTGAATAGCCTTCAATCCATCGTCCACATTCCATCTATAGCCATACAATCCGATCCGCAATCCAATCCGTTTTATCCTAGTGCCATTGCCGTATCCTTATTCGAATCCCCAACTGCTCCGAGTTGATATCCGATTTCGAATCCAATAACCAAACCCTGAGCCAATTCCTTAGCCATCCGAACCTGTCAACCAAGTTTTAATCAATTCAAATCCAATAACCAATAACCAAATCCATGACCACTCCGGGCTGATATCTTGTTCTGACCCCGACCCTCCGGTCAAGGGCTTTTATGTTCTCCGACCTCGGCTCTTCGGCCAAGGACTTTTAGATTCACTGACCTCGGCTCTCCCGCCAAGTACTTTTTATATTCTCCGGCCAAGGACTTTTACATTCTCCAGCCTCGGCTCTCCGGCCAAGGACTTTTACATTCTCCGGCCTCGGC
Source organism: Allium fistulosum (assembly GCA_030737815.1). Taxonomy (NCBI): domain Eukaryota; kingdom Viridiplantae; phylum Streptophyta; class Magnoliopsida; order Asparagales; family Amaryllidaceae; genus Allium; species Allium fistulosum. Next base: position 279,130,041 of record CM060904.1, on the reverse strand, counting down.
TCTCCGGCCAAGGACTTTTATATTCTCCGGCCGCGGCTCTCCGGCCAAGGACTTTTATATTCACCGGCCTCGGCTCTCCGGCCAAGGACTTTTATATTCACCGGCCTCGGCTCTCCAGCCAAGGACTTTTATATTCACCGGCCTAGGCTCTCCGGCCAAGGACTTTCATATTCTCAGGCCTCCGCTCTCCGGCCAAGGACTTTGATATTCTCTCCCAGTCCATTCCATCGCTCTTCGGCGAAGGGACTCATAACTTGTGATCACTGCCCCGTCTCACCGGTCGGGACCGTGATCGCGAGACCTGTATTATTTATTACACTGATCCAAATCCAATTGTTACAGAATTCAGTTATCAAAGCAGAAGTTCGTACAACAGAAGGAATTAAATGTCCAAAGTGCCAAGAAGAAACCAGAGTTTGCAGAAAAATATAAAGAAAATAGGATTTCATAGACTCAAGTAGTACGGTTTTTTGTCATCTCAGAGCACGCCTAGGGACCGTCCTCGATCCCGTACGTGTGTAAGTGACCTAGCCGTATTCTTTGAGTTCTATTACTTATTCAAAACCATAAATTTGTTTAGTTGATAATGAGCTGACGTTGCCTAGGCCCAGTGCCATCTTCGTTCAAGGTAGGCGGTGGTCGCTCATGTCCCACTACCACAGCTCGATTCCTTACATACTGCTGTAGATGACCATTCCTTACATGCTCCTCAATGATATCTTTCAGATGCCTGCAGTCATTTGTGTTGTGCCTATCCAGCTCATGGAATAGGCAATGCTTTCCCGATGCCCGCTCGTATTTAGAAGGCTCTCTCTTTGCCGGCCTTCGATATTGGAGGCGCCCTCGAGTATCCAAGTAAATCCTTTCTAGAGTCTCAGTTAAATCTGTGTAAGAAGAAAACTTTGACTCCCTTCGAGGCCTCTTTGAAGTGCCACTGTTGCCATTTGTTTTCCTTTTTCCTTTATCGTTTTACTAGGATCCTCCCTGGGTGGACCTCCACCCCTAACTGCATAAGCTTCACCCTCTCTCCCTACTCTCTCAGCCTACGCATCTTCCTGCCTTAGGAACCGTTCCGCCTCATGGTAGAACTCTCCGAGATCCCTCGGTGGGTCCCGTTCCAACGATATCTTGAAATCTGAATTATCTGCAATTCCTGAAACTGCTGCCATCAAAATCATCGACGGATCAGGTCGATCCACTAAAGCTACCACTGCGTTGAATCTGGTTAAGAAATCCCTGAGCGACTCTCCCTTCCATTGTTTCATCGATGTCAATGTCATTACGTTTTTGGGTCTGATTATATGGACCCGAATTGCCTCATAAAACTCTCAATTAGCTCTGTCCAAGTGCCAATAGAACCACTCTCCAGTTGTCTGAACCACATAGCTGCGATATCTATCAAATACAAAGGGAAACATCGAGCCATGACCTCATCCGATGCCCCCAGTACCTCCATATGGCTCATGTACCTTGTCTGGTGAACGGCGGGATCCGTTCTCCCATCATACATCTCCAACGTTGGTAGCTTAAAATTCGAAGGGTTCCTAGCTTGCCTGATAGTAGGAGTAAAGGGACTCCTATTCACATCCTCCAAGTCTTTATTTACCAATCCACCTCTCACAGCTCGTCTTACCATTTCCACTAATCTGTCATTGTCGCCAAACTGTAATACTCGTCCGCTACCTCTGATCTGTCCCCCGAGTTCATGAGGGAATCCTAGCACATACTCCTCATCACGTACTCCTCCACTCCTGTTGGTGTCGGGTTGCACAGCATCATCTGGTATCCCTCCATGGATTGGTCTAGCATTTCCTGGTGGTGTGCCCCTGAGTCTAGGTCCATCCAGATTGATAGCCGTCTGTTGATTAGGGGCTGCCCCCTGCTGAGCCACTCCCTCTGCTTGCTGGTTGAGCGCTTCTAATCCAGCTCCACGGATCTGAGCTCCTGCATTTCCTGCTTGTGCAAATTGTCTGAGAAGAGCCTGCATCATCTCCTCTTGTCTTTTCAGCATCGCTTCCATCTCATCTCTAGTCATGTAGATGGATGCTTGACCTGCTCCAGCTCCAAAGGAAGCCTCTTGACTTCCCTCTTGATTGCTCCTTTCTGTCACTTGCTTCCTTGTTGGTGGCCTAGCCATTACATCCTAGAATCCAAGTTCCTAAGCTTATGAATCCAAAATCCTAGCTCCAAAATCCCCGAGTGCTTGCTTCTCGGTGAAAGCACCAAAATGTTAGCGCCAAAATTGGTCACTAACACCCAAATGTAAAGGAAAGCACCAACTAACAGTCACCGATAACAGATAGAATGTATGTAGAGAGTAATAATATGAAGAACGGTCAAAATTAAAATGAAAGCAGTAAAGAACAACAGATTTTATAGTGGTTCGGCTAACTCCGTCCTACGTCCACTCCAGAATTTTTCTTTTTATTGATATGAGAATCAATTATGGTTACAATCCGGATTTTTCAAAACAATTATGGTAGAGTAGCCTTAATGAGGAAGAAGAAGGGAAACAGAAGGAAGATCCCCTTTCAGAATCCCCTCATGCTGTATTTATAGGCAAATCCCGAGTTATTGGGCTTCCTTAGCAGTCTGGGCCCATTAGGACCATAGCTGAGCCAACATCTTTCACCATGGTACGAGCGACTTCCTGTGCCGAGCGACTTTCTGTACCGAGTCGATGTAGCGACTTTCTATGCTGAGCGACTTCCTGTGCCGAGCGACTTGCTGTACCGAGTCGACTTCCTGTGCCGAGCGACTTCCTGTGCCGAACGACTTCCATGTCGAGCGACTTCCATGCCGAGCGATTTCCATGCCGAGCGACTTATTCCTCCCAGACTGAATGACTACCAATGCCGAATGACCCATTCCTCCCTCGGGACTCCAACATCCCGACTCCCTCGAGACTCCAACATCCCGACTCAATCGAGACTCCCTCGAGACTCCAACATCCCGACTCCCTCGAGACTCCAACATCCCGACTCCCTCGAGACTCCAACATCCCGACTCACTCGAGACTCCCTCGAGACTCCAACATCTCGACTCACTCGAGACTCCCTCGAGACTCCAAAATCCCGACTCCCTCGAGACTCCAACATCGTGACTCCCTCGAGACTCCGAAATCCTGACTCCCTCGAGACTCCGACATCCCGACTCCCTCGAGACTCTAACATCCCGACTCCCTCGAGACTCCAACATCCCGACTCCCTCGAGACTCCCTCGAGATCCGACATCCCGACTCCCTCGAGACTCCGACATCCCGACTCCCTCGAGACTCTGACATCCCGACTCCCTCGAGACTCCGACATCCCGACTCCCTCGAGACTCCAACATGCCGACTCACTCGAGACTCCAACATCGAGCCACTAGCCTATGCAGATCCACTTCATCCAATCCAATATCCACCTTCCAAGCGCACTACATCATCTGTCCATCCAGTCGACATAAACCTGTCGTATTCCAATCTCGACAAACGAGTAGTCGATTTAATTAAAACCGCCGATCTTCGGCATTGCCAAAAGGCGGGTTAACAAGTTTAAAGGTTAATTAGTTTACATATGGGCATACTAGTAAATATCCATTTTATTTTACACGGCTATAACTTCTCATTTTTGTCCATTCACTTTTCATTTCTCACGATCACAAACGCAAATAAGAAAATAAAAACCTATAGCACTGCACGGGTCGATACGTGTAGCGCCTAGTATCCATCAGGACTACTAGGGTATCTAATCCCATTTGCTCCCCTAGCTTTCATCTCTCGGTGTCAGTGTCGGACCAGTAGAGTGCTTTCGCCATAGCCGGCCATTAACAAGGAGGAAAAAAGGAATTTCAATCTAAAGCTAAAGATCAAAAGCTAGGAAGGATTAGTCAACCACAAATCTCAAATTCCTTATCAAGCTTAAGATGAATAATAATTCATTCCATCTCTTTTGGGTTTATATAATCCTATGATTTTGGATTTGATCCTTTATTTTGTTTCTAAGAAATATTGGATGATGATATGCTTAATTTATGAATTGTTTGATTTAAACAATTTAATTGTGCATGAAATTCGTACGGTTTTAAGGGGAAAAACCATGGGTTATTGTTTTTAAAAGGCCATGGAAAATTTTTATGTTAAGTAAAACATGATTTTGGTGATGGATTTTAATTTTCAGAATTTTCCTAGCTATGAAAATTTTATTATGAATTTTTGATGATAAACACGATGTAATAGGTTTAAGATTTATTTTGAATGTTTAAAGAAGAAATTGGGTTTAAATTTTTAATATGTTTGTTTACATTATGAAATCGAATTTCCATGATTTTTGGGGATTTTTCCAAATTGATTTATTAGGGAAAATAAATTATTTTAAAAGAGGGACTTTTTTGCAAATATTACTTTTGTTATATGGAAGGGCTAAAACGTTACCTTTCTTTGGTTTAAATCTAATTAATGCGGAGTTTTTAATGGTAAAGTATTTAAAAAGTTTTAAAGTAGCCAATAAAGACGTTACAACTGGTAGGTTAGTTATAAAGCAATTTACTATGATTGGTTATAAATCAATGTTTCAAAAAAAGGTGATTCCGCCTATTTCTGAGTCACCTTTTGACTCCTTTACCTCCGCACCATCTTGGTCGAAACCATCTCTGTTGAAACCGACATAGTTGGAACCAAGGTACATGGTATCAATAAAATTGGTACGAAGTGAATTGGTAAGTAGCGGAAGGTAGGGTGTCAAAAGCTATGCTTTCGTCAGAGTCGAAACCAAGGTTCTGTTTTAAAGAGATAGACACCTGCCTGGTTTTTGAAGGGCTTTCGACTGAGTCGATACCCTCTAGATTCGAAACCTTAGTTTGTTTTCTAAAGTTAAATTTCTGCCTTGTTTTACTTAAAGTTTTCAACATAGTCAACGCCATGCTTTCGAAAGGGACTTTATAAATAGATTTTGAAGGGGAACCTTTTTCTTTAAATAAGAAGATTTCGAAAGGGTGGGTTCCGACCTAGTCGAAACCTAGCCTTTATTTTCCTTTCGAAGTATTGAACTCATCAATACCTTTGAAAGGTCATCCTTGTTTTTACCTAGGTTAAGCTGCTTCCTAATTGCTTTCTAAAGGGGTTGAGGGTTTCGAAGGTGATGGAGTCGAAAGGGGGTTTCGACTTTGTCCTCCAAATTTATTTAATTCAAAGGTTTTAGCTTTCAAACTAGACAGTTCCAACACCGTCAAATTTTCCCCCAAATTAATTTTTGTTGGTTGTGAAAGAGATACTTTCGTATATAACCATTTTGATCGAAATAATGTTTTTAAAGGGTAAACCCTATACTTTCGAAAGGGTACTTTATTTGTTTTGAAGCTATGATTTAAAGAATGTTTTCTTGATACCTTCGAAAGGTATCGTTGGTATCTAAAGGTATATACTTAGAATTTTGAAAAGAGGTTTTCTATGCTTTTGAAGGAGGTCATCCAGTGGTTTCGAAAGTGATGTTTTAAAGTTTCAAAACAAATAACCCATTCTCATTTTTAAAGGAAAAACCATGGCATAAATAAAGGTTTTGGAAATATTATTCACATTGTTATTATCCGATAATTGTATTTAGGGAAAGGGCAGAATAACCAGTTAGGTTGGTCAGTAGTGAATATAACTTAATAGATGTAAAAAACAAAATCTTAATTAAAGATATTGGCAGGGGCCAATAGGTTTACACTAAGCCCATGAAAACTAAATGATATTGGCAGGGGCAAATAGGTACATAGTCATCCCATAAAAACTATGATTTGATACTGGGAGGGGCCAGTAGGTTTGTAGTTAGCCCATGAAAACTATATCCGGATTAAGATATTGAAAGTCAGTCAATAGGTTCCTAATTAGCCCATGAAAACTAGGATAAGAAATAATATATTGGAGTTACCAATAGGTTCTTTGTGATCCCATGAAAACTAGGTAATTGGATAGATAGTCCATAAACATTTAACTTGTTAATAGTAACCCTCGAAACTATATTTGAGACAGATAGTCAAAATGAATGAGGATGGGTCATCCGAAATTGATTTTTTTTTTCATATCATCAAAATGTTTTTAAATACTATGTTTTAACCATTGTGGATGCAGGAGCATAGTATATGGTTTTATAAATGTTTTAGGATACTAGTGAGGGGAAAACTCGTTTGCTATGCGACATGGTCTCACTAGATATTTAAATAGTTTGAGATGATAGATTATTATTCATACCAGGCTTTACGTCTGACTCGAAGATTTTGTTTTCCCCTTAAACTCTCGGGTACTCAATTGATTTTGAGGAGGTTGAGAGTTAAGGTTTCCAGGTGTTCTTTTAGACGAATAAAGCTTCATAGGACGTGCAGGAGGCAAGCTTGTTATTAGAGTTATTTTTTTTCGCTGTGTGTTTTGTTTGTAAAGGCAAATTGTTGTCTTGCCTATCTATATACTCTAATCATCCAAGGGGGCATCTTTATATGTCGCTCTTGGCATATTTTTTATAATTATATGTTATCTGAACGTGGTTTGTGAATTGGGATTATGTAATCAATTTGGAATATTTTTGAAATGGAATGTGGAATTTGTTTGCTATTTAATTTTTTTTTCATATTCTTGTGTTTCTGTGCATCAATGAATCTAATATCGCCATATTTGGTGCCAATGATTAATAACTATGGATGACTACAACATCTGTAGCCATTAGTATTGGTCCTCCAAGTAGGGGGATGCTACAAGAACTATGAAAGTGGATAGGAAATACATAAAGAATTAAAGAGGTTATTAGTCAGCCTATGAAACCTAATAGGTTGATAGTGACCCTAAAAACTATAACTTGAGACAAATAGTCAGGTAAATGGTGATGGGAAATCCAGAGCATATTGCATGTTTGCATATCATCTACATACTATTATGTTATTTCTTAACCATTGTGGATGCATGTGCACAACATATGGTTGTTATAAATTGGGTTAAGATACTAGTGAGGGGGAAACCCATTCCACTAAGCTGCGTGGTCTCACTAGATATCTATATGGTTCGATATAGTAGGTTATTATTCACACCAGATTCTTTGTCTAACTCAAAGTTTATGTTTTTTCCTTAAACTCTTGGGTGCTCAATTGATTTTGAGTAGTTTGAGAGTTAAGAATTTCAGGTTCTCTTTTAGACAAACAAGCTTCAGGAGACGTGCATAAGGCAAGCTAGCTATTGGGAGTTCTTTCTGTTTGATTCCGCTATGTTATTGGATGCAATGACAAAGTTGTCTAGTGCCTATATCTAGAGTCTGATCAACCAAGGGGGCATCTTCATATGTCGGTCTTGGCATATTTTGTAATAAATTGTAATTTCTCTAAACCTGGTTTATGCATGGGATTATGTAATGAATCTAAAACGGAATGAGAAATTAGTTTTAAATTGACTTTAAATTTTTTTCATATTCATGTGTTTCTAGTATTTCAATGTATTTAACATTATCGCATTTGGTCATCAATAATTAATAACTATGAATGACTACAACATCCGTAGCAGTTCGCTTTGGGCCTCCAAATAGCGGATGCTACATGTTGGTATTAGAGCATAGGTTTATGTAAATTTAAAAGAAATTTGAACCTAAAAGATTTTCAAAACATAATCCAATGAATTAGAAAATGAGACCGGGGTTTGGGTTAACGCTATAGTAACATACTTGCATTTGTTATATATATATACACATATATATATATATATATATAAGTATGTATTCCTCTCTCTCAGACTGTTCTTCTGTATCTTACTAAGGCTCGTATGTGGATTTACGAGAAAGAAAGATAAGGAGGCAGAAAATGGAAGAGGAAATCTAGGTGGAGGAAGCACCACAACTAATGGAAATGCTTAACCCAATACTAGAAGGGACCCAGGTCGATAGGCAAATGCTAATCCAAACACAAATGCCAATATAGGTGCTGGAACCCCATTAGTAGATATGGGAGTGATGTATCAGTTCTTCGTCATTCGAATGCAAGTGGAAGCAGATGTAGGAATAGCTGGGGGTAGTGCAGTGAATGTTGGAGGAGCTAATCCTGTGGCCCTAATTGGCAATAACTATGCCAATTTGAGCAGGGATTATACCAGTCTTGGTGGAAAGCCGTTTTTGGGAATAGAGGATGCTGTTGAAGTATAAAAATGGTTATTACACTATGAAAGAATTTTCATTGACTTGGGATTAGATGATGAGCAGAAGAGGAGACTTGCTTCATGATAGTTGCAGGGAGCAGCACTTCATTGGTGGAATGGTATTACTGTGGGAGTTCATGAGTGTAACGACCTATAAATATATCACTTTAAATAAATGATCATTTAGCTTTATCGATATAACAAATAGTTTTCTTAATAATTATTTGTATAAATTTATATTATTTTATAAATAAAATATTATTATTTTTATTACTTAGTAATAATAAGAAAATTTATTTTCATAAATTTGTTACAAAAATATGCATATTAATTTAAAAGAGAAAATATGACCGAAAATCGGAATCGGGATTTGTAACAATACAACGTATAGAAGTTGTGCAACGTTGTAGGGATATGTTACATACACATATACATTTCCATATGCATGTATGAAACATGCATGTAAACATATATATACCAAAATATATGTATAAAAGTATAATATAAAATATAAAATATATTTTATGATTTCTTACTCCTTAAGCATGTATAAGTCAACATATGCACACATGAGAAGATGGAAGTGATGAGCACATGGGGGGAGGCTTTTGTCATGCCTAGGGAGGGGAAAGTGTGCTGGAGAAACCTTGAAATGGTGATGCAAAAGCTGATGTATGCATGTCTTCATTTACACTCTTCTTTTCCTATAAATACCCTACCGTCTTCTCTTCATTTTCATTCTTCTTCTTCTTTATATTTCTAAGATTCGTCTTCCACTTTAATTCTAAAAGAGTTTAAATTATAATATATAGTTCTATATACTTAAACGCCTCAAAACAATCTGAAAACTCAACATTTTCTCTTTGTTCTTCAAATCTCCACCCCACTTCATCATTAGGCCGAGCACTTCTTTGCTCCACCCTAGTCCATGCACCCCCAAGCCATCTCATGTCTTGGTCGAGGCATCTTGGAGCTAAAATCCATAGAATAATGAGCTTCGGAAATCGAGTAGCGGAGCTATAGCGGATTTTTAATTAATCATTAAAAACTCAAGGCGAGAACTCCTAAACTATTATATTATATTTTGGATAATGATATGATGTTTACAAATGAATGTTTAATATGCTTTGATCAACAAGTTTGGATGTTTTCATATGAATGTTGAAAATATATGGAAGTCACGGAAATACACGTCGATAAGCACAAAGGAAATCACATTTCTCTATATTAATGATTGGTGTATATGGAAAGTTAAACCTCTTTTAAAATGGTTTAAAATGAGTTTGAAATGTTTTATAAACATCTAAAAGTGTTTTGGTGAAGTTTGAATGAGAATTGAAAAAACTATTCAAAAATATGCATGTCACGTAACGGTAGTTCACGATTTCGCGCCATAAAAGTCAAACTAGTGTAAAGGGTGGAATATAGCTCGAAATTCCTTGAGATAAGAATTTTCTGAACTATTATATCCATAGTTTTCCAACGAAGAAAGAAAATTGAGATTTCGATAAGTAGATTTTGGAATATGAGTAAAACAAGTTTTGGAAAAATCGCGGTTTTGCAGTTCGAAATCCAAAACTGGATTTCTTTGAAAATGATGTTTTAAATTTTATTAAAAATATAGAATAAATCTTATAAATGCTTTAAATTGTTTTAAAATTGATTTGAGTAATAAAAATGAATTTTCAAATAATAATTTTTTTTTGATCAATATAAGTTAAAAGAGCACTTTCTGCAGCACTTTTTCTATAACTTTTAAAATATAGTTCAAACTTAACAATTCTTTTTCAAATCTTTTGTAAATATTTTCAAATGGATAATTAAGTGTTTTATAATAATTTGGAAGTTTTGTAGTTATTTAAAAAGAATTTAAACAAATGTTTAAAGAAAAGCTATTATAATTAAGTGGTTTAATCTTAGCTCTAAAAGCCGACGAGTAGACTGAATTTTTCTATTCGTGAGATCCGGATGTGAGGTGCTTGAACTAAAGAGATGTTCAGGAGCAAAAAGTGCCCTGGCTCACCTGGCCTTTTCCCAGGGCGAGGGATACATAAGGTCGAAATGCCGAAAACGAGGTAAGTGTAAAAAGGTTTTAAGATATCAAAAGCAGTGATAAGAGAGGTTTAATGATTCCATATATACTGGAAAGAATGTTTTAGGGAATATTTATTTCCAAAAGAGATTTTGATAAAAAGACTAAATCAATTAAAGAATGATTCCCTATTCACAAGAACATCTTTTTATCGATGATTGTTTAGAAGAAACTGGGGTCGGATCTGGATGATTCCTTTCCAAAGACCACTTCGAACCAATTTACGTATTTGAAGTGATAACATGGATATGATATTTGGGATTTTCATAATGAAAGACTGCTTATTGATCATTTAGGGACAAACTCCCAATATACATATAGTAGAAGTAGTGTCTTCGTTATGAAATATCTGATGCAAGGATTAATCGCTACTATTCCTCGGGTGAATCCTCGACAGGATGTGGTAGGAGAGTGCCTTCGTTTTGTCTTGTACCTGGACAACTTATATGGACGAATGTCTGACGTTGTATTCCTAGTCACATAAGTGATCTCTATGAACATATCATCTGTTTAGTGGCGGAGAAGGCAACTTCTCTTAGCTTAACATCCTTTCTTGAGACGTATGATGTAACATCCCGTATCTGGAGGCCAAAATCTAAGCGCTACAAATGCTGCAGTCATCTATAGAATTAACTTCTGATGAAAAAATATGGTAATGCTAATGGTATCCATAATATCAGAAACATCTAAATATGAACTAAATCACATATTTAAAAAACAACAGTTTACCGATTACATTTCAAAACAATAATTCATATCCAAGTTACATAATCCCGTGACGTTTCCCAGGTAAATATCAAATATAATCAATACAATAATATGCCAAGAGTGACATACGATGATGCCCCCTTGGTTGACCAGAGTTAATATAGTCATATCTGACTTAATACATACAGCTGAAATAAACAGAATAAGCTATAACTTCTAAAAAGCTATCCATCAGCCACCTACTTGTCTCCGAAAGCTTTATTCGTCAAAATTCTAAAACCTGTAAACCTCAACCCTTAACCTACTCAAATCAATTTTGAGCACCCGAGAGTTTAAGGGGAAACAAAAACTTCGAGTCAGACGTAAAGCCTGATGTGAATAATACTGTTACATCTCGGTTTACTGATATTTAGTGAGACCACGCTGCTTAGTGGAACGGGTTCCCCTCAATAATATCCTTTTCAAGACATATATTTGCAAATCTTTTCCTACAACAAAACTGGTTAATCAAACTGATAATATTAATAATAGTAGCAATATCTGTTGTGCTAAAAACAGGTAAAAAATGGACTATTTGTCCAAAAATTGGGCTAACTGCCTACAAACTGGACTAACTGTCCCTTTGGTTGACTCGGGCCTTCCAGACAATATATCAAATAGTATAAACATCTATTAGACAAAACTTCTGGACAGTCTATCCTTAACTTACTTCTCTAATGGTCAACTAATCCAAATAGTTTTTCAGGCTAACCAATAACGTATCTCTGTACATAAATATTCCTTTCTGTATGTAACCATCATTTTAGTCTTACCTGTGACTAAGCCCTACACAGTGGAATTCTGGACTAAATTAGCTAGAGGCTAATAGCTAATGAGTATAGGGCACGACTCTACACAAGTCCAATCTGGTCTTCTAATCTGAGTCATTTTTATAGGGTTAACTACCCTTTATCTTTTTCCTTGAAAAACTTTTTCAAAATGATTTAACCTTTTAAATCATACTTATATAAAGAAAATACATCTTTAGCTTTACTCTAAGCTATTTTTCCATATAATATATACTTTACTCAAAATAATGTTTATGAATTTTGATAAGGATTACCTATCCCCTTAATGTAAGTTAGAACCCTTTTTAACTTAAAAACACTTAGGCTATTCTACCTAGTTAACATATTCGAAACCTTTGTTTAAAACCTTTAAACAACCCTTTCGAACCCCTTGAATGTACCCCTTTCGAAACCATTGAAAGTACCTCTGTCACAATCATTTAAAGTAACCTTTTTGAAACCATTAAAAGTCGTTCCTTTGAAAGCTTTAAAACTTTAGACATCCTTCTTTAAAACATTTAAATACTGCCTTTCGAAAACATTGGAAAACCTTTCCTTTCAAACCTTTCAAAACAACTAGGGAACCACCCCTTACAATACCTTCTTTTAAAACCCTTTCGAAAGCATTAAAACACTAAAACTTTCAATTTAAAACATGTGAAAACCTTTCAAAACTATTTAAAAAATTACCTCTTCGAAACCTTTGAAAACCGTTTCGGTTGAAACCATTTGGATTATGCCTTCAAGTAGAGCAAATGATCAAAAACCCATTAAAGTCGAAAGCACACCTTTCGAAATCATTCCTAAGTAAAGAAGCGATGGTGTCAAAACCATCCATTCGAAAGCATTGGAGAAGTGGCCAAGTTTTTAAAAAGCATAGTAACCCTTTCGAAACCAATCTAGGTTGAAAAGTAAAAAGCGGTAGTCAGGTGTTTCGACTTAGTCAAAATCACTCACTTAAAAACAAAGGTGCAACCCAATTGAAACCATTTCTTTAAAACCATTTGACCTGGTCGAAAGCCAACCTAATCGAAAGCTACTTAGTCGAAAGCAAGCAGGCGCATTTTCGTTTAAAAGCAAAGTATCGCTTTAACCCCTTCGAAACCCCTAGTTTCAACCCTGTACCTTACCCTTATATCCAATTCACTACGTACCAGTTACCTAATACCATGTTCATTGGTTTCGATGGAGTTGGAGGCGAAGGTAAGGAGGCGAAAGCTTGGTACCGAAAGCATCGAAATAGTAAAAGCCTTATATATTTGTCCTTTTAAACTATTTCTTTGTACCTAACCTGCCTTGTTTGTGAAATTGTGATTGGTTGAAAGTTTCTCTTTTCTAAAAGTACTACCGACTTTCCAGAAATAACATTATAAAAAGCCCTTTCTCCTTTTATAAATATATAAAACATTTATGTCCTATACCTTAAATAATTTTATACATCCATTAAAACATATAAGAAAATTCTACAAAAATTCCTGAAAACACTTTCTATATGTTTTCTAACATATATAAATTTCGGACCCAAGTCCAATATAATTTGGCCGTAAAAAATTTTTAATCCAAATTAACATTTTCTTCACTAGAAAATTCATATAAAATCCACAAAAATTAAAAAATTCTGAAAATTGAAACCCATCTTTAAAATATCATTTCTGGTCTATATAAAAATTTGCAAGGCATTTGGATGTCATTTGATAAGGTTTTCACCTTAAAATGTTTCATAAAGTCTATATGAACAAACATAAATCATCTATATATACATATATAATCATTTCATCATTCAAAACATGGAAAATCATTGCAAATAAGTTCAGATTCAACTGAAAACCAAAAACAATAAGAAATTGGAGATGTAATCATTATTCACCTTAGCTTTACAGATTAAGGAGCTTGAGTTTTGAATGAATTTGATTTGATGTAGCTTCTTCCTTTTTTCCTTGTTAATGGTTGCCGACCTCAAGTTTTTAAAATTTTATCAAATGAAAAGCGAATGTGTATAGGATACACGGCCAAGGTTTAAGGGTATAAAAATGGCATCTTTCCTATTTTACCGCTCCTCTATTCCATTTTAACTCTTATTTTAATTTATTATTTTAATGGCATGGCTACTCCTTACTTAAATCAAATCTAAATCCCCTAATCGACACATTATTTTATTAAATTTAGCTAACTAAATATCCTAAATAATGGTACCAAAAATATGGAGGGTTACAGACTCCCCTCCTTAAAGAATTTCGTCCTCGAAATTACGATAAGGTACATAAAAAATCAGGCAAAGAGTTAAAACATACCATCAAACAAATCAGGATAAGTATCTCTAATCCCGCTCTCAACCTCCAAAGTACAGTCCCTATCATCGTCACTCCACTGGACTTTGGCTAACTGTAACGACCACGACTTTCTCTCCATAGAAAGTCGTATCGCTAATAAGAAAGAAAGGGGTAGAAAATAGAAAAGAAGAGAAGAAAGAAAGAAACAACAACAACGATCTCACAGCAGAACGAATAAATTATATTAATAACATAAACTATTACATAGTATCATTAATTACTTTATTTAAATTAATTACATTGAGTAATTAATCTTTAATTAAACCATAATTATTAATCACTATTGATTAATCACATTCAGTAATTAACTAACCTTAATTACTTCTTAAAATAAATTAATTATTGCTTAATTAATTTCTTAATTAATCCCTTGATTAATTTCCATTAAGTAATTAACTACCCTTAATTACTTTATTAATTACATCAGTAATTATCTATTAATTACTTTCCTAAGTAATTAATCTTCATTAAATTACATTAAGTAATTATACAAATCATTAAGTGATTTTCTTAAATTAATTAAACTTAGTTAATTAACTTAACTAATCAAAAGAAACTTAATTAATTACAATGAGTAATTAATATCTTAATTACTTCCATTAAGTAATTATATTAAATTAAACAATTTCACAAATGATTATCTTAATTAATTAATCTATTTAATTATCACAATTAATCACATTAATTAATTACTTATTTAACCCAAGTTAATGATCTACATTAACTATTAACTTTTCTTTAATTATTTTTCTTAAATAATTAAACATTAATTTACCATTATTAATTACAACTTAATTCATTCTAATTATCAATAAATTAATCTCTAATTACTTAATTAATTAAGTACTTAACAATAACTTAATTAAACCTTAATTACTTTAATAATTTTATTCCTAACCATTAATTTATAATCTTAACTTATAAAATTAATGATCCTTAATTTTCAAATTAATTAACCTTTAATTAATTTAATTAAACTTTACTTAATCAATTTAAACCCTTAATTATTAAATTTATTAATCCAAATCATAATTTAATTAAATTGATTAATTAACTTTCAATTACCTTAATAATTTATTTTATCCTAAATTATTAAATCTTAATTATCTTTAAAATAACACTTTATTCTTATTAATGATTAAATTATCATTAATAAAGCATTTAAAACAATTTACTTTTAAATTTACTTTTAAATTTCATTTTAAATTTAAGATTTAAAATCTATCTACAATTTAAAACTTTAATTTAAAATTCAAACTACTTAACTCCTTTTAAAGTAGTTAAGTCAATTCAAAATTTAAAAACTTTATCTTATTTAAAAACTGAGATTTAACTTAAACTCCAGATAACAACTAGATTTAAAACTTATTTAAACTTACTTTTATATTTAAACTCGGCTTTTAAAATTTATTTTAAATTTAAAAAAACTGGAAAACAGTTCTCTGTAAAAACCTGGAATACAACATTACCCGAGCCAAAACTAAACTACTTCGAGTCAAACTCCTATCTAACCCGAACAAAAACTCAAATGACTCGAGAAACCCCGAGTACCCAAATTCCCAAACCCAACTTCACCAGAAAATGTGTGCACGTGCACAGAGACGCTGATCGTCTCCGATCACCAGCGTTGATCTCTTCCCATCGGCGATGACCTGAGAACCCAATCTCGACCACCAAAACCATCAATACGAACTTGAAACGAATTCGAGCATTCAAGACTAAACCTGGAACAAAAGTTACGAACCACCACGAAGCCTGGAAACGCCTCGACAACACATCTCCGACCACCAGAATGCTAGATCCTCCGGCCACGACATCGACAACACTCCAGCTTCCAATCTCCAAAACCTGGTGGAACTCGATCTACCAGAGAGTTCGTGATGCCTGCGTTTCTAACCACCAGAAAAACTAGGTTTACTGAACTAAACATCCACCTGCCACCGCCACAGTGCCCTAAACGCCTTACTGCCATTTTTCCCATACTCTCCGTTCATCACTCTCCCTCCAGAAGGAATCCTGACCCCTCCGAGCACATAGATCATCGGAGACAACCAAAAATGCACTTTTTGATCAACCCAGAACTACTCCAATATCCCATTACTAAAATTTGTGATTTGAATCTTAAAAATCGTGTTTTAGTTTAGGGATTTCATTTATAACCCTGAATCAATAAATTAAGATGTTTAATTTTTAACAAGATTCCAACTTGTACTGATCTACTTGATTTTTACAAAGTAATTTCTAATTTAATTTACTTAAATAAGGTTTAAACTTTAATCTATGCTTAAACAAACAAATTTTATTTAAATCCTAAGACTAACAGAGATTGGTTAAAGGAATAATGGATTTTTAAACAAAATCTTAGTTTTAAAACTAAGAACAGAGAAGTTCAGACATTTCACCAACATGCACATATTTATCATCCAAATGTTCATAGAAAAATTAATACATATACAAACATTCTTGCTTCAAAGATCTACATATACCCATTTATACTTAAGCATTTTAGAAAGATGCCACTTCCCTAAATAATGATGACAGAGCACTTATAAACAGTATGCACACAAATAAGAATTCTCATCAGACATCCACTTATGCAATACACACATTTATATTCAACCATACTAGCATGCAATCAAATTTTATTTTAAATTTTAAAGTTACTCACCGGGCAAAACAGAGACAGAGCCTTATATTTTGAAAATCATGAAACTGGTTTTGACTTAAAACTGAAATGCCTTGCTTTGAATCTGATTTTAAACTTGATTTGTTGAGCTTTAAAACTGCTTTGAATTACATGCATGCTGCTCCCAGATTGGAAATTGAATGCAAGCAGGCTACAGACTTGATTTGATTCCAGTTTGAAAAGAATGTTGCAGACTGGTTTTTTGAATTTATTTCAGAGATGAAAAGAATCTAGACCTTTTGATTTCAGATTTTTAACTTGGTTACAGGGATTTGATTTCCCTTGAATTCGAAAATTGCAGACTGGTTTCTTTGATTTGGTTTGAAGCATTTGATTACTGATTTGTATTTCAGATTTTAGACTAGAGAATGTTTTGAGAAGTGGTACTGATTTGGTTTTCAGATTTTTATTAGAGAAAAAGGTTTTGAGTTTCTTGTTTTTGAAAAGAAATTTGAAAGAATGAAGTAAAGGAAATGTATATGTTTATATAAATAAATTTATGATTTTATAAAAATAAAAGAAAATGAACATAATTAAGACACTTGTCACATATACTTGTTACTTAAATTACACTTGTTAAAATGAAACCTTAGGATAATGACACTTGTCTTTTTAAGTATTTTATTTATTTTAAAAGTAGATAAAACCTTTTCTTGATTTATTAAACACTTATCCTATATATAAATTACTTTTTAAAAGAAACAAAACTAACTATATTTATAAATAAAAGTTTATACAAATATTCTAAAATCCAAAACAATTTAAATATCTATTCTTTTGAATTTCAAAACTTAAATTCAAATTCAAGTTAAATTAGATCCTAAGATTCAATTAAAATATACAATTATTTATCAATTTAAAAATAACAATTCCTTTTAGCATTAAAATTCATACATATTAAAAAAAATACATTATACTTATTATTTGAAATTAACATATTTTATAATTTAAACAAGAGATTATATTATCAAGAAATATTTAAAAAGAAATAAAACAAACCATTTTTGTAAATCTTATTTATTTAAACTTTAGTAAAAATATCTTAAACCAATTAAATATTTTCTTGAAGTATTTTAAAACTATAAAATTACTTATTTAAATATCTTTGAAAGTCCAGATTAAATTAAATATAAATTCCCAATTTATCAAAGCTTCTATTTACAATATATATAAATAAATATATATATTCAAATAGAAATATCTTATTAGATTTTAAAAGATAAAATCATCAATTAATACTAATTTAATCAGATTATTAAATTAAATTCAAATCTTATTATCAAAGATTATCCATATCAATTTAATTATTCAACAGATTATTAAATTGATATTGTTAAAATTTCCGGGATATTACACTAACCTTACCGTCTTGGTTCTAAGCATCTTCTCATCTCTTGCAACAATGCGAATCGGCTTTCTCACTATAGTCAAGTCCGGTTCTACAATTATGTCATCTAGCACAGTTGGTGCAATAGTTGTCTCCAGATCTCTAACACATTTTATGAAATGAGAAACATGGAAAACATCATGGACTCCTGCCAAACTGTTTGGTAACTCAACTCTATACGTGAGTTATCCAATCCTCTCAATAATTGGTAAAGGTCCAACAAATCTCGGTGCCAACTTCCCCGATCTTCCAAATCTAATCACACCCTTCATCGATGACACCTTGACGAAAATCTGATCTCCAACTGAGAACTCTAAATCTTTTCTCTTCTATCTGCATAACTCTTCTGCTTAGACTGAGCCTCCTTCATCCTAGCTTGAATGACCTCAATTTTTTTTGCATCTTCTCTAACTAAATCTGGACCAAGAACCAATCTACCTTCGGTCTCTAACCAACATACGGGAGATTTGCATGGCCTTCCATACAAAGCTTCAAATGGTGCCATCCCAATAGTAGTCCGATAACTGTTGTTATATGAAAACTCGACTAAATGCAGATGCTCTTCTCATGATCCACCAAAATTTAAACACAAGCTCTTAACAAATCTTCCAAGACTTTGTTAACTCTTTATGTTTGTCCATCTGTCTATGAATGGTAAGCGATACTCATCTTGAGCTTGGTTCCCAAAACTTCCTGTAGACTCTTCCAGAACTCGCTAGTAAATAAGGAATCTTTATCACCAACTATGCTATTAGGAATTCTGTGCAGTCTAACTACAGCTTTCATAAACAACTTCGCTAAAATAGGTGCTGTTCTAGTTGACTTAACTGAAATGAAATGGGAACTTTTGGTCAATCTGTCCACTATGACCCATATACTTTCATTTCCTTTGTTCGACCTTGGTAACCCGTCAATAAAATCGATAGAAATAGAATCTTGTTTCCATACTGGAATACCTAATGGCTGAAGCAACCCACTCGGCTTTGATGTTCGGCTTTTACCTATTGGAAGTTCAAACATTGCTTCACACAAAAGCCAACATCCCGCTTCATACCTTCCCAGAAGAAACTTCTCTTCATATCCGGATACATCTTAGTTCCTCCAGAAATTAAAGTGAACTTCGAACTATGGCATTCCTCCAAAACTTATTTCCTTATGTTTCCTATACTCGGAACATATAATCTTCCTTTCTTTCTCAACCATCCATTCTGGTCAAGATTGAAGTCCTTTAAGTCATCGCTCTAGACTCCATCTCTTGACTTCCTGATCCGTTTAGCTAACACTGGATCCTTCTCCTGTTTAGAAGCAATCCTATCGATCATCACTGGTCGAACTTGAAACAAGATAATACAATAGTCTTTCTACTAGACCCAGCCTTGGATCTCCACTGCACTATGTAAGTTGACAAAGCTTCTAAATCTTTCCACTCGGCTATCATCGCTAACACTACATTCTGATGCTTCCTACTAAGTGCATCTGCATCTTTATTGCCTTTCCCCGGTATGTACTCAATTCCAAAATCATAAGCGGCATTAAACTCTAACCGCTGTCTCATGTTCATCTCCTTCTGAGAGAACAAATACTTCAACGACTTATGATCTGTATATAACTTAAACTTTTATCCTAATAGGTAATGTCTCCACAACTTCAATGCAAAAATCACTATAGTCAATTCCAAACCATGCGGCGGATATCTGACCTCATGCGGTCTAAGCAGTCTAGAAGCATAGGCAATCACTTTATCTTTCTGCATTAGCACAGCTCCAAACCCTATTCCACACGCATCTGTATAAACCACCAAATCTTGATTCCCCTTTGGAACAACCAACATTGGTGCATGGGTCAGTAAGTGTTTCAAACTCTGGAATGCTTCCTCACAGTTATCGGTCCACATAAACTTTACATCCGTTCTCGTTAACTTGTTCATCGGTGCTACTATCTATGACATATCCTTAATAAATCTCTGATAATAACCAGCTAGTCCAAGGAAACTCTTTATCTCAGTCACCGTCTCGGGTCTCTTCCACTTATTCACCACTTCAATCTTAGTCAGATCCATTGGTAACCTTTCTCTGAGACTACATGACTAAGAAACTTCACTTCCTTCTTCCATAAATGACACTTCGAGAACCTCGCCCTTAGCTGATGCTGCCTCAGCATCTCAAGAACCACTCTAAGATGAACTTCATTCTCCCTTTCATCCTTAGAGTAAATCAAGATATCATCTGTAAAGACCAATACAAACTTATCCAAGTGCTCTCGGTAAGCCCGGTTCATGAAATCCACAAAGAAAGCTGGCGCATTAGTCAGTCTGAACGGTATAACTAACCATTCATATGACCCATATCTGGTCCTAAACATCGTCAAAGGTATACTATCCTCTATTACCCTTAGCTGATGGAAAACATGTTGCTAAATATTATTGAGAAAATACCTTGGCTCCACTCAACCGGTCGAACGAATCATCAATTCTTGACAATGGATATCGATTTTTTATCGTCCTCTCATTCAACTTACGATAATCGATACATAAGCTTAATAATCCGTCTGGCTTCTTAGCAAACACTGTTGCTGCTCCCTAAGGTGAACTACTCGGCTTGATAAAACTCTTGCCTTCTAAACCCACCAACTGCACTTTCAACTCCCTCGTCTCTGTAAGGGCCATCCTGCTTGGCGGCCTACTTACTGGTTCTGCTCGAGGAACCAAATCTATCTGAAACTCAATGGCTCGTTTCGGTGGGAATCCAACGACAGGCTCAAAAACATCCATGAATTCTCTAACCACAAAAACTCGATTTAGCTCATCTTCAAAATCCATAACACTTAACAAAGCATTCACCTCACCGCTAGAACCTTC
Organism: Allium fistulosum; assembly: GCA_030737815.1. Taxonomy (NCBI): domain Eukaryota; kingdom Viridiplantae; phylum Streptophyta; class Magnoliopsida; order Asparagales; family Amaryllidaceae; genus Allium; species Allium fistulosum. Next base: position 279,109,023 of record CM060904.1, on the reverse strand, counting down.
TATGGTATAAACTGTCCTGTTGCTACAATCAGGGTATTTAAGCGATATTTTCCTATCATGGCAAAATATCCTAGCATCGTACTCACTTAACTAATCCATCCCAAGAATAATTCCAAACCACATAAAATCAAACACATGCAAACTGCAAACAAAATCATGACCTAACAAGTCAAACTCTAACTGGTCACATCTCAACCCTAGAGTTGCATACCCTTCTATTGGATTCGCAACTCGTAAGGAAATAACTAAATATGTAGGTTCTAGGTTAAGCTTATCTATCAAACATCTAGATATAAAAGAATGTGATGCACTAGTATCAAATAGAATGCTAACAGACATACCACGAATCTGAAGCATACCTCCTAAAACTGCCTTTCCTTTCTCCTGAGATGTTGGCTTCGAAGTAGCAGGCTCCAATGAATACACCTTGCTCTTTCCATCCTTAGCGGGCTCCTTGCATTGATTCTTATAGTGGCCAATCTGGTGACAATTGAATCACCTGACATTTTTCTTCCCAGCCACCTCCTTTTCCTTTCTAGCACGAGACTCATTTGAATAATGCCCCTTCTTGTCGCATTTAAAACAAACGACCTCAGACTTCCCTTTCTTTGTTGCTCCACCTTTTTGAGCACCCTTCTTAGGAAAGAACTTCGTCTTCTGGCTCTGCCCCACCTGAGCCTCCTTAGCCTTACTCTTCTCCAAAGTATCATGCAGTTCCTCATGCCTTAAAGCCATCTCCACTACAACATCAGAAGGATCTCTAATATGAGGTAATGTAGCCCTTGCTCACTCAGGCTACATCCCCCTGATGAACTTTTCATTCCTCATCATCACTGTACCCATTGAAGCATATCCATATCTAGCCAACTCCTCGAACCTTCTAGCATACTCCTAAATAGACATCTCTCCCTGCTCTAACTCATCAAACTTTTTGATTAGAGTTGACTGTGTCATCGCAGACATGAACCTCTTTTGGAACCTCCTCTTGAAATATGCCCATGTCATGGTCTCCTCATCCACTACCATAGTCACACTACTCCACCAACAAAAAGCTGCTCGTTGAAGTTGTCTCGAAGCAAGCCTCCTCTTCTGCTCATCATCGAGCCTCAAATCTACAAAGATCCTCTCACAATGCAGTAACCAATTCTCCACTTTTATAGCATCCTCTATACCAATAAATGGCTTCCCTCTAAGCTTAGCGTACTCGCCGCTCAGCCTAGCATAATGGTTAACTATCGGAACTTCTAGAACCCCTGCTCCTGCAGCATTTCCTTCTACCACTCCAGCTGCAATTCCAGCTTGCATCATATTCATGAAAAACTGATACATAGCTCCCATGTCCACTTGGGGAACTCCAGCACCACCATTCTCTACTTGGGCCTGAACTTGACTTATCCTCGTGTTAGGTATGGCATTCCCATAGGTTCCCTCTCCTCCTGGGTTAACTCTTCCTTTTCTACCATTCATATCTGTATTCAAACCTCATAAGATACAGAAGAATAACCTAATAAAGATAGGAGACTAGAGATAAAGCGTATACTTCTATATGGCAAATACAAGTATGTTATCATAGCGTTATCCCATACCCCGATCATACTCTAATTCCTTTGGATTATGTTTTAAAACCATTTTTAGTTTAAAGTTTTTCATAAACCTATGCTCTAATACCAAGTTGTAACATCCTGTATTTGCACGCCAAAAGCTAAGCGCTACAGATGTTGTAGTCATCTATAGTATTAACTTTTGATGACAAAATATAGTAATGCTAATGGTATCCATAATATCAAAAGCACTTAAATTCAAAATCACAAATAAAAAAAACAGTTTACCGATTACATTTCAAAACAATAATTTATGTCCAAGTTACATAATCCCATAACGTTTACAAGGTAAAGATTAAATATAATCAATATAATAATATGCCAAGAGCGACATATGACGATGCCCCTTGGTTAACCAGAGTCAATATAGTCACATCTGACTTAATACACACAGTGGATGTAACGATCCACAAATTTATCACTTTGATAAATTATATTTATTTTAAAATAAAAGGTTGATAATAGAAATAATATTGTTTTGATTAAGTAATATTAATCTTATTTTGAATAAATATTTACAAAAATATTTTCCTCGAAATCTAAATCGATAAAATGACTGAAAACTGTTTTATCGGTAAATAGCTCTATAATCTTAAAATGTCGCACACAGAGCTGGATACATACACTTATTTTTATAATTAAACAAGAATATGAAATAAAATCAATTATTTGCTTTTGGAAATAAAATATGTTTTTAACATTGTTAATAATGCCCTTAAATACGATAATTGATTTATTTAATTTAAATTGAGATTTAATGATTAAATTATTATTATAATTATTCAAATAATGATTTTAAAAAGGTTATAATTCATTTTGAATAGTTATAAAGTGATAATAAATCATTTATAATAGTTTTATAAAGAGAAATATTTGATTTGAAAATATAAGGAAAAATCGATATCGCTTTATCGGTATAATAGCGAATTTTGTAAATAATGTTTAACATAAATTTATGGTTTTATAAATGAAATGTGATCATTTTAATTCATTTAAAATGATAAGAAATTTATTTTGAAATTTTGTTTACAAATATATGTAAGTTAAAGTATAAGTGAAAATGTGACTAGGAATCAGTTCTCCAATCGACAACGGTTTATCGAATGAAAGTTGTTCGAAATAAATGCAATGTTGTTTATATGTCATGTACACATATATAACACATAAATGTGTACCCTAACATACACATAAACATATACATGTATACATTTAAACTTAAACATATATATATATATTATAAAATATATAAGATATTTTAAGTAAATCTTCCTCCTTAAGCTTAAACAAATCAACATATGCAAGAGTGGATGGTAGTGATGTGCACACGGGGAAGGGGTTATTGCCATGCATTTTGAAGGGGGAGGTGTATTGGAGAATTCTGGAAAAAGTGGAGTTTACATATCTTCCTTTACACACTTCTTTTTTCCTATAAATACCATACCCTCTTCTCTCTTTTTCCATTCATCTTCTTCTTCATATTTCTCAAGCTTTTGCTTCCTCTTTAATGGCTTCTAAACCAAAGGAAATAATGTCAACAATTATTTCAAAAAGAAACTAAAATCATAAACTATAGTCATGTATAGTAAAACACCTCACAAACGATCCAAAAGCTCTTCACTTCCATTTATTCTTCACCAATCCCACTTCATTCCACCCTAGGCTGAGCCTAACCCAAGACACACCTAGGTCGTGCCCACCTTAGCTTCCACAAAGCTTGGTCAAGGAATTTAGGGGCTAAAATCCGAAGGATAGTGAGCTTCGGGACTCGAATAGCGGAGCTATAGCGATTTTTTATGAATCATTGGAAATCTAAGGTGAGAACTCCTAATTTATTATAGTATATGTTGGATGATGATATGATGTTGCAAATGGATGTTTAATATGCTTTGATCATCAAGTTTGGTTGTTTTCATATGAATGTTGAATATATATGCAAGTCATGAATATACACGTCGATAAACACAAAAGGAAATCGCTTTCCTTATATTAATGAAATGGTGTATATGGAAGTGTTAAACCTCTTATAAATGGTTTATAATGCATTTAAAATGTTTTACAAAACATTTAAAAATGGTTTGGTGAAGTTTGAAAAGAAATAGAAAATTTGGCCAAAAATAAGCGCATCGCGTAATGGTAGTTCGTGATTTCGCGCTATAAAAATCAAACTAGTTAAAAAGTGGAACATAACTCAGAATTCTTCGAGATGATAATTTTGCAAACTATTATATCCATAGTTTTCCAATAAAGAATGAAAATCGAGATTTTGATAAGTAGATTTTGAAATATGAGTAAAAAAATTTTTGGAAAAACCCTGAATTTGCAATTCGGAATCCAAAACGGGATTTCTTTAAAAATGATGTTTTAAAATTGTTTAAATTTTTTAAATAAATCTTATAAATGTTTTAAAATGGTTTAAAAGAGATTTTAGAAATAAAAGTGAAGTTTCAAATAATAAAAAGCCATTTTGATCAATATTGCTTAAAAAACACTTTTCGTAGCACTTTTTCGTAGCACTTTTATAACTTGTGAAAACTAGTCTTAAACTTAACAATCCATTTACAAATATTTTGTAAATGTTTTTAAATGATGTATAAAGGTTTTTAAAGATGATTTAAAGAATTTTTGGATTGATTAAAGATTTAGAGTCGATCAAATAACTTAACCGCCTTATGGGTGTCAGAGAGATAGTGTCTAGGCTTGAGTTTGAAAAACCAGTTTCCTGCTCTCCTTCGCAATCCAAACTGGCCAGATGGAGGGAATGGTGAATTTGATCTACTTGGATCAATATCTTCCTAAATGAAAAATGAAACGATTTCGAGTTGATTCCTAGTAAAAAGAGTTTAAAAGTTATTAAAAGAATTTTATAAGAGAGGTTTGATAATTCCGTATATACCAAAAGGAATGTTTTTAGAAATATATATCTCTGAGGGGGATTTTTGATAAAAAGAACTAAATCAATTAAATAATGATTCCCTATTCACAAAACCTTCTTTTATCGATGATTGGATTCAAAGGAACCAGGGTAGAATCTAGGGAAATCCCTATCCGAAAACCACTTCAAATCAATGTTTACGTTCGAAAAATAAAGACCTAATAAAGAGAATGAAGGATGAAGACTAGGGATTTTTAGGGTGAAAGGACTGCTTATTGATAATTCTGGTTAGCCCCCAAATAATAAAGTAGCAGTAGTCCTTTCATTTCTGAAATTCTTTGGGTTGTAAGGACTTGTTGTTACTAATCCTAGGGTAAAATTCCCGACAGGATGTGGTAGGAGAGTCGCTTCGGTTTTGTTCGGTCCCAGAACGAACTTGTATGGATGGTTATCCTACATTACATTCTTGAGATTTACATCGTTGATTTTTATAAATGTACATCTGCTTGGTGGCGGAGAAGGTAACTTCTCTTAGCTTAACACCCTTCTTTGAGACATATGAGCTTCGAGGTTGTATGTTTGTTGAAGTCAACAAGTGATCGATGGAATGGTAGTGTGGCATTCAAAGGAAGATGATGGGCTATGTGAAAAGGTAACCGTTACCTCAGATCTCACACTTGGAAATGACCGAAACAGGGTTGGATGCTGCAAGGCTATGTGGTTCGCAACCATTAGGGTATGATCATCCCCTTCTAGATATATTTCTTCCTGCTATGATGTTCGAGATGTAAATTATTATGGATTTATGCTATGAGATGTCTCGGATAGGTTGGTAACTGTCGGGATGACGATATATTCGATACTATCTAAGGAAAGGTAGGTCAGTCTTGTGTTGGTAGAGGACCATCTGTTGGTCCTTGGTACATTCCTCTAGAGATGTACTGCTGGAAGATAGTCCCTTCACCGGTCATTTGTATGGAATCCACTCTCCAATAAGCGCCTGCCATTTTATTTGTAGAGCCTAGTATGCTAGAATTTAATAATGGTAACAATTTTGGCTAAGATTAATAAGTTATTTGCAAATGTTTTTCAAAGATATGTCATTAAAAATAATATCAATTATTTTGACGTAAAATGTTTTGATTATCATAAGGTAAAAAACCGTTCTATGTTTATGTGCGGCGTGCTCTTATGAGATACATTTTTGATTTCAAAACACGTATTTTGAGTTCTCACACCAGTCCCATGACTGACTAGAAGTTTATTTTGTTTTCCCTTTAAACTCGAGGTGCCCTATTTTCCCGGGCAGCCAAGTAGTCAGGATTCTGTTTAGAGTATTTTGGGAGGAGCATGCTGGAGGAGATTTTTGGAGAATGAAGCTGCAGCACCCGATGGGGATATCTATCTATCTACCTATTTTTGTTTTCCACTGTGTATAAGTCAATAATGCCAGCAAGTGTGGGAGTAGGCAGTTATAACTGTTCCTGGCCGGTTTTGTGTATACAAAACTATGATGTACCCTGATGATGGAAGTTGTATGTACTATTTACCTATTTTAACGTAATGTGAGAATTTGTGTTTTTATCTTTTACTTTGCTTTGCCCCCTGAAAGTCTACCTTCCCGGCACTTGGATTTACGACACGTGAATATCGTGGATGTATTAGTGTCGATTTCCAAGAGTCGAGGAGATGGGTCTTCACATTTGGTATCAGAGCTGAAGGTTAAGTGAGAACCTTGGCTTTGGCGGATATAACTCATTAGAGATAGGGTTAGTAATGCCCTAGAATGAGATTAAATCTGTAAGAGTGTGCATTTATAAATCTCTAAAAGATGTATATATTTCCCAAAGATGATTTCATCTTGGTATTCTAAAGTTAGCTTACTAAATTCAGGTAGTATGACATGAGTACTCTTAGAGGATGAGGAAATAGCAACACCACAACAACTAACGTTCGAGCTCCAACCGTCGTTGTAGAAGAAATAGCTCCCGTACAACCCCAAGTTAATTTTTCCACTCTATGCAAGAATTATACTAGCTTGGGGGGGAAACCATTCAAGGGTACATAAGCTATCATTGAAGTACAATCTTTGATTAAATCAGGCTAAAGGATCTTTAAGGCATTGGATATCAGTAATGAGGAAAAGAGGTTCTTGGCATCATGGCAGGTACAAGATGGGGCTTTAGCTTGGTGAAAGGCAATTACCCTAAGTGAATCCGATGATACTTTCTCTTGGGAAAGGTTTAAGGAGGGTTTGAAGGAGTAGTACATGCAGCATCATGGAAAACTCGTCTTTACCGAAGCTTTATGGACCTTAAGCATAGTGAAATGACTATTGAGGAGGATGCGAATAAGTTCAATGAATTATCTTGTTTTGGGTTGGGACTATCAACACGCCCTTAAAGTAGAATGAGAAGTTTATTTCAGGGATGAATGAGAAATACCAAAGCAGGATGACTGCCCATATTAAAGAGTCATATATAGATTTGCTAGACATGGGATTCCGTTACGAAACATTGGACAAGAAGAGTCCCGTGGTAGTTCAGACCAACAACAACAACACCAACAACTAGAAGAAAAGGAAGTTTAACAAAAATATGAAAAAGCTAGGTCAAGGAAAATCTGGAAGAGGATCCCGAGGTAACTCTTTAAAGGAGGCTACGTGTTATAATTGCCAAAAAAAAGCCACCTACCAACTCATTGCAAGAACCAGAAGGTTTATAGACCACCACCAAACTGCTATAATTGTCATCAACCAGGGCACATGATCAAGTATTGTCCAATCATGAGGAAAGGAGAGCAAGCCCGAGTCTATGCAATGAAGGATGAGCCTTCAACCTCTCATGATGTGAAAGGCAAGGGAGTTTTGGAAGGTAATATTTTTATTGAAGTTATTTTAGTTAGCCTATGTTTGATATAGGAGCTTCTCATAGTTTTATTGCTAAGAAAACCGTAGAGGAATTAAAACTTGAACCTAAAATAGTTGATACCCCTATTTGTGTGACAAATCCTATGGGCGGTACCGCTAACCTTTGTATGAATTGTGAGAAAGTCCAAATTTCCCACTCTTTCCATAAATTTCCTTTTGACCTATTTGTCCTAGATTTTATTGGGTTTGAAATTTTACTCGGTATGGATTAGTTAACTAAACAGAAGCTATTCTAGATTGCATGAAAAGGATAGTTCTCGTGAAAAAAAAGTTAGGAAAGTTTATAGAGGTATCTTGCAAAGATCCTAGCCCACGAAGGGGAAGTTTTCTTTATGCATTAGACTTATCCCAGGAAGGATTAGGAACCATACCCATTGTTAAAAAATTCTCATACGTTTTTGAGGAAGTAAAAAGTTTACCCCCGCATCGAGAAATTGAGTTCCGTATCGATTTGATTTCCAGTGCAATGCCAATTAAACAACAAGATCGAAAGATGGTTACGAAGGAGAGTGATGAGTTAGATAACCAAACCCGATAGTTATTAAAGAAAGGATTGATGAGATCAAGTCGTTCAAGTTGGGGATCGGCGGTGGTTTTTTGTAGCCAAATCAAATGGATCACTAAGGTTATGCATAGATTACCGAGATCTGCATAAACAAACAATTAAGAACAAGTATCCTCTACCTCTAATAGATGACTTGTTTGATCAGTTACATGGTGCTCGGGTGTTCTCAAAATGGATCTAGCTACAGGATTCCATCAGTTGAGAATCACAGAAGAATGCATCCATCTAACTGCATTCAAAGGTCCAAACACTTTCTTCAAATGGTTGGTTATGCCTTTTGGGCTAACTAATGCACCCGCTTATTTTGTAGACCTTATGAATAGAGTATTTAGAGATGTACTCAGTAAATTCATGTTAGTCTTTATTGATGATATCCTTATCTATTCTAAGACAGAAGAAGAACACGAAAGAAATCTAGAAATTGTGTTGGAGATATTGAGAAATAATGTGCTGAAAGTCAAATTCTCAAAATGCCATTTCTAGGAGAAGGAGGTAAGATTCCTTGGACGTAAAGTGTCAAGGGATGGGGTTTCAATAGATCCTGTAAAAGTTGCAGCTGTTCTAAACTGGAAGTAACCGCAAACTCCTAAAGAAGTTCGTAGCTTCTTAGGGTTGGTAGGATATTACAGAAGATTCATTCAAGACTTCTCGAAGATTGCCTATCACTTAACAAAGTTGACCATGAAGGATGCTAAATTTATCTGGACTCCAAAATGTGAAGCAGCATTCCAAAAACTCAAAAAAAGATTAACAACTGCTCTAGTCTTAGCAATTATAAATGGAAATAACAGATTAACTATTTATATTGATGCTTGTGCTGAAGGAGTTGGTGCAATTTGGATGCAGAAAGGGAGAGTGATTGCTTATACGAGTAGACAGTTGAAGGTCCATGAGAAGAATTATGCAACGCATGACTTAGAATTCGCATTAAAAATATGGAGGCACTATTTGCTGGGTAAGAAGTTTTAATAGTTTGTTTCAGTTAAAATTTTGAATTGGCCTTAGTAAATAAAATTTCTCTTTTAACTAGGTGAAAAATTTAAGCTCTTTACGGATCATAAATCTTTAAAGTATCTTTTCACTCAGAAGGATTTAAACATGAGGCGTCAACGTTGGTTGGAATTTCTCGCATCATATGATCCAGATATTTTATACACACCTGGGAAAGCCAACGCAATAGCTGATGTGTTAAGTAGGAAATATGCCACTATTTCTTGCTTGGTAGTAACTCCAACTCTTCCAAAAAGAATAGCCAGTAAACAAGGAGAGGATAGAAAATAAAATTTTCGTTAAGGGAACTAAAGAAGGAAGAAATTCAACCTTTGAGATGGATAAAAACGGAGTGTTACGATTGAATGGGCGAATTTGTATTCCAGATGTAGAAAATCTTAGACAGGAAGTGTTAGTTGAATGTCACAAATCCAAATTTAGTATTTATCGGGAGTTAACAAAATGTACAAAGATACAAAGCGCACATTTTGGTGGAAAAGCATGAAAAGGGACATATCCATTTATGTTAGCAGATGCTCCAATTGTCAACAAGTCAAAAGCGACCAACAGAAAATTGCAGGGTTACTTCACCCTTTGGAAATTCCAATTTGGAAGTAGGATCAAATATCAATGGATTTCATTGATGGCTTACCTCGAACGAGGAAAGGGAACGAAGGAATTTGGGTTATCAAGATCGATTAACTAAAAGTGCATACTTCATTCCAGTTAAGTCAACAAGAACCACTACAAGCCTTGCTGATATATATAAGAAAGAGATTGTAAGATTACATGGAGTTCCGAGTAGTACAGTGAGCGATCGAGTCCGATCTTTACTAGCCAGTTTTGGGAAGCATTACAGATAGCTTTGGGAACAAGGCTGAATATAAGCACTGCCTATCACCCCCAAACTGATGGACAAACAAAGAGAGTCAACCGCGTTTTAGAAGATCTTCTTAGGGCATGTATTCTAGACTTTGGAGGCTCTTGGGAAAATCATTTGTATTTAGTATATTTCTCTGATAAAAATAGTTATCAAGCTAGTATCGGCATGGCACCGTATGAAGCTCTATGTGGTCATCCGTACAGGTCACCAGCATGTTGGATCGAAATCGGAGATTGGTTAGTACTTAGTCCTGATATGATACGAGAAGCTTTAGAAAAGGTTGATATGATTAGGAAGAAGCTAAAGGAAGCCCATAGCAGATAGAAGAGCTATGCGAACCAAAGATGTAGAAACCTAGAATTCTCAGTTGGAGATTCAGTCTTTTTAAAAGTCTTTCCGATGAGGGGAGTAGTGAGGTTTGGAAGGATAGGGATAGCACCTTGATATATTGGACCATTTCTCATTCTTGAAGGAATTGGCCCATTAGCTTATCGAGTGCAATGGGCAGAAAAGTTGGCAGGAGTGCACAATGTTTTTTATGTTTCTCATTTAAGGAAACATGTGCATGACCCAGAGCAAATCTTAGAAACAACTGCTCAGGAAGACTTGGAGGTGGAACCAAATTTAGCAGTTATGAGATGGCCTATTCGAATCATTAATCGAGATGAGAAACGATTAAGAAGGAAAGTGGTAAGGCTAGTTAAATTTCAATGGAGTGGTGATGTGGAGGATTGCACTTGGGAAACAGAGGATAGAATGAAGAAGCATATCCCGAATTTAGAATTGAAAAACGAACTGTATCATTATAGGGTACTCACCTCCTATGGTGTAGTCACTTATTCATACTTTTGTATATGTTCCATCATATCAAATATATTTCCTTTTGAACTATTCTCTCTTATCTTACTTTCGGGGATGAAATTCTTTTGAGGAGGGGAGTCTGTAACAACCCGCAAATTTATCACTTTGATAAATTATATCTATTTTTAAATAAAAGGTTGATAGTACAAATAATATTGTTTTGAGTAAGTAATAGTAATCTTATTTTGAATAAATATTTACAAAAATATTTTCCTCGAAATCTAAATCGATAAAATGGCCGAAAACTATTTTATCACTAAACGACTCTATAATCTTAAAACGTCGCGCTTAGATCTAGATACATACTCTTATTTTTATAATTAAACAAGAATATGAAATAAAATCAATTGATTTGCTTTTGGAAATAAAATATGATTTTAACATTGTTAATAATGCCCTTAAATATGATAATTGATTTATTTAATTTAAATTGAGATTTAATGATTGAATTATTATTGTAATTATTCGAATAATGATTTTAAAAGGTTACTATTCATTTTAAATAGTTATAAAGTGATAATAAATCATTTTTAATAGTTTTATAAAGAGATATATTTAATTTGAAAATATGAGGAAAAATGAATACTGCTTTATCGGTATAATAGCAATTTTTGTTAATAATTGTTAACATAAATTTATACGGTTTTATAAATGAAATCTGATCATTTTAATTCATTTTAAATGATAAGAAATTTATTTTGAAATTTTGTTTACAAATATGTGTACGTTAAAGTATAAGTGAAAATGTGACCGGGATTCAGTTCTCCAATCGGCAATAGTTTATCGAACGAAAGTTTTACGGAATCAATGCAATGTTGTTTATATGTCATGTACATATATATAACACATAAATGCAAAACTTAACATACACATAAAAATCTACATGTACCCATTTACACTTAAACATATATATATATATATATATAAGATATTTTAAGTAAAGCTTCCTCCTTAAGCTTAAACAAGTCAACTTATGTATACATGAGTGGATGGTAGTGATGTGCACATGGGGAAGGGGTTATTGCCGTGCATTTTGAAGGGGGAGGTGTGTTGGAGAATTCTGGAAAAAGTGGAGTTTACATATCTTCCTTTACACACTTCTTTTTTCCTATAAATACCATACTCTCTTCTCTCTTTTTCCATTCGACTTCTTCTTCATATTTCTCAAGCTTTTGCTTCCTCTTTAATCGCTTATAAACTAAAGGAAATAATATCAAAATTATTTCAAAAAGAAACTAAAATCATAAACTATAGTCAGGTATAGTAAAACACCTCACAAACGATCTCACTTCATTCCACCCTAGGCTGAGCCTAACCCAAGCCACACCCTCGGCCATGCCCACCTTTGCTTCCACAAAGCTTGGTCGAGGAATTTAGGGGCTAAAATCTGAAGGATAGTGAGCTTCAGGACTCGAATAGCGGAGCTACAACGATTTTTTTGTGAATCATTGGAAATCTAAGGTGAGAACTCCTAATTTATTATAGTATATGTTGGATGATGATATGATTTTGGAAATGGATGTTTAATATGCTTTGATCATCAAGTTCGGTTGTTTCCATATGAATGTTGAATATATATGCAAGTCATGAATATATACGTCGATAAACACAAAAGGAAATCGCTTTCCTTAGATTAATGAAATGGTTTATAATGCATTTGAAATGTTTTACAAAACATTTAAACATGTTTTGGTGAAGTTTGAAAAGAAATAGAAAATTTGGCCAAAAATAAGCGCATCGCGTAATGGTAGTTCGCGATTTCGCGCTATAAAAATCAAACTAGTGTAAAAAGTGGAACATAACTCAGAATTCTTTGAGATGATAATTTTGCAAACTATTATATCCATCGTTTTCCAATAAAGAATGAAAATTGAGATTTTGACAAGTAGATTTTGAAATATGAGTAAAACAAATTTTGGAAAAATCCTGAATTTGCAATTCGGAATCCAAAACGGGATTTCTTTAAAAATGTTGTTTTAAAATAGTTTAAAAATATGAAATAAATCTTTTAAATGTTTTAAAATTGTTTAAAAGAGATTTGAGAAATAAAAGTGAAGTTTCAAATAATAGAAAGTCGTTTTGATCAATATAGCTTAAAAAGTACTTTTCGCAGCACTTTTTCGTAGAACGTTTTATAACTTTTGAAAGCTAGTCTTAAACTTAACAATCATTTTACAAATATTCTGTAAATGTTTTTAAATGATTTATAAAGTTTTTTAAATATGATTTAAAGAAGTTTGGGAATAATTAAAGATTTAGAGTCGATCAAATAACTTGACCACCTTATGGGTGCCAGAGAGATAGTGTCTAGGCTTGAGTTTGGAAAACCAGTTTCCTGCTCTCCCTGGCAATCCGGACTAGCCCGACAGAGGAAATGGTGAATTTTCTCTGCTTGGGTCAATATCTTCCTAAATGAAAAATGAAACGATTTCGAGTCGGTTCCTAGTAAAAAGAGTTTAAAAGTTATTAAAAGAATTTTATAAGAGAGGTTTGATAATTCCGTATATACTGGAAAGAATGTTTTTAGAAATATATATCTTCGAGGGAGATTTTTGATAAAAAGAACTAAATTAATTAAAGGATGATTCCCTATTCACAAAATCTTTTTTAATCGAAGATTGAATTCGAAGGAACCAGGGTCGGATCTGGGGAAATCCCTGTCCGAAAACCACTTCGAACCAATGTATCCATTCGAAAAATGAAGAACTGATAGAGAGAATGAAGAATGAAGACCAGGAATTTTTGGGGGTGACAGGACTGCTTGTTCATAATTATGGTTTGCTCCCAAATAATAAAGTAGTAGTGGTCCTTTCATTTCTAAAATTCTATGGGCTGCAAGGACTTGTCTTTACTAATCCTATGGTAAAATTCCTGACAGGATGTGGTAGGAGAGTGCCTTCGGTTTCGTTCGGTCGCAGTACAAACTTGTATGGATGGATGTCTGACATTACATTCTTGAGATTTACATCGTTGAATTTTATAAACGTACATCTGCTTGGTGGAGGAGAAGGTAACTTCTCTTAGCTTAACACCCTTCTCTGAGATGTATGAGCTTGGAGGTTGTATGTTTGTGGAAGTCAATAAGTGATCGATGGAATGGTAGTGTGGCATTCAAAGGAAGATGATGGGGTATGTGAAAAGGTAATCGTTACCTCGGGCCTCACACCGAGAAATGACCGAAACAGGGTTGGATGCATCAAGGCTATGTGGTTCGCAACCATTAGGGTATGATCATCCCCTTTTAGACATATTTCTTCCCGCTATGACATTCGGGATGTAAATTATTGTGGTTTCATGCCATGAGACGTCTCGGATAGATCGGTAACGACCAAGGTGATGACATATTCGGTACTATCTAAGGAAAGGTAGACCGGTCTTGTGTTGGTAGAGGACCATCTGTTGTACCTTGGTACATTCTTCTAAAGATGCACTGCCGAAATGTGGTCCCTTCACCTGGTCATTTGTATGTAATCCACTCACCAATAAGTGCCTTCCATTTTGTTTGTAGAGCCTAGTATGCTGGAATTTTATAATGGTAACAATTTCGGCTAAGATTAATAAGTTATTTGCAAAAAAAATTCAAAGATATGTCATTAAAAATAATATAAATTATTTTGACGTAAAATGCTTTGGTTATCATAAGGTAAAAACCCATTAAGGGTTTATGTGCGGCATGGTCTTATGAGATACCTTTTTATTTTCAAAACACGTATTTTGGGTTCTCACACCAGTCCCATGACTGACCCGGAGTTTATTTTGTTTTCACTTTAAACGATGGGTGCCTTATTTTCAAGCAGCCAAGTAGTCAGGATTCTATTTAGAGTATTTTGGGAGGAGCATGCTGGAGGAGATTTTTGGAGCATGAAGCTGGAGCACACGATGAGGATATCTATCTATATATTTTTGTTTTCCATTGTATATAAGATAGTGTTGCCAACAAGTGTAGGAACAGGAGTTATAACTATTCCGGTTGGGTTTGTGCATACAAAACTCTGATGTACCCTGATGATGAAAGTTGTATTTATTATTTACTATTTTAACGTAATGTGAGAGTTTGTGTTTCTATCTTTTACTTTACTTTACCCCCTGAAAATTTGCCTCCCCGACACTTGGATTTACGACACATGAATATCTTGGATGTATTAGTGTCAATTTCCAAGAGTCGAGGGGACGGGCCTACACAGCGGAAATAAACAGAATAAACTACAACTCCTAAATAGTTATCTATCAGCCACCTGCTTGTCTCCAGAAGCTTTATTCGCCAAAATTCTAAAACCTATAAACCTCTACCCTCAACCTAATCAAATCAATTTTGAGCACCCGAGAGTTTAAGGGGAAACAAAAACTTTGAGTCAGACATAAAGTCTAGTGTGAATAATACCGTTACATCTCAGTTTATTGATATTGACTGAGACCACACCGCTTAGCGGAATGGGTTTCCCCTCACTAATATCCTTTTCAAAACATATATTTGCACATCTTTTCCTGCAACCAAACTGGTTAATCAAACTGATAATATTGATAATAGCAGCAATATCTGTTGTGCTAAAAACAGATAATAAATGGACTATCTGCCCAAAAACTGGGCTAACTACCCATTAACTGGACTAACTGTCCCTTTGGCTGACTCAGGCCTTCTAGATAAAATATCAAATGGTCTAAACTTCTGTTAGACAAAATTTCTAGACGGTCTATCCTTAACTTACCTATCCAAGGGTCAACTGATCCTAATGGTTTTGCAGGCTAACCAATAACCTATCTCTGTACATAAATATTCATTTCTGTGTGTAACCATCATTTTAGTCTTACTATGACTAAGCCCTACACACTGGAATTAAGGACTAAATTAGCTAGGGGCTAATAGCTAATGAGTATAGGGCGAGACCCTACACAAGTCCTATCTGGTCTTTTAATCTGAGTCATTTTCATAGGGTTAACTACCTTTTATTTTTTCCTTGAAAAACCTTTTCAAAATGATATAACCTTTTAAATCATATTTATATAAGGAAAATACATCTTTAGCTTTACTCTAAGATCTTTTGCCATATTATACATATATTTTACTCAAAATAATGTTGATGAATTTTAATGAGGATTACCCATCCCCTCAAAGCAAGTTAGAACCTTTTTTAACTTAAAAACACTTAGGCTTTTCTACCCAGTTAACATATTTGAAACCTTTGTTTAAAATCTTTAAACAACCCTTTCGAACTCCTTGAAAGTACCCCTTTGGAAACCATTGAAAGTACCCCTTTTGAAATCATTGAAAGTACCAATTTCGAAACTATTGAAAGTAACCCTATCGAAACCATTAAAAGCCTTTCCTTTGAAAGCTTTAAAAAATTAGACATCCTTCTTTTAAACCTTTAAATGTTCCCTTTCGAAAATATTGGAAAACCTTTCCTTTTAAACCTAACGAAACACTGGGGAACCACCCCTTTCAAAACCTTCTTTAAAATCCTTTTGAAAGCAATAAAATACTAAACCTTTCAAATTCCTTTGGGTTCAATTTAAAACATGTGGAAACCTTTCGAAACCATTCAAAAATTTACCCCTTCGGAACCTTTGAAAACCGTTTCGGTTGAAACCATTTGGATTATGCCTTTAGAGAAAAAGGATCAGAAATCCATTAAAGTCAAAAGCACTCCTTTCGAAATCACACCTAAGTAAAGAAGCGATGGTGTCAAAAGCATCCCTTCGAAATCATTGGAGAAGTGGCCAAATTTTTAAAAAGCATAGTAACCCTTTCGAAAACAATCTTGGTCGAAAGGTAAAAAGCGGTAGTCAGGTGTTTCGACTTAGTCGAAAGCACTCATTTAAAAACTAAGGCGCCACCCAATCGAAACCATTTCTTTAAAATATTTGACTTGGTTGAAAGCCAACATAGTCGAAAGCTACTCAGTCGAAAGCAAGCATGCGCATTTTCATTTAAAAGCAAAGTATCACTTCAACCCCATCGTAACCCCTGGTTTCGACCCTATACCTTCTGCCTATATCCAATTCACTACATACCAGTTACCTGATACCATGTGCATTGGTTTTGACGGAGTCGGAGGCGAAGGTAAGGAGGTGAAAGCCTAGTGCCGAAAGCATCGAAACGGTAAAAGCCTTGTATATTTGTCCTTTTTAACTATTTCTTTGCACCTAACCTGCCTTATCTGTCAAATTGTGATTGGTTGCAAGTTTCTTTTTTCTAGAAGTACTACCGACTTTCTAGAAATAACGACTTGAATAATTTTACAAAAAGCCCCTTCTCCTTTTATAAATATATAAAACATTTAAGTCCTATACCTTAAATAATTTTATATATCCATTAAAACACCTAGGAAAATTCTACAAAAATTCTTGAAAATCACTTTCTATATGTTTTCTAACATATATAAATTTCGAACCCTAAACCATTATAATTTGGCCGTAATAAATTTTTAATCCAAATTAACATTTTCTTTACTAGAAAATTCAATCAAAATACACAAAAATTCAAAAAAATTTGAAAATTGAAACCCGTCTCTAAAATATTATTTCTGGTCTATATAAAAATTTGCAAGGCATTTGGATGTCATTTGATAGGTTTTCACCTTAAAACGAGTCATAAAGTCTATATAAACAAGCATAAATCATCAACAAGTATATATAATCATTTTATCATTTAAAACATGGCAGATCATTGCAAATAAGTTTGGATTCAACTTAAAACCGAAAACAACAAGAAATTTGAGATGTAATAATTATTCACCTTAACTTTAGAGATTAAGGAGCTTGAGATTTGAATGAATTTGATTTGATTTAGCTTCTTCCTTAGCTTTTCTTAATTTCTTCCTCATTTCCTTGTTAATGGTGGCCAGCCTCAAGTTTTTAAAATTTATCAAATGAATTGTGAACGTGTATAGGATACATGGCCAAGTTTAAGGGTATAAGAATGTCATATTTCCTACTTTACCCCTCCTCTATTTCATTTTTACTCTTATTTTAATTTATTGTTTTAATGGCACAACTACCCCTTGCTTAAATCAAATCTCATTCCAACTATGCGGAAGTCTCGAAATTATAACTCCAACAACAAAAGATTCAGGGAGATCAATTCCAGCATCTTTAAGTTGATTCACCAACAGCAAGATTTCACTTACTTGTACAATTATGGACTTATTGGTGACCATTTTGAAATCCATAAAATTAGAAACAAGAAACTTTTTATTACTTGCCTCGGATATGCGGTACTTATTCTCCAGTGCAGTCCAAAGTGCCTTCGTTGTTTCCAAGGTCCTATGAGCATTGTAGACTGGGGTAGATAGCGCATTCAGAATATGGCCTCTACATAGAAAATCGTCCTCTTTGCGCTTTGCTCGTCTAGCCTTTAGAGCAGCATCATCCTTATCAGTTTCCTTCGGGATTTCTTCCAAGTCATCTTCCAAAATGTAGAACAACTTGACGGTGACCAAGAAAAATTTCATCGTCTCTTGCCAACGAGTGAAATTGTCGCCATCAAAACGCTCTAATCGAGATAGATGCTGATTCATAACTTGTAGAGCGCTCGAACCTTCCATGGTTGAAGACTATTGTCTGAAATTTGTTGGGGATTTTGCCCTTAACGGGCTGAAATTTGGCCCGTTACTGTTCACGTACGATCCAAAAATTATTTTCGGATCCGAAACCCGACCTGACCCGGTCGGACGGCGGCGGCGCGCGTGTGGTGTTGCATGACTTCTCTCCTCACAACAAAGCTAACATGTGGGAGCCCCAAGGCCCCAACATATGAGAAAACTATATTTATACAAATATAGTTCTTGATTTCTAGCATGTGGGACTTATCTCTTCTTTATTCTTTTCTTCTTCTCTTCCAAACAAAAAACCCAAAGCCCAAAGCTAATTTGAAAATTTACAACAAAAACTCCGTTGGAAATTAAATTATTTTTCGTGAAAATGACAAAACAACATGGGTTTCTAAACTAAGGGACGTGAAATGGGGTTTTGGTGAGTAGAGAAGAAGAGGGGAGAAACGAGGCAAAGAGGTAAGCTAGAAATTAAATATGGTCACACTTGCTTTCAGCCATTGATCAATAAATCATTCATGTTTCATGTGACGTAGGAAGTCTGATGAGGAGATGAAAATAAAAAAAAGGCAAGAGTAGAGGAGACTTGGAGTAGGAGAATTTGAACAGTTGCGCAGCTTTGTCTAACTTTACATATGCCTAACTATATGTTGCGCATACTGTATTCTATTCACAACGCATTCTAGAGTTGCACTTGAAATAAAACGCAACTTATCCTCCCACTTTATATTTCCCTAACAAATGCAGCTATGACCTGTACCTACAGGTTGGAAGTTGCAAAATAGTGACATGGCCACTGACGTGACTGAAACCAATCTATTTTCATAATCAGTATTGAAAATTGATTGATTTTTTAAATTTTTATGCCGATTAGCCTAAGAAGAAAATTTATCATGAAGTCACCACCATAACAAACAAAACAACAAATCGAACACATAATCCACAGGACCATAGGCTCCACCAACCACATGGCCATTAGTCATATGCATTATGCACTGTGTGCATATGAAATCGCTGTTACACACATATAGCATACTCCTAAATCATTTTTAATTCTACAATACAGTTTTTTTATATCAACGTTTTTTCTTTTTTCCCGGTTTCGTCGATTATAATTTTCATGTGTCTGTTGGCAAGTCTATCGTATATCCAACTGAAAGGCCATTTTTATTTATTTATTCCTTATTTTTAATAGAAGTTTATCTTTATCATTACAATCATTACATATATGACATTTGATCAACTTAGAAAGGAAACACCTTGTTAAATTTTATTCAACTTTTAACATACTAATGTAAATGATCATACATATTAATTCTCTTTAGTGCTTTCTATGGTTAAATAGATTTTATTTATTTATTTATATCATATACCATCGGTATGTATATCATATATCCAACTGAAATGCCAATTTTATTTATTTATTCTTTATTTATTCCCAACTTTTTAAATAAAAGTTGTCATCACAGATATGGCATTTGATCAACTTGGAAGGGAAACATCTTGCTAAATTTTATTCCCTTAAAACTTTTAACACGCCACCGATGATCTGCATATAGATATATCTGTCTGCCACGAACCATTAAATGCACATACGTCAACAACACTCGCCTAATTCAGATATTTTTCCTGTTAGCAAATGAGTATTCTTTATTGTAGATAGCAACAGTAACGCAATCTTTAGATTTGTTATGGAATGCACTATTTGATCCTCAGCTATCGATTAAGCAAGTGGCCATTTACAAAAGAGAAGGTGCAACTAACTCAGTGGACGTTAAAAATCTGTTATAAGGAAAAAAATCTAAAACAATTTGTTATAAAAAGAGCTCCTAGTAACAGAAATTGCATCATAAACAGACCATCCAACAACTTACAATTATACCTTTTTATTTATATTTTTCCTTTAATCATTAATCATAATGCACAGTGATGACCCAAATAACCATATTCAACCATGTTATTTCCTGAACATCTTTAAGCAACAGTGATACCTTTCAGTTGAAGTCTATCCAGTTTCTTAGGCCTTTTGTAATTCTTTAGCAACAAAGAACACATAACAACGCTAACCGAAGAAGCAGCCATGGCCGCACCAGCCATCCATGGCGGCAACCTTAACCGTGTAGATGGAAAAAACACACCTGCAGCTATTGGTAAACCGATCAAGTTGTAACCAAGTGCCCAAATGTAGTTCATTCTAATCCGAGAAAAGGTTTTTCTAGAAAGATCTATAGCAGTGATCACATCTTCTAAATTGCTTCTCAATAGAACAATATCAGCCGCTTCAATGGCAATGTCAGTTCCTGCACCTATTGCCATGCCCACATCTGCAGATACAAGTGCTGCTGAGTCGTTTATTCCATCTCCGACCATTGCTACAGTCAACCCAGTCATCTAGAATTACAAATGATGTATTCATTGTTGTATGTTAATAGATGAAATTTTATAATATATATCAAACAAGATACAAAGGCTTGTACCAAGTTTCGATACAGCCTAATTTATTTAGCATGTGTACTACATGACAAACTAACACATCTGCCAAAAATGCACAAATGACAGACTAATACATCTGCCAAAAAATAGTAAATGGACTAATTTTTGCCATATGGTACAAACATCAAAATTTAAAGCCTTTTGTATTAACATTTTGACACAAACTGTTGTGTCAAAGTGGTGTTTTATACATACATACATACATACATACATACATACATACATTTTGAACTGTGGCGAATAACATCCTTTTTGCTTTTTGAAAGCCAAAATGAAAAGGTTTTGATTTTCAAAAAGCAAAATAAGTCGATTCAAAAATACCGTAAGAGTTTCCAAATTATGTCATGCTACCAGAGGAGAGGATCTTAGCCCATGTTACAGTGTTCCTAAGCACTCATAAAGTGTGGTCAGAGAATAATAGGATAAGCAGTCAAGACCAATAGTATGCTTCCGATACAGAAGATGTACAGATTCAGACTACTGTAAATGGGTGAGACACGGTAAAATCTGATTGTAGACAAAAAATTCAAAATAAATCAACTTCCAATACCTGAAGTTCCTTTACTTTCTGAACTTTCTGATGTGGTTTAGCTTCAGCAACAACACTATCAATTCCAACTTCCAGTGCAACAGCTTTAGCAGTACCCCAATTGTCCCCAGTTACCATAATACTCTTCACATTCATTGACTTCAAGATAGATATAATCTCCGAAGCTTCAGGTTTTAAAGGATCAGATATAGCTATAATACCAACTACTTCACAATTAATAGCAACAATTATTCCAGTTTGTGCCATCTGTTCCACTTCTGTCAAAATTTCCAAGGCCTTTTCTGGGATGTTAATTCCTGAATCTGTGATTAAGCTTTTGTTACCTATAATTAGTTCATTTTTACAAACTGTGGCTTTAATGCCATGTCCAGTGATAGAAATAAAGTCGTAGGTTTCAGGCAAGATTCTGTATGCTTCATTTGCTTGCTTGAGATTATTGGCATGGTCTATTACTGCCTTTGCTAGTGGATGTTCACTATTTACCTGTAAATGAATCAGTATATCGATTAAATGGTCACTGAATATCAAGCTAGACAATAAATTTGTGTAGAGAAGTACCTCAGCAGCTGCCACATAATAATAAAACTCATGCATAGGCATGTCCTTGAAGAGTTTTGTGCTAACAACTATAGGTTTCCCAAGGGTTAATGTGCCAGTTTTGTCAAATACTATACAGTTTACCTACACCAATATCAATCAACAAATGAGGCAAGTAGAAAAAAAGTTGATTTTTAAATATAAATTCTTGCTATATATTATTATATAAACCTTGTGAGCTGTCTCTAAAGCTTCACCTCCTTTTATAAGCACACCTTGAGAAGCACCGACTCCAGTACCAACCATAACAGCAGTAGGAGTTGCAAGGCCAAGTGCACATGGACATGCAATTACCATAACTGATATTCCAAACTGAAGAGCTAACTGAAACCTATCCATTGACTCTGGTATCCAAAAATCTGGGTAACAGTTAAACTTGCCTGCAAAATACCATACAATAAACGTGCATAGTGCAAGAACAATCACCTACAAAAAAGAAAAAGAAGAAAAATATTGATAAATTAGTGAAGCTTCATAAACTAAGAGAACAGTACTTGTTAGCTGACTTACAATAGGTACAAAATACTTGGATATTGTATCAGCAAACTTTTGAACTGGAGCTTTAGTCAACTGTGCTGACTCAACAAGGCGAACAATTTGTGCTAAAGTGCTCTCAGATCCAATGTGTGTTACCTTCACATGCAGCACGCCATTCTCATTCAAGGTCCCACCTATTACTCTATCACCTTGCTTCTTCATAATTGGCCGTGACTCTCCAGTTATCATGCTCTCATTGACATGGCTCTGACCCCATATAACCTCACCATCTGATGCTACTTTATTACCTGGCATTACTTTTATTACATCGTTCTTTTGTATTAATTGGCTATTGATCTCTTTTTCATCCGCAATATTCATATCTTCATCGTATATCAATAGAATTGCAGTTTCAGGTGACAAGTTTATAAGCTTAGCGACGGCTTCAGATGTTTTCCCTTTAGCTAACACCTCGAGATACTTTCCAAGAAGGATAAAAGTTATGAGCATTGAACTCGTTTCAAAAAAATCAGTACACATGAAGTTTTTCGAAAATGATGCTTTGATCATCGAGTAAATTGAGTAAAAATATGCTGCACTTGTGCCTAATGTAATCAAAACATCCATATTAGCAGCCCCATGCTTCAACGCTTTATAAGAACCGATATAAAATCTTCGGCCAATTACAAATTGGACAGGAGTTGATAGTATAAATCTGAAAATTATACCTATTGTTAATGCATTGATTACCTTAGTTTCCAGTGAATTCTGTATTCCTTTTATATACATGAATACCATTGATGAAAGAAAAACTGGAATGGTAAAGATCAGGCTTATAAGAAAGGATTTACGATACTGCACTATTTCTTCATGTCTATGAATATCTTTCTCTCCTTCAGGATATATCGATGCTTGATATTTTCCACATGTTGTTGACTCGATGACATCAATGAAAATTCTTGGACCAATTTGGTCAGAAATGTAAGATATTGAAATTTTTTGAAGTGTTGGATCAATTTTCACAACATCTATTCCAGGGAGACCAAGAAGAGACTCTTGTATATTTTCCATTGATTTTTCAGTGTGAGTTCCATCCAATTTAAGATGTACTATACTGATATCTTCACCAGTGCTTATAAGTATAGCTTCAAAACCTGTGTCTTCTATTGCTTCTATAAGCTTAGTGAAATCAACAAGTTTAGGATTATAATAAATTTCCGCTTCCTCCGTTGCCAAAGCTACGGAAGCTTTTTGTACTCCATGCGTATTTAGCAAAACAGATTCTATGGCATTTGAACAAGAAGTACATGTCATTCCTTTGATTCTAGTTCTGCAGACTATTAATGATAAATCATTTGTTTCCTTAAGGGACGCAGCTTCAAAACCAGTATCTTCAATGGCCTCTATTATTGCATCCTCCTGCAATAAAATGTTTTCTTAACATGACCATGGCTATGGGAATTTATGCACTGAAAATGGACTTGATTTTTATTTGTATCTGTACATAAAACAACAAAATCCAACTTAAACGGCATTGTAGTAATAGATGTACCAAAAACGACAAGAAAATGATTTGCTTGTAATAGAATAGGCAATTAGTGGTATAAAAAGAAATTGCATTGACAAGGTGCAGTCGTGGAAATTAAACTAGTGTAATTTTACATGATTGTACAATCTGACCAGGGGAAATAGAAAATAATATTTAGGAGCTTTTTTCGTTTATACTTTAAAAAAAAACAATAAAAACAAACAAACAAACAAACAAAAAGCAAACAAATGTACTCATGCTACTGCAAAAATAAGATTAATCAGGTGTTGAGTTACATGAGTCCCATACAGATACAAAATAAACAAAAAACTACAGGATATTCTTTCCATAAATTCTTGCAGAGACTACTTCACTCAATTTGAAATTACATTGTGTTGGATAAATGGTTTTTAATCAGTTTAATATATGAACATATCATGCATAAGACATGTCACAAATGGCAGGGATCAATAGGCAATAGTCCCACAAAGAATGCTAGCCTCACACTCCAATTCAAGGAGTGTTTCATGCTACACGTTTTATTGTTTGTTTGAACAATGCATCACTTATAACAATATTACTGAGTAAAATGATCGTATGACATCACCTATTCATAGAGAGTATATTAGCTAGTATGAGCTAAGATATTTCTAGTCCATCCCACATGGAGTAAAAGATTAGAAATCCTGCTTACATAATGAAGAGCTTAAACGACCAAGGATGCCAATATTAGATAAGTGATTACTGATACAGCCTATTTAGAAATAAATTTACTGAATTTCCAATATTCAAGTACAATGTATTTTTTCCTCTTCAAAACGGTAATCACAATTTAGCTAAAACAACAATGATTGAGAACAGTGCAATGGAATAAATACACTTTCACATTCTTTAAACTCTAATAGAGTAAAAACTACGGCTTACTGTTTCCTAATGTAAATGTATTCTGACATCAAAAGGAAATTACTTGACCAAATCATAGACCGCTAGATAACAAAACAAAGCAGGTAATTAAGTAGACTGCTAGATTGCTACTCTTATTATTTTATTATAACTAGGTCACATATATAACCTGCCTCCAATTAACAGTAGAATAATTGCACAAGCTAGGCAAACTTCCTGTCAACAATTGTTGGCCTTAACCAGAATCAGTTTTTATCATAATACCAACATCAAAGTTCATTTAGAGTAATATATACCATCATTAGGTAAGATAAGCATAATCATTCATTAATGCACTTTCTTCATAAGTTATAAGTAATAATTTGCTTATGTTATAAAACTTCACTCAAATTAGAAAACCTGGAAAGAAAAAATACCATAAGCAAACAGGGAAAAAAAGAAGAGTACGTACAGTAACAAGTACAGCATTATAAATGACTTGAGCTCTGTTATTGAGCACATCAACTGAAACATGATGAATTCCAGGCAGCCTCTCAACCGCCTTTTCAACTGATAGTGCACATGCTGAACAAGTCATTCCCATCACAGAGAACAATGCTTTACTACTCTTGATCTTACTTTCTCGCTTTGCTTCAGTTTCCAGTTCCGGTTTCTCATCATTTTTGCTTGTTTTAGCACATTTCATCACTTTGCTCAAGAACTCCATTTCCTTTTTTGTTTACTTCTTTCTGCTCTAGTTGTTTTGAGGTTCTCGATTTATATGATTTTTTATCTTTATTTTGAGGATTTAAAGTAAGAAGTAGGATGAAAGAAACATATGTATCTTTATACTTGCGTATATAAAATAAATTTTGCTTGTTAGATATATGTATGCATTTCTGCTTTAATGTGGCAATCTGAAAAAAAGTTTATAAATAAAGATCATGATAATGTACACATATTACATATTGTGTTGTAACTGTCACTTGAAAGAAGAAAGCAATGACTATTATATAGTCATAAAAGTCAATTAAAATTCCACTAATTACTCCATTAATTGGGAGATTGAATATAGTGGCCAACCAAAAAGTTAGGCACTAGCAAGTAGCAACAAATAATTATACAAGTATTTATAATATATATAAACATCTTCATGCAAATGATTGGTGGTTAAAATTCAAAATATGTTTGAGTTCAGAATCACAATCTATCGGTCATCAAATTTTCAGTTTAGAACCACTTAAACATACACATCCATAGAATGCCAACATATAGATATTTTTCTAAATAATCTTTGCAATTTTTATTGATATCTCAATCATTGTTATCTAAAATCTCAGAATATTTAAATCTCGTTTCAGATGGATCTCTCCTTTTATGGCTTGATTTAAATTCCAATTCAAACTTGATTACCGCAACTTTGAAAAATCATTAACTCATATTAAAATATTTAACATACTTATTTGGATTCACAATTCTAATTCTAATGATTATAAGACAAAACAAAATAGAAAAGAAGATTGAGTCTTAAGTTTGGATGTAGAAGTTCAAATATCAAAATCGATTTCAATGTGTACAAACCTTATAATATGGATATTTTAAATCTACGATTTATGCATAAAATCACATTCAATTTAAAGCTCGAACTTTCCTATTTAAGATTTTACTCTCGTTTTGAAATCCTTG
Organism: Allium fistulosum; assembly: GCA_030737815.1. Classification (NCBI taxonomy): domain Eukaryota; kingdom Viridiplantae; phylum Streptophyta; class Magnoliopsida; order Asparagales; family Amaryllidaceae; genus Allium; species Allium fistulosum. The sequence continues at coordinate 279,082,559 of CM060904.1, read as the reverse complement.
ATCTCAATGTTTTGACCAAGTGAGATACCATTTGAGGATCTCTTGGTTGCTACTGTCGTTTACAAGTGATAATATTCATCCTCTAGTATAAATAGTGTATAACTTGTGCCTTGCACACGGTAATATATTGTTAAAAAATAGTATTTAAGTTTTAATTACTGTTTAAAAGTAGAATTTTATTAAGCAATATGTGATAAATTTATTGAAATAAAGGAATTATAATTTAAAATGATATGTGACGCTTAGATGTAAGGTAGAATGTTTAATCATCGTTAACCACATATTCTTATGAGAATTAATGTCACAACTCAATATATATAATGTCCAACTACTGACTCCTTCTAGAGTTGCGTTATTGACGAGAGAACATAAAATAAAACATAAAATAATGGGCATAATGGATGTTGGTCATTGGATCCCATTGAGGGTTGAATTTTGGATGAGATCTAATGGTTGACATCACTTATGTCACCAACTATATCCAAATATATTTCCTCATACATACATACATATATGTATGGATTAGGATCAGATACACCTAAATTTTGATACACCTCAAATCCCCCAGATTTCAACCATATGTTTCAAATTAAATAATATACATTCTCTCTTCTGAAGTGACAAAAGAGAGAAAATATATTATTTAATTTGGAACATATGGCTAAAATCGAAAGGATTTGAGGTGTAGCAAAAATGAGGTGTAGTCGATCATTAATCATTATCATATATATATATATATAATTGTTATAACGTAAATAGTTGATATTATGCAATACGTCTACTTTTAATATATATGAATGAAAAAATAATCTTACAGTTTTCCGTTAATATGAATGTTGTATGTATGTATATATATATATTAAAATGTTATTTTTTTAAAGGATTTATAATGAATGAATATTACATAATTAAATTTATTTAAACAATTTAAATCAATGGTCAGCTTAACTAATTATATATAAGGAGTTGAATGTTAAGAAGTACGAAAAAATTGAGAAGAGCTTTATATGTAACGACATTTGAGAAGAACATTTTGTGGTTCACTTATCTGCACATGAACTTTTATTCATTATTTGATATTTCAATTATTAAACCATTTTAACATTGCAATTAATCATAAATCTCATGTTGTTATAGGAGGGTCATGTTCACAACTTCAATAAAGGTAGGTGGAACCCAGTGCACGAGGCTCTCGCACAATAGCGGATTCTGGGAAGATCGATGATGTACGCAGTCTTTCCCTCGTATTGCGAATAACTTGTTTCCAGACTTGAACCTGAACACTCTGATCATCATGCGGGTGATCTAACCGTTGCACCAATGCTCCACATCATGTTGACAACTTCAATGATTTCAAAAAAAAATCTATAGCATTTAATCGAGTTATGAGTTGAATACGGTTTAATATTATGTTGAAAACAAGAATTTCTACATAACCTAATTTTAATACTATAGTCCGTACTTTCACATCGCAATATTGTAATGCAATGTATGCTTTTTTTAGACAAATGAATTATAAATCAAAAAATTATTATTATTTATGTATACGTATTATTTTATTTTATTGTATTTATATCTGAATAAAAATAATAATTTTATCATCTTTTCTCGTATATATGAGTGTTCTATACATGCTTAAATTGTCTTATTTTAGGATTTATCATATGAATTAATGAATATTAGTCAATTGAATTTATTTAATAGTTTAAATCTAAGACTACACAATTAGTTAAATATATGGACTCAAATATAAAATATTAGAAGAGAATTTAGAAGAGTTTGAGAGTAAAATTTTAAAATATAGGTATTTAAAGCTAAATATAATTTTTTGGTGTAATGCATGAGAGCTTCAATAAACAAATTATAAAATAAATTTGTTACTATTGTTGATATACATAATTTATGCTTTGTGATTTATATATCTTTGTATCCAAATGAAAATTTAATTTTAACAATTTGTTGATGCGACTACGGTATAATATTGCAATTGTCATATTTTAGGATTCATTTGATGAATTGAATCTTTGTTAATTGAGTTTATCAAATGGTTTAAATTTTGAATTATGTGATTAATTTAAATGTGTGTGCTTAAACATAAAATATATGAGAAATTTGAGAAGACATTTGTGAATAATCATATAAAATTTTAAAATTATGTATTTGAATGTAAATTGGTATGAGAAATTTAGTAGAATAACAATAAAGTGATAAGTTATAAAAAAACTAACAACAAAATATTTAGAAAGAATTAAGGAGAATTGAGAAAACTTCTACAATTAATTAGAGAGCTAGAAATTCTTCTGCTTCAATATTATTTAATAGATTGCATCCAAAGCAGATGAAAAACCCAAACCTTAAAAGACATAGTTCCAACTGTTCATATGTTTTATATACACAACTGATTATAACAATTTTATAGCCGATGCACTTCAATATCTGAACAGTTAAATAGAAACAAGTTAAACTGTACGTATGTATATATGTATAATTTATAATGTTATACAGTAAATCAAGATTGTACAGATCTACACAAGGTCACCAAAAGTATAAGCACACAATGCATCTTCATCATGCAAGCATATTGTGATACCCATTGTGGCTATTCGGTTTATGCTAAATATCAATCAGAATATGAGCACACTGCCTTCTCAGTGTGCAAAGAGACTTTCTAATAAGCATCAAATATATATATCATCGAGCTAGATAATAGCTGACTAGATGGGCGCAGTACGTATTTTCCATTTCGTTAGTGCAATTCGTCGGTTTGTCACCAAATGTATTATCAATTTTAAGTGGATAAGGAATACTTTCGCACTTGTTCGCCTACCTACATTTCTGATCAAACATTTGGAATGGATATATTGGAGCATTTTATAAGGGATTTATGCATAGCGACATAAGTCAAATAATATAACTGTTGATTAATAATGCTTTGTGGCTTGCAAAAATCGAATTGCAATACAAGATATATATTTTTAGCATGAGACAATCAAAATCCATCATTCATAAGCATGAACTTAAATTAGCATTATAGGTGTGGTTTACAGAGAAGTTTGCTGTCTGGTTCAAGCTTATTTGATCATCAATTATATTTGGTAACACTTAAGCTTATTTGATCATCAATTATATTTGGTAACACTTCGCTTTAGAAACATATTCAAGCAAATACATGAGGAAATGAAACCTACTCAAAAATCAGAACCATTGATCTGGTTTTAGTTTTTGAAGATAGAAGTTTGATAAAATTAGATAAATACGTGATGGACAACACTATTCAAGTAAGCATGATGATTTCTAGTGGGCAAGCAAATCCATCAGCAATATTTAAGTGGGTGTGGTCCATCAAACCTTTTTTTATTATGATCTTTCTTGAATAACAGAGCAAAAGTTACTTAGATTGCACCAATTTATATTTGTTTACTCTTCTTTCTTTAAATTTTATTTTCCAAAAAGTGCAATGAAGTATGCAGTACTACATTTCTATGCAGTACAAGTTGTGCTTCTGATTTTAGTACATTAGGGCAATTTATAGTACAAGCTCTTAACCAAATTGTTCAGTATGCTTATACGATAGTAAATGTTGTCATTATAAAGATGGTGCACCAGACTTTACAATTAAACATCAGATCTGTATTTACAATTAATTCAGACTCAACAGGTTAAAAACTAGATAAGCATACAAGATTAGACGACTCAAATAAAAATAGAATGTTCTAAATTTCCTTAAAATAAGAACATCATTTGATCTAAACCATAAATGGTGTTATGTTCTAGTGATTCAAATTTATAGGTGATTAATATATCCCCTACTTCGGTTTTTGTAGGAATAAGAGTTCTCTCGCGTATTTTATTTCAGTGTTAACCTGACACTTCAATTTGATTGTTAATAATGATATAATTTATGGTTGCATTGATTTATGCCAATGATCAAGGGAAAAGACAAATGTTGTCCTATGGGATTGGTATTTCTAGTTCACCTTCTAGTCAATTTTTTTTATCATGATTTTTCATTGAAAAGGAAAACTAGACCCAAAAAATGGACATTACAATAGATAATGTCTTTGCCGTAATGGATCCTCTAGCATTACAGCCTTTATAAAACTATGTTTCAAAAACGGTTGCATCTACAATATATGTAGACCTGCTGATGGATCAGGTTCCAATCAGATCAATCTCAATCCAAATCCATTTATAATTTGAAAATTTTGATCAATATCAGATCAATTTATTCAGCAGATTATGACTTACTGAATTCAATGCCAAATCCATAAATTTCCAACAAAATGGTGGATATCTACCGATTGTTGCAGTACGTTTTAAAAAAATAGCCAAATCGCTCAAAACATAATGAAATTTGTATAAAACCCACAAAGTATGATATTCTTGAAAAAAAAAGATAACATTACATACTAATATGCCTGATAAATCTCATTAACAAACATTATTAAAATTATCTGTAATTCGATTTCATTAAGAAATTTTGTAGTAAGTTTCATACTTTTTATTTCTTTTTAGCAATTTACATACTATGTAGTCACATCAAATAATTATCTATATATGCTTGAGATGACATGTTATTAACAATTTTGCTTCAAATATCATGAATCTTTTTTCCTTATTATATTATTATTGTAGGGACATATAGACAAATTTCAATGTGAAATATTAGGCATGTTACAGAAGTAAACAGATTATGGATGTGTAATCTAGCTACTGATCGTGAAAAGATACAGGTCATAAGTGGACACAGATTGTAAAAGGAACATGTATAGAAAAAATATGTCCAATTATTAAGAGCAGACGCAAATCGAATGGGGATTAAAATCTGATCCATTGACAAATTTCTGTGTGTGTGTTTGAAATACAATTATTTAAACTTCACTAAAACCCATCACAATGTATCCATTTTATCAGATAATATCAAGCTATAGATTACATAGCAACAAAGTAACAGTCTAATATTGTAAACTGAAAACTGTCTACGCATCCATACAATAATATAATAAGAAAAAAAATTCAAAAAACAAATAAAGGGAGAAAGAATTGTCTACATAGTCCAAGAATAGTATAAGAAAATGTAATGCATTGCTAAAGGCACCTTGATTTGTTCTTGCTCATACCATTCTAATTTGATTAAAGTTTAATAAAACTGAATTCTTTCTAATATCATTAATATATTTCATTGCTTAACGCTTGATCATCAAATAGTGAAACATAATTGTACAAATTGAAATCCTATCAGCTACTTTTCACCAAACATAAGAACACACTGTCTATGAGATGCAACATCATTTGGTACAACACTATCGCCACTCAGCAATTTCTACTAAATTTTTCAAAAAAAAATTGAAATAATATCATCCAAAAATTCATCAATCACAACATACTTCAAACTATTCTTTAGAGAGAAAAAAATGAAAATGTATGTTTTCAGCTTGATTAAGTTTTGAATAAATAGAAAAGGCTAGTTATCCTTTTAATGGATGTGATATGAGCAGAACTTTGCATCATGATATCATATGTGAACAAGTGATATTAGGTTAAAAATACCAAAAATTGCTAGCCGCCGGCAATGAAAATTCAAAAAATATCAGTCTAGCATTCAAAACAATAGAAATTCTGAAGAGGAAAACGACAAAGAAGAAGAGGGCGGGTGGCCATGGAAAATTAGTACTTTATGGGCAAAGGAAGACGCCGAATCTATTACCAGCAGGTCTAATTTGATCAAAACACAACGACGACCATCAGTGAATCAACTTGGCAATGGTACGTAACAAAACAATCTGACGGTAGCCGCAAGTGCCAAACCTACATACTGGAAGGTACTCTTTTGAGGAGCAAGCAAGGAAAACTAGGGCAATTTTTTGCGAACCAGAAAGGTGTTTGTGCAACGGCCAACGCATGCACAGAGAAATGAAAAAATTCATCGGAGAAACTGCAGTAGAGCATTCCAATGGGTACAGTAGGAAGTTTCTAAAGCAACCCTGCTGTTTCCGTATAGTCTTTTTAGCATAACCAGGCCTCCTTCCAACTGCGCCGCACACACGGACTGCTGTTTCCATAGAGTACTAACAAGGGAACATGTCATATTTACTCCTTAGAAGGGAGCTTTTTTACCCGTTTACTCTCTGCCTCATTTTCGCTTTTCAAATTTGCCTAATTCTATGTAGCCTCCACAAATCTGAAATGACTATACGATTTTATTGTTATCTATTAAAATTTGATCGGTAAAGAAAATTCACTTAACGACTCATCACTCGATTGTTCTATATATCATGTATTTCTACTATTTGATTTTTCATTAAATCACTCGGTTGTTCATCTGCGATATGTTTATTTTCAAATTGATAAAATAAAATTCAAAACAACGTAAAATTCAAGTTTTACCTTTTTGATTCCACTATATTGTATTATCAGCATCACGATCGATCGATTTAAGCACAACTTTTGAGGGTTATCTAAAATTATTTTTATTATGTTTCAACGGATAAGAGGATTATAAGTAGAAAAACATGAGGATATGGAAAAGATGGGTGAATCACATTAGGACAACTTTTTCTTAAATAAATTTTAAAATTATTTAGGGGCTATCCAGCTATTCTAAGGATTTAAATAGAATTAGCCTTGAAATTTATCTTTACTCGATATTTATTGGACATTATTACATTCCCACTTCAAAAGTTTCATCTTTCCCTCGGTCCCGTCAGAAATAGGTTTTAAGAGAAATCATTGTTAATGTTTTCTATGAAAATGTACATTTTAAACGCACATATTTGTCGTTAGAACTGCAAATATTTGCATTCTACATTGCAAATATTTGTAATTTTAACTTTACGATTTTTGTAAAATGAAAATATTTTGTTTAATCTGAAAGAATGCACATTCTACACTTTAAACATTTATATTCCATACCGCAAATATTTATTTTACAAATATGTGCATTTTAAACTGTGTATATATATATATATATATATGCATTTTAAATTGCAAATATATGCAGTTCTAGCAGCAAATATGTGCAGTTCAAAATGCACGTTTTTACTAAAAATAATGAAAGGCGTATTTCGTGAAACTTGTTTTAGAAAAGGGTTTTTCAGGTATTAAATTTAAAAATAAGGGGCAAATCCTAATTTCCATTATTTTTATTTTTACCCTTTCCAAAATGAAGCGATTTCAAAACCAAAATGATGTGTTCAAGTTGAACTTATAAATAAGATTAAGCTGACAATCAAAATCCCTTTCAAAATCAAAATAATTATGTTGAAATTCGAAAATCGAAAAATGCTAAAATAAAAATGAATCACTTTTAGTTTGCATATATTTCTTGTTCATCACTTAAAAGAAGTTTGGCGACGAGTTTGCAGTGTCAAATGAAGACGTACATACAAAAGTTAGTTTATTGTACTTTAAGTTTTATGTATTATATGTTATGATTTCATTCTAATTTCCTGCGATGTTAAATGTTCCATGTGATAGAGTTAGGGGTATGCCTTAGGGGCAATTATGTAATTTGTTACATATATCTAACTCGTTGACCAATCTTGTTCGAAATAAAAGGTATTTTCTTCCTATTATATACTTGATATAATATGATTATATTAATTAATTAACTTAATTAAAAGTATATTTAATAGAAAAATCCATAAATAGTATATTTTGTGATGTAGTTACAAAGTGTTGTAACCGTGAGTAATTTATCACAACGAAACAAATATACCATTTTAAATGTTCCTAGTCAAGATGCATCGAGACTGGATATCAATGTATCCATTGAGACTGGAATACGTAACGCTCTCCAAATGTTGGGCAGTGTATTACTCATGACTGCTGGGGGGACCAAGTGGTTACGTACTAATAGTTATTGGATAACTATGGAATGACTCACTCGATAGTTTTCTGTTGGTTAATATAACTAAGGTCAAATAGAAAATATCGATATGACTGATTTACATAGTTCTCTCGACTTGAGAATATTGTGGATCTTCAATATGAAAGCTCTGCTTTGATTATGGCCAAATCATGGCATGGCGTCCATCGAACGACTATAGTTTGGTCGAGTGGAAGTATTGGAAGTGAAGCACTATTCAAGAGAGGAATCGTCTCCTCGGTTATATGCGGTTAGTATCACAGTCAACTCAAAGTCAAAGTCTCTAGCCAGAGCATTTCGGTTAATAATAATTGTTATTATTGAACCACAAGGACTTTGTATTTAGACTATAAAGTTGAATGTGGATAAGGTTGGAATTTTGACCATTACCAAACTCCATAAGTCCAAAGTGATATAGTTTTGATGAAGAGAATTAGTGTAAATAAATGTCACAACCGGGTAACGCTTATTAAACTAAAATTGGACTTTACCGAAAATGAGTAAGCGATAAATTTGGCCATAATGCTACACCACCTGCTAAGTGATGTGCGAACGTTAACTTAGAATTGTTTGATGTTAATCGTTGACCAAATTCACACCCAAGAGTTACACAGCCGAAAAAATGAATTCCCTTAAGACCGAACGATTTAATTAGTTTATAATTGTTATAAATTAATTAATATTTATGAAATATTAATTATAAAATTTGAATATGATTTGAGAAATAAATAATGTTATATATATTTATAACAGTTGTAAATATATAGATCGATATACAATATCGATAAGCGATAAAATTAGATTTAATTGCATAGTATTTTGGCTTGGGTTTAGATGGGTTTAAGGCCCATCATTAGGGCCGTAAAAATTCGTTTTTGGGAAGGTCTAGGGTTGGCTAAAACATAGAGAGTTGGCTTGGAGATAATGTGTTGAGATAAAGTGAGAATGGGTAAAAAAGTTTTCCTCGTTTCTCTCTAATACAACCCTATATATACATATGTATCTCTAAAAACAATTACTAATCTTTTTGGCTGCAATTACCTTCTACATTGCTGGTTAAAATATAGCTCTCAATCGACTCCAAAATTCTCAAATATATTTCAAATTAAAATAATACTATTCGATAGTTAGAGGTCGGTGATTCCGGAATTGCAATCTGACAAATCAAGAACAGTAAAAGGAAGGGAAGTTATTGCTTCAACATGGATTCAAAGGCATGATTAAATTGGTAATTTTAATTCGTACTACAGTAATTAAATTATATTCTATGATCCTATAATGAGCGATTTCATATTTGTTTAAATATATTGCTACTATATGTTTAGTTAGGTGAGATTTTTGTAAGTAGATGTGGTTGTCACAAATCAGTTTGGTTATGTGCATAATTTGTTCGTTATACTATTTGATTTATGTATAGACAAATGTTGTTTATTGTACAAAATCAATTTTTGTCATTAATAATTATTTTATATATATTTATTAATAAATTCATTCATATATATATATATATATATTAGTGTATATTTCTCTCTCATAATAGCATATATGCATATATAAGATATATATATGATTTAAAAATTTTAGTACACGTATTTATATATAGTAGGAATTTATAAATTCGAAAATTAATTATCATACATATATTCATATTTTTAAATTAACATTTATTGAAATTTTGAATTGTTTATTATATATAAAATAATTATTACATTAAAACTTCAATTTTATATTTTTAAAAAATATTATATCATTTCAGAAACATATAGCAAAATTTAGGAATTTTTCAATAAATTTTATTATTTTTAATAATTAATATTATTTTGGAAAAACTATTTATGATTTATAAAATAATAATTTAATTGAAAAATTCTTCAAACTCTTTTATAACCTTCCATTCATAATCCTAGAATTTCTGAAATTTTAAAATTTGAATTTTTAATAATATATTATTTTATATTAAATAATTATTGCCGAAATCAATATATTTGCTTTTAAAAATAATAATTCAACTTTGAAAAATATCCAGATTTTTATTAAGCTCTATTTTATGATCCTAGATTTTCAAAAATTGAAAAATTTGAATTTTCATCAATAGATTATTTTATGTAAATTATTTACGGATGAAAAAATATTTTATTCATAATATATACAAATTAAAATACTAAAATTATTATGTTTGCACAAATGAGTTAATTTTGAGCTATAAATAATTTTTAATAATTATTCTCTCTCTTTCTTTATATATATATATATTTATCTATATATAAATGGTTTATGTTCATATATTATATATATATATATATATATATATTTATACATACATGTGTATGTGTGTTTTGTAACACATATACGTACACATATTTGGACAACATATATGACATACAAAATGAGATAATATGTTCGTTGCGATGTAAATCTCAACATCCACATATGAGCATATTATACCTTTCACAGATTATTATGTTACACAAGTACTCACACATATATGTATATGATACATTTAAATCAAATAAAATTAATTTCATATCTTAACATATTTGAATTTAAATAAAATAAACGATTTTATTTTAATGAAATTTAGAAATGTTCTAATTCAGTTAGACTTCATAGGCCCAATAAAAGATCCAATAGGGTAAAAATTTGAAATTCACCCATAACTTCCGGTGTGGGCTAGTCTAGTTCCTACAATGGTATCGGAGCCTAATAGCCTATGCGGTCTAAATTAGTCATATTAAGGCTAACTAATTAAGCTTGCCCACTTAGTATGGTGTCTAGAAAGGTAATGTCTAAGATTGGAATTGGGTAATCAAGTACCCTGTCCTACCTGGTTACCGGCTTGGCCCGAAAGGTGAAGTGAGCCCAAAGATTGCTCATAATAGAAAAGGGCCAACTTAATTTGGGGCTTGAGCTAATTTTCAAAATCATTTTGAAAATTAATGTTAAAGATTTTAAATTTAATAGTTAAATTTAAAATAAAACATGTTTATTATAAACATTATAATACTACATAAGTTTTCAAAATGTTTGAAAGGATAATAATATTTTCAAAATGTTTGAAAATATTTATATAATAATTTTAAATTTTAAATTTATTAATAGGATTAATAAAATAAATTAATTAAATATGTTAATTAATTAATGCATATATGCATGTATTACATATGTTGATATATGTTATGTTATTTTAAAATGTTTAAGATAATATAAGTATACATGTATGTATACAAGATAAATTTTGACATTAATAAATTTTAATAAAAATTGTTTAATTGAATAAAGTAATTAAATAAAATACACATATATATGATATATGTGTGTTACACTATAAAGGTTATAGTATACACTATAAATGTTATAGTAGATATATCTAATATAAAAGTTATATTGGAATACTAATTTAAAATTAATTAAAGAGTTAATTGATTAAAATTAATCAGATAAGATTTAATTAATGGTATATTATATGTAAGACTATCATATAAGTAATATGAAATATAAAAGTTATATAACATTACAACTTTATATGATATGTGTATAAACTAAATGTGGAACATTAAAGAAACCCAAATAGACTTGAGAATTAAATACATATGTAAATGTACATATACTGTGATTTCTGATGTGTCTGACACTTGAATCGATGGGGTATTTCATAAGAAATATATTATTCTATAAGTCGATATCACTCAATATACATACATACATACATATATATATATATATATTGAAGATTATGAATCTTCAATATAATGTTGTCATCTACTATATATATATATATATTAATAAGTCACTTACATACTCCTTAGTTGTTGAGCAAACTCAAGCTAGGGATGTTATGTGTAGTATTATTAATATATTGAATAGACGAGGTAAGATAACTATATGTATTTGTTGAGCAAACTCAAGGTATATATATTATACTTAGGCCATCATGATATAGTAGGTATGAGTGAATAATATTTTTCAATTTGTTGAGCAAACTCAAGGTCGAAATGAGATTATAATAAGGAAAAATGGGTTAGGAGTTGTATATGATACAATCGATAAGGAGTTACCCATCGTTTGTGGGGCTATGATTTGTTGAGCAAACTCCAGGTCGGAATACTAAAACAAACAAGTCCTAACACCCACTGGTGAAGTTGTAAGACTTCTATGTTTCATGTTAGGATTTGGAGAAATATAAAACACTAGTGGGAGCCTAAAAAAATGAAATGGTAACATTTAACCTTTCTAATATTGTAAGAAGATATGCTATATAATGTATAATTATCTACAATGATAAATTTGTGCATTTAATATGATTGATAAAATATTTGTCAATTAACATATATAAACAAACTAAATTGAAAGTTGGAAAATAGAAATATATTGTATACTTACTAATAATTCTAATTGCATGTTATATAATGTTTCTATACCCATGTAAGTGCCCAATTTCAACTACTTAATACATTCGTAAGTTGCTTACTTATATGTTTATTTGGTTTAGACTGTGTATTGCATTTTATGAGTTTTTGAACTCTAAATGTAATTCAAGACTATGGATATTTGATCCGTGTACTTTCGCATATAAATGTTATATGGTGAACAATCATAGTTTGTGGGGTACAATATTTCGATGAAGTTAGTTCATTCGAAGTAAGCCAATAAATAGTATTTTAAGATCATGTATTCAACTTGAATGATTTGAAAAGGATCATATTGTATTAATGTAACACAAGACCATAAACCACGAGATACATCTAAGAACTCGATCGTTGAAATGTCACCTTGATCGGTTTACATAAAGTGCAGCATATTTGATGTCTTAAATGTTAAGAATAACCGAATGCGCTTTTGTAAAAGGTTTGTTATGATATTGTAGTAAAGTTTTCTTTTGAATAGTTTGATCATTTGAAATAAAAAGGAATGTATAAGAATAGATGTAATTTAAGGTAAAGTTGGAATGAATAGTCACTTTTGCTTCATAGAGAAACATTGAAAACAAGAATTGTAATAATAACTGATACTTAATATTGGAATATGAAATATAATTTTTATTCTGAAATGTATTTTCATATAGAAAATTGTTTTCTATAACATTTTGTCACGACCCTGAAATTTAAATTTATTTAAATTTATAATTAAATGAATTCTTGAGTTAAATTTATGATTAAATAAATTTTAGATAAAAATTTGTAAATTTAATTGATAAATTGAGAGCGAGTTTCCCCGATATCCAAGTATATTCTGTATAAATCATTTGAGATTAAAATATTGTAAATAGTGTATATGTGAGTAAATTTGAAATAATATATATTTGTATATATAGGTGATTTGAATCTTTGATAAATGGTTTAATAAATAATTTAAGTTAAAATAGAAGTAAATGTTTGAAATAGGATAAACCTTATAAATATTAAAGCATAAGTATAAAATAAATTATAACAACGTATTATTTTAGAATGTCATTTGAATTTCAAGTAAATGGATTTTCAAAATATATATATATATATATAGGAAAAGACAAGAAAAATATTAAGTAAAACAAACTAAAATAGATATCTATGTATCTAAAGAAATAATAAAGTAAAGACAAGTATGAACAAACTACGCAAATAAATTTTTTTGTGAACACATTTGAAATGAATCTAACAACACATTTGGATAGGAAGTTATTCAAATAATAAAAAGAATACAAACAAGTATAAACAAAATAATTAAACAAAAAAAAAACAAAACCAATACAACTTACCAGCCGAAGCAAGTATGGCTGAAAATAAACAAAAGTACATACACATAACATGCTTCCATCTTTAGCAATTAATGCCATACCTTAGCCCATAGATAAGAATCACATCAGCCAATTCAAGCATGGGTTAAACAATATAAAAAGAAGTATTATACTTGCCTATACTTTCACCTGCAACTTGTTTATATTTATTAACACGTACACTTTATTTGCATATATCTCGTCTTCATCATTTCATCTATTTCAAAACTGAACAAAAACAAAATTCAATTAAACAACAATAAACAAGATCAACCAGAGAATCAAGGAAAGAAGTTTCAGCAAGCATGTTCAAAGTTGTTTCCAGATAAAAGCTTCTCTGTTCACTTCTTAAACAACTGTGAGTAAACAAGAATCTAAAGCTTTAAGATTAATCAAAGACAGTTCAGGATTTATTGATATTATGGTTTGCATATGTGATAGTTTGAATACAACTCTGTGTTGCTTTGGTCTTCTCTGTTATTTGTTACAGGGTTGAAGTTTTCTTCAAACTCAAATTTATACTCATCAGATTATTGTAAAGCCTAAGTTTTTCAACTAAAAAAAAAGATGGTAAACCTAAATCAAGATTTTTAAGACTGATCGAATCATATTTGTTAGGAAATATGCACTGTAATTTTTGTTACAGGCAACAAATGCTAAACTGATAAAGTTCGATTGTTGTAAAATTTTAATTCAACTTTATACCATGAAGTATTCCTGCAATTTATGATTTTTAAAACAAAAACGAAGATTTTTAATTTATTATTTCAAGAGTAGTTCGAAATTGAATGAAATTTGCATTTTCCTCAATTCCTGACAATCGAATCATTTATAAGTATCGAAATTTGGCATGGAGATGCTAGTGTATTCATAGATTGTTGGAAAAATACTAGAAGATTTTTTAATTTATCATAGGTTGAGATTTGAATCAAAATAGGGTTTAACAGCCTGTTTTATCACCGAGTCTTCAAATGGGTTTCGCGGTGGCATGAGGCGATCGGAATCGATCGCGAGTGGTTTGGGGGATGCAGGGGATCGGGGCGGAGCTACGGCAAGGACGGCGATACGACTGGAGCTTGGGATCATCGGAGACGTGGGTTTTACTGGTGGTGTTCGTGTCCAGGCGAATGGGTTTAGGGGTCAAATTTGACTCAACAGTGAATCGAGATGTTTGATCGATCTCGTGGAGTGCTATGGGTGCTGTCGACTCGTCTGAGGTCAGGGTGGAGATCATCGGTGATCGGCGGTGGTGTGTACGTGGATGTGCACGTTTTGCGTGCACTCGTGTATAACTGGGTGACTGTGAAATTTGGGGAAGATGAGGTAACTCGAAGAAGTTCTCGGGGACGTTTCGTGTGTGACTCAAAGCAACGAAACAGGGGGCAAGCTTTATCGGGTTTCACCCGGGGTTGTCTCGGGTCTGGAAAGAATTGATACAAAAACAGTTTTAAATTTTAAAATGAATCAAGTTTTAAATATCTAAATGAATCCAGTTTAAACTGTTTCATTAAATAAATTTTTTTTTTTGATAAATTAAAGAATGATTAATTACGGTGATTAATTTAAGGTTAAATTGTGAATTAATTAATCACTAAATGAAAATGACTAAAAAGAATAATTACTTAATGGAAGTAATTAAAAAAGGATTTATTTATTAAAGCTTTAATTTATGTGATTGAATAAATTTATAGGATTTATTTATTAAGGTAATAAATCTGAGAATAAATAATTTAAAGATTAATAAATCATTGAAGGTGATTAAGGAATGATAATTAATTAAATGGAGAATTAAATAATTAAAAGTTAATTTTTTAATAATTAAATGTTAATTAATTTATTATAAATGGTTAATTAATAAATGATTAAAGAATAATTAATCAAAATGATTTGTAAATTATTGATGTTAATTAACCAGGATTAGAAATTCGTAAGAAATTAATCTGATTTGAATTGATTAGATAATTAACTGACCTTACTTATGGATGTTTGGATTCTATTGGATGACTTGATTGTTTGATATTTCCTGATATATGATGCTTTGTGATACACCCTGATTTATGTTGTGATCTGTGATAAATTATCTGTGATGTAATTTATTATCTGTGATATTTATATATCTGTGGTCTGTGCATAAACGATAAGCGTTATAGTTTATATCGCCTATCAACTATATCATGTATTTTGATCTGTGATGATTGATTGATGTTGCACTATTGTGTATAACCCCTGGACTACACTTTTACACACACAGATATGGATTTCACGTGGAAATCGGTTAAGTCACAGATAATTTAAATTTGATGTTTTTAAAATTGAAATTTTAATTTCAATTGATTTTGAAATCGGAAATTCAGGTTTAAATTGAAAAGCTTTTGAAATAGAATTTCAAAGATAAAAGTTATTTTGAATAACTTAAATCGAGTTTTGAAAATTTAAATAATTGAATTTAAATTTGAATTCAAGTTTGAAATTGAATCCTATGATTTGAAACTAGGGATTAAAGATGATATAAATGTGTTATATGAAGTTAAACCATTTAAAAGTATAAATTTGGGAATTTAGATTTAACCCAAGGATTTCAACTCGTATGAATGAATCAGATTTCCAAAATGAAAACTGTTGTTTTAAAGGAATAAAAGCTTTCAGATAAGAAAATGAAATTCCAGTTTAATTAAAGGAATTTCAAGTACGAATTGAAAAATGGTTTTCCAAGTTATGAATGAGATTTGTTTTTGAAAGCTATGAATTAAATTTGTTTATTTTTAACAGATTTAAAATGATGTTTTGTTTAACCCATTCGAAATGAAATTGTTTGAAAGCTATGAGTTAAATCTTTGATTTAAAGATTTAACGAGTTAAACTGAAATGGAAATTGATTTGGAAAATCTATGAATGAATCTTTGTGAAATTAAGTGAACTTTGTGAATTGAATCTTTTTGTTTAAAAGATTAAAATGGTAACTTGTTTAAACCATTTGAAGAAAGATTTTTGGGTAATAAGTTGTGACTTAATTGAATTCCCAATATCCATATATTTTTAAATATTGCGCTCACTGTTCGGGTTAGCCGGGAAAAGACATTTGTGTCATATAACCCATTCCGAATAGTGATACGTCGTATATGGATGGCATTTGAAGACCGGTGTTGAAGACCGGATATTTTTCGAAAATGAAAGGACAACCTGTCGAATGTCTCTGCACTGAGTTGCTCCGGTATAGAGATTCATATCACTCTTTTGTGACGGGAAGTCCGGACGTGATTGGAAATTACCCGGAATTGCAAGGGCTTCGTAAGAAGTGCCTTCGGTTCTGTTCGATCCCGGAACAGACTTGTATGGATACATGTCTGACATTACACTTTGAGATATAAAGCCGATTTCTTTCAAATACATTTCTGTTGGTGGCGGAGAATTTATTCTCTTAGCTTAACACCCTTCTCTGAGACGTACGAGCTCAGAGGTTATGTAGTTGAAATTTATCAGCGATATATCCCAATTTGGTAATGTGACATGCTGAGTGTTGCTGTGTGATGATCAGTGTTTGATCATTTGCGATATGATCATTTGTTTGATCTTATATCTTTGTGATCATAGGTTGATCATTTGTTTGACCCAAAGCATGGCTTTGTGACAAAGCGTAGCTTTGTGGACGAGACTTCGTCGAGCCTCACACCTCGGAAATGGTCGAAACAGGACGAATGCGGCAAGGTTCTAGGGAGTAGCGCCCCTTAGTGTATGTCATTCCTTCTGGATAAAGGTGGTATCATGGTATGGAGCCCAGATACTTAACCTCTGTGGTTACTGCATTATTATTATTATGTGGTTGTTGGAAATCGAGGATCCTCGGGAAGATCGGTGACGATCGGGGGATGACATACGCGTGTCAGTAGTTACCTATTTTTGCAGAGGTAACCCGGCCTTGTGTTGGCAGAGATCTAACCGTAATGTTAGGTTAGGTTCTCGGGTCGTCTATTCCAGGGACGTACCCATCGTGGATAGGAAGTTCCTTAGCCTGACCATTTGTTGGAAATCCATCTTCCAATACGAACTTTGTACGGTATTAGTTGTAGAACCTGCCATTTACGTACGGTGGTCACCACTGTTTAGATGGTAGCTATAGTAGGCATACGATACTGGTCGTATGTTGGCTAAGATTAATATTATACTTTCGAAATGTTTTCTACACTATGCACTAATAATAATATCAAATGATTTGCTTTGCGTAGTAAGCATCTTTGACTATCATAAGAAGAAATCTCCTCCAATTCTGCGTTTGCATTGTGTGTGTGGTGGGAGGTCTTATGGTAGTTTCATTTTCCAAAAGCATTGCGGTTTTCAATGTTTAAATTCTTTTGTGTTGCTTAAAGATAAACTGTTTTTGTTGCTCACACCAGTCCCATGACTGATCCGGAGTTTATTGTTTCTTTCCTAAACTCTGGATGCTCAAAATTTTTCTACACGAGCAGTCTAGAGTTTGGTTTTTCAGATAGTCAGATTTGTAGATTTATCTGGAGCTAGTTCAGTCTTTGGATCAGACTGCACTTGCTTATCTTTGTGCCTCGTTATTGGGAGTTCGAGCTATATCTGGCTTAGTGCTTTGAAGATGGTGATATTCTATCTGTTGCTGATGTTATCGTCTTCTTTTCCGCTGCTATTTCTGGTATCATATCTCTGATTGTATATAGATATTCATTGTATCATCATTGTATCTGGATATTGTATCAGATGTTGTATATCTATATTCTTTTTATTCCGCTGTGTTATTTACTTAATGTTGTTATAAGCTCCGGCGACTCGGATTTGAACGGTCGAATCTACGACATTCGAATACGATGTAAAGTATGGATGTTGATTTTCGAGCGCGAAAATCCGTATCGTTACATTTTGGTATCAGAGCTAAGGTTGAATTTTAAATATTGCGCTCACTGTTCGGGTTAGCCGGGAAAAGACATTTGTGTCATATAACCCATTCCGAATAGTGATACGTCGTATATGGATCGCATTTGCTATATTACAGCATGATAGGGGGTTCTCGCTTCGCAGTTTGGTGGCGAACGGGAGACTCTTACCCCTACATGTCCCTGAGAGGGATGGGTTGGTTAGGCAGATGCCGTGACAGTCGAGAGGCTGGCCGTAAAAGTAAATGCGAGGTGCCAATGTAAGCCACGGTGGGACTGGGATGGTTGCAAAGCCTACCGGTGGCCGCTGTCTGTGGATCGTTACATTTTGGTATCAGAGCTAAGGTTGAATTTTAGCTCAGGAGTGTAACACGTTAAGTAGCTCATTAGAGATAGAGTGAAGTAAACTCTAGAATGAGTAATCCTTAAGATATCCGTCTGAATGTCTCAGTAAATTCTCTTACTATCCATTGATAGTGAGTATGAGTACAAGAAGAGGACGAGATAGGGGACAGGGAAGTAGGACTATAAATGGTCAATACCCTGCAACAGTGGAAATAATCTTTCTCTATCAATTTTCTTTGATTCGTTTCCAAATTCTTTTGATTGCTTCGTACCAGCTACAAGAAGAAGTTTCGGTGTGGTGATGCTCTACGAATCGTGGTAGAAAATCTTTACTTCGTATCTTTATCAATTTCTTATCAGCTTTTTAATTTAAACTTTAAATAAATTGAAAATTTTAATTTGAGTTAAATTGATTAAAAGAATATGAAGCTAAATTTGAATTAAATCAATAAAACGATTTCATTTAAAACAAAATTTGAAATTCTATTATAATTTCTTGTGAATACCGAAGTCCGAAGAGGGATAAATTGGTATGTATTCTGAGATATTCCGACTTGAATTCGGAATCCGTATCTTTTGTTTGAGGAGTTATAGGAGATCGAATCTGTCTATCTCTGTGTTGTTTTCGTGCCTGCGAATTTCGAGGACGAAATTCTTTTAAGGGGGGAAGTTTGTCACGACCCTGAAATTTAAATTTATTTAAATTTATAATTAAATGAATTCTTGAGTTAAATTTATGATTAAATAAATTTTAGATAAAAATTTGTAAATTTAATTGATAAATTGAGAGCGAGTTTCCCCGATATCCAAGTATATTCTGTATAAATCATTTGAGATTAAAATATTGTAAATAGTGTATATGTGAGTAAATTTGAAATAATATATATTTGTATATATAGGTGATTTGAATCTTTGATAAATGGTTTAATAAATAATTTAAGTTAAAATAGAAGTAAATGTTTGAAATAGGATAAACCTTATAAATATTAAAGCATAAGTATAAAATAAATTATAACAACGTATTATTTTAGAATGTCATTTGAATTTCAAGTAAATGGATTTTCAAAATAAATATATATATATATATAGGAAAAGACAAGAAAAATATTAAGTAAAACAAACTAAAATAGATATCTATGTATCTAAAGAAATAATAAAGTAAAGACAAGTATGAACAAACTACGCAAATAAATTTTTTTGTGAACACATTTGAAATGAATCTAACAACACATTTGGATAGGAAGTTATTCAAATAATAAAAAGAATACAAACAAGTATAAACAAAATAATTAAACAAAAAAAAACAAAACCAATACAACTTACCAGCCGAAGCAAGTATGGCTGAAAATAAACAAAAGTACATACACATAACATGCTTCCATCTTTAGCAATTAATGCCATACCTTAGCCCATAGATAAGAATCACATCAGCCAATTCAAGCATGGGTTAAACAATATAAAAAGAAGTATTATACTTGCCTATACTTTCACCTGCAACTTGTTTATATTTATTAACACGTACACTTCATTTGCATATATCTCGTCTTCATCATTTCATCTATTTCAAAACTGAACAAAAACAAAATTCAATTAAACAACAATAAACAAGATCAACCAGAGAATCAAGGAAAGAAGTTTCAGCAAGCATGTTCAAAGTTGTTTCCAGATAAAAGCTTCTCTGTTCACTTCTTAAACAACTGTGAGTAAACAAGAATCTAAAGCTTTAAGATTAATCAAAGACAGTTCAGGATTTATTGATATTATGGTTTGCATATGTGATAGTTTGAATACAACTCTGTGTTGCTTTGGTCTTCTCTGTTATTTGTTACAGGGTTGAAGTTTTCTTCAAACTCAAATTTATACTCATCAGATTATTGTAAAGCCTAAGTTTTTCAACTAAAAAAAAAGATGGTAAACCTAAATCAAGATTTTTAAGACTGATCGAATCATATTTGTTAGGAAATATGCACTGTAATTTTTGTTACAGGCAACAAATGCTAAACTGATAAAGTTCGATTGTTGTAAAATTTTAATTCAACTTTATACCATGAAGTATTCCTGCAATTTATGATTTTTAAAACAAAAACGAAGATTTTTAATTTATTATTTCAAGAGTAGTTCGAAATTGAATGAAATTTGCATTTTCCTCAATTCCTGACAATCGAATCATTTATAAGTATCGAAATTTGGCATGGAGATGCTAGTGTATTCATAGATTGTTGGAAAAATACTAGAAGATTTTTTAATTTATCATAGGTTGAGATTTGAATCAAAATAGGGTTTAACAGCCTGTTTTATCACCGAGTCTTCAAATGGGTTTCGCGGTGGCATGAGGCGATCGGAATCGATCGCGAGTGGTTTGGGGGATGCAGGGGATCGGGGCGGAGCTACGGCAAGGACGGCGATACGACTGGAGCTTGGGATCATCGGAGACGTGGGTTTTACTGGTGGTGTTCGTGTCCAGGCGAATGGGTTTAGGGGTCAAATTTGACTCAACAGTGAATCGAGATGTTTGATCGATCTCGTGGAGTGCTATGGGTGCTGTCGACTCGTCTGAGGTCAGGGTGGAGATCATCGGTGATCGGCGGTGGTGTGTACGTGGATGTGCACGTTTTGCGTGCACTCGTGTATAACTGGGTGACTGTGAAATTTGGGGAAGATGAGGTAACTCGAAGAAGTTCTCGGGGACGTTTCGTGTGTGACTCAAAGCAACGAAACAGGGGGCAAGCTTTATCGGGTTTCACCCGGGGTTGTCTCGGGTCTGGAAAGAATTGATACAAAAACAGTTTTAAATTTTAAAATGAATCAAGTTTTAAATATCTAAATGAATCCAGTTTAAACTGTTTCATTAAATAAATTTTTTTTTTGATAAATTAAAGAATGATTAATTACGGTGATTAATTTAAGGTTAAATTGTGAATTAATTAATCACTAAATGAAAATGACTAAAAAGAATAATTACTTAATGGAAGTAATTAAAAAAGGATTTATTTATTAAAGCTTTAATTTATGTGATTGAATAAATTTATAGGATTTATTTATTAAGGTAATAAATCTGAGAATAATTAATTTAAAGATTAATAAATCATTGAAGGTGATTAAGGAATGATAATTAATTAAATGGAGAATTAAATAATTAAAAGTTAATTTTTTAATAATTAAATGTTAATTAATTTATTATAAATGGTTAATTAATAAATGATTAAAGAATAATTAATCAAAATGATTTGTAAATTATTGATGTTAATTAACCAGGATTAGAAATTCGTAAGAAATTAATCTGATTTGAATTGATTAGATAATTAACTGACCTTACTTATGGATGTTTGGATTCTATTGGATGACTTGATTGTTTGATATTTCCTGATATATGATGCTTTGTGATACACCCTGATTTATGTTGTGATCTGTGATAAATTATCTGTGATGTAATTTATTATCTGTGATATTTATATATCTGTGGTCTGTGCATAAACGATAAGCGTTATAGTTTATATCGCCTATCAACTATATCATGTATTTTGATCTGTGATGATTGATTGATGTTGCACTATTGTGTATAACCCCTGGACTACACTTTTACACACACAGATATGGATTTCACGTGGAAATCGGTTAAGTCACAGATAATTTAAATTTGATGTTTTTAAAATTGAAATTTTAATTTCAATTGATTTTGAAATCGGAAATTCAGGTTTAAATTGAAAAGCTTTTGAAATAGAATTTCAAAGATAAAAGTTATTTTGAATAACTTAAATCGAGTTTTGAAAATTTAAATAATTGAATTTAAATTTGAATTCAAGTTTGAAATTGAATCCTATGATTTGAAACTAGGGATTAAAGATGATATAAATGTGTTATATGAAGTTAAACCATTTAAAAGTATAAATTTGGGAATTTAGATTTAACCCAAGGATTTCAACTCGTATGAATGAATCAGATTTCCAAAATGAAAACTGTTGTTTTAAAGGAATAAAAGCTTTCAGATAAGAAAATGAAATTCCAGTTTAATTAAAGGAATTTCAAGTACGAATTGAAAAATGGTTTTCCAAGTTATGAATGAGATTTGTTTTTGAAAGCTATGAATTAAATTTGTTTATTTTTAACAGATTTAAAATGATGTTTTGTTTAACCCATTCGAAATGAAATTGTTTGAAAGCTATGAGTTAAATCTTTGATTTAAAGATTTAACGAGTTAAACTGAAATGGAAATTGATTTGGAAAATCTATGAATGAATCTTTGTGAAATTAAGTGAACTTTGTGAATTGAATCTTTTTGTTTAAAAGATTAAAATGGTAACTTGTTTAAACCATTTGAAGAAAGATTTTTGGGTAATAAGTTGTGACTTAATTGAATTCCCAATATCCATATATTTTTAAATATTGCGCTCACTGTTCGGGTTAGCCGGGAAAAGACATTTGTGTCATATAACCCATTCCGAATAGTGATACGTCGTATATGGATGGCATTTGAAGACCGGTGTTGAAGACCGGATATTTTTCGAAAATGAAAGGACAACCTGTCGAATGTCTCTGCACTGAGTTGCTCCGGTATAGAGATTCATATCACTCTTTTGTGACGGGAAGTCCGGACGTGATTGGAAATTACCCGGAATTGCAAGGGCTTCGTAAGAAGTGCCTTCGGTTCTGTTCGATCCCGGAACAGACTTGTATGGATACATGTCTGACATTACACTTTGAGATATAAAGCCGATTTCTTTCAAATACATTTCTGTTGGTGGCGGAGAATTTATTCTCTTAGCTTAACACCCTTCTCTGAGACGTACGAGCTCAGAGGTTATGTAGTTGAAATTTATCAGCGATATATCCCAATTTGGTAATGTGACATGCTGAGTGTTGCTGTGTGATGATCAGTGTTTGATCATTTGCGATATGATCATTTGTTTGATCTTATATCTTTGTGATCATAGGTTGATCATTTGTTTGACCCAAAGCATGGCTTTGTGACAAAGCGTAGCTTTGTGGACGAGACTTCGTCGAGCCTCACACCTCGGAAATGGTCGAAACAGGACGAATGCGGCAAGGTTCTAGGGAGTAGCGCCCCTTAGTGTATGTCATTCCTTCTGGATAAAGGTGGTATCATGGTATGGAGCCCAGATACTTAACCTCTGTGGTTACTGCATTATTATTATTATGTGGTTGTTGGAAATCGAGGATCCTCGGGAAGATCGGTGACGATCGGGGGATGACATACGCGTGTCAGTAGTTACCTATTTTTGCAGAGGTAACCCGGCCTTGTGTTGGCAGAGATCTAACCGTAATGTTAGGTTAGGTTCTCGGGTCGTCTATTCCAGGGACGTACCCATCGTGGATAGGAAGTTCCTTAGCCTGACCATTTGTTGGAAATCCATCTTCCAATACGAACTTTGTACGGTATTAGTTGTAGAACCTGCCATTTACGTACGGTGGTCACCACTGTTTAGATGGTAGCTATAGTAGGCATACGATACTGGTCGTATGTTGGCTAAGATTAATATTATACTTTCGAAATGTTTTCTACACTATGCACTAATAATAATATCAAATGATTTGCTTTGCGTAGTAAGCATCTTTGACTATCATAAGAAGAAATCTCCTCCAATTCTGCGTTTGCATTGTGTGTGTGGTGGGAGGTCTTATGGTAGTTTCATTTTCCAAAAGCATTGCGGTTTTCAATGTTTAAATTCTTTTGTGTTGCTTAAAGATAAACTGTTTTTGTTGCTCACACCAGTCCCATGACTGATCCGGAGTTTATTGTTTCTTTCCTAAACTCTGGATGCTCAAATTTTTTCTACACGAGCAGTCTAGAGTTTGGTTTTTCAGATAGTCAGATTTGTAGATTTATCTGGAGCTAGTTCAGTCTTTGGATCAGACTGCACTTGCTTATCTTTGTGCCTCGTTATTGGGAGTTCGAGCTATATCTGGCTTAGTGCTTTGAAGATGGTGATATTCTATCTGTTGCTGATGTTATCGTCTTCTTTTCCGTTGCTATTTCTGGTATCATATCTCTGATTGTATATAGATATTCATTGTATCATCATTGTATCTGGATATTGTATCAGATGTTGTATATCTATATTCTTTTTATTCCGTTGTGTTATTTACTTAATGTTGTTATAAGCTCCGGCGACTCGGATTTGAACGGTCGAATCTACGACATTCGAATACGATGTAAAGTATGGATGTTGATTTTCGAGCGCGAAAATCCGTATCGTTACACATTTATTTCTTTGAGTTTAAGATATTTGATCAAAGAACTCTCCTTTGTAAACTAGTTGCAGCATATGAAAATAAGTAAACAATATTAACAATATTAAGTGAATGGTGGACTTCTAAATTTAGTACGCTACTATAGTAATTGTAGGATCGATTTCAACCTAGAGGGGGGGTGAATAGGGTGATACTATTAATTATAAAAATTTAATGCAGAAGTATATAAACTAATCACAACGCTAATAATAGCAGAATAATAGCAACACAGATAATAGCATAATATAAAAAGCAGAAAATAGAACACACAGATTTACTCAGCTTTGGCAAAACCCTGCCTACGTGCTGCCCCCAAGGTTCTACTAGAAATTAAGTAATCAAACGCTTACACACGTAAACTCGCGACACCCGCTATCAACCAACCTAACTCTACGCTCAAACCCTGCCACAAATCAGCCACTGAGTTGCGAATTCTCGAACTACACCACCGTAGTTCGTCCCTTAGTCACATGACTAGACTTTAAAAAAGTTTAAAAAGAAAATACAAATTTAAAAACAATTTAAAGAACAAAACCCTAATTTTAAAGCCCAAATAATAATTAAAAGAAGCAGGCCCAAATTAAAATTATCACTAAAAAAATGCCGGCCCTTTTTCTCTTTTATTTCTATGGCCTGCTCTGCTCTTTAAAATGACTGCCTCGTTCCTTTGCTCGCTCGTTCCTCTTTCAATAATTAGGGCTTCATGATGAAGTCGCCGCTTTGTCGATTTGATTACCGATGCTTCGATTCCTTTCTTCGATTGATTAGTTGATTCACGGTTGCTTCAATTTAGTCGAGTTTGATTGTTAAAAATGGTATGTGATTTCCAATTTGCTTATACTCGACTTGATTCGAGTATTAATGATTTATTGTTCGTCTGTTTTTCTTGAACTCAAATGATTTTTAGGCCAATGATGACTTTGGGTTTTATAGGGTTCGATTCCCCTAATTATCGTTTGTATAACTTCATTTGAATTCGTCTGTAACTTTAGCTCGGCCATTCGATTATGATTCAATGCTTGTGATCAATTTTGACTTGTTCATTTCGTACGTGTTGCTTGATAAATTTGAATTTGCTCCGATCTTCACTGCTATGAATTGTTCATTGTACTTGCCTGGTTACCACGGCTTGTTTGATTCTGACTTGTACGTTTTCTTAGCCACCACGCCTCTGACTTGATTTGAAACTGTAAAACCTGCTTTGTCATTTTTAAAACTGTTGTTCTTTTCTAGTCATTGAAACTTGTATTTTTGATTACTGGTTTCATGTGAATTTATGTTAACTTCGGTCACTTGATTTTCTGAAAATATTTACTTATTGCTATCATCTGACTTTTTGTAAAAAAACTGTTTAAAATCCCCTACGACTTGTGTTAATGCCTGATAGCATTTTCGACTTGATGCTTGTGACATGTTTACTGCATCCTTGTACTTTATGTTGTCCGGTCTTGTTTCACTTCACTGTTCACTGTATATTCATTGTTGAGACCGCTGGACCATGTAGTAGCTTTGCTTGCATATTTAACTGCTTCCATTGTATCCCATATATCACTGCATATGTATATATGTTATTTACTCATGTATATATGCATGCTTGTGATTGTGCTTTGCCTCCATTAGTTTGGGATTTTTGTTTCACTGGTGCTCTAGTCCTCATGTATATGATGCATGTTGAATCTGGTCTGGTTGCATATATGTTACTTGTTATGGTCTTCATCCATGCCATTTGAAGAGATATATTTCCATATGGTCTAGTTCACTTTGAACTTTTTGTTGCATGAGAATAGTTACTTATGCATTTGATTTTTGCACTTGTAGTCTATTTGTTTTGTTTGTTGTGGCCATACTTGTTTATGTGCATGTTGTTTTGCGGGCTTTTTCTTGTGCTCTGAGTTGTTGCTTCGAGCTTCTGGGTTGCATTCTCTATATACATATCTGAACTGCATTGTGCTAGTATTTGCAGCCTGAAGTAATTTGGTCTTGCATCCAGTTGAGCTTCATGTATATACTTTTGTTTGCCTCCTTTATGTGCTGTTCACTATTTTTTGTACTTGTTCATCTTTTATTTTGGAATGGTCGAGTTGTTTTAGTTGTCTTGACCATTTTATTGAACTTGTACATTTGGATTGCACCTGTGTTGAATCCAGCTTATAGCTCGAGTTTGACCTTGTGCTCGTGTCGTGACTTTATTCGTATTTCACTTGAGTAGAACCCGGCTTTTGATTGGGTTTGACCTTGTGCTCACCTGTCCCTGCAATTTTATCAAGTGTATATCGGTGTGCACGACCTTGGAGCATGTAAAGTGATACACTGTGCATGTCACAAGTTGTTCGTGTATGATGAATTCAAAATAAATGATGACGAACAACCCAAATAACTGAGGCAAATAATATTTTCAAAATTACATTTTATTTTACACTACAAAAATATTTCTTTTTCAATTTTACTGCTTCAGTGTTTATTTTGCAGATCGCTCAAATGCTGGATTCAATTTGGAATAAAGTTGAAGATAAATACGGGTGAATGAGTGATATATAGTGAGGTGCAAATGTAAATTGAAAATTGTATAATAATCGAATTTGTACTGTAATTGAAATTGTGTATATATAGTGAGAGTTCAAATTTGTACTATTCAAAATTGTAATAAAATATTTGTTTGAATAAAATATTTGTTTGAATTTAAATCCCGTGTTATTTATTTTATCCAGCAAATATGTATTTAATTATGTGAAAAATAAAATAGTACAATAACAAATGCATTTAAATGAATATATATATATATTTATTATCATCAAACAAAAATCATATACTAGCATATTCAACAATCTCCCCCTTTTGATGATAAAAAACATATATTTAATATTATGAATTTATTAAATGTATTTGATCATTCAATTTGCTTCCCCTATTTGAATGCTCCCTCTCTACACGAAGCTCCCCCTTCATATATGCATGAGAACAAATAAAAATATGCAAATGAACCTAGATGAAAATAGAAACTAAAATATTTGACCTTTATTTGCCTTTATTTGACAAAATCTTAACTTTTCTCTCCCCCTTTTGTTATCAGCAAAAGAGTAATGGTGTTAGAAAATAGAGATAAAGTGATATACATTAATACAATATTAATACCCAATCGAGTATAAATATTAAATTTCAATAAAAAATCAAACAAAAATCATAAATTCTCTGTTAGGCGCATATTCCACTTTTAGAATGATAGGGGTGATGTAAAACCATATAGCTGTGTCTATTTGTGGTATATTTATATCAGAAATTTGAATATCTACTAACCATACATAACTGTTAGGAATTTTAAATGAGATTAGTAGTATTCCAAATTTTTATAGAAAAATTAATTCAAGTATCTTCTAACCACTCATAACCATGAGGACTTTTAAATGGGATTAGAATCAACTTGTCTATTTAATCAATCGATTTTGATATGCGTTCCATATATGCATAACCGTGAGGACTTTTAAATGAGCATGAAAGCACATAATCAAAAATTCCAAGTAATTCACCCATGCATAACCGTGAGGACTTTTAAATGAGAGTGAACACTTTGGATGCTTTTATTGCTAAAAGTATAATAAAATGAAAGCGAACAATTTCCCGTTTAAAATATCACATATTGACATACTATATTGGATTTTGATGAGTGATGGTCGATAGAAATATGATAGAAAATAGAAATGGTCATGAAATTTTTACCAACAATTATTTTTATAACTCTTGTTTAAATTTCTAAAGAAATTTACTAATTATACTGTCTCAAGTTATAATATATGATTAATATCAACACTCATCACTTTTTCTATCACTATTTCGTTAATCAGTAGGGAGTCAGATTAGTTAATGTAGTCATTTAAGATCAAATCCAAAAAAAAATGACTAATCTAAAACAAGGTCAACAAAACGATTTTCTGGAAGGGGTTTTAGAAAAATGTCTGCTATTTGAAAATTAGTTGAAGTGAAAAATATGCATATATTTTCTTTGAAAATGTGATGCAGCTAATGAATGTCTCTACATAAAACACGTTTCACTAGTAATTTTTCTATCGACTAGATTACCAGTGTAATCTGCATCTGAATTTCTTGTTGACTCAAATTTATCATTAGTTGAATGTCATAAACCAGACTGTGATGTGTGAAACACATACTTCGAAATCACTTTTACAGTTTTTAAATGAAATTCTTTTGGATTTTAATTGAAGCCGTGCCAATAAACAAAACCGTGAATATAGAGTCAACAGTAAAATAACCAAATGTATTATCATCAATCAATAAAACACCATCATTATTCCAAACAATTTTATGTGAAATAGTTCAAAGACTCTTGAGGTACTTATAGTGTTCTTGGCATAAAAAATATAATTGGCCAACAATTTTGAAAAAGTCAGAATCAAAGTCATTCATTTCTTTATCACATAACCGGCTGATTTAACTCAGATTATGGTGCAGATTTTCACATTTAATTAATCGTTCAAGATAAATATACCGTTACCTATTTTACCTTTACAATAATTTTTCATTGTTGCCCATTGTGATTCTGCCACCTTTATACTAGGCTAAGGAACTTTGATTTGTCGCCCTTTGTGTTCTTGGAACAGCCAGAATCCAGGTAACACTGCTGTTGTTCCTTAGCCTGCCACCACACCTACACGAGAAACGATTTTTGTGACCTATTTGTTTTTATAGGTCCACAGTTGTTAGTGGCAAATGATTTTGAAAAATATGTTTGAGTAGACCCAAAACTATTTATATATGTTCCTCTTGGCACCCAGATTTGTTTGACTTTGAGGGATTTTGTGTTTGTGCCTTTTGGAACCCAAATTGGAATAGTTTTCACGTGTTTGGGTCTATACCAACAATTATTTTGATTGCATCCAGTTTTTCCACATATCGTGCACTTTGAATTAACTTGATTAATTTCACTTCTAACACGTTCAGATTTAGTGATTTTTCTCCTCTGGAGAATTTTCCTAAAGTCGTTGACAGTTGTTGGACATGTGTTTTGAGTGATTCATTCTCATTTAATAATTGTGTGCGCTTTTTAATAGAATTTTCTCTCCTTGTGTTTTCACTTTCTTTCAAAATCAGAATTTCATTTTCAAGCGTTTTAATTTTAATTTCTGATTTTTTAATTTCTTCTTCGAATGTTGGACACTTTTCACACTTAAGGCTCTTGCTTTGATAATTTTTAACCAATTGATCAAGCTGTTTATTTAAATCTATCAAAGTATCTTTTTGTGATTTAATTTTAGTGTATTTCTCCCCAAGTCGTTCGAAACAGCCATTTACTTCATGAAAATATATAAGTAACTCCGAATGAGTAAGTTTTGATACCTCGCTTGGCTCGCCATCATCACTATCAGTTATATCACCTTGAAGACACAGATCTACTTTTTCACTCTCACTGCCAGTGCTTTTATCATCTTCATTAGTTTTATCCCAAGTGGCTGCAAAACTTCTCCTTTTCTGTTTCTTTCCTTGGCTGAGTCGATTCTGTGGACAATTGGGCTTGATATGACCGGGTTTGTTGCACTTGTGACAAATGATCTCGTGTTCTTCTGAGTTGTCTAGTGCTTTGACTATTCTGCTTTCAGTTTTTGATTTAGAGCTGGATTTCTGTATTTGTGATTCCACCTTTTGAATTTCTTTATTAATAGTGCCAGCTCAGCTGCTCCATCATCATCGTCATCATCATCATCACTTTATGTTGTTCTTTTGAGAGCTATTGATTTCTTTCGAGTATCACCTCCTTCATGCTCTTCCTTAAATTTCATTTCTAGCTCATAAGTGGTGAGATTTCCGATGAGTTCTTCAACTTTGATTTGTTTCAAATCTTTTGATTCTTGAATGGCTGTAACTTTCGCTTCAAAATTCCATGGAAGGACTCTGAGGATTTTTCGGACTATTTCCAATTCTGTGTATGGTTTTCCGAGACCTTTTGATTTGTATACGATATTGGAAAGTCGTTCGTACATCTCTTTGACATTTTCTTCCTTGGCCATTTTGAAATTCTCGTATTCGCTACTAAGCATGGCAAGACGAGATTCCTTGACGTGAGATGTTCCTTCATGAGTCACGGCAAGTGTGTGCTAGATTTCCTGCGCAATTAGAGAATGTGAGACACGATTAAATTCGATTTGATCCAATGAACAAATAATAGAATTCATAGCTTTAGCATTAGCATTTTGTAGTCTATTTTCAAGATTTGTCCATTGATCCATCGGTTTATCTATTTCATGATTATCTACCATTATAGTTGGGGTCCTATAACCTGTCTCAACAATATTCCAAGCATCAATGGTTTTCAGAAAGATTTTCATTCTATTTCTCCAGTAAGCATATTCACCATTAAACATTGGTGGTCTAACTATGGACTGACCCTCAATAAAAGCATTATTAAAAGAAGCCATTTTTTAAAAATTTAAAATTTTAAAACAAAAATTGGTTTTTGAAAAATCAAATTTTTAAAACAAAAACGACTTTTGTTTCCTAGCTTTGATACCACTTGTAGGATCGATTTCACCCTAGAGGGGGGAGGGGTGAATAGGGTGATACTATTAATTATAAAAAATTAATGCGGAAGTATATAAACTAATCACATCACTAATAATAATAGAATAATTGCAACACGTATAATAGCAGAAAAAAGAACGCACAGATTTATCCAGCTTCGGCAAAACCCTGCCTACGTGCTGCCCCTAAGGTTTCTACTAGAAATTAAGTAGTCAGACGCTTACACACATAAACTCACGACACTCGCTATCGACTAACCTAACTCTACGCCCAAAACCCTGCTACAACTTAGCCACCGAGTTGCGAATTCTCGAACTACACCACCGTAGTGCATCCCCTAGTCACATGACTAGACTTTACAAAAGTTTAAAAAGAAAATACAAATTTAAAAAGAATTTAAAAAACAAAACCCTAATTTTAAAGACCAAATAATAATTAAAAGAAGCCGGCCCAAATTAAAATTATCATAAAAAAATGCCGGCCCTTTTTCTCTTTTATTTCTATGGCCTGCTCTACTCTTTAAAATGACTGTCTCGTTCCTTTGCTCGCTCATTCCTCTTTCAATAATTAGGCCTTCGTGATGAAGTCGTCGCTTTGTTGATTTGATTGTTGATGCTTCGATTCCTTTCTTTGATCAATTAGTTGATTCACGGCTGCTTCAATTTAGTCGAGTTTGATTGTTAAAAATGGTATGTGATTTTACTTTTCCAATTTGCTTATGCTCGAATTGATTCGAGTGTTAATGATTTATTGTTCGTTTGTTTTTCTTGAACTCGAATGATTTTTAGGCCAATGATGACTTTGGGTTTTATAGGGTTCGATTCCCCTAATTATCATTCGTATAAATTCATTTGAATTCGTTTGTAAC
Source organism: Allium fistulosum (assembly GCA_030737815.1). NCBI lineage: Eukaryota > Viridiplantae > Streptophyta > Magnoliopsida > Asparagales > Amaryllidaceae > Allium > Allium fistulosum. The sequence continues at coordinate 279,050,055 of CM060904.1, read as the reverse complement.
TTTAGCTCAGCATTCGATTATGATTCAATGCTTGTGATCAATTTTGACTTGTTCATTTCGTACGTGTTGCTTGATAAATTTGAATTTGCTCCGATCTTCACTGCTATGAATTGTTCATTGTACTTGCTTGGTTACCACAGCTTGTTTGATTCTGACTTGTACGTTTTCTTACCCACCACGCCTCTGACTTGATTTGAAACTGTAAAACCTGCTTTGTCATTTTTAAAACTGCTATTTTTTCTAGTCATTGAAACTTGTATTTGTGATTACTGGTTTCATGTGAATTTATGTTGACTTCGGTCACTTGATTTTGTGAAAATATTTACTTATTGCTATCACCTGACTTTTTGTAAAAAACTGTTTGAAATCCCCTGCGACTTGTGTTCATACCTGATAGCATTTTCGACCTGATGCTTGTGTACATGTTTACTGCATCCTTGTACTTCATGTTGTACGGTCATTTTCACTTCACTGTTCACTGTATATTCATTGTTGACACCGCTGCATCATGTAGTAGCTTTGCTTGCATATTTAACTGCTTCCATTGTATCCCATATATCACTGCATATGTATATATGTTATTTACTCATGTATATATGCATGCTTGTGATTGTGCTTTGCCTCCATTAGTTTGGGATTTTTGTTTCACTGGTGCTCTGGTCCTCATGTATATGATGCATGTTGAATCTGGTCTGGTTGCATATATGTTACTTGTTGTGGTCTCCATACATGCTATTTGAAGTGATCTATTTCCATATGGTCTGGTTCACTTTGAACTTTTTGTTGCATGAGAATAGTTACTTGTGCATTTGATTTTTGCACTTGTAGTCTATTTGTTTTGTTTGTTGGCCATACTTGTTTATGTGCATGCTGTTTTATGGGCTTGTTCTTGTGCACTGAGTTGTTGCTTCGAGCTTCTGGGTTGCATTCACTATATACATATTCGAACATCATTGTGCTAGTATTTGCAGCCTGAAGTAATTTGGTCTTGCATTCTGTTGAGCTTCATGTATATACTTTTGTTTGCCTCCTTTATGTGATGTTCACTACTTTTTGTACTTGTTCATTTTTTATTTTGGATTGGTCGAGTTGTTTTAGTTGTCTTGACCATTTTATGTAACTTGTACATTTGGATTGCACCTGTGTTGAATCCAGCTTATAGCTCGGGTTTGACCTTCTGCTCGTGTCGTGACTTTATTTGTATTTCACTTGAGTTGAACCCAGCTTTTGATTGGGTTTGACCTTTTTCTCACCTGTCCCTGCAATTTTATCAAGTGTATATCGGTGTGCACGGCCTTGTGGCATGTACAGTGATACACTGTGCATGTCACAAGCTGTTCGTGTATGATGAATTCAAAATAAATGATGACGAACAACCCAAATAACTGAGGCAAATAATATTTTCAAAAATACATTTTATTTTACACTGCAAAAATATTTCTTTTTCAATTTTACTGCTTCAGTGTTTATTTTGCAGATCGCTCAGATGCTGGATTCAATCTGGAATAAAGTTGAAGATAAATACGGGTGAATGAGTGATATGTAGTGAGGTGCAAATGTAAATTGAAAATTGTACAGTAATCGAATTTGTATTGTAATTGAAATTGTGTATATATAGTGAGAGCTCAAATTTGTACTATTCAAAATTGTAATAAAATATTTGTTTGAATAAAATATTTGTTTGAATTTAAATCCTGTGTTATTTATTTTATCCAACAAATATTTATTTGATTATGTGAAAAATAAAATAGCACAATAACAAATACATTTAAATGAATATATATATGTTTATTATCATCAAACAAAAATCATATACTAGCATATTCAACAGTAATGGCAGAAATAGTGGGAGCATGTCATATAGCACATAATGATTGCATCAAATTGTGAAAATTGTTTTCGTAAAATGTACCGAATATTATTTGTGAAATATGTTTATTTTTGGTATTGAATGAAAAATAGATATAACTATATTTCAATATGAGTATTATGAATATTCATTATGAAATAGAACTATATTATGGAAAAAAAATTCATAGTAAAAGTGATGCAACAAAAATACATATGTATCTAATATTATTTACAGTTGTTTTGGAATTATAGATTAAGCTGTAGTTTTGAGAAATAATCTTACTATATGATTATGAATCATATAATACAAGTACATTATATCTCAAACAATTAATGACTATGCACCCATTCAGTGGGAGCATCATAAGAGTTGATGAACTCTTTGAATTAATACATATTGATGTATGCAATCACAAGTCTATTAGTACCAAAAGGATTCCACATACTTTGTTATATTCATTGATGATTTATTACCAACATGAACATGTGTATTAGATACACATATAGTAAGTTTATGATAAAATCATAGAATATAAAAGAAAAGTAAATAAAATAACATCCAATAGAATAAAATGATTTGATTCGGTTGAATAAGTGAGTATATTGGAAAGAATTCCAAATATATCTAAAAATGAATATAGATTCAATCTCAAAATAACTCCTCCATGTGATACATAATGATGCATCGATAAGGAGTAATCAGACACTGTAGGATAATTTATGATTAATTATGAGTGAAGTTGAGTTAGTTTCTTTCTATAAGGTCATGTACTTAAGATTAATACACAAGGTTGATATTATTTCATTTAAACAACAGTTTACAAAATCATACAAGATAAGGGTTTGTAAGAAATCCTAACATATACTAGGCCAAGGAGTTGGCAGGTTGTGCGAGTCGAAAGATTACACGTAATAATTGTCCATGAGGTTTCTTGTCTGAATCTCCAAATTTTTTTGGAAAGGTCTATCATCAAATGACATATTTATGTTTTGAACATAATTTTTGTAAACTAAAATCAGTTTATAAATAAAAAGATTCATAAAGTGTTTATGAATTCCTATTCTATTTGCACTAAGAAACAATTGTTGTTTCAAGATATATCAATTTCATTGTGAAGGAATTTGTTTGAGAAATTTTTGGTAGTTAAATGGAATTGGATCTGATCCATAGATAGAACTGATTATATAAGATGAAGTGAAATTAACTAACCTAAATGAACACATAACATTAGAGTGTCTAATAAGTATTCTCGTACATCGAAGAGAAACTATGATTTTCTTATTAATGTTGAAAATATACATTTCCCTCGGTTGTTCAATTAAACCATTAAGATTGTTGACTCTATATGGTATGCCGTGCAGATCTGAAAGAATTCCAAGTACGCTATCAAAATATGATTTTAGTGGTCGTAACCAAAGAGATGTGATCCATCAACTGAGATTGTGTCTTTATTGGAAAGACTAATGCAGTTAGAATTAAATAAGCAATGTTGATAAGAATAATATCGCAAATTTCAATTGTTGAAATTAGCATAATAGATTCGGTATTCAACATGCTCAATTTAATTCAGATTTACTCACAAAATTATCGCTCAATAAGACTTAGTGTTTGGTACTTATGTATTGAAACAGAAAATTCTAAATAATGATTTAGAGTAAGCCGTTTATGCATATTAACCAAAAATGCCTCAAAGTCAGTAGGAGCGATATTGGGTTTGTGAGTCTTTAAATATGATCCAAGAAATGATACGAATGTATCATTTTATAAGCATTAAGATTAAATAAGTATTTTGATAGAAATATCAAATAGTTTGATTTTCAATAAAAGTGCAAAGGAAGCGTGTGCTCATAAGAAAGAACGTTAAAAGGTACATTGATATTTCTAAAGTATAAGTAAACAATATGTTGTTGATTTTAACAATATGCTTGTATTAAAATCAACTTTAGTTGTTTTAATACTCAATTTTGGATTGTAAATGATGTCTTTTATGGTGAGTATAAAAGATATAGGGATTGTCCCAAAACGATATACAAGAGCACCTTATTAAAAGGAGAATATGTAAGTTGGATTCCTTATGCATTAGCAATAGGAATTATCATACAGGTTGTTTGTACCAAAAATGGGCACAACACTCTTCGGAAGTTTTTGAAGAGATAAAAGTGAAGAATGAAAATTAAAACTGTGGATTATCTAACAAAAACTCCAAATAACAGAAAATAAATTGCAAAGACAAACAATTTAGAGTGGTTCGGCGTTTTGCCTATGTCCACTATGAAATTTGATGATTTTATTGCTCGATACTTGAAGATTACAATTCTTTATACTGTAATACAACTGAATTTATATGCTAAGTCTCAATCTAAAGCAGCGGCGGTGTTCTGGAGTAAATCTGGCAGAATCTGGGCGCTCTTCAGTACTTAGAATTCTCCGACCCCTTTTATGAATGACCAGGGGCTCTATTTATAGGTGTAGGAGGCTGATATTTCGCCTAAAATGAGGGGAGACCAGTTCTGGTACGTCAAGGGGCCCACATGGCCGAAATCTGGAGATCCGGGCCCACTTTGGGATCGATTCGACCCTTGGTTCGAATCGATCAAGAAATCATCCAATCGAGCTGAAATTTGGCGTCTACATTCTTCATCATGTGCTTAAGCTTCTGTGAAAATTTCATGGCATTTGGACTTGTAGAACTCGAGATGTGATCGATTCAATGTTGCATTTCTGGAGAACATGGATACTTCGAATCGATCTTAGTTCGAATCGACTCGGTCGACTTGATGCTTGCTGCGACGTGGCGCGTGTCTCTCGCCTCGATCCGTTTTGTACTCCGGTTTGACTGGGTTGAATCCATGGCTTGGATTCGAGGTGTTGGATTCGAAGGTTCTCTTCCTTCGAATCGATGAAAATGGTGCTCGTTCGAATCGATCTAGACTTGTAACTATAAACCGATTCGAAGTTGTCTTGGCCTGGGGATTCGAATGCAATGGAGTCGGAGCTTCTCCACTTGCATGGATTCGAAGGATCCTTCCTTCGATGGATTCGAACTATGGTGTATGCGAGGATGGATTCGAACTTAAGGCATATGAGGACTTGCTTGGTGGAGTCGAAGGCGGTGAATGCTCCAATGGATTCGAAGCTATCGGTTTCGCCTGATGGAGTCGAAGCAATTCTCCTTTGACCGATTCGAACCAGCCTCTTTCTCATGGATACGAGGCAATGCTTGTCTGGTGGATTCGAACATAGGCTCCGCCTATGGATTCGAACTAAGGATGTTCTTCTCCATCTTTTGTCGAAAATATTTCGAGCATATGAACTCGGATTGACTTGAAACTTGGATCGTTGGTTCCTACGGCTTTGCTTGACGTGCCTTATCAATTGTAGCCCGATCCAGACTTGAACAAATTTCATCGATATCCATAGCGATCCTTGCGTGTAACCGATTTCCGAGACGATCTGTCACCGGTATCTAGTCAAGTCCTTGGTGTCACGGCCTTGCCAAAAGGCGGGATAACATTTGCCCCCCAAAGTACGTCTTGTGTGAACATGACGTGCTTTGATAAGTTGTAATCTCTCACTGGATGGTTATGACATGCTTTACCGAAATTTGCGTTCTGTATCGCAGTAATCGACCGTCGTATAATTGTGACTGGCTGCTAGGTTCTTTGAGTCATGACGAGATGAACATTTGATTCCTGTAAACGATAAAGACCAAACATTAGTCAGAAATGGGCACAACACTCTTCGGAAGTTTTTGAAGAGATAAAAGTGAAGAATGAAAATTAAAACTGTGGATTATCTAACAAAAACTCCAAATAACAGAAAATAAATTGCAAAGACAAACAATTTAGAGTGGTTCGGCGTTTTGCCTACATCCACTATGAAATTTGATGATTTTATTGCTCGATACTTGAAGATTACAATTCTTTATACTGTAATACAACTGAATTTATATGCCAAGTCTCAATCTAAAGCAGCGGCGGTGTTCTGGAGTAAATCTGGCAGAATCTGGGCGCTCTTCAGTACTTAGAATTCTCCGACCCCTTTTATGAATGACCAAGGGCTCTATTTATAGGTGTAGGAGGCTGATATTTCGCCTAAAATGAGGGGAGACCAGTTCTGGTACGTCAAGGGGCCTACATGGCCGAAATCTGGAGATCCGGGCCCACTTTGGGATCGATTCGACCCTTGGTTCGAATCGATCAAGAAATCATCCAATCGAGCTGAAATTTGGCGTGTACATTCTTCATCATGTGCTTAAGCTTCTGTGAAAATTTCATGGCATTTGGACTTGTAGAACTCGAGATGTGATCGATTCAATGTTGCATTTCTGGAGAACATGGATACTTCGAATCGATCTTAGTTCGAATCGACTCGGTCGACTTGATGCTTGCTGCGACGTGGCGCGTGTCTCTCGCCTCGATCCGTTTTGTACTCCGGTTTGACTGGGTTGAATCCATGGCTTGGATTCGAGGTGTTGGATTCGAAGGTTCTCTTCCTTCGAATCGATGAAAATGGTGCTCGTTCGAATCGATCTAGACTTGTAACTATAAACCGATTCGAAGTTGTCTTGGCCTGGGGATTCGAATGCAATGGAGTCGGAGCTTCTCCACTTGCATGGATTCGAAGGATCCCTCCTTCGATGGATTCGAACTATGGTGTATGCGAGGATGGATTCGAACTTAAGGCATATGAGGACTTGCTTGGTGGAGTCGAAGGCGGTGAATGCTCCAATGGATTCGAAGCTATCGGTTTCGCCTGATGGAGTCGAAGCAATTCTCCTTTGACCGATTCGAACCAGCCTCTTTCTCATGGATACGAGGCAATGCTTGTCTGGTGGATTCGAACATAGGCTCCGCCTATGGATTCGAACTAAGGATGTTCTTCTCCATCTTTTGTCGGCAATATTTCGAGCATATGAAACTCGGATTGACTTGAAACTTGGATCGTTGGTTCCCACGGCTTTGCTTGACGTGCCTTATCAATTGTAGCCCGATCCAGACTTGAACAAATTTCATCGATATCCATAGCGATCCTTGCGTGTAACCGATTTCCGAGACGATCTGTCACCGGTATCTAGTCAAGTCCTTGGTGTCACGGCCTTGCCAAAAGGCGGGATAACATTTGCCCCCCAAAGTACGTCTTGTGTGAACATGACGTGCTTTGATAAGTTGTAATCTCTCACTGGACGGTTATGACATGCTTTACCGAAATTTGCGTTCTGTATCGCAGTAATCGACCGTCGTATAATTGTGACTGGTTGCTAGGTTCTTTGAGTCATGACGAGATGAACATTTGATTCCTGTAAACGATAAAGACCAAACATTAGTCAGAAATACGTGCACACGTGTATTATCCTAACTTTGGTTAATGTTGCGTGATCGCGAGTCGTTGTTAGTTCGGTTTGCTATCGAAATCTGCATCGGTCCTCTCCTGAACCGGTTTGAGACTCGAGTTAAAACATCGCTTTTATGATTGCCTACGATCATCCTCTTGTATTGATCCTCTCCTGAATCGGTACAAGAGTGGACAAGCAATTTTTCATATGGAAACGATTCGCCCATTTGACCGGTGGTATTCGATGGATTCGAAGCTATGTTCCTTGATCCGCTTCGAGTTGAGGGTTTCGAAGTGGGTACTTTGAATCGATGGTTCTCCGAATCAAAACTGCGTGGATTCGAAGTTCTCTGAGTTGGTGGAGTCGAAGTCGCGAGTGCTCGAATCGATGTCTTTTCGAAACGATGGTTCGTGGGGTTTGTGCTTCGAGTCGATGTTGCCTCGTATCGATGTTGTTGAAATGGATTCGATGTTTTAAAGGATTCGAAACCGGATGGATTCGAACTAAGGGATGGATTCGAACTGGTGGAACGACTCTGTGTCGTGATGGATTCGAACTAGTGGTCACAATGGATTCGAACATGCCGCAACGAATCGATTCGATTCTCTCACCTGTAGAAGCCGGTCAGGTATACCGGGAGGCGAATCGCCACATTTCCCCTATATATACCGGGGTCCTATTCACTTCTCACTTTTTACCTTTCCCCATTGTTTCAGCTGTTTCTTCGAATCAATCCTTCAGACTAGGAACTTCCACGCCTTCGTTCGAATCGACAACATCCTCCCAAGCTTTTGTTTATAATCGAATCCAATCAGGTAAATATGGAACCGATTCGAGTGTAGAACGTAAAAATTTGGAATTCTTGGCAGTGACCCCATCTTATCTTCTGAAAATTTTGAAGGATCGTCAGATCTGGAATGGGTCGAATCGATAGACTTGGGGAAAGAAACTTGTCATGGTGGACATCGTTTTTGTTCACAGCTTCACATCGATCTGGGAGCAATTTGTTCGAATCGATTCTAAGTGTCAGATTTTGAATCGTTGATCACGAAAGAAAATTGTATCGAAGCGATCGATTCGAAGCAATGCTGCTATAATTGAGTCGAAGACGTGATATTCCGATCGATTCGAATCTGCACTAAATTCATGGATTCGAAGTATCTGTCCTCCCTTAGGCTCTATCGATTCGAACCGCATGGATTCGAACATCTGGACCTTGTTTCCTTCGAATCGATTCGTATCGATTCGATCCAATGGATTCGAACTTCTGGGTTTGAACGTTCTGATTTTCGAAACCTACATCCTTCCGATTTGCTCCAACATCCGAACTACGACCAATCTCAAGTTGAAATTTGACAAATTTAACGAGCTTTAGCACATTTGACTCCGACGAGCTTCGGCCTTGCATAGTCGAACACGACTGTAAAACTTGAACTTGAATTTCCTTTGAAGCTCGTCGATGGAACTATGACTTAACCAATAATACAACTGATCTATACACGAAGTTGGTTCGTAGCGTTTGGATGTTGTGGAAGTGACGGTCAGCGATGACGGTCATTTTCATTCTCAAATTCACAGGATATGTTGTACGAACATCTTGCTTTATTCTGTTAAATTTTCTTAAGTGATGCACAGCACTTGCACTGCACGACACGTTCACACACACTATACTGGGGCATGCACGGGCTGGTTGTGAACTTAACGTTGCTTTCTGATGAGTTAGCTAATTATGGAATCTTCGAGCTCCCAACAACAAGAGGTACAGAGCTCGACTCCTCCGGTGCTTGAGATTCCCGATATTCCTGCCGACGTAATCGACCCGGCTCCGGATGAATTGCCGGAGGCTATATTTATCGAGGATCCCATTGACTCTGTTCAATCCAACATCTCTGAATCCTTACTAGGCCGAATTTGCTTGAAGCACAACATATCTCTAGGTGACGTATTATTGCCTAGTGCCACTGATAGACCGCACAATCCGCCCGATGGATATACAGCTTTTTACCGCCATGCTTGCGCGGCCGGAACTCTCCCTCCTTTCAATCAATATATCAGAGGGATGCTATCATATCTGGGAATTGCTCCCTCGCAACTTCATCCCAACGGGCACGCGTTGTTGAACAGTGCCTTTGTCATATTTATGGACTGTCTCTTTCGCCCGCCGAGGCCTTCTGAGATCAGACACATATTTAACTTCAAGAGTAGGGGTGATAGCCCGTCTTTTACATTTTTGGAGGCAGTTAGGAATTGCCAAGTTGTAGTTGGAGCTTGGACTCGACTGAGTTATTTCAAGAACGAGTGGTTCTACGTTCGGTGCCCTCCGGGTTTCGCTAGGCGATGGTTGTCTAGACGTAAGCGCCTTAACCTGTTTTCTTGACCAATAGCTCTTCGGTGTTAAAATTGACATTTCATTCCTTTTACAGCCATTATATCCAGGCCCGATGGAGGGCGTTTCAAGGGTATCGTCCGGAGCCTTCAAGAAGTCCCAAGCGAGTTGAGGCATATTGACTCGGTGCTGAACGATTACAACTTAAGAGTTCTTGGTTTGATCGACATCAATCAAAGTATAGTCGTCGAGGGATTTGCAAAGCCCGCCTCCAGGAAGGAAGATAAGAAGAAAACCAAGAAGAGAAAGGTGAAGAAGTCACTCGGAATCAGATTAATCGAGGCGAGTGACGAAGAAAGAACCCATACAGATTCGGAGCCAATGGCTGACCTTTCGGGAAACTTGGATAGTGCAGCATCGAAGTCCAGCCTGACGTTCAATCATCACTCGCAGTCGTGATTTCAGGACTTAACAACTAAACTTGGGTCCAATCCAAAGTTTGAAACTCAACTAATAAACTAGACTGGAGTTCAAATGCAGAAACACTTAAGCAAATGAACGAAAATTGAGTTAAAGACAAAATGGAATTTCATTTCAACTATTTGTGGAAGAAAACTAAGTACAAGTTTATCACAAAAATCCTACTAGCAGGGTCGAACCCTCACCTATACACGGCTAGCAAAAAGAGCAAATAAATTCCTATCTACTCAAAAGCGAGCCGAAGAGGCGTATCTACTCTCTTTTCTTCTTTGGTTTCCTCTTCGGTGTTGACCCACTGGAGCTGTCGCTTGGTTTTCTCTTTGAGCCTTTTCCTTTCGGCAGCCGATCTCCAGTCGGGGGCATTATATCAACATCCTCCTCCGAACTCAAATGTATTGGAACGCTTCCTACAGGCAGAGTCGGAGGGACATGATCAACAGAAGGAGGTGGGCAGGCGCGCTCGTCTCATTGACCGTTCCTCTCGGAGATATCATCCGCAAAGGGGTTGGACCAGGTCCAGCCATTCCACCACCAAAACCATTGCCCCGCTCGGATGCCTCCATTTCAGCATTGATTTCAGCTATGATTTCCTCCTCATGAAGCATTTGTGCATCGTCGGGGACTCCCACAGTTGGAGCCGAAGAACTTGTCATTGGTGCACTTCCACCTATAACGAATGGAAAATATGCAAAAGGATCACTGTGATGATCGAGGAGTTCCTCCATCATCTGCTCATCAAAAATAAGTGTGCTCCCCTGCACTCCAACAGTCGGTGCCATGGTCGTTGTGGTGGTCGCTTCAGTTATAATGGCCTCCTGCATATGATGTGGCTCTTGAGTTGCAGGAGGCACAACCGGTGTAGCTTCAATCACTAGATAAAAGCAGAAGAAGAACAGTTAAAAATTACTTCAAGTGACGCTTCCGATTTCGGATAAGCGTGGAGAATGTTCAGAGTACCTTCCTTAGTTTGGCTCGCGGGTGGCGGAACTGCCTCAGAGTCTTGCTTGCGAGCTGGAGACATCTGCGGTTGATCCGGATTATAAGCAGGAACGGGCTGAGGATCAACCGTAGGTGTGGATTCGGGCTGAGTCGGCACGGGAGCTTCAGAACTTATATCATGATGCTCGATGCCAGAACCTTCTCCAACTTCCAAATGCTGAGCGCCAAGCTTCTCCTTCTCATATGAAATCATGGCATCATGGAGAACTTTCCGCTCGTCTTCGCTCAACACTCGGTTCTCGAGCTTGAACTCGTCAATCGATTCTGCTTGGTGGGCAGCCTTTTCAACTTCCATTAATCGGCCCCAGGCGTTGTATAGATGTGTCAATAATTATTGAGCCAGGCTAGATTTCTATGCTTCAAGACGTTAGCATTATAAACAATGAGGAGATCTTCAATATCAGCTTCTAGCCTAGACTCCGCCATTTGGACTTTCTCCTTGACCTTAGTCTCCACCTTCCGGACTTTAGCCGTTGCCGCATCGCTTTTGCTCCGAAGCACTATGGCCTGTTCACATGCTTCCAGAGCTGCTCTATTTGCATCATCCTTCTCCTTGATGATTTCATAAAATTTAGCTTTAAGCTCAGCGAGTTCTTTCAAAGCAGCATCCCGTTCAGCTGTGAAAGTGGTGTTCCGGTGGCCCATCTGCTCCACCAAAGTGAAGTGTGTCTGCCTCATCCTCTCCATAGCCAAGTTCGCCTCGTCGGCCTTTTTGGTGACCTCTATCTCTGATTTCTAAGAGGACTCGGCTTCATCGTTAAGCACTTGAATGATCCGGTCTTTTTAAGCAAGTTCAGTTTCTAGTCTCTCGTCCGTTTTTACCCACTCAAAGGCCACCTTTGATGCTTTTTCTATAGCTTTCACCCACTCTTTGTACCGGGTATACATGTCATGAATGTAATCATGCATTGTGTTCTCTGCATCCGACGAAATTCTCTTTAAGTGAGGAGGGAAGATGTAGCCGTCAAAGCATGTATTTGGAAAATCTTTCTTTAACTGAGCAATTCTAATAGCCCCTTCCCGATTAGGCTCAGTGCTAGCTTGTTCAGCGATGACTGGAGGCTCAACCTCAATTCTATGGCGTTGCGACTTAGGCCGAGAAGTTTGCGAAGATGGTTTGTGACGAGGGGGCTCTACCGGTTGTTTTCCCTGGCCTGAAGGTTGTGAGGGGACTCGGGGAGGTGGAGAACGCGATTGGGATTGATATCTCTATTCTTTGTAATCTCTATCTCTATCCCTCTCGTAATGTTCTTAACTAGAATAACCGCGATCGCGGTTTCTATCATCCTCCCTTCGATGGGACTCATAATACGAGCTCGGCGTACTGAACGGAGACTGCCGAGCATAGACTCTCGCCTATTCATCGTATTTGTAAAGTAAAAAAAAGAACGGAGTTAGTGAATTCTCGAAGCAGGCAACTTAAGGCTGGAAACCGTGTAGTGCCGTGAAGTGTATATGTGTGTGCAACCCCCCGACCAACCGGTAATGTCGGCCGCACTGATGGGTAGAGACTCGCTTAAATCTAAAGCACTTTGAAACCCTTCCAATCCGGTGTCGTGTTGAAGTGACACATAGTCCGAAATCGGAATATCAGCAAGTCCTTCAAAAGGATTCTCTACTGGCTAGGGAGGAGCCTCCAAAATTCTAATGCCAGAGGCTGGCAGGGATACAATTACAGGTTTCCATCTCGAAGATTTATAACGTTTGTGTGAAACTGCCTTGCCTTTTCTCTTTCCCTCTGAACCCTGAAGACTGTCAGAAGATCTGGCCACGGGTTCGTCGTTTGTAGGCATGTGTTCTTCATCACCTTCCTCAGCAATTACGACCTCGAGCGCTTTGCGCTTTACCCACTTCGTCGGGACTGCCCTAAGCGTTCCCTCTAGTCTGATACTTTGGTTTCGTTCGATTAATCCAAGAATTCTTAAGTTCCTATCGGTAAGCACCAACTCGATTTCTCTCATCTCGCCTGGAACTTCTTGGAGGACCCGTACTATCTCTTTAAAATGTGCGCCATCAGGTCGAGGAATTGTGGCTGTAAAAGAAAGAGAGTATTAGCTCCAATACCAGTTGCAACTATATTGTTAACTACTGGAATAAGTGCAGCACTTACGTCTAGCTAACCAACGACTAGAAAATCCTGGTGGGCATTATACATAGAACCACTCAGTTTTGAAGTAGCTCAGTCTAGTCCAAGACTCCATCACAACTTGGCAGTTCCTGACTGCCTCTAAGAATGTGAAGGAAGGGCTATCTCCCTGACTCTTAATGTTGAATAAGTATCTAATTTTGATCGGGATCGGAGGTCGGAAAAGATGCTCCATGGATACAACGAATAGACTCTTCAGCAGTACGTATCCATTGGGATGTAGCTGTGATGGGGCAATTCCAAAAAAGGAAAACACTTCCCGAATATATTGATTGAATGGAGGAAGCGTCCCGGCTGTACATGAATGCCTATTGAAGGCAGTAAACCCTTCCGGGGGAGCATGCGGTCTATCATTCGGTCCCGGTAATAGGACGTCGTCCAACGATAAACCATGCCTTAGACATATTCATCCCAGCATATCTTCGGAGATGTTGGACGACACAGAATCTTGTGGGTTCATGATAATCATGGCACTAGGCAGCTCGTCCGGAGCTAGATCTATAACTTCGACCGCGATGGCCAGTATCTCTAGAACTAAAGGGGATGAACTCTGAAGCTCCTGTTGTTGTGAACTTGTGGATTCCATAGCTAATCAACTTATTAAAAACCATCATTAGATGATAATAAGCCCGTGTGTTCCCCAGTGTGAAGTGCATAAATGTGTTGTGCAGTGCAGTGCTACATATTACTTGAGAAATTCTACAGAGTTTGAAGATATATTCGAACGATGAGACTTTGAAATTCAACTGGAGTGACCGTCATCGCCAACCATCACTACCATGCCATCTAGACTTTAAGACCGATCCGAGTTTAAGTTTGTTAAAATTGTGCTTAGTTACAAGTTCCATCGACGAGCTTCGAATGGCAGTCAAATATGCAGTGAAACGGTCAAGTCCAATTATGCAAGATTGAAGCTTGTCGGAGTCAGGTGTTCAAATGTGCAAGAAATATCAAGTTCATCAAGGTTCAACTCGCATCGGCCCAAAAGTACACAGTTCGTATCAATTAAAGGCCTTAGTTTCGTATCGATCGGGGCCAGCAACTCCGAATCGACCAATAGTAGCCATTTCGTGTCGATCATTTAGCACCCATTTCGTATCGATCTTGAGTTGTCAACTTCGCATCGATCAAACGACTCCGCCTCGTATCGAGGAACCAACTTCGTATAGATCAGGCTTTGTCGGCTTCGTATCAATATCGATTTGGAGTGATCAATACTAAGTTGGCATCCTCAATCAATACGAAATTAGAGCAGGCAATCGAAGTGAAGGTGGTCGATACAAAATCCAAGAATGAAAGATCGACACGAAATCTAAGGCAAGAGATCGATACGAAATTTTCAGTTGAGACCGATACGAATCAAAACGTCTTGTTCCCCAATCCATCGATACGAAATTAAGGCCACACTTCATCTTCTCCAAAACCACTCAGATGGCATCTCCTCCCTCCTCGACCTCATGACGACCGCCTCTGGCCACCACATCGTCAGAACCATCACGGAGGCAAGCGGGACATCATGGAATTCTATGTCTCATCGTCTTTCGATACAAGTTCATAGCTAATTTACCTAGTTTTGGTAATTAATTGGAAGGATTAAAACTCAGTTCGGTTCGAAGGCAAGAATGATATCTCGATTCTGTAAAGTCTAGAACGATGCGAAGGCCAGAAGAAAATAATGATAAGTAGAAATTCGGCTAAGTCCAAACGCTTTTATATGAACCCAAGAAGTAAAGGGAAATGATTCACCACCCAGTTGTCTCGACCGGTGGACATAGGTTTCCCCTCAAAGCGATACGAAGGAGTTATTCGTATCCATCAGCTCAGGTCTCGTCGATACGAAATTCGCAACGAAGACTTTTCTGAATCACTGGATCTCATCGATACGAAACGCATGTTTCGTATTCATTGCTTTCAAGCCTGCAGAAATTCGAACCCATCTGAAATGCATCGATACGAATAATACCTGGAGGACCGATTGGACTGTTCGTACCCATCATAAAACCATCGATACGAAATCACAAACTCGTGTCCTTCATTGTAAAGGTTACAAGGATTCATAGCCATCGATACGAAGATCATTGCAGAATAATATCTGGACGATTCAACTCCATCGATACGAAATTTACATTCCTTCATCCCGAATCGATCTAGGAGAGGATCGACACGAAGGGACACTCCAAACAACCGTCAAACGTTGTTACAAGTTGAATTTCACATTGATTCAGGAGAGGGTCAATACAGAATTTGATAAAAAAAATAACAAACAAAACAAAAACTGACAACGACTCGTGAATGTACAAACGTTAACGAGAGTCAGGTTAACATACATACATGTATAGCGGGCTAACGTCTAATTTTTAAAATTCATAGGAATTGAATACTCGTTTGATGACGATCACAACGACAGTTTGGTATCATTCAACACTCAGCCACAATAGTACATGGTACAACAATTGACAATCAACAATTCACGATTTATGTTACTGAAGCATCAATCAAAGGTTGCATCTTTCGACGAAAAGACAACAACCATTCAGACAAGTTGGATAAAACTGTTTAGGATGAGGATTGCAGCTTTTCAAAGCACATCGTGTTTTCACAAGACGTACTTTAGGGGGCAAATGTTATCCCGCCTTTTGGCAGGGCTGTGATACCAAGAACTTAACTGGAAACCAAGGACATCCCGTCCCGAAGATCGGTTATACGCAGGCTCACTACGGATATCGACGAATTTTGTCCGAGTCCAGGTCGAGCTACAATTAACAAGACATGACAAGCAAAGCTATAAAAGCCAACGTTCCAAATTTCGAGTCAATCCGAGTTTGTATGCTCAAAATATGATCGATACAAGTCAAGGAAACCAACTTGTTTGTACCCATCATTTCGTATCGATCAGGCCACATCCATCATTTCGCATCGGTCGATTTCGTATCCATCACCTGTCTATCTATTCGTGTCCGTCGCCATGCAACCGTCTTGTTCGTATCCATCGAAGACAGTCTTCTTCATATCCATCAGCAAACATGCTCACTTCGAATCGGTCGGCTATTGTCTACTTCGTATCCATCAACTGCAACGCGAGTGTCTAGTTCGTATCGATTAAGTTTCAACATGCTTCATATCGATCAACCACAAATTGATACGAAATCAACACTTCCCATTGATACAAAGTACAATGCAATCGATCGATACGAACAGAACAACACAATCGATCGATATGAACAAGGCAACACAACCGATCGCTACGAATAGAGCAATGCAACCGATCGATACGAACAGAACAATTAAGATCGATACGAACGAGGCGAAAACCTTGGAAATACTCGGTCGATTCGGCATGAAATATGGATCGATCCTAGAAACTAGCGCCACGTCAACTCACAGGCACATGCTCAGACCGATACGAAGGGTATCGATACGAACTAAACAGCCTACCAAAAACTCGAATTTGCATCGATCATAACTCACAATCTACAAGTCCAAATGCCACCAAATTTTCACAGGAGCTTACGTACGACCTAAAGAACGTCCATGCCCAATTTCGACTCGATTGGACCAAATCTTGATCGATACGAAATTCGTTCGTATCGATCACGAACGAGTGCAAATCACGTGGGATCGATCGCGTGGGCCCACCCACGTACCAGAAGAGGTCTCCCGAGATCTGAGCGAGATATTTGTAGCCTACGCCTATAAATAGCATCCCAGAGCTTACATAAAAGGGATCTTTTTGGCTCTCCGACATCCAGACTCTGCTGAATTCACTGTTGTACTCGAATTTTACTATTGTACTCGAGATTTACTGTTGTAATCCGTTGAAACCAGCAAGAAAAAGTTAATAAAGATCAATCATTTCATAGTGGACGTAAGCAACACGCCGAACCACTCTAAATCTCTACGTTCTTTTGCTGTTTTTCTGATTATTGAGTGAAGTGTTTGTTAGATAATCCTCTTTTTACATTTATTCTTCATTTTATCTCTTCAAACCCTTCCGAAGGGTGTTGTGCCCAATTTTGGTACAAACAATATTAGTGTATATTTCTCTTTCATAATAGCATATATGCGTATATAAGATATATTTGTGATTTAAAAAAATTAGCACACTTATTTACATATAATATGAATTTAAAAATTCGAAAATTAATTATCATACATATATTCATATTTTTAAATTAACATTTATTTAATTTTTGAATTGTTTATTATATATAAAATAATTATTACATTAAAAATTCAATTATATATTTTCTTAAAATATTATATCAGCTCAGAAACATATAGATAAAATTTAGGAATTTTTCAATGAAGTTTATTATTTTTAATAATTAATATTATTTCGGAAAAACTGTTTATGATTTATTAAAAATAATAATTTAGTTGAAAAATTCTTTTATATTTTTTGTAATCTTTAATTCATGATCCTAGAATTTCTAAAATTTTAAAATTTGAATTTTTAATAGTATATTATTTTATATTAAATAATTATTGCCGAAATCAATGTATTTGCTTTTAAAAATAATAATTCAACTTTGAAAAATCTCCAGATTTTTACTAAGCTCTAATTTATGATCTTAGATTTTCAAAAATTGTAAAATTTGAATTTTCATCAATAGATTATTTTATGTTAATTATTTATGGATGAAAAGATTATTTTATTCATAATATATACAAATTAAAATACTAAAATTATTATGTTTGCAAAACTGAGTTAATTTTGAATTATAAATAGTTTTTAATAATTGTTCTCTCTTATATATATATATTTATCTATATATAAATGTTTTATGTTCATATAATATATTTATACATACATATGTGTGTGTATTTTGTAACACATATACATGCACATATTTTGATAATAAACATTACATACAAAATGGACTAATATGTCTATTGCGATGTAAATCTCAACATTCACATATGGGCATATTATACCTTTCAAAGATTATTATGTTATACATCCACTCACACATATATGTATATGATACATTTATGTATAAACTAAATCAAATAAAATTAATTTCATATCTTAATATATTTGAATCTAAATAAAATAAATGATTTTATTTAAATGAAATTTAGAAATGTTCTAATTCAGTTAGACTTCATAGGCCTAATAAAAGATCTAATAGGGTAAGAAAATATATTAAATTCACCCATAACTTCCGCTGCGGGCTAATCCAGTTCTAACACTATGTCATGTTCTATGTTATGTTTCGTTTAATGTTATATCTATGTAACGATATGTATTTCTTACACCTAAAGATGACACTTAATACATCCACGTTATTCATGTGTCGATCATTTAAGTGTCCGAAAGATAGGTCATTAGGGGTGAAAAGAAAGATAGAACAAATAAGAAGAAACTAAATAATCATAGAATCTCTCATCGCAATATAATAATATATCTTAATCAATATAATATTTTGCAATGTCATTTCCAAAATGATATATCAGAGTTATACTAATACAATTATATCTTGGACAGTTATAACTGTTTGTCCCTATCAAATATAGGATACATATAATACAGCGGAAAACAAGAAAATAATTAGCTATCGATGAAGCTTCCCGCTCCAAGCTCCTTCAAAATGCATCTGTAGAAAACCCGAACTACTTGGCTGCCCATAAAAATTTGAGTACCCAAGAGTTTTAGGGAAAGAAAATAAAAATTTGGGCCAGACATGGGTCTAGTGTGAGTAAACTCAAAACAACTAAATTATTATATTTAAAACTCCTTAAAATCACCCGCCGTTCGTAGCTCGGTTGGTTTGGGAGTCGGGAGATGGGAACCAAAGGACTGTGTCCGGGCAGGTTCGAATCCCAGCACCAAACCATCAGTGGGAGTTTCAACGTTAAGCATCCGTGTGCGACGACTAAATAAAAAGCGGGGTAGACACACGGCGTGGGGTTTACTTAAGTGAGTATCAATGAATACCATGATCTTAAGGTTCCCCATGATCTCAAAAAAAAAACTCCTTAAAATCAAAGGTATCTCATAAGACCACGCCATGCATAAACAATAGACGGGTTTTTACCTTACGATAACCAAAATATTTTTATATTAAAATCCAATGATATTATAATAATGTCTAGAGGTTAAAGTAAAGTATGGAAATAGCTGAAATGCTTGCATCTCACAGTTCAACATAGTTGGGCACAATCAAAATCGTACGGCGCTTATTGGAGAATGGATTCCAACAATGACTGGACTACTGGGATACCTTTCCTGTCTTAGTACACCTCTAGAAAAAATGTACCCAGGTCGAACCTATCGACCCTTGCCAACACAGGACCGACCTACTCCTTACTGAATAGTACTGAGTATGATCATCCCTAATGGGCACCGAAGCATACAAATGAGAGATAATATCCACACTAGATGAGTGATGATCATATCCTAATGGAAGCGACCCACATAGCCCTGCTACATCTCCCCTGTTTTAGTTATTCCCGTTTGATGAGGCTTGAGGCCACGTTTTACATTTATTTAGCACTTCCAACTTAGAATGCTACACTGCCCTCCAAGCATTA
The DNA here is from genome assembly GCA_030737815.1 of Allium fistulosum. Lineage (NCBI taxonomy): Eukaryota > Viridiplantae > Streptophyta > Magnoliopsida > Asparagales > Amaryllidaceae > Allium > Allium fistulosum. The sequence continues at coordinate 279,030,383 of CM060904.1, read as the reverse complement.
ATGCGATGCTAGCATTCATCCATACAAGTTCGTTCTAGGGCCAAACGAAACCGAAGACATTACTTCTATTACATCCTTTTTGGGGAATCCCTCCCAGGATTAATAGCAAATATCCCTTGCACTTCAAATCTCTATCCTCGATTCCATATTCTTCAATATGTCTTCAAGTCAAAACACTTGAGTTTGATCGAAGTGGTTTTCGAATAACATATCTGATCCCGATCTCTTTGAAACAACTTCCTATAGTTTTCGGTAAACTCAACCCTAGTTCCTTAGGAAATAAGCAGATAAAAGATAAGAGCGAAGTTTGCCTTCTAACCGTTTGTTTTCGGATTTTCTTATCATCTATCCAGAAGAACGAAGCGAGATTTATACGCAAAGTACAACATCATTGGAGATGACTATGCCACATAACTCACGTGTTTCCACTAGATACTTCCAAAGTAACGTTTTAGTCGAGATTTGATAGTCGGTTATTTAATTATCAAATAAACAATTATTCAACATTGATTTGATTCCATATGGGATGTACCAAGCTTTATTAATTAATCTTCTATTCATTAAAATACTTGCAAAACTGATCAAAAGGTCTCTTCAAAACACTATTCCCAAAACCTCTAACACCCCTTTTACACTTTAAAAACATTTATATACTTATCTCAACAGTATAAGTATATTACCAGAACATTTAGCAAATTTTCTCCTTTCAAATTCTCCTTGTTTTTAAAACATTACTTACTATAAAACCAAACCTCTTATCCTTTATAACAATTCACTTTTTAAAAGCTCACTTCATAATTCAAATAACTTATAAATTTCCAAAATTAATTTATAAAACACTTTTATAAATCTACAAGTCAATTTACAAAACCTCTTTGCAAACCTTTAAAATCATTTATAAAATATTTCCCCATTTAAAACTCCCTTGAAAAATCTTCTTTAAGAAAAATCCTTTACAAAATATCTTTTGCAAGTCATCCTTTTAAATCACTTTAAATAACCCCTTTTACTTAGTAAAACCCATTTTTATAAACAAGTTATTATTTATAAATACCTTTATAAAATAATAATATAACTTGAAAATCATTTATAAACTTTATGTCCAAATTGATTAAAGAATTGAAGTTAATTCAAAACCATAGTTTATAAATTTAAGAAAGAGCTTAGCAATCCCAGTGGTACTTATTTAAGTTACCATTTAGTTTCCATTTAATTCCAAATCACTTATCAATTATTTACGTAGGCCAACATACATGTAAATCAAGTCCATTATCAAATCAGAGAATAACATATTAATACAACTCAACTAGCATATACATGTCCAAACAACATAATAGCAGGATGATGATTTTTCATGCTAAATAGATGTCTAAAACAATTCAATCAATTTATAGCAGAACGAGAATTTATTCTGTTAAACACATGTCCACATAAACAACAATTACATTATAGCAGAACGGGGATTTATTCTGCTAATACATGTCTAAATAGTTAAACAGTATACATTATAACTCACTTACAATTATATGGTTCCTAAATGGTATCAACACTTGAATCCCTTATGTTCAAAACTATCCTTTGTAAAAGAATTCCCTTTTTTAAACAAATTGATTCTTAGAAAAATAAAGGATTTAAAACTTTAAACTCCCCTTTAAAATAATTAATTACAAGTTAAACTCTTATTAAATCATAATTAATCTTTATTATATTTTAACTCAATTAAATTAATAAATTAAGAAATAATTAAACCTTTAAATAAATAATTAAACAAAAATTAACTATTAATTAAACCCTACTCAATCCTTTATTACTTATTAAATAATTATTTAAATTTTCATTAATAGTTAAATATTAATTAATCTTAATTAATTAATTATATTACCTTTAATTAAACTCAAATAATAAATTAAACCTTTATTTAAAATAATTTAATCATAATTAAGTCTTAATAAAATCTGTAACTTAAATTAACTTGATTAGTAATTATGAATAATTAAATCCTTTATTTAATTATTAATTAATTAAAAATAATTTATAAACTTAACTCATAATTGATTAAAATAATTTTACTTGATCAATAATCAATTTAAAAAATAATCTTACTTTAAAGGATAATTAATTAGTAATAATATTCAATTAATTAAAATATAAACCTTGTTTGATACTTAATTAATTATTAAATAAAAAACATAACTAATTAAAAATTAATTATTAAAAACTTAATTATCCTTTTAAAACATTCATTATTAAGTTTGGAAAACATTTCGAAACACTCGAAGTAAAAAGATTCAAACTTTTAAAAAAAATAATTATATTGAAATTGCATTTATAGCGACTATCTCTATATGACCCATAATTTCCACTTACTAGCTAGTTTACATGCCAACTTGTTTTAGCTTCAAGTCAAACTCAATACACTTACAACATATCTAAGTTCATATATACCAAATTGTATCATCACCAATATAACCAAAAATCACAACTTTTATAACCAACACATCCCTTTAACCATAAATTCAAAATCTAATGCTAAACTACAAGTTAGTACATACATACACATCCAAACCATATCCTAATCCAAACAAAACATTATATATATATATATATCCACATAGCCAATATATGTATATAAATATATATATAAGTAAATTCTTTCCAAAAAGTTAAGAAATTTACTCACCATAATTTTGCAAAACCATTTGAATCTTTTTGAAAACTTTTCTACTTTTCAAAACTTGATTTTTGGACCCAGGAGCATGGAATAGGCTCGGCCATGGTGTTAATAGGGTATTTCCTTGGTGCTTTAGGAAGTGTGGCGTTGTTTTGAAAAGGTAAAGAGACTTCGGACAATGTTGAATTCACAAAAATAAACTCAAAAATATGTCATTTTACAACAGATTTTGGCCATGTTACTCTCGAAATTTGTAAAGCCTATCGAAGAGAAGTTCTTGGGATTTCTCTTCTCTACCATTTAAAAAATAATAATTTCTCAATTTGGATCTGTTTTGTGGGAGATACGATCAAAAGAAGAAGAGGTATTTTGGACTTGAAAATACGGGTCCGAAAACACTCTACAAAGAAGTGATATTTTGACATAGCTAGACTCAAAATTTGAAGAAGTGATACAAATAAAAGTTGTAGCCACTAGAATTTCATATGGCTTGAAAAAAATATGTTCTCCATTTGGATCGGAGATGAGGAAAATATGATAGAAGGAAGAGGAGAAAAAATGAAAGAATGAAAGGCTATTTATAAATAAGAAAAAAAAGAATTACCTGTCTACCTTTGTACTTCTACCGTCCACATTGTTTTACCAATTCAACACCCTCCACCACACATTCCATTTCCACCCACCACTTTGTCCCCTCTCATTATGTCAAAAAAACATGTTTAAACATGTTTAAGTACTCTTAAGGTACTAAGTTGTCAATATGTCAAATCATGTCTCGTAAGGCATATTTTAGTATACACATGTATATACTTAAGTATACATACCTTTGTATACACCATTATACACTAGTTTATTTACATTTTGAATGTGTATAAACTTATACTAGAGTTCACAACGTTTCTGATAGCTTTTAGCTGACGAAAAGTCACAAATTTGGAAAATGAATTCCGATTGCATTTTCGATCTTTCTTCAAACTATATATTTTTGTAAACAAATTTGGAAATCTATTTCACTATCATTAATTATTATTTAAAAGATTTTAATTTTTATTATAAAACCTATATATTGAATATTTAAAATTAATTAAATATTCGCAAATCAAAGTAGTGAAATTCCGGGTCGTTACATGTTATGTATTATTTCTTATGATATACAGACAGTATTTTTATGAAGTCTCATTTTCTATTTGAATTTGTATGTTTCTCAGATTACACTTACCCAATTCTTGAAAACTCGATTAAGTACTTACTTGCATTTTCAATTATATACCCAATAATAAGAAAATGGACAATAATCCTTGTTTGCTTCCTTAGTACCCTTATCGTGTGACTAGTGAGTACTAATACTCGTTTTTTTTACCATGATTGGGATGCTCTTATGGACTTTTTTAGGTTCACGTAGTCTTTAGAAAAACATCCTAACAAAATTGCGATGATGCTCAGGAGTTTTCTACCAGTACTATTCTTAATTATGTGAAATTTAACAAGATAAAATGATTTCTAATACCATAACTATAAATATTATTTCTAGGATAGATAATTGAACCAAGTAGAAAAAACTGCATGATCAATTCCATTAACTAACAAAATATCCCAAAGGATTTTTCTTAACTAGCAATAAAGTATTAACCCTCGACAATTACAAATCCTTTTATACAATAATTTCGTTTTGCATTCTACCATAACACTAAAAAGTAAAATTACATTTTAAAAGCTAAAATTTGTGACAACTATATTACTAAATTGTGTTGAACAGAGTTCAACATAAAATAAATTTTATTTCTGAAAAATTAATGGTGATTTATTAGAATGTCTTTTGAGCCACGGTCTAAACGATTTTGAGTTATTCAAGTTGATTTTTTCATTCTAGTTGAGTAAATCTAGAACGAATGATATTGTGATTAAATTGGGATTACTTTTTGGAAAACTAGGGATTAGAGATGTGCGATTTTGTTTGAAAGAGGATATACAAATTTGTAATAAAAAGGTTGACAACGGGTATTATGAAGTGTTGAGAAGTATATTATAGACTTTTAGGCGAAATTCTTCAAATAATGTATTAATAAAAGGTTTCATGGTTCCTTTAACAACACACTCACAAAAAAATTATTAGTGCTACATACTCTTGCAAAAACAATACATTGAAACATGTATCTTTTTTCTTCACTTCCACTAAGTCATTCTTGAATTAAGGGGGTTTACCTTTATCCATTTTGACTTGATTAAAATTCACAACCATTTGGATTATGTAGTTTCCAATTACCCCTCACTTCCTTTCTTTTTATAAAAGAGTTCCCTTTATGAGGAGAGTACTCGTTATTTTATTAATTAAAGATAAAAAACATGCAAATGTCTAATGGATGTTAATGATTGCAACTACAGATATAAGATCGTCCTTTAGATGATCAACAAAAATAGAGCTTAAGCTCGAAAATATGTGTACAATATGTTACTATGAATGAATCACTTGATACAAGGTGTTACAGTATGAAATATATGTGTCTTGTGAGTAGAGAAGTAGGGCACTCTAGTGAGTAGTGTTGCACTAGAGGTATAAGCTGCGGGAAGTGTGAGCGGCTAGCATCAAAGGCTAACTAATTGAAATGTGTTGATGGTGTAGAAGATAGGGAGCTAAGTTGATGGCACACGAAGCACCATAAGGTGTTGTTGGCTACAAATGTATGCTACAAGGCAAGCTGAAGGTACAAAATTAGTGTGACTAAATAATAGGAGCACGCATGGGATATTCCTGAACTAACGGATTTTGTATACAACTGGAAGAATTGTAGACATCACATAGAATGAAGAATTGCAGACTAAATGTTGTATACTAACATGCACATGACTGAAGCAAATCAAGCATGCATCTAAAGGAACAATGAATAATAGGGCTGGCTTTTTCTAAATTAACGGTGTTGAGCATGGTGATGACATCAGAGGGCTGAGCATAATAGACAGGGGCATGCAGAATGGACGAGAACAATAGATAGATACCCTAGTGTGGATGAACCTTGTAGTTGAACTCTATGGATGAATGAATACGATGTGAAGCATGTGTGTTAAACTTTGTGGCTGAATGCGGCTAGAGCTCTGAGAACGTGTGTAATATGTTGTGGGTTTATTAAAGCATGCTGCATGATTCAGGAAAGAGTAAAAAATGCTGAAGCTCGGAAAATGCTTGCATGCTATTAGCTTGGGCATGCACACAAACAATAGCGAGCATGCGTAACATGGTGTTGAAGCTAAAATGGAGTAGCTCATATGTTCGATAATGGAGTAGCGGGAATGCATAACAAGTGTAACTTCTTTTTTATTCCAATACCAAACAAATTGACCATGGTGATTATTGAAGTCAATATGATCGATAATATTAATTAGACTTTGAAATTAGGAAAAAACTTCTATGCTAGGCTTTGATTGAAAAAAAATGTTCCACTTAAAAACTTACTGGGGCCTAAAATTGCCTCACTTCCTCTGTTGATTTTGGTTTGTTTAGAGTTCACAACTGTTTGAACCGCGTAATCTCCAATCACCCCTCACCTCTTCCCCACATGTCCTGGATGTCATAATTCCTCCAAGCAACCTTGGTATAGTCATTATTAATTAGTTTAGCTCTCACGTTCCTAAGGATCAAGAAATGAAGTATCAAACGTTCAACCAAACATGGTTGAATCGTGACTCACCATATAAAAGGAATTCTATTACTACTAAAAGGCCCCTTGTACCGACCAAAAAAGTAACAACAACAAGAAAAATAGAAAAGAGAAATTTCAAGAGGCCTAGAATGATCAATCTAAAAAAAGGAGTCTAGTAGCCAAAAGCCTCATGGGCTTACACTTTGACCCAAGTAATATATGGCATATCGAATCCCATTCGTCTAAGAGCTAAATTCACCTCATTATTGTAATAATCTAGAATTTCGAACACTTCGTATTTAAATTTCTAAAATATTTAAATATTTGAATCTTGGATTTAATGTGATTAAATTGATTTAATAATCTTATTAACCCCTTCTAAATAATAACCAATGAAGGAAAACTTGTTTTTGAAATTTATTTACAAAAATAAACAGTTCAAAGAAATATCAATAATGTGACCGAAAATCGTTTTATTGATAAATGGCCTCAAAACGCATAAAATTACCGTTTCGAGGCACTATCTTGAATTACAACAAAACTAGTACCATTGAGACCAAAATAATGAAGTGATGTGCGCCGATGAGTTTCGTGATGATCAGATGTATATATGATCGTACGAGTTCGAAACGTGTTGCAATTTATTTGAGAAATTAAATATAATATATATTTTATTATAAATAATCTCATGCGCACTTCTTTTACTCTCCTCAGTTTATTATTTTCCTATTCCTCTTATTATACATAAATAAGGTAGTGATCATAAAAGATCATGTCATTTATTATAAACAAATACAAAATACAACACATTGCAACACAACATGCCCCACACTATAACACTACACATCCCACACTACCTCACATTACAACACATCCCACACTTCCTCATATTACAACACACACTAACTCACATAACAATGTAACCTGACTACGCAATAGACAAAAACTACAACATAATGTAAACAACACAACACATAACAACTCACTCTCCCCAGTTTATTATTTTCCTCTTCTTCTTCTTTTACATTTTTTTGTAAAGAAAATACACGGCTGCAACCTACAACGAATTATTTCGAGAGCTACATGTCACTTCGGAGGGTGAGGCTAGATACATTGGGCTCATATGGAAGAGAGCTTCAAATTCATGGTTTTGAAGTTAGGTGTGGTGGTGGTAGAGGTGGTTCATGTTTCGATAGCCTAAACTAGGGTTCGGGTTTAGCGGAGCTTGGGGCGTCGATTGAGAAAATAGAGAACACCATTGTGTTTCTCTTGTTGAGTAGCACCTTCCAATGCCGGTAGTTTTGGGTCTGGCCTTAGATTGAGTGACACGACATTTGTATGGTAATGGGACGGCATCAGGTCGCTTTTGCCATGATGGAGCCGAGCTTCATGTGGATGGGTGCGTTGCGAAGAGAGTGCGAAGAGGAGTTTGATGGAATCTACTATGTGTCATTTACTGGTCCGTAGCTCGAAGGGGAGGAAGATGTCATGCATGAAAATTGTAACAACCCGGGATTTCGCAGTGATCTATAATCATCATTAAACGATTAATCTGTTGGCTAATTACTGTTGGAAGCTTTTAAATTGTTGAAAAATTATTGTGGGCTTTAAATAAATATTTTTGGGCCATGTTTTAATTGGGTTTGTGAAAAATTAGCTAAGTAATACCGTTCCCCTCAAATTTTACTTTCATTCGAAAACCCTAACTAAATATACGAGAAAATGGTGGCGGCTCGTTCTCTCGTTCGTTCTCCTTGGTTCTCTGACGATTTAGCTCCTCGATTCTCTGTGCCTTCGAATCTAGAATCAAGGCTATGTCGTTACTCGATGCTTCTTTGCCTCGATTCTGGTTTTAAGGTTTTCCCTATTGCGATTTGCTGGCTAATTTAAGCTTCTGCTTCGTCGATTCTTTGTAGCTCCTTTGTGATGACTCTGGCTTCGGCTTTGCTGTTTGCTTTTGGCGATTCTTATTTGAAGCTACAACTTCGTCTTCACTTCCGTGGCAAAGGTGAGTAATGACTTACTCACATCTAATTCGTACTCATTTCTGCTCGTTTTAACTTGTTTGCTTAAATTGATTACTCCTGCTTGGTCTCTGTTAATGATGGTTTGGGTTTCTCTTTGCTCACACCCAGTCGGGGATGTTTGGGGTTGTTTATTTAGTCGTCTGGTTTTGATTTCCATGGCTTCATCTCTGATCGATTTTCTGTTGACTTTGATTGTGATATTTGATTTTGATATTGATGAATTTCTGGCTTTGATGATTTTCGATCTGAGTTTGACATTGTTGTTTTATTCGACTTTGGCTATTTTGTTTATCACCTCTGGAAGCTTTATCGACCTTATTCGTCTTCACCTGCTGTTTCATGACTGTGACCACTTTGTGAATTTTTGGCTTCACTAATTTTGTGACCCTGTGAGCTTCGTCTCTGGCCATCTATTCCGTTGCACTTTGTTCATGGTAGTCTGCACTGCTTCATGTTGTCACTTGATCTGTTTCACTATGGTTTCATGCCTTGTAGTTGCATTCCATTCCATGTTTGTATTGTTGTATACATTCCTTACTGTCACTGCCTACTGTTTTGTGGTCAGTTGCTTCGAGTTGATCTTGTTTGGGTTGAGTCTTGATATACTTGTTTCATAGTATATTTAGTAGCCACATTACCTCGACTTTGCAAGCACTTTGCTTGTGCTTGTCATTGATACTGTCTGGTTGCATACCTTAACCACTGTGGCACTGATTCAGGTTGTATGTTTTTGACATTGCTGAGTCTTTGCCTTTGATGGTTCAGTGGTACACTTGCTTGGTCTTTTGTCCATGTTGATACTGTGCACCGTTGACTTACGTGGTGCTTCTACTTTGAACAGTTTGCAACTGTTTTCCAGTATTTTGTTGATTTGAATGTGTTCTTTTGTTGTCTGGTTGTCTGGACAATTGTTGTATAACTCGAGCTTGTTACTATGGTCTCTCTGACCTGGTGCCTGTAGTATCGTTGCCTTTGACTTTGCATTGATGGGTTGTTACCACTTAAATTTGACTTTGGGTTACTCTGTTGTTATTTTTCTTAGAGAGTGGGCTGTTTCTGTACAGTATTAAATGGTTCATGTTGTATTGTCGTTTGAATTGATTTTGTGTTGTTTTACATGGGGTTCGACACTGTCTTTGGTGGCTTTGTTCAAACTACCCGTGTCTCTTACTTATGTGGGTGCTGTTCTAGTTTGAGATAGACACGTCTGCATATTCAGAGTTATGCATACATTCATTCTTGTACTACTTGTATTTGCACGTTGCTAACCTGTCTCGTGCAGTTGCTTTGGGTTTTGTAGTGGCGAGGCAGTACACGCGTGCGTGTACTGCAGCCCTAGCAGGATTGACAGATTTTGCTGATATTTCGATTGTTAAATTGTTCGTTGGTTTAATTCAATAATTTGAAGTTGTATTTTGAAATGGTTCATTTTGATTTGGGATGGATCCGTTTGCTTTTGGACTCATTGACCTTCTGAGTATTTCATAGGCTGTATCGGCGAGGCAGTACACGTTAGCGTGTACTGCAGCCAATCAGCATTGATGTTTTTAATTGACATTTCAATTGTTTAAATTGTTTTGGATTGCTTAATTGTTGTTTAACACTGTTTAGTGTTATATCTGCCGTTATCCGATTCTTTTATCAAGGAGTCGAATACACGAGATTTTTGTGACTGTCGTCTATTTGATATTTGATTATTACTGCTTCTGTGTATTAATAACTGAGTTTGAATTAGACTGACCCGTGTATTATTTTCCTTTGAATTTAATACTCGGGTCAGACCCGAGTTATTTCAGGTTGTAGATTTATTGCTTTGAGTTGTTGTTGAGCTATGAAGACTTTTTACATCTTTTGAAGTGGTCTTCGTCTTGTTGTAGTAGCCAATGTGTCTGTTTTAAGATGATATGTATTCATGTATATTAGTCGATAATGTACTTGTATATATAACTTCTTGAGTCGACAGCTGTAGTTGTATCATATGTATTGTGTTAACTATATTGTAACTGACATCAGTTATATATATATATATGAGATCTTTTGTTATCTGTGTTCCGCATTCTTTTGTATCTGTGTTATTATTATATATATTGTCCTAAACTATTATGAACCATCATAGTTCGTTTTATACTAGAATTGGGTATGTCGATGGGAGTAAATAAATAAGAGATGAAAAATTAAAAGTATGTACCACTCCTATCGAGGTAACCAATACTAGTGTAAGGCCAACTACGGATGGCCGCTCCTATCTAGCCTTATTCTTCGTAATAATAGACAATATTTCTTTTAATACTCTTTGTTATTATGAGCATAGAGGTGGGGCGTCACAGTTGGTATCAGAGCTTGGGGTTTATGGACATAATATAAAACATAACTTGGATGGAACATGTGTTACAACTATTAGTCGATGTTTTATTTGTGCTTTGAGTCAAAACTAAAGTTTTGAAATTTGGATGAAATTTTTAAATATCTTTATTTAAAAATAAAAAGTGAAACCGTGTTTTGTTGATTTGATTGATTTGAGTACTGTTTATCAGAGTGCGCAGCGGAAACAGTGAAACTGTCTTCGCTGAGTACAACTAATAATCTTTTTGATTTAAAAATCAAAATATGAAATTGATATGAATTTCATTTGTTGTTTACATAGCTGTGTTTATTTTGTTTCTTTGAGAATTTCGAATCCGAATTGAGGATTCGAACCAATTGCAGTTATGTGATTTTTATTAAGATCTTTGCTGGTTTTCTTTTATGCTAATCATATATTGATTAGATTTTTGCTGTTTTGAATTATATTCATTGAAAATACATTCGAATGATTTTTTTTGTTTATTTTGTAGTACGTGCAAATTTGAGTTGCACGTTATTGCATTTATTTTACGTTGAACCGATGCTTGGTTATGAAACGTATTTTGTTGCCGTTACTTTTATAACGAGATTTTTACACCAATGCTATATTTTGAAGCACGGTGTTTTGTGGCATTTTGATGAATGAAAATCCACTGATATTACATTTTGATGTAAATTGTTTTGATGTGATTTTGACGTTTTAAAATTACTATCGCTTTGGCTTCAGTAACCGTCAAATTTTAAAAGTGGATTTTCAAGCGGTTATTCCGCAATGCTGATTTTGAGATACGATTTTACAGTATTTTGAGAAGTACAATTTCTTTATCGAAATTATTACTGATTTGCTGCTTTAATCACGTGATTGGAAAATCGTTTTAAAATGAAAATTGTTTTATAAATTTTTAACAGTTTGCGTTTTCAAAAGAATAAGGAAGCGACTTAAACGATTCAGCAAAATCGAGGATTATGACCCCTTTCTTTTACTGATTCGCTTAACTCTGGACTTGTCCAGTTGAGAATGTGAATTGTTAATTTACAAAAGAAATAAAATTGTTTTCAGGAATTTAACAGTTTGCGCTTTCAAAAGAATGAGGAAGCGATTTAAATGTTTCAGCAAAATCGAGGACTATGACCCCTTTCTTTTACTGATTCGCTTAATTCTGGACTTGTCCGTTTGAGAACGTAAAGTGTATTTTTACAAAATACACAATTTTGCACTTTCAAGGAAACAATGAAGAGATTTAAACGATTTAGCAAAAGTGCGGAGTATGGACCACACTTTTACTATTTCGGTTAATTCCGGACTCGTTAATTGAAATATCTGCTGTTTTGATGATTTTGATAATTTTGCACTTTCAAGGAAACGATGAAGAGAATCAAACGATTTAGTAAAACACGTGGTATGGGACATGTGCGTTTGCTATTTCGGTTAATTTCGGACTCGTTAATTGAAATATTTGATGATTTCGTGTGCTTTCGAGCCACTATGATGGACCTTCGGGTCATATGAGGACCTTCGGGTCAAATACCAGTACTAGACCTTCGGGTCACTCTGCGGACCTTCGGGTCATTTGTTGGGCGCAAAAAATTATGTTGAGTACTTGGTAGGCTTCGGCCATTTGTTGATGCACGTGCGGCGAATTAAAAACTCGCCATCTGATGGGATTGATCCAAGCTTTTATGTTGATTTTCTAGTCTTCTTAATTGATTTCTAGATATTTGTTGTTTCTAATTATCTGCAGGTAATTAGATATCTGATGTTATGAGGTTTAATTATCGTATCGATAATTAAATATATGAGTTCTGATTATCGTTTTTGATAATCGGATATTTGTTGTTTCTAATTATCGCTTGTGATAATTAGATATTTGTTGATATGAGATTCTGATTATCGTTTTTGATAATCGGATATTTGTTGTTTCTAATTATCGCTTGTGATAATTAGATATTTGTTGATATGAGTTCTGATTATCGTTTTTGATAATCAGATATTTGTTGTTCCTAATTATCGCTTGTGATAATTGGATATTTGTTGATATGGGTTCTGATTATCGTTTTTGATAATCGGATATTTGTTGTTTCTAATTATCGCTTGTGATAATTAGATATTTGTTGATATGAGATTCTGATTATCGTTTTTGATAATCAGATATTTGTTGTTTCTAATTATCGCTTGTGATAATTAGATATTTGTTGATATGAGTTCTGATTATTGTTTTTGATTATCGGATATTTGTTGTTTCTAATTATCGCTTGTGATAATTAGATATTTGTTGATATGAGTTCTGATTATCGTTTTTGATAATCGGATATTTGTTGTTTCTAATTATCGCTTGTGATAATTAGATATTTGTTGATATGAGTTCTGATTATCGTTTTTGATAATCGGATATTTGTTGTTTCTAATTATCGCTTATGATAATTGGACATTTGTTGATATGGGTTTTGATTATCGTTTTTGATAATCGAATATTTTTGAATTGAAATTTGATTATCATTTGTGATAATTGAATATTTATTGATTTGAAATTTGATTATCGCTTTTGATAATCGAATAATTGTTGATTTGAAATTTGATTATCATTTGTGATAATCGAATATTTATTGATTTGAAATTTGATTATCTCTTTTGATACTCGAATAATTGTTGATTTGAAATTTGATTATCATTTGTGATAATCGAATATTTATTGATTTGAAATTTGATTATTGCTTTTGATAATCGAATAATTGTTGATTTGAAATTTGATTATCATTTGTGATAATCGAATATTTATTGATTTGAAATTTGATTATCGCTTTTGATAATTAAATATTTGTTGATTTGAGATTTAATTATCGCTTTTGATAATTAAATATTTGTTGATTTGAGATTTAATTATCGCTTTTGATAATTAAATATTTGTTGATTTGAGGTTTAATTATCGCTTTTGATAATTAAATATTTGCTGATTTGAGATTTAATTATCCCTTTTGATAATTAAATATTTGCTGATTTGAGATTTGATTATCGCTTTTGATAATCGAATATTTGTTGATTTGAGACTTGATTATCATCTTAGATAATTTGATATTTGTTGATTTGTTTTCTGAGTACCATTTGGATAATTGGATATTTGCTAATTTTGCTAATTATGTGATTCTCTAGTCCCTAATTGATTCTAGAGTATGCTGATTTTTTTGAATTGCTATTTTCTATCTATTTCTGTAATAGTTAGAGTTTGTTGATTATGAAGTTTATGTTTTAGTTATTTGATGGATAACTATATATTGCAGTTTTGCGATTCGTGATTGTGTTTTCTAATTATCCTTGTTGATAATTAGACTTTTGCTGTTTTCTAATTATCGTATCGATAATTGGATATTGCTGTTTTAAGATTTCTGTATTTCTGAATATCTAATTGGTAATTGAATATTGTTGAAGATTGCATGTATTCAGTTTTGTTGTTTTCTGATTATCTTTTGATAGTTAGATTTTGTTGAGAATTTGTGAATTTCTCTTATTGAAAATAAAAGATTTCTTTGGCGTTTGTATTCCCGACTTTTATCTTCTAGCTTAACCAGTTTATGTTAGAGAAATAATTGTTAGTGACGACCTTAATTATGAAAATTGCGGGGACGCAATTTTTATAAGGAGGGGAGTCTATAACAACCCGGGATTTCGCAGTGATCTATAATCGTCATTAAACGATTAATCTGTTGGCTAATTACTGTTGGAAGCTTTTAAATTGTTGAAAAATTATTGTGGGCTTTAAATAAATATTTTTGGGCCATGTTTTAATTGGGTTTGTGAAAAATTAGCTAAGTAATACCGTTCCCCTCAAATTTTACTTTCATTCGAAAACCCTAACTAAATATACGAGAAAATGGTGGCGGCTCATTCTCTCGTTCGTTCTCCTTAGTTATCTGACGATTTAGCTCCTCGATTCTCTGTGCCTTCGAATCTAGAATCAAGGCTATGTCGTTACTCGATGCTTCTTTGCCTCGATTCTGGTTTTAAGGTTTTCCCTATTGCGATTTGCTGGCTAATTTAAGCTTCTGCTTCGTCGATTCTTTGTAGCTCCTTTGTGATGACTCTGGCTTCGGCTTTGCTGTTTGCTTTTGGCGATTCTTATTTGAAGCTACAACTTCGTCTTTACTTCCGTGGCAAAGGTGAGTAATGACTTACTCACATCTAATTCGTACTCATTTCTGCTCGTTTTAACTTGTTTGCTTAAATTGATTACTCCTGCTTGGTCTCTGTTAATGATGGTTTGGGTTTCTCTTTGCTCACACCCAGTCGGGGATGTTTGGGGTTGTTTATTTAGTCGTCTGGTTTTGATTTCCATGGCTTCATCTCTGATCGATTTTCTGTTGACTTTGATTGTGATATTTGATTTTGATATTGATGAATTTCCGGCTTTGATGATTTTCGATCTGAGTTTGACATTGTTGTTTTATTCGACTTTGGCTATTTTGTTTATCACCTCTGGAAGCTTTATCGACCTTGTTCGTCTTCACCTGCTGTTTCATGACTGTGACCACTTTGTGAATTTTTGGCTTCACTAATTTTGTGACCCTGTGAGCTTCGTCTCTGGCCATCTATTCCGTTGCACTTTGTTCATGGTAGTCTGCACTGCTTCATGTTGTCACTTGATCTGTTTCACTATGGTTTCATGCCTTGTAGTTGCATTCCATTCCATGTTTGTATTATTGTATACATTCCTTACTGTCACTGCCTACTGTTTTGTGGTCAGTTGCTTCGAGTTGATCTTGTTTGGGTTGAGTCTTGATATACTTGTTTCACAGTATATTTAGTAGCCACATTACCTCGACTTTGCAAGCACTTTGCTTGTGCTTGTCATTGATACTGTCTGGTTGCATACCTTAACCACTGTGGCACTGATTCAGGTTGTATGTTTTTGACATTGCTGAGTCTTTGCCTTTGATGGTTCAGTGGTACACTTGCTTGGTCTTTTGTCCATGTTGATACTGTGCACCGTTGACTTACGTGGTGCTTCTACTTTGAACAGTTTGCAACTGTTTTCCAGTATTTTGTTGATTTGAATGCGTTCTTTTGTTGTCTGGTTGTCTGGAAAATTGTTGTATAACTCGAGCTTGTTACTATGGTCTCTCTGACCTGGTGCCTGTAGTATCGTTGCCTTTGACTTTGCATTGATGGGTTGTTACCACTTAAATTTGACTTTGGGTTACTCTGTTGTTATTTTTCTTAGAGAGTGGGCTGTTTCTGTACAGTATTAAATGGTTCATGTTGTATTGACGTTTGAATTGATTTTGTGTTGTTTTACATGGGGTTCGACACTGTCTTTGGTGGCTTTATTCAAACTACCCATGTCTCTTACTTATGTGGGTGCTGTTCTAGTTTGAGATAGACACGTCTGCATATTCAGAGTTATGCATACATTCATTCTTGTACTACTTGTATCTGCACGTTGCTAACCTGTCTCGTGCAGTTGCTTTGGGTTTTGTAGTGGCGAGGCAGTACACGCGTGCGTGTACTGCAGCCCTAGCAGGATTGACAGATTTTGCTGATATTTCGATTGTTAAATTGTTCGTTGGTTTAATTCAATAATTTGAAGTTGTATTTTGAAATGGTTCATTTTTGATTTGGGATGGATCCGTTTGCTTTTGGACTCATTGACCTTCTGAGTATTTCATAGGCTGTATCGGCGAGGCAGTACACGTTAGCGTGTACTGCAACCAATCAGCATTGATGTTTTTAATTGACATTTCAATTGTTTAAATTGTTTTGGATTGCTTAATTGTTGTTTAACACTGTTTAGTGTTATATCTTCCGTTATCCGATTCTTTTATCAAGGAGTCCGATACACGAGATTTTTGTGACTGTCGTCTATTTGATATTTGATTATTACTTCTTCTGTGTATTAATAACTGAGTTTGAATTAGACTGACCCGTGTATTATTTTCCTTTGAATTTAATACTCGGGTCAGACCCGAGTTATTTCAGGTTGTAGATTTATTGCTTTGAGTTGCTGTTGAGCTATGAAGACTTTTTACATCTTTTAAAGTGGTCTTCGTCTTGTTGTAGTAGTCAATGTGTCTGTTTTAAGATGATATGTATTCATGTATATTAGTCGATAATGTACTTGTATATATAACTTCTTGAGTCGATAGTTGTAGTTGTATCATATGTATTGTGTCAACTATATTGTAACTGACATCAATTATATATATATGAGATCTTTTGTTATCTGTGTTCCGCATTCTTTTGTATCTGTGTTATTATTATATATATTGTCCTAAACTATTATGAACCATCGTAGTTCGTTTTATACTAGAATTGGGTATGTCGATGGGAGTAAATAAATAAGAGATGAAAAATTAAAAGTATATACCACTCCTATCGAGGTAACCAATACTAGTGTAAGGCCAACTACGGATGGCCGCTCCTATCCAGCCTTATTCTTCGTAATAATAGACAGTATTTCTTTTAATACTCTTTGTTATTATGAGCATAGAGGTGGGGCGTCACAAAAATGGTGCTTGTGCATATCTTTATGTACAAGTAAAGAAAATTAGGGAAGAAAGGGGTTTATTTTAATAAGGTAATTAATTAGTTAATTAGTAAATTAATTAATATTTTTAATCCAAATTCTTATTAAATTCATATCTTTTGCATACAAGGTCCAATCGAGATGTCGTCTTCACCGTTGCACTCGTAGCGAGATTATCTACATCTTGGTTTGGCTTAGGCTTGGGTGATTTAT
Source organism: Allium fistulosum (assembly GCA_030737815.1). Lineage (NCBI taxonomy): Eukaryota > Viridiplantae > Streptophyta > Magnoliopsida > Asparagales > Amaryllidaceae > Allium > Allium fistulosum. Next base: position 279,012,979 of record CM060904.1, on the reverse strand, counting down.
ACCATCTTATTTATATAATGTTGTGTATATATTTGTTGTTGAAAATGTAAGTTAAAATAGATGCCAATGCAAGTTATTACTTTTGAAACTCTTCTTGCTTTGAAAAGCAAGTGACAAAATTATATGTAGTATAATCTCATTTATAACCGTCTAAAATATGTAACATTGCCAAGACTTGTTGTTTACATGTTTCATAATTTTATATGTGAAGTTGAAGTGTGTTATAAATGTTTGAAGCGAAATAGTTGCTATAAACGCACTTTTAAATCCTTTGTATTCAATATATATTAAATTGATTAAAATTTGAATATGTTGTTATATAATATATTTTGGTTGTTCTCTACACATTGTTTGATGTATGGGCAACAAGGAATTGGTTTGGGTAGTTATAGAAATTGTGAATGGAAGTTGTGAAAGTTAGAAGCAAAAATGTTGTTATGGATAAACTTTGAAAGTGCCTTGTGTTTGGTGATTTTTAAAGTCTACTTTGAAAGACATACCAAGGACTTCTTTTTATTTTTAACAAGTACTTTAAGTGTAATTGTTATGGGAAAAATATCAAAGTTTAAATATATTTTTAATAATTATTTTGAATTTTTAAAGTAAAGGATTTAAATTATAAAACATGATTTTTATGGTTTTTTATAAATTATAAAATAAGTTTATTTAACTGATATTTGAAATAAATATTTTAAACCATAGTGTAAGTATTTTTATAGTGTTTGTAAATATATATAAATTTTAAAAAGTAAGTTAAGTATGTATAAAGGTAGTAAAGGAAGTTTGGATTTTTAACACTTAAGTTAAAATAAATCATTTTGAGAAGTTAAATAAAAGTCTATAACCTTAAATAGTAAGTGTGGATATGCTTTAGTCTTTATAATGAATGTCTTAAAGTTAATGATAAGTATAAAAATGGTTTTGGGTTATAGTGAACGATGCTCTAGAAACATTTATTTATAACCCTTATTAATTATACTTAAGAATATAATTAGATATTTAATAATGAATATTTTAAAGAAAATTATAAGTAAGTGTTTTAGGTTTGTTCTGGCAATGTTTAAGTAACACTTGTCTTAAACCCTTATAAATGTAATTAGATCTTTAAAAGATATTTTCAAATATAATGTTTAAAGTGTGAAGTGTTTTGGGTTTGTAGTAAATAATGTTTTAGTAACATTTTTTTTAATTCATGAATTATATTTTAAATTGGAAAAATATTGTTAAATGATTACGAATTTACCTAGATCTTTGATAATGGAATTTAAAGAAAATAACAAGTATGGAATCTTTTGAAATAAAGATAGAAAAGTTATGTGTTTGAAATATAAAATAGAGAAGGGTTTATAATAACAATGTTTAAGTAACATTTGTTTTTAACCTCTTTGGTTATATTTTAAAGTAATTTTTTAATGATTTGTGAATATACTTATACCATTTAAAATAAGTATATGAATAGTTTTGAACTATAGGAAAGAGTATAAGTGAATTGTAATTACGTGAATAGTAATTGCATGAATAGTAAATACATGAATAGTAAAATACGTGAATAGTAAAATACATGAATAGTAAAACATAAGTATATATCTTTTATAAAGGGAAATTAAATCAATATACAAATTCAATAAGTTAAGTTTAATTAATAAAGAAGTTTTAATTAATAAGTAAAGTTTTAATTAATAAGAAGTTTATTTAATAAGTGAAGTTCTAACTAATAAGAAGTTTTAATTAATAAGTGAAGTTTTAATTAATAAAGGAGTTAAATTAAATAAAGAAGATTTAATAAATGAAAGAAGTTTTATTAGATAAAGGATTTTTACTAATATAAGGGGTTTAATTAATAAAGTATTAATTAAATAAAAAGTGGATTAGAAGTTGTTTATGTGATTTGATCGTGTTTTACGTGTTTACTTGTTTTTGGGAAGTATTTAGTCATGTACTTAGCACTAAAGCTGACAAAGTAGAGTTATTTCTATCTATGAGAGTTAAGAAGGTTGATTCGAGTATGGTGTAGAAGCAATAGTGCTCTAACCTACTAGGCTATACTCTTAACCGAAGGATAGCGGATGTTAAGAATTTTCGAAACATGAGAAGTATACGAGACTTGGTTTTCGTATGCAATCGTTCTCATCGTTGTTGAATTTGACAAAATTAATTTGGAAAGTATCTGTAACGATACGGATTTTGCCCGCTCGAAAATAGACATCCATACTTCACGTGTACTCGAATGCCGTAGATTCTACCGTTCAAATCCGAGTCGCCAGAGCTTATAACACAGTTAAGTAAATAACACAGCGGAAGAAATGAATAATATATTGATATACAGCTTTGATACAATATCTGATACAACAGAATGCTTAAAAGAATATCAATATACATCAGAGATGATACAACAAATAGCAGCGGAAAGAAAAGATAACATCAGCAACGGATAGAATATCTCCAATAGAATGCTCCAATCCATAGCTAGCGAAAAGCAAGGTCAGTCGTCCAAGGACTGACTAGCTCCAGATAATCTACTCAACCTGAATATCTGAGAAACCCAACTCTAGACTGCCCGTGTGGAAAATAGTGGGCACCCAGAGTTTAGGAAGGGAACAATAAACTCCGGATCAGTCATGGGACTGGTGTGAGCAACAAAAACAGTTTATCTTTAAAACAAACACAAAATAATTTTAAACATTGAAATCCGCAATGCTTTTGGAAAATGAAACTACCATAAGACCTCCCGCCACACACACAATGCAAACGCAGACTTAGAGGAGATTTCTTCTTATGATAGTCAAAGATGCTTGATACGCAAAATCAAATCATTTTTGATATTATTATTAGTGCATAGTGTCGAAAACATTTCGAAAGTATAATATTAATCTTAGCCAACATACGACCAGTATCGTATGCCTACTATAGCTACTATGTTCAATAGCAGGTTACCACCACATTCCATAGCAGGTAATACAACTAAAACCGTACAAGTCACGTATTGTTTCTTTGGATTTCCAACAAATGGTCAGGCTAAGGAACTTCCTTTTCCACGATGGGTACGTCCCTGGAATAGACGACCCGAGAACCTAACCGCATCTCTGCCAACACAAGGCCGGGTTACCTCTGCAAAAATAGGTAACTACTTACACGCGTATGCCATCCCCCGATCGTAACCGATCTTCCCGAGGATCCCCGATTTCCAACAAACCACATCAAAATAATAATGCAGCAACCACATAGGTTAAGTATCTGGGCTCCATACCATGATACCACCTCTATCCAGAAGGAATGACATACACTAAGGGGCGCTACTCCCTAGAACCTTGCTGCATCCTTCCTGTTTTGTCCATTTCCGGGGTGTGAGGCTCGACGAAGTCTCGTCCACAAAGCTACGCTTTCTACAAAGCCATGCTTCGGGTCAACAAATGATCAACCTGTGATCACAAAGATATAAGATCAAACAAATGATCATATCGCAAATGATCAAACACTGATCATCACACAGCAACACTCAGCATGCCACATTACCAAATTGGGATATATCGCTGATAAATTTCAACTACATAACCTCTGAGCTCGTACGTCTCAGAGAAGGGTGTTAAGCTAAGAGAATAAATTCTCCGCCACCAACAGAGATGTATTTGAAAGAAATCGGCTTTATATCTCAAAGTGTAATGTCAGACATGTATCCATATAAGTCTGTTCCGGGCTCGAACAGAACCGAAGGCACTTCTCATGAAGCCCTTGCAAATCCGGATAATTTCCAATCACGTCCGGACTTCCCGTCACTAAGGGTGATAAAACCTCTATATCGGGGATCAGCCGATGCAGAGTAACTCGACGGTAATCCTTCCGTTTTCAAAAATATCCGGTCTTCAACACCGGTCTTCAAATGCCATCCATATACGTCGTATCATTATTCGGAATGGGTTATACGACCTAAAGGTCCTTTCCCGGCAAACCCGAATAGCGAGCGCAATTTAAAATCATATGGATATGGGATTTCAATTAAGTCACAACTTATTAATTCAACTTCTTTTTTTCAAATGGTTTAACAAATTACCATTTTCAAATCTTTAGACAAAAAGATTCATTTTAAACAACCTCCAACGGTTTAAACAATTTCCACATTTAAACCTTTTAAATAAAAGATTCATTCACAGATTTTCTAAATCCATTTCCATTTTAGTTTAACTCATTAAATCTTTAAATCAAAGATTTAACTTATAGCTTTCAAAACAATTCCATTTCAAATGGTTTAAACAAATCATCATTCTAAATCTGTTAAAATAAACCGATTTAATTCATAGCTTTTCAAAACAATTTATTCATAACTTGGAAAACCATTTTTCAATTCAATCTTGAAATTCCTTTAATTAAACTGGAATTTCATTTCTTATCTGAAAGCTTTATCATTTGAAAACAAACAGTTTTCATTTTGGAAAATCTGATTCATTCATACGAGTTAGAGTCTTTGGGTTAAATCCAAATTCTCAAAATTATACCTTTAAATGGTTTAAATTCAGATAAACACATTTATAACATTTTCAATACCTAGTTTCAAATCATAGGATTCAATTTCAAACTTGAATTCAAATTTAAATCAAATTATTTAAATTTTCAAAACTCGATTAAGTTATTCAAAATAACTTTTATCTTTGAAATTCCATTTCAAAAGCTTTTCACTTTAAACCCGAATTTCTAATTTCAAAATCAATTGAAATTAAAATTTCAATTTCGAAAACATCAAATTTAAATCATCTGTGACTTAACCGATTTCCACGTGAAATCCATATTTGTGTGTGAAAAGGTGTAGTCCAGGGGTTCAACACAATAGTGCAACACAATGAATCATCACATATCAGAATACAGAAATATAATTCGATAAGCGGTATAAGAACAACGCTTATCGTTCATTCACAGATCACAGATATATAAATATCACAAATAAATAAACTACGGTACAGATCACACACAAATTAGAATACATCACAAGGCATCATATATCAGGAATATCAAACAATTCAATCATCCAATCAAACCCAAATATTCATAAGTAAGGTCAGTTAATTATCTGATTTATTCAAATTAGATTAATTACTTATGAATTTCTAATCCGGGTTAATTAATCGTTAATTAATTACAAACCAATATAATTAATTATCCTTTAAATCATTTATTAACTAACCATTAATAATTAATTAATTAACCTTAAATTAATTATCCTTAATTAATCACATTGATTAATTAGCCCTTAATTTATTATCTTTCCTTAATCACCTTCATTAATTTATAATTCCTTAATTAATTAACTGAATTAATTAACCCTTAATGACCCATTAATTAACCATTAATTATTTAATTAATTCAAGTTTTTAAATGTAACTTATTAATTTAAATGAATCCAATCATTAAATTCTAATTTAAAGATTTTAACTAAATTCCCCTTTAAATTTTCAAATCATTAAGTATGCTTTACCTATAAACTTACTTACACTATTTAAAGTTATAAACTTAATCCATTTTCAAAACTTAAGATTCAAATTTCAATTTGAATTTAGACTTAAAATCTTAATTTAAACTGGGTTTAAATTTGTTTCAGATTTTATATTGTATTTTGAAATCAAGAAACTGCCAGGCTTAATTTCTCAATTTGTCTAGAACATCATACTCGAATCGAACAAAACAGCTTCGAGTCGCCTTCTCCCTTACTTCGAGTAACACACTCGATTAACTCGAGCAAAACCCGAGTCGTCTTCTTCTTCCACCATCGTCACGCAGCAGACATCAAAACGTGCACGTGTACGTGCACGCCACCTCGCCGCCGTTCTGGTGGCCATCGCGACCTCCAGCAAGTCGAAAAACTCACCCACACTCGAAATCGAACTTCGATTCGACACGAAATAACTCGAAATCGAAATTCACCCACTCGTTAAAACTATAACTCAAACATAACCAACTGAAACGCCTCGTCCTCCTCACGCCGTTCATCAGAAAACCCAAAACTCCGGCTACCGCTTCGCCTGTCTTCCCTCTACCTTCCCACAAAACCTCGTCGAACTCGATGCACTGTCGACGTCGCGCGAATCGAAACTCCGGCCATCCAAAAAATTAGGTCACCAGACTTCGATTGCCTTTTGCCGCCACCATGGTCAACGTTCGACCCTTACGGCATTTTTCCAGTGACCACCCTAGGCTCCTCTATCTCCACGGGGCAACTCAACCTCCCTAGATCAACACATCGCCTGGAATCAGTCGAAATATCCACTTCGTTCAACCTCGAACTGCACCTCACTCCTTCTACTAAAAATCACGAATCTCGTTTTAAAAATCATATTTTCGTATACGAATTCCATTTATATTCATGAATTTGTAAATTAATAACCTCGAAAATTTACATATATGAAGATGGTTCTATAGTTTGGCCCTTTCCAATGACCACACACATTTGTTTACTTAAAATAAATTTTTTTAAACTAAAGTTTATGATGATACCAACAACTTTCGTTTGAATCTAAAGTTCAATCATCAATCAGATAGAGAGTAAATGATTTTTGAAAACCACAATTTGCATTTTTAACTAAGAACAGATGCATTCAAAACAACAGTCTGCATAATACAATCAAGCTACCCATATATACAGATGATTATATATGCATCACATACATATCTTAGATAAATCTTGCACAGATTCAAACCTTTAAATTTTTAAAGAAAAATTGTTACTCACATCTGCATGTTTTCCCATATTCGAATTATTATGTACATATCACCTATACTTACTTAGTTAAAATTTCCTTGCATAAACCCATAATGCCACAATATAAATTGTTAGACTGATTTGTTTTAACTTGCTACTTGAATATGTTGACTGTCTCCCTTTGCAAGCTTATGGATATACTTATACTTTCTTTTGTTTGCTTCATTTGTAAGCTTATAGATATATATATTTATTTGTTTCATACTTATATTATTTATCCAATCTTGTTTCTTCATATTTAAATACGCTGTTAAAATTTATCTAAGGTATTTATTTACTTTGTAATTCAAATGAATTTCTATAATTATTTGGTAGTTAAAATTCTCTAATGTATTCACTTAATATTTTACATAATATATTAATACGTGGTTTGACTTTACAGTTTATGATTTATTATTATTATATATTCACATATACATATATATACCATATTTTTAAATTTAAATGATTCATACAGAATTTACTTGAGTTCGGGGAAACTCGCATCACTTTATCATTTAATTCTACAAATTTTAATTCAAAAATTCAATAAATTATCAATTTAAATTTAATTAAAATTCGGGGTCGTTACAGACTTCCCCCCTTAAAAGAATTTCGTCCTCGAAATTACCAAGGAGACACAAAGATAGATGAAGAATGTTTCATCTAATCAAACTGAACATTTATTCTGCCTTTGACTTACCAAATAAGAATATCAATAACAGATACAAGAACAAATCTGTTTGACACTTCACAAGATACTCAGGTTATCCAGATCTACGAAGTATGGAGTGGCATCGGTCAGTTCGAAAGGATAACTAACCATCCGTAGAATAAATCGGAATCCCAAAGAATAGACAGATATATGGATACGATTTCAAATTTTCAGTTTAAACTAAAGTATACCTATTAACCATAACAATCAAAGCAAACAATTCATCCAAACAAACAAGTCTGGCCTATCTGGAGTTTATGTCTCATATTAATATATCAAATTTCTTTTCTGGATCTACCAGAAAATATCGAAGAATTGAGAAAAAATGCTGAACAAAAGAGATTGATAGAGAAAATATTGTTTCCACTATTGTTACAGGATATTGACCATTTATAGTCGTATTCCCCTGTCCCCTATCTCATCCTCATCTTGCACTCATACTCACTATCTATGGATAGTAAGAGAATTTACTGAGACGTTCGAACGGATATCTGAGGATACTCATTCTAGAGTTTACTTCACTCTATCTCTAATGAGCTACTTAACGTGTTACACTCCTGAGCTAAAGTTCAACCTTAGCTCTGATACCAAATGTAACGATACGGATTTTGCCCGCTCGAAAATCGACATCCATACTTCACGTGTACTCGAATGCCGTAGATTCGACCGTTCAAATCCGAGTCGCCGGAGCTTATAACACAGTTAAGTAAATAACACAGCGGAAGAAATGAATAATATATTGATATACAGCTTTGATACAATATCTGATACAACAGAATGCTAAAAAGAATATCAATATACATCAGAGATGATACAACAAATAGCAGCGGAAAGAAAAGATAACATCAGCAACGGATAGAATATCTCCAATAGAATGCTCCAATCCATAGCTAGCGAAAAGCAAGGTCAGTCGTCCAAGGACTGACTAGCTCCAGATAATCTACTCAACCTGAATATCTGAGAAACCCAACTCTAGACTGCCCGTGTGGAAAATAGTGGGCACCCAGAGTTTAGGAAGGGAACAATAAACTCCGGATCAGTCATGGGACTGGTGTGAGCAACAAAATCAGTTTATCTTTAAAACAAACACAAAATAATTTTAAACATTGAAATCCGCAATGCTTTTGGAAAATGAAACTACCATAAGACCTCCCGCCACACACACAATGCAAACGCAGACTTGGAGGAGATTTCTTCTTATGATAGTCAAAGATGCTTGATACGCAAAATCAAATCATTTTTGATATTATTATTAGTGCATAGTGTCGAAAACATTTCGAAAGTATAATATTAATCTTAGCCAACATACGACCAGTATCGTATGCCTACTATAGCTACTATGTTCAATAGCAGGTTACCGCCACATTCCATAGCAGGTCATACAACTAAAACCGTACAAGTCACGTATTGTTTCTTTGGATTTCCAACAAATGGTCAGGCTAAGGAACTTCCTTTTCCACGATGGGTACGTCCCTGGAATAGACGACCCGAGAACCTAACCGGATCTCTGCCAACACAAGGCCGGGTTACCTCTGCAAAAATAGGTAACTACTGACACGCGTATGCCATCCCCCGATCGTAACCGATCTTCCCGAGGATCCCCGATTTCCAACAAACCACATCAAAATAATAATGCAGCAACCACATAGGTTAAGTATCTGGGCTCCATACCATGATACCACCTCTATCCAGAAGGAATGACATACACTAAGGGGCGCTACTCCCTAGAACCTTGCTGCATCCTTCCTGTTTTGACCATTTCCGGGGTGTGAGGCTCGACGAAGTCTCGTCCACAAAGCTACGCTTTCTACAAAGCCATGCTTCAGGTCAACAAATGATCAACCTGTGATCACAAAGATATAAGATCAAACAAATGATCATATCGCAAATGATCAAACACTGATCATCACACAGCAACACTCAGCATGCCACATTACCAAATTGGGATATATCGCTGATAAATTTCAACTACATAACCTCTGAGCTCGTACGTCTCAGAGAAGGGTGTTAAGCTAAGAGAATAAATTCTCCGCCACCAACAGAGATGTATTTGAAAGAAATCGGCTTTATATCTCAAAGTGTAATGTCAGACATGTATCCATACAAGTCTGTTCCGGGCTCGAACAGAACCGAAGGCACATCTCACGAAGCCCTTGCAAATCCGGATAATTTCCAATCACGTCCGGACTTCCCGTCACTAAGGGTGATAAAACCTCTATATCGGGGATCAGCCGATGCAGAGTAACTCGACGGTAATCCTTCCGTTTTCAAAAATATCCGGTCTTCAACACCGGTCTTCAAATGCCATCCATATACGTCGTATCATTATTCGGAATGGGTTTTACGACCTAAAGGTCCTTTCCCGGCTAACTCGAATAGTGAGCGCAATTTAAAATCATATGGATATGGGATTTCAATTAAGTCACAACTTATTAATTCAACTTCTTTTTTTCAAAGGGTTTAACAAATTACCATTTTCAAATCTTTAGACAAAAAGATTCATTTTAAACAACCTCCAACGGTTTAAACAATTTCCACATTTAAACCTTTTAAATAAAAGATTCATTCACAGATTTTCTAAATCCATTTCCATTTTAGTTTAACTCGTTAAATCTTTAAATCAAAGATTTAACTTATAGCTTTCAAAACAATTCCATTTCAAATGGTTTAAACAAATCATCATTCTAAATCTGTTAAAATAAACCGATTTAATTCATAGCTTTTCAAAACAATTTATTCATAACTTGGAAAACCATTTTTCAATTCAATCTTGAAATTCCTTTAATTAAATTGGAATTTCATTTCTTATCTGAAAGCTTTATCATTTGAAAACAAACAGTTTTCATTTCGGAAAATCTATTTCATTCATACGAGTTAGAGTCTTTGGGTTAAATCCAAATTCTCAAAATTATACCTTTAAATGGTTTAAATTCAGATAAACACATTTATAACATTTTCAATCCCTAGTTTCAAATCATAGGATTCAATTTCAAACTTGAATTCAAATTTAAATCAAATTATTTAAATTTTCAAAACTCGATTAAGTTATTCAAAATAACTTTTATCTTTGAAATTCCATTTCAAAAGCTTTTCACTTTAAACCCGAATTTCTAATTTCAAAATCAATTGAAATTAAAATTTCAATTTCGAAAACATCAAATTTAAATCATCTGTGACTTAACCGATTTCCACGTGAAATCCATATTTGTGTGTGAAAAGGTGTAGTCCAGGGGTTCAACACAATAGTGCAACACAATGAATCATCACATATCAGAATACAGAAATATAATTCGATAAGCGGTATAAGAACAACGCTTATCGTTCATTCACAGATCACAGATATATAAATATCACAAATAAATAAACTACGGTACAGATCACACACAAATTAGAATACATCACAAGGCATCATATATCAGGAATATCAAACAATTCAATCATCCAATCAAACCCAAATATTCATAAGTAAGGTCAGTTAATTATCTGATTTATTCAAATTAGATTAATTACTTATGAATTTCTAATCCGGGTTAATTAATCGTTAATTAATTACAAACCAATATAATTAATTATCCTTTAAATCATTTATTAACTAACCATTAATAATTAATTAATTAACCTTAAATTAATTATCCTTAATTAATCACATTGATTAATTAGCCCTTAATTTATTATCTTTCCTTAATCACCTTCATTAATTTATAATTCCTTAATTAATTAACTGAATTAATTAACCCTTAATGACCCATTAATTAACCATTAATTATTTAATTAATTCAAGTTTTTAAATGTAACTTATTAATTTAAATGAATCCAATCATTAAATTCTAATTTAAAGATTTTAACTAAATTCCCCTTTAAATTTTCAAATCATTAAGTATGCTTTACCTATAAACTTACTTACACTATTTAAAGTTATAAACTTAATCCATTTTCAAAACTTAAGATTCAAATTTCAATTTGAATTTAGACTTAAAATCTCAATTTAAACTGGGTTTAAATTTGTTTCAGATTTTATATTGTATTTTGAAATCAAGAAATTGCCAGGCTTAATTTCTCAATTTGTCTAGAACATCATACTCGAATCGAACAAAACAGCTTCGAGTCGCCTTCTCCCTTACTTCGAGTAACACACTCGATTAACTCGAGCAAAACCCGAGTCGTCTTCTTCTTCCACCATCGTCACGCAGAAGACATCAAAATGTGCACGTGTACGTGCACGCCACCTCGCCGCCGTTCTGGTGGCCATCGCGACCTCCAGCAAGTCGAAAAACTCACCCACACTCGAAATCGAACTTCGATTCGATACGAAATAACTCGAAATCGAAATTCACCCACTCGTTAAAACTGTAACTCAAACATAACCAACTGAAACGCCTCGTCCTCCTCACGCCGTTCATCAAAAAACCCAAAGCTCCGGCTACCGCTTCGCCTATCTTCCCTCTACCTTCCCACAAAACCTCGTCGAACTCGATGCACTGTCGACGTCGCGCGAATCGAAACTCCGGCCATCCAAAAAATTAGGTCACCAGACTTCGATTGCCTTCTGCCGCCACCATGGTCAACGTTCGACCCTTACGGCATTTTTCCAGTGACCACCCTAGGCTCCTCTATCTCCACGGGGCAACTCAACCTCCCTAGATCAACACATCGCCTGGAATCAGTCGAAATATCCACTCCGTTCAACCTCGAACTGCACCTCACTCCTTCTACTAAAAATCACGAATCTTGTTTTAAAAATCATATTTTCGTATACGAATTCCATTTATATTCATGAATTTGTAAATTAATAACCTCGAAAATTTACATATATGAAGATGGTTCTATAGTTTGGCCCTTTCCAGTGACCACACACATTTGTTTACTTAAAACAAATTTTTTTAAACTAAAGTTTATGATGATACCAACAACTTTCGTTTGAATCTAAAGTTCAACCATCAATCAGATAGAGAGTAAATGATTTTTGAAAACCACAATTTGCATTTTTAACTAAGAACAGATGCATTCAAAACAACAGTCTGCATAATACTATCAAGCTACCCATATATACAGATGATTATATATGCATCACATACATATCTTAGATAAATCTTGCACAGATTCAAACCTTTAAATTTTTAAAGAAAAATTGTTACTCACATCTGCATGTTTTCCCATATTCGAATTATTATGTACATATCACCTATACTTACTTAGTTAAAATTTCCTTGCATAAACCCATAATGCCACAGTATAAATTGTTAGACTGATTTGTTTTAACTTGCTACTTGAATATGTTGACTGTCTCCCTTTGCAAGCTTATGGATATACTTATACTTTCTTTTGTTTGCTTCATTTGTAAGCTTATAGATATATATATTTATTTGTTTCATACTTATAGTATTTATCCAATCTTGTTTCTTCATATTTAAATACGCTGTTAAAATTTATCTAAGGTATTTATTTACTTTGTAATTCAAATGAATTTCTATAATTATTTGGTAGTTAAAATTCTCTAATGTATTCACTTAATATTTTACATAATATATTAATACGTGGTTTGACTTTACAGTTTATGATTTATTATTATTATATATTCACATATACATATATATACCATATTTTTAAATTTAAATGATTCATACAAAATTTACTTGAGTTCGGGGAAACTCGCATCACTTTATCATTTAATTCTACAAATTTTAATTCAAAAATTCAATAAATTATCAATTTAAATTTAATTAAAATTCGGGGTCGTTACAGTATCTAAAAGAAACACGAGAATTATATGGTACAGCTATTCACTCGATGATGATATAACCTATGTATAAACTCATCTTGCCCTTTTAGGAAAAGTGATAAGGAAATTCATCCGGATAGAAGATGATCTCTACCGTTATTATTGTCTATTTATTTCTAAAAATCGGAGCTAAGTTAACTAGAAATTCGTCAGTTCAATCTCTTTAAGACCAGCATCGGTAAGTGTTTAACTTATCGAAAACCACTTCAGGACTGAGATATATGTTCTATTTCTTGGAAGTGGATCTGTTCGAGAAGTTGGAACCTATTGGAGATTCGGTATCTGTTCAAGATGCTCGAATCCATGTAAGGATTCGTGATCTGTTCGAGATGCTGGGATCCTTTTATGGATTCGTGATCTGTTTGAGTTGTAGCTTGTGTATTGGGATGTTGAACGTGACTTCACCATCCGTAATGACAAAAACAGAGTAGTGGCATAGCTAAGAGGGTTTAGCTAACCCTAATGGTATATCGACTCCATATCTAAAGATGCTTTCGATATGTTGTCCGCGGGAGTTCATGATATCCGGATCACACGTTAGGGGTAGTCTAGCTATTTCTTTCCTTTTTGGTATATTTTATCTAGAGATATACGATGCTCGGAAGGTAGTTTCTGATCCTTGTCAGGAGGTCTGCCTTGATGCACTAAGAGTACCTTCAATGAAAAATCCATATGCGAATACTCCTTAGCGATTTTGATTGTACTTTAATATTGTTGTGGTGTGATTAATGTAAGCATCACAACTATTTTTTGATTTATATTCTTCTCCCTACACATTATCTTTTATATCGCAATATATACTTATTGGATGGTTTGGCTCTTTTGAGCAGATAACCATTAAGACGGTCTCAAAAGGTGCTATTATATGTCATGTATATTTCTTAAGTTTCTCATATTAGAATTTTTCCTGACGTGTGGATTTATTTTTCCCTTATTTGCATGGGTGCTCTTTCGAGTAGTCTGAGAAAGGCAGGTTTTCGTTGATGTTGATTGGGCACTTGGAGAGGAGCTAAATATTTACCTACAGTAGTATTCTTATTTCTGCTACATTACTTTATGTGTGTGTATATATATATCAGTAATTAAAAAGGCGGGATGCTATAATTGTTCAGACTGATTATAGTACTTTGGTCAGTAACTCTGAAATACTAGAGTAGCTTTGTGTACTATCTTTTGATATTATATGTTATCATTCCGCATGAGAGACTCTAATGTTTTCATTCTCCTCTTTTTTGTTCATTTTCTTTTCTTCTTTTTCTTTAGCCTAACGTTCTATCATTCTGATACTTAGGTGTTTGGCACGTGAGTACCATGGATATATTAGTGTCAAAATTCGAGGTTGGAAAGACGCACATTACAACTGGTATCATAGTAAAGGTTAAGTGAGAACATTGGCTTTGGTTGGGAATAACTCATTAAGAAATAGGGTATGAATTGTCCTAGCATGATTGAGAGTATATGTATTTGTTATATATTACCAATATATATACAAGTATAGTTTGATAGTGCAGTTGATTTGTATAGGGATTAATGATGTCCATTTATCCCTCATTTATTAGCTTAATCATTCTCGACCAGTTTATGAGCATTGATTATCGTTTGTTGTTGTTTATTGTTTAACCAATTTATAAGCAATTTATCTTTTTACAACATGGGTTAGATAGACGATAATTTATGGGAACATTGAAACGAACACCTTGTGAATTAAGTTTCACAATTTGATTATAAGACAATCGATGATAATGGTAGGTTAAAAGTTAACTTTAATAAAAGTTGTGTATTATAAAATAAAAGAAAGGTAAGATATTTTGGAATAAATATTTATGTAATGATTTTATATAAAAAAGTAAGAACTGTTTATAAAATGTGGTTTATAAAATAAACAAGATTTCAACTGAAAATTTGTGAATATAAATCTCGATGTTTTGAAAATTACTTCTTAAGGTTTTTTAGAAAATACTAATAGTATTATTTGAAAGTATTTATGAATAGAAATATTTTAAAAAAGGTTTTAAAGGAGACAGAAAGTACTGAACTTACTTCTGTCGCTGGAAAATAATTTAGTGATGACTTCATCATCGTCAATGTTTATTTTCGAGTTTCAAAGTGGGAAATGCTACTATAGTAGTTTGTTACAAATTATTTTGGTAAAACAGATTTTTGTTTAATCTGGAAAGTATGATTCGATATCCAAAAGATATATGTATATATTATTATTTCAAATGTTTTGAAATGAAAATCTGGTGTTTATTTCTAAAGTTTTTTTAATGAAATTTGATATTGAAATAAAATTTGAATTTTTATAACTCTTAATTTGAAAAGATAACAAGCTAAAATAAGTTTAAAATTTATTGAACATCCTTAAAAAATAGAACAATAAATATGAATGTTTTGCATATACTTTTAGGATGTAGTGGTGTATAATACAAATATGGGCTTAAGTCCTAAAGTGGTTTAAAATGAAATGTTTTATAGATGAAGATAAGTCTTTATAAAATGTAACAACCCTAGATTTTGGCCTATATTTTAAAATTTGATTTGATTTTATTTTGAAATTATTTTTAAGCTTGTTTCAAACATTTAATTTTTAAATATAAATGTTGATTATTATGTGAGTTATAGTTTCAAACTGATATAAATTGGATATTTTACTGAAAGGTGAAATTCTGGTCAAACTGTTCAATCTTTGACTTTTAAACTTCAAATTTAAATTATATAAAATCTTAAATTTTATCTTTTATTATGAAAATAGATGTAATAACTTGAACACTGCTTTTTGTTTCGTTGAAAACAGAGTTAAACTGTAAAAGTTATGTACATTTCAATATTGTGTGTAGACTGATGTATTTAGCAATATTATCTATTTTAAATTATATTTATTTGTCATATTTTGTTCTAATATGTGTTAATATGTTATTTTATGTATATATTTATCTTTTAATAATTTTAAAGTGATAGTATAATTTTTCTAAAGTTTAATTGAATTTATTTCAATTTATGAAACCTAGTTTCCATTTTCCTTGCTATTTTCTTAATTTAATTATATATAATTAAAATTTATTTATTTATTTTGTGATCTCATTTTTATTTTGTGTTCTTATCTTTATTTATAAATACTTTTCAAGTACATAAAATTGTTCCAAATTTCATTGCATTTATTTTTCATATTTTCAAGACTAGTTGAAATTTTTACTGTTTTACTTAATTAAATTATATATAATTAATAATTTATTAATTTATTTTTGTTTATTTATTAAATTTTCATATTTTATCTGAGTTTTTATATATATTTCAGTTATTTAAAAATTAAAAAGAAAATAGAGGAAATTTGAAGAGTTTTAAACTTTTGGAATTCCTAAGCCTTTTCATCTCCCGACCTTTACTTTTCTCAACTCCATTCTTTATGATTTTTGGCCGTACCCTTCTCTATTCTTTTCAGCTGAATTCTCTTCTCCTTTTCACGAAAATTTCATCCATTTCTCAAGAAAAAAACATACGGCCATCTCTCCTCCTTTGATCAAAAGATTTGGTAAAAGTTTCTCTTCATTTATCTTGATTTCTCTTGTTTTTCTATGGATCTTGCACTTGTTTACAACATGTTATGGCCGGCCCCACCTACTCCAGCAGCTAGGCCGACCCCACCACCACCACAAACAGCCACCACCACCTCCAGATCACCATCCCATCAGGCCGACCTTCCCTAGGCAAGAGATCCATCCAAACTTTCTCAAACAATCATCTTATGTTCAAGCCTAGCCTTCCCTTCCTCTATCACCACTTCCACCTCCTTTGCCGCCACTTCCACCACCACCCCTTGCTCTGACCTGACCACCACTCATTGCCACACCACCCACCACCACCTGAGCACCAGGCCGAACTCATAGGACCCCTTAGCCGAACCCATATTGTGACTTGAATTGATACTAGTGCCTTGTAGTTGTAGATCCATGCACCCACTTTTACACCACCTTTTAAACTATGTTAGGCCGACCATATAGACCCAAGACCAGATCAAAATTCAACCCTTACCAGTACATTTCAGACCTGTAACTAAAATATAGGAAGTTGAAAGCAAGTGCAATGATTTTGGACTTGTTTTATACAATCGTTTCTAGCTTTGTTTATTGAATTTTGGTTGAAATCTTATGTATATATGTATTGTTTTATGTAAATGAATTCAAGGGGTATAGCTTTGGCTCTTCCAATCTCAAATCATTGTCGTGCTTTCGTGCCTCTGGAAATCTTTGTTGTGTGGTTGTGGTCATCATCTCCAGCTTGAACAAGTGAGTAATTCTCACCAGACGATGTGTACTTATATAACTAGTAAACTGACACCATTTGAATCTGTAAAATTATATCATCATGTTATAACTGTTATATTATGATTATATGATGTTCATCCCTGTTTATACACATGTTATATCATCTGTTACTGTTATATATTGTATACTGTTTATTTATATCAGTTTATCACACTGCAAGTTCCCTGTAGATTAGAATCACGATGGGTTGAAATGATACATACCCGAACGGACTTTAGAACAAGGAAAAATCGTTATGGGCTGAAATGATAGGCCTGAACGGTTTTTAATTATTTATTATATTACTTGGGATTGCGGGTTTGAAATGATAAAACCCGGGTTTTCTTTGTAAACTACGGATTGAAATGATACATATCCGTATCACTTGACCTAGGCTAGAAAATTTTATACAGACCCGTGGTTTATATATTTTTCTAAATTTTTTAAAATATTTTAAAAATTTAAATATTATGATATTTTGATTTAAACTTTATTAAAATGATTTCTATAAAATATTTGTGATTTTCTACAAATTAAATAAGTGAATTAAGTAAAGGGTGAAGTAGAATTTGAAATATAAGTTAATTTTGGAATTTATGATTTTGTTTATAAATGGAATTTATGTAAAGTAAGAATATTTGAAAATTTTGATTTAAAAATGAATTTAATGATTTTATTAAGAAATAATGATTTTATAAAGTGTTAATGATTTTGTATAACTTAAAATATGAAATAAATGAATATTTAAGCTGAATTTGGAAATATAACTTAAATTGAATTTTTGTGAAATTTGTTTAAAAGTGAAATATTAATTAAGTAAAATAAATTGAAATAAGTTATATTTTGGAAATTTAAACTTAGTTGTTAAGTTAAGAATTTAATTAAAGAAATGAAAATTTAATTGTTATTTAATTTGATTTTTGTATGGAAATTTGACTTTATAAAATCATAGAAATACAGGCATTTAAACGATTGTTTTTAATGTGAAAATATATGATTTTATAAGTTAAAATGATTTATATTAAAAGTTAATTATGTGTGAAATTGTAAATAAAACTCTGAATTTGATTTGACAGCATTTTTGAAATGTAATTTAAAGATATTACAGCATTGGAAAATGCTGTAGCTGTTTTATATGAACCAAATAGCAAATTTGAACTAAGGGTTATTATAGCACTTTGTTAGTGCTATAGTTGTTAAATTTAACTAAATTTTTTAATTGAAACTAAATTAAGATATTACAGCATTTTAAATGCCGTCTTTGGTTAATGAACTGTTTTTAAACGTAACATTCTCTTAGCATTTTCTAAGTGCTACGAGAGTTGAATTTTCTTTGTTTAATAAATTCAAATGAATAAATGATCTTTGAAAAAGATTAAATTTTGGAAATTAAATATTTAATTATTAAATATAATGAATTGACTTTAAATGATTTAAATGGAATAGTTGATTTGGGAAATACAACTATTTTGAAATATAATTAAATGGTATTTAAATTTAAATTCAATAGATGATGTTCGAAATGATATTTTGACATTTTGAAATGAATTTGAAATGATATTAAATCTTGGAATAAATAATTTAGGTTTATATTAGTATGAGAAATAATTGGTTTACTTGTAATTTGAATCTATTTAAAAGATATTGGACTTATGAAATATAGGATAATAAAGCTTTGGAATTTATTTTATTATTTGAATAGTTATTTTGTGGATTAAATCTATATTTGAAATTTATAAAATTTGAAATGGTCTATGGAAATTTAATTGAAATAAATGATTGAATTGAATTGAAACTTTGGAAATTTTAATACTTGACTTGAAAGTATAATAATTACACTTTTAAATGGTTTAAATGAATTATTTTGATTGAAATATAAACTATTTAAAAGGTGACTTGAAATGATAATAAATGAATTATATCTTTAAATTTAAAAGGTATTTAAAGTTGAATATTTAGATTTGAACTCAAATGATATTTTGGTATATTAAAATGATTTGAAATGAAGTTTGAAAGGATATGATATTTTGATATATTAAAATGATTTGAAATGAAGTTTTGGAAAGATTGATATTTTGATATATTAAAATGATTTGAAATGAAGTTTTGGAAAGATTGATATTTTGATATATTAAAATGATTTGAAATGAAGTTTTGGAAAGATATGATAATTTGATATATTGAAATGAAGTTTTGAAATGATATGATATATTGAAATAGTTGGAATTGATTTAATCTTTATTTTGATAAAGATTTGGATTTGAAATGATATTCTATTTTGAAGTATAAACTGTTTTTAAATTATAACCACGGGTTATAATAACGATTGGTTGTTAAAGAGACCGGGATCAGATATGGACATACTCTCTGTCGATACCGAAAACCACTTTGACAACTGTGTACGCGGTGGAGTTTCCAGAATGAAGTAGGATGGTGGCGACGATCCTAAGGTATATACGTGGACCCAACTCCCATGAGTTGGCATAAGGTGGCTAAAACAGGAGCGATTGACGGACCAAGGAGGTAGCACCTCTGATCGTACACACTTCTTCGATACCATTCTATTACTTGTGATTGATTTGGTGTGCACCCTTGATTTGGGAGTGTTGTTCGAGGTGGGCGGTAGTGGCTGCTATGCGTCACCACCAGTCCGGATGCGTAATTGGTATATCTACCCTGGCATTGCCTTGTGTGCG
This sequence comes from Allium fistulosum, assembly GCA_030737815.1. NCBI lineage: Eukaryota > Viridiplantae > Streptophyta > Magnoliopsida > Asparagales > Amaryllidaceae > Allium > Allium fistulosum. The sequence continues at coordinate 278,992,764 of CM060904.1, read as the reverse complement.
TGTCACCTACCATATCGAGCCCACTACGATTTTGGTTTAAAGATCCGACCGCGTTAAGGTTCACCATCCCCTTAACGCTATTTTCTATATGATTATACTTTACTAATTAGACACTACTGTATATAGCGTATATTACTACATAGTAGATAGTTTAACGGATCCTTAAAGAATGGGCGATCCCAAGCATTCTTTAAGTTACTTGTACCTTTATTACAGTTCACTTGAGTTGGTTTACATTATATAAGTATATATTGTCCTGACTCGAGTGTTTTGTGTTTTGCTTTACGCTTGGGTCAGCTTGAGTTATTCACAGATTTGGATTTCCACTCTCTTGGAGATTTGAATCGCTGGAGATTATCTGCTTGTCTGGTCCTATCTATTTCTGTTCCGTTGTTCTACTCAGCTTGTACTTGGTTATTGTATTGAGACTTCTGTTGTACTTTATTTCTTTTATTGTATCTTATTTAACTCTGATATATTTATATAGTAGCTTCATGAACTACTATTTCTTTTACTTCCGCTGCATTATTTTACTCTATGTCTGTGATCTGTGATTATATTTATTTACTGTATATTCTGAGATTTGCCAAATTTTATTTACAATGCGGTATTTTAAGCAATTCAATTCCGGCATGAGTGTCTACCTATACACTTATAATGGATGCGAATGGTTGAAAATATCGGGTCGTTACAGTTGGTATCAGAGCTTTGGCTTTGAGGCAAAACTCATCATATGGAGTAGATTTATTTACAGAATCACTTTCGTTCGAGTTTGAATCTTTTCCTCTTGATTCGAATTTCCTTTGAATTTTTAGAACGTTCCTTGCGGTTCCAAAATTCATTCTTGTCCCTCACTATTCATCTTCTTTTGATTTTGGAGTATCTCATAACTCCACTTCGAATGATCTTTATAGTGAATTGGTTGTCTCGCCAATATTCTAATTTTCTGGTAAAGGGGGAAACTCCTTTACAAATTTGCATCGATTCACCAGAGATTTATATCTATCCTTGGTTTAGATGCTAATATCTTTTATTATTCCAAACTATATCTCTTGAGATCGGATGTAGATTTACCCCAGAAACATCCACATTTGATCTTATTCATTAAGTCATGGTTGACCCGGTTAAGGTTGCCCGCGGTTTATCTAAGCTATCCATCTTCATATTTTGTCAATTAATCATCTTGTCTTTTGTTTCCAAAATATCTCCAAACATTTTGAATTGTACTTGTAAATCTTTGTTTGTTTTATATATTGTGTTGTTTGAGTTGTTGATGTTAATTTGGGCTTCCGATCGATTCGTCTGATCAACGCTATATATAGGATTTCTAAAACACTTTGACAGAACAAACTGACACAATATTATTTTAATATTTGGTTAATGAAATAAATTTTGATACAAGTAAATACTATGGAACTTAATAAATTGATTTAAATTGATTATTTGAAATGATAATATTTGATTTATCATTCTATAAATGAATTTATAAATATTTGTTTATAAATTTGATTTTGGAACTGAAATGAATTTAAATCAAGAATTTGAGAATTTAATTTCCGATGGTTTCAAACCTTGTGTTTAAAGTTTTAAAAGGGATATATTATTTAAAGCATTTTCGAATAGAAATTTGTTTCCAAAGAATTTTAAAGTTTTGAAATTTTAGTGCTCTTCTCTTTGTCGCTGGAAAATAATTTCGGTGATGACCACGGCATCATCGACTTTCATTTTCGAGTTTCGAAGTGAAGAAACCATTCTGCAGTCTTGCTACAGCTTTGTTTTGGGAAATTTGATTGATTTGAATTTCTAAAATATGATTTGATTTATAATATATATAGATATATGATTTAAATTTGATTTGACAAATTTTGTACATACATTTATTTATCTCTAAATGGTTTGAAAGGAATCGGAAATTTTATTCTTAAAATTCTATCTTAAATAATAACTTCAAGTATAAAAAGAAATTCATAATTTTGAATAAATAATTCAAACTTGAGATGATTGAATTAGAAAATTTTATTTATATAATACAATTGCATTCAAATATAACTTACCTTAATTTTAGAAGTTAACAATGTAATTGGATAATATACAATATAAAAAGTTTTATAAATAAAATTTGAGTGGTTATAATAAATATTATACACTTAAATTTTAGTTATAAAAAGATTAACAAAGGTAAATAGAATAAAAGGTTAATTGAATAATCTACAATATAAATGATGTTAAAGGAACTAAAAATAAATTAAAACAGTTATAATAAGTGTAAGTATATTTAACATAGATGATAAAAAAATATTGAGAGGAATAAATTTAATTTTAATTAGGAATAAAGAGGAATTAAATTTATTAGGTACATTATGAGTATAATAAATAATGAATTTGCAAATCCATGATTTTTGAAATTGTTAGTTTAAGAAAATTAGATGATAAGATAATGAAATTTGAGATAGTTAAGATTTATTTAACTTGTTTAAAATTAATTATCAATTTAAGCTGAAACCATGGAAATTTCAAACCTATTATCTTATTTTGTTTTTCAAACTTATTATCTTATTTTGTTTCAAACTGTCTTTTAGTTGTCCTTATTTTCCTTATCGTGCTACAGACTGGTATAGGCATCTTTCTACAATCTTTCTGTTTAGAAATCCTTCTATAATCTTTGATAATTTTTGGTACTTATTTTAATCTGAGCATTGCTTGCCATCTCCGCCTTGTTAAACTTACCTATAACAATAGTTATCAGGTATAGTTTCAATCTTCTTGTCATCTTGTCTTAATCCTATATCATTCTATCTTTTTCTGTGCTTTCCCGTACCTCATTCCTTTTCGGGGACGAAAAGTTTTGAGTGGGGGAGACTGTAACAACCCTAGATTTTGGCCTATATTTTAAAATTTGATTTGATTTTATTTTGAAATTATTTTTAAGCTTGTTTCATTTCAAACATTTCATTTTTAAATATAAATGTTGATTATTATGTGAGTTATAGTTTCAAACTGATATAAATTGAATATTTTGATGAAAGGTGAAATTCTGGTCAAACTGTTCAATCTTTGACTTTTAAACTTCAAATTTAAATTATATAAAATCTTAAATTTTATCTTTTATTATGAAAATAGATATAATAACTTGAACACTGCTTTTTGTTTCGTTGAAAACGGAGTTAAACTGTAAAAGTTATGTACATTTCAATATTATGTGTAAACTGATGCATTTAGCAATATTGTCTATTTTAAATTATATTTTATTTGTCATATTTTGTTCTAATATGTGTTAATATGTTATTTTATGTATATTATTATCTTTTACTAATTTTAAAGTGATAGTACAATTTTTCTAAAGTTTAATTGAATTTATTTCAATTTATGAAACCTAGTTTCCATTTTCTTTGCTATTTTCTTAATTTAATTATATATAATTAAAATTTATTTATTTATTTTGTGAATTCATTTTTATTTTGTGTTCTTATCTTTATTTATAAATACTTTTCAAGTATATAAAATTGTTCCAAAGTTCATTGCATTTATTTTTCATATTTTCAAGACTAGTTGAAATTTTTGCTGTTTTACTTAATTAAATTATATATAATTAATAATTAATTAATTTTTTTTATTTACTAAATTTTCATATTTTATCTGAGTTTATATATATATATCAGTTATTTAAAAATTAAAAAGAAAATAGAGGAAATTTGAAGAGTTTTAAACTTTTGGAATTCCTAAGCCTTTTCATCTCCCGACCTTTACTTTTCTCAACTCCATTCTTTATGATTTTTGGCCGTACCCTTCTCTATTCTTTTCAGCTGCATTCTCTTTATTTTTCATGAAAATTTGATCCATTTCTCAAGAAAAAAACATACGGCCATCTCTCCTCCTTTGATCAAAAGATTTGGTAAAAGTTTCTCTTCATTTATCTTGATTTCTCTTGTTTTTCTATGGATCTTGCACTTGTTTTCCACATGTTAGGCCGACCCCACCACCACCACAACCAGCCACCACCACCTCCAGATCACCATCTCACCAGGCCGACCTTCCCTAGGCAAGAGATCCATCCAAACTTTCTCAAACAATCATCTTATGTTCAAGCCTAGCCTTCCCTTCCTCTATCACCACTTCCACCTCCTTTGCCGCCACTTCCACCACCACCCCTTGCTCTGACCTGACCACCACTCACTGCCACACCACCCACCACCACCTGAGCACCAGGCCAATGTAACGCCCCACCTCTATACCCGCGCTAGCCAAGAACACTACGGTGTAATGTTGTCAACTAGCACGGAGAATAAGGCTGTTGAGGAGCGACCATCCATGTAATTACTTTGTGTGAGCACCGATATGTCAGATAGTAAAACATGCATTTCATTTTTAGAGGAAATCCGACATACCGATACAAACACAAAGCTACTACACAGTGGCTATAATAGTTTAGGACAATAAATATAAAAATAACACAGATAACATAAATGCGGAATACAGATGGAACAAAAAGTCTCATATATATATATATAATAACTGATGTCAGTTACAATACATTTGACACAATACATATGATACAACTATAACTGCCGACTCTGGAAGTTATATACACAAATGCATTATCAGCTAATGTACATGAATACATGTCATCCTATTCAATACACTGATTACTACAAAAAGACAAAGACAACTTCAGAAGATGTGAAAAGTCTTCATAGCTCTAGCAGCAACCCAAAGCTAAAAATCTACAACCTGTAAATACTCGGTCTGACCCGAGTATTAAATTCAAAAGAAAATAATACTCGGGTCAGTCTAATTCAAACTCAGTTATTAATGCACATAAGCAATAATAATCAAATATCAAATAGACGACAGTCACAGAAATCAAGTATATCCAATTCTTTAATAAGAAATTGGATAACGATAATATAACACGTATCTGTGTTAAATTACAAATCAGCAGATTCAAAAATATCAATGAGATAGATGAAAAGATTTCTAAATGAAGATGATTTAGAAAAGAACAGCATTGCCGAAACGGCGATTAACAATAAAAATCATCAAATCCAAAACCAAATCAAAATACGATTTAAAATATGTAGAATTGGCAACATAAAACAATTTTAGAAACAGCAAAACATCAAGTTTTGATTGGCTTCCGTACACACTAATGTGTAGGGCCTCGCCAATACGACATACGAAATATGAAAACGAATCAATGAATCAGAACAAAAGAAACATCAATTTAAAATCTGTACTGTGTGGCTGCAGTACACGCTAACGTGCACGACCTCGCCACAACAGTACAAGAAGTCATCATAACTCCAACCATTGATGGCAAATCAATACTACAACAGTCAAGCCACAACTATCCGAACTCAACACAACTGCAAACAAAAATGGAACTGCAGCCACTACAAGGATCCAAGGGCAAACTGCAACAAATACTGCAGCCTCCTCGAGATCGCAATGGCACAGAAATTTCAAAGAAATAAAACAAACAACCTCAACGTCAAGGATAGAGCAATCAGAGTACAAGAAGTACTACTACACATGAACCAGTGATGACAGGTGAACATCAAAATGAATTTCTCGGTCCACAATATTGGCTCAACTACTAAATGCAGACCAACTTATGTCATACAATGAAACCAAGAGTATATATGAACATGCACAATTTCAACATGGCCACAACAACAAATGCAACAGTGAATCAAGACTACAATGTAAAACTGCAAGTAACTACTATGAAATGGTCAAGCTACAACATGAAGCACTGAAATACAAGTAGCAGTATAACTGGAATTGATCAAGTGAACACGTGCATATGAACAAGTGAAACAATGACAGTTCAAATATGCAGAGAGCAACATGTAGTAACTAATGCTACTATTCACATAAGAAAGATTTGCATATAGACCCAATTTAATATGTACAATTTCGTATATGAATGACAAGTAGATGCAAATAGCTAGGATGTATGTAAATAAATAAAATAAATCAAAGTAATGAACATATGAAAGGACGGCTGCTAGTGATAGTAAGTACTAAGACAAGCAATAATCTATTTGCAACTTTCTTTTGGAAACCACTCTATACTTATTTACTAAAACATGACTCTATATATAACGTAAGTAATAGGTGTAGTACTGCAATTGAGTGAAATCCTATAACTTTAAACTATCTGTACAACGTATATGCAAGTTTAATATATATGCAAAAACAAGTTCACTCTTCCAAAAGCCAAAAAGGTGTCAGTCTCAACGCAATCACGAATGTAACTGTACACAGAAGTATCAGACTCCAAACATCCTAGTGAAGTATGAATGCAACCCAACCCAACTCGAAATACAGTGGACGGAAGTAAATGCAGACATGAACCATATCACATCACAAAATCACTGGTGACCAATTCCAACAAAGATTTCCAACTGATGCAAGTCAAAGTTTCCAATTTAGAATTGCTATGACCAAATCAATAATCAATATCATGAAAACAACTAAACCAAGTCGAATGAGCAAGTCAGAGAATAGCATACATGAAGTCAGATGACCGAAGTCACGAAAGAAATCAACAGCGTTCAAACAAAAATCAGATACATTAGTTTAAATTCGAAAACGGGGTACATCCAGTGATTTCAAAAACAAGGATTTTAAATGATTTTATAAGAACACAAGCCAACAGGAAACAGTTCAAATCCAGACACGACCCATCCACAATTATATGCAAACCAAAACTAAACCCAAGAATTAAAAGCAGTGCAAATCACAACTCACAGATATATGTGCTTGAATTAGATGTGAGTAGTATAAATTACTCACCTTTTGATGAAGCGGTCGCAGATTGAAGGAGCCGAAGTCCTCTTGAGCTCGACCAAATAGAAGCGGCGGCAGCAATAAAAAAAACAAGGCAATCGACTTTGGTTTTGAAAAGCCCTAATCTCGAAAGCCTCAACGAGCAAGCGAAGAAGAAGCCAAGCACGAACAAGCAAAGCCGAGCGCTCACGGGAACAAAGGGAACGAAGCCCTAATTCGGTTGCAAAGAATCATCGCCGCCATTTTTCTATTCTCAGAGAAAATAAAGGAACGGGCTAGAGAATAAAATGGGCCGGCTTAAAAGGGGAAAGGGTCTGCAATCAAAATGAAGAATGGATCGAGAAGGGGGAAAATCAGGTCGAAAAAAATAAGAAAGGGAACGGGTCGAACGATTTTTCAAAACAATTTTAAATTGATAAAATCCTAATAAAATTTGGCGAACGATTTAATCACCTAGTGACGATCATTAATTGCTATGAATATCCGGGTTGTTACAGCCGAACTCATAGGACCCCTTAGCCGAACCCATATTGTGACTTGAATTGATACTAGTGCCTTGTAGTTGTAGATCCATGTACCCACTTTTACACCACCTTTTAAACTATGTTAGGCCGACCATATAGACCCAAGACCAGATCAAAATTCAACCCTTCCCAGTACATTTCAGACCTGTACCTAAAATATAGGAAGTTGAAAGCAAGTGCAATGATTTTGGACTTGTTTTATACAATCGTTTCTAGCTTTGTTTATTGAATTTTGGTTGAAATCTTATGTATATATGTATTGTTTTATGTAAATGAATTCAAGGGGTATAGCTTTGGCTCTTCCAATCTCAAATTATTGTCGTGCTTTCGTGCCTCTGGAAATCTTTGTTGTGTGGTTGTGGTCGTCATCTCCAGCTTGAACAAGTGAGTAATTCTCACCAGACGATGTGTACTTATATAACTAGTAAACTGACACCATTTGAATCTGTAAAATTATATCATCATGTTATAACTGTTATATTAAGATTGTATGATGTTCATCCCTGTTTATACACATGTTATATCATCTGTTACTGTTATATATTATATACTGTTTATTTATATCAGTTTATCACACTGCAAGTTCCCTGTAGATTAGAATCACTATGGGTTGAAATGATACATACCCGAACGGACTTTAGAATAAGGAAAAATCGTTATGGGCTGAAATGATAGGCCTGAACGGTTTTTATTTATTTATTATATTACTTGGGATTGCGGGTTTGAAATGATAAAACCCGGGTTTTCTTTGTAAACTACGGATTGAAATGATACATATCCGTATCACTTGACTTAGGCTAGAAAATTTTATATAGACCCATGGTTTATATATTTTTCTAAATTTTTTAAAATATTTTAAAAATATAAATATTATGATATTTTGATTTAAACTTTATTAAAATGATTTCTATAAAATATTTGTGATTTTCTACAAATTAAATAAGTGAATTAAGTAAAGGGTGAAGTAGAATTTGAAATATAAGTTAATTTTGGAATTTATGATTTTGTTTATAAATGGAATTTATGTAAAGTAAGAATATATGACAAATTTGATTTAAAAATGAATTTAATGATTTTATTAAGAAATAATGATTTTATAAAGCGTTAATGATTTTGTATAACTTAAAATATGAAATAAATGTATATTTAAGCCGAATTTGGAAATATAACTTAAATTGAATTTTTGTTAAATTTGTTTAAAAGTGAAATATTAATTAAGTAAAATAAATGGAAATAAGTTATATTTTGGAAATTTAAACTTAGTTGTTAAGTTAAGAATTTAATTAAAGAAATGAAAATTTAATTGTTATTTAATTTGATTTTTGTATGGAAATTTGACTTTATAAAATCATAGAAATACAGGCATTTAAATGATTGTTTTTAATGTGAAAATATATGATTTTATAAGTTAAAATGATTTATATTAAAAGTTAATTATGTGTGAAATTGTAAATAAAATTCTGAATTTGATTTGACAGCATTTTTGAAATGTAATTTAAAGATATTACAACATTGGAAAATGCTGTAGCTGTTTTAAATGAACCAAATAGCTAATTTGAACTAAGGGTTATTATAGCACTTTGTTAGTGCTATAGTTGTTAAATTTAACTAAATTTTTTAATTGAAACTAAATTAAGGTATTACAGCATTTTAAATGTCGTCTTTGGTTAATGAACTGTTTTTAAACGTAACATTCTCGTAGCATTTTCTAAGTGCTGCGAGAGTTGAATTTTATTTGTTTAATAAATTCAAATGAATAAATGATCTTTGAAAAAGATTAAATTTTGGAAATTAAATATTTAATTATTAAATATAATGAATTGACTTTAAATGATTTAAATGGAATAGTTGATTTGGGAAATACAACTATTTTGAAATATGATTAAATGGTATTTAAATTTAAATTCAATAGATGACGTTTGAAATGATATTTTGACATTTTGAAATGAATTTGAAATGATATTAAATCTTGGAATAAATAATTGAAGTTTATATTAGTATGTGAAATAATTGGTTTACTTGTAATTTGAATTTATTTAAAAGTTATTGGACTTATGAAATATAGGATAATAAAGCTTTGGAATTTATTTTATAATTTGAATAGTTATTTTGTGGATTAAATCTATATTTGAAATTTATAAAATTTGAAATGGTCTATGGAAATTTAATTGAAATAAATGATTGAATTGAATTGAAACTTTGGAAATTTTAATACTTGACTTGAAAGTATAATAATTACACTTTTAAATGGTTTAAATGAATTATTTTGATTGACATATAAACTATTTAAAAGGTGACTTGAAATGATAATAAATGAATTATATCTTTAAATTTAAAAGGTATTTAAAGTTGAATATTTAGATTTGAACTCAAATGATATTTTGGTATATTAAAATGATTTGAAATGAAGTTTGAAAGGATATGATATTTTGATATATTAAAATGATTTGAAATGAAGTTTTGGAAAGATTGATATTTTGATATATTAAAATGATTTGAAATGAAGTTTTGGAAAGATATGATAATTTGATATATTGAAATGATTTGAAATGAAGTTTTGAAATGATATGATATTTTAAATATATTGAAATGGTTTGGAATTGATTTAATCTTTATTTTGATAAAGATTTGGATTTGAAATGATATTCTATTTTGAAGTATAAATTGTTTTTAAATTATAACCACGGGTTATAATAACGATTGGTTGTTAAAGAGACCGGGATTGGATATGGACATACTCTCTATCGATACCGAAAACCACTTTGACAACTGTGTACGCGGTGGAGTTTCCAGAATGAAGTAGGACGGTGGCGACGATCCTAAGGTATATACGTGGACCCAACTCCCGTGAGTTGGCATAAGGTGGCTAAAACAGGAGCGATTGACGGACCAAGGAGGTAGCACCTCTAATCGGGCACACTTCTTCGATACCATTCTATTACTTGTGATTGATTTGGTGCGCACCCTTGATTTGGGAGTGTTGTTCGAGGTGGGTGGTAGTGGCTGCTATGCGTCACCACCAGTCCGGATGCGTAATTGGTATATCTACCCTGGCATTGCCTTGTGTGCCGTGTCACCTACCATATCGAGCCCACTACAATTTTGGTTTAAAGATCCGACCACGTTAAGGTTCACCATCCCCTTAACGCTATTTTCTATATGATTATACTTTACTAATTAGACACTACTGTATATAGCGTATATTACTACATAGTAGATAGTTTAACGGATCCTTAAAGAATGGGCGATCCCAAGCATTCTTTAAGTTACTTGTACCTTTATTACAGTTTACTTGAGTTGGTTTACATTATATAAGTATATATTGTCCTGACTTGAGTGTTTTGTGTTTTGCTTTACGCTCGGGTCAGCCTGAGTTATTCACAGATTTGGATTTCCACTCTTTTGGAGATTTGAATCGCTGGAGATTATCTGATTGTCTGGTCCTATCTATTTCTGTTCCGTTGTTCTACTCAGCTTGTACTTGGTTATTGTATTGAGACTTCTGTTGTACTTTATTTCTTTTATTGTATCTTATTTAACTCTAATATATTTATATAGTAGCTTCATGAACTACTATTTCTTTTACTTCCGCTGCATTATTTAACTCTATGTCTGTGATCTGTGATTATATTTATTTACTGTATATTCTGAGATTTGCCAAATTTTATTTACAACGCGGTATTTTGTGCAATTCAATTCCAGCATGAGTGTCTACCTATACACTTATAATGGATGCGAATGGTTAAAAATATCGGGTCGTTACAGTTGGTATCAGAGCTTTGGCTTTGAGGCAAAACTCAGCATATGGAGTAGATTTATTTACAGAATCACTTTCGTTCGAGTTTGAATCTTTTCCTCTTGATTCGAATTTCCTTTGAATTTTTGGAACGTTCCCCGCGGTTCCAAAATTCATTCTTGTCCCTCACTATTCATCTTCTTTTGATTTTGGAGTATCACATAACTCCACTTCGAATGATCTTTATAGTGAATTGGCTGTCTCGCCAATATTCTAATTTTCTAGTAAAGGGGGAAACTCCTTTACAAATTTTCATCGATTCACCAGAGATTTATATCTATCCTTGGTTTAGATGCTAATATCTTTTGTTATTCCAAACTCTATCTCTTGAGATCGGATGTAGATTTACCCTAGAAACATCCACATTTGATCTTATTCATTAAGTCACGGTTGACTCGGTTATGGTTGCCCGCGATTTATCTAAGCTTATCCATCTTCATATTTTGTCAATTAATCATCTTGTCTTTTATTTCCAAAATATCTCCAAACATTTTGAATTGTACTTGTAAATCTTTGTTTGTTTTATATATTGTGTTATTTGAGTTGTTGATGTTGATTTGGGCTTCCGATCGATTCGTTTGATCAACGCTATATATAGGATTTCTAAAACACTTTGACAGAACAAACTGACACAATATTATTTTAATATTTGGTTAATGAAATAAATTTTGATATAAGTAAATACTATGGAACTTAATAAATTGATTTAAATTGATTATTTGAAATGATAATATTTGATTTATCATTCTATAAATGAATTTATAAATAGTTGTTTATAAATTTGATTTGGGAACTGAAATGAATTTAAATCAAGAATTTGAGAATTTAATTTCCGATGGTTTCAAACCTTGTGTTTAAAGTTTTAAAAGGGATATATTATTTAAAGCATTTTCGAATAGAAATTTGTTTCCAAGGAATTTTAAAGTTTTAAAATTTTAGTGCTCTTCTCTTTGTCACTGGAAAATAATTTCGGTGATGACCGCGGCATCATCGACTTTTGTTTTCGAGTTTCGAAGTGAAGAAACCATTCTGTAGTCTTGCTACAGCTTTGTTTTGGGAAATTTGATTGATTTGAATTTCTAAAATATGATTTGATTTATAATATATATAGATATATGATTTAAATTTGATTTGACAAATTTTGTACATACATTTATTTATCTCTAAATGGTTTGAAAGGAATCGGAAATTTTATTCTTAAAATTCTATCTTAAATAATAACTTAAAGTATAAAAAGAAATTCATAATTTTGAATAAATAATTCAAACTTGAGATAATCGAATTAGAAAATTTTATTTATATAATACAATTGCATTCAAATATAACTTACCTTAATTTTAGAAGTTAATAATGTAATTGGATAATATACAATATAAAAAGTTTTATAAATAAAATTTGAGTGGTTATAATAAATATTATACACTTAAATTTTAGTTATAAAAAGATTAACAAAGGTAAATAGAATAAAAGGTTAATTGAATAATCTACAATATAAATGATGTTAAAGGAACTAAAAATAAATTAAAACAGTTATAATAAGTGTAAGTATATTTAACATAGATGATAAAAAAATATTGAGAGGAATAAATTTAATTTTAATTAGGAATAAAGAGGAATTAAATTTATTAGGTACATTATGAGTATAATAAATAATGAATTTGCAAATCCATGATTTTTGAAATTGTTAATTTAAGAAAATTAGATGATAAGATAATGAAATTTGAGATAGTTAAGATTTATTTAACTTGTGTAAAATTAATTATCAATTTAAGCTGAAACCATGGAAATTTCAAACCTATTATCTTATTTTGTTTTTCAAACTTATTATCTTATTTTATTTCAAACTGTCTTTTAGTTGTCCTTATTTTGCTTATCGTGCTACAGACTGGTATATGCATCTTTCTACAATCTTTCTGTTTAGAAATCCTTCTATAATCTTTGATAATCTTTGGTACTTATTTTAATCCGAGCATTGCTTGCCATCTCCGCCTTGTTAAACTTACCTATAACAATAGTTATCAGGTATAGTTTCAATCTTCTTGTCATCTTGTCTTAATCCTATATCATTCTATCTTTTTCTGTGCTTTCCCGTACCTCATTCCTTTTCGGGGACGAAAAGTTTTGAGTGGGGGAGACTGTAACAACCTTAAATTTTGGATTATATTTTAAAACTTGATTTGATTTTATTTTGAAATTATTTTTAAGCTTGTTTCATTTCAAACATTTCATTTTTAAATATAAATGTTGATTATTATGTGAGTTATAGTTTTAAACTGATATAAATTGAATATTTTACTGAAAGGTGAAATTCTGGTCAAACTGTTCAATCTTTGACTTTTAAACTTCAAATTTAAATTATATAAAATCTTAAATTTTATCTTTTATTAAGAAAATAGATGTAATAACTTGAACACTGCTATTTGTTTCGTTGAAAACGGAGTTAAACTGTAAAAGTTATGTACATTTCAGTATTGTGTGTAAACTGATGTATTTAGCAATATTGTCTATTTTAAATTATATTTTATTTGTCATATTTTGTTCTAATATGTGTTAATATGTTATTTTATGTATATTTTTATCTTTTACTAATTTTAAAGTGATAGTATAATTTTTCTAAAGTTTAATTGAATTTATTTCAATTTATGAAACCTAGTTTCCATTTTCTTTGCTATTTTCTTAATTTAATTATATATAATTAAAATTTGATTATTTATTTTGTGAATTCAATTTTATTTTGTGTTCTTATCTTTATTTATAAATACTTTTCAAGTACATAAAATTGTTCCAAAGTTCATTGCATTTATTTTTCATATTTTCAAGACTAGTTGAAATTTTTGCTGTTTTACTTAATTAAATTATATATAATTAATAATTAATTAATTTATTTTTGTTTATTTACTAAATTTTCATATTTTATCTGATTTTATATATATAATTCAGTTATTTAAAAATTAAAAAGAAAATAGAGGAAATTTGAAGAGTTTTAAACTTTTGGAATTCCTAAGCCTTTTCATCTCCCGACCATTACTTTTCTCAACTCCATTCTTTATGATTTTTGGCCGTACCCTTCTCTATTCTTTTCAGCTGCATTCTCTTCTCTTTTTCACGAAAATTTCATCCATTTCTCAAGAAAAAAACATACGGCCATCTCTCCTCCTTTGATCAAAAGATTTGGTAAAAGTTTCTCTTCATTTATCTTGATTTCTCTTGTTTTTCTATGGATCTTGCACTTGTTTTCAACATGTTATGGCCGGCCCCACCTACTCCAGAAGCTAGGCCGACCCCACCACCACCACAACCAGCCACCACCACCTCCAGATCACCATCCCACCAGGCCGACCTTCCCTAGGCAAGAGATCCATCCAAACTTTCTCAAACAATCATCTTATGTTCAAGCCTAGCCTTCCCTTCCTCTATCACCACTTCCACCTCCTTTGCCGCCACTTCCACCACCACCCCTTGGTCTGACCTGACCACCACTCACTGCCACACCACCTGAGCACCAGGCCGAACTCATAGGACCCCTTAGCCGAACCCATATTGTGACTTGAATTGATAATAGTGCCTTGTAGTTGAAGATCCATGCACCCACTTTTACGCCACCTTTTAAACTATGTTAGGCCGACCATATAGACCCAAGACCAGATCAAAATTCAACCCTTACCAGTACATTTCAGACCTGTAACTAAAATATAGGAAGTTGAAAGCAAGTGCAATGATTTTGGACTTGTTTTATACAATCGTTTCTAGCTTTGTTTATTGAATTTTGGTTGAAATCTTATGTATATATGTATTGTTTTATGTAAATAAATTCAAGGGGTATAGCTTTGGCTCTTCCAATCTCAAATCATTGTCGTGCTTTCGTGCCTCTGGAAATCTTTGTTATGTGGTTGTGGTCGTCATCTCCAGCTTGAACAAGTGAGTAATTCTCACCAGACGATGTGTACTTATATAACTAGTAAACTGACACCATTTGAATCTGTAAAATTATATCATCATGTTATAACTGTTATATTATGATTATATGATGTTCATCCCTGTTTATACACATGTTATATCATCTGTTACTGTTATATATTGTATACTGTTTATTTATATTAGTTTATCGCACTGCAAGTTCCCTGTAGATTAGAATCACTATGGGTTGAAATAATACATACCCGAACGGACTTTAGAATAAGGAAAAATCGTTATGGGCTGAAATGATAGGCCTGAATGGTTTTTATTTATTTATTATATTACTTGGGATTGCAGGTTTGAAATGATAAAACCCGGGTTTTCTTTGTAAACCGCGGATTGAAATGATACATATCCGTATCACTTGACCTAGGCTAGAAAATTTTATACAGACCTGTGGTTTATATATTTTTCTAAATTTTTTAAAATATTTTAAAAATTTAAATATTATGATATTTTGATTTAAACTTTATTAAAATGATTTCTATAAAATATTTTTGATTTTTTACAAATTAAATAAGTGAATTAAGTAAAGGGTGAAGTAGAATTTGAAATATAAGTTAATTTTGGAATTTATGATTTTGTTTATAAATGGAATTTATGTAAAGTAAGAATATATGACAAATTTGATTTAAAAATGAATTTAATGATTTTATTAAGAAATAATGATTTTATAAAGTGTTAATGATTTTGTATAACTTAAAATATGAAATAAATGAATATTTAAGCTTAATTTGGAAATATAACTTAAATTGAATTTTTGTGAAATTTGTTTAAAAGTGAAATATTAATTAAGTAAAATAAATGGAAATAAGTTATATTTTGGAAATTTAAACTTAGCTGTTAAGTTAAGAATTTAATTAAAGAAATGAAAATTTAATTGTTATTTAATTTGATTTTTGTATGGAAATTTGACTTTATAAAATCATAGAAATACAGGCATTTAAATGGTTGTTTTTAATGTGAAAATATATGATTTTATAAGGTAAAATGATTTATATTAAAAGTTAATTATGTGTGAAATTGTAAATAAAACTCTGAATTTGATTTGACAACATTTTTGAAATGTAATTTAAAGATATTACAGCATTGGAAAATGCTGTAGCTGTTTTAAATGAACCAAATAGAAAATTTGAACTAAGGGTTATTATAGCACTTTGTTAGTGCCATAGTTGTTAAATTTAACTAAATTTTTTAATTGAAACTAAATTAAGATATTACAGCATTTTAAATGTCGTCTTTGGTTAATGAACTGTTTTTAAACGTAACATTCTCGTAGCATTTTCTAAGTGCAACGAGAGTTGAATTTTCTTTGTTTAATAAATTCAAATGAATAAATGATCTTTGAAAAAGATTAAATTTTGGAAATTAAATATTTAATTATTAAATATAATGAATTGACTTTAAATGATTTAAATGGAATAGTTGATTTGGGAAATACAACTATTTTGAAATATGATTAAATGGTATTTAAATTTAAATTCAATAGATGATGTTTGAAATGATATTTTGACATTTTGAAATGAATTTGAAATGATATTAAATCTTGGAATAAATAATTGAAGTTTATATTAGTATGAGAAATAATTGGTTTACTTGTAATTTGAATCTATTTAAAAGATATTGGACTTATGAAATATAGGATAATAAAGCTTTGGAATTTATTTTATAATTTGAATAGTTATTTTGTGGATTAAATCTATATTTGAAATTTATAAAATTTGAATGGTCTATGGAAATTTAATTGAAATAAATGATTGAATTGAATTGAAACTTTGGAAATTTTAATACTTGACTTGAAAGTATAATAATTACACTTTTAAATGGTTTAAATGAATTATTTTGATTGAAATATAAACTATTTAAAAGGTGACTTGAAATGATAATAAATGAATTATATCTTTAAATTTAAAAGGTATTTAAAGTTGAATATTTAGATTTGAACTCAAATGATATTTTGGTATATTAAAATGATTTGAAATGAAGTTTGAAAGGATATGATATTTTGATATATTAAAATGATTTGAAATGAAGTTTTGGAAAGATTGATATTTTGATATATTAAAATGATTTGAAATGAAGTTTTGGAAAGATTGATATTTTGATATATTAAAATGATTTGAAATGAAGTTTTGGAAAGATATGATAATTTGATATATTGAAATGATTTGAAATGAAGTTTTGAAATGATATGATATTTTAAATATATTGAAATGGTTTGGAATTGATTTAATCTTTATTTTGATAAAGATTTGGATTTGAAATGATATTCTATTTTGAAGTATAAACTGTTTTTAAATTATAACCACGGGTTATAATAACGATTGGTTGTTAAAGAGATCGGGATCGGATATGGACATACTCTCTATCGATACCGAAAACCACTTTGACAACTGTGTACGCGGTGGAGTTTCCAGAATGAAGTAGGATGGTGGCGACGATCCTAAGGTATATACGTGGACCCAACTTCCGTGAGTTGGCATAAGGTGGCTAAAACAGGAGACGGACCAAGGAGGTAGCACCTCTGATCGGACACACTTCTTCGATACCATTCTATTACTTGTGATTGATTTGGTGCGCATCCTTGATTTGGGAGTGCTGTTCGAGGTGGGCGGTAGTGGCTGCTATGCGTCACCACCAGTCCGGATGCGTAATTGGTATATCTACCCTGGCATTGCCTTGTGTGCCGTGTCACCTACCATATCGAGCCCACTATGATTTTGGTTTAAAGATCCGACCGCGTTAAGGTTCACCATCCCCTTAACGCTATTTTCTATATGATTATACTTCACTAATAAGACACTACTGTATATAGCGTATATTACTACATAGTAGATAGTTTAACGGATCCTTAAAGAATGGGCGATCCCAAGCATTCTTTAAGTTACTTGTACCTTTATTATAGTTCACTTGAGTTGGTTTACATTATATAAGTATATATTGTCCTGACTCGAGTGTTTTGTGTTTTGCTTTACGCTCGGGTCAGCCTGAGTTATTCACAGATTTGGATTTCCACTCTCTTGGAGATTTGAATCGCTGGAGATTATCTGCTTGTCTGTCCCTATCTATTTCTGTTCTATTGTTCTACTCAGCTTATACCTGGTTATTGTATTGAGACTTCTGTTGTACTTTATTTCTTTTATTGTATCTTATTTAACTCTGATATATTTATATAGTAGCTTCATGAACTACTATTTCTTTTACTTCCGCTGCATTATTTTACTCTGTATTTGTGATCTGTGATTATATTTATTTACTGTATATTCTGAGATTTGCCAAATTTTATTTACAATGCGGTATTTTGAGCAATTCAATTCTGGCATGGGTGTCTACCTATACACTTATAATGGATGCGAATGGTTGAAAATATCGGGTCGTTACAGTTGGTATCAGAGCTTTGGTTTTGAGGCAAAACTCAGCATATGGAGTAGATTTATTTACAGAATCACTTTCGTTCGAGTTTGAATCTTTTCCTCTTGATTTGAATTTCCTTTGAATTTTTGGAACGTTCCCTGCGGTTCCAAAATTCATTCTTGTCCCTCACTATTCATCTTCTTTTGATTTTGGAGTATCACATAACTCCACTTCGAATGATCTTTATAGTGAATTGGCTGTCTCGCCAATATTCTAATTTCCTGGTAAAGGGGGAAACTCCTTTACAAATTTGCATCGATTCACCAGAGATTTATATCTATCCTTGGTTTAGATGCTAATATCTTTTTTATTCCAAACTCTATCTCTTGAGATCGGATGTAGATTTACCCCAGAAACATCCACATTTGATCTTATTCATTAAGTCACGGTTGACCCGGTTAAGGTTGCCCGCGATTTATCTAAGCTTATCCATCTTCATATTTTGTCAATTAATCATCTTGTCTTTTGTTTCCAAAATATCTCCAAACATTTTGAATTGTACTTGTAAATCTTTGTTTGTTTTATATATTGTGTTGTTGAAGTTGTTGATGTTGATTTGGGCTTCCGATCGATTCGTCTGATCAACGCTATATATAGGATTTCTAAAACACTTTGACAGAACAAACTGACACAATATTATTTTAATATTTGGTTAATGAAATAAATTTTGATATAAGTAAATACTATGGAACTTAATAAATTGATTTAAATTGATTATTTGAAATGATAATATTTGATTTATCATTCTATAAATGAATTTATAAATAGTTGTTTATAAATTTGATTTGGGAACTGAAATGAATTTAAATCAAGAATTTGAGAATTTAATTTCCGATGGTTTCAAACCTTGTGTTTAAAGTTTTAAAAGGGATATATTATTTAAAGCATTTTCGAACAGAAATTTGTTTCCAAAGAATTTTAAAGTTTTAAAATTTAGTGCTCTTCTCTTTGTCGCTGGAAAATAATTTCGGTGATGACCGCGGCATCATCGACTTTCATTTTCGAGTTTCGAAGTGAAGAAACCATTCTGCAGTCTTGCTACAGCTTTGTTTTGGGAAATTTGATTGATTTGAATTTCTAAAATATGATTTGATTTATAATATATATAGATATATGATTTAAATTTGATTTGACAAATTTTGTACATACATTTATTTATCTCTAAATGGTTTGAAAGGAATCAGAAATTTTATCCTTAAAATTCTATCTTAAATAATAACTTCAAGTATAAAAAGAAATTCATAATTTTGAATAAATAATTCAAACTTGAGATGATTGAATTAGAAAATTTTATTTATATAATACAATTGCATTCAAATATAACTTACCTTAATTTTAGAAGTTAACAATGTAATTGGATAATATACAATATAAAAAGTTTTATAAATAAAATTTGAGTGGTTATAATAAATATTATACACTTAAATTTTAGTTATAAAAAGATTAACAAAGGTAAATAGAATAAAAGGTTAATTGAATAATCTACAATATAAATGATGTTAAAGGAACTAAAAATAAATTAAAACAGTTATAATAAGTGTAAGTATATTTAACATAGATGATAAAAAAATATTGAGAGGAATAAATTTAATTTTAATTAGGAATAAAGAGGAATTAAATTTATTAGGTACATTATGAGTATAATAAATAATGAATTTGCAAATCCATGATTTTTGAAATTGTTAGTTTAAGAAAATTAGATGATAAGATAATGAAATTTGAGATAGTTAAGATTTATTTAACTTGTGTAAAATTAATTATCAATTTAAGCTGAAACCATGGAAATTTCAAACCTATTATCTTATTTTGTTTTTCAAACTTATTATCTTATTTTGTTTCAAACTGTCTTTTAGTTGTCCTTATTTTCCTTATCGTGCTACATACTGGTATAGGCATCTTTCTACAATCTTTCTATTTAGAAATCCTTCTATAATCTTTGATAATCTTTGGTACTTATTTTAATCTGAGCATTGCTTGCCATCTCCGCCTTGTTAAACTTACCTATAACAATAGTTATCAGGTATAGTTTCAATCTTCTTGTCATCTTGTCTTAATCCTATATCATTCTATCTTTTTCTGTGCTTTCCCGTACCTCATTCCTTTTCAGGGACGAAAAGTTTTGAGTGGGGGAGACTGTAACAACCCTAGATTTTGGCCTATATTTTAAAATTTGATTTGATTTGATTTTGAAATTATTTTTAAGCTTGTTTCATTTCAAACATTTCATTTTTAAATATAAATGTTGATTATTATGTGAGTTATAGTTTCAAACTGATATAAATTGAATATTTTACTGAAAGGTGAAATTCTGGTCAAACTGTTCAATCTTTGACTTTTAAACTTCAAATTTACATTATATAAAATCTTAAATTTTATATTTTATTATGGAAATAGATGTAATAACTTGAACACTACTTTTTGTTTCGTTAAAAACGGAGTTAAACTGTAAAAGTTATGTACATTTCAATATTATGCGTAAACTGATGTATTTAACAATATTGTCTATTTTAAATTATATTTTATTTGTCATATTTTGTTCTAATATGTGTTAATATGTTATTTTATGTATATTTTTATCTTTTACTAATTTTAAAGTGATAGTATAATTTTTCTAAAGTTTAATTGAATTTATTTCAATTTATGAAACCTAGTTTCCATTTTCTTTGCTATTTTCTTAATTTAATTATATATAATTAAAATTTATTTATTTATTTTGTGAATTCATTTTTATTTTGTGTTCTTATCTTTATTTATAAATACTTTTCAAGTACATAAAATTGTTCCAAAGTTCATTGCATTTATTTTTCATATTTTCAAGACTAGTTGAAATTTTTGCTGTTTTACTTAATTAAATTATATATAATTAATAATTAATTAATTTATTTTTGTTTATTTACTAAATTTTCATATTTTATCTGAGTTTATATATATATTTCAGTTATTTAAAAATTAAAAAGAAAATAGAAGAAACTTGAAGAGTTTTAAACTTTTGGAATTCCTAAGCCTTTTCATCTCCCGACCTTTACTTTTCTCAACTCCATTCTTTATGATTTTTGGCCGTACCCTTCTCTATTCTTTTCAGCTGCATTCTCTTCTCTTTTTCACGAAAATTTCATCCATTTCTCAAGAAAAAAACATACGGCCATCTCTCCTCCTTTGATCAAAAGATTTGGTAAAAGTTTCTCTTCATTTATCTTGATTTCTCTTGTTTTTCTATGGATCTTGCACTTGTTTTCAACATGTTATGGCCGGCCCCACCTACTCCAGAAGCTAGGCCGACCCCACCACCACCACAACCAGCCACCACCACCTCCAGATCACCATCCCACCAGGCTGACCTTCCCTAGGCAAGAGATCCATCCAAACTTTCTCAAACAATCATCTTATGTTCAAGCCTAGCCTTCCCTTCCTCTATCACCACTTCCACCTCCTTTGCCGCCACTTCCACCACCACCCCTTGCTCTGACCTGACCACCACTCACTGCCACACCACCCACCACCACCTGAGCACCAGGCCGAACTCATAGGACCCCTTAGCCGAACCCATATTGTGACTTGAATTGATACTAGTGCCTTGTAGTTGTAGATCCATGCACCCACTTTTACGCCACCTTTTAAACTATGTTAGGCCGACCATATAGACCCAAGACCAGATCAAAATTCAACCCTTACCAGTACATTTCAGACCTGTAACTAAAATATAGGAAGTTGAAAGCAAGTGCAATGATTTTGGACTTGTTTTATACAATCGTTTCTAGCTTTGTTTATTGAATTTTGGTTGAAATCTTATGTATATATGTATTGTTTTATGTAAATGAATTCAAGGGGTATAGCTTTGGCTCTTCCAATCTCAAATCATTGTCGTGCTTTCGTGCCTCTGGAAATCTTTGTTGTGTGGTTGTGGTCGTCATCTCCATCTTGAACAAGTGAGTAATTCTCACCAGACGATGTGTACTTATATAACTAGTAAACTGACACCATTTGAATCTGTAAAATTATATCATCATGTTATAACTGTTATATTATGATTATATGATGTTCATCCCTGTTTATACACATGTTATATCATCTGTTACTGTTATATATTGTATATTGTTTATTTATATCAGTTTATCACACTGCAAGTTCCCTGTAGATTAGAATCACTATGGGTTGAAATGATACATACCCGAACGGACTTTAGAATAAGGAAAAATCGTTATGGGCTGAAATGATAGGCCTGAACGGTTTTTATTTATTTATTATATTACTTGGGATTGCGGGTTTGAAATGATAAAACCCGGGTTTTCTTTGTAAACTACGGATTGAAATGATACATATCCGTATCACTTGACCTAGGCTAGAAAATTTTATACAGACCCGTGGTTTATATATTTTTCTAAATTTTTTAAAATATTTTAAAATTTTAAATATTATGATATTTTGATTTAAACTTTTTTAAAATGATTTCTATAAAATATTTGTGATTTTCTACAAATTAAATAAGTGAATTAAGTAAAGGGTGAATTAGAATTTGAAATATAAGTTAATTTTGGAATTTATGATTTTGTTTATAAATGGAATTTATGTAAAGTAAGAATATATGACAAATTTGATTTAAAAATGAATTTAATGATTTTATTAAGAAATAATGATTTTATAAAGTGTTAATGATTTTGTATAACTTAAAATATGAAATAAATGAATATTTAAGCTTAATTTGGAAATATAACTTGAATTGAATTTTTGTGAAATTTGTTTAAAAGTGAAATATTAATTAAGTAAATTAAATGGAAATAAGTTATATTTTGGAAATTTAAACTTATTTGTTAAGTTAAGAATTTAAATAAAGAAATGAAAATTTTATTGTTATTTAATTTGATTTTTGTATGGAAATTTGACTTTATAAAATCATAGAAATACAGGCATTTAAATGGTTGTTTTTAATGTGAAAATATATGATTTTATAAGTTAAAATGATTTATATTAAAAGTTAATTATGTGTGAAATTGTAAATAAAACTCTAAATTTGATTTGACAGCATTTTTGAAATGTAATTTAAAGATATTACAGCATTGGAAAATGCTGTAGCTGTTTTAAATGAACCAAATAGCAAATTTGAACTAAGGGTTATTATAGCACTTTGTTAGTGCCATAGTTGTTAAATTTAACTAAAATTTTTAATTGAAACTAAATTAAGATATTACAGCATTTTAAATGCCGTCTTTGGTTAATGAACTGTTTTTAAACGTAACATTCTCGTAGCATTTTCTAAGTGCTGCGAGAGTTGAATTTTCTTTGTTTAATAAATTCAAATGAATAAATGATCTTTGAAAAAGATTAAATTTTGGAAATTAAATATTTAATTATTAAATATAATGAATTGACTTTAAATGATATAAAATGGAATAGTTGATTTGGGAAATACAACTATTTTGAAATATGATTAAATGGTATTTAAATTTAAATTCAAAAGATGATGTTTGAAATGATATCTTGACATTTTGAAATGAATTTGAAATGATATTAAATCTTGGAATAAATAATTGAAGTTTATATTAGTATGATAAATAATTGGTTTACTTGTAATTTGAATCTATTTAAAAGATATTGGACTTATGAAATATAGGATAATAAAGCTTTGGAATTTATTTTATAATTTGAATAGTTATTTTGTGGATTAAATCTATATTTGAAATTTATAAAATTTGAAATGGTCTATGGAAATTTAATTGAAATAAATGATTGAATTGAATTGAAACTTTGGAAATTTTAATACTTGACTTGAATATATAATAATTACACTTTTAAATGGTTTAAATGAATTATTTTGATTGAAATATAAACTATTTAAAAGGTGACTTGAAATGATAATAAATGAATTATATCTTTAAATTTAATAGGTATTTAAAGTTGAGTATTTAGATTTGAACTCAAATGATATTTTGGTATATTAAAATGATTTGAAATGAAGTTTGAAAGGATATGATATTTTGATATATTAAAATGATTTGAAATGAAGTTCTGGAAAGATTGTTATTTTGATATATTAAAATGATTTGAGATGAAGTTTTGGAAAGATTGATATTTTGGTATATTAAAATGATTTTAAATGAAGTTTTGGAAAGATATGATAATTTGATATATTGAAATGATTTGAAATGAAGTTTTGAAATGATATGATATTTTAAATATATTTAAATGGTTTGGAATTGATTTAATCTTTATTTTGATAAAGATTTAGATTTGAAATGATATTCTATTTTGAAGTATAAACTGTTTTTAAATTATAACCACGGGTTATAATAACGATTGGTTGTTAAAGTGACCGGGATCGGATATGGACATACTCTCTGTCTATACCGAAAACCACTTTGACAACTGTGTACGCGGTGGAGTTTCCAGAATGAAGTAGGATGGTGGCGACGATCCTAAGGTATATACGTGGACCCAACTCCCGTGAGTTGGCATAAGGTGGCTAAAACAGGAGCGATTGACGGACCAAGGAGGTAGCACCTCTGATCGGACACACTTCTTCGATACCATTCTATTACTTGTGATTGATTTGGTGCGCACCCTTGATTTGGGAGTGTTGTTCGAGGTGGACGGTAGTGGCTGCTATGCGTCACCACCAGTCCGGATGCGTAATTGGTATATCTACCCTGGCATTGCCTTTTGTGCCGTGTCACCTACCATATCGAGCCCACTACGATTTTGGTTTAAAGATCCGACCGCGTTAAGGTTCACCATCCCCTTAACGCTATTTTCTATATGATTATACTTCACTAATTAGACACTACTGTATATAGCGTATATTACTACTTAGTAGATAGTTTAACGGGTCCTTAAAGAATGGGCGATCCCAAGCATTCTTTAAGTTACTTGTACCTTTATTACAGTTTACTTGAGTTGGTTTACATTATATAAGTATATATTGTCCTGACTCGAGTGTTTTGTGTTTTGCTTTACGCTCGGGTCAGCTGAGTTATTCACAGATTTGGATTTCCACTCTCTTGGAGATTTGAATCGCTGGAGATTATCTACTTGTCTGGTCCTATCTATTTCTGTTCCGTTGTTCTACTCAGCTTGTACTTGGTTATTGTATTGAGACTTCTGTTGTACTTTATTTCTTTTATTGTATCTTATTTAACTCTGATATATTTATATAGTAGCTTCATGAACTACTATTTCTTTTACTTCCGCTGCATTATTTTACTCTGTGTCTGTGATCTGTGATTATATTTATTTACTGTATATTCTGAGATTTGCCAAATTTTATTTACAACGCGGTATTTTGAGCAATTCAATTCCGGCATGGGTGTCTACCTATACACTTATAATGGATGCGAATGGTTGAAAATATCGGGTCGTTACATAAAATGTTAATCTTAAGTAATATTTTATGAAACGTTTCACAAAGTCCTTGATCTAGTTGGCGTAGTCAGGAAACCAATAGAATACAGTATGTAAGTTATAGGTAGACCATTTTATTCGCACGACAGTCCTTGATCTAGTATTCCAGTACATGATTTCGAGATGTTTTACACTGGTCCGAATAAGGATTTTTCACTAGATTCTTGATGGCGAACACTTGATATAGATTCTTGATATGATCCCTAAGTTTTCTATAGTAGTGTGTGAGTATGTAAGGAAAATAGAGGCTTCTAATCAAGGAACCGGATCGAAGTCCGCAGTAGAGAGTTCAAGTGATCTATACTAGTTTGGAAGTGAAATCTATGTGATTGAGCAAGTGATCTGATTTGATATTGCATATGGATGGTCCATGTACATCGTACTAGCTTTAGTATATTTGTATGTCGTGTTTGTTGGCTTATGGAGAGTTTGTGGAAGGACTCTTCGAATTTTTTGAGGTAGCATGAATAATCGACTAAGTAATAACCTAAGGATGTTGAGCGAAAGGTACACTTAGTAGATTGTTTATCATCCTTGTGTGATGTGAAGGTTTCTGAACCTAGACAAACCGTGGGCTATTTTTGCTAATGATTGCAATACTATTGAGTATCGATGAGTGATTGTTTCTTTGGTTGCTTGTGTTGGAATTTCAAGGACCAAATATTCTAAATGGGGGAGAATGACGACCCAAAATTTCAAACACTTCTTATTTTAAATATCTGAATTATTTAAATATTTGAATCTTGGATTTAATATCATTAAATTGATTTAATAATCATGTCAATCCCCTTTTAAATAATAACTAATGAAGGAAAACTTATTTTTAAAATTTGTTTAAAAAAATAAATAGTTCGAAGCAATATCAATAATGTGTCAGAAAATCGTTTTATTGAGAAATGACCTCAAAATGCGTGAAATTATCATTCTAGGGCACTATCTTTGATTGTGATGAAGATAGTACTATTAGGACCGAAATAATAAGGTGGTGTATGCCGACGAGTTTCATGATGATCAGATGTACTATGTGATCGTACGAGCTAAAAACGTGTTGCGATTTATTTGAAAATTTAAATATAATATATGTTATATTATAAATAACATATAACCCCACCCACACCTCTTTCTGTCGCCTCACTTTATTTTTTCCCTCTTACTCCTCTTTTAAAATTTTCTATATATAAAATACACAACCACCAAATACAATGAATTGTTTCGAGAGCTATAGGCCATTTCGAAGGGTGAGACTAGATCCGTTGGACTCATATGGAAGAGTGCTACAAATCTATAGTGTGGAAGTTGGGTGCGGTGGTGGTCGAGGTGGTTTACGTTTTGATGGTCAAAAGTAGGGTTCGGGTTTACCGGACCCCACGGTGTCGATTGAGGAAACGAGAGAACACCGTCGTGTTTCTCTCATTGAATAGCACCTTCCAATGCTGATAGTTTCGGGTCCAACCCTTGATTAATTGATGTGACATTTCTATGGAAATGGAATGGCATCAGTCTCTTTTCCATAGTGGAGCCGAGCTTCACATAATGGGTGCATGAGGGAAAGAGTTCGAAGAGGAGTTCGATGGAATCGATAGTTTATCATTTAGTGGTCTTTAGCTTGGGGGGAGGGAGATGTCATGTATGGCAATCTTGTGTGTGGATATTGAAAGTCTATATTAAGCAGAGAACAATAATTAAATATAAAAAAGCTAAATAATAAAAAATGATCACACCAGGTATTTTATACTGGTTCAGACCTCCCGTCCTACGTCCAGTTCCGAAGCTCCCATTCGGTATTTCCTTTAACCAACTAACCCTAGCTTTGCCTGGAGGAATTGGCTAGTACAAAAGTATATCTTGACAATCTTGTGTTCCAAATAACACTGATTTTGACTAATAGTACAATACTTCCTATGATCTCCTTTGAGTATTTGAATGTGAATGCTTTGAGTTTGTTGGAAGTGGTTTAACCTAAATTATATTTTGGTTATGGTAGATTGGGAGTATGTAAGCAATGTATGCATAAGTGAGTAATAAGAAATCAAGAGAATAGTTTTAATTAATTCAATTTAGTTAATTTCTAATTCTCATTCATGGTAGTATTTATATATTTAAAGAGATGTAGATGAAGAGTTGTTACTGTTAGATAAGGTCTGTTCATTTTAATAGCTACAACCTTTTGATGAAGAGCTGATTTCTATTCATTCAACAGAGGTATCTATTCAGAGTTTTGCAGTTTTCCAAATGACAGATGTCTGTGGGAAAACTTCAGAAGTTTGTGGCTTCAGGAAATAATTTTCCAAGTATTGTTACAGACGTATGTGATTTTTCCTCAGATGTTTGTGAATGGTAAATGCAGTTTTACAACTTATGTTTAGTGTATATGAAATCGTATGGGATCGTGTGTGTATATATACTCAAGGAGACCTTACAATGTTTTATCTAAGACTCTTTATACACCATAATAACTTACTAATCATAGTATGGTCGATAGATCTTTGTTTGTCTTTGAGTCCAATATCTTCGAGCATATTGTCTCCTCATAGATATACCTGTTATCTTGATAAGATGTATATAATATATATGATTTTATACTTGCTGTCATTGAAACGTAGAATGGAGGTTCTAACATTCTCCTCCTTTTTGATGATGACAACTATACTATCAAAACAAAAGAAATATTATAGTCATTCATAATAAAAATAAAGAATGTTCTCATAAAATAAATTTTGTCTCCCCCAGTATATATGCATAATTTTTTCCCCCTTTGTCATTATCAAAATAGAAGAAAGGACATAGGATGTTTTAGATAGCAGCATGTTATAGATAAGAGCATGAATAATTAAAAGTAAATAAGTTAGGCCAAGCGGAAAGAGAGACTAAAGTAATGTAGCAGGAGTTTAAAAGCTAAATAATAAGGTGCGGTAAAAATAGACAATCATAAACATAAATGCTAAATAAAATAACTAAAACAAGAGATGTTAGTTGTACTGATCGGAAGAGTAAGAAAACCTGCCATAGTTTTCATAATACTCCCAATAAGAAGAAGGATCTTGGTTGTATGTTCCTGGCCAGTTGGTTTGATCATTATACTCCTCGTCTTTGTGACGCCCTACCTCTATACCCACGCTAGACAAGAACACTACGGTGTAATGCTGTCGACTAGCACGGAGAATAAGGCTGTTGAGGAGCGACCATCCGTGTAACTTCTTTGAGCGAGCACCGATATGTCATATAGTATAGAATGCATATCGTTTAAGGAGGAAATCCGGCATACCGATTCAAACTCAAAGCTATCACACAGTGGCTATATATAATCTTCGGAAACAAACATAGAAGTAAACATAACATAAATCAGTCACAGACATCCATATCACAAAGGCGGAAAAAGATATGAATATATATATAACACATGAAAGTGTACATCAGAGTAGTGGTCGGAAAGATCCACGGTAATACAAAAGAATAGCAACACGTGCTATACAAAAGAATAAGTACACAACATAGAGTCTATATCTCAAATGTGTACATCCAAAAACTACTAATCTAAGTAGTTAGCCAAAAGTCAGAATAATCCTGAAGAGAAGTCAAGCAGAAGCACCTGTAACATCTCGGTCTGACCCGAGTATTATTTATAAGAAAATAATAAACGGATCAGTCTAGCTATAAATATCAGATGATATGCTATAAAGTAAAAGACATGGCATGAACATGTAATAAGCATAGAGGCATACTACTATAAGCATGTAATTGAAAATCAACAAGAGATTAATCAATATCACAAGAATCTTCTCAAAGATAAAATAGGGTATCATACCCTAAACTTGTATTCATAACAAGTCAATGACACACAAATTCACCAATGCACAAAAACTGATATCATATCAATGAAAATCATGAAAATTGGTGAAGCAGAAATTCTAGAAACCATCACAAGAAATCCAGAAAACACATAAAAAGGGGGGAGGCCTATCACAAGAATGGGAGCATGAAAACTCACCAACGCGCGTAACACATGAACGAGAAGCTATCTCATGGAAGCTATCCATTAAATTTTGACACACGAACGGCCCGAAGACCATGGGGCGCTACCCCAATATGTGATGGTGAAACATCACACAAACGGGGTTTAGTCTCCCTCGTAGACAAAGAGACATCGCTCAATCGCTAGTCTAAATCACAAAAATGATCGTCATGATCATAAGGAAGTGTCAATTACACTAAGCCAGTAAATATATGAGTTTAGCTTCATGTCCCATAACCACTAGCTTAACTTAAATATTTACGAACAAACTGTAGATCTTCACTAGAAAATTGTCACAAAAGGGTTCAATCGAACAAGTCCAAGAGCTAACCGATGAAGTGAACACAAGCATTTCATACCACTCGTTTTACTAAGTCGTTTAATTCGATTTCTCATCCGAGTGAAGTAAAGGCTTGTATATACTAATAGGTTGGAAAACGGTTTAGGAAAAAGAGCTTTGTAATAAAATAGAGTTGAAATCTCTTTGATGAAAGAGTTTTGATATTTACTACTAGTATTGAAACCTTCATATTTTTAAAGTGACAAATCACAAAAATGATTGTAGAAACAATCTATCACAAAAATTCACATTCGAAGACGTGAACAAAATCCAAGGAAATCAGCTCAAAATGCATCAAAGTGGAAGTTTTGTTGAATGTTTTTCAGATAAGATCGCCTACGGAGGGGGGTCCAAGGGGGTGGCAACCCCCTAGGTGGGGGTGCGGGGGCAACGTCCCTGCTACGGTGTTCGACCTAGTGAAGACAAGCGACCTCGTGAAGCCAAACGATCTAAGGGGCCATGCGACCTAATGGGTCATGCGACCTACGACCTAAGTGGAAGACAGGTCGAGCGAACTAAGGGATATGAGGTCCAACGACCTAAGTGAAGCAAGGCCTAGTGACCTAAGGAAAATAAGGTCTAATGACCTAAGGAAAAGAGACTCGCGACCTAAGGACTCGCGACCTAAAACTGGCGACCTAAGGACTCGCGACCTAAGGACACGCGACCTAAAACTCGCGACCTAAAGCTCGCGACCTAAAGACACGCGACCTAAAACTCACGACCTAAAGACACGCGACCTAAAACTCGCGACCTAAAGCTCGCGACCTAAAGACACGCGACCTAAAACTCGCGACCTAAAGACACGCGACCTAAAGCTCGCGACCTATCTCCGAATGAGCTAATGTGAGCATATAAGGTCGAACGACCTAACTGCAAACGACTTAAGGCCGAATGACCTAAAATGGAACGACCTACCAAGCACGCGACCTATCAGTGGTGCAACCTAGTGGGGTGAGCGACCTAACACGGTCGAGTTAAGGTAAGGCGCGACCTAAAGAGGTGCGACCTAATGGGTAGGTAAGATCGAGCGACCTAGGGCCAATGACCTAGTGCAGAACGACCTACGACCTAAGTGCCAAGCGACCTACGACCTAACTCGAGGCGAACGACCTAAGCCCAGAATTTTTCCAAAACACTAAAAATTGGGTTTTTCACCAATTCAATCCAAACCAATTGCAAATGCACATGCACAAGTGATAGGGAATCATTCCCAACAGTCCAATGACAATTATAAGCAAGATGTGAGATCAAAAATCTCACCTTTTCCACGAAATTGATGTTGGAGAGCTTAAGAGCAAAGCAAGAATCAACCACAAGCTTGAATCTATGTTCTTCACCTTGAATTCGGAGTTTGATGTTGAATTTACTAAAGATCTTGAGCTTGGAATTTTAATTTCCCTTTCCCTCCACCATTTTTTTTGAAGAAGCTTGAAGTATTTGATGAAGTGATGAAGAGAAGAGGGGGTTGGGCTGAGTTAGTGTGTGTTCAGCCCAAACCAAAGTCCTAAGCCAAAAAGTGACGAAAATTTCACTATCTCCAAACATATCGAAGTTTACACTCAAAAAGATCGCAAACGTCATTTTGAACTCAATGGAAGTGATCTCGAGTCCTAATTTAACCGTATGCAAAAAGTAGCTTTTTGGACTAACATCCGACTAACGATAAAATATTTATATATAAAACCAATAGATATGCGGGTTGTTACAATCTTCTTGTATGGAAAGTCCCTGGAAAGCCATTACGGTTGATGCTGAAATTGTTGAGGGTCAGACATGTACATATCATCGCTATCTTCTTCCTCCTCCTCAGGTTGCTCTTACACAATAGTTTTTCCTCTGTCGTGGGAAGTTCTTTCAGAAGAAGTATGAGACTGATAAACTGGTGTTTGTGCTCGAGAAGGTGGTATAGGTGAAGGAAAAGATGAAGAGCGACAAGACAATTTGCCACGGACATTTCTCATAAATTTTCCTAAAGTGGAAACAACCTTTTCTAAAGTCTTTTCCATTTTGGTCATCCTCATCGAAAAAGAACGTTCCAAACCTATCATCTTTTTACTCAAAGCCCGCTAGTTGACCGTGATTAGCTTTTGATTTTTAAGTGCTAAATCTTAAAGTAGTTCATTTTGCAAAGTTTCAATGTGAGCTTCTTGAATTTCTGAATTCGAATAATATTCAGTAGCATGACTGGAGGAGGCAGGTTGTTAGGAAGGACGAGGTGAAAAAGTATGTTGAGGAGTAGGAGTGGGTGCAGAAACATGTTGCCCTTGTTGTTGTTGCCATTGTTCTAGGGAGATAATTGTGGGTGGTTGTTGGGGTAGGTGCATTAAAGATAGAAATCTTATTCCGCTCTCTTTAACTGGTATTTCTTCAAAGTGAGAGATATAAGATGGTACCCCAAGAGCATTTAAGAGATGCTTAATATATGGAGCATATATAATCGTGCATCGGTGATGTGAGCAAAAGCTTTTTATTTCTTCGTGAATGAACTTAGCCCAATTTATTTGTACACAACCAATGATAGCATAAAGGGCTTTGTGTTCATTCTCGTAGATTTTCTCATGACTTCCTAGGCATGGAATTGTTGTATTGATAATCATACGGTTTAATAACCTAGCCTTTGGACATAAGTAAACGGTTTTCCATTGTGCATCATATCTTCCCAAATTTAATGAGTTACTTCATCTCGCGGTAAATTCCTGTGGTCGGGAACTTCTCCTAAATTGATTTCAGACGGAGAACAATTAAGTATACGACTAATGGTGTTTATGCTAATCTTTAAAACACGTCCATAAATGCT
Source organism: Allium fistulosum (assembly GCA_030737815.1). Taxonomy (NCBI): domain Eukaryota; kingdom Viridiplantae; phylum Streptophyta; class Magnoliopsida; order Asparagales; family Amaryllidaceae; genus Allium; species Allium fistulosum. Next base: position 278,959,737 of record CM060904.1, on the reverse strand, counting down.
CGTCCATAACCAACCATCGTCATTGTCAGGAGTCCAAATATCACTACTACACAAATTAGCGTGAAAAATAAAGATTTCCAATTGATCGATTTGTACCTCATTTTCATCGAAATTGATTAAATCCCGACATTTGGAGGCGACAATAAGTTCTTAAATGCCATATTCCCCAAACTTGCATAATCTGTCGAATGGCCCAAAATGAAGCTTCTTTGTTTGAGCTCGTCAAATCATCTGTTAGCAATCGTGCTATTGCATAGCGATTTTGAATTAGAGCATCGGTGGCTAATAGGTTGTGAGAAAAAGATGATTGACCTTTCTTGTAGCATTTGCTAACCAGAATTTTTGGTTTGGGAGCCATTAGTGAGCAATTTGATATTTTTAGAAACTAGGGCTTGTGTGTAAAATGAGAATAGGCTAGCGAAAAGGTAAGAAATGGGTAAAATTATTTATATATGGATGCTGGGAAAAGGAAATTCGGACCAACGATAGACTTCTGTGCTGGTGCCGCAAACGTCTGTGGTTTAAGTAAAATAAACAGAAACATATGACAAACGTCTGCTGGTTTCCGCAGACGTCTGTGGTTTTAGGAATAAGTTTCCTGAAACCTGTGATAGACGTCTATGGGATATCACAGACGTTTGAGGCAGAGAAACATTTTCATAAAACCATTGACAGACATCTGTGATATAGTCATAAACGTCTATGGTCTGTTTTCTCAGAAATTTTGCCTTGAAATTAAAATGTCAATCTTTATTGAAATATCAAGGGAATTGTTTTACAATAGAAACTTATTTTGATAAAAACGCGTAGCATAAATTTACTTCTTGTCAGAGAGATCGGATTTTTTAATTTGTTGTATGTCCCATGAATTCAGTTCAACCTTAGTGTCGTCAATTAACGGCTTTAGTGGAGACCAACTTGGATGAGCTGAAGTGTCAATCCAATCTTGGTTTGATGGTCCTAGCTTGCATAGATTTCTTAGATTAATGTTATATGATTTTATAGGAGTTTCTTATAATTGAGGAGATTTTTGATGTATGCAATTTTTTTGGTGAATGACCATAAATTGCTAGAATATAGTTTTCAAGAAAATTTAGATGAGATCCTTGACGTCGTTGCTCATAATACATTTCACGTTGAACTCCCATTATTTCTTATTAATAGTGATATATCTCATCAACTTTGTCTGTAAGAGATGTTGATTATAGATCAATTGACCATTTGGCTTTCTTTTCCTTAAGAGAAAAGCCAGTGTGATACATAGGTGGTGTAATAATGTTCAGAGAAGCTGAGTGATTTGATGGAGATAGGGATTTAGTTGGAGAAACATAGGTGCTATTTGATGAGGGTGATTTATGGTCGACAGTTGAATAAGTGGAGTCGTGACCGGAAGACATTTTTTGAGTAATAATGGTCTTAATAAATTATTTGTATTTAGTTAGGAGAAAAAACTAATTCATTTATTAAGAGTGAGTTTTACTATACTTCAAAGTTTGTTTAGAAAAATAAGTTTAACCATACATAATGAACATAAGGTAGTTAAGTTTTATGTGGTTAACATTAATTTAAGTGTACAAATCTTACTTTGTGTAGTTTTATATGAGTTAAAAAATTTAAGTGTACAAACTAGTCTTACAGATCTAGATTACCAATTCATTGTAAGAACATATTCCTAGATCTCGTCTTAATTTAATAAAAGTTAGTTCGCTTAATGTTTTAGTAAAAATATCAGCTATTTGATTTTTGGTATTTACAAATTCCAGTGATATAATTCCTTTTCCACATTATCTCGTAGAAAATGGTGATGAATATTAATATGTTTTGTTCAAGAATGGTTAATAGGATTTTTTGATAAATTTATGGAACTAGTATTATCACAATATATAGGAGATTTTGTTATGATTTTACCAAAATCTAGAAGAGTTTGTTGCATATAGATTACTTGTGCACATGCTAAAGCAGTTGAGATATATTCGGCTTCACATGTCGAGAGCAAAACATAGTTTTGCTTTTTACTAAATCATGAAACTAAAAACTGACCAACAAAATGACATATGCCACTTATGCTTTTTCTATTCATTTTACAACCCCTGAAATCAGCATCACTATATGACACAAGTTTGAATGAGTTTCCTTTTCGGTAGAAAAGTCCGTAATCTCTAGTGTTTGTTAAATATCTTAAGATTCATTTTACCGCTCGATGGTGTGATTCTTTTGGCTGTGCTTGAAACCGAGCACATAAACATATGTTCATTATAATATCTGGTCTACCAGCTATTAAGTATAATAGAGATCCTATAATACTTCGATATAATTTTTAGTCGAAATCTGTTCCATTTTCATCTTTTTCTAAATGTAGAGTAGTACTCATTGGAGTCGGTTTACTTGAAACATTTTCCATTTCAAAACGTTTAATAAAACTTGATAGTATTTTTCTTGATTTATAAAAATTCCATTTTCTAGTTGTTTTATTTGCAAGCCCAAGCAATAGTTTAATTCACCCATATGTAACATTTCAAATTCATTTTTCATATATGTTAGAAAATTCAATACATAATTTTTCATCAGTGGATCCAAATATAACATCGCCAACATATATTTATACAGTTAAAATATTATTATTTTCTTATTTTATGAATAAAGTAGAGTCAATTTTACCAATTTGAAAATTGGAGTTTTGTAAATGAGTTTTAATCTTTCATACCAAGCACAAGGTGCTTGTTTTAATCCATATAGGGTCTTTTTAAGTTTAAATACATGATCATGATATTTCTCATGAGCAAATAAAGGAGGTTGTTCAACATACACTTTTCTTTTATAAATCCGTTTAAAATTCACTTTTTACGTCCATTTGAAACTTTTTAAAATTATGATGACACGCAAAAGCCAGTAATGTTCGTATTACTTCGAGACGTGCTACAGGAGGAAATGCTTCGTTATAATCAATTCCTTCTTCTCGATTATATCCTTAAGCTACTAACCTTGCTTTATTTCATACAATATTCCATTTTCATCCACTTTATTTGTAACGACCTAGATTTTTCGACGTTTGATTTGGAATATTTAAATATTGAATTTGAATTATAAATTGATTTTGAATATGGAAATTTGGGTTTTTATTTATAAATTAAATTCAGAATTTAAATATAGCAATTTACTGGATAATTTAATTATTGAATTTTATAATTGAATATTGGGTAAATTATTGTATCTTGAGTTTTCAGCTCGATAAAAATAATTTAAAGGCTTGTAAAATTTATATTAATAATAGTGAAGATAATAAAAGTTTAAAAATTGAATTTAAAAGTGATCTGTTCAATTTTAAAAATAGTTTGTTCAAATTGACATTTAAAAATAACCATCCGGGACACAGTCTTGAAATTCGACGAAACCAGTTCCATCAGATCCGTAATAGTGTATTATTATCGGATTTTAAATTTCGTAGAGTTTGGGGTTATCGTTTTGTCGTACGAGATAGAAACGCATTGAAATTTATATCGAAATTCAATATAATAATTGGGTCCAAAAAGCTATCTTCTCCATATGATCAAATTTGGACTCGAAACCTTTTCCATTGCGTTCAGAATAGGGGTATAACATTATGAACGCCTAGCGGCATGCCTCGAGAGGGAAGAACTGCAGTACTGCATGGGGATTAAGGTTTTGCAATTAAAGGTTTATTTAATTCGTTAATAAGAAGTTAATTGATTAATTTCAATTGAAATTGAAAACTGTTTATTTATGAAGTTCGTAATTTTCTTACGAGGTTTAAATCGAATGGAAGCTGTGCATAAAAATATAAATTTGGGATGGATTGCAAATAAAATCAAGGTGAGAAAATGCTCACTCATTTGGATTACCAAAATATAAATTTTGAATGCATGTTGAATTTATAATTGTTGTTTGTTGAATGGTATGATATATATAGGAGTATATATATAGTATTTGGAGTGATATTCCCGCACACTATAGCGGATGAGACCCAAGGCGCCCCGCATAGTAGTGGATGACCCTATATACAGCGATATCCCCTCGAAGTGGGATTGGTATTATTTTATGTTATATTAACATCAGTGGATGTAGGAAAACTGGTTGGAGGGATTCAACTGATTCCTCAAACATGTCGTTTATTTTTTCAAATATGGTGATATATGGATTGTGTATAATAATCTAGTATAGATTATTGCAGCGATTGAAATTTTATTTGATGCTATTGGAGCACTGGCCTAAATTTTTATATTTAAAATACTATAAATATATTTTTAAAATTTAAGGGATTTAAGGGAATTTTTTATATAAAAATATTTATATTGGAAATTGAATTATTTTTAAGAAAAATTGAATTGGGAATAATATATATAAATTTTGGATTGTACGTAACCATTCGTGAATGGGTTTAAATAGAGATTTTAAAAATTAATTATATAAAGGAGTTTGAAAATGGTATTCTGAAATATGAAAAGGAGTTAAAATAAATGTTAAAAATAGATTGGAAGTATAAATGAAATTTATAAGAAATGAATGTGTATAATGGAATTTTATAAATAAGATTTGTTTTATAAATAAGTAAAACTCATAGGAGTTTATAAATTTAAAAACAAGGTTTATAAATAAGGAGAATGATGGTCAGTTGATAATTTGGAAATATAGATTTACGATGTGAATTATATCGAGTTATGGAAATCATTTGAAAGAAATAGTGGAATCTATTTTTGAATATGAGAATGGTGATAAAATTGAGATATAATCGATGTGATACGAATCGAGAAGGAGTTATAAACTGAATTTGGAAATATTGGATTTTTAAAATAGATTTTTGTCGAGAAGTTAAAAGTTTGTAAAAATGGGGTTTTTAATTACTATGCTATATAATTTAAACTATTAATTAGATTAGAATATTCTGAAAGATTAGTTATTTTAATATTAAACATTTATTGAAATAAATTCTAATTTTATTAATCAGCATCGTAAATTAATTAGTTATTTAAAAATGGTTTGGAAAAGAATTATCGATGCTGTTTAAAATGTTTTGATATCTTAAATTTACTTAAACATATTTTATTTTAAAATAAACTATTATCCTTTAAAAATAACTATCTTATTTATATATAGTTTTAAAAGATTGGAAATTATTTATAAATCCTCTCGAGATTGAAAGCGAAGTTTGTTAAATGAGTATGAGTTTAGAAGAGAAATCTTATAGTGGGATTCTGGGAACTTAAGGAAATTCCAAAGTGTTAAAAATACGAGAAATTTGGAAAAATGAATTAGAATTCATAAAAGAGGTTAGAAATGGGTATTTGGAGATATAGACAAGTGCATTCGACTTTGGGAATATTAAGGGGTTTTACAACTAAAATTTGTAAAGAATTGTGAGAATAGTAAATAAATGGGCTATTTCCTGGATATCGGAATAAAAAGGATCTTAGGAAATATACATATAAATATTCCTAAGTATTGGACGGAAATGTTTTGAAAATAGTTAACTTCGAGATTTGAAATATAAAAAATATTTTTCAAGGGATGAGTTATAATTGGAAGCAAGAGAAATATTCTAAGTATTGAATTGACTTGAAAAATATCCTATTAAGGATATAAGAAATTTAATTTGATTTCCACTATTGAAATATTGAAAGAGGTTGAGCATTTATCTCAGTAAAGATATATTGAAGAAAATGTTTTGAAGGTTTATTATAATAAGGCCCGATGATTGCTTATGGATGTTTTATTGATAGTTAAATAATCGACTATCAATATTAGCCAATTTTGTTAATCGTTTCGAAGAGACCGGGATCAGATTTAATTATCTAAAAACCACTTCGATCAGATTTGAACGTAACGAATGAATACCGTGAAGATGTTGAAGATGGTGATTCGGTTTGTCCATACCCAGGACAACTTGTATGGATGAATGCTATCAGAACATCGTCATTGGAGGACGATGAGCATTCTAAGTAATTTTTTTTGAAAGGTAACGCTTATCCTCGAACCTGATATACTAGGAATGACTAAAACAGGGGAGATGCATCAAGGCTAAGTGGGTCGCACCCAAGTAGGGTATGTTATCACTTTTCTAGATGTCCTCGGAAACCTATTTATCTTAGATATGGGTATACATGAAAGAAGAAGCACTCGATGGTAAGGGTGGGAACACCTGGGGTGATAACATATTCGGTCTATCCAGGTTAAGGGTAGGCCGGTGTTGTGAGAAGAGGATTCTGGTGTGGTCCTCGGTACATTGTTCTAGAGGTGTACTGTGATGGGCGGTACCCCAGTGGCCTAGTCATTCGTTGGAATCCATTCTCCAATACGAGCTTACGGTTTTGTTCGTAGAGCCTAGTATGCTGGAATTTAATTAATGTAACAATTCAGCTATTTGAATAAGTATTTGTATTTAGACACTATTATAATATCACTAGATTTTCTATAAAATGTTTTGGTTATCGTAAGGGAAAAACCCGTCGTGTTTATGTGTGACGCAGTCTTACGAGATACCTTTGTGTTTCAAAGTATTGTTTTGTAACTCTAATAAATCCAAATTGAGTGTATTTTCTCACGTCGGTTTTCCAGACTGACTCGGGTGTTATTTTATAACAATGCTGGGTCAGATCGAGTATTACAGATTCAGGATAAAATGCTATGGATATTAGGAGGCGAGCTGGAGGAGTAGAGACGTATATTCGTACTTGATTTATATTTCCACTGTATGAGGTCAAGTTAGTAAATTGTCCAGATTGATTATTGTATATTGTACTCTGATAATGGTATGTATATTAACGGCACAGTTCTTGTATTAAAAATCTGTTGTTATATATTATATTTTGTTCCGCTGCGATTGTGAGATTCTGTTGTTGTTTTATTTTCTTCTATCTTCTTCTTTACCCTAGTTATTCGCTCTTTCGTACAATTTGGGTTGAACAGGAGTGAATTATTATCAACTCAAAGGGTACAGAACTGCGGGTCGCTACATTAGTTTAGAAACCTATTTCATTCCAATTACAGATTGATGGTTTGGTCTCGGTACAAGTTCCCAAACATCATTTTTTCCAAAATGATTAATTTCTTCTTGCATTGCAATAATACAAAAATCATCTTTGAATGCTTCTTTATAATTTTTCGATTCAAAATTTAATATAAATACAACATGACTCATTTGATTTGATTATTTTCTGGTTGATACTCTTGTATCTAAATCCCTGATAATATTATTAATATGATGGTCTCTTAATATTCTAGGTGATGATTATCATATTATCATTATTGTTATTTACATTATTATTATTATTTTCATGTATAGGTATATTAGTTTTATTTATAATTTCTTCATCATCGTCATTTTTCTTATCTTCACAGTTTTCATCAAATAAGACATGAAGACTTTCGATTATAATATTTGTTCATTTATTAAAGATTCTATATGATTTTCTTAGATCCGAATAACAACCTAAAATTCCTTCATCAGCTTTAAAATCAATTTTTTCTAGATAATCTTTAGTGTTTAAAATGAAGTATTTTGACCCAAATATGCAAAAATACAAAACTTTCGATTTCTTGTTAAAAAATATTTCATAACATGTGTTTTTAGTCATTGGTCTGAGTGTTACACGGTTTAATACATAACAAGCAGTAGCAACGGCTTCGGCCCAAAATATTTTTGGTAGGTTATTACAATTTAGTAGAGTTCGTGCACATTCTTGCAAATTTCGATTTTTCCTTTCTACCACACCGTTTTGTTATGGTGTTCGAGGAAACAAAAAATTATGACTAATTCCTTTTTTGTTACAAACATTTGTAAATAGTTCATTTTCAAATTCACCTCCATGATCAGTTCGTATGCTTTTAATTTTTAAATTCATTAATTTTTTATTTGTTCAGCAAAACTTTTGAACATTTCAAAAATGTCACTTTTATGTTTTAAAAATAATGTCCAAGTATATCTTCAAAAATCATCAATAACTACAAAAACATATTCTTTATGATTTATTGAACGTATTTGAGTTGGTTTGAATAAATCAAGATGGAGTAATTTGAGGGGTTGCTTTGTGGAAATTCCCTTTTTAGATTTAAAGGAATTTTTCTTTAATTTACTAAATTGACAAGTGTCATACAGGTTTTTAACCTTATAGTTAATTATTGATGATCCTCTAACTAATTCTTTTTTAGCTAGTTTGTTGATATTCTTAAAATTTATATAACAAAAACATTTATGCCATAACTATGTATCATTATGATTCATGGCTAAGCATAAATTAGTATTGTTTTTGACATTCATGTTTAATACATATATGTTTACATTTCTAAATCCTTCAAAAATTAAAATTTTATTTTGATAAAAAATATTGCATTTATTTTTCTCGAAATCAATTTTAAATCCTTTATCACATAATTGACTTATAGTTAATAAGTTATGTTTCAAATTTTCTACCAATAAAACATGAGTAATTATAGGAGAGTTAGAAATACCGATATGGATGACTTCTCCAATGCCGATGACAAATCCTTTTGAGTTATCTCCAAATGTTACAGTGCCACCATCGACATATGTTATATTTGATAACATATTAGCATTCCAATCATATGCTTAGAGCAATCACTATCGAGTATCCATTTCTGTTTACTTTTTATTTTAATTTTGGGTATCAGCAAAATAAGAAAAATTTAATCGGTACCCACATTCTTTGATTAGGGTCCTACGTGTTAGTGGAGGAAGATAGCCATATCCACGAGGATTTGGTTCCTTTAGAAATGTAATTTTTGTTATATATAACTTTCTGTAAATATTCATCAATATATTTTTGTCTAATTAGTTTATTATTTGTTTTTGAAACCCATATTTTGACCATATTTGTATATGAATTCTTAAAATTAGTTTCTAATTTTGGCTTTTTGAATTTTGTGTATAATATGCTATATTTCTTTGACTTTTGTTTGTTTTAAAACCTAATCCATTTCGATTTCTAGATGGTTTAGATAACATAATCAAATTATCTAAATTTTATTTTCCTTTGTTGAATTTTGTTACATTATTTGTTATTTTATCTAACTTACTTTTAAGATCACAAATTTCAATATTTCTATAATCTAAATTTGCTTGTAATTCTAGTTTTTTTCCAGATTTAATTTTTTATCTTATAGTTTTCTAAATCATTAAATAATTTGTCATTTTGAGGTAATAACGTTGCACATTTTTTTAAACAATTTCTAATTCTTCTTCTAAGATAATTTTTTCCATCTTTTAATAATCTGATTTCTAATTCCGATCTAGTTAACTTTCTTACATATTCCTTATTTAATTTTTTTTGGTTCTCTATATTTATCATCTAATTTAATGCTTATTTCTATTATTTCATCATAAGTAAGTTCAGGGCGTACCTCTTCAATGTTAGCCACAAAACACATATTCGCTTGTTCCGAGTCGCTTTCACTATCACTGTCTAAAGAAGACGAATCCGAATCATCCCATGTTGCTTGAAAAGCTCTTTTCTTTTTCTTGAATTTCTCAAATTTACTTTTCTTTTTATAATTATTAAGCTGTGGACAATCCTTCTTCATGTGGCAAAAATTTTCACACTCATAGCATTTAATCGATGTTTGATTTGAGGAGTTTGGTTTGTTGCCATTTTGAAATTTGGTCATCTTCTTGAACTTCTTGAATTTGTTGTAGTTCTTGGCAATAAAGATAATCTCATCTTCGTCTAAGTCTGAATCTTCGTTACTTTCTTGGAATGCTATGTTTTTCTTTTCATGATTTTGATTATTTCTAGCCTTCAAGTTAGCTTCATACAACATCAGATTTCCTATTAGCTCTTCGAATTCAAGTTGACAAAGATCATTCGCTTCTTCGAAAGTTAAAACTTTTCTTTCCCATTCATTTGTCAAAGAGTTTAAAATTCACGTGACTAAATCAAAATCTATGAATTCGACTCCAAGTGCCATGAGATCATGTTGAATGGTTTGAAATCTTACATACATATCAATAATTGATTCACTTGTTTTCATTTTGAAAGATGAAAATTTGTTTTGTAATATCAAAATTTTAGTTTGCTTGACTTTATTCGTGCCTTCATGTGCGACTTGTAAAGTGCGCCATATAACATATGTAGTCTTGTAGAGCATGACACATGAAAACTCATTTTTGTCCAGTGAGTAAAATAATACATTCATAGTTTTGGCATTGTTAGACGACTCTGCTTTTTGTGCATCAGTCTATGTGCTAATATTGGTGTCAGATATTTCATATTTGTTTTGAGTTGCTAGCCATATTTCTAAGCCATTGGCTTCCATAAAAATTCACATACGTGTTGACCAATAAGCATAATTATAAGCAATAAATAGTAGAGGACGAGCAGTTGATTGGCCTTCTTGAAATGTGCTTGCCATTTTAATGATTTTTCAGTTACGTGTTACTATAGATTGAAATGACTTGCTCTGATACCAAATGAAGTCTATAGGATCTTTACAAATAATGCAACTTATATATATATATACAAGTGAATGTATATTACTAACTATATTAACCAGAGAACAATAATTAAATATAAACAAGATAAATAATAATAATGATCATCACAACCGTCTTTCTCAAAAAAAAAAAAATGATCACACCAAATATTTTATACTGGTTCGGACCTACCTCCCCTTCGGTATTTCCTTTAACCAACTAACTCTCGCTTCGCCCGGAGGAATAAGCTAATACAAAAGTATATCTTCACAATCTTGTATTCCAAATAACATGGGTTTTTACTAGTAGTACGATACTTCCTATGATCTCCTTTAAGTATGTGAATGTGAATACTTTGAGTTTGTAGAAAGTGGTTTAACCAAAATTATATTTTGGTTATGATAGATTAAGAGTATGTAAGCAATGTATGCACAAGAGAGTAACAAGAAATCAAGAGAGAATAGTTTCAATTAATTCAACTCAGTTAATTTCTAAATCTCAATCATGGTAGTATTTATAGATTTAAAGAGATGCAGATGAAGAGTAATAACTGTCAGATAAGGTCTACTCATTTTAATGGCTGCAACCTTTTGATAAAGAGTTGATTTCTATTCCTTCAATAGAGGTGTCTATTTAGAGTTTGGCAATTTTTCAAATGACAGATATCTGTAGGAAAACTTCAGACATCTGTGGCTTTAGGAAATAATTTTCCAAGTATTGTCATAGACGTCTGTGATTTTTCCTCAGACGTCTGTGATGGTAAATGAGTTTTTCAATTTATGTTTAGTGTAACGACCCCGAATTTTATTTAAATTTAAATTGATGATTAATTGAATTTTTGAAGACAATTTGTAAAATTAATCGATTAAAGGGATGCGGGTTTCCCCGGACTCAAATAAATTTTGTATAAATCAATTAAATTTAAAATATTGTATATATATGTATATATTGAATTTGAGTAATCTCAAGTAAATGGTTTAAAAATAATTTTTAAATATAAAACATTTGACACAAGTATAAAAGTAAGTATAATAAATATATATGTTAGAAATAAAAATTTTGATAACAAATTTAAAATAGAAATTTATTTATAAAGGAATGTTATAAAGACAATTAGTATTAAAGTTTGAAATGAATATTTGAGTTAGAAATAGAAATAAACAAATAAAAGATGAACTATAAAAATAAAAGCAACACTTGACTAAAATCTAACAACAAAGCTTTAATTATAAAGTGATAAAAATAAACAAGAAAACATATTTAAGTATGAGCTCTTACAAAAGGAAACAGCAAATGGGTAAGTATAAACAAGACAGTAAATATCTTTGTACAAAATGGAATATAAGCATAAACAAAGTAATAGAACAAATGAAGACAAGTGGGTAGGCTGTAAACCAAAACATAGCAAATAGAAGAATTTAAACAAGGAAATAATAAAAACAAATATGGGCTGAACCACAAGGCTGCAAACATACAAAAGATAAAATCAAATGGATTCTAAATAGACAAAAGTACACATGTACATGCTTATACAAAGTAAACAAATGTATATATATATTCTTGAACACTTGAAAAATAAAGAAATACAAATATACAAAGTATAGAAGCCATCATGTTTTCTCAAACATGTAACAGCCGAAAGAAGCAAATAAAGTAAGGTAAATGGTACAAGATAATAAATGTTTTCATCTTTAGTACACAAGACAAATCATCTCAGCCACATAAGGGAAAAATATCCCTGCCTATTTTTGTACAAACAACTCATATCGACTTGTACAAAATGAGTACCCTGAAAACTCATTTTTATCAAGTCTTCCTCATTTCAGTTAGTAATCAAGCTGAGAAAATTATCAACTCAAAACATTTTTCAAACCCTGTAAACCAAAGCATACTCAAGTTCAAGCAACATCAAGTAGTTCCAGTGTTTAAATCAAGAGTAGCAACTAAAAGCATTTCAGTTTTAAAGAAAATGAAAGCATCTTTCAAAAATCTGAAGTTCACTCCAGTTTCCAAAGTCATTTGCAAGTTCTCTGTCTTCAATCTAAGGTGAGTAACACCACTTTTAAACAATTTGAAAGTATGAATCTGTTATGAATATATCTGTGAATAAGTATGAATTCTCCATGGATATTTGTATGTTGAAAATATTGGGTGTGCGGGCTATTCTTCATATATGCCCTCTGTGTATAATTTTAACACTAGATTTTGATTTAAAAATCATTTCCACCTAATCTACTCGATGTTTAAACTTAGTACAAAAACAAAGAATGTTTGTTTAATCATAGCTTGAAACTTAAATTTTATTTAAGTCGAAATAGATGTGTATCTTGCTCTGGAAAATCAAAATAACAGAGGAATTTCAATATAGAGGAAAATCTAATCATTCTAATTTATAAATGCAAGAATATAAACTGAAACATCATGCAAAAACTTGATTTTTAAGAATAAAATCATAATTTTTAGTTGGGAATTGAAGCTGCAGTTCTTGTTTAAACAAAAATTGGATTTTGGCCAAATTCTGATGATCGATCGATTCGTGGACGTCGAGGTTGTTGGTGGAGATAGAGGAGCCTACGGGGCTTGCGAGAAAAATAGTGGAATAGTGTGCAGTTGGACGCGGTGGCAACAGCGAGCATTTTAAGTTTCTAAACCTAGTTTTGTAAAGTCGAGAACTTTGTTTCGTTCGTCGTCTGTAGATGATCGAGTGCGACGAGATTTTTGGTGAGGATGGTGGGAGTGTCAACGAAGTAGCGACCGGAGTTTCAAGCTTTCTGGTGGCCGGTGTTGTGAGTTCGACGCATTTTTCTAGGTTTGGGGTGGTTTTCCTGTTCGTTTCCAGGTTATGATCGAACATCTCGATTTCGATACTGGTTCTGTTTGGGGGTTAGGGTGGTCGGAACCAGATGGGTTGGCGATCGTCGAAGTGCGAAGAGTGTCGCAGGTGGTCAGGGAGGCGTCGATCGCTGGTGCATGTGCACAGAGATGGTCGGTGTATCAGTGGTATGAAAGCAAGAGATGGTCTCGAAGGGAAACTCGTAATTTGGACGTTTTGACTCGAGTCTCCTGGGTTGCTTGCGTGTGTTGTCTAGATGTAATTCATCTGATATTGACGTTTAAACTTAAACTAAACTTAAACTAAAGAAGTATGCGAAGAAAAAGGGAAAGACTTGGAGAAGTTAGGGAGAAAACTCGGGTGAGACTCGAGTGACTGGGAATAAATTGCCGGGTTGTGTTTTCTTCTTAAGTGCTTAGCAAAATAAATTAAGTTATATCATCTTAATCGAATATTAAATATGGATGACTTAGTTAGTGTTTTTTTCAATTGAAGCTAAAAATATATTATACGTTATTTAATTTGAATTCAAGAATTGGTAACTAACTACTGGAGATTAATTAATACATGATTAATAGTTAACTAATTAAGTAATTTAATTTATAATTGATTAATCAAGTAATTAATTGAGTAGTTAGTGATAAATAAATGATTAATTAATTCCTATTAATTAACAAATAAGATTAATTAATTGATAATTAAGAAGTGTTTACTTTAATGTGTTGAAATTAATTTAATGATACTCAATTGCAAATTTTTTTTTAAGTACAATTACTGAATGGAAGTAATTAAACCGTTAATCACTCATTGTAATTTATTGAGTTTAATTTGTTTAATTTAAGCTAATTAATTAAGTTTAATTAATTTAGATTGATAACTTAACGATTTGGAAAGTATAATTACTTAGAGAAGTAATTAATAAATAATTATTGAATGTAATTAATTAAATGATGATTTGAAATTTGAGTTAATTATCTATTAATAAATTAAAGGATTAATTAATAATTAAGATTAATTAAGATTTAATGAATAATTAAAGATCAACTAATTCATTAATTAAGAACTGATTAGTTAATAATTAAGAGTTAACTAATAAATTTGAAAGAAGATTTATTTCAAATAATTTGTGATTAAATCATGACAATTAACCCGGATTAATAATTGATACATCTGATTTAAATTAATCAGTTGATTAATAAATTCATTTGTGAATATTTGGATTTAACGGAATGATTGAATTGTTTGATATTCTGATCTGTGATGCTTTGTGATATATCCTGATATTGTGTGTGATCTGTACTGTAGTTATTTATTTGGATGAATGTAAATTATTATCTGTGATTTATATATCTGTGATCTGTAAACGAACGATAAGCGTTATGATATACCGCTTATCAACTATATTTCTGTACTTTGATCTGTGATTATTTATTGATGTTGCACTACTGTGTAAAACCCCTGGACTACACCATACACACACAAATATGGATTTCACGTGGAAATCAGTTAAGTCGCAGATTTTTGACAGATTTTAAAGATTGAATTCTTGAATCTAAATGGTTTTGGAAATTTGAAATTAAGAGCTTTGAAATGAGTTTTGAATGTAAAAGTTATTTTTAAATAACTTAATAAAATTTGAAACTTAAATAATTTGATTTAGATTCGAATTCAATATTTAGAATTGAATTCAATGATTTGGAAGACTAATTGTTTTCAACTAATAAAAAGCTCTTATGTAAGAAATGGATTTCCAATTTGAATAAAAGGATTTTTAAGTTGAATTGAAGATGATTTTCCAAATTATGAATAAATCTTTGAAACGTGTTTTTGAAAACTATTAGTTAAATCTTTGTTTTCAAGATTTAAGGAGTTAATCCAATTGAAATGAAAACTGGTTGTGGAAAATCTGTGAATGAATCTTTTGTTTAAAAGATTAAAGTGTGGAAATTGTTTAAACCGTTGAAGGTTGTTAAATGAATCTTTTTGTTTAAAAGATTGTAAATGGTAATTTGTTAAACCATTTGAAGAAAGATTTTGGGTAATAAGTTGTGACTTAATTGAAATCCCATATCCATATGTTTTAAATATTTCACTCACTATTCGGGTTAGCCGGGAAAGGACCTTTGGGTCGTATAACCCATTCCGAATATGTGATACGTCGTATATGGATAGCATTTGAAGACCGGTGGTGAAGACCGGATATCCATGAGAACGAAAGGATAACTCGTCGATTGTCTCTGCACTGAGTCGCGCCGGTATAGAGATTTCCTAAGTGATAGGAAGTCCAATCGGGATTGTGGATACCCGGATTGCAAGGGCTTCGTAAGTAGTGCCTTCGGTTCTGTTCGAACCCGGAACAGACTTGTATGGTTACATGTCTGACATTACACTTTGAGATATAAAGCCGATTTCTTTCAAATACATTTCTGTTGGTGGCGGAGAATTTATTCTTTTAGCTTAACACCCTTCTCTGAGACGTACGAGCTCAGAGGTTATGTAGTTGAAGGTTATCAGCGATATACTCCCAATTTGGTAATGTGACATGCTGAGTGTTGCTGTGTGACGATCATCGTTTGATCATTTGTTATATGATCATTTGTTTGATCATTTATCTTTGTGATCATTACTTTGATCATTTGTTGACCCAAAGCATAGCTTTTGTATAAAGCGTAGCTTTGTGGATGAGACTTCGTCAGGGCCTCAACAACCCGGAAATGGTCGAAACAGGAATGTTGCGGCAAGGTTAGGAGGGTCGCGCCCTTTAGGGTATGTCATTTCCTTCTGGAAAAGGGTGGTATTATGGTATGGAGCCCTGATACTTACTCATGTGGACACACCTTATTTATTAGTGGAAATTAGAGAGGCATCCCTATCATAATTTCATATTATAAAGCGGGTCCCTGTCAAAGTTTCATTGTAAAGCGGGTCCCTGTTTTTTGGAAACGAAGAAAAATTATTGCTGAAATGTCAGCAACTTTTATAAATAAGTGCTGATATTTCAGCAACTATCTGTGTCAAAGTTTTATTGTAAAAACAAAGAAAAATTATTGCTGAAATGTCAGCAACTTTTATAAATAAGTGCTGATATTTCAGCAACTTTCATAAACTGTGTTCACAGTGTACATAAATGTTGCTGAAATATCAGCAACTTTTATAAATAAGTGTTGATATTTCAGCAACTTTCATACACTATGTTCAGAGTGTACAGAAATGTTGCGGAAATGTCAGCAACTTTTGTGAAATGTTGCATCATGCTCTGCAATAATCGTGAATAAAAAACAGGGACCTAATTTACACTGAAATTTAGTGAAGGACTTTTCATGAATTTTGAAACTTAATAAGGACCTGTGCCAAAAGTACCCTATTTATTATGTGTGATGTTGGTTACCGAGCGCTCGGATAAAGGTCCCAAAGGACCGGGGGATGGCACATTCGTGAGTTACCTGTTACAGGGGTAACCCGGCCTTGTTGGCAGAGAGCAGTTTGTCTCTCGGGACGTCCAACCAGAGGCGATCCCATTCGGCAGAAGGAAAGGAAGTTCCTTAGCCTGACCATTTGTTGGAAACCCATTTCTCCAATACGAACTTTGTACGGTATTAGTTGTAGAACCTGCCATTTACGTACGGTGGTCACCACTGTTTAGATGGTAGCTATAGTAGGCATACGATACTGGTCGTATGCTGGCTAAGATTAATATTATACTTTCGAAATGTTTTCTACACTATGCACTAATAATAATATCAAAATGATTTGAATTTGCGTAGTAAGCATCTTTGACTATCATAAGAAGAAATCTCCTCCAATTCTGCGTTTGCATTGTGTGTATGGCGGGAGGTCTTATGGTAGTTTCATTTTCCAAAAGCATTGCGGTTTTCATTGTTTAAAGTTCTGTTGGGTTTGTTTTAAGTTAAACTGTTTTTTTGCTCACACCAGTCCCATGACTGATCCGGAGTTTATTATTCCTTTCCTAAACTCTAGGTGCCCACCATTTTCCACACGGGCAGTCTAGAGTTGGGTTTTCTCAGATATTCAGGTTTAGTAGATTATCTGGAGCTAGTTCAGTTCTTGGAGTTCATGGACCGACGTTGCTTATCTTGGAGCATTCTATTGGAGACATTCTATCCGCTGCTGATGTTATCATTTTTCTTTTCCGCTGCTATTTGTTGTATCATATCTTTGATGTATATTGATATCTGTTGTATCATACTGTATCAGATATTGTATCTGTCATTGTATCAATGCTATATATATTGATATTTTCTTTTTCTTCCACTGTGTTGTTATACTTAATTGTGTTATAAGCTCCGGCGACTCGGATTTGAACGGTCGAATCTACGGCATTCGAGTATGATGTAAAGTATGGGTGTCGATTTTCGAATGCGAAAATCCAAATCGTTACAATTTGGTATCAGAGCTGAGGGTAGAACTTTAGCTCAGGAGTGTAACACATTAAGTAGCTCATTAGAGATAGGGTGAAGTATACCCTAGAATGAGTATTCCTCAAATATCAGTCCGTACGCCTCAGTAAATTCTCTTACTATCCACTGATAGTAAGTATGAGTGCAAGAAGAGGATGAGATAGGGGACAGGGGAATACGACTATAAATGGTCAATACTCTGTAACAACAAGGAAGCAATATTTTCTCTATCAATCTCTTTTGTTCGTCATCTTCTATCAATTCTTCGATAGTTCCTGGTAGATCCAGGAAGGAAATTCGATATATTAATATGGGACATAAACTACAGATAGGCCAAATTGTTTGTTTGGAGGTATTGGTTGAATTGTTTGCATTGGTTGCTATGGTTGATAGGTATACTTTAGTTTTAAACTGAAAGTTTTGAAATTGTATCCATATATCTATCTATTCTTTGGGTCCCGATATGTTCTACGAATGGTTAGTTATCCCTTCGAACTAACCAATGGCCCTGCATATTTCGTAGATCTGGATAACCCGAGTACCTTGTGAAGTGTTAAAATAGATTCGTTCTCGTATCTACTATCGATATTCTGATTTGGTAAGCCAAATGCAGAATAGATATTCAATTTGATTTGATGAAATATTCTCCATTTGTCTTTTGTCTTCCTGGCAATTTCGAGGACGAAATTCTTTTAAGGGGGGAAGTCTATAACGACCCCGAATTTTATTTAAATTTAAATTGATGATTAATTGAATTTTTAAAGACAATTTGTAAAATTAATCGATTAAAGGGATGCGGGTTTCCCCGGACTCAAATAAATTTTGTATAAATCATTTAAATTTAAAATATTGTATATATATGTATATATTGAATTTGATTAATCTCAAGTAAATGGTTTAAAAATAATTTTTAAATATAAAACATTTGACACAAGTATAAAAGTAAGTATAATAAATATATATGTTAGAAATAAAAATTTTGATAACAAATTTAAAATAGAAATTTATTTATAAAGGAATGTTATAAAGACAATTAGTATTAAAGTTTGAAATGAATATTTGAGTTAGAAATAGAAATAAAAAAATAAAAGATGAACTATAAAAATAAAAGCAACACTTGACTAAAATCTAACAACAAAGCTTTAATTATAAAGTGATAAAAATAAACAAGAAAACATATTTAAGTATGAGCTCTTACAAAAGGAAACAACAAATGGGTAAGTATAAACAAGACAGTAAATATCTTTGTACAAAATGGAATATAAGCATAAACAAAGTAATAGAACAAATGAAGACAAGTGGGTAGGCTGTAAACCAAAACATAGCAAATAGAAGAATTTAAACAAGGAAATAATAAAAACAAATATGGGCTGAACCACAAGGCTGCAAACATACAAAAGATAAAATCAAATGGATTCTAAATAGACAAAAGTACACATGTACATGCTTATACAAAGTAAACAAATGTATATATATATTCTTGAACACTTGAAAAATAAAGAAATACAAATATACAAAGTATAGAAGCCATCATGTTTTCTCAAACATGTAACAGCCGAAAGAAGCAAATAAAGTAAGGTAAATGGTACAAGATAATAAATGTTTTCATCTTTAGTACACAAGAAAAATCATCTCAGCCACCTAAAGGGAAAAATATCCCTGCCTATTTTTGTACAAACAACTCATATCGACTTGTACAAAATGAGTACCCTGAAAACTCATTTTTATCAAGTCTTCTTGATTTCACTTAGTAATCAAGCTGAGAAAATTATCAACTCAAAACATTTTTCAAACCCTGTAAACCAAAGCATACTCAAGTTCAAGCAACATCAAGTAGTTCCAGTGTTTAAATCAAGAGTAGCAACTAAAAGCATTTCAGTTTTAAAGAAAATGAAAGCATCTTTCAAAAATCTGAAGTTCACTCCAGTTTCCAAAGTCATTTGCAAGTTCTCTGTCTTCAATCTAAGGTGAGTAACACCACTTTTAAACAATTTGAAAGTATGAATCTGTTATGAATATATCTGTGAATAAGTATGAATTCTCCATGGATATTTGTATGTTGAAAATATTGGGTGTGCGGGCTATTCTTCATATATGCCCTCTGTCTATAATTTTAACACTAGATTTTGATTTAAAAATCATTTCCACCTAATCTACTCGATGTTTAAACTTAGTACAAAAACAAAGAATGTTTGTTTAATCATAGCTTGAAACTTAAATTTTATTTAAGTCGAAATAGATGTGTATCTTGCTCTGGAAAATCAAAATAACAGAGGAATTTCAATATAGAGGAAAATCTAATCATTCTAATTTATAAATGCAAGAATATAAACTGAAACATCATGCAAAAACTTGATTTTTAAGAATAAAATCATAATTTTTAGTTGGGAATTGAAGCTGCAGTTCTTGTTTAAACAAAAATTGGATTTTGGCCAAATTCTGATGATCGATCGATTCGTGGACGTCGAGGTTGTTGGTGGAGATAGAGGAGCCTACGGGGCTTGCGAGAAAAATAGTGGAATAGTGTGCAGTTGGACGCGGTGGCAACGACGAGCATTTTAAGTTTCTAAACCTAGTTTTGTAAAGTCGAGAACTTTGTTTTGTTCGTCGTCTGTAGATGATCGAGTGCGACGAGATTTTTGGTGAGGATGGTGGGAGTGTCAACGAAGTAGCGACCGGAGTTTCAAGCTTTCTGGTGGCCGGTGTTGTGAGTTCGACGCATTTTTCCAGGTTTGGGGTGGTTTTCCTGTTCGTTTCCAGGTTATGATCGAACATCTCGATTTCGATACTGGTTTCGTTTGGGGGTTAGGGTGGTCGGAACCAGATGGGTTGGCGATCGTCGAAGTGCGAAGAGTGTTGCAGGTGGTCAGGGAGGCGCCGATCGCTGGTGCATGTGCACAGAGATGGTCGGTGTATCAGTGGTATGAAAGCAAGAGATGGTCTCGGAGGGAAACTCGTAATTTGGACGTTTTGACTCGAGTCTCCTGGGTTGCTTGCATGTGTTGTCTAGATGTAATTCATCTGATATTGATGTTTAAACTTAAACTAAACTTAAACTAAAGAAGTATGCGAAGAAAAAGGGAAAGACTTGGAGAAGTTAGGGAGAAAACTCGGGTGAGACTCGAGTGACTGAGAATAAATTCCCGGGTTGTGTTTTCTTCTTAAGTGCTTAGCAAAATAAATTAAGTTATATCATCTTAATCGAATATTAAATATGGATGACTTAGTTAGTGTTTTTTTCAATTGAAGCTAAAAATATATTATACGTTATTTAATTTGAATTCAAGAATTGGTAACTAACTACTGGAGATTAATTAATACATGATTAATAGTTAACTAATTAAGTAATTTAATTTATAATTGATTAATCAAGTAATTAATTGAGTAGTTAGTGATAAATAAATGATTAATTAAGTCCTATTAATTAACAAATAAGATTAATTAATTGATAATTAAGAAGTGTTTACTTTAATGTGTTGAAATTAATTTAATGATACTCAATTGCAAAAAAAAAAATTTAAGTACAATTACTGAATGGAAGTAATTAAACCGTTAATCACTCATTGTAATTTATTGAGTTTAATTTGTTTAATTTAAGCTAATTAATTAAGTTTAATTAATTTAGATTGATAACTTAACGATTTGGGAAGTATAATTACTTAGAGAAGTAATTAATAAATAATTATTGAATGTAATTAATTAAATGATGATTTGAAATTTGAGTTAATTATCTATTAATAAATTAAAGGATTAATTAATAATTATGATTAATTAAGATTTAATGAATAATTAAAGATCAACTAATTTATTAATTAAGAACTGATTAGTTAATAATTAAGAGTTAACTAATAAATTTGAAAGAAGATTTATTTCAAATAATTTGTGATTAAATCATGACAATTAACCCGGATTAATAATTGATACATGTGATTTAAATTAATCAGTTGATTAATAAATTCATTTGTGAATATTTGGATTTAACTGAATGATTGAATTGTTTGATATTCTGATCTGTGATGCTTTGTGATATATCCCGATATTGTGTGTGATCTGTACTGTAGTTATTTATTTGGATGAATGTAAATTATTATCTGTGATTTATATATCTGTGATCTGTAAACGAACGATAAGCGTTATGATATACCGCTTATCAACTATATTTCTGTACTTTGATCTGTGATTATCTATTGATGTTGCACTACTGTGTAAAACCCCTGGACTACACCATACACACACAAATATGGATTTCACGTGGAAATTAGTGAAGTCGTAGATTTTTGACAGATTTTAAAGATTGAATTCTTGAATCTAAATGGTTTTGGAAATTTGAAATTAAGAGCTTTGAAATGAGTTTTGAATGTAAAAGTTATTTTTAAATAACTTAATAAAATTTGAAACTTAAATAATTTGATTTAGATTCGAATTCAATATTTAGAATTGAATTCAATGATTTGGAAGACTAATTGTTTTCAACTAATAAAAAGCTCTTATGTAAGAAATGGATTTCCAATTTGAATAAAAGGATTTTTAAGTTGAATTGAAGATGATTTTCCAAATTATGAATAAATCTTGGAAACGTGTTTTTGAAAACTATTAGTTAAATCTTTGTTTTCAAGATTTAAGGAGTTAATCCAATTGAAATGAAAACTGGTTGTGGAAAATCTGTGAATGAATCTTTTGTTTAAAAGATTAAAGTGTGGAAATTGTTTAAACCGTTGAAGGTTGTTAAATGAATCTTTTTGTTTAAAAGATTGTAAATGGTAATTTGTTAAACCATTTGAAGAAAGATTTTGGGTAATAAGTTGTGACTTAATTGAAATCCCATATCCATATGTTTTAAATATTTCGCTCACTATTCGGGTTAGCCGGGAAAGGACCTTTGGGTCGTATAACCCATTCTGAATATGTGATACGTCGTATATGGATAGCATTTGAAGACCGGTGGTGAAGACGAGATATCCATGAGAACGAAAGGATAACTCGTCGATTGTCTCTGCACTGAGTCGCGCCGGTATAGATATTTCCTAAGTGATGGGAAGTCCAATCGGGATTGTGGATACCCGGATTGCAAGGGCTTCATAAGAAGTGCCTTCGGTTCTGTTCGAACCCGGAACAGACTTGTATGGTTACATGTCTGACATTACACTTTGAGATATAAAGCCGATTTCTTTCAAATACATTTCTGTTGGTGGCGGAGAATTTATTCTTTTAGCTTAACACCCTTCTCTGAGACGTACGAGCTCAGAGGTTATGTAGTTGAAGGTTATCAATGATATACTCCCAATTTGGTAATGTGACATGCTGAGTGTTGCTGTGTGATGATCATCGTTTGATCATTTGTGATATGATCATTTGTTTGATCATTTATCTTTGTGATCATTGCTTTGATCATTTGTTGACCCAAAGCATAGCTTTTGTATAAAGCGTAGCTTTGTGGACGAGACTTCATCAGGGCCTCAACAACTCGGAAATGGTCGAAACAGGAATGTTGCGGCAAGGTTATGAGGGTCGCGCCCTTTAGGGTATGTCATTTCCTTCTGGAAAAGGGTGGTATTATGGTATGGAGCCCTGATACTTACTCATGTGGACACACCTTATTTATTATGTGTGATGTTGGTTACTGAGCGCTCGGATAAAGGTCCCAAAGGACCGGGGGATGGCATATTCGTGAGTTACCTGTTACAGGGGTAACCCGGCCTTGTTGGCAGAGAGCAGTTTGTCTCTCGGGACATACAGCCAGAGGCGATCCCATTCGGCAGAAGGAAAGGAAGTTCCTTAGCCTGACCATTTGTTGGAAACCCATTTCTCCAATACGAACTTTGTACGGTATTAGTTGTAGAACCTGCCATTTACGTACGGTGGTCACCACTGTTTAGATGGTAGCTATAGTAGGCATACGATACTGGTCGTATGCTGGCTAAGATTAATATTATACTTTCGAAATGTTTTCTACACTATGCACTAATAATAATATCAAAATGATTTGATTTTGCGTAGTAAGCATCTTTGACTATCATAAGAAGAAATCTCCTCCAATTCTACGTTTGCATTGTGTGTGTGGCGGGAGGTCTTATGGTAGTTTCATTTTCCAAAAGCATTGCGGTTTTCAATGTTTAAAGTTCTGTTGGGTTTGTTTTAAGTTAAACTGTTTTGTTGCTCACACCAGTCCCATGACTGATCCGGAGTTTATTGTTCCTTTCCTAAACTCTGGGTGCCCACCATTTTCCACACGGGCAGTCTAGAGTTGGGTTTTCTCAGATATTCAGGTTTAGTAGATTATCTGGAGCTAGTTCAGTTCTTGGAGTTCATGGACTGACGTTGCTTATCTTGGAGCATTCTATTGGAGACATTCTATCCGCTGCTGATGTTATCATTTTTCTTTTCCGCTGCTATTTGTTGTATCATATCTCTGATGTATATTGATATATGTTGTATCATACTGTATCAGATATTGTATCTGTCATTGTATCAATGCTATATATATTGATATTTTCTTTTTCTTCCCCTGTGTTGTTATACTTAATTGTGTTATAAGCTCCGGCGACTCGGATTTGAACGGTCGAATCTACGGCATTCGAGTACGATGTAAAGTATGGGTGTCGATTTTCGAATGCGAAAATCCAAATCGTTACATTTAGTGTATATGAAATCATGTGTGATTGTGTGTGCATATATACTCAAAGAGACCTTACAAGTTTTGTAACGACCCGGGATTTTGTATTGATTTATAATCGTGATTAAACGATTAACGAGCTAGCTTATTGATAGTGAGAGTTTTAATTGGGTTAAAATTCATTGCTAAAAAAATTGTTAATCGTTGTTTGGAATTTTAAAGCTGTTGTTAAATTTTTAAACAATTTGTTAAATGATAGAAGTGGCCTTTATATGTTGAATCTAGCCCACATTTGCATTGCTTAGATGCCGTTCCCTTTTGTTGATTCATAAGAAACCCGTCCCCCTTTACCCTTCTGATTCGTAACCCTAAAACTAAATCAAAGCGAACGAAAAAATGGCTGCCTCGTTCAAATGAAAATGGTGGCGGCTTCGATCTCGTTCTTCCCTCTTCGACAAATTAGGGCATCATAGAAATCGAAGATAGTGGCTGCTAGGGTTAACTTCGTTCGTTTTCCTCGAATTGCTACGGCTTCGTCTCTTCGCTTGGCACTCGGCTGCCTCGATTGTGACAGAGGTGAGTGATTTATTTCGCTCACATCTAATTTAATTACTCTGTTTCGCGACTTGGGTTTTAAATTGTTTTAGCCAATGATGATTCGCCTAATTAGGGCTTAAACTTTGTGATTTCGTTCGTATTCAATTGTTTGGGTGATCGATTCCTTTTGCTTGCAGTTTGATTCATGTTGTTTTGTATTGATTTTTGGCCTGTTGATTTTCGTGGTTGTCACGGCTTCGACATTGAGTTGTTCGATAGTGTTCCTTGTTACATTGGTCACCACGATTTTGGCTTCGGTCTGAAAACACGGCTTGATGATGTTTATTTTTGGTTGACTTCGTATTCTTTGATTATGGTTTTGATTTTCTAGGACTTCGGCTGTTGTTTTGAATACTTGGTTAGCTTTCGAGCACTTGATTGATACTTGCGGCTTTGGGGTGAAAGTGGGTAGTTGATTTACTTGAACGCTGTCGACTTCGTTCGACTTTGTTCCGATGTTGGTAATTTTATTAGTCTGGGTCAGATTTCTTGTTGCATTGGGTTTAACCTGATTTGTTCAATGTTTTGACCTGCTGTTCGATCATTGATTATGAAAAGCAGTGAATTCTTGCTTTTGATTTTGGTATACTTTGCATTGACTTGTGCTATTCCGGCCTGGTTTGTGTTTGAATTTGCTTGATGTTGAGCATTGTTTCTGTAATTACTGTATTTTGTTATTTGGAAGTTTTGGGTTGCATTGCCTTTGTTATTGCCGACTTGTGCTACTTCTGTTTATTTTAGCTACTCATTCATAACACTGAACTCGATACCAGTGCTCGGCCATTTGTTGTTATGTGCATTCTGGTCTGGAATTCTTGGCCACATATTTGTTTCTTTGAAGTGTATACTAACTTGAGAAAGGCCTTTAACATGTCCTGTTTCATTGTGCCACTGGTTTGAAGTCTTTTGTTAATCCATGTCTGGACATTTGGGCTCTTTGAGTTGAAGTTCATTTGCTGGTCCTATTTCAATTAATATAGATATGTATGTGTATACATACATATATATATATATATGCATACATGTTTAATTTGTATTTGCTCGGCTTTGATTGGCATTTTGTGATAATATGGACTTTGACTTGTTCAGTTCTTTTCCTTGATTGACTTCACTATGACAGATAGTGTTCGATTTCTTCTGTTTAACACATTAACATTGTTTTGTTTGTTTAAATATTTTTGAAACTGCACTTGATTTATATGTGCAGACTTGAGTTGCACTGAGTTGCTCTGGTTCATGTATAAGCATGGTTGCCTTTGTGCACTCCTGTAGTCGGTTGTATCTATATTTGTTGTATTACTGATTTTGAATCTTGATGGTTGCCTTTGTGCACTCTTGCAGTCGGTTGTAACTATGTTTGTTGTATCACTGATTATGAATCTTGATGGTTGCTTGTTGTTTATGCCTTGACTTCGAGCTCTGTCTTTGTCATGTGCATGTGGTACTGACAGGGTCTGTTCATTTGAACTTCGTTTGCCACTGAGGATTATTCATGCATCCAGATGTGCATTCGTACATGAAATACTTGTCGACTTTGCATGCTGCCGGTTGACACGTATGGACTGTTTAGTCTTTGTTGTTTTGAGTTTCACTGTCTTGTTGATGATGCCATTGTGGTATTGCCGTATCTATAGACTTTTGTGAGATCTTTGCCCTTGTTGGTTTGCATTGCATTAATGCATTTGGATTTGTTTTCGAATTCACTTGAGTTGAATCCGTTATTTTGGGTTTGACCTCGTGTTCATTTGTAAATTTTCAATGTGTACATACGTGCACATTGTCCATGTCTGTCTGCTTTGACCATTGAGGCCGTGGCATTGGGATTTGAATCTTCATTTGATTTTGGTTCGTTGATCTTTTGTGTAATTCAGGTTGTAGTGGCGAGGCAGTATACGCGTGCGTATACTGCAGCCCTACCAGAATTGATGTTTTAAATTGATTATTTTGTTGTGTCTAATTGTCTTCTAGATAATTAGATTATGAGTTTCTAATTATTTATTTAATAATTAGATTTTGTTGTTAATTGTTGTTTAGACAATTCTGATGTTTTCTAAATTATCTTCATTGATAATCTTTTTATCTATCTTTATTGATGCTTTGGACCAGCTAATATGTTATTTAACACTGTTTAGTGTTATATCTGCCGTTATTCGATTCTCTTATCGAGGAGTTGGATAGACGAGATTTCTGTGACTGTCGTCTATTTAATATTTGATTATTATTGCTTCTATGCATTAATAACTGAGTTTGAATTAGACTGACCAGTGTATTATTTTCTTTTGAATTTAATACTCGGGTCAGACCCGAGTTATTTTAGGTTGTAGATTTCCTGCTTTGGGTTGCTGTTGAGCTACGAAGACTTTTCATATTTTTTGAAGTGGTCTGCGTCTTTTTTGTAGTAGTCAGTGTACTGATTAGGTTGATATGTATTCATGTACATTAGTTGATAATGTATTTGTATATATATATAACTTCCAGAGTCGATAGTTGTAGTTGTATCATATGTATCGTGTTAAATGTATTGTAACTGACATCAGTTATATATATATATGAGACTTTTGTTATCTGTGTTCCACATTCTTACTGTATCTGTGTTATTATTATATATATTGTCCTAAACTATTATGAACCATCGTAGTTCGTTTTATACTGGTAATTGGGTATGTCGATGGGAGTGAATAAATAAGCAATGAAAAATGAAAAATATATACCACTCCTATCGAGGTAACCAATACTAGTGTAAGGCCAACTACGGATGGCCGCTCCTATCCAGCCTTATTCTTTGTAATAACAGACAGTATTTCTTTTAATACTCTTTTTTATTGTGAGCATAGAGGTGGGGCGTCATAGTTGGTATCAGAGCTTGGGGTTTATGGACATAATATAAAACATAACTTAGATGGAACATATGTTACAACTATTGGTCGGTGTTTTTATTCGTGCTTTGAGTCAAAACTAAAGTTTTGAAATTTTTGTGGAATTTTTAAATTTCCTTATTTAAAAATAAAAGTGAAATTGTGTTCTGATGATTTGATTGATTTGTATTCTGTTTATCAGAGTGCGCAGCGGAAATAGTAAAACTGTCTTCGCTGAGTACAACTGATAATCTTTTTGATTTAAAAAAAATCAAAATATGAAATTGATATGAATTTCATTTGTTGTTTACATAGCTGTATTTATTTTGTTTCTTTGAGAATTTCGAATCCGAATTGAGGATTCGAAACGATTGCAGTTATGTGATTTTGTTGAAATTTTTGGCTGGTTTTCTTTTATGCTAATCATATATTGATTAGATTTTGCTGTTTTGAATTATCTTCATTGAATATATATATTTGAATGATTTCTTTGTTCATTTTGTAGTATGTGCAAAATTTGAGTTGCACGTTACTGCATTAATTCTACGTTGAACCGATGCTTGGTTATGAAACGTATTTCGTTGCCGTTATTTTATAACGGGATTTTTACATCGGTGCTAAATTTTTGAAGCGCGATGTTTTGTGACATTTTTATGAATGAAAATTCACTGGTGTTACATATTGATGTAAATTATTTTGATGAGATTTTGACGTATAAAAATTACTGTCGCTTTGGCTTCAGTAACCGTCGAATTTTTAAAAGTGGATTTTCAAGCGGTTATTCCGCAATGCTGATTCTGAGATTCGTTTTACGATGTTCTGGGGAAGTGCAATTTTCTTTTCGAAATTGCTACTGGTGTTGTTGCTTTAATCACGTGATTGGAAAATCGTTTTAAAATGAAAATTGTTTTATAAAATTTTAACAGTTTGCGCTTTCAAAAGAATGAGGAAGTGACTTAAACGATTCAGCAAAATCGAGGACTATGACCCCTTTCTTTTACTGTTTCGTTTAACTCCGGACTTGTCCAGTTGAGAATGTGAATTGTTAGTTTTATAAAATAAATAAAATTGTTTTCAGGAATTTTAGAGTTTGCGCTTTCAAAAGAATGAGGAAGCGATTTAAACGTTTCAGCAAAATCGAGGAATATAACCCCTTTCTTTTACTGATTCGCTTAATTCCGGACTTGTCCGTTTGAGAATGTAAAATGTATTTTTACGAAATACACAATTTTGCACTTTCAAGGAAACGATGAAGAGAATCAAACGATGTAGTAAAACACGTGGTATGGGACATGTGCGTTTGCTATTTCGGTTAATTCCGGGCTCGTTAATTGAAATATTTGATGTTCTGATGATTTTGATGCTTTCGTGTGCTTTCGAGCCACTATGATGGACCTTGGGGTCATATGTTGGACCTTCGGGTCATATGATGGACCTTCGGGTCAAATACCAGTACTAGACCTTCGGATCACTCTGCGGACCTTTGGGTCATTTGTTGGGCGCCAAAATTATGATGGGTACTTGGTAGGCTTCGGCCATTTGTTGATGCATGTGCGGCGAACTAAAAACTCGCCATCTGATGGGATCGATCCAAGCTTTTATGTTGATTTTCTATTCTTCTTAATTGATTTCTAGATATTTGTTGTTTCTAATTATCTGCAGGTAATTAGATATCTGATGTTATGAGATTTAATTATCGTATCGGTAATTAAATATTTGCTGTTATGAGATTTAATTATCGATTGTGATAATTAAATATTTGTTGTTTCTGATTATCGTTTTTGATAATCGGATATTTGTTGTTTCTGATTATTGTTTTTGATAATCGGATATTTGAGATTTGATTATCGATTGTGATAATTAAATATTTGTTGTTTATGATTATCGTTTTTTATAATCGGATATTTGTTGTTTCTGATTATCGTTTTTGATAATCGGATATTTGTTGTTTCTGATTATCGTTTTTGATAATCGGATATTTGTTGTTTCTGATTATCGTTTTTGATATCAGATATTTGAGATTTGATTATCGATTGTGATAATTAAATATTTGTTGTTTCTGATTATCGTTTTTGATAATCGGATAATTGTTGTTTCTGATTATTGCTATGATAATTAGACATTTGAAATTTGATTACCGTTTGTGGTAATTAAATAATTGTTGATTTGAAATTTGATTACAGTTTGTGGTAATTAAATATTTGTTGATTTGAAATTTGATTACCGTTTGTGGTAATTAAATATTTGTTGATTTGGAATTTGATTACCGTTTGTGGTAATTAAATATTTGTTGATTTGAAATTTGATTACCGTTTGTGGTAATTAAATATTTGTTGATTTGGAATTTGATTACCATTTGTGGTAATTAAATATTTGAGGATTTGAAATTTGATTACCGTTTGTGGTAATTAAATATTTGTTGATTTGGAATTTGATTACCGTTTGTGGTAATTAAATATTTGTTGATTTGAAATTTGATTATCGTTTTTGATAATTAAATATTTGTTGATTTGAGATTTGATTATCGTTTTGATAATTAAATATTGGTTAATTTGAGATTTGATTATCATTTGTGATAATTAAATATTTGTTGGTTTGGAATTTGATTACCGTTTGTGGTAATTAAATATTTGTTGATTTGGAATTTGATTATCGTTTTTGATAATTAAATATTTGTTAATTTGGAATTTGATTATCATTTGTGATAATTAGATATTTGTTGATTTGAGATTTCGGATTATCTGTTGTTTTCTGATTATCGTTTCTGATAATTGGAATTTTGCTAATTTTGATGATTTTGAGATTTTCTAGTCTCTAATTGATTCTAGCGCATGCTGATTTTATTGAATTGCTATTTTCTATCTATCTCTATTGATAGTTAGAGTTTGCTGATTATGAAGTTTGTGTTTTCTAGTTAATTGTTGGATAACTAGATATTTGCAGTTTTGCGAATTGTGATTTGTGTTTTCTAATTATCCTTGTTGATAATTAGATTTTGGTGTTTTCTAATTATCGTATCGATAATTAGATATTGCTGTTTTGTGATTCTGTATTTTTAATCATCTAATTGGTAATTGAATATTGCTGATGATTGCATTTATTAAGTTTTGCTGCTTTCTAATTATCTATTGATAGTTAGATTTTGTTGAAAATTTGTGAATCTCTTTTATTGGAATTAAAAGATAACATTGGCATTTGAATTCTCGACTTTTATTTTCTAGCTTAACCAGTTTATGTTAGAAGAATAATAGTTGTTGACGACCTTAATTATGAAAATTGCGGGGACGCAATTTTTATAAGGAGGGGAGTCTGTAACGACCCGGGATTTCGTATTGATTTATAATCGTGATTAAATGATTAACGAGCTAGCTTATTGATAGTGAGAGTTTTAATTGGGTTAAAATTCATTGCTAAAAAAATTGTTAATCGTTGTTTGGAATTTTAAAGCTGTTGTTAAATTTTTAAACAATTTGTTAAATGATAGAAGTGGGCTTTATATGTTGAATCTAACCCACATTTGCATTGCTTAGATGCCGTTCCCTTTTGTTGATTCATAAGAAACCCGTCCCCCTTTACCCTTCTGATTCGTAACCCTAAAACTAAATCAAAGGGAACGAAAAAATGGCGGCCTCGTTCAAATGAAAATGGTGGCGGCTTCGATCTCGTTCTTCCCTCTTCGACAAATTAGGGCATCATAGAAATCGAAGATAGTGGCTGCTAGGGTTAACTTCGTTCGTTTTCCTTGAATTGCTACGGCTTCGTCTCTTCGCTTGGCTCTCGGCTGCCTCGATTATGACAGAGGTGAGTGATTTATTTTGCTCACATCTAATTTAATTACTCTGTTTCGCGACTTGGGTTTTAAATTGTTTTAGCCAATGATGATTCGCTTAATTAGGGCTTAAACTTTGTGATTTCGTTCGTATTCAATTGTTTGGGTGGTCGATTCCTTTTACTTGCAGTTTGATTCATGTTGTTTTGTATTGATTTTTGGCCTGTTGATTTTCGTGGTTGTCACGGCTTCGACATTGAGTTGTTCGATAGTGTTCCTGGTTACATTGGTCACCATGATTTTGGCTTCGATCTGAAAACATGGCTTGATGATGTTTATTTTTGGTTGACTTCGTATTCTTTGATTATGGTTTTGATTTTCTAGGACTTCGGCTGTTGTTTTGAATACTTGGTTAGCTTTCGAGCACTTGATTGATACTTGCGGCTTTGGGGTGAAAGTGGGTAGTTGATTTACTTGAACGCTGTCGACTTCGTTCGACTTTGTTCCGATGTTGGTAATTTTATTAGTCTGGGTCAGATTTCTTGTTGCATTGGGTTTAACCTGATTTGT
Source organism: Allium fistulosum (assembly GCA_030737815.1). Taxonomy (NCBI): domain Eukaryota; kingdom Viridiplantae; phylum Streptophyta; class Magnoliopsida; order Asparagales; family Amaryllidaceae; genus Allium; species Allium fistulosum. Next base: position 278,927,641 of record CM060904.1, on the reverse strand, counting down.
TCAATGTTTTGACCTGCTGTTCGATCATTGATTATGAAAAGCAGTGAATTTTTGCTTTTGATTTTGGTATACTTTGCATTAACCTGTGCTATTCCGGCCTGGTTTGTGTTTGAATTTGCTTGATGTTGAGCATTGTTTCTGTAATTACTGTATTTTGTTATTTGGAAGTTTTGGGTTGCATTGCCTTTGTTATTGCCGACTTGTGCTACTTCTGTTTATTTTGGCTACTCATTCATAGCACTGAACTCGGTATCAGTGCTCGGCCATTTGTTGTTATGTGCATTCTGGTCTGGAATTCTTGGCTACAGATTTGTTTCTTTGAAGTGTATACTGACTTGAGAAATGCCTTTAACATGTCCTGTTTCATTGTGCCACTGGTTTGAAGTCTTTTGTTAATCCATGTCTGGACATTTGGGCTCTTTGAGTTGAAGTTCATTTGCTGGTCCTATTTCAATTAATATAGATATGTATGTGTATACATACATACATACATACATTCATACATATAAATATATATATGCATACATGTTTAATTTGTATTTGCTCGGCTTTGATTGGCATTTTGTGATAATATGGACTTTGTCTTGTTCAGTTCTTTTCCTTGATTGACTTCACTATGACAGATAGTGTTCGATTTCTTCTGTTTAACACATTAACATTGTTTTGTTTGTTTAAATATTTTTGAAACTGCACTTGATTTATATGTGCAGACTTGAGTTGCACTGAGTTGCTCTGGTTCATGTATAAGCATGGTTGCCTTTGTGCACTCCTACAGTCGGTTGTATCTATATTTGTTGTATTACTGATTTTGAATCTTGATGGTTGCCTTTGTGCACTCTTGTAGTCAGTTGTATCTATATTTGTTGTATCACTGATTATGAATCTTGATGGTTGCTTGTTGTTTATGCCTTGACTTCGAGCTCTGTCTATGTCATGTGCATGTGGTACTGACAGGGTCTGTTCATTTGAACTTCGTTTGCCACTGAGGATTATTCATGCATCCAGATGTGAATTCGTACATGAAATACTTGTCGACTTTGCATGCTGTCGGTTGACACGTATGGACTGTTTGGTCTTTGTTGTTTTAAGTTTCATTGTTTGGTTGATGATGCCATTGTGGTATTGCCGTATCTATAGACTTTTGTGAGATCTTTGCCCTTGTTGGTTTGCATTGCATTAATGCATTTGGATTTGTTTTCGAATTCACTTGAGTTGAATCCGTTATTTTGGGTTTGACCTCGTGTTCGTTTGTAAATTTTCAATGTGTACATACGTGCACATTGTCCATGTCTGTCTGCTTTGACCATTGAGGCCGTGGCATTGGGATTTGAATCTTCATTTGATTTTGGTTCGTTGATCTTTTGTGTAATTCAGGTTGTAGTGGCGAGGCAGTATACGCGTGCGTATACTACAGCCCTACCAGAATTGATGTTTTAAATTGATTATTTTGTTGTGTCTAATTATCTTCTAGATAATTAGATTATGAGTTTCTAATTATTTATTTAATAATTAGATTTTGTTGTTAATTTTCGTTTAGACAATTCTGATGTTTTCTAAATTATCTTCATTGATAATCTTTTTATCTATCTTTATTGATGCTTTGGACCTGCTGATATGTTGTTTAACACTGTTTAGTGTTATATCTACCGTTATCCGATTCTCTTATCGAGGAGTTGGATAGACGAGATTTCTGTGACTGTCGTCTATTTAATATTTGATTATTATTGCTTCTGTGCATTAATAACTGAGTTTGAATTAGACTGACCCATGTATTATTTTCTTTTGAATTTAATAATCGGGTCAGACCCGAGTTATTTCAGGTTGTAGATTTCCTGCTTTGGGTTGCTGTTGAGCTATGAAGACTTTTCATATTTTTTGAAGTGGTCTGCGTCTTTTTTGTAGTAGTCAGTGTACTGATTAGGTTGATATGTATTCATGTACATTAGTTGATAATGTATTTGTATATATAACTTCCAGAGTCGATAGTTGTAGTTGTATCATATGTATCGTGTCAAATGTATTGTAACTGACATCAGTTATATATATATGAGACTTTTGTTATCTGTGTTCCGCATTCTTACTGTATCTGTGTTATTATTATATATATTGTCCTAAACTATTATGAACCATCGTAGTTCGTTTTATACTGGTAATTGGGTATGTCGATGGGAGTAAATAAATAAGCAATGAAAAATGAAAAATATATACCACTCCTATCGAGGTAACCAATACTAGTGTAAGGCCAACTACGGATGGCCGCTCCTATCCAGCCTTATTCTTCGTAATAACAGACAGTATTTCTTTTAATACTCTTTGTTATTGTGAGCATAGAGATGGGGCATCACAAGTTTTATCTAAGACTCTTTATATACTAGAATAACCTTACTAATTATAGTGTGGTCGTTAGATCTTTGTTTGTCTTCGAGTCCAATATCTTGGAGCATGATGTCTTCTCGTAGTATATACCTGCTATCTTGATAAGATGTATAGAATATACATGATTGTATAGTTGTTGTCATTGAAACTTAGAATGGAGGTCCTAACAGATATCTCTGTGTATAGGGAATGGCAATAGGGGAAGAAAGGAGTGTGTTTTTATAAAGGTAATTAATTATTTAATTGTTAAATTAATTAATATTTTAATCTGAATTCTTATTAAATTCATATCTTTTGCATACGAGGTCTAATCGAAATGCCATCTTCAGCATTATACTTGTTGTGAGACCATCAACGTCTTGGATTAGCTTGGGCTTAGGTGAGTTAATTCACCAATTAATTTGTATAATGTTGTGTATATATTTGTTGTTGAAAATATAGTCAAAATAGATAGTAATGCATGTTATTACTTTTGGACCTCTCTTTGCTTTGGAAAGCAAGTGATAACATTATATGTAGTATAACCTCTCTTATAACCCTCTAAATTTTTTAACATGGCCATGACTTATTGTTTACATGTTTGATAATGTTATATATGAAGTTGAAGTGTGTTATAAATGTTTGAAGTGAAATAGTCGCTATAAACACACTTTGAAATCCCTTATATGTAACATATGTTAAATTGATTAACATGTGAATATATTGTTATATAATATATTTTGGTTGTTCTCTACACATTATTTGGTGAATGGGCATAAAGGAATTGGTTTGGGAAAGTTATAGAAATTGTGAATGGAAGTTGTGAAAGTTAGAAGCGAAAAGGTCGATATGCATGCACTTTGAAAATGCCTTGTGTCCGACGATTTTTAAAGTCAACTTTTGAAAGACATCCTAAGGGATTCTTTGTATTTTTAATAAGTACTATAAATGTACTTATTGTGGGAAAAGTATCAAAGTTTAAATGTATTTTTCATTATTATTTTTGAATTTTTAATGTAAAGGGTTTAAATTATAAAACGTGTCTTTTATGGTTTTTAAATAAATTATAAATAAATATTTTTAAGTGATATTTAAAATAAATGTTTTAAACCATAGTATAAGTACTTTTAAAGTTTTTCTAAAGTATCTGTATAAATATATAAATTTTAAAAGTAAGCTAAGTATATATAAATGTTGTAAAGGAAATTTGGATTTTTAACACCTAAGTTAAAATAAATCATTTTGAGAAGTTGAATAAAAGTGTGTTACCTTAAATAATAAGTGTGGATATGCTTAGATTTTTAAAATGAATGTCTTAAAGTTGATGATAAGTATTAAAATTGTTTTAGGTTGTAGTAAACGATATTTTAGCAACATTTGCTTTTAACCCTTATTAATTATACTTAAGATTATAATTAGATGTTTAATAATGACTATTTTAAAGATAACTACAAGTAAGTGTTTTGGGTTTGTTGTGACAATGTTTAAGTAACACCTTTCTTAAACCATTATAAATGTAATTAGATCTTTAAAAGAGCTTTTTAAGATAATGTTTGAAGTGTGATGTGTTTTGGGTTTGTAGTAAGCAATGTTTAGTAACATTTGTTTTTAAACCCTTGTATTATATTTTAAAGTGGATAAATATTGTTATATGATTATGAATATGCTTAGATCTTCAATAATGGAATTTTAAAGAAAATAACAATCATGGAATCTTCTGAAATAAAGATAGAAAAGTTATATGTTTAAAATATAAATGAGAGAAGGGGTTTATAATAACAATGTTTAAGTGACATTTGTTTTTAACCTTTTTGATTATATTTTAAAGTAAGTAAATCTTGTTAATAATTTGCAAATATACCTATACCATTTGAGATAATTATACGAATACTTTTGAAGTATAGAAAAGAGTATATACATGAATAATATATATGTGAATGGTAATTACGTGAATAGTAAATACGTATATAGCAAAATACAAGTATGTATCTTTTATAAAGGAAAATTAAATCTATATACAAGTTTAATAAATTAAGCTTAATTAATAAAGAAGTTTTAACTAATAAGTGCAGTTTTAATTAATAAGAAGTTTAATTAATAAGTGGTTTTTTTAGTTAATAAGAAGTTTTAATTAATAAGTGAAGTTTTAATTAATAAGAAGCTTTTATTAAAAAAATTAATTAATAAGAATTTTAAATTAATAAGTGAAGTTTTAATTAATAAAAGGATTTAATTAAATAAGGAAGTTTTAATAAATGGAAGAAGTTTTATTAGATAAAGGAGTTTTACTAAAAAAAGAGGTCTAATTAATAAAGGATTAATAAATAAAAAGGGGATTAGAAGTCTTTTATGTGACTTGACCGTGCTTTGTGTGTTTACTTGTTTATGGAAAATATTTAGTCTTGTACTTAGCAGTAAAGCCAACAAAGTAGACTTGTTCTATTTATGAGAGTTAAGAAGGTCGATTCGAATAGCATGTAGAAGCAATAGTGCTCCAATCTACAGAGCTTCACTCTTAACCGAAGGATAGCGGAAGTTTAGAAGTATGGAAATATGAGTATACGGGACTTGGTTTCCACATGTGATCATTCTCATTATTGCTGAATTTGACCAAATTAACTTGGGAAGTATATAAAAGAAGAACGAGAATTATATACTACGGTTATTCACTTGGTGATGATATGACCTGTGTATAAACTTGTCTTGCTCTTCTAGGATAACTGATAAGGAAATCCATCAAGATAGGAGATGATCTCCACCCTTATCATTGTCCGTTTATTTCTGAAAGAACCAGAGTTAAGTTAACCGTAAATCCATCAATTTGGTCTTGAAGAGACCGAAATCAGTAAGTGTTTTACTTATTAAAAACCACTTCAGGATTGAGATATGTATTCTATCCCTTGGAAGTGGATCTGTTTGAGATTTTGTAATATATATGGAGATTAGAAATCTATTCGAGATGCTCGATATCATCTGGAGGTTCGTGATCTGTTCGAGATGCTGGGATCCATTTGGGGATTCATGATCTATTCAATTTGTGGCTCATGTGTTGAGATGCTGAATATGATTTCAACATCAGTATTGACAAAAAATAGAGTATGGGCATAATAGCCCAGGGGGTTTAGCTAACCTTAAGGGTATATCAACTCCATATCTAGAGATGCTTTCAATATGTTATGCGTAGGAGTTGATGATATCTTGATCACACATTAGGGGTGATCTAGCTATTGCTTTCCTTTTGGGTATATTTTATCTAGAGATATATGACGCTCACAAGGTAGTTTTTGACCCTTGTCAGGAAGTCCACCTCGATGTACCGAGGGCACCTCTAACAGAAAATCCATACGCAAACACGCCATACTGGTTTTGATTGTATTTCAATATTATTGTAGTGTGATAATGTGAGCATCATAATTATTTTTTGATTTATATTTTTCACCCTAGACATTATCTACTGTATTGTGGTATATACTTATTAGATGGTTTGGCTCTTTTGAGGGGATAACTATTACAACAGTCTCAAAAGGTTTTGTTATATATCATGCATATTTCTTGAGTTTCTCACTCCAGACTTTTTTATGACTCGTTATTTTATTTTTCCTTTATTTCCATGGGTGCTCTTTCGAGTTGTCTAAGAAAGGCAGGTGTTCATTGGGCTCTTGGAGAGGAGCTGAATCTTACCTATCATAATATTCTTATTTCCATTGCATTACTTTATATATATATATATATCAGCAATTGTAAGGATATGCTAATATAACTATCCAGATTGATGATAATACTTTGGTTAGTAACTCTAAAATGCTATGTATATTAGAGTAGCTCTATGTACTATCTTTTGATATTATATGTTATCACACTGCATGTAAGATTCTGATATTTTTGTTCTCCTCTTTCTTGTTCATTTTCTTTACCATAATGTTTTGTCTTTCCGACACTTGGATGCTCGGCACGTGAATACCATGGATTTAATAGCGTCAACATTCAGAGAGTTGAAAAGGCACACGTCACAATTACTTATCTCTATCCTTAAGCTCTACTGAAGTCAGCTTCGATGAATTAAAAGAGATGTCATTAGCCAATCGTATTTGGAAATAATGATTAGTGGATTTGGGTATTATCGTTGTACAACAAGCAAAGGATTGGTGATTCAGTGATCCTTTACTCCAATAACATCTTGGGTTTTTCAAACAATATTGTTACACCAATCAAATCCTAAACCCTTCCTCCTTTTACTAGTAATACAAAATGTTATTGTAAAATTTGACGATTGAATAGAACATGTGGCTTCCTGCCAATATCTAAACTTAATTATTGCTCCCTTAGCTTGGTATAATAGTTAAAGCAGGGATGTTAGCCATAGGAGCAGGGTCATATGAGTAAGGTCATGTCTTTCTTTCCATCTAAGGCAAGCACTAATGCAGCGCAGCCCACATTTGTCAAAGGTATAAGTCGAGACCGACTCAAGGAAGGCAAAGACATAAGTTGAGTAAGTAGTGAGGATGGTGAAGGCATAAGTCGTAACCGACTTAAGGAAGGAGGTATAAGTCGTGACCGACTTAAGGAAGGAGCTATGAGTCGTCAACGACTTAAGGGACGTGCTGGGTTACGACCTAAGACTACAGGATGAGCAACACAAGTTGAAAAATGCGAAGGTTTAAGTCGGCAGTGACTTAAGGGAAGTGTTTTGGTGAGTGTACGACTTAACGAAGCAGGGAATAAGTCGTTGTCGAGTTATGACTTAGTTGAGTCGCCTGAACGACCTATCGAGTCACACAGAGAAAAGGAAGAGCAAATTGGTGAAGTGTTAGGTTGTGAACGACCTAACGAGTCAAGAGTTAAGTCGCTGAAGCTCTGGATGTCGTTGAATCTTATGCCGAGTTAATCTAGACCGCTGTTTCTTAAGTCGCTACTAGTGATGAATCATGAACTGGGTTAAGTCGTTAAGTCATCTACGACTTAAATGGTGAGTCGTTGTATGGTATTATGTTGTATTTCTTTAAGTCGTATGTCGTCTGTACTTAAGTCATAGATCGTAGACTTGTGTTTCTGTATTGTAACTCGTAAGTCGTATGCTGTTTGTAAGTCGTAAGTCGTTATGTACATAAGTCGTGAGTCGTGTTTGTTAAGTCGGTTGAGGCGGGTTGTGTTGTAAACTGTTAAGTCGTAAACGACTTATGGTAGGTCGGCTATTTTGAGTCGTTTGTTATAAGTCGGAACCGACTTAGGAGATGATGAAATTTCTGTTGTAAAATCAAATGCCTATAAATAGGCCGTGTAAGTCATTTGTAATAGTTAGTTGATTTTTGAATAAAATTCTCTTTTGTTAGCTTTGTGCTTTCATTCAAATTGGTAGTTGAGTGTAATCTCCTATCTCCTCTCTCGGATAATCGAGTGCGCTCAATTCAACGATTGTAGAAGCCGATTCGCGGAATCAAGTGCGCTTGATCAACGCTCGAAGAATTGAAGATCTCTCCTCACGGTATCGTGCGCGATCAACGTGTCAGAGATAGCTAGAATTCGGTATCTTCGGATCAACGAATTTGGGCAATTCAGTATTCATCAATCCACCGATCACTACATTCATCGATCTACATTGTTTTTGTAATATCCGCTGCGTCAGTTTTGGTATCAGAGCTTGTTCTAGCCAATCATAGCTAGATCGAGACCTGGAGCCTAATCATTTTGGAGTTTTGAAGGGATCAAGTAATAGCCGAGCTTGAAGTGAGAAGCCGAGCTAAGTAGAAGAGTGGGAGATCAAATTTGCCTCATTTGGAGAAGTTGTGTGTTCATCGTGTTCATCGCGAAGTAGCAACAAAGTGGGAGTTTTCGAACCATTTCATTTTGGATCAAAGTTCGAATTGTGTTTGAATTTGAAGTGTTTGTGAAGTTTCAAGTATGCCACCAAGGAGAGCTAATCGACATCAAAACGTTGAAGCTTTGTATCGAAGAGAAGAAGTTGATGAGATGGAGCAAAGAATCAATGAAAACTTTAGTGAAAAGCTTAACGAAGGAATTGGACGATTAGAGAAGATGATGTTAGAGATGAATCAGAATCGAAGAATGGTTTCACCTGAATCTAACCATGGGGGAAGTAGAGTCTCGCCACATTCCAATCGAGACAGAAGTGTTGATGAGGATCAAAGGCGTGGGAGGAACGTGAATGATCGTGAACGGAGGAATGTAGATAGAAGGGATGAAGGTGGAAGACGTGAAGGAAGTAGAGATGTGGGTGGACGAGATAGACAACGATATACATCTGATTTTGAAGAGGAGTATGATGGTGGTAGTGTTCGAGGACAAGGACAAGGTCAAGGAAGAAATTACTCTGAGTATGATCACAAGTGGGAGTCGGGGATGAAGATTGAAATTCCTGAATTCAAAGGTGGTATGCAAGCAGAGGAGTTTCTAGATTGGGTGGCTAATGTTGAAGAGATTTTTGACTTCAAGGAAGTTCCAGAGCATCGAAGAGTGAAGTTGGTTGCTACAAGGTTGAGGGGTAGAGCTTTAGCATGGTGGCAGCAAACCAAACTTACACGTAAACGGATGGGGAAGTCAAAGGTTGAATCTTGGGAAAAGATGAGGAAAATGATGAAGGCCACATTCTTACCTTATAACTATCAGTCGCTTATGTATCAGAGATTGCAAAACTTAAGACAGGGCACAAAGACTGTTAATGATTATGCGGATGAATTTTATCAGCTTATTGCAAGGAATGATATTATGGAAACGGAAGAGCAGTTGACATCTAGATTCATTGGGGGATTGCGAATGCAGATTTAGGATATGGTTAACATGTTTGACCCCAGATCTGTAGCGGAAGCACATCAGAAAGCGTTGGCTTGGGAGAAACAGGGACGACGAGGAGGTGGTGTGTTTACTAATTCCAATAATCAAGCAAAGGGTGTTAGTGGGAATGCTAATGTTTCTAAACCTGTCAGTAGACCAGTGGTGAAGGAGGCTGAGAAGGCAAGGGTTAACAATGGTTTCAAATGTTATAATTGCAAGGAATTGGGTCATAAAAGCAACGAGTGTCCAAGGCCAAAGAAGAGAACCATGATTGTAGAAGTTGAAGATGAGGATGTTGATGGAGAGTGTTCTAGTCCAGTTGAGGAAGATGAGCAGGATATTGCGTCAGGAGATGAAGGTTGTAATCTAATGCTGAGGAGATCGTGTTTGACACCGAAGCAGGAAGAAGCTAGTTGGTTGAGGAGTAATATCTTTCAGTCAACATGTACTATACTGGGGAAGGTGTGTAAATTTGTGATTGACGCGGGAAGTTGTGACAATATCATTTCAACCGAGGCTGTAACAAAGTTGAAGTTGAAGACAGAGAAGCATCCGAATCCATACAAGTTAGCATGGTTGAGAAAAGGAGGAGAGGTGAAAGTGGATAGACGAGTTCGTGTTCCATTCTCTATTGGGAAGAAATACAAAGATGAGATCTGGTGTGATGTAGTAGAGATGGATGTTTGCCACTTGCTTTTGGGAAGACCATGGCAGTATGATCGAGCAGTACAACATGACGGTCGGACCAACAGCTACAGTTTTATGTTTGAAGGCACAAAGATTATCTTAGTTCCAAAGAAGAGACAACATGGAGAAAGTAAGTCAGAAGAGATTGAAGAGCTTAAAACTTTGTTATCTTTGAAGGAGTTTGTGAAGGAAGTAGAGGAGTAGCCGGAAGTATTCTTGTTAATTGGGCGTGAGAGCAGTGAAGAGGTTGAAATTCCAGAAGAAGCAAAGCCAGTTTTGAAAGAATTTGACGATGTATTTCCAGAGGAGTTACCAACGGAGTTGCCACCGTTGAGGGATATACAACATCAGATAGATCTTGTTCCAGGTGCTGTGTTGCCACACAGACCACATTATCGAATGAGTCCAAAGGAACATGAAGAATTGAGGAGGCAAGTGGAAGAATTGCTTGAACAAGGGCGTGTGCAGGAGAGTTTAAGTCCTTGTGCTGTACCAGCTTTATTGGTACCCAAAAAGGATGGAACGTGGAGGATGTGCACAGACAGTTGAGCATTGAATAAGATCACAGTCAGATACAGATTTCCGATGCCGAGGCTTGATGATCTATTGGATCAAATTAGTGGGTCTGTAATCTTTTCTAAGATTGACTTGAAGAGCGGTTATCATCAGATTCGCAATAGACCAGGGGATGAATGGAAGACAACATTCAAGACGAGGGAAGGATTGTATGAATGGCTGGTAATGCCGTTTGGTCTATCGAATGCACCGAGTACATTCATGAGGGTGATGAATCAAATTTTCAGACCATACATTGTAAAATTTGTGGTGGTTTACTTTGATGATATTCTAATCTACAGTGCTAGTACAGAAGAGCATGTTCAACATTTGAAGAAAGTGTTAATTATTCTTCGTGAAGAATAATTCTATGCTGCTACAAAGAAGTGTGTCTTTATGGCGAGGAGTGTTCTATTTCTGGGGTATGTTGTGTCGAAAGAAGGAATACAGGTTGATCAAAGTAAAGTCGAAGCTATCAGAGATTGGCCGCAACCCAAGACGATAACGGAAGTTCGTAGTTTTCACGGGTTGGCTTCATTTTATCGAAGGTTTATTCCACACTTTAGTAGTGTGATGGCGCCTGTGACTGATTGTATGAAGGGTAAACAGTTTGCATGGACGGAGGAAGCCGGAGTTGCTTTTGATCGGATCAAAGAACTCTTGACATCTGCACCAATTCTAATATTACCAGATTTTCAGTTAGTGTTTGAACTACACACTGATGCATCCAAGGTTGGAATTGGAGGAGTATTGAGTCAGAGGGGACGTCCGATTGCATACTTTAGCGAGAAGTTATCAGGAGCAAAGTTGAGATACAATACATATGATTTAGAATTTTATGCTGTTGTGCAATCTATTAAACACTGGAGACACTATCTATTTCAGAAAGAGTTTGTTCTTTACACTGATCATGAGGCGTTGAAGCATTTACAAGGACAAGAAAAGATTTCAGCAAGACATGCATCGTGGATTGCATATCTGCAACAGTTTACTTTTGTTGTTAAACACAAGTCAGGGGTGACGAATCGTGTGGCTGATGCTTTGAGTAGGAGGAATCATTTGTTGACAACAATGAAGGTTGAAGTGACGGGGTTTGACATGTTGCCGGAATTATTTGTTGAAGATCCTTACTTTACAAAGTTTGTTGATAAAGTCAAGAATGGAGTGACGGATGAGTTCGTGATGGTAGATGGTTTTCTGTTCAAAGGAAATCGATTGTGCATACCTGATTGTAGTTTGAGAATGAAGATTGTAAAAGAGCTGCATGAAGAAGGACATGTTGGGAGAGACCGTACATTACAGTTGATTTCACAGTCTTATTTTTGGCCATCGATGAGGAAAGAAGTGGAGAGATTTGTGGAGCGATGTCATATCTGTCAGGTTTCGAAAGGAACTGCAACTAATGCTGGGTTATATATGCCGTTACCTGTACCAACTAAACCATGGGTTGATGTGAGTATAGACTTTGTGTTGGGATTGCCGAGAACACAGCGTGGAAACGATTCCATTTATGTGATAGTTGACCGATTTTCGAAAATGGCACATTTTATTGCTTGTAAGAAGACGGCGGATGTTGTTCATGTTGCTCAATTGTTTTTCAAAGAGATATATCGACTTCATGGATTGCCAGAATCGATTGTGTCGGATAGGGATACTCGTTTTCTGAGTCATTTTTGGCTAAGTTTGTGGAAGATGGTGGGAACAAAGTTGAATTTTAGCAGCGCTTATCATCCGCAAACGGATGGACAGACCGAGGTCGTGAACAGATCGTTGGGAAATTTGTTGAGGTGTCTTGTGCAAGACAATTTGAAGAGTTGGGATGTGAAGTTATGCCAGGCAGAGTTTGCCCATAATCATGTTGTAAATCGAAGTACTGGGTTCAGTCCATTCCAGATTGTATATTCTAGTATGCCAAAAGGACCGTTGGATTTAACGGTAATACCACACTCAAAGGGGACAGTTAAGAAAGCTGCTGATTTTGTTGAAGGGTTGACGGAATGTCATAAAGTCGTTCAGGAACGATTGGAGAAAGCAAATGAAAAGTATAAACGATCGGCATATCTAAAGCGAAGAAATGTTGAATTTAATGAAGGTGATTGGGTTTATGCAGTGTTAACAAAGGATCGTTTTCCAGTGGGCGCTTATAACAAGTTAAAAGCCAGAAAAATTGGTCCTGTAGAAGTCGTGAAACGGATTAATGAAAATGCTTATAAGTTGAAGCTGCCAGAAGATGTGTACACTTTTGATGTGTTCAATGTTAAACATCTCGTACCATATCATGGGGATGAACGAGCTGATGTGGAAGAATTTACAAATTCGAGGTCGAATTTTTCTTAACCTGGGGAGGATGATGCAGCGCAGCCCACATTTGTCAAAGGTATAAGTCGAGACCGACTCAAGGAAGGCAAAGACATAAGTCGAGTAAGTAGTGAGGAAGGTGAAGGCATAAGTCGTAACCGACTTAAGGAAGGAGGTATAAGTCGTGACCGACTTAAGGAAAAAGCTATGAGTCGTCAACGACTTAAGGGACGTGCTGGGTTACGACCTAAGACTACAGGAAGAGCAACACAAGTTGAAAAATGCGAAGGTTTAAGTCGGCAGCGACTTAAGGGAAGTGTTTTGGTGAGTGTACGACTTAACGAAGCAGGGAATAAGTCGTTGCCGAGTTACGAGTTAGTTGAGTCGCCTGAACGACCTATCGAGTCACGCAGAGAAAAGGAAGAGCAAATTGGTGAAGTGTTAGGTCGTGAACAACCTAACGAGTCAAGAGTTAAGTCGCTGAAGCTCTGGATGCCGTTGAATCTTATGCCGAGTTAATCTAGACCGCTGTTTCTTAAGTCGCTACTATGGATGAATCGTGAACTGGGTTAAGTCGTTAAGTCGTCTACGACTTAAATGGTGAGTCGTTGTATGGTATTATGTTGTATTTCTTTAAGTCGTATGTCATCTGTACTTAAGTCATAGATCGTAGACTTGTTTTTCTGTATTGTAACTCGTAAGTCGTATGCTGTTTGTAAGTCGTAAGTCGTTATGTACATAAGTCGTGAGTCGTGTTTGTTAAGTCGGTTGAGGCGGGTTGTGTTGTAAACTGTTAAGTCGTAAACGACTTATGGTAGGTCGGCTATTTTGAGTCGGTTGTTATAAGTCGGAACCGACTTAGGAGATGATGAAATTTCTGTTGTAAAATCAAATGCCTATAAATAGGCCGTGTAAGTCATTTGTAATAGTTAGTTGATTTTTGAATAAAATTCTCTTTTGTTAGCTTTGTGCTTTCATTCAAATTGGTAGTTGAGTGTAATCTCCTATCTCCTCTCTCGGATAATCGAGTGCGCTCGATTCAACGATTGCAGAAGCCGATTCGCGGAATCAAGTGCGCTTAATCAACGCTCGAAGAATTGAAGATCTCTCCTCACGGTATCGTGCGCGATCAACGTGTCAGAGATGGCTAGAATTCGGTATCTTCAGATCAACGAATTTGGGCAATTCAGTATTCATCAATCCACCGATCACTACATTCATCGATCTACATTGTTTTTGTAATATCCGCTGCGTCAAGCACCCACCTTTTTAGACGTATCTAAGATAGGACAAGGAATGCAAGAAGGAGAAGCACGTCCTAGTTGAAGAATCAACGATGGCATGACACGTAAGCCATAAGCTTACTTCAATACTAGTAAAACAACAGTCTTATCTTGTAGCTACATCATGAGGCAGTGGTTTCTATCTTAGAGTAGCTATATGGATCTCATCATTCCGTATAAGTTATTAAATCCCAATAACAGCCCGTTACTACATGGCATTAACGTATAACTTCTATGGTAATCGGGCTTATAGACCCACTCGTATAATTGATGTAACTAACACGTTTCTCATGTCACCCTTGCTCTGTTTCCCTCTACATTCTTCCTATGCTACCCAAATGGCATCTTTCTAGAAGTAAGACAAACAAATTTAGCACACAACATTTTTCTACAATAGAATATGAATTTAGTTCCCAAGGCAAGCTAATGATGTTTTGTTTTATTAGGAGCATTAAGATGTAGTGGTGACTAGCAAGATTTTCAACTACCAAGTAAGATAAATAAACACGATGTTGTTAGGACCACATGTATATATTTTGATGACAACAATAATATAAATATTATTGTTGATGACATTTCAAGTTGTGAAGACTGTAGTATAGGAAATGGAAATATACTACTCAAAAGTATTATAGGGATGCAGATGAATCAAGGAGACCAAAAGGAATCAAGAAGATTACGGGGATTAACAGGAATCAAGTAAACCAAGAGGAATCAGGCAAATCGAAGAGAATCAAGCATGTCAAGGACAATCATCCAGATCAAGGAGACCAAGAGAAATTAAGCAGATCAAGGAGAATCAAGCAGACCAAGGAGACAAAGAAGAATCAAGTATATCAAGGAGACAAAAACTCAAGGACAATGCTAGGAGGATACAGGAGATTCAAAAAATAACAACTGCAAGAGTACAAGACATTCAGTTAGTCAAAACTTTATGTAAAGAGTCTTAGAAATATTTATTAAAGATCCTATAAAACATCTTTGAAATCTCTCTTTAAATGACCTTTATTTTCTTCTCTAGAACATTTTTACAAAAGTATAATATTTTTTTTATATATTATAAAGTTTTAAAAAAAATTGTTAAATGTTTTTCAAAATCAACTAGCATATGTCGTACCCTAAAAGTATTTGTCGACATAGTAGCTGCTGATAAGTTTTTTTTAAAATCAACTGGTATATGTTAACAAACTATCTAAACGTATGTCGATATACTGGCCGTTGTTGCAACCTTTCAATTTAAATGAAAGAACGCATCCTTTCACCCTTTCGCCAAAAGACATTCTCTTTATATTTTATATAAAGTCCAAAGAAAATGAATTTTTCAATTAATTCACATTCTTTTCTCTTGCTCTTTCTTTTCTACTACATTGAAATTAAGTTATCTTTCTACTATACATATTACTTGCGAATTCATATTCTTTCACTCTCATTCTTTATGAATTCGCAAATTACAAAAGATAATAGAATTCGCACCTAATTTCTCTGTCATTCTATCACTGATTTATCATATTCCTCCAAGATTTCAATTATATACTGCTGTCGGAGATCTGTAAGATCATTGCACTGAAGAATGCAAAAAAAATTTATGCAAAAGATACGATTTTTTTTAGAATTACTCTATGCTACTTGAATTATAAAGGTGTATCATGTCACCAGTAGAAAGTCTGGATTGTATAGGTGTTCTTGAACACCCATCAAAAGCCAAGAGGCTAGATATGTCTTGCCACCCGTGGAAAGTTAGGATAGGTGTATTTACCATATGATTTAAGTCCAAGATGTACATGTGTACTTTTCACCTATGAAATTGCAAGGTTTCATTATAATGGAAATTTGGTAAGGGATACATGATCGGATGTATGATTGGGAATCCAAACTTGTATATAAATTCACGGAATCACTCTTTTTTACTTTATTGCTTTTTATTATGCATATGTATTACCATCTATCTGTGATTATGATTATAAATTGATAAGTCTTGAAAATATAAAAAAATATTAACAAGTTTAAATACACTACTCACCCCCATCTAATGATATAACAGCCCTAAGATCCACTTTGTGCAAGTATTAGGATACCTCACATAACCCAAATTTTGGTATTAGAGCATTAGGTTTTCAAGAACACATCATTATATTTTTGAAAAGTTTAAATGGCTAGTAACACAAATAATATTATCTTTAACACGTTTGTGGATTATTAATCTACTGGTGGACCACGACTGTTTAATTATAGTAACTATGCATATTGGTTATGTGGAATGAAAATTTGTTTACAATGTAATGGTTTAGATAAATAGAATATCATGCAAATTGAGTACGCTGAGCCATAGACTAATTATACATAATGGACTAACGAGCAAAAGGCATAAACACTCGATAATTAAATGTCTATGGATATTTTATTTTGCATCCTAGATAGAAATGAGTTCAACTGTAACGACCCACCTTTTTGGATGGTTTAAATCGACAATAAACCACACATGTCAACTCAAACTATTCAAAAGGGAGGATTGTTAATGGGGTTTAATAAAAAAATAGGAAAGAAGAAAAGCAACACACAAAATCTCGCAGCGGAATGACACAAATATAATAATCAAATAAAACTATTCATGAAGCAGTTTATAATATATATTTGATTACACATTTTTACGACATCAATTGGAGTACAATAAATAAACATACAAATAATGCAGCGGAATAATATTAATAGATACGGTCTCCAAACTCCATCTTCATCTTTAAGAAATAATATCTTTGAAACACTAAAATACTCGGGCTGAACCCGGCGTAATGGAAAATAATGCACTCGAGTCAGAACTAAAATTCTTATGCAAATTAAATCAAAATTAGATGAAATAAGGAATGCAGATAACTACATTTTTGAAAGTTCAAATTTTCTGGAAAAGCTATTATTTCCACATTCAAAATACAACAAATTTCACAATAGATCCATTCTAGTAACTTATAAATTTACTAAAAAATTCCTAGTTAAATTTCATAGTTTAACAGATTTGATTTATAAACATGTACCAAAGTTCCAATATTTAATTTTATGGAAACTTCCCCAAAATTTCAAAATTTAATTTTGAAAACTTTTAAATAAGATAACGATGGTTTATTTCTCAAAAATCATTTTTATGGTTCAAATAGTAAATCTAAACATACTAATTTTTTTCTCATGTAAATATATGAAATTCATGGATTTTATATCTTTAATCAGTGTTCAAATAATCAATATGAAAATCTATATGATTACAATAAACTATAGGGTGATAATAGCATCCATTACAACATACAATCAACATTCAAATCAACCGATTCAACAAATCAACCAACTGAATAACATGTCACAATAATTATTAGTTATCACATATTGGAGTTTAGCTATTCAAATTAAATATCAATTAAAATTCCAAACCAACAATAAAAAATTTATCACTATATGACCTGGTTTATCTTGCAATAAAATTTTAGTATTTCATGAGTGAGTTTAAACACTCACTGTAACAAAATATGATAACAATAACAATCTCAAGTCACGGAACAACAACACAGATAATATACATATACACTTACATCAAATGTAATACAACATGCCATAAGTGGTATTCAACCACAATATATACAAACATCCCCACAAAAGAATAGATACATCATAAGGTTCCCAAACAAAAGACTGCTACATAAAAACTATGCCATAACCAAATTCGATAAAGAAGCCCAAAAGGTAAAGCTAGTAGGTCCAAAAGCTAACCTGCAACTCGGTCAGATCCGAGTAATAAATACACTGGTCAGGCTAACTAGAACTTGATATTAGCAAAAGATAAGGAATATAAGTGCATAAGGGAGACATTCCTTTAAAGATAATTGATATAGGTAAAGTCTATTTATACAACTAAGAATAAGTATTCCATAAAGGCTCAAAGTTAATCACATGATAAGGTTCAATATAGCATAGATGTTTCACATTCAAGGGCTATTAAATGTAAGTGAACATAAACAATATATAAGCCATAAGTGAAATCCTCAAAATCTCCAAATCAAAACTCATGAAAGTCAATAAGAGTTCATAATCCCAATATCGAAATCACCATAAAACAGCATATATATATAAGCCTTTCCCTAATTCAAGGCTATAAGTAAATTCATCATCCCAAATTGGTGAAATCGAAATCCAAACTCATAAAAATTCCCCAGATTGGCCAAATCCCATTTGCATGCTGAAGCGATGTTGCACGTGTCATCCCCCTAGTACTATATATATATTAGGTACCTCTCCCAGACGATCGAAGTCGTAAATCTCAGACGACCGAAGTCATAAACCCAGATGACCCGAAGGTCTATAGTATTGGCATATTTTACTAACCGTTAGTCAATGTCACATTAGAAAACCAAAATCATCATAAAATCTCAAAAATTGGAAAACTCAGACTCGCCTCATCTCATTGGCAAGTAAAACACTATAACGGGTTCTTATAGATCATACTCCTTAGAATAAGAGTTCTCGAACCACAACCCGTCAAATATTGGCCTTCCTAGATAATTCCTAAAGATAGGAATTATAATCTCAAAAACCCGCCATAAATTGGATAAATAACTTAGAAATCAATAACCCAGATAGTTTAGATCGTACAAGTCTAGAATTAACCGATAAAGTAAACTCACATGTCCCATACCACGTATTTTACTAAACTGTTTAATTCTCACACGTCCAAAAAGTTTAAAAACAATGTATATTATTTATAAAAATAATTTACTTGAGAAAACGGGATTTTAAAATAATTTTCTGAAATAATTTTGAAGACATTTATTGAAAATCCAGCTTCAATACTTTAAAATAATTTAATAATAATTTAAAAATAATTTGAAAATATTTTATAATAAAGATTTCAAAAACCAAAATTATTTAGAAATTTTCTCAAAATTTATTTGGAAGAAATAGTGCTTGAAATCTAGAAAAACATCGAAAATACACCAAATCGATATTCAAATACAAATCGAATTTAAATTCAAAATTTTAAATTTCAAATTCCTCCAAATCTCGACTAATCCATTGATGGATATCATAGCCCATAATCATCGTCAAAATCATCTCAAAATTTGCATAAGAATTGGCCGTAAAATCATAGCAAACGGAGACTAATAGCTGCGAAAGAAATAGAACAAAAAGCCACCACTTCATGAACTGGGCCAACAAGGGGTCGACCCAGCCCAGTGGCTAGGTCAATCACCAGGTCGACCTGGAGAGTCCTGGGTCGACCTCCCTATCGACCCAGTCTACGGACTTCTTCCTGCTTACATTTTCTGCTTCGTATTGAATTTCCAAAGACTATTACACATTGCTAACGATTATATTATGGACTAAAATTCGAGATGCAACAAGTTTAACAACCAAACAACACTCCGGAAAAGATCCGGCAGTAATTTGAGTGAAAATCAAAGAGTTATGGATGCTCAAAGTAGCAAGCAGAAAAGAGAAACTCAACAAAACAACTAACAGAGAAATATATATAAACAGAAGCTTTTTTGAGAAAATTTCTTACAGTTACTCAAGTTTTTGGTTAGCAATTGTGAATGTTGAACTCACCTTGATGATTTAGCAGCGATTTAGAATGCAAGCAATGAACTTTGGTGAAGATAGAAGCCCTAAGAACCTGTAGAAGCTTGAAAACAGACATGCAAAACAAACCAAAATAAATTATAGACAACTCATGTTGATTTAAGGATTTGTGATGAAATATACCTAGTATTGGATAGAGATTACCTTCTATTATCTAATTTTAGTGATTATCTTCTTTGATTTTCAGCAATTTGAGTGGAAAATTGAATTTAGATGGAGGCTACCATTTTTTTTTTCTTTTACTGTGAAATTGATTTGAGAAGAAGAGGCAAATGAAAAACTACGTGCAGCCTCTTTTCTCCTTTCAGAAATTTCTAGATAATGTGCTTTGGATCCTATTCCTAACTCTATCAAGCCCAAGATAAAATACTTAGAGAAAAATGTATGGCTATGTTCACATTTTCTCTTATTTAACACAATATACACTTATTTCTTTATTTTAAAGTCATACAAAATGCATACATCTTATTTGTATGGAATAAAATTGTTATTGTAACAAAATAAAATTTATTTCAACAATAAAAAGTTATTTTTACGATTAAAACCTTATTTTCAACAATATTTTATAATTTACACAATTTACACTATTTTATTACAAAACACTATTTTCGATCCAACAATTTGTACAAAAATTGTTTTTTGTCAAATAAATTACCATAAATCATTTTAACTCTTTTTAATCATCAAAATAATATTTTCAAACAATGTTTCATATTTTACTTTAATAAAACACATATTACCTTCATATTTCTCATTTTAAATTCAATAAAAGATTAATATTGACAATGTTTCCTAATATTGTTGTATTTACCTAAATAAAATTGCAATTTGATTATTTTCTACTCAAATTATCAAAATAAAGTTTTTAAAACTTTATTTTCATTACTTTAGATTTGTTTCAACAATTTAACATTGAAATACATCACCTAATTAATTTATTAGCTCCAAACTAATAAATACCCAATATTTCAATTTATTTAAATCAAATAGTTATCCAATCAATATTTAGTCCCATATTTATTCCCAAATAAACAAAACAAAGTTCCAAACTTTATTTTTTCCATTTTATTTACAAATTCATTGTTTATTCCAAATAAACAATTTAAAATTTCCAATTATATTTTAATTTACAGTATTAAATTATAACTTCCGTTATAATTTAATATATATAAGTAATCTCCAAACCAGGGTTGTTACACTCACCTTATGGATTTCCCTTTTCTAGTCGGATTTGGATCCGCTACTACTTCCTCCTTTTGATTTGTTTGCTTGCTATCTTAATCTTTTTTTATAGAAAGTTTTGGAAGAGACAGAGAATTTTGTATATATCTGGATTTGAAGAAAAGGATTTGGAAAAAGAAGTATGTTTGGAAAAGAAGAAGAAAATTTAAAGAAGATGAAGAATTGAAAAAGAAAACGAAGCTTTGAAAAAGAAGAAGACTTAAAGAATAAGAATAAGAAATGAGAAGCTTTGGAAAAAAAAGAGAAGGAGATTTGAAGAAGAAGAAAAAATGAAGAAGGAGGAAAATGAAGAGAGAGAGAAAAAATGAGATGGAAGTTTGTTCGGAGAAATGAAGCTACAGAAGATGAGATTTGAAAAATGAATTGAGGCTACATGAATGAAGATTGAAACAAATGAAAAGCTAATAAAGTATATATAAACAAACTAGGAATTGAAATAAAGTAAAAATATAAACAGCCTTAAAATAGTAGTATTGAAAGAGGTGAAGTAAATGAATAAATATACGAATAAAGGTAAAAATAAATCTTCCGTTCTTTAATATGAAGCTTCAGAAGAAAGAGTTGCTAATGAAAGGAAGCTACAAGAACTAATAACGCATAAACAAAATAAACTTCAGAAACAGAGAATAGTAAATGCAAAGTAGATGGCATGAATATTAATTTGGATGTTCATATTAAAAATGGAGAAAAAGAAAAGGAAAAATTACTTCAGGTAAAGCACTTGAAAGGAGCAAACGAACAAATGAAAAACAAATGAAAAAAATGCGGAAATTATTAATTATAAATAAATCAAATGAAGCGACTATTAATTAATAAGAAACAAATGAGTAATCCAACAATTAAATGGATGCTCAAATGAAACCTACATGAAGAACTTGCAAATGAAAAGAAAGAGAATGTGGATGTGATAATAAATGTAAAGTAAATGAAGGGACCACTTATATACTGTAAACAAAACCTTTGGGATCCAAATTCCAAAACTTCCTCTTATTAATTCATTTCAACAAACCCAAATATACACATTACCATTTACATCTTTATTAAAACATTCATTTTACGTTAATATATATCCACACTCCATTAACGCAATAAATCAATTAACAATCAATCAATTAATCAACCAATCAATCTATTCATTTATTTATGTTACTCAAACAAAATTTATTAATTAATAAATATATATCTATCTATGCATTATAAAATGATTTACTTTACTTTTTTTAATTACTGTAACGCTCACATTAATGCAACAAATTTACAAGTTTAACCATATATGAAATGGAAAAATAAATATATGTGAACATGTTAATTAATGTACAATTTTTAATAAAAGTTAATTTCCAATTGATTTAACAACACTTATACAACCATGAACCCACTGATATATTTTAAAATTTGAATATTAATAAGTGTATATATATATATATATTATTCTAAAATCCATTTTTTTTCCAAAACCATACTTATTCAAAATGAAATTTTTATTTTTATATGTCTCAAAACATGCAATTATCTTAATTAAAATGTTCATTCCATATTGACACAAAAATGCAAATTCCTATATTAACTCATTCATTACAATTTCATTTATGTTTCCTTTTAATTGAAATAATTCAATTAATCTAATTCCAATTCATGTCATTACTAATTTCAAACAAATTCTTATTATAAAACATTGTATTCTTTTCATTTATACCAATTCAAACATGTTTTATAAAATTTCATGTACAATAAAATTTATACACTATTTACAAAGTAAATGTTTTATCTTATTGAAAATCAACTTCTCCAAGATGCATTTCAAATAACAACTTATGTTATTATTTCATTAAAACATTCACTATATCCCTTATTCAAATTCAACATTTGTTATTCCAGTTAGAGACTGTGATGACCCGCCCTTTCGACCCTCGAAAATCGACATAAATATGATCATTGTATAACATGCCGAACGATTGAGTGCCGGAAAGACAGATTGTTGAGGGAAAATAAAGTACGTAGAAGAAACAAGAAACTAAAACAAAAAAACAAAATCTCACAACAGACTAAATAACATATAATATGAATAGTCTTTACACAAATCAAAACTGTAATATACATATCTCACATCAGAGTACACAAATCAATAATTACCAGTCCGTGCAGTTATAACAACCTGCCCTCACAATTTGCTAGTAATTTCAACAAAACACTATAGTGGAATAAAGCAGTACGAGAATACATCTCGGTCTCCAGAGATCCATAGCATCCTAACCTGAACCTGTAATACTCAGTCTTACCCGAGCATTATAATAAAATAACACACGAGTCAGTCTGGAAAACTAGCGTGAGAAAACATACTCAATTTGAATTATTAAAGTTTTCAAAATCCTTTGAAAATCAAAGGTATCTCGTAAGACCACGCCATAAATAAACACGCTGGGTTTTTACCTTATGATAACAAAAACATTTCATATCAAATCCTCTATATTATAATAGTGTCTAAATACAAATACTTATTCAAATAGCTGAAATTGTTACATTAATTAAATTCCAGCATACTAGGCTCTACAATCAAAACCGTAAAGGTACGTATTGGAGAATGGATTCCATGAAGGTGACTACTATGTCGTATAACTAATACTGTGTGGCTAAATATCACTTAGGATCGTGTAATATGGAATGTATTATAATCTAAATGCGGAAACAGATAATAATAGTAAAGTAAATAAGAATAAGCACACCAGGAGTTTTTATACTGGTTCGAACTTCCCGTTCTACGTCCAGTCCCAGACTTCCCTCTAGAATTTCTCACAATAACCCCTCACTTAACCCGGAGGAATAGGTATACAACACCTGAGCAACCGATTAGGATTTTTCCCCCTCTAACAACCGAAAGAGGACTTTACCCGCCTGAACAACTGAACAGGACTTCAACAGTTTCAATAAAATTGCTTTGACACTTTGTGTACTTGATAACAATGATTTGACTTTAATAGTACAACCTTCCTATAATCTTTTCCTCAAGTATATATGTGTGTGTAAAGATTTAGAAAGGAGAATATTGCTTTGAATCGAAGAATAAGTTAATTGATTCGGAGATTCAAGCAATATATGTAAGTTGTGATTGTTTTTTAGAATGCAGAGATAGTAGAGAGTATGATCAGAAAATAAAGTGAAATTCGGTATTTGTGAAGTGAATCTTATGTGTTTATATAGTGGATAAACAGCTGCAACCATTCACAAAGAGTTTTGACCAAAGGAAGCAGGCACAACTCTTCAAATTGGATCATATCTCTTGGCAAATGGAAGTGTGTGTTCAGAAAAATAGCTGTTGGAAAAGTTTAGTCGACTGACCCAAAACGACCAGTCAACTGAATGTTCAAAGTTGGTGCAAAACAGAGTGTATCTGTGCAACTGAGCAGGTTCAGTCGACTGGTCATATTTGGTCAGTCGACTAACCTGGCTGTCAATGCACAGTTCACATATAATTTAAAGAATTTGAAGTTTAAAACAACTTTGATTTGTGTGGACTACTTGAGGATAGATTTTAACAATTCTAAGACTAAAAAATTCAACAAATAAACATACTATACTCAGTTTTGAAGTCTTGTCTCCTTTGTAGTTTTAATAGCAAATTTCTTTCTCTTTTTTTGTTGCTTTCCCATATAGTCTCATTTGTTGAGTTGTTTAATGCTCTTTGATATGAATCAAAACTTATGATTCAACATTCTCCCCTTTTTTGATTGATGACAACCTGTTAGAGATGATACTATATTTTAAGAAATATATAACGGAAGTTATATATATCTCCCCCTGAATATCTGGCGACATATCTAATCCTGCAAGAGATGGTTAGTCATAGAAATTTCTCCCCCTTTGTCATCGACAAAAAGGAAACAACAATAATTATAACATTGAGCTAACAAAATTACAATCATAAAATAATGTATCGAATTGTTTTGAGCTACTTATACAAGCTCATTAAAATAAATAGAAGTAGAATGTTTGGAATAAATAAAGATAACTTACTACCACCAAGTAATAACAATATCAATCAGATTCTGACTTTGTCTCTTCTTCCACTTGTATTGGATTTTTATCTTTGGAAGAACTTCCCACAAACTGTCTGCCACCCCCATTGCCGCTTGTGTCGGAACTTGTTTGTTCTTCCGACGTAGACCAAGTAAATCGAGGGGCTGGGCATTTTCCTGGATCATGGTGTGAAGATTCCGTAGTGGTGGAAAAGGAACAAGATATCGCATCCCATAAAATCCCGAAGAAGCTCTTAATTTTGTCAAATCTTTTGTCAATTTTCTTATCGAGATTTTTGATGCGAGAATCCAAAATGACTTGATTTCGCACAATTAGATCAATGGATTCCCGAGTGCTTTGGGATGGAGTTGGTGTTCGAATGTCATCTCTTGATTGTTGTTGCTGTGGAGTAGAAGTTTGTTGACGAGGTCGTGATTGCCATTCTTGAAAAGACATGATAGATAGAGGTCTAGGTGGCAATTTCATAAGACTTATTGTGTGGCTATTTAGAGTTTTGGGAATGGAAGTATCAGATTCCGGAATAGGAACCCGGAGGTTCATAAGTAGCTTCATAATATATTCTCCATAATAAATAATGTTCATACGACCTTGGTTAAAAGATAAGAATTCATCTAGAATAGTCTTAGGCCAATTTATTTGCACATCTCCCCAAATAGCATATAACGCCCTAAAGTTGTTTGGATATACAAGCTCATAAGAGCCAGTACGAGGAAGAACCGTGTGCATTAAGGCTCGATGCACAATTCTAGTTGTAGGACGTAAGGCGATAGACTTTAGTTCTATCATGTCATCTTCTAAAAACCGATGACTTACTTCGTCTCGCTCGCCTATAGGTATATTTAATTCTTCCAATGGAATACCATTAGTTGGAGTATGGAGAATATGACCAATTCGATCCAATGACAGAAATATTTGTCGACCACAAACTAAAATTCAAACGCAATTATCACGATTACGTGGGTTTTGATGGCCTAAATTCAAATTTGCATAGAAAAGTTTTACCAAAGTGTGATTTATCTTGATATTATTCTGATTGTGGTCTAGAAGAGACTCTAAACAGCTTCTCCTTGCTAGCTCTTGAAATCTATACGGAGCAAAATCGGGGAAGACAACAAATAAACCTTCAAAAAGGCGTGCTTCTTTCATTTTGTTCCACCATTGGAGAGCTATAGAATCATAGAGCCATTGAGCAATTTGAGTGTCAATTGGCTCAGAGGATGAGGTAGAGGCATGTCTAGATCTATCGCCTTTGTCGATGATATATCCTTTTTAATTATCTCCAAAAGTGACCGATCTTCCATTTGAGTAGACTATGTTTGTTAACATGCCTTTATTACCAGTCATGTGTTTTGAGCAACTGCTGTCTAAAATCCATTTTCCTCTCTTTTTAAGTGGTACCTGCAAAAAATAAAGATTAAGATGGTACCCACTTTTCTTTTTACGGTCCTATGAGTTAGATCTTAGGAAACCAAACCCAAGAAGGTTCATAATTCCCTTTATAAATATAATTCTTATTTTTATGAATAGTTTCCATAAATGTTTTGAAATGCTTATTCCTAATTAAATTATTGTTGGTTTTAGGAATCCATATTTTAATAGTTTTAAAATCTTTAGAAACTGTTTTCTTAATATCTTTCTTAATTTTGTTTTTAAACTTATTTTTAAACTTTCCAGATTTCTTTGGATTTTTCTTATATCCTAGTCCCATTTTATTTGAAGTAGACTGAGAATTTTCTAATATTGTAGAAAGATTTTCTCGTCCTTTATTGAAGTTAGAAATATTTTTATTAATATCTTCTAACTTAGTTTTGAGACTAGATTTTTCTAACTCTAATACTTCAGTGTTAGATTTTAAATCATTAATTTCAACTGATAAATCATCATTTTTATTTTTTTGAATTTCTAATTCCTGAGTTATCATAGAAAGTTGAGATGCTAAATTAGAATTAGATTCTTGAGATTTTTCAAGTTCTTCTTCCAGAATTTTCTTTTCACCTCTTAGCATACTAATTTCTAATTCAGATCTATTCAGTTTTCCTTGTAACTCCTTATTTTGCCTTTTTGTTTGTTTTGCAAAGTCCACCAGTTCTGAATTGATTTCAACAAAATCTTCAATACTTAGATCACTTACATTATCATTTTTAGCCATGAAGCATACATTTGCTTGCTCTGTGTCACTGTCACTGTCGCTCTCTGATGATGAAGAATCTGAATCATCCCATGTTACTGAAAATGCTTTTTTCTTGAATTTGTTCTTCTTGAATTTATTTTTCTGTTTCTCTGGACAATCTTTCTTCATATGACCCTTTTTATGACATTCATAACATTCTAGGACAGAAGATGATGGTTTATTGTTATTATTGTTGTTGCTAGAGTTATTTTTGCAACTCATGAACTTGTTATTCTTTTTGAATTTCAAAAACTTTCTGAAATTTTTAGCAATAAGTGCCATATCCTCTTCATCTGAATCAGAATCATCTTCTTCTGCTTGAAATGCTAGATTCTTCTTATCCTGTGCTTGGGCTTTCTTTGCCTGCAAATTCACTTCATATGACATTAGATTTCCTATTAACTCTTCTGGTTTCATAGTGGAAAGATCGTTTGCTTCTTCAATAGCTAAGACCTTTCTTTCCCATTCATCCGTTAAAGAGTTTAGGATTTTTGATACTATATCGAAGTCAGTAAATTTTTCTCCTAGTGCCAATAGAGAGTGATATATATCTTGAAACCTAGAGTACATGTCATTTATACTTTTGTTTGATTTCATTTTGAAATTTTGAAACTGATTTTTCAACAAAGAAATTTTGCTTTTTTTGACTTTGTTAGTTCCTTCATGAGTTACTTTTAGAGTTCTCCATATCTCATAAGCAGTTGTACACATACTGACTCTATTAAACTCATTTTTATCTAATGCACAGAATAACATGTTCATAGCTTTAGCATTTGAAGTAGCATCAGTTTTTTGTGCAGTAGTCCAAGTTGAAAAATCTTCTGTTGGCATGGTATACTCTTTTTGGGTAATATTCTAAGTTTCAAAACCATTAGCTTGCATATATATTCTCATTCTAGTTGACCAGTAATTATAATTCATGCCATTGAATAGTGGTGGTCGTGCAGTGGATTGACCTTCAATAAAACTAGTGTTAGTGACAGTGCTTATGCTGGTGTTGTTTTCCATACTAAAAAATATCAAATAACTGTGTAACGGTTATAAGATGCCAAGCTCTGATACCAAATGAAGGTGACTACTATGCCGTATAACTAATACTGTGTGGCTACATATCACTTAGGATCGTGTAATATGGAATGTATTATAATCTAAATGCGGAAACAGATAATAATAGTAAAGTAAATAAGAATAAGCACACCAGGAGTTTTTATACTGGTTCGAACTTTCCGTTCTACGTCCAGTCCCATACTTCCCTCTGGAATTTCTCACAATAACTGACGCAGCGGATTAATCAAAACAATGTAGATCGGTGATAGTAGCAGTCGATGGATTGATGGATACTGAAATGCCCGAATTCGTTGATCCGAAGATACCGAACTCTAGCTATCTCTGACTCGTTGATCCGAAGATACCGGGAAAGAGATCTACGATTCTTCGACGTTGATCTTGCGCACAAGATACCGTGAATCGGCTTCAACAAACGATGATCCGAGCGCACTCGAATGACGTTAGTGGAGATAGGAGATACACTCGACTACCAATTGAGATTGAAAGCACAAAGCTAACAAAAGAGAATTTTATTCAATATTCAACAACCCATTACAAATGAGAGTCTCGGCCTATTTATAGGCATTTTACAACTCACACAAAAAAACAACAAAAATTACAAGTACTAAGTCGGTTCCGAGTTATGGCTTCCGACCTACGACTTAACAAAGACTTCGACTCAACAGTACAACTTTACAAGCCTTCAGCATCTTAACAAACAGACAAAACATTAAAGAAAATACAAGTACTTAGGTCGGCGCTGACCTACGACCTAACATGGCGCGACCTAAGGACAAACACGACTTAGTATAGGTCGGCAGCGACCTAACAGTTCAATCATAAGAAAGTACAACACAATGACTTGACGACTTAACCATCAACGGCAGAGATCCACGCGGCATAAGAATCAATGGCCTCCAGAGCTTTACGACTTAAGAACTTTGCGGTATCCCAACTCAACGACTTAAGGAAATCAATGGTATCCAGAGCTTTACGACCTAAGAATGAACGGCATCCTTTCGTTTGCGACCTAACACAAAGCGGCATCAGGAATCAAAGGCAGAGATTAACTCGGCAGACACATCAATGGTTTCCAGGACTTCGCGACTTAAGATAAAAGCGGCATCTGACCTTCGCGACCTAAGCTTTATGCGACCTAAGCCTTGCGACTTAACTCCTGCTTCATTAGGTCATCCACGACCTAATACTTCACCAATTTGCTCTGTTTTCTTATTTCGTAACTCGGTAGGTCGTATACATGTTAACCCGGTAAGTCGTTCCAGCCTCTCGTTAACTCGCACCCTCCCACTAAGTCGTTGCCGATCTTCACTAAATCGTTGGGACGACTTAAAGCTTTTGTTAGGTCGGTTGCGACCTAGAACTTCACTTTTCCACCATTTCTCACCAAATCTCGACTCGGTGGCTTCCTTCTTAAGTCGTACCCGACTTACCAGCATCATAGGTCGCACACTACCTATGTCTTCAATTTTCTGGGCTGCATCATCCTCCCCAGGTTGAGAGAAATTCGACCTCGAATTTGCACACTCTTCATCCCCAACAAACTCATCCCCATGATATGGTACGAGATGCTTAACATTGAATACGTCAGACGTATACACATCATCTGGCAGCTTTAGTTTATAAGCATTTTCATTGATTCGTTTCACAACTTCCACCGGACCAATTTTCCGTGCTTTCAATTTATTGTACGCGCCTACTGGAAAACGATCTTTCGTTAATATTGCATAAACCAAATCTCCTTCATTAAACTCAACATTTCGTCGTTTCAAATCTGCAGATTGTTTATACTTCTCATTTGCTTTCTCTAGTCGTTCTTGAACGATTTTATGACACTCCGTCAGCCCTTCAACAAAGTCAACAGCTTTCTTAATTGTCCCCTTTGAGTGTGGTATCATCGTTAAATCTAGCGGTCCTTTCGGTAAGCTCGAATAGACAATCTGGAATGGACTGAACCCAGTACTTCGATTCACAGCATGATTATGAGCAAATTCTGCCTGGCATAACTTCACATCCCAACTCTTCAGATTATCTTGAACCAGACATCTCAACAAGTTTCCCAATGATCTGTTAACCACCTCAGTCTGTCCATCAGTTTGCGGGTGATAAGCACTACTAAACTTCAGCTTCGTTCCCACCATTTTCCACAAACTTAACCAAAAGTGACTCAGAAATCGAGTATCTCTATCTGACACGATAGATTCTGGCAATCCATGTAGTCGATAGATCTCCTTGAAAAACAACTGAGCAACATGAACCGCATCTGCCGTCTTCTTACAAGCAATAAAATGTGCCATTTTTGAAAATCTGTCAACCACCACATAAATGGAATCATTACCACGCTGCGTTCTTGGCAACCCCAACACAAAGTCCATACTCACATCAACCCATGGTTTAGTTGGTACCGGTAATGGCATATATAAACCCGCATTAGTCGCAGTTCCTTTCGAAACTTGACAGATATGGCATCTCTCGACAAACCTCTCCACTTCTTTCCTCATCGATGGCCAAAAGTAGGACTGTGAAATCAACTGTAAGGTACGGTCTCTTCCAACATGTCCTTCTTCATGTAACTCCTTGATAATCTTCATTCTCAAACTACCCTCCGGTATGCATAATCGATTTCCTTTGAACAGAAAACCATCTATTATCACGAAATCATCCGTCTCTCCCTCCTTGACTTTTTCAACAAATTTTGCAAAGTAAGGATCATCAGTGAATAACTCTGGCAATATTTCAAACCCCGTCACTTCAACCTTTAGCGTAGTCAACAAATGACTCCTCCTACTCAAAGCATCAGCCACACGATTTGTCACCCCTGACTTGTGTTTCACAACAAAAGTAAACTGTTGCAGATATGCAATCCACGATGCATGTCTCGCTGAAATCTTGTCTTGCCCTTGCAAATGCTTCAATGCTTCATGATCAGTATACAGAACAAACTCTTTCTGAAATAGATAATGTCTCCAGTGTTTAATAGATTGCACAACAGCATAGAACTCCACATCATATGTACTGTATCGCATCTTCGCTCCTGACAACTTCTCACTGAAATAGGCAATTGGACGTCCCTTCTGACTCAACACCCCTCCAATCCCAACCTTGGATGCATCAGTGTGTAGTTCAAACACTAACTGAAAATCTGGTAATACTAGAATTGGTGCAGTCGTCAGCAACTCCTTGATCTTCCCAAAAGCATTCCCTGCTTCCTCTGACCATGCGAATTGTTTACCCTTCATACAATCAGTCACAGGTGCCATCACACTACTAAAGTGTGGAATGAACCTTCGATAGAATGAAGCCAACCCATGAAAACTACGAACTTCCGTTATCGTCTTGGGTTGCGGCCAATTTCTGATCGCCTCGACTTTACTTTGGTCAACCTGTATTCCTTTCTCTGAAACAACATACCCCAGAAATAAAACACTGTGCGTCATGAACACGCACTTCTTCGTAGCAGCATAAAATTGTTCTTGTCTCAGTACCATTAGCACTTCTCTAAGATGATTCAAATGTTCCTCTGGACTCCCACTGTAAATTAGAATATCATCGAAATATACCACCACAAATTTCCCAATGAACGGTCGAAAAATCTGATTCATCACCCTCATAAAAGTACTCGGTGCATTTGATAAACCAAACGGCATGACCAACCACTCGTATAGACCCTCCCTTGTTTTAAAAGCAGTCTTCCACTCATCTCCTGGTCTGATACGAATTTGATGATATCCACTCTTCAAATCAATCTTCGAAAATATAGTAGCTCCGCTTATTTGATCCAAAAAGTCATCCAACCTTGGCATTGGAAATCTGTATCGTACAGTGATTTAATTCAATGCTCGACTGTCAGTGCACATCCTCCACGTTCCATCCTTTTTGGGTACCAATAAAGCTGGTACAGCACAAGGACTCAGACTCTCCTGCACACGCCCCTGCTCAAGCAATTCCTCTACCTGCCTCCGCAACTCTTCATGTTCCTTCGGACTCATTCGATAATGCGGTTTGTGTGGCAATATAGCACCTGGAACAAGATCTATCTGATGTTGTATGTCCCTCAACAGTGGCAACTCCGTTGGTAATTCCTCTGGAAATACATCGTCAAATTCTTTCAAAACTGGTTTAACTTCTTCAGGGATTTCAACTTCTTCATTGCTCTCACGCCCCATCAACAAGAATACTTCCGGCTCTTCTTCAACTTCTTTAACAAACTCCTTTAAAGTCAATAAAGTTTTCAGTTCTTCAATTTCTTCTGACTTACTTTCTTCTTGTGATCTCTTCTTCGGAACTAAGATAATCTTCGTGCCTTTAAACATAAAACTGTAGCTATTGGTCCGACCATCATGTAGTACTGCTCGATCATATTGCCATGGTCTTCCCAATAATAAGTGGCCAACATCCATCTCTACGACATCACACCAGATTTCGTCTTTGTATTTCTTCCCAATAGAGAATGGTACACGAACTCGTCTATCCACTTTCACTTCTCCTCCTTTTCTCAACCATGCTAACTTGTATGGACTCGGATGTTTCTCTGTCTTCAATTTCAACTTCGTCACAGCTTCTGTTGAAATAATATTATCACAGCTTCCTGCGTCAATCACAAACTTACACACCTTCCCCAGAATAGTACACGTTGACTGAAAGATGTTACTCCTCAACCAACTAGCTTCTTCCTGCTTCGGTGTTAAACACGATCTCCTCAGCATTAGGTTACAACCTTCGTCTCCTGACGCAATATCCTGCTCATCCTCCTCAACTGGATTAGAATAATCTTCATCAACATCCTCATCGTCAACTTCCGCAATCATGGTTCTCTTCTTTGGCTTTGGACACTCACTGCTTTTATGACCCAATTCCTGACAATTGTAACATTTGAAACCATTGTTAACCCTTGTCTTCTCAACCTCCTTCACCACTGGTCTACTGATAGGTTTAGAAACATTAGAACTTCCTCCAACACCCTTCGCTTGATTGTTAGAATTAGTAAACACACCACTTCCTCGTCTCCCTTGTTTTTCCCAAGCCAACGCTTTCTGATGTGCTTCTGCCACAGATCTTGGATCGAACATATTAACCATATCCTGAATCTGCATTCTCAATCCTCCAATGAACCTAGATGTCAGCTGCTCTTCTGTTTCCATAATATCATTCCTTGCAATGAGTTGATAGAATTCATCAGCATAGTCATTCACAGTTTTCGTCCCTTGTCTCAAGTTTTGCAAGCGTTGATACATCAAAGATTGATAATTGTAAGGTAAGAACGTTGCTTTCATCAACTTCTTCATCTTCTCCCAAGATTCAACTTTTGACTTCCCCATTCGTTCACGTGTAAGCTTGGTTTGCTGCCACCATGCCAAAGCTCTACCCCTTAGCCTCGTAGCAACCAACTTCACTCTACGAAGTCCTGGAACTTCTTTAAAGTCAAAAATCTCCTCAACATTAGCTACCCA
The DNA here is from genome assembly GCA_030737815.1 of Allium fistulosum. NCBI lineage: Eukaryota > Viridiplantae > Streptophyta > Magnoliopsida > Asparagales > Amaryllidaceae > Allium > Allium fistulosum. The sequence continues at coordinate 278,894,093 of CM060904.1, read as the reverse complement.
ATCTAGAAACTCCTCTGCTTGCATACCACCCTTGAATTTAGGAATTTCTGTCTTCATCCCCGATTCCCACTTGTGATCATACTCAGAATAGTTTCTTCCTTGACCTCTTCCTTGAATACTACCACCATCATACTCCTCTTCAAAATCAGATGCATAACGATGTCGATTCTGACCACCAACATCTCTACTCCCTTCACGTCGACCACCATCCCTTCTTTCTACATTCCTCCGTGCATGATCATTCACGTTCCTCCCACGCCCTTGATCATTTTCAACACTTCTGTCTCGATTGGAATGTGGTGAGACTCTACTACCCCCATGGTTAGATTCTGGTGAAACCCTTCTCCGATTTTGATTCATCTCCGTCATAAGCCTTTCTAACCGGCCAATTCCTTCGTTAAGCTTTTCACTAAAATTCTCATTGATTCTTTGCTCCATCTCATCAGCCTCTTCTCTTCGATATAAAGCTTCTACGTTTTGGTGGCGATTAGCTCTTCTTGGCGGCATACTTGAAAACTTCACAAATTCTTCAACACTTCAAATTCAAACACTTTCCGGATTTTGATCCAAAATGAAACGGATCGAAAACTTCCACTTTGTAGCAAATCGCGATGAACACGATGGACAAAGTTTCGGCCTCCAATGCAAATCCGATCAAACAATCTTCGAAAATGATGACTCTTCTTCTTCTCGGCCACGGCTTTACACTTCAAGCACTCGGCTTCTCCTCAAACTTCAAAACTCTTCAAATGATTAGGCTCCAAGTCTCGATCAAGCTATGATTGGCTAGAACAAGCTCTGATACCAAAAACTGACGCAACGGATTAATCAAAACAATGTAGATCGGTGATAGTAGCAGTCGATGGATTGATGGATACTGAAATGCCCGAATTCGTTGATCCGAAGATACCGAACTCTAGCTATCTCTGACTCGTTGATCCGAAGATACCGGGAAAGAGATCTACGATTCTTCGACGTTGATCTTGCGCACAAGATACCGTGAATCGGCTTCAACAAACGATGATCCGAGCGCACTCGAATGATGTTAGTGGAGATAGGAGATACACTCGACTACCAATTGAGATTGAAAGCACAAAGCTAACAAAAGAGAATTTTATTCAATATTCAACAACCCATTACAAATGAGAGTCTCGGCCTATTTATAGGCATTTTACAACTCACACAAAAAAACAACAAAAATTACAAGTACTAAGTCGGTTCCGAGTTATGGCTTCCGACCTACGACTTAACAAAGACTTCGACTCAACAGTACAACTTTACAAGCCTTCAGCATCTTAACAAACAGACAAAACATTAAAGAAAATACAAGTACTTAGGTCGGCAACGACCTACGACCTAACATGGCGCGACCTAAGGACAAACACGACTTAGTATAGGTCGGCAGCGACCTAACAGTTCAATCATAAGAAAGTACAACACAATGACTTGACGACTTAACCATCAACGGCAGAGATCCACGCGGCATAAGAATCAATGGCCTCCAGAGCTTTACGACTTAAGAACTTTGCGGTATCCCAACTCAACGACTTAAGGAAATCAATGGTATTGAAATGACCCTCCTATTTCTACTCTAATTTCATAAGGAATTTTTTTTTTTAAGGTAAAGAGGATATATAAATATAGATAGATATATCATCCACTTCAATTATAATTCTCAGGGTCACTTTCTTTTTCCAATAAATCAAATATATCCAGGATCACAACAAAAAAAAATCAACCAATATAAATATATCAGTACATTCACAAAAATAAGCACATACATGTGAGGATGCATATGCCTCTCTTGTTTGAATCAGAGTTCTGGAAAAACAAGAGGATATTGGATTGCTAATTTTTTTTTTTGACCAAACAATCCACGGGTAACATACATATTAGTCTGTTTATCCTAACTAAGAAGTGATCAAGTAATTATCAGTAGTAAACAAGCTTTTAATATAGCTGTTTATGTTAAGCTCTGAATAGTGTCAAAATCAGTATAAAATAAAGTGGATCCTAAGGAAACACAAGCAACATCTAGGCGTAATGGAAACGCGCCTAACTTATACACATGAGATCACGAGTTCGAGTACTATGCTGGTTGGTTCAAACACAATTTTTGTTTTTCATTTTTTTTCTCATTTTTCTTCTGTACAATTTGGAATCTGTTATTTCCCTATATCTGCACATATATGTCTCATTATTGCCTATACTTCAACATACTAAACAATAATTCTTGCTTAATTATTTTTGAATTCATTTCCTACAACCTAGAAGGCTTCATTATTGAATGATAAGAGTGTTTATCATTTTTTTTCCAGGTTTGTATTTCTTCTTATAAGATTTGTCTGGCATTTAAAATGCATTTGGTTAGAATCTGAGTAAAATTCAGATTCTTATTTCAGATACAAAGGAAAAGGTGTGGTAAAATCTGCACTTAAACATGTTTATGTGCATATATATCTGCAATTATTTGGATCTGGCTTCCATCTATCTTACTACAGATCCTTTCTTTATTTAAAGGTAGGACATGAAACTTTTGTATGGAACAAGTTTAACTATGAAAACCTTGCAGCCATATAAAAACATTCAACCTATGTCTATTTTCTTTTGTATACATATGCTATATTGGAAAATAAAACCATTTAAATTTTCTGAGAATCAACTCTCCAGATTTTCCAAATCTTAAATTCTTTCCAAAGATTCATGATTGACTAATGCATTTATAAAATGTAATCATTCAATTTAACATGGTGTTCTTGCTAAATCTACTTACCAGATTAGATTAAAATTCTTTTTAAACATAACAGATATTCAACTTAATTCATAGTTTCCAGATACAAGTCAAATTCTTAACAAAATACTTAACAAAATATCCCTTCAATATTCAACACTTAGTACAAGTAGCAATTTAAATTGTCAATACATGCAGATTTCAACATTTAGGCTCTTATCTAACTAAGTTTAGCATGCTATATCTTCTTCTCAAGGCCTTGCTCCTACTCCTACTTAGTTGCTGCAATCCCTGAAAAAGCATTGGAAACTGCCTCATTTTAAATGAGACACCCCAGATGCCATTAGCACACTAGGGTCAGACACATGTCTGGTATGAGAAAATTCACAAAAGCAGTTTGTTAATTAGTTTAAAATTAAGTTAAGTGCAAATACATAAGGTTCTGTCCTTTGGAATTGGATAAATACTTGTGTGCATGCTCTGTGTCATTGTGCATGTGCACACTTAAATTTTCTTCTCAGAGACTACATATATATATATATATAAAGCACATACATTCAAGCATACAATTCAATCTTAGACAAACAATCATTCATACCAAACAGGAAAATAACTAATATGAGTTAAATCACTCATTCAATACTCATATTTCAAATCTGGGAAAAACTCTAGTTTTCTCATCTGCTCAAGTATTATTTCCTTGGTATATTTATCTATCCTTGGTCTCATCTGCAATATTTATGAATCAATGGACACACTGTAATGAACTAATTCACTCCATTACACAAAGATCTCAGGACTTAAACAAGCCATGTGTCAACTTATGTTACTCAAGCACACAAGTCATTCCTGCAGTGTTCTTGACCCCAATTTCCTAATCAGGTTTAAGTTAATAATAACCCTTTTGATTGTTCATGGCAAAACCATCCAGTGATTCATTTCATTAGCTAAAACATCCATAACATGGCATCTCATATTATTCATAATCATACAGAGGCAAACAAGCAACAACCATTTGTGATTACAAAATAAGGGTCTGTATATACATATATTCATCTGGGTATTTTAAAAGGAGTTTAGGCAACTAACATTGGCTTATGGTTTCTGAGAGAATTTTTCTTTTGCAAACATTTGTGCTTGAGTTAAACTCAGGATAACCTGGTTTCACTGAATCACAAAATTTTGTTTGCTATGCATTTTATTTAAGTCAGGAGCATCAGCACATAGGCAACCCTATTGCACCACTAATTCCTTTTTATTTCAAGCCTCAGCACTTATACATGAGTATATTGCAGCTCAACATTATTTACATCTTTCTGGGTTGTGCCAAAACCAATATTACTTACCTATTCTCGACATTTTATTTACTGGATATTTGTTTATATCCCTAAATATTAACATATCAGAGATCTGAGTGTATAAACAGATATGTATACTATCAACACATAAAACTTTGTTATAATAAAACAAGTGATCAATCAAGGAAAATCAAAACATATTCAGGTTTAAATTCACAGATAAACTTTCATATATGAAAATACTCTTTTAATAAAAATACTTTTATCTGGCTGCCTACATTAGGACTTATTGCCTTAGATTTTTGAGTGAGTTTTCTCACCTAGCTCTCTCCTTTGTTTCCTTAATTAACTGATGAACTCCTGCTCTTATCCTCAAGCTCTCTTTCTTCCCTTGTCTTATGATTTCTGTGGTATTGTTTTTTTTCCAAAATTCTTTTCTGAAGAGAAGAGGAGGCTGCTGCATATACATGTATATATATACATGGTCTCTCTCTTAGGGTTTTGGGTATTGGCTAAAGCCATTTTTGCCCACCAGAAAATCATGTTTTCTGCATTTTAAACCCAAAGTTTTACCCCTTCCCGGCTTAATTTGGGTGAAGAGAAAAGTGGTTACACATTTTTTTTCAGAAATTTGCTTTTCAGAAAATACTTTTCCCCCTTGTCTACAATCATGCTAAAAATGTGACTTGGTTTTGTTATTTATTAAATACTCTTTTCTATTTCTGCCTATACCAAGAGCTTCTCTGTTTTATCTTATTTTCCTATTTTTAGCTTTCATGTAAATGGTATGTACTTCCTTCATTTATTTATAAGAGAATTATTCCTTTTTATATCTCCATTCTTTTCATTTCTGTTTATATAAAAATGTGTCTGTATATTTTATTTTACTAGTTTAAACTCTAGTATTTTATTAACACATATATATATCATATATATATATATATCATTCTGTACTGACACACATATGCACATGTATACTTAAGAAAAAAAATATTCAGTAACATACATATATTTATATTTACTTATACATTCAGCTTTTTAAAGATTTAATATATATATATATATATATTCCCATACATATCAATATGTATTTATTCTTAAAGTTCAGAGATTTTTAGCTTTAGTTCATGTGTATACCCTGTGCACACATGTACACACATACTGATACACTATCAAGCCATAACAATCTCCTTCCAAAATTTATTTAAAAATTATTTTAAATTCATTTATATTTTTCAGGATAAATTCCTAAATTCTTGGGTCATTACATACACCCCTCCTTTTAGAAATTGTGTCCCACAATTTTCCTAAGCTTAAAATAAATTTTAAACTTAACTCAGAGAACAAGTATATTCTCTACCAAATAGATTCTTAGTTCTATACTAACTAAAAATATATTCACCCAAAATAAAGAAAACAATCTAAGATCAGAATTACCTTAATCTGAAAATAGCCTAGGATAATTCATCCTAACTTTGTCTTCCAATTCCCATGTGCAATCACTAGGATCTAGACTCCACTGTACCTTCACAAGTTTCAGAGATTTATTCCTCAACTTCTTCACATCTTTTGCCAAAATTCCCACTGGATCCTTTTCATAAATCAAATTAGGATTTATCTGCACTTGGGTTGGGGTTTCAAGCATTTCTGCCTTGTCATGGACCCACCTTCTCAATTGTGATACATGAAAAACATCATGTATACCTTGCATGTTTTCTGGTAATTCCAACCTATATGCCAAGGGACCAATTCTCTCCAGAATTTTGTATGGTCCAATATATCTTGGGGTTAATTTGCCTTGTTTTCCAAACCTCAACACATTTTTCATGGGTGAGATTTTGATGAAAACAAAATTTCCCACTTCATATTCTACCTGCCTCCTTCTCATGTCTGCAAATTTCTTTTGTCTATCTTGAGCTGCTGTCATTCTTCTTCTTATTAACTCAATTTTCTCCTTGGTTTCTTGTATGTACTCAGGTCCTAAAATAGACCTTTCTCCTGCTTCTACCCAGCAAACAGGTGACAAGCAGGGTTTACCATACAAGGCTTCAAATGGAGCCATTCCTATGGTGCTTTGGTAGCTGTTGTTGTATGTAAATTCAACTAGATGAAGATAATCTTCCCAGTTGCCTCCAAAATCCAGTATACATGCCCTCAACATGTCCTCCAAAACTTTGTTTACCACCTCAGTCTGCCCATCTGATTGAGGATGGTAGGCAGTACTTAAACATAGTTCACTTCCCATTGCTTCTTGAAAGCTTCTCCAGAATTTTGAAGTGAAGATGGTATCCCTATCACTCACAATGGTTTTGGGAATGCCATGTAACCTTACCACTTCTTTTATAAAAATTTGAGCTAGTTTTGGTGCAGTTCTTTCTGACTTGACTGGGATGAAGTGTGCTACCTTGGTTAGCCTATCAACTATCACCCATATGCTTGTATTACCTTTCTTAGATCTAGGCAGTCCATCTATGAAGTCCATAGATATGTCTTCCCACTTCCACTGTGGTACACTAAGAGGTTGCATCAACCCTGATGGTCTTTGAGTTTCAGCCTTGACTTGTTGGCAAGTCATACATTTGGCAATGTACTTGGCTATATCAGATTTTATCCCCTTCCACCAGAAGTCTCTTTTCAAATTTTGATACATTTTTGTGTTACCTGGGTGAATGGAGTATTTACTTCTGTGATATTCATTCAATATCTCCTTCTTCAATTCTATGTCCTCTGGTACACACATCCTATTCTGGTATCTCACATAACCATCTTTATCAATGTGGTGATTCATTACTTCCTCCCCTCTTGAGAGGAGCATTCTCTTCTCTAATAAGTGAGCATCTTGTTCTTGCATTTTTCCTACCTTCAGAATTAAATCTGGTTGAAGTGTCATTAAGCTTAACTTCCTTTTTTCTTCTTGTGCACCATGCATCTGCACACAACCATTCTCCTCAATCTCTAACTCAGTTAGCAAAGACAAATCTTTAAATTCTGCTATCATCATCATAGCCAATTTAGCATGCTGTCTACTTAGAGCATCTGCAACTTTGTTTTCTTTTCCTGGTGTATAGAGTATGTCAAAATCATAGGCAGCTAAGAACTCCACCCATCTATGTTGCCTCATGTTCAAATCTTTTTGTGAAAACAAATATTTTAGAGACTTATGGTCAGTGTAGAGTTCAAACTTAGTGCCTAACAAATAATGTCTCCAAAGTTTTAAAGCATATATCACAGCTGCTAATTCGAGATCATGTGTGGCATACCTTACTTCATGGGGTTTAAGTTGTCTGGATGCATATGCAATGACTTGGCCTTGTTGCATCAACACTGCACCCAAGCCAAATCCACTAGCATCAGTGTATACCACTAATTCTTCATTTCCATGTGGTACCTTTAGAATTGGAGCATTCACCAATGCCTCCTTCAATTGTTCAAAAGACTTTTCACACTTTTCTGACCAAACAAAAGCTTGGTTCTTCCTGGTTAGGTTAGTGAGTGGTGTAGATATTTTTGAAAAATCTTTTATAAACCTTCTATAATACCCTGCCATCCCCATAAATGACCTCACTTCACTCACAGTGCTTGGCCTCTTCCATGCTTGAATAGCCACTACTTTATTGGGGTTCACAGAAATTCCTTTGGCAGATATAACATGGCCAAGAAAATGTACTTCCTCCTTCCAAAACACACATTTTGAAAATTTTGCCTTTAAATCTTTTTCCCTTAATCTAGACAAAACTAGGTGTAAATGATGCTTATGTTCTTCCACTGTCTTGGAATAAATTAAAATGTCATCTATGAAAATAAGCACAAACTTGTCTAAACAATCTCTAAAGGTTCTATTCATTAAATCTACAAAGTAAGATGGTGCATTGGTCAAGCCAAATGGCATAACCAAAAATTCATACAACCCATACCTAGTGTTAAAGGCAGTGTACTTGATGCTTGATTCTTCCACCTTCATTTGATGAAAACCAGATGCTAAGTCAAGTCTAGAAAATACTTTTGCCCCTGCTAATTGATCAAAAAGATCATCTATTCTTGGCAATGGGTATTTATTTTTAATAGTTACTTTGTTCAATTCTCTATAATCTATGCAGAGTCTTAAAGAGCCATCTTGCTTCTTAACAAACACCACTGGTGCTCCCCAGCAAGAATTACTTGGTCTTATAAAACCCTTCTCTTCCAATTCTTCTAACTGTTTCTTTAATTCTTTTAGTTCATTTGGCCCCATCCTAGTTGGCTTTTTAATCACTGGGCTTGCTCCTGGAACAAGATTGATCTGGAATTCTACTGGTCTATGGTGTGGAATACCCTTGACCTCACCAAACACATCCAAATATTCATTGACTATGGGAATTTCTTCAATGGTTAGTTCACTGAAATCTTTTTCTGTGTCAATTAAGTGATATAGTTTTCCTTCCTTAGCTACCTCACATAAAACTGTGATTCTCTGGCCTCTAGAATTTTGCAATGATATGGTGGATGAGTCTAAATTAATTATGGCTTTAAACTGCCTTAACCAGTCTACCCCCAATATAACACCTATATTTGGGTAATTCAAAACATATAAATTGGAAATAAACATATTTCCTCCTATGTTTAACTCCACATCCACACAAATCATATTTAAGACACTAGAACTCCCCAATGGACTGTGTATATGCAATGGGGTTTCAACCAATATGCAATTCAGTTTTAGCATTCTAACCAGTTCATAAGAAATTAAGGAGTGAGTTGCCCCAGTATCATACACTACTGTTATGGGTATGGTACAAATAAGTAATGTACCTTCCACTTGGCTATGGTTTACAGTGTTACTCTCCATTGTGGCTTTGCCTTTTCCTTCCAAATTTGCCAATTTGCCTTGCTGTTTATACTCAGGACAATTCCTCTTCATATGCCCCTCTTTCCCACATAGATAGCATTTGAAAGCTCCTCCTTTCAACTCTGGACATTTTGGTTTTATATGCCCTTCCTTTCCACACTGATGGCACACAATTTTCTTCTTGTCTTCCTTAGCTTTGACATCTCCAGTGCTTTTGTTATTAGCCTCTTCTTTCTTCTTATCATAAGGGTGATACCTCCCCTTACCTTTCTTGTTATTATTGCTCTTAAAATTTCTGAACTTCTCTCTTTCCTTGTCATGCTGTTCCAACCTCAAAGCTAAGTCTATCACATGATCAAAAGTCTTGTCTGCATAGGGTAACATGGCTCTACTAAGTCCTGGATTCAAACCTTTTATGTACCTATCATTTTTAGATGCCTCATCTGCCACAAGCATTGCTCCATATGTGGAAAGTCCCTCAAACCTTTGAGTGTATTCTGTGACAGTCATGGTTCCTTGTCTAAGTCTAATGAATTCTTCTAACAAGGTAGTCTTTGCTGATGCTGGTACAAACCTTGCTTCCAACATCTCTTTGAATTGATTCCAAGTGATTTCATTCTCATTCCTTCCTGCAATGATTACTTCCCACCAGCCTAAAGCTACTCCTTTTAGCTGTCTTGAAGCCACTTGCCTCTTTCTTTGATCATCAAGTTGCATGTCATTGAAAATTCTTTCCAATGTTCTCAACCATGTTTGAATTTCCATGATACTCTCTGTCCCTTCAAAGCTTTTGCCTCCTAAATGAGTATATGTCTTAAGCAGTTTTGAGAGTTCTTCATAGGGATTTTCTTGCCTTTGTCCTGCCCCATCCCTAAATGCTCTCACCAAGTCTTGCAGATTGACCATTGGTGGTGCATGGGAAGATCCTGCTCCCTGATTTGGTGGTCTCCCTACCATAGTTTGCTAATAATAATTTACATAGCTGGTTAGTTTGATATTTAGTTCCTTTTAATTTTTATTTCTATCTAAGGACTTGATCCTTACTTCTACTATGTTGAATAACATAGCTCTGATACCAACTGAAATGACCCTCCTATTTCTACTCTAATTTCATAAGGAATTTTTTTTTAAGGTAAAGAGGATATATAAATATAGATAGATATATCATCCACTTCAATTATAATTCTCAGGGTCACTTTCTTTTTCCAATAAATCAAATATATCCAGGATCACAACAAAAAAAAATCAACCAATATAAATATATCAGTACATTCACAAAAATAAACACATACATGTGAGGATGCATATGCCTCTCTTGTTTGAATCAGAGTTCTGGAAAAACAAGAGGATATTGGATTGCTAATTTTTTTTTTTGACCAAACAATCCACGGGTAACATACATATTAGTCTGTTTATCCTAACTAAGAAGTGATCAAGTAATTATCAGTAGTAAACAAGCTTTTAATATAGCTGTTTATGTTAAGCTCTGAATAGTGTCAAAATCAGTATAAAATAAAGTGGATCCTAAGGAAACACAAGCAACATCTAGGCGTAATGGAAACGCGCCTAACTTATACACATGAGATCACGAGTTCGAGTACTATGCTGGTTGGTTCAAACACAATTTTTGTTTTTCATTTTTTTTCTCATTTTTCTTCTGTACAATTTGGAATCTGTTATTTCCCTATATCTGCACATATATGTCTCATTATTGCCTATACTTCAACATACTAAACAATAATTCTTGCTTAATTATTTTTGAATTCATTTCCTACAACCTAGAAGGCTTCATTATTGAATGATAAGAGTGTTTATCATTTTTTTTCCAGGTTTGTATTTCTTCTTATAAGATTTGTCTGGCATTTAAAATGCATTTGGTTAGAATCTGAGTAAAATTCAGATTCTTATTTCAGATACAAAGGAAAAGGTGTGGTAAAATCTGCACTTAAACATGTTTATGTGCATATATATCTGCAATTATTTGGATCTGGCTTCCATCTATCTTACTACAGATCCTTTCTTTATTTAAAGGTAGGACATGAAACTTTTGTATGGAACAAGTTTAACTATGAAAACCTTGCAGCCATATAAAAACATTCAACCTATGTCTATTTTCTTTTGTATACATATGCTATATTGGAAAATAAAACCATTTAAATTTTCTGAGAATCAACTCTCCAGATTTTCCAAATCTTAAATTCTTTCCAAAGATTCATGATTGACTAATGCATTTATAAAATGTAATCATTCAATTTAACATGGTGTTCTTGCTAAATCTACTTACCAGATTAGATTAAAATTCTTTTTAAACATAACAGATATTCAACTTAATTCATAGTTTCCAGATACAAGTCAAATTCTTAACAAAATACTTAACAAAATATCCCTTCAATATTCAACACTTAGTACAAGTAGCAATTTAAATTGTCAATACATGTAGATTTCAACATTTAGGCTCTTATCTAACTAAGTTTAGCATGCTATATCTTCTTCTCAAGGCCTTGCTCCTACTCCTACTTAGTTGCTGCAATCCCTGAAAAAGCATTGGAAACTGCCTCATTTTAAATGAGACACCCCAGATGCCATTAGCACACTAGGGTCAGACACATGTCTGGTATGAGAAAATTCACAAAAGCAGTTTGTTAATTAGTTTAAAATTAAGTTAAGTGCAAATACATAAGGTTCTGTCCTTTGGAATTGGATAAATACTTGTGTGCATGCTCTGTGTCATTGTGCATGTGCACACTTAAATTTTCTTCTCAGAGACTACATATATATATATATATATAAAGCACATACATTCAAGCATACAATTCAATCTTAGACAAACAATCATTCATACCAAACAGGAAAATAACTAATATGAGTTAAATCACTCATTCAATACTCATATTTCAAATCTGGGAAAAACTCTAGTTTTCTCATCTGCTCAAGTATTATTTCCTTGGTATATTTATCTATCCTTGGTCTCATCTGCAATATTTATGAATCAATGGACACACTGTAATGAACTAATTCACTCCATTACACAAAGATCTCAGGACTTAAACAAGCCATGTGTCAACTTATGTTACTCAAGCACACAAGTCATTCCTGCAGTGTTCTTGACCCCAATTTCCTAATCAGGTTTAAGTTAATAATAACCCTTTTGATTGTTCATGGCAAAACCATCCAGTGATTCATTTCATTAGCTAAAACATCCATAACATGGCATCTCATATTATTCATAATCATACAGAGGCAAACAAGCAACAACCATTTGTGATTACAAAATAAGGGTCTGTATATACATATATTCATCTGGGTATTTTAAAAGGAGTTTAGGCAACTAACATTGGCTTATGGTTTCTGAGAGAATTTTTCTTTTGCAAACATTTGTGCTTGAGTTAAACTCAGGATAACCTGGTTTCACTGAATCACAAAATTTTGTTTGCTATGCATTTTATTTAAGTCAGGAGCATCAGCACATAGGCAACCCTATTGCACCCCTAATTCCTTTTTATTTCAAGCCTCAGCACTTATACATGAGTATATTGCAGCTCAACATTATTTACATCTTTCTGGGTTGTGCCAAAACCAATATTACTTACCTATTCTCGACATTTTATTTACTGGATATTTGTTTATATCCCTAAATATTAACATATCAGAGATCTGAGTGTATAAACAGATATGTATACTATCAACACATAAAACTTTGTTATAATAAAACAAGTGATCAATCAAGGAAAATCAAAACATATTCAGGTTTAAATTCACAGATAAACTTTCATATATGAAAATACTCTTTTAATAAAAATACTTTTATCTGGCTGCCTACATTAGGACTTATTGCCTTAGATTTTTGAGTGAGTTTTCTCACCTAGCTCTCTCCTTTGTTTCCTTAATTAACTGATGAACTCCTGCTCTTATCCTCAAGCTCTCTTTCTTCCCTTGTCTTATGATTTCTGTGGTATTGTTTTTTTTTCCAAAATTCTTTTCTGAAGAGAAGAGGAGGCTGCTGCATATACATGTATATATATACAGGGTCTCTCTCTTAGGGTTTTGGGTATTGGCTAAAGCCATTTTTGCCCACCAGAAAATCATGTTTTCTGCATTTTAAACCCAAAGTTTTACCCCTTCCCGGCTTAATTTGGGTGAAGAGAAAAGTGGTTACACATTTTTTTTCAGAAATTTGCTTTTCAGAAAATACTTTTCCCCCTTGTCTACAATCATGCTAAAAATGTGACTTGGTTTTGTTATTTATTAAATACTCTTTTCTATTTCTGCCTATACCAAGAGCTTCTCTGTTTTATCTTATTTTCCTATTTTTAGCTTTCATGTAAATGGTATGTACTTCCTTCATTTATTTATAAGAGAATTATTCCTTTTTATATCTCCATTCTTTTCATTTCTGTTTATATAAAAATGTGTCTGTATATTTTATTTTACTAGTTTAAACTCTAGTATTTTATTAACACATATATATATATCATATATATATATATATATCATTCTGTACTGACACACATATGCACATGTATACTTAAGAAAAAAAATATTCAGTAACATACATATATTTATATTTACTTATACATTCAGCTTTTTAAAGATTTAATATATATATATATATATATATATATTCCCATACATATCAATATGTATTTATTCTTAAAGTTCAGAGATTTTTAGCTTTAGTTCATGTGTATACCCTGTGCACACATGTACACACATACTGATACACTATCAAGCCATAACAATCTCCTTCCAAAATTTATTTAAAAATTATTTTAAATTCATTTATATTTTTCAGGATAAATTCCTAAATTCTTGGGTCATTACAGGTATCCAGAGCTTTACGACCTAAGAATGAACGGCATCCTTTCGTTTGCGACCTAACACAAAGCGGCATCAGGAATCAAAGGCAGAGTTTAACTCGGCAGACACATCAATGGTTTCCAGGACTTCGCGACTTAAGATAAAAGCGGCATCTGACCTTCGCGACCTAAGCTTTATGCGACCTAAGCCTTGCGACTTAACTCCTGCTTCATTAGGTCGTCCACGACCTAATACTTCACCAATTTGCTCTGTTTTCTTATTTCGTAACTCGGTAGGTCGTATACATGTTAACCCGGTAAGTCGTTCCAGCCTCTCGTTAACTCACACCCTCCCACTAAGTCGTTGCCGATCTTCACTAAATCGTTGGGACGACTTAAAGCTTTTGTTAGGTCGGTTGCGACCTAGAACTTCACTTTTCCACCATTTCTCACCAAATCTCGACTCGGTGGCTTCCTTCTTAAGTCGTACCCGACTTACCAGCATCATAGGTCGCACACTACCTATGTCTTCAATTTTCTGGGCTGCATCAATAACCCCTCACTTAACCCGGAGGAATAGGTATACAACACCTGAGCAACCGATCAGGATTTTTCTGCCTCTAACAACCTAAAGAGGACTTTACCCGCCTGAACAACCGAACATGACTTCAACAGTTTCAATAAAATTGCTTTGACACTTTGTGTTCTTGATAACACTGATTTGTCTTTGATAGTACAACCTTCCTATAATCTTTTCCTCAAGTATATATGTGTGTGTAAAGATTTAGAAAGGATAATATTGCTTTGAATCGAAGAATAAGTTAATTGATTCAGAGATTCAAGCAATATTGAAAGTGACTATAGATCATGTAATATGGAATAGTACAAAAGCAGTGCGGAATAATAGAATAATTAGCAGATAATAGTAAATTATAAACGAGCACACCAGGAATTTTTATACTGGTTCGAACTTCCCGTTCTACGTCCAGTCCCAGACACCTTCTGGAATTTCAACTAACAACAACCCTCACTTAACCCGGAGGAACATGTCTATACAACCCTGAGCAGCCGAACAGGGACCTGAGCAACAGAACAGGATTTCGCCTCAACAGCCGAAGAGGACTTCACTTTGCCCGAGCAGTAGAACGGGACTTATACAGAACAATATTTCTTGACACTATGTGTAACGATCTCAGTTTTAAAGACGAATTTAATTTGTAATTAGATTAAAATTTTGGGTTAAGTTGTGGATTTATTTGAATTTTTGGATTTGGAACTAGAATTGAATATTTTCAAATTAAATTGGATATAAATAAGTTTTTGATTTGGAAATTCAAAATGCATTTTCTTTAAAAGGTTATACTTGGGAAAAATAAAATATGTATAATTATTTATTAAATGTATAGATTGTATTTTTAATCTGTTTTTCTTTATGAAGTTATAAGAAGTATAAAATTTTATCCTTTCAATATAAAAATGTAAGTGTAAGATATAAAAGAAAAATATATATTATAAATGTAATGTTTGAAAATCAAACTATAAACAGAAATTAAGATCTATAGTCAAAGCAAAGAAGTTTAAACATGTACACTTGCAAAATGAAGAAGCAAGGAATAACAAAATATCTAAGTATCAAAAGAATCAAAGCCTGCAAAAGTGTTTATGTACAAAGCAAAGAAAAAAATTTAGATTCAAATACAAGAGCCTGGGGATTAATTCATGCAAGACCAAGACAAAAGAAATATCTACAAACTAAGTACATATAAGGAAGAGGCTTTAACAGAAAATGTACAAACAAAACTGTATATACATGATTTAAATAGCATAGTTGGAAACAAAATAGGACATTGCATTTAATGCCCCATCTTCTTAAGCACAAAACAATCTTCTCAGCCGAAATGGATCACTTCATTTCAGTTTATAAAATAATATATTTAGTCAAAAGAAAAGAAAAGTATGTTCCAGTTAGAACCTCTCCCTATACAACACTGTTTCCCTTTATATGTATACATCTAGTCCTTGCTCGTTCATAAAGTGAAAAGTTAAGAAAAACCAGAAAAGAAAATATAGATATCATCATCTACAAACTCAAAACATCATTTAACTCAAAGAAAACAAAAAGTGTTTTCAGCTTGCAAATTTCAAAGCTGTTCAACATTATCAAGCTCTGTTCTTTCTTCCCTGGAAAACAACGGTGAGCAAACTCTATTGTTTAAACTAGTTTCTTTTGAATCTTATGCATGCGATGATAATGTTAATGGGTGTGAATATATCTGCTGGTATTTATGTATATATATGTGTGTAAATGGTTGAATGTATGTCTGTGTATATACAGATCTACCTCTGTTTAACAATAGGTTAGCCAAATTCCAGAAAGAAAAATTCTTATCTCAAAATATAAAAAGATTTGAGTAATGATCCTTAAATAAAATTTGTTTGTATTTACCTGACTCAAATTTTAAAATCATTTGGAAGCATCAAATGCAAACAACAGTACTAGAACCAAGGAAATGAATTTGGGTTCAGGAAGATACTCATATATGTTCTCTGTTTTAACTTCTAAACACAAGATCCTTTATTTCAAAAAATCTTTTCTATTTGTTCTACTTACTGATTTAACTTGAGATCAAAACAAGATTTGTATGTTATGGTATATAGTAAAGTTTAAAAATCAATTTGAGTTAAAACAACTTCATCTTGTTTCTGGAAATCAAGAAAACCTGAGCACCACTCAAATTTTGTCAAAAATTCGAACCTGTCAATTTACAAATTCAGGTATATGAATTAAAAGCTAACAATAAATCTTGATTTTTGAAACAAGAATTATTATTTTTAGTTAAGAAATGAAGTAGCAGTTTGGAGTTGAACTGAAAATGGGTTTTCGTGAGTTTCTGGTGATCGGCTAACTTTCAGAGATTGAAACTTGACATGGTGGTAGTTGAAGCATCTTACAACATAGGAAAAATATAAGGTAATTTTTTAATTCATCGAGGTTGGAGATTTAATTTTGTTTAGGGTTTAAGCCTGCATTTCGTACGTGGTAGTCGCGAGTTATTTTCGTCTTCGATATGCCGATTCAGGCGATCGCAGGTGGGGGAATGTGGCGAGGAGGCCGTGATGCATCTTTGGTATGGATGGCGAGTGCTCCGGTGGCCTAGTTTATCGTTGGCGAAGTGATTGTGGTCGAATGTTGTTCCAGACTTTCGACCAAGTATCACTATTTCGAATTACTCTCGAACTTTGATCTCTGGGTAGTGATGTTAGCTGTCGAGGTTGAGGCCGATTTGTTGATGATCGTAGAGATGGTCGGAGGTTGGTGGTCTGACCGTGCAC
This sequence comes from Allium fistulosum, assembly GCA_030737815.1. NCBI lineage: Eukaryota > Viridiplantae > Streptophyta > Magnoliopsida > Asparagales > Amaryllidaceae > Allium > Allium fistulosum. Next base: position 278,877,110 of record CM060904.1, on the reverse strand, counting down.
GTGCACGCGTGAGGTTTCGTTCATCTAGGGATGTTTGTAGATTTGGGGAAGAAGGGGGCAGGCTCGGGTTTGTCTCGAAGTAACTTGCGTGTTTGCTCGAAGAAATGGAATGGTGAATGAACTCGAGAATGTTAGCAGTTTTGCGCGTGAGTGTCGCGTGATTCTGTTTGATAGTTGCTCGGGTTTTAATTTATTAACTCGAGTTTGTTTAAGTAGAGGGTTTTAAATTTTTATAAGAAAATTATTTCTTGGTTTTCAAAAGTAAATAATATAACCAAGTTTTGAAATGGGTTGAAATAAATATAACTTTTATTTTGAAAAGTTACCTTAATAAATATTATTAAAGGTTGTTAATTAATGAAAAGAATGTTTTAATGTTTAGTTAACTTTTAAGGTTTAAAGTTAAATTTATTTGTCAAAGAGAATTTATTACTTGAAGTAAATTACTTAATGAAAGTGATAAAAATAAAAATAATTAAAAATCCAAGTTAATTAATCGAGTAATTAGTGATTGATTATTTAAAGATAATTACTTAATTAAAAGCAATTAAATAAATGATTAAATTGATTAAGTAAATTGATTAATTAAATAATTAAAGGATTAATCAATGTAATTAATCAAGGACAATTAATTAAATGGTAATTAATTAATTAAAGGTTAATTTATAAATTGAAGATAATTAATTAAATAGTGAATTAAATAATTAAAGGTTAAGTATTTAATAACTAAAGGTTGATGAATTATAATTAAAGGTTAATTAATTATTGATGGTTAATTAATAAATGATTAAATAATAATTAATCAAAATGATTTGTAATTTATTAATGTTAATTAACCAGGATTAGTAATTCATAAGAAATTTATCTGATTTAATCAGATAATTTATTGATCTTACTTATGGATGCTTGGACTATATTGGATGATTGAATTGTTGATATCCCTATTATGTGATGCTTTGTGATATACCCTGATTTATGTTGTGATCTGTAATTTACTTATCTATGATATATATCTATGATCTGTGAATGAACGATAAGCGTGATAGTTAATACCGCTTATCAACTATATTTCTGTATTCTGATCTGTGATGATTGTATGATGTTGCACTATTGTGTGTGAAACCCCTTGACTACACCTTTACACACACAAATATGGATTTCACGAGGAAATTGGTTAAGTCATAGATGATTTAAATTTGATGTTTTTTTTAAATTGAAATTTTAGTTTCAATTGATTTTGAGATTGGAAATTTGGGTTTAAAGTGAAAAGCTTTTGAAATGGAATTTCAAAGATAAGACTTATTTTCGAATAACTTGATTAAGTTTTGAAATCTAAATAATTTGACTTAAATTTGAATTCAAAATTTGAAATTGAATTCTGTGATTTGAAACTAGGGATTAAAGATGTTATACTAGTTATATATGAATTTAAACCATTTTAAAAATATGGTTTTGAGAATTTGGATTTAACCCAAGAACCTTAACTCGTATAAATGAATCATATTTCCAAAATGAAATTGTTGTTTTCAAATGATAAAAGCTTTCATATATAAGAAATGAAATTCCAGTTTAATTAAAGGAATTTCAAGTTGAATTGAAAAATGGTTTTCCAAGTTATGAATGAATTGTTTTTGAAAGCTATGAATTAAATTTGTTTATTTTTAATAGATTTAAAATGATGATTTATGTAAACCATTTGAAATGAAATTGTTTTGAAAGCTATAAGTTAAATCTTTGATTTAAAGATTTAACGAGTTAAATTGAAATGGAAATTTATTTGGAAAATTTGTGAATGAATCTTTTTTTTAAAAGATTAAAATGTGGAAATTGTTTAAACCATTGAAGGTTGTTAAAATGAATCTTTTTGTTTAAAAGATTGTAAATGGTAATTTTTTTTAAACCATTTGAAAGCAAAGTTTTGGGTAATAAGTTGTGACTTAATTGAAATCCCAATATCCATATGTTTTTGAATATTACGCTCACTATTCGGTTTAGCCAGGAGAGGACCTTTGTGTCATATAACCCATTCTGAATAAGTGATACGTCGTATATGGATAGCATTTGAAGACCGGTGTTGAAGACCGGGTGTTTGCGAAAACGATAGGATAACCTATCGATTGTCTCTGCACTGGGTAGCTCTTGGTATAGAGATTCCCTAAGTGATGGGAAATCCGATCGAGATTGTGAATACCCGAATTTGCAAGGGCTTCTTTGGAAGTGCCTTCGGTTCTGTTCGAACCCGGAACAGACTTGTATGGTTACATGTCTGACATTACATTTTGAGATATAAAGCCGATTTCTTTCAAATACATTTCTGTTTGGTGGAGGAGAATATTCTCTTAGCTTAACACCCTTCTCTGAGACGTACGAGCTCAGAGGTTATGTAGTTGAAGGTTATCAGCGATATATTCCCAATTTGGTAATGTGACATGCTGAGTGTTGCTGTGTGATGATCATTGTTTGATCATTTGTGATACGATCATTTGTTTGATCATTTATCTTTGTGATCATTACTTTGATCATCTGTTGACCCAAAGCATGGCTTTGTGCCAAAGCGTAGCTTTGTGGACGAGACTTCGTCGAACCTCACAACCCGGAAATGGTCAAAACAGGAATATGCGGCAAGGTTATGAGGGTCGCGCCCTTTAGGGTATGTCATTTCCTTCTGGAAAAGGGTGGTATCAGGTATGGAGCCCTGGTATTTAACCTATGTGGATACTCCGATCTCATTTATTGTGTGATTGTGTGTTTATCGAGGCGCCTTGGATAAAGGTCCCAAAGGACCGGGGGATGGCATATTCGTGAGTTACCTGTTATAGGGTTAACCCGGCCTTGTGTTGGCAGAGAGCAGTTTGTCTCTCGGGACGTCCAGCCAGAGGCGATCCCATTCGGCAGTAGGATAGGAAGTTCCTTAGCCTGATCATTTGTTGGAAATCCATCTTCCAATACGGAACTTGTACGGTTTTAGTTGTAGAACCTGCCATTTACTTATAGTGGTCACCACTGTTTAGATGGTAGCTATAGTAGGCATACGATACTGGTCGTATGTTGGCTAAGATTAATATTATACTTTCGAAATGTTTTCTTCACTATGCACTAGTAATAATATTCAATGATTTGTTTTGCGTAGTAAGCATCTTTGACTATCATAAGGAGAAATCTCCTCCGATTCTGCGTTTGCATTGTGTGTGTGTGCGGAAGGCCTTATGGTAGTTTCATTTTCCAAGAGCATTGCGGGTTTCAATGTTTAAAGTTCTTTTGTTGTTGTTTTAAAGATAAACTGTTTTTGTTGCTCACACCAGTCCCACGACTGACTCGGAGTTTATTGTTCCCTTCCTAAACTCTGGGTGCTCATAATTTTCCATACGAGCAGTCTAGAGTTGGGTTTTTCAGATATTCAGGTTAGTAGATTATCTGGAGCTAGTTCAGTATTTAGAGTTCATTCATCGGAGTTTCTCATCCTGGAATTGTGGATTCATTCTTGTCTGAAGACCATTTTGGAGTTATCACTTCTATTGATATTGTTCCGCTGTTGATGTTACCTTTTCTTTCCGCTGTTATTTCTTGTATCTCTGATATTGTTGTATCATATTGATATCATTATTGTATATCATACTGGATATTGTATTCATTGGATTGTATATGATATCATCTATTTTTTATTCCGCTGTGTTGTTGTACTTAATGGTGTTATAAGCTCCGGAGAACCAGATTCGGCATTTGAATCTACGGCATTTTGAGTACAAGTGAAGTACGGGTGCCGATTTTCGAAGGCCGAGTTTTTGGGTCTTTACACTATGTGTTCTTGAGTAACACAAATTTGTCAATTATAGTTCACCCTTCCTATAATCTTCTCCTTTATGATATATATGTGAATGCATGAAGAATAAGGAAGTAATAAAGAGAATTTGAATGATGAATGAAAGCACAAGTGTATTAGAATCAAGAATTCAGAGAGTAGAATAATAATCAATTGAATTTTTATTGAAAACTTGATTCTAATGTGTTTATATAGATAACAAATAGTTGCAATTGTTCATGAAGAGTTATCATCAAGAGTTATGGTCATATCTGTTGGATTAAAGTTTGCAACTCTTTACGAATGAAAGTGCATTTTCAAAAAAAACTAGCCGTTGTAAACATTCAGACTTCTGAATTTAAAATTTCAGACTTCTGAAACATAACGGATTTAGACCTGAAAGAAAATAGGCAAAAAATTGCCAGATTCAGACGTCTGAAACATCCAATTCAGACGTCTGAATATTGTATTTTACAACATTCAAATTTCCTGATTCAGACATCTGAATTGGATCATTCAGACGTCTGAATGTAACATGAAAATCAGATTTTGCCTTAAAACAAAATGTATGCCAATGCACTGATAATGAGATGTAGCATATATCATATAGGAGAGATTTTAACAAATTTTAACTTCTAGACAAGGACTCGAAGCAATCTTATATAAATTTATACTTAGTCGAATCTCATCATAGATAATCCCTGCAAAAACAGGTTAGTATATATATGATTGTATGGTTGTCATAGTCAAAATATCGTATTTACGAAATACCGTGAATAAAGTGATAGTAGAGAGTATGATCAGAAAATATATGTAAGTTGTGATTGTTTTTTAGAATGCAGAGATAGTAGAGAGTATGATCAGAAAATAAAGTGAAATTCGGTGATTTGTGACGTGAATCTTATGTGTTTATATAGTGGATAAACAGCTGCAACCTTTCACGAAGAGTTTTGACCAAAGGAAGCAGGCACAACTCTTCAAATTGGATCATATCTCTTGGAAAATGGAAGTGTCTGTTCAGAAAAATAGCCGTTGGAAAAGTTCAGTCGATTGATCCAAAACGACCAGTCAACTGAATGTTCAAAGTTGGTGCAAAACAGAGTGTATCTGTGCAACTGAGCAGGTTCAGTCGACTGGTCATATTTGGTCAGTCGACTGACCTGGCTGTCAGTGCACAGTTCACATATAATTTAAAGAATTTGAAGTTTAAAACAACTATGATTTGTGTGGACTACTTGAGGATAGATTTTAATAATTCTAAGACTAAAAAACTTCAACGAATAAACATACTATACTCAGTTTTGAAGTCTTATCTCCTTTGTAGTTTTAACATCATATTTCTTTCTCTTTTTTTGTCGCTTGCCCTATAGTCTCATTTACTGAGTTGTTTAATGCTCTTTGTCATGAATCAAAACTTATGATTCAACATTCCATACGAATGACTAGGCACTGGGGTACCACCTGTCACAGTACACGTCTAGAAACAGCGTACCGAGGACCACGCCGGGATCCCCTGCCACATAAGACCGGACTATCCCTAACCTAGATAGACCGAATATGCTATCATCTTGAGTGTTCCCGCCCTCTCACGAGCTCCTTCCATATACCGTAGTAATGAATAATATCCGAGGTTATCTAGAAAGGTGATAAACATACCCTAATTGGGTGCGACCCACTTAGCCTTGCTGCATCTCCCCTGATTTTTAGTCATTCCTGGTTGATGAGGCTAGAGGCTACGATTTCCTTTTTAAGGAATTTTCACTTAGAATGCTCATTGTCCTCTAATGATAATGTACTGATAGCATTCATCCATACAAGGTCATTCTGGGTCCGAACGGAACCAAAGGCACTATTCCTACTACATCCATTTTGGAATAATCCTCAGGATTAGTAGTGATTAGCCCTTGCACTTCACTGCTCCATCTTCGACTCCATGCTCTTGTTTTCCTTTTGGAAATTTACTCGTTAGATCGAAGTGGTTTTCGAATAATAAATTCGATCCCGGTATCTTTGAAACAACATTCGATATTTTCCGGTAAATTCAACTGCGATTATTTAGGAAATAAACAGACAAAATAAGATCGAAGATCACCTTCTAACCGTTAGTGGACGAATTTCCTTATAAACATCCTAGAAGAACGAAACGAGTTTATACGTACAGTATAGCACCTCGAACGGCAATTGTACCATATAATTCTCGTATTTCTCCTAGATATTCCCAATGTTATATTTTTGGTCCGAATTTGATAGTCGGTTATTTAAATATCAAATAAACAATCATTCAACCAAATGTTCCATTTTCCACTAAAAAAACCCCAAATCTCTTTTTAATTTAATTTTAATAAATTAAATCTCTTTACCCAAAACACGTGTACTTATCTTATCGAATTTAGTTTATTCACAAACTATTCTTTCAAAATATTGAAACCCTTTAAAATAATCAGGAGAGTACCATCGCGGTATCAAACCATGGATTCATAGCTCAATGGTTACATCTCTATCCCAAAGAAATTCAAGACTTAACTACAGGCACTCACTGCCTCTGATTATGCCATGCGGGTATACCATTACTTCTCGAAACTTTATTTAAAAATTTCCTCAAAATAATGCTTATAAGTTTCTCAAGTAAATTTCCAAGTTAAATCTTGGTAAATATACTTAAATAAAAGTTATTATACAAAGCCATATTAATATTTAATAATTTATATTTTAAAACAATAATGCTAACTAATTCTTAAATAATAATAATAAATCTTTAACAATCATTATAAGGTAACTAATTAATAATTAAATATGCTTTAAATAATTCAAAATAATCAAATAACTAGTTTCTAGAATAATTTTAACACCTTTAAAGTTACCTAGTTAATAATTAAAAATCCTCTATTTAAAACAAGCTTCCTCGATTTTAATTTCATTTCGTAAATTTTGGAAATCTTACTTGAATCCAGTATAACCAATTTTATACTTATTTCCAAATTCACTTCTATCCTTCCAATCTATTAACAATCTCGATTTAAAAACCTCCTTTATATTTAAACAAGTGCCACTTAAGAATTTATTATTTAAAATCCTTTTTATATACTTTATTCCAAAATCCCAGTTTACAATATCTCGAAATAGTTAGGTACAAATTTCAAAACTATTATTTTACCAAACCAGTTAACTCAAAATCCTATATAAATATTTTACTTCAAAAATACCTTTAAAATAATTTTCCAATTCAAACCATATATTATTGGTATTTTAAAATACCAAAATTTAGGCCAAAACAACCATAGCATCCTATCAGTCCAAATCACACAATAACCTATCACAGATTATTCTAACCAAACATATATCACTATATATGAAATTAAATTCAACATTTTTGAGGAATCCAGTTGGATCCCTCCAACTTGTTTTCCCTGCATCCACAGATGTTAATACAACATTAAAAATACCAATTCCGCTTCGAGGCGAAATATCGCGGTATATAGAGTCATCCGCTATTATACAGGACGCATAGTGTCTCATCCGCTATATATATATACATATATATATATATCTATATATATATATGCGGGAATATCAATCACTCCAATATGTATATACTATTATATATATGACATCACATTCGACTGATAAAAATTTATGAATTCAACCAATCAGTCATTAATTAATTTTAACTATTTAAAATTAATACCAGCAGTCCAAAATTAAGTGAGATTAACTCACCTTGAGTTTTAATTCGCCAAACATTCAAATTTTAAATTAAATTGAACACGTTCGATTTAAACTAAAATTTTAGCTTGCTCCAAACATCTCCAGATCTATTCCAGAGCGTAGTGCTCATCGCCACAATTTTGTCGCCGCTTGTTTCATCCGATTCCGACCTCGCATGAATTAGTTATGCTATTTTAGAGATTGCATAAATTTAAATATAACTAATTTTACAAATTTTCAATTTTTCTTTTACCCTAATTAATCATGGCCGTAGGATTTGGCTTCAGGAATCAAGGCCGCATACACCTTTCTCTCTTCATCATTCATTCTTGTTCCAGGTTTGAAGAAACCCATCATCACCGTTCAAGAGTTGATCGCTGCTCCTTCCCTGGTCGTTTTCACATCGATCCGAGACCACCTATTCGAAGCCCTTCGCTTATGGCACCACCACCCTCAACCCCATAAAGCTCAGTTCCCCCTAGCCCCTAAATTTCGAGCTCGAACACCGGCCCTACGCGAGCAACTTCTGGCGATGACGACGAACTTCAGATGATCACAGCCGTTGATCTTATAGAGCTCGACACGCTCTACAAGTTTGTAGTTGGAAGCTTCCCTTAAAAATCAATGGATTTCGAGAAATCAAGGGAAGAAATTCGAATTTTTTTGGCCATTGGTTCTGTATGGTGGCGGCTACATGAAAGAAAACCAGGGTTCACTGTTTCAACACATATATATAGGCGTATACGAATAATATTAATATTAATTCCACAATTTACATGATTTTCCGGATGAACTCCAAACGAGATGTGTCGCTAGGCGTTTATAATGTTTTACCCCTATTCCGATCACAATAGAACATGTTTCGTGGCCTAATTCGATCGTATATGGAAGATAGCCTTTTCAATCGAATTAAAATATTAAATTTTCGATTTTAAATTCAATGCGTTTCTATTTCGTACGACCAAACGGTAACTCCAAACGCAACAAATTTGAAATCCGATAATAATAAACTATTATGGAACCAATGGAACTAGTTTCATTGAATTCCGAGACTGTGCCCCAGAAGGCTATTTTAACGTGTCGATTAAATCGAGCGATTTTTAAAATCGACAAAATTGCTTGAAATCTCCATTTTTAAAACTTACCAACTCAATTATAATTCAAATAGAATTTATATCCATATTATAAATCATTTCGAATCATATTAAATCTAAATTCAATTATTTACACTATTACCATATATTAATTCCACTATTAAATTAATATATAAATTTCAAACTTTAAATTTATCGACTTTTAATTCCATTCAAAAGTACAATATTAAAATCTAATCCAAATAGAATTTAAAACAACTTAGAAATCATTCCTATCAACATCTAACTACAGATCCCATATTTACCCAAATTCAAATATTAATTTACTATTTACCAAATCAAATTAATCACTATATTTGAAATTTTAATCCATTTAACTAATTCAACCAAAATATCCATATTCAAAATCACTTAATAATTCAAATTCAACACTTAAAAATGAATTAAATGTTCTAAATTAAACGACCAAAATTCCGGGTCGTTATATAGACAAACATACAATTTATTCTTTTCAAGTCAAAGCTTAAATTTCATTAAAATGTTTACCTTAATTTAATTTAAAATGTAAGTTCATATGTTGAACTTATTAATTACATGTTGAATCACTGGTTTTGATTCATGACAAAACGGTTCAGAAGCTAAAGAAGAATATGCTCACATACATGACAAAAAGAAGACATCAGAGGATCAAGACTTCAACCCTATGCTTAAAATAATTATTATATGTGTTGAGTCTTAGATATATGTTAAAATCAATCCTCAAAGTTTTTGTGTGCTAAAAATTCTTTTAAATCAAAGTTCACTGTGCAATATATGCACAGCCAGTCGACTGTCTGTGCATAATTTTTTACTGTTTTCAATTCAGTCGACTGACTGGATTCGACCAGTCGACTGACCAGGCTTCAACTGTCAGATTTTGAAAAGAGATCTTCTCCCATGAAGAGGTGCACTTCGGGAAAAGATGCCTCTCTTGGCTGAAACTCTTCACTAAGAGTTGCGTCTCCCTGAATACTATATATAGGAGTTATCTTACACTTCACAATCACCAATTCTAATTTTTATTCTTTCTATTCTCTCTTGTGATTATTCTAGTGCATTCATACTCTTCATTGCTTTGAATCTTTGAATCATAATTTCATATACTTTGATTCTTAGCAATATTCTTCCTTTCAAATCTTCACATACTCTTTATATACTTGAGGAATTGGTTATAGGAAGTTTGTAATCTTAAAGACAAATCAGTGTTATCAAGAACACATTGAGTCAGGTACTTTTATATTCTGTTAAGTCCTATTCTGCTGCTCAGGCAAGGGAAAGTCATCTTCGGCTGCTGAGGCAAAAATCATGTTCTGCTGCTCAGGTGTCTGTTCCGCTGCTCAGACCTATTCCTCCGGATTAAGTGAGGGTATTGTTAGTTAAAGCCAGAAGTTAGTCTGGGACTGGACGTAGGATGGTGCTCCGAACCAGTATAAAATATCTGGTGTCATTTTACTACTACGTTTATATTCCGCACTATTTACAATATTACTATCATCACTATACTCTGTATTATCATATATCCATATTACACGGTCCTACAGTTTTTTCTCATTTGGTATTAGAGCAAGGTCATCCAATAACTATAACACAGTTATTTGATATCTTGATAATATGGAAAACAACACTAACACTAGTTTCAATGAAGGACAGTCAACTGCACAACCACCTCTATTCAATGGGTTAAATTACAGTTATTGGTCCACTAGAATGAGAATATTTATGCAGTCAAACAGTTATGAAATCTGGAATATCACTCAGACTGAACATCATATACCAAATACTGAATATGCACAATGGTCACACACAGAAAACAGATGCTACAAATAATTCAAAAGCTATGAATATGTTATTTTGTGCTTTAGACAAAAATGAGTTTAATAGAGTCAGCATGTGCACTACAGCCTAGGAAATCTGGAGAACACTAAAAATAACTCATGAAGGTACAAACAAAGTTAAGCAAAGTAAGATTTCAATGCTTAAAAATCAGTTTCAAAACTTTAGAATGAAACAAGATGAGTCTATAAATGATATGTACTCTAGATTTCAAGACATATATCACTCATTACTAGCACTGGGAGAGAAATATACAGATTTTGATATTGTGTCAAAACTCCTCAACTCACTCACGGATGAATGGGAGAGAAAGGTTTTAGCTATCAAAGAAGCTAATGATATCTCTACCATAAAACCAGAGGAGTTGATAAGTAATCTAATGTCTTATGAAGTTAATTTACAGGCTAAAAGAGTACATGCACAAGACAAAAAGAACATAGCTTTTCGAGCTGAAGAAGATGAGAATCAAGATTCAGATGATGAGAATTTAGCATTCATTGCCAAGAATTTCAAAAAGTTCTTAAAGTATCAAAAGAACAACAGATTCAATGATAAAAAGAACCTCTTAAGCAAACCATCTACATAAGCTTTAGAATGTTACAACTGTCACAAGAATGGACATATTCAGAAAAATTGTCCAAAACTAAAGAAGAGTTATTCCAACAAGGGCAGAAAAGACAAGTACAAAAAGAAAGCATTCTCTGTCACATGGGACGACTCAGATTCCTCATCATCAGATAGTGACAGTGATAGTGAAAATGAACAGGCGAATGTTTGTTTCATGGCTATAGAAAATGAGGTTAGTGATCTTACTTTTGATGATCTAATAGAGATTAATTCAGAACTTTTGAAAACACTAAAAAGTTTCAAAAGAAAATATAAAGAAGCTCACAAAAATCAGAACAAAGCAAAATTTGAAAGAGATATGCTTAAAGATGAGAAGAAAATACTAGAGGAAGAACTTGAAAAACTTCAAGAATCAGTCTCTAATACTAATTCTCAACTTACTTTATTGAGTCAAGAAATTGAAACTCAAAAAGAAAAGAATGATGTTCATGTCTCTGAAAATCACGAGTTAAAAACAAAAGTAAAATTACTTGAACAAGACAATACTGGGCTAAAAAGTAAGTTAGAGAGTATTACTAAAAATGTCTCTAACTTTAATAAAGGAAGAGAAAATTTGTCTAAAATTATTGAGAATTCTCAATCAGTATCAAGTAAAAAGGGGTTAGGTTATGTTAAAAAGTCAATAGCTCCATCTAGAATAGAAAATAAAAGGAGAATTGATTTTAAACCCACAATCACTAAAGGAAATTCAAAAAGGACAAATTTAAAAACTATAAAAATATGGATTCCTAAAACAAATAATAGTTTGATTAGGAAGAAATATATAAACTCCTTTATTGAATCTGTACACAAGAATATAAATTATGTTTATAAAGGGAATATCGAACCCTCTTGGGTTTGGTTTCCTAAGATCTAACTCTTAGGACCCTATAAAAAGGTGGGTACCAATATTATTTTTTATTTTGCAGGACCTACTTAAAAAGAGAGGAAAATGGATATTAGACAGTGGTTGCTCAAAACATATGACAGGAGACAAAAATATGCTATCAAACTATAACATCCCGGATTTTTGAGCCGTTGAATTTTGAACATTTAATTCATTTTAAATGCTCACTGTGGATTTTTGATTATTTTTGGGAACAAAGAGAATCGAGTTCAATTTATAAAATGAGTTATAGATTTTAAAATATGATAATTCGATTCAAATTTGGAATAGTAATTAAATATTGGATTTGAAACAATTTGGGAATTTAGATGTAAATAGTAATAAAATGGTTTTAAAAATTTATTTTGAGTTATTTGAGTGTAAATAGTGTGGTGGGAATTTTAGATGATTTTTAAAGTTGATAAATTAATATTTGGGATTTTATATTAATTTAAAAATGAATTTAATATTATTAAAATGCAATTTAATCAGATTTTGGTCCGGAATGAGCCAGAATGATTTTTAATGTGTTTATAAATTTTATATGATTTATTGTTAAGTTAATAAAATTTTAAAGGTGAAATTTTACGCGTTTTCGTCAATTTTGAAAATCGCCCGATTTAATAGACGAGTTAAAATAGCCTTCCGGGGCGTAGTCTCGGAATTTGACGAAACCAGTTCCATTGGATCCGTAATAGTTAGTTATTATCGGATTTCAATTTTCGTAGCAATCGGAGTTGTCGTGTGACCGTGGCAGCTCGAAATGCATCGAAATCGATTTAACCGATTTAATTGTAAATTGATCGTTTAATTTCGTATCTCGCGCATACAATCAAATTAGCTTACGAAACATGTTCCATTGTGTCTGGAACGCGGAAAACCCCTAGGAACGCCTATCGGAACGCGTAGTTTGGAGGTCGTTTGCATAAACTGTTAAATTGAGAATTATATAAATTAAATAATATTAAACCATTTTATATATTCACATTATTTTCAAAACCCTAGTTTAATACGTTCAGGCCGCCGTTCATACATTCAATGGCCGAGACTTCACGAATTTCTCCTTCACTTTTCTTCTCATCCATGCAACATCGTCAAGAGTTTTCAACTACTTAAATGTAGAGGAGAGTGAGGCCTTCGAGATGACCGGTGGTGATCGGATATCGTCGAGGCAATCGTTAGCAATCACGTGATGAAGTACTTCCATTCGTGTTCGATTTCTGGGCGAGGTGGAGAGCCGAGCTTGTCCGCTTTTGGGCCGTGGGTGTAACAACCCTGTATTTTACAAATATTTTAAATTGATTTTTCCAGATTCAAAAGCTTTATTTATGAAAAAGAATAAATTTTGTTATTTTAAGTATAAACTTTGATTTTGATGTGGATTAGAATTCCAAATGTGACTAAATTTAATATTTCCAGAAAATGTGAATTTTGGTCAATAGTCAAACTTTGACTTTTAAATTTAAATTTTAAATATTTGAAATTATAAATTTTATCTTTTATTATGAAAATAGATTTAATAACATGAATACTGCTTTTCGTTTCGCTGAAAACGGGGTTAAAATGTAAAAGTTATGTACATTTCAATTTTTAGTATAATTTGTTTTATTGTGCAATTTTGCCTATTTTAAATTTTATAAATCATATTTTCTTTCTTATATTTTGTTTTAATATGTGTTAATATGTTATTTTATGTATGTTTTGTCTTTTTATATTTTTAAAATGATAATGGAATTTTTCCAAAATTTACTGTATTTATTTTTCATTTTTAAAGGCTGTTTTCCTATTTTCTGCTATTTTCTTCATTAAAAATTATATGTAAATTAAATTTTAAATATTTATTTTGTGAATGTATTTTTATTTTATGTTATTATTTATGTTTAAAAATATATTACAAGCTCATATGAATTTTCTAAAGTTTATACCATTCATTTTCAATTTTTCTAGCCTAGTTGACAATTTTTGCTATTTTTTTGATTTAATTATTTATAATTAATATTTATTTATTTATATTTTTTTTTATTTGTTACATTTTCGAATTTTAACTGAAATTATATGTATTTCCAGATATTTAAACTTATTAAAAATAAATAGAGGAAATTTGAAAAGTTTTAAACTCTTGAAACTCCTAAGGCTTTCCATCTCCCGACCTTTCATTTTCCCAACTATTCTCTTAATTGTTTTGGGCGTGTAATCTACTCATTTCAGCTGCATTTTTTTTTCACTTTCAGGAAATTCATTTCTCCTCCTCTCACAAAAAAATCACGGCTATTCTCCTTGTGAAGCTTAGGTAAAAAATTATATCTTCTTCTTGTCTTTTTATGATTTTCTACTTGAATTTGCACATGCTCTCCACCTTCATAGCTGTATTCCCCTTCCTCCAAGCTGTGGCTGACCACCACCACCACTTTTCTCTGACCATCACACAGCCTAACACCTCTTCTCCTCAGGCCAAGCCAAGCCATGATGAAGATCATCACAAAAATCCATCTAAACTTGCACAAAACTCCAAAATAATGCACTAGTCACCACTATTACTTCACCACCTTCATCCACCACCTTGGCCACCACTATAGGCCGCCACCACCACCTTTTCCAGACATCCCCACACCCCTCCATCTACTGTCCAGACCTGAACCATGCAAGGGCCGAGCCCCACTTTCCTTTGGATGAGCCAAAAATGCACCAAAACTCCACTGTCAAGCCTAGACCCCTTGTATTCTCATGCTTGTAACCTCCACCTTGCTCTTGCCCTGTAGCCATGCCTTTTTAGGCCAAACCAGACCCAAACCATGTCCAAACCTGAACCAAAATATTCCCTAAGTCATGCTAGCAAGTGTAGAAAGCAAGGCAAAAACATTCATTCCTTTGTTGTCTCTTATCTTCATTTTTTCAACATTGTTTGTGTTAAATATTTATGTATATATTATCTTGTTTTGGTTATTGTTTACAAGATAAATATCAAGGCTCTATATTCATTCAAATCAAAAGTCATGCTGTATCGTGTTTGTCGTGCTTTATGGAATCTATTCTGTGTGTTTTGATCGCTAACTCCAGCATAAAAAGGTGAGTAATTCTCACCAGACAATGTGTACTTATATAACTAGTAAACTGACACCATTTGAACCTGTAAAATTATATCATCCTGTTATAACTGTTATATATGCTTATATTATTATCATATGATGTTCACACCTGTTATTACACCTGTTATATCATATGTTACTGTTATATCATGCTATTTTATTATTTTTATCAGTTTGTCACACTGCAAGTTCCCTGTAGACTAGAATCACTATGGGTTGAAATGATACATACCCGAACGGACTTTAGAATAGGGAAAAATCGTTATGGGCTGAAATGATAGGCCTGAATGGTTTTTATTTAATTTATTTTAACTTGGGATTGCGGGTTTGAAATGATAGAACCCGGATTTTTCTTTTTTTAACTGCGGATTGAAATGATACATATCCGTATCACTTGACCTAGGTTAGAAAATTATATACAGGCCCGTGGTTATTTTATAAAGTTTGGATATTTTTAAGTATTTTAAAAATTATAAATTTATGAAATTTGATTTAAATAGATTTTGAAATGTTTAAAATAAAGAAATTATGATTTTTTCTATGTGTTAAAAATGTAATTAATGAATGGTTTAACTGGATTTTTGAAATATAACTTAAGTTGGAAATTTGGAATTTTGGTTAAAAATGATATTTAAGTTATATAAATAAAATGGATATTAAATTTTATTTGGAAATGGTAAATATGATAATTTGATAAAATTTGAATTTAAGTGATTTATTAAAGTATTATTGATTTTATATGAATTTAAGTGGTTAAATAAATGAATGTTTAAAAGTGATCTTTTAAAATATAACTTGACTAGGAAATGTGAAATTTGGTTTTAATTAAAGGTTTAAGTTAATTAAATAAAATTGGAAATTTTGTTAAATTGTGAAATGGTAATTTAAATTTGAAGTGTTAAGTCTATTTGTTGAAATGTGAAGAATTGGAACCTTTACACTTAAACTTATTAAGTAAATTGTTGAAATTTGGATTTAATTATAAGAAATTTATTGTGAAAAAGATATATGTTAAATGATATGTAAATGAACATTTTAAATGTTAAAATATGATTTTTAAAATGTTTATGTGTTTTAAATTAAAGTTATTTAATTGCTGGAAATACACTAACACCTGAAATATACTTTTAATTAGCATTCAGAAATGCTATAGATTCTGTTTTGAACTAAAATTGTGTAAAAAGAGCTATTACAGCATTTCTGAAATGCTGTAGTTGCTGTAATTGAACTTATAGGCTAATATTGAACTCAGGCATATTATAGCATTCTCTGGAAATGCTATAATGGTCTGTAGTCTTTGCTGAAACCAAATTTAACCCTTGTTTTGAAATCTGAACTACCGCAGCACTTCTGAAATGCTGTCTTTTCTATTTTTTAACTATAATTCAACTAAAACTGAGTTTTAACAGCAGTTTTAAGTGCTGTCTTTGCTGACTTAAAAATGTTTTCAAATATAACTTATAGCTGTTGTTTTTAAATGTTGTGGAAAGCTGAAATTTTAATAATTATGGTTTTTAACTTAGTAAACGAACTCAGAATGGTTTGAAACTTTGGAAATTGAATACTTGAATTGAAAGAATAATAATTACACTTTTAAAGGGTTTAAATGAAGTAATTTAATGGAAATATGAATTAATTAAAAGGTGGTTTGAATTGAAAATGAATGAATGTTATCTTTGAATTTAAAGGGGTATTTAAGATAAGATATTTTGATATATTAGAATGATTTGAAATGAAGCTTTGGAAAGATAAGATAATTTGATATATTAAAATGATTTGAAATAACGCTTTGGAAAGATAAGATATTTTGATATATTAAAATGATTTGAAATGAAGTTTTGAAAAGATATGATATTTTGATATATTGAAATGATTTGAAATGAAGTTTTGGAAAGATATGATATTTTAATATATGGAAATCGTTTGGAATTGATTTAATCTTTATTTTGATAAAGATATGGTTTGAAATGATATTTTATTTTGAAGTAAAGTATTGTTTTTAAAAGTTATAACCACGGGTTATAATAACGATTGGTTGGAAAAGAGACCGGGATCGGATATGGACATACTCTCTGTCGATACCGAAAACCACTTTGACAACCGTGTACGCGGTGGAGATTCCAGAATGAAGTAGGATGGTGGCGACGTTCTTAAGGTATGTTACGTGGATCCAACTCCCGTGAGTTGGCATAAGGTGGCTAAAACAGGAGCGATCTCGGACCAGTGAGGTAGCACCTCTTCTCGGACACATTTCTTCGATATTATACTCTTACTTGTGATTGATTAGATGGCCATCCTCCGATTTGGGAGTGTTGTTCGAGGTGGAACGGTAGTGGCTGCTATGCGTATCCATCAGTCCGTGTGCGTAATTGGTATATCTACCCTGGCATTGCCTAGTTGTGCCGTGTCACCTACCATATCGAGCTTTACTACGATTATGATTTTAAGATCCGACCGCGTTAAGGTTCTCCATCCCCTTAACGCTATTTTCTATATGATTATACTTTACTTATTTAGACACTATTATAATATCGAATATTACTACATAGTAGATATTTTAACGGATCCTTAGAGGATGGGCGGTCCCAAGCATCTTCTAAGTTACTTGTACCCTTATTACAGTTCATTTGAGTTGGTTTACATTATATAAGTATATATTGTCCTGACTCGAGTGTTTTGTGTTTTGCTTTACGCTCGAGTCGGCCTGAGTTATTCACAGATTTGGATTTCCACTCGCTTGGAGATTTGAATCGCTGGAGATTATCTGCTTGTCTTGTCCTATCTATTTCAGTTCCGTTGTTCTACTCAGCTTGTACTTGGTTATTTTATTGAGACTTTTGTTGTACTCTATTTCTTCTGTTGTATCTTATGTAACTCTGACATATTTAGATAGTAGCTTCATGAACTACTATTTCTTTTACTTCCGCTGCATTATTTTACTCTGTGTCTGTGATCTGTGATTATATTTATTTACTGTATATTCTGAGATTTGCCAAATTTTATTTACAACGCGATATTTTGAGCAATTCAACTTCGGCATGTGTGTCTGCCTATGCACTTATAATGGATGCGAATGGTTGAAAATATCGGATCGTTACAGTGATGAAGTACTTCCATTCGTGTTCGATTTCTGGGCGAGGTGGAGAGCCGAGCTTGTCCGCTTTTGGGCCGTGGGTGTGCGTCGCTCGGAGCTTCGACGTGGGCTAGGCCGATCGCGTGCTCGTCGATGGTAGAGGGTGCGATTTGTAACCCTAATCGCGTGATAATGGGTTCGAATACCTGTAGCGTGCGTACGCGTTAAGGAGGAGAGGAAGCAGGAGCGGTTGATCTCAGGTGGGATTAACGGCCGTGATTTCTAACGTGGATCGAACGGTTGAGATTAATGGTATCATTTTAAATAAAAGAAATTGCTTTAAATTCAATTCAACACTTTATAAAATCATAACTAATTCATACGTTATCAGATTTTAACGAGATTTGCGACGCCGGGATCGCAGAGACGAACACTACGAAATGGTGCAGTTCGGAAATCATTCTGGGCAAGTAGAAATTTGGGTTAAATCGGACACCTTTCGGTTTAATTTAAATTTCGAACGCTCGCCGAAACTCAAGGTGAGTTGTTCTCACTCACATCTAGATGCTAGACAATTTAAATAGTTGATATTTAAATATCTGTGTGATTGGTTGATTATAACTGTTGTTATCAGTCGGAATTGATATTCATATCGTGATGTGCTAATATTTGTGATGCAGGGAGAAACATGTTGGAGGGATCCAACTGGATTCCTCACAATGTAGCAATTATTTTATAATTGATAGTGATACCTGTTTATATGTGGTGATTGATAAAATCTGGAATTAAAATTGTTCTGTGAAATTGTTGTATAAAACTATAAATCCTGAATTTAATTATAAATGGATAAAATTGGGTTTTTACGGAATAAAATGAATTGTTAAATTAAGAATTTCAAAGAATAAAATTTGAAATCGGATTTGAAATGAAAAATGTAAATTGGTCAAATGGGGATTTTAAATATAATGGAAAATTTATCAATCGATAAATGTGAAATATAAATTTTCTGGAAAAGAATTCTATGGAAATTATAAATTGTTTAAAATAACGATGGTTTATTTTAATAATGAATAGTGTTATCCGGGAAATTAAAATATGTTAAAATGAAGCCTCCGAATATAAATTTACAATTTTAAGTGTTAATAGAATATGTTGGAAAGCCATTTTCTTCATTGGGATTTCATGTGAGTAAATTGTAAATATGGATTTTCAATTAATAAATTCTCCAATGTTTTATTTAAAAATGATTTAAACCTATATTTTTAAAAATGAATTTCCAGAATGGGAAATTTTGTTTGAACTCCGGATAAAGTTATGGATAAGCATGGAATTGAGAATTTATGTTGTAAACATAAATTGAATTGAAATAAATCGGTTGGATTTATATGAAAGATGTTTTGGGATGTTTGAATGGGAAGGTTTTTCCCTGGGAAAAACCAAGTTAGTGTTTTAAAGATTTTATTTACTTAAAGGTTAAAGTTTTAAATTGTTTAAGGAGTATTTTTAAGAAATTGTATTTTTTTTTAAATAACAAATTAATAATTTAGAAATCGTAATGGTTTGAGGATATATTAGTAATTCTTTTTACAAATGGATTTATCTAAAGGTTGGTTTTGACTTAAGTATTGAGATTAGCATTTTTCTATTTATAACGCTATTTTGAATTTAGTTAAACAAAAACCCTTATTATAAATCAAAGTATATATATCTTAATAATAGTTTTTCTTCACCTATTCTAAATTATATTTTGAGTAAATAAATAGAAGCAATTTACATATTTTAAAGTATATTTCAGTATAAAGTATTTTAACTGTTTTTAAATGCAAAATGTTTTATACTTGGTTATTTCCAATGGGAATAAATGGTAAAGGGATTTACCGAGTTAAGGAAGAAATTTTGGAAATTGTTTCCAAATGAGCTTTGAAATTTGAAATTATATCTTTGAAAGATATTAGTGGCAAATAAATAATATGGAAATTATTTATTGTGTGATGGATGCTTATGGATGTTTGTGAATGTGAATTGATAGTTAAATCACCGACTATCAATATTGGACAAAGCGCTGATCGTTTCGAAGAGACCGGGATCGGGATTTATTTCTCGAAAACCACTTCGATCCGATTTTGTATGTTTTGTGTAACGTGTTCGGAGTCGAAGATGGAGCAGTGAAGAGCAAGGGCTAGTCGCTACTAATCCTGAGGATATTTCCAAAATGGATGTAGTAGGAGTAGTGCCTTCGGTTCCGTTCGGACCCGGGACGGACTTGTATGGACGAATGCTTACGTGACATCGTCAGGTGGACGATGGGCATTCTAAGGGATATGTGCTATAAAGGTATTGTTTAGCCTCGAGCCTCATCAACCGAGAATGACTGAAAATCAGGGGTTATGCAGCAAGGCTTCGTGGGTAGCGCCCACTGGAGAGTATGGTCATCCCTGTCTAGAGGTCCCTTTTTATTTCTACTTAGTGGTGCGGTTGCTGATCCCAACCGTGGGGTGATCATATTTGGAATTGCCCATAGGTGATTCCGGCCTTGTGTTGTAGGGGGTCAGGTGCGATCCTCGGTACTGTGATCTAGGCCACGTACTGTGATAGGTGGTACCCCAGTGCCTAGTCATTCGTTGGAAATCCACTCTCCCTACGAGCCTGTACGGTTTTGATTGTGCCCAACTATTGTTGAAATGTGAGATGCAAGCATTTCAGCTAGATTCTATTTTACTTTCTATAGACACTATTATAATATAAGAGGATTTTGATAAAAAAAGTGTTTTAGCTATCGTAAGGTAAAAACCCGACATGTTTATTTGTGGCGTGGTCTTACGAAATGCTTTTGTTTCAAAGGATTTTTGAAACTTTAATAATCAATTGGGTGTATTTATGATACGTTGGTATTCCAGACTGACTCGGGTGTTATTTCATTATAATGCTCGGGTCAGACCGAGTATATTTACAGGATAGGTTGATATGGAGCAGGAGAGGAGCTGGAGTCGAGACGTACTATTCGTACTTGCTTATATTCCACTGCTATGATAGTTGTTAGGCATGTATCTGATTTGATGTGATGGACTCTGATGATGTATTGTATATATATAAACAGATATAGTTTTCATTTGTGTAAAGATCTATTCTATATATTATATTTTGTCCGCTGCGACTGTGAGGTTTTGATTTGTTCAGTTCTTTCTTCTTCTATCTACTTTCTTATTCTTTTACAATCTGCCTTTTCCGGCATTCGATCGTTGGCATATTATACTGTTGAGTGTTTTGTGTCGATTTTCGAGGGTCGAGAATGGCGGGTCGTCACACTTGGTATCAGAGCTTAGATTGGCGACCACCTAGGCTTTGGTGGGGGGGGATTACTCGTTAGAATAGAGTCAGGAGTACTCTATAATGAGTTGAGTGTAATAATAGCTATGAGAGCATACTTGTTAGTGGATATAAAATTGTTTTGGTACTGTGTTGGCTTATCGGTTGAGCGTTTATGAATTCTGGTCGGTGCGGGAAGTACAACTGTATCGATAGGGGTTTCTAAACTCTTGAACAAGATAAATCGACATAGTACTGTTTTTAAAGTGGGTAAATGAAATAATTTTATCCAAAACTATATTTTGATATAAAGAAATAATTTTCTAAATTATTATATATATTGGATGTTTGGCTGTTAATACTATAATCAAATAAGAATTTGAGGTATGATCTAAAATTTGAAATGATATATAAGCTAATGAGAATTTAAAATATTAAAATGGTTTATAACCAAATGGAATTGACTGAATATGATTGTAACGACCCTGAAATTTCAAAAATTCAAATTTAAAATATTTAATGAATTTTAAATATTGAATGATGAATTGATTCAAATTTCAACTTTCCAGAATAAATTTTGCGATTTAATTTTAGGATTTAATCTACTGAAAATTTAATAATAGATTTGAATCGGAATTTATATAATAATAAGACAATCTGCTTTAAAATTTTAAAATATAAAATCTTTGGATTTTAAAAATCGAATTTATCTTATTTAATAAAAATAAAAACACTACATTTTGATATGAAAAGAAATATGCAAATAAATGTTATATAGAAAAGAGAAGTTATATCTACAAAATTTAATACCATAAGTTATTAGAAAATAAAGAAAAAAATTATAAAAACAAAACATAATAAAAGAAAAAATATACCATACCCTATTTCGTACCGGCCCATGCCTAAACCCATGCCCCCCCACGATGTTTCTCTGCACAAATACGAACCTGACCCCCTCTCCTCATCTCATTCGAAAACCCTAAATAAAATCAAACAGACGAACAAAAATGGCGACGAGAGGAAGCTAGGGCTTCGGCGATCTTCGATTTTTACGGCTTCAACTCGCGAGGGATTCAAGCTAAGGACTTCAGCCTCGTTCGTTCCTCCTTCGATCTGCTCCAACTTTCGTTCTTCGATCGCGGCTGCCTCTCCGATCTAAGGTGAGTAGTACTATCTACTCACATCTATTTCATGCCGATGATGATGCCAGGGTTTCATATAGGAGTCGAACTCCATAATTTTCGTTCGTATAAAATTATTTGAATTTGTCAGCTATGTATTATGGCCACCGATTTTCGTATTGATAAACGAAATGATTTACGACTTGTTCAAAGTCGTATATATTTTCTGGTAGCTTGAATTTTAAGGCATGATTTCACTTCGTGGTCACCACGATTTTGACTTGATCTGGAACACGGCTTGACAATGTTGATTTTTTCGTTCTGTGTTCTGACTTGTTCATTGCAGTTTTGAGTTTGACTAGACTTCGGCTATGTCTGTTCATCCTTGTAACTACCTCTGTTTCATTCTTGTGCTTTATCAACTGCAGACTTTAATCCCATATTGTCTGTGCATATATTTATGAATTTTCTTGGTTTTGTACTGCTTTTTATTTGCTTGGTCATGTTATTGATTCCTTAGTAATCTCGGCATTGACTTTGTAGTCTGCTCTATCTTGAAAATTCCTGTTAATCTTTTTCAAATTTGATTTTTAAGAAGGAATATACAGTCTTCGAGCTACACTTGGTCTTGCTTCATGTTGCACTGTTACTTGTTCATAATAAACCTGAGTTGGCATTTTGTATACTTGGTCACTGTTGACTTTGTTGTGGCCTTTGCATTTGTGTACATGTACATAGTCTGGTCAGTGTACTTATTGTTGCCAGATTGGAGTGGGTCTGGTTCTTGCTTGATGTGCATTGAGTCATTGTTATTACAAGTACAGTTCATGGTGGCATTGTATTTAGTCTGGACTTGCAGTTGAATTTGGTCGAGTCCATTGCTTGGTTGGTGCATTTCTGGTTTGTTTTGCTACTGTCTTCTCCGATGGTATTACAGTACACTGGTAGTTGAGTTTTGAGCATGTGAGCATTTAGCATTGATATGGTTCATGAGTCTGGGTTCATCATGTAGTTGTTCGACCTAGCATTTGATTTGTAGTATTGATCTGGGTTCTCGGCCACTGTCTGCATTCCTTTAGTAGCTTCGTTCAAGTTATTTTGGGCATTGTTGTTGTTGAGCTTCTTGTTTTGGTCATTGTTGTAGTCTGCAGTTGCAAGTTGTTCATCTCTGTCATGTATCAGTTGCATTGTTTCGGCCTTGACTTCTTTGGGACAAGTATGCATGTATATAAAGGTGATTGTAAGCAAATGATAAAAGCATCCATTTTGTTGCACTTGTTTCGTCGTCTTCATGTACCTGCCGAATCCTATTAACCTTACTAGTGCACTGTTGGTTCACGTTGCATTCACTTACATGCTTGTTAATTATGTAGTTCTTGTATCAAGTTTTGCACGTGGCTATTTTATTTTTTGAAGCTGTTATACAAGTAATCTTTGCTTGCATATATGTTCACTGACTGCAGTATACTAGAGTCTGCATTGCCATGTTGTATTATTGATATGATATTCGACTGTTGAACTTGGTGGTCTTGTGGCCCTGTTTACTGTCATGTTGCATCTCTTCATGTTTATATGCATTAGCACACTTGAACTTGTTTATGCAATTTGTCATTATATATGTACGACCTATTTTGCATTTGGGTTGTCACTGTTGCCTTGAACTGTTGCCATCACATTCATGTGCATTTCTATTCAGGTTGCAATCTCCAGCTCCATGCCTTTTGGTCTGCATCATTTCGACCTGTTGCACTCGATCATATCTGAATATATATTTTGCACATTGGTTACTATCACTTTGAATTGCTTACAGACTGACTTGAGTCTGCATCCATGTTGATATTTTCGTGTATCTTCTGCCTAATCTCTGAATTTGTTGAACTGGAGTCACTTGAAACTGGACATGTGCATTTCTTGGTTGTTGAGGCTTGTTGCATGTGAGTTTGTTACCTTCCAATCTTTGCCATTTCAGTAGTTTGTGATGTTGGCATTTCACTGTGTCACTGTCCATATTTGTTTGTAACAGTCCCAGCATCCATGTTGATGTTTCGTATGTCGAAGCTTTGCATTGATATACTTGTCCATCTCTGAGTTCTTCCATGTTGATCTGTTGTGGTATTGTTCTCTAGATCACTTCCAGTTGTACTGCTATTTGAAATGCAGTGCTTCATGTTGTAGATTCACTTGAGCTCTTACTTCATCCCCACTTCATCACTATATGTTGCACCGTTTTCAGTTGTTTCTATGTTGTCTCTTTGATGGTCTTGAGTTACGGTGGCATCTGCTTGTTGCCCATACTTTTCAGTTGTACTGTGAAGCAGTTTGTTGATATTGATGCACTGCTGGGTTCATGTGTTCACTTGTAGTCTGTGATATTGTTGAGTCTTCACTTTGCAGTTTCTATGCACTACAGCCACCCAAAACTCGACAGTTTGAATTGATATTTTTCTTTGCGTCGTGATGCATTGATCTTCTATGCCGTATTGGCGAGGCCGTGCACGCGTGCGTGTACGGCAGCCAATTGAATTTTCGATGGTTTTTAAAGTGACAATTTCTGTTAAGTGTTATATCGACCATCATCCGATTTCTTTGTTTAAAGAGCCGGATAGACGAGAATTATTGCGACTGTTGTCTATTTGAATTATTACTGCTTATATGCACTAATAACTGGTTTGAATTAGACTGACCTGTGTATTATTTTCTTTTGAATATAATACTCGGGTCAGACCGAGTATTTTTACAGCTTGAAGATTTTCGAGCAGCGAAGTTAGAGAGAGAGTAAAGAATCATTTATTTCAGGAGAAAATTGTATTTTTAGAAATTCCGCTGTATTAGTATTAAATGGTATAAACTCTGATGTATATAAAAAGATTTATAGTAATGAAATAAATTCTCATTTGTTTTAATTCAGTGTTATTATTCTGTGTTTCTGTGGCTGATTTAGTTTAAACTTTATAAACTAAATAACAATTCGTCTTTTTGAACGTTTCGAGTTGGTTTAATTACCGATTGGAGGCGGTCAGAAGGGGGAATGTTACAGAGTGGTATCAGAGCTTTGGTTTACACAAAGCTTAGTTTATGGCGTTTAATATGAATAGTTACTAGAAACACTTTAAAAGAAAATGTTTTTCAAATCTAAAGAAGTATAAAATTGTTTGAATGGATTTGAAATTTAACTTAAGGAAGTTAAATAAATTGAATTTGATTTGATAAATTATTGAGATGAAAAGTTAAACTTGAAAGATAAGTGATTATATAATATGAATTTGGAAGTTTAAATTTATAAGTTGTATAACTTATAAAATGAGAAAATTTAAGTAAAACCAGTTGGTAAAATGGTTGAACAGTTTTGTTAAGTAAAACAAAATCTGAATTTTGGATAGTGATATGAATTTGACTTTAGTAAAAGTTAAATAAAATGACTTTAGAAATGAAACATAGCTTAAGTAATATTGAATCAAATTGAATTTGATATCAAAATGAATTGATAAAGTGAAGAATGAATATGAATTTGAGTTATAAAAAGGAAATTCAACTTTAACTGTAAAAGCGAATTAGTGAATATGGTGAGTATAAGAATTCAATCAGAATTGGAATATAAACCAATTGAAATTAAGTATGTTGAACCAAATTGAATGTAAGCAAAGTGAATAAATTTGGTTAAGTTGAATGTGCATTGGTTGCTAGTTGATTGTATGGGAATTCATTAAGTATTAATGAAATTGAAAGCTATGTAAATTGAATTCAAATTGAAAGATAAGTAAATTTAACTAGAATCAAATTTTATTTGAATTGAAAGTAAACTGACTTGAATATGAATTAGTGAATGTGAACTAATTGAATATGAATGAATGTTAGTAAAAATCCAATGTGAATGAATCAAATGCGATTAAATTGGAAATCAAGTCGATGAATGATTTATTAAAGAACTAGTAGATTATTTTGGGAAATGGAAAACTGATAAATTTATATAATAGTTTAAATTGGAATTTTTGAATTATTATAAACGTTTAAATAGAAGATTTGAAAAGATTGATATTATATTGGAATTATAAAATGATTTGTATAAGCGTTAAAAGTGAAATATTTAATGGATTTCATAAGTGAATGGGAATGTTGGAAATTACAGAATTAAAATTGTGAAGTTATAAAATGAATCGGAGTTGCGAAATAAAAGAATTTATAAGTAATTTACTTGTAAATTAAAATTCTGATATAAAACTGAGTTATAAAGGAATGGGTTAATAAAGAAATTTATGAATTGAAGTCTTTATAAATAGAAATAGAATTTATAAACATTGTTTATAAATTCGAAACTGACTTATTTTGATAAGTAAATTCTTTATAGTTTGTTTAAAGATGTATATTCACAATTTTGGACCGTGAATATATCCTTGAATAAAAAGGACATGTTTTGGGAAAGTGATATTTTAAAACGAAGTAATTGTTTTAAAAGATGTTTTCAAAGGCATTGAATATCGAGACCATAGATTTCAACATTCATTGTTGAAATAGACGTTTTCGAATAAAAGGAAATGATGGACTATAACACTGTTGTTATAGTAAATGATTTCCGAAAGGAAATGTTTTGTATAGTATTGGGATTTATACATCTATCTAAATTTCGAATCCCTATACTAGTGATTTTGAGTTGTCGTAACGATGTTTTACGTAACATTCGTTTTAACTGAAATAAATATGTGAAAGAGAATGATTTCCTTAAAGATGAAATATATACTTAATTTTGATTTAAGTATATTGAATATTTTCAAATGTTGAAAATAAATGGATTTGTGAATTACTTATTTTTAAATAAGTATGGAAATGTTTTTCCAAAGATGAAATGTTGTGAATATATTCCGTAAGGAATAAATGATTTGAAATTCATTTTTGAAGTCGAAGTTGAAAAGTTAAATGAGAATTTGAACAATTAGTTCAATGTGAAATTTTTCAAAAAGATTGAATCGTTAAGTTAAAATTGAGTTTAACTTCGACATCAAAGACAATATAAGTTGAGCTTTGAATTTCAGATGATGATTTGGATTGTATGTCTAACATTGTGAATTGATGACATAGCAATTGATCTCTATTAAATATATATCTGTTGGTGGCGGAGAATTTATTCTCTTAGCTTAACACCCTTCTCTGAGACGTACGAGCTCAGAGGTTATATATCGATAGACATCAATTCTGTGTTGAGGATTGACGATGTAACGTGTAATTCAAATCGAATGTGAAAGTCGATAATAAATGGAATTATGAATATGAATTAGGTTTGAGGTAACCTTAAATTTCCAAATCGACTTAGAGGAGAATTTTGAAATCCTCTATTTTGTTATGAATATGAGATATGTAAGTTTTCAGAACTTATATATATGAATACGGTAAATTTGAAACCGTTAGTTTAGAAAGTCATTGTTATGGAAATCTTATGTATGTTTACATAGATGTTATATGTACGAAATGTGAAATGAAAGTACTACATATATGATATTATGTTTTCTAAACTGAGGATGTGGAAAAGTACCTTCCATTTATTATTAGAGAAGGTATTGGAACTCGTGAAGAGTGTCCATTTGAAATTCGTAGCTACGTAGAATTTACATTTAGTCAGAGTGACTATTTGAATCGGAAATCCTTCGCGATAGATCATCGCGATGAGATTAGATTTGATTGATGATTAGCATAATTTGAGGGGCGAGATGCCCACAGTTACAAGCGATTCCACTGGTATAGTGGCGCAACCGCCGGGTAAACTGCAATCTAATGCCAGGCGAAATTTGAGGGGCGTGATGCCTACAGACACGAGCGACTCTACTGGGATAGTAGCATAACCGCCGTGTGTACTGCAATCTATGGCGACAACCATGGCGAAATTTAAGAGATGAGAAATCTACAGCCACAAGCGACTCTACTGGGATAGTAGCGTAACCGCCGGGTGGAACTGTAATCCATGGGGGAACGTGCTTTCCATATCCATTTTTAAAAGAATTTTTAAAAGTATTTTTGTAATATCCCGGAAATTTTGACAATATCAATTTAATAATCTGTTGAATAATTAAATTGATATTGATGATCTTTGATAATAAAATTTGAATTTAATTTAATAATCTAATTAAATAAGTATCAAATATGTTATTTTCAAATAACAAGTATAATGTATTATTTTTATAAATATGAATGGATTTTAAAAGACTATGGAATTGTTATATTTTTAAATTGATAAGTAGTTATATAAGTGTATATATATATAACTTAATTTTAAATTTTTCTTAGAATTTAATTTGATTTGAATTTGAATTTAAAGTTTTGAAATTCAAAAGAATAAATATTTAAATTGTTTTGGATTTTAGAATATTTGTATAAGCTTTTATTTATAAATATAATTAGTTTTTGTTTCCCTTTAAAAAGTAATTTATATATAGATAAGTACTTATTAACTAATTAATTAAGTATAAGCTTATATTAAACTTTAAAAATAAAATACAAATTAACTTAAAAAGACAAGTGTTAATTTCCTAAGACCTCATTTAAACAAGTGTTAAATTTCTAAACATGTTAAATACATGTGTTAACAAGATAAATAAGGGTAGAGACAAGTGTCATGGTTCGTTTTTATTTTCTTTAATTTTAAAACAAATCTAAATGAATTCATATAAAACTATATCCTCCCTCTCTTCCATTTCCTGTTTTTATTCTCACATCTTCAAAGACAAAAAAAAACCAAATCAGAAAATTTATCAAACCGAAATCATCTCCACAATTCAAAAACTGAAATTCAATTCTAAACCAAGAATCTACAAAACTGGAATGATCCTCTCAAACCAAAAATATACAACCTGAAATCATCTCAAACCAGAATCAAATCTCTCAAACTAAAACCCTGCAAATTCATTTCTTCAACCTGAAACAACTTGAAAACACTCCTCAAAACAAATCTGCAATGTACAATCAAGACCTGTAACCATTCCAAGAATGCATGCAAGTAAATCTGGAGTTTCAAGAGCCTTCCTGTTTTAAAGTTTCAAAAGCAAGTGTTTCAGTTTTCAAAAACAAGCAGATGAAATTCAAAGCAAATTCAAGTCCAGTTCAAATTTTCAAAGTCCAAATTCCAGTTTCTCTGTTCAACAAAATAGGTGAGTAAACTATAATTTTAAAAATAGTTTAAAACCCTGGATTTAACTTTGATATATAAATGAAAATCATGTTGCTTGCCTAAAAATCTGGATTGAAATGGATGCATGTGTATGTGATAGTATTGAATGTCTGTATATATGCTCTGTTGTGTTTAAATATTTGAAAGTTTATAAATAACAGTGAGTAACATTCTTAGAACTTAATATAAGAATCTGTTTGTTGGTAAACCCTGAAAGAAGTATGTTCTTGTGTGTATCTATATGTGAGTTTCTATAAATATATACATGTGGATGTATTGATATATATGTGCATGTCTGTTATGTATGATATCCCTGTTTTATATTTTCTTTAAGCTCAGATTCTTGATAAAATCCCTATCTACTTATCTGATCTCTGATAGACTTAAGTTTTAAAACAAAATAAGTTTGTTTTATCATAAACTAAAGCTTAAAATTTAAATTAAGTCAAATCTTAAGCCTGAGTGTCTCTGGAAGCTTAAAACATCAGTGTATATTAAATAAAGTGAAAATTCAAACTGTGAGAATTGTAGTTCCAGTATTATGAATTGAATAAATAAACCAAATCATGATTTTTAACACTAAAATCAAGATTTTTAAGAATGTGGAAATGGTGCAGTTCTGTGATGAACTAAAAAGGGGGAAACTTGAAATTCTGGTGATCTATTGATAATAAAAGGTAGGGATTGTTCTTGGGGGTAGAGGAGCAATCAGAGAAGCTTGGAAAAATAGTTGATAGTGATGCAAATCCTTTTGGTAGCCGTGGTGATGGTTTCTTTCCTGTAGCCCTAGTTTTAAGTTAGGCTACAAATTTGTTTCGTTTGTTTTCGTTGATGGATCGAGCTGTATGATACTTTGGGAAATTGAAGCTTTGAGGTAGTTGAAGCGATGATCGGAGTTGGAGGAGTTCTGGTGGTCGGGTTTGCGAAGACGAGGCGATGTCAGGTGGTTGGTTGGTCGCGAGTCAGTGTTGCCAGGTTTTGATTTAGTCGAATTCGAGTTCGAGAGGGATCGGAGAGGAACTGATGGATGGGATCGAAGCTGGAGGTGATGTTCGACTTGTTCGTCGATGCAGTGATGACCGGAGGCGTTGATCTTGGCCGTGCACGTGCACGCGATCGTGAATGTCTGGTGAAGTCTGGGATTTGAATAGAGAAGGGTACTCGGGTGTTCTTCGTGACGATTGGATATTTGCTCGAAGTAATTAGAGCTGCGACTCGAAGTAAATTATAGTGTGTTCGAGTGCAATTGTGTTGCCAGGTTTTAAAACCTGTTTTGTTTTCAAAATTTAAATAAGTTTAAATGTTAGCTATATTTAAATGTTTTGAAATTTTTAAAAGGAAGTAGATTTAAGTTCTTTTAAAAATTCTTTTAGAAGATATAAGTTTTCTTTAACAGGAAAAGGTTTTTAAATTTGTTCTAAACTTTGTTAAAGACAAAATTGATATTCATTTTAAATCCAGAATTTAAAATGAAATTTAAAAGTAAATTTGAAATGGATGTTTCAAATGTTTTGGGAATAAGGAAATTTAATGGATAATTAATTTAATTGATTAATAAATCATTTGGATTAATTAAATAGGTAATTAATGGTTTAAACTAATTAATTAGTGATTAAGATTAATTAATTAGAATAATTAATTTGTAATTAAGGATTATAATTAGAATATTAATTAATGGTTAGGAATTAATTAATAAGTAATTAAATATTAATTAAGTTATGGTTAACACTTAATTAATTTAGTAATTAGAGATTAATAAAATGGTTATTAAGATTTATTAATTTAGAATTAATAATAATTAATATAAGTTAATTACTTAAGGAAAGTAATTAAATAATAGTTAAATGAGGTCATTAACTATGGGTTATTAAATAATAAATTAATAGAATTAATTTTGATAATTAATTAGTTAAATTAATTTAAGGATAATCATTTATGAATTTGTTTAAATATAATTACTTATTGGAAGTAATTAAGAATTAATTACTTATTGTAATTAATTGAAGTTAATTTGATTTAGTTTAAGTTAATTAATTAAGTTTAATTAATTTAGAATAATCAAGAGTTGATTTGATAAATAATTACTTAATGTAATTATTAAGGTAAGATTATTTAGGGGAGTAATAATATGATAATTACTAGAAGTAATTAGTTGAATAAATGATTTATTAATAGAAGTAATTTGAGTTAATTACTTTGAATAATTAATCAAGGGATTAATTAAGAAATTAATTAAGGAGTAATTAATTTAGTTAATGAAAGTAATTAAGGGTAATTAATTACTGATTGAAGATTAATCAAGGGTGATTAATAAATGTTGTTTAATTAAAGGTTAATTACTTAATGTAATTAATTTAATTAAGTAATTAATAATTAAGTTGTAATTAAGGATCATTAATTAATATAATTAATGATGTAATTAAGATTGGTTAATTAAGTAATAATTAACAAATGAAGTAATTAATCAATGTAATTAATTAAGGATTAATGTAATTAATTATAGTTGATTAAGTTAATTAATTTTAGTTAATTAATTAATGATATAATTAAAGGTTAATTACTATAAGTGGTTAATGATAATTAATTTGAGTAATTAATTAAAGATAAATTACTTGGATGTAATTAAAAGATAATTAATCAAAGATGATTAATTGAAATGAATTATTAGAGGATAATTAATTAATTGATTTTAATTAATTAATGGTTAAGTAAGAAGGATTTATAAAATAAAGTAATTAATTTAATTCATTTTAAATTAATTAGAGATGATATAAATCATTACTTAAGAATGGATGATAATATTGAATACTTTGCATTGATTGATATCTCTGATGAGATATATGCTGTGTGATATGGATGTTTAGTTGAATTGTGATGATAATATGGATTATCTAATAATGTTAATTATCTATTGTGAATTATCTTTCTTTGTGTATAAAGATAATGAATTGAAATTGTTTTAACCTTTAAAACAACTTGGCCTTAAAAGATACGTTTTGGATTTCGATGAGACCGGGATCGGGTTTCCGTATACCGGATTTCCAGGTCTGGAGACCCGAATACCACATCGATCCAAATTAACGATAGGTCGTGAATCAAGTGAAGATGAAGATTCAGAGTGCAAGGGTTATTGTCGTTAACTCTGAGGGTGATTCCAAAACGAGTGTAACGAGATAATGCCTTCGGTTTCGTTCGAACCCGGAACGAACTTGTATGGATTGAATGCTTTCAGCACATCGTCAGGTGGACGATGAGCATTCTAAGTGATGTGTTCTTTTCTAAGGTAATCGTGACCTCAAGCCTCACAAACCGGGAATGGCTAAAACAGGGGAGGTGCAGCAAGGTTAGTGGGTAGCACCCAAGTAGGACAAGATTACCTCTGTCTAGAAGTCCCTTCTTATTTCGGCTTAGTGTGTGCGGTTGCTGATCCCAACCGTGAGGTATCTTGTGCGGGAATTATCCAGTAAGGGATGTTCCGGCCTTGTGTTGCAGGGGATTGGGAGTGATCCTCGGTACGGTGATCTAGGCCACGTACTGTGACGGGCGGTACCCCGGTAGCCCTGCCATTGTATGGAATCCAAAATCCAATAAGTGCCGTACGTATTAGTTGTGCCCAACTATGTTGGAATGTGAGATGTAAGCATTTCAGCTATTTCTGTATTTTACTTGAAAACCCTAGACCCTATTATAATATAACTGGATTTTCTATCAAATGTTTTGGTTAGCGTAAGGTAAAAACTTTTCCATGTTTATGTGTGGGAAGTCTTACGTGATACCTTTGTTTTCAAAAGGTTTTGAAGTTAAACAATTTTAACCCGTTTACTCACACCAGACCCATGTCTGACCCAAGTGTTTATTTTCTGTTTTATTAAACTCTTGGGTACTCAAATTTTTACGAGTAGCCAAGGGATTCAGGTTTAGTTTTGACGAATATTCTGGAGGAGCAATGGAGCAGGAGGCTTCGGCGTTCGTAGATATAGTATTCCGCTGTGTTGATATCTGTGATAGTGTCTTGTCTTGTATTTGAGTTGTAATGTCTAGACAGATGTTTATAACTGTCTAGTAAGTGATGTATAAGTTGTGTACTCTGATTATGTAAAGACTATGTATTAGTTATGTGATATATTATAATTTGTTCCGTTTCCGCTGTGAGATTCTGATGTGTTGTTTCTTTCTTTCTCTTCTTTTCAACTTCTCACCCCTTTCTTTCTTAATAATGATACGACTTTCTGGGCATAGAAAGCCGGGTCGTTACATATGGTATCAGAGTCAGGTTGGCGATAACCTTGGCTCTGGTGGGAATTTTGAGAGTATTAATAGATATGAGCGCGTATTTGTTAGTGAATATAAAATTGTTTTATATTGTGTTGATTGGTTTATTGAGTAGTTTATGGATTCTGGTCAATGTGTGGGACGCCACAACATTGATAGGGATCTCTAAACACTTGTATAGAACAATTTGACACAATATTGTTTTAAAGAGGTAAATGAAATAATTTTACCCAGAAATAATTTCTATATAAAAAGTATCATTTTAAATATATATATATTTCTACCTATTTGTTGGGTTACCTGTTCGGGTTTTCCAATATAAGTTATAAAGGTAGATGGGGTAGTGGTGTGTGAAACACAATTACCAATAGTTGGAGTTTAAATGTTGAGGTTGGAAGTGTATTTCTCGAGACTGTAGACCCAATACCGTCTCGAGTAAGCTTTGCTGTGGTGAAGAATTTCATCGATCTCCGAAGGAAAGTGTAATGGTTCGGAGTTTATCTTTGAAGTTTGGATGAGTAAAGTTGGATCTGTCGGTTGAACAGAAGCGAGTGATGGTACCTTGATACCTCAGGTAATAGTAGCTGTATGATGAGATACAGTGACGATGGATGTTCCCAAAGATGTTTTCTTTGGAACAAGATTAAGGGAGTGTGTATGCTTTGGTATTGTGGCTGAGTTCAGCATGGTGTTTCTGTTTGGTTTGGAGTTCGAGTTTCTCGAAGATCTTTGGAGTAGGAATTCCTTGGCATCAGTGTCAGCAGTGCAGCTCGAAGTATTCTGTGATGGCAGGAAGTTTTCTGGCTGAGCAATTTTTCTGAAGGTGAAGTTCAGAAGCAGTAAGAGTGGGTCCATTTCTTCGATAAATTGGATAAATAAGTGTAAGCTGTTCTGATTGGTAAAGAGAGAACAGTCTGTTTGGAATTAGGCTGGGTTGATCGCAAAAGTGACTTGCGATTGTTTGAGTGTTCTCTTGGGTTGTCAGAGTTTTTCTGATGTCTTCAGGGAAGTCAGAAGTTTGTCCGCATCTGGAGGTTGAGTTTTCTTATCAACTGGATTCCATGAGTGATACCGGTGGTTCAGTCTAGTGGAAGGATGTTTCCTAGAGATGGAGTTGGTGAAGCAGCTCAAGTTTTGCTGGAATATCTGAGTTTTCTTTATGGATCAGTGAATCTTATTTCTGGAATGAGTTGTCAAGTCTGTGCTTGTGTTCTACCTCAGATCAGAGTTGAGCAGCGAAAGCAGTTTGGAGTGTATCTCTAGATGGGAGAAGTAAGTTTGGAATCTACTGATATTGTGAAGTAGAGTTGTGTTTGGATCTCGTCTGTGTTCTGATTTGGATAAGTAATTGGTCTACTTGATTGAATTGTCAGTTTGGATAACTGGAATTCATTGAGTTTTACGTATCTCTGAGGGAGTACGTATTTGATCTATCTCTGGTTGTAGAATCAGCAGTTCTGGAAGTTTGGCAGTTGAGTCAGACTCGTCTGTAGTCTGATATTCTGTTTAGTTCTGTAGATATAGATGAGTAGTAGCTTTATAGTTTAGTAGTATTGATTGTTTAGATTGTTTGTAGAGCGAGTATCCCGGTATATATATATACTTGGGGAAACTCGAGGAATTTTATCTAGAATTTAGTCTAGATAGTTAGAATTGTTTGATTGGATGAATTGGTTGCTATGGTTGCTAGCATATGGATGATAGTATATGCTTGTGTTTTAAATTAAAATCTTTAATAAGATTATTAAATTACCTTTGTTTAAATTTCGGGGACGAAATTATTTTAAGGGGGGAGGAATGTAATATCCCGGAAATTTTGACAATATCAATTTAATAATCTGTTGAATAATTAAATTGATATTGATGATCTTTGATAATAAAATTTGAATTTAATTTAATAATCTAATTAAATAAGTATCAAATATGTTATTTTCAAATAACAAGTATAATGTATTATTTTTATAAATATGAATGGATTTTAAAAGACTATGGAATTGTTATATTTTTAAATTGATAAGTAGTTATATAAGTGTATATATATATATAACTTAATTTTAAATTTTTCTTAGAATTTAATTTGATTTGAATTTGAATTTAAAGTTTTGAAATTCAAAAGAATAAATATTTAAATTGTTTTGGATTTTAGAATATTTGTATAAGCTTTTATTTATAAATATAATTAGTTTTTGTTTCCCTTTAAAAAGTAATTTATATATAGATAAGTACTTATTAACTAATTAATTAAGTATAAGCTTATATTAAACTTTAAAAATAAAATACAAATTAACTTAAAAAGACAAGTGTTAATTTCCTAAGACCTCATTTAAACAAGTGTTAAATTTCTAAACATGTTAAATACATGTGTTAACAAGATAAATAAGGGTAGAGACAAGTGTCATGGTTCATTTTTATTTTCTTTAATTTTAAAACAAATCTAAATGAATTCATATAAAACTATATCCTCCCTCTCTTCCATTTCCTGTTTTTATTCTCACATCTTCAAAGACAAAAAAAAAAACCAAATCAGAAAATTTATCAAACCGAAATCATCTCCACAATTCAAAAACTGAAATTCAATTCTAAACCAAGAATCTACAAAACTGGAATGATCCTCTCAAACCAAAAATATACAACCTGAAATCATCTCAAACCAGAATCAAATCTCTCAAACTAAAACCCTGCAAATTCATTTCTTCAACCTGAAACAACTTGAAAACACTCCTCAAAACAAATCTGCAATGTACAATCAAGACCTGTAACCATTCCAAGAATGCATGCAAGTAAATCTGGAGTTTCAAGAGCCTTCCTGTTTTAAAGTTTCAAAAGCAAGTGTTTCAGTTTTCAAAAACAAGTAGATGAAATTCAAAGCAAATTCAAGTCCAGTTCAAATTTTCAAAGTCCAAATTCCAGTTTCTCTGTTCAACAAAATAGGTGAGTAAACTATAATTTTAAAAATAGTTTAAAACCCTGGATTTAACTTTGATATATAAATGAAAATCATGTTGCTTGCCTAAAAATCTGGATTGAAATGGATGCATGTGTATGTGATAGTATTGAATGTCTGTATATATGCTCTGTTGTGTTTAAATATTTGAAAGTTTATAAATAACAGTGAGTAACATTCTTAGAACTTAATATAAGAATCTGTTTGTTGGTAAACCCTGAAAGAAGTATGTTCTTGTGTGTATCTATATGTGAGTTTCTATAAATATATACATGTGGATGTATTGATATATATGTGCATGTCTGTTATGTATGATATCCCTGTTTTATATTTTCTTTAAGCTCAGATTCTTGATAAAATCCCTATCTACTTATCTGATCTCTGATAGACTTAAGTTTTAAAACAAAATAAGTTTGTTTTATCATAAACTAAAGCTTAAAATTTAAATTAAGTCAAATCTTAAGCCTGAGTGTCTCTGGAAGCTTAAAACATCAGTGTATATTAAATAAAGTGAAAATTCAAACTGTGAGAATTGTAGTTCCAGTATTATGAATTGAATAAATAAACCAAATCATGATTTTTAACACTAAAATCAAGATTTTTAAGAATGTGGAAATGGTGCAGTTCTGTGATGAACTAAAAAGGGGGAAACTTGAAATTCTGGTGATCTATTGATATTAAAAGGTAGGGATTGTTCTTGGGGGTAGAGGAGCAATCAGAGAAGCTTGGAAAAATAGTTGATAGTGATGCAAATCCTTTTGGTAGCCGTGGTGATGGTTTCTTTCCTGTAGCCCTAGTTTTAAGTTAGGCTACAAATTTGTTTCGTTTGTTTTCGTTGATGGATCGAGCTGTATGATACTTTGGGAAATTGAAGCTTTGAGGTAGTTGAAGCGATGACCGGAGTTGGAGGAGTTCTGGTGGTCGGGTTTGCGAAGACGAGGCGATGTCAGGTGGTTGGTTGGTCGCGAGTCAGTGTTGCCAGGTTTTGATTTAGTCGAATTCGAGTTCGAGAGGGATCGGAGAGGAACTGATGGATGGGATCGAAGCTGGAGGTGATGTTCGACTTGTTCGTCGATGCAGTGATGACCGGAGGCGTTGATCTTGGCCGTGCACGTGCACGCGATCGTGAATGTCTGGTGAAGTCTGGGATTTGAATAGAGAAGGGTACTCGGGTGTTCTTCGTGACGATTGGATATTTGCTCGAAGTAATTAGAGCTGCGACTCGAAGTAAATTATAGTGTGTTCGAGTGCAATTGTGTTGCCAGGTTTTAAAACCTGTTTTGTTTTCAAAATTTAAATAAGTTTAAATGTTAGCTATATTTAAATGTTTTGAAATTTTTAAAAGGAAGTAGATTTAAGTTCTTTTAAAAATTCTTTTAGAAGATATAAGTTTTCTTTAACAGGAAAAGGTTTTTAAATTTGTTCTAAACTTTGTTAAAGACAAAATTGATATTCATTTTAAATCCAGAATTTAAAATGAAATTTAAAAGTAAATTTGAAATGGATGTTTCAAATGTTTTGGGAATAAGGAAATTTAATGGATAATTAATTTAATTGATTAATAAATCATTTGGATTAATTAAATAGGTAATTAATGGTTTAAACTAATTAATTAGTGATTAAGATTAATTAATTAGAATAATTAATTTGTAATTAAGGATTATAATTAGAATATTAATTAATGGTTAGGAATTAATTAATAAGTAATTAAATATTAATTAAGTTATGGTTAACACTTAATTAATTTAGTAATTAGAGATTAATAAAATGGTTATTAAGATTTATTAATTTAGAATTAATAATAATTAATATAAGTTAATTACTTAAGGAAAGTAATTAAATAATAGTTAAATGAGGTCATTAACTATGGGTTATTAAATAATAAATTAATAGAATTAATTTTGATAATTAATTAGTTAAATTAATTTAAGGATAATCATTTATGAATTTGTTTAAATATAATTACTTATTGGAAGTAATTAAGAATTAATTACTTATTGTAATTAATTGAAGTTAATTTGATTTAGTTTAAGTTAATTAACTAAGTTTAATTAATTTAGAATAATCAAGAGTTGATTTGATAAATAATTACTTAATGTAATTATTAAGGTAAGATTATTTAGGGGAGTAATAATATGATAATTACTAGAAGTAATTAGTTGAATAAATGTGTAACGACCCGACTTTCCAGTCCCGGAAAATCGAACCATTTGTGTTAAAGAAGAAGAGGTAGAAGAAGAAGAAACAGAAAATCAACAACAGAATCTCACATCGCAGCGGAATAAAATATAATATATACAAAACAGATCTTTACTCAAACAGAAAGATATATCTGTTTATACAATACATTTACAGAATACATCATCGGAGTTCATCACATCAATGATATACATCCAAATACACAGCGGAAAAATAAACAAATACGGAAGTACGTATCGCCATCCAGCTCGTCTCCTGAGCTCCACAGCTACAATCTGAACCTGTTTATCTCGGTCTGACCCGAGCATTATATAAAACAACACCCGAGTCAGTCTGGAATACCAGCGTGAGAAAATCACACTCAATTTGATTATTAAAGTTTCAAAATCCTTTGAAAAACAAAAGCATCTCGTAAGACCACGCCACAAATAAACATGTCGGGTTTTTACCTTACGATAGCTAAAACACTTTTTATAAAATCCTTTGATATTATAATAGTGTCTATTTACAAATACTTATTCAAATAGCTGAAATTGTTACATGATTAAATTCCAGCATACTAGGTATACAAACAAAACACGTACAAGGCACGTAGGGAGAATGGATTTCCAACGAATGACTAGGCACTGGGGTACCACCTGTCACAGTACGTGGCCTAGATCACAGTACCGAGGAGTACGCCCGCTCCCCTGCAACACAAGGCCGGAATCACCTATGGGCAATTCCGAATATGATCACCCCACGGTTGGGATCAGCAACCGCACCACTAAGCCGAAATAAAAGGGACATCTAGACAGGAATGATCATACTCTCCAGTGGGCGCTACCCACGAAGCCTTGCTGCATAACCCCTGATTTTCAGTCATTCCCGGTTGATGAGGCTTGAGGCTAAACGTTACCTTCAGAACGTTTCACTTAGAATGCCCATCGTCCCCTGACGATGTCCGAAAGCATTCATCCATACAAGTCTGTTCCGGGTCCGAACAGAACTGATAACACTATCCCCTTATCAATATTACCCTCGTTTCCCCACGAAACGTACAAACCGAATCGAAGTGGTTTTCGAGTCTCTAGACCTAGAATCCTGGTATACGGAAACCCGATCCCGGTCTCTTCGAAACGATCAGCGCATTTGGCCAATATTGATAGTCGGTTGTTTAACTATCAATTAACATCCATAACAACCATCAACAATCAATAATTTCTCCAAATTATTTATATCCCTCAAAATATCTTCACAAGATATTATTTTCATTTCAATTCCCATTGGAAACAATTTCAAACTATATTCCTCTCACGGAATAATTTCCCAAATATTTATTTTCACTGGAATGCCAAGTACAAAATCATTTTAGATTTTTAAAATAATTTCAAAACACTTTATTATAAAAATACTTTATAAGAACGCCTTTTTAAACTTCTTTAATATTTAAGTTAAAATATATATTTAAAGATATTTAAAATAAAACCATTTTAAAGAATATAAACAAATTTCCTTTTAAAACATATTATCAAATCTCATTTGTATTAACTACAATAAAAGATTGAAAATTACTTACTTTAGAAATTTAACATTTGGAAATAATAGATTTTTAAACTTGACTTTTAAAAATAACAATAAATCTTTAACAAATATTTGAAATTTCTTTTTAAAACAAAATGTACTTGGTTATCCAGAAAATACTTCTCTTTCACAACCCTTAAAATAAATCTCTGTTTATTATTATTATTTTTTTTAAAACAGATTCACAATCCTTTATAAATTCACACCTTGAATTTATATTAAAATCCGCTTCACTTTATAAACTCAGTTTATAGATCTCAAAATCTCATTTCTCTTTAAAATTTCCCAGTTTCAATATTTAGATCAATTCTACAATTTTATTTCAAATTTGCTTTATCTTGAAATAAAACTCCCTTATTTACCTTATTTATTTCAAATACAATTATTCGGGTTTTTAATTTTTAATTTCCAGTTAAAACCCCTTTTAACTGAAAATTCCTATTTTAAATTCCCAACATTCCTTATTAACGCTTTTAATTAAATTAACTCATTGAATTAAAAATAATTTCTTTATTTCTTTAAAAACCATATCACTTGAGTTTTAAATTTTATTACTCCTTTGTAAATCTAAATTCCTTTTTCCCATATTTACTACAATTCCAATTCACTTTATTTTATCTTATTTTCAATTCACTTTTAAATTTATTCCAATTTACTTAAATTATTATTCTTTATTTTCTTCAAAAATTCAATTCCATAGATTTTCAAAATTTATTATACTGGGAATTCAATCAACCACAACATCCAATATCAGATCATCACAGGATATCAATATTCAGATCATAGAATAATAAAATAAATTATTGAGGAATCCAGTTGGATCCCTCCAACCTGTTTCCCTGCATCCACAGACGTTAGCACAATACCAATTCCACTTCGAGGTGGAATATCGCGGTATATGGGATTTTAAAATAAATCATCCGTTATTATGCGGCGCATAGGGTCTCATCCGCTATAAAATGCGGGAATATCAAATCCAATATATACATATGCCAATATATATATATTGGTATATACTACTATATATATCACATCAATCACATCAACCATTCAGCCAATTATTTAAATTTAGCCATTTAAATTTAAATTTAACTGAGTGAGATTAACTCACCTTTGCTTTATTTGTTTTGCTGTCTGCAGTCCATTCCAAACCGACTTGATTTTCCATGGTTCTGACCTTGTATTAATATTTATACGGTTAATTAATAATTTAGCTAATCAAACAAATTCTATTATCCATTTTATAATTTTAGTCAACCGCTAAATTTATTTAAACTAAAAATTTGAGTTTTAAACTAATAATTTATTTTTAAACAAATTTCCTTTTCATAAAATATTTTTTTTAGTGACTACAGTAATTAAATGAGTCTATTAAATAAGTTAATCTCCGCAAAACATTATTTTAGAGCTAAACTAGTAACTTACTGTTATATATTTTTCTAACTTATATATACATATACATGTTAATCAAATTGAAGAATAAATGGCATTATTTAAACTACCATC
The DNA here is from genome assembly GCA_030737815.1 of Allium fistulosum. Classification (NCBI taxonomy): domain Eukaryota; kingdom Viridiplantae; phylum Streptophyta; class Magnoliopsida; order Asparagales; family Amaryllidaceae; genus Allium; species Allium fistulosum. Next base: position 278,834,925 of record CM060904.1, on the reverse strand, counting down.
GCATACGGTTTCTAATTTTAATCAATTAGCTTAAAAAAAATAATTTTACCTTGTTGCAATCTGATTCCCCTCAGGCATCTAGCTTCCGAAACGAGACGTTGCCATCACCTATCTCTACTCCTCCACGCGAAGGCAGAGACGTTCGACCATCGCTCAAGCTGTCGTTTCCTTAAGTCGAAGTCGCGACTTCGATCGACATCCCACCTCGACCCTAACAGCTCGCGAAACCACCGCTGCCCCTATATATGTGACCTCTATCCAACGCGCACGCGTACGATTCGAGAAGCTCGCTCGCCTTCCCGAATCCACTGAACCCTAGAACCCCTCGCTAGAGCCTCTTCTGATCGATTTTTTTTTGAATTCGAACCAATTGGAATCCCTCGCGAGCAATTCCTTCTCAATCCAAGAGCAGTGGCAGTAAAAAGAGACTATAGCAGGACTTCGAATCAGCAGTAGAAATATCGCGTAGGAGGCAAGGATGAGCCGATGACGGCTGATGGAATAGTCGAGTATGTATCGATGATTATTTAGAAGGCGTTGATTCTCGAAACCCTAGTCTCTCTCTCGGTTTCACGTATCGCGGCCATGGAGATTGCTATTAGCCGTAACTTGAAGTAAAGCAGACTTTTATTTTTATTTTTATTGAGAACGATTTGATATTAAAAAGAGGGAGGAAGCTCGGTTGTTTTAACTGAGAAGAACGAAAGGAACATTTCTATTTTGAAAAGAATCGTGGCTTCTTGGGTACGAGTGGAGAAATATCTCTGACAGATGTTTACATTGATTTGAAACAAAACGGCTGATGCGAAATATTTGTCTATGCAATAATTATATTAAATTTTCAATTCGAATTCCAGTGTGTTTACCTACCGTACGATCAAACGATCTCTCCGAAAGCTATGAAAATTGAAATCCAATAACAATACGGTATTACGGACCCAATGGAACTGGTTTCGTCGAATTCCGAGACTGTAACTCGGAAGGCTATTTTTAAATTCAAATTAAACGATAAAATTTTAAAACTGAACAAAACGCTTTTAAATTCAATTTTAAAAGTTCCATTATTCTCGGTATTATTTATACAAATTTTACAAGCCCTTAAAATTATTATTTTTACGAGCTTAAAACTCCCGGTTCAATAATTTACCCAATTCCGATAATTAAATCTAACAATTAATTATCTAATAATTATTGATATTTGGAATTCGAGTTAAAATTTACTCGCTTAAATATTTAAAATCAATTAAATATCCAAATTTAAATTGTCCAAATTTCCGGGTCGTCACATTCCTTCCCCCTTAAAAGAATTTCGTCCCCGAAATTACCAGTTAAGAGGAATGATCTATAACCCATTAATTATTTCCTTACCCCAAATAGTTTTAACAACTTGCCAAAACAAATCTTTTTACTAAAGACACGCTATCCACTATTACATTCCAAGCCTATCCATAAGTTCCAAACAATATCACCTACTTATCAATTCAAATTTAAATTTGAATTCAAATTTTGAATTATCAAAATTTTCCAAAATTTTTCTAACTCCCTAAATTTTCGAAAAATTTCGCCAGCGTCTCCTTTGCGCGGCTAGCTCGGTACTACTACAAAATGGCTCTACGGCCTCCCAATCTCAAAAAGAAAACAAAAAGCCAAGTGGCTGTATCAAAAACCCAATCAAATTTCATATAGAAATTTAAATACATACCTTTTTGTCGGGCCATTAAATTTTATCCTCTAAAATCAAAAATCCCAATTTATCCATTGCTTTTATACACCTGTATATCCTACTAAGCAATAACATCCAATTACAGCTTCAAACCATTTTATATATTCATGTACAAATTTTCAATATTTGTTTTACTTAAGCCCGTACGATGCACATATATCATTCGTACGCAATATCATATTCGATCGCTCAATCGATCACACAATTTCACTTCCGAACTAGTATCGTCCACCCGACTTCCTAGTGCGGACTCAGATCTGGTTTCTCGATCAGAAACCGTTATTCTCCTTGCATAGTCACAAACTATGATAGAGAATATCCAGAATCAATCAACAATCCATATCCAGGCTCGCCGTCGAAAATCGAGTGAAAAATTCCAACTCGGATCGATATATCTATCTTGAAATTTTGTGTTCGACACCTGGACCAAATAGCTATGCAAATAAAATAATATACGTACATCTTACGTATAAATTCCAATTGATTACCAATTATATCAATTCTCTTTTATTCGCATTCCTTTTTTATTGTTATCCCCTTATTCACCGCTATCCCATTTCACAACTTCAAATTTTAATTGTTATTCAATTATTCATCTAGAATAACTTTCCTCAATACCAGATTACTTAAGAATCTCACCATATTCCTTAAGTTCAAAATAAATATTCTACATACTGCTTATACTTATTTTCACTTCATTATTGAAGTTCATATTCATTTCCATTCATTTTTGTCTTCACAATTCCATTTGATTTCAATTTGGCTTCCACTTGAATATTTAATTAGTTGCACTTACTAATTAATTTAAATCTCAATTAAAGGTTTATTTGCAACTTTACTTTCTTAAGTCCCTTCGATTGCACTTACTCTACATTCATATTTGAATTAGATTTCAATATCCAGTTTCAATTTCATTTGCTTACAAATTTTAAATCATTTGTTATTAATGAAAATTTTCAAAAATTTTCTAACTCCCAAAATTTCCGAAAATTTTTGACAGAGTCTCCTTTGTACGGAGGGACTTCTGCGATATCGCAGGATGCACAAAAATGTATATACATCGGCCTCAGGCCGGGAAACAAAGAAAAAACAGTTCATATCTCCTATTTTGAATTCTTTTGCGTAAGCGAACCTCATTTTTAGCATTTAAAAGCAAGCGGCTTATTATTTAGCAATTAGTGCAACCCAAAATCAGCTATACGGCTTCCCCGAACCTGTACTTACTTAATTTAAAGATGTAAGTGCCAAAATCATGCAACTTAACAACATTTTTCATATTTAACTAGCAACATAAGCGTTTTAATAAGCAATGCAAGTTAAACAACACTTATAAGCAATTTATAGGGTTCCACCATTAATTTAAATTGTTTACACTCAATTCTCACATTCGATTCATTTTATCAAAACAAACTCATATTTAATTCAGTTGATCTCAAAATCAATCTATTTAACTTCTATCAACTTATAGAATTTTAACTTCCTTGTTTACGTCAAACGACGATTTATTTAATGCAGCCTCGTCAATATCCATATGAATAAATGATTATTTGGGTTTTACAACCAATTTGAATTGATTCCAATTCAATTTATTTTAATTCCATTACACTTATAATTTAATTGGTAAATTCACTGAATCCAATATAAATTCTAATCCGCATTTGATAATTTATTTCTGAATTGTATTTTATTACTAACAAGTCTACTTCAATCCATTTCTACTTACTTGCAATTATTTACAATTCAAATTATCACTATTATACTTCAACTCCATTATTCATTCACACTTTCACTTTTATTACCAAATCCAAATTCCATTAACATATTTGATTTACTGATTTATTCCAAATTAGTTTACTTCCATTTTAACCAATACAATATTTGATTTTTATCCTTACAAATCACCCTAGTTAATCTCCTCGAGTTTTATAATTCAAGTACTGGATCTTATTCATTCCCAAAATACCAAACAAATTTATTTACTTAGCTATAACTCCCCATTCAAGCCACAATTAATTTAATTTTTCCAATAAATTTAATTCCTTTACCATTATCCAAGCTAAATTTAATTTAACCCAAATCTCTATTCCAAACTGCACATCTCTTATTCATCTTACTCTTACTTGTTAATGTAAGGATTTTAATTTCACTCAATATTATTTATAATTCAACTGAATTTCATTACAATTTAATTTTATTTAACTTAACTTCAGTCAAATCATATTATTCTCTTAATATCATTTCCATCACAATTTATTTCAATTCGATTCCAACAATCCAAATACAACTGGATTTATTTTTCTCAGTTTGCTTCAAATCCAACTCAAAATTAAACTTAGTTTAAGCTCATTTGTCTCAACTTAATTTTATTTCTCCATCTGATTCAAATAAAGATTTAGAATTCTTATGTACCCGGCTTTTAGTTTCAAATCATTTTGAAATCTCCACTTATTTCAAAATCACACTTCTCACGTTTTTAAACCAATTCTGGATTTTTATTCCCTACAAATTTCATTTGAAATTTCAAAAACAAAACAAATTTCCTTTGGAAATTTCAAAAACAACTAGCTTTTCTGAATAAATCAATTTGGCAGCAATTCGTCACTCAGGAGTTCGAAAATAAATTCTGAAGATGCGGCCGTCATCCTCCGAATTATTTCCAGCAACTGAAATGAATTTATTGCTATATCCCTTTCAAAAATTTATTTGAAACAATTTTCCTTCCAGAAATACTTTCCAAAATAATAATGCTTGTGTTTATCTTCAAAACACTTTGAAAACACTTCCAAATATCCAGGGTTTAAATTTACCGTTTGATTAAATCAAATTTTTAGTTATAATTCATTTGTACAATTCATATTTATACAAATATCCATTGGTTAAGTAAATCATTCTGATTTTACAATCTTACCATATTTTTCAATTTTAATTTGTCAGAATATTTTCATCCAAACATCCAAATATATAATAATTTAAAGAAATCTTTCTTTTATATCAAAATACATTTTTCGGGTAAAATTTATTTCATCTACCCGTTTCAAAACAATATTGTGTCGAATTGTTCTATTCGAGTGTTTAGAAACCCCTTCGATACAGTTGCGCAGACTGTGCCGACGAAAGTTCATATGCCACTCAATAAATCAACCAACACAATATAAAACCATTTTATATTCACTAACAAATACGCGCTCATATCTATTAATACTCTCAAAATTCCCACCAGAGCCAAGGTTATCGCCAACCTTTGCTCCGATACCACTGTAACGACCTAGGCTTTTCAACCTTCAGCAACGGCTCACGACCGGTAGGCTTTTCAACCATCCCAGCCCCGCTGTGGCTCACAGTGATACCTCGGGTTTGCTTTTACGGCCACCCTCTCGAGTCGCAACCAACCCCAAAAGGCCTTATACTACCCCCGGGGACATGTAGGGGTAAGAGTCTCCCGTTCGCCACCTAACGCGAAGCGAGAACCCCCTATCACGCTGTAATGTAGCAAACCCGATCCCGGTCTCTTCGAAACGATCAGCGCATTTGGCCAATATTGATAGTCGGTTGTTTAACTATCAATTAACATCCATAACAACCATCAACAATCAATAATTTCTCCAAATTATTTATATCCCTCAAAATATCTTCACAAGATATTATTTTCATTTCAATTCCCATTGGAAACAATTTCAAACTATATTCCTCTCACGGAATAATTTCCCAAATATTTATTTTCACTGGAATGCCAAGTACAAAATCATTTTAGATTTTTAAAATAATTTCAAAACACTTTATTATAAAAATACTTTATAAGAACGCCTTTTTAAACTTCTTTAATATTTAAGTTAAAATATATATTTAAAGATATTTAAAATAAAACCATTTTAAAGAATATAAACAAATTTCCTTTTAAAACATATTATCAAATCTCATTTGTATTAACTACAATAAAAGATTGAAAATTACTTACTTTAGAAATTTAACATTTGGAAATAATAGATTTTTAAACTTGACTTTTAAAAATAACAATAAATCTTTAACAAATATTTGAAATTTCTTTTTAAAACAAAATGTACTTGGTTATCCAGAAAATACTTCTCTTTCACAACCCTTAAAATAAATCTCTGTTTATTATTATTATTTTTTTTAAAACAGATTCACAATCCTTTATAAATTCACACCTTGAATTTATATTAAAATCCGCTTCACTTTATAAACTCAGTTTATAGATCTCAAAATCTCATTTCTCTTTAAAATTTCCCAGTTTCAATATTTAGATCAATTCTACAATTTTATTTCAAATTTGCTTTATCTTGAAATAAAACTCCCTTATTTACCTTATTTATTTCAAATACAATTATTCGGGTTTTTAATTTTTAATTTCCAGTTAAAACCCCTTTTAACTGAAAATTCCTATTTTAAATTCCCAACATTCCTTATTAACGCTTTTAATTAAATTAACTCATTGAATTAAAAATAATTTCTTTATTTCTTTAAAAACCATATCACTTGAGTTTTAAATTTTATTACTCCTTTGTAAATCTAAATTCCTTTTTCCCATATTTACTACAATTCCAATTCACTTTATTTTATCTTATTTTCAATTCACTTTTAAATTTATTCCAATTTACTTAAATTATTATTCTTTATTTTCTTCAAAAATTCAATTCCATAGATTTTCAAAATTTATTATACTGGGAATTCAATCAACCACAACATCCAATATCAGATCATCACAGGATATCAATATTCAGATCACAGAATAATAAAATAAATTATTGAGGAATCCAGTTGGATCCCTCCAACCTGTTTCCCTGCATCCACAGACGTTAGCATAATACCAATTCCACTTCGAGGTGGAATATCGCGGTATATGGGATTTTAAAATAAATCATCCGTTATTATGCGGCGCATAGGGTCTCATCCGCTATAAAATGCGGGAATATCAAATCCAATATATACATATGCCAATATATATATATTGGTATATACTACTATATATATCACATCAATCACATCAACCATTCAGCCAATTATTTAAATTTAGCCATTTAAATTTAAATTTAACTGAGTGAGATTAACTCACCTTTGCTTTATTTGTTTTGCTGTCTGCAGTCCATTCCAAACCGACTTGATTTTCCATGGTTCTGACCTTGTATTAATATTTATACGGTTAATTAATAATTTAGCTAATCAAACAAATTCTATTATCCATTTTATAATTTTAGTCAACCGCTAAATTTATTTAAACTAAAAATTTGAGTTTTAAACTAATAATTTATTTTTAAACAAATTTCCTTTTCATAAAATATTTTTTTTAGTGACTACAGTAATTAAATGAGTCTATTAAATAAGTTAATCTCCGCAAAACATTATTTTAGAGCTAAACTAGTAACTTACTGTTATATATTTTTCTAACTTATATATACATATACATGTTAATCAAATTGAAGAATAAATGGCATTATTTAAACTACCATCGCATACGGTTTCTAATTTTAATCAATTAGCTTAAAAAAAATAATTTTACCTTGTTGCAATCTGATTCCCCTCAGGCATCTAGCTTCCGAAACGAGACGTTGCCATCACCTATCTCTACTCCTCCACGCGAAGGCAGAGACGTTCGACCATCGCTCAAGCTGTCGTTTCCTCAAGTCGAAGTCGCGACTTCGATCGACATCCCACCTCGACCCTAACAGCTCGCGAAACCACCGCTGCCCCTATATATGTGACCTCTATCCAACGCGCACGCGTACGATTCGAGAAGCTCGCTCGCCTTCCCGAATCCACTGAACCCTAGAACCCCTCGCTAGAGCCTCTTCTGATCGATTTTTTTTTGAATTCGAACCAATTGGAATCCCTCGCGAGCAATTCCTTCTCAATCCAAGAGCAGTGGCAGTAAAAAGAGACTATAGCAGGACTTCGAATCAGCAGTAGAAATATCGCGTAGGAGGCAAGGATGAGCCGATGACGGCTGATGGAATAGTCGAGTATGTATCGATGATTATTTAGAAGGCGTTGATTCTCGAAACCCTAGTCTCTCTCTCGGTTTCACGTATCGCGGCCATGGAGATTGCTATTAGCCGTAACTTGAAGTAAAGCAGACTTTTATTTTTATTTTTATTGAGAACGATTTGATATTAAAAAGAGGGAGGAAGCTCGGTTGTTTTAACTGAGAAGAACGAAAGGAACATTTCTATTTTGAAAAGAATCGTGGCTTCTTGGGTACGAGTGGAGAAATATCTCTGACAGATGTTTACATTGATTTGAAACAAAACGGCTGATGCGAAATATTTGTCTATGCAATAATTATATTAAATTTTCAATTCGAATTCCAGTGTGTTTACCTACCGTACGATCAAACGATCTCTCCGAAAGCTATGAAAATTGAAATCCAATAACAATACGGTATTACGGACCCAATGGAACTGGTTTCGTCGAATTCCGAGACTGTAACTCGGAAGGCTATTTTTAAATTCAAATTAAACGATAAAATTTTAAAACTGAACAAAACGCTTTTAAATTCAATTTTAAAAGTTCCATTATTCTCGGTATTATTTATACAAATTTTACAAGCCCTTAAAATTATTATTTTTACGAGCTTAAAACTCCCGGTTCAATAATTTACCCAATTCCGATGATTAAATCTAACAATTAATTATCTAATAATTATTGATATTTGGAATTCGAGTTAAAATTTACTCGCTTAAATATTTAAAATCAATTAAATATCCAAATTTAAATTGTCCAAATTTCCGGGTCGTCACAAAATGATTTATTAATAGAAGTAATTTGAGTTAATTACTTTGAATAATTAATCAAGGGATTAATTAAGAAATTAATTAAGGAGTAATTAATTTAGTTAATGAAAGTAATTAAGGGTAATTAATTACTGATTGAAGATTAATCAAGGGTGATTAATAAATGTTGTTTAATTAAAGGTTAATTACTTAATGTAATTAATTTAATTAAGTAATTAATAATTAAGTTGTAATTAAGGATCATTAATTAATATAATTAATGATGTAATTAAGATTGGTTAATTAAGTAATAATTAACAAATGAAGTAATTAATCAATGTAATTAATTAAGGATTAATGTAATTAATTATAGTTGATTAAGTTAATTAATTTTAGTTAATTAATTAATGATATAATTAAAGGTTAATTACTATAAGTGGTTAATGATAATTAATTTGAGTAATTAATTAAAGATAAATTACTTGGATGTAATTAAAAGATAATTAATCAAAGATGATTAATTGAAATGAATTATTAGAGGATAATTAATTAATTGATTTTAATTAATTAATGGTTAAGTAAGAAGGATTTATAAAATAAAGTAATTAATTTAATTCATTTTAAATTAATTAGAGATGATATAAATCATTACTTAAGAATGGATGATAATATTGAATACTTTGCATTGATTGATATCTCTGATGAGATATATGCTGTGTGATATGGATGTTTAGTTGAATTGTGATGATAATATGGATTATCTAATAATGTTAATTATCTGTTGTGAATTATCTTTCTTTGTGTATAAAGATAATGAATTGAAATTGTTTTAACCTTTAAAACAACTTGGCCTTAAAAGATACGTTTTGGATTTCGATGAGACCGGGATCGGGTTTCCGTATACCGGATTTCCAGGTCTGGAGACCCGAATACCACATCGATCCAAATTAACGATAGGTCGTGAATCAAGTGAAGATGAAGATTCAGAGTGCAAGGGTTATTGTCGTTAACTCTGAGGGTGATTCCAAAACGAGTGTAACGAGATAATGCCTTCGGTTTCGTTCGAACCCGGAACGAACTTGTATGGATTGAATGCTTTCAGCACATCGTCAGGTGGACGATGAGCATTCTAAGTGATGTGTTCTTTTCTAAGGTAATCGTGACCTCAAGCCTCACAAACCGGGAATGGCTAAAATAGGGGAGGTGCAGCAAGGTTAGTGGGTAGCACCCAAGTAGGACAAGATTACCTCTGTCTAGAAGTCCCTTCTTATTTCGGCTTAGTGTGTGCGGTTGCTGATCCCAACCGTGAGGTATCTTGTGCGGGAATTATCCAGTAAGGGATGTTCCGGCCTTGTGTTGCAGGGGATTGGGAGTGATCCTCGGTACGGTGATCTAGGCCACGTACTGTGACGGGCGGTACCCCGGTAGCCCTGCCATTGTATGGAATCCAAAATCCAATAAGTGCCGTACGTATTAGTTGTGCCCAACTATGTTGGAATGTGAGATGTAAGCATTTCAGCTATTTCTGTATTTTACTTGAAAACCCTAGACCCTATTATAATATAACTGGATTTTCTATCAAATGTTTTGGTTAGCGTAAGGTAAAAACTTTTCCATGTTTATGTGTGGGAAGTCTTACGTGATACCTTTGTTTTCAAAAGGTTTTGAAGTTAAACAATTTTAACCCGTTTACTCACACCAGACCCATGTCTGACCCAAGTGTTTATTTTCTGTTTTATTAAACTCTTGGGTACTCAAATTTTTACGAGTAGCCAAGGGATTCAGGTTTAGTTTTGACGAATATTCTGGAGGAGCAATGGAGCAGGAGGCTTCGGCGTTCGTAGATATAGTATTCCGCTGTGTTGATATCTGTGATAGTGTCTTGTCTTGTATTTGAGTTGTAATGTCTAGACAGATGTTTATAACTGTCTAGTAAGTGATGTATAAGTTGTGTACTCTGATTATGTAAAGACTATGTATTAGTTATGTGATATATTATAATTTGTTCCGTTTCCGCTGTGAGATTCTGATGTGTTGTTTCTTTCTTTCTCTTCTTTTCTACTTCTCACCCCTTTCTTTCTTAATAATGATACGACTTTCTGGGCATAGAAAGCCGGGTCGTTACAATTTTCACTGGGAATTGAAGCAAGTATGTTTAGTACTCGGAGATTTTTAGACCTGCGCCTGGCCAGCGTATGCCTAATGTCTGTGAGAACGAAGATGGACTTGTTAAATTTCGAGTTAGCAAGTATTTTCAAACTGTAAATAGCAAGTCAATAATTTGAAATTAAAATTTCAAAATTCCTACCTAATGAACTAAGGAAGAGGATCTTTGTAATGTTTTGAAAGTCCACAGCTTTGGAAGAGATATATATTGTATAAATCTCTAACGTGAAGAATTTTAAAGTTTAAAGCTGAGTTTGTAAGTCAAAAATTTTTTTTTTTTAGTAAAAAGACTTTTGGGTTTTGATTTTAGAAAATCAATGAACAAAAGAGAAAATAAACAGAACTAGAGAGATTAAAACAAATGGAATGAATCCTATATTCATCTATTTGCAATAAATATCGAGCTTAGAAAAAATTGACTAGGGTATAAATATCGATGAAATTTTAACAACCTTTCCTTTTCGTGGACGAAAAGTTTTTAAGGAGGGGAGTTTGTAACGACCCTGAAATTTCAAAAATTCAAATTTAAAATATTTAGTGAATTTTAAATATTGAATGATGAATTGATTCGAATTTCAACTTTTCAGAATAAATTTTGCGATTTAATTTTAGGATTTAATCTACTGAAAATTTAATAATAGATTTGAATCGGAATTTATATAATAATAAGACAATCTGCTTTAAAATTTTAAAATATAAAATCTTTGGATTTTAAAAATCGAATTTATCTTATTTAATAAAAATAAAAACACTACATTTTGATATGATAAGAAATATGCAAATAAATGTTATATAGAAAAAGAGAAGTTATATCTACAAAATTTAATACCATAAGTTATTAGAAAATAAAGAAAAAAATTATAAAAACAAAACATAATAAAAGAAAAAATATACCATACCCTATTTCGTACCGGCCCATGCCTAAACCCATGCCCCCCACGATGTTTCTCTGCACAAATACGAACCTGACCCCCTCTCCTCATCTCATTCGAAAACCCTAAATAAAATCAAACAGACGAACAAAAATGGCGACGAGAGGAAGCTAGGGCTTCGGCGATCTTCGATTTTTACGGCTTCAACTCGCGAGGGATTCAAGCTAAGGACTTCAGCCTCGTTCGTTCCTCCTTCGATCTGCTCCAACTTTCGTTCTTCGATCGCGGCTGCCTCTCCGATCTAAGGTGAGTAGTACTATCTACTCACATCTATTTCATGCCGATGATGATGCCAGGGTTTTATATAGGAGTCGAACTCCATAATTTTCGTTCGTATAAAATTATTTGAATTTGTCAGCTTATGTATTATGGCCATCGATTTTCGTATTGATAAACGAAATGATTTACGACTTGTTCAAAGTCGTATATATTTTCTGGTAGCTTGAATTTTAGGGCATGATTTCACTTCGTGGTCACCACGATTTTGACTTGATCTGGAACACGGCTTGACAATGTTGATTTTTTCGTTCTGTGTTCTGACTTGTTCATTGCAGTTTTGAGTTTGACTAGACTTCGGCTATGTCTGTTCATCCCTGTAACTACCTCTGTTTCATTCTTGTGCTTTATCAACTGTAGACTTTAATCCCATATTGTCTGTGCATATATTTGTGAATTTTCTTGGTTTTGTACTGCTTTTTATTTGCTTGGTCATGTTATTGATTCCTTAGTAATCTCGGCATTGACTTTGTAGTCTGCTCTATCTTGAAAATTCCTGTTAATCTTTTTCAAATTTGATTTTTAAGAAGGAATATACAGTCTTCGAGCTACACTTGGTCTTGCTTCATGTTGCACTGTTACTTGTTCATAATAAACCTGAGTTTGCATTTTGTATACTTGGTCACTGTTGACTTTGTTGTGGCCTTTGCATTTGTGTACATGTACATAGTCTGGTCAGTGTACTTATTGTTGCCAGATTGAAGTGGGTCTGGTTCTTGCTTGATGTGCATTCAGTCATTGTTATTACAAGTACAGTTCATGGTGGCATTGTATTTAGTCTGGACTTGCAGTTGAATTTGGTCGAGTCCATTGCTTGGTTGGTGCATTTCTGGTTTGTTTTGCTACTGTCTTCTCTGATGGTATTACAGTACACTGGTAGTTGAGTTTTGAGCATGTGAGCATTTAGCATTGATATGGTTCATGAGTCTGGGTTCATCATGTAGTTGTTCGACCTAGCATTTGATTTGTAGTATTGATCTGGGTTCTCAGCCACTGTCTGCATTCCTTTAGTAGCTTCGTTCAAGTTATTTTGGGCATTGTTGTTGTTGAGCTTCTTGTTTTGGTCATTGTTGTAGTCTGCAGTTGCAAGTTGTTCATCTCTGTCATGTATCAGTTGCATTGTTTCGGCCTTGACTTCTTTGGGACAAGTATGCATGTATATAAAGGTGATTGTAAGCAAATGATAAAAGCATCCATTTTGTTGTACTTGTTTCGTCGTCTTCATGTACCTGCCGAATCCTATTAACCTTACTAGTGCACTGTTGGTTCACGTTGCATTCACTTACATGCTTGTTAATTATGTAGTTCTTGTATCAAGTTTTGCACGTGGCTATTTTATTTTTTGAAGCTGTTATACAAGTAATCTTTGCTTGCATATATGTTCACTGACTGCAGTATACTAGAGTCTGCATTGCCATGTTGTATTATTGATATGATATTCGACTGTTGAACTTGGTGGTCTTGTGGCCCCGTTTACTGTCATGTTGCATCTCTTCATGTTTATATGCATTAGCACACTTGAACTTGTTTATGAAATTTGTCATTATATATGTACGACCTATTTTGCATTTGGGTTGTCACTGTTGCCTTGAACTGTTGCCATCACATTCATGTGCATTTCTATTCAGGTTGCAATCTCCAGCTCCATGCCTTTTGGTCTGCATCATTTCGACCTGTTGCACTCGATCATATCTGAATATATATTTTGCACATTGGTTACTGTCACTTTGAATTGCTTACAGACTGACTTGAGTCTGCATCCATGTTGATATTTTCGTGTATCTTCTGCCTAATCTCTGAATTTGTTGAACTGGAGTCACTTGAAACTGGACATGTGCATTTCTTGGTTGTTGAGGCTTGTTGCATGTGAGTTTGTTACCTTCCAATCTTTGCCATTTCAGTAGTTTGTGATGTTGGCATTTCACTGTGTCACTGTCCATATTTGTTTGTGACAGTCCCAGCATCCATGTTGATGTTTCGTATGTTGAAGCTTTGCATTGATATACTTGTCCATCTCTGAGTTCTTCCATGTTGATCTGTTGTGGTATTGTTCTCTAGATCACTTCCAGTTGTACTGCTATTTGAAATGCAGTGCTTCATGTTGTAGATTCACTTGAGCTCTTACTTCATCCCCACTTCATCACTATATGTTGCACCGTTTTTAGTTGTTTCTATGTTGTCTCTTTGATGGTCTTGAGTTACGGTGGCATCTGCTTGTTTCCCATACTTTTCAGTTGTACTGTGAAGCAGTTTGTTGATATTGATGCACTGCTGGGTTCATGTGTTCACTTGTAGTCTGTGATATTGTTGAGTCTTCACTTTGCAGTTTCTATGCACTGCAGCCACCCAAAACTCGACAGTTTGAATTGATATTTTTCTTTGCGTCGTGATGCATTGATCTTCTATGCCGTATTGGCGAGGCCGTGCACGCGTGCGTGTACGGCAGCCAATTGAATTTCCGATGGTTTTTAAAGTGACAATTTCTGTTAAGTGTTATATCGACCATCATCCGATTTCTTTGTTTAAAGAGTCGGATAGACGAGAATTATTGCGACTGTTGTCTATTTGAATTATTACTGCTTATATGCACTAATAACTGGTTTGAATTAGACTGACCTGTGTATTATTTTCTTTTGAATATAATACTCGGGTCAGACCGAGTATTTTTACAGCTTGAAGATTTTCGAGCAGCGAAGTTAGAGAGAGAGTAAAGAATCATTTATTTCAGGAGAAAATTGTATTTTTAGAAATTCCGCTGTATCAGTATTAAATGGTATAAACTCTGATGTATATAAAAAGATTTATAGTAATGAAATAAATTCTCATTTGTTTTAATTCAGTGTTATTATTCTGTGTTTCTGTGGCTGATTCTGTTTAAACTTTATAAACTAAATAACAATTCGTCTTTTTGAACGTTTCGAGTTGGTTTAATTACCGACTGGAGGCGGTTAGAAGGGGGAATGTTACAATGATTTAAATAAGAAAAAGTGAAATTGAAATTTGATTTAAACCAGAATTTTGACTCCGGAAATTTTGAAAAGGATTTTCAAATGAATTTAACCAAGGGTTTGGCAAATGTAAAGCCTTGGAAATGTTTGAATGTTTTTGGAATGAAAATAGTTTTGAAAAGAAGTTTGGGGAAGTAAGGAAGCACTGAACTCACTTCAGTCGCTGGAAAATAATCATGATGATGCTGGCCACATCATTAGAATTCATTTTCGAGTTTCTAAAATGATGGATTTGCTATCAAAATAGTTGGTTATGACATTGTTTGGACTTGTTTGAGAAACAAGTGATTTTAGAATTTTCAAAGGGAAAGATTGTTTTGGTAAAAGCAGATTGTTTTGAAATCTGGGACTTGATTTGTTATACCAAGTGGGAATGTGTTGATTTTTATTTCAAATTGGTTTTGAAATAAATCCGGGTAAATTGAATTCTGGAAATCCTGTTTAGAATAAAAATTTGAAAGTAAAAAAGAATCAACTATATAACTTATAAATAAAGTTGACTTAAAAAGAATTGGGTTGATTTAGGTAAGAAAGGAAAATGGAATTTTGTTCTAGAATGTAAATTTACTCTGAAGAAATGAAGGTGAATGGAATATATTTGGATTTAACTTATGATAAGTTAAATAAAATTGAGAATTTGAAATGGAATTAAATCTAAATGAATTGGAATTAAATTGAAGTTGATATAAAGGTGAAATGTAAATGCTTATGATTATAAAGTGTTATAATTTGAAGTTGTGATTAAATGGAAATGGATTAAAATGAGCAATATAAATTTTTAAGTAAATAAGTTGATGAACTTAAGAATGGAAAATTTGATTGTAAACCCAAGTGAAATGGAAATATAATCACAAATGGGAAATAGTTGAATGGTATGGTAAATTCAAACTTAATCTTAAATGAAATGTAAAGTAAGATTAAGTAATGTGAGGTATACCAGATGTGAATGAACTTAAAATAATAAATAAGTTTTAAACTTATTTATGGAGAAATAAATTGGATTGAAGTGGAATTCAAAATTCAGATGCATTATAAGCAATATTGAATGGAATTCAATTATTATTTAAATAGTAAAGGAAGTGGAATGGATTTAATTTGGCTACATAAAATTTAGTTAAACTTGGAATAAATTTGGATAAGAATCAAATAGAAAGGAAATTTAATTTAGTTGAGATGATGTTGACTGAAGTAAATGCTTACTCAATTAAATCCAAAATGATTGTTTGGAAATACATTTTGTATAAGCTAAATTTAATGGAAAGTGTATGCACTGTATGGTAACGAATAAAATTTTGATAGTTTGGCCAAAATTTGAAGGTAAATAAAAATCCTGATTTGGCATGGGATTCAATTTTGGTAACAAAATATAGGAAGTGTGGATGAAAGATGGAATTAGATTATAATAATGATGGTTTTGAATTGTAAATAAGATTCAAATGAGAGAAATAATTTAAGTGGTCTCTTTGTTAATAAAATAAATTTGTACATGGATTGGATAAATAAACAAAGAGCATTAAAGTTGTAAATGAATTGAAATTTGATTGAGTGGGAATCAAAGGGAAAATGAAATAAAATTGAAATAAGAAGATAATGAAACTATTGTGAAAGAACTTGAGCAATTTGAAAGAAAAACAAAATGATTGTGGAAGAGCTTTATTAAGTAATCTTGAATGTAATTTGTTAGAGAATAAAACTGAAAGACAAGTGAAATGAGTTTAATTTAATTATTGTGATAAAGCAAGTATGTTTGGGCTGTAAATAATATAAAATCGGATGTTATTAATTTAAACTTAAATGATGGTCGTGAAGTGTGCATAAGAAATTGAATTAATAATAGCAATGGAGTAAGAATACTTGGACTGTGAACTATGCAAAAATTGAATAAAATTAAGATGCATCTAAGTTGGAAATAAATGATTAATGGTTATAAGCTTATGTGATCGTTACTTGTTTGGATAACTTAAAATTTTGCATAGCAATTGGTCGATGGTTGTAAACAGCAACTGTGTTGATTTAAAGAAGCAAATGGAATTGGTTTTGAATCAATTAGAATGGATTGAAATTTTATTAAGTAATTTTGGATATGGATAGAAATGGATCATAACAGAAATGCGAATGTTTCCAGTTTAAAATAAAATTTGATTGTAAATCAAATTAGGAACGTAAGTTAAAATAAAGAAATGTAAGAAAGGCATATGTAATCATATTGAAGTGGAAATAAATTGGTTGAAATAAATACGAATTGTATATGGTGAACTTGAATGAAAATCATTCAAGTGGAATAAAATGAAGTTGGACTTGAATAAGTAATTTGAAAAGTGATTGAAATCTTTGAATTGTTAATAAAGTATGGTTAACATTGTTAAATTATGAACTATGCTTGGTTTGGCTATGAAATGGATATGTTTGGCTTACATTTATTGGAAATGTTGTTATGATGTTCATATCTTTGAAACTGATGAGTGTGTTTGAGTAAGTACAGGTACAGAAGGCGTTCGAGAGAGTTGGAGCGCGTATATGCGTTATATTAGCCGCTCGCTATTAAAATTTGCTAAAAAGGTACGCCTACGCAAATATAATTGGTAAAATGATATATATATTGTGATATAATGTGATTTCCGGCCTGAGGCCGATGTATATAAATTTGTGCATCCTGTGATATCGCAAAAGCTCCTCCGTGCAGGGAGACTCTGCCAAAATTTTCCGTAAATTTTGGGAGTTAGAGAATTTATGGGGTTTTGGAAAAAAATTTATTAACTAGTAAAGTTATTTGGAAACAATGTTGCCACAAAAAGCTTTTGAATATAAATGAAGCAAATGAATGTGGGATTGGGCTGAAGGGTTTTGAAAAGTGGATATAAGCTTTTAACTAAGCAAATTGGGAAGTAAATGGGTTGGAGAGTATTTTCTACCTTAGCAAATTTCGGGGACGAAATTTTTATAAGGGGGAAGGAATGTAACATCCTGGATTTTTGAGCCGTTGAATTTTGAACATTTGATTCAATTTAAATGCTCACTGTGGATTTTTAATTAATTTTGGGAACAAAGAGAATCGAGTTCAATTTATAAAATGAGTTATAGATTTTAAAATATGATAATTCGATTCAAATTTGGAATAGTAATTAAATATTGGATTTGAAACAATTTGGGAATTTAGATGTAAATAGTAATAAAATGGTTTTAAAAATTTATTTTGAGTTATTTGAGTGTAAATAGTGTGGTGGGAATTTTAGATGATTTTTAAAGTTGATAAATTAATATTTGGGATTTTATATTAATTTAAAAATGAATTTAATATTATTAAAATGCAATTTAATCAGATTTTGGTCCGGAATGAGCCAGAATGATTTTTAATGTGTTTATTTATATGATTTATTGTTCAGTTAATAAAATTTTAAAGGTGAAATTTTACGCGTTTTCGTCAATTTTGAAAATCGCCCGATTTAATAGACGAGTTAAAATAGCCTTCCGTTGTGCAGTCTCGGAATTCGACGAAACCTGTTCCATTGGATCCGTAATAGTTAGTTATTATCGGATTTCAATTTTCGTAGCAATCGGAGTTGTCGTGTGACCGTGGTAGCTCGAAACGCATCGAAATCGATTTAACCGATTTAATTGTAAATTGATCGTTTAATTTCGTATCTCGCGCATACAATCAAATTAGCTTACGAAACCTGTTCCATTGTGTCCGGAACATGGAAAAATCCTAGGAATGCCTGTCGGAACGCGTAGTTTGGAGGTCGTTTGCATAAACTGTTAAATTGAGAATTATATAAATTAAATAATATTAAACCATTTTATATATTCACATTATTTTCAAAACCCTAGTTTAATACGTTCAGGCCGCCGCTCATACATTCAATGGCCGAGACTTCACGAATTTCTCCTTCACTTTTCTTCTCATCCACGCAACATCGTCAAGAGTTTTCAACTACTTAAATGTAGAGGAGAGTGAGGCCTTCGAGATGACAGGTGGTGATCGGATATCGTCGAGGCAATAGTTAGCAATCACGTGATGAAGTACTTCCGTTCGTGTTCGATTTCTAGGCGAGGTGGAGAGCCAAGCTTGTCCGCTTTTGGGCCGTGAGTGTGCGTCGCTCGGAGCTTCGACGTGGGCTAGGCCGATCGCGTGCTCGTCGATGGTAGAGGGTGCGATTTGTAACCCTAATCGCGTGATAATGGGTTCGAATACCTATAGCGTGCGTACGCGTTAAGGAGGAGAGGAAGCAGGAGCGGTTGATCTTAGGTGGGATTAACAGTCGTGATTTCTAACGTGGATTGAACAGTTGAGATTGATGGTATCATTTTAAATAAAAGAAATTGCTTTAAATTCAATTCAACACTTTATAAAATCATAACTAATTCATACGTTATCAGATTTTAACGAGATTTACGACACCGGGATCGCAGAGACGAACACTACGAAATGGTGCAGTTCGGAAATCATTCCGGGCAAGTAGAAATTTGGGTTAAATCGGACACCGTTCGGTTTAATTTAAATTTCGAACGCTCGCCGAAACTCAAGGTGAGTTGTTCTCACTCACATCTGGATGCTAGACAATTTAAATAGTTGATATTTAAATATCTGTGTGATTGGTTGATTATAACTGTTGTTATCAGTCGGAATTGATATTCATATCGTGATGTGCTAATATTTGTGATGCAGGGAGAAACAGGTTGGAGGGATCCAACTGGATTCCTCACAATGTAGCAATTATTTTATAATTGATAGTGATACCTGTTTATATGTGGTGATTGATAAAATCTGGAATTAAAATTGTTCTGTGAAATTGTTGTATAAAACTATAAATCCTGAATTTAATTATAAATGGATAAAATTGGGTTTTTACGGAATAAAATGAATTGTTAAACTAAAAATTTCAAAGAATAAAATTTGAAATCGTATTTGAAATGAAAAATGTAAATTGGTCAAATGGGGATTTTAAATATAATGGAAAATTTATCAATCGATAAATGTGAAATAAAAATTTTCTGGAAAAGAATTCTATGGAAATTATAAACTGTTTAAAATAACGATGGTTTATTTTAATAATGAATAGTGTTATCCGGGAAATTAAAATATGTTAAAATGAAGCCTCCGAATATAAATTTACAATTTTAAGTGTTAATAGAATATGTTGGAAAGCCGTTTTCTTCATTGGGATTTCATGTGAGTAAATTGTAAATATGGATTTTCAATTAATAAATTCTCCAATGTTTTATTTAAAAATGATTTAAACCTATATTTTTAAAAATGAATTTTCCAGAATGGGAAATTGTGTTTGAACTCCGGATAAAGTTATGGATAAGCATGGAATTGAGAATTTATGTTGTAAACATAAATTGAATTGAAATAAATCAGTTGGATTTATATGAAAGATGTTTTGGGATGTTTGAATGGGAAAGTGTTTCCCTGGGAAAAACCAAGTTAGTGTTTTAAAGATTTTATTTACTTAAAGGTTAAAGTTTTAAATTGTTTAAGGAGTATTTTTAAGAAA
This sequence comes from Allium fistulosum, assembly GCA_030737815.1. Classification (NCBI taxonomy): domain Eukaryota; kingdom Viridiplantae; phylum Streptophyta; class Magnoliopsida; order Asparagales; family Amaryllidaceae; genus Allium; species Allium fistulosum. The sequence continues at coordinate 278,814,597 of CM060904.1, read as the reverse complement.
TTGTATTTTTTTTAAAATAACAAATTAATAATTTAGAAATCATAATGATTTGAGGATATATTAGTAATTCTTTTTACAAATGGATTTATCTAAAGGTTGGTTTTGACTTAAGTATTGAGATTAGCATTTTTCTTTTTATAACGCTATTTTGAATTTAGTTAAACAAAAACCCTTATTATAAATCAAAGTATATATCTTAATAATAGTTTTTCTTCACCTATTCTAAATTATATTTTGAGTAAATAAATAGAAGCAATTTACACATTTTAAAGTATATTTCAGTATAAAGTATTTTAACTGTTTTTAAATGCAAAATGTTTTATACTTGGTTATTTCCAATGGGAATAAATGGTAAAGGGATTTACCGAGTTAATGAAGAAATTTTGGAAATTGTTTCCAAATGAGCTTTGAAATTTGAAATTATATCTTTGAAAGATATTAGTGGCAAATAAATAATATGGAAATTATTTATTGTGTGATGGATGCTTATGGATGTTTGTGAATGTGAATTGATAGTTAAATCACCGACTATCAATATTGGACAAAGCGCCGATCGTTTCGAAGAGACCGGGATCGGGATTTATTTCTCGAAAACCACTTCGATCCGATTTTGTACGTTTCGTGTAACGTGTTCGGAGTAGAAGATGGAGCAGTGAAGAGCAAGGGCTAGTCGCTACTAATCCTGAGGATATTTCCAAAATGGATGTAGTAGGAGTAATGCCTTCGGTTCCGTTTGGACCCGGGACGGACTTGTAAGGACGAATGCTTACGTGACATCGTCAGGTGGACGATGGGCATTCTAAGGGATATGTGCTATAAAGGTATCATTTATCCTCGAGCCTCATCAACCGGGAATGACTGAAAATCAGGGGTTATCCAGCAAGGCTTCGTGGGTAGTGCCCATTGGAGAGTATGGTCATCCCTGTCTAGAGGTCCCTTTTTATTTCGACTTAGTGGTGCGGTTGCTGATCCCAACCATGGGGTGATCATATTTGGAATTGCCCATAGGTGATTCCGGCCTTGTGTTGCAGGGGGTCAGGTGCGATCCTCGGTACTGTGATCTAGGCCACGTACTGTGACAGGTGGTACCCCAGTGCCTAGTCATTCGTTGGAAATCCACTCTCCCTACGAGCCTGTACGGTTTTGATTGTGCCCAACTATTGTTGAAATGTGAGATGCAAGAATTTCAGCTAGATTCTATTTTACTTTCTATAGACACTTAATATCAGAGGATTTTGATAAAAAAAGTGTTTTAGCTATCGTAAGGTAAAAACCCGACATGTTTATTTGTGGCGTGGTCTTACGAAATGCTTTTGTTTCAAAGGATTTTTGAAACTTTAATAATCAATTGGGTGTATTTATGATATGCTGGTATTCCAGACTGACTCGGGTGTTATTTCATTATAATGCTCGGGCCAGACCGAGTATATTTACAGGATAGGTTGCTATGGAGCAGGAGAGGAGCTGGAGTCGAGACGTACTATTCGTACTTGCTTATATTCCGCTGCTATGATAGTTGTTAGGCATGTATCTGATTTGATGTGATGGACTCTGATGATGTATTGTATATATATAAACAGATATAGTTTTCATTTGTGTAAAGATCTGTTCTATATATTATATTTTGTCTGCTGCGACTGTGAGGTTTTGATTTGTTCAGTTCTTTCTTCGTCTATCTACTTTCTTATTCTTTTACAATCTGCCTTTTCCGGCATTCGATCGTCAGCATATTATACTGTTGAGTGTTTTGTGTCGATTTTCGAGGGTCGAGAAGGGCGGGTCGTCACACAAACATTATCTACTCAGATGGGGGTTCTGTCATCTTTGGAGACAATTCCAAGGGATATATAATCAGCAAAGGCGGTGTGAGCAATAACGGTACATCTAATTTACCTCTTATTTCAAATGTTTTACTAGTCAAGAATTTAAAACATAATCTCTTAAGTATTAGCCAACTGTGTGACAAAGGATTCAAAATTACTTTTTCTGAAAATAAGTGTAGCATTTCTGATCAAAATCAAAATTTACTCTTTGATGGAAATAGAGACAAAAATATTTACATTTTGAATATGAAAATAAATCATAATTCAGATATGTGTCTACTAGCCAAAGAAAATGATCCTTGGTTATGGCACAAAAGATTTTGTCACATCAACTTCAAAACTTTAACTAAGCTTTCTAAAAATGAGTTAGTAAAAGGATTACCTAAAATGAACTTTAAGATAGATCATATTTGTGATGCATGTTAATTAGGAAAACTAACTAAGTCTTCTTTTAATTCTAAAAAGGTTATTTCAACAACACAACCACTGGAACTATTACATATGGATTTATTTGGACCAACACAAGTGCAATCCATAAATCATAATAGATATGTGTTTGTAATTATTGATGATTTTTCTAGATATACTTGGACTATTTTTATGAAAAACAAAAGTGATACTTTTGAAATTTTCAAAGTCTTTTCAAAAAGAATTCAAAATTTCAAAAACTTAAAAATAAAGAACATTAGAAGTGATCATGGAGGTGAATTCGAAAATGATGTTTTTGAACATTTTTGTAAAAAGAAAGGAATAAACCATAATTTTTCTTTTCCTCGTACTCCACAGCAAAATGGAGTAGTAGAACGAAAAAATAGAACTTTACAAGAATGTGCAAGAACCTTGTTAAATGGAAGCACATTACCCAAACATTTCTGGACAGAAGCAGTTGCAACTGCCTGTTATGTGCTAAATCGTGTCTCTATAAGACCTCTAACTAAAAACGCTTCTTATGAACTTTTTAATGGTCGAAAACCAAATATTTCTTACTTTAAAGTTTTCGGTTCAAAATGTTTTATTTTAAACACAAAAGATCAGCTTGGAAAATTCGATCCAAAATCCGATGAAGGAATCTTTATAGGATATTCAGACCGAAGCAAAGCTTATCGAATTTTTAATAAAAGAACAAATATCATCGAAGAAACACTTCATGTATCTTTTGATGAAAATTTTAAACAAATTTCAAGTAGTAGAGATGACGAAGAAGTTCCTGAAAATATCACAAATATAGAATCTACCTTGTCTAACAATAATGAAAACATTTTTCCTAATAATGAATTAAGATCTCCACCAAGGATATTAAAAGATCATCCAGTTCAAAATGTCATAGGAGAAATTAATTCAAATGTTAGAACTAGAAATTAATTAAATCAAATGGGCCACATAGCATTTCTTTCTAATATAGAACCAAAAAATATTAAGGAAGCCTCAACTGATGACTATTGGATTATAGCTATGCAAGAAGAACTAAACTAATTCGAAAGAAATGACGTTTGGGATTTAGTTCCAAGGCCTACTGACCAATCAGTTATTGGTACTAAATGGGTTTTCAAAAATAAGGCTGATGAACATGGAAACATAACTAGGAATAAAGCTAGATTAGTTGCTCAAGGATACAATCAGGAAGAAGGAATTGACTACGAAGAAACATTTGCTCCAGTCGCTAGATTATAAGCAATGCGTATATTATTGGCCCATGCATGTTTTCATAAATTTAAACTATATTAAATGGATGTTAAAAGTGCTTTTCCAAATGGTTTTATAAAAGAAAATGTTTATGTTAAACAACCTCCCTTATTCATTCACGAAATTTTTTCGGACCATGTCTATAAACTAAAAAAGGCATTGTTAGTCCTTGAGATGATGGTTTTGATGACAACAACCTTAGAATAGATTATAAAATATAAATACTAACATTACAAGTTTAGATATATATGTATTTGCAGGATCTAACCATGCAGGTATCAAGAATGAAGACTGTACAGTATAGAGATTCAAGATACAGAGATAGAAGACTCATGAGTATTAAGATTATCAAGAGTTCAAGGTTAAGTCTGTTTTATTAGGAATATTTGTTAATACTCGTAGAAAAGCACTGGCATCTTAATATCCAATTTATTCGTGGAATGGAATCCACTTCGAGCCCGTTAAAGGGATGGAACCCTAAGTAGGATGGAACCTACGAAAATCTAGTGGGACATTGTTTTGTATCCACTAATTTTAATTCAAATGATTTTACAAAATTATCTTGTTTTCAAAATGATTTCAAAACTTTCCTTTTAAAAGATTCAAAACTCTCTATCCTGATTTTAAATAATTTTAGCCTCAAAACATCTTTAATTTCAAAGTCAAAATACTCCTGTTTTTAAAATGTCTTTTCAAATAATATATTTAAATTTTAATATTTATACTTAGATTTAAATATAAAATTATAGTTAAATTATGTATTTATTGTTCTTTATATTTACTTATGAATTTCAACTATATTCAAGTATATTTATAAAGTTTTAAATAGTTTTTATATAAGATAAATATTGTTTTTATAGAAATTCAAATTATCATTTTTGGCTGAGGGATGTCGACATGCCCCTAGGTAGTATGTCGACATAGTGATAGTTGAAGTTCAAATTCAAATTTCAAAAGAAGTGTCTATTCGCCATAACTCTTCATGAATGGTCATGGCTGTTGGTTTTCTATAAATAGGGGTCAGTTTCAATGAATTTTCAATCATATTTTTCTGATTTTCACTCCTCTTCATCTTCCTCATTTCTTATTACAAAATCATACCATTACTCTACCGAAATCAACATCGAATCATACTCGATTACTTCTAGTTTGATTCTACATCACTATCTCTACAAGGTTCTCAGTGCTATTCAGAGTTATAGAATTCTTTGTAATATATTAGTGAGAAAAGGTGTGATTGTAGCCTTTGAAATCAATCAAGCGAGAAAAGGTGTGATTGTAGCCTTGGAAATCAATTGAGTGAACTTGTTGCCCCGGAAATCAAGTATCCCTACCCAGAGGATTGGTATTCTGGAGGGTGTACCTCGTAGCCTTGAAATCGAGGGTTGTAATTGTTGAATTGCTTTTGAAAGGAAATCCGTACTTAGTTGTACGGGACTGGATTTAGGGTAACTCCGAACCAGTATAAAATCCGGTGTGTTCTTTCCTTTACTGCTTTAACTTTATATTTGCATCTGTGTTTGATTCTGTGTTCATATCTGTGTCTAATTAGCGTATACATTGTTAATAAAGTTAGATAAACTCAAAAAGATTAACAAATTTCTTAAAACACTATTCACCCCCTCTCTAGTGTTAATTCTAGCCTTAAGATCCTTAATCCGCATTTCTCACATTTGGTATTAGAGCTTTATTTTCAAAAGTTTCATTATCTGAATTTTGAAAAATTTCAAAATGGCTACTAACACTAGTACTGCTATTACCACCAACACTAGTTCATTTGTAGAAGGTCAGTCTACTGCCAGACCACCACTTTTTAATGGCAGTAACTATGCATATTGGGCATGTAGGATGAGAATATATTTACAATCTGTAGGATTAGATACTTGGAATATCACACAAACTGAATATTCTGAACCCACAACTAATTTTGCACAGTGGACCACTGAGCAAAAGAATGTTGCACAAAATAACTCTAAGGTAATGAATATTCTGTTTTGTTCACTTGAAAGAAATGAATTTAATAGAGTGTCAGTTTGTAAGTCTACATATGAAATCTGGAAAACTTTGCAATTAACTCACGAAGGAACAAGCAAAGTTAAACAAACCAAAATTTCCATGCTCACAAATCAGTTTCAGTTATTTAAAATGAATACTAATGAGTCTATTTCAGATATGTATAGTCGATTTCAAGATATTGTGCATTCTTTAATATCTTTGGGAAAGGAATTTTCGGAAGAAGATCAAGTCAGAAAAATTTTAAATTCTCTCATTCCAGAATGGGATCAAAAGACACTTGCAATTGAAGAGGCAAATGACATCAGTACTTTAAAGATAGAAGAATTGATTGGAAATCTAATGTCGTTTGAAGTTCAAATGATCAGAAGAAGAGAAAGCAAAACATCTGAAAAGAAATCAATGGCATTCAATGCATTGACCGATGGATCAGACTCAAACAGTGACAATGATGAAGAGATAGCATTTATGACCAGAAATTTTAGGAAATTTCTAAAGTACAGAAAATTGAATAGTTCCAAGAGAAACAACTTTAAGAATTCCAGTAATCAGACTACAGTACCAAACTTTATCAAATGCTTCAATTGTGATGAACTTGGTCATATCAAAAAGAACTGTCCGTATACAGAAAGGCAGAATCCTCCTATGAACAATGAACCAGCAAAGAAACGGAAGCATGCATTTACTGCTACTCTAGATGACTCAGACTCATCCTCAAGTGATGATGATCAGAAGACGGATAACTCGAATTTGTGTTTCACTGCAGTTCACGACTCCGACGAGTTCAAAGAAACGGACTCAGAAAAAGGTACACGTTTACAATATAATTGGTTGAAATTGCTTGCATAGAATTAGTTGCTTGATTGTTTGATTGATTGATTTTGAATTGATATGCTGATTGAATTTTAAAAATTTATTTTCTATTTTTACTATTATTTTATTATTTTTTTATTATTTTTGACACATTCCGAAATATATTATAAGTAAAATAATATTTCAGAAATATAGACATTAATAATAATATTTATATATATGTATATTAGATATCTTAGGAAAATCATATCATGAAAATTCACAGGCGCATGTCGACATGGTCCCTACCACGATGTCGACATGCCTACCTGAATTTGAATTTCAAATTTTGAATTCAAATGTTTGAATTTCCCTCTACCTTTTCACTTCATTTATTTCTCTGAAAAGATACCTTTTGACCAAAGAATATGTCCTTCGAAAGTCTATTTATCCACTATCTTTTATCATATTTTTTCACATTCAGTTTCAAATTCAAACTCTCTCTTAATATCTTCAAGCACTCTACTCTCTACTCTAATGGCTTCTTCAAGTAACCCCTCAACCATGAGAATTTCCAGAAAAATCAAAGAGCAATTATTCAATGATCCGGAGGTAATTAAAGCATACATCAATTATGCTAATCATGCCAAAGTCCATCTCGGAAAATTTGCTATTTTTCAAGATTTTTCTCTTATGAAATTGATTCTCTTTTTGCAAACAATGGTGTTTTAAGTCTTATTGACTCTTCTCAAAACGATTTTGTTTGCTATCCTAATCTTGTTAAAATCTTTTATGCTAATCTAAACCGTGCTTTTTATAATGGAAATGAGAATGAGATTTGGAGTAGTGTCAAAGGGACTCAAATTGTTTTGAATTGTGATCTCTTGGGTACCATTCTTAATTGCAAAAGCACGGGAATGGATCTTTCTAGTTTTCAAATCGATGAACATGATCGTGAGACATTTCATCATATTTTTGAAGGAGATAAAAACTTTGAATTTAAAAACCGAAACTTTCGTCCTAAAGCAAGGATTGTCAATCTTCTTTTACAACATACTTTGACCCCAAGATCGGGTAATTTTAACAATCCTACTTCAAAAGTGTGCAAAGCACTTTTTGATTTTTTCGGAAATTATGACATCAATTGGGTGCAAGTTATTTTGGATGAACTTCGTCCTAAAAATTTTGAAATGGGAGAAAACACTTTATATCATGGAATTTACCTTACTCGGATTTTTAACTATTTTGGAGTGGATTTAAAAGGTGAAGAATTTGTCTCTAGAAAAGTTTTTAATATCTCAAACTTTTCTCTCATGAAAATCCCATACGTTTTTCAACCTTATGATACTCTTACCGAAAAGGAAGAGCGTTTGGCACATGAAGAAATGGAAGAGGAAGAAGAAGAAGAAAGGGATGAAATGGAAATAGAAGAAGAAGAAGAAGGTGAGACATCCTTAGAAAGTATTGAATATCCTTCCAATCCATCCAACAAAACCCTTCTCAAAAACCAAAAGATAATTGTAGAGAATCAATGGATTTTAAAACGATCAGTTAGTAAGAAGTTGGATAACATGTCTTCGAAGATGAACAAGTTCTTTTCAAAAGTCAGCAAGAAACTTGGACTATCTTCATCATCTTCATCTTCTACCTAGTTTTATCTTTTAGTATCTTATTGTATCTGTCTTAGTTTGTTTCGAATGTTCGTGTAGTTCCTTATGTTTAATCATTGTATTATCCAATTATGCAATGAAATTGAATTTCCTTCCTGTCATCTAGCTTATTTTATATCTAGAATAAATGTTAGTATATTATAGAAATATATATATACATCATTATTCACAAAATAAAATTATCATCAATTTTCACTGAAGTATGTCGACATACCTCCCTTGACCATGTCGACATGTACTGGCCAGAAGTGACTATTGATTTTGAATTTGAAATTTGAATAACTACCAAATGTCTATTCATTTCAAACGAATTTCTACACCTATATATACCTTTGTCTTCCAGAAATCTTCACTAAAATTTATTTCTCATTATCTATATCCTTCATTTCTTTCTCTAATTCAATTATGGCCAATCCTATTCATAATCTATCTGAAAATCTTGAAGAAACACTCAATTCATTCAAGAATATTCTCTCTATCATCCTCCGTAATCAGCATCACTTAGAATTAAGTCAAATGCAGATGATCAAGGAACAAGAGAGACACTTCGATGCAATTCGATGGATGATCTCCTCCCTGCACAAGGATGATAACGAAGCACATCCTCCCGTTTCCCTATCTGTTGATAATGAAAATTGGGATGCCATCAAACAAGACCCTATCTTTGGAGAAGAAGGATGGGTTGATGTTCCTCGTAACGTTTAATTTTCTTTCTTTGATTAATTTGTTTGATTTGATTTGGTTTGGATTGATACATTGTGTGGATTGATTTCATTTGGTTTGAAGTTTGCTGTGTGAAACATGTATATATATATATACATTGAAATGAATATAGTTTTTAGTTAAGTTATTATGCTCATAAGTATCATTATTTCTTCATCTATATATATTCCGTTGAATAGTTTATCAATGCAGGTACTAAAGTCCAAGAGTAAGGGGGAGTAAGTTTTTGTTGATGACAAAGAGGGAGAAGTATAAAATAGGGTAGTAAGGCATAGATTAAGGGGGAGTTGTTAGTTTTAGGGGGAGTTATTCGGATAGAAGGAATATTTTATAAACAAAGGTTGTCATCATCAAAAAGGGGGAGATTGTTAGTCCTTGAGATGATGGTTTTGATGAAAACAACCTTAGAATAGATTATAAAATATAAATACTAACATTACAAGTTTAGATATATATGTATTTGCAGGATCTAACCATGCAGGTATCAAGAATGAAGACTGTACAGTATAGAGATTCAAGATACAGAGATAGAAGACTCATGAGTATTAAGATTATCAAGAGTTCAAGGTTAAGTCTGTTTTATTAGGAATATTTGTTAATACTCGTAGAAAAGCACTGGCATCTTAATATCCAATTTATTCGTGGAATGGAATCCACTTCGAGCCCGTTAAAGGGATGGAACCCTAAGTAGGATGGAACCTACGAAAATCTAGTGGGACATTGTTTTGTATCCACTAATTTTAATTCAAATGATTTTACAAAATTATCTTGTTTTCAAAATGATTTCAAAACTTTCCTTTTAAAAGATTCAAAACTCTCTATCCTGATTTTAAATAATTTTAGCCTCAAAACATCTTTAATTTCAAAGTCAAAATACTCCTGTTTTTAAAATGTCTTTTCAAATAATATATTTAAATTTTAATATTTATACTTAGATTTAAATATAAAATTATAGTTAAATTATGTATTTATTGTTCTTTATATTTACTTATGAATTTCAACTATATTCAAGTATATTTATAAAGTTTTAAATAGTTTTTATATAAGATAAATATTGTTTTTATAGAAATTCAAATTATCATTTTTGGCTGAGGGATGTCGACATGCCCCTAGGTAGTATGTCGACATAGTGACAGTTGAAGTTCAAATTCAAATTTCAAAAGAAGTGTCTATTCGCCATAACTCTTCATGAATGGTCATGGCTGTTGGTTTTCTATAAATAGGGGTCAGTTTCAATGAATTTTCAATCATATTTTTCTGATTTTCACTCCTCTTCATCTTCCTCATTTCTTATTACAAAATCATACCATTACTCTACCGAAATCAACATCGAATCATACTCGATTACTTCTAGTTTGATTCTACATCACTATCTCTACAAGGTTCTCAGTGCTATTCAGAGTTATAGAATTCTTTGTAATATATTAGTGAGAAAAGGTGTGATTGTAGCCTTTGAAATCAATCAAGCGAGAAAAGGTGTGATTGTAGCCTTGGAAATCAATTGAGTGAACTTGTTGCCCCGGAAATCAAGTATCCCTACCCAGAGGATTGGTATTCTGGAGGGTGCACCTCGTAACCTTGAAATCGAGGGTTGTAATTGTTGAATTGCTTTTGAAAGGAAATCCATACTTAGTTGTATGGGACTGGATGTAGGGTAACTCCGAACCAGTATAAAATCCGGTGTGTTCTTTCCTTTACTGCTTTTACTTTATATTTGCATCTGTGTTTGATTCTGTGTTCATATATGTCTCTAATTAGTGTATACATTGTTAATAAAGTTAGATAAACTCAAAAAGATTAACAAATTTCTTAAAACACTATTCACCCCCTCTCTAGTGTTAATTCTAGCCTTAAGATCCTTAATCCGCATTTCTCACAGGCATTATATGGCCTAAAACAAGCACCTCGTGCTTGGTATGATCATCTAAAAAGTTATTTAATAAACTCTGGTTTTGAAATTAGGAAGGTTGATCAAACTCTTTTTATTAAGAAAAAGAAAGAAGATATTTTAATAATTCAAATTTATGTAGATGATATTATTTTTGGTTCTACTAATGAAAAATTATGTCAGGAATTTTCTAAAATAATGACTAAAGAATTTGAAATGTCTCACATAGGAGAATTAAATTATTTTCTTAGTTTACAAATTAAAAAACTTTCAAATTGAATATTTATAAATCATGAAAAATATTGTAACAATCTAATCAAACGCTTTGGTATGGAAAATACTTCTGGCAAACCTACTCCTATGAGTACAACTATACATGTTGAAAAAGATGAAAACGGCAAAAGTATAGACCAAAAATTATATCAAAGCATGATAGGATCATTACTCTACTTAACAGCAAATAGACCTGACATAATGATGAGTGTTTGTCTGTGTGCACGATTTCAAGCAGATCCAAAAGAGTCACACATTAGAGCAGTGAAACGTATTTTACGATATCTAAATAAAACCAAGGACTTTGGACTATTTTATCCGAAAGAACGTCCTTTCGAATTAGTTTCATATAGTGATGCTGATTTTGGAGGATGTTAGACAGATAGAAAAAGTACAAGCGGAACTTGTCACTTCATTGGACGATCTCTTGTATCTTGGTTTAGTAAGAAACAAAATTGTGTCTCACTCTCAACTTGTGAAGCAAAATATATATCTGCAGCTTTGGCATGTACTCAAGTAATCTATATGCAGCAAACACTTCAAGATTTTGGTTTTAATTTATCTAAGTCAACATTTTTTGTGATAATTTAAGCACTATTAATCTTTCTAAAAATCCAATCAATCATTCGCGAACAAAACATATTGACATTCGTCATCATTTTCTTCGTGATAGCATTGAAAAAGATTTAATAAATCTTGATTTTGTATCTTCTGAAAACCAGTTGGCCGATATTTTTACTAAGCCTTTAAATGAAAACACTTTTGTAAAATTGAGACGAGAACTTGGAATCATCTCATTCAAAAATTTATAAGTTTATTTTTTGCATAAGCTGGGATTTGAACTCAAGACCTTCTGGTAGGTATGCATATGACTTTGCCAGTAGGCTATTTGATATTTCTTGTTTAAGCTTGTAGCTTACTTCAGCTTATTTCAGTTTTATTATTTAAAGGTTCATATTAACTTGTTTTTTTCCTCAAATTTTTTCTCTGGCTAAAATTAAAATCTTTCTACATTTAATCTTAGCTATTCAATTTTTAGCTATCAGTTTACCTATAATTACTTTCATTCAATATTTTTTTTTAAAAAGGGGAAAGAAGAAAATCAATCATGTTTTTTAATCTTGCATTGTTCATCAACACCATGGCCGGTTCATCTTCAGATGAGCCTTCCTCTCATTATTCATCTGGATATTCTTCAATTGACTTTGAAACTCCAAGTTCAGGGTCTTCAGAACTTCCAACTCCGACTCCTGCCTATATTCCGATATGTCCATCACAAAGTCATCATACGGGATATACGCCAGAAAATAAATGCATGCGAAGAAATTTATTTCCATCCCCAACTACTAAAGAAAAGATAGATGACTTACATCACTATCAGAGGGAAACACTTAATCTTCAGCGTGAAATGTATTATGAGCAAAAGAGTTATGGTAGAAAACTTAGTTTTCTTGAACGGTGTGCTGCAAAAATATGTGATTCATCCCCGATCAACACAAACGCACATATTCACTCACCTCAACGGCCTCATGTATCTCCAAATTCATGGGAACGTAGAGAACCAAATTCATGGGAACATGGAGGAACGAGTAACTCACCGATTCAGAAAAAATATTCACCAATAAAACCATTTACTGAAAATACAAAAATTGGACCGGGAGAAGAATCGAAAGACTCACACTCTCATTTTTAAATTTTCTTTACACAAAGTATGCTCATTGTTATTGTTTTATAATGTATTAATGAAATAAACTTGTGTGTATTCTTGACTCAGTGCTCAAAAATTTTCAATAATTTTTGTTTCCAGTCAGTTGACTGAAATCCAGGGTCAGTCGACTGACTGCAGTGTATCCAAACTCTCGGGAAACCATTCAGTTGACTTACCCTTCACGATCAGTCGACTGACTGTATGAAATTCAAATTTTTCTAGTGCACCAGCCGACTGACTATACTCGTCTAGTCGACTGGCTGTAGACAAATGTTACTGCTTCCCTTTTAACAGTTGCTTTTTACCCTATTTCACTTTACCATTCTCAGTTTTTTACCCAAAATTCCTCTTGAGAAAAACTCTAAATTCCAAATCCATTCAAATCTTTCATCAAATCCTTCCTAAAATGGCTCCTCCAAAGCGACATAGACAAAGCTCCTCCTCCGCCGGACCTACCGATAGTCAAATTGCGTAATGGTTATATAATGATGTAGAAATTGCAAGATGGCATAAAATGGAGAATTCGCGGATTTTTGAAGGTTCTTTCATGGTCTACAATGATTTCGCAGCTTACGGTCTACAAGATCTCATGCGAAGATCCGGATTGGAATCTCTTCTCGACATGAATCTCAACTCTATCAAGATCAATCATCTCATGGTAAAGCTCTTCTATGCAAACTTAAATCTTCCTCATCAACGTCCATCAAATAGGGATGATTGCGTTTGGAGTTTAGTTTGTGGTCATCAAGTCTTCTTCTCCTTAGATCGGATGGCGCACATACTTCAAACACCTAATCAAGGTATTCCTCTAGACAATATCGATCGCAATATTCAACAAAGAGATCGAGTCGGTCATATGTTCATGGGTGACAATATGACGGAACAAAAATCCATTCTTCTTCGACCTAAAGCAAGGATTCTTCACAAAGCTTTCATGAGAAGTATTCTTCCAAGAACCGGGTCATATGAACTAATCTACCCGGAAAATTTCAAAGCTTTATATGCGGTTTGGGGAGGAATTCAAGTAAATTGGCTACGGAGAATATTATACGAATTTCTATCCTTCAACAATGGAAATATGAGAACCATTTACTTCGGGGAATATATAATGCGATTACTTTTAAATGTGGGTGCCCCTCAACCTGTAACGAAGCGGATTTTGCCCGCTCGAAAATCGACATCCATACTTTATATCGTACTCGAATGCCGCAGATCCGACCATTCAAATCCGAGTCGCCGGAGCTTATAACACAATTAAGTAAATAACACAGCGGAAGAAAAAAAAAGAATAATACATTGATATACAATATCTGATACAACAGAGTGATACAATGAATATCAATATACATCAGAGATATGATACAACAAATAGCAGCGGAAAAGAAAACGATAACACCAGCAGTGGATAGAATATCTTCAATAGAATGCTCCAATCCATAGCTAGCGGAAAGCAAAGTCAGTCGTCCAAGGACTGACTAGCTCCAATGTCAACTGAACCTGAATATCTAAAAAACCCAACTCTAGACTTCTCGTGTAGAAAATTATGAGCACCCAGAGTTTAGGAAAGGAACAATAAACTCCGAGTCAGTCGTGGGACTGGTGTGAGCAACAAAAACAGTTTATCTTTAAAAACAAATAGCAGAGAATTTTTAAAGTCAATTCGCAATGCTTTTGGAAAATGAAACTACCATAAGGCCTCCCGCCACACACACAATGCAAACGCAGAATTGGAGGAGATTTCTCCTTATGATAGTCAAAGATGCTTACTATGCAAAATCAAATCCTTTTTGATATTATTATTAGTGCATAGTGGAAAAAGTATTTCGAAAATAGAATATCAATCTTAGCCAACATACGACCAGTATCGTATGCCTACTATAGCTACCATCTAAACAGTGGTGACCATCGTACGTAAATGGCAGGTTCTACAACTAATACCGTACAAGGCTCGTATCGGATGAATGGATTTTCCAACAAATGGTCAGGCTAAGGAACTTCCTATTCCATGAAAGAAACGCCTCTGGCGGGACGCTCCGAGAACCAAACAGTTCTCTGCCAAACAAGGCCGGCTACCCCCTTTCCCAAGGGATATACAAAACCTCAGATATACCACCCCCGATCCTTTGCGACCTTTAACCGAGGCGCCTCGAAACCAACATCACACATAATAAATAAAGTGTATCCACATGAGTAAGTATCTGGGCTCCATACCATGATACTACCCTTTTCCAGAAGGAATGGTCATACCCTAGGGAAGCTACCCCTGAAACCTTGCCGCACAATTCCTGTTTCGACCATTACCGGGTTGTGAGGTTCGACGAAGTCTCGTCCATAAAGCTAAGCTTTGTCACAAAGCCATGCTTTGGGTCAACAGATGATCAACCTATGATCACAAAGATAAATGATCAAACAAATGATCATATCACAAATGATCAAACACTGATCATCACACAGCAACACTCAGCATGTCACATTACCAAATTGGGAATATATCGCTGATAACCTTCAACTACATAACCTCTGAGCTCGTACGTCTCAGAGAAGGGTGTTAAGCTAAGAGAATAAATTCTCCGCCACCAACAGAAATGTATTTGAAAGAATTCTGCTTTATATCTCAAAGTGTAATGTCAGACATGTAACCATACAAGTCCGTTCCGGGTTCGAACAGAACCGAAGGCACTTTTTACGAAGCCCTTGCAAATCCGGGTATTCACAATCCCGATCGGATTTCCCATCACTTAGGGGATCTCTATACCAGGAGCTACCCAGTGCAGATACAATCGACGAGTTATCCTTTCGTTCTCGTGAATATCCGATCTTCAACACCGGTCTTCAAATGCTATCCATATACGACGTATCACTTATTCGGAATGGGTTATATGACACAAAGGTCCTCTCTCGGCTAAACCGAATAGTGAGCGTAATATTTAAAAACATATGGATAATGGGATTTAAGTTAAGTCACAACTTAAACCCAAAACTTTCTTTTCAAATGGTTTAACAAATTACCATTTCAAATCTTTTTAACAAAAAGATTCATTTTAACAACCTACAATGGTTTAAACAATTTCCACACTTTAATCTTTTAACAAAAGATTCATTTACAGATTTTCCAAATCAATTTCCATTTCAATTCGATTAACTAGTTAAATATTTAAAACAAAGATTTAACTTATAGCTTTCAAAACAATTCCATTTCAAATGGTTAAACAATTCATCATTTTAAATCTGTTAAAAATAAACAGATTTAATTCATAGCTTTCAAAAAGAATTCATTCATAACTTGAAAAACCTTTTTTCAATTCAAACTTGAAATTCCTTCAATTAAACTGGAATTTCATTTCTTATATATGAAAGCTTTTATTCTTTTAAAACAAACAGTTTCATTTTGGAAATCTGATTCATTTATACGAGTTAAGGTTCTTGGGTTAAATTCAAATTCTCAAACCAATATTTAAAAAATGGTTTAAATTCATATAAACACATTTATAATATCTTTAATCAAAATTCCAATCATTGAATTCAATTCCAAATATTGAATTCAAATTCAAGTTGAATTATTTAAATTTCAAAACTTAATTAAGTTATTCGAAAATAAGACTTATCTTTGAAATTCCATTTCAAAAGCTTTTCACTTTAAACTCAAATTTCCAATTTCAAAATCAATTGAAATTAAAATTTCAATTTCAAAAACATTAAATTTAAATTATCTGTGACTTAACCGATTTCCACGTGAAATCCATTTTTTGTGTGTGTAAAGGTGTTGTCCAGGGGTTCAACACAGTAGTGTAACAACATCCAATCATCACAGATTAAAATACAGGAATATAGTTGATAAGCGATATAAACTATAACGCTTATCGTTCATGCACAGACCACAGATATATAAATATCACAGATAATAAATTACATCACAGATAATTTATCACAGATCACAACATAAATCAGGATATATCACAAAGCATCACATATCAGGGATATCAACAATTCACATTCAATACAATTCAAATATCCATAGATAAGATCAATTAATTATCTAATTTAATTAAATCAGATTAGTCACTAATCTTGGTTAATTAACATTAATAAGTTACAAATCATTTTGATTAGTTTTCCTTTAGTCATTTATTAATTAACCATTAATAATAATATAATTAACCCTTAATTATAATTTATCAACCTTTAATTATTAAATAATTATCCTTTAATTATTTAATTAACCATTTAATTAATTATCTTTAATTAATTAATTAATTAACCCTTAATTAATTATCCTAAAAAAATTTTAATTAACCTTAATTAATTTCAATAAGTGATTATTCTAATCACATATATAAATCAAATACAAATTTATTACTTTGAGTAATTATACTTTGACAAATCAATTTAAGTTTTTGATTAATTACTTTAAGTTAAGTAATTTCCTTTAAGTATTAGTTAACCCCTTTTTTTTATTCCAAAACTGCTGTTACAAACACCCGAGCAACTCATGCCTTAACTCGATTGACACTTCAAGTTACCCACCCAAATCACTCGAGTCATCCCTGCAACACACGTACTTCTTCTCTTCTTCCCCGAATACACTTCCTTACGCATCTCAAATCTGAAACAAAACTTTGCCACTTAACTCGAGCTCGACCCCGCGTTTTCCACCCACAAACTCGAGAACGCAGCCGAGTACCCAGCCCATCTTCCCACTGACACGCATTCCAGACCGTGCACGTGTACGCCCCCGTTCGCCACCTCCGGTCACCCCCAATACTTCGAGCAAGTCGAAGACCATCCCCAGCTCCGATCCCATCCACCAGACCCCCTCCAGTTCGACTCGAACGCAAATTCGTGAAAAGAACCAAAGCCTGGAAACACTCGCAGCCTTCACCCCACAAACCTGTCAACGCTCCGTTCTCCAACCCCCGACCACTGGCCAGCCTACAACTCTGGCCATCGACGCATCAACTCGACCCCTACCATCACTCAGAACCCCGAGACACTCGGTGCTTTCACGAGACAGTGGTGCACAAGTTTCTTATGTGATTAAAAACTAGGTTTACAAAATAAAATCCCACGCCGCCATTGCCGCCGTTATTTTCTCCACCTCCGACCATTTTCCCTAGCATCCCCATAGCCCCCTCCATCTCCACAACCAACCCCAATATCCACGAACCTATCGCTTGCCAGAAATCGGTCAAAACTCGATTTTTAAACAAAAATCAACTGCTCTTAAATCGCGCAACTAAAAATCATCATTTTAGTTTTAAAAATCATAGTTTGGTCTAGGGATTCGATTCTTGTTCTTGAATCAATGTTTCGTGATACTGGGAATTTTCAGAAACAAAGTCCTTTACTGTAAAAACTTGAGCTTTCATTCTATATGCATTTTTATGTTATGCAACTATTTTTAGATGGCAACTCAAACTAAAACATACATATTTGTTTTTAGAAGCAAGGCTTAACATTGATCAGAGAGGAAGAAGTGGAATTTTTCTTGGTGATCTGATAGTTTGGAACTAAGCAGAGAGATGAACAAACATAGATACACAGAGCCAATGCGACATATTTTCAAGTAGGAAAAAAACTAATTGCTACTCACAGCATAAATAAACAACAAAATAGAGTATGTTTAGGTAAGAGTTTACTCACAAGCAACAAGAAATCAAAACAGGGTAAGCTCTAAAAATAGGAGTTGCTCACCTTGATTTTAGGAAGAAGAACAGAGCCTGCTTCAGGTTGAACAGGTTGTATAAATGCAAGCTGAAACCATCTTGATTTTCTGGTTATATGCAGTTGTATTGTTGTTTGTTGATTGAAGTTTTAAAGATGTTGCTTTTTTTTTCTTAGTTTTGAAATGGAACGAACAAGAAGAAATGAAGAAGTTGATAGATAAAAGAAGTTTACAGGTTATTCATTTTGTATAGGTGATATTATCTTTTTAGTACAACATATAAGCAGAGATATTTTTCTTTTGCTTGCTGATAATTTCTGTTTTTGGTGGCTAAAGATCCAAGCATTAATTGCCCTTGTACAATTTCACACTTATCAAATTTGTTTGTACATTTCTATATAGGTTTGCTGTCTTCTTTTATAAGCTTTGTACTCTACGTATGGGTGAATTTGAAAGCATTTAATGAAAGTATGTAGTGTATACTTACATCAATGCTTCTTTGCTCCCTTGTACTTACAGCAATATGCTGTTTTATAGTGGCTGATAAGATTTTGTGAAGGCTTTCATTTATTGCTTTGTCTCATTTCATCATATCTACACTTATCTCCTTGTACAAATCTTCATGCTTTATTAACCTATTGTTTTGAATTTCAGCTATGTATGTATATATATGTATATATATATATTGTTTTGTTATCTTGTTGCATGCTTAATTCATATACATACATAAGCCTAGTTTTGTTTCATACTTTATGCTTGAGTTAAAATGGTTATAGTTATTGATATGTATTTAACTTATGTTGCCATAAAATCTTATTTATTGTTTATTATTACTATTATTATTATTATTATTATTATTTATAATCTCAAATTTACTCATATATGCTCAAATACATATATATTCACATATATACAATATTTACAATATTTGTAAATTGAAATGATTTATACCAAGTTTATTTGGATTCGGGGAAACTTGCTTCCATTTATAATTAATTTTACAAATTTTTATTCAAAAATTCATTTAAATTATCAATTTAAATATATTAAAATCTGGGGTCGTTACACAACCGGAATCCGAAACTTCTTCCGTCGGAGTTATAAACATTCGAACGTTGAGCCTCATGAAACTACCATCAGCTCCTTCGGCAATTACCTCTTTTGAAGAATGGCGTCGCCAATTCCAACAACGACAATCGGGTGGACCAATCATTCGAGAGCACACACCCCAACCCGAAGAAGAGGAAGATATTCATCTTGCAACATCTGCTAGTACTCGAGAATCCATAGAAATTCTTTCACGAAATCAACAAATTCTAGGAACTCGTTTAAAGAAGGTCGATAAAAAATTAGACAAGATCAAAGGGTTCTTCTCTATACTATGGGATGCGATATCATGCTCTTCATCCATGACTTTTTCTTCCGTAACACATGGTAAGCAACCAACACCAAGATTCACATGGTCTACTTCCGAGGAACATACCGGAAGCGATACTAGCGGACCAAGTGGTGGTGGACAAGACACATCAAGACCTGGAAAGGAGCATACCGAAGAATATGACTGGGATCAAGATGAGTAAGTCTTATTGGTAAGATTTGATGAAATGTTGCTCTTTATTTTGCAAAATACTCTGGTAAAGATTATGAGACTTGTAGTAAATAGTCTCACTACTGTCTGTGTTTTTTATCTCATGTACTATGATACTTTGTTTATCTATATGTACTGTTGTGTGTCTATTTGTGTTTTATACACTAAATTTTTCTACTCTTTCTCCTTTTTGTCAATGACAAAGGGGAGAAAAAGTGTCTGCACTAACATATTTGATGCAGGAAAAAGATGTCATACTTTCAGGAGGAGAAAATTCTCTATCTAATATATATACAGGTTGTCATCAATCAAAAAGGGGGAGAATGTTGAATCACTGGTTTTGATTCATGACAAAACGGTTCAGAAGCTAAAGAAGAATATGCTCACATACATGACAAAAAGAAGACATCAAAGAATCAAGACTTCAACCCTATGCTTAAAATAATTATTATATGTGTTGAGTCTTAGATATATGTTAAAATCAATCCTCAAAGTTTTTGTGTGCTAAAAATTCTTTTAAATCAAAGTTCACTGTGCAATATATGCACAGCCAGTCGACTGGCTGTGCATGTCCAGTCGACTGACTGTGCATAATTTTTTTTTACTGTTTTCAATTCAGTCGACTGACTGGATTCGACCAGTCGACTGACCGGGCTTCAACTGTCAGATTTTGAAAAGACATCTTCTCTAATGAAGAGGTGCACTTCGGGAAAAGATGCCTCTCTTGGCTGAAACTCTTCACTAAGAGTTGCATCTCCCTGAATACTATATATAGGAGTTATCTTACACTTCACAATCACCAATTCTGATTTTTATTCTTTCTATTCTCTCTTGTGATTATTCTAGTGCATTCATACTCTTCATTGCTTTGAATCTTTGAATCATAACTTCATATACTTTGATTCTTAGCAATATTCTTCCTTTCAAATCTTCACATACTCTTTATATACTTGAGGAATTGATTATAGGAAGTTTGTAATCTTAAAGACAAATCAGTGTTATCAAGAACACATTGAGTCAACTACTTTTATATTCTGTTAAGTCCTGTTCTGCTGCTCAAGCAAGGGAAAGTCCTCTTCGGCTGCTGAGGCAAAAATCCTGTTCTGCTGCTCGGGTGTCTGTTCCGCTGCTCAGACCTATTCCTTCGGGTTAAGTGAGGGTATTGTTAGTTAAAGCCAAAAGTTAGTCTGGGACTAGATGTAGGACGGTGCTCCGAACCAGTATAAAATATCTTGTGTCATTTTACTACTTCTTTTATATTCCGCACTAATTACAGTATTACTATCATCACTATACTCTATATTATCATATATCCATATTACACGGTCCTATAGTTTTTTTCATTACAATGCACTTGTCTTTTCTTTTCAATTAAAGGATTCCAACAACTCTTATTGCAGTTTATATTCAATATTAGATTTCAAACGAATTCTCATTATGCCACAACTATTTTGTGTTCATTTTATATATTATAACATTCAGTTGTTAAATTATTCCATTCTTATATTAACATTTTATTATTTACAATCGATAAAATTTACATTCAAACAGTTATTAATTATATTCAAATCAATAACAATAAATTATATTCTAATTTGTATTACCATCCTTACCTCATTGAACTTGTCGCTTTTAAAATTTATTTAAGATCAAGTTATATATTCTAACCCATTTATTATTAATAAATCATAAACTTTAATTTCTAACAATATTGAATCCCAAAATCTTATTAAATTTAATGTTTTTATTTGTTAAAAATATGGGTCGGTACATCAATGGAGTGTCTATTTGCAAAGTTGCTTATGAAATTTAGAGAACTTTGCAAGTCATAAACGAAGGCACCGGTAAAGTAGAATAGACCAAGATTTCTATATTAATTAATCAGTTCCAACTTTTCAAGATGAAACAAAATGAAACTATCGATGATTTATATTCTTGATTTCAAGATATATTACATGCATTAATATCATTAGGAAAGAATTTCTTTGAAGAGGATCAAGTTCGTAAGATCTTAAACTCACTTTCTAGTGAATTGGATCAATAGACTTTGACGATCAAAGAAGCCAATGATATTAGTACAGTGAAAGCAGAAGAGTTAATGGGTAATTTAATATCACATGAAGTCCAGTTGCAAGGAAGGAAAGAAAGTCAAGCAAATGAAAAGTAATATCTAGCATTTAATGCTACAACATAGAATCAAGGATCGGACGAAGTCAACAATGATGATATAACACTTATGAAAAAAAATTAGAAAATTCTTAAACTATAGAAAAAGGAATAAATTCAAAAGGATGGACAAAAAATGAAAACTATTTAGGAAAGTGAAGCGCTATTAAATATTCTGAGTGGACAAATTTGAGCATCTAAAGTGAGATTTCTAAAATATAAAGAAATCAAAGAACTCATCCAACACTAATTTACTCAAGAAAAGGAAATAGGCATTCATAACCACATGGAAGATTCTAATATAACATCAAGCAACACTGATTCAGAAATGGAGAACAATGAGGTATATTTTATGGCTAATAATGAACATGTATCTAATATTAAGAAGGAAAAATGGATACTAACTAGTGGAGCACATGAGCGAAAACCCAGAGCTATTAATGGATATCAAATGATGGAATAGTAAACTTTGAAGGTAAATCAAAGTG
Source organism: Allium fistulosum (assembly GCA_030737815.1). Taxonomy (NCBI): domain Eukaryota; kingdom Viridiplantae; phylum Streptophyta; class Magnoliopsida; order Asparagales; family Amaryllidaceae; genus Allium; species Allium fistulosum. The sequence continues at coordinate 278,792,120 of CM060904.1, read as the reverse complement.
ATGCATCATTGGCATTGACAACATCGGTAACTCTAAAACTCATACTATTGTAGATGTTTTATTAGTTAAGAATTTAAAACACAACCTCCTAAGCATAAGTCAATAATGTGATAAAGGCTTTAGAATAAATTTTGAAAAAGACACCTGTTAAATCTTAGATCGGGATTCTAAAACTATATTTAAAGGAATCAGGACAGGGAATATCTATGTGCTAAGCATGAAAGTTTCAAATGATAACCTATGTCTTATGGTTAAATCAAAAGACTACTAGCTTTGGTATAAACAATTTGGCCACTTAAATTTTAAACACCTATCAAATACTGCTAGATATGAACTTGTGAGATGCCTTCCAAAGATAAAATTCAATGTAGAAAATCTTTTTGATGTTTGTCAAATGAGAAAACTCAACAAGAAATCATTTAACTATAAAGATATGATATGTACTTCACACCCTTTAGAAATCCTTCATCAAGGTCTCTTTAAATCATCTAAAGTACAATCAATAAACAATAATAAATATGTTTTTGTAATTGTAGATGGTTTTTAAGAATATACATGGGCGATTTTCTTCAAACATAAAAATGAAGCTTTTGAAACGTTTGGAACTTTTGCTAAACGAATTAAAAACAAAAATTCGTTAAAATTAAAATTATAAGGAGTGATTACAAAGGAGAATACGAAGATGAATGTTTTGAAAATTTCTATAATAGAAAAGGTATAACACACAATATCTCTTTTCCAAGAACTCCTCGACAAAATGCAGTGGTAGAATGCAAAAATATAACTATTCAAAAATGTGCTAGGACATTATTAGATGATAGTAACTTACCTAACAAATTTTATACTGAAGTAATTGTGATAGCTTGTTATATTCTAAATAGAATTTTGATAAGACCATTAATAAAGAAAACACCATATGAATTATTCTTTGACAAAATAACCAAGTGTTTATTATTTTAATGTTTTTGAAAAAAAGCTGTTTTATATTTAATACAAAAGATAATTTAAATAAATTTGATGCAAAAGCTAACAAATGAATATCTATTGGATATTCTAATAGAAGCAAAACATATAGAATTTATAATATAAGAATTAACACAATTAAGGAAACTTTACATATTTCATTTGATGAAACTTTAAAACAATTAATTTTGATAAAAACGAAGAAGATATTATTGATGAGATTATTGAAAATGAAACTAATAGTAATGAAGATTTCAATATAATACAATTCCTTAGATTTAACAAAAAAGAATAAAAAGGGTCTAGATTTATTCCTGAGAAAGATATCAGATGGCTACAATCGATCCATGTCAGTAAACAAATCACATTTGCTAATTTCGTTAATCCACCGTCCCAAACTAAGAGCATCTTCAAACCTAGTGTGAATTCATTGTAATTGGATGCCACATTATTATTTAACATTTTCTATTTAAATGTTGTCTCCAACGCTAATGTTTTTTGTTAACGTAATTGAAAAACTACTTGAAATTGTCTTTTCCAATGTCTAGTTCTAGACATTCAACTCCACATAACACATCACTTTTTCTTTCTCCACTAGTGGGTTTTAACTAAAATATTTTTTTCTAATTATGAGAAAATTACACCTAAGCATTTTTTTGTGCATCTGCATTTTTGCATTAGATAAGAAACATAACTCATTAATGTTAAGTACTTTCACATCCTCTTAACAATGTGTATTACCTTTGACACATAGATTTTATATGACAACACATTAGAAATGGATTAGAGATGCTTTAGTTCATTTTTAAACTTCCTCCTCCATGTTGCTCCACTTATCCATGATCTTTTTTTAAATCCTCTTTAACTATTTTCAACCCACTACTCATGCATCCATTTCACTCTTCTTCAATTCTCCTTCAAACACACATCATATCTTTTTTTAGCTCATTATACAAGCTAACAATATTTAAATTTAGTACTTATGCTTTTATGCTAATGTTAATTTTTATTTGGACAAAAAATGAAATGTTTTATGATTCCACAAGTTGCTATATTTCATGGTTCAATTGGGTTTGTATTGCTTAGGTCATATTTTTGAATTCAAATGTCGATAATTTTGTATATCTAGATGTTCATGGTTTGGTTTGGTTCATCTCCTCATTCATTTTTGTATGCATATAAAGTGTTTGACATAATGTTACCTTCTAATGACTCTGTCTATTCATGTTTTGTCTTTTCTATTTGCTCCATTTGTGCATATAATTTCTTATAAATAATGATTTCACTAATGGTTTCCCCCTACTAATGCAGTTTTAAATTAAAAAGTATAGAATTTGCATGTTTACAAGGAAAACTTTTGCATTTCACGTCGACTTCTATGTCATAACTAATTTGCAGACTTGCAGTTAAGGAATTTTCTCTCAATACGATGGTTTCTAATTTTAACCTAGCGTCCAACTGGCAAAAGTTGCATTTGAAATTGAAGTTATTTTTGGAAACTGTGATTTTTGGTAGGAATAAATACATATTTACACTAAATTAACAAATTCATGTGTCTGAATAAGTCTACCGTTGTTATCTTTCCTTTAATATAGTCTAATCTTTTGCATTTTCTATTTATTTTTATATGTCGTCGTAATTTTATATCGACCACTGCATTGTATAGTGTACTATAAATGGTATAAGTTGAAATGTATCTGTAGAACTTATGATTATTTAGGGATGTTGTTGTCTACTTTTCAAACCTTAGGTAACTTCCTTTTCCCTTCATTCATATTCGTTTTGTATTTCTATTTTCAATTGCTTGATTACTCCCATTAATTAATTACCTCTTATTTTCATAACTATGGGTAGTACTTGGTAACTAGAATATGTATTTTCTGTAATTAAATGGTATCAACTATAATTTTTAAAGTATTCAACCATTGGTATTTTAGAAAATACAAATTATATGATAGTATATATTAGATTGCTATGTGGTATTCACTCTTATTTATATATTCTTTTATCAAGACTATTGAGTTTTTTGAAAAGATAATGTCCTATATAATGTTAGGCAGTTAACCCATACATAAGCCTTCTACTTCATACTTTCGACACCTATAACATAGGACATGTTTGTCTACTTCCTCAAAATTCATTTTTTTGGTGGTTTATTTACAACTATGGATATTTCTGCTTTTTTTCCTCACCTTACATTTATTTCAATGTTTTATTTAATATAATTAAAAGTAAGGGTGGCATGCACCTATGAATGTTGATGCTCTATTCATAACATATCTTGCCTACTATGCTTCTCATAGGTAAACAAAAGCATCAAGCATGAAGTAAATATTAACCAAGTTTGTTTTCCAAGATAAAATAATTGTTTAGAAACTATGATAAACTTTTCTATTAAAAAGTATCATCAAATTTTCAAATCTACTAATTGTTTTTGCATTTGTATAAGTCATCTTCTTTTTATGAATAGTTTACAAAAAAGCTAAAGTATTTCTTATAAATTGATTAAGTTTATAGCACTGTAGAATCTTCCTCTTTGGTTCAATATGAACTTTATCTTCATTGGCTGATGTCACAAAGATTATTAGTGGATAACAATCGATGGCTGCTCCTGATGTCATTTTTAAATTATTAGGGAGCTCTTGCATTTGGGATCCTTGATTATGCTTGACATATATGAACCAATAGTAAATCTCTTTTTGAGAGATGTATATGCATAACTGTGATTCTAAATCTTCATCGGTTATTATATGTGAACATTCAAATGTTATGGAAATTGTAGAGTAATTTAGTCTTTACCAGTTACTGTATGTGAACATTCAAATATTATGGAAATTATAAAGTAATTCAGAATTTATAATATTCCAAAATTAACCGTTGTGTAAAATGTTCATTCTTTTAGTTATTAAATGTGGATTGGATAGGTTGTGAGATGCTACCCGAAACATGCATCATCAGTTGCAAGGTCTGCTAGCCAGAACCGATTCCAATTAGAAATGTAGGAATTCGGGTTCAAAAAGCTAATTTCACTAACTTATTCACTTATGCTAAGATTTGGGCACAATTATTTATACCTTCTTTCCTTCTTTCTCCTGTGAATTTTATTCCAGGTTATGTAATAGTATACATTAATTTAGCATTTATGCATAATAAGATAAGGATGGTTAGTTTTCTATGTCTTTTAGTTAACACTAGATGGAAACTTTTATTAACTTACCATTTATTTATATTGCTCCAAATTTTTTCTTAGTCCTCTGTTATTGAAAGCATATAGCAACTAAACTAGGTATATTTTGCACTACTAATTCTTAAATTCATGCATTAGTTGCCTTAAATCCAATGTTTTCTTTTGCACATAAATCACTATGGAAGAAAAAATATATATGTAACATAATGATGTGTAATTGTATATAAATATAATGATATTAGATAACTTGCCTAAAAAATATGCCAATTTGCAATTAAGAGAAGGCAGTGAGCACAGAAGTCTATTTTTGGGCTAAGGCAAGAGTGGAAGCAAGGAAGGGGAAGGAGGAAGGTGGTTGCAAGGTGGGGTTGGAATTGGGTTGCTTGGACTTATATGTTCGTTGGGTTAAAGGTTTGTTAACACACCTTTTTGAATGAAAATATAACCCATATTTGTTTGGGTTTGATTGTGTTTAAGTTGTTGAATTGTTACTGACATTGTTGAAAACATTGGTTTTAATTATTGTTTTAAAAACAAGAAGCGTATGTGGTCCTTGTGTATGGACTAAGAATGGTTGAATGGTCTTAACCCGCCTTTCGGCAAGGCCACGGACATGCGGATTTAAATAAGTCAACTTCTCGTTTATCGAGGCTGGAATATGATGGATTCGGTTTAAAATGATGACGTTCACTTGGATATGTCATTCGGTCGAGAAGTGGAGGAGTTACATGGCTCGGTCTGGAAGTCAAGGGCCGGTCGGCCCTGGTAATGTCGCTCGGCATTGTAGAGAAGTAAGGGTCGCTCGGCATTGCAGAGGGATCAAGGTCGTTTGGCATAAGGTGGTGGTTCGATAGATGTCGCTCGGCATTGTACCACACTCGGCATTGTACCTCGCTCGACATTGAACCTCACTCGGCATTGCAGAGAAGTTAGGGTCGTTCGACATTGCAGAGGGGTCGGGGTTGTTTGGCATTGTACCACGCTCGGCATTGGAGATCGCTCGGCATCGAACCTCGCTCGGCATTGGTGAGACGGCTCGGAATTGGTGAGGTCATGGTTGCTCGGCATTGGTGAGACGGCTCGGGATTGTGGTGAGGCTGGTGTGGATCGGCATTGTGGTGAGGCCGGTTTGGCTCGGCAATGTGGTGAGGCCGGTGTGGTTCGGCATTGTGGAGGTATGTGTGGCTCGGCACTGTGGAGAGGCCGATGTGGCTCGGCATTGTGGAGGTATGTGGCTCGGTGGAAGGCCTTGGTTAGCCCGGATCATTCAGAAAGCCCAACAACTCAGGATTTGCCTATAAATACAGCATGTGAGGGTTCAGAAAAAGGATCTTCTTCTTTCTGCTCTCTGACTTTCTATTTTCTATAGCTACGAAAACTCTGCCATTTTGTAACTGTAATTGATTCTGACATCAATAAGAAAGGAAATTTCTGGAGTGGACGTAGGCCGGAGTTAGCCGAACCACTATAAATTCTGTGTTTTTACTGATTTCTTTTTAATTTTGAATATTCTTCACATTTATACTCTCTACATACATTCTATCTGTGAGCTGCGACTAGTGTTTGGTACTTCCATCTAGATTTGGGTGTTAGTGACCAACTTTGGCGCTAACATTTTGGTGCTTTCACCGAGAAGAGCTAGCACTCGTGAATTTTGGAGCTTGAATTTTGGATTCAGTAGCTTGGGAACTTGGATTTCAGATAGCAATGGCTAGACAACCAACCAGAAAGCAAGTAGTGGAAAGGAGCAATCAGGAAGGAAGTCAAGCGGCCTCTTCTGGAGCGGGAGAGGATGATGAATTCTATGTAGGAGCAGATGATGAAACAACAAGAGGAGATGATGCAGGCTCTTCTTAGGCAATTTGGACAACCAGGAACTGCAGGTGCTCAATTTCTTGGAAATGGACCAGAGGAACTCAACCAGCGGACAGATGGAGTGATTCAGCAGGGGGCAACTCCCAATCAACAAACAACTAACAATCTAGATGGACCTAGACTCGGGGGCACACCGCCAGGTAATGCTGGACCAGTTCATGGAGGGATACCGGATGATGCTACGTGGCCTGACGTCGATAGGAGTGCAGGAGTACGTGATGAGGAATATGTGCCAGAATTTCCTCGTGGACTTGGGGGGCAGTCTGGAAACATGGATAGAGGGCAACAATTGGTTGGAAACACTAGGTTGGCTGACATTATCAAGCGGACTATTCGCGGAGGTCTGACAAACACGGATTCAGAGGGAGTTAACAAAAATCCGTTTACCCAGAACATTAGGACAGCTAGGAATCCGCTCGATTTCAAACTACCCACTCTGGAAGTATACAATGGGAAGACGGATCCCACCAACCAATTGATAAGGTACACTAGGCATATGGAAGCGCTAGGGGTAACAGAGGAGGTTATGGCCCAATGTTTCCCCCTGTACTTGACTGATATTGTTGCTATGTGGTTCAAACAGCTGGAGGATGGATCCATTGGAACATGGACGGAAATGGTAGACAAGTTCTTAAGTCAGTTTCGAGTTCACATAAAAAGGCCAAAGAACGTGATGACGCAAACGTCAGTCAAACATGTGGCGGATGAATCGCTCAGGACATTCTTAACTCGATTTAATGCAGCAGTTGCTTCGGTGGATCGGCCGGATCCATCAATGGTTCTGATGGCTGCGGTATCAGGAGTCAGAGATAATTTGGATTTCAAAGTATCGTTGATACAGGACCCACTGTTGGATCATGGGGAATTCTTTCATGAAGCTGAGAGATTTTTTCGACAAGAGGATGCATGTTTAGACATGAGGTCAAAGGAAGTAAACATGATTAAGGATGGAGGACTACCCGACGAAAGCTCGGGTGGGGGGCAAGGATAAAGGGAAAAGGAAGCGCTGGGGAGAACCAAAGTTCTCCACTTACACAGGATTGAACGCAACGTTGGAGGGATATTCTTGGATACTCGAGATCGCCTTCCGTATCGAAGGCCGGCAAGGAGGGAGCCCTCAGAACGAGAAAGGGTGTCAGGAAGACACTGTCTTTTTCATGACCTGGACATGCATGATACTAACAGCTGTCGGCATTTGAAGGACATAATCGAGGAGCATATAAGGAATGGTCAGTTGCGACAATATGTCGGAACTCGGAATGCGGCGGTGGAACAGGAGCAGCCACCGCCTACCTTGAACGACGAGGGCATGAGGCCCAGGAATGGTAGCCGATTGGTCATCAAATAATCTTGATGGTTTGGAATAAGTAACAAACTCCGGGCAAACAGTTAAATCACTTACTCATGTACGGGGTCGGAGATAACCCCCAGGCATGCTCTGAGATGATGGCTTACCGAGACGCCCAGGTTTGTGAAATCTGTTTTTTTTCCTTTGACTTCGACATTTGCTTTTTCTAGTTTGATTTTGGAGTTTGGTTTGAACTCCCTATTTTGCTCGTTTTCTGTTTTGGATTCGGGTTTGGATGTTTGTTTTTTAGTTTGGATTTTTGATATGGATTTCTGGTTTTCTGGTTGAATTTGGATTTCAGTTTGGATTTTGGTTTGGATTTTGGTTGAAAGGTCATCGAGCATGGACTATGCTCGGTAAGGCTCCGGAGAGGCCGGGATTCGGCCTAGGACTTAGGCCCCATATTGTCTCCTATACAGGTCGTCGAGTATGGACTATGCTCGGCAAGGGTCCGGAGCGACCAGGATTCGGCTTAGGACTTAAGCCATGGCATTATTTGACGTTCAGGGACACTGAACTAGGAACACCATGGAATTACTTAACATAGGTCGTCAAGTGTGGATTGCGCTTGGCAAGAACCTGGAGAGGTTACAGATTTGGATATTGGCTATGAACAGCAAAGGGTTTGGGCATGGACCCGGAATGGTCCCGGATTTGGACATCGACCCGGAGAGGTCATGGACATGGTTATTGGTCGTTGGATATGTGTGACATCCCGGAATTTCGAGGAATTTAAAATGCGATAATCTCCTAATTAAATTATTTAAAATTGATTTAAATTGTTGTTTTCAAATATAAATAACCAATTAATTGATAATGTGTTGTTTTAAAATATGGTTATAAATTGATTTTAAATAAGAATAATTAGATACAAATTTAATTTGTGTTATTTTATAAATAGATTTAAATAGTCCTATTATTTCTAATTTAATAAGTGTTATTTAAATTTGTATATATATGTGTGTAGTTAGAGGAAAATTATGATTTGAAAATTTAATATAAAAGTGTTCCAATTTAATTACAATTAAATCTATCTGAAATTTAAATAAAGCTCTACTTATTCACTTTTGATCTATAAAATAATTTGATGTAATCTAGATAATAATGGTTAAATTAAAGTAAATCTTGTCAATATTAAAAGTAAATATAAAACTAATATATGGTCTTAAATGTAAGTATTAATACATATAACATAAGTAAAAATAAAATAAAATAAATGAATAAATATAAATGTAGTGTTTGGTAAATTAAGATTAAATTAGAAAATACACATTATTTAAATAAATAGATAGCCATGTGAAAATAGGAATAAATTCACTAGCAAACATAATAAAGATAAACATAACAACTTTATTAAAGCTTAAGTAAGTCTAGAAATATATATATGCTATCACCTTATGTATGCAAGTAACAAGTCATAACAAAACAAAAGATATACAAGTTTGTACCTGCAAAGTGAATAATATAGTAAGTATTTAGATGGGCTGGCAAAGGAAGTAAAATACATACAAGATGTACAAAGCAAAAGAAATATCTGTACCATGGCAATTGAGCTTTGCAGGCAAGAAAAGAAATAAAGTAACCTAAGTACCATACGAATTGAACTAAAAAGAAGATAAGTATGACATAGAAATTAATGCTTGTACCCAAGGTTTCATTTCAGCCTCCATACTAAAAGATCTCTGACCCTAATTTATTAAAATCTTATACCAGCAAACAAGTTAGCCTCTGCACTTGTTTTAGTATATATCAAAGTTTCCTTTTCATTTTCGTTCATTTAAAAACTGGGCATACTCAAGTTCAAAGCCAAATTCATCTCTGTTCAAACCTTTTCAAAACTCTGTTATCATTTTTCAAAAGCCTGAGCAAGGCTATCTCAAATGCAAAGCCTGAAATCAATCCAAGCATTTCAGTTTTTTTTTAAAGAAAATAAAGCCTCTTTCACTAGAAATCTCTGAAGTCCATTCCAGTTTCAAAGTTTCAAGTTGTAAAGCTTTTCAAGTTTTCAATTTTAAGTTGCAAGCAAGATATTGTTCTCTGGAATCAAAACAATAGAAGTATTCAAGTTTTCAAATTTCAGTTTGCAAGCCTTTCCAGTTTTCAAAAAGCAAGCCCTCTGTTTTTTCAATGTCAGGTGAGTAAACATCAAGTTTAAAATCTTAAGTTTATATAAACCAGTTCAAACTTCATCTACAAATTGTTTTGTACATCCTTCAGTATGAAAATATTGTGTGATGTATTGGTAATAATGTGATGGCATATGAATCTGTTTTCTCAGTTCTGTGTTCATATATTAGTTCGCTGTAAAATTGAATATACTGTTTTTGTATAGTTACCGAGCTAAGTAAACAAACAAAATGTAAAATAGTTCCATTCAATTATTTAAAGGCCTATGTTTTAAAACAAAGTAAGTTGTTTGAATATAAATCAAGTTTTTAAAATCTGTTCCAACCTGTCAATGGAGTATATCCACTGGAAAGTGATATACAGAGAAATCATAAAGTTTGTGTTAAATTCAAGTATTTTAAATTTTTGATTCGATTACATCATTTGAATAAACACACAAAGTTATAATTTTTAAAATTAATATAATGATTTTAAATTAAGTATGCAAGGAGCAGGTTGTGTTTGATCATAAATCACGTTTTAACAAATTTCTGGCATTCCAACTTAATCTGGTTGATGAAATTCTGTTCGAAGCTAGTTAATTAATCAATGACTCCAGGAAAATTATCAAATAATTTTTCGAATGCGTGAATTTGTTGATCGAACCCAAAGTAGGGTTTAAGCTCAATGTTTGCAGTGGAAAAAGAATGAGGTGATTTCATCACCTCGGAGGCGTCGAGCTTTACGAAACTCTGGGAAATGGATCAACAGAGCATAGTGTAGCTCCGGGTACGATCGCGTGACCTATAATGGTCAGAGGTGGATGAACGAGGCGTCAATGTGATGATCGTTTTGGGACAGTTTGGATCTGATGGCTCGATTTTGTTTTGAGGCTCGTACGAACGTTCTAGTGATCGATTCTTGGTGCATCGATGTTGAGCGACGTGTCGAGGAGTTCGTCAGAGGTCGGAGATAGCTCCGGTGATGGTGCACGTGCACGTGCATCTGCGTATCTGGTTGGTTTGGGTTTTGGGGAAGACGAAGTATTCCTGTGTGTTGCTCGAGTTTTTGTGGGAGTGACTCGAAGTTAGGATCGGGATTTGGGGTGTTTAACTCGGGTTTGAACTCGAGTATTTTGATGGTGAGGAGCTTCAGTTTTTAAACATCTAAGTTTTGTAAAGGGGTAAAAGTAGGGAAAACTCGGGGATAGTCCCGAGTAGCATTCGGGTATGACCCGAAGTAGACTTAAAACCAGTTTTTATAAAAGTTTTAAAAATAAGATTTTTGAAATCTAAAAACAAATTGGATAAACTTTCTTTTAAAACATTACTTTATTAATATCAAATGGTTTCTTAACTTTTGTTAAGGAGTTTTTAAAATTTATTTAATGTAAATTTTGTTTTAAGTTAATTATAAAGATAAGGGGTTTTAAAATGAAAATTGTAATTAAGATAATGTTTATCTTAAGTTAAAGAAGGTATTATCTTGGAATTAATTAAGTTAATTAGGAAATTAAGCATAATTAATTAATTTAATTAATAAAGGATAAAGGTTAATTAAGTGATTAATTTAAGAATAGTTAATTAATTTAATTAATTAATGATTATGATTGTTTAACTAATAATTAGAGATTAATGGATTGGGAATTTATTAATTAAGAAATTAAATGTTGATTAATTGGTAATTAAGAAGTACTTAGTTTGTAATTGAGTTTTATTGATTAATAATTTGGTTTTATTAATTAATTAATGAATAAGAATAATTAATCTATAAAGATTAATTAAGGATTAATTAATCTGTTATTAAGTCTTATTAATTGATAATTAAGGTTTATTAATTAATAATTAAAAGAATAATTAATCTGTAATGAAAGGTTAATAAATCTGTTTAAGGCAATTAAGGAATGAATTACCCAATTGTAATTAATCAAATGAATGTGATTGATTCAAGATAATTAATTGTTAATTAATTAAAGATATTCATGTGATGGTTGATTAAGTAAATACTTAATGAAATTGAATAGTATAAATACTTAGCAAAGTAATTAATGTGTAAAAACTGGATTTAATTAATTGAAAGGAAATTACTTAATGGGAAGTAAATTAAAGTGTAATTACTTAGTAGTAGTAATTAAAGATTTATTACTTGGTGTTATAAATCAAAAGATTTATATAATTAATTAAGAAGTTGATTAAATAAGGTAAATAATTACAGGATGAAATTCCTGTTTATGATTTAGGTTGATATATGGAAGTGAATAATTAAAGTTAATTAATTAACGTAATTAATTAAGGATTAATGTAATTAATTATAGTTAATTAATTAATGGAATTAATTTATTAAGAATCATTAATTAATGTAATTAATGAAGTAATTAATAGTTAATTATTGTGAATGGTAAAGGATAATTAATTTGTGAAATTAATTAAAGGGTAATAACTGGAATGTAATTAAATGTTAGTTAATCAAAGATGATTAATTAAGATGGAAATTAGAGAATGATTAATTAATTGATTTGTAATTAATTAATGGTTGGGTAAGCAGGATTTATAGAATGAAGTAATTAATTTAATTCATTTTAAATTAATTAGAAATAAGATAATTAATTTAATTCATTTTAAATTAATTATAAATGGTGTGATTATTTATCCTTGCTTATGTATGGATGGATGATATTGTTTGCCTTGAATGGTTTGAAATCTCAGATACGAGAAAAGTAATGCGGTGTGATGTGAATTATCTATCTGTGATGATATGAATTATCTATCTCTGTATATATAGATAATGAAATGAATTGTTTTAACTTTAAAACAACTTGGCCTTAAAAGACACGGTTTGGATTTGATGAGACCGGGATCGGGTTTCCAGATTTGGATATCTGAAAACCACATCGATCCAAATTAACGATAGGTCGTGAATCTCAAGTGAAGATGAAGATTTAGAGTGCAAGGGTTATTGTCGTTAACTCTGAGGATGTTTCCAAAATGAGTGTAACGAGATAATGCCTTCGGTTTCGTTCGAACCCGGAACGAACTTGTATGGACTGAATGCTTTCAGAACATCGTCAGGCGGACGATGAGCATTCTAAGAGATGTGTTCTCTAAAGGTAATCGTAGCCTCAAGCCTCATCAACCGGGAATGGCTAAAACAGGGGAGGTGCAGCAAGGCTCCGTGGGTCGCACCCACTGGGGAGTAAGGTCATCCCTGTCTAAGTTATTGTATGAGGTCTACCCAATGCTAGATGCAGAGGCGCATAATAGATCGATATTGGACAATTTATTTGTGAAAATCTATGTCTGATGTCCCTTTTATTTCGGCTTAGTGGTGCGGTTGATGATCACAACCGTGGGGTGATTTTATTCGGAACTATCCAGTAAGGGATGGTTCCGGCCTTGTGTTGCAGGGGACTTAGGGTGGGTCCTCAGTACGCTGATCTAGGCCAGGTACTATGACGGGCGGTACCCCAGTAGCCCTGCCATTGTATGGAATCCAAAATCCAATAAGTGCCATCTGTTTTGATTGTAAACCTAGTATGCTGGAATTTAATAGATGTAACAATTTCGGCTATTTCTTATTTACTTGAAAACCCTAGACCTATTATAATATCACTGAATTTCCTATCAAATGTTTGGATAGCATAAGGTAAAAACTTTTCCATGTTTATGTGTGGGAAATCTTACGTGATACCTTTTGTTTTCAAAGGTTTTTCAAAGTTAAGCAACTTTAACCGTTTACTCATATCAGACCCATGTCTGATCCGGAGTTTATTTCTGTTTTTTCTTAAACTCTCGGGTACTCAAATTTTTACGAGTAGCCAAGGGATTCAGGTTTAGCTTTGACGAATTCTGGAGGAGCAATGGAGCAGGAGGCTTCAGCGTATAGATATATATTGGTTCCGCTGTGTTAGTGTTTATCTGTATTTCCGCTGTGTTGTATCTCTGTGATGTTTTGAGTTGTATCAAGTTGTATTAACTAGACAGGTGTTTATAACTGTCTAGTATGTGTTGTATTAGATGTGTATCTCTGATGTATATGTTACTATGTAATCTCTTATGTGATATATTATATTTCATTCGTTCCGCTGTTGAGATTCTGATGTTGTTTAGTTCTTTCTTCTCTATCTTTTCTATTTCTCACCCCTTTCTTTCTTAAAAATGATGCGTCTTTCTGTGTATAGAAGGGCGGGTCATTACAATATGGATGGATTGGAACTCGGTTGTTGAGTTCAGATGGATATGGATTTGGCTAAGGATTTGGCTACTGGATTCAGAATTGGATATCGACTCAGAGTAGTCGTAGATTCGGATAAGGATACGGCGATGGCACTTGGATAAAATGGATTGGATTATGAATCGAAAAGTATGGATGTGGATATCATACATACTTCGGATATCGGACGTGAGGCTATTCAAAACACACCTTCCAATAGCAAGGCATGTTTTGAGGGGCAAATGTTAACCCGCCTTTCGGCAAGGCCACGAACAGGTGGATTTAACTAAGTCAACTTCTCATTTATCGAGGCTGGAATATGATGGATTCGGTTTAAAATGATGAAGTTCACTTGGATATGTCATTCGGTCGAGAAGTGGAGGAGTTACATGGCTCGGTCTGGAAGTCAAGGGCCGGTCAGCCCTGGTAATGTCGCTCGGCATTACAGAGAAGTTAGGGTCGCTCGGCATTGCAGAGGGGTTAGGGTCGTTCGGCATAAGGTGGTGGTTCGGCAGATGTCGCTCAGCATTGTACCTCGCTCATCATTGAACCTCGCTCGGTATTGCAGAGAAGTTAGGGTCTATCGGCATTGCAAAGGGGTCAGGGTCGTTCGGCATAAGGTGGTGGTTCGGCAGATGTCGCTCGGCGTTGTACCTCGCTCGACATTGAACCTCGCTCGGCATTGGACATCGCTCGGCATCGAACCTCGCTCAGCATTGGTGAGACAGCTCGACATTGGTGAGGTCATGGTTGCTCGGGATTGGTGAGACGGCTCGGGATTGTGGTGAAGCCGGTGTGGTGAGGCCGGTGTGGCTCGGCAATGTGGTGAGGCCGGTGTGGTGAGGCATTGTGGAGGTATGTGTGGCTCGACACTATGGCAAGGCCGATGTGGCTCGGCATTGTGGAGGTATGTGGCTCGGTGGAAGGCCTTGATGGGCCCGGATCATTCAGAAAGCCCAACAACTCAGGATTTTCCTATAAATACAGCATGTGAAGGTTCAGAAAAGGGATCTTCTTCTTTCTGCTCTCTGACTTTCTATTTTCTAAGGCTATGGCAACTCTGCCATTTTGTAACTGTAATAGATTCTAACATCAATAAGAAAGGAAATTTCTGGAGTGGACGTAGGCCGGAGTTAGCCGAACCACTATAAATTCTGTGTTTTTACTGCTTTCTTTTTAATTTTGAATGTTCTTCACATTTATACTCTCTATGTACATTCTATTTGTGAGCTGCGACTGGTGTTTGGTACTTCCATCTGGATTTGGGTGTTAGTGACCAACTTTGGCGCTAAAAAATGGACTTGTGGAAAGACCTTGAAACAAAGGACATAGGTTATAGATGGACTTTGGTTTAGATCAGACTCAGATTTGAAAGTGCACTATAGCGATAGCCGTTTTGGATGCACTTTGAAATTGCCTTATTTTTGGCCATTTCTACGAATCTTTGTAGAGAAATCCTTAGGGGTTTCTCACCATATTTATAATTTTTTTATTTGTATGTTTGTTGAAATTAAAAGTTTGGATGTAAAAAGTTAATTAACATTTCCAAAAGTGGCCAAAACTTCACTTATGCAAAACTGCCCCGTTAAGCCTTGATTTTTGAAGATTAAAGGTTTGAAAAGATATTTAAATTTAAGTATTCTATTTCATATTTTTTGCAAGTGTTTAGTAACTATGCTAGAGTATTTCAAAAGTGGTTTAAGATATTTATGCATTTTAAGAATTAGTTGTGAATTTTTAAAGAAGAGGATTTTATAATCAAAACTTAGTTTTCCAAGTTTCTAAGGAAATTATAAATTTGTTAATTTTAAGTAATATTTTGGAAATATTTTAAAACCTATTATAAGTATTTAAATTATTTTAAAAACATTTGTAAGTATATATAGTTTTTTTAAAAATGTGTTGATTATTTTATATCTTATATAATAAAATATCATTTGACTTGTTTATTTACATATCAAATTTTGGTAAATAAATTACTACATATAGCATTTTAAAAAGGGTTTTAAAAATATAACAAAAGGTTTTTAAAGGGGTTAGAATTTCTTAATGGTCAAATGGTTAATTATTTAATTATTTGTTTGAAAAGTAATTAACAATGCTTAACATTAAAAGCCGATGAAGTAGACTTATCTATTTGTGAGAGTTAAGGTTGATGTTCGAATATGGATATGAGCAAGAGAGTTCTAACCTATTGGCTTCCCTTTTGATCGAGTAATAGTTAAGTCAAAAAATGTCAAAAACATGTCAGTTGTGTTGATTTCTTACTTCTTTATGGAATCATTAATACAATACTTAACATTAAAAGCCGATGAGGTAGACTTAACTATTTTTTAGATTCAAGAATGATGCTCTAACTTACCTGGCTTCACTCTTAGATGAGAAATAGTTAATTGTAATTTCGAAAACAAGTTAAGTATACAGATATTGATTTGTATGAGCAATTTTTTTGACTAGGAAGTCCATTAGTCGACTATCGAACTTGACCTAATATTAACATAGGAAGTATCGAGAGGCTTTGCGATTTCATACCAACGAGAATCCCTAGGGAGGAGCATTGTTACATAACGTCTCTAGCTTTTGCTTATGTCTAAGAACACTAGAATTGAGTTAAAAAAAATCATCGATTGGTTTTGGAGTTTCCGAGAAGCGAAAAATATAAGATGACTCAAACTAGTAGCCACTTTAGAACTATATATGCAATCTATGTTCTGGAAGCAACTGTGAGGTGAAATGTTATGGAATTGAACTGCCAATCCTAAGGTTAAGTCCAAGGGAGATGTTAGCATTAACATTTCAAATGATGCTATCATGTGGGATTGTCTACCTTGAGGAGTATTCCAAGAGAGGACAACATTAGCATTCATCGAAAGAATTTTGCGGGAATCTATGTGGAGATTCGAGATCTATTCAAGATGCACGAATCCGTGCAGTGACTCGTGATTTGTTCAAGATGATGGAGTCAATTTAGGGATTCGTGTTATGTTCGGATGATGAAAACTAGTATGAAAGATGACGAGCATAGCCTCGACATCGGGAAAATGATAGAAAATAGAGGATGGACATGGCCAAGGGGTTTAGCTAACCTCAAGGGTATATCAGCTCCATATCTAGAGATGCTTATCGATTGTTGCTAGCGAGATTTGATATGACTCAGATCATACACCAAGGGTGATATAATTATGCTTACCTTAGAGTATATCCTATCTAGAGATATACAATACTCGGAAGATAGTTTCTAATCCTTGTCATGGGGTTCGGATGCGTCCGGATTGTAGAGATGTCTGTGGAAAAATCCATATATGAATGCACCTTAGTGCTATTAATTGTATACCTATTATTTTTGTGTCATACACACAACAACTATTTTTGGATTTATATTTGACACTCTAGACATTATCTATTGAACCGATATATTCACTTATCGGATGGTTGGTTTCATTTGAGGCAAAAACCGTTACGATAATTCACATGGTCGCAATGGTTACTGTCACTTACTACATATTTCTTGAGTTTCTCATATTAGCTTACCAGATTGATTTGGATGTTATTTTATTATAATGCCCGAGTCAGCCCGTGTATATTTTCAAATTTAACTTCAGACACTTTGGAGCTTATGGAGAGAAGCTGTACGATTACCAACCGTAGTATTTTATTTCTACTACATTACAATGTATATATCAGCATTTTGAGGATAGATAGTTATAGTTATCCGGGCTGATGATAGTACTTATGTTTTGGTAACTCTGAAATTTTTGTATTCGGAGTAAGCCTTAGTACTACTCCTTTGATAATATATATTTTCGTTCTATTTTGAGATTCAGATGTTGTGTTCTCTCTTTCTTGTTCTATTCTATTTTTTTTATTTTACCCTAACTTTCTATCTTTTCAGCACTTGGGTGCTCGGTGCACGAATACTGTGGATGTATTTAGTGCCGACATTCGAGGGTCAAAACGTTGGGTTGTTACATTTGGTATTAGAGCTCAAGGTTGAGCGAACCCCTTAGCTTTGGTTAGGTATGGCTCATTAGATATGGGGTAAGTGACACCCTAGAATGAGTCAAGTGTGTTATACATATGAGAGCGTATCTGTATTTTGAAAACTAGACTTTTAAAATTATTCCTTAGGAGTATTTCCTTTTAGTAATTCCTTCTTTGAAATAAACCTATCCTTTCGTGTCCTAAACAAGTTTTGTCTTGGTTAAATATTAAGAATTGTGAGTACTAGAGCTGCCAATGCTTAAGGTGGTTGGGGTAGAAATGTCATAAATGGTGGGAATCGAGCACCGAGGAATGTTTCTCCAGTTGAGGAACCAAGTGTGAACGTTGTAAAGGAGGTCGTGCAGGTCATGCCTTAGATGAATTTTGTTTTGCTCTATCACAATTATCAAAGACTAGAGGGTAAGAGGTTTAGTGGCATGGAGACTATTATAGAAGTCCAGACTTGGATCAAATTGTGTGATCGGATATTCGGGGATATGGAGCTGGATGGCATGAAGAAGTGTAGGTTTGCATCGCGACATCTGATAGCTGCAGCCATGGACTGGCAGTTGGTTTTTGGTTACGTGATATCGGCCTTTGGGGGTGGGATCTTGGTCTCAAGCCATCCTCCTACAAATAAAGGCTCGAAGCGAGAGAGAGTATAGTGGGCGGCCTCTCATGAATGGCTTTCGGAGGGTGACCTTCGGAGTGGAGGAAACATTGTGTTGCCTGGTGGTGGAGTTCTATTATAATTTATGACCAAGAGAACAAATTTTCTTAAGCCCACTTTAAAGATGAGTTTGGGATGAAGTTTGTTTCGGAAGCAGTAAAAACTTTATCGTTTAGGAGTTTCTTGGATCTGAAGCTAGGGGCTATGACTGTGGCAGAGTATGAAAGCCGGTTCATTATTTATCTAGTTTCGGGTTAGGATTAGTTGATACACCGCTAAAGAAGAACGAGTTGTTCATTGCAGAATTGCATTTAAATTTTCAGAGAAATATTACTCATCACCTTATAGGTTCTCTTGTGAATTTGGTGAATATATGTTTGAGGTTTGGGAGTTTGGCACTGAACCCTATCATTTCTACACGAAAACCTCTTGCTTCCATACCATTTGGAAATAATAAGCGAAAGATTCAGCAGTCGATGTATATGTCCAACTTGTTTGACGCTGGTGTGGGTAGAAGGGCCACTTTGCTAAAAAATGTAGCAGGGGTGGAGGAGGTAGATGATAAAGGCATCAATATGGAAGGTACCATAGTTTGCACCGAAAGGTTGTTAGGGTTGCCATCAGCCATTTTGTTAGATATTGTCCCATGCTCAAGAAAGGGTAGTAGCCTAGGCTCTTTGCTATTTGTTCAGCACCTTCTATTTCTACAATGGGGAAGGGGAAGTAGATTCTTAAGGGTATGCTATATGTTTATGGCTTTCCTATTCGTATTTATTTAAATCTAGTGCTTCTCATAGTTTCATATCCCATAATCTTGATGATTGTTTAAATCATGATCGGTTATGTTAGGAACATTGACTATTATTGTTATTGAATTTTTCTCAACCAGTTTGTGAGCAGTTCTACCTTTCTACATCATAAATTGGGTAGACAGTAATTGCCGGTACATTGAAACGAACACCTTATGAATTAAGTTTCACAGTTTGATTATAAGGCGTTCGGTGATAATGTTGTGTTAGAAGTTAAAATTTAGTAAAAGATGTTTACTATAAATCAAAAGGAAAGATAGAATATCTTAAAAACAAACATTTGTGAAATTTTTTATATAAGAAGGTGATTTTATATAAGTATAGTTTATAAAATATGGTTTATAAACGAAAATGATTTAAATAGAGAATTTGAGAACCTAAATCTTAGTATCTTTGAAAATGTTTTTCAAGATTTTAGAGAAAATAATATTAGTATTTTTAAAAGTAAATATTTGGAAATTGGTTTAGATATCTTAGTATTATTATACGAAGTATTTGATACTACTTTGGAATGATTTTGGTTAAGTACCAAAGTATGATTTTGGAGTACTGAACTCACTTCTGTTGCTTGAAAATAATTTCTATGATGACTACAGTATCATCGGCATTCATTTTTGGGTTTTCGAGTAAGGGATGCTATAGAGTTGTCTTGGTAAAACAAATTTTTATTCATCCGAAAAGTATGATTCGATATACAAAAGTTATATGTTTATATTATTTCAAAATTGTTTGAAAAGAAAACCAGTGTTTAGCTCCAAAGTCTTCTTGTTAAGTTATTTCATGGACATATATAGCTTATGCAATAGAAAAGTATGGTATGTACATCATGATATGATATGTTGTTTGATAGTTTTCATTTATTAAAATGAAACGGGATTCTCGACGACTTTGGATAGTCAGGAACTTCCGAATTGTCATAGAACTTGTAGTTAAGTGTTTTTGAAAATAAAAGGTTGAGTTTGTATAACACTTGAATTTGAAAAGGTAGTAAGTTAAAACAAGTGTTAAATGGTTAAACATACTTGTTAATAAAAACAAATTTAATGCTTTGGTATATGCTCTTAGGATGCAGTGGAGTATTGTACGAGTATGAACTTAAGTTATAAAATGTTTATAAACTTGAAGTTATGTTTTTATAAAATGATTCATAAATGATTTTAGTACTGAACGACGTACTATTTGGACAAATGAATGTGATTAAAAGGAATTGATACAGTTAAGAAACCACTAGGGTAAGTATGTAAATTATACGTAGATCATTTTATTCGCATGACTATTTTTGATTCAGTATTCGATTACATGTTTCCGATGTGGTTTACGCGGATCCAAACTACGATTTTCACTCGATTCTTAATGGCGAACACTTGATATGGATTCACTCGATTCTTATATTTCCCTTATACCCAAGTTATAACATTTGAGTCATTTTAATTGATTGGAATATCATTTAATTCATTAAAAATTAACTTAGATAACTATTGTTGCAATTCATTCTAGTTATTATTATCATAAATAAATTACAAATTTTAATTCTTCCAACATTAAACCATGAAATCTTATTAAATTAACTATTTTAATTATCGAAAATTTACGGGTTGTTACACTCTCCCCTACTCAAAACTTTTCGTCCTCGAAAAGGAAAAAGAAGGGAAAAGGAACTAAGTCAAGAGTTCAACATTTGAAATATTTTATTCGAAGTTATCAACTTATAAAACAAAGAAATTTCATTTATAAAGTCGTTACTACACTTCCACTATGTTACTCCGATAAGCTCCGAAATTTACAAGTTGGTTATCCAAATGAGTTATAAAATTTTAAAACTCAAAAATTTTCTAACACCCGGATTTACGGAAAATTTCGGCAGCGTCTCCTTTGCGCGGCTCGATCGGTACAGCTACAAAACGCCTCTACGGGCCCCAAACCAATGAAAGAAAACAAAAGCCAAGTGGCTCCATCCAAAAACCATCAAATTCAATGACAAATAAACGTGTACCTTTTGTCGGGCAATCCACATTTCTTGATTTTAAAATACCTGCATCTTATCTCTCAATGATATCAAATCATATAATTTAAAATCAATTTAAAATTTGCATTTTAAATTTTCAATATTAGTTTTTCTTAAACCTGTACGAAGTACATATATCATCCGTACGCAATATCAAATCTGATTACTCATTCGATCACAAAATTTCACTTCCAAACTAGTATCGTTCACCTGACTCTCTAGTGCGGACTCAGATTTGGTTCCTTGGTCGGAAACTGTTATTCTCCTTGCATAGCCAAATACTATGATAGAGAATTCCAGAATCAAATCAAAATCTATATCCAGGGTTCGCCGTCGAGAATCGAGTGAAAAATCCTAACTTGGATCGATATAAATTATCTCGAAATTCCGTGCTCGAGTTCGGGTCAAATTGTTATGCGAATAAAACAATATACGTACAACTTACGTATTACCCTCCAATATATTCCTATACAATTCATCTACATTCAATTAATTTACTTATCTTCATTTCATTTATAATTTATTATCCTTAGTGCATTATTCATATTCCTTAATTACTTAGCATGTCCATTTCTTTACATAGCATGTTCTTCTATACTATTATTTCTTATTCATCATTTCATACAATTTGCTTAGTTAAGTTCATTTTAACCATTCCATGTAATTTAATTAAATTCAATTTCATTCTTTAATTGATTCTTAGCTATACCAAATTCACTTGTTAACATTTACTTCAATTTCATAATTTTAGTTAATTATATAGTTCATTTTCATAATTTCAGTTAATAACAAATTTATTTGTGGAACATTTTATTAATCATCAGTTAGTTTATAATTATCCTATAAAAGTCATATATAAGAAGTTAGACTTTATCTAAGTTTATAATTATCTCAAAAGCTACAAATTTCAATTTCACAATTTCCTTGCAAATTTATATTAAATTTTATAACAAATTTACAAAGATATTATTTTGTTCATTGGCCGGTTTTCTTAAGTTCTACTTACTTATTCAATTTAGCCATTCATCATTTCATATTATACTTAAGTATATAACATTTTTTTTTTCACAATCAAATTTCCATTTATACACATTTCAATTACCTTTTAAGTTTTGCTTACTTGTATATTTCAATTACTTTTAGGTTTGATTTACTTGTATAATATCTCCTTTACATATCCAAAACATCATTTTAACTTTTTAATATTTGGTAAGTCCTATTATATGTTATTAGAATGTAATTTGATACTATACAAATTTATAGGATTTATTTTGCTTAATTAGAATGTTCACAATTTTAACTAGTTTAAATTTTCTTTACCTTTCAATTTTAAGAGTTACAACTTCTTAATCCTAAAGTTTTTCAAAACATTTAGCTTAGAGTTTTTATCCTCTTATTATATAAGTTCTGATTATTCATATTTCATTCAGAGAATTTGAAAAATATCAATTAACAGAACTTGAAAATTTAAATGCCCGGTTCATTTCAAATCATTTGAAATAAATATATACATTTACATCTTATATATATATATATATCAAATCAGACTTTTGGAGTTTAAACCAAAAATGCATTTTCCAAAACAGTTTCGAAGCAAAGCAAAGCTTCACAAAAGTCTCCTCCACTTTGAGACTCGAAAATGAACGTCGATGATGCTGCGCAGTCATCACCGAAATTATTTTCCAGCGACATAAGAGAGGATTACTGAATTTATTCCATCTTAAAAACCCTTTCAAAATTATTTCCCATAAATATATTATTATTATTTTTTTCAACTCATATCACTATACATTTCTCTTCAAAGCTTTGAAAACCATTTCAAATCCCCGGGTCTTAAATTCAATATTTCTCAATTTAAATCCATCTTGATTTAGAAGTCACATTTATAAATTATTCTTACAAAAATTTACCTTCTTAAAACATTCCGTAAGTTGTTTTATCATTATTTATTTTGTAATAAACCTTATTTATTAAAACACAATATCCAATTTATGATAACCATCCATATTATCATTTCCAGCAATCAAACAAACTGGATGGATCATAATAATTTCTAAAAATTATTTCTTTATATACAAAATATAATTGGGGCAAAATTATTTCATTTACCCAATTTCAAAACAATACTATGTCGAATTGTTCTGTTCAAGTGTTTAGAGATCCCTATCAATAACGTTAATTACTCGTATTGACCAGAATCCATATGCCACTCAACAAATCAACCAACACAGTATAAAACAATTTTATATCACTAACAAATACGCTCTCTCATATATATACACTCAACGACTCATCATAGGGTATTACTACCCTATTTATAAAGAGTCTGACCCCACAAAGCTAAGGTTATCGCTAAACCAAAGCTCTGATACCAACTGTAACGACCCACCTTTTTGGACAATTTAAATTGACAAGTAAACACACATGCCGATTCCAAACCATTCAAAAGGGAGGATTGTTAATGGGGTAAATAAGAAAAGAAAAGAAAAGGAACAAGAAACAACCACAGGATCTCGCAGCGGAAAGATAAAATATAATAATCAAATAAACAGTTCATGAAGCTGTCTAATATACTTTTGATTATCATTTATACAACATTTATCAGAGTTATACATATACAATAGAACAAATAAAATAATGCAGCAGACAACATGATGCAAGGATAATAATAGTAATAGTATACCAAATCTTCGTCTTCGTCCTCCAGAATAAATCTTCAATCAGCTGAAAAACTCAGGACTGACCCGAGCGTAATGAAAAAACAAAACACTCGAGTCAGGACTAAAATATCCTTATGTAAGTTAAATCAATCGTAAATAATGATGAGTGTAACGGCGTCAGAGATGTTTACGGGGTTTGACATCTCTTATCCAGTGTCGACGTGCGTGCAGTAACTCAAGAGATGTTACGGGATTTTCCATCTCTTAAGGATCCGTTAAACTATCTACTATGTAGTACAATACGCTATTATAATATGTCTATAGTAAAGTAAAAGTATTAAAATAGCGTTAAGGCGTTACCCATATCCCCCTTAACACATTTTTATAAATATTCCCATAGTCTATACAGTACCGTAATTCCTCCGTAAACTGGAGGGCTATCAGAGGGCACTCCATAGGTATGGTACAAAACAAACTCGTAGAAGGCGCTCTAGGGCATGTGAACACGGCACACGAGGAAATGCCAGGGTAGATATACCATTTGCGGATCCGGACTGGTGGTGACGCATAGCAGCTACTACCGCCCACCTCGGACACACTCCCAAACAATCGAGGGGTGGCCACCAAACAATCACAAAAGCAATAGAATGGTATCGAAGAAATATGTCTGATAAGAGGAATGACCTCACATTGGCCCGGCGTGGCTCCTGATTTTAGTCACATCTAAGCTGACTCACGGGAGTCAGGGTCACGTCATACCATATAGAATCGTCGCCAAACCATCCTACTTCATTTCTGGAATCTCCACCACGTACACAGTTGTTAAAGTGGTTTTCGGTATCGATAGAGAGTATGCCCATATCCGATCCCGGTCTCTTTAACAACCGAACGCTTATTACACACCGGATGGTTCTTTTACATTTTCAAATCAATTCATAATTTATATCAAAATATCAAGTTCGCTTCAAAAATCAAATCCATTTCAAAATCATCGTATTTACGCAAAATATACGATTTCATTTCAAAAATCATTTCGCCCAATATCTCATTTCAATTTTTAAATTTATTTCACATTTCAATTGAGGTTGTAACTTCATTTAGCCCAATTCGTATTTAAATCCAAGATTTAAATATAAACATTTCACCTTATTGACCAGTTGGAAATTTTTGGAAAATAGTTTGGATAGTTTAAAAATAGCTTAAATAATTAAAAATAGTTAAAATACTCTAAAATATAAAAAAAATAGATTTCAAAATAGTTTTAGATTGATTTAACATAGTTAAATAGATTTAAAATATATTAAATAAAATTAAATAAGTTAAATAGCTTAAAATAGATAAAAATAAAATCAAAATAAATTGAAACAGTTAATTAGTTTAAAATAAATTAAATTGGGTTAAGTAGATTTAAAAATAGATTAAAATAAGTTAATATGTTTAAATAGGTTAAAATAACTTAATATAATTAATATAGGTTAAAATAGTTTAGTATAAAATAGTTTAAGTATTAAAATAGTTTATATAGCAGAATAACTTCAGAAAACCAAATTTGAAATAGCTTCAAAGTCAACCATTTTAATTTCCAACTTACCAATTCTGAATCAAATTCAAATTTCCATTCAGTCGATTCAAATCTCAATTTTCAGTTCAAATCAATTTCGATTTCAAATTAATTCAATTCTATCCCAAATCCAATTTCCTCAAATTTTAAAATGTTGTCTTTATCACACTTTTACTTAATAATATTCAAAATCCGAATAAGAATTGAATCCTTTGAAATCAAATCAATTTACAAAAATTCAATCATATCACAATTTTAATTTCAAAGTCTTAACTTCAATTATTAACCAATTTGTTTAACAAAAATTATTTCAACATCTCAACCTCAAATTCGCGATAAATTCAATTTCTATAAAAATTGATTTTTTTTAAATTCCTTTAAATCAAACCATTTAAAGTAATTCCAAATCTAAGATTTTAAAAATTATTTAATTTAACCAATCCGGTGCCCATATATAATTTTCTATCCTATGGCCAAGTGATCAGTTATTTCAATTAAATTTCAAGAATAGAGATATATCATTACAATTCGAATTATAGTGTCATAGGTATATATTATTTCAACCTATTTCTCAATTTATTCAAAATGAATCAATCTACAGCTGTAATTTATAAAAAGGGTGATGACAGGATATCGACAACCAAATGTACATCCAAACATTTCAAACATCAATCAATAGCATCCATCGCAACCAATCATCCAAACAGACAATATAAATCACGGAAATTTCATAGTTATAAATGTTTTGAAATTTAATTACGATTAAATTTCAATTCTAATTTGACTGTCGATTTCAATTACTAACATTAAATTCGATGACAATCTAGATGACCGTCAAATTTTATCAACAACGACAAATAAAAATCATATCACTTCACAATATTAAATTTAACAAGCATCAAGATATTTTAGTACGGTGTGAGCGTTATAAAACACTCACCTTGATTTTACGTGCCAATCGTTCAAATTTTAAATTAAATCGAGCGAGTTCGATTTAACCAAAAATTTTAACGAGCTCGAAACAGTCCCGGATCTGCACTACAGTGAAGCTCTCGTCTCTGCGATTCCAACGTCGCCAGTTTCGTCCGATTCTGATAACGTACGATGAAGATATCCAATTTTAAAGATTGAACGAATTTAAGATAAATGATTAACAAACTTATATAATTTAAATTAACCAACAATCGATCAGGGTCGTTGATTCCAAAGCAAAAGATTCTGGCCGCACACACTCTTCTACCCGTGATCTTCTTCCCAGGCTAACACAAACCGATAGAACCCAAACACCCCACCACATTCCGATCGTCACTTCTTCCTCAGGCCACGAGGAATCGATCAGGAGTCTTCAAATCGAAGGCCATCACGAACCCTGCCATCGCCGGCGATAAGGCCAAACTCGGTACCCCCTAGTTGCTTGAAAACGCGTTCGAACTGACCAAGAACGGAGGCAGCTCGCACTCCATCCACCACGCCAAAACCCATCTCAACCGTTGGATGTCTCGACCTCACCACGATCTTCGATTTGCTAGTTGAGAGTTTTTGAAATTAGCTGATGGATTTGAAGAAAAACGAGGGGAAAAAGAGTTGTTTTTCGGCCATTGAAATTGTCTCTGGCGGCCACGAGATGAACGACTAGGGTTTTGGTAGAGAACGCGTATATACACACGCATATATATATTATTTAATATTATTTACAAATTTAACAAGATTTTCGAACGAACTCCAAATTAGACGTGCCGACAGGCGTCCGTAAGGTTTTACCTGCCTTCCGAACACAATGGAACGTGTTTCGGAAGCCAATTTGATCGTCTGTACGAGTTATAGAAATAAACGATCGATTTTAAATTAAATCGATTAAATGAATTTCTAAACGTTTTCAGCTGCCACGGTCAAATGGCAACTCTGATTGCTCTGAAATTTGAAATCCGATAATAATACACTATTACGGATCCAATGGAACTAGTTTCGCCGAATTCCGAGACTGTGCCTCGGAAGGCTATTTTACTCGTCGATTAAATCGACGACTTTTCAAAATTTACAGAATTTCTTAAAATTCAAATTTTAAATGTTAACAAATTCATTGTTATTTAAATAAAATTTTATATCAATCTTCGATATCATTTTCAATCATATTATATTCAAAACTCAATTATTCAAATATTTGCAAATTTAAATTTTAAACAATTTTGATTATCCGAAATTCATTATCCTGAAATAATTGAAAATGAACTTATAAAATTTTACTTTAAAACGAATTCAAATTATGGAACAATTATTTCCGTTATACAATCTATTCAATTATTCAATTTATTTCCAATATCAAATTTTAAACAATTTAATTGTTCAATATTCAACAAATTTCAATATTAGATTTTAAATGAATTCTCGCTATCAATCAATTACTTTATTTACATCTAATGAATTCAACATTTATTATTTAGTCCAACTATTAATCGTAAACTCATTCAATGAGTAGCATTTATATTTCAATATTGGATTTTTTTTTATAAATTTCCGTTATTAGTCAATTACCTTATTCACATCCAGTGCATCCAACATTTGTTATTCAACTTCAGTTATTGCTTGTAAACCCAGTTAATATATAAAATTTCATTTCATTTACAATTGGTTTCTAAATTCGATTCGATTGACAACTAAACAAGTAACTTATAATAATTATCACCATTTACTTTTAATCACACTTAAGTTTATTATTTACTACAAGTGTCACAATTTCCTATACAATACCAATTAGATTCCATTACCATTGACTATATCTTATTTCATTAGTTAACCCAATATTTATATTTGTTTTTCTTATATTTCCCTTATACCCAAGTTATAACATTTGAGTCATTTTAATTGATTGGAATATCATTTAATTCATTAAAAATTAACTTAGATAACTATTGTTGCAATTCATTCTAGTTATTATTATCATAAATAAATTACAAATTTTAATTCTTCCAACATTAAACCATGAAATCTTATTAAATTAACTATTTTAATTATCGAAAATTTACGGGTTGTTACACTCTCCCCTACTCAAAACTTTTCGTCCTCGAAAAGGAAAAAGAAGGGAAAAGGAACTAAGTCAAGAGTTCAACATTTGAAATATTTTATTCGAAGTTATCAACTTATAAAACAAAGAAATTTCATTTATAAAGTCGTTACTACACTTCCACTATGTTACTCCGATAAGCTCCGAAATTTACAAGTTGGTTATCCAAATGAGTTATAAAATTTTAAAACTCACAAATTTTCTAACACCCGGATTTACGGAAAATTTCGGCAGCGTCTCCTTTGCGCGGCTCGATCGGTACAGCTACAAAACGCCTCTACGGGCCCCAAACCAATGAAAGAAAACAAAAGCCAAGTGGCTCCATCCAAAAACCATCAAATTCAATGACAAATAAACGTGTACCTTTTGTCGGGCAATCCACATTTCTTGATTTTAAAATACCTGCATCTTATCTCTCAATGATATCAAATCATATAATTTAAAATCAATTTAAAATTTGCATTTTAAATTTTCAATATTAGTTTTTCTTAAACCTGTACGAAGTACATATATCATCCGTACGCAATATCAAATCTGATTACTCATTCGATCACAAAATTTCACTTCCAAACTAGTATCGTTCACCTGACTCTCTAGTGCGGACTCAGATTTGGTTCCTTGGTCGGAAACTGTTATTCTCCTTGCATAGCCAAATACTATGATAGAGAATTCCAGAATCAAATCAAAATCTATATCCAGGGTTCGCCGTCGAGAATCGAGTGAAAAATCCTAACTTGGATCGATATAAATTATCTCGAAATTCCGTGCTCGAGTTCGGGTCAAATTGTTATGCGAATAAAACAATATACGTACAACTTACGTATTACCCTCCAATATATTCCTATACAATTCATCTACATTCAATTAATTTACTTATCTTCATTTCATTTATAATTTATTATCCTTAGTGCATTATTCATATTCCTTAATTACTTAGCATGTCCATTTCTTTACATAGCATGTTCTTCTATACTATTATTTCTTATTCATCATTTCATACAATTTGCTTAGTTAAGTTCTTTTTAACCATTCCATGTAATTTAATTAAATTCAATTTCATTCTTCAATTGATTCTTAGCTATACCAAATTCACTTGTTAACATTTACTTCAATTTCATAATTTTAGTTAATTATATAGTTCATTTTCATAATTTCAGTTAATAACAAATTTATTTGTGGAACATTTTATTAATCATCAGTTAGTTTATAATTATCCTATAAAAGTCATATATAAGAAGTTAGACTTTATCTAAGTTTATAATTATCTCAAAAGCTACAAATTTCAATTTCACAATTTCCTTGCAAATTTATATTAAATTTTATAACAAATTTACAAAGATATTATTTTGTTCATTGGCCGGTTTTCTTAAGTTCTACTTACTTATTCAATTTAGCCATTCATCATTTCATATTATACTTAAGTATATAACATTTTTTTTTCACAATCAAATTTCCATTTATACACATTTCAATTACCTTTTAAGTTTTGCTTACTTGTATATTTCAATTACTTTTAGGTTTGATTTACTTGTATAATATCTCCTTTACATATCCAAAACATCATTTTAACTTTTTAATATTTGGTAAGTCCTATTATATGTTATTAGAATGTAATTTGATACTATACAAATTTATAGGATTTATTTTGCCTAATTAGAATGTTCACAATTTTAAGTAGTTTAAATTTTCTTTACCTTTCAATTTTAAGAGTTACAACTTCTTAATCCTAAAGTTTTTCAAAACATTTAGCTTAGAGTTTTTATCCTCTTATTATATAAGTTCTGATTATTCATATTTCATTCAGAGAATTTGAAAAATATCAATTAACAGAACTTGAAAATTTAAATGCCCGGTTCATTTCAAATCATTTGAAATAAATATATACATTTACATCTTATATATATATATATATATCAAATCAGACTTTTGGAGTTTAAACCAAAAATGCATTTTCCAAAACAGTTTCGAAGCAAAGCAAAGCTTCACAAAAGTCTCCTCCACTTTGAGACTCGAAAATGAACGTCGATGATGCTGCGCAGTCATCACCGAAATTATTTTCCAGCGACATAAGAGAGGATTACTGAATTTATTCCATCTTAAAAACCCTTTCAAAATTATTTCCCATAAATATATTATTATTATTTTTTTTCAACTCATATCACTATACATTTCTCTTCAAAGCTTTGAAAACCATTTCAAATCCCCGGGTCTTAAATTCAATATTTCTCAATTTAAATCCATCTTGATTTAGAAGTCACATTTATAAATTATTCTTACAAAAATTTACCTTCTTAAAACATTCCGTAAGTTGTTTTATCATTATTTATTTTGTAATAAACCTTATTTATTAAAACACAATATCCAATTTATGATAACCATCCATATTATCATTTCCAGCAATCAAACAAACTGGATGGATCATAATAATTTCTAAAAATTATTTCTTTATATACAAAATATAATTGGGGCAAAATTATTTCATTTACCCAATTTCAAAACAATACTATGTCGAATTGTTCTGTTCAAGTGTTTAGAGATCCCTATCAATAACGTTAATTACTCGTATTGACCAGAATCCATATGCCACTCAACAAATCAACCAACACAGTATAAAACAATTTTATATCACTAACAAATACGCTCTCTCATATATATACACTCAACGACTCATCATAGGGTATTACTACCCTATTTATAAAGAGTCTGACCCCACAAAGCTAAGGTTATCGCTAAACCAAAGCTCTGATACCAACTGTAACGACCCACCTTTTTGGACAATTTAAATCGACAAGTAAACACACATGCCGATTCCAAACCATTCAAAAGGGAGGATTGTTAATGGGGTAAATAAGAAAAGAAAAGAAAAGGAACAAGAAACAACCACAGGATCTCGCAGCGGAAAGATAAAATATAATAATCAAATAAACAGTTCATGAAGCTGTCTAATATACTTTTGATTATCATTTATACAACATTTATCAGAGTTATACATATACAATAGAACAAATAAAATAATGCAGCAGACAACATGATGCAAGGATAATAATAGTAATAGTTTACCAAATCTTCGTCTTCGTCCTCCAGAATAAATCTTCAATCAGCTGAAAAACTCAGGACTGACCCGAGCGTAATGAAAAAACAAAACACTCGAGTCAGGACTAAAATATCCTTATGTAAGTTAAATCAATCGTAAATAATGATGAGTGTAACGGCGTCAGAGATGTTTACGGGGTTTGACATCTCTTATCCAGTGTCGACGTGCGTGCAGTAACTCAAGAGATGTTACGGGATTTTCCATCTCTTAAGGATCCGTTAAACTATCTACTATGTAGTACAATACGCTATTATAATATGTCTATAGTAAAGTAAAAGTATTAAAATAGCGTTAAGGCGTTACCCATATCCCCCTTAACACATTTTTATAAATATTCCCATAGTCTATACAGTACCGTAATTCCTCCGTAAACTGGAGGGCTATCAGAGGGCACTCCATAGGTATGGTACAAAACAAACTCGTAGAAGGCGCTCTAGGGCATGTGAACACGGAACACGAGGAAATGCCAGGGTAGATATACCATTTGCGGATCCGGACTGGTGGTGACGCATAGCAGCTACTACCGCCCACCTCGGACACACTCCCAAACAATCGAGGGGTGGCCACCAAACAATCACAAAAGCAATAGAATGGTATCGAAGAAATATGTCCGATAAGAGGAATGACCTCACATTGGCCCGGCGTGGCTCCTGATTTTAGTCACATCTAAGCTGACTCACGGGAGTCAGGGTCACGTCATACCATATAGAATCGTCGCCAAACCATCCTACTTCATTTCTGGAATCTCCACCACGTACACAGTTGTTAAAGTGGTTTTCGGTATCGACAGAGAGTATGCCCATATCCGATCCCGGTCTCTTTAACAACCGAACGCTTATTACACACCGGATGGTTCTTTTACATTTTCAAATCAATTCATAATTTATATCAAAATATCAAGTTCGCTTCAAAAATCAAATCCATTTCAAAATCATCGTATTTACGCAAAATATACGATTTCATTTCAAAAATCATTTCGCCCAATATCTCTTTTCAATTTTTAAATTTATTTCACATTTCAATTGAGGTTGTAACTTCATTTAGCCCAATTCGTATTTAAATCCAAGATTTAAATATAAACATTTCACCTTATTGACCAGTTGGAAATTTTTGGAAAATAGTTTGGATAGTTTAAAAATAGCTTAAATAATTAAAAATAGTTAAAATACTCTAAAATATAAAAAAAATAGATTTCAAAATAGTTTTAGATTGATTTAACATAGTTAAATAGATTTAAAATATATTAAATAAAATTAAATAAGTTAAATAGCTTAAAATAGATAAAAATAAAATCAAAATAAATTGAAACAGTTAATTAGTTTAAAATAAATTAAATTGGGTTAAGTAGATTTAAAAATAGATTAAAATAAGTTAATATGTTTAAATAGGTTAAAATAACTTAATATAATTAATATAGGTTAAAATAGTTTAGTATAAAATAGTTTAAGTATTAAAATAGTTTATATAGCAGAATAACTTCAGAAAACCAAATTTGAAATAGCTTCAAAGTCAACCATTTTAATTTCCAACTTACCAATTCTGAATCAAATTCAAATTTCCATTCAGTCGATTCAAATCTCAATTTTCAGTTCAAATCAATTTCGATTTCAAATTAATTCAATTCTATCCCAAATCCAATTTCCTCAAATTTTAAAATGTTGTCTTTATCACACTTTTACTTAATAATATTCAAAATCCGAATAAGAATTGAATCCTTTGAAATCAAATCAATTTACAAAAATTCAATCATATCACAATTTTAATTTCAAAGTCTTAACTTCAATTATTAACCAATTTGTTTAACAAAAATTATTTCAACATCTCAACCTCAAATTCGCGATAAATTCAATTTCTATAAAAATTGATTTTTTTTAAATTCCTTTAAATCAAACCATTTAAAGTAATTCCAAATCTAAGATTTTAAAAATTATTTAATTTAACCAATCCGGTGCCCATATATAATTTTCTATCCTATGGCCAAGTGATCAGTTATTTCAATTAAATTTCAAGAATAGAGATATATCATTACAATTCGAATTATAGTGTCATAGGTATATATTATTTCAACCTATTTCTCAATTTATTCAAAATGAATCAATCTACAGCTGTAATTTATAAAAAGGGTGATGACAGGATATCGACAACCAAATGTACATCCAAACATTTCAAACATCAATCAATAGCATCCATCGCAACCAATCATCCAAACAGACAATATAAATCACGGAAATTTCATAGTTATAAATGTTCAGTAATTTAATTACGATTAAATTTCAATTCTAATTTGACTGTCGATTTCAATTACTAACATTAAATTCGATGACAATCTAGATGACCGTCAAATTTTATCAACAACGACAAATAAAAATCATATCACTTCACAATATTAAATTTAACAAGCATCAAGATATTTTAGTACGGTGTGAGCGTTATAAAACACTCACCTTGATTTTACGTGGCCAATCGTTCAAATTTTAAATTAAATCGAGCGAGTTCGATTTAACCAA
The DNA here is from genome assembly GCA_030737815.1 of Allium fistulosum. Lineage (NCBI taxonomy): Eukaryota > Viridiplantae > Streptophyta > Magnoliopsida > Asparagales > Amaryllidaceae > Allium > Allium fistulosum. Next base: position 278,758,084 of record CM060904.1, on the reverse strand, counting down.
AAATTTTAACGAGCTCGAAACAGTCCCGGATCTGCACTACAGTGAAGCTCTCATCTCTGCGATTCCAACGTCGCCAGTTTCGTCCGATTCTGATAACGTACGATGAAGATATCCAATTTTAAAGATTGAACGAATTTAAGATAAATGATTAACAAACTTATATAATTTAAATTAACCAACAATCGATCAGGGCCGTTGATTCCAAAGCAAAAGATTCTGGCCGCACACACTCTTCTTCCCGTGATCTTCTTCCCAGGCTAACACAAACCGATAGAACCCAAACACCCCACCACATTCCGATCGTCACTTCTTCCTCAGGCCACGAGGAATCGATCAGGAGTCTTCAAATCGAAGGCCATCACGAACCCTGCCATCGCCGGCGATAAGGCCAAACTCGGTACCCCCTAGTTGCTTGAAAACGCGTTCGAACTGACCAAGAACGGAGGCAGCTCGCACTCCATCCACCACGCCAAAACCCATCTCAACCGTTGGATGTCTCGACCTCACCACGATCTTCGATTTGCTAGTTGAGAGTTTTTGAAATTAGCTGATGGATTTGAAGAAAAACGAGGGGAAAAAGAGTTGTTTTTCGGCCATTGAAATTGTCTCTGGCGGCCACGAGATGAACGACTAGGGTTTTGGTAGAGAACGCGTATATACACACGCATATATATATTATTTAATATTATTTACAAATTTAACAAGATTTTCGAACGAACTCCAAATTAGACGTGCCGACAGGCGTCCGTAAGGTTTTACCTGCCTTCCGAACACAATGGAACGTGTTTCGGAAGCCAATTTGATCGTCTGTACGAGTTATAGAAATAAACGATCGATTTTAAATTAAATCGATTAAATGAATTTCTAAACGTTTTCAGCTGCCACGGTCAAATGGCAACTCCGATTGCTCTGAAAGTTGAAATCCGATAATAATACACTATTACGGATCCAATGGAACTGGTTTCGCCGAATTCCGAGACTGTGCCTCGGAAGGCTATTTTACTCGTCGATTAAATCGACGACTTTTCAAAATTTACAGAATTTCTTAAAATTCAAATTTTAAATGTTAACAAATTCATTGTTATTTAAATAAAATTTTATATCAATCTTCGATATCATTTTCAATCATATTATATTCAAAACTCAATTATTCAAATATTTGCAAATTTAAATTTTAAACAATTTTGATTATCCGAAATTCATTATCCTGAAATAATTGAAAATGAACTTATAAAATTTTACTTTAAAACGAATTCAAATTATGGAACAATTATTTTCGTTATACAATCTATTCAATTATTCAATTTATTTCCAATATCAAATTTTAAACAATTTAATTGTTCAATATTCAACAAATTTCAATATTAGATTTTAAATGAATTCTCGCTATCAATCAATTACTTTATTTACATCTAATGAATTCAACATTTATTATTTAGTCCAACTATTAATCGTAAACTCATTCAATGAGTAGCATTTATATTTCAATATTGGATTTTTTTTTTATAAATTTCCGTTATTAGTCAATTACCTTATTCACATCCAGTGCATCCAACATTTGTTATTCAACTTCAGTTATTGATTGTAAACCCAGTTAATATATAAAATTTCATTTCATTTACAATTGGTTTCTAAATTCGATTCGATTGACAACTAAACAAGTAACTTATAATAATTATCACCATTTACTTTTAATCACACTTAAGTTTATTATTTACTACAAGTGTCACAATTTCCTATACAATACCAATTAGATTCCATTACCATTGACTATATCTTATTTCATTAGTTAACCCAATATTTATATTTGTTTTTCTTATATTTCCCTTATACCCAAGTTATAACATTTGAGTCATTTTAATTGATTGGAATATCATTTAATTCATTAAAAATTAACTTAGATAACTATTGTTGCAATTCATTCTAGTTATTATTATCATAAATAAATTACAAATTTTAATTCTTCCAACATTAAACCATGAAATCTTATTAAATTAACTATTTTAATTATCGAAAATTTACGGGTTGTTACATTTTAATTTCGAGGAAGAAATGTTCTAAGCATGGGAGAAAGTAGCGACCCGGAAATTCGAACAATTAGTCTTCGAATATCAGAACATTTTGAAATATAGTAAGTGTTATAAATATAATTTTATAACTTTGTTAAACATCGTTTAATTAATGAATAATGATGAAAAACTTGTTTTTGAAATTTGTTTAAAAAATATATTCTTCGAAGAGAAATTGATAATGTGACCAAAAATCGATTTATCGGCAAACAAATTTTTGATCTATATAATTTTTTTGAACTCTTTTACACTTATCTAATGAACAAACAAACACATTAGAATCTAATTAGTACACTCCACTTCATAAAGAAATGGAAGGTTTTAGAAGCTTCCAAATGGATAAGAGATATTATCATATGAAGGGTATGCGTAATTTGCCTAAAGGAGAAGTGATGTAAAGGAGAAGTGATGGGAGGTTAGTCTTCCATGGCATGGTGAGGAGGTGAGAGAAAGGATAAGAAATACCATATTGAAGCCTATATAAGATGGGGCATATCCATGTTAATAAATCAAAAATTCACAAAGCAAAAGTGAGCGATTTCATATCTTCTTCTTCTCTAAATTCCTAAAGCAAAATAATTGCAAAACAATTCCAAATCCACACAAAATTTTCCATAAGCCTTAGTATAAATTACAACATCTTCCACCATGTCAAATATCAATGAAGCAAAGCCATGATCCCCAAGCAAGAGAAGGCCGTGAGCATAGAGGTCCATTTGTGGGCTAAGGCAAAAGTGAAAGCAAGGAATGAGAAGGAGGAAGGTGGTTGCTTGGTGGGGTTGGACTTGGGTTGCTTGGACTTGGTTTTTTGTTGGGTTAGGTGAGTTAACACACCTCTTTGAATGAAAATATAATGCATATTTTTTTGGGTTTGATTGTGTTTAATTTGTTGAATTTTATTGACATTGTTGAAAACATTGGTTCTGAATTCTTGTTTTGAAAATAAGAAGCCTATGTGATCCATGTATATGGACTTGGAGTAGACTTGATTGGACTTGTATGACATGTGAAAAGACCTTGAAATAAAGTACATAGGTTATAGATGGACTTTGTTTTAGATCGGACTCGGATTTGAAAGTGCTTATAGCGATAGTCGTTGTGGATGCACTTTGGAATTTCCTTATTTTTGGCGATTTCTATGGAACATCATAGAGAAACCCTTAGGGATTTCTCAACATATTTATAATATTTTAAATGTATGTCTATTTCCATAAAAGTATGAGTAGTAAAAAGCTAAGTAACATCTCGAAAAGTGGCCAAAACTTCACATGTGCAAAACGGCCCCGTTTAGCCTTGATTTTTGAACTTTAAAGGTTTAAAAAGAAATTTCAGTTTGAGTATTTTGTTTCATTATTTTTTCAAGTGTATACTAACTATTATTAGAGTATTTAAAAATTAGTTTGAGATACTTATTAATTTTTAAAGAAGAGGATTTTATAATAAAAACTTGCTTTTTCAAGTTTTAAGGAAACCATAAAGTTGTTATTTTCAAGTTCTATTTTGGATAAATGTTTTAAAACCTATTATAAGTATTATAAAGTATCTTAAAAGAATTTTTAAGTTTTTATTTATATATATATATAATAAGTTAAATATTTTATATCTTAAGTAATAAAATATATTTTGACTTGTTTGTTTACATATAAAGTTTTGGTAAACAAATTACTATACATATATATCATTCTAAAAAAGGTTTTAAAGTATAAACAAAAAGTTTGGAAAGGGGTTATAATTGCTTAATGGTCAAATGGTTAATTGTTAATTACTTGTTTGAGAAGTAATTTCAATGTTTAACACTAAAAGCCGACGAAGTAGGCTTATCTATTTGTGAGAGTTAAGATTGATGTTCGAGTAGGTATATATGAGCAACAGAGCTCTAACTTGCCGGCTTCCCTTTTGACCGAGGAATATGTAAGTTGGAAAATATCAAAAACATGTTAATCTTCTCGATTTCTTACTTATTTATGTAAATCATTAATACTATACTTGACACTAAAAGCCAATGAGGTAGACATATCTATTTATGAGATTCAAGAATGAAGTGTCTAGGCAAGACTTTGATGCAACCAGTGATCCAAAATTACCTAGCTTCACTCTTGGATAAGTAATATTTAAGTTGGAATGTTGAAAATGAGTTAAGTATACGAATATTGATTTGTATAAGCAATTTTTTTGACTTTGTAATCGATTAGTCGACTATAGAACTTGACCTATTATTAACTTATGACATATCGAAAGGCTTTGTGATTTCATACCAACAAGAACTCCTAGGCAGAAGCATTGGTACAAAACGTCTCTAGCTTTTACTTACTTATGAGAGAACCGGAATTGAGTTAACCGGAAAGTCCTCTATTTGTTTTGGAGCGTCCAAGAAGTGGGAAAAGTGTTCTTATAAGATGACTTGAACCTGTAACCTCTTCAAAACCATATATGCAATTTATGTTTTGAAAGCAGCTGAAAGTGAAATGTTATAGAATTGATCCTCCAATCCTAAGGTTAGGTCCAATGGAGAGGTCATCATTAACATTCAAAACGATGCTATCATGTAGGACTATCTATCTTGATGAGTATTCGAAGAGAGATGGAAACAATAGGATTCGTCAGAGGACTTATGCAGGAATCTATGTAGAGATTTGGTATCTGTTTAAGATGCTCGAATTCATGTAGTGATTCGTGATCTATTCAAGATAATGGAATCCATTTGAGGATTTTTATTTTGTTTGAGTGATGAAGACTCGTATGAAAGATGCCGAACGTAGCCTCATTATTCGCAAAATGACAAAAAATAGAGGAGGGACATTTTCAGGGCGTTGAGCTAACCTTAAGGATATATCAACTTCATATCTAGAGATGCTTATCGATTGTTGCTAGTGGGAGTTGATATGACTTGGATCACACACTAAGGGTGATTCTGTTATGTTTACCTTAGAGTATATCTTATCTAGAGATATACGATGCTCGGAAGGTAGTTTCTGATCCTTGTCATGGAGTTTGGATGTGACCAGACCGAAGAGATCTCAATGGAAAAATCCATATATGAACGCACCTTAGCGGTATTAATGGTATACCTATTATTGTTGTGTCATACACACAACAACTATTTTTGGATTTATGTTCTACACCATAGGCATTATCTATTATATCTATATATTCACTCATCGGATGGTTGGTTTCATTTGAGGGGAAAATCGTTATGGTAATCCATACGGTCCGAATGGTTATTGTTACTTATTACATATCTCTTGAGTTTCTCACGCTAATTAACCAAAGTGATCCGGGTGTTATTTTCTTATAATGCTCGGGTCAGCTCGTGTATATTTCTAGATTTAGCTTTGCACACTTTGGAGCTTATGGAGAGAAGCTGGATGATTACCTATCATAGTATTATTATTTCCGCTGCATTGTTGTATTTTATATATCAGTATTGTGAGGACATGCGGTTATAACTGTCTAAGCTGATGATAGTACTTAAGTTTTGAAAACTTTGAAATTTCTATATTTGGAGTAACCCTTTGTACTATTCCTTTGATATTGTATATTATCGTTCCATTGTGAGATTCTTACGTTGTGTTCTCTCTTTCTTGTTTTATTCTATTTTTTATTTTACACTAACTTTCTGTCATTCTGGCACTTAGGTGCTTGACACATGAATGTCGTGGATGTATTTAGTGTCGACATTCGAGGGTCGAAAAGTCGGGTCGTTACAATATTACTAGAAAAAAACTTGGTAAGTATGCCAAATTGTTGATACTAAATGCAAGAACCAATATATGACTTGCTCCGTGTTTAATATAAAAAAACATAGCGATAATACAACTTGGCGAAGACTTCAACTAATTAGAGTTACTAATAATTTATCTAAGGATCATCAGTACTATGATAATACCATAGACACCAGGTACAAGATAAATATTGCTAGTAAAAACATTGTGAACATGCCAATTGATATTAAATTTAAGACAAAATACTCATATCCTCCATATTTAACCCAATTAATTCGTATATATTTAAAGGAAAAAATCATTATAGCCATAATGAAAAAATTATGATCTTTTTTGTGGGTTTTTGTTTTCTTTTTACAATTAGCTGTTTCTAATGAAACTGCAGTAACATTAAAAATAAAAAAAATGAAAGTAGTTTTCATGAAGACTAAAATTTTGGTAGTACTCAAGTGGGAGTTTTGGTCATATCCAAAACGATAATGGTATTAGGAAAAGTTGGTTGTACTCAAGTGATTGTATTCAAATTTTTGTTAGTATACTTACTTATTCTATATCTATATATGCATGTTTCTTGGCTTCTTTCTTTACTCATTTTTAATAATAATTTTAGTAAGTAATTTGTTTAATAACATAATCTTTCTCAATACTATTTTGTTTGATTCACTTTTTTAAACATACTCTATTTACGTATAGTTTGATTGATAGGATATTTTGTCAATACTAACCATTTTTGTCATTAATTTATTTTCTTGAGTAATATTTACCATGCAATCATTTCAAGCATCATAGATAGTTGGTTTTAAATCAGTCCTTAAATTATTTAAGGAGGCCATAACATGAATTAAAGCTCAATCACTAAATGCAACAATCATTAACATAATTAAAGAAAAAGGAGTCCGATGTTGGAAGAAACATTTAATTTGTTGTATTATAATGGACCATGCATGACGTTACTCCAAACTTAGATTTATTATGCGTCATGAGTATAAAAGATGAAACTAGAATTATAATATACTAGTAAATTGAAATGGTTATCCAAAATTATGAACATTATATTCACATCAATTTAGAAAAACTTAAAATAAATTTAGGTGGAATTGGGATCCATCCCTTATTTTGAAACATAAAACATGAAAAACCCTTCTACAAAACATGTTTTGATATGTGCTTCCAAAAATTATTTTCGACGAGCATTTTTTTTTTCAAAAGTGAAACAATTGTTAAGAAAAGATCAGTATGATCAAAATTAAACTTTTTTCTTCAATTTTTTGGAAAAGAGCAAATATTTGCAATTTTTATTCAAATATTTGCAGTTCAAGAAACTGTAAATATTTGCAATTTATACTGCAAATATTCTTGGTTTTATAAACTACAACTACTTGCAGTTTGACAAAAATTTAAAGTAGAGACGTTTTTTTAAAACTTATTTTAGAGAGATGACAAATGTTTATTTTAAAATTAAATATTGTGTTTTACAAAGGTTTCTTAAATTCAATAGGGGTAAGCATAATATTATTTTAAACATAATTGGCCTGTCCATACGCAGTTCTTTTACTATATGCCGCTTTAGGTTACTTAGATGTCCATAATTGTTTATAGTTTGTATTTTCCTATTTAGCACCAATTCAAAATTGTATCCGTATATTGGGTAGTTAATACCGTATCCATGATGTTTTGGACATTCAAATATGAACTAAGTGAAATATACAAACATTACACTTATCGAGAATTGCTATAGTCCCTATCAATAAAAAAACTAAGAGAAAAGTTTCACTCAAACCACAAATGATAAGAATGTAGAGATTTAGGTTAATGTAGACCAATATTGATCATGTAACTCTTGATATATTTTTGTTACACTGCCATTATATATCTGAAAGTATTTGAAAGTAGATAAGAAGATTATAAATATTGTTTACAAACATTATATTATCTTTAGTTCAATTAAATATTAAAAATACATGTTAATAGGTATTCTAAATTGCATTAGTGTTGGATCATTCGAAATGTTAAACCATATTCTCCACTTAAAAATTCTAAAATTTCTCAAAATATTCAAATGTTATACATATGAAACTGATTCATCGAGAAAAATCAATATTTAGAAGCAACGGTTTAGTACAAGTTTTGCTGATAATCATGGTAGGAAAAAAATCTTACACCGAACTTTCAAAGATTCGTTAATCCTAATACACGTGCATGCATGGGCATAGACTCAAAATATATGTTTATATGTATTATATACCGATGCAAGATTTTCTAATTTTGTACATAACGGGTCATTTCTACTCACAACTTGTATAATAAATATTTTTTGTATTTTTACAAATAAAAAAACTTTAAACCAACAAACTTTACATTCGTGCATCGTACAGTGACACAAGTTATAGAAGAATAAAATGTAACATTCGTGCCATCGGCATGGACTTTATACTAGTGTGTACATATATGTATATTGTGTGTGGGTGAATAGTTTAACTAAATCTAGAATTTTAAAAGACTATCCTAAAGAGAACATATTGGTAAATATTGAATGTTTTGTAAGAAATAAGAATCAATTGAAAAATGTGTAACATGACATTCATCTTGACAAACACACCTAAAAATCCAAAAGAAGCATCATCGGATGATTCATGGATTCTTGCTATGCATGAAGTTTAATTAATTTACAAGAAATAATGTTTGAGAATCAGTTCCACGACCTGAAAATCAATCCATTATTAGAACTAAATAGGTTTATAAAAATAGATTTAATGAACTTGAAGAGGTGAGAAATAAAGAACTGTTAGTAGTAGGACATGGTTATAATTACTACGAAGGTATTGACTATGAAGAAACTTTTTGTAACGACCCGACTTTCCAGACCCGGAAAATCGAACCATTTTAGTTAAAGAAGAAGAGGTAGAAGAAGAAAAATAGAAAACAATATCAGAATCTAACCATCGCAGCGGAATAAAATATAATATATATCAACGGATCTTTACACAAATCAAAACTATATCTGTTTATACAATACATCATCAGAGTACATCATCAAAGTACATCAACATCCATAACATACAACTGAATACACAGCGGAAAAATAATAGCAAGTACGAGAGTACGTATCGTCATCCAGCTCGCCTCCTGAGCTCTACAGCATCATATCCTGTAACCTATAATACTCGGTCTGACCCGAGCATCATATAAAACAATACCCGAGTCAGTCTGGAAAACCAGCGTGAGAAAATCACACTCAATTGATTATTAAAGTTTCAAAATCCTTTTGAAAATAAAAGCATCTCGTAAGACCACGCCACCAATAAACATGTCGGGTTTTTACCTTACGATAGCTAAAACACTTTATATCAAAATCCTCTGATATTATAATAGTGTCTACAGAAAATAAAATAGAATCTAGCTGAAATGCTTGCATCTCACATTTCAACAATAGTTGGGCACAATCAAAACCGTACAGGCACGTAGGGGGAATGGATTTCCAACGAATGACTAGGCACTGGGGTACCACCTATCACAGTACGTGGCCTAGATCACTGTACCGAGGAGTACGCCCGCTCCCCTGCAACACAAGGCCGGAATCATCCCTTACTGGATAATTCCAAATAAAATCACCCCACGGTTGTGATCAGCAACCGCACCACTAAGCCGAAATAAAAGGGACATCTAGACAGGGATGACCTTACTCTCAAGTGGGTGCTACCCACGAAGCCTTGCTGCATAACCCCTGATTTTCAGTCATTCCCGGTTGATGAGGCTCGAGGCTAAACGATACCTTTATAGCACATATCCCTTAGAATGCCCATCGTCCACCTGACGATGTCACGAAAGCATTCGTCCATATAAGTCCGTCCCGGGTCCGAACGGAACCGAAGGCACTATTCCTACTACATCCATTTTGGAAATATCCTCAGGATTAGTAGCGACTAGCCCTTGCACTTCACTGCTCCATCTTCGACACTGAACACGTTACACGAAACGTACAAACCGGATCGAAGTGGTATTCGAGTCTCCAGACCTAGAATCCCGGTATACGGAAACTCGATCCCGGTCTCTTCGAAAACGATCAGCGCATTGGCCAATATTGATAGTCGGTGATTTAACTATCAATTCACATTCACAACCAACCATCACACAATAATAATTTCCCACATTATTTATTTGCCTCAAATATCTTTCCAAGATATATTTCATTTTCACTCCTTTGAAAACAATTCCAAAACAGTTCCTTTCACGGAAGTGCATTTCCCAAATAATTATTTCCACTGAATCACCAAGTACAAAAACACCTTTCGATTTTTAAAATAATTTTAAAACACTTTATTATAAATATACCTTATAACATTGAAATTTAAAACTACTTAAATACTTTATCAAAATATATACTTCAAGAATATTTAAAATAAAACTACTTTATAAATATAAACTAACTTTCTCCTTAAAACATAATACCAAATTACTTTTATATAATTACTACAATAATACATTTTTGAAAATACTTACTTTGGAAATTAACCTTTAGAAATAATCAATTTCCTAAAACATGCATTTTTAACAAATTAGAACTTTTTAACTTATATTAAAAATTGCTTTGAAAACTTACTTGGCTATCCAGAGAAATACACTTCTCTTCACTTCCTTTAAAAATAAACCAACACTTATTTTTAAACCAATTCATATCCCTTTTATAAATTCCCTTCTTGAATTTATATTTCAAATATCCTCTTATATTCCATTTCACTTTATAAACCCAGTTTATATCTCCAAAATCTCATTTCTCTTTAAATTTCAAATCCCAAAATATTTAAATCAATTTATAATTGATTTCCCAATTTATTTTACCTTGAAATAAATTTCCTTACTTAATCCATTTATTTCCAATTTCATTAACTTCCAGATTTTATTTCTCATTATGATTTAAAATCTTTAAACTGACACAAGTTTCAGATTTCCCAAGTTCTTTCTTTTTAATTACATTTAAACATTGAATTAGAATGAATTATTCCTTTAAATAATATCACATACGATTTCTTTAAATTCAATATTTCTCTATTTATTTAAAATTCTTCTTTTCCATATTTAATTTATTCGAATTCACTAGAATTACTTAACTTAAATTTATTCTTTTATTTCTTTCCAAAAATCCAATTCAATTGCTTTTGATAACTCATTATACTGGGAAATTCAATCCAACCAGATTATCCAATATAAATCATCACAGGATATCAACAATCATATCACAGAATATTTAAACAAAATTAAATATTTTGAGGAATCCAGTTGGATCCCTCCAACCTGTTTCCCTGCATCCACAAATGTTAGCACAATACCAATTCCACTTCGAGGTGGAATATCGCGGTATATGGGTTTATAAAATATCATCCGCTATTATGCGGCGCATAGGGTCTCATCCGCTATATAAATGCGGGAATATCAACAACTCCAATATATATACATATGCCAATATGTATATATTGCTATATACTACTATATATATAGTATCACATCAACCAAATCAATCATTCAACCAATTATTTAAATTTAACCAATTAAATTTAAATTATAATTTAACTGAGTGAGATTAACTCACCTTTGACTTAAATTTGCAATTCTGATGCACACCGGCTTGATTCTCCTTGATTTATAACCTTGTATAAATATGGTACGGTTTATTAACATATGAATTAATAATTTAATTAACCAATCATTCCATTTAAACTAATCTTTCCCATAACAAATTTTTAAATTACAAAAATAAGTGATTAAGTTCACCTCCTTATTTGCTATTTAAGATAACTAGATAAATTTAAAAATGTAAATATGAATATTTATTTTGCTTTTAAAATTCCATATGTATACACCTATATAATAGTCTATACAGATTTAAAAATCTGGTTTTAAGTAAACTTCTCAAACATTTTAAATTCCTATTTTATTTCAATTCCAGTAATTATCCAAACACAAGGTTTACTTACTGTAAAGATAGTTCCTTTACTGGTAAAATATTTACTAAAATGTAATCAAATTCTTACACCCTCCAGCATTTAAAATTCTAAAACAGATGTAAATTCAAAAATCTATTTTGTAAAAATCTTTTCTGTTCATCCAGAAATTAAAAGAGGCAGGTAGCTATCAATATTTATAATATAGATCTGCAAGTCTGAACATTTTATTACCCAGTTAAAATCAAAACAAAAGAAATTGCAAACCTCACCTTCCAACTGTCGCCGATCCCAACAAAATCTCGTCGAATCACTCAAGCACCATCGAACGATACGAAACCCCGCTGCCTCAGATTTGCACACCACCGAGAGCTCGAGCTGCTAGCACCACCAACCGGAAACCATTGAGCATGCTTCCTTCTTCCAACATTTGACTGGAAACAGTCAAACACCCAACTCGTACGCGACCGCTTCTTCCCAGTCATCGCACGCAGCCCCTTTACCATCGCAACTCAATTGACTAATTGTCGAGCTGCTCGTTCACGTGCGCGCGAGGCCGGCCTCCCCTTCGATCACCCCAACTTCGTCCCCCTGTCGCGCCTAGCTTCTCATCGTGATTCCCTCACGCGAATCGAATTGAGTCGCCTCACTACCTCGAAGACAGACCACGCGAATGCCACTGCTTCTTCTCACGTTTTAAATCGAACGAGGATGAATGTGGAACCGACTTCGTGAATGAAGAAAGATTTGGGGAGAAGCGATTTTGAACTGGAAGGAGAAAGGGAAAGCTTGCGAAAGAATTTAAAAAGAAGGCAGCGATTTGGAATAAGTGGAGGTAGTCACGATTTTGTTTTGAACAAGGAGCGGCCATTATCTCTTTAAGCGAATGAATTTTCATTTCAGTTTGAACTGAAGGATTAAAGAGGAAGAAAAGGAGAACGAGATATTTAAAATTGAATGAGGCATGCTCTGCACGATTATTTCGTGATCTTCGGCATGATTCAAGGAGATAACTGATGTGATAAGCCCCCTTTTTATATTATTTAAATTTAATTTGTTTTCGATACAATTTCAACGCGTTTATGTGTCGTATGCTCACACAACTACTCCAATCAATACGAAATTTGAAATCCAATAATAATTCAATATTACGGACCCAATGGAACTGGTTTCGTCGAATTCCGAGACTGTGCCTTGGAAGGCTATTTTTAAATTCAATTTAAACGTTAAAATTTGAAAATTGAACGATTCACTTTTAAATTTGATTTTAAAAGTTCTACTGCCCTCAGTATTATCAATATAGATTTTACAAGCTTTCAAATTATTTTTAACAGCTTAAAATTCAGATTTCACATTTTTACCCAATTCCAATTGTTTAATTCCATAATTTAATTATCAAATAAATAGTGATATTTGAAATTCTAGTTAAAAATTAATTATTGAATATTTAAAATCGATTAAATATCCAATTTCAAATGCTCAAAAATTCCGGGTCGTCACATTCCTCCCCCCTTAAAAGAATTTCGTCCCCGAAATTACCAGTTAGGAAGAATGATTCAATCCCCGTTTACTATTTCTCAAATCCAAATAGTTTTAACAATACCCAAACAATCTTTTATTAATGATACACTAATCATCTTTTAACTTCCCAAACTTATTCATAAGTTCAACCCATATCACCTACTTATCAATTCAAATTTAAATTTGAATTCAAATTTTAACTTATCAAAATTTCCCAAAATTTTTCTAACTCCCTAAATTTTCGAAAAATTTTGCCAGCGTCTCCTTTGCGCGGCTAGCTCGGCACGACTACAAAATGGCTCTACGGCCTCCCAATCTCAAAAAGAAAACAAAAAGCCAAGTGGCTGGATCAAATCCCAATCAAATTTCATATAGAAATTCAAATACATACCTTTTGTCGGGCCATTAAATTTTATCTTCTAAAATCAAAAATCCCAATTTATCCATTGCTTTTATACACCTGTATATCCTACTAAGCAATAATATTCAATCACAATTCCAAAGTCATTTTATACTTTTCTTTACAAATTTTCAACATTTGTTTCACTTAAGCCCGTACGATGCACATATATCATCCGTACGCAATATCACATTCGATCGCTCAGTCGATCACACAATTTCACTTCCGAACTAGTATTGTCCACCCGACTTCCTAGTGCGGACTCAGATCTGGTTTCTTGATCAGAAACCGTCATTCTCCTTGCATAGCCACCAACTATGATAGAGAATATCCAGAATCAATCAACAATCCATATCCAGGCTCGCCGTTGAAAATCGAGTGAAAAATCCTGACTCGGATCGATAAAACTATCTTGAAATTCTGTGTTCGACACCTGGACCAAATAGCTATGCGAATAAAATAATATACGTACATCTTACGTATAAATTCCAATTGATTACCAATTATATCAATTCTCTTTTATTTCGCATTCCTTTTTTATTGTTATCCCTTTATTCATAACCATCCCATTTCACAACTTCAGTTTTAGTCTTCATTCAACTATTCACTTAGTATATTTTATATTTTTTTTCCAAAATTACTAAGTATATTTCCAATACAAATTTTCTTAAGAATTTCATTCTTCAATTCTTAAGTTCAATATAAATTTTTCTTATATTTATTTACTACTTCACCACTGAAGTGTATATATTCAAATTGAACTCCCATTTCATATGAATTTCAACTTACTTCAATTTACTACTTCATTTCCAAATTTTTCTTAAATTCAATTCATCTCCAACTTCCAAAAATCGAATTTTATTTAGCTCGAAAACAATCCAAGTTAATTCATCCAATAACTATTTCTCAACTTATTTAAACCACTCCTCTGTTTGAGTTCAGTTTCCATTCAACATTTACTTAAGTCAATAGCTTAAGTTTATTTTCCATTTAACCAACCCTTTAAAGTTTTATTTCCATCTTTCATTTGATTCTTATTTAATCAAATTCCATCCATTTATTTATTTAATATAAGTGGTTCATTCACTCAATCATTATGAATTTTAATTTCTATACTCAATTCATTTGGAATTATTTTATTAATAACCAGGTCATTTCCAATTTATTTTCACTTATTTGGATTTCATTCGCAATTCAAACCATCACTATTTTAATCCAATTTCATTTACTCACAATTCAATTTCATTAACTAATTTATTATCAAATTAGTTCCTCCGCTGGTTAAAATTAAATACTTGCTTTTTAATTCCAAATATCACTTCACTTAATTTCTTAAGTTCAATTTATTTTATAATTCAAGTTTGGATTAAGATTGCTCATCTTAGTCGTTTCCATTTGATAATTACAATTTCAATTATAACTCTTAATGGTTCAAAGAAATGAATTCCCCTTTTATGACATACAATTTCATTTCTATTCATAAGTTTTAGCTTACTTACTTAAGATCTGGGACTATTCATTTAAGTCCATTTCCATCTTTATAATCAAATTTCAAATTATTACACTTAAGAATATGAATTTCTTTACACAATTATAAGCATTTTACATTACCTTTATATCCAATTCAATTCAACTTCAACTTACTTACATTTAATTCAATTCCAATTCTCAATTTTATTTAACTTATCTTAAGTTAAATTCAAATATATTTTATTCACCTTCATATACTCGAATTAAATTTTAATTCCAGGATACACATTTATACGAGTTTTACAATTCATTCACCTTCAAGTTCTCTAACTCTTTTATCTATCAACTTATATTACTTATTTAGTTATTTTCATCTCATAATTATAATCCCAGAATTTAACTTTCATTCCTTTCTTATTTCAATCAACTTCATTCTATACTTTATATTGTTGATTCATTTAAATTTCCACATTTATATTTTAAATAGAATTTCCAGAATCCAATTGCTCGATTTTATTCCAAAACCATTTTGAATCCATAAATAACTCATACACATCTGGTATATCACATCAAATCCAAATTTCCAAAACAATCTGCCTTTACCAAACAATTTTCCCTTTGAATTTCAAAACCAACCCAGTTCACAATCATTTCCAATTTAAAACAGTTTGGTAGCAATTTCTCTTTGGAAACTCGAAAATAGACATCGATGATGCTGCAGTCATCACCGAAATTATTTTCCAGCAACCGAAAGAGAATTTAATGCTTTTATCACTTTAAAACATTTCAAACATTTTTAAATCCCAAATCCCACCAGATTTCAATTCAATTTCAAAAATATTCATGAAATAATATCACCATTATTTCCCCAAAACCTTTAAAACTATTCTTAAATCCAAAGGAATTTAAAACTTTCCCAAAACTTCAAATTCAAAACCCATTCAATTTTATATCCAACATTACTCTGGAATTCTATCACATTTTATTTCAAGTTATAAGTCACATTTACAATTTACATTTACAAATTTCATTGTTTATGAATTTATCTCATTTGATTATAAATCACATTTGTAATTCACATTTGTATATAAAGTTTATCTCAATTTATAAATTTCATTTATAGTCTATATTCAATTTTCTACTCAATAATGAGACTAACTCATTATTGTCATTTTCTAACAACCAAGCATCCAAATACATAACTATAGTAAATTTCAAAAAATTATTTCTTTCATATACAAAAATAATTTGGGTAAAATTATTTCATTTACCCTATTTTAAAACAATACTGTGTCGAATTGTTCTATTCAAGTGTTTAGAAACCCCTTCGATACAATTGTCCAGACTGTGCCGACGAAGGTTCATATGCCACTCAATAAATCAACCAACACAATATAAAACCATTTTATATCCACTAACAAATACGCGCTCATATCTATTAGTACTCTCAAAATTCCCAACAGAGCCAAGGTTATCGCTAGCCTAAGCTCTGATACCACTGTAACGACCCGACTTTCCAGACCCGGAAAATCGAACCATTTTAGTTAAAGAAGAAGAGGTAGAAGAAGAAAAATAGAAAACAATATCAGAATCTAACCATCGCAGCGGAATAAAATATAATATATATCAACGGATCTTTACACAAATCAAAACTATATCTGTTTATACAATACATCATCAGAGTACATCATCAAAGTACATCAACATCCATAACATACAACTGAATACACAGCGGAAAAATAATAGCAAGTACGAGAGTACGTATCGTCATCCAGCTCGCCTCCTGAGCTCTACAGCATCATATCCTGTAACCTATAATACTCGGTCTGATCCGAGCATCATATAAAACAATACCCGAGTCAGTCTGGAAAACCAGCGTGAGAAAATCACACTCAATTGATTATTAAAGTTTCAAAATCCTTTTGAAAATAAAAGCATCTCGTAAGACCACGCCACCAATAAACATGTCGGGTTTTTACCTTACGATAGCTAAAACACTTTATATCAAAATCCTCTGATATTATAATAGTGTCTACAGAAAATAAAATAGAATCTAGCTGAAATGCTTGCATCTCACATTTCAACAATAGTTGGGCACAATCAAAACCGTACAGGCACGTAGGGGGAATGGATTTCCAACGAATGACTAGGCACTGGGGTACCACCTATCACAGTACGTGGCCTAGATCACTGTACCGAGGAGTACGCCCGCTCCCCTGCAACACAAGGCCGGAATCATCCCTTACTGGATAATTCCAAATAAAATCACCCCACGGTTGTGATCAGCAACCGCACCACTAAGCCGAAATAAAAGGGACATCTAGACAGGGATGACCTTACTCTCAAGTGGGTGCTACCCACGAAGCCTTGCTGCATAACCCCTGATTTTCAGTCATTCCCGGTTGATGAGGCTCGAGGCTAAACGATACCTTTATAGCACATATCCCTTAGAATGCCCATCGTCCACCTGACGATGTCACGAAAGCATTCGTCCATATAAGTCCGTCCCGGGTCCGAACGGAACCGAAGGCACTATTCCTACTACATCCATTTTGGAAATATCCTCAGGATTAGTAGCGACTAGCCCTTGCACTTCACTGCTCCATCTTCGACTCTGAACACGTTACACGAAACGTACAAATCGAATCGAAGTGGTATTCGAGTCTCCAGACCTAGAATCCCGGTATACGGAAACTCGATCCCGGTCTCTTCGAAAACGATCAGCGCATTGGCTAATATTGATAGTCGGTGATTTAACTATCAATTCACATTCACAACCAACCATCACACAATAATAATTTCCCACATTATTTATTTGCCTCAAATATCTTTCCAAGATATATTTCATTTTCACTCCTTTGAAAACAATTCCAAAACAGTTCCTTTCACGGAAGTGCATTTCCCAAATAATTATTTCCACTGAATCACCAAGTACAAAAACACCTTTCGATTTTTAAAATAATTTTAAAACACTTTATTATAAATATACCTTATAACATTGAAATTTAAAACTACTTAAATACTTTATCAAAATATATACTTCAAGAATATTTAAAATAAAACTACTTTATAAATATAAACTAACTTTCTCCTTAAAACATAATACCAAATTACTTTTATATAATTACTACAATAATACATTTTTGAAAATACTTACTTTGGAAATTAACCTTTAGAAATAATCAATTTCCTAAAACATGCATTTTTAACAAATTAGAACTTTTTAACTTATATTAAAAATTGCTTTGAAAACTTACTTGGCTATCCAGAGAAATACACTTCTCTTCACTTCCTTTAAAAATAAACCAACACTTATTTTTAAACCAATTCATATCCCTTTTATAAATTCCCTTCTTGAATTTATATTTCAAATATCCTCTTATATTCCATTTCACTTTATAAACCCAGTTTATATCTCCAAAATCTCATTTCTCTTTAAATTTCAAATCCCAAAATATTTAAATCAATTTATAATTGATTTCCCAATTTATTTTACCTTGAAATAAATTTCCTTACTTAATCCATTTATTTCCAATTTCATTAACTTCCAGATTTTATTTCTCATTATGATTTAAAATCTTTAAACTGACACAAGTTTCAGATTTCCCAAGTTCTTTCTTTTTAATTACATTTAAACATTGAATTAGAATGAATTATTCCTTTAAATAATATCACATACGATTTCTTTAAATTCAATATTTCTCTATTTATTTAAAATTCTTCTTTTCCATATTTAATTTATTCGAATTCACTAGAATTACTTAACTTAAATTTATTCTTTTATTTCTTTCCAAAAATCCAATTCAATTGCTTTTGATAACTCATTATACTGGGAAATTCAATCCAACCAGATTATCCAATATAAATCATCACAGGATATCAACAATCATATCACAGAATATTTAAACAAAATTAAATATTTTGAGGAATCCAGTTGGATCCCTCCAACCTGTTTCCCTGCATCCACAAATGTTAGCACAATACCAATTCCACTTCGAGGTGGAATATCGCGGTATATGGGTTTATAAAATATCATCCGCTATTATGCGGCGCATAGGGTCTCATCCGCTATATAAATGCGGGAATATCAACAACTCCAATATATATACATATGCCAATATGTATATATTGCTATATACTACTATATATATAGTATCACATCAACCAAATCAATCATTCAACCAATTATTTAAATTTAACCAATTAAATTTAAATTATAATTTAACTGAGTGAGATTAACTCACCTTTGACTTAAATTTGCAATTCTGATGCACACCGGCTTGATTCTCCTTGATTTATAACCTTGTATAAATATGGTACGGTTTATTAACATATGAATTAATAATTTAATTAACCAATCATTCCATTTAAACTAATCTTTCCCATAACAAATTTTTAAATTACAAAAATAAGTGATTAAGTTCACCTCCTTATTTGCTATTTAAGATAACTAGATAAATTTAAAAATGTAAATATGAATATTTATTTTGCTTTTAAAATTCCATATGTATACACCTATATAATAGTCTATACAGATTTAAAAATCTGGTTTTAAGTAAACTTCTCAAACATTTTAAATTCCTATTTTATTTCAATTCCAGTAATTATCCAAACACAAGGTTTACTTACTGTAAAGATAGTTCCTTTACTGGTAAAATATTTACTAAAATGTAATCAAATTCTTACACCCTCCAGCATTTAAAATTCTAAAACAGATGTAAATTCAAAAATCTATTTTGTAAAAATCTTTTCTGTTCATCCAGAAATTAAAAGAGGCAGGTAGCTATCAATATTTATAATATAGATCTGCAAGTCTGAACATTTTATTACCCAGTTAAAATCAAAACAAAAGAAATTGCAAACCTCACCTTCCAACTGTCGCCGATCCCAACAAAATCTCGTCGAATCACTCAAGCACCATCGAACGATACGAAACCCCGCTGCCTCAGATTTGCACACCACCGAGAGCTCGAGCTGCTAGCACCACCAACCGAAAACCATTGAGCATGCTTCCTTCTTCCAACATTTGACTGGAAACAGTCAAACACCCAACTCGTACGCGACCGCTTCTTCCCAGTCATCGCATGCAGCCCCTTTACCATCGCAACTCAATTGACTAATTGTCGAGCTGCTCGTTCACGTGCGCGCGAGGCCGGCCTCCCCTTCGATCACCCCAACTTCGTCCCCCTGTCGCGCCTAGCTTCTCATCGTGATTCCCTCACGCGAATCGAATTGAGTCGCCTCACTACCTCGAAGACGGACCACGCGAATGCTACTGCTTCTTCTCACGTTTTAAATCGAACGAGGATGAATGTGGAACCGACTTCGTGAATGAAGAAAGATTTGGGGAGAAGCGATTTTGAACTGGAAGGAGAAAGGGAAAGCTTGCGAAAGAATTTAAAAAGAAGGCAGCGATTTGGAATAAGTGGAGGTAGTCACGATTTTGTTTTGAACAAGGAGCGGCCATTTTCTCTTTAAGCGAATGAATTTTCATTTCAGTTTGAACTGAAGGCTTAAAGAGGAAGAAAAGGAGAACGAGATATTTAAAATTGAATGAGGCATGCTCTGCACGATTATTTCGTGATCTTCGGCATGATTCAAGGAGATAACTGATGTGATAAGCCCCCTTTTATATTATTTAAATTTAATTTGTTTTCGATACAATTTCAACGCGTTTATGTGTCGTATGCTCACACAACTACTCCAATCAATACGAAATTTGAAATCCAATAATAATTCAATATTACGGACCCAATGGAACTGATTTCGTCGAATTCCGAGACTGTTCCTTGGAAGGCTATTTTTAAATTCAATTTAAACGTTAAAATTTGAAAATTGAACGATTCACTTTTAAATTTGATTTTAAAAGTTCTACTGCCCTCAGTATTATCAATATAGATTTTACAAGCTTTCAAATTATTTTTAACAGCTTAAAATTCAGATTTCACATTTTTACCCAATTCCAATTGTTTAATTCCATAATTTAATTATCAAATAAATAGTGATATTTGAAATTCTAGTTAAAAATTAATTATTGAATATTTAAAATCGATTAAATATCCAATTTCAAATGCTCAAAAATTCCGGGTCGTCACACTTTTACTCCAATAGCTCGATTAGAGGCTATAAGTATATTACTTGAATTTGCAAGCTATAATAACTCTAAACTATATCAAATGGACATAAAAAGTGTTTTCTTAAACTAATTAATAAACGAAGATGTATATGTTGAGCAACCATTACTATTTAAAAATGAAAAATTCCCTAACCAAGTTTATTAATTAAAAAGAGCCTTATATGATTTAAAACAAGCACCTTGTGCTTGGTATGAAAGAATAACATCCTAATTAATTCAATCAGGTTTTGAAATAGGAAAGTTGGATACAACTCAATTTATAAAAGGTAGTATTAATGATATGCAGCTAATACATATTTATGTAGATGATATTATCTTTGGTCTAACAAATGAACAAATAAACCTGGCATTTTCAAAAATAATGACAAATGAATTTGAAACGAGTCATATGGTAAAACTAACTTTCATTTTAGGACTACAATTTAAACAAGAAAATAATGTAATATTTATAAGTCAAGAAAAATATGCTAAAGAACTTGTAAAAGGATTTAGAATGTCAAATATAAGTGGTAAAACTACTCCAATGACAGCTAAAGTAAACCTAAGTAAATAAATAAATATAAAGATGTAGATCAAAAACTGCATTGTTGAATGATTGGTTCTCTACTCTACATCACTGCAAGTAGACCTGATATAATGTGGCATACATGTCTCTATGCAAGATATTGGTCAAATCCAATAGAAACTCACCTTAAAGAAGTTAAAAGAATTCTAAGATAGGTTCATAACACCGTAGATTATAGGCTATTTTACCCTCAGGAGTATACTGATATCTTATAGTGATGTAGTTTTGCAGTTTTCAAATCTAAAAGAAAAAGCATAAGTATAACTTGTTAGTTTTTGGGACATTCACATGTGTCCTGGTTCAGTAAAAGGCAGAATTATGTCTCTCTGTCCACAATAAAAGTAGAATATATATATCTATAGTACTATCACGTTCATAAGTAATATACATGCAACAAACATTTTTTGATTTTGGCCTAAATATTAACCAATCACCAATATACCGTGACAATACTAGTGCACTAAATTTATCTAAAAATCCATCTAATCATGCTAGGACAAGACACATAAACATAAGACATCATATTTTTTAAGAGATAATGTAAGTAATAGGAATATAACTTTAGGATTTATAAATATCGAAAATCAAATAGCCAATATTTTAACAAAACCACTAGTACGAAATACATTCATTAAATTACAACGAGAACTAGGAATATGTATTTTTTCAGAATTATAAAAACAACATGAACATTTAGTTTAAATGGTTATGAAAAGATGTTCTTAGTATGCTAATTAGTTATTATTGATTTTTGATTACCTACATATGTATACCCTAAACTCCTTAATTAGATAATCATCTATATATCTCTTTTGTAAACAAAGACATTTTGTTGATGACAACAGAGGAGAGATATATTATTCAAAAACATGAAGGGAGTAACAAATGCATCATCTTAGGGGGGAGATAACATATTTAGGAGGAATTATAAAAAATTTAAGATAGCATTATTAATTAAATATTATATCAAGGAATATTTAGATGGTTATCATCATCAAAAAACCGGAGATTGTTAGAACTACCGATAGTGATTTTGACGACAACAACCATGTAAATATTATTACTAATGAATTTTCAAGTTATGTGGACTATAGTATAGCTAATGCAGATATACTACTCAAAAGTATTGCAGGGATACAAATGAAACAAGGTGACCAATTGGAATCAACCAGATTAAGAAGACTAGGAGGAATCAAGTAGATCAACAAGAATCAAGCAAATTAAGGAGATTATGAGGAATCAAGCATATCAAGGAGATCAAATGGAATTAAGCAGATTAAAGAGAATTAAGAAGATTAAGAAGACCAAAAACGAATCAAGCAGACCAAGCATAAAAAACTCAAGGACAATGCTACGAGAATATAAGAGAATTAAGAAACAAAGACTAGAAGAGCACAAGACATTCAGTTAGTCAAAACTATGTGTAAAGAGTCTTAGAAATATTTTTTAAAGGCTCTGTAGCACATCTTTTAAATCTCTCTTTAAATTTCTTTATTTTCTTCTCTAGAAATTTTAGAGGAGTAAAATATTTTTTATTTTAAATATTATAAAGTTTAAAACAACTTTAATCAACTAGCTTATGTCAACATACCCTAAAAATATATGTCGACATAGCAGCCGGTTATAAGTTTTAAAAAAATCGATAAGTATGTGTTGACATACTATTTGAAGATAGTAAACATTCCATTCGTTTTTGCAACCTTTGAATTTAAATGTAAAGACACATCCTTTCACCCTTTCACCAAGAGACACTTTTGTTCATCTTTCATATAAAAGTCAGAGGAAATGAATTTTTCAACTAATTTTCATTCTTTCTCTCACTCTTTATTCTCTACTACTTTGCAAACAAGTTCTTTACTACTAGATGCATATACTTTGCAAATTCATATTCCTTCACTCTCATTATCCTTGAATTCACAAGCTACAAAATATCAGAGAGTTATTACTTGAATTCTTTATCATTTTATCTCTGATTTCATCCCATTCTTCAAAGATTTCAATTATAAACTGCTACCAAAGGTCTACAGGGTAATTGTATTGAAGACTATGAGAATTTGTATTCAAAAGATGCGATGTCTTATAGAATTACTCTCTATTCCTTGAACTATAACGCCATCAAAGTCAGGATTGTGTAGGTGTTTTTGACTAAATGTGGAAAGTCAAGAGGCTAGGAGTGTTCTGCCACCCAAGGAAAGTGAAGATATATGTGCTTGCCACCTGATTCAAAGCTAAGTTGTATAGGTGTACTTTCCACTTGTGGAGTCACAAAGTTTTTTTATAATGGAAATTCTTTAAGGGGTATAGGACTAGATATAGGATTAGGAATCTGAACCAGTATTAAAATTCCTAATGCCACTCTTTTTTCTGTATTTCTTTTTATTTTGCATTATATTATTATTTACATGTGATTATGATTCTAAATTGGTAGGTTTTGAAAAATACAAGTTAAATTATTAACGAGTTTAAATATGCTATTCACCCCCTATAGTTTTACAATAGCTTTAAGATTCATTCCTTACAAGTATTAGGGTATCTCACGTAACCCAAAGATGTCTCATGTTTTTTCAGCAAGAAAGAGAGAAGTAGAAAATATAGCTACATAAGTCAAAGGAACAACGATTAGTGCCATTCTATAGAGTAAGAATAATAATTACCAAGGAGTGGATATGTTTGGTGAAGTTGAATGCATACCTTGTATAATATTCCTAGATAATTAGGAAATGAAAAAGAGGGCTTTAGGCTTGCTCTTAGTAGAAAGGAGAAGAGACCGATTCATATTGATAAATCACACAATTTTCAAAAATAAGATTATTAGAATTATAGGAGTAATGGAAAACAAAATTACTAAAGTCAAAACTGCTCTTGTAAGATGGGTCGTGATGAATTATATTCTTAGTGCAAAAGGATATGACAACTGAGAGAGGTGGAAGCCAACTCTCCATGAGGTAATTATACGATTTTCCAAGGTAAAAGAGATTTAGGTTGGGACTGGAATGCCCTATTTTTCCTTGGCATGGCTTCATTATTAACTAAACTTCACATTTGTCAAGATAAGTTATTCATAAGGTTTTATAACACAACTATTCTGGTCATTTTGTTCTATTAGATCAGTGGTATCTCCCCATCTATTAAGAATGGCTTTATGAGTTAACATTGGCATCAATGCTTTGGTTTTTTTGATTAAGTTCGTTATGAGGAACACATGCTCAAAATCTTAGCTAGACTAGTTTGGTTTTATTATAGGCACATGGAATGACAAATGAGATTGGTGTTGACATTATTACCGAGAGATGAAAGCTTGGGGAATATAGGATTATATACCTATTGCGAATTTTCAAATTTGAAAAGTACAACTCTTAGATTATAGAAGACCGTAAGCTCTTAGCATACAATTACGATACGTATACAATTACTGGTCAAACCACATGAAATTGTTTTTGAACTAATTTTAATTCTATATTTTAAACCTTATGCCTATAAAAAAGATTTTTCAAGTATTTAAACTACAAAACGAGTATAATTTAATTAAAATTGTAGACAATAATGTTGAATTCAAATTTTGATTTGAATTGACAATTATAAAAAAGTTGCAATTTAGATCCTAACCCTTTGTCGTCAAAGGATTGTTTAAGAATCCAAATTTAGTTACTTCAAATCCAATGTTCTATAAAATAATTGAATCAAATTATTCTAAATCAACAAAGGACACCTTTATAAACCTAAAAGAGCATAAGAAAACATATGATAAGATTAAGAAATAAGAAGAAGAGAAGAAACAACAATATAAATAAATTTCAAATAGCACGTAAAAAACAAGAAATGATTATTTATCTTGTCACTAACTAAATAATTACCCATATTACAAAAATTATTGGAAAAAAATAGTGATAAAAAATCTGAAAAAGAAGAAATAAATAATTCTGTCATATGGGATGTTGTGTATTTATAAGAGATGGAGTCTTCAATTTAGGCCCACAATTTTCTTTAGTAATTCACTGTATAGAATTAATTCTCATGAGAGAGAAAAAAAATTCCCTCTTAACTTATAGGTCAAACCTTTCAACAAAGGTTATTCTTCCTTTAGATTGTTGATATGTGGTATCATATATGGTGGAGATTTAAGGAGAATTTTCATTTGCAACAAATATATACTTACATTAGATAATAAATTCGCTATAAATTATATTGCAGCTGATTTCTTCAATTCAAAGGTAATTCCCTTTCAAGTAATTAAACCCTACATCTACTTAAGCATGCAATATCATTTCACAAGTAAGCTACAATTTCTTTTATGTAACAGTTTTAAAGTAGGTGATTAAATCCAATTTAGTAGCTAATTCTTCTTATGAAAATCTTTCCTTTTTTCCTCTTTTTTTTCTTTTTCACTCCTCAACTTTGAATACTTGTAAAAAATACAATAGATTATCATGTTGATTAAATACCCCCATATTGGAATTTTTTTCATCCTTGAATAAAAAAAAACTAAATTAACTAGATTGTGTTTTCATTAGAAATACGATTGCATTGAGCATATGCAACAAGCCATTCAACTTCTAGATATCCCCAATAGGATGGGCTATGCCTTGTGAGGTTTTTAGCAAGTACTTCCTATGAAATCTGAATATGATATGCTATAGTTCTAATGCAACTTTATATATGTCAAAAAAACAAAAAAGTCTGTTCATAGTATCATTTATCACAAGATTTTTGTTTTACTACAACCAAAAGTAATTAGTTTTATTATTTTTATCTATTTTTTTATATATGAACAAATTTTTTATTAACAAGCTATATCTAATCCCTTAATAGGTGTAATAAGTAGAAACTTAGGTTGTTAACAAAATCACCAGAATAAATAACATGTACCTTTTTTATATATTTTATTTTAAAGTGCACTAGTACGTGATGCATAACTGGAAAAATGTATGTTTGGAAATAAATGGATTAAAGGGCAAGTGTAAAAATGTAACATCCTTCTCATTTTAAGACCCTAAAATGAATTTTGATGATGCTACAGTCATCACTGGAATCCTAGATTTATTTTCAAGCGGCAAAATTTGTGGTGAGGATAAACATAGTACCATAAATAACAAAAATGTGTGATATATGAGGATACAAACATGTTCTACAAGTTATATCTTAGCTAGTGATAAATTCTAGCTTTGCATAGCAGATAACTAAAGAAAATAACTATATAAGTAATAAGTCTTCCTACACCATTCTTAAAAATTGCTATTTGTAAACTAAAGACAAACATGTACTATTTATAAACTCAACCTACTTTAATGAACGTCCATGAATTTATGGAAAAAAACGAGTCAGATATAAGTTTGGTTTGAATAATACAAGTTTTTCAAAGCACTATATGTGCCTACCGAGTCTATACCGCGGAGTGAAACGGGTTCCTCATAGTATATGCTATAGTATCAAAACAACAAATATAACTATTTCAATAATTTGAGCCATTCAGTCACAGACTTCCATACGTTCCTTACATGCTAAGTATTTCATATTTGATGAAATTTAAAGTACGAATCGCTACAACGTTTCCCCTTTAAATTCCATTTTCAGGTTTAAGTTTAAAGTAAGAAATGTCCTATTCCATTTCCTTTGTAAGTTTCATTTTCATCTTTTCATTTAAGAATTAAAACGTGCCCATATGGAGGAACTTCAAAGCCTTATGCCATTAAAGTTAAAAATACTTTTTCTAAGCAACATCGATAGACTCACCTATCACTTGGAAGCAAGTGTCCCCCAAAAACAATTCTTCTCAAGGCCAACACTATGCCAATGATCCATTCATCCATCTTAGGAGTTTGATTCAATCCAAAAATATACATCCTAGTGAGCATCCCCACTGAAGCATCTTTAGCTTCTCCTAGTCCCACCATTTTTGATTTATCATTGTCATTCATTAATACTTAGTTGTTCATCCTTTGTTTAGATTCCATTTGACTGCTCAGATGCAAATCTACTGACATAAGAGTCGTATCCAACCCTGCCCATCAAATTTGACAACATTCTTTGGTTATTTAATATTCTTATTGTCAAAATGCCTCACAAGCGGTTTTCAGTATAAAAGCTAGTATAAAGCATTCTTCGTAAAAAATCGGTAACTTTTAAACATATAACAACCATCAAAATCATATCAATTAATCACAAATCATGGTATCTATAATCTAGACAAGTATTAACATTATGATCAAGCTAAAGGGGATTAAATCAATTTACATTATTTATGTTTAACTAAATGTCACATATCGATATCATTCAATTTCCACATTTCAAGTGGTATTTCACAATTTCGTTTACCTTCTAGAGTAGTTGGATTACAAAAATTTATTCTACTTCCCTACATTAGTAAACCACGACAAGTTTCATTAAATTCTGAATTATTGAATTCTCCATTGTTTTTATCGATTTGTGTCGATTTGACACTTCAAAAATTAATTTCTCACACACACGGATAGATATAGGTGTGCGGACTTCACCATTGTTCATAATTATTCAATATATTTCCATTCTATAAATTTCATAAAAAATAACTCATACTTAACGATTTATAAAAATATAGACGATCTCAAACATCAATTTAAGCCACATTCAATCCAACCGCCCAATCTTTGATCCAAATATGTCATTGCAAAGATATCAATTCTAATTTCATATCCACATTGCTCGATCGTCAAAAGATCACATGCATTGCCAAGACTACCACAATGTTTCCTGTTAGGGTAAAAATTAGGCCTTGTGTAAGGTCGAATGCTCACGTCTAGAGGGAGAGATGGAGAAAGTCCCATTGTTCAAGTGTCTAATTATAAAAGTAGGTTGGATTGTCAAAATGCTAGCTAAAATAATTAGTCCTCTTTGCTCAGTAAGCAAGTCACAAATTCATATGCAACGCAAAGTTCCAAATGAAGGTAATCATGCAAAATTTCATTGATCTGGGTCCTTAGTTATAAAGTCTCGATTTCAATTTGACCTAATGGCCATGAAAATCCCAATTATAAGCTTATATCTATCCACTCGAGAAAAATAAAAAAATGAGGAAGAAGGATTATTCAAAATCCGGCCCTTTTCTAGTGGAGGTATATGCCTATTTATAGAAGATTTGGACCATTAGGTTTATGACATGTGTCATTTGTTAGGAATGAACGGTGTTGATTTGCTGATGTGACACATGTTCGAAGTGATATATGACACAATTTCTCCTTTGAGTCACGATGATGTGGTGCCGCTGACCCGAGCATATTCTTCCACGTGGCTAGCTGGATGTTGATTCTATGTTGATTAGTTAACATGTGATAACATAAAAGCATTAATGCTTCACAACTCATCTTACCAACATGCGGTGGCTTAGTAAAGTCAACTTTTAATAACTCATCAAATCAACTTGTAATAGCTTAGTAGCATCGACCTTTGATAGCTCAATTGATCCTCATATAATAGCCTTGGAATATAACCCCTCGATAGCTCCATTGATCACCACATAATAGCTTTAAGGTATTGTCCTTCGATACCTTCATTTACCATTTTGTGATAGCTTTAACGTATATCCTCTGATAACTTCATTAACCATCTTGCGATAGTTTTGTAATCACCAACCTTTGATGGCTTATCTAGTCATCCTGCGATATCTTTTAGATCACCTACCTTCAATAACTTGTTTTATCATCATATGATAGCCTTGAAATCATCAACCTCTGATGGCTTATCTAGTCAGCATTCGATAGCTCCAATTTCTCAACCTTCGATGGCTCAAACAATTTATCCTTTCAGTGGTTCCTAGAGTCAAAATGTGATAGCTCAAATATCTTACCTTCGATAGTTCCTTAGATGGCTCTTTGGATTAAAACTCGATAGCCTTGAATTATCATTCCTCGATAGCTCGCTAGTTAAGTTGCGATAGCTTTGAGTTCATCAACCTTCGATGACTTATTTTGTACTTTCATCTCTCGATAGCTTCCTTTTCTTTTCAATCTATGATGGCTCATCTCCAACATGCTATAGTTAGTAAACTTTGGGTATAACATTTGCCTCCCTTTTTATAATAACCTTTTGTACTCTAGCATAAAAAAATCTTCATATTCTTGAGAACTTTTATCCTGATCATCTATTTTTCCTTCTTTGAATCCTATGGCTATTTCATTTTCCCTCCTTTCTTATAAAAAGGTCTTCTTTTTCTTCTACACTTTCACCGATTTCTAAAAAAAGACTCACTTTCAACTTGCCTTTAATTTTCCAATAAGCCTTTATTTCTTGAAGATTCTCCTTTGGTAATGATTTTTAAATTATTGTCCTAAATGTTATGTCGATTATGCCATTGATTTTAGTATCGTTATTTGGTTCAACTTATTTTTCATCAATTTTAGGTTTTAGTTAGTTTGTTAATTCCATTGTTTTTACAGTTTTTTTAGATTCCCCTTTAAATTTCGTTTTGATCCATTATTGATTTGTTTAAGCCGCTACTTCTATTATTGGGTTTTGGTTTTCTCTAACTCGATATCCATCCAATATTTTTCTGTTAGTAACATATTGGTTCTTCCAATATGCGACAGCTCACTGTGCGATAGCCTATTTTATTCACTTTATTACTAACCATGATGACTCAACACTCGAGAGTTCACTTTACTTATTTTATTATAAGCAAGCGGTACTCGACACGCGATAGCTTTTTTTATTCAACTAACAATATATTAACATGTGATAGCTTATTCTATTATCTTATTATTAATACGCGATAGCTCAACACATGATGACTCACTTTATTTATTTTATTCAATTTGTGATAGATTAACATGTGATAGCTTGACAAGCACCATTGTCCCAGTGGTTAAGTGATTCGACTTTGGTGCGAGAGGTCACAAGTTCGAAACTTGCATAGCATGATTCGAACATTTATTAACATGTGATATGTTGTCCCAGTGATATGTTGTATCTAAGTACCATTTCAAAAAAAAACATGCGATAGCTTAACCAGTGTAGTATGCGATAAGTCATTTTGTTTTCCTAACTCACTCTGCGATTGCTTGGTACATGATAACTTATCTTACCTACTTTTCTCAACGTTCTATAGTTCAATATACGTTAGTTCATTTCTTGTTTTTATTCATCCCATGATGGCCCAACACTTGATATCTCATTTATTTATTTCTTTATCAGTGCGTGATAGCTCAACACACAACAACTTACTTTATCGATTTTACAATAAATCAACATGCGATAACCCATTGTATTTGCTTTTTTACTTAGCTTATATTTGCTCAATATGCGACAGTTCTTATTACTATCATGCGACAGATTGAATTATCAACACTCAATTTATGGTAGTTAACGCTTATTCATATTAGTTTCTTATTTCATATATATAATCATTTTCTACATCCACCGGTTCTATAAATTAATACAGAGGTTTTTTTTAATCGCTGTGATCCACTAAAATTTTATTAGCTAAATAAAAAGTGATTTGCTAGTAAAATCAACACTAAAATTCCATAATCTTTGTTTGAGTTAAGTGATTAGGTTTTTTATGTTTTCTATATTATATGTATATGTATGTATATATACGCATTTACATACATTTAATTAAATGATGTACACATCATGGCTGGGAACAAAAAGGGAACCTCCAAAGGATCACTTAGTTCTTTCAAGCCCAAGAAACCATCTAGAGAAAAGCTTTATGCTAACTGCCAGTCATACTTTTCAAAATAAGTGGTATCGATTATTTGCTAAGACACTTCAAAATCTCTTAAATTAAGACTAGGGTACCTGGTCCTTCTGATAGGATTAATACTCCTCTCAAAGGATTCTTCGTTTTCACTCTAATACACATTTGATACTCTTACTACCTGTCCTTTAATGACTTTATCAACAGGGTTTTAACTTTCCTTAGGATCACTCCAATTCAGCTTATGCCAAACTCCTATAGTTATATCCATTCTCTTTTCATTTTGTTTAAGGAGCTCAAGATTGAAGACCTGACCCTGCTATCCATGTTGGCTTACTGCTCTTTAGAAAGCCAAATATCAACTTGAGGGCATGGTATTTTATTTTTTCCTTTCTAATTGAGGGCTGATCTCTGATTCAATTAACAAGAGGTTAGAGTCATCAATTTTTCTTCATAAGATGCTTTTCACTAGAGCTTTCTAGGAGATTTTTTGTTCCCAATATGCACTACAAGAAGGTATGTTATTAATAACGCCACTCGATAATGTATTATTATGAAACATTATTGTTTACATTTAATTATATGTCTTTTAACTTTATTCTTTTGTTTGGTACACATGTAACACTTTGCCCCTAGAGTGAAACAATCCCTCCATAACACTTAATAATTTATATCTCCTTCCAAAATGAAATAATCATAAAAATAAATAACCTTAATTGAAGTTCAACTCAATCTCTATCTCCCATCTCCGAGCTAGCGATATAAAATAAAATGAAATCGGGCATTCATTATTAGCCATTCTACTCATCTCTAATCTTCATTCGGTTTGCTCATTAGTAGTTGTAATATCAACGACATCTAGAACCCTAGATCTCTGACCTTCGATTTCGCTCTTCGTTAATATTTGCCAAATTCATAATCTAGGAACATATATTTCAAAGGTATATTTATTCTTCCGACTTCATTTAAATTCAACTCATTATTCAACTATGCTCATTTATGTTCGAAGGTATATTTATTCGATTTTATAGGAATAATTTATGCTTTCCTAAAATAATCTTCTATCTGTGATAAAAATCCTCCTTCGATTATGGCATGCTTCGTATTATTAGAATGTCGTAGTATTGCCATAAACCTCTACCAAACATTATTTTTTCTGCTTTTGATAATTTAAACTATATACATAATACACATTTATTATTTTTGCCTTCTAGTTTTTTGTATAATTAAAATCTTATAATGTTTGCCTAGTTTTCATGTACTATGAAACTATGGATATTACATGAAATAAATTTACATGTATTAATACATCTTTGCCTATTTATAATTTTTGTTCCTAACTCAATCTTGGTAAACATTCATTAAAGTTTGTTTCCTATTTAGCAATTTATTCAAGCTAGTGCAAATATGATGGCCACAGTTGTGTAATGTTCAAAATTGCTAAATTTTAGTGTTCATTGTATATTATAGCAAAAGCACTGTAAAAGTTTTTACAATAATACATAGTGTTTAACATCTTACCGACTAAATTAATACATCATATTATATACACTCTCCTCACTGCCACTTTTTATTATTATGAAAATTAGTGTATCCTTTTTATTCGATGGTGTATATGCTCATAGGTAAATTCGAACATTTTCTTGTTTTGTTGGCCCATTGGTAATTATTTACAAGGTAACTAATGTTTTTGAATTTGTTGGTTTTGGTTGGGGAAACCGTAAATGAGATTACTTTGATTATTATAATAATGGTTCTTCAGTTCATGACATCAATACTAAATTTGTTCCTTTTTATGAAATATTGTAAATGATGAGAAAAAAGTTTAGGTGGTACATTTGCAACATGCCACGAAAAGATCTATATATTCAGGATTTTATAGTGTAGATTTGAAAAATATCAATCACTTTTTGTTTATTTATGATGCTGAATTAGCAATTAGTGAAATAGAGCAAGTTTTGTACCTACATCAACATTCAATGATGTTTCCAAATTCATAAGTCATCAATGTCCAAAACATAGACATGGAATTAATAAGGAAATATTATCATTTTATGTATTTCCACTAAAAACTTGAATGCTTATTTTGTTCCTTAGTAACTTATTTATATTATTATCATTTTAGTAATATAAAATACATTATTTATCTGGAAAGATTATAATTTTTTCATAAAAAAATTTGACAACTAGATATTTACATATACATAATATATGACATTTAAAAGATGCAAAGATTTATGATTTAATGGTAAAAACAGTTCGTTGATATGATATTTCTCAACTTTTGTGAAGTCTATAAGAAAAACTATTGAACTTTATGAAACTTATTTAGTTTTCATAGAACTTCGCATAATTAGTTAGTTTTTACAAAACTTAATTAAATTAGCTAAATTTTATGAAAATTACTTATATTTTACAAACTTAATCAACTTAAAAAACTTTAATGAAATTTAATTATTTTTTATAATCTTAGTTAA
Source organism: Allium fistulosum (assembly GCA_030737815.1). Taxonomy (NCBI): domain Eukaryota; kingdom Viridiplantae; phylum Streptophyta; class Magnoliopsida; order Asparagales; family Amaryllidaceae; genus Allium; species Allium fistulosum. Next base: position 278,724,115 of record CM060904.1, on the reverse strand, counting down.
TTATTTATATAACTTATTTAATGTAATTAAAAATTTATAAAACTTGACTAATTTTTATAAACTTATTTAGTTTTTATAAAGCTTAGTTAACATAATTATTTTTTGCAAATTGTTTTTAAAAATTTAGTTAATTCAATTAGCCATTGGTTTTGTTCAGTTAGCATAGTTGTAATAAGCTTGTTGTTAATTATTTTATAAATTTAATTTAATTATGAATAACTAATTTTTTATTGGGATTTGTGAAATTTAGTTATGAAATTAATAGTAATATATGAGAATACTTACTTTTTTTTTATCTTAATTGATCTTAAGATAATTTTGTTAAATGTGATAAATTTAAATAAGTGATTAATATTGAGATTTATTATTTAAAACAAAAATTTTCAATTAATAGTTTATGTTATTGAAAATAATGAGAATAACTTTTCATTTTTAAAGTTGTATATTAAAACTTTTGTAATATCCGTAATATCTCAATATTATTAAAAATAAGAATTTTTACTTGTTAATTTGGTTTTGTAATTCGAGAAATCAATGTATTAATTTTTTTAAAAACATTATTAAGTGAAAGTTAGTTTAAAATTGTGATCTAATAAGTGATTAAGTTAAAATTAAAATTAGCAACACTTCTTCTAAAAAGAAAATTAGTAACACTTGGCTTGTTGGATCGACATCTCATACTCATGGCCCATTTAGAATAATTATAAAGGAGAAATAAAAGTACGTATTCTTCCTTAGTTCATTTCATTCCAGAATAACAGAAAAAAACCTCTTCCTCTCAAAGTTCTAAAACCCTAGTTCATAATCTCCAAAATCAATGATAAAAAACAAAGGGGTTTTGTCCAATAATGAAGAGTAAGTGTTCTAAATCCTATCTACGCCTTCTAAATTCTTAAAATTATGATTCTGATCTCGTTGTTAACCTAAGTGCCATTGTGGTTGTTTAAGTTTTGAGTTACAGGCGGTTTTGATGAAGCCAAAGAGTTTAGCAAGGCTAAATAGAGAATCATGCAAGCTATAGGAAGTTAAAAGGTGAGTTGAACATTCACTCTACTATCTTTAATACATATGTATAATTATTATTTGCTATTTGGATTGAATGAATTAATTTGTTGATTGAATGGTATGCAATTTGGTTGAAAACTTTGCGATTTTTGTTTTGTTCTTTACTGAAAATTTAGTATGAAAATTTGCTGCAGTAAAAAAAAGATATTTCAGTGTAAAATAAATAAAATGACCCAATCTTTTTGTGTTACAAAGGTCATTCAGTAAACTACAACTTTTCTTTGAATCACTTGTCGAAAATATGTAGTTGATCTGATCGAAATTGAGTTTGAAACTGATGGTGTTTCACTGCCCTGTGTAATTGGATGAGTTTAAACCTGAAATTAAATTGCCCATAACATTTCTGTTACTTATTGGAATTGAATAATTCTTTGAGTTCTGGAAATCTTACTTTGTGTGTGACAACTTTCATGTTGAACATATTTGCAAATTTTGAGCATAGGTTGATCGATATCACTTTGATAATTACATTCTCTAAACTAAACAGTTAGTAAATTCGGCATATCTTTCTCATTTCTTACCAGATTTAGATAATTTTTAGTGTTCTGGAAAACATGGAATTTGTGCTATAAATTCTATGTTTTGTGTTTTGCTTAATTTTAAAGTTTAAATGGTCAAAAACTAGTTTCATTGTCGTTGCCCTATCGATGGAAAGACAGAGGAAATAAATTTAAATCTGAGAAATTGTTTTGATCGTAACTTTTGAACCGTAAGTTCAAATTGTACGATCTTTTTCTTATTTAAAATCTTAGACTTTTATCCAAAACTTTAATATTTTGAGATTTGCAAAATTATAAGATTTAAAGGGTTGAAACTGTAGATTTAAAAGCTCTAAATTTGATTTAAAAAGATATAAATGGATATGCTTCATATTCAACTAATTTTACGAAAGAAAGTTTATTTTGAAATTTATAAGTCTCAAACTTAGTCTAAATTAGTTTAACTTTCTTTTGTAAATTATTTTAATAAGTAATTATATATATATATACACATATATTCCGGTATAAAGACTTATGTATTTGACAATACAAGTGATTATGGTTTTATAAAATAAGTGATAACATATACAAAAGGCTTTGGAAATATGGTTTAAAAAAAGGTGAATATAATTTATTTATAAATAATATATATAATATATATATATATATATAAACATCAATATATATATATATATATATATTTAGATCAATGGCGGCGGAAGATTCGAACGGAAAGAACGAAGCGAATACTGCAGCTGAGATCTCAATTATAGAACCTATTTCCGTGGTTAATGAAGCAGATGACACGGGTTGGACAGAGGTTCGTCACAAGAAGAAAAGTATAAATCAGATTAGAGATCAGCAGCAGTCATCTAGGGTTTCAGTGGGTCCTAGATCTAGGGTTTCTGTTCATATGGGACCATATCCCAAAATGAATTCTAGGGCTATACCACAGGCGGGGTCTACCAACAAACCAGAATTCAAGGGAGGCATCAGATCGTGGGCAGAAGCTATATCTCGTAACATGTATATAGATGGTGGGGGTCAAAAAATTTGATTTTTTGGAAGATGATGAAGGAGAATATGCAGATCTGGACGATGAGGTATTTAATAATGCGAAAAATCTGTGGGGTACTTCTCTCTACATATATGTTGCTGGTAAGAAACCTTATTACATTCACCTTAATGCATATATTAAAAGAGAATGGAAACCTACTGGTAAATGGGATGTTTTCCCTAGAGAAAATGGATTTTATCTTATAAAATTCAGTAATGAAGCAGATTGTAAAAAAGTCTTGGATGGGGGTCCCTGGTTTATAGATAGTAAACTTATTTTCACTAAAAGATGGGAACCAAATCTTAGACTTGAGAGGGACATGCTAGAATCCCACCCAGTATGGGTAAAACTGAAGAACTTGGATCTATCTCTATGGAATGTGCGGGGAATCAGCAAAATTGCTAGTTTAATTGGTAACCCTCTAGATATGGATGATTATACCAGACATGTTAAAAGATTAAAGTATGCAAGAGTTCTTGTAGAAATCAAAGCAAGTGACACAATCAAAAAACAAGTGAGAGCTAAAGACAGAAATGGCAACATATACATTCAGAAATTAGAGTATGAGCATATCCCACCCATATGCAGTAATTGTAAGTGTTTTGGCCATACCTTGGATCAATGTGAGACTGTGTCTCCCCCCATTAAAAAAGTTTGGAGACAGAAGACAACTGCCGAACAAAATTTACAACAAAATACATCACAGACTGATCCAAGTGTAGTTGATACTTATATACAATCTGAAACAACAATCTCGAAGACTACAGAGCAGGTGGAAAATAAGGATGAGACTGAGGAGGCAGTCCAGGATACAGGCCACCCAGTGAATGTAGAGGAGGTGAATACTGCACAGAACCATAGCTTGGAAGAGGAGGTACCAAAAAGCTCATCTGTAACACCAGAGGAAGAGCATGATATCAATAATGTTAATCTTGATAAAATAGATTCAGGTTCTGAATCTGAGGGAGAAAGCAAAAATAAATATACTACTTCTAACTTAAGCTATGAAAAGCAGTTTAAAGGAAAAGATTCTAAAGGAAAGGAAAAGGCGAATTCCAGTCGTGAGGTATCTTCTATGAAATTGAGGAGTCGCCCTCCTGCATCGAAATTTCTATAATCAGCTGGAATGTAAGAGGTCTAAACAATGACACTAGACGTCTAGACCTCTTAAACCTAAGGAGAAACTATTCTCCCTCTATTTTAAGTATTTTAGAAAACAAACTTACATATGATAATCTTAATTTTTTCATGGATTCTCTTGACTCTGAATGGGATTATATGCATAATAATGATGTAGGGGGCAAATGTCGCATATTATTTTTATGGAACAAAAAAGTATGGCAGGTTAATTTGCTGAATAGGGATGACCAACAACTGACTGTATGTGTACAGAATTTGGGTGGGCTTAAGCTGATCCTAAGTTGTGTCTATGCAAGTAATTTAGCTTCGCAACGAACACACTTATGGAAAGCTATCACAGAGATTAGCAAAAAATTCACTGAACCGTGGATAGTCATGGGAGATTTTAATGCAATACTTAAAGCAGAGGAGAAAAAAGGTGGGCTTACCGTCAAAGTATCCCAACTGGAAGAATTTAATAACTGCATCATTGAAGCTGGATTATTAGAACCCATACATGGTGGCCTGAAATATACATGGAGAAGTGGAGAATGTAAGAAAATATCATGTAAGCTAGACAGAGCTCTTATTAATGTCGCATGCATAAATAAACTGTCTAACATTAAAGTCAACATACTTCCCCCCTCTACCAGTGATCACTGTCCCATTCTGATTAACTTAATGGAGAGGAACTTGTCTGATAAAGGTAGACCTTTTAGATATTCTAATCATTGGAATGAAATAGAAGGCTACACTGAAGTCATTAATTTTAAAAATTTGCCTAGGGAGGAGGGGACTCAATGTTTCAAACTTGTGCAGAAAATTAAGTCTGCTAAGGTGCACCTTAAAGAGTGGAACAGGAAAAGACTGAAAGATGGTGACCAGATTAACTCTTTACAGAAACAATGTGAAGAACTTTTAATACTAATTGACAAAGGTGAGGCTACAGATGTCACTTGGAATCTGTATTATCAAACTCAAAGCAAGTTAAAGGAGGCGCTCAGAATAAAATCCATAGAATTAAAACAAAAGGCTAAAGAAAAATGGCTGACTGAAGGAAATGAGTGTACCAAATTTTTTTATACTAAAATGGATGTCAGAAATAATTTCAATAATTCTAATCATCTTATGGATCAAGATGGTAATCTGATCAACAATTTATACGATATAGAAGAACAAGCTATCAAATACTATACTGAAATGTTTAAAGGTCATATTAACAATGATCTACCAGAAGTTCAATGCAGGAGGCTGATAAACTCCAAAGGGAGAAGGATGCTGGGCAAGAACATTTCCATGAGCGAAGTCTGGGAAGCCTTGAAATCCATACATGTTGACTCCTGTCCAGGGCCAGATGGTATGGGAGCTAAATTCTTCCACGTTCATTGGGAAGACCTGAAAGAAGACATTTTATCAGCTATGCAGGATATATTCCAATGGTAAATTTGTGAGAGAAATTAATCACACATTTATATGTCTAATCCCTAAGAAGGAAAATCCAGGAAAAATTGAAGACTATCGGCCTATTGCTTGCTGTAACGTGGTGTACAAAATTCTAAGGAAGATTCTTTGCAACAGAATGAAACTCATTTTACCTGATCTGATTTCAGAATGTCAAAGTGCGTTCATCAAAAGCAGAAGCATATCCGAAAACTCATTGATGGCACATGAATTGATTAGAAACTTCAACAAACCAGGTGCGGACAAATTCTGTCTAAAGGTGGATCTTCACAAAGCATATGATAAAATAAATAGAAATTTTATTATACATATGCTAAAAGCTATGGGTTTCCCTTCAAAATTTGTGAACATAGTTAAAGAGTGTATCTCCACACCGACTTTCTCGATTTTGATAAATGGCATACCAAAAGGTTTTATTGGTTCCAATAGAGGTATCAGGCAGGGGGATCCTCTATCTCCTTATTTGTTTTCAATAACTATGGAATATTTTTCATTACAGATGGAGCTGGCAACCTTTAACAGACTTATCCAACCCATATACAATTTTCAGCCTATTGTTACGCATTTACTCTATGCAGATGACCTTCTCATTTGTATTAAAGCCAACCAGACTTCAGCTTGAGCTGTAAAGGACATTTTTTGCAACCTAGAGAGATTTACTGGACTCAGACTGAATGAACAAAAAACCAAATGTTACTTCAATAAAACATGCATTAGAAGGAATGAAATTTTGGAGTACTTAAATGTGAAAGAAGGAAACCTTCATGTTAAGTATCTAGGAGTACCTCTATCATCCAACAAGATAACTGACAGAGAATGTGCAGTTCTAATCTCTTCAATCAGAGACAGACTACAGGGATGGAATTCAAGACTTCTATCTCTAGCAGGCAGAATTGAACTGGTGCACACTGTTATACATTCCAAAGTTAATTTCTGGCTTCAAACTTTCCACCTCCCGGATGCTTCAATACAGAAGATAGAAAAAGTCTGTGTATATTTTATTTGGAAAGGGGGGTTACACAAGATTAAATATGAGAATTTATGTAGACCCAAGGAGGAAGGAGGAGTTGGTCTCAGAAAACTTATAGACATGAGGGTGGTCTACACTTTGAAGCAAGCTTGGAGAATCATTAAAGGTAAGGGTTTGTGGGGGAACTGGATGAGGAAAAGATATATCAGAGGTAATTTCTGGTGTATGCAACTGGATAATAATGCATCATCGACATGGAAAGCTATTATGAGAACAAGGGGTATTCTTGCATCATGCTGTACAAGGGAAATTGCCTCAGGAAAGGATACTGATTTATGGAGGGATCCCTGGATCCAAGGAAATTCATTAATTGATATACTGGGACTTAACACATTCTTAGACTATGGCTGCCCAGATAAAAAAGTGACAGTCGCTATTAATAATAATGAGTGGAACTGCTTAGTGATACCAGTAAGTCAGGAAATCAAAGGGAAAATTCCATATATGCCGATTTTTAGTGGTCGAGAAAATGATATATGGGTATGGAAACATACTGGAAATGAATTTAGTACGAAAACAGCTTGGAATGAAGTTAGACATTCAGATAACAAGGTAGAATGGAGCAAAATTATCTGGAACCATGTGAATAGCCCTAAAATGGCTTTCACAGCATACAAAGCGATACTCAAGAGACTTCCTACTAAGGACAGACTCTTGAAATGGGGTATTTTAAATGAAAAGATGTGTGATCTATGTAATCAAGTTGAGGAAACGCATGAACACATATTTTTCTCCTGCAATTTTTCGGAAAAGGTGTGGAATATGTGTAAAAATGCTATTAATTCATCAATTCAGACTCACCTTCTAGCAGATGCGATTAATTACCTGACTCATAATAGGGGAAGCGAAAACATGGAATCCAAACTGAGCGGTATTGCCATCACTGTCGCGATTTGGAGTTTGTGGAACGAGAGAAATCGCAGGGTTTTCCAGAACAAACAAAGGAAACACGAAGAGGTCAGTAAACTCGCGATTAATGATATGCGACTGGTTTAGAAAAGAATTAAAAATTGGGGTCTTACCTCATGGGGAAGAGACGGAGAGCATACTGGAGCAAGGGATCTGAGTTGTTCATCGGCAAAAATCCCAAGTACAAGCTATTTTGTTCATGATCGGCCGCCATGACTGAAGAGGATGAAGGGTTTTTTTTCCTTTTTCTGTCTTTGGCTTTCTTTTTGGAAAGTATGAGAGTTATGTCAAGATTATTCTTTCTTGTCGTATATTGTTTGCTCTGACTGTAAACTTTTGGCCTGTGTTTTGGGCCTTGCTTTGGGCTGAAATGCCTTAATAAATTTCTTACCCATTTTCAAATATATATATATATATATCAAAATGGATTTGGAATAATAATAAAAGTGATTATGGATTTGGAATATAAGTATTATGATTTTATTAAATAAATAATGTAGGATTCATGGAATTTGGAAATGTGGTTTAGAAAAGTATAAAATTAATTTATTTTTAAATAAAATGGTTATATTTTAATATGGATTTAGAAGGGTAATTAAATATAGTTTTAAAGTATAGTTTTGTGAATAATACAACCATATGGGAATTTGAGACAAATTTGTTTAATAGGTAAAATCTTGGAACAGTTCAGAGTTGTGGAATATTTTAACAAATCTATGAATATTTTTATAAAGTTAAATAATAAAAGGATTTATGGAAATTATAATAAGTGTTTTAAATAATACACTCAAAAGAGAAAAATGTTTTGGGAACCTGAATTCTATAATTTGAGGAGTACTAATAATTTAATTAGTATCATCGATTGGTTTAAATGCTTTTAAATAAGACTTCGTCGAATATAATATAACTTATTGAATAAATTTTTTGAGTGGAACTTACTAGCGCATCAGCAAATACTCGAATTTCACCGGGTAGTATGAGATCCCTTGGTTAAATTCATCTGATTGTTATTAGGAAGTATTTTACACTTTAGAGTTGTATTCTCTTCTGGTGTGCGACAAGTGGTTGCTAGATCCTTAAGAGAATGTAGTTCAGGTTTTCCAGTGGTATCCGTAATAAGTGATACTTACTAGCTTTTAGTAAATACTTGGATTCCACCATACGGTATGAGACGTATTGGTTAAATTCTAGCGATTACTAAAGGTGATAATATTTGGCACTTTAGAGTGTACTCTCTTTTGGTGTGCCAAAAGTGGCTGTTAGATCCTTAAGAAGTTTATTCCTGGATTTCTTTTCAAACATAATAATATAATAATATTAAATAAATGTAGATTTATCGAGTCATGGTTTCTACGATCACGTTGATCGGTATGGACTATCCTTGAGATCATTTTGTGATTCTATGTTCCCGATCTAAGTACGATCCTTGGTATCGAATTGGTTCGAGCTATGCCAATTTGTTTGTTTGTTTTCCACAGGTTTTGAGTACAATCATTGCGATTGTTTTGGACGATCATTACAATCAGTTTGTATTAAGATCTCTTGGATTTTGGATATTTGGATTCTGTGACTATTCTGTGTTTGTGAAATAAATAAATATTCTTATATCTTATGTTTGTGAAATAAACATATAGTCTTGTGTCTTGTGTTAGTGAAATAAATATATATTCTTGTATATGTTCTTGCATTAGTGAAATAAATATATGTTCTTGTGTCTTGTGATGGATGTTAAGTTAAGTTTGTTATTATGTGTTTAGTGACTAATATGTGTTTTTGACTTAAATGTATAATCATGTGCCTTGTGATGAACTCTAAGTTCAATTAATTCCCATGACTCGTTATTTCATAGACATCCATATTTACTTATATGTTGTTTGTTCTTGTGTCATACCTTGTTCTCGCCCTATTGGATATTTAGAGATAATCTGACCCGGGTGTTATTTTGCTCGGGTCAGGCTGAGACTTTTCAGGTTACAGGACATGTTGACCTTTGAATGGTTATGCTAGCAAGGAGATAAACATTTGGACTTTTAGTTTATCCCATGAAATGTATAATTGAGATTAGAGAATTATAAAACTTGTATATTATGTAAGTTTAGAGTTTTATTTTGTAGATTCACAATTTGTATATGTATATGAGATTATTATTCCGCTTTGATCTATGACTGATGCTTATATGATATATTGTTCTGATTTTGAGAAATCGGTGTGTCTATTACTTTGTATTGAAATTGTACACGTCAAATTTCAGTTCAGATATTAAGTAAATAGGTATAAATGACGTATCAGTGTTAGTATAAAGATGTATTCACATCCGGTCACCCTTAACAAGCCGTATTCTCTAGATTAGCATGCAATATTATTTATAATGTTCTTTGCTAATATGAGTATTGCAGCAGGGTAACATTATAGCATATAATATTACGGATCCAAGACCTAGATGACCTAGAGTCCTGTCCCATAGGATGTGTGGAGATAGTTATATTAATTTTCTAATTAGGGATAGGAATATAAAATAATTATTGGGATAATTATTTGTGGCGTAAATTGATTTAAAAATTTTAAATTGATAAATTGGAATTTGTGACATTAAAACTATTGGAAATTAATGAGTAAAATCTTTTAGAGTTCAGAAAATTTTGGAATTAAACTGGAATGAATTAATTTAAAGTAAATTTTTTACTTTAAATAAGAGAATTAGAGAAAACTGAGTAAATAAATTTAAGAGTTAAATGGTCTAGAATTAACCAGAGTTGCATAGCGGAATTTCAAATAGTGGATTGTTGCGCTGTTAGTGATTATGTATGTTTTGGTTGATTAGTTGCTAGGAATTGATTGTTTACTTGCATTTATTTAAAATTGGATGCATGGATATTAATGATAATAAAATAAATGTATCTAAGCCTAAGATTATCTATTGTGTTGACATATCCAGACGTTGTTTAAGGATTCTGAACGATATGTAGGATGCCATTTATCGATAGGGGTTCCTAAACATCGAACTTGACATTTTGACCTAAGTAATAATTTAAAACATAAAAATTTAAATATGGATTTCTTTCATTATTGAATATTATATGATGTCAATCTAATTAAAGTGTAATCATGAATTGTTGATATCTTCTATAAATACTAATATGAATTTTTGAGATAGGTGCAGATATCTGAAGTTAAATAGAAATCGTTTAAAAGACTACAAATTGTTTGCTTAAGGAATATTAGCGGACTCGCTAATATTTAGAATATAAGGTACGTATCTCGAATTACATATCGCATTTTTGTGTTTTTCCCTACGGGATGCCTCATCCTTGAGATGAGATGTATATTATGTACTTATATTCATATTGTAAATTTTTGAAACGCTGGCAGCAGAAATGAGACACTGGCAAAATTTTTTTGCAAATTTGAGGTGTTAGAATATTTTGGGAATTTTGAGAAATTTTGATAACTAAAATTTAAGTTTAGTGTTATAATTTGAAGTGACATTAATTGAATGTTTTGGAAATGAAATTAGAAACCAGTTAACAAAATAATTGTTTTAAGAGAAAATTTGTATTATAAATTTCTTTCATTAAGGAAATTCTGAGGACGTAATTTGTTTAAGGAGGGAAGTCTATAACAACCCTATTGTTAATTATTTTATAAATTTAATTTAATTATGAATAACTAATTTTTTATTGTGTTTTGTGAAATTGATTTATGAAATTAATTGTAATATTTGAGAATAATTGCTTTTTTAATCTTAATTGATCTTCAGATAATTTTGTGAAATGTGATAAATTTAAATAAGTAATTAATATTAAGATTTATTTTTTAAAACAAAAATTGCAATTTATAGATTATATTATTGAAAATAATAAGAATAACTTTTCATTTTTAAAGTTATATATTAAAACTTGTGTAGTATCTCAATATCATTAAAAATAAGAATTTTAACTTGTTAATTTGGTTTTGGTAATTTGAGAAATCAAGTTATTAATTTTTTGAAAACATTATTAAGTGAAAGTTAGTTTGAAATTGTGGTTTAATAAGTGATTAAGTAAAAATTAAAATAAGCAGCACTTCTTCTAAAAAGAAAATTAGTAACACTTGGCTTGTTGGATCCACATCTCATCCTCGTGGCCCATTTAGAGTAATAAGAAAAGTGAAATAGAAGTTAGTATACTTCCTCGGTTCATTTCGTTCCAGAAAACATAAACAAAACCTCTTTCTCTCAAAGTTCTAACCCTAGTTCCTAATCTCCAAAATCAAAGATCAAAACAAGGGGGTTTTGTCCAATAATGAAGAGTAAGTGTTCTAAATCCTATCTCTACCTTTAGACCCTTAAAATTATGATTTCGATCTCCCTGTTAACCTAAGTGCTGCTGTGGTTGTTTGGGTTTTTGAGTTATAGGCGGTTTTGATGAAGCTAGAGTTTAGCAAGGCTAAATAGAGGATCTAGCAAGTATAGAAAGTTAAAAGGTAAGTTAAACACTCATCCTACTATCTTTTATACATACTAGTATGGGCCCGTGCTTCGCACACGGGCTGTTTGTGTTATTGTATACGTTGATATTTTGTTTGAGCGCAAATCTGTAATTGGAAAGCGAGGGAATTTTTGGAATTTCAAAAAGACATCGAGTAAATTAGTTCAACGAATTTTCTTTATTAGCAGTAGAGATGTATAATTGTTATTTGCTGTTTGGATTGAATGGATTAATTTGTTGATTAAATGGTATGCAATTTGGTTGAAAACTTAGACGATTGTTGTTTTGTGGTTTGTTGAAAATTTAGTACGAAAATTTGCTACAGTAAAAATAGTGATATTTCAGTGTAAAATAAACCAAAATGACCCAAAATTTTTATGGTAGTCATTCAGTAAACTAAAACTTATCTTTTAATCACTTGTCGAAATTCTGCAATTTATCTAGATGAAATTGAGTTTGAAACTAATGGTGTTGCACTGCCCTGTGTAATTGGCTGAGTTTAAACCTGAAACTAAATCACACGTAAATTTTTTGTTACTTATCGGAATTTAATAATTCTTAGAGTGGAAACTTAATTTGTGTGCGATAATTTTCATGCTAAACATATTTGCAAATTTTGAGCATAGGTTGATCGAAATCCTATTGCAAACTCTCAACTCTATCACTTTGATATTTACATTCTCTAAACTAAATAGTTAGTAAATTGGGCATATCCTTCTCGTTTCTTATCAGATTTAGATAGTTTTTAATGTTATGGAAAGCATGGCTTTGTGCTATAACTTTAATGTTTTATGTTTTGCTTAGTTTTGAAGTTTAAATGGTCAAAAAATAGTTTCATTGTTGCTGCCCTGTCAATGAAAGACATAGTAAATAAATTTTAATCTGAGAAAAATTTTCGGTCATAACTTTTGAACCGTAAGTTCAAATTGTATTATCTTTTTCTTGTTTGCAAGCTTAGACTTTTACCTAAAACTTCCATATTTTGAGATTTGCAAAATTATAGGATTTAAGCGGTTAAAACTGTAGATCTAAATTTGATTTTAGAAGATATAAATGGATATGTTTTATATTCAAGTAATTTTACGAAAGAGTTTATTTAAAATTTATAAGTCTCAGACGTGTTCTAAATTAGTTTTACTTTCTTTTGTAAATGATTTTAATAATAATTATATATATATATATATACACACTAATGATTTCTGGTATAAAGAGTTATGGATTTGAAGAAATGAGTGATTATTGTTTTATAAAATAAGTGATAACATATATAAGTGGCTTTGGAAATATGGTTTTAAAAAAAGGTGAATCTAATTTATTTCTAAATAATATATATATATATATATATATATATTGAAATGGATTTGGAAGAATAATGAAAGTGATTATGGATTTGGAATATAAGTATTACGATTTTATTAAATAATATAGGATTCATGGAATTTGGAAATGTAGTTTTGAAAAGTATAAAATTAATTTATTTTTAAATAAAATGATTATATTTGAATATGGATTTAAAAGAGTAATTAAATATAGTTTTAAAGTATAGTTTTGTGAATAATACAACCATATGGGAATTTGAGACACTTTGTGTATATAAGTAAAATCTTGGAACAGTTCAGAGTTATGGAATATTTTAGCAAATCTGTGAATATTTTTATAAAGTTAAATAATGAAGGGATTTATGGAAATTATAATAAGTGTTTAAATAATAAACTCAAAAGAGAAATTTTTTTGAGAACCTTAATTCTATAATTTAAGGAGTACTAATAATTGACTTAGTATCATCAAGTGGTTTAAATGCTTTCGAATAAGACTTCGTCGAATATGGTATAACTCAATGAAAGGATGTTTGAGTGGAACTTACTAGACCATTAGCGTATACTCGAATTTCACCGGGTAGTATGGGATGTCTTGATTAAATTCATGTGATTGCTATTAGGAAGTATTTTACTTTAGAGTTGTATTCTCTTCTGGTGTGTGACAAGTGGTTGCTAGATCCTTATGAGAATGTAGTTCAGGTTTTCCAGTGGTATCCGTAATAAGTGATATTTAATTTTAGTAAATACTTGGATTTCACCTTATGGTAAGGGACGTATTGGTTAAATTCTAGTGATTACTGAAGGTGATAGTATTTGGCACTTTAGAGTTTACTCTCTTTTGGTGTGCGGCAAGTGGCTGCTAGATCCTTAAGAAGTTTATTCCTGGATTTCTTTTCGAATATAATAATATAATAATATTAATTAAATATAGATTTATCGAGTTATGGTTTCTACGATCACCTTGATCGGTATGGACTATACTTGAGATCATTCTATGATTCTGTGTTAACGGTCTTAGTACGATCCTTGTTACCAGATAATTTTGAGTGGTACCAATTTGCTTGTTTGTTTGCCACAGGTTTTGAGTACAATCATTGCGATTGTTTTGGATGATCATTATGATCGGTTTGGATTAGGATCTCTTGCAATCTGGATATTTGGATTCTGTGACTATACTATGTTCGTGAAATAAATATATATTCCTGTATCTTGTGTTAGTGAAATAAATATATATTCTTATGTCTTGTGTTAGTGAAATAAATATATGTTCTTGTGTCTTATGATGGATGTTATGATAATTCTGTTATTCTTTGTTTAATGACTAATATGTTTTTGTGACTTAAATGTATAACCATGTGCCTTGTGATGAACTCTAAGCTAAATTAATTTCCGTGACTCGTTATTCCCTAGACATCGGTATTTGCTTATATGTTTTTTGTTCTTGTGTTATATCTTGTTCTCACCCTATTGGATATTTAGAGATAATCTGACCCGGGTGTTATTTTTGGTGGGTGAGGCCGAGACTTTTCGGGTTACATGACATGTTAACCTTTGAATGGTAATGCTAGCAACGAGATAAACATTTGGACTTTTAGTTTATCCCATTTAAAAATTTGGACCTTGTATATAAAATGTATAATTGAGATTAGAGAATTGTAAAATTTCTATCTTATGTGAGTTTAGTGTTTTATTTTTTAGGCTCACAATTTGTATATGTATATGAGATTATTATTCCGCTATGATCTGTGGCTGATGCTTATATGATATATTGTTCTGATTTTGAGAAATCGGTGTGTCCATTATTTTGTTTTAATACTATACACGTCAAATTTCAGTTCAGATATTAAGTAAAAAGGTATAAATGATGTTTTAGTGTTAGTATAAAGATATATTCACATTTGTTCACCTTTATCAAGCCGTATTCTCCAAATTAGCAGACGACGTTATCTGTAATATTCTTTGCTAATATGGGTATCGCACTGTCGTTGCAATAGTCCCTCCATGACGCTTCCTTATAATCTACATTAGTAACATGACTTATCCATAATAGGCTTCATAAAGGCCATATGTACACAATATCTCTTCTTTGTTAAGAACATGGTAAAAGTGCGGTAAATTGAGATATTTTCACTATAAATATATATGGACATAAATTGACTGTCACTGTATTTGTTCTGTAACAATGCAACAAAGCAAGTAGAGCATAATTATGCAAATTTTTGATGGTTTGGTATATTTGACATAAGATTAGTTTTTCTCTTACGTGGAGTTGGGATTCATTTCAATAAAGTATGTAACCAATTTAATGCTTAAAAATTGTGGAAGCCTATGATAAGGTTTCAGCCTATTGTGATCATGACCAGCGTTATTCGATTCAGTGTAATTTACTAACAGAATTTCTAACAATTTATTGATTTTATTAGCTCTTAGAATTTTAACGTAGTGATTTACTAATATGAATGAAAAATTGAGGAAGGATGAATGGTAATTCATTGAAGCACTAGTTTTGTATTTGATAGTATAATTTGTTTATTTGATACTTTTTTCTATAGTAATATTTGCTGACAAATTTGTCTTTTGTTAATAGAGTCGATACAAATTTAGTATAAGGTTAATACTTTAGTACTCTTTGGTTCTCCTTAGTTTTGGTGCTTGATTACTCTTTCTTTTAGCGTATCTTCTAAATTATATGTCGATGGAAAAAGATTGGGTTCATTTATAGATGTAAATAGATAATTCAATATTTTCAACCATGTTTAATTTTAGTAAATAAAAATATTTGATACTAAAACTCAATAATTATGTTGATTTTTTTCATTAAAGAACTTCTAAGGAATATGAGCAAGAGGTTAGGTGTTTTGTAGATGCTACAAAGAGAAATTTAAGAAATGTAGAGAAGCTTACCGTTGTTTAGATTGCCGAAATTTTAATCGATACCATGATGACATTATCGTTGAATATTTAAATTATAAAGGGAGTGGATCTTAAGTACAAAAGCAACAATAGTGGTATAATTACGGCGAACAATTAAATGTGGATGTAGAAACGAAGTTGGACAATACATTTGACCTACTTAGAGCCATTCATTATGAAGATGAATTTTTTTCAAATCATACTTTTTTTCCGATGATAATGAAAATGAGGATGTTTAGAAGTGGAAAGATGATTTACTTAAGAATTTGAAAGATCCAGAAACCCCCTTGTATCCTGATTGTGTAGATTAAACGAAGCTATCTATCATCACTGCTTTGTATAATCTTAAATACGAGATTGGATTATCTAATAATGGTTTTGATAACTTTTGAACATGCTACAGTTGTTGCCGAAGAATAATGTACTTACTAGGACTTTGTACGATGTAAAAAAAATTCCTCAAAGTATTCGACATGGGGATTGAAAAGATTCATGCTTGTAAGAATGATTGTTGTCTTTTTAGAAAAGAGTTTTAATATTTAGATAGTTGTCCAAAATGTGATTCTTCGAGATGGAAGATACATGAGGACGTTAAGGATATTATACGAGGTACTCCAATTAAAATGTTGAGATACTTTCCAATCATTCCAAGATTAGAAGAATGTATAGATCTCAAAAGATGGCGGAAGACCTAGCATGGTGTTTGAACAATAAAAGAAGTGATGAAAAAATGTGTCATCCTGTAGAATCTGTAACATGGAATGTAGTGAATGAGTAGTGGAAATCATTTTCATCCGATCCACACAATCTCAGGCTTAGTCTTTTTACATATGGTGTCAATCCATTTGCCTCAATGAGCTCCAAATATGGTTTTTGGCCAGTAATGCTTGTGGCATATGATCTCCTGCTTATGTTATGTATGAAGAAAGAAAATATTATGCTAACATTAATAATTCCCAATCCAAAGCAACCCGGAAATGATATTGAAGTATATTTGGTGCTATTGGTAGAAGACTTGAATCACTTGTGGAATAATGAAATTAATATATATGATGCATTCAGTAAATCGATTTTTAGTTTAAGGGCAATTTAACTATGGAAATCCTGTAGGATGTTGTGTAAAAGGCAAAAAAGCTTGCCTATTATGCGGTTGACACTCATTGTTGGTGGTTGTATCATAGTCATAAATTTTTTTATATATGACATAGAAGATTCCTAGATCCTTCACATCCATGGGGGAAACAAAAAACTTGGTTTGATAACACTATAGAGGAAGGTAATAAACCTATAATTCTAATGCGAAGAAACATTTCCGTTATTTTGAAAGGTTATCCAAATGTTTGTGGAAAAGTTAAGAATGAAGAGACAAAAAGGAGGAAGGACAAGCACCATTGTCCTAGTGGTTAAGTGATTCGACTTTGGTGCGAGAGGTCACAAGTTCAAAACTTGCATAGCGTGATTCGAACATATATTGACATGTGAGTTATGATAAGTTGTCCTAGTGACATGTTGTATCTAAGTACCATTTTAGAAAAAGGAGGAAGTGTAAGAAGAAGTTAAAGATGGAGTTGAGTAAAAAGTTAAAAACTAAAAAGTGGAAGAGTAACCACAGTAGAAAAGACGAAAATGATGTGAAAAATGAGCTATTAAGGTGGAAAAAAAAATTAATCTTCTTTGATTTTCCATATGGGGAGATTAGTACTAAAATTATTTTTTCTTTAACTGACTTAGCAAAAAAAAGTTACCTTATTAAAGAGTTGTTATCGATATTTATAGGAACTTCCATTGCGATATAATTTACTCATAATGCATGTTGAAAAAATATTGTTGAAAGCCTACTAAGCATGATGTTGCATGATAATAAATCAAAAAATGGAATGAATTTCAGGAAGGATTTGGAGGATTGAGGGATTCGCAAAGTCTTTATGCACAACCTCGTGGGAATAGAACATATCTACCACTGGCTCTATTTACATTGTCTTTGTCTAATAATAATAATATTTTGCACAAGGTTACAGGATTTTAAGGGTCTTGATGGTTATTGCTCAAACACTACGCCATAAATGGCCTTCGGCAACACAAAAAAATGTTGGCTCAGGCCCGAAAAATGTTGCCATAGGTCTACGGCAACACTTTTAGGGTGATGCAATTTTTGCCGTTGCCTTAGACCTCAAAGGCAACATTTTGACTATCTAAGGCAACATAAGTAATATTGTTGCAATAGAACCCTATTTGGGTCTATGGCAACACCCATAAGTGTCTGTAGCAACATTCCAAAAATGTTACTATAGATATTAACTTTCTGAAGTTGTGGGACCCACATCTTGTGGGGCCCACAATGTAGAGCATATTTCATTTTTTAATAGAAATAAATATTTATTTAATAAAATGCTATTGCACAGAATTTGATATTCAAACAGTATTTTATTTAAATGAATATTTTATTTCAACATTTGAAACAGTGCAAATTCCTGACTCCGCTATTTTACAATTCAATGATATATAACACTGATATTCACATATACAGATATTCCTCACTACATCACTCAGTTCACTCATTACATATACAGTTTCATACCGACTCATACACTGAATCTTCAACTACTTCCATAGCATTTGTAATGTACATCTCTAATCGCCTTCCGATGAAGAAAGTTTACAACGTTTCCGAATCGAAGGGTCTCGTTTATCACCTATTTCAGAATAATACAAAAATCTTCTTATTATTTTTGTGAATAATACAAGATTTTCATGTTGTAACTCAATGTCAATAACATAAAATGAAATAGAGATGACAAGATAATTGAAGTTTGCTTACAGATTGTATCCGTACCTGATTATGTAATAATAAAAGAAATCAGATTATATTTAGAATTAAATAGAGAAGAAGCTAAATCAGATTACATCCAAACGTCGAGACTTAACATGATGAAGCAAACCTATGGACATAATGAAAACAAATATGCTAATCAGAATGATTAAATGGCCAGGGTTGCCTTTTTCATCATTATATCTCTAATATAGGAGGAAAATTAACAGTTTGGAATTTCACCTGAATCTGTATCCAAGCAAGATGTAAACATGAATCTGGTGTATATACCAAGTTTGGAATTTCACCTGAATAATTCTCCTCAACTATAGAGCAGTTTATCAAAATCCAAACTCAGAGCTGCTACTTGGAAGCTTCAACAATAGTCCAGAATCTGCAGAACAATGAGCATGACTGAATGATACATGTGTGATCAGATTAACTAATTAGCATCAAGAGAATATTATGGTTATCATTTGTCCTGTGGTGTATGTGCTGTTAGTTGTTTTTTCCCTCTCGTGCAAACCCACCAAAAAAATAGAGGAGTTGCATGTAATGAACCAATTAATTGTTAATGGAATGTATTTTCGTCCATTAATTTCGCTATTATATTTCAGCTTCTACGGTGCACTGCATTTATATCCTCAATTCTTCTGCAATATGCTTAGGCTAAGCCAGAAAATTGCAGTTGGGTCTGTCATAGTTCAGTAAGAAATGATGTATCTATACATAGTATAGAAAGGAAAGATGATGAACCAGAACACACAGTCAGTGAGGATCACTGCACCTGCATTAGTCTGAACATGTATGTATACAAAGAGGTGTACCTTAAAAAATGTGTGTGTATCTAAACATTTACAGTAGTGTCAAGTCTTTAATTAAGAACCTGATATATGATCTGAAACAAGTAGCCCCAGAATCCGACAAGTTTTGTCTTATCTAGACACTTATGCTTGATTTCCTTCATCTCTTTTATAGCAGTTGCATATGTTGTGTTTTCTTCATCTAACTTTCTAACATCTTTGATTATATTCATGCAAGCAGTTTTTCTGTAATATTGGCGGCATCCATATATGGAAAGGGATGAACCAAGCTGCAAAATACAGTTCACATGTAAGATAGATGTATAGAGTGCAGCAATCTAGTAGTGTACAAGTCTCTGTCACATTTTACACCTCTTGTACATACATTCAGTATATGTTTATCAAACAGAAGAGAGAGGTAAATGAATATGTAATATAACATAGAGAACTGTACTGATCAAATTGCCCCCTTTTAGATTGAGTAGTAGAGGAATAGATGTAGCATTCTGATCAATATCTATGTTATGACACAAAATTTATTTTTAAAATTCTAGAGGACATACCCCAAAATACACAGCCACCAACATAAATGTCCACCTACATAAGGGAAAGGTATATTAGTTTGAAGATTGTGCTTGAATATATAATCTGAACAGTAGTAGGATAGGTCGAACGACCTAAGTATGACATCAAATACCATATCATGCCAAACCGTGGCAAAAACCAAACTTTCATGGAATATTTGGAGCAAAGATTAATTTTATTAAGAATTGAAATACAAAATGAAAATACATGTTACTGAACTGACAAGAGGTTATACAAGTCTGGTTTCACACTTGAGTATTCATATTAACACATGTAAACGTGTTTAATTATTAGCTAAGGTACTGTGAACAAGGAAATAAATATCGTAGATCCATCATTGTTATTGAAAAAGACAAAAACAAATGACCAAATACAGAAATTTCAAACACTTGAACTGATAATGATTTATCTTAACTCATTCTGCAGCCTTAAACTACCCAAGTGCAGAGAACATAGGAAAAAAATTAAAACCTGTCATATGGATGATTTAGTATTTTAATCACATAATTCTGAAAACAAAATATCTCTAGAAACTTTTCCAGACAAACTAGAATTCAAATATAGTTTAAATGACACTAATAAGATAGTAAATGAATTTGTGGAGGCATGCAATGATGAGAAATAAAAAGAAATGCATGTCATTACTCATTAGATAGTCTATGAGAAAAAGAAACAAATCCAAGTAACATATCATGCAGCGATTAAGTTACTCATTACTCAACAGTAAACATGTTTATATACATTGACCAGATGTTCAGTAACTGGAAATATGTATTACAATAAATTCATTCAAGATATGTACTTACAATTCAGAGGTGAAAGAAGTTTCTCTAATAAGCCCTAATTTAACATGTTTAAAAAAATTAACAGTTGGTGTCAATGGATACAGATTGCGAAAATTCGCATACCGTGGCCGTCTTCTAATTGGCTATCGAAAGTCCCAAACATCGATTATTTAGCAAGTACAGATCTTTTCGGAAGTAGCTGTAGATTTCGCTGGGGAAGATGTGGATTGGAGTTGCGATTACAGGCTCTGCTGGAGGAATAGGAAATTAAGGCAAAAAGGAATAGATCGGGGTAGAACAAAAATCCCTAATTTTTGTTTATACGATTTGGGGGAGAACGAAATGAAAAGGAAGCGCGTGAATGAAAATGTCAGCGGAAAATAAAGGAAACGTAGTAGACAGTGGATGAACGGTTGAGATTTTGTTTTAACTAATGGTGTGGATCGCTGAGATGTAATTTTTTTTTAATTTTTTTAATTAGAATATATCTATAGCAACACTATATAAAAATGTTGCATCGTGTTACACTTGTTTGGCTAGAGCAACACATTTTTATGGCTAAGGTAACACCAAAAATACAACGTTGCAGTAGGACCAAAATTTTATAGCTGTCGCAACATTTTAGCTGGCAACTGTGATATCCCGGAAATTTATGGGCAATATCAATTTAATAATCTGTTTAAATAATTAAATTGATTTGTTAATCTGTGATAATAAAATGTTTGAATTAATTTAATAATCTGATTAAATGAATATTTAATTAGTGAATTTATCTTTTATAAACCAATAAAATGATTTCTATTTATAATGTATATATATATATATGAGTATATTGTAAATAGATTGGCTTTGGTTTGAAATTTAATAAATGAATAAAAATCTTGTTTTAAATTTCAAATATATATATTGATAGTTTGGAAATTTTGATAATTTAATATTAGCTTTTCAAAGCTATTTAAACAAATAATTGTATGGTTTTAAATAGGATTAATAATAAAGTTTATTTTATTTTCTTTTTTGAAATATTGCTTAATAAATAAGATTTAAGAGTGTATATATATAAGTTTAAAATACAATATTAATAGTGTATTTTTTTATATATATAGATATAAATAGACTTTAGTAAAATAAGATTTGTTATTTCAAATTGAATATGTTCTTATAAATTGACTTTAAATTGGATTTTAAAAATATAATTTGAATTTGAATTTAGATTTAATTTTGAAATTCAAAAGAGGTAAGATTCAAATAGTTTTGGATTTCAAAATATATGTAAACTTGTATTTATAATAATTAGTTTTGTTTCTTTATAATTAATATATATACATAAGTATTTAATAAATAAAGAAAGGCTTTTTATTTACATTTAAATAAATACAAATTACTTAAAAATACAAGTGTTATCATATTAAGGCTTGTTTAAACATGTGTACAATAATAAAACAATAAGAATGACAAATGTCAAAGTCTTGCATTTTTGTTTTTCTTTTATGTGAATAAATCATTTTTACCTATATATGCATCTATTTCTCATCTACATTTCTTTCCTATTCTTTTTTTCAAAACTCAAGAAACTTTCAGCCTGCAATAAAATTCTCAAAACCAAATCTGAACTCATTTCTCTCCTCATAAACAAATTAGTAATCAAACATTCCTCTCCACCAAATCTGTAATTCAAATCCTCCTCTCAAAACAATCTGTAATTAAACAAATCCTCAAACCAAAATCTGTAATAAATCTGCAATTCATTCTCATCATCTAAAACCAGGAATCAAAGACCTGTAATGCATTTTCCAAAATCAAAACAAAAGCCTGCATTTGTAAATCTGAGAACAACAAACCTGCATTTTCTTCAAATCTGGAAGCATGTTCAATCAGGGCACTTCTGCATGCAACTACAACATTTTCAAACTAATGCTAGCATTCCAGTTTTCAAGTTTAAAAGGTTTTAAAGTTCAAAGGAGCATTTCAGTTTAAAGGCTTTTCAAAAACTGTTTCAAAAAGGGGAAGTTTTGTTCTTCATCTTCAAACCTGTGAGTAACATCACTAACTAATGATTAAGTATATAATTCGATTGAAATGCTTATCTCTGAAATATGATGTCTGTGTGTATATTCTAAGTGTATCTCTGTGCATGTATGTATATATAGTTTGGTGTGCATGTATGTTAACTGTGAAAGCTCTGTTTCCAATTTCAAGTTCAAAGTTTTAATTTAAATTCTGTATCTCTTAATCTAGTCACTATTTTGATTTAAATAATAAACAATAATTGATTGTTTTATCATAGATTAGAGTTTAGAATTTTTTTTAAGTAGAATAAAAAGGAAAGTGCTTTGGAAATAAAAGTAGAATAGGAAATCTTGAATTTTGTTAAAAATTCGAACTTCGTAATTTAATGATTCAGGCATATGATCTGGATCCTTGTTTAAAATCATGAATTTTAAAAGAGAAATCACCATTTTTAGCATTAAGTTGAGTGAGCAGTTCGAACTTGAACAGAAATTGGGTTTTTAGTTGTCTCTGGTGATCTATGGGTTCGGAGACGTCGTGGTTCTCAATGGAGATGCAAGAATGATCAGAGAATATGAGAATAATATCAGAAGTGATAATAATTCACTGTGGCGATGGGAATTGTTTGGAAAGGCCTGTAAACCTAATTTTGGGCATGGTCAAGATTTTGGTCTTCGCGGCTGCTCTGGTGGATCGAGCTCCACCAGATTTTGGGAAATTGAAGGGGAGACATGGGCGAAGTTGTTGCCGGAAGCTCAGATGTTCAGGCGATCGGAGAAAAGAATTCGAGCGTTTTTCCAGGCTTTGGTTTGGTCCAAGTTATTGCTCGAGTGAGCGATTTTGATTTCGAATGATGATCGGAGTTCTGATGGTCGTGTGCTGGTTTATGGTTGATCGTCGACATGTAGGGATCATCGTGGATGGTCGGAGTAGGCTGGTTGAATGGTGCATGTGCACAGTGTACATTTGGACATTGGTGAAGTTTGGTTTTGGTAGAGGGATTGTACTCGAGAGGATCGCGTGAGTGACTCGAAGCATGGAGGATACGACTCGAAGTTATTTAGATAAGGCTCGGGTAGATTTTGTTCTACAGTTTTTAAACCTGACAGAGTTTCAAATTTTAAAATGAGTTTTAAAAAGGGTAAAGCAGGATTTAAAATAAGTTTTAAATCAAATTTGAAAGTGTGGATTCAAATTTAAATTGTATCTTTGTTTGAAATAAATAAGTTTATAAATTTTAATGTTTTAACAAATTAAAATGTTTTAAGGTATATTTAAAAAGAGTTTGAATTTTAAAAGAATTGGTTTAAAAATCTTATAAACTTCTTTTATAAATGTTAAGTGTTTCCTTAACATTTGGATTTAAAAGGTTTGGTAAATCTGATTTAAAATTTGGTTAAAAGTTAAATCTGAAATCTATTTTAAATCTTTAATTTAAAATGAATCAAAAGAAGTTTAGAAGTGAATGGTTTTAACTTGAAATGTTTTAAGCCTTTTTGTTAATAATAATTATAGTGGTTATAAAGGCTAATCTTTATTTTAAAGATTAAGTAAGATTTAATGATTTTGGTTCATTAAATTAATAAGTAATTTTAAGAATAATTTAATAATTTAATTAATTAATGATTTAGTGTTAATTAATTAATTAATTAGGATTATAAGTAAATTAATCAAGTGTTAATTAATTTGGGATTAAGAATCATTTATTTAGATAAGTATAGATTTTTAATAAATGATTAAAAATTTATTAATCAAGTGATTAAAGATTAATTAAGAAATTAATTTAAAAATTAGAAATTAATTAATTCGTAATTAAGAATTTATTAATTTGTAATTAATAATAGTTGATTAAGCTTAATTACTTAAAGAAAGTAATTAAAGGTTTGTTAATAATTAATGAGAGATCATTAATTAAAGATTATTAAATAATTAATTAATATGATTAATTTTGATAATTAGATTTATTAATTATTGATAATCATTTATGAAAATGGTTAAGTATAAATTACTTAATGGAAGTAATTAAGGGAATTAATTACTTAAGGTAATTAATTAAATAAATTTGAGTTTAAATTAATTAATTAAATTGATTTAAGAAAAACCACTTAGTGATTTGATAAATATAATTACTTAAATGTAATTAGTGAAGTGTAATTACTTAGGAAAGTAATTAAAGGTAATTACTGGATGTAATTAAATGGAGATAATGGAAGTAATTTGAGTTTAATTACTTTGTATAATTAATCAAGGGATTAATTAAAAGATAATTAATTAATGGGTAATTAATTTATGAAAAGAAGTAATTAAGGATAGTTAATTACTAAATGAGATTAATCAAAGGTGATTAATAAATATGACTAATTAAGGATTAATTATTAAATATAATTAATTTAAATGGAGTAATTAATTAAGAAATAATTAAGGATCATTAAATAATTAATAATGTAATTAAGGATTGATTAATTAAAATTAATTAATCAATAATAAGTGATTAAAGTAATTAATTGTAATTAATTGAGAATTAATGTAATTAAGTATAGTTAATTAATTAATTAAGTAATTAAAGATTAATTACTGAAATGATTTAAGATAAATAATTTGTGAAATTAATTAAGTATTAATTACTTAAAGTAATTAAAGGGTAATTAATCGGGAATGATTAATTAAGATGGATACTTAGAGTAATGATTAATTAATTGGTTTAATTAATAATTAAGTAAGTAGGATTTATAGGATGAAGTAATTAATTTAATTCACTTTAAATTAATTAGGGATGATAAATCATTACTTAAGAATGGATGAATGATATTGAATGCTTTGCATTGTTGATATCTCTGATAAGAGATGTGCTGATCTATGATATAGATGTTTGGTTGGATTGAAATGATAATATGAATTATCTATTGTAAATTATCTATCCGTGTGTAGTATAGATAAGAATTGAATTGTTTTAACCTTAAAACAACTTGGCCTTAAAAGATACGTTTTGGATTTCGATGAGACCGGGATCGGGTTTGCTACATTACAGCGTGATAGGGGGTTCTCGCTTCGCGGTTTGGTGGCGAACGGGAGACTCTTACCTCTACATGTCCCATTGAGGGGTTGGTTGCGAGTCGAGAGGCTGGCCGTAAAAGCAAATTCGAGGTATCACTGTATGCCACGGTGGGTCTGGGATGGTTGCAAAGCCTACCGGTCGCCACTGCCTCGATGGTCGTTACAGGTGGTATCAGAGCCTAGGTTGAGCGAATGCCTAAGCTTTTGGTTAAGTGAATATCAGAACACTAGGTTGAGTGAATACCTAGGTTCGGAAGGATTGTTCATTAGAGATAGGATCTGTAGCAACCTGTTTGAGTCTGAGTGTATATATATACGAGAGCGCGTATTTGTTAGTTATATAAAATGGTTTTATATTGTGTTAATTGATCGGTTGGGTGGTATATGGATTCTGGTCAATACGAGTAGCTAACGTTATTGATAGGAATCTCTAAACACTTGGACCAGGCCAACAAACACAATATTGTTTTAAAAGGGAAGGTGAAATAATTTTACCCAGATATATTTTCTATATATAAAAAGTATCATTTTAAATGTATATGGTATTTGTAATGATTGGTTGAGATGATAATAATTTATCATCTAGGATTAGGAGTCTAAGTATTGAGGTTGGAAGTATCTGTCGAGACTGTAGACCGAATACCGTCTCGAGTAAACTTTGCTGTGGTGAAGGAATATTATCGATCTCCGAAGGAAACTGTTAAGGTTCGGAGTTTATTTTTGAAGTTGGATGAGTAGAGTTGGATCTGTCGGTTGGACAGAAGCGAGTAATGGTATCTTGATACCTCAGGTAATAGTAGCTGTGTGATGAGATGCAATGAATATGGATGTTCCCGAAGATGTTTTCTTTGGAACAAGTTAATGAAGTGTGTCTGCTTCGGTGTTGTGGCTGAGTTCAGCATGGTGTTTCTGTTTTGTTCGGGTCCGAGTTTCTCGAAGAACTTTGGTTAGGAAATCTTTGGCATCTGGGGCAGCAGTGCAGCTCAGAGTGTTCTGTATTGGCAGGAAGTTATCTGGCTGAGCAGTTTTCTGAAGGTGAAGTTCAGAAGCAGCAGAGTGGATCCATTTCTTCGATGGATTGGATAGTTAAGTATGAACTGTTCTGATTGGTAAAGAGAGAACAGTTTTCTTTGCATTTTGGTTAGGTTGATCGCAAAAGTGACTTGCGATAGTTTGAGTATTCTCTTGAGTTATCTGAGATTTCTGGGATGTGTTGTCCAGTCTGTGCTTGTGTTCATCATCAGCATTTTCATTCTACTCCAGATCAGAGTGGTGCAGCAGAAGCAGTTTGGCGAGTGCTCCTGTTTGTCTTTTCCAGATAGGAGAAGTTAGTTCAGTCTTCTGATGTTTGTGAAGAAGAGTTTTGTTTTGGATTATGGGAGGATCGTGAGAGGATCATTCTGTTGAGTTATTCTTAGTCTAGTTTGTTTCTAGAAGTATCGGCGAAGGTTGAACTGATCAGGAAGGATTTGTAGGAAGTCCAAGATCGTTTGAAGGATTTTGTGGATAAGAGACGGAGAAATTTGGAATTCGAAGTTGGAGACTTCGTTGATATTGAAGTTTTCTCTGGTAAAAGGGAGCTATAAGATTGGGTAAGTCTGGGAAGTTAGCTCCGAGTTATTTTGGATCTCTTCTGTGATCTAATTTGGATAATAGTTTGATCTACTGGATTGAATTGTTAGTTTGGATAACTGGAATTCGATGTATTTTACGTATCTCTGAGGGAGTACGTGTTTGATCTATCTCTGGTTTAGGAATCAGCAGTTCGGAGGATTTGGTTGTTGAGTCAGACTCGTTTGTAGTCTGATATTCTGTTTTGTTCTATAGATCTAGATGAGTAGGAGCTCTATAGCTTAGTAGTATTGATTGTTTGGATTCTGTAGAGCGAGTATCCCGATATATATATACTTGGGAAAACTCGAGGAAATTATATCCAGAATTTTGTCTGGATAATTAAAATTGTTTGATTGAGTGAATTGGTTGCTATGGTTGTTAGCTTATGGATGATAATATATGCTTGTGAGTTAAATAGGTTATTAAATTACCTTTGTTTTAAATTTCGGGGACGAAATTATTTTAAGGGGGGAGGAATGTGATATCCCGGAAATTTATGGGCAATATCAATTTAATAATCTGTTTAAATAATTAAATTGATTTGTTAATCTGTGATAATAAAATGTTTGAATTAATTTAATAATCTGATTAAATGAATATTTAATTAGTGAATTTATCTTTTATAAACCAATAAAATGATTTCTATTTATAATGTATATATATATATATATGAGTATATTGTAAATAGATTGGCTTTGGTTTGAAATTTAATAAATGAATAAAAATCTTGTTTTAAATTTCAAATATATATATTGATAGTTTGGAAATTTTGATAATTTAATATTAGCTTTTCAAAGCTATTTAAACAAATAATTGTATGGTTTTAAATAAGATTAATAATAAAGTTTATTTTATTTTCTTTTTTGAAATATTGCTTAATAAATAAGATTTAAGAGTGTATATATATATAAGTTTAAAATACAATATTAATAGTGTATTGTTTTATATATATATATAAATAGACTTTAGTAAAATAAGATTTGTTATTTCAAATTGAATATGTTCTTATAAATTGACTTTAAATTGGATTTTAAAAATATAATTTGAATTTGAATTTAGATTTAATTTTGAAATTCAAAAGAGGTAAGATTCAAATAGTTTTGGATTTCAAAATATATGTAAACTTTTATTTATAATAATTAGTTTTGTTTCTTTATAATTAATATATATACATAAGTATTTAATAAATAAAGAAAGGCTTTTTATTTACATTTAAATAAATACAAATTACTTAAAAATACAAGTGTTATCATATTAAGGCTTGTTTAAACATGTGTACAATAATAAAACAATAAGAATGACAAATGTCAAAGTCTTGCATTTTTGTTTTTCTTTTATGTGAATAAATCATTTTTACCTATATATGCATCTATTTCTCATCTACATTTCTTTCCTATTCTTTTTTTCAAAACTCAAGAAACTTTCAGCCTGCAATAAAATTCTCAAAACCAAATCTGAACTCATTTCTCTCCTCATAAACAAATTAGTAATCAAACATTCCTCTCCACCAAATCTGTAATTCAAATCCTCCTCTCAAAACAATCTGTAATTAAACAAATCCTCAAACCAAAATCTGTAATAAATCTGCAATTCATTCTCATCATCTAAAACCTGGAATCAAAGACCTGTAATGCATTTTCCAAAATCAAAACAAAAGCCTGCATTTGTAAATCTGAGAACAACAAACCTGCATTTTCTTCAAATCTGGAAGCATGTTCAATCAGGGCACTTCTGCATGCAACTACAACATTTTCAAACTAATGCTAGCATTCCAGTTTTCAAGTTTAAAAGGTTTTAAAGTTCAAAGGAGCATTTCAGTTTAAAGGCTTTTCAAAAACTGTTTCAAAAAGGGGAAGTTTTGTTCTTCATCTTCAAACCTGTGAGTAACATCACTAACTAATGATTAAGTATATAATTCGATTGAAATGCTTATCTCTGAAATATGATGTCTGTGTGTATATTCTAAGTGTATCTCTGTGCATGTATGTATATATAGTTTGGTGTGCATGTATGTTAACTGTGAAAGCTCTGTTTCCAATTTCAAGTTCAAAGTTTTAATTTAAATTCTGTATCTCTTAATCTAGTCACTATTTTGATTTAAATAATAAACAATAATTGATTGTTTTATCATAGATTAGAGTTTAGAATTTTTTTTAAGTAGAATAAAAAGGAAAGTGCTTTGGAAATAAAAGTAGAATAGGAAATCTTGAATTTTGTTAAAAATTCGAACTTCGTAATTTAATGATTCAGGCATATGATCTGGATCCTTGTTTAAAATCATGAATTTTAAAAGAGAAATCACCATTTTTAGCATTAAGTTGAGTGAGCAGTTCGAACTTGAACAGAAATTGGGTTTTTAGTTGTCTCTGGTGATCTATGGGTTCGGAGACGTCGTGGTTCTCAATGGAGATGCAAGAATGATCAGAGAATATGAGAATAATATCAGAAGTGATAATAATTCACTGTGGCGATGGGAATTGTTTGGAAAGGCCTGTAAACCTAATTTTGGGCATGGTCAAGATTTTGGTCTTCGCGGCTGCTCTGGTGGATCGAGCTCCACCAGATTTTGGGAAATTGAAGGGGAGACATGGGCGAAGTTGTTGCCGGAAGCTCAGATGTTCAGGCGATCGGAGAAAAGAATTCGAGCGTTTTTCCAGGCTTTGGTTTGGTCCAAGTTATTGCTCGAGTGAGCGATTTTGATTTCGAATGATGATCGGAGTTCTGATGGTCGTGTGCTGGTTTATGGTTGATCGTCGACATGTAGGGATCATCGTGGATGGTCGGAGTAGGCTGGTTGAATGGTGCATGTGCACAGTGTACATTTGGACATTGGTGAAGTTTGGTTTTGGTAGAGGGATTGTACTCGAGAGGATCGCGTGAGTGACTCGAAGCATGGAGGATACGACTCGAAGTTATTTAGATAAGGCTCGGGTAGATTTTGTTCTACAGTTTTTAAACCTGACAGAGTTTCAAATTTTAAAATGAGTTTTAAAAAGGGTAAAGCAGGATTTAAAATAAGTTTTAAATCAAATTTGAAAGTGTGGATTCAAATTTAAATTGTATCTTTGTTTGAAATAAATAAGTTTATAAATTTTAATGTTTTAACAAATTAAAATGTTTTAAGGTATATTTAAAAAGAGTTTGAATTTTAAAAGAATTGGTTTAAAAATCTTATAAACTTCTTTTATAAATGTTAAGTGTTTCCTTAACATTTGGATTTAAAAGGTTTGGTAAATCTGATTTAAAATTTGGTTAAAAGTTAAATCTGAAATCTATTTTAAATCTTTAATTTAAAATGAATCAAAAGAAGTTTAGAAGTGAATGGTTTTAACTTGAAATGTTTTAAGCCTTTTTGTTAATAATAATTATAGTGGTTATAAAGGCTAATCTTTATTTTAAAGATTAAGTAAGATTTAATGATTTTGGTTCATTAAATTAATAAGTAATTTTAAGAATAATTTAATAATTTAATTAATTAATGATTTAGTGTTAATTAATTAATTAATTAGGATTATAAGTAAATTAATCAAGTGTTAATTAATTTGGGATTAAGAATCATTTATTTAGATAAGTATAGATTTTTAATAAATGATTAAAAATTTATTAATCAAGTGATTAAAGATTAATTAAGAAATTAATTTAAAAATTAGAAATTAATTTAAAAATTAGAAATTAATTAATTCGTAATTAAGAATTTATTAATTTGTAATTAATAATAGTTGATTAAGCTTAATTACTTAAAGAAAGTAATTAAAGGTTTGTTAATAATTAATGAGAGATCATTAATTAAAGATTATTAAATAATTAATTAATATGATTAATTTTGATAATTAGATTTATTAATTATTGATAATCATTTATGAAAATGGTTAAGTATAAATTACTTAATGGAAGTAATTAAGGGAATTAATTACTTAAGGTAATTAATTAAATAAATTTGAGTTTAAATTAATTAATTAAATTGATTTAAGAAAAACCACTTAGTGATTTGATAAATATAATTACTTAAATGTAATTAGTGAAGTGTAATTACTTAGGAAAGTAATTAAAGGTAATTACTGGATGTAATTAAATGGAGATAATGGAAGTAATTTGAGTTTAATTACTTTGTATAATTAATCAAGGGATTAATTAAAAGATAATTAATTAATGGGTAATTAATTTATGAAAAGAAGTAATTAAGGATAGTTAATTACTAAATGAGATTAATCAAAGGTGATTAATAAATATGACTAATTAAGGATTAATTATTAAATATAATTAATTTAAATGGAGTAATTAATTAAGAAATAATTAAGGATCATTAAATAATTAATAATGTAATTAAGGATTGATTAATTAAAATTAATTAATCAATAATAAGTGATTAAAGTAATTAATTGTAATTAATTGAGAATTAATGTAATTAAGTATAGTTAATTAATTAATTAAGTAATTAAAGATTAATTACTGAAATGATTTAAGATAAATAATTTGTGAAATTAATTAAGTATTAATTACTTAAAGTAATTAAAGGGTAATTAATCGGGAATGATTAATTAAGATGGATACTTAGAGTAATGATTAATTAATTGGTTTAATTAATAATTAAGTAAGTAGGATTTATAGGATGAAGTAATTAATTTAATTCACTTTAAATTAATTAGGGATGATAAATCATTACTTAAGAATGGATGAATGATATTGAATGCTTTGCATTGTTGATATCTCTGATAAGAGATGTGCTGATCTATGATATAGATGTTTGGTTGGATTGAAATGATAATATGAATTATCTATTGTAAATTATCTATCCGTGTGTAGTATAGATAAGAATTGAATTGTTTTAACCTTAAAACAACTTGGCCTTAAAAGATACGTTTTGGATTTCGATGAGACCGGGATCGGGTTTGCTACATTACAGCGTGATAGGGGGTTCTCGCTTCGCGGTTTGGTGGCGAACGGGAGACTCTTACCTCTACATGTCCCATTGAGGGGTTGGTTGCGAGTCGAGAGGCTGGCCGTAAAAGCAAATTCGAGGTATCACTGTATGCCACGGTGGGTCTGGGATGGTTGCAAAGCCTACCGGTCGCCACTGCCTCGATGGTCGTTACAGGTGGTATCAGAGCCTAGGTTGAGCGAATGCCTAAGCTTTTGGTTAAGTGAATATCAGAACACTAGGTTGAGTGAATACCTAGGTTCGGAAGGATTGTTCATTAGAGATAGGATCTGTAGCAACCTGTTTGAGTCTGAGTGTATATATATACGAGAGCGCGTATTTGTTAGTTATATAAAATGGTTTTATATTGTGTTAATTGATCGGTTGGGTGGTATATGGATTCTGGTCAATACGAGTAGCTAACGTTATTGATAGGAATCTCTAAACACTTGGACCAGGCCAACAAACACAATATTGTTTTAAAAGGGAAGGTGAAATAATTTTACCCAGATATATTTTCTATATATAAAAAGTATCATTTTAAATGTATATGGTATTTGTAATGATTGGTTGAGATGATAATAATTTATCATCTAGGATTAGGAGTCTAAGTATTGAGGTTGGAAGTATCTGTCGAGACTGTAGACCGAATACCGTCTCGAGTAAACTTTGCTGTGGTGAAGGAATATTATCGATCTCCGAAGGAAACTGTTAAGGTTCGGAGTTTATTTTTGAAGTTGGATGAGTAGAGTTGGATCTGTCGGTTGGACAGAAGCGAGTAATGGTATCTTGATACCTCAGGTAATAGTAGCTGTGTGATGAGATGCAATGAATATGGATGTTCCCGAAGATGTTTTCTTTGGAACAAGTTAATGAAGTGTGTCTGCTTCGGTGTTGTGGCTGAGTTCAGCATGGTGTTTCTGTTTTGTTCGGGTCCGAGTTTCTCGAAGAACTTTGGTTAGGAAATCTTTGGCATCTGGGGCAGCAGTGCAGCTCGGAGTGTTCTGTATTGGCAGGAAGTTATCTGGCTGAGCAGTTTTCTGAAGGTGAAGTTCAGAAGCAGCAGAGTGGATCCATTTCTTCGATGGATTGGATAGTTAAGTATGAACTGTTCTGATTGGTAAAGAGAGAACAGTTTTCTTTGCATTTTGGTTAGGTTGATCGCAAAAGTGACTTGCGATAGTTTGAGTATTCTCTTGAGTTATCTGAGATTTCTGGGATGTGTTGTCCAGTCTGTGCTTGTGTTCATCATCAGCATTTTCATTCTACTCCAGATCAGAGTGGTGCAGCAGAAGCAGTTTGGCGAGTGCTCCTGTTTGTCTTTTCCAGATAGGAGAAGTTAGTTCAGTCTTCTGATGTTTGTGAAGAAGAGTTTTGTTTTGGATTATGGGAGGATCGTGAGAGGATCATTCTGTTGAGTTATTCTTAGTCTAGTTTGTTTCTAGAAGTATCGGCGAAGGTTGAACTGATCAGGAAGGATTTGTAGGAAGTCCAAGATCGTTTGAAGGATTTTGTGGATAAGAGACGGAGAAATTTGGAATTCGAAGTTGGAGACTTCGTTGATATTGAAGTTTTCTCTGGTAAAAGGGAGCTATAAGATTGGGTAAGTCTGGGAAGTTAGCTCCGAGTTATTTTGGATCTCTTCTGTGATCTAATTTGGATAATAGTTTGATCTACTGGATTGAATTGTTAGTTTGGATAACTGGAATTCGATGTATTTTACGTATCTCTGAGGGAGTACGTGTTTGATCTATCTCTGGTTTAGGAATCAGCAGTTCGGAGGATTTGGTTGTTGAGTCAGACTCGTTTGTAGTCTGATATTCTGTTTTGTTCTATAGATCTAGATGAGTAGGAGCTCTATAGCTTAGTAGTATTGATTGTTTGGATTCTGTAGAGCGAGTATCCCGATATATATATACTTGGGAAAACTCGAGGAAATTATATCCAGAATTTTGTCTGGATAATTAAAATTGTTTGATTGAGTGAATTGGTTGCTATGGTTGTTAGCTTATGGATGATAATATATGCTTGTGAGTTAAATAGGTTATTAAATTACCTTTGTTTTAAATTTCGGGGACGAAATTATTTTAAGGGGGGAGGAATGTGATATCCCGGAAATTTATGGGCAATATCAATTTAATAATCTGTTTAAATAATTAAATTGATTTGTTAATCTGTGATAATAAAATGTTTGAATTAATTTAATAATCTGATTAAATGAATATTTAATTAGTGAATTTATCTTTTATAAACCAATAAAATGATTTCTATTTATAATGTATATATATATATATATATGAGTATATTGTAAATAGATTGGCTTTGGTTTGAAATTTAATAAATGAATAAAAATCTTGTTTTAAATTTCAAATATATATATTGATAGTTTGGAAATTTTGATAATTTAATATTAGCTTTTCAAAGCTATTTAAACAAATAATTGTATGGTTTTAAATAAGATTAATAATAAAGTTTATTTTATTTTCTTTTTTGAAATATTGCTTAATAAATAAGATTTAAGAGTGTATATATATATAAGTTTAAAATACAATATTAATAGTGTATTGTTTTATATATATATATATATAAATAGACTTTAGTAAAATAAGATTTGTTATTTCAAATTGAATATGTTCTTATAAATTGACTTTAAATTGGATTTTAAAAATATAATTTGAATTTGAATTTAGATTTAATTTTGAAATTCAAAAGAGGTAAGATTCAAATAGTTTTGGATTTCAAAATATATGTAAACTTGTATTTATAATAATTAGTTTTGTTTCTTTATAATTAATATATATACATAAGTATTTAATAAATAAAGAAAGGCTTTTTATTTACATTTAAATAAATACAAATTACTTAAAAATACAAGTGTTATCATATTAAGGCTTGTTTAAACATGTGTACAATAATAAAACAATAAGAATGACAAATGTCAAAGTCTTGCATTTTTGTTTTTCTTTTATGTGAATAAATCATTTTTACCTATATATGCATCTATTTCTCATCTACATTTCTTTCCTATTCTTTTTTTCAAAACTCAAGAAACTTTCAGCCTGCAATAAAATTCTCAAAACCAAATCTGAACTCATTTCTCTCCTCATAAACAAATTAGTAATCAAACATTCCTCTCCACCAAATCTGTAATTCAAATCCTCCTCTCAAAACAATCTGTAATTAAACAAATCCTCAAACCAAAATCTGTAATAAATCTGCAATTCATTCTCATCATCTAAAACCTGGAATCAAAGACCTGTAATGCATTTTCCAAAATCAAAACAAAAGCCTGCATTTGTAAATCTGAGAACAACAAACCTGCATTTTCTTCAAATCTGGAAGCATGTTCAATCAGGGCACTTCTGCATGCAACTACAACATTTTCAAACTAATGCTAGCATTCCAGTTTTCAAGTTTAAAAGGTTTTAAAGTTCAAAGGAGCATTTCAGTTTAAAGGCTTTTCAAAAACTGTTTCAAAAAGGGGAAGTTTTGTTCTTCATCTTCAAACCTGTGAGTAACATCACTAACTAATGATTAAGTATATAATTCGATTGAAATGCTTATCTCTGAAATATGATGTCTGTGTGTATATTCTAAGTGTATCTCTGTGCATGTATGTATATATAGTTTGGTGTGCATGTATGTTAACTGTGAAAGCTCTGTTTCCAATTTCAAGTTCAAAGTTTTAATTTAAATTCTGTATCTCTTAATCTAGTCACTATTTTGATTTAAATAATAAACAATAATTGATTGTTTTATCATAGATTAGAGTTTAGAATTTTTTTTAAGTAGAATAAAAAGGAAAGTGCTTTGGAAATAAAAGTAGAATAGGAAATCTTGAATTTTGTTAAAAATTCGAACTTCGTAATTTAATGATTCAGGCATATGATCTGGATCCTTGTTTAAAATCATGAATTTTAAAAGAGAAATCACCATTTTTAGCATTAAGTTGAGTGAGCAGTTCGAACTTGAACAGAAATTGGGTTTTTAGTTGTCTCTGGTGATCTATGGGTTCGGAGACGTCGTGGTTCTCAATGGAGATGCAAGAATGATCAGAGAATATGAGAATAATATCAGAAGTGATAATAATTCACTGTGGCGATGGGAATTGTTTGGAAAGGCCTGTAAACCTAATTTTGGGCATGGTCAAGATTTTGGTCTTCGCGGCTGCTCTGGTGGATCGAGCTCCACCAGATTTTGGGAAATTGAAGGGGAGACATGGGCGAAGTTGTTGCCGGAAGCTCAGATGTTCAGGCGATCGGAGAAAAGAATTCGAGCGTTTTTCCAGGCTTTGGTTTGGTCCAAGTTATTGCTCGAGTGAGCGATTTTGATTTCGAATGATGATCGGAGTTCTGATGGTCGTGTGCTGGTTTATGGTTGATCGTCGACATGTAGGGATCATCGTGGATGGTCGGAGTAGGCTGGTTGAATGGTGCATGTGCACAGTGTACATTTGGACATTGGTGAAGTTTGGTTTTGGTAGAGGGATTGTACTCGAGAGGATCGCGTGAGTGACTCGAAGCATGGAGGATACGACTCGAAGTTATTTAGATAAGGCTCGGGTAGATTTTGTTCTACAGTTTTTAAACCTGACAGAGTTTCAAATTTTAAAATGAGTTTTAAAAAGGGTAAAGCAGGATTTAAAATAAGTTTTAAATCAAATTTGAAAGTGTGGATTCAAATTTAAATTGTATCTTTGTTTGAAATAAATAAGTTTATAAATTTTAATGTTTTAACAAATTAAAATGTTTTAAGGTATATTTAAAAAGAGTTTGAATTTTAAAAGAATTGGTTTAAAAATCTTATAAACTTCTTTTATAAATGTTAAGTGTTTCCTTAACATTTGGATTTAAAAGGTTTGGTAAATCTGATTTAAAATTTGGTTAAAAGTTAAATCTGAAATCTATTTTAAATCTTTAATTTAAAATGAATCAAAAGAAGTTTAGAAGTGAATGGTTTTAACTTGAAATGTTTTAAGCCTTTTTGTTAATAATAATTATAGTGGTTATAAAGGCTAATCTTTATTTTAAAGATTAAGTAAGATTTAATGATTTTGGTTCATTAAATTAATAAGTAATTTTAAGAATAATTTAATAATTTAATTAATTAATGATTTAGTGTTAATTAATTAATTAATTAGGATTATAAGTAAATTAATCAAGTGTTAATTAATTTGGGATTAAGAATCATTTATTTAGATAAGTATAGATTTTTAATAAATGATTAAAAATTTATTAATCAAGTGATTAAAGATTAATTAAGAAATTAATTTAAAAATTAGAAATTAATTAATTCGTAATTAAGAATTTATTAATTTGTAATTAATAATAGTTGATTAAGCTTAATTACTTAAAGAAAGTAATTAAAGGTTTGTTAATAATTAATGAGAGATCATTAATTAAAGATTATTAAATAATTAATTAATATGATTAATTTTGATAATTAGATTTATTAATTATT
Organism: Allium fistulosum; assembly: GCA_030737815.1. Classification (NCBI taxonomy): domain Eukaryota; kingdom Viridiplantae; phylum Streptophyta; class Magnoliopsida; order Asparagales; family Amaryllidaceae; genus Allium; species Allium fistulosum. Next base: position 278,686,259 of record CM060904.1, on the reverse strand, counting down.
GATAATCATTTATGAAAATGGTTAAGTATAAATTACTTAATGGAAGTAATTAAGGGAATTAATTACTTAAGGTAATTAATTAAATAAATTTGAGTTTAAATTAATTAATTAAATTGATTTAAGAAAAACCACTTAGTGATTTGATAAATATAATTACTTAAATGTAATTAGTGAAGTGTAATTACTTAGGAAAGTAATTAAAGGTAATTACTGGATGTAATTAAATGGAGATAATGGAAGTAATTTGAGTTTAATTACTTTGTATAATTAATCAAGGGATTAATTAAAAGATAATTAATTAATGGGTAATTAATTTATGAAAAGAAGTAATTAAGGATAGTTAATTACTAAATGAGATTAATCAAAGGTGATTAATAAATATGACTAATTAAGGATTAATTATTAAATATAATTAATTTAAATGGAGTAATTAATTAAGAAATAATTAAGGATCATTAAATAATTAATAATGTAATTAAGGATTGATTAATTAAAATTAATTAATCAATAATAAGTGATTAAAGTAATTAATTGTAATTAATTGAGAATTAATGTAATTAAGTATAGTTAATTAATTAATTAAGTAATTAAAGATTAATTACTGAAATGATTTAAGATAAATAATTTGTGAAATTAATTAAGTATTAATTACTTAAAGTAATTAAAGGGTAATTAATCGGGAATGATTAATTAAGATGGATACTTAGAGTAATGATTAATTAATTGGTTTAATTAATAATTAAGTAAGTAGGATTTATAGGATGAAGTAATTAATTTAATTCACTTTAAATTAATTAGGGATGATAAATCATTACTTAAGAATGGATGAATGATATTGAATGCTTTGCATTGTTGATATCTCTGATAAGAGATGTGCTGATCTATGATATAGATGTTTGGTTGGATTGAAATGATAATATGAATTATCTATTGTAAATTATCTATCCGTGTGTAGTATAGATAAGAATTGAATTGTTTTAACCTTAAAACAACTTGGCCTTAAAAGATACGTTTTGGATTTCGATGAGACCGGGATCGGGTTTCCGTATACCGGAATTCCAGGTCTGGAGACCCGAATACCACATCGATCCAAATTTACGATAGGTCGTGAATCTCAAGTGAAGATGAAGATTCAGAGTGCAAGGGTTATTGTCGTTAACTCTGAGGGTGATTCCAACACGAGTGTAACGAGATAATGCCTTCGGTTTCGTTCGAACCCGGAACGAACTTGTATGGATTGAATGCTATCAGAACATCGTCAGGTGGACGATGAGCATTCTAAGTGGTGTGTTCTGATTTAAAGGTAAATCGTAGCCTCAAGCCTCATCAACCGGGAATGGCTAAAACAGGGGAGGTGCAGCAAGGCTTCGTGGGTAGCACCCACTGAGAGTAAGGTCATCCCTGTCTAGAGAAGTTCCTTCTTTTATTTTGGCTTAGTGGTGCAGTTGGCGACGGCCATCTGTGGGGTGATTTTATTCGGAATTATCCAGTAAGGGATGGTTCCGGCTTTGTGTTGCAGGGGATTGGGAGTGATCCTCGGTACGGTGATCTAGGCCCCGTACTGTGATGAGCGGTACCCCGGTAGCTCTGCCATTGTATGGAAATCCAAATTCCAATAAGTGATAACGGACTTGATTGTATACTTATGTATGCTGGAATTTAATAATGTAACAATTTCGGCTATTTCATATTTATTTGAAAACCCTAGACCCTATTATAATACAATCGAATTTCCTATCAAATGTTTTGGTTATCGTAAGGTAAAAACTTTTCCGTGTTTATGTGCGGGAAGTCTTACGAGATACCTTTTCTTTCCAAATGGTTTTCAAAGTTAAACAAGTTTAACCTGTTACTCACACCAGACCCATGTCTGACCCAAGTTGTTTATTTCTGTTTTATAAACTCTTGGGTACTCAAATTTTTACGAGTAGCCAAGGGATTCAGGTTTAGCTTTGACGAATTGTGGAGGAGCAATGGAGCAGGAGGCTTCGGCGTTCGTAGATATAGTATTCCGCTGTGTTGATATCTGTGTTAGAGTCTTGTATTGTATTTGAGTTGTAATATATAGACAGATGTTTATAACTGTCTAGTATGTGTTGTATAGTTGTGTAAACTCTGATAAGTGTTGTATACTATGTAATAGTTTATGTTATTAATATAATTTATTCTTTCCGCTGTGAGATAGTTGTTGTTGTTTCTTTCTTTCTTCTCTTCTTTTCTATTTTCTACCCCTTTCTTTCTTATTAATGATGCGTCATTCTGTGGAATGAGTGGCGGGTCATCACAGCAACACCTTGCAAAAATGTTGCAGAAGGTCATCTATGGCGTAGTGAAATTTCAAAAGATTTGTATCGTTAGAAGATTGCAAAGTTAGTGGTTTGAAGTCTCATGATTTGCATGTTGTAATGCAACAATTGTTATCTTTTGCAATTAGAGGATTATTGCCAAAGAAAGTCAGAACAATAATAATTCGTTTATGTATTTTAAAATTTGTCATTATGTTCTTGAAAGAGAGACGTTGTGACAACTTGATGATGAGATTATTGGAATTTTGTGTGAACTAGAAAGATATTTTCCACCTTCCTTTTTTGATATAATGCTACATTTTACAATTCATCTTGGAAGAGAAGCGCAATTGTGTGATCCATTTCATTTTCATTGCACGTACCCATTTGAAAGATATATAAAAACACTTAAAAATTATATAAGAAATTATGCATGCCTGAAGGGTGTATTACAGATCTTATCTTGCAAAAGAATCAATGAGATCTTTTAGTGAATTTCTATAAAGTAAAGTACAAATGGAGAAGAAAGAAGTCCAAAATGAAGATTATGAAAACAATGTGGTACTCAAAGGACATCCAATTTTAAAACCCGAAGTCAATTACATTGCCATCAAATGAAAAAGATATTGCTCATTTGGTCATGCTAATGAATATGGCTACAGTGGAACCATATTTAGAGTAAGTACATATTATATTTTTTTATACTTTTTGATGAATTTTTAACATTGAATATAACTTGGGAAAAAGTATTTAAACACCAGTATGCATTTGGAGGAGTTACAACATTTAGATAAGCATTTGGAAAAAAGTGTGACATTGTTGTGGAAAAAACATATAGTAATTTCTTAGATTGGTAAAAAAAGGTTAGTTTAGTTTTAATTTATCCTTTCATTAACGAAAAATGAATATTTTTTTCAAAATTTACATACAATAATTTGTTTGCAGATACATGGTCACTCAACGAACGATGAAATATTAAAATGGATTGCTTTGGCCCGAGTAGTAATGCATTATCCTATAAGGGATATATAATTAATTGACAACATTTTCACACAAAAGATGCTGAAAGGGAAACTCAAAATCATGGCGTGACTTATGATGCGACTATGTGTAGGGCAAGTGCAAAAGATATTTCTCAAGAGTTGATGTGGTCCTTTATTATAGTATAGTGACTGACATAATCTTGTTAGACTAGCATGTTTTTTATATTCCCGCATTTATGTGTCATTGGGAAAATATAGGAGATAGAGTGAAGGTTGAAGATGGATTCACTCTTGTAAATTTACACCAAAATCAAGCTTCATTTATAAAAGATCCATATATCTTTGCATCTTAAGTGATTTTTTTTATTCAGGAGAGATCGGTTTAATTGGTAAGTTTTAATGAAAGCACCACCAAGAGGTTATCATGAATTAACGATAGATGATCCAGTTATGGAAGTTAGCTATGTTAGGAATGATTGTGAAGGAACTGACATAGATATTAATTACATGGAGAATGTAAGTCATGCTAGAGAAGATTGTAAAGGCATATTTGAGTAGATTTCCACACTTATTTGCTTGTGAGGTTTGTTTATTTAATTAACGGTTTAATTATTGAATGAACTTGGTTAACATTTTATTATTTATTATTTTATTATATAAATTTAGTTACATTTATAAACTTAGATAACTTGGTTAATATTTTATAAATTATTTTTAGTATTATATTATTATCATAATCAACAGGGTTATTTAACCATCCCAAGATTACAAAAATTAGACATTATTGTTTCACTTACAATATGCTTATGTTGATGATGTTGTAGATTCCTTTAATTCTACACAAGCCATACAGTTGTTGTATATTTTGCACTGGCTATGTCTATATGTATGTCCTTATTCTAAAACATCAAAGCTATAATGTTTTGCTCATCAACTATGTTACCAACACTAATAACAAAATTTGAGTAATGTTTACTATCATCAGAGCTATAATGTTGTTCAACAAAATTTAAAACTCATGAATTATCATGTTATAATTTTGGATGATTGTTTATTCTTTTTCCTTTATTCTACTTTTCCAACTCCTAGTGTTGTTCTTTCCTAGTTTGCCAATTAAATTCTACCAGGAGTAGTTTATTTTCAAAATTAGTTTAACTTATATTGTATATCCAATTATCAGTGAATCATGACTACTGGTCATCAAGAGTTAAACACAGTCTGCAACTTTCTTATTTATTTTGCCTTCATAAAAACATTACTATAACACATTTGCTACACAAGTATATCATAAACTGAATTTGCTGAATATCTATATCATGGACTTAGAAGGTTGTACTTTATATCAAGATAGGACTGCTTTTAAGTATTTTAGAATTGTGGTAGTGCGCATTTTTTACTTCGAAGATGGTGCATTTTGCCTGTCATTCGGTTTTTTTACTTGCATTACAAGCATATCGTTATAATTTGCATAAAAATAAAACTTGATGTTGTGTATGTGAATTGCAAATCACAAAGGAATCCTTTTCTTGAAACATAACACATTTTCTATTTTAGGACCAAAATAAATTCAAAAGTGTTATCCAATTTCACACCACCCCATGATTTTTTTCTTGATTTTGAATATAAGTGATAGAATGTCCCGAATGGTTTCCCATTATTCATCTACTTTCATTACTCCAATTGACTACTTCCATTTTCAAAGCAATAAAAGGATCAAGTTTACTTCAGTCTAAATTTATTTTATAATTGTTTAAAAGCATAAATATCTATACTAATGTTCCTAATTTAGTTTGAGAGTATGTTAAAATATTAATCAGCAAATAGAGATCAGTCCTAGAAGATAGCAAAGAACAATAACATAGCTCAAATTTTCATATGATCAAATCCAGCAAATCCAAAAACAACCTATTGATACTTTTATAATTCAAAAAGCTATTATTAACAAAAATTCAAAAGATAGAACATTGCTTGCCACCACAATTAATTTACCAATGTTTCCCCATTAAACCATGGATCTACTATTGTAGTTTCTGGTTTCAGTAAGTTTACACTGTAATGAGTAAAATTATCCCTTAGTGCATTTTACATTTACAGAGAGTAAAATAGATCCTACCTTTTCATCCATGTTACATATACTCAGATTTTTAGAATGGTTCATTTTCCCATTTGCTATTTGTTCTGTAGTAATAAATGGTGCTTTTATTTTACAAAAAATGGGTAACAGGAGTAAGATTGCAAAAAAGAGAGATCGCATGCAAAAAGAAATCAATGATCACAAAAAGAAATGTGCTAGAGAGGAGCAGTTTGAAGAAAAAAATCCAGCAGACGATGAGATTCGCAATAAAGACAATTGACAAGCATTAGAAAAAAATCAAGTAAAAACTAAACTAGAAAACAACAATGCTGAAATACAAGACAATCCACAAGCAGTTGAAGACAAGGTGGTTCAGTCGAAAAGAAATTCTGGAGTTGTAAGGGATAGCGAGAGACATATGCAAAATGCCAATGCAAAGTTAAATAAGGGAAGAAAATCTAGAGGACCAACTAAAGTTAGAAGACTTCCATTCAATCCTTTGGAGTAAATCAAAGATGAATTTAATGGTGCAGACACACCAATAGAAGAAGGGTTAATCAAATTAACTTCTTCTTTAGGGTCGCTTGTACGAGAAGTCATTTCGGTTGCATTAAATGATTGAAGGAAACTTAGTGATGAATTGAGATCTGTTTTATGGGAAAGCATTCAGGTGACACTCTCTCTTTTACATATTTTACATGATTTCCTAAGTAGTTTACCTAAGGAGTAAGAGAATAACAAAATATGCTAAAGTGGTCAAAGGATATATTCTTCATATTACAAGGTGCATACGGATACGGGACTTAGGCCAAGCCCATTTTTGACTTATATTATATTTTGTACACTATAAATACAAGTTCTGTATCAACATTTTACATTATCAGTTCTATACAAAAGAAATTTACAATAAAATCTTTTTATTACAATTTCTATCTTGGTATCAGAGCCCATAATTGCCTGATAACAAGTGCCACGCCGGAGATATCATCAGAAAAGTCTCATTATCTGAAGAACTCGGCTACTGTAACATCCCGCCTTTTTGGACGCTTTAAGCATACACGCATACCAAACTTAAACCATTCAAAAGGGCAGATTGTTATTGGGGTAAATAAGAAAAAGAGAAAGAAATAAAACAAAACAGAATCTCACAGCGGAATGACAAAACATAATAATCAAATAACAGTTCATGAAGCTGTTTATAAAACATTTGATTGTACTTATACAACACAATATCAGGGTTACACATATCAGAGATAAATAATTAATAATGCAGCGGAATAGCATGGTGCAGTGGAATAATATAGTAAATAATAGTAGCACAAATCTTCGTCTTCGTTCTCCAGAAATAAGGTCTTCAAATTCTGAAATGCTCAGGCTGACCTGAGCGAATTGAAAGGACAAAACACTCGAGTAAGAACTAAAAGATCTTATGTGAGTTAAATCAACGGTAAATAAATATGAGTGTAAACGGCGTTGGAGATGTTTACGGGGTTTGACATCTCCTATCCAGTGTCTAACGTGAGTGTAGTAACTTAAGAGATGTTCGAGATTCACATCTCCTAAGGATCAGTTAAACTATCTACTATATAGTACAATACGCTATTATAATATGTCTAAAGTAAAGTAAACTATTAAAATAGCGTTAAGGCGTTACCCATACCCCCTTAACACATTTTATATATTCCCATAGTTTATACAGTACCGTAATCTCACCCGTAAACTGGGTGTCGTCAGAGGGCACTCCATAGGTATGGTACAAACCAAACTCGTAGAAGGCGCGTTAGGGTAGGTGACACGCCACAACTAGGCAATGCCAGGGTAGATATAACAGTTACGCATCCGGACTGTTGGTAATGCATAGCCGCAACTACCGCCCAACTCGAAACACACTCCCGAGTAAAAATCGAAGAGTGGCCACCAAATAAATTGCAAGTCAGAATATAGTATCGATGGAATGTGTCCGATCAGAGGAGCTACCTCATTGGCCCGGAATCGCTCCTGTTTTAGCCACTGTAACGACCCATAAATTTTAACTGTTTTAATAACGTAATTAACTGAAATTTTGTGAAATTTTAAATAATTGAATTTGGAAATAAAAATTTGATATTTGGAATACGTCTACTTAAACATAGCAAATGGTAAATTTTCATCTGATAATATGGAAGTTTATTTTATTGTGTAATTTTATTTCAATTCAAATCAGTTAATATTTGATGATAATAAAATGTTTTCAAACCTGAATATTTTTACATAATAAATTTTTAAATCATTTTCTGTGTACGACGTCATCTTTCATTTCTCCAAATTTTGACTGTTATTGCTCAGTCTATCTTATTTTCGGCGAAATAGCAGCATTTTTGGTACCGATTATCAACTTTTGATAGGATGATCGTACCACTGATATCTGCATACCGTTTTGAACGTCTCGTCGTGCTGATCTTTGCGGTATATTTAATTCTGTGTTTTGAAGTCCGGTTCACAGCGGAACCCGCGAAAATGATAACTGTATCGGTACTAGTTTATTGACTTTTGGTTTTGTGACCTTTTGAATTCTTTGTCCAACTTTCTATCGTATAACTCAAAATCCATATGATTTATTATTCACTGACTTTTGCATAACTTGGGTTCAAAATTTTGTTGTTTCATTTTTTCCAATTCGTACCGGTTTCCCCTCCACATTGCTGCATGCGCCGCAACCAACCGACGCCGCAAGCCCAGGTCTCTTTCTTCCGGCCGAGCCGTCCACCTCACCTCCATTCCCGAGCTTCCACCCAAAGCCTTGTCACAGCCTCCACCTTTAGGGCAGCCGCACATCCAGCCTTCCTTCCGCGTGAGTGTATCAATTTGTATATGTGTTTGTTTATATTTGCATGCATATTGTCTGTTTGGGCAAGTAGATATATATTTGGATAAAGAAAGTTATAGAAGAAAAATAAGTATTTTTATATATATGTGATTTCAACATTTTTTTTGTACAATATATATATATATATATATATAGTGTTATGTTATCAGTTATATAGTATGTGTGTTAAGGTCAGTGATATTTGGAATGAAAGCTAACGTCAGTCAGTTTATATATACATAAGTGAATATATATATATGAGTCATAAGATTTTGTTTACACTATCTATTATAAAAAAAAGAAAAAAGAAAAAGGGTTATATATGATTTTTGAAAGAGTAACTTTCGCGCATCTATATTGTAAGGCACAGCCGAGCCACCTCCTTGGCTGTATTGTATGTATACTATATTATATTTTTATTATTTTATACTATATTACCTTTTATTTTTACAGGGAATTATATTATAAATTTAGCTTGCTGTTATGTTCATATACGTGATGTAAGAAATGGTTATACAATATATGTTATATGCTCTTTAAATAAATATAATTTGTTTTGTATAACAGCTTAAACTTTGATATTTGGTCAATATATATATATATATATATATATATATATATTTATGCATATATATATATATATTAGTCTATGAACTTTAGAGTTGTTAGTTACAGCAAGTATAATTTTGGGTTTTTTCTTATTTGCAGCTTTTCAACTTATAGTTTTATATATATTACCTATTTATTTCCTCCACATATGCATGAATATTGTAGCTTTAATATATATATATATATTACATATATATATTGATGTATTATTATAAGTGTTGTTTTAAAAATATATGTTTGCTATATATATATGTTTACCGAAAATATGCCTGTTTATTTTATAAGTGATTCATATAGCATATATATACAATACGTCGTTAGTTTTCTATGAATGACTTAGTAATGTATGTGTAGATTTTAAATTATAAGTTTGGTTGCAAAGTGATATGTTTGTATATTTACATAAGTATTTATTTCAAAATATATTATGTATATATATTTGACTTTTATTATATGTGTTTTAATTTGAAACAATAAATTTTGAAATATATATATGTTTAATATATGTGTGAATTTAGAATCTGATTTTCATATATATAGTTATACATAGTTATATATAAGTTCACTTATACCAATTATCTTCATCGATCTAGTTCTGATATGATTTTGTCAATTCCTATTTATCAGCTTGTCAGTCGAACTCGTGTCCATCGTGCTTTACATTGGCATTCGTGCTTGGATTCGTAACTCATCTCAGTCTCGTTCATCTCCAGCCTCGAAGGTGAGCAATCACTCACGATAAACGTTCTTATATTTACTTAATTTGATTTCAATTGAAACGACAATTGAAATATGCTGCTGTTAGTTATTTATATTGCTGTATATATGCTATTATCTATATCTGTTCACCTGTGACATCTGACACCATTATCTGTTATTTATATTGATGATATATGCCTGTTATGTTATTATCATATCTGTTATCACTCTGCAAGTTCCCTGTTAGTATAGAATTCCTTATGGGTTGAAATGATACATACCCGAACGATCTTGTAGAATAGGAGAAAATCGTTATGGGTTGAAATGATAAACCCAAGCGATTTTCATTGAATTGAATTTGGGATTGCGGGTTGAAAAGATATATACCCATAGATATTTAAATTGCGGATTGAAATGATAAATATCCGTATCACTTGACCATAGGATAGAGAATTATATACAGACACCGTTGGTCTATATATAAATATTTTGAAAATGATTTCTATAGTTTTGGAAAGGAGTATATGGTTTATTAAATATTGATTTTTAAGATATTATATATAAATGTATTTTATAAAGTTTAAAATTTAGATTTTCTAAAATATATGTTTTTGAAAATTGTATAGTTATAAGTTAATTTTGTATTTATAAATCTTAAGAATTTATTTATAATTTTCCTTTTTTTTAAATATATAAATAGATTAATATTTAATATTGTTTAAGTACTTATTTAAAATTTATATTTTCAAATATAGAGTTTATAATGATTTTTAATAAATTCAGGTTGGAAAGAGGAATAGAAATTTGGTTGAAATTATATTTATTTAAGAATTATACTTAAATAAGTTTGATTTGAAATTTATTAAAATTGAAATTTTAAAGATGTGATTTTATAACTTTGATTTGTTTAAAAATGACTTAAATGAATATTTCAAATTTATATAAATTTAAATGGGATTTTTTGTTTACTTAAATTTGTAAATTGAAGTTGTATTTAGATTTTATTGAAATGATCAAGTAAATATTTCAAAACTAAATAATAGTAAAGTGAATTTGATATATATATGAAATTATCGAATATAGTTTTGAAAATGTTGAATATTTAAAGCTTTGAAATATATATTGAAATGGCTTATTTTATGGTTCAAATATGTGTTTGAAATCGACAATTTGAAATGGTTTATTGAGAAACTGAATTGAGTTGAATTTGATGAATTGAGATGGAATAAAATTTGAATTTTGGAATTTAAGTTGGTTTGGAATCAATTTGTGAAATTTGAGAAGGCTATTTTATTATATAAGTATTTTTAAATTATATTTAAACCTATTTATATATTTTACTTTATAAATTATTTTTAATATAAATTATTTTAATATAAACTATTTTAATATGCTAATTATTTTAATATATAAAAACTATTTTAACTTAAAATATATTATTTTATAAACTATTTTATTTTATATACTATTATTAATATCTAAACTGTTTAAAGGGAAGTGCTATGGTTTTCCAAAGTGTTATGTTTACGAAAAAGTTATAACTTTGGAAGTGTTATGGTAATGGAAATGATATCGTATTGATTTGGGTTTTTAAGTAAAAATGATATCGTTTTGATATGTTTTTGAAATGGAAATGATATTTTGGTTTTGAACTATAAACTATTTTGAAATGACCGCGGTGTTATAATAATGATTGGTTGTTAAAGAGACCGAGATCGAATATTGTCATACTCTCTGCCAATACCGAAAACCACTTTAACAACTGTGTACGCGGTGGAGATTCCAGAATGAAGTAGGATGGTGGTGATGTTCTATTGAGGTTTTTACGTGGACCCAACTCCCGTGAGTTGGCATAAGGTGGCTAAAACAGGAGCGATTCTCGGGCCAAGTGAGGTAATTCCTCCGATCGGACACATTCCATCGATACTATATTCTGACTTTGTGATTGATTTGGTGGCCACCCTTGATTTTTGATTTGGGAGTGTGTTCCAAGGTGGGCGGTAGTGGCTGCTATGCGTTACCACCAGCCCGGATGCGTAATTGGTTTATCTACCCTGGCATTTCCTAGTTGTGCCGTGTCACCTACCCTAGCGAGCCTTATACGAGTTTGTTTTGTACCATACCTATGGAGTGCCCTCTAACGACGCCCAATACGGTGGAGATTACGGTACTGTATAGACTATGGGAATATATAAAATGTGTTAAGGTGGAAAATGTAAAGCCTTAACGCTATTTTAATAGTTTACTTTACTTTAGACATTATTATAATAACATATATTACTACATAGTAGATAGTTTAACGGATCCTTAGAGGATGGGTATCCCAAACATCCTTTAAGTTACTGTATTTCAGTTGATATTTCACTTGAGTTGGATTTATTGATATAAGAATGTTAATCCTGACTCGAGTGTTTTGCTTTACGCTCGGGTCAGACTGAGTGATACAGCATTTGAGACTCACCTTTGGAGTTGGAGCTTCGCTTGGAGGTCCAGCTATCTATCCAACTTTCAGTTATTCAGTTGATTCCAGTGATGTATTCTGATCTTGTATTTGACTATTGTATCGAGACTTCTATGTATTCGAGACTTCTGTTGTATCTTGTTTTTAACTCTGATATATATATATATATATAGTAGCTTCATGAACTACTATTCATTTGTTTCCGCTGCTTATTGTTATATTACTCCGTGTTTGTGATTTTGTGATTATTTTATTTACTGTATATGCTGAGTTTTGTCAAATATAAATTAACAATCTGATATTTAGAGCAATTCAAGTCTGACATGTGTGGATGTTACATGTGGTATTATAGTGTGCTACACGTGGTATCAGGATGTTATAGCCACCTTATGCTAACTCACGGGAATTAGGTCCACGTAAATATACCTATAGGATCGTCGCCACCATCCTACTTCATTCTAGAATCTCCACCGCATACACAGTTATCAAAGTGGTTTTCGGTATTGGCAGAGAGTATGACAACATCCGATCCAGGTCTCTTTAACAACCAATCGCTTATTACACACCGGATGGTTCTTTTACATTTCCAAAATCGTTTCATAATTGATATCAAAATATCATATTCAATTCAAACCATATCACTTTCGAAATCATTACTTACTTTCGAAATCATATTCACCTTTGAAATCATATCGCATTTGAAATCATAGTTCGATAATTTTATTTCCATTCAAAAGTCATATTCACAATTTATATCAAATTATCGTATTCTCAAAACCATAATATTCTCGAAGTCATATTCACTTTAAAAATCGAGAATTTGAATATAAACCCATCCATTTTACTTAGTTTGGAATTTGAAAAAAGTAGGTTAAATAGTTATAAATAGTTAAAATACTCCAAAATAGTTTAATTCTAGGTAAACTACCTTTAAATTGATTTAAGATAGTTAAATAGATTAAATTTGGATTAAATATAATTAAAATAGATTAAATAGCTTAAAATAGATTAATTAGATTTAAAATAAATTATAATGGTTTAATTAGTTTAAAATAAATTAAATTGGTTTAAGATAGTCAAATTTATATAGTTAATATTAGTTAAATAGTTTAATAAATTTGAAAATCTTAATAATTATAAATATATTTTAAAATAGTTTATATTAAAATATGAGTTTGGAACTTATATCAGTTTAAACTACTCATTTCATTTCAACATATTTGGACCATTTCAAATTTCCAAATCGACAAACCAAATTTCAATAAACTATCGAATTTCATATCGTTTAAATCCATGTTCAAAATATCAATACGGATTACTCCAACTTCAACATATTTCAAAGTAATTTTCAAACAAATTCCATCACTCAATTTCGATAGAATTTCATTTATACATAAAAGTTTAACTTTAAACTTCCGATTTACTTTCTTAAAGAAATTCCCTTTTAAACCAATTCGCATTTCAACACAAACTTGATTTTTCAATAATACTTCAATTTAAATCAAATTTTATTTCAAAACATCAATTAATTAAATTCAAAAAATTTAAGGATTTTAAAATCATTTAATTTAACCAATCCGGTGTCCGTATATAATTTTCTACCCTAGGGTCAAGTGATACGGATATTTATCATTTCAATCCGCAATTTAAACATTTTACGATTGTATATCATTTCAAACCGCAATCCCGAATTAATAATAAAATCCATAACGAACTTGCAGTTTATAATGATATAAAACACAACATCCATTCAACCAACATCAAAAATCAACATCCATCACAATCATCATCCAAAACAATCAATAAATATCAATATAGAACTGATAGTCGATAACAGGTGTTTACTGGCAGTTTTTATTCAAAAATAAATTAAATAACAATTTAATTCAAATAAATTCAAATTAACTGAGATGATGATTAAAATATATTAAACAGTCATAAATAACTTCCTAATCACATCATAAATTTAATTTAACAAACATAAGAAATTTTAGAAGCTGTGAGTGGGTTAAAACACTCACCTTTGAATTTAGATCGAATTTAAATTCAATTTAAGCCCAAAATTTGAATGGCCTCGGAATTCGTCCAAACCAGCGTCAAAATGTCTGGCATTTCGATACGATCCCAACGCAAGAAACCGCGCGTGGACCTCGTATGTAAAAGTTATGTACATTATAACCTTAAACGATTTAAATTAGAATATATAAAATATTAATAATTGATACCATGTCCCCTCCTATTATTGTGTGCTCACGTGTGACGCCCCACCTCTATACCCACGCTAACCAAGAACACTACGATGTAGTGCTGTCAATTAGCACGGAGAATAAGGCTGTGGAGGAGCGATCATCCATGTAACTTCTTTGTGTGAGCACCGATATGTCAGATAGAATAGAATGCATATCTTTTAAGGAGGAAATCCGACATACCGATACAAACACAAAGCTATCACACGGTGGCTATATATAATCTTCGGAAACAAACATAGAAGTAATCATAACATAAATCAGTCACAGACATCCATATCACAAAGGCGGAAGAAGATATGAATAAATATATATAACACATGAAAGTGTACATCAGAGTAGTGGTCAGAAAGATCCACGATAATACAAAAGAATAGTATCACGTGCTATACAAAAGAATAAGTACACTACATAGAGTCTATATCTCAAATGTGCACATCCAAAAACTACTAATCTATGTAGTTAGCCAAAAGTCAGAATAATCCTGAAGAGAAGTCAAGCAGAAGCACCTGTAACATCTCAGTCTGACCCGAGTATTATTTATAAGAAAATAATAAACGGATCAGTCTAGCTATAAATATCAGATGATAATGTATAGGATAAATAATATGGCATGAACATGTAACAACCAAACGACATACTACTATAAGTATGTAAATGATAATCAACAAAAGATCAATCAATATCACAAGAATCTTCTCAAAGATGAAATAGGGTATCATACCCTAAACTTATATTCATAACAAGTCAATAACACATAAATTCACCAATGCACAAAAGCTGATATCATATCAATGAAAATCATGAAAATTGGTGAAGCATAAATTCCAGAAATCATCACAAGAAATCCAGAAAACACATAAAAAGGGGGGAAGGCCTAACACATGAATGGGAGCATGAAAACTCACATACGCGTAAAACACATGATGAGAAGCTATCTCATGGAAGCTATCCATTAAATTTTCACACAGGAATGGCCCGAAGACCGTAGGGTGCTACCCTACATATGTGATGGCGAAACATCACACAAACGGGGTATAGTCTCCCTCGCAGACAAAGAGACATCGCTCAATCGCTAGTCTAAATCACAAAAATGATCGTCATGATCATCAGGAAGTGTCAATCACACCAAGCTAGTAAATATATGAGTTTAGCTTCATGTCCCATAACCACTTGCTTAACTTAAATATTTACGAACAAACTGTAGATCTTCACTAGAAAATTGTCACAAAAAGGGTTCAATCGAACAAGTCCCAGAGCTAACCGACGAAGTGAATGCAAGCGTTTCATACCACTCATTTTACTAAGTCGTTTAAGTCGATTTCTCATTCGAGTGAAGTAAAGGCTTGTATATACTAGTAGATTGGAAATCGGTTTGAGAAAACGAACTTTTGATATTTAAAATAGTGTTGAAATCGCTTTGATGAAAGAGTTTTGATATTTACTACTAGTATTGAAACCTTCATATATCTTTAAAGTGACAAGTCATAAAACGATTGTTGAAACAGTGTTGAAATTGCTTTGATGAAAGAGTTTTGATATTCACTACTAGTATTGAAGTCTTCACGTTTTTAATGTGACAAGTCACAAAACGATTGTTGAAACAAATCGAATCACATAAATTCACATTCGAAGACGTGAGTAAAGTCCAAAGAAATAAATCCCAAAACCATCATAGTAGAAATCCTGTTGAATGTTTTTCAGATAAGATCCCCTACAAAGGGGGGTACGGGGTTCGACCTAAGGGATATATATAAACGGTATGACCTAAGTGAAGACAAGCGGTCAAGCGACCTAAGGGATTTATATAAGGTCTAACGACCTAAGGAAATCGCGACCTAGCGAATGATAGGTCATACGACCTAAGGGTAAGGTCGGAGGCGACCTACGACTTAGTGGGTTGTGGTCGAGCGACCTAACAGAAGTAGGTCTAACGACCTAAAGGTACTGGGTCTTGCGACCTACAACCTAATGATGGAAGACGGAGCGACCTAAGTGGGATGGCCACGCGACCTAGCGACCTAACGAAGGAAGCGGCTTAACGAAGGAAAAGGGTGAGCGACCTATAGGGTTCGCGACCTAAGAGGGTTCGCGACCTAACGAGTCAAAGGTCCAACGACCTAACAAATGCAGGCCAAGCGACCTAAAGGGGCGCGACCTAAAAGTGACGCGACCTAAAAGTGACGCGACCTAAAAGTGGCGACCTAAAAGTGTACGCGACCTATAGACTCGCGACCTAACTGGGCATGCGACCTAAAGAAGTACGCGACCTAAAGTGGTACGCGACCTACTGGGTGAGCGACCTAAGCACGGCCGAGCTAACGACCTAGCGAGGTAAGTAGGCTGAGCGACCTAAGGGGCGCGACCTAATGGCGAACGACCTATGGCCAGAACGAATTAAGGTCGAAAACGACCTAAGCTCTGTGTGACTTTTCAACAGCAAGCGACCTAGCCCAGGCAGAACGACCTAAGTGCAGTTTTTCACCAAAAACACTAAAAATTTGGGTTTTTCGCCAATCCAATCCAAACCAAATGCAAATATTCATACAAATGCAATAGGGGATCATTCCCAACAGCCCAATGACATCCATAGGCAAGATGTGAGATCAAAAATCTCACCTTTTCCACGAAATTGATGTTGGAGAGCTTAAGAGCAAAGCAAGAATCAACCACAAGCTTGAATCTATGTCCTTCACCTTGAATTCGGAGTTTGATGTTGAATTTACTAAATATCTTGAGCTTGGAATTTTAATTTCCCTTCCCCTCCACCATTTTTGAAGAAGCTTGAAGTAAATGATAAAGTGATGAAGAGAAGAGGGGGTTGGGCTGAACTAAAGAGGTGCAGTCCAAACCAAAGTCAAAGGCAGGAAAAAGTGTCAAAGATTTCACCATCTCCAAACATATCGAAGTTTATACTCAAAAAGACCGCAAACGTCATTTTGAACTCAATGGGAGTGGTCTCGAGTCCTAATTTGACCGTATGCAAAAAGTAGCTTTTCGGACCAAAATCCGATTAACGATAAAATATTTAAATAAAATATTTAAATGATAAATTGATAAATATGCGGGTTGGTACACCACGTGAACATCACGTCCTTAGGCACGAGCCCTAACCTCTCTCGTCCGATCAAACAAAAACAGCTGCTACAGTGTGCGGCCAAACGCACGCGTTGCAACCCCAATCACTCCGATCCAACCTCGCCGATCAACTCTCCCCCACCGACCGACCACTCAGGCTCCACGCGCACTTCTCCCAGTCCACCAGAGGCGTACGTGGGCGCACCCATTGATGGCCAATTCCTGTTGAATTGGGGCGATGTTTGCGACGACTAACCATATGGACCTGAAGCATATGACCCCCTCTATAGCGCAGCGCAACCAGATAGTCCTCTAGTCAAAGATCTACCGTCGAATCAAGATGGTGGCCTATGAACGGCCGAGGTCATCTTGAATTTCAAGACAAATGATGGATCGAATTGAAAAACGAATAGCACCAAAAGATTACGCTCGTCGAGGGCTTCAAAGCGATATATAATTCGATATATATTGAGGAGTTTTAATTTGAAGTTGAATTTTGATTTGAAATTGCAATTGGGAATTAAGGTTTGTCTGCCATTGAGGAGGAGGAGTAGACTGAAATGTACGTACAGACAAATGAAATTGAGGAGTAGCTAGGGTTTATAAAGATGTATTTATAAACAAGCTGAAATAGAACGGATGGACAGGATTTGATTTACACGTTGAACGATAAATGGCCCGAAAAACCCGTTCTGTCTCCGGAACAAAAATGGTTCATCCCATATATCAAAATAAATGTTTTTAAACAGTTTAAACTCAATGGAACAGGTTTCAAGTCCTAATTCAATCGTATGAAGAAGTTATGATAAAATCAGCTTATTTCAAATTGATTTCAATTGATTTTAATTAAATTGATTTCTAGGCGCTTCGAGCCCTTAAAATCAAACGACAAGTCCAATCATTACGAAACTTGAAATCCTACAATAATTCACCGTTACGGATCTGATGAAACTTGTTTCGTCAAAATCCGAGTCAGTGGCCAAAATGGCTATATTTTAGTTAATTAAATAAATTAATATTAATTTAATTAAGTCGAATTTCCAATGTCAATTCTATGGTTAACAAAATTTTCCATTTTTGATTTCTTTAACATTCACAATAATTTAACAAGTTTAGATATCAAACTAAAGTTAATTAGTTTAACAATTACAGTGTTTAATTTCAATTTCCATTAATCCTATTAATTATAATTAAATTCCCATAAATTGTTTTCATTTGGTTTAAATCTTTACACTCAATTCAATTTATTATTCTATAGACATGGTTTACATTATTTATATTTCATTACATTAATATATTCCAATTCCCATCTTTTATTTGTATTAATGACTATATTTCAATTATATTGAATTTTGTCAGTTTTACTCATTAATTAAAGATAAAGTCTCAATAAATTTATTTATCTCGAATTCATTCTTTTTATTAAATCCATTATTACTCTATGACTAAAATTTACATTATTACCAAATATTACCTAAATTTACATTAACGTAATACTTAATTACATTTATTGCAATTGGTTTCAAATTTAATATAACAGGCTAATTAAATAGGTAACATATATTAATTGTTACCATTAACTTTAAATCACACTTATAAATTCATTATTTACACAAAATGTTACAATTTCTTACATATCCCAAATTTTATTCAATTACCAATAACTCTTTGTTTCATACAAAAATTAAATATTTACATTTGTTTCTTATATTCAATTTTATAACCAAGTATAAGAATTTACATTATTTCATTATTAGAATTTCACTTCAATTGTTAATAATTAGCTTTAATTACCATTGTTACATTTCATTTTAGAATTTATTTCATTATTAAATTAAAAAGTATTTATTTCTTTCCATATTAAATTTCCAAAACTTATTAATTAATAATTTAAATAGTCGAAAATTTACGGGTCGTTACACTCTCCCTCACTCAAAACTTTTCGTCCCCGAAAAGGAAAAAGAAGGGAAAAGAAGGAGTTAAATAATCAATATCTTATTCAAAATATTAAATTTATAAACAAATAAATTTACAAAATTTAATAATTTAAATAAAATATATCAATTTATAACAATTAAATCCTTTTATACTCGAATTAATAAAGTTTGGAAAAACATTTCTTAAAATTTTCAATTCCAAAATTTTTGAAAAAATTTCGGCAGAGTCTCCTTTGTACGGAGAGGTCTTGGAGAAATAATAATATCAATAATACAATATATATCATATATTTTCAAAATAATATATCCCAACAGCGGGAAAAAATAATATAATATCACTAGAAAACCGTAATCCGAGAACGTACCTATTTGTCGGGCAAATAACGCTTATTTTTATAAAACCAAAAGCAGTAGCAATTGCTTCCATAACCTGTGTTTCACTTATATACTCCAAAAGAGTTAATAATTATATAAAATGAAATATTTAAAGTTGTTTCAACCACTAATAAACAAATCAATATAAACAACAATCACTGGCAACCACGGCATACAATCATCATATGAAATCAATACAAATCAATTATCCATCCATAGCAAACAAACAAATGGTTTGTTCGGGTTTAGAAATTTTTAACCGCCTAGAATGACAAATAAGCTACTGAGTGCACCATTTACTCAACAGTCTTAGATGAACCCAGTAGATTATTCATACATCTTAAAAAATTAGAAGTATCCTAACCCAAACAACCCATAAACCAAAACAAACAATAATTTACAATGTACTCGAGTTATTCTTATTAAATTTTCTTTCACAACATTTACAGTTTTTAATTTTTCTTTTCATTCATGCAAGGATTATTTCTTTAACCTACATTTATCTCTTACTGTGACATCCCGGATTTTTGACAGTATTATTTAATAAATATTTAATTGAATTTATTTAAAATACAGCTTATTATTATTATTATTTGAAAGTAAAAATAATTATTTTAGGCTTAAGAAGTTATAATATTGACATGAGTATAGAAATAAATAATTTTAAATTTAAGAGTGATAGTTATGTTTGCAAAAGAAATAAAATAAGAACAAAGTATAAAGTATAATAAAACCAAATGCAATGTAAAACTAATCTCAAACATTGGGTATAAATTATTTAAACTAGAAGTTTATAAAACTAACATATCTAGAAAAAAAAACAAATATCTATAAATAAATAGCTTCATATACAAGATGAAGTGTTGCCTGTTAAGTATGATAGAAAGCCTGACAAACACAAGTATATTGGAATACAAGCAAGAAGAAAAATTTTTATAAACAAAATATTTTCATAACAAAACAAGAAAACAACATGTCTTCCTATACAAGCTAAGCCTACCTGAAAGTATATGTCTTCATACAAATATCTTTATACATAGTACAACATAATTATAATTATGTAAACTAAGTTAGAAACCAAAGTACTGAATATTATCTGCTCAAGCCTAACATTTTGTCAGCTCAAAATATATTTTAAAGATTTGCTCATATCAAAACAAAATAAAGAAACAGCCTATCTTGTTAATACCTGCCTTGAGCTTCCTGTTCTTCTCTTATATATATAATCAGGTCCATCTCTGTTAGTTCGTTCTGTAACATATAAAAAAGAAAGAGAAAATACTCACAGTTAAATCTGAAACCTTCCTCAAGTTCAAACCTAAAACCTGAATTCTCTTCTCTGTTCAAATCAATATCATGTAAACCTCTCAAGTTCAAATACAAATCTGCATAGTCAAACAAATGGTTCGAATATGAATATGCAGGCTTTAAGAACAACAAGGATCAAAACAAAGTAAAAAAAAATGCATGTGACTTGTCAATGAAGCCAGGCAAGTAAAAAAAAATTTAGGATGTGTGTAAAATAAGAAACAAGGTACAAATAGCATTAAATGTTCCATATCTAAACAGCATAACAAAGTCATTTCGAGTGTATAAAATGTGATTCTCAGTCTCCATCTTTACAAAAAAAATCTCTGACAAAAAAATATAGAGAAAGGAAAATATAAATATAAACCCTGTAAAACAGTTTATACATAAGCCTATAAACAACCTTCTCTTATCATTTCCATTTCCAATTCGTGCATCAAAGGAAACTGAGCATCAGATATTAAAAAAATAAAAACTGAAATGAAATCATCAAAGCAAATCTTAAAAGCAATTGCAGATTTCAAAACAAAACAGAGAGAAATTTTAAAAGCAGATCTTCTGCAGGGTTTCAAAACAAGGGCAGTTCTTTGTTTCAGGGAAAAAGCAGGTGAGTAAACAAACTTTACTTTTAAAACCAGATCTCCTTAATTTGTATGTCTGTGATGATGATGACCTGGAAGTGTTATGGGAAAGTAAATATATCTGCAAGTATATACATAAATATGGGTGTGAATGGACGCATACATGTCTGTGTTATGCATATACATCTCACTGTTTTAAAATTTTACAGGCTACCATTTTACCAAGGAAAAATTCATATCTTCTTGTTTAGATCATTTCAAGCTATGATTCCTGAAAGGAAATTGCTCATGACAATGTAAAGTATTTCTGGAAATAATACTAGGTAAAAATGTTAAGTAAACATTTTGTAAATAATAATTTACAGTAAAGATCATTATATATCAGAAAAATCGAACATTTTAACTTTAAGATCTGATTACATCATCATGTTCGTATTACAAAATGATGATTTTAGAGGAAGATCTCGTGATTTTTAAGCTTATAATGGTTGAGAATTTATAAGATGAACGAAAAATGCATCTGGGTCAAATTCCGGCGATCAACGATGAATTAGGTAGCGTGATCATTGCTGAAGGTAGAAGGAAGGTTTGGGATCCCGACAAAAATGGTTTGAGGTTTTATAAATTGCCGTGGAAGAGTGGCGAGATCGAAATAGGGTTTTACAACCAGTTTTGGTCGAGGAGGTTTCTGAGGGAATTTTGTTGTCGATGATTGACCGGAGTCGATGGGACCCGAGGGGATCGATGCATTGGCGTGTGGTAGAGTTTCGATCGTGGTAGCGTGGATGCAGGTGATCAAAATTGTGGGCAATGGTGGTTTTTTCCGATCGAAGTTAGGTTTCTAGGAGGAGCTCGATAGCTCGATTTTGGATTGGGGAAGAGATGGTCGGATCTGGAGCTTGAATGGGTCAGAGAGGTCAGCGGTGACTTGGGAACGACGGTGAAGTTGGTCGGTGGGTCTCCGGTGCCGTGTACACGTGCACGGTGCACGTTGTTCATCTACTGTTGTTCGATAGTTTGGGGAAGAGGGTTTCCTTGTGTTGTTCTCGTGGGTTGCTCTGGAAAGTTGAGCATCTGCACGGGATGATCGAAATATGGCTCGAGTAAATATTCGAGTCTGACTAGAAGGAAGTTGGGTTGTGTTTTTGTCCGGGCTTTTGCTCGTGTGTATCGAAGGTTGGTTTGGGTTAGCAGTGTTGAAGTCATTGGATTTTTAAAAGTAATAATATATAAGATTTATTATGGGATTGATAAGTATAATTACCTAATGAGATTTGTTAAGTGTAATTACTTAGCAAAGGAATTAATAGATAAATTTCTAGATGGAATTGATATAAGGAAATTACTTGGTGTAATTAATTAAAGGACTAATATAATTAATCAAGGAGTTAATTAATTTAGATAAGTAATTATAGGATGGTTAATTATTATTTATGATTGATCAAAGCTGATTAAAGGATGTAATTAATTAAGGATCATTAATTCTGTAATTAATGAAAGAAATTAAAGGTTAATTTCTGTAAATGGTTAAGGATGATCAATTTATGTAATTAAAGATAATTTATCAAAGATAATTAGTTAAAATGAAAATTAAGGATGATTAATTAATTTATTTGCAGATAAGGTTAAATAAGTAGGATTAAGGGTGATTGCAGTAATTATTTAAATTGGTTCAAATTAATTAGGAATAGTATGACTCATTCATCTTGTTTATGAAAGAGTAAATAGTACTACATGCCTTAGATTGGTCGATACCTCGGATATAAGATTTGTGATGCTATGAGATATAATATGTTGGGTTTAAACTGAGATAATGGGGTTATCTATCGATGATGAATTAATGTGTATAGGTGACACCTGTATTTGAGGTTTAAATGGTGTTTCATTGAATAATTAGGATAAGATGGTATTGAATTCGAGGAGATCGGAGTCGGGTATTAGTAAATATCTGAAAACCACTTCGATTCTTTATAATTGATATGTGAAACCAATAGGATGAATTGGAATGATTTATGTGAATTGGATTATTTAATCTAGGTTTGGTACTTATAAATTGATGTTTGAAATAAGTAATGTTTATAACAACTTGCGAAGTTGTAACCTGATACGAGTTACCCCGGGTTCTACATAAGTTGATTTCTTTGGTATTCCATGTTAGTTGGGTTTACTCACGCTGGTTTCCAGCCTGACCCGGGTGTTACTTTGATGTAATGCTCGGGTCAGACCGAGTATTACAGATTTTCAGGTAAGGACGTTCTGGAGCTCAGGAGGAGTACTGGATGGCAGGACGTATGGAGTGTTTTCCGCTGTGACTTTATTTCTAGCCATGTGATTGTATATGTCCTGTGTATGTGTATATGTAACGCTGATGTATTAAATTGAAAATTTACTGATATGCTATTTTTTTGTAAACTGCTATTATTTGATATTATATTTTATCCGCTGCGAATGTGAGGATCTGTGTTGTGTTTCTGTTTCTTCTCTTCTATCATTTTCTTCTTTTTCATAACTATCTGGGATTTTCGGGTTCGAAAAATCCGGGTCGTTACAGTTGGTATCAGAGCGAAGGTTAAGCGAGAACCTTGGCTCTGGTGGGTATACTCATAAGGATAGGGTCAATAGTACCCTAGAATGAGTTGAGCGTATATATATACGAGAGAGCGTACTTGTTATTTTCTTATATAAAAGATTTTAAATGATTTCATATAAGAATATATTTTGATATATATAAAGCAATATTTCTTACTAATAAATGTTAAAGTTATTGGTTGTTAAAAGTTATTGGAATTAAATAAAGTAATAAGAATTAAGTGGTAATAGTAATACAACCAATTTGAAATTGAATGAAGGTAAATTTGAAATGGATCCAAACTGAAATTAAAATCCTGAATTTATAGAAAAGTTTTCAGAATAAAGATAATAATAAATTGGTTTCCAAATATGATAATCTTGGTTATTATCATAAATGGTTGTTGTGTTTAATAATAAGATGTGTATTAATGAGCGAGCAAAACAAAATGTGCTAAGGATATAAATTTAGATGAGTATAACCTGTAAATTAGAACGGATTTAAATTGTGGAGTTTAAAACCTAAGTTTAGAAACATTGAATTGTTTCAATGTGTTTAAAGAAAAGAATAAATAATATTATTCAGGATATATTTGAATGTGATCTTATTTTAAAATAAGAAGCTGTTTGAAAACTTTAAAAAATAAAAAGGGGGTCTGTCTTAAATTAAAAACCGAGGGTAGTTTAAAATTTAAAGATGGACTAGTGTGTGAAGGAAATAAATATGACATAAACTCTAAGGTAGAGTTTTGAATTTTCCTTGGAATGTGATGTGAAACCCAAAGTGAAGCGAGTTTTAAACTTAAGTGGGAAGGTTATTAATCTGATGTTTAAAATTTGAATGGGAATTCAAATTGTGTAAATTGACTGGATTATGTAAATTAAATTTAACTCTGGGAAAGTTAAATAATTTAAAAGGCAACCTGAATTGGAAATTTCAAGTTGAAATTGAGATTTAACTTAGGAAAGTTAAATGGGTTGATTTGGTAGGGAACTATATGTGGTCTCAGATAGGATTGAGATCTGGAATGGGTAGTGGATGATGAATGTTTTAAATAAATTGAATGTTTATTTATCTTGATATCATCCTGTTATTATCAGTAATTATGAGACTATGAATTTGATTGTTTAAATGAATTAAGAAGTAGATTGAGGTAATATCTATTTCATTATTGGAATTAAATGGAATTAAACTTAAATTTGAAATTACTTAAGTAATTTTGATTTTAAAGATAAAAAAAATTTAAACTTGAGAAAATGAGATCACTTTGAACATTAAGATTTGAATGTTTAAATTGAACATGTAAACTGAAATGATTAAGGATTGGTTCCAAGATTGAATTTGGGTAATAATTTGAATTGGATTAATTTGAAATAAAATTGAAGTTATTCAGATTGGGATTGAGTCAATTTAAATGTAAGTGGAAATTTAAATTGAATTTATGGAAATGGAGATGGGGTATTAAACAGTTTGACTCTGGACTATTTTCAAAATAAATTGTTTAATATAAACCTATTTTTTTTCCAAACTATTTACTACACAACTATTCTTTTAAAACCCAAAACTATCTTAAACCTGTTTTACAATCACTTTGGAACTATTTAACTATTTTACAACTATTTTATAAACTAATTACTATTTTTCTACTACTTTATAAACTGATTACTGTTTTTCAACTGTTTTATAAATAATTACTATTTTTCAACTATTTTACAATTACTTAACTGTTTACAGCTATTTTACAAATTAATAATTATTTTTCAACTACTTATCTATTTTTAAATTTTTCAAGCTATATTTCTAAATTTAAGCTGGTCGGAGTTCAAACTGTTATTGATTGAATACCCAACTAAGATAAGAAGTGAAGTGGTAATCCAAGTAGGGATTAAAGCAAATGTGAATAAGTGAATGGAAATTAAAGTGAATGTGAATAGAAAGGAAATTGATTTGGCTAATAATCAATAAAGATAAATACGTAGGATGTACGTATATTATTCTATTCGCGTAGTGGTTTGATCCAAATTCGAGCACAGAATTTCGAGATAGTATTATCGATCCGAGTTGGGATTTTTCACTCGATTTTCGACGGCGAACCTGGATATGGATTTTTGATTGGTTCTGGATATTCTCTATCATAGTTGTGACTATGCAAGGAGAATGACGGTTTCTGATCAAGAAACAGATCTGAGTCCGCACTAGGAAGTCGGGTGGACGATACTAGTTCGGAAGTAAAATTGTATGATCGGATGAGCGATCAGATTGGTATTGCGTACGAATGATATGGGGACATCGTACGGATTTGAATGAAATTGGCATTAAAAATTTGTGGATAAAAACTGAAAGGATTTTTGAAATTGAAAGTATATTTTGAGAAACTGACAATGAATAAAGGTGGAAATTTGATTTTGAAATTGTAGATAAAAGGTTATAAGATGATTTTTGAAATGGAAAATATATTTGTGAATATATGTGGAACTACAATAAAATAAATTTAAAATTTATATTTCTATGGTAGAAATTAACTTTATAGGAGTAAAGTGGAAATTGGATATTTCTATGGTAAAAATTTACTTTATGAAAGAAAGTAATTTGGTAAGCGACTTTATAGAGTAACCAAATTAAAATATTTGATTTGGACTAAAAATGAAGTTATATATCTTTGTTATATATGATAAAACTCCCCTTGTTGAATCTATTGCCAGAAGAAAATGATTTTTGAAAGTATTTGAAGTATAAAAGTGAATTTATACAAGTACAAATTGATTCAAAGATTTTTCAAAACTTTTATATATATGTATTTGTAAAAAAGATTTGTGAAAATGATTTTGAGGAAAGGTTTTTGGAACCTTTGAATTTTGGAAAGGGCTTTTGATTTTTAGGAAAATCAATATTGGAATTTGGAAAAGCTGATTTGTGAATTATCGATTTTGGGAATCGATTTTGTGTAAAGGGAGCTTTATATGGAATTCATACTAGGTGTATGATTTGGAAAATACTATATGTGTATAGTATAAAGTGTTTTGAGATTGGCTCTGGGGAAAAAGGCGCTCCCTTGAAATGAACTTCTCAGGAGTGCCACAGGGTGGTACTGCCTTGAGCCTTTAAGAGGGAGGTTCTAAAGTTGATCCTGTGAGGAGTCCGGACAAAACTAGTTCCTGAGGATTATTTGTGTAGCGAAAGTCGAGGGGCTGGTGCCCACAGAGGCATTTGGGTTATGCTGTGACGACAGTGTAACTCGATGTCACTACGATCTACTGCAGACCATAGCGAAAGTCGTGTGTGCCGCTGAGAGCCAACAGTCTGCGTTTGATTTTATATCGGTAGACTGCGACCTATGTGGGAGTGGAGAAGTTTCATTTTGACAGCGTAATCGTGTGTGCCGCTGAGAGCCAACAGTTACATGGACTTTTGCTGCGACGGCAACGTAACCCTGGATGTAACTGCGATCTGTCGTGGGTTCTATGGTGTAATCAGTTACATGGACTTTTGCTGCGACGGCAACGTAACCCAGGATGTAACTGTGACCATGGATGGGGGTGATGATTTCTAGAGCATTCTCACCAGAGATATTTCTTCTATTTTCAAAACTGTTTCTATATTTTCAATAAAATTATTTCCCAATATTTTCACTGGATGTTGGAAACTGGTCTGCCAAGCACTTATAGATTTTCAGTCTTACGCCTGATCAACGTATGACCGAATTTCTATGAGAACAAAGATGGACTTGTTGAAACATTGAGTTATAAAAGTAATTTTTATAAAAACTATTTTGGAATAATATTATATATATAGTAAAAAGTGTTTTTAAAAATGATCAAAGAATATTTATCTGATTGTAAACATTTTTTTTAAATTCTGGCTTCGTTCCTTTTCGAGGACGAAAAGATTCAAAGGGGTGAGGGATGTGACATCCCGGATTTTTGACAGTATTATTTAATAAATATTTAATTGAATTTATTTAAAATACAGCTTATTATTATTATTATTTGAAAGTAAAAATAATTATTTTAGGCTTAAGAAGTTATAATATTGACATGAGTATAGAAATAAATAATTTTAAATTTAAGAGTGATAGTTATGTTTGCAAAAGAAATAAAATAAGAACAAAGTATAAAGTATAATAAAACCAAATGCAATGTAAAACTAATCTCAAACATTGGGTATAAATTATTTAAACTAGAAGTTTATAAAACTAACATATCTAGAAAAAAAACAAATATCTATAAATAAATAGCTTCATATACAAGATGAAGTGTTGCCTGTTAAGTATGATAGAAAGCCTGACAAACACAAGTATATTGGAATACAAGCAAGAAGAAAAATTTTTATAAACAAAATATTTTCATAACAAAACAAGAAAACAACATGTCTTCCTATACAAGCTAAGCCTACCTGAAAGTATATGTCTTCATACAAATATCTTTATACATAGTACAACATAATTATAATTATGTAAACTAAGTTAGAAACCAAAGTACTGAATATTATCTGCTCAAGCCTAACATTTTGTCAGCTCAAAATATATTTTAAAGATTTGCTCATATCAAAACAAAATAAAGAAACAGCCTATCTTGTTAATACCTGCCTTGAGCTTCCTGTTCTTCTCTTATATATATAATCAGGTCCATCTCTGTTAGTTCGTTCTGTAACATATAAAAAAGAAAGAGAAAATACTCACAGTTAAATCTGAAACCTTCCTCAAGTTCAAACCTAAAACCTGAATTCTCTTCTCTGTTCAAATCAATATCATGTAAACCTCTCAAGTTCAAATACAAATCTGCATAGTCAAACAAATGGTTCGAATATGAATATGCAGGCTTTAAGAACAACAAGGATCAAAACAAAGTAAAAAAAAATGCATGTGACTTGTCAATGAAGCCAGGCAAGTATAAAAAAAAATTTAGGATGTGTGTAAAATAAGAAACAAGGTACAAATAGCATTAAATGTTCCATATCTAAACAGCATAACAAAGTCATTTCGAGTGTATAAAATGTGATTCTCAGTCTCCATCTTTACAAAAAAAATCTCTGACAAAAAAATATAGAGAAAGGAAAATATAAATATAAACCCTGTAAAACAGTTTATACATAAGCCTATAAACAACCTTCTCTTATCATTTCCATTTCCAATTCGTGCATCAAAGGAAACTGAGCATCAGATATTAAAAAAATAAAAACTGAAATGAAATCATCAAAGCAAATCTTAAAAGCAATTGCAGATTTCAAAACAAAACAGAGAGAAATTTTAAAAGCAGATCTTCTGCAGGGTTTCAAAACAAGGGCAGTTCTTTGTTTCAGGGAAAAAGCAGGTGAGTAAACAAACTTTACTTTTAAAACCAGATCTCCTTAATTTGTATGTCTGTGATGATGATGACCTGAAAGTGTTATGGGAAAGTAAATATATCTGCAAGTATATACATAAATATGGGTGTGAATGGACGCATACATGTCTGTGTTATGCATATACATCTCACTGTTTTAAAATTTTACAGGCTACCATTTTACCAAGGAAAAATTCATATCTTCTTGTTTAGATCATTTCAAGCTATGATTCCTGAAAGGAAATTGCTCATGACAATGTAAAGTATTTCTGGAAATAATACTAGGTAAAAATGTTAAGTAAACATTTTGTAAATAATAATTTACAGTAAAGATCATTATATATCAGAAAAATCGAACATTTTAACTTTAAGATCTGATTACATCATCATGTTCGTATTACAAAATGATGATTTTAGAGGAAGATCTTGTGATTTTTAAGCTTATAATGGTTGAGAATTTATAAGATGAACGAAAAATGCATCTGGGTCAAATTCCGGCGATCAACGATGAATTAGGTAGCGTGATCATTGCTGAAGGTAGAAGGAAGGTTTGGGATCCCGACAAAAATGGTTTGAGGTTTTATAAATTGCCGTGGAAGAGTGGCGAGATCGAAATAGGGTTTTACAACCAGTTTTGGTCGAGGAGGTTTCTGAGGGAATTTTGTTGTCGATGATTGACCGGAGTCGATGGGACCCGAGGGGATCGATGCATTGGCGTGTGGTAGAGTTTCGATCGTGGCAGCGTGGATGCAGGTGATCAAAATTGTGGGCAATGGTGGTTTTTTCCGATCGAAGTTAGGTTTCTAGGAGGAGCTCGATAGCTCGATTTTGGATTGGGGAAGAGATGGTCGGATCTGGAGCTTGAATGGGTCAGAGAGGTCAGCGGTGACTTGGGAACGACGGTGAAGTTGGTCGGTGGGTCTCCGGTGCCGTGTACACGTGCACGGTGCACGTTGTTCATCTACTGTTGTTCGATAGTTTGGGGAAGAGGGTTTCCTTGTGTTGTTCTCGTGGGTTGCTCTGGAAAGTTGAGCATCTGCACGGGATGATCGAAATATGGCTCGAGTAAATATTCGAGTCTGACTAGAAGGAAGTTGGGTTGTGTTTTTGTCCGGGCTTTTGCTCGTGTGTATCGAAGGTTGGTTTGGGTTAGCAGTGTTGAAGTCATTGGATTTTTAAAAGTAATAATATATAAGATTTATTATGGGATTGATAAGTATAATTACCTAATGAGATTTGTTAAGTGTAATTACTTAGCAAAGGAATTAATAGATAAATTTCTAGATGGAATTGATATAAGGAAATTACTTGGTGTAATTAATTAAAGGACTAATATAATTAATCAAGGAGTTAATTAATTTAGATAAGTAATTATAGGATGGTTAATTATTATTTATGATTGATCAAAGCTGATTAAAGGATGTAATTAATTAAGGATCATTAATTCTGTAATTAATGAAAGAAATTAAAGGTTAATTTCTGTAAATGGTTAAGGATGATCAATTTATGTAATTAAAGATAATTTATCAAAGATAATTAGTTAAAATGAAAATTAAGGATGATTAATTAATTTATTTGCAGATAAGGTTAAATAAGTAGGATTAAGGGTGATTGCAGTAATTATTTAAATTGGTTCAAATTAATTAGGAATAGTATGACTCATTCATCTTGTTTATGAAAGAGTAAATAGTACTACATGCCTTAGATTGGTCGATACCTCGGATATAAGATTTGTGACGCTATGAGATATAATATGTTGGGTTTAAACTGAGATAATGGGGTTATCTATCGATGATGAATTAATGTGTATAGGTGACACCTGTATTTGAGGTTTAAATGGTGTTTCATTGAATAATTAGGATAAGATGGTATTGAATTCGAGGAGATCGGAGTCGGGTATTAGTAAATATCTGAAAACCACTTCGATTCTTTATAATTGATATGTGAAACCAATAGGATGAATTGGAATGATTTATGTGAATTGGATTATTTAATCTAGGTTTGGTACTTATAAATTGATGTTTGAAATAAGTAATGTTTATAACAACTTGCGAAGTTGTAACCTGATACGAGTTACCCCGGGTTCTACATAAGTTGATTTCTTTGGTATTCCATGTTAGTTGGGTTTACTCACGCTGGTTTCCAGCCTGACCCGGGTGTTACTTTGATGTAATGCTCGGGTCAGACCGAGTATTACAGATTTTCAGGTAAGGACGTTCTGGAGCTCAGGAGGAGTACTGGATGGCAGGACGTATGGAGTGTTTTCCGCTGTGACTTTATTTCTAGCCATGTGATTGTATATGTCCTGTGTATGTGTATATGTAACGCTGATGTATTAAATTGAAAATTTACTGATATGCTATTTTTTTGTAAACTGCTATTATTTGATATTATATTTTATCCGCTGCGAATGTGAGGATCTGTGTTGTGTTTCTGTTTCTTCTCTTCTATCATTTTCTTCTTTTTCATAACTATCTGGGATTTTTGGGTTCGAAAAATCCGGGTCGTTACACTTACAAAATTTTATTCCCATTCATTCACTCAGCGTTTATTTCATTTATTTTCCTTTATTACTTACAAAAATTCATTTTCATTTATTCATATAATGCAAATTTCTTTTATTGCATTACATTCATTTTATTATTTACTTAAAATATAAATAGTTTCAATATTAACTTAAGTTCAAAATCCTTTACTTACAGTACTCATTTTCTATTTCATTTAATTAGTAGTATTACAATTTTAACTCAAGTTTATAACTATGTTCATATCAAATTTCTTATTTATAAAAGTAAATTTCATTAAACCGTTCCATTACATAAGTTTTACTTGTAAAAATTTCCATTACATATTCTTTTAACATTTCAACTTTTTATAATTGGTAAGTTATATATATGTTTTAAGAATGCAATTGAAAGTTATACAAGTTTTTCTCATTTCTTTTACTTAATTTAATGTTCAATAATTATATCCTTTGTTTTATAGGTTACAAATTTCAACTTTCTTGTAACTTCATTTATAACCTAGCATTTAATCTCTTATTTCATTTAGAGGTTCCAATTATTAATTAGTTAAATTCCATTTCATTAATTAAAATCCCTAAATCATAGAAATTTTGAGAACTAAATGCCGGGTTTCGTTTCAAATCATTTAAAAATAATAGATAGATGTATACACTTAAAATTTATATATCCAATTATATTTAAAATAATTTGAAATTTGTATTTGTTTATCAAAATAAATCTGCAGTAAAACTACTACAGTGGTCTTCCCACTTCGAAACTCGAAAATGAACGTCGATGATGCGTGCACTCATCACCGAAATTATTTTCCAATGACAGAGATGGGAATACAGAACTTATTTCTTTCCAAAATTTCATTAAAACAATTCTTTCAAATTATATTGAAATATTAATATCAGAAAATACTTCTAATAATATTATTATTATATCCCAAAATCATTCGAATGAAATTTTCAAAAACCCCAGAACTTAAGTTCTAAAATCTTTAATTTATATTTATTTTATTTACAAATCTTTATTTCCAACTAATACTTATAAATTTCAGTACCTCACCAACAATTATATTACAACCAAATATATATCATTTATAAAATTTATTATTTTATATACAAAAATATAATAGGCAAAATTATTTCATTCACCTATATTCAAAACAATATTGTGTCGGTCTGTCCTATTAAGTGTTTAGAAATCCCTATCGATGTCATAGCGTCCTATGCACCAACCATAATTTATAAATACAAAATGGAACAAATTAACACAATATAAAAACCTTTTTATAACACTACAAATACGCTCTCTCATATATATATATATATATACCCTCAGCGACTCATTCTAGGGTATTACTACCCTAATAATAAAGAGTCAAACCCCACAAAGATAAGGTTATCGTTAAACCAGGCTCTGATACCAACTGTAACATCCCGCCTTTTTGGACGCTTTAAGCAGACACGCATGCCAAACTTAAACCATTCAAAAGGGCAGATTATTATTGGGGTAAATAAGAAAAAGAGAAAGAA
This sequence comes from Allium fistulosum, assembly GCA_030737815.1. Taxonomy (NCBI): domain Eukaryota; kingdom Viridiplantae; phylum Streptophyta; class Magnoliopsida; order Asparagales; family Amaryllidaceae; genus Allium; species Allium fistulosum. The sequence goes on along the minus strand of CM060904.1, from coordinate 278,652,843 downwards.
ATAAAACAAAATAGAATCTCACAGCAGAATGACAAAATATAATAATCAAATAACAGTTCATGAAGCTGTTTATAAAATATTTGATTGTACTTATACAACACAGTATCAGGGTTACACATATCAGAGATAAATAATTAATAATGCAGCGGAATAGCATGGTGCAGTGGTATAATATAGTAAATAATAGTAGCACAAATCTTCGTCTTCGTCCTCTAGAAATAAGGTCTTCAAATCCTGAAATGCTCAGGCTGACCCAAGCGAATTGAAAGGACAAAACACTCGAGTCAGAACTAAAAGATCTTATGTGAGTTAAATCAACGGTAAATAAATATGAGTGTAAACGGCGTCAAAGATGTTTACGGGGTTTGACATCTCCTATCCCGTGTCTAATGTTAGTGCAGTAACTTAAGAGATGTTCGGGATTCACATCTCCTAAGGATCCGTTAAACTGTCTACTATATAGTACAATACGCTATTATAATATGTCTAAAGTAAAGTAAACTATTAAAATAGCGTTAAGGCGTTACCCATATCCCTCTTAACACATTTTATATATTCCCATAGTCTATACAATACCGTAATCCCACCCGTAAACTGGGTGTCATTAGAGGGCACTCCATAGGTATGGTACAAACCAAACTCGTAGAAGGCGCGCTAGGGTAGGTGACACGGCACAACTAGGAAATGCCAGGGTAGATATACCATTTATGCATCCGGACTGTTGGTAACGCATAGCCGCAACTACCGCCCAACTCGAAACACACTCCCGAGTAAAAATCGAAGGGTGGCCACCAAATAAATCGCAAGTCAGAATATAGTATTGATGGAATGTGTCCGATCAGAGGAGCTACCTCATTGGCCCAGAATCGCTCCTGTTTTAGCCACCTTATGCTAACTCACGGGAGTTAGGTCCACGTAAATATAACTTTAGGATCGTCGCCACCATCCTACTTCATTCTGGAATCGCCACCGCATACACAATTATCAAAGTGATTTTCGGTATTGGCAGAGAGTATGACAACATCCGATCCCGGTCTCTTTAACAACCAATCGCTTATTACACAACAGATGGTTCTTTTACATGTCCAAAATCGTTTCATAATTGATATCAAAATATCATATTCAATTCAAACCATATCACTATCGAAATCATATTCACCTTTGAAATCATATCGCATTTGAAATCATAGTTCGATAATTTTATTTCCTTTCAAAAGTCATATTCACAATTTATATCAAATTATCATATTCTCAAAACCATAATATTCTCAAAGTCATATTCACTTTAAAAATCGAGAATTTGAATATAAACCCATCCATTTTACTTAGTTTGGAATTTGAAAGAAATTGGTTTAAATAGTTATAAATAGTTAAAATACTCCAAAATAGTTTAATTCTAGGTAAAGTACCTTTAAATTGATTTAAGATAGTTAAATAAATTTATTTTAGATTAAATATAATTAAAATAGATTAAATAGCTTAAAATAGATTAATTAGATTTAAAATAAATTATAATGGTTTAATTAGTTTAAAATAAATTAAATTGGTTTAAGATGGTCAAGTTTATATAGTTAATATTAGTTAAATAGTTTAATAAATTTGAAAATATTAATAATTATAAATATATTTTAAAATAGTTTATATTAAAATATGAGTTTGGAACTTATATCAGTTTAAACTACTCATTTCATTTCAACATATTTGGACCATTTCAAATTTCCAAATCGACAAACCAAATTTCAATAAACTATCGAATTTCATATCGTTTAAATCCATGTTCAAAATATCAATACGGATTACTCCAACTTCAACATATTTCAAAGTTATTTTCAAACAAATTCCATCACTCAATTTTGATATAATTTCATTTATACATAAAAGTTTAACTTTAAACTTCCAATTTACTTTCTTAAAGAAATTCCTTTTTAAACTAATTCGCATTTCAACACAAACTTGATTTTTCAATAATACTTCAATTTACATAAATCAAATTTTATTTCAAAACATCAATTGATTAAATTCAAAAAATTTAAGGATTTTAAAATCATTTAATTTAACCAATCCGGTGTCCGTATATAATTTTCTACCCTAGGGTCAAGTGATACGGATATTTATCATTTCAATCCGCAATTTAAACATTTTACGGTTGTATATCATTTCAAACCGCAATCTCGAATTAATAATAAAATCCATAACGAACTTGAAGTTTATAATGATATAAAACACAACATCCATTCAACCAACATAAACAATCAACATCCATCACAATCATCATCCAAAACAATCAATAAATATCAATATAGAACTGATAGTCGATAGCAAGTGATTACTAGCAGTTTATATTCAATAATAAATTAAATAACAATTAAATTCAAATTAACTGAGATGATGATTAAAATATATCAAACAGTCATAAATAAATCCCTAATCATATCATAAATTTAATTTAACAAATATAAGAAATTTTAGAAGTTGTGAGCGGGTTAAAACATTCACCTTTGAATTTAGATCGACTTTAAATTCAATTTAAGCCCAAAATTTGAACTGTCTCGGGATTCGTCCAAACCAGCATCAAAATGTCTGGCATTTTGATACAATCCCAATGCAAGAAACCGCGCGTGAATTGGACCTCGTATGTAAAAGTTACGTACATTAGAACCTTAAACGATTTAAATTAGAATATATAAAATATTAATAATTGATACCATGTCACCTCCTATTACTATGCGGCCACGTGAACATCACTCACCCAGGAACGAGCCCTAACCACTCTCGTCCGATCGAACAAAAACAACCGCTACAGTGCACGACCAAACGCACGTTGCTCGACCCCAATCACTCCGATCCGACCTCGCCGATCAACTCTCCCCCACCGGCCGACCACTCAGGCTCCACGCGCGCTTCTCCCGGTTCAACAGAGGCGTACATGGCCGCGCCCATTGATGGCCAATTCCTGGCGAATCGGGGCGATGTTTGCGACGACTAACCGTATGGATCTGAAGCATATGACCCCCTCTACATTGCAGCGCAACCCGATCGTCCTCTAGTCAAATATCTACCGTCGAATCGAGATGGTGGCCTATGAACGGCCGAGGTTCATCTTGAATTTCAGCACAAATGATGGATCGAATTGAAAAATGAATAGCACCAAAATATTATGCTCGTCGAGAGCTTCAAAACGATATATAATTCGATATATATTGAGGAGATTTAATTTGAAGTTGAATTTTGATTTGAAATTGCAATTGGGAATTAGGGTTTGTCTGCCATTGAGGAGGAGGAGTAGACTGAAATGTACGTATAGCCAAATGAAATCGAGGAGTAGCCAGGGTTTATAACGATGTATCTATAGACAAGGTGAAACAAAACGGATGGATAGGATTTGATTTACACGTTGAACGATAAATGGCTCGAAAAGCCCGTTCTGTCTCCCGAACGAAAATGGGTCATCCCATATATCAAAATAAATGTTTTCAAATAATTTAAACTAGATGGAACAGGTTTCAAGTCCTAATTCAATCGTATGAAGAAGTTATGATAAAATCAGCATATTTCAAATTGATTTCAATTGATTTTAATTAAATTGATGTAACAGCCCAAAATATTTAGCAATATTTTATTCTTTAATTTTAACTCTGGGGTTTTATTTTACGGAAGATGAATTTCTAAATTTAATTATAAATAATCACCCAAGATTTTTTATATAAGTAAATTCTATAATTCTTATTTTGGTTAAAACTCAACATTTATTGAAGTTATAAATCTTTAAATTTCTAATTTTTCAATCTTTTAGTTTAGTTGAATATATTCATAACAAAGTTTTATTTCACTTTTGTTCTTTAAAAATGGATTATATACTTTTAAATTTAATCATTTATATTCTTCTTAGTTACGTTTAGTAATAGATTCTTAGTACGTGGTAAATGAATAAAAACCCAATGTAAACAAATCATGTTTTATTAAGTAATAGATTGCAAAATTTATGTATAATTAAACTGTTAATTATGCGTTTAAAAAGGCGCGTTATTTGATGGAATAAATAACGTATAAATAGGAAAACGTATAAAATTTAAAACCGTTGTTTTGTTATATTTTGGGCATAAACTATTGCGTCTGTTGTACGCACTTTTAAATATATTCACTTTCCTTCTGATTTAATAGAAACGTTATCCTCAAATTTATAACCGTTCACATTCAAATTTTTGCCTTGTTACTAAATCAATTGCTTTGCACTTTTAAAAGAGGAAAATTCAACCATGCCTTGCCATTACGTTTAAGATATTTCACCTTCCTTTACTTCCATTTGTTTTGATAAGTATAAAATCTTTAAATTTCCATTTACCGCTCATAGCAAAAATATAATGGCTTGTCGTTTCTCTCGCTAATAAATTCATACCCGTTGCAATTAATTGCTCCAATCGTTCTTGCCATTCCGTTTTTATTTATCAACGCATTCTCTTCTTAATATTTTCAAACGAGTGCAAATGTGTGCAAAATAAATTCCTGCCGTTTCTCCAAGCAATAAATTCTAGTTTTATTTAAATACTCAACCTTGTACGCAAATAATTTTCACCATCTTCCCATTTTATAAATATTTCTTGCATTTTTAAATCAACACATTTACTTCCTAATAAATTTTAAATGTGTACAAAATGTTTGCCAAAGATTTCTTGCTGTTTCCTTTTGCTAAATTCACACAATCAATAACACTGTAAATATTCGTTCAAATCTTTCTTGCCTAGATTCTCGCACCTAAATCAACGCAAGATATTCTCTTGAATATTTACCCGTTCGCACAAATTATTCTTTTGGTTAATTTTCCATTTCCGTTTTGAAGCAAATTGATTGCTTGCCATTTTATGTTCTCCTTAATTATGAAACCCATGGCATAATTCCATCACAACAAGATTTCCTACCTATTGCTTATAATAGGAATAGAGCTAAATGGCAGTGTATAACAAGTAATAAATCTGTGCTTTTTTAAATATCAATATTTATATTTTTCTTGCCTATAACTTCTCATCTAAAATCAAAGCCTCCTCTATGATACGTTCAAAACAAAATATCTCTTGCCGTTTTATCACTTGAATCACGCAACACTTATTTATAAATATACCAGTCACGAACACGTTTACTTCCTTGCTTTAAAATTTACGTGTAAACTTTACACACTTTCCTTTTGCTTAAATTGATATAATTGGTATAAAATATTAATTTCCCTGCCGTTCAAATTCATTTGTTGCATTGTCATTCACGTACAACTTTCTACACTTGACTCTCCTATATATATGGAATAAAATCTTCCAATTGCTTCATACGTTTTTTTTAAAAGAAAAAAAACTCAATTACTCTTGACCGTTTTCTCCCACAAAATTTACGCAAATCATCCTTATAAATTAAAACTCACGTTCCAATTTCTTACCTCATCTATTGCCTTCATTCTCTTCGCGCGTGGGCATCAACATAAGGTAATGGATGAACTTTTATCTTCTTCTTTCTTTAATTTTTTTTCTCTTTCTTTTATTTCCATTTATCTACCCACTTTGTCATATCATCTTATTCGATTTTGTTCCATTGCTTTATCAAATTTTGATATGTTCGAATGTGAAATTCATACTTAGTTTATTTATTTTTCAAGTTTTGAATCGGGATGTCACATCCGCTGAAATTGATCGTGCCTTCTATACGCATTTTGGTGTAGATATTCTTTATTTTGTATCAAAACTCCAGCATCTAGAGGTGAGTAATTCTTACCAGACGATGTGTACTTATATAATTGATAAACTTGCATCACTTGAATCTGTAAATGCATATCATCCTGTTGTAACTGCTATATTATAATCATATGATGTTCACACCTGTATTTACACCTGTTATACTATATGTTACTGTTATTTCATGTTTTTCTTTTCATTTTTATCAGTTATCACACTGCAAGTTCCCTGTAGATTAGGTTCACTATGGGTTGAAATGATACATACCCGAACGGACTTTAGAATAGGGAAAGATCGTTATGGGATGAAATGATAAGCCTGAGCGACTTTTTATTTATTTTATTTAACTTGGGATTGCGGGTTTGAAATGATAGAACCCGGTTTTTCTTTGTAAACTGCGGATTGAAATGATACATATCCGTATCACTTGACCTAGGCTAGAAAGTTTTATACAAACCCGAGGTTTATATATTTTTCTGAAATGTATAAAATATTTTAAAAATGTAAATATTATGATATTTTGATTTAAATTTTATTTAAAATGATTTCTATAACAACCCGAGTTTTTCTAACACAAAAAACCGGACCATTTGGGTAAAAAGAAGAGGTAGAAGAAGAAAAATAGAAAACAACATCAGAATCTAACCATCGCAGCGGAATAAAATATAATAATATATATCAACAGATCTTTACACAAATTAAAAACTATATCTGTTTATACAATACATCATCAGAGTACATCATCAGAGTACATCAACATCCATAACATACAACTGAATACACAGCGGAAAATAATAGTAAGTACGAGAGTACGTATCGTCATCCAGCTCATCTCCTGAGCTCCACAGCATCATATCCTGAACCTGTTTATCTCGGTCTGACCCGAGCATCATATAAAACAATACCCGAGTCAGTCTAGAAAACCAGCGTGAGAAAATCACACTCAAATTGATTATTAAAGTTTCAAAATCCTTTGAAAACAAAAGCATCTCGTAAGACCACGCCACAAATAAACATGTCGGGTTTTTACCTTACGATAGCTAAAACACTTTATATCAAAATCCTCTGATATTATAATAGTGTCTACAGAAAGTAAAATATAATCTAGCTGAAATGCTTGCATCTCACATTTCAACAATAGTTGGGCACAATCAAAACCGTACAAGGCACGTAGGAAGAATGGATTTCCAACGAATGACTAGGCACTGGGGTACCACCTATCACAGTACGTGGCCTAGATCACCGTACCGAGGAGTACGCCCGCTCCCCTGCAACACAAGGCCGGAACCATCCCTTACTGGATGATCCCGAATAAAATCACCCCACGGTTGGGATCAGCAACCGCACCACTAAGCCGAAATAAAAAGGGACATCTAGACAGGGATGACCTTACCCTCCAGTGGGAGCTACCCACGAAGCCTTGCTGCATAACCCCTGATTTTCAGTCATTCCCGGTTGATGAGGTTCGAGGCTAAACGATACCTTTTAGAGAACATATCCCTTAGAATGCCCATCGTCCGCTGACGATGTTTCGCAAGCATTCGTCCATACCAGTCCGTCCTGGGTTTGAACGGAACCGAAGGCACTATTCCTACTACATCCATTTTGGAAATATCCTCAGGATTAGTAGCGACTAGCCCTTGCACTTCACAGCTCCATCTTCGACTCCGAAATCGTTACACGAAACGTACAAACCGGATCGAAGTGGTATTCGAGTCTCCAGACCTAGAATCCCGGTATACGGAAACTCGATCCCGGTCTCTTCGAAACGATCAGCGCATTGGCCAATATTGATAGTCGGTTATTTAACTATCAATTAACATCCACAAGCAACCATCACACAATTAAATAATTTCCCACATTATTTATTTGCCCAAATATCTTTCCAAGATATATTTCCAATTTTCAAAGCTCGTTTGAAAACAATTTCAAAACAGTTTCCGCTTACGGAAAACATTTCCCAAATAATTATTTCCACTGAATCACCAAGTACAAAATACTTTTATTTTTAAAATAATTTAAAAACACTTTATTTTAAATATATTTTATAACATTGAAATCAAACTACTTTAATACTTTATTAAAAATATATACTTTAAAATAAACCACTTTATAAATATAAACTAAATTTCTCCTTTTAAAACATAATAGCAAATCACTTTTATATAATTACTACAATAATAGATTTTTAAAAATACCTACTTTGAAAATTAACATTTAGAAATAATCAATTTCCTAAAACATGCTTTTTAAAACATACTTAAAACTTTTAACTTATATTTAAAATTGCTTTGAAAACGTACTTGGCTATCCAGAGAAATACACTTTTCATTTACATCTTTTAAAAATAAATCAACATTTATTTTTAAACCAAACCATATCTTTTTATAAATTCCCACCTTGAATTTATATTCAAATATCCACTGATATTTTATTTTACTTTATAAACCCAGTTTATATCTCCAAAATCTCACTTCTCTTTTAAAATTCCAATTTTAAACAACTAAATCAATTTCCAATTGATTTTCCAATTTACTTTACTTTACTTTGAAATAAATTTCCTTTACTACTTCATTTATTTCAAAATACATTAACTTTTAGATTTATTCCTTTATTTGAGTTAAAACCCTTTTTAACTGAAAATACCAATTTTAAACTTCCAAAATTCCTTCTTTAGCCTTTAATTAAATTTAATCCTTACATTCAAAATAAATCCTTTATTCTTTAAATTTAATATCACTTTAGTTTAAAGTTAATATTTCCCTTGTTATTTCGAAATTCCCTTATTCCAATTCACTTGAATTATTTACTTAAAATTTACTCTTTTATTTCTTTCAAAATCCAATTCAATATATTTTGATAACTCCTTTTATTGAAATATTCAATCCAACCATATCATCCAATATTTCAATCATCAATAAAATCATCACAGGATATCAATATTCATAGAACAGAATATCAAATAATCTAAATAATTTTGAGGGATCCAGTTGGATCCCTCCAACCTGTTTCCCTGCATCCACAGACGTTAGCACAATACCAATTCCACTTCGAGGTGGAATATCGCGGTATATGGGTTTATAAAATATCATCCGCTATTATGCGGCGCATAGGGTCTCATCCGCTATATAATGCGGGAATATCAACAACTCCAATATATACATATGCCAATATATATATATATTGGTATATACTACTATATATAGTATGGCATATTCAATCAATGCAACCATTCAATCAATTATTTAAATTTAACCATTTAAATTTAAATCTAACTGAGTGAGATTAACTCACCTTTGCTTCTATTTTTAGTTCGCAACCCACTTCCAATCCGGTTTGCTTCTATCAGATCTTAACCTTGAATAAATGTCATATGATTATTAATATTTGAAATAACTCGAACTAATTATTGTTAGATAAATTTAATTTAACCCAATAATTTGGTTTCGAACTGTAAATTATATTTTTAACTAATTTCCATTTTGAAATACATATACATATATACTAAAATAAATCACGGATAAAACTGATGTTTACATAACTTTACACCTAAAAATTCCTATATATCGCGGTATGTGGGTTGTTTATACATCTTACTATAAAATATACTTTCCTTTCTTTCTGTCTTATATTCATGTGTAAAAATTTAAATAAAATAAACTGGAAATTCCTTTCTGTAAAAATAAGTTCTCTGTTAAACTATTCTAATTCAATATAAATTATTTAAACTAAAATAAAATCAAAATACCTTTATAATATATATATAGACTGCATTAAAAATCTTTACTAAGATTGAAATTTTTATTTTCTGTTTACATATTAAAACTGAAACTGTATAACAATATAACTATTATATATTTTTCAACATTAACAAATTTTATCTTCAAAAGCTTACTTATCCTCATATATGCATAAATTTAAATTGATTTAAATCAAAAGAATAGATCAGTAATTACCCCACAGCTACTGGAACCTTAGCCATCACGACTTGCCGAGCCCATCTCCAGTTGCCTCCGCGAAGACGAGCCACCAAAGTTCGCCCTGACCAACACCTCCATCCCAGTACTATCGCCGAGGTCGACCATAATCCCTCCAGCCCACAGTCGAACGCGAGAACAAACGCCTCCAACTCGAATTTGAACGCGAAACCCCCCTTCCATCATCGATTTGAAAGAAACGTCGCCCTCACGCTTCAATCGCGATGCGATCGCCAGGTCGCCGTGAGTCCATCTTGCGATCGACATCGCAATCGCCCTGCTCTGCTCGACTCGACAACGCGAGTTGGGGTTTTCGTTCTCGAACAGCAGCAGTTGCCACCCCCCTTTTTTTTTGAGAGATTTTGAGATAAGGTAGCAGGCTGGTTCGATTTCGTTTGGTATATATTTTCTTTTATTCGGCCATTTATTTAGTGTTGAGGAACTGAGGAAATAAGAAAGCAAAGTGACATAAGTAAGGGAGTTGTCGGCTTGCTTCAGAAGATAGAGTGAAATAGGTCGGCAAAGAAGATATAGGGTAGCTAATGTGAAAAGAATTTAACAGGTGAGATGATGTATGATATTTAAATTAAAATGATTAATTATTTTCTAGGCGTCTTTATCTCGCCCAATCACACGACAGTGCCGAATGCTACTAAATTGCAATCTGATAATATTACAATATTACAGATCCAACGGAACTGGTTTCGTTGAATTCCGAGACTGTGCCTCGGACGGCTATTTTTAAATTCAATTTAAACAATATATTTTTAAAACTGAACAAAACACTTTGAAATCCGATTTTAACAGTTCTATACCCTTTGGTATTACTATTATGAATTTTACAAGCCTTCAAATTATTTTTATCAGGTTTAAAATTCCAGATTCAATAAATTTCTCAATCCCGATAATTAAATTCAAAAATTAATGTAACAACCCGCATATCTATCGATTCTATATTTAAATATTTTATTTAAATATTTTATCGTTAGTCGGATGTTAGTCCGAAAAGCTACTTTTTGCATACGGTCAAATTAGGACTCGAGACCACCCCCATTGAGTTCAAAATGACGTTTGCGATCTTTTTGAGTGTAAACTTCGATATGTTTGGAGATAGTGAAATTTTCAACACTTTTTCCCGCCTTTGACTTTGGTTTGGACTGCACCCCTTTAGTTCAGCCCAACCATCTTCCTCACTCCATCAAAACACTTCAAGCTTTGTCAAAAATGGTGGTGGGAAGTGGAAATTAAAACTCCAAACACAAATTCCATTGCAAATCCGAGATTCAACATCAAATTCACGTGAAGACCATTGATTCAAGCTTGTTGGTGTTCTTGCTTTGCTCTCAAATCTCCATCTTCATCAAATTCCGTGAAAAGGTGAGATTTTTGATCTCACATCTTGCCTATATCTATCTTGGACTGTTGGGAATGGTTCCCTATCATTTTAGCATCAGCATTTGCATTTGGTTTGGATTGGATTGGTGAAAAACCCAAAATTCTAGTGTTTTTGGTGAAAAAACTGCACTTAGGTCGTTTCTGCCTTCGCTAGGTCGTTCGCGAGTTAAGCCTAAGTCGTAGGTCGTTCGTGTTGAAAAGCCACACGGAGCATAAGTCGTTCCAGGCGTTAAGTCGTTCTGGGTGTGCTAAGTCGTTCACGAGTTAAAGGCTGAGTCGTTCGCGAGTTACTGGCTTGAGTCATTCAGGAGCTAAAGGCATAAGTCGTTCAGGAGCTAATGGCATAAGTCGTTCAGGAGTTAAAGGCCTTAAGTCGTAGGTCGTTTTGCAGTTAGCTCGCTCGCCCTGGCTTAAGTCGTTAAGTCGTTAAAGGCTTAAGTCGTTAAGTCGTTCAAGACTTAGGTCGTATGACCTTATCCCTTAAGTCGTAAGTCTCTTGCCTCCCTTAAGTCCTAGGTCGTATGACTCTTAAGTCCTAGGTCGTTGGCTTTAAATCGTTAAGTCGTTAAGTCGTTCAAGACTTAGGTCGTATGACCTTATCCCTTAAGTCGTAAGTCTCTTGCCTCCCTTAAGTCCTAGGTCGTATGACTCTTAAGTCCTAGGTCGTTGGCTTTAAATCGTTAAGTCGTAGGTCGCTGCTTCTCTTAAGTCGCTCGGCCATGCCAACTCCGCTAGCTCGCAACTGTTAGGTCGTATGACCTTAAGTCGTAGGTCGTCTCAGACCTAACATTCCCGCTGCTTCTCTTAGGTCGCTTGACCCTAAGTCGTAGGTCGCTTGACTTCGTTAAGTCGTAGGTTGCTCGACTTTGTTAAGTCGTAGGTCGCCACCGACCTTACCCTTAGGTCGAATGACCTGTTATCTGCTAGGTCGTGTGGCATTCCTCCCTTAAGTCGTAAGTCGTTCGCGAGTTAGTACTTGGTCGTTTGACCTGTTCTTCTGCTAGCTCGCGTGGCATTCTCCACTTAGGTCGTATGACCTTATCCCTTAAGTCGTAAGTCGTTCGCGAGTTAGTACTTGGTCGTTTGACCTGTTCTTCTGCTAGCTCGCGTGGCATTCTCCACTTAGGTCGTATGACCTTATCCCTTAAGTCGTAAGTCGTTCGCGAGTTAGTACTTGGTCGTTTGACCTGTTCTTCTGCTAGCTCGCGTGGCATTCTCCACTTAGGTCGTATGACCTTATCCCTTAAGTCGTAAGTCGTTCGCGAGTTAGTACTTGGTCGTTTGACCTGTTCTTCTGCTAGGTCGAACCCCGTATTACTCTGCGTAGGCAATCTCTTCTGAAAAACGTTTATCAGAATTTCTACTTTGATGGTTTTGGGATTGACTTCTTTGGACTTTACTCACGTCTTCGAACGTGAATTGATTTGTTCTACCATCGTTTTATGACTTGTCACTTTAAAGATATATGAAGGTTTCAATACTAATAGTAAATATCAAAACTTTTTCATCAAAGCGATTTCAACACTATTTTAAGTATCAAAAGTTCGTTTTCTCAAACCGATTTTTCAATCTACTAGTATATACAAGCCTTTACTTCACTCGAATGAGAAATCGACTTAAACGACTTAGTAAAACGAGTGGTATGAAACGCTTGCGTTCACTTCGTCGGTTAGCTCTTGGACTTGTTCGATTGAACCCTTTTTGTGACAATTTCCTAGTGAAGATTTACAGCTTGTTCGTAAATATTTAAGTTAAGCAAGTGGTTATGGGACATGAAGCTAAACTCATATATTTACTAGCTTGGTGTGATTGACACTTCCTTATGATCATGACGATCATTTTTGTGATTTAGACTAGCGATTGAGCGATGTCTCTTTGTCTACGTGGGAGACTATACCCCGATTATGTGATGTTTCGCCATCACATTTCCTACGGTCTTCGGGCCATTCCTGTGTGAAAATTTAATGGATAGCTTCCATGAGATAACTTCTCGTCATGTGTTTACGCGTAGGTGAGTTTTCATGCTCCCATTCATGTGTTAGGCCTTCCCCCCTTTTTATGTGTTTTCTGGATTTCTGATGATGATTTCTGGAATTTTGTGCTTCACCAATTTTCATGATTTTCATTGATATGATATCAGTTTTTGTGCATTGGTGAATTCATGTGTTATTGACTTGTTATGAATACAAGTTTAGGGTATGAAACCCTACCTTATCTTTGAGAAGATTCTTGTGATATTGATTAATCTTTTGTTGATTATCATTTACATACTTATAGTAGTATGTCGCTATGGTTATTACATGTTCATGTCATGCCTTTTACTGTATACCATATCATCTGATATTTATAGTTAGACTGATCCGTTTATTATTTTCTTATAAATAATACTCGGGTCAGACCGAGATGTTACAGGTGCTTCTGCTTGACTTCTCTTCAGGATTATTCTGACTTTTGGCTAACTACTTAGATTAGTAGTTTTTGGATGTACACCTTCGAGATATAGACTCTATGTTGTGTACTTATTCTTTTGTATAGCACGTGATGCTATTCTTTTGTATTATCGTGGATCTTTCTGACCACTACTCTGATGTACACTTTCATGTGTTATATATTTATTCATATCTTCTTCCGCCTTTGTGATATGGATGTCTGTGACTGATTTATGTTATGATTATTTCTATGTTTGTTTTCCGAAGATTATATATAGCCACCGTGTGATAGCTTTGTGTTTGTACCGGTATGTCGGATTTCCTCCTTAAAAGATATGCACTCTATTCTATCTGACGTATCGGTGCTCGCACAAAGAAGTTACATGGATGGTCGCTCCTCCACAGCCTTATTCTCCGCGCTAATTGACAGCACTACATCGTAGTGTTCTTGGTTAGCTTGGGTATAGAGGTGGGGCGTCACAGCTTGGTATCGGAGCGAAACTTCGGAACAACGTAGAATAACTTAACAAGGATCATCGTCCTAAGTCCACCTTAGGAGTTATGTTTCAGGATTTAGTTCGAGTCCTCGAACCGACTTATCCTGTTTTCTTTATGATTCCTTGTTTCATCATTCAAGATTGCTTGATGTTCATTAGTGAATAACCTTCTTCTTTCTCTTCTTTCTTTCTAAAGGAAGAGGATGTCAAGACCAGGCCATCCCAGAGCTGGGACATCTACTGCGGCTCCTCGAGATGGAGTTTTTATGACAACTCAACAGCTTCTTGAGTTAGTGAAGAATGCCCAAGCAGCTGGAGTTAACCCGGAACCTACTCACCCAAAGTCGGGATTTGCACGGTTGTGCAGCGATTACACCAATTTGGGTGGGAAGCCCTTCAAAGGTTCCGAACCTATTATCGAGGTTCAAGCTTGGTTAAAATCATGCGATCGAATCTTCTCTCGCATGAACCTTATCGATCTGCACCGCGTTCAAGTGGCTTCCAGTATGCTCCAAGAGAGAGCATTGGATTGGTATGAACTTCTCACTTCCGAAATTAATGAAGCGGACCTCACTTGGGAGCACTTCCGAGAACGCTTCGAATCGAAATTCGTACCCGAGGCTGAAAAGGTAACATTGGCTCGGCGATTTATTGACCTTGTTCAAGGTCAGGCTTCTGTGGCGGACTACGTCGCATCATTCGAATCCCTTTCCAAATATGGGGTCGAATATATAAACACTCCACTAAAGAAGAACCAGAGGTTCGTTTATGGCTTAAACAAAAGCCTCAAGAAGCCATTACTTTTGAAGTTAGAAGTTTCTTTCGACCAAATTGTAGATATCGCTCTTCGTCTTGAAGAGGCTGATAAAGAAAGTGATGTTGAAGTAGTAGCTTCCAAACCTGGCTTTAACAACAAAAAGAGGCCCAACAAATTTAAAGGTCCTTACCCGAACAAAAAGGGTAAACAAGCAGCTCCTACTGCAAAGACTTTTTCCTCTGATGATAACAAATGCTACAACTGTGGTGTTAAGGGCCATTATTCGAACAAGTGTCCAAAGCCCCGCTCTTGCCGCTACTGTAAAGGCACAGATCATTATATGCACCAATGCAAAAGGCTTCAACAGAAGGAGGGAAAGCTTAATGTGGCTCAAGCCCCTGGTAACACATCTGGCCGTCAAGGTATGTCACATTCTGTCCTTGATGGCATTATATTATTTCATGATCAACCAATTAGAGTTCTCTTTGATACGGGTGCATCCCATTCTTTTATATCAAAAGAACTTGTCGATACTTTTTCTTTAAGTGTTACTGCTTTAATGACTTCATTAAGAATTGCGAATCCGGTTGGTGGATCCGCAACTCTTAGTTTACTTTGTAAAGACGTAGAGATTATTTTATGTGATTTTTCTTTCCTAGCCGATTTGCATGTCATGCGTTACTTAGGCTTTGGAATGATTTTGGGTATGGATTGGCTTACTCGTTATGAAGCTCATATCCTATGTCCTGAGCGGACTATTTATCTCCGTCATCCGCAATCTGTTAATCAGATTTCTATTATTCTTAAAGATTCGGATTCCGCTTTAGTTGCATCATTATATTCTTTAAATCCTCGTGATGATGACAATGATGATGAGGAGGATGTCATTTCTCGTATTCGCATCGTTCGTGAATTTTCCGACATCTTTGAGCCCGTTTTAGGATTACCACCTAAACGAGCAATTGAGTTCAAAATTAATCTTTTACCTGGAGCTCAACCTATTACTCGTCCTCCTTATCGCATGTCTAATAAGGAGAATGAAGAGATGCGCAAACAACTATCCGAGTTGGAGACGAAGCAACTTATTCGCTCTAGTTCCTCGCCTTGGGGAGCTTCAGCTATTTTCGTAAGTAAGTCCGATGGTACACTTAGGCTTTGCGTCGACTACCGCAAGCTTAATGATCTTACTATTAAGAATAAATATCCATTGCCTCGGATTGATGATCTGTTTGATCAACTCACTGGTGCTAGAGTATTTTCACAATTGGACTTGGCTACCGGTTTCCATCAGCTTCGTATTGCAGAGGATAGTATTCCTTTGACTTCGTTCCGTACGCGATATGGATCTTATGAATGGCTAGTTATGCCATTCGGTTTAACGAATGCTCCGGCTTATTTCGTTGACCTTATGAATAGAGTTTTCAAAGATTTTCTCGATCGGTTTGTTCTCATCTTCATTGATGATATTCTTGTGTTTTCTAAAACCGAGGAGGAACACGAAAAGCATCTTCGAATTGTATTGGAAACTCTTAGGAGCAATCAACTAAAAGCAAAGTTTTCTAAATGCCATTTTTGGCAATCTAGTGTGAAATTTCTCGGTCATATTATTTCTGAATCCGGAATATCAGTGGATCCTTCAAAGATTGAAGCGATTCAAAATTGGAAGAGACCAGAGAGCGTGACTGAAATCCGTAGCTTTCTCGGATTGGCAGGTTATTACCGCCGTTTTATAAAAGACTTTTCTAAGATTGCCGTACCTCTTACTGGCTTAACAAAGAAAGGTGTTAAATACATTTGGTCGGACAAATGTGAAACTTCTTTTCAGAAATTAAAAGAACTCCTTTCTGATGCTCCTATCCTTATTATTCCCGAAGGGAATCAAGACTTTGTCGTTTACACCGATGCTAGTCGCGTTGGCTTGGGTGCCGTTCTTATGCAAAAAGAACGTGTTATTGCTTATGCTTCTAGGCAATTGAAGCCGGCTGAGACTAGATATGCCACACATGATTTAGAACTCGCGGCTATCGTTTTCGCCCTTCGAATTTGGCGACATTATCTTTTGGGAGAAAAGTTTATTCTTTATACTGATCATAAGTCTTTGAAATATTTGTTTTCTCAAAAGGAACTTAATTTGCGTCAACAGCGTTGGCTCGAATTTCTTGCCTCTTATGATCTTGACATTCTTTATACTCCCGGAAAGGGGAATCGTGTTGCCGACGCACTTAGTCGAAAACAACAAGCGGTTGTTTCCATGATGATATCTGAATGGAACGATCTCGAACTTTTATCCACTTGTGAAATTCGAGATCGCGTTTCCGATTTGTGTTCATCTCTTGTTTTATGTAGCCTTGAGGCTCGTCCTTCTTTATTAGACCGCATTCTTGAAGCTCAACAACTAGATCCTGAATTGGCTTTGCTTGGCCAAAATCTTAAGGATAAAACCGATATTGAAGGTTTGAAAGACTTTGATATCGACTTTCGTGGCGGCATTCGAAAATTTGGTAGACTTATCGTACCAAATATTAGTGATCTTCGTAGAGACGTTCTAGAAGATTCTCATCGTTCCAAGTATTCCATTCATCCCGGTAGCAGTAAAATGTACGCTGATATGAAGCGACTTTATTATTGGGAGGGAATGAAATCTGATATCGCTAACTTTGTTAAGTGTTGCATGACTTGCCAACTTGTTAAGGCTGAACATCAAAGGCCCGGTGGGTTATTGCAACCATTGGAAATTCCAGTATGGAAGTGGGATCAAATTTCCATGGATTTTATAGATGGCCTTCCCCGTTCTCGTTCGGGTCATAATAGCTTATGGGTGATTGTTGATAGACTTACTAAATCCGCCCATTTTATTCCTGTTCGGTCAAACCGAACCGTTCCTCTTCTGGCCAAACTCTTTGTCAAAGAAATTGTTAAACTGCATGGAGTTCCTTCTTCCATTGTTAGTGATCGGGATCCATTGTTTACTAGTGGATTCTGGAAGAGTCTTCAAAAAGCTTTGGGAACGAAGCTTAATTTTAGCACCGCTTATCACCCCCAGTCCGATGGACAAACTGAGCGTGTGAATCAAACACTTGAAGATCTTCTTCGTGCTTGTGTTCTTGACTTTGGTGGAAGTTGGGAAGATCATATTTCACTTGTTGAATTTTCCTACAATAACAGCTTCCAATCTAGTATTGGTATGGCTCCTTTCGAGGCACTTTATGGAAGGCCATGCCGATCTCCTTCTTGTTGGCTTGAGGCCGGTGAGAAACTGGTTTTAGGACCAGACTTTATTCGAGATTCCACGGAAAAGATTGAACTTATTCGACATAGGATGAAAGAAGCCCAGAGTAGACAAAAATCCTATGCCGACAACCGAAGAAGGAAATTAGAATTTTCTATTGGTGATCTTGTATTTATTCGTGTTTCACCAATGAAGGGTGTTGTACGTTTCAGTCGATCGGGAAAGTTAGCGCCTCGATATATTGGGCCATTTCCTATCACCGAGCGTATTGGTTCCATGGCTTACCGCCTTTCATTACCGGCTCAGTTTTCTGCTATGCATGACGTGTTTCACGTTTCTCAATTACGGAAGTGCCTTCGGGATTCCGATTCTACTCTTGAGCCCGGTGTTGTGGAAGAGATTGAAGTTTCACCTAATTTAACTTATGAGCAGCATCCTGTTCGAATTATTGCTTCGGAGATTAAACGGCTTCGAAATAAAGATGTTCCGCTTGTTAAAGTTCAATGGTCCTCAAATCCTAAGGATTGCTCTTGGGAAACTAGAGAATTCATCGAGCGTACACATCCGGAATTACTTTCTCATGCTCTTTGAGGTAAACTTTTTAATTCCAATTTCTTTTGTGTTAATATGCTTTTATGGTTGTTACTTTTTATTTCCACCATATATATTGCGAGGACGCAATTTCTTTAAGGAGGGGAGTCTGTAACAACCCGCATATCTATCGATTCTATATTTAAATATTTTATTTAAATATTTTATCGTTAGTCGGATGTTAGTCCGAAAAGCTACTTTTTGCATACGGTCAAATTAGGACTCGAGACCACCCCCATTGAGTTCAAAATGACGTTTGCGATCTTTTTGAGTGTAAACTTCGATATGTTTGGAGATAGTGAAATTTTCAACACTTTTTCCCGCCTTTGACTTTGGTTTGGACTGCACCCCTTTAGTTCAGCCCAACCATCTTCCTCACTCCATCAAAACACTTCAAGCTTTGTCAAAAATGGTGGTGGGAAGTGGAAATTAAAACTCCAAACACAAATTCCATTGCAAATCCGAGATTCAACATCAAATTCACGTGAAGACCATTGATTCAAGCTTGTTGGTGTTCTTGCTTTGCTCTCAAATCTCCATCTTCATCAAATTCCGTGAAAAGGTGAGATTTTTGATCTCACATCTTGCCTATATCTATCTTGGACTGTTGGGAATGGTTCCCTATCATTTTAGCATCAGCATTTGCATTTGGTTTGGATTGGATTGGTGAAAAACCCAAAATTCTAGTGTTTTTGGTGAAAAAACTGCACTTAGGTCGTTTCTGCCTTCGCTAGGTCGTTCGCGAGTTAAGCCTAAGTCGTAGGTCGTTCGTGTTGAAAAGCCACACGGAGCATAAGTCGTTCCAGGCGTTAAGTCGTTCTGGGTGTGCTAAGTCGTTCACGAGTTAAAGGCTGAGTCGTTCGCGAGTTACTGGCTTGAGTCGTTCAGGAGCTAAAGGCATAAGTCGTTCAGGAGCTAATGGCATAAGTCGTTCAGGAGTTAAAGGCCTTAAGTCGTAGGTCGTTTTGCAGTTAGCTCGCTCGCCCTGGCTTAAGTCGTTAAGTCGTTAAAGGCTTAAGTCGTTAAGTCGTTCAAGACTTAGGTCGTATGACCTTATCCCTTAAGTCGTAAGTCTCTTGCCTCCCTTAAGTCCTAGGTCGTATGACTCTTAAGTCCTAGGTCGTTGGCTTTAAATCGTTAAGTCGTTAAGTCGTTCAAGACTTAGGTCGTATGACCTTATCCCTTAAGTCGTAAGTCTCTTGCCTCCCTTAAGTCCTAGGTCGTATGACTCTTAAGTCCTAGGTCGTTGGCTTTAAATCGTTAAGTCGTAGGTCGCTGCTTCTCTTAAGTCGCTCGGCCATGCCAACTCCGCTAGCTCGCAACTGTTAGGTCGTATGACCTTAAGTCGTAGGTCGTCTCAGACCTAACATTCCCGCTGCTTCTCTTAGGTCGCTTGACCCTAAGTCGTAGGTCGCTTGACTTCGTTAAGTCGTAGGTTGCTCGACTTTGTTAAGTCGTAGGTCGCCACCGACCTTACCCTTAGGTCGAATGACCTGTTATCTGCTAGGTCGTGTGGCATTCCTCCCTTAAGTCGTAAGTCGTTCGCGAGTTAGTACTTGGTCGTTTGACCTGTTCTTCTGCTAGCTCGCGTGGCATTCTCCACTTAGGTCGTATGACCTTATCCCTTAAGTCGTAAGTCGTTCGCGAGTTAGTACTTGGTCGTTTGACCTGTTCTTCTGCTAGCTCGCGTGGCATTCTCCACTTAGGTCGTATGACCTTATCCCTTAAGTCGTAAGTCGTTCGTGAGTTAGTACTTGGTCGTTTGACCTGTTCTTCTGCTAGCTCGCGTGGCATTCTCCACTTAGGTCGTATGACCTTATCCCTTAAGTCGTAAGTCGTTCGCGAGTTAGTACTTGGTCGTTTGACCTGTTCTTCTGCTAGGTCGAACCCCGTATTACTCTGCGTAGGCAATCTCTTCTGAAAAACGTTTATCAGAATTTCTACTTTGATGGTTTTGGGATTGACTTCTTTGGACTTTACTCACGTCTTCGAACGTGAATTGATTTGTTCTACCATCGTTTTATGACTTGTCACTTTAAAGATATATGAAGGTTTCAATACTAATAGTAAATATCAAAACTTTTTCATCAAAGCGATTTCAACACTATTTTAAGTATCAAAAGTTCGTTTTCTCAAACCGATTTTTCAATCTACTAGTATATACAAGCCTTTACTTCACTCGAATGAGAAATCGACTTAAACGACTTAGTAAAACGAGTGGTATGAAACGCTTGCGTTCACTTCGTCGGTTAGCTCTTGGACTTGTTCGATTGAACCCTTTTTGTGACAATTTCCTAGTGAAGATTTACAGCTTGTTCGTAAATATTTAAGTTAAGCAAGTGGTTATGGGACATGAAGCTAAACTCATATATTTACTAGCTTGGTGTGATTGACACTTCCTTATGATCATGACGATCATTTTTGTGATTTAGACTAGCGATTGAGCGATGTCTCTTTGTCTACGTGGGAGACTATACCCCGATTATGTGATGTTTCGCCATCACATTTCCTACGGTCTTTGGGCCATTCCTGTGTGAAAATTTAATGGATAGCTTCCATGAGATAACTTCTCGTCATGTGTTTACGCGTAGGTGAGTTTTCATGCTCCCATTCATGTGTTAGGCCTTCCCCCCTTTTTATGTGTTTTCTGGATTTCTGATGATGATTTCTGGAATTTTGTGCTTCACCAATTTTCATGATTTTCATTGATATGATATCAGTTTTTGTGCATTGGTGAATTCATGTGTTATTGACTTGTTATGAATACAAGTTTAGGGTATGAAACCCTACCTTATCTTTGAGAAGATTCTTGTGATATTGATTAATCTTTTGTTGATTATCATTTACATACTTATAGTAGTATGTCGCTATGGTTATTACATGTTCATGTCATGCCTTTTACTGTATACCATATCATCTGATATTTATAGTTAGACTGATCCGTTTATTATTTTCTTATAAATAATACTCGGGTCAGACCGAGATGTTACAGGTGCTTCTGCTTGACTTCTCTTCAGGATTATTCTGACTTTTGGCTAACTACTTAGATTAGTAGTTTTTGGATGTACACCTTCGAGATATAGACTCTATGTTGTGTACTTATTCTTTTGTATAGCACGTGATGCTATTCTTTTGTATTATCGTGGATATTTCTGACCACTACTCTGATGTACACTTTCATGTTTTATATATTTATTCATATCTTCTTCCGCCTTTGTGATATGGATGTCTGTGACTGATTTATGTTATGATTATTTCTATGTTTGTTTTCCGAAGATTATATATAGCCACCGTGTGATAGCTTTGTGTTTGTACCGGTATGTCGGATTTCCTCCTTAAAAGATATGCACTCTATTCTATCTGACGTATCGGTGCTCGCACAAAGAAGTTACATGGATGGTCGCTCCTCCACAGCCTTATTCTCCGCGCTAATTGACAGCACTACATCGTAGTGTTCTTGGTTAGCTTGGGTATAGAGGTGGGGCGTCACAATTAATTACCAAATAGATATTGATATTTGAAATTCAAGTTAAAAATTAACTTTCGAATATTTAAAATCAATTAAATATTTCAATTTCAAATGCTCAAAAATTCCGGGTCGTCACAATTTCTATAAAATATTAGTGATTTTCTACAAATTAAACAAGTGAATTAAGTAAATGGTGAAGTAGAATCTGAAATATAAGTTAATTTTGGAATTTATGATTTTGTTTATAAATGGAATTTATGTAAAGTAAGAAAATATGACAAATTTGATTTAAAAGATGATTTTATTGATTTTATTAAGTAATAATAATTGTGAAAAGTGTTAATGATTTTGTATAAATTAAAATATGAAATAAATGAATATTTAAGCTGAATTTGGAAATATAACTAAAATTGAATTTTGTGAAATTTGTTTAAAAGTGAATTTTTAATTAAGTAAAATAAATGGAAATAAGATATATTTTGAAATTTAAACTTAGTTGTTAAGTTAAGAATTTAATTAAAGAAATGAAAATTTAATTGTTATTTAATTTGATTTTTGTATGGAAATTTGACTTTATAAAATCATAGAAATAAAGGTATTTAAATGATTATTTTTAAATGTGAAAATATATGATTTTATAAGTTAAAATGATTTATATTAAAAGTTAATTATGTGTGAAATTGTAAATAAAACTCTGAATTTGATTTGACAGCATTTTTGAAATGTAATGTAAAGATATTACAGCATTGGAAAATGCTGTAGTTGTTTTAAATGAACCAAATAGCAAATTTGAACTAAGGGTTATTATAGCACTTTGTTAGTGCTATAGTTGGTAAATTTAACTAAAATTTTAATTGAAACTAAATTAAGATATTACAGCATTTAAAATGGCTTTTAGTTAATGAACTGTTTTTAAACATAACATTTCGTAGCATTCTCTAAGTGCTGCGAAAGTTGAATTTTCTTTGTTTAATAAATTCAAATGAATAAATGATCTTTGAAAAAGATTAAATTTGGAAATTAAATATTTAATTATTAAATATATGAATTGACTTTAAATGATTTAAATGGAATAGTTGATTTGGGAAATACAACTATTTTGAAATGTGATTAAATGGTATTTAAATTTAATTTAAATACATGATGTTTGAAATGATATTTTGATATTTTGAAATGAATTTGAAGTGATATTAAATCTTGGAATAAATAATTGAAGTTTATATTAGTATGAAAAATATTTGGTTTACTTGTAATCTGAATCTATTCAAAAGATATTGGACTTATGAAATATAGGATAATAAAGCGTTGGAATTTATTTTATAATTTGAATAGTTATTTTGTGGATTAAATCTATATTTGAAATTTATAAAATTTGAAATGGTCTATGGAAATTTAATTGAAATAAATGATTAAATTGAATTGAAACTTTGGAAATTTTAATACTTGATTTGAAAGTATAATAATTTCACTTTTAAATGGTTTAAATGAATTATTTTGATTGAAATATAAACTATTTAAAAGGTGACTTGAAATGATAATAAATGAATGATATCTTTCAATTTAAAAAGTATTTAAAGTTAAATATTTAGATTTGAACTCAAATGATATTTTGGTATATTAAAATGATTTGAAATGAAGTTTTGGAAAGATATGATATTTTGATATATTGAAATGATTTGAAATGATATGATATTTTAAATATATTGAAATGGTTTGGAATTGATTTAATCTTTATTTTGATAAAGATTTGGATTTGAAATGATATTCTATTTTGAAGTATAAACTATTTTAAATTATAACCAAGGGTTATAATAATTATTGGTTGTTAAAGAGACCGGGATCGGATATGGACATACTCTCTGTCGATACCGAAAACCACTTTAACAACTGTGTACGCGGTGGAGTTCCAGAATGAAGTAGGATGGTGACGATGATCCTAAAGTATATACGTAGACCCAACTCCCGTGAGTTGGCATAAGGTGGCTAAAACAGGAGCGATTGACGGACCAAGGAGGTAGCACCTCTGATCGGACACACTTCTTCGATACCATTCTATTACTTGTGATTGATTTTGTGATATCCCGGAAATTTGGCAATATCAATTTAATAATCTTTATTAATAATTAAATTGATTTGTTGATTTATTTTATAAATTGACAAGTTTATTCATTTTAAAAGGTTAATAATATTTTAATTGGCAAGTTTATTTCTTTTGAAAAACAAATATCATTTTAATTAGGGAATATCTTTTCTAACAATTTTTAATTGGGAAGATTTATCTTTCTAAAACCTATATAAATGTTTTATATTTATAATGTATATATATATATATATATTGATATATATAGGGAGTCTTTAATTTAATAAAACTATGTTTTCAAATTATAATATATATGTATATATATATATATATTGTTATTTGAAGTTATGTATTAAAATGCAATATGATGATTATCAAAACTAATGTTAAAATTGTTTTCCACTTAGGATAATATTTATATATATTGGAATGGAAAGAGTATTGGATTTGAATTTAATTAAGATGTTTTCAAACTTTAATATTTATATAATTTGTAATTTGACTTAATACTTTTGAAAATGATATTTGAGATTTAAATAACAAGTATAATTTCTTATTTATTATAAATATATATGTAAGCTTAAGTTTAAATAAGATTTAAATAAGAAGTTCATTTGTTTTAATATTCTTTCATTTTAAATTTAAAAACATAAGATAAATTGATTTGTAAATATATATATAGTTAAAATAAGTTTCTCAAGCATATATAAATATGTTATAAATATTTGATTAAAGTATAAGTTACTTAAATAATAGTTTTCACATTTGTATATTTATATAGGAATGTAAAAGCTTAATTATAAAAAGACAAATATATCATTTTATACACATAAATATTTCTTAAATACACATATATGACTTAAGTAAATTAATTAAAAACAAGAATTAATACTTGTAAGCATACTAAGGTGGTTTAGTGACATTTGTAAAAATGTAAGCATAGGTGTAAGCAAATTAATACTTAAAAGACAAGTGGCTATATTTTAATTAAAGTTTTAAAATAATAAAATTAATATGAAAGAAGAAAAATATGTTTTCACTTTTCAGTTTAAGATTATCCATCCTTCACTTCTTTCTTAACTAAAAACAATTCGAATCTAAAAGAAATATAATCTGGAAATTTAAATTCAAATCAGAAGAAAGTATGGAAATTCAACTGCAAATCAGAGAAATGAAAATCTAGAAAATCCAAATCAAATGCAAGACCCTCAGATTTTCAAATACAATTAGCAACAAGATATAAACATCAACATGCAAGCTGGAATCAAAGAAGACTGAAATCAAATTGCAAAGAAGAAATGTAAAAATCTGGAATTCAAATGCAACTTAAAGGAGATGGAGGCAAATTTAAATAGCAGTTTAAATTCTTCAAACAACCTGAAGATCAGAAAAGTAAGATCAAACAACAAGATTTAAATTCAACTAAGCAAAAGAAATCAAGTTCAAAAATCTGGAACATCAGCCTGGAAACTAATCTGTCCTCTGTCTCTGTTTTATAAATTCCTGGTGAGTAAACATATTTTAAAAACAGTTAATTTTGGATTTCATTTAGATGTTGTGAATGAAATATTATTCTGTTATGTGAAATGCTTGGAGTTAAATGTATGCATGTATGTGTATTTGTGATGAATGCCTGTGTAGCCTCTGAATGTACTCTGTTGTTTTTTTGTTAGTTTAAATTTCTCTATTTTATCCCATACCTCATCTTTGGATCATTATTCGCTTTTGAATTTTTAAACAGAAGATGTTTGAAATCAGGTAACATCATTCTTAAAATAATTACAAGTTTTTAAATTGAATAATTAACTCGAAATCTTCAAATTACAGTAAAATTTGTATTTTGGGTCAAAAATGTATAAATTAAAATTTAGGATTTGATTGCATGATTGGATCCAGTATAGAAAATGATGATTTTTGATATAAATATCTCGATTTTTAACTTGGAAATTAAGGGGCTTTCTCGAGTTGGACGTTGGTGACGTTTTGGTCGATTTCTATCTATCAACGGCGAGATGGTCGGGGTGTTTGGATCTGAAGGTCGAGGGAAGCATGAAGATCATCAGAAAAATGATCGTGGATTTTATAATCCATTGTGACGATCATACGAAGCTGAAGTAGGGTTTAAGCTTTGGGTTTCGACGTCGATGTTCATTTGGGTTTCACGATGTCGATAGGCAATCGGAGGTGATCGCATGGAGTTCTGGAGATGCGGGTAGTCGAGGCGAAGCTGTGGGGGAGAGGGCGAAGTTCCTCATGACGTGGATCATCGGAGACGAATGCTTTTCTGGTGATGTCGTTCCAGGTGATGGGTTCGAAATGCTCGATTTCGAATCTCGTACGAATCGAGGAAATTGGGATGTTCGAACATGATGTCGTGATGGAAGATGACTTGCCGGAGGACTGAACGGAGATCGTCGTCGATCGGTGAAGGCGTGCACGTGCACGAGCACGTTCGTGTGCATCTGGAAAGTTTAATTGGGGAAGAAAGCAGGAGCTCGGGTTTCGTTCGGGGAAAATCAAGTTTTACCCGAAGCAAGTAATGTGGTGGGTAGTCGCGAGTGTAACTTCGGGTTTTCTTACGTTTTACTCGGGTTTGGGGATTAGCTGGCACTAAGAATTCTAAGAGGAAATGTTTTAAGTTTTAAAACAAAAGAAACTTTGTTTTGTAGTGTATTTGAGTTTAAAACAAAAGTTAAACAAGTTTTTAATTGTAAAATAAATTGTTTCAAAAAAAAAAAAAATAATGTTATAACAAGTTTTAATATTTAAATAGATAAGTTTTTAAAAAGATAAATAAATGGATTTTTAAAATGATCTTTGTATTAAAGTTTATTTAAATAACTTTGAAAGGTTTCAAAGATTTTAAAGGTTAAAATTAATGTCGTAATTGTTTAATTAAAATAAAAATTTTATCTTAGGTAATTAAGATTTGATTTATTAAAGGAAATTAATATGTGAAATTAATAAGGATAATTTATTTATTGAAAATGATTTAAGAATAGATAATAATTTAATTAAGATAATGTTTTTCTTAATTAAGATCTTTAAGTATTAATAGTTAAGAAATTATTTAATTAGTTAAATAATTAGTTAAATAATTAGTTAAATAATTAACCAAGTAATTAATTAATGATTAATTAGAGATAATCATTTATAAATTAATTAAGCATAATTACTTGATGAAATAATTAAGAATAATTACTTAATGTAATTAATAAATAATTAAAGGTGTAATTAGGGATCATTAGTTATAATTAATTAATGATTAAGAGTTGATTAATTAAGATTAATTAATCAAATGATAAGTGACTAATTGTAATTAATTAAGGATTAAAGTAATTGATTATAATTAATTAATTAATAAATGAAGTAATTAAAGGTTAATTACTGTATTGGTTAAGAATAATTAATTTGTGAAATTAATTAAAGATAATTACTTAAATGTAATTAAAGTATAATTAATCAAGGTGATTAATTAAAATAGATAATTAGAGAAAGATTAATTAAATTATTTGTAATTAATTAATGATTATATAAGTAAAATTTATAATGAAGTAATTAATTTAATTTACTTTAAATTAATTAAGAGATGAAGTAATTAATTTAATTCACTTTAAATTAATTAAAGATAGAGATAGTTAATTTAATTCATTTAAATTAATTATGTTATGATTAAGTAAATCATTGCTTATATAAGAATGGATGACATTGATTTATCTTGAATGGATGTAATCTCAGTGATGAGATATGATTGATATATGATATGGATGTTTGGTTGAATTATAATGATAATGTGAATTATCTGTTTGGGATGATAATGTAGATTATCTATTGAATTATCTATCTTTGTGTATATAGATAAGAATTGAATTGTTTTAACCTTTAAACAACTTGGCCTTAAAAGATACGTTTTGGATTTCGATGAGACCGGGATCGGGTTTCCGTATACCGGATTTCCAGGTCTGGAGACCCGAATACCACATCGATCCAAATTAACGATAGGTCGGGAATCTCAAGTGAAGATGAAGATTCAGAGTGCAAGGGTTATTGTCGTTAACTCTGAGGGTGATTCCAAAACGAGTGTAACGAGATAATGCCTTCGGTTTCGTTCGAACCCGGAACGAACTTGTATGGATTGAATGCTTTCAGCACATCGTCAGGTGGACGATGAGCATTCTAAGTGATATGTTCTGATTAAAGGTAATCGTAACCTCAAGCCTCATCAACCGGGAATGGCTAAAACAGGGGAGGTGCAGCAAGGTTTCGTGGGTAGCACCCACTGAGAGCAAGATAGATCCCTGTCTAGAGGTCCCTTTTCTTTTATTCGGCTTAGTGTGTGGTTGGTCGCGCCAACTACGGGGTTATCTTGTTCGGGATTATCCAGTAAGGGATGGTTCCGGCTTTGTGTTGCAGGGGAGCGGGCGTACTCCTCGGTACGGTGATCTAGGCCACGTACTGTGACGGGCGGTACCCCAGTAGCCCTGCCATTGTATGGAATCCAAACTCCAATAAGTGCCGTACGTATTAGTTGTGCCCAACTATGTTTTTCTCGAAGTACAATTTGAAACCAGGATTCTATGTTTACAGAATAACCGAGCAAACAAACCAAATTCTCGAGCCTACCCCGTGTCTCTCGCGATCACTCGCATACTTCGAGAAAAACCCCTTCAACCCCGAGCCTGACCCGAGTATTTTAATTTCCAGGTTTAAAATTTTAAAAAGGGATATCAAGTTCAAATTTAAAAAGAAAGCAAGTTTGAATTTATTAAATTTCCAAAAGAAGGATATTAGACTAGTTTAAAAGTATGTTTTTAAAATTGAATATGTTTCAAAAATTTAAATGTTTAGAAGTGTTTGTTTTTTTTTTAAAAGAAAATATAAACTAGAATTAATTTGTAATTGAATTCAAAAGTGTTTTCAAATAAATGTACTAGATCAAGTTTTTAAGAAAAGAAATTTAAACAAGTTTCTAAGTAAGTTTCAAAAATAAAGGTTAAACAAAGTGTTAAAAATATATTTAAAGGAGATAAGATTAAAGAATATTTAATTAGAGTATTTAATTAAGGTAAATGGTTTAGCTAAATTAATTAAGGTCCTATTAAGTAAATAAAGTATAATTACTTAATAAATTGAAGATAGGTAATTAATTATTCTAAGATAATTACTTTGGTTTAATTAAGGATAACCATTTTGGAAAATTGATTGAGTATAATTATTGAATATTTAGTTAATGAAAGTAATTAGAGGATAATTATTTTATGAAAGTAATTAAATAAGAAGTGATTAAGGCTAATTACCTAGTATTATTAATTAAATAATTTATTTAATTAAAGGATTAAGGATAATTAATAAGGTAATTAATTATTTGTTAAGGTAATTAATTAAAAGTAATTAATTAAGGAAGGTAATTAATTAGAGTTAATTACTGGTTAAGTTTAATCAAAGGTGATTAATAAATTATGGTTTAATTAAAGGTTAATTACTTAATGTAATTAATAAATAATTAAAGGTGTAATTAGGGATCATTAGTTTATAATTAATGATGTGATTAAGAGTTGATTAATTAAGATTAATTAATCAAATGACAACTAATAAATTGTAATTAATTAGGGATTAATGTAATTAATTATAATTAATTAATTAATGAAGTAATTAAAGGTTAATTACTGTATTTGATTAAGAATAATTAATTTGTGAAATTAATTTAATACTAATTACTTGAATGTAATTAAATAATTAATCAAGGATGATTAATTAAATTGAATAATTGGATGATGATTGATTAATTGATTGATAATTAATTAATAATGATTTAAGCAGGATTTATAGATGTAGTAATTAATTTAATTTACTTTAAATTAATTAAAGATGAAATAATTAATTTAATTCATTTTAAATTAATTGTAGATGGTGATAAATAAATCATTGCTTATGAATGGATGATATTGTGTACCTTGAATGGTTTGAAATCTCAGATATGAGATAATTGATACTGTATGATTTGGATGCTTTGGTTGCATAGTGATGATGATATGGATTATCTGCTTTTAATGATAATGTTGATTATCTATTGTGAATCTGTGAATTATCTATCTGTGTGTAAATAGATAGTATAATTGAATTGTTTTAACCTTAAAACAACTTGGCCCTTAAAAGATACGTTTTGGATTTCGATGAGACCTGGATCGGGTTTCCGTATACCGGGATTCCAGGTCTGGAGACCCGAATACCACATCGATCCAAATTAACGATAGGTCGTGAATCTCAAGTGAAGATGAAGATTCAGAGTGCAAGGGTTATTGTCGTTAACTCTGAGGGTGATTCCAAAACGAGTGTAACGAGATAATGCCTTCGGTTTCGTTCGAACCCGGAACGAACTTATATGGATTGAATGCTTTCAGCACATCGTCAGGCGGACGATGAGCATTCTAAGTGATATGTTCTGATTAAAGGTAAATCGTAACCTCAAGCCTCATCAACCGGGAATGGCTAAAACAGGGGAGGTGCAGCAAGGTTTCGTGGGTAGCACCCACTGAGAGCAAGATAGATCCCTGTCTAGAGGTCCCTTTTCTTTTATTCGGCTTAGTGTGTGGTTGGTCGCGCCAACTACGGGATTGTCTTGTTCGGGATTATCCAGTAAGGGATGGTTCCGGTTTTGTGTTGCAGGGGAGCGGGCGTACTCCTCGGTACGGTGATCAAGGCCACGTACTGTGACGGGCGGTACCCCAGTAGCCCTGCCATTGTATGGAATCCAAACTCCAATAAGTGCCGTACGTATTAGTTGTGCCCAACTATGTTTTTCTCGAAGTACAATTTGAAACCAGGATTCTATGTTTACAGAATAACCGAGCAAACAAACCAAATTCTCGAGCCTACCCCGTGTCTCTCGCGATCACTCGCGTACTTCGAGAAAAACCCCTTCAACCCCGAGCCTGACCCGAGTATTTTAATTTCCAGGTTTAAAATTTTAAAAAGGGATATCAAGTTCAAATTTAAAAAGAAAGCAAGTTTGAATTTATTAAATTTCCAAAAGAAGGATATTAGACTAGTTTAAAAGTATGTTTTTAAAATTGAATATGTTTCAAAAATTTAAATGTTTAGAAGTGTTTGTTTTTTTTTTAAAAGAAAATATAAACTAGAATTAATTTGTAATTGAATTCAAAAGTGTTTTCAAATAAATGTACTAGATCAAGTTTTTAAGAAAAGAAATTTAAACAAGTTTCTAAGTAAGTTTCAAAAATAAAGGTTAAACAAAGTGTTAAAAATATATTTAAAGGAGATAAGATTAAAGAATATTTAATTAGAGTATTTAATTAAGGTAAATGGTTTAGCTAAATTAATTAAGGTCCTATTAAGTAAATAAAGTATAATTACTTAATAAATTGAAGATAGGTAATTAATTATTCTAAGATAATTACTTTGGTTTAATTAAGGATAACCATTTTGGAAAATTGATTGAGTATAATTATTGAATATTTAGTTAATGAAAGTAATTAGAGGATAATTATTTTATGAAAGTAATTAAATAAGAAGTGATTAAGGCTAATTACCTAGTATTATTAATTAAATAATTTATTTAATTAAAGGATTAAGGATAATTAATAAGGTAATTAATTATTTGTTAAGGTAATTAATTAAAAGTAATTAATTAAGGAAGGTAATTAATTAGAGTTAATTACTGGTTAAGTTTAATCAAAGGTGATTAATAAATTATGGTTTAATTAAAGGTTAATTACTTAATGTAATTAATAAATAATTAAAGGTGTAATTAGGGATCATTAGTTTATAATTAATGATGTGATTAAGAGTTGATTAATTAAGATTAATTAATCAAATGACAACTAATAAATTGTAATTAATTAGGGATTAATGTAATTAATTATAATTAATTAATTAATGAAGTAATTAAAGGTTAATTACTGTATTTGATTAAGAATAATTAGTTTGTGAAATTAATTTAATACTAATTACTTGAATGTAATTAAATAATTAATCAAGGATGATTAATTAAATTGAATAATTGGATGATGATTGATTAATTGATTGATAATTAATTAATAATGATTTAAGCAGGATTTATAGATGTAGTAATTAATTTAATTTACTTTAAATTAATTAAAGATGAAATAATTAATTTAATTCATTTTAAATTAATTGTAGATGGTGATAAATAAATCATTGCTTATGAATGGATGATATTGTGTACCTTGAATGGTTTGAAATCTCAGATATGAGATAATTGATACTGTATGATTTGGATGCTTTGGTTGCATAGTGATGATGATATGGATTATCTGCTTTTAATGATAATGTTGATTATCTATTGTGAATCTGTGAATTATCTATCTGTGTGTAAATAGATAGTATAATTGAATTGTTTTAACCTTAAAACAACTTGGCCCTTAAAAGATACGTTTTGGATTTCGATGAGACCTGGATCGGGTTTCCGTATACCGGGATTCCAGGTCTGGAGACCCGAATACCACATCGATCCAAATTAACGATAGGTCGTGAATCTCAAGTGAAGATGAAGATTCAGAGTGCAAGGGTTATTGTCGTTAACTCTGAGGGTGATTCCAAAACGAGTGTAACGAGATAATGCCTTCGGTTTCGTTCGAACCCGGAACGAACTTATATGGATTGAATGCTTTCAGCACATCGTCAGGCGGACGATGAGCATTCTAAGTGATATGTTCTGATTAAAGGTAAATCGTAACCTCAAGCCTCATCAACCGGGAATGGCTAAAACAGGGGAGGTGCAGCAAGGTTTCGTGGGTAGCACCCACTGAGAGCAAGATAGATCCCTGTCTAGAGGTCCCTTTTCTTTTATTCGGCTTAGTGTGTGGTTGGTCGCGCCAACTACGGGATTGTCTTGTTCGGGATTATCCAGTAAGGGATGGTTCCGGTTTTGTGTTGCAGGGGAGCGGGCGTACTCCTCGGTACGGTGATCAAGGCCACGTACTGTGACGGGCGGTACCCCAGTAGCCCTGCCATTGTATGGAATCCAAACTCCAATAAGTGCCGTACGTATTAGTTGTGCCCAACTATGTTTTTCTCGAAGTACAATTTGAAACCAGGATTCTATGTTTACAGAATAACCGAGCAAACAAACCAAATTCTCGAGCCTACCCCATGTCTCTCGCGATCACTCGCGTACTTCGAGAAAAACCCCTTCAACCCCGAGCCTGACCCGAGTATTTTAATTTCCAGGTTTAAAATTTTAAAAAGGGATATCAAGTTCAAATTTAAAAAGAAAGCAAGTTTGAATTTATTAAATTTCCAAAAGAAGGATATTAGACTAGTTTAAAAGTATGTTTTTAAAATTGAATATGTTTCAAAAATTTAAATGTTTAGAAGTGTTTGTTTTTTTTAAAAGAAAATATAAACTAGAATTAATTTGTAATTGAATTCAAAAGTGTTTTCAAATAAATGTACTAGATCAAGTTTTTAAGAAAAGAAATTTAAACAAGTTTCTAAGTAAGTTTCAAAAATAAAGGTTAAACAAAGTGTTAAAAATATATTTAAAGGAGATAAGATTAAAGAATATTTAATTAGAGTATTTAATTAAGGTAAATGGTTTAGCTAAATTAATTAAGGTCCTATTAAGTAAATAAAGTATAATTACTTAATAAATTGAAGATAGGTAATTAATTATTCTAAGATAATTACTTTGGTTTAATTAAGGATAACCATTTTGGAAAATTGATTGAGTATAATTATTGAATATTTAGTTAATGAAAGTAATTAGAGGATAATTATTTTATGAAAGTAATTAAATAAGAAGTGATTAAGGCTAATTACCTAGTATTATTAATTAAATAATTTATTTAATTAAAGGATTAAGGATAATTAATAAGGTAATTAATTATTTGTTAAGGTAATTAATTAAAAGTAATTAATTAAGGAAGGTAATTAATTAGAGTTAATTACTAGTTAAGTTTAATCAAAGGTGATTAATAAATTATGGTTTAATTAAAGGTTAATTACTTAATGTAATTAATAAATAATTAAAGGTGTAATTAGGGATCATTAGTTTATAATTAATGATGTGATTAAGAGTTGATTAATTAAGATTAATTAATCAAATGACAACTAATAAATTGTAATTAATTAGGGATTAATGTAATTAATTATAATTAATTAATTAATGAAGTAATTAAAGGTTAATTACTGTATTTGATTAAGAATAATTAGTTTGTGAAATTAATTTAATACTAATTACTTGAATGTAATTAAATAATTAATCAAGGATGATTAATTAAATTGAATAATTGGATGATGATTGATTAATTGATTGATAATTAATTAATAATGATTTAAGCAGGATTTATAGATGTAGTAATTAATTTAATTTACTTTAAATTAATTAAAGATGAAATAATTAATTTAATTCATTTTAAATTAATTGTAGATGGTGATAAATAAATCATTGCTTATGAATGGATGATATTGTGTACCTTGAATGGTTTGAAATCTCAGATATGAGATAATTGATACTGTATGATTTGGATGCTTTGGTTGCATAGTGATGATGATATGGATTATCTGCTTTTAATGATAATGTTGATTATCTATTGTGAATCTGTGAATTATCTATCTGTGTGTAAATAGATAGTATAATTGAATTGTTTTAACCTTAAAACAACTTGGCCCTTAAAAGATACGTTTTGGATTTCGATGAGACCTGGATCGGGTTTCCGTATACCGGGATTCCAGGTCTGGAGACCCGAATACCACATCGATCCAAATTAACGATAGGTCGTGAATCTCAAGTGAAGATGAAGATTCAGAGTGCAAGGGTTATTGTCGTTAACTCTGAGGGTGATTCCAAAACGAGTGTAACGAGATAATGCCTTCGGTTTCGTTCGAACCCGGAACGAACTTATATGGATTGAATGCTTTCAGCACATCGTCAGGCGGACGATGAGCATTCTAAGTGATATGTTCTGATTAAAGGTAAATCGTAACCTCAAGCCTCATCAACCGGGAATGGCTAAAACAGGGGAGGTGCAGCAAGGTTTCGTGGGTAGCACCCACTGAGAGCAAGATAGATCCCTGTCTAGAGGTCCCTTTTCTTTTATTCGGCTTAGTGTGTGGTTGGTCGCGCCAACTACGGGATTGTCTTGTTCGGGATTATCCAGTAAGGGATGGTTCCGGTTTTGTGTTGCAGGGGAGCGGGCGTACTCCTCGGTACGGTGATCAAGGCCACGTACTGTGACGGGCGGTACCCCAGTAGCCCTGCCATTGTATGGAATCCAAACTCCAATAAGTGCCGTACGTATTAGTTGTGCCCAACTATGTTGGAATGTGAGATGTAAGCATTTCAGCTATTTCTGTATTTTACTTGAAAACCCTAGACCCTATTATAATACAATCGGATTTCCTATCAAATGTTTTAGTTAGCGTAAGGTAAAAACTTACCCATGTTTATTTGTGGGGAGTCTTACGTGATACTTTTGTTTTCAAAGGTTTTCATTAAGCAATCTAACCGTTTACTCACACCAGACCCATGTCTGACCCAAGTGTTTATTTTCTGTTTTATTAAACTCTTGGGTACTCAATATTGTATTGAGTAGTCGAGGGATTCAGGTTAGCTTTGACGAATTCTGGAGGAGATCTGGAGCAGGTGGCTTCAGCGTGTAGATATATTATGGTGTTTCCGCTGTGTTTGTATTGAGTCTGTATCTCTGTGATGTTTGAGATGTATGATAGACAGGTGTTTATAACTGTCTAATATGAGATGTATAAGTTGTATAACTCTGATGTATATGATACTATGTAATATTTTATGTGATATATTATATTTCATTCGTTCCGTTGTGAGTATCTGATGTTGTTGTTCTTCCTTCTTTTCTTTCTTTTCTTCTTCTATCCCTTTCTTTCTTAATTCATGATACGTCTTTCTGGTGGTAGAAAGCCGGGTCGTGACAGTTGATAATTAATTAAAGAATAATTAGGATTATAATGTATTATTTTTATAAATATGAATGAATTTAAAAGACCATGGAATTGTTAAAATCAAGCCTTCCTGTTCTCAAAAACTTCTCTGCTCATCATTTAAACTGGTGAGTAAACCTTTATTTTTTTAAAACAGTTTTAAAATCTGAGAATAAATTTAAATGTTGTGATAAATGTTATAGTAATTTGGTTTGCATATGATTTACCTGTGAATGTATGCTAGTATAATAAATACTAAAATGCATGTTCTAAAAATCAGTATGTATACATATATACTTCTATGTTATTTTAATGTGAGTAGATTAAAATTAAACAGTTTTAATTAGATTCATATGAGTAACATTTTTAGAGTTTAAAAATAAGAATCTGTTTGCATGTTAACTCTGAAAGAAGTATGTTCTGGTGTGTATGTATGTGAGTTTCTATAGATACCTTTTAAATTTTAGTTTTCTTTTATTTTTAATAAACTACATTCTAATTTATATAAACATATGCCTCTCATCTCATTTTCTTTTTGTATCCTCTTCAAATAATTAAATTATTTAATTAATTAATAATCTAGTGTTAATTAATTTAATAATTTAATAATTATTAATTAATTAATTTCTAATTACTAAATTAATTAATTAATAATTATTAAATTATTAAATTAATTAACACTAGATTATTAATTTAATAATTTAATAATTTAATAATCTTGTAAATTTCTTTTATAAATGTTAAGTGTTCTTAACATTTGATTTAAAAATAAATTATTAAATTATTAAATTATTAAATTAATAATCTAGTGTTAATTAATTTAATAATTTAATAATTATTAATTAATTAATTTAGTAATTAGAAATTAATTAATTAATAATTATTAAATTATTAAATTAATTAACACTAGATTATTAATTAATTAAATAATTTAATTATTTGAAGAGGATACAAAAAGAAAATGAGATGAGAGGCATATGTTTATATAAATTGAGTGTTATGCGAAGATTTAATTATCTTGAAAAAAATTAATCAAATGATAAGTAAGTTTAAATAGATACAATTTACTAGTTTGTTTTAAAATAATTTATTTAGGTGATTAATTTGTTTAATTTACTCATATAATTATGTTAGTTACTAAAAATAATTTATTAAAAGGAAATTAGTTCAAACTAAAATTTATTAAGAATCATTGATTTATTAAATTTATAAATGGAAATAAATTGTCCGATTGTTTCAAAATATTAATAAATTATCTAATGTTATACAAGGTTATAAAATGGGAAACCCAGATGGAAATTGGAGTGGATTGCATATAAAATCAAAGGTGAGTTAATCTCACTCAGTTAGATTTAAATTTAAATGGTTAAATTTAAATAATTGATTGAATGGTTGCATTGATTGAATATGCTATACTATATATAGTAGTATATACCAATATATATATATTGGCATATGTATATATTGGAGTTGTTGATATTCCCGCATTATATAGCGGATGAGACCCTATGCGCCGCATAATAGCGGATGATATTTTATAAAACCCATATACCGCGATATTCCACTTTGAAGTGGAATTGGTATTGTGCTAACGTCTGTGGATGCAGGGAAACAGGTTGGAGGGATCCAACTGGATTCCTCAAAATATTTAATTTTTGTTTAAATATTCTGTGATATGAATGTTGTTATCCTGTGATAATTTATATTGGATAATCTGGTTGGATTGAATTTCCCAGTATAATGAGTTATCAAAAGCAATTGAATTGGATTTTTGGAAAATATAAAAGAGTATATTAAGTTGTATGTTATGTGTTCTCTGGTGTATACTCTGATGCTATATTATATAAAACTGATATAGTTTTGATTTGTGTAAAGATCTGTTAATATATATCATATTTTATTCCGCTGCGATGGTTAGATTCTGTTGTTGTTTCTATTTTTCTTCTTCTTCTACCTCTTCTTTTTACCCAAATGGTCCGGTTTTTTTCGTGTTAGAAAAACTCGGGTTGTTACAGTTCAAGATAGACAACACTTCAGACCACCCCTAGGCCAAACACCATCCCATTCGATCACGCCGATCACCAGAATTTTGTGAAAAGGGCGATTCCGTTTAACTCGAGCGTTCTCTTTGGATACTCACTTAAAAATTCTGAAATCGGCGTGATCGAATGGGATGGTGTTTGGCCTGGGGGTGGTCTGAAGTGTTGTCTATCTTGAGAGGAGTAATTCTTTGTCTACAAGGTTGAATGGCCAGTTTGGATATCTGGAATCCATTCTATTTCACGTATCTCTGAGGGAGTAAATGTATGATCTATTACTGATTGTAGAATCTGCAGTTCAGATGGATTTGGAAGTTGTGCTGGATTTGAGTGTGGGCCCATAACCCATAGAGCATAAGCATTTCAGCTATTTCTGTATTTTACTTGAAAACCCTAGACCCTATTATAATATAACTGGATTTCCTATCAAATGTTTTGGTTAGCGTAAGGTAAAAACTTTTCCATGTTTATGTGTGGGAAGTCTTACGTGATACCTTTGTTTTCAAAAAGTTTTTGAAGTTAAACAATTTTAACCCGTTTACTCACACCAGACCCATGTCTGATCCAAGTGTTTATTTTCTGTTTTATTAAACTCTTGGGTACTCAAATTTTTACGAGTAGCCAAGGGATTCAGGTTAGCTTTGACGAATCTATGGAGGAGATATGGAGCAGGAGGCTTCAGCATTCGTAGATTGATAGTATTCCGCTGTGTTGGTTGATCTGAGTCTTTTGTTTGAATTGTATCTTGAGTTGTATAATAGACAGAAATTATAACTGTCTATTTTGTTGTATAAGTTGTGTAACTCTGATTATGTAAAGACTATGTAATAGTTATGTGATATATTATATTTTGTTTCGTTCCGCTGTGAGATTCTGATATTGTTTAGTTCTTTCTTTCTCTTCTTTTCTCTTTTCTATCCCTTTCTTTCTTATTAGCGATACGACTTTCTGTGAAGAGAAAGTCGGTGGTCGTTACAGTGGTATCAAAGCATAGGTTGAGCGAATGCCTAAGCTTTTTGTTAAGTGAATATCAGAACACTAGGTTGAGTGAATACCTAGGTTCGGAAGGATTGTTCATTAGAAATAGGATCTGTAGCAACCTGTTTGAGTCCGAGTGTATATATATATATATATGAGAGCGCGTATTTGTTAGTTATATAAAATGGTTTTATATTGTGTTAATTGATCGGTTGAGTGGTATATGGATTCTGGTCAATACGAGTAGCTAACGTTATTGATAGGGATCTCTAAACACTTGAACCAGGCCAACTGACACAATATTGTTTTAAAGAGGTAAATGAAATAATTTTACCCAGAAATAATTTCTATATAAAAAGTATCATTTTAAATATATATATTTCTACCTATTTGTTGGGTTACCTGTTCGGATTTTCCAATATAAGTTATAAAGGTAGATAAGGTGGTAGTGTGAGTAACACGACTACCAATAGTTAGAATTTGAGTGTTGAGGTTGGAAGTATATCTGACGAGACTGTAGACCTAATACTATCTCGAGTGAACTTTGTTGTGGTGTAAAGATTTCACCGATCTCTGAAGGAAACCAGTTATGGTTTAGAGTTTATCTTTGAAGTTGGATGAATAGAGTTAGATCTATTGGATGAGTAGAAGCGAGTGATAGTATCTTGGTAACCTCAGGAAGTAGTAGCTGTGTGATGAGACGCGGTGACTATGGACGTTTCTGAAGATGTTTCTTCTGGAACAAGTTTGAAGAAGTGAGTCTGTTTCAGTGCTGTGACTGAGTCCAGTGGGGTGTTTCTATTTGCTTTGAGGTCCGAGTTGCTCAAGGAGTTTCGGATAAGAAGTCTTTGGTTTGTGGCAGCAGTGCGACTCGGAGTGTTCTATGTTGGCAGAAAGTTTCTGGCTGAGCAGATTTTCTGAAGGTGAAGTTCAGGAGCAGTAGAGTGAATCCATTTCTTCGATGGATTGGTTAGTCAAATATAAGCTGTTCTGATTAGTGAAGAGAGAACAGTTATCTTTGGAAATTAGGCCGAGCTGATCGCAAAAGTGACTTGCGATTGTTTAAGTATTCTCTTGGGATTATTGGAGATTGAGATTTCGTATCAACTTGATTCGTGGAGTTACCAGAAGTTCAGCTTAGTAGAAGGATGTCTTCTAGAGAAGAATTTGGTGAAGCAGCTCAGGATTCTTTGGAGAAGGATTGATCAGTCCTAATTTTTTTTTTAGAGGAGATTCTACTGGGATGTTTTTGACCAAGTGGAATGGTTCACTAAGATTTTATGGTATGGTGAACTTTGGATGATCAAGTTTGTGCTCGAGTTTCTCCGATGGCATTCTCATCTATTCTAGATCAGAGTTGTGCAGCGAAAGCAAGGTAGTAACTATTCTAGAACGGAAGCATTCGGGAGTTGTAATTTTCTTGGAATAGAGAATTTCTATAGGAAGTTCAAGTGTATCTCTATGTGTGAAGAAATTTTCAGGATTTGGAGATAAGGTTGTCAAGTGCAACTGTTTTGGCTATTCCAGGTAGGAGAAGTAGTTCATAGTTCTCTAATGTTTGTGGAGTAGAATTGTGTTCTGGATTTCGGTGATTTTTGGGAAACCATTTTGTTGAGAAGGATCCGGAAATTGGTTTGATGTTGGTCTAGATTGTTCCAGGAAGCATCAGCAAAGGCTAAGCTGATCAGGAAGGATGAAGTTGAAATTGGATATTGTTTAAGTTTTCTTCAATTAAAGGAGATACAAGATTTGGTAAGATTGGAGAGCTAGCTCTAGAAGTATTTTGAGATTTTCTTGTGTTCTCAAAAGGATTAGTTCTTTGATCTACAGGATTGAGTTTCCAGTTCGGATAACTGGAATTCATTGTATTTCACGTATCTTTGAGGGAATACGTGTGTGATTCATCTGGTTGTAGGATCAGCAGTTCAGATGGATATGGAAGTTGAGATGGTTTTGAGTTTAGTCTAATATCTTGATTCAGATTTGTGATCTAAATAGGTAGGAGTTCTAGATTATTGTAGATAGTTAGTTTAGATCTTGTAGAACGAGTCTCCCGGTATATATATATACTTGGGGAAACTCGAGTAAATTCTATCCAGATTTTGACTGGATAGTTAAATTTGTTTGATTAAATTGTTTGCTATGGTTGTTAGAATATGGTTGCTGTTTAAAATAAAATTTTGCTGGGTTATTAAATTATCTTTGCATTTAAATTTCGGGGACGAAATTATTTTAAGGGGGGAGGAATGTGATATCCCGGAAATTTGGCAATATCAATTTAATAATCTTTATTAATAATTAAATTGATTTGTTGATTTATTTTATAAATTGACAAGTTTATTCATTTTAAAAGGTTAATAATATTTTAATTGGCAAGTTTATTTCTTTTGAAAAACAAATATCATTTTAATTAGGGAATATCTTTTCTAACAATTTTTAATTGGGAAGATTTATCTTTCTAAAACCTATATAAATGTTTTATATTTATAATGTATATATATATATTGATATATATAGGGAGTCTTTAATTTAATAAAACTATGTTTTCAAATTATAATATATATGTATATATATATATATTGTTATTTGAAGTTATGTATTAAAATGCAATATGATGATTATCAAAACTAATGTTAAAATTGTTTTCCACTTAGGATAATATTTATATATATTGGAATGGAAAGAGTATTGGATTTGAATTTAATTAAGATGTTTTCAAACTTTAATATTTATATAATTTGTAATTTGACTTAATACTTTTGAAAATGATATTTGAGATTTAAATAACAAGTATAATTTCTTATTTATTATAAATATATATGTAAGCTTAAGTTTAAATAAGATTTAAATAAGAAGTTCATTTGTTTTAATATTCTTTCATTTTAAATTTAAAAACATAAGATAAATTGATTTGTAAATATATATATAGTTAAAATAAGTTTCTCAAGCATATATAAATATGTTATAAATATTTGATTAAAGTATAAGTT
Source organism: Allium fistulosum (assembly GCA_030737815.1). Lineage (NCBI taxonomy): Eukaryota > Viridiplantae > Streptophyta > Magnoliopsida > Asparagales > Amaryllidaceae > Allium > Allium fistulosum. Next base: position 278,610,761 of record CM060904.1, on the reverse strand, counting down.
ACTTAAATAATAGTTTTCACATTTGTATATTTATATAGGAATGTAAAAGCTTAATTATAAAAAGACAAATATATCATTTTATACACATAAATATTTCTTAAATACACATATATGACTTAAGTAAATTAATTAAAAACAAGAATTAATACTTGTAAGCATACTAAGGTGGTTTAGTGACATTTGTAAAAATGTAAGCATAGGTGTAAGCAAATTAATACTTAAAAGACAAGTGGCTATATTTTAATTAAAGTTTTAAAATAATAAAATTAATATGAAAGAAGAAAAATATGTTTTCACTTTTCAGTTTAAGATTATCCATCCTTCACTTCTTTCTTAACTAAAAACAATTCGAATCTAAAAGAAATATAATCTGGAAATTTAAATTCAAATCAGAAGAAAGTATGGAAATTCAACTGCAAATCAGAGAAATGAAAATCTAGAAAATCCAAATCAAATGCAAGACCCTCAGATTTTCAAATACAATTAGCAACAAGATATAAACATCAACATGCAAGCTGGAATCAAAGAAGACTGAAATCAAATTGCAAAGAAGAAATGTAAAAATCTGGAATTCAAATGCAACTTAAAGGAGATGGAGGCAAATTTAAATAGCAATTTAAATTCTTCAAACAACCTGAAGATCAGAAAAGTAAGATCAAACAACAAGATTTAAATTCAACTAAGCAAAAGAAATCAAGTTCAAAAATCTGGAACATCAGCCTGGAAACTAATCTGTCCTCTGTCTCTGTTTTATAAATTCCTGGTGAGTAAACATATTTTAAAAACAGTTAATTTTGGATTTCATTTAGATGTTGTGAATGAAATATTATTCTGTTATGTGAAATGCTTGGAGTTAAATGTATGCATGTATGTGTATTTGTGATGAATGCCTGTGTAGCCTCTGAATGTACTCTGTTGTTTTTTTGTTAGTTTAAATTTCTCTATTTTATCCCATACCTCATCTTTGGATCATTATTCGCTTTTGAATTTTTAAACAGAAGATGTTTGAAATCAGGTAACATCATTCTTAAAATAATTACAAGTTTTTAAATTGAATAATTAACTCGAAATCTTCAAATTACAGTAAAATTTGTATTTTGGGTCAAAAATGTATAAATTAAAATTTAGGATTTGATTGCATGATTGGATCCAGTATAGAAAATGATGATTTTTGATATAAATATCTCGATTTTTAACTTGGAAATTAAGGGGCTTTCTCGAGTTGGACGTTGGTGACGTTTTGGTCGATTTCTATCTATCAACGGCGAGATGGTCGGGGTGTTTGGATCTGAAGGTCGAGGGAAGCATGAAGATCATCAGAAAAATGATCGTGGATTTTATAATCCATTGTGACGATCATACGAAGCTGAAGTAGGGTTTAAGCTTTGGGTTTCGACGTCGATGTTCATTTGGGTTTCACGATGTCGATAGGCAATCGGAGGTGATCGCATGGAGTTCTGGAGATGCGGGTAGTCGAGGCGAAGCTGTGGGGGAGAGGGCGAAGTTCCTCATGACGTGGATCATCGGAGACGAATGCTTTTCTGGTGATGTCGTTCCAGGTGATGGGTTCGAAATGCTCGATTTCGAATCTCGTACGAATCGAGGAAATTGGGATGTTCGAACATGATGTCGTGATGGAAGATGACTTGCCGGAGGACTGAACGGAGATCGTCGTCGATCGGTGAAGGCGTGCACGTGCACGAGCACGTTCGTGTGCATCTGGAAAGTTTAATTGGGGAAGAAAGCAGGAGCTCGGGTTTCGTTCGGGGAAAATCAAGTTTTACCCGAAGCAAGTAATGTGGTGGGTAGTCGCGAGTGTAACTTCGGGTTTTCTTACGTTTTACTCGGGTTTGGGGATTAGCTGGCACTAAGAATTCTAAGAGGAAATGTTTTAAGTTTTAAAACAAAAGAAACTTTGTTTTGTAGTGTATTTGAGTTTAAAACAAAAGTTAAACAAGTTTTTAATTGTAAAATAAATTGTTTCAAAAAAAAAAAAAATAATGTTATAACAAGTTTTAATATTTAAATAGATAAGTTTTTAAAAAGATAAATAAATGGATTTTTAAAATGATCTTTGTATTAAAGTTTATTTAAATAACTTTGAAAGGTTTCAAAGATTTTAAAGGTTAAAATTAATGTCGTAATTGTTTAATTAAAATAAAAATTTTATCTTAGGTAATTAAGATTTGATTTATTAAAGGAAATTAATATGTGAAATTAATAAGGATAATTTATTTATTGAAAATGATTTAAGAATAGATAATAATTTAATTAAGATAATGTTTTTCTTAATTAAGATCTTTAAGTATTAATAGTTAAGAAATTATTTAATTAGTTAAATAATTAGTTAAATAATTAACCAAGTAATTAATTAATGATTAATTAGAGATAATCATTTATAAATTAATTAAGCATAATTACTTGATGAAATAATTAAGAATAATTACTTAATGTAATTAATAAATAATTAAAGGTGTAATTAGGGATCATTAGTTATAATTAATTAATGATTAAGAGTTGATTAATTAAGATTAATTAATCAAATGATAAGTGACTAATTGTAATTAATTAAGGATTAAAGTAATTGATTATAATTAATTAATTAATAAATGAAGTAATTAAAGGTTAATTACTGTATTGGTTAAGAATAATTAATTTGTGAAATTAATTAAAGATAATTACTTAAATGTAATTAAAGTATAATTAATCAAGGTGATTAATTAAAATAGATAATTAGAGAAAGATTAATTAAATTATTTGTAATTAATTAATGATTATATAAGTAAAATTTATAATGAAGTAATTAATTTAATTTACTTTAAATTAATTAAGAGATGAAGTAATTAATTTAATTCACTTTAAATTAATTAAAGATAGAGATAGTTAATTTAATTCATTTAAATTAATTATGTTATGATTAAGTAAATCATTGCTTATATAAGAATGGATGACATTGATTTATCTTGAATGGATGTAATCTCAGTGATGAGATATGATTGATATATGATATGGATGTTTGGTTGAATTATAATGATAATGTGAATTATCTGTTTGGGATGATAATGTAGATTATCTATTGAATTATCTATCTTTGTGTATATAGATAAGAATTGAATTGTTTTAACCTTTAAACAACTTGGCCTTAAAAGATACGTTTTGGATTTCGATGAGACCGGGATCGGGTTTCCGTATACCGGATTTCCAGGTCTGGAGACCCGAATACCACATCGATCCAAATTAACGATAGGTCGGGAATCTCAAGTGAAGATGAAGATTCAGAGTGCAAGGGTTATTGTCGTTAACTCTGAGGGTGATTCCAAAACGAGTGTAACGAGATAATGCCTTCGGTTTCGTTCGAACCCGGAACGAACTTGTATGGATTGAATGCTTTCAGCACATCGTCAGGTGGACGATGAGCATTCTAAGTGATATGTTCTGATTAAAGGTAATCGTAACCTCAAGCCTCATCAACCGGGAATGGCTAAAACAGGGGAGGTGCAGCAAGGTTTCGTGGGTAGCACCCACTGAGAGCAAGATAGATCCCTGTCTAGAGGTCCCTTTTCTTTTATTCGGCTTAGTGTGTGGTTGGTCGCGCCAACTACGGGGTTATCTTGTTCGGGATTATCCAGTAAGGGATGGTTCCGGCTTTGTGTTGCAGGGGAGCGGGCGTACTCCTCGGTACGGTGATCTAGGCCACGTACTGTGACGGGCGGTACCCCAGTAGCCCTGCCATTGTATGGAATCCAAACTCCAATAAGTGCCGTACGTATTAGTTGTGCCCAACTATGTTGGAATGTGAGATGTAAGCATTTCAGCTATTTCTGTATTTTACTTGAAAACCCTAGACCCTATTATAATATAACTGGATTTCCTATCAAATGTTTTGGTTAGCGTAAGGTAAAAACTTTTCCATGTTTATGTGTGGGAAGTCTTATGTGATACCTTTGTTTTCAAAAAGTTTTTGAAGTTAAACAATTTTAACCCGTTTACTCACACCAGACCCATGTCTGACCCAAGTGTTTATTTTCTGTTTTATTAAACTCTTGGGTACTCAAATTTTTACGAGTAGCCAAGGGATTCAGGTTAGCTTTGACGAATCTATGTAGGAGATATGGAGCAGGAGGCTTCAGCATTCGTAGATAGATAGTATTCCGCTGTGTTGGTTGATCTGAGTCTTTTGTTTGAATTGTATCTTGAGTTGTATAATAGACAGAAATTATAACTGTCTATTTTGTTGTATAAGTTGTGTAACTCTGATTATGTAAAGACTATGTAATAGTTATGTGATATATTATATTTTGTTTCGTTCCGCTGTGAGATTCTGATATTGTTTAGTTCTTCCTTTCTCTTCTTTTCTCTTTTCTATCCCTTTCTTTCTTATTAGCGATACGACTTTCTGTGAAGAGAAAGTCGGTGGTCGTTACAGATTTGGTGGCCACCCTTGATTTGGGAGTGTTGTTTGAGGTGGGCGGTAGTGGCTGCTATGCGTCACCACCAGTCCGGATGCGTAATTGGTATATCTACCCTGGCATTGCCTTGTGTGCCGTGTCACCTACCATATCGAGCCCACTACGATTTTGGTTTAAAGATCCGACCGCGTTAAGGTTCACCATCCCCTTAACGCTATTTTCTATATGATTATACTTTACTAATTAGACACTACCGTATATAGCGTATATTACTACATAGTAAATAGTTTAACGGATCCTTAAAGAATGGGCGATCCTAAGCATTCTTTAAGTTACTTGTACCTTATTACAGTTCACTTGAGTTGGTTTACATTATATAAGTATATATTGTCCTAACTCGAGTGTTTGTATTTTTATTTACGCTCGGGTCAGCCTGAGTATTCACAGATTTGGATTTCCACTTTCTGGAGATTGGAATCGCTGGAGATTATCTGTTTATCTAGTTTTGTCTATCTCAGTTATGTTGTTCTATTCAGCTTGTACTTGGTTATCATATTGAGACTTCTGTTGTACTTTATTTCTTCTGTTGTATCTTATTTAACTCTGATATATTTACATAGTAGCTTCATGAACTACTATTTCTTTTACTTCCGCTGCATTATTTTACTCTGTGTCTGTGATCTGTGATTATATTTATTTACTGTATATTCTGAGATTTGCCAAATTTTATTTACAACGCGGTATTTTGAGCAATTCAATTCTGGCATGAGTCTCTACCTATACACTTATAATGGATGCGAATGGTTGAAAATATCGGGTCATTACAGTTGGTATCAGAGCTCTGGTTTTAGGCAAACTCAGCATATAGAGTAAATTTAATTACAAAATCACTTTCGTTCGAACTTGAATTCCTTCTTCTTCGACTCGGTTTCCTTTGAATTTTGGAACGTTCCCTTCGGTTCCAAAGTCCATTCTTGTCCTCCCATATTCGTGTCTTCTTGATTCTAGAGTGTCCCATAACTCCACTCTGAATAATCTTTCTAATGAATTGGCGGTCCCGCCAATATTCTAATGACTTGTGAAGGGGTGGAACTTCTTCACAAAAAGCATTGATTCACCGGAGACCTCTGTATCCTTCGACCTTCTTCTTCAAGTCACGGTTGACCCGGTTAAGGTTGCCCGTGATCTATATAGGCTTATCCATACTCCCTATTCTGTTATTTAATCATCTTATCTTTTGTCTCCAACTTATCTTCAAATCAGAATTCTCTTTGACTTGAGTCCATCAAAATTTGAATCCTTATCCTTATTTTGAAAAATTAATCTGGTATTTGGAAATTTTTTTAAGATGTTTTATATATTATGTTGTTTGAGTTATTGATGTTGATTTGGGTTTCCGATCGGTGCGTCTGATCAACGCTATCGATAGGATCTCCAAAACACTTGAACAGAGAAAACTGACACAATATGGGTTTTAAATTTAGTAGATGGATAAATTTTGTATAATTATAATATGTATAAGGTTAATTTTCTGAATTTTGATAATTAATGGAATTGGGTGTTAAGAAATAACATTTAACTTTGCATGTATTTTATAACCATTGGCTTTAGGTTCATATCTAAATAATTAAACATGGTTATAAATTAATTTGGAAATTTAAATGGATTTAAATCAAGAATGTGAGAATTTAATTTCCGATGATTTCGAACTTTGGTTTGAAAGTTTTAAAAGGATTTATTAGTTAAAAGTATTTCTAGTAGAAATTGTTTCAAAGGATTTTTAATTCGTAAATCAGTGCTCTTCTCTTTGTCGCTGGAAAATAATTTCGGTAATGACTGCAGCATCATCGACGTTCATTTTCGAGTTTCGAAGTGAAGAGACCATTCTGTAGCCTTGCTATAGTTTTATGTTGGAAAATTTAATTGAGTTGAATTTCTAAAATATGACTTAATTTATAATATATATATATATATATATATTGGTATATGATTTTAAATTTGATTTGATATATATTGTGAATATATATTTATTTACCAAGAATTGTCTAAAGTTAATCGGAAATTTAATTCTTAAATTTTATCTTAAAGGATAATTTCAATTATAAAAGGAAATCAAAATTTGAATAAATATTGAAGCTTGGATAATTGAGTTAAGAAACTTTATTTGTATAATATTCAATTTGCATTCCAATATAACTTACCTTAATTATTAAAAGTTAACAATGTAATTGGACAATATACAATATAAAAAGATTTTGTAAATAAAAATTTGAGTGGTTATAATAAATGTTATACACTTAAATTCTAGTTATAAAAAGATTTACAGAGGTAATGGAATAATTTACAATATAAAATGATGTTAAAGGAACTAAGAATAAATTTAAGCAGTTGTAATAAGTGTAAACATATTTAATATAGATGATAAAAATATATTGAGAGAAATAAATTTAGTTATAATTAGGAAAAAAAAGATATTAATTTATTGAACACATTTTTGAGTATAACGAATGATTTTGAAACTTATGATTTTAGAAATTTTTATTTTAAGATAATTGGAAGATGAAGTAATGAAATTTGAAATAGTAAAATTTAACTTAAGTGAAATTAAATAGATGAAATCAATTATTAATTTAAAATTTAATTGGTATGGTTTAGATTAATGATTCTATTTTGAGTTTCAATTTTGTAACATCCCGTATTTTTAAGCCATTGAATTTTGAACATTTAATTCGTTTAAATGTTAATGTGGGTCCTTAATTGATTTTGGAATGAAGGGATTCGGTACAATCGATGAAAATAAGCTATAATTTTTATTTATAGCAATTCTGGTTGAATTTGATAAGGGAAAAATAATAATAATTAAATATTCAAAATTGAGATAAATGGTGAATCCGGATGTAAATTGTATAAAAATGGTTTTAAAATTTATTTTTCAAGTCTATTTGAATTTAAATATTGTGGTTGGATTTTTAGATGAATTTAAAAGTCGACAAGTTATTATTTGGAATTTTATATTAATTTAAAAATGAATTTAATATTATTAAAATGCAATTTAATCAGATTTTAGTCTGGAATGAGCCAGAATGATTTTTAATGTGTTTATAAATTTTATATGATTTATTGTTAAGTTAATAAAATTTTAAAAGTGAAATTTTACGCGTTTTCGTTAATTTTGACAAATCGCCTGATTAAATAGACGAGCTAAAATAGCCTTCCGGGGCACAGTCTCAGAATTCGACGAAACCAGTTCCATTGGATCCGTAATAGATAGTTATTATCGGATTTCAATTTTCGTAGCAATCGGAGTCGTCGTTTGACCGTGGCAGTTCGAAACGCATCGAAATCGATTCAACCGATTTAATTTTAAATTGACCGTTTAATTTCGTATCTCACGCATACGATCAAATTAGCTTACGAAACATGTTCCATTGTGTCCGGAACGTGGAAAAACCCTAGAATTGCCTATCGGAACGTGTAATTTGAAGTTCGCTTGCGTATCATGTTAGATTTAGAATTTTATTAATAAAATAATATTAAAATTTATATAAATTCACATTTATTTTTCAAAACCCTAGAAGATACGTTCAGCAGCCGCCTCCTCTTATGTCAATGGCTGAAACGTGTCTGTCTTCCCCTCTCGATCTCTCCTTATCCACTCGCTTATAGCCAAAATTTTCAACTAGAGTATCGTAGAGCTCGTCGAGCTCTATAAAAACAACGGTGGTGATGGGTTAAGACTCGGCTGGGAGGGGGAATATGGGCCGCGTTCGTCGTGAGTATGGAGGGCTGCCGCGTCGCCTAGGGAGGCTCGAGTTCATCGGGGTTGTAGGCGTTGGTGGAGGTCGAGGCGCTCTTCGAGATGGGAGGTTCTGATCGACGTGAAGTTGAACGACGTGGGTGCGGTTTCGAGCCCTAGGTAGCGGCAACGGTGGGTTCTTTGTTCCTGTACGCGAGCATGAAGGAAGGAAGAAGGAGATGCGGGCCTGTTCTCTTTTGAGTGATGAACGGCCAGGATTTTGATGGTAAATAAAAAAAAAGACATTTGTTTTAAATTTATTTCAAAACTTCGTAATATCATAACGAACTCATACGATCTCAAATTCAGACGATTTTGGATGCGTTGAAATCGCAGAGACGAACACTACGAGATGGTGCAGTTCTGGAAACATTCCGGGCAAGTAGAAATTTGGGTTAAATCGAACGTTGTTCGATTTAATTTAAATTTCGAACGCTCGCCGAAACTCAAGGTGAGTTTTCTCACTCACATCTGGATGCTAGTCATTTTAAATAATTGATATTTAAATATCTGTGTGATTGGCTGAATATAATTGTTATTATCAGTCTGGAGTGATATTTATATATGTGATGTGCTAATATTTGTGATGCAGGGAGAAACAGGTTGGAGGGATCCAACTGGATTCCTCACAATGTAATAATTATTTTATAGTTGATAATGATGCCTGTTTATGTGTTGTGATTGATAAATCTGACATTAAATTGTACTGTGATATTGTGGATAAATGGTAAATCCAGAATTAAATTATAAATGAATAAATTGGGGTTTTAAAAGAAATTAAAGAAATTGTTAAATAAGGAATTTAAAGGAATATAAAAATTGGATTCCGTTTTTGGAATGGAAAATGTAAATTGGTAAAATGGGGATTTTATATATTGTGGAAAATTTATAAATCGTTAAATGTGGAATATAAATTTTCTGGAAATGAATTCTATGAAATTATAAATTGAGTAAAATAACAGTGGTTTATTTTAATGATGAATAGTGATATCCGGGAAGGTAAAATATGTTAAAATGAAGCTTCCGAATATAAATGTACGATTTTAAGTGTTAATAGAATATTTTAAAATACCGTTTTCTCCATTGGGATTTTATATAAGTAAATTGGAAATATGGTTTTCATTGAAGAATTCTCCAAATTTATCTTACTTAAAAATGTTTTAAACTATAATTTAAAATGAATTTCCGGGTATGGGAAATTGAGTGCGAACTTCGGATGAAGTTATAGATAAGTATGGAATTGGGAATTTATGTTGTAAACATAAATTGAATTTGAAATAAATCGTTTGGATTTATATGAAGGATACTTTGGAATGTTTGAACGGGATAGTGTTTCCCTGGGAAAAACCAAGTTAGAGTTTAAAGGTTTTTATTTAATTAAAAGTTTAAAGTTTAAATTGTTTAAAGAGTATTTTCAAGAAATTATTATTTTTAGAGAAGAAAAGTTTAAATTATTTTAAAGCTATTTGTTTAGTTATGGAAAAGGTTAGTATTATCTTTTTAAAAACACTACCTGTAAATATTAGTAAATTGAACCCTTATTTAAATCGAGTTATATCCTATTAAATAAATACTATTTAAAGTAGTTTTGAAATTATATTTTGAGTAAATAACTAGAAGTACATTTATATATTTATAAGTATATTTCGCTATAAAGTATTTTAATTGTTTTTAATCTAAATTGTTTAAGCTTGGTTTTTCAAATGGGAATAAATGGTAAGGCTTTACCCTGTAAAGGAAGAAATTGGGAAGTCGTTAAAAATGAGTTTTGAAATGTGAAAATATATCTTTTAAAGATATTAAAAGGGAAGTATAAATCATGTGTGAGATTATTTATTGTGTGATGGATGCTTATGGATGCTTGTGAATGTGAATTGATAGTTAAATCACCGACTATCAATATTGGCCAAAAGCGCTGATCGTTTCGAAGAGACCGGGATCGAGATTTATTTCTCGAAAACCACTTCGATCTGGTTTGTACGTTTCGTGTAACGTGTTCGGAGTCGAAGATGGAGCAGTGAAGAGCAAGGGCTAGTCGCTACTAATCCTGAGGATATTTCCAAAATGGATGTAGTAGGAGTAGTGCCTTCGGTTCCGTTCGGACCCGAGACGGACTTGTATGGACGAATGCTTTCGTGACATCATCAGGTGGGCGATGGGCATTCAAAGGGATATGTGCTATAAAGGTAACGCTTAGCCTCAAGCCTCATCAACCGGGAATGACTGAAAATCAAGGGTTATGCAGCAAGGCTTCGTGGGTAGCGCCCACTGGAGAGTATGGTCATCCCTGTCTAGATGTCCCTTTTATTTCGGCTTAGTGGTGCGGTTGCTGATCCCAACCGTGGGGTGATTATATTCGGAATTGCCCATAGGTGATTCCGGCCTTGTGTTGCAGGGGACTTAGGGTGGGTCCTCGGTACTGTGATCTAGGCCACGTACTGTGACAGGTGGTACCACAGTGCCTAGTCATTCGTTGGAAATCCATTTTCCCTACGTGCCTTGTACGTGTTTTGTTTGTATACCTAGTATGCCGGAATTTAATGAATGTAACAATTTCGGCTATTTTATAAGTATTTGTAAATAGACACTATTATAATATCAGAGGATTTTATAAAAAGTGTTTTAGCTATCGTAAGGTAAAAACCCGACATGTTTATTTGTGGCGTGGTCTTACGAGATGCTTTTGATTTTCAAAGGATTTTTGAAACTTTAATAATCAATTGGGTGTATTTATGATGCGCTGGTATTCCAGACTGACTCGGGTGTTATTTTATTATAATGCTCGGGTCAGACCGAGTATATTTCAGGATAGGTTGCTATGGAGCTTAGGAGAGGAGCTGGAGTCCGAGACGTATTTCTCGTACTTGTATTATTCCGCTGCTGTGATTGTTGAGATTGTTTGACTGGTTATGATGGGTTGTATTGATATACTCTGATGATGATGTATTGTATATAAACAGATATAGTTTTGATTTGTGTAAAGTTCTGTTCTATATATTATATTTTATCCGCTGCGACTGTGAGGTTCTATTGTTGTTTAGTTTCTTCTTCTTCTACCTTCTTTCTTTTCCTACAATCTGTTTTTTTCGGCGTTCGATCGTCGGCATATTATACTGTTGAGTATTTTGTGTCGATTTTCGAGGGTCGAGAAGAGCGGGTCGTCACACTTGGTATCAGAGCTTAGGTTGGCGACAACCTAGGCTTTGGTGGGTAAATTTACTCATTTTAAATAGAGTCAGAAGTACTCTATAATGAGTTGAGTGTAATAATGGCTATGAGAGCGTACTTGTTAGTGGATATAAAATTGTTTTTGTACTGTGTTGACTTATCAGTTGAGTGTTTATGAATTCTGGTCGGTGCGGGAAGTACAACCGTATCGATAGGGGTTTCTAAACTCTTAAACAAGATAAACAGACATAGTATTGTTTTTTTTTAAAAAAGTGGGTAAATGAAATAATTTTACCCAAAACTATATTTTGATATAAAACAAATGGTTTTCTCAATTATTATATATATATATATTGTTTGTTTGGTTGTAAATACTATAGTTGAATAAGAATATAAGAGATGATCTAAAATTTGAAATGATATATAAGAAAATGAGAATTTAAAATATTAAAATGGTTATAACCAAATGGAATTGACTGAATATGTTTAAATAAGAAGAAGTGAAATTGAAATTTGATTTAAACCAGAATTTTTACCCCGGAAATTTTGAAAGGGATTTCAAACGAATTTAAAAACCAAGGTTTGGAAAAAATTAGAAACCTTGGGAATGTTGAAATGTTTTCCAAAGCTTTTGAAGTCAATGATGGAGTATATTTTGGAAAATATTTTTTGGAAAGGAAATTGTTTTGAAAGGAATTTGTGGGAGTAGGAAGCACTGAACTCACTTCAGTCGCTGGAAAATAATCCTGATGATGCTGGCCACATCATTAGAATTCATTTTCGAGTTTCTAAAGTGATAGATTGCTTCCGTGGTGATTGGTTAAGATATTTGTTTATACTTGTTTATATACAAGTTGTTTTAACAATTTTAAAGGGAAAATTGTTTTGGTAAAAGCAGGGTGTTTGGGATTTGGGATTTGATATATCAAATGGGAATATGTTGATTTTGATTTCAAAATGGTTTTGAAATAAAACCGAGTAATTGAATTCTGGAAATCCTATTTGAACTGTAAAAGTTAAAATGAATCAACTAGGGAATTTACAGAATGAAGTTGATTGAAATAGGAAGGAAAATGAAATTTTGTTCTAGAATGTAAATTTACTCTGAAGAAATGAAGGTGAATGGAATGAATTTGGGTTTAACTTAAGATAAGTTAAATTAAATTGAAACCTGAAATTGAATTACACCTAAGTAAATTGGAATTCACTTGAAATAAGTATAAAGGTGAAGTGTAAATGCTTATAATTGTGTAAGTGAATTCATATTCTTAAGTTATAAAGTGTTATAATTTGAAGTTGTGATTAAATGGAAATGGACTTAAATGGGCAATCTAAACCCTTAAATAGAAGTGAAATTGAAGTTCATTAATGGAAATAGCTGGATGGTGAGGCAAATTCAAACTTAATCCTAAATGGAGTGTAAAGTAAGATAAGGTAAAGTGAGATTTAGAAGATGTGATTGAACTTAAATAGTAAATAAGTTTTGAACTTAGTTATGGAAGAATAAATTGGATTAAAGTGAAATTCAAGATCCAGATGCATTATAAGCAATATTGAATGGAATTCAATTATTATGTAAGTAGTAAAGGAAGAGGAATGGATTTAAATTTGGCTAAACAAAATTTCAAGTAAACTTGGGATAAATTTGGATAAGAATCAAATTTAAAGGGAATTTAATTTAGTTAAGATGATGTTGAATGAAGTAAATGCTTACTCAATTAAATATAAAATGATTGTTGGGCAATGAGTTTTGTGTAAGCTAAATTAAATGAAATTGTATTGGCATGGATGAAATTTTGATAGTTTGTTAAAATTTGGAAAGTAAAATAAAGACCCAGTTTTGGGATGGGATTTAAGTTTGGTAATAAGTGTTGGAAGTGAGGATGAATAATGGAATTAACTTATAATAAAGATGGTTTGAATTGTAAATAAAATTCAAATGAGAGAAATAATTTAAAGTGATCTCTTTGTTAATAAAATAAATTTGTACATGGATTGAGTAAATAAACAAAGAGCATTAAAGTTGTAAATGAATTGAAATTTGATTGGATGAGAATCAAATGGAAATGAAATAAAATTGATATAAGAAGATAATGAATCTATTGTGAAAGAACTTAAGTAACTTGAAAGAAAAACAAAGTGATTTTGAATGGGCTTTATTAAGTAATCTTGAGTGCAATTTGTTAGATAATAAAACTGGAAAACAAGTGAAATGAGTTTTAATTAATTATTGAGATGAAATAAAATGTAAGGAAATTTTGAGTTTAACAATTGCATTCGGGAAAGAAAATACTTAAATTGTGAACAATGCAAAATTGAATAAAATAAATACACATCCAGGTTGAAATTAATTTTGAATGGTGATAAGCTTAAGTGGCAATTATTTTTGCTTGAATCACATGAAATTCACATGTATTCGGAATTAAGTTGTTTAACAAGCAATTGAAATTTATTTTTGAATAAATTGATATGAATGGGAACCCAATTCAAAGAGTTTTGTAAATAAATGCAAGTGAATTGATTCAAAAATAGCGAATGGAATTGATTTTGAATCAATAGGAATGAATTGACCTTTTAATGAGTAATGTTTGCATGTGAATGGAGGTGGATCATAAAAGTAATGCAAATGCTTCAAATTTAAAATAAAATTTGATGGTGAATCAAATAGGGAATTTAAATTTAAATAAGAGATGTAAGTAAGACATATGTAAATCATATTTTTGAATAGAAATGAATTGGTTGTAACAAATATAAATTGCATATAGAGAATTTGAATGTAAGTCATTCAAGAGAAATAGAATGAAGTTTGGACTTGAATAAGTAATTTGATAAGTGATTGAAAACTTTGAATTGTTGATAAAATATGGTTAACATTGTTAATGATGAAGTTTGCTTGGTTTGGTTATGAAATGGATATGTTTGGCTTGCATTTATATTGGAAATGTTATGAAAATGCTCATATCTTTGAAAACTGATGAGTTTGTTGAGTAAGTACAGGTACGGGAGGCGTTCGAGAGAGTTGGAGCGCGTATATGCGTTATATTAGCCGCTCGCTATTAAAAATTTGCTAAAAGGTACGCCTACGCAAATATAATTGGGAATTGATATATATATTGTGATATATTTTGGTTTCCGGCCGTGTGAGCCGATGTATATATATTTGTGTATCCTGCGATATCGCAGAAGCTCCTCCGTGCAAAGGAGACTCTGCCAAAAATTTTCAGAAATTTTGGGAGTTAGAAAATTTTTGGGGTTTTGGGAAAAATTTATTAACTTGGAAAGTTATTTTGAATATAAATGTAGCAAATGAATTTGGAATTGGGCTAAAGGTTTGGAAAATGAATATAAGTTTTTAACTAAGCCAATTGGGTAAGTAAATGGGTTGGGAAGTATGTTTCTACCTTAGCAAATTTCGGGGACGAAATTTTTATAAGGGTGGAGGAATGTAACATCCCGTATTTTTAAGCCATTGAATTTTGAACATTTAATTCGTTTAAATGTTAATGTGGGTCCTTAATTGAATTTGGAATGAAGGGATTCAGTACAATCGATGAAAATAAGCTATAATTTTTATTTATAGCAATTCTGGTTGAATTTGATAAGGAAAAAATAATAATAATTAAATATTCAAAATTGAGATAAATGGTGAATCCGGATGTAAATTGTATAAAAATGGTTTTAAAATTTATTTTTCAAGTCTATTTGAATTTAAATATTGTGGTTGGATTTTAGATGAATTTAAAAGTCGACAAGTTATTATTTGGAATTTTATTTAATTTAAAAATGAATTTAATATTATTAAAATGCAATTTAATCAGATTTTAGTCTGGAATGAGCCAGAATGATTTTTAATGTGTTTATAAATTTTATATGATTTATTGTTAAGTTAATAAAATTTTAAAAGTGAAATTTTACGCGTTTTCGTTAATTTTGACAAATCGCCTGATTAAATAGACGAGCTAAAATAGCTTTCCGGGGCACAGTCTCGGAATTCGACGAAACCAGTTCCATTGGATCCGTAATAGATAGTTATTATCGGATTTCAATTTTCGTAGCAATCGGAGTCGTCGTTTGACCGTGGCAGTTCGAAACACATCGAAATCGATTCAACCGATTTAATTTTAAATTGACCGTTTAATTTCGTATCTCATGCATACGATCAAATTAGCTTACGAAACATGTTCCATTGTGTTCGGGACGTGGAAAAACCCTAGAATTGCCTATCGGAACGTGTAATTTGAAGTTCGTTTGCGTATGATGTTAGATTGAGAATTTTATTAATAAAATAATATTAAAATTTATATAAATTCACATTTATTTTTCAAAACCCTAGAAGATACGTTCAGCAGCCTCCTCTTATGTCAATGGCTGAAATGTGTCCGTCTTCCCCTCTTGATCTCTCCTTATCCACTCGCTTATAGCCAAAATTTTCAACTAGAGTATCGTAGAGCTCGTCGAGCTCTACAAAAACAACGGTGGTGATGGGTTAAGACTCAGCTGGGAGGGGGAATATGGGCTGCGTTCGTCGTGAGTATGGAGGGCTGCCGCGTCGCCTAGGGAGGCTCGAGTTCATCGTGGTTGTAGGCGTTGGTGGAGGTCGAGGCGCTCTTCGAGATGGGAGGTTCTGATCGACGTGAAGTTGAACGACGTGGGTGCGGTTTCGAGCCCTAGGTAGCGGCAACGGTGGGTTCTTTGTTCCTGTACGCGAGCGTGAAGGCAGGAAGAAGGAGATGCGGGCCTGTTCTCTTTTGAGTGATGAACGGCCAGGATTTTGAGGGTAAATAAAAAAAAGACATTTGTTTTAAATTTATTTCAAAACTTCGTAATATCATAACGAACTCATACGATCTCAGATTCGGACGATTTTGGATGCGTTGAAATCGCAGAGACGAACACTACGAGATGGTGCAGTTTCGGAATCATTCCGGGCAAGTAGAAATTTGGGTTAAATCGAACGTTGTTCGATTTAATTTAAATTTCGAACGCTCGCCGAAACTCAAGGTGAGTTTTCTCACTTACATCTGGATGCTAGTCATTTTAAATAATTGATATTTAAATATCTGTGTGATTGGCTGAATATAATTGTTATTATCAGTCTGGAGTGATATTTATATATGTGATGTGCTAATATTTGTGATGCAGGGAGAAACAGGTTGGAGGGATCCAACTGGATTCCTCACAATGTAATAATTATTTTATAGTTGATAATGATGCCTGTTTATGTGTTGTGATTGATAAATCTGACATTAAATTGTACTGTGATATTGTGGATAAATGGTAAATCCAGAATTAAATTATAAATGAATAAATTGGGGTTTTAAAAGAAATTAAAGAAATTGTTAAATAAGGAATTTAAAGGAATATAAAAATTGGATTCCGTTTTTGGAATGGAAAATGTAAATTGGTAAAATGGGGATTTTATATATTGTGGAAAATTTGTAACGACCACGACTTTCTCTCCACAGAAAGTCGTATCGCTAATAAGAAAGAAAGGGATAGAAAAGAGAGAAGAAGAGAAAGAAAGAACTAAACAATATCAGAATCTCACAGCGGAACGAAACAAAATATAATATATCACATAACTATTACATAGTCTTTACATAATCAGAGTTACACAACTTATACAACAAAATAGACAGTTATAATTTCTGTCTATTATACAACTCAAGATACAATTCAAACAAAAGACTCAGATCAACCAACACAGCGGAATACTATCTATCTACGAATGCTGAAGCCTCCTGCTCCATATCTCCTCCATAGATTCGTCAAAGCTAACCTGAATCCCTTGGCTACTCGTAAAAATTTGAGTACCCAAGAGTTTAATAAAACAGAAAATAAACACTTGGGTCAGACATGGGTCTGGTGTGAGTAAACGGGTTAAAATTGTTTAACTTCAAAACCTTTTGAAAACAAAGGTATCACGTAAGACTTTCCACACATAAACATGGAAAAGTTTTTACCTTACGCTAACCAAAACATTTGATAGGAAATCCAGTTATATTATAATAGGGTCTAGGGTTTTCAAGTAAAATACAAAAATAGCTGAAATGCTTACATCTCACATTCCAACATAGTTGGCACAACTAATACGTACGGCACTTATTGGAGTTTGGATTCCATACAATGGCAGGGCTACTGGGGTACCGCCCGTCACAGTACGTGGCCTAGATCACCGTACCGAGGAGTACGCCCGCTCCCCTGCAACACAAAGCCGGAACCATCCCTTACTGGATAATTCCGAACAAGATAATCCCGTAGTTGGCGCGACCAACCACACACTAAGCCGAATAAAAGAAAAGGGACCTCTAGACAGGGATCTATCTTGCTCTCAGTGGGTGCTACCCACGAAGCCTTGCTGCACCTCCCCTGTTTTAGCCATTCCCGGTTGATGAGGCTTGAGGTTACGATTACCTTTAATCAGAACATATCACTTAGAATGCTCATCGTCCGCCTGACGATGTGCTGAAAGCATTCAATCCATACAAGTTCGTTCCGGGTTCGAATGAAACCGAAGGCATTATCTCGTTACACTCGTTTTGGAATCACCCTCAGAGTTAACGACAATAACCCTTGCACTCTGAATCTTCATCTTCACTTGAGATTCACGACCTATCGTTAATTTGGATCGATGTGGTATTCGGGTCTCCAGACCTGGAATACCGGTATACGGAAACCCGATCCCGATCTCATCGAAACCCAAAACGTATCTTTTAAGGCCAAGTTGTTTTAAGGTTAAAACAATTCAACTTATCTATATTCATACAGATAGATAATTCACAAATCACAATTGATAATCACATTATAAATAAACAAATGATCTATAACCAAATAGGTAATCCATATCAACATCACAATAGTTAATCTATATTACCATCATAATGTAACCAAGCATTTATACCACACAACATTACTTATCTCATTTCTGAGATTACATCCATTCAAGACAGTCAATGTCATTCCTTCTTATATAAGCAATGATTTACTTAATCACAACATAATTAATTTAAAATGAATTAAATTAACTATCTCTATCTTTAATTAATTTAAAGTGAATTAAATTAATTACTTCATCTCTTAATTAAATTAATTACTTCATTATAAATCTTACTTATATAATCATTAATTAATAAATTAATTAATCTTTGTCTAATTATCCACTTAATTAATCACCTTGATTAATTATACTTTAATTACATTTAAGTAATTATCTTTAATTAATTCACAAATTAATTATCCTTAATTAAATACAGTAATTAACCTTTAATTACTTCATTAATTAATTAATTATAATTAATTACTTTAATCCTTAATTAATTACAATTAATTAGTTATCATTTGATTAATTAATCTTAATTAATTAACTCTTAATTACATCATTAATTATAAACTAATGATCTCTAATTACATCTTTAATTATTTATTTTATTTAAATTAATTAAATAATTAATCTTAATTAAATCACAATTATTAATCACCTTTGATTAATCTTATCCAGTAATTAACTTCCCTTAATTACTTTCCTTAATTAATTACTTTTTTATTTATTACCTTAACCAATAATTAATTACCTTATTAATTATCCTAAATCTTTTAATTAACTTTATTAAATAAATTATTTAATTAATAACACTAGGTAATTAACTCTTAATTACTTTCTATTTAATAAAATAATTATCCTCTAATTACTTTATTAAATAACTTCCTTTACTTAATTACATCTAGTAATTATTCCTTAATTACTCCATCAAGTAATTATACTTAATTAATTTATAAATGATTATCTGTAATTAATCATTAATTAATTACTTGGTTAATTATTTAACTAATTAAATAATTTCTTAACTATTAATACTTAAAAAAAAACTTTAATTAAGAAAATCATTATCTTAATTAAATAAATTAAATTGACCAACAATTTAATTACCTCCCCATATTAATTATCTTTAATTAATTAAATCTCTTAATTACTTAAGATAAATCTTATTATAATTGATTTTCCAAATCTAAATCTTTAAACTTTATTTAAAATAAAATACTTTAGAAATCAATTATAACTAAACAATTTAACCATTCTAATTTAATAATCTCTGAATAAACAGATTATCACAATAGATTAATTAAAAGGATTCTAAACAAATAAATTACTTAATTTAAATATGATTAATTAATTGTAATTAATTGAGGATTAATAAAATTAATTATAGTTAATTAATTAATGAAGGTTCATTAATTATTATAATTAATGATAGTAATTAAATGTTAATTACTGAATATGGTTAAGGATAATTACTTGAATGTAATTAAAGTAAAATTAATCAAGGAAGATTAATTAAGGAAGATCATTTAGATGTTAAATTAATTAATTGGTAATTAATTAATGTTAGTAAGCAGGATTAAGATAATCCAAGTAATTAAGTGATAGTAATTAATTTAATTAAAGGTTAATTAAATTGATTAGAGTAAATCAATTCTGTTTAGATAATTGATTAATACTGGATGTTTGATATTGGGTGATTGGTTGATATTGGATGATTTGTATGTCTCTGATATATATATGATATATGCTGCTTTGTGAGATAAATGTTGATATGAATTATCTATTGTGATAATGTGATTTATCTATCTGTTATATCATCCTGAATATAAGTTTAAATGTTTAAACCTTTAAACAACTTGGCCCTTAAAAGATACGTTTTGGATTTCGATGAGACCGGGATCGGGTTTCCGTATACCGGTATTCCAGGTCTGGAGACCCGAATACCACATCGATCCAAATTTACGATAGGTCGTGAATCTCAAGTGAAGATGAAGATTCAGAGTGCAAGGGTTATTGTCGTTAACTCTGAGGGTGATTCCAAAACGAGTGTAACGAGATAATGCCTTCGGTTTCGTTCGAACCCGGAACGAACTTGTATGGATTGAATGCTTTCAGCACATCGTCAGGCGGACGATGAGCATTCTAAGTGATATGTTCTGATTAAAGGTAATCGTAACCTCAAGCCTCATCAACCGGGAATGGCTAAAACAGGGGAGGTGCAGCAAGGCTTCGTGGGTAGCACCCACTGAGAGCAAGATAGATCCCTGTCTAGAGGTCCCTTTTCTTTTATTCGGCTTAGTGTGTGGTTGGTCGCGCCAACTACGGGATTGTCTTGTTCGGGATTATCCAGTAAGGGATGGTTCCGGCTTTGTGTTGCAGGGGAGCGGGCGTACTCCTCGGTACGGTGATCTAGGCCACGTACTGTGACGGGCGGTACCCCAGTAGCCCTGCCATTGTATGGAATCCAAACTCCAATAAGTGCCGTACGTATTAGTTGTGCCCAACTATGTTGGAATGTGAGATGTAAGCATTTCAGCTATTTCTATATTTTACTTGAAAACCCTAGACCCTATTATAATAAAATCAGATTTCCTATCAAATGTTTTGGTTAGCGTAAGGTAAAAACTTACCCATGTTTATTTGTGGGGAGTCTTACGTGATACCTTTTCTTTCTAAAGGTTTTGTAGTTAAGCAAGTTTAACCTGTTACTCACACCAGACCCATGTCTGACCCAAGTGTTTATTTCTGTTTTATAAACTCTTGGGTACTCAAATTTTTACGAGTAGCCAAGGGATTCAGGTTAGCTTTGACGAATTCTGGAGGAGATTTGGAGCAGGAGGCTTCACCGTGTAGATATATGATGATTCCGCTGTGTATATGTTGTGTCTGTATCTGTGATACTTGAGTTATATGGATTAGACAGATGTTTATAACTGTCTAATATGTGTTGTATAAGTTGTGTAACTCTGATGTATATGATACTATGTAATATTTTATATGATATATTATATTTCATTCGTTCCGCTGTAAGTTTCTGATGTTGTTGTTCTTTCTTCTTTTCTTTCTTTTCTTCTTCTATCCCTTTCTTTCTTATTAGCGATTCGACTTTCTATGGAGAGAAAGTCGTGGACGTTACAGTGGTATCAGAGCTTATATATATACATATATTCACAGGCATATCATATTTATATACAAACATTCACATCACTTTTAAAATATCCTTTAACATTTCAAGTTGTTTAACACTTTAAATTTTATAAAACTTTATTTATCTCCAAACTAAAATTCAAACAAATTTGATTCCAGATCTAAAACTTGATTCTTTTCCTTATATTTTAAATTTTAAAACATTATCAAGTTTTAAACCTGACAACAAAATTACCCGAGCCCAAACAACATTTTCCCGAACCCAGCTCCGTGTCTTCCTCCATCATTTCGACTTCGAGAAATTCCACCTTCAACCTCGAGCCTTACTCGAGCAAACTCTATCTTCCCCAAATCATTAAATCTTAATTACTTTAATAATTTTATTCCTAACCATTAATTTATAATCTTAACTTATCAAATTAATGATCCTTAATACAAATTAATTAACCTTTAATTAATCTAATTAAACCTTCATTAATCATTAAGCGATTATCTTAAATTAATTAAACTTAATTAATTAACTTAACTACTTTAATTAATTACAATGAGTAATTAATTTCTTAATTACTTTCCATTAAGTAAAACAATTCAAAAATGATTAACCTTAATTTATTTATTTATTTAATAAAATTAATTAATTAATTATTTAATAATCCCAAGTTAATGATCTACATTAACTATTCTTTAATTATCTTTCTTAAATAATTAACATTAATTAACCATTATTAATTCACAACTTAATTAATTCTAATTATCTATAAATTAATCTCTAATTACTTAATTAATTAAGTACTTTAACAATAACTTAATTAAATTTTAAAATCCTTAATTAAATAAGAAAACCATTTATTTTAATTAATCTCTACTTATTAACAAATCATATTTAAATTAAGTATTCTTAAATTCATATCAATACTAATTTAACCTTATTATCCTCATAAATAAATTATTTAAAATTAAACAAAATCTTAATAACTTGCCTACTTTAATTATACTTAAAACTTGGTTTTACTTTGTTTTTAAAACTTAGGAACATTACCTTTGAAACAAAGATATCTTTAAACTTTGAAACTTCGCAAATTAATTATACTTAATTAATCAAAATCTATAATTAATTACTTAAAAAAAACTGACATTACTACTTTAAGTTTAAAACAGTTGCAACACCAAAATTCCCGAGTCAAACTCGCTTCCTTCCCGAGTCACTCGCGAGGAACTCACGCACGTCCCTTGCTTCGAGTCGAACCACAAATTTCACGAGACCTTCCCGAGCAAATCATCATCTTCTCAAAAACATCGAAACACCAGACATTCAAACTTGTACATGTGCACGTGGTGCACTTGCACCAGCGCCTCCGACCACAGATGATCGTCGCGATGCTCCTCTCCGACTCCACGAACCCACGCGATCACTACTCCCCACCCAGATCGTACGTATCTTCCCCAAATTAAAATCGAGCAAAACGAGCTCTTCTCTGGAACCAACCGAATCATCAAATTCCTCTCGCGCCGCCGCCTACGACAACGAGGAACCTCGCCGCCACGTCCAGACCTTCATCACGAAACCATGCTTCGTTTCCCCCATCGCGATCGATTCCGGTCCCTTATCCACGTTGAAACTGCTTCGACCAACAGACTAACAAAACTCCCCCTAAAACCCTAGTTCACCGTCCCCCGACCACCTCAGCTATCTAAAAATTCATCGAGCAATTTTCCTGTGATCCATACTCCACTAGCAACTTTCAGTCCAAACCCCATCACACTCGATCACGCCGATCACCAGAATTTTGTAAAAAGGGCGATTCCGTTCAACTCGAGCGTTCTCTCTGGATACTCGCTTAAAAATTCTAAAATGCTTATCAAAAATCATAAATTTGCAATAAGAATTTAGTTATGTAATCCAGAATTTAAATTAAGATAATAAATTTTTGACATAAATATGATCTTCCCTGTTGATGTTATATTTTAAATTAAATACGAAATAATTTCATCTGAAAATATTTCTAACAACAATGTTATCTTCTTGTATACATCTCATCTTCAAAGCTCCTAACTTATTATCGATTTCATGAGGGGAATTTAAATGATCAAGGTATACTTTTACCTGTCAATGTTTTACAGAGACTCATATATGCCTGGGAACAGACATTCATACCAAAATATATGTAAATATATATTTACATACAAACACATTTTCATTTTCTACAATTAATTTCACAGCAACTTCAATTCTCAAACCAACCATCAAGATATATATACAATCTAAGGGGAAAAATTTAAAAATTTACTCCCAGGATATTGAAACAAAGAAGCATGTAGACATGCAAATCTATATATATTCAATAATATAAATACTGGAAAGATTTTCATGCAACCACCAAGATCAATTCACAGATAAAACACATGCATTAGAATCTAAACCATCTCAAACTGTTTTTAAAATAATTTACTCACCTATAAACAGAGCAGAGAACAGTGCAGAGCATTTTCCAGGCTTTTAAACTTTGAATTCTGGCAATGCTTTTGATTTTGTTTGTTATTGAGATTTGAAATCCTTGCATGCCTTATTTATGTCTAATCTTCATTCGAAATGCATGTTTGAATCCTAGATTTTTATCTTCATTTGCATTGAGAATTTTTACAGGCTTTGATCTTTTTCTTTGAAAATTTGTTTTCAGTTTTCTTTTAGATTTTAGAAAGGAGGAGAAAAAGAATTGAGAAAATATGTTTTGAACGATTTGAACTGAAGGAAAAAATGAAGATCAGATCTTCTTCTATATTTACTTATAATTTAAGTTTCAAAAGAAATTAAGTATGCCACTTGTATTATTATAAATTAGACAAATGTCCAACTTGTTTTTATATGTTTACAAGTGTTAAAACAATGCATAATTATGTCTAAACCCTTATTAATAAAAGTAATTATGTTTTTCTATTTATGTAAATGTGAATTATTATTTATTTTTACAAACCTTCTAAATTTAAGAGATATTTAAAAAGAAAGTTTATTTACTATTATATATACACACTTAACCATTTTAGTTTAGTACTTTTTAAAAGAAAACAAGATAAAATAATTCTTTTATTAAATCTTATTTAAACTATCATACTTTAGAAATAATAATTATCTTATATTTTGAAAACAATTGAATTAAACTTAAATTATCTTTTGAAAAATATTAATTTTAAAACAAAGCTTTAAATCACAATTCATACATATATATTACAAATTTGAAAATTCATCTTTAAAACAAAACAAAAGATATTTCCATTCACAATATATATCAAATATATATATTATAAATAGAATAAGATTTTATTAGCTTTAACAAACAAATCTTATTAATATTTCCAAATTAAGTATTTATTATTTACCTTTAAAAGATTAAATTAACCAATTTAAATTTAATTACATAGGATAATTATCAATCCAATTAAATTATCAATACAGATTATTAAATTTATATTGTTCAAAAACCCGGGATATCACATTCCTCCCCCCTTAAAATAATTTCGTCCCCGAAATTAAAAACAAAGTTAATTTAATAATCCAGCAAAGATTTCAATCTCTAACAGCAAAGCATACCTATCATCCAATTACTAACAACCATAACAACCAATCTAACAATCAAACCTAACTAACTATTCTGATACAAATCAGGATAGATCTCATAATACTATCTCGAGTTTCCCCGAGTATAAATCACCGGGAGACTCGCTCTAAAGAAGCTAAACAAACTACACCACCATAATCCAGAGCTCCTCTCTTCTCTAGATCCACCAATCTGAACAAAATATCAGACCACACTCAAATCTAGCACAACTTCCAAATCCATCTGAACTGCAGATTCTACAATCAGTAATAGATCATACACGTACTCCCTCGGAGATACGTGAAATAGAATGGATTCCAGTTATCCAAACTGGCCATTCAATCCTGTAGATCAAAGAACTACTTCTCTCGAGAACACAGGAAAATCCAAAATACTTCAGTGCTAACTTCCAGACTTACCAAATCTTATAGCTCTTTAATTGGAGAAAAACTTAAACAATTTCCAATCTCCAACTCCGAATTCCAAACTCCTTGTCTCATATCTGCATAACTCACTAGATGATTCCTGGGCTACCTCAACTCTTCCTGATCAGCTTAACCTTCGCTGATGCTTCTTGAAACAATTCTGGACCAAGAACAAAATGATCTCTAGATCCTATCAACAAGATGATCCTTCCAAAATTTGCTGAAATCCAAACTTGAAAAATAGATATGACCAATCCATTTTAAAAATTTCTGAGCTGCTACACCAACTCTTCTTTCTAGGAACCATCCTACTACCAGAATAACCACCGGTATCGCTTCTGGAATCAAGTCGATACGGAACTCAACTCCAGATGAAGACAAACTTCTACTTCTTCGAAGACATCCGGAAAATTTTGACAACCCAAGAGAACACTCAGCAATCGCAAGTCACTTTTGCGATCAACCCATCCTAATTCCAAACAGACCGTTCTCTCTTTACCAATCAGAACAGCTTACACTTATTTATCCAATTTATCGAAGAAATGGATCCACTCTGCTGCTTCTGATCTTCACTTCCAGAAAAACTGCTCATCTAGAAAACTTCCTGCCATCACAGAATACTCCGAGCTGCACTGCTGACACTGATGCCAAGGACTTCCTATTCCAAAGATCTTTGAGAAACTCGAACTCCAAACCAAACAGAATCACCATGTTGAACTCAGCCACAACACCGAAGCAGACACACTTCCACAACTTGTTCCAAAGAAAACATCTTCGGGAACATCCATATTCACTGCGTCTTATCACACAGCTACTATTACCTGAGGTATCAAGGTACCATTACTCACTTCTGCCTCATCGACAGATCCAACTCTACTCATCCACACTTCAAAGATAAACTCCGAACCATTACAGTTTCCTTCGGAGATCGATGAAATCCTTCACCACAGCAAAGCTTACTCGAGACGGTATTGGGTTTACAGTCTCGATATATACTTCCAACCTCAAACATTCAAACTCCAACTATTGGTAATTGTGTTACACACACTACCACCTTATCTACCTTTATAACTTATATTGGAAAACCCGAACAGGTAACCCAATAAATAGGTAGAAATACATAAATATATATATTTAAAATGATATATTTTTTTTTATATAGAAATTATTTCTGGGTAAAATTATTTCATCTACCTCTTTAAAACAATATTGTGTCCGTTGGCCTGGTTCAAGTGTTTAGAGATCCCTATCAATAACGTTAGCTACTCGTATTGACCAGAATCCATATACCACTCAACCGATCAATTAACACAATATAAAATCATTTTTATATAACTAACAATTACGCGCTCTCAAGATAGACACCACTTCAGAGCCTAGGTATTCACTCAACCTACTGCTCTGATACCAACGGTAACGACCAGACTTTTTCTCCACAGAAAGTCGCATCATTATGAAGAAAGAAAGGGATAGAAGAAGAAAAGAAAAGAAGAAAGAACAACAACACATCAGAGATCTCACAGCGGAACGAGAAATATATTATATCACATAAGATATTACATAGTATCATATACATCAGAGTATACAATTTATACAACATAGAATAGACAGTTATAAACTTCTGTCTATTATACATCACAAGTACATCAGTACAATACAACATACACAGCGGAAACTCTATATATCTACACGCTGAAGCCTCCTGCTCCTCAGCTCCTCCAGTATTCGTCAAGACTAACCTGAATCCCTCGACTACTCAATACCATATTGAGTACCCAAGAGTTTAATAAAACAGAAAATAAACACTTGGGTCAGACATGGGTCTGGTGTGAGTAAACGGTTTAAATTGCTTAACTTTGAAAACCTTTGAAAACAAATGTGATATCCCGGGAATTTGGACAATATCAATTTAATAATCTGCATTGGAAATTAAATTGATTTGATGATCTTTGTTAATAAAATTGAATAAATTTAATAATCTAATTAAAATAAATATTTAATTAGTGATTTATGTTTTAAAAGTTTAATAGAATATTTTCTATTTATAATATATATGTATAATTGTATATATTATAAATAGATGAGTTGGTTTGAATTTAGCAAATGAAATTATGTTTTCATAATTCTAATAAGTATTTGGTAATTTGGAAATCATGGTTAATTTAATATTAACTTTCCAAAGACATTTAATAAATAACTATATAGTTTAAAATACATAAGATAAATGTTTAATTGTTTAAAATAGATTTTTAGCTTAAGTTCAAATTTAAATAAAAGATTTGTTTTATTTCTTTACTTGATATATATGATTTTAAAAATAAAAGTAATTTATAATCTCCTTTATAAATTATTTAAAATAGTCAAATTTGATATTTTCAAATAATAATTATAATACTTTGTTTTTATAAATTTGAATAGACTTTGATAAAATAGAATTGTTATTTTTAAATGGTAGTTATATATGCATATATATATATAACTTGATTTTAAATTTGGATTTTTAAATTTAAATTGAATATGAATTTAGATTATAATAGAAATTAAAAGAATAAACATTTTAAAAATATTTAGATAAGCTTTTAATTTGTTTATTTACATTTTCTTTAAAAGAGAAATTCATTTATTTATACATAAGAAATAATAAATTAAGGTTTAAAAGCTTTTGTAAATAATTTAAATTAGAATTTAAATGAAATACTTAAATTACATGTGTAAGCCTCTTAACACCCTAAATTAACATGTGTCATTATATTAAGGCCTAATGTGACATGTGTTAACTAATTAATAATAAAATGAGACAAGTGTCATTTAATTTCCAATTTTCTTTTCTTTTATTTTACTAAATAATTTTCAGCCTATAAACACATATACTTCTCTTCTTCTATTCTTTATTAAATTCAAAAGCTAAGAAAAAAATCTGAAACTCAGTCCTATTCTCAAACACTCCTCAAAACAAAAATGCAAATCAAAACCTGGAAACCATTTTCTTCAATCTGAAACAAATATGTAATCCATAACTCCACAAACCAAATTAAAATTCAAAACCTGTAATATCATCTTCAAAGTATCAGTTTCAGAAAAATCAAAGCCAGAGATCATCAAAATAATCCTCTCTGTTTTGAAAGAATATCTGTAACTAAGTTTCTTTTTAACCTGAAATCAAGAGCCTGTA
This sequence comes from Allium fistulosum, assembly GCA_030737815.1. Lineage (NCBI taxonomy): Eukaryota > Viridiplantae > Streptophyta > Magnoliopsida > Asparagales > Amaryllidaceae > Allium > Allium fistulosum. The sequence goes on along the minus strand of CM060904.1, from coordinate 278,582,231 downwards.
ACCTCTCTTCAATCTGAATGCATTTCAAAACCTGGAAGCAAGCAAACCTGCATCTTCTTCGAAGATTGAAAGCAAGTTCAAAAGAAAATTAAAGCAAATCAACTATATTTCAACATGCAAGATCCAATAACAGCAAGCAATTCAAGTTTTAATAGCTAAGGCTTTTCAAATGCAGTTTCAAAGAGCTCTGTTCTCTGCTTTTAAAATAAAAAGGTGAGTAACTTTATTTTTGAAGTTAAAGTATAAAGATTGGTTGCATGCTAATGTTGTCAAAATGAATATGTATTATGAAGTATGTTATACATATGAATGGTTGGTATGCATGTTTAATACCATAGGATTACTTTCTGTTTATAGTTCCAGTTTTTACTGTTTTGATTTAAATTCATTTATTCTGGAACCAATGGTTGTTAGGACTAAATTAACAAACAAAAGTTGTTTGATGTAACATAGGTTAATGTTTAAAAATTTAAGTAAGTTAAAAATAAAACCTATTTATCTCTGGAATTTAAAAACATCAGTGCATGCTCAATATAAAGCAAAACTCAAACTGTGAAATTTATAAATTCATTATTATAAATCGAATACATAAACAAAAACTTGATTTTAAAAACAAAAATCAAGAATTTTAGTCATAGGGGTTAAGAGCAGTTCGTATATGAACTGAAAAGGGAATTTTGGGAATTATGGGTGATCTATGCGACTGGAGCTGGTCGGGTTGTGCGAGGAGGTGGAGGAGCTTACCGAGGTGATGGGAAAAGTAGGTGATGGATGATCAGAGCAGGGTGGCGATGGTGGTTGAGATTTGAAATCTATAAACCTAGTTTTGATATGGGTTGATGAATCTGGTCAGTTCGATCACTCTAGTTGATCGAGTTCGCTGGAACTCTGGAAGGTGGTAGCTGGATTGATGACGAGGGTATGCTCGAAGCTGTAGCGCTTACGGTGGTCGGAGTTGAAGCGCGGTGAAGTTTTCCAGGCTTTGGTGGTTCGAGACCTTCTGTTCCAGGTTTCATTTGAATGTTCGAATTTAAATTCGAGCTCGTATTGATGTTTGTGTAGATCGTGTTGGGACGTGAGTGTGATCGCCGATGTGAGAAGATCATCTCTGATGATCGGAGGCAACTAGCGGCAACGTGCATGTGCACGGTGCACAAATTTCTCTGGTGATGTCGATTTGGGCTACTCGAGTTAAATTATATTTGTCTCGAAGCAATACTCGTGATTATGGGTTGGGAACTCGAAGTAATTGTAGGAGTATCTCGGGGAAATTATTTGTAACAGGTTTAACAGAGACCTGTTTTTCAGTTTTTAAATTTTAAAATAAAATTTAAAACTGATATTTAAATCTAAAGGTAAAGTTTAAATAAGTTTAGTTTTTAAATCTGGAGTTTAAGTTAAAATCTCAGTTTTTAAATAAGATAAAGTATTTGAATTTTGAATTGATTTAACAACATTAAAAAGGATTTAAATAGTTTTATAACTTTGTTAAAGTTAAACTTGTCTTCATTTTAAACCTTAAATTAAAATGAAATTTAAATGTAAATTTAAAGGTAATTTGGTTTAAATGCTTTATTAATGATATTTTAATCATTAATAGGAATAAAGTGTTATCTTAAAGATAATTAAGATTTAATGATATGGGATAAAATAAATTATTTAGGGTAATTAACAATAATTAATCAATTTAATTAATTTATGACTTGGGTTAATAAATTAGTGATTAAGGGTTTAAAACTTTATTGATGAAGGATTAATTAAATTAATTTAAAGGTTAATTAATTTGAATTAAGGATCATTAATTTTATAAGTTAATGGTTAGGAATAAATTAATCAAGTAATTAAGGTTTAATTAAGTTATAGTTAAGTACTTAATTAATTAAGTAATTAGAGATTAATTTATTGATAATTAGGATTAATTAAGTTGTAATTAATAATGGTTAATTAATGTTTAATAATTTTAGAAAGGTAATTAAAATAATTAATAGTTAATGTAGATCATTAACTAAGGGTAATTAATTAATGTGATTAATTTAGATAATTAATTAGATTAATTAATTTAAAAGATAATCATTTGTGAAATTGTTTAATAAAATTACTTAATGGAAGTAATTAAGTAATTTATTACTTATTGTAATTAATTGAGTTTAAATTGATTAGTTAAGTTAATTAATTAAGTTTAATTAATTTAAGATAATCACTTAATGATTGTATAATTACTTAATGTAATTTAAGGAAGTATAATTACTTAGGGAAGTAATTAATGGATAATTACTGATGTAATTAATAAAGTAATTAAGGGTAGTTAATTACTTAATGGAAGTTAATCAAGGGATTAATTAAGAAATGAATTAAGGAATAATTAATTTATTTTAAGAAGTAATTAAGGTTAGTAATTACTGAATGTGATTAATCAATAGTGATTAATAAGTTATGGTTTAATTAAAAATCAATTACTTAATGTAATTAAGTAATGATAAAATGTAATTAAGGATCATTAATTAATATAATTAATGATGTAATTAAGAATTAATTAATTAAGGAATAATTAATAACTAAGTGATTAATTAATGTAATTAATTAAGGATTAAGGAGTAATGTAATTAATTAATAAAAGAAGTAATTAAAGGTTAATTACTATAAGTGGTTAAGAATAATTAATTTGTATAATTAATTTAATACTAATTACTTGAATGTAATTAAATAATTAATCAAGGATGATTAATTAAATTGAATAATTGGATGATGATTGATTAATTGATTGATAATTAATTAATAATGATTTAAGCAGGATTTATAGATGTAGTAATTAATTTAATTTACTTTAAATTAATTAAAGATGAAATAATTAATTTAATTCATTTTAAATTAATTATAGATGGTGATAAATAAATCATTGCTTATGAATGGATGATATTGTGTACCTTGAATGGTTTGAAATCTCAGATATGAGATAATTGATACTGTATGATTTGGATGCATTGGTTGCATAGTAAAGATGATAAGAATTATCTGCTTATAATGATAAATGTTGATTATCTATTATGAATCTGTGAATTATCTATCTATGTGTTAATAGATAGTAGAATTAAATTGTTTTAACCTTTAAAACAACTTGGCCTTAAAAGATACGCTTTGGATTTCGATGAGACCGGGATCGGGTTTCCGTATACCGGAATTCCAGGTCTGGAGACCCGAATACCACATCGATCCAAATTTACGTTAGGTCGTGAAATCCAAATGAAGCAAGTGAAGACTCAAGGTGTAAGAACTATTCTTTGTCAATATAACTCTGAGGGTGATTCCGTAATGAGTTGACGGAGATAGTACTTTCAGATTCGAGATGAAGATTCAGAGTGCAAGGGTTATGGTCGTTAACTCTGAGGGTGATTCCAATACGAGTGTAACGAGATAATGCCTTCGGTTTCGTTCGAACCCGAAACGAACTTGTATGGATTGAATGCTTTCAGAACATCGTCAGGTGGACGATGAGCATTCTAAGTGATGTCCTGATTAAAGGTAATCGTAGCCTCAAGCCTCATCAAACCGGGAATGGCTAAAACAGGGGAGGTGCAGCAAGGTTAGTGGGTAGCACCCAAGTAGGACAAGATTATCCCTGTCTAGAGGTCCCTTCTTATTATTCGATTGAGTGGGTAGTTGAATTGCAACAACTGCTGGGATATCTTGTGCGGGAATTATCCAGTAAGGGATGTTCCGGCCTTGTGTTGCAGGGGATTGGGAGTGATCCTCGGTACGGTGATCTAGGCCACGTACTGTGACGGGCGGTACCCCGGTAGCCCTGCCATTGTATGGAAACCCAACTTCCAATAAGTGATAACGGACTTGATTGTATACCTATGTATGCTGGAATTTAATAATGTAACAATTTCAGCTATTTCATATTTATTTGAAAACCTTAGACCTATTATAATACAATCGAATTTCCTATCAAATGTTTTGGTTATCGTAAGGTAAAAACTTACCCGTGTTTATGTGCGGGAAGTCTTACGAGATACCTTTTCTTTCAAAATGGTTTTCAAAGTTAAACAAGTTTAACCTGTTACTCACACCAGACCCATGTCTGACCCAAGTTGTTTATTCTGTTTTATAAACTCTTGGGTACTCAAATTTTTACGAGTAGCCAAGGGATTCAGGTTTAGCTTTGACGAATATTCTGGAGGAGCAATGGAGCAGGAGGCTTCGGCGTTGTAGATATAGATAGTAGTTCCGCTGTGTTAATCTCTGAATAGAGTTTTGTGTTGAGTTGTAATAACTAGACAGATGTTTATAACTGTCTAGTATGTGTTGTATAATCTGTGTAACTCTGATAGTCGTTGTATATTATGTAATACTTTTGTTATTAATATAATTTATTCGTTCCGCTGTTGAGATTCTGTTGTTGTTCTTTCTTTCTTCTCTTCTTTTCTACTTTCTCACCTCTTTCTTTTCTTCAAAACGATGCGTCTTCCTAGTCGTAGGATGGCGGGTCGTTACAGTGGTATCAGAGCATTAGGTTGAGTGAATACCTAGGCTCTGGAGTGGTGTCTATCTTGAGAGCGCGTAATTGTTAGTTATATAAAAATGATTTTTTTTATTGTGTTAATTGATCGGTTGAGTGGTATATGGATTCTGGTCAATACGAGTAGCTAACGTTATTGATAGGGATCTCTAAACACTTGAACCAGGCCAACGGACACAATATTGTTTTAAAGAGGTAGATGAAATAATTTTACCCAGAAATAATTTCTATATAAAAAGTATCATTTTAAATATATATATATATATATTTATTTCTACCTATTTGGGTTACCTGTTCGGGTTATCCAAATTAAGTTATAAGGGTAGATGAGGTAGGTTGTGTGTAACACGACTACCATTGATTGGAGTTTGAATGTTTGGAGTTGGAAGTGTATCTGATGAGACTGTAGACCTAATACCGTCTCGAGTGAGCTTTGCTGTGGTGAAGGATGTCATTGATCTCCGAAGGAAACGATTAAGGTTCGGAGTCAATCTTTGAAGTGCAGTTGGATGAGTAGAGTTTGGATCTACCAGTTAAGCAGAAGCAAGTGATGTATCTTGGTAACTTCTGGAAAAAGTAGCTGTGTGATGAGACACAGTGACTATGGATGTCTCCGAAGATATTTTCTTTGGAATAAGTTTAAGGAGTAAGTCTACTTCGGTGTTGTGGCTGAGTTCAGCATGACGTCTCTGTTTGAGGTTCGAGTTTCTCGAAGAGCTTTGGTTGGGAAGTCCTTGGCATCTGTGGCAGCAGTGCAGTTCGGAGTGTTCTGTGTGTTAGCAGGAAGTTTTCTGGCTGAGCAGTTTTTCTGAAGGTAAAGTTCAGAAGCAGCAAAGTGGATCCATTTCTTCGATGGATTGGATAGATAAGTGTGAGCTGTTCCGATAGGTAAAGAGAGAACAGTTTATCTTTGGATACTGGACTGGGTTGATCGCAAAAGTGACTTGCGATAGTTTGAGTGATCTTTGAGTTATTGAAGATTTTATGGATGTCTTCAGGGAAGTCAGAAGTTGTCTGCATCTGGAGATGAGTTTTCTTATCGACAGGATTCCAGGAGGGGTACTGGTGGTTCAGCCTAGTGGAAGGATGGTTCCTAGAGATAGAGTTTGGTGAAGCAGTTCAGGATTTGATGGAGTATCTGAGTTTTCTTTTTGGATCTGTTGAATCATTTTTCTGGGATAAATTATCCAGTCTGTGCTTGTGTTCTTCATCAGCATTCTTATCTACTTCAGATCAGAGTTGTGCAGCAGAAGCAGTTTGGGAGTGTATCTGTTCCGGATAAGAGAAGTAAGTTCAGTCTTCTGATGTTTGAGGAGTAGAGTTGGTATACTTGGTTGTTGAGTCAGACTCGTCTGTAGTCTGATATCCTGTCTAGTTCTATAGATCTAGTTGAGTAGGAGTTCTATAGCTTCGTAGTTTAGATTGTTTGTAGAGCGAGTATTCCGGTATATATATATACTTGGGGAAACTCGAGGAAATTCTATCCAGAATTTTGTCTGGATAGTTAGAATTGTTTGATTGGATGATTGTTTGCTATGGTTGTTAGCATATGGTTGATAATATATGCTTGTTAAATATTGAATAGATTATTAAATTACCTTTGTTTAAATTTCGGGGACGAAATTATTTTAAGGGGGGAGGAATGTGATATCCCGGGAATTTGGACAATATCAATTTAATAATCTGCATTGGAAATTAAATTGATTTGATGATCTTTGTTAATAAAATTGAATAAATTTAATAATCTAATTAAAATAAATATTTAATTAGTGATTTATGTTTTAAAAGTTTAATAGAATATTTTCTATTTATAATATATATGTATAATTGTATATATTATAAATAGATGAGTTGGTTTGAATTTAGCAAATGAAATTATGTTTTCATAATTCTAATAAGTATTTGGTAATTTGGAAATCATGGTTAATTTAATATTAACTTTCCAAAGACATTTAATAAATAACTATATAGTTTAAAATACATAAGATAAATGTTTAATTGTTTAAAATAGATTTTTAGCTTAAGTTCAAATTTAAATAAAAGATTTGTTTTATTTCTTTACTTGATATATATGATTTTAAAAATAAAAGTAATTTATAATCTCCTTTATAAATTATTTAAAATAGTCAAATTTGATATTTTCAAATAATAATTATAATACTTTGTTTTTATAAATTTGAATAGACTTTGATAAAATAGAATTGTTATTTTTAAATGGTAGTTATATATGCATATATATATATATAACTTGATTTTAAATTTGGATTTTTAAATTTAAATTGAATATGAATTTAGATTATAATAGAAATTAAAAGAATAAACATTTTAAAAATATTTAGATAAGCTTTTAATTTGTTTATTTACATTTTCTTTAAAAGAGAAATTCATTTATTTATACATAAGAAATAATAAATTAAGGTTTAAAAGCTTTTGTAAATAATTTAAATTAGAATTTAAATGAAATACTTAAATTACATGTGTAAGCCTCTTAACACCCTAAATTAACATGTGTCATTATATTAAGGCCTAATGTGACATGTGTTAACTAATTAATAATAAAATGAGACAAGTGTCATTTAATTTCCAATTTTCTTTTCTTTTATTTTACTAAATAATTTTCAGCCTATAAACACATATACTTCTCTTCTTCTATTCTTTATTAAATTCAAAAGCTAAGAAAAAAATCTGAAACTCAGTCCTATTCTCAAACACTCCTCAAAACAAAAATGCAAATCAAAACCTGGAAACCATTTTCTTCAATCTGAAACAAATATGTAATCCATAACTCCACAAACCAAATTAAAATTCAAAACCTGTAATATCATCTTCAAAGTATCAGTTTCAGAAAAATCAAAGCCAGAGATCATCAAAATAATCCTCTCTGTTTTGAAAGAATATCTGTAACTAAGTTTCTTTTTAACCTGAAATCAAGAGCCTGTAACCTCTCTTCAATCTGAATGCATTTCAAAACCTGGAAGCAAGCAAACCTGCATCTTCTTCGAAGATTGAAAGCAAGTTCAAAAGAAAATTAAAGCAAATCAACTATATTTCAACATGCAAGATCCAATAACAGCAAGCAATTCAAGTTTTAATAGCTAAGGCTTTTCAAATGCAGTTTCAAAGAGCTCTGTTCTCTGCTTTTAAAATAAAAAGGTGAGTAACTTTATTTTTGAAGTTAAAGTATAAAGATTGGTTGCATGCTAATGTTGTCAAAATGAATATGTATTATGAAGTATGTTATACATATGAATGGTTGGTATGCATGTTTAATACCATAGGATTACTTTCTGTTTATAGTTCCAGTTTTTACTGTTTTGATTTAAATTCATTTATTCTGGAACCAATGGTTGTTAGGACTAAATTAACAAACAAAAGTTGTTTGATGTAACATAGGTTAATGTTTAAAAATTTAAGTAAGTTAAAAATAAAACCTATTTATCTCTGGAATTTAAAAACATCAGTGCATGCTCAATATAAAGCAAAACTCAAACTGTGAAATTTATAAATTCATTATTATAAATCGAATACATAAACAAAAACTTGATTTTTAAAACAAAAATCAAGAATTTTAGTCATAGGGGTTAAGAGCAGTTCGTATATGAACTGAAAAGGGAATTTTGGGAATTATGGGTGATCTATGCGACTGGAGCTGGTCGGGTTGTGCGAGGAGGTGGAGGAGCTTACCGAGGTGATGGGAAAAGTAGGTGATGGATGATCAGAGCAGGGTGGCGATGGTGGTTGAGATTTGAAATCTATAAACCTAGTTTTGATATGGGTTGATGAATCTGGTCAGTTCGATCACTCTAGTTGATCGAGTTCGCTGGAACTCTGGAAGGTGGTAGCTGGATTGATGACGAGGGTATGCTCGAAGCTGTAGCGCTTACGGTGGTCGGAGTTGAAGCGCGGTGAAGTTTTCCAGGCTTTGGTGGTTCGAGACCTTCTGTTCCAGGTTTCATTTGAATGTTCGAATTTAAATTCGAGCTCGTATTGATGTTTGTGTAGATCGTGTTGGGACGTGAGTGTGATCGCCGATGTGAGAAGATCATCTCTGATGATCGGAGGCAACTAGCGGCAACGTGCATGTGCACGGTGCACAAATTTCTCTGGTGATGTCGATTTGGGCTACTCGAGTTAAATTATATTTGTCTCGAAGCAATACTCGTGATTATGGGTTGGGAACTCGAAGTAATTGTAGGAGTATCTCGGGGAAATTATTTGTAACAGGTTTAACAGAGACCTGTTTTTCAGTTTTTAAATTTTAAAATAAAATTTAAAACTGATATTTAAATCTAAAGGTAAAGTTTAAATAAGTTTAGTTTTTAAATCTGGAGTTTAAGTTAAAATCTCAGTTTTTAAATAAGATAAAGTATTTGAATTTTGAATTGATTTAACAACATTAAAAAGGATTTAAATAGTTTTATAACTTTGTTAAAGTTAAACTTGTCTTCATTTTAAACCTTAAATTAAAATGAAATTTAAATGTAAATTTAAAGGTAATTTGGTTTAAATGCTTTATTAATGATATTTTAATCATTAATAGGAATAAAGTGTTATCTTAAAGATAATTAAGATTTAATGATATGGGATAAAATAAATTATTTAGGGTAATTAACAATAATTAATCAATTTAATTAATTTATGACTTGGGTTAATAAATTAGTGATTAAGGGTTTAAAACTTTATTGATGAAGGATTAATTAAATTAATTTAAAGGTTAATTAATTTGAATTAAGGATCATTAATTTTATAAGTTAATGGTTAGGAATAAATTAATCAAGTAATTAAGGTTTAATTAAGTTATAGTTAAGTACTTAATTAATTATGTAATTAGAGATTAATTTATTGATAATTAGGATTAATTAAGTTGTAATTAATAATGGTTAATTAATGTTTAATAATTTTAGAAAGGTAATTAAAATAATTAATAGTTAATGTAGATCATTAACTAAGGGTAATTAATTAATGTGATTAATTTAGATAATTAATTAGATTAATTAATTTAAAAGATAATCATTTGTGAAATTGTTTAATAAAATTACTTAATGGAAGTAATTAAGTAATTTATTACTTATTGTAATTAATTGAGTTTAAATTGATTAGTTAAGTTAATTAATTAAGTTTAATTAATTTAAGATAATCACTTAATGATTGTATAATTACTTAATGTAATTTAAGGAAGTATAATTACTTAGGGAAGTAATTAATGGATAATTACTGATGTAATTAATAAAGTAATTAAGGGTAGTTAATTACTTAATGGAAGTTAATCAAGGGATTAATTAAGAAATGAATTAAGGAATAATTAATTTATTTTAAGAAGTAATTAAGGTTAGTAATTACTGAATGTGATTAATCAATAGTGATTAATAAGTTATGGTTTAATTAAAAATCAATTACTTAATGTAATTAAGTAATGATAAAATGTAATTAAGGATCATTAATTAATATAATTAATGATGTAATTAAGAATTAATTAATTAAGGAATAATTAATAACTAAGTGATTAATTAATGTAATTAATTAAGGATTAAGGAGTAATGTAATTAATTAATAAAAGAAGTAATTAAAGGTTAATTACTATAAGTGGTTAAGAATAATTAATTTGTATAATTAATTTAATACTAATTACTTGAATGTAATTAAATAATTAATCAAGGATGATTAATTAAATTGAATAATTGGATGATGATTGATTAATTGATTGATAATTAATTAATAATGATTTAAGCAGGATTTATAGATGTAGTAATTAATTTAATTTACTTTAAATTAATTAAAGATGAAATAATTAATTTAATTCATTTTAAATTAATTATAGATGGTGATAAATAAATCATTGCTTATGAATGGATGATATTGTGTACCTTGAATGGTTTGAAATCTCAGATATGAGATAATTGATACTGTATGATTTGGATGCATTGGTTGCATAGTAAAGATGATAAGAATTATCTGCTTATAATGATAAATGTTGATTATCTATTATGAATCTGTGAATTATCTATCTATGTGTTAATAGATAGTAGAATTAAATTGTTTTAACCTTTAAAACAACTTGGCCTTAAAAGATACGCTTTGGATTTCGATGAGACCGGGATCGGGTTTCCGTATACCGGAATTCCAGGTCTGGAGACCCGAATACCACATCGATCCAAATTTACGTTAGGTCGTGAAATCCAAATGAAGCAAGTGAAGACTCGAGGTGTAAGAACTATTCTTTGTCAATATAACTCTGAGGGTGATTCCGTAATGAGTTGACGGAGATAGTACTTTCAGATTCGAGATGAAGATTCAGAGTGCAAGGGTTATGGTCGTTAACTCTGAGGGTGATTCCAATACGAGTGTAACGAGATAATGCCTTCGGTTTCGTTCGAACCCGGAACGAACTTGTATGGATTGAATGCTTTCAGAACATCGTCAGGTGGACGATGAGCATTCTAAGTGATGTCCTGATTAAAGGTAATCGTAGCCTCAAGCCTCATCAAACCGGGAATGGCTAAAACAGGGGAGGTGCAGCAAGGTTAGTGGGTAGCACCCAAGTAGGACAAGATTATCCCTGTCTAGAGGTCCCTTCTTATTATTCGATTGAGTGGGTAGTTGAATTGCAACAACTGCTGGGATATCTTGTGCGGGAATTATCCAGTAAGGGATGTTCCGGCCTTGTGTTGCAGGGGATTGGGAGTGATCCTCGGTACGGTGATCTAGGCCACGTACTGTGACGGGCGGTACCCCGGTAGCCCTGCCATTGTATGGAAACCCAACTTCCAATAAGTGATAACGGACTTGATTGTATACCTATGTATGCTGGAATTTAATAATGTAACAATTTCAGCTATTTCATATTTATTTGAAAACCTTAGACCTATTATAATACAATCGAATTTCCTATCAAATGTTTTGGTTATCGTAAGGTAAAAACTTACCCGTGTTTATGTGCGGGAAGTCTTACGAGATACCTTTTCTTTCAAAATGGTTTTCAAAGTTAAACAAGTTTAACCTGTTACTCACACCAGACCCATGTCTGACCCAAGTTGTTTATTCTGTTTTATAAACTCTTGGGTACTCAAATTTTTACGAGTAGCCAAGGGATTCAGGTTTAGCTTTGACGAATATTCTGGAGGAGCAATGGAGCAGGAGGCTTCGGCGTTGTAGATATAGATAGTAGTTCCGCTGTGTTAATCTCTGAATAGAGTTTTGTGTTGAGTTGTAATAACTAGACAGATGTTTATAACTGTCTAGTATGTGTTGTATAATCTGTGTAACTCTGATAGTCGTTGTATATTATGTAATACTTTTGTTATTAATATAATTTATTCGTTCCGCTGTTGAGATTCTGTTGTTGTTCTTTCTTTCTTCTCTTCTTTTCTACTTTCTCACCTCTTTCTTTTCTTCAAAACGATGCGTCTTCCTAGTCGTAGGATGGCGGGTCGTTACAACAAAAGTATCACGTAAGACTCCCCACACATAAACATGGGTAAGTTTTTACCTTACGCTAACTAAAACATTTGATAGGAAATCCAGTTATATTATAATAGGGTCTAGGGTTTCCAAGTAAAATACAGAAATAGCTGAAATGCTTACATCTCACATTCCAACATAGTTGGGCACAACTAATACGTACGACACTTATTGGAGTTTGGATTCCATACAATGGCAGGGCTACTGGGGTACCGCCCGTCACAGTACGTGGCCTAGATCACCGTACCGAGGAGTACGCCCGCTCCCCTGCAACACAAAGCCGGAACCATCCCTTACTGGATAATCCCGAACAAGACAATCCCGTAGTTGGCGCGACCAACCACACACTAAGCCGAATAAAAGAAAAGGGACCTCTAGACAGGGATCTATCTTGCTCTCAGTGGGTGCTACCCACGAAACCTTGCTGCACCTCCCCTGTTTTAGCCATTCCCGGTTGATGAGGCTTGAGGTTACGATTACCTTTAATCAGAACATATCACTTAGAATGCTCATCGTCCGCCTGACGATGTGCTGAAAGCATTCAATCCATAGAAGTTCGTTCCGGGTTCGAACGAAACCGAAGGCATTATCTCGTTACACTCGTTTTGGAATCACCCTCAGAGTTAACGACAATAACCCTTGCACTCTGAATCTTCATCTTCACTTGAGATTCACGACCTATCGTAAATTTGGATCGATGTGGTATTCGGGTCTCCAGACCTGGAATACCGGTATACGGAAACCCGATCCCGGTCTCATCGAAATCCAAAACGTATCTTTTAAGGCCAAGTTGTTTAAAGGTTAAAACAATTCAATTCAATACTTGAATTCATACAGCATTTAACATAGATAAATATCACACATTTATCACGGATATATCCAATATCATATCACAGAATATCATAACATATCATCCAATAGATATCCAATTCAGATATTCTACACAAACAATCATCCATAAGCAACAATTTATTAACCCTATGTTATAATTAATTTAATTAACTTAAATTAAATTAATTACTTAAGAATTAATTATCTAATCTTGCTTAATCCATCATTAATTAATTACAACCTTTAATTAATTAATTACTCATTAAATATTAACCATCCTTGATTAATTATTCATTAATTACATAAAGTAATTATCCTTTACTTAATTTCACAAATTAATTATTCTTAACCATTTAACAGTAATTAACCTTTAGTTACTTTAATTAATTACACCAAATAATTAATCCTTAATTACTTCTCATTAAGTAATTATCCTTTAATTAATTACATCTTGTAATTATACATTAATTACTTATACTAAGTAATTACACTTTTTAACCTTATTAAGTATTCATACTTAATTCTTTATCAAGTGATTATCTTTATTTAACTTAAATTAATCACATCCATTTATTATTTACAATTGAGTAATTCATTCCTTAATTACTCTTAAATAAATTAATTAACCTTAATTACAGATTATTTATTCTTTAATTATTTATTAATAAACCTTAATTATCAATTAATAAATCTTAAGAATAAATAAATTAATCTTAAATTATTAATTAATCTTTAATTAATCTTTATAGATTAATTATTTATTATTTATTAACTAATAAAACCTAATTATTAATTAATAACTTAATTAAGTACTTCTTAATTACAAATTAATCAACCTCTAATTACTTAATTTATTAATTACAAATTAATCTTTAGTCATTAATTAAATCAAACTTAATCATTGAGTTAATCAAATAAATTAATTACTCTTAATTAATTTCTTACTAATCCTTAATCATTATTAATTAAAATTAATTAATTATACCTAATTTCCTTAATTAACTTAATTAATGTCAAGACATTAAAACTTTAATTATCTTAAGATAAAACATTATCTTATAAATGCCTTAATTATCATTAAAACATCTTATCTTAATAACTAACTTTTCTTAATTAAATCGTTAATTAAGGTTTAAAATAAATAAACATTTAACTTGATAAATTAAAGTTAATAAAACATAATTTCCCTTAAATGTTTTAAACATTAATAAGTAATAGTTTAAACTAGTTTTCAATTTAAACTTTAAAACTTTAATTTTCTTTGCATCGAAATCTTTGTCTCATATTTCTTTTATTTTCCAATCTGGTAAATAATTTACTTTCAAATTTAAAACCTGAAAACATGTTTTCTTTTTAAACATGAAAACCTGGTATCACATTCAACAAACTCGAGCAACCCTCGAGATAAACCCGGCTCAACTCGGAGCTACACATCCATTTCAATTCTTCGAGACATCATGCTTTGACTTCGAAAAACAACCCGAGAAACTTATCTTCTTCCCCAATTCAAATAGACCCAGATACAATTGCGACCTCGTGCACGTGCACACTGACACGGCGGCGCTCCGGCCTCCATCGCGATCTTCTACAAGTCGACCTCAACACTCACAAGCCTCGCGACCACCCAGACCATCCAATCTCGTCATCGACCAAAATCAAGCTACCTCGACCAAACGTTTAAAAACCAACGCCCGGAAATCGCCTCGATCTCCCAACGCTAACCACCGAAGGACCCCAAACTTCGACCTCACCCTCTCTGACCATCTACGAAGCCATGCCCAAAACCTCGGGACACTCGATCGCATATAGACATCGAATTCGACATTTTACAGACATGACCAAAACTTAGGGTTAGAAACCTAAATCCTCTCTTCCACGTCGTCATAATGAATTGGAGCACCTCCAGTCATTTTTCCTAAGCTCGCCATACCTCCTTCCACCTCCAGTTGAAAACCTGAGACCTCACTACCCATTGATCACCAGAAATTGAAGAAAACAACAATCCCGTTCAACTCTCTTTTTCTCACAATTTAATATATTAAAAATCCTGAAATAACTTCCTAAAATCATCATCTTCAATTCCTAGTCGATTTATATAATCGAATTATGAAATTAAAACATTTGAATTTTTAACATACTTTAGGTTTCACTGTTTATGTATCATTTTAAAATAAATATTTAACTTAAACACTTGAAGTTAATTTTTAAAATGATATCACCTATATACCAACATTTTCCACTCATAGGTTATAGCCTAAAATCATTTGGGTGGAGTGATTTGAAAACTTTTAACAGGTTTTAAAACCTGTTATCAATGAACAATTATATACAGACATGCACACACTAATTTTCACATATATATACAAGCATGCAGGCCTATTTAACCAATAAACAAACATTTTTCAAAATATATTTCCAGTGTCAATTCAAACATCAAAATATATAGGTAGATTCAAGTAAGTTTACTTACTGGAAAACTAAACAGAGGAGCATGAACATCAATATATACAAATGTTTCATAATAACTCTTATATAATCATCTATTCTCATCCCATTTTCAAATAAGCATTTCATGTCATGTTACTGTAACATTTATTAGCATATCAAGACATAGTAGCAGGTTTTAAAACTGTTTTTAAAATTAAATTTACTCACCTTTTTATTTGCAGAGAACAAAGCAGAGCACTGTTTATCACTTCCAGGCTTTTTAAATTTTGAATTCTGGCAACTTGCATTTGATTTTGTTTCTGGTACTTTACATTTGAAAAGATCTGAAGCTTCATCATTGAATTTGCTTATTTACTTATTGAAATCTGAAGCCTTTGCATTTGAATTATAGTTGAACTTCCTTTTAGTTGCAGATTTGAATTTCAGGTTGAAGAAAATTTGAGAACTGATATTATTTTTCTTTTAACTTTGATTTCAGTTTTAGAAGAAGAAAGAAAAACTGAGAAAACGTTTTGAACTGAATTTGAAATGGTCGTCACATTTGGTATCAGAACTGTAGGTTGAGTGAATACCTAGGCTCTGAAGTGGTGTCTATCTTGAGAGCGCGTAATTGTTAGTTATATAAAAATGGTTTTATATTGTGTTAATTGATCGGTTGAGTGGTATATGGATTCTGGTCAATACGAGTAGCTAACGTTATTGATAGGGATCTCTAAACACTTGAACCAGGCCAACGGACGCAATATTGTTTTAAAGAGGTAGATGAAATAATTTTACCCAGAAATAATTTCTATATAAAAAGTATCATTTTAAATATATATATATATATATATATATATATATATATATATTTCTACCTATTTGTTGGGTTACCTGTTCGGGTTTTCCAATATAAGTTATAAGGGTAGATAGGATGGTAGTGTGTGTAACACAATTACCAATAGTTAGAGTTTGAATGTTGAGGTTGGAAGTGTATCTGACGAGACTGTAGACCAAATACCGTCTCGAGTAAACTTTGTTGTGGTGTAAAGATTTCATCGATCTCCGAAGGAAACTGTTTAAGTTCGGAGTTTATCTTTGAAGTTGGATGAATAGAGTAGATCTATTGGATGAGCTGAAGCGAGTGATGGTATTTTGGTAACTTCAAGAAGTAGTAGCTGTATAGTGAGACGCAGTGACTATGGACGTTTCTGAAGATGTTTCTTCTGAAGTAAGTTTGAGGAAGAGTGTCTGCTTCGGTGTTGTGGCTGAGTCCAGTGGGGTGTTTCTGTTGCTTTGAGGTCCGAGTTTCTCGAGGAGTTTCGGATAAGAAGTTTTTGGCGTCTGGGGCAACAGTGCGGCTTGGAGTGTTCTGTGTTGGCAGGAAGTTTCTGTCTGAGCAGTTTTTCTAGAGATGGAGTCCAGAAGCAGCAGAGTGAATCCATTTCTTCGATGAATTGGATAGTTAAGTATAAGCTGTTCTGATTTGTAAAGAGAGAACAGTATCTGTGGAAGTTAGGTCGGGTTGATCGCAAAAGAGACTTGCGATTATTTAAGTATTCTCTTGGGATTATTGGAGACTGAGATTCTGTATCGACTTGATTCGTGGAGTTACCAGAAGTTCAGCTTAGTAGAAGGATGTCTCCTAGAGAATAATTTGGTGAAGCAGCTCATGATTCTTTGGAGAGGGATTGACCACACCTAATTTTCTGGTGAGGATTCTGTTAAGGTGTTTTTGACCAAGTGGAAGGGTTCACTAAGATTTTATGGTTTGGTGAACTGTGGATGATCAAGTTTGTGCTCGAGTTTCTCCGATGGCATTCTCATCTGTTTTAGATCAGAGTTGTGCAGAAAAAAAGCAAGATAGCAGCTATTCTAGAATGGGAGCAACCGGGAGTTGTAATTTTATTGGAGTAGAGGATTTCTATAGGAAATTCAAGTGTACCTCTAAATATGAAGAATTTTTCAGGATTTGGAGGTAAGTTTGACAAATGCAACTGTTTGGCTATTCCAGAAAGGAGAAGTAGTTCGTAGTGCTCTAATGATTGTGGAGTAGAGTTGTATTCTGGATTTTGGTGTATTTTTGGGAAACCATTTTGTTGAATAGGATAAAAAAAAATTTGGTTTGATGTTGGTCTAGATTATTTCAGGAAGCATCAGCAAGAGTTAAGCTGATCAGGAAGGATGAAGTGACTCAGGATCGTCAGGAGAGTTATACAGTTAAGAATGGATGGAATTTGGAATTTGAAGTTGAAATTTGGATATTGTTTAAGTTTTCTCCAATCAAAGGAGATATAAGATTTGGAAAAATTGGAGAGTGAGCTGCAGAAGTATTATGAGATTTTTCCTATGTTCCCAAGAGGATTAGTTCTTTGATCTATAGGATTAAATGGCCAGTTCGGATAACTGGAATTCATTTTATTTCACATATCCCTGAGGAATATGTGTATGATTCATCGAGAGATGAAATCAGCAGTTCAGAAGGATTTGGTAGTTGGGATGATTTTGAGCTTAGTCTGATATCTTGTTCAGATTTGTAGGATTAGATGGGAAGGAGTTCTAGACTATTGTAGATAGTTAGTTAAGATCCTGTAGAACGAGTATCCCGGTATATATATATACTTGGGAAAACTCGAGGAAATTCTATCCAGAATTTGTCTGGATAGTTAAATTTGTTTGATTAAATTGTTTGCTATGATTGTTAGAATATGATTGATATGTATGGTTGCTGTTTGAAATTAAAATTTAAATTTTGCTGAGTTATTAAATTATCTTTGCTTTTAAATTTCGGGGACGAAATTATTTTAAGGGGGGAGGAATGTGATATCCCGGAATTTTGGCAATATCAATTTAATAATCTTTATAAATAATTAAATTGATTTGTTGATTTATTTTATAAATTGACAAGTTTATTCATTTTAAAAGGTTAATAACATTTTAATTTGGGAATATCTTTTCTAACAATTTTAAATTGGGAAGATTTATCTTTCTAAAACTTATATATAAATGTTTTATATTTATAATGTATATATATATATAGGTATATATATTATAAATAGGGAGTCCTTTAAAACTATGTTTTCAAATTATAATATATATGTATATATATATTGTGATTTGGAGTTATGTATTAAATTCAATATGAGTAATTATAAAAGCTAATGTTAAAAATATTTTCCATTTAGAATATTTGTATATATTGAAATGGAAAAGTATTGGATTTAAATTTAATTATGATGTTTTCAAACCTTAATAATATATATATATAATTTGTAATTTGAAAGGATAATTTGATTTAATACTTTTGAAAATGATATTTAAGATTTAAATCAAGGATTCATTGTTTAATAGTCTTTTATCATAAGATAAATTGTTTTGTGAAAGTATATATATAAAGTAAAACAAAAATACTCAAGCATATGATACATTTAATATGATCAAAACATAAGTAATTTATAAT
Organism: Allium fistulosum; assembly: GCA_030737815.1. Classification (NCBI taxonomy): domain Eukaryota; kingdom Viridiplantae; phylum Streptophyta; class Magnoliopsida; order Asparagales; family Amaryllidaceae; genus Allium; species Allium fistulosum. Next base: position 278,563,536 of record CM060904.1, on the reverse strand, counting down.
TGTTTACATAAATTCATATTTGTATATATATGTAAAAATCTAAAAGCTTATTTATATAAATACATTTTATCTATGCAAACATTTCTTAAATACATGTATATGTTTTAAATAAATTAATAAACAAGAATTTACACTTGTAATCATATTAAATTGGTCTAGAGACATTTGTAAACATAAAGGCTTAGGTGTAAGCAAATTAATACTATAGGGGACAAGTGGCTTTATTTGTTTTTTTCTTTGATAATTATAATTTTTAAATTTTAATAATAAGAAGAAAGTTGTCTGCATTTTCAGTTCTAAATCCTTCTTCTCATTTTCGACTAAAACAAAATAGATCTAAGAAATAAATAAAAAAACCTGGAAATCTAAAATAAAAAAGAAGCAAAGTAAAATCTGGAATTCAAATGCAAATCAAAAGAAGATGGAGGCAATTCAATAAGCAGTTTCAAAATCTTCATATGCAACCTGAAGATCAGAGAAAGATCAAACAGCAAGAATTTAAAATCAACAAAGCAAAAAGAAATCAAATTCAAAAATCTGGAAAAGCCTGGAAACAACATATGTCTCTGTTTAAAATAACAGGTGAGTAAACAAATTTTTAAAAACAGATTAAAATCTATGATATATGTGATGATTTATGTAGTATTGTTATATGAAATGTTGGTGAAAATGTATGCATGTTTGAATAGGGATGTTTGAATGTCTGTATAGATATGATTAAGCCTCTGTGTAGTAATAATAGACTTGGTCTCTTGATAAAACCCTTATATCATCATTTAATCTATAATAGCCCTTGATTTGTAAATGAAAGATGTGTGAAATCATGTAATATCACTAAAAAAATAAGTTTTGGAATTTTTATAAATTACATTGTCTGGAAATTTTATAAATAGCAGTAAAATGTAAATTGGGTCTAAATTTTATCAATTCAATTTTAAGTTTGGATTTCATGGTTGGATTCGTGATGAAAAACCATGAATTTTAATGGTAATATCACAATTTTTAGTTTTGAAATGGGTGAGTATTGATGAGATGAACATTTTGATTGTTTTGGTTGATTCCCATCGATCAACGTCGAACTGGAAGCCGTGGATTAACTCGAAGGTAGAGGGGATGGAGTGGATCATAGGAAAAATGGAGTTGGAATTTATTGATGTGGGGGTTGGCTGGGAATCGAGAAGGTAGGGTTTTGGGCACTATGATTGTCGTGGGTTTTCATATGGGTCTCGCGGCTTCGACGAGCATCAGGAGGCGATCGCATATGGTTCAGAAGGTAGAGGGAAGTGAGGCGGAGCTACAGTGAAGGCGGTGGGTTTTCTCGAGGCCGGGGGTTTGCCGTGGTGATGGAATTTACTGGCAATGGTGTTCGTGCAGTTTGGGTTCGATGGCCAGAAATCTATTCTCGATCGAGGGGAGTTTACTGGGTTGTGCGATTTGATGTCGAGGTCGAACGTGACGTGCTGGAGGCCGGAGGAAGGATCGCCGCCGATCAACGTGGGTGTGCACGTTAACGTGCACGGTTATGTATCAGGGAAGTATGGGTTTGGGGAAGAAGATTGTTCTCGGATTTCATTCGAGTATACTCGAGATTTATGCGAAGCAGGTGGAAGTGTGATTGACTCGCGTTCGCTTCGGGGAATTTGGGGTTTTGCTCGGGTATGGGAAGAGCAGGATTAAAATATTTACAGGGAAATGTTTTTGAAGTTTTAAAAACCAAAGAAATTTATATGGTTATGTTTCTAAGTTTTAAAACAAAAGTAAAACAAGTTTTTCTGTAAAACTAAATTGTTTTTCAAAAATATAAGATTAAATAAGTTTTTATATTAAGTAGATAAGTTTTAAAAAGGTTTGAATAAGTGGGTATTAATAAATGAGGTTTGTTTAAAAATTTATTAAATAACTTTGAAAAGTTTATTTAAGATTTTAAAGGTTAAATTAGAATGGTTAAATTGTTTAGTTATAATTGATTTCTAAAGTATTTTATTTTAAATAAAGTTTAAAGATTTAGATTTGGAAAATCAATTATAATAAGATTTATCTTAAGTAATTAAGAGATTTAATTAATTTTTAAACAAACCTCATTTATTAATACCCACTTATTCAAACCTTTTTAAAACTTATCTACTTAATATAAAAACTTATTTAATCTTATATTTTTGAAAAACAATTTAGTTTTACAGAAAAACTTGTTTTACTTTTGTTTTAAAACTTAGAAACATAACCATATAAATTTCTTTGGTTTTTAAAACTTCAAAAACATTTCCCTGTAAATATTTTAATCCTGCTCTTCCCATACCCGAGCAAAACCCCAAATTCCCCGAAGCGAACGCGAGTCAATCACACTTCCACCTGCTTCGCATAAATCTCGAGTATACTCGAACGAAATCCGAGAACAATCTTCTTCCCCAAACCCATACTTCCCTGATACATAACCATGCACGTTAACGTGCACACCCACGTTGATCGGCGGCGATCCTTCCTCCGGCCTCCAGCACGTCACGTTCGACCTCGACATCAAATCGCACAACCCAGTAAACTCCCCTCGATCGAGAATAGATTCTGGCCATCGAACCCAAACTGCACGAACACCATTGCCAGTAAATTCCATCACCACGGCAAACCCCCGGCCTCGAGAAAACCCACCGCCTTCACTGTAGCTCCGCCTCACTTCCCTCTACCTTCTGAACCATATGCGATCGCCTCCTGATGCTCGTCGAAGCCGCGAGACCCATATGAAAACCCACGACAATCACAGTGCCCAAAACCCTACCTTCTCGATTCCCAGCCAACCCCCACATCAATAAATTCCAACTCCATTTTTCCTATGATCCACTCCATCCCCTCTACCTTCGAGTTAATCCACGGCTTCCAGTTCGACGTTGATCGATGGGAATCAACCAAAACAATCAAAATGTTCATCTCATCAATACTCACCCATTTCAAAACTAAAAATTGTGATATTACTATTAAAATTCATGGTTTTTCATCACGAATCCAACCATGAAATCCAAACTTAAAATTGAATTGATAAAATTTAGACCCAATTTACATTTTACTGCTATTTATAAAATTTCCAGACAATGTAATTTATAAAAATTCCAAAACTTATTTTTTTAGTGATATTACATGATTTCACACATCTTTCATTTACATATCAAGGGCTATTATAGATTAAATGATGATATAAGGGTTTTATCAAGAGACCAAGTCTATTATTACTACACAGAGGCTTAATCATATCTATACAGACATTCAAACATCCCTATTCAAACATGCATACATTTTCACCAACATTTCAGATAACAATACTACATAAATCATCACATATATCATAGATTTTAATCTGTTTTTAAAAATTTGTTTACTCACCTATTATTTTAAACAGAGACATATGTTGTTTCCAGGCTTTTCCAGATTTTTGAATTTGATTTCTTTTTGCTTTGTTGATTTTAAATTCTTGCTGTTTGATCTTTCTCTGATCTTCAGGTTGCATATGAAAATTTTGAAACTGCTTATTGAATTGCCTCCATCTTCTTTTGATTTGCATTTGAATTCCAGATTTTACTTTGCTTCTTTTTGATTTTAGATTTCCAGGTTTTTTTTATTTCTTAGATCTATTTTGTTTTAGTCGAAAATGAGAAGAAGGATTTAGAACTGAAAATGCAGACAACTTTCTTCTTATTATTAAAATTTAAAAATTATAATTATCAAAGAAAAAAACAAATAAAGCCACTTGTCCCCTATAGTATTAATTTGCTTACACCTAAGCCTTTATGTTTACAAATGTCTCTAGACCAATTTAATATGATTACAAGTGTAAATTCTTGTTTATTAATTTATTTAAAACATATACATGTATTTAAGAAATGTTTGCATAGATAAAATGTATTTATATAAATAAGCTTTTAGATTTTTACATATATATACAAATATGAATTTATGTAAACAATTATAAATTACTTATGTTTTAATCATATTAAATGTATCATATGCTTGAGTATTTTTGTTTTACTTTATATATATACTTTCACAAAACAATTTATCTTATGATAAAAGACTATTAAACAATGAATCCTTGATTTAAATCTTAAATATCATTTTCAAAAGTATTAAATCAAATTATCCTTTCAAATTACAAATTATATATATATATTATTAAGGTTTGGAAACATCATAATTAAATTTAAATCCAATACTTTTCCATTTCAATATATACAAATATTCTAAATGGAAAATATTTTTAACATTAGCTTTTATAATTACTCATATTGAATTTAATACATAACTCCAAATCACAATATATATATACATATATATTATAATTTGAAAACATAGTTTTAAAGGACTCCCTATTTATAATATATATACCTATATATATATATACATTATAAATATAAAACATTTATATATAAGTTTTAGAAAGATAAATCTTCCCAATTTAAAATTGTTAGAAAAGATATTCCCAAATTAAAATGTTATTAACCTTTTAAAATGAATAAACTTGTCAATTTATAAAATAAATCAACAAATCAATTTAATTATTTATAAAGATTATTAAATTGATATTGCCAAAATTCCGGGATATCACAAAATTTATAAATCGTTAAATGTGGAATATAAATTTTCTGGAAATGAATTCTATGAAATTATAAATTGAGTAAAATAACAGTGGTTTATTTTAATGATGAATAGTGATATCCGGGAAGGTAAAATATGTTAAAATGAAGCTTCCGAATATAAATGTACGATTTTAAGTGTTAATAGAATATTTTAAAATACCGTTTTCTCCATTGGGATTTTATATAAGTAAATTGGAAATATGGTTTTCATTGAAGAATTCTCCAAATTTATCTTACTTAAAAATGTTTTAAACTATAATTTAAAATGAATTTCCGGGTATGGGAAATTGAGTGCGAACTTCGGATGAAGTTATAGATAAGTATGGAATTGGGAATTTATGTTGTAAACATAAATTGAATTTGAAATAAATCGTTTGGATTTATATGAAGGATACTTTGGAATGTTTGAATGGGATAGTGTTTCCCTGGGAAAAACCAAGTTAGAGTTTAAAGGTTTTTATTTAATTAAAAGTTTAAAGTTTAAATTGTTTAAAGAGTATTTTCAAGAAATTATTATTTTTAGAGAAGAAAAGTTTAAATTATTTTAAAGCTATTTGTTTAGTTATGGAAAAGGTTAGTATTATCTTTTTAAAAACACTACCTGTAAATATTTAGTAAATTGAACCCTTATTTAAATCGAGTTATATCCTATTAAATAAATACTATTTAAAGTAGTTTTGAAATTATATTTTGAGTAAATAACTAGAAGTACATTTATATATTTATAAGTATATTTCGCTATAAAGTATTTTAATTGTTTTTAATCTAAATTGTTTAAGCTTGGTTTTTCAAATGGGAATAAATGGTAAGGCTTTACCCTGTAAAGGAAGAAATTGGGAAGTCGTTAAAAATGAGTTTTGAAATGTGAAAATATATCTTTTAAAGATATTAAAAGGGAAGAATAAATCATGTGTGAGATTATTTATTGTGTGATGGATGCTTATGGATGCTTGTGAATGTGAATTGATAGTTAAATCACCGACTATCAATATTGGCCAAAAGCGCTGATCGTTTCGAAGAGACCGGGATCGAGATTTATTTCTCGAAAACCACTTCGATCCGGTTTGTACGTTTCGTGTAACGTGTTCGGAGTCGAAGATGTAGCAGTGAACAGCAAGGGCTAGTCGCTACTAATCCTGAGGATATTTCCAAAATGGATGTAGTAGGAGTAGTGCCTTCGGTTCCGTTCGGACCCGGGACGGACTTGTATGGACGAATGCTTTCATGACATCGTTAGGTGGGCGATGGGCATTCAAAGGGATATGTGCTATAAAGGTAACGCTTAGCCTCAAGCCTCATCAACCGGGAATGACTGAAAATCAGGGGTTATGCAGCAAGGCTTCGTGGGTAGCGCCCACTGGAGAGTATGGTCATCCCTGTCTAGATGTCCCTTTTATTTCGGCTTAGTGGTGCGGTTGCTGATCCCAACCGTGGGGTGATTATATTCGGAATTGCCCATAGGTGATTCCGGCCTTGTGTTGCAGGGGACTTAGGGTGGGTCCTCGGTACTGTGATCTAGGCCACGTACTGTGACAGGTGGTACCCCAGTGCCTAGTCATTCGTTGGAAATCCATTTTCCCTACGTGCCTTGTACGTGTTTTGTTTGTATACCTAGTATGCCAGAATTTAATGAATGTAACAATTTCGGCTATTTTATAAGTATTTGTAAATAGACACTATTATAATATCAGAGGATTTTATAAAAAGTGTTTTAGCTATCGTAAGGTAAAAACCCGACATGTTTATTTGTGGCGTGGTCTTACGAGATGCTTTTGATTTTCAAAGGATTTTTGAAACTTTAATAATCAATTGGGTGTATTTATGATGCGCTGGTATTCCAGACTGACTCGGGTGTTATTTTATTATAATGCTCGGGTCAGACCGAGTATATTTCAGGATAGGTTGCTATGGAGCTTAGGAGAGGAGCTGGAGTCCGAGACGTATTTCTCGTACTTGTATTATTCCGCTGCTGTGATTGTTGAGATTGTTTGACTGGTTATGATGGGTTGTATTGATATACTCTGATGATGATGTATTGTATATAAACAGATATAGTTTTGATTTGTGTAAAGTTCTGTTCTATATATTATATTTTATCCGCTGCGACTGTGAGGTTCTATTGTTGTTTAGTTTCTTCTTCTTCTACCTTCTTTCTTTTCCTACAATCTGTTTTTTTCGGCGTTCGATCGTCGGCATATTATACTGTTGAGTATTTTGTGTCGATTTTCGAGGGTCGAGAAGAGCGGGTCGTCACAAATTTAGTTTCCTTTCAGGTTGTTTCTATTCCCATACCTTCTTCCTTTTCGAGGACGAAAAGTTCTGAGTGGGGGAGAGTGTAACAGCCCAAAAAATTTAGCAATATTTTATTCTTTAATTTTAACTCTGGGGTTTTATTTTACGGAAGATGAATTTCTAAATTTAATTATAAATAATCACCCAAGATTTTTTATATAAGTAAATTCTATAATTCTTATTTTGGTTAAAACTCAACATTTATTGAAGTTATAAATCTTTAAATTTCTAATTTTCCAATCTTTTAGTTTAGTTGAATATATTCATAACAAAGTTTTATTTCACTTTTGTTCTTTAAAAATGGATTATATACTTTTAAATTTAATCATTTATATTCTTCTTAGTTACGTTTAGTAATAGATTCTTAGTACGTGGTAAATGAATAAAAACCCAATGTAAACAAATCATGTTTTATTAAGTAATAGATTGCAAAATTTATGTATAATTAAACTGTTAATTACGCGTTTAAAAAGGCGCGTTATTTGATGGAATAAATAACGTATAAATAGGAAAACGTATAAAATTTAAAACCATTGTTTTGTTATATTTTGGGCATAAACTATTGCGTCTGTTGTACACACTTTTAAATATATTCACTTTCCCTCTGATTTAATAGAAACGTTATCCACAAATTTATAACCGTTCACATTCAAATTTTTGCCTTGTTACTAAATCAATTGCTTTGCACTTTTAAAAGAGGAAAATTCAACCATGCCTTGCCATTACGTTTAAGATATTTCACCTCCCTTTACTTCATTTGTTTAATAAGTATAAAATCTTTAAATTTCCATTTACCGCTCATAGCAAAAATATAATGGCTTGTCGTTTCTCTCGCTAATAAATTCATACCCGTTGCAATTAATTGCTCCAATCGTTCTTGCCATTCCGTTTTTATTTATCAACGCATTCTCTTCTTAATATTTTCAAACGAGTGCAAATGCGTGCTAAATAAATTCCTACCGTTTCTCCAAGCAATAAATTCTAGTTTTATTTAAATACTCAACCTTGTACGCAAATAATTTTCACCATCTTCCCATTTTATAAATATTTCTTGCGTTTTTAAATCAACACATTTACTTCCAAATAAATTTTAAATGTGTACAAAATGTTTGCCAAAGATTTCTTGCTGTTTCCTTTTGCTAAATTCACATAATCAATAACACTGTAAATATTCGTTCAAATCTTTCTTGCCTAGATTCTCGCACCTAAATCAATGCAAGATATTCTCTTGAATATTTACCCGTTCGCACAAATTATTCTTTTGGTTAATTTTCCATTTCCGTTTTGAAGCAAATTGATTGCTTGCCGTTTTATGTTCTCCTTAATTATGTAACCCATGGCATAATTCCATCACAACAAGATTTCCTACCTATTGCTTATAATAGGAATAGAGCTAAATGGCAGTGTATAACAAGTAATAAATCTGTGCTTTTTTAAATCTCAATATTTATATTTTTCTTGCCTATAACTTCTCATCTAAAATCAAAGCCTCCTCTATGATACGTTCAAAACAAAATATCTCTTGCCGTTTTATCACTTGAATCACGCAACGCTTATTTATAAATTTACCAGTCACGAACACGTTTACTTCCTTACTTTAAAATTTACGTGTAAACTTTACACACTTTCCTTTTGCTTAAATTGATATAATTGGTATAAAATATTAATTTCCCTGCCGTTCAAATTCATTTGTTGCATTGTCATTCACGTACAACTTTCTACACTTGACTCTCCTATATATATGGAATAAAATCTTCCAATTGCTTCATACGTTTTTTTTAAAGAAAAAAAACTCAATTACTCTTGACCGTTTTCTCCCACAAAATTTACGCAAATCATCCTTATAAATTAAAACTCATGCTCCAATTTCTTACCTCATCTATTGCCTTCATTCTCTTCGTGCGTGGGCATCAACATAAGGTAATGGATGAACTTTTATCTCCTTCTTTCTTTAATTTTTTTCTCTTTCTTTTATTTCCATTTATCTACCCACTTTGTCATATCATCTTATTCGATTTTGTTCCAGTGCTTTATCAAATTTTGATATCTTCGAATGTGAAATTCATACTTAGTTTATTTATTTTTCAAGTTTTGAATCGGGATGTCACATCCGCTGAAATTGATCGTGCCTTCTGTACGCATTCTGGTGTAGATATTCTTTATTTTGTATCAAAACTCCAACATCTAGAGGTGAGTAATTCTTACCAGACGATGTGTACTTATATAATTGATAAACTTGCATCACTTGAATCTGTAAATGCATATCATCCTGTTGTAACTGCTATATTATAATCATATGATGTTCACACCTGTATTTACACCTGTTATACTATATTTTACTGTTATTTCATGTTTTTCTTTTCATTTTTATCAGTTATCACACTGCAAGTTCCCTGTAGATTAGGTTCACTATGGGTTGAAATGATACATACCCGAACGGACTTTAGAATAGGGAAAGATCGTTATGGGCTGAAATGATAAGCCTGAGCAACTTTTTATTTATTTTATTTAACTTGGGATTGCGGGTTTGAAATGATAGAACCCGGTTTTTCTTTGTAAACTGCGGATTGAAATGATACATATCCGTATCACTTGACCTAGGCTAGAAAGTTTTATACAGACCCGTGGTTTATATATTTTTCTGAAATGTATAAAATATTTTAAAAATGTAAATATTATGATATTTTGATTTAAATTTTATTTAAAATGATTTCTATAAAATATTAGTGATTTTCTACAAATTAAACAAGTGAATTAAGTAAATGGTGAAGTAGAATCTGAAATATAAGTTAATTTTGGAATTTATGACTTTGTTTATAAATGGAATTTATGTAAAGTAAGAAAATATGACAAATTTGATTTAAAAGATGATTTTATTGATTTTATTAAGTAATAATAATTGTGAAAAGTGTTAATGATTTTGTATAAATTAAAATATGAAATAAATGAATATTTAAGCTGAATTTGGAAATATAACTAAAATTGAATTTTGTGAAATTTGTTTAAAAGTGAATTTTTAATTAAGTAAAATAAATGGAAATAAGATATATTTTGAAATTTAAACTTAGTTGTTAAGTTAAGAATTTAATTAAAGAAATGAAAATTTAATTGTTATTTAATTTGATTTTTGTATGGAAATTTGACTTTATAAAATCATAGAAATAAAGGTATTTAAATGATTATTTTTAAATGTGAAAATATATGATTTTATAAGTTAAAATGATTTATATTAAAAGTTAATTATGTGTGAAATTGTAAATAAAACTCTGAATTTGATTTGACAGCATTTTTGAAATGTAATGTAAAGATATTACAGCGTTGGAAAATGCTGTAGTTGTTTTAAATGAACCAAATAGCAAATTTGAACTAAGGGTTATTATAGCACTTTTTTAGTGCTATAGCTGTTAAATTTAACTAAAATTTTATTTGAAACTAAATTAAGATATTACAGCATTTAAAATGACTTTTAGTTAATGAACTGTTTTTAAACATAACATTTCGTAGCATTCTCTAAGTGCTGCGAAAGTTGAATTTTCTTTGTTTAATAAATTCAAATGAATAAATGATCTTTGAAAAAGATTAAATTTGGAAATTAAATATTTAATTATTAAATATATGAATTGACTTTAAATGATTTAAATGGAATAGTTGATTTGGGAAATACAACTATTTTGAAATGTGATTAAATGGTATTTAAATTTAATTTAAATACATGATGTTTGAAATGATATTTTGAAATGAATTTGAAGTGATATTAAATCTTGGAATAAATAATTGAAGTTTATATTAGTATGAAAAATATTTGGTTTACTTATAATCTGAATCTATTCAAAAGATATTGGACTTATGAAATATAGGATAATAAAGCGTTGGAATTTATTTTATAATTTGAATAGTTATTTTGTGGATTAAATCTATATTTGAAATTTATAAAATTTGAAATGGTCTATGGAAATTTAATTGAAATAAATGATTAAATTGAATTGAAACTTTGGAAATTTTAATACTTGATTTGAAAGTATAATAATTTCACTTTTAAATGGTTTAAATGAATTATTTTGATTGAAATATAAACTATTTAAAAGGTGACTTGAAATGATAATAAATGAATGATATCTTTCAATTTAAAAAGTATTTAAAGTTAAATATTAGATTTGAACTCAAATGATATTTTGGTATATTAAAATGATTTGAAATGAAGTTTTGGAAAGATATGATATTTTGATATATTGAAATGATTTGAAATGAAGTTTTGAAAAGATATGATATTTTAAATATATTGAAATGGTTTGGAATTGATTTAATCTTTATTTTGATAAAGATTTGGATTTGAAATGATATTCTATTTTGAAGTATAAACTGTTTTAAATTATAACCACGGGTTATAATAACGATTGGTTGTTAAAGAGACCGAGATCAGATATGGACATACTCTCTGTCGATACCGAAAACCACTTTGACAACTGTGTACGCGGTGGAGTTCCAGAATGAAGTAGGATGGTGACGACGATCCTAAGGTATATACGTAGACCCAACTCCCGTGAGTTGGCATAAGGTGGCTAAAACAGGAGCGATTGACGGATCAAGGAGGTGGCACCTCTGATCGGACACACTTCTTTGATACCATTCTATTACTTGTGATTGATTTCGTGGCCACCCTTGATTTGGGAGTGTTGTTCGAGGTGGGCGGTAGTGGCTGCTATGCGTCACCACCGGTCCGGATGCGTAATTGGTATATCTACCCTGGCATTGCCTTGTGTGCCGTGTCACCTACCATATCGAGCTCACTACGATTTTGGTTTAAGGATCCGACCGCGTTAAGGTTCACCATCCCCTTAACGCTATTTTCTATATGATTATACTTTACTAATTAGACACTACTGTATATAGCGTATATTACTACATAGTAAATAGTTTAACGGATCCTTAAAGAATGGGCGATCCCAAGCATTCTTTAAGTTACTTGTACCTTATTACAGTTCACTTGAGTTGGTTTGCATTATATAAGTATATATTGTCCTGACTCGAGTGTTTGTATTTTTATTTACGCTCGGGTCAGCCTGAGTATTCACAGATTTGGATTTCCACTTTCTGGAGATTGAAATCGCTGGAGATTATCTGTTTATCTAGTTTTATCTATCTCAGTTCTGTTATTCTATTCAGCTTGTACTTGGTTATCATATTGAGACTTCTGTTGTACTTTATTTCTTCTGTTGTATCTTATTTAACTCTGATATATTTACATAGTAGCTTCATGAACTACTATTTCTTTTACTTCCGCTGCATTATTTTACTCTGTGTTTGTGATCTGTGATTATATTTATTTACTGTATATTCTAAGATTTGCCAAATTTTATTTACAACGCTGTATTTTGAGCAATTCAATTCCGGCATGAGTCTCTACCTATACACTTATAATGGATGCGAATGGTTGAAAATAACGGGTCGTTACAATTGATTTCTTGGCATTTCGAGCCCGTACGATCAAATGACAAGTCCAATTGTTACGAAACTTTAAATCCTACAATAATTCACCGTTATAGATCCGGTGAAATTAGTTTCATCGGAATCCGAGTCAGTGGCCAAAATGGCTATATTTCAGTTAATTAAATATATTAATATTAAATTAATTAAGTCGAATTTCCAATGTCAATTCTATGGTTAACAAATTTTTCCATTTTTGATTTCTTTAACATTCATAATAATTTAACAAGTTTAGATATCAAACTAAAGTTAATTAGTTTAACAATTACAGTGTTTAATTTCAATTTCCATTAATCCTATTAATTATAATTAAATTCCCATAAATTATTTTCATTTGGTTTAAATCTTTACACTCAATTCAATTTATTATTCTATAGACATGGTTTGCATTGTTTATATTTCATTACACTAATATATTCCAATTCCCATCTTTTATTTGTATTAATGACTATATTTCAATTATACTGAATTTTGTCAGTTTTACTCATTAATTAAAAATAAAGTCTCAATAAATTTATTTATCTCGATTTCATTCTTTTTATTAAACCCATCGTTACTCTATGAGTAAAATTTACATTATTACCAAATATTACCTAAATTTACATTAATGTAATACTTAATTCCATTTATTACAATTGGTTTCAAATTTAATATAACATGCTAATTAAATAGGTAACGTATATTAATTGTTACCATTAACTTTAAATCACACTTATAAATTCATTATTTACACAAAATGTTACAATTTCTTACATATCCCAAATTTTATTCAATTACCAATAACTCTCTGTTTCATACAAAAATTAAATATATACATTTGTTTCTTATATTCAATTTTATAACCAAGTATAAGAATTTACATTATTTCTTTATTGGAATTTCACTTCAATTGTTAATAATTAGCTTTAATTACCATTGTTACATTTCATTTTAGCATTTATTTCATTATTAAATTAAAAAGTTTTTATTTCTTTCCATATTAAATTTCCAAAACTTATTAGTTTAACAATTTAAATAGTCGAAAATTTACGGGTCGTTACAACTCGGCTGCATATTAGATTCTCATTAGAAAAGTCTTATCACTTGAGAAACCTGAAATCCTAATTTTCCCTTAGTTTCAATTTCTTCAAAGATCTTGAATCCTTCATCATTTCTTTTACTGTGCCATACCAGGAAAGGTGTGTCAAGGAAGTTTCATCACCCAATACCTCTCTAGCTGCATCAAACCCATCAGAAAAAATCATCTTCCTTATTGTGCCCTGCCAAGAAGTCAGAGTGCTATCGTCATCCAGCACATCTCTGGCTGCATCAATCATATCACAAAGGTTTTCATCACATACGTACAAGTCCAAATAACCCACAAAACCCACTGTTTCTCTCTGAATCTAGAATTCTGATTCAAGAATTCTGAAAGAATGGCTGAAGGAGATATAGATAACTCCAGTTCTCCCACATTAGTATCAAGAACCATTTAAACCCAAATGAATGCAACTAAAGAACTACTCAAAGCTATCATCAAACCACAAAGCCAACTTATCACCATTCAGTTAGATGAAACTAACTATCTGCTTTGGAAAATTCCAAATCGAAACTACAATCATAGGATATGAGCTGGAGGAATATGTTCTTGGAACACTAATAACACCACCCAGATATACTGCAGACAATGAAGGAAAGTTGATAAGTAATAAAGATTATATAACTCATCAAAGGCAAGATAGTTTGATTAGTTTATGGTTACCATCTTCAGTAAGTGCAAGTCTATTGGTACAACTAATAGGATGCAAAACAACTCAAGAAATTTGACATTCAATCGAGCATATATTCAGTTCATAATCTACTTCAAGAGTCATGTATTACAAGAGATAGCTATAAAACTTAAAGAAAGATAATATGTAAATAGAAGAATACTTGACAAACGTTAAAACTCTATGTGATCAATTGGCCAAAGCAAGCCATAAAATATTTGACACTGAATAGATATTGTCAATAGTAAATGGAATTAATAAAGAATATGAAGTAGTAACGATAATTATATCCTATAAAGAAACCCTACCAACAATTAAATATGTTCACTCCACTCTTTTTGCTCATTAAGGTAGAATAGGGCAAAAGAAAGCCAACCACTACAGAACTCTTTGCTAACAATGTTGCAAATAGCAGAAACAAGAGTCAAGAAAGGTACCACAATAACATAAGTCAATCAATTAATAGTCAAAGGGGTGGTCAATTCTATAAGTCCAAATGTAGAGGTAGAAGATGGAGTAACAATAACAATAGACTCAAATGCTAAATATGTGAGAAATATGGCCATACTGCAAATAGGTATTACTTCAGATTTAATGCAAACTACATGCCATCTCAGTAGAACAACAACAATGAAAGAATCAACAATCCAAGTGCTACTATGGTCAATACACAACAAGATATCAAGAATCACATAGAAAGCACAAGTAATGATGCAATCAAAGTAAAAGATATATAAGATGAAAGCTTAGCGTAAGCCAAGTTCATTACATTTCTCTTCTCATTTCATTTTAGATTCATTACATAATCCTATACGTAAGACAAGTTCAGAGTAATTACAATTTATTACAAAATATGCCAAGAGCGACATAGGAAGATGCCCCCTTGGTTGATCAGAGTCTAAATATAGACACTAAATAACTTTGCCATTGCATCCAATAACATAGCGGAATCAAACAGAAAAAACTCCTAATAGCTAGCTTGCCTCCTACACGTCTCAGGAAGCTTATTTTTCGAAAGGAGAACCTGAAAACCTTAACTCTCAAATTACTCAAAATTAACTGAGCACCTGAGAGTTTAATGAGAAAATATAAACTTTGAGTCAGATAAAAAGTCTGGTGTGAAAAATAACCTACCATCTCGAACCATATAGATATCTCATGAGACCATGCATCTTAGCGGAACAGGTTTTCGCCTCACTAGTATCCTAACCTAATTTATAATAACCATATGTTGTGCATCTGCATCTATAATGACTAAGACATAACATAATAAAATGCAAACATGCAATGTGCTCTGGATTTCCCATCCCCATGTACCTGACTATCTACCTCAAGTTATAGTTTCTAGGATCATTATTAAACTATTAGATTTCATGGGCTGACTAATAACCAGTTTAATTCTTTATGGGTTTCCTATCCACTTTCATAGTTTTCATGGGATCGCTATGAACCTATTTGTTACTACCAGTACTATTATCCAATCATAGTTTTCATGTGATCACTATGAATCTATTGGTTTCCACCAATAACATCTCTCATGTCATTGTTTTGATGGGTTGTCTATGAACCTATTGATCTCTCTCAATAACTTATTCCAGACACAGTATTCATGGATCACATAGAACCCATTGGCCCCTGCCAATAACAATTTCCATAACATAGTTTTTATTGTCTTACTAAGAACCTGCCTACCAATAATCTTTTGATCAGTCTTGGGCATCCTATATTCTGGTCTGTTTGAACTCTGGATGTAGTTCTACTCACACAAGAGTTAAATTCAATATATACATATTCACTACTAGGCCAACCTAGCTTGTTATTATGCCCTTAGCCCAAGATGCAATTATGGTTTATCAATGATATGAATATAGTTACACAAGCATTAATGATAACTGATCAAATAACATGATAATATAAACATCCATTTTTAAGTTCCTTGTATCATTTTCATAATGAAATATGGTTAATACCCTTAAACCACTATCTTTATTAAGGAAAGCTTCCTCTAAAATTCCATAGTTAAATGCCATTTCAAAACCTTTTCATATTGCTATGTATTTACTTTAAAAATGAAATTGGGTTCTCAAATTTGAAAACTAAGGCTTTCGACTATATCCTTTGTATCATTACTTAAAACCTTAGACGTTTTCTTTCAAAAGCATCCAACATACCTTTTGAATACTTGGAACTATTCCTTTTGAAACGTTGTTAAATATACCTTTCGAAACACTGAAAAATATACCTTTTGAAATACTTAGCATACTCTTCGAAAGCATTGGGTTTAGGTAAAAGTTTGTGGAAAAATAGCTTTGAAACCATTTAAAAGTATCCTTCCAGAACCATTGGGTTTAACATTTAGTATAACTATAGGTCAAAGAGAGCAGAAGTGAAAGTAACCCTTTCGAAAGCAATGATCTCTAATAAAATAATTGAGGAAGAGGATAGCTTCGAAACCAACCTTTCGAAACCATTGCCTCTGAAACTCTTATTAAAAGTGTCTAAAACAACCTTTTCAAAAGCATTGAGGAAGCGGCTTTAAAATTTAAAAGCGGGCTCTAACTGATTCGAAAGGTATGAATGCAGCAGCTAGGCATCGAAAAGGTTTAAAAGCGGCAACTATTTTGAAAGCTTTTTTTAAAAACAAAGGCAAGCTGATTGATTTGAAGGCTATTAAAATTGGCTTCAACTCCTTTGAAAGCATGCCTTTGACACAGTCTCTTCCGCCTTTCTCTAATCCAATACGTACTAATTGCTAATAACATACGCATTGGTTTCAAATGGGTGCGAAAGGTCTACTAGGCATGGTGATGGAAGCAAGAAAATGGAAGTGGCGAAGTTGTAATTCGAAACAAAAATGATTTTATGCCTTTCAAAGTAATTTCTTTTACCAAACTTGCCTAATTTTTCAAAATATGATTGGCTTCCAATTCTTTATTAATATTCTTTTCTAAAAAGGCTATTGAATTCAACAATTAAAAATGTTTTAGCAGATATGTCCTTCACCTTAACAAAACAATTAAAACATTTAAGTCCTCTAACTTAAATAATTTAAAAACCATAGTAAAACACGTAGGAAAAATCCTCAAAAATCACAATTATTCACTTTTAATATGTTTTCTAACATGTATAAAAATCTGACACGTAAACATTACATACTCGCCTTAAGTAATTTAAAACCAAAATTAACTATTTCTTTCCATTAAAAATTCATAATAAATTATCCATAGCTTGTAATATTATGAATATTTAAACCCATCTTCAAAATAATGTTTTTCATAATATATTCAAACACATGGCATTTGGAAATCAATTTGCATGATTTTAACCTTAAAATTGAACTATATTATCCCACAAAAATCCTTGTTTAAATATTAACATGGCATATAAATCAAAGCATATCATCATTCATCCAATCATACGGTTTTAAACCTTAAAATAGAATTAAAACATTCAAGATGACTTATATGAGATGGTTTGGATCACTATTCACCTTGTTTGGATAAGGCACTTGAGATTTGTTCTTGCTTTAATCTTCCTAGCTTGAATCTCAGCTTTTAATTGGATTTTTCTCTTCTTCTTTCTAGGGTTATTGCCGACCTCAACTCTCTTTGCTTATGTTTTTTGTTTATAGAAATGTGAATGAGAATGAGGTAGGGGGTTTAGGGATTATGGGATACGGCTATTCCCTTTTTTCCAAGGCCTTATTCTCTTAAATTTCTAATTTATAAATCACACCTATATATTCATATAGTTAAGGCATGACCGTAATTAGTTTTTAAATCTCAATCTCCTTATCACTTTATTCTCAAAATTATTCTATTTAATTTACTTAATTAAATCTCCTGAATAATGCTACTAAAAATTAGGGGTGTTACAGGCTCCCATCCTTAAAGAATTTCATCCTTGAAATTCAGCAAGGATAAATACTAATCATAACAATCATATGTAACATCTCCTAACTACCATACTAGCCTACCTAACTAGGAAATGGCCTATATAAAGTAAAATAGAACATACCCTTAAAACAGATTAGGATACATATCTCTAATCCTGTCTTTTGTCTCCTAAGTATTGTCCTTCTCGTTGTCGCTCCACAGAACTTTCACCAACTTGACTGTCTTGTTTGTTAACCTCTTCCCATCTCATGCTACAACCCGAAATGGTTGCCTAACAAAGATCAAATCCGGTTCTACTATTAAGTCTTCTAATGCAGTTTGAGGAATAGTAGTCTCTGGATCATGCACATCCTTATGAAGATAAGACACATGAAACACATTACGAATACCTAACAAATTGCTCGGCAACTCTATTTTGTATGCGAGCTTTCCGATTCTCTCTATAACTGAGAATGGTCCAACATATCTTGTGCATGTTTCCCTAATTATCCGAATCGCACCACACCCTTCATCGGTGATATCTTAATGAAAACCCTATCTCCAATTGAGAACTTTAGATCCTTACACCTCTTATCTACATAACTCTTTTGTTTATACTGAGCTTCCTTCATCCAACTTTGGATCAACTCAATATTCTCCATTGCCTCTCTTACCAGATCTGGACCTAAGACTAATCTGTCTCCAGTTTCCAACCAACATGCTGGTGACTTGCATGGCCTTCCATACAAAGCTTCGAAACACGTCATTTCTATACTAGTCTGATAACTGTTATTATAGAAAAACTCAACTAAGTGTAAGTGATCTTCCCATGATCCACCAAAATTTAGCACATAAGCTTTTAAAAAATCCTCGAGTACCGTATTCACTCTCTCTGTCTACCCATCTATGTGAGGGTGATAAGTAGTACTCATCTTGAGCTTGGTATCTAACAAATCCTGTAAACTCTTCTAGAACTCGTTAGTAAACAAAGTATCTCTATCACTTACTATACCACTTAATATACTACTAGGAATCCCATGTAGTCTAACTATGTTCATCATAAACAACTTAGCTAAAATAGGTACATCATAGTTGACTTAACTGGAATGAAATGGGCACTCTTAGTCAATCTATCCACTATGACCCATATACTTTTATTTCCTTGATTCAACCTTGGTAACCGTCTATAAAATCACTAGATATCAAATCCCATTTCCAAATTGGTATCTCTAAAGGTTGAAGCAACCCACTCGGCTTCTGATGTTCGGCCTTCACTTGTTGATAGTTCACACACTGCTTTAAAAACATACCAACATCCTTCTTCATACCTTCCCAGTAGAAACTCCTTTTAATTTCTTGATATATCTTGGTTCCCCCAGGATGAATCGTAAGTTTGGATTAATGACATTCCCTAAGAACTTCTCTACTTAAGTCCCCAACATTCGAAACACACAAACCGTCCCTTCTTGTATAGGATATCTACTGCCAGCTCTAGATCATGAGTAGGATATCTCACTTCATGCGGTCTAAGCTATCGTGAAGCGTAGGAAATAAATTTACCTTTCTACATCAACACAACCCCTAATCCGGTTCCATATGCATCGGTATACACTACTAATCCTCTGGAACTACTAACACAGGTGCATTGGTCAACAAGTGCTTTAACTTAAGGAATGCTTCCTCACATTTATCAAACCCAATAAACTTTATGTCCTTCCTGGTTAGCTTAGTCAAAGGCGCTGCTATCCCGAGAAATCCTTAATAAACCTCTGCTAGTAACCAACTATCCTAAGAAAACTTACGATCTTAGTCATCATCTCTGGTCTTTTCCAATTGTTAACAGCCTCGATCTGATCTAAATCAACTGACAAACCCTTCTCTAAAACCACGTGACCAAGAAACTTAACTTCTTTCTTCTAGCAATGACACCTTGAAAACTTTGCTTTTAGTTGTTGCTTCCTCAATGTCTCAAGCACTACTCTAAGATGAACTTCATGCTCTCTTTCATCCTTAGAGTATATTAAAATGTCATCTATGATAATGCAAAACAACCTAAGTACTCTAGCAAAACTCGGTTCATCCAATCCATGAAGAAAGCTATGCATTCGTTAACCTGAATAGCATCACTCACCACTCATACGAACCATACCTAGTCCGAAATACCATCAACAGAATATTGTCCTTTGCCACTCCTAGCTTATGGAAACCTAGCGCCAAATCCAATTGGGAAAATACTCTGGTGCCACTCAACTGATCAAATAAATCATCAATTCTCGGCAAAGGATACCCGATCTTCTTCTCATTCAATTTATGATAGTCTATACACATTCTTAGCGACCCATCCGGTTTCTTCACGAACACCGCCACCGCTCCCTAAGGCAAGCCGCTTGGTCTAGTAAAATTCTTTCCTTCTAAATCCACTAGTTGCACCTTTAATTCCTTCATCTCGGTAGGTGTCATCCTGCTAGGTGGTCTACTTACAGGTTTTTCTCCTAATAAGATCAATCTGAAACCAATGGCTCGTTTTGATGGTAGTCTTGTGACTGGCTGACAAACATCTGCAAACTCCCTTGCTACCAAAACCCGACTCAACTCTTCTTCTACTTCCATTGCATTTAGAAAATCCCAAACACTTGAGCCTGACTTCTCCACCGAGTACATAATTTGGTCATGACTATTGGGGTGTCTTAGCGATATTTCCCTATCTTGGTAAAATATCCTAGCATCATATTTATCTAACCAATCCATACTTAAACTGATCCCGAAGCCTATGAAATCAAAAACATACAAACTGCATGCAAACTTTATGACCTAACAATTCAAGTTCTAACTGGTCACATCTCATCCCCAGAGTTGCGTACCCTCCTATCGGATTTGCAACCCTTAAGGAAGTAACAAGCTATGAGGGTTCTAAACATAACTTATCTACCAAACAATGAGATATAAATGAATGCGATGCACCAATATCAAATAGTACCTTAACTGGTATACTTGAATCAAAAGTGTACCTTCCATCACAGTCTTCCCCTTCTCAATAGCTGTTGGTATAAAAGGTGAAGGTTCCAAAGCAAATACCTTTCCCTTGTTTTCTCTGACTGGTTTTGGACATTGACTCTTGCATTGTCCAATCTGGTCACAGTTGAAGCACTTCGCTCCTTTCTTATCTGCAACCTTTCTTCCTTTTCCAGTTCGACATTCATGAGCATAATGTTCTTTTTCATCGCACTCGTAGCAAACTACATTGGCCTACCCTTTCTTGGAAGCTCCTCTTTTCTAAGCTCCTTTCTTCTTAAAGAATTTCCTCTTCTTGCCCTGAGAATCCTATGTTTCAACTTGTTTCTCTTTCCCAAAAGTAGAAAGCATCTCTTCATTCCTGATTTCCATCTACACTACAAATGTACTTGGATCATGGAGATGTACCATAGTCGCAATGGCAATCTTGGGTCTTAACCCTTGAATAAACTTCTTATTCCTTTCAATGACAGTGTCAATGGTAGCATATCCCTATCTAGACAACTCATCAAACTTTGTAGCATACTCAATCACTAACATCTCACCTTGCACTAAGTCTATGAACTTTCTCAGCAATACTGACATGGAAACTTCAGACAAGAACCTCTCTTCAAATCTCCTTCAAATCTTTGTCCAAGTCAACTCTTCCTCGGTGTGAAGACCCGTCTCCTCGGACTCTTGAAAATCAACACTAATACATCCATGGTATTCAAGTGCCATAAATACAAGTGCTGGGGAAGTAGATTTTCATGGGGAAAATAAAGTAAAGAAAAAAGATAGAAACACAAATTCTCACATTAAGTTAAAATAAATAGATAGTACATACAACCACATTCACTAGGGTACATCAGAGTTTTGTATAAACTAGCCCAGCCAGGAACATTAAACTACCTGGTCCGACATTTGCTAGTATTAACTAACTTAGACACAGCAGAAAAATAAAAACAAATAGATATATAGAAGACATCCGCATTGGGTGCTCTAGCACCATTGCTCCAAAAACCTCTTCCAGCATGCTCTTCCTCAAAATACTCTAAAACAGAATCCTAACTACCGGGCTGCCCAAAAAAGTAGGGCACCCATAGTTTAAAGGGAATACAAAATAAAATCTGAGTCAGTCATGCGACTGGTGTGAGAACTCAAAATACGTTATTTGAAAATAAAAAGGTATCTCATAAGACCATGTTGCACATAAACACGGAACCGATTTTTACCTTATGATAAACAAAAACATTCTTATGTAGGAATACTTGATACTATTTTTAATAACATATCTTTGAAAAACATTTGAAAGTAAATTTATCAATCTTAGCCGGAATCGTTACCATTATTAAATTCCAGCATACTAGGCTCTTCAAATAAAATGGCAAGAACTTATTAGGGAATGGAATTCCATATAAATGACCAGGTGAAGGGACTACCTTCCGGTAGTAGATCTCTAGAGTAATGTACCGAGGCCGAACTGATGGTCCTCTACTAACACAAGACTGACCTACCTCTTCCTAGATAGTACCAAATATGTCATCACCTCGGTCGTTACCGACCTAATCGAGACGCCTCTTAACATACACTACAATAATTTAAACCCAAATGTCATAGCAGGTAGAAATATATCTAGAAGGGGATGATCATACCCTAATGGTTGTGAACCACATAGCCTTACCGCATCTACCCTGTTTCGGCCATTTTCGAATGTGAGGCTTGAGGTAATGATTACCTTTCTCATTGCACATCATCTTTCTTTGAATGCCACTCTGCCATCCCACGGTCACACAACTGATTTCAACAAACATATAACTCCTGAGCTCATACGTCTCAGGGAAGGGTGTTAAGTTAAGAGAAGTTGCCTTCTCCGCCACCAAACAAATGATATGTTCATACAGATCACTTATGTAACTAGGAATGCAACTTTGGACATTCGTCCATACAGGTTGTCCAGGTACAGGACAAGCCGCTCCTACCACATCCCGTCGGGAATTTACCCTAGAATTAGTAGCGATTAGTCCTTGCATCGGGTATTTCATAACGAAGAGACTACTGCCACTATATGTATATTTGGAGTTTATCCCCAAATGATCAACAAGCAGTCCTTCATTATGAAAATCCAAAATATCAAATCCATGTCTTCACTTTGAATGTGTAAATTGGTTCGAAGTTGTCTTCGGATAGGAATCGTCCAGATCTGACCCCGGTTTCTTCGAAGCAATCATCGATAAAAAGATGTACTTGTGAATAGGGAATCATTTTTTAATTGATTTAGTCTTTTTATCAAAATCTCTTTTGGAGATATATATTCCTTAAAATATTCTTTTTAGTATATATGGAATCATTAAGCCTTTCTTATCATCGCTTTTTATTTCTTAAAACCATTTTACACTTAACTCATTTCTTACAATTCGACCTTATCATACCTCACCCAAGGAAGAGGCCAGGTGAGCCAGGGCACTAGTTGCTCCTAGACGTCTCCTTAATTTAAGCACCTCACATCTGGATCTCACGATTAGAAAAATCCAGTCTACTCGTTGGCTTTTAGAGCCAAGATTAAACCACTTAATTATAATAGCTTTTCTTTAAACATTTATTTAAATTCTTTTAAATAACTACAAAAATTCTAAATTATTATAAAACACTTAATTATCCATGTAACGACTCATATTTTTAACTATTTTAAATTAAATTTAGTGAAATTATTAAATAAAAATGGTCAAAAGTAAAATTTAATGAATTATTAGTGTAGTTATTGAATATGAACTTAAATAAAATTTTGAAATAAACTAATTTCGAAGGTTTGGCGATAACGAGTATTGAAATGAAATTATATATATTAACTGCATTTATTATCAATAACTGAAGTTGAATAATAATTGTGAATTATTTAAATATAAATTAAATGATGTTGATAACTAAAATTTATTGGAACTTAAAGATTTATATATAGTTATTTGTTGGATGATTTAATTGTTTAAAATTTAATATTGGAAATTATTTGAATACTTGAATTATGAATTTAAAGTG
Source organism: Allium fistulosum (assembly GCA_030737815.1). NCBI lineage: Eukaryota > Viridiplantae > Streptophyta > Magnoliopsida > Asparagales > Amaryllidaceae > Allium > Allium fistulosum. Next base: position 278,539,491 of record CM060904.1, on the reverse strand, counting down.
AATGAAAATGATGTCGGAAGTCGATTTAAATCTTATTTTAAACAACAATGAGGGTTGTCAACACTTAAAAATTGAATTTAAGTGATTAATTTAAAATTTGGAAATTGATGGTTTTTATTAACGAGTAAAAATAGCCATTTTAGCCACAGTCTTCGATTTCGATGAAACTAGTTCCATTATATCCGTAATAGTGTATTATTATCAAATTTCAAATTTCGTAGCGTTTAGAGTTATCGTTTGGTCGTACGGGATAAAAACGCGTTGAATTTAATATCGAAAATTCAATATTATAAGTAGGTCTAAAATGCTATCTTCTCCATATGATCGAATTAGGACTCGAAACTTGTTCCATTGCATTCAGAATAGGGGTTTAACATTATGAACGCCTAGCAGCATGCCTCGATAGGGGTTCGAGATTTTAAGTTCTATAAGCGGGATATTTTGAATTTAAAATTATATATATATATATATATATCTGTGTGTGTGTGTGTGTGTGTTCTTGACTTTGACTAGGCTGTCACTTTCTTTCAAGCCACCCTATTCCTTGTAGATAGCCGACCTACCCACGTCCATCATGCCTTCCCCTTTATATCTCGTGCTTGGTTTCAAAGAAAAGAAAAATGAAGATTGGAAACTTAAAAAAATAATACTCTTAAAATACATACCGGAAAATTACGAAACAAGTTTTAAAATTCAAATTTTGAGTTTGTCTTCAACCTGGTAGTCGTTTGGGAGGGTGCAATGATGATTTTTTAAGCTCGACAGTGAAGTTGAGTAGTTTTTAAAACTAGGATTCAAGTTTATGAAGTGTAGTGTCTTCGATTTGAGTTTTTGGTATCATTTTTGAATTCGGGGGATCGAATTACATCTCGATGCAAATTCTTGAATGGTCCGATCATAGATGGGGAGGCACGACATTGAGCTCAACAGTAGGTCTGGTGCGTTGATACGTTTCGAGGTGGTGGCTCAGTCAACGATTGAAGGGGTGGAATTGGATGAGATTTCAAAGACGGTTGTGTTGGCGTTGTCGGATTCGATTTTTGGTGAGTGGTGGTCATTGTGGGGTGAGCGTGTACAGGGGGTAGTGGACATGGTTGTGTTTCATGTATAGGCATCTCAGTTTGGGGAAGAAAGTAGCATTTTATGTAGGCCGGGTCTGAATCTTTGGGTATGGGTTTTAAATAAAAATTTAATTAATGTTTTAAATTCAATTATAATTAGCCGATGAACTAAATTTTTTATAACTCTCTCGTATGAGGTACGATTAGGACTGGACTTTTTGCATTGCGAACATGATGATGAGAGATTTGTAATGAAACTGGTTTGGATAGATTCAGAGACAGTGGAAATTTGGGCTAAAATCGGACGTTGTTCGGTTTTAGTTCCAAACTGGAACGTCTCGGTGACAACAGGAAATAAAGGCGAGTGTTTTATAACGCTCACAAGTACTAGAATATTTTTATGCTAGTTAAATTCGAAATTATGAAGTGATATAAATTTATTGATTGTTGTTTGATAAATTGAATTGTCATCTAAATTGTCATTTGAATTAACTGTTAAAAATTAAAAGTGACGGTTAAATTTTAAATTGGAATTTAATTGCCAGTAAAACACCGATATTAATAACTATGAAATTGTTGTGAATTATAATTGACTGTTTGGATGATTGATTGCGGTGGATGCTATTGGTTGATATTTTGAATAATTGGATGTTTATTTATTTTATATATCCTGTATCACCTGGTAAATTATTTACAGTATATAAAACTGTAAATTGAATTATTTCGAATAAATTAAGAAATATGTTGAAATTATATATACTTATGACACTTTGATTTGGATTGAAATGATATATATCCATTCTTGAAATTAATTTGAAATAACTGATCACTTGGCCATAGGATAGAAAATTATTTACGAACACCGGATTGGATAAATTAAATGATTTCAAAAAATTTTGATACGCAATTTATTTAAATGATTTGATTTTTAGAAAATGAAAAATCAAATTTATGGAAATCGAACTATTTCGAGATTGATCTCAATATTGAATTATATTTGAGAATTTGGATTTCAAATTGGGTATTGGAAGTAAATTGATTTAAGTGTTTTGAATCGACGTTTTGAAAATCGAACTCGGAATTGATAAAAATCGAAATGGTTCAAAATTTGAAATTGAAATTATTTTTGAAGTGTAATTGAAATTATTTTGGAATTTGTATTGAAATTAATTTGAAATTGACTTTGAAATTAATTTGGAATCGAGGGAAAATTCGACTTGAAACTGGAATTGAATCGATTAAATCGAAATGAAAATCTAAAAGTGATTTGAATTGGAAAAGTTGGAAATTGAATCAGTTTGAATTTGAAACTATGTTCAAATAAATTATTTTGATATAAACTATTTAAATCTATTTTTTTAGATATTCAAATTATTTTGAATTTTCCAAACAATTTTGCTATATAAACCATTTTGATACTTAAACTATTTTATATTAAACTATTTTAACCATTTAAACTATTTCTAACTGTTTTTACCATACTATTTTTAACTATTTTAACCATTTAAACTATTTTAACTATTTTAAATATTTAAACTATTTTAAAACCAGTCAAACTATTTTCTAAAAATTCAAGATGGTCAAGGGTGAAATGTTTACAATTAATTCTTGGATTTAAGTGTGAATTTGGTTAAAATGAAGTTATAACCTAAATTGAAATTCGAAACGATTTTGGAACTGAAACTGAGATATTTAGGTGAAAATGATTTTGAATTGAGATATTATATTTTGAGTAAATATGAGGATTTCAAAATGGATTTGATTTTGAAGCGAATATGATATTTTAATATCAAATATGAACTATTTTCGAAATGTAAAAGTACTAGCCGGTGTGTAAAACGATGTTGGTTGTTAAAGAGACCGGGGCTGGATATGGGCATACTCTTTGTCGATAACGGAACCATTTTAACAACTGTGTACGTGGAGTGATGATCCAAAATGAAGTAGTTGGATTTGGCGTACATTTGCTAGATTTGAAGAAAGAGAACGATGATGTATTAGCTTGGCACTTATGCCAATTTGAAATGAATAAAACAGGAGCCGTACCAGCCAAGTGGGTTAGTTACTCTGAGCAGATGCACTTCTTCGTATTACCATCATTTATATTGTGATTGATTGGTACTCACCCTCCGAATTTATGGGAGTGTTGGATGTGGTAGGCGATCATGGCTATGATGCGTTACCACTAGTCGGGAAGGGTAAACTAGTAGTATCCTACCTTGGGCATTGCCTCACGTGCCTTGTCATACTTTTATCTCTATATGAGACCCATATGATTTTGGTTTAGTGTTGTCGTATCACAGTGCATCCTTGACTACCGACGTTCTACTGGTGGTGTCAAATGCAAACTATACGACAATACTTAAAAACGCGTTAAGGAGGATCAATGTAATGCCTTAACGCTAAGAAAAATATTTATTTTATTGATTAAACATTACATATATAGCGTATTCTACTACATATAAATATTTTGACGGATCCTTAAGAGATGGAAAATCCCGTAACATCTCTTGAGTTATTGCACGCACGTTATACACTGGATAGGAGATGTGAAATCCCGTAAACATCTCTGACGTTATTACACTCATGTTATATGCGATATTGATTTGACTTACTTAAGGATATTTTAGTCCTGACTCGAGTGTTTTGTCTTCTCATTACACTCGGGTCAACCCTGAGTTTTTAGCTTATTGAAGATTTATTCTGGAGGACGAAGACGAAGATTTGGTATATTATTACTATTATTATTCCTACATCATGTTGTCTGCTGCATTATATTTTGTTCTATTCTATATGTATAACTCTGATAAATGTTGTACATATTATAATCAAATGTATAGTATAAATAGCTTCATGAACTGTTTATTTGATTATTATATTTTATCGTTCCGCTTTGAGATTCTGTGTTTGTTTTCTTCTTCTTTTTCTTAATTAACCTCATTGAATATCCATGTTCCGGATTGTTTAAGTCGGACATGTGTGGAGGATTATCAATTTAAACCCTCCGAAATATGGGTCGTCATAACCCATTTGAAAATATTTATAAAATATTTGAAAAATAATTGTTAAGTTTAAACTATATTTCAAAAGTTATAGAAAAAGTGCTACGGAAAGTGCTCGGTTATGCTATTTTGATCAAAACAACTTTTTATGATTTGAAAATTCATTTTTATCACTCAAATTACTTTTAAAACATTTTAAAGCATTTATAAGATTTATTCCATATTCCTAAAAAAATTTAAAGCATTATTTCTAAAGAAATCCAGTTTTGGATTCCAAATTGTAAAACTACGATTTTTCCAAAACTTTTTTTACTCATATTCCAAAATCTACTTACCAAAATCTTGATTTTCTTTCTTCGTTGGAAAATTATGGATATAATAGTTCAGAAAATTCCTATCTCGAAGAATTCCAAGCTATATTCCATCTTTTACACTTGTTTGACTTTTATGGTGCGGAATCGCGAACTACCGTTACGCGACGCGCCTATTTTGACTAATTGTTTCAACTCTCATTCAAACTTCACCAAAACACTTTTAAATATTTATAAAACATTTCAAACTCATTTTAAAACACTTTTAAAGAAGTTTAACCTTCCATATACACCAATTCATTAATATAGAGGAAAGTGATTTCCTTTGTGCTTAATGACGTGTAATTCCGTGACTTGCATGTATTTTAAACATTCATATGAAAACATCCAAACTTGATGATCAAAGCATATTAAAAATTCATTTGCAAACATCATATCATCATCTAAAATATAATATATTAGTTTAGGGTTCTCACCTTGAGTTTTCAATGACTAATTAAAAATTCACTATAGATCCGCTACTCGGTTTTTGAAGCTCACTATTCTTCGGATTTTAGCTCCTAGATGCCTCGACCAAGACTTAAGATGGCTTGGGATGCACGGCCTAGGATGGAGCAAAGAAGTGCTTGGCCTAATGATAAAGTGGGGTGGAGATTTGAAGAACAAAGAGAAAAAGTGGAGTTTTAGGATTTTGAGGCTTTTAAGTATATAGAACTATATATAATAATTTAAACTCTTTTAGAAATAAATTTTGACATTATTTCTCTTAGGATGGAAGCCATTAAAGTGGAAAACAAATCCTAGAAATATGAAGAAGAAGAAGATTGAAAATGAAGAGAAGAGGGCAGGGTATTTATAGGAAAAGAAGTGTGTAAAAGAAAACACGCACACATCACCTTTTGCATCACCAGTTCAAGGCTTCTCCAACACACCTCCCCCTCCCATAGGTATGGCAAAAGCCTCCCCCCATGTGACCATAACTTCCCTCTTCTCATGTGTGCATATGTTGACTTATATATGCTTAAGGAGTAAGAAATCATAAAATATATTATATATTATACTTTTATACTTATATATTTTGGTATATGTATGTTTATATGCGTGTTTCATGTATGCATATGGATGTGTATATGTGTATGTAACATATCCCTACAATGTCCAACTTCTATACATTGTATCGTTACAATTCTCGATTCCAATTTTCGGTCATATTCTCTCTTTTAAATTAATATGCATATTTTTGTAACAAATTTATGAAAATAAATTTACTTATTATTACTAACCAATAAAAATGATCATATTTTATTTATAAAATCATATAAATTTATATAAATAATTATTCACAAAATTATTTGTTATATCGATAAAGCAAAATGATCATTTATTTAAAGTGATATATTTATGGGTTATTACAGACTCCCCTCCTTAAAAGAATTTCGTCCTCGAAATTTAGATAAGAAGAAAATATCTCAAAAGGAAATATATTTGATATAATGAATATATATAAAAGTATGGATAATTAACTACACCATAGGCGGTGAGTACACTACAACGACATGATTTATACAGTTCATCCATTCTAAATTCGGGATATGCCTTTCTCATTCTATCCTCTGTTTCCCAAGTGCAATCCACAGCATATCCACTCCATTGAACTTTAACTAACCTTACTACCTTCCTCCTTAATTGTTTCTCATCATGAACAACTATTTGAACAAGACATCTAATAATTGCCAAATTTGGTTCCACCTCCAAGTCTTTCCGAGCAGCTGTTTCTATGATTTGCTCTAGGTCATGCACATGTTTCCTTAAATGAGATTCGTGAAAAACATTATGCAATCCTACCAACCTTTCTGGTAATTGCACTCGATAAGCTAGTGGGCCGATTCGTTTAAGAATGGGAAACGGTCCAATATATTGAGGTGCTAACTTCCCGGTTCTTCCAAATCTCACTAACCCTCTAATGGAGAGACTTTCAAAAAGATTGAATCTCCAACTAAGAATTACAGATTTCTATCCCCTTGGTCTGCATAAATTTTCTGCCTGCTTTGGGCTTCCTTTAGCATCTTTCTAATCATATCGACCTTCTCTGAAGGTTCTTGTATCATATCAGGACCAAGTACTAACCCATTTTCGGTTTTGATCCAACATGCTGGTGGCCTGCACGGACGACCATATAGAGCTTCATACAGTCCCTTGCCGACACTAGCTCGATAAGTGTTGTTATAAGAGGACTCTACTCCCAAGAGCCTCCAAAGCCTAGAATATATGCTCTAAGAAATCTTCCAAAATGTGATTGACTCTCTCCGTCTGTCCATTGGTTTGGGGGTGATAGGCGTTGCTTATATTCAGCCTTGTTCCTAAAGCGGTTTGTAATGCTTTCCAAAACTAACTAGTAAATATTGGATCCTGATCGCTTACTATATTGCTCGGAACTCCATGTAATCATACAATTTCCTTCATATATATCTCAGCAAGGCTTGCAGTGGTCCTTGTTGACTTAACCGGAACGTAGTGTGCACTTTTAGTTAATCGGTCTATGATAAACCAAATGCCTTCGTTCCCCTTCCTCGTTCGAGGTAAGCCATCAACAAAATCCACTAATATTTGATCCCACTTCCAAATTGGAATTTCTAGCAGTTGAAGTAATCCTGCTATTTTCTGGTGGTCGCTTTTGACTTGTTGACAATTGGCACATCTGCTAACATAAATGGATATGTCTGTTTTCATGCTTTTATACCAAAATGCGCGCTTCATATCTCTACACATTTTATTAACTCCCGGATGAATGTTAAGTTTGATTTTGTGACACTCAGCTAACACTTTCTGCTTAAGATTTTCCATATCAAGAACACAAATTCGCCCATTAAATCTAGTACTCCATTTTTATCTACTACAAAGCTTGACTTTCTTCCTTCTTCAGTTTCCTTAGTGAACTTTTCAAAATGTCTATCTTCTTTTTGCTTACTGGCTATTCTTTCTCGAAGAGCTGGAGTTACTACCAAACAAGAAATAACAGCATACTTCCTACTCAACACATCAACTACTACATTGGCTTTCCCGGGTGCATATAAAATATCTAGGTCATAAGATGCGAGAAATTCCAACGAACGTTGTTGCCTCATGTTTAAATCTTTTTGAGTGAAAGATACTTTAAAGATTTATGATCTGTAAAGAGCTCAAACTTTTCACCTAATAAAAATAGGGAATTTTATTTACTAATGTCAATTCAAAGTTTTAATTGAAACAAACGATGAAAACTTCTTACCCAACAAATAGCGCCTCCATATTTTTAATGCGAACACCACGGCTAATAATTCTTAGTCGTGTGTTGCATAATTCTTCTCATGAGTCTTTAGTTGTCTACTTGCATAAGCAATCATCTTCCCTTCCTACATCAGATCTACACCAATTCCATCCCCATAAGCATTTGTATAAACGGTTAATCCATTATTTTTACTTATAGTTGCTAGGACTGGAGTGGTTGTCAACCTCTTTTTGAGTTCCTAGAATGTTGCCTCACAATTAGGAGTCTAATTAAATTTATCATCTTTCATGGTAAACTTCATTACATGGCAAGGAATCTTTGAGAAGTCTTGAACAAATCTTCTGTAATCCCCTACCAAACCTAAGAAGCCATGAATCTCGTTAGGAGTTAGTGGCTGCTTCTGTAGGATCTAGATTAACCCTAGAGGGGGGGGTGTGAATAGGGTTATAGCAAATTTTCTCGATTTAAACACAAAAACAAACTGCAGAGAAGTAAATATGCGGAAAAGTAAATCACACACAAAATTTACCCAGCTTCGGCAACCCCTGCCTACTACTGCATTCCCTGATTTCTATTTAGAATTAAACAGTCTCCCGCTTACAAACACTCTAACAGACTTGCAAACCCTGCTACCGCCTATAGAGTTTTGCAAACTCGCAAACCCTACTTACTGAACTAATCCTAACTAGACAATCTGACACAGCCTAAATCCTAGGTGGTGATTTACCCAGATTTGATTCGAAAAGTACAAAAAATAAAAACAAAAACAACTCAAAAACCCTAATTTAAATATTCTAAGCCCTTTGTAAATTAAAGCCAAAATAACACAATAAAAAAAAGACCGGCCCAAATAAGTGATAAAGAAAAATCCCTTTCTTCCTTTTTATTTATGTTGGCCCGTTCCTTTTTCTTTGAGAATGGCAGCTTTGTTAATCTTCGTTCGTTCCTCTTTGCAACTAAATTAGGGCTTGGAGTAAATCGATATAGCCGATGGTTAGTTGGTTGATTGCAATTGATTTTTCTCAGTCTTGCTTCGGTAGTCGACTCCTTCTTCAATTCGAACATGGCTCCTCGATTTGATCGAGTTCGACTTTGACTCTGGTATGTAATTTATGCCTTTTTGCTCTCCTAGTTGAATGCTTGAACTCGATTCCTGAATTTGTCGATGATGATTGTGGCTTTATATAGGATACGAAATCCTTGATTTTCGTCTGATTTGATCTCTTGCTTGGCCTTCACGTCGTTGAATATTTCCCTGATTTAGTTGCGACATTTTTAGGTATATACGATTCGAATTTTTTTTACTTAGTACCCACGGCTTTGGATATTTCCACAATTTTGAGATTTGAATTGTTGATTTCGTTCTGGAATTTATTTTCGTTTCTATAGCAGGAAATTTGGATTTTATTCCTTGGTCCATAAATGCATTCGAATTCTTTGCTCAAATATGGAAATAAAATCTTTTCCGTATATTTTGCATTGCCAGAATTTGTTTGCCATATTTGATTTCTTGACCAAATCTTCTGATTTGTTTCTTTTGCCGTAGAAAAAAATCTTTCCATGTATATTTCCTGGTAGCTTGATTCATATGGTTTTGATTCTTTGCTTGGTCAATATACTTGGCCACCACGGTATTGAATTTGAACTGTTCGATACTTGACCACCTCGTCTCTGATTTGTTCATCATATTCTTTGGTCACGACTTTGACTTAATTAGACTTTGACGCGATCATAACTGCATTGATTTCAAATTTGTAATTTCTTGATGACCTTTGGTTTGCTGTTATTACTTCCCTGTCCTCTGACTTGAGTCTGGTTCCATTTGCTTGATGTCTTCATGCTATTGTTCTTGAGTCATGTACCTTTGGGTTTGCATTTGTATTTAGTTGAAGCTCATTTGGTGCTTCTCGCAGTTTCAATCACTTGAGTATGTTGTAGTCTTCATTTCACTTGATTGTGATGTTGTGATTGACTTCATTAAACTTTAACTTTGCATTTGCTTTGAGACTTTTTACATACAGTTGCATTGTTTCATTTAGTCTTCATGTACATGCTATGTCTGATCGAGTTCATTGCTGTTTTGTTGTTATATCTTGTCTGGTTCATCTTGATGTTCTGTAGTCATTTATGCATTAATGCTATTCTCAGTTGCACTTGCTCATTTGAGTTTGCACTGCTTCATCATGTCACTTGATCTGTTGTAGCTTGATAACCATGTCTGCAGTTCTTTCATTCCCTGTTGTCTTCGGTGATGATATTTCTGACTGATATACTTATTGGGGCTGCTGTACATGATTGCTTGCATGTATATATATGCATTCATGTATGAATATATGTGCGATCACCTTGTACATCTCTGTCTGGAGTAGTTCTGCATATACTCTCTGATTTTGTTCATCCTATCACTGATTCCTTTCTTTGTGCTTATTGACTTCGGCATGTCTGTAGCATACTCGACATGTACCTTTTTATAACTGTTGTTTCATGATATATGCATATTCATATTTACTTGAGGCTTGCACTTGAATGTGCAGTCTGGTCGACACTTGTATTTTATTGCACTGTGATGCATTGAGATGTGTATACTTGATGCCTTGTTGATATGTTGTTCACTGGTTTGACTTGAGTTGAATTTAGACTTCTCGTTGTATTGCATTTGAACTCATGTCTGGTTTTCGTTCCACTGGTGACTGTAGTGAGTAATGTCCAGTCTTCGAGTTGAGTTCAATTTCATCTTCACTTTGCTGCACTACATACTCCAGTGTGCCATGCCTTGTGTTGGTTATTGTCCATGTTGCTTGTATGTGGTCTTGTGACATAGTGTATCAGTGATGCATAGCCTTCATATAGTCTGGATTCAGGTCTGTAATTTGCATTGTTGCAGTTGCTTTTGTTGACTGTGCACACGAGTTGGCGAGGCAGTGCACACGTGTATAAATGTACACGTGTGTATTGCAGCCACTCACGATTACCTGTCCCTGATAAGAATACTGATATGCACAGATATTACACAATCAAAAATGATGACAATAACCCATATATCTGAGGCACTAATAAAAACAAATTTATATTTTTGCAAATTAAAATTTGTTTATTTTCAGATTACTGCTGTAGTTGCTAATTATACAGGTACACAAAAGACAGGACAAGAACTGGAGCTGGACAATGCAGATAGATGCAGATGTGCAGACAGAGTGAAAAACTAAGTGTTGAGTGTTGTAGTGAGAAAGAAAATGTAAATGTGAAATATATGAAACCGGTGTATGTATATAGAGAGAGCTGAAAACTTTTTACTGTAAAAGTGTTGAAATAAAATATTATGTTGAATTAAAAATACTGATTGAATTATATAAATTCTGTGCAATAGTATTATTATTCAATATGAATATTTATTCCTATATCTGCAAACACATATATAAATTGATATATGTTAGTTATCATCAAACAAAAAATCACATCAAACAATCTCCCCCTTTTGATGATGACAAACATATATATTAAAGATTTTAAAATTCTAATGAAATTCTAATAAATGTGTTTGAGCATGAAATATTTAGCTCCCCCTATATGAATGCTCCCCCTACAACTGAGACCACTCCCTATTTAGAAGATTTAGAAAATTACAGAAGAATAGAAGAACTAAAGAAAATTAACTAACAACATTTAACAAATTTGTTGAAGTATTCCAAAAATATTTACTTTCTTATCAAAATCTTGTTCTTCTCTCCCTTTTGTTATCATCAAAAGACTGACAACACTAATGGAACAGTAGTGGAATTTTTTTTAAAGTAAAAACAAATGCAAAACAAAGAAAAAATCATAATATATCATAACGAGTTAACAAGTTCCACATTGTAGAGAATGGATCGATGATTCGGTTTTTATATAATGAGAAGAGAGATAAAATAATTTGACATTTAAGCACAAAAATAAGCACTTACTAACCACGCATAACCATAAGGACTTTTAAATGGGATTAGCAGTTAATTATTAGTCTAAGCATCCGGACTTTTAAGTGAGACTAGAAAAATACTTAGCTACCATACTCCATCCATGCATAACCATAAGGACTTTTAAATGAGAATGGAATGATGGTAAAATAATTCACTCACATGCTCCATCCATGCATAACCATAAGGACTTTTAAATGAGAATGGATGCATGAGATTTTTTTTTAAAATTTTAAAAGAAATCACTCTTCTCAATTTACAAAACCATTATGAATGATAGAAAGATGGTAGAAATAGAAATGATCGTGGAATAAGTTACCAAGTTAATTATATTTTGAAATATTTTTTTAATTTTGAAAAGAAATAAAAACAAAACATATTTCCACTACTGAATACCATATTCGAATCAATCTTTGAATAATATCCAAAATTGGTTTGAATCCTAGAAATTGAAGTTGAAAATAAATATCCAAGAATATTTCAACCAAAAAATGGAAAATGATTAGTCAATTTCTATAATCCCCAAATCCAAACGTAATCTGGAAAATCTGTGTTCGGGGAGGGGTTTTGTGAAAATATCAGCAAGTTGAATCTCAGTTGAAATATGTTCAATGCAAATGTCTTCCTTGGCAATGTGATCTCTAAGAAAGTGGTGTCTCACATCAATGTGTTTTGTGCGTGAATGATGAACAGGATTATTTGACAAGTCTATTGCACATTTACTATCACATTTTAATGGAACTTGTTTATAAACTAAGCCAAAATCAGAAAGAGTTTGCATCATCCATAAAATTTGAGCACAATAACTTCCTAAAGCAATATATTCTACTTCAGTGGTGGATAATACAACACAATTTTGTTTTCGACTTGACCGTGAAACTAATGAATATCCTAGCATGAAACATGTCCCACTAGTGCTTTTCCTGTCTACCAATGAACCAACATAATCAGCATCAGAATAACCAACTAAATCAAAATTTTCACAAGAAGGGTACCATAGTCCAAATTTGTGTGTGTGTGAAAGATATCTCAAAATTCGTTTAGTGGCTTTCAAATGAGATTCTTTAGGATTAGATTGAAAACGTGCACACAAACACACAGAAAACATAATATCAGGTCTAGAAGCAGTAAGATAGAGAAGTGAACCAATTATCCCTTGATATTTCTTCTGATCAACAGGAACTCCTTTCTCGTCTTTGTCCAACGTTGTTGATGGGCTCATAGGAGTTCTCAATGGTTTGGAGTTCTCAACTCCAAATTTCTTCAACAGTTCCAACACATACTTGGATTGTGAAATGAAAATACCATCACTGCTTTACTTGATTTGAAATCCAAGAAAATATTTCAATTCTCCAACCAAGCTCATCTCGAATTTAGCCTGCATGACTTATTCAAATTTCTCGCACAAGAGTTCATTAGTAGCACCATAAATGATATCATCCACATAAATCTGAACAATCAAAAAAATCACTTCCTTTATGTAATAGAAACAGTGTCGTGTCAGCACTCCCCTTTTTAAAGCCATTTTCCAAAAGATATGTACAAAGGCAGTCATACCAAGCTCTAGGAGCTTGCTTAAGACCATATAATGCTTTTTCTAGTTTATACACATGATTTGGAAAATCATGATTTTCAAAACCGGGGTGTTGTTCAACAAAGACTTCTTCTTTTAAATCACCATGTAGAAATGCACTTTTTACATCCATTTGTTTAAGTTTGAAACCCTTATAACATGCAAAACTTAGCAAAATCCTAATGGCTTCTAACCTAGCAACTGGAGCAAATGTTTCTAATTACATTTCCACCTTTAAAATTCTCTAGGCTAAGGAACTTCGATTTGTCACCTGTCATATGTCTAGAACAACCTGAATCTAGAAACCATTCTTATTGCTCCTTAGCCCGCCAACAAACCTACATAAAGAGAGAGGAGGATGACCTAGAGAAACTCTTAGGTCCAATGATATTAGTGACTGAAGCATTGTGAATAAACAATCCCTTTGGAACCCAAACTTGTTTTGTCCTTTCATTCTTGTTCCAATAGACATGAAATTTGTTTGTAGAATTCTTAGGAACCCAAACTTGTATAAATTTTGTGTTCTTGTTCCTATGACTACAATTTTCAACATGATGTCCAATTATTTCACATCTAGTAAAGACAGTCTTACCTTTTGCATTATCATCAACTTGTGTTTTCCCAAAGCCTAGTCCTTTTCTGTTGTTAGCAAAAAGTTGATTTCCCAATAACATGTTGAATGATTTTTCTCCTCTTGAAAAGTTATTCAGTTTTCTCAAGATTTTGGACTTTGGTTTTTAGTGTTGTGTTTTCAGTCACAAGTGAGGTGCATCTATTTATAAAATCCTTTTTCCTAGTGTCAATGGTTTCCTTAAGACTCAAGTTTTCTTTTTCAAGGTTCTCAAAGCTATTCTTAAGTTTTGATAATTCAGAATCTAAAATTTTACATTTTTTACAGTCTAGGTTTTGAATATTTTCAAGTTCAGTTTCTAACCTAGTATTTTCATGGACAAGTTCTCTCCTATCAGATTTCAGTTTTTCAATTTTAGATTCAAGAGTATCAATTGTTTTAGTAAGATCATAACACATCAAAACAAGTTCTTTATAAGAATAGCCACTTACCTCACTAGATTCCTCTGAGCTTGCTTCTGAATCTGATTTTGCCATAAGACACAAATTAGCCTCCTCTGAGCTATTATTCGAAACTTCCTCTCCTTATTCATAATCCCAAGTCGCTGCAAAGGCCTTCTTCTTCTTTTTCTTTCCTTTGTTGTTTTTGAGAAGTAGGCATTTTTTTTTGAAGTGGCTAGGCTTCTTGCAGTTATAACAAGTCAATTCATTATCGGAATTGTCAGAATCTTTTGACCTATTACCACTTGTTTTCTTCTTGCGTGGCCCGAATCTTGACCATTTTCTAAGATTATTGATAGCCATTGCAAGCTCTTCAATTGGATCTTCTTTTCTTCATCGCTCTCTTCTTTGCTCTTTAAGGCAATCGTCTTCTTCTTTGATTCGGAGTTGTTGCGTTCCTCCTTTGTTTTTAGCTCAAACTCATATGTCATCAAGTTGCCGATAAACTCCTCCATGCTTAGTTTACTCAGATCTTTCGATTCTTGTATTGCTGTGACTTTTGCCTCAAAGTTCATCGGTAAGACTCGTAGCACCTTCCTCACAAGCTCTAACTCAATGAATACCTTCCCAAGCGCTCTAGCATTGTACACCAAAGTTGAAAAGCGTCCAAACATGTCCTTTATGCTCTCGCCTTTGTCCATCACAAAGTTCTCATATTCATAGCTGAATAGGGCTAGACGAGACTCCTTGACTTGAGAAGTTCCTTCATGTGTCACCTCCAAGGTATGCCAAATTTCCTGCGCAGTTTTACAATGAGAAATTCTATTAAATTCATTTTTATCAAGAGCACAGATCAAAGCATTCATGGATTTAACATTTGTAGTTTTTAATTTCTTATCGTTAGCGTCCCACCTATCCTTAGGTTTAGGAATCTCAGTATCACCAACAGTTATAGTGGGAGATTTATAGCCAGTTTCAATAATGTCCCAAACATCATAATCAACAGAACTAAGATAAATACCCATCCTAACTTTCCAATAAGCATAATCATTCCCATTAAACATGGGTGGCCTAGCAATAGATTGCCCCTCAGAAAAAGCATTATTTGGTGGATTCATGACTCTAGAGTTAAAGAAAAATACCGGGCTCTGATACCACTTGTAGATTAACCCTAGAGGGGGGGGTGAATAGGGTAATAGCAAATTTTCTCGATTTAAACACAAAAACAAACTACAGAGAAATAAATATGCTGAAAAGTAAATCACACACAAAATTTACCCAGCTTCGGCAACCCCTGCCTACTGCTGCATTCCCAGATTTCTATTTAGAATTAAACAGTCTCTCGCTTACAAACACTTTAACAGACTTGCAAACCCTGCTACCGCCTATAGAGTTTTGCAAACTCGCAAACCCTGCTTACTGAACTAATCCTAACTAGACAATCTGACACAACTTAAATCCTAGGTGGTGATTTACCCAGATTTGATTCGAAAAGTACAGAAAATAAAAACAAAAACAACTCAAAAACCCTAATTTAAATATTCTAAGCCCTTTGTAAATTAAAGCCAAAATAACACAATAAAAAAAAAGACCGGCCCAAATAAGTGATAAAGAAAAATCCCTTTCTTCCTTTTTATTTATGTTGGCCCGTTCCTTTTTCTTTGACAATGGCGGCTTTGTTAATCTTCGTTCGTTCCTCTTTGCAACTAAATTAGGGCTTGGAGTAAATCGATGAAGCCGATGGGTAGTTGGTTGATTGCAATTGATTTTTCTCAGTCTTGCTTCGGCAGTCGACTCCTTCTTCAATTCGAACACGGCTCCTCGATTTGATCGAGTTCGACTTTGACTCTGGTATGTAATTTATGCCTTTTTGCTCTCCTAGTTGAATGCTTGAACTCGATTCCTGAATTTGTCGATGATGATTGTGGATTTATATAGGATACGAAATCCTTGATTTTCGTCTGATTTGATCTCTTGCTTGGCCTCCACGTCGTTGAATATTTCCCTGATTTAGTTGCGAAATTTTTGGGTATATACGATTCGAATTTTTTTTACTTAGTACCCACGGCTTTGGATATTTCCACAATTTTGAGATTTGAATTGTTGATTTCGTTCTGGAATTTATTTTCGTTTCTATAGCAGGAAATTTGGATTTTATTCCTTGGTCCATAAATGCATTCGAATTCTTTGCTCAAATATGGAAATAAAATTTTTTCCGTATATTTTGCATTGCCAGGATTTGTTTGCCATATTTGATTTCTTGACCAAATCTTCTGATTTGTTTCTTTTGCCGTAGAAAAAAAATCTTTCCATGTATATTTCCTGGTAGCTTGATTCACATGGTTTTGATTCTTTGCTTGGTCAATATACTTGGCCACCACGGTATTGAATTTGAACTGTTCGATACTTGAACACCTCGTCTCTGACTTGTTCATCATATTCTTTGGTCACGACTTTGACTTAATTAGACTTTGACTCGATCATAACTGCATTGATTTCGAATTTGTAATTTCTTGATGACCTTTGTTTGCTGTTATTACTTCCCTGTCCTCTGACTTGAGTCTGGTTCCATTTGCTTGATGTCTTCATGCTATTGTTCTTGAGTCATGTACCTTTGGGTTTGCATTTGTATTTAGTTGAAGCTCATTTGGTGCTTCTCGCAGTTTCAATCACTTGAGTATGTTGTAGTCTTCATTGCACTTGATTGTGATGTTGTGATTGACTTCATTAAACTTTAACTTTGCATTTGCTTTGAGACTTTTTGCATACAGTTGCATTGTTTCATTTAGTCTTCATGTACATGCTATGTCTGATCGAGTTCATTGCTGTTTTGTTGTTATATCTTGTCTGGTTCATCTTGATGTTCTGTAGTCATTTATGCATTGATGCTATTCTCTGTTGCACTTGCTCATTTGAGTTTGCACTGCTTCATCATGTCACTTGATCTGTTGTAGCTTGATAACCATGTCTACAGTTCTTTCATTCCCTATTGTCTTCGGTGATGATATTTCTGACTGATATACTTGTTGGGGCTGCTGTACTTGATTGCTTGCATGTATATATATGCATTCATGTATGAATATATGTGCTATCACCTTGTACATCTCTGTCTGGAGTAGTTCTGCATATACTCTCTGATTTTGTTCATCCTGTCACTGATTCCTTTCTTTGTGCTTATTGACTTCGGCATGTCTGTAGCATACTCGACATGTACCTTTTTATAACTGTTGTTTCATGATATATGCATATTCATATTTACTTGAGGCTTGCACTTGAATGTGCAGTCTGGTCGACACTTGTATTTTATTGCACTGTGATGCATTGAGATGTGTATACTTGATGCCTTGTTGATATGTTGTTCACTGGTTTGACTTGAGTTGAATTTAGACTTCTCGTTGTATTGCATTTGAACTCATGTCTGGTTTTCGTTCCACTGGTGACTGTAGTGAGTAGTATCTAGTCTTCGAGTTGAGTTGAGTTGCATCTTCACTTTGCTGCACTACATACTCTAGTGGGCCATGCCTTGTGTTGGTTATTGTCCATGTTGCTTGTATGTGGTCTTGTGACATAATGTATCAGTGATGCATAGCCTTCATATAGTCTGGATTCAGGTCTGTAATTTGCATTGTTGCAGTTGCTTTTATTGACTGTGCACACGAGTTGGCGAGGCAGTGCACACGTGTATAAATGTACACGTGTGTATTGCAGCCACTTACGATTACCTGTCCCTGATAAGAATACTGATATGCATAGATATTACACAACCAAAAATGATGACAATAACCCATATATCTGAGGCACCAATAAAAACAAATTTATATTTTTGCAAATTTAAATTTGTTTATTTTCAGATTACTGCTGTAGTTGCTAATTATACAGGTACACAGAAGACAGGACAAGAACTGGAGCTGGACAATGCAGATAGATGCAGATGTGCAGACAGAGTTAAAAACTAAGTGTTGAGTGTTGTAGTGAGAAAGAATATGTAAATTTGAAATGTATGAAACCGGTGTATGTATATAGAGAGAGCTGAAAACTTTGTACTGTAAAGGTGTTGAAATAAAATATTATGTTGAATAAAAAATACTGATTGAATTATATAAATTCTATGAAATAGTATTATTATTCAATATAAATATTTATTCCTATATCTGCAAACACATATATAAATTGATATATGTTTGTTATCATCAAACAAAAAATCACATCAAACAACTTCCAATTTAGAACAGTTGCAACCTTTACAGAATCTATTGAAATCTCGTCCCTTGACACTATATGTCCAAGGAATCTTACCTCCTTTTCCCAAAAATTCCATTTGAAAATTTGGCTTCAAGCACATTATTTCTCAATATCTGCAACACAATTTCTAGATGCCTTTCATGCTCTTCTTCTATCTTAAAATAGATAAGGATATCATTGATAAAGACTAACACGAATTTATTGAGTACATCTCTAGATACTCTATTCATCAGGTCTACAGAGTAAGCAGGGGCATTGGTTAGCCCAAAAGGTATATCCAACCACTCGAAGAAAGTATTTGGACCTTTAAATGCAGTTAGATGGATGCATTCTTCTGCGATTCTCAGCTGATGGAATCCTGTAGCTATTCAAGAATACCTAAGCACCATGTAATTAATCAAACAAGTCATATATTCGGTGTAGAGGATACTTATTCTTAATAGTTTATTTATTCAGATCTCGGTAATCTATGCACAACCTTAGAGATCCATCTGACTTGGCAAAAAAACTAGTTTTGATCCCCAACTTGAACGACTCGATCTTGTCAACCCATTCTTTAATAGCTCTTGAGTTTGGTTATTTAACTCCTTCCTCTCCTTTGGTGCCATCCTTCGGTCATTTAATTGGCCTTGCATCAGAAATCAAATCAATACAAAATTTGATTTCTTGATGTGGGGTTAAACTCTTCCCTTCTTCAAACACGTCTGGGAATTCTTTAACAATATGTATGGTTCCTAATCCTTCCTAGGATGAGTCTAATGTATATAGGAAACTTCCTTTCCTTAGACTAGGATCTTTACAAGATATTTCTAGAAACTTCCCAAAACTGGTCCATAAGATTATCGTCCTGCTAATACAGTCGAGAACTGCTTTATACTTAGTTAACCAATCCATACCAAGCAAAATTTCGAATCAAATAAAATCTAAGACAAATAGGTCGAAAGGAAATTGATGGAAAGCATGGGAAATTTGAACTTTTCACAATTCATACAAAGGTTACTGGTACCACCTATAGGATTCGTCATGCAAATAGGGGTATCAACTATCTTAGGTTTAAGTTTTAATTCTTCTACGGTTTTCCATGCAATAAAAATTATGAGAAGCTCCTGTATCAAACAATACTCTAACTAAAACATCTTCGATAAAAATATTACCTTCCAAACTCCTTTTCCCTTCACATCCTGAGAGGTTGAAGGCTTATCCTTTATTGCGTAGACTCTAGCTTGCTCTCTCTTCCTCATGATCGGAAAATCCTTGATCATATGTCCCAACTGATGACAATTATAGCAGTTTGGTGGTGGCCTATGAACCTTGGGGTTCTTGCAATGAGTCGCTAGGTGTCTCTTTTGTTGGCAATTGTAACACATATCATCTTCCAAATAGTTACCTTGGGCTCCTCCTCCAGATTTGCCCTGACCTGGGATTTTCCCATTTTGATTAAACTTCCTCTTCTTCCAATTGTTGGTTTTGTTGTTGTTGTTGGTCTGAGCTACTACCGACTTCGTCTTGTCCAATGTTTCATAAGGAATCACATATCCAGCAAATCTATAAATATCCCCTTAACATGGGAAATCATCCTACTTTGGTACTTCTTGTTAATTCAGGAAATAAACTTCTCATTTTTCTTTAAAGGCATGTCAATTAGACCTGGCCCAAAACAAGATAATTCATTGAACTTATTTTCATACTCCTCAACAGTCATTTCCTCCTAGCTTCAGATCCAAAAATCTTCTATAAAGACGAGATATTCTGGACGCTGGGATGTACTACTCCTCCAAAATCTCTTTAAATCATTCCCAAGAAAAAAACTGTCCTCTGAATCATTTAGTGTAATAGACTCCAACCTAGCTAGAGCCCCTTCCTGAAGTTGCCACGAGGAAATACCTTTTTCTCATCACTGATGTTCATTGCTTTAAGGATCCTTTCGTATGATTTAATCCAAGCTTGTACTTCAATGATAGCTTCTGTACCCATGAATGGTTTTCCTTCTAAGCTGATATAATTCTTGCACAGGGTGGCAAAATTAACCTAGGATTGTACGGGAGCTATTTCTTCTACAGTGGCGGTTGGAGCTCGACCGTTGGTTGTTGTGGTGCTGCTATTTCCCCATCTTCGTTCTCTACGAGTACTCATTTCTTACTACCTAAATTTAATAAGATAACATTAGAATAAAAAGGCGAAATTATCTTGGGGAACTTGTACGTAACATAACTACCCAGATAAGGATTCTAAATGCGCACTCTCATTGATTAAACTCATTCTATGGTATTGCTAACCCTATCTCTAATGAGTCATACCCCACCAAAGCCAAGGTTCTCGCTTAACCTTCAGCTCCAATACCAAATGTGATGACCCATCTCCTCGACTCTCGAAAATCAACACTAATACATCAATGGTATTCACGTTCCGTAAATCCAAGTGCCCGGGAGGCAGATTTTCAAGGGTAAAATAAAGTAAAGATAAAAATAAAAATTCTCACATTACGTTAAAATAGATAGATAGTACATACAACCACCCTTACTAGGGTACATCAGATTTTTGTATGAACTAACCCAGCCAGGAACAGTTATAACTGCCTGCTCCCACATTTGCAGGTATTAACTAACTTAGACACAGATGCAAAATAAAAACAAATAGATAGATAGACATCCAAATCGGGTGCACAACTCCATTGCTCCAAAAACCTCTTCCAATATGCTCTTCCCTAAAATACTCCAAAACAGAATACCGACTACTTGTCTGCCCGGAAAAATAGGGCACCCAGAGTTTAAAGGGAAAACAAAATAACTCTAGGTCAATCATGGGACTGGTGTGAGAACTCAAAATACGCTGTTTGAAAACAAAAAGGTATCTCACAAGACCACGCCGCACATAAACATGGAACATTTTTTTACCTTATGATAACCAAAAACATTCTTACATAAAAATATGTGATACTATTTTTAATGATATATCTTTGAAAAACATTTGCAAGTAAATTTATCAATCTTAGCTGAAATTGTTACCATTATTAAATTCCACTATACTAGGCTCTACAAACAAAATGGGAGGTACTTATTAGGGAATGGAATTCCATATAAATGACTAGGTGAAGGGACTACCTTCCGGCAGTACATCTCTAGAGGAATGTACCGAGGCCCAACTGATGGTCCTCTACCAACATAAGATCAGCCTACCTTTCCTAGATAGCACTGAATATGTCATAACCCTGGTCATTACTGACCTAACCGAGACGTCTCTTAGCATACACCACAATAATTTAAACCCAAACATCATAGCGGGTAGAAATATATCTAGAAGGGGATGATCATATCCTAATGGTTGCGAACCACACAGCCTTGGCGCATTTACCCTATTTCGGCCATTTCCTGGTATGAGGCTTAAGGTAATGATTATGTTTCTCATTGCATATCATCTTCCTTTGAATGCCACTCTGCCATCCGATGGTCACATAACTGATTTCTGCAAATGTATAACTCCTGAGCTCATATGTAACACACTATATTTTTGGTCACATTATTTAGGATATTCAATTAGCTAAATTAAATAAAATAATGTGCTGATTAGGGGATATATAAGAAAAAGATGAAGCATGCGGAAATGGATTATAATTTAGACAGTTTACAGCGTCATCTTCGTATTGAAGAAGACTCTCGCAAACGCGATCTAGATGATAATCCGCAAACTGAGTCCCATTCTAAGGCAAATAATGTTGAAATTAATGATTCGTTAAAGCCAAAGAATGAGACACATTTTAAGAAGAAAAATCATTCCAAAACCAACAACAAAAAGAAAGGTGCTTGTTATTTTTGTAACAAGCCTGACCACTATGCCCGAGACTGCCGTCTGCGGAAGAAACAATAAAAAGTGAATGTGGTCGAAGACTCGCTTGTGGCTGTAGTGCAAGAGGCGAACTCTGTTAGCGGCAATGATAATGATTGGTGGTTCGATACTGGAGCAACCATTCATATTTGCAAAGACCGTAATCTGTTCAAGAGTTACGAAGAAAATAAAGGAGAAGCCGACGAAGTTACTGGGGCAAATAAGGTTCCAAGTAAAGTTCTGGGAAAAGGCACTATAGAACTTCTTTTCACCTCTGGAAAAGTTCTTACATTAGTAAATGTATTTTATGTACCTGATATGTGTAAGAATTTGGTCTCTGGATACCTTCTTAACAAAGGAGGATTCAAGATGGTGTATGAGTCTGATAAGCTAGTGTTGTCTAAGAATGGTAGATTCATTGGACAAGGATACTCTTGTAACGACATGATTAAGTTGAATCTAATAAAGAAATCTTCTGTTTATATTGTTGATTCTATTAATTTATGGCATGATAGATTAGGACATGTTAATTATAATACCATTAGAAATATGCATAAATTAGGATTAATTTCTGATTGTGATTTCGATACCATCTCTAAATGTGAAATATGTGTTCAAGCAAAAATACACCGAAAATCCTTTAAATCTGTAGAAAGGAAAACTGGTTTGCTTGATTTGGTATATAGTGATGTGGGTGACTTAAAAAGTCATATCACCTATGGTGGTAACCAATACTATATAACATTCATTGATGATTATACTAGATATGCATATATATATCTAATGAAAACTAAAGATGAGGCTTTTGATAAATTCAAAATTTACAAAGCAGAGGTCGAAACACAATTAGGAGTTAAAATTAAAATATTACATTCAGATCGTGGTGGTGAATATTTTTCAAATGAATTCGCCTTGTTTTGTAAACAACAAGGTATAGTTCACCAATGTACTGCCCCATATACACCACAACAAAATGGTATTGCTGAAAGGAAGAATAGAACCTTAGTAGAAATGGTTAATGCCATGCTCATAAGTTCTAATTTACCTTATAACCTATGGGGTGATGCTATGTTATCTGCATGTTATATTTTAAATAGAGTACCACTTAAAAAGAATAATATTTCCCCTTATGAATTATGGTTTAATAGGAAACCTAACCTAACTAGACTTAAAGTTTGGGGTTGCTTAGCATATGTTAGAAAACCAGACCCTAAACGACCAAAGTTAGGAAATAGAGCATTTAAATGTGTTTTCATAGGATATTCACTTAATAGTATAACTTATAGATTCCTTATTCTTGACACCCTAGAAGTTATAGAATCTGTAGATGTAGAATTTTTTGAAAATCAAACTGTTGATATCCCATTGAGATCATCTAGTCCAGAACCCAGTATGGCTAATGATATCAATGACGATGATTATGCTCCTGCTCAAAACAGTAAGGAAGTATCAGTAGCAGATAATAGTACTGAACAATGGAGAAGTAAAAGAGCGATAATAGAGAAGGACTATGGTCCTGACTTCATTACATATCTTGTAGAAGGCAGTAAGGACGAAGTCCTTAATGTGACTAAATATGTAATGAACGTTGATGACGATCCCAAAACTTATTCTGAGGCTATGAGTTCCAGATATTCCAATTTCTGGAAAGAAGCTATCAATGATGAAATGAATTCCATACTGTTAAACCAAACTTGGGTTTTAACTGATTTACCTCCTGATGCTAAACCTATAGGATGTAAATGGATATTCAAGAAAAAGTTGAATACAAATGGATCCATTGATAAGTTTAAAGCCAGATTAGTTGCTAAGGGATATAAGCAAAGACATGGAGTAGATTACTTTGATACATATGCTCCAGTTGCTCGCATATCTTCTATACATTGTTTAATTGCACTTGCATCAATTCATAAATTAGTCATACACCAAATGGATGTAAAGACTGGTTTTCTAAATCGAGATTTAGAAGAAGAGATATATATGGAACAACCTGAAGGTTTCAAAACCCCAGGCCAAGAAAAGAAAGTTTGCAAATTAGTGAAATCTCTTTATGGCCTGAAGCAAGCTCCCATGCAATGGCATGAGAAATTTGATAAAGTTGCACTGTCATATGGATTCATTGTTAATGATGCTGATAAATGTATTTATAGCAAATCAGATAACAACGGTAGTGTTATAATATGTTTATACGTTGATGACATGCTAATATTTGGTTCCAATATATCATGTGTGAATGAAACTAAAAGTTACTGTCTTCTAAATTCGATATGAAAGATCTAGGAGAGGCTGATGTAATTTTGGGAATTAAAATTATTAGGAAAGAGGGGGAGTTATTACTAACTCAATCTCATTACATAGAGAAATTCCTACAAAAGTATGGTCATTACGATGACAAGCCAGCACCAACTCCTTTAGATCCGAGTATTAAATTAGAAAAGAACACTGGACGTACTATCTCTCAACTAGAGTATTCCAGTGTTATTGGGAGTCTTATGTATGCTATGCATTGCACTAGACTAGACATCGCACATGCTATAAGTGTATTGTGTCGATTTACGAGCAATCCAGGTTTCGAACATTGGAAAGCTATTTCCAGAGTTTTAGCTTATTTGAAAGGAACCATTGAATATGGTTTATCTTATAAAGGATATCCTGCTGTAATAGAAGGATATAGTGATGCAACCTGGAACAATGTAGAATCCAAATCCAAGTCTACGACTGGGTGGATCTTTACATTAGGAGGCGCTATTGTGTCTTGGGCTTCCAAGAAGCAGACCTGTATTTCTGACTCAACAATGTTGTCGGAATTGATTGCATTAGCAGATGCATGTAAAGAAGCGGAATAGCTTAGGAATTTATTAATGGAAATCCCTTTATGGAAGAAGCCATCTCCAGTAGTCTTGATTAACTATGACAATCAAGCAACGATATACAATGTGTCTAATAAGACATATAATGGAAAGTCTAGACATGTGAGTCTAAGGCATCAAATGGTGAGACAGTTACTCAAACGAGGAGTTATAACTGTTGACTACATAGAAACGAAGAAAAACTTGGCTGACCCACTTATGAAGAGTCTTCCAAAGGTAATGGTTTCTATAAAGTCACAAGAAATGGGACTAAGGTATGTGAATGAAGGTTGATCATCCTTAACAGAAACCCAACTTATGTCTTGAAAAGGATAGACAAAGTTCAATGGGTACCAACAAGTTAAGAGAATGATTATGGAACACTAAATCGATAATCCCATATAATTTAGTATTGGATTCTGCAAGAACAAAGGATGGATATATATCCTTAATAAGTCTAGAAACCTTAAAAGGTGAATCGCAGAAACACCTTAAGAGACTTACCTATATGAGTATGGAAATCAGGTCGTTTCCTAGGAAAGTAAGACCGCTTTCTAAGTAGACTCATGAACCAGGATTTAAGCACATAGCCATTAACGTGCTGAGCAATACAGAACACTTTACCTAAGGAAATCAACATGTGTGGTTGTTTCAGTTTTATCATTAGGGATACTTGGTTCAAGATTCGTTCACCATAGAATCTCGATAAGGCTTTGAATGGTTTACACTAAGTAAAGGTTCAAATCCAAAAGATACCTTTTATTTATGTGTTGGTTTTCACGATGATGCAAAACTTGATCTTAGAACTACATAGGCTTGATCCCTCTTGGGTATGTAGGAAGTCACTCTAGTGATGCATCCATCCTATTTATTAATTTTTCTTATTTTGAAAATTGGGGGAGATTGTTGTAAATTTTCAAATTAGCTTTGGGCTTTGGGTTTTTTGTTTGGAAGAGAAGAAGAAAAGAAGAAAGAAGAGATAATTCCCACATGCTAGAAAATCAAGAACTATATTTGTATAAATATAGTTTTCTCATGTGGATATTGGGGCCTTGGGGCTCCTACATGTTTGCTTTGTTTTGAGGAGAGAAGTCATGCAACACCACATGCGCGCCGCCGCCGTCCGTCCGACCGAACCGAACCGGGTCGGATACGGGTTTTGTGTTTCGGATACGAAAATAATTTTTGGATCGTACGTGAACAATAACGGGCCAAATTTCAGCCCGTTAAGGACCCAGAACCGAATTGAATAAAGGGCGGGAAATTGGAACGTTTTTTCTGAACGTTGCAAAATATGAATGGACGCGACATTTAAATTGAATCGTTGCAAAATGAATAGACGCGACCGTTTGTAACAGTTGAATAGACGCGACCGTTGCAAACGGTTGTGACGCTTGGCGAATAGGCACCTCTCTACCACTATAAATAGTGACGCCCAGAAACCGTTGAAATTAATTTTATCATTCTTCTTCTTCTTCTTCTCCACGGAGCAGTTCTGCGACGCCAGAACTCCGTCGCCATTACTCTGTTTTGTGACGCCTCCGAGGTGTTGAAAACTCAGAAAACATCGCAGAATTGCTCTCTTCTTCCTCTTCTTTCTATTCTATACTAATTGCATCATTAGAAACTTTGCTAAAGTGTCCTTGGTCGGATCAAAGGCGTGCAAACATTGAATCCGACTACGCTGTTATAGGGCTTCATTGAATCTTGAAAGTCGATAGTTCGATAACCCGTTTGTACCTGGTGGGTTGAACTATTATCAAAGAATCTATTCCATAGATCTTTGAAGTCGGAAGTACAACATTATCTTCTTCACAATCGCCATCAAATTTGTCTCGAACCGCAAAATCCCCAACAGTTTTGCTAGAGTAACCTAAATCTAATGGACGTATATTCTTCTTTAACATAGTATGATTTAAGTAACTCCTAAAACCCTAGTTATTCTGACAACATATTTATTGTATAATTTTTCTATGTTCCCATTATTGATTGCAATTGAATGCTTAATCTCTAATTCAATAATAGTTTGAACAATTCAATTCAATTTTAATAATTTATTAAGGTAATATGTAATCCAAATTGAAGTGTGTATTGCATAACTAATTGCAATTTTCATGTATTGTAAAGTAGATATGTTTGCAAATTTAGAATTAATTGATCAATTCAAAATTACTTTGATGTGTATTCGAATAATAGAATGTATGACACAATATACTCATTTTTTTGGGTTTTTTTATCCGCAGAGCAAGAGATTGGATGCATAGATGCTAATGTGTTATATTTGTAGGATAAACATCAAATAAATGTTGATGATTTGATGAAGGTAAATGTGCATTTTCTTGTCAACTGCATTCAACATTAGAACTAAAATATCATTTTTGCTTAATGTTTGTTTTAATATGTTTTAAATAGGTCCTAGAACCCGCTGATTGTTTATATCATTCTCAAAGCTTTAATGAAATCACTGCTCAATTTTATGATCTTAGAGTTCAAGAGCTGCTTAGACAAGCTAGTTTTTGGCATTTTACGTGTTAGGGTTATCCTAAGGATTCCTACACAATTAGATTTAAAAGATGATAAGAAGTGAAAAAGAAGAAAAAAAACAATTCCTCCAAAAAAAACCTTTGATTCAAAAAAAAATACAAGAGAAAACCCTTGAAAGTTGAGAACAAATCTCAATCCCCAAAACCTTAATACAATGGCTCTCCTTCTCTCTAATCACAATGAAAACTATATAAGCCTATTTATAATAGTCTGGCCTTCTTTAATCAGGAATCAGGTGATTAAGGAATTGATTAGTTACTTCCATCTCTCAAAATAATTCACTTCCATTTAGATAATTGCTTGCATTTATTTAATGAAAAAAGAGGCAATTAATCACTCTTCAAAATCTAGAAAATTTATAAAAGATGCAATATATCTGTAACGACCCGCTATTTTGGACCATTCGCATCCATTATAAGTGTATAGGTAGACACTCATGCCGGAATTGAATTGCTCAAAATACCGCGTTGTTAATTTAAATTTGGCAAAACTAAACATATACAGTAAATAAATAATCACAGATCACAGACACAGAGTAATAATTTGCAGTGGAAATAAAAGAGATAGTAGTTCATGAAGCTACTATATGAATATACAATACATCAGAGTTTAACGAGATACAACGGAAGAGTAACATGATACATCAGATACAAATCAGAATACATCACTGGAATCATCGAATACTGAAAGCAGAATAGATGGCTGGATCTTCAAGCAAAACTCCAACTTCAAAGGTGAGTCTCGAATACTGGTACACTCAGTCTGACCCGAACGTAAAGCAAAAACACAAGACACTCGAGTCAGGATTAACATTCTTATATTAATAAATCCAACTCAAGTGAAATAGCAATTGAAATACAAGTAACTCAAAGAATGTTTGGAATAACCATCCTTTAAGGATCCGTTAAACTATCTACTATGTAGTAGTGTACGATAAGTAGATAATGTCTATCAGTAATAATAAGATATCAAAATAGTGTTAAGTCATGGCCCATTCCACCCTTAACACATTTTTATTCCCAAAAGCATATACAAGACCGTAGTTTCCCCAAAACCGAAAGTCACCAGAGGGCAATCCATATACTAAAGGTACAAATCAAAATCGTAGTGGTCGCGAATAAAGGGATACAAGTATGACAAGGCACATGAGGCAATACCCAAGGTAGTGACACTACCGTTTGCCTGATCCGGACTGGTGAGAACGCAACGCCGCAACGCCCGCAACACCGTGAAACAACACTCCCAAAATCAAGGGTGCACCAATCGACAACAAGTAATGAGTAATTCGAAGAAGTGTGTCCACTTGAGGTAGCTAATCCTCCATTGGCCCGACACGGCTCCTGTTTTAGTCATTTCCAATTTGACACAAGTGTCAAGGCTATCCATTATCGTTCTCTTTCTTCAGTCATCACGTACATCATTCCAACCACTTCATTCTGGATCATCACTCCGCGTATAGTTATTAAAGTGGTTTTCGGTTTAGATAGAGAGTATATCCATAACCGATTCCGGTCTCTTTAATAACTTTCGTAATTATAACACCGATTGGTCGTTTATACATTTCAAAACCAAATCAATTACAATTTCAATTAGAATTTGTAAACCAACATTTCATTTGCCTTTCTAAATCAATTTCCACAATTTACGTTTCAAAATTTCCAAATTACCATTTCAAAATCTTATAATTCAGTTTCAATTTCTATTTAAACAATTCAAACATTGATTCAAGTTCGTATATAAGTTTCATTCCGAAATCATTTAAATCAATTTAATTTAACATTCAAATCAATTTAAATTCATTTATCGATTTCATTCAATATTCGTTAAGTTAATTTATCATTCAAATCAAATTCTATTAAAGTTCCAATTCATTAAATCCATTATTTAAATTCATCTTCATTATATCAAACTTACAAATTGAATCAAATTAAATTCATCAAATCAAATTCGTTAAATTTCAAGTCTTACATTAATTTCAATAAATCACATTTTATTTCTTGTTAAAGAAATTCAATTTCACTTATTTACTTACTTAAATAATTTTCCCAAAACTTAATTAATTAAGAAACTCAATTTCAATTATTTACGAAGTAAAAATTTACTTATTCAAAAGTTCAATTTTACTTATTAAAGAATTCAATTCAATTTAATCATTAAATAATTCAACCTTATTTAAATATTAAATAATTCAAAACTTAATTATTAAATAATTTCAAAGTTTAATAATTTCAAACTTGATTATAATTTCAAACTTAATTATTAAATTATTTCAAACTTAATTCAATCATTTCTCAAATTAAACAACATTCTTTCAATAATTACATTTTTAATCTTTTGTTTCAGATTATTAAATATTAACATTTTCCTTTCAATAAAAATTCAAATTTCAACTTCATTTCAAAACCATATTGTTTATTCAAATAAAATCTTCATTTTATTTTTAAATCGAATTATTGACCAATCGGGTTTTATTTAATTCTCTATCCTAGGTCAAGTTCATTTGGGTATTTATCATTTCAACCCGATTCCAATTCAATTCAAAATCAAAACATAGCAAAGGGAACTTGCAGTGTGATAACTGGGATGGTGTCAAAGTAAATAAACAAGCAATAACAACAACCAATATCAATCCAATAATCAATTCAAATAATCCCGAAATAATCGTATTAATTCGCATTGTTATTTGTACGAATTAATATAATTATTTCTAGAATCTACACTATCATTTCATGTAGATTAAAGATTATTACATTACGGTTTCCACTTGTCATTGATTTCAATTTTTATACATCATCAATTTAACAACATACATTCAGTGGTTCAAGGTGTAATTAACAAATCCTACGTGTCAACAAATTCAACAGTTAAAGGGGTCATATTATACAATGTCATTAAATCAAATTTAACATTTAACTATCCTATATCAAGTTCAATTGCATACTATTTATCATTTAACATTAATAATTTAACGTCCAATATAAACATCAACAATCAATAAATTATCAGCCAAACTGTATTATCATCGCATAAATAATTAACAGATAATGGTGTCAGATGTCACAGGTGAACTGATACAGGTAATAGCATATATAACAGTGTAATTAACTAACAGCAGCATATTTCAATTGTCGTTTCAATCGAAATCAAATTTAATAAATAAAAGAACGTTAATCGTGAGTGAGTGCTCACCTTTCGAGGCTAGAGAAGTTTGAAACACAACCAGCTACGAATTGGATCACGATCCAGAAAAATCGAACAATCCAAACAACAGTCTTAAAGTGAAGTAAGCTGAAAGCGGATTTGACGGACAAAGCTGATAGATAAGAATCGACGAGGAACGAATCAGAATCAGTTGATATAATCGAAATGATATGTATATTATATTAATAATCCCTTAAAATAGATACTCAATTTATCATACATTTTCTTTTTTTTCTTTTTTTATTGACATATCTACATATTACTTTTATAAAAATCAACATATACCTTAACACACCGTAATATATACTTATATACACCACTATATATATATTGTTACTTTTGTAACTCATGTATACAATATTTCTAAAATGCAATACATATTATAAATAAAGATATGTTCACACAAATATACAAGCACCAGTCTAAACATGTATACATATATACATCTACTGTTTCAAATATTATACAATTCTCAAATGTATTAAAATTTAAATTCAATAATACAAAGCCCATATAAATTCACTTAAACTACATATATATACACTGTAACTTATATAGTAAACTTATATAATAAAATATACTCATATGTATAATAAAACAAAAGGAACCAGAATATATATCTATACACTAATCAATGCAAGTGCATACAATATATAAAATATACTGCTTACAAAACTATATATATATACAACATAGACCGAAGACTTCATATATACTAATGTATATATAAACTACATATAACCTGAATAAGTAAACTAATATAACTAGTATATATCTTTCAACGTGTAACATATATAAACAGATCAATAGTATATGGTATATATATTTTAAACTAACTGTAGATTAAAAATTATACACTCATACTCAAAATCTGGAAAACCAATATATTTGACAGTGTATAAAAATATAGTTCTTCACTATTTAACAATATATCCTACATATAAAAAAAAGAACATACTAGCTTGGCAAACCAAAAGTATAGGCAAAACTATATATAGTATTACAGACAACAGATTACCAAACTTGCATTGCTAACTATATATATAACCTATAAAATATATATATACAAGAAATTTTATTAACATATATATAATAGAAAGTTATAAACGACTTTAAATATAACCCACAATATATACTAATACATTATAAAATATATACTACCTGCTTAAATAAAAGAGAAGAGCATGAGTTGAAAACTGACGTGGATGCAAGATTCGATCAAGGATGTGCACCAGCAGTCAATACAATAATCTAGGATGCTGCATGCGGTGGCACTGACCAGGCAAGCTCGGAAAATGAAGAGGAGGTGGGGAGGTCGGCCAGAAGCGGTGCTTGCGGACATGGAAGGGTTGGATGACGGAGGGGTTCGAGGGAGGTGCAGTTGTTGTTCGGCTATGCATGAGCTAGTCTTCTTCCATGAGAGGAGTGGAGGCTGTTCAAGTGAAGTCGGTTATGTGGATGTTGGTCTGGCATGGTGTGGCGGTAGGGATGAGTCAAGGGAGAGGGGGAGTGTGCTCGGTCTGAAGAGGGAGGAGAAAAGAGAATGAAGATGGAATGGCTTTTCGTGAACTAGCAGAGGAGAATGAGGAGCAGTGGACAACAAATTGAACGTAAATGAGACTAAAAGTTTGAACAGTTGGAATCATCAATCGAATAGTTGGCAAAATTTATTAATGCATTGGCTTTAATATTAGAAACGTTTGCTATTATTTCCATTTGAACAGTCACAAGCGAATGGGTGCAAGCAGATAAATAAAGATGGAACGGGCAACAAACATCAATGAATATAAATAAATTTAAAAGTAACAATACACTTGATTGACATAGAAAAGAAAAAAAAAATTAGCAATTGATGATTGCTTGGATGACACGGCTGAAGTTTGAAATTCAAAGGAAAACAAAAGGTCAAGGACCGGTACCGATACGGTTCAACGTTTACAGATTTCGTCGTCCACCGGACGTCGAAACAGACATACGAATATACCGCGGAGATCAGTACGACGAGATGGTTAAAATGGTATATGGATATCAGCGGTATGATTTAATTTTAAAAATGCGAATTTTCTACCAGCGGAAAATGCAAAAAAACACTGAAAAATAAGATCGACGGAGCCAAAGATGTCCGAATTTGGAAAAACGACAAACTGACATCTTGCTCAGAAGATGGTTTAGAATTTTTCTATGTAAAAATATTTAGGTTTCGGAAACATTTTATTTTCATCGCTTTTTAACTGATTAAATTGAAGTGAATTTACGCGCGAAATAAACTTTCATATTTTCGGACGAAAATTTACCAGTTGCTATGTTTAACTAGACGCATTCCAAATATCAAATTTTTATTTCAAAATTTTATCGTTTAAAATTTCACAAAATTTCAACTAATTACATTATTAAAACAGTTGAAATTTACGGGTCGTTACACTCTCCCCCACTCAAAACTTTTCGTCCCCGAAAAGGAACGAGGTAGGAGAATAAAAACAACCAGAAAGAAAGCAGATTTGAAATACAAAATAACGATTAATTTAAATCATATAAATTCAAATTTAAATTAATTGATATTCAATAATTGATTTAATCCATTTGATTTCACTAAAATCAATCTCAACTATTTCTAAATTCATTATCTTATTATCCCATTTTCTTCAATTTACAATTTCTAAAACCATAAATTTGAATAGTCTTTTATTACAATCATATTTTTTTTCTTAGCCATTTAAATTCTTCTTTATTCCAAATTATTGTTAAATCTATTCTACTTAATATATTTAATCACATATATTTAACTCATGTAAATTAATTTAAAACATAAAAGTTTTGATTTAAATTAATTTACATCTATTAATTTCTTTTAAATTCAAGGTATTTTCATATGTTGATCAAATTTCAATTTATTAACTCTTTCAAAACAAATTTATTAATTCATTCGAAACAATTTTATTTCATTTTTAACTGAGTTTTATTTATTATCCTATCTAACTCAATTGACATCTTTATAATCAAAATTTAGTGTATAACATTTATTATAAACACTCAAATTTTATTTATAAATACAATTTATCTTATATATTATCCAATTACATATTCAACTTCTGAATGATTTAGGTAAGTTGTATTAGAATGCAATTGAACAATATACAAATAAAATTTTCCCAATTCAATTATTCAAGTTTAAATATTTATTCCAAATTTTGGTTTTATTTATAATTAAAATCATCCTTTAACAAAATTTAAGAATTAGATTTCCGATTAACTTTAAACAATTTAGAGATATATATAATAGATTTATATCAAATCAAATTAAATTTTAAAATAAGATACCTATATATATATGTAAATCAAAATATACTAAAGAAATTCAAATCAAAATATTTTTCAAAACAAAACCGTAGCAAAGCTACAAAATAGTATCTCCACTTCGAAACTCGAAAATGAATGTCGATGATGCGGCCGCCATCACCGAAATTACTTTCCAGCGACAAAAGAGAAGAGCACTGATTTCGACATTTTAAAATTCTTTGAAAACGGTTTCTTTTGAAAATACCTTCAATACTATATACTTTAAAATTTTAAAAAACCAAAGTTCGAAATCACCGGAAACTAATAAATTCTCAAATTTCTGAATTAGATTCATTTCAAATTCCAATCAATTTATAACCAAGTTTATAAATTCATTTATTTATATTATGTAATAGTCAATGGTTTACAAAACAATAAATGAAAATCAAATATTATTATTTCAGACAACAAATTCGTTAACAATTTAATTTCAGAAACTTATATTTATATATAATATAATCGTACAAAACTATTATTTTATTTATCAAATTTGAAAACGATATTGTGTCAGTTTGCTCTGCTCAAGTGTTTTGGAAATCCTATCGATAGCGTTGATCAAACGAATCGATCGGAAATCCAAATCAACATCAACAACTCAAATAACACAATATATTTTAAACATTTTAAATATTAATTAACAAATACACTTCCTCGCTCGACTATATAAGAATAGATTTCAAAGCAAAGATAGAGATTCAAATTTGATGGATTCAAATTTGATGGACTCAAATCGAAGAGAATTTCGATTCGAAGATAAGTTCGAAACAAAGATATGATGATTAAATAACAAAGTAGAAAGATTTATGAGTTTATATAAATCGCAGCAACCTTAACCCAGTCGACCGTGACTTCAAGAATAAGAGCGATGCTGAATTTCCGAGGTAAATCGACATACGATCTCAAGAAATAGAATTCAGGTATAGCAGGAGATAGACAGCATCGTAAACCGAGGATACAGAAATCTCTGGTAAATCAATGCCTATTGTAAATGAGTTTACTCCTTTACGAATCATTCTAAGATTGGCGAGACCGCCGATCTATTATAGATAACATTCAGAATGGAGTTATGGGGTGCTCCATGATTGAAAGAAGACGAATAGTGAAGGACACGAATGAATTTCGGAACCGAGGGGAACGTTCCAAAATTCAAAGGAATTTGAGTCAAAGGAAGAGATTGAAACTCGAATGAAAGTGATTCTGTAAATACATTTACCCTATATGTTGAGTTTTGCCTAGAGCTACCAAAGCTCTGATACCAACTGTAACGACCCGCTATTTTGGACCATTCGCATCCATTATAAGTGTATAGGTAGACACTCATGCCGGAATTGAATTGCTCAAAATACCGCGTTGTTAATTTAAATTTGGAAAAACTGAACATATACAGTAAATAAATAATCACAGATCACAGACACAGAGTAATAATTTGCAGCGGAAATAAAAGAGATAGTAGTTCATAAAGCTACTATATGAATATACAATACATCAGAGTTTAACCAGATACAATGGAAGAGTAACATGATACATCAGATACAAATCAGAATACATCACTGGAATCATCGAATACTGAAAGCAGAATAGATGGCTGGATCTTCAAGCAAAGCTCCAACTTCAAAGGTGAGTCTCGAATACTGGTACACTCAGTCTGACCCGAGCGTAAAGCAAAAACACAAGACACTCGAGTCAGGATTAACATTCTTATATTAATAAATCCAACTCAAGTGAAATAGCAATTGAAATACAAGTAACTCAAAGAATGTTTGGAATAACCATCCTTTAAGGATCCGTTAAACTATCTACTATGTAGTAGTGTACGATAAGTAGATAATGTCTATCAGTAATAATAAGATATCAAAATAGTGTTAAGTCATGGCCCATTCCACCCTTAACACATTTTTATTCCCAAAAGCATATACAAGACCGTAGTTTCCCCAAAACCGAAGTCACCAGAGGGCAATCCATATACTAAAGGTACAAATCAAAATCGTAGTGGTCGCGAATAAAGGGATACAAGTATGACAAGGCACATGAGGCAATACCCAAGGTAGTGACACTACCGTTTGCCTGATCCAGACTGGTGAGAACGCAACGCCGCAGCGCCCGCAACACCGTGAAACAACACTCCCAAAATCAAGGGTGCACCAATCGACAACAAGTAATGAGTAATTCGAAGAAGTGTGTCCACTTGAGGTAGCTAATCCTCCATTGGCCCGGCATGGCTCCTGTTTTAGTCATTTCCAATTTGACACAAGTGTCAAGGCTATCCATTATCGTTCTCTTTCTTCAGTCATCACGTACATCATTCCAACCACTTCATTCTAGATCATCACTCAGCGTATAGTTATTAAAGTGGTTTTCGGTTTAGATAGAGAGTATATCCATAACCGATTCCGATCTCTTTAATAACTTTCATAATTATAACACCGATTGGTCGTTTATACATTTCAAAACCAAATCAATTACAATTTCAATTAGAATTTGTAAACCAACATTTCATTTGCCTTTCTAAATCAATTTCCACAATTTACGTTTCAAAATTTCCAAATTACCATTTCAAAATCTTATAATTCAGTTTCAATTTCTATTTAAACAATTCAAACATTGATTCAAGTTCGTATATAAGTTTCATTCCGAAATCATTTAAATCAATTTAATTTAACATTCAAATCAATTTAAATTCATTTATCGATTTCATTCAATATTTGTTAAGTTAATTTATCATTCAAAACAAATTCTATTAAAGTTCCAATTCATTAAATCCATTATTTAAATTCATCTTCATTATATCAAACTTACAAATTGAATCAAATTAAATTCATCAAATCCAATTCGTTAAATTTCAAGTCTTACATTAATTTCAATAAATCACATTTTATTTCTTGTTAAAGAAATTCAATTTCACTTATTTACTTACTTAAATAATTTTCCCAAAACTTAATTAATTAAGAAACTCAATTTCAATTATTTACGAAGTAAAAATTTACTTATTCAAAAGTTCAATTTTACTTATTAAAGAATTCAATTCAATTTAATCATTAAATAATTCAACCTGATTTAATTATTAAATAATTAAAACTTAATTATTAAATAATTTCAAAGTTTAATAATTTCAAACTTGATTATAATTTCAAACTTAATTATTAAATTATTTCAAACTTAATTCAATCATTTCTCAAATTAAACAACATTCTTTCAATAATTACATTTTTAATCTTTTGTTTCAGATTATTAAATATTAACATTTTCCTTTCAATAAAAATTCAAATTTCAACTTCATTTCAAAACCATATTGTTTATTCAAATAAAATCTTCATTTTATTTTTAAATCGAATTATTGACCAATCGGGTTTTATTTAATTCTCTATCCTAGGTCAAGTTCATTTGGGTATTTATCATTTCAACCCGATTCCAATTCAATTCAAAATCAAAACATAGCAAAGGGAACTTGCAGTGTGATAACTGGGATGGTGTCAAAGTAAATAAACAAGCAATAACAACAACCAATATCAATCCAATAATCAATTCAAATAATCCCGAAATAATCGTATTAATTCGCATTGTTATTTGTACGAATTAATATAATTATTTCTAGAATCTACACTATCATTTCATGTAGATTAAAGATTATTACATTACGGTTTCCACTTGTCATTCGATTTCAATTTTTATACATCATCAATTTAACAACATACATTCAGTGGTTCAAGGTGTAATTAACAAATCCTACGTGTCAACAAATTCAACAGTTAAAGGGGTCATATTATACAATGTCATTAAATCAAATTTAACATTTAACTATCCTATATCAAGTTCAATTGCATACTATTTATCGTTTAACATTAACAATTTAACGTCCAATATAAACATCAACAATCAATAAATTATCAGCCAAACTGTATTATCATCGCATAAATAATTAACAGATAATGGTGTCAGATGTCACAGGTGAACTGATACAGGTAATAGCATATATAATAGTGTAATTAACTAACAGCAGCATATTTCAATTGTCCTTTCAATCGAAATCAAATTTAATAAATAAAAGAACGTTAATCGTGAGTGAGTGCTCACCTTTCGAGGCTAGAGAAGTTTGAAACACAACCAGCTACGAATTGGATCACGATCCAGAAAAATCGAACAATCCAAACAACAGTCTCAAGGTGAAGTAAGCTGAAAGCGGATTTGACGGACAAAGCTGATAGATAAGAATCGACGAGGAACGAATCAGAATCAGTTGATATAATCGAAATGATATGTATATTATATTAATAATCCCTTAAAATAGATACTCAATTTATCATACATTTTTTTTTCTTTTTTTATTGACATATCTACATATTACTTTTATAAAAATCAACATATACCTTAACACACCGTAATATATACTTATATACACCACTATATATATATTGTTACTTTTGTAACTCATGTATACAATATTTCTAAAATGCAATACATATTATAAATAAAGATATGTTCACACAAATATACAAGCACCAGTCTAAACATGTATACATATATACATCTACTGTTTCAAATATTATACAATTCTCAAATGTATTAAAATTTAAATTCAATAATACAAAGCCCATATAAATTCACTTAAACTACATATATATACACTGTAACTTATATAGTAAACTTATATAATAAAATATACTCATATGTATAGTAAAACAAAAGGAACCAAAATATATATCTATACACTAATCAATGCAAGTGCATACAATATATAAAATATACTGCTTACAAAACTATATATATATATATATATATATACAACATAGACCGAAGACTTCATATATACTAATGTATATATAAACTACATATAACCTAAATAAGTAAACTAATATAACTAGTATATATCTTTCAACGTGTAACATATATAAGCAGATCAATAGTATATGGTATATATATTTTAAACTAACTGTAGATTAAAAATTATACACTCATACTCAAAATCTGGAAAACCAATATATTTGAGTGTGTATAAAAATATAGTTCTTCACTATTTAACAATATATACTACATATAAAAAAAGAACATACTATCTTGGCAAACCAAAAGTATAGGCAAAACTATATATAGTATCACAGACAACAGATTACCAAACTTGCATTGCTAACTATATATATAACCTATAAAATATATATATACAAGAAATTTTATTAACATATATATAATAGAAAGTTATAAACGACTTTAAATATAACCCACAATATATACTAATACATTATAAAATATATACTACCTGCTTAAATAAAAGAGAAGAGCATGAGTTGAAAACTGACGTGGATGCAAGATTCGATCAAGGATGTGCACCAGCAGTCAATACAATAATCTAGGATGCTGCATGCGGTGGCACTGACCAGGCAAGCTCGGAAAATGAAGAGGAGGTGGGGAGGTCGGCCAGAAGCGGTGCTTGCGGACATGGAAGGGTTGGATGACGGAGGGGTTCGAGGGAGGTGCAGTTGTTGTTCGGCTATGCATGAGCTAGTCTTCTGCCATGAGAGGAGTGGAGGCTGTTCAAGTGAAGTCGGTTATGTGGATGTTGGTCTGGCATGGTGTGGTGGTAGGGATGAGTCAAGGGAGAGGGGGAGTGTGCTCGGTCTGAAGAGGGAGGAGAAAAGAGAATGAAGATGGAATGGCTTTTCGTGAACTAGCAGAGGAGAATGAGGAGCAGTGGACAACAAATTGAACGTAAATGAGACTAAAAGTTTAAACAGTTGGAATCATCAATCGAATAGTTGGAAAAATTTATTAATGCATTGGATTTAATATTGATGGTTGCTTGGATGACACGGCTGAAGTTTGAAATTCAAAGGAAAACAAAAGGTCAAGGACCGGTACCGGTACGGTTCAACGTTTACAGATTTCGTCGTCCACCGGACGTCGAAACAGACATACGAATATACCGCGGAGATCAGTACGACGAGAAGGTCAAAATGGTATATGGATATCAGTGGTATGATTTAATTTTAAAAATGCGAATTTTCTACCAGCGGAAAATGCAAGAAAAACACTGAAAAATAAGATCGACGGAGCCAAAGATGTCCGAATTTGGAAAAACGACAAACTGACATCTTGCTCAGAAGATGATTTAGAATTTTTCTATGTAAAAATATTTAGGTTTCGGAAATATTTTATTTTCATCGCTTTTTAACTGATTAAATTGAAGTGAATTTACGCACGAAATAAACTTTCATATTTTCGGACGAAAATTTACCAATTGCTATGTTTAACTAGACGCATTCCAAATATCAAATTTTTATTTCAAAATTTTATCGTTTAAAATTTCACAAAATTTCAACTAATTACGTTATTAAAACAGTTGAAATTTACGGGTCGTTACAATATCCGAGTCACAATTCCATATTGACTTAAATATCTACATAATCTACTTAAATATGGATTATTGTATCATCAAAATCTAATAATATCCACCTTGATACTATATTTTCATACAAGTCTACCAACTCCATCTACATTCTTACACTCCAAACAATCTCTAATATTACATTGGAAATAAATGTCTCCATCCAAAAAAACTTAATCAACCTTCAAACTACCTAATTATGCATGCCCATAATAGAACATACACATCATCAATGAATCAAAAATGCTTGTAATACCGCAAAGGACTCCATGCGGATTATGCGGCTTTTCGTTGTTTGCTCCACCTTTACTCGGACAAATTTGCCCCTTCAATGCCACTTTGAGAAGTCTCTACACGCTCCACCGTTTTTTCAAGTAATTTGTAAATGTTGTTGCTTCCCTATTTTATATGCAAAACCTCTGTATTACCCTTTCAAACCCTTGTGACTCCACATTGTGTTGAAAAGTTACATCCTTTTTTCTCTAACTGTCCTACTCTTATTAGCTTCATCACCCTTCCATCATACATCTTCAACCTAACTGAACATATACCCTTAACATGCAGATCTCCACCATTGGCAAATTCCACCTTAGCATATTGTAACACCCCGTAATTTGACGTTAGTTATTTAATTAGTTAGTTAGTTAATTAATTAGGCTCCGAAAATGAAATTTGTGCAAACGATGGAGCTTGACCATGAAACTTGCACCATTGCATTTGTGGCGAAATTTTGAGCAACTTTCATATTTGGAGTTTCGCGATCGAAGTTTAAACGAAGAAGTTACAGACGAAAAAAGAATTCAAAACGAAGATAAATAATTAAGAAAAATTAACATTTTTATATTAATTACCAGGGCCCACAGGCCGACCCATCATTGGGGATGGTCGACCCCAAGCAGTCGACCAGTGACCCTTAGGCGGTCGATCGGTGGTGACCTGGCGTCTCCAATAAACCTAGGCCACAACGACCCAGATTAATATATTTACGATTTAATGGTCCTGGTTGATTTTAACGCCTATAAATTCAGGTCTAGCCCTCCCTTCTTTTCTCATATTTTTATAGAGACAGTAGTGAAGCTCTGCCATTTCTTCTTCTCCACTTTCTTTCTAAATTATAAAAATAAGATATTTGTATCTATATTCATATAAATCGATGAAAAGTAGAAATCTAATAAAAAAGAGAAGAGAATCAACCAAATGCATATTTGATGTAATATATATATATATATATTTGTATCTATTTTCTCTTCCAATCTCAAATCTTTTTTCAGATATGTAATTCTATTGTATGTATATGTCCTTTCATACATATATCTTGGATTAAAAAAGATTTGGAGATGAACCAAAGGTTCTACTTTAGATCTGGAGATTTTGACCGCTTTTAAAATATGAGTGGGAAATTCTATACATTGTTATAATATGAAAATTATCCCGTTGGTGTTTATTTAATTTTTATACCTAATTGGATAATTGTATATGAGTTGTAGGCAATGAATTGAATATGATCTGAATATAATAAATACCGCCTACATATTCTTGTTTGTGAATTGATTTAGCATTGTATACAACCTGATTTGGAAATCAGTCCCAAAAATATGAATTTTGAGTATTGATTTGAATGAAATTTATTGCGGATCTGAAATAGGTTGTATAATAATGTTATAAATTTGGATTATTACTCTAATCTTATTGGAATGTAAACTTTTCTACGTTTGAAATTGTTGGAATTTAGGTTTATTTAGTATTTGTAAATTAATTTGATTTTTTCCCTTTTAGAAAGATATAGCGTTTGATCTAACAAGGAATGGATGCAAATAAAAAGAGTAAGAGATGTGTAATGTATGAATTCATTATAGTTTACACTGTTTATTTCAGTAATACAAAGAAATTACTATTCCTTGTAATTTCAAATGATGTAATCTTTTATATTTTAAAGTTAAATCTTTTGTTTTGGACTAATTTATGAAAATTATAGAGGCTAATATTTTTAGATATGATTCCAACAATTTAACATGAAACAGTATATTCTAGTGAAGATATATAATTAAAAAATATTTGATAAAAAAATATTTGTACGTAATTACTGCATTTGTAATAATTAAATAAAAAGCTAATAACGAAGCTTGCATGTAATATTCGCGTTTAGGATAATTAACTAATAGGAAAATAATTTAAAAGGTTGTAGCTCCAATAAATGGTAATAAATATGGAAGTTGCAATAATTTAATATGGTAAATGGATTAATGAGACTGATTAAAACAGAATAGATATAAAAGGTTACTAATTTGAAATTAGTAATCATACATAAATGTCTTAAGAAATGTATGTTAAGATTTTATGGACAAACTAGCATTTATGAGCATTAAACGAGGATTTATGGGTAGATAAATATTTAAAGTAAATCAAACTGCCTTAAATAAAAAAGGAATTAGTAAAATAAGTCCAATGTCTATCTAAGATAATATAAATAAAGACTTAGGATGGTTAATTGGACTTGGCGGGTTAGTGATGCGAGGTCAGTAGAGTCACTCGATGGAAGACTGCCCTTTAGTTTGAGGCTAGCAGAAGTCGGGTATACTTACTACTGATGTGAGATATCACTGATCCCAGGACCGGTGATGACATGAGAGATTGGGCTTGGGCTTGCTTTTTTAATTGGAAAGTATTAAATGGTCCAAATTTGAAATTAGGAGCGGTGAGGGATATCTCCATAGGGGTTCGCTTCTAGTTTGAGGTCTTAAGTGGTTGAAGGGTCCACCTCTCTCCTAAATGGAAGTATTAAGTAACCTAGTGAGATTCCAACTAAGTAAATAGGGATGTCTCTAAAATGGATTTACTTCGGTGTTGAGGTCTTAAGTGGCTGAAGGGTCTGCCTCCCTACTGAAAGAAGTAACCTAATGAGGTGCCATATTTATAATTTAGAGTGAGAGTGGATATCTCGGGAAGGGTTCGCTTCAGGTTTGGGGTCTTAAGTGATTGTGAGGTCCTCCTCTTTCCTATAAAAGAAGTATTAAGTAGCCTAATGAGATTTCCAAGTAATGGCGGCTAGATAGTACCATTGAGGAGTACGCTTCTACAAATAGGTCTTAATTGATGGGGTTTGCCTATTTTCCACTTGAAAGTATTAAGTGGCTTGGGTATAGTCTCTTATATTGCTAAGGCCATAATAATAATAATAATACCATTTAGGAGCACGTCATGGGGAGAGGTCTTAAATGATGGGGTCTACCTTAGTTAAGGTCTTAAATGACCAGAGCCTACCTATTTTCTAATAAAAGGTATTAAGTGGCTTGGGTACCATTTATTACATGACCATGATTTTATCGGTGATAGATGCGGTAGTAGTTGGAGATTAAATAACGGAAGCCTTAAATAGTATTTAGAGGTCTTGTAGCTAGGACCCACCGACCATTGACAACATTGTTAGGAAACCACCTTGGGAATAGGTCTTAAATGATAGAGTCAACCTTGATTAAGGTCTTAAATGGTAGAGTCTGCCTACATCTCATTTTAAAAGTATTATAGAAGCCCGTTTCATATTAGAAGTACTAAGTGGCTAATGGGTTTGGAAGTATTGGGTGGTTGATATGGCTTCATTAGTATTTCATAAGCTTGGGAAGGGGTAAGTAAGTAATCGTGTGTGAAATTCAAAGTTGGATTAGAATTGAAAACTTTAATGGACATAATAATTAAATGGAAACCTATCGGTATAAGTTTTTGTTAAGGACAATTTATATTTTTCCAGTCACCAAAACGTTGTTCTGACCCCCTCATTATTACAAATCTTAGGATAGAATTTAGAGGAGCAGGTCACTGAAGCTAGATGTGCTTTGTTATTGGAGAAGTCTTCTTTCTCTCATGCTCGATGCTGATGTGACAATTTGCTATCCATGGAATACCATTAATTACAAGGTAGTAGTCACTTCTTATCCTATTATTGTTTCCGCTGTGAGTTTTGATTTCTATCAATCTCTGATAATGCTCATGCTTATTTGTAGGTACCAAATCCAATGATCTGTGCTCTGATGGACTAAGGTTTCAATATTTGTCTAAATTTAAGCCCATTAAAGCGCAGGTTGTTACATATATTGCTTGTCATAATCAATAAATGCTTCCTTTTGATTGCATAAGTGGAAACAAGCAGCTTAATCAAGCACCCAATATTTGCTTTT
This sequence comes from Allium fistulosum, assembly GCA_030737815.1. NCBI lineage: Eukaryota > Viridiplantae > Streptophyta > Magnoliopsida > Asparagales > Amaryllidaceae > Allium > Allium fistulosum. The sequence goes on along the minus strand of CM060904.1, from coordinate 278,494,773 downwards.
GCCTTTATCTACATATATGACATTGTCATCAAATTCCTATCCAAATCCTCACCATCGCTATTATCCTTTTGTTTATTTTGGTCTTCTTCGAATGCCTTCATCCTCTCTTTGTCTTTTTTAATCTTATTGCAAAAATTTAGTTGATGACCAGGTTTTTTACAGTAATAGCAGACGAAATCCCTTTTAATGTTTGATCTATTTGATTATTTTTCCATGTTCAGACGGTTACCTCTCCTAGCAAGATGCACCTCTTCAATCAGGTTTCCTTTTACCTTCTCTTCGTTAACTATTTCTTCAATTACATTTATCATTTGTGTCTCCTCATTAAGTAGGCTACTAACCACCAATCCCATTGAAATGACTCCAACTGAATTTGAGTTATTCAATGCAATCACAAGCGTTTTCCAACTTTTTGGTAAAGAACTCATCAGTATTAATGCTTATGCCTCATCATTCACGGTGTAATTCCCTATTGATTTACAATTGCTTGCAAATCATTGAGATGCTCTTTAATCGACCCACCTTCCTTAAACTTCAGATTTACCAAACTTCTCATTAGATGAGCCTTGTTTATTATAGAGTTCTTCGTCTATATTCCTTCTAATTCCCCCTAAATTGAATAAGTAGATGTTTTATTAGCAACAATATGAAACACAGTATTCTCTAAAAAATACCAAATAGCCACCGTAGCTTTCTTATCCAAAGTCTCTAAATTTGCTTCAAATACTTTACTAGGTTTCTCCTCTTTATTCTCTAATGATTGGTGAAGATCATTGAGGTATAGAAAATCCTCTATCTTCGCCTTCTATAACCTCCAATTTCTTTCATTAAGTTTCTCAATGCTTATCTTCTCCATCAGCAAACTCTCTTCGAAAAAATTTGTGTAGTTGACTCTGATACCAAATTTTAGGGTTATCCCAAGGATCCCTACATAATTAGATTTGAGAAGGGATAATAAATGAAGAAAAACAAGACAGACAATTCCTCCAAAAAAAACCTTTATTGATTTACCAAAAAAAATTACAAGAGAAAACCCGTAAAAGTTGAGAAGAAATCTCAATTATCAAAATCTTAATACGACTCTCATTCTCTCTAACCATAGTGAATACTATGCAAGCCTATTTATAATAGCCTATATAAAATGCCTTCTTTAATCAGGATTCATGTGATTAAGAAATTGATTGATTACTTCCATCTCCCAAAATAATTCGTTTCCATTTAGATAATTTCTTGCATTTTCTTTAATGCAATAAAAGAGGAAATTAATCACTTTCCAAAATCTGCAAAATCAATATTAGAGGCAATATATCCAAGTCACAATTCCATCTTGACTCAAATATCTTCAAAATATACTTAAATATGGAATATTATATCATCGAAATCTAACATTATGTAGATTAAATATATCTGATTTGACAGGCACTTAATCAAGTCTTATATGATAGATGGAGACCGGAGAATAGCAATTTTCATTTCTTGCTAGGAGAAATGATTGTAACCTTAGAAGTTATAGGTGTGTTATTGGGACTTCCTATAAACGATGCCATTCTCAATCATTTTAGAGATATTCATATTGACGAGATATGTGAAGAGGTATTTGATGTAGTTCCATTAGAGGAGACAATGGTCAATAACTAAATTAAAGTTTAGTTGGATTAAAGGGTCTTTGGATGCTTTTAACCTTATTAGTGACTCAACTACTGATGAAGTGAACAATATACACATGCTACTGGGAATAATTTTTGGGGCACTTTTCAGACTTTTGGACTAAGCATAGAAGGTTTCAAGCATTATCGACCTATAAGTGTCTTTTTTCCTTGGAACATACTTATATGGAAACATCAAGGTACATTTCTTCTGGATATAGTTGTAGATACAAATAAATGTCCTTTTCAATCAATGTTTATAATTCTAAGGAATGAATCGACATAAACTTAGAGGTGGTTTTTTAATTGTGTGGGTTATTTAAATCTAGAATGGGAGATGCACTACCTTTATTTATGATGGACATAAGTTACTTCAAATGCATTAAAATGAAAATGGAGGAAATTACATTATCATATTGCCTTCATCACTTGTAGGTAAACTTTAAAAACGCCGGTTTTGGATGCAAACTTTTGCAAAACTAATTTCATGCATGTGTAGAAATAAGGGAAGAGACAACATACAAAGAGCTATAAGAACAACTCAAATATTAGTATAGTTGCTAACAAATGGATTGATAAAACTCTTCAAAGAAAAGATGAACATCAGGCTACTTATAAAGAAACTGACCAATGCTTCAGAAAGTTTCAATGGTGTATTGAAAGGTGCAAGTTCATAAATAGTTAAAACTTTATTAGTATGTGCATTCTATCATTTATACAGTTATTTCTACAAATGGTGTATGGGTTGGAGTACTTGACATTGCCATCTCCTACTTATGAAAAAATAATGAAAAAAATATAGAAAAAACATGAAGTACCATTATCCTTATAGAGTTAGGGGTATGCTCTAGGGGCAATTCTGTAATTTATTGGCAATTAATTAACTCTACAATCAATTTTTGTTTGTAATAAAGGTGGTTTTCTTTCTGTTATATATTTATTATAATGTGTTATAAATAATTAAATATTTAATTGAAATATATTTAATAGAAAATCAATAAATGGTGTGTTTGTTATAGTAATTGCAAATAGTTATAATCATGAGTATTGTATCATAGTATAATGAACACAACATTTTAAATGTTCCTATTCAAGATGCATAGAGGTATAATATCGATGTATCCGTTGAGACTACAGTGCGTAACGCTCTTCAAATATTGGGCAGTGTATTACTCATGAATGCTGCGGACACCTAGGGGTAATGTAATAATAGTTCTTGAATAACTATGGAATGATTCACTCGATAGTTTTCTGTTGGTTAATATAACCGAGGCCAAATAGAAAATATCGATGTGACTGATTTACATAGTTCTCTCGACTTGAGAATACTGTTGATCTTCATTATGAAGCTCCGCTTTGATTATAGTCAAATGATGGCACGATGTCTATCGAGTGACTATAGTTGGGTCGAGTAGAAGTATTGGAAGTGAAGCACTATTCAAGAATGGATACGTCTCCTCTATTATATGGGGTTAGTATTTCGGTCAACTCAAAGTTAAAATCTTTGGCTAGAGTAGTTTGGTTAAAAATAATTGTTATTTTTAAACCAAGGACTTTGTATTTGGACTACAAGTTGAATACAGACGATATTGGAATTTTGACCACTACCAAATTCTAAGTCCAAAGTGGTATAGTTTTGGTGAAGAGAATTAGTGTAAATAATGGTCACAATCGGGTAATGCTTAACAAAGTAGAGTTGGATTTTACCAAAACCAAATAGCAATAAATTTGGTCAAAATGTCACACCACTTGCTAAGTGACGTGTGAATGTTAATATTCGAATTGTTTGATATTAATCGCTGATTAAATTTACATCTAAAGAGTCATACAACCGAAACATTGTATACTCCTTTGACCATATGATTTAATTAATTTATAAATATTATAAATTAAATTAAATTAATTAATGTTTATGAAATGTTAATTATAAAATTATATTCGATATTGAAATTTTTTAAATAGTGTATTTATAATAGTTATAAATATACTACCAATATATGAATTGGTATACGTTTAAACTGGATTTAAATGCAATAATTTTTTGTGCTTGGAATTTTTTAGGCCCAAGATGAGGTGCATAGACGGACTTGGATGGCATCAGTGTGGCTGGCCATATAATGGCTAGAAGGGAAGGCTTTTTGATTTGGTAAAAGGTGGAAATGATAAAGAGAAAAAATAAGGTCCATGATCCTTGTTTCACTCCTTTGTTCTTCCTTTATTAATGCAACATTTGCCTCACTTTTTAAAACACACAAGTTTATCTCCTTGCTGCTATTCATAGTTGAAATTACCTCATTCAAAGTACCAAAAAATTCCAAGTTCAAAAACATATCAAAACGCTTCAATCCGAGTGGTGATGGTAGACAATTTGGAGCTAGCAACTTCCAACTTGTGAATCTGATTCAGGGACTACTTAACTACGTTTCAACATGTATTAAATAGGCCTTAAGAGAGGTAATTCTCTGATTTACATTCATGGATCGATGTTTAATTAATCGTTAATTCATATAATGCTTAGATAGAAATACTACGAATCTAGTTTATCGATATTCTGTCGCATACCAGATGTTTGAATAATTGTGGTGCATATATATATATATAATATTTATTGATATCTTGAATGTATGTTGACATTGAACTCTCGGTCTAAATAAAAAAATCATTTTATAATTAAATATTACTAAAATATGATTTTAAAAAATAATAATAAATCATTATCTAAAGAATAAATTATATAATAAATGTTTTAAATTTTATAAAATTTTGTTTTTCTGCAAGTATAATTTAGCAACAAAATTTTATTTATTTTATATCTATATATTAGTTTAACCAATTATTTAACTAGAAATAAATTATATAAACAAATATATATATATATATATATTCAAATAAAATACAAAATGAAGTGTAAATTTATATATAACAAATTTTTTATTTTATTTTAAAATTAATTTTTTAATAATTTTTAATATTTTCCAAGAGGATTTTAAATTTAATTACAAATCATTTATTTAAAAATCATTTTATATATTAAAAAAATTATTATTAAATTTGTTATATGAGCCACTGCATGCTGTAAATATATATTAATTTAATTTATATACAAAATTTATTGTTATTTATATTATGTTTATATTTTTGTTTGTAAATTCATAAAAACTTATAATTAAATATATATATATTTATATAATTATAATTATTTCCTAAGCCAAGATTTCTCTATAAATATGTATTAGATTTTATACATATATATAATTTATTATATATATATATATGTCATATTTATAAATACATATTATTTTAGCAAAGCTAGCCGACATTTATTATGGGCTGTCCACATATATAAATGTGTAACGACCCGGATTTTTCGTTGTTCGATTTTGAATATTTAAATGGTTTAAATATTTGATTTAAGATTATAATTTAGTTGGTTAGAATTTAAAACTAAAAATTTAAGCGATTTCTGAATTTTCGAAAATCATCGATTTAATCGATGTGTTAAAATAGCGATCCGGGGCACAATCTTGGAATTCGATGAAACTAGTTCCATTGGATCCGTAATAATGTATTATTATCGGATTTCAAATTTCATAGTGTTTGGAGTTATCGTTTGGTCGTACGTGGTATAAATGCGCTGAAATTTATATCGAAAATTTAATATAATAATTGGGTCCAAAAAAGCTGTCTTCTCTATACGATCGAATTAGGACTCGAAACCTTTTCTATCGTATTCGGAATAGGGGTATAAGATTATGAACGCTTAGAGGCATGCCTCTATAGGGGTTCAAACTTTCGTGACACGAAAAGTGGGATATTTGGAATAAGAATAATATATATATATATATATATATATATATATATATTCAAGTCAAAGTCAAAATCATGGCTGTCGTCCTCAAAATTGAAACGTATACGTTTCCCTTACCTTCTCAAACACGCCATTTTCTTTTCAATTATAACCTCATGTTCTTTTCCCCTCATCTCCTTTAAACTCAGTAACGAGATCGCGTTCCTCCCTTCAGAATCGAATTCACTTATATATAAAAAAGAGAAATCGAACTCGTTCGATCAAAAAAATAATGATGAGGGACGTGATCGAAAACGTGGAGCCGCATCGATTAGGGAGGAGCACGGCAGCGTTGTCTGTGCGCGTGGGAGGGATGAAGGCAGGTGTTTCATGAGGGGGAGGAGCACGCGCGCTAGGTTTGGATGCTCGACATCGATCGGTGATGGGGAGGCAGCTGGAGTGCTCGCGCATGACTTGGGATGGTCGAAGTCGTGATTGAGTTCATCGAAGAATCGAAGGCAGTCATGGGTTCTCGATGGCAGACGAGTTGCGAGGTGTGGTGGCTCGCGTGGAGGACGCGAGATTTTCTAAGGCCTGGATCTAGTCACGTGGACCTAGAGGGCGATGGCGGAGTGGCGAATCATTCTGGATTCGAGTGATAGCTGTGCGTGGTAGCGTGCGAGATTGGGGGTGGCTGCTGGTGATGGATGGCATCGTCGATGACTGAATGGAGGTGAGGCAGTGGTAGAACATCTAATATAGAGATTTGGGCAACCGTGTGTATGCATCCGATGAAGTAAGAATCTTTTCTGTCGAGAAAGCAGACGAGCAGGCTCATTTTGAGAAGAGAGTTATTGGGAGGTATTTGGAAATTAATTTTAATTAATGAGAAATTAGTTGAAAAAAAAATCATTAACTCATATACATCGTAAATTTGTTTGTACGAGGTCCAAAATATATTAAACGAGACGAGATTGGAATGGTCTGCAAATAAAATCGAGGTGAGAAAATTCTTACTCAATTGGATTGCCAATTTAAATTTTAAATAGTTAAAATTAATTATTAGCTGCTTAGTTGAAATTAGAAATTATTAACTGTTGAATGATATATATATATATATGGTAGTGTATATATATTAGTATTTGGAGTGATATTCCCGCACATTATAGTGGATGAGACCATATGCACCCCGCATAATAGCGGATGACCCTATATATCGCGATATCCCCCTCGAAGTGGGTTTGGTATTATTTTATGTTGTATTAACATCTGTGGATGCAGGAAAACAGGTTAGAGGGATCCAACTGGATTCCTCAAATATGTTGTTTAATTTTCATATATAGTGATATATGGATTGTGTAGAATAATCTAGTATAGATTATTGTAGTGATTGAAATTATTGGATGCTATTGTAGCACTAGCCTGAATTTTAATACAATAAATATATTTTTAAAATTGAAGGAATTAAAGGGAATTTTTGATATAAAAATATTTATATTGGAAGTTGAATTATTTTTAAGAAAATTGTATTAGGAATAATATATATATTAATTTTGAATTGTACGTAACTATTCGTGAATGGGTTTAAATAGAGACTCTTAAAATTAATTATATAAAGGAGTTTGTAAATGGTATTCTGAAATATGGAAAGGAGTTAAAATCAGTGTTAAAAATAGATTGGAAGTCTAAATGGAATTTATAAGAAAGGAACTTATATAATGGAATTTTTATAAATAAGATTTGTTTTATAAACAAGTAAAAATCAAAGGAGTTTATAAATTCATAAACGATGTTTATAAATAAGGAAAATAATGGTCAGTTGATAAATTGGAAATATAGATTTACGATGTGAATTTATATCGAGTTATGGAAATCGTTGGGAAAGAAATAGTGGAATCTATTTTGAATGTAAGAATGGTGATAAAATTGCGATATAATCAATGTGATACAAATCGAGAGGGGTTATAATTTGGAATTGGCAATATTGGACTTTTAAAAATAGATTTTTGTCGAGAGAATAAAATTGTTTTAAATGGGATTTTAAATTACTATACTAGGTAACTTAAAATATTTTTTATAATATTCCGAATAATTAGTTATTCTAATATTTAATATTTTTTTTGAAATAAATTCTAATTTTATAAATCAGCTTTGTAAATAAATTAGTTATTTAAAAATGATTTGAAAATGAGTTATCGATGTTATTTAAAATGTTTGATATTTTAAATTTACTTAAACAAAATTTACAAATAAAACTATTATTCTTTAAAAATACTTATTTTATATATAATTTTAAAGATTGAATTTATTTATAAATCCTCTCGAGATTGGAAGTGAAGTTTGTTGAACGAGTATAATTTTAGAAGAGAAATCTTAGGGTGGAATTCCGGGAACTTAAGGAAATTCCAAAGTGTTAAAATACCAGAGCTTCAGAGAATGAATTAGAATTCATAAAAGGAGTTAGAAATGGGCATTTGGAGATATAGGCAAGTGTATTCGACTTTAGAAATAATAAGGGATTTACATATAAAATTTGTAAAGGGTTTGAGAAATAGGAAAAATAAATAGACTATTTCCTAAATGTTAGAGATTTGAAAATATCTAACTTGGAGATTTTTGATATAGAAAAATATTTTCAAAGGGATGAATTATAATTGGAAACGAGAAGAAATATTCTAAGTATTGAAGGAGGATTTTGGAAATATTTTTAGTAGAAAAATGATTTGAAATAGAAATACTTCCTAAGTATAGAAAATTGGAAATTTGGGAATATTCCTAAGTGTTGAGATGTTTGGAAGTATCCTGTTACGGATTTAAGTATTTGAAAATTGTTTCAAATGTTGGAAGGAATGGGTATATCTTTTAAAAATATTTTAATGATAAATATTTTGGGAAAATGTATAATGAGGCCTAGTGACTGTTTATGGATGTTTTATTGGTAGTAAATAACCGACTACCAATATTGGCCAATCTCGTTAATCGTTTCGAAGAGACCGGGATCGGGTTTTAATTATCCGAAAACCACTTCAATCCGGTTTGAATGTAACGAATGAATACCGTGAAGATGTTGAAGATAATGATTCGGTTTGTTCAGACCCAGGACAACTTATATGGATGAATGCTATCAGAACATCGTCATTGGAGGACGATGAGCATTCTAAGTGAAATTATTCTTGAAAGGTAATCGTAGCCTCTAGCTTCATTAACCGGAATGGCTGAAAACCAGGGGGTATGCAGCAAGGCTAAGTGGGTCATACCCAATTAGGGTTTGTTATCACCTTTCTATATAACCTTGGATATATTATATTATATAGATACAGTGCATGCAGAAGAGCTCTCGGTAAGGGTGGGAACACCCGGGATGATAACATATTCGGTTCTATCCAGGTTAGGGATAGGGCCGGTCTTGTGTTGCCGGGGATCCCGACGAGGTCCTCGGTACATGGTTCTAGAAGTGTACCGTGATAGGTGGTACCCCAATGCCTAGTCATTGTATGGAATCCATTCTCCAATAAGCGCTATAGGGTTTTGATTGTGCCCAACTATGCTGAAACGTGAGATGCAAGCATTTTAGCTATTTTCTATTTACTTGATTTAGACAATATTATAATATCGGACATATTTGATAAAAATGTTTTGGTTATCGTAAGGTAAAAACCCATCGTGTTTATATGTGGCGTGGTCTTACGAGATACCTTTGTTTTCCAAAGGATTTTGATAAAAGTTAATAATTCAAATCGAGTGTATTTTCTCACGCTGGTTTTCCAAACTGATTCGGGTGTTATTTTATTATAATGCTCGGGTCAGACCAAGCATTACAGATTTAGGATAGGATGCTATGGAGCTCAGGGAATGAGCTGGATGATAGAGACGTACTTCCGTACTTGATTAATATTTTCCGTTGGATGAGGACAAGTTATTATAACTGTCCATATTGATGTAGTGATTGTTGTACTCTGATGATTGTAAGTATTAAACAGTTACAAATCCTTTTGTATAAAAATTTGTTATTATATACTATATTTTATTCCGCTGCGATTGGAGATTCTGTTGTTGTTGTTCTGTTTTTCTTCTACCTTTTTCTTCTTCACCCTGAAGATTTGTATTTTCCATTCAACTTGAGTCGAACTGATGTGAATTATGGTCGATTCAAAGGGTACGGATTTACGGGCCTTTACAAAATGAATAAGAAATAGGTGTTCGTCACACGCACTAGAACATCTTTAAGAAATGAAATGCACTAAGAAATGAAATGCACAACAGTTTGGCCACATAAACAAACTACTAAGACCACTAATAAAAAACACTAGCCCTCGTCTAAAGAGGAGGATCCATTACCCAAATCCAAAGATTTAGGCCCAATAACATGAAAAAACCCTGAAAAAAGAGTAGCTAAAGTTGGGATAAAATCCACCGAATCTAAGCTGTAAACGAATTTCCTATCCTAAGAAACATCCAAAAGGGGAGATTGATTCAAATCACCAAACTGACCAAGCACTTAGAGAGTAAGGCCTTCGTTCTCCACATTATAAAATAGCCACCTTCTTCATCTCCACCCACATAATTGTAAAAAATTCCATCATATTATTTTAACTTATATATATATATATATTAAGAAAATTATTTTTACTCTCGGGTTTGCTACAGTAATATACACATTGATACTTACATTCAAAATTATTTTATATTAATTATCAAATGATTTTTTGATTTAATTATATATATATGTATGTATGTATGTATATGTACTTATTTAAATATTTTATATAAATTATTATAGTTATCAATTCTTTACATTTTTTGATGAAAAAGAGGTCCTCTTTTGAGGAGAGCACTTGATGATTATGTAATAATATTAAAACATACATATGTTTGATGAGTTTTAGCTATTACAACTATATTGATCATCCTTTAGCTGATGCACAAAAATATATAGCTAAAATGAAAACAAAACAATGAATAAACAGTTCCGCCAGAATTAGGCTGCATAGTAATATGCCGATTGCGTGTTGCTTGGAAGATAATAAATTACTATAGATTGCATGAAAAATGCATGTAGACTAGTTGCTATAGAAGTATGTGGGTAGTAGAGTATGCGACCGGTGCTATAAAAGTAGACTACGGTTTGGTGCATGGAACCTCTACTTGTATGATACTGGTAGATGCTTGGGGACTCAATAGTTTACTCAAAGTTTGAACATGACGCTGTCGTTGTTACAATGATAAATGATTCCTCAGGTCTGAATGTGGTGTAACATCAAGATGGCGGGTCCGAAAGTTGCCTCAGGTCAGATGTGAGCTACTACAAGATAGGGAATACTTGCGTTAGGTTTGAATGTGATGCTTGCGTCAGGTTAGGTATGGTCAGTTAGAATGTGAAGCTTGCCTTATATGTGAGCTACTCTAATAGGCTAGGGATTCTTGCATCAAATATGGAAACTGAGGCATAGGTGGAGAGTGCTAGTGAGCTATTGGGAACGGTGCTGAATAATGAGTGGATCGATGCGTCAGGAGAGGTTGAATAAGGAAGCTTGTTAAATGTGCCAGGAAAATGGACTGGGCATGAATGAATAACTCATTTTGGTCTGAAGCATGTTGCATGTAGAATAAACCGAGACATTGATGGACTAAATAAGGCATATGTGCATGCTGAAATTGCACCATGGAGATTGGCTTCATATGTATTTGTAGGAGACAATGCATGGTGGGATTGAAAGCTGCATGGGGGTCTAATGCGAGGCAAGATTGATGCTGATGGGCTCAATGCAGTGGTTAAACTAAATGCATTAGTTAAGTTGAACCGAATGTACTTGCTGAATGAGAGAAGCAGATTGCATTTGAGCTAGATGAGATGAGTAGTGCATGGGGTAGTCTGAGTTGACATTGCTATAGCCTAAATTGAGGCTTGCTGAAGCTTGCCTAAATGCCTAAAAAGATAAGAGAAATAAAGAAATAAAAGTGAAAATACAAAAGGAAGCCTGTTGCATTTATACATATAGTTAACTACTTTTTAAGCATAAAATCCACGAGCTATTTGTTATATGTAAATAATTAAAAACCTGTATGGGTATAAATGTACTGTATTTTTCTACGGTTTCGGAGATGAGTGTATACGTATATGCGTATATAAAAAGCCTATTGTGCTAATGCCTAGAAATATCTATCTTTTAAGCATAAAATACGAACTATATATGTTATACGCGTATCTATCCTTCATTATAAAATACACACTTAATTATAATTATTAGACAAAGCATTGTAAAAAGTCGCTAAATAAATAAATATGTGTGTGTATATAGAAATATTAATTTATAACTGTTTACGAGTATGTCTAAAAAGCTATTGTATTTGCCCATAGGAGTATCTTTCTTTTACACATATAATTCAAAAGATATTTATTATGTGTGTGTGTATCTATGTATGCATGTATGTATGTTTGTATATATGTGTGTGTATATATATCAAGGTATATATACTGATAAGATGAATCTTTGTATAAAATATTTAAGATAAAGAAATGAATATATTAAAGTGAATATTAGGCTCAGGTCCCTAATAAGTTTCAAAATACACAAAAACCCCAGTAAAAAAAAGTATATAAATTAGGTCCCTAGAATTAAGTTACTAAGTAATTGCATATAGTTATGCAATTATTCACTGAATAATTGCAGACATTTATGCAATTATATCCAAAAGTTGCATAAATTTATGCAATTTTTTCGGTGAATAATTGCGAAAATTTTCGCAATTTTTTTAGTGAATAATTGTGGAATTTTCCGCAAATTTTTGAAAAAATTGCGGAATTCCGCAATTTTTTGGTGAATAATTGCGGAATTTTCCGCAAATTTTTGAAAAAATTGCATAAATTTCCGCAATTTTTCAGTGAATAATTGTGGAAATGTCTGCAATTTTTTGATATAATTGCATAAATGTCTGCAATTATTCACTGAATAATTGCATAAGTGTATGCCGTTATTCGGTAACTTAATTCTAGGGACCTAATTTACAAACTTTTTTTTACTGGGTTTTTGTGTATTTTGAAACTTATTAGGGACCTGTGCTAAACTATCCCTATATTAAATCTATGGCTATTTACGTGATATGAGAGAGAGAGAGAGTGTGTGTATGTATCTGTATATGTATATATTTATATATTTGTGTATGAGTGCGTTTGTGTGTGTAGAGGGTGTGCAGGTAGATACACACACACCCATCATATTTACATGTGTGTGTGTGTGTCTATTTCTATCTTTTAAGCTTAGTGTCCAAGTTATATATATATATGTGTGTGTGTGTGTGTGTGTGTCAAGGTATATATATACTTATAAGATGAATCCTTGTATAAAATATTTAAAATAAAGAAATGAATATATTAAATTTTTGGCTATTTACGTGATATGACAAAGAGTGTGTGTATGTATATATGTATATTTGTATATGTCTACGTGTGTGTTTTTGAGGGTGCACAGGTGGATATATAGAAGGTAACACTATGTGTAAAGAAATTATGATTTATATGCGTACATACGTACATATATATATATATATAAATGTATGTATGTATGTATGTATTGTGTGTATGTATATATGTATGTGCATGTAAACAAAGTTGTCTAATGTATTCATGGTAGATTTATTCATATATAACCATATTTATGTTTGATTTAAATGTTAAATGATTTTAAAATATCAAAATATATTTTAAAACTTTTCAGGAGAAAAGAAAAAAGTACAATAATCTACTTATAATACGTTGTACAATTTACCTAAAGTAAATAAGCAAACAAGTAAATAAAGTGAATAAATTAGATCAAATAAGGTAGGGGTAAAAATGAAAATTTTGTAAAAGTTAGAATTTGTCAATGTAAGTTTTACCATTGCATTTGTGGTGATATTTTGATCAATTTCCATTTATAATATGCTGAAAGGGGAGCTCGAACGAAGAAGTTATGAGCGTTTGAAGTTTTCAAATTTAAAATAATATAATTCGAATTCAAATTCAAACAAATAATTAATTCTCAAACTTGAAATTCGAAAATTAACAATGATTAGACTTCAGGGTTAAGTAAATGTCAAAGTGAACATGAATGTTAAAATATAACGAAGGAATAAAATAAATTCAGCAACTGTAATAAACGCTCCAGAATAAGGGAGAGTGGTTGACTATGCGACCCAACCGATCTGCCGCTAGCGGTCGACCAATGCATATGGGGCAGTCGACTGCTACCCAACGTGGCGGCTAGGGTGTAATGACCCGTAATTTTCGATAATTAAAAATAAATAATTTAATAAGATTTTGCGAGTTAATAATGGGAGAAATAAAAAAATTTGTGAATTATTAATGAAATAATAACTAGAATGGAAGGTAATAATGTCGATTTAAGTCAATTATTAACAATTTTAATGAAAGTTCAATTAATTGTAATGATTTAAATGTTATACTTGGTTATAAATTGAATATAAGAAACAAATGTAAATATTGAATCAATTAATGAAATAATATATAATTTATGGTAATTGAATAAAATCAGTGTTATGTAAGTAATTATGACATTTGTTGTAAATGATAAACTTACAAATGTTGCTAAATGTAGAAATGGTGACAATTGTTATTTGTTACAAATTTATCTAATCAATTACAAATAAATGTTTCATTAATGTGAGTTAAGACAATAACTGCAAATTGTGAATGTAATAAAGGTATATAAATGTTAATTATATTTACAAGTCAATAATTGATGTAATAAAAAGAGTGAAACAAAAACAAATTAATTTATTGAGATTTTTAAATTATAATAAAATCGACAAAAATTTAATATAATGGAAATATAACAGTTAATACAAATAAGAGATGAGAAACTATTATTTAGTAAGAAATGTGTAATTACCGTTTGTATCCAATAGTGTATAAATATGTTTAAATTACTATTAGATAAGAAATAATTGTTCTACTTCTCATTACATTCATTTAGTCCATTTTGAAACTTAACCAACTGAAATTAATGTAATTGAAAATTTTCAATTAATAGGAGAAAGAATGCTAAATTGTAAATTAATAGGTGTACTTAAAAGTAGCTTATGTTTTGGGAAAATATAAGGAAAGTTTGATTTAATGAAAAGAACATTTACATCAAATAAAATGAATGTTTCATTTGTGAATGTAGGTTTAATTTCATTAAAATAAAGAATTGAATGATTGATTTTAAAGGAAGAAATATATGTTTATTGAAATGTGTTTTAGCTTACAAATTGATTACAAGAATCGAAAAATAATCTATTTCAAAGTTATTTATTACTCTTGTGTATAATAACAAATTTATAAACGTGTTTAAATAAACAATTGTTCTATTTTTCATCCATTTTAGTTGTCTGTTTTGAGATTTAACTTTGTAAGTAATTGCAATTAATGTAACTCAAATATTTCAATTAAAAGGAAATAAAACGTTGATTGCAATTAATAGATTTAATAAAAGAAACGCACGTTCTGTGTTAAACAAAAAGGGTGTTTTAATGGAAATAAAAGATCATTTTGGAAAAACCAAATTGAACGTTTTCATTTTTAAGGTAAGATTAATTTTTTTATTATGCGTAGATAAAAACATAAATGCGTACAAATTTGAATATTATTTGAGTTAATGAAGTTAATTTGGTTACGTTTCAGAAAAATTGAATTTCAAAAGGTTATGCGATGTACATGGACATTTCATTTCTTTTGTTATTAATTGTTGCATGAACGTTTAAAATAGTTACCTTATTATTAATACTTAATATATTCATTTCTCCTTCTGTTAATACCTGAGCCTAGACTTTTAGGTTGTATTTAATTCTTGCCACCTCATTTTCACATATACAAAATTTTACTTTCCTTTGGTTTGCAAACTTTTCCATTCTTACGTATATTTCCTTATGCATTATTAATGCCTGAAGCTTTCAAAATAAATTATGACATTTATTTTTGTCCCTCCACCTTTATTTCCTAATTATAAATAACCTACAGCTTATTTCTTCATTTGCGTTTTGTTTCTCCTGACACCTCATATTCAAAAGCTCTTATTCTTGCAAATCCAAAAGCTTTCTTTTATGAAACATGATTTTTTTTCATTTTTCCGTACACGTCCTGTCCTCACATCTTAGTTGTTCTTCAATCTTTTCCTAAAGCCTCATCTTGAGAAAAATGTAAGTATTAAAATTTGTTTTTTTTGCGTACTAATTATTATTTTAATAATATTTCTTATAACATGAATATCTTTTGCATATATACTTTGATTCACGCGCGATTTCTTCTGTTGGATTCATATTTAAATTCCGCACAACATGAAATTTATTTAGTTGAATTTGGAGACTGTTGAGTTTTGCACTTCTGTTTGGATTTTTATGGGCTAAAATCAAAGGTGAGTGTTTTAACCCACTCACAATTACTAAACTATCTTATATTAGTTAAATTAAATCTATGATGTGATTTGAAATTAATTGATTGATGTTTGGTATGTTTAAATTGTCATTCTGGTTAAATTTGACTTTTATTGCATTTAATCATCGTTTAATTTAATATTAAATTTTAAATTGTCAATTTAATACATGTTATTGATTATCAATTATCTATTGATGTTTATTGATTTATTTGGATGATGATTGTGATAGATGTTTGATTTGTTGATATTGGATGACTGGATGTTGTATTTTATATGGTTATAACACTGCAAGTTCCATATGGGTTGAAATGATACATACCTGAACGATCGATAGATTAGGAAAAAATCGTATGGGTTGAAATGATAGACTCGAGCGATTTTATGGATTTTTATTTAATTCAATTCGGGATTGCGGTTTGAAATGATAGATAACCGTAAAATTTTAAATTACAGATTGAAATGATAAATATCTGTATCACTTGACCCTAGGGTAGAAAATTATATACGGACACCGGATTGGTTAAATTAAATGATATTTGAATCTTTAAATTTTGAATTCAGTTAACTGGTATTTTGAAATGGAAATTGATTTATATAAACTGAATTATTTTCGAAAGTCCAAGCATAAATGTTGAAATTGCAATTGATTTAATGAATTGTTCAAAGGATTTAAATTTGAATTTCAAAGTTGAAGTGTCAAGTATAAATGAATTTATTGGAATTGAGTTACTGAAATTGTTTGGATATAACTTTGAAATCTAATTTAAACTAATTTAGACTATTTTAATTTATTTAACTATTTTAATCAATTTAAACTATTTTAATTTATTTTAATCTACCATAACCTACTTAATCCAATTTAATCTATTTTACATATTTTAAACTAATTAAATCTATTAAATCTATTTTAAATTTATTTAATCTATTTTAAATCTATTTAATTTATTTTGTTAGCGCCAAAATTGGTCACTAACCCCCAAATCCAGATGAAAGCACCAAATACCAGTCACAGCTCAGAGATAGAATGTATGTAGAGAGTAATAATGTGAAGAACAGTTAAAACTGAAATGAAAGCAGTAAAGAACAACAGATATTATAGTGGTTCGGCTAACTCCAGCCTACGTCCACTCCAGAAGTTTGCTTTTTATTGCTGTAATAATCGATTACAGTTACAAAATGGCAGAGTTGCCTTAGCCTTAGAAAAGAGAAAGTAAGAGAGCAGAAAGAAGATCCCCCATCTGGAGACCCACATGCTGTATTTATAGGCAAAACCAGGTTGTTGGGCCTCCCGAGTAGTTTGGGCCCATCAAGGTCATAGCCGAACCCTACTTCATTATGTCGACCGATCCTGAGCAGTTGGTATGCCGAACGTTGGGAGGTGCGAGGTACCGAGGTATCGAGGTATGGAGGTGCGAGGTACCGAGGTATGGAGGTGCGAGGTACCGAGGTATGGAGGTGCGAGGTACGGAGGTGCGAGGTGCAATGTACCGAGGTGAGGTATGTCGAACGACCCATCCAATGCCGAACGCTCCCTAATGCCGAACGATCCATCTAATACCGAACGAGATTTATGCCGAGTGCTCCATCCAATGCCGAACGAGATTTATGCCGAGCGCTCCATTCAATGTCGAACGATACTTAATGCCGAACCTCCATCATGCCGAACCATGTCTGATGCCGAACAGTTTCTAATGCCGAGCGCCCATTATGCCGAACGATCTCTAATGCCGAGCGCCTCTAAATGCCGAGCGCTCTTGGATGCCGAGCGCTACTGAATGTCGAGCGCTCCTGGATGCCGAGCGCTACTGAATGTCGAACCTCCATCATGCCGAACCACTCATGTATGTCGAACGCTCTATTCATGCCGAGTACTCTTGAATGCTATTCGAACGTGAATGTCAGACGAACGATTTGTGCTGAACCTCCATCATGCTGAACCATTGATCAACCTTTATCCAATCATATTTCCATCTTCCAAGCACGTTGCGTCATCCATCCATCCAGTCGACCGAATCCATCGTACTCTAGCCTCGACGAACATGCAGTTGATTAAGTTAAACCCGTCTGTCCGTGACCATGCCAAAAAGCGGGTTAACATATTTTAAATTTATTTAATCTATTTAAAATATATTTAATATAATTTAAATCTATTTAATCTATTATTAATCTATTTAAATCATTTTAAATCTAATTAAATCGAATTTAAACTATTTTTACTATTTAAACTATTTCAATCTATTTTAAACTATTTTTAAAACTATTAAAAACTATTTATTGAAAGTACACGTGTAGTACTAAGGATCGTGTAATATAGTATGTTAATGCGGAAACTAGTAATAACAGTAAAGTACAAATTAAAGTAAGCACACCAGGAATTTTTATACTGGTTCGAACTTCTCGTTCTACGTCCAGTCCCAGAATACCCTCTGGATTTAAACTAAACCCTTCACTTAACCCGGAGGAATAGGTATACGACACCTGAGCAGCCGAGCAGGAATTTTCCGCCTCAACAACCGAAGAGGACTTCAACTTAATACAAATAGTTTGTTGACGAATGTGTTCTGAATAACACTGATTGTCTTTTGATAGTACAACTTTCCTATAATCAAATCCTCAAGAGTATATATGTGTGTGAAGATTTAGAAGGAAGATAATCACGTAGAATCGAAGTATATGAATAAATTCAAGGATTCTAGTGATATTAAATAAGAATAAATGCTTTTATTTGCAGAAATGAATAGAGATTAGATTTCAGAAAAATAAACAAGAATCGGTGATTGTAGAAGTGAATTGAATATGTTTATATAGTTGTAGAAGAGTTGTAATCTTTCATGAAGAGTTTTAGTTAACAGTTGTGTCCATACCTCTTGAAATAGAGGACATTCCTCTTCATGAAATGATCGCGTCTCTTCAGAAAACTAGCCGTTTTTCTCTGGTCGGTCGACCGGAAAACCTGGCCGGTCAGCTGAGTTTAAAACGTATACAAAACAGAAAGTCACTGTGCACATGATACAGGGTCGGTCGACCGAGGATCCTGGTCGGTCGGCCGACCTGATGTTATATGCACAGTGAACATAGTTTTTGCTATAAAATGTTTTATGTGCGTGTGTGACTATTTGAGGAATGATTTTAACATTGTTCTAAGGCTCAAATAAAATAAAATATCCATACTAATCTCTGGATTGTAAGATTATCTCCTTTGTAGTGCACGGTATGCACTTATTCTCTTTTTGTCGCTTTCATATAGTATTCTCGTCGTATGATCTCTGAAGCTTGTGTCATGAATCAAAACTCATGAATCAACATTCTCCCCCTTTTTGATTGATGACAATACTTATGTGACGAAGTAATATTGAAATATATATTATAGTTCTCCCCCTGAATATATGGCGACTTTTCTGCAAAATTTGTTAGTTTGCATACATTTCTCCCCCTTTGTCATCGACAAAAAGGAATACTTATAACAGATTAAAGTAATGCAAAACATTTAAATTTACATGGTACATTCTTGAGCTTAATTAGAAATAATTTAAAGATGTTTGCATAGAACATAACAAAACAATTAATTAAAAAACAAATAAAGTACAAGAAATTCTTGAAAAAAAAATACTACAATTACTCCTCATCATCGTCGGTATCCCACTGTTCTGGATGAAGATTTTCATCGAGAGGAGCCGGTTCCTTACCCCGTCTTTGAGTGGCAGGTGCGGGAGTTGCCGATGTGCTGGAACTTGTGTTCTCGGATGTAGACCAAGAGAAATTTGGTGGTGGTCTTTTTCCAGGAGCAACAAATGAAGCACCGGCTTCAAAAGAGCATGATAAGGCATCCCATTAATTGACGAAGAAGCCTTTGATCTTCTTGAAACGTCCATCAATTTTTCGAAGACGAGAATCCAAAGCTAGTTGATTTTGGGCCAAAATATCAATGGCAGCCGCTGTGCTAGTACCGGGAGGTGGTCTTTGGATAGAGGTCTGACGAGTTATACGTTCTGTAGAGTGAGTGGATGGTTGAGGTGTAGAATAGCTGCGACGTAGTTGTTCTCGTGGAATGGTACGCCATTGCTGAAAGGTGGTGATTTGGGATGGTGCATCGGGTAACTTCATTAATTTTATTGTTCGTGAGTCAAAGGTACGAACTTTGGATGTTTCGGATTCCGGAGCATGGGTGACAAAATTATTAATCAACCGCATTATGTATTCTCCATAATAAATATGGAGCATTTTCCCTTGGTTGAACGTAAGGAATTCATCCATGAGAAGTTGTGTCCAATTTACCCGAATATTTCCACACATAGCATATAACGCTTTGAAGTTTTCGGGATATACTAAGTGGTATGACCCTCCTCGTGGAACAATAGACTTCATCATGAATCGATGAAAAAGTCGTGCTTTAGGTCGGAGAGATGAAGTTTGCCTTAAATCGGTAGCATCATCTTCAAAGAATAGATGACTTAGGCGATCACGAGTTGATGTATTACAGTCTACATCATGTAATGATATTCCACCCGGTCGAGCATTTAAAATATGATTCATTCGATCAATGGAGAGAAAAATCGAAGTGCCACAAACCGATGTCCAAACACAATTTTCAGTGTTTCTTGGTGGATTTAAAAGATTGAGATCTTCTAGGAATATCTTTACCATTATGTGATTAATTTTCAAGTTGTTTTTCCTATGGTCAAGAAAAGCATCAAGACCACTTTCAAGTGCGGCATTTTCACCACCGTAGGCGGTAAAATCAGGATAACTTACAAAAGACTCCTCAAAGATTTTTGCATCTTGAAGCCTTATCCATCTTTCTAAAGCTTTTTCACTTACTAGCCAAGAAGCAATTTGAGAGTCTACAGGAGTTGAGGAAGATTGGCCAGCAGTAGTCTTAGATCTCTTCTTGGGAGCCATTTTTCTTTGAAGAATTTGAAGAAATTTAGGAAGGTAGTAATGGGGGCTAGGGTTAAAATCTGTTGTGGGAGAGTAAAGTGAAGAGGTGAGATAAAAAGATGAATGGTTGGGTTAAAATATGTAGGCAATTTCAGCAGAAAAAGTTCGTTCGGTCGGCTGAAATCCCTGGGTCGGTCGACCGAGTTGAGGTTCAGAATAGTGCTGAAACTTTCGGGAAGAACTTCGGTCGACTGGTGCAGGGTATTCGGTTGACTGAGTTAAAAAATGTTATAATGTCATTCTGGAAACAAGTTCGGCTGACCGAGACAGGTTGTTCGGTCGACCGACTTGTAAGAAATCTGTTTTTTTTAAAACCTCTCGGGACAGCTTCGGTTGACCGATTCAGATTTTTCGGTCGACCGAGGCATGTGAACATACTAGTTTATGCTGTCTTTCAAACAAGAATTATAGAAGTATAATTATATTATTACATTATATATATCTATACATCTTATTCAAAATAATAACATATATATAGTAAATTATAGCCATGGTGCATCAACATCGACGTTCCCATGAATTTGGAGATGGAACGTTTTCTACCGGTGACCATATTGGAGCTATTGGAGATTGAACATGGTTAGAAGGAGATGGAGTTCTGTAAGAAGGTTCAGCAACATCATCCTTCTTAGATGAACAAAATTTCATGGCAATTTTTTCAAGGAAGCTTAAACGTCTTGCCGTGACTTTCTGTTCGTAATAAAGTTCCCTTTGCATATTCATCTGTTGTTGTTGGTAGTGATGAATTTCATCAATCTTTTGTTTGGTTGATGGAGATACTACCATTTCCTTTTTCCCTTTCTTTTTATCAGGTGTATAACCTGTATGGGAGTCTTCCCATGGCTTCCACCTGTGTCGGGGGTCATTATCTGGAGAGGGAAATTCTAAAACACGATTAGGCATTGAAAAGTAGGTTGGGGACCATTTTCAGTGATGCAATCAGAATAGTCGTCGTCCGGGGATGTATAAGAAAGATGAGAATTTTCAGAATTGTAGACATCATTGTTAGAAGACATTTTTGTTTCAAGTTTTTGTTTTGTAAGTAGATTTTTTTTGTATCTTATGTTCTATTCAATAAACATATGTATGTATATATAACCATTTATTTCTAAAAAAATAGTGGTTTAAAATCAAATTTTGGTTTTAATCACAGAACTTTTTAAACAAAAACTGTTTGTAATGAATGACATATAATGCTTTAGAGTCAAAAATAGTATATTTTGAAATTAAGTTTTAATGGTACAAATTAGAAACAGGGCTGGAATAAGAAACACCCATAGCTCAAGTGGCTATACTACAACATCTAACATATAAGTCAGAAGTCATGAGTTCGAGTGCCGCTTTGGTCAGAAATAAAATAATTTTTGTTTTTCCATATTTTTGCATATTTATATTTATAAGTCTTTAAACGACATTATACCTAAATCACGTCTTAGTTTTATAAAAGTATTCTCATTTAGTGGTTTAGTAAAAATGTCAGCTATTTGATTTTCAGTGTTGATAAATTCTAGATTAATTAATCCTTTTTCCAAACAATCACGAAGAAAATGATGTCAAATATCAATGTGTTTTGTTCGTGAGTGATTGACCGGATTTTTAGAAAGATTTATTGCACTGGTATTATCACAATAAATTATTGATTTTTCAAGATGACAATTAAAATCTTGTAATGTCTGTTGCATATATACGACTTGTGCACATGCCAAAGCAGTAGATATATATTCTGCTTCACATGTTGATAAAGAAACACAGTTTTGTTTCTTACTAAACCAAGAAACTAAGGAACGTCCAATGAAGTGACACGTTCCGCTCGTACTTTTTCGATCCGTCCGACTTCCTCCAAAATCAGCATCACTATAGGAAACTAATTCGAAAGGACATTCTTTTGGATAAAATAGTCCGAAATCTTTGGTTTTAGTTAGATATCGAATAATGCGTTTAACTGCTCTCATATGTGATTCTTTGGGATTTGCTTGAAATCGAGCACACAAACAGACATTCATCATAATATCGGGGCGACTCGCTGTTAAATAGAGTAAAGAACCTATCATACTACGATATAACTTTTGATCAACACTTTTGCCATCTTCATCTCTATCGAGATGAACCGTTGTACTCATGGGAGTTGGTTTGGCAGCAGTGTTTTCAAGACCAAAACGTTTGATTAAATTATAGCAATATTTCTCTTGATTAATAAAAATTCCATTTTCAATTTGTTTAATTTGTAATCCAAGAAAATATGACAATTCTCCCATATGAGACATTTCAAATTCATTTGTCATTATAGTTGAAAATTCTTGACATAATTTTTTATTTGTCGAGCCGAAAATAATATCGTCAACATATATTTGAATTATTAAAATATCTTTATTAGTTTTCTTAATAAAAAGTGTTTGATCTACTTTACCGATTTCAAAACCAGATTCTAATAAATAACCTTTAAGACGATCATACCAAGCACGTGGTGCTTGTTTTAAACCATATAACGCTTTTTTAAGTTTATATACATGATCTGGAAATTTTTCATGATTGAACAAAGGTGGTTGTTCAACAAAAACATTTTCTTTTATGAATCCATTTAAAATGCACTTTTAACATCCATTTGATATAGTTTAAAATTATGAAAACACGCATAAGCTAATAGTATTCGTATTGCTTCAAGTCGGGCGACTGGAGCAAACGTCTCTTCGTAATCAATACCTTCTTCTTGATTATATCCTTGTGCAACTAATCTAGCTTTATTCCTTGTTATATTTCCTAGTTCATCTGCTTTATTTTTGAAAACCCATTTAGTACCGATGACTGATTGGTCACTGGGTCTAGGAACGAGTTCCCAAACTTCGTTTCGTTCGAATTGATTTAATTCTTCTTGCATGGCAAGTATCCAGTAGTCATCAGTTGAAACTTCTTTTATATTCTAAGGTTCTATGTTAGAAAGAAAAGCTACATGACCAACTTGATTTAATTGATGTCTGGTTTTAACATTCGTATTAACTTCTCCAATTATATTTTGCACAGGATGATCTCTTAAAATTCTAGGTGGAGATTTTATTATATTAGACGTCACGTTTGTATTGGTTTCATGAATATCAAAATTTTCATTTGCATTATTATTTTCATTATGAGTAGATTCATCATCAGAATCAATAGTAACACTTGGATTTATATTTTTAAAATTTTCGTTGAAAGAAACATGTAAACTTTCTTCAATAATTTGAGTTCGTTTATTATAAATTCGATAAGCCTTGCTTCGTTCCGAATATCCAATGAATATACCTTCATCAGATTTTGGATCGAATTTACCTAGTTGATCTTTAGTATTTAAAATAAAACATTTTGAACCAAAAACTTTTAGATATGAAATATTTGGTTTTCTTCCATTTAGAAGTTCATATGGTGTATTTTTAGTTAATGGACGAATAGAAACGCGATTTAGTACGTAACAAGCAGTGGTTACAGCTTCTGCCCAAAAATGTTTCGATAAAGTTGTTCCATTTAGTAAAGTTCTTGCACATTCTTGTAACGTTCTATTTTTCCTTTCTACAACTCCATTTTGTTGTGGTGTTCTAGGAAAAGAGAAATTATGGTTAATACCTTTCTTGTTACAAAATTGTTCAAAAACTTCATTTTCAAATTCGCCTCCATGATCACTTCTTATATTTTTAATCTTTAATGTTTTAATATTTTGAATTCTTTTAACAAAAACTTTAAAATTATCAAAAGTATCACTTTTATTTTTCAAAAAGAAAATCCAAGTATATCTAGAGAAATCGTCTACAATAACAAAAACATATCTATTATGGTTAATAGATTGTACTTGAGTTGGACCAAAAAGATCCATGTGTAAAAGTTCAAGTGGTTGTTCTGTAGATATTACTTTCTTTGATTTAAAATAAGATTTTGTTAATTTTCCTAATTTACATGCATCACAAAATATGTTAGTTTCGAATTTTATATTGGGTAATCCTTTAACTAATTTATTTTTCGCAAGTTTGTTGATGGTATTAAAATTTATGTGACAAAATCTTTTGTGCCAAAGACAAGAATCGTTTTCTTTAGCTACTAGACACAAATTTGAATCATTATTAACATTCATATTTAGGATATAAATATTTTTATCTCTATTTCCTTCGAAAATGATGTTGTGATTTTTATCAAAAATGTTACATTTATTTTCTAAAAAAGTTATATTAAAACCTTTATCGCATAGTTGACTAATACTTAATAAATTATGTTTTAAATTTTTAACTAATAAAACATCAGTAATGAGAGGTAAATTAGATGTACCGTTGCTATTAACATTGCCTTTGCCGATGATATATCCTTTTGAGTTATCTCCAAAGGTGACTGCTCCTCCATTTGAGTATATAATGTTTGATAACATTTCTTTGTTTCCAGTCATGTGTTTTGAGCAACCGCTATCTAAAATCCATTTTCCTCTCTTCTTATGTGGTACCTGCAAAATTTATAAAAAGTTGGTACCCAATCTTTTTAGGGTCCTAAGAGTTAGATCTTAGGAAGCCAAACCCATACGGGTTCAGAATTCCCTTTATAGACATAATTTTTGTTATTATGAACAGTTTCCATAAAACTTTTGATATGTTTATTCCTTATCAATGTATTATTTGTTTTTGGAATCCATATCTTAATAGTTTTAGTATTTGAATAAACTGTTTTCCTAATATCTTTCTTAATTTTATTATTAGTTTTACTTTTAGCAAAATTATTTTGTTTCTTAAATCCTAGTCCAGATTTATTGTTAGGAGTTTGAGAGTTTTCTAATATACTAGAAAGATTTTATCTTCCTTTATTGAAATTAGAAACATTTTTAGAAATATCATCAAATTTTATTTTAAGACTAGATTTTTCTAACTCTAAATCCTTAATCTTAGATATTAAACTATTATTTTCAAAAAGTAAAACATCATTTTTATTTTTCTGAATTTCTAGTTCCTCAGAAATTGACGTAATTTGAGAAGATAAGTTAGAATTCGATTGTTGAGAGATTTCAAGTTCTTCTTCCAATATTACCTTCTCATCTTTTAACATATCTACTTCTAAAGCTGTTCTATCTAACTTTCTTTGCAACTCCTTATTTTTCTTTTTAAGTTGTTTTGTTAAATTTACTAATTCAGAATTTATTTCAATTAAATCTTCAAAAGTAAAATCACTTACATCGTCTGATGAAGCCATGAAGCATACATTTGCTTGTTCATTATCACTTTCGCTCTCTGATGAGGATGATGAGTCAGTGTCGTCCCAAGTGACTGAAAAAGCTTTTCGCTTGGTTTTGTCCTTCTTGAAATTATTCTTTTTACGATCTGGACAATCTTTCTTCATGTGTCCTTTCTTATGACATTCATAACATTCCATTGTTGAAGATGATGGTTTGCTGCTATTGGAATTGTTGTTGGAATTATTTTTGTTTCCCTTGAATTTGTTTCTGTTGAATTTCAAAAACTTTTTGAAATTTTTAGCAATCATGGCCATATCTTCATTATCTGAGTCGGAATCATCTTTTTCTGCTTGGAATGCTACATTTTTCTTTTCTTGTGCTCCATTTCGTTTTGCCTGCAAATTTACTTCGTAGGACATTAAATTACCTATCAACTCTTCTGGTTTTAACGTTGACAAATCAGTTGCTTCTTCAATAGCTAGGACTTTTCGTTCCCATTCATCCGTTAAAGAATTCAAGATTTTTGTGACAACATCAAAATCAGTAAACTTTTGTTCTAGTGATAATAAAGCATGATAAATATCCTGAAATCTAGAGTACATGTCATTTATAGATTCATTTGGCCTCATTTTAAAATTTTCAAATTGATGTTTCAACATAGAAATTTTGCTCAATTTAACTTTGTTCGTTCCTTCATGTGAAACTTTAAGAGTTCTCCAAATCTCATAACCGGAAGTGCACATACTAACTCTATTGAATTCATTTCTATCTAATGCACAAAATAAAATATTCATTGCTTTTGCATTTGAAGTAGCATCTAGTTTTTGTGTGTTACTCCAAGTTGAGTATTCTCCAGTAGGAGTTGTATACTCTCTTTGTATAATATTCCAGATATCAAATCCACTTGATTGCATATAGATTCTCATTCTAGTTGACCAATAATTGTAATTTATACCATTGAAAAGTGGAGGTCGTGAAGTCGATTGACCTTCTGTGAAACTAGAATTAGTGTGAGTGTTAACATCATTAATTTGTGTGGTTGCCATATTACTATAAGTAAATATCAAATAACTTTGTGATAGTTATAGGATGACCTTGCTCTGATACCAAATGAAAGTACACGTGTAGTACTAAGGATCGTGTAATATGGTATGTTAATGCGGAAACTAGTAATAACAGTAAAGTACAAATTAAAGTAAGCACACCAGGAATTTTTATACTGGTTCGAACTTCCCGTTCTACGTCCAGTCCCAGAATACCCTCTGGATTTAAACTAAACCCCTCACTTAACCCGGAGGAATAGGTATACGACACCTGAGCAGCCGAACAGGAATTTTCCGCCTCAACAGCCGAAGAGGACTTCAACTTAATACAAATAGTTTGTTGACGAATGTGTTCTGAATAACACTGATTGTCTTTTGATAGTACAACTTTCCTATAATCAAATCCTCAAGAGTATATATGTGTGTGAAGATTTAGAAGGAAGATAATCACGTAGAATCGAAGTATATGAATAAATTCAAGGATTCTAGTGATATTAAATAAGAATAAATGCTTTTATTTGCAGAAATGAATAGAGATTAGATTTCATAAATATAAACAAGAATCGGTTATTGTAGAAGTGAATTGAATATGTTTATATAGTTGTAGAAGAGTTGCAATCTTTCATGAAGAGTTTTAGTTAACAGTTGTGTCCATACCTCTTGAAATAGAGGACATTCCTCTTCATGAAATGATCGCGTCTCTTCAGAAAACTAGCCGTTTTTCTCTGGTCGGTCGACCGGAAAACCTGGCCGGTCAGCTGAGTTTAAAACGTATACAAAACAGAAAGTCACTGTGCACATGATACAGGGTCGGTCGACCGAGGATCCTGGTCGGTCGGCCGACCTGGTGTTAGATGCACAGTGAACATAGTTTTTGCTATAAAATGTTTTGTGTGCGTGTGTGACTATTTGAGGAATGATTTTAACATTGTTCTAAGACTCAAATAAAATAAAATATCCATACTAATCTCTGGATTGTAAGATTATCTCCTTTGTAGTGCACGGTATGCACTTATTCTCTTTTTGTCGCTTTCATATAGTATTCTCGTCGTATGATCTCTAAAGCTTGTGTCATGAATCAAAACTCATGAATCAACATTTATGACTACCTAAACTATTTTCTAAAATTTCAGACCGTGTAAAGAGAAAGTACTTACATTTAAATCCTTGATGATAATACAACCTAAGTTGGGTTTTGAAATTGATAACTTTTTGTGAAATAACATATTTGAGTAAATGTGATAATTTTGGAATGAGGATTTAATTAACCTATCTTATCGATAATTTCATAAGTTAATATGATTTTTGAAAGTGAATATGATTTTAAAGTGAATATAGTTTTGAAAGTAAATATGATTTCAAAAGAGATATGATTTGAAATCGAATATGATATTTTGATATAAATTGTGAATTGACTTTTGAAATGTAAAAGAACCATCCGCTGTGAAATAAGCGTTTGGTTGTTAAAGAGACCGAGATCAGATATTGTCATACTCCCTACCAATACTGAAAACCACTTTAACAACTGTGTACATGGTGGAGATTCCAGAAATGAAGTAGGATGGTTTGGAGAACGATTTCTATATGAGGTATGACGTGACCCTGACTCCCATGAGTCAACTTAGATGTGACTAAAACAGGAGCCATGCCGGGCCAAGTGAGGTCATTCCTCCGATCAGACGCATTTCTTCGATACCATTCTATTACTTTGTGATTGATTTGGTAGCCACCCTTTGATTTTGATTTGGGAGTGTGTTCCGAGGTAGGCGGTAGTAGCTGCTATACGTTACCACCAGTCCAGATCCGCAATTGGTATATCTACTCTAACATTGCCTCGAATGTCGCGTTCACATGCCCTAGCGCGTCTTCTACGAGTTTGGTTTGTACCATACCTATGGAGTACCCTCTGATAGCCCTTCAGTTTACGGAGGAATTACGGTACTGTATAGACTATGGGAATATATAAAATGTGTTAAGGGGGATATGGGTAACGCCTTAATGCTATTTTAATACTTTTACTTTACTGTAGACATATTATAATAGCATATTGTGCTACATAGTAGATAGTTTAACGGATCCTTAGGAGATGATAATCCCGAACATCTCTTAAGTTACTACACCCACGTTAGACACTGGATAAGAGATGTCAAACTCCGTAAACATCTCTAACGCCATTACACTCATATTTACCGTGATTTAACTTACATAAGATCTTTTAGTTTTGACTCGAGTGTTTTGTCCTTTTCAATTCGCTCGGGTCAGCCTGAGCATTTCAGGGTTGAAGACCTTATTTCTGGATGGCGAAGACGAAGATTTGTACTATTATTATTTATGATACGTATTCCACTGCATCATGTTGTTCCACTGCATTTATTTAATATTTATTCTTGTTTTATGTAACTCTGATCTGTATTATGAAGGTTTAATCAATGTTATTTGTAAACAGCTTCATGAACTGTTTATTTGATCATTATATTTTGTCATTCCGCTGCGAGATTATGTATTTATTTTTCTTTCTTTCTTTGGGTTTTCTTATTTACCCCATAACAATCTACCATTTTGAATGGTTTGAGTCTGACGTGTGTGATTTATCGTCGATTTAAACTGTCCAAAAAGGCGGGTCGTTACATAGGGTATTTAAGGGGATGAATGTCCTAGGTTCTTCCGTTTTAACCTATTTTCATCCTACGATTTTGGTGCGTTTCAACTCCTATAAATAAGACCCTAGACCCCTCGCTTTTATTCACAAATATTTTGGGAACATTAGTTGTAACGACCCTAGATTTTAAATTTATTTAATTTAATAATTAAATGAAATTTTGAATAAAAATTTGTAAAATTAATTATAAATGGATTAATTGATTGTGAGTGTAAAGACCCAAAAGTCGAGCTTCGAAAATCGGCATCCATACTTCGCTTGTACTCAAAATGCCGTAGATTCAAACGCCGAATCTGGTTCTCCGGAGCTTATAACACCATTAAGTATAACAACACAGCGGAAAAAGAATATATCAATTACATAACATTGATACAGTGACAGATACAAAATC
Organism: Allium fistulosum; assembly: GCA_030737815.1. Classification (NCBI taxonomy): domain Eukaryota; kingdom Viridiplantae; phylum Streptophyta; class Magnoliopsida; order Asparagales; family Amaryllidaceae; genus Allium; species Allium fistulosum. The sequence continues at coordinate 278,464,721 of CM060904.1, read as the reverse complement.
TGATACAATATGATACGACAGAATGATACAACAGATATCAATATACATCAGAGATATGATACAAGAAATAGCAGCAGAAAGAAAATAGATAACACCAGCAGTGGATAGTATATCTCCAATAGAATGCTCCAATCCATAGCTAGCGGAAAGCAAGGTCAGTCGTCCAAGGACTGACTAGCTCCAGATAATCTACTCAACCTGAATATGTGAAAAACCCAACTCTAGACTGCCCGTGTGGAAACTAGTGGGCACCCAGAGTTTAGGAAGGGAACAATAAACTCCAGGTCAGTCATGGGACTGGTATGAGCAAACAAAAACAGTTTATCTTTAAACAAACACAAAAGGCTTTTAAACATTGAAATCCGCAATGCTTTTCGAAAATGAAACTACCATAAGACCTCCCACCACACACACAATGCAAACGCAGAATTGGAGGAGATTTCTTCTTATGATAGTCAAACATGCTTACTACGCAAAATCAACTCTTTTGATATTATTACTAGTGCATAGTGTGAAAATCCTTTCGAAAGTATAATATTAATCTTAGCCAACATACGACCAGTATCGTATGCCTTCTATAGCTACCATGTTCAATAACAGGTTACCGCCACATTCCATGGCAGGTTATACAACTAAAAACCGTACAGGATTCGTATTGTTTCTTTGGATTTCCAACAAATGATCAGGCAAAGGAACTTCCTTTCACCGAAATAGAAACGCCTCTGGAAAGACGCCCCGAGAACCTAACCGGATCTCTACAAACACAAGGCCGACGCTACCTCACGCTGTACAGCTGTAACTAGGTAACTAACACACGAGTCATGTCATCCCCCGGTCGTTACTGACCTTTATTCTGGGATCCCGAAAACCAACAAAGCAACATCATACAGTAATAAATTACCGTGTCCACACGAGTTAAGTATCTGGGCTCCATACCATGATACCACCCTTCATCCAGAAGGAAATGACATACCCTAGGGGCGCTACCCCTACAAACCTTTGTCGCAACATTCCTGTTTCGACCATTACCGGGTTGTGAGGCTCGACGAAGTCTCGTCCACAAAGCTACGCCTTTTCACAAAGCCACACTTTTTCACAAAGCAACGCTTTGATCAACAATGATCAATCAGCACTTCGTGTGCCACATTACCAAATTGGGAATGTATCACTAGTAACCATCAACTACATAACCTCTGAGCTCGTACGTCTCAGAGAAGGGTGTTAAGCTAAGAGAATAAATTCTCCGCCACCAACAGAAATGTATTTGATAGAAACCAGCTTTACATCTCAAAGTGTAACGTCAGACACACATCCATACAAGTCTGTTCCGGGTTCGAACAGAACCGAAGGCACTTCCAAAGAAGCCCTTGCAATCCGGGTATTCACGATCCCGATCGGATTTCCCATCACTTAGGAAATCACTATACCGGCGCGACTCAGTGCAGAGACAATCGATAGGTCATCCTATCGTTCTCGCAAATACCCGGTCTTCACCACCGGTCTTCAAATGCTATCCATATCGTCGTATCACTATTCGGAATGGGTTATATGACACAAAGGTCCTCTCCCGGCTAAACCGAATAACGAGCGCAATTAAAAATCATATGGATACTGGGGTCTCAGTTAAATCACAGCTTAAAGCCCAAAACTTTTCATTCGAATGGCAAAACAATTTACCATTTCCAATCTTTTAAAGAAAAAGATTCATTTCAAAAACCTTCAATGGTTTAAACAATTTCCACACTTTTAATCTTTTAAACAAAAAAATATTCAATTCACAAAGTTTACCCCGTTCACAAAGATTCATTTATGGATTTCAAAACAATTTCCATTTCAATTGAATTAACTCGTTAAATCTTTAAATCAAGATTTAACTTATAGCTTTCAAAACTAGTTTCCAAAGATTCATTCATAGTCTTTCAAAACAATTCCATTTCAAGTTAGATTAACTCATCCGGTCTTTGAATCAAAGACTCATTTTATAGTTTTCAAAACATTTCAATTCCATTTCAAACTTGAAACCTTTTCAACACAAATTGGAAGTTCATTACTTATGTGAAAGCTTTTACTATTTGAAAACAAATAGTTTCATTTCAGAAAAATCCAGTTATATTTACATGAGTTAAAAACCTTGAATTAAAATTCAAATTCTCAAATCAATACCTTTAAAATGGATTAACCCATATATAACTTGTACAACATCTTTAATCCCTAGTTTCAAATCACAGGATTCAATTTCAAATTTAAATCAAATTATTTAAATTTCAAGATATCCAAAATATCTTTAAAACTCCTTTCAAAAGTTTTTCATATTAAACCCCAATTTCTAATTTCAAAATCAATTGAAATAAAAATTTCAATTTCAAAAACATAAAATTTAAATCATCTGTAACTTAATCGATTTCCACGTGAAATCCATATTTGTGTGTGTATGGTGTAGTCCAGGGGTTTCACACAATAGTGCACAACATCAATCATCACAGATATATCGATAAGCGGTATAATCTACAACGCTTATCTTCATTCACAGATTCATAGATAAAGCAAATTTATCAGTCACAAAGATTCACTATTACAATTCGATGTGGGTTTCGGATATCCAACTGGAATCCGACTCCCTGTCGCATCGAAATTCAAGTGACGTTTTACGGGTCAATGGTTTCATATTCACATAGTAATATATCACAAAAACAGAAATCACAGGTATATATATCACAGAAAAATAAATTACAGATCACAATATTGACGACAGTCAATCATCTTCAATTTAAGGTGAAGGTGATTTAAAAGAATTAACCACATAACTATTTTTATTAAAATCTTAAATAAATGATAAATTACAATTAATTACAATTGATTAGATCTTAATTATTTCCATTAATTTATCATTTCTTAATTAATTATCTTAATTAATTAACTCTCTTAATTAATTAACTCTTAATTGTTAATTTATTTAAATCTTATTTATTCATTTAATCAATCTTTAATATTTAACAATTTATTAAGTAATTACTTTTTAAGAAATTTTATTTAACAAAATTGTTAGTCGTTTTAATAAACCAAAAGATAATTTAATTTCTTTGATTATTCTTTAATTGATTTCATCTTTTAAATCCAATCCATCATTTTAAAACATAATTTAAAAATGTAAAAAGCTTAAGAATTTTGAAAACAAAAACTGCTTACATATCAAGCTCGAGACCTGCTTCGAGTCACCCCTGAGAAACACTCATTTGCTTCGGGTGTCACAGAAAATCAACCCGATAGCTTCCATTTTTTTTTGACCAAGTCTTAAAAGTGACCCGATATATACTTAAAAATACACGAGCCTGAACTCGAGCCCTCATCCAAACTTCCCGATGTTGTCTTCGAGTAAAAATCCTTCTCCTCCAAACATAAAACACTGATACTCATTCATAGGTTCGTGCACATGCACCGGAGTTCTGGCGAGCTTCGATCAACTTCACCACCTTCCTCACATCAGCGATGAACCCCCTGAGGCTCACAAACACCCAGAATTCCAAATCACTGACAAACTGGAATTCTCACTATCGAACCCAACTTCAAACACTTCCAGGTACCACCACCTCGCCTGAATTTGCCTCGAACTCCTATCGCCGACCACCAGAAGTCGCTGTACCTCCGGTCACCAACTCTCTGACCATCACCGAACCCTTCCCCTCTGGTGCGATCGACTCAATCGTCCTGGTCTTATCGCAGTGATCTCGACAGTGCCGTGAATCAAAATGACCCCTAAAACCCTACATCAATCCAAATCGCCTTCCATGATGAAATAAAAATTTATCTCGCATTTTTCTCGAAATCATTCATCCTTCCAGCACCTACCGCCACGATCCCAAGATCCAATTCCTCTTTGATTGCCGTGGGTTTCCCCGAGTTCATTTTGCGTTCAACTTGAAACTGCTCAAGATTCCGCAACTTAAAAATCCAGAATCTTGTACAAAAAATCATATTTCTTGAAGGCGAACATGATTATGGAATCAAATCCTAAATTTTTTTATCCATTGAATTTTAACAAAATTTATGTTCTACTGTGTTTTGGTTTTTCCAGCAAAACCATTTACCTTTAAACACTTAAAAAATATTTTTTTTTTAAGTTAAGATCTTGTCACTTTTAACCCGTTTCATTCATACATCAAGATCACTAGTACATCAGAGGATGAGGTTTTCTATTTCAGACAGGTTTTGAAATCTGTTTGCCTGGAACAGAGCATTCAAAATATTTAAACTATGCTTATTCTCAGAGCTTTTAAATATTCTCAGATGTATATGCTAACCAGGTGGACATATACCAGAGAAAAATTTATTCATGCATTCATCAGACACATAATAGATTTAAGGAAAATTTGCTCACAGAAAAATGAAAAGATTTTGTTTAGAAGTTTGCTCACCTTGGAATTATGAAGCAGAGACAGTGAAGATTTATGCCTGGAAATGATGTGTTTTGAAAAACTGGAAATTGCATTTGAATCTTTACTTTGGGTTTGAATTTCGAAACTTTTAAATATAAAGCTTGTTGAAGCTTGATCTTGCATGAACTATAGATTATACTACAGGCTTGTAAACTTGTGAATGTAAATTGTTTTCAGGTTGCTATTTTATTTTCATTTTCTTCTCAGGTGAAAATGAACGAAAATGGGATGAAGTGTTGATGTATATAAAAAAGAGAAGATGTTACAGGGTGATGTTATTTTGTGGTGTACAGGGTATTATATTGTTTTGTTTGTGCAATATAGGCATGGGCTAGAGATGCTTGCATTTATTATCAGTTGTACAACTTATATCTTCTTTCGGCTGTACAATATGAAATATTTTCTTTGTTGGCTGCATTGATGATGTTGTACAAATATATATATATATATACACACTTTGTTTATTCTTGAGCAAGCTTCACATAATCTTTTGTTGTTTGTCTGGTTCATTTGTATGGGGCTGAAGTGATAATACTTGTGCGTGTATGAATTGCTCAAGTCCTTTGATCTTTTTCTTGTGTGCTAGAGGATATGGCATCAATTGACTTGTACTTTATGTTTTTATATGTTTACTTGTTTTGCTCGGCTGATAGCTTTGTTTTTCATTTGCCTATACTTGATTTTACTTTGTGTACATAACATAATTTACTTGCCTTTGTTACTTTGTTTGTTTATTTGCCTAGACTTATTTTCTATTACTTTGTTTAGTGGCTGATATGATTTATATTTTGTTGTCTTGTTTTTAAAAGCTTATGCATTTTTTTTCCTTTTGTCTAGTCTAATTGCTTAGCAATATAAATGAAATTCTATGTTGTCATTTTTATCTATGTGTTCACTTTATATTTTATAGTTTAACATCTATTATTATTTAACTCTAATACTAATTATTTTATTTTCATAAATATTATTTAAATTTAAATGATTCATATCAATTTTATTTAAATTCGGGGAAACTCGCTTTCATTGATAATAAATAATACAATTTTTATTCAAAAATTCAATAAATTATTAATTTAAATAAATTAAAATCTAGGGTCGTTACAGTGAGTTTCCCCGAATACAGATAAATTCTGTATAAATCATTTAAATTTAAAAAATATAGAAAATATTTTATATATGTGAATATATATGTATACGAGTATATATGAGTAAATTTGAATTTATAAATTAAATATAAGACAATAAATATTAAAGTAAAATAAATAATTGAGTTATAAATAAGTAATAAATAAGAGATGAAATGATGGGTAGTTAAACTTGTAGAAGAAATTTAAATAAGTATTAGTACTAGATTTATAATTATCAAATCTGAAATGAACGTATAAAATTCTAGAAATAAATGTTTAAGTTAAATTAGAATTTAATATATAAGTAAAATGAACTACAAACAATATATATTAATAAAACATAAATCTATGTATATTGAATGAAGTTAAGTTGAACAAAAGAAAATATACTCAACTCAAATATATATTAAATAGCTTGTTTACAAATTTTAAAGCTATAAGATAAGAAAGTAACCAGACAAAGCAAAAAGAATTAATATGAAAGTGTATAAAACAAAAGATAAAATAAAAGCATGTAGGCTGTAGCCTATCTGGCAAAGCAATATAACAAAAGAAAGATATGTATTAGTTATAAAACATTAAAAAAGATAATTCATGTAGACAAAGAAGTAACCATATGTACTTCTTCTCATCATCTCAGCCGAAGTAATAAAGCTTGCAAAAGAAAGAAACAAAATAAAAATATCAATATCTATGAAGCCTATAAAACAATTAACAAGAAAGAAGACATAAAGGACTAAGGTAATAAATGCAACATACCTCTATCATTTAATGAAAGCACCTTCAGCATGTTTTTTGTACATAAGAAAATATATCAGACACCACAAAAATCTGCATAGCCGAGATCTGCTTAATGAACAAACAATATTTTATCATATTGTACAAACAAACCATATCACCTGTACAAATTTTCTTACCCTGTCTACTTCATTTCTTTTATACATATCAACTCTTCATTTCTCTTCGTTCCATTTCAAAAATTGAGAAAAACAAAAGTAACATCTTTAAAACTTCAAGCTTAAACAACAACAACAATCTACCCAATTCAAACCAGATTTATCAAAGATCAAAGAAGATCTTTAGCAAGCAAATTTCTCAAAGCCTGTTCCAACAAGATGCTCTGTTCATCTTCCCAAACAACTGTGAGTAACACTTTCGAATAACTTAAGCTTGAATATAGTTGCTTGTTAATATCTAAAAGGTATGTTTGTGTGAACATTTTAATATGCATTGTTCTGTGAAATTTCTGTGTATATGTGATTATGATTGCCTGCATGTTGAAATCTGTAACACCTCTGTATTTATGATTTAAAGCTCATACCTTACTTCATTTCTGATGGATCTAATTTTTGTTAGGACCTAGCATCTAAACAACCAATGTTTGTTTGATTTTAAAGTTAAGTTTAAAAAGAAAATCTTATTAAGTTAAAATAACTTTAAAACTGCTCTGGAAAAAAATAAAAATGAAAAGAAACACGATGGTTTGAATCTGTGTAAAAATTCAATTATGTAAATTTAACAATTCAGTGACATGAATTGAATCCCTATACTAGATAATGATTTTAGAAACTAAAATCTCATTTTTTTAGTTAACTATAAAAAGTGCAACTCTGTGTTGATTAGTTTGGGGTTTTTAAGGGATCTCTCGCAATCCAGTTGATCTGGATGTTTGGGATCGAGGCTGGAGGTCAATGGATGACCGGAGTGTCTGGCAAAAATAGGTGATGGATGGTCAGAAGAACGTGATGATGGGGGTGGGCAGTTTTTGCTCGTAAACATAATTTTGTCATGATTTTGCATTTGGTCCAGTTCGTTACCGATAGTCGATCAAATGCAACGTGCTCTTGGGTGATGGAGGAGGGAGAGTTGACGAAGTCGTGGCTGGAATTTCATGAACTCTGGTGGTCGTGGTGGCGAGAATGGGTTGTTGACAGGTTTTGGGTGGGTTGATGTCTCGAATCCCAGGTTTGTGTTTCGAACTCGATTTCCTTTCGAGTGGCCGTGATGGTTTTGGGCGACCGCAGTCCTGTCTGAGGTTGGTGGGCGAGGTGTTGACGTGCTGATGGGTGGCCGGAGGTGGCCGGAGCCATGGTGCACGTGCATCGTGCATTTTTGTAGCGTTGGGGATTTTTGATGATGGGAAGATGAAGTTTAGCTCGTGAATTCTGGGAGTCGTCTCGGGTTGATCTCGAGAATTTTGCGTGGTAACTCGAAGAAAAATAGAGAAGCGAGGTAGCTCGGGGATAATTCGTTGTTGTCTCGGGATTTTTAGGATTTTGCTCGGGATTTGGAAATTTTGGGGTCGAGTTATTTTTGAAGTGTTCCAAAACAAAGAAATTTGAGTTACAAATATTTCAAGTTTAAAGCATAGTTAAAACAGGTTTAAAGTTATAGAAATGATTAGATTTTTTTTAGATAAAGGTCTAACAAAGTTTCTTTTTAATATATTTAAAGTGGATAAGTTTTAAAAATATAATAATTAGGCTTTTAAGAATAAGAATTTATTTAAACAAGTTTGAAAGGTTTTCAAAGGTTTTAATGTTGGAATTGATTAAGGTAATTAATTAAAGGGTAATAAAATTATGTGATTGAATAAATTAATATGATTAATTAAAAGTTTATTTAATAAATTAAAGGTGAATTAATTAATGATTAAAGGTGAATTAATCTATGATGAAAATATAATTACTTAATGAAATTAAGAGTTAGTTAATTATTAAATTAACTTAAGGTTAATTTAATTATGTGATTAATTAAAGGACAATTAATTAATTAATTTATCAAGGGTAATTAATTAAGATGGATAATTAAGGATTGATTAATTAATTTCATAAATTAATATCAAATGATTCGTAATTAATCAGGATTGGGAAATTAATTCATAAGTAAATAATTAGAAATTTAATTGGTTTAATTAGGGATTGAACAATTAATTAATCCTGCTTATAAATGATTATTAAATGCTTGACCTTACTTATGAATGTTTGGATTCTATTGAATGTGAATTGTTTGATATCCCTGATATATGATGCTTTGTGATACACCCTGATCTATGTTGTGATCTGTGATAAAATTATCTGTGATGTAATTTATTATCTGTTATATTTATATATCTATGGTCTGTGCATGAACGATAAGCATTATAGTTTATATCGCTTATCAACTATATCTTGTATTTTGATCTATGATGATTCATTGTGTTGAACTATTGTGTTAAACCCCTGGACCACACCATACACACACAAATATGGATTTCACGTGGAAATCGGTTAAGTCACAGATGATTTAAATTTAATATTTTTGAAATTAAAATTTTAATTTCAAATTAATTGATTTTGAAAATGGATTTGGGTTAAATGTTAAAGCTTTTGAAAAGGTGTTTTCAAAGATAAATGCTATTTTGAATAACTTGGTAAAATTTCCAATTTAAATAAATTAAATTTGAATTTGAATTCAAAAAAATTTGGAATTGAATTCCATGTTTGGAAATTTTGGTTAAGAATGTTATAAATGTGTTTATATGAAGTTAAACCATTTTAAAAGTATAATTTTGGGAATTTGAATTTAACCCAAGGATTTTAACTCGTATGAATGAATCAGATTTTCTGAAATGAAACTGGTTGTTTTCAAATGATAAAAGCTTTCAGATAAGAAATGAAATTCCAATTTAATTAAAGGAATTTCAAGATTGAATTGAAAAATGGTTTTCCAAGTTATGAATGAATTCTTTTTGAAAACTATGAATTAAATCTGTTTATTTTTAACAGATTTAAAATGATGATTTATTTAAACCATTCAAAATGAAATTGTTTTGAAAGCTATAAGTTAAATCTTTGATTTAAAGATTTAACGAGTTAAATTGAAATGGAAATTGATTTGGAAAATCTGTGAATGAATCTTTTCGTTTAAAGATTTGAAAATGGTAATTTGTTAAACCATTTGAAAAGAGAAGTTTGGGTAATAAGTTGTGACTTAATTGAAATCCCAATATCCATGTATTTTTAAATATTACGCTCACTATTCGGGTTAGCCGGGAAAAGACAATTGTGTCATATAACCCATTCTGAATAGTGATACGCCGTATATGGATCGCATTTGCTATATTACAGCATGATAGAGGGTTCTCGCTTCGCGGTTTGGTGGCGAACGGGAGACTCTTACCCCTACATGTCCCTGAGTGGGATGGGTTGGTTGTGACAGTCGAGAGGCTGGCCGTAAAAGTAAATGCGAGGTGCCAGTGTAAGCCACGGTGGGACTGGGATGGTTGCAAAGCCTACCGGTGGCCATTGTCTCGAATCGTTACATTTGGTATCAGAGCTAAGGTAAACCTTTAGCTCAGGATTATAACACGTTAAGTAGCTCATTAGAGATAGGGTGAAGTATCCCTAGAATGAGTATATCCTTAAGATATCTGTTTGAATTCCTCAGTAAATTCTCTTACTGTCTACTGATAGTAAGTATGAATGCAAGAAGAAGATGAGATAGGGGACAAGGGAATACGACTATAAATGGTCAATACCCTGCAACAATGGTAACAACTTTCTTATCAATCTCCTTTGATTCGTCTTTCCAAATTCTTTTGATTGCTTCGTACCAGCTACAAAAAGAAGTTTCGGTGTGATGATGGCCCTACAAACCGTTGTAGGAAATTTTTACTTCATATCTTCATCGGTTTCTTATTAGTTTTTGATTTAAACCTTAATGAATATAAATTGGAAATTTGGAATTGAAATTTTAAAATTGGAAATTTTAAATTGAGTTAAATTGATTAATAGAATATGGAGCTAGATTTGAATTGAATCAATATAATGATTTCGTTTAAAACCAAATTGAATTTTTTATTGTAATTTCTTGTGAATACCAAAGTCCGAAGAGGGACAAATTGGTATGTATTCTGTGATATTCCGACTTGAGTTTGGAATTCATAACTAGTGTTTGAGGAATTATAGGAGATCGAATCTATCTATCTCTGTGTTATTTTCGTGCCTGCGAATTTCGAGGACGAAATTCTTTTAAGGGGGGAAGTTTGTAACGACCCTAGATTTTAAATTTATTTAATTTAATAATTAAATGAATTTTTGAATAAAAATTTGTAAAATTAATTATAAATGGATTAATTGATTGTGAGTTTCCCCGAATACAGATAAATTCTGTAAATCATTTAAATTTAAAAAATATAGAAAATATTTTATATATGTGAATATATATGTATACGAGTATATATGAGTAAATTTGAATTTATAAATTAAATATAAGACAATAAATATTGAAGTAAAATAAATAATTGAGTTATAAATAAGTAATAAATAAGAGTTGAAATGATGGGTAGCTAAACTTTTAGAAGAAATTTAAATAAGTATTAGTACTAGATTTAAAATTATCAAATCTGAAATGAACGTATAAAATTCTAGAAATAAATGTTTAAGTTAAATTAGAATTTAATATATAAGTAAAATGAACTACAAACAATATATATTAATAAAATATAAATCTATGTATATAGAATGAAGTTAAGTTGAACAAAAGAAAATATACTCAACTCAAATATATATTAAATAACTTCTTTACAAATTTTAAAGCTATAAGATAAGAAAGTAACCAGACAAAGCAAAAAGAATTAATATGAAAGTGTATAAAACAAAAAATAAAACAAAAGCATGTAGGCTGTAGCCTATCTGGCAAAGCAATATAACAAAAGAAAGATATGTATTAGTTATAAAACATTAAAAAAGATAATTCATGTAGACAAAGAAGTAACCATATGTACTTCTTCTCATCATCTCAGCCGAAGTAATAAAGCTTGCAAAAGAAAGAAACAAAATAAAAATATCAATATCTATGAAGCCTATAAAACAATTAACAAGAAAGAAGACATAAAGGACTAAGGTAATAAATGCAACATAACTCTAGCATTTAATGAAAGCACCTTCAGCATGTTTTTTGTACATAAGAAAATATATCAGCCACTACAAAAATCTGCATAGCCGAGATCTGCATAATGAACAAACAATATTTTATCATATTGTACAAACAAACCATATCACCTGTACAAATTTTCTTACCCTGTCTATTTCATTTCTTTTATACATATCAACTCTTCATTTCTCTTAGTTCCATTTCAAAAACTGAGAAAAACAAAAGTAACATCTTTAAAACTTCAAGCTTAAACAACAACAACAATCTACCCAATTCAAACCAGATTTATCAAAGATCAAAGAAGATCTTTAGCAAGCAAATTTCTCAAAGCCTGTTCCAACAAGATGCTCTGTTCATCTTCCCAAACAACTGTGAGTAACACTTTCGAATAACTTAAGCTTGAATATAGTTGCTTGTTAATATCTAAAAGGTATGTTTGTGTGAACATTTTAATATGCATTGTTCTGTGAAATTTCTGTGTATATGTGATTATGATTGCCTGCATGTTGAAATCTGTAACACCTCTATATTTATGATTTAAAGCTCATACCTTACTTCATTTCTGATGGATCTAATTTTTGTTAGGACCTAGCATCTAAACAACCAATGTTTGTTTGATTTTAAAGTTAAGTTTAAAAAGAAAATCTTATTAAGTTAAAATAACTTTAAAACTGCTCTGGAAAAAAATTAAAATTAAAAGAAACACGATGGTTTGAATCTGTGTAAAAATTCAATTATGTAAATTTAACAATTCAGTGACATGAATTGAATCCCTATACTAGATAATGATTTTAGAAACTAAAATCTCATTTTTTAGTTAACTATAAAAAGTGCAACTCTGTGTTGATTAGTTTGGGGTTTTTAAGGGATCTCTCGCAATCCAGTTGATCTGGATGTTTGGGATCGAGGCTGGAGGTCAATGGATGACCGGAGTGTCTGGCAAAAATAGGTGATGGATGGTCAGAAGAACGTGATGATGGGGGTGGGCAGTTTTTGCTCGTAAACATAATTTTGTCATGATTTTGCATTTGGTACAGTTCGTTACCGATAGTCGATCAAATGCAACGTGCTCTTGGGTGATGGAGGAGGGAGAGTTGACGAAGTCGTGGCTGGAATTTCATGAACTCTGGTGGTCGTGGTGGCGAGAATGGGTTGTTGACAGGTTTTGGGTGGGTTGATGTCTCGAATCCCAGGTTTGTGTTTCGAACTCGATTTCCTTTCGAGTGGCCGTGATGGATTTGGGCGACCTGTAACGACCCTGGATTTTAATTAAATTTAAATTGATAATTAAATTAATTTTTGAATTAAAATTGTTAAATTAATCGATAAATTGATGCGAGTTTCCCCGGATTAAAATAAATTCTATGTTAAATCAATTAAAACCTAAAATATGTATATATGTGAATATATAGGTATGTGTGCGTATATGAGTAGATTTGAATTTATATTTATACATATTGAATTTGAGTTTAAAATCTCAAGTAAATGGTTTGAAAATAATATAAAAACGTAGACATACAAGATAACGAATATTTAAGTTAGAAATAAGTATAAAAGTTAGAATTATAAATAAATCTACATAAGATAAATTATATTGTTATAAATAAAAGCAAACAACATATTGATGAATTTTGTAAAATAGAAAGTAGTATTACAAAGTATAATTCAAGAAAGAAAATTTGAATATATTTAAGTATGTAGACTTAGAAGAAAATAATGACTGGTAATGCTATCATCTATGTACAAAGCAAGTAAAACAAATGAAAGAAAGTATGCCTATACAATTCAAATAGAATTGTATGTAAACTTAAAAGGGAACATTTGTACCAACTAAGATCATATCAGCCGAAATGAAAGAAGAAAAAAATTATAACTATGTAAATTTGTACAAGCCACATCAACTATCTCATATATGTACAGCCGAGTTAAAGTATTGCAAAGCAAGTTGTACATGCTAATAAATGCATGTAGCATTAGTACACTACACAAAAGCAATTCAGCCTCCAAGCAGAGAAAAAAATCTCTGGTATTTTGTACAAGAAAATATATTAACCTGTCAACTTCTTTATATTTATCAACCTACTTCATTTCCTATATACCAATCATCTCCATCAAATTCGTTCATTCATAGTTATGTTAAACTGAAGTAAATAAACTACAACTTGAAAACAAAACTTAAACAAAGCTTCAATATAAACAACACAATTAAGACAAACCAGAAATCAAAGAAAGGAAGAAAAAGTTCAAGTCTGTTTCAAAGAGGCTCTGTTTTCTGGAATCTAAGGTGAGCAAACTAGACCTCTTTGTTCTTTTACCTGTGAGTAAACAATCTGACCCTTGTTTTAAATTGTTGTTTGAGATGAATATATTTAATAGATGTTGTGGAAATTGTTTGCATGGATGAATTCCTAAATGTATGAAGGAGTTGAGGTGTGCATGTTTAATATGTTATGATCATCTCTGTTTATAGTTACAGAATTTAAATTTTGAATCAAAAAAAATTCCTAATCTCCTTATTCTATTCACTGATAGGCCTTAGTTTTCAAACAGAATATATTTGTTTTTACATAAACTAAGTATTAAAAATTTATTAAAGTATGATAAGTTGAAAACTATCTGGAAATTTAGAAAAATAGTAGAAATTGTAAAACATATAAAATCCTCCTCTCTGTTTTCTTTGAGATAGGTTGGAGCTTGCAAACCAATTCAAATTTCTCTTTATCAGATCATTTTTAAACTTCAAGTTTAACATAAAACAGGGTTGTTCCCATCCATATAAAGTTTTTAAAAATAGGCTCAAGGAAGAAAAACATATACAGTGAGAAAAAATTGGTCTCCACAGTGCAACTCAAATTTTTCATAAAATTCAAACATAATAAATTGAAGATTCAATATCATATCTGGAATCCTTACTTGAAAATATGATATTTGAAATTCGTATGGTGATTTTTAGCCGCGTGGTTCAAGAGCAGATCATCGACGAACGGAAAATGGTTTTACGTCAAACTGCGATGGTCGGAGGCACTATGGAGGCTGGGGTTTCTCGAGGAGGTAGAGGAGCTTATGGGGTATCGGAAAAAAATATTGGGGTGGTGGACAGGTCAACGTGGTGGCGGCGGCGAGTAATGAATTTCTGGAAACCTAGTTTTGGTCCTAGCTATTGATTTGATTCGTTTTCCCTCTGTGGTTGATCGAGTGGCATATGGTATTGGGAAATGATGGCTGGGTGGATGACGAGTCGTTGGCCGGAGTTGGGGACTTTCAGGTGGTCAGGGCGGTGAGTTCGAGACTGAGTTTGGCGACTGGGTTGGTTTGGGTTGGTAGTGAGAGAGCTCGATTTCGAGTTCGTCGTCGATTTGAAGATCTGGGTGTTCGTGATGGATGAGGGTGTGGTCGGCGACTTTGCGACATGGTCGAGGGCGATCACCGTAGCTCCGGCGCTATGTGCACGTGCACGCGTGGGTGGACGTATCTGGTTTTAGTTAAGGAAATTGGGGAAACGGTGATGTGCTCAGGGCTGTTCTCGTGTGGATGAGTGGGCGACTCGAAGCATCTAAAGTTGCAGTGAGGCCCGAAGTTTTACTCGGGGAAAATTTGAATTAGCTCGGGTCTGGGAAAAAATGGATATAGAAACAGTTTTTACTGTGAACGTTTTCAGATTTTAAACACTTGTAAACCATGGTTTCAAATGGCGATTTGATCAAAGTTCTAAATTAAATTCAGTATTTAGGTAAGATGATTTTAAAGTAATTAAATTTTAACTTATTTAAGTTTTGATACATCATTTTATAAAGTCGCTTATATTAAATAATGAAATCTAAAGAGAAGTTAAAATGGAATGTTATTTAAGTGATTACTTAATTTATTACGTAATATTAAGATTAATTAATTATAATTAGGATTTAAGTAATAGTTAAGGATTCATTAATTAAAGTAATCATTTAAAGGGTCCATTAATAAAAGTAATTAAGATTCAATTAATTACAATTAAGGGTTAATTAATTAAGATAATTAATTAAGAAATGATTAATTAACGAAGGTGATTAAGACTTAATCAATTGTAGTTACTGATGAAAGTGATTATGTGAGAAATAAATTTAAAGCCACACACAAATTTATTCATCTTAATTATAGATGTTTGATTGTTATTAGATGTTATGTGATGGATTGATATATTTGTTATGTGATGTGATGCTATGTAATGCTTTGTGCTAAACTGTTATATCTGTGATGTATATATCGTCATATGAATATGAAACCCTTGGCCCGTAAAACGGCACTTGAATTTCGATGCGACAGGGAGTCGGATTCCAGTTGGTTATCCGAAACCCACATCGAATTGTAATTGTGAATCTTTGTGACCGATAAAATATTTTATCTATGAATCTGTGAATGAAGATAAGCGTTATGGGTTATACCGCTTATCGATATATCTGTGATGATTGATGTTGCACTATTGTGTGTGAAACCCCTGGACTACACTTTTACACACACAAATATGGATTTCACGTGGAAATCGGTTAAGTCGCAGATAATTTAAATTTGATGTTTTTGAAATTGAAATTTTAATTTCAATTGATTTTGAAATTGGAAATTGGGGTTTAAAGTGAAAAGCTTTTGAAATGGGATTTCAAGGATAAAAGTTATTTCGAATAACTTAATCGAGTTTTGAAAATTTAAATAATTTGATTTAAATTTGAATTCAAGTTTTAAATTGAATTCTATTATTTGAAACGAGGGATTAAAGATACTGTACAAGTTATATTTGGGTTAAACCATTTAAAGGTATTGATTTAGGAACTTGAATTTAATTCAAGGGTTTTAACTCGTGTAAATATAACTAGATTTTTCTGAAATGAACTATTTGTTTTCAAATAGTAAAAGCTTTTACATAAGTAATGAACTTCCAATTTATGTTGAAAGAATTTCAAGTTTGAAATAGAATTGAAATGTTTTGAAATTATGAAATGAGTCTTTGATTTCAAAGACCGGATGAGTTAATCTAACTTGAATTGGAATTGTTTTGAAAGGCTATGAATGAATCTTTGGAAACTAGTTTTGAAAGCTATAAGTTAAATCTTGACTTAAAGATTTAACGAGTTAATTCAATTGAAATGGAAATTGTTTTGAAATCCATAAATGGATCTTTGTGGATGGGGTGAACTTTGTTAATTGAATCTGTTTGTTTAAAAGATCAAAAGTGTGGAAATTGTTTAAACCATTGAAGGTTTTTGAAATGAATATTTTTGTTTAAAAGATTGGAAATGGTAATTTGTTTTAACCATTCGAATGAAAAGTTTTAAGCTTTAAGCTGTGATTTAACTGAGACCCCATTATCCATATGATTTTTAATTGCGCTCGTTATTCGGTTTAGCCGGGAGAGGACCTTTGTGTCATATAACCCATTCCGAATAATGATACGACGTATATGGACAGCATTTGAAGACCGGTGGTGAAGACCGGGTATTTACGAGAGCGATATGATGACCTATCGATTTTCTCTGCATCATGGCTCCGGTATAGAGATTCCCTAAGTGATGGGAAGTCCGATCGAGATTGTGAATACCCGGATGTGCAAGGGCTTCTTCGGAAGTGCCTTCGGTTCTGTTCGAACCCGGAACAGACTTGTATGGATGTGTGTCTGACGTTACACTTTGAGATGTAAAGCTGGTTTCTATCAAATACATTTCTGTTGGTGGCGGAGAATTTATTCTCTTAGCTTAACACCCTTCTCTGAGACGTACGAGCTCAGAGGTTATGTAGTTGATGGTTACTAGTGATACATTCCCAATTTGGTAATGTGGCATACGAAGTGCTGCTGATCATTTGTTGATCGAAGCGTGGCTTTGTGAAAAAGCGTGGCTTTGTGAAAAAGCATAGTTTTGTGGACGAGACTTCATCGAGCCTCACAACCCGGTAATGGTCAAAACAGGAATGTTGCGACAAAGGTTTGTAGGGGTAGCGCCCCTAGGGTATGTCATTTCCTTCTGGATAAAGGGTGGTATCATGGTATGGAGTCCAGATACTTAACTCATGTGGACACGGTAATTTATTACTGTATGATGTTGCTTTGTTGGTTTTCGGGATCCCGCGGATAAAGGTCGGTAACGACCGGGGGATGACATGACTTGTGTGTTAGTTACCTAGTTACAGCTGTACAGCGTGAGGTAGCGTCAATGTGTTAGTTACCTAGTTACAGCTGTACAGCGTGAGGTAGCGTCGGCCTTTTGTTTGCAGAGATCCGGTTAGGTTCTCGGGGCGTCTTTCCAGAGGCGTTTCTATTTCGGTAAGGAAGTTCCTTAGCCTGATCATTTGTTGGAAATCCAAAGAAACAATACGAACCCTGTACGGTTTTAGTTGTATTTCCTGCTATGGAATGTGGCGGTAACCTGCTATTGAACGTAGTAGCTATAGTAGGCATACGATGAAATGTTGTATGCTGGCTAAGATTTATATTATATTTTCGAAATGTTTTTCTACACTATGCACTAGAAATAATATCAAAAGAGTTTTGATTTTGCGTAGTAAGCATGTTTGACTATCATAAGGAGAAATCTCCTCCAATTCTGCGATTGCATTGTGTGTGTGGCGGGAGGCCTTATGGTAGTTTCATTTTCGAAAAGCATTGCGGATTTCAATGTTTAAAACCCTTTTGTGCTTGTTTTAAAGATAAACTGTTTTTGTTGCTCACACCAGTCCCATGACTGATCCGGAGTTTATTGTTCCCTTCCTAAACTCTGGGTGCCCACCATTTTCCACACGGGCAGTCTAGAGTTGGGTTTTCTCAGATATTCAGGATGAGTAGATTATCTGGAGCTAGTTCAGTTCTTGGAGTTCATGGACTGACGTTGCTTATCTTGGAGTTGTGGATTCATTCTTGTCTGAAGATCATTTTGGAGTTATCATTTCTATTGATATTGTTCCGCTGCTGGTGTTATCTATTTTCTTTCCGCTGCTATTTCTTGTATCATATCTCTGATGTATATAGATATTCATTGTATCATCATTGTATCTGGATATTGTATCAGATGTTGTATATCTATATTCTTTTTCTTTCTTCCGCTGTGTTGTTATACTTATTGTGTTATAAGCTCTGGCGAATCGGATTTGAACGGTCGAATCTATGGCATTCGAGTACGATGTAAAGTATGGATGTCGATTTTTCGAGTCGATTTTCGAACGCGAAAAATCCGAGTCGTTACATGTGGTATCAGAGCTAAGGTTGAACTTTAGCTCAGGAGTATAACACGTTAAGTAGCTCATTAGAGATAGAGTGAAGTAAACTCTAGAATGAGTATATCCCTAAGATATCCGTCTGAACGTCTCAGTAAATTCTCTTGCTATCCACTGATAGTGAGTATGAGTGCAAGAAAAAGACGAGATAGGGGACAGGGATACGACTATAATTGGTCAATACTCTGTAACAACAAGGAAGCAATCTTTTCTCTATCAATCTCTTTTGTTCATCATCTTTTCTATTCTTTGATAGTTTTTGGTAGATCCAGGAAGGAGAAATTCGATATATTTGATATGGGACGTAAACTCCGGATTGACCAAAATTGTTTGTTGGATGTATTGGTTGATTTGGTTGCTATGGTGATAGGTACAAATTTGGTTTCTAAACTGAAAATTTTGGAATTGTATTCATATATCTATCTATTCTTTGGGTTCCGATATATTCTACGAATGGTTAGTTATCCTTTCGAACTAACCGATGCCACTACATACTTCGTAGATCTGGATAACCCGAGTATTTTCTGAAGTGTTAAAACAGATTCGTTCTTGTATCTGTTATTGATATTCTGATTTGGTAAGCCAAATGCAGAACAGATGTTCAATTGATTTGATAAATCATGTTTCGTCTATCTTTTTGTCTCCTTGGGAATTTCGAGGACGAAATTCTTTTAAGGGGGGAAGTCTGTAACGACCCTGGATTTTAATTAAATTTAAATTGATAATTAAATTAATTTTTGAATTAAAATTGTTAAATTAATCGATAAATTGATGCAAGTTTCCCCGGATTAAAATAAATTCTATGTTAAATCAATTAAAACCTAAAATATGTATATATGTGAATATATAGGTATGTGTGCGTATATGAGTAGATTTGAATTTATATTTATACATATTGAATTTGAGTTTAAAATCTCAAGTAAATGGTTTGAAAATAATATAAAAACGTAGACATACA
Source organism: Allium fistulosum (assembly GCA_030737815.1). Classification (NCBI taxonomy): domain Eukaryota; kingdom Viridiplantae; phylum Streptophyta; class Magnoliopsida; order Asparagales; family Amaryllidaceae; genus Allium; species Allium fistulosum. Next base: position 278,445,054 of record CM060904.1, on the reverse strand, counting down.
AGATAACGAATATTTAAGTTAGAAATAAGTATAAAAGTTAGAATTATAAATAAATCTACATAAGATAAATTATATTGTTATAAATAAAAGCAAACAACATATTGATGAATTTTGTAAAATAGAAAGTAGTATTACAAAGTATAATTCAAGAAAGAAAATTTGAATATATTTAAGTATGTAGACTTAGAAGAAAATAATGACTGGTAATGCTATCATCTATGTACAAAGCAAGTAAAACAAATGAAAGAAAGTATGCCTATACAATTCAAATAGAATTGTATGTAAACTTAAAAGGGAACATTTGTACCAACTAAGATCATATCAGCCGAAATGAAAGAAGAAAAAAATTATAACTATGTAAATTTGTACAAGCCACATCAACTATCTCATATATGTACAGCCGAGTTAAAGTATTGCAAAGCAAGTTGTACATGCTAATAAATGCATGTAGCATTAGTACACTACACAAAAGCAATTCAGCCTCCAAGCAGAGAAAAAAATCTCTGGTATTTTGTACAAGCAAATATATTAACCTGTCAACTTCTTTATATTTATCAACCTACTTCATTTCCTATATACCAATCATCTCCATCAAATTCGTTCATTCATAGTTATGTTAAACTGAAGTAAATAAACTACAACTTGAAAACAAAACTTAAACAAAGCTTCAATATAAACAACACAATTAAGACAAACCAGAAATCAAAGAAAGGAAGAAAAAGTTCAAGTCTATTTCAAAGAGGCTCTGTTTTCTGGAATCTAAGGTGAGCAAACTAGACCTCTTTGTTCTTTTACCTGTGAGTAAACAATCTGACCCTTGTTTTAAATTGTTGTTTGAGATGAATATATTTAATAGATGTTGTGGAAATTGTTTGCATGGATGAATTCCTAAATGTATGAAGGAGTTGAGGTGTGCATGTTTAATATGTTATGATCATCTCTGTTTATAGTTACAGAATTTAAATTTTGAATCAAAAAAAATTCCTAATCTCCTTATTCTATTCACTGATAGGCCTTAGTTTTCAAACAGAATATATTTGTTTTTACATAAACTAAGTATTAAAAATTTATTAAAGTATGATAAGTTGAAAACTATCTGGAAATTTAGAAAAATAGTAGAAATTGTAAAACATATAAAATCCTCCTCTCTGTTTTCTTTGAGATAGGTTGGAGCTTGCAAACCAATTCAAATTTCTCTTTATCAGATCATTTTTAAACTTCAAGTTTAACATAAAACAGGGTTGTTCCCATCCATATAAAGTTTTTAAAAATAGGCTCAAGGAAGAAAAACATATACAGTGAGAAAAAATTGGTCTCCACAGTGCAACTCAAATTTTTCATAAAATTCAAACATAATAAATTGAAGATTCAATATCATATCTGGAATCCTTACTTGAAAATATGATTTTTGAAATTCGTATGGTGATTTTTAGCCGCGTGGTTCAAGAGCAGATCATCGACGAACGGAAAATGGTTTTACGTCAAACTGCGGTGGTCGGAGGCACTATGGAGGCTGGGGTTTCTCGAGGAGGTAGAGGAGCTTATGGGGTATCGGAAAAAAATATTGGGGTGGTGGACAGGTCAACGTGGTGGCGGCGGCGAGTAATGAATTTCTGGAAACCTAGTTTTGGTCGTAGCTATTGATTTGATTCGTTTTCCCTCTGTGGTTGATCGAGTGGCATATGGTATTGGGAAATGATGGCTGGGTGGATGACGAGTCGTTGGCCGGAGTTGGGGACTTTCAGGTGGTCAGGGCGGTGAGTTCGAGACTGAGTTTGGCGACTGGGTTGGTTTGGGTTCGTAGTGAGAGAGCTCGATTTCGAGTTCGTCGTCGATTTGAAGATCTGGGTGTTCGTGATGGATGAGGGTGTGGTCGGCGACTTTGCAACATGGTCGAGGGCGATCACCGTAGCTCCGGCGCTATGTGCACGTGCACGCGTGGGTGGACGTATCTGGTTTTAGTTAAGGAAATTGGGGAAACGGTGATGTGCTCAGGGCTGTTCTCGTGTGGATGAGTGGGCGACTCGAAGCAGCTAAAGTTGCAGTGAGGCCCGAAGTTTTACTCGGGGAAAATTTGAATTAGCTCGGGTCTGGGAAAAAATGGATATAGAAACAGTTTTTACTGTGAACGTTTTCAGATTTTAAACACTTGTAAACCATGGTTTCAAATGGCGATTTGATCAAAGTTCTAAATTAAATTCAGTATTTAGGTAAGATGATTTTAAAGTAATTAAATTTTAACTTATTTAAGTTTTGATACATCATTTTATAAAGTCGCTTATATTAAATAATGAAATCTAAAGAGAAGTTAAAATGGAATGTTATTTAAGTGATTACTTAATTTATTACGTAATATTAAGATTAATTAATTATAATTAGGATTTAAGTAATAGTTAAGGATTCATTAATTAAAGTAATCATTTAAAGGGTCCATTAATAAAAGTAATTAAGATTCAATTAATTACAATTAAGGGTTAATTAATTAAGATAATTAATTAAGAAATGATTAATTAACGAAGGTGATTAAGACTTAATCAATTGTAGTTACTGATGAAAGTGATTATGTGAGAAATAAATTTAAAGCCACACACAAATTTATTCATCTTAATTATAGATGTTTGATTGTTATTAGATGTTATGTGATGGATTGATATATTTGTTATGTGATGTGATGCTATGTAATGCTTTGTGCTAAACTGTTATATCTGTGATGTATATATCGTCATATGAATATGAAACCCTTGGCCCGTAAAACGGCACTTGAATTTCGATGCGACAGGGAGTCGGATTCCAGTTGGTTATCCGAAACCCACATCGAATTGTAATTGTGAATCTTTGTGACCGATAAAATTATTTTATCTATGAATCTGTGAATGAAGATAAGCGTTATGGGTTATACCGCTTATCGATATATCTGTGATGATTGATGTTGCACTATTGTGTGTGAAACCCCTGGACTACACTTTTACACACACAAATATGGATTTCACGTGGAAATCGGTTAAGTCACAGATAATTTAAATTTGATGTTTTTGAAATTGAAATTTTAATTTCAATTGATTTTGAAATTGGAAATTGGAGTTTAAAGTGAAAAGCTTTTGAAATGGGATTTCAAGGATAAAAGTTATTTCGAATAACTTAATCGAGTTTTGAAAATTTAAATAATTTGATTTAAATTTGAATTCAAGTTTTAAATTGAATTCTATTATTTGAAACGAGGGATTAAAGATACTGTACAAGTTATATTTGGGTTAAACCATTTAAAGGTATTGATTTAGGAACTTGAATTTAATTCAAGGGTTTTAACTCGTGTAAATATAACTGGATTTTTCTGAAATGAACTATTTGTTTTCAAATAGTAAAAGCTTTTACATAAGTAATGAACTTCCAATTTATGTTGAAAGAATTTCAAGTTTGAAATAGAATTGAAATGTTTTGAAATTATGAAATGAGTCTTTGATTTCAAAGACCGGATGAGTTAATCTAACTTGAATTGGAATTGTTTTGAAAGGCTATGAATGAATCTTTGGAAACTAGTTTTGAAAGCTATAAGTTAAATCTTGACTTAAAGATTTAACGAGTTAATTCAATTGAAATGGAAATTGTTTTGAAATCCATAAATGGATCTTTGTGGATGGGGTGAACTTTGTTAATTGAATCTTTTTGTTTAAAAGATCAAAAGTGTGGAAATTGTTTAAACCATTGAAGGTTTTTGAAATGAATCTTTTTGTTTAAAAGATTGGAAATGGTAATTTGTTTTAACCATTCGAATGAAAAGTTTTAAGCTTTAAGCTGTGATTTAACTGAGACCCCATTATCCATATGATTTTTAATTGCGCTCGTTATTCGGTTTAGCCGGGAGAGGACCTTTGTGTCATATAACCCATTCCGAATAATGATACGACGTATATGGACAGCATTTGAAGACCGGTGGTGAAGACCGGGTATTTACGAGAGCGATATGATGACCTATCGATTTTCTCTGCATCATGGCTCCGGTATAGAGATTCCCTAAGTGATGGGAAGTCCGATCGAGATTGTGAATACCCGGATGTGCAAGGGCTTCTTCGAAAGTGCCTTCGGTTCTGTTCGAACCCGGAACAGACTTGTATGGATGTGTGTCTGACGTTACACTTTGAGATGTAAAGCTGGTTTCTATCAAATACATTTCTGTTGGTGGCGGAGAATTTATTCTCTTAGCTTAACACCCTTCTCTGAGACGTACGAGCTCAGAGGTTATGTAGTTGATGGTTACTAGTGATACATTCCCAATTTGGTAATGTGGCATACGAAGTGCTGCTGATCATTTGTTGATCGAAGCGTGGCTTTGTGAAAAAGCGTGGCTTTGTGAAAAAGCATAGTTTTGTGGACGAGACTTCATCGAGCCTCACAACCCGGTAATGGTCAAAACAGGAATGTTGCGACAAAGGTTTGTAGGGGTAGCGCCCCTAGGGTATGTCATTTCCTTCTGGATAAAGGGTGGTATCATGGTATGGAGCCCAGATACTTAACTCATGTGGACACGGTAATTTATTACTGTATGATGTTGCTTTGTTGGTTTTCGGGATCCCGCGGATAAAGGTCGGTAACGACCGGGGGATGACATGACTTGTGTGTTAGTTACCTAGTTACAGCTGTACAGCGTGAGGTAGCGTCAGTGTGTTAGTTACCTAGTTACAGCTGTACAGCGTGAGGTAGCGTCGGCCTTTTGTTTGCAGAGATCCGGTTAGGTTCTCGGGGCGTCTTTCCAGAGGCGTTTCTATTTCGGTAAGGAAGTTCCTTAGCCTGATCATTTGTTGGAAATCCAAAGAAACAATACGAACCCTGTACGGTTTTAGTTGTATTTCCTGCTATGGAATGTGGCGGTAACCTGCTATTGAACGTAGTAGCTATAGTAGGCATACGATGAAATGTTGTATGCTGGCTAAGATTTATATTATATTTTCGAAATGTTTTTCTACACTATGCACTAGAAATAATATCAAAAGAGTTTTGATTTTGCGTAGTAAGCATGTTTGACTATCATAAGGAGAAATCTCCTCCAATTCTGCGATTGCATTGTGTGTGTGGCGGGAGGCCTTATGGTAGTTTCATTTTCGAAAAGCATTGCGGATTTCAATGTTTAAAACCCTTTTGTGCTTGTTTTAAAGATAAACTATTTTTGTTGCTCACACCAGTCCCATGACTGATCCGGAGTTTATTGTTCCCTTCCTAAACTCTGGGTGCCCACCATTTTCCACACGGGCAGTCTAGAGTTGGGTTTTCTCAGATATTCAGGATGAGTAGATTATCTGGAGCTAGTTCAGTTCTTGGAGTTCATGGACTGACGTTGCTTATCTTGGAGTTGTGGATTCATTCTTGTCTGAAGATCATTTTGGAGTTATCATTTCTATTGATATTGTTCCGCTGCTGGTGTTATCTATTTTCTTTCCGCTGCTATTTCTTGTATCATATCTCTGATATATATAGATATTCATTGTATCATCATTGTATCTGGATATTGTATCAGATGTTGTATATCTATATTCTTTTTCTTTCTTCCGCTGTGTTGTTATACTTATTGTGTTATAAGCTCCGGCGAATCGGATTTGAACGGTCGAATCTATGGCATTCGAGTACGATGTAAAGTATGGATGTCGATTTTCGAACGCGAAAAATCCGAGTCGTTACGCCGCAGTCCTGTCTGAGGTTGGTGGGCGAGGTGTTGACGTGCTGATGGGTGGCCGGAGGTGGCCGGAGCCATGGTGCACGTGCACCGTGCATTTTTGTAGCTTTGGGGATTTTTGATGATGGGAAGATGAAGTTTAGCTCGTGAATTCTAGGAGTCGTCTCGGGTTGATCTCGAGAATTTTGTGTGGTAACTCGAAGAAAGATAGAGAAGCGAGGTAGCTCGGGGATAATTCGTTGTTGTCTCGGGATTTTTAGGATTTTGCTCGGGATTTGGAAATTTTGGGGTCGAGTTATTTTTGAAGTGTTCCAAAACAAAGAAATTTGAGTTACAAATATTTCAAGTTTAAAGCAAAGTTAAAACAGGTTTAAAGTTATAGAAATGATTAGTTTTTTTTTAGATAAAGGTCTAACAAAGTTTCTTTTTAATATATTTAAAGTGGATAAGTTTTAAAAATATAATAATTAGGCTTTTAAGAATAAGAATTTATTTAAACAAGTTTGAAAGGTTTTCAAAGGTTTTAATGTTGGAATTGATTAAGGTAATTAATTAAAGGGTAATAAAATTATGTGATTGAATAAATTAATATGATTAATTAAAAGTTTATTTAATAAATTAAAGGTGAATTAATTAATGATTAAAGGTGAATTAATCTATGATGAAAATATAATTACTTAATGAAATTAAGAGTTAGTTAATTATTAAATTAACTTAAGGTTAATTTAATTATGTGATTAATTAAAGGACAATTAATTAATTAATTTATCAAGGGTAATTAATTAAGATGGATAATTAAGGATTGATTAATTAATTTCATAAATTAATATCAAATGATTCGTAATTAATCAGGATTGGGAAATTAATTCATAAGTAAATAATTAGAAATTTAATTGGTTTAATTAGGGATTGAACAATTAATTAATCCTGCTTATAAATGATTATTAAATGCTTGACCTTAATTATGAATGTTTGGATTCTATTGAATGTGAATTGTTTGATATCCCTGATATATGATGCTTTGTGATACACCATGATCTATGTTGTGATCTGTGATAAAATTATCTGTGATGTAATTTATTATCTATAATATTTATATATCTATGGTCTGTGCATGAACGATAAGCGTTATAGTTTATATCGCTTATCAACTATATCCTGTATTTTGATCTGTGATGATTCATTGTGTTTCACTATTGTGTTAAAACCCTAGACCACACCATACACACACAAATATGGATTTCACGTGGAAATCGGTTAAGTCACAGATGATTTAAATTTAATATTTTTGAAATTAAAATTTTAATTTCAAATTAATTGATTTTGAAAATGGATTTGGGTTAAATGTTAAAGCTTTTGAAAAGGTGTTTTCAAAGATAAAAGCTATTTTGAATAACTTGGTAAAATTTCCAATTTAAATAAATTAAATTCGAATTTGAATTCAAAATAATTTGGAATTGAATTCCATGTTTGGAAATTTTGGTTAAGAATGTTATTAATGTGTTTATATGAAGTTAAACCATTTTAAAAGTATAATTTTGGGAATTTGAATTTAACCCAAGGATTTCAACTCGTATGAATGAATCAGATTTTCTGAAATGAAACTGGTTGTTTTCAAATGATAAAAGCTTTCAGATAAGAAATGAAATTCCAGTTTAATTAAAGGAATTTCAAGATTGAATTGAAAAATGGTTTTCCAAGTTATGAATGAATTCTTTTTGAAAACTATGAATTGAATCTGTTTATTTTTAACAGATTTAAAATGATGATTTATTTAAACCATTCGAAATGAAATTGTTTTGAAAGCTATAAGTTAAATCTTTGATTTAAAGATTTAACGAGTTAAATTGAAATGGAAATTGATTTGGAAAATCTGTGAATGAATCTTTTCGTTTAAAGATTTGAAAATGGTTATTTGTTAAACCATTTGAAAAGAGAAGTTTGGGTAATAAGTTGTGACTTAATTGAAATCCCAATATCCATGTATTTTTAAATATTACGCTCACTATTCGGGTTAGCCGGGAAAAGACAATTGTGTCATATAACCCATTCCGAATAGTGATACGCCGTATATGGATCGCATTTGCTATATTACAGCATGATAGGGGGTTCTCGCTTCGCGGTTTGGTGGCGAACGGGAGACTCTTACCCCTACATGTCCCTGAGTGGGATGGGTTGGTTGTGACAGTCGAGAGGCTGGCCGTAAAAGTAAATGTGAGGTGCCAGTGTAAGCCACGGTGGGATTGGGATGGTTGCAAAGCCTACCGGTGGCCATTGTCTCGAATCGTTACATTTGGTATCAGAGCTAAGGTAAATCTTTAGCTCAGGAGTATAACACGTTAAGTAGCTCATTAGAGATAGGGTGAAGTATCCCTAGAATGGGTATATCCTTAAGATATCCGTTTGAATTCCAGTAAATTCTCTTACTATCTACTGATAATAAGTATGAGTGCAAGAAGAAGACGAGATAGGAGACAAGGGAATACGACTATAAATGGTCAATACCCTGCAACAGTGGAAACAACTTTCTTATCAATCTCCTTTGATTCGTCTTTCCAAATTATTTTGATTGCTTCGTACCAGCTACAAGAAGAAGTTTCGGTGTGATGATGGCCCTACGAACCGTTGTAGGAAATTTTTACTCCGTATCTTCATCAGTTTCTTATCAGTTTTTGATTTAAACCTTAATGAATATAAATTGGAAATTTGGAATTGAAATTTTAAAATTGGAAATTTTAAATTGAGTTAAATTGATTAATAGAATATGGGGCTAGATTTGAATTGAATCAATATAATGATTTCGTTTAAAACCAAATTGAATTTTTTATTGTAATTTCTTGTGAATACCAAAGTCTGAAGAGGGACAAATTGGTATGTATTCTGTGATATTCCGACTTGATTTTGGAATTCATAACTAGTGTTTGAGGAATTATAGGAGATCGAATCTATCTATCTCTGTGTTATTTTCGTGCCTGCGAATTTCAAGGACGAAATTCTTTTAAGGGGGGAAGTTTGTAACGACCCTAGATTTTAAATTTATTTAATTTAATAATTAAATGAATTTTTGAATAAAAATTTGTAAAATTAATTATAAATGGATTAATTGATTGTGAGTTTCCCCGAATACAGATAAATTCTGTATAATTCATTTAAATTTAAAAAATATAGAAAATATTTTATATATGTGAATATATATGTATACGAGTATATATGAGTAAATTTGAATTTATAAATTAAATATAAGACAATAAATATTGAACTAAAATAAATAATTGAGTTATAAATAAGTAATAAATAATAGATGAAATGATGGGTAGCTAAACTTTTAGAAGAAATTTAAATAAGTATTAGTACTAGATTTATAATTATCAAATCTGAAATGAACGTATAAAATTCTAGAAATAAATGTTTAAGTTAAATTAGAATTTAATATATACGTAAAATGAACTACAAACAATATATATCAATAAAATATAAATCTATGTATATAGAATGAAGTTAAGTTGAACAAAAGAAAATATACTCAACTCAAATATATATTAATAGCTTGTTTACAAATTTTAAAGCTATAAGATAAGAAAGTAACCAGACAAAGCAAAAAGAATTAATATGAAAGTGTATAAAACAAAAAATAAAACAAAAGCATGTAGGCTGTAGCCTATCTGGCAAAGCAATATAACAAAAGAAAGATATGTATTAGTTATAAAACATTAAAAAAGATAATTCATGTAGACAAAGAAGTAACCATATGTACTTCTTCTCATCATCTCAGCCGAAGTAATAAAGCTTGCAAAAGAAAGAAACAAAATAAAAATATCAATATCTATGAAGCCTATAAAACAATTAACAAGAAAGAAGACATAAAGGACTAAGGTAATAAATGCAACATACCTCTAGCATTTAATGAAAGCACCTTCAGCATGTTTTTTGTACATAAGAAAATATATCAGCCACCACAAAAATCTGCATAGCCGAGATCTGCATAATGAACAAACAATATTTTATCATATTGTACAAACAAACCATATCACCTGTACAAATTTTCTTACCCTGTCTACTTCATTTCTTTTATACATATCAACTCTTCATTTCTCTTCGTTCCATTTCAAAAACTGAGAAAAACAAAAGTAACATCTTTAAAACTTCAAGCTTAAACAACAACAACAATCTACCCAATTCAAACCAGATTTATCAAAGATCAAAGAAGATCTTTATCAAGCAAATTTCTCAAAGCCTGTTCCAATAAGATGCTCTGTTCATCTTCCCAAACAACTGTGAGTAACACTTTCGAATAACTTAAGCTTGAATATAGTTGCTTGTTAATATCTAAAAGGTATGTTTGTGTGAACATTTTAATATGCATTGTTCTGTGAAATTTCTGTGTATATGTGATTATGATTGCCTGCATGTTGAAATCTATAACACCTCTGTATTTATGATTTAAATCTCATACCTTACTTCATTTCTGATGCATCTAAACAACCAATGTTTGTTTGATTTTAAAGTTAAGTTTAAAAAGAAAATCTTATTAAGTTAAAATAACTTTAAAACTGCTCTGGAAAAAAAAATTAAAAGAAACAGGATGGTTTGAATCTGTGTAAAAATTCAATTATGTAAATTTAACAATTCAGTGACATGAATTGAATCCCTATACTAGATAATGATTTTAGAAACTAAAATCTCATTTTTTAGTTAACTATAAAAAGTGAAACTCTGTGTTGATTAGTTTGGGGTTTTTAAGGGATCTCTGGCAATCCAGTTGATCTGGATGTTTGGGATCGAGGCTGGAGGTCAATGGATGACCGGAGTGTCTGGCAAAAATAGGTGATGGATGGTCGGACGAACGTGATGACGGCGGTGGGCAGTTTTTGATCATAAACCTAATTTTGTCATGATTTTGCATTTGGTCCAGTTCGTCGCCGATAGTCGATCGAGTGCAACGCGCTCTTGGGTGATGGAGGAGGGAGAGTTGACGAAGTCGTGGCTGGAATTTCATGAACTCTGGTGGTCGTGGCGGCAAGAATGGATTGTTGACAGGTTTTGGGTGGGTTGATGTCTCGAATCCCAGGTTTGAGTTTCGAACTCGATTTCGTTTCGAGTGGCCGTGATGGTTTTTGGCGATCGCAGTCCTGTCTGAGGTTGGTGGGCAAGGTGTTGACGTGCTGATGGTTGGCCGGAGGTGGCCGGAGCCATGGTGCACGTGCACCGTGCATTTTTGTAGCATTGGGGATTTTTGATGATGGTAAGATGAAGTTTAGCTCGTGAATTCTGGGAGTCGTCTCGGGTTGATCTCGAGAATTTTGCGTGGTAACTCGAAGAAAAATAGAGAAGTGAGGTAGCTCGGGGATAATTCGTTGTTGTCTCGGGATTTTTAGGATTTTGCTCGGGATTTGGAAATTTTGGGGTCGAGTTATTTTTGAAGTGTTCCAAAACAAAGAAATTTGAGTTACAAATATTTCAAGTTTAAAGCAAAGTTAAAACAGGTTTAAAGTTATAGAAATGATTAGTTTTTTTTTAGATAAAGGTCTAACAAAGTTTTTTTTTAATATATTTAAAGTGGATAAGTTTTAAAAATATAATAATTAGGATTTTAAGAATTTATTTAAACAAGTTTGAAAGGTTTTCAAAGGTTTTAATGTTGGAATTGATTAAGGTAATTAATTAAAGGGTAATAAAATTATGTGATTGAATAAATTAATATGATTAATTAAAAGTTTATTTAATAAATTAAAGGTGAATTAATTAATGATTAAAGGTGAATTAATCTATGATGAAAATATAATTACTTAATGAAATTAAGAGTTAGTTAATTATTAAATTAACTTAAGGTTAATTTAATTATGTGATTAATTAAAGGACAATTAATTAATTAATTTATCAAGGGTAATTAATTAAGATGGATAATTAAGGATTGATTAATTAATTTCATAAATTAATATCAAATGATTCGTAATTAATCAGGATTGGGAAATTAATTCATAAGTAATTAATTAGAAATTTAATTGGTTTAATTAGGGATTGAACAATTAATTAATCCTGCTTATAAATGATTATTAAATGCTTGACCTTACTTATGAATGTTTGGATTCTATTGAATGTGAATTGTTTGATATCCCTGATATATGATGCTTTGTGATACACCCTGATCTATGTTGTGATCTGTGATAAAATTATCTGTGATGTAATTTATTATCTGTAATATTTATATATCTATGGTCTGTGCATGAACGATAAGCATTATAGTTTATATCGCTTATCAACTATATCCTGTATTTTGATATGTGATGATTCATTGTGTTGCACTATTGTGTTAAACCCCTGGACCACACCATACACACACAAATATGGATTTCACGTGGAAATCGGTTAAGTCACAGATGATTTAAATTTAATATTTTTGAAATTAAAATTTTAATTTCAAATTAATTGATTTTGAAAATGGATTTGGGTTAAATGTTAAAGCTTTTGAAAAGGTGTTTTTAAAGATAAAAGCTATTTTGAATAACTTGGTAAAATTTCCAATTTAAATAAATTAAATTTGAATTTGAATTCAAAATAATTTGGAATTGAATTCCATGTTTGGAAATTTTGGTTAAGAATGTTATAAATGTGTTTATATGAAGTTAAACCATTTTAAAAGTATAATTTTGGGAATTTGAATTTAACCCAAGGATTTCAACTCGTATGAATGAATCAGATTTTCTGAAATGAAACTGGTTGTTTTCAAATGATAAAAGCTTTCAGATAAGAAATGAAATTCCAGTTTAATTAAAGGAATTTCAAGATTGAATTGAAAAATGGTTTTCCAAGTTATGAATGAATTCTTTTTGAAAACTATGAATTGAATCTGTTTATTTTTAATAGATTTAAAATGATGATTTATTTAAACCATTCGAAATGAAATTGTTTCGAAAGCTATAAGTTAAATCTTTGATTTAAAGATTTAACGAGTTAAATTGAAATGGAAATTGATTTGGAAAATCTGTGAATGAATCTTTTCATTTAAAGATTTGAAAATGGTAATTTGTTAAACCATTTGAAAAGAGAAGTTTGGGTAATAAGTTGTGACTTAATTGAAATCCCAATATCCATGTATTTTTAAATATTACGCTCACTATTCGGGTTAGCGGGGAAAAGACAATTGTGTCATATAACCCATTCCGAATAGTGATACGTCGTATATGGATAGCATTTGAAGACCGGTGGTGAAGACCGGATATTCACAAGAACGAAAGGATAACTCGTCGATTGTCTCTACACTGAGTCGCGCCGGTATAGAGATTTCCTAAGTGATGGGAAGTCCGATCGGGATTGTGAATACCCGGATTTGCAAGGGCTTCGTAAGAAGTGCCTTCGGTTCTGTTCGAACCCGGAACAGACTTGTATGGTTACATGTCTGACATTACACTTTGAGATATAAAGCCGATTTCTTTCAAATAAATTTTTGTTTGGTGGCGGAGAATTTATTCTCTTAGCTTAACACCCTTCTCTGAGACGTACGAGCTCAGAGGTTATGTAATTGAAGGTTATCAGCAATATATTCCCAATTTGGTAATGCGACATGTTGAGTGTTGTTGTGTGATGATCATTGTTTGATCATTTGTGATATGATTATTTATCTTTGTGATCATTGCTTTGATCATATGTTGCCCCAAAGCATGACTTTGTGACAAAGCGTAGCTTTGTGGACGAGACTTCGTCGAACCTCACAAACCGGTAATGGTCGAAATAGGAATTGTGCGGCAAGGTTTCAGGGGTAGCTTCCCTAGGGTATGACCATTCCTTTTGGAAAAGGGTAGTATCATGGTATGGAGCCCAGATACTTACTCATGTGGACACACTTTATTTATTATGTGTGATGTTGGTGTAGAGGTACCTCGTTTAAAGGTCCCAAAGGACCGGGGGTGGCATATCTGAGGTTTTGTATATTCCCCGGGAAGGGGGGTAGCCGGCCTTGTTTGGCAGAGAGCATTTTGTCTCTCGGAGCGTCCAGCCAGAGGCGTTCTTTCGTGGCATAGGAAGTTCCTTAGCCTGACCATTTGTTGGAAAATCCATTCATCCGATACGAGCCTTGTACGGTTTTAGTTGTAGAATCTGCCATCTACTTATAGTGGCGCCCCACTGTTTAGATGGTAGCTATAGTAGGCATAGTTCGAAATGTCTATGTTGGCTAAGATTGATATTCTATTTTCGAAATACTTTCTACACTATGCACTAATAATAATATCAAAAATGATTTGATTTTGCGTAGTAAGCATCTTTGACTATCATAAGGAGAAATCTTCCCCAATTCTACGTTTGCATTGTGTATGTGGCGGGAGGCCTTATGGTAGTTTCATTTTCCAAAAGCATTGCGAGTTGACTTTAAATTCTTTTGTTGTTCGTTTTTAAAGATAAACTGTTTTTGTTACTCACACCAGTCCCATGACTGATCCGGAGTTTATTGTTTCTTTCCTAAACTCTGGATGCTCAAAATTTTTCTACACGGGCAGTCTAGAGTTGGGTTTTTCAGATATTCAGATTTAGTAGATTATCTGGAGCTAGTTCAGTCCTTGGATATGGACTGCACTGCTTATCTTTGTGCCTCGTTATTGGGAGTTCGAGCTATTTCTGGATCGGTGCTTTGAAGATGGAGATTATCCGCTGCTGGTGTTATTTATTTTCTTTTCCGCTGCTATTTCTTGTATCATATCTTTGATGTATATTGATATTCATTTTATCACTCTGTTGTACCAGATATTGTATCAGATATTGTATCAGATATTGTATATCAATGTATTATTCATTTCTTCCGCTGTGTTATTTACTTAACTGTGTTATAAGCTCCGGCAACTCGGATTTAAACGGTCGAATCTATGGCATTCGAGTACGATGTAAAGTATGGATGTCGATTTTCGAACGCGAAAATCTGGAGCGTTACATTAGTGATGCTCTATCATTTCATCTCTTCTTAGATGCAGAAAACTTCATTGGGGTTTCAGGTAAGGAATCCTAATATACTTATCTTTGTTTATTATTTATTTTCTAAACCTCTTCTCCTCCAACCTTTTGGAATCTAATATATATACAAATCCCTTTTTGTATATATCAAAAAGAAGAGATTTGAAGGAGATTATAATGTGCGTTTCAAATCCAAAGAGAAGCAAAGCGAAGGACCAACCGTTAGTGGATATTTGAGTTTTTCTATTTCAGTAATTGTTTAGTATATGATGGATTTGGGTATGCCTTAGGGGTTTTGCGATTGTGAAAATAAAACATTATAAGACCCTCCAAAACTCCTTTAATTCAAAATGTCAATTCTAGATGGAGATTCTGAATTGTTTATGTTGAATTGATGGAATTATATAATTTTTGCAGTTTTTGATAATTTCAAAGTCTATTCCACTCCTCCTTATTCCTTGATTTGATTGTGGAATTTTGTTAAAAAAATAAGGGTGTAAAGTATGAATCTTATTCATAGTTTGCACTACTTATTCCATAAAAATTTAATAGAAATTCCATTGTTTATTCTTTGTAAAAGAGGAGTTGAATAGAAGACGAAATTAGAATTGCAATTTCTATTGTTAAGGATACTCCATTGGTTTGATTAGTAGATCGAGTCTATATTTTTATATACAAGTCTATTTATTACAGTTTTGTATATGAGTATTGAATCCTTTGTTATGGATACAAATATACTTTGTTATGGATATTGGAATTTTGGCATCATTGATAATATGGAAAAGAGACTTATATTATTGTGGTTAAAAAGGAATTGACAATTAACGTTAGTTAAGGCGTAATCTCTGCATGCATGATGGATAATAATAAGTGCATATTTATTTATATATTAATTACTATAACAAGCGTACTATTATAACATATTATTTGTGTAATTAGTAAGGTAATAATTGTCATTAAATCCCCCTTAGGAAGGTAATTGATTTGTTAAGGAAAAATAAGAAGGAATTCTTATATCGCCTAATTAATGGACACGATGAGGTGTGTGATAATATATAGAGTGTTGTAAAATATGACTAAGTCATAAGTGGTTCGAAGTCAGTCAAAATACACATGGAAGTATGCCTAGCTAATCTGGCTACTAGCAGTGTGGGGCTGATGTGAGACATCATCTATGATAAGTAACTACGATGACACGAGGTTAGTCCCAAATTCTATAGGGTAAATCTGCCCAACTAATATGGCTACCAGTACCTACGAATAATCGAGCTAATGTGAGATGTCACCATAGGAATGAGTCATAAGATGAAGGACTTGCTTTAGGGTTTTGGAGGTATTAAGTGATTGTCAGAGGACCCACCTATTTTCCCCCAATGAAGTATTGAATGGTCGGGATTGGGTTTAGGCACGATTAAGGATATCTCACAAAGGTCCACTTCGGTAAGAAGTTTAAGTATCCAAAGAGATTTTCATGAAATTTCAGCTAGATAAATTCCTATGAGGAGTTTGCCTTGGAAATAGGTATTAAATAATGGGGGCCTGCCTCAATTGAGGTCATAAATGGTTAGAGTCTGCCTATTTTCCATTAAAATGTATTAAGTGGCTTAGGTTCTATCTCTTGCATTGTTAGACATTTATGATGTTGGTTATGGATTATGGGATTGGGAAACCTGCTTTGGGAATGAAAGGTATTAAGTGGTTGTTTGAGGGCCCGCCTTCTTTCCTTATATGAAGTATTAAATTGTTTCAAAAATACGTAAGACATATTATTATTTTGAAATATACTGCCCAAGTACTGAAATAGTAAGGCTCAACGGTTTTTATTCACCAGACACTTGTTGTCCTGACTCCCTCCTTATTACAACAAAGGTTAGGGAAGGAGTTGTTGATGCTTGAAAATGGCAAGAGTGAAGCTTGTGGCAGTTATTATCGAACTTTTCATATTATTTTCTACCTGTATCCAAAAAATGTACTTTTGAACAAATTGATGTAATGGTTGTTAACATTATTTTATGTTTTGTGATAATTGAAATGATTTGAAATAAATGGGTACTATTATTGCTATTTTATTTTATTCCTTCCGTTGTGAATTCTAAAAGAGTAGATAAATAGCTCTGTTTTTGTTATTTCTACCAACCAACAGCTAGCTTTGGAATGGGTCTAAGTTTCGTTGGGCCATTTCTGGATCGAAATTTAGGCTTTCTTCATAGTGGGTTGTTATTTTTGGTATCAGAGCTAAGGTTACCCAATTAAAATGGATAGTTATACGTATGAGAGGCGGACTTGTTATTTTTAAAAGTGTTTTTTCAAAAATCCTACTATATATAAATATATATACACTTATTTTGAATATACACCTAACTCTATAAATTCGAACTATAGAAGTAGTTGCAACCATATTCCGAAAGGGTGGGGGAAGCAACTATGAGGTACGAAAAAAATAGAGTTAAATTTATACTCATATTCCTATTACCCACGGAGTGGAGAACGGTAAAGAGTAGACTAAGAAGAGCATGACCACAACATATGGAAGCTTAATAGTACTTAACTCCTGTATTGGACCTAGACTTCCTTTTAATTGTGGACCTTATAAGCATATTAAATAATAGGGATAGAAATTGTAGGTGGAAAGGGTGGAACTCTAAAATTTAATAGACAATGAATGTGTAATAAGCGAGGAATTACAAAAAATTAAATAGATTAATAAGACCATTAAAGTAATTATGGGAAAATAAGGAATAAGTGAAATGGGTAAAGTTTGAATTAGCAAATAAATGTCTTTAGGAACCGTCCGTTAAGATAATAACCATTAATACGGACCAAGTGACATTTATGGAAATAAAAATGAAAATGTTAGGTATTATTTAATTTGTAAACATCTGGAAGTAAGATGTAAAGAAGGAATGAAACAAGCTTCCATAAGAAGGTGTACATTAATCACCACAAGAAGATAACCAAATTTTTAAGATGATTGAGTAGGAAAGTTCAAAGGAAAGAACAATTAAAGCTAACATTTAAATCCTACCATATAAGAAAGAATTTGATAAAAAGTTTTTTTTAAAAACTCCTTGAATGATTGAAAGAGCTTTTCAAAAGAATATTAAATGAAGATCTTATGTATAATAAGTTGAATTTTTTTGAAAGAAAGTGATTTTAGACGGCTTTGGAAATATACTACCATTTGTTTTGTGAAAAGATTGAAAAAGGAGTGTAATTTTAAAGTGGTGAAACGCTTTGAAAATAAAATTGTGGATTATTTTTGGAAATTTGATAACTTGAAAAGTTGAAAAAAAGGAGAAGATGTTCATTTGTTAACTTCTCAATTTAAAATTTGTTGAATCAAAAGTTTTTTACTTTTGGATTCTTTGTTTTGGATTTTTCTATTTTTATATGATTTCTTCTACTTATAAATTTGGATGTTCTTTTCGTTAAAATTCTTTTTAAAAGGATGTATAAATGGAAATGACAGCTAATTGGAATATGGAAATAGAAAATATAAAGGATAAGAATTTCCGATAAGATAGGCAGAAGGGACATTCCCGTATAAGAAAATGCGAAGAATAATAGCTGAAATTTAGGTAATAGAATTGGAAATTTTAATCATATGATAAATAATATAGAAAAGGAGCAATAGGAATAAGATAGAAGTTATCTTTATCTACTCCATTTCCCCATCGTTTAAAGTTTTAAAAAGTATCTTTGATAATTGAATGGATTTAGATTGTAGTTAATAAATGAGTTAGATATTTTTGTATATAAGGAAAAGCATCTATGTAAAGATGAGAACTTTATTTACACATTTTTCCTATTCGAATTTAGAAACTTATGAATAAGAATATTATTGGAATTGACAAGAAAATGATTGTAAAAGATTTAAGAGTTTTGAACAAAGTTATAAAAAGTATTTGGTTAAATGACAGTATATTTTGATTAATAAAGCAACAGATGTTGATGTATATTTTAGAATGATATAACTATCTTGTAACAAGAAAAGTCTTTGAAATGATAAATTCTAGTCTATTATTTTGGAATGATAATTGAGTTTTGAATGTTGTGTGTTAAAGATCCTATTTTCAAAAGGACTAAGTTTTTATTATAGCAAGTCATTGAAAAGAGAAGTTTTTCATAGTTTCCTTTTGAAAACCAAGCAATTTTCGAATACTATGAATTAAAATTCTGACTTTTAAAGGAGTAAGTCTTTGATGAAGAAAGTTTTAAAAATAGAAATTATTTTTCTCTTTCATGAAACTAAGCAATTCTGAATTCTTGATAAAGATTTCTAAGTTTATATTTTCAAAGATGAAGATTCTGAATTTGGTACTTCATGTTTGTGAAATTTCAATTTTTACAAGAAATAGGGTAATAAATGCTGGTTTTGAATTTGATAAAATAAGATTTTTCTATTTTTCATAGTTTATATGTGGACTTTAAAAAAGAATATTCAAAGAAATAAAAAAGTCAATGGCATCTTCTGCTCTAAGTTTTCCTGCTTCCTCTTTCTCGTTTACTCATTCTCGTTCCTCTAATCTTTCCATAAAATCTCTTTATATCGAATTTGATCTTGTACCCTTACGTACATATGTTTAAGTGGTAAAGTATTCGCCACTTGTTCCTCTACATTTTCTTGAACAGAAACCCAAAGCAAGGAGGTGGATCGAATCTAGAAAGGGAAAAAGATTTTGTTTTCGGTGCGGAGATTTTCAACACTTAGCGAAAGATTATAGAGAACCGGTTAGATTCTTTGGTTGTGGTTCATTCGATCATAAATTAATCAATTGTTCGATGAAATTGAAATAATTATCTAGCGACCGCAGAAACTCCACTAACACAGATCATGGCTTCCAATTTGTATTGAAATGTATGAAATTGAAGAGAATTCTATTAGATCGCCTTTGGATTCAAAGAAAAGATGGCATAGATTTCTTAGAAGATCTGTTCAAACACTTTGATATTATTAACTCAGTTAATATTGGTAAGAACTATACCAAAAAGTTTGGTGATCCTAAAGAATACTTCGGGGATTATGCTTCTTCTTCGCTCAGTGATAACTTGGATGAATGGGTTAATGTGGAGATGCCAGTTTTGAATAGTGGTATAGGGGTTACAGTTTCTGGCTTCAATGACAACTTGGATTTTTCTGTTGCTGATAATAGAAAGGAAATGTCTTCTTTTGATTCTATGCGTCTAGATCTAGTAGTTTCACAATTCAGTATGATTTATCAAACATAAGAAACTATGAATAAATTGATTGTTAATGGATGTATAGATGGTGCTGTAGTCTCTGATGTGAATGTGTTGAGTAAATTTTTTATTTATACTCAAAATAAATAAAAACAATGCTAGAATTAATCACTTGGAGAATTTCGAGCTTGTCACTTCAAATAGTTTCGAAAGTCTAAGGTCTCTAGATGATGAAGAATCTGATCTTAATCAATATATTGCTTCTGGTGGTGGTTTATCAGGCTGTTGTTTGGTGGATAACAGGTCTAAGGTTGATAATTGTGCTTATGCTCATTCTTCAAGAGATACTGCTTTTGTGTCAACTATAAATTCGAGCTATATGCTAGCTAATGGTAAAAAGAGTGCATTTGAAAATAATAATATAATTATTAGTCCTGCTGATGATCAAAAGGCTTGTGAAAAAATATTTGATTGTCTGGGGTCTGAGGATGTTTATGAAGAGATTTCTGATTTGGAGGTGAATGTTAATTTTGTTAAATCATCTACCGAACCTTTACTGCAAGAAGACAGTGCAATAATTAAGGTACATGATTGTCATATTACTTTTGATAGCACATTGAGAGACATTGATGATGGTGTGGATAATAAAGAGGATGTTGTAGATGGTTATGTAAGTATATTCAGTGTTGGAATTGATCAGAGTAATGATAAGAGTAAATTCAAGGCTGGTTCAACTGTTATATTAGATGGTGATGATTCGTTCATTGGTACTGGAGATGTTTTGTATATAGGTGATACTAAAAGCCACTTTAAAGGGGATCCTGATCTACGCATTCACAATGAGGGTGATGTGCACGCGAGCTTGTTCACGGGGATTGACATTAATGATAAACATAAGGTTGGTGTGCATAGAAACATGTACACAGTGAAGGAAGCCGAATTGAATGATGTGTCAGGATCAATGGAAGATGGGGTTGGTATGTATGTTAAAGAAGATGATACAGTAAGTATTTGCAAAGGAGAGTCTGATCAAGTCACTGTTATAGTTAGTCCAGAATTGTGCATATACAGGGATAATATGCACAAGTTGATATTCACAAGTGTATTTTCACTGTTAAGGATGGTAGCAGCCTAATTCTGTAACGACCCTGGATTTTATATAAAATTAAATTAATAATTAATTGAATTTTTGAATTAAAATTGTAAAATTAATTTTAAATTGGAGCGAATTTCCCCAATTCAAATAGAATATATATTAAATCATATGAATTTAAATATTGTATATATGTGATTTGGATTTAAATTTCAAGTAAATGGTTTAATAATAATGTGAATATATATGTATATATGCAAATATAGGTAAATTTGAATTTATATATATATATATATATATATATTGAATTTAAATTTTAAGTTAAAATAGGAATAAATATTAAAGTAAAATAATAATAATAAATATTTAAAATAGAGATATAAATAAATATAAGATAAATTATGAAAATATAAAGAAAACCTTAGCTCAAATTCTAACAACATATTAAAATTTGAAATTTTTTTTATTATAAAATAATAAGATTAAAGAAAAATAAAATACACTTAAATATGAAAATAAATAAATAAATAAATATATATATATATATATATATAGAAATACAAGACAAGTATTAAAGTTGAAAATAGAATTTAAGTTAGAAGTGCATATTTAATTTGGAAATAGAAATTTAGAAATATATATAAGATAAATTATATAGCTTTGTAAAATAGAAAGTATACATATACAAATTCAAATGGATTTGCTGTAGACAAAATGGGAAACATTGCATGCCATTTCTTCTCAGCAGCACAAAAATGGTCATTCCATATGTAAGCAAATCATTTCAGCCGAGACATGTTAAGAACCATTTCAGTTTTTTAAATATCTTTGGCCAAAGTAAAGTCAAATACATTTAAGTATGGTACAAACAAATAAAAATATATTCATGAACACTTGAAAAAAAATAAAGAAACAAAATTATATAGAGAGTAGCTTGTAAAGGAAGCCACAAAATTATCTTCATGCATTGTACAAATGAAATGAAAGAAAATATAGTTTTGTACAACTAATTAATGCTCAGCCACCATTGAATAAAAATCTCTGATCAAATGGAATATCAACTTGTACAAACACATTTTTATCACCTTATATTGTACAACAAAATATATCCCCTGCAAACTCATTTTACATATTATCTCCATTTCAGTTCGTTCATCTACATCTGGAAAGAAAAAAAAACTTAAACAAACTTCAATTTAAAAACATCAAACAAATCAAAGAAAACCAGAGATCAAAGAAGGAAGCTTCAGCTTGCATTTTTTAAAACCTGTTTCAACTTGAAGCTCTGTTTTTTCTTCAAAACAAGGTGAGTAACTTTACTTTTTAAAATTTAAAGGCATGAATCTGTTGCAAGTTATATCTGTGATGAGTATGTTAGTATGTGTATATATATTTGAATTCTTTGGGTATACAGGAATGATGAATGAAGTGTGCAGGCTTTTATTCATATATGTTCTCTATTAAAAATTCTAACTAAAGATTCTGGTTTCAAAAAAATCAATCCCTCTTAATCTACTTGATGTTTGGACTTAGAATCAAAACCAATAATGTTTGTTTGACCATGAACTAAATTTTAAAAATCAATTTAAATTAAAACAGTTTGTAAATATCTCTAGGAAGCAAGAAATCTGAGCTAATCTCTACCTTTGTCAAAATACAAGCGTTTTTATTTGCGAATTCAAGTATAAAATCTGAATTTTTATACCTTAACTTGATTTTTAAAGCAAGATTTATAATTTTTAGATCAAAAATTCAAGAGCAGTTTTCGTTTGTTCGAACTTCTTTGTTTTGATGAATTCGTGTGATCTCGTCATTGAGGAATCTCGGGGTTTCGTGTGAAGGTAGAGGGGAGTACTGTGTGCCAGGTAAAAATGGTGGAAAGTGCTCCAGTTCAACGTGGAAGCGACAGTGGTGAGGTTTAGTTTCTAAACCTAATTTTGTAGTGGCTGAGAAATTCGATTCGTTTGCCCCCAATAGAGGATCTAGCATTTCGTGGTTCTGGGAGGTGGAAGAGGAAGAGTTGACGAAGTGATGGCCGGAATACCAGATTTTCTGATGGTCGGGATTTCGAGGACGAGGTGTTTCCCAGTATTGATGGTGGTTCCAGTTCACACTTCCAGGATCGAGCTCGATTTCGAATTCGTGATGGAGACAAAGTTCCGGTGATCGGGGAGAGGAGTATGGGTGATCGCCGACTTGCTCGACGTTGAGGCGACGTCTGAAGTTGATCGGCGATGTCGTGTACGTGCACGAATTCTGGAAGTCTGGAAAGAAAAAAAAATTGGGTTGGAGTGTGACTCGAAGATGGCTTCGGGAAAATGAGTCACAGGCTCGAGTTTTTACTCGTAGTATTTTGAGTGGCACCAGGTTTTCTTTCTTAACTTAAAAAAAATTTTAAAATTTAAAGGTGGCTCGGGTTGGTTTTGGAGGAGACTCGAAGTAGATGGCATGTTGACTCGGGGAAGGACTCGAGTAAGTCTTGGGTTGGATATAGTAACAGTTTCAACTTTAAAACAAAACATAGATTTTTAGAAAACCTTTTAACCCAAGTTTTAAATAAATAGTTTTGACTTAAGGTTTGATTAATAAGGATTTCAAGTAAGTATCTTGAAGTAATAAAGTTTAAATGATTAATCAAGTGATAATTAAATCGTAATAAAAAGATGAGTTTATCTTAAGTAAATGAAGATTTAATGAATTGTAATTCATCTATTTATTAAGTTAATTAATCATGATAATTAATGATTTGTATTAAGTTAATTGGTGATTATAAGTTTTAAATTTATTAATTAAGGTTTAAGTTAATAAATGATTGGAAATTAATTAATTTGTAATCAAGAACTAATTAATTCACAATTAACATTTAATAAATTAAATAATTTGAATTAATGAGTTCTTAATGGTTAATCAAATTATAATCAATAATGATTAATATAAGAAATTTCTTTAGAAAAGTGATTAGAGAAATTTTAATTGGTAATGAAGGTCATTATCTAAATAATTAATTAATGTGATTAATTGTAACAATCAATTGGATTAAATTAATTAATGATAATCATTTATGAAATTGTGTAAGTGTAATTACTTTATGGAAGTAATTAAGAAATTAATTGTTCATTGATATTAATTAAGAGTAATTGATTAAGAATTAATTTTTAATTAAAGGTAAATTAATGATTAATTAAAGAATAATTTATTAAATTTTTTGTAATTAATTGATTATTAATTTACCATGACTAGCAAATTTATTCATAGAAATTAATCTGATTTGAATCAATCAGATAATTAAATTGATCCTATTTATGGATGTTTAGATTGTATTGGATGTTGAATTGTTTGATATCCCTGATATGTGATGTTGTGTGATATATTCTGATTTGTGTGTGATCTGTACTGTAGTTTATTTATCTGGGATGAATGTGATATATTATCGGTAATTTATATATCTGTGATCTGTGAATAAAAGATAAGCGTTATAGTTATACCGCTTATCAACTATATTTCTATATTTTGACCTGTGATGATTTATTGATGTTGCACTACTGTGTGAAACCCCTGGACCACACCATACACACACAAATATGGATTGCACGTGGAAATCGGTTAAGTCACAGAGGATTTAAATTTAATGTTTTTGAAATTGAAATTTTAATTTCAATTGATTTTGGAAATGGATTTGGGTTAAATGTTAAAGCTTTGGAAAGGAGTTTTGAAGATAAAAGTTATTTTTGAATAACTTGATTTAGTTTGAAATTTAATTTGAATTTGAATTCAAAATTTTGAATTAAATTCCATGTTTGGAAATTATGGTTAAAGATGTTATAAATGTGTTATATGAAATTAAATCATTTTAAAGATATGGTTTTGAGAATTTGAATTTAACCCAAGGACTTTAACTCGTATAAATGAATCAGATTTTCCGAAATGAAAACTATTTGTTTTCAAATAATAGAAGCTTTCATATAAGGAATAAATTTCCAATTTGTGTCAAAAGAATTTCAAGTTTGACTTGAAAATGGTTTCCAAGTTACGAATAAATCTTTGGAAACGTGTTTTGAAAGCTATAAGTTAAATCTTTGTTTCAAAGATTAAACGAGTTAATCCAATTGAAATGGAAATGGATTTGAAAAATCTAGGAATAGATCTTTGTGAAACTGGGTGAACTTCGTGAAATGAATCTTTTGTGTAAAAGATTAAAATGGTAATGTGTTTAAACCATTTGAAGAGAAGTTTTGGATAATAAATGGTGACTTAATTGAAATCCCATATCCATATGTTTTTAAATATTACGCTCATTATTCGGTTTAGCTGGGAGAGGACTTTGTGTCATATAACCCATTCCGAATAATGATACGACGTTATGGATAACATTTGAAAACCGGTGGTGAAGACCGGATATTTTCGAAAACGAAAGGACAACTCGTCGAATGTCTCTGCATCGGCTGATCTCCGATATAGAGATTTTAGCACCCTTTGTGATGGGAAGTCCGGACGTGATTAAAAATTATCCGGATTTGCAAGGGCTTCTTTGGAAGTGCCTTCGGTTCTGTTCGAACCCAGAACAGACTTGTATGGTTGTATGTCTGACACTACACTTTGAGATATAAGCTGATTTCTTTCAAATACATTTCTTTTTGGTGGCGGAGAGTTATTCTCTTAGCTTAACACCCTTCTCTGAGACGTACGAGCTCAGAGGTTATGTAGTTGAAGGTTATCAGTGATATACTCCCAATTTGGTAGTGTGGCATGCTAAGTGTTGCTGTGTGATTGCTGATCATTTGTTGATCAAAGCATGACTTTCGTGAAAAGCGTAGCTTTGTGGACGTGACCTCATCGGACCTCACAAACCGGAAATGGTCGAAATAGGAAAGATGCGGAAAGGTTTCAGGGGTAGCTCCCCTAGGGTATGTCCATTCTTTCTGGAAAAAGGTGGTATCATGGTATGGAGCCCAGATATTTACCTATGTGGTTGCTCCAATCTCATTTACTCTGTGTGATTGTTGCTGTGTGATCGAGGCCTCGGATAAAGGTCGCAAACGACCGGGGGTGGCATATCTCAGGTTTACTACCCGGGAAGGGGGTAACCGGCCTTGTATTGGTAGAGAGCCAGGTGGTTCTCGGGGAGTCCCTCCAGAGACGTTCCCATGTGGCATAGGAAGTTCCTTAGTGTTTGCGCCAAAATTGGTCACAAACCCCGGATGTTGTGAAAGCACCAGTGTATGAATACAGATCAACAAATATTCACACACAAATCTCAAATCTAAGCAAGCAACAAACAGTAATCCAGAAATAATGAACAAAAACACGAGATTTATAGTGGTTCGGCTATCTCCGGCCTACGTCCACTCCAAAGTTTTATCCTTTTATTGATTATCCTTGCTGATTACAGTTTCTTATCACGTAGTACAACAGATTTTATGATTATAATCTGAATCTAAGGCAGGAATGGTGATCTAGAGTAAATCTGGCAGAGTCTGGGGGCTCTTTAGCTCTCGAAATTGTCCGACCCCTTTTCTGAATGACCAGGGGCTCTATTTATAGGTGTAGGAGGCTGATATTTCGCCTAAATTGAAGGGAGACCAGTTCTGGCACGTGAGGGGGCCCACATGCCCGCTCTCTGGAAATCCGGGCCCACTTTGGGATCGATTCGAAGTCTATTCGAATCGATCAAGAAATTGTCCAATCAAGCTGAAATTTGGTGTGGGCATCCTTCAACATGTGCTCAAGCTACTGTGAAAATTTCATAGCATTTAGATCTAGGGTTTGAGACTTATGATCGATCCAAGTTTGCGTATTTCGGTAGGCACTCTGGTTCGAATCGATTGGTTCGAATCGATCTCTTCGAATCGATCAGAGCGCATGCCTGTGTGATGACGTGTTGCGAAATTCTCAGGTTGATCCACCTTCCTCGCCGTGTTGAACGCTTCTTTCCTGGATACGCGCTTGCATCCATACCTCGTGCACAGTCCACATCCATCTATAGCCATAGCGTGCTTCGAATCCATTGCTTCGTGTCCATAAAATCTGCTTCGTTCGTATCCTTCCCATCGATACGAAGCTACCAATCCAAGTCCATGCCGATTGATACGAAGGGTATCGATTCGAACAAACCTCCGCATGCTTGTTTAACAACCTGGGTGTGTTGCCATCGAGTCGAACCTGTGCCGATCGATACGAACAGTATCGATTCGAAGTTGTTACTTTATGGTCGATACGAAACGTATCGATTCGAACCACCACCCTCTTGATCGATGCGAAATGCATCGATTCGAACCATTCCCTGCACATCGTAATCCATCCATATCTCCTTCATATGAACTCCGATTAATCTGAAACTTGAAACATAGCCTCTCCTAGTCCTCATCATCATCTCCAATCGATTCCGTCCTGATCGGAGCTTGGCCAAATTCTGACGACATCGATCACAACCTCGTCTCTAATCGACTTCCAATCCTGATACCCATCCTTTCTTGTCGATTTGTTGATATTCCAGCCTTGACCAAATGTGGTGACCCTCATCTTTAAAATCACTTAGAATTTTTTTTTTTAGGGACTCACCACTAAACCCCAAATACTTTTATATTTAACTTTTTATATAGTTTCCAAATATTTTTCCCAAGACCCTGTAATTACTAATATAATCATATCAGTGTACAAAGATTAAACCAATTATATATTTGATGATATACAATTGCTCCTTTATTAATATTTACATATATATTTATATATATATATATATATATTTCAGAGTCAATTTAAATCAAAGTGAAAACAAAATATCATACAATCTATTGACAAGTCATTTATTTCCTTTCTGAATCTTGTTCTACTGCCAGAGGTGTATTTTAGCAAATTACAACACTTAAACCTTTTATCTGACTATAAATATTAATCTGCCTAAATAATTCTATTAATACAAAAATAGTATTTCCTTAACCTTATCAGTGTTATCAGGTATACACATAACACTACTCATAGGTTATTTCCATTTATCATTTCAGGTTGATTAGGAGAGTACTTTTAGCATTTTAAAGTTTAGTATGATGCAGACCTACATACTTGGTGGTTTGTGAGATATGCTTGGAGTTATATAAGGGCTGCTTGGTGTTTTCTTTAATTTGTCCCGGAAGCACATTACACTTCACTGATTGAAATGAAGTGGTTCCAGGCATCCAAGGGTTTGACTCATGGCCATCTAGGCCGGCCATAGTCCCTCCTTTACCACTTGTAAACCCATATCCCTCATGTTAACAAACTTCTACAAAGTGCTACTCCTAAATTCCCAAGCCTTTTTATGTCCAGTTCAAGTTTTCTGGAAAAATCATTCTTATAGCTGTTCAATCATTTATCCAAAATTCAGTACCTTTCAAGTCTACTATTCTCAAAGATCTTTTTGAAAATTTAAATACTCAAATTTATGCAAGTTTCCAGAATTCATGCACATGCCAGTATCATTTACCTACCATACACAAATTCATTTCAGTTGAATGCTCTACAAAAATCTTGAGAGTTTAGTTCAATAATTAGATCCCCTTAGCTGTTCAATTTCCATAAGACAAAATATAAACAATAGAAATCAGAGATTCAAATATATGTATATCTCAGTATCATTTATCTGACATGCATACATTTTATTCCACTTGAGTATTTCTTATTCAAATCTTGTCAAATCTATTATAATTTTATTTAAAGAAAATCATAGAATAAACTCAGGCAATAAAACCAGAGATCATTACATTCACATTTTATATTTATGTGTTATATCCATGCCCTTGTTTTCTCCAAATCAGATGATCATAAAATCAATAAAAATCAAACTCCATCAAATATCATTCAAAATGAATTTTACTTAAGTACAAGTTTTCAACCCCAAATACTTAGAAAGTTTCCTACAAGTACTTCAATTACAGAAAATAGAATTTGTCTAGTAATTCCATTGCAAAGCAACTGCAAATTTTAAAACAAGTCTCTCTTATTTATACTAGCAGCCAAAGCCTTCTTTACTCATCAAGCCAACTTCAATTTCCTGCAAGCAAATCATTTAGCTGCCCCAAATAATTTTTGAGACACCCAGATGATTGCAAGGGCAACCAAAAGGGTCAGTTCACACTGGTATGAGCATTTATCAATTTTGTATATATGTACATAATTGTAGTAATCTTGCAATGCCTTCCTAGAGTAACAGGTCCTATACTTAGTATGTTTTGGTTCATTCAAAAAGACACAAAACCACATTCAACAAATCAAACAATGCACAACAGTCAGTTAAGATTAAACATGTGTACAAATTTTTAATTCATCCTCATCAAATCTTGGATAAGTAATCACTAATTCATACTCCAAACTTCCACCCAGCAATTAATCAATGAGCAATATTTATCTTGATTAAATCTAACACCAAATCTGAAAGTTTATAACCCAGATTTTTTAAACCCCTACCCCCATTTATTTTATGGTCTTTAACTCCTTGTCAAATGAACACTATGTATGCATTGTGATGGAAACTCCTAGGTTGTTTAAATTATTCCAACACACAAAGGCCTTAGGGTGCAGTTGCACCATGCACATACTTGCTTCCACCTGAAGTAAGCAGATCATTGACTACCCCCAAGTGACCAATTTAGTTTTACCTTTTTTTTATATCAGAGAAATATGACTGCCTGCATATTTTCTGGCTTAACCTCATGTTCCCCTATTAATCTTGATCCATGTTTAATGATGATAGAACAAGAATACTTAAAACATGTTAACTCTAAAAGCCAAATTACAGATCAATGCTCCAAACAAAAATGCACAAACAAACATCCACATCACCCATAACAAATCATTTCAGAGATTCAAATAACTCATAGTATTTTTAGGCTGCCTGCAATAGGACTTAATGCCATTGAATACAAAAGATAAATACTCACATAATGTTTCTCCTTTTTTTACTGCCTTAATTTCTTAGAACAGCAAATCCCCCAAAGCCTCAAGCTAGTGTTTCTCCTTATTTATTTTATTTTTGTTTTGATCCCGAGAGAGTGATGGTTTTGGCTATGTGCAGTTATTTATAAATCCATTCTAGGGTTTTAGAAAATGGTAATTCCCTTGATACCCTTAGATGTTTATGTTCACATCATATTTCTGTGTGATCATAAATTGGAAATGCACACTTTAATTAGCTATTTCGGGGATCATGCATTTTTAGACACTCAATACTATTTTCATGACTCCTTTCTACTCATGCCATAAGCATGTGACCCTTAGTTTATTATTTCTTTTTATAAGTTTTAAGGAAATCTGAAAATCTACTTTGTATATATTTTTTTCCTACCTATCTATTACCTCCATTCTATCAGACATACTACCATACTTTGTAATGTAAAAATCATTTACCCAAATTATTTGCTTAGAATAAATATGGTATGGAAATTTTATTTGATTCTGTATGTGTATATATATATATTTATATATTTCTGCCTTTTTGTCAAATCAGTCAACTCCCTTTTAAATTTAAAAATCACATATATTATGCTAATTATTTTCTGGCACAATTATAAGACATATAACCCTTTATATTAAACTTTATTTTTATTTTGTCTTCATGTAAAACAGCAAACACCCCATATATATTAAATGTGTATATATTTACATGGTTCTTTGAACATAAAACTATATTTATTTTGAGCTCCAATTTTTCTTCTAATTACCTTAATTCCTTGCATTTTATCAAACAGAAGCTTCCATTTATTTTATTTATTGCCAAATTCTTTTCTGTTTTAATGCAATGTATATATATATATATACTTATATATATACATATATATATATATATCTCAGAATTTTCTAATATAAATATATATATCATTTTATTTTTATTTTAGGGTCATTACACCAAAAGGTGGGATAACATTTGCCCCCCAAAACATGCCTTATGATAATAAGGCGTGTTTTGAATAACTCCGAATCCGATATCCAAAGTCCGTAGCCAATTCCATATCCATCCGAACTCGAAGACCGAGCCTTTGATCCATTCTTATTCAATAGCCAATAGCCGAATCCAGGACCTCTCCGGGTCGATATCCTAATCCATAACCTCTCCGGGCTCTTGCCAAGCGCAATCCACACCTGACGTCCTTGGTCCAGTGTCCCTGGACGTTGAGCTAATCTCTTCGGGTTCTTGCCAAGCGCAATCCACACCTGACGACAGTGGTCCAGTGTCCCTGGACGTAAGTAATGCCGTGGCTTAAGTCCTAAGCCGAATCCTGGTCGCTCCGGACCCTTGTTGAGCATAGTCCATACTCAACGACCTGAAACAATAATCGATAATATGGGGCCTAAGTCCTAGGCCGAATTCTAGTCACTCCGGACCCTTGTCGAGCATAGTCCATACTCGACGACCTGAATGAGTCAATTTACCACGTTCGGACAAAAAGACTCACCCCTTGCCAGCCATAATCCATACCCGACGACCGTTTATCAAAAACCAAAAAGAATCCAATCAAAATTCAATCCAAAATCCAAATAAAATCCGAAAATCAGAAATCCAAACCAACATCCAAAACAGAAAACCATCCAAACGAAAATCCAAACCAGAAAGCAAACAAAACTAGGAGTTCAAACCAAACTCCAAAACCAAACCAGAAAAACGAGTGTCCAATCCAAAAACAAAAGAAAACAGATTTCGCAAACCATAGCTTCGCGGTGTATCATCATTTAGAGCATGCCTAAGGGCTATCTCCGTCCCCGTACATGTGTAAATGACTTGGTTGCTCGCCAATGGTTTGTTACTTATTTCATATTATCCTGGTCAATGGATAACCAATCGACATCATTCCTGGGCCTCATGCCATCATGGCTTGAGGTGGGCGGTGGTTGCTCCTGCTCCACCGCTGCATTCCGAGCCCCAACATACTGCCTCAATTGTCCATTCCTCACATTCTCCTCAATTATGTCCTTCGGGTTCCTGCAGCTGTTGGTATCATGCCCGTCCAAATCGTGGAAGAGACAATGCTTTCCTGATGCCCTTTCTCGTTCAGAAGGTTCTCTCCTAGCTGGCCTTCGGTAAGGAAGGCGATTCCGGGTTTCCATGTATATCCGCTCTAGCATCTCGTTTAATCCTGTGTATGTGGAAAACTTTGGATCCTTCCATCGCTTCCCGGCTTTTCCTGAATCGTCATCCAGCTTCCTCTTTCCTTTGTCTTTATCCGGGTTTCTGTTGGATGGTCCTCCACCCTCAGTCGCATTCACCTCCTTTAACTTTAAATCCATACATGCGTCTTCTTGCCGAAGGAACTATTCAGCTTCGTGAAAGAATTCCCCGAGATCCAGTGGTGGGTCTCGTATTAAAGATACCTTAAAATCTGAATCCTCTCTGACTCCTGACACTGCCGCCATCAAAACCATCGATGGATCCGGCCGATCCACCAAAGTACCGCCGCGTTGAACCGAGTCAGAAATGCTCTAAGCGATTCATCCGTCCTTTGCTTTACCGATGTTAACGTCATCACGTTCTTAGGTCTTTTGATATGAACCCGAAACTCTCCCAAAAACCTATCCACCAGTTCCCTCCAAGTCCTGATAGATCCTTCTCCCAGCTGCCTAAACCACATTGCAGCTAGGTCTGTCAAGTACAACGGGAAACATCTGGCCATCACTTCCTCCGATGCCCCCAGCACTTCCATGTGTCTAGTGTATCTCATTAAGTGATCAGTCGGGTCAGCCTTGCCATTATACGCTTCCACGCTAGGTAACTTGAACTTAGGTGGATTCTGAGCTATCCTGATTTCCCGAGCGAACGGACTCCTGCTCACTCCTTCCAAGTCTCTATTGGTCAAACCTCCACGCATAGTCTTCCTAATGATTTCCATTAATCGAGCGTTGTTTGTCAGGGGTTGCCCCCCGTGCTCCCGAGGGAACTCCGACACATATTCTTCATGTGGCTCACTAGCAGCAACGTTGGCCCTAACCTGTTGAACTCCCTCCAAAGGTCCTCCTGCATTGGATCCTACGGGCCTTCCCACAAGCCCTTGTTGATTGCCCTCTGGCTCTGTATTCTGTTCTCTGTTGGGTTCCGCAACCCTTGTTCCTTGTCCCACATTTGCAGTCGCTGTAGTTGGTCTAAGGTTCTGTATCCCTGCAGCTCTCATCTGCTCGAAGAAAGTCTGCAGCATATCCTGTTGACTCTTTAGTAACCTCTCATGCAATGAATTTGCCATAGCTTCCATTTCGTCTCTGGTAATGTAAACCGAAGCTTGTCCTTCTCCAGCTCTGGAGGATGCCTCTTGACTTCCTCCCTGTTGGCTTCTCTCAGCTCTTTGTCTTGTTTGTCGAGTCATTGTCGAGTCAATCTGAATCCTTCAAACTTTCAAATCTAAACTTTGAATCTGGTGTAGCGGGTGCTAGTTCTTATCAGTGAAAGCACCAAAGTGTTTGCGCCAAAATTGGTCACAAACCCCGGATGTTGTAAAAGCACCAGTGTATGAATACAGATCAACAAATATTCACACACAAATCTCAGATCTAAGCAAGCAACAAACAACAATCCAGAAATAATGAACAAAAACACGAGATTTATAGTGGTTCGGCTATCTCCGGCCTACGTCCACTCCAAAGTTTTATCCTTTTATTGATTATCCTTGCTGATTACAGTTTCTTATCGCGTAGTACAACAGATTTTATGATTATAATCTGAATCTAAGGCAGGAATGGTGATCTAGAGTAAATCTGGCAGAGTCTGGGGGCTCTTTAGCTCTCGAAATTGTCCGACCCCTTTTCTGAATGACCAGGGGCTCTATTTATAGGTGTAGGAAGCTGATATTTCGCCTAAATTGAAGGGAGACCAGTTCTGGCATGTGAGGGGGCCCACATGCCCGTCCTTTGGAAATCCGGGCCTACTTTGGGATCGATTCGAAGTCTATTCGAATCGATCAAGAAATTGTCCAATCGAGCTGAAATTTAGGGTGGACTCCTTCAACTTGTGCTCAAGCTACTGTGAAAATTTCATAGCATTTGGATCTAGGGTTTGAGAGTTATGATCGAACCAAGTTTGCGTATTTCGGTAGGCACTCTGGTTCGAATCGATTGGTTCGAATCAATCTCTTCGAATCGATCAGAGCGCATGCCTGTGTGATGACATGTTGCGAAATTCTCGGGTTGATCCACCTTCCTCGCCGTGTTGAACGCTTCTTTCCTGGATACGCGCTCGCATCCATACCTCGTGCCCAGTCCACATCCATCTATAGCCATAGCGTGCTTCGAATCCATTGCTTCGTGTCCATAAAATCTGCTTCGTTCGTATCCTTCCCATCGATACGAAGCTACCGATCCAAGTCCATGCCGATCGATACGAAGGGTATCGATTCGAACAAACCTCCGCATGCTTGTTTAACAACCTGGGTGTGTTGCCATCGAGTCGAACCTGTGCCGATCGATACGAACGGTATCAATTCGAAGTCCTTACTTTATGGTCGATACGAAACGTATCGATTCGAACCACCACCCTCTTGATCGATGCGAAATGCATCGATTCGAACCATTCCCTGCACATCGTAATCCATCCATATCTCCTTCATATGAACTCCGATTAATCTGAAACTTGAAACATAGCCTCTCCTAGTCCTCATCATCATCTCCAATCGATTCCGTCCTGATCGGAGCTTGGCCAAATTCTGACGACATCGATCACAACCTCGTCTCTAATCGACTTCCAATCCTGATACCCATCCTTTCTTGTCGATTTGTTGATATTCCAGCCTTGACCAAAAGGTGGGATAACACTTAGCCTGACCATTTGTGGGAAAATCCGAAGAAACAATACGAGCCTTGTACGGTTTTAGTTGTATAACCTGCTATGGAATGTGGCGGTAACCTGCTATTGAACATAGTAGCTATGGTAGGCATAAGTGCGGAATGCCTATGTTGGCTAAGATTAATATTATACTTTCGAAAGGTTTTCCTACACTATGCACTACTAATAATATCCAATAATTTTTCTCGTATCAAGCATTTTTGACTATCATAAGGAGAAATCTCCTCCAATTCTGCGTTTGCATTGTGTGTGTGGCGGGAGGCCTTATGGTAGTTTCATTTTCCAAAAAAGCATTGCGGATTTCAATGTTTAAAGTTCTTTTGTTGTTTGTTTTAAAGATGAACTGTTTTTGTTACTCACACCAGTCCCATGACTGACTTGGAGTTTATTGTTCCCTTCCTAAACTCTGGGTGCCCAGAATTTTCCACACGGGCAGTCTAGAGTTGGGTTTTTCAGATAGTCAGGTTTAGTAGATTATCTAGAGCTAGTTCAGTTCTTGGAGTTCATGGACCGACATTGCTTATCTTTGTGGTTCGAGCTTGACATTGGAGTGGTTGGACTCAGCCTCTCTGACTGATCATTTGGAATTATCACTTCTGTTATTTCCGCTGTATTATTATTTATCTCTGATATTGTTGTATCATATTGATATCGTTGTTGTATATCATTCTGGATATTGTATTCATTGGAGTTGTATATGATATCATCTATTTCTTTATTCCGCTATGTTGTTATACTTACTATGTTATAAGCTCCGGCATGACTCGAATTTCAACGATTGAATCTGCGGCATTCGAGTACAAGTGAAGTATGGGTGTCGATTTTCGAACGCTGAAATTTGGATCGTGACAAAGTGGTATCAGAGCTAAGGTTGAACTTTAGCTCAGGAGTATAACACATTAAGTAGGTCATTAGAGATAGGGTGAAGTATACCCTAGAATGAGTATCCCTAAGATATCTGTCCGTATGCCTCAGTAAATTCTCTTACTATCCATTGATAGTAAGTATGAGTGCAAGAAGAGGATGCGATAGGGGACAGGGGAATACAACTATAAATGGTCAATACTCTGTAACAACAAGGAAACAATCTTTTCTCTATCAATCTCTTTTGTTCGACATCTCTTCTCAATTCTTTGATAGTTCCTGGTAGATCCAGGAAGAAGATTTGATATAATTGCATGGGACATAAACTCCAAATAAGTCAGAATGGTTTGTTTGAATGAATTGTTTGCTTTGTTTGCTATGGTTGATAGGTATACTTTAGTTTCTAAATTTAAAGGTTTTGGAAATGGTATCCATATATCTAACTATTCTTTGGGTCCGGATATGTTCTACGAATGGTTTGTTATCCCTTCGAACTGACCGATGCCACTGCATACTCCGTAGATCCGGATAACCTGAGTATCTTGTGAAAAATTAAAAAGATTCGTTCTCATATCTATTATTGATATTCTGATTTGGTGAGCCAAATGTAGAATAGATATTCAATTTGATTTGATAAAACATTTTTCATCTATCCTTGTGTCTCCCTGGCAAATTTCGAGGACGAAATTCTTTTAAGGGGGGAAGGTTGTAACGACCCTGGATTTTATATAAATTTAAATTGATAATTAATTGAATTTTTGAATTAAAATTGTAAAATTAATTTTAAATTGGAGCGAGTTTCCCCAATTCAAATAGAATATATATTAAATCATATGAATTTAAATATTGTATATATGTGATTTGGATTTAAATTTCAAGTAAATGGTTTAATAATAATGTGAATATATATGTATATATGCATATATGGGTAAATTTGAATATATATATATATTGAATTTAAATTTTAAGTTAAATTAGGAATAAATATTAAAGTAAAATAATAATAAATAAATATTTAAAATAGAGATATAAATAAATATAAGATAAATTATGAAAATATAAAGAAAAACCTTAGCTCAAATTCTAACAACATATTAAAATTTGAATTTTTTTTATTATAAAATAATATGATTAAAGAAAAATAAAATACACTTAAACATGAAAATAAATATATATATAGAAATACAAGACAAGTATTAAAGTTGAAAATAGAATTTAAGTTAGAAGTACATATTTAATTTGGAAATAGAAATTTAGATATATATAAAAGATAAATTATATAGCTTTGTAAAATAGAAAGTATACATATACAAATTCAAATGGATTTGCTGTAGACAAAATGGGAAAAATTGCATGCCATTTCTTCTCAGCAGCACAAATATGGTCATTTGAAATGTAAGCAAATCATTTCAGCCGAGACATGTTAAGAACAATTTCAGTTTTATAAATATCTTTGGCCAAAGTAAAGTCAAATACATTTAAGTATGGTATAAACAAATAAAAATATATTCATGAACACTTGAAAAAAAATAAAGAAACAAAATTATATAGAGAGTAGCTTGTAAAGGAAGCCACAAAATTATCTTCATGCATTGTACAAACGAAATGAAGAAAATATAGTTTTGTACAACTAATTAATGCTCAGCCACCATTGAATAAAAATATCTGATCAAATGGAATATCAACTTGTACAAACACATTTTTATCACCCTATATTGTAGGACAAAATATATCCCCTGCAAACTCATTTTACATATCATCTCCATTTCAGTTCGTTCATCTACATCTGGAAAGAAAAGAAAAAGAAAAAACTTAAACAAACTTCAATTTAAAAACATCAAACAAATCAAAGCAAACCAGAGATCAAAGAAGGAAGCTTCAGCTTGCATTTTTTAAAACCTGTTTCAACTTGAAGCTCTGTTCTTTCTTCAAAACAAGGTGAGTAACTTCACTTTTTAAAATTTAAAGGCATGAATCTGTTGCAAGTTATATTTGTGATGAGTATGTTAGTATGTGTATATATATTTGAATTCTTTGGGTATACATGAATGATGAATGAAGTGTGCAGGCTTTTATTCATATATGTTCTCTGTTAAAAATTATAACTAAAGATTCTAGTTTCAAAAAAATCAATCCCTCTTAATCTACTTGATGTTTGGACTTAGTATCAAAACCAAAAATGTTTGTTTGACCATGAACTAAATTTTAAAAATCAATTTAAATTAAAACAGTTTGTAAATATCTCTAGGAAGCAAGAAATCTAAGCTAATCTCTACCTTTGTCAAAATACAAGCGTTTTTGTTTGCGAATTCAAGTATAAAATCTGAATTTTTATACCTTAACTTGATTTTTAAAGCAAGATTTATAATTTTTAGATCAAAAATTCAAGAGCAATTTTCGTTTGTTCGAACTTCTTTGTTTTGATGAATTCGTGTGATCTCGTCATTGAGGAATCTCGGGGTTTCGTGTGAAGGTAGAGGGGAGTACTGTATGCCAGGGAAAAATGGTGGAAAGTGCTCCAGTTCAACTTGGAAGCGGCGGTGGCAAGGTTTAGTTTCTAAACCTAATTTTGTAGTGACTGAGAAATTCGATTCGTTCGCCCCCAATAGAGGATCAGTGTTTCATGTTTCTAGGTGGTGGAAGAGGAAGAGTTGACGAAGTGATGGCCGGAATACCAGATTTTCTGATGGTTGGGATTTCGAGGAGGAGGTGTTTCCCAGTATTGATGGTGGTTTCAGTTCACACTTCCAGGATCGAGCTCGAACTCGATTTCGAATTCGTGATGGAGACAAAGTTCTGGTGATCGGGGAGAGGAGTATAGGTGATCGCCGACTTGCTCGACGTCGAGGCGACGTCTGAAGTTGATCGGCGATGTCGTGTACGTGCACGAATTCTGGAAGTCTGGAAAGAAAAAAAAAATTGGGTTGGAGTGTGACTCGAAGATGGCTTCGGGAAAATGAGTCACAGGCTCGAGTTTTTACTCGTAGTATTTTGAGTGGCACCGAGTTTTCTTTCTTAACTTAAACCAATTTTTAAAATTTAAAAGTGGCTCGGGTTGGTTTTGGAGGAGGCTCGAAGTAGATGGCATGTTGACTCAGGGAAGGACTCGAGTAAGTCTCGGGTTGGATATAGTAACAGTTTCAACTTTAAAACAAAACATAGATTTTTAGAAAACCTTTTAACCCAAGTTTTAAATAAATAGTTTTGACTTAAGTTTTGATTAATAAGGATTTCAAGTAAGTATTTTGAAGTAATAAAGTTTAAATGATTAATCAAGTGATAATTAAATCGTAAATAAAAAGATGAGTTTATCTTAAGTAAATGAAGATTTAATGAATTGTAATTCATCTATTTATTAAGTTAATTAATCATGATAATTAATGATTTGTATTAAGTTAATTGGTGATTATAAGTTTTAAATTTATTAATTAAGGTTTAAGTTAATAAATGATTGGAAATTAATTAATTTGTAATCAAGAACTAATTAATTCACAATTAACATTTAATAAATTAAATAATTTGAATTAATGAGTTCTTAATGGTTAATCAAATTATAATCAATAATGATTAATATAAGAAATTTCTTTAGAAAAGTGATTAGAGAAATTTTAATTGGTAATGAAGGTCATTATCTAAATAATTAATTAATGTGATTAATTGTAACAATCAATTAGATTAAATTAATTAATGATAATCATTTATGAAATTGTGTAAGTGTAATTACTTTATGGAAGTAATTAAGAAATTAATTGCTCATTGATATTAATTAAGAGTAATTGATTAAGAATTAATTTTTAATTAAAGGTAAATTAATGATTAATTAAAGAATAATTTATTAAATGTTTTTTAATTAATTGATTATTAATTTACCATGATTAGCAAATTTATTCATAGAAATTAATCTGATTTGAATCAATCAGATAATTAAATTGATCCTATTTATGGATGTTTAGATTGTATTGGATGTTGAATTGTTTGATATCCCTGATATGTGATGCTGTGTGATATATTCTGATTTGTGTGTGATCTGTACTGTAGTTTATTTATCTGGGATGAATGTGATATATTATCTGTAATTTATATATCTGTGATCTGTGAATAAAAGATAAGCGTTATAGTTATACCGCTTATCAACTATATTTCTGTATTTTGATCTGTGATGATTTATTATTGTTGCACTACTGTGTGAAACCCCTGGACCACACCATACACACACAAATATGGATTGCACGTGGAAATCGGTTAAGTCACAGATGATTTAAATTTAATGTTTTTGAAATTGAAATTTTAATTTCAATTGATTTTGGAAATGGATTTGGGTTAAATGTTAAAGCTTTGGAAAGGATTTTTTAAGATAAAAGTTATTTTTGAATAACTTGATTTAGTTTTGAAATTTAATTTGAATTTGAATTCAAAATTTTGAATTGAATTCCATGTTTGGAAATTATTGTTAAAGATGTTATAAATGTGTTATATGAATTTAAATCATTTTAAAGATATAGTTTTGAGAATTTGAATTTAACCCAAGGACTTTAACTCGTATAAATGAAATAGATTTTCCGAAATGAAAACTATTTGTTTTCAAATAATAGAAGCTTTCATATAAGGAATAAATTTCCAATTTGTGTCAAAAGAATTTCAAGTTTGAATTGAAAATGGTTTCCAAGTTACGAATAAATCTTTGGAAACGTGTTTTGAAAGCTATAAGTTAAATCTTTGTTTCAAAGATTAAATGAGTTAATCCAATTGAAATGGAAATGGATTTGAAAAATCTAGGAATAGATCTTTGTGAAACTGGGTGAACTTTGTGAAATGAATCTTTTGTGTAAAAGATTAAAATGGTAATGTGTTTAAACCATTTGAAGAGAAGTTTTGGATAATAAATGGTGACTTAATTGAAACCCCATATCCATATGTTTTTAAATATTACGCTCATTATTCGGTTTAGCCGGGAGAGGGCTTTGTGTCATATAACCCATTCCGAATAATGATACGACGTTATGGATAACATTTGATGACCGGTGGTGAAGACTGGATATTTTCAAAAACGAAAGTACAACTCGTCGAATGTCTCTGCATCGGTTGATCTCCGATATAGAGATTTTAGCACCCTTTGTGATGGGAAGTCCGGACGTGATTAGAAATTATCCGGATTTGCAAGGGCTTCTTTGGAAGTGCCTTCGGTTTTGTTCGAACCCGGAACAGACTTGTATGGTTGTATGTCTGACACTACACTTTGAGATATAAAGCCGATTTCTTTCAAATACATT
Source organism: Allium fistulosum (assembly GCA_030737815.1). NCBI lineage: Eukaryota > Viridiplantae > Streptophyta > Magnoliopsida > Asparagales > Amaryllidaceae > Allium > Allium fistulosum. The sequence goes on along the minus strand of CM060904.1, from coordinate 278,404,249 downwards.
TCTGTTTGGTAGCGGAGAATTTATTCTCTTAGCTTAACACCCTTCTCTGAGACGTACGAGCTCAGAGGTTATGTAGTTGAAGGTTATAAGTGATATACTCCCAATTTGGTAGTGTGGCATGCTAAGTGTTGCTGTGTGATTTCTAATCATTTGTTGATCAAAGCATGGCTTTCATGAAAAGCGTAGCTTTGTGGACGAGACCTCATCGGACCTCACAAACCGGAAATGGTCGAAACAGGAAAGATGCAGCAAGGTTTCAGGGGTAGCTCCCCTAGGGTATGTCCATTCTTTTTGGAAAAAGGTGGTATCATGGTTTGGAGCCCAGATATTTACCTATGTGGTTGCTCCAATCTCATTTACTCTGTGTGATTGTTGCTGTGTGATTGAGGCCTCGGATAAAGGTCGCAAACGACCGGGGGTGGCATATCTCAGGTTTACTACCCGGGAAGGGGGTAACCGGCCTTGTGTTGGCAAAGAGCCAGGTGGTTCTCGGGGCGTCCCTCCAGAGGCATTCCCATGTGGCATAGGAATTTCCTTAGCCTGACCATTTGTTGGAAAATCCAAAGAAACAATACGAGCCTTGTACGGTTTTTGTTGTATAACCTGCTATGGAATGTGGCGGTAACCTGCTATTGAACATAGTAGCTATAGTAGGCATAAGTGCGGAATGCCTATGCTGGCTAAGATTAATATTATACTTTCGAAAGGTTTTCCTACACTATGCACTAGTAATAATATCCAAGAATTTTTCTCGTATCAAGCATTTTTGACTATCATAAGGAGAAATCTCCTCCAATTCTGCGTTTGCACTGTGTGTGTGGCGGGAGGCCTTATGGTAGTTTCATTTTCCAAAAAGCATTGCGGATTTCAATGTTTAAAGTTCTTTTGTTGTTTGTTTTAAAGATGAACTGTTTTTGTTACTCACACCAGTCTCATGACTGACCTGGAGTTTATTGTTCCCTTCCTAAACTCTGGGTGCCCACAATTTCCACACGGGCAGTCTATAGTTGGGTTTTTCAGATAGTCAGGTTTAGTAGATTATCTGGAGCTAGTTCAGTTCTTGGAGTTCATGGACCGACGTTGCTTATCTTTGTGGTTCGAGCTTGACATTGGAGTGGTTGGACTCAGCCTCTCTGACTGATCATTTGGAGTTATCACTTCTGTTATTTCCGCTGTATCGTTATTTATCTCTGATATTATTGTATCATATTGATATCATTGTTGTATATCATTCTGGATATTGTATTCATTGGAGTTGTATATGATATCATCTATTTCTTTATTCCAATGTGTTGTTATACTTACTGTGTTATAAGCTCCGACATGACTCGAATTTCAACGATTGAATCTGCGGCATTCGAGTACAAGTGAAGTACGGGTGTCGATTTTCGAACGCTGAAATTTGGATCGTGACAAATTCATTATGGTGGTGTTGTTTGTTCAGATGAGTCTTTAATTAAAGAAAACATTGGTTATGTTATTAACGCAGTTGTGGTCGGTGATGTTAATACTATTTTCTCAAGTAGTGGTGTCGTTTTTTAATTGCAGTCTGAGGTAGGCATGGTTTAATAATTTGTTGACGATGAATTCTTTGAAAAAGGAGTTGTGGTGGGGAATGAGTCCACGTCTTATACTAATACAACAACGATCTTTGATGAACATCGATCAAAGATGTGTAAGGGGGATGCTGCCATATCTTTTGATGGATCTATAACTGAATAAAATTTGGAGTGTGCAATTGTTACCCAGTGTGCACACGTATCAGTCCTCTCTCAATTAGTTGAAGTAGTAGATGTGCAGTCTGTGTTATATAATATGTCAAAAGGTGATTCGGTTTATCCACTTAATTTACAATGTGCAAACGCATCAGCTAACTTCGGTGTTTCTGCTGATTGAGGAAATTTCCTATTTGAGTTAAAAAATGTGAAAGATTCTAATTTTTTTTAAACGAGGGTGATTTAGTGGTTGGGGATTGTTTATCTCTTGAACATTACAATGCGGATATAGACAAGTCAGAAGTTGCTCTGATTAAGGGTGGTGTTGAGTCAACAGTTATCACTCAATTGAAAGGGGGTGAGGACAATAAAGCTTCTTCTATTTCTTCAAAATCAAGGAAAGTTAAGCGTAGGAAATCTGTTGCTGTAAGCGGTTCCATTCATCGAAGTGCCAGAATACGTAGTAGTCATTCTCAGTTGTTAGGTGAGTTTCCTGATTCGAGTGCCATGAGTGGTACTACGAATTCAGGCTCAGGTATGATTTCTGATTTGGGCAGTACTTATTCCTCTTATGCTCTTGGTAGTTTGTCTTCCACTGAGTTTTGTCAGTTAACTAGGGATACCACTTTTGTCTTTTCTGATGTTGAATTAGATACTGATTTTATTAAAAGTAAAGAAATTGAGAGGGATAAATCTGTTGGTTTATGAGGATTATTAGTTGGAATATTAGAGGTTTGAACGATTTAAATAAATGTGATAAAATTAAAGCTTTTTTTAAAGATTATTTTATTGACATTGCATTATTACAAGAACTAAAATTTTGAGTGTCTTGACATTCGTTTTTATAGAAGATTAGGGGGTTATCACTTTAGGAATTGGGCTTGTTTACCTTCTATTGGAACTTCTGCGGGTTTACTTATAGGGTGGCGGGAAAATTATTTTAAATTGCTTCAATGTATTTCTAAGCAACCTTCTTTGCACATTATTCTCATCAATCTTAATGACAATTCTATTTTAAATATATCTAATGTTTATGGACCAAACTCAAAAATCAGTCGTAGGGTTCTATGGAATGAATGTTTAGTATTTAGATCTTTAACTCCTAGTTCTTGGATTATGGGGGATGATTTTAATGTTACACGTTTTCTAGGAGAGCGTTCACCACGGGAAGGTGATTTCTCTTCCATGGAAGAATTCGATCAATTTATCATTCATTCTAATTTAATTGAAATTCCTCTTTCTAATAAAGAATTCACTTGGATTAATACTAGAGAATCCCCCTCAATGGCCCTTCTAGATAGATTTATTGTCAGTGACGAAATCGAGGATAAATTTCCTATTTGTAGAGTTTCGGGTTTGCCTTACACTTGCTCTGATCATTGTCTTACATTTTTCTTACGTGCGATCAACATAAGATTGTTAATATATCTTTTAAATTCAAAAAAATGTGGTTATTAGAATCTAATTTTTCAACTCTAATTAAGAATAAATGGACTTCAATGAATTTTTATAATATCAGAAATACGGATAATTCTGTAAAAAAATTGTTTTAAAACAAAGGGGTCTTAGGAATTTTTTGAAAATTTGGAGTAAAAATGTTTTTGGTAGTTTTAAAATTCAAAGAAAAATATTCTTTCCGACATGCTTAATATAAACAAGATAGAAGAAACTAGACAACTAAATTTAGGTGAGCATAATGTTCTTGCTAATTTAAAAGAAGAGCTTAGTTTTATTTTAGAAAAAGAAGAGGTTATGTGGAAACAGAGATCTAGAATTCAATGGATTAATGAAGGTGATAATAATACAATTTGTTTTCAAAATATGGCTAATGGTAGAAAACGTAGTAACACGATTAATTTTATATTTGTGAATAATGTAGAATTGGTCGATCAAAAAGATCTTAATAAGGCTTTTACTGATTATTATAAAGATATTTTCAGTAATAAAAATAAGCATAGAATTAACGCTAGATGGAATGATCTTTATCCTAGTGAATCCAAAATTGACCTTTCTGAGTTTGATAATCCTTTTTCTAAAGAGGAGATTTTAAACGCCATTAATGATATGCCTAGTGATAAAGCCCCGGGTCCTGTTGGGTTCCCTATTTTCTTTTACAAATTATTTTGGGATGTTTTAAATTTCGATTTAATTAGCATGTTTAACGAATTTTATCATAGAAAACTACAATTAGGTAGATTTAATTTTGCAATTTTAATTTTATTACACAAAAAAATCGGAGCTAATAATTTAAAAGATTTTAGACCTATTTCCTTAATTAACTGTTCAGTCAAAATTATTTCAAATGCTTTAGCTAATAGACTTAGTAAAAGATTGAATGATCTAATTGATTGTTCACAAACTGCTTTCATTAAGGGTAGAAATATCATTGATGGTGTGGCTACTATTTAAGAATACATTAATCACTGTCATAAGAATAATATTACATGTGCTCTTCTTAAACTGGACGTTGCGAAAGCTTTTGGTTCGGTTGATTGGGATTTTCTAGTTGATATGTTATTAGCTAGAGGTTTCAGTCATAGATGTATTAGTTGGATTATGACTTTACATAAAACTGGTAACTCCAGTATAATGGTTAATGGTATTTTAGGTAATAAAATTCAATCTAAATGAGGTTTAAGGCAAGGTGATCCTTTATCGCCTCTTTTGTTTAACTTAGCCACATATGTTTTCGCTAAGATAATTAAAAAAGTGGTTGATAATGGATCTTTAGGGAGTTTTGGTAGTGAAATCTCGCATAATGGTCTATCTATCCTTCAATTTGCGGATGATACCTTACTATTTACCTCTCATTTTCCTAATCATGTTATTACCCTTAAATTTATATTTTATAGTTTTGAACTTCTTTCAGGTTTAAAAATAAATTTTGATAAAAGTTCGGTTTTAGTTTTAAATGATTTTGAAAAGGTTGAAGATTTATTGCTAATACGCTTAATTGTAAAACTATGAATTTTCCTTTTGATTATCTTGGTTTTCTGATTAGACTAACTAAAGTTAAACATGATGATTGGCTTATTATCATAGATAAAATTAAAAATAGGATTTTTAATTGGAACGGGAGATTTTTATCGAGAGTAGGTAGATTAGTTCTTATAAACTCTGTTTTATCAGCTCTACCGATCTATTGGATGTCTATGCATCTTTTTCTAGATTGAGTGATTAACAAAATTGATAAAATAAGAAGGGTCTTCTTATGGAGTGGGGACAACTATAACAGTAGTATTAAATGTTTAGTAAATTGGGAGACTGTTTGTAAATCCAAAAAGGAATGTGGTTTAGGAGTCATTAATTTGTGTAACATAAATTTGTCTTTGTTAGGGAAATGGTTATGGAAATTTAAGGATATTAATGATAATCCTATTTGGAAAGAAATCATTTCTAAATATTACTATAATGGTAGTAATAATTTACATCAAATTACTCCTACAGTTATAAATAAATTGTCTAATTTTTGGAAATCAATTTTAAAATGTAATGAGATTTTTAACCTTGGTACTAATACAATAGTTCATTTAGGAAATAGTACTTCTTTTTGGCTTGACCGTTGGATTTCTGTTATCCCTCTTTGGATGGAATTTGAAGAGCTTTACGAAATTTGTAACTTTAAGAATGCTTTAACTATAGATGTTTTATCTCCCTAAAATGACCCCCCTTGGAATTTTAGTTTTTAATAGAATTTTAGTAGGCACAACTCTTAGGCAACTTTTTTTACTTTATGTTAGATTGAATCTATATAATATTGATAATGAAAATGATAATATTAGCTGGGAATGGGATAAGAGTAAGAAATTTACTTCTAATTCTTTTTATAAATTTCTTAATTTCTCGGGTGTAGCTAATAACTCTTTTAAATTTATTTGGAAAACAAATTCTCCTCCTAAATCTAAAATTCATATGTGTTTAATCATGCATGGAAAACTAAATAATATAGAATTTTTAAAAAGAAAAAATATGCAAATTCATAATAAATGTTATTTTTGTAATCTGCATTTTGAAGATATTAAACATGTATACTATGATTGCATGGATACTTACTACATTCTGAATAATACTCTCAAAACCTTTAACTTTAGTCTTACAACTAAAATTAACGATTGTGACTACTATTGGAATAATTTTAGATTTAAGTTTAAAATGGAAAATAGATTTTTATTTTTTATTCATTATATTTTGTTGGTTATTTGGTTTGAGAGAAATCAGAGAATTTTTGATTATAATAATAGTCATTTTAATAAATTAATTTTTATAATATCTTCATTTTGTTTTAATTGGATCTCAAATCCTAAATATAAATTAGCTAAAAATAACCATTTTAAAGAATATCTTATAGTAATAATATTAAGTTATTTAAACATAAAAACAATATTTTTGACATTAATAATTGTAGCATTAACATATTTTCAAACTTAAATGATGATTTTACTGATTATCATTATATCCTTTTGATCAAAGGAGCATAATTATAAGTTTTAATTTGTTTCAGTTTTTGTTTGTTTTTGTTTTAGTTTATAGATTTTAAACTTCTTTTGATCATGGATTCTTTTTTAGTCTGTTTCTAATTTTTATTGTTTTCTGTCCTATTATCTTAGCTTTTGTATCTTTACTTTTATTTCATTAATACATATATATATGTATGTATATAAATTTCATATATATACATATATGTGTATTATTCTTATAATTTTTTTAGTTCCTTTTACAAATGCTGGTTTTGGCTAGAAATGGTGTTAGATTCTTTTTGCAGGTTCACAGGATTGCGGATGGCAGGATTGCTATTTGCAGTGAGGAGTTCTTCTCGGTTCTTCTACATCTTCAGTGTGGCGTTCTACTTTCTAGATGATTCACTTTTCAACGAGGCGCTTTCTCCAGGTCTACAGAGCGGCGTTTTTCATTCCAGACCATTTGCATTTCCAGTTCTTCCGAGTCTGCAGTGTGGCGTTTCCCTCTCAAATGGAGCTATCTTCTAGTATCATTAGCCCTGAGTTGCTTCATAGATTTTTTAGGTACTTCTAACACCTCAATACCGGGCGGTGGCCTTGCTAGAGCTTGATATTAGGGTGTAATGGGCAGTGGCCTTGCTGGAGCTCATTCTAGGGGTACCCGAGTTCTTTTCTTTGTTATTTGTATTATGATTAGCTACCTGTCAGGCATGTTGGCAGCACCTTGTCTTTTGTGATATCCACATATTTACATGTGTGCTCTCCTCTATTCTAGAGGATCACACATTTTTCTCAAAAAAATAAAATAAGTTTATTTATATGAAAATAGGTTATTTTAAATTATTTTGTATGTTGCTGAAATTTAGGTTATAAAAAAATAGTGAAACCAAGTTTTTATGGAGTAGATAGGGATCAATACCTAGGTAGGAAAAATTAAAAGTTTTTAGGATATGAATAAAATAGGAAAAGAGTGTACAACCTGATTTGAAAATTTAAAATCAGTCCTAAACCACTATTCGAAGAAGTTGGTAAAGTGCAAAGATATTCTAGATCTATAATTGGGTTATGAATTCGGTTGTCTTAGATAATTTAGAATGTAATTTCTATATTTTAATTTATTTGGAGCATTTTCGTGTAATTTCCATAAATTACCATACTCCAAAATATGTATAAAAACGCGTTGTTGGAATTAACAAAGGATGCACTAAAAAGGGGAAGGGATATGTAGGATATGGATATCCTTTCCATTATTTACACTGTCTCTTTCAATAAAAGAAAACAAATAATTCTTTGTAATTTCAAACAAAGCAAAAAAATTCATTTGTGGTTAATTTATGGAAGATTATAACGGTAGTCCTTTTTCAGGATAGCTCTGATAAATTAAAAATGCGAAAGTAAGCATTCTAGTTCAGAAATTAGCATACACGTATAACCGCTCTTAATGACAAAAAATAAGAATATATATAAACAGCGTAATCACAACTATATATGTATTAATTAGTAACTAACTGATTAGGATTTATGGATATTAATTATAAGTTTAACGGGCAATAAATTTGTAATTAAGGAGAGGAAAAAAAGAATTAAATGGGGACTGATTAGGGAAATTTAATATGGCATTTATGAAAGAATTGAATCTGTGTAATTGATGGACTTTTGAATTTGTAAATGGTTAAAGGGACTAAATAAGGATTAATTGGGAATGGTCCGGTTTTGACAATAACGATCAACTGTTATTGATATATTAATTGAAGCAATGGATAAATCACATTTATTAGAAACCAAAAAGGAAAATTATGGAAAATGGGTAATAATGGAATGACATATTAAGAAATACCCATCTTAATTTAGTAAGGAGTCTTAGGATCTCAGCACCAGTTATACGAGTTGATAATAAATGGCAGCTTCCAGCAAAATTTTCTTTTTGAGATTTTGGGTTGTAATCGCTAGTTGTCTCCCTTGGTTATTAGAAAAGTGAATGATATGGTGTAAGATATATCCCTATTTTGTTCCTATGTTGATTTTATGAATGTGATTAAACCACTTGATAAATATATACATATTGAGAAGTAACGTAAATAATAAAATTTTATAGGGACACTTAAATAGTAATAAACCATAGGTAAGATTGGAAGTTAATGAGGAAATTAGGTTAGCAACCTAAAGTAAATGAATGTTTCATTCTCAAAACTTTAGGATTTTGGGAAAAGTAACTTTTAGCTCATACAATGTCACCATTCAACAAAGAGATGAAATATATAGATTTGAGAGGAGAATTTTCTATTGAACTAGGATAAAAAGGGGGAGAGAGAGACCCTTTTATTCCCATTTGGGCAATAGGACCGCAGCATCTCTAGCGCATATTCATATCAAGGATGAGGTTTGAATTCTTGGAATTTCGGTTAGCTTCATTAGTAATAGGGACCCCTTAATTGTTAACAAATTTGGGAGGATTTGCTAGCTGCTTTAGAAACTTTATTAAATCTTAGCACCACTTATCACCCAAAGACCGATAGACAAACTGAAGGAGTGAATGGGAAATTGGGGGATTTGTTGAGAACTTGCATCGTGGACTTTGGAGGACACCGGAAGCAATAATCATAGACTTTGGAGAACATCAGGAGCAACACTTACCCTTAGTAGAATTCACGTATAATAGTAGTCGCCAATAGACGATTGGTACGACACCCTTGAAACACTTTATAGGAGGCCATATAGATCGCTAAATTATGGGTGGGAAACCAGTAACAAAATTCTACTTGGATCAAATTTGAATTAAGAGACCTTATAAAGTTAGAGTTGGTTCGGTAGTGTGTAAAGGTCGTTTGGTTTGGAAAGTCGGAAAAGTTGGAATTAAGATCATTGGGCCTTTCCCAATATTGGGAAAAACAAGAAAACTTGTAAGTTGCTCGGAGTCCATGATGTTTCCCACATTTTTCATTTGAGGAAATACCTTCATAGAATAATAATTGTGGTAGAGCCTAATTAATTGAGGGATATTGTAATAGAGCCAATGGCATCCCGTGCCACTACATGCATTATGGAGCACAGAACTAGGAAACCCTGCAATAAAGAAATTGGATTGGTCCGAGTACAATGAGGAGATAATCTAGTGGAATGCATGAGGAATTCTCGTCCTCGGCTTTTCTCTGGTAAACTTTTCTCTTCAAAATCAGGACTTTGGTTACATCATGGTTACTAGGTTGGATGGTAGAAGATGGTTGTTACACTTTTTCACAATCACTTTACATTCATGTAGAAAATTTATGCATGTGTAGGGTATTTGCATACATACTTACATAATAGATCACACACTTATGCTAAGGGTTGATCTCATTTATAGCTTGTCTGCAGTACATAATCACATTGCACTTTGGTTGAGTAGATGGTTGTGTAGATAACTAGGGTGTATAACATGGATGTTATTGCGCGTTACGCTATTCACCCCTTGAAAACATTTGGGACGAAATCCTTTTAAGGGGGAGAATATAATATCCCATAAAATTTACCATAACTAAATAAATAAACAAGAAAATAAAGTGAATTAATTAGATTAAATAAGGTAGAGTAAAAATGGAAATTTTGTAAAAGTTGGAATTTGGACATGAAAGTTTTACCATTGCGTTTGTAGCAAATTCCGATCAATTTCCTATATAATACACTGAAAACAGAGCTCGAATGAAGAAGTTATAAGCGTTTGAAGTTTTTAGATTTAAAATAATATAATTCAAACTCAAATTCAAAAAAAATAATTAATTCTCAAATTTGAAATTCAAAAATTAACTGTGATTAGCCTTTGGGGTTAGTAAACGTTAAAATTAACGTGAATGTTAAAATATAATCAAGGAATAAAATAAATTCAGCAATGGTAATAAATAAACGCTCCAGAATAATGGGGAGTGATTGGCCATGCGACCCAACCGGTCAACCCTTGGCGGCCGACCGGTGCACATGGGGTGGTCGAGCGCTACCCAGTGTGGCGGTTTGGGTTTTTGAGGAGATGAACATCCCAAATTCTTCCATTTTTAACATATTTTCATCCTACGGTTCTGGTGTGTTTTAGCCCCTGTAAATAAGACCCTAGGCCCCTCACTTTTATTCATTTTGGTAACATTAGCGAAGCTCTATCAGTTCATCTCTTCTTAGATTCTAAAAACTCCATTAGGGTTTCAGGTAAGGAATCCTATATACCTATCTTTGTTCATTATTTGATTTCTAAACCTCTTCTCCTCCAACCTTTGTGAATATAATATATATACAAATCTCTTGTTGTATATATAAAAAAGAAGAGATCTGAAGGAGATTGTAATGGGAATTTCAAATCCAAAGAGAAGCTAAGCTAAGGACCGACTGTGAGTGGAAATCTTCAATTTTTCTATTTTAGTAATTGATTAGTATATGGTGGATTAGGATATACCTTAGGGGTTTTGGGATGGTGAAAACAAAAAACTACAAAAACCCCAAACTCTTTTAATTTGAAATCTCAATTCTAGATAGAGATTATCAATTGTTTATGCTGACTTGATGGAACTTTATAGTTTTTGCAGATTTGATAATTTCAAAGTCTATTCCACTCCTCCTTATTCCTTGATTTGATTAGGAAATTTTGATAATAAAATAAGGGTGTAAAGTATGAATCTTATTCGTAATTTGCACTACTTATTCCACAATAATTAAAGAGAAATTCCAATGTTTATTTCTTTGTAAAAGAAAAGTTGAACAAAAGATAAAATTAGAACTGCAATTTCTATTGTTACGGATATTTGATTGGTATGATGTAATAGATTGAGTTTATATTTTTATATACAAGTCTATTTATTGTAGTTTTGGATGAGTATTTAATCCTTTGTTATGGATATTGTTTGCACCAAAATTTGGCACAAACACTCAATAGGGATTTTGTAGAGAAATAAATGAAGAATCTAATATGAAAACAGAGGAAACAAGCAATTAAATAACTGAAAATCAAAGCAATAACGAGAACACAATGATTTATACTGGTTTGGTGTTGTTTGCCTACATCCACTTTGAATGATAGCTTTATCAATCACTTTATAAACCGATTACAATAAGGATCAGGTGAAAATCCTTAGTTACAATAGAGTACAAAGCAACCAGTAGCGTAAAGATCTCGAAAATGAACAATCAGGCCTGTATTTATAAAGGAAGATTGCGAAATATTTCCCTGAAAATTCGACAAAAGGATCTCCAAAACCATATGGACCCATAAGACAGATTGCATGGCCCAAATCCCAAGAAATAGGGATCGGTACCAATCCCTATTTTGAATGAATTTGGGGGTGCAATTACTTTGGGAGCTTCTCCATGTTGTAATATGCTTAACCTCCAAGTTTCATGTCAATTGGGTTAGTAAAACTTGAGTTATTGCTCGATCATTGTTGCAACATGTTATGCACCTTGATTTTGCCGACCCCTATGGAGAGAAGAGGGCCGATCCCTCTTGCTTAGTCCTTTTGAGGTGTGATCCCTTTGGTAGGCTCCCTAATGTCCCCACATCTTATTCCCAAAGTTTCATATGTATTGGACTTATGGATTTCGTGATATTGATTGTTTTCCATTGAGTTGCACTTGTTTGACTGAAATAGGCTAATCCCTATGATTGGGAATGATTATAGCAGATCCATCTCCTATATTAAGTATATTCCTTACTTGGAACTTTCTGTATAACATATCTCTTGATTTCGTTTGATCAAAGCTTCATATTACCATCTGTACTTGACTTGTGGACCCCACAGTCATCGCTCTGGACTCACTGGCCTTGACGACAGTCGAATCTAACTTGTCCAATCAGTTCAGATATGTTCAGATCAAAATGCAGGATAACACTTGCCCTCTAAATACGTCTTGTACTGAACATGACGTGCTTTGAATCGAAGCAAGTTAGAGTCGTCGGAAAGAAATCCATCCAGTTTTCTGAATAGTCGTTATCTTTCCGTCGAATTATTTTCCCAAAGTGTAGTATCTCTCTTTGATCATCACGATGCTTGGTCGATTTCCAATAATATAAATTCAGGATTATACTGATCAGTTGATATCTATGTCCGGTTCTACGAGAGTAGCAAATTTTGGCTATCTGATCCAGTCTCGACCTTGAAAGTTTCAGGTTTGAATTCAATTTCCGTCGACGGTAAAAATTGAACTTTTAGAATATACACGTACACGTTCAGGTATACGTTCTTGTCGTTGGCTTCTGAATGCGTTTGCACGCTCATGGGTCATCGCCAATTTTCATTGAATTAGATGCAATTCCATTGCATTTTATATTTATTTACTTTATATAGTTTTTATGTACATGCTTGCATGCATATAGGGTTTGTAACCAATCCCTTTTCTCTCTCTCTCTCTCTCTTTTTTTTTTCTTTTTTGTTTATAGGGATCGGCATTCTTCTTGTCGATCCTTCCCCTTTCTTTTCCTTTTTTATAATAGGGATCAGAATTTTTATAATCGATCCCCTTTTTCTCTTCTTACCCTTTCTTTTTTTTAACATAAGGATCAGATTTTGTTCCCTAGGGTAGGGATCGTACCTGATCCCAATTACTTGGTGGACTTAACCGATTTTCCACATCGTAAATAAAGAAAGCGGGCCGAACCCTTGGACTCCATAATAAGCCAATACCTGGCTTCCCTTCCTCACTTTATCTCATCTCCTCTTCTGAAAATACTCTGAACCCTCTCTTTCTCTTTTTTATTGGCTTTAACCGTTTCGAATCCATTAACGTGGGTGATAACTTCCATCTCTACTCATCTGGATCATCATCAACTACTTTTCCACCTCCATTAACCCTGCTCCATTCGTCGATTCCAACATCAAATTGAACCCCTCTTTCCTTTCAATTTAGCAATCAAAATCACATATGTGGGTTTCATTATATATGATTTTGGATAAATGTCAGTGACGAAATGATGTGTTGGTGATTTTAGGGGTTATGAAACTGCGTGTTTAATTTGAATTGGAGAAGACAAAGTGAAATTGTAAAATGGAGGGACCGACAGTGGATGTTGGGGTAATGTGTGAGTATGACCGATCGGTATAATGGTTGAGACGATTTTCGAGATCAGTTTGTGGTGAAGTATGGTGCAGAGGGATCGATACTTCGCGTGTAGCCTGAGGGATCGGTTGAGTTGGTTTCTGCATAGGGATCAGCTATACATGGGGATCGGTCATATTGGTGATGAGGGATTGGTTGTTTGCTTTAAGAAAAGGATCGTCTATAGGGGGACTTATCTTATTTCAGGCCCTTGAATCATGCATGAACCCTTAAACAAACCAATCCATTTAGACTTGTACGAGAACCAATTCTGTCATACCGAACTTGAACATATGATGATAACAAACAATAGGATTTGGTTATCCAACTTTGAATTTGAAATTGAATAACCAAACTGCCGGGACTTGAACCTGAATTAAAAATTAATATATGGACTTCAATAGTAAACTTCACACTTTGATATGTCGATCCCAAAGCTTACACAACCGATCAATCTAAACGCTAGTTGAGATGCTTAGCAATGACAGTTACTTTGGTCGGAATCTAAAGTCTCGTCACTTACTTTTGTTTTAATTTTGAACCGTTTATCTCTACACTGCACAACACTGCACCACACTAGTTTACACTTAGCGTGAGGGACATGTTAATTTTTCTAATCTTGATTATCTACTGATTTTAGTTGATATGGGCTCTAGATGTTCAAGGAATTTAACCACATTGTCTTTTGGACAATCTTCACAGCACAACAATCCTGAAGCTGAGTCAAGTTCTGCGACTGTATCTGGTAGAATTTCCCCTAAACATCAAACTGAGCAACCAGAGATTTCTCGCCCATTGGTCGACCTTTTCTCTGATGTACCTCCTTCCGATGGAGGAGATAAACCTTGCCCCTAACACTATAGAGGGTGTTGTATTTCTGAATAATTCGATGGATTCCCAAGCCTCCAGAATTGGTGAGGTCGCTCTCTGTAGACTATGCTCTAAACATGGGATTTCATTTGGAGATGTTCTAGTCCCTTCAGTGAATGACAGGGCTCATTTGCCCCAGGAGGGATATACGGCATGCAATAAATTTATGTACTGGGCCATATGTGTGCCACCTTATAATTCTTTCGTCTGAGAGATGCTAAATTATCTTGGAATAGCTCCTGCTCAGCTACATCCGAACAACTATGCTTTTCTTAATGGCACTTTCTTGTTATTTATAGATGTAATATTCCGCCCGCCATCTCCTGAAGACATCAGGTATACCTACAATTTCAAACGATGGACGGGGAGCCTTTCTTATACTTTCCTTGAGCCTTTTCCCAACTGTCAAGTTCTGAATAGTGCTTGGAACAAGCTCAGTATCTTTAAACACGAATGGTTCTACGTTCGTTCTCCGCCTAGCTTTGCGAGGCGATGGTTGGAAGTAAGTAAGTGTTGTCTTCACTTTATTCTCAAATAATTTAGCCCGAGCCATATCCCAAACTAACAAATATTTTGAAAATTTACAGATGTCCATCCACGGCCTAAAGGTGATAGTTATTCAAGGGCGGTATCTGCAATCCACGCTACCCCAGTTGAGAACAGGGACATCAGATCCCTTGTAACCTAGGAGTGATTATCTCTTTTTAGGCTGTTAGAAGAAGGTTGTAGCATCGGTCTTACGGGAAGCATTGCACCACTAAGAAATGTAGCGGAATAAGAAAGCGGCACTGATAGCCCTATCGTGCCCCCAGTCGAAGGGGATTAGGACGATGCTGAAGAGGGTGAAATTAGAGGTAATGATGACAACGAGCCTGGCGATGCTGATGCAGGTCTGGGCAATGCGCCTGTGGTCAAACCATCATAAGGTACGCAATCTCATGTTCCAACAAGAAAAGAAAAGAAGCTCGCTTATAAACTCCATAGGAGAAAAACCGCTAAAGAGCCCGAGTTCATCATCACCTCTGCTGAAGAAGAGTCTTCCTCTCAACGTTTAGAAAGTTCGATGGAAGGGTTCTCGAATCTCATGATCTTTGATGATATCATGACCTATGACTTCCCCAGCATCAGTATTAGGAGGTTCAATTCTCCCATCAAGACTGGTGATGACATTCCTCCCTCTAGCAAAGGGGAAAACACTCTTATGAGCAAGGTTACAGTAACTGGTCTATCGAGGGAGGGACAATAGGACACTCACAGTCACGCGCACTTCACTGCACGATTTTCGTCTATCTTTTATTTGATGGTCACTTATACACTCTTGTTTGATTCGTAGGTGCTATGTCTCATTCCTGTGCCCTCGATCGTTTGATGGGCTCCTCAACACAGTATGGATCTAGTCACAGTCCAGACTCGAGCAGGCATCGAGAAAGAGATGATAGCAAGGAAATAAGTCATCGTTTAAGGGAGTCTTCATCTTCTAAACACAAGTTTCAATCTCAATCGTCTTATCAGGAAGTTCAACCCAATCTTCCTATATATAGCGGTGATCAAACCTCTTCTTATGCTCTCCAAATTGCTATGCCATCCAAGCATTATTCTGGTTCATCGGGTTCTCGACAGCCTCGCAATCGTAGGTCGGGCAAACGACCAATTGCCACTTCTGATCCAGCTTTGGCTACTACAGCTCCGGAGGCCCCTACGGTGGAAAGATTGGCCAAACTTAAGATCAATTTCCCAAAAATCTGCTTTGATAGGCTGAATTTTCTTCCTTCTATCCATATAATTCTAGGAGTGCTAAACTATTAGACTTGCATGTGTCAATGATGTTTTTATGTAGCATGAAGAAATTCGGCATTTAGCCGAGAAATTTTTTGCAAGAATTTGTAAAATATATATGCTTGAGACAAATAAGATAAGTCCCAATAAATATTATGAGGTGTCTACTAAGAGACAACATGAAATCGATTGCCTTAAGCTAGAGGCGATCCATGATAAAGATATAATTAAACACTAAGATGATGAGATCACGTAGTTGACAACGAAACTAGCCACAGCATAGAAGAGTGCCAAAGAAACATCTGAGGCGGTTAGTCGTCGGAAAACGGCTCACAAAAAGGAGCTGGAAGTTGCCCTAACCGTAGTAGTGTGCTTGCTTAGGAAAAGGACACACTTCAAAAAGAGAAAAACACTCTAGCCCACCGTGTTGAGGAACTCGAAGAACTCCTTAAGAAAGAGAAGAAAGAAAAACTTGAAGATTAGGAGGAGTCTCAAAGGTATTGTGAAGAGGTCGTTGAAGCTCAGGAAGTGAAAATTAAAATTGATGAGAAACTCGCTCAAATTGAAGTCCTTAAGGAAGAAGCAAAGGAAGCCGACGATAATGAAGTAAGAGAACAGATTAAGGTCCAGTTAGAGGATGCTAAAGAGGCTAGCCGGAATGAGATTAAGGACATGATCGATCCTTTAATTATTGAATATAATGCTAAAGTCCTAATCGATCGCGATCTAAGTTTTTTTTGGAGAGGGCTACCTCGAACTGCTCGCCGAGGTTTAGGAATATATTGTTGAAATGAAGAAGAAAGTCCTTGGCGAAGCTGATTTGGATGAGGAGGAATTGGTATGGGAGATTCTTCGTGGGAATGAACCTTTAGACCTTGCTGCTGTGAGGCTCCGATACTTTGATATTTTGGCACCCTTCGGAAAAGGGAAAAAATCGCTAAGGCTTCGGAGTCCGACCCCAAAGGTCCCCTTCACTTCAAACAACCGGAGCATCAGTTTCACTTAGCCTGGTGTAGGAACTAAGCAATGATCTGGACAGACCCAGTTATCAATCAAAGCTGCTGACTCATATTCTAGAAGGGAGCACTCCGACGATAAATAAAAGTCAGCCAGACACAGTTATCTCACTTTACTCTCCATTATTCAAGAGGTTTCGTTCCTCGTGTCTAATAGTTATGGGCTTATTTTCTTGTTCCCGCGAATCTGCAGGTCATCCGGGTCCCAATCAAATTCTAGGAAGCGGTGCCGCCGTGGAACAACAACCGACATTTACTAAAATTCCAACGGCTACCAACATTCCAGGGCCCAATGCTCAAGTTATTGGAGCACTTAATGACGAAAAGGCCGACGATCAGCCACTGCTAGATTAATCTGATGACGTTGTGATCACTAGTGCCTCCAAACACACTGATGAGCTCAGCTTGAAGGGAGCGCATCAAGAGAGAGGAGTTACTAAAGAAAAAAGCTAAAGCTAACCCGATGATGTGGATGTCGATGATCCAAATCTCATCCCACTGTAAGTCATTTCATCCGACGGATCGGTTCTCGAAGAACACACTCCAACCTCTAAAAGCTCTCCTGCCAAGGTGGTAAAGGATCAAAAAGAAGGACAGGTGGAAGCTCGGGTAGTGCTAATCCCAAGAAATCCAAAAGAGAAAATATGTAAAAGAAATAGCCGTCACTTCGGCTAGTTTGTGTATAGCTTGTATAGTTGTTTTCTTTTTGTTGGCCGTGATTGTGCGGGTACGGACCTTGCTTTAGGATAAATTTTTACTACGATTTTCAAGTTTAATGTGCAAATAAAAGTTCTTTATTTTCTATTGACCTCTTATGTGAATTTTTTTTAAGTAGTCGAGATATTACTTTCCCCTTCAATGTACTTGTAATTCATTGCTCGTTAATTCAGATAATTGTCTGTTAATCTTCACCCAAGGCCTCCATGTGGTCGTGGCCTCATTTTGTATCAAACACTGAGCTCGAACCCTAGCTTACGCCATCGGATTCAGCAGTTTGAGTGATTATACTCCTTCCCCTAGTCTCGGGTTAGTAGAGGTAGATAATGGATGGTTGAACTCCATCATTAGCGAGTTTATACTCCTCCTGTCAGTTTCAGGTCGGAGTTTATGGAATAGTGAGTGGTCGAACCACACTTGTCTATTTGTTTATACTTATATCCACACTTTGGGGATAAAAGTTAGATGGTGGGTGATCGGATCGCACCCAATTCATGTTTATACTCCAGTCCCCACTCTGGGGACTTAGAGTTATTTTAATAAATAGTCAAACCATACTTTCCTTAATTGATTGATTTTCCTCTAAGCTCGAGGTTTAACTTAGCGAGCGATCGGCGTATCACAATTGCTTTTGATTCATGTCTGTCCCATTGCTCGATGGGATTAATTTGGTTATTGGACGGCCAAGTCACATCCATTTCTCGTTAGGTACTTCGTACATTGGGTTGTGAGTGAGAATCATCGAATGAATGGTTAGACCACATTCATTTTGCTTAGTTCAATTGTGAACTTATGTAATCGGCTAGCTCCAAACTCTTGGAACCTGCTTGGACATATCAATAGTAGCTAGTCGCGTATCGTAAGTAATATGTGATGCTATAGTAATCATAAATATGAAGGAAATTTCAAACTTTATTCTCCAAATGGGAAGCAATGACATAATTTGTCTTATTACATATCTGGAGAATCAAATGCTAAAGCAAATTCGAAAATTGAATACAACTAAATGGAAAAGAATAAACTAAGTGAAATAGCATCGTAAATACACACTATTCCACGCCCTTGGGAGTGTGTCACCATCAACAGTCGCTATCTTAAAAGTTCCCCCTCCAAGTCTCTTTTCAATGACATATGGTCCTTCCCAAGTAGGACTCATGTGTGATGGGTAGGAAAAATCCATTTCAAGACAAGATTGCCAATCTCAAAGGTTCTAGGTTGGACTTTAGTATTGTAGTATCGGGTGACTCAATGTCGATGTGTAGCTGCACTCAAATCAGCTTCTTCGCGCTTCTCATCTACAAAGTCTGGAGAATATAAGAGGAGATCTCTATTCGCTTTAGGATCGTAGTAAGTCACTCGATGAGAAGGGACTTTGTGTTTAAAAGGAATGATGGCTTCGGAGCCATAAGCATGGGCGAATGGAGTATGACTACTCGCGGACTTGTGGGTGGTTCTATAAGCCCATAATGTTGTTAGGAGTTAATCCACCCACTTGTCTCCGGCCTTTTCCAAACGCTTCTTCAAAATGGACTTTATGATTTTGTTCACAGCTTCAACTTGTCCATTTTGTTTAAAGATGAGCAACTACTGTAAATCTCTTTTCAATATGATGCCGACGCGAGTCCTATTATCAGTTACAACGGTTTATAGAAGGCCAAAACGATAGATGATGTCTCGGACAATGAAATTGATTACTTTCTTTGTCATGGTTGTGGCTAAAGGTTCCGCTTCGACCATTTGGTGAAGTAATCAGCTGCTACGATGGCGTATTTCGCACCGCCTTTTAAGATCGGTAAGGAATCAATAATATTTATGCCCTATATGGAAAATGGCCATGGATAGACCATTTGTGTGGTTTCCGTCGATGGAGCTCTCAGAACTTTTGCATACATCTAGCACTTATCGCAACGCTTAGTGTAATCTGCAGCATCTCGGTTGATAGTCAACCAATAACATCCATAATGAAGTATTTTCTTTGTTAGCGTTTGCCCTCCAGTGTAATCGCCACATTCCCCTTCATATGAATGAACCTCCTTTAGGACTCATTTTATTTCAACATGATCGATACACTAGAGCAGGGTAACGAAAAAACCCTTTCTATACATGTTTTCTTCCTGAATAATATACCATAAAGCTTTGCGGAGGACTTGTCGCCTTTCATTCCTCCGCTCGGGAAGGACTCCCTATAGAAAATAGTCTTTGATCGGAGTCCTCCACGACTCCTTCCCAGGCTCCATCTCTAGTACCCAATCAAATTCCATCTGGTTTATGCTCGGAGTATCTAGTACTTCGACTGGGACCAAGCCCATTTGTTGTGCATCCCTAGTGCTACTTTGCCAATGAGTCGGCCTCTTTGTTTTGATCCTGGGGAATGTGCGTGATGTCATAATACTCAAAGTCAGTCAATAGCTCTTGGACTTGGATAAGGTATGGAGCTAGTCATTGTCCTTTAACTTGGTAATCTCCCCTGACTTGGTATACTACTAATTGGGAATCGCAAAAGATTTCTAGAGATTTTATCCCCAGTTCTTTAGCAAGTTTGAGTCCAACAATCAGAGCTTCATACTCAGCTTCGTTGTTCATTGCATGGAAGTCAAGCTTCAAAGCATAGCAAATTGATCGATCTTCTAGAGTTACTAGCATGATTCCGGCTCTAGAATAATGATCGTTGGATGCTCCATCCGTATATATTTTCGAACGGTAAGGACTCCACCGCTCTTTGGGAGATCATGCTGTGTAGTAAATTCTGCTACAAAGTTCGCCAGTGCCTGTCCTTGGATGGCCCTTCGAGGGAGATAAGTGATGTCGCATTGGCTCAGTTCGATGTTCCACTTGAGTAACCTTCCAGATGTCTTAGGTTGCTGTAGGACCGGTCATAACGGCTGATCAGTGTAAACATTGATGGGATGAGCCTGAAAATAGGGGCGAGCTTCGTGAAGCAATCAACAAGTAGTACGCCAATTTTTCTATCTTTGGGTAGTTCCTTTCAACTCCTGTTGATAGCTTGTTAACATAATAGACCGATCTCTGGACTCGATTCTCCTCGCGAAGCAGTGCGGCACTTATAGCATGTAACGATACGACCAAGTAGACATACAAGTCTTCATCATCCACCGGCTTTGACAAGATATGAGGTTTCTCTAAGTGGTTCATCAAAGCTTGGAATGCGTCTTCGCAATCCTGTGTCCATTCAAAGTTCAATTTCCCTCTTCTAATCAAGTCAAAGAAAGGAATGCATTTATCGGTGGCTCTCGAAATAAATAGGCTTAGGGCATCAACCTTCCTATTTATGTTCTGTGCTTGTTTGATGGTCTTTGACACTTGTAGGTTGCAAATTGCTTGAATCTTTACGGGATTAGCTTCAATTCCTCGAGCATTGACGATGAAACCCAAGAACTTTCCCGATGCAATGCCAAAAGAACATTTCAGAGGATTGATCTTCATCTCATAATATCGGAGGATGTCGAACATTCTCGCTAACTCTCTAATGTGGTCGCTTGATCATTGTGACTTCATGAGCATATTATCCACATATACCTCCATCGTCTTTCCAATTCGATCTTTAAACATTCGGTTGACTAGGCACTGATAAGTTGCTCTAGCATTCTTCAATTCAAATGGCATTACCACATAACAATACAATCCAACATCGATAATAAAGCTGGTGTGCTCTTGGTCGGGGATGTGCATTGGGATTTGGTTATATCCACAATACACATCCATGGAAGATAGCAACTTGAGTCCTGCGGTTGAATCTACCAGCTGGTTGATCCTTAGAAGGGGAAAACTGTCTTTTGGACATGCCTTGCTTAAGTTCGAGTAATCAACACATTTCCGCCATTTTCTATTTTCCTTTCTCACAAGTACAGGACCGGATACCCATTTAGGGTAGAGGGAGTCGCAAATAAATCTATTGCCTTTGAGCCTATCCACCTCTTCTTTAAGCGCAGTAGATCTCTCCGGACCTATGCCACGACTTTTCTGTTTCACCGGGACATGCCTTGGGTCGATATTTAATGCGTGGCTCGAAATGGTAGATGAGATCCTACATATGTCAGAATAAATCTAAGTGAACACATCAAGATTAACTCGAAGAAAATCAGCAAGTTCTTTCTTCATCGAGGGGATGAGCTGTGATCCGATCTTTAGCACCCATGATGGGTCGTCGTGGCTGACCGTGATGTCAATCGTCAGCTCAACCGGTGCAGCCTTGGTCTCTTTGGGCTCCTCCTCATCGTCCCTCAGATATATGTCTTTATAGAACCGACTGTGGTGCCCGAGCCAAGACCCAAGCACTAGATGTCAATCTTCGGTGGCTTGGATGCGAAGAGACTTGTCCACATCCTTACCTTTTCCCTTCCACCGAGCATCTCTCAGTTCAGCTACATAGCAGGCACGTTCGGTCACCTGATCACCATGCAAAACTCTGACACCGTTATTAGTTGGGAACTTCAAAGTCAAACACCACAGGGCAAGAGTTGCCCGGAACTCGGCTAGGGTCGGTCGACCCAAAAAAGCGTTGTATGGAGAGTCAACTTCCAAGACAACAAATAGCAACATCCGCACTCTCCTACGGTCACCTTCTCCCTACTCTACCGGAAATTCGACATATTCGACAGCTTGGGTCGCAGCACCATTAAAGCCATGATGGCTTTAGACAGTTTCAAGTCCTTGGCTTCCATCCTCATCTGATCGTAAGACTTTTTGAAAATTATATTTACAGAACTTCCACAATCAACCAAGATCGTCCTCACTAAGGCGGGGCCGATCATGGCCGAAATGACTATTGGGTCGATTGTCGATGCCTCCACCTTCTCTGCATCTCTGTTTCTGAATACAATATCGTCTGCTATTATACGTTGTTGTTTTGCTGGAGCCCCATCTTCTGTACTCGGACAACACCCAAAATTCATATGCCTGATTGTGCTAGCATAGCGCTCCATCTCGTGCCATCTCTTATCAGTTGGATGTGTTCCTCCGACTATTGTATTGATCACTAATCTTCCACCAGTTTGTGGAGGCTCCTCAGCCCCATGCGGTGCTTGTCCTCGGTTAGGGTTGGTTGTCCGCTGCCCACAGTCCTGCAGGGCTTTAATAAACTGCTGTAATTTTCTTTCTCGAATCAGTTTCTCGACAACATCTTGGGGATGCCTACGTTCATTCATGTTATGACTATAGCATTCGTGGAACTGATAGAATTTTCCAATCTGCTTTTGCTTCTCCGTTGATTCTTTCGAAGGTGGCTTCCTATACAGCATGGTGTTGCATGTAGACAAGTAGACGTTCTTTAGAGATGTATTCAGTGATGTGTAGGTATCATACATTGGAATCCTAGGCTTTCCTCTTCCAAAATCTCTTTTTGTTCATGGTTTTTATTGCCGCCTTTCTTTTACTGATTCTGTTTATTTTGCACATTTACTTGAACTTTTCCAAAACTATCCCTAGTCTGTTTCACTGCAATGTTACTCTGCACTCCCTCTCCAATCGGTCCCACAACATTCTTCTTCCTAGAGCATCTAGCTTCCTCTTTCCTTAAATACTGAGCTGCTTTTGCATATAAACGCTCCAACATTGCTGGTGGTTTGCCAGCTAACCAATCGCCAAAGTCAGATTCCGGATCAATCCCTCTCGTTAGCGCCATCAATATTGAATGGTCATTCGGATTACTAACTTCTATGATAGCTATATAAAATCTCTCTAAGTAATCTTTCTGTAATTATCCCGGAGCCTGGATCATGCTTGATAGGGACATTACATCTTTAGGGCGAGTTGCATGCATACGAAACTGCTCCACAAATTTTATTGCCAAATCGTCATATCTAGAGATTGATCGTGGGAGTAATCTTATAAACCACATCATTTCTATGTTGGAGAGAGTGAACAAAATCTGCATTTTGTTGCATCATCAGCTTTTGTGTAATCCATCCGCCATATATATCTCACGATGTGTTGACTGGGGTAAGGTTTTCTCTTATAGGCGGCCATTGACGACATGTTGAACCTCCTTGGATACTCCGTATGTAGGATATTATCGATGAATGGGGTATGGCTTCTCAAGATCCCCCAATCATCATTGGTCAAGCCTTGGCTCTCCTTACTAGCTGTCTAACCATAGCTGACAAGTCCGGTGTTTGGATAGTTGGAGCCAAGCGGTAGTCGTGCTCCACCTCACATGAATGGTCTGATCAATGTCTATGGGTCGTTCCATGCCTTCTTGGCTAAACATCCACTCGATGCATATCACATGCATTCGCTTCATCGTCATTCCGGGGAGGTAACATGTCTGCTTCCATCTGAACTCCACCATCCAAATCAATCGTAGCAGCCCAAGCTTATGCTCCAACATGAAGAGACATGCTCCCTCCTTTAGAGGAGTGATCGACACCGATCCCTCTAGATGGATCGGGCCTGATCGGTCTGACCAACCCAGGTTGGTTTGCCTATTGATGTCCAAAAGCTTCTGTGTGATATTCGTCAGTTCTGCGGTGCCTGCGTCTGTTATAGTCATCTATGAACTAGAACTCTCCAATATAGAATAAGGGGTTGGCTCTCTCCTAGTTTTCCCGTCCTGTTGCTCTCTAAGTTAATTCATTAGGTCGATATTGGCTTGAATCTACTGGTTCAATTATCAGTGGGTATCCACTAGCTCTATCATCAGATTCTAGAAATAAGCTCTTGTGATGGAATCAGCCAGATTCTGGACATCAACAGATTGAAAACATTCACATCTACTGGTTGATTGCTCAGGCCTCCTCACTGGATGCTAGCATTCTCGTTTCCTTCTATGTTTTGAGAGGTAGATCTAGTGTTCCTAACCATTGTTGATAGTTTTTCCTTAGACTTTTGCAAATCTGAATAGAATGGATAAACTACTTGAAGATAATTCTAAATCTTTTCCAGGGATTTATGCAATCTAGTAGCAACAAAGGGATCCAAATAAAGTTAAGAATCTTCCTTCTCAGTGAAAGCACCAAAATGTTTGCATCAAAATTTGGCACAAACACCCAATAGAGATTTTGTAGAGAAATAAATGAAGAATATAAAATGAAAATAGGGGAAATAAGTAATTAAATAACAGAAAATCAAAGCAATAATGAGAACACAACGATTTATAGTGGTTCGACGTTATTCATGTACGTCCACTTTGAATAGATAGCTTTACTAATCACCTTGTAAACTGAGTACAATGGGGATCAGATGAAAATCCTTAGTTACAATAGAGTACAAAGCAACTAGCAGCGTAAACATCTTGAAAATGAACAATCAAGTCTGTATTTATAGAGGAAGATGGCGAAATATCTCCCTAAAAATTCGGTAGAAGGATCTCCAAAACCATATAGACCCACAAGAGGGATCACATGACCCAAATCGAAAGAAATAGGGATCAATGCCGATTCCTATTTTGGAGGAATTTAGGGGTGCGATCCCTATGGAAGCTTCTCCTTGTTATAATATGCTTAATCTCCAAGTTTCATGCCAATTGGATTAGTAGAACTTGAGTTATTGCTCGGTAATTATTGCAACATGTTATGCATCCTGATTCTAGCTTTCCCCTATGGAGAGAAGAGGGCCGACCCCTCTTTCTTAGTCCTTTTGAGGTGCAATATCTAAGGTAGGCTCCCTAGTGTCCCCACATCTTATTTCCTAAGTTTCATATGTATTGGACTTATGGCTTTCGAGATATTGATTGTTTTCCATTGAGTTGCACTTGTTTGGTTAAAATAGGCTGATCACTATGGTTGAGAGTGATTATAGCCAATCCCTCTTCTATAATAAACTATATGTCATACTTAGAACGTTCTGTATAGCATATCTCTTGATTCCGTTCAATCGCGGCTTCATATTACCATCTGTATTTGACTTCTAGACCCTACAATCATTGCTTTGGACTCACTGGCCTTGACGACAGTCGAATCTAACTTGTCCAATCAGTTCAAATATATTTGGGTCAAAAATGCCAGATAACAGATATGAAAATCCTTTGTTATGGATATTGGTATTTTGGCATCATTGATAATATGGAAAAAGGATTTGTATTATTGTGGTTAAAAAGGAATTGACATTTAACTTTAGTTAGGGCGTAATCTTCGCATGCATAGAAAATAATAAGTGAATATATATTTATATATTAACTACCGTAAATAGCGTACAATTATAATGTATTAATTGCGTAGTTAGTTAGGTAATAATTGTCATTAAATCTTAGGAAGGTAATTGATTTGTTAAGGCAAAATAAGAAGGAATTGTTATATAGCCTAATTAATGGACATGGTGAGGTGTGTGATAATATATAGAGTGTTGTAAAATATGACTAAGTCATAAGAGGTGCGAGGTCGGTCAAAAGAAACACGAAAGTCTGCCCATCTAATCTGGTTAATAGCAGTGTGACTTTGGGATTGATGTGAGACTTTATCTATGATAACTAACTATGATGACATGAGGTTAGTCCCAAATTCTATTGGGTAAATTAGCCCAGCAAATCTGGTTACTAGTACCTACGAATAGTCGGGCTAATATGCGATGTCACTGTAGGTATGGGTCATAAGATAAAGGACTTGCTTCGGGGTTTGGGAGGTTTTAGTTGGTTGTCTGAGGACCCACCTCCTTTCCCCAAATGAAGCATTAAATGGTCGGGATTGGGTTTAGGCACGGTTAAGGATATCTTGAAAAGGTCCACTTTAATAGGAAGTATTAAGTGTTTGAAGAGATTTCCATGCAATGTCAGCTAGATAGATATCTATGAGGAGTCCATCTTAGGAATAGGTATTAAATGATGGGGCCTACCTCAATTGAGGCCTTAAATAGCCAAAGTCTGCCTATTTTTCATTAAAATGTATTATGTGGCTTGGATAATATCTCTCGCATTGTTAGACATTTATGACATTGGTAATAGGTTATGCGATTGGGAAACCTGCTTCGGAAATGGAAGGTATTAAGTGGAAGTTTAAGGGCCTGCCTCCTTTCCTTATATGAAGTATTAAATGGTTTCAAAATATGTATGACATATTCTTATTTTGAAATATACTGCCCAAGTACTGAAATAGTAAGGCTCGAGGTTTTTAATCATCAGACACTTGTTCTGACTTCCTCCTCATTACAACACAGGTTAGAGAAGGAGTTGATGATGCTTGAAGATGGCGAGAGTGAAGCTTGTGGCAATTATTATCTATCTTTTCATGTTATTTTCTATTGTACCCATAATGTACTTTTGAATAAACTGATGTGATGGTTGTTAACATTATGTTATGTTTTGTGACATTTGAATGATTTGAAATAAATGTGTACTATTATTGCTATTATATTTTTTCTTCCGATGTGAGTTTTGAAAGAATAGATAGATAGCTCTGTTTTTTTATTTCTACCAACCAACAGTGGGGTTTGGAATGGGTCTAAGTTTTGATGGGCATTTTCTGGGTCAAAACTTAGGTCTGCTTCACGGTGGGTTGTTACAATGTTGGCACAGTCTAGATCTAGGACCCACTTATTGTAGGCTGTGCAGTCAATTCCCCGATATTGCCCCGATATATCCCCGATATATCTCGTAGCGTACTTTTGGGGCAACGATATTCCTATATAGCGTCCCAATATAGCGGATCCACTATTATCCCCGATATTGCGGCAATAATCCGCTATATCCCCGATTTTGTTGCCCCGCTATATCCCCCTTTCCTATAAATAAACATTTTGCTTGATGTATTGCTTTTATGTTTTATGGTAACTTCAAAGTTGATGTAACAATGATATACGTGGTTGGTTATTATAACTAGTTCAAACTTTTTAAGTGTCAACTTTGTTTATCTTTACTTTATTATAACTTGTTTTGCTTGGTGGGAAATAATAAGTAATACTTGTTCCTCTTTTTAATGTAGAATTTTCATCATTCCTCTTTTTAAAGCTGCCCGCTATATCCTGCTATATCCTTGATATATCTCCGCTACAACTTTTTGCACCTCAAATGCTATGGAGCGGTAGGGAGCTTTAACTGCACAGATTGTAGGTCGATCGATTCTCTCGATCCTTTTGAGACGAGATCGCCAGTTTGTTTGTCTTTGGTCAGTGTCTGTATGAAGGAAAATGTACCAAGCAATAAAATAAAGAATGAAAGTGGAGCTGTTATAGATATTGTTAAAAATGCGTTGGTTACATTCAAGCCACAAACACCAACATGTGATAGAATAGATTGAATATAACTTTTTCCTTGTCGGTTGAGTAAAGTTTAATCTAAAGTCAATCCAGCAACTCCTAGGTGGGGGCACGTAGGAAGTAATATATATATATATATATTAAAAATCTCTAGAATTTTGTAAATTATATATTGAGAGAACTGATAGTCAAAGAACAAATGGGAAGTTGTCTCAGGCATCAAATTGCAACAGTAACACTAGTGCGGGTTAATATTAGTGGCTATTTTCGGGTTAAGCGTGGTTACGATGTTTAATTTATCATGTAAAACAATCTAAGCGTGAAATTTATTTTAGGAGTATTGATTTTCCAAATGGTTTTAAAGTAACTAAAATCTTAGTTCCTGAACAAATAAGGAAATTATACATAGATTTGGAGGTGTAGCATTCCTTTTTATCCCAACACCAAGTGTGGTGATTAGGTATGTTTTTGATATTATAATTTTCAATCATGTTAATTAATCTTACGTATTGATTGAGGACATTCCCTTTTAAATTACGACTAAATGAGATATCCTAGATAAAGGACGACTAGGGTCTGTATACATCTTTGATTAGGTTGTTTTTATTGTTAGAAATCAGATACAGATCCGGAGGCTCGTGTTTTAGAGCTATGGATGATAACCATGGCTCATTCCAGAAGGTGGTTTATCCTCGGAGTTAACATTGTATTCAATTCCTATTTTAAATATGTCGTATAAGTTGGAAATATTTTTCTAAAAGAAAGATATTTTTTGGTTATTTTTCATGTTTAGGTTTTTCGATCTGTTGTAGCAATAATTATCAATGATTTCTTTCTATGTACAAGTTTCTTCCTCAAAGAATTTTCAAATCCATTTATAGGGCAAGGAGGTATTAAAGCCTATAGATTAATGATACCCAAGCCTCTATGGGTTTTTGGCTTATAAACAAGGTTTCATGTAATAAGGTAACACAAGTTTGATTTATCTGCTCCTCCTTTCTATAGAAAGTTTCTTCTAAAGCTATCAATTTTGTTAATTACCCAATTAGGAAATTAGAAGTAGGACATCCAGTAAATCGGTATAGCAGACAATATCGAATTAATAAGAACCCCTCTGCCTGCTTTGGACAGACAGTTAGCTTTCCACCACACAATTTATTGTTAATTTTATCAATGATATTGTTCTAGTCCTCCATTTTCGGTTTCGTATATCTTATTATTATTCCTAAGTAGTTAAAAGGAAAGTTTAGGGTTTTATAGTTTAGAGTATTTGCCACTCCTTTACATTTATATATACATATGATATATTTTCACATGTGTATAATTTTTCTATATATAAATCATTTTGATGCACACATATATTTCATTTAGACATCATGATTGAATACTAGAGGGAGTAACCTGTCTGTTGCGGTGTAAATCTCAACATCTATATAAAGACATGTTAAACTGCGTACACTTTATTATGTCGCACATGCATGTACATACATATGCGTATATAATACACATATCCAAAATATAATACATTTTATATATAAGTTAATAATTATTTATAAAGTTAAATAAAAATATTGATTTTATTTAAAAAGAAAATTTAGAACAGTTCTAAATGGATTAGACTTCATAGGTCCAATAAAGATCCAATAAAGGAATTTTTCTTAATTTATACTTTAACTCCGCTATGGGCTGGCCCAGTCCCAACAATGGTTTCAGAGACCAATAGCATATGCGATCTATATTAATCATGTTAGGGTTAACTAATTAAGCTTGCTTACACGGAGATCTCATTTTAGAAGTTTCATTTACAATGGTGACC
This sequence comes from Allium fistulosum, assembly GCA_030737815.1. NCBI lineage: Eukaryota > Viridiplantae > Streptophyta > Magnoliopsida > Asparagales > Amaryllidaceae > Allium > Allium fistulosum. The sequence continues at coordinate 278,374,689 of CM060904.1, read as the reverse complement.
ACTGCAACGACTAGTTTTGACTTTCCCGTTCTTTCTTCTTCTTCTCCATCAAACTCGTCCAATCCATCTCCGTTACCTGTCATTATTCCTCCTTCTCTCAACCCTCCACCTCCTGTACCTCCTGACCCCGGTTCTCCTTCCTTAGCTTCTCTCTCTATTGATCAATCTGATCCCCCGTTGGCGGCATGGTCTTCTCTGTTTACATCTAAGCCTAGAAATGCGAGTTCATATACTCCTATGGAGTTCAATATTGATTATCGAGGTTCGCCGATTCCTCCCCCTGAAGTTTTAGTGACTGAAGGTATGAATTATTGGGATGGTTATCTTGTGGGTTTCTTCTTGGGTGCGCCAGTGAATTATATAGCAGTGGTGTCTCATTTAAAAAAGACATGGAAACTGAAAGGTACATATGATATTAAATCTGATGGAGCTAACTATTTCCTCAAGTTTTCTTGTCCAGAGGACAAGCAAACTGTTCTTTGTGCAGATCCAACCTTTATAAGAGGTCAAATGTTTGTCATTACTACTTGGAAACCAGCTTTCGGTTCAGTTCAATCTCAAGTGAAAACTGTGCCCATTTGGATCCAACTTTATAACATTCCCCACATTGCATGGATTCTTATTGGAATAAATTGGATTGCTTGTCATCTGGGAAAGCTTGTTTGCTTCAATGAAGCTACTGAAAAGAGGGAAAGAATGGAATATGCCAAGTGCTTAGTTGAAATATCTCCGGACAAAGAGTTACCTGAATTCTTATTAATTGGAGATAAAGTTGAGACATGTCAAAAGGTATACATTGAGTATAATTGGAGGCCTCTGATATGCACTGCCTGTAAAGTCTTTGGTCATTCAACTATAAATTGTGATATGGATAAAAGTATTGGTGAAGGGAAAAATAGCAGTGAAAAAGAAGTTCAGGCTAATGGTCCAGGTCCTACATTTAAAAATAAAATTTCAGTGCATAGGAACAATATTGGTGACATTGTGAAGAATAGGCAACAAAGATGGAAGCCCAAAATTAATCAAGTGAACCACAAAAGGGTGGAACCAGACATAGCAAAAAAGAATACAGATACGAACTTAAGTAACTTAAGTAGTTCAGACACAATACAGGCAACCAAAGAATTACAGTTACAGAGTGTAACACAAAATCCAGTTGAAACATGTAATGCATTTGCTGTTCTCTCAGAAATAGAGGAAGGAGAATTAATAGAAGAGGAAGGGGGAACTTTATGTACCTTGCGAGAGGAATCTGTCAATTTTGTTAATCTACAGAGTGGAGTCTCTGTGCTTAACAACAGTAATCAAAAGAAACAAGGTCAAAATGAAACTGAAGTAAGTAAACAGCAGCAAGATACATCTAGAAGCCAGCAAAATGAAAAGGAGGCACCCTCTCCTGTCTCTCTGAATTATACAACAACAGACACTACTTGTTTGAACTCTCCTGTTATCAAAGCTGTCAGCCCTTATGCAAAATTAAAACCTCCCAAAGAAATTCCTCTTTTTTCTCCTACTAAAGATAACTCAATTGAATCCAATATAGGTTCATCTTCAGATGCTGAATTTTGTTCGGAAGATGACATGAATGAAGGCTATGAATTCAATCAAGAGCAAATTATGGCTAAGATCAGCTCAAAAACAAGAAAGAAAAAAAAGGCCTCTGTTCAAGGGCCACAAAGATTTACTCGGCTATCTGCCAATAAACACAACAAATTATGATGCTAGACAACATAGGATATTGGAATATTCGTGGAGGGCATGATGATGCCAAAGTATATGAAATCAAAATGCTTATCAAAGGCAACAAATTGGGAATTATATGCATCAGTGAAACAAAATACTCTGAAGCGGAATCTAATATGTTTGCTAATCGTATTGCTCCTGGATGGGATTTTATTCATAATCATACTGCTGCCCCCTTTGGGAGGCTGTTGATCTTGTGGAACCCCCAGTTGTATACAATTAGTGCTGCTGTAACTCATAGACAATTCATACACTGTAATATTAATCACCTTCCTACAAATTTCATTTTTAACTCTACCTTTGTTTATGCAGATAATATAAAAGCTAATAGGCAGAATTTTCTTGACATTCTTCCTTCCTTGCACACTGCCACCCCCTGGATGTGCCTAGGTGATTTTAATTGTATGCAACATTCTGAGGATAAGTTGGAAGGAGTTCCATTGGCTCTGGTGGATGTTGCTCCCCTCAATAATGCAATCTTTCTTGCTCATCTTCATGAAGTACCTAAAACTGGTGTTTTTTACACTTGGAATAATTGTAGCAGATCAGGTATTAGAACATTTTGCAAATTGGATAGGTCTTATTTTAATTTGGCTGCTTTCAATGCTTGGCCTTCTTTAATCTCTATTTTCCCTACATCATCTCTTTCTGATCATAGTCCTATTATTATGGACTGGGGAAATAGAAGTAATAAAGGTCCTTCTTCTTTTAATATTTTTTCCAGTTGGTTTGAAGATCCTGAATTTCTTCCTTTAATTAAGAAAGTTTGGGGCAAACCAAAATTTGGCAATCCCATGTATATTCTTCAATCGAACTTAAAGATTGTAAAGTTTCCATTAAAGGTTGGTCTTTACATAAGTATGGTAATGGTAATCTGTTGTCCACTAAATTAAGCTCGGAGCTTAGTGATATTCACTTTCAACTTCAAAATGACCCAAGTAATATTGCTATATCTAATAAAGCAAGTGAGCTTACCAAGAGTTTGAAAATAGCCATCAAAACTGAACTTAAAATGATTCGTGAAAAAAACAAACTAAATTGGGATATAGGAGGAGATAGAAACACTAAAATATTCCATAACTCCTTGAAGCTTAAGAAATCAGCTGCTTTAATTCATAGGATAAAAGATAGACATGGATTTGAAGTTAACACTCCTTCCAGTGTAAAGCAATCCTTTCTTAATTACTATCAATTTCTTTTTACTAAATCTGAGGAAGTAACTAATTTTCATGTCATTAATGAATTACCTATAAATAATATCTCTACTGATCTTGCTAATAATTTAATAAAGATTGTTACTCCTGATGAAATTCAAGATTCCATTTTCAAAATGAAAAGTACTAGCTCCCCTGGTCCAGATGGGTTTTCTGCTTTATTTTTTCAAAAATGTTGGCATATTATTAAACATGACTTTTGTAAAGCGATCCAACATTTCTTTAAATCCAATACTTTGCTGAAAGGTATAAATCATACTAAACTTGCCCTTATTCCTAAAGTTAACATCCCTCAATCTGTTACTGAGTTCAGGCCCATTGCCTGTTGTAATGTCATATATAAATGTATTGCAAAAATTATATCTTCTAGAATGAAAACTTGCCTTCCCGACCTGATATCTCCTAACCAAAATGGTTTTGTTACTGGTAGATCTATTACTGATAATATATTACTATCCCAAGAACTGATTAAAGGATACAATAGGAAAAACATTTCTCCTAGATGTTTTATGAAGTTGGATATTCATAAAGCTTATGATTCTGTTTGCTGGGAAGCAATCATATCCATTATGTCCAAGATGAATATCCCATTACCTTTCTTAGCTTGGATATATACGTGCATATCTTCTGTGCATGTCTCCTTATCTATCAATGGCGAGTCATTTGGTTATTTCAAAACTCAAAAAGGTATAAGGCAAGGGGATCCTATCTCCTCTACCTTATTCATTTTAGTTATGGAGGTGCTTACCCAATTGATTAGTGTTGAATGCCATAATAAAAATATTGATTATCATCCTAAGTGTCAGAAACAACATATCTCTACTTTAATGTTTGCTGATGATCTTCTGCTGTTTACTAAACCAAACATTAAATCTATCTCTTCTGTGTTTGCTGTCTTTCACAAGTTTAATCAAATGACAGGTCTATATATAAATAAAAATAAATCTCAAATTAATATTGCTAGGGTATCTGATATCAACTACCAGAATATTCTTCTGGCTTCGGGGCTTTAAGCTATTGATCCTAATGCTATGCACCTTGGTGCTCCTATGTGTAAGGCTAGAATTTCCAATGCCCAATGCCTTCCTTTATACGAAAAAATAACAAATAAACTCAATAATTATAATGGTTCTAAAATTTCTCAAGCAGGTAGGCTTGTCATCATTCAGAGTATTGCCACTGCTATGTGTGCCTATTTTTTTAAAATTTTCTTCATTCCTAATAAACTTATTAATATGTTAAATAGGGCTTTTAATCATTTCCTATGGCATGGAAATATTTTCTCCACTAAACTCATACCGATTGCATATAAAAAAATTATTGCTCCTTTAAATAAGGGAGGTCTGGGTATCATTAATCTAAAATTATGGAATATAGCCACCACTTCCCAACTTGTTAACAAGTTGCTCAGTAATAGCATGGGGATGTGGGAGATCTGGAATAGGCAATATAACCTTAAGGGTGGAAATTTTTGGACTATGGGAGCTAACAATTCTAATAGCTTTTTATGGAAAAGGCTTCTGGCTAATAGAAGATACTACCTTCCTATGGTTCAATGCAACTCTGCTAACTCTTTTTAGAACTCTCCCTGGTGTGCTCCAGGAATGATTCTCTCTCAACATTGTGATTATAATCTCTTACTTAACTCTGGTATTCCCATTAATACTAATGCTAATGCTTTTTTTGTCGATGAAGTTCTGCATTTACCTCATGTCAGTTCGTCTGTGCTGAATAATCTCTGGTCTACCATTACTGCTTCTTTTAAGCATGTCGAACATGAAGGGCTAAACTGGAATGGGAAACTTCACAGCATCTCCATAGTCTACAGATCGATAATCCAAAATCAATGCAACTCTCCTTTTCCTTGGCACGCTCGCATATGGAAGTCTGGATCGAAACAAAAACATAATTTGTTGCTTTGGAAATGTCTGATGAACGCAATTCACACTCAAGATAATCTTGTTAAAAGGCAGTTAATTAATCATTCTCTGTGCAGCTTATGCAACCGGGCTGCAAAAAACGTGGGACATTTATTCTTCAATTGCCAATTTTCCTACCATTTATGGAAGGAGGTGCTTCATCGAATACATGAGAGGCCACCGCAGCGTGATTTCAAAATTGAATGGATTAGGATCTTCAGTTTAACCAGGTGGAAAACCATGACGACCAAGCGATTTATCCATTACCTCAAGCTTACGATAACAGTGATATGAGAGGAAAGAAATTCGAGAATATTTGCGCGGACTTCGTCTTCACTTTCTGATCTTATTTTGAAAATTTGTCCTGTTGTTGTCGCAATATAATTTTGTTGGTGGGTAGTTTTCCTCTATCCTGTGTTATGTATCCTTTTTTTGTATGTTGCTTTTGATTAATAAAAGTGGACTGGCCACTATAAAAACAGGCTGGCATTGCCAAAAAAAAAATTAAGCTTGCTTACTTAGTACGGTGTCTAGAAAGGTAATGTCTATGATTGAAATTAGATAGTCAAGTACCCTGTCCTACCTAGTTACCAGCCTGGCCTAAAAGCTGATGGGGGCCCAAAGGTTGTTCCTAATAGAAAAGACCCAAATTTGAACATGGTCTTGGGCAAATTTTCAAAATGTTTTGAAAATTAAATAAAGTTTTAAATATAGAAGTTAAATTTAAAATAAAATATGTTTATTATAAAAGTTATAATATAACATAAGTTTTCAAAATGTTTGAGAATATAATAAAATTTTCAAAGTATTTGAAAATATTTAAATAGTAATTTCTAAATTTAAATTTATTAATAAGACTAATAAAATAAATTTTTTAATTAAATGAGTTAATTAATATAAATATATATACTTGTATTACATATTTTGATATATGTTATAATATTTTAAAATGTTTAAGATATCATAAGCATACATGTATGTATATAAAATGATTTTTCAAAATTAATATAATTTAATGAGTTTTTTTTTAAATTAAATCGATTAATTAAATTAAAATACATACATATATATGATATATATAATACTATAAAGGTTATAATATTTATATTTAATATAAATATTATATTGGATTAATAAAACAAATTAAAATGTTGACTAATTAAAATTAATTAAATAAGATTTAGTTAATATAATATTATACATAAGATTATTATATAAGTAATTTGAAATATAAAAGTTATATAATAATATAAATTACATAATATGAATGTATAAACTAAATGTGGAATATTAAAGAAACCAAATAGACTTAGGAATAAATACGTACGTAAACCATGATTTTCGATGTGTCCGACACTTGAATCAAGAGAGTAATTCATAAGAGTTACATTATTCCATAAGTCAATATCACCCAATATAATATAGTAAAGTTTATGAATCTTTACTATAATGTTGTCCACTACCATTTATATATTAATAGATTACTTTCATACAATTTAGTTGTTGGGCTTTCCTCAAGTTAGGGATGTTATGTGTAGTACCATTAATATACTGAATAAACGAGGTAAGGTAACTGCACATATTTGTTGAGCTTTCCTCAAGGTATGTGCAGCCGTCGTGAAATGGTAGATTTGAGTGAATAATCCTACTTTATTTGTTGAGCTTTCCTCAAGGTAAAGGCGGGATTAGGACAAAGCACCATGGGTAAGAAGTTGTATATGATACAACCAATAAGAGTTATCCATGTATGTAGGAGTATGATTTGTTGAGCTTTCATTAAAGTCAAAATCCCAAGACATATAAGGCCTAACACGTAATAGTGAAGTTGAAAGACTTTTATATTTCGACTTAGGGTTTAGCAAAACATAAAACACTAGTGGGTGCATATTAGTAAAATGAAGCGTAAAGTTTAACCTTACTAATATTATAAGAATATCTACTATGTTAATGTCGTAATAGTCTACTTATTAAAACTTGCAGATAACATCGAATCTAAGACTTTTTAATGAAAGCGATTGATTAATCGGACTGAACAACTATGTAGACATCCTATGAGCTATAAAGATAGCTCTGACATACGAGCGAGTTTGGTCATCTATAACTTGTGCTCCGCTAACAAGACCCATTGATGATGATCACCAAGACCTGCATGTTGCTTATAGCAAGTGGGTCGCTGACCTCAAAATTGCCCAAGTAATAGTGCTATCTACTCTAGACAAATAGTTACAAAGGAAACATGAATCAATGTATGTCCATGAGATATTTGATAGTCTCAAGGCACTATTTAGTGAGCAGGCGCAGTCCGCAAGGTACGAGACTACTAAGAAACTATGCAACACTAAAATGCAAAAGGGATAGAAAGTGGATGACTACATGTTGATGATGGAGGGCTATATCGATAGACTTGCATCATTGGACATGACTATAAGCAATGAGTTATAGGTTGACTTGATTCTTGGTTCACTGACTCCTTAGTATGAACCGTTCATACTGAACTATAATATGAACAATCTGAATGTGAATCTCGTGGAGCTTCTCGATATGTTGAGGTCGGTTGAGTCACAATCTAAAGATCAATCGAGTGTGCTTGCAGTAAAAGGTAGCGTATCATCTTCGAACGGTTAGAAAAATTGGAAAGGAGATGGTAAAATGAAAAGTAAGAAATGAAAAAAGGTAGTCGACGACAAGGGTGAGTGTCACCACTATCACAAGAACAGACACTGGAAGAGAAACTATCCCGACTACCTCAAAATTATGAAAGAAAAGAAGCAGGATAGCACTACAGCTCTGTCAAGTACATTTATGATTCAAAATAGTTTTCTAATATTAGAATGTCTTGGGTTATAAATACAGGATGTAAAACTCATATTTGTAACTCATTATGGGGCTTAGGAACTAGCGTCATTTGGCAAAGAGTGAAATAAAACTTCAGGTTGTTGTTGGGTCTATCGTAAATGCAATGATAGTGGGGGATTTTCATTTATGTTTTCCTAGTGGTTTTGTGTTGGTATTAAATAACTGCTATTTTATAAAAGACTTTATTTATGGGATTATATCTGTTTCTAGAGTGTCTAAGAATGGATATGTATTTCGCTGTGCAGATAATGTTATGAACATTGATTTGAATGGAAATAAAATTTGTGAAGGTGTTCTTAAATATGACATTTATGCGATCAATGCAAATTATGTATGTTCTATGAGTAGTTCTAGTAGCAATATAAATGATAACTATTTTTGGCATTGTAGGCTCGGTCATATTAATGAGAAAAGACTATATAATTTGGAAACTAAAGGTTTTCTACGATCACTTGATTCGGAATCATTTGACACATGTGAGTCGTGTCTCAAAGGAAAAATGACCAAATACCCCTTCAATGAGTGCAATGAAAGAGTTGATGAACTCTTAAGGCTAGTACATAGTGATGTATGTGGCCCGATGCCTATAATAACTGAAGATAATAGTTCTTACTTTGTTACCTTCCCGGATGATTTCTCAACACTATCTTACGTATGTCTTATAAAGAGCAAATCTGATCTTTGTGAAAACTTTAAGGAGTATAAAAATGATATTGAAATCAAATGAACCAAAAGATTAAAATCTTACGATCTGATCAAGGAGGCGAGTACGTTGGACTCGAGCTCTAACAGTACTTAAAAGATAGAGGGATTATCTTTTAGGTTACTTCAACTTATACTCTACAACAGAACATTGTGTCAGAGCGAAGGAACCGAACCTTATTAGACATGGTTCGTTCTATGATGAGTAAAGCTGAGTTGCCTCTATCCTATAGGGGATATGCACCAGAAACTGCAGCGCATATGTTGAACTTAGTACCTACTAAACCTACACCTAAGATGCCATATAAGATATAGTATGGGAAGAAACCCCACTTTAATTATTTGAAGGTATGGGGTTGTCCGGCCTATCTTAAGAACATTGGCCCTAATAAGCTTGAGTCGAGATCATCTTTGTGTAAGTTTATAGGATTTTTGGGATATATTTTCTACAACATAGAGGAACAAAAGGTAATTATTTCCACCCTTGCTGTCTTTTTAGAAAAAGGAATTTCTATCAAAGGAAATTAACAACGAAGTTGTAGACTTAGAGAGATTCGAGAAACTAACACTGGGACTAAAATAGTAGGAGAATCGAGTTCACCGGTATATGGTAACACGCAACCTATTAGTAGGTCTAATAGGGAATCTCGCACACCAGAGAGATAGTATGGTTTTCTCATGGATGGCGAGAGGGAGGATTGTGTCTTAGATGACGACACTCCTCCATCATTTGAAAAAGCACTATAGGGTAAAGACTCTGCACTCTGGCTTGAACCAATGAAATGCAAGATGGATTCCATGTAGGAAAACAAAGTTTGGACTTTGTCAGACATTCCTGAAGGGATAAAACCCATCGGCTGCAAATGGATTTTCGAATCCTATGGTATTTTTCTATGATAATAATGTGGCGATGCAGATCGCAAAGGAGCCTAGAGTACATAAGAAGTCACAACATATTCTTTAGAAGTTCCACCTCATTAGAGAATTCGTTGAGAAGAAAGAGTTTGTGATACAAATGGTAGGTACCAAGGACAACATATCAGATCCATTCACTAAGGGTCCAGTTCGATTGACACTCGAGAAGCTAGTAAGGGATAAGATTGAGATTCCATAATCGGTCCCTAGTGCAAATGGGAGAATGATAGAGTTAGGGGCATGCCCTAGGGGCAATTCTATAATTTATTATAAATTAATTAACTCTGCAATCAATTCTCGTTAGTAATAAACGTGGTTTTCTATCTATTATATATTTGTCATAATGTGTTATAAATAATTAAATATTTAACTAAAATATATTTAACAGAAAATCCATGTGTCTTTGGTAGTAATTACAAATAGGTGTAATCATGAGTATTATATCACAATATAATAAACACATCATTTTAAATGTTCCTAGTCAAGATGCATCAAGACTAGATATCGATGTATCTGTTGAGATTAGAGTCTGAAACGCTCTCCATATGTTAGGCGGTGTATTACTCATGACTACTGGGGATACCTAAGGGTTATATAATGATAGTTATTGGATAACTATGGAACATCTCACTCGATACTTTTCTTTTGGTTAATATAACTAAGGTCAAACAAAAAACATCGATGTGATTAATATAACTCGATAGTTTTCTCACTCCTAAATAACAGTGAATATGGAAGAAACTTGAACTATCTGCCTACTAATATGGTACAAATAATTCAACACATCGAAATTCACCATTCTAATAACAAAGATTTTTAGTTCTGGCTACCTAATAACAATGGGTGCTTTGATTTAAAAACTATTTGGGAGCATGCTCGACCGTGATCTACAGAATTTGCCTGGTGTAACATTTTTAGGACAATAAATGTGCACCTAAATTGATAGAGTTAGGGGCATGTCCTAGGAGCTATTATGTAATTTGTTACATATATCTAACTCAATAATCAATATTGTTCAAAATCAAAGATATTTTCTTTCTATTATATACTTGATATAATGTGGCTATATTGATTAATTACTTTAATAAAAGTGTATTTAATAGAAAATCCATAAATGTTATGTTTTATGATAGTAGTTACAAAGTGTTGTAACCGTGAGTAATTTATCACAATGGAAAAAAATACAATTTTAAATGTTCCTAGTCAAGATGCATTGAGATTGGATATCGATGTATCCGTTGAGACTAGAGTACATAACGTTCTCCAAATGTTGGATAGTGTATTACTAGTGACTGTTTGGGGGCACTAAGGGGTTATGTACTGATAGTTATTGGATAACTATAGAACGAATCACTCGATAGTTTTTGTTGGTTAATATAACTAAGGTCAAACAGAAAATTTCAATGTGATTGATTTACAGTTCTCTCGACTTGAGAATACTGTCGATCTTCAATATGAAAGTACGGGTCTTATTATAGTCGAATCATGGCATGATGTCCATCGAGTGGCTATAGTTGGGTCGAGTGGAAGTATTGGAAGTGAAGCACTATTCAAGAAAGGATTCGTCTTCTCAGTTATATGGGGTTAGTATCACGGTCGGCTCAAGTCAAGTCAAAGTCAAAATCTCTGGTCAGAGTAGTTCTGCTAATAATAATTGTTATTATTAAACCAAGGACTTTGTGTTTGGACTATAGAGTTGAATACAGACAATATTGAAATTTTAACCACTACCAAATTACATAAGTCCAAAGTGATATAGATTTGACGAAGAGAATTAGTGTAAATAATAGTCACAAATCGGGTAACGCTTAACAAAGAAAAATTAGATTTTATCGAAACCAAATAAATGATAAATTTAGCCAAAATGTCACACCACCTGCTAAATGACATGTGAACGTTAATATTCGAATTGTTCGATAATAATCGGTGATCAAATTTACACCTAAAGAGTCATATAACTGAAGCGTTGTATGCTCCTTTGACCACCTGATTTAATTAATTTATAATTGTTATAAACTAAATTAAATTAAATTAATGTTTATGAAATGTTAATTATAAATTATATTTGATATGTTGAATAATTTTAAAAAGTGTATTTATAATAGTTATAAATATTTTCATCAAAAAAATAATAGTTATAAATATACTTATCGGTATACGATATCGGTACGCATTTAAATTGGATTTAAATGCAACAATTTTTGGTTCGGCCTTGGATTATTTTAGGCCTGAGATGGGGTGTATAGCTTGGCTTGGATGACATGAGTATGGTCGGCCATATGATGGTTAGAAGGGCAGGCTTTTTGATTTGGTAAAAAGAGAAAATGGTAAAGAGAAAAATAAGGTCCATGATCCTTGTTTTGCTCCTTTGTTCTTCCTTTATTTGAGCAACATGTACCTCAATTTAATACACACAAGTCCATCTCCTTACAGCTATTCCTAGCCAAAATCACCCCATTTCAAGTACCAAAAAATTCCAAGTTCAGATACATATCAAAACGCTTCAATCTGATTGACGGTGGTAGACAATTTAGAGCTAGCATCTTCCAACTTGTGAATATGATTCAAGGAGTACTTAACTATGTTTCAACTTGTATTCAATAGGCCTTGGGAGAGGTAATTCTCTGATTTATATTCATGGATCAATGTTTAATTGATCGTTAATTCATATGATGCTTAGAAAGAAATACTACGAATCTAGTTTATCAATATTCAATCGTAGACCAGATGTTTGAATATATTGTAGTGCACCTCTATATAAATAATACTTATCATTATCTTGAATGTATGTTGACATTGAACTCTCGGCCTAATTAGAAAAATCATTTTATAATTAAATATTATTTAAATATGATTTTCTAAAGAATAAAATTATATAATAAAATGTTGTAAATTAACAAAATTTTATTATTCTATATGTATAATTCGGCAGCAAAATTTTATTTATTTTAATGTATATTATATTTTTTATATATTTATATATTAATTTAACTAATTATTTAACTAGAAATTAATTATATAAACAAATATATATATATATATATATATATTTTCAAATTAAATATGAAATGGAGTGTAAAATTATACATAACAAAAAACATAATTTTCTAGTTTTAAAATTAATTTTTAAATATTTTTTAGATTTTAAATTAATTACAAACCGTTTATTAAAAATCATTTTATATATTAGAAAAATTATTATTAAATTTGTTATATCAGCCGAGAGCTTACTGTAAATATATATTAATCTATATACAAAATTTATTGTTATATATATGTTTGTAAATTCATAAATACTTGTAATTATATATATATATATATATATTAAAAAAACTTATTTCCTGAGCTGAGAATTCTCTATAAATATGTGTTAAATTTATACATATAATAATTCATTTTATATATATATATATATGTTTGTATATTTGTTAATGCACATTATTTTAACATATATTTATATTAAAAAGGTTATTTTTATTCTCAGGTTTGCTACTGTAATATACACATAAATATTTACATTCAAAATTATTTTATATTAATTATTAAATGATTTTGTGATTTAATTATATATATATATGTATATATATGTATGAAGTTAATATTTTATATAAATTATTATAATAATCAATTCTTTACATTCATATATACAAATGATATATTTTCACATGTGTATAATCTTTTTATGTATATAAATCATTTTGATGCACACATATATTTCATTTAGACAACACAATTGAATACTAGAGGGAGTAACATGTTTGTTGCGGTGTAAATCCCAACATATATATATGGGCATGTTAAACCAAGTATACATTATTTTATCGCACATGCACATACACACATATGTGTATATGATACACATATCAAAAATATAATACAAATTATATAAAGTTAAGCCTTACTTATAAAGTTAAATTAAATATTGATTTTATCTAAAAAGAAAATTTAGAAAAGTTTTAAATGGATTAGACTTCATAGGCCCAAAAAAGATCCAATAAAGAATTTTTTTGAAATCTACCCTTTAACTCCGTTGTTGTCTGGCGGTCCCAACATATCCAAAGGTTTAGCTTAACGGGGGGAAATAAACCAAAATGTATGCATATAATTATATAGTAGAGATCACAGTTTTGAAGACCGAGCTATGAGTTGAACTACGTTGCAGCAAGGTCAAAGGTCCTAGTGGTTCAAGCGGATATACAATGAGAACTGCGTTGATCATTATTTTTTATTTCCAGAGTTAAGTACAAAATTATTTCAATTAATTTAAAATTTTAACTAATTATAATTAATATATTGACCTTTAATAACAATTTTTTTTAAATTTGATAATCAATATTAATTAGAAAAATTCTATCAAAAATTTTAGTGCAGAAATATAGATTCGTAAAAGAGATTCAGTTCAGCAATGGTTCGTAAAATGTACACTAATAATGTATCATATCATCAAAAACTAATAAGGTAATCTATTAATCTGGTGTCTAAGGTTATGTAATTATCTATGAAATTAATTATATGGAAAAAAATGAACAGTGAAACCATGTGGTTTGAAGAGGTTGGCCTAGAGGTTTTTTCTTCAGAACTTTGAGGTTGGACCATTGGTTCATGCATACACAATTTTATTTCATTTTCAAAAATAGCACTCCAAGGTTGAAGACTTGTTAGATTAGGTGCATTGGCAACAGGGTTGTAAAGGTGAATTTAAAAAACCTTTTAATAATTTGCACAAGATCTTATTTTGTGTTTATGTGAATAAAATTTATTTATACTAAATCAAATATAGTATTTATCAATAAAGGAGTTTGGGTAATATTTTAATTTATTTAAAATATTTCATAGTTTGTTAATGTTTAGTATTATTATATTATTATTAATTTAATTTAAAATTTAAATTTATTATTTTAATTTTATATCTAATGTTAAGATATGTTCGTATTCAAAATATGAAAATCACAAGTATACTAAAGGTATAAACTATCCTAGGGGTATAGCGGAAAATTAACCATAATATCCTATGATTAATTAAATGTCAAGTGATAAACATATGTCAACATTAATGTAAAGGGATATACATATGCATCAACTTATCAACAATATATTTACTCTAATATAATCAATTAATTTTTTTCCACATTACTTTAACTGTATATACGCACATACAAACACAAACACATATCATACACACACACACACACAAAATATTAATCCTCCATGTTTGCGATTAAATAATGGAGGCTGGATAATGGTGATTAGGATTTCCCTAATCACTATCGTGACCTATTATTCATCCTCCCAATTCTCGCGTGCGATAGATCTGCGTTTTCTCTAATCCTCTTATAACCAACCACAAGTCAAAAGTAAGGTTCCGATTAACTAATGATTTAAGCGATTATTTCATTCATCCAGCGGCTTCTAAAGATTACTTTGTCGATATTGACCCTGCGTTAGTATCTCAGATGGCAGCTCAGTCTAATGAGGGGCATGGTGTCAAATTGAAGCATTCACTTGGATTTGTAAGAGGGCTTTCTATTGCTCCCTTGCCGTTTAGCTCTAGCATTCCTTATCCGGATGTGATTTCTGATGCTTCCATTGGCGTTTGTTGTGCTTCTACGTCAAGGGACATGAATTGGAAGAATGCCCTAGTCGGGAGCACTCATGAGCTGAAAAATCCCAATTAATTTTCATTGCTCTGTTTTGGGTGATCGATGAATCTTGGACATTTGTTAGTGAAACTATGTTGCAAAAAGCTATTGATTTATAGGGGGCTTTGATTGTCTTATATGTGGTAGGCAGCAAACCATATAATGTTCACTTAAGTTCCTACATTTGTCATATATGAAAACCAATAGGGAAGTTTGATTTACATTCGAGGAAAAATGTTTTCTTTTTTGTGAAATTTAAGAGAGTCCATGATTGTGAAATGGTGCTAAGTGGTGATCCATATCTTTTTGATTCTATATTGATTATCATTCGAAAAGAGGCTTCAGAGGTTCTGCTTCGTTAAGGAGTTTAGCATCGTTGCCTATTTGGGTGCAGTTTGAACTAGAGATTTAATTTTGGGAAAATGATATCATTAGTGCTATAACGAGTGTTTTGGGAACTCCAGTTGAAATGGACTATCCTACCGAAAATGCTGCAAGTTTGGGTTATGCCCGCGTGCTGGTAGAAATGCATGCCTTGTCTAAGTTTCTTAAAGAGGTCAAAGTTAACCTTTATAATGGTAGTACACAATTCATGCCGGTTTTTTACGAGCAATTGCCTCCTCGATGTGTTATGTGAAAGTCTTCAGACATGCCCAAAATCATAAATGTGTGCCTCAAGAACATATATGGGTTCCTAAAGCTTCCCGAATAGTTCAGTCTCCACTACTCTGGCTGATGGTCAAGCTCCTTCTCCTTATGTTGATCCTTTCATTCGACCATCCACTCCCGTTACACACCCCTTTAATCCCACTATTGATGTGATCAATGTAGCTTTTATTTCTCAGGCACAGCCTTGTATCTCATCTCATGCACATCCTGTGTTTCGTAAGCTTGTCTCCGTGCTCATTCTTAGGTTGTCCAATCTGATGACCTTAAGCAGGTTGCTACACAGGTGTCAGCACCTGTAGTTCTACCTATTTGCGCATCTAAAGCCCCGCAAAATCCCTGCTATAGTGCGTAGCGGTTTTCAATCGCTATACCTTTTCAATTTAGTGCTACTAAATAGTAGATCAACTTTAAGCTCTGCTATTTTCCGCTACACACACTAAATCAAATTTTTTATCACTTGCTTTAGCAACATTAATATAGAAAGGCTAATTTGACTAATTATCTTTTGAACCAAATCAAAAAATTTAGGATAAAGACCTAATTTTAAGGAACAAGTGCTCAATATAATTTAGAAATATATTGTAGTCACCGAATCTGAGTTGCCTAAATCATGATATTCTTAGATTTTGTTATATAAGATTAAACAATATTTATTTTTCCAACAAAAATGATACGAGAATGAGAATAAATTAACTTTAAATATTTAGTTTCATATTTAATGAACCTTTTTGCTCCTCCTCTATTTTCTACTATATCCTCGCTATAAGCCCGCTATAATATTTTTCACCTCCACCACCATAGAACTACTAAGCACTTTAACCACACAATTGCCTATGCAAACTTTTCCTGATGCACACGATCAAGAGAAGTCAAATTCCCAAGCTGCAACATCATCTTTCCTTAGAGCTGTTCATGTAGAAGAAATTCATCCATAAACTCTAGCATCATTCTCTGTTGCGCCCAAAGAAAGTCCAGTTCCGTCTTTGAACTTACATGCTCCATATATCGCTCACTCTCCACAAGCTCGACAACATGTTTCTTCTTCTCATGCATTATCCTATGTTACCCATGCTCAACCTCTACAAATTGCTACTTTCTCTCATGCTAGCATGCTGCCTCATGCCCTGTCCTCTGCACTTCATGTACAATTTGTTCCTTTTCACCCCATGATTGTATTGTTGAGACATGATGCACATCTTGTTGGTATGCATACACAAGCTTCTGATAATTCTCTAACTCAATCTGGCATTGTTTCAAATGCAAATGATCCCCCAAATTCTCAAGCTTTATGTGCTCTTCTTACTAAATCTAATGAAAATGCTCTCCAGGATATTGTTGCTCATCTGCTCCAAGTTAATGTTAGTGCAGTGCCAATTCTTGTCGGCTATATTCGATTTGTTTCATCGATTGGTATTGATTATATTCTCCATAGGGTCAACGAAGCTTTGGACTATAAATATAGTTCGGTAACATGTAATTATGGTAAATTTAGAAGGCTCAATAAGGAGTTGGGAATTAAATCGATTATTGGCACTATCAAGTCTAAAGCTGGTGCATTTGAGATTCTTGTTATTAAGCGTCCCCAAAGTAGTATAATTCATGGGTTCTCTATTTTTCATTTATCCTCGGATTGGCATCAAATAAAAATAGAATAAGGATGCTAGTAGTCCTTAAGTCCGTAGGTCGTGACTTATTATTGTTGTACTAGTGAGCTATCATCTTTCTTTATTGTTTTCTCCTAAGTCCCTTGTTCTTCTTCCTCAGCCTGGAAAGCTCATGTTAGTTTAATAATAGTTTCTTTCTCTTGAATATATATATATATATATATATCAATTTAAAATATAATGTTTTAAAATACGTGTTTGTTGCTTTATAAATGTCATGATAATATATATACATATATAAAAATAATTGTATTCAATATATATATATATATATTTACTTATTTTAATAGCATTAGCAAATAATCTTCTAAATTAAATATACAATTAGATATCTATTAGTTTGAAATTTTAAAAAATTAAAAATCAAAATAGTTTGACCTATTAAAATTAAATAAAATAGATTAAAAAAATTGTTTTTTTATTTAAACCGAATTCCATTTTGTTTTATTTAAAGTTTCCACATGGATATATATATATATATATATATGTATGTATGTATGTATGTATATGTATGTATGTATGTATGTATGTATGTATATGTATGTGTGTATGTACATGTAAAAAGATTATAGTCGTGAATAAGATCTCGCATGTCTCCGAGTGCAGATCTTTTGTCTTTGTAACGTCCCCCATTCTAAGGCCCAAAAATAAACGATACTAATGTTGCAGTCATCAATAATATTATTCTCGAGTGACAAAGTGAAATCAATTAATAGTATCATTAACATCAAAGCACATGAATATGAAAAAATTTCAAAAACATAGATTTCATCAATTAATTTCTATATCAATTACATAATCCCAAATGTTGCCCAAGTTTAGATAAAATATAATTATTACAAAATACTTCAAGAGCGATATATGAAGATATCCCTTGGTTGATCAGAGTTTACTACTAGAAAAATACGATTTCTGCCATTACATACATATAGACTAAAGTTATAACACGACGAATAAATAATAGATAGATTTCTACATAGCTAGCTCTGCCTCCTGCACATCTTCGGAAGCTTTAATCACCAAAACCTAAATAACCTGGAAACCTTGCTCTCGAATTACTCAAATGAGTACCCGAGAGTTCAAGGGGAAGAACAAAAACTTTGGGTTAAACAAAAAGTCTGGTGTGAGTAATAATGTGCCATCTCGGTTAACAGATATCTAGTGAGACCATGCCGCTGAGCGGAATGGGTTTTCCCTTCACTTGTATCTTCTAAAAATATGACTTTTATAAATCAAGCACCTGCAACCACAATGATTAAACTAGACAATATAAAAAATCATACGCATGCATGAACCTGGGTAATCATGACCAATCTGCCTAAATAAATGGACTATCTGTCCCACATCATAGTTCTCTCAAGGTAACTATAAACCTACATGGCTGACTCGGGCGTACACTATATATATATATATAATTCTTTAACTTTCTGTTAGAAGGAAGTTGGACGGTCCATTCGAAACTTACTATTCCTTGGGTCACTCTGATCCTAATGGTTTTGCAAGCTAACCAACCTATCTAATCTTTGTGCATACCTTTCTGTGTGTAAACCTACTTTTAGTCTCACCCTTGATGAATCTCTACGCACTGGAATTGTGGACTAATACACGTTAGGGGTAACAGCTAAAGTATAGTGCATGACCCTACACCAGTCCAATCTGGTTTTCTAATCTTTAAATCGATTCATTCTAGCGTAATTTATCAAAAGGCGATAAGAACAATAATCTCATTAGTAAAATTCTAGACTAAATACCCTTTTTGTTTCCTTGAAAATATAATCCTTTATAATTGATTTACCCTTGAAATCATACTTTAAACAAGGAAAATATAGCCCTTTACTTTATTCAAAATATTATGCCAATATATGCCTTTATAAAATAGCACTGATGAATTTTGAAACCATTTAGACGTTATCTTACCTCAAAACCATAGACTATGAAGCCATATGCAATAAAACCATTAAATTGATGAAATGCGACATTGATATTGCCTATATGGGTTATCGCACCCCTTCTATATTGAGATCTAGTTAAAGCATCTAATTTATAAAGCATAAGGCCAAAACCATTTATGTCGCATATATAGGTTGCCTAAGCAAAGAAGTATAAAGTTTGGTTTCCGTAAAATATAGGCTTATAGTCTTATCAAAATAATTTCAAAATTATGACCATACGACATCATCGTTGTAAATTAATCAATGTCGAAAATAGCCTATAGCGGCATTATGGCCAAATATTGCGGCATAAGAAAATAACGACAACATTGCCATATATAACCAATGTCGAAAGTAATAATAGCGGCACTATAGTCATAGTATAGTCAATGCTGAAACGGTAAACTAGCGGCACAGATGACATGCAGCATTGAAATCATGAGGGGTTGATATTAAAAACTAGTGGCATCATGGACGTCGCTATAACACTTGCGGCATTATCAGTGTCACAATAAAATATGCGGTATAAAACATACGGCATAGAACATATGCGGCATTACCAACGTCATAGGCATCAATGTCGGCATTGATATATAAGCCCCAACCTTAGCGGAATCATTACATACCAATGAGGTTGATATCATATGTTTCTCTCCAGGTTAGTGATGTATTTGGCATAGATAGGCTATGACATTGATTAATAGCACATGGTAATATCGTAATTAACATGAAAACTGTTTTTCTATATATAATGGGAATACCCTTATTTGAAGCTTTTGAAGTTACGAAGATACCCTTACAAAATTCTATAATAATCCATGGATATTTTGGTCAATTCTCAACCCATGTTCTCCATTAGCTCCATTAGCTAAAACCACTTTCTTTTAACTTTCCTACTGCACGCCATTTTCATTTTTTATTTTGTTTTCCAATATGCTTATAACTTCCGTTGTCTGCAAACCTTCAGGCATGCTCTTAAAATAGCTAATGTTGATCCTACGAGAGCGGTACAACTCTTTAATTTTTGCAAATTTTTCTATACAATATGTAACGACCCCGAATTTTATATAAATTTAAATTGATAATTAAATTGATTTTTGAATAAAATTTGTGAAATAAATCGATAAGGTGATGCGAGTTTCCCCCGATATCCAAGTATATTTGTATAAATCGTTTAAAAATTTAAATTATTGTGTATATGTGAATATATGTGTATTGAGCATATATGAGTAAAATTGAAATAATATATAAGTATATATATTTAATTTGAATCTAAATTGTAAATAAACGGTATAAAAATGAATAAATTATATAGTTTTATTCAATATAAAGTAAATACATATATCTTGATAAATCAATACGATATAAAACAAATAAAAATATAGATTTGATAAGTATGTAAACAAACAATATATAGTGAAGCTTGCAAAACAAGGAACAAGATAAATATAGGAATGTGCAAATAAACTAAGTACAACTAGGCAACTCAACCCAAAACAATTATCTTCAGCCGAAATGAAACAAAAGATATGTATGAACATATAGTACATGTATATATGCAGGCAAGATGTGAAAATATAACACATCTAGGAACATAAAGTACTGGAGCATTTAATGCTAACATAAACAAGTCAATTCGATTTGTTTTAAAATCCTTTCAGCCACAAGCAAGAGAAAAAAAAATATCCCTGCTAAAGAAATTTGTACAAACTACATATCACCTGTACAACTCTTCCTCTATATCAGATTTCCTCTTCATTTTAGTTCGTTCAAAATCATAACTTTACAAACTTGAGAAAATAAAAGAGAAGCATCATTATCTTACAAGAATTCAAGTATCACTCAAGATCAAAAGTCAGGCAATTTGAAAACTTAAATCATAAATCAAAGCAACCTGGAATTCAAGGTAAAGTAAAGATTTGAGCTAATTCAACTCAGTCTGGATTCAGACTTCTTCAATTCTTAGGATGCAAATCAAAAGGAAAATCAAGTCCTGATCAAAATCTAAATTTCCAGGCTCAATTCCTTCCTGCCTTTTTTCAACTTTAAGGTGAGCAACCTTCTTGAATCTGATGTATATCTTGTTGTTGATATGATATTGAAGTTGTGATTTTGCTTGTATGATGGTGTGTGTATATATATACATAAGAACTAAGAGATGCATGTATAGGCAGATATCCCTGTTTTAATGTTTACAGGCTAAACAAAAAGAAAAAATACAAATCTCTTAAATCATTCAATGTTAGACTTTGTTATTTAAACAAAAAATGTTCGAATTAACAAGACCAAGATTTTAAAAATACTTCTAAGCAATGAATTTGTATGGATTTACTAGAAAGGGTAAGAACACAGTAAAATCAAATTTTATCAAAAATTTAATTTATTAAATTTTGAGTTTTGACTTCATGATCATGTTCGCCTTAGTAAACCATGATTTTTAATGAAGAGATTATGATTTTTAACTTAGTAATTCTCGAGCTTGAGGGAGTTGAACGGGAAATGGGTTTTCGTGAAAATCTGGTGATCGATGAACTTTTAGGGCTCGGGGTTTTTGTCGAAGCTAGCTGGTACATCGGTGGATACGAGAAAAATACTAGGAAAATTTTGTATTGCGTGATTCGTTTGGTCGAATCAAAATTAGGGTTTTAGGTTGTTCTCGGCTGGGCTTGAATGTCGTGACATTTGCGACGTAGAAGATGGACCGGAGGCGTTCGCTTTTGGGGTGAAGGTAGCTCGTGGTCGTGGTGTTCGATGGTGGGGACGGCGAGTTCAACGGCGTCGAGGTGTATGGCCGTGGGGAAGTTTTAGTGGTCGTTGTTTTCTGCAATTTCGAGCTTGAGGTTCGAAATTTTGATTCGCGAAGAAATTCTTCGATCTGGGTTTGGATTCGTGATTGCGAGAGTTCGTGGAGTGGTTGAGGAGCATCACGACGATCGACGTTGGCCGGAGTTGCCGGTGCACGTGCACCGTGCACGTTCATGTACCAGAAGTTATCGACGTTTTGGGGAAGACGAGCTCGACTCGGTGAAGTGTTCGTGCAAATGGAAGTTAGACTCGAAGTAGACGAGTGTGGTGGAAGACTCGGGACAGGGTCGTGTTTTGTGGGGTTTTACTCGGGTTTGTTTCCAAACAGCAGTATTGCATTTTAAAGGTAATGTTAAGTAAACAATTTTTCACCAAATTTTAATTTACTGTAAACTTAACATGTATTTTAGTTTGGAAATAAATGGAAGTTAACTTAAACAAGTTTTAAAAACAAAAGTTTAAATATAAACTTAAGTTCGTTTACGACATAGTTTGGGCATAACGAAGTTTTTAAGTTTAAATTGTTTTAATAACAGTTTAGTATATATAAAAAAAAAACTAGATTAATTAATTAAGATAATCAGTTTAAATTGTTAATTACTTAACGAAAGTAATCAAGGGATTAATTACTTATTGTAATTAATGTTGGATATTCTAATAAATTAAAGTTAATTTATAATCACTTGCTGTAATTAATTAAGAATGATTAATTAAAGGTTGATTAATTAAGGGTTAATTTATTTATTAATGAGTTATTAAGGGGTTAATTAATTTTAAATGGTTAATTAATAAATGATTAAAGGATAATTAATCAGAATGATGTGTAATTAATTAATGATTAATTAACCAAGATTTGTAGTTTATTCATAAGTAATTAATATGGTATAAATTAATTATTATCAGATATTATTTGATTCTACTTATGGATGTTTGGATTTTGTTGAATGGTGGAATTGTTTGATATCCTGATTTGTGATGCTTTGTGATACGTCCTGATTTATGTTGTGATCTAAAATTTCTATTTCTGTGATATATTACTATGTGAATATGAAACCCTTGACCCATAGAATGACATTTGAATTTCGATGCGACAGGGAGTCGGATTCCGGTTGGATATCCGAATCCCACATCGAATTATAATTGTGAATCTTTGGGACTGATAAATTTATTTTATCTGTGAAATAGTAAATGAAGATAAGCGTTATCGATTATACCGCTTATCGATATATCTGTGATGATTAAATGATGTTGCACTATTGTGTGTAAAACCCCTGGACTACACTTATACACACACAAATATGGATTTCACGTGGAAATCGGTTGAGTCACAGATGATGTAAATTTAATGTTTTTGAAATTGAAATTTTAATTTCAATTGATTTTGAAATTAGAAACTTGGGTTTAAAGTGAAAAGCTTTTGAAATGGAATTTCAAAGATAAAAGTTATTTTGAATAACTTGATCGAGTTTTGAAAATTTAAATAATTTGATTTAAAATTGAATTCAAGTTTGAAATTGAATTCTATGATTTGAAACTAGGGGTTAAAGATGATGTACAAGTTATATACAGGTTGAACCATTTTAAAATTATTGATTTGGGAATTTGAATTTAATTCAAGGGTTTTAACTCGTGTAAATATAACTGGATTTTTCTGAAACGAAACTATTTGTTTTCAAATAGTAAAAGCTTTCACATAAGTAAAGGATTTCCAAATTGTGTTAACAGATTTCAAGTTTGAAATGGAATTGAAATGTTTTGAAATTTATGAAATGAGTCTTTGATTCAAAGACCGGATGAGTTAATCCAACTTGAAATGGAATTGTTTTGAAAGCTATAAGTTAAATCTTGATTTAAGGATTTAACGAGTTAATTCAATTAAAATGGAAATTGTTTTGAAATCCATGAATGAATCTTTGTGAACGGGGTAAACTTTGTGAATTGAATCTTTTTGTTAAAAGATTAAAAGTGTGGAAATTGTTTAAACCATTGAGGGTTTTTGAAATGAATCTTTTTGTTTAAAAGATTGGAAATGGTAATTTGTTTTAACCATTCGAATGAAAAGTTTTGGGCTTTAAGCTGTGATTTAACTGAGACCCTAGTATCCATATGATTTTTATTTGCGCTCGTTATTCGGTTTAGCCGGGAGAGGACCTTTGTGTCATATAACCCATTCCGAATAGTGATACATCGTATATGGATGGCATTTGAAGACCGGTGGTGAAGACCGGGTATTTGCGAGAGCGATATGATGACCTATCGATTTTCTCTGCATCATGGCTCCGGTATAGAGATTCCCTAAGTGATGGGAAGTCCGATCGAGATTGTGAATACCCGGATTTGCAAGGGCTTCTTCGGAAGTGCCTTCGGTTCTGTTCAAACCCGGAACAGACTTGTATGGATGTGTGTCTGACATTACACTTTGAGATGTAAAGCTGGTTTCTATCAAATACATTTCTGTTGGTGGCGGAGAATTTATTCTCTTAGCTTAACACCCTTCTCTGAGACGTACGAGCTCAGAGGTTATGTAATTGATGGTTACTAGTGATACATTCCCAATTTG
Source organism: Allium fistulosum (assembly GCA_030737815.1). Classification (NCBI taxonomy): domain Eukaryota; kingdom Viridiplantae; phylum Streptophyta; class Magnoliopsida; order Asparagales; family Amaryllidaceae; genus Allium; species Allium fistulosum. The sequence continues at coordinate 278,350,072 of CM060904.1, read as the reverse complement.
GTAATGTGGCATATGAAGTGCTGCTGATCATTTGTTGATCGAAGCGTGGCTTTGTGAAAAAGCGTGGCTTTGTGGACGAGACTTCGTCGAGCCTCACAACCCGGTAATGGTCGAAACAGGAATGTTGCGACAAAGGTTTGTAGGGGTAGCGCCCCTAGGGTATGTCATTTCCTTCTGGATAAAGGGTGGTATCATGGTATGGAGCCCAGATACTTACTCATGTGGATACACTTTATTTATTATGTGTGATGTTGGTTATCGAGCGCTCGGATAAAGGTCGGTAACGACCGGGGGATGACATGACTCGTGTGTTAGTTACCTAGTTACAGCTGTACAGCGTGAGGTAGCGTTAGTGTGTTAGTTACCTAGTTACAGCTGTACAGCGTGAGGTAGCGTCGGCCTTTTGTTTGCAGAGATCCGGTTAGGATCCGGGGCGTCTTTCCAGAGGCGTTTCTATTTCGGTAAGGAAGTTCCTTAGCCTGATCATTTGTTGGAAATCCAAAGAAACAATACGAACCCTGTACGGTTTTAGTTGTATTACCTGCTATGGAATGTGGCGGTAACCTGCTATTGAACGTAGTAGCTATAGTAGGCATACGATGAAATGTTGTATGCTGGCTAAGATTAATATTATATTTTTCGAAATGTTTTCCTACACTATGCACTAGTAATAATATCAAAAGAGTTTTGATTTTGCGTAGTAAGCATGTTTGACTATCATAAGGAGAAATCTCCTCCAATTCTGCGATTGCATTGTGTGTGTGGTGGGAGGCCTTATGGTAGTTTCATTTTCCAAAAACATTGCGGATTTCAATGTTTAAAAGCCTTTTGTGTTTGTTTAAAGATAAACTGTTTTTGTTGCTCACACCAGTCCCATGACTGATCCGGAGTTTATTGTTCCCTTCCTAAACTCTGGGTGCCCACAATTTTCCACACGGGCAGTCTAGAGTTGGGTTTTCTCAGATATTCAGGTTTAGTAGATTATCTGGAGCTGGTTCAGTTCTTGGAGTTCAGGACTGCACTTGCTTCTCCTTGTGGTTCGAGCTTGACGTTGGAGTTGTTGGAGTCATTCTCTTTTGTAGATCATTTGGAGTGATCTCTTCTGTTCTGTTATTTCCGCTGTATCATTATTTATCTCTGATATTGTTGTATCATATTGATATCATTATTGTATATCATTCTGGATATTGTATTCATTGGATTGTATATGATATCATTGTTTTCTTTCTTCCGCTGTGTTATTTACTTAATTGTATTATAGCTCCGGCGAATTGGATTTGAACGGTCGAATCTGCGGCATTCGAGTACGATGTAAAGTATGGATGTCGATTTTCGAACGCGAAAATCCGGATCGTTACATTTGGTATCAGAGCTAAGGTTGAACTTTAGCTCAGGAGTATAACACGTTAAGTAGCTCATTAAAGATAGAGTGAAGTAAACTCTAGAATGAGTAATCTCTAAGATATCCGTTCGAAAGCCTCAGTAAATTCTCTTGCTATCCACTGATAGTAAGTATGAGTGTAAGAAGAGGATGAGATAGGGGACAGGGGAATCCGACTATAAAAGGTCGATACTTTGTAACAACAGTGGAAACAATCTTTTCTCTATCCATCTCTTTTGTTCAGCATCTTTTTCTCAATTCTTCGATAATTTCTGGTAGATCCAGGAAGAAGATTTGATATATGAATATGGGAAATAAACTCCGGATGGACCAAAATTGTTTGTTTGGATGTATTGTTTGCTTTGTTTGCTATGGTTGATAGGTATATTTTAGTTCTGAACTAAAAGTTTTGAAATTGTATCCACATATCTGTCTATTCTTTGGGTCCGGATATATTCTACGAATGGTTAGTTATCTCTTCGAACTGACCGATGCCATTGTATATTTCGTAGATCTGGATAACCCGAGTATCTTCTGAAGTGTTAAAACAGATTCGTTCTTGATATTCTGATTTGGTAAGCCAAATGCAAAATATATATTCGATTTGATTCGATGAAATATTCTTCATCTATCTTTGTGTCTCCTTGGTAATTTCGAGGACGAAATTCTTTTAAGGGGGGAAGTCTGTAACGACCCCGAATTTTATATAAATTTAAATTGATAATTAAATTGATTTTTGAATAAAATTTGTGAAATAAATCGATAAGGTGATGCGAGTTTCCCCCGATATCCAAGTATATTTGTATAAATCGTTTAAAAATTTAAATTATTGTGTATATGTGAATATATATGTATTGAGCATATATGAGTAAAATTGAAATAATATATAAGTATATATATTTAATTTGAATCTAAATTGTAAATAAACGGTATAAAAATGAATAAATTATATAGTTTTATTCAATATAAAGTAAATACATATATCTTGATAAATCAATACGATATAAAACAAATAAAAATATAGATTTGATAAGTATGTAAACAAACAATATATAGTGAAGCTTGCAAAACAAGGAACAAGATAAATATAGGAATGTGCAAATAAACTAAGTACAACTAGGCAACTCAACCCAAAACAATTATCTTCAGCCGAAATGAAACAAAAGATATGTATGAACATATAGTACATGTATATATGCAGGCAAGATGTGAAAATATAACACATCTAGGAACATAAAGTACTGGAGCATTTAATGCTAACATAAACAAGTCAATTCGATTTGTTTTAAAATCCTTTCAGCCGCAAGCAAGAGAAAAAAAAATATCCCTGCTAAAGAAATTTGTACAAACTACATATCACCTGTACAACTCTTCCTCTATATCAGATTTCCTCTTTATTTTAGTTCGTTCAAAATCATAACTTTACAAACTTGAGAAAATAAAAGAGAAGCATCATTATCTTACAAGAATTCAAGTATCACTCAAGATCAAAAGTCAGGCAATTTGAAAACTTAAATCATAAATCAAAGCAACCTGGAATTCAAGGTAAAGTAAAGATTTGAGCTAATTCAAATCAGTCTGGATTCAGACTTCTTCAATTCTTAGGATGCAAATCAAAAGGAAAATCAAGTCCTGATCAAAATCTAAATTTCCAGGCTCAATTCCTTCCTGCCTTTTTTCAACTTTAAGGTGAGCAACCTTCTTGAATCTGATGTATATCTTGTTGTTGATATGATATTGAAGTTGTGATTTTGCTTGTATGATGGTGTGTATATATATATATATATATACATAAGAACTAAGAGATGCATGTACAGGCAGATATCCCTGTTTTAATGTTTACAGGCTAAACAAAAAGAAAAAATACAAATCTCTTAAATCATTCACTGTTAGACTTTGTTATTTAAACAAAAAATGTTCGAATTAACAAGACCAAGATTTTAAAAATACTTCTAAGCAATGAATTTGTATGGATTTACTAGAAAGGGTAAGAACACAGTAAAATCAAATTTTATCAAAAATTTAATTTATTAAATTTTGAGTTTTGACTTCATGATCATGTTCGCCTTAGTAAACCATGATTTTTAATGAAGAGATTATGATTTTTAACTTAGTAATTCTCGAGCTTGAGGGAGTTGAACGGGAAATGGGTTTTCGTGAAAATCTGGTGATCGATGAACTTTTAGGGCTCGGGGTTTTTGTCGAAGCTAGCTGGTACATCGATGGATACGAGAAAAATACTAGGAAAATTTTGTATTGCGTGATTCGTTTGGTCGAATCAAAATTAGGGTTTTAGGTTGTTCTCGGCTGGGCTTGAATGTCGTGACATTTGCGACGTAGAAGATGGACCGGAGGCGTTCGCTTTTGGGGTGAAGGTAGCTCGTGGTCGTGGTGTTCGATGGTGGGGACGACGAGTTCAACGGCGTCGAGGTGTATGGCCGTGGGGAAGTTTTAGTGGTCGTTGTTTTCTGCAGTTTCGAGCTTGAGGTTCGAAATTTTGATTCGCGAAGAAATTCTTCGATCTGGGTTTGGATTCGTGATCGCGAGAGTTCGTGGAGTGGTTGAGGAGCATCGCGACGATCGACGTTGGCCGGAGTTGCCGGTGCACGTGCACCGTGCACGTTCGTGTACCAGAAGTTATCGACATTTTGGGGAAGACGAGCTCGACTCGGTGAAGTGTTCGTGCGAATGGAAGTTAGACTCGAAGTAGACGAGTGTGGTGGAAGACTCGGGACAGGGTCGTGTTTTGTGGGGTTTTACTCGGGTTTGTTTCCAAACAGCAGTATTGCATTTTAAAGGTAATGTTAAGTAAACAATTTTTCACCAAATTCTAATTTACTGTAAACTTAACATGTATTTCAGTTTGGAAATAAATGGAAGTTAACTTAAACAAGTTTTAAAAACAAAAGTTTAAATATAAACTTAAGTTCGTTTACGACATAGTTTGGGCATAACGAAGTTTTTAAGTTTAAATTGTTTTAATAACAGTTTAGTATATATAAAAAAAAAACTAGATTAATTAATTAAGATAATCAGTTTAAATTGTTAATTACTTAACGAAAGTAATCAAGGGATTAATTACTTATTGTAATTAATGTTGGATATTCTAATAAATTAAAGTTAATTTATAATCACTTGTTGTAATTAATTAAGAATGATTAATTAAAGGTTGATTAATTAAGGGTTAATTTATTTATTAATGAGTTATTAAGGGGTTAATTAATTTTAAATGGTTAATTAATAAATGATTAAAGGATAATTAATCAGAATGATGTGTAATTAATTAATGATTAATTAACCAAGATTTGTAGTTTATTCATAAGTAATTAATATGGTATAAATTAATTATTATCAGATATTATTTGATTCTACTTATGGATGTTTGGATTTCGTTGAATGGTGGAATTGTTTGATATCCTGATTTGTGATGCTTTGTGATACGTCCTGATTTATGTTGTGATCTGAAATTTCTATTTCTGTGATATATTACTATGTGAATATGAAACCCTTGACCCATAGAATGACATTTGAATTTCGATGCGACAAGGAGTCGGATTCCGGTTGGATATCCGAAACCCACATCGAATTATAATTGTGAATCTTTGGGACTGATAAATTTATTTTATCTGTGAAATTGTAAATGAAGATAAGCGTTATCGATTATACCGCTTATCGATATATCTGTGATGATTGAATGATGTTGCACTATTGTGTGTAAAACCCCTGGACTACACTTATACACACACAAATATGGATTTCACGTGGAAATCGGTTGAGTCACAGATGATGTAAATTTAATGTTTTTGAAATTGAAATTTTAATTTCAATTGATTTTGAAATTAGAAACTTGGGTTTAAAGTGAAAAGCTTTTGAAATGGAATTTCAAAGATAAAAGTTATTTTGAATAACTTGATCGAGTTTTGAAAATTTAAATAATTTGATTTAAAATTGAATTCAAGTTTGAAATTGAATTCTATGATTTGAAACTAGGGGTTAAAGATGATGTACAAGTTATATACGGGTTGAACCATTTTAAAATTATTGATTTGGGTATTTGAATTTAATTCAAGGGTTTTAACTCGTGTAAATATAACTGGATTTTTCTGAAACGAAACTATTTGTTTTCAAATAGTAAAAGCTTTCACATAAGTAAAGGATTTCCAAATTTTGTTAACAGATTTCAAGTTTGAAATGGAATTGAAATGTTTTGAAATTTATGAAATGAGTCTTTGATTCAAAGACCGGATGAGTTAATCCAACTTGAAATGGAATTGTTTTGAAAGCTATAAGTTAAATCTTGATTTAAGGATTTAACGAGTTAATTCAATTAAAATGGAAATTGTTTTGAAATCCATGAATGAATCTTTGTGAACGGGGTAAACTTTGTGAATTGAATCTTTTTGTTAAAAGATTAAAAGTGTGGAAATTGTTTAAACCATTGAGGGTTTTTGAAATGAATCTTTTTGTTTAAAAGATTGGAAATGGTAATTTGTTTTAACCATTCGAATGAAAAGTTTTGGGCTTTAAGCTGTGATTTAACTGAGACCCTAGTATCCATATGATTTTTATTTGCGCTCGTTATTCGGTTTAGCCGGGAGAGGACCTTTGTGTCATATAACCCATTCCGAATAGTGATACGTCGTATATGGATGGCATTTGAAGACCGGTGGTGAAGACCGGGTATTTGCGAGAGCGATATGATGACCTATCGATTTTCTCTGCATCATGGCTCCGGTATAGAGATTCCCTAAGTGATGGGAAGTCCGATCGAGATTGTGAATACCCGGATTTGCAAGGGCTTCTTCGGAAGTGCCTTCGGTTCTGTTCGAACCCGGAACAGACTTGTATGGATGTGTGTCTGACATTACACTTTGAGATGTAAAGCTGGTTTCTATCAAATACATTTCTGTTGGTGGCGGAGAATTTATTCTGTTAGCTTAACACCCTTCTCTGAGACGTACGAGCTCAGAGGTTATGTAATTGATGGTTACTAGTGATACATTCCCAATTTGGTAATGTGGCATACGAAGTGCTGCTGATCATTTGTTGATCGAAGCGTGGCTTTGTGAAAAAGCGTGGCTTTGTGGACGAGACTTCGTCGAGCCTCACAACCCGGTAATGGTCGAAACAGGAATGTTGCGACAAAGGTTTGTAGGGGTAGCGCCCCTAGGGTATGTCATTTCCTTCTGGATAAAGGGTGGTATCATGGTATGGAGCCCAGATACTTACTCATATGGATACACTTTATTTATTATGTGTGATGTTGGTTATCGAGCGCTCGGATAAAGGTCGGTAACGACCGGGGGATGACATGACTCGTGTGTTAGTTACCTAGTTACAGCTGTACAGCGTGAGGTAGCGTCAGTGTGTTAGTTACCTAGTTACAGCTGTACAGCGTGAGGTAGCGTCGGCCTTTTGTTTGCAGAGATCCGGTTAGGATCCGGGGCGTCTTTCCAGAGGCGTTTCTATTTCGGTAAGGAAGTTCCTTAGCCTGATCATTTATTGGAAATCCAAAGAAACAATACGAACCCTGTACGGTTTTAGTTGTATTACCTGCTATGGAATGTGGCGGTAACCTGCTATTGAACGTAGTAGCTATAGTAGGCATACGATGAAATGTTGTATGCTGGCTAAGATTAATATTATATTTTTCGAAATGTTTTCCTACACTATGCACTAGTAATAATATCAAAAGAGTTTTGATTTTGCGTAGTAAACATGTTTGACTATCATAAGGAGAAATCTCCTCCAATTCTGCGATTGCATTGTGTGTGTGGTGGGAGGCCTTATGGTAGTTTCATTTTCCAAAAACATTGCGGATTTCAATGTTTAAAAGCCTTTTGTGTTTGTTTAAAGATAAACTGTTTTTGTTGCTCACACCAGTCCCATGACTGATCCGGATTTTATTGTTCCCTTCCTAAACTCTGGATGCCCACAATTTTCCACACGGGCAGTCTAGAGTTGGGTTTTCTCAGATATTCAGGTTTAGTAGATTATCTGGAGCTGGTTCAGTTCTTGGAGTTCAGGACTGCACTTGCTTCTCCTTGTGGTTCGAGCTTGACGTTGGAGTTGTTGGAGTCATTCTCTTTTGTAGATCATTTGGAGTGATCTCTTCTGTTCTGTTATTTCCGCTGTATCATTATTTATCTCTGATATTGTTGTATCATATTGATATCATTATTGTATATCATTCTGGATATTGTATTCATTGGATTGTATATGATATCATTGTTTTCTTTCTTCCGCTGTGTTATTTACTTAATTGTATTATAGCTCCGGCGAATCGGATTTGAACGGTCGAATCTGCGGCATTCGAGTACGATGTAAAGTATGGATGTCGATTTTCGAACGCGAAAATCCGGATCGTTACACAATATGCTAGACTTATATAATGTATCCTTACATATAACTATACTCTCTCTAATAGTAGTACATGGTTACATAAAATAACACCAGTTTTGGTAACTACTAATAGTTGAAATATGTTGGACAGGATGTTTTGCAATAATAAACTGACTCCATTATGTTCACTTAACAACACAAATATACCTCAATACTTTCAACCATAACCAAATATAAAAAATAGAACACTGTTATATACCTCAATAGTTTACTCATTAAATACTCAAGTTTTCAGTTTTCCAAAAAAAATTCCTGCCGTTTAACACTTTCCATATCCATAACATTTATTCATTCAGTAATACATTGCCAACAAAGAAAACAAAACTATGAATATGTTGTTGATCAAAATGGCTAATAGCGGACAGGGTGTTAGCAAGTAAAGACCGTATATTTACAAATCACTTATAGATTTGTTTGTTTTCACGACCAACTTTCCCTAGTATGTTTCCTATTGTGGATGCTCGAGTGGATCACCCTAATGTGTGTGTGTGTAATGCAGCAAGTTTGAAAGCATAGACACAAAACAAAAGCAATTTTTTCATGCATACATGACCCAGCGCCTACTATTTCTCATGCAAAATTCAATTATACAATGCAAAGACTAACAACAAACTTTTATATGGGAATAATCCCTGACGTATGACATGAACCTCAGTTGCATTTGCATAGAAATATTTATACACATTAAACACACACGTACACTTCTGAAACACACACATATATTAGTTCCCCACTACACTTTATTTGATACAAAGCAAAGACACACACCGTCAGAAATTAAAATCTCTACACGCACACCAAAGAAACAAAGAAATAACAAACTAAACTAAAATAGTGAGCTAACGTACAGACAAATATCACACACTATTGTTTGACGTGGTCCATTACAAACGGTTCACTCAATGAAGCATATTTTTGACCGGGTCCATTATTTCGTCCTATAGTTTCTCATCTCTTACTCATTCATAGCACATTTTACTGTTACTCACATATTATCTTTCTATATAAGTAAATCGTTCTGTTTTATATCTTCACTCAAATACAATACAATTATTTTCTAAGCTAACCAAACAAATTCTTATTGAACTTTATCGAACTACTTCATATTGTTATGTTTATTATTAAGTTTCTTTAATCTTCACCGTCTTATGGATGAAATACAAAGAGAGAGACGATGCGAGAGCCAACAGTCTAGACGTGAGCATGCAAGAGAGCAAACTATTGCAAATAGAAGGTCCCAAACAAATGAAAACTCTCATTTGACTCAACCAGATATTTATTTTATATAGATATTTTGTCTTTCAATTTCTGTTCATACTTTATTGAACTCAGCTTAGAACCTAAAAGACTGCTTAGAATCTACTTAGCAACATGAATATAACATGATGTGGATTGACAAAACCGAAAAAAATAGTGCTTACATTTGTGTGCCTATGCATGCATATTAAAGAACATTTTTGTTTGAATGTGCTCCAACATTTTGTCAGAGAAACATAACGAAACAGAAAAGTCTATAAACTTATAAATGCCTGTCAAAATCATTCAGCATCAAAGAAAACCAAATATTTTAAACATAACTGACAATTAGTTTGTGGGTTTGTGTGGCCACATCACATATAATAAGCACCTTTTCTTTCCTTCCTGTTGTTTTTACTTTCAATCTTAGGGTATACTCATGTAACCTCTCTTATAATAAATGTAAACCATAAATGACAATTAATTAAAATCATGAATGATAATATATTTTGGAAATAGTTTGAGTGAGAGGATATATGCACTAACAAATTTATTATGAATTGTGTATTATAGCGCATACAGACTGTGCAAAAGCTGAGAGGAATGGGTTTTTTTCCAATTTAGAAAGGATCGTAATTAACTTTTTATAATATGTCATTAGTCCAATGAAAATGAAATATGTACGGAATCAGCTTAAGCTGCAATATAATAAGCTTAAAATGATAAGACAGCTTTTTATGGTATGTAAAGTATGTTGGTAAATTTCCTCTTCTGACGGTTTTCTCATTTATACTTAATTTTTGGATAATTAAGGTATTACGTATACATGTTTTCAAAGGACTATGCTACTTTAATATAGTAAAACCTCTATAAAGTAGTATTCAACTAAGTAGTAACAACAAGCTATTATCTTGACCTAAATTTATTATACAACATCTATTAACAGTCCACCATTCAGCAGCAATAAAAAACTGATGTGTGTTACCTATGATTGCTAATCGATCTCATTTATCATGCAACAATAGAATTTGATTTTCGAACCTTACCTGGTATTGCATTTGACAAAAGTTATTAAGCACATCCATCATATTGTTTCTGCTTGACCCTTTAACTATCCATGAAAGGTGCGCCTATGCTATAATTTTTCCATTTTGCGTCGTGTACTTTTCTACCAAGCTGAAAATTGTAGATAAGTAAAAGATAAGGTTTTCTTAAATATCCATGGCTCATTTTCTCAATGAGTACGACGATAGGAACATTCAAATAATAATAATTTTTTCTAGAATACAAAAATCCAAACATTCTTTATCTAGAATACGAAAATCCAAACATTCTTTATGTTTTATTACTACAGGCACTTTAGGGGTCGTTTAGACATTTTATGTCCCAATTATACACGCATACATGGAATACACTCACTCACTTAACCTTTCACACCGACACACATATATGAATACATGCATGTACATAACAGAGCACCTAAACCCGTTTATTTGTTTTAGTATTTGATATATACATACACACACACATATATATATACACATACACACACACATATTAAAATGGTATTGTCATTCCTGAACTAACTGAAGTATTGTGGTTTATTTTATTATATCAAAGTCTTTTACCACAATTTTGCCAAATTGATGCCCACGTTTGCTAAATGATTAATTTGGTTTTTGTTGCAATTTTTGAATATAAACAGTATAAACTAAGAGTTAACAAATTTGAAGTTTATTTTTTATTTAATGTTTCAAGTGCATATTATATAAAAAACATGTTTCAAAATATAAAGAATATTTATTATTTCTTTTAGGACAATCAATCTGGATGAAAGAGAGCAATCAACTCAAACACGTAGGAGACTAAGAATTTTAACATCTTATGTTCCAAGTAATTTTCTTTAATTAAACTAATCACCATCTCATTTAATTTGTATTTTTGTCATTCTAATCATTCCAACGTTGGTAATCATTTAGGAACATTTGACTATGAAGAACAAATGATAACTCGATCCACTTTCATGACAAACTATAATTATGGTCGAAACTTTATTGCCACACAATATTTTCACAAATACATGCCTACTCCTACTTACTGCCCTTTTGTGGCTCAAAGATATTTTTCATGAGACATTAGAGATTTGCTTTAAGAATGGTAAAATTACCATTCGAATATCAACACCTCAACAACTACTAGATTTGTATTTTGATCAAACTGAAGTTGGTATGCATTTTAGAAGTAACATAAGATCTTATAACAATGCTTTTTCTTTTACATCGATGGATGCTAACATCGATCATAGCTTAGCAAATGCAACAAATGGAGTGTTCATATCGTGCACAAGGCTCCGTATATCATAGCATCGATAGTTCTTTACCTATGGATGGAATGAGACCAAGATATTTGCAGTTATATATTTATGATACTGACCACGAGATTGAAAATAGACAACATGATAATGCAGCAATGAGGCCAGACCTACTTTTGACATTAAACAAATTTTAGATATCCACAATCCTTTAGTACAACTATTTCGACAATTGAGCCAGCGGGATGATATACAAAATTGTAGAATAAAAATAAAAGAGCTTGTAGTAAATAGACACATTCATGAGCTACCAACCGCGTCACAAGTAGCAGGTATCATTGTAGGAGACAAAGAAGATACCAATTTGAATAATAGGGATATTATAGCAACCAAGAAGTGAAAATTTACAAAGGGTTCAAGGTAATGCAGGATTTTATGATCCACTACAAATCCACTTTTATTACCATATGGTGAGCATGGATGGGATCTACACATATACGACAATGGAGCCTCATCTTTTGAAGGTAAATAACATACCATTTACCTTTACTTACTTTTATTTTTATAATCATTAGTGATTTGTTTATGTGTTTAGATACGACCAATGGAGATGTCACTAATTTATGCTCAAATTTGAAACTTTCGTTTACGTTAAATATATAACAACAATAATTTCAAAATTTTATGGTCATTATAGTAACATGAATTACATAAAATAACCCTTGAAAAAGTGTTTTTAACTCCGCCATCACCTACTAATTAGTGATGCCGGTCTCAAGGCCGGATAAAGGAGAAGAGAAAACAATTTATGATCAAATGGTAACATTTTTCTTCGTTCACGTCAACAAACTGCAACACTATAGTCACGCATGATTAGCAGCAAAATGACAATATGAGTATGCAAACTAAACCGGTAAGCTGAGGCAGTTGTAGGACAAGGTATGTTTTGGACATGGGATGATTTGAGCATACGAGCCTATTCTGGATATGCGAACAAAATCTGAGCTACTTGCAACATCATGCCATGGTAAGGACTAAAGATCATCCAATTGTTTATACCACATAGCGCATGCATGCAAAACAAAGTTAGCTATTATATAAACAGTAGTACATGAAAAATATACACACTGAAAAAATATGCATGTCTGTATCTACTATTTTACATTAAACGGAAGTTAACTTACGGTTGTCTTTTCACACGTCCAACGGGCGTGCCATACATACTGGTTTCTTTAAAATGCAATATGTTTTCACCAACTCCAATTATATGTCAAATTCTTATTGGATAATAACTTTCTTTAACAAATCCTTTTCAGAAAACTACTATAGATCTAATTTCTCATTCCGAAAATAATTTGCAACCCATTGGTTTAATATTAATATTTTAATGTAATTATTAAGCTTTTCTACCCTAATAAATTCATAATAAATCTAAATACTTGGGAAAAATCTCCAAAAATCACAACAAATTGGATTTATCATACTCTTTAACATATAAGAAATTTGGGACCAAAAACATTATCTAATTATTTTTAATAATTAAAACCTAAAATAAATTATTTTCTTCACTTAAGAAATTCATAAAATATCCATACCTGCTTGGAAAATTATGAAATTAAAAATACACTTCTAAAATAATCTTTCTAACATCATATCAAAATTTCAAGTCAAATGGATGTCATAAACTAGGTTTTCACTCTTAAAACCTATTAAATAATTTCATAATTAGTCCAATAATTCATCATTTAAACATATATTCAACCAATCATGCAAAACATGGGATATAAAAAATCAAAAGATTCGGGTTTGATCACTAAATCGAAATGAACATGCAAATAGTGAGATGGATAACTATTATTCACCTTGTTTGGATAAAGAGATTGAGATTTAAGTATCAATTAGATTCCCCTTAGCTTTGCCTTGATTTTATAAGCTTTTCCCTTCTTTGTTTTCTTGCGGCCTCAACTTGTTTAATTCGTTTGTATGAAATGATAGTGGACTAAGGATAATGAGAGAATAAGGGTTTATGTTAGGAAATGAAGATCTATTACTATTTTATCCCTCCCATTATTCCTCTTTTCATTCTATAGCATGGCCCATTTAATTATCAATCTCATTCTCCTTATCTTCCTACATTATTTTATTTAATTTATCTAATTAAATATCCTTAATAATGTTAATCAAAATTTGGGATGTTACAGACTCCCCTCCTTAAAGAATTTCGTTCTTGAAATTACGATAAGGTACATAACATCAAACATAATCATAAATATAAAACATACCATCAGAACAAATCAGGACAAGTGTCTCTAATCATGTCCTCAGTCTTCCAAGTACAGTCGTTCTCGTTGTCACTCCACTGGACCTTCACTAAACTGACTGTCTTGTTCCTTATCTTCTTCTCATCCTTAACCACAATACGAACTGGTCGCCGAATAATAGTCATGTTTGGTTCCACTACTAGGTCCTCCAATGCAGTTAGAGTGATAGTAGTCTTTAGATCTCGAACATAATTCCTAAGATGAGAAGCATGAAAAACATTGTGGACTCCTGCTAAACTGCTTGGTAACTCTACCCTATAAGCGAGTTTCTTGATGCTCTCAGTAATAGGAAATGGTCCAACAAATCAAGGTGTTAATTTCCTTGAATTTCGAATCTTACTACACCCTTTATCGACGATATTTTGATGAAAACATGATCTCGAACTGAGAACTATAGATCCTTATGCCTCTTATCTGCGTAACTTTTTGCCTAGACCGAGCATCCCTAATCCTATCCCAGATTAACTCAATCTTCTTTGTAGCTTCTTTCACTATATCTAGACCAAGAACGAATCTGTCTCCGGTCTTCCAACAACGCGCTGGTATTTTCACTACCTTCCATACAAAGCTTCGAAAGGCGCCATTACTGTACTAGTCTGATAACTATTATTATAGGAGAACTCAACTAAGTACAAATGGTCATCCCACAACCCACCGAAATCTAGTACACAAACTCTTATCAAATCCTCCAAGACTTTGTTAACTCTTTCCATTGTCAAATCTATCTGTGGATGGTAAGCGGTACTCATCTTGAGCTTGGTACCTAACTCCTCTTGTAGACTTTTCCTTTATTCACTAGTGAATAAAGAACCTCTGTCACTTACTATACTACTCAGAATCCTATGCATTCTAACAATAGTCTTCATAAATAACTTAGCCAAAATGGGTGTCGTCCTTGTCGACCTAACTAGAATGAAATGTGCACTCTTGGCCAGTCTATCCACTATAATACAAATACTTTCATTTCCCCTACTTGACCTTGGCAATCCGTCAATATAATCCATAGATATAGAATCCCTTTTCCAAACCGGTATATCCAAAGACTGAAGCAATTCACTTGGCTTCTGATGCTTGGCTTTCACTTGTTGACAATTCACACATTGCTTTACCTATAAGCCTATATCCCTTTTCATACCTTCCCAAAAGAAACTCCTTTTCATATTCTGATACATCTTAGTTCCTCCAAGATGAATGGTAAATTTCGATGGTTGATACTTCCTACAAACTTCTTTCCTTAGGTCACCTGCATCTGGAACACATAATCGTCCCTTCTTTCTCAACCATCCATTTTGATCAAGATAAAAATACTTCAAGTCACCAATCTCCATTCCACTTCAATTCTTCTAATTCATTTAGCTAATAATGGTCATCTCCTTACTTTAAAGCAATCTTTTCAATCAATAGTAGTTGAAATTCCAAGCAAGATAACATAGCAGTACGCTGACTAGAACTAGTAGTCGATCTTAATTGCACACTATATGTAGTTAATGCTTCCAAATCTTTCCACTCCGCTAAGATCGCCAACATTGCATTCTGATGTTTTTTGCTAAGTGCATCTGTGACTTTATTTCCTTTCCCTAGTATGTACTCAATTCCTAAATCATAAGCTGCTATGACCTCCAACCACCTCTATTGTCTCATATTCAACTCCTTATAAGAGAATAAATATATTAAAGACTTATGATCTGCGAACAACTCAAATCTTTCTCCCAAACGATAATATCTCCACACTTCCAAATCCAAGATTACTGCTACCAACTCCAAATCATGAGTTGGATACCTAACTTCATGCGGCCTAAGCTATCAAGAAGGGTTAGCAGTCACTTTACCCGTTTGCATCAACACAACTCCTAATCCTTTTCCGCATGCATCAATATACACTAAAAATTAAAACTGATTTGCTTTCCTTAAAGGTTAAAACATTCCACTAACTCTTGCCATATGTCAAAATATCATTGGATAACAATATATACTTCTCATATTCTTTTAGTAAATTACTGTTAGGTAATGTTCTGTCTTCTCAATCAATTTTGCAAAACCCTTATAATTAATA
Source organism: Allium fistulosum (assembly GCA_030737815.1). Lineage (NCBI taxonomy): Eukaryota > Viridiplantae > Streptophyta > Magnoliopsida > Asparagales > Amaryllidaceae > Allium > Allium fistulosum. The sequence goes on along the minus strand of CM060904.1, from coordinate 278,334,368 downwards.
TTATTAACTCATGTTAATTAAAAACTTTTCTAGAATAACAAGCTCGTAGAAGATCATAACAATTAGGGAAAAATCCCAAAAAATCATTACAAATATGAATATCCTTCTTCTTCCATATACAAAAATTTTGAGAGCAAAGTATTAATTTAATTATTTCTAATAATGAAAAAACCCAAAAATATACGCATTTTTCCTCCTAGGAAATTCATAAAATATTCATATGAACTTGGAAAATTATGAAATTAAAAAAACATCTCTAAAATAATGTTTTCCACCACATATTCAAATTTCAAATCAATAGAAGATCAAAAATTAGGATTTTTCCCTTCGAAACCCATTAGAGTAATTCCATAAAATTCCAATAAACCATTATTTAATCTAATAATGATACTATTAATCTAAGCATGAAATATTATCACAACCAATTTGAAATTCAATTCTAAATTCGAAAATAAAACATAAACAAATGAAATGGTTAACTATTATTCACCTTAGATTGGATAAGAAAGATTGAGATTAGACGTCGATTAATTTCCCTAAGCTTTCCCCATTCAATTCCTTAGATTTCATCTTATTTTTCTTTAGGTAATGGCTAGCCTCCTTTTAGGTTTTATTTTGATTTTTAAAAATGAATGAGAGAGGAAGGGTTTAGGTAATGAATTAAGGAATTATTCCCATTATTCCCCTCTCATTAGTCCCTTTTTATTCTATATTTAAAACAATCTTATTAATTGATTAATTAAGGCTTGACCCAAATTAGTTAACAAATGTCATTCTCTTTATCACGTCACATTATTCTATTTAATCTATCTAATTAGATTACCTAAATAATGTTAAACAAAAATTAGGGTATTACAAACTCATGAGCCATATTAATAAGACTTTTGAGATGATAGTCGAGAAGGATCTAAGGCATGAAAGTTTTTATCCAAAACCAAAATACACTGTTCCTAAAGAGGAGCCAAAGCCATAATTGGGAGGGGAAGGCAAGAAGAAGTGGAACTATAAGAAGAAACGGTTTCAGAACAAAAGCGTCCAAAAAAAGAGCAAGCCAACTCCGACATGCTACAAATGCGTAGAGAAGGGTCACTATAGTCGAGACTACAAAGCTAAGGGAAAAAATACTACATATGCAAAAAGGTAGGGCACATTAAGAAGGACTATCCAAAGCCATTGAAGTAGAAGTAGATGGTGAAAGCGTATGATACCAATGCCGGTTTGACTTCATCGAATGCTCCATCGGCGAAAGAGAAGGGGAAAGGCATCATTATTCAGGGTCTGCTTTATGATGTTCCTGTATGAGTTTTATTTAATATTGGGGTTTCACATTCCTTCATATTTAGTGACTTGGTAAATAGATTGAGATTATGACCCGAAATTGTTGACTGACCTTTGATTGTGACGAACCCTATTGGAGGCTCCACTAGCTTATGTATAGTTTGTCGTGGTTAGGTCTTATCAAGTCGTGGTTGTTCTTTTGATTGTGATTGCTTTGTTTAGGGTTTTGTTGGGTTTGTTATTATTCTGGGTATGAACCGGCTTCATAGATACAGAGTGATGTTGGATTGTGAGAAATCATTGGTTATGATAAGGGTAGATGATGGACAGATGATAGTGTTAGGCTGCTTACCAGATGATGAAAAGATGGTTAGCTTTGTGTATTCGCTCGATATCCCCACGATTAGCTGTCATTAGTGCTTATTTCTAGGGAGTATCTGGACGTATTTAAGGAGGTGACTAGATTTCCACCACACAGAGAGATCAAGTTCTACATTGATTTAATTAAAGATGCCAGAATAATAGTAATGCTTTTGAGGAGGATGGCACCTAAAGAGCAGCAGTTGCTCGAGGTGCAATTGAATGGTCTATTGCGACGTGGGTTCATTTGCAGAAGTATTTCTGAGTTAGGAGCGCCCGTAGTACTCACCATAAAGGCGGATAGTTCCCTTAAATTGAGTGTTTACCATGAGTTGAATAAAGTCACGAGTAAGAACAAGTATCCACTCCCACATATCGATGACTTGTTCGATTAACTTCATGGTGCTAGTGTCTTTTCTCAACAAGATCTTGCGATTGGATTTCACCAACTGAGAGTAGCTAATGAGAGTGTGTCGATTTCAGCATTTTGTACGTCGTCTGGGTTCTATGAGTGGTTGGTTATGCCGTTCGAGCTAACCAAAGCGTCGACATATCATGTTGATCTCATTAACCCTGTCTTCAAGGGTCAGCAAAATAAATTCATGTTTGCGTTCATTGATGACATTCTTATATGCTTACGAATAGAAAAAGAATACAAAACGCATTTAAGGATCGTGCTCAAGGTGATGAGATAGCACTGAAGGCAAAGTTTTTGAAGTTTCTCTTTTGGAGGAGGAAAGTGCGATTCTTGGGTCGCGTTGTTTTTGAGCAGGCATTGCCGTGGATCCTGCAAAATTTGTAGCAACTAAAGATTGTACTAGACCCAAAAAAACTATGGCTGTGAGAAGTTTCTTGGCGTTAGCTGGATATTATAGACGATTCATCCAGGAATTCTCCAAAGTAGCTACACCATCGACTCAATTAACAAAGAAGAATCAGACTTTTACTTGGAATGCGACATGAACATGCATTTGTGTCTAAAGGCAAAGTTGATAAGTGCACCAGTATTGACCATTCCAAGCGAGAATGAAGAGATAACGGTACACACTAATGCTTGTGGTATCGAATTGGGGGCGATATTGATGTAGAGAGGCAAAGTTGTTGCATACGCTAGTCGACAACTGAAGCCACATGAGAAGAAAACTCAACCCATGATTCAGAGTTAGCAGTGATCGTGTTTGCGCAGAAGATTTAGAGGCACTATCTTTTAGGTGAGTGGTTCGAGCTATTCGCCGACCATAAATCATTGAAGTACCTCTTTTTGAGAAAGGATCTTAACCTTCATCAACATCGATGGTTTGAGTTCCTAGCCTCTTATGACTTTGACATTGCATATACTCTAGGCATAGGGAATGCAGTTGCTAATGCATTGAGGAAGAGATATGCCACTTGGGAGCTATGTTCCTAGAGTGGATGCAGCTAAAATATATTGCTAGATATGATTTCTGACCGAGATGCAAGCTAGAGCTAGAGATGTTGGCAAGTTTGACTATCAGACTTAGTATGATTGAGCATGTCGGTACTAGTCAGAGGCGTGATGCCAAATTAGTTAAGATCACTGCTATGATTGAAGTTGGAGTAGAGTCTGAGGAGGTGAGATGGTACAGACTCGATCGAGATGGTTGGCTCTATAAAAATGGAAGATTGTTTTTCCTAATGTTGATGGGTTGAGAGATGAGGTGCTACGAGAGTGCTATCATTCGAGATTGACAATACATCCCAGCAGTAATGAGATGTACTATGATATGAAGCAGACATGTTATTGGGAATGGTTGAAGATTGATGTTGGGATATTCATCTCAACGGGCATGAACTACTAATTGGTTGAGGCAGAGTAGAAGAAGCCTAGTGGATTGATGTAACCGCTGGAAGTTCCCGAGTGGAAATGGGAGCAAGTATCAATGAATTTCATCGATGGATTGTCGAGGACTAGAGCAAGGTATGATAGCTTTGGGTCATAGTCGATCAATTGACCAAAAGTGCTAGATTTATAACCGTCAAGTCAAGTAGAGCGGCAACCAAAATGGCTGAATTGTATGTGAAGTGGATAGTAGGATTCCATGATGCGCCGAAGATCATTGCCAGTTGTGACGCCCCACCTTTATACCCACGCTAACCAAGAACACTACGGTGTAGTGCTGTCAATTAGCACGGAGGATAAGGCTGTTGAGGAGCGACCATCTGTGTAACTTCTTTGCGCGAGCACCGATATGTCAGATAGAATAGAATGCATATCTTTTAAGGAGGAAATCCGACATACCGATACAAACACAAAGCTATCACACGGTGGCTATATATGATCTTCGGAAACAAATATAGAAATAAACGTAACACAAATCAGTCACAGACAATTCATATCACAAAGGCGGAAAGAGATATGAATATAACACATGAAAGTGTACATCAGAGTGGTGGTCAAATAAGATCCACAATAACATAAGTGAATAGATACAAGTGCAAGATAATAGAATATGTATACATCAAGGAGTCTAATCTCAAATGTATACAAACAAAAAAACTACTAAACTAGAGTAGTTAGCCAAAAGTCAGAAGATGGCTCCAGATAAGAAGTCATGAGGAAGCACCTGTAAAATCTCAGTCTGACCCGAGTATTATTTAAGAAGAAAATAATAAACGGATCAGTCTAGCTATAATTATCAGATAAAATGATATAGAACAAGAGATATGGCATAAACATATAAGATATCCATAAAAGCATACTACTACAAGTATGAAAATGATAATCAACAAGAGATTAATCAATATCACAAGAATCTTCTCAAAGATTAAAAGAATGTCAAATTCTTAATTTAATTCACCAAAACACAATAGAATGACATACTCATCAATGTCAATGGTAAAAGCTGGTGAAACATAAAATCCAGAAATCTCAAGAAGAGAGGATGACCAATCCCATAAACTGAACATCGACGCACCTAGAAAGATACGCCCTATGTAAAGTCTAGCATCGATACACCTAGAAAGATGCACCCCATGCATAAATAAACATCGACGCAACTAGAAAGATACGCCCCATGAAATGTCTAACATCGATGCACCTAGAAAGATACACCCCATGAAAAGTCTAACATCGATGCACCTAAAAAGATACACCCCATGTAAAGTCTAGCATTGACGCACCTAGAAAGATACGCCCCATGCATAAATAAACATCGACGCAACTAGAAAGATACGCCCCATGTAATGTCTAACATCGATGCACCTAGAAAGATACACCCCATGAAAAGTCGAACATCGACGCACCTAGAAAGATACGACCCATGCATAGATGAACATCGACGCACCTAAATAGATACGACCCATGTGAGAAGTAAACATCGACGCACCTAGAAAGATACGACCCATGAGCCTAAACCATAAAATGATCGTCATCGATCATAAAGAGTTTCAATATGTGTGAATCGAAATCACACCAATGAGGCATAGACTAACCTTGAAGATAAAGAGATATGTGTGAATCGAAATCACACAAATGGTGTCTAGTCTAACCTCGCAAACAAAGAGACATAGCACAATCGCTAGTCTAAATCACAAGAATGATCACCGTGATCATAAGGAAGTGTCGATTACACTAAGCTAGTAAATATAAGAGTTTAGCTTCATGTCCCATAACCACTTGCTTAACTCAAATATTTACGAACAGATTGTAGATCTGCACTAGGAAATTGTCACAAGAGTTTCAATCGAACAAGTCCATCAATTAACCGACGAAGTAAACGCAAGCGTTTCATACCACTTGTTTTGCCAAGCCGTTTAATTATATTTTCTCATACGAATGAGGTAAAGGTTTGTATATACTAATAAATTGGAAAACAGTTTTATAAACGAGTTTGATATGGAAAATCGAGTTGAAATCGTTTTAATGAAAGAGTTTTGATATTTAATACTAGTATAGGAAACCTTTATATTTTGAAGTGACAAATCATAGGAGTGATTGTAGAAACAATCAATCATAAAAATTCACGTTCGAAGACGTGAGTAAAGTTCAAAGAAATCAATCCCCAAAACCATCAAAGTAAGGAGTTCTGTTGATCGCTTTTTAGATAAGATTGCCTACGCAGAGTAATACGGGGTTCGACCTGCCCGGCCAGGTCGCGGGGGTCCAGGGGGCAGCGCCCACGGCGGGGTGCGGGGCAGCGCCCCGTCACGGTATGACTTAGTGAAGGCAGGCTGGTCAAGCGACCTAAGGAAAAGTAGGTCATACGACCTAAGGGAAGACTGCCGTGCGACCTAGCAGAAGAACATGCTAAACGACCAAGTACTAACTCGCGAGCGACCTAACGAAGGTATTCGACCTAAAACTCGCGACCTAAGGAGGGTGCGCGACCTAACTGGTTCGCGACCTAAGGATGGTGCGACCTAACAGGTTCGCGACCTAAGGTCTTGCGACCTAACTGGTTCGCGACCTAAGGATGGTGCGACCTAACAGGTTCGCGACCTAAGGTCTTGCGACCTAACTGGTTCGCGACCTAAGGTCTTGCGACCTAACAGGTTCGCGACCTAAGGTCTTGCGACCTAACTGGTTCGCGACCTAAGGTCTTGCGACCTAACTGGTTCGCGACCTAAGGTCTTGCGACCTATGGAGGGTGCACGACCTAAAGTGAACGACCTAACGAGGTCCAGGGGAAGCGACCTAAAATGCTTCGACCTAAAATGCTTCGACCTAAAGGTGCACGACCTAAGGTCTATACGACCTAACGACCTAAGGACGAGCGACCTAACTCCGAGCGAGCTAAAAATGGCCAGAACGACCTAAGTGCTAACTCGCGAACGACCTAAGTCCTTAACTCGTGAGCGACCTAACACTTAACTCGTGAGCGACCTAGCACCAGAACGAAAATCTGCAGACAGAGGCTTTGAGGCAGTACGACCTATAGCCCAGATTTTGCCAAAAATGCTGAAAAATTGGGTTTCTCGCCAATTCAATCCAAACCAAAAGCGAATATGCATGCTAAAGCGATGGGGAATCATTCCCAACAACCCAATGACAATATAGGCAAGATGTGAGATTAAAAATCTCACCTTTTCACGGAATTTGATGAAGATGAAGCTTGGGGGCAAAGCAAAGATCAACCACAAGCTTGAATCAATGTCTTCACTTTGAATTTGGAGTTAGATGTTGAATTTGCTAAAGAACTTGAGCTTGGAAATTTTAATTTCCTATTCCCTCCACCATTTTTGCTAAAGCTTCTAAGTTGATGAAGTGATGAAGAGAAGGAAGGGGTTGGGCTGAGTTAGAAGAGGTGCAGCCCAAACCAAAAGCCCAACACAAAAAGTGACGAAAATTCCACTATCTCCAAACATATCAAAGTTTACACTCAAAAAGATCGCAAACGTCATTTTGAACTCAATGGGGGTGGTCTCGAGTCCTAATTTGACCGTATGCAAAAAGTAGCTTTTCGGGCTAACATCCGACTAACAATAAAATATTTAAATTTAAAATCGATAAATATGCGGGTTGTTACACCAGTGATCGAGGCCCATTGTTCATTAGTGTGTTTTGGAAGGGCTTACATGATGTAATGACACAACTTTTCGACCCTCGAATTTCGACGCTAAATACATCCATGGTTTTCATGTGGCGACCACCCAAGTGCTGAAAAGATAGAAGATAGGGTAAAAATAAAAGAAAAGGAAAAGAAAAAAAATGAAGAACACAACATCAGAATCTCATAACAGAACAATAAAATATAATATCAAAGGAACAATACAAAGGGTTACTTTTAATACAGAAATTTCAAAGTTACTAAAACTTAAGTACTATCATTAGCCTGGACAGTTATAACTGCATGTCCTCACAATGCTGATATATACAATACAAAAATACAGTGGAAATAAGAATACTACGGTAGGTAAACATCTAGCTCGTCTCCATAAGCTCCAAAGCGTCCGTAGCTAAATCTGGAAACATACACGAGGCTGATCTGAGCATTATAAGAAAATAACACCCGGATCAGTCTGGTAAACCAGCGCAAGAAACTTAAGAAATAAGTGTGACATATAATGGCACTTTTTTGAGGTCGCACGGAGTACCGTAACGGTTTTCTCTTCAAATGAAATCTACCATTCATTAAGTTTAACATATAGTGATATGATAGATAATATCTAGTGTGTAACATATAAATCGTGTCAAATAGTTGCTGTGTGAATGCCACAACAATAATATGTATTACCGCTAAGGTGCGTTCGCATAAGTGTAAGTATTCCCGTGGAGCTCTCCTCAGATCAAACCAAATCTGAACTCCATGACCAGGATCAGAAACTTCCTTTTGAACATCGTATATCTCTAGATAGGATATATTCTATGGTAAACATAACTGGCCCAATGATGAACTGCGTGGCACCATGTATCAACAACTCCCGCGCGCAACATATCGATAAGCATACTCTAGAATTGGAATTGATACACCCTTATAGGTAAGCTAAACCCGAGATTGTGCATCTTACTCTGGTTTTAGTCATTCTCGATGTTGGCGCTATGTTTTGCATCTTTCACGTGAGTCCTCATCATTCGAGTAGCAAACGAATGCCCAATTGGATTCCTTTATCTCGAACAGCATGAATCACTACATGGATTCGAGCATCTCGAACTTCCACATAGGTTCCCCACATAAGTCCTCTGATGAATGCTAATGTTGTCCTCTCTTTTGGAATACTCCTCAAGATAGATAGTCCTGCACAATAGCACCGTTTGAAATGTTAATGCTGACCATCGATAACTTCTTAAGTCATATTTGGTTAAGATCGATGTCGACTAATCGATTATCTAGTTAAAAGCAACTTCTTATACAAATCACGATTTACATACTTAACTTGTTTCTGACATTCTAACTTAACAATTCTTCATCCAAGGGTGAAGGCAGGTAAGTTAGAGCACTGGTTGCATCAAAGCGTTGCCTAGACACTTCATTCTTGAATCTCACAAATAGATAAGTCCACCTCGTCGACTTTTCGTGTTAAGTATAGTATTAATGATTTCCTTAAGAAAGTAAGAAATCAACATGATTAACAAGCTTCCGAGTTATTATACCTCAGTCAAGAGGGAAGCCAGTAGGTTAGAGCTCTATTGCTCCAACCCTACTTGAACATAAATTTTAACTCACCAAATAGATAAGCCTTACTTTGTTGACTTTTAGTGTTAAGCAAAGTTAATTACTTTTCAAACACGTAATTAACAATTAACCATTTGGCATTAAGAAATTCTAAACCCATTCTAAACCTTTTCTGTATACTTTTAAAACCCTTTTCAAAATGATATATGTATAGTAATTTATTTACCAAAACTTGATATGTAAAAAAACAAGTCAAAAGATATTTTCTTACATAAGATATAAAATAGTCAATACATTTTCTTAAAACTATATATACTTAAAAATGCTTTTAAAATACTTTATAATACTTATAATAGGTTTTAAAAAAAATTCTTAAAATATTACTAGAAAATACAAACTTTACAATTTTCTTAAAAACTTGGAAAATTTAAGTTTTTATTATAAAATCCCCTTCTTTAAAAATTCACAACTGCTTCTTAATAATTCATAAATATCTCAAACCACTTTTGAAATACTCTAATATGAGTTAGTAAACACTTGTAAAAGTAATGAAACAAAATTCTTAAATTTAAATATCCTTTCAAACCTTTAAAGTCCAAAAATCAAGTCTAAATGGGGCAATTTTGCACAAGTGAAGTTTTGGCCACTTTTCGAGATATTACTTAACTTTTTACCATCCAAGCTTTTAATAGCAATAAACATACATATAAAACATTTTAAATATGGTGAGAAACCCTTAAGAATCTCTTTATAAATTCTATAGAAATCTCCAAAAACAAGGCTATTCCAAAGTGCATCCATGGCGACTATCGCTACAAGTGCACTTTCAAATCCGAGTCCGATCTAAACCAAAGTCCATCTGTAACCTATGTATTTTGTTCCAAGGTCTTGTTACAAGTCATACAAGTCCATTAAAGTCTGTTCCAATTCCATAGACATGGACACATATGCTTCTTATTTTCAAAACAAGAATCAAACCAATGTTTTTAACAATGTCAATAACAATTCAAACAACTTAAACACAATCAAACCCAAAGTATATATGTTATATTTTCAATTCAAAGTGAGGTTTTAACTCACCTTTTATCCATCAAGAACTAAGATCCAAGCTAACTAAGTCAAACCTTCACCTTGCAACCACATTTCCATCCTCCCTCATCTTTTCACTTGCCTTTTGTCCTCCTTTTTCAATAATTGCTCACGGCCTACAGAGTTAGGGTGAGTGTGGCTCCACCTCTTCAAATTAAAACTAGGTATTCATTCCAAATTTGAGTTGATTTTGATAGGATTTGCAATTAATTTGGTTTAAGAATTTAGAGATGATGTAGAAGAAGAAGCCATTAAAGAGAGCTTGTATTTGCTTCGTGAATTTGTAAATAATAACTAAGGGTGCTCCCCTCCTTTTATAGGCTCCATTTGGTGTTGCCTAAGCTTGCATTTACCCTCCCTTACTATGCCATGAAAGACTCACCTCCCATCAGTTCTCCTTTACATCACTTCTCCTTTATGCTAATTACACTTGTACCCTTAACATGATATGTCTCTTATCCTAATGGAAACTTCTAGAATGTTCCATGCTTTATGATGAGATGTGTATGTTAATTGGTTGCTAATGTGTTCGTTTGATTATTAGACTGTTAATTTGAATAACTTATATCGATTGAAAAGTTATTTACCGATAAACCGATTTTCGGTCACATGATCAATTTTTCTTCAAAGAATATATTTTTGTAAACAATTTTAAAAACAAGTTTCTTATCGTTATTCATTAATTAAATGATGTCTAACAAGGTTATTAAATCATATTTATAACACTTACTTATATTTCAAAGCTTTATAATATTCGAAGATGAAGTGTTCGAATTTCCGAGTCGCTACATTCTCCCCTACTTAAAACATTATCCTCGAAATTCAAACAAAAACGATAATCAAAGGAGATAGAAGAACAATATATATATATATATATATATAACATACTGCTAAAACTATATACAAACTAAACCTCAAACTAAATGCATACTAAGTGACTCCACAACAAGCGGTGAGTACACTACAAAAGATGTACAATACAAAGATAAGAAGGAAACACAAGTCTATAAGCAACCCTGAATAGAATTCCTTCAAATCGCCCACCATCTTCTTGGTACCCCCAAGCATCCTTGCTTCATGGAACTTCTAACTTTAACTAAGGAACAAGCACACAAATAATCAAATAGTATCCACAATTACTGGCAAAAAATGCTCATGGTTCGCTCAGGCTCAAAACTCTCTCATCGTCCAAGGACGATAAACAATCTACTAAGCATACCTTACGCTCATCGGCCTCAAGTCATTATTAGATGATTATTCATGCTACCTTATAATAAATCAAAGAGTCATTCCCCAAACTCTTCATAAGCTAACAAACATAGCATACAAATGTACTAAAGCCCGTACGATGCACGTGAACCATCCGTGTGCAATATCCAATCTAATCACTTGTTCGATCACATAAATTTCACTTCCAAAATAGTATAGATCACTTGACCTTGCTAGTGCGAACTCTGATCTGGTTCCTTAATTAGAAACCTCTATTCTCCTTGCATATCCATATATTATGGTAGAAACATGGGGATCATATCGAGTGTTCGTCGTAAAGAATCAAGTGAAAAATCCTTGTTTAGACTGGTGTAAACCACCACAAAAACATGTACTCGAACACTAGATCATGAAATGCTATGCGAATAAAACAATTTACATACAACTTACGTATTTATCCTATTGGTTTCTTAACTACACTAATTCCATTTTAACCACATTCATTTGTACAATTAGTATGTCATTCAACATTAAAACCATTAATGAATCATTTCATAAAAATCTAGCTTCAAGTTTATCCATATTTTATAACTTAAGTTCATACTCGTATAATACTCCATTACATCTAAGGGTATATACAAACATTTAATTCATCTTACTTAACAAGTATGATCAACAATTTGAACTCGTTTCAACTTACGATCTTCTTAATTCAAGTGTTATATAAACACAACTTTATATTTTCAAGAATGCTTAGTTACAAATTCTATAACAATCTGGATGTTCAGACTACCCAAAACCGTTGAAAAATTCCATTTTCATATTAACAATTAAAACTATCAAACAACATATCATATCATGATTCACATACCATACTTTCCTAATGCATAAGCCATATGTGTCCATGAAATAACTTAACAAGAAAACTTTAGAACTAAACACCGGTTTTCATTTCAAAATCATTTTAAAATAATATATACATATAAATTATGTATATAAAATCTGACTTTGAGATTAAATCAAAATCCATTTTACCAAATCAATTTTATAGCATCCTACACTTAGAAACCCAAAAACGAACACTAATGATGCTGCAGTAATCAACGAAATTATTTTCAAGCAACATAAGTGAGTTCAGTACATCCAAACCATACTCTTGGTACTTAACCGAAATCATTTTAAAGCGGTATCAAATACTTCGTATAGTAATACTAAGTATCATGGCCTTAATCTCCTAAACCAAGTTCTTAAATATTTACTTTCAAATAATACTATTATTATTTTTGCCAAAATCTTAAAAAACATTTTCAAAGATACTAGGATTTAAGTCCTCAAATTTTCTATCTAACTCCTTTTTCATTGATAAACCATATTTTTTAAACTTACTTATATAAAATAACTTTCTTTTATAAAACTTTTTACAAATATTTATTTCCAAAAATTCTAACTTTCATTTTTTTATAGTAAAAATCTTTCACTAAATTTCTAACTTTTAACCCAACATTATCATTTAACATCTTATAGTCAAACTATGAAACTCATAAGGTGTTCGTTTCAATATACTCACAATTATTGTTTACCTAACCCACGATGTGGAATGGTAAAACTACTTATAAACTAGTTGAGCATAAATTAACAATAAACAATAGTCCATGTTCCTAACATGTCGAGCATGAATAAACAATCAAGGTTACAGTTATTTAAACTATGAGAAGCACTAGAGTTAGATAAACATGAATAGGAAAGCCATAAACAAATAGTATACCCTCAAGAATCTGCTTTCCCTTTCCAATTGTAGAAATAGCAAAGACCCTAGGCTGCTCTCCTTTCTTGATCATAGGACAATCACTAACAAAATGACCAGGTTAGTGGCAGCTATAACAACCTTTCGGTGCAAACTGCGCCTTTGCCATCTATTGCTCAATCTTTGGAACCTTTGCAATCGGTAGTTTAACCATCTTCCCTTCTCCACCCAACCTACACTTATTAAAAAATTGACCCTTCTTCCCACTTGTAGTAAACAAGGGTGGACTTATTCTTTGGTGACTGAAACTTACGCTTGTTGTCCCCCATCGATGCAGAAATAGATGGCTTCGGAGCCATGCTCTCAAACCACAAAGCCATTCACCAGACCCACAAAAGACCTCATGACCTGATTAGTCATGTCCCTTTGGAACTCAAGATGCATAACTGCGATGAACATTTTGTTCTTCTTTAGTGGCCTATCTATAACCCAAACCCAAACCGAGACAATGCAATGAACTGATTCTCATACTTCGCCATGGTCATGGCCCCTACTTCAGATCCAAGAAGCTCCTAAATAACAAAGTCTTTATGGCTTCCAGAACAAACTTCATATATAACTCATATTTGAATTGGGTCCAAGAGAAGTTGTTTTCTTGGACATCAACTGCAACATAACTCCACCAATCCATGGCTGCATTTGTCAGATGTCGCGATGCCAACCTATGCTTTATTATGTCATCTAGCTCCATATCTCCAAATATTTGATCACATAATCTGAGCCAAGACTTGACTTCTGTAATTGTATTTATACCACAAAGTGTCTTACCACCAGTCTATCATAATCATGGCAGAGCGAAGTAAAACTCATTTGAGGCCTAACCTGCACAGTCTCCTCTACGACATTCATTCTCGGTTCCTCAACCGGAGCAACATTTCTTGGTACTCACTTCCCTCCATTCATGACAGTACTATCCTGACCACCTCTAGCATTGGCAGCTCTGTACTGGTAGTTCTTACTACCAAATCTGTAACAACCTAAAAATTAAACTATAATAATTAATTAATGAATTATTTAAATGATAAAATAACATTGTGTATCAAAATTGAGCCACGGGAGTTGCACCATTGTGTTCGTGGTAATTTTCTGGTCAATTTCCATACATAGAACGTCAGAATTCGAGCTAGAACGAAGAAGATACGAATTAAACAAGAAATTAGAAAAGAAAAAAATATAGGTCTAGGTTGACCTACCCACTGTCTAGGTTGACCGGCATGTCGACCTAGCAAGGGGGGCGGTCGACACCTAGGTCGACCCGCCTTGTTGAATGGTCGAAGAATTTAATTCTTCATTCTTGTAAGCTTCGAACAAGTCATTTTGGGTTATTTCCTCTCATCCGGTGCGTCCGTGCTTCCATCCGACGACTCCTATCCAACCTATGACGTGATTGCACCAAATTCAATCTCCAAATCCAACGGTCTAAGATCCACAAGCGCCACTATAAATAATACCCTAGGCCTAGCTATTTTTCTCATTCTAGATTTTCTCCATTTGGGTTCACCTTCTCTGGGAGGACCCTAAAAGGAATAATTTTTCAAGGAGAAGGTCATTTTAAATTAAAATATTTTGTAACGACCCAGAATTTTGGATATTTGAAATTGGAATATTTAATTGATTTTAAATATTTAAAGGTTAATTTTTAACTTGAATTTCAAATATAACTATTTATTGGATAATTTTAATATTTGAAATTAATAATGGAAAATTGGGTAAATTATTGAATCTGGGGTTTTAAGCTTGTTAAAAATAATTTAAAGGCTTATAAAATTTATATTGATAATAATGAAGATAATAAAAGTTTTAAAATTGAATTTAAAAGTAATTTTTTCAGTTTTAAAAATATATTGTTTATTTTTTGGCATAGCTAAAAAAAAAATTGTTTAAATTGACATTTAAAATTAGTTTCCGGGGCACAGTCTCGGATTTCAACGTAACTAGTTCCATTGGATCCGTAATAGTGTATTATTATCGGATTTCAAATTTCATAACGTTTGGGGTTATCGTTTGGCCGTACGGTCGCTGAAATTTACATCGAAAATTCAATATAGTAACTGGGTCCTAAAAGCTATCTTCTCCATACGATCGAATTAAGACTCGGAACCTTTTCCATTACGTTCGGAATAGGGGTATAACATTATGAACGCCTAGCGGCATGCCTCGATAGGAGGTCAAAATTGTAAGCTGCGGATTCGAGACGATTTAAAAATTTAAATAATATATATATAATTGATTTGACAAATCTATTCACATCAACTCTTTTCCCCTTTCCAAATCACTATACCCCTTACCGTTCAAAACACGTTTCCCCCTTTTCACCTTTTTAAACAACACAGCAAGCCGAGACAGTCTAAAACAAAAAAAAATGGTGGCAATGAATAATCCTTTTGTCCTCAAACACTTAATTAAAAAATTCAAAACCTATTTCTAAGTTCAAGTTTTTGGTTTCTCTACAATCTGATATGAGTTTGGGATGGTTCGACGATGGTTTAGGACGATCGACTTTAATGTCGAACTGCAGCGGTGGGCTAGGGTTCCTTGTTTCTCGAGTTTCGGTCGTCGATTGGTGGATTTGGAGGTAGACTCGAGTTAGTCTGGGCGAGACACACGCGTAGCCAGGAGATAGGGGAGCTCAGTGCATAGTTTGGGGGTGCGGAATTTTTGGGTTTGCGGTAGGGAGGATGGCCTCGATTGAATTGGGTGACTAGGAGGATAGGGCGGTGGTGCTAGGTGATCGAGAACGGAGAAGCAAGTTTGGGGGCAGTTGCAGATCGGTCGATGGTGACTGTGGGGTTTGTGAATGTGCATGCGAGGGTGGGTTTCGAGTGTCTATGCATTTTCTTTTCGATTGGGGAAGAAGCTTGAGTTTGGGCCGGTTTCATTTTCGAATCGGTATTGGGCTTTCTTTTTTTTAAATTAAAGTAAAAATTATGTACAATGTTAATTTAAATTCCAATGCTTGTAAATTACATATCTCGTTCGCCTTAGGTCTGATCGAGACGTGATTTGTTGCTTTATGTTCATATCGACGAATAAAACGCATAGCAACTGGATTGATCGAATTTAGAGCTTGCTGAATTTTCAGATAAATTCAAACGCACACGGATAAAATCAGAACCGGGATGCGAAAGCGACGATGAAAATCAAAGTGAGTTAATCTCACTCAAATTTGGAATTCTACAATTAATTTTAAGTAGTTAATTTAATTATTGATTGATTGATTGATTGATTGAATTTGATAATTATTATCAGTCTGAATGTTATATTTTATGTAGTAGTGTATAGATATATTGGAGTGATTGATATTCCCACATATATATAGCGGATGAGACCCTATACGCCCCGCATAATAGTAGATGACCCTATATACCGAGATATTCCCCTCGAAGTGGGATTGGTATTTTTATATTGTATTAACATCTGTGGATGCAAGTAAACAGGTTGGAGGGATCCAACGGATTTCTGAAAATGTTGAAATTATTTTCATATTCAGTGATATGATTTATTTGAATAATCTGTGATATATTATATTGGAAATTGAATTTATTGGATGATATGGTATTGCTGGATATATTTTTGGCAGTTTAAAATATCGTAAATATGAATATTGAATTTTTAAAGGAAAATAAAAAGGGAATTTTAAAGTAGAATATTTATAGTGAAGTTGGATAAATTAAAAGTAATGAATTTGGGAGAAATAAATAGTTTGATTTTAAAATCCTATTTGATAATTCCGGAGTTTGAAAAAAATAGAGATTTTTGAATAAATGTGAATAAAAGGGTTTTTAAAGATAAGTACTTAAGCGATATTGTTTAAGTATAAAAGAACTTATTTTTAAATTTGAGATTTAAATAGTTTGGGAAAATAAAAAGGGATATTTGAAAATAAAATATGAAATTGATGTTCCAGATTTAAATAAGATTTTAAAATCATAAAAAGGAAATGAATCTGAAATTAGTGGGTTTTGGGATATATTTGGGTTAACTAAGAAATTAATTTAAAAATTGAATTTAATTTAGAAAATCGATTAAGCGCGGTGAAAACAGTGATAAACGGTAAATGAGATTATGGAAATTATAAACGAAGTTTATAAAATAAAGTGAAGTAATTATCAGTGGATAAATTGAAATTATAAATTCACGATGGGAATTTATAAGGAGATGGGTAAACCGTTTTAAAAATAAATAGTAGTTTTATTTTTAGAAATGTGAAAAGGAAATTTACGGAATTGGAACGTAAATCAAACTGAAAATAAATCGAGAGGGATTTATAAATAATTAGACTGGCTATATTGGAGTTGGAAATATATTTTTCATGAAAAGTTAAGTTTATTTTAAAAAGGGAGGATTTTGAAGTATTAACTAGGATATTTAAAAGCGTTTAAGAATATTTCAGAAAAGTAATTATTTAATTGTTTAAAGTATATTTAAATATTGGTTCAACTAGTTTATAGTAAGTCAATTTTTATTTAAGAATTAATCAGTATTATTATTTTCAAAGGACAAACTATTTAATATTAAGATTTATATAATAACTTTTATTTAAAAAGTAGTTTACCTAGAGTTTAACTTTGGAAAATTATTATAGAAATTTCATAAGTATTATTTTGAAAATTTTTAAAACAAAATTTTTGGGGAGTATTGGTACACTCGCATGGCGAAATCGGAGGTAGTGAGTGCCTGCAGTTAAATCTTGAATTTCTCTAGGATAGAGACGTAACCATTGAACTATGAATACATGGTTTGATACTGCAATGGTACTTTCCAAATTATTTTAAAGGCTTTCAAAAATTTCTTTTGAAAAGAAATATTTTTTATGAATATACTAAATTCGATAAGATAAGTATATATTTTAGATAAAAAGATTTAATTTATTTAAAATTAAATTAAAAAGAGATTTGTAGTTATTCAGTGGAAAATGGAATATTTGGTTGAATGATTGTTTATATTGATAGTTAAATAACCGACTATCAAATCTGGACCAAAGATATAACTTTGGGAATATCTAGGAGAAATACGGGATTTATATGGTACAGTTACCGTTCGAGGTGCTATACTGTACGTATAAACTCGTTTCGTTCTTCTTGGACGTTTATAAGGAAATCCGTCAACTAATGGTTAGGAGGTGATCTCCGATCTTATTTTCGTCTGCGTATTTCCTAAAGAACCAAGGTTGAGTTTACCAGAAATATCGAACGTTGTTTCGAAGAGACCGGGATTGGATTTGTTATCCGAAACCACTTCGATCCAACGAGTATGTTTTCGAAATGAAGGCAAGAGCATGGGGTCGAAGATGGAGCAGTGAAGTGCAAGGGATAATCGCTACTAATCCTGAGGGTGATTCCAAAATGGATGTAGTAGGAGTAGTGCCTTCGGTTCTGTTCGGACCCGGAACGGACTTGTATGGATGAATGCTATCAGAACATTTTCATTGGGGGACAATGAGTATTCTAAGTGAAAAAATTCGTTAAAAAGGTAATCATAGCCTCTAGCCTCATCGACCGGGAATGACTGAAAAGAAGGGGAGATGCAGCAAGGCTAAGTGGGTAGCACCTAATTAGGGTATGTTTATCACCTTTCTAGATACCCTCAGATATTATTACTACGATTATGGAAGGAGCTCGGAAAAGGGTGGGAACACCCGGGGTGGTAGCATATTCGGTCTATCCAGGTTAGTGATAGTCTGGTCTTGTGTGGTAGGGGATCTCGGCGTGGTCCTCGGTACGCTGTTCTAGACGTGTACTATGACAGGTGATACCCCGGTACTTAGTCATTCGTATGGAATCCATTCTCCAATAAGCGCCGTACGGTCTTGATTTTGCCCAACTATGCTGAAACGTGAGATGCAAGCATTTCAGCTATTTGAATAAGTATTTGTACTTAGACACTATTATAATATCAGATGATTTTGATATGAAATGTTTGGTTATCGTAAGGTAAAAACCCGTCGTGTTTATTTGTGGCATAGTCTTACAAGATACCTTTGATTTTCAAAGGATTTTGATAGCTTTAATAATTCAATCTGAGTGTGTTTTCTCACGCTGGTTTTCCAGACTGACTCGGGTGTTATTTTATTATAATGCTCGGGTTAGACCGAGTATTACAGATTCAGGATAGGATGCTATGGAGCTCAGAAGACGAGCTGGATGGCGAAGACGTATTACCCATATCTGATTTATATTCCGTTGTGTATGGTATGGTTTATATTCAGCATTTGTGAGGACAAGTTATTATAACTGTCCAGTATTGTGCTATTGATTTGTGTTGTACTCTGATGATGTAAAGTATAAAAACAGTTATAGTTATTTTTGTATAAAGTTCATTTGTTATCTTTTATATATTGTTCCGCTACGATTGTGAGATTTTGTGTTGTTCTTTCTATTTTCTTCTTCTACCTCTTTCTTATTTTCCCTAACGATCTGGTATTTCCAGCATTCTATTGCTTGGCATGCTATATAGTGGACGTATTGATGTCAATTTTCGGAGGTCGAAAATCCAGACCGTCACACTTGGTATCATAGCTGAAGGTTAAGCGAGAACCTTGGCTCTAGTGAGGATTACTCTTTAGAGATAGGGTCAGTAGCACCCTAGAATGAGTTTGAGTGTATTAATAGATATGAGTGCATATTTGTTAGTGAATATAAAACTGTTTTATATTGTGTTGATTGATTTGTTGAGTGATTATGGATTCTGGTCAATACGAGTAATTAACGTTATTGATAGGAATCTCTAAAACACTATAATAGAACAATTCGACACGGTATTGTTTTAAAATGGGGTGAATGAAATAATCTTGCCCAAATTATTTATATATATATAAAAGAAATAATTTTTCAGAAATTATTATAGTTATATATGGTTTGCTTGGTTGTTAGGAAATGATAATATTAAACCATTATCATTTGTTGTTGTGATGATTGAATAAAAGTTGATATTATAAACCAAAAGCAAGAAATTAATTCATATAACAAAATGAATTTGTAAACATGAGTTTATAATTGTGATTTATAATTTGAAATGGAATGAAATTCTGAAGTATATTTAAATGTAGGTTTACAAGGATTTAAAAATTTGGAAATTTGGGAAAAATTAAATCCGGTTGGATTTGGAAATGATTTTCGAAGTCTTGGAAATAATAGTAATATTATTTGGAAATATTTTTGAATTGAAAATGATATCTATTGAGATTTGGAATAAAAATATTTAAAAAAAATGTTTTTTAAAGGAATAAAAGCACTGAACTCACTTCGGTCGTTGGAAAATAATTTTGGTGATGACTGCAGCATCATCGACTTTAATTTTCGAGTTTCCAAGGGAGGAATTGCTACCTCAATGATTTGAATTGGAGTTGTTTGCCAAACCGGTTTGATTGTAAAATGCAAAGGAATAATTTGATATACCAAAGGATTTTGGGTGTACATATGATTTCAAAATTGATTTTTTTAAATACTTAAGAAATTGTTTAAACTCTGGGAGTTTATTTAAAAATGTTTATGGAATATAAATAAGTTTAAAAACTTACAAGAATTTGAAATTTTGTTTAGAATAAAAATTTAACTTAAAGAAGAGTTAAATAGAAGTGTGATAATGAAATAAAGTGGTAAAGTAAACCAATTAAATGAAGTGAATTGGAAGAGATTAGTGAATGGAATATAAATAAGTTTGAAAACATATAAAATTTGAAATTTGATGTTGGAATGAAATTTAACTTAAATTAAGTTAAATAAAGAGAATTCTGGAAAATTACCCTAAGCAGGCTAAACGGAATAGTTATTGAAATAATTTTTTTATTAAGATTGAAAATAAATTTGTGGATGAACAAATTAATTTAATTAGTAAGTAAATGGAATGGAAATTGAATATTGGAATGGGATATTTTATTTGAATTATGTGAGATTGAAAAAATAGTTCGAGTGGACTAAATAATATAAAAGTTTGGAAATAAAGTTTGATTGGTATATGAAATAAATTAGCGAATGGAACTAATTATAGAAATTAGTTAAATAAATATGGGTTGGGATATGGTCGATAAAATTCAATATTGAAGATTTGGAAGATAAATTGAGTTCAAATGGAATTTAAAATTTGATTTGAATAGAAATGGATATAAACTAAAGTGGTGAAGTGGAAATAAATATAAGAAGTTGTATAAAATGTTTATAATGGAATTAAAAAGGTTAATGGTGAATCCTTAAGTGAAATTGGTACTTAAGATATATGCTAAGTAAACATTTGAATACAGATTTAAAAAAGAATGTAAAAAATGGTTTGAGAAAAAGGTTGAATGGAAATGTAAGTAAATGTTAATAGAAAGAATTGGATATAGCTAGTAATCAATTGGGAATCAATACGTAAGTTGTACGTATATTATTTTATTCGTAAAACGATTTGATCCAGATTTGAGCATAGAATTTCGAGATAGTTATCTCGATCCGAGTTTGGATTTTTCACTCGATTTTCGACGGTGAACCCTGGATATGGATTTTTGATTAATTCTGGAATTCTCTATCATAGTAGATGGCTATGCAAGGAGAATGACGGTTTTTGACCAAGGAACCAGATCTGAGTCCGCACTAGAGAGTCGTGTGAACGATACTAGTTCGAAAGTGAAATTGTGTGATCGAGTGATCAGATTTGATATTGCGTACGAATGGTATATGTACATCGTACGGGTTTTGATGGAATAAATGTTGAAATTTGAAAGTGCTAAATGAAATGATTTTGAATTATGTGAGTGAATACTATTGGTAAGTGAGATGCAGGATATTTAAAAGCAAAAGCTAAATTGATGTCTTCGATTTAAGTAGAAAAATTTAAATTGCCCGACAAAAAGGTATGTGCTTAAATTGTTATATGAAAATAGATGGTTTTCTGATTGAGCCACTTGGCTTTTGTTTTCTTTGGATGATTGGACCAGTAGAGGCATTTTTGTAGTTTTTCGGATCTAGCCGTGCAAAGGAGGCGCTGGCGAATTTTTTTTCGAAAATTTAAGGAGTTAGAAAAAAAAAATTTGAAGAAATTTTAATAATTTAAAAATTGGTTTTAAATTATAATTTGAATAATTGAGGGGAGTGTAATCTATGGATTAATTTGGAAAATTAGTAGGAGTGATAACGTGGTTTCAATAAAAATTGTTTTCGGAAAGTTGTTTAAACCGACGGGTTCTAAAATAGTTAACGGGTTTTGAACTATTCTTCTTACCTAGCAATTTTGAGGACGAAATTCTCATAAGGGGGAGGAACGTAATGACCCGGAATTTTGGATATTTGAAATTAGAATATTTAATTGATTTTAAATATTTAAAGGTTAATTTTTAACTTGAATTTCAAATATAACTATTCATTGGACAATTTTATTATTTGAAATTAATAATGGAAAATATGGTAAATTATTGAATCTAGGGTTTTAAGCTTGTTAAAAATAATTTAAAGGCTTATAAAATTTATATTGATAATAATGAAGAAAATAAAAGTTTTAAAATTGAATTTAAAATTAATTTGTTCAGTTTTAAAAATATATCGTTTAAATTGACATTTAAAAATAGTTTTCCAGGGCACAGTCTCGGATTTTGACGAAACAAGTTCCATTGGATCCGTAATAGTGTATTAATATCGGATTTAAAATTTTGTAATGTTTGGGGTTATCGTTTGGCCGTACGGTATATAAACGCGCTGAAATTTACATCGAAAATTCAATATAATAACTGGTTCCAAAAAGCTATCTTCTCCATACGATCGAATTAGGACTCGAAACCTTTTCCATTGCATCCGGAATAGGGGTATAACATTATGAATGCCTAGCGGCACGCCTCGATAGGAGGTCAAAATTTTAAGCTGCGGATTCGAGACGATTTAAAATTTTAAATAATATATATATAATTGATTTGACAAATCTATTCACATCAACTCTTTTCCCCTTTCCAAATCATTGTACCCCTTGCCGTTCAAAACACGATTCCCCCCTTTTCACCTTTTTAAACATCATAGCCAACCGAGACAATCTAAAAAAAATGGTGGCAATGTATTTCAAAAATCATTTTCTCCTCAAACACTTAATTAAAAAATTCGAAACCTGTTTCTCAGGTTTTTGGTTTCTGTACAATCTGATATGAGTTGGGATGGTTTGGCGATGGTTTATGACGATCGACTTCAATGTCGAACTGTAGTGGTGGGCTAGGGTTCCCTGTTTCTCGAGTTTCGGACGTCGATTGGTGGACCTGGAGGTAGACTCGAATTAGTCTAGGCGAGACGCACGCGTAGCTAGGAGATGGGGAAGCTCGGTGCAGAGTTTGGGGTGCATCATTTTTGGGCTTGCGGCAGGGACGATAGTCGTGATTGAATTTGGTGACTTGGAGGATGGGACGGTGGTGCAAGGTGATCGAGAACGGAGAAGCAAGTTTGGGGGCAGTTCCAGATCGGTCGATGGTGGCTGTGGGGTTTGTGCACGTGCACGCAAGGGTGGGTTTCGAGTGTCTATGCATTTTCTTTTCGATTGGGGAAGAAGCTTGAGTTTTGGCCTGTTTCATTGTCAAATCGGTATTAGACTTTGCTTTTTTTAAAATTAAAGTAAAAATTATATACAATGTTAATTTAAATTCCAACGCTTGTAAATTACATATCTCATTCGTCTTAGGTCCGATCGAGACGTGATTTGTTGCGTTGTGTTTGTATCGACGAATACAATGCATAGGAACTAGATTGATCGAATTTAGAGTTTGCTGAATTTTCAGATAAATTCAAACGCACTCGGATAAAATCAGAACCTGGATGTGAAAGCGACGATGAAAATCAAAGTGAGTTAATCTCACTCAAATTTAGAATCCTTCAATTAATTTTAAGTAGTTAATTTAATTATTGATCGATTGATTGAATTTGATAATTATTATCAGTCTGGATGTTATATTATATACAGTAGTGTATATATATATATATATTGGAGTGATTGATATTCCCGCATATATATATAGCGGATG
Source organism: Allium fistulosum (assembly GCA_030737815.1). NCBI lineage: Eukaryota > Viridiplantae > Streptophyta > Magnoliopsida > Asparagales > Amaryllidaceae > Allium > Allium fistulosum. Next base: position 278,310,586 of record CM060904.1, on the reverse strand, counting down.
AGACCCTATACGCCCCGCATAATAGTGGATGACCCTATATACTACGATATCCCCCTCAAAGTGGGATTGGTATTTTTATATTGTATTAACATCTGTGGATGCAGGTAAACAGGTTGGAGGGATCCAACGGGATTCCTCAAAATGTTGAAATTATTTTCATATTCAGTGATATGATTTATTTGAATAATCTGTGATAGATTATATTGGAAATTGAATTTATTGGATTCTATGGTATTGCTGGATATATTTTTGGCATTTTAAAATATCATAAATATGAATATTGAATTTTTAAAGGAAAATTTAAAGGGAATTTTAAAGTAGAATATTTATAGTGAAGTTGGATAAATTAAAAGTAATGAATTTGGGAGAAATAAATAGTTTGATTTTAAAATCTTATTTAATAATTCCGGAGTATGAAATAAATAGAGATTTTTGAATAAATGTGAATAAAAGGGTTTTTTAAAATAAGTACTTAAGCGATATTGTTTAAGTATAAAAGAACTTATTTTTAAATTTGAGATTTAAATAGTTTGGGAAAATAGAAGGGAAATTTAAAATAAAATATGAAATTGATGTTCCAGATTTAAATAAGATTTTAAAATCATAAAAAGGAAATGAATATGAAATTAGTGGGTTTTGGGATATATTTGGGTTAACTAAGAAATTAATTTAAAAATGGAATTTAATTTAGAAAATCGATTTAAAATCGATTAAGTGCGGTGAAAACAGTGATAAACGGGAAATGAGATTATGTAAATTATAAACGAAGTTTATAAAATGAAAAGAAGTAATTATCAGTGGATAATTTGAAATTAAAAATTCACGATGGGAATTTATAAGGAGATGGGTAAATCGTTTTAAAAGTAGATAGTAGTTTTATTTTTAGAAATGTGAAAAGGAAATTTACGGAATTGGAACGTAAATCAAACTAGAAATAAATAGAGAGGGATTTATAAATAATTAGACTGGCTATATTGGAGTTGGAAATATTTTTTTCCTGAAATGTTAAGTATATTTTAAAAAGGGAGGATTTTTAAGTATTAACTAGGAAATTTAAAAGTGTTTAAGAATATTCAGAAAAATAATTATTTAGTTGTTTAAAATTGTTTAAAGTATATTTAAATATTGGTTCAGCTAGTTTATAGTAAGTCAATTTTTATTTAAGAATTAATCAATATTATTATTTTCAAAGGACAAACTATTTAATATTAATATTTATATGATAACTTTTATTTAAAAAGTAGTTTACCTAGAGTTTAACTTTGGAAAATTATTATAGAAATTTCATAAGTATTATTTTGAAAATTTTTAAAACAAAGTTTTTGGGGAGTATTGGTATACTCGCATGGCGAAATCGGAGGCAGTGAGTGCCTACAGTTAAGTCTTGAATTTCTCTAGGATAGAGACGTAACCATTGAGCTGTGAGTCCATGGTTTGATACTGTAGTGGTACTTTCCGAATTATTTTAAAGGCTTTCAAAATTTTCTTTTGAAAAAGAAATAGTTTTTATGAATATTCTAAATTCGATAAGATAAGTATATATTTTGGATAAAGAGATTTAATTTATTTAAAATTAAATTAAAAAGATATTTGTAGTTATTCAGTGGAAAATGGAATATTTGGTTGAATGATTGTTTATATTGAAAGTTAAATAACCGACCATCAAATCTGGACCAAAGATATAACTTTGGGAATATCTAGGAGAAATACGGGATTTATATGTTACAGTTACCATTCGAGGTGCTATACTGTATGTATAAACTCGTTTCGTTCTTCTAGGACGTTTATAAAGAAATCCATCCACTAACGGTTAGGAGCTGATCTCCAGTCTTATTTTCGTCTGTGTATTTCCTAAAGAACCGGTGTTGAGTTTAACGGAAATATCGAACGTTGTTTCGAAGAGACCGGGATCAGATTTGTTATCCTAAACCACTTCGATCCAACGAGTACGTTTTCGAAATGAAGACAATAGCATGGAGTCGAAGATGGAGCAATGAAGTGCAAGGGTAATCGCTACTAATCCTGAGGGTGATTCCAAAATGGATGTAGTAGGAGTAGTGCCTTTGGTTCTGTTCGGACCCGGAATGAACTTATATGGATGAATGCTATCAGAACATTTTCATTGGGGGCAATGAGTATTCTAAGTGAAAAATTTCCTTGAAAAGGTAATTGTAGCCTCTATCCTCATCAACCGGGAATGACTGAAAAGCAGGGGAGATGCAGCAAGGCTAAGTGGGTAGCACCCAATTAGGGTATGTTTATCACCTTTCTAGATACCCTTGGATATTATTACTACGGTTATGGAAGGAGCTCGGAAAAGGGTGGGAACACCCGAGGTGATAGCATATTCGGTCTATCCAGGTTAGGGATAGTCCGATCTTGTGTGGCAGGGGATCACGGCGTGGTCCTCGGTACGCTGTTTTAGACGTGTCCTGTGACAGGTGATACCCCAGTACCTAGTCATTCGTATGGAATCCATTCTCCAATAAGCGCCGTACGGTTTTGACTGTGCCCAACTATGCTGAAACGTGAAATGCCAGCATTTCAGCTATTTGAATAAGTATTTGTACTTAGACACTATTATAATATCAGATGATTTTGATATGAAATGTTTTGGTTATCGTAAGATTAAAACCCATCGTGGTTATATATGGTATGGTCTTACAAGATACCTTTGATTTTCAAAGGATTTTGATAACTTTAATAATTCAATCTGAGTGTGTTTTCTCACGCTGGTTTTCCAGACTGACTCGGGTGTTATTTTATTATAATGCTCGGGTCAGACCGAGTATTACAGATTCAGGATAGGATGCTATGGAGCTCAGGAGATGAGTTGGATGGCGAAGACGTATTACCCGTATCTGATTTATATTCCGCTATGTATGGTATACCGTATATTCAGCATTTGTGAGGACAAGTTATTATGTCTAGTATTGTGCTATGGATTTGTGTTGTACTTTCATGATGTAATGTACAAAAATAGTTGTAGTTCTTTTTATATAAAGATCAGTTGTTATCTATTATATATTGTTCCGCTGTGATTCTGTGTTGTTCTTTCTATTTTCTTCTTCTACCTCTTTCTTCTTTTCCCTAACGATATGGTATTTTCGGCATTCGATTGCTCGGCATGCTATACAGTGGACGTATTGATGTCAATTTTCGGAGGTTGAAAATCCGGACCGTCACATATTTAATACCCTCAAGTGGATCCGGGAAGACCATGGGAAGAGCTAAGGACCACAAGTGAGTGATTAGTAATTATTTTAGATTTTTAAGTAATTTAAAATAATAGGGTTTTCAATAGTTGTAGTTTTTCTACGATTTTGGAATATACTTTTTACCAGTTTATTTTCAGATTTAGATTTATTTTTCAGTCTATTTCCTTTTAGCTATTCTTTTTAGTTATTTGTAGTTAATTACTATTAATTATAGCTTTTCCATTTATTTATAGTTATTTACAGTATTTATAATTATTTACTGTTATTTACGTTTTATTTACATCTTTTCTACGTTGGGATTTTCTTCTATAATTGTCAGTTTCTTTCTATTTTTCCTTTTTACACGAATGCAATAGAATAAATTAAAATGCGAATATGGACTAAATAATAAGAACACTGGAATTATAGAAAATAAGATGTAAAATGTGAAGATTATAATAAATTGGACTTGGACTGAATTTAAGCCTAATTATGATGTATAATTATGATTAAGAAGAGTAAAAAGAGAAAGTGGCTTATTTTTATACTTAGACCTTGGGTTAAGTTAATAAGCAATATTATAACATAGTTATAATTAGAAACAGAACATAAAAGGGCTTATTTTGAGACTTAGAATAAATTAATAAGCAAAGATAGCAAGGATAACAGTAGAGGCTTATTTAAACAATTTATACTAAGTTAATAAGAAAAAGTAGGACCTGCACCAACTGCATTCCCTATTTTCTATGGACAAAGGTGTCTCACAATGGCCTGAAGTGAGATGAGGGCACGCTTATGCGGTTTAGGGTAGATAAAAGGTCAATAATTAAAAGTCCAAATCATGGGGAATTGGACAAGGGGCACAACTGGTTTTGTTTGACAGGGACCAGTACCAACAGCATTCCCTATTTTTTGTGGACACAGGTGTCTCACTTTAGCCTGAAGTGAGATGAGGGCACGCTTATGCTGTCTAGGGTAAATAAAAGGTCAAAAGAGGGAGCAACAGATAGTGTGAACCCAACGGTGGTCGAGCGTGCGGCCTCGGTGCAGGGGATATAATTCGCTATTGAGTTCCAAGCGCTTAGTAGGTGCCTTTCATAGGCATTAGTGTCTAGCTCACACTAGACACATTAGTAGAAGGCCGATCAAAGGGTAGAATTAGGACTTCAGCCTAATTAAAGTAGGATTGAGAATTCAGCCTAATCAAAGTAGTTATCTAAGACAAGTGCAAACAATCGAAGTTATCCAATCGAATTAATCTAATAGTTAAATCGTATTTATTTCCATCTTTACCTTTCCTCCTATTTCTTTATTTCCTTTTATACTAGAATTGTTGCAAAGTCTATCATCTTTACCTTGCTTAAGAATACTAGTAATTACTATATTCATCAGACTTTTAGTTTGACCCACTCCTCTATTTTCCCCTTTTTCCCCCATAGGCTAGCAAGGGCAAGGACGGTAGATTACAGACACTTGGAGACTTCAGTGGTGGAGATTTTCTCATGTATTCCTTTTCTTCATTTTTAGTTTTTAGCTTATTTTATGTACTGGTACTTTTTGAGGGATAGTTTTGTACTCTGATTTTTATGAGACCGAGGTTATGATTTCCATAAGACATGTATTGGCATTTTGAGACATCTAATGTATTTCGTTTTATAACTCTATCTTATGAAGTTTGATTTTTGGTAAATTATTGTTTTAATTGTTTCCGCTATTTTTATCTATTTTGTCATGTGAATCTTATTCTTTGTAAGTTTTAGCTATACCTACAACACACCACATCTTTTAGTGTGTCCTTCTAGGTATACTAAGGGGTGCGGGGTGTTTCATTTGGTATCAGAGCCTAGGGTTACAGGATTCCTAAAAATTTGTTTTAAAAGTAAAGTATTTTTCAAAATAACTTGTCTTAAAAGTATTTTTCAGAAAGGAACTCTTAGAAATAGTTTTCAAGTATAAAAGAGTTTTTATAAAAGTCCAGTTCAATCTCCCTTCCACTCTTTCCTAAATTCTCTTTTCTTTGCGTAGAATGGCGGATGTCCCTAATCTTCCCGAGGGTATTCCAGTCCCAGGATGGTTTCATAGGTATCTACAAGCCATGACTCCTTAGGTGCACAGGCAAGCGCCCAATCCGGCACCAGCGGGTGGGAATCCCATCGACCCACCTACGGTAGTCAATTTCTCTAAGCTTTGTAAGGATTTTGTGAATTTGGGAGGAAAGACTTTTTCTGGTATGGAGACTTTTGTGGAGGCGCGGGCTTGGTTAAGAACACAGAAAGGATATTCGGGCTATTGGGATTGGAGGATCAGCAGCAGGTTCAGCTAGCATCTTGGCAGCTGAAAGAGGAGGCTTCTTATTGGTGGGAGGTTATTGAGTTGGAAGGAAGAGACGTTAATTAGAATGGGTTCCAGGAGCGATTTGATAGGAAGTTTTTATCTCAAGCAGAAGAAAGTGTCCAGTTGAAGCGGTTTATTAGCTTGATGCAAGGAAGTTTGTCTGTGAAGGAGTATATCAACCAATTTAATGAGTTGTCACAGTTTGGAATGGAGTTGGTGAATACACCGCACAAGAAGGCTATGAAGTTTGCGAAGGGATTAAATCAGCCACTTCAAGGGTTGTTGTTGACTCACGTACCGATGGGAGTTACCTACGAGTCACTGGTGGAGATGGCGCTTATGTCTGATGTAGCTAAGGTGGGGGGGGGTCTAAAGAAGTTGTTAAGTCGGAAGGTCCTAAAAAGAAATGGTGGAAGAACAATAAAGAGAAGAAGAAAGAAGAAGGCCCTCAGAAGCAAATCAAGAAAGGAGTGAAGTGCCATAGTTGTGGGATTGTTTGACATATCTCCAAGGACTGCAGGAAGGAGAAGATGAAGGGAAAATGCTATAATTGTGGGAAACCCAGTCACATGAGTACGAATTGTTCCTAGAAGACGAGGCAGGGAGTGAGTGCACCGGCAGCGCAGATTCAGGCATTTGATGCACAACCGCCCAGCAACGTTCCAGAGAGAGGTAGGAATGTCACTGTGGAAGGTTTGATTTCTATTTCTTATTTTCCCATTCGAACTCTTTTTGATTCTGGGGCATCACACTCTTTCATCTCTAGTTCTTTAGTAGATTGTTTGCACTTAGACATCTCTTTAATAGTAGACCCCATTGTTGTTTCAAACCCCATAGGAGGATCGGCACACTTGTCTATGGTTCGTAGGGGTTTGAAAATTTTTATCCTAGGCGTAGAATTTGATTGTGATACCTATGTATTGGGATTCTCGGGGTATGGGATAATTTTGGGGATGGATTGGCTATCCACATATGGAGCTATATTAGACTGTGAGAGGAGAGTCATTAGACTAGAGACATGCAGCAGTAGGATTCTCAAGGTTTCTTGTGACCTGCAAGGGTCAGTTATGTTGAGCTTCCTTTATTCCCTCAATTCATCATCAGTAGGGTTAGATTCAGTTCATGTCGTCAGAGATTTTCCAGACGTCTTTGAGGAGGTTAGGGGACTACCCCCTAAGAGAGAGATTGACTTCATGATTTATTTGACTGATAATGCTAAGCCAGTAGCATTACCCGTGAGGCACATGGCACTTAGGGAGAGGAAGGAATTGAGCAAGCAAGTTCATGAACTTTTGGAGAAAGGTTTAATAAGAAGGAGCATATCGGAGTGGGGAGCGCCAGTCATCTTCGCTGCTAAGGCGGATGGTTCCCTTCGACTTTGCGTAGACTATAGAGAATTAAATAAGCTCATGAAGAAGAACCGTTATCCACTTCCTAGGATAGATGATCTTTTTGACCAATTGGTTGGCTCTTCGGTATTCTCTCAGCTTGATTTAGCCACTGGATTTCATCAGATTAGGGTCGCTGATGATAGCACTGACAAAACCGCATTTAGGACACCCGATGGATTCTTTGAGTGGTTAGTCATGCCTTTTGGACTAACCAACGCTCCAGCCTATTTTGTAGATTTGATGAGCCGTGTTTTTATAGATGTCCTAAATAAGTTTGTGGTGGAATTCGTGAATGACATTTTGGTGTTTTCCAAGAGTATGGAGGAGCATGTTGTTCATTAGAGGAGGTTCTTCGCACACTTCGTAATCATCGGTTGAGGGCAAAGTTTTCGAAGTGTCACTTTTGGCGAGAGGAGGTACGTTTCTTAGGGCATGTAGTCTCGAGAGAGGGTTTGGCTGTTGACCCCACTAAGGTGATGGCAGTGCAAGATTGGAAGGCCCCCAAGAACATTACCGAAGTTAGAAGCTTCCTAGGATTAGCTGGATTTTATAGGAAGTTCATCAGAGATTTTGCCAAGATTTCAGCACCACTTACTCGCCTCACTAGGAAGAACAAAGCATTCGTGTGGGACGTGGATTGTGAGGATTCCTTCACGAAGCTTAAGAGAGATCTTACTAGTGCACCAGTGTTAGTTTTACCCGATGGAGCTAAGCCTTTTACAGTATACACTAATGCATGTGGGACGGGTCTAGGAGCGGTGTTGATGCAAGAAGGGAGGGTAATATGTTATGGAAGTAGGCAGTTGAGGACGCATGAGAAGAACTACCCTACCCATGATTTGGAGTTGGCTGCTATAGTTTTTGCGCTCAAGTCTTGGAGGCATTACTTGCTTGGAGAGAGGTTCGAGCTTTTCACCGACCATAAGTCATTGAAGTACGTATTCTCATAGAAAGATTTGAACTTGAGACAGTAGCGATGGATGGAGTTTTTGGCATCATACGACTTTGAGATAGCTTATACCCCTGGCAAGGGAAATGTGGTTGCGGATGCGTTGAGTAGAAAGAAAGTAACCCTTAGTCCTTTGTTCGTAGAGTAGAGGAGCCTAGAGTTTATTTCCACTTTTGATTTTAAGCCCTCTATGGACATTACCCCTGGATTGCTAGCAGCACTTGAGGTGAGGCGTACCCTTATAGATCAGATTGGCTCGAGGCAGTGAGAGGGTTTGGAGCATATGGATATTATGGATAGGATTAGCCGAGGAGAGGTCTCTAGACATCTCCAACGTTATTCCATTGATGGCAAAGGGTGGCTTAGGAGAGATGGAAGGCTTTGTGTTCCCCGCATTAGTGATTTGTTGATGGCGGTTCTAGAGGAAGCACACCATTCTCGTATGACTATTCATCCGGGTGGTCATAAGATGTATATGGACATGAAGAGGATGTTTTATTGGAGTGGAATGAAGAAGGATGTAACAGAGTTTGTAGCTAAGTGTCTTGTGTGCCAAAGGGTTAAGGCGGAGCAGCAGAAGCCTGGTGGACTACTTCAGCCATTGGATATATCTGAATGGAAGTGGGACAGCATTTCGATGGACTTCATATATGGTTGACCCCGATCTAGGAAGGGGAATACTAGCATTTGGGTGATTGTAGATCATTTGACTAAAAGCGCCCACTTCATTTCGGTTAAGAGTAAGAGGACGTCATCTTATTTGGCATCCTTATGTGTTCGCAAGGTAGTCCGACTTCATGGAGTTCCCTCTAGCATAGTGAGCGATAGAGACCCTATTTTTACTAGCGAATTTTGGAGAAGCTTACAAGAGGCTTTAGGGACGCAACTTAGATTGAGTACAGCCTATCACCCTCAGATGGATGGCCAAACGGAGAGAGTTAATAGAGTGCTTGAGGATTTGTTGCGGATGTGCATTCTAGACTTTGGAGGAATTTGGGAGGAGCATCTTCCTTTGGTGGAGTTCGCATATAATAACAGTTTCCAAGCTAGCATTGGGATGGCACATTTGACATTTTAAGCTCTATATGGGAGACCTTACAAATCACCCTCATGTTGGGTAGAGTCTACAGAGAAGTTGCTACTTGGTCCTAACGTGGTTATGGAAACCTTAGAGAAGGTGGATTTGATTCGCAGGAGGATGAGGACAGCCCAAGATAAGCAGAAATATTATGCGGACAAGTGGAGGAGAGACATTGAGTTTGAGGTTGGAGACTTAGTTTTTATTAAGGTATCCCCGCTAAGGAAGGTGGTAAGGTTTGGATCGAGTGGGAAGTTAGCCCCCAGATTTGTAGGACCATTCCATATCGTAGAGAGAGTAGGGAAGAGGGCGTATCGAGTGAAGCTCCCAGAGAGGCTCGCAGGAGTGCACGAAGTTTTACATGTTTTGCACTTGAGAAAGTGTTTACATGACTCGGAGGAGGTAGTGGAGCCTAGTCAGTTGGAGGAAGTGGAAGTAGAAAAGGAAGCATCGGTTCATCATATTCCTACAAAGATCATTGGATGAGACACCAAGAGACTGAGAAATAAAGAAGATCCGTTAGTAAAGGTGCAGTGGGGAGATGACATTGCAGACGCTGCATGGGAGGCTGAAGAGAAGATTCGTACTTCCATCCTCATCTTTTCGATAGTAAGTTTTAGAATTTCCTATTTCCATCTTTAGTTTTGAATAGGTTCTTTCCTTTATTATCCTTTGGGAGGGTAGAACTTAGGATTTAACCTATGGATGGTAGGATTTAATGTAAACATGTTATTACAACATGTTATGTATGATGGATTTAGTGGTTGCAAGTGTTTGCTAGTGGATGCTAATGGACGCATATACTTACATTAGGCACTATTATCTATTAGGGATCGGCCTAACTAGGACACTAGAGCATATGCATATGGATGTGCGCGCATTTGCATTTTTATTTTATTTTCCATAGTTGCTATAAATGGATGGTTATCACATGATTGTTGCATTTGGATGATGATTGTCACACGCATATAGAACTATCGGTTTTTATTAGGGAATTTGCATTCATTTGGATACATGGCACATACATGATTGCATAAAAGGGGGTCGACTGAATCAGTGAATCGCCTAATCTTTTGCATTAGTTAGGGACATTGACACTACACTAATTACATAAGTATCATAAATCGCATTAGAAAGACTTAAGGACAATGGGTGTAATGGATGATGGTTGAGTAGTTGGTTGTAGAACTTGGATGAAAACATTTATTTCATTCTTCTATCCTTAGAGATTTCGGGGACGAAATCCCTTAGGAGGGGAAAATGTAACAACCCGAAAATTAAGCTATAATAATTAATTAACAAATTAATTAAATGATAAAATAACTTTGTGAAATTATCATAATTGAGCCATGGGAGTTGCACCTTTATGTCCGTGGTAATTTTTTGGTCAATTTCCATATATAGAACGTCAGAATCCGAGTTAGAACGAAGAAGATACGAATTAAACAAGAAATTAGAAAAGAAGAAAAAATATATATATAGGGCTTGGTCGACACCTAGGTCGACCTACCCACTGCCTAGGTCGACCGGCATGTCGACCTAGCAAGGTTGGTGGTCGACTCCTAGGTCGACCTGCTTTGTTGAATGAACAGAGAATTTAATTCTTCGTTCCTGTAAGCTTCGAACACGTCATTTTGGGTTATTTCCTCTCATCCGGTGAGTCTGTGCTTCCATCCGACAGCTCCTATCTAGCCTATGACATGGTTGCACCAAATTCAATCTCCAAATCCAATGGTCTGAGATCCACAAGCGCCACTATAAATAAGATCCTAGGCCTAGCTATTTTTCTCATTCTAGATTTTCTCCATTTGGGTTCACCTTCTCAGGCAGGACCCTAAAAGGAATAATTTTCCGAGGAGAAGATCATTTTAAATTAAAATATTTAATACCCTCAAGTGGATCCGGGAAGACCAAGGGAAGAGCTAAGGACCACAGGTGAGTGATTAGTAATTATTTTAGATTTTTAAGTAATTTAAAATAATAGGGTTTCCAATAGTTGTAGTTTTTCTACGATTTTGGAATAACCTTTTTACCAGTTTATTTTCAGTTTTAGATTTATTTTTCAGTCTATTTCCTTTTAGCTATTCTTTTCAGTTATTTGTAGTTAATTACTGTTAATTATAGCTTTTCCATTTATTTACAGTTATTTACAATATTTATAATTATTTATTGTTATTTACGTTTTATTTACATCTTTTCTATGTTGGGATTTTCTTCTGTAATTGTCAGTTTCTTTCTATTTTTCCTTTTTACACGAATGGAATAGAATAGATTAAAATGCGAATATGGACTAAATAATAAGAACACTGAAATTACAGAAAATAAGATGTAAAATATGAAGACTATAATAAATTGGACTTGGACTGAATTTAAGCCTAATTATGATGTATATTTCTGATTAAGAAGAGTAAAAGGAGAAAGTGGCTTAGTTTTATACTTAGACCTTGGGTTAAGTTAATAAGCAATATTATAACATAGGTTATAATTAGAAACAGAACAGAAAAAGGATTATTTTGAGACTTAGAATAAATTAATAAGCAAAGATAGCAAGGATAACAGTAGAGGCTTATTTAAACAATTTATACTAAGTTAATAAGCAAAAGTAAGACCTGTACCAACAACATTCCCTATTTTCTATGGACACAGGTGCCTCACAATGGCCTGAAGTGAGATGAGGGCACACTTATGCGGTTTAGGGTAGATAAAAGGTCAATAATTAAAAGTCCAAATCATGGGGATTTGGATAAGGGGCGCAACTAGATTTTGTTTGACAAGGACCAGTACCAACAACATTTCCTATTTTCTGTGGACACAGGTGTCTCACTTTAGACAGAAGTCAGATGAGGGCACGCTTATGCTGTATAGGGTAAATAAAAGGTCAAAAGAGGGAGCAATAGATAGTGTGAACCCAACGGTGGTCGAGCGTGCGGCCTCGGTGCAGGGGATATAATTCGCTATTTCGTAGGCACTGGTGTCTAGCTCACAGTAGACACATTAGCAGAAGGCCAATCAAAGGGTAGAATTAGGACTTCAGCCTAATTAAAGTAGGATTGGGAATTCAACCTAATTAAAGCAGTTATCTAAGACAAGTGCAAACAATCGAAGTTATCCAATCGAATTAATCTAATAGTTAAATCGTATTTATTTCCAGCTTTACCTTTCCTCCTATTTCTTTATTTCCTTTTATACTAGAACTGTTGCAAAGTCTATTATCTTTACCTTGCTTAAGAATACTAATAATTATTATCATTCACTAGAGTTTTAGTCTGACCCACTCCTCTATTTTCCCCTTTTCCCCCATAGGCCAACAAGGGCAAGGACGGTAGATTACGGACACTTGGAGACTACAGTGGCGGAGATTTTCTCATGTATTCCTTTTCTTCATTTTCAGTTTTTAGCTTATTTGTTGTACTGGTACTTTTTGAGGAATAGTTTTGTACTTTGATTTTTATGAGACTGAGGTTATGATTTTCATAAGACATATATTGGCATTTTGACACATCTTATGTATTTGGTTTTATAACTCTATCTTATGGAGTTTGATTTTTGGTAAATTATTGTTTTAATTGTTTCCGCTGTTTTTATCTATTTTGTCTTATGAATCTTAGTCTTTGTAAGTTTTAGCTGTACCTACAACGTGCCACATCTTTTAGTGTGTCCTTCTGGGTATACTAAGGGGTGTGGGGTGTTTCAAATCAAAGCAGAGCAGCTTAGGAAACTAAAGTATAGAGTTACTCCAAAGAGATGAAGAATGAAATATTCCTAAAGACCAATTTTAAATGTCTAGTTTTCAAAATACAAATACGCCCTCATATGTATTATACACTCGACTCATTCTAGGGTGTCGCTTACCCTATCTCTAATGAGCCATACCCAATCAAAGCCAAGGTGTTCGATCAACCTTGAGCTATGATACCAAATGTAACGCTCACCCTTTTTTAGATGGTTACTACAAATGGTAACCTCGTTGCTGATTTTACGGCCAATCTCTCGACTTCCTACGACCAACCCATAAAGGGACATGGAGGGGTAAGAGACAAAGCTTCATCACACGTTCACTAGTGTGAGAACCCTCTATCACGCTGGCCATGCACACACTAGTAACAATAATATATAATATCAAAGGAACGTTACAAAGGGTTAATCTAAATAAAGAAATTTCAGAGTTACTAAAACTAAGTACTATCATCATCCTAGACAGTTATAACTGTCTATCCTCACAATGCTGATGTATACAATACAAATATGCAGTGGAAATAAGAATACTAGTGTAAGTAAACATCTAGCTTGTCTCCATATGCTCCAAAGCTTCCGTAGTTAAATCTGGAAACATACATGGGGCTGACCTGAGCATTGTAAGAAAATAACACCCGGATCAGTCTAGTAAACCAACATGAGAAACTCAAGAAATAAGTGTGATATATAATAGCACCTTTTTGAGACTTCATGGAGTACCATAACAATTTTTTCCTTAAAAGAAACCAATCATTCATTAAGTTTAACATATAGTGATATGATAGATAATGTCTAGTGTGTAGCACATAAATCATATCAAATAACTGCTGTGTGAACACCACAACAATAATAGGTATATAATCAATACCGCTAAGACGCGTTCACATAGGTGCAAGGATTTCTATGGAGCTCTCCTCGAATCAAGCCGAATCTGAACTCCATGACCTAGATCAGAAACTTCCTTCCAAGCATCATATATCTCTAGATAGGATATACTCTAAGGTAAATACAACTCCAACGATAAATTGTGTGGCACCAAGTATTAACAACTTCCACGTGCAACATATCGATAAACATACTCTAGATCTAGAGTTGATATGCCCTCATGGGTAAACTAAACCTGAGATTGTGCATCTTACTATGGCTTTAGTCATTTTCGATGTCGATGCTATATTCGGCATCTACCACATGAGTCCTCATCACTTGAGTCGCATACGAATTCCCAATTAGATTTCTTTATCTTGAACAGATCATGAATCACTACAGGGATTCCAGCATCTCGAACCTCCATATAGATTACCCGCATAAGTCCTTCGACGAATGCTAACACTATCCTCTCTTTTGGAATACTCCTCAAGATAGATAGTCCCACACGATAGCATAGTTTAAAATGTTAATGCTGACCTCTCCTTTGGACTTAACCTTAGGATAGATAATTCAAATCCATAACATTTCACTTCGCAACTGCTTCTAGAACATAGGTTGCATATATGGTTTTAAAGTGATTATTGGTTTGATTCATCACATATAAGTACACTCTTCCTGCTTACCAGACTATTCTTCGTCCATGAGTGAAGCCAGGTAAGCTAGAGCACTGGTTGCATCAAAGCCTTGCCTAGACAGTTCATTTTTGAATCTCACAAATAGGTAATTCTACCTCATCGACTTTTAGTGTTAAGTTTAGTATTGATGATTTCCATAAACAAGTAAGAAATTAACACAATTAAAACATTTCCAACATTTTCCGACTTATTATTCCTCGATCAAGAGGGAAGCTAGTAGTTTGGAGCTCTATTGCTCTATCCCTACTCGAAACATCAATCTTAACTCCCACAAATAGATAAGTCTTACCTCATCAACTTTTAATGTTAAACATAGTTAATTACTTTTCAAACAAGTAATTAAACAATTAACCATTTGGCCATTAAGCAATTTTAAGCCCTTTCTAAACCTTTTGTTTATACTTTTAAAACCCTTTTTAAAATTATATATATGTATACTAATTTATTAACCAGAACTTGATATGTAAATAAACAAGTCAAAAGATATCGTATTACATAAGATATAAAATAGTCAATACATTTTCTAAAAACAATATATACTTTAAAATGCTTTATAATACTTATAATAGGTTTTTAAACATTTTCTCAAAATATTACTTGAAAATAACAACTTTACAATTTCCTTAAAAATTGGGAAAAACATGTTTTTATTATAAAATCCTCTTCTTTGAAAATTCACAACTAATTCTCAAAAATTCATAAATATCTCAAAGTAATTTTAAATACTCTAATATGAGTTAATAAAACTTTTAAAAATAATGAAATAAAATACTTAAATTTAAATATCCTTTCAAACCTTTAAAGTCGAAAAATCAAGTCTAAACTGGGCGGTTTTGCACAAGTGAAGTTTTGGCCATTTCGGATGTTACCTAACTTTTTACTATCCAAGCTTTTAATAGCAAGAAACATACATATAAGAAGTTATAAATATGGTGAGAAACCACTAAGGACCTTTATAGAAAGTTCCATAGAAATCGCCAAAAACAAGACAATTCCAAGGTGCATCTATAACTACTATCGCTATAAGTGCACTTTCAAATCCAAGTTCGATCTAAACCAAAGTCCATCTATAACCTATGTGCTTATTTTCAAGGTCTTGTCATAGGTCATATAAATCTATTCAAGTCCATTCCAAGTCCATAGACATGGATCGCATATGCTTCTTGTTTTCAAAAGAAGAATCAAACCAATGTTTTCAACAATGTCAATAACAATTCAAACAACTTAAACACAATCAAACACAACATATATATGTTATATTTTCCTTTCAAAGTGAGATGTTAACTCACCTTTTATCCAACAATAATCAAGATTCAAGCTAACTGAGTCAAACCTCCACCTTGCAACCACCTTTCCTTCCCCCTTCCTCCTCTTTTCACATGCTTTTTGCCTTCCTCCTTCAATAATTGCTCACGACCTATAGAGATAAGGTGAATGTGGCTCCACTTCTTCAATTTCTAACTAGGAAGGATGTGTTGTAATATTCCCCTAAGGATTCACTCTAAATTTGAGTTGATTTTGTTAAGATTTGCAATTAATTTGCTTTAGGAACTTAGAGATGATAAAGAAGAGGCCATTAAAGAGAGCTTATATTTTCTTTGTGAATTTGTGAATAATAACTAATGGTGTTCCAATCCTTTTATAGGCTCCATTTGGTGTTGCTTGAGCTTGCCTTCACCCCCCACAATGCCATGGAAGACTCACTTCCCATCACTTCTCCTTTACCTCACTTCTCCTATATGCTAATTACATTTATACCCTTAACATGATATGTCTCTTATCCTAATGAAAGCTTCTAGAATGTTCCATGCTTTACGAAGAATTGTGTGTTAACTAGTTACTAATGTGTTCATTTGATCATTACACAGATGTACAAGAGTTCGAACAACTTATATTAATTGAAAAGTTGTTCACTAAACTGATTTTCGACCACATTATTGATTTTTCTTTGAAGAATATATTTTGGTAAATAATTTTTAAAAACAAGTTTCTTATCATTATTCATTAATTAAATGATGTCTAACAAGGTTATAAAATCATATTTATAACACTTAATTATATTTCAAAACGTTATGACATTCAAAGACGAAGTGTTCGAATTTCCGGGTTGCTACACGTGAGGTTTAGGGATAGTGCTGCACCTCAGCACAGCTTATCACCCCCAACTAATGGCCAAACTAAGAGAATCATATCTTAGAGGATCTCTTATAGGCTTGTATACTCGACTTTGGAGGTTTGTGGGATGGTCACTTACATCTCGTTGAGTTTGCATACAACAACAGTTATCGGCCCAACATGAGTATGCGTTAACCGAGTTTTTAACCAAGCGGATTTCAATTGGGAGCAAAAGACCCAAACAAAAACGAAACAACTGGAAAACTTGGGAACATTATTAGAAGGTAATTAAGAGAATGGAGTTGAATAAGTTTCATTGAAAATCAAGCTAAGTAGAGCTCTTGGTACAGGGAGGAACCTCTCAGTACCAAGAGGTGTCTTTTTTTGTTTGAGCCCTCATCAACCCCATACACTTTATATATTCCTTAAACCAATCATTATCAAGTGCTTTTTTCAAAGTTTGGACAAGTAACTTTAAGCATTGATGAGAAGAAAGCAGGACAATACAAGTATTATCAAAGGAATCTTCAAATACGGCTCAAAGGCTATGGAAAAGATTTTGGAATGCATCGACTTGAAGATGGAAGGACAATGCAAGGAAGAAGATTGGATTTGCACTAATTAATACTACTCGATAATAAGAGGAACCTCTCGGTACTAAGAGGTTTATTCTGCCCATGGACCCTCGTGCTTACTTGTACATCATTGGGCTTGCATTTGGACTTTGACATATGCTGGCCCCTGGAAATGTAAAGCTATTTCCCTATAAATATTAGCCCTGTAGCAACCAAAAGAGGATCTTGGACTTTGCGCCTTCTTTATCTCTTATCTCTCCATCATAATAGTCACATAGGAAGATACTATTGGCAGTTCCAAACCTGTCAACCCTTCAACTAGTGACTATAATTCTCTCTCAAACCCTTAATCAATAAAACTATAAAGTGGACGTTGGGCCATAGATTGTCGAACCACTATAAAAAATCTTATGTCTTACGGTTCTTTTTCTCTTACTTTGCTACTATTTACTAAATCTTGGTCTCGTAGGTTCCCTACAACATATATTTGGGTGTTGATCCAATTTTGGCATCAAAATTTTAATGCTTTCACTGAGAAAACTAAACCCATGCTTAGATCCAGCTCTCTACTTTGGATTGGATAGATTCAGAAGTTAGATCCGAAAAAATTGCTTGAAGAACGTAAAGGATTACTAATAAAAAGTCATGGCACTAAGGAGATCTGGAAGGTTATCAAGAGATGTAGTTGGTGGTGATGAAGGGAATACTCACCAAGTTGAAGTTAATAGTTGATCCTCTACTCAACATGAAGTATTTACTATAGGAGAGCTTGATAAAATGCTGCAGGAGTTGAACCAGAAGATGATGGATAGCCAGAGAGCTTTATTGGATAAGATGGATGCTTTGCTAATCTTGCAACCACCGAGAACTAGGAGAACTAAAAGGGAAACTTAACTCGGGTCAAAATAGGAAAATTCTTCCATTTCTAGCAAAAAAAAAAAGAGTTGGAAAGCAAACAAAAGGTAGGAATCGTTGGAGTTGTCGAAGGACTTGCAGGAGGAAGTAGAAGTGCTCCCCCAACCTGAATACCACTTGGTACCAAGAGGAATTCTCTTGGTACCGAGAGGAATCTATGAGGGGGTGATGCCCTAGATGGTGCTGTAGTGGTGGTTTCTGATAAAGAAGTGGATATGCAGCTTGATGATGATACCCCTTAAATATACAACTAGTGGGTATTTTCTCTCCCAATCCCAAATCTCTTCTCAGATCTGTAATTCTAATGTATATATACCTTTATATATATATATCTTGGATTATAAAGGATTTGGAGATGAATCAAAGGTTCTACTTCAGATCTAGAGATTTGGATTGCTTTTAAAAGACGAGTGAGAAAATTTATAGATTGTTATAATATGAAAATTACCCCGTTGTGTTTATTTGATTGTTACGGCTAACCGGATAGTTGTATATTAGTTGTAGGCAACAAATTGAATATAATCTGAATATAATAAATATCGCCTACATATTCTTGTTTATGAATTGATTTAGAATTGTGTACAACCTAATCTGCAAATCAATCCCAAAAGTATGATTTTAGAATATTGATTTGAATGAAATTTATTCCAGATCGAAATAGGTTGTATAATAATGCTATGAATTTGGATTATTACCCTAATTCTTTTTGAAGGTAAACTTTTCTATGTTTGGAATTATTGGAATTTAGATCCGTTTAATATTTGTAAATTAGTTTGATTTCTTTCCCTTTTTTGAAAAATATAGCATTCGATCTTGCAAGGGATAGATGTAAATAAAAAGAGAAAGAGATGTGTAAAGTATGAATTCATTGTAGTTCACACCATCTATTTAAGTAATAAAAAGAAATGATTATTCCTTGTAATTTCAAATGATTTAATCTTTTATATTTTAAAGTTAAATCTTTTGTTTGGGCTAATTTATGGAAATTATAGCGGATAATCTTTTTAGATATGATTCCAACAATTGAACATGGAAAAGAATATTCTAGTGTAGATATATAACTGGAATATATTTGATAAAAGTAGATATTTGTACATAATTTACCACGCTTATAATAATAAAACATAGCTAATAAGGATGCTTGCACGTAATATTCACGTTTAGGATAATTAATTAATGGGAAAGGAATTTAAAAGGTTGTAACTCCAATAAATGGGGAATAAATGGCAATAAGTATGGGAGTTGCAATAATTTAATAGGTTAAATGGATTAGTGGGACTAACAAATAAAGAAGTTGAATTAATAACTGTGGAATAGTTAAAAAGGTTACTAATTTGAAATTAGTAATCGTACATAAATGTCTTAGAATTTGTCCGTTAGGATTTTATGGACAAATTAACATTTATAAGCATTAAAAGGGGATTTATGGGTAGATAAGCTTTTAAGGTAAATCTTAATGCCTTAAATGAAAAGGGAATTAGTAAGCTAAGTCCAATGTCTACCTAAGATAATATGAGTAAAGACTTAGGATGGTTAATTGGCCTTAGTAGGTTAGTGATGCAAGGTCAGTAGAGTCTCTCAACAGAAGGCTGCCCTTCACTAAGAGGCTACTAATAGTCAGGTGCACTTACTACTGATGTGAGATATCACTTATCCTAGGACCCATGACGACATGAGAAATTGGGCTAGCTTTCTTAATTGGAAAGTATTAAATGGTCCAAATTTGGAATTAGGAGCGGTGAGGGATATCTCTATAGGGGTTCGCTTTTGGTTTGAGGTATTAAGTGGCTGTAGGGTCCGCCTCTCTCCTAAAAGAAAGTATTAGGTAAGCTAGTGAGATTCCAAATAAATAAGGATGTCTCTAAAAGGTTTTACTTCAGTGTTGAGGTTAAGTGGTTGTAGGGCCCGCCTCCCTATCGAAAGAAATAACCTAATGAGATTCTGTATTTATAATTAAGAGTGATAATGGTTATCTTAGGAAGGGTTCGCTTCGAGTTTGAGGTATTAAGTGGATGTAGGGTTCATCTCCTTCTTAAAAAGAAGTATTAATTAACCTAGTGAGATTCCAAGAGATGTCAGCTAGATAGTATCCGTGAGGAGTCTGCCATAGGGTTAGGTATTAAATGACAAAGGTCTACCTATAATAGATGTTAAATGGTCAGGGGTCTGCCTAGTCCTTATTAATGAGGTATTAAGTGGCTTCGGTACAGTCTCTCACATTGCTAAGACTGTAACAAAGATAGTATCGGTGAGGTGTCCGCCTGGGCATAGGTATTAAGTGATGAGGACCTGCCTAGAATATAGGTATTAAATAGTTAGAAGTCCGCCTAGTCCTTTTTAAAGGTATTAAGCGACTTGGGTACTATCTATTACATGACTACGATTCTATCAACGATAGATGCGGTAATAGTTGGACATTAAATGTCGAAAGCCTTAAATAGTGGTTAGAGGTCTTTGTAGTTAGGACCCACCGACCATTGACAACATTGTTAGAAAACCACCTTGGGAATAGGTCTTAAATGACGGGGTCTATCCCGATTGAGGTCTTAAATGACGGTGTCTGCCTATTTCTCTTTTTAAAGTATTTTGTGATGATTATAGGAGCCCGCTTCATATTTAGAAGTATTAAGTGGGCAAATGGATTAGGAAGTATTAGGTGGTTGATAAGGCTTTATCAGTATTTTGTACCTTGGGAAAGGGTAAGTAGTCGTGTGTGGCATGGAAGGATAGATTAGAATTGCTAACCTTAATAGACATAACTATTAAATGGAAACCAATCGATATAAATTTATGTTATGGACAGTTTATAGATTTTCCAGTCACCAAAACGTTGTTATAATCCCCCCTTATTACAACTCACATGATAGATTTTGAAGGTCACTAGAGCTGGATGTGCTTTGTTGTCAGAGAAGTCTTTTGTTTCTCATGGTCGATGCTAATGTGACAATATGCTATCTAATGAATACCATTAATTCCAAGGTGGTTGTCATAGTTAGTATTTTTATTCTATTATTATTTTTGCTGTGAGTTTAAATTTCTATCAATCTCTAATAATTCATGCTTATTTGTAGATACCAATCCTACGATATGTGCTTTGATGGACTTGGATTTCGATTTTTGTCAAAATTTAGACCCATTGAGTTATGGGTTGTTACATTTGGTATTAGAGCCTAGGTTAGTAGATCAGAGGTATTAGGATAAATTGAGAGAACGTATTCGTACTTTCCTATCTAGTAATATTATATTTTTACGCTAGATTCTGAGAGTTCCGACTATAGTAGTAGTTGCAGTTCCACTCCAAGGGAATGGGCAAAGCAACTATGGGTTGGAAATATCTTAGAGTAAAGATTTTCACGCCGACTCTGAAGTACCCCACGGAGTGCTGGCGATGCACAAGGCACTGATGATGAAGAGCATGAGTACGACATATGGCAAAATCCCGGAGACTGGAGGTATGTAACGAGTAATAGAGTTTATATAATGGAAATAAACTCAAATAACTGTCTCATAATAATAAGCAAGCACTGCAAAGGCTCCATAGTGTTGCACAACAGAATAAGGATAGAAATCCATATATAATATGAGATTGCTCCTTCTAGCTCATCCTCTCCACAGCTACTAAATCACACCTAGACCTACTCGCTAGTCTACTCATTTAAGAGTACTTGAGATAATAAAAATCAAAGCATAAAACCTCAAGTCAAACAACAGTCTGGTGTGAGCGATAAATGAATATCAAAATATTATACAAGTTGATATAGTAAGAAAAAAAGGTATATTAATCATACCTGACATGTCCCTGCAACGAAAGAGTTAGCATAAACATAATATGCTACTCCAAAATTATAGTAAAGTATACTTCAAACGAAGTGTGATGACGGGTGTCCAGGTATCCCTATCTCCAATACCTATCTATAATGACATCCCAAGAGTGATAGTCTACTGAAGAATAATCAAGACAACCAGAGCATCCATCAAATAATCCTCACTATCACTCATTGTGCCCTGGATATATGATAACTCGTATGACCTTTCTATTACTAGGGATGTAACGGTTGCGACTTTTCGACGCTCGAAAGTCGACATTAATACATCCACTGTATCAAATGCCGCACAATCGAATGCCGGAAAACCGAACCATTAGGGTTAAAAGAAGAGGTAGAAGAAGACAAAAGAAAAAGAAACAGAAACAGAAACAATATCAGAATCTCACATTCGCAGCAGAATAATATACAATAGATAATCACTAGTCTTTTAAAACAAAGAACTATATCAGTTTATACATACATCAATGAGAGTCAATATACAACTCAATACAACAATGGACAGTTATAGAAACTTATCCTCATACAGAATACACAGCGGAATAAATAAACAAGTACGGGAGTACGTCTCGCCATCCAGCTTGTTTCCAAAGCTCCAGATTATCCTGATAACATAACTCTAGGCTGCCCGTGTGGAAAATTATGGGCACCCAGAGTTTAGAAAGGAAACAATAAACTCTGAGTCAGTCATGGTGACTGGTGTGAGATCGTAAAACAGTTATTTTCACAAAGAAAATAAAATTAATTCGCAATTCTTTTGGAAAATGAAACTACCATAAGACCTCCCGCCACACACACAATGCAAACGCAGAATTGGAGGAGATTTCTTCTTATGATAGTCAAAGATGCTTACTACGCAAATCATTGGATTATTATTATTAATGTCTAGTGTGGAAAACATTTTGAAAGTATAATATTAATCTTAGCCAGCATAGACATTCCGAACTATGCATACTATAGCTACCATCTAAACAGTGGGGCGCCACCATAAGTAAATGGCAGGTTCTACAACTAAAACCGTACAAGTTTCTTATTGGGAATTGGATTTCCAACAAATGGTCAGGCTAAGGAACTTCCTACCGCCACATGGGATCGCCTCTGGCTGGACGTCCCAAGAGACAACTGCTCTCTGCCAACATAAGGCCGGGTTACCCCTGTAACAGGTAACTCACGAATATGTCATTCCCCGGTCCTTTGGGACCTTTATCCGAGGCGCCTCGATAAACACACAATCACACAATAAATGAGATCGGAGTATCCACATAGGTTAAATACCAGGGCTCCATACCTGATACCACCCTTTTCCAGAAGGAAATGACATACCCTAAAGGGCGCGACCCTCATAACCTTGCCGCATATTCCTGTTTCGACCATTTCCGGGGAGTGAGGTCTGACGAAGTCTCGTCCACAAAGCTATGCTTTTTCACAAAGCCACGCTTTGATCACAATTGATCAATAAATAATGATCAACACACAGCAGCACTCAGCATGTCACATTACCAAATTGGGAATATATCGCTGATAAATTTCAACTACATAACCTCTGAGCTCGTACGTCTCAGAGAAGGGTGTTAAGCTAAGAGAATAAATTCTCCGCCACCAACAGAAATGTATTTGAAAGAAATCAGCTTTACATCTCAAAACGTAATGTCAGACATGTAACCATACAAGTCTGTTCCGGGTTCGAACAAAACCGAAGGCACTTCCAAAGAAGCCCTTACAATCCGGGTATTCACAATCCCGATCGGACTTCCCATCACAAAAAGAGTGATATAAATCTCTATACCGGAGCAACTCGGTGCAGAGACATTCGACAGGTTGTCCTTTCATTTTTTTGAAAATACCCGGTCTTCACACTGGTCTTCAATACGATCCATATCGTCGTATCATTATTCGGAATGGGTTATCTGACACAAAGGTCCTTTCCCGGCTAAACCGAATAATAAGCGTTTGTTTTTAAAAAAAAATTCACGTGCCATTTCAAAGGCAATATTGATAGTCGGTGATTTAACTATCAACAACATTCGCACAATCATCAGATTTAAATAATTTTCCCAAATTATTTATTTTCAAAATATCTTCACAAGATATATAAATTTTTCCACACTTAACACTTTGAAAATAAATTCAAATCAATTTTTCACCTTTCAACTTTTGAAAATAAATTTCAAATCAATTTCCTCACGTGGAATATATTTCCAAATATTTCTTTTAAAAACCAGCTTTAGAACCTTTAATTTATATTTTTAAAAGCAACTTTGGAAATATACTCAGCTTTATAGTGAGAATACACTTTCACTTCAAAATGGTCCATTTAAACCAATTAAATAAATCCTTATCGATTTATTATAAATTTACGTTCCAAATCCGTAAATTTACTTTCACACTTTAAAAATAAATCAGCGTTTATTTTTAAAACAAATTTCCCTTTCATTTCATAAATCCCATTTTGAATTTATATTCCCAAATATTCACTTTTAACCCCAAAACCAAATTCCTAATTGATTTCTAATTTTATTTCAATATCAAATCGATTACAAATTGATTTTTAAGTTTTATTTCAATAGAACAAAACATTGCAATTTATTTCTGAATTTATCTCCAAATAACAAATCATTTGCAAATCGATTCCCAGATTTATTTTACAAACACTAAATCAATTTCAAACAAATTTTCCAATGATTTATTTTCCATCACCAAATTAATTACAAATTTGATTTCT
This sequence comes from Allium fistulosum, assembly GCA_030737815.1. Taxonomy (NCBI): domain Eukaryota; kingdom Viridiplantae; phylum Streptophyta; class Magnoliopsida; order Asparagales; family Amaryllidaceae; genus Allium; species Allium fistulosum. Next base: position 278,286,189 of record CM060904.1, on the reverse strand, counting down.
AAATTTATTTTCAACTCCAAATAAATTTCCATATCGATTTCTCAAAGATTCATTTTCAAATACCAAATCAATTACAAATTGATTTCTAAAAATTTATCACTTCTAAATAAATTCCTTTGTTCTTTCCAAATTATTCAAAATTCCATTTTTAAATGAATTCTTCAACTTTTAAAACAATATTACCTGAAATCCATTTATTAAATCTTTTCACCATATCTTGGAATTTATTCGAGAAGATTACAAAAATCTCTCTTTACCGTTAAATTCTTTCTTTTAAATTTATTCAACTCTTAAAAATAAATTCATTTAAAATTTTCCACTTTAATTTCAAAATCCAATTTATATTCATTTCTGGTATCCAAGGATACCAAAAATACATTCGGCTAAATTTTATCCTTCAACAGTATCAATTATCAATAAATCATCCACAGATTATCAATAAATCACATCATTCACATATGAAATAATATTCAACAATTTGAGGAATCCAGTTGGACCCTCCAACCTGTTTCCCTGCATCCACAGATGTTAGCACAATACCAATTCCACTTCGAGGTGGAATATCGCGGTATATGGGATTTATAAAAATATCATCCGCTATTATGCAGCGCAATAGGGTCTCATCCGCTATATAATGCGGGAAAATCAATCACCAATATATACATATGCCAATATATATATATATATATATTGCTATATACTACTATATATAGTATCACATCCAATAGCAATCAATAACTGAAAATTCCACTTTCATTTGAGTGAGAAGATCTCACCTTTAATTTGCAGTCCATTTTCCATTTCCGACTTGTTTCTCCATTTTAGACCTTGTATAAACATTTATACAATTTATTAATATTCGAAATAATCTGACAATTCAATTTCCTTTTTAATAGATTTAATTGATTAACTCTTTTTAATTTGAACTAATTTATAATCAATTTCCTATTAGATAAATTGTCTTTAGTACTAAAATAATTAGGCAAATTAATTATCCTAATACATTATTTAAAATAACAAGTAAATTTGAAGTGTGTGTTTATTTTATTTTTGAAACTTCGCATATAATTATAAAAATAAATTATAGATCTCAAAAAAATCTAACTTTTATCTAAACTTCCAATTATTACATAATTTCTATATTTTTTTTCTTTTTTTCCAGTAAAGATTGAAAATATAAATATTTACTTTACTGAATATACTTTTTCATCTCTACATACACATATACATACCTATTTTCAGTTTTATATAACCCAATTCTTCCTCTTTTAAAATTTATTTAATTTAAATTTAAATTTAACAGAATGGGAAAACCTAACTGCTTGCCGCCTGCTCCACGAATCATCAGAAGTCACCTCCCCATGAATCACGTGACGACACCCAAATCTCACTGCCGTTCCAGACAAGACCCAGCCCTACGAACAATCGTCGCTGCTCCACCATCGCAGCCTCGACCACGACATCAGCCCTAACCAAAGTCGAACTGCTCCTCTCTACGCGAAGTCGCCTCCATCCTCTCTACTCTTGATTGAATCGAGAATCTCTACCAGCCCTCTCGAACGACTCCACTACGTAGGGCGATGATTCGTGAATCCCCTAGCCGAGTTGTTCGAGCATCGCAATGGAACAAGATCGCCTCTTCGATTACAACTAATTTGAACGAATTTTCGTTCGTTTATATTATTTTTTTCCTGATTGAAGAAGGGAGGGAGACGATAAAAAGAATGAGATAGCCTCGTTCTGAACTGGTAATTCGCGATTTGATTTTTGGGGAAATTTGAAGTTAAGGCAGTCGCCATTATTTATTTTGAACGAGATGGTTTTCTTTTGAAATGGTCTGCTTGCGTGATAAAAGAAACGAAGGGGACAAGAGTAGACGTTTGCGTGCTGAAGTTAACAGGCTACAGTATTTTGAATGGAAAGGAAAAAGTATCAATGTGAAATAATATCAGCCGATGGTTGACTAATATAAAGATTTAATTTAAATTCAAATTCAAACCGTCTTGAAAATGCAACTCAAAATCTTGACCTCCTATCGAGGTGTGCCACTAGGCGTTCGTAATGTTATACACCTATTCCGAACATAATGGAAAAGGTTTCGAGTCCCAATTCGATCGTATGGAGAAGATAGCTTTTTGGACCAGTTATAATATTAAATTTTCAATTTAATTTCAGCTCGTTTGTTTATCGTACGGCCAAACGATCACTCCAAACATTACGAAAATTTAAATCCGATAATAATACAATATTACGGATCCAATGGAACTGGTTTCGTCGAATTCCGAGACTCTACCCCGGAACGCTATTTTTAAATATCGATTTAAACGACAAATTTCAAAACTGAACAAAACAGTTTCAAATTCAATTCTGAAGCTTCTATTATCTTCAGAATTATTAATATGAATTTTCTAAGCCTTGAAAATATTTTTAATCAGCTTAAAACCGAAGATTCAAATTTTTACCCAGTTTCAATAATTAAATTCAATAATTTAATCGCCAAATTCACTCTGATATTTGAATTTCAAATTAAACAATCATTCGAATATTTTAAACTCAATTAAATATTCACATTTCAAATGTCAAAAATTCAGGGTCGTTACAAGGGACTAATGGAAATCCCAGTTTTTAGTGTACTCACTTTAGCCCGAAGCTGATACTAGACCCATTCAACTAGTCCAAGGTATACGAATCCATTCAACCGAACTGGGGTAGCCTTTCAACGTACCCAAGAGCATCTTGACAATACCCTTGGTTTGAATACATCAAAAAATACTTCGAGTATCAATGATCCCTTAGCACGCGTGTCTGAGCCCTTTCTTTGCACCATCCAATTTCCATTATCCTTGAGGAACCATTCTACATTCCTTGATAGAACCATTCAACTTTTCTATCCACGGGTCACCTTTCTTAGAACCCGTGCTATGTGGATAACCATTCTCATGGCTCCGTTCAACATTAAGCCACCATCATCGGAACCTAATCTTCCTTAATCGAGTTGTCATCAAAGTCCTGAAACTATCATTGTGCCACTATGTCGCCATCAAACCCCAAGGGAACAAACAGACACCTTCATCATGATCTACAGGGCCTTTGCTTTCCCTACAGGAAGTTTCACATCCATTGGACCCAACAAAACAACTCGGTACCGAGTTGATCAACTCGGCACCGACCCATGTACTTAGTCAATTTTGGCTAAGTCTCATTCCTTGCTTCTATTATTCCATTCCTAGATGCTTTAGATGCCAATCCATCCATTAAAACAACTTTGTCCTCACTCCAAAGCATTCTACTTTAAGTCCTAGAGACAACTCGACATAATATCCAATACTTAGCCAATCCCCTGCATCTTGCTTTAGACAACCTTCACTAGACATGCTTTATTCGTCCATCAGGTCGACCGGTCCAACCGAGCTATAAAAATGAATCGGTACCGAGTTAAATGACTTGACACCGAGTTGTGTACTTAGTCATTTTGGACTTACATTTGTGCTATTGGTTCCCTCCATGCTCCAGAGCCTCTCCTTCAAGTTTCGTCCAATTCTGACTAACTTTGCCCCCGATTTGCTAAATTCTCCAACCTATCTTCCTAAACATCCAAAACACTAACAAACAATATCAAAACATAACATACAAGTATAGAATAACATGCATATACTTCCATTCATACAAACAATACATGAAGAATGTGATAAACAAGCCAATTATAATCAAGATCAACATATTACATGCACATGTGAATATAAATAAGGAGAATTACTAAATCACTTTTGAAAACTATTTCAAAGATTCACTAATTTAGGTTATAAACATATGATAACATGTAATTAAAGTTAGAAAAGGCTTAATGGTCAAAAATCATGTTAAAACATATAGTTCTACCATTAAACATGCATAGTAGAGTGAGAGGTCAAGAACTACTCATCAAATACCCAAAATACTAACCTTTCTCCTTAGATCTGAAGTAGACAGCAAAGGAGAAGGATTCAAATCACCCAAAATGATATTCTCAAGCTTTTATATGCTAATCACCTGTCTAATCAATGATTTGGCTAAGGTTGGTAAGAAAAAGATGTGATTTTTGATGGAATTAGGGTTATTGGAGATTTAGAACTATTTTGGAGAAGATGGAAATGACCTAGGTCAGTACCTATAGCCTCCCCTTAGCACAAATTTCAAAGTGGGTTAGTGGACCTAAGCACGGGCTTAGTAATTACCCACTAAAACTGGCCTGTAGCAGCCAAAACTTGAGACGTCTATAACTATCAAATGATAAATCCATTTTTCTATTACGGTCACTCTACAAAATGGGATACTATCCTCCTGAAGCAATGGAAATAATTTGAGACCTTAATTCGGCTTTTATCAAAAGTTATCATCCAAAATGATTTTTAGGGTCAAAATGGTCACATAGAAATTCAGTAAAAACAATAGATGTGGAAAATGTCCTGAAGAGTCACTTCCCAAAATTTTAGTCATAAAACCTCATATAAATAAAATAAAAATATTTTATCATCCTCCGATACATAAAACACGGGTCGTTACAGAATGGAATGGTACACAAGCTCGCTAAAACACATACCGTAAGAGAGCTGCATCGTTCTAAAAGACTGAGCTTTGGTCAAGAAACATATAATGATAACTTATGACATCCCATTTAGGAATAGGGACACTGATGGAGTCGAAGCACCAAATTTCAACCCCATGGTGGTAACAGTTTGAATTGGAGCGGCAATTGTACGTCGAGCCTAGGTAGATACTGGGAATTTTGTGAACATACTTTTTAGAAGAACATTTGATCAAATGATGATTAACATGAAGGAGGTGAGAGCTTGTAAAACCAACATCCTAGGTTTTACAGGCAAAGTAAAACAACCAATTGGGATAATAGACCTGTCTGTAGAATTAGGCAAAGGAGATCGCAGGATAGTCCAAATCCAGAAATTTGTTACCATGGACGAATACTCGGCATTTAACACCTTCTTGGGCCAAATGGCTCTAGTTAATTTTAGGATAGCTCTGGAACCTTGGTGTTTAATGATGAAATTCCCCACGAAAAAATGAGGTTGGAATGGTGAAAGGAGACTGGAGCGCTGAGTTCAAGGACTCCTGCAACTACTATAGAATTGAGAAGAGCTTCTCCGCGATAGCGAATTCGCAGAGGAATGGACAAGTGGACATAGTGAACAAAATCATTAAGTCCACATTGAAGAAACGACTGACTAAAACAAAGGGCAATTTGGTTGATGAGCTTTCAATAGCACTGTGGCTTAAAGGACGACACATAAGAGCATCTCCAACCCTATTGAAATTTTAATGTCAAGTCTTTTACACATCATCAATCTTATATTACATTCAAAAATTAATCTCCAATGGTAATGTTAATGTAATTGTAAAGATGAGTTGGCATAAACTTCACTAGACATTGTCAAGTGCAATGTCTAGTTTTAGACATTGTACTTCACATTGTGAAGTAAATAGATACATATGTTGTTAATTATTTTAATATAATATTTTTATTTATTTATAATTTGATTGGGACACATAAGCTAGTTATTTTTTATGAATACATTAGCATTGGAGTTGTTTTTTCACTTTCGATGTAATTTCCAAATATTTTATATCACAATGAGTTCACATTGTGATGTGTTCTTTGACACATAAGATTAAATGGACATTACATTCAACTTGCATTGAAGATGCTCTAAGTCGACAACTGGACACTCGTCGTTCATTTTAGCATATGGATCGAAAGCAATGATCCTGATAGAACTAGAAGTCCCCTACCATAGTAAAAGGCATTTCGATCCAAAATTGAACGTGGAACTTCTGCTTGAGTCTCTTGATTTGGTTGATGAGAGGAGGGAAGAAGCCGATCTAAAGGTAGCTGCTCACCACAAAAGAGTAGCATGACACATCAACGCCAATGTTCGCAACCGTACTTTTGAGGTATGGGATCTCATTTTGAAACGAGTTCTCCTAGGTATGGGGGCACTTGGTCCAAACTAGGAAGGACCTTATGCAATTGATCAGAAGCTTGAGGATGGAACTTTCAAGCTAGCAACCGTTAATAGAATCCTGATCTTGCGTGCATGGAACAATGACTTGCTGTGGCACTATTACACTTAGACTTTCTCAACTTCCTTTCACAAATAAGCTACCTAAGGATACTAGGGGCATTTAAATAGGAAGGAATTGCCACGTTGTCTACTTGTGAATAAAGTCAGCTTCTTGAACCAGTGGAACCATATTCTTGTAAACAATACTCCTATGCCATGTGACTAGCGGCACAGCTGAGAAAATGCCCATCAGCCCTTGGATAGTGGACAAGGAGTGTAGACACAAACTGCTGGGTCGATGGGGAAAATCAACCCCCAACCTTCTAAGTACCAGCGTTGCTCGAAGATAGGCGACGTCGGGAAGGTCTAAACTACCGGGTCGATGGGGAAAATTGACCCTCAATCTTCAGAAAAATGGCATTGCCCGGAGACAGGTGGCGTCGGGAAGATCTAAACCACTAGGTCGATGGGGAAAATTGACCACTAACCTTTTGAGAATCGATGTTTCCCGGAGATAGGCGATGTCAGGAAGGTCTAAACCACCAGGTGAACGGAGAAAATCGACCCCCAACATTCTAAGAACCGACATTGCTCATAAATAGGCAATGTTGGGAAGGCCTAAACATGCAGATCGATGGGGAAAATCGGCGCAAACTACTAGGTTGACTCGGCAAATCGACTCAAACCATCGGGTTAATAGGGAAAATCGACCCCCAACCTTTTGAGAACTGGCGTTGCTCGAAGATAGGCGACGTTGGGAAGGTCCAAACCACCGGGTCGACGAGAAAAATCAACCTCCAATCTTCAGAAAACCGGCATTGCCTAGAGATAGGGGACATCAGGAAGGATAAAACCGCTAGGTCGATAGGAAAAATTAACCCTGAACTTCTGAGAACTGACATTTCCAGGAGATAGGCAACATCGGGAAGGATAAAATCATCGAGTCGATGGGGAAAATTGAATCCAACCTTCTGAGAACCAACATAGCCCGGAGATAGATGACATCTGCAAGGATAAAACCGTCGGGTCGATGGGGAAAACTAACCCGAACCGACCAGAATTCGGCGTGGCCTGAAGACTAGTTCTAACACCTCGCATTTTTATATAATTAAATAATCAAATAACGATGAATAGTGAAAATAAACAATTTTGTAATTGTCAGAATATGGCCTCGAAACTTATACCATTGTGTCCGTGGCAATTTTATGATCAATTTCCATATATAAGTTGTCAAAATCTGAGTTAATATGGAGAAATTACAAAAGAAACAAAAACCAAGAAAAGAGAAGAAGAAAAATATGGGTCGACCCATAGGTCGACCCACAGCACCCCAGGTCGACCGCCAAGTCGACCCGAAGAGAGCACAGGTCGACCCTACGGTCGACCCACGTTATTACCTAGACGCAATCTCGTCTAGGTACGTGCCGAACCAAATAAAAATTAATTTTTATTCAATTTGAGCCATACGTTGATTGATCTAATGGCTCCAAATGACCCTATGACATGGTGGCTTCAGATTCAATCCAAGAATCCAACAGTTTGAGATCCCCAAACTCCACTATAAATAGAACCCTAGGCTTAGCTATTTTCTCACAATCGGATTTTCTCCCAATGGGTTCATTGCCTGAGGCTGGACCCTAAAAAGAAAATATTTCTAGGGAGGAGATCTTCCCAATAAAAATATTAGACACCTAAGAAGGGGATCCAGGAAGACCATGGATCCAAGCTAAGCACAAGCAAATCTAAGGATGACATGTGAGTGGATTTAAATTATATACCCTTTACGTTTATGATATAGTATCGTTAGATTCCCGTTAATTATTTAATTCAGCATTTATTTCAGTAATTAGTTCTGTTAATTTGTTATGCTGAGACTGTAAATTTATATGAGAACTTATATTTAATTATTTACATGGAAAAGAAAGAAAGAGATCCAATTAAATATGAATAAAATTAGGCTTAACAATTATAGAAAAAGGCTTAAGCCTTGAAGTAAGAGACTTACAGTAACTATGCTAAAATGGGAGTAATAAATTAAAGAAAAATCTGATAACTTGATTTGGAAGTAGGAGATAGATTAATTGGTTGGTTTAGAAAAGAGAATACATTTCTATAGTTTAATATTTAAAAGATAATGATTAACGTAATTGCAAGAATAAAAGAAAGAAAAAGGGAATTAGTGTAAAATAGAGAAACTAATGTATTTTGCACTATCCAAACAGTAAAGAAATAATAAAAGAAATATCTTGCAGTTACGGACTATTGTTTATAGCATTATTTAGTATTAAAATATGGAAATGGATTTTTAGCATAGTTTCCGTAACCAACCAAATAAAATAGAACCACTTCCTAGAAGAAAAGAAGTTAAAGTGTAGAGTTATCAGAATTAATGAAGAAATCAAGTTAATTATTAAACAAGTAACAATAAACAGAAATGAACCTAGATATGCATTTACTGCGCAGATAATAGAATAAAAGCAAAGCAGTTATTATGATAAGTAAATTTGTGACAGTCGGACGTAGTCCAAAGCCAAGATTGTCATATAGTATAAGAGAATTAAAGAGAATTCAATATCATAATAAAAGAAGACGGACTAGAAAAGAAAAGAGAAGCTTATAATTATATTTATAATATATAAATTATAAAAAAATATAGTAGTGACAATTGCAAGTAAAATTATAACATAGGTTATAATTAAGTAGCAAGAACAAAAACGGCTTATTTCAAGACTTAGATTAAGTTAATAAGCAAATAGAGCAGAAATAACAGAAGAGGCTTATTTTAATAAACTTAGATCTTGGATTAAGTTAATAAACAAAATAATAGAAGTGTCCCATACCAACGGCATTCCCTTTCAGTTAGGAACTGTTGGTCTCACAATAGTTAGGTAAGGCTGGGACAAGCCTATGCTAATTAGGGTAAATAAGTAGCCAATAGAATAAGAAAAGTAAACTAAATGAAAAATAAAAGATTAGACTTAGGGTCTAATAAAAGAGTAAGATGTGTTTGGAGCAGCCCAAAGAATGAAGAGCCTAACGAAGCAGTTCATCACAGATTTCAGCATAGAAGAAGCGCGTCCAACTTAGTTAATTTGGGCTAAAAGGAAGTACGAGACTTCAACGGGACATGAGGGTACTCTAGGATGGCATTCTAGGGTAGGTATAGTGAAGCAGTCCCCCGGAGGCAGGTCTTTAGGTGTTCCATCAAGAGAGTATGCCTTGACTGCTTTTGCATGGCAAGACCATTGTAGGCAGTCAAAAGGGGTTGATGTTAGGAGTAGGATATTCATATGACACCGTACTTTGACTTGCGAGTAGGTTTTAGTGGACAGGATCCAAAAGGATAGTCGCATGCGGATATCGGGCCAGCATCAAACCAAGAAGTGAGTTCGGGAAAGACTAGAGTTAAACCAAAAGGCCAATGATTCTTTCATTATCAAGACATTGGATGAGGGCGCAGCCAATTGGATGTTTAGATTGTTTGCAGTAGGGCATACCCACTTAGCTCTTTAGAGGTCTTTCGATTAGTTGAGGGGTAGCTGCATGGGGCCATAGCCACGATGAGAAAAGAGAAAAACCAAGTAGAATATCTGTAGACCTAACGAAGCGGTCCTTTATAGATATAGAAAATCCCCGATTGAGTTCCGTACAAGGTAGACCTTGTTAAGCGGGATTCAGGGAGTAGACAGAATGATTATGTATAGTCCTCATGGTACGCCCTGGGTGATACATTGTGGATGTCCGAGCTTTAGTATAGGCTAGTGCGGACGCAGTTTTACGTTATCATAGCAGACAACAGAACATCTATATTGTAGGCCTCACGAAGCTATCCTTTACAGATGTAGTCACAGAATGCTCTCGGAGCAAGTCGATGGAGTCCTTTTTGAGGAGGATACGGAAGGTACTATGGGTAGTACCTAGGACCGAAGCGATCATTGGGTATAAAGCTACATATATGTATTAGTTATTAGGTTTTAATCTACTAGGGATTAGATGGGTACGATTCATGCATGGAGGCGAGAGTAGTATAAACCCAATAAACCTAATATAACAGAAAATGGAAATAAAACTGTATATGTAGAATTAAGCCTAGAAGTGTATAATTTGTCCATTCACTAGAACTTTAGTTCTGACCCCTCCTCATAACATTCTACAGTTAGGTAGATGGTAGAGACTTTCCAGCTTTGAGACACTTGCTTAGAAAGTGTTATTATATTGGTGAGTATTTACTTACTAATATATTTTTGTCAGTTCCGCTGTGAGATATTTATTGAGCTCTGGCATATTTGTCTTTGCCTATTTGCAGGATACCGGATACCCAACTCGGGCTTCAATGGGCTTGGATTTTAGCATTTTTGCGAAAAATCCGAACCCATTGGAATTCGGGTTATTACATTTGGTATCAGAGCCTAGGTTTAGGATTCCTAGGTAGATAATGAGTGAATGTATTTGTATTTTTAAATATAAATATAAATACACACACACACACCCCCTAGACCCAAAGAGAAATCCATTCTTTTGAGAAAATCAACATTTGGAAAGAGTTTGGGAAATAGTTTTGTACATCGAAGTTTGGATTATAGAAATCAAAAGAGCTAAAGGCCCTAGAATGGCAAAGATTTTAGATATACAATAGATTCAGTATAGAAAGGGGTAGCCTTGTGAAAACAATTACCGATTTATAATTGTTTTAGAAAACCAGATTTGGCGGTAAGGCCTTAGAATAAAAAGAAGCATAAGAGAGGAAATGGATTAGGAATATATATAATTGGATTGAGAAGAATGACTTCGTGGGAATATCTAGGAAAGTATAACAAAGTTAAGAACCCACTTTGAGTCTAGCCAAATAATTAAACTTTTAAGAATTTGAAAAAAAAGAGATTTAGAGAGTTTTCAAGTTTTAAACTTAAAAGTTTACAGTTTTATATATGTACTGGTTTAAACATGGAAAATTGTGTGAAAACAATTTTTGAAAGAAAAAGAGACATTTTTGAGATTTGAAAATTTGAAAAACATGTAAGTAACATATTTAAATAGTACATATTTGGTTTTGAAAAAAGAAAAGCTAGGGTTTTAAAGTAGGAAATATTTAGAGAACTTTGCAGTTTTAAAAATATATTATTTATTTTGATTAAATCCATAAACTTGTATTTTTGGACTTTAGTGAGGTGTTTTACGCAACATCTGTTTCGACCCAAGTAAAAACGTGTTTTTAAAATAATTCCTAAGTATAAAGTGGTTTGTAAGTACACTTATTTCTTAGATAAGTATGTTCTCTAGCTATGAAAATATTAAAACAGTTTTGGAAAAAATATATATACTTTGGGGATTAGACAATATGAGTGGTTGGAGAAAGGTTGTGGATATACATAAAAATTTAGTTGATGTTTAAAAGACCTCAAGACTCCACTTTGAGGGTGGGAAGCAGTCAGGAACATTTAGCCAAAGTCGTAACCGCGACTCAAACGACCCAGGAATTGGTGGGATTGGATTGGGCTGAAATTAGTTAGGAAGGAAACGGGCGAGGCAGCACCACGTATAGGCGAACAAAAAGTTTTAGGTGGACCGTGCGGTCGACCTGAAGCAAAGGTGGGTCGACCATGCGGTCTACCTGAAGCAAAGGCGGGTCGACCGCCTTTGGTCTTTTGGTCGCGTATAAACGCGTAACGAGGCTTCGTTACTTCATCTCCTCCCCTAAATTAGCTCGGCCGAACCCATTTTTCACCATTTCCAACACCCCCACCACCTCAAAACACCTCCAATCAACTCAGTGTCAAATTGAAGCGCATCGTGAGATCTACCCATATCCATACTCCTTTTCCACAGATCTGGAGATTTTTCGCCATGCCTCTAAGACCATCTTTGGCTAGCATTTTTCCCCATCTGACACCCCAAGAGATAGCCTGGTGCCAAGGCAATAGGAGGATAGTCTAGACCTACTCCGATACAGCTTCATATCAGTTTCTGCAAGGAAGGGCGGTGAGATTTTCAGACTACCATGGCTCGCCTCTAGAGCAGCTTTTCTTGGATACCAGATTGTGTCAGATTTTGGGTCACAAGACCTTTGAGCGGAGAGCGTACCTCAGGTTAGTACGCTTTTTTGACGCTAATTTATGTAGAGATATTGGAGTTGATGAGATGGCCTTCCAAACGGAGGTCAAGGGAGTTGCAACAGCATTTACCGAGACACGGTTTGCTACTATTTAGATATTAGAGGACTTGGTCTAGATATAGAGCATATTGAGATGACGAACCATGTCGTCTTACAACAGATTTTAGTAGACCCCCAACATCCCGATTGGCGCGTAGGACAGTTGGGCCCATTAGCTAGATTGGTTATACACATTCTACAGTATAACCTTTTCCCTAAGACGGGGAGCTACGACTAGATCTATCCCGTAGTGAAGCAGGCCACCTACGCCATATTTGGAGGCTTACAGGTGAACTGGGCTAAGGTGATCATGGTGCAGTATGTTATAGCAGCGAGGGGTCGCCGATCTTCTATTATCTTTAGTCATCTTTGGACATGGGTTTTTAGGTGGGATGGGGTAGAGATGGATAGAGAGGTTTATAGTGAACATACCCACCCCATGATAGATTCCTCCACCCTAAGGAGGATGGGTATAGAATTAGCCCAGCTACAGGCCCCGTAGGAGGAGCAGTAGCCCGAGCCACAGCCTTTGCCACCATCAAGCGCCGCAGTATTTCCACTGGCAGTAGAGATTTCCTTCGCCACCGTTTGGAGGCGGCGTTGGACATACAAAGTCACAGTGGCCCTCTTGGCCACCAGAGCCTACGACGTAGTGTACTTGGGGGCAGGCATCTTGGGGAGAGGGACCCTCCCAACCCCCTCCGCCAATGAGTTACGACGAGCAGATGAGGATAATTGCCGAGAGGCAAGAGAAGCTCGCTAGAGAGCACGCAGAGCTTCTACGAGGACAGCAGGAGATAGTTAGGACACATCACGAGATTGTAGCGAGCACCAGACGGTAGGAGGAGCACGTCAGTTGTTTAGATTCATTGATTAGGACCTTTTTATGTCAAGGCGGACATGGTCCTAGGCCTCCTAGCCCTAGTTGATAGCTGTGTTTAGACTGCTATTGTTACCTATCTAGTATCACTTTGTAGTAGGACTTGTTTTCTCTTTTAGTTATAAGATTGTACTCTTATGTAAGCATTTAGTTCTTATTGTAGTAAATTAGTAATAATGCTTTTTCTCTGTGTTTTTTTGATGTTCACAATTAGAGAATAAGGACATAAGATATTAAGAAAAGTAAAAGCTGATAATATAATAACTAAAAGGAAAATAACGAATTTAAAGAAAGCGACAGAAACTCAATAAAAAATTTAAAAAGAGATATTTTCTTATGTAAACTGTACTTGGGAAAGTAAATAGGGATTTTTATAAAATAGTAACCTAAATTCCAAGTATGGAGAAAGATGTGTGCAAAAGAAAATTCGGAGAAATATGAAGTTTTTTTTCGTTTTATACCTTCTTTTTGACATAAGAAATCGAATTTAGAAAATTAGATTTTTCTGAAATTCGAATATTAAAAGTTGTGTGTTAGGATTTTGGATGAAAAATACGTTGAACTACACTCCTATTCAGTAGGCGTGTGCGAAAAATTAGATGAAAAACATTTTAAGTTTTCAAAAGATTGCATTCATATAGAAATTGCAAGCATATTTAGGGTGTGTGCATCATATTTCAAAATAAATTATTTAAGAAGAAAAGCATTCATATAGGAGGCACCGCTTAGAAATTCATGTACATGCATATATTTTGTATTGAATAACACTTTTGCACAAGAACATGGATGGTTGTAAAATTGGATGTACACAAAATGGATGTGATTGATGCGAGAAATTACATAATTTTACCCCTGTCGAATTTCGGGGACGAAATTTCCTAAAGGGTGGGAGAATGTAACACCCCGCATTTTTATATAATTAAATAACCAAATAACGATGAATAGTGAAAATGAATAATTTTGTAATTGTTAGAATATGGCCTCGAAACTTATACCATTGTGTTCGTGGTAATTTTCTGATCAATTTCCATTTATAAGTTGTCGAAATCCTAGTTAATAAGAAGAAATTACGAAAGAAACAAAAATCAAGAAAACAAGAATATATATAAATATATATATATATATATGTGGGTCGACCCATAGGTCGACCCGAAGAGAGCACAGGTCGACACTATGGTCGACCCGCGTTATTACCTGGATGCAATCTCATCCAGATTCGTGCCAAACCAAATAAAAATTCATTTTTATTCAATATGAGCCATACGTTGATTGAACTGATGGCTCCAAATGACCCTGTGACGTGGTGGCTTTAGATTCAATCCAAGAATCCAACGGTCTGAGATCCCCAAACTCCACTATAAATAGAACCCTAGGCTTAGCTATTTTCTCACAATCGGATTTTCTCCCAATGGGTTCATTGCCTGAGGCTGGACCCTAAAAAGAAAATATTTCTAGGGAGGAGATCTTCTCAATAAAAATATTAGACACCTAAGAAGAGGATCCAGGAAAACCATGGAGCCAAGCTAAGAACAAGCAAAGCTAAGGACGACATGTGAGTGGATTTAAATTATATACCTTTTACGTTTATGATATATTATCGTTAGATTCCCGTTAATTATATAATTCAGCATTTATTTCAATATTTAGTTCTGTTAATTTGTTATGCTGAGATTGTAAATTTATATCAGAACTTATATTTAATTATTTATATGGAAAAGAAAGAAAGAGATCCAATTAAATATGAATAAAATTAGGCTTAACAATTATAGAAAAAGGCTTAAGCCTAAAAGTAAGAGATTTACAGTAACTATGCTAAAACAGGAGTAATAAATTAAATAAAAATCTGATAACTTGATTTGGAAGTAGGAGATAGATTAATTGGTTGGTTTAGAAAAGAGAATACATTTCTATAGTATAATATTTAAAAGATAACGATAAACGTAATTGCAAGAATAAAAGAAAGAAAAAGGGAATTTGTGTAAAATAGAGAAACTAATGTACTTTGCACTATCCAAAAAGTAAAAAAATAATAAAAGAAATATCTTGCAGTTATGGACTATTGTTTATAGCATTATTTAGTATTAAAATACGGAAATGGATTTTTAGCATAGTTTTTGTAACCAACCAAATAGAATAGAACCACTTCCTAGAATAAAAGAAGTTAAAGTGTAGAGTTATCAGAATTAAAGAAGAAATCAAGTTAATTATTAGACAAGAAACAATAAACAGAAATGTACATAGATCTGCATTTACTGCGCTGATAGTAGAATAAAAGCAAAGCAGTTATTATGATAAGTAAATTTGTGACGGTCGGACGTAGTCCTAAGCCAAGATTTTCATATAATATAAGAGAATTAAAGAGAATTCAATATCATAATAAAAGAAGACATACTAGAAAAGAAAAGAGATGCTTGTAATTATATTTATAATATATAGATTATAAAACAATATAGTAGTGACAATTGCAAGTAAAATTATAACATAGGTTATAATTAAGTAGAAAGAACAGAAAAGGCTTATTTTAAGACTTAAAATTAAGTTAATAAGCAAATAGAGCAGAAATAACATAAGAAGCTTATTTTAATAAACTTAGATCTTGGATTAAGTTAATAAGCAAAATAATAGAAGTGGCCCATATTAATAGCATTCCCTTTCAGTCTGGAACTGATGGTCTCACAATAGTTTGGTGAGGCTGGGACAAGCCTATGCTAATTAGGGTAAATAAGTTGCCAACAGAATAAGAAAAGTAAACTAAACACAAAATAAAATATTAGAATTAGGGTCTAATAAAAGAGTAAGATGCGTTTGGAGCAGCCAAAGGATGAAGAGCCCAACGAAGCAGTTCATCACAGATTTCAGCACAAAAGAAGCACATCCAACTTAGTTAATTTGGGCTATAAGGAAGTATGAGACTTCAACGGGACATGAGGGTACTCTAGGATGGCTCTCTGGGGTAGGCAAAGCGAAGCAGTCCCCCAGAGGCAAGTCTGTAGGTGTTCCATCAAGAGAGTATGCCTTGACTGCTTTTGAATTGCAGGACCATTGTAGGCCGTCAAAAGGGGTTGATGTTTGGAGTAGGATATTCATATGACACCCTACTTTGACTTGTGAGTAGGTTTTAGTGGACAGGATCCAAAAGGATAGTCGCATGCGGATATCGGGCCTGCATCAAACCAAGAAGTGAGTTCGGGAAAGACTAGAGTTAAACCAAAAGGCCAATGATTCTTTCATTATCGAGACATTGGATGAGGGCGCAGCCAATTGGATGTTTAGATTGTTTGCAGTAGGGCATACCCACTTAGCTCTTTAGAGGTCTTTCGATTAGTTGAGGGGTAGCTGCATGGGGCCATAGCCACGATGAGAAAAGAGACAGACCAAGTAGAATATCTGTAGGCCTAATGAAGCGCTCCTTTACAGATATAGAAAATCCCCGATTGAGTTCCGTACAAGGTAGACCTTGTTAAGCGGGATTCAGGGAGTAGACAGAATGATTATGTATAGTCCTCATGGTACGCATTGGGTGATACATTGTGGATGTCTGAGCTTTAATATAGGCTAGTGCGGACGCAGTTTTACGTTATCATAGCAGTCAACGGAACATCTGTATTGTAGGCCTCACGAAGCTATCCTTTACAGATGTAGTCACAGAATGCTCTCGGAGCAAGTCGATGGAGTCCTTTTTGAGGAGGATACGGAAGGTACTATGGGTAGTACCTAGGACCGATGCGATCATTGGGTATATAGCTACATATATGTATTAGTTATTAGGTTTTAATCTACTAGGAAGTAGATGGGTACGATTCATGCATGGAGACGAGAGTAGTATAAACCCAATAAACCTAATATAACAGAAAATGGAAATAAAACTATATATGTAGAATTAAGCCTAAAAGTGTATAATTTGTCCATTCACTAGAATTTTAGTTCTGACCCCCTCCTCATAACATTCTACAGGTTAGGTAGATGGTAGAGACTTTCCAGCTTTGAGGCACTTGTTTAGAAAGTGTTATTATATTGGTGAGTATTTACTTACTATTATATTTTAGTCAGTTCCGCTGTGAGATATTTATTGAGCTCTGATATATTTGTCTTTTCCTATTTGAAGGATACTAGATACCCAACTCGTACTTCAGTGGGCTTGGATTTTATCATTTTTGTGAAAAATCCGGACTTACTGGAATTTAGGTTGTTACATTAGTAATGTCAAAAAATTTCAATTACTCTCGGGTCGATCAGACCTTCTCCTCCAGGAATCTGGCTTTGCCTGAAGATATGCCACATTAGGGAGAAGAACCAGTAGCCTTCAAAAATTCATCATTGCCAGGAGATTGGCGATGACGAGGGGGCTTGCCAACTCAACCAACATTTAGGAATTTGTTTTACCCAAATGTAATGACCCTAATTTTTTGTAACATTATTTAGGATATTTACTTAGCTAAATAAAATAAAATAATGTGATGATTAAGAGATTGAGATTTGTGATTAAGAAAAAGGGTAGCCATGCTTAAGAGAATAAATGAACTAAAATAAAATGGGTAAAGGAAATAGGTGAGGGGTAAAGTTGGAATAAGAATATTCTAAAACCCTAAACCCTTAGGAATTCATTTCATACGTTCATTTGCAATACCAAACTAAAATAAGGGTCGACCATCATTAGCAAGAACAAGAGGAAGAAAAGATAAAGAAAGAAGATTAATCAATTCAAATCCATTCAAATCTTAACTACTTAATCTTAAAGCTAAGATGAATAATGACTACATCTCATATTTTTCTATTGTTTTCGGTTTTAAGGTTAAACCCGGTTTATTTTGCAAGGTTATGCCATGTTATGAATGATTAAATGTTTATATATGCTTGTTGATGAATTATGCTTATTCATATAGGTTTTATGATATGTTTTAATGTGAAAATCCTATTAAATGACATCTAAATGCAATGCAATTTTAGATCTAGATCAGAAATGATATTTTAAAGATGGGTTTCAATTTTCAGAATTAATGTGGATTTTATATTAATTTTCTAGTAAGGAAAATGATTTTTAGGTTTAAAATACTTTATTGCTAAATTATTTATGTTTTGGGTCTGAAATTATTATATGTTAGAAGACATATTAAAAATAATTTTCTAGAATTTTCCTAAGTATTTTAATAGATATATAAAATTATTTAAGGTATGGGACTTAAATGTTTCATATATTTATAAAAGGAGAAGGGGTATTTGTTAAATTATTTAAATTGTTTAGTTCTGAAATTTTGGCAACACTTTTAGAAAAGAAATCAGCAGCTAATCATATTTTAACAAACAAGGCAGGTTAGTTGAAAAGATTACTTTAAAAAGATAAAATTCAGTTTAAACAGGGTTTTTACCTATTTTGCCACTTTCGGCACCTGGGGTTCTTAGTAGTTCTGCCACGATCACCATCGAAACCAATGCGCATGGCATCAAAGACTTGGTGCGTAGCGAGTTGGATATAGGCGGAAGGTATGGGTCGAAACCAGGGGTTCCGAAGGGGTCAAAGCGCTACTATGCTTTTAAATGAATATGTGCCTGCTTCGCTTTCAAAAGTAATGCTCTCGACTTGATTGTCTTTCGACCAGGTCAAATTATTTTAAAGTAATGGTTTCGAATGGGTTGCGCCTTTTGTTTTAAGTAAATCCTTTCGAATGGGGTTGAAACCCCTAGTTGTCGTTTTTCAACCTTTCGAAGAAAATGGTTTCGGAAGGTATACTCTGTTTTAAAATCCAAGCCACTTCTCCAATGCTTTCGAATGATTGGTTTCGACACCATCACTTCTTTACTTAGGAAATGCTTTCGAAAGAGAGCTTTCGACTTAAATGTTTTATTTCCCTTTTGCTCTGTTGAAGGTAGAACCCAAAAGGTTTCGAAAGAGATAGTTTTGAATGGTTTTGAAAGGATGTTCCACATGTTTTACTTGAACCCGAAGGCTTTCGAAAGGTTTGATGTTTTAATGCTTTCGAAAGGTTTTAATGAAGGCTTCGAAGGGGTGGTTCTCCAATGGTTTCGAAAGGTCTGAATGGAAAGGTTTTCCCATGTTTTCGAAAGGCAATGTTTAAGTGTTTTAAAGATAGGATGTCTAAGGTTTTAAAGCTTGCGAAGGAAAGTTTTTTCAATGGTTTCGAAAGGTATATATGAATGGTTTCAAAAGGAATGTTTTGGCCTTTCGGCCTAGGTTATAAGGGGTCTACTTGGTTTCAAAAGGGGTTCTTTCAATGGGATCGAAAGGGGTACTTTCAAAGGTTTAATGTTTTCATCAACAAAGATTTAAGTAAACTGTATATAACATGGCAAGGTGGTTTTGAGTAAAGCATAAAGTACATATTTGCCTTGTTTAAGTTTTATTTAAAGGTTTTTAATCAATTTGAGATGAAAAGCTTTTCAAGGAAAATTTAAGGGAAGATTACCCTAAGTAAAATGACTCAGAAATTTGTATATCAAATGGGACTGGTAAAAGGTCGCGCCCTATACATTTGCTATTAGCCCCTAGCTAATTTAGTCCAAAATTCCAGTGTGTAGGGCTTTGTCACAGGTAAGACTAAAATGATGTTACACACAGAAGGGAATATATTTGTACAAAGATTGGTTATTGCTAAGCCCGCAAAACCATTATGATCAGTTGACCTGGAGAAAGTAAGTTAGGGATAGACCGTCCAGAAGAGGAGTCTCTAGCAGATGTTAGATTATTTGTTTATATTGTCTGGTAGGCCCGAGTTAGCCAAAGGTTAGTAGTTAGTCAAAAAAAAACTATAGTGTTTAGATAGATAGTCCATTTGTTACTTGATATGTATGTTTACATGATAATGCTTTACTGTTTTACCCAGTTTTGGTTGTAGTATTATGATTTGTAAAGGGTATGTTTTAAAAGGGTATTAGTGAGGGGAAACGCATTCTGCTAAGTGGCATGGTCTCACTTAATATCAAATAACCAAGATGTATGGTATTATTCACACCAGGCTATATGTCTGACTCGAAGTTTATGTTTTTTTTCTTAAACTCTCGGGTGCTCAAAATTGATTTTAGTATGCCGAGGGTTGAGGATTTTCAGGTTTTAGTAGGTTGGCGAATAAAGCTTCCGAAGACGAGCAGGTGGCTGACGGATAGCTATTTAGGAGTTGTTGTTTTATTTTGTTTGATTCCACTGTGTTGTTTTATGTCAGTTATGACTATATAATACTCTTGTCAACCAAGGGGGCACCTTCATATGTCGCTTTTAGCGTATTTTGTAATAATTATATTTGATATGAACCTGGAAAATGATCGGGATTATGTATTGGAAAATGAAACATGTTTTGTGAAATGTAATCAAAAAAGTTGTTTTTAAAATCTGTGATTTTGTTTTATATTCTTATGCTTCTGATATTATGGATACCATCAACACTGCCGTATTCGGTCACCGGAAGTTAATACTATAGATGACTGCAGCATCTATAGCCCTTAGCTTCGGGCCTCCAAATAGGGGATGTTACAACTTGGTATCAGAGCATAGGTTTGTGAAAAACTTTAAAATAAATTAATTTTTGAAAACATAATCCTAAGGAATTAAAGTTAAGATTGGGGTATGGGATAACACTATAGTAACGTACTTGTATTTGCTATATATATATAAGTATACGCTATATCTCTATTCTTCTATCTCTCTTAGGCTTTTTTTCTACATCTCATGAGGCCTGAATACAAATATGGATGCTAGAAGTGGAAGGGTTAACCTTGGAGGTGGAAGCACCACGACAAATGGAAATACCAGACCGAATACTAGAAGGAACCAAGGTCATGCACAAGCTGAGAATGTTGGTGCTGGGGTTCCACAAGTGGATATGGGAGCAATGTATCAGTTCTTTGTCAACATGATGCAGGCGGGTGTTGCTGCTAGAGTAGTTGGAGGAGGAGTTCCGGAAGCTCCGATGGTCAACAACTATGCTATTCTGAGTAAAGACTATGTTAGGCTTGGAGGAAAACCATTTATCGAAACTAAAGATGATATGGAGGTGGAGAAATGGTTGTTGCATTGTGAGAGGATCTTTGCATACTTAGGGCTCCATGACGAGCAGAAGAGGAGGCTTGCTTCGAGACAACTTCAAGGAGCAGCTTTATTCTGGTGGAATAGTTGATAGTTGGAGTGAATGAAGAGAATATGACTTAGGCTGAGTTCAGGAGAAGGGTCGAGGAGAGGTTCATGTCTGTGATAGCGAAGTCTGCCTTGCTTAGGAAGTTTGCTGAATTAGAGTAGGGAGACATGACGGTGTTAGAGTATGCTAGAAGATTTGAGGAGTTGGCTAGGTATGGATTTGCCACTGTGGATACTGTGATGAAGAGAAATGAGAAGTTCATAAAGGGGTTGAAGCCTGAGTTGGCAAGGGCTACATTACCTCATATTAGGGATCCATACGATGTTGTAGTAGAGATGGCATTGAGACATGAGGAGATTCTTGCTTCTCTGGAGAAGAATAAGGCAAAGGAGGTCTAGGTAGGGCTGAGTTAGAAAAGGAAGTTCTTTCATAAGAAGGGTGCTCAGAAGGATGGAGCGAAGAAAGGGAAGTCGGAGGTTGTTTGCTTCAAGTGCAATAAGAAAGAACAATTTGCTAATGGATGTCGTACTGGAAAGGCGAAGGAAGTGATCGGGAAGAGGAATATCAGATGCTTCAACTGCGATCAGATTGGTAATTATAAGAATCAATGCAAAGAGCCTGCTAAGGATGGAAGGGGCAAAGTATTTGCATTGGAGTCAGCTACATCAGGACCAACAGTGCAGGAGAAAGGGAAGGCAGTGTTGGGAGGTATGCTTCAGATCCATGGTATGTTTGTTAGCATTCTATTTGATCCTGGTTTGCATCGCATTTTTTTATGTCTCATTATTTGGTAGATAAGCTTAACCTAGAACCCTCATACTTAGTTACTTCCTTAAGAGTTGCAAATCCGATAGGAGGGTACGCGACACTTGGGATGAAGTGTGACCACTTAGAGTTTGATTTGTTAGGTCATACCTCTGTTTGCAGTTTGCATGTGTTTCACTATGTAGGGTTCGGAATTATTTTGGGTATGGATTGGTTAAGTAAGTACGATGCTAGGATATTTTGCCATGATAGGAATATCACTTAGACACCCTGACTGTAGTGATCGGATTGTATATACCATAGAAAACCCAAGTTGTGAGGTGAATGCTTTGTTGGGTGTTGTGGAGGTAGAAGACGAGTTGAATCGAGTTTTCATGGTTAGAAAATTCTCAGACGTCTTTGAACCTGTAGTAAGGTTGCCACCGAAACAAGCCATTGAGTTTCAGATAGATTTGGTGCCAGGAGCAAAACCAATGAGTAGACCGCCAAGCAGGATGACACCTACATAGATGAGAGAGCTGAAGGTGCAGTTGGTGGATTTGGAAGACAAGAATTTTATTAGACCTAGTGGTTCACCTTGGGGAGCAGCCATAGTGTTTACTAAGAAGCTGGACGGATCGTTAAGGTTATGTATCGATTATCGTAAGTTGAATGAGAAGATGAAAAAGAATCGATATCTGTTGCCTAGAATTGACGATTTGTTCTACCAGTTGAGTGGAGCTAAGGTATTTTCTCAATTGGATTTAGCAACAAGTTTCCATTATCTTAGAGTAGCAGAGGATAGTATTTCTTTGATAGCATTTTGGACTGGGTATGGTTTATATGAGTGGTTAGTAATGTCATTTGGGTTAACAAATGCACCTGCTTTCTTTGTAGATTTGATGAACCGAGTCTTCCGAGAGCATTTGGATATGTTCGTGTTGGTGTTTATACATGATATTTTGATATACTCTAAGGATGAAAGAGAGCATGCAGATCATCTTAGAGTTGTGCTTAAGACGCTGAGGCAGCATCAGCTAAAAGCAAAGTTTCCAAAGTGTCATTTTTGAAAGAAAGAGGTTAAGTTTCACGGTCACATGGTTTCAGAGAAGGGGTTGTCAGTCGATCAAGATAAGATCGAAGCCGTTAATAATTGGAAAAGACTAAAGACGGTGACTGAGATTAGAAGTTTTCTTGGACTTGCTGGCTATTATCGGAGATTCATCAAGGATATCTCGCGGATAGCAGCACATTTAACTAAGCTAACCAGGAAGGAGGTGAATTTTGTCTGGTCCGACAAATGTGAGGAGGCATTCCTTAAGTTAAAGAATTTGTTAACTAATGCACCTGTGTTAGTAGTTCCAGACGGAAACCAAGGTTTGGTGGTGTATACAGATGCACGTGGAACTGGATTGGGAGCTGTGTTGATGCAAAAGGGTAAAGTGATTGCCTACGCTTCATGACGGCTTAGGCCGCATGAGGTGAGATATCCTACTCATGATTTGGAGTTGGCTGCGGTGATCTTTGCATTGAAGATTTGGAGGCATTATCTCTTAGGGGAGATATTTGAGCTATACATGGATCATAAGTCTTTAAGGTACTTATTCTCTCAGAAGGAGCGGAATATGAGACAGTAGAGGTGGCTGGAGTTTTTAACAGCTTATGATTTTGGTATAGAATATACACCAGGGAAAGGTAATAAAGTAGTGGATGTTCTTAGCAGAAGACATCATAATGTGGTGTTAGCTATGCTGGTAGAGTGGAGAGATTTAGAAGCTTCGACTACTCGTAGTGTGCAATTAAGATCGACTGATAGGTCTAGTCAAAATAATGCCATGTTGTCCTATTTAGAAGTACGACCAGTGTTGATCGAGAGGATTACTTCTAAGCAGAAAGAAGATCCAGTATTAGCCAAGAGGATTAGAAGGCTTGAAGTTGGAATTGAGATTGATGATCTGAAAGATTTTAGTCTTGACCAAAAGTGATGGTTGAGAACGAAGGGACAATTATATGTTTCGAATCTTGAGGACTTGAGTAAAGAAGTTTTTGGAGAATGTCATCGATCCAAGTTTACGATTCATCCTAGAGGGACCAAGATGTATCAGGACATGAAGAGGAGTTTTTTCTGGGAAGGTATGAAGAGGGATGTTGGCTTGTGGGTGAGGCAGCGTGCAAACTGTCAATAAGTGAAAGCCGAACATCAGAAACTAAGTGGGTTACTTCAGCCTTTAGATGTTCCAGTTTGGAAGTGGGATTCTATTTCTATGGATCTTATAGACGGATTGCCAAGATCTAATAGAGGAAATGAAAGTATATGGGTCATAATGGACAGATTGACCAAGAGTTCCCATTTCATTCCAGTAAAGTCAACCAGGATGACACCTGTTTTAGCTAAGTTAGTTATGAAGAATGTGGTTAGACTGCATGGAATTCCTAGTAGTATAGTAAGTGACAGAGATTCCTTATTCACTAGCAAGTTCGGGAAGAGTCTATAGGAGATTTTAGGAACCAAGCTCAAGATGAGTACCGCTTACCATCCACAGATCGATGGGAAAATGGAAAGAGTTAACAAAGTCTTGGAGGATTTGTTAAGAGCTTGTGTGTTAGATTTTGGGGGATCATGGGAAGACCATCTACACTTAGTCGAGTTTTCGTATAACGACAGTTATCAGACTAGTATAGTGATGGCGCCGTTTGAAGATTTGTATGGAAGGCCATACAAATCTCCAGTTTGTTGGTTAAAGACCAGGGATAGGTTAGTTCTTGGTCCAGATTTGGTTAGAGAAGCTACATAAAAGATTAAGTTGATTCGAGCTAGGATGAATGAAGCTCAGTTTAGGCAGAAGAGTTATGCAGATAGAAGACGGAAAAGTTTAGAATTCTCCGTTAGAGATCATGTGTTTATTAAGGTTTCACCGATGAAGGGTATGATTAGATTCGAGAAATCAGGAAAGTTAGCACCAAGATTCGTAGGCCATTTCCTATTGTAGAGAGGATCGGGAAACTCGCATATAGAGTAGAGTTACCGAATAGTTTGGCAGGAGTCCATGATGTTTTTCATGTTTCTCATCTAAGAAAATGTTTAGAGATCCGGAGTCTACTATAGCACCGATTGTGTTAGATAACTTGGTGGTAGAACCAGACTTGACCATAGTTAGAAAGCCAGTTCGTATAGTCGTGAGAGATGAGAAGACGCTAAGGAATAAGACAGTCAGATTAGTTAAAGTCCAGTGGAGCGACGATGAGAGAGACTGTACTTGGGAGACTGAGAGCAGGATTAGAGATGCTTATCCTGATTCGTTGATGGTATGTTTTTGCCTTTATGTTTGATTCGTTGAGGGGAGTCTGTAATGACCCTAATTTTTAGTAACATTATTTAGGATATTTAATTAGCTAAATAAAATAAAATAATGTGATGATTAGGGGATTGAGATTTGTGATTAAGCTAAGGGGTAGCCGTGCCTAAGAGAATAAATGAACTAAAATGAACTAAAATAAAATGGGTAAAGGAAATAGGTGAGGGGCAAAGTTGGAATAAGAATATTCTAATACCCTAAACCCTTCGGAATTCATTTCATACGTTCAATTGCAATAGCAAACTAAAATAGAGGCTGACCATCATTAGTAAGAACAAGAGGAAGAAAAGCTAAAGGAAGAAGATTAATCAATTCAAATCCATTCAAATCTCAACTCCTTAATCTCAAAGCTAAGGTGAATAATGACTACATCCCATATTTTCTATTGTTTTCGGTTTTAAGGTTAAACCCAATTTATTTTGCAAGGTTATGCCATGTTTTGAATGATTAAATGTTTATATAAGCTTGTTGATTAATTTTGCTTATTCATATAGGTTTTATGATATGTTTTAATGTGAAAACTCTCTTAAATTACATCCAAATGCCTTGCGATTTTAGATTTTGATCATAAATGATATTTTAGAGAGGGTTTCAATTTTCAGAAATTTCTGAATTAATGTGAATTTATAATAATTTTCTAGTAAGGAAAATGATTATTTCGGTTTAAAATAATTTACGGCTTAATTATTTATGTTTTGGGTCTGAAATTATTATATGTTAGAAAGTATATTAAACATGATTTTTTGGAATTTTTGTAGAATTTTCCTAAGTGTTTTAATAGATATATAAAATTATTTAAGGTATGAGACTTAAATGTTTTTTATATTTATAAAAGGAGAAGGGGTATTTTGTAAATTATTTAAATTGTTTAGTTCTGAAATTTTGGCAGCACTTTTAGAAAAGAAATTACCAACCAATCATATTTTAACAAACAAGGCAGGTTAGTTGAAAAGATTACTTTAAAAAGATAAAATTCAGTTTAAACAGGCCATTTACCTGTTTTTCCACTTTCGGCACCTGAGGTTCCTACTTAGTAGTTTCGCCACCATCACCATCGAAACCAATGCGCATGGCATCAAAGACTTGGTGCGTAGCGAATTGGATATAAGCAGAAGGTATTGGGTCGAAATCAGGGATTCCGATGGGGGTCGAAGCGCTACTATGCTTTTAAATGAAAATGCGCCTGCTTCGCTTTCCAAAGTAATGCTCTAGACTTAGTTGGCTTTCGACCAGGTCAAATTATTTTAAAGGAATGGTTTCGAATGGGTTGCGCCATTTGTTTTAAGTAAATGCTTCCGAATGGGGTCGAAACCCCTAGCTGCCGCTTTTCTACCTTTCAAAGCAAATGGTTGGTTTCGACACCATCACTTCTTTACTTAGGAAATGCTTTCGAAAGAGTGCTTTCGACTTAAATGTTTTATGACCCTTTTGCTCTGTTGAAGGTAGAACCCAAAAGGTTTCGAAAGAGATAGTTATGAATGGTTTCGAAAGGATGTTTCACATGTTTTACTTGAACCCAAAGTCTTTCGAAAGGTTTGATGTTTTAATGCTTTCGAAGGGTTTTAATGAAGGCTTCGAAAGGGTGGTTCTCCAATGGTTTCGAAAGGTTTGAAAGGAAAGGTTTTCCCATGTTTTCGAAAGGTAATGTTTAAGTGTTCTAAAGATACGATGTCTAAGGTTTTAAAACTTTTGAAGGAAAGGTTTTTCCATTGTTTCGAAAGATTTATATGAATGGTTTCAAAAGGAATGTTTTGGCCTTTCGGCCTAGGTTATAAGGGGTCCACTTGGTTTTGAAAGGGGTTCTTTCAATGGGATCGAAAGGGGTACTTTCAAAGGTTTAAATGTTTTCATAAACTAAGATTTGAGTAAAGTGTATATAACATAGCAAGGCGGTTTTGAGTAAAGCATACAGTATATATTTCCTTGTTTAAATTTGATTTAAAGGTTTTAAATCAATTTGAGATGAAAAGATTTTTAAGGAAAAATTAAGAGAAGATTACCTCAAGTAAAATGACTAAGAAATTTGTATACTAGATGGGACTGGTATGGGGTCACGCCCTATACATTAGCTATTAGCCCCTAGCTAATTTAGTTCAAAATTCCAGTGTGTAGGGCTTTGTCACAGGTAAGAGTAAAATGATGTTACACACAGAAGGGAATATATTTGTACAGAGATAGGCTATTGGTGCGCCCGCAAAACCATTAGGATCAATTGACTTGGAGAAAGTAAGTTAGGGATAGATCATCCAAAAGAGGAGTATCTAACAGATGTTAGATTATTTATTTATACTGTCTGATGGGCCCGAGTCAGCCAAAGGTTAGTAGTTAGCCAAACAAAACTATACTGTTTGGATAGATAGTCCATTTGTTACCTGTTATGTATGTTTACATAATAATGGTTTACAATTTTACCCAGTTTTGGTTGCAGGATTATGATTTGCAAAGGATATATTTTAAAATGATATTAATGAGGGGAAACCCATTCTTCTCACTTAATATCAAACAATCGAGATGTATAGTATTATTCACACCAGGCTTTATGTCTGACTCGAAGTTTATGTTTTTCCCCTTAAACTCTCAGGTGCTCAAAATTGAGGTTGAGGATTTTCATATTTTAGTAGGTTGGTGAATAAAGCTTCTGGAGACGAGCAGGTGGCTGATGGATAGCTATTTAGGAGTTGTTGTTTTATTTTGTTTCCGCTTGTTGTGTTATGTCAGTTGTGACTATATAGTACTCTGGTCAACCAAGGTGGCATCTCCATATGTCGCTCTTTGCGTATTTTGTAATAATTATATTTGATCTAAACTTGGGAAACGATTAGGATTATGTAATGTAATATGAAACATGTTTTGTGAAATGTAATCAGAAAAGTTGTTTTTAAAATCTATGTTTTTGTTTCATATTCATGTGCTTCTGATATTATGGATACCATTAACATTACCGTATTTGGTCACCGGATGTTAATACTATGGATGACAACAGCATCTGTAGCGCTTAGCTTCAGGTCTCCAGATAGGGATGTTACACCGGAGATAGGCGATGATGAGAAGGTTCGACAACTCAGGAATTGATCGGATAATTCAATCCTAACATATAGGGATGCACAATTGCCCAGAGATAGGTGATGCCAGGAAGGAATCTTCGGATTCAAACTATCAACGTGCTAGCTTCTGAAGGTAGAAGCCGACGCTTGAATAAATTCTCTAACCTTCAGGAGCCTGCCATTGTCTGGAGATAGGCGACGTCGGGAAGGAGAACTCTAATCTTTAGAAATCTAGCATGGCCTGGAGATTGGCAGCATCAGGAAGGACACCTACTTTAGGTCGATCAGATAACTCTACCCAACCTTTCAGGATTGATCTGATAATTCAATCCCAACTCACGAGGATTTGCCATTGCCTGGAGGTTGGCAACATCGACATGCAATGATTTTCAGGGCCAATCGAATAAGTAAAGCTAGCTCTCAAGGGAATAACCGAGGGATCGATCGGATAATATGATCCCAACTTGCAAGAATTTTCCATTGCCCGAAGACATGCAACATCAAGATGAAACCCTTGGAATCAAAGCATCAAAGTAGTAGTTTCCAAAGATAGAAACTAGTACATGGCCAGATCTTTGACCACGATCGTTAGTAATTTTGTTGTGGCTTAGGAATAGGAAGTTCCAGGAAAGAATACTCGAAATTTGATAATTCATGCATTAGTTTTTGGTGATTGAGGCTAGTGTCTGACTGAATTTCAACGACCACACTAGTGACCAAGCGGGACACATTTGGTCAAGCAAGAATGGTCATGAGGGCTCGAAAAAAAGTATTATTAGACTCTCCTGATCTAGTATAAGGAAAGGAAAAGCACACGTAGACTGACGGTAATCAGATAATTTGACCCACGACATTTCAATCCCATTAATGCCCGGAATTTGGCATTTAGATTGACGAGTCCCGTGAATAGGGACAAGCACACAACGAAACTATAAAGACGTGAAGGTAAACATTCCAACTACTACCCATGTCAACAGGGAGTAGCATAGAATTTGGATAATTCAGGGTTAGTGGCTATTCGAAAGAAACTTGATCAAACATGAACAAGAATGGGTTGTTGCTAAGAGATAGGCAACGTTAATGAGGAATAATTGTCGAGGAGTTGATCGAATAATTCAACCCCGAACTTTAGGAATTTTTCGTTGGCCGAGGACAGGCAATGTCAATAGGGACTGACCATGCAAAGGTCGGTCAGAGAATTCAACCTTAGCTTACAGGTGTCGGCTGTTGTCCGAAGTATGGCAGCGTCGAGAGGAATGCTTGAAATCAAGCAATTAAACTGCCAATTCCCAAAGATGGGAACTGGCATACGAACTTGGTTTCCACGACCACACTAACGGCCTAGTAGGACATTCTTGGCTATGGATTAGTAAGGATAGTCATAAAGAACCCTAGACAGGTGTTACCGGAATCCATCAATCCAAGATCAAGATTGGGAAAGCGTGATTGAACTGGGGGCAATTGGATAATTTGACCCACAATGCTCAACTCCCACTAATGCCAGGACACTGGCATGTAAAAAAACCAATTTCATAAATAGGATTAAGTTCATGATAGAAATACATAAACATGAGGTAAATAATGCGATTGATGCTCCCCAGCGAAAGGGAGCAACATCAAACTGGCACTATTTGCAATAGAAAACGGTCGAAGGAAAACTCGATCTATTCAAAATAGGAAGAATGGAGTTGGTCAAATCATGATTCTGCTCCACCAAACGAAACACCGAAAAAATAATGAACAGGGCTAAATGATGGAATATAACCATAGCAGTTGCAGGAATATTATTTATATGCACAGAGTTGCGGTAAATAAGCACATTGTATGAATGCGGCCTGTTTGCAACCAAAAGAATTGCCAAACTTCCAAGCGATAAGATCTTATACTTACCTTTGGGAATTCTATGCCCGCGACATATATTTTGAAGCATCCTCGGAGTAAGGGTGGTTGGAATTTATTTAGAAGGATCATCTAGAACTCAAAGGCTGATATATTCATTCATCGAAGGTGGTAACTCTTGGATTGGAACAACCATCCTTTGAAGGTCTATGGTTATCGTTTGCCTAGAGGTAGGTGGTGTAGAAGTAGAAATACCGTTGTAGAGGATCCAGCTTCATGAGGAGAAGATGTACCCTCATCGGATTTGGGACATAACGGTCGGTGAGTCATTCAGAATAGGAAAACTTGGTGTTCAACATGGTTAGGTATGTTCAAATATTGAACCCGTATGACCAATGTCCACAATCCATAGGATGTCGATATGTGTTGACCGATCGGATTTTGAACATTGACCGAGGCAAGTGAAAATATTAATCTATACATTGTGAGTCCCGTGTCCTGTACACGATGAACGGACCGTCATGTGTAGATAACACGCTCATGCTAGAAAAACTAGCTGCACCACACGACGGAACTATGCATTGGATCTTACCTGTTATCGATGGATAATCGACAATGGAACTAGCATTCAGAGTGGCGCATAAGCTTTTCTATACAAGAATACTGGGAGTGCAGTAATAGGAAGAGTATGGCGATGAAACCGCCTAATATGACAGTTCTTGAACTGAACCATCCTATTAGAACTCAAACGACGGTGAAAGAATAACCATGCTTAGATAACAGTTAAGTGAAAACTTGCATAGAGCATGGTAGGAAAAAGAGCATATTCGTCTAAGGCATAGAATGATCTCTGGAGCACAGATCTGGTCCTTAGCACGAAGAAGGGAATTCTAGCTATGCAAAATAGTTAAAGGAATGTCTACTGGACAAAAGCAATGCTTCGAAGTATTTTCTGAATGATTATCTAGAATCAACAGATAACAAATTAAAACTTGTCTTGATCCAGAGTGCGCTTTGTTTTCAACAAAAGCATACTTTGGGGGGGTAAGTGTTAACTGAATTTCTAACCAAGCAGATTTCAACTTGAAGCAGAAGGCCCAAATGTATACAAAATGAATCAAGAAGTTGGGAACACGATCAGAAGGGAAAGAAATTGGAGTTAAGTATTTTCATTGAAAATCGAGCTAAGTAGAGCTCTCAATATTGAGAGGAACCTCTCGGTACCAAGTGGTCTCTTATCATGTTTGAGCCCTCATCAACTCTATACACTTTATATATTCCTTCTACCAGTCGTCTTCAAGTACTTTTCTCAAAGTTTGGATAAGCAACTTTAAGGATTAATGAGAAAAAAAGAAGAAAAATACAAGTGTTATTCAAAGGAACGTCGGAAAAGACTCAAAGACTAATGCATCTACTAGGAGATGGAAGGACAATGTAAGGGAGAAGATTGGATTTTAACCAATCAAAACCACTCGTATCGAGAGGAACCTCTCAGTACCGAGAGGTCTATTATGCCCATGGTCTCTCGTGCTCACTTGTACATCATTGGGCTTGCTTCTGGACTTCGACTTATGATGGCCTTTGGAAATGCAGATTTTCCCCCCTATAATATTAGCCCTATAGCAACCAAAAGAGGATCTGGGACTTTTCTCCTTCTTCATCTCCTATCTCTCCCTCACAATAGTCACCTAGGTAGATACTATTGGTAGTTCAGAACCAGTCAATCCCTTGTACTAGTGAATTTAATTCTCTCGTAAATCCATGATAATAAACTATAAAGTGGACGTAGGCCAGAGGTTTCCAAACCACTATGAGAAAATCTTATGTCTTACTGTTCGTTTTCTATTATTTTGTTACTGTTCGCTGGATCTAGGTCTCACGGGTTCCCTATAACATATCTTTGGATGTTGATCCCAATTTGGCATCAACAGTATGGCACCATTTGAGGCATTGTATGGCCGACCATGTAACATTCCTTCTCGTTGGTGGAAAACGGGCGAGAAACTAATACTTGTGCCAGATATGATTAGAGAAAGCTTAGAGAAGATTAAGATCAATTAACAATGGATGAAAGCTTCTTAAGACAGATATAAGAGCTACTCTAATAAGAGGCGTAGAGATCTAGAGTTCTCTGTGGCGAAGTGGTATTTTTCAAGATCTCTGCATTAAAGAATGTAATTCGGTTTGGTAGTAAAGAGAAGTTGTTACACCTTTAATTTTTATAATATTATTCAGAAGATTTAATCAGATAAATTAAATAGAATAATGTAAATATTAGAGTGATAAGGGGATTGAGATTTGAAAATTCAAAATAGAGGCCGAGCTAAATTAATAAATTAAAGAAAGGGCTTATAAATGGTTTTATATGTTAATTAGAAGAGTAATTTGTTGATTCATAAGTTTTGATTCATGACACAAGCTTCAGAGATCATACGACGAATTACAAAGAGAATACTATACGAAAGCGACAAAAAGAGAATAAGAGTATATTGTGCACTACAAAGGAGACAAGACTACAATCCAGAGATTAGTATGAATATTTTATTTTATTGAGTCTTAGAATATTGTTAAAATCATTCCTCAAGTAGTCACACACACACACAAATTGATTTATATTGATTTATACATAAATAAGTGTGCACTGTGCAATTGACAGCAGGTCGGCTGACCGACCAGGAACCTCGGTCGACCGACTCTGTGTCAGTGAACAGATATGCACTGTTCTGTATACGGTTTTGAAACTCAGCTGACCGGCCAGTTTTCTCGGTCAACCGACCTGAACATAACGGCTAGTTTTCTGAAGAGTTGCGATCGTTCATGAAGAGGAATGTCCTTCAATCCAAGAGATACAGACACAACTTTTGATTGAAACTCTTTATGAAAGATTGTAACTATTCTACAACTATATAAACATGTTCAATTCACTTCTACAATTACCAGTTCTTGTTTATAATTCTGAAATCTATTCTCTATTTATTTCTGCAAATAAAAGCATTCATTCTCATTCAATATCACTAGAATCCTTGAATTAATTCATATACTTTGATTCTATGCGATTATCTTCCTTCTAAATCTTCACACACATATATACTCTTGAGGATTTGATTATAGGAAAGTTGTACTATCAAAAGACAATCAGTGTTATTCAGAACACATTTGTCAACAATTTATTTGTATTAAGTTGAAGTCCTCTTCGGCTGTTGAGGCGGAAAAATTCCTGTTCGGCTGCTCAGGTGTCGTATACCTATTCCTCCAGGTTAAGTGAGGGGTTTAGTAAAATCCAGAGGGTATTCTGGGACTGGACGTAGAACGGGAAGTTCAAACCAGTATAAAAATTCCTGGTGTGCTTACTTTAATTTTTATTTTACTACTATTATCAGTTTCCGCATTTATGTACCATATTACACGATCCTTAGTACTGCACGTACACTTTCATTTGGTATCAGAGCAAAGAAATCCTATAACCATCACAAAGTTATTTGATATTTATTTCTAAGTAATATGGCAACCACACAAACTAACGATGTTAGCACTAACACTAATTCTAGTTTCACAGAAGGTCAATCGACTTCACGACCTCCACTTTTTAATGGTATAAATTATAATTATTGGTCAACTAGAATGAGAACCTATATGCAATCTAGTGGATTCGATATCTGGAATATTATACAAAGAGAGTACACAACTCCTACTGAAGAATACTCGACTTGGAGTAACACACAAAAACTAGATGCTACTTCAAATGCAAAGGCTATGAATATTTTATTTTGTGCATTAGATAGAAATGAATTCAATAGAGTTAGCATGTGCACTTCCAGTTATGAAATATGGAGAACTCTTAAGGTGTCGCATGAAGGAACGAACAAAGTTAAATTAAGCAAAATCTATATGTTGAAAAATCAATTTGAAAATTTCAAAATGAGGCCAAATGAATCTATAAATGACATGTACTCTAGATTCCAGGATATTTATCATGCTTTACTATCATTAGAACAAAAGTTTACTGATTTTGATGTTACAAAAATCTTAAATTCTTTAACGGATGAATGGGAACGAAAAGTCCTAGCTATTGAAGAAGCAACTGATTTATCATTAAAACGAGAAGAATTGATAGGTAATTTAATGTCCTACGAAGTAAATTTGCAGGCAAAAAGAAATGGAGCACAAGAAAAGAAAAATGTGGCATTCCAAGCAGAAAAAGATAATTCCGACTCAGATAATGAAGATATGGCAATGATCGCTAAAAATTTCAAAAAGCTTTTGAAATTCAACAGAAACAAATTCAAGGTAAACAAAAATAATTTTAACAACAATTCCAATAGCAGCAAACCATCATCTTCAGCAATGGAATGTTATGAATGTCATAAGAAAGGACACATGAAGAAGGATTGTCCTGAGCGTAAAAAGAATAATTTCAAGAAAGACAAAACCAAACGAAAAGCTTTTTCAGTCACTTGGGACGACACTGATTCATCATCCTCATTAGAGAGTGAAAGTGATAATGAACAAGCGAATGTGTGCTTCATGGCTTCGTCAGACGATGTAAGTGATCTTACTTTTGAAGATTTAATTGAAATTAATTCTGAATTAGTAGATTTAGCAAAGCAACTTAAAAAGAAAAATAAGGAGTTGCAAAGAAAGTTAGATAGGACAGTCTTAGAAGTAGATATGCTGAAAGATGAGAAGAAAATATTAGAAGAAGAACTTGAAATTTCTCAACAATCAAATTCTGACTTATCTTCTCAAATTTCGTCAATATCTGAAGAACTAGAAATTCAGAAAAATAAAAATGATGTTTTACTTTTCGAAAATAATAGTTTAAACTCTAAGATTAAGGATTTAATGTTAGAAAAATCTAGTCTTAAAATAAAATTCGATGATATTTCTAAAAATGTATCTAATTTCAATAAAGGAAGAGAGAATCTTTCTAGAATACTTGAAAATTCTCAATCCTTTAACAATAAATCTGGACTAGGATTTAAGAAACAAAATAATTTTGCTAAAAGTAGAATTAATAATAATATTAAGAAGGATATTAAGATAACAGTTTACCCAAACACTAAAACCATCAAGATATGGATTTCAAAAACAAATAATATTTTGATAAGGAATAAACATATCAAAATGTTTATGGAAACTGTTCATAATAACAAGAATTATGTTTATAAAGGGAATTCTGAACCCGTATGGGTTTGGCTTCCTAAGATCTAACTCTTAGGACCCTAAAAAGATTGGGTACCAACTTTTTATAAACTTTTTGCAGGAATCACATAAGAAGAGAGGAAAATGGATTTTAGATAGCGGTTGCTCAAAACACATGAATGGAAACAAAGAAATGTTGTCAAACATTATATACTCAAATGGAGGAGCAGTTACCTTTGGAGATAACTCAAAAGGATATATCATCGGCAAAGGCGATGTCAGTAGCAACGATACCTCTAATTTACCTCTCATTACTAATGTTTTATTAGTTAAAAAATTAAAACACAATTTATTAAGTATTAGTCAGCTATGCGATAAAGGTTTTAATATAACTTTTTCAGAAAATAAATGTAATATTTTTGATAAAAATCATAACACTATTTTCGAAGGAAAAAGAGATTAAAACATTTATATCTTAAATACGAATATTAATAATGATTCAAATTTGTGTTTAATAGCTAAAGAAAACGATTCTTGTCTTTGGCACAAAAGATTTTGTCACATCAATTTTAATACTATCAACAAACTAGCTAAAACAAATTAGTTAAAGGATTACCCAATATAAAATTCAAAACTAATATATTTTGTGATGCATGTAAATTAGGAAAATTAAAAAAATCTTCTTTTAAATCAAAAAAAGTAATATCTACAGAACAACCACTTGAACTTTTACACATGGATCTTTTTGGTCCAACTCAAGTGCAGTCTATTAATCATAATAGATATGTATTTGTTATTGTAGATGATTTTTCTAGATACACTTCGATTTTCTTTTTGAAAAATAGAAGTGATACTTTTGATAATTTTAAAGTTTTTGTTAAAAGAATCCAAAATATTAAAAGTTTGAAAATTAAAAATATAAGAAGTGATCATGGAGGAGAATTTGAAAATGAAGCTTTTGAACAATTTTGTAACAAGAAAGGTATTAACCATAATTTTCCGTTTCCTACAACACCACAACAAAATGGAGTTGTAGAAAGGAAAATAGAACGTTACAAGAATGTGCAAAAACTTTATTAAATGGAACCACTTTATCAAAACATTTTTGAGCAGAAGCTGTAGCTACTGCTTGTTATGTATTGAATCGTGTTTCTATTTGACCATTAACTAAGAATACTCCATATGAACTTCTAAATGGAAGAAAACCAAATATTTCATATTTTAAAGTTTTTGGCTCTAAATGTTTTAATTTAAATACTAAAGATCAACTAGGCAAATTCGATCCAAAATTCGATGAAGGAATATTCGTTGGATATTCGGAACGAAGAAAAGCTTATCGAATCTATAATAAAAGAACTCAAATTATTGAAGAAAGTTTACATGTTTCATTTGACGAAAATTTTAAAAATATAAATCCAAATATTACTATCAATTCTGATGATGAAACTACTCAAAATGAAATAATAAAAGCAATGCTACTGGACAAAAGCAATTGTAACGACCCTGAATTTTTGACATTTGAAATGTGAATATTTAATTGAGTTTAAATATTCGAATGATAGTTTAATTTGAAATTCAAATATCAGAATGGATTTGGCAATTAAATTATTGAATTTAAATTATTAAATCTGGGTAAAAATTTGAATCTTCAGTTTTAAGCTGATTAAAAATAATCCGAAGGCTTAAAAAAATTTATATTGATAATTCTGAAGGTAATCAAACTTTCAGAATTGAATTTGAAACTGTTTTGTTCAGTTTTGAATTTTATCGTTTAATTCGATATTTAAAAATAGCGTTCCGGGGCACAGTCTCGGAATTCGACGAAACCAGTTCCATTGGATCCGTAATATTGTTTTATTATCGGATTTCAATTTTCGTGGTGATTGGAGCTGTCGTGTGATCATACGATAAGCAAACGCGCTGATATAATATAACGGGATATTTTTGAATATAAAAATATAAATTTTTAATCAACTTTTTTATGTCGACTTACTTTCTGCCAAATCACGTTCTCTTGTTCCTCCTTTCCAGCTGATAACGTGTACGTTTGTTCCTCTCGTTTAAATCAAAAGAAAACGAAATGTTTCTCGTTCAATTCAAAACAAAAAGGAAAAAAATATGGCAGATAAAACGAAGTTTCTTCCTTTGCTTTTCTTCATTTCAAAATCCCACTGCCTCCTTCCCTTTCCTCCCTCTGTTCTCAAAATTGTTTAAATCAATTCAAAGCAAATCAAATCGCGACTGCGAAAAAAAGGGATTAACGGCAGGAAGGTGTTCGAGCACGCGAGGTGTTGAGCGAGGTTGATGGTCGAAGACACGGATTGTGGGTTCGCGAAGGGCTGACTGGCGAATAGGGGTTAGGGCCGAAGATGAGAGTCACGTCGCCTGGGAGTTCGAGCTCGATTTCGTGGTGATTGGGATGTCAATAGGCGGAGACTAGGGTTTGGACTTGATTTCTGGAGCTCGAGAACGTTTCCAAGCGATTTTTCAAAGTCAGTGACGAGATGATAAGGTCACAATAAAGGTTTGAGGCATCTCGATTCGAGGTTGTTCAGTAAGGTTTAACAATCAAGAAAAACAATCTGGATCGAAAATGGATTGCAAATAAAAGCAAAGGTGAGATCTTCTCATTCAGATTTAAAATTGAATTGCAGTTATTGATTGTGTTGATTGCTGTTGGGATGTGATATTAGATATAGTAGGATATATCTATATATAGCAATATATATATATATATATTGGCATATGTATATATTGATGATTGATTTTCCCGCATTATATAACGGATGAGACCCTATTGCGCCACATAATAGCGGATGATATTTTATAAAATCCCATATACCGCGATATTCCACCTTGAAGTGGAATTGGTATTGTGCTAACATCTGTGGATGCAGGGAAACAGGTTGGAGGGATCCAACTGGATTCCTCAAATTGTTTGAATATTATTTCATATGTGAATAATGTGATTTATTGATAATCTGTGAATGATTTATTGATAATTGAAACTGTTGAAGGCTAAAATTTAGCCGAATGTATTTTGGTATCATTGGATACCAGAAATGAATATAAATTGGATTTTGGAATTTTAAGTGGAAAACTTTAAGTGAATTTATTTGAAAGAAGGAATTTGAAAATATTAAAACTGATTTTCGAAATCTTACCGAATAAATTTCAAAACATGGGAAAAGATATTTGTAAACGAGTTTTGAATAATATTGTTTCAAAAGTTGAAGAATTCATTTAAAAAATGGAATTTTGAATAATTTGGAAAGAACAAAGGAATTTATTTAAAAGTGATAAACATTTAGAAATCAATTTGAAATTGATTTGGTATTGGAAAATGAACCTTTGAGAAATTGATTTGGAAATTTATTTGGAGTTGAAAATAAATTTAGAAATCAAGTTTGTAATTAAGTTGGTAATGGAAAATAAATCATTGGAAAAATTTATTTGAAATTGATTTAGTGTTTGAAAAATGAATTTGGACGTCAATTTGCAAATGGTTTGTTATTTGGAGATAAACTTAGAAATAAATTGAAATGTTTTGTTCTATTGAAATAAAACTTAGAAATCAATTGGTAATTGATTCGATATTGAGATAAAATTAGAAATCAGTTTGGAATTTGATTTTGGGGTTAAAAGTGAATATTTGGGAATGCAAATTCAAAATGGAAATTATGAAATGAAAGGGAAATTTGTTTTAAAAATAAACATTGATTTATTTTTAAAGTGTGGAAAAATATGATTTGAAAATTTGTTTTCAAAGTGATGAAGTGTGGAAATAAATTTACTGATTGGGATGTTAATTTGAAATAAATCGATAAGGATTTATTTAAGTGGTTTAGATGAATGTGATTTGGAATTTGTTTTCAAATGGTTGAAGTATAAACCATATATCGGGAAGATATTTGAAATTAAATAATTTGGGAAATTATTTAAATCTGATGATTGTTGTGAATATTGTTGATAGTTAAATCACTGACTATCAATATTGCCTTTGAAATGGCACTTGAATTTGTTTTTTTTAAACAAACGCTTATTATTCGGTTTAGCCGGGAAAGGACCTTTGTGTCAGATAACCCATTCCGAATAATGATACGACGATATGGATCGTATTGAAGACCGGTGGTAAAGACCGGGTATTTGTGAAAACGATAGGATGACCTATCGATTGTCTTTGCACCGTTAGCTACGGTATAGAGATTTCCTTTGTGATGGGAAGTTTTATCGGGATTGTGAATATCCGGATTGCAAGGGCTTCTTTTGAAGTGCCTTCGGTTCTGTTCGAACCCGGAACAGACTTGTATGGTTATGTGTCTGACATTACATTTTGAGATATAAAGCTGATTTCTTTCAAATACATTTCTGTTGGTGGCGGAGAATTTATTCTCTTAGCTTAACACCCTTCTCTGAGACGTACGAGCTCAGAGGTTATGTAGTTGAAATTTATCAGCGATATATTCCCAATTTGGTAATGTGGCATGCTGAGTGTTGCTGTGATGATGATCATTTATTGATCATTTGTGATCAAAGTGTGGCTTTGTGAAAAAGCATAGCTTTGTGGACGAGACTTCGTCAGGGCCTCACAACCCGGAAATGGTCGAAACAGGAATGTTGCGGCAAGGTTATGAGGGTCGCGCCCTTTAGGGTATGTCATTTCCTTCTGGAAAGGGGTAGTATCATGGTATGGAGCCCAGATACTTACTCATGTGGACACACTTTATTTATTATGTGTGATGTGGTTATCGAGCGCTCGGATAAAGGTCCCAAAGGACCGGGGGATGACATATTCGTGAGTTACCTAGTTACAGGGGTAACCCGGCCTTGTTTGGCAGAGAGCAGTTTGTCTCTCGAGACGTCCAGCCAGAGGCGATCCCATTTGGCAGTAGGAAAGGAAGTTCCTTAGCCTGACCATTTGTTGGAAAATCCAAAGAAACAATACGAACCTTTACGATTGCAATTGTATAACCTGCTATGGAATGTGGCGGTAACCTGCTATTGAACATAGTAGCTATAATAGGCATAACGTGAAATGCCTATGCTGGCTAAGATTAATATTATACTTTCGAAATGTTTTCTACACTAGACATTAATAATAATATCCAATGATTTGCGTAGTAAGCATCTTTGACTATCATAAGAAGAAATCTCCTCCAATTTTGTGTTTGCATTGTGTGTGTGGTGGGAGGTCTTATGGTAGTTTCATTTTCCAAAAGCATTGCGAATCTGTTTTATTTTCTTTGTGAAAATAACTGTTTTACGATCTCACACCAATCACCATGACTGGCTCGGAGTTTATTGTTCCCTTCTAAACTCTGGGTGCCCATAATTTTCCACACGGGCAGCCTAGAGTTATTTTTATCAGGATATTCTGGATATTCTGGAGCTTTGGGGATAAGCTGGATGGCGAAGCGTACTACCGTACTTGTCTATATTATTCCGCTATGTATTCTATATGAGGACAGGTTTATATAACTGTCCATTGTTTTGTATTGAGTTGTATATTGACTCTGATCGATGTATGTATAAACTGATATAGTTCTTTGTTTAAAAGATTATTGATTTATCTATTATATATTGTTCTGCTGCGAATGTGAGATTCTGTTATTGTGGTTTCTATATTTCTGTTCTTTCTTTTCTTATGTCTTCTTCTACCTCTTCTTTTAACCCTAATTGTTCGGTTTTCCGGCATTCGATTGCGCGACATTTGATATAGTGAATGTATTAATGTCAACTTTCGAGCGTCGAAAAGTCGAAACGTTACATAAAGCAATGCTTCAAAGTATTTTCTAAATAATTATCTAGAATCAAGAGATAGCAAATTAAAACTTGTCTTGATCCAGAGTGCGCTTTGTTTTTGTAACGACCGAGAATTTTGAACAAATTAAATTGAGAATATTTAATTTATTTTAAATATTTGAACGATGATTTAATTTAAATCCCCGATTTTAATTTGAATTTGGCGATTAAATTTTAAAATTTAATCTGTTGAATGTTGAATAAAAATTTGAATCTTCAATTTTAAGCTGGAGAAAAATATTTCGAAAGCTTTTAAAATTCGTATTGATGATACTAAAGATAATAGAAGCTTCAGAATTTAATTTCAGATCGATGTGTTCAATTTTGAAATTTAATCGTTCGAATTGATATTTAAAAAATAGCCGTCCGGGGCGCAGTCTCGGAATTCGACGAAACCAGTTCCAGTGGGTCCGTAATATTGAATTATTACTGGATTTCAAATTTCGTAATTTTCGGAGTCTTCGTGTGAGCATACGAGGTAGAAACGTCTCGACGAAAATTAATCGTTTTCAATTTATAATATGTTACATCATTTCAGGAATACTGTCACCTGAAAAATTGAGACGCCTTTATTTCAAATCGTGTTCTCTCTGCCTCATAATATCTCGTACCCTTTGTCACCCATACGAAGAAAAAAAGAAATTAATGGCCGCGTTCTTTCCCCTCTTCAGTTTCAAAGCCAAAACTGTTTCCATTTCCCTCTCTTCAGTATTAAACGAACGAAAAAAAATATATATTATACGAAAGCGAAATCATCTATATCTTCTCCGTTCGAACAGTTCATTCGACAATACAATGGAAAAAAAAATCGAAATCCCTAAATTTAAATTCACGAGATCAAGTCGAGTAAATTCAATCGGCTGCCTGGGCATCGCGCGAGAGGGAGAGCCTCGCCGTGGCTCCAATGGATTTCGCGACGTCGAACTCTCTTCTGTCGAGGGCGTCACGAGTTGGTCAAGTTCACTGAGAGGGAGGCGCTATCGCGAAGGAGCGGAGGTGCTCGAATTGGGGCGATCATTGGTAGGCGAAGTCACGAACGGCGGCGACAGTAATTAGGGGTGGCCTCGATGTTAGGGTTCGCGAGTCAAACTCGAGCACGATGAAATTGAAGGAGAATCCGGCGGCAACAATGCTCGCGTGGGTGATGTTCGATTCTCAGATTTGCAGTGAGGTATATCTGCATTTATTCTTCTTAGGGATTTAAGCTTTGCAGGAAAAGAAAAAAAAAACTTATACATGCAAATAGATTCATAATTATCGAAGTTAAAATATGGGAAAGCAGTGGATTTTAAATAAAAAAAAATGTTGATTTTGAAAGAAAAAAAGTCTGTTGTCTAGTTCTTGAATTTACAAAGTTTAATTTTATATGTAAGTACAGAAAGTTTATATAAAATTTTGGAAGAATAGAAATTTTTGGGTTTATATAAAACATCTGATTTTTATCTACATATATTTTATAATGACATATATAGTTTCAAGAAGGGAAATTTCTAGAAAAAAATTTAATCATTGGTTAATTTAATTTATCCAGTAGAAATTTATTTAACGATAGTTAATTATTTGCTTATCTCGAATATTAATAAATTATATAAATTATTTATATAAGGTCAAAACCGTGAAGAAATGGTCGAAATGGAAAATGGATTACAATATAAAAGCAAAGGTAAGATCTTCTCACTCAAAATTTAAAGTGGAATTTTTGCAGTTATTGATGATTGCTATTTGATGTGATATTAGATATGATAGGATGCATCTATTATATATATAGCAATATATACATATTGGCATATGTATATATTAGATTGATGATTTCCCGCCTCGTATAGCGGATGAGACCCTATTGC
This sequence comes from Allium fistulosum, assembly GCA_030737815.1. Lineage (NCBI taxonomy): Eukaryota > Viridiplantae > Streptophyta > Magnoliopsida > Asparagales > Amaryllidaceae > Allium > Allium fistulosum. The sequence goes on along the minus strand of CM060904.1, from coordinate 278,243,247 downwards.
GCCGTTAGTAAGCGGATTATTTTTATAAAACCCATATACCGCGATATTCCACCTCGAAGTGGAATTGGTATTGTGCTAACGTCTTTGGATGCAGGGAAACAGGTTGGAGGGATCCAACTGGACCCCTCACATTGATTGAATTTATTTATACTGTGATATGAATCTGTGAATAACTATATTGATGTTATTGATCATATTGATGTCTGGAATTTGCTTGAATGCTAAAATTTAGCTGAATGGATGTTTGATATCATTGGATTCCAAAACTAAATGAAATTGAATTTTTGTAATTCAAGCAGAAATTTTTAAGTAAATTTAATTTTAGAAATTTAATAAATTTGAAGAAAAGAATTTAAAAGAATAAAGGCTGATTTTTGAAATCTTATTGAATTAATTCCAGAACCAAGTGAAAATGTTAAATAAATAAATTTCGTATAATAGTGATTTCAAATTGAAGAATTTAATTAAAATTTGAATTTCTAAATAGTTTGAAAAAGATAAAGGAATTTATTTTCTTAAAGAGGAATTTATTTAAAAGGAGATAAGTTGGAAATCCCTTTAGGAATTCAATTGGTAAATTGAAATAATTTGGGAAATCAATGTAAAATGATTTCAATTTGAAGAATCCATTTAAAAACAGAATATTGAATAATTTGAGAAAAATAAGGAATTTATTTAGTAGTGATAAATAAAATTAGAAATCAATCTGTAATTGATTTAATATTTGGAAATGAATTTTTGAGAAATCAGTATGGAAATTTTATTTAAGGTTGAAAATAAATTTAGAAATCAATATTGAAATTGATTTGGTATTGAAGTTTTTGCAAATAGAATTGAAATTTATAAAAGTTGTTTATAAATCCGAAATCACTTATTTTGATAAGTAAAATATAGATGTTAATAAAAAGAAGATTTATAAGTTGAAGTTGTTATTAAAACAGAAATAGAATTTATAAACTTCATTTTATAAATTCGAAATCGATTAAATTTGATAAATTATATATATAGGAGATTACTGAAGAAGATATATTCGCGATTTTTTTATAGCAAATTTTTATTGAAATAAAATGTGTAGAGATTTTTGAAAATGTGGTTAGTGAAGTATATTCACGATTTTGGACAGTGAATATATTGTTAAGTAAAATGGATTCATTTTTGAAGAAGTGACATTAAAAATGAAGTAAACATTTTAAAGATGTTTTTAAAATGTATTATGAATTGAAAGCATAGATTTCAATGTTCATTGTTGAAATAGACGTTTTCGAGAAATAAGGAAATGATGGACTATAGCACTGTTGTTATAGTAAATGATTTCCGAAAGGAAATGTTTTTATCTAGTATTGGGATTTACATATCTATCTTAATTTCGAATCTCTATACTAGTGGTTCTGAGTCGTCGTAACGATGTTTTACGTAACATTCGTTTTGACTCAAATTGATGTTGTTATAGAAAATAGATTTCCTTAAAAGATGAAATATATACTTAATTTGATTTAAGTATATCGAATATTTTCCAAGTGTTGAAAATAAAAGATTTGTGAAATACTTATTATTAAATAAGTATGGGAATGTTTTCCAAAATGAAATGAAACGTTTTTGAGATTTTATCTTCTTAAAGATAAAAAGAAATTGAATATTTGAAATCGATTTGAGAATCGTATATAATTAGATATTTTGAAAATATAAATTCACTAGGGAATTTATAAAAGAAATGGGAATTCGTTTTGAAAGTAAATATTGATTTATTTTGAAGTGTGGAAATTTTATATCTAGTAAAAGATATTTTTGAAGAATAAATAATTTGGAAAATTATTTGGAATCTGATGATGTCGCGCATCTTTATTGATAGTTAAATAACCAACTATCAATAATTACCTTTAGATAGGTATTTGTTGTAAATTGGATGAATTTGAATGCCACACTTATTTTTGAATAAGCGCTCACTATTCGGGTTAGCCGGAAAAGGACCATGGGGTCGTATAACCCATTCCGAATATGTGATACGTCGTTATGAATTGCATTCGAAGACCGGTGTTGAAGACCGGATATTTTTGAAAACGGAAGGATTACCGTCGAGTTACTCTACATCGGCTGATCTCCGGTTTAGAGGTTTTATCACCCTTAGTGACGGGAAGTCCCGACGTGATTAGAAAATTATTCGGAAATGCAAGGGCTTCGTGAGAAGTGCCTTCGGTTCTGTTCGATCCCGGAACAGACTTGTATGGATTGTGTGTCTGACGTTACAATTTGAGATATAAAGCTGATTTCTTTCAAATACATTTCTGTTGGTGGCGGGGAATTTATTCTCTTAGCTTAACACCCTTCTCTGAGACGTACGAGCTCAGAGGTTATGTAGTTGAAATTTATCAGCGATATATTCCCAATTTGGTAACGTGGCATACTGAGTGTTGCTGTGAAATGATCAGTGTTTGATCATTTGCGATATGGTCATTTGTTTGATCTTATATCTTTGTGATCATAGGTTGATCATTTTTGTTTGACCCGAAGCATGGCTTTGTAGAAAGCGTAGCTTTGTGGACGAGACTTCGACGAGCCTCACACCCCGGAAATGGTCGAAACAGGAAGGATGCAGCAAGGTTTTAGGGAGTAGCGCCCCTTAGTGTATGTCATTCCTTCTGGATAAAGGTGGTATCATGGTATGGAGCCCAGATACTTAACCTCTGTGGTTGCTGCAAATTTATTACTTTGTGGTTGTTGCGAATCGGGGATCCTCGGGAAGATCGGTGACGATCGGGGGATGGCATACGCGTGTCAGTAGTTACCTATTTTTGCAGAGGTAACCCGGCCTTGTGTTGGCAGAGATCCGGTTAGGTTCTCGGGTCGTCTATTCCAGGGACGTACCCATCGTGGATAGGAAGTTCCTTAGCCTGGCCATTTGTTGGAAATCCAAAGAAACAATACGATCTTGTACGGTTTTAGTTGTAGAACCTATCATTCACTTATGGTGGTCACCACTGTTTGGATGGTAGCTATAGTAGGCATAAGTGCGGAATGCCTATGCTGGCTAAGATTAATATTATACTTTCGAAATGTTTTTTACACTATGCACTAATAATAATATCAAAAATGATTTGATTTTGCGTATCAAGCATCTTTGACTATCATAAGAAGAAATCTCCTCCAATTCTGCGTTTGCATTGTGTGTGTGGTGGGAGGTCTTATGGTAGTTTCATTTTCCAAAAGCATTTCGAATTGACTTTGAAAATTATCCTGTTTTTATTTTAAAAATAACTGTTTTACGATCTCACACCAGTCACCATGACTGACTCGGAGTTTATTGTTCCCTTCTAAACTCTGGGTGCCCACCAATTTCCACACGGGCAGCCTAGAGTTATATTATCAGGATATTCTGGATATTCTGGAGCTTTGGAAGAAAGCTGGATGACGAGATGTAGTATTTGTATCTAATAGTATTTATTCCGCTGTGTATTCTGTATGAGGACAAGTTATATAACTGTCCATTGTTGTACTGAGTTGTATATTGACTCTGATGATTGATGTATGTATAAAATGATATAGTTCTTTATTTAAAGATTATTCATTTATCTATTATATATTGCTCCGCTGCGATATGTGAGATTCTGATATTGTTTCTATTTCTGATGTTGTTCAGTTGTTCTTCTTTCTCTTTTCTCTCTTTCTTCTGCTCTTTCTTCTTCTTCTGCCTTTTTCTTCTATTTAAAACCCTCACTATTGAAGTTTCCGACACTCGATTGCTCGGCAGTCGATAAAGTGAGTATCGATGTCGAATTTTCGAAAGTCGAAAATTTCGGTACGTGACAGCGTGGTATCAGAGCATATGGTTAAGCGACAACCCTGCTCTGTTGGGTGTTACTCATTAGAGATAGAGTCAGCAGTACTCTAGAATGAGTTTGAGTGTAATAATAGATACGAGTGTGTATTTGTTATTTGAATATGAAATTTGTTTTGTATTGTGTTGACTTATCGGTTGATTGTTTATGGATTCTGGTCGGTGCAGTCTAGCTAACTGTAATCGATAGGGATTTCTAAACTCTAAACAAGATAAACTGACACAGTATTGTTTTAAATAGGGTGAATGAAATAATTTTGCCCAAAACTATTTTTGTATAGAAAAGAAATGATTTTCTATGAATTATCATAATATATGGATGTTTGGTTGTTAGGAAAGTGATGATATTGAAATGTTATCATTACTATTGAAACTGAATAAGAAACTGAAATCGTTACTCCAAAGATGAGAAATAAATTCACATACAAATGAAATTTAAAGAATGTAAATTATAAATGTGATTTGTAATTTGGAACAGAATTCCAGAGAAGAATTTGAAAATTTTGGAGATTTAGAAAGTTTAAATCATTTTTGATTTGAAAATGAATTTCAAAGGTTTTGAAAAGTATTTTGAAGGAATGAAAAGTTCTAAACTCTTTTCGGTCGCTGGAAAATAACTTCGATGATGACCGCGGCATCATTGGTGTTCATTTTCGGGTTGCCAAATTGTTTTAAATGGAAGTTGTTGGAAAAATTTGGGTTTTGTTTTAGAAATTCAAAGGATGATTTGAATTGTTTTCAAAAATGGTTTTGAAAAGGTTGAAAAGACTCTGGAATACTATATATAAAGATATTTATGAAATATTACTAAGTTGATAACTTATACCAATTGAATTTTGGTAGAATAAATTTAACTTAAAAGAATGAAGTTAAATTAAATTAAGTATAAGTGAATCAATTAAATGAAAATGAAATTGAAAGTTGAAATTCATTTCGAATTCGTAAGCAAATGAATTGAATTGGATAATTGTAAATGAAAGATGAATTAAAATTCGTATGGAAATTGGAAATCCAGTTTAAATGTAAGTAGATTTAATCGAAGTAGAATTAAAATAAATTGAATTGATATCAATTTGAATTAGTAATTGGAAGTAATTTAAGATAGTGCAGTTGTAAATGACAGATAATTGATAAAATTCAATATTTCAGAATTGAAAGTAAATTGAATCCAAATTTAGTTGAAATGGTAAACTAAATACAAATGAATGTGAAATGTAAAATGGAATGAGAATGAATATGTGTAACTTCAATAGAAAATGTATAAGCAGTATATATTGAAATTTTTTTTTGTAATGGAATTTGCAAAATGGTTTGAATGTGTAACTAGATATTATGTCTAGTAGGACATACAGGTGTTATAAAAGGAATTGGAATTTTGATTTCGAAGATAATTTGAATTGCTCGAAAAAGGTATGTATTTAAATTTGAATATGAGATTTGATGACTTATTTCTCTAGCCGCTTGGCTTTTTCTTTTTCTTTTTGAAATCTGAGAGTCCGTAGGGACGTTTTGTAGTCGTGCCGTGTTAGCCGCGCAAAGGAGACGCTGGCGAAATTTTTCGAAAATTTCGAGTGTTAGAAAATTTTTGAGAAAATTTTGAAAGTTTAAAATTTGAATTTAAACTTAAATTTGAATTTTGAAGAAAACAATGTTGTTTGAAACTATAATTGAAGTTAGAAATTTAGTTGAATTGATGACGAATCTTTAATAGAAAGATTTGTTTTGAAATTTGATAAGACCATTTGGACTGTGAAAAATAGTAGACGAGTTAAGGACCATTTTTCCTAACTTGTAATTTCGAGGACGAAATTCTTTTAAGGGGGGAAGTTTGTAACGACCCAGAATTTTGAACAAATTAAATTGAGAATATTTAATTTATTTTAAATATTTGAACGATGATTTAATTTAAATCCCCGATTTTAATTTGAATTTGGCGATTAAATTTTAAAATTTAATCTGTTGAATGTTGAATAAAAATTTGAATCTTCAATTTTAAGCTGGAGAAAAATATTTCGAAAGCTTTTAAAATTCGTATTGATGATACTAAAGATAATAGAAGCTTCAGAATTTAATTTCAGATCGATGTGTTCAATTTTGAAATTTAATCGTTCGAATTGATATTTAAAAAATAGCCGTCCGGGGCGCAGTCTCGAAATTCGACGAAACCAGTTCCAGTGGGTCCGTAATATTGAATTATTACTGGATTTCAAATTTCGTAATTTTCGGAGTCTTCGTGTGAGCATACGAGGTAGAAACGTCTCGACGAAAATTAATCGTTTTCAATTTAAAATATGTTACATCATTTCAGGAATACTGTCACCTGAAAAATCGAGACGCCTTTATTTCAAATCGTGTTCTCTCTGCCTCATAATATCTCGTACCCTTTGTCTCCCATACGAAGAAAAAAAGAAATTAATGGCCGCGTTCTTTCCCCTCTTCAGTTTCAAAGCCAAAACTGTTTCCATTTCCCTCTCTTCAGTATTAAACGAACGAAAAAAATATATATATTATACGAAAGCGAAATCATCTATATCTTCTCCGTTCGAACAGTTCATTCGACAATACAATGGAAAAAAAAATCGAAATCCCTAAATTTAAATTCACGAGATCAAGTCGAGTAAATTCAATCGGCTGCCTGGGCATCGCGCGAGAGGGAGAGCCTCGCCGTGGCTCCAATGGATTTCGCGACGTCGAACTCTCGTCTGTCGAGGGCGTCGCGAGTTGGTCAAGTTCACTGAGAGGGAGGCGCTATCACGAAGGAGCGGAGGTGCTCGAATTGGGGCGATCATTGGTAGGCGAAGTCACGAACGGCGGCGACAGTAATTAGGGGTGGCCTCGATGTTAGGGTTCGCGAGTCAAACTCGAGCACGATGAAATTGAAGGCGAATCCGGCGGCAACAATGCTCGCGTGGGTGATGTTCGATTCTCAGATTTGCAGTGAGGTATATCTGCATTTATTCTTTTTAGGGATTTAAGCTTTGCAGGAAAAGAAAAAAAACTTATACATGCAAATAGATTCATAATTATCGAAGTTAAAATATGGGAAAGCAGTGGATTTTAAATAATAAAAAAAATGTTGATTTTGAAAGAAAAAAAGTCTACTGTCCAGTTCTTGAATTTACAAAGTTTAATTTTATATGTAAGTACAGAAAGTTTATATAAAATTTTGGAAGAATAGAAATTTTTGGGTTTATATAAAACATCAGATTTTTATCTACATATATTTTATAATGACATATATAGTTTCAAGAAGGGAAATTTCTAGAAAAAAATTTAATCATTGGTTAATTTAATTTATCCAGTAGAAATTTATTTAACGATAGTTAATTATTTGCTTATCTCGAATAATAATAAATTATATAAATTATTTATATAAGGTCAAAACCGTGAAGAAATGGTCGAAATGGAAAATGGATTGCAATATAAAAGCAAAGGTGAGATCTTCTCACTCAAAATTTAAAGTGGAATTTTTGCAGTTATTGATGATTGCTATTTGATGTGATATTAGATATGATAGGATGCATCTATTATATATATAGCAATATATACATATTGGCATATGTATATATTGGATTGATGATTTCCCGCCTCGTATAGCGGATGAGACCCTATTGCGCCGTTAGTAAGCGGATTATTTTTATAAAACCCATATACCGCGATATTCCACCTCGAAGTGGAATTGGTATTGTGCTAACGTCTTTGGATGCAGGGAAACAGGTTGGAGGGATCCAACTGGACCCCTCACATTGATTGAATTTATTTATACTGTGATATGAATCTGTGAATAACTATATTGATGTTATTGATCATATTGATGTCTGGAATTTGCTTGAATGCTAAAATTTAGCTGAATGGATGTTTGATATCATTGGATTCCAAAACTAAATGAAATTGAATTTTTGTAATTCAAGCAGAAATTTTTAAGTAAATTTAATTTTAGAAATTTAATAAATTTGAAGAAAAGAATTTAAAAGAATAAAGGCTGATTTTTGAAATCTTATTGAATTAATTCCAGAACCAAGTGAAAATGTTAAATAAATAAATTTCGTATAATAGTGATTTCAAATTGAAGAATTTAATTAAAATTTGAATTTCTAAATAGTTTGAAAAAGATAAAGGAATTTATTTTCTTAAAGAGGAATTTATTTAAAAGGAGATAAGTTGGAAATCCCTTTAGGAATTCAATTGGTAGATTGAAATAATTTGGGAAATCAATGTAAAATGATTTCAATTTGAAGAATCCATTTAAAAACAGAATATTGAATAATTTGAGAAAAATAAGGAATTTATTTAGTAGTGATAAATAAAATTAGAAATCAATCTGTAATTGATTTAATATTTGGAAATGAATTTTTGAGAAATCAGTATGGAAATTTTATTTAAGGTTGAAAATAAATTTAGAAATCAATATTGAAATTGATTTGGTATTGAAGTTTTTGCAAATAGAATTGAAATTTATAAAAGTTGTTTATAAATCCGAAATCACTTATTTTGATAAGTAAAATATAGATGTTAATAAAAAGAAGATTTATAAGTTGAAGTTGTTATTAAAACAGAAATAGAATTTATGAACTTCGTTTTATAAATTCGAAATCGATTGAATTTGATAAATTATATATATAGGAGATTACTGAAGAAGATATATTCGCGATTTTTTTATAGCAAATTTTTATTGAAATAAAATGTGTAGAGATTTTTGAAAATGTGGTTAGTGAAGTATATTCACGATTTTGGACAGTGAATATATTGTTAAGTAAAATGGATTCATTTTTGAAGAAGTGACATTAAAAATGAAGTAAACATTTTAAAGATGTTTTTAAAATGTATTATGAATTGAAAGCATAGATTTCAACGTTCATTGTTGAAATAGACGTTTTCGAGAAATAAGGAAATGATGGACTATAGCACTGTTGTTATAGTAAATGATTTCCGAAAGGAAATGTTTTTATCTAGTATTGGGATTTACATATCTATCTTAATTTCGAATCTCTATACTAGTGGTTCTGAGTCGTCGTAACGATGTTTTACGTAACATTCGTTTTGACTCAAATTGATGTTGTTATAGAAAATAGATTTCCTTAAAAGATGAAATATATACTTAATTTGATTTAAGTATATCGAATATTTTCCAAGTGTTGAAAATAAAAGATTTGTGAAATAATTATTATTAAATAAGTATGGGAATGTTTTCCAAAATGAAATGAAACGTTTTTGAGATTTTATCTTCTTAAAGATAAAAAGAAATTGAATATTTGAAATCGATTTGAGAATCATATATAATTAGATATTTTGAAAATATAAATTCACTAGGGAATTTATAAAAGAAATGGGAATTCGTTTTGAAAGTAAATATTGATTTATTTTGAAGTGTGGAAATTTTATATCTAGTAAAAGATATTTTTGAAGAATAAATAATTTGGAAAATTATTTGGAATCTGATGATGTCGCGCATCTTTATTGATAGTTAAATAACCAACTATCAATAATTACCTTTAGATAGGTATTTGTTGTAAATTGGATGAATTTGAATGCCACACTTATTTTTGAATAAGTGCTCACTATTCGGGTTAGCCGGGAAAGGACCATGGGGTCGTATAACCCATTCCGAATATGTGATACGTCGTTATGAATTGCATTCGAAGACCGGTGTTGAAGACCGGATATTTTTGAAAACGGAAGGATTACCGTCGAGTTACTCTACATCGGCTGATCTCCGGTTTAGAGGTTTTATCACCCTTAGTGACGGGAAGTCCCGACGTGATTAGAAAATTATCCGGAAATGCAAGGGCTTCGTGAGAAGTGCCTTCGGTTCTGTTCGATCCCGGAACAGACTTGTATGGATTGTGTGTCTGACGTTACAATTTGAGATATAAAGCTGATTTCTTTCAAATACATTTCTGTTGGTGGCGGAGAATTTATTCTCTTAGCTTAACACCCTTCTCTGAGACGTACGAGCTCAGAGGTTATGTAGTTGAAATTTATCAGCGATATAGTCCCAATTTGGTAACGTGGCATACTGAGTGTTGCTGTGAAATGATCAGTGTTTGATCATTTGCGATATGATCATTTGTTTGATCTTATATCTTTGTGATCATAGGTTGATCATTTTTGTTTGACCCGAAGCATGGCTTTGTAGAAAGCGTAGCTTTGTGGACGAGACTTCGACGAGCCTCACACCTCGGAAATGGTCGAAACAGGAAGGATGCAGCAAGGTTTTAGGGAGTAGCGCCCCTTAGTGTATGTCATTCCTTCTGGATAAAGGTGGTATCATGGTATGGAGCCCAGATACTTAACCTCTGTGGTTGCTGCAAATTTATTACTTTGTGGTTGTTGCGAATCAGGGATCCTCGGGAAGATCGGTGACAATCGGGGGATGGCATACGCGTGTCAGTAGTTACCTATTTTTGCAGAGGTAACCCGGCCTTGTGTTGGCAGAGATCCGGTTAGGTTCTCGGGTCGTCTATTCCAGGGACGTACCCATCGTGGATAGGAAGTTCCTTAGCCTAGCCATTTGTTGGAAATCCAAAGAAACAATACGATCTTGTACGGTTTTAGTTGTAGAACCTATCATTCACTTATGGTGGTCACCACTGTTTGGATGGTAGCTATAGTAGGCATAAGTGCGGAATGCCTATGCTGGCTAAGATTAATATTATACTTTCGAAATGTTTTCTACACTATGCACTAATAATAATATCAAAAATGATTTGATTTTGCGTATCAAGCATCTTTGACTATCATAAGAAGAAATCTCCTCCAATTCTGCGTTTGCATTGTGTGTGTGGTGGGAGGTCTTATGGTAGTTTCATTTTCCAAAAGCATTTCGAATTGACTTTGAAAATTATCCTGTTTTTATTTTAAAAATAACTGTTTTACGATCTCACACCAGTCACCATGACTGACTCGGAGTTTATTGTTCCCTTCTAAACTCTGGGTGCCCACCAATTTCCACACGGGCAGCCTAGAGTTATATTATCAGGATATTCTGGATATTCTGGAGCTTTGGAAGAAAGCTGGATGACGAGACGTAGTATTTGTATCTAATAGTATTTATTCCGCTGTGTATTCTGTATGAGGACAAGTTATATAACTGTCCATTGTTGTACTGAGTTGTATATTGACTCTGATGATTGATGTATGTATAAAATGATATAGTTCTTTATTTAAAGATTATTCATTTATCTATTATATATTGTTCCGCTGCGATATGTGAGATTCTGATATTGTTTCTGTTTCTGATGTTGTTCTGTTGTTCTTCTTTCTCTTTTCTCTCTTTCTTCTGCTCTTTTCTTCTTCTTCTGCCTTTTTCTTCTATTTAAAACCCTCACTATTGAAGTTTCCGGCACTCGATTGCTCGGCAGTCGATAAAGTGAGTATCGATGTCGAATTTTCGAAAGTCGAAAATTTCGGTACGTGACAGTTTTCAACAAAAGCATACTTTGGGGGGAAAGTGTTAACTGGATTTCTAACCAAGCAGATTTCAACTGGAAGCAGAAGGCCCAGATGAATACGAAACGACTCGAGAACTTGGGAACACGATCAGAAGGGAAAGAGAATGGAGTTAAGTATTTTCATTGAAAATCGAGCTAAGTAGAGCTCTCAATATTGAGAGGAACCTCTCGGTACCAAGTGGTCTCTTCTCATGTTTGAGCCCTCATCAACTCTATACACTTTATATATTCCTTCTACCAGTCGTCTTCAAGTGCTTTTCTCAAAGTTTGGATAAGCAACTTTAAGGATTAATGAGGAAAAAAGAAGAAAAATACAAGTGTTATTCAAAGGAACGTCGGAAAAGACTCAAAGACTAATGCATCGACTAGGAGATGGAAGGACAATGTAAGGGAGAAGATTGGATTTTAACCAATCAAAACCACTCGTATCGAGAGGAACCTCTCAGTACCGAGAGGTCTATTATGCCCATGGGCTCTCGTGCTCACTTGTACATCATTGGGCTTGCTTCTGGACTTCGACTTATGATGGCCTTTGGAAATGCAGAGTTTTTTCCCTATAATATTAGCCCTATAGCAACCAAAAGAGGATCTGGGACTTTGCTCCTTCTTCATCTCCTTTCTCTACCTCACAATAGTCACCTAGGTAGATACTATTGGTAGTTCAGAACCAGTCAATCCCTTGTACTAGTGACTTTAATTCTCTCGTAAATCCATGATAATAAACTATAAAGTGGACGTAGGCCAGAGGTTTCCAAACCACTATGAGAAAATCTTATGTCTTACTGTTCGTTTTCTATTATTTTGTTACTGTTCGTTGGATCTAGGTCTCACGGGTTCCCTATAACATATCTTTGGATGTTGATCCCAATTTGGCATCAATAGTATGGCACCATTTGAGGCATTGTATGGCCGACAATGTAACATTCCTTCTCGTTGGTGGAAAATGGGCGAGAAACTAATACTTGTGCCAGATATGATTAGAGAAAGCTTAGAGAAGATTAAGATCAATTAACAATGGATGAAAGCTTCTTAAGACAGATATAAGAGCTACTCTAATAAGAGGCGTAGAGATCTAGAGTTCTCTGTGGCGAAGTGGTATTTTTCAAGATCTCTGCATTAAAGAATGTAATTCAGTTCGGTAGTCAAGAGAAGTTGTAACACCTTTAATTTTTATAACATTATTCAGAAGATTTAATCAGATAAATTAAATAGAATAATGTAAATATTAGAGTGATAAGGGGATTGAGATTTAAAAATTCAAAATAGAGGCCGAGCTAAATTAATAAATTAAAGAAAGGGCTTATAAATGGTTTTATATGTTAATTAGAAGAGTAATTTGTTGATTCATAAGTTTTGATTCATGACACAAGCTTCAGAGATCATACAACGAATTACAAAGAGAATATTATACGAAAGCGACAAAAAGAGAATAAGCGTATATTGTGCACTACAAAGGAGACGAGACTACAATCCAGATATTAGTATGAATATTTTATTTTATTGAGTCTTAGAATATTGTTAAAATCATTCCTCAAGTAGTCACACACACACACACAAATTGATTTATATTGATTTATACATAAATAAGTGGGCACTATGCAATTAACAGCAGGTCGGCTGACCGACCAGGAACCTCGGTCGACCGACTCTGTGTTAGTGAACAGATATGCACTGTTCTGTATACGGTTTTGAAACTCAGCTGACCGGCCAGTTTTCTCGGTCAACCGACCTGAACATAACGGCTAGTTTTCTGAAGAGTTGCGATCGTTCATGAAGAGGAATGTCCTTCAATCCAAGAGATACGGACACAACTTTTGATTGAAACTCTTTATGAAAGATTGTAACTATTCTACAACTATATAAACATGTTCAATTCACTTCTACAATTACCAATTCTTGTTTATAATTCTGAAATCTATTCTCTATTTATTTCTGCAAATAAAAGCATTCATTCTCATTTAATATCGCTAGAATCCCTGAATTAATTCATATACTTCGATTCTATGCGATTATCTTCCTTCTAAATCTTCACACACATATATACTCTTGAGGATTTGATTATAGGAAAGTTGTACTATCAAAAGACAATCAGTGTTATTCAGAACACATTCGTCAACAAGTTATTTGTATTAAGTTAAAGTCCTCTTCGGCTGTTTAGGCGGAAAAATTCCTGTTCGGCTGCTCAGGTGTCGTATACCTATTCCTCCGGGTTAAGTGAGGGGTTTAGTCAAATCCAGAGGGTATTCTGGGAAAGGACGTAGAACGGGAAGTTCAAACCAGTATAAAAATTCTTGGTGTGCTTGCTTTAATTTTTATTTTACTACTATTATCAGTTTCCGCATTTATATACCATATTACACGATCCTTAGTGCTGCACGTACACTTTCATAATTAACTTAAGGTTATTTAGGGTAATTGCGCACCATAACCCTTATATATTTTGTTTCCTTCATTATGCATGTTCATTTTCATTTCATAAAAATGCAAATCAAAAAGTTTAAGCCGGCCATTACTAAGGAGTAAGAAAAGGGGAAAATCAATCTAAAGATAAGGAATTAAAGCAAGGAAGATTAATCTCAATCAAATCTCAAAGTCTTTATCCTAATCAAGGCGAATAATAATCTAAATCATCTCTATTTTGTTTTTATGATCATTTGATTTTCGGGTTTAAGATTAAACCCATTATAATGATGATTTTGATGATGATATGCTTAGATTTTATAACATGTTTTATTTAAACAAGATTGTTTGAATATAGTTTTATACGGTTTTAAGGGTAAAACCGATTATTATGAATGTCGAATGCCACGAGGAAATTATATGTTATGTAAAACTTAATTTTGGAGATGGGTTTTAATTTTTTTAATTTTCCAAGGTATGGAAAATTTATTATGAATTTTCAAAGGAAAATATGAATAATTGGGTTTAGAAATTAATTTCAGTTATTTCATGAAGAATTAGGGTCTGAAATTTTTATATGTTGGATAACATATTGAAAGTGTTCTATAATTTTTTGGAATTTTTCCTAAGTAATTTACTATGGAAATTAAATTATTTTAGAAGGAGGATTTAAATGATTCAATTGTTTTGCTTAAGGGAAGGGCTTATTTGTTAAATTAATCTTTGTTTAGATCTGAAATTACGCGGTAGTTATTTTGGTAAAGAATTTGAAAAGTTATGGCAACCAATTAATTGTTTTTAAATAGGCGGGTTAGTTATAAAGTAATTACTTTAAATGGCATTAAATCATCTTTACCCAGAAAAGTGGGTTCCGCCTCTTTCAAAAGCCATCTTTCGACCCTATGCTTCCGCCTTCAATCAAGTCGAAACCCACCAGGTCGAAACCAACTAAGCCGAAACCAATACACAAGGTATCACGATGTTGGTACGTAGTGGATTGGAGAAGGGCAGAAGGCATGGTGTTGAATCATAGCTTTCGATAGGGTTGAAACCTTTGTTTTACTTCCTCAATAAATGTGCTTGCCTATTTTTACTAAATGCTTTCGAAGGAGTCGAAACAGATGCTTTCAAAGGGGTCTTTCTAAATTGTTTCGAAAGGGGTCACCGCTTCTTGTATAAATAGTAGCTTTCGAATGAGTTACTCATTTTAAAATCAATGCTTTCGAAAAGAGTAGTTTCGACCAAGTCGAAACCCTTATACCGTTCTTATGCCTTTCAAAGGGATTAAAGTCATCAATGCTTTCGAAGTGTAGTTTTGTTTTATACTTGTACTAAGCCACTACCTAAAAGCTTTCGAAAGGATTCAAGGGTTTAGAAGGCAATGGCTTCAAAAGGGTTTTCGAAGTTATCCTTCAAATGTTTTACTTAAATAGTTTGAGCTTTCGAAAGGATGGTGCCACAGCCATCTGTTTTTCCCCAAACTCTTTTTTTTGGTTTCCAAAGGGGTACTTTCGCTTGTATTCACTTAGACCCAATATGATATGTTTTAAATTAAATCCAATGGTTTCGAAAGTGGTACTTTCAAATGGTTTCGAAGCTATGCTTTTATAATTGAATGGTAATACTTTATAACATCCAAAAGGTTTCGAAAGAAAGGTTTTAAAGTGTTTAGAAAGGCAGGTGCCTAGTGTTTTGAAAAGAAGATTTGAATACTTTCGAAAGGAGGTTTTCCCAATGGTTTCGAAAGTAAAGATTAATGGTTTCGAAAGCCTTAGTTTTCAAAACAAAGAACCCAATCTCAATTTTTAAAGGTAAAACCCATGGCATTATAAAAGAGCTTTTAAATGCTTTTAAATTGGAGTTCTTGATGAAGCTTTCCTTGATAAAATAATAGGTTAAAGGGATTAACCATGTTTTATATGAAATTGATTTCAAGGATATTAAACCATAGGTGTTGGTATTATTATGTTAATATGTTTGCTTCTTCTAATATATACATACATACATACATACATACACACACACACACACACACATTATAATGGACCCTAACTGCATTTTGGGGAGAAATGGCATAATAACTAGTTAGGTTGACCCCGTATAGTGAATATAAATTGAATTAACTCCTCAATGAGTAGAATTGCATCCAGGAGGTCAGATAGACCAATATGTAGGGTGCCTAAATAGCGAAGTTGTCAAATAGACAGGTTCATAGTAAACCCATGAAAACCATGTTTAGGAAAAGTTATTGGTAGATGCCAATAGGTTCATAGTAAACCCATGAAAACTATGACTAGAAACAGTATTGGCAGGGGCCAATAAGTTTGTAGTAAACCCACGAAAACTACATCAGGATTAAGTTATTGACAGATGTCAATAGTTCCTAGTCAACCCATGAAAACTAGGATAAGAGGGAATTTATTGGAGATACCAATAGGTTCAGGGAGGACCCATGAATGATGAAGTTATTGGCAGGGGCCAATAGGGTATTAGTGATCCCATGAAAACTATGTAACCAAACATGGAGTCCATAAGCTTTAAATAGGTTATTAGTCAGCCCATGAAAACTAATAGGTTTATAGTGACCCTAGAAATTATAAATGAGATAGATAGTCAAAAATGAATGGGGATGGGAAATCCAGAATTGATTTACTTGTTTGCATATCATCATAATATTTTGAATTGCTATGTTTTAACCATTGTGGATGCAGGAGCACATCATATGGTTTTATAAAGTTTTGGATAAGATACGAGCGAAGGGGGAACCCATTCCGCTAAGCGGCATGGTCTTACTAAATATCTATATGGTTTGAGATGGTAGATTATTATTCATACCAAGCTTTATGTCTGACTCGAAGTTTATGTTTTCCTTTTAAACTCTTGGGTGCTTAATTTATTTTGAGTAGTTTGAGAGTTGAGGTTTTTAGGTACCTCTTTAGACGAATAAGCTTCCGGAGACGTGCATGAGGCATGATAGATATTTAGAGTTCTTTTCTATTTTGATGCCACTGTGTTCTGTTGTAAAGGCAAAGTTGTTTAATTGCCTAGTTATATACTCTAATCATCTAAGGGGGCATCTTCATATGTTGCTCTTGGCGTATGTTGTAATAATTATATTTTCTTTGAACATGGTTCTCGTATTGGGATTATGTAATGAATTTAAGATGCTTTGAAATGGAATGAGAAAGTTGTTTGTTGATTTTAAAATTTTTCCATGTGTTTCTGTTATATCAATGTATCGAATATTACCGTATTTGGTCACCGAGGATTAATAACTATGGATGACTACAGCATCCGTAGCTGTTAGTTTTGGGCCTCCAAGTGGGGGATGTTACAAGTTGGTATTAGAGCATAGGTTTATGAAAACTTAAAAGAAATTTAAACCTAAAATATTTTCAAACATAATCCAATGAATCAGAAAATAAGATCGGGGTTTGGGTTAACGCTATTGTAACATTTTTTTTGGCAAAGCCAGCGGGGTTGAATGGCCCCTACCATTTATTTATATGAATAAGCATAACTTACAATATAAATGAGACACAAGATAGCAAGGAAGACAGGAAGTTAAAGAAAAATATAAAGACAAGAGGAAAAGAAAGACACGGCATATAAGCTCGGACCACTTTGCTAGTGTATCTGCATCAAAGGGGTAGGAAGACATGGATAACATAGAGAGAATTTTTCTACAGATCTGATAATATATCTGCATTCGATTCTTGCACTTTTGAGTGAATATTCTCTGATTCCTTTCATTCCAAATTTCTGTGACCTTTACTTTGAGCAATATTAAGATCTCATATGTTGTTGACTGCTTCCATCTTATTGCTTTATATATGCTCATCCATTCAAGCTTACTATCTATCTGAGGAGACCCATATCCATCTCTTAACTTTATTTTAGACCATAAGAATCGAGTGAAGGCGCATCTAAAGAATAAATTATGTATATCTTCAACTGCAGATGAACAAAATAAACACGAAGTCGAGACTGATTGTTTGTACCAAAATTGGGCACAACACCCTTCAGATGTATTTGAAGAGATAAAATGAAGAATAAAAATGAAAAAGGAGGCAGATATAACAAACACACCAAAAATAAACCAGAAAAACGCGCAGAAACACACAAATTTAGAGTGGTTCGGTATATGGCCTACGTCCCCTATGAAATGATTGACTTTTATTAACTTTTGCTTGCTGGTTACAACGAATTACAACAGTAAAACTTGAATACAACAGTGATTCCGGCAGAGTCTGAACGTCGAAGAGCCAAAAAGTCCATTATCTATAGGTCTAGGGCTGCTATTTATAGGCGTAGGCTGCAAATATCTCGCTCCGATCTCGGATGACCTTTTCTCTCATGTGGATGGGCCCACACGATCGATCTCATGCCGTTTGCACTCGATCTGTGATCGATACGAACGAATTTTGTATCGATCAATATTTTGTCCAATCGAGTCGAGATCGATTATGAACATTCTTGAGGATGTACGCAAGCTTCTGTGAAAATTTGATGGCATTTGGACTTGTAGATTTTGAGTTATGATCGATGCAAGCTTGTATTATTTGATGGCTGTTGAATTCGCATTGATCCTACTTCGCATCGCTTTGTTCGTATCGGTCCAGTCACGTGCCTGCTAGTTGATGTGGTGCTAACTTTTTGGATCGCTCCACTCTTCACGCTGAACGATCGAGTCTTTCCTATGTATACGCCTCGTTCGTATCTACCTAGTTTAGCTCTGTTCGTATCTATTGTAACTGCTCTGTTCGTATCGATCGTCACTGCTTTGTTTGTATCGATCGTCATTGCTTTGTTCGTATCGATCACTGGCCGATCGATACGAAGTAGTGCCTTTGTATGGTTTCGATGGATACAAAGTGGACGTTGGTTGATCGATATGAACAAGCTGGAGATGATGGATGCGAAGAACGCTGCTTTCTATGGATACGAACTTGTGCTCCCCTGATCGACACGAAGCTATGTGCGCCTGATGGATTCGAACAGATCGATACGAACGTAGTTTCTTCCTGGTTGCTTGATGGATACGAACAATGTGCTCACTTGAGTTGTATCGATCATATCTTGAGGATACGAACTCGGATTGACTTAAAATTTGGAACGTGGGCTTTCATAGCTTTGTTTGTCATGCGACATCAATTGTAGCTCGATCCATAATCGGACCAGATTTCCAGTATCCATAGCGAACTTACGTATAACCGATCTTCGGGACGGACTGTCTTGGACTTTCAGTCAATTCTTTGGTGTCACGGCTTTTCCAAAAGGCGGGATAACATTTGCCCCCTAAAGTATGTCTTTTGAAAACACGACGTGCTTTGAAAAGCTGCAATCTTCATTTTGAAAGGTCCAATCTGATTCACTGAATAGTTGTTGTCTTTCCGTCGAAAGATATAACCTTTGACTGATCTCCAGCAATACAAATAGTGAATTGTTGACTGCTAACTGTTGTACTGTGCGCTGTTGTAACTGAGTTTTGAATGATAGCAAATCGTTGTTCAATGTTGTAATTGTCACCAGGTGAGCATTCAATTCCTGTAAATTTTAAGAATTAAATGTTAATTTATGGCATATAGAATATATATAAACTTGGCTCTCGTCAACGTTTGTTTATTCACGAGTCATTGCCGAGTTCTTTAGTTTTTGTTTAGATCAAGTTTCGTATCGATCCTCTCCTGAATCGATGTGAAATTCGAGTTGTAACAACGATCGTTAGTCGTTTTAAGTAACTTCTTTCGTATCGATCCTCTCCTGGATCGATCCGGGATGTTGG
The DNA here is from genome assembly GCA_030737815.1 of Allium fistulosum. Classification (NCBI taxonomy): domain Eukaryota; kingdom Viridiplantae; phylum Streptophyta; class Magnoliopsida; order Asparagales; family Amaryllidaceae; genus Allium; species Allium fistulosum. The sequence goes on along the minus strand of CM060904.1, from coordinate 278,223,779 downwards.
AATGCATGCTTTGTATCGTTGGCTATCGATACGAAATGGATAGCCCTTGGAGGTACATCGTATTGATGAATATGAAGTTTAGGTCTTCGAGCAAATGGATACGAAATAAGTGTTTCGTATCGATGAAATTCAGTGTTTCAAGTAAAACTTTGTTGTGAGTTTCGTATCGATGAAATCTTCACTGATGGATACGGACTGAACGCTTCATATCGATGGAGTCACATGGCACCAGTGCAACCCGGCTGCTCCTTTCGTATCGACGGATTGATGGATATGAAAAGCTTTTCCCAAGATCGACTGTAGATGGATATGAAGAAAGCTCTTTCGTATCATTCTGGCTTTGACCGTTTCAACCAGTTCATTTAAGTGGGAGACAAATCGTCTCTTTCCTTAGGTTCGAGTCCATATAAATACATTTTGGACTTAACCAAATTCCCACTTGTTTTCATTTTTACAGACTGTATTCGTATCGATCGAAAGACTAAGGAGAAAAACTGCCCTTTGTCTTCAAACCAAATGAAACTTTAATCCTTCGAATCGATTGCTTAAATTATGTAATTAACTGAAATAATCCTTTCTAGAACGATGAGACTTGATATTGAAGCCGATTCGTCCATAATTATGGCCAATTCAAATGATGACGAGGCCGGAATTGGGTCGGAGTACAGTTAAAGGAGAAGCGCATGGAGTTTAGGTCGATCGGAGAAGGAGGGTGTAGAGGATTAGGAAGGCAGCGTTCGTATCGATCGAATAAAAGTGAATCGTATCGGTCTGAGTGTATGAAGTTCGTATCGATCAAAAGCAGCAGAATTTCATGTCGAATTAAGTGATTGGCTTCATATCAATAGGAGGTGGTGTGAGTTCATATCGATCGGGGGCGATCGATACGAAAGACTAACTGCCTGATCGGTTCGAAGCATTGGGTATGTTGACCGATACGAAGACGTTGCCCACAATCGATACGAACTTCTTTCCTAAGGGTCGATGCAAATTTCCTTCCTAGTGATTGATACGAAGTAGTTTCCCCTACGATCGATGCGAACGGAGCTTCTGGCGATCGATCCAAGCCTTGACCTTGACAAATATGAGATTTTTTTGCATATTTGAACTTTTGTCTCTAATGAGCTTCTGCCTTGCATAATAGGATTCAATCATTTCACTGCATAGTTGACTGCCCTTCGAAGCTCGTCGATGGAACTGTAACTTGACTGAACTTTTAACAAACTTTAACTCAAATCGGTCTCTAAAGTCTGGATGGCATGGTCGTGACGGTCAGCGATGACGGTCACTCCAATTGAATTCTGAAGTCTCATCGTTTGAACATTTATCAAACTCTGTAGAATCTTTTAAGTATTATGTTGCACTGCACAACACACTCATGCACTTCACACTGGGAACACATGGGCTTATTATCATCAAATGATGGTTTTTACTGAGTTGACTAGTTATGGAACCTACAAGTTCGCAACAGCAGGAGCCTCAAAGCTCGTCTTCTTTGATAATAGAGATCCCAGCCATCGCAACCGAAGTAATAGATCCAGCCCCGGATGAGCTTTCGGGAGCAACCTTTATTGCAAGCCCACAAGATTCCATGCCATCCAACGTCTCCGAAGACATGCTATGGCGAATATGCTTAAGACATGGTTTATCTTTAGACGACGTCCTGTTACCCGGACCAAATGACAGGCCGCACGATCCCCCAGAAGGATTTACGGCTTTCAATTGACATTCGTGCACAGCTGGAACACTTCCTCCATTCAACCAGTACATTCGGGAAATGTTGGCTTTTTTCGGAATTGCCCCCTCGCAATTACATCCCAATGGATATGCACTGCTGAATAGTCTATTCATTGTATTCATGGAGCACCTTTTTCGACCCCCGACCTCGATCGAGATCAGATACTTGTTTAATGTTAAGAGTCAGGGAGACAGTCCTTCGTTCACATTTCTAGAGGCAGTTAGGAACTGCCAAGTGGTGGCCGGATCCTGGACCAGACTTAGTTATTTCAAGACAGAGTGGTTCTACGTCCGATGTCCTCCAGGGTTTGCTAGCCGATGGTTGGTCAGACGTGAGTGTTGAAATTTTTCCAATAGTTAACGAGATAACCGTAGTTGATGTTGAAACTAATATCTTCTTTCCTTTACAGCTGCAATTCCGCGACCCGAAGGTGCTCAGTTCAAAGAAATAGTATCGATTTTCCAGGAAGTGCCGAGCGAAATGAGAGATATAGACTCAGTGCTAACAGACAAAAAATTGAGGATCGTTGGGCTGATTGAGCGAAACCAAAGCATAAGACTTGAAGGAACGCTCAGGGCAGCCCTGACGAGGCGGGCGAAGCATAAAGCGCCTGGGGTCGTGATAGCTGAGGAAGGCGACGAAGAAAATACGCCTACTGACGACGAACCCATAGCCGGGCCTTCTGATAGTTTTTAGGGTTTAGAGGGAAGGAGAAAAGGCAAGGCAGTAGCACACAAGCATCATAAATCTTCGAGATGGAAATCTGTAGTCGTGTCCTTGCCAGCCTCCGGTATTAGAATTTCGGAGGCTCCTCCCTCGTAAGTAGAGAATCCTTTTGAAGGACTTGCCGATATTCTGATTCCGGACTATGTGTCACTTCAACATGACACCGGATTAGTGGGGCTTCAAAGTGCTCTAGATTTAAGCAAGTCTCTTCCCACAAGTTTGGCCGACATTTTCGGTTGGTCGGGGGGTTGCACACACATATACACTTCACGACACTACACGATTTCCAGTTTTAAGTTGCTCACTTCTTGGAGATTACTGATTCTGTTTTTCTTTTATTCTACAAATACAATGACTAGGTGAGATTCTATGCTTGGAAGCCTCCGTTTAGCGCACTAGTCATCGAGTTCATATTATGAATCCCGTAGGAGGGAAGCTGATAGAGACCGCGATCGCGGTTATTCTAGTCAAGAACATTATGAGAGGGAGAGAGATAGAGACAGAGAATATAGATATCGCTCCCGATCATGCTCTCCACCTCCTCGGGCTCCAAGACCACCCTCCGGTCACGGGAAACAATCCCTAGAGCCTCCATGTCAAAAACCATCTTCTCAAGCTCCTAAGCCTGATTCACAACGCCATAGAACTGAAGCCGAAACTCCCATAGTTGTTGAACAAGCCATTACCGAGCCCACTAGGGAAGGAGCAATCAGAATTGCCCAGTTGAAAAAAGACTTCCTTAATATCTGCTTTGATGGCTTCGTCTTCCCTCTGCATTTAAAAAGAATTCCAGCTGAGGTGGAGCAGACTATGCATGACTATATCCATGACATATACACCCAGTATCGAGAGTGGATGAAAACTGCCGATAAAGCATCCGTGGTGGCCTTTGAGCGGTCAAAAGTAATTGAGAAGCTAGAAACCGACCTCGCCCAAAAGGACCGTATAATCCAAGTGCTAAATAATGAAGCCGAGTCTTCCCGCAAATCTGAAATAGAGGCCACCAAGAAAGCTGACGAGGCAAACCAATCCATGGAAACGATGCGACACACGCATTTCGCATTGGTCGAGGAGATAGGCCATCGAAACACCACTATCACAGCTGAAAGGGATGCTGCGTTGAAGGAACTTAACGAGCTTAAAGTCAAATTTTCTGAAATCGTCAAGGAAAAGGATGATGCAAACAAAGCAGCCCAGGAGGCGTGCGAACAAGCTGTGGTGCTTCGAGACAAAAAGGATGCTGCTGTGCTTAAAGTTCGGGAGGCTGAGGCCAAGGTTGAGGAGGAAGTTAAGATGGCAGAGGCTAGGTTAGAGGCTGATATTGAAGATCTTCTTATTACGTACAATGCTAGAGTACTGAAGTATAGGGATCTAACCTGGCTCGACAATTATCCAACGCACCTATATAACGCTTGGGGCCGGTTGGTGCAGGATGAGAAAACTGAACGACAAGCAGAATCGGTTGACGAGTTCGAGCTTGAGAACCAGGTGTTGAGCGAATATGAATGGAAAGTTCTCCATGATACGATGATATCAAATGAAAAGGAGAAACTTGGCGCTCAACACTCGGAGGTTGGAGAACGCTCTGGTGTCAAACATCATGATATAAGTTCTGAAACTCTTGCGCCTACTCAGCCTGAATCCACATATGCGGTTGACCCTCAGCCCATTCCTGCTTAAAATCCTGATCAACCGCGGTTCTCTCCAGTTCATGAGCACGTCACTGAAGTTGCTCCAGTTCTGTCTACAACTCATTCTGAGGAAGGTATTATGAACATCTTTTGTGCTCGCCTAAAGCTGGAAATGTTGATCGAATTAATCTCTAACTCTTTTTATTCGTCTCTATTCAGTGATAGGAGCTTCATCAACCATGCCTCCTGCAACCCAAGAGTTACATCATAAGCAGGAGGCTATCATAACTGAAGCGACCATGACAACAACTACTGCACCTATGGATGAGGTACAAGGGAGCATGCTTATATTCGATGAACAGATGATGGAGGAACTCCTCGGTCATCACAGTGACCCCTTTGCTGATCTGTCGTTGTCATGAGTGGGAGCACACCTGTGACTAGCTCTTCGGGCCCAACTGCTAGCGTCCCCAACGAAGCTCAAACAATCCACGAAGAAGAAATACTGGCTGAAATTAACGCCGAGATGGAAGCAGCTGCGCGGGGCAGTGGCTTTGGAGGTAGAATGGTGGGACCTGGCCCAGCCCCTTTGCGGATGATCTCCCCGGGCGGAACGGTCGTTGATACAAATGTGCCTCCTCCGCCTGCTAACATTGATCGTACCCCTCCAACTCCGCCTTCGGGAAGCATTCCTATTCATTTGAGTTCGGAGGAGGAAGTTGATATAATGCCCCTAACTGGAGACCAGCCGCCAAAAGGCAAGGGTTCGAAGAGGAAAACAAGCGGTGAATCTAGCGGGTCAACGCCGAAGAAGAAGCCGAGAAAAAAGAAAGAATAGATACGTCTCTTCAGCTCATTTTTGGTGGATAGACAAGAATCTACTTTTGTTTTCTTTTTGTAGGTCATGTATAGATGCGGGTTTGGCCTCCACTAGTAGGACTTCGGTATAGTTTTGTACTTACCTTTTTTCTTCCAAAGAACAATTGAAATAAATTTCATTTTGTCTTCAACACTCTTTGTTTTCATTTGCTTAAGTATTTCAGCGCTCGAACTTCAATTCAATGTACCTATGAAGTTTAGTCTTCAGTTCAGCTCTGAGTTTAGTTGCTAAGCTCTGGAGTTATGACTTCAGGTTTTTGATCGATCGTTAAGTCGAATTCCAACGATGCACTGTCTCAATCAGTGGCTGATACTTAACTTCTACCCCCAGTTCTGAGGAGAAATTGAAAATATTGGCTAACAATCATTGATTGCCTTTAATATATCGAGCTACACTTCACTGAAGTAGAATTGAAACAGGACGAGTTCAGTTGGTCGAATCACACTTGCTCGTCTATCGGTGATCGCATCCACACTCTGGGGATTGTACTTGTAGATCGGTGGTCTGTCACACTTGCATAAGGTTTTGAGATACGTCCATGCTCCGGGGACTTAAGTTATTTTATGGGCGGTCAGTCATGCCCGTTCGATATTCAGAACTTCGTCCGCACTTTGGGGACTTAGACTAGTTCGTGGGTGGTCAGTTACACCCGACTAGCATTACGCTCCAATCCGCACTCTAGGGACTTATAGTTATTCGATGTTTATACTCCAATTTGCACTTTGGGAACCTGGAGTTATTCGATGGCTAGTCAATTTTAACCGCTTGGCATTTATGTTTATACTCCAGCTCGCACTCCGGGAATCTGGAGTTGGCCAACAGATGGTCAGTCACATCTGTTTAGGCTTCAGAATTTCATTCGCACTCGGGGAATGACGAATCTATCAGGATCGTGGATGGTCGGGTCACATCCACCCTGAGTTAACAAGCGAGGTTGTTAGATGGACGGATCCATCCTCCTCAAACTTGGTTAAATACGGGCGAAGTCGTTAGGTGGACGGATCCACACCCTTCGAAACCGCATTTATAATACTCCATTTTGCTCTCTGGGAATCTGGAGTTGGTTAAAGGATTGTTAGGTATCAATCCTTCTTTTTTTGGCTTCAGTGTGATGACTTATCCCCGAGCTCGGGTTTCACTTAGTGAGTGACCGGTCGTATCACAGTCACTCCCTATTTGAATAAATTCCACTATATGATGGAACTTAGCTCTCCATGCATAGTGATGGCTACATGACGCATTTCAAATAAATCACAGCTCTGGCTTGAAGAGATTGCATTTTATTGCTAAAATAAGAAAATACAGCAAAATCAGTTGCCTTATTACAAATTCAAATTCCGAAAAGCATAAACAAATTGCAAATGAAAAGTAGACTGAATAAATAAACAGAGCCTGCTATGTGTAGTAGCGACGAAGACTCTCGTTGTTCCAGGCTCATGGTAGAGTGAGACCGTCAATGGTCGATAATTTAAATGTTCCATCTCCGAGCTTTCTTTCAATAACATACGGCCCTTCCCATGTTGGCTTCATATGTGAAGGAACTAGATAAATTCTCTTAAGGACGAGATCATCGGGTTCAAAGGTTCGGGGTCGGACCTTGGCATTGTATAACCGGGCGACTCAACTTCGACATGCGGCTGCCCTTAAATCAGCCTCTTCGCGCTTCTCATCTAATAAATCAAAAGATTCAGCAAGTAATATAGCATTTGTTTCGGATCATAATAGGTCACGCGATGAGAAGGCACTTCCATCTCGACTGGAATGACGGCTTCTAAACCGTAGGAAAGAGAAAATGGAGTGTGGCCGGTTGCGGATTTGTGGGCTGTCCGATAAGCCCATAAAGCCATAGGAAGTTCATCGACCCATTTGCCCCCGGCCTTTTCCAGTCGTTTCTTCAAAATAGACTTTATAACTTTATTAACAGCTTCAACCTATCCATTCGCTTGAGGGTGTGCAACTGCGGAGAACTTCTTTTGGATGTGAAATCGTTGACAAAAATTCTTAAATTCAACACTGTCGAATTGGGTTCTGTTGTCGGTGATGATGGTGTGTGGGAGACCAAATCGATAGATAATGTTGCGTACAACAAAGTTGAACGCTTTTTTCGTTGTGATGGTAGCAAGGGGCTCAGCTTCCGCCCACTTGGTAAAGTAATCAAATGCAACGATGGTGTACTTCGCACCACCTTTGGCCAGAGGTAGAGAACCAATAATGTCAAAGCCCCCACACTGCAAACGGCCACGGACTGACCATCTGAGTGATTTCGATAGGTGGGGCTCTTGGAATTCGAGCGTGGTTCTGACATCTATCACATTTCCTGGCGTAATCTGATGCATCGTGATTTACAGTTGGCCAATAGTATCCATATCGGAGCACTTTCTTGGCAAAAGCTTTCCCCCCGGTGTGATCGCCACATTCTCCTTCGTGTACATCATGCAATACTCGTTTGATCTCATCGTGAGCGATACACTGAAGTAAAGGAACAGAGTACCATCTTCTATACATGACTCCATTCTGGATAGTGAATCGCGAAGCTTTTCGAAGAACATGTCTCTTTTCACTTCTGCGCTCTGGCAGGGTCCCATGCTCGAGATAGTTCTTGAACGGAGTCATCCATGACTCCTTATTGGGAATGACTTCAAATACCCAATCGGTTTCCATCTGATCGATGCTCGGTGAAGATAATGTCTCCATAGGAACGAGTCTCCATGGGAACGAGTCCCATTTGTTGTGCCTCACCTGTAATGGCTAGCTTTGCTAACGAATCGGCTTTCTGATTGTGCTCTCGGGGTATGTAATAAATGGCATAATAATCAAACTGATTCAATATCTCCTCAACCTGAGCAAGGTAAGCATCCAGTCTTCAATCTTTGGCTTGATACTCCCCCTGAACTTGACACACGACCAATTGTGAATCACAATAAATTTCCGCAGCAATGATTCTTAAATCTTTGGCAAGTTTCAATCCAGCCAGTAGGACTTCATATTCGGCTTCATTGTTGGTTGCATGGAAACTGAATTTTAAAGCATAGCATATAGATTGGCCTTCTGGAGTTTCAAGTACAACTCCGACGCCTGAGCAACGGTCATTTGATGCACCATCAGTATGGAATTTCTAGATGTACTTGGGAGATTCAATAGTTTCGGGCAAGTCTTCCGGGATAGTGAATTCAGCGATGAAGTCTGCTAGGACTTGCCCTTGGATGGCTCGCCTTGGAGTGTAAGTGATGTCAAACTGGTTTAGCTCGATATTCCACTTAAGTAACCTACCAGACGTCTCAGGCCATGTAAGGACCTGTCGTAACGATTGGTCGGTGTAGACGGTGATAGGACGAGCTTGAAAATATGCACGGAGCTTCCTTGTGGCAATGATAAGACAATAAGCCAACTTTTCCAGTTTCGGATAATTTCTCTCTGGCCCGGTCAATCGTTTGCTAATGTAATATATTGGTCGTTGTATTCGGTCTTCCTCCCGAATTAGGGCAGCACTGATCGCGTTTTCTAATACCGCCAAGTAGATGTATAATCTCTCATGATCAATGGGCTTCGACAGAATAGGTGGTGTATAAAGATGTTCAACTAGTGCTCGAAATGCGCCCTCACATTCCGCAGTCAATTCAAAGTTTCGTTTCCCTTTTCTGATCAAGTCGAAGAAGGGAATGCATTTGTCAGTGGATTTTGAGATGAACCTGCTCAGTGCTGCTACTTTCCCGTTGAGGCTCTGGAGTTGCTTTATAGTTCTTGGGGTCTCAAGGTTTCTGATTTCCCAGATTTTTTCAGGATTTGCTTCGATTCCTCAAGCATTGACGATAAACCCAAGGAATTTCCGGATGCAACCCCAAAGTGACATTTCAATGGGTTGAGCTTCATTCTATATTCTCGGAGGATGCTAAACATCGACTCCAGGTCTTTGGTATGATCAGTGGAGAATCGCGACTTCACGAGCATGTCGTCCACATATACCTCCATGGTTTTTCCGATCTGGTTAGCGAACATTCGATTAACTAACCGTTGGTAAGTTGCCCCAGCATTCTTGATTCCGAAAGGCATAACTTTATAGCAGTAAAGTCCCATATTGGTTACGAAGCTGGTATGATCCTGGTCAGGCAAGTGCATGGGTATTTGATTGTAGCCAGAGTACGCATCCATGAAGGATAAGAGTTCATGTCCAGCCGTTGAGTCTATGAGTTGATCGATTCAAGGAAGTGGAAAACTATCTTTAGCGCAAGCTTTATTCAGATCTGAGTAGTCAACACATGTTCTCCATTTCCCATTAGGCTTTCGGACAAGTATAGGATTTGACACCCATTCTAGGGAATAATGCATCTCGGATAAACCCGTTCGATTTGAGCTTTTCTACTTCTTCCTTAAGGGCGGCAGTTCTCGATGGATCCATACCACGCCTTTTTTGCTTGACCGGGGCATGCCGTGGGTCAATATTCAATGTGTAGCTCGCGATGTCTGGCGAGATCCCACACATGTTAGAGTGCGTCCAGGAAAACACACCGAGGTTTACCTAGAGAAATTCAACCAATTCCTTTTACATTTGTTGGCTTAGCTAAGATCTAATCTTTATCATTTTTGAATCGTCATTAGCGTCGATCGGAACATTGATCATCAGTTCGGCCGGGGAAGCTTGACTGTCTTTACTCTCGTCTTCACTTTCAGTATCTCTCGGGTCAAGATCCCTTGGGGATTGGTTGGTGTGCCCGGGCCTGGGCCCAGGAGCCAATTGTCAATTCTCAGCAAAGCGGATGCAGAGAGATTCCTCTACGCCCTTTCCTTTTTCTTTTCATTGCGCCTCTCGCAGCTCAGCAACATAACAGGCTCGTCCAACAGCCTGGTCTCCCTGAACAACTCCGACTCTATTGTCGGTAGGGAGTTTTAAAGTCAAACATCAAGGGGCAATAACTGCCCTAAATTCAGCTAAGGCCGGTCGGCCCAAGAAAGCATTGTATGGCGAGGCTATGTCCAATACAACAAACTGTAATATCCGGACTCTCTGGCGTTCTCCAATTCCCAACTCCACTGGCAATTCAACTACTCCAGTAGGTATGGTTGTGCTCCCATTGAAGCCATGAATACGGGAATGACAAGGCTTCAAATCCTTTGTTTCCATTTTCATCTGGTCATAGGCTCGCTTGAACAGTATGTTCACTGAGTTTCCATTGTCAACTAGGATCCTCTTCATCCAAGCAGTACCTACCTGAGCTGATATAACAAGTGGGTCAATAGTAGGGGCTTCGACCCTGTCGATATCTCGATCTCAAAATACGATGTCGTCTGTCATCGTTTTCTGTTGCTTGGCCGAAGACACATCTTCCAAATTACTACAACATTCAAAGCCCACATGCCTGATAGAGCTGGCATACGACTCCATTTCCCTCCAGCTCTGATCTGCTGGATGTGGACCACCGCTAACAGTATTTATCACCAACCTCCCGCCAGTACGAGCGGGTTCCTCTTGTCTTTCCTGATTTGGCACATGGTTCTGATTCGATGGGCCCGCACCTCCTGACTGCGGCGCCCGCACAAACTGCTCTAACTTTCTCTCACGTATCAACTTTTTAATGAGGTCTTGTAAATGACGACACTCATCCGTGTTATGGTCATAGCTCTCGTGGAATCTACAAAACTTTCCTGTCTGTATTTGTTTCTCCGATGATTGTTTCGGAGCAGGTTTCTTATACTGAAAAGTATTGCAGGTCTGCAAATACACATTCTCCAACGACTTATTCAAAGGGGTATAATTGTCAAACATAGGAGCCCTGTGCTGTGGCCCACGATTCTGATCCCGTTTCCTGCTTTGATCTCCATTGCCTTTTTGTTGATTCCTTTTATTTTGTATGTTCAATTGCGCCTTTCTGGAACTCTCCCCAGTTTGTTTAACAGCCACATTGCTCTGGATTCCTTCCACACTAGGCCTCGCATCATCCTTCTTCCTAGACTGTTTCGCATCCTCCCTTCTCAAGAATTGGGCTGCCTTGGAATAGAAACGGTCCAATGACGCAGGGGGTTTTTCGGCCAATCAGTTGCCGAATTCAGAATCGGGGATAATCCCCTTAGTTAGTGACATCAGAATTGAATTATCATTGGGGTTACTAATTTCAGTGCATGCAGCATAAAATCTTTCCAAATAACGTCTAAACGTCTCTCCAGGAGCTTGAGTGACACTAGACAAGGTATTAACATCTTTCGGCCTTACGACATGCATGCGGAATTGCTCAACAAACTTTGTCGCCAATTGATCAAAACACGAGATAGATCGAGGTGGTAAACGAGTGAACCACATAGTTTATATGCCCCCTAGAGAGATCGGGAAACTTCGGCACTTAACTGCATCATCAGCTCGTGCATCATTCATTAACCATTCATACTTCAAGATATGTTGATTAGGATCAGAGCTCAATTTATAGACGGGTAAAGTTGGCATCCTGAATCGCCGAGGTGGTTCAGCATAGAGTATCTCATCAGTAAAAAGGGTATGACTCCGGGAGATTCCCCAGTCGTCATTAGTAAGACCCTGACTTTCACGGATCATTTGACGGATCATCGTCGGGATGTCCGGCATCCGGACATTTTGAGCATATTGGGCCAAGATGTGGTCGGGTTCCACAATGCGAGGAGGGGTCGGTCGCTATCGATGGTCCATGTCTCGCCTCCTTGGTTCTAGGTCTTCTGGGATGTAAGGCTCAGGAGTATGGTTGTGTTGGCGGTGGGTCAGATCCGTTTTGTTACGAACATCAGCTCCCAATTTAGTAGCAGTGGTAGTAGTGCGGTTGTTGGTAATATGATATGGGGCAGCACCTCCTTGGGAGGAAGGTCCAGTCTGATGGCTGGTTGGCGGGCCAACTCTCGGTTGCCCAAGATTCAATGCGTGCTGATGCCCAGTGGCTTATGTGTAACTTCCGTCCAGTCGTGGGCATGTGGATCTATGATTAAAGTCAGAAGAGGCTTATCTTTCAATGGATGAATAGGAAGCCTGATCCCTCCTAGATCTCCTTCGTCTTTGATGGTTTAGTTGATTGGTCAATTCTGCGTTGGCACGCAGTTGCTGAGTAAGCTGTTGGTGGCTTTGAGTAAGCTCTTGCATTAGCAATTAAAATTCTTCCCTGGTGACAGGGCCTTGCGGATCTGATGGTCCGGCAACATTCTGATCGGCAGGAGGTAGTTGTACGGAGTTATGTCTGTCCCGTCCTTTTGGATCTATAGCAGTTGAAGTGGTCCTAGTGTGTTTCCTGGAGATTTGACCAGGCAACTAGTACCCAGAGAAGTACTCGGCATCCATAGCGTTCGGCATCCGTAGTGCTCGGCATCCAGAAGACTCGGCGTCAAGTAGTGCTTGGCATCCAGAAGACTCGGCGTCAAGTAGTGCTCGGCATCCAGAAAGACTCGGCGTCAAGTAGTGTTCGGCGTTCGGCATAGTACTCGGCATCAGTAGTACTCGGCATACAAAACTACTCGGCTTCGACTGGCACTCGGCGTCGACCAATGCCCAGCGTCATCTAGCGTTCGGCATCAATAGAACTCGGCGATAGGAGTGCTCGGCAACAAGAGCACTCGGCATCAAGTAGAACCTGGCAACAATAGTACTCGGCATCCCATGGTACTCGGGGTAGTACTCGGCAACGGGAGTACTCGGCATTCTGAAGACATTCGGTACGCACAACTACTCGAGGTAACAATATCGTTCGGCCTGCACGCATTGTTCGGTCGAGAGCTTCGGACAGAAGTACGTTCGGTCTTCATTGCAACCATCCTGCACTTCCCACACATCAGACGGACCGTTCGGCATGGAAAGGACCGTTCGGCACTATAGCGTTCGACATGCTTGGTTCGGCGAGCAGCAACCACCGTACTCGGGCTAGAGTGTTCGGCCACCAAGCCCACTTGGGAAGTCCAGCCCATATTTGCCTATAAATAGAGGGGCAGGGTCACAGTGAAGAGGATCCTTTTTTGGAGAGAGAACACCAGGGAGACTCTGCCATTTTTGAGACTCATCTTCTCTACTTAACAACTTCATTCAAGTATTTGATTCACGAATTGTATTTGTAATCAACAAAAAGAAAGATCAATAAAGTTTAATCTCAAAGTGGACGTAGGCAATTACGCTGAACCACTATAAATTTGGTGTTCTTACTTTCTGCATTTAAATTAGCATTATCTTCTCTGTTTAATTTATCTTCATCACTTATATCTCTACACAATCTTTCTTTACGAGGTTAGTGACCAATTTTGGTGCTAACACTTTGGTGCTTTCACTGAGAATTGAATTCTCAAACCTCAAGGATTTGCTTTGAAGCTACTGGATTGAACAAATCCCCCAAGGAAGATCCGACTCACTGATAGGACATCCATTGATTCTACTCAGAGTTCATACCGATAACTCTACAATGGCAGGACCACGTACCAGGTCAGCTTCTCATAATGTGGATGCCCACGAGACTGCTAGCGTGCAACAAGCAGGACCTAGCAATCAACCAGCGATTCCGAGTGCAGGAATTGCCGCTCAAGAACAGACTCCAGTTGTCACCAGAATAGAGTTCAATGACTTGATGAGAGAACTCAGGGAAAGCAGGAGACAACTAGGAGAGCAGATGCAAGCTAACGCCAACCTGATGGCACAACTCACTCAACAGCAGCAACAGAATGCTGGGGGCAATCCCGCTCCTTACTCTTCCTCTGACAGCTCAACTTCCTCTGATGAACCTCCCTGGCGCAGACGACGTAAGACTGAAGCTGCACGAGCAGAAGCTGATGTTCAAACAGCTGGAGACCGTAACCAACCAAGAGCTGGAAACTTCAGGACCGGAGTGCAAACGGAGGATGGAGGCCCAGGCCATCAAAACGCTAACGATGTCGAACCCCAAGACGCACGACTGTCAGATCACCAGGAGAGAAGGCATCAGCATGGACAGGCACGTAGAACAGACCTTAACCTCCCGCCTTCCATACAGATGCCAGATATGACAGCCATGATCAGGCAATTGATGAAAGAAAATCAGGGCTTATCGAATGATGACTGGGGAGTGTCAAGAAGTCATACTCCATTCACGGATGTTGTGTTGCAGGCGGCGTACCCCAGGAAGTTTAGTATGCCTACTATCCCTGCATATGAAGGGAAGACTGACCCCAGACAGCATGTCATGAGGTACGAATGGATGATGGATTCAGCTAGAGCAAATGATGCCACCAAATGTAGATGCTTTCCGATTACTCTCTCTGGGATCGCTACTATGTGGTTCACCCGACTTCCTCCGCGGTCCGTATCGAATTTCGAAGAGTTGGCAAGGAAGTTTATTGAGCAGTTCAGAATACACACTACACGCCCAAAAGACGTAATGTCTCTGTCAAGTGTAATCCAAAATCCCGGGGAGTCATTGAAGGAATATTTACAGAGATTCCATGTTGCGGCAACTGAAGTCAGTAATCCCAATGACCATGCAATTCTGATGGCTGTAATGAGAGGTGTGGATCCAGATTCTGAGTTTGGAGACTGGTTGGCAGGAAAACCCCCGGCTACGCTAGAGGATTTCTACTCAAAGGCACACCAGTTCATAAGAAGAGAGGAAGCTAGGTGGGTACGACGAGATAAGGCGCCAAGACCCGTCCAAGAATCTATGAAGAGCAACATTGCTGTGAAGCAGTCCGGAGACAGCTCGGGAAAGGTCCAACTCAATGTCCAGAATAAGCCTGGGCAGTCTAAGGAGTCCGGAGGAAGGAATCAAGGGAAGAAGAGAGAAGCGGGGAAGTGGAAATCGAGAATTCCAAGCTACAGCGAGTATACTCCGCTGAACGCGCCACTTGAGAACATTTACCTATCCACCTGCAATACTTTTTAATACAGAAAGCCACGTCCGAAAGAATCAACCGAGGAACAGAAGCGGACCGGGAAGTATTGTCGCTTCCATGAGACTTATGGGCACAATACGGAAGAGTGCAGACACCTGCACGACGCTATCGAGAAGTTGATCAGGCAAAAGAAGTTGCAGGAATTTGTGAAGGATCCACAAGAAGGAGGACAGGGAACGTCCAACCCAGGTCGTGCACCAGCTCCGCGTCATCCCGAGGAGCCTGCCCGAACCGTAGGTAGACTAGTCATAAATACAATTATCGGCGGACCTCACCCCGCAGACAAGAATTGGCAGGAGATGGAGCGATATGCAAGTTCCCTGAAGCATGCCGATTTTGAGTGTTGTTCGAACGCGGAGGACGGGACCCCTGCTAAGCAGCAGCACGTAATGACAGATGATATTGTGTTCAGAAACAGAGACGCTGATCAGGTAGAGGCTCCGACCATCGACCCGATGGTCATATCTGCAACGATCGGACCAGCTTATGTAAAGAGAATTCTGATTGATTGCGGAAGTTCAGTCAACATCATCTTCAAGAAGGCTTATGACTAAATGAAACTGGAAACAAAAGACCTGAAACCGTCCAAGGCTCGTATACACGACTTTAACGGCGCAGCGACCGACGCCGTGGGGTACGTTGAGTTACCAGTTGAACTGGGACAAGGCGAGCGTCGGAGAGTGCGAATTCTACCCTTTGTAGTTTTGGATGTGGATTCTCCATATAACGTTTTCTTGGGCCGGCCGGCCCTGGCTGAGTTTAGGGCAGCGTTAGCCCCGTGGTGTTTAACTTTGAAGTTCCCAACGGACAAAGGAGTAGGTATTGTTCATGGCGACCAAGCAGCTGGTCGTTCCTGTTATGTGGCTGAGCTCCGAGAGGCCCATCGGAGGGAGAAGGGAAAGGTTGCGGACAATCCCGTCTGCATCCTTAATGCGAATAATTGACAAGTAGTGCCCGAGCCCTGGCTCGGGCATAGTTCTCGGATCTTCGGAGATATAGATCCGAGAGACGACGATGAGAAACCCAGGGAAGAGAAGGCGGCACCAGCTGAGTTAACAATTGACGTTTCAGTTAGCCATGACGACCCTTCGCGAATACTAAAGATCGGATCACAGCTTGGCCCCGAGATGACTGAAGACCTTAGCGACTTCCTTCGGGCGAATCTTAACGTTTTCGCCTGGACGCATTCTGATATGTGTGGGATTTCCCCCGCCATCACGAGTCATATGTTGAACACAGACCCGAAATACGTTCCAGTTAAACAAAAAAAGAGAGGAATGGATCCGGAGAGGTCCGCCGCTCTCGGAGAGGAGGTGGACAAACTCAAAGCAAATGGGTTCGTCCGCGACGCCCTCTACCCTGAATGGGTATCCAACCCCGTGCTGGTAAAAAAGGCGAATGGGAAATGGAGGACTTGCGTAGATTATTCCGACTTGAACAAAGCATGCCCTAAGGACAGTTTCCCGTTGCCTAGGATCGATCAGTTGGTCAACTCCACCACGGGACACGAGCTGCTGTCATTCATGGATGCGTACTCAGGGTACAACCAAATCCCGATGCATATTCCGAACCAAGAACACACCAGCTTCGTTACAAATGTCGGACTGTATTGCTATGTAGTGATGCCCTTTGGATTGAAGAATGCAGGAGCAACTTACCAGCGTTTAGTGAATCGAATGTTCAAGGACCAGCTGGGTAGAACGATGGAAGTCTATGTGGATGACATGCTCGTAAAGTCACGACAGTCAAACGACCACATTCGAGACTTGGCTGAAATGTTCGACATACTAAGGTATTACGGGATGAAGATCAACCCTCTGAAGTGTTCCTTCGGTGTTGCGTCGGGGAAGTTTTTGGGATTCATCGTCA
The DNA here is from genome assembly GCA_030737815.1 of Allium fistulosum. Taxonomy (NCBI): domain Eukaryota; kingdom Viridiplantae; phylum Streptophyta; class Magnoliopsida; order Asparagales; family Amaryllidaceae; genus Allium; species Allium fistulosum. The sequence goes on along the minus strand of CM060904.1, from coordinate 278,207,083 downwards.
ATGCTAGGGGAATTGAAGCCAACCCAGAAAAGATCCAAGCTATTTGAGATGTGCAAGCGCCCAGGACTATAAAACAAGTACAGAGCTTGAATGGAAAAGTAGCTGCGCTGAGTCGATTTATATCCAGGGCAACTGACAAGTGCATCCCATTCTTTGATATAATAAAGAAAGGGAAGAGAAATTTTGAATGGACGGCTGGTTGTGAGGAAGCATTCCAGAATCTGGTGAGGCATCTGGAGAGTCCACCAATGCTGTCAAAACCAGTTGACCACGAAATGTTATATGTATACTTGGTTGTATCCCCACATGCGATAAGTGCGGCTTTGGTTCGTGAGGAGGATCAAGTCCAAAAGCCGGTATACTATGTTAGCAAGCGTTTAACGGGGGCAGAGAGGAATTACCCTAAGATCGAGAAATTGGATTATTGCTTGGTGATTGCATCATATAAGCTGTGCCCATACTTTCAAGCACATTCAATCGGCGTTTATACCGATCAACCCCTGAGGCAAGTACTCCAACGGCCGGAAACTTCTAGAAGGTTGCTAAAATGGAACATCGAGTTGAGCCAATTCGATATCGCCTACTTACCACGGAGAGCCATCCGAGGGCAAGCGTTAGCAGATTTCATCGCTGAGTTTACCATACCCGTCAAACCGGATGATCACGACATCATTCCCCCTGTTCTATGGAAATTATACACTGACGGTGCATCAAACGACCATTGCTCCGGCGCGGGCATAGTTCTCATAACTTCGGAAAACCGATCAATCTGTTATGCCCTGAAGCTTGATTTCCTGGCTACAAATAACGAAGCAAAATATGAGGCATTGATCGCTGGCTTGAAGCTCATCCGGGAACTCGGGATCAAATCAATCGAAATCTTTTGCGACTCACAGTTGGTGGTTTACCAAGTACGGGGAGACTACCAAGCAAAGGGACGAAAGCTCGCTCCGTACCTTGTTCAGGTCCAAGAACTACTCTCGAATCTCGAGTGTTATGACATTTCACATGTCCCGCGCGAACAGAACAAAGAAGCCGACTTGTTGGCTAAGTTTGCGAGTACCGGCGATGCGCAGCAAATGGGATTGTATCCCGTTGAAGCCTTGCATGCCCCGAGCATAGACGAGATAAAAGTCGATCGTGTGTTGGAAACGGAGATCGAGAAGGAATCATGGATAACCCCATTCAAACTGTACCTGACGACCGGGGCTTTACCAGAAAAAAGGAGCGAAAGACGGCAGGTCCTTCGAAAGGCCGCGCGATACGTAATGCAGGATGGGTCAATGTAACGAAAAGGATTCTCAGTCCCATTATTGCGATGCATCGCTCATGATGAGACAAAGCGGGTCTCAAGAGAGGTTCACGAAGGGGAATGTGGCGACCATACTGGGGGGCAAACGCTAGCAAAGAAGATCCTCCGCTACGGATATTACTGGCCCACCGTTAACCGGGACGCCGCAGACTACGCGAGAAAGTGTGACAAGTGTCAAAGATACGCGAAAATCCCGAGGACTCGATCAACAGAACTCACACAAATGGTTAGTCCCTGGCCATTTGCAATCTGGGGAATCGACATAATCGGCTCTTTGCCTATATCCAAAGGTGGCACGAAATACACGATAGTTGCAGTCGACTATTTCACAAAATGGGCTGAGGCAGAACCTTTGGCCACAATCACCTCTAAGAAGGTCATTAACTTCGTTGTACGAAACATTATATGTCGCTTTGGCCTTCCCCGCACCATCATTACGGACAATGGGACACAATTTGAAAGTAGAGAGTTCAAAGAGTTCTGTTTAAAGTACGACATCGAGAAAAAGTTCACCACCGTTGCACACCCAAAAGCTAACGGACAAGTCGAGGCCGTTAACAAAATAATCAAGTCCATACTGAAGAAGCGTCTGGAGAAGGTTGGAGGCAAGTGGGTAGATGAACTCCCGACAGTGTTATAGGCATATAGGACTACCCACAAGTCCGCGACCGACCACACTCCATTCGCCTTGGCATACGGCTCTGAAGCCGTTATACCCGTGGAGCTTGAAGTTCCATCGCACCGAGTGACATACTATGATCCCAAGACAAACCAGAATCTCTTGTTGGAATCCCTGGACTGCATCGATGAAAAGCGTGAAGAAGCTGAATTAAGGGCGGCAGCGCATAGACACCGAGTCAAGCGTTACTACGACGGCAGAGTCCGCCCAAGGATTTTTGATGTGGGTGATCTCGTTCTGAAACGAGTTTTCCCGGTACCATCACGTATGAATCCCAGCTGGGAAGGTCCGTACGCCATTGAACGGAAGCTTGGAGAGGGAACATTCAAGCTAGCGACCGTTGATGGCACGACACTCCCCCGAGCATGGAACAGTGAACATCTGCGGCACTATTACATTTAGCACGTTTCCTTTCTTATTTTAGGCACTGTTATTTCCTGCATGTTTCCGTTCAGTCATAACGTAGTTTCTTTTTAAAGTTGTAATCAAGCAGTTTAGTTGATTTTCATTAATAAAGGCTTGAAGCCGTATTTTCCATGAATCACTAACGTTTCTGTATCTCATAGTTGAATGACAAACTACATTATCTTGTACGACGTACGGACTCGTATAAACAATTTCAAATCTCTGAATCCCCGGAGCGCGGAGCGAAATACTCTAAGTCCCTAGAGCACGGACTAGAGTATAAACGATTCCAAATCTCCGAATCCCCAGAGCGCGGATCGGAGTACTCTAAGTCCCCAGAGCGCGGACTAGAGTATAAACGATTTCAAATCTCCGAATCCCTAGAGCGCGGAGCGGAGTACTCCAAGTCCCGGAGCGCGGACTAGAGTATAAACGATTTCAAATCTCCGAATCCCCGGAGCTCGGAGCGGAGTACTCTAAGTCCCCAGAGCGCGGACTAGAGTATAACGATTTCAAATCTCCGAATCCCCAAAGCGCGGAGCGGAGTACTCTAAGTCCCCAGAGCACAGACTAGAGTATAAACGATTTCAAACCTCCGAATCCCCAGAGCGTGGATCGGAGTACTCTAAGTCCCCGGAGCGCGGACTAGAGTATAAATGATTTCAAATCTCCGAATCCCCGGAGCGCGGAGCGGAGTACTCTAAGTCCCCAGAGCACGGACTAGAGTATAAACGATTTCAAATCTCCGAATCCCTAGAGCGCGGAGCGGAGTACTCTAAGTCCCAGAGCGTGGACTAGAGTATAAACGATTTCAAACCTCCGAATCCCCAGAGCACGGATCGGAGTACTCTAAGTCCCCAGAGCGCGGACTAGAGTATAAACGATTCCAAATCTCCGAATCCCTAGAGTGTGGATCGGAGTACTCTAAGTCCCCAGAGCGCGGACTAGAGTATAAACGATTCCAAATCTCCGAATCCCCAGAGCGCGGATCGGAGTACTCTAAGTCCCCAAAGCGCGGACTAGAGTATAAACGATTCCAAATCTCCGAATCCCCAGAGCGCGGATCGGAGTACTCTAAGTCCCTAGAGCGCGGACTAGAGTATAAACGATTTCGAACCTCCGAATCCCCTGAACGTGGATCAACTTACTCTAAATCCCTGGAGCGCAGATTTAGAAAAAAGGTCAAAGTACTCGAGAAATGTGGAATAAGGAATATGCCATGTCCGGAGATGTTTGAACAACATGAAAATGGACTGGGAGATAAGGCAACTCATAAGAACTTGAGTTATGGCTACAATTAGTCATCAAACCAAAGAAAAGCAAGAGAATCATTCAAACGAAAAAGAAACTAAAAACTTTATTCGATCAGTCCAAAATGGGGTTACATGATCACTCCTACAAAATTCAGACTTATCTATACAAACTACAAGCTACGGAAGATAAAAGCAATTACAAGACTTAAGCAAGAAGCTCGTTGAACGAGTTTATCGATTATTTCTTCGATTTCTTCTTCTTGTCTTCCTTTGTCTTTTCCGATGACTCCTCTCCCTCGTGCTTTTTCTTGGACTTCTTGCTTGCTACGGAAGCGGAGTCAGGAGTAGGAGACGGAACATCTAGTGGTTTGGACCTGCCCGGGAGGATGATTTTCAAAGGTCTGTTTCGCGGGTCGGTAAGTTCCAGGATTCCAGGTTCAACTTTGACCTCGGCCTTTTTCTTCTCCTCTTCGGCAAGGCGGTCCTTCATGCTCATCTGCGAGGTATGCTCAGAGGCACCGGTGATTTCAATTTCATCGTTCCCTTCGGCAGGAGATGAAATGTCGAGCTTATCATCATCCAGCGCCCCGATCACCTGAGCATCGGGACCAGGGAGTACTCTCGCGTGGACAGCATCGCTTGTTTTCCCTACCTCCTCCCTAGCGTCATCGCTCCTCGGAGTTGGTTCGGCGTCAGAACAACCTGCACGAAAACATAAAGAATGAGCGTTAGAACGAGTAGCCACTGCTGAAAAATGATGGGATCTTTCAACTTTTAGAGAAAGGAGAATTTCCTACCAGGTTCTGGTTGGCTATCGGTGGCGCGTTGGGTTTCACCCTCCAGGATAGGGGATAGCACATGAGCACCAAGCCCGGGATCTTCGGGGTCATAACCAGCATGCTGCTCGAATGGATCAAGTGTCGGCCGACCGACCGATTGAGCAGCGGGAGGAGCAGCAATATGAGGAGCAGAAGTATTGACCTCGGACGGGCCGGCTTCATCATTTTTCTCTTGTGGAAGGGGAGAGCCTTTGCTGTAAAGTGCCAATGCTGCGGATAAATCTGATGGCTCATTCCCCCTAAGGAACTCCTTCACCAAGGCCTCCTCATCGACCTCTTCGGAGCCCGACTCGATCTTCCTGATCCTTATCAAAGTTTCCCAGGCCTCAGCTAGGGATTCGAGTTAGCCGTCGCCCAAGAACGTTAAGTCACGATGCATGAGGACGCGGGCTCCGTATTCAGCAATCAACGGGTCAAACATGCATTTGACCTCTTCCCTGCCGGCTTCTGCGGCCGCCTCGAGGCGAGAATCAATCTCCTCCGCAGCCACTCTTTTGCCCTCCTCACGGGCCTCATCCTTCATTTTCTCAACCCCGGCAAGTTCGTCATCGAGCTTCGTTTTCAGGAGACGAGTAGCGATGATTTCATCACAGTATCGATGCGATTCTTCTTGAGCAGCTACCTTGTCCTCCTTCTCCTTGGAGAGTAATTCTTTCAGCTCTCTGACTTGCACGACGAGCGCATCCCTCTCTTTTTGGACAGAGTCTTTCTCTAGGGCAAGGGCAACGCTGCGCTGGACTGCTTCGTCAAGATCTTTTTTGTGAGCCGCCTCTAAACGAGTAACTTCCTCAGCAGTATCTTTTGCGCTTTGTTCAGCGGATTCCAGCTTCGACTTATACGAAGCGAGCTCTACGTCTTGGTGCTCGATGATGTTTTTGTCGCAGCCAGCCTCCAGTTTCAAGCGATCAATCTCATGTTGACGCTCAACGGATACCTCTAAGATCTTCTCCACCAAGTGCACAAACGCGTCATGTTGAACATAGACGTCGTTATTGCAGGCAATGGCACTCTGCTTCACATGCCCGGGAATATGATAAATGGCCGGGAGGAACTTCAGACCGTCGAAGCAAATTTTTGGAAACTTGGCCTTAAGATCGACCATCTTTTCCGCAACAGTTGGGTCCACCGCAGGAGGAGGAGGCTTTGAAAGTTCCGCTCTTTTTCGTTGCTCTCGAACTTGCCTTGTACTCGATGAACTGGAGTGTTGTTCTCGAGGAGCATCAGAGTGGTAACCCTTCTGTGAAGTTTTCTCTTTATCTGGCACGGTTGGAGGAAGAGGATCACGGGACTGCGAAGATTGAGAATATGCCTTCTTGCGGTGAGACGACTCACGGGGACGATTGTCTCTATCTTCATAATCGTCTCTGTCCCTGCGTCTGCCTGAACCAGAGTCCTGTCCAGAGTGATGAAATATGGAAGATCCATGAAGGCGATCGAGTCCGTGAGAACGCCCCATATCACCTGCAAAGAATGGAAATAACAACGAGTTAAGAAAAGTCCGTGAGATAGAAAAAAAAACTTGAAGTGTATGATGGGATGCGTATGTGCGTGTGTGTCCCAATGTCTCCCCCGACGGACCAGTTCGTTTATCTTTACTAATCGGAGTGTTGTCTCCTTGGACCGGGAGTTGAACTCCCGCATGGCCTCTAGCAGGTGAAGAAAATTTGAGGGCTTCAGGATCATCAAACCCGTAATTAAGTATATCTTCGGGAATAGAAAGGTTCGATAGACCCCTCAAGGAACTTTCCAGGTGTTGCGAGGAAGCCTCTTTCTCAGGCGGGATAGGCGTGACTTTTGAAGTGCCACCGACTTTCTCCTTCTGCACTTTATATTTTAACTTCTTTTTTCCCTTCGAAGGGGAGGATGACGTCTCAATATCTTGAACTTCGATTGCCGGATTCCAAGCGGGACCCACATTCTTGCCCTGAGTCTCAGGAGCTTCGTCTTCTTTGCGCTCACTGTCTTCATGCATATCGGGAATGCGGCACGACGACGACCCGGCCTGTTTTTCCCTTTACCGGATGGAGGTTTGGGAATGGTGACACCTTCTGGAAGGCTGATCCGACGACCAGGGGCTAGCAAGCCAAACCTCGACAGTGATTCATTTGAAATGATAGCTCGGATGTCTCGATCCTCGGCAGGAAGAGCTCTAATGGCTTCGAAAGCCTCAGAATATCCTCGGCCTTCCGGATGCGGGTTGATACCTGAAAAGATGAAAACAGAGAGTTTGGAAAAACATGACTCCGGTTAAATGCGAATGGTGACTCAGCAGAGAAACTTACTGCCTTCAACCCATCTCCTCGCAAAACCGGAAGGGCAGCGCACATAGAACCATTCCTGTTTGTACAGGGCGAATTTACTGCATGCCCTTGTCAAGATCTGGCATTTGTGGTACGGCTCGAGGAACATAAAGGAAGGACTGTCTTTCCGTCTCTTGATCATATAGATGTATTTGATATCACCGGCGGTTGGAGGTCTGGAGAAGACGGCCATGAAAAGTAAGTAAGTCCCATATAGAAATGCATGGCCGTTCGGGTGCAGCTGCGACAGAGCTATGTCGATATACTGCAATACATCCCGGAGAAATAAATTGAATGGAGGTACGCTGCCCATCCAACACATGAACTTGTTACAGGTAGTATACCCGACTGGGGGCAGATGAGGACGATCGTGTCGCGAAGGAACTAACACGTCGGCAAAAGGGATGCCATGAATGGAGCATATCCGTCGAAGAGCGGCTTCGTTGACCTTCGAAGCTTGTGAATCGATCGAATTGTCTAGTAGGATTGTCGCCTCCAGGGCATCATGTGCTAGGTTATGAACAGGAGAAGTCGACGGATTAGAAGTATCAGCGGCTGCTTGCCTTGATGACGGCCCAGGCCTGTCGGATATAGTGGCGGAGCTAGACTTTCTCGATATTCCCGATAAATAACGAACCTGGCTAAGTGCTTGAGAGAACTATACTTAAAAAACGTTGAACGTTAGAATTAGCAACACGAGTTATCCCCCCACGTGGTGTGTGAACTAGTACAAGCATTCGTGTACAAGCAATAAGAATCTAAAGATTTCAAAGATATAAGAATGAGCTTCGAATCGTCGCCTTCGAAGACCGTCATCGCTGACCGTCTCAAAGAGCCCGCCTGGTGGTGAGTACAGTTCCAGATTCAGAAAACATATGACTTATAGAGTGACCGACCTAAGTGTAGTTTCACATTTATACTGTTCGGCATTAAAATGGTGTTCGGCAATTGTATTGTTCGGCCTAAGTATAGGTCAGCGCGTATGTTCGTTCGGCGTGTCAAGTGTTCGGTTAGGTCCTGTTCGGCATTCAGACTGTTCGACCTAGGTATAGTGTTCGGCTTTATTTGGCTCGGTCTAAGTTCTGTTCGGCAATCGTATTGTTCGGCCTTGATACTGTTCGACATCTAAGAGTGTTCGGCTTGGGTTTTGTTCAGCTAAGTTATTGTTCGACATTTTAATAAGTGTTCGGCTTGGGTCTTGTTCAGCTAGGTTATTGTTCGACATTTTAATGAGTGTTCGGCTTGGGTTTTGTTCGGCATTCTAGCGTGTGTTCGGCCTTACTGTTCGGCAGCCTCCACCATTCGGCGCATGGCAACATACGCCGAACCAGAGCTGTGCCATCCAACACCCTTAACACCTCCAACGTTTTCCTTTTCCTTTTTTAACTTTGGTTCGGCGAGATGAAGCTAAACACAATAGCCTTGTGTGCAAACACCCCAAATCCTTCCTCCTCGCCTCGCATTATCGTTCGGCAATAAGGACGACCTACTCGAAAGCTTTCTACATGACACACTTGATCATCTCGCTTGAAACCTATTCGAGTTATACGAGGAACAGTACCTAGTTTGCAGTTAGGAGATTAAGAAGGAATGGTCAAGTTGTAAATCTGCTCGGCTAGCGAGAATTGCAAATCTTTGAAGAGTGGCAGAAGTGAAAAGGTAAAAGAGAGGAGACAGGAAGGACCTGGTTATATAGGGGGAAGGTAGAAGTTGAAAAGGCTATACCCGGTAGAACCGGTCAATGCCACATTGTTCGGCATCAGAGCAAAGTGTCGTTCGGCACATGAGGATTGTCCGGCTTCGAACGCAGCGTTCGGCGTCCGGGCCACGCTCGTCACACACCTCCGTCGTAGGCATTTTCGAGGAGACATCACCAAGGAAAGTTGCACTAGATTCAAAGCGCATCACGTTCGGCCACGCGATACACTTTGGGGGGCAAGTGTTTCCTGGAGATTTGACCAGGCAACTAGTACCCAGAGAAGTACTCGGCATCCATAGCGTTCGGCATCCGTAGTGCTCGGCATCCAGAAGACTCGGCGTCAAGTAGTGCTCGTCATCCAGAAGACTCGGCGTTAAGTAGTGCTCGGCATCCAGAAAGACTCGGCGTCAAGTAGTGTTCGGCGTTCGGCGTAGTACTCGGCATCAGTAGTACTCGGCATACAAAATTACTCGGCTTCGACTGGCACTCGGCGTCGACCAATGCCCAGCGTCAGCTAGCGTTCGGCATCAATAGAACTCGGCGATAGGAGTGCTCGACAACAAGAGCACTCGGCATCAAGTAGAACCTGGCAACAAGAGTACTCGGCATCCCATGGTACTCGGGGTAGTACTCGGCAATGGGAGTACTCGGCATTCTGAAGACATTCGGTACGCACAGCTACTCAAGGTAACAATATCGTTTGGCCTGCACGCATTGTTCGGTCGAGAGCTTCGGACAGAAGTACGTTCGGTCTTCATTGCAACCATCCTGCACTTCCCACACATCAGACGGACCGTTCGGCATGGAAAGGACCGTTCGGCACTATAGCGTTCGGCATGCTTGGTTCGGCGAGCAGCAACCACCGTACTCGGGCTAGAGTGTTCGGCCACCAAGCCCACTTGGGAAGTCCAGCCCATATTTGCCTATAAATAGAGGGGCAGGGTCACAGTGAAGAGGATCCTTTTTTGGAGAGAGAACACCGGTGAGACTCTGCCATTTTTGAGACTCATCTTCTCTACTTAACAACTTCATTCAAGTATTTGATTCACGAATTGTATTTGTAATCAACAAAAAGAAAGATCAATAAAGTTTAATCTCAAAGTGGACGTAGGCAATTACGCTGAACCACTATAAATTTAGTGTTCTTACTTTCTGCATTTAAATTAGCATTATCTTCTCTGTTTAATTTATCTTCATCACTTATATCTCTACACAATCTTTCTCTACGAGGTTAGTGACCAATTTTGGTGCTAACATAGTGTTAACCATGATGGATAGCGAAGCTCTTTCCTAGACTAGATGCAAATCTGGATAGGATGGAAGAACTTTAAACTTGGAAATCTGGATCTTCTTCTTAGATTTATGCAATCTGGTATCGATAGTAGATCCAACGAGCAGGAGAAAAACTTGGTTTTCTTAGTGAAAGCACCAAAGGGTTTGTACCAAAATTGGGCACAACACCCTTCGGATGTGTTTGAAGAGATAAAATAAAGAATAAAAATGAAAAAGGAGGCAGATCTAACAAACACACCAAAAATAAACAAGAAAAACGCGCAGAAACACACAAATTTAGAGTGGTTCGGCGTATGGCCTACGTCTACTATGAAATGATTGACTTTTATTAACTTTTGCTTGCTGGTTACAATGAATTACAACAGTAAAACTTGAATACAATAGTGATTTCGGCAGAGTCTGGACGTCAAAGAGCCAAAAAGTCCATTTTCTGTAGGTCCAGGGCTGCTATTTATAGGCGTAGGCTGCAAATATTTTGCTCAGGTCTCAGATGACCTTTTCTCTCACGTGGGTGGGCCCATAAGATCGATCCCATGCCGTTTGCACTCAATCTGTGATCGATACGAACGAATTTCGTATCGATCAATATTTTGTCCAATCGAGTCGAGATCGATCATGAACATTCTTGAGGATGTACGCAAGCTCCTGTGAAAATTTGGTGGCATTTGGACTTGTAGATTTTGAGTTATGATCTATGCAAGCTTGTATTATTCGATGGCTGTTGAATTCGCATTGATCCTTCTTCGCATCGCTCTGTTTTTATCGGTCTGGGCACGCCTGCTAGTTGATGTGGCGCTAACTTTTTGGATCGCTCCACTCTTCACGCCGAACGATCGAGTCTTTCCTATGTATACGCCTCGTTCGTATCGACCTGGTTTAGCTCTGTTCGTATCGATTGTAACTGCTCTATTCGTATCGATCATCACTGCTTTGTTCGTATCGATCGTCACTGCTCTATTTGTATCGATAACTAGCCGATCGATACGAAGTAGTGGCTTTGTATGGTTTCGATGGATACGAAGTGGACGTTGGTTGATCGATACAAACAAGCTGGAGATGATGGATGCGAAGAACGCCGCTTTCTATGGATACAAACTTATGCTCCCTTGATCGACACGAAGCTATGTGTGCCCGATGGATTCGAACAGATTGATACGAACATGGTTTCTTCCTGGTTGCTTGATGGATACAAACAATGTGATCGCTTGAGTTGCATCGATCATATCTTGAGCATACGAACTCGGATTGACTTGAAATTTGGAACTTTGGCTTTTATAGCTTTGTTTGTCGCGCCACATCAATTGTAGCTCGATCCGGACTCGGACAATATTTCCAGTATCCATAGCGAACCTGCGTATAACCGATCTTCGGGACGGGCTGTCTTGGATTTTCAGTCAATTCCTTGGTGTCACGGCTTTGCCTAAAGGCGGGATAACACTGATATTCGTTTCACTGCAAAATTACCCAGTGTGTGCAGAGCATTTCTAAGAACCTTCCAGAGCATAAAGTTAAGCTTTTCATGTTCCAGATTCTGTTATACCATGGGAAGATGTTCAGATGTATCTCTCCCGCAATTACAGAGTAGACAATATGAGTTGAATGGTCTTTGAGGTCATCTGTCCATTTATATTCTTCATTTTGGCTATAGATATATGGTTTATCATTAAATAAAACCCATAATGCATTTATAGAGGTATTACTAGTATGTGGTAGAGTGATTTTTCCATCAAAAATATAGGATGTGACTCTTGCATTTAAGGATATTCCAGACTGGGATATATTACCATAAGAGAGCATTCTTTGGAGAATCATGCCTTTTTTCTCCAAGGAATTGTCCACAATTTAGACATACTAGCATAGGAAAGGAGAAGTTTTGTATGTGGAAGCAAAGTATCCCTTATTTTTATCATTGTTTTCCATACCCAACTCTAAGCTTGTTTAGAGGAAGCAAGCCATTTTTCATCATCTTTTAAGCTGTTTCTTATGCTCCATTGAACCCAGAGCGAATTGGATCTGGAAACAAGATTATGAAAGTGCTTAGACAAAGCTTCAATGTTCCAATTCTTCATATGTTTTATGCCCACCCCTCCTTTTCTTTTTGGCATTTCTAATTTTCTAAAAGCTATTGGAGACAATTTATTTGTATGTTGGATCCAGTCCATAAGAATTTTATTATAGCAGATCTTATCATGACTATAAGCTTTGTTGGCAATAAAAATGTTCTGCTCCAATATATTGTCGTAGAAAGTATAACAACATTAATTATTACAAGCCTCCCAGGTTGAGATATAAATCTATTTTCCCATCTATTGAAAACAGCTGTTATCTTTTCATATAGAAAAACACATTGTGTTACTGTTATTTTCTTTGTTGCTAGAGGTATACCTAGGTAGACCATGTCAGTTTCAAGAGGAAGCATATTTGTGATGTTCAAGCAATCAGAGACTTGATTACTATGCAAGCCAGCTATTAAAATATGAGATTTTTTAGAGTTAGATTGGAGACCAGAAAACTTGTAGAAGGAGGAAAGGGTTTTCGTTATTGTTTGAAGGGACTTAGCACTAGGTTTGGAGAATATCAATAAGTCATCAACAAACGCTAATGTCGTCACCTTGGGCTTTCTACATTTAGGATGGAGATCAAAGTTATTCAAAACAACTTGCTTCTCAATTGCTAGAGTAAAAGTTTCCATGATTATTATGAATAAGTAAGCAGATATGGGATCTCCTTGCCTCAAACCATTATTTCCTTTGAAATACCCAACAGTATGAGCATTGAACACAAGAGTATATCTCATAGTCAACATACATTTATATATCCAATTGTAGAAAGTGGTAGGAAAGTTCATCCTATTTAGTATGGACATAAGGGTTGTCCAATTGATCGCATCGAAGACCTTTTATGTCTGTCTTAAGCATAGCTCTTGATGATATATATGGAGAGGAGTAACCATTTAATAATTCATGAGTCAAAAGGACATTGTCTAGGATGCTTCTCTTGGGGAGGTATGCTGCTTGGTTGGGAGAGATAATAGTTTGAAGGATATGTTTAACTCTAGAGGCTAAGATCCGGGATATGGAATTATAGATGACATTGCAGCAAGCTATCGGTCTGAATTAAGAGACAACAGAAGGATTAGCTGTCTTTGCATCTAGAGCAAGGTTGGTAGAATTAATTGAGGATAGCATTTTGCTTTTGTTGAAGAAATTATGGACAGCTTTATACACATCAAAGGAGATAATGGACCAGCAATGTGTATAGAAGGTAACTGTGAAACCATCAAGGCCAAGAGAAGCTGATTTCCTCATTGTAAATATAGAATTCTTAATGTCTTCATCAGTGATTGGATGAGTTAGAGCAGATTTCATATCTAAAGGTAGTTTGGGAATTTTAAGGTTGTTAAGAAAAGAGTTATCTGAAGGAAAGGGAAGATTTCCAAGTAGAGAAGTGTAATAGTTGAGAAAAGTAGCGTCTATCAGAGGAGGAGATGAATGAGTAACTCCCTACATATCAATAATCCGATGTATAATTGTCTTACCTTGTTTGATTTTTAAAGAAGCATGGAAGAGTTTAGAATTCCTATCTCCATAAGTAGACCAGTTTTGTTTGTATTTTTGCAGGACCATTATGGCTTCTGGATTCAAGGCTTGCTCAAGCTGAGTGATGAGATCAGTTTCTTTTTGGCATAAGAGTGGATCTGAGCTAGAACTAAGTATCATACTTTGGACCTGTTCAAGTTCAGATTTTATATCAATAGACAGTTTTTTACCTTCACCATAAATGCTTCTAGCCTAAGATTTTAAAGGTGCATTTGTGTTCTTCAATTTCTTCTGCAAGATGAGCATAGGATTTCCAAAAGTTGATATTTTCCATGCATCATTGACTACTTGCAATAAACTAATATTTTGAGTCCATTCATCATAAAATTTAAAATTAACCTGTTTGTTAATGGTAGTTGATCCAAATGATAGGATTAAGGGTAGTGATCTGAAAGGAGGGGCATAGGGATATGAATGTGTATAGAAGGCCATTTCAAAAGAGATGTATAGTTTATAAAACCATGATCAATCTTTGAGAGGGTTCGGGTTCTGTTGTGACTTTTGTTGTTCCATGTGAAATAAGAGCCAGAGGAAGGAATTTCAATTAAGGAAGTATTGTGCATGGTATTGTTTAAAGGGGAGAGGTCAGATATAGATAATGGATTACCACCACTTTTATGCAAGGAGAGAAAAGAGCAATTGAAATCTCAAATCAATATCCACGGATGAGTAAATTGACTGAAGTGAGGTATGTAGTCATGCATTTTTTTTCCTTATATGAGGAGAGTTATCAGCATATATGAAAGTGAAGTACATTGATGTTGCTGAAGGCAAGTGCAAAGCATGTGAGTGTATGAACTGGGTGTCAGAAATGATTGGAGAAAAGGTAAATATGGAGGGATCATATAGAATAAGCAGTCTTCCATATGGGGCATGAGAATGATTAGTGAAGTATTTCCAGTTAGAGTTAATATATTTTACAGCTTTAGAAGAGTGATTTAGATCAAGCTTTGTTTCAGAGATAGAGATTAGGGATAGATTGTGATTTTGGATTAGAGACTTTATTTAATCAAGTTTTGCATCTTTGTGTTCTCCTCTTATATTCCATGCTGCAATTTTGCTCCTCATTGTTTATACTTGGAGGGGTTTATGTTCAAGCTTCTTGTTCTTCGACCAATTGAAGATGGGGTGTTTTCTGGGTATAAAATCATGGTATGATAAACTTTTTCTTCCTATAGCTACTTTTTGCCAAACCTTGTTTTGTACCACATTTATATTTGGTATGATAAGTTGTGTCTCAACTGCAACATCTATCTTATCACTCTGCATCATATCTTTCTCAGCATCATTATCTCCTAGTTTGTCTGGATTAGGCAAAAACTGGCAATTCAAGGTTTTATGTCCAAATGCATTGCAATAAGTGCATATATCCAGTTTCTAGAGATAATTTACATATATTATCTATGTTGTTCCATCTGTATTCAGGACAAGGAAGGAAGCAACAAGTTCTTGGTTGGGAGATATTTCAATAAGACACTTAGCGTGTTGAATTCATTGAAGCGATTCAGTAGCTTCATCTAAACACACAAGTTTACCCAACCTGTTAGCTAACCAGCTTATACCCAGAGGAGACCATAGATAAATGGGTATTTTAGAGAGTTGCACCTAGATAGAACTGATCGAATCGAACCACAAACATTACTAGTTGTTGGATCCCATTGTTTAATTATGAACCGCTTGTTCTTCATTACTATAGGGTCGCTTCTTATTATCTTTCTCTGTCAGAGGCATCAGATAGGAGAAAAAGAAAGATGGATCCATCTGACTTAACTTTAATATTACCTTTTAATCACCATCTGCGTTTCAAATGCTCAATAACATAAGTATATGACAATGGCTTATCAAGAAAGAAGCCTACCGCATAGTCTTTCCAAATTACTTCACCAACAGCAATTACAGAAGATGGTGGCACCATAGCATCACCATTAAATGTAAGATCTAAATGAACAAGTATGTACTTTCCTGCATTACGAGGAAGGTTCTTGAAAAGGGAAGTCCATACATGTTCAGATGAATCATGAGGAGCAGAAAGTAAAGCAATAGAAATAGGAGAGCTAGAAGGAAGGATAGGAGATGAGGTAGGTTGGGAGGATTGGATTTGAGAGGTAAGAACGGGCACTGAATGAAGAGTGGGAGTAGTTAAGGCTGGGTCAGGAGGACGATAGGGAGGAGGTGGAGGAGGAATAGTTAAAGGAGGGTTGGGGGAAGAGGAGGGAGGAGAGGACAATGTGAGAGGGGATAGGGCGGGAATAAAAGGAGCAGCTGCTATTGTCACATACTTGTATTTGATATATATATATATATATAAGTACATATTCCCCTCTCTCTTAGACCGTTCTTCTATATCTTACTAAGGCTCGTATGCAGATTTATGAGATAGAAGATATGGAGGCAGGAAATGGAGGAGGAAATCTTGATGGAGGAAGCACCACAACCAATGGGAATGTTTGACCCATCAAGAGAAACCCGGGTCGAATGGATAATGCTAACCAAAATACAGATGCCAATGTGGGTGCTAGAAATCCACCGGTGGATATAAGGGCGATGTATCAGTTCTTCGTCAATATGATGCAAGCTGGAGCTGCTGCTGGATTTGCTGGGAATGTTGGAGGAGCTAATCCTATGTCTCTAATTGGGAATAACTATGATAAGTTGAGCAGAGACTACACTAGTCTTAGTGGGAAACCGTTTATGGGAATAGAGGATGCTATTGAAGTTGAGAATTTGTTGTTGCACTGTGAGAGAATCTTCACTGATTTAGGTTTGGACGATGAGCAGAAGAGGAGGCTGGCTTCTAGGCAGTTGCAAGGGGCAACTCTTCATTGGTGGAATAGTGTTACTGTCGGAGTTCCAGAGGAGGAGTTGACTTCGGTAGATTTTAGAGGGAGATTTGAGCAAAGATTTTTGTCCGACAGTTCTAAGTCAGCGTTGATGAGAATGTTTATGGATTTAGAGCAGGGAGAGATGTCAGTAATCCGGTATGCTACTAAATTTGATGAGTTGTCCCGATATGGGTATGCTACTATAGACACCGCCATCAGAAGGAATGAGAGGTTCATTCGCGGATTGAGGCCTAAGATTACCAAGGCGACCCTGACACATATCTATGATCCTTGTAATGTAGTTGTGGAGATGGCAATCCGACATGGGGAGATGCTTGTTATTTGTGCGAGAGAGAAGCCGGTTGAAACCCAGGGTTTTCAGGGAAAGAAGAGAAAGTTCTTTAAGAAGAAGGGAGCCCAGAAGGGAGAGGCTGCCAAGAAGGCAAAGGTTGATTTAGTTTGTTTCAAGTGTGACAAGAAAGGTCATTATGCTCATGAGTGCCGGTCAGGAAAGGGAAGAAGGCTGCAAAAAGGAAGAATGTGAAGTGCTTTAACTATAACCAAGTTGGGCATTATAAGAATCAGTGTCTAGAGCCAGTTAAGGCAGCAAGGGAAAGTTTTTGTTGTTGGACCATCATTTGCTAGACCAACTGTAGTTGAAAAAAGGAATACTGTGATGGAAGGTACGCTTTTGATTCAGAGTATACCAGTTAGGGTACTATTTGACCGGTGCATCACATTCATTTATATCTCAATATTTGGTTGATGGGTTATACTTAGAACCCACATACTTTATTACCTCCTTAAGGATTGTGAATCCAATAGGATGGTATGCAACTCTAGGGATTAGATGTGACCAGTTAGAACTTGACTTATTAGATCATAAGTTTGCATGCAGTCTGTATCTTTTCGATTTCGTAGATTTCGAAATCATTTTGGGTATGGATTAGTTGAGTAAGTATGAGGCTAGGATATTTTGCCAGGATAGGGAGATATCACTAAGACACCCTGATAGTCATAACCGAATCATATTCTCAGTGGAGAATTCTGACCAGAGTAGTTATGCTTTGTTAAGTGCTATGGAAGTAGGAGAAGAGCTAAGTCAGGTTCGAGTAGTAAGAGAGTTTGCAGATATCTTTGAGTCGGTTACAGGACTACCACCGAAATGAACTATTGAGTTTCGGATAGATCTTATGTCAGGAGCTGAACCTGTGAGTAGACCACCTAGCAGGATGACACCGACAGATATGAAGGAATTGAAGGTGTGGCTAGTGGATCTAGGAGGAAGGAATTTTATTAGACTAAGCAGTTCGCCTTGGGGAGCGGCCGCGGTGTTCATGAAGAAACCAGATGGGTCATTAAAAATGTGTATCGACTATCATAAGTTAAACGAGAGGACGATTAAGAATAAGGATCCTTTGCTGAGAATTGATCAGTTGTGTGGAGCCAGAGTGTTTTCCCAGTTAGGTTTGGTGACAGGTTTCCATTAGTTAAGAGTGGCAGAGGACAATATTCCTTTGACAACATTTTGGACTAGGTATGGTTCGTATGAGTGGTTAGTAATGCCATTCGGGTTAACGAATGCACCTGCTTTCTTCATGAATTTGATGAACCGAGTTTTCCGAGAGTATTTGGATAGGTTCGTGTTGGTGTTTATAGATGACATTTTAGTGTACTCTAAGGATGAAAGGGATCATGAAGATCATCTTAGAGTAGTGCTTGAGACGCTGAGGCAACATCAGCTAAAAGCAAAGTTTTCCAAGTGTCTTATTTGGAAGAAAGAGGTTAAGTGTCTTGGTCACGTGGTTTTCGAGAAAGGCTTGTCAGTCGATCCAGATAAGATCGAAGCTGTTAATAATTGGAAGAGACCAAAGACGGTGATTGAGATTAGAAGTTTTCTTGGACTTACTGGCTATTACCGGAGATTCATAAAGGATTTCTCGTAGATAGAAGCACCTTTGACTAAGTAACCAGGAAGGATGTGAAGTTTGTCTGGTCTGACAAATGTGAGGAAGCATTCCTTAAGTTAAAGTATTTGTTGACCAATGCACCTATATTAGTAGTTCCAGACGGAAACCAAGGGTTGGTGGTGTACACTAATGCATGTAGGATTGGATTAGAAGCTGTGTTGATGCAGAAGGATAAAGTTATTACCTACGCTTCACGACAGCTTAGACCGCATGAAGTAAGATATTCTACTCATGATTTGGAGTTGGCTGCGGTGATCTTTGCATTGAAGATTTGGAGACATTATCTCTTTAGGGAGAGATTTGAGCTATACACAGATCATAAGTCTTTAAGGTATTTATTTTCTCAGAATGAGTTGAATATGAGACAGCAGAGGTGGCTGGAGTTTTTGGTTGCCTATGATTTTGGTATAAGGTATACACCTGGAAAAGGAAATAAAGTAGCGGATGCTCTTAGCAAAAGACTTCAGAATGTGGTGTTTGCTATGTTGGCAGAATGGAAAGATTTAGAAGCTTTGACTACTTGTAGTATGCAGTTTAGATCGACTGCAAGTTCCAGTCAGAGTACCGCCATGTTGTTCTGTTTGGAAGTTCGACCAGTGTTGATTGAAAGGATTGCTTCTAAGTAGAAAGAGGATCCATTATTAGCCGAGAAGATTAGAAGGCTTGAGGTTGGAACCGAGATCGATGTTCTAAAAGATTTTAGTCTGGACCAGAGAGGATGGTTGAGAAAGAAGGGACGGTTGTGTGTTCCAAATGTTGAGGACTTAAGAAAAGAATTTCTTGGAGAATGTCATCAATCCAAGTTTACGACTCATCCTGGAGGGACCAAAATGTATCAGGATATGAAGAGGAGCTTCTATTGGGAAGGTATAAAGAGAGATGTTGGCTTGTGGGTTAGGCCGTGTGCAAACTGTCAACAAGTGAAGGCCAAACATCAGAAGCTGAGCGGGTTGCTTCAACCGTTAGAGATTCCAATTTGAAAATAGGATTCGATATCCATGGATTTTATAGACGGGTTGCCAAGGTCAAATAATGGAAATGAGAGTATATGGATCATAGGGACAGGTTGACCAAGAGTGCCCATTTCATTCCAGTTAAATGAACCAAGACGGCACCTGTTTTAGCTAAGTTGTTCATGAAGAACATAGTTAGACTACATGGGATTCCTAGTAGTATAGTCAGTGACACAGATGCTTTGTTTACTAGCGAATTCCGGAAGAGTTTACAAGATGTATTAGGTACCAAGCTTATGATGTGTACCGCATATCAACCTCAAATGGATGTGCAAACAGAGAGAGTCAATAAGGTACTCGAGGATTTGTTAAGAGCTTGTGTATTAGACTTTGGTGGATCTTAGGAAGATCGCCTACATTTGGTTGAGTTTTCCTATAATAATAGCTATCATACTAGTATAGGAATGGTGCCTTTTGAAGCTTTGTATGGAAGGCCATGCAAATCACCAGCATGTTGGTTGGAGACTGGAGACAGATTCGTCTTAGGTCCAAATCTGGTTAGAGAGGAGACAAAGAAGATTGAGTTAATCCGAGAAAGGATGAAGGCTGTCCAGACAGAAGAGTTACGCAGATAAGAGGCGTAAAGACCTAGAATTCTCAGTTGGGATAAGGTTTTCATTAAAGTATCATCGATGAAGGGTGTGGTATGATTTGGAAAGTCAGGGAAACTAGCACCGAGATATGTTGGTCTGTTCCAAGTTATAGAGAGGATTGGTAAGCTTGCATACAGAGTAGAGTTGCCGAGCAGTATGGCAGGTGTACATAATGTGTTTCATGTGTCTCATCTTCGCAAGTATGTGCATGATCTAGAGACTATTATTCCTCCGGGAGGGTTGGAAGATTTGATAGTAGAGCCTAATTTGACTTTTTTTAGACAACCAGTTCGGGTTGTAGCGAGAAATAAGAATAGATTGAGGAACAAAACAGTCAAGTTGGTGAAAGTTTAGTCGAGCGACAACAAGAAGGACTGTACTTGGGAGACAGGAGACGGGATTAGAGATACTTATCCTGATCTACTTTGAGGGTATATCTATATTAGCTTTATATAGGTAGTTGCTAGTCATGTAGGCTAGTATGGTTGTTAGGAGTCGTTACGGATGATTGCTATGTTTAGTATTTAGTCCTTATTGAATTTTGGGGACGAAATTCTTTAAGGAGGGGAGCCTATAACACCCCTAATTTTTGATAATATTATTCAGGAGATTTAAATCGATAAATTAAATAGGATAATGTAAATTTAGAGTGATAAGGGGATTAAGGTTTGAAAATTCAAAATAGAGGCCGAGCTAAATTAATAAACTAAAGAAAGGGCTTGTAAATGGTTTTATATGTTAATTAGAAGAGTAATTAATGCAAGGGTATTTAGGGTAATTGTGCACCATAACCCTTATATATTTTGTTTCCTTCACTATGCACGTTCATTTTCATTTCAAAAAAATGCAAATCAAAAAGTTTAAGCCGGCCATTACTAAGGAGTAAGAAAAGGGGAAAACAAATCTAAATCTAAGGAATTAAAGCAAGGAAGATTAATTTCAATCAAATCTCAAAGTCCTTATCCTAATCAAGGTGAATAATAATCTAAATCATCTCTATTTTTTTTATAATCATTTGATTTTTGGGTTTAAGATTAAATCCATTATAATAATGATTTTGAAGATTATATGTTTGGATTTTGTAACATGTTTGATTTAAACAAGATTGTTTAAATATATTTTTATACGGTTTTAAGTGTAAAACCGATTATCATGAATTTCGAATGCCATGAGGAAATTATATGTTATGTAAAACTTAATTTTGGAGATGTATTTTAATTTTTATAATTTTCCACGGTATGGAAAATTTATTATGAATTTTCAGAGGAAAATATGAATAATTGGTTTTAGAAATTAATTTTGGTTATTTCATGAAGAATTTGGGTCTGAAATTTGTATATGTTAGATAACATATTGAAAGTGAACTTCTGTAATTTTTGGAGATTTTTCCTAAGTAATTTACTATGGAAATTAAATTATTTTAGAAGGAGGATCTAAATGATTCAATTGTATTGCTTAAGGGAAGGGATTATTTGTTAAATTAATCCTTATTTAGATATGAAATTATGCTGTAGTTATTTTGATAAAGAATTTGAAAAGTTATGGCAACCAATTAATTGTTTACAAATAGGCAGGTTAGTTATAAAGTAATTGCTTTAAATGGCATTAAATTAGCCTTTACCCAGAAAAGTGGGTTCTGCCTCTTTTAAAAGCCATCTTTCGACCCTATGCTTCTGCCTTCAATCAAGTCGAAAACTACCAGGTCGAAACCAACTAAGTTGAAACCAATACACTAGGTATCACAATTTTAGTACGTAGTGGATTGGAGAAGGGTGGAAGGCATGGTGTCGAAACATAGCTTTCAATGGGGTCGAAACCTTTTTTTTACTTCCTAAAGAAATGCGCTTGCCTGTTTTTACTAAACGATTTCGAAGGAGTCGAAACATATGCTTTCAAAGGGGTCTTTCTAAATTGCTTTCAAAAGGGGTTGCCGCTTCTTGTTTAAATAGTAGCTTTCGAATGAGTTACTCAGTTTAAAATAAACTCTTTCAAAAAGAGTAGTTTCAACCAAGTCGAAACCCTTCTGCCGTTCCTATGCCTTTCGAAGGGATTGAAGTCATCAATGCTTTCGAAAGGTAGTTTTGTTTTATACTTGTACTAAGCCACTTCCTAAAAGCTTTCGAAAGGATTCAAGGGTTTTGAAGGCAATGGCTTCGAAAGGGGTTTCGAAGCTATCCTTCAAATGTTTTACTTAAACGGTTTAAGCTTTCGAAAGGATGGTGCCAAAGCCATCTATTTTTCCCCAAACTCTTTTTTTTGGTTTCGAAAGAGGTACTTTCGCTTGTATTCACTTAGACCCAATATGATATGTTTTAAATTAAACCCAATGGTTTTGAATGAGGTACTTTCAAATGGTTTCGAAGTTATACTTCTATAATTGGATGGTAGTACTTTAATACATTCGAAAGGTTTCAAAAGAAAGGTTTTAAAGTGTTTCGATAGGCAGGTGCCTAGTGTTTTGAAAAGAAGATTCGAATGCTTTCAAAAGGAGATTTTCCCAATGGTTTTGAAAGTAAAGATTAATGGTTTTGAAAGCCTTAATTTTCAAAACAAAGAACCCAATCTCAATTTTTGAAGGTAAAACCCATGGAATTATAAAAGAGCTTTTAAATGCTTTTAAATTGGAGTTCTTGAAGAAGCATTCCTTGATGAAATAATAGGTTAAAGGGATTAACCATGTTTTACATAAAATTGATTTCAAGGATATTAAACCACGGGTATTGGTATTATTATGTTAATATGTTTGCTTCTTCTAATATATATATATATATATATATATATATATATATATTCACATTATAATGGACCTATAACTGCATTTTGGGGAGAAAGGGCAGAATAACCAGTTAGGTTGACCCCGTCGTGAATATAAATTGAATTAACTCCTGAATGATTAGAATTGCATCCAGGAGGTCAGACGGACTAGAATGTAGGATGCGTAAATAGTGAAGTTGTCAGATAGACAGGTTCATAGTAAACCCATGAAAACTATGTTTAGGAAAAGTTATTGGCAGATGCCAATAGGTTCATAGTAAACCCATGAAAACTATGATTAGAAAGAGTATTGGCATGGCCCAATAGGTTTGTAGTGAACCCATGAAAACTATATTCGGATTAAGTTATTGACATATGTCAATAGGTTCCTAGTCAACCCATGAAAATTTGGATAAGAAGGAAGTTATTGGAGATACCAATAGGTGAAGGGAGGACCCATGAATGATGAAGTTATTGGCATGGGCCAGTAGGTTCTTAGTGATCCCATGAAAACTACGAAACCGGGCAGGTAGTCTATAAGCTTTAAATAGGTTATTAGTCAGCCCATGAAAACTAATAGGTTAATAGCGACCGTAAAAACTATAAATGAGATAGATAGTTAAAAATGAATGGGGATGGGAAATCCAGAATTGATTTACTTGTTTGCATATCATCATAATATTTTGAATTGCTATGTTTTAACCATTGTGGATGTAGGAGCAAAGCATATGGTTTTATAAAGTTTTGGATAAGATACTAATGAGGGGAAAACCAGTTCCGCTAAGCGGCATGGTCTCGCTAGATATCTAAATGGTTTGAGATGGTAGATTATTATTCATACCATGCTTTATGTCTGACTCGAAGTTTATGTTTTCCCCTTAAACTCTCAGGTGCTCAATTGATTTTGAGTAGTTTGAGAGTTGAGGTTTTCAAGTACCTCTTTAGACGAATAAGCTTCCGGAAACGTGCATGAGGCATGATAGCTATTTAGAGTTCTTTTCTATTTTGACTCCGCTGTGTTTTGTTGTAAAGGCAAAGTTTTTTAATTGCCTAGTTATATACTTTGATCATCCAAAGGGCATCTTCATATGTCGCTCTTGGCATATGTTGTAATAATTATATTTCCCTGAACGTGGTTCTCGTATTGGGATTATGTAAAGAATTTGAAATACTTTGAAATGGAATGATAAAGTTTTTTGTTGATTTTAAATATTTTCCATATCCATGTGTTTTTGTTATATCAATATATCTAACATTACTGTATTTGGTCGTCGAGGATTAATAACTATGGATGACTGCAGCATCCATAGCCGTTAGTTTTAGGTCTCTAAATAGGGGATGTTACAAAAGTTGGCACAGATATTCATAAGTCCTTTTCTGATACAAGAGAGGATTGAAAACCTTGCTTATAGAGTGGACTTACCTCGAAGAATAGTGGGAGTGCACAATGTGTTCCATGTTTCTCACTTGCAGAAATTTGTGCACGACTCAAGCTAATTATCATATTGGATAAACTAGATGATATCGAGATTGAACCAAAGGCTTCGAGACCTCGTAGGCCTATGCGTATTGTCCGACACAATACGAAGTAGCTTAGGAGGAAGACAGTGAAGTTAGTGAAGGTTCAGTGCAGCAAAAACAAAGGCGATTGCAGTTGGGAGACTGAGGAGGGCATAAGGATGGCTTATCCAGAGCTCTTCACTTGGTGGGACTTTCTGTTTAATGCTTTTACTTTTACTTAGGATATCATGAAGTATTCCTTAGTATAGTATCCTACATGCAAGGATAGGCCTGGATGTTAAATTTTACATTTATTGTTATGCATGCATGTTTGATGTGTGATGGTTGTCTATGCTTGTATATAGTTGTTAAGCGAGATAACCTTGTTGATTTTTGTTTGGGATTCCGGAGTGAAATTCCTAAAGGTGAGAGAATATAACGACCTATATTTTACATATCGAAGGATCGTAGAATATTAATATTATTTTTATATGAGGTCGTACGATTCTATGATTTTGGGAAATGACTACTAGAGCAATTTTCCACTTAGAATTTTTATTAGATGATTTTGATTGTGGAAATCTTGTATAGCCTATAACTTTTGATAGGAGCCAAATCGGGGTCTGAAACCACTTCTATTATTTCAAGATGATGGATTCTCTTTCCGTAGATTGGTCATAATAGGAAAAGGGGCTTACCGTTAGAGAGTCATGACTGTTTGAAGTTTCACTTGATTTTGGACAGCTTAATGAGTAATTAGTGAGTTAATGGTTAAGCCCAAAGCTCATTTCGGGATTAGCATGGGTATGGGGCTGATGGGACTTCTCTTCGTACTTTCATACTTTTCAAATACAGAGAGAAATCCCCTATTAAACATCTTTTAGCCAAAAGGTTACCCTAATCCCAACTTAATTTGCTAAAACGTTTCATTAAAGGAAGATTAGTGAGATTAGCACCTTGGATTGGAGATTTGCTGCTGGAAGACCATTTTGGAGCTACTGTTCATTATTAGGATTCATGCTTTCTAGGATTGCTTTGGATTTAGGTGAGTGGTTTTAAGTCTCCACTCGCTAATTAGCCACTATTAGATGTTTAGTGAAGTTTCTAAACGATTTCCAAAATCTAAAATGTGCTTTAAACCCTTTTTAATCACATATATAAATTTCATACAATTTGGAAAGGATTTGTAAAACTAGTGTTCTTATGGATCTCATTTGTTCTTATGGATACTACCTTTAGATTTATGATTCATATTGATATGTATGAATATGTGCTTGTTAGGATATATTGTATGTAATGATTCCTGAATGTGTGATGTTTGTTTGGTTGAAAATGCTGATCGAATGGCAATTTAGCAATAGGAATACGTTAGGGATTGGTAGCTATGATCGGTATAGGTCCAAATTACGTGCAATCGATATTAGGCAACAAGGAAGGCCTAATAAGGATACATTCCATGCTTTAAGTCATTTGGAGTTCATTTTCTCAAGTTATGGATGGATAGGTGGTGATTTGGATCATTATAGATTGGTAGAGTGTGGCTTCCAGGTATGCTTGAGTCAAAAGTTGGATCGCTTTAAGTTTTAGAGTATTTGCTTCGAGTCACGAATGATGGTGATGGATTGTATGAAGACATAAGGAAAAACTCTAAGTGACGGATCGGTAGTGCTTGCTTCGAGTCGAAGGAGGGATGGATTGGGCTAGCTTCGAGTCACAATTGCTCGTTTGGGAGCATAGGCCATTGGAGTAAAAGAAGTCAAATTTCGGCTATAGCATGGATCGATAGCAATGGATTGGTACCGATCCATGGGCATGAATTGGTACCGATCCATGGGCATTGATCGGTAGAAATGATGGATCATTGGAGGAGGACTTCATGTGGAGGAGCATGGTTTAGCTTGAGTTGAACTGTAGGATCGGTAGTGATGGACCGGCGGATATGGATCGGTGATGGGAAGAGTTTGAGGTACATCGAGTTCTTCCTACACTCATTTTGAGACGTGATGGTGTTTGCTTCGATTATTAGGTGCGTATTCACCCTAAACTCGTGTTAAAATAAGCACTTAGCCAAATATGGCCAAGGGATGGGTTGGTACCGAAACATAGGGTTCGATGGCGATTTTTGACGACGATGACCTGTGGTTCGAAGTTGATGATTCTGTAATGGGGAGTGGCGGCTTTGATAATGGATAGTTGTACTTTGAGATGCAGAGTAGAGGACTATGAGTCGAATCGAGGGAACTATTGGTGGAAGGCTATAAGATGTATGATGGTATTCTATGATTGATGATGACTATATCGAATTGTCCCTACTGTAGTGACTTCATGACGGGTGTCATAAAGACAATTCCAGGATGAGCTCTACTATAGATGACATGTGCAAAGGGATCGTTGAAACTTGAGGGTTCGAAGAGTACTCATAAAGCAAGGGAAATATGGGGTACCCATTGACCATGACTGGTCCTGATCTCCATGACGAGCGATCTTTACCCTTTATCAGCCATGACGGGCGAGCTAATTCCTAGCCTACCGAGTGGTATGGATTCGAGTACCAAGGAATCTGGAGTTTAAGTAGTCTTTGACCATGATGGGTCATTCAAGTTATCATGTATCCAACACATTGAGTGAGTGAATTTGAGGATGGATGATGGATGTTATGTTTGCTTAATTTCTTATCATACTAGGGATGTCACACAAGGTCGATATTATTGATGTAGATATTTAGACAACTTTTAGTACTTTGATGTATAGTACACCCATGATGATTATGATGTAGAGTAGCGTATATCTTGTATATGCGCTAACTTTATGGATGTAGGGACAGGTCAGGTATGATCCTTCGTACCATTTTTCCTACTATAGTGATATATTATTATTTAGAAAATTTCTACCACTCACACCAGACTGTTGTCTGACTCGGGGTTTTATGCTTTGATTCCTATTATTTCGGATACTCTTAAATGAGTAGATTAGGGATATCAGGTTTGGTGAGCACGTGGAGCTGCATAAAGGATGAGCATGAGATCGCACTCGTATTACTACATTTACTTATTTGCTATTCCGCTGCATGGTACTATGAAATTTGCTAGTGCTTTTTTATTTAGAGATAGTTGTTATGAGTTATTATTTGTGTATAACTCTATCACTTATGTTGTATACTACATGGATATGTTTACTCTAATTTATTTGATTCATTTAGTTATTACTCTCTTGCCTGTTTTATATATGAGATCTTTACTAGTATATTTTATTCGATGAGCTGTGAGATATACGATCAGTCCAATGATGTTTTACTTTACCACACAACCTTAACAGTCGTCCTGCATCGACTAGGCACCACTATAGCTCACTATACAGATATATTGGGTGTTGGTGGTGTAGTCATGTTATCACATCTTAGGTCTAACATTAACTCTTCTTTCTTCCTAATACAAGCAGTTATATCTCCTTGCCAGTTCTACCACCAACTCGAATGGAGAAAACAAATGTGTCATCATCTAATGGTTTAAACGCTTCTGTAAACCTTTATTTAACTTCTCATTCTTTTTCGATAGAGTCTGAGTATGCACCCAAACATACTTTGACAAAGAATTAATAAGCTAGATATATCATGCCAATGTCATTTTTCCTTGCTTCGGATACAAAAATTCATCCCACAATGCAAACTTTTGAGATTTAGGGATAACTCAGACTCCAATCACTCCATAAATTAATCCTAAGTAATTTCTTCCTTTGAGATCACATTAGTCAATGCCTCCTACTAGTCCAAAGCATTATCTTGAAGCTAAAGAGAAGCTAACCTCCCCTTATGAGCATCATCGTATTATGTGTCTTAAAATATACGCACAGACACCTTCTACCAATTTAGTACCTCCAAAACAGGTCCCTTTCCAGTTTAAAGTTTCTTTCAACGTTCTCTTTGTCTTGGTTCATCTTGGAAAAGTCTCCTCTTCTAACTACTGATCTTGGCTTAACAACTTCAAGTAGCTGTTGCCTTATCATTTCCATCATGTACTAGTAGAAAAAAGCATTCATGCCCATTTCTCCAGCTGTTTGGGAAAGAATATGAGCACTGATTTCGACACCAACATTTAGGGTTGTCTCCCCTCCTTAGCCATTAGTCTACGTACTTGCAGTTCCCGTACTAGTGTATTTGCCTTAACATTTCCCAACATAAATCATTAGCTTTTGGTTCCATTCTTGCTACTGAGTAAGCAAGCACAAGTAAGAAACAGAAGTAAAGAGAGTGAAATCAATAGTAGAGGAATAAATATATCCAGCTATATATCTATATCAAACTTACAAGTAATTATATATATAGCATATACTCTTCCCTAAGATGTCCGTTTCAACTGTCCAGCTTCTACCAAGATTCATACTTAGCTCTATTTCACTTAATTGACCCTAACATAAGCTTTGATACCACAATCTAACATCCTCTTATTTGAGACCTAGAAATTGACGTTGATGTTAATGCAGTTATCACTAGAATTATTTTCAAGAGACAAAAGTGGATCAATTTTTTTAAGCAACATTAAGTAAAAATAGCAACTAAATAAATTATCATTAAACAAATTGGCTTTAAAATTTTTATTTCCTAAATCGTGCCCACATAGGGGTACATAGTATAAAAATATCGATAATTGTGTCATCACCAACATATGATCATGCCAACACGAACCTTGACCAGATACATAATCTGGTTTACAAAGTGGAATTCAAAGTAAATTTTATTATCTACTAAGCCTCTTTCTTCGTCTTCCCAATTTATATTCGTCTTGAAGAAAACATTATTAAGCCCATAAACGTAGCCTACTAGAATGATTACCCATGAGTTTATGGGGAAAATGGTAATAAAACATGTGTCAGAAATAAAGCCC
The DNA here is from genome assembly GCA_030737815.1 of Allium fistulosum. Classification (NCBI taxonomy): domain Eukaryota; kingdom Viridiplantae; phylum Streptophyta; class Magnoliopsida; order Asparagales; family Amaryllidaceae; genus Allium; species Allium fistulosum. The sequence goes on along the minus strand of CM060904.1, from coordinate 278,178,172 downwards.
AGTATGAGAAATACATTTCCTAAAACTTTAACGTACAATAACACCACAGTGCCTAGCAGAATGGGTTTTTCACTTACATGATCATTAACAACAGTTACATCCTATCATGCAACATTGTAACGTCATATCATGAGCATAAACACATAAGCATCATTTCAAATATAAGTATACCCTATACTTTATAGATAGTTATAAACCATGTCATACATTCATGCATTTCAACATAAGTATACCCTATACTTATCAACCATTCATGATCTATATTATATAGTTATCATTCACACTCGATTTAGGCTCTTATTTGGGTGTCCATTTACAAGTTTTCTTGAACTTTATTTAGTGATTACCCATTTAGGTCAATCTATCACTAATTCACCTTTCTCAAACGACGTCACTGGTGAAATGACCACTCATCCATACTGAGAGCCACTCCGACCAAAGCTGTAACACCCCGTAAAATCAACCATAAATGAATTGAGTGAAATAATTAAATAAGGTAAGGTTGAAAATGGAAATTTTATAAAATTGGAATTTGACCATGAAAGTTATTTCGTTGCATTTGTGGCCAAATTCTGATCTGTTTCCATATATAATATGCTGAAAACGGAGCTCAAACAAAGAAGTTATGAGAGTTTGAAGTTTTCATATTTAAATTAATTTAAGTTGAATTCAAATTCAAATGAGTATTTAAATTTAGGGTTTGAATTTAAAATTTTAACTATAGGTTTACTTTAGGGTTAAGTAACGTTAACTCAAATAATTAACGTTGAAAGTTAATTAGGGAATAAAATAAACGAGCAAGGGAAACAAATCATCGCACCCCAAATATAAGTAGAGGTCGACATCTCCGACCCCAAGCGGTCGACCCCTAGCGGTTAACCGGTCTATGGGGGCGGGTAACTCATACTCATGTGGCCACTAGGGTTTTTCAACGTAAAACACTCCAGATTTATTCAGTTTTCACCTAACTCCATCATATGGTTCTGGTGCATTTCAACTCCTATAAATAGGACCCTATCCCCTCCACTTTTTATTCATAAATATTTTAAAAATACCTCAAATCTCTTTCATTTTCTCTCCTCGGTTTGATTTAGAAATTCAAGTAAGGATTCTAATCCTTTTCTAATTATTCTTTTAATCTATTTTCTTCTCCTCCAACCTCTGTAATTCTAACAAAATTATATATATACATATCCTTCGCTATTTATATATCTTAAAAGAAGGAGATCTAGAAAAGAGTTGCTTTGGCATTGCAAATCCATATAAGAGAAGCTAAGGATAATCTATGAGTGGAAACCTTAGTATTTTTATATCAGCAATTGATTAGTGCATATCTATGGATTTGAATATGCCTTAGGGATTTTGGGATTGTGAAAAAAAAATCCCCTAAAATTCCTTTTTATATTGAAATGTTAATTCTATATGGAGATTCTTAATTATTTATGTTAATTTGATGGAATTTATACTGTTCTGCAATTTTTGATAATTTAATAGTCTATTCCACTTCACCTCCTCCTTTGATTTCAATTGTCAGTTTTCAGTAACAAAATAAGGGTTTAAGGTACGAGTTATATATATAGTTTACACCACTTATTCCATACAAAATTTCTTCATTTATTTCTATGTAGAAGAGGAGTTGAATAAAAGATGAAGTTAGGATAGCAATTCCTATTCTTTAGGTTATTCTAATAAATTGGGATTATATTTTTACAAGTCTATGTATTACAATTTTGGATATGGATATTTAATCCCTTGTTATAGATATTGAAATCTTAGGAACTTGAAAAAAAAGAACTTGTATTAGTATTATGTTTAAAAGAATTAACATTTAATGCTAGTTTAGGACGTATAAACCGCATGCTAGAATTAATTAGGCGCAAATATATTTTTATTTCTATTAGCATAATAAACATATATTTATGTCGTATAATTGCGTAGTTAATTAGGCAGTGATTGTCATTAATTTCCCCTTTAGGAAGGTAGTTGATATTTTAAGGCGTAATAAGGAAGATTCCTCATATGGCCTTAATTATGAAATGGTGAGATGAGTATTATATATATAGAGTATTTAAATTATCGCTAAGTCATAGAGATGCAAGGTCAGTAGAGTTGCACGACAGAAGTCACCTTTTACTTTGAGGCTGCCAGCAGTAGTGTATACTTCCTATTGATGTAGGGCATCTCCTATGATAAATATTTGTGATGACGCGAGGTTGGCTCCAAATTTTGTAGGGTAAATCTGCCTAGCTATTCTGGCTACTAATTCTTACGAATAGTTGGACTAATGTGAGACGTCATTATGAGTATAGGTCATAATACGAAGAGCCTGCTTCAGGGTCTTGAGGTATTAAGTGGTTGTTTGAGGACCTTCCTCTTTACCCTAATTGAAGTATTAAATGGCCATAGGGCTAGTTATTAGGCACGTTAGGTGGTATCTCAATAGGGATCCACTTCAAGATACAGTATTAAGTGATTAATTGAGGGTTTTCCTTTCTATAGAGAAGTATTAAGTGGTTTAAGAGATTCCATATTATGTTAGCTAGATAGTTACCATTGAGGGGTCTGCCTTGGGAATAGATATTAAATGATGGAGTCTACCTCAATCGAGGTCTTAAATGGCTAGAGTTTGCCTATTTTCCAATAAAAGCTATTAAGTGGCTTGGTTACTATCTCCCGCATTGTTAGACATTTATGACGTGGGATTTGGGTTATGGGATTTAGAAACCTACTTCAGGAATGGAAGGTATTAAGTGGTTGATTGTGGACCCGCCTCCTTTCCTTATAAGAAGTATTAAATGGTTTTATATACCTAGACATATTCTTATTTTGAAATATACTGCCCAAGTACTGAAATGGTAAGACTCGAGGTTTTTATTCACCAGACATTTAATGTTTTGACTCCCTCCTCATTACAACACAGGTTAAGGATGAAGTGGTGACGGTGATGATATTTGAAGGTGGAGCGGCTTAAGCTTGTGGCAGTTATTATTATATTTTATGATATTTTTATGTTGTACCCATGTATTCGAAAAAATGATGTAACAAATCTTATGTGATAGTTTTATGATATTTTGTATTATGACATTTCAAGTGGTTTTGAAATAAATAGGTACAATTTGATATTATATTTTATTCCATCCGCTGTGAGTTCTGAAAGATTAGTTATTGCTCTATACTGTTACTTCTTTTTCCAACCAATAGCCAATCTTAGAATGGATCTAAGTTTCGATGGGCCTTTTCTAGGTTGAAATGTAGGCTTGTTCCGAGTTGGGTTATTTCATTTGTTATCAGAGCTTAAGTTACCTAATCAATGGGGAAACTATACATATAAGTGGCGTACTTGTTATTTTTTAAAAGGATTTTCAAAAAGGATTTTTAAAAATTCTTACTATATATACACCCATATTTCTTTGAACATACATGCTTTCTAGGCAACCCTTTTCTTTCAGCATATAATACTATCTTAGGAAATCATCACTAAAATTTAACCTATAGATAGTTGATTTGGCTAATAATCAATCTTCTTTCGGAATTGGGATCCTTGCCCGTGGAAGACCTCCCATTCTTGGAATGCCTGAATGGTTCGAACAATATCTTAGGACTGTTGAGCAATTTCTTATTCCTCCCACTGCACCAATGGCACATGCTACTCCACCTGCCGATGCAGCACCCCATTCTATTGAATTTCCTAAGTTGTGTAAGGACTTTCTTAATACGGAAGGGAAGACATACTCTGGAATTGAAGGATATCTCGAAGCTAAAGCATGGGTTAATAACTACGAAAGGATATTTAGAGAGCTTGGTTGGGATGATCGGCTAAAGAGGAGGATAGCAACTTGGCGCCTTAGAGAAGAAGCTTTAGATTAGTGGAACTTGGTGATCGAGGAAAACGCTAGAAGGATTTTCTCATGGGAGGAATTCAAGAATAGATTTGAGATAAGGTTTATGTCTAGGGCAGAAGTGAGTCTACAACTGGAGAAATTCATTCAGCTTAGGCAAAGAGACACTACTCTCAAGGAGTACATAGCTAAGTTCATAGAGTTGGCTACATTTGGGATGAGCTTGATAGATACACATATGAAAAAGGACATGAAGTTTGTAAAGGGCCTAAATTCTCTGCTAAGAGAAATATTGTTAACCTAAGTACCTATTGTTGCCACATATGTGATATTGATGGAGATGGCAATGCTACACATGGCCAATGTAGATGATAAGGAGGCAGAAAAAGAGAAGGCTACACCTACCCAAAAGAAAGGAGGGTCCAAGAAAGGAAGCTTTTGGGCTAACAAGAAGTCGAAGAGGAAATTTAAGAAGGATGGTAAGGTGTGCAAGAGATGCCCGAAGGAAGGTCATGAAGCTAAAGATTGTAAGGTGAGTCTGATGAAGGAAGCTTTGAAAGGAAAGTGCTTTAATTGCCACGATAAAAGGCACCTCAAGAATCAACGCCCTAAGTTAGCAAAGGAAGGATCAAGCGGACAAGCTTATGCTATTAAAGTCGTCCCTATTGCAAGTAGACCACCGAGAGACTAAGGGAAGGAGGTATTAGAAGGTATAACTCTTATTTTTGGGGTCACAATTCATAACCTATTTGATTCAGGGGCATCACATTCCTTTATTGCTAGGAACGTAGTAAACTTTTTAAACCTTCAAACCCAGATTTTCACTAGTCCAATAGTGGTCTCTAATCTTATTAGGGGTTCGACACATCACTCTCTTATTTGCAAAGACCTAGTGTTGGACATATACGATATTGATTTCATATGTAATGCATATGTTCTAAATTTTGAGAGGTATGGTCTTATCTTGGGTATTGAGTGGTTAGCATATTATGGAGCAATTCTTGATTTTGATAGGAGGGTTGTACGATTAAGAAGTTGTGGAGGTAGTGACCTAGAAATTCTTTGTACACCCTAAGATTTAGTTGAGTTAAGCCATCTATACTCACTAAGTCTATCTGTTGTTGGAAAACCATCATCCGTACCCATAGTTTGTAATTTCCTGATGTCTTTGAGGAAGTCTCGGGTCTCCTACCCCATAAGGAGATCAAGTTCTGAATAGATTTAGAGAAGGATGCAAGGCAAGTCACCCTGCCTTTAAGACACATGGCCCTTAAAGAAAGAAGAGAATTGGACAAGCAAATCACTGAGCTATTAAAGAAAGGATTCGTCTGTAAGAGTACTTCGAAGTGGGGAGCCCTTGTTGTTTTCACCACTAAGGCAGATGGGTCTTTAAGACTTTGCATCGACTAAGGGAAATTGAACAAGTTGACAAGTTATAATAGGTACCCTTTACCTAGGATAGACAACTTGTTCGATCAGCTTGGAGGAGCTAAAGTTTTTTCTCAATTAGGATTCCATTAGTTGAGGATTGCTGAAGGAAGCAAGTCGAAGACTACATTTGCACACCAGATGGACGCTATGAGTGGGAAGTGGTGCCTTTTGGATTGATGAATGCCCTCACATACTTTGTGGATTTGACGAGTAGGGTATTTAAGGGACAATTCAATAAATTTGTTATTGTGTTTGTTGATGAGATCTTGGTTTTATCCAAGAGAATAGAGGAGCATGAGGATCATGTAAGAGAGGTATTAGGAAACTTAACAAAGCACCAGCTTAAGGCCAAATTTTCTAAATGCCACTTTTGGAGAAAAGAAGTTAGATTTTTTAGGCATATTGTTTCTGAGCAAGGATTGGCAGTAGACCTCACCAACGTCAAAGCTATTCAAGGATGAAAGAATCCTAGGAATGCATCAGAGGTAGAAGTTTTCTCGAGTTGGTAGGCTACTATAGAAAGTTCATCAAGAACTTTGCAAGAATAGTAGCCCCTTTAACCCAATTGTCTAAAAATAACCTAGCCTTTTCTTGGGATGATAGATGCACTAAATCATTTAAGAAGCTTAAGGAGTTATTAACTAGTGCACATATGCTCACTATTCTTGATGGAACCAAACCGTTTACTGTTTTCACATATGCTTGTGGCATAGGGTTAGGAGTAGTTCTAAAGAAAGAAGGAAAAGTAGCTTACGCTAGTAGGCAACTAAAGGATCATAAGAAAAGGTATCATGTTCATGACTTGGAGTTGGCAGCTATTGTCTTTGCCTTTGAGATGTAGAAGTATTATCTTTTAAGAGAAAGGTTTGAGTTATTCACTGACCATAAATCACTCAAATACCTGTTTTCCCAAAAAGATTTAAATCTTGGGCAGCAGAGATGGATGGAATATATAGCATCATTTGACTTTAGTACTCAGTATACCCTTGGAAAAGGGATCATGATCGCCGATGTCCTTAATCGGAGGCACGCTACCCTAGGTGCTATATATGAATAGAGGCAATTGGAGTTCCTCTCTAATTTTAACTTCCAACCACCAATTGAACCCGTCCAAGGCTTTTTAGCAGTTATGGAGATTAGACCAGCCTTAGTAGACCGCATAGGGTTTGGGCAAGTGAAGGATGAAAAGTTAGTGGAGATTTTGGAGAAGCTGAGGAGAGGAGGGAATTTTCCCCACACTAGTAGGTATTCTGTTGATGAGAAGGGATGCTTAAGAAGGTATGGACACCTTCGTGTCCATGTGGTTGATAGTTTATTGAGGGAGGTGCTTATGGAGTGTCACCACTCAAAGATGATCATTCACTCCAAAGGAGATAAGATGTATAAGGATATGAAGAGGATTTTTTTAGCATGGAATGAAGAAGAGTGTATTTGAATTTGTTGCTAAGTGCATAACATGTCAGAGAGTAAAAGCTGAGAAAGAGAAGCCTGGTGGAGTACTATTACCTTTGGAAATTCCAACCTGGAAGTGGGAACATATTTCAATGGATTTTGTGGAAGGATTGCCTAGAAGTCGGAGGGGTAATGAAGCTAATTGGGTTGTTGTGGATAGACTCACTAAGAGTGCCCATTTTATCCTGGTTAGGAACGATAGAACTGCCACCTCTCTCAGGGAAATCTACATCAAGGAGGTAGTTGTGTTGAATGGAATTCTTGTGAGCATAGTTAGTGATAGGGACCCCCTATTCGCTAGTGAGTTTTGGAGGAGGCTACAAGCAGTTTTGGAAACTTCTTTGAATCTCAGCACTGCATATTACCCACAGACTGATGGTCAAACAGAGAGGATGAATAGGATTCTAGAGGACTTGTTGAGGGCACGTGTTTTGGATTTCGGAGGACATTGGGAGCATCACCTACCATTGGTTGAGTTCGCGTATAATAATAGCTATCAAATAACGAATGGTATGGCCCCTTTTGAAGCACTTTATGGGAGGCCATGCAAATTGCCAAATTGTTGGTGGAAAACTACTGACTCAGACCCAATTTTATCCATGATACCATGGAAGAAGTAGAGTTGATCCAATAACGAATGAAGGTAGTGCAAGACAGTTAGAAATCTTATGCGGATATAAGAAGGAAAGAACTTGAGTTTTAGGTTGTAGATATGGTATTCGTCAAAGTCTCCCTTCTTAGAAAAGTGGTTAGGTTTGGCAACACTAGAAAATTGCCGCCTAGATTCGTTGGGCTATTCAGAATTTTGGAAAGGATAGAAAAACTAACTTATCGTGTGGAGCTTTCTGACAGATTGGAAGGAGTCCATAATGTTTTCCACATTTCTCACCTTAGACAATGCCTTCATGACACCATTATTCGAGTTGAGCCTGACAATTGGGGGAATTAGAGGTGGAGCCAACAATACCCATGCCACTACACACATTATGGAGCACGAAACTATGAGACTCTGCAATAAAAATAATTAGGCCGGTCTGGGTACAATGGGGAGATGATCCGGTGAGAGTACATGGGAAACCGAGGAGAAGATGAAGGTCACTCATCCAGAGCTTTTCACTAGTAAATTTTCTCTCCAAAATTAGAATTTTGATTGCATCATGGTTGCTAGATTGGATGGTAGGAGATGGTTGCCACACTTTTTCACAATCACTTTACACTCATTTAGAAAAAATTTATGCATTTTTAAGGTATTTGCATACATATTTGCATGACATGATTACACACTCTAGCTAGGATTGAGCTTATTTTAGTATGTCTACAGTACATAATCACATTGCACATTAGTTGAGTAGATGATTATATAGATAACTTAGTTGTATAATATGGATGTTATTGGGCGTTACGTTGTTTGCCCCTTGAAAGATTCAGGACGAAATCCTTTTTAGGGGGGTCATTTAGAAATTTTTATGCATTTTTAGGGTATTTGCATACATATTTGCATGACATGATTACACACTCAAGCTAGGATTGAGCTCATTTTAGTATGTATGCAATACATAATCGCATTGCACTTTAGTTGAGTAGATGATTGTTTAGATAACTTGGTTATATAACATGGATGTTACTGTGCGTTATGTTGTTTGCCCCTTGAAAGATTTCAGGACGAAATCCTTTTTAGGGAGGTGGGAGAATTTAACACCTTGTAAAATCAACCATAAATGAATTGAGTGAATTAAATTACATAAGATAGGGTTGAAAATGGATATTTTATAAAAGTTGGAATTTGACCATGAAAGTTGTTTTGTTGCATTCGTGGCGAAATTTCTATCTGTTTTCATATATAATATGCTAAAAATGCAGCTCAACAGAAGAAGTTATGAGCGTTTGAAGTTTTCAGATATAAATTAATTTAGTTTGAATTCAGGTTCAAATGGATATTGAAATTTAGGGTTTGAATTTCAAAAATTAATTTTAGGTTTAATTAGGGTAAAGTAAAATAGTTAATGTTAAAAGCTAATTAGGGAACAAAATAGATTAGCAATGGGAACAAATCAGTGCACCCCAAATAGGAGTAGAGGTCGGCACCTCCAACCCTAAGTGGTCGACCCCTAGCGGTCGATCGGTCTATGGGGGATCGGTCTATGAGGGATGGTCGACCCCTACATAGGTGGCAGCTAGGGTTTTTTCAGCGTTAAACGCTCCATATTTATCCATTTTTCACCTAACTTCATCCTACGGTTCTGTTGCATTTCAACTCCTATAAATAGGGCCCTATCCTCTTCACCTTTTATTCATAAATATTTGTGAAACACCTCGAACCTCTGCCATTTTCTCTCCTCGGCTAGATTCAAAAGTTCAATTAGAAATTCAGGTAAGGGTTCTAATCCATTTATAATTATTCTTTTAATTTGTTTTCTTCTCCTCCAACCTCGTTGAATCTAACAAAATTATATATATATATACCTATCCTTTGTTATGTGTATATACATCAAAAGAAGAAAATCTGGAAAAGAGTTGCTTTGGCGTTGCAAATTTATACAAGAGAAGTTAAGGATAATATGTAATTGGAAACCTTAGTATTTTTATTTCAGTGATTGATTAATATATATCTATGTATTTGGATATGCCTTAGGTATTTTGGGATGGTGAAAACAAAATAGATAAAATCTCCCAAAGTTCCTTTTTGTTTCGAAATATCAATTCTAGATGGAGATTCTCAATTAGTTATGTTAATTTGATGTAATTTATACTGTTCTGCAATTTTTGATAATTTCATAGTCTATTCCACTTCTCCTCCTCCTTTGATTTCAATTGTGAGTTTTCAATAATAAAATAAGGGTTTAAAGTATGAATTCTATTCAAAGTTTACACCACTTATTCGACATAAAATTTCTTCGTTTATTTCTGTGCAAAAGAGGAGTTGAATAAAATATGAAGTTAGGATTGCAATTTCTATTGTTTAGGCTATTCCATTGGTTGATGTAATAAATTGGGTTTATACTTTTACAAGCCTATGTATTGCAGTTTTGGATATGAATATTAAATCCCTTGTTATAGATATTGTAATCTTGGGAATTTGAAGAAAAAGTACTTGTATTAGTATTATGGTTATAAGAATTGACATTTAACGCTAGTTTAGGGCATATAAACCACACGCTAGAATTAATTAGGCCCGAATATTTATTTATTTCTATCAGCGTAATAAACATATAATTATGGCATATAATTGCGTAGTAATTAGGTAGTACCTATCATTAATTTCTCCCTTTAGGAAGGTAATTGATATTTTAAGGCATAGTAAGGAAGATTCCTTTTAAGGTCGTAATTATGAAATAGTGAGATGAGTATTATATATATGGAGAGTATTTATTTTATGGCTAAGTCATAGGGATGGGAGGACAATAGAGTTGCACGACAGAAGTCTGCCCTTCACTTTGAGGCTACCAGCAGTTGTGTATACTTCCTATTGATGTGTGACATCTTCTATGATAAATATTTATGATGATGCAAGGTTAGTCCCAAATTCTATAGGGTAAATATACCGAGCTAGTCTGGCTACCAGTTCCAATGAATAGTCAGACTAATGTGAGACGTCATTATGAGTATGGGCTATAATACGAAGGGCCTACTTTGGGATCTTGAGGTATTAAGTGGTTGTTTGAGGGCCTGCCTCTTTTCCCTAATCGAAGTATTAAATGGCCAGGGGGCTAGTTATTAGGCAAGTTGGGTGGTATCTCGAAAGGAAACCACTTTGGATAAGGTATTCTGTGACTGATTGAGGGTTCGTTTTTCCATAAAGAAATATTAAGTGGCTTAAGAGATTCCATATGATGTCAACTAGATAATTACCATTGAGCAGTCTGCCTAGGGATCATGTATTAAATGACGGGGTCTGCCTCAATTGAGGTCATAAATGGCCAGATTCTTCCTCCTTTCCTTATAAGAAGTATTAAATGGTTTTATGTATGTAGACATATTCTTACTTTGAAATATACGGCCCAAGTACTGAAATGGTAAGCTCGAGGTTTTTATTCAACGGACATTTATTGTTCTGACTCCCTTCTCATTACAATATAGGTTAAGGACAAAATAATGACACCGACGATACTTAAAGGTGGAGTGGCTTAAGCTTGTGGAAGTTATTATTATGTTTTATATATTTTTGTCTTGCACCCATATATTCGAACAAATGATGTAACGGGTCTTATGTGACAGTTTTATGATATTATGTATTATGACATTTCAAACGGTTTTGAAATTAATGGGTACAATTTGATATTATATTTTATTTCATCTACTGTGAGTTCTAAAAGAATAGTTACTACTCTGTATGGTTACTTCTTTTTCCAACCAACAACCAGCCTTAGAATGGATCTATGTTTCGATGGGTCTTTTATGGGTCAAAATTTAGGCATGTTCTGAGGTGGGTTGTTATAAGAGCCTTGACTCTCCTAGGAGGTTGAATGTAATCACCCTGAACACATTCTGGCAAGAGTCCTTATTGAGCATTAATAACCCCTCATAGTCCTAGAAACACTTCCATTTCACATTTCGATTCATTCGTTAAATTACATCCATTATGATTATATTACTCACACTAAAGTTAAAATTTCTAAATCGAACCTAATAGACTTTCCAAATCTTGGCACCCTACCATATACCCATTGAATTTAGACTTCACTAAGCCTTGCCACCCTTCCATTCAATATCTCCATGAGTGGGTATATTTCATAATCATAAGTTTAATCCATTTCTTTCATTTATTAATTTTGTTCCCTACACATTCCGTAGATCTTCATGTTTAGGTCTAAAATCTTTCATTTCTTTGGATAAAATATTTTTATCTTACTTTTTAATTCTATATGATCTAACTTATAATTTCTTAACATCCCTTAGCTTAGCCATTTCCATCTTTACATGTATTGTTACATTTTATCTTATCATTTCTCTTTGTAATTTAATGTGCTAAGAAATTCAATTTAAGCATCCTGGAATCTAGTTTCCAAAATGCTTCGCATAATTCATATATTTTAAAAATTAAATTTTACACTATTGGCAATCTCATGAATATCTATCGAGCTTCTAAGTCCGTACTATCGCATTTTTAGTTATTGCTTGTCTAAGCTATTAGATTTAAAAGCTAGCTATTGCATACCTAAACTATCGAACATCGGTGCTAGCTATCGCATGCCCAAGCTATCGAATATCATGGCTTGTTATCGCATACCTAAGTTATTGAAGTTCTAATAATTTAGCTATCACAAGTCTAATTTAGTAGTTATTGATATTCTAACAATTTAGCTATCGCAAGTCTAACTCAATAGCTATCGAATATTTAATAATTTAGCTACCGCATGTTAACTCAATAGCTATTGAAGGTCTAAAATTTTAGCTATTGCAAGTCTAACCCAATAGTTATCAAAGGTCTAACAATTTACCTATTGCAAGTTTAATCAAAATAGATATCATGCGTCTAACTTTATGGTAATCAAAGGTTTAACTTTATTGCTATCAAAAGCCTAAAGAATGAATCTACCGTAATTCTAAAATGGATATTAAATATATGTCGACAAAAGACTGAACTATCGTATATGCAAGTTAAGGCTGTCGAGCTTCTAAAATACTATCGCAGGTTAAAGACTGCAAATTAGTAATTATGTAGAAAACCAATATTTTCTTTAATAAAGAAACAATTTCTTGATTAGTTCTTTACACATGTCATTTGCATATTCGTTACTTTTGTATTATAGTAGAAATCTTAGGTGTCAACCATGATTTATTCCTTTAATTTCTCCTTTATTAATCTCTTTCATTAATTATTTCATTAACTAAGGATATTTTCTGCCTTACCATTTCATTCATATTAATTTGAAATACAATAGGATGATTCTTTAGACAATTTCAAAAACACTTTCCTTTAAATTTAGTGGAAATTTCAGACCAAAATATTGAATATTAATATTTTTAAATATTAACTTACAACCAAAACTGCCCATTTCCCTCTTAGAAAATTCATGATAAATTATTTTCACATATGATATTATGAAAATTAAAACTCAACTCTGTTCTAATGTTATAAACATCGTATAAAAATTTCAAACCACTGGGAGATGATTAGTTCATTTTTGTTCTTAAATATATCAAGTAATATCATTTAACATCCAACATATATATGTTCTTGCTATTATCATCAAAACATGATTATCATTTTTTTAAATAGAAAAAAACATATGGAATCTAAATCTAAACAGATTTAGACAAGAATAGGGCAAGTATTTCTCACCTTAGTTGAAAACTCAATTAAAATCCTTTGTTCTTTTTAAAAATGAAAGCTTGAGTTTGCCCTTAATTTGTTTTCCCACTTCCTTCTTCTCCCTAGTAATGACAGCTTGGCCTATAACTTATTTATTTCTTGGTGAAAGGAGAGTGAATGAGGAGAATGATTTGTTTCCAAGGTACAGGGATTAATAATTTGGGCTTGGACTAATATCCATCCTTGCATAATCTTATTAATTTCTTAATCCCTTCATTATAACATTTCCTTTTTATTCTTTTATTTATACCTAATTTAATTATAATAATTACCGTGGTTCACTCAATTAATTTTGTAAAGTGTCCTAAACTTGATTAGTCAAATTTTCCCAATTAATTTATTTACTTAATATCTATTTAATGATATCATATTATTAAATTAATCCATATTTTGGTTCTTTAAAATATAGGGTGTTACATTTACCCTCTTCTTCAGTTTCATATTCTTTCTATTTTTCCTCTTCTCTTTCTTTTTACACCTTTATGGCTCTCATTACAGCCTGTTGAGCTAGTATAACACCTCTTTGCTTGATTTCTAGAGGAAGACGTTTATAGTGGATGCACCAATTAGCTCGGATCATATGGGGTTCCAATAGCCTTACATCCGTTAGAAGATTTGAAGCTTGGCATTTGGATCTAGAGAAAGCCATCGGTTGGGTGGCCATGAACTGCAATTCCTAATTCTTAACCCTAGTTGAGAAACCTGTGGAGTAAGGTGACAGGTTAGGAAGGTAGATCGATGAAAGATCAACATAAAAAAAATTAAAATGTGAGAATATGTACTTGCATCTGGAAAGCTTGTTATAAGGATAACTAGAATTGCCCCTTGTAAAGAAATAGAAGCCATTGAAGGCGTTGCACTTGTTATGAATGTTGAGGATGACCCAACTATAGTGTACTTTAAGGAATAGAAAAAAGTAGTTTTCTCCTCTACGTTTGTTGTGATACAAAAATCAAAGCTCTTTTATGTTCATCCTACGAACAAGTTGTTACCTAAAAGCATTTATACGCATAACAATAGTGAGTAAGTTCGGATGTAGCTACAATGGAAATGTGGTAAGGACAGGTTAAAGGAATGGAAAACGGGGGCAATGGCACCCTTAAGGTATATGAACTGATTACAATAGGGGAAACTCTTAGGTGGCCTATAGACTCGCTCCTAAGGCTTCAGAAGCCTAACTTCACTCTTTAAGGTGTAATGTCTTTGGCAAACATGCAAAAGATCGGTAGTAGAAAGTCTAAAAGAAAAATAATAAGGCAGATTATCTAGAATAATGCAGTACCCAAGTTGTCGTCTAAGTTTACCACTATGCAGTTAAAGCCCCACTAAATCCTCGATGAATCCCTTCTAAGCACGTAGCACTATTCGATCGCTATGCATTTTCAATTTAGTGCCGTTAAATAGTAGATCCGCTTAAAGCCCTGCTATTTTTTTCTACACTTGCTAAATAAATGGTTTTTAACATCTTCTTTAGCAACATTAATAAAAAAAATGTTAATTTGACTAGTTCTCTTTTAAACTAAATCAACAAAGTTAGAGTAGACACCTAAGTTTAAGGCCTAGGTGCTCAACATAAGTTAGAAAATCTATTTTGGTAAAAAAAGCAAGGTTGGTAGAAATCATGATATTCTCTATGTTGTCATATAAGATTAAAAATAATTATTGTCCTACACAAATGATGAAAGAATAAGAGTAAATTAACTTGGAGATTTAATTTTATTACCAATAAAGCTTTTTGCACCTTCGCTATTTTTCCCTATATCCCCGTTTTATCCCTACTATAACTTTTTGTACCTCCACCTCTATAGAACCACTAAGTGGTTTAACTACATAGGTTTATTAGCCTCTATTAGAGAAGGGATAGCTCTAGCAGTTGGAACTATAGCAATGAAAGTGTAGGGGTTGTAGATTGACCAACGACAACTGTTGAGGTAGAAGCTGACGTAGGGGTTGCGACAACCCACTATTCTTAATACCACAAACCAGCAATTATGTGTTAATTTTTTTGCATTAGGAAAAATGAAACATGGATAAGAAACTAAAAATGGAATAATTTTTATATTAGGATAGCCACACAATGAGGTAAATAACAATATAATTTTCTTATTCACATTAAATACAAAGTTTACATTTACACCTAAGTGCATGATCACAATCTTATGTAAATACAATAAGAACCATAAAATGTAATAAAATTAGTGGGCAACATGAAGTAATATTGAGAGATGGCCTGGCTCCCTCCAATGACTATCATGCGAATCTAAACAATTCATAGATTTATAGTAGAAAAAAGGACAGGTTTTCCAATGAGGGACTATATCCTTCATACCACGTACACGTGATAGGCCATGACATAGACATATTGTATGGTAGTAACCGGAGTTGGACTACCTATGTACTCGCTAGATCAATAATTTTTGGAGTCAACAAAAGCTACGATTTATTTTACCGCAAGAGCATGACATTAATTGTATTAAAATGGAATGATTCTGAGCTAAATAAAATGGATATGAATGTAATGAAAGTAGATATGGATGGAATGCAAGTGAATTGATTGAGAATCAAATTGAAATGGAATAACATTGAATATAAATTGATGTGAAATCAATTTAAAATAGCCATATGCTTGAGTGGTTATTTGATTAAATGAATGTCGCCGAATTTGCATAGAAAAATTATCGTTTGACGTAAACAGAGGAAAATAAAATTCTATGAATTAATATAAAGTGAATAATTGATTTTTTTAATCAATTTGGAATGGATATGAGTTTGTTTGGTATAAATATGAATTCAAATAAAGTTAGTTGTAAATCATTCGAATTGAATGAAATGATATATGGATCGATTGAAATTAATTAAATTAGTATTATAACCTTATAATTGCTTATGATTATATGTTAGAATGCATTGTTTATGAAATTTATGTGTTTAACTAGCTAAATAAATGAAGTGTTATTAAAATTTCATGTTTTGGTACTTACGTGTTTAAATTTGAGTAAGTACAGGTACCCGGAGACCGTTTGGCTAGATTTTGGTCGCGCAAATTGCATATAAAATAAGATCGCTCGCTTAAAAATGCTAAATAAGGTACGTTTTCGGATTAAATACTGCAAATATATAAATACTGATATATATTGTGTTTTTCGACCGTATAGGTCGATGTATATATTTTTATTACTCTTGTCATATTGCAAAAGGCTCTCCGTACAAGGGAGACTACCAAATTTTTTTGAAAATTTAGGGTATTAGAAAAAATTTTGAAAATTTTTGAATAAAATTTTGTTAACTTAATGTTTCCTGGAGATTTGACCAGGCAACTAGTGCTCGGCATCAGGTAGCACTCGGCATCAGAGAGTGTTCGGCATCTGGGAGTGATCGGCGAAGTACTCGGCATCTAGTGGGACTCGGCATTAGAGAGTGTTCGGAATCTAGGAGTACTCGGCGAAGTACTCGGCATCCAGTGTACCCGGCATCCATGATACGCGGCGTCAGATAGTACTCGGCGTAGTACTCGGCGTCAAGTAGTGCTCGGAATCAGCTGGAGCTCGGCGTCAATTAGTATTCGGCGCCCAGTAGAACTCGGCAATAAAAGTGCTCGACATCCAGAAGACGTTCAGTGTGCATAACTACTCAACGTGACAGTATCGTTCGGCCTGCATGCATTGTTCGGTCAAGAGCTTCGGACAGAGATACGTTCGGCTTCAACTGCAACCATCCTGCACTTCCCACACATCAAACGTACCATTCGGCATGGAAGGGACCGTTCGGCATGGAAAGGATCGTTCGGCATTATGGCGTTCGGCATGCCTGGTTCGGCAAGCAGCAACCACTGTACTCAGGCTAGAGTGTTCGGCCACCAAGCCTACTTGGGAAGTCCAGCCCATATTTGCCTATAAATAGAGGGGCAGGGTCACAGTGAAAAGGGATCCTTTTTGGAGAACACTGGGGAGACTCTGCCTTTTTTGAGACTCATCTTCTCTACTTAACAACTTCATTCAAGCATTTGATCTACGAATTGTATTTGTAATCAATCATTAAGAAGATCAAAAAAGTTTAATCTCAAAGTGGACGTAGGCAATTACGCTGAACCACTATAAATTTGGTGTTCTTACTTTCTGCATTTAAATTAGCATTGTCTTCTCTGTTTAATTTACCTTCATCACTTATTTCTCTACACTATCTTTTTCTATGAGGTTAGTGACCAATTTTGGCGCTAACACTTTGGTGCTTTCACTGAGAATTGAATTCTCAGACCTTAAGGATCTGCTTTGAAGCTACTGGATTGAGCAAATCCCCCAAAGAAGATCCGAGTCATTGACAGGACATCCGTTGATTCTACTCGGAGTTCATACCAATAACTCTACATTGGCGAGACCACGTACCAGGTCAGCTTCTCATAATGCGGATGCCCATGAGACTGCTAGCGTGCAACAAGCAGGACCTAGCAATAAGCCAGCAATTCCGGGTGTAGGAATTGCCGCCCAGGACCAAACTCCAGTTGTCACCAGAATAGAGTTCAACGACTTAATGATAGAACTCAGGGAAAGCAGGAGACAACTAGGAGAGCAGATGCAAGCTAACGCCAACCTGATGGCACAACTCACTCAACAGCAGCAACAGAATGCTAGGGGCAATCCCGCTCCCTATTCCTCATCCGACAGCTCAACTTCTTCTGATGAACCTCCCAGGCGCAGACGCCGTAAGACTGAAGCTGCATGGATGGGTGCTGCTGCCCAAACAGCTGGAAACCGTGACTAAGTCAGAGTTGGGAACTTAGGAACTGGAGTATAGGTGGAAGCTCGAGGCCCAGACCATCAAAACGCTAATGATGTCGAACCTCAAGACGCACGATTGGCAGATCGCCAGGAGAGGAGGCATCAACATTGACAGTCACGTAGAACGGACTCTAATCTCCCACCTTCCATACAGACACCAGACCTGACAGCCATGGTCAGGCAATTGATTAAAGAAAATCAGGGCTTGACGAATGACGATTGGGGAGTATCAAGGAGTCACACTCCGTTCACAGATGTTGTGTTACAGGCGGCGTACCCTAGAAAGTTTAGTATGCCAACTATCCCTGCGTACGAAGGGAAGACTGACCCCATACAGCATGTCATGAGGTACGAATGGATGATGGATTCAGCTAGAGCAAATGATGCCACCAAGTGTAGATGCTTTCTAATTACTCTATCTGGGATTGCTACTATGTGGTTTACCCGACTTCCTCCGCGGTCTGTATCCAATTTCGAGGAGTTGGCAAAGAAGTTTTTTGAGCAGTTCAGGATACACACTACTCGTCCGAAGGACGTAATGTCTCTGTCAAGTGTAATCCAAAGTCCCGGGGAGTCATTGAAGGAATATTTACAAAGGTTCCATGTCGCGGCAACTGAAGTCAGTAATCCCAATGATCATGCAATTCTAATGGCAGTGATGAGAGGTGTGGATCCGGAGTCTGAATTTGGAGACTGGTTGGCAGGAAAACCTACGACCACACTAGAGCGTTTCTACTCAAAGGCACACCAATTCATAAGGAGAGAGGAAGCCAGGTGGGTAAGACGAGATAAGGCACCAGGACCTGTCCAAGAGTCTATGAAAAGCAACGTTGCTGTGAAGCAGTCCGGAGACAGCTCGGGAAAGGTCCAAGTCAATGTCCAGAACAAGCCTGGGCAGTCTAAGGAGTCCGGAGGAAGAAATCAAGGGAAGAAGAGAGAAGCGGGGAAGTGGAAATCGAGAATTCCAAGCTACAATGAGTATACTCCGCTGAACGCGCCGCTTGAGAACATTTACCTATCCACCTGCAATACTTTTCAATACAGAAAGCCACGTCCAAAAGAATCAACCGAGGAACAGAAGCGGACCGGGAAATATTGTCGCTTCCATGAGACTTATAGGCACAATACGGAAGAGTGCAGACACCTGCATGACGCTATCGAGAAGTTGATCAGGCAAAAGAAGTTGCAAGAATTTGTGAAGGATCCACAGGAAGGAGGACAGGGAACGTCCAACACGGGTCGTGCACCAGCTCCGCGTCATCCCGAGGAGCCTGCCCGAACCGTAGGTAGACTAGTCATAAATACAATTATCGGCGGACCTCACCCCGCGGATAAGAATTGGCAAGAGATGGAGCGATATGCAAGTTCCCTGAAGCATGCAGATTTTGAGTGCTGTTCGAACATGGAGGATGGGACTCCTGCCAAGCAGCAGCGCGTAATGACAGACGACATAGTGTTCAGAAACAGGGATGCTAATCAAGTGGAGGCTCCAACCATCGACCCGATGGTCATATCTGCGACGATTGGACCGGCATATGTGAAGAGAATTCTGATTGATTGCGGAAGCTCTGTCAACATCATCTTCAAAAAGGCTTATGACCAAATGAAAATGGAAACAAAGGACTTGAAACCATCCAAGGCTCGTATCCATGGATTTAACGGCGCTGCGACCGATGCGGTGGGGTATGTCGAGTTACCAGTTGAACTGGGACAAGGCGAGCATCGGAGGGTGCGAATTCTACCCTTCGTAGTTTTGGATGTGGATTCTCCATATAATGTCTTCTTGGGCCGGCCGGCCCTGGCTGAGTTTAGGGCAGCATTGGCCCCGTGGTGTTTAACTTTGAAGTTCCCAACTGACAAATGAGTAGGTATTGTTCATGGCGACCAAGCAGTTGGTCGTGCCTGTTATGTGGCTCAGCTCCGAGAGGCCCACCGGAGGGAGAAAGGAAAGGTTGCGGACAATCCCGTCCGCATCCATAATACGGATAATTGACAAGTAGTGCCCGAGCCCTGGCTCGGGCATAACTCTCGGATCTTCAGAGACATAGATCCGAGAGACGACGAGGAGAAACCCAGGGAAGAAAAGGCGGCGCCGGCTGAACTGACGGTTGACATTTCAGTCAGCCAAAGCGACCCTTCACGATTACTGAAGATCGGATCACAGCTTGGCCCCGCAATGACTGAAGACCTTAGTGACTTCCTCCGGGCAAATCTTGATGATTTCGCCTGGACGCATTCTGATATGTGTGGGATCTCTCCCGCCATCACGAGTCATATATTGAACATAGACCCGAAATACGTCCCAGTTAAACAAAAGAGGAGAGGAATGGACCCGAAGAGGTCCTCTGCTCTCAGAGAGGAGGTGGACAAACTCAAAGCCAATGGGTTCATCCGCGACGCCCTCTATCCTGAGTGGGTATCGAACCCCGTACTGGTGAAAAAGGCAAATGGGAAATGGAGAACTTGCGTAGACTATTCTGATTTGAACAAAGCATTCCCCAAGGACAGTTTCCCGTTACCAAGGATCGATCAGTTGGTCGACTCCACCGCAGGACATGAGCTGTTATCATTCATGGATGCGTACTCGGGGTACAACCAAATCCCGATGCATATCCCGGACCAAGAACACACCAGCTTCGTTACAGATGTCGGGCTATATTGCTATGTAGTAATGCCCTTCGGACTGAAGAACGCATGAGCAACTTATCAACGTTTGGTGAATCGAATGTTCAAGGACCAGCTTGGTAGGACGATGGAAGTCTATGTGGATGACATGCTCGTGAAGTCACGACAGTCAAACGACCACATTCGAGACTTGGCTGAAATGATCGACATACTCAGGTATTACGGGATGAAGATCAACCCTCTGAAGAGTTCCTTCGGCGTTGCATCGGGGAAGTTTTTGGGATTCATCGTCAATGCTAGGGGAATTGAAGCTAACCCCGAAAAGATCCAAGCTATTCGAGATGTGCAAGTACCCAGGACTATAAAACAGGTACAGAGCTTGAATGGAAAAGTAGCTGCGCTAAGTCGATTCATATCAAGGGCAACTGACAAGTGCATCCCATTCTTTGATATAATAAAGAAAGGAAAGAGGAATTTTGAATGGACACCTGGTTGTGAGGAAGCATTCCGAGGTCTGGTGAGGCATCTGGAGAGTCCACCAATGCTGTCAAAAACCAGTAAACCACGAGACGCTGTACGTATACTTGGCTGTATCCCTGCATGCGATAAGTGCGGCTTTAGTTCATGAGGAGGACCGAGTCCAGAGGCCGGTATATTATGTTAGCAAGCGTTTAACGGGGGCAGAGAGAAATTACCCTAACATCGAGAAATTGGCTTATTGCTTGGTGATTGCGTCACGTAAGCTGCGCCCATACTTCCAAGCACACTCAATCAGTGTTTACACCGATCAACCCCTGCGGCAGGTACTCCAACGACCAGAAACTTCTGGAAGGTTGCTAAAATGGAACATCGAGTTAAGCCAATTCGATATCACCTACTTACCACGGAGAGCCGTACAAGGGCAAGCATTAGCAGACTTTATCGCTGAGTTTACCATACCCGTCCAACCGGGTAGTCACGACGTCATTCCCCCCGTTCGATGGAAAATATACACTGATGGGGCATCAAACGACCGTTGCTCCAGCGCGGGCGTAGTTCTTATAACTCTGGAAAACCGATCAATTTGTTATACTTTGAAGCTCAATTTCCCAGCCACAAATAACGAAGCGGAATATGAAGCACTCATCGCTGGCTTGAAGCTCATCGGGGAACTCAGGATAAGATCAGTTGAAATCTTTTGTGACTCACAGTTGGTGGTCTACCAAGTGCGGGGAGACTACCAAGCAAAGGGACGAAAGCTTGCTCCGTACCTTGTTCAGGTCTAAGAACTACTATCAAATCTTGAGCGTTATGACATTTCACATGTCCCGCGCGAAGAGAACAAAGAAGACGACTTATTGGCTAAGTTTGCGAGTACTGGCAATGCACAGCAAATGGGATTGTATCCCGTTGAAGTCTTGCATGCCCCGAGCATAGACGAGATGAAAATCGATCGCTTGTTGGAAATGGAAATCGAGAAGGAATCGTGGATAACCCCATTCAAACTGTACCTGACAATCAGGGCCTTACCAGAAAAAAGAAGCGAAAGACGGCAGGTCCTTCGAAAGGCCGCGCGATACGTAATGCAGGATGGGACAATGTATCGAAAAGGATTCTCAGTCCCATTATTACGATGCATCGCTCATGATGAGACAAAGCGGGTCTTAAGAGAGGTTCACGAAGGGGAATGTGGCGACCATACTGGGGGGCAAACGCTAGCAAAGAAGATCCTCCGCTATGGATATTACTGGCCAACCGTAAACCGGGACGCCGTAGACTATGCAAGAAAGTGTGACAAGTGTCAAAGATATGTGAAAATCCCGAGGACTCCATCAACAAAACTCACATAAATGGTTAGTCCCTGGCCATTTGCAATCTGGGGAATCGACATAATCGGCTCTTTGCCTATATCTAAAGGTGGTGCGAAATACGCGATAGTTGCAGTCGACTATTTCACAAAATGGGCTGAGGCAGAGCCTTTGGCCACAATCACCTCTAAGAAGGTCATTAACTTCGTTGTACGAAACATTATATGCCGCTTTGGCCTTCCCCGAACTATCATTACAGACAACGGGACGCAATTTGAAAGCAGAGAGTTCAGAGAGTTCTGTTTAAAGTATGACATCGAGAAGAAGTTCGCCGTCGTTGCACACCCAAAGGCTAACGGACAAGTCGAAGCCGTTAACAAAATAATCAAGTCCATACTAAAGAAACGTCTGGAGAAGGTTGGAGGCAAGTGGGTAGATGAGCTCCCAACAGCACTATGGGCTTATAGAACTACCCACAAGTCCGCGACCGGCCACACTCCATTCGCCTTGGCATACGGCTCGGAAGCCATTATACCCGTGGAACTTGAAGTTCCATCGCACTGAGTGACGTACTATGATCCCAAGACGAACCAGGACCTCTTGTTGGAATCACTGGACTGCATCGATGAAAAACATGAAGAGGCCGAATTAAGGGCGGCAGCATATAGGCACCGAGTCAAGCGTTACTACGACGGCAGAGTCCGCCCAAGAACTTTTGATATAGGTGATCTCGTTCTAAAATGAGTTTTCCCGGTTCCATCGCGTATGAATCCCAGCTGGGAAGGTCCATACATCATTGAACGGAAGCTTGGAGAAGGAACATTCAAGCTAGCGACCGTTGATGGCACGACACTCCCCCGGGCATGGAACAGTGAGCATTTGCGGCATTATTATATTTAGCATGTTTTCCTTTCTTGTTTTAGGCACTGTTATTTCCTATGTGTTTTCGTTCAGTTTTAGCTTAGCTTCTTTTTAGCTATGTAATCAAGCAGTCTAGTTGTTTTTCATTAATAAAGGCTTGAAGCCGTATTTTCCACAAATCACTAATATTTCTATATCTCATGATCGGATGACGAATTACATTATCCTATACGATATACAGACTCGTACAAATCTCCGAATCCCCAGAGCGCGGATCGGAGTACTCTAAGTCCCCGGAGCGCGGACTAGAGTATAAACGACTTCAGATCTCCGAATCCCCAGAGCGCGGATCGGAGTACTCTAAGTCCCCAGAGCGCGGACTAGAGTATAAACGATTCCAAATCTCCGAATCCCCAAAGCGCGGATCAGAGTACTCTAAATCCCCAGAGCGCGAACTAGAGTATAAACGATTTCAAATCTCCGAATCCCCAGAGTGCGGAGCGGAGTACTCTAAGTCCCCGGAGCATGGACTAGAGTATAAACAATTTCAAATCTCCGAATCCCCAGAGCGCGGATCGGAGTACTCTAAATCCCCAGAGCGCGGACTAGAGTATAAACGATTTCAAATCTCTGAATCCCCAGAGTGCGGAGCGGAGTACTCTAAGTCCCCGGAGCGTGGACTAGAGTATAAACGACTTCAGATCTCCGAATCCCCAGAGTGCGGATCGGAGTACTCTAAGTCCCCAGAGTGCGGACTAGAGTATAAATGACTTCAAATCTCTGAATCCCCATAGCGCGGATCGGAGTACTTTAAGTCCCCGGAGCGCGGACTAGAGTATAAACGACTTCAGACCTCCGAATCCCCTGAACGCGGATCAACTTACTCTAAATCCCCGAAGAGCAGATTTAGAATAAAGTCCAAGTACTCGAGAGATGTGGAACGAGAAATATGCCACGTCTGGAGATGTTTGAACGACACGAAAATGGACTGCGAGATAACGCAATTCGTAACAAGTGGAGTCATGACTACAGTTAGTCAACAAACCCAAGAAAAGCAATAGAATCATTCAAACGAAAAAGAAACTAAACTTCATTCAGTAGTTCAAAATGGGGTTACACAGTTACTCCTACAAAACTTAGAGTTCAGAACCTATCTATACAAACTGCAAGCCACAAAAAAAAGCAACGACAAGACTTAAGCAAGAAGCTCAACGAACGAGTGTATCGATTACTTCTTCGTTTTCTTCTTCTTATCTTCCTTTGTTTTTTCCAACGACTCCTCTCCCTTACGTTTTTTCTTAGATTTCTTGCTTGCCAAAGAAGCGGAGTCGGGAGTAGGGGACGGAACATCCAGTGGTATAGACCTGCCCGGGAGAATGATTTTCAAAGGTCTGTTCCGAGGGTCGGTGAGTTCCAGTATTTCGGGTTCAACTTTGACCTCGACCTTTTTCTTCTCCTCTGCGGCGAGGCGGTCCTTCATGCTCACCTTTGAGGTATGCTCAGAGGCGCCAGTGATTTCGATTTCGTCACTCCCTTCGGCAGGAGATGAAGTGTCAAGCTTATCATCATCTAGCGCCCCAATCACTTGAGCATCGGGACCAGGAATTACTCCCGCATGAACAGCGTCGCTTGTTTTCTCTGCCTCCTTTTTGGCGTCATCGCTCCTCGGAGTTGGCTCGGCATCAGAGCGGCCTACATGAAAACATAAAGAATGAACGTTAGAACGAATAAATGCTGGAAGATAACAAGATCTTTTGACTTCTAGAAAAGAAGAGTTTCCTACCGGGTTTTGGTTGGCTATCGGTTGCGCGTGGGGTTTCACCCTCCAGAATAGGAGATAGCACGTGAACGCCAAGCCCAGGATCTTTAGGATCATAGCCGGCATGCTGCTCGAACGGGTCAAGTGTCGGCCGATCGGCCGGTTGAGCAGCGGGAGGAGCAGCAATATGAGGAGCCGTAGTCTCAGCCCCAGACGGGCCAGCTTCGTCACTTTTCTCTTTTGGAAGGGGAGAGCCTTTGTTATAGAGCGCCAAAGCTGCGGACAGATCCGTTGGCTCATTCCCCCTAAGAAACTCCTTCACCAAGGCATCCTCATCGACCTCCTCAGAGGCCGACTCGATTTTCCTGATCTTTACTAAGGTTTCCCAGGCCTCAGCTAGGGATTCGAGATAGCCATCGCCCAAGAATGTCAAGTCACGATGCATAAGGACGCGGGCTCCATACTCAGCAATCAACGGGTCAAACATGCATTTGACCTCTTCCCTGCCAGCTTCTGCGGCCGCCTCGAGGCGAGAGTCAATCTCCTCCACAGCTTTTCTTTTGCCCTCCTCACGGGCTTCGTCCTTCATTTTCTCAACCCCAGCAAGTTCATCATCGAGCTTCGTTTTTAGGAGACGAGTAGCAACGATTTCATCACAGTTTCGTTGTGATTCTTCTTGAGCAGCTACCTTGTCCTCCTTTTCCTTGGAAAGTAATTCTTTCAGCTCTCTGACTTGTATGGCGAGCGTGTCCCTTTCTTTTTGAATGGAATCTTTTTCTAGGGCAAGGGCACCGCTGCGCTGGACTGCTTCATCAAGTTCCTTCTTGTGAGCCATCTCTAAACGAGTAACTGTCTCGGCAGTATCTTTTGCACTTTGTTCAGCGGCTTCCAGCTTTGACTTGTACGAAGCGAGCTCCTCGTCCTGATGCTTGATGATGTTCTTGTCGCAGCTAGCCTCCAAATTCAGGCGATCAATCTCATATTGACGCTCAACGGACACCTCCGAGATCTTTTCAACCAAGTGTACAAACGCGTCATGTTGAACATAGACGTCGTTATTGCAGGCAATGGCACTCTGCTTCACGTGATCGGGAATATGGTGAATAGCCGGGAGAAACTTCAAACCGTCGAAGCAAATTTTTGGAAACTTGGCCTTAAGATCGACCATCTTTTCCGCGACAGTTGGATCAACCGCGGGAGTAGGGGGAGGAGGCTTTGGAAGTTCCGCTCTTTTTCGTTGCTCCCGAACTTGCCTTGTACTCGATGAACCTGAGTGTTTTTCTCGAGGAGCATCAGATTGGTAACCCTTCTGGGAAGACTTCTCTTTATCCGGCTCAGTTGGAGGAAGGGGATCACGGGACTGTGAAGATTGAGAATATGCCTTCTTACGGTGAGACGACTCGCGGGGACGATTGTCTCTATCCTCATAATCATCTCTGTCCCTGCGTCTGCCCGAACCAGAGTCCCGTCCAGAATGATGAAATATGGAAGAGCCATGAAGGCGATCAAATCCATGAGAGCGTCCCATGTCACCTGCAAAGAATAGAGATAACAACAAGTTAAGAAAAATCCGGGAAATAAGAACGAACTTGAATTGTATGATGGAATGCGTATGTGCGTGTGTGTCCTAGTGTTCCCCCCTACAGACCAGTTCTTTTATCTTTACTAATCGGAGTATTGTCTCCCTGGACTGGGAGTTGAACTCCCGCGTTGCCTTTAGCGGGCGAAGAAAACTTGAGGGCTTCAGGATCGTCAAACCCGTAATTAAGTATATCATCGGGAATAGACAGGTTCGACAGGCCCCTCAGGGAACTTTCCAGGTGCTGTGAGGAAGCCTCTTTCTCGGGCGGGATAGGAAAAACTTTTGAAGTACCACCAACTTTCTCTTTCTGGGTTTTGTGTTTTAACCTTTTCTTTCCCTTCGAAGGGGAGGATGACATGTCAATGTCGTGAACTTCGACAGCCGGATCCCAAGCAGGACCCACATTCTCATCTTGGGTCTCAGGAGCGTCATCCTCTTTGTGCTCGCCTTCTTCGTGCGCATCGGGAGTTCGGCGTGATGACGACCCAGCCAGTTTTTTCCCTTTACCAGATGTCGGCTTGGGAATAGAGACGCCCTCCAGAAGGCTAATCCGGCGACCAGGGGCAAGCAAGCCAAACTTCGACAATGACTCGTTTGAAATGATGGTCCGAATGTCTCGTTCCTCGGCAGGAAGAGCTCTAACGGCTTCAACGGCCTCAGAATATCCTCGGCCCTCCGGACGCGGGTTGATATCTAAAAAGATGAAACAATGAGTTAGAAAAAGCATGACTCCGATTAATCGCGAAAGATGATTCAGTAGAGAGACTTACTGCCTTCAACCTATCTCCTCGCAAAACCAGGAGGGCAACGCACGTAGAACCATTCCTGTTTATACAGGGCGAATTTACTACATGCCCCTGTCAAGATCTGGCATTTGTAGTAGGGCTCAAGGAACATGAAGGAAGGGCTGTCTTTCCGCCTCTTGACCATATAGATGTATCTGATGTCGCCAGGAGTTGGAGGTCTGGAGAAGATGACCATAAAGAGTAGGTAGGTCCCATGAAGGAACGCATGACCATTCGGGTGCAGCTGCGACGGGGCAATGTCAATATACTGTAACACATCCCAAAGAAATAGGTTAAACGGAGGCACGCTGCCCATCCAACACATGAACTTGTTGCAAGTGGTGTATCCGACTGGGGGCAGGTGAGGGCGATCATGTCGCGAAGGGACTAGCACATCAGCGAAAGGAATCCCGTGGATGGAGCATATCCGTTGGAGTGCGGCTTCATTGATCTTTGAAGCCTGTGAATCGATCGGATTGTCTAGTGGAATCGTTGCCTCCAGGGCATCGGGCGCTAAGTTATGAGCCGGAGAAGTCGGCGGATTAGAAGTATCAAGGGCTTCTCGCCTTGATGACGGCCCAGGCCTGTTGGATATAGTGGCGGAGCTAGACTTTCTTGACATCCTCAATAAATAACGAACCTGGCTAAGTGCTTGAGAAAACTATACTTAAAAAAATGTTGAACGTTAGAATTAGCAACACGAGTTTTCCCCCCACGTGGTGTGTGAACTAGTGCAAGCAGTTGTGTACAAGCAATAAGAATCTAAAGATTTCAAAGATATAAAAATGAGCTTCAAATCGTCGCCTTCGAAGACCGTCATCGCTTACCGTCTCAAAAAGCCCGCCTTGAGGTGATTACAGTTTCAAATTCAGAAAACGAATTTTAATCAAAGTCCAGGTTTAAGTTTACTAAAGCTAGGGAGTTAATGATCCGGGTCAGTTTCGCATGATGGTGTGCTTAGATTTTTGTCCTTGTATTGATTAGGCAAGGCAGTTGTTCGTTCGACATTTACAGTGTTCGGCCTAAGTATGGTTCAACATTTATCATTGGTCGGCATTTATAATTGTCTGGCATGTGCATTACTCGGCCTTAATATTGTTCGGCCTAGGTATAGTATTCGGCATGAATGTTTGTTCGGCAGGCCAGTTATTCGAAACATAAACTGTTCGGCATTTAAATGGTGTTCGGCAATTGTATTGTTCGGTCTAAGTTCTGTTCAGCATGTGTGTGTCTGTTCGGCATGTCAGTTGTTCGGCACATATACTGTTCGGCATTTGGGTAGCGTTCGGCCTTAGTTTGTTCGGCTAAAGTAGCGCTCCACCCTCGATTACAGTTCCACCCTACTCCTTCTCCATCTGCGTCGAACAACAAGAACAGATCGCTCGGCGAAGATTACGCCGTTCGGCACCCCATCTTTCTTTTTCTTCCAGTCTTGTTCGGCACGAAGGAACTAGGCCTAACTACCATGCACCGTTCGACGACTCCAAATATGCGAGCCATTTCTACTCGACACACATCATACAACCATAGAAATGTCCAGTTTTCCACGTGACCCTCTCGGCTGCACATAAACCTAAATCTCGTGTTGAAGTAATTTGATCATGGAAGGGATAATACCTAGTTCGAAGATCGAAGCTGAGGAAAGATCGATTAGGCTTTAGATCTGATAGGCTGGCGAGAATTGCAAGTCTCTAGGGAGTGACAGAAATGAAGGTGTAAAAGGAAAATAGTGGAAGGATGCCTGGTTTTATAGGGAGAAGACAGAAGTTGAAAAGGCTATATCCGGTAGAACCGGTCAAAGTCGTAGCATTCGGCTTCAAAGCGAAGTGTCGCTCGGCACATGAGGATTGTTCGGCTTCGAACGCATCGTTCGGCGTCCAAACCACGCTCGTCTCACACCTCCGTCACTAATATTCTCGAGAAGGCGTCTCCGAGGTAAGCTAAACTAGATTCAAAGCGCATCACGTTCAGTCACATAATACACTTTGGGGGGCAAGTGTTTCCTGGAGATTTGACCAGGCAACTAGTGCTCGGCATCAGGTAGCACTCGGCATCAGAGAGTGTTCGGCATCTGGGAGTGATCGGCGAAGTACTCGGCATCCAGTAGGACTCGGCATCAGAGAGTGTTCGGCATCTAGGAGTACTCGGCGAAGTACTCGGCAAAGTACTCGGCATCTAGTGTACCCGGCATCCTTGATACTCGGCGTCAGATAGTACTCGGCGTCAGGTAGTGCTCGGCATCAGCTGGAGCTCGGCGTCAATTAGTATTCGGCGCCCAGTAGAACTCGGCAACAGAAGTGCTCGACATCCAAAAGACGTTCAGTGTGCATAACTACTCAACGTGACAGTATCGTTCGGCCTGCATGCATTGTTCGGTCAAGAGCTTCGGACAGAGATACGTTCGGCTTCAACTGCAACCATCCTGCACTTCCCATACATCAAACGTACCATTCGGCATGGAAGGGACCGTTCGGCATGGAAAGGATCGTTCGGCATTATGGCGTTCGGCATGCCTGGTTCGACAAGCAGCAACCACTGTACTCGGGCTAGAGTGTTCGGCCACCAAGCCCACTTGGGAAGTCCAGCCCATATTTGCCTATAAATAGAGGGGCAGGGTCATAGTGAAAAGGGATCCTTTTTGGAGAACACTGGGGAGACTCTACCATTTTTGAGACTCATCTTCTCTACTTAACAACTTCATTCAAGCATTTGATCTACGAATTGTATTTGTAATTAATCATTAAGAAGATCAATAAAGTTTAATCTCAAAGTGGACGTAGGCAATTACGTTGAACCACTATAAATTTGGTGTTCTTACTTTCTGCATTTAAATTAGCATTGTCTTCTCTGTTTAATTTACCTTCATCACTTATTTCTCAACACAATCTTTTTCTACGAGGTTAGTGACCAATTTTGGCGCTAACACTTAAAAAGGTTGATTTTGAATTGAAATTAAAAGAAAGGGTTTTGAATCAGAAATGGGAACTAAATGTTGGGATGAAACTAAAGGGTTTAAAAAAATGAATGTCAAGTTTTGACTAAGTGAGTTTTAATAAGCTATTTGGTTTGGATCATTCGTCCTACCTTAGAAATTTCGGGGACGAAATTCTTTTAAGGGGAGAGGAATGTAACGACTCGGATTTTTCGATGTTTAATTTGGAATATTTAAATGGTTTTAAATATTGGATTTGATATTATAATTTAGTTAGTAAGATTTTAAAACTGAAAATTTCAATCGATTTCGTAAATTTTGAAAATCGTCGATTTAATCGACGCATTAAAATAGCGATCCCGGGTACAATCTCGAAATTCGATGAAACTAGTTCCATTAGATCCGTAATAGTGTGTTATTATCGGATTTCAAATCTCATAGCATTTGGATTTAACATTTGGTCGTACGATCTGGGAACGCCTAGAAATAATTTAATTGAATTTAATTTAAATAGTCGATTTAAAAAGCTATCTTCTCCATACGACCAAATTAGACCTCGAGACTTGTTCCATTAAGTTCGGAATAGCAGTATAACATTAGGAACGCCTGGCAGAATGCCTCCATAGGGGTTCAAAAAATTCGAGATATGCAATGTGAGATATTTGGAATAAAATAATATATATATATAATCAAAATCAAGTCATAGCCGCCTATTCATATTTAATCACGTCCTCCTTTCTTCAAATCAGGTCAAATCAAAATCGTTCAAACATGCCTCCTTCTCCTTTAAAGAAATCACACAATCCCTTTCTTCTTCTTCAATAACAAACCAGTTCGTATAAGAAAAAAAATGTTAACAGAAAAACGAACGAAATAAATCACGCCGCTCTCTCTCATTTTTTCTACCATTCGTGAAAAAAAAAATCACGAGAGTGAGCGATGGGGATGGCGATCGACTGGGAGGGGAAGGTAGCGAGCGACTCAACGTCGATCGATTTGGGTTTAAACGACGTCGTCCAGGTTGAGATAAGGATGGCTGTTCGTGGGGTTTCTGGTCGATGGCGGGTTCGATTGGTGGCAGCGAGGTATCCCGAGTCGCTAGTGATGCCAGACGGAGCAAAATTCATGGCTCGTGATGGAAGATGAAGGGTTGTGTCATCCTGTGCAGCGGCCAATAGCTTCGGGTCGCGACTTGTTTTAGGGGGCGGAAGGTGATGCCGAGAATTGTTGAAGGTAGAGAATTAGATGTCGAGGCTTTTGGTGTAGTCGAACTTTGCATTAAATGAACGGAGAGGGAGGACAGGGCGGAGGACATGGGTTCGAACATGAATGAGGTCAGTTGGACCTGAAGGGGGAAGAAGTGATATTGTCTTGGATTAGCAGGGTAATTTAGGTAGTTAATTTTTAATTTATGAGGTATAACTATATTCTTAAAATTTCGAATGTTTATTAATTATGCAACTCTTCCATTCGAGGTTCGAATAAAACGAAAGAAGTCGCATTGGGTTCATTTCAGCAAATTCTACGCATAGGATTGGTTTGGGATATTTCGGAGTCAACCGGGTTTTTAGAAAAAATTAAAATCTGGATGTTCGTCAAATTAAAAATCAAGGTGAGTAAATCTCACTCATTTGGATTGCTAGTTTTTAATTTGAAATATTAAAAATCATTTATTGATTAATTGGATAAATTGATAATTATTATTATCAGTTGGATGTTATATTATATATATATATATATAGTAGTATATATATATATATATATTAGTAGTTGGATTGATTATTCCCACCTATTGGAGCAGATGAGACCTTATGTGCCCCGCATAATAGCGGATGACCATATATTACCGCGATATCCCGCCTCGAAGCGGGATTGGTATTTTTATGTTGTATTAACATCTGTGGATGCAGGGAACAGGTTGGAGGGATCCAATTGGATTCCTCAAATATATATTGATTGTTTTTCATATATAGTAATATATGATGTGTTAGAATAATCTGTTATAGATTATTGTTGTGATGTGAATTATTGGATGCTATAGTAGCACTGGCCTGAATTTTGGTATTTTAAATACCATAAATTTTAGTTTTGAATCTAAAGGAATTAAAAGAAAATTTTGAATATAAAAATATGTATATCGAAGTTTGGATTATTTTAAAAGAAATTGGTTTGGGTAAAACGATAAATTCATTTTTGGGTTATACTTAACTATTCGGAAAATATATTTTAAATAGAGATTTAAAAATAATTTATATAGAATATTTTTAAACGATAGATTTTTAAATGATACTTCTAAAAAATATGAAGAGGAGTTGAAATATATATTAAAAATAGATTTGTGGAATGAATGAAATTTATTAAGAAATGGATTTATAAAATGGGATTTTATAAATGAAATTAGTTTTATAAACGAATGAAAACTCAAAAGGAGTTTATAAATTTATAAACGATGTTTATAAATAAGGGTATAACGATATCAGTTGATAAATTGGGAATATAAATTCATAGGGTGAATTTATATTAGAATATGGAAACGGGGTTGAGGAAAATAGTGGATACTATTTTTGAAAAGTGGAAATGGTTAGGAGAATCGGAATGAAATCGATGGGTTGTGAATCGAGAGGAATCTATAAATTAATTGGTTATTGAGATTTTAAAAATATATTTTATTACTAAGAAATTAAGCTGTTTTTAAAAAGGGAAGTTTTATTTATCAAACTATGTAATTTTGAACTGGTAGAATTGTAATACATCGAAAAGTGAATTTTTCAAATACTTAATACTTATTTTAATAAATCCTAATTTTTAAAATCAGCTTTGAAAATTGATTTGTTTATCTAAAAAAGGAGTTATTGATGTTTATAAAAAGAGTTTCGATTTTTTAAATAATTACTTAAACATGTTTTAAAAATAAATTATTATTCTTTAAATACTTATTATATATATATATATATATAGTTTTGTAATGATTTAAATTTATTTATAAATCTTCTTGAGGTTTGGAAACGGGGTTTATTCGATAGATGGGATTTATAAGAGGAATTCTCAAAATGGAATTTGAGAAAATGTAAGAAAATTTCCAAAGTGGATAAATAAGAGTGAACTTCGAAAAATGAGAGAGGATTCATAAAAGAAGTTAGAAAATGGATATTTGGAAGTATAGACAAGTGTTTTTGACTTTGGAAATAATAAAGGAAATTAATTAAGGAACCCGGAACTTATAGAATTCGTTATAAACGAGTTAAGGAATTTATAATATAAATTGTGAAGGATTTTGAGAAGAGAGAACTAAAGGGAACTTTCCTAAGTACTGAGAAGGGGTTTAGAAAATAAATTTTTAAATATTTTTCTAAGTGTTGAAATAAGAAATGGTTTGAAATATCCTGATATGGATATAAGTATTTGAGTTGTCTCAAATATTGAAAATTTTGGAAGGGATTTGAATATATATCTTATAAAGATATTTTGAAAAATAAATTTTGGAAAAATTATAATATGGGTGTAGTGACTGCTTATGGATGTTATATTGATAGTTAAATAACCGACTATCAAATATTGGCAAATTTTGTTGATCGTTTTGAAGAGACCGGGATCAGATTTAATTATCTGAAAACTACTTCGATTCGAATTAGTGTGTTATGAATGGATATCGTGAAGATAGTGAAGACGGTGATTCGGTTTTTCTAGACCCAGGACAACTTATATGGACGAATTTTATCAGAACATCGTCATTAGAGGACGATGAGCATTTTAAGTAGAATTGGTCTTGAAAGGTAATCGTTAGCCTCGAGCCTCATCAACCGGGAATGACTAAAACAGGAGAGATGCAGCAAGGCTAAGTGGGTCGTACCCAATTGGGGTATGTTATCACCTTTCTGGATACCCTCAGAAATATATATAAATTATGGATATGGTTGTGCATGGAAAAGTGAGCGCTCGATTTTAAGGGTGAGAATAACCGGGGTGATAACATATTCGGTACTATCCAGGTTAGGGGTTGGCCGGTCTTGTGTTGGTAGCAGATCCCGGCGAGGTCCTCGGTACATTTTTCTATACCCTAGTAGCCCAGTCATTGTATGGAATCCATTCTCCAATAAGCACCGTGCGGTTTTGATTGTGCCCAACTATGCTGTAACCTGAGATGCAAGCATTTCAACTATTTTCTATTTACTTTCTATAGACACTATTATAATATCAGATGATTTTGATAAAAATTATTTTGGTTATTGTAAGGAAAAAACCCGTCATGTTTATGTGTGACACGGTCTTACGAGATACCTTTGTTTTTCAAAGGATTTTGATAACTTTAATAATTCAAATTGAGTGTGTTTTCTCACGCTGGTTTTCCAGACTAACTCGAGTGTTATTTTATTATAATGCTCGGGTCAGACCGAGTATATAGATTCAGGATAGGATGCTATGGAGCTCAGGAGACGAGCTGGATGATAGAGACATATCTCTGTACTTGGGTTATATTTCAACTGTGTGAGGACAAGTTATTATAACTGTCTAGAGTGATGTATTGATCGTTGTACTCTGATGATTGTAAGTATAAAATAGTTACAGATTCTTTTGTATAAAAATCTATTACTATATATTATATTTTGTTCCACTGTTATTGTGAGATTCTGTGTTGTTGCTTTTGTTTCTTCTACCTTTTTCTTTTTTACCCCTAACAATCAGTATTTCCAACACTCGAATACTCGGCATGTTATACAGTGAACGTATAAATGTCGATTTTCGAGGGTCGAAAATTCTAGGTCGCTACAGATTTATAATCAATTAAGTTGATCTCTAGGTATCTTGTAAATATTTGTTTTTCCATCTAATTTTGTGCACTATGTGATTCCTATACTCAACAAATTATCACTATAATCCTTCAAAAGTAGATGATCATGCAATTTATTTGGCTTAGTTCTTTCTTTATAGGATGTTGTTCAAGCCAATGTTCATATCACTGTTCTCATTAGTTGACACTTCAACATTTTCATTGAGTTTTGAATCAATCATGGGTTCACATTAACCACTAGCTTCATTAATTGATATTTCATTTTCACAAATAAAAGTTTTATGTTTTTCATCAACTATGGTTTCTTCAAATTAAAATTCAAAAAATCAGATTGATGAATTAAATTGAACTGATCCTTGTGTGACAACTTATTCCCGAACAATCCGAAAAATTCAAGTTCACTAAATTCATCTTTTTACCCAAATCATTAACATCTTTTTTACCTTTGTAATTTTCACCCTAAAATATTATTCTTTCTAGCTTGTCCTTGTCTGGCAAAGGAAGATTGAAATTTAAAGTTAAATCATTTTCTTTAAGGAATTGAATTCCAAATTATTTGGTGAATTTTGAGCAACTTCATTAAGGTTATCGTTCTCAATCTCAAAAGTTATTATTTGAAAATTATCAGCATGAGTAAAATTTGGATTACCTTCTGATTTGTTGCATGTTCGGATTTTGTTTTTTTCCTCATTTTGTTTTAAGAGAATTTCAAGTGATTTTATGCATTCATCGTACTTTTTGTTCAATTTTTTAATTCCTCGTAAAATCACATTCACGATTTTCCATTTCAACATTTTCTCTATAATTTCCTTGATAAGAGCTATTTTCAAAATTATAATCTAAGTCATTTTCATAATCAAAACTTTTTCCAAGTTGATTTTCATTTCCATGTGTATAATTTCCTTTATAAGAGTTATTTTCGTAATTATAATCCATGTCATTTTCGTGATCAAAATTATTTCCAAATTAATTTTCATTCGTTTTCATGTGTATAATTTCCTTAACAAGAATTATTTTCAAAATTATAATCCAATTCATTTTCATGATCAAAATTATTCCTACGATCGACTAACCAAAGCTCTAATATGGAATGCAATAACCCGCACCTTAATGGGCTCGAATTTCAACTAAATCAAACCCAAGTCCATTAAGGTATTGTAACACCTCAAAAAAAAAGTTAATTAATTAATTAGTTAAGATAACGCAAAAAATGGAAATTTTCAATAGTTCGAAATTGACCATGGAAGCTATGTCGTTATGTTCATGGCAATTTTCTTATCAGTTTCCATGTATAGTGTTTTGGAAACGGAGCTCAAATGTAAAAGTTATGGACGTTTGCAGTTTTGGGTTCAAATTCATTTAAATATAATTCAAATTCAAATTAATAATTAATTTCCAATTTTGAAATTTAAAAATGAACAGAGATTAGACTTGCAGATCAAGTAATCGTTAAAAATAACGTTAACATTAAAAGGTTAATTAAGGAAATAAATAAAACAATCAATGGTACAAGATAAAACGTTCCTAAAATAGAGCATCAGTCGACTGCCTACCCTTAGCCGGTCGACCACTAGCGGTCTATCGGTGGGGTAAGAGCGATTGACTGGTTCATGTTGATGGAGGCTACGACTTTCAACATTTAAATGGTGCAGATTTTATTATTTTAAACCAACTTAAATCCGATGGTTCTACTGCTTTCTAATCACTATAAATAAGAGCCTAGCCCTCTCACTTTTATTTACAAATTATTTTGAAAACCAAGCGAAGCTCTGTCAATCTCTCTCCTCAAAGATTTAGAAAAATACTATATGGTTTCACGTAAGAATTTTAGGTGTTTATTATTCTATTTCTAATCCTTTTCTCCTCCAATTCCTAATTTTTTGAATCTAATCGATATACAAATCCCTTGTAATATATTTCTCAAAAGGGAGATTTGAAAGAGATTACAAAGGGCATGACAAATCCAAAACGAGGAAGAGGTAAGGACCTATTATGAGCGAAAATCTTAGGTTTTCCTATATTAGTAATTGTATAGTATGGTATGGATTTGATATATGCCTTGGGGAATTTTAGTTTACAAAAACATCACATTAAAACCCTCAAAATCCCTCCAAAGAAGAATGTCAATTCTTATGTTAGAATCTCAAATATTTCATATTAATATAATGGGATTGGTGTAAATGTTACAGTTTTAATGTTTTACATTCCATTCCACTTCTTATTTTTTCTTTGGATCTGATTAAGGGTTTTAAAAAGAAGATTAGGAAATGGTGTGTAAGGTATGAATTCTTTTACACGGAGTTTACACTGTTTATATCTGCAATTTATGTAGAAACTCACTTTTTCTAATTTCATGCAAAAAGAAGTTGAATAGAGTGTAAAGTATTTGAATTGCAAGTTTCTAGTGTTAA
Source organism: Allium fistulosum (assembly GCA_030737815.1). NCBI lineage: Eukaryota > Viridiplantae > Streptophyta > Magnoliopsida > Asparagales > Amaryllidaceae > Allium > Allium fistulosum. The sequence continues at coordinate 278,140,831 of CM060904.1, read as the reverse complement.
TTGATCCTACTATTTTAGTACAAATTATATTAGGTATGGATTTTATTTTATACAAGTCTGTTGATTGAATTACGGATATTGGATTTATGGTATATTTGTTGATATGAAATTGGACTTGTATAAATTTGAAGGTTTGACATTTAAATGTTAGTTTAGGGCGCAATCTTTGAACACTTATTTTAGATGCGTAATTATATATATAGGCGTAAATAACGTACAGTTATAATGTACTAATTACATAGTTAATAGAATATTGATTATCATTAAATCCCCCTAGGAAAGAAATTGATTTGTAAAGGTGAAATAAAAGTTTTCTTATAAGGCCTTGATATGGAATGCGGTGAGATGTGTGATAATATATTAAGAGAGTGTTATAGATTATAACTAAGTTATAGGGAAGTGAGTTCAATTAAATGCACATAGAAGTTTGCCCAGCTAATCTGGCTACCAACAGTGTGACTTTGAGGCTGGTGTGAGACATCACTTATAATAGGTAACCACGGAGGACGCGAGGTTAGTCCCAAATTCTATAGGGTAAACCTGCCTACCTAACCTGGCTACCAGTACCTACGAATAGTCAAACTAATATGAGACATCACTATAGGGTACGGTTCATAATACAAAGGACCTTCTTTAGGGATTGAAGTTATTAAGTGGTTGTGTGAAGGTCCACCTCTTCCCTATGAAAGAAGTATTAAATGGTCTAGGTTGGGCATGGTAGAGGATATCTTGAGGAGGGTCTGCTTCAGATTTGAAGTAGTAAGTGGCCTAAAGATATTCCATGCAATGCCAGCTAGATAGTACCGGAGAGGAGTCCGCCTTGGGATAGGCATTAAATGATGAAGACATATCTTGAATAAGATATTAAATGGTCAGAGTCTACCTAATTTGCATAAAAAAGGTATTAAGTGGCTTGGGTACTATCTCATACATTGTTAAGACATTATTGACAATGTATTTAGGTTATTGGGTTGAAAGAATAATGGGCTGGGAAAGCCTTAGGGCTTATAGTCGAAAAACTTATAATATGGTTAAATATGAAGATATTTTACTTTTAAAATTATACTGCCCAAGTACTATTATAGAAAGGCTCGAGGTTTTTTTCACCGGACGTTTGTTGTTCTGACTCCCTCATTACAACACAGGTTATAGATATTGATGCAGATTTTCGGAGGCGGTTACAGGGACGTAGGCTTATCGTAGTTACTATTTATCTACTTATGTTATTTCCTTTATTTTTGATATACCCATTAAATAATGCTATAACTTTGGAAATTTGTACTTTAGATAGTTGATGATTGTTTATGGTATTGTGTTATGTTTTTATGACATTTGGATTTTAAATAAAATGGGTACTGCTCTAATATTATACTTTATCATTCCACTTTGAGTTTTTAAATGTGTAGATAAATAGATCCATGTATTATTCTTTATACCAACCAATAGTCGGCTTTGGAATGGGTCTAAGTTTTGATGTGTCTTTTCCAGGTCAGAATTTAGGTTTGTTTCGAGGCAGGTTGTTAAATTTGGTATAAGAGCTTAGGTTACCTAATTAATAGGGATAAGCATATGTATGAGTGGCGTATTTGTTATTTTTGAAAGTATTTTCAACAGTCCTACTATATATAAACCATTTTTGAACATACGCAAACACACTAGGTAGACCTTTATTTCAGCTTATAATACCATCTTAGGAAATTATAACTAAAAGTTTAACCTACAGATAGTAGACTATGGCTGAAAATCATTCTTTTCAGACTGGGAACCCCTCCTAAGAGATACCTACTATCTGAGGGATGCCTTAATGGTTCCAACAATACCTTAGGCATATAGGACAAGTTCCCACTCCTCAACCTGCTGCACCAGTGGCATCTGCAGCCCTGCCTGCTGAAGCCACACCCTACCCCATAGATTTCCCCAAGATGTGCAAGGATTTCCTAAACATGGGAGGATGGGTGTATTTAGGAACAGAAGGTTTCATGGAGACGAAGGCATGGTTAAATGATTATGAGAGGGTATTTCAAGAGCTTGGTTGGGAGGACCAGACTAAGCGAAGAATGACAGCTTAGCACATTAAAGGAGAGGCCTATTATTGGTGGACGATTGTTGCTGAAGAAAATAAAGGTTGATTTATTACTTCGGACAAGTTCAGAATCCGATTTGAGGTGCAGTTTAGGTCGAGGGCAGAGGAAAGCTTGTGGTTGGAGAGATTTATACTGCTTAGCTAGGGAGACTCCACTCTAAAGAAGTACATTAGTAAATTCATACACCTAGCTAAGTTTGGCATGAGTTTGATTGATACCCACATGAGGAAGTCCATGAAGTTCATCAAGGGCCTAAACTCCCTACATAAAGAGTTGTTATTGACCCAAGTGCCCAATGGTGCTACGTATTAGATGTCGGTTGAGATAGATTTTCTATAGATAGCTAGTGTAGAGAAGAAGGAGAATGAGACTGAGAAGGCGGGACCTACTCAAAATCAAGGAGGAGCCAAGAAGGGATGCTTTTGGGCGAATAAGAAGGCAAAAGGGAATTTCAAGGAGGGTAAAGTGTGTAAGAGATTCCATAGGAAAGGACATATCACGAAGGATTGTAGAGTGAACCTGTTGAAGGAAGCTTTAAAGGAGAAGTGCTACCACTTCCACGAAGAGGGGCACTTCAAGAATTAGTGTTCGATGCTTGCGAAGGAAGGGCAGAGCTGGCAAGCCTATGCTATTGAGGCTGCCCTTATCTCGAGTAGACCGCCCTCTAAAGACCAAGAGAAGGCAACCATGGAAGGTATAACTTCTTTATTTGGGAATGCAGTTCGTACCCTATTCGACTCTAGGGCATCGCATTCATTTATATCTAGGAATATCATTAACTCCTTGAGTCTTCAAACCCAGTAATAGTCCCAAATCTTATTGGGGGTCGACATTTCTTTCTTCAATTGGCAAAGACCTAGTTATGAAACATATGTGACGTGGAGTTCATAATAATGGGTACGTTCTTAATTTTGAGGGGTATGGACTTATCTTAGAAATAAATTGGTTGTCATACTATGGGCCTGCCATATATTGCGATTGGAGGGTTATACGGTTAGGCGAGATACATATGTTCGTTGTACACCCCTTCAGTTGAGTTAAGTCATCTATACTCAATAAGCCTATCACAAGATGGACTCTCATCCATACCCATAGTCCAAGAATTCCATGGTGTCTTTGAAGAAGTCTCAGGTCTCCTACCTCATGGGGAGATTAAGTTTAGGATTGGTTTAGAGAAATACACTAGATCTATTGCTCTTCCATTAAAGCACATGACCCCCAAAGAAAAGGCGATGATTAGATAAGCAGATCCTCTAGTTTATACATTTAGAAGTACACTAGATATATCGCTCTGCCATTAAAGCACATGGATACTAGTGGATGTATTTATTGGATTGGTTTTTGCACACTTAGGTAAGTATATCCTCTAGTTAACACATACACACACCCCACATCATCATCACTTGTTTGTTTTATTGAGTTATATGAATATGGTTATTGTATATGGATTGAATGGTTGCACATATATGTAGAATTGCAAGTATATTTACTAGGGTGTTGCATGCATTTGGATACATGGCATAAACACTTGCATTTTAGGAGGTCGACTGGATCAGGAGATCACCTACTCTTTACATTATTATAGGTTCATATGCATTTCATGCTTGCATGTACATACTACATTAGAATTTTAACTAAGGACAATGATTGCCAGTGGATAATAGATGAGTAGATGGTTGTAGTTATTGATTATTACATGCACGAGTTATATTTTTCCATCCTTGGAGATTTTGGGGATGAAATCCTTTTAGGGGGGAGAATGTAACACCCCAAAAATTTACGAGATAATGTAATAAAAGAATTAAATTTAAAATTTAACAAGGGCAAAAGCAGAATTTTTACAAAGGTATGAATTTGGCTATGAAACTTGCACTGATGGGTTCATATTGATTTTTTGGACAATTTTCATATATAACACTTTTAAATCAAAGCTTATATGTAGAAGTTGTAGACGTTTTAAAATTTTAAAATGAAATTAATTAAATAAACTAATAAGAAATTAAACTATCCTTAAATAAATAGCTCCGCCAGTCGAAAACCTAGGAGGTTACCATAGATATGTAGTGGTCGACCGGTCCCCACGTAGAGGTCGACCTGTTAATGTTCTAGAACAATGGGTTTGAGCAGCTAACGGCTCAGATTTAATTAAATATTTTTACTTCACTACGAAGTAATTGTTCAACGTTCAGGATGAAACCAAAGATTATCCTAGCGTTAATCAACGGTCAGGACTGATCCAAAAGCTCTATAAATATACAACTAACCTAAACCCTAATTCATTAGAAATTTATCTGTGTACCAAAACTCTGCCAAATTCTCTTCTCCTTCACTTATAAAATTCTTCAAAATAAACAAGAATAAATTAGGGGAAACCAAGAAGATCAAATCACGTAAACAACTAACGAACGGGGAAGGTTTCTAGATGAAAATTCAAAGGAAAACATGGATTTGAGGTAAGTAGGTATATTTTTAATAAGATAATTATATGTAGTTAAGTTTAATATACCCTATTTTATTTAGGCTGTTAGAAATTGAATTCCTGACATTGTTTAATTAAATTGGAAATATAAATTGTTAGTATATGAATATGATCCTCCTTTTCTAACCTAGATCCGTAAACCCAAATCTGTAAATTGATAAAGAACTGACATAACCAGTATTATTAATAGTAACCCCAGGATAAACTATTTCACTACAAAATTGTGTAGATCTGTAAGTTGAAATTGATATTAACAAGTTTGTTTATTGTAGCTGGCTCACTATATGATAATAAATTTGGGAATGATGACAATAATTAACAAAATCTAATTAGATGACAGTTAAATTGAAATCAAACTAAACATGAATGGTAACCTAAAATTTACACTACGACCGATCAAACGCACTACCTAGGACTGCCTCTATAGATACCGATCGACTGATTGGCATTCCAAATGCACAATCTGAACCTCGCCTGATGCCTAGATTATAAATAAAACTATTTTAAATGTAAATGGATGTTAGGGTAGGGGAGCTAATTCCTTACGAGGCGATACTAGGACATTGCAAAGTTGGGTTAATGCGCTTTATCTTGTATGGATCGATTTTTGACTGGGGGCAATTTCATCTTCACAGCGCAGACTAATGTCTAATAAAGTGTGTGGGCCCAGCACAATGGGATTTCCTTGGTATTCACAGATTCTGACACAACATGATGTTGTGTTGTTGTTGGACCTTGGCATGTGCAATAAGAGGCAATTACGTTACCATTGAGAGGTGGACACAGATGTAAATGATGAGACACTTCGACGAGTCTGCATTATAGGCTCCCCCTCAATGTGTAACAGGGGTATGGGTATAAGTAGTTGTAGTTGTGGGAAACTTAGGCCTATGGTAGAAATGGTAGGAAAATCTTATGTAAAATAGTTCCGGTGACTATTAGTTGATAACTATCGTCTAGAGGTTCAATCAGTCATTCGATCCTAAGTATGAGCCCGCACAAGTAGCCAGTGTAGGGGTGTATTTTGCCAAACCCCTTAAGTAAAGAAATCTAGTAATACACAGAAAGTGGTAGAACACCCTGGTCACTTATAGTATTATTAAAGTCAACCGCATGTGATCAACATATATTAATAATGTACTCATTCACCAAACTTTCATCTGACCACCCCTTTTCTTTTTCCTTACCACAGGAGGACAAGGCAGTAGGTGATAGGCCTATGAATAGTACGTGGAGATGTTATTTCATCATTGGAGTTGCTTGTCATTTTATTTTATCTCCATATAACTGTCTATGTTATTAAGTACTTAGCATCTATCAGATATGTATCTTATTTCTGCGTACTTCGGATATGACTGTATTGTTTTTCAAAGACTATGTTTTGAGTTATTTTCTGAGATGGTTATTTTATTAATTTATATTTTGTTTCCTTCCATTGTGAGTTCTGAAAGTGTAGTATATCTTAGATCATATCTATATATCTTAGTCTCTGTAATGTTTTAAAAACCTTGACAGCTCGTATTTCTTAACACCAACGCGAGTCTGAAAGTCATCTTAGGCTTTGGATCGATGTGTTGGGAGGTGCGAGTTGTCACATGATCCCTTACAGCAACTCCACCAAAATAACCCGACGAACCCGCAAATGAAAGAACATAGGAACAACATCAACCAGAGTAGCCAAATGATCAGAAGAAATAGGAAGAAGAAGTGGATGATTTAAACTTCCTTAATGTTGATCTGCCTAATCCAACCAAAGAACAAAGTATCATATGCAATATTTCTTAACACAAGAGGGCATATGGTGAGAAGAAACGACTGCAGATGTAAGTTCTTTTGTTACTCAAAACAAAAATTATCTTGCCACACAAAAAAGGGTAAAAAAAAAACCTACCCTACCTCAAGCTCCTTTTAAAAGACCATTAAGGAGCAAGTCCAAGATAAAACGAGTATTACAACATGGAATGTAAAGGGCATTAACACACCAAATAGAATGAATGCTTTGCTTAAGCTCCTACCAACATATAAGCCAATGGTATTTGGCTTAGTTGAAAACAAGTTGAATGATACTAATCTACTTATATTTCAAAATAAATTCCAATTTGCTGGGATGGAATTACTAATAACTCAATGCACAGTATAGGCTTGGTGATATGGGATACAAGGGTATTGAACCTATCAATATTTTCTCAATCCACACAACATTTATCTCTCACAACAGTTAACAAAAGAGGTTTCAAAATGATTATTACTTTTGTTTATGCTACCAACATACAAAGTGTGATAGAGAATCTGTAGGACTATTTAATTGATGATGTAAAAAATATTAATGAAGCTTAGGTTTTAATGGGTGATTTTAATAATGCTTTGATTTCACTAGATAAAGAAGAAGGGCTATCAATTCCCTTTAAATGACTATTTTCTTTTAATAACTATCTAATGCAATCAACATTAATAGAGATTAAGCTATTGGTTTTAATTTTACATGGCAAAGAAGGGTTCGAAAACTAATATTGACAAAATAACGGTCAATAATATATGTCTGCAAAAATTTTACTACATGAAAGCGCTTGTACTGCCTATAATAACAAGTGACCATAACCCTTTATTAACTTATCTTATTCATATGCACAAAGATAAGGGGATTCCTTTTAGATACGATAAGTCATGACATACCTATGATGGTTGCTACAATAGCATACAGTAAGGATGGGATGCTAATACTTGAGGGACTCCTAGTTGTAACTTTAAATAGAAATTGAAGAATGTAAAAGATTGCCGAGAGACTGGAATAAATAAAGAAAAAAGGAAAATACTTATCTCAAGGAAGCAGAGAAAGAATATGAACTTTCGATGCAAGTTTTTGATGATGATCTTTCCAATCTGTAATTATACGACACTATATTATAAGCAAGACATAATTATCATACATAGCAAAAATTTAAATTCTGGAGTTTTAAATAGAAACCGAAGGTCCTATGTTTGCAATAAGGGGATAGAATTCCAAATTGTTCTACGCTAAGATGTCCCATATAAGACATAAATTATTCCAGCATTGATCGATCATAGTAGAAAGTATGTAAATATGAGGCTATTTCATACCATATAAATTTATTTAATGGCGTATCAAAGTTTGATTTTCCAGATTTTTAGTGCAAAGAATTTATAAATTTAGAAGTGAAACATTTCCTGACCAGATCTATTAGTATGGAAGAAGTTAAAAAGGTAATTTTCTTAACACAAGATGATAAGAGTCCATGGCCCAATGGAATTAAAGAAAAATTCATGAAAATTCTTTAGGATATTATCAAATATGATTCACTAATTGCTATTACTGGTATTTTTGGCTCTACTAAGTTGGCAAAAGGTATAAATCATGCTTTTATATCTCTTATTCCTAAGAATGATAGACCTAAAAATATTACTGAATATAGGCCTATCTCTTGTTGTAACATATGTTTACAAGGTGTTGAGAAAAGTTTTATGCATAGAATGAAATTATTTTTACCTCATTAGTCTCAGAAAATCAAACAGCTTTTATTGATTGAAGATATATAGGAGAAAATATATTCTTGGCACATGATCTTTTATGGGAATTTCACAAAAAAGGAGTGGATAAGTTTTGTATTAAAAGAGATTTGCAAAAAGTCCATGACAAGATATATATATAAAATTTATTTATTATGCTATGTAGAAGATGAATTTCCCTACACATTTCATAATTATGGTTTATGAGTGTATAAGTACCCTAATAATCTCCATATCATTACAACGAGTTCCTAAGGGTTTTATTAGTAGTAACAGAGGTCTTAGACAAGGAGACCTACTATCCCCTTGCATATTTACCATGGTAGTGACTTTTTTTACTTTTTTAATGAATGAAGCATATGACTTGAGAAAATTTAAACCAATGGCGAGTCATTTACTATACGTTGATGATCTAATGATTTTTAGAAACCGGGTAAGCCTAATAGTACTGCTATTAAGCATATTTTTGAAAAAATAGAGCTGGTTATAGGTCTAAGCATAAACAGAATGAAAATGTACTTCAGTAAATATGCTACAGGGGTAATAAACATGAAACAAATTTTAGGCTTATAAGAATGAAAATTACCAATCGCTTATTTTGGCATATCAGTATCCTCGAATTACTTATAATGTAACCATTTAATTCAAAAGATACAGGGCAAGTTGGAAGGCTAGAACTTAAATTTCTTAAGTATGTTAGGTAGAGCAGAATTATTACACACCGTAATAACCCGTTAGTTTTATATTGGCTATTTATTTACCAACAACCTGAATAAAATATTAACAAAATTAATAGTTTCCATTCAGGTTTGTTATGGATGGGCAAGAAACACAAAATGGCTTGGTTTACAATTTATAACCAAAAATAGAAGGGGGCTTGGTCTAAGAACACTTTATTGATTAAAAAAGTTAGCAAGTTTAAAACTAATTAATATGCTCTTTTCTATCCAAAATTAATTTATGGGCATGATAGTTGAAAAGTAAATGTAAAGTGGAATGAAATTTTGGTATATGTTTATTGATGACAATGCTTCATGTTCTTGAAAAAACATTTTACATTTAAGACAAAGTGAAAACAATAATTTAACACAGTATAGTCATGAGGAATAAACTTCACTATGGAATGACCCTTGGTCAATTGCAAATGTTTAGTCGATTTACTAGGCTATAACATATTTCATATTATTTGTTCCTACTTTTAAAGTTTCATCTATAATAGACAACCATGTTATAAGTCCTTATTTGAATAAAACTAATAGAAAGATAGCCCCCTTTGTTCAACAAATCCGGATTCAGAATAATAAATCTACATATTAGTGTATATGGTGTGATGAGGGAACTTTAATTTTCCACAAAGCATGGGAGAACATGAGACAATTCGAATGTTAACAAAAATGGTCTAAAATAGCATGTCATACAAAAAATAGTAGGAAAATGTTTTTTACACATATAAAGCATTCATGAACATACTTGACACTAAAGATAGACTATCTACAATGGGAATAATGTGAATCCTATTTGCATGTTATGCAAGCAAGAACTTGAATATATAAATCATTTATTTTTCCAATGCTCTTACAGTAAATATATATGTGGACACTACTAAAACTGAAGATGCTGATTATGCCCGAGAACTAGAGCAATATTGTAACAACCCGGCATTCCGTACCCATTTTCTTATCGTCTCTTGACGATTTAATCTGGGAACGAATAGCTTCTGGCATTTTAATCAAATTGAAATTCAGGGATAAAATTTTGTTATTCGCTATTTGGAATTTTTAAAGCCGTTCTAAATGTTGAACGAGCTTTAGAAAGATTCGTTAAGTGTCGTTTGGGTTTAAACAATAATCTCGGCCCATGATCTTTTGTTTTGAAACCGTGATTTCACTCAAAACCCAAACAACCCATCTCCTTTCCCCTTTTTCATTCAATTGCGTCCAACCCGATTCAATTTTCTTTTGCTTGTGAAATAATGGCGGCTGAGAAAAACTTCTCTCGTTCGATCTGGAAAGATTAAGGCTTTTGTCTTGTTTGTTCTTTCAATGCTTGCTAGGGCTTTCGTTCGCTCTGATCTTCGGGCTTTGTATGTCGAAGCATGAGATGGTTTCGATTGGATGATTTTCGATGTCGCCTGTCTCGATCGAAGTTCTGCTCTTCGTGCTCGCTCGTAGAAGAAGCTCCTCTGTGGTGACTCTGGCTTCGCCTTCGCTGTAGCTCATTTGCTTGCGATCTCGAATTGAAGGTGAGTTCATCTCACATCTAATTCCAGCTCCAGTTCTTTCGTTTTGATTTTTGTTAAATTGCTTTGCCGTGATGACCACGGCTTTGATAATGTTGCTCCGTGAATTCCTTGCTCTGACCTGTTCGACTTTGGCTTCGATCATTTATAACTTTGTTAATGTGATGTTGTTTACGACTTGGTTCGTTTTCGTGATTGCTATGACTTTGATTTTTGGGAATTTCTGGTCTTGTGATGTTCACGGCTTCACCTTTCTGTAGCATACTGAATGAAGTCCATATGCTTACTTTCCCATATCTATTCCATTACAATCTGTACGTGTGCATACTTGAGTCTAGTTGTCACGAGCACACTCTTGCCTACACTTCAGTTCACTGTCTAGAACTTCTGGCCAGAGTCAGTTTGCAAATAGTTTTGTATATTTTTTTTAACTTGAACCTTTGCTTGAATTGGTCTCGGCCTTGATTCGAAACTGTTTAGTCGACTTCAATTACTTTTATTTGTGATACCATTCCGGTTGAACATTTGATGTTCATTGGCCTTGAGTTGAACCTATTTTGAGACTTGGGTTTGACCTTGGTTTGATGTGTTAGCTGAGCTTATTTGTGTAGTCTTCATCTTGTTCCCTGTAGCATTCATGCTTAATTGTGTAATTCTTTTGCCATTCACGTGTACATGTATGATCAGCTGCTTTGATACCTGAAATTGACCCTTTTTCTTTGTAGCTTCAACATTGATTTTTGAACTGAACATACTTTATGACTTAGCCTTTGTTCGAACTTAGTATTGCCTGGATTTGAATTTGACTCTATGATTCTGGCACTGTCACTGTTTGGTTTATCTATGTTCATGCACTAACTTTGTTTCAGATCTGATGTTAAGGCTTTGCCTCGGTGGTCTGCTCTTGCATGCTACTGCTTGTTGCACTTAGTATCACTTATGACTGTAGACATTGTGTCCTCGAGTCTGACTATTTTTGTGTTCATTTCTGAGTGATTTCCAGACTAGTCTGCATCTCAGTGTATTACCATTGACTTAGAGAACTTCCTTAGTTGTTTTAGATCATTTCATTGAAGCTGTACATGTTAAAAGTGTAGGCTTACATATCCATATTGCATATGTACTGATCTGGTCTATCTCCTTATGAAATTACTGTTTGGACCCGGTTGTGCTTATGCACTTCATTTGTATCACTTGGTACTTCCCTGACCTGTTGCATTTGTTGTCATGGCACACCTCTGGTTCATGCCTGATTCACTGTTGTAGCTGCTGTATATAAGTTCTGCCAAACTTTGGTCTTGACTTCATTCGTTCGTATAGCCTGTATGATGCCAGTTTTACTTGAACTGTCGTTGTTGCAGTATAATGTGACAGGCTCGATCACTCGAGATTGCCTGCTTGGTAGCTTTTGTTGTTGTCCAGTTTGTACTTGCCTTGTTGAACTTGTACACGCATGTGTCTTGTTGCTGTGGCATTCTAGATTGCATTATTGCTGCTACTTGAATTTGTAGTTGTTCTATTGCCTTCTGATTCACTTGACCATTTGTATACATACTTTCAAGTATGTATTCAGATGTATGTTCACTTTTGCTTATCCTTGTGTCATTTTCGCTTGCATCTGTTCATCCCTGAGCACTTGCTGACCTGCTGCATTTTCGTAGCAGTTTTACCCTTGTCCCTTGTGGTGACTTTATACTCTGTTGTGGCGAGGCAGTGCACGCGTGCGTGCACTGCAGCCACACCGAATTGACAGATTTTAATCGATATCTCTTTTGTTCTTAATTCATCGACCTGTTGCGTAATTCGTAGGCTGTATTGGCGAGGCAGTACACGTTAGCGTGTACTGCAGCCAATTAGCATTGATGTTTTTAAACTGACATTTCAATTGCTTAAACTGCTTTGGATTTCTGTTTTGTGGATTAACACTGTTTAGTGTTATATCTGCCGTTATCCGGTTCTCTTATCGAGAAGTTGGATATACGAGATTTCTGTGACTGTCATCTATTTTGAGATTAATTATTACTACCTTTATGCACTAATAAACTGGTTTGAATTAGACTGATCCGGGTATTATTTTCTTTTGAATGTAATACTCGGGTCAGACCGAGTATTTACAGGTTATAGATTTTTAGCTTTGGGTTGCTGCTAGAGCTATGAAGACTTTTTATATCATTTGAAGTGGTCTTCGTCTTGTTGTAGTAGCCAGTGTGTCTGTTGTAAGATGATAATGTATTCATGTATATTAGTCGATAATGTACTTGTATATATAACTTCTTGAGTCGACAATTGTAGTTGTATCATTTGTATTGTGTCAAATGTATTGTAACTGATATCAGTTATTGTATATATGAGACTTTTCGTTCCATCTTTATTCCGCATTTATGTTATCTGTGTTATTTTTATATCTATTGTCCTAAACTATTATAGCCACTGTGTAGTAGCTCTGAGTTTGTATCGGTATGTCGGGTTTCCTCTAAAAATTGAAATGCAATGTTTTATTATCTGACATATCGGTGCTCGCACAAGGCAATTACATAGATGGTCGCTCCTCAATAGCCTTATTCTCCGTGCTAGTTGACAGCACTACACCGTAGTGTTCTTGGCTAGCGTGGGTATAGAGGTGGGGCGTCACAGCTTGGTATCAGAGCCTGGGGTTTAGGACAATTATAAAACATAACTTAGATGGAGCATGTGTTACAACTATTTGTCGATGTTTTATCTCTCATCTTTACATATGACTATTTTTGACTGTTAGGTATGAATTCCTAACGCTTATTCTTGTGTTTTCGGCTTTGAATTGATTTAGCCGATGTTGATTTTGTTTTAATTTGGCAAATTAAAGCCATTTTGACTTTTGGACTTTGTTCCACTTTTGTCTATGCTATGAGTGTCATTGTGTACCTGTTACACTGTGATGAAAAATAGCTGGACCAGTTGCAAATTGAGTGATTTTGATTTCTCATTCACATCTAGTTTGAATCTCAGCGATTTTGAACTTGATATTTTGTTTTTCCAGTTGATAATCGATTCTTCTTCTCTTATTAGTTGTTATCACCTTTATTGATTTTGATAACTTCTATTTCTGGAATTTTTGGTATTCCTACTTTGATGAATTTGGAATCGAATTCTTTGGATTCTATTCACATCTTCGTATGTGAATTCTTGTGATTGATTGTTTCTACAATCATTTTTGTGATTTGTCACTTTAAAAATATAAAGGTTTTCTATACTAGTAGTAAAAATTAAAATCCCTTTTTCCAAACGATTTCAAAACTATTTTACTACAAAGTTCTTTTTCTTGAACTGTTTTCCAATCTATTAGTATATACAAGCCTTTATTTCACTCGTATGAGAAATTGAATTAAACGGCCTAGTAAAACAAGTGGTATGAAACGCTTGCGTTTACTTCGTCGGTTAGCTCCTGGACTTGCTCGATTGAACCCTTTTTGTGACAACTTCCTAGTGGAGATTTACAATCTGTTCGTAAATATTTGAGTTAAGCAAGTGGTTATGGGACATGAAGCTAAACTCTTATATTTACTAGCTTAGTGTAATTGACACTTTCTTTATGATCATGACGATCATTTTTATGATTTAGACTGGACCTCATCGGTGTGATTTTGTCTCACACATATCTCTTGGGCTTTGAGGATTGTCTAGACACCAGTGTGTGATTTCGTCTCACACATATTGCACGGTTAGACTAGGCCTCATCGGTGTGATTTCGTCTCACACATATCTCTTGGGCTTTGAGGGTTGTCTGAATACTCTTTATGTGATTTCGTCTCACACATATTTCTTCGTCTACGGGGAGACTATACCCCGATTATGTGATGTTTCGCCATCACATATTTCTTCGTCTACGGGGAGACTATACCCCGATTATGTGATGTTTCGCCATCACATATTATGATTTAGACTGGACCTCATCGGTGTGATTTCGTCTCACACATATCTCTTGGGCTTTGAGGATTGTCTAGACACCAGTGTGTGATTTCGTCTCACACATATTGCACGGTTAGACTAGGCCTCATCGGTGTGATTTCGTCTCACACATATCTCTTGGGCTTTGAGGGTTGTCTGGATACTCTTTGTGTGATTTCGTCTCACACATATTTCTTCGTCTACGGGGAGACTATACCCCGATTATGTGATGTTTCGCCATCGCATATCTCTTTGTCTACGTGGGAGACTATACCCCGATCATGTGATGTTTCGCCATCACATTTCTAGGGTAGCACCCTACGGTCTTCGGGCCATTCCTGTGTAAAAATTTAATGGATAGCTTCCATGAGATAGCTTCTCGTCATGTGTTTACGCGTAGGTGAGTTTTCATGCTCCCATTCATGTGTTAGGCCTCCCCCTTTATTTATGTGTTTTCTGGATTTCTTGTGATGATTTCTGAAATTTTGTGCTTCACCAATTTTCGTGATTTCTATTGATATGTTTATCAATTTTTGTGCATTGGTGAATTCATGTGTTATTGACTTGTTATGAATACAAGTTTAGGGTATGATATCCCTTTCTATCTTTGAGAAGATTCTTGTGACATTTTTGATGAATGAAAATTCATTTGGCATTATATTTTGATGCCAGTTATTTTGATGAGATTTTGACGTGTTAACTTCAGTACTCGTCAATTTTGAAATGGATTTACAAGCGGTTCTCCCGCAATACTGATATTGCTAATTTAATCACGTGTTTTCAAAATTCTTTATTTTTAAAAGTTGTTTCAAAAATATAAATTAAAATTGTTTTCAAAATTTTTACAGCTTACATTTTCAAAAGAACGAGGAAGCGATTTAAACCTTTCAGAAAAATCGAGGACTATGACCCCTTCCTTTTACTGATTCGCTTAATTCCGGACTTGTCCGTTTGAGAATGTGAAATGTTATTTTTAAAACACACAATTCTGCACTTTCAAGAAAACGATAAAGAGATTTAAACGATTTAGCAAAAGTAAGGAGTATGGAACCATACTTTTACTACTTCGGTTAAGTCCGGACTCGTTAATTGAATATTTATGACTTCTGATTATCGTTTTTGATAATCAGATATTTGTGAAATTTGATTATCGTTTAAGATAATTAAATATTTTTCGATTTGATTAATCGAATATTTGTGTTTCTGATTATCGTTTTTGATAATCAGATATTTGTGAAATTTGATTATCATTTGAGATAATTAAATATTTTTCGATTTGATTAATCGAATATTTGTGTTTCTGATTATCGTTTTTGATAATCAGATATTTGTGAAATTCGATTATCATTTGAGATAATTAAATATTTTTCGATTTGATTAATCGAATATTTGTGTTTCTGATTATCGTTTTTGATAATCAGATATTTGTGAAATTTGATTATCGTTTAAGATAATTAAATATTTTTCGATTTGATTAATCGAATATTTGTGTTTCTGATTATCGTTTTTGATAATCAGATATTTGTGAAATTTGATTATCATTTGAGATAATTAAATATTTTTCGATTTGATTGATCGAATATTTGTGTTTCTGATTATCGTTTTTGATAATCAGATATTTGTGAAATTTGTTTATCGTTTAAGATAATTAAATATTTTTCGATTTGATTAATCGAATATTTGTGTTTCTGATTATCGTTTTTGATAATCAGATATTTGTGAAAATTCGATTATCATTTTAGATGATTGAATATTTGCGATTTTGAGATTCGAGCTTCGTCTTGTTCTCTGACGATTCAGATGAGTAATTTGATTTACTCACATTCAATTCGTGCAGTACGTGAATTCTGCTCTATTTTCTTTTTCTCTTAAATGCTGGAACTCGATTGATTCTTGCTTTTGATAGTCGTCTGATTTTGACTCCTTGATCCCCACGATTGTTGATTCCTTTGATTTGAATCAGTCGAACCTTTTGATTCTATATCTAATACTTCCCCTGTTGGCATTTTCTTTGCTTATGCATTCGACATTGTTATGTTCTTATGGTTGTTACCTCTTTCCCACTTATCCCTTAGGATTGCGAGGACGCAATTTCTTTAAGAAGGGGAGTCTGTAACAACCCGGCATTCCGTACCCATTTTCTTATCGTCTCTTGACGATTTAATCTGGGAACGAATAGCTTCTGGCATTTTAATCAAATTGAAATTCAGGGATAAAATTTTGTTATTCGCTATTTGGAATTTTTAAAGCCGTTCTAAATGTTGAACGAGCTTTAGAAAGATTCGTTAAGTGTCGTTTGGGTTTAAACAATAATCTCGGCCCATGATCTTTTGTTTTGAAACCGTGATTTCACTCAAAACCCAAACAACCCATCTCCTTTCCCCTTTTTCATTCAATTGCGTCCAACCCAATTCAATTTTCTTTTGCTTGTGAAATAATGGCGGCTGAGAAAAACTTCTCTCGTTCGATCTGGAAAGATTAAGGCTTTTGTCTTGTTCGTTCTTTCAATGCTTGCTAGGGCTTTCGTTCGCTCTGATCTTCGGGCTTTGTATGTCGAAGCATGAGATGGTTTCGATTGGATGATTTTCGATGTCGCCTATCTCGATCGAAGTTCTGCTCTTCGTGCTCGCTCGTAGAAGAAGCTCCTCTGTGGTGACTCTGGCTTCGCCTTCGCTGTAGCTCATTTGCTTGCGATCTCGAATTGAAGGTGAGTTCATCTCACATCTAATTCCAGCTCCAGTTCTTTCGTTTTGATTTTTGTTAAATTGCTTTGCCGTGATGACCACGGCTTTGATAATGTTGCTCCGTGAATTCCTTGCTCTGACCTGTTCGACTTTGGCTTCGATCATTTATAACTTTGTTAATGTGATGTTGTTTACGACTTGGTTCGTTTTCGTGATTGCTATGACTTTGATTTTTGGGAATTTCTGGTCTTGTGATGTTCACGGCTTCACCTTTCTGTAGCATACTGAATGAAGTCCATATGCTTACTTTCCCATATCTATTCCATTACAATCTGTACGTGTGCATACTTGAGTCTAGTTGTCACGAGCACACTCTTGCCTACACTTCAGTTCACTGTCTAGAACTTCTGGCCAGAGTCAGTTTGCAAATAGTTTTGTATATTTTTTTTAACTTGAACCTTTGCTTGAATTGGTCTCGGCCTTGATTCGAAACTGTTTAGTCGACTTCAATTACTTTTATTTGTGATACCATTCCGGTTGAACATTTGATGTTCATTGGCCTTGAGTTGAACCTATTTTGAGACTTGGGTTTGACCTTGGTTTGATGTGTTAGCTGAGCTTATTTGTGTAGTCTTCATCTTGTTCCCTGTAGCATTCATGCTTAATTGTGTAATTCTTTTGCCATTCACGTGTACATGTATGATCAGCTGCTTTGATACCTGAAATTGACCCTTTTTCTTTGTAGCTTCAACATTGATTTTTGAACTGAACATACTTTATGACTTAGCCTTTGTTCGAACTTAGTATTGCCTGGATTTGAATTTGACTCTATGATTCTGGCACTGTCACTGTTTGGTTTATCTATGTTCATGCACTAACTTTGTTTCAGATCTGATGTTAAGGCTTTGCCTCGGTGGTCTGCTCTTGCATGCTACTGCTTGTTGCACTTAGTATCACTTATGACTGTAGACATTGTGTCCTCGAGTCTGACTATTTTTGTGTTCATTTCTGAGTGATTTCCAGACTAGTCTGCATCTCAGTGTATTACCATTGACTTAGAGAACTTCCTTAGTTGTTTTAGATCATTTCATTGAAGCTGTACATGTTAAAAGTGTAGGCTTACATATCCATATTGCATATGTACTGATCTGGTCTATCTCCTTATGAAATTACTGTTTGGACCCGGTTGTGCTTATGCACTTCATTTGTATCACTTGGTACTTCCCTGACCTGTTGCATTTGTTGTCATGGCACACCTCTGGTTCATGCCTGATTCACTGTTGTAGCTGCTGTATATAAGTTCTGCCAAACTTTGGTCTTGACTTCATTCGTTCGTATAGCCTGTATGATGCCAGTTTTACTTGAACTGTCGTTGTTGCAGTATAATGTGACAGGCTCGATCACTCGAGATTGCCTGCTTGGTAGCTTTTGTTGTTGTCCAGTTTGTACTTGCCTTGTTGAACTTGTACACGCATGTGTCTTGTTGCTGTGGCATTCTAGATTGCATTATTGCTGCTACTTGAATTTGTAGTTGTTCTATTGCCTTCTGATTCACTTGACCATTTGTATACATACTTTCAAGTATGTATTCAGATGTATGTTCACTTTTGCTTATCCTTGTGTCATTTTCGCTTGCATCTGTTCATCCCTGAGCACTTGCTGACCTGCTGCATTTTCGTAGCAGTTTTACCCTTGTCCCTTGTGGTGACTTTATACTCTGTTGTGGCGAGGCAGTGCACGCGTGCGTGCACTGCAGCCACACCGAATTGACAGATTTTAATCGATATCTCTTTTGTTCTTAATTCATCGACCTGTTGCGTAATTCGTAGGCTGTATTGGCGAGGCAGTACACGTTAGCGTGTACTGCAGCCAATTAGCATTGATGTTTTTAAACTGACATTTCAATTGCTTAAACTGCTTTGGATTTCTGTTTTGTGGATTAACACTGTTTAGTGTTATATCTGCCGTTATCCGGTTCTCTTATCGAGAAGTTGGATATACGAGATTTCTGTGACTGTCATCTATTTTGAGATTAATTATTACTGCCTTTATGCACTAATAAACTGGTTTGAATTAGACTGATCCGGGTATTATTTTCTTTTGAATGTAATACTCGGGTCAGACCGAGTATTTACAGGTTATAGATTTTTAGCTTTGGGTTGCTGCTAGAGCTATGAAGACTTTTTATATCATTTGAAGTGGTCTTCGTCTTGTTGTAGTAGCCAGTGTGTCTGTTGTAAGATGATAATGTATTCATGTATATTAGTCGATAATGTACTTGTATATATAACTTCTTGAGTCGACAATTGTAGTTGTATCATTTGTATTGTGTCAAATGTATTGTAACTGATATCAGTTATTGTATATATGAGACTTTTCGTTCCATCTTTATTCCGCATTTATGTTATCTGTGTTATTTTTATATCTATTGTCCTAAACTATTATAGCCACTGTGTAGTAGCTCTGAGTTTGTATCGGTATGTCGGGTTTCCTCTAAAAATTGAAATGCAATGTTTTATTATCTGACATATCGGTGCTTGCACAAGGCAATTACATAGATGGTCGCTCCTCAACAGCCTTATTCTCCGTGCTAGTTGACAGCACTACACCGTAGTGTTCTTGGCTAGCGTGGGTATAGAGGTGGGGCGTCACAAATATGGAATATAAAGCTGATGAATTAATGAACACTTTCAGAGGCAAAAACCAAACTAGGGATACAACCTTTTCCACTTTTACAGCTTTAGTGTATTTCATTTGGAAAGAGAGAAACAGTAGGGTCTTTAGTGGAAAGAAAACTAATAAGATATAAAAAGCTAGCATAATTTAGAAAGAAATTGCTTACCTGGTAAATGGAAATGGAATGTAATTGAAGATTGCGAGAGAAATGAGGATTTCCTGAAAAGATGGGGATGGAACTGGTGGAAATGAGATAATTTTCTTATGGTGACGCCATTGATGAATTTTTCAGAGTTGCAAACTGAAGCGTCTTCGTGAAGTGGTGAGATAATAGTTGCTGAAGTGTGTTGGGTAATGAGTAGAATACCGATGCCGCATGAGTTGCAATGTATTATTGATTGTATTTCTGATGTATTTTGATAGTATACGTGTGTATTTTGTGTATTTTTAAGTGTGTTATGACATTATAAGTTAATATATGTATGTAACATGCGCTCTTTTCTCTTAGAAGGCACCAACGTAGGTTAGTGGATTGTAAGGCTTTGATATTACCAACCCTGGAAGCCTTTGACCAGGTTACGTGCAAGTGCTCCTCCTACCACATTTGAAGTGGTGATAAGCATCCTAGGGAGAAATGTCATCTACATGAAGGTGTTATCTGAATTTCATGAAAAAGTGTTGTAGGCCAGAGAGGATATAGGCCAAAAAAAGTGGATTAGAACGTGAAGAATTTTGACCTTTGAAAGGAGCTTCACCAATGGGATAAAGCCCACAAGGAGGTGGTATGTGCTTTGGGGAGAGCCCATGCTGAAGGAGTAGTGAAAATTAAGAAGGCTTGTCTTGTGGAGATTGAAAAATGAAGAAAACACACATGGACGAGTTCAGAGCGGTGAGGAATAGATATAATATAAAAGCCACTCATATATACAACACCTGTAAAGTCACCAGGACCAAGATCATAAAAGTGGAGAAAGATCGAGGAAAAATATGCAAGATTGTCGATGCATGGAGAGCAGGGGAAGTTTCTCTCAAGACTGAGATTATGGCCTTATTGGCGGGAATGATAACATGGAAAGTCACCAAGATTTCCCTGGAGGCCCGTGCAAATAGCCTCCAAGAAGAACATAAGGGACTGGGCAGCTAGGTGGATAGAGTGGATGATCTTCTAGATAAGGTTACTTTTAGATGTACATGGAAGGAAACTTAAAATGGATGGATGACTACATTCAGAAGTTATGGCATCTATTCATAAAAAGCTAATGAGGAAGCTATGGAGGCAAGTGATCAAGAAGGTAAGCCACCTTTTAGTTTAGACATTATTGATATAAATTTCTCGGATGAAGAGAGGGAATCATTAACAGAGGTTATCTTAGTTGGTTGCCTCATAAGAGGAGCAATAATAGATAGAGAGGGAAGGCGTCAATGGTCAACCATTCGTATTGAAAACTGCAAAATTGAACCTCGGCCCAAGGCCCAAATATATAAACAAAAATATATAAAACATGAATTATTGTGGGCCTATTTAAGGACAATTAGATGTATATCAGGACTTGTAGGGAAGCTAGTTCCCTAAGAGAGGACACTAGATCATTGCGGTGTTGGGTAAATGTTCTTTACCAAATTTAGGATCTAATAATTGATCCAAGATGATGTATTTTCGTAAATGGCACTCACAGGAGGTTCCCATGATGGGCGTGCAGTTGGCGCAGATGCCTAAAGTAGTGGGTCAAACACAATGGGAGGTTCTAGTATGCATGATTCTAGACACACGTGATACAGTTGAAAGGAGAACCTGGAACGTGCAATAAGAGGCCAACACTACGATTGAGAGGTGTAAACAAATGCAAACGACCAAACATTTTAATGAGTCGGCATCTCGGGTTCTTCCTTTCCAAGCACAGTGAAAGAGGAAGCATTTTACAATAGCCTAGTGGTGGTGATAGTAGTGGGAATTTAGTTACATAGTAGCCTAGTGGCGATGTTTTCATGGTTAGTAAGGGGATGGTGTTTCCATGTTTAGTAGCATTGCGGTGGTGTTTACATGTTTAGTAGCCGAGAGACATTATTTACATTGAGTAGCTCTAGAAGCGGCGGCCGATCGTTAGACATGAGATTTGATCCTTCGTTTGATCCGTTGAATTAGCCTACACAAATTGTAGTGTAGGAATGTATTAGACAAGAAACTTTAGGTAACAAACCTTAGAAATTCACGGACACCTGTATCACACCCTATATCATCTGGAGTAGTATTGAAGTAACTGCATATAATCATTACATATTAAACTTGTACTCATTCACCAGACTTTTGTCTGACCCACTCCCTCCTTTCCATTTTTCCCACCACAGGATGACAGGTTAGAAGTTAATTAGGCACAATATGTGAAGAAAGGAGCCTCACGTCGGAGTTATCATATTCTTGTGGTCTATCAAGTAGCTATTTACTGTATTAAAAGTTTGTAAAATATATGTTGTACTTTGAAACAATGTAAATAGCGGATGTGCACGTAAATGTGCATATATTTACATCCATATTTTATCTCTTTTTATTTAAATAAACATCATATTTCGGCATTTTTACATGTTTAAAATCAAAATTCAATTATTTTCAAACTATCATGTTTTCATCTTCATTCAAGGGCAAAATGGCCATTTTTGTGCTTGTGTTAATTTAAGAATTTTTACTTGGACATTTTTTGATAATTTTTATAGGAATTTGGATGCATATGGAAGAGGCTTATATGGAGATACATGCATGCACAAATGAAATACAAAGGAATGAAGAGGAAATAATTCAAGTTCAAGATCATGGAGGACCCCACCCACGTACCTAAATGTACAATTATGAACTAATGGACAACTAAGTGGAGGTTAAAGCTTCATGCACAACAAATGATGGATTAATTAGTAGCTAATGGTTACTTGGTGGCCACACTTCCTAAAGGGCATTTTAGGAAGCCCCCTAAAAATAGAATTAGGGTTTTATGCATGTATATATAGCCCTCTTATATACAAGAAACTATCTTCTACTCTTTGATTTTACTTAGGAAATTAAGAGATCAAATTGTAAGCTCAATGTTCTATGAAATAAAAATGGCTTCCAAGCCTCTTTCTTCTCCTTTTTCTACATGTTTTTCTTTGTTTTTATGTTAATGCTTTTATTTATGTTCTTTTCTTTTCTTTCTTAGTATAATAGTTTTACATTCATGCAAGTAGTGTAGCTTAATTTCTTTTGTTGTAAGTAGTTTAATTACATTCTCTTCTTTGCGTATTCTCTATTTTCTTCTCTTTTTTGTTGAAAGTTACTTATGTTGCTTCAATGCCACAAATGAGTAGCTAAACCCCTTCAATTTAGGGGTAATGAAGCTCTCAAATATTATGTAATTTCAATATTTTATGATTTATGATCTCATGTGGTTTATGCTTCATAAAGTGAGTTTTGATGCAAGTTTATACAAGTGGGTTTGATAGCTTATATTGTTTATGCAAATGAGCTATTCTTATTCAACATAAACACAATTTGCATCATCATTTGCTAATCCATTTTTGATTGTGAAATTAAAGTAAAAATGAAATTTGATGATCTATATTACTAGTTACAATAGTAAATAGATCATACTTAAAATAGCTTTTGCTTTGGCTTCATTTTCATGAATTATAAGTGGTTTATTTGTTGTATTATAGTTTGATGGTTTGAGTTATGTAAATTAATAATATAAACAAACCATACTTTTGATAAATACAATAATATTTTACTTAATATCAAAGCTAGAGATCACAAATTGTTTGTTTGTTGATTTACAAAAATATGAGAGTGGATTTTCCTCTAAATTGTTCTCTAGTTCAATAGTTTTTAAATCACATTTTAATTCTAGCTTTAGCTTCTTTTTGTAGTTAACAACTTTCATCTCACTTTGGTCTAATTTGATTGAATAGATTTTTAATCTCTCATAATTCCCTATGGATCGACTCGTATTCTCCACGTACTACAAAGTGTACGCCGTGCGCTTGTAGTTATATTTATTTCTAAATTCGTTCGACAGTTTTCTAAACCGATAGAATTTCCGTCGACGAATAATGGCAAATAAACTATTTTGGAGACTGTTTTATGAAATGTCTATTTCTCGGTACTTATATTTTAACTCCTTCTGCTGTGAGATCTGAAAGTGTAGAATGTCTTAGAACTTACCCTTATAATTATGCTCTATAATGTTTTAAAAACCCAACAGCTCGTATTTCTTGGCATGATGTGAGTCCGAAAGTAACACTAGGCTTTGGATATGTATGTCTAGAAGTGCTGGTTGTTACATTTGGTGTCAAAGCTTAGGTTTAGGATTCCTTAGGAATTAGGCACGTGTGAAGAGAACATACTTGAAAAGTTTTTGAAAAAATGGTATTCTAAAATGTTTTCCGACAAGTTTTCAAAAATGGGTTTTTAAAATATATAAAAATAAAAGTTTTCAAAGAGATTTCCAAAGGTTTTATCTATATATCTAAAATTTCTTTTCATTCGTGCCTATATTATCTTCGGGAAAGTTGAAAATAATTCACAAACACAGATAGTGAGAATGGGTACATGTTTTTGAGTAATAGCTCTATAAAGGTAGCTAAGATTCTAAGTGCGAACATCCCTATATGTTCCACTGGTACCTAAGGCGATGAGACAAGATGAGCCTAACCCGACTTAGGAAGTGTAATTATAAATTTTCTAATATATGTATTAATACAACACCTATATATTTTGACTCATAAGGTAATTATTGGCTTATCCCTTATAAAGGCAGACAATTATGGGTTAGAATAAATCTTAAGTTTATAATAGTTGAGATGGAAAACGAACCTTTCCTATTTATTTTGGTATACCTTGAAAGTAAATGCTAGTAGAGATTTCTATACCAACTAGAAATGACAAGTAAACTATGGATTTAAGGGTGAATGAAGAAGACTAGCACCACATGGCATATAATGAGAATAAGATGAAGATAAAGCATAAGAATATGAAAAAAGACTTCATGAACCCCCAGGGCAGATTTCGTCAGTCAAAGTAGAAACCATATTAGTAGTAGATGCAAGGACTCATATTTATTTAATGACATAGCTAGAGTATTTCCATATTGAATTTGGACACTATTGGAAAATAAACTTAATTTGATCATCTTTGGAAAGAAGAACGGAATTTATACGTGCTTGAGGCATTGTTAGGTATAAGTGGGCTTAGGTAGTTAGAATTGTAGTTGTCTTCTCCAATTTTAAGTGATAAACCAATGAAAATGTTTTCTAAAAGTAAGAAACGGTAGATGTTTGATATTTTAAATAGAAAATAAGTTGATTTATGATTTTTTATAAAATAATCAGATATATTTTATGGAATTTGAGTAAAAAGAAGAAAAGTAGAGGATTTGATAAAAAAATTCAATAGTTGTTTTAAAGCTTTGTTTGTCTTTTGGGCACATTGTTACACTTACCCTCAATGTGCACTTTACTTTTAATAGTAGAAGTTTTAAAAAATAAAAATTTAAAAGAATGTAAGATTCAACATTTTAACTCTTTTTTAAAATAAGAAATGGTTAGCACTTGAAAGTGTAACGATCCATAATTCCGTACATTTTAAGTTGAAAATAAACCACACCTGTCCAACTAAATTTGAACGAAAAGGTGGATAGTTACGGGGAAAAAAATAAAGACATTGAACAAAATCTTACACGAACGAAATAACATACATTATTTCAACATATAATCTTTACAATGGAAAATTTTAAATACATTTATCTGAGTTTAACTTAACATCAACATGGACAGTTATAAATCTCTATCCTTACAAATGCGGAATACAATAGTACATAAGTATATTGGAAATGTGTTGACCTAAAAAATGGATCAACACCCTGGATTAAGTGTAAAATCACGAGCCCTGTTTATTAGGGCAACCAAAAAAGAGGAAAAAGGAATAATAATTTGCAGGTATAGTAAAGAGACAAGAGATTTTTATAGTGGTTCGGCTGTTAATGAAGCCTACGTCCACTTTATTACTTTTTTTATTGACTGAGTGCTGTTACAAGTTGAATCTGATTACAATTTGATTGAACTTCTAAGTTAGATCAAGTCACAGGTGCTAGAGTTCACTAGAGAATCATAGTAAACCCTTAGATTACTATTGTGTGGAAGGAGAAGTGTGAAGAACAATTTCTGCAGAGTTCCAGCAGCTAATCCAGAAGATCCCCTTTATGTTGCAGATGGATGAGTATTTATAGGGATTGGAGAGCTATTGGGCTTGGACGCCTTGCCAAAAGCTTGCATTTGAAGATATGAAGGCACCTAGGAAATTTCGTAGCAAACCGAGCTAATAAGATGGATCGCCAGCGATCCATGCAGTTAGCTTATTTTTAGCTCGCTTTAATTGTATCATGTTTCATGCCTTTTGTAGATGCCCTTCATGCAATTTGGTGAATAGTTGCCTTGTTTTGATGGTGTTTCATGCATAGGTTGGATTGAGGCGTGCTTGGAATCAGATGAATTCTCACTTCTCGAACTAACCTACTTGGAATAAACTTGGTAGATATCCCTAGGAAAGGTGTTGGATCATGATGAAAGAAGATTGGAGGACCCATGAGCGAGCGTTATGGATCGCTAGCCATCCATAGGCGATGGATCGCCTTAGATTATTTTGACATCTTTCCTCTTGGGTCTTTCTCTTCTTTTCCCTTTGGTCTTCTTGGTTGATCCTTGAGATGTTTTGACTTGTTGTAGATGTTATAGCTTCCTTCGAATTCCTAGCGATCCATAAGTGATGGATCGCTAGCAATCCATCGCCTTATTATTTTGATATCTTCCTTCTTGGGTCTTACTCTCCTTTTCCCTCTGGTCTTCTTGGTTGATCCTTGAGATGTTTTGACTTGCTGCAAATGTTCTAGCTTGGATAACATTTTCCCCCCAGAGTATGTTTCGTTGGAAACAAGGCATGCTTTGGAAGTAATTTCTTTTAAGTTCTCATTTAGTGAGGTTCATTTGGTCGTGTTGAGACCATCATGCGAATTTGGCTTTG
This sequence comes from Allium fistulosum, assembly GCA_030737815.1. Classification (NCBI taxonomy): domain Eukaryota; kingdom Viridiplantae; phylum Streptophyta; class Magnoliopsida; order Asparagales; family Amaryllidaceae; genus Allium; species Allium fistulosum. The sequence continues at coordinate 278,114,181 of CM060904.1, read as the reverse complement.
TTTATCTAACTGTTTATTGAGTTTTGATGTGAATCATCGTTGGTCGTCATAATAAATCAATGTAGATCCCATAACTTTCAAAATGCTTGCAAACAACACGTGGATCATGAACGGTGAATTTGGAGAGAATAGGATGCAATCCTATAGATCGCCAGCGATCCATTGTCCATGGATCGCTCGCAATCCAAGGAATTAGTGGAATTTTTTCATGCATCCTCCTACGTAACCTTGTTCGAGCCGATTCTCCATCATTCCACTTTTTTCACTTAAGAGCCAAGCCTGTTGTCGTGCATCCCGATCCAATCGTCTTCAAACCCTAACTCGCTTCCATCATCGTCGTTGTTGATCTCTACCAACGAAGATTCTTGCCTCTAATACCACCTTACATCGCTGCCACTTCGAGCCAATTTTCGGTACTTGAAACATTTCTCACCTGAATTGCGACCGACCTCGTCCACTTGGATCGCTGCCGACACATCCACCTTGGATCACCTACAACATAGAGTCTGACCATATTCACCTTTTGATTTTTGACTTGAGGTGGGTGGTATGGATTTTTGGAATTTTGTTTTAGCGATTTGGTGATGAAGTTGTATTGGTAATGAACGTAATGGAGAATTCGAGTTGATAGTGATTTTGTGGAAGAAGATAGTAAATCGAGTCTTGAGTTCTTCACGGAACAAAATCCGGGTTTTTCCCCGGTGCTTGACATGTTTTTCTATCTTCGTCCATAGAATCAGAATTAACTTGCACCGAGTTATATCATTAATCCGGCACGACGTCTTGTAGATTGATTTTGGTTTTTCTAGGAGGTGATAATAGCTTAGGGTAGCACTTGTATGCAGCATATGCTATTATCACCTTCTAGAGAATTAAAATCGACTTATGCTGAGAATTCTCTACTCGATTCAGACGCATCAATCTATAGTTGCTTACTTCGTATTGGTCCTATCATTGCACAATTGGTATATCTGGAATGGGAAGAGCTTCCCGTGTCGCTTCGGATAGCGGATCCGTTATCGATCGTTGGTCGATAACGGGTAAGTGTAGGAGAAATAATTTTAACGAATGATATGAAAAACTCTTTTCTTTCTTCACTACGAGTGAACTATCTACACAGGATAGAGCGTTTGTGGTGTTCAGGACACCGAGCCCATCATACATAGATTAAACACTGACTTGCCCCAGTCAACACTTGGAACCCGATGTGTAGGCATAAATCGATATTTTTTCGGAGTTCAAGTGTTAAGCATAGGGGGACTTTTAGTTAAAAATAGAATTACCCGACCGCGTTAGGTACAAGTTCTGTTGTATAGAATGAAGCACCCATCATCCCGTCGTAAATCAAGTGGAGGAAGTCCGGCACTCTAAGAAGCCAAATCCTCATCAGTTGCGCCTTCACAAACGGTTTTAGTAGCGCCTACTTCTTCAGTACTACTAGCTGAATACGATCAATTGGTTCCGATTGGTCCAGTTATAGATCGGACTCCTCCAAATTTTAAATTTCTACTCAATCCTCCGGAGAGAGCTTCTTCCGTAATCTCTGCTAAAGTTATGCATAACATTTGTTACATCGTGGCATTCCGGACGATGACGTACGCCTTCCATCGAAAAATGAGTTTGCACATATGCCACCTTCGAGGTACATTGCTTGCCACTAGTATATGTGCTTGAGTGGAGCAGTGACCCCCTTCAATCACTTCTTGAGAGAAACTCTTTTAAACTTAGGAATTGCTCCATTTAAGATTCACCCCAATGGATACGCGATCTTGACTTGCCTTCACATCTTGTTTATACGGGCATTCAATCGTGCCCCAAGTTCTGATGAGTTGAGATATTTTCTCCCATTCAAGAAGAGAGATGAATGTCCGTCCCTCGTGGTCATCGAGGCTTAAAGAAACTGCAAAATCATGTTGCAGCTTCAAAGTAACCCGTCCCAATTCAAGACCCAATATTTTTTCGTTAAGTGTCCTAAGGGATTTAATCGTCTTTGGACGACGAGGGGTAAGTCTTCTCTTTTACTTGTTGAGATTTAATACGTCGCTATGGGATTTTTGATAGATTGAATGCTCCTTGCAGTTATTCCGAGACCGAAAAAAGATCCATCACTCGATCCAATCTTCCATACTCTAAAGGCCATAGATGCCAAGGAGAGATCGGTCAAGTTTTTGCTAGCTGATGAGAATTTGCTTCGGTACGGGTTGTTGCATCCCAGGAGATCTACCGTAGCCATTGAAGTTCCGTCTCCTTCCCGTTCCAGAATAAGAACATGCTCCACTTCTTCATCACATGGCTTCGAAGAGGGTGACCTCCCAGAAGAAGAAGGTTCGTCTAGTGGGTCAACTAAAGAAATTCATGAAGGAAGAGGTGTTATGACCGAAGCCAGCTGCCCGCTTAGGATGCCCCCGAACCCGGAGGAGGAGGAAGAAGAGATCAAGCAATGTGAAGGCAAGGCCAGGGTGACAATGGAAAAGGAGGAGGGTGAAATTGATGAATTCCTCTAGTGATTATGAATTCAATTCAAGTTCTAGTGATGGAAATTTCGAATCGTGTGATGAAACTCAGGGAATAAGTTCCATTCTTCCGGATTCACCTCTTTGAGAGTTTCATGACAAAGATGTACCCCAACAACCGAGCTACTTCATGGTTCTCCGCTTAAGGAAACCGATATTAACTTTGGATATTTGAGCAACATTTATATAGATATCGATGAACTTATGGGAGAAGATTTCAAGTTCGAGGGATTGTCTCCTCGCCTCGGTCATGTTGTGTCTAGAGTTAGCCTGATTCCCACCATGGTGACTTCCCGATCTGGTTTGTGAAGTCTTTTTAGGCCGCCCATGACATGTCACACATTTCACTAGGGTCACGTTCACTTACATATGCATTATTTGGGTTCATTTCCCATCGCTAAAGTTCTTTAATTATTTTTTACACCAGGTACTATGAGAGGTCGTGCACTTTACGAGGACCTTAAACAATTTATTGATGCACAACGCTGGTCAAGACGAACTTCGAGCCATTATCAGCCCCGAGAAACCGAGAAAGAGTGGAGAAGAAGGAAAGACTTGGAAGTTGAAGTAGAGAATAGGGTAGAGTTTACAGGAGTGGTTATGAGAAGAGAAAAACTCATGACGACCAAGAAGCGCTATCCAAGAAGGCGAAGGTAGATCATGGTTTACATCCCTCTGAGCACCAAGCATTTGCCCCAGCTCCAGTCTCTATTAGAATTGAAGTTCCAGCTTCCACTGTTCATGTTTCACCTTCGTCCCAGGCCCATTCAACTCACGTAGTGCCTTTTTCTAGTTTTTCATGTCCCCGTAGAAGGTCGGCTTATGTTCTCCCGTCTGGTCCTCCTAAACCCAAAGCTGCACTCCCTAGATGGTTTCTAAAGGGAGTTAAATTTGATCGTGATCTGCGCCCAATCTATAAAGATTCTTATATGCCCCACCTCCAGGCGATTCAAAGCGATTTGGATCAAGCTGAAGGATAAGAAAAGTTATGCAAGCAACTTGCAGACACCAACCGTAACAGCTTCCAAGAATCCTTTCCTTCGAGTCAGAAAAGTATGATTATGAGAGGATGTTAACGGAATGTGACGCCAGAATTGAGAAATTGACAAAGGAAAGGGACGCTGCACTTCGAGAGAGTAAGAGGAATACCAGCTTGTAGAAGGAATTGAAAGAGGCCCATACAAAAATAAAAATAATGTTTCGAGACGAAATCAAGAAGACCCATGTGGATGAGGTTAAGCTGAAAGAGGAGCTTGAAGCCCGTGACGAGATAATCGAAGCTTAGAAGAAAACTATTGCTAGTCATAACGAAGTCGTCGAAACCTATAAAAAGACAATTGCTGATTATGCGGGAATTATGGAATCCCGTGACAAGGACATTTCTGATAACACCCAAATGGTTGCTTCACTCGAGGAAAGAGTCACGCAACTTAATGCTAAAGACCCAAGTTGAAGTTGAGAAGGCCACCGAGATAACGGACTACTTGGAGTTGCAGAATACTTTATAAAGGAAAATGGAGAAGATGGATGACACCATCTTGAATTTCTATGTTAACTCCTTGCTGCATTAGGGGAGCGTCAGCTATCTGGGCCCCAAATTCCTGCATACTCTTGTTGTGGTTTGGGAAGAAGTTCTGGCCCGTTTTTGAGAGAACGGGGATGTATACATTGACCAAGAGTTAGAGGATGCCTATCTCAACGAAGAGTCGAAGAAGGCTTTAATAGAGGGTAGGGAGATCATTCAAATTGAGAGAGACCATGAGGCCATCGATGCTGCTGCAACTACGACTACTAAAGTGCTATCAGAGCCTTTCATTTTCGGGCCTGACGAATCATCAAAGCAGCCCCGTGATCAGTTAGCGAGTTCAACCGGTGCTGCCTTATTGTATGCCCCTCCGGCAGCTGTCTCGGAAGCCTCGGGTGGTTCTGAAACTTTTCCAATGATCGTGCAACCATCCAAAGAAGGAGAAGATGGGGAGTATGAGATTGAAATTCTTGGCCACTCTTTTGATGCAGGTAACCTTCTTGTTTCCCCCGAGTTTGAGAATTTTCAGCTTATGTCGTAAGAACAAGACGAATTGAATGCTTTCATTTTTGATCTTATAGGTCCATCTTCTTTACCTACCGACCTGCCGATCTCTTTGGTCCCTGGGCCTGCTGCTATTTCAACTGCCTCGAGGCTTGTTTCTATAGCTGCTTCGATTATTGCGTCCATGTATAACTCTCAAACAGGGCTGAAAACCGAGAAAATTACTGCGTTGCACGGTCTAGATGACCCTTCCGTATCTCTAAAGGGCGATTTCACAGTAGCTGAAGCTCAAGAGCAAGAAGACCAAACTGGCTAGCTAAGTAAAACTGAATAGCATATGGTTGTCCTCAAGAAGGAAAAGATCGAGGAGAGGAAGTCCTTAAGAAGCTCCCGCAAGTCCCGAAAGCACAGGACCTAGTGGAAGTCTTCCAAGAAGGTCAAAGAACAGGGAGAAGATGTTGGCACGGAGGAGATAGTTGACATTTCAGGCAGTGACACAACTCCTGGCAGGGATTCTGAGAAGAAGAAGAAACTTCCGACCAAAGGTGGGAAGGGGAGCGTTGGAAAGAAATACTGACAGGCTCGAGTAAAAGTGGAGCCCGGTATTGGGACATTCTGATTTGTTTGATACGTGTTTTGTACAAGTGCAGAGTCTGCACTTATTACTTTTGTTGTTGTAGCATCTGTGTTTTCCTTTTTGTTGGCCGATATTGTGTGGGTGCGGCCCTCACATTTTGATTCTGTACATGAAGCATTATAAGTAATGCAATGTTGACACTTCGATTGTAACTTTATTTGTCTACTTATCTATGTTTTATGCACTTATGCCAATTTTATTTATTACTATTTTATCTAGGCCTGTAATTACCGCCAAAATACTTTGTTTAGAGTAATAGAACCGTGAAGTACTTGGTGTTTTTGTTGAGTATTGGTGTGTGTGTGGTGTGTGCCCACTAGTTCATGGGGCTATTTTCTTCAAACACTTGACCAATGATCGGTTGATCCATGTGATTCTTTGGATGTCTATAATCGAGTCTATTTTGCAGTTTCTATCTTCGGGAACTTGTGATTTGAGCATCTCGATTCCAGAGATTTTTTCGGCCAACAATCGAAATTTTTTGCTGATTCGTACTCCTGCGACATTGCTAGATTCATGCTCATTATTCCTGATAGTAGGAGTGGATTCTTATTAGTCCTGCAATAGACGAGTTTCCTGGCATTGCCGGGACAATACCGGTACTTAAGAGTGTGCGCGGCTTATGAAATGCGCGACTTTTAAGAGTGTGCACGACTTATGGGATGGGCGGCTTTTGGGAGTGTGAGCGGCTTATAGGATGCGCGGCTTTTGGGATCGATATGACCCATCGATCCGGAACGGTTTGGAATTTCTCGATGTTACCAATCTTCGGACAATGTGGGGAGTTCATGTTTCAAGAGCATGGTTCCACAACTCAAGAAGCAGTGTGCGGCTTATGTGGGTGTGAGGCTTTTGGGATCGATATGACCCGTCGATCTAGAACGGTTTGGAATTTCTCGATGTTACCAATCTTCGGGCAACGTGAGGAGTTCATATTTCAAGAGCATGGTTCCACAACTCGAGAAGAAATGTGTGGCTTATGTGGGTGCATGGCTTTGATTGGTGCCTTCCCGGTGTTGCCGGAGCAACGTTGGTTCATAGAAGGCAGGGATCAAGTCCCGTCGATCCAACGGTTTAAGTCAATTTGCTTCCGTTGACCCAACGGGTAGATGGGGCGTACGTGAGCATGATTCCACTATCTCAAGCAGCAATCGGATGGTTTTGAGTCGATTTGACCCCGTCGACTCAGAAGGTTACTTTTGTGAACATGGTTTTATTGGTTAAGAAAGCAAAGCAATTTTATTAATGAAAGTTGGGTGATTTTTGCCTATTTACAATGCCTCCGGTATTTCGGGATGGCTTATTTGTTGGAAATAGGAAATACTTAAGATAGTCTTAGATAAAGTAAGGACGCAGCGATTCATTGTTCCATGCTTGGAGAATTTGGGTTCCATCAATGGTTGTTAGCTTGAATGTGCCATCCCCTAGCTTCTGTACGATCACATTAGGTCCTTCCCAATTTGGTCTGAATGCTCTCGGTACAAGGTAGACCCACTTGAGGACAAGTTCTCCCACTTCAAAGGTGTGGTTATGAACTTTGGAGTCGAAGTACCATGCGGCCCTTTTCGTGTGAGCGACGGTCCTTGATTCGGCTTCTTCCCTCTTCTCATTGACCATATCAATCGACTCAAGTAAGAGCTGCTCGTTCTACCTTTTATCGAAGTTTTTCCTTCGATGAGAGAGGCCTTCTAGCTCGACCGGGATCATTCCTTTTGAACCATATGCTAGGGCAAATGGAGAGTGCCCAGTTGCATATTTGTGCGTTGTCTTGTAAGCCCATAATGCGATGGAAGTTCATCGACCCAATTTCCTTTTTCCTTATTTAGCCTCTTTTTGATGGTGGACTTGATGATCTTATTTACTACTTCCACTTGCCCATTTTCTTACGGATGTGCGACAGCAGAAAAGCTTTTATCGATTCAGAAGCGTTTGCAAAAGTCTTTGAACTCAACACTTTCGAATTGAGTCCCATTATCCGTGATGATTTTCAGTGCACACCAAACCTGCAAAAAATATTTTTAGTAACAAAGTTAATGACTTTCTTTATGGTAATAGTGGCCAGCGATTCTGCTTCGGCCCATTTGGTGAAATAGTCAACAACAATCATATATGGCTCCTCCTTTAGCTATTGTTAATACACCAATCAGATCGATTCCCCAGATTGCGAATGGCCATGGGCTGACTATATGTGTTAGCTCCGTTAAGAGGGTTCTTTTGATCTTGATAAAACTTTGGCATTGATCGCACCATCTGGCGTAATCTGCTGCATCGCAGTTTACTGTTGGCCAAAAGTACACATACTAGAGAACTTTCTTTGCAAGGGTTTGCCTCCCAATATGATCTCCACAGTCGCTTTCATGAACTTCTCTTAGGATCCTTTGAGCTTCGTCATTGGTCACATATCTAAGCAAGGTGGTAGAAAATCCCCTTCGGTAGAGTATCCCATCCTGCATTGCGAATCATGGTGCCTTTCGGAAAAGCTTTTTCTGCTGATTCCTGTCTATGGGGAGGGTTCCTGTGGGCAGGTAGTCCTTGATTGGCATCATCATGTCTTTGGTTCTTTGGTTGTTTCAAAAATCCAGTCAATATCCATTTCGCTTATGCTTGGAGTGGTCAGGGTTTCAACCGGGACTAGCCCCAATGATTGAGCTTCTCCGAAACTAACCAGTTTCGATAGATAATCCACCTTTGTGTTCTATTCTCTCGGGATATGAGTTATGGTGTAATGCTTGATATCTTTCAGTACTTCCTGCATTTTAGATAGGTATGGGGCATGGTTCTCTCCATATGCCTGGTATTCGCCTTTCACCTGACAGACGACTAGCTGAGAGTCGCTATAGATGTGTATGGACTTTATCCCAAGTTCCTTCACAACTTTCAGTCTGGCTATCCATGCTTCATATTCTGTCTTGTTATTTTCTGTAGGGAATTCCAAGCGTAAGGCATATCAAACGAATTGTCCTTCAGGAGTCTCAAGCACCACCCTCTGCTCTCGAGAAAAAGTTGTTAGATGAACCATCGACGAACAGCTTCCAACGTGTTTCCACTTCCAGAGTCATTTCTTCCTCGTTATCTCGTATTGTAAAATCAGCAATGAAATCTGCCAGTGCCTGCCCGTTGATCACCTTTCGAGGATGGTAGTGATTTCGTACTGACTTAATTCGATGTTCCATTTGATAAGCCCTCCAGAGGTTTCGGGGTGGGTTGACACTTGCTTTAGGGGTTGATCTGTCAACACTCTGATCGGGTGCGCCTGGAAGTACGGTCGTAACTTTTTAGATGCAATCAAGAGGCAATATGCTAGTTTTTCCAATTTCGGGTAGTTCTTTTCTGGTCCAGTGAACCATTTACTGATGTAATATACTGGTCGCCAGATCTTAGCTTCTTCTCGTACGAGCGCGACACTCAATGCATGGGTGAGACTGCTAAGTAGATGTACAAATCTTCTCCGTCTATCGGCTTGGATCGGATTGGCGGGGTTTCCATGTGTCACGCAGCTCTTTGAATGCAGTTTGACAAGCTTGATTCCATTCAAAGTTCTTCTTTCCCTTCTTTAGCGCGTCAAAGAACGGTATACATTTGTCGGTTGCTTTTGAGATAAACCAGCTCAGTGCTACAACCTTTCCATTTAAGCTTTGTAACTCTTTCCTATTCCTCGGGACCTCGACTTCCCGTAAAGCGGTTATTTGTTCGGGATTTTCTTCGATGCCTCTAGCGCTTATGATGAATCCCAAGAACGTTCCAGAGGCTACACCAAAGTACAATTAAGCAGATTGAGCTTCATTCCATATTTGCGGAGTATTTTTAACATTTCGGTGAGATTATCTAAGTGATTTGTAGCTATGCACGATTTAACCAACATATTGTCTACATAAACTTCCATAGTTTTCCCAATCTGATGTTTGAACTGGCGTTCACTAGTCGTTCGTAGGTTGCCCTAGCATTCTTTAAACCAAATGGCATCTCTTTATAACAGTATAGTCCCAGATCAGTAATGAAACTTGTATTTTTCTAATCAAGTTCATGCATCCTGATTTGGTTGTATCCGGAGTTTGCATCCATAAATGATAGCAATTCATGTCCGGCCATCCCGTCAAGAAGCTAATCGATTTTGGGCAGAGGAAAGATGTCTTTTGGGAAAGCTTTGTTTAGATCTGAATAGTCGATATAAGTTCGCCATTTCCCGTTGGACTTCTTAACCAAAACCGGGTTGGATACCCATTCGGTGTATGTTGCATCATGGATAAAAGCATTCGGTATCAGCTTATCTACTTATTTCCTTAGCGCTTTGGACCATTCAGGTCCTAGGCTACATCTCGGTGTATACTTAGGATCAATATTAAGTGTGTGGCATGTAATCTCTGGCAAAACCCCGCACATATCGGAACGTGTCCAATCGAATACGTCTAGGTTGGCGCGAAAAAATTTAATGAGTTCCAGTCGCATCTTATTTCCGAGATGTAATCCAATTTTCATGACCCGTGTTGGGTCATCCATATCAACTAGGACAAACACTGTTAATTCTGCCGGTGCTGCCCATTCCTCTATTGAACTCTTCTGTCTAGGGTCCAAAGCCTTATCGAATCGACCTTGGTCCCCAAGCCAGGGGTGGCTTTGTGGTTGCTATTTGGTAGGTTCACAAATGTGGAGAGTTATTCCCACATTCTTTTACCTTTCCCCTCTTTTAGACTCGCATAGTTCCATGATATAGCATTCTCTGGCGATGCTTTGGTCTCCTTTGATCACTCTAACTCCATTCTCCATTGGAAATTTCATTGTTAGGCACTATTGGGATAAAGCAATCCTAAAGTTTGCTAGGGCAGGCCGACCTAAGAAAACATTGTAGGCGGACATTTCATCAACGATTACAAAGGTTTGGACGAGGGTGACCCTTCGGTTGGCTTCTCCGAGTTCTACGGGTAAATCAATTGTTCCGACAGGTTGTTTGGGTTCACCGGTGAATCCCTAGATCTTAGTTTGGCAAGCGGATACATCTTTCATACCGATCTTCATCTGATCAAAGATGCATTTGAAAAGGATGTTCATAGAATTACCACTGTCTACTAATACTCGTCGGACCATGGCAAGTCAGATTCCTACTGTCACGACCATGTGGTCGAGAGTTGGAGCTTTTATCCCTTCAGTGTCTCGACTCTGGAATACCATGTCATTGTTTAGGGTTCTTTGATGTTTGGCAGGGGTTCCATCTTTGATCGCATATCACAAATCTTTCAAAGCGTGCTTTAGTGAGCTCGCATATCGCTCCATTTCTCCCTAACTCTTCTGAGCGGGATGGGGTCCTCCAGTTTTTGTTCCAATGATGAGTCTTTGGTCAGTCTATCTGGATCCCTCTTTGCTGGTTTCGTCTTGATCACCTTGTTGTCTAGGAGCCTAGGGCGCTACGGGTTGATTAGGATTCTGTGGTTTCATCACATACTTCTAAAGCTTGTTATCCCAAGTCAGCTCTTCAATCAAGTTCTTCAGGTGACGACTCTCATTCATTTTGTGGCCATGTGTCTCATGAAAACCGCAGTACTTTCTGGAATGCTTTTGTTATTCAGTTGATTCCTTTTTAGGCGGCTACTTGTACTCTTCCATCCCCTGCGTCACGAGATAGATGTTTTAAGGAGTATCATTGAGCAGTATGTATTCTTTAGGCCTCAAATCTTTGAGTGCTTGTTACTTCCGTTTCGCTTGTTGGAATTATAGTTCTTCCTTTTCTGATTCCCATTTTTTCCAACATTCCCTTCAATGCTCCCGGAGGTATTTATGTCTTGGTTTGTCGCCATGCCATTCTGCCCCATGTGAGTTGGTTGTAACTTAGCAGATTTCCTTTCTAGTTTTTGTGCCTTCTTCCAATCTCAAATACTAGCTTGCCTTTCGGTTGAAGTCCTTCCTAGTGGTAGGTATTTTCATTTTGATTCATTTCCCGAATTCAGTTTCGGGGTGGATTGCGCGGACTAAGGCCATGAAAACCATATCCTTATTTGGATTACTTACTTCAATTACTGCGGTGTTGAGCCAATTCATGAAGGACTTCAGAGATTCATTCCGTTCCTGGAATAGGCCGGATAAGGACATCACATCTTTTGGTTGTGCCATGTAAAGTATAAATTGATCGAGGAATCTTGTTGCTAGTTGATTGAAGGTGGAGATGGATCTTGGTGGAAGCCTGGTGAACCACATGTAAGCAACTCCCTCCAGGAAAATTGGGAAACATCTACATCGAACGGCATCCGAAGCATTTGCTCCATCCATGTACCAACTATACTTATACAAGTGGGGTTTTGGGTCTCTCGTTCCATCGTAAGATGGAATAGTTGGCAGAGTGGACTTTTCAAGGTACCGCTCATTCATAATGTCAACAGCGAAAGGAGTATGACTTGGAGCGGATCCCCATTCATCATCCCTTCTACCTTTACTTCGTCCATTAGTCGTTTGACCATGTTCGTGATATATGCCTCAGATGTCCGTTAATCTGTAGGTTGGCTGTCAGTGACTACACCAAGTGTTTGATTTTGCAAACGATCTTGGTAAGTGGGTTGAAGCCTTGGCACTCCTGTCTTCAAGAGAGCCACTCCCTCAGGGTTCCGTTGACTTGTGGTTGGTCTGGCAGGGGCAGTTTGGATCTCCCTGGCGTCATTGAATGCATTGGTATTTCCTTCCAACTTGTCGTTGTCAAGTCGCTCACCATCTTCTGAGTTGGAGAGATCCATAGTTGTATCTTCCCGTAGGGTTTTCGCCCCCAAAATTCAAATTTGTAGCTGGTTGCCTCGCAATTGGTGGAGTGTTTGCGTTTACTTCCATATTAATTCCTATGGTTCCACATATCACTCCTTTCTACTGCAGTTTTCCATTTCTCCATTTTAGGCCATTTATGGAAGAATTTTCTTGTTCTATGGCAGCCGCGGGCTCTGTCATGGTTCTTGGAACAACATGTGACCGTAAGGACAATAGGGCATTCAATTTGTCCAAAAGAGCTCTTTGGTTGTTCTCCATCTTTTGATTAATTTCATCAACCATTTTATTCAATTCATCTCTAGTGACAACTTCACGCTGAATAGAGGATCTCGGCACCTGATGTCCTATATCAGCGTCATTGACTTCAATTCGTTGAGGCTTGATCTCTTCTCCAGCAATTACAGCTCCTATGGATTTTTTTCAGAAGCAGTTCTCTTTCTTTCTAGTAACATTGATTCTTAGCAGCAATCTTCTGAGCAGAGATTACGGATCTAACTTCTAAACCTATTTGATCCAAAGTAGATAGCTAAATCTAAGAGAAGTTGGGTTCTCAGTGTCAACACCCTGGATTAAGTGTAAAAGCACCAGCCCTGTTTATCAGGGCAAAAAAATAGAGAAAAAAGGAATAGTAACTTGCAGGTCAAGTAAATAAAGAAGAGATTTTTATAGTGGTTCGGCTGTTAATGAAGCCTATGTCCACTTTATAACTTTTGGTATTGACGGACTACTATTACAAGTTGAATCTGATTACAATTTGATTGAACTTCTAAGTTAGATCAAGTCACAAGTGCTAGAGTTCATTAGAGAATCACAATAAACCCCTAGATGACTATTGTGTGGGAGGAGAAGAGTGAAGAACAATTTCTCCAGAGTTCCAGCAGCCAATCCAGAAGATCCCCTTTATGTCGCAGACGGATGAGTATTTATAGGGATTGGAGAGCTATTGGACTAGGCCGCCTTGCCAGAAGCTTGCATTCGAAGATACGAAGGCGCCTAGGAAATTTCATAGCGAGCTAAGCTAATATGATGGATCACTAGCGATCCATAGGGCATGGATCGCTTGCAATCCATGCAGTTAGCTTATTTTTGGCTTACTTCAGCTATACCATGTTCCATGCCTTTTGTAGATGCCCTTCATGCAATTTGGTGAATAGTTGCCTTGTTTTGATGGTGTCTCGTGCATAGGTTGGATTAAAGCATGCCCGAAATCAGATGAATTCTCACTTCTCGAATAGCCTGCTTGGAATGCCATGAAACTTGGCAGATATCCCTAGGAAAGTTGTTGGATCACGATGAAAGAAGATTGGAGGACCCATGAGCGAGCGCTATGGATCACTAGCGATCCATCACCGTTGCTTATTTTGACATCTTCCTTCTTAGGTCTCTCTCTTATTTTCCCTCTGGACTTCTTGGAAGATCCTTGAGATGTTTTGAATTGCTGCAGATGTTCTAGCTTCCTTCAAATTCCGTTAGGACAACAACCTGGATAACAAAAAGGATGACAATCTTCAGAAGAATCTTCTAGCTTCAAGCTCTTTCAAAATGCTCCAAACTAAACCTGACTACTAGGCTGCCCAGAAAAATAGGGCACCCAGAGTTTAAGGGAAAGAAAATAAACTTCGGTTCAGTCATGGGACTGGTGTGGGAAACTTTATATACTAGTATTTGAAAACAAAGGGTGTCTTATAAGACCACGCCGCATATAAACACGGAACGGGTTTTTACCTTATGATAACCAAATCATTTCTACGTAAAATCAAGTGATACTATTTTTAATGACATTCTTTGAAAACCCTTCAAATAAACATATTCAAATAGCCAAAATTGTTACAATGTTTAAATTTGACGGCGTAATACGTTTACAACTAAGTCTGAAGGCACTTATTGGAGAATGGATTTCCTATGAATAGCGAGGTAAGGGACTACCTTTTGTGCAGTACATTTCTAAAGGAATGTACTGAGCCCACCAATAGATGGTCCTCTGCGAATTAAGATTGACCTACCCGAGACCAACAGATGGTACAAATAGCACCGAATATGATATCACCCCTACCGTTCCCGACCTCTCCAAGACGTCTCATAGCATACACCATTAAATTTAAACCCAACGTTATAGCGGGTAGAAATAAATAAATCTAGAAAGGTGATATCATACCCTAATGGTTGTGAACCTCTTAGCCTTAAAGCAACCCCTGTTTCATAATTCCCTAGGTGTGAGGCTTGAGGTTACGTTTACCTTTCTTAGAATATTTTCACTTATAATGCCACATTGCCATTTCGAAAAACACACTATTGATTTCAATAAAAGTACAGCCTCTGATCTTGTACGTCTTAGAGAAGGGTGTTAAGCATAAGAGGGTTTACCTCCTACACCACCAAACAGATGTACATTTGTAGAGATCAATGCATTATGGTCTTAGAAATGCAACGTCAGACATTCATCCATATAAGTTGTTCAGGAACAGGACAAACCGAAGGCATTCTCCTACCACATTCTGTCGGCATCACCCCTTGGATTAGTATGGAGTAGTCCTTGCATACGAAGATCCCAAAACGAAGGGACCACTGCTATTTACTTGTCTCAGGAGCTACTCCGAAATTATCAACAAGCAGTCCTTCTGTTATGAAGATCGCTGCCTTCAACTTCATTCTCTTTAACATGTCTTCACTTTCGAACTCGTAAATTGGTTCAAAGTAGTTTTCGGATAAGAATTTGCTCAAATCCGATCCCGGTTCCTCCAAACCAATCATCGATAAAAAGATGTTAATTAGGTAGGTGATTAATATTCCATTAATTAGTATCTTTTTATCCAAAATATCTTCTTAGAGATATATATCTTTTTAAAACCATTTCTCTTTAATATACGTGGATCATTAAACTTCATTTACCAAATCTTTTTTTAATTAAAACCTTTTTAAATTTTGGAGTAATTCCAAATCATTTCATCCTTTACTTAGAAAAATATCTCCAAATCATTTATTCAAATCTTAACAAAGATTTCTTATTTCCAAATCATAACTTTTAAATGGGTCAAAACCAATGTTATTTAAGACATCGTTTACTCTATACCCCAAAATAATTAATTTCAAGTAAAAGGATCCATATGAATTAAAATAATTTCAAATCATCTAAATCTTGATAAAAGATCTCTTATTTTCAAATCATAACTTTTTTATAGATTGAAACCATGTTATCTAAGATGGTAGATCCAAATTAATTAGTATCGAGTAAAACAGATCCATAGATATTATACTAATTTTACTCGATACTAATTTCCTTATTCAACTTGTACTATTCATCGAATAACAGTGGAATCATCTTTTAAATTCATATGATTAGTATGAGTTCCCTCCTTGGAATTTAACACCAAGTATAAGAAGATTATCTCTATTCAATCCAAGTTGCAATTAATTAACTATAAAAATTAAATCTTTTATACTTTTCTCGTTTCCCACATTTCGACCTTATCTATTCCTTGCCTAGGAAAGAGGCCAGTTGAGCCAGGGCACTGGTTGCTCCTGAACATCTCCTTAGTTTAACCACCTCACATCCGGATCTCACGAATAGAAAAATCTAGTCTACTCATCGGCTTTTAGAGCCAAGATTAAATCACTTATTTATAACAACTTTTCTTCTAATCATTTATTTTAACTTTTTTAAATTAATTATAAAACCACCAAATCATCTTTAAAATACTTAATCATTTATTTGAAAACAATTACAAAAGATTTGGGAAAGAATACCTAAGTTTGTGGCCATATTTTAAAAGTTATAAAAAAGTGATGCAAAAAGTGTTGCGAATAGTGCTTTCAAAGCTTATTTGATCAAAACAATTTTTCCTATCAATTTAGAAATTCATTTTTATAACTTAAATCCCTTTTAAAGCATTTTAAATTATTTATAGAATTTATTCCATATTTTTAAAGAATTAAAAATATCATTTACAAAGAATTTGTCACTTTGCTCTCCGAAGTGCCAAACCGTAATTATTTTGAAAACTTTTGCTCGTATTTCAAAATCTACTAATGAAATCTCGATCGTTTTAATTTTTTGAAAACTATGATTATAAGAGTTTGGAAAATTCTTATTACAAAGAATTCCAACTCCGAATCCATCGTATAAATATATTTAACTTTCTACGGCGCGAAATCGCGAACTGCCGTTACGCGACGCGCCTATTTTAACTCAAATTTCATTTTCTTTTCAAACTTTGTCGAAATAATTTTAAATGTTTAAAAAAACATTTCTAGCACATTTTAAACCATTTTAAAAAGGTTTAACAAGCTCATATACACCATTTCATTTAATAAAGGAAAGTGATTATCTTTGAGATATTTGGCGTGTGTTAACGTGACTTGTTTACACAATTTAAACAACTATATAAAATAACCAAATTTGATGATCATAGCATAGTAAACATCTATGACAAACATATCACATCATCATTATCGTATATACATACATATATATATATATACACACACATATAAAGTTTTCTAGAGTTTTCTCACCTTTATTGGATATCAAACTTAGGAAAACGGACTATAGCTTTGCTACGATCAAACTAGAGATTATGAAACTGAGCCTGG
The DNA here is from genome assembly GCA_030737815.1 of Allium fistulosum. Classification (NCBI taxonomy): domain Eukaryota; kingdom Viridiplantae; phylum Streptophyta; class Magnoliopsida; order Asparagales; family Amaryllidaceae; genus Allium; species Allium fistulosum. The sequence goes on along the minus strand of CM060904.1, from coordinate 278,097,671 downwards.
GACCTTGGGAAAGCTCGGCCTATGCTTGCAAGAGGAGGTGGGCTCGGCTTTGGTGATGGAGGGTGGTGGCCGTGTGTTGTGAAGGAGGAAAGGAGGTGATTGCACTTAGTTTTGATGTGGATTGCTAATATATATACATTATATTAATTTAATTTCTTTTTTGAAATATTTTTGACCGTATTTTCTTAAGCTAGGAAGCCATTGAAATTGTTTAAGAGGTGGAGAAGATGGAGATAATTTGTGTGTAGGAAAGTGAGAATGGAGGTGGATATTTATAAAAAAGTTTTGCACCAAACATATTATGATATTATTTCCTTACCTAAGCATGCTTGCATCGCCATTCCACCTTATCCCCTCCCATCACCATTCGATCGACCAAGAAGCCCACTCCCCCCTTCATGTGCTTGGCTTATGATGTGATGTAGTGATTTGTTTTTATCTCTTGTTTAAACATACGGAGCTTGTATATATATGTAGCATCCCTCACTTGGAGTCCCAAAACTAACGTCTATGGATGTTGCAGTCATCCATAATTATTAATCCTCGATGACCAAATACGGTAATGTTAGATAAATTGATATACCAGAAACACATGGATATGGAAAAAGTTTAAAATTCTCAAAACAACTTTCGCATTCCATTCAAAAAACCCATTTCAACATTCTTCACATAATCCCACAAAGTTAAACACGTTTAGAAAAATATAATTATTACAATAATACTTCAAGAGCGATATATGAAGATGCCCCTTTTTTTATCAAAGTATATAATAGGAAATAAACAACTTTGCCTTAACGAAAGAACACAGTGGAATCATATAAAAGAGAACTCAAATAACTACATGCCTCCTGCACAACTTCGGAAGCTTATTCGTCTTAAGAGGTACTTGAAAACCTCAAATCTCAAGCTACTCAAAATCAATCGAGTACTCGAGAGTTTAAGGGGAAAACATAAACTTCGAGTCAGACATAAAGCCTGGTATGAATAATAATCTACCATCTCAAATCATTTAGATATCTAGTGAGACCACGCCGCTTAGTGGAACGGGTTTCCCCTCACTAGTATCTTAAAAACTTTTATAAACCATTTTATGTGCTCCTGCACCCACAATTGTTAAATAATTCAAAAAATTATTATGTGATGATATGCAAAACAATTGAATTAATTCTGGATTACCCATCTCCATTCGTTTTGACTATCTGTCATAGTTATAGTTTCTAGGATTACTATTAAACTAATAGTTTTCATGGGCTGACTAATAACCGGTTAAACATTTATGGACTCCCTGTTCACTTATATAATTTTCGTGGGATCACTATAAACCTATTGGTAACTCCAATATCATTTCTTTTATCCTAGTTTTCATAGGCTAACTACGAACCTATTGACTAACTGTCAATATCTTTCTTTTACCCTAGTTTTCAAGGGCTAACTTGTAACCTATTGACTAACTGTCAATATTTCATTTTCTTATCCGGATATAGTTTTCATGGGCTAACTATAAACCTGACTAACTGACATCTTCAATTATACATAGTTTTCATGGGCTAACTAAGAACCTATTGGCCCTTGCCAATATCCTTTCCCTTGCACAGTTTTCATGGGCTTACTGTGAACCTATTGGCCCCTGCCAAAATCTCTTTAATTTATATTCACTACTGGGTCAACCTAACTGGTTATTCTGCCTTTTTTCCAAGGACCGTTTTGGGTTCATTACAAAGTGAGTATATACATATATGGAGAAGCAAACAATATAACTTGGTTAATTCTTTTAACCCGTTAAGAATTATTCAAAAATTCCATTTCAAACTACTTTGTTCATTAATATGCCATGGTTTTGCTTTTAAATGAGGTTGGGTTATTTGTTTTGAAAACTATACCTTTGAAATCTTTGAAACCTTGCTTTCGACCTTACTGGATAGCCTCCTTCGAAAGCATATATCTCTTTTCAAAACATTAGAATCCTTCCTTTTAAAACACTTTAAAATCCTTCTTTCAAAACCTTTTGAATATAATAAAGTGTTACCTATTAACTATTAGAATCATAGCTTCGAAACCATTGAAAATATCTCTTCCTAAAGTATTGAAAGTCCCTCTTTCGACATCATTGGGTTTACCTTTTAAAATATCATTTGGTTCAAAGTAAATATAAATGAAAGTATCTCTTTCGAAACCCTTCTTTACCATATAAAAATTTTCGGGAATTTATGATAGTGTCGGGACCATCTTTTTCGATAGAGTCGAAAGCATATATTAAAAATACCGAAGGATAACTTTGAAATCCCTTTCGAAGTCATTGCCTTCGAAACCTATAACCCTTTCGAAAGCATTTAGAAAGCAGTTTAATACGTCTTCAAAAAAACACTACCTTTCCATAGCATTGATGACTTCAATACACTCGAAAGACAAAAGAATCATTGGCAGGGCTTCGACTGTGTCAGAACCCCCTCTTTCGAAAGCATTGATTTATAATTATAGGAACTCCTTCGAAAGCCCTTTTTCTTTTAAAACAAACATGGTAACCCATTCGAAAGCTGTTATAAAACTCCTTCCGAAAACATATGTATCAACTAAGTCGAAAGCTTAGTAAAACCAAGGCAGGCGCTTAACGTTTTAAAACAAACTAAGGTATCGACTCCATCAAATGCATGCTTTCAACACCATACCTTCCGCTTTTCTCCAATCCACTACGTGCCACCTAGATGATACCTTGTGTATTGGTTATGGCTTAATGGGGTTTTGACTTTGTCGAAGGCGAAAGGTAAGGGGCGAAAGGTACCCTTAATAGAGGCGAAAACTATTTTTCTGGGTTAAAAGTCAAATTAAGAAACTTATATCAACTAACCTGCCTATGTGTAAACTTCTTATTGGTTGTCTTAATTTTTCCAATGCTTTTCAAAACTAACCACCTTATTATTTTGGATAAATATCAAGCTTAGAATTTTATAGATAAAACCTTCCATTGAAAATACAATTAAATCATTTAGATCCTCTTCTCAAAATAATTTAATTTGTATATCAAGTCACTTAAGAAAAATCCCCAAAAATCATAGAAATTTACTTTGATCATGTTATATAACATATCAAAATTTCAAACCCAAATTCTCAATATATTTTCTAAAATAAATTTATAAACCCAACGTGCTATGTTTTCATTCAAAAATTCATAATAATCTTTCCAAAGCTTGGAAAATTATCAAACTTAAAACCCAACTCTAAATTCATGTTTTGCATGACATATAATTTTTCCATGCCATTTAAACATTAATATCACACGGTTTTGGTCTAAAACCGTATGAACCACCATTTAAACAATCTTGTTTAAATTTAAACAAACCATAATTCAAACATATCATCATCAAACATCATATATTCATAAAATAGAGATGAAAATTATTATTCACCTTAATCTTTGATAAGGAAAGTGAATTGAGATGTGTTTGATTCCCCTCATCTTTAATTCTTTTTCTTTTCTTTGAATTTCCTCTTCTTCTCTTCTTGTTAATGTCCGGCTTCTTAACTTTACTTACGTTAATATTTCTGTGAAAATGAATATGAGTGTCCATGGTTTAAGAGGTAAACATTTATATATATAAGGGTAAAGTTAGGTGTAGCTAAATTTCATTATACCCTTACATTATTTTATTAATCTACAAACCATTCTTTAGCCCAATTAAATTAATAAGCACGACCACTTAATTTTATTCAAATCTCAATCCCCTTATCACTTAACACTTACATTATTCCATTTAATTTATCTAATTAAATATCATGAATAATGTTATTAAAATTAGGGGTGTTACAGGCTCCCCTCCTTAAAGAATTTCGTCCTCAAAATTCAGTAAGGACTAAATACAACTCATAGCAAATATCTATAACAACTTCTAACAACCATACTAGTCTATCTGACTAGTGATCATCTATATAAATCTAATATAGACATACTCTTAAAACTGACCAGGATAAGTATCTCGAATCCTGTCTTCGGTCTCCCAAGTACAGTCCTTCTCGTTGTCGCTCCACTGCACTTTCACCAACTTGACTGTCTTAGACCTCAATCTTTTCTCATCTCTTGCTACAGTCCAAACTGGTTGTCTAAAAACTGTAAAATCAGGCTCTACTACCAAGTCTTCCAACCCTATTGGAGAAATAGTAGCCTCTGGATCATGCACATACTTGCGAAGATGAGACACATGGAATACATTATGGACACCTACCATATTGCTCGGTAACTCTACTCTGTATGCGAGATTTCCAATTCTCTCCATAATCTGGAATGGGCCAACATATCTCGGTGCCAGCTTCCCTGACCTTCCGAATCGTATCACACCCTTCATTGGTGACACCTTAATAAAAACCCTGTCTCCAACTGAGAACTCTAGGTCTTTATGCCTTTTATCCGCGTAACTCTTTTGTTTGGACTGAGCTTCCTTCATTCGTTCTCAGATCAACTCAGTCTTCTCTGATGCCTCTCTAACCAAATCTGGACCTAGGACTAATCTGTCTCCAGTCTCTAACCAACATGCTGGCGATTTGCATGATCTTCCATATAAAGCTTCAAAAGGCGTCATTCCTATACTAGTCTGATAACTATTATTATAGGAAAATTCAATCAAATGCAAG